>JASUAB010000002.1:10005000-20005000 GCA_037013595.1 Dicorynia guianensis | reverse complement strand
CTCATTGTACCATGGCAAATATGGGGGTTGAAAGGTAGGCAATGGAACCAGAGACACGAGATTATTTTGTAACAACTAGGGTAAGAGCTCAGAGTATGGTATTGGGATTGGATCAAAGTTCTCAACTTTCTTATTAAATTGCTGCCTTGATTGATTTTGCTGATACTGTTGGGATTGTTATTGATTGGATTGAAAAGCTTGGGCAACTGGTGCTTGCAGAGTTAGCGCAGAAATGTTCATAATAGGGGTATTACCCTTCCATTTCCCTTTTTTTCTGGTATTTTACTGAGTGCACTCCTTCCTTTTTCTTATCATTCTGGAATTTCTTTTGGCTCTCAGTAATTAGCTTTCCCATCTTTCTTGTTGTGACTTCTCTTTCTACCCTTTCACTAACAATAACTAAGTCAGCAAAATTAGGAGATGTGCACACTGCTATTGTAGCATAATAAGGATCCTCTAGAGTGCTCATAAAAAGAGTAATCATTTCTTTATTAGATACAGGTGGTTGCACTCAAATTGCTACATTTCTCCACCTTTGAGCATAATCTTTAAATGATTCTTTTTCTCCTTTCCTCATATCCTGTAGCTGAAACCTATTAGGGGCGATGTTCCTGTTGTATCTGTATCGCCTCATAAAAGACTCAGCCAAGTCCTTCCAAGTGTGAATAGAATGGCGATCTAAGCTTAAATACCATTCCGCAGCTTCATCAATCAGGCTATCTTGGAAGACGCGCATCAGTATCTTTTCATCATTAGAATAAGCTGCCATTTTTCGAATATACATGAGAAAATGAGTCTTTGGACAAGATGTCCCATTATACTTTGTAAATTTAGGGACTTTGAACTTTGGAGGCAAGATCACATCAAGAACTAATCCCATTTTTGAGAGATCTAATACATCATCATCATCATCTGAGAATTCTTCAATCCTCCTCATTCTAGCTTCCAGAATCTCATACCTCTCTTGGGCCTTGGCCTCATTAGCAGCTTTCCTTAGCTTTTCTTGGTCCGTTGGATCATCGAAGTTTGGGATGACTTTGCCTTTTGGGCCCTTTTCCTGGTTATAGTTTTGGACTTGCTGATCCTTAGGTTGCTCCTGATTATAAGTATCTTTTGGCCCTTGATAGCTATTTTGAGCTTCTTGTTCTTGATTGTGAGGATCTTTTGGCCCTTGACAGCTATTCTGAGCTTGCAATTTCATCATTTCCATCATTTTGGCTAATTGACCCTTGAGTTGGTCGATCTCACTCTGCATTTTCTCCATTGTCTTTTCTTGCTTAGGATTTTCTTGACCTAAGCCTTCCATTTGCCTACTTCGGGAACATGTTGTCAGAGCCATGATTACTTATTTATCCTTTGGAATAAACAATGCATTATTGGTGTGCAAATGAGAATATATGCATGTGAATGTGATGCCATGCATGAAGTAAAAATGTGCAATTTATGCAAAAAGAGAATGAGTGTTAATGAAGAATGCATGCTCTTTTTTTTTTTTTTGCCCCCATCTATCCTAAATGTATATAAATCTTAACTTAGGGACTTCATGTATATAGAAATAATATGTATATGGTAGGAGAAATGAGCTAAAAATATAATCACAAACTGCGATGAGATAAAGGAAATGTTCCCTATTGTGCCTAATTTTAGGTAAGTCCTAAGTCTTTGTTCACTCTCATGGGCTTGGGCCAACACTCTCTCTCACAAGGGATAGCTCTAAGGCTATTATTAGTGTAAAGGTAGGTTCTAAGTTTCCTACATCAAGTTCCCAAATTATCCACGGAAGGATAAATTTGAGTGGGGTGTTTCGGGCACCCATGCGGAGACCGAAGGTCTCTCGAAGGCTAACCTTACTACACCCCTCTAGCCTACAAGGTACCTTAAATGGCCCGAGTATAGGGCACAGGGGTCATGACTTCCCCTTTATTTTAGTGCGTGGTGAGAGTGACACTATGTGTAGGGAATCATATCCAAATCTATATATAAAAAAAATATCACATGCAAATAAATAGGTATGAAATTTAAACACTAAACAAAAACACTAGAAGCTAGTAAGTGTACCTTTTATTTCGTCAGCTCCACAAAAATAAACTAATAAATTAATCAACAAAATTAATAAGATCATTTTTAAATTGGTCTAACCCTTTAATGTCCCTAGTGGAGTAACCAAGCTGTTGACCCTAAAAATTTGTTTGGAGTCGCCACCGACCTAAATTATCTAAAGGTGAGATCGGACACCTAATTAAAAAATGGTCTACATTTTAGAGATTGAGTTCGGGGGTTGGTTACATTTTAGGGAAGGTATTAGCACCCTAAACGCCCTTTTGGTACCAAAAATGATCTTATTAATTTATTTTAATTAATTTATGTTGGTTTAAAAAAATTAAAAAAAATGATTTTTGATAAATAATCCCTGCCCATTTTGGATCGAGATAAAAATAATTTTAAGAAAAATTTCCTTCCTATTCTAATCCGGGGTTTTGAAAATAATTTTAAAAAATCTCCTTCCTATTCCAGTCCGGGGTTTAAAAATAATTTTAGGAGAATCCCATCTCTATTCCAGATCAAGGTTTTAAAGAAAATCTCCTTCCTGTTCCAATCCAGAGTTTTTTTAAAAAAATAATTTGTATCACCCATGTGATTACTTTTTGTCAAATTTTATGTTCTCTATTTTGTCAAATTCAATTTTAAAATTTTTTAAAAATAAGAGGGAAAATACTAAACTCAACTAATAATTTATTTCATTTTTTCCATTTTTCCTTAAAACATGTAGAGTTCATATAAAATGAAATTGTAGGATCAAAGCCCACAGCACCCATATTTTCATTAAGACTTCAAACCAAGAATTAAAGTGCTTCCTAACTAATATGAGAGTAGATATAATAAAAGACGCCATGGTAACATTAAAATGCGTGAAACACACAGCATCACCTACCTCTTGCTCAACCATAACTTGCAGAGAGACTTGGAAATGGACAACCGCAGCGTGGAGTAGCTCGGACACGTTTTGGAGATAGACTTCACGGGTTCTGGTGGCTATTACGTGGTCATGCACGGGGAGTTGAAACGGAGCAGTAGTGACGATGGGTTTCCCCAAAGAAATTGACGTTGCTGTGTAAGTCTTCAAGTTGGACTTCGAAGGCAGAGATAGTCGGTGCTTCGAACAGCAGCGGATTCACGGCTTCGTAGCACCTTAGTTTAGCTACTGAGAAGGTGTAGTGAAGGATGAGGTACAGGGTTGAGTCCTTGGCGCCACAACTTTCCTGAAGTCCCTTTCTCAAAGTGCTCTGTTTAGTGCTTTGTTTTTATGTTCTAGTTTCCATTTTTCAGTTTCTTTTTCTCTCTGTGTGTGTGTTTTGGTTGAAGGCCTCTTCTTTTGTGCGTACTCAAGACGAAGATGCCTCCTGGTTCTGGTAGGCTCCGGTTTCTATTCTGTGTGTCGGGTTACGAAGGAGTACGGTGAGAGCCTTTCTCCTGGGTTGAGACGAAGGTGCTGAATGATGCAGTGCGTTTGTGTTCTTTCTTGTTTCGGTTTCTTTGTGTTTTAGAGTGTTTGTGGCTTTGAGGTGAAGGTGCTTTGAGAGTGGCGGGTTCAAGGCTGCAGAATGGGAGTTGCTGTTTTGTTTTTTCTTGTTTTTACCGGTTCTTCCTCTCAAGATGAAGTCTTGCTAGGACGAGGGTGCTCCGTGTGTGTTGCTCAAGAGTGCAGCGAAGAGTTTCAAGTGCATGTGGTGCCGTGGTGTCCCAAGTGCAGGTGGTGACGAGCAAGTGTATGTGTGAATGATCGTAGGTGTTGTATTTGTTACGGGAGTTTGTAGTTTGTGTTGAGACGAGGGTGGTGGCTGCTAAAGTTTGAGGGTGATGGGTTTGGCTGCAAAACCTATAAGTTGTAATCTCTTTGGGCTCCTATCTTCTTTAGACTTTCTCTCTTTTATTCCGTGAAGAAGCCCCCATTTTGTGTGTATGCGATGAGTTTTTATAGTGAAAAATTTAGAAGTTTTTTCCTTCGTAGATTATTGTTTCCTAATTTTAATTATGTTTCACTTCTTATATTTTATCTTTTGTTTTCTTATCTTTATTTTTTAATTGTTCATCTTATTATCTTCATAATTTTTATCTTATATTTAGATTTTTCTAATTCTTATTATCTCTTATCTTTTTTATGTTTTATTTATCCTCTATATTTTATCTTTTTTATCTTATTTATTTCTTGACTTTTATCTTATTATATCTTCTATCTAATTCTTCCATTTTTCTGATTTTCTTTTAGATTTATCTTCATTTTATGATTTTCTTAGAATTTATCTTCATTTTTTGATTTTCCTTGAATTTATCTTCATTTTTCTGAATTATCTTGGATTTATTTGATTTTTCTGTTTTTTTTAATATATTTGATTTTTCTGAATTTTCTTGGATTTATTTTCATTTTGGGTTTGGGCTTATTTAGTTTAGATTTTGGTTAGGTTTAATTTTGGGCTTAATCTTATTTTATTTTGTTATTTTTTACTTTAAGTTTGGGTTTGTAATTTATGTTAAAGTTTGAAAAAGTAGACTAGACAAAATTAAGTGTCTACAAGGTATACTTTTATTTTTAAAAGGACAAGGTTGTGCTTCATCTTTAGAGGAGGATGGTTTAAGTGGAGGAGAAGGTGGTCTTAAGGGAAGGAAGCAGCTTGCTTCAAATAGCAAGGTTTGGGTAATAGTCGGAGAGGCTGGTCTTAAGCTTGATTGATGTACTTTAGAAGCATATGAGGTTCTTGCAGAAAATGTATTAGTTTTAATATTGACAAGTTTGCCAGGTATGGCAAATTGAGATTTAGTAAGTGGCCATGAGGGTAGTTTATCACTCATTTTGAGTTGTTCCCTGCAAAAATTCTCTAGTTAAGAAGTCGGAAAGGTTATTCTACTCTCCTTTAATATGTTCAATTTTAAAATCAAAACAAGATAAAATGGATTGCCATCGAGTAAAAATTTGTTTAGAAACAAGATTTTTAACATCATTTGGTAAAATATCTTTAGCTGCTTTGCAATCAATTTTAAGAAGAAACTTTTGTTTATTAAATCATCTTGAAATTTAGAAATACATAAAACAATTGCTAAAATTTCTTTCTTAATTATAAGCCTTTAAATTCTACTTTAAAATGGATTAGATATCCCCTTCCAAATAATAAAGATCTCTTAGGCAGATTATATGATGTTTAATATTTTTTAAATTTGACATGAAATTTGGATTCTATCAAATAAAAATCAAGGAAGAAGATACATATAAGACTGCCTGTATGGTACCTTTTGGTCAAAAGAATTATAATACTATTAAAAAAGAAATTTTAGCAATTGTTGTATGTATTTCTAAATTTTAAGATGATTTGATAAACAATGAGTTTCTTCTTAAAACTGATTGCAAACTAGCTAAAAATATTTTACAAAAAGATGTTAAAAATCTTGTTTCTAAACAAATTTTTGCTCGATGGCAATCCATTTTATCTTGTTTTGATTTTAAAATTGAACATATCAAAGGAGAGCAGAATAGCCTTTCCGACTTCTTAACGAGAGAATTTTTGCCGTGAACAACTCAAAATGAGTGATAAACTGCCCTCATGGCCACTTACTAAAGCTCAGTTTATCATACCTGGCAAACTTGCTGATGTTAAAACTAATACATTTTCTGTAGGAACCTCATATGCTTCTAAAGTACATCAATCAAGCTTAAGACCAGCCTCTCCGGCTATCACCCAAACTTTGCTATTTGAAGCAAGCCACTTCCTTCCCTTAAGACCACCTTCTCCTCCACTTAAACCATCCTCCTCTAAAGATGAAGCACAACCTTGTCCTTTTAAAAATAAAAGTATACCTTTACCTATAATCTCTCTTGAACTTGAGTATTTAAATCTTACTCCTGCTAAAATTGCTTCTCAAATCTTTCCTAGAGGATGGACTTGGATTCCTCAAAACCTAAAGAAAAATAAAACCTTTTATCAGGCCATTCTGGTTGATACAGATTCAGCCCAAATCATCCATGATTATGATCCTAAAAATTGCACCATAATAACTTATTCCCAACTTCAAATTCTAAAAGTTTTTTCACTTTCACAATGGAATCAACATCCTTTTCCTACTAAGAAATTTTCTTTTTCCTTTGACCCACCTTACTATGATTTTTTTGACTACCAGCAAGCCTGGTATAATACCCTGTATGAACTTTGCCCTTCTCATTTATGGTTTTTAAGCTTTAATACCAGCCAAACCTCTTATCCTAATAGGTTTCTAGAATGGTTTCTTTATTTTGGTCCATTGCTTGGACAATTTCCCCAAAAAACCAAACAAGCTTATGAAATGTTCAAAAAGATTGCTAATAACTTTTCCATGCAAGAAAGATTCCTTATGTTTTGTTCTGTCACAAAGCTTGGATGGATCATGCAGACCAGATTTAATATTGACCAAGTGCTACAAACTGGTTATCCTCAGTCATTAGTCTGAGTAATCCAAACTAAATGGTGGCATAAATTTGATGAAAATCTAATAGTAAAGAGATTCACTTAGTGGAAGAATCAGTAAATAACTAATTCTCCAGCACAGACTGATAAAAATAAGCTCCCCCTCCTGGCTGAATTACTAGATATATCCACCTTAAACCCTTCTCAGCTTAAAGAATATAAAAAGAAATTATTGGACTTAGCCTCATCTATTGATTCTGAAGAGGAGCACTCACAGGAAGATGAGTCAGACCCTAACTATCCATCCCATCGGCAAAATGAGGATGATTGCTTTGGATTAAACACTCAACCAACTCCATAATTAGCCGACAAAAGCAGAATGCTTTCGGTAACTAATGTGCTGTCCCATCTACTTTCGGATCTTAGACTGCCATTTTGAAGTCCGCACTGTACAAAAACTTATATTGTAAAAATTTTTAAGTCCGAAGTATTATTCAATATTGTATAAGGATTTGGAGTCCGAATCCCTCTATAAATTCTCTCTTCCTCTTTTAGCTAGGTAGAGGTGGAAAAAATCTTAGATATCTCTCAGAAAAATCCTGAGCCCCACCCCAACTCTTGTAAAAGCTCAAAATTCTGTAAGGTCTTTTACAGTTTATAAAAATAAGTATGCTCTGCACCTGCTTCTCATAGGGTCTTGTGCATTAGAAAAATTGTTTATGTTTTTAATTTGCGTGCCTTTAAATTTTTCGTTTTTACTATGCATTCCAATTTATTATTTTCCATTAAATAGAATTTCTTATGTAAAAGACCCAATTATTATTGATTATAATATCCTCTATCACCTTGTCGGCCATCGTTATATCGATCTTGCCCATAATTTTGAAAACAAAGATAGTGAGTGCAGGAGAGGGGGAGAGAGAAGTTTTGCGCAGATCAAAAGTTTCAAAGCAAGATTGAGAAAGAGAGAAGTTTTAAAGAAAGGGAGTAATGAGAGAGAGAGGAAGAAGGTAATAGAGAGGAAAAAGGGGAGAAGTTTTAGCTACAAAGAGAGAAAGAGACATTAGAGAGAGAGGGAGAAAGAGAGAGAAGAATGTTGGGGTGAGAGAAAGAGAGAGAGAGGGAGAGAGAGAAAAGTGTTGACTGAGAGAGAGAAAGAGAGAGGGAGGAAGAGATAGATAGATAGGCAAATAGAGAGAGAGAGGAGGGGAGAGAGAGGGGTATGTGTGAGGGAGAGAGGGAGACACACAAAGAGAGTGAGAAAAAGAGAGAGAAGTTATAGGGAGAGAGGGGAAGTTTTAGATATAGAGAGAGGGAGTGAGAGAGAGAAGAATGTTGGGGGGAGTGAGAGAGAGATAGAGTGTTGGGGAGAGAGAGAAAGATAGATAGAGAGAGACAGACACAGGACAAACAGAAAGTAGGGAGTGAGAAAGAAAGATATTTTTACATAAAGAGAGAAGTTTCAAAGAGACATTGAGAGGGAGAAATTTTAGAGAAAGAAAGAGAGTGAGAAAGAGAGGGAGAGTGAAAGTGAGACAATGGATAGAAGTTTTAGCTACAAATAAAGAAAGAGGCTTTAGAGAGACAAAGGGAGTAAGTATGAGAGAGAGTGTGAGAGGGAGAAAAAGAGAGAGAAGAGGAAGTTTTGGAAATAAAGAGAGAAAGAGGGTGAGAGAGAAGAATGTTGAGGGGAGTAAGAGAGACAAAGTGTTTGGGAGAGAGAGAAAGAGAAGTTATAGATAGAGAGGGGGCGAGTGAGGGAGAGAGAGATAGAGAGAGAATGAGAAGTTTTGCATAGAGAGAGGAGGAGATGAGAGAGAGAGAGAGAAAGAGAAGTTCCATGTAGAGAGAGAAGTTTCAAAGGGAGATTGAGAGAGAGACATGTTTTAGAGAAAAAAAAGAGAAATAAAGAGGGAAAGAGAGTCAGTGTGGGAGAGAGAGAGGGAAAGTGTGTTAGAGAGAAAAAGGGACAGAAATTTTAGCTCTAGAGAGAGAAGCAAACTTTATAGAGAGAAAGGTCATAAGTGAGAGAGTGAGAGCAAAAAAATGAGAAAGAAGTTGTAAAGAGAAGGGGAAGTTAGAGAGAGAGAGAGAAGAATATTGGGGGAAGTGTGTGAGAGAGAGACAAATAGATAGAGGGGGAACAGTGAAAGAGAGAGAGAGAGAAATTTTACTAAGAGAGAGAAAAGTTTTCGAGAGGTTGAGAGAGACAAGTTTTAGAGAAAAAATAGAGATAAAGAGTGAAAGAGAGTCAGTGAGAGAGAGGGAGACTATGATAGCAAGAAAAAAGGATAAAACTTTTAGTTACAAAGAAGAAAAGAGACTTTAGAGAGAGAAAGGGAGTAAGTGAGATAAATAGTGAGAGGGAGGAAAAGAGAGAGAAGTTAGAGTCAGGGACGGAGTGAGGGAGGGAGGGAGGGGAAGAGAGAGGAATGTTGGAGGGAGTGAGAGAGAGAGAGAGACATATAATATATAGAGTTAAGGGACAGTGTAAGAGAGAGAGAGAAAGAGAAGTTTTACACATAGATAAAGAACTTTCACATAGAGATTGAGAAAGAGAAGTTTTAAAGAAAGAAAAAGAGATCAAGAGAGAAAAAAGAGTTAGTAAGAGTGAGAGAGGGAGAGTGTGATAAAGAGAGAGAGTGGGAGAGAAAGAAGTGTTGGAGAGACAAATAGAGAGGGAGCGAAAGAGGGAGAAGATAGTGTTGTGAGAGATAGATTTTAGACAAAGCGAGAAAGAGACAGATAGATGTTTTTAAGAGAAAGAGAAAGAAGTTTCAGAGAGAGGGAGGCATAGGGGAGAGGAAAAGCAAGAGAGAAAAATTTTAAAGAGGGAGAGAAGTTTCAGAGAGAGTAATTGAATAAGAAGTTTTAGAGAGTACTAGAGAGAGAGGCAGAACTTTTATATAGAAAAAGATAAAAAGAGAGAGCGATATAGAGAGAGTGGGGCAAGAAGTTTTAGAGTGAGATAGGAGAGAGTATATGAGGGAGGATTCAAAGAGAGAAACATTGTACAATAGAAGTTTTAGAGGAGGAGAGAGAGAGTGTGATGCTTTCGGGCAAGTAAGAGAGAGAGAAGTTTTATAGAGAGAGAGTGAAAGAGAAAAGATTTAGGGAGAGAGCTGGAGAGAAAGGAAGAGAAAGAGAAGTTTTAGGGAGAGGGCTAGAGAAAGAGAGAGGGAAGCTTTAGAAAGATTGAAAGAAAGAGAGACAAAGAGAGAGAAAGAGAAGATTTGGAGAGTGAGAAAGAGAGGTTTTAGAGAGAGACTGCGAGAGAGAGGCAAACAAAAAGAGAAAGTGAAGTTGCTGAGAGAAAGAGAAAGAGAAGTCTTGGAAAGAGAGACAGAGAAGGAGAGTACGAGAGAACAGATAGAGAGAAAGAGGTATAGACACAGAGAGAAGTTTTAGGGCAAGAGAGACAGACAAATAGAGAGATAAAGTGAAGTTGTCGATAGAGAGACTAGGAGAAAAAGAAATTTAAGAGAGAGAGGGAGAGAGAGAGAGAGAAAGAGATGTTTTGGAGAGAGAGATGGAGAGGAGAGCAATAGAGAGAAGATAGAGAGAGACAGCATATGAGAGAAGTTTCAAAGGAGGAGAGAGAGAGAGTGAAATTTTAGGGAAAGCGGAAAGAATGAAGAGAGCAAGAAAGAGTTAGAGGAGAGAAGTTTTAGAGAGAAAGCTAGAGAAAGGAAAGCTTTAGAAAGAATGAAAGTGAGAGACTATAGGAGAGGGAGAGATAGACAAAGAGAGTGAAGTTGTTCAAACAGAGAGTGGGAGAGAAAGAAGTTTAAGAGAGAGAGGGAGAGAGAGAAAAAGAGAACTTTGGAGAGGGAGAGCAAAAGAGAGAAGATAGAGACAGTGAGAGGGAGGGAGAGAGGTAGAGAAAGAGGTTTTAGAGAGAGTAAGAAGTTTTAGAGAGAGCAACATGGAGAGAAGTTTAGAGAGAGGGAGAGTGTGTATCTGTGCATTGGGGAGGGATAGAGAGAGAGAGATAAAGTTAGTGAGAGATAAATTTTAGACAAAGAGAGAAAAGGCCCAGACAGAAGTTTTTAAGAGAAAGTAAAAGAAGTTTTGAGAGAGTGAGAGAGGAGAGAGAGAGAGAGAGAGAGTGTTGGGGAGGAGAAGAAAGAAGTTTAAGAGAGAGAGTGTGAGGTATTGGGGAGAGTGAGAGAATTTTTAGAGCGAGCGAGTGACAAAAGTTTCAGAGCGAGAGAGAGAAACTATGAGAGAGGTTTTAGAGAGAAAGAAGCATACCAACTAAACATCCAGTGTGAAATATATTTTCTCTTTGTTCTAAGCTTTCTTCTTTAACATTCAGATTCAATGCACGCCTAGCAACAAGAGATTCACCATGAGCAGCATATTCAACATCCCCATCAACATCAGAACAATCCTCTAAAGATGGCATGCTACTCTCACTACCATTCCCATCATAATCATTATCATTTTCAGATTCGAAAACAATCTCATCACCTCTAATGTACATGATCTTTCTATTAGGATAATCAGATGCATAATGACCACGACCTTAACACTTAAAACACTTTATATCTCTATGTTTAGAGGTTTTTGAAAAAGAATCAGAAGTACCTTTTTGAGTTGAAGTACTCTTCTCCTTGTTTTTGTTTGCATCTAGCCCCTTTTCCTTGGAATCAGTGGCTTTCTCCTTCTTCTTCTCATCATATTTGTTCCATTTTGAACTCCATTTGCTGCTGGAATTCGAAAATCACTTGGTTGCTCCCCTTTGTTTTTGTTGTCTCTCCACATAATGGTGCAACTCCATTACATCAGCTATCTCCTTGTTCAGACCTCCTATAAACCTAGCCATTGTCATATCCCTATCCTCCTCATTGTTAGCTTTAATCAAGAGCATCTCCATCTCCTTGTGGTAATCTTGACGGATTTTGACCCTTGAGTAAGCTTATGCAACTTCTGGTGCAACTCTCTATAGTAGTAAGAAGGCACAAATCACTTCTTCATTACTCTCTTCATCTCATCCCAACTCTCAATAGGATATTCACCAGTTCTCCTCCTAGACTTCACTAATTCATCCCACCAAACTAAAGCATAATCTAAAAATTCTACTGCAGCTAACCTCACCTTCTTCTCTTCAGAATAGTTGTGACAAGCAAATATCAAATCCATTTTTCTCTCCCACTCCAAGTACACTTCAGCATCATTTCTACCCTTAAATGGAGGTATATTCATCTTGATAGCATTTAGATTACTATCCCTCCTATTTTCTATTCTAATTTTGCCCTTTCTATTTCGAGCTGAACTCCTCTCTTCAAATTCATCTTCAAACAGCCCATGATCAAACTCATTTTGATGCCTATTCCTATCATTAGTTCTCCTACCATTACCTGGGAAGCTTTCTGACAACTCCCTCTTCCATTCATCCCACTCATCTAGCCTACTATTCAACTTTTGAAATTGACTAGTAAAGGCCCTACATATCAAGAGTCATGTTAACTTCTTCATCTGAGGGCTCTTTACCCTCCCTCCTTGTTGCAGGATTACTCATTTTATGAACCTGCAAGAAATGTTAGTAAAACAGCCTCACAAAACACTCCCTCACATGTTTCACTCAAAATATGGCACTCCACTCGTGTTTCACACAATTGTTGGCTTTTACCCTCTTTAAGCTCACACACTCAAGCCTTTTACCACTCAAGCTTGTTGTTCTCAATTGCACTTCAGAATTAATCCTCAAACCTAAATACTCACAAACAGCAAATTAATACTATGATTGTAATGAAAACACTTAACAAGGAAGACAGGTACAAAAACTAGAAGCAAATATACCAGAATAAATTGAAATGAGCATGCAGAAGAGCTTGCTGCCCAAAATACTGATCTCAATTAACAAGAATCAAATTGTTAATTATGGTATATATGAAAACAAAAGCAGGAGTAACCAAAAATAGCAAGTGAGTTTTGAAGGAAAGAGACGAAATTAATGCATAAACGTAGAAATTGATGTTTCCTTAATGGAAAGATCAATTCTGACGAAAAAAGACATAAAGACAAAAAGGAAAGAAATCAAATAGGCTTCCTAAAATGATGTTAATCCCACAAATTATGCTTAAGCATCTTTGACTTTGCTAATTAATTTCCAAAGCCCAAAGAGTGTTCAAAGCTGAGTTCAATCATACCTCTAATTCTGCCCCAAAGGGTGTACAGGTTCAAAGAACTTGCTGCCAACCTGATTAAACATTTTTGTAGTGCTTTTCTTCTTCTAGCCGCAACTCTTTCAATTTTGTTCCTTTTCATTTTTTTTTAACAGCAGCACAATCTTTTTTTTTGAATATAGGATAAATAGCAAACAACACCAAAATATCAAAATCAAATCCCAAACAATCAAACCAGCTGCAACTTGCACTTCTATATCCAGATCTGGTTCTAGTTTATATTAGGCAGAGAAGAAAAAAAAGAAAACAGCAAACTATAACCTAGGATAAATAAGAACTCACCCTAACTAGGCTCTGATACTAAATGATGCGGAACTCCATGGATATTTATGATTCGGAAACTCCAAACACACAATTGATAGAGAACAAGAATAGATGGAGAACTCCCAACCTATTGAAGCCCCAAATGACTAATGCAAATGGAAATGTAAATAATCGGTTGATTATCAAGAACAGAAATTAACTAGGATGTAAATACCTTGATGAAGTTCAATTCTTGATGCAATAGAGATTCAAGCTAAGCCTTGAACAAGAGTGTAAAACTCCAAAACAATTCTGTTTTTCATTCATTCTACTAATTTTTGTCCATGTACTAGGGTATTTATATCCCCACAAGTTCAAATAACCTAGATTATTAGGTTAGGCCTTAAAAATGGGCCTCCTAACATAAAAAACAAACCCAACCGCAAATTGCAAGTAGCAAATTGCCCAAAAACTAATCTATTAACTTGGAAAGATGAATTAAACATAGATTGGACCCATTTTGCAAATTCAGCCCAATTTGATTAGGTGAAGCTCCATTGGCCGTCATTGCATCTTGAGCTTCCATTCCTTCTAACATTCTGCCCATATAAGTTTGAAGTGATTCCTTGAACTTTTTTGCCCTTAATCTTGTAATTGGTCCTTGAGGTAATGTTAGCTCATCTGCTGCTCCTCTCTCCTCTTGCCATCCATGCTTGTGCTCACATCATAAATAGATAGACAAACTGACAAAGAGAGAATGTGAAGATTTTGAAAGAGAGAGTGGGAGGGAAAGAAGTTTAAGAGAGAGAGAGAGAGAGAGAGACTAAGAGGAAGAGCAAGAGACAAAAGATTGAAAGAGAGATGTAGGGAGAGAGAGAGAGAGAGAGAGAGAGAGAGAGAGAGAGTAAGAGTGTTAGGGTAGGGGGAGAGAGAGTGAGAGAGAGAAGTTTTAGAGAGAACAACATGGAAAGAAGGTTTAGAGAGAGGGAGAGTGTGTGTGTTGGGCAGAGGGAGAAAGAGAGATATTTTAGTGACAGACAAATTTTGGGCAAAGAGAGAATTTTGTAGTGAGAGGGAAGTTTTTGAGAGAGCGAGTAACAAAGAAGTTTTAGAAAGAACTAAAGAGAGAGACAAACTTCTATATAAAAGAGAAAGAGAGTGAAAGAGAGAGAGACATAGAGAGGGGGGGAGAGAGCATTGTGGCAAGAGAGAGGAGTTTTAGAGTGGGACACATAGAGAGATATGATAGAGGTTTAGAGAGAGAGAGACAGTGGATGACAGAAGTTTTAGAGGAGAAGAGTGAAAGAGAGTGAAGCATTCAGGAGAGAGAGAGAAGTTTAGGGAGGGAGCTAGAGAAAAGCTTTAGAAATAATGAAAGTAAGAGAAACAGAGAGAGAGAGAGAAATAGAACATTTGGAGAGAGAGAAAAAGAGGAGTTTTAGAGAGAGACTACGAGAGAGAGAGAGAGAGAGAGAGAGACAAAGAGACAGATAGACAAATAGACAGAGAAAGTGAAGTTTTTTAGAAAGAGTGTGGGAGAGAAAGAAGTTTAAAAGAGAGAGGAGAGAGTGGTAGAGAGAGAGAATAGATAGAGAAAGTTGATATGAACCCACCTAACTCCACCTCAAAAACTAACTTATAAGGGAAGGTTTGCGAACCCATATATATAACACCCAAGACCTCTCTGCCTAATCAATGTGAGACTTCATCATTCCCAGTGTACATCCTCGTCCAGAGAATCAGGATCCATGGCCCACACCGACTAGAGCAGAACAGGCTTTGATACCATATGATATAAATCTGCCTAACTCGACCTCAAAAGCTAGCTTTTAAGGGGAAGGTTTGCAAACCCATATATATAACACCTAAGACCTCTCTGCCTAACCAATGTAGGACTTCATCAAAAGCAAAGTTGTTGATAGAGAGATTTAGAGAGGGAGACAGATAATGAAAGAGAAGTTATTCAGAGGGAGAGGGAGATAGAGATAGAGAAGTTTTGTAGGGAGAGATAGAGGGGGAGAGTAAGAGAGAGAAGATAAAGAACATTAGAGAAAGAGACAAATAGAGAGAGCAAGTGAAGCTTTTGAGAGAAAGAAGTTCGAGAGAGATAGTGAGAAAGAGATAAAGGAGTTTTACGAAGAAAGATAGAGAGGAAGAGCAAGAGAGAGAAGCTAAAGAAAGAGACAGAGAGTGAGGGAAAGAGCAAGAGAGAGAGTGAGAGAGAGAACTATGTAGAAGAGAGTATATGAGAGAAGTTTAAGAGAGAGAGAGAGAATGTATGAGAGAGGTTTTATTGGAGGAAAGAGAGAGAGTGAGTGAAGTTTTAGGGAGAGAGCTAGAGAGGGAAGGGAAAGCTTTAGAAAGAATGAAAGAAAGAGAGACAAAGAGAGTACGAGAAGATTTGGAGAGAGAGAGAGACAGGGAGAGAAAGTGAAATTGTTGAGAGAGAGGGGGAGAGAAAGAAGTTTAAAAGAGAGAAGGGGGAGAGAGAGAGAAAGAGAGAAAGAATAGGAGAGATAACATAGAGAGAGAGGTAGAGAAAGACTAAGTGTTAGAGAGGGGGAGAGAGATAGAGAGAGGGAAAAGAAGTTTTTTAGGGAGACTACAAGCAAGAGAAAGCAAAACATAGAGAGAGAGAGAGAGAGAGAGAGAGAGAGAGAAGATAGACAGACGAACAAATAGATAAGAGAGACAGAAAGGGAAGATTTTTCGAGAGAGATAGAGAGATGGACAAATAGATAGAGACAAAGGGAGAAAGTGAAGATTTTGAGACAAAGTGGCATATAGAGAGAGTAGGTAGAGAGAAGTTTCAAAGAGAGGGAGACAGTGTATGAGAGAAGTTTTAGAGGAGGAGAGAGAGAAAGAGTGAAGCTTTAGGGAAGGAGAGAGAGAGAGAGAGAGAGAGAGAGAGAGAGAAGTTTTCAAGAGAGTGAGAAAAAGATAGGCAGAGAGAGAAATTGAGGTTTTTGAGAGAGAGAGTGCGAGAGAAAGAAGTTTAAGAGAGAGAGAGGGAGAGAGAGAGAAAGAGAAGCTTTATTGAGAGATAGAGATAGAGAGTAAGAGAGAGAAGATAGAGAGAGTGTGAGAGAGAGGTGGAGAGAGAGAAAGAAACATAGAGAGAACATCATGTGAGAGAAGTTTTAGAGAGACCATGAGAGAGAGAAAGCAAAATTTTAGAGAGACCATGAGAGAGAGAGACAGAGATAGAGAGGTAGAGCTAGAGAGACAGGTAGAGACAAAGAATGGGAGAGAGAGCGAGACAGAGAGAGAAAGTGATGTTTTTAAGAGAGAGTGGGAGAGAAAGAAGTTTTAGACAGAGAGAGGGAGAGAGAGAAAGAGAAGTTTTGGAGAGAGAACAGAGAGGGATAGCAAGAAAGAAAAGATAGAGAGAGACAGAGAGTGAGAGAGAGCAACATGGGTAGACAGAAGTTTCAGAGGGAAAGTGTGAGAGAGAATTTCAAAGAGAGAAGCACAGCATATGAGAGAAGTTTTAGAGGAAAAAAGAGAGAGAAGTTTTCCAGAGAGCAAGAAAGAGAGGGAAAGAGAGAGACCAATAGACAAACGAAGAGAGAAAGTGATGTTTTTGGGTGTGGGAGGGCAAGAGAAAGAAGTTTAAGAGAGAGAGAAGATAGAGTGTGAGAGAGTGGTGGAGAGAGAGAGTGGCATAGAGAGAGACAGCATGTGAGAGAAGTTTCAAACAGAGCACGACAGAGAGAGAGAGAGAGACACACACACAAAGAGGATGAGTAGGAGAGAGAAGATAAAGAGAGATAGATAGAAGAAGAGAGAAAGTGAAGGTTTCGAGAGAGAGCAGGAGAGAAAGAAGTTTAAGAGAGAGAAAGAGAGAAGTTTTAAGAAAAGAGTGAGAGAGGGAGAGGGTTGCTCTAGAAAGAATGAACGGAGGAGAGATAGAGAGAGAAAGAGAAGATTTGGAAAGAGAGAGAGAGAGAGAGAGAGAGAGAGAGAGAGAAGTTTGAGAGTGAGGCTAAGAAAGAGAGAGACAGACAAAAAGAGACAGAGGGAAAGAGAGAGAGATAGACAGAGAGAGAAAGTGGAAGAGAAAGAAGTTCAAGAGAGAGCGATAGAGGGAGAGAGAGAGAGAGAGACGGAGAGATAGAGCAAGGGAGAAAAGATAGAGAGAGAGGCAAAGACAAAGAGCTAGAGAGGGTGAGAGAGAGAGGAAGTGAAGTTTTTGAGAGAGAGAGGGGTAGAGAGAAAGAGAAGTTTTGGAGAGAGAGACAGAGGGAGAGCAACACAGAAAAGATAGTGAGAGAGATGAAGTTTTGGGAGAGCAAGAGAGAAAGAAATTTTATAGAGAGCAAGAGGGAGAGAGAGAAGTTTTAGAGACGGAGGGGGAAGCTTTAGAAAGAATGAAAGAAAGAGGGATAGAGAGAGAAAGAGAATTTTAGAAAGAGGCTGCAAGTGATAGAAAGATAGAAAGTGAAGTTGTTGAGAGTGAGAGTGAGAGAGAAAGAAGTGTAAGAGAGAGAGGGGAAGAGAGTGAAATAGAAGTTTTGGAGAGAGAGATAGAGAGGGAGAGTACGGGGGAGATTATAGAGAGGGAAAGAGAAGTTTTTAGAGGGAGTCTACGGGAGAGAAAAAGTTTTAAAGAGAGACTCTAAGAGAGAGAGAGAGAGAGAGAGAGAGAGAGAGAGAGAGAGAGAGAGAGAGAGAGAGAGAGAGAGAAACAAATAGACTAAGAGATAAGAGCGAGAGAAAGTGAAGACTTGGAGAGAGAGATAAAGAGAGAGAGAAGTGTTAGACAGAGACTATGAGATAGAAAGAGATTGATTGACAGATAGACAGACACAGAGAAAAAGAAAGAGAAGATTAAGAGAGAGAGATGTAGAGAAAGAGAGAAAGAGAAGTTTTAGAGAGAGCAACATGAAAAGAAGGTTTAGAGAGAGACAGGGAGTGTGTGTGTGTGTGTGTGTGTTGAGCTGAGAGAGAAAGAGAGATAGAGTTAGTGAGAAACAAATTTTGGGAAAAGAGAGAAGTTTTAAAGCGAGAGTAAGAGAGGGAAGGAAGTTTTAGGGAAAGCAAGTGACAAAGAAGTTTTAGAAAGAACTAGAGAGAGTGTGAACTTTTATATAGAACAAGAGAGAGAAGGAGAGAGAGTGTGTGAGAGAGAAAGAGAAAGAGACACAGAGAGAGAGAGAGAGAAGTTTTAGAGTGAGAGAAATAGAGTGTATATGATAGAGGTTTCATAGAGACAGATAGCATATTGTAGAAGTTTTAGAGGAGAGAGATGGAGAGAGAGAGAGAGAAAGAAGTTTGGTAAAGAGACTATGAGAGAGAGAGGGAGAGACAAAGAGACAGACAGACTGGCTGAGAAAGTGAAATTTTTGAGAAAGAGTGTGGGAGAGCAAGAAGTTTAAGAAAGAGAGAGAGGAGAAAGTGGCAGAGAGAGAGTCAGAGACAGAGATAGAGAGGCAAAGATAGACAAAGAGAGAAAGTGAAGCTGTTGATAGAGAGATTTGGAGAAGGAGATAGAAAGAGAAAGTTAAGCTATTAAGAGAGAAGGGGAGAGAGAGATAGAGGGGGAGAGTAGGAGAGAAAAGCTAAAGAGAGGTAGAGAAAGAGACAACAGACAAGGAGAGAATCCTCGTGAAATTTCTTCATGATTTAAAAGTTTAGGAGTAACATAATTAGACCAATTTAAATTTACTTGTCAAAGTAAAGTTTCTATTTTAGAAGAAATATTTAAAGCTTTAGGTTTAATATTTGTTCTCATTACGTTGTAATATAATTTATATACTATGGCTAAAGGATAGGAATTAGGGTTCTAGATACCTTCAGGGATTTTAACATCTAATTTAATATTATGATGGGAATCAAAAGTTCTTAAATCTGCAGTATAATTTACAAAATTATTAAAGAAAATAGGACCATCATTTAGATTAGCTTCTACAATAGATAATAGTTGGTCTTTAAACTTGATAGGACGTGAATCTCTTAAAATGATAGAAACTAAGGTGTCTATTCCTAGTCTGTGTAGTGGCTTCACAGCTACCTGTATTAATCCTACATGTATAAACCTAAATCCTTTACGTCGATGTTCTTTTATTAAGCCTACTGTTAAAAGGTCTATTGTTTCTTGGAGACTTTCTAGTGCTAAGGTATGCTCAGCAATTTTAATGACATAATCATGGGTTAGGTGATCTAATATACCAACTTGGTATACTTGTTTAATCTTATGTTCAGGTATTGTCCAATTTTTAAGTTTCTGTTCTACATCTTCAATAGTAACTTCTTATTTATTTACTAAAGTATAATCCATTGCACTTTTATCTTCTTGATTCGGTACCCAACTAGGTTCTCCTTCCTCTAATTTATCTTTTCCTTTAAACAATCTCTTCATTATGTCTAAAATAACTTAATCAAATTCTTAAGCCTAAGATATTCACTCAACTAGATCCCTGTAGTGAACACGTTTTACTGCCAGTCCAGGTCTTATAGCGGTTCTGCTACCCTTCTAGTCCTAGTGATTATAATTGACTTCAGAATTTTACTAAGTTATAGCAGAATAAACAAATAGATCATTTATCAAGACAAGATGAAATGAGGCAACAAGGCTCTGATACCAGGTGGATTCGGGATCGGGGTCACAGCTTGGATTTATGCAAGATGAATATATAAGATAAATAGGAAACTGAAAGAAGAAAATAAATAGAAGAAATTTAAAAATATTTTTTGATGAACAGGATCCTCGAAAGGCAAGTGCAGAGCATACTTGAACAAACTTTATTTATAGAGAAAATGCTTACAGTGAGTGCGAGCTTTACAAAGGAGTCAGTTTACAGTGATCTTTTCTTATTCTAATTCGCTCTGCCTGAATGAAAGGATTTCAGGTGATTTATAGGGGGATCCAGATATCAAACCTTTATTCATTTGAGTTTGATACATCGGATGTTACAAAATATTACAATAGCGTTTAATGCGGAACTAAAAATTTTGAATCCGAAAAAGCTAACAGCTTGTCAACCTTTTATTATCAGAGGGAAGACTACTTGTTCAGTAGTGAAAGACAGCTTATCAACTTTTATCATCAGAGGGAGGACTGCTTGTCCAGTAGTGAAAAGCAGGACTGCTTGTCTAGTAGTGAAAAGCAGGACTGCTTGTCCAGTAGTGAAAAGCTCTTTTATAATAACAACTTTAATTATGGTGTCGGCTAAAAATTTATCCCATAACAGTCATCCTCATTTTGCATGTGAGAGGGATAACTGGGGTCAGATTCAGCCTCCTGAGAATGCTCTTGATCAGAATCGATGGATGAGACCAACTCAATTAACTTCTTTTTATATGCTTTAAGTTGGGTAGGACTTAGGTTGGGTAAGTCTAGCAGAGAGATGGGCCTTTTATCTTTTTCAATCTTTGGTGAAGAACTAGTAGCATGCTGATTCTTCCAAAGAGAAAATCTTTCTACTATTAAGGATTCATCGAATTTAATCCACCATTTTGATTGAACTGTTCTAACCAGGGATTGCGGGTACCCTGCTGGTAAAACTTGATCAATATTGTATTTGGTCTGCATGATCCAACCAATTTTTGTAATAGAGCAAAATTTCAGAAAATGTTCTTGCATGGAGACATTAGTTGCCATCCTTTTAAAACTCTCATAAGTTTTCTTAGTAATAGGAGGAAACTGTCCGAGCAATGGACCAAAGTATAAAAACCATTCTGAAAACCAATTTGGATAGTTAGTTTGTTGAGTATTAAAACTGAGAAACTAAGAGTGGGTAGGGCATAGTTCGAACAAAGTATTATACTAGGTTTCTTGATAATCAAAATAGTCATAATAAGGAGGGTCAAAGGAAAAAGAAAATTTCTTGGCAGTAAAAGGATGCTGATTCCACTCTGTGGGAGTTATTACTTTAAGGATTTGAAGGTGGGAATAGGTAATGATAGAATTATCTTTAGGGTCATAATCATGGATTACTTGTGCCGAATCAGTATCTATTAAGATAGCTTGGTAAAAGGTCTTAGATTTTTTAAGATTACGAGGAATCTATATCCATCCTCTAGGGAAACATTGGGAGGCTATTTCAAATGGTTTAAAGTTGAAATGCTTAGGTTCAAGGGTTATAATAGGTAGAGAAATACTTTTATTTTTAAAGGAACAAGGGTGAGGTTCGGTTTGAGGTTTTAAAGGTGGAGATGCTGGTCTTATAGGAAGGAAGCGGCTTGCTTCAAAAAGACTGGTTTGGGTTAAAGTTGGAGTAGCTGGTCGGATATAAGAAGTACCTGCAGAAGAGACGTTAGTTTTAGAATCTTGTTTGCTTAGCATAGCAAACTGAGATTTTGTTAAAGGCTGTGAGAGCTTATTTTTCTCACTCATGTCGAACCCTACAAGAATTCACGGGTTAGAAAGTCAGGAAGACTATTCTGTTCTTCTTTAATATGCTCGATTTCTAAATCAAAACATGATAACATGGATTGCCATCGGGCAAATATATGTTTACTAACAAGATTTTTAACATCCTTTTTAAAAACATCTTTTGCAGCTTTGCAATCTATTTTAAGTAAAAAAATTTTATTTATTAAATCATCTTGAAATTTTGAAATACATAAAACAATAGCTAAAATTTCTTTTTTAATAGTACTATAATTCTTTTGAGAAGAATTCCAAGCACTTGAATGAAAACGGATAATTTGTTCTTTAGGGTTTTGTGGAAAAGACTGTTTTAGGATTCTTCCAAAGCCGATTTCAGAGGCGTCACATTCAACTATTAAAGAGGCATGGGGATGAGGGATACCCAGACAAGGAATCTGTTTTACTAAAGTGCGTACTTTAATAATGGCTTGGGTCATTTTAGTAGACCAAGGAGGGGGATTCTTTTTTAATCGACTGAAAAGGGGTTTACAAATAAGACGAATATTTGGTATGAAGTCAGAAACATAATTGAGGCATCCTAGGAACCTTTGTAGCTGATTCTTATCTTTTATTTCATTAGGAAATTTTTCAGCAAATTCTAGGCTTCTAGAAATGGGAGTTATGGTACCTTGATGAATAATATGACCTAAAAACCTAATCTTAGTTTGAAATAACTTAAGCTTCCTTTCAGAGACAACTAGACCATTATATTTGATTGCTTATACGAATGTTTTTAAATGTTTAAAATGCTGATCTATAGTTTTAGAATAAACTAAAACGTCATCTAAATAGACTATTATAAATTTGGAATAAGGATAAAGTATTTTATTCATAATATTCTGGAATTCTGAAGGAGCATTTTTTAATCTCATAGGCATAACATTCCATTCATATTGTCCAAAAGGGACTGTAAAAGCAGTTTTATATTTGTCTTCTTCTTGGAGTTTTATTTGATAAAATCCAGACTTTATATCAAATTTGAAAAAGATAATAGCATCAAATAATCTTCCTAAAAGATCTTTTTTATTAGGAAGAGGGTATCTAATCCATTTTAAGGCAGTGTTTAAAGGTTTACAGTTTATGACCATTCTAGGGGCTCCTCGTTCTATTTCAGAGGCATTCTGAACATAAAAAGCTGCACAGCTCCAAGGAGACTTACTTGGTCTAATTAATTTTTTATCAAGAAAGTCTTGAATTTCTTTTTTACATAGTTCTAAAGTTGAAGCATTCATCTAAATGGGTCTAGCTTTAGTAGGAATTTTAGATTCTTCAAAAGTATCTTCGTAGGGGAGAGAAACTATGTGAGTTTTTCGATTCCAAAAGGCATTAGGAATATCAGCACAAATCTCTAATTTAATCTGTTTTTTTAGATGAGATATTTTTTCTTGAATTTTTGGATTATTGAGCAAGGTTTCAAAGTTCTTAAAATTAATTTCTTTTTTAAGAAAACAAACTTGACTTTATTTTTGCTGAAGTAAATTAAAATAATGAGATTCTAATAATTTAATTTCTTTTTCTTGGGTAGGTTGTACAAACTCAAAGAAAAGTTCTATATTATCTATGATTGCTTTTATTCCTTTTTCTCCTACATAATGAATAGGATAAATTTGAACTAAAAAGGGAGTTCCTAATATTATTTGTTCTTTTATACTTTTTGTGAGTAAAAATTCATTTGGAAGGCATATTCTGTTATTACATATATAAGAATTAGTCAATTTATATTAATGTTCATACTATGACTGCTAGCAGAATATAGGTTTTGAAGAGTTTTTTGATAATATTGAGTAGGTATTAATCCTTCTTGAATACAATTTAAATTTGCACCAGAGTCTATTAAAGCAATATACGATTTATGAGAACTGTTTCCAATTCTTAAATCTACTTTACAACGCCATTTTTGTTGCAAAAAGGTTAATTTTTGTAGGAATTCATTATTAGAAGATTCGACTTTAAAATCAGCTTCTTTTTCATGTTCTAATAATATTATTTTTTCATGTAAAATCCTTATTTCATTTTTTAAACTTTTAACCTCGTGATTTAGTTCAGGAATACCTAAGAGAGGTTCTTTTGGAGGTTGGTTTATGGTAAGTAATTTTGTTAAATCATAAGATTCAAAAGTAGAAGTTAAAGAGTGATCTTCTTCTTCTTCAGTTTTTAGTAGCTTTTTTAGTTTAAGAAAATACTGATATTTTAAATCAGGGTCTTCTAATTTTTCAATAATATCTATAAGGAATTTAGAATCACTTGTTAAAGTATTACAATAAAAAAGTTCAACCTTACAATCTTCACAAGGAGTTTGTTCAGTGCAATTTTCACAATTTATTTTATCATTATCTAAACTACTAGAGGTATCTAAGTTCTCTATTAATTCTTCATCAGTAGAACTATTAGAGGTAGTACTATCAGATTTATAAAGAAGTATCTCTGTTAGTTGTTGTTTAGCGGGCTCTTCTAAATTTAAGGCATTAATCTTTTTCTTAACATAACAATTTTTGGCAATATGTCCTTTAGGACCACATTTATAACATGTTAACGAATCATTAAATTTTTTAGATTTCTTTTTCTTAGAGGGCCTTTCTAAGAATTTATTTTTACTTGGGATTTTATGTTTTTTGGGTTTTCGAAAAAACTTATGCTGTTTTTTAGACTTTTTAGAAGGTGCATCAAGCTTTTCTAAACCATACTGTTGACAAAAATATCCTAATTCTTTTCAAACAGATTTATCTTCTTTAAGGATTTGGGTAGTTAATGAAAGTTGATTACACTGTTCTAATCCTATTTTAATTATATTAGAAATAATTTGTCCATAAGTCATATAGTTAAGACTTAAGGTTTCATGTTCTATCCTGTCCCTAACCTTTTGGGCAAAGGCTCTAGGTAATCCAGAGATAAATTTTTCTTTCCAATAAAGGGTAGAGGCGTCTTGCCTAATTAATAATTTAGCTAAAAAATTGTCTTTATACCACTGAAAATTAGATAATCTGGGGCATCTTAAAGCATGTAATATTTCACTTGATCTTTCTTCAAAGAGCTTTGGATCTCCTATAAAGTTTTGGGAGATTGCTAAAATTAAAGACTCGACTTGAGTTCCTATTTCTTGTCCTGTGGAAGGTTCTACTTTTATAGCATTTAAAATAGTAAAACGATCAGTTTCTAATAGTATATTATCCCACCAACCTTTTAGAATACCGGTGAAACTAGAAACAAGTAACTGGGCAGCATGCCTAGAATTATTTCCATGTTTAATATAAGCAGTAGAGGCCATGGTCATAGAATTTAATTTGCATAAAATAAGATGTTTAGGAAGGCCATCTATATTCCATTCGATTATACTAATACCATCAAAAGCAGTAGGATTATCTAAATCCCATTCTTCATGTTGCACATCAGGAAGGGTTGGGCGAGTATAATAATTTCGAGAAATTGGGTAAGGTCGGGTAGTCCTGATTTGTTGGACTTGGTCTTCATTTTTAAAAGTTGATTCTTGTAAAGTGTTAATAACAATATTCTTTTGTTTTTTGTCTTCAACAAGTTTTAAATTTTTTAATTTCTTATCGATTTCTGCTAGAATATTTGTAGTAGAATTTGCTAATTTTATTTCAAATATTTCTTCATTAGAGAACTTAAAGGGTTTAAATAATGGCTTTATTAATTCTGGCTTAGTATTACTATTAGTAGGGGTTTCTTTAGGTGAAACAGATAGGGCAATATTATGAACTACTTTATTAGTATAGTTTAATTGTTCTGGAACATTCTTTATATCTCTTTTGGAGGCTGAAACACTAAAAACTTCACCGGAAGAAAGCATTTTCTTTAAAGGAGAAGCTGTTATTTCTATATTATCATGATTTAAAAAGGTTAGTTCTTCCAAAGGAGGAACATTTCCTATAATGGTTTTTCCTCTGGTTGTTTTCCAACTTAATGGTAGGGTTTCTAGAATATCTAATTTCAAAGTGTTTAAAATATTATTTTCAAACCATTTAAAAAAAGGAATATGATCTTCTATCTTTTTTAGATAATTATAAAAATCTTCTCTATATTTAGCAAGATCTTCTTGTGAAAAAGTTGAAAAATACCATTTTCTTTTTTCATCATTTTCAGGAAGATAAAAAGTTTGCCTAATTTTTTCTTTATCAATTTCAAAAACATTTACCATGTTTAATTGATTATAAGCTTCCATTTCAGATCAAGTTGGAGAATTACTAGCCTGTTTGGTTGGAGTTTCAACTTGATATTCTGGTTGTGGTGTTACAGGATGAGGCTGAAGTCCTTTAAGTTTTAAAGATTTTGGAATGGATCCTATGTCGACTAGGTTCAGAAGGACCTATTTGAGAGTTTATTCTTATAGACGGGCTTCGTCTAAAGTCTAAGGTTATATTTCTTGACTTATATTCTATAATATTATTGAGAGTAGGAGGTTCTTCTTTTTCTAGAGTTAGAATATTTTCTAAGTATAATATTTTGTTTGAACTATGCCCTACCCACTCTTGGTTTCTCAGTTTCTTCTTTTTCTGGAGTTAGAATATTTTCTAAGTACCATTCTAAAATTTTTCAAATTATACTACAGATTTATGGGATAAATTTTTAGCCGACACCATAATTAAAGTTGTTATTATTTCTCTTTAACTCTCATGCTCTGTCTCTCTCTCTAAAGCTTCCATCTCTCTCTCCCCTGAAACACTCTCTCTTTCTTTCTCTCTCTTTCTCTTCCTCTCTCCCTTTCTCACCCTCTTTCTCACTTTCTTTCTTGCTTTGTCTCCATCTCTCTTTCCCTTGATTTCTCTCTCTCTCTCTGTGTCTCCCCCCAGCACCCTCTCTCTGGCCCTAAAATTCACTCTCTTTCTCTCTTTCTCTCCCACTCTCTCTAAAACTTTTCTTACTT
Source organism: Dicorynia guianensis (assembly GCA_037013595.1). Taxonomy (NCBI): domain Eukaryota; kingdom Viridiplantae; phylum Streptophyta; class Magnoliopsida; order Fabales; family Fabaceae; genus Dicorynia; species Dicorynia guianensis. The sequence goes on along the minus strand of JASUAB010000002.1, from coordinate 19,978,879 downwards.
TCTCTCTCTCTCCCTAACTCTTTGTCTCTCTCTGTGTCTCTTCTCTCTTTCACTCTCTTTCTCTCTCTCTAAAACTTCTCTCACTATTTTCTGAAACTTCTCTTTCTCTCTCTCACTTACTCTCTAAAACATTTCTTTCTCTCTCTAAAACTTCTCTCTCTGTGTCTCTAGAACTTCTTCCCCTCTTTGTCACTGAAAACTCTCTCTATCTAAAATATCTCTTTTCCTCTCTCTCCCTCTTTCTCACATTTACTCACTTTCTCTCTCTAAAACTACTCTCTCTGCTGAAAATTTCTCTATCTCTCTCTTCTGACACTCTTTTCACTCTTTCTCTCTCTTTCACTTTTTTTCTAAAACTTCTCACACTCTCTCTCTTGCTCACTCTCTAAAACTTCTATCTCTCTTTTTCTCCCTCTCTCTCCAAAACATTTCTCTCTGTGTCTCTAAAACTTCTCCCCCTTTGTCATTGAAACCTCTTTATATCTAAAACTTCTCTTTCCCTTTCTCTCCTCCTTTTTCTCTAATTTACTCACTTTCACTCTCTAAAACTGCTCTCTCTGCTTAAAACTTCTCTATATCTCTCTCCAAAACTCCTCCACACTCTCTCTCTTACTCGAACCAAGTTTTCTTTCTCTCACTCTCTCTAAAACTTCTCTCTCCATCTAAATCTTCTCTTTCTCTCTCCCCCTATCTCTCTAAAATTTCTCTCTCACTCTCTTTCTCTCTCTCCCCCTTACTTTGAAAGTTCTTTCTCTCACTCACTCTTTCTTTATCTTTCTCTATGTCTGTCTATCTCTCTGTCTCTCTAAAGTTTCCCTTTCTCTCTCTATAGCTCTCCCTCTCTTTGTTTGTATAAAATTTCTCTTACACACACTCTCTCTAAAACTTCTCTCTCTTTTTCTCTGTAAAACTTTGCACTATCTCTCTCTAAAAGTTCTCTTTTGCTCTTTCCCACACTCTCTCTCCCGAAAACTTCATAGTCTCTTTCTCTCTTTGAAACTTGTCTTTCTCTCTTTGTCTCTCTCTCTTCCTCTATAAAACTTCTCACTCTCTATCTAAAAGTTCTCTTTTCCTCTTTCCCTAAAACTTCTCTTAGTCTTTCTCTCTGAAACTTTTCTTTCTCTTGTCTCTCTCTTTCTCTCTCTAAAACTTCTATTTCTCTCTTTTTGTCTCACTCTCTCTATCTCACTAACTCTCAATCCCTCTCTCTCTCTTTCTTTCTCTCTCTCTCTCTCTCTCTCTCTCCAAAACTTGTCTCCCTCTCTCATTGAATCTAAAACATCTCTTTCCCTCTCTCTCCATCTCTCTCACATTTACTCAGTTTCTCTCTCTAAAACTACTCTCTCTCCAAAACTCCTCTCACACTATTTCTCTCTCTCTAAAACTTCTATCTCTCTCTTTCTCCTTCTCTCTCCAAAACTTCTCTCTCTGTGTATCTCTAAAACTTCTAACCATCTCTTGTTGAAACCTCTCTCTATTGAAACTTCTCTTTCCCTCTCTCTCCCTTTTTCTCTTATTTACTCACTTTCTCTCTTTAAAATTATTCTCTCTCTTAAAACTGCTCTACATCTCTTTCCAAAACTCCTCTTACTCTTTTTCTCTCTCTTGATCTAAGTTCTCCTTCTCTAAAACTTCTCTCTCTATATGAATCTTCTTTCTCTCTCTCTCCCTCCCCCTCTTCCTCTCTCTAAAAGTTCTCTCACTCTTTCTTTCTCTCGCCCTATGTCTCTATCTCCCCTTCCAAAACTTCTATCTCTCTGTCTCTCTCCCCCTCCCCCCTCTATCTCTTTGTCTAAAATTTCTCTCTCTCAATCTCTCTTTCCTGAAAACTTCTCACTCTCTCTCATTCTCTCTTAACTTTTCTCCCTTTCTCTCTCACTCCATCACCACTCTTTCTCTAAAACATCTCTTCTCTCTCTCTCCCCTTTACTTTGAAAGTTCTCTCTCTCAGTCACTCTCTTTCTATCTTTCTCTATGTCTGTCTGTTTGTCTGTCTCTCCAAAGTTTCCCTTTCTCTCTCTATAGCTCTCCCTCTCTATGTCTGTCTAAAATTTCTCTCACACGCACTCTCTCAAACTTCACCGCCTTTCCCCATCTCCCTAACATGTCTCTTTCTCTCTCTAAAACTTCTCTCTCTTTTTCTTTGTAAAAGTTCTTACTCTCTCTCTACAAGATCTCTTTTCCTGTTTCCCTCCTTTTCTCTCCCTAAAACTTCTTAGTCTCTTTCTCTAAAACTTGTCTTTCCCTCTTTCTCTCTCTCTTCGTCTATAAAACTTCTTACACTCTCTTTCTAAAAGTACACTTTTTCTCTTTCCCTCTCTCTCTCCCTAAAACTTCTCTTAGTCTCTCTCTTTGTGTGAAACTTGTCTTTCTCTCTTTCCCTCTCCCTCTAAAACTTCTTCCTCTCTTTGTCTCTCTCTACATCTCTCTCTCTCCCCCACTCTATAACCTCTCTCTCTCTCTTGCTCTTTCTATCCCTCTCTATCTCTCTGTCTCTCTCCCTCTCACCCTCCCTTCCTCTTATTTACTCTCTAAAACTTCTATCTCTCTGAAATTACTCTCTCACTCTCTTTAAATATTCTCTCTCCCCTTTGCCTCTCTCTCTCTCTCTCACTCACTCTGTTTCTCTCTCTAAAACAACTCTCTCTTTCAAACTTCTCTTTCTCTCACATTCTCCCTCTAAAATTTCACACACTCTCTTTCTTTGTCTCTCTTTCTCTCTCTCTCTCTCTCTCTCTCCATTCTCACTCATACACACACTTTCTCTAAAACTTCCCCTCTTCTCTCTCTATCTCACACACGCACTCTCTCTCCCCTCTCTCTAAAACTTCTCTGTCTCTCTTATTCTCTTTCTCTCTCAAAAACTCCTTTTCTTGCTTTCTCTTCCTCTCTATGTAAAACCTCTCTCTCTTTCTAAAACATCTTCAATCACTCTCTCTCTGTGAAACCTCTCTCTATCTAAAACTTTTCTTCCTCTCTCTCTCCCCCTCTTTCTCTCATTTACTAGCTTCCTCACTCTTAAACTACTCTCTTTGCTTAAAATTGCTCTTTCTCTTTCTTTTCAAAACTCCTCTCTCTCTCTCTCTCTCTCTCTCTCTCACTTTCTTACACTCTTTCCCTTTCTTTCTCTTTCTAAAACTTCTCTTTCCCTTCTGTATGTATCTCTCTCTATGTCCAAAACTTTTGTGTTCATCTATCACTCTCTCTAAAACTTCCCTCTCTCTCTCTCGCCTTCTCTTTATCTCTCTAAAAAAACTTCTCTTTTTGTGTCTCTAAAACTTCTCTCTCTCACTCTTACACTCTCTCCCTTTCTCTTTCCTTCTAAACTTCTCTCACTTACTCTCTCTCTCTCACTCTCTTTTTGAAATTCTCTCTCTCTCTTTAAAATTTCTCTTTCCCTTCCCTATGTATCTCTCTGTGTCTAAAACTTTTGTCTCGCTTTCTCACTCTCTCAAAAACCAATCTCCCTCTATCTCTTTAAAACTTCCCTCTCTCTCTCCAACACATCTCTTCCTCACTCTCTTTCTCTCTATCTTCCTAAAACTTCTCTCACTCTTCATCTCCCCAATAATTTCTTTCTATGTCCACCCCAATACTCTCTCTCTCTCTCTCACTCTCTAAAACTTGAATCTCTTGCTCTTTCTCTCTCACCCTCTATGACATTTCTTTCTCTTTACCCCTAAACCTCCCTCTCTTTCTCTCTAAAACTTCTATGTCTATCTGTCTCTCTAAAACATTTCTCTCTCCCTTTCTCTCTTTCTCTCTCTCTTGCTCTCTAAAATTTCCCCTCTTCTCTCTCTGTCACACACACTCTCTCCTCCCTTCTCTCTAAAATGTCTCTCTCTCCCTCTCTCACTTTCTCTCTCTGTAAATCTTCTCTCTATTAATCTGTCTCTCTTTCTCTCTCTAAAACTTTTCTCTATTAATATATACATATATCTCTCTCTCTCAATACACACACACACTCCTTCACTTTTTCTCTAACTTTTTCCTCTCTTTCTTTGGCTGTCTCTCTTTTACTCACTCTCTTTCTCTCCTACTCTAATTAAAATTTTTCTCACACACTCTCTCAAAAACTTTCCTCTCTCCTCTCACTTTATCTCGATCATGTCTCTCTCCCTCTCTTCCCCCCATTAAATTTCTCTCTCTCACTCTCTCTCAAAGTTGTCTCTCTCTGTTTCTCTCACTCTTTCTCCCTCCCTAAATTTCTCTCTCCCTTCCTCTCTTCCCTCTCCCTAACTCTCTCCCCCCTGTATCTCTATCACTCTCTCTCTCTCCCTCTGTATCAAACTTGCCCCTCTTTTTCTCTCTCGAACTCTCTCATTTTGGCTCTTTCTCTCTCTCTCTCTCTCCCTCTCTCTAAAACTTCTGTTTCTCTATCTCTCTCTATGTATAAAATTTCTCTTTGACTGTCATGCTTCTCTCTCTCTCTCTCTTGCAACACTTTCTCTTTCTTTCTCTCTCTCTCTTCCTCCCTCCCTTTCTCACCCTCTTTCTCTCTCACTTTCTTTCTTGCTCTATCTCCATCTCTCTCTCCCTTTCTCTCTCTCTCTGTGTCTAACAGTTCTCTTTGACTCTCATGCTCTTTTGCTTTCTAAAGCTTCCATCTCTATCTCTCTCCTACAACATTCTCTCTTTCTTTCTCTCTCTCCCTTCCTCCCTCCCTCCCTCTCTCACTTTCTTTCTTGCTCTATCTCTCTCTCCCTCCCCCCTAGTATGCTCTCTCTGGCCCCAAAAGAGTGATAGATAGCGAGAGAGAAGTTTTAGAGAGAGCAAGAGAGAGGGAAGTTTCAGAGAGAAACATAGAAAAATTTCACAGAGAGAGAAAAGTTTCAGTGAAAATGACAAAGAGAGATAAAAGGAGAGGGAGAGAGAGAAGGAGAGAGAGAGATAGAGAGAGGGAGAGAGAAAAGTTTCAAAAAGAGCAAGAATAAGAGAGAGAGAGGGAAAGAGATTGAGAGACACAGAGAGTGAACATTTAAAGTGACTAAGAGAAAGTGAGAGAACTTTCAGAGTGGCTAAAAGAGAGTAACAGAGAGAGGGAGAGAAGTTTCAGAGAGAGATGAGAGAGAGAGCAATTTAAGAGAAAGAGACTAAAAGGGGGAGGGAAAGAGAGAGGGAGAGAGAGAAAAGTTTAAGAGAGATCATGAGCAGGAGAGAGAGAAGTTTTAAGACAGTGAAAGAGAGGGAAGTTTCAAAGAGAGCAAGAGAGAGAGAAGTTTCAGAGAGAGATAAAGAGAGAAAGGGAGATGTTCTAGAGGAGTGACATAGAGAGAGAGATGAGAGAGGCACAAAGAGACATAGAAGTTTTAGAGAGAGAGTAAGAGAAAGAGATAGAACTTTTTGATGACCAAGAGAGAGTAAAAGAAAGGGAAAGAAGTTTCAGAGCAAGAGAGAAAGAGAGAGGGAAAGAGAGAGAGAATTTTCAGGGAGAGTGAGAGAGTATGAGAGAGAGTGTGTATAAACCTTCAAATAGAGAGAGAGAGTTAAAGAGAAGCATTGGAAAGAGAGAGGGGAGGGAGTGAGGGAAAGATAGAGAGACAAATAGGGAGAGAGAGTATGTGCGAACCTTGAGAGAGAAAGAGTGAAAACGAAATGCTAGAGGGAGAGCTATTTCAGAGAAAGAGATAGAGAGAGAAAGGGAGATGCTCCAAAAGAGTAAGAGAGAGAGAGGGAGAGAAAGAAAAGTCTTAGAGAGAGCAAGAGAGAGACAGAGAGAAATAGAAGATTTAGAGACAGAGTGAGAGAGTGAGAGAGAGGGGGGAGGGAGAGAGGGAGAGACATAGAGAGAGATGGAGAAAGATAAGTGTTAGACAGAGTGAGAGAGGGAGAGAGGTTGCATAGAGAGTGAGGAAGAGAGAGAGAAACAAAGAGCAAACTTTTAGAGTGACTAACAGAGTGTGAAGGGGAGAGAGATGATTAAAAGAAAGCAAGAGAGATAGAAAGCAAAGTTTCAGAGAGAGGGAAAGAGAAAGGGGGAGGGAGTGAGAGAGAAGTTTCAGAAGTGCAGAAGTGATAGAGGAAGAGAGAGAAGTTTTAGAGATATCGAGAGAGATAGTACTCTTTGTCTTCTAAAACTTTTCTTTCTCTCATTCTCTCTCTCTATCCCCTCTCTTTGTCTAAAACTTCTCTCTCTTCCCCTCTAAACTACTCTATCTCTCTCCCTCTCTATCAAATTTCCTCCTCTTTTTCTCTCTCTCTAACTCTCATTTTGGCTCTTTCTCTCTATTTCTCTTTACGTCCCTCTCTTACTCTCTCTAACTCACACAGTTTCTAAAATTTCTCTTTCTCTATTTCTTTCTCTCTCTCTCTTCCTCTGTCTTTGGTAAAACTTCTCCCACTCTCTCTGTAACTTCTTTCTTTTTCTCTGTAACACTTTCTCTCTCTATCTCTATGTTTAAAATTTCTCTTTCACTCTCTCTGTGTCTCTCTCTCTATCTCTCTCTGTGTCTAAAGTTTCTCTTTGACTCTCATGCTCTCTCTCACCCTCTCTTTGTGTAAAACTTCTCTCTCTTCCCCTCTAAACTACTCTATCTCTCTCCCTCTCTATCAAACTTCCTCCTCTCTTTCTCTCTCTCTAACTCTCATTTTGGCTCTTTCTCTCTATTTCTCTTTACGTCCCTCTCTTTCTCTCTCTAACTCACACACTTTTTAAAACTTCTCTTTCTTTGTTTCTCTCGCTCTCTCTCTCTCTCTCTCTCTTCTCTCTTCCTCTGTCTTTAGTAAAACTTCTCCCACTCTCTTTGTAACTTCTTTCTTTTTCTCTGTAACACTTCTCTCTCTATCTCTATGTTTAAAATTTCTCTTTCACTCTCTCTCTGTGTCTCTCTCTCTCTATCTCTCTCTGTGTCTAAAGTTTCTCTTTGACTCTCATGCTCTCTTTCTTTACTAAAACTTCCATCTCTCTCTCCCTTGCAACACTCTTTGATATGAACCCACCTAACTCCATCTCAAAAGCTAGCTTGTAAGGGGAGGTTTGCGAACTCATATATATAACACCCAAGACCTCTCTGCCTAACCAATGTGGGACTTCATCATTCCCGACCCCTTTAGACTGTACGTCCTCGTACAAAGAACCAGGATCCATGGCCCACATTGACCAGAGCAGGGTAGGCTCTGATACCAAATGATGTGAACCCACCTAACTCCACCTCAAAAGCTAGCTTGTAAGGGGAGGTTTACGAACTCATATATATAACACCCAAGACCTCTCTACCTAACCAATGTGGGACTTCATCACTCTCTCTTTCTCTCTCTCTCTCTCTCTCTTCCTCCCTCCCTTTCTCACCCTCTTTCTCTCTCACTTTCTTTCTTGCTGTGTCTCCATCTCTCTCTCCCTTTATCTCTCTCTCTCTCTCTGTGTCTCCCCCTAGTACCCTCTCTCTGGCCCTAAAATTCACTCTCTTTCTCTTTCCAACTCATCTCTCTCCAACAAGTCCTTCTCTCTTTCTTCCTCTCTCACTCTCTAACTCTCTCTTGCTCTCCCTCTTCCTCTCTCTTTCTCTCTCTCCCCCCTCCCACCCTCTCCCCAACATACACAAACTCTCTTACCCCCCAACACACACTCTCTCTCCTCCTCCAACATGTTTCTCTTTCTTTCTCTCTAAAACTTCTCTTTATATCTCTCTTTGTCCCCCTTTATCTAAACATCTCTTTCTCTGCTCTCTCTAAAGCTCTCACTTAAACTTCTCTCCCTCTTTCTCTCTCTCTAAAACTTCTCTTTGTCTCTCTCACTCACTCTAAAACATTTCTCTCTCTCTCTCTCTCTCTCTCTCTCTCTAAAATCTATGTCTCTAGAACTTCTTCCCCTCTCTGTCACAAACTCTCTATCAAAAACATCTCTTTCCCTCTCTTTCCCTCTATCTCACATTCACTCACTTTCTTTCTTTAAAACTTCTCTATCTCTCTCTCTCTAAAACTCCTTTCACTCTTTTCCTAAAACTTCTTTCACTCTATCTCTTGCTCACTCTCTTTCTCTCTCTCTCTCTCTCTCAAACTTCTCTCTCTCTTTCTCCCTCTCTCCAAAATATCTCTCTCTCTGTGTCTCCAAAACTTCTCCCCTTCTGTTGTTGAAACCTCTCTATATCTAAAACTTCTCTTTCCCTTTCTCTCCCCCTTTTTCTCTGATTTACTCACTTTCTCTCTCTAAAACTACTCTCTCTACTTAAAAGTTCTCTATATCTCTCTCCAAAACTCCTCTCACACTCTCTCTCTTGCTCAAACCAAGTTTTCTTTTTCTCACTCTCTCTAAGAACTTCTCTCTCCATCTAAATCTTCTCTTTCTCTCTCTCCCCTACCTCTTTGTGTAAATTTTCTCTCTCTCACTCTTTTTCTCTCTCTCTCCCCTCACTTTGAAAGTTCTCTCTCTCACTCACTCTTTTTATCTCTCTCTCTATGTTTGTCTATCTATCTCTCTCTCCATAGCTCTCCCTTTCTCTCTCAGTCTGTCTAAAATTTCTCTCTCTCTCACACACTCTCTCTCTTTAAAACTTCACTCCCTCTCCCTCTCTCCCCAACATGTCTCTATCTCTCTCTAAAACTTTTCTCTCTTTTTCTATGTAAAACTTTGCACTATCTCTCTCTAAAAGTTCTCTTTTCGTCTCCAAACTTCATAGTTTCTTTCTCTCTCTGAATCTTGTCTTTCTCTCTTTGTCTCTCTCTCTCTTCCTCTGTAAAACTTCTCACTCTCTATCTAAAAGTTCTTTTCGTCTTTCCCTTTCTCTCTCCATAAAATTTTTCTTAATCTCTCTCTGAAACTTTTTTTCTCTTTGCCTCTCTGTTTCTCTCTCTCTAAAACTTCTATTTCTCTCTTTCTATCCCACTCTCTCTCTAACTCACTAACTCTCCATCTCTCTCTCTGTCTCTATCTCTAAAACTTGTCTCCCTCTCTCATTGAAACCTCTCTCTATCTAAAATATCTGTTTCCCTCTCTCTATCCATCTTTCTCACATTTACTCACTTTCTCTCTTTGAAGCTACTCCCTCTCCAAAACTCCTCTCACACTATTTCTCTCTCTTTCTAGAACCTCTCTCTCTCTCTTTCTCCTTCTCACTCCAAAACTTCTCTCTCTGTGTGTCTCTAAAACTTCTACCCTGCTCTTGCTAAAACCTCTCTCTCTATCTAAATTTCTCTTTCCCTCTCCCTCCCTTTTTCTCTCATTTACTCACTTTCTCTAACTAAAACTACTTTCTCTACTTAAAACTTCTCTACATCTCTCTCCAAAACTCCTCTTACTCTTTCTCTCTTGCTTGAACCAAGTTCTCTTTTTCTAAAACTTCTCTCTCTATATGAATCTTCTCTTTCTCTCTCTCCCTCTTGTCTCCCTCTCTCTAAAAGTTCTCTCACTCTCTCTTTCTCTCTCCCTATATCTCTATCTCCCTCTCCAAAACTTCTATCTTGCTCTCTCTCTCCCCCTCTATCTCTTTGTCTAAAATTTCTCTCTCTCAATCTCTCTCCTAAAAACATCTCACTCTCTCTTATTCTCACTAAAATTCTTTCCCTTCTTCTCTCACTTCATCACCACTCTCTCTCTAAAATGTCTCTTCTCTCTCTCTCTCTCCTTTACTTTGAAAGTTCTCTCTCTCACTCACTTTCTCTTTTTCTTTCTCTATATTTGTCTGTCTCTTTGTCTCTCCAAAGTTTCCCTTTCTCTCTCTATAGCTCTCCCTCTCTGTCTGTCCAAAATTTCTCTCTCTAAAACTTCTCTCTCTTTTTCTTTGTAAAAGTTCTCACACTCTCTCTAAAAGATCTCTTTTCTTCTTTCCCGCTCTTTCTCTCCCTAAAACTTCTTAGTCTCTTTCTCTGAAACTTGTCTTTCCCTCTCTCTCTCTCTCCCTCTATAAAACTTCTCACACTCTCTTTCTAAAAGTTCACTTTTTTTCTTTCCCTCTTTCTCTCCCTAAAACTCCTCTTAGTCTCTCTCCCTCTCTATGAAACTTGTCTTCTCTTTTTCCCTCTCCCTATGACTCGAGGCACAAATGATAAGGGTGAGAAAAACGAGGCCTGACAAGAGGTGCAAATGATATGGGTGAGCCAAACGAGGCCCATCTCGAGGCATAAATGATAAGGGTGAGTAAAACGAGGCCCAACAATAGGTGCAAATGATATGAGTGAGTCAAACGAGGCCCAACTCGAGACGCAAATGATAAGGGTAAGTCAAACAAGGGCCAACAAAAGGCGCAAATGATATGGGTGAGTCAAACAAGGACCAACTTGAGGCACAAATGATAGGGTTAAGTCAAACGACGCCCGAGTGAAGGCGCAAATGAGATGGTTGAGTCAAACAAGGCCCGACTTGAGGCGCAAATACATGGAAGAGTCAAATGAGGCCCAACTCGAGGAGTAAATGATATGGTTGAGTCAAACGAGGCTTGACTCGAGGTGCAAACATATGGGTGAGTGAAACTATACCCGACTCGAGGCACAAATGATGTGGTTGAGTCAAACAAGGCCTGACTCGAGGCGCAAATGATATGGTTGAGTCCAACGAGCCCTGACTCGAGGCGCAAATGATAAGGGTGAGAAAAATAAGGCCTGACAAGAGGTGCAAATGATATGGGTGAGCCAAACAAGGCCCATGTCAAGGCACAAATGATAAGGGTGAGTCAAACAAGGCCCGACAAGAGGCGCAAATGATACGGGTGAGTCAAACAAGGACCAACTCCAAGTGCAAATGATATGGTTGAGTTAAACGAGGCCCGAGTCGAGGCGCAAATGACATGCTTGAGTCAAATAAGGCCTGAATCGAGGCACAAATATATAGTTGAGTCAAACGAGGCCCAACTCGAGGAGCAAATGATATGGTTGAGTGAAACGAGGCCTGACTCAAGGTGCAAACATATGGGTGAGTCAAACAAGGCCCAACTCGAGGGACAAATGATGTGGTTGAGTCAAACGAGGCCTGACTCGAGGCACAAATGATATGGGTGAGTCAAATGAGGCCTGACTCGAGGCGCAAATGATATGGTTGAGTCAAACAAGGCCCAACTTGAGGCGAAAATGATATGGGTGAGTCAAACGAGGCCCGACTAGAGGCACAAACACATGGGTGAGTCAAACGAGGCCCGACAAGAGGCGTGAATGATATGGGTGAGTCAAACAAGGCCTAACTCGAGGTGCAAATGATATGGGTGAGTCAAACGAAGCCTGACTTGAGGCGTAAATGATATGGTTGAGTCAAATGAGGCCTAACTCAAGGCACAAATGATATGGGTGAGTCAAACGAGTCCCAACTCGAGGCGCAAATGATATGGTTGACTCAAACGAGCCCTAACTCGAAGCACAAACATATGGGTGAGTCAAACGAGGCTTGACTCGAGGCACAAATATATGGTTAGTCAAACGAGGCCAGACTCGAGGCACAAACATGGCGTGAGTCAAACAAGACCCGACTCGAGGCGCAAATCATAAGGATGAGTCAAACGAGGCCCAACAACAGGTGCAAATGATATGGGTGAGTCAAACGAGGCCTGACTCAAGGCGCCAATGATAAGGGTGAGTCAAACAAGGGCCGACAAAAGGCACAAATGATATGGGTAAGCCAAACGACAACCAACTTGAGGCGCAAATGATAGGGTTGAGTCAAACGATGCCAAGTCAAGGCGCAAATAAGATGGTTGAGTCAAATGAGGCCCGACTCAAGGCACAAATGATATGGGTGAGTCAAACGAGTTTCGACTCGAGGCACAAATGATATGGTTGAGTCAAACGAGCCCTGACTCGAGACACAAACATATGGGTGAGTCAAACGAAGCCTGACTCGAGACGCAAACAATATGGTTGAGTCAAACGAGGCCTAACTCAAGGCGCAAATCATAAGGGTGAGTCAAACGAAGCCCGGCAACAGGTGCAATTGATATGGGTGAGTCAAACGAGGCCCGACTTGAGGCGCAAATGATAAGGTTGAGTCAAACAAGGGCTAACAAAAGGTGCAAATGATATGGGTGAGTCAAACGAGGACCAACTTGAGGCGCAAATGATAGGGTTGAGTCAAATGATGCCCAAGTCAAGGCGCAAATGAGATGGTTGAGTTAAACGAGGCCCGACTCAAGGCACAAACACATGGATGAGTCAAATAAGGTGCAACTCGAGGTGTAAATGATATGGTTGAGTCAAACGAGGCTTGACTCGAGGTGCAAATATATGGGTGAGTCAAACTACACCCGACTCGAGGCACAAATGATGTGGTTGAGTCAAACAAGGCTTAACTCGAGGCACAAATGATATGGGTGAGTCCAACGAGGCCCAACTTGAGGCACAAAGGATATGGTTGAGTCGAACGAGCTCTAACTCGAGGCACAAATGATATGGGTGAGTCAAAAGAGGCCTGACTTGAGGCGCAAATGATAAGGGTGAGAAAAACGAGGCCTGACAAGAGGTGCAAATCATATGGGTGAGCCAAACGAGGCCATCTCGAGGCATAAATGATAAGGGTGAGTCAAACGAGGCCCAACAACAGGTGCAAATGATATGGGTGAGTCAAACGAGACCTGACTCAAGGCGCAAATGATAAGGGTGAGTCAAACAAGGGCCGACAAAAGGCACAAATGAGATGGTTGAGTTAAACGAGGCCTGACTCGAGGCGCAAACACATGGATGAGTCAAATAAGGCACAACTCGAGTTGTAAATGATATGGTTGAGTCAAACGAGGCTTAACTCGAGTTGCAAACTTATGGGTGAGTCAAACTACACCCGACTCAAGGCACAAATGATGTGGTTGAGTCAAACAAGGCTTGACTCGAGGCATAAATGATATGGGTGAGTCCAACGAGGCCCGACTCGAGGTGTAAATGATATGGTTTATTCCAACGAGCCCTAACTTGAGGAACAAATGATATGGGTGAGTCAAACAAGGCCTGACTCGAGGCATAAATGATAAGGGTGAGAAAAATGAGGCCTGACAAGAGGTGCAAATCATATGGGTGAGCCAAACGAGGCCCATCTCGAGGTATAAATGATAAGGGTGAGTCAAACGAGGTCCGACAACAGGTGCAAATGATATGGGTTAGTTAAATGAGGCTTGACTCGAGGCACAAATTATAAGGGTGAGTCAAACAAGGGCCGACAAAAGGCGCAAATGATATGGGTGAGTCAAACAAGGACCAACTTGAGGCGCAAATGATATGGTTGAGTTAAACGACGCCCAAGTCAAGGCGTAAATGAGATGGTTGAGTCAAACGAGGCCAGACTCGAGGTGCAAATACATGGATGAGCCAAATGAGGCCCAACTTGAGGCACAAATGATGTGGTTGAGTCAAACAAGGCCTGACTCGAGGCGCAAATGATATGGTTGAGTCCAACAAGCCCTGACTCAAGGCGCAAATGATATGGGTGAGTCAAACGAGGCCCATCTCAAGGCACAAATGATAAGGGTGAGTCAAACAAGGCCTGACAAGAGGCGCAAATGATATGGGTGAGTCAAACAAGGACCAACTCCAGGCACAAATGATATGGTTGAGTCAAACGAGGCCCGAGTCGAGGCACAAACATATAGTTGAGTCAAACGAGGTCCAACTCGAGCAGCAAATGATATGGTTGAGTGAAACGAGGCCAGACTCAAGGCACAAACATATGGGTGAGTCAAACGAGGCCCAACTCGAGTAACAAATGATGTGGTTGAGTCAAACGAGGCCCAACTTGAGGCGAAAATGATATGGGTGAGTCAAACGAGGCCCGACTCGAGGTACAAACACATGGGTGAGTCAAACGAGGCTCGACAAGATGTGTGAATGATATGGTTGAGTCTAACAAGGTCTAACTCGAGGCGCAAATGATATGGGTTAGTCAAACCAAGCCTAACTTGAGGTGTAAATGATATGAGGCACAAATGGTATGGGTGAGTCAAACGAGTCCCGACTCGAGGCGCAAACGATATGGTTGAGTCAAACGAGGCCAGACTCGAGGCACAAACATATGGGTGAGTCAAATGAGGCCCAACTTGAGGCACAAATCATAAGGGTGAGTCAAACGAGGCTCGACAACAGGTACAAATGATATGGGTGAGTCCAACGAGGGTCGACTCGAGGCGCAAATGATAAGGGTGAGTCAAACAAGGGCCAACAAAAGGTGCAAATGATATGAGTAAGTCAAACAAGGACCAACTTCAGGCGCAAATGATAAGGTTGAGTCAAACGACGCCCGAGTTAGGGCACAAATGAGATGGTTGAGTCAAACGAGGCCCGACTTGAGGCGTAAACACATGGATGAGTCAAATGAGGCCCAACTTGAGGTGTAAATGATACGGTTGAGTCAAACGATGCTTGACTCGAGGTGCAAACATATGGGTGAGTGAAACTACACCCGACTCAAGGCACAATTGATGTGGTGGAGTCAAACAAGGCCTGACTCGAGACACAAATGATATGGGTGAGTCCAACGAGGCCTGACTCGAGGCATAAATGATATGGTTGAGTCCAACGAGCCCTGACTCAACGTGCAAATGATATGGGTGAGTCAAACGAAGCCCATCTCGAGGCACAAATGATAAGGGTGAGTCAAACAAGGCCCAACAAGAGGCGCAAATGATATGGGTGAGTCAAACAAGGACCAACTCCAGGCACAAATGATATGGTTGAGTCAAAGGAGGCCCGAGTCGAGGCACAAACATATAGTTGAGTTAAACGAGGTCCAACTCGAGTAGCAAATGATATGGTTGAATGAAACGAGGCCTGACTCAAGGCGCAAACATATGGGTAAGTCAAACGAGGCCCAACTCGAGTGACAAATGATGTGGTTGAGTCAAACGAGGCCTGACTCGAGGCACAAATGATATGGATGAGTCAAATGAGGCCGACTCGAGGCGCAAATGATATGGTTGAGTCAAACGAGGCCCAACTTGAGGCAAAAAAGATATGGGTGAGTCAAACGAGGCCCGACTCGAGGTACAAACACATGGGTGAGTCAAACGAGGCCCGACAAGACGCGTGAATGATATGGTTGAGTCAAACAAGGTCTAACTCGAGGCGCAAATGATATGGGTGAGTCATACCAAGCCTAACTTGAGGCGTAAATGATATGGCTGAGTCAAACGAGGCCTGACTCAAGGCACAAATGGTATGGGTGAGTCAAACGAGTCCCGATTCGAGGCGCAAATGATATGGTTGAGTCAAACGAGCCCTGACTCGAGGCACAAACATATGGGTGAGTCAAACGAGGCCCGACTCGAGGCGCAAACGATATGGTTGAGTCAAATGAGGCCAGACTTGAGGCACAAACATATGGGTGAGTCAAACGAGGCCTGACTCGAGGCGCAAATCATAAGGTTGAGTCAAACGAGGCTCGACAACAGGTGCAAATGATATGGGTGAGTCCAACAAGGGCCGACTCGTGGCGCAAATGATAAGGGAGAGTCAAACAAGGGCCGACAAAAGGCGCAAATGATATGGGTAAGTCAAACGAGGACTAACTTCAGGCGCAAATGGTAAGGTTGAGTCAAACGACGCCCGAGTCAAGGCACAAATGAGATGGTTAAGTCAAACGAGGCCCGACTTGAGGCGCAAACACATGGATGAGTCAAATGAGGCCCAACTTGAGGTGTAAATGATACGGTTGAGTCAAACGATGCTTGACTCGAGGTGCAAACATATGAGTGAGTGAAACTACACCCGACTTGAGTGAAACTACACCCGACTCGAGGCACAAATGCTGTGGTTGAGTCAAACAAGACCTGACTCGAGGCACAAATGATATGGGTGAGTCCATCGAGGCCCAACTCGAAGCACAAATGATATGGTTGAGTCCAACTAGCCTTGACTCAAGGCGCAAATGATATGGGTGAGTCAAACGAGGCCCAACTTGAGGTGTAAATGATACAGTTGAGTCAAACGATGCTTGACTCGAGGAGCAAACATATGGGTGAGTGAAACTACACCCGACTCAAGGCACAATTGCTGTGGTTGAGTCAAACAAGGCCTGACTTGAGACACAAATGATATGGGTGAGTCCAACGAGGCCTGACTCGAGGTACAAATGATATGGTTGAGTCCAACGAGCCCAGATTCAAGCGCAAATGATATGGGTGAGTCAAACGAGGCACATCTCGAGGCACAAATGATAAGGGTGAGTCAAACAAGGCCCGACAAGAGGCGCAAATGATATGGTTGAGTCAAACAAGGACCAACTCTAGGCACAAATGATATGGTTGAGTCAAACGAGGCCCGAGTCGAGGCGCAAATGATATGGTTGAGTCAAACGAGGCCCAAATCGAGGTGCAAACATATAGTTGAGTCAAACAAGGTCCAACTCGAGCAGCAAATGATATGGTTGAGTGAAACGAGGCCTGACTCAAGGCACAAACATATGGTTGAGTCAAACGCGGCCCAACTCGAGTGACAAATGATGTGGTTGAGTCAAACGAGGCCTAACTCGAGGCATAAATGATATGGGTAAGTCAAACGAGGCCCGGCTGGAGGCACAAACATATGGGTGAGTCCAACGAGGCCTGACAAGAGGCGTGAATGATATGGGTGAGTCAAACAAGGCCAAACTCGAGGCGCAAAGGATATGGGTGAGTGAAACAAAGCCTGACTTGAGGCGTAAATGATATGGTTAAGTCAAACGAGGCCTAACTTGAGGCAAAAATGATATGGGTGAGTCAAACGAGGCCCGACTGGAGGCACAAACACATGGGTGAGTCCAATGAGGCCCGACAAGAGGCGTGAATGATATGGTTGAGTCAAACAAGGCCTAACTCGAGGCGCAAAGGATATGGGTGAGTCAAACAAAGCCTGACTTGAGGCATAAATGATATCGTTGAGTAAAATAAGGCATGACTCAAGGCATAAAAGATATAGGTGAGTCAAACGAGTCCCGACTCGAGGCGCAAATGATATGGTTGAGTCAAACGAGCCCTGACTCGAGGCACAAACATATGGGTGAGTCAAACGAGGCCCGACTCGAGGCGCAAATGAGATGGTTGAGTCAAACGAGCCTTGACTCGAGGCACAAACATATGGGTGATTCAAACGAGGCCCGACTCGAGGCGCAAACGATATGGTTGAGTCAAACGAGGCTAGACTTGAGGCACAAATATATGGGTGAGTCAAACGAGACCCGACTCGAGGCGCAAATCATAAGGGTGAGTCAAACGAGGCTCGACAACAGGTGCAAATGATATGGGTGAGTCCAACGAGGCCCGACTCGAGGCGCAAATGATAAGGGTGAGTCCAACAAGGGCCGACAAAAGGGGCAAATGATATGGGTAAGTCAAACGAGGACCAACTTCAGGCGCAAATGATAGGGTTGAGTCAAACGACGCCCGAGTCAAGGCACAAATGAGATGGTTGAGTCAAACGAGGCCCGACTCAAGGCGCAAACACATGGATGAGTCAAATGAGGCCCAACTCGAGGTGTAAATGATATGGTTGAGTCAAACGAGGTTTGACTCAAGGTGCAAACATATGGGTGAGTCAAACTACACCCGACCTGAGGCACAAATGATGTGGTTGAGTCAAACAAGGCCTGACTCGAGACACAAATGATATGGGTGAGTCCAACGAGGCCTGACTTGAGGCGCAAATGATATGGTTGAGTCCAACGAGCCCTGACTCAAGGCGCAAATGATATGGGTGAGCCAAACGAGGCCTATCTCGAGGCACAAATGATAAGGGTGAGTCAAACAAGGACCGACAAGAGGCGCAAATGATATGGGTGAGTCAAACAAGGACCAACTCTAGGCGCAAATGATATGGTTGAGTCAAACGAGGCCCGAGTCGAGGTGCAAACGATATAGTTGAGTCAAATGAGGCCTAAATCGCGGTGCAAAAATATAGTTGAGTCAAACGAGGTCCAACTCGAGTAGCAAATGATATGGTTGAGTGAAATGAGGCCTGACCAAGGTGCAAACATATGGGTGAGTCAAACGAGGGCCAACTCAAGTGACAAATGATGTGGTTGAGTCAAATGAGGCCTGACTCGAGGCACAAATGATATGAGTGAGTCAAATGAGGCCCGACTTGAGCGCAAATGATATGGTTGAGTCAAACGAGGCCCAACTTGAGGCAAAAATGATATGGGTGAGTCAAACGAGGCCCGACTGGAGGCACAACACATGGGTGAGTCAAACAAGGCCCGACAAGAGGCGTGAATGATATGGGTGAGTCAAACAAGGCCTAACTCGAGACGCAAAGGATATGGGTGAGTCAAACAAAGCATGACTTGAGGCGTAAATGATATCGTTGAGTCAAATAAGGCTTGACTCAAGGCATAAAAGATATAGGTGAGTCAAACGAGTTCCGACTTGAGGCGCAAATGATATGGTTGAGTGAAACAAGGGCTGACTCGAGGCGCAAACATATGAGTGAGTCAAACGAGGCCCGACTCGAGGCACAAACGAAATGGTTGAGTCAAACGAGGCCAGACTCGAGGCACAAACATATAGGTGAGTCAAACGAGGCCTGACTCGAGGCGCAAATCATAAGGGTGAGTCAAACGAGGCCCGACTCGAGGCGCAAATGATAAGGGTGAGTCTAACAAAGCCCGACTCGAGGCGCAAACACATGGATGAGTCAAATGATGCCCAACTCGAGGTGTAAATGATATGATTGAGTCAAACGAGGCTTGACTCGAGGTGCAAACATATGGGTGAGTGAAACTACACCCGACTCGAGGCACAAATGATGTGGTTGAGGCAAACAAGACCTGACTCGAGGCACAAATGATATGGGTGAGTCCATCGAGGCCCAACTCGAAGCACAAATGATATGGTTGAGTCCAACTAGCCTTGACTCAAGGCGCAAATGATATGGGTGAGTCAAACGAGGCCCATCTTGAGGGACAAATGATAAGGGTGAGTTAAACAATCCCCGATAAGAGGCGCAAATGATATGGGTGAGGCAAACATGGACCAACTCCAAGCGCAAATGATATGGTTGAGTGAAACGAGGCCCGAGTCAAGGCGCAAATGATATGGTTGAGTCAAACGAGGCCCAAATCAAGGTGCAAACATATAGTTGAGTCAAACGAGGTCTAACTCGAGCAGCAAATGATACGGTTGAGTGAAACGAGGCCCAACTCGAGTGACAAATGATGTGGTTGAGTCAAATGAGGCCTGACTCGAGGCACAAATGATATGGGTGAGTCAAATGAGGCTCGACTCGAGGCGCAAATGATATGGTTGAGTCAAACGAGGCCCAACTTGAGGTGAAATTGATATGGGTGAGTCAAACGAGGCCCGACTCGAGGCAAAAACACATGGGTGAGTCAAATGAGGCCTGACAAGAGGCATGAATGACATGGGTGAGTCAAACAAGGCCTAACTCGAGGTGCAAATGATATGGGTGAGTCAAACAAAGCCTGACTTGAGGCATAAATGATATGGTTGAGTCAAACGAGGCCTGACTCACGGCACAAATGATATGGGTAAGTCAAACGAGTCCCGACTCAGGGCACAAATGATATGGTTCAGTCAAACGAGCCCTGACTCGAGACACAAACATATAGGTGAGTCAAATGAGGCCCGAATCGAGGCACAAACAATATGGTTAGGTCAAACGATGCCAAACTCGAGGCGCAAACATATAGGTGAGTCAAACGAGGCCCGACTCGAGGCACAAATCGTAAGGGTGAGTCAAACGAGGCCCGACAACAGGTACAAATGATATGGGTGAGTGAAACGAGGCCTGACTCGAGGTGCAAATGATAAGGGTGAGTCAAGCAAGGGCCGACAAAAGGCGCAAATGATATGGGTGAGTCAAACGAGGACCAACTTGAGGCACAAATATAGGGTTGAGTCAAACGACGCCCGAGTCAAGGCGCAAATGAGATGGTTAAGTCAAACGAGGCCCAACTCGAGGTGCAAACACATGGATGAGTCAAATGAGGCCTAACTCGAGGTGTAAATGATATGGTTGAGTCAAATAAGGCTTGACTCGAGGAGCAAACATATGGGTGAGTCAAACTACACCCAACGACTCAAGGAACAAATTATGTGGTTGAGTCAAACAAGGCCTGACTCGAGGCACAAATGATATGAGTGAGTCCAACGAGGCTTAACTCGAGGCACACAAGATATGGTTAAGTCCAACGAGCCCTAACTCAAGGCACAAATGATATGGGTGAGTCAAACGAGGCCTGGCTCGAGGCGCAAATGATAAGGGTGAGAAAAACGAGGCCTGACAAGAGGTGCAAATGATATGGATGAGCCAAACGAGGCCTAACAAGAGGTGCAAATGATATGGATGAGCCAAACGAGGTCCATCTCGAGTCATAAATGATATGGGTGAGTCAAATGAGGCTCGACTCAAGGTACAAACACATGGGTGAGTCAAACGAGGCCTGACAAGAGGCATGAATGATATGGGTGAGTCAAACGAGGCCTAACTCAAGGCACAAATGATATGGGTGAGTCAAACGAGTCCCGACTCGATACGTAAATGATATGGTTGAGTCAAACGAGCCCTAATCCAAGGCACAAATGATATGGGTGAGTCAAATGTGGCCCAACTTGAGGCACAAATGATATGGTTGCATCAAACGAGACCAGACTCGAGACGCAAACATATGGGTGAGTCAAACGAGGCCCGACTCGAGGCATAAATGATTTGGTTGACTCAAACGAGGCCTGAGTCGAGGCACAAATGATATGGTGAGTGAAACGAGTCCTGACTCGATGCGCAAATGATATGGTTGAGTCAAACGAGCCTTAACTCAAGGAACAAATGATATGGGTGAGTCAAACGAGGCCCGACTCGAGGCGCAAATGATATGGTTGTCTCAAACGAGACCAGACTCGAGGCGCAAACATATGGGTAAGTCAAACAAGGCCTGACTCAAGGCACAAATGATATGGTTGACTCAAATTAGGCCTGACTCGAGGCACAAATGATATGGGTGACTCAAACGAGGCTAGACTCGAGGCGCAAATGATAAAGGTGAGTCAAATAAGGCCTGACAAGAGGTGCAAATGATATGGGTGAGTCAAACGAGGCTCGGCTCGAGGCACAAATGATAAGGGTGAGTCAAACCAAGGTTGACAAAAGGCACAAATGATATGGGTGAGTCAAAAGAGGACCAACTTGAGGCATAATTGATATGGTTGAGTCAAATGAGGCCCAAGTCAAGGCGCAAATGAGATGGTTGAGTCAAATGAGGCTCGACTCAAGGCGTAAACACATGGATGAGTCAAATGAGGCCCAACTTGAGGCGCAAATGATATGGTTGACTCAAACGAGGCTTGACTCGAGGTACAAACATATGGGTGAGTCAAACTACACCCAACTCAAGGCACAAATGATGTGGTTGAGTCAAACAAGACCTGACTCGAGGAACAAATGATATGGGTGAGTCAAACGAGGCCCGACTCGAGACACAAATGATATGGTTAACTCAAATGAGGCCTAACTCGAGGCATAAATGATATGGGTGAGTCAAACGAGTCCCAACTCTATACACAAATGATATGGTTGAGTCAAACGAGCCCTGACTCAAGGCATAAATGATATGGGTGAGTTAAACGAGGCCCGACTTGAGGTGGAAACGATATGATTGAGTCAAACGAGACCAGACTCGAGACGCAAACATATGGGTGAGTCAAACGAGGCCCGACTCGAGGCATAAATGATTTGGTTGACTCAAACGAGGCCTGACTCGAGGCACAAATAATATGGGTAAGTCAAACGAGGCCTGACTCGAGGCGCAAATGATAAATGTGAGTCAAACGAGGCCTGACAAGAGGTGCAAATGATATGAGAGAGTTAAACAAGGACCAACTCGAGGTGCAAATGATAAGGGTGAATAAAATGAGGCCTGACAAGAGGTGCAAATGATATGGGTGAGTCAAACGAGGCCCGACTCGAGGCGCAAATGGTAAGGGTGAATCAAACGAGGCCTAACTCGAGGCACAAATGATAAGCATGAGTAAAACGAGGCCTGACAAGAGGTGCAAATGATATGGTTGAGTCAAACTACACCCAACACGAGGCACAAATGATGTGGTTGAGTCAAACAAGGCCTGACTCGAGGTGCAAATGATATGGTTGAGTCCAACAAGCCCTGACTCTAGGCGCAAATGATATGGATGAGTCAAACAATGCCTGACTCAATGCACAAATGATAAGGGTGAGTAAAACGAGCCCTAACAAGAGGTGCAAATGATATGGGTGAGCCAAACGAGGCCCATCTCGATGCACAAATGATAAAGGTGAGTCAAACAAGGCCCGGCAAGAGGCACAAATGATATGGGTGAGTTAAACAAGCACCAACTCCAGGCACAAATGATATGGTTAAGTCAAACGAGGCCTGAGTCTAGGCGCAAATGATATGGTTTAGTCAAACGAGGTGCAAACATGTAGTTGAGTCAAACGAGGCCCAACTTGAGGAGCAAATGATATGGTTGAGTGAAACGACACCTGACTCAAGGCGCAAACATAAGGGTGAGTCAAACGAGGCTTAACTCGAGGGACAAATGATGTGGTTGAGTCAAACGAGGCTTGACTCGAGGCACAAATGATATGGGTGAGTCAAATGAGGCCCGACTCAAGGCGCAAATGATATGGTTGAGTAAAATGAGGCTGACTTGAGGCGTAAATGATATGGATGAGTCGAACAAGGCCTGACCTGGGGCACAAACACATAGGTGAGTCAAACGAGGCCTGACAAGAGGCGTGAATGATATGGGTGAGTCAAACAAGGCCTAACTCGAGGTGCAAATGATATGGGTCAGTCAAACGAAGCCTGACTTGAGGCATAAATAATATGGTTCAGTCAAACGAGGCCTGACTCAAGGCACAAATGATATGGGTGAATCAAACGAGTCCCAACTCGAGGTGCAAATGATATGGTTGAGTCAAACGAGCCCTGACTCGAGGCACAAACATATGGGTGAGTCAAACGAGGCCTGACTCGAGGCGCAAACAATATGGTTGAGTCAAACGAGGCCAGACTCGAGGCGCAAACATATGGGTGAGTCAAACGAGGCCTGACTCGAGGCCTAAATGATAAGGGTGAGTCAAACAAGGCCCGACAACAGGTGCAAATGATATGGGTGAGTCAAACGAGGCCCGACTTGAGGTGCAAATGATAAGGGTGAGTCAAACCAGGGCCGACAAAAGGCGCAAATGATATGGGTGAGTCAAACGAGGCCCGACTCAAGGCGTAAACATATTGGTGAGTCAAATGAGGCCCGAGTCAAGGCACAAATGATATGGTTGAGTCAAACGAGGCCTGAATCAAGGCGCAAACATATGGGTGAGTCAAACGAGGCCCGACTCGAGGCGCACACATATGGGTGAGTCAAATGAGGCCCGGCTCAAGGCACAAATTTATGGGTGAGTCAATTGAGGCCCGGCTCGAGGCGCAAATGATATGGTTGAGTCAAACGGGGCCGACTCAAGGCACAAATGATAAGGGTAAGTCAAACGAGATCTAACTAGAGACACAAATGATAAGGTTGAGTCAAACGAAGCCTAACTCGAGGCACAAATAATAAGGGTGAGTCAAACAAGGCCCGACTCGAGGAGTAAACAAATGGGTGAGTCAAATGAGGCCCGACTCGATGTGCAAATGATATGGTTGAGTCAAACGACACCTACCTCGAGGCGCAAATGATAAGGGTGAGTCAAATGAGGCCTGACTCAAGATGCAAATGATATGGTTAAGTCAAACAAGGCCCGACTCAAGGCGCAAATGATATGGTTGAGTAAAACGAGGCCTGACTTGAGGCGTAAATGATATGGGTGAGTCAAACGAGGCTTGACTCGGGGCACAAACACATAAGTGAGTCAAACGAGGCCCGACAAGAGGCGTGAATGATATGGGTGAGTCAAACAAGGCCTAACTCGAGGTGCAAATGATATGGGTGAGTCAAAGGAAGCCTAACTTGAGGCATAAATAATATAGTTGAGTCAAACGAGGCCTGACTCAACGCACAAAAGATATGGGTGAGTCAAACGAGGCCCGACTCGAGGCGCAAACAATATGGTTGAGTCAAACGAGGCCAGACTCAAGGCGCAAACATATGGGTGAGTCAAACGAGGCCTGACTCGAGGCCCAAATGATAAGGGTGAGTCAAACAAGGCCCGACAACAGGTGCAAATGATATGGGTGAGTCAAACAAGGCCTGACTCGAGGCGCAAATGATAAGGGTGAGTCAAACCAGGGCCAACAAAAGGCGCAAATGATATGGGTGAGTCAAACGAGGCCCGACTCGAGGCGCAAACAATATGGTTGAGTCAAATGAGGCCAGACTCGAGGCGCAAACATATGGGTGAGTCAAACGAGGCCTAACTCGAGGCCTAAATGATAAGGGTGAGTCAAACAAGGCCCGACAACAGGTGCAAATGATATGGGTGAGTCAAACGAGGCCCAACTCGAGGCGTAAATGATAAGGGTGAGTCAAACCAGGGCCGACAAAAGGCGCAAATGATATGGGTGAGTCAAACGAGGCCCAACACGAGGCGCAAATGATAACGATCAGTCAAGCGAGGCCTGACAAGAGGCACAAATGATGCAATTGAGTCAAATGAGGCCCGACTCAAGGCGCAAACATATGGGTGAGTCAAACGAGGCCCGGCTCGAGGCACATATCTGTGGGTGAGTCAAATGAGGCTCGACTCGAGGGGCAAATAATATGGTTGAGTCAAACGAGGCCTAACTCGAGGCGCAAACACATGGGTGAGTCAAACGAGGTGCAACTCGAGATGTAAATGATATGGTTGAGTTAAACGAGGCCAGACTCGAGGAGCAGATGATAAGAGTGAGTCAAACGAGGTCTGACTCAAGGTGCAAACACATGGATGAGTCAAACTAGGCACAACTAGAGGCGTAAATGATATGGTTCAGTCAAACGAGGCTTGACTCGAGGAGCAAATGATATGGGTGAGTCAATTGAGGCCCGACTCGAGGTGCAAACAAATGGGTGAGTCAAATGAGGCCCGACTCGAGGCGCAAATGATATGGTTGAGTCAAACGAGGCCTGACCCGAGGTGCAAATGATAAGGGTGAATCAAACGAGGTCCGACTCAAGGCATAAATGATATGGTTGACTCAAGCAACACCTACCTGGAGGCGCAAATGATAAGGGTGAGTCAACAAGGTTCGACCCAAGATGCAAATGATGTGGTTGAGTCCAACGAGCCTTGACTCTAAGCGCAAATGATATGGGTGAGTCAAACAATGCCTGACTCAATGTCCAAATGAAAAGGGTGAGTAAAATGAGGCCTAACAAGAGGTGCAAATGATATGGGTGAGCCAAACGAGGCCCATCTCGACGCGCAAATGATAAGGGTGAGTCAAACAAGGCCCGGGAAGAGGCACAAATGATATGGGTGAGTCAAACAAGGACCAACTCCAGGCGCAAATGATATGGTTGAGTCAAACGAGGCCCAAGTCTAGGCGCAAATGATATGGTTTAGTCAAACGAGGCGCAAATGATATGGTTTAGTCAAACGAGGCGCAAATGATATGGTTTAGTCAAACGAGGCGCAAACATATAGTTGAGTCAAACGAGGCCCAACTCGAGGAGCAAATGATATGGTTAAGTGAAACGAGGCTTGACTCAAGGTGCAAACATATGGGTGAGTCAAATGAGGCTCAACTCGAGGGACAAATGATGTGGTTGAGTCAAACGAGGCCTGACTCGAGGCACAAATGATATGGGTGAGTCAAATGAGGCCCGACTCGAGGCGCAAATGATATGGTTGAGTAAAACGAGGCCTGACTTGAGGCGTAAATGATATGGGTGAGTCGAACGAGGCCCGACTCGGGGCACAAACACATAGGTAAGTCAAACGAGGCCCGACAAGAGGCGTGAATGATATGGGTGAGTCAAACAAGGCCTAACTCGAGGTGCAAATGATATGGGTGAGTCAAACGAAGCCTAACTTGAGGCATCAAATAATATGGTTGAGTCAAACGAGGCCTGACTCAAGGCACAAATGATATGGGTGAGTCAAACGAGGCCCGACTCGAGGCACAAACAATATGGTTGAGTCAAACGAGGCCAGACTCGAGGCACAAACATATGGGTGAGTCAAACGAGGCCTGACTCGAGGCCCAAATGATAAGGGTGAGTCAAACAAGGCCCGACAACAGGTGCAAATGATATGGGTGAGTCAAACGAGGCCCGACTCGAGGCGCAAATGATAAGGGTGAGTCAAACTAGGGCCGACAAAAGGCGCAAATGATATGGGTGAGTCAAACGAGGCCCGACTCGAGGCGTAAACATATTGGTGAGTCAAATAAGGCCCGAGTCAAGGCGCAAATGATATGGTTGAGTCAAATGAGGTCTGAATCAAGGCGCAAACTTATGGGTGAGTCAAACGAGGCCCGACTCGAGGCACACACATATGGGTGAGTCAAACGAGGCCCGGCTCTAGGCACAAATCTGTGAGTGAGTCAAATGAGGCCCGGCTCAAGGCGCAAATGATATGGTTGAGTCAAATGGGGCTCGACTCAAGGCGCAGATGATAAGGGTGAGTCAAATGAGATCCGACTCAAGACATAAATGATAAGGTTGAGTCAAACGAGGCCTAACTCGAGGCACAAATAATAAGGATGAGTCAAACAAGGCCCGACTTGAGGAGCAAACAAATGGGTGAGTCAAATGAGGCCCGACTCGACGAGCAAATTATATGGTTGAGTCAAACGACACCTACCTCGAGGCGCAAATGATAAGGGTGAGTCAAACAAGGCCCGACTCAAGATGCAAATGATATGGTTAAGTCAAACAAGGCCCGACACGAGGCGCAAATGATAAGGGTGAGTCAAACGAGGCCTGACTTGAGGCGGAAATGATATGGGTGACTCAAAGGAGGACTGACCCGAGGTGCAAATTTTATGGTTGAGTCAAACAAGGCATGACTCGATGCTCAAATGATAAGGGTGAGTCAAATGAGGCCTGTCTCGAGGCCCAAACATATGGGTGAGTCAAATGAGCCCCGACTCGAGGCGCAAACATATGGCTGAGTCAAACGAGGCCCGACAAGAGGCGCAAATGATATGGGTGAGTCAAACGAGGCCCGACTCGAGCGCAAATGATAATGGTGATTCAAGCGAGGCCCGACAAGAGGCGCAAATGATACAGTGGAGTCAAACGAAGCCTGACTCGAGGCACAAACATATGGGTGAGTCAAACGGGGCTCGACTTGAGCCGCAAAGCAAGCGATATAAATGAGTGAAACGAGGCCCAACTGGAGGCACAAATGATAAGGCTGAGCTAAATGAGGCTTGACTCGAGGCGCAAATCTATGGGCAGGTCAAACGAGGACCGACTCGAGGTGCAAATGATAAGGGTGAGTCAAACGAGGCCTGACAAGAGGCACAAATGATATGGGTGAGTCAAACGAGGCCCGACTCGAGCGCAAATGATAATGATGATTCAAGCAAGGCCCGATAAGAGGCGCAAATGATACAGTGGAGTCAAACGAGGCCTGACTCGAGGCGCAAACATATGGGTGAGTCAAATGAGGCCTGACTCGAGTTGCAAAGCAAGCGATACAGATGAGTGAAACGAGGCCCAACTGGAGGCACAAATGATAAGGGTGAGTCAAATGAGGCCTAACTCAAGGCACAAATACATGGGTGAGTCAAACGAGGCCCGACAAGAGGTGTGAATGATATGGGTGAGTCAAATGAGGCCTAACTTGAGGCAGAACTGATATGGGTGAGTCAAACGAGTCCCGCCTTGATACACAAATGATATGGTTGAGTCAAACGAGTCCTGACTCAAGGCACAAATAATATGGATGACTTAAACAAGGCTCGATTGGAGGCGTAAACGATATGGTTGAGTCAAACGAGACCAGACTCGAGGCGTAAACGTATGGGTGTGTCAAATGAGGCCTGACTCGATGCACAAATGATATGGTTGACTCAAATGAGGCCTGACTCGAGGCACAAATGATATGGGTGAGTCAAACGAGGCCTGACTCGAGGCGCAAATGATATGGTTGAGTGAAACGAGGCCTAACTTGAGGCACAAACACATTGGTGACTCCAACGAGGTGCAACTCGAGACGTAAATGATATGGTTGAGTTAAACGAGGCCAGACTCGAGGAGCAAATGATAAGAGTGAGTCAAACAAAGTTTGACTCGAAGCGCAAACACATGGGTAAGTCAAACTAGGCCCAACTAGAGGCATAAATGATATGGTTGAGTCAAACAAGGCCTGACTTGAGGAGCAAATGATATGGGTGAGTCAAATGAGGCCCAACTCAAGGTGTAAACAAATGGGTGAGTCAAATGAGGCCTGACTCCAGGCGCAAATGATATGGTTGAATCAAACGAGGCCCGACCCGAGGCGCAAATGATAAGGGTGAGTCAAACGAGGTCCGACTCGAGGCATAAATGATATGGTTGACTCAAACGAGGATTAACTCGAGGCACAAATGATATGGGTGAGTCAAATGAGGCCTAACTTGAGGCGCAAATGATAAGGGTGAGTCAAACGAGGCCCGACTTGAGGCGGAAATGATATGGGTGACTCAAACGAGGACCGACCCGAGGTGCAAATTTTATGGTTAAGTCAAACGAGGGATGACTCGATGCTCAAATGATAAGGGTGAGTCAAATGAGGCCTGTATCGAGGCGCAAACATATGGGTGAGTCAAATGAGGCCCGACTCGAGGCACAAACATATGGGTGAGTCAAACGAGGGCCGACAAGAGGCGCAAATGATATGGATGACTGAAACGAGGCCCGACTCGAGCGCAAATGATAATGGTGATTCAAACGAGGCCCGACAAGAGGCGCAAATGATACAATGAAGTCAAACAAGGCCTATCTCGAGGCACAAACATATGGGTGAGTCAAACGAGGCCCAACTCGAGCCGCAAAGCAAGCGATATGCATGAGTGAAACGAGTCCCAACTGGAGGCCCAAATGATAAGGGTGAGTCAAATGAGGCCTGACTAGAGGCACAAATCTATGTGTGAGTCAAATGAAGACCGACTTAAGGCACAAAGGATATGGTTGAGCAAGCTGAACTGGAGGCACAAATGATAAGTGTAAATCACACAAGTCCTGACTCATGGCAGAAATGATAAGTATAAGTCACACGAGTCCTGACTGATGGCACAAATGATATATGTGAGTGAAACAAGGCCCAAGTCAAGGCGCAAATGATAAGGGTAAGTCAAACGAGGCCCAACTCGAGGTAGAAATGATAAGGATGAGTCAAACGAGGCCTGACTCAAGGCGCAAAAGATAAGGGTGAGTCAAATGAGGCCCGGCTCAAGGCACAAATCTGTCGGTGAGTCAAATGAGGCCCGGCTCGAGGAACAAATGATATAGTTGAGTCAAACGAGGCCAGACTCGAGGCGCAAATGATATGGTTGAGTGAAACGAGGCCTAACTCGAGGCGCAAACACATTGGTGAGTCAAACGAGGTGCAACTCGAGACGTAAATGATATGGTTGAGTTAAACGAGGCCAGACTTGAGGAGCAAATGATTAGAGTGAGTCAAACGAGGTTTGACTCGAAGCGCAAACACATGGGTGAGTCAAACTACGCCCAACTAGAGGAGTAAATGATATGGTTGAGTCAAATGAGGCCCGACTCGAGGAGCAAATGATATGGTTGAGTCAAATGAGGCCCGAGTCGAGGTGCAAACAAATGGGTGAGTCAAATGAGGCCGGACTCGAGGCGCAAATGATATCGTTGAATCAAACGAGGCCCGACCCGAGGTGCAAATGATAAGGGTGAATCAAACGAGGTCCGACTCAAGGCATAAATGATATGGTTGACTCAAGCGACACCTACCTGGAGGCGCAAATGATAAGGGTGAGTCAACAAGGTTCGACCCAAGATGCAAATGATGTGGTTGAGTCCAACGAGCCTTGACTCTAAGCGCAAATGATAAGGGTGAGTCAAACAAGGCCCGACAACAGGTGCAAATGATATGGGTGAGTCAAAAGAGGCCCGACTCGAGGCGCAAATGATAAGGGTGAGTCAAACCAGGGCCGACAAAAGGCGCAAATGATATGGGTGAGTCAAACGAGGCCCAACACGAGGCGCATATGATAACGATCAGTCAAGCGAGGCCTGACAAGAGGCACAAATGATGCAATTGAGTCAAATGAGGCCCGACTCAAGGCGCAAACATATGGGTGAGTCAAACGAGGCCCGGCTCGAGGCACATATCTGTGGGTGAGTCAAATGAGGCTCGACTCGAGGGGCAAATAATATGGTTGAGTCAAACGAGGCCTAACTCGAGGCGCAAACACATGGGTGAGTCAAACGAGGTGCAACTCGAGATGTAAATGATATGGTTGAGTTAAACAAGGCCAGACTCGAGGAGCAGATGATAAGAGTGAGTCAAACGAGGTCTGACTCAAGGTGCAAACACATGGATGAGTCAAACTAGGCGCAACTAGAGGCGTCAATGATATGGTTTAGTCAAACGAGGCTTGACTCGAGGAGCAAATGATATGGGTGAGTCAATTGAGGCCCGACTCGAGGTGCAAACAAATGGGTGAGTCAAATGAGGCCCGACTCGAGGCGCAAATGATATGGTTGAGTCAAACGAGGCCTGACCCGAGGTGTAAATGATAAGGGTGAATCAAACGAGGTCCGACTCAAGGCATAAATGATATGGTTGACTCAAGCGACACCTACCTGGAGGCGCAAATGATAAGGGTGAGTCAACAAGGTTCGACCCAAGATGCAAATGATGTGGTTGAGTCCAACGAGCCTTGACTCTAAGCGCAAATGATATGGGTGAGTCAAACAATGCCTGACTCAATGTCCAAATGATAAGGGTGAGTAAAACGAGGCCTAACAAGAGGTGCAAATGATATGGGTGAGCCAAACGAGGCCCATCTCGACGCGCAAATGATAAGGGTGAGTCAAACAAGGCCCGGGAAGAGGCACAAATGATATGGGTGAGTCAAACAAGGACCAACTCCAGGCGCGAATGATATGATTGAGTCAAACGAGGCCCAAGTCTAGGCGCAAATGATATGGTTTAGTCAAACGAGGCGCAAATGATAAGGTTTAGTCAAACGAGGCGCAAACATATAGTTGAGTCAAACGAGGCCCAACTCGAGGAGCAAATGATATGGTTAAGTGAAACGAGGCTTGACTCAAGGTGCAAACATATGGGTGAGTCAAATGAGGCTCAACTCGAGGGACAAATGATGTGGTTGAGTCAAACGAGGCCTGACTCGAGGCACAAATTATATGGGTGAGTCAAATGAGGCCCGACTCGAGGCGCAAATGATATGGTTGAGTAAAACGAGGCCTGACTTGAGGCATAAATGATATGGGTGAGTCGAACGAGGCCCGACTTGGGGCACAAACACATAGGTAAGTCAAAC
This sequence comes from Dicorynia guianensis, assembly GCA_037013595.1. Taxonomy (NCBI): domain Eukaryota; kingdom Viridiplantae; phylum Streptophyta; class Magnoliopsida; order Fabales; family Fabaceae; genus Dicorynia; species Dicorynia guianensis. Next base: position 19,947,630 of record JASUAB010000002.1, on the reverse strand, counting down.
GAGGCCCGACAAGAGGCGTGAATGATATAGGTGAGTCAAACAAGGCCTAACTCGAGGTGCAAATGATATGGGTGAGTCAAACGAAGCCTAACTCGAGGTGCAAATGATATGGGTGAGTCAAACGAAGCCTAACTTGAGGCATAAATAATATGGTTGAGTCAAACGAGGCCTGACTCAAGGCACAAATGATATGGGTGAGTCAAATGAGGCCCAACTCGAGGCGCAAACAATATGGTTGAGTCAAACGAGGCCAGACTCGAGGCACAAACATATGGGTGAGTCAAACGAGGCCTGACTCGAGGCCCAAATGATAAGGGTGAGTCAAATAAGGCCCGACAACAGGTGCAAATGATATGGGTGAGTCAAATGAGGCCCGACTCGAGGCGCAAATGATAAGGGTGAGTCAAACTAGGGCCGACAAAAGGCGCAAATGATATGGGTGAGTCAAACGAGGCCCGACTCGAGGCGTAAACATATTGGTGAGTCAAATAAGGCCCGAGTCAAGGCGCAAATGATATGGTTGAGTCAAATGAGGTCTGAATCAAGGCGCAAACTTATGGGTGAGTCAAACGAGGCCCGACTCGAGGCACACACATATGGGTGAGTCAAACGAGGCCCGGCTCTAGGCACAAATCTGTGAGTGAGTCAAATGAGGCCCGGCTCAAGGCGCAAATGATATGGTTGAGTCAAATGGGGCTCGACTCAAGGCGCAGATGATAAGGGTGAGTCAAATGAGATCCGACTTGAGACACAAATGATAAGGTTGAGTCAAACGAGGCCTAACTCGAGGCACAAATAATAAGGGTGAGTCAAACAAGGCCCGACTTAAGGAGCAAACAAATGGGTGAGTCAAATGAGGCCTGACTCGACGTGCAAATGATATGGTTGAGTCAAACGACACCTACCTCGAGGCGCAAATGATAAGGGTGAGTCAAACGAGGCCCGACTCAAGATGCAAATGATATGATTAAGTCAAATAAGGCCCGACACGAGGCGCAAATGATATGGGTGAGTCAAACGAGGCCTGACTTGAGGCGGAAATGATATGGGTGACTCAAAGGAGGACTGACCCGAGGTGCAAATTTTATGGTTGAGTCAAACAAGGCATGACTCGACGCTCAAATGATAAGGGTGAGTCAAATGAGGCCTGTCTCGAGGCCCAAACATATGGGTGAGTCAAATGAGCCCCGACTCGAGGCGCAAACATATGGCTGAGTCAAACGAGGCCCGACAAGAGCCGCAAATGATATGGGTGAGTCAAACGAGGCCCGACTCGAGCGCAAATGATAATGATGATTCAAGCGAGGCCCGACAAGAGGCGCAAATGATACAGTGGAGTCAAACGAGGCCTGACTCGAGGCACAAACATATGGGTGAGTCAAACGGGGCTCGACTTGAGCCGCAAAGCAAGCGATATAAATGAGTGAAACGAGGCCCAACTGGAGGCACAAATGATAAGGTTGAGCTAAATGAGGCTTGACTCGAGGCGCAAATCTATGGGCAGGTCAAACAAGGACCGACTCGAGGTGCAAATGATAAGGGTGAGTCAAACGAGGCCTGACAAGAGGCACAAATGATATGGGTGAGTCAAACGAGGCCCGACTCGAGCGCAAATGATAATGATGATTCAAGCAAGGCCCGACAAGAGGCGCAAATGATACAGTGGAGTCAAACGAGGCCTGACTCGAGGCGCAAACATATGGGTGAGTCAAATGAGGCCTGACTCGAGTTGCAAAGCAAGCGATACAGATGAGTGAAACGAGGCCCAACTGGAGGCACAAATGATAAGGGTGAGTCAAATGAGGCCTAACTCAAGGCACAAATACATGGGTGAGTCAAACGAGGCCCGACAAGAGGCGTGAATGATATGGGTGAGTCAAATGAGGCCTAACTTGAGGCAGAACTGATATGGGTGAGTCAAATGAGGCCTAACTTGAGGCAGAACTGATATGGGTGAGTCAAACGAGTCCCGCCTTGATACACAAATGATATGGTTGAGTTAAACGAGTCCTGACTCAAGGCACAAATAATATGGATGACTTAAACAAGGCTCGATTAGAGGCGTAAACGATATGGTTGAGTCAAACGAGACCAGACTCTAGGCGTAAACGTATGGGTGTGTCAAATGAGGCCTGACTCAATGCACAAATGATATGGTTGACTCAAATGAGGCCTGACTCGAGGCACAAATGATATGGGTGAGTCAAACGAGGCCTGACTCGAGGCGCAAATGATATGGTTGAGTGAAACGAGGCCTAACTTGAGGCACAAACACATTGGTGACTCCAACGAGGTGCAACTCGAGACGTAAATGATATGGTTGAGTTAAACGAGGCCAGACTCGAGGAGCAAATGATAAGAGTGAGTCAAACGAGGTTTGACTCGAAGCGCAAACACATGGGTAAGTCAAACTAGGCCCAACTAGAGGCGTAAATGATATGGTTGAGTGAAACGAGGCCTGACTTGAGGAGCAAATGATATGGGTGAGTCAAATGAGGCCCGACTCGAGGTGTAAACAAATGGGTGAGTCAAATGAGGCCTGACTCGAGGCGCAAATGATATGGTTGAATCAAACGAGGCCCGACCCGAGGCGCAAATGATAAGGGTGAGTCAAACGAGGTCCGACTCGAGGCATAAATGATATGGTTGACTCAAACGAGGACTAACTCGAGGCACAAATGATATGGGTGAGTCAAATGAGGCCTAACTTGAGGCGCAAATGATAAGGGTGAGTCAAACAAGGCCCGACTTGAGGCGGAAACGATATGGGTGACTCAAACGAGGACCGACCCGAGGTGCAGATTTATGGTTAAGTCAAACGAGGGATGACTCGATGCTCAAATGATAAGGGTGAGTCAAATGAGGTCTGTATCGAGGCGCAAACATATGGGTGAGCCAAATGAGGCCCAACTCGAGGCACAAACATATGGGTGAGTCAAACGAGGGCCGACAAGAGGCGCAAATGATATGGATGACTGAAACGAGGCCCGACTCGAGCGCAAATGATAATGGTGATTCAAACGAGGCCCGACAAGAGGTGCAAATGATACAATGAAGTCAAACAAGGCCTGTCTCGAGGCACAAACATATGGGTGAGTCAAACGAGGCCCAACTCGAGCCGCAAAGCAAGCGATATGCATGAGTGAAACGAGTCCTAACTGGAGGCCCAAATGATAAGGGTGAGTCAAATGAGGCCTGACTAGAGGCACAAATCTATGTGTGAGTCAAATGAAGACCGACTTAAGGCGCAAAGGATATGGTTGAGCAAGCTCAACTGGAGGCACAAATGATAAGTGTAAATCACACAAGTCCTGACTCATGGCAGAAATGATAAGTATAAGTCACACGAGTCCTGACTGATGGCACAAATGATATATGTGAGTGAAACAAGGCCCAAGTCAAGGCGCAAATGATAAGGGTAAGTCAAACGAGGCCCAACTCGAGGTAGAAATGATAAGGATGAGTCAAACGAGGCCCGACTCAAGGCGCAAAAGATAAGGGTGAGTCAAACGAGGCTCGGCTCGAGGCACAAATCTGTGGGTGAGTCAAATGAGGCCCGGCTCGAGGAACAAATGATATGATTGAGTCAAACGAGGCCAGACTCGAGGCACAAATGATATGGTTGAGTGAAACGAGGCCTAACTCGAGGCGCAAACACATTGGTGAGTCAAACGAGGTGCAACTCGAGACGTAAATGATATGGTTGAGTTAAACGAGGCCAGACTTGAGGAGCAAATGATAAGAGTGAGTCAAACGAGGTTTGACTCGAAGCGCAAACACATGGGTGAGTCAAACTACGCCCAACTAGAGGAGTAAATGATATGGTTGAGTCAAATGAGGCCCGACTTGAGGAGCAAATGATATGGGTGAGTCAAATGAGGCCCGAGTCGAGGTGCAAACAAATGGGTGAGTCAAATGAGGCCGGACTCGAGGCGCAAATGATATGGTTGAATCAAACGAGGCCCGACCCGAGGCGCAAATGATAAGGGTGAGTTAAACGAGGCCCGACTCGAGGCGGAAATGATATGGGTGACTTAAACGAGGACCGACCTGAGGCACAAATTTTATGGTTGAGTCAAATGAGGCATGACTCGAGGTTCAAATGATAAGGGTGAGTCAAATGAGTCCTGCATCGAGGCGCAAACATATGGGTGAGTCAAACGAGGGCCGACAAGAGGTGTAAATGATAAGGGTGAGTCAAACGAGGGCCGACAAGAGGCGCAAATGATATGGGTGACTCAAACGAGGCCCAACTCGAGCGCAAATGATAATGGTGATTCAAACGAGGCCCGACAAGAGGTGCAAATGATACAGTGAACTCAAACGAGGCCTGACTCGAGGCGCAAACATATGGGTGAGTCAAACGAGGCCCAACTCGAGCCGAAAAGCAAGCGATATGGATGAGTGAAACGAGGCCCAACTGGAGGCACAAATGATAAGGGTGAGTCAAATGAGGCCTGACTAGAGGCGCAAATCTATGAGTGAGTCAAATGAAGACCGACTTGAGGCGCAAAGGATATGGTTGAGCAAGGCTCAACTGGAGGCACAAATGATAAGTGTAAGTCACACGAGTCCCGACTCATGGCACAAATGATATATGTGAGTGAAACAAGGCCCAAGTCAAGGCGCAAATGATAAGGGTAAGTCAAACGAGGCCCGACTCGAGGCAGAAATGATAAGGGTGAGTCAAACGAGTCCCGACTCAAGGTGCAAAAGATAAGGGTGAGTCAAATGGGGCCCGACTCGAGGTGCAAAGGATATGGTTGAGTCCAACGAGGCCCCACTCGAGGCGTAAATGATATGGGTGAGTCAAACGAGGCCTGACTCGAGGCACAAACACATGGGTGAGTGAAACGAGGCCCGATAAGAGGCGTGAATGATATGGGTGAGTCAAACGAGGCCAGACTCGAGGCACAAATGATATGGTTGAGTGAAACGAGGCCTAACTCGAGGCGCAAACACATTGGTGAGTCAAACGAGGTGCAACTCGAGACGTAAATGATATGGTTGAGTTAAACGAGGCCAGACTTGAGGAGCAAATGATAAGAGTGAGTCAAACGAGGTTTGACTCGAAGCGCAAACACATGGGTGAGTCAAACTACGCCCAACTAGAGGAGTAAATGATATGGTTGAGTCAAATGAGGCCCGACTTGAGGAGCAAATGATATGGGTGAGTCAAATGAGGCCCGAGTCGAGGTGCAAACAAATGGGTGAGTCAAATGAGGCCGGACTCGAGGCGCAAATGATATGGTTGAATCAAACGAGGCCCGACCCGAGGCGCAAATGATAAGGGTGAGTTAAACGAGGCCCGACTCGAGGCGGAAATGATATGGGTGACTTAAACGAGGACCGACCTGAGGCACAAATTTTATGGTTGAGTCAAATGAGGCATGACTCGAGGTTCAAATGATAAGGGTGAGTCAAATGAGTCCTGCATCGAGGCGCAAACATATGGGTGAGTCAAACGAGGGCCGACAAGAGGTGTAAATGATAAGGGTGAGTCAAACGAGGGCCGACAAGAGGCGCAAATGATATGGGTGACTCAAACGAGGCCCAACTCGAGCGCAAATGATAATGGTGATTCAAACGAGGCCCGACAAGAGGTGCAAATGATACAGTGAACTCAAACGAGGCCTGACTCGAGGCGCAAACATATGGGTGAGTCAAACGAGGCCCAACTCGAGCCGAAAAGCAAGCGATATGGATGAGTGAAACGAGGCCCAACTGGAGGCACAAATGATAAGGGTGAGTCAAATGAGGCCTGACTAGAGGCGCAAATCTATGAGTGAGTCAAATGAAGACCGACTTGAGGCGCAAAGGATATGGTTGAGCAAGGCTCAACTGGAGGCACAAATGATAAGTGTAAGTCACACGAGTCCCGACTCATGGCACAAATGATATATGTGAGTGAAACAAGGCCCAAGTCAAGGCGCAAATGATAAGGGTAAGTCAAACGAGGCCCGACTCGAGGCAGAAATGATAAGGGTGAGTCAAACGAGTCCCGACTCAAGGTGCAAAAGATAAGGGTGAGTCAAATGGGGCCCGACTCGAGGTGCAAAGGATATGGTTGAGTCCAACGAGGCCCCACTCGAGGCGTAAATGATATGGGTGAGTCAAACGAGGCCTGACTCGAGGCACAAACACATGGGTGAGTGAAACGAGGCCCGATAAGAGGCGTGAATGATATGGGTGAGTCAAACGAGGCCTAACTCGAGGTAGAACTGATATGGGTGAGTCAAACGAGTCCCGACTCGATACACAAATGGTATCGTTGAGTCAAACGAGGGGTGACTCGAGGTAGAACTGATATGGGTGAGTCAAACAAGGCCCGGCTCGAGGCACAAATCTGTGGGTGAGTCAAATGAGGCCAGACTCGAGGCGCAAATGATATGGTTGTGTCAAACGAGGCCAGACTAGAGGCGCAAATGATATGGTTGAGTGAAACGAGGCCTAACTTGAGACACAAACACATGGGTGAGTCAAACGAGGTGCAACTCGAGAGGTAAATGATATGGTTGAGTCAAACGAGGCCAGACTCGAGGAGCAAATAATAAGAGTAAGTCAAACGAGGTCTGACTCGAAGCGCAAACACATGAGTGAGTCAAACTAGGCCCAACTAGAGGCGTAAATGATATGGTTGAGTCAAATGAGGCCCGATCGAGGAGCAAATGATATGCGTGAGTCAAATGAGGCCCGACTCAAGGTGAAAACAAATGGGTGAGTCAAACGAGGCCCGACCCGAGGTGCAAATAATAAGGGAGAGTCAAACGAGGTCCGACTTGAGGCATAAATGCTATGGTTGACTCAAACGAGGCCTGACTCGAGGCACAAATGATATGGGTGAGTCAAAGGAGGCCTGACTCGAGGCGGAAATGATATGGGTGACTCAAACGAGGACCGACCCGAGGCACAAATTTTATGGTTGACTCAAACGAGGCATGACTCAAAGTTGAAATGATAAGGGTGAGTCAATTGAGGCCTATCTCGATACGAAACATATGGGTGAGTCAAACGAGGCCTAACTCGAGGTGCAAATGATAAGGGTGAGTCAAACGAGGCCTGACAAGAGGTGCAAAAGATAAGGGTGTGTCAAACGAGGCCTGACAAGAGGCACAAATGATATGGGTGAGTCAAACGAGGCCCAACTCAAGCACAAATGATAATGATGATTCAAGCGAGGCCCGACAAGAGGCGCAAATGATACAGTGGAGTCAAACAAGGCCTGACTCGAGGCACAAACATATGGGTGAGTCAAATGAGGCCCGACTCGAGTTGCAAAGCAAGCGATACGAATGAGTGAAACGAGGCCCAATTGGAGGCACAAATGATAAGGGTGAGTCAAATGTGGCCTGACTCAAGGCACAAACACATGGGTGAGTCAAACGAGGCCCGACAAGAGGCGTGAATGATATGGTTGAGTCAAATGAGGCCTAACTCGAGGCAGAACTGATGTGGGTGAGTCAAACAAGTCCTGCATTGATACACAAATGATATGGTTGAGTCAAACGAGTCCTGACTCAAGGCACAAATAATATGGGTGACTTAAACGAGGCCCGACTCGAGGCGTAAACGATATGGTTGAGTCAAACGAGACCAGACTCGATGCGCAAACATATGGGTGTGTCAAATAAGGCCTAACTTGAGGCACAAATGATATGGTTGACTCAAATGAGGCCTGACTCGAGGCACAAATGATATGGGTGAGTAAAACGAGGCCCGACTCGAGGCACAAATGATAAGGGTGAGTCAAACGAGGCCCTACAAGAGGTGCAAATGATATGGGTGAGTCAAACGAGGCCCGACTCTATGCACAAATGATTAGGGTGAGTCAAACAAGGGCCGACAAAAGGCGCAAATGATATGGGTGAGTCAAACGAGGCCCGACACAAGGCGCAAATGATAACAATCAGTCAAGCGAGGCCTGACAAGAGGCGTAAATGATACAATTAAGTCAAACGAGGCCTGACTCGAGGTGCAAACATATGGGTGAGTTAAACGAGGCCCAGCTCGAGGCACAAATCTATGGGTGAGTCAAATGAGGCCCGACTCGAGGCGCAAATGATATGGTTGAGTCAAACGAGGCCAGGCTCGAGGCGCAAATGATATGGTTGAGTGAAACGAGGCCTAACTCGAGGCACCAACACATTGGTGAGTCAAACGAGGTGCAACTCGAGACATAAATGATATGGTTGAGTTAAACGAGGCCAGACTCGAGGAGCAAATGATAAGAGTGAGTCAAACGAGGTTTGACTCGAAGCGTAAACACATGGGTGAGTCAAACTAGGCCCAACTAGAGGCGTAAATGATATGGTTGAGTCAAATGAGGCCCGACTCGAGGCGCATATGATATGGTTGAATCAAACGAGGCCCAACCTGAGGCACAAATGATAAGGGTGAGTCAAACAAGGTTCGACTCGAGGCATAAATGATATGGTTGACTCAAACGAGGCCCAACCCAAGGCATAAATGATAAGGGTGAGTCAAACAAGGTTCGACTCGAGGCATAAATGATATGGTTGACTCAAACAAGGCGTGACTCAAGGCACAAATGATATGGGTGAGTCAAATGACGCCTGACTTGAGGCGCAAATGATAAGGGTGAGTCAAACGAGTCCTGACTCGAGGTGGAAATGATATGGGTGACACAAATAAGGACCGACCCGAGGCGCAAATTTTATGGTTGAGTCAAACGAGGCATGACTCGAGGCTCAAATGATAAGGGTGAGTCAAATGAGGCCTGTATTGAGGCGCAAACATATGGGTGAGTAAATGAGGCCCGACTCGAGGCGCAAACATATGTGTGAGTCAAACGAGGCCCGACTCGAGTTGCAAATGATAAGGGTGAGTCAAATGAGGGCCGACAAGAGGCGCAAATGATATGGGTGACTAAAACGAGGCCTGACTCGAGCGCAAATGATAATGGTGATTCAAACGAGGCCCGACAAGAGGCGCAAATGATACAGTGAAGTCAAACGAAGCCTGACTCGAGGCGCAAACATATGGGTAAGTCAAACGAGGCCCGACTCGAGCCGCAAAGCAAGCGATATGGATGAGTGAAATGAGGACCAACTGGAGGAACAAATGATAAGGGTGAGTCAAATGAGGCCTGACTAGAGGCGCAAATCTATGGGTGAGTCAAACAAAGACTGACTTGAGGCGCAAAGGATATGGTTGAGTAAGGCTCAACCGGAGGCACAAATGATAAGTGTAAGTCACACGAGTCCCGACTCATGGCACAAATGATATATGTGAGTGAAACAAGGCCCAAGTCAAGGCACAAATGATAAGGGTAAGTCAAACGAGGCCCGACTCGAGGGCAAAATGATAAGGGTGAGTCAAACGAGGTCCGACTCAAGGCGCAAAAGATAAGAGTGAGTCAAACGAGGCTTGACTCGAGGTGCAAAGGATATGTTTGAGTCCAACGAGGCCCCACTCGAGGCGTAAATGATATGGGTGAGTCAAACGAGGCCTGACTCGAGGCACAAACACATGGGTGAGTGAAACGAGACCCGACAAGAGGCGTGAATGATACGGGTGAGTCAAACGAGGCCTAACTCGAGCCAGAACTGATATGGGTGAGTCAAACGAGTCCCGACTCGATACACAAATGATATGGTTGAGTCAAATGAGGGGTGACTCAAAGTAGAACTGATATGGGTAAGTCAAACAAGGCCCAGCTCAAGGCACAAATCTGTGGGTGAGTCAAATGAGGCCCGACTCGAGGCGCAAATGATATGTTTGAGTCAAACGAGGCCAAGCTAGAGGCGCAAATGATGTGGTTGAGTGAAACGAGGCCTAACTCGAGACACAAACACATGGGTGAGCCAAATGAGGTGCAACTCGAGACGTAAATGATATGGTTGAGTCAAACGAGGCCAGACTCGAGGAGCAAATGATAAGACTAAGTAAAACGAGGTCTGACTCAAAGAGCAAACACATGGGTGAGTCAAATTAGGCCCAACTAGAGGCGTAAATGATATGGTTGAGTCAAATGAGGCCCGACTCGAGGAGCAAATGATATGGGTGAGTCAAATGAGGCCTGACTCGAGGTGCAAACAAATGGGTGAGTCAAACGAGGCTCGACCTGAGGTGCAAATGATAAGGGAGAGTCAAACGAGGTCTGACTCGAGGCATAAATGATATGGTTGACTCAAACGAGGCCTGACTCGAGGCACAAATGATATAGGTGATTCAAACGAGGCCCGACTCGAGGCGGAAATGATATGGGTGACTCAAACGAGGACCGACCCGAGGCACAAATTTTATGGTTGAGTCAAACAAGGCATGACTCGAAGCTCAAATGATAAGGGTGAGTCAAATGAGGCTTGTCTTGGTACGCAAACATATGGCTGAGTCAAATGAGGCCCGACTCGAGGTGCAAACATATGGGTAAGTCAAACGAGGCCCGACTCGAGGTGCAAATGATAAGGGTGAGTCAAACGAGGCCTGACAAGAGGCACAAATGATATGGGTGAGTCAAAGGAGGCCTGACTCGAGCGCAAATGATAATGATGATTCAAGCGAGGCCCGACAAGAGGCGTAAATGATACAGTGGAGTCAAACGAGGCCTGACTCGAGGCGCAAATGATAAGGGTGAGTCAAATGAGGCCTGTATCGAGGCGCAAAAATATGGGTGAGTCAAATGAGGCCCGACTCGAGGCGCAAACATATGTGTGAGTCAAATGAGGCCCGACTCGAGGTGCAAATGATAAGGGTGAGTCAAATGAGGGCCGACAAGAGGCGCAAATGATATGGGTGACTAAAACGAGGCCTGACTCGAGCGCAAATGATAATGGTGATTCAAACGAGGCTCGACAAGAGGCGCAAATGATACAGTGAAGTCAAGCGAGGCCTGACTCGAGGCGCAAACATATGGCTGAGTCAAACGAGGCCCGACTCAAGCTGCAAAGCAAGCGATATGGATGAGTGAAACGAGGCCCAACTGAGGCACAAATGATAAAGGTGAGTCAAATGAGGTCTGACTCAAGGCACAAACACATGGGTGAGTCAAACGAGGCCCGACAAGAGGCGTGAATGATATGGGTGAGTCGAATGAGGCCTAACTCGAGGCAGAACTGATATGGGTGAGTCAAACGAGTCCCGCCATGTTACACAAACGATATGGTTGAGTCAAACGAGTCCTTACTCAAGGGACAAATAATATGGGTGACCTAAACGAGGCCCGACTCGAGGTGTAAATGATATGGTTGAGGCAAACGAGACCGGACTCGAGGCACAAACATATGGGTGTGTCAAATGAGGCCTGACTCGAGGCGCAAATGATATGGTTAACTCAAATGAGGTCTGACTCGAGGCACAAATGATATGGTTGAGTCAAACGAGGCCCGACTCGAGGCACAAATGATAAGGGTGAGTCAAACGAGGTCCGACAAGAGGTGCAAATGATATGGGTGAGTCAAACGAGGCTCGACTCTATGCACAAATGATTAGGGTGAGTCAAACAAGGGCCGACAAAAGGCACAAATGATATGGGTGAGTCAAACGAGGCCCGACACGAGGCGCAAATGATAACAATTAGTCAAGTGAGGCCTGACAAGAGGCGTCAATGATGCAATTAAGTCAAACGAGGCTTGACTCGAGGCGCAAACTTATGGGTGAGTCAAACGAGGACCAGCTCGAGGCACAAATCTGTGGGTGAGTCAAATGAGGCAAGGCTCGAGGCGCAAATGATATGGTTGAGTCAAATGAGGCCAGACTCGAGGCACAAATGTTATGGTTGAGTGAAACGAGGCCTAACTCGAGGCGTAAACACATTGGTGAGTGAAATGAGGTGCAACTCGAGACGTAAATGATATGGCTGAGTTAAACAAGGCCAGACTCAAGGAGCAAATGATAAGAGTGAGTCAAACGAGGTTTGACTTGAAGCGCAAACACATGGGTGAGTCAAACTAGGACCAACTAGAGGTGTAAATGATATGGTTGAGTCAAATGAGGCCTGACTCGAGGAGCAAATCATATGGGTGAGTCAAATGAGGTCTGACTCGAGGTGCAAACAAATGGGTGAGTCAAATGAGGCCTGACTCGAGGAGCAAATGATATGGTTGAATCAAACGAGGCCCGACCCGAGGCACAAATGATAAGGGTGAGACAAACGAGGTCCGACTCGAGGCATAAATGATATGGTTAACTCAAACAAGGCCTGACTCAAGGCACAAATGATATGGGTGAGTCAAACGAGGCTTGACTTAAGGCGCAAATGATAAGGGTGAGTCAAACGAGGCCCGACTCGAGGCAGAAATGATATGGGTGACTCAAATGAGGACCGACCCGAGGCGCAAATTTTATGGTTGAGTCAAACAAGGCATTACACGAGGTTCAAATGATAAGGGTGAGTCAAATGAGGCCTGTATCGAGGAGCAAACATATGGGTGAGTCACACGAGGTCCGACTCGAGGTGCAAATGATAAGGGTGAGTCAAACGTGGGTCGACAAGAGGCACAAATGATCTGGGTGACTCAAACGAGGCCCGACTCGAGTGCAAATGATAATGGTGATTCAAACGAGGCCCGACAAGAGGCGCAAATGATACAGTGAAGTCAAACGAGGCCTGACTATAGGCGCAAACATATGGGTGAGTCAAATAGGCTCGACTCGAGCTGCAAAGCAAGCGATATGGATGAGTGAAACAAGGCCCAATTGGAGGCACAAATGATAAGGGTGAGTCAAATGAGGCCTGACTAAAGGCACAAATCTATGGGTGAGTCAAATGAAGACCGACTTGAGGTGCAAAAGATATGGTTGAGCTAGGCTCAACCGGAGGCACAAATGATAAGTGTAAGTCACACTAGTCCCAACTCATGGCACAAATGATATATGTGAGTGAAACAAGGCCCAAGTCAAGGTGCAAATGATAAGGGTAAGTCAAACGAGGCCTGACTCGAGGCAGAAATGATAAGGGTGAGTCAAACGAGGCCCGACTCAAGGCGCAAAAGATAAGGGTAGTCAAACAAGGCCCGACTCGAGGTGCAAAGGATAAAGTTGACTCCAACGAGGCCCCACTCGAGGCGTAAATGATATGAGTGAGTCAAACGAGGCCTGACTCGAGGCACAAACACGTGGGTGAGTGAAACGAGGCCCGACAAGAGGCGTGAATGATATGGGTGAGTCAAACGAGGCCTAACTCGAGACAGAACTGATATGGGTGAGTCAAACGAGTCCCGACTCGATACACAAATGATATGGTTGAGTCAAACGAGGGGTGACTCGAGGCAGAACTAATATGGGTGAGTCAAACAAGGCCCGGCTCGAGGCACAAATCTATGGTTGAGTCAAATAAGGCCTGACTTGAGGCACAAATGATATGGTTGAGTCAAATGAGGCCAGACTAGAGGCGCAAATGATATGGTTGCGTGAAACGAGGCCTAACTCGAGACACAAACACATGGGTGAGTCAAACGAGGTGTAAATCGAGACGTAAATGATATGGTTGAGTCAAACGAGGCCAGACTCGAGGAGCAAATGATAAGAGTAAGTCAAACGAGGTCTGACTCGAAGCGCAAACACATGGGTGAGTCAAACTAGGCCCAACTAGAGGCGTAAATGATATGGTTGAGTCAAATGAGGCCCGACTCAAGGTGCAAACAAATGGGTCAGTCAAACGAGGCCCGACCCAAGGCGCAAATGATAAGGGAGAGTCATACGAGGTTCGACTCGAGACATAAATGATATGGTTGACTCAAACGAGGCTTGACTCGAGGCACAAATGATATGGGTGATTCAAACGAGGCCCAACTCAAGGCGGAAATGATATGGGTGACTTAAACGAGGACCGACCCGAGGCACAAATTTTATGGTTGACTCAAACGAGGCATGACTCAAAGCTGAAATGATAAGGGTGAGTCAAATGAGCCCTGTCTCGGTACGCAAACATATGGGTGAGTCAAATAAGGCCTGACTCGAGGCACAAACATATGCGTGAGTCAAACGAGGCCCGACTCGAGGTGCAAATGATAAGGATGAGTCAAACGAGTGCTGACAAGAGGCGCGAATGATCTGGGTGACTCAGACAAGGCCCGACTCAAGCGCAAATGCTAATGGTGATTCCAACGAGGCCCGACAAGAGGCGCAAAAGACACAGTGAAGTCAAACAAGGCCTGACTCTAGGCGCAAACATATGGGTGAGTCAAACGAGGCCCGACTTGAGCCGCAAAGCAAGCGATATGGATGAGTGAAACGAGGCCCAACTGGAGGCACAAATGATAAGGGTGAGTCAAATGAGGCCTGACTAGAGGCACAAATCTATGGGTGAGTCAAACGAAGATCGACTTGAGGCACAAAGGATATGGTTGAGCAAGGCTCAACCGGAGGCACAAATGATAAGTGTAAGTCACATGAGTCTCGACTCATGGCACAAATGATATATGTGAGTGAAACAAGGCCCAAGTCAAGGCGCAAATGATAAGGGTAAGTCAAACGAGGCCCGACTCGAGGCAGAAATGATAAGGGTGAGTCAAACGTGGCCCGACTCAAGGCGCAAAAGATAAGGGTGAGTTAAACGAGGCCTAACTCGAGGTGCAAAGGATATGGTTGAGTCCAATGAGGCCCCACTCGAGGCGTAAATGATATGGGTGAGTCAAACGAGGCCTGACTCGAGGCACAAACACGTGGGTGAGTGAAACGAGGCCCGACAAGAGGCGTGAATGATATGGGTGAGTCAAACGAGGCCTAACTCGAGACAAAACTGATATGGGTGAGTGAAACGAGTCCCGACTCGATACACAAATGATATGGTTAAGTCAAACGAGGGGTGACTCGAGGCAGAACTGATATGGTTGAGTCAAACAAGGCCCGGCTCAAGGCACAAATCTATGGGTGAGTCAAATGAGGCCTGACTCAAGGCGCAAATGATATGGTTGAGTCAAACGAGGCCAGACTAAAGGTGCAAATGATATAGTTGAGTGAAACGAGGCCAAACTCAAGACGCAAACACATGGGTGAGTCAAACGAGGTGCAACTCGAGACGTAAATGATATGGTTGAGTCAAACGAGGCCAGACTCGAGGAGCAAATGATAAGAGTAAGTCAAACGAGGTTTGACTCGAAGCGCAAACACATGGGTGAGTCAAACTAGGCCCAACTAGAGGCGTAAATGATATGGTTGAGTCAAATGAGGCCCGACTCGAGGAGCAAATGATATGGTTGAGTCAAACGAGGCCCGACTTGAGGTGCAAACAAATGGGTGAGTCAAACGAGGCCCGACCCGAGGCATTAATGGTATGGTTGACTCAAACGAGGCCTGACTCGAGGCACAAATGATATGGTTGAGTCAAAGAGGCCCGACTAGAGGTGCAAATGGTAAGGGTGAGTCAAACGTGGTCTGACTCGAGGCATAAATGATAAGGATGAGTCAAATGAGGTCCGACTCGAGGCACAAATGATACGGTTGAGTGAAACGAGGCCTGACTCAAGGCGTAAACACATGGGTGAGTCAAACGAGGTGCCACTCGAGACGTAAATGATATGGTTGAGTCAAATGAGGCCAGACTCAAGGAGCAAATGATAAGAGTGAGTCAATCGTGGCCTGACTCGAAGCGCAAAGACATGGGTGAGTCAAACTAGGCCTAACTAAGACGTAAATGATATGGTTGAGTCAAACGAGGCCCGACTCAAGGAGCAAATGATATGGGTGAGTCAAATGAGGCCCGACTCGAGGTGCAAACAAATGGGTGAGTGAAATGAGGCCCGACTCGACGTGCAAATGATATGGTTGAGTCAAACGAGGCCCAACTCGAGACGCAAATGATAAGGGTGAGTTAAACGAGGCCCGACTCAAGACGCAAATGATATGGTTGATTGAAACGAGGCCCAACTCGAGGCACAAATGATAAGGGTGAGTTAAATGAGGCCCCACTCGAGGCGCAAACAAATGGGTGAGTCAAATGAGACAGGACTCGACGCGCAAATGATATGGTTGAGTCAAACAACAACTACCTCGAGGCGCAAATGATGAGGGTGAGTCAAATGAGGCCCGACTCAAGATGCAAATGATATGGTTGAGTCAAACGAGGCCCCACTCGAGGCGCAAATGATAAGGGTGAGTCAAACGAGGCCCGACTCGAGGCCAAAATGATATGGGTGACTCAAAGGATGAACGACCCGAGGCGCAAATTTTATGGTTGAGTCAAACGAGGCATGACTCAAGGCTCAAATGACAAGTGTGAGTCAAATGAGGCCTGTCTCGAGGCCCAAACATGTGGGTGAGTCAAATGAGGCCCGACTCGAGGTGCAAATGATATGGGTGAGTCAAACGAGGTCCGACTCGAGGTGCAAATGATATGGTTGAGTCCAAGGCGCAAACATATGGGTGAGTCAAATGAGGCTCGACTCGAGGCGCAAATGATAAGGTTGACTCAAACGAGGCCCGACTCGAGGCTCAAATGATATGGTTGAGTCAAATAAGGCCTGGCTCGAGGCCCAAACATATGGTTAGTCAAACGAGGCTCGACTCGAGCTGCAAACATATGAGTGAATCAAATGAGGCTCGACTCGAGGCACAAATGATATGGTTGTGTCAAACGAGACCCAACTTGAGGCACAAACATATGGTTGAGTTAAATGAGGATCGATTTGAGGCACAAATGATAAGGGTTGGTGAAACGAGCCCCGACTCAAGGCACAAATGATATGGGTGAGTCAAATGAGGCCGGACTCGAGGCACAAATGATATGGTTGAGTCCAATGAGGTCCGACTCGAGGCACAAACATATGGTTGAGTCCAATGAGACCCGACTCAAGGCACAAACATATGGGTGAGTCAAATGATGCCCGACTCGAGGCGCAAATGATATGGTTGTGTCAAATGAGGCCCGACTCGAGGCGTAAAAATATGGGTTAGTCAAACAAGGCCTGACTTGACGCGCAAATGATATCGTTGTGTCAAACGAGGCCCGATTTGAGGCACAAACATATGGGTAAGTTAAACGAGGCTCGACTCGAGGCAGAAATGATAAGGGTAAGTCAAATGAGGCTCGACTCAAGCCATAAAAGATAAGGGTGAGTCAAACGAGGCCCAACTCGAGGCGCAAATGATATGGTTGAGTCAAACGAGGCCTGAACTGAGGTGTAAATGATATGGTTGAGTCAAACAAGGCCTGACTTGAGGCACAAATGATATGGATGAGTCAAACGAGGCCTGACTCAAGGAGCAAATAATATGGTTAAGTCAAACGAGACCCGACTCGAGGTGCAAACACATGGGTGGGTCAAACGTGGCCCCACTCACAGAGCAAATGATAAGGGTGAGTCAAACGAGGCTCAACTAGAGGCGCAAATGATAAGGGTGAGTCAAACAAGGCTCGACTTAAGGTGTAAACATATGGTTGAGTCAAACATATAGTTAAGTCAAACAAGGCCCGGCTCGAGGTCTAAATGATATGGTTGAGTCAAACAAGGGCCGACTCGAGGCACAAATATATGGTTGAGTCAAATGAGGCCCGACTCGAGGTGCAAGCATATGGGTGAGTCAAATGAGGCCCGACTCGAGGCGCAAATTATATGGTTGTGTCAAACGAGGCCTAACTCGGGGCGCAAACATATGGGTAAGTTAAACGAGGCTCGACTCGAGGTACAAATGATAAGAGTGAGTCAAACAAGGCCTGACTCGAGGCACAAATCTATGGGGGAGTCAAAGGGGGCCCGACTCGAGGCACAAAAGATATGGTAGAGTCAAACGAGGCTTGCCTCGAGATGCAAATGGTAGGGGTAAGTCAAATGAGACCCAACTCGATGCGCAAATGATATGGGTCAGTCAAACAAGGCCCAACACGAGGCGCAAACATATGGTTGAGCCAAACGATGCCTGACTCGAGGCGCGAACATATGGGTGAGTCAAATGAGGCCCGACTCGAGCCGTAAACATATGGGTGAGTCAAATGAGATCTGACTCAAGATGCAAATGATATGGTTGAGTCAAACGAGGTCTAACTCAAGGTGCAAATGATAATGGTGAGTCAAATAGGGACCGACTCGAAGTGTAAATGTTATGGTTGAGTCCAACAGGGCCCGACTCGAGGCACAAATGATATGAGTGAGTCAAACAAGGCTCAACCCGAGGCACAAATGATAAGGCTAAGTCACACGAGCCCCGACTCATGGCACAATGATATGTGTGAGTCAAACGAGGCCCAACTCGAGGTGCAAATGAGAAGGGTGAGTCAAATGAGGCCCAGCTTGAGGTGTAAAAATATGGGTGAGCCAAACGAGGCCTGACTCGAGGTGCAAACCTATGGGGGAGTCAAACGAGGCCCGACTCAAGGCGTAAACATATGGGTAAGTTAAACGAGGCTCGACTCAAGCACAAATGATAAGGGAGAGTCAAACGAGGCCTGACTCGAAGCGTAAATCAATGGGGGAGTCAAACAGGGATCGCCTCGAGATGCAAATGATATGGTTGAGTCAAACGAGGCTCGCCTTGAGGCGCAAATGATAGAGGTAAGTCAAATGAGGCCCAACTCAATGCGCAAATGATATGGGTGAGTCAAACAAGGCCCGACAAGAGGCACAAACATATGGTTGAGCCAAACGATGCTCGACTCGAGTTTCAAACACATGGGTGAGTTAAACAAGGCCTAACCCGAGGAGCAAATGCTAAAGGTTAGTCAAACGAGGCCCGACTCGAGGCACAAATGATATGGGTGAGTCAAACGAGGCCCGACCCAAGGCGCAAATTATATGGTTGAGTCCAACGAGGCCCGACTCGATGCACAAACATATGGTTGAGTCAAACGTGGCCCGACTCAAGGCACAAATGATATGGTTGAGTCAAACGAGGCCCGATTCAAGGCACAAACATATGGGTGAGTTAGATGAGGCCTGACTCAAGGCGCAAATGATATGGTTGTGTCAAACGAGGCCCGACTTGAGGCATAAAAATATGGGTAAGTCACATGAGGCCTGACTCGAGGCGCAAATCTATGGGGGAGTCAAATGAGGCCCGACTTGAGGCGAAAATGATATGGTTGAGTCCAACGAGGCCTGACTCGAGGCGCAAATGATATGGTTGAGTCAAACGAGGCCAGACTCGAGACGCAAACATATGGGTGAGTCAAACGAGGCCCGACTCGAGGCACAAATGATATGGGTAAGTCAATCGAGGCCCGACTCGAGGCGTAAAAGATAAGGGTGAGTCAAACAAGGCTCGACAAGAGGTGCAAATAATATGGGTGAGTCAAACGAGTCCCGACTCGACACACAAATTAGAAGGGTGAGTCAAACAAGGGCCGACAAAAGGCGCAAATGATATGGGTGACTTAAATGAGGCCCGACTCGAGGCGCAACAGATATGGTTGAGTCAAATGGGACCAGACTCGAGGCGCAAACATATGGGTGAGTGAAACGAGGCCCGACTCAAGGCACAAATGATATGGTTGACTCAAATGAAGGCTGACTCGAGGCACAAATACTATGGATGAGTCAAACGAGGCCTGACTCAAGGCGCAAATGATAAGGGTAAGTCAAACAAGGGTAGACAAAAGGCGCAAATGATATGGGTGAGTCTAACAAGGATCAACTCGAGGCACAAATGATATGGTTGAGTCAAACGAGGCCCGACTCAAGGCGCAAATGAGATGGTTGAGTCAAACAAAGCCCGACTCAAGGCGCAAACACATGGATGAGTCAAATAATGCCCAACTTGAGGCACAAATGATATGGTTGAGTCAAACGAGGCTTGACTCGAGGTGCAAACATATGGGTGAGTCAAACTACACCCGACTCGAGGCACAAATGATGTGGTTGAGTCAAACGAGGCCTGACTCGAGGCGCAAATGATAGGGGTGAGTAAAACGAGGCCCGACAAGAGGTACAAATGATATGGTTGAACCAAACGAGGCCCGTTTTATGGCGCAAATGATAAGGGTGAGTCAAACAAGGCCCGACAAGAGGTGCAAATGATATGGGTGAGTCAAACAAGGACTAACTGCAGGCGCAAATGATATGGTTGAGTCAAACAAGGCCTGAGTCGAGCCACAAATGATATGGTTGAGTCAAATAAGGCCCGAATCGAGGCGCAAACATATAGTTGAGTCAAACGAGGCCCAACTCGAGGGCCAAATAATATGGTTGAGTCAAACGAGGCCTAACTCAAAGCGCAAACATATGGGTGAGTCAAACGAGGCCCGACTCGAGGGACAAATGATGTGGTTCAATCAAACGAGGCTTGACTCGAGGTACAAATGATATGAGTGAGTCAAATGAGGCCCGACTTGAGACACAAATGAAATGGTTGAGTCAAACGAGGCCTGACTCAAGGCGCAAACACAAGGGTAAGTCCAATGAGGCTCAACTCTAGGCGCAAATGATATGCTTGAGTCAAACGACGCCCTACTCAAGGAGAAAATGATAAGGGTGAGTCAAACGAGGCCCAACCCGAGGCGCAAACATAAAGGTGAGTCAAACGAGGCCCGACATGAGGCACAAACATATGGGTGAGTCAAATGAGGCCCGACTCGAGGTACAAATGATAACGGTTACTCAAACGAGGCCTAACTCGAGGTGCAAATGATATGGGTGTGTCAAACGAGGCCTGACACGAGATGCAAATGGTATGGTTGAGTCAAACGAGGCCTGACTCGAGGTGCAAACATATGGTTGAGTCAAATGAGGCTCGACTCGAGACGCAAATTATAAGGGTGACTGAAACGAGGCCTGAGTCGAGGCGCAAATGATATGAGTGAGTCAAACGTGGCCCGACTCAAGGCATAAATGATATGGGTGAGTCAAACGAGGCTAGACTCGAGGCGCAAATGATAAGAGTGAGTCAAACGATGCCCAACTCGAGCCGCAAATGATAAGGGTGAGTTAAACGAGGCCCGACTTGAGGCATAAATGATATGGTTGAGTCAAACAAGGCTTGACTCGAGGCACAAACGATATGGGTGAGTCAAACGAGTCTCGACTCGATACGCAAATGATATGGTTGAGTCAAACGTGCCTTAACTCAAGGCAAAAATGATATGGGTGAGTCAAACGAGGCCCGACTCAAGGCACAAACGATATGGTTCTTTCAAACAACGCCTGACTCGAGGCACAAATGATATGGGTAAGTCAATCGAGGCCCGACTCGAGGCGCAAATGATAAGGGTGAGTCAAACGAGGCTTGACTCGAGGTACAAATGATATGGGTGAGTCAAATGAGGCCCGACTCGAGACGCAAATGATATGGTTGAGTCAAACGAGGCCCGTTTGATGGCGCAAATGATAAGGGTGAGTCAAACAAGGCCCGACAAGAGGCGCAAATGATATGGGTGAGTCAAACAAGGACCAACTCCAGGCACAAATGATATGGTTGAGTCAAACGAGGCCCGAGTCGAGGCACAAATGATATGGTTGAGTCAAATGAGTCCCGAATCAAGGCACAAATATATAGTTGAGTCAAATGAGGCCCAACTCGAGGACCAAATAATATGGTTGAGTCAAACGAAGCCTAACTCAAGGCACAAACATATGGGTGAGTCAAATGAGGCCCGACTCGAGGGAAAAATGATGTGGTTTAGTCAAACGAGGCTTGACTCAAGGTGCAAATGATATGGGTGAGTCAAATGAGGCCTAACTCGAGACGCAAATGATATGGTTCAGTCAAACGAGGCTTGACTCAAGGCGCAAACACAAGGGTGAGTCAAATGAGGCTTAACTCGAGGCGCAAATGATATGGTTGAGTCAAACGACGCCCAACTTGAGGAGCAAATGATAAGGGTGAGTTAAACGAGGCCCGACTCAAGGCGCAAACATATGGGTGAGTCAAATGAGGCCCGACTCGAGGTGCAAATGATAACGGTGACTCAAACGAGGCCTGACTCGAGGCGCAAACATATGGTTGAGTCAAACAAGGCTCGACTCGAGGCGCAAATTATAAGGGTGACTGAAATGAGGCCTGAGTTGAGGCGCAAATGATATGGGTGAGTCAAACGTGGCCCGACTTGAGGCGTAAATGATATGGGTGAGTCAAATGAGGCTAGACTTGAGGTGCAAATGATAAGAGTAAGTTAAACGAGGCCCAACTCGAACCGTAAATGATAAGGTTACGTTAAATGAGGCCTGACTCAGGGCACAAATGATATGATCGAGTCAAACGATGCTCGGTTCGAAGCACAAACATATAGGTGAGTTAAACGAGGCCCGACTGTTGGCGCAAATTATATGGTTCATTCAAACAAGGCCTAACTCATGGCGCAAATGTATGGGTGAGTTAAACGAGGTCCGATTCAAGGAAAAAATGATATGGTTGAGTCAAATGAGGCCCGACTCGAGGTGTAAATGATAAGGGTGAGTCACATGAGGTCCAACTCGAGGCTCAAATTATATGGGTGAGCCAAACGAGTCCCGACTCAAGGCACAAATTATATAGGTGAGTCAAATAAGGCACGACTTGAGGCACAAATGATAAGGGTGAGTCAAACGAGGCTCGAGTCAAAGCGCAAATGATATCGGTAAGTCAAGCGAGGACCGACAAGAAGTACAAATAATACAGTTGAGTCAAACGAGGCCCGACTCGAGTCGCAAACATATGGGTAAGTCAAATGAGGCTTGACTCAAGGCACAAACACATGGGTGAGTCAAACGAGGTGCAACTCGAGACATAAATGATTTGGTTAAGTCAAATGAGGCTAGACTCGAGGAGCAAATTATAAAGGTGAATTAAACGAGGCCAGACTCGAAACGCAAACACATGGGTGAGTCAAACTAGGCCCAACTAGAGGCCTAAATGATATGGTTGAGTCAAACGAGGCCTGACTCGAGGAGCAAATGATATGGGTGAGTCAAACGAGGCCTAACTCGAGGAGCAAAATATAAGGGTGAGTTAAACGAGGCCCGACTCGAGGCAGAAATGATATGGGTGACTCAAACGAGGACCAACCCGAGGCACAAATTTTATGGTTGAGTCAAACGAGGCCCGACTCGAGGCACAAATTATATGGGTGAGTCAAACAAGTCCTGACTCAAGGCACAAATGATATGGTTGAGTCAAACGAGGCCCGACTCGACGTGCAAATGATATGGTTGAGTCAAACGAGGTCCACCTCGAGGCGCAAAGGATAAGGATGAGTCAAAGAGGCCCGACTCAAGATGCAAATAATATAGTTGAGTCAAACGAAAGCCGACTCGAGGCACAAAATATAAGGGTGAGTCAAACGAGGCCTGACTCGAGGCGAAAATGATATGGGTGACTCAAACGAGGACCGACCCGAGGCGCAAATTTTATGGTTGAGTCAAACGAGGCCTGACTCGAGGCTCAAATGATAAGGGTGAGTCAAATGAGGCCTGACTCAAGGTCCAAACATATGAGTGAGTCAAACGAGGCACGACTCGAGCCGCAAACATATGGGAGAGTAAAACGAGGCCCGACAAGAGGCGCAAATGATATGGGTAAATCAAATGAGGCCCGACTTAAGCACATATGATAATGGTGAGTCAAGCGAAGCCCGACAAGAGGCGCAAATGATACGGTTGAGTCAAACAATGCCTGACTTAAGGCGCAAACATATGGGTGAGTCAAACGAGGCTCGACTCAAGCCGCAAACATATGAGTGAGTCAAATGAGACCCGACTCGAGGCGCAAATGATATTGATGAGTCAAACAAGGCCCAACTTGAGGCACAAATGATAAAGGTAAGTCAAATGAGGCCTAACTTGAGGCGCAAATCTATGGGTGAGTCAAACGAGGCGCTACTCGAGGCGCAAACGATATGGTTGAGTCCAACGGGGCTTAATTTGAGGCGTAAATGATATGGGTGAGTCAAATGAGGCCCAACTCAAGGCACAAACACATGGGTGAGTCAAACGAGGCCTAACTGGAGGCGCAAATGATATGGTTGAGTCAAACAAAGCTTGACTTGAGGCATAAATGATATGGTTGAGTCAAATGAGGCCTGACTCAAGGCAAAAATGATATGGGTGAGTCAAACGAGTCCCGACTCGAGACGCAAATGATATGGTTGAGTCAAACGTGCTCTGACTCAAGGCAGAAGTGATATGGGTGAGTCAAACGAGGCCCGACTCAAGGCGCAAATGATATGGTTGAGTCAAACGAGGCCAGCCTCGAGACGCAAACATATGGGTGAGTCAAATGAGGCCCGACTCGAGGCATAAATGATATGGTTGACTCCAATGATGCTTGACTCGAGGCACAAATGATATGGGTAAGTCAATCGAGGCCCGACTCGAGGCGTAAATTATAAGGGTGAGTCAAACAAGGCTCGACAAGAGGTGCAAATAATATGGGTGAGTCAAACAAGTCCCGACTCGACACGCAAATTAGAAGGGTGAGTCAAACAAGGGCCAACAAAAGGCGCAAATGATATGGGTGACTCAAATAAGGCCCGACTCAAGGCACAACCGATATGGTTGAGTCAAACGGGACCAGACTCGAGGCGGAAACATATGGGTGAGTCAAACGAGGCCCAACTCAAGGTACAAATGATATGGTTGACTCAAATGAGGCCTCACTCGAGCCACAACTAATATGGATGAGTCAAACGAGGCCCGACTCAAGGTGCAAATGATAAGGGTGAGTCAAACAAGGGCAGACAAAAGGCACAAATGATATGGTTGAGTCAAACGAGGCCCGACTCAAGGCGCAAATGAGATGGTTGAGTCAAACGAGGCCCGACTCAAGGCGCAAACACATGGATGAGTCAAATGAGGCCCAACTTGAGGCACAAATGATATGGTTGAGTCAAACGAGGCTTGACACGGGGTGCAAACATATGGGTGAGTCAAACTACACCCGACTCGAGGCACAAATGATGTGGTTGAGTCAAACGAGGCCTGACTCGAGGCGCAAATGATAGGGGTGAGTAAAACGAGGCCCGACAAGAGGTACAAATGATATGGGTGAACCAAACGAGGCCTATTTTATGGTGCAAATGATAAGGGTGAGTCAAACAAGGCCCGACAAGAGGCGCAAATGATATGGGTGAGTCAAACAAGGACCAACTTCAGGCGCATATGATATGGTTGAGTCAAACGAGGCCCGAGTCGAGGCACAAATGATATGGTTGAGTCAAATGAGGCCCAAATCGAGGCGCAAACATATAGTTGAGTCAAACGAGGCCCAACTCGAGGGCCAAATAATAAAATAATATGGTTGAGTCAAACGAGGCCTAACTCAAAGCGCAAACATATGGGTGAGTCAAACGAGGCCCGACTCAAGGGACAAATGATGTGGTTCAATCAAATGAGGCTTGACTCGAGGTACAAATGATATGGGTGAGTCAAATGAGGCCCGACTCGAGACACAAATGATATGGTTGAGTCAAACAAGGCTTGACTCAAGGCGCAAACACAAGGGTAAGTCCAATGAGGCTCAACTCTAGGCGCAAATGATATGCTTGAGTCAAACGATGCCCTACTCGAGGAGAAAATGATAAGGGTGAGTGAAACAAGGCCCAACTCGAGGCGCAAACATATGGGTGAGTCAAACGAGGCCCGTAATGAGGCGCAAACATATGGGTGAGTCAAATGAGGCCCGACTCGAGGTGCAAATGATAACGGTGACTCAAACGAGGCCTAACTCGAGGTGCAAATGATATGGGTGTGTCAAACGAGGCCTGACACGAGATGCAAATGGTATGGTTGAGTCAAACGAGGCCTGACTCGAGGTGCAAACATATGGTTGAGTCAAACGAGGCTCGACTCGAGGCGCAAATTATAAGGGTGACTGAAACGAGGCCTGAGTCGAGGCGCAAATGATATGAGTGAGTCAAACGTGGCCCGACTCGAGGCCTAAATGATATGGGTGAGTCAAACGAGGCTAGACTCGAGGCGCAAATGATAAGAGTGAGTCAAACGAGGCCCAACTCGAGCCGCAAATGATATGGGTGAGTTAAACGAGGCCCGACTTGAGGCATAAATGATATGGTTGAGCCAAACAAGGCTTGACTCGAGGCACAAACGATATGGGTGAGTCAAACGAGTCTCGACTTGATATGCAAATGATATGGTTGAGTCAAACGTGCCTGAACTCAAGGCAAAAATGATATGGGTGAGTCAAACGAGGCCCGACTCGAGGCACAAACGATATGGTTCATTCAAACAACGCCTGACTCGAGGCACAAATGATATGGGTAAGTCAATCGGGGCCCGACTCGAGGCGCAAATGATAAGGGTGAGTCAAACGAGGCTTGACAAGAGGTGCAAATAATATGGGTGAGTCAAACGAGGGCTGACTCGACGTGCAAATTAAAAGGGTGAGTCAAACAAGGGCCGACAAAAGGCGCAAATAATATGGGTGACTAAAATGAGGCCTGACTCGAGGCACAAGCGATATGGTTGAGTCAAACGGAACCAGGCTCGAGGCGCAAACATATGGGTGAGTCAAACGAGGCCCGACTTGAGGCACAAATGATATGGTTGACTCAAATGAGGCCTGACTTGAGGCACAAATAATATGGGTGAGTCAAACGAGGACCAACTCGAGGCGCAAATGATAAGGGCGAGTCAAATGGGGCCCGACAAGAGGTGCAAATGACATGGGTGAGTCAAAAGAGGCCCGACTCAGGGCGCAAATGATATGGGTGAGTCTAACGAGGACCAACTCGAGGCGCAAATGATATGGTTGAGTCAAATGAGGCCCGACTCAAGGCGCAAATGAGATGGTTGAGTCAAACGAGGCCCGACTCAAGGCGCAAACACATGGATGAGTCAAATGAGGCCCAACTCGAGGCACAAATGATATGGTTGACTCAAATGAGGCCTGATTTGAGGCACAAATAATATGGGTGAGTCAAACAAGGACCGACTCGAGGCGCAAATGATAAGGGCGAGTCAAACGAAGCCCGACAAGAGGTGCAAATGACATGGGTGAGTCAAAAGAGGCCCGACTCAAGGCACAAATGATAAGGGTGAGTCAAACAAGGGCAGACAAAAGGCGCAAATGATATGGGTGAGTCTAATGAGGACCAACTCGAGGCGCAAATGATATGGTTGAGTCAAATGAGGCTCGACTCAAGGCGCAAATGAGATGGTTGAGTCAAATGAGGCCCAACTCAAGGCGCAAACACATGGATGAGTCAAATGAGGCCCAACTCAAGGCACAAATCATATGGTTGTGTCAAACAAGGCTTGACTCGAGGTGCAAACATATGGGTGAGTCAAACTACACCTAACTCGAGGCACAAATGATGTGGTTGAGTCAAACGAGGCTTGACTCGAGGCGCATATGATAGGGGTGAGTAAAACGAGGCCCAACAAGTGGTACAAATGATATGGGTGAGCCAAACGAGGCCTGTTTCAAGGCTCAAATGATAAGGGTGTGTCAAACAAGGACCAACTCCAGGCGTAAAAGACATGGTTGAGTCAAACGAGGCCCGAGTCGATGCGCAAATGATTTGGTTGAGTCAAATGAGGCCCAACTCAAGACGTAAATGATAAGGGTGAGTCAAATGAGTCCCAACTCGAGGCACAAATTATATGGGTTAGTCAAACGAGTCCCGACTCAAGGCACAAATGATATGGGTGAGTCAAACAAGGCCCGACTTGAGGCACAAATGATAAGGGTGAGTCAAATGAGGCTCGAGTCGAAGCGCAAACATATGGGTGAGTCAAATGAGGCCCGACTCGAGGCGCAAATGATAATGGTGAGTCAAGAGAGGCTTAACAAGAGGTACAAATGATACAGTTGAGTTAAACGAGGCCCGACTTGAGTCGCAAACATATGGGTAAGTCAAATGAGGCTTGACTCGAGGCGCAAACACATGGGTGAGTCAAACGAGGTGCAACGCGAGACATAAATGATTTGGTTAAGTCAAACGAGGCTAGACTCGAGGAGCAAATGATAAGGGTGAGTTAAACAGGGCCAGACTCGAAGCACAAACACATGGGTGAGTCAAACTAGGCCCAACTAGAGGCAGAAATGATATGGGTGAGTCAAACGAGGCCTGACTCGAGGTGTAAAATATAAGGGTGAGTCAAACGAGGCTCGACTCAAGGCGGAAATGATATGGGTGACTCAAACGAGGATCGACCCGAGGCACAAATTTTATGGTTGAGTCAAACAAGGCCCTACTTGATGCGCAAATGATATGGTTAAGTCAAATGAGGCCCATCTCGAGGTGCAAATGATAAGGATGAGTCAAACGAGGCCTGACTCAAGATGCAAATGATATGGTTAAGTCAAACGAGGCCCGACTTGAGGCGTAAAATATAAGGGTGAGTCAAATAAAGCCCGACTCGAGGCGAAAATGATATGGGTGAGTCAAACGAGGACCGACCCGAGGCACAAATTTTATGGTTGAGTCAAACGAGGCCTGACTCGAGGCTCAAATGTTAAGGGTGAGTCAAATGAGGCCTGACTCGATGTCCAAACATATGAGCGAGTCAAACGAGGCCTAACTCGAGGCACAAACATATGGGTGAGTCAAACGAGGCCCGACAAGAGGTGCAAATGATATGGGTGAGTCAAATGAGGCCCAACTTAAGCGCAAATGATAATGGTGAGTCATGCGAGACTCGACAAGAGGTGCAAATGATACAGTTGAGTCAAACGAGGCCTGACTTAAGGCGCAAACATACGGGTGAGTCAAACGAGGCCCGGCTCAAGCCACAATCATATGAGTGAGTCAAATGAGACCCGACTCGAGGTGCAAATTTATCAGTGAGTCAAACGAGGCCCGACTTGAGGCACAAACACATGGGTGAGTCAAACGAGACCTAACTGGAGGCGCAAATGATATGGTTGTGTCAAACAAAGCTTGACTTGAGGCATAAATGATATGGTTGAGTCAAACAAGGCCGGACTCAGAGCACAAATGATATGGGTGAGTCAAACGAGTCCCTACTCGATACGCAAATGATATGGTTGAGTCAAACGAGCCTTGACTCAAGGCACAAATGATATGGGTGATCAAATGAGGCCTGACTCGAGGCGCAAACGATATGGTTGAGTCAAACAAGACCAGACTCGAGGCACAAAGATATGGGTGAGTCAAACGACACCTGACTCAAGGCATAAGTGATATGGTTGACTCAAATGAGGCCTGACTCGAGGCACAAATGATATGGATGAGTCAAATGGGGCCCGCCTCAAGGTGCAAAGGATAAAGGTGACTCAAACAAGGTCTGACAAGAGGTGCAAATGATATGGTTGAGTCAAACGAGGCCCGACTTGAGGCGCAAATGATAAGGGTTAGTCAAGCAAGGCCCGACAAAAGGTGTAAATGATATGGGTGAGTCAAACGAGGACCAACTTAAGGCGCAAGTGATATGGTTGAGTCAAACGAGGCCTGACTCGAGGCACATATGATAAGGGGGAGTAAAACAATGCCTGACAAGAGGTGCAAATGATATAAGTGAGTCAAATGAGTCCCGACTCGATACGCAAATGATATGGTTAAGTTAAATGAGCCCTGACTCAAGGCACAAATGATATGGGTGAGTCAAACGAGGCTCGACTCGAGGCGCAAATGATATAGGTGAGTCCAACGAGGCCCAATTCGAGGCATAAATGATATGGGTGAGTCAAACGAGGCACGACTCAAGGCACAAACACATGGGTGAGTCAAACGAGGTCTAACTGGAGGTACAAATGATATGGTTGAGTCAAACGAAGTTTGACTTGAGCCATAAATGATATGGTTGAGTCAAATGAGGCCTGACTTGAAGCACAAATGATATGGGTGAGTCAAACGAGTCCCGACTCGATATACAAATGATATGGTTAAGTCAAACGAGCCCTGACTCAAGGCACAAATGATATGGGTGAGTCAAACGAGGCCTTACTCGAGGCGCAAACGATATGGTTGAGTCAAACGAGGCCAGACTCGAGGCGCAAAGATATGGGTGAGTCAAACGACGCCCAACTCAAAGAATAAATGATATGGTTGACTCAAACGAGGCCTGAATCGAGGCACAAATGATATGGGTGAGTGAAACGAGGCCCACTCGAGGCATAAACACATGGGTGAGTCAAATGAGGCCTAACTAGAGGCGCAAATGATATGGTTGAGTCAAACAAAGCTTGAGTTTAGGCATAAATGATATGGTTGAGTCAAACGAGGCCTGACTCGAGGCACAAATGATATGGGTGAGTCAAATGAGTCCCGACTCGATACGCAAATGACATGGTTGAGTCAAACGAGGCTCGACCCAAGGCGCAAATGATAAGGGTGAGACAAACGAGGTCCGACTTGAGGCATAAATGATATGGTTGACTCAAACGAGGCCTGACTCAAGGCACAAATGATATGGGTGAGTCAAACGAAGCTTGACTTGAGCCATAAATGATATGGTTGTGTCAAACGAGGCCTGACTTGAAGCACAAATGATATGGGTGAGTCAAACAAGTCCCGACTCAATACACAAATGATATGGTTAAGTCAAACGAGCCCTGACTCAAGGCACAAATGATATGGGTGAGTCAAACGAGGCCTTACTTGAGGCGCAAACGATATGGTTGAGTCAAACGTGGCCAGACTCGAGGCGCAAAGATATGGGTGAGTCAAACGACGCCCGACTCAATGCATAAATGATATGGTTGACTCAAACGAGGCATGACTCGAGGCACAAATGATATGGGTGAGTCAAACGAGGCCCGACTCGAGGCACAAACACATGGGTGAGTCAAATGAGGCCTAACTGGAGGCACAAATGATATGGTTGAGTCAAACAAATCTTGACTTGAGGCATAAATGATATGGTTCAGTCAAATGAGGCCTGACTCGAGGCACAAATGATATGGGTGAGTCAAACAAGTCCCGACTCGATACGCAAGTGATATGGTTGAGTCAAATGAGGCCTGACTCAAGGCACAAACACAAGGGTGAGTCAAATGAGGCTTAACTCGAGGCGCAAATGATATGGTTGAGTCAAAGGATGCCCTACTCGAGGAGCAAATGTAAGGGTGAGTCAAACGAGGCCCAACTCGAGGCACATACATATGGGTGGGTCAAATGAGGCCCGACATGCAGCGCAAACATATGGGTGAGTCAAATGAGGCCCGACTCGAGGTGCAAATGATAACGGCAACTCAAACAAGGCCTGACTCGAGGCGCAAATGATATGGGTGCGTCAAACGAGGCCTGATACGAGGTGTAAATGGTATGGTTGAGTCAAACGAGGCCTGACTCGTGGCACAAACATATGGTTGAGTCAAACGAGGCTCGACTCGAGGCACAAATTACAAGGGTGACTGAAATGAGGCCTGACTCGAGGTGCAAATTATATGGGTGAGTCAAACGTGGTCCGACTAGAGGGTTAAATGATATGGGTGAGTCAAACAAGGCTAGACTCGAGGCACAAATGATAAGAGTAAGTCAAACGAGGCCCAACTCGAGCCGCAAGTGATAAGGGTGAGTTAAACGAGGCCCGACTCGAGGCACAAATGATATGGTTGAGTCAAATGATGCTCGATTCGAGGCACAAACATATGGGTGAGTCAAACGAGGCACAAACGATATGGTTGAGTCAAACGAGCCTGACTCGAGGAGCAAATGATATGAGTGAGTCAAACGAGGCCTGACTTGAGGTGCATAAGATAAGGGGGAGTAAAACAATGCCTGACAAGAGGTGCAAATGATATGAGTGAGTCAAACAAGTCCCGACTCGTTACACAAATGATATGTTAAGTTAAACGAACCCTGACTCAAGGCACAAATGATATGGGTGAGTCAAACAAGGCCCGACTCGAGGCACAAACACATGGGTGAGTCAAACGAGACCTAACTGGAGGCGCAAATGATATGGTTGAGTCAAACAAAGCTTGACTTGAGGCATAAATGATATGCTTGAGACAAACGAGGCCTGACTCGAAGCACAAATGATATGGGTGTGTTAAACGAGTCCCTACTCGATACGCAATTGATATGGTTGAGTCAAACGAGCCTTGACTCAAGGCACAAATGATATGGGTGATCAAATGAGGCTTGACTCAAGGCGCAAACGATATGGTTGAGTCAAACAAGACCAGACTCAAGGCGCAAAGATATGGGTGAGTCAAACGATGCCCGACTCAAGGCATAAATGATATGGTTGACTCAAACGAGGCCTAACTCGAGGCACAAATGATATGGATGAGTCAAACGGGGTCCGCCTCAAGGCGCAAATGATAAAGGTGAGTCAAATGAGGCCCGACAAGAGGTGCAAATGATAAGGGTGAGTCAAGCGAGGCCCGACAAAAGGCGCAAATGATATGGGTGAGTTAAACGAGGACCAACTTAAGGCACAAATGATATGGTTGAGTCAAACGAGCTTGACTTGAGGCGCAAATGATATGGGCAAGTCAAACGAGGCCTGACTCGAGGCGCATATGATAAGGGGGAGTAAATCAATGCCTGACAAGAGGTGCAAATGATATGAGTGAGTCAAACGAGTCCCGACTCGTTACGCAAATGATATGGTTAAGTTAAACGAGCCCTGACTCAAGGCACAAATGATATGGGTGAGTCAAACGAGGCCCGACTCGAGGCGCAAATGATATGGTTGAGTTAAACGAGACCAGACTCGAGGCGCAAACATATGGGTGAGTCAAACGAGGCCTGACTCGAGGCACAAATTATATGGTTGACTCAAATAAAGCCTGACTCGAGACACAAATGATATGGGTGAGTCAAACGAGGCCCTACTCAAGTTGCAAATGATAAGGGTTAGTCAAATGAGGCCCAACAAGAGGTGCAAATGATATGAAGGAGTCAAATGAGGCCCAACTCGAGGCGCAAATGATAATGGTGAGTCAAACAAGGGCCAACAAAAGGCACAAATGATATGGGTGAGTCAAACGAGGCCCGACTCGAGGCGTAAACATATAGGTGAGTCAAATGAGGCCCGAGTCAAGGCGTAAATGATATGGTTGAGTCAAACGAGGCCTGAACTGAGGCTCAAACATATGGGTGAGTCAAACGATGCCCGACTCAAGGCATAAATGATATGGTTGACTCAAACGAGGCCTGACTCGAGGCACAAATGATATGTGTGCGTCAAATGGGGCCCGCCTCAAGGCGCAAATGATAAAGGTGAGTCAAACGAGGCCCGACAAGAGGTGCAAATGATAAGGGTGAGTCAAGCAAGGCCTGACAAAAGGCGCAAATGATATGGGTGAGTCAAACGAGGACCAACTTAAGGCGCAAATTATATGGTTGAGTCAAACGAGCCTGACTCGAGGCGCAAATGATATGGGTGAGTCAAATGAGGCCTGACTCGAGGCGCAAATGATAAGGGGGAGTAAAACAATGCCTGACAAGAGGTGCAAATGATATGAGTGAGTCAAACGAGTCCTGACTCGTTACGCAAATGATATGTTAAGTTAAACGAGCCCTGACTCAAGGCACAAATGATATGGGTGAGTCAAACGAGACCCGACTCGAGGCGCAAATAATATGGTTGAGTTAAACGAGACTAGACTCAAGGTGCAAACACATAGGTGAGTCAAACGTGGCTTGACTCGAGGCACAAATGATATGGATGACTCGAATGAGGCCTGACTCAAGACACAAATGATATGGGTGAGTCAAACGAGGCCCTACTCGAGGTGCAAATGATAAGGGTGAGTTAAACGAGGCCCAACAAGAGGTGCAAATGATATGGGGGAGTCAAACGAGGCCCAACTCGAGGCGTAAATGATAATGGTGAGTCAAACAAGGGCCGACAAAAGGCGCAAATGATCTGGGTGAGTCAAACAAGGCCCGACTCAAGGCGTAAACATATAGGTGAGTCAAATGAGGCCCGAGTCAAGGAAAAAATGATATGGTTGAGTCAAACGAAGCCCGAACCAGGGCTCAAACATATGGGTGAGTCAAACGAGGCCTGACTTGAGGCATAAATCTGTAGGTGAATCAAATCAGGCCCGGCTCGAGGCGCAAATGATATGGTTGAGTCAAACTAGGCCCGACTCGAGGCACAAATGATAAGGGTGAGTCAAACGACGTCCGACTTGAGGCACAAATGATAAGGATGAGTCAAACGAGGTCCGACTTGAGGCATAAATTATTTACTTGAGTGAAATGAGGCCTGACTCGAGGCGGAAACACATGGGTAAGTTAAACGAGGTGCAACTCAAGATGTATGTGATATGGTTGAGTCAAATGAGGCCAGACTCAAGGAGCAAATGATAAGGGTGAGTTAAACGAGGCCTAACTCAAAGCGCAAACATATGGGTGAGTCAAACTAGGCCTAACTAGAGGCGTAAATGATATGGTTGAGTCAAACGAGGACCGACTCGATGAGCAAATGATATGGGTGAGTCAAACGAGGCCCGACTCAAGGTGCAAACAAATGGGTGAGTCAAGTGATGCCCAACTCAAGACATAAATGATAAGGTTGAGTAAAACGAGGCCTGACTCGAGCCTTAGGTGATAACAGTGAGTCAAACAAGGCTTGACTCGAGGCCCAAACATAGGGGGGAGTCAAACAAGGCCCGACTCGAGGCACAAACATATGGGTGAGTCAAATGAGGCCTGGCTCAAGCTACAAATGATGTGGGTGAGTCAAACGAGGCCCGACAAGAGGCACAAATGATACGGGAGAGTCAAACAAGGCCTGACTCGAGTGAAAATGATAATGGTGAGTCAAGCAAGGCCCGACTTGAGGCGCTAACATATGGGTGAGTCAAACGAGCCCCGACTTGAGCCGCAAACATATGGGAGAGTCAAATGAGACCTAACTCGAGGCGCAAATGATATGGATCAGTCAAATGAGGCCCAACTTGAAGCACAAATGATAAGGGTGAGTCAAATGAGGCCTGACTCGAGGCGCAAATCTATGGGTGAGTCAAATGAGACCCGACTCGAGGTGCAAAGGATATGGTTGACTCCAATGAGGCCCAACTCGAGATGTAAATGATATGGGTGAGTCAAACGAGGCCCTGCTCGAGGCACAAACAATGGGTGGGTCAAACAAAGCTCGACAAGAGGCTTGAATGGTATGGGCAAGTCAAATGAGGCTTAACTCGAGGCGCAAATGATATGGTTGAGTCAAACGAAGCCTGACTTGAGGCATAAATGATATGGTTGAGTCAAACAAGGCCTGACTCAAGGAACAAATGATATGGGTGAGTCAAACGAGTCCCGAGTCGATACGCAATTGATATAGTTGAGTCAAACGAGCCCTGACTCAAGACACAAATGATATGGGCGAGTCAAACGAGGACTGACTCGAGGCGCAAACGATATGGATGAGTCAAACGAGACTAGACTCGAGGTACAAATATATGGGTGAGTCAAACGAGGCCCGACCCAAGGCACAAATGATATGATTGACTCAAATGAGGCTTGACTCGAGGCACAAATGATATGGGTGAGTCAAATGAGGCCCGACTCGAGGCACAAATGATGTGAGTCAAACGAGACTTGACAAGAGGTACAAATGATATGGGTGAGTCAAACGAGGCCCGCCTTGAGGCGCAAATGATAAGGGTGAGTCAAACCAGGGCCAACAAAAGGCGCAAATGATATGGGTGTGAGAAACGAGGACCAACTTGAGGCACAAATGATATGGTTGAGTCAAACGAGGCCCGACTCAACGCGCAGATGAGGTGGTTGAGTCAAACGAGGCCCGACTCATGGCGCAAACACATGGATGAGTCAAATGAGGCCCAACTTGGGCACAAATGACATGGTTGAGTTAAATGAGGCTTGACTCGAGGTGCAAACATATGGGTGAGTCTAACGACACCCGACTCAAGGCACAAATGATGTGGTTGAGTCAAACAAGGCCTGACTCAAAGCACAAATGATATGGGTGAGTCAAATGAGGCCCGACTCGAGGAGCAAATGATATGGGTGAGTCCAACGAGGTCTAATTCGAGACGTAAATGATATGGGTGAGTCAAATGTGGCCCGACTCGAGGCACAAACACATGGGTGAGTCGAACGAGGCCCAACTGGAGGCACAAATGATATGGATGAGTCAAACGAAGCTTGACTTGAGCCATAAATGATATGGTTGAGTCAAACGAGGCCTAACTTGAAGCACAAATGATATGGGTGAGTCAAACGAGTCCCGACTCGAAACGCAAATGATATAGTTAAGTCAAACGAGTCCTGACTCAAGGCACAAATGATATGGGTGAGTCAAACGAGTCCTTACTCGAGGCACAAACGATATGGTTGAGTCAAATGAGACCAGACTCAAGGCGCAAAGATATAGGTGAGTCAAATGACGCCCGACTCAAGGTATAAATGATATGGTTGACTCAAACGAGGCCTGACTCGAGGCACAAATGATATGGGTGAGTCAAACGAGGCCCGACTCGAGGCACAAACACATGGGTGAGTCAAATGAGGCCTAACTGGAGGCGCAAATGATATGGTTGAGTCAAACAAAGCTTGACTTGAGGCATAAATGATATGGTTGAGTCAAACGAGGCCTAACTCGAGGCACAAATGATATGGGTGAGTCAAATGAGTCCCGACTCGATACGCAAATGATATGGTTGAGTTAAACGAGGCCTGACTCAAGGCGCAATCACAAGGTGAGTCAAATGAGGCTCAACTCGAGGCACAAATGATATGGTTGAGTCAAAGGACGCCCTACTCAAGAAGCAAATGATAAGGGTGAGTCAAACGAGGCCCGACTCGAGTCGCAAACATATGGGTAAGTCAAATGAGGCTTGACTCGAGGCGCAAACACATGGGTGAGTCAAACGAGGTGCAACTCGAGACATAAATGATTTGGTTAAGTCAAACGAGGCTAGACTCGGGGAGCAAATGATAAGGGTGAGTTAAACGAGGCCAGACTTGAAGTGCAAACACATGGGTGATTCAAACTAGGCCCAACTAGAGGCAGAAATGATATGGTTGAGTCAAACAAGGCCGGACTCAAGGAGCAAATGATATGGATGAGTCAAATGAGGCTCGACTTGAGGTGCAAAATATAAGGGTGAGTCAAACGAGGCCCGAGTCGAGGTGCA
Organism: Dicorynia guianensis; assembly: GCA_037013595.1. Classification (NCBI taxonomy): domain Eukaryota; kingdom Viridiplantae; phylum Streptophyta; class Magnoliopsida; order Fabales; family Fabaceae; genus Dicorynia; species Dicorynia guianensis. The sequence goes on along the minus strand of JASUAB010000002.1, from coordinate 19,910,778 downwards.
AAATATAAGGGTGAGTCAAACGACGCCCGACTCGAGGCGGAAATGATATGGGTGACTCAAATGAAGATTGACCCGAGGCGCAAATTTTATGGTTGAGTCAAACAAGGCCCGACTTGACGTGCAAATGACATGGTTGAGTCAAACTAGGCCCACCTCGAGGCGCAAATGATAAGGATGAGTCAAACGAGGTTTGACTCAAGATACAAATGATATGGTTGAGTCAAACGAGGCCCGACTCGACGCACAAAATATAAGGGCAAGTCAAACGAGGCCTGACTCGAGGCTCAAATGATAAGGGTGAGACAAATGAGGCCTAACTCGAGGCGCAAACATATGAGTGAGTCAAACGAGACCCGACTCGACGCACAAGCATATGGGTGAGTCAAACGAGGCCCGACAAGAGGCACAAATGATATGGGTGAGTCAAATGAGTCCCAACTTAAGCGCAAATGATAATGGTGAGTCATACGAGACTCGACAAGAGGCGCAAATGATACGGTTGAGTCAAACGAGGCCTGACTTAAGGCCCAAACATAAGGGTGAGTCAAATGAGGCCCGGCTCTAGCCGCAATCATATGAGTGAGTCAAATGAGACCCGACTTGAGGCGCAAATGATATGGATGAGTCAAACAAGGCCCAACTTGAGGCACAAATGATCAAGGTGAGTCAAATGAGGCCTGACTCAAGGCGCAAATCTATCGATGAGTCAAACGAGGCCCGACTCGAGGCGCAAACGATATGGTTGAGTACAACGAGGCCGAATTCGAGGCGTAAATGATATGGGTGAGTCAAACGAGGCCCGACTCGAGGCACAAACACAAGCGTGAGTCAAACGAGACCTAACTGGAGGCGTAAATGATATGGTTGAGTCAAACGAGGCCTGACTCAGAGCAAAAATGATATGGGTGAGTTAAACGAGGCCCTACTCGATACGCAAATGATATGGTTCAGTCAAACGAGCCTTAACTCAAGGCACAAATGATATGGATGACCAAACGAGGCCTGACTCGAGGCACAAACGATATGGTTGTGTCAAACAAGACCAGACTCGAGGCATAAAGATATGGGTGAGTCAAACGATGCCCGACTCAAGGCATAAATGATATGGTTGACTCAAACGAGGCCTGACTCGAGGGACAAATGATATGGGTGAGTCAAACGGAGCCCGCCTCAAGGTGCAAATGATAAAGGTGAGTCAAACGAGGCCCGACAAGAGGTGCAAATGATAAGGGTGAGTCAAACGAGGCCCGACTCAAGCACAAATGATAATGGTGAGTCAAGCGAGGCCCACCAAGAGGCGCAAATGATATGGGTGAGTCAAACAAGGACCAACTTAAGGTGCAAATGATATGGTTGAGTCAAACGAGCCTGACTCGAGGCGCAAATGATATGAGTGAGTCAAATGAGGCCTGACTCGAGGCGCATATGATAAGGGGGAGTAAAACAATGCCTGACAAGAGGTGCAAATGATATGAGTGAGTCAAATGAGTCCCGACTCGTTACGCAAATGATATGGTTAAGTTAAATGAGACCTGACTCAAGGCACAAATGATATGGGTGAGTCAAACGAGGCCCGACTAGAGGTGCAAATGATATGGTTGAGTTAAACGAGACCAGACTCGAGTCGCAAACATATGGGTGACTCAAACAAGGCCTGACTCGAGGCACAAATGATATGGTTGAGTCAAATGAGGCTTGACTCAAGACACAAATGATATGGGTGAGTCCAACGAGGCCCTACTCGAGGTGCAAATATAAGGGTGAGTCAAACGAGGTGCAACAAGAGGTGCAAATGATATGGGGGAGTCAAACGAGGCGCGACTCGAGGCACAAATGATAATGGTGAGTCAAACAAGGGCCGAAAAAGGTGCAAATGATATGGGTGAGTCAAACGAGGCCCGACTCGAGGCGTAAACATATAGGTGAGTCAAATGTGGCCCAAGTCAAGGCGCAAATGATATGGTTGAGTCAAACGAGGCCTGAACTGAGGCTCAATCATATGGGTGAGTCAAACGACGCCCGACTCAAGGCGCAAATGATATTGTTGACTCAAACGAGGCCTGACTCGAGGCATAAATGATATGGGTGAGTCAAACGGGGCCCGCCTCAAGGCGCAAATGATAAAGGTGAGTCAAACGAGGCCTAATGAGAAGTGCAAATGATAAGGGCGAGTCAAGCGAGGCCCGACAAAAGGTGCAAATGATATGGGTGAGTCAAACGAGGACCAACTTAAGGCGCAAATGATATGGTTGAGTCAAACAAGCCTGACTCGAGGAGCAAATGATATAGGTGAGTCAAACGAGGCCTGACTCGAGGCGCATATGATAAGGGGTAGTAAAATAATGCCTGACAAGAGGTACAAATGATATGAGTGAGTCAAACGAGTCTCGACTCATTACGCAAATGATATGTTAAGTTAAACGAGCCCTGACTCAAGGTACAAATGATATGGGTGAGTCAAATGAGGCCCGACTCAAGACGCAAATGATATGGTTGAGTTAAACGAGACCAGACTCGAGGCGCAAACATATGGGTGAGTAAAACGAGGCCTGACTCGAGGCACAAATGATATGGTTGACTCAAATGAGGCTTGACTCAAGACGCAAATGATATGGGTGAGTCCAATGAGGCCCTACTCGAGGTGCAAATATAAGGGTGAGTCAAACGAGGTGCAACAACAGCTGCAAATGATATGGGGGAGTCAAACGAGGCGCAACTCGAGGCGTAAACATATAGGTGAGTCAAATATGGCCCGAGTCAAGGCACAAATTATATGGTTGAGTCAAACGAGGCCGGAACTGAGGTTCAATCATATGGGTGAGTCAAACGACGCCCGACTCAAGGCATAAATGATATGGTTGACTCAAACGAGGCCTGACTCGAGGCATAAATGATATGGGTGAGTGAAACGGGGCCTGCCTCAAGGCGCAAATGATAAAGGTGAGTCAAACGATCCTGACGAGAAGTGCAAATGATAAGGGCGAGTCAAGCGAGGCCCGACAAAAGGTGCAAATGATATGGGTGAGTCAAACGAGGACCAACTTAAGGTGCAAATGATATGGTTGAATCAAACGAGCCTGACTCGAGGCGCAAATGATATGGGTGAGTCAAACGAGGCCTGACTCGAGGCGCATATGATAAGGGGGAGTAAAATAATGCCTGACAAGAGGTGCAAATGATATGAGTGAGTCAAATGAGTCCCAACTCATTACGCAAATGATATGTTAAGTTAAACGAGCCCTGACTCAAGGTACAAATGATATGGGTGAGTCAAACGAGGCCTGACTCAAGACGCAAATGATATGGTTGAGTTAAACGAGACCAGACTCGAGGCGCAAACATATGGGTGAGTAAAACGAGGCCTGACTCGAGGCACAAATGATATGGTTGACTCAAATGAGGCCTGGCTCGAGACACAAATGACATGGGTGAGTCAAACGAGGCCCTACTCGAGGTGCAAATGATAAGGGTGAGTCAAACGAGGAGCAACAAGAGGTGCAAATGATATGGGGAGTCAAACGAGGCCTGACTCGAGGTGTAAATGATAATGGTGAGTCAAGCAAGGGCCGACAAAAGGCGCAAATGATATGGGTGAGTCAAACGAGGCCTGAACTAAGGCTCAATCATATGGGTGAGTCAAATGACACCCAACTCAAGGCATAAATGATATGGTTGACTCAAACGAGGCCTGACTCGAGGCACAAATGATATGGGTGAGTCAAACAGGGCCCGCCTCAAGTTGCAAATGATAAAGGCGAGTCAAACGAGGCCCGACAAGAGGTGCAAATGATAAGGGTGAGTCAAGCGAGTCCCAACAAAAGGCGCAAATGATATGGGTGAGTCAAACAAGGACCAACTTAAGGTGCAAATGATATGGTTGAGTCAAACAGGCCTGACTCGAGGCGCAAATGATATGGGTGAGTCAAATGAGGCCTGACCCGAGGCGCATATGATAAGGGGGAGTAAAACAATGCCTGACAAGAGGTGCAAATGATATGAGTGAGTCAAATGAGTCCCGACTCGTTACGTAAATGATATGGTTAAGTTAAACGAGCCCTGACTCAAGGCACAAATGATATGGGTGAGTCAAATGAGGCCTGACTAGAGGTGCAAATGATATGGTTGAGTTAAACGAGACAAGACTCAAGTTGCAAACATATGGGTGAGTCAAACGAGGCCTGACTCGAGGCACAAATGATATGGTTGACTCAATTGAGGCTTGACTCAAGACGCAAATGATATGGGTGAGTCCAATGAGGCCCTACTCGAGGTGCAAATATAAGGGTGAGTCAAACGAGGTGCAACAAGAGGTGCAAATGATATGGGGGAGTCAAACGAGGCGCGACTCGAGGCGCAAATGATAATGGTGAGTCAAACAAGGGCCGACAAAAGGTGCAAATGATATGGGTGAGTCAAACGAGACCCGACTCGAGGCGTAAACATATAGGTGAGTCAAATATGGCCCGAGTCAAGGCGCAAATGATATGGTTGAGTCAAACGAGGCCTGAACTGAGGTTCAATCATATGGGTGAGTCAAACGACGCCCGACTCAAGGCATAAATGATATGGTTGACTCAAACGAGGCCTAACTCGAGGCATAAATGATATGGGTGAGTCAAACAGGGCCTGCCTCAAGGCGCAAATGATAAAGGTGAGTCAAACGAGGCCTGACGAGAAGTGCAAATGATAAGGGCGAGTCAAGCGAGGCCCGACAAAAGGTGCAAATGATATGGGTGAGTCAAATGAGGACCAACTTAAGGTGCAAATGATATGGTTGAGTCAAACGAGCCTGACTCGAGGCGCAAATGATATGGGTGAGTCAAACGAGGCCTGACTCGAGGCGCATATGATAAGGGGGAGTAAAATAATGCCTGACAAGAGGTGCAAATGATATGAGTGAGTCAAACGAGTCCCAACTCATTACGCACATGATATGTTAAGTTAAACGAGCCCTGACTCAAGGTACAAATGATATGGGTGAGTCAAATGAGGCCTGACTCAAGACGCAAATGATATGGTTAAGTTAAACGAGACCAGACTCAAGGCGCAAACATATGGGTGAGTAAAACGAGGCCTGGCTCGAGGCACAAATGATATGGTTGACTCAAATGAGGCCTGGCTCGAGACACAAATGACATGGGTGAGTCAAACGAGGCCCTACTCGAGGTGCAAATGATAAGGGTGAGTCAAACGAGGAGCAACAAGAGGTGCAAATGATATGGGGGAGTCAAACGAGGCCTGACTCGAGGTGCAAATGATAATGGTGAGTCAAGCAAGGCCGACAAAAGGCGCAAATGATATGGGTGAGTCAAACAAGGCCCGACTCGATGCGTAAACATATAGGTGAGTCAAATAAGGCCCGAGTCAAGGCGCAAATGATATGGCTGAGTCAAACGAGGCCTGAACTATGGCTCAATCATATGGGTGAGTCAAATGACACCCAACTCAAGGCATAAATGATATGGTTGACTCAAATGAGGCCTGACTCGAGGCACAAATGATATGGGTGAGTCAAACAGGGCCCGCCTCAAGGTGCAAATGATAAAGGCGAGTCAAACGAGGCCCGACAAGAGGTGCAAATGATAAGGGTGAGTCAAGCGAGTCCCAACAAAAGGCACAAATGATATGGGTGAGTCAAACAAGGACCAACTTAAGGTGCAAATGATATGGTTGAGTCAAACGAGCCTGACTCGAGCCGCAAATGATATGGGTGAGTCAAATGAGGCCTGAGTCGAGGCGCATATGATAAGGGGGAGTAAAACAATGCCTAACAAGAGGTGCAAATGATATGAGTGAGTCAAACGAGTCCCGACTCGTTACGTAAATGATATGGTTAAGTTAAACGAGCCCTGACTCAAGGCACAAATGATATGGGTGAGTCAAACGAGGCCTGACAAGAGGTGCAAATGATATGGTTGAGTTAAACGACACCAGGCTCGAGTTGCAAACATATGGGTGAGTCAAACGAGGCCTGACTTGAGGCACAAATGATATGGTTGACTCAAATGAGGCTTGACTCAAGACGCAAATGATATGGGTGAGTCCAATGAGGCCCTACTCGAGGTGCAAATATAAGGGTGAGTTAAACGAGGTGCAACAAGAGGTGCAAATGATATGGGGGAGTCAAACGAGGCGCGACTCGAGGCGCAAATGATAATGGTGAGTCAAACAAGAGCCGACAAAAGGTGCAAATGATATGGGTGAGTCAAACGAGACCCGACTCGAGGCGTAAACATATAGGTGAGTCAAATATGGCCCGAGTCAAGGCGCAAATGATATGGTTGAGTCAAACGAGGCCTGAACTGAGGTTCAATCATATGGGTGAGTCAAACGACACCCGACTCAAGGCATAAATGATATGGTTGACTCAAACGAGGCCTGACTCGAGGCATAAATGGTATGGGTGAGTCAAACGGGGCCTGCCTCAAGGCGCAAATGATAAAGGTGAGTCAAACGAGGCCTGACGAGAAGTGCAAATGATAAGGGCGAGTCAAGCGAGGCCCGACAAAAGGTGCAAATGATATGGGTGAGTCAAACGAGGCCTGACTCGAGGCGCATATGATAAGGGGGTGTAAAATAATGCCTGACAAGAGGTGCAAATGATATGAGTGAGTCAAATGAGTCCCAACTCATTACGCAAATGATATGTTAAGTTAAACGAGCCCTGACTCAAGGTACAAATGATATGGGTGAGTCAAACGAGGCCTGACTCAAGACGCAAATGATATGGTTGAGTTAAACGAGACCAGACTCGAGGTGCAAACATATGGGTGAGTAAAACGAGGCCTGACTCGAGGCACAAATGATATGGTTAACTCAAATGAGGCCTGGCTCGAGACACAAATGACATGGGTGAGTCAAACGAGGCCCTACTCGAGGTGCAAATGATAAGGATGAGTCAAACGAGGAGCAACAAGAGGTGCAAATGATATGGGGGAGTCAAACGAGGTCTGACTCGAGGTGCAAATGATAATGGTGAGTCAAGCAAGGGCCGACAAAAGGCACAAATGATATGGGTGAGTCAAACGAGGCCCGACTCGAGGCGTAAACATATAGGTGAGTCAAATAAGGTCTGAGTCAAGACGCAAATGATATGGCTGAGTCAAACGAGGCCTGAACTAAGGCTCAATCATATGGGTGAGTCAAATGACACCCAACTCAAGGCATAAATGATATGGTTGACTCAAACGAGGCCTGACTCGAGGCACAAATGATATGGGTGAGTCAAACAGGGCCCGCCTCAAGGTGCAAATGATAAAGGCGAGTCAAACGAGGCCCGACAAGAGGTGCAAATGATAAGGGTGAGTCAAGCGAGTCCCAACAAAAGGCGCAAATGATATGGGTGAGTCAAACAAGGACCAACTTAAGGTGCAAATGATATGGTTGAGTCAAACGAGCCTGACTCGAGGTGCAAATGATATGGGTGAGTCAAATGAGGCCTGACCCGAGGCGCATATGATAAGGGGGAGTAAAACAATGCCTGACAAGAGGTGCAAATGATATGAGTGAGTCAAATGAGTCCCGACTCGTTACGTAAATGATATGGTTAAGTTAAACGAGCCCTGACTCAAGGCACAAATGATATGGGTGAGTCAAACGAGGCCTGACTAGAGGTGCAAATGATATGGTTGAGTTAAACAAGACCAGACTCAAGTTGCAAACATATGGGTGACTCAAACGAGGCCTGACTCGAGGCACAAATGATATGGTTGACTCAAATGAGGCTTGACTCAAGACGCAAATGATATGGGTGAGTCCAATGAGGCCCTACTCGAGGTGAAAATATAAGGGTGAGTCAAACGAGGTGCAACAAGAGGTGCAAATGATATGGGGGAGTCAAACGAGGCGCGACTCGAGGCGCAAATGATAATGGTGAGTCAAACAAGGGCCGACAAAAGGTGCAAATGATATGGGTGAGTCAAACGAGACCCGACTCGAGGCGTAAACATATAGATGAGTCAAATATGGCCCGAGTCAAGGCGCAAATGATATGGTTGAGTCAAACGAGGCCTGAACTGAGGTTCAATCATATGGGTGAGTCAAACGACGCCCGACTCAAGGCATAAATGATATGGTTGACTCAAACGAGGCCTGACTCGAGGCATAAATGATATGGGTTAGTCAAACGGGGCCTGCCTCAAGGCGCAAATGATAAAGGTGAGTCAAACGAGGCCTGACGAGAAGTGCAAATGATAAGGGCGAGTCAAGCGAGGCCCGACAAAAGGTGCAAATGATATGGGTGAGTCAAACGAGGACCAACTTAAGGTGCAAATGATATGGTTGAGTCAAACGAGCCTGACTCGAGGCGCAAATGATATGGGTGAGTCAAACGAGGCCTGACTCGAGGCGCATATGATAAGGGGGAGTAAAATAATGCCTGACAAGAGGTGCAAATGATATGAGTGAGTCAAACGAGTCCCAACTCATTACGCACATGATATGTTAAGTTAAACGAGCCCTGACTCAAGGTACAAATGATATGGGTGAGTCAAACGAGGCCTGACTCAAGACGCAAATGATATGGTTGAGTTAAACGAGACCAGACTCGAGGCGCAAACATATGGGTGAGTAAAACGAGGCCTGACTCGAGGCACAAATGATATGGTTGACTCAAATGAGGCCTGGCTCGAGACACAAATGACATGGTTGAGTCAAACGAGGCCCTACTCGAGGTGCAAATGATAAGGGTGAGTCAAACGAGGAGCAACAAGAGGTGCAAATGATATGGGGGAGTCAAACGAGGCCCGACTCGAGGCACAAATGATAATGGTGAGACAAGCAAGGGCCGACAAAAGGCACAAATGATATGGGTGAGTCAAACGAGGCCCGACTCGAGGCGTAAACATATAGGTTAGTCAAATAAGGCCCGAGTCAAGGCGCAAATGATATGGCTGAGTCAAACGAGGCCTGAACTAAGGCTCAATCATATGGGTGAGTCAAACGATGCCCAACTCAAGGCATAAATGATATGGTTGACTCAAACGAGGCCTGACTCGAGGACAAATGATATGGGTGAGTCAAACGGGGCCCACCTCAAAGCACAAATAATAAAGGTGAGTCAAACGACACCGACAAGAGGTGCAAATGATAAGGGTGAGTCAAGCGAGGCCCGACAAAAGACGCAAATGATATGGTTGAGACAAACGGGGACCAACTTAAGGCGCAAGTGACATGGTTGAGTCAAACGAGCCTGACTCGAGGCGCAAATGATATGGGTGAGTCAAACGAGGCCTGACTCGAGGCGCATATAATAAGGGGGAGTAAAACAATGCCTGACAAGAGGTGCAAATGATATGAGTGAGTCAAACGAGTTTCGACTCGTTACGCAAATGATATGGTTAAGTTTAACGAGCCCTGACTCAAGGCACAAATGATATGGGTGAGTCAAATGAGGCCCGACTCGAGGTGCAAATAATATGGTTTAGTTAAACGAGACCAGACTCGAGGCGTAAACATATGGATGAGTCAAACGAGGGCTGACTCGAAGCACAAATGATATGGTTGACTCAAATGAGGCTTGACTCGAGACACAAATGATATGGGTGAGTCAAATGAGGCCCTACCCAAGGTGCAAATGATAAGGGTGAGTCAAACGAGGCCCAACAAGAGGTACAAATGATATGGGGGAGTCAAACGAGGTCCGACTCGAGGCGCAAATGATAATGGTGAGTCAAACAAGGGCCAATAAAAGGCGCAAATGATATGGGTGAGTCAAACGAGGCCCGACACAAGGCGTAAACATATAGGTGAGTCAAATGAGGCCCGAGTCAAGGCGCAAATGTTATGGTTGAGTCAAACGAGGCCTGAACTGAGGCTCAAACATATGGGTGAGTCAAACGACGCCTGACTCAAGGCATAAATGATATGGTTGACTGAAACGAAGCCTGACTCGAGGCACAAATGATATGTGTGAGTGAAACGGGCCCCGCCTCAAGGCGCAAATGATAAAGGTGAGTCAAACGAGGCCTGACAAGAGGTTCAAATGATAAGGGTGAGTCAAGCGAGGCCCGACAAAAGGCGCAAATGATATGGGTGAGTCAAACGAGGCCTGACTTGAGGCGCATATGATAAGGGGGAGTAAAACAATGCCTAACAAGAGGTGCAAATCATATGAGTGAGTCAAACGAGTCCCGACTCGACACGCAAATGATATGATTAAGTTAAACGAGCCCTGACTCAAGGCACAAATGATATGGGTGAGTCAAACGAGGCCCGACTCGAGGCACAAATGATATGGTTGAGTTAAACGAGACCAGACTCGAGGCGCAAACATATGGGTGAGTCAAACGAGGCCTGACTCGAGGCACAAATGATATGGTTGACTCAAATGAGGCCTGACTCGAGACACAAATGATATGGTTGAGTCAAACGAGGCCCTACTCGAGGGGCAAATGATAAGGGTGAGTCAAACAAGGCCCAACAAGAGGTGCAAATGATGTGGGGGAGTCAAACGAGGCCCGGCTCGAGATGCAAATGATAATTGTGAGTCAAACAAGGGCCGACAAAAGGCGCAAATGATATGGGTGAGTCAAACGAGGCCCGACTCGAGCCGTAAACATATAGGTGAGTCAAATGAAGCCTGAGTCAAGGCGCAAATGATATGGTTGAGTCAAACAAGGCCTGAACCGAGGCGCAAACATATGGGTGAGTGACACGAGGCTCGACTCGAGGCGCAAACATATGGGTGAGTTAAATAAGGCTCGACTCAAGGCACAAAACTATAGGTGAATCAAATCAGACCCGACTCGAGGCGCAAATGATATGGTTGAGTCAAACGAGGCCCAACTCGAGGCACAAATGATAAGGGTGAGTCAAACGAGGTCCGACTCAAGGCACAAATGATAAGGTTTAGTCAAACGAAGTCTGACTTGAGGCACAAATTATATGCTTGAGTGAAATGAGGCTTGACTTGAGGCACAAACACATGGGTGAGTCAAACTAGGCCTAACTAGAGGCGAAAATGATATGGTTGAGTCAACCAAGGACCTACTCGAGGAGCAAATGATATGGGTGAGTCAAATGAGGCCCGACTTGAGGTGCAAACAAATGGGTGAGTCAAGTAAGGCCCAACTCAAGATGGAAATAATAAGGTTGAGTCAAACAAGGCCCGACTCGAGGAAAAAATGATATGGGTGACTCAAACGAAGACTGACCCGAGGTGCAAATTTTATGGTTGAGTCAAATGAGGCCTGACCCGAGCCTCAAATGATAACGGTGAGTCAAACGAGGCTTGACTCGAGGCCCAAACATATGGGGGAGTCAAACAAGGCCTGACTCGAGGCACAAACATATGGGTGAGTCAAATGAGGCCCGACTCGAGCTGCAAATGATGAGGGTGAGTCAAATGAGGCCCGATAAGATGCACAAAAGATACGGGAGAGTCAAACAAGGCACGACTCGAGCGAAAATGATAATGGTGAGTCAAGCGAGGCTTGACTCGAGGCGCAAACATATGGGTGAGCCAAATGAGCCCCGACTTGAGCCGCAAACATATGGGTGAGTCAAATGAGACCCGACTCGAGGCGCAAATGATAAGGGTGAGTCAAATGAGGCCTGACTCGAGGCACAAATCTATGGGTGAGTCAAACGAGACCCGACTCGAGGTGCAAAGGATATCGTTGAGTCCAATGAGGTCCAACTCGAGGTGTAAATGATCTGGGTAAGTCCAATGAGGCCCCGTTCGAGGCACAAACACATGGGTGGGTCAAACAAAGCTCGACAAGAGATTTGAATGATATGGGCAAGTCAAACGAGGCCTAACTCAAGGCGCAAATGATATGCTTGAGCCAAACGAAGCTTGACTTGAGGCGTAAATGATATGGTTGAGTCAAACAAGGACTGACTCAAGGAACAAATTATATGGGTGAGTCAAACGAGTCCCGAGTCGAAACGCAAATGATATGGTTGAGTCAAAAGAACCCTGACTCAAGGCACAAATGATATGGGCGAGTCAAACGAGGACCGACTCGAGGTGTAAATGATATGGATGAGTCAAACGAGACTAGACTCGAGACGCAAACATATGGGTGAGTCAAACGAGGCCCGACTCGAGGCACAAATGATATGATTGACTCAAATGAGGCTTGACTTGAGGCACAAATGATATGGGTGAGTCAAACGAGGCCTGACTCGAGGCACAAATGGTAAGGGTGAGTCAAACCAGGGCAACCAAAAGGCGCAAATGATATGGGTGTGTGAAACGAGGACCAACTCGAGGCACAAATGATATGGTTGAGTCAAACGAGGCCCGACTCAATGCGTAAATGAGGTGGTTGAGTCAAACGAGGCCCGACTCAAGGAGCAAACATATGGTTGAGTCTAACTACGCCTGACTCAAGGCATAAATGATGTGGTTGAGTCAAACGAGGCCCGACTCGAGGCGCAAATGATATGGGTGAGTCCAACGAGGTCCAATTCGAGGCGTAAATGATATGGGTGAGTGAAACGAGGCTCGACTCGAGGCACAAACACATGGGTGAGTCAAACGAGGCCTAATTGGAGGCGCAAATGATATGGTTGAGTCAAACAAAGCTTGACTTGAGCCATAAATGATATCATTGAGTCAAACGAGGCCTGACTTGAAGCACAAATGATATGGGTGAGTCAAACGAGTCCCGACTCGATACGCAAATGATATGGTTAAGTCAAACGAGGCCTGACTCAAGGCCCAAATGATGTGGGTGAGTCAAACGAGGCCTTACTCGAGGTGCAAACGATATGGTTGAGTCAAACGAGACCAGACTCGAGGCGCAAAGATATGGGTGAGTCAAATAATGCCCAGCTCAAGGCACAAATAATATGGTTGACTCAAACGAGGCCTAACTCGAAGCACAAATCATATGAGTGAGTCAAACGAGGCCTGCCGTGAGGAGCAAATGATAAAGGTGAGTTAAATGAGGCCCAATAAGAGATACAAATGATATGGGTGAGTCAAACGAGGCCGACTCGAGGCGCAAATGATAAGGGAGAGTCAAGCAAGGCCCGACAAATGGCGCAAATGATATGGGTGAGTCAAGCAAGGGCTGACAAAAGGCACAAATGATATGGTTAAGTCAAACGAACCTGACTCGAGGCGCAAATGATATGGGTGAGTCAAACGAGGCCTGACTCGAGGTGCATATGATAAGGGGGAGTACAACAACGCCTGACAAGAGGAGCAAATGATATGAGTGAGTCAAACGAGTCCCGACTCGATACGCAAATGATATGGTTAAGTTAAACGAGCCTTGACTCAAGGCACAAAAGATATGGGTTAGTCAAACGAGGCCCGACTCGAGGCGCAAATGATATGGTTGAGTTAAACGAGACCAGACTCGAGGCACAAACATATGGGTGAGTCAAACGAGGCTTGACTCGAGGCACAAATGATATGGTTGACTCAAATGAGGCCTGACTCGAGACAAATGATATGAATGAGTTAAACGAGGCCCTACTCGAGGCGCAATGATAAGGGTGAGTCAAATGAGGCCCAACAAGAGGTGCAAATGATATGCGTCAATCAAACGAGGCCCGACTCGAGGCCCAAATTATAAGGGTAAGTCAAACAAGGGCCGACAAAAGGCACAAATGATATGGGTCAGTCAAACGAGGCCCGACTCAAGGCACAAATGATAAGGGTGAGTCAAGCAAGGCCCGTCAAATGGCACAAATGATATGGGTGAGTCAAGCAAGGCCCAACAAAAGGCGCAAATGATATGGTTAAGTCAAACGAGCCTGACTCGAGGCGCAAATGATATGGGTGAGTCAAACGAGGCCTGACTCGAGGCACATATGATAAGGGGGAGTACAACATCGCCTGACAAGAGGTGCAAATGATATGAGTGAGTCAAATGAGTCCCGACTCGATACGCAAATGATATGGTTAAGTTAAACGAGCCCTGACTCAAGGCACAAATGATATGGGTGAGTCAAACGAGGCCCGACTCGAGGCACAAATGATATGGTTGAGTTAAACGAGACCAGACTCGAGGCATAAACATATGGGTGAGTCAAACGAGGCCTGACTCGAGGCACAAATGTTATGGTTGACTCAAATGAGGCCTGACTCGAGACACAAATGATATGGGTGAGTCAAACGAGGCCCTACTCGAGGCGCAAATGATAAGGGCGAGTCAAACGGGCCCAACAAGAGGTGCAAATGATATGGGTCAGTCAAACGAGGCTCGACTCGAGGCGCAAATTATAAGGTTGAGTCAAACAAGGGCCGACAAAAGGCGCAAATGATATGGGTGAGTCAAACGAGGCCCGACTCGAGGTGCAAATGATAAGGATGAGTCAGGCAAGGCCCGTCAAATGGCGCAAATGATATGGGTGAGTCAAGCAAGGCCTGACAAAAGGAGTAAATGATATGGTTGAGTCAAATGAGCCTGACTCAAGGCGCAAATGATATGGTTGAGTCAAATGAGGCCTAACTCGAGGCGCATATGATAAGGGGGAGTACAACAACGCCTAACAAGAGGTGCAAATGATATGAGTGAGTCAAACGTGTCTCGGCTCGATGCGCAAATGATATGGTTAAGTTAAACGAGCCCTGACTCAAGGCACAAATGATACGGGCGAGTCAAACGAGGCCCGACTCGAGGCGCAAATGATATGGTTGAGTTAAACGAGACCAGACTCGAGGCACAAACATATGGGTAAGTCAAACGAGGCTTGACTCGAGGCACAAATGATATAATTGACTCAAATGAGGCCTGACTCGAGACACAAATGATATGGGTGAGTCAAACGAGGCCCTACTCAAGGCGCAAATGATAAGGGTGAGTCAAACGAGGACCAACAAGAGGTGCAAATGATATGGGTTAGTCAAACGAGGCCCGACTCGAGGCACAAATTGTAAGGGTGAGTCAAACAAGGGCCGACAAAAGGCGCAAATGATATGGGCGAGTCAAACAAGGCCCAACTCGAGCCGTAAACATATAGGCGAGTCAAATGAGGCCCAAGTCAAGGCGTAAATGATATGGTTGAGTTAAACGAGGCCTAAACTGAGGTGCAAACATATAGGTGAGTCAATCGAGGCCCGACTCGAGGCGCAAACATATGGGTGAGTTAAATAAGGCCCGACTCGAGGCACAAATCTGTATGTGAATCAAATGAGACCCGCCTCGAGGCGCAAATGATATTGTTGAGTTAAATGAGGCCAGACACAAGGAACAAATGATAAGGGTGAGTCAAACGAGGTCCAACTCGAGGCACAAATGATAAGAATAAGTCAAACGAGGTCCGACTTGAGGCACAAATGATATGCTTGATTGAGATGAGGCCTGAGTTGAGGCGCAAACTCATGGTTGAGTCAAACGAGGTGCAACTCAAGACGTATATGATATGGTTGAGTCAAACGAGGCCAGACTCGAGGAGCAAATGATAAGGGTGAGTTAAACGAGGCCTAACTCGAAGCGCAAACACATGGGTGAGTCAAACTAGGCCTAATTAGAGGTGTAAATGATATGGGTGAGTGAAACGAGGCCCAACTCAAGGTGCAAACAAATGTGTGAGTTAAGTGAGGCCCGACTCAAGATGGAAATGATAAGGGTGTGTGAAACGATGCCCGACTCGAGGCAAAAATGATATGGGTGACTCAAACGAGGACCGACCTGGGGTGCAAATTTTATGGTTGAGTCAAACGAGGCCTGACTCGAGGCTCAAATGATAATGGTGAGTGAAAAGAGGCCTGACTCGAGGCCCAAACATATGGGGGAGTCAAACAAGGCCCGACTCGAGGCGCAAACATATGGGTGAGTCAAACGAGGCCTGACTCGAGTTGCAAATGATAAGGGTGAGTCAAATGAGGCCCGACAAGAGGCACAAATGATATGAGTGAATCAAACGAAGCCCAACTCGAGCGCAAATGATAATGGTGAGTCAAGCGAGGCCCGCCAAGAGGCAAAAACAATACGGTTACGTCAAACGAGGCCTAACTCGAGGCGCAAACATATGGGTGAGTCAAATGAGGCCCAACTCGAGCTGTAAACATATGGGTGAGTCAAATGAGACCCGGCTCGAGGCGCAAATGATATGGATGAGTCAAACAAGGCACAACTCGAGGCACAAATGATAAGGGTGAGTCAAATGAGGCCTGACTCGAGGTGCAAATCTATGGGAGAGTCAAATGAGACCCGACTCGAGGTGCAAAGGATATGGTTGAGTCCAACGAGGCCCAACTCGAGGCGTAAATGATATGGGTGAGTCAAACGAGGCCCCGCTCGAGGCACAAACATATGGGTGGGTCAAACGAAACCCGACAAGAGGCTTGAATGATATGGGCGAGTCAAACGAGGCCAAACTTGAGGCGCAAATGAAATGGTTGAGTCAAACGAAGCCTGGCTTGAGGCGTAAATGTTATGGTTAAGTCAAACAAGGCCTGACTCGAGGAACAAATGATATGGCTGAGTCAAACGAGTCCCAAGTCGATACGCAAATGATATGGTTGAGTCAAAAGAGCCCTAACTCAAGGCACAAATGATATGGGCGAGTCAAACAAAAATCAACTCGAGGCGCAAACGATATGGTTGAGTCAAACGAGACTAGACTCAAGGCGCAAACATATGGGTGAGTCAAACGAGGCTCGACTCGAGGCACAAATGATATGATTGACTCAAATGAGGCTTGACTCGAGGCACAAATGATATGGGTGAGTTAAACGAGGCCCGACTCGAGGCTCAAATGATAAGCATGAGTCAAACAAGGCCTGACAAGAGGTGCAAATGATATGGGTGAGTCGAACGAGGCCCGCCTTCAGACACAAATGATAAGGGTGAGTCAAACCAGGGCCAACAAAAGGCATAAATGATATGGGTGTGTGAAACGAGGATCAACTCAAGGCACAAAAGTATGGTTGAGTCAAACGAGACCCGACTCAACGCGCAAATGAGGTGGTTGAGTCAAACGAGGACCGACTCGAGGCGCAAACACATGGATGACTCAAATGAGGCCCAACTCAAGGCACAAATGACATGGTTGAGTTAAACGAGGCTTGACTTGAGGTGCAAACATATGGGTGAGTCTAACTACACCCGACTCAAGGCACAAATGATGTGGTTGAGTCAAAGGAGGGCCGACTCGAGGCACAAATGATACGGTTTAGTCAAACGAGACCCGCCTTAAGGCACAAATATATGGGCGAGTCAAACAAGGCCCGACTCGAGGAACAAATGATATGGTTGAGTCAAACGAGGCCTGACTCAAGGCATAAATGATATGGGTGAGTCAAACGAGACCGACTCGAGACGCAAATGATATGGTTGAGTCAAACAAGGCTAACTCGAGGCGCAAATGATATGGGTGAGTCAGACGAGGCGTGGCTCGAGGCACAAATGATAAGGGCGAGTCAAACAAGGCCCAACCAGAGGTACAAACGATATGGTTAACTCAAACGAGGCTTGACTCGAGGCACAAATATTATGGGTGAGTCAAACGAGGCCCGGCTCGAGGCACAAATGATATGATTGAGTCAAACGAGGCTCACTCGAGGCACAAATAATATGGGTGAGTCAAATGAGGTCCGACAAGAGGCGCAAATTATAAGGGTGAGTCAAACGAGGCCTAAATGATATGGGTGAGTCAAACGAGGCCCAACTCGAGGTGTAAATGATATGGGTGAGTCAATCGAAGCCCCGCTCAAGGCAGAAACACATGGGTGGGTCAAACGAAGTCTGATAAGAGGCTTGAATGATATGGGCAAGTCAAACGAGGCCTAACTCGAGGCACAAATGATATGGTTGAGTCAAACAAAGCCCGACTTGAGGCGTAAACTATATGGTTGAGTTAAATAAGGCCTGACTCGAGGAACAAATAATATGGGTGAGTCAAACGAGTCTCGAGTTGATACGCAAATGATATGATTGAGTCAAACGAGCCCTGACTCGAGGCACAAATGATATGGTTGAGTTCAACGAGGCCTGACTCAACGCGCAAATGAGGTGGTTGAGTCAAACGTGGCCCGACTCGAGGCGCAAACACATGAATGAGTCAAATGAGGCCCAACTCGAGGCGCAAATGACATGGTTGAGTCAAACGAGGCCTGACTGCAGGCGCAAATTATATGGTTGAGTCAAACAAGACCTGACTCATGTCGCAAATGTATAGGTGAGTGAAACGAGTTCCGATTCGAGGCAAAAATGATATGGTTGAGTTAAACGAGGCCCGACTCGAGGTGTGAATGATAAGGTTGAGTCAAATGAGTCCTGACTCGAGGCACAAATGATATGGGTGAGTCAAACAAGGCCCGACTCGAGGCACAAATGATAAGGGTGAGTCAAACGAGGCCTGACTCGAGGCCCACACATATGGGTGAGTCAAACAAGTCCCGACTCGAGGCACAAATGATATGGGTGAGTCAACCAAGGCCCGACTCGAGGCACAAATGATAGGGTGGGTCAAACGAGGCCTGACTCGAGGCCCAAACATATGGGTGAGTCAAACAAGGCCCAACTCGAGGTGCAAGTGATAAGGGTGAGTCAAACGAGGCCTGACAAGAGGTGCAAATGATATGGGTGAGTTAAACAAGGCCCAACTCGAGCGCAAATGATAATGGTGAGTCAAGCGAGGCCTGACAAGAGGCGCAAATGATACGGTTGAGTCAAACGAAGCCTGACTCAAGGCGCAAACATATGGGTGAGTCAAACAGGGCCCGACTCAAGCCGCAAACATATGGGTGAGTCAAATGAGATGCAACTCTAGGCGCAAATAATATGGATGAGTCAAACGAGGCTTGACTCAAGGAGCAAACATATGGGTGAGTCAAACTACACCCGACTCGACGCACAAATGATGTGGTTGAGTCAAATAAGGCCTGACTCGAGGCATAAATGATATGGTTGAGTCAAACGAGGTCAGACTCGAGGCGCAAATGATATGGTTGAGTCAAACGATCCCTGACTCGGGGTGCAAATGATATGGTTAAGCCAAACGGGACCCATCTCGAGGCACAAATGATAAGGGTGAGTCAGAAAAGGCCCGACAAGAGGCGCAAATGACAAGGTGAGTCAAACAAAGACCAACTCCAGGCGCAAATGATATGGTTAAGTTAAATGAGGCCCAAATCGAGGTGCAAGCATATAGTTGAGTCAAACGAGGCCTGACTCTGGCCCAACTCAAGGGAGAAATGATGTGGTTCAGTCAAACGAGTCCAGACTCGATGTACAAATGATCTAGGTGAGTTAAATGAGGCCCGACTTGAGGTGCAAATGATATAGTTGAGTCAAACGAGGCCTGACTCGAGGCGTAAACATATAGGTGAGTCAAATGAGGCCCGAGTCAAGGTGCAACTGATATGGTTAAGTCAAACGAGGCTCGAATCGAGGCGCAAACATATGGGTGAGTCAAACGAGGCCCGTCTCGAGGAATAAATAATGTGCTTGAGTCAAACGAGGCCTAACTCGAGGAACAAATGATATGGGTGAGTCAAACGAGGCCCGACTCAAGGCACAAATGATATGGTTGTGTCAAATGAGGCCTTACTCGAGGCACAAATGGTATGGTTGAGTCAAACGAGGGCTGACCGAGGCACAAATGATGAGGGTGAGTCAAGCGAGGCCCGACAAGAGGCGCAAATGATAACGGTGAGTTAAACGAGGCCTCACAAGAGGCGCGAATGATATGGGTGAGTCAAACGAGGCCTGACTCGAGGCACAAATGATATGGGTGAGTCAAACGAGGCTTGACTCGAGGCACAAATGATATGGATGAGTCAGACGAGACATGACTCGAGGCGCAAATGATAAGGGTGAGTCAAACGAGGCCCGACAAAAGGTGCAAACGATATGGTTACCTCAAACGAGGCTTGACTCAAGGCACAAATATTATCGGTGAGTCTAACGAGGCCCGGCTCAAGGCACAACTGATATGATTTAGCCAAACGAGGCCTAACTCGAGGCGCAAACGATATGCTTGAGTCAAACAAAGCCTGACTTGAGGTGCAAATGATATGGTTGAGTCAAACAAGGACTGACTCGAAGCACAAATGATATGGGTGAGTCAAAGGAGGCCCGACTCGAGGCACAAATTATACGGTTTAGACAAACGAGACCTGCCTCGAGGCACAAACATATGGGTGAGTCAAATGAGGCCTGACTCGAGGCACAAATGATATGGTTGACTCAAATGAGGCCTGGCAAGAGGTGCAAATGATATGGGTGAGTCAAACGAGACCCGACTCGAGGCGCAAATTATAAGGGTGAGTCAAACAAGGGCCGACAAAAGGCACAAATGATATGGGTGAGTCAAACGAGGCCCGACTCGAGGCGCAAATGATAAGGGCGAGTCAGGCAAGGCCCGTCAAATGGTGCAAATGATATGCGCGAGTCAAGCAAGGCCCGACAAAAGGCGCAAATGATATGGTTGAGCCAAACGAGCCTGACTCGAGGCACAAATTATATGGGTGAGTCAAACGAGGCCTGACTCGAGGCGCATATGATAAGGGGGAGTACAACAACGCCTGACAAGAGGTGCAAATGATATGAGTGAGTCGAACGAGTCCCGACTCGATACGCAAATGATATGGTTAAGTTAAACGAGCTCTGACTCAAGGCACAAATGATATGGGTGAGTCAAATGAGGCCCGACTCGAGGCGCAAATGATATGGTTGAGTTAAACGAGACCAGACTCGAGGCACAAACATGTGGGTGAGTCAAACGAGGCCTGGCTCGAGGCACAAATGATATGGTTGACCCAAATGAGGCCTGACTCAAGACACAAATGATATGGGTGAGTTAAACGAGGCCCTACTCGAGGCGCAAATGATAAGGGTGAGTAAAACGAGGCCTAACAAGAGGTGCAAATGATATGGGTCAGTCAAACGAGGCCCGACTCGAGGCACAAATTATAAGGGTGAGTCAAACAAGGGTCGACAAAAGGCGCAAATGATATGGGTGAGTCAAACGAGCCCCGACTCAAGGCGTAAACATATAGGTGAGTCAAATGAGGCTCGTGTCAAGGCGTAAATGATATGGTTGAGTCAAACGAGGCCTGAACCGAGGTGCAAACATATGGGTGAGTCAATCGAGGCCCGGCTCGAGGCGCAAACATATGGGTGAGTTAAATGAGGCCCAACTCGAGGCACAAATCTGTACATGAATCAAATGAGACCCGCCTCGAGGTGCAAATGATATGGTTGGGTCAAACAAGGCCAGACAGAAGGCACAAATGATAAGGGTGAGTCAAACGAGGTCCAAATCGAGGCACAAATGATAAGAATAAGTCAAACGAGGTCTGACTTGACGCACAAATGATATGCTTGAGTGAAACAAGGCCTGAGTCGAGGCGCAAACTCATGGTTGAGTCAAACGAGGTGCAACTCAAGACGTATATGATATGGTTGAGTCAAACGAGGCCAGACTCGAGGAGCAAATGATAAGGGTGAGTTAAATGAGGCCTAACTCGAAGCGCAAACACATGGGTGAGTCAAACTAGGCCTAACTAGAGGCGTAAATGATATGGGTGAGTCAAACGAGGCCCGACTTGAGGTGCAAACAAATGGGTGAGTCAAGTGAGGCCCGACTCAAGATGGAAATGATAAGGGTGTGTCAAACGAGGCCTGACTCGAGGCAAAAATTATATGGGTGACTCAAACGAGGACCAACCCGAGGTGCAAATTTTATGGTTGAGTCAAACGAGGCCTGACTCGAGGCCCGAACATATGGGGGAGTCAAACAAGGCCCGACTCGAGGCGCAAACATATGGGTGAGTCAAACGAGGCCCGACTCGAGTTACAAATGATAAGGGTGAGTCAAATGAGGCCTGACAAGAGGCACAAATGATATGGGTGAATCAAACGAGGCCCGACTCGAGCGCAAATGATAATGGTGAGTCAAGCGAGGCCCGACAAGAGGCGCAAACAATACGGTTAAGTCAAACGAGGCTGGACTCGAGGTGCAAACATATGGGTGAGTCAAACGAGGCTCGACTCGAGCCGTAAACATATGGGTGAGTCAAATGAGACCTGACTCGTGGCGCAAATGATATAGATAAGTCAAACGAGACCTAACTCGAGGCACAAATGATAAGGGTGAGTCAAATGAGGCCTGACTCGAGGTGCAAATCTATAGGAGAGTCAAATGAGACCCGGCTCGAGGTGCAAAGGATATGGTTGAGTCCAACGAGGCCCAACTCGAGGCATAAATGATATGGGTGAGTCAAACGAGGCCTGAACCGAGGTGCAACCATATGGGTGAGTCAATCGAGGCCCGACTCGAGGCGCAAACATATGGGTGAGTTAAATGAGGCCCGACTCGAGGCATAATTCTATACATGAATCAAATGAGACCCGCCTCAAGGCGCAAATGATATGGTTGGGTCAAACGAGGCCAGACAGAAGGCACAAATGATAAGGGTGAGTCAAACGAGGTCCAACTCGAGGCACAAATGATAAGAATAAGTCAAACGAGGTCCAACTTGAGGCACAAATGATATGCTTGAGTGAAATGGGGCCTGAGTCGAGGTGCAAACTCATGGTTGAGTCAAACGAGGTGTAACTCAAGACGTATATGATATGGTTGAGTCAAACAAGGCCAGACTCGAGGAGCAAATGATAAGGGTGAGTTAAACGAGGCCTAACTCGAAGCGCAAACACATGGGTGAGTCAAACTAGGCCTAACTAGAAGCGTAAATTATATGGGTGAGTCAAACAAGGCCCGACTTGAGGTGCAAACAAATAGGTGAGTCAAGTGAGGCTCGACTCAAGATGGAAATGATAAGGGTATGTCAAACGAGGCCTGACTCGAGGCGAAAATTATATGGGTGACTCAAACGAGGACTGACCCGAGGTGCAAATTTTATGGTTGAGTCAAACGAGGTCTGACTCGAGGCTCAAATGATAATGGTGAGTCAAACAAGGCCTGACTCAAGGCCTGAACATATGGGGGAGTCAAACAAGGCCCGACTCGAGGTGCAAACATATGGGTGAGTCAAACAAGGCCCGACTCGAGTTGCAAATGATAAGGGTGAGTCAAATGAGGTCCGACAAGAGGCACAAATGATATGGGTGAATCAAACAAGGCCCGACTCGAGCGCAAATGATAATGGTGAGTCAAGCGAGGCCCGACAAGAGGCGCAAACAATACGGTTAAGTCAAACGAGGCTGGACTCGAGGTGCAAACATATGGGTGAGTCAAACAAGGCCCGACTCGAGCCGTAAACATATGGGTGAGTCAAATGAGACCCGACTCGAGGCGCAAATGATATGGATAAGTCAAACGAGACCCAACTCGAGACACAAATGATAAGGGTGAGTCAAATGAGGCCTGACTCGAGGTGCAAATCTATGGGAGAGTCAAATGAGACCCGACTCGAGGTGCAAAGGATATGGTTGAGTCCAACGAGGCCCAACTCGAGGCATAAATGATATGGGTGAGTCAAACGAGGCCCCACTCGAGGCACAAACACATGGGTGGGTCAAACAAAACCCGATTAGAGGCTTGAATTATATGGGCGAGTCAAACGAGGCCAAACTTGAGGCGCAAATGAAATGGTTGAGTCAAACGAAGCCTGACTTGAGGCGTAAATGTTATGGTTAAGTCAAACAAGGCCTGACTCAAGGAACAAATGATATGGGTGAGTCAAACGAGTCCCGAGTTGATACGCAAATGATATGGTTGAGTCAAATGAGCCTTGACTCAAGGCACAAATGATATGGGCGAGTCAAACAAGGACCGACTCGAGGCGCAAACAATATGGTTTAGTCAAATGAGACTAGACTCGAGGCGCAAACATATGGGTGAGTCAAATGAGGCCCGACTCGAGGCACAAATGATATGATTGACTCAAATGTGGCTTGACTCGAGGCACAAATGATATGGGTGAGTCTAACGAGGCCCGACTCGAGGCTCAAATGATATGGGTGAGTCAAACGAGGCCCGACAAGAGGTGCAAATGATATAGGTGAGTCAAACGAGGCCCGTCTTGAGACACAAATGATAAGGGTGAGTCAAACCAGGGCCAACAAAAGGCGCAAATGATATGGGTGTGTGAAACAAGGACCAACTCGAGGCACAAATGATATTGTTGAGTCAAACGGGGCCCGACTCAATGCGCAAATGAGGTGGTTGAGTCAAATGACGACCGACTCGAGGCACAAACACATGGATGACTCAAATGAGGCCCAACTCGAGGCACAAATGACATGGTTGAGTCAAACGAGGCTTGACTCAAGGTGCAAACATATCGGTGAGTCTAACTACACCCGACTTGAGGCACAAATGATGTGGTTGAGTCAAAGGAGGGCCAACTCGAGGCACAAATGATACGGTTTAGTCAAACGAGACCCGCCTCGAGGCACAAACATATAGGTGAGTCAAACGAGGCTTGACTCGAGGAACAAATGATATGGTTGAGTCAAACGAGGCCTGACTCGAGGCACAAATGATATGGGTGAGTCAAACGAGGCCCAACTCGAGACGCAAATGATATGGTTGAGTCAAACGAGGCCTGACTCGAGGCACAAATGATATGGGTGAGTCAGACGAGGTGTGACTCGAGGCGCAAATGATAAGGGCGAGTCAAACGAGGCCCAACAAGAGCTACAAATGATATGGTTGACTCAAACGAGGCTTGACTCGAGGCACAAATATTATGGGTGAGTCAAACGAGGCCCGACAAGAGGTGCAAATCATAAGGGTGAGTCAAACTTGACCCGAAAAGAGGCCCAAATGATATGGGTGAGTCAAACGACACCCAACTCGAGGCGTAAATGATATGGGTGAGTCAAACGAAGCCCCACTCGAGGCACAAACACTTGGGTGGGTCAAACGAAGCCCGATAAGAGGCTTGAATGATATGGGCGAGTCAAACGAGGCCTAACTCGAGGCGCAAATGTTATGGTTGAGTCAAACGAAGCTCGACTTGAGGCGTAAATCATATGGTTGCGTCAAACAAGGCCTGACTCGAGGAACAAATAATATGGGTGAGTCAAACGAGTCCTGAGTCGATACGCAAATGATATGGTTGAGTCAAATAAGCCCTGACTCGAGGCACAAATGATATGGTTGAGTCAAACAAGGACCGACTCAATGCGCAAATGAGGTGGTTGAGTCAAACGTGGCCTGACTCGAGGCGTAAACACATGTATGAGTCAAATGAGGCCCAACTCGAGGCGCAAATGACATGGTTGAGTCAAACGAGGCTTGACTCGAGGTGCAAACATATGGGTGAGTCCAACTACACCCAACTCAAGGCACAAATGATATGGTTGAGTCAAACAAGGCCTCACTCGAGGAACAAATGATATGGGTGAGTCAAACGAGGCCTGACGCGAGGCGCAAATGATATGGTTGAGTCAAACGAAGCCTGACTTGAGGTGTAAATCATATGGTTGAGTCAAACAAGGCCTGACTCGAGGAACAAATGATATGGGTAAGTCAAACGAGTCCCAAGTCGATACGCAAATGATATGGTTGAGTCAAACAAGCCCTGACTCAAGGCACAAATGATATAGGCAAGTCAAACGAGGACCGACTCGAGGTGCAAATGATATGGTTGAGTCAAACGAGACTAGACTTGAGGCGCAAACATATGGGTGAGTCAAACGAGGCCTGACTCGAGGCATAAATGATATGATTGACTCAATCGAGGCTTGACTCGAGGCACAAATGATATGGGTGAGTCAAACGAGGGCCAACAAAAGGCGCAAATGATATGGGTGTGTGAAACGAGGACCAACTCGAGGCACAAATGATATGGTTGAGTCAAACGAAGCTCGACTCAACGTGCAAATGAGGTGGTTGAGTCAAACGAGGCCCGACTCGAGGCGCAAACACATGAATGAGTCAATTAAGGCCCAACTTGAGGCGCAAATGAAATGGTTGAGTCAAACGAGCCCTAACTCGAGGTGCAAATGATATGGGTGAGTCAAACGAGGCCCGACAAGAGGCACAAAGGATATGGGTGAGTCAAACGAGGCCGGATTCGAGGCGCAGAGGTTAAGGGTGAGTAAAACGAGGCCCAACAAGAGGTGCAAATTATATGGGTGAGCCAAACGAGGCCCTTCTCGAGGCACAAATGATAAGGCTGAGTCAAATAAGGCCCGACAAGAGGTGCAAATGATATGGGTGAGTTAAACAAGGACCAACTCCAGGTACAAATGATATGGCTGAGTCAAACGAGGCCCGAATCGAGGCGCAAACATATAGTTGAGTCAAACGAGGCCCAACTCAAGGAGCAAATGATATGGTTGAGTCAAACAAGGCCCGACTCGAGGGACAAATGATGTGGTTGAGTCAAACAAGGCCTGACTCGAGGCACAAATGATCTGGGAGAGTCAAATGAGGCCTAACTTGAGGCGCAAAGGATATGGTTTAGTCAAACGAGGCCCGACTCTAGGCATAAATAATATGGGTAAGTCAAATGAGGCCCGATAAGAGGCACAAATTATAAGGGTGAGTCAAATAAGGCCCGACAAGTGGCCCAAATGATATGGGTGAGTCAAACAAGGCCCAACTCGAGGCATAAATGATATGGGCGAGTCAAATGAAGCCCCGCTCGAGGCACAAACACATGGGTGGGTCAAACGAAGCCCGACAAGAGGCTTGAATGATATGGGCGAGTCAAACGAAGCCTGACATCAGGCGCAAATGATATGGTTGAGTTAAACGACTCTTGACTTGAGGCACAAATGATATGGGTGAGTCCAACGAGGCCAGACTCGAGGCGTCGAGGATAAGGCTGAGTAAAATGAGGCCTGACAAGAGCTACAAATGATATGGGTGAGCCAAACGAGGCCCTTCTCGAGGCACAAATGATAAGGCTGAGTCCAACAAGGCCCGACAAGAGGTACAAATGATATGGGTGAGTTAAACAAGGACCAACTCCAGGTACAAATGATATGGTTGAGTCAAACGAGGCCCGACTCGAGGGACAAATGATGTGGTTAAATCAAACGAGGCCTGACTCGAGGCACAAATAATCTGGGAGAGTCAAATGAGACCTAACTCGAGGCGCAAAGGATATGGTTTAGTCAAACGAAGCTCAACTCGAGGCGTAAACATATAGGTGTGTCAAATAAGACCCGAGTCAAGGCGCAAATGATATGGTTGAGTCAAACAAGGCCCGAATCGAGGCGCAAACATATGGGTGAGTCAAATGTGGCCCGACACGAGGCACAAATAATGTAGTTGAGTCAAACGAGGCCTGACTCGAGGAACAAATGATATGGGTAAGTCAAACGAGGCCTGACTCGAGGCACAAATGATATGGTTGAGTCACACAAGCCCTTACTCGAGGCACTAATGATATGCTTGAGTCAAACAAGGCCCGACCGAGGCGCAAATGATAAGGTTGAGTCAAACGAGGCCCGACAAGGGGCGTAAATGATAAGGGTGAGTTAAACGAGGCCTGACAAGAGATGCGAATGATATGGGTGAGTCAAATGAGGCCTAACTCGAGGTGCAAATGATATGGTTGGGTCAAACGAGGCCTGACTCAAGGCACAAATGAGATGGGCGAGTCAAAGGAGGGCCGACTCGAGGCACAAACATATGGGCGAGTCAAAGGAGGCCCGACTCGAGGAACAAAAGATATGGTTGAGTCAAACGAGGCCTGACTCGAGGCACAAATGATATGGGTGAGTCACACAAGCCCTTACTCGAGGCACTAATGATATGCTTGAGTCAAACAAGGACCAACCGAGGCACAAATGATAAGGGTGAGTCAAACGAGGCCCGACAAGGGGCGTAAATGATAAGGGTGAGTTAAATGAGGTCTGACAAGAGGCGCAAATGATATGGGTGAGTCAAACGAGGCCTAACTCGAGGTGCAAATGATATGGTTGAGTCAAACGAGGCCTGACTCGAGGCACAAATGATATGGTTTAGTCAAACGAGACCCACCTCGAGGCATAAACATATGGGCGAGTCAAACGAGGCCTGACTCGAGGAACAAATGATATGGTTGAGTCAAATGAGGCCTGACTCGAGGCACAAATGATATGGGTGAGTCAAACGAGGGCCGACTCGAGGCACAAATGATATCGTTGAGTCAAACGAGGCCTGACTCGAGGCGTAAATGATATGGGTGAGTCAGACGAGGTGCGACTCGAGGCGCAAATGATAAGGGCGAGTCAAACGAGGCTCGACAAGAGGTGCAAACAATATGGTTGACTCAAACGCAGCTTGACTAGAGCCACAAATGTTATGGGTGAGTCAAACGAGGACCGGCTCGAGGCACAAATGATATGATTGAGACAAACGAGGCCTCACTCGAGGCACAAATAATATGGATGAGTCAAACGAGGCCCGCCAAGAGGCACAAATTATAAGGGTGAGTCAAACGAGGCCCGACAAGTGGCCCAAATGATATGGGTGAGTCAAACGAGGCCCAACTCGAGGCATAAATGATATGGGCGAGTCAAATGAAGCCCCGCTCGGGGCACAAACACATGGGTGGGTCAAACGAAGCCCGACAAGAGGCTTGAATGATATGGGCGAGTCAAACGAGGCCTAACATGAGGCGCAAATGATATGGTTGAGTTAAACGACGCTTGACTCGAGGCACAAATGATATGGGTGAGTCCAACGAGGCTGGACTCGAGGCGTAGAGGATAAGGCTGAGTAAAACGAGGCCCGACAAGAGGTGCAAATGATATGGGTGATCCAAACGAGGCCCTTCTCGAGGCACAAATGATAAGGCTGAGTCAAACAAGGCCCGACAAGAGGTGCAAATGATATGGGTGAGTTAAACAAGGACCAACTCCAGGTACAAATGATATGGTTAAGTCAAACGAGGCCCGACTCGAGGCACAAATGATAGGGTGAGTCAAACGAGGCTTGACTCGAGGCCCAAACATATGGGTGAGTCAAACGAGTCCCGACATGAGGCATAAATGATATGGGTGAGTCAAACAAGGCCCGACTCGAGGAACAAATGATAGGGTGAGTCAAACGAGGCCTGACTCAAGGCCCAAACATATGGGTGAGTCAAACAAAGCCCAACTCCAGGCGCAAACATATGGGTGAGTCAAACGAGGCCTGACTCGAGGCACAAATGATAGGGTGAGTCAAACGAGGCCCGACTCGAGGCACAAATGATATGGGTGAGTCAAACTATGCCTGACTCGAGCCGCACACATATAGGTGAGTCAAATGAGACACGACTTGAGGCGCAAATGATATGGATAAGTCAAATGAGGCCCAACTCGAGGCACAAATGATAAGGGTGAGTCAAATGAGGCCTGACTCGAGGCACAAATCTATGGGCGAGTCAAACGAGGCCTGACTCGAGGCGCAAAGGATATGGTTGAGTCCAACGAGGCCAACTCGAGGCGTAAATGATATGGGTGAGTCAAACTAGGCTCGACAAGAGGCGTGAAGGATATGGGTGAGTTAAACGAGGCCTAACTTGAGGCGCAAATGATATGGTTGAGTCAAACGACGCCTTACTTGAGGCGTAAATGATGTGGTTGAGCAAACGAGGCCTGACTTGAGGTACAAATGATATGGGTGAGTCATACGAGTCCCGACTCGAGACACAAATGATATGGTTGAGTCAAACGAGCCCTGACTCAAGGCACAAATGATATGGGTGAGTCAAACGAGGCCTGACTTGTTTCATAAACGATATGGTTGAGTCAAATGGGACCAGACTCGAGGTGCAAACATATGGGTGAGTCAAACGAGGCACGACTTGAGGCACAAATGATATGTTTCACTCAAATAAGGTCAGAGTCGAGGCACAAATGATATGGGTGAGTCAAACGAGGACCGACTCGAGGCGCAAATGATAAGGGTAGTCAAATGAGGCTCGACAAGAGGCACAAAGGATATGGGCGAGTCAAACGAGGCCGAACTCGAGGCGCAAAGGCTAAGGGTGAGTAAAACGAGGCCCAACAAGAGGTACAAATGATATGGGTGAGCCAAACGAGGCCCATCTCGAGGCACAAATGATAAGGCTGAGTCAAACAATGCCCGACAAGAGGTGCAAATGATATGGGTGAGTTAAACAAGGACCAACTCCAGGTAAAAATGATATGGTTGAGTCAAACGAGGCCCGACTCGAGGGACAAATGATGTGGTTGAGTCAAATGAGGCCTGACTCGACGCACAAATGATCTGGGAGAGTCAAATGAGGCCTAACTCGAGGCGTAAATGATATGGTTTAGTCAAACGAGGCTCGACTCGAGGCGTAAACATATAGGTGTGTCAAATAAGACCCGAGTCAAGGCGTAAATGATATGGTTGAGTCAAACGAGGCCCGACACGAGGCACAAATAATGTAGTTGAGTCAAACGAGGCCTGACTCGAGGAACAAATGATATGGGTAAGTCAAACGAGGCCTGACTCAAGGCACAAATGATATGGTTGAGTCACACAAGCCCTTACTCAAGGCACTAATGATATGCTTGAGTCAAACAAGGCCCGACCGAGGCACAAATGATAAGGTTGAGTCAAACGAGGCCCGACAAGGGGCGTAAATGATAAGGGTGAGTTAAACGAGGCCTGACAAGAGGTGTGAATGATATGGGTGAGTCAAATGAGGCCTAACTCGAGGTGCAAATGATATGGTTGGGTCAAACGAGGCCTGACTCAAGGCACAAATGATATGGGTGAGTCAAAGGAGGGCCGACTCGAGGCACAAATGATACAGTTTAGTCAAACGAGACCCGCCTCGAGGCACAAACATATGGGCGAGTCAAAGGAGGCCCGACTCGAGGAACAAAAGATATGGTTGAGTCAAACGAGGCCTGACTCGAGGCACAAATGATATGGGTGAGTCACACAAGCCCTTACTCGAGGCACTAATGATATGCTTGAGTCAAACAAGGACCAACCGAGGCACAAATGATAAGGGTGAGTCAAACGAGGCCCGACAAGGGGCGTAAATGATAAGGGTGAGTTAAATGAGGTCTGACAAGAGGCGCAAATGATATGGGTGAGTCAAACGAGGCCTAACTCGAGGTGCAAATGATATGGTTGAGTCAAACGAGGCCTGACTCGAGGCACAAATGATATGGTTTAGTCAAATGAGACCCACCTCGAGGCATAAACATATGGGCGAGTCAAACAAGGCCCGACTCGAGGAACAAATGATATGGTTGAGTCAAATGAGGCCTGACTCGAGGCACATATGATATGGGTGAGTCAAACGAGGCCTAACTCGAGGTGCAAATGATATGGTTGAGTCAAACGAGGCCTGACTCGAGGCACAAATGATACGGTTTAGTCAAACAAGACCCACCTCGAGGCATAAACATATGAGCGAGTCAAACGAGGCCCGACTCGAGGAACAAATGATATGGTTGAGTCAAATGAGGCCTGACTCGAGGCACAAATGATACGGGTGAGTCAAACGAGGGCCGACTCGAGGCACAAATGATATCGTTGAGTCAAACGAGGCTTGACTCGAGGCGCAAATTATATGGGTGAGTCAGACGAGGTGCGACTCAAGGCGCAAATGATAAGGGCGAGTCAAACGAGGCTCGACAAGAGGTGCAAATGATATGGTTGACTTAAACGAGGCTTGACTAGAGCCACAAATGTTATGGGTGAGTCAAACGAGGCCCGGCTTGAGGCACAAATGATATGATTGAGTCAAACGAGGCCTCACTCGAGGCACAAATAATATGGATGAGTCAAACGAGGCCCAACTCGAGGTGTAAATGATATGGGCGAGTCAAACGAAGCCCAACTCGAGGCACAAACACATGGGTGGCTCAAACGAAGCCCGACAAGAGGCTTGAATGATATGGGCGAGTCAATCGAGGCCTAACTTAAGGCACAAATGATATGGTTTAGTTAAACGAGGCTTGACTCGAGGCACAAATGATATGGGTGAGTCAAACGAGGCCCGACTCGAGGCGCAAATGATATCATTGAGTGAAACGAGCCCGACTCGACGCGCAAATGATATGGTTGAGTCAAACGAGCCCTGACTCGAGGCGCAAATGATATGGGTGAGTCAAACGAGACCAGACTCGAGGCATAGAGGATAAGGCTAAGTAAATGAGGCCCGACAAGAGGTGCAAATTATATGGGTGAGCCAAACGAGGCCCTTCTCGACGCACAAATGAGAAGGCTGAGTCAAACAAGGCCAGACAAGAGGTGCAAATGATATGGGTGAGTTAAACAAGGACCAACTCCAGGCACAAATGATATGGTTAAGTCAAACGAGGCCCGACTCGAGGCACAAATGATAGGGTGAGTCAAACAAGGCCTGACTCGAGGCGCAAATGAGAGGGTGAGTCAAACAAGGCCTGACTCGAGGCACAAACATATGCGTGAGTCAAACAAGGCCCAACTCCAGGCGCAAACATATAGGTGAGTTGAACAAGGCCCGACTCGAGGCACAAATGATAGAGTGAGTCAAACGAGGCCCGACTCGAGGCACAAATGATATGGGTGAGTCAAACTAGGCCCAACTCGTGGCGCAAACATATGGGTGAGTCAAACAAGTCCCGACTCGAGGAAGAAATGATATGGGTGAGTCAAACAAGGCCCAACTCGAGGCACAAATGATAGGGTGAGTCAAACGAGGCCTGACTCAAGGCGCAAACATATGGGTGAGTCAAATAGGGCCCAACTCGAGCCGCACACATATAGGTGAGTCAAATGAGACGCGACTTGAGGCGCAATTGATATGGATGAGTCAAACGAGGCCCAACTCGAGGCGCAAATGATAAGGGTGAGTCAAATGAGGCCTGACTCGAGCACAAGTCTATGGGCAAGTCAAATGAGGCCCGACTTGAGGCGCAAAGATATGGTTGAGTCCAACGAGGCCCAACTCGAGGCGTAAATGATATGGGTGAGTCAAACTAGGCCCGACAAGAGGCATGAATGATATGGGTGAGTCAAACGAGGCCTAACTCGAGGCGCAAATGATATGGTTGAGTCAAACGACGCCTTACTTGAGGCGTAAATGATATGGTTGAGTTAAATGAGGCCTGACTTGAGGTACAAATGATATGGGTGAGTCAAACGAGTCCCGACTCGTGATACAAATGATATGGTTGAGTCAAACGAGCCCTGACTCAAGGCACAAATGATATGGGTGAGTCAAATGAGGCCCGACTCGAGGCGTAAATGATATGGTAAAGTCAAATGGGACCAGACTCGAGGCGCAAACATATGAGTGAGTCAAACGAGGCTAAACTTGAGGCACAAATGATATGTTTGACTCAAATAAGGCCTGACTCGAGGCACAAATGATATGGGTGAGTCAAATGAGAACCGACTCGAGGCACAAATGATAAGGGTGAGTCAAATGAGGCCCAACAAGAGGTGCAAATGATATAGGTGAGTCAAACGAGGCCTGACTCAAGGTGCAAATGATAAGGGTGAGTCAAACGAGGGCCGACAAATGGCGCAAATAATATGGGTGAGTCAAACGAGGACCAACTCGAGGAGCAAATGATATGGTTGAGTTAAATGAGACCTGAGTCGAGGCGCAAATGATATGGTTGAGTCAAACGAGGCCCGAATCGAGGCGCAAACATATGGTTGAGTCAAACAGGACCAAACTCGAGGCACAAACATATGGGTGAGTCAAACGAGGCCCGACTCGAGGCACAAATGATATGGTTGACTCAAATGAGGCCTGACTCGAGGCACAAATGATATGGGTTACTCAAACGAGGACTGACTTGAGGCACAAATGATAAGGGTGAGTCAAATGAGGCCTAACAAGAGGTGCAAATAATATGGGTGAGTTAAACGAGGCCCACCTCAAGGCGCAAATGATAAGGGTGAGTTAAACAAGGGCCAACAAAAGGCGCAAATGATATGGGTGAGTCAAACGAGGACAACTTGGGGAACAAATGATATGGTTGAGTCGAACGAGGCCTGACTCAAGGCGCAAATGAGATGGTTGAGTCCAACGAGGCCCGACTCAGGGCACAAACACATGGATGAGTGAAATGAGGCCTAACTCAAAGCGTAAATGATATGGATGAGTCAAACAAGGCTTGACTCGAGGTGCAAACATATGGGTGAGTCAAACTACACCAGACTCGAGGCACAAATGATGTGGTTGAGTCAAACAAGGCCTGACTCGAGGCACAAAAGATATGGTTGAGTCAAACGAGGCCAGACTCGAGGCGTAAATGATATGGTTGAGTCAAACGAGGCCTGACTCGAGGCGCAAATGATAAGGGTGAGTCAAACGAGGCCTAATTCGAGGCTGAACTCGAGGCACAAACATATGGGTGAGTCAAACGAGGCCCGACTTGAGGTGCAAATGATAAGGTTGAGTCAAACGAGGCTCAACATGACACACAAATGATATGGGTGAGTCAAACGAGGCTCAACTCGAGTGCAAATGATAATGGTGAGTCAAGCGAGACCCGACAAGAGGTGCAACGGACACAGTTGAGACAAATGAGGCCTGACTCGAGGCGCAAACATATGGGTGAGTCAAACAGGGCCCGACTCGAGCTGCAAACATATGGGTGAGTCAAATGAGACGCGACTCGAGGCGCAAATGATATGGATGAGTCAAACGAGGCCCAACTCGGGGCACAAATGATAAGGGTGAGTCAAATGAGGCCTAACTCGAGGCGCAAATCTATGGGTGAGTCAAACGAGGCCTAACTTAAGGTGCAAAGGATATGGTTGAGTCCAACGAGGCCCAACTCGAGGCATAAATGATATGGGTGAGTCAATCTAGGCCCGACAAGAGGCGTGAATGATATGGGTGAGTCAAACGAGGCCTAACTCGAGGCACAAATGATATGGTTGAATCAAACGAAGCCTGACTAGAGGCGTAAATAATATGGTTAAGTCAAACGAGGCCTAACTTGAGGTACAAATGATATGGGTGAGTCAAACGAGCCCCGACTCAATACGCAAATGATATGGTTGAGTCAAATGAGCCCTGACTCTAGGCAGAAATGATATGGGTGAGTCAAATGAGGCCTGACTATAGGTACAAATTATATGGTTAAGTCAAACAAGACCTAACTCATGTCGCAAACGTATAGGTGAGTGAAACGAGTTCCGATTCAAGGCAAAAATGATATGGTTGAGTCAAACGAGGCCCGACTCGAGGTGTGAATGGTAAGGTTGAGTCAAATGAGTCCCGACTCGAGGCACAAATGATATGGGTGAGTCAAACAAGGCCTGACTCGAGGCACAAATGATAAGGGTGAGTCAAACGAGGCCTGACTCGAGGCCCAAACATATGGGTGAGTCAAACGAGTCCCGACTTAAGGCACAAATGATATGGGTGAGTCAAACAAGGCCCGACTCGAGGCACAAATGATACGGTGAGTCAAACGAGGCTTGACTCGAGGCCCAAACATATGGGTGAGTCAAACAAGGCCCGACTCGAGGTGCAAACATATAGGTGAGTCAAACGAGGCCCGACTCGAGGTGCAAGTGATAAGGGTGAGTCAAACGAGGCCTGACAAGAGGTGCAAATGATATGGGTGAGTTAAACGAGGCCCGACTCGAGCGTAAATGATAATGGTGAGTCAAGCGAGGCCCGACAAGAGGCGCAAATGATACGGTTGAGTCAAACGAAGCCTAACTCGAGGCGCAAACATATGGGTGAGTCAAACAGGGCTCGACTCGAGCCACAAACGTATGGGTGAGTCAAATGAGATGCGACTCGAGGCGCAAATGATATGGATGAGTCAAACGAGGCTTGACTCGAGGAGCAAACATATGGGTGAGTCAAACTACACCCGACTCGAGGCACAAATGATGTGGTTGAGTCAAATAAGACCTGACTCAAGGCACAAATGATATGGTTGAGTCAAACGAGGTTAGACTCGAGGCGCAAATGATATGGTTGAGTCAAACGAGCCCTGACTCGAGGTGCAAATGATATGGTTGAGCCAAACGGGACCCGTCTCGAGGAGCAAATGATAAGGGTGAGTCAAAAAAGGCCCGACAAGAGGCGCAAATAACAAGGTGAGTCAAACAAGGACCAACTCCAGGCGCAAATGATATGGTTGAGTTAAATGAGGCCCAAATCAAGGTGCAAGCATATAGTTGAGTCAAACGAGGCCCGACTTGAGGAGCAAATAATATGGTTGAGTCAAACGAGGCCTGACTCAAGGCACAAACATATGGGTGAGTCAAACGAGGCCCGACTCAAGGGAGAAATCATGTGGTTCAGTCAAACGAGTCCTGACTCGATGTACAAATGATCTGGGTGAGTTAAATGAGGCCTGACTCGAGGTGCAAATGATATGGTTGAGTCAAACGAGGCCCGACTTGAGGCGTAAACATATAGGTGAGTCAAATGAGGCCCGAGTCAAGGTGCAAATGATATGGTTAAGTCAAACGAGGCTCAAATCGAGGCACAACCATATGGGTGAGTCAAACGAGGCCCATCTCGAGGCATAAATAATGTGCTTGAGTCAAACGAGGCCTGACTTGAGGAACAAATGATATGGGTGAGTCAAACGAGGCCCGACTCGAGGCACAAATGATATGATTGTGTCAAATGAGGCCTTACTCGAGGCACAAATGGTATGGTTGAGTCAAACGAGGCCCGACAAGAGGCGCAAATGATAAGGGTGAGTTAAACGAGGCCTGACAAGAGGCGCGAATGATATGGGTAAGTCAAACGAGGACTGACTCAAGGCACAAATGATATGGGTGAGTCAAACGAGGCTCAACTCGAGACGTAAATGATATGGTTGAGTCAAACGAGGCCTGACTCGAGGCGCAAATGATATGGATGAGTCAGACGAGGCATGACTCGAGGCATAAATGATAAGGGTGAGTCAAACAAGGCCTGACAAAAGGTGCAAACAATATGGTTAACTCAAACGAGGCTTGACTCGAGGCACAAATATTATGGGTGAGTCAAACGAGGCCTGGCTCAAGGCACAATTGATATGATTTAGTCAAACGAGACCTAACTCGAGGCGCAAACAATATGATTGAGTCAAACAAAGCCTGACTTGAGGTGTAAATGATATGGTTGAGTCAAACGAGGATTGACTCGAGGCACAAACGATATGGGTGAGTCAAAGGAGGCCCGACTCGAGGCACAAATTATACGGTTTAGTCAAACGAGACCTGCCTCAAGGCACAAACATATGGGTGTGTCAAACGAGGCCCGACTCGAGGCGCAAATGATAAGGGTGAGTCAAACGAGGCCCGACAAGAGGTGCAAACGATATGTTTGACTCAAACGAGTCCTGACTCGAGGCACAAATATTATGGGTGAGTCAAACGAGGCTTGGCTCAAGGCGCAAATGATATGATTAAGTCAAACGAGGCCTCACTCGAGGCACAAATGATATGGGTGAGTCAAAGGAGGCCCGACAAGAGGCACAAATTATAAGGGTGAGTCAAATGAGGCCCGACAAGAGGCCCAAATGATAAGGGTGAGTCAAACGAGGCCCGTCAAGAGGCGAAAATGATATGGGTGAGTCAAACAAGGCCCAACTCGGGGCACAAATGATATGGTTGAGTCAAACGAGGCCTGACTAGAGGCGCAAATGGTATGGTTGAGTCAAATGAGGCTTGACTCGGGGCACAAATGCTATGGGTGAGTCAAACAAGGCCTAACTTGAGGTGCAAATTATATAGTTGAGTCAAATAAGGCTTGACTCGAGGCTCAAGTGAAAAGGGTGAGTCAAACGAGGCGCAAATGATATGGTTGAGTCAAACGAGATGCAAATGATATGGTTGAGTCAAACGAGGCCTGACTCGAGGCATAAATGAGAAGGGTGAGTCAAACGAGGCCCAACTTAAAGCACAAATGATATGGTTGAGTCAAACAAGGCCTGACTCGATGCACAAATAATATGGGTGAGTCAAACAAGGCCTGACTCAAGGTGCAAATGATATGGTTGAGTTAAACGAGACCCGACTTAAGGCACAAACACAAGGGTGAGTCAAATAAGGCTCAACTCGAGGCGCAAATAATATGGTTGAATCAAACGATGCCCTACTCGAGGAACAAATGATAAGGGTAAGTCAAATGAGGCCCAACTCGAGGCGCAAACATATGGTTAGTCAAATAAGGCCCGACTCAAGGTGCAAATGATAAGGGTGACTCAAACGAGGCCTGACACGAGGCGCAAATGATATGGGAGAGTCAAACGAGGCCCGACATGAGGTACAAATGATATGGTTCAGTCAAATGAGGCCTAACTCAAGGCACAAACTTCTGGTTGAGTCAAACGAGGCCCGACTCGAGGCGCAAATTATAAGGGTGACTGAACAAGGCTTGACTCGAGCTACAAATAATATGGGTGAGTCAAACGTGACCTGACTCGACACATAAATGATATGGGTAAGTCAAACGAGGCTAGAGTCGAGGCGCAAATGATAAGAGTGTGCCAAACGAGGCCCAACTCGAGCCACAAATGATAAGGGTGAGTCAAACGAGGCCCGACTCGAGGCACAAATGATATGGTTGAGTCAAACGAGGCTCGACTTGAGGCGCAAACATATAGGTGAGTCAAACGAGGTCCGACTGTAGGCGCAAATTATATGGTTGAGTCAAATAAGACCTGACTCATGTCGCAAACATATAGGTGAGTCAAACGAGGTCCGATTCGAGGCAAATTATGATATGGTTGAGTCAAACAAGGCCTGACTCGAGGCGTGAATGATAAGGGTGAGTCAAACAAGGCCCGACTCAAGGCACCAATGATAAGGGTGAGTCAAACGAGGCCTGACTCGAGGCCCAAACATAAGGGTGAGTCAAACGAGGCCCGACTCGAGGCATAAACATACGGGTGAGTCAAACGAGGCCTGACAAGAGGCACAAATGTTATGGGTGAGTCAAACGAGGCCCAGCTCAAGGCGCAACTGATATGATTGAGTCAAACGAGGCCTAACTCGAGGCTCAAATGATATGATTGAGTCAAACGAAGCCAGACTCGAGGCACAAATGATATGGGTGAGTCAAACGAGACCCGACTCGAGTTACAAAGTTATGGGTGAGTCAAATGAGGCCTGACTCAAGGAACAAATGATATGGTTGAGTCAAATGAGGCCTGACTTTAGGCACGAATGATATGGGTGAGTCAAACGCGGCCCGACTCAAGGCGCAAATGATATGGTTAAGTCAAACGAGCCCTGACTCGAGAAACAAATGATATGGTTAAGTCAAACAAGGCCTGACTTGAGGCGCAAATGATATGGATGAGTTAGACGAGGCTCGACTTGAGGCGCAAATGATAAGGGTGAGTCAAACGAGGCCCGACAAGAGGTACAAATGATATGGTTGACACAAACGAGGCCTGACTCGAGGCACAAATGTTATGGTTGAGTCAAATGATGCCCGGCTAGAGGCACAGCAGATATGATTGAGTCAAACGAGGCCTCACTCAAAGCATAAATGATATGGGTGAGGCAAACAAGGCCCGACAAGAGGCACAAATTGTAAGGGTAAGTCAAACGAGGCCTAACAAGGGGCCCAAATGATAAGGGTGAGTCAAACGAGACCCAACAAGAGGCGCAAATGATATGGGTGAGTCAAACGAGACCCAACTCGAGGCATAAATGATATGGTTAAGTCAAACGAGGCCTGACTAGAGGCGTAAATGGTATGTATGAGTCAAACGAGGCCTGACTCGAGGCACAAATGATATAGGTGAGTCAAATGAGGCCTGAATCGAGGCGCAAGTGATATGGTTGAGTTGAACGAGGCACGACTTGAGGTGCAAATGATATAGTTGAGTCAAACAAGGCCTGACTCGAGGCTCAAGTGAAAAGAGTGAGTCAAACAAGGCTTGACTCGAGGCTTAAATGATATGGTTAAGTCAAACGAGGCGCAAATGATATGGTTGAGTGAAACAAGGCCTGACTCAAGACATAAATGATAAGGGTGAGTCAAACGAGGCTCAACTCGAGTTGCAAATGATAAGGGTGAGTCAAACGAGGCCCGACTCGAGGCGTAAATGCTTTGATTGCGTCGAACAAGGCTCAACCAGAGGCATAAATGATAAGGGTAATTCACATGAGTCCTGACTCATTGTACAAATGATATATGTGAGTCAAACAAGGCCCAAGTCAAGGTGCAAATGATAATGGTAAGTCAAACGAGGCCTGATTCAGGGCCGGACTGATAACGGTGAGTCAAACGAGGCCCGACTCAAGGCGCAAAAGATAAGGATGAGTCAAACGAGGCTCAACTCGAGGCAAAATTGATAAGGGTGAGTGAAATGAGGCCCAACTCAAGGTGCAAAATATAAGGCTGAGTCAAATAAGGCCCAACTCGAGGCATAAATGATATTGTTGAGTAAAACAAGGCCTGACCCGAGGCACAAATGATATGGGTGAGTCAAACGAGGCTCGACTTAAGGAGCAAATGGTATGGTTGAGTCAAATGAGACCTAACTCGAGGCACAAACACATGGGTGAGTCAAACATGGCCCCACTCATGGAGCAAATGATAAGGGTGAGTCAAATGAGGCTCAACTAGAGGTGCAAATGATAAGGGTGAGTCAAACGAGGCTCGACTCGAGGCGCAAACATATGGTTGAGTCAAACATATAGTTGAGTCAAACGAGGCTCGACTCGAGGCACAAATGATATGGTTGAGTCAAACGAGGCCTAACTTGAGGCACAAATGATATGGTTGAGTCAAACAAGGGCTGAGTCGAGGCACAAATGATATGCTTGAGTCAAACGAGGCTTGACTCGAGGTGCAAACATATGGGTGAGTCAAATGACGCCTGACTCAAGGCGCAAATGATAAGGGTGACTCAAACAAGGCCCAACTCGAGGCGCCAATGATATGGGTTAGTCAAACTAGGCCCGACTTGAGGCGCAAATGATATGGTTGAGTCAAATGAAGCCCGACTCGAGGCGCAAACAAATGGTTCAGTCAAACGAGGCCCGACTCAAGGCGCAAACATATGGGTGAGTCAAATGAGGCCCGACTCGAGGCGCAAATTATATGATTGTGTCAAATGAGGCCCGACTCGAGGTGCAAACATATGGGTAAGTTGAACGAGGCTCGACTCGAGGCACAAATGATAAGGTTGAGTCAAACGAGGCCCGACTCAAGGCACAAATGATACGGGTGAGTCAAATGAGATCCGACTCAAGGGGCAAATGATATGGTTGAGTCAAACGAGGCCCGACTCGAGGCCCAAACATATGGTTGAGTCAAACAAAACTCGACTCAAGGCACAAACATATGGGTGAGTAAAATAAGGCCCTACTCGAGGTGCCAATGATATGGGTTAGTCAAACTAGGCCCGACTCGAGGCACAAATGATATGGTTGAGTCAAATGAAGCCCGACTCGAGGCGCAAACATATGGTTCAGTCAAACGAGGTCCGACTCAAGGCGCAAACATATGGGTGAGTCAAATGAGGCCCGACTCGAGGCGCAAATTATATGATTGTGTCAAATGAGGCCTGACTCGAGGTGCAAACATATGGGTAAGTTAAACGAGGCTCGACTCGAGGCACAAATGATAAGGTTGAGTCAAACGAGGCCCGACTCAAGGCACAAATGATATGGCTGAGTCAAACGAGGTCCGACTCGAGGGGCAAATGATATGGTTGAGTCAAACGAGGCCCGACTTAAGGCCCAAACATATGGTTGAGTCAAACAAAGCCCGACTCAAGGCACAAACATATGGGTGAGTAAAATAAGGCCCTACTCGAGGCATAAATGATATGGTTGAGTCAAACGAGGCGCAACTCGAGTCGCAAATGATAAGGTTGAGTCAAACGAGGCTCGACTCAGAGCAGAAATGATAAGGGTGAGTCAAATAAGGCCCGACTCAATGTGCAAAAGATGAGGGTGAGTCAAACAAGGCCCAACTTGAGGCGTAAATAATATGGTTGAATCAAACAAAGCCCAATTCGAGGCACAAATGATATTGTTCAGTCAAACAAGGCCTGGCTCGAGGCACAAATGATATGGGTGAGTCAAATGAGGCCCGACTTGAGTAGCAAATGATATGGTTGAGTCAAACGGGACCCGACTCGAGGCACAAACACATGGGTGAGTCAAATGTGGCCCCACTCGCGGAGCAAATGATAAGGGTGAGTTAAACGAGGTTCAACTAGAGGCGCAAATGATAAGGGTGAGTCAAACGAGCCACGACTCAAGGTGCAAATATACGGTTGAGTTAAACGAGGCCCGACTCAAGGCACAAACATATGAGTGAGTCAAACGCGGCCTGACTCGAGGCACAAACATGTGGTTGAGTCAAATAAGGACCTACATGAAGTGCAAATGATATGGTTGAGTCAATCGAGGCTCAACTCGAGTCGCAAATGATAAGGGTAAGTCAAACGAGGCCCGACTCGAGGCACAAATGATTTGTTTGTGTCAAACAAGGCTCAACCGGAGGCACAAATGATAAGGGTAAGTCACGCGATCCTGACTCATGGCACAAATGATATATGTAAGTCAAACGAGGAACAAGTCAAGGTGCAAATGATAAGGGTAAGTCAAACGAGGCTCGACTCGGGGCAAAAATGATAAGGGTGAGTCAAACAAGGACCAATTCAAGGCTTAAAAGATAAGGGTGAGTCAAACGAGGCCCAACTCGAGGTGCAAATGATATGGTTGGACTTCCAACTCTTGGCGCAAATGATATGGTTGAGTCAAACGAGGCCCGACTCGAGGCGCAAACATATGAGAGAGTCAAATGAGGCCCGACTCTAGGCACAAACATATGGGTGAGTCAAATGAGGCCCAACTCGAGGCGCAAATGATAAGGGTGACTCGAATGAGGCCAAACTCGAAGCGCCAATGATATGGGTGAGTCAAATGAGGCCCGAGTCGAGGCGCAAATGATATGGTTGAGTCAAACGAGCCTTAACTCAAGTCGCAAATAATAATGGTGAGTCAAATGAGGCCCGACTCGAGGCATAAATGATTTGGTTGCATCAAACAAGGCTCAACCAGAGGCACAAATGATAAGGCTAAGTCACATAACTCTCGACTTAGGGCACAAATGATATATGTGAGTCAAATGTGGCCCAAGTCAAGGCGCAAATGATAAAGGTAAGTCAAACGAGGCCCGACTCAGGGTAAAAATGATAAGGGTGAGTCAAATGAGGCCCGACTCAAGGTGCAAAAGATAAGGGTGAGTCAAACGAGGCCCAACTTGAGGTCCAAATGATCTGGTTTGACTCCCGACTCGAGGCACAAATGATATGGTTGAGTCAAACAAGGCCTAACTCGAGGTACAAATGATATGGGTGAGTCAAACGAGGCCCAACTCGAGTAGCAAATGATATGGTTGAGTCAAACGAGACCCGACTTGAGGCACAAACACAAGGGTGAGTCAAACGAGGCCCAACTCAAGGCGTAAATGATCTGGTTTGACTCTCGACTCGAGGCGCAAATGATATGGTTGAGTCAAACAAGGCGTGACTCGAGGTACAAATGATATGGGTAAGTCAAACGAGGCCCGACTCAAGGCGCAAATGATATGGTTGAGTCAAACGAGGTCCAACTCGAGGCGTAAATGATACAGTTGAGTCAAACGAGGCTCAACTCGAGTCGCAAATAATAAGGGTGAGTCACACAAGGCCTGACTCGAGGCGCAAATGATATGGTTGAGTCAAACGAGGCCTGACTCGAGGCGTAAATGATATGGTGGAGTCAAACGAAGCTCAAC
Source organism: Dicorynia guianensis (assembly GCA_037013595.1). Taxonomy (NCBI): domain Eukaryota; kingdom Viridiplantae; phylum Streptophyta; class Magnoliopsida; order Fabales; family Fabaceae; genus Dicorynia; species Dicorynia guianensis. The sequence goes on along the minus strand of JASUAB010000002.1, from coordinate 19,867,298 downwards.
TCGAGTCGCAAATAATAAGGTGAGTGACACAAGGCCTGACTCGAGGCGCAAATGATATGGTTGCGTCATACAAGGCTCAACCCGAGGCACAAATGATAAGGCTGAGTCACATGAGTCTCAACTCGTGGCACAAATGATATGTGTGAGTCAAACAAGGCCCACCTCGTGGCACAAATGATAAGGTTGAGTCAAACAAGGCCCGACTCGAGGAACAAATGATATGATTGACTCAAATGAGGTCCGACTCGAGCCGCAAACATATGTGTGAGTCAAACGAGGCCTGCCTCAAGCCGTAAATTATATGGTTGAGTCAAACACGGCCTGACTCGTATCGCAAATGTAAGGGTGAGTCAAAAGAGGCCCGACTCGAGGCACAAATGATAAGGTTGACTCAAACGAGGCCCAACTCGAGGCACAAATGATAAGGGTAAGTTAAACGAGCCCTGAGTCGAGGCGCAAATGATATAGTTGAGTCAAACAAGGCCTGACTCGAGGTACAAATGATATGGGTGAGTCAAACAAGGCCCGACTCGAGGAGCAAATGACATGGTTGAGTCAAATAAGACCTGTCTCGAGGCACAAACACAAGGGTGAGTCAAACGTGGCTCCACTCGCAGAGCAAATGATAAGGGTGAGTCGAACGAGGCTCAACTAGAGGCGCAAATGTTAAGGGTGAGTCCAACGAGGCTCGACTCAAGGCGCAAACATATGGTTGAGTGAAACATATAGTTGAGTCAAACGAGGCCTGACTTGAGGCACAAATGATATGGTTGAATCAAACAAGGCTTGACACGAGGCGCAAATGATATGGGTGAGTCAAATGAGCCCTAACTTGAGGCACAAATGACAAAGGTGAGTCAAACAAGGCCTGACTCGAGGCACAAATGATATGGGAGAGTCAAACGAGGCCCAACTCGAGACGCAAATGATATGGTTGAGTCAAACAAGGCCCGACACGACGCGCAAACATATGGGTGTGCCAAATGAAGCCCAAGTCGAGGTGCAAATGGTAAAGGTGAGAGAAACGAGGCCCAACTCGAGGCGCAAATGATATGGTTGAGTCAAACGAGGCCCAACTCGAGGCGCAAATGATATGGGTGAGTCAAACGAGGCCTGACTCGAGGTACAAATAATTTAGGGAGTCAAATGAGACCCACCTCGAGGTACAAACGATATGGTTGAGTCAAATGAGGCCCGACTCAAGGCACAAATTATATGGTTCAGTCAAACGGGGCCTGACTCGGGGCACAAATGATAAGGGTGAGTCAAACGAGGCCCGACTCGCGAAGTAAATGATAAGGGCGATTCAAACGAGGCATGACTCGAGGCGGAAACATAAGGGCTAGTCAAATGAGGCCTGGCTCAGGCCGCAAACATATGGGTGAGTCAAATGAAGTCAACCTCGAGCCGCAAATGATAAAGGTGGGTCAAACGAGGCCTGACTCAAGGCACAAATGATATGGGCGAGTCAAACGAGGTCCAACTCGAGCCGCAAATGATATGGTGAATCAAACGAGGCCCGACTCGAGGCGCAAAAGATAAGGGTGAGTCAAACGAGGCCCGACTCGTGGCACAAACATATGGGTGAGTCAATCAAGGCCTGACTCGAGTCGCAAACATATGGGTGAGTCAAATGTCACCCAACTCGAGTCGCAAATGATAACGGTGAGTCAAATGAGGCCTGACTCGAGGCACAAATATTATGGGTGAGTGAAACGAGGCCCAACTCGAGGCGCAAATGATTTGGTTGAGTGAAACGAGGCCTGACTCGAGGCGCAAATGATAAGGGTGAGTCAAACGAGGCTCGACTCGAGGTGCAAATGATATGGGTAAGTCAAACGGGTCCTGACTCGAGGCGCAAATGATATGGCTGAGTCAAATGATTCCTAACTCGAGGCACAAATAATTTGGGTGAGTCAAACGAGGCCCGACTCGAGGTGCAAATGATATGACTGAGTCAAACGAGGCCTGACTCGAGGCACAAATGATATGGTGGAGTAAAACGAGGCCTGACTCAAGGCACAAATTATATGGTTCCGTCAAACGAGGCCTGACTCGAGGCACAAATGATATGGGTGAGTCAAACGAGACCCGACTCAAAGCAGAAATGATAAGGATGAGTCAAATGAGGCCCGACTCAAGGCGCAAAAGATAAGGGTGAGTCAAACGAGGCCTGACTCGAGGAGCAAATCATATGGTTGAGTGAAACGAGACCCGACTCGAGGCACAAATACAAGGGTGAGTCAAACATGGCCCCACTCGCGGAGCAAATGATAAGGATGAGTTGAACGAGGCTCAACTAGAGGCACAAATGTTAAGGGTGAGTCAAAAGAGGCTTGACTCAAGGCACAAACATATGGTTGAGTCAAACATATAGTTGAGTCAAACGAGGCCTGACTCAAGGCACAAATGATATGGTTGAATCAAACAAGGCCTTACACGAGACACAAATGATATGGTTGAGTCAAACGAGGCCTGACTCAAGGTGCAAACATATGGCTGAGTCAAATAAGGCTTGACTCGAGGCGCAAATAATAAGGGTGACTCAAACAAGGCCCAACTGGAGCCACAAATGATATGGGTGAGTCAAACGAGGCCCGACTCAAGGCGCAAATGATATGGTTGAGTCAAATGAGGCCCGACTCGAGGCGCAAACATATGGGTGAGTCCAATGAGGCTCGACTCAAGGCATAAACGAGGCCCAACTCGAGGCGCAAATGATAAGGGTGAGTCAAATGAGGCCTAACTCGAGGCACAGATCTATGGGGGAGTCAAACAAAGCTCGACTTGAGCCGCAAATGATATGGTTGAGTCAAATGAGGCTCGCCTCGAGGTGCAAATGATAGGGGAAAGTCAAACGAGGCCTAACTCAATGCTCAAATGATATAGTTGAATCAAACAAGGCCCGACTCGATGTGCAAACATATAGTTGAGCCAAACGACGCCCGACTTGAGGCGTGTAAATATAGGCGAGTCAAACAAGGCCTGACTCGAGCCGCAAATATATGGGTGAGTCAAATGAGATCCGACTCGAGATGCAAATGATATGGTTGAGTCAAACGAGGCCCAACTCGGGGTGCAAATGATAAGGGTAAGTCAAACGGGGACCGACTCGAGGTGCAAATGATATGGGTGAGTCAAATGAGACCCGACTCAAGACGCAAATGATAAGGGTGAGTCAAAAGAGGCCCGACTCAAGGCACAGATGATATGGTTGAGTCAAACGAGGCCCGACTCGAGATGCAAATGATATGGTTGAGTCAAACGAGGCCTAACTCGAGGCGTAAATGATATGGTTGAGTCAAACGAGGCTCAACTCGAGTCACAAATAATAAGGGTGAGTCACAGAAGGCCCGACTCGAGGCGCAATTGATATGGTTGCATCAAACAAGGCTCAACCCGAGGCACAAATGATAAGGCTGAGTCACACGAGTCCCTACTCCTGGCACAAATGATATGTGTGAGTCAAACAAGGCCCACCTCGTGGCGCAAATGATAAGGGTGAGTCAAACGAGGCCCGACTCGAGGAACAAATGATATGATTGACTCAAATGAGGCCCGACTAGAGCCGCAAACATATGTGCAAGTCAAACGAGGCCTACCTCAAGCCGTAAATTATATGGTTGAGTCAAACACAGCCTGACTCATGCCGCAAATGTAAGGGTGAGTCAAAAGAGGCCCGACTCGAGGCGCAAATGATAAGGTTGACTCAAATGAGGCCCAACTCGAGGTACAAATGATAAGGGTGAGTCAAACGACGCCTGGCTCGAGGTACAAATGATATGGGTGAGTCAAACGAGGCCCGACTCGAGGAGCAAATGACATGGTTGAGTCAAACAAGACCCGACTCAAGGCACAAACACAAGGGTGAGTCAAACGTGGCCACACTCGCGGAGCAAATGATAAGGGTGAGTCGAACGAGGCTTAACTAGAGGCGCAAATGTTAAGGGTCAGTCAAACGAGACTCGACTCAAGGCGCAAACATATGGTTAAGTCAAACATATAGTTGAGTTAAACGAGGCCCGACTCTAGACACAAATGATATGTTTGAATCAAACAAGGCTTGACACGAGGTACAAATGATATGGTTGAGTCAAACAAGGCCTAACTCGAGGTGCAAACATATGGGTGAGTCAAATGAGGCCTGACTCGAGGTGCAAATGATAAGGGTGACTCAAACAAGGCCCAACTCAAGACGCAAATGATTTGGATGAGTCAAACGAGGCCTAACTCAAGGTGCAAATGATATGGTTGAGTCAAATGAGGCCCAACTCGAGGCGCAAACATATGGGTGAGTCCAACGAGGCTCGACTCGAGGCACAAATGAGTCCCAACTCGAGGCGCAAATGATAAGGGTGAGTCAAATGAGGCCTAACTCGAGGTGCAAATCTATAGGAGAGTCAAACGAGGCCCGACTCGAGGCACAAATGATAAGGGTGAGTCAAATGAGGCCTAACTCGAGGTGCAAATCTATAGGGGAGTCAAACGAAGCCCGACTCGAGGCACAAATGATATGGTTGAGTCAAACGAGGCTCAACTCGACACGCAAATGATATGGTTGAGTCAAACAAGGCCTGACTCGAGGTGTAAACATATAGTTGAGCCAAACGAGGCCCGACTCAAGGTGCGTACATATGGGTGAGTCAAACTAGGTCCGAATCGAGCCACAAACATATGGGTGAGTCAAATGAGATCCAACTCGAGATGCAAATGATATGGTTGAGTCAAACGAGGCCCAACTCGAGGCGCAAATGATAAGGGTAAGTCAAACGGGGACCGACTCGAGGCACAAATGATATGGGTGAGTCAAATGAGACTCGACTCGAGGCACAAATGATATGGTTGAGTCAAACGAGGCCCAACTCGAGGCGCAAATGATATGGTTGAGTCAAACGAGGCTCAACTAGAGTCGCAAATAATAAGGGTGAGTCACTTGAGGCCCGACTCGAGCTACAAATGATATGGTTGAGTCAAAAGAGGCCCGACTCGAGGAGTAAATGATATGGTTGACTCAAACGAGGCCTAACTCGAGGCACAAATGATAAGGGTGAGTTAAATGAGGCTTGACTCGAGGCACAAATGATATGGTTGAGTCAAACAAGGCCTGACTTGAGGCACAAATGATATGGGTGACTCAAACGAGGCCCGACTTAGGGCACAAATGATATGGTTTAGTCAAACGAGACGTAACTCGAGTTGCAAACACATGGATGAGTCAAATGAGGCCTAACTCGAGGAGCAAATGATAAGGATAAGTCAAACAAGGCTAGACTCAAGGCGCAAACATATGGGTGAGTCAAACGAGGCCCAACTCAAGGTGCAAATGATGTGGTTGAGTGAAATGAGGCTCGACTTGAGGCGAACATGATAAGGGTGAGTCAAACGAGGCCCGACTCGAGGCGTAAATGGTAAGGGTGAGTCAAACGAGGCCTAACTCGAGGCGGAATAATAAGGGTGAGTCAAACAAGGCCCAACTCGAGGCACAAATAATATGGTTGAGTCAAACAAGGCCCAACTTGAGGCGTAAGTAATATGGTTGAGTCAAACAAGGCCTGACTCGAGGCTCAATCACAAGGGTGAGTCAAACGTGGCTTGACTCGAGACATAAATGATAGGGGTAAGTCAAACGAGGACCGACCTAAGGTGCAAATGATATGGTTGAGTCAAATGAAGCCCAGGTTAAGGAGCAAATGGTTAGGGTGAGTCAAACGAGGCTTGAGTCGAGGGGCAAAGATATGGGTGAGTCAAACGAGGCCTGACTCAAGGCACAAACACATGAATGAGTCAAATGAGGCCCGACTCAAGGCACAAATGATATGGTTAAGTCAAACAAGGTCCAACTCGAGGCGCAAATAATAAGGTTGAGTCAAATGAGGCCCCACTTGAGGTGCAAATCTATGGGTGAGTCAAACAGCGCCTGACTTGAGGGGTAAACGATATAGGTGAGTTAAACGAGTCCCTACTCGAGGCACAAACATATGGGTGAGTCAAACAAGGCCTGACTCGAGGCGCAAACATATGGGTGAGTCAAACGAGGACCGACTCGAGGCACAAATGATATGGGTAAGTCAAATGAGGCCCGACTCAAGGCGTAAACGATATGGTTGAGTCAAACGAGGCCCGACTCGAGGCGCAAACATATGGTTGAGAGAAATGAGGCTCGACTCAAGGCGCAAACATATGGGTGAGTTAAATGAGGCCCAACTCGAGTCGCAAACATATGGGTGAGTCAAATAAGGCCCAACTCGAGGAGCAAATGATAGAGGTGTGTCAAATGACGTTTGTCTCGAGGTACAAAGGATTTGGGTGAGTCAAACGAGGCCCAACTTGAGGCACAAACTATATGGTTAAGTCAAATGAGGGCCGACTCGAGGCACAAATTATAAGGGTGAGTCAAACGAGGCCCAACTCAAGATGCAAACATATGGGTGAGTCAAACGAGGTCACCCTCAAGCTGCAAACATATGGGTGAGTCAAACGAGGCCTAACTCAAGCCGCAAACATATGGGTGAGCCAAATGAGGCCCAGCTTGACGCGCAAATGATAAACGTGAGTCAAACGAGGTCTAACTCGAAGCACAAATGATATGGTTGAGTCAAACGAGGCCCGCCTTAAGGCGTAAATAATAAGAGTGAGTCAAACGAGGCCCGACTTAAGGCGCAAATGACATGGGTAAGTCAAACAAGGCCCAACTCGAGCCACAAATGATATGGTTGAGTTAAATGAGGTCCAACTCGAGGTGCAAATGATATGGGTAAGTCAAACGATGCCCGACCCAAGGTGCAAATGATATGGGTGAGTCAAACGAAGCCCAACTCGAGGCGCAAATGATATGGTTAAGTCAAACAATGCCCGACTTGAGGTGCAAATGATAAGGGTAAGTCATATGATGCCGACTCGAGGCCCAATTCTATGGGTGAGTCAAACGGGGCCCGAATCGAGGTGCAAATGATATGGTTGAGCCAAATGACGCCTGACTCGAGCCATAAATCTTTGCGTGAGTCAAATGGGGCTCGACTCGAGGTGCAAATGTTATGGTTGAGTCCAACGAGGCCCAACTTGAGGCGCAAATGATATGGGTGAGTCAAACGAGTCCCGACTCGCGGCACAAATGAGAAGGGTGAGTCAAACGAGGCCTAACTCAAGCTGCAAACATATGGGTAAGTCAAATGGGGCCCAACTTGAGGTAGAAATGATAAAGGTGAGTTAAACAAGACCTGACTCGAGGCAAAAATGATATGGGTGAGTCAAACAAGGCCCCACTGGGGGTGAAAAGGATATGGTTGAGTGAAATGAGGCTCGGCTCGAGGCACAAATGATATGGTTGAGTCAAACAAGGCCCGACCCAAGGCGCAAACATATGGTTGACAGAAACGAGGACTCACTCGAGACGCAAACATATGCGTGAGTCAAATGAGGCCCAACTCGAGGTGCAAACAACAAAGGTGAGTTAAACGAGGCCTGACTCGAGGCACAAATGATATAGGTGAGCTAAATGAAGCCCAACTCGAGGTGTAAATGGTAAAGGTGAGTGAAACGAGGCCTGACTCATGGCACAAATGATACAGGTGAATCAAACGGGGCCCAACTTGAGGCGCAAAATATATGGTTGAGTCAAACAAGGCCCGACTCGAGGCACAAATGATAACAGTGAGTCAAACGACGCCCGACTTGAGGTGCAAATGATATGGGTGAGTCAAACGAGGCCAGACCCAAGGCAGAAATGATATGATTGAGTCAAATACAGCCTGACTCAAGGCACAAATGATATGGGTGAGTCAAACGTGGCCCGACTCGAGGCATAAATGATATGGTTCAGCCAAACGAGGCTTGACTCGAGGAACAAATGACATGGGTGAGCCAAACGTGGCGCTACTTGAGGTGCAAATGATAAGGGTGAGTCAAACGAGGCTTGACAAGAGGTGCAAATGATATAGGTGAGTCAATTGAGGCCCAACTCAAGTTGCAAATGATATGGTTGAGTCAAACAAGGCTCGACTCAAGGCGTAAATTATATGGTTCAGTCAAACGAGGCCTGACTCGAGGCCCAAATGATAAGGGTTAGTCAAACGAGGCCCGACTCGAGGTGCAAACATATGGGTGAGTCAATCAAGGCGCAAATGATAAAGGTGAGTCAAACAAGGCCTAACTCAAGGCACAAATGATATGGGTGACTCAAACTAGGCCCAACTCGAGGTGCAACGGATATGGTTGAGTCAAACGAGGCTCGACTTGAGGCGCAAAAGATAAGGGTGAGTCAAACAAGGCCCGACTTGTGGTACAAACATATGGGTGTGTCAAACGAGACCCGACTCGAGCCGCAAACATATGGGTGAGTCAAACGTGGCCTAACTCGAGTCGCAAATGATAAAGGTGAGTCAAAGGAGGCCTGACTTGAGGCACAAATGATATGGGTGAGTGAAACGAGGCCCAACTCGAAGTGCAAATGATATGGTTGAGTCAAACGAGGCCCGACTCAAGGCGCAAATGATAAGGGTGAGTCGAATGAGGCCCAACTCAAGGCGCAAATGATATGGGTGAGTCAAATGGGTCCCACCGCAAGGCACAAATGGTATGGCTGAGTCAAATGAGGCCTAACTCGAGGCATAAATGATATGGGTGAGTCAAGCAATGCCCGACTCGAGGCACAAATGATATCGCTAAGTCAAACAAGGCGTGACTCGAGGAACAAATGATATGAGTGAGTCATATGAGGCCCAACTCGAGGTACAAATGATATGGTTGAGTCAAACGATGCCCGACTCAAGGAGCAAATTATATCGTTCTGCCAAACGAGGCACTAATGATATGGGTGAGTCAAACGAGGGCGACTCAAGGCATAAATGACAAGGGTGAGTCAAACAAGGCCTAACTTGAGGCGCAAATCTATGGGTGAGTCAAACACGGCCCAACTCGAGGCGCAAATGTTATGGTTGAGTGCAATGAGGTCCAACCCGAGGCATAAACGATATGGATGAGACAAATGAGTCTTGACTCGAGGCACAAATGATAAAGTTGAGTCAAATGAGGGCTGACTCAAGGCACAAATGATATGGGTGAGTCAAACGAGGCCCAACTTGAGGCGCAACTAATGTGGTTGAATCAAACGAGGCCGAACTCGAGGTACAAATGATATGGTTGAGTCAAACGAGGCCCGACTCAAGGCACAAATTATATGGTTCCGTCAAACGAGGCCAGACTCGAGGCACAAATGATATGGGTAAGTTAAATGAGGCCTGACTCGAGGCGCAAATGATTTGGTTGAGTCAAATGAGGCCTGACTCAAGGCACAAATGATATGGGTGAGTCAAATGAGGCCCAACTCGAGGCGCAAATGATAAAGGTGAGTCAAACGAGGCCTGACTCAAAGCACAAATGATATGGGTGAGTCAAATGAGGCCCAACTCGAGGTGCAAATGATATGGTTGAGTCAAATGAGGCCCGACTCGAGGCGCAAAAGATAAGGGCGAGTCAAAAGAGGCCTGACTCAAGGCGCAAACATATGGGTGAGTCAAACGAGGCACGACTCGAGCCGCAAACATATGGGTGAGTCAAATGTGCCCTAACTCGAGTCGCAAATGATAAAGGTGAGTCAAACGTGACCCGACTCGATGTGTAAACACATGGATGAGTAAATGAGGCCCAACTCGTGGCGCAAATGATATGATTGAGTCAAATGAGGCCCGACTCAAGGCATAAATGATAAGGGTGAGTCAAACGAGGCCCGACTCGAGGCGCAAATGATATCGTTGAGTCAAACAAGGCCCGATTGGAGGCGTAAACACATGGTTGAGAGAAACGAGGCCTGACTCGAGGCACAAACATATGGGTGAGTCAAACAAGGCCTGACTCGAGGTTCAAACATGCGGGTGAGTCAAATAAGGCCCAACTCGAGGCGCAAATGATAAAGATGAGTCAAACGAGGCCTGACTCGAGGCACAAATAATATGGGTGAGTGAAACGTGGCCTAACTCGAGGCACAAATGATATGGTTGAGTCAAACGAGGCTCGACTCGAGGCACAAATGATAAGGGTGAGACAAACGAGGCCCAACTCGATGCGCAAATGATATGGGTGACTCAAACGAGGCCGGACTCGAGCCGCAAACATATGGGTGATTCAAATGTGGCCCAACTCGAGTCGCAAATGATAAAGATGAGTCAAACGAGGCCTGACTCGAGGCACAAATGATATGGGTGAGTGAAACGAGGCCCAACTCGAGGCACAAATGATTTGGTTGAGTCAAACGAGGCCCGACTCGAGGCACAAATGATAAGGGTGAGACAAACGAGGCTCGACTCATGATGCAAATGATATGGGTGAGTCAAACGAGGCTAGACTCAATGCATAAATGATATGGTTGAGTCAAACGAGGCCTGACTCGAGGCACAAATGATATGGGTGAGTCAAACGTGGCCCGACTCGAGGCGCAAATGATATGGTTGAGTCAAACGAGGCCTAACTCAAGGCACAAATGATATGGGTGAGCCAAACGTGGCGCAACGAGAGGCGCAAATGATAATGGTGAGTCCAACGAGGCTCGACTCAAGGCGTGAATTTTATAGTTTAGTGAAACGAGGCCTGACTTGAGGCCCAAATGAAATGGGTGAGTCAAATGAGGCTGACTCGAGGCGCAAAAGATATGGTTGAGTCAAACGAGGCTCAGCTTGACATACAAATGATAAGGGTGGGTCAAACGAGACCTGACTCGAGGCACAAATGATAAGTGTGAGTCAAACGAGGCCCAATTCAAGGCGCAAACATATGGGTGAGTAAAATGAAACCAAACTGAAGGTGCAATAGATAAAGGCAAGTCAAACGAGGCCTGTCCCAAGGCACAAATGATATGGGTGAGTCAAATCAGGCCCAACTCGTGGCGCAAATGATATGGTTGAGTCAAACAAGGCCCTACTCGAGGTGCAAACATATGGGTGAGTCAAATGAGGCCTGACTCAAGCCACAAACATATGGGTGAGTCAAATGAATCCTAACTCGAGGCACAAATGACAAAGGTGAGTCAAACAAGGCCTGACTCGAGGCACAAATGATATGGGAGAGTCAAACGAGGCCCAACTTGAGATGCAAATGATATGGTTGGGTCAAATGAGGCTTGACTTGAGGCGCAAACATATTGGTGTGCCAAATGAAGCCCAACTTGAGGTGCAAATGGTAAAGGTGAGAGAAACGAGGCCTGACTCAAGGCACAAATGATATGGGTGAGTTAAACGAGGCCCAACTCGAGGTGTAAATGATATGGTTGAGTCAAATGAGGCCCAACTCGAGGCATAAATGGTAAGGGTGAGTCAAACGAGGCCCGACTTGAGGTGCAAATGATATGGTTGAGTCAAACGAGGCCCGACTCGAGGCGCAAACATATGGGTGTGCCAAATAAAGCCCAATTTGAGGTGCAAATGCTAAAGGTGAGAAACGAGGCCTGACTCGAGGCACAAATGATATGGGTGAGTTAAACGAGGCCCAACTCGAGCCACAATCATATGGGTGAGTCAAATGAGGCCCAACTCGAGGCGTAAATGATATGGTTGAGTCAAACGAGGCCCGACTCGAGGCACAAAAGAGAAGGGTAAGTGAAACGAGGCCCGACTCAAGGTGCAAACGATATGGGTGAGTCAAATAGGGCCCGACTCGAGGCGCAGATGATATGGTTGAGTTAAACGAGGCCCGAGTCGAGGCATAAACGATATGGATGAGTCAAACGAGGCCAGACTCGAGGCGCGAATGATATGGGTGAGTCAAACAAGGCTTGACTCGAGGCACAAATGATTTGGGGAGTTAAACAAGGCCTACCTCGAGGTACAAACGATATGGTTGAGTCAAACGAGGCCCGACTCAAGGTGCAAATTATATGGTTCAATCAAACAAAGCCTGACTCGAGGCAAAATGGATATGGGTGAGTAAAATGAGGCACGAGTCGAGGCACAAATGATAAGGGTGAGTCAAACGAGGCCCGACTCGAGGAGCAAATGATAAGGGTGATTCAAATGAGGCACGGCTCGAGGTGGAAACATAAGGGTGAGTCAAACGAGGCTCGGCTCAAGCTGCAAACATATGGGTGAGTCAAATGAGGCCTAACTTGAGGCGCAAATAATAAAGGTGAGTCAAACGAGGCCTGACTCAAGGCACAAATGATATGGGTGAGTCAATTGAGGCCAAACTCGAGGTGCAAATGATAAAGGTGAGTCAAACGAGTCCTGACTCAAGGCACAAATGATATGGGTGAGTCAAACGAGGACCAACTCGAGGTGCAAATGATATGGTTGAGTCAAACGAGGCTCGACTCGAGGCGCAAAAGATAAGGGCGAGTCAAAAGAGGCCCGACTCGAGGCGCAAACATATGGGTGAGTCAAATGTGGCTCAACTCGAGTCGCAAATGATAAAGGTGAGTCAAATGAGGCTCGACTCGAGGCACAAATAATATGGGTGAGTGAAACGAGGCCCAACTCGAGGCGCAAATGATTTGGTTGAGTCAAACGAGGCCCAACTTGAGGCGCAAATGAAATGGGTGAGTCAAATGAGGCCCAACTCGAGGCGCAAATGATAAAGGTAAGTCAAACGAGGCCTGACTCAAGGCACAATTGATATGAGTGAGTCAAACGAGGCCTGGCTCGAGGCGCAAATCTATGGGTGAGTCAAATGAGTCTTGGCACGAGGTGCAAATGATATGGTTGAGTCAAACAAGGCATGACTGGAGGCGCAAACATATGGTTGAGAGAAACGAGGCCTGGCTCGAGGCGCAAACATGCGGGTGAGTCAAATACGACCCAATTCAAGGCGCAAATGATAAAGATGAGTCAAATGAGGCCTGACTCAAGGCACAAATGATATGGGTGAGTCAAACAAGGCCTAACTAGAGGCACAAATTATATGGTTGAGTCAAACGAGGCCTGACTCGAGGCGCAAATGATAAAGGGTGAGCCAAACGAGGCCCGACTCGAGGCGCAAATGGTACTAGTGAGTCAAAGGAGGACTGACTCAAGGCACAAATGTTATGGTTGAGTTAAACGAGGCCTGACTTGAGGCACAAATGATATGGGGAAGTCAAACCAGGCCTGACCCGAGGCGCAAATGATATGGTTTAGTCAAACGAGGCCTAACTGAAGGCACAAATGATATGCATGAGTCAAACGAGGCCCGACTCGAGGTACAAATGATATGGTTGAGTTAAACGAGGCTTGACTCGAGGAGTAAATGATAAGGGTGAGACAAATGAGGCCCTCCTCAAGGCACAAATGATATGGGTGAGCAAACAAGGCCCAACTCGAGGCACAAATGATATGGTTGAGTCAAACGAGGCCCGACTCGAGTCGCAAAAGATATGATTGAGTCAAATGAGGCCCGACTTGAGGCGAAAAAGATAAGGGTGAGTCAAACGAGGCCCAACTCGAGGCACAAATTATATGAGTGAGTCAAACAGGGGCTGACTCGAGGCACAGATGATGTGGTTGAGTTAAACGAGGCCCAACTCGAGGCATAAATGATATGGGCGAGTCAAACGGGTCCCGACTCGAGGCGCAAATGATATGGTTGAGTCAAATGATGCCTAACTCGAGGCAGAAATGATATGGATGAGTCAAACGTAGCCCGACTTGAGGCACAAATGATATGGTTGAGTCAAACGAGGCCCGACTCAAGGCACAAATTATATGGTTCCGTCAAAGGAGGCCCGACTCAAGGCACAAATTATATGGTTCCGTCAAAGGAGGCCTGACTCAAGGCACAAATGATATGGGTGAGTCAAATGAGGGCCAACTCGAGGTGCAAATGATAATGGTAAGTCAAACGAGGCTTAACTCAAGGCACAAATGATATGGGTGAGTCAAACAAGGCCCAACTCGAGGTGCAAATGATGTGGTTGAGTCAAATGAGGCCCGACTCAAGGCGAAAAAGATAAGGGTGAGTCAAAAGAGGCCCAACTCGAGGCGCAAACATATGGTTGAGTCAAACGAGGCCCGACTCGAGCCGCAAACATATGGGTGAGTCAAAAGTGGCCCAACTCGAGTCGCAATTGATAAAGTTGAGTCAAATGAGGCTTGACTCGAGGCACAAATAATATGGGTGAGTGAAACGAGGCCCAACTCGAGGCACAAATGATTTGGTTGAGTCAAACGAGGCCCAACTCGAGGCACAAATGATAAGGGTGAGTCAAATGAGGCCCGACTCGAAGCGCAAATCATATGGGTGAGTAAATCGGGTCTCAACTCGAGGCGAAAATGAGATGGGTAAGTGAAACAAGGTCCAACTCGTGGCGCAAAAGATATGGTTGAGTCAAACGGGGCCCAAGTTGAGGAGCAAATAATATGGGTAAGTCAAACGAGGCCCGACTAGAGGCGCAAACATATGGATGAGTCAAATGAGGCATAACTGGAGCCGCAAACATATGGGTGAGTCAAATGAGGCCCAACTCGAGGCACAAATGATAAAGGTGAGTCAAACGAGGCCTGACTCGAGGCACAAATGATATGGGTGAGTCAAACGAGGCCCAACTCGAGGCGCAAATGATATGAGTGAGTCAAACAGGGGCCGACTCGAGGCGCAGACGATGTGGTTGAGTGAAACGAGGCCCAACTCGAGGCACAAATGATATGGGTGAGTTAAATGATGCCTAACTCGAGGCACAAATGATATCATTGAGTCAAATGAGGCCCGACTCAAGGCACAAATTATATGGTTCCGTCAAACAAGGCCAGACTCGAGGCACATATGATTTGGGTGAGTCAAACGAGGCCCGACTCGAGGCGCAAATGATATGGTTGAGTCAAATGAGGCCTGATTCGAGGCACAAATGATATGGTTGAGTCAAACGAGGCACGACTCCAGGCACAAATTATATGGTTCCATCAAACGAGGCCTAACTCGAGGCACAAATGATATGGGTGAGTCAAACGAGGCTCGACTCGAGTCACAAATGATATGGCTAAGTCAAACGAGCTTGACTCGAGGCACAAATGATATGGTTGAATCAAACGAGGCCCAACTCGAGGTACAAATGATATGGTTGAGTCAAACGAGGCCTGACTCAAGGCACAAATTATATGGTTTTGTCAAACGAGGCCTGACTCGAGGCACAAATGATATGGGCGAGTTAAATGAGGCCCGACACGAGGTGCAAATGATATGGTTTAGTCAAACAAGCCCGACTCGAGGCACAAATGATAAAGGTGAGTCAAATGAGCCCTTACTCGAGGCGCAAATCTATGGGTGAGTCAAATGAGGGTCGACACAAGGTGCAAATGATATGGTTGAGTCAAACAAGGCCCGACTAGAGGCGCAAACATATGGTTGAGAGAAACGAGGCCTGGCTCGAGGCGCAAACATGCGGGTGAGTCAAATACGACCCAACTCAAGGTGCAAATGATAAAGATGAGTCAAATGAGGCCTGACTCAAGGCACAAATGATATGGGTGAGTCAAACAAGGCCTAACTAGAGGCACAAATTATATGCTTGAGTCAAACGAGGCCTGACTCGAGGCGCAAATGATAAAGGGTGAGCCAAACGAGGCCTGACTCGAGGCGCAAATGGTACTGGTGAGTCAAAGGAGGACTGACTCAAGGCGCAAATGTTATGGTTGAGTTAAACGAGGCCTGACTCGAGGCACAAATGATATGGGGAAGTCAAACCAAGCCCGACTCGAGGTGCAAATGATATGGTTTAGTCAAATGAGGCCTAACTCAAGGCACAAATGATATGCACGAGTCAAACGAGGTCGACTCGAGGTACAAATGATATGGTTGAGTCAAACGAGGCCTGACTCGAGGAGTAAATGATAAGGGTGAGACAAATGAGGCCCTACTCAAGGCACAAATGATATGGGTGAGCAAACGAGGCCCGACTCGAGGCACAAATGATATGGTTGAGTCAAACGAGGCCCGACTCGAGTCGCAAAAGATATGGTTGAGTCAAACGAGGCCCGACTTGAGGCGAAAAAAATAAAGGTGAGTCAAACGAGGCCCAACTCGAGGCACAAATTATATGAGTGAGTCAAATAGGGGCTGACTTGAGGCGCAGATGATGTGGTTGAGTTAAACGAGGCCCAACTCGAGGCATAAATGATATGGGCGAGTCAAACGGGTTCCGACTCGAGGCGCAAATGATATGGCTGAGTCAAATGATGCCTAACTCGAGGCAAAAATGATATGGGTGAGTCAAACGTGGCCCAACTCGAGGCACAAATGATATGGTTGAGTCAAACGAGGCCCGACTCAAGGCACAAATTATATGGTTCCGTCAAAGGAGGCCTGACTCAAGGCACAAATGATATGGTTGAGTCAAATGAGGGCCAACTCGAGGCACAAATGATAATGGTGAGTCAAACGAGGCCTAACTCAAGGCACAAATGATATGGGTGAGTCAAACGAGGCGCAACTCTAGGTGCAAATGATATGGTTGAGTCAAATGAGGCCCGACTCGAGGCGCAAAAGATAAGGGCGAGTCAAAAGAGGCCCGACTCGAGGCGCAAACATATGGGTGAGTCAAACGAGGCCCGACTCGAGCCGTAAACATATGGGTGAGTCAAATGTGGCCCAATTCGAGTCACAAATGATAAAGGTGAGTCAAATGAGGCTTGACTCGAGGCACAAATAATATGGGTGAGTGAAACGAGGTCCAACTCGAGGCGCAAATGATTTGGTTGAGTCAAATGAGGCCCAACTGGAGGCACAAATGATAAGGGTGAGTCAAATGAGGCCCGACTCGAAGCGTAAATCATATGGGTGAGTAAATCGGGTCTCAACTCGAGGTGAAAATGAGATGGGTAAGTGAAACGAGGTCCAACTCGTGGCGCAAAAGATATGGTTGAGTCCAATGGGTTCCAAGTCGAGGAGCAAATAATATGGGTAAGTCAAACGAGGCCCGACTAGAGGCGCAAACATATGGATGAGTCAAATGAGGCATAACTGGAGCCGCAAACATATGGGTGAGTCAAATGAGGCCCAACTCGAGACGCAAATGATAAAGGTGAGTCAAACGAGGCCTGACTCGAGGCACAAATGATATGGGTGAGTCAAACGAGGCCCAACTCAAGGTGCAAAAGATATGGTTTCGTCAAACGAGGCCCGACTTGAGGCGAAAAAGATAAGGGTGAGTCAAACGAGACCCAACTCGAGGCACAAATGATATGAGTGAGTCAAACAAGGGCCGACTCAAGGCGCAGACGATGTGGTTGAGTTAAACGAGGCCCAACTCGAGGCACAAATGATATGGGTGAGTCAAATGATGCCTAACTCGAGGCACAAATGATATGGGTGAGTCAAACGAGGCCCGACTCGAGGCATAAATGATATGGTTGAGTCAAAAGAGGCCCGACTCAAGGCACAAATTATATGGTTCCATCAAACAAGGCCAGACTCGAGGCACAAATGATTTGGGTGAGTCAAACGAGGCCCGACTCGAGGCGCAAATGATATGGTTGAGTCAAATGAGGCCTGATTCAAGGCACAAATGATATGGTTGAGTCAAACGAGGCATGACTCCAGGCACAAATTATATGGTTCCATCAAACGAGGCCTGACTCAAGGCACAAATGATATGGGTGAGTGAAACGAGGCCTAACTCGAGGCACAAATGATATGGTTGAGTCAAACGAGGTCCGACTCAAGGCACAAATTATATGGTTCCGTCAAACGAGGCCTAACTCGAGGCACAAATGATATGAGTGAGTCAAATAGGGGCCGACTCGAGGCGCAGACGATGTGGTTGAGTTAAACGAGGCCCAACTCGAGGCACAAATGATATGGGTGAGTCAAATGATGCCTAACTCGAGGCACAAATGATATGGGTGAGTCAAACGAGGCTCGACTCGAGGCATAAATGATGTGGCTAAGTCAAACGAGGCTTGACTCAAGGCACAAATGATATGGGTGAATCAAACGATGCCCAACTCGAGGTACAAATGATATGGTTGAGTCAAATGAGGCCTGACTCAAGGTACAAATTATATGGTTTTGTCAAACGAGGCCTGACTCGAGGCACAAATGATAAGGGTGAGGCAAACGAGGTCCAACTCAAGGCACAAATGATAAGAATAAGTCAAACGAGGTCTGACTTGAGGCACAAATGATATGCTTGAGTGAAATGAGGCCTGAGTCGAGGTGCAAACTCATGGTTGAGTCAAACGAGGTGTAACTCAAGACGTATATGATATGGTTGAGTCAAACGAGGCCAAAGTCGAGGAGCAAATGATAAGGGTGAGTTAAACGAGGCCTAACTTGAAGCGCAAACACATGGGTGAGTCAAACTAGGCCTAACTAGAGGCGTAAATGATATGGGTGAGTCAAACAAGGCTCGACTTGAGGTGCAAACAAATGGGTGAGTCAAGTGAGCCTCGACTCAAGATGGAAATGATAAGGGTGTGTCAAATGAGGCCTGACTCGAGGCGAAAATTATATGGGTGACTCAAACGAGGACCAACCCGAGGTTCAAATTTTATGGTTGAGTCAAACGAGGTCTGACTCGAGGCTCAAATGATAATGGTGAGTCAAACGAGGCCTGACTCGAGGCCCGAACATATGGGGGAGTCAAACAAGGCCCGACTCAAGGTGCAAACATATGGGTGAGTCAAACAAGGCCCGACTCGAGTTGCAAATGATAAGGGTGAGTCAAATAAGGTCCGACAAGAGGCACAAATGATATGGGCGAATCAAACGAGGCCCGACTGAGCGCAAATGATAATGGTGAGTCAAGCGAGGCCCAACAAGAGGCGCAAACAATACGGTTAAGTCAAACGAGGCTGGACTCGAGGTGCAAACATATGGGTGAGTCAAACAAGGCCCGACTCGAGCCGTAAACATATGGGTGAGTCAAATGAGACCCGACTCGAGGCGCAAATGATATGGATAAGTCAAACGAGACCCAACTCGAGACACAAATGATAAGGTTGAGTCAAATGAGGCCTGACTCGAGGTGCAAATCTATGGGAGAGTCAAATGAGACCCGACTCGAGGTGCAAAGGATATGGTTGAGTCCAACGAGACCCAACTCGAGGCATAAATGATATGGGTGAGTCAAACGAGGCCCCACTCGAGGCACAAACACATGGGTGGGTCAAACGAAACCCGATTAGAGGCTTGAATGATATGGGCGAGTCAAACGAGGCCAAACTTGAGGCGCAAATGAAATGGTTGAGTCAAACGAAGCCTGACTTGAGGCGTAAATGTTATCGTTAAGTTAAACAAGGCCTGACTCAAGGAACAAATGATATGGGTGAGTCAAACGAGTCCCGAGTCGATACGCAAATGATATGGTTGAGTCAAATGAGCCTTGACTTAAGGCACAAATGATATGGGCGAGTCAAACGAGGACCGACTCGAGGCGCAAACAATATGGTTAAGTCAAATGAGACTAGACTCGAGGCGCAAACATATGGGTGAGTCAAACGAGGCCCGACTCGAGGGACAAATGATATGATTGACTCAAATGAGGCTTGACTCGAGGCACAAATGATATGGGTGAGTCTAACGAGGCCCGACTCGAGGCTCAAATGATACGGGTGAGTCAAACGAGGCCCGACAAGAGGTGCAAATGATATGGGTGAGTCAAACGAGGCCCGTCTTGAGACACAAATGATAAGGGTGAGTCAAACCAGGGCCAACAAATGGCGCAAATGATACGGGTGTGTGAAACAAGGACCAACTCAAGGCACAAATGATATTGTTGAGTCAAACGAGGCCCGACTCAACGCGCAAATGAGGTGGTTGAGTCAAATGACGACCGACTCGAGGCACAAACACATGGATGACTCAAATGAGGCCCAACTTGAGGCACAAATGACATGGTTGAGTCAAACGAGGCTTGACTCGAGGTGCAAACATATCGGTGAGTCTAACTACACCTGACTCGAGGCACAAATGATGTGGTTGAGTCAAAGGAGGGCCAACTCGAGGCACAAATGATACGGTTTAGTCAAATGAGACCCGCCTCGAGGCACAAACATATAGGTGAGTCAAACGAGGCTTGACTCGAGGAACAAATGATATGGTTGAGTCAAACGAGGCCTGACTCGAGGCACAAATGATATGGGTGAGTCAAACGAGGCCCAACTCGAGACGCAAATGATATGGTTGAGTCAAACGAGGCCTGACTTGAGGCACAAATGATATGGGTGAGTCAGACGAGGTGCGACTCGAGGCGCAAATGATAAGGGCGAGTCAAACGAGGCCCAACAAGAGCTACAAACGATATGGTTGACTCAAACGAGGCTTGACTCGAGGCACAAATATTATGGGTGAGTCAAACGAGGCCCGGCTCGAGGCACAAATGATATGATTGAGGCAAACGAGGCTCACTCGAGGCACTAATAATATGGGTGAGTCAAACGAGGCCCGACAAGAGGTGCAAATTATAAGGGTGAGTCAAACTTGACCCGAAAAGAGGCCCAAATGATATGGGTGAGTCAAACGAGGCCCAACTCGAGGCGTAAATGATATGGGTGAGTCAAACGAAGCCCCACTCGAGGCACAAACACTTGGGTGGGTCAAACGAAGCCCGATAAGAGGCTTGAATGATATGGGTGAGTCAAACGAGGACTAACTCGAGGCGCAAATGTTATGGTTGAGTCAAACGAAGCTCGACTTGAGGCGTAAATCATATGTTTGCGTCAAACAAGGCCTGACTCGAGGAACAAATAATATGGATGAGTCAAACGAGTCCTGAGTCGATACGCAAATGATATGGTTGAGTCAAACGAGCCCTGACTCGAGCTACAAATGATATGGTTGAGTCAAACGAGGACCGACTCAACGCGCAAATGAGGTGGTTGAGTCAAACGTGGCCTGACTCGAGGCGTAAACACATGTATGAGTCAAATGAGGCCCAACTCGAGCCGCAAATGACATGGTTGAGTCAAACGAGGCTTGACTCGAGGTGCAAACTTATGGGTGAGTCCAACTACACCCAACTCAAGGCACAAATGATATGGTTGAGTCAAACAAGGCCTCACTCGAGGAACAAATGATATGGGTGAGTCAAACGAGGCCCGACTCGAGGCGCAAATGATATGGTTGAGTCAAACGAAGCCTGACTTGAGGTGTAAATCATATGGTTGAGTCAAACAAGGCCTGACTCGAGGAACAAATGATATGGGTGAGTCAAACGAGTCCCAAGTCGATACGCAAATGATATGGTTGAGTCAAACGAGCCCTGACTCAAGGCACAAATGATATAGGCAAGTCAAACAAGGACCGACTCGAGGTGCAAACGATATGGTTGAGTCAAACGAGACTAGACTTGAGGCACAAACATATGGGTGAGTCAAACGAGGCCTGACTCGAGGCATAAATGATATGATTGACTCAATCGAGGCTTGACTCGAGGCACAAATGATATGGGTGAGTCAAACGAGGGCCAACAAAAGGCGCAAATGATATGGGTGTGTGAAACGAGGACCAACTCGAGGCACAAATGATATGGTTGAGTCAAACGAAGCTTGACTCAATGTGCAAATGAGGTGGTTGAGTCAAACGAGGCCCGACTCGAGGCGCAAACACATGAATGAGTCAATTAAGGCCCAACTTGAGGCACAAATGAAATGGTTGAGTCAAACGAGCCCTAACTCGAGGTGCAAATGATATGGGTGAGTCAAACGAGGCCCGACAAGAGGCACAAAGGATATGGGCGAGTCAAACGAGGCCGGATTTGAGGCGCAGAGGTTAAGGGTGAGTAAAACGAGGCCCAACAAGAGGTGCAAATTATATGGGTGAGCCAAACGAGGCCCTTCTCGAGGCACAAATGATAAGGCTGGGTCAAATAAGGCCCGACAAGAGGTGCAAATGATATGGGTGAGTTAAACAAGGACCAACTCCAGGTACAAATAATATGGTTGAGTCAAACGAGGCCCGAATCGAGGCGCAAACATATAGTTGAGTCAAACGAGGCCCGACTCGAGGGACAAATGATGTGGTTGAGTCAAACGAGACCTGACTCGATGCACAAATGATCTGGGAGAGTCAAATGAGGCCTAACTTGAGGCGCAAAGGATATGGTTTAGTCAAACAAGGCCCGACTCCAGGCATAAATAATATGGGTAAGTCAAATAAGGCCCGACAAGAGGCACAAATTATAAGGGTGAGTCAAACGAGGCCCGACAAGTGGCCCAAATGATATGGGTGAGTCAAACGAGGCCCAACTCGAGGCATAAGTGATATGGGCGAGTCAAACGAAGCCCCGCTCGAGGCACAAACACATGGGTGGGTCAAACGAAGCCCGACAAGAGGCTTGAATGATATGGGCGAGCCAAACGAGGCCTAACATCAGGCGCAAATGATATGGTTGAGTTAAACGACTCTTGACTTGAGGTACAAATGATATGGGTGAGTCCAACGAGGCCAGACTCGAGGCGTAGAGGATAAGGCTGAGTAAAACGAGGCCCGACAAGAGCTACAAATGATATGGGTGAGCCAAACGAGGCCCTTCTCGAGGCACAAATGATAAGGCTGAGTCCAACAAGGCCCGACAAGAGGTACAAATGATATGGGTGAGTTAAACAAGGACCAACTCCAGGTACAAATGATATGGTTGAGTCAAACGAGGCCCGACTCGAGGGACAAATGATGTGGTTAAGTCAAACGAGGCCTGACTCGAGGCACAAATAATCTGGGAGAGTCAAATGAGGCCTAACTTGAGGCTTAAAGGATATAGTTTAGTCAAACGAGGCTCGACTCGAGGCGTAAACATATAGGTGTGTCAAATAAGACCCGAGTCAAGGCGCAAATGATATGGTTGAGTCAAACGAGGCCCGAATCAAGGCGCAAACATATGGGTGAGTCAAATGTGGCTCGACACGAGGCACAAATAATGTAGTTGAGTCAAACGAGGCCTGACTCGAGGAACAAATGATATGGGTAAGTCAAACGAGGCCTGACTCGAGGCACAAATGATATGGTTGAGTCACACAAGCCCTTACTCGAGGCACTAATGATATGCTTGAGTCAAACAAGGCCTGACCAAGTCACAAATGATAAGGTTGAGTCAAATGAGGCCCGACAAGGGGCGTAAATGATAAGGGTGAGTTAAACGAGGCCTAACAAGAGGCGCGAATAATATGGGTGAGTCAAATGAGGCCTAACTCGAGGCGCAAATGATATGGTTGGGTCAAACGAGGCCTGACTCAAGGCACAAATGATATGGGTGAGTCAAAGGAGGGCCGACTCGAGGCACAAATGATACAGTTTAGTCAAACGAGACCTGCCTCGAGGCACAAACATATGGGCGAGTCAAATGAGGCCCGACTCGAGGAACAAAAGATATGGTTAAGTCAAACAAGGCCTGACTCGAGGCACAAATGATATGGGTGAGTCATACAAGCCCTTACTCGAGGGACTACTGATATGCTTGAGTCAAACAAGGCCCAACCGAGGCGCAAATGATAAGGGTGAGTCAAACGAGGCCCGACAAGGGGCGTAAATGATAAGGGTGAGTTAAACAAGGCCTGACAAGAGGCGCAAATGATATGGGTGAGTCAAACGAGGCCTGACTCGAGGCACAAATGATACGGTTTAGTCAAACGAGACCCACCTCGAGGCACAAACATATGGGCGAGTCAAACGAGGCCCGACTCGAGGAACAAATGATATGGTTGAGTCAAATGAGGCCTGACTCGAGGCACAAATGATATGGGTGAGTCAAACGAGGGCCGACTCGAGGCATAAATGATATCGTTGAGTCAAACGAGGCCTGACTCGAGGCGTAAATGATATGGGTGAGTCAGACGAGGTGCGACTCGAGGCGCAAATGATAAGGGTGAGTCAAACGAGGCTCGACAAGAGGTGCAAACAATATGGTTGACTCAAACGCGGCTTGACTAGAGCCACAAATGTTATGGGTGAGTCAAACGAGGACCGGCTCGAGGTACAAATGATATGATTGAGTCAAATGAGGCCTCACTCGAGGCACAAATAATATGGATGAGTCAAACGAGGCCCGCCAAGAGGCACAAATTATAAGGGTGAGTCAAACGAGGCCCAACAAGTGGCCCAAATGATATGGGTGAGTCAAACGAGGCCCAACTCGAGGCATAAATGATATGGGCGAGTCAAACAAAGCCCCGCTCGGGGCACAAACACATGGGTGGGTCAAACGAAGCCCGACAAGAGGCTTGAATGATATGGGCGAGTCAAACGAGGCCTAACATGAGGCACAAATGATATGGTTGAGTTAAACGACGCTTGACTCGAGGCACAAATGATATGGGTGAGTCCAACGAGGCCGGACTCGAGGCGTAGAGGATAAGGCTGAGTAAAACGAGGCCCGACAAGAGGTGCAAATGATATGGGTGATCCAAACGAGGCCCTTCGCGAGGCACAAATGATAAGGCTGAGTCAAACAAGGCCTGACAAGAGATGCAAATGATATGGGTGAGTTAAACAAGGACCAACTCCAGGTACAAATGATATGGTTGAGTCAAACGAGGCCCGACTCGAGGCACAAATGATAGGGTGAGTCAAACGAGGCTTGACTCGAGGCCCAAACATATGGGTGAGTTAAACGAGTCCCGACATGAGGCATAAATGATATGGGTGAGTCAAACAAGGCCCGACTCGAGGAACAAATGATAGGGTGAGTCAAACGAGGCCTGACTCAAGGCCCAAACATATGGGTGAGTCAAACAAAGCCCAACTCCAGGCGCAAACATATGGGTGAGTCAAATGAGGCCCGACTCGAGGCAAAAATGATAGGGTGAGTCAAACGAGGCCCGACTCAAGGCACAAATGATATGGGTGAGTCAAACTATGCCCGACTCGAGGTGCAAACATATGGGTGATTCAAACAAGTCTCGACTCAAGGAACAAATGATATGGGCGAGTCAAACAAGGCCCAACTCGAGGCACAAATGATAGGGTGAGTCAAACGAGGCCTGACTCGAGGTGCAAACATATGGGTGAGTCAAATAGGGCCTAACTCGAGCTGCACACATATAGGTGAGTCAAATGAGACACGACTTGAGGCGCAAATGATATGGATAAGTCAAACGAGGCCTAACTCGAGGCACAAATGATAAGGGTGAGTCAAATGAGGCCTGACTCGAGGCACAAATCTATGGGCGAATCAAACGAGGCCCGACTCGAGGCGCAAAGGATATGGTTGAGTCCAACGAGGCCAACTCGAGGTGTAAATGATATGGGTGAGTCAAACTAGGCCCGACAAGAGGCGTGAATGATATGGGTGAGTTAAACGAGGCCTAACTTGAGGCGCAAATGATATGGTTGAGTCAAACGACACCTTACTTGAGGCGTAAGTGATGTGGTTGAGCAAGCGAGGCCAGACTTGAGGTACAAATGATATGGGTGAGTCATACGAGTCCCGACTCGAGATACAAATGATATGGTTGAGTCGAACGAGCCCTGACTCAAGGCACAAATGATATTGGTGAGTCAAACGAGGCCTGACTCGTTTCGTAAACGATATGGTTGAGTCAAATGGGACCAGACTCGAGGCGCAAACATATGGGTGAGTCAAACGAGGCACGACTTGAGGCACAAATGATATGTTTCACTCAAATAAGGTCAGACTCGAGGCACAAATGATATGGGTGAGTCAAACGAGGACCGACTCGAGGTGCAAATGATAAGGGTGAGTCAAACGAGGCTCGACAAGAGGCACAAAGGATATGGGCGAGTCAAACGAGGCTGGACTCGAGGCGCAAAGGTTAAGGGTGAGTAAAACGAGGCCCAACAAGAGGTACAAATGATATGGGTGAGCCAAACGAGGCCCATCTCGAGGCACAAATGATAAGGCTGAGTCAAACAAGGCCCGACAAGAGGTGCAAATGATATGGGTGAGTTAAACAAGGACCAACTCCAAGTAAAAATGATATGGTTGAGCAAACGAGGCCCGACTCGAGCGACAAATGATGTGGTTGAGTCAAACGAGGCCTGACTCGAGGCACAAATGATATGGGTGAGTGAAACGAGGCCCAACTCGAGGCACAAATGATTTGGTTGAGTCAAACGAGGCCCGACTCGAGGCACAAATGATAAGGGTGAGACAAACGAGGCTCGACTCATGGTGCAAATGATATGGGTGAGTCAAACGAGGCTAGACTCAATGCACAAATAATATGGTTGAGACAAACGAGGCTTGACTCGAGGAACAAATGATATGGGTGAGTCAAACGTTGCCCGACTCGAGGCGCAAATGATATCGTTGAGTCAAACGAGGCCTGACTCAAGGCACAAATGATATGGGTGAGCCAAACGTGGCGCAACGAGAGGCGCAAATGATAATGTTGAGTCCAATGAGGCTCGACTCAAGGCGTAAATTTTATAGTTTAGTGAAACGAGGCCTGACTTGAGGCCCAAATGATATGGGTGAGTCAAATGAGGCTGACTCGAGGCGCAAAAGATATGGTTGAGTCAAACGAGGCTCGGCTTGATGTACAAATGATAAGGGTGGGTCAAACGAGGCCTGACTCGATGCGCAAATGATAAGTGTGAGTCAAACGAGGCCCAATTCGAGGCGCAAACATATGGGTGAGTAAAATGAAACCCAACTGAAGGTGCAATAGATAAAGGCAAGTCAAACAAGGCCTGTCCCAAGGCACAAATGATATGGGTGAGTCAAATCAAGCCCAACTCATGGCGCAAATGATATGGTTGAGTCAAACGAGGCCCTACTCGAGGTGCAAACATATGGGTGAGTCAAATGAGGCCTGACTCAAGCCACAAACATATGGGTGAGTCAAATGAATCCTAACTCGAGGCACAAATGACAAAGGTGAGTCAAACAAGGCCTGACTCGAGGCACAAATGATATGGGAGAGTCAAATGAGGCCTAACTTGAGACGCAAATGATATGGTTGAGTCAAATGAGGCCTGACTTGAGGCGCAAACATATTGGTGTGCCAAATGAAGCCCAACTCGAGGTGCAAATGGTAAAGGTGAGAGAAACGAGGCCTGACTCAAGGCACAAATGATATGGGTGAGTTAAACGAGGCCCAACTCGAGGTGTAAATGATATGGTTGAGTCAAACGAGGCCTAACTCGAGGCATAAATGGTAAGGGTGAGTCAAACAAGGCCCGACTCGAGGTGCTAATGATATGGGTGAGTCAAACGAGGCCCGACTCGAGGCATAAATGATAAGGGTGAGCCAAACGAGGCCCGACTCGAGGTGCAAATGATATGGTTGAGTCAAATGAGGCCCGACTCGAGGCGCAAACATATGGGTGTGCCAAATGAAGCCCAATTTGAGGTGCAAATGCTAAAGGTGAGAAACGAGGCCTGACTCGAGGCACAAATGATATGGGTGAGTTAAACGAGGCCCAACTCGAGCCACAATCATATGGGTGAGTCAAATAAGGCCCAACCCGAGGCGTAAATGATATGGTTAAGTCAAACGAGGCCCGACTCGAGGCACAAAAGAGAAGGGTAAGTGAAACGAGGCCCGACTCAAGGTGCAAACGATATGGGTGAGTCAAACAGGGCCCGACTCGAGGCGCAGATGATATGGTTGAGTTAAACGAGGCCCGAGTCGAGGCATAAACGATATGGATGAGTCAAACGAGGCCAGACTCGAGGCGCGAATGATATGGGTGAGTCAAACAAGGCTTGACTCGAGGCACAAATGATTTGGGGAGTTAAACAAGGCCCACCTCGAGGTACAAACGATATGGTTGAGTCAAACGAGGCCCGACTCAAGGTGCAAATTATATGGTTCAATCAAACGAAGCCTGACTCGAGGCAAAATGGATATGGGTGAGTAAAACGAGGCACGAATCGAGGCACAAATGATAAGGGTGAGTCAAACGAGGCCCGACTCGAGGAGCAAATGATAAGGGTGATTCAAACGAGGCACGGCTCGAGGTGGAAACATAAGGGTGAGTCAAACGAGGCACGGCTCAAGCTGCAAACATATGGGCGAGTCAAATGAGGCCCAACTTGAGGAGCAAATGATAAAGGTGAGTCAAACGAGGCCTGACTCAAGGCACAAATGATATGGGTGAGTCAAATGAGGCCAAACTCGAGGCGCAAATGATAAAGGTGAGTCAAACGAGTCCTGACTCAAGGCACAAATGATATGGGTGAGTCAAACGAGGACCAACTCGAGGTGCAAATGATATGGTTGAGTCAAACGAGGCCCGACTCGAGGCGCAAAAGATAAGGGCGAGTCAAAAGAGGCCCGACTCGAGGCGCAAACATATGGGTGAGTCAAATGAGGCCCGACTCGAGCCGCAAACATATGGGTGAGTCAAATGTGGCTCAACTCGAGTCGCAAATGATAAAGGTGAGTCAAATGAGGCTTGACTCGAGGCACAAATAATATGGGTGAGTGAAACGAGGCCCAACTCGAGGCGCAAATGATTTGGTTGAGTCAAACGAGGCCCAAGTTGAGGCGCAAATGAAATGGGTGAGTCAAATGAGGCCCAACTCGAAGCGCAAATGATAAAGGTGAGTCAAACGAGGCTTGACTCAAGGCACAATTGATATGAGTGAGTCAAACGAGGCCTGGCTCGAGGCGCAAATCTATGGGTGAGTCAAATGAGTCTCAGCACGAGGTGCAAGTGATATGGTTGAGTTAAACAAGGCATGACTGGAGGCGCAAACATATGGTTGAGAGAAACGAGGCCTGGCTCGAGGCACAAACATGCGGGTGAGTCAAATACGACCCAACTCAAGGCGCAAATGATAAAGATGAGTCAAATGAGGCCTGACTCAAGGCACAAATGATATAGGTGAGTCAAACAAGGCCTAACTAGAGGCACAAATTATATGGTTGAGTCAAACGAGGCCTGACTCAAGGCGCAAATGATAAAGGGTGAGCCAAATGAGGCCCGACTCGAGGCGCAAATGGTACTAGTGAGTCAAAGGAGGAATGACTCAAGGCACAAATGTTATGGTTGAGTTAAACGAGGCCTGACTTGAGGCACAAATGATATGGGGAAGTCAAACCAGGCCTGACTCGAGGCGCAAATGATATGGTTTAGTCAAACAAGGCCTAACTGAAGGCACAAATGATATGCATCAGTCAAACGAGGCCCGACTCGAGGTACAAATGATATGGTTGAGTTAAACGAGGCCTGACTCGAGGAGTAAATGATAAGGGTGAGACAAATGAGGCCCTCCTCAAGGCACAAATGATATGGGTGAGCAAACAAGGCCCGACTCGAGGCACAAATGATATGGTTGAGTCAAACGAGGCCCGACTCGAGTCGCAAAAGATATGATTGAGTCAAACGAGGCCCGACTTGAGGCGAAAAAGATAAGGGTGAGTCAAACGAGGCCCAACTCGAGGCACAAATTATATGAGTGAGTTAAACAGGGGCTGACTCGAGGCGCAGATGATGTGGTTGAGTTAAACGAGGCCCAACTCGAGGCATAAATGATATGGGCGAGTCAAACGGGTCCTGACTCGAGGCGCAAATGATATGGCTGAGTCAAATGATGCCTAACTCGAGGCAGAAATGATATGGATGAGTCAAACGTGGCCTGACTCGAGGCACAAATGATATGGTTGAGTCAAACGAGGCCCGACTCAAGGCACAAATTATATGGTTCCATCAAAGGAGGCCTGACTCAAGGCACAAATGATATGGGTAAGTCAAATAAGGGCCAACTCAAGGCGCAAATGATAATGGTAAGTCAAACGAGGCCTAACTCAAGGCACAAATGATATGGATGAGTCAAACGAGGCCCAACTCGAGGTGCAAATGATGTGGTTGAGTCAAATGAGGCCCAACTCAAGGCACAAATTATATGGTTCCGTCAAAGGAGGCCTGACTCAAGGCACAAATGATATGGTTGAGTCAAATAAGGGCCAACTTGAGGCGCAAATGATAATGGTAAGTCAAACGAGGCCTAACTCAAGGCACAAATGATATGGGTGAGTCAAACGAGGCCCAACTCGAGGTGCAAATGATGTGGTTGAGTCAAATGAGGCCCGACTCGAGGCGCAAAAGATAAGGGCAAGTCAAAAGAGGCCCAACTCGAGGTGCAAACATATGGTTGAGTCAAACGAGGCCCGACTTGAGCCGCAAACATATGGGTGAGTCAAATGTGGCCCAACTCGAGTCGCAAATGATAAAGTTGAGTCAAATGAGGCTTGACTCGAGGCACAAATAATATGGGTGAGTGAAACGAGGCCCAACTCGAGGCACAAATGATTTGGTTGAGTCAAACGAGGCCCAACTCGATGCACAAATGATAAGGGTGAGTCAAATGAGGCCCGACTCGAAGCGCAAATCATATGGGTGAGTAAATCGGGTCTCAACTCGAGGCGAAAATGAGATGGGTAAGCGAAACGAGGTCCAACTCGTGGCGCAAAAGATATGGTTGAGTCAAATGGGGCCCAAGTTGAGGAGCAAATAATATGGGTAAGTCAAACGAGGCCCAACTAGAGGCGCAAACATATGGATGAGTCAAATGAGGCATAACTGGTGCCGCAACCATATGGGTGAGTCAAATGAGGCCCAACTCGAGGCACAAATGATAAAGGTGAGTCAAACGAGACCTGACTCGAGGCACAAATGATATGGGTGAGTCAAACAAGGCCCAACTCGAGGCACAAATGTATGAGTGAGTCAAACAGGGGCCGACTCGAGGCGTAGACGATGTGGTTGAGTTAAACGAGGCCCAACTCGAGGCACAAATGATATGGGTGAGTTAAATGATGCCTAACTCGAGGCACAAATGATATCGTTGAGTCAAACGAGGCCCGACTCGAGGCATAAATGATATGGTTGAGTCAAACGAGGCCCGACTCAAGGCACAAATTATATGGTTCCATCAAACAAGGCCAGACTCGAGGCACAAATGATTTGGGTGAGTCAAACGAGGCCCGACTCGAGGCGCAAATAATATGGTTGAGTCAAATGAGGCCTGATTTGAAGCACAAATGATATGGTTAAGTCAAACGAGGCACGACTCCAGGCACAAATTATATGGTTCCATCAAACGAGGCCTAACTCGAGGCACAAATGATATGGGTGAGTCAAACGAGGCTCGACTCGAGGCACAAATGATATGGCTAAGTCAAATGAGGCTTGACTCGAGGCACAAATGATATGGGTGAATCAAACGAGGCCCAACTTGAGGAACAAATGATATGGTTGAGTCAAACGAGGCTGACTCAAGGCACAAATTATATGGTTTTGTCAAACGAGGCCTGACTCGAGGCACAAATGATATGGGCGAGTTAAATGAGGCCCGACTCGAGGTGCAAATGATATGGTTTACTCAAACAAGCCCGACTCGAGGCACAAATGATAAAGGTGAGTCAAATGAGCCCTTACTCGAGGCGCAAATCTATGGGTGAGTCAAATGAGGGTCGACACGAGGTGCAAATGATATGGTTGAGTCAAACAAGGCCCGACCAGAGGCGCAAACATATGGTTAAGAGAAACGAGGCCTGGCTCGAGGCGCAAACATGCGGGTGAGTCAAATACGACCCAACTCAAGGCGCAAATGATAAAGATGAGTCAAATGAGGCCTGACTCAAGGCACAAATGATATGGGTGAGTCAAACAAGGCCTAACTAGAGGCACAAATTATATGGTTGAGTCAAGCGAGGCCTGACTCGAGGCGCAAATGATAAAGGGTGAGCCAAACGAGGCCCAACTCGAGGCGCAAATGGTACTGGTGAGTCAAAGCAGGACTGACTCAAGGCGCAAATGTTATGGTTGAGTTAAACGAGGCCTGACTCGAGGCACAACTGATATGGGGAAGTCAAACCAGGCCCGACTTGAGGTGCAAATGATATGGTTTAGTCAAATGAGGCCTAACTCAAGGCACAAATGATATGCATGAGTCAAACGAGGCCCGACTCGAGGTACAAATGATATGGTTGAGTCAAACAAGGCCTGACTCAAGGAGTAAATGATAAGGGTGAGACAAATGAGGCCCTACTCAAGGCACAAATGATATGGGTGAGCAAACGAGGCCCGACTCGAGGCACAAATGATATGGTTGAGTCAAACGAGGCCCGACTCGAGTCGCAAAAGATATGGTTGAGTCAAACGAGGCCCGACTTGAGGCGAAAAAGATAAGGGTGAGTCAAACGAGGCCCAACTCGAGGCACAAATTATATGAGTGAGTCAAATAGGGGCTGACTCGAGGCGCAGATGATGTGGTTGAGTTAAACGAGGCCTAACTCGAGGCGTAAATGATATGGGCGAGTCAAACGGGTCCCGACTCGAGGCGCAAATGATATGGCTGAGTCAAATGATGCCTAACTCGAGGCAGAAATGATATGGGTGAGTCAAACGTGGCCTGACTCGAGGCACAAATGATATGGTTGAGTCAAACGAGGCCCGACTCAAGGCACAAATTATATGGTTCCGTCAAAGGAGGCTTGACTCAAGGAAAAATGATATGGTTGAGTCAAATGAGGGCCAACTCGAGGCACAAATGATAATGGTGAGACAAACGAGGCCAACTCAAGGCACAAATGATATGGGTGAGTCAAACGAGGCCCAACTCGAGGTGCAAATGATATGGTTGAGTCAAATGAGGCCCGACTTGAGGCACAAAAGATAAGGGCGAGTCAAAAGAGGCCCGACTCGAGGCGCGAACATATGGGTGAGTCAAACGAGGCCCGACTCGAGCCGTAAACATATGGGTGAGTCAAATGTGGCCCAATTCGAGTCACAAATGATAAAGTTGAGTCAAATGAGGCTTGACTCGAGGCACAAATAATATGGGTGAGTGAAACGAAGTCCAACTCGAGGCGCAAATGATTTGGTTGAGTCAAACGAGGCCCAACTAGAGGCACAAATGATAAGGTTGAGTCAAATGAGGCCCGACTCGAAGCGCAAATCATATGGGTGAGTAAATCGGGTCTCAACTCGAGGTGAAAATGAGATGGGTAAGTGAAACGAGGTCCAACTCATGGCGCAAAAGATATGGTTGAGTCAAATGGGGCCCAAGTCGAGGAGCAAATAATATGGGTAAGTCAAACGAGGCCCGACTAGAGGCGCAAACATATGGATGAGTCAAATGAGGCATAACTGGAGCCGCAAACATATGGGTGAGTCAAAGGAGGCCCAACTCGAGGCGCAAATGATAAAGGTGAGTCAAACGAGGCCTGACTCGAGGCACAAATGATATGGGTGAGTCAAACGAGGCCCAACTCAAGGCGCAAAAGATATGGTTTCGTCAAACGAGGCCCGACTTGAGGTAAAAAAGATAAGGGTGAGTCAAACGAGGCCCAACTCGAGGCACAAATGATATGAGTGAGTCAAACAGGGGCCGACTCGAGGCGCAGACGATGTGGTTGAGTTAAACGAGGCCCAACTCGAGGCACAAATGATATGGGTGAGTCAAATGATGCCTAACTCGAGGCACAAATGATATGGGTGAGTCAAACGAGGCCCGACTCGAGGCATAAATGATATGGTTGAGTCAAAAGAGGCCCGACTCAAGGCACAAATTATATGGTTCCGTCAAACAAGGCCAGACTTGATGCACAAATGATTTGGGTAAGTCAAACGAGGCCCGACTCGAGGCGCAAATGATATGGTTGAGTCAAATGAGGCCTGATTCGAGGCACAAATGATATGGTTGAGTCAAACGAGGCACGACTCCAGGCACAAATTATATGGTTCCATCAAACGAGGCCTGACTCGAGGCACAAATGATATGGGTGAGTGAAACGAGGCCTAACTCGAGGCACAAATGATATGGTTGAGTCAAACGAGGCCCGACTCATGGCACAAATTATATGGTTCCATCAAACGAGGCCTAACTCGAGGCACAAATGATATGGGTGAGTCAAACGAGGCTTGACTCGAGGCATAAATGATATGGCTAAGTCAAACGAGGCTTGACTCGAGGCACAAATGATATGGGTGAATCAAACGAGGCCCAACTCGAGGTACAAATGATATGGTTGAGTCAAACGAGGCCTGACTCAAGGCACAAATTATATGGTTTTGTCAAACGAGGCCTGACTCGAGGCACAAATGATATGGGCGAGTTAAATGAGGCCCAACTCGAGGTGCAAATGATATGGTTTAGTCAAACAAGCCCGACTCGAGGCACAAATGATAAAGGTGAGTCAAATGAGGCTCAACACCAGGTGCAAATGATATGGTTGAGTCAAACAAGGCCCGACTAGAGGCGCAAACATATGGTTGAGAGAAACGAGGCCTGTCTCGAGGTGCAAACATGCGGGTGAGTCAAATACGACCCAACTCAAGGCGCAAATGATAAAGATGAGTCAAACGAGGCATGAGTCGAGGTACAAATGATATGGGTGAGTCAAACGAGGCCTAACTAGAGGCACAAATTATATGGTTGAGTCAAACGAGACCTGACTCGAGGCGTAAATGATAAAGGGTGAGCCAAATGAGGCCCGACTCGAGGTGCAAATGGTACTGGTAAGTCAAAGAAGGACTGACTCAAGGTGCAAATGTTATGGTTAAGTTAAACGAGGCTTGACTCGAGGCACAAATGATTTGGGGAAGTCAAACCAGGCCCGACTCGAGGCGCAAATGATATGGTTGAGTCAAACGAGCCTAACTCGAGGCACAAATGATATGCATGAGTCAAACGAGGCCCAACTCGAGGTACAAATGATATGGTTGAGTCAAACGAGGCCTGACCCGAGGTGTAAATGATAAGGGTGAGACAAATGAGGCCCTACTCAAGGCACAAATGATATGGGTGAGCAAACGAGGCCTGACTCAAGGCACAAATGATATGGTTGAGTCAAACAAGGCCCGACTCGAGGCGCAAACATATGGTTGAGAGAAATGGGGCCCGACTCGAGGCGCAAACATATGGGTGAGTCAAATGAGGCCTGACTCGGGTTGCAAACGTATGGGTGAGTCAAATGAGTCCCAATACAAGGCGCAAAAGATAAAGTTGAGTTAAACAAGGCCTGACTCGAGGCACAAATGACATGGGGGAGTCAAATAAGCCCCAATTCGAGGCAGAAATGATATGGTTGAGTTAAATGAGGCCCGACTCGAGGCACAAATGATAAGAGTGAGTCAAATTAGGCCCGACTCGAGGCATGAATAACATGGGTGAGTCAAACGAGGCCTGACTCGAGGAGCGAATGATATGGTTGACTCAATTGAGGCCTGACTCGAGGGACAAATGATATGGGAGAGTCAAACGTGGCCCGACTCAAGGCGCAAATGATATGGTTGAGTCAAATGAGGCCCGACTCGAGGAGGAAATGAGAGGGGTGCATCAAACAAGGCCCAACTCGAGGCGCAAATGATATGGTTGAGTCAAACGGGGCCCGAGTCGAGGAGCAAATAATATGGGTAAGTCAAACGAGGCTCGATTAGAGGCGCAAACATATGGATGAGTCAAATCAGGCCTAACTCGAGCCACAAACATATGGGTGGGTCAAATGAGGCCCAACTCGAGGCGCAAATGATAAAGGTGAGTAAAACGAGGCCTGACTCAAGGCACAAATGATATGGGTGAGTCAAATGAGGCCCAACTCGAGGCACAAAAGATATGGTTTAGTCAAACTAGTACCAACTCGAGGCACAAAAGATATGGTTGAGTCAAACAAACCCTGACTTGAGGCATATATGATATGTGTGAGTCAAACGAGGCCCGACTCGAGGCCCAAATGATATGGTTAAGTCAAACGAGCCCCGACTCGAGGCACAAACTTATGGGTAAGTCAAATGAGGCCCTACTTAGGGTGCAAATGATATGGTTGAGGCAAACGAGGCCTGACTCGAGTTGTAAATGATAAGGGTGAGGCAAACAAGACCCGACTCGAGGCACAAATGATATGGGTGAGGAAAATCAGGCCCAACTCGAGGCGCAAATGATATGGTTGAGTCAAACGAGGCCTGACTCGAGGCACAAATGATAAGGGTGAGTCAAACAAGGCCTGACTCAAGGCACAACTGATATGGTTGAGTCAAACGAGCCCGACTTGAGGAACAAATGACATGGTTGACTCAAACGAGGCCCCACTCGAGGCGCAAATGATAATGGTGAGACAAACGAGGCCTGACTCAAGGCGCCAACATATGGGTGAGTCAAACGAGTCCTGACTCGATGAGCAAATGATATGGGTGAGCCAAACGAGGCCCGACTTGAGCCCAAATGATATGGTTGAGTCAAACGAGGCCCGACTCGAGGCACAAACGTATGGGTGAGTCAAACGAGTCCCGACTCGTGGCGTAAATGATATGGTTGAGTCAAAGAGGCATGACTCAAGCCACAAATGATAAGGGTAAGTCAAACGAGGCCCGACTCGAGGCGCAAATGATATGGTTTAGTCAAACGAATCCCAACTCGAGACACAAAAGATATGGTTTAGTCAAACGAACCCTGACTCGAGGCACATATGATATGGTTGAGTCAAACGAGGCCCGACTCGAGACCGAAATGATATGGTTTAGTCAAACGAGGCCTGACTCAAGGCACAAACATATGGTTGAGTCAAATGAGGCCTGACTTGAGGTGCAAATGATATGGTTGAGGCAAACGAGGGCCAACTCGAGGTGTAAATGATAAGAGTGAGGCAAACAAGACCCGACTCGAGGTGCAAATGATATGGTTGAGTCAAACGAGGCCTGACTCGAGGCACAAATGATAAGGGTGAGTCAAACAAGGCCTGACTCCAGGCACAAATGATATGGTTGAGTCAAACGAGGCCCAACTTGAGGCACAAATGACATGGTTGAGTCAAATGAGGCCCCAGTCGAGGCGCAAATGATAACGGTGAGGCAAACGAGGCCCGACTCGAGGTGCCAACATATGGGTGAGTCAAACGAGTGCTGACTCAAGGAACAAATGATATGGGTGAGCCAAACGAGGCCCGACTCGAGGCCCAAATGATATGGTTAAGTCAAACAAGGCATGACTCAACTCACAAATGATAAGGGTAAGCCAAACGAGGCACGACTCGAGGCACAAATGATATGTTTAGTCAAACGAGACCCGAATCAAGGCGCAAACGTATGGGTAAGTCAAACAAGGCCGGACTTGAGGAACAAATGATATGGGTGAGCCAAACGAGGCCCGACTCGAGGCCCAAATGATATGGTCGAGTCAAACGAACCCTGACTTGAGGCACATATGATATGGGTGAGTCAAACGAGGCCTGACTCGAGGCACAAATGATATGGATGAGTCCAACGAAGCCTGACTCGAGGCGCAAACATATGGGTGAGTCAAACGACGACCGACTCAAGCCGCAAACATACAGGTGAGTCAATTGACGCTCAACTTGAGGCGCAAATGATATGGTTGAGTCAAACGAGGCATGACTCAAGCCACAAATGATACGGGTAAGTTAAACGAGGCCCAACTCGAGGCGCAAATGATATGGTTTAGTCAAACTAGTCCCAACTCGAGGCACAAAAGATATGGTTGAGTCAAACAAACCCTGACTTGAGGCACATATGATATGTGTGAGTCAAACGAGGCCCAACTCGAGGCCCAAATGATATGGTTAAGTCAAACAAGCCCCGACTCGAGGCACAAACTTATGGGTAAGTCAAATGAAGACCGACTTGGGGTGCAAATGATATGGGTGAGGCAAACGAGGCCTGACTCGAGGTGTAAATGATAAGGCTGAGGCAAACAAGACCCGACTCAAGGTGCAAATGATATGGGTGAGCAAAATGAGGCCCAACTCGAGGCGCAAATTATATGGTTGAGTCAAATGAGGCCTGACTCGAGGCACAAATGATAAGGGTGAGTCAAACGAGGCCTGACTCAAGGCACAAATGATATGGTTGAGTCAAACGAGGCCCGACTTGAGGCACAAATGACATGGTTAAGCCAAACGAGGCCCCACTCGAGGCGCAAATGATAACGGTGAGGAAAACGAGGCCCGACTTGAGGCGCCAACATATGGGTGAGTCAAACGAGTCCTGACTCGAGGAGCAAATGATATGGGTGAGCCAAATGAGGCCCGACTTGAGGCCTAAATGATATGGTTAAGTCAAACGAGGCCCGACTCGTGGCACTAACGTATGGGTGAGTCAAACGAGTCCCGACTCGTGGCGCAAATGATATGGTTGAGTCAAAGAGGCATGACTCAAGCAACAAAAGATAAGGGTAAGTCAAACGAGGCCCAACTCGAGGCGCAAATGATAAGGGCGAGTCAAACAAGGCCTGACTCAAGGCACAAATGATATGGTTGAGTCAAATGAGGCTTGACTCAAGCCACAAATGATAAGGGTAAGTCAAACAAGGCCCGACTCGAGGCGCAAATGATATGGTTTAGTCAAACGAAACCCAACTCGAGGCGCAAACATATGGAGAGTCAAACGAGGCCTGACTCAAGGAACAAATGATACGGGTGAGCCAAACGAGGCCCGACTCGAGGTCCAAATTATATGGTTGAGTCAAACGAACCCTGACTCGAGGCATATATGATATGGGTGAGTCAAACGAGGCCTGACTCGAGGCACAAATGATATGGTTGAGTCCAACGAGGCCCGACTCGAGGCGCAAATGTTATGGTTTAGTCAAACGAGTCCCAACTCGAGGCACAAAAGATATGGTCGAGTCAAACGATCCCATACTCGAGGCACATATAATATGGGTGAGTCAGACGAGGCCTGACTCGAGGCCCAAATGATATGGTTGAGTCAAATGAGGCCCGACTCGAGGCACAAACATATGGGTG
Source organism: Dicorynia guianensis (assembly GCA_037013595.1). Lineage (NCBI taxonomy): Eukaryota > Viridiplantae > Streptophyta > Magnoliopsida > Fabales > Fabaceae > Dicorynia > Dicorynia guianensis. The sequence continues at coordinate 19,828,740 of JASUAB010000002.1, read as the reverse complement.
AGTCAAATGAGGCCTGACTTGAGGCGCAAATGATATGGTTAAGGCAAACGAGGCCCGACTCGAGGTGTAAATGATAAGGGTGAGGCAAACAAGACCCGACTCGAGGTGCAAATGATATGGGTGAGTAAAATGAGGCCGAACTCGAGGCGCAAATGATATGGTTGAGTCCAACGAGGCCTGACTCGAGGCACAAATGATAAGGGTGAGTTAAACAAGGCTTGACTCAAGGCACAAATGATATGGTTGAGTCAAACGAGGCCTGACTTGAGGCACAAATGACATGGTTAAGTCAAACGAGGCCCCACTTGAGGCGCAAATGATAACGGTGAGGCAAACGAGGCCCGACTCGAGGTACCAACATATGGGTGAGTCAAACGAGTCCTGACTCAAGGAACAAATGATATGGGTGAGCCAAACGAGGCCCGACTTGAGGCCTAAATGATATGGTTGAGTCAAACGAGGCATGACACAAGCCACAAATGATAAGGGTAAGTCAAACGAGGCCCGACTCCAAGCGCAAATGATATGGTTTAGTCAAACGAGACCCAACTCGAGGCGCAAACATATGGGTGAGTCAAACGAGGCTAGGCTCGAGGAACAAATGATATGGGTGAGCCAAACGAGGCCCGACTCGAGTCCCAAATGATATGGTTGAGTCAAACGAACCCTGACTCGAGGAACATATGATATGGGTGAGTCAAACGAGGCCTGACTCGAGGCACAAATGATATGGTTGAGTCCAACGAGGCCCGACTCGAGGCGCAAACATATGGGTGAGTCAAATGACGACCGACTCAAGCCGCAAACATACGGTTGAGTCAATCGAGGCTCAACTTGAGGCGTAAATGATATGGTTGAGTAAAACGAGGCATGACTCAAGGCACAAATGATACGGGTAAGTCAAACGAGGCCTGACTTGAGGCACAAATAACATGGTTGAGTCAAACGAGCCCCCATTCAAGGCGCAAATGATAACGGTGAGGGAAACGAGGCCCGACTCGAGGCGCCAACATATGGGTGAGTCAAACGAGTCCTGACTCGAGGAACAAATGATATGGGCGAGGCCCGACTCGAGGCCCAAATGATATGGTTGAGTCAAATGAGGCCCGACTCGAGGCACAAACGTATGGGTGAGTCAAACGAGTCCCGACTCATGGCGCAAATGATCTGGTTGAGTCAAACAAGGCATGACTCCAGCCACAAATTATAACGGTAAGTCAAACTAGGCCCAACTCGAGGCGCAAATGATATGGTTTAGTCAAACGAGACCTGACTCGAGGCACAAACATATGGGTGAGTAAAATGAGGCCCGACTCGAGGCCCACATAATATGGTTTAGTCAAACGAGGCACGACTCGAGGCACAAACATATGGGGGAGTCAATTGAGGCCCGACTTGAGGCACAAATTATATGGTTGAGTCAAACGAGGCCCAACTCGAGGTGTAAACGATAAGGGTGAGGCAAACAAGACCCGACTCGAGGTGCAAATGATATGGGTGAGTAAAATGAGGCCCAACACGAGGCACAAATGATATGGTTGAGTCAAACGAGGCCTGACTCGATGCGCAAATGATAAGGGTGAGTCAAATGTGGCCTGACTCAAGGCACAAATGATATGGTTGAGTCAAACGTGACCTGACTCGAGGCACAAATGACACAGTTGAGTCAAAGGTGGCCCGACTCGAGGCGCAAACATATGGGTGAGTCAAACGAGTCCTGACTCGAGGAACAAATGTTATGGGTGAGCCATACGAGGCCTGACTCGAGGCCCAAATGATATGGTTGAGTCAAACGAGGCCCGACACAAGGCACAAACATATGGGTGAGTCAAACGAGTCCCGACTCATGGCGCAAATGATATGGTTGAGTCAAACGAGGCATGACTCAAGTCACAAATGATAAGGATAAGTCAAACGAGGCCCAACTTGAGGCGTAAATGATATGGTTTAGTCATACGAGACCCGACTCAAGGCGCAAACAAATGGGTGAGTCAAACGAGGCCTGACTCGAGGAACAAATGATATGAGGGAGCCAAACGAGGCCCAACTCAAGGCCTAAATGATATGGTTGAGTCAAACGAGGCCTGACTCGAGGCACAAACATATGGGTTAGTCAAACAAGTCCCGACTCGTGGCGCAAATGATATCATTGAGTCAAACGAGGCATGACTCAAGCCACAAATGATAAGGGTAAGTCAAACGAGGCCCGTCTCGAGGCGCAAATGATATGGTTGAGTCAAACGAGTCTCGACTCGAGGCACAAATGATATGTTTGAGTCAAACGAACCTGACTCAAGGCACAAATGATATGGGTCACTTAATCGAGGCCCCTCGACTCGAGGCACAAATGATATGGTTGAGTCCAACGAGGCCCGACTCGAGGCGCAAACATATGGGTGAGTGAAACTACGACCGACTCAAGCAACAAACATATGGGTGAGTCAAATGAGGCCCAACTCGAGGCGTAAATAATATGGTTGAGTCAAACGAGCCTCGACTCGAGGCACAAATGATATGGTTGAGTCAAATGAACCCTGACTCAAGGCACAAATGATATGGGTGAGTCAAACAAGGCCCGACTCGAGGCACAAATGAAATGGTTGAGTCAAACGAGACCCGAGTTGAGGCGCAAAGATATGTGTGAGTCAAACAAGGCCTGACTTGAGGAACAAATGATATCAGTGAGTCAAACGAGACCTGACTCGAGGCACAAATGATATGGATGAGTCAAACAAGTCCTAACTCGAGGCGTAAATGATATGGTTTAGTCAAACGAGGCCCGACTCGAGGCGCAAACATATGGGTGAGTCAAATGAGGCCTGACTCGAGGAACAAATGATATGGGTGAGCCAAATGAGGCCTGACTCGAGGCACAAATGACATGGTTGAGTCAAACGAGGCCCCACTCGAGGCACAAATGATAAGGGAGAGGCAAACGAGGGCCGACTCGAGGCGCAAACATATGGATGAGTCAAACGAGTCCTGACTCGAGGAACAAATGACATGGGTGAGCCAAACAAGGCCCGATTCAAGGCTCAAATGATATGGTTAAGTCAAACGAGGCCTAACTCGAGGCACAAACATATGGGTGAGTCAAACGACTCCCAACTCGTGGCGCAAATGATATGGTTGAGTCAAACGAGGCATGACTCAAGCCACAGATGATAAGGGTAAGTCAAACGAGGCCTAACTCAAGGTGCAAATGATATGGTTTAGTCAAACAAGACCCGACTCGAGGCGCAAACATATGGGTGAGTCAAACGAGGCCTGACTCGAGGAACAAATGATATGGGTAAGCCAAACGAGGCCCGACTCGAGGCCCAAATAATATGGTTGAGTCAAACGAGGCCTGACTCTAGGCACAAACATATAGGTGAGTCAAATGAGGCCCGACTTGAGGTGCAAATGATATGGTTGAGTCAAACGAGCCCTAACTCGAAGTGTAAATGATAAGGGTGAGGCAAACAAGACCTGACTCGAGGTGCAAATGATATGGGTGAGTGAAATGAGACCCGACTCAAGGCGCAAACATATGGTTGAGTCAAATGAGGCTCAACTCGAGGCGCAAATGATATGGTTGAGTCAAACGAGTCCTGACTCATGGCGCAAATGATATGGTTGAGTCAAACGAGGCATGACTCAAGCCACAAATGATAAGGGTAAGTCAAACGAGGCCCGACTCGAGGAGCAAATGATATAGTTTAGTCAAACGAGTCCCAACTCGAGGTACAAAAGATATGGTTGAGTCAAACGAACCCTGACTCAAGGTACATATGATATGGGTGAGTCAAACGAGGCCTGACTCGAGGCACAAATGATATGGTTAAGTCTAAATGAGTCCTAACTCGAGGCACAAAAGATATGGTTAAGTCAAACGAACCCTAACTCGAGGCACATATGATATGGGTGAGTCAAACGAGGCCCGACTCGAGGCCTAAATGATATGGTTGAGTCAAACGAGGCCCGACTCGAGGCACAAACATATGGGTGAGTCAAATGAAGCCCGAGTTGAGGCACAAATGATATGGTTGAGTCAAACAAGGCTCGACTCGAGGTGTAAATGATAAGTTGAGGCAAATGAGACCCGACTCGAGGTGCAAATGATATGGGTGAGAAAAATGAGGCCCAACTCGAGGCGCAAATGATGTGGTTGAGTCAAACGAGGCCTGACTTGAGGCGCAAATGATAAGGGTGAGTCAAACAAGGCCTGACTCAAGGCACAAATGATATGGTTGAGTCAAACGAGGCTCGACTCGGGGCACAAATGACATGGTTGAGTCAAACAAGGCCCCACTCGAGGCACAAATGATAACGGTGAGGCAAACGAGGCCCGACTCGAGGCGCAAACATATGGGTGAGTCAAACGAGGCATGACTCAAACGACAAATGATAAGGGTAAGTCAAACGAGGCCTGACTCGAGGGGCAAATGATATGGTTTAGTCAAATGAGTCCTAATTCGAGGCACAAAAGATATGGTTGAGTCAAATGAACCCTGACTCGGGGCACATATGATATGGGTGAGTCAAACGAGGCCCGACTCGAGGCACAAATGATATGGTTAAGTCTAAACGAGTCCCAACTCGAGGCACAAAAGATATGATTGAGTCAAACAAACCTTGACTCGAGGCACATATGATATGGGTGAGTCAAACGAGGCCCGACTCGAGGCCCAAATGATATGGTTGAGTCAAACGAGGCCCAACTCGAGGTACAAACATATGGGTGAGTCAAATGAGGCCCGACTTGAGGCGCAAATGAGATGGTTGAGTCAAACAAGGCCCAACTCGAGGTGTAAATGATAAGGGTGAGGCAAACGAGACCCGACTCGAGTTGTAAATGATATGGGTGAGTAAAATGAGGCCCAACTCGAGGCGCAAATGATATGGTTGAGTCAAACGAGGCCTGACTCGAGGCGCAAATGATAAGGGTGAGTCAAGCAAGTCCTGACTCAAGGCACAAATGATATGGTTGAGTCAAACGAGGCCTGACTTGAGGCACAAATGACATGGTTGAGTCAAACGAGGCCCCACTTGAGGTGTAAATGATAAGGGAGAGGCAAACATGACCTAACTCGAGGTGCAAATGGTATGGGTGAGTAAAATGAGGCCCAACTCGAAGCGCACGTGATATGGTTGAGTCAAACGAGGCCTGGCTCGAGGCATAAATGATAAGGGCGAGTCAAACAAGGCCTGACTCAAGGCACAAATGATATGGTTGAGTCAAACGAGGCATGACTCAAGCCACAAATGATAAGGGTAAGTCAAACGAGGCCCGACTCGAGGCGCAAATGATACGGTTTAGTCAAACGAGACCCGACTCGAGACGCAAACATATGGGTGAGTCAAAGGAGGCCTGACTAGAGGAACAAATGATATGGGTGAGCCAAACGAGACCCGACTTGAGGCCCCAATGATATGGTTGAGTAAAACGAGGCCCGACACGAGCAACAAACATATGGGTGAGTCAAACGAGTCCTAACATGTGGCGCAAATGATATGGTTGAGTCAAACGAGGCATGACTCAAGCCACAAATGATAAGGGCAAATCAAACCAGGCCCAACTCGGGGCGCAAATGTTATGGTTTAGTCAAATGAGACCCGACTCGAGGCACAAACATATGGGTGAGTCAAACGACGACCGACTCAAGCCGCAAACATACGGTTGAGTCAATTGAGGCTCAACTCGAGGCGCAAATGATATGGTTGAGTCAAACGAGTCCCGACTCGTGGCGCAAATGATATGGTTGATTCACACGAGGCATGACTCAAGCCACAAATGATAAGGGTAAGTTAAACGAGGCCCGGCTCGAGGCGCAAATGATATGGTTTAGTTAAACGAGTCCCAACTCGAGGCACAAAAGATAAGGTTGAGTCGAACAAACTCTGACTCGAGGCACATATGATATGGGTGAGTCAAACGAGGCCCAACTCGAGGCACAAATGATATGGTAATGTCCAAACAAATCCCAACTCGAGGCACAAAAGATATGGTTAAGTCAAACGAACCCTTACTCGAGGCACATATGATATGGGTGAGTCAAACGAGGCCCGACTCGTGGCACAAACATATGGGTGAGTCAAATGAGGCCCGACTTGAGGCGCAAATGATATAGTTGAGTTAAACGAGGCCCAACTCGAGGTGTAAATGATAGGGGTGAGGCAAACAAGACCCGAATCGAGGTGCAAATGATATGGGTGAGTAAAATGAGGCCCAACTCGAGGTGCAAATGATATGGTTGAGTCAAACGAGGCTTGACTCGAGGCGCAAATGATAAGGGTGAGTCAAACAAGGCCTGACTCAAGGCACAAATGATATGGTTGGGTCAAATGAGGCCCGACTTGAGGCACAAATGACATGGTTAAGTCAAACGAGGCCTGACTTGAGGCGCAAATGATAACGGTGAGGCAAACGAGGCCCGACTCGAGGCGCAAATATATGGGTGAGTCAAACGAGTCCTGACTCGAGGAACAAATGATATGGGTGAGCCAATCGAGGCCTGACTCGAGGCCCAAATAATATGGTGGAGTCAAACGAGGCCCGACTCGAGGCAGAAACATATGGGTAAGTCAAACGAGTCCCGACTCGTGGCGCAAATGATATGGTTGAGTCAAACGAGGCATGACTCAAGCCACAAATGATAAGGGTAAGTCAAACGAGGCCTGACTCGAGGCGCAAATGATATGGTTTAGTCAAACGAGACCCGACTCGAGGTGCAAACATATGGGTGAGTCAAACGAGGCCTGACTCATGGAACAAATGATATGGGTGAACCAAACGAGGCCCGACTCGAGGCCCAAATGATATGGTTGAGTCAAACAAGGCCCGACTCGAGGCACAAACATATGGGTGAGTCAAACGAGTCCCGACTCGTGGAGCAATAGAAATGGTAGAGTCAAACGAGGCAAGACTCAAGCCACAAATGATAAGGGTAAGTCAAATGAGGCCCGACTCAAGGTACAAATGATATGGTTGAGTCAAACAATTCTCGACTCGAGGCATAAATGATATGGTTGAGTCGAACGAGGCCCGACTCGAGGCGCAAACATATGGTTGTGTGAAACGACGACTGATTCAAGCCGCAAACATACGGGTGAGTCAAATGAGGCCCAACTCGAGGCGCAAATGATATGGTTGAGTCAAACGACCTCGACTCGAGGCACAAATGATATGGTTGAGTGAAACGAACCCTGACTCAAGGCACAAATGATATGGGTGAGTCAAACAAGGCCCGAATCGAGGCACAAATGAAATGGTTGAGTCAAACGAGACCCGACTCGAGGTGCAAACATATGTGTGAGTCAAACAAGGCCTGACTTGAGGAACAAATGATATCAGTGAGTCAAACGAGGCCTGACTCGAGGCACAAATGATATGGATGAGTCAAACAAGTCCCGACTTGATGCGCAAATGATATGGTTTAGTCAAACGAGACCCGACTTGAGGCTCAAATATATGGGTGAGTCAAATGAGGCCTAACTCGAGGAACAAATGATATGGGTGAGCCAAACGAGGCCCGACTTGAGGCTCCAATGATACGGTTGAGTCAAACAAGGCCCGACACGAGCAACAAACATATGGGTGAGTCAAACGAGTCCTAACATGTGGCGCAAACGATATGGTTGAGTCAAACGAGGCATGACTCAAGCCACAAATGATAAGGGTAAGTCAAACTAGGCCCAACTCGAGGGACAAACATATGGGTGAGTCAAACGAGGCCTGACTCGAGGAACAAATGATATGGGTGAGCCAAATGAGGCCCAACTCGAGGCCCAAATGATATGGTTGAGTCAAACGAGGCCCAACTCGAGGCACAAACATATGGGTGAGTCAAACGAGTTCTGACTCGTGGCGCAAATGATATGGTTGAGTCAAACAAGGCATGACTCAAGCCACAATGATAAGGGTAAGTCACACGAGGCCCGACTCGAGGCGTAAATGATATGGTTGAGTCAAACGAGTCCCAACTCGAGGCACACAAGATATGGTTGAGTCAAACGAACCCTGACTCAAGGCCCAAATGATATGGGTGAGTCAAACGAGGCCCGACTCGAGGCACAAATGATATGGTTGAGTCCAACGAGGCCCGACTCAAGGCGCAAACATATGGGTGAGTCAAACGATGACTGTCTCAAGCCACAAACATACGGGTGAGTCAATTGAGGCCAAACTCGAGGCACAAATGATATGGTTGAGTCAAACGAGTCCTAACTCGAGGCACAAATGATATGGTTGAGTCAAATGAACCCTGACTCAAGGCACAAATGATATGGGTGAGTCAAACGAGGCCTGACTTGGGGAACAAATGAAATGGTTGAGTCAAACGAGACCCAACTCGAGGCTCAAACATATGTGTGAGTCAAACAAGGCTTGACTCGTGGAACAAATGATATCGGTGAGTCAAACGAGTCCCGACTCGAGGCACAAATGATATGGATGAGTCAAACAAATCCCGACTCGAGGCGCAAATGATATGGTTTAGTCAAACGAGACCCAACTCAAGGCACAAACATATGGGTGAGTCAAATGAGGCCTGAGTCGAGGAACAAATGATATGGGCGAGCCAAACGAGGCCCAAGTCGAGGCCTAAATGATATGGTTGAGTCAAACGAGAACCGACTCGAGGGACAAACATATGGGTGCGTCAAATAAGGTCCGGAATTAGGCGCAAATGATATGATTGAGTCAAACGAGGCCAACTCGAGGTGTAAATGATAAGGGTGAGGCAAACGAGACTTGACTCAAGGTGCAAATGATATGGGTGAGTAAAATAGGGCCCAACTTGAGGCGCAAATGATATGGTTGAGTCAAACGAGGCCTGACTCGAGGCATAAATGATATGGGTGAGTCTAACGAGGCCCAACACGAGGCGTAAATGATAAGTGTGAATCTAACAAGGCCCGACTCGAGGCGCAAATGATAAGGGTGAGAAAAACAAAGCCCAACAAGAGGCACAAATGATATGGGTGAGTCAAACAAGGGCCAACTCCAGGCACAAATGATATGGTTGAGTTAAACAAGGCTTGACTCCAGGTACAACTGATATGGGTGAGTCTAACAAGGCCCAACTCGAGGCGCAAATGATATGGTTGAGTCAAACGAGGCCTAAGTCAGGGCACAAATGATATAGGTGAGTGAAACGAGGCCCCACTCAACGCGCAAATGATAAGGGTGAGTCAAATGAGGCCCGACAGGAGGCGCAAATGATATGGGTAAGTCAAACAAGGCCCAACTTGAGGCACAAATGATATGGTTGAGTCAAATGAGGACCGACTCGAGGCACAATTAGTATGGTTGAGTTAAACAAGGCCTGACTCGGGGCGCAAATGAAGCGGTTAACTCAAACAAGGCCCGACTCAAGGTGCAAACATATGGGTGAGTCAAATGACACCTGACTCAAGGAACAAATGATGTGGTTGAGTCAAACAATGCCTGACTCAAGGCACAAATGATCTGGGTGAGTCAAACAAGGCCCGACTCGAGGCACAAATGATATGGATGAGTCAAATGAGGCCCGACTCGAGGCGCAAATGATATGGTTAAGTCAAACGAGCCCTGACTTGAGGCGCAAATGATTTGGGTGAGTCAAATGAAGCCTGACTCGAGGCACAAATGATAAGGGTGAGTAAAACGAGGCCCAACAAGAGGTGCAAATGATATGGGTGAGCCAAACGAGCCCCGCCTCGAGTCGCAAATCATAGGAGTAAGTCAAACAAAGCTCGACAAGAGGCGCAAATGATATGGGTGAGTCAAACAAGGGCCAACTCCAGGCGCAAATGATATGGTTTAGTCAAACAAGGCCTAACTCAAGGTACAATTGATATGGGTGAGTCAAACGAGGCCTAATTCGAAGTGCAAATGATATGGTTGAGTCAAACGAGGCCTAAGTCGTGGCACAAATGATATAGGTGAGTCAAACGAGGCTCGACTTAAAGTGCAAATGATAAGGGTGAGTCAAACGAGGCCCGACAGGAGGCGCAAATGATATGGGTAAGTCAAACGAGGCCCAACTTGAGGCACAAACGATATGGGTAAGTCAAACGAGGCCCAACTTGAGGCGCAAATGATATGGTTGAGTCAAACAAGCCCTGACTCTAGGCGCAAATGATATGGGTGAGTCAAACGAGGCCTGACTCGAGGCGCAAATGAAGTGGTTAACTCAAACAAGGCTCGAGTCGAGGTGCAAACATATGGGTGAGTCAAATAACACCTGACTCGAGGCGCAAATTATGTGGTTGAGTCAAACAGGGCCTGACTCGAGGCACAAATGATATGGGTGAGTCAAATGAGGCCCGACTTGAGGCGCAAATGATATGGTTGAGTCAAACGAGCCCTAACTCGAGGCACAAATAATATGGGTGAGTCAAACGAGGCTTGACTCGAGGCAGAAATGATAAGGGTGAGTAAAATGAGGCCCGACAGGAGGCGCAAATGATATGTGTGAGCCAAACGGGGCCTTACTCGAGTCGCAAATGAGAGGGGTGAGTCAAACAAGGCCTGACAAGTCGAGCAAATGATATGGGTGAGTCAAACAAGGACCAACACCAGGTGCAAATCATATGGTTGAGTCAAACGAGGCCCGAGTCAAGGCGTAAACATATGTGTGAGTCAAACGAGGCCTAACTTGAGGAACAAATGATATCGGTGAGTCAAACGAGGCCTGACTCGAGGCACAAATGATTTGGATGAGTCAAACAATTCCCAACCCGAGGCATAAATGATATGGTTTAGTCAAATGAGACCTGACTCGAGGCGCAAACATATAGGTGAGTCAAACGAGGTCTGACTCGAGAACAAATGATATGGTTGTGTCAAACAAGTCTCGACTCATGGCGCAAATGATATGGCTGAGTCAAACGAGGCATGACTCAAGCCACAATTGATAAGGGTGAGACAAACGAGGCCTGACTCGACGTGCAAACGATATAGTTGAGTCAAACGAGTCCCGACTCGAGGCGCAAATGATATGGTTGAGTCAAACGAACCCTGACTCAAGGCACAAATGATATGCGTCAGTCAAACGAGGCCTGACTCGAGGCATAAATGATATGGCTGAGTCAAACGAGACCCGACTTGAGGCACAAACATATGTGTGAGTTAAACAAGGCCCAACTCAAGGAATAAATGATATGGTTGAGTCAAATAAGGCCTGACTCGAGGCACAATTGATATGGGTTAGTCAAACGAGGCCCCAACTCGAGGTGCAAGTGATATGGTTGAGTCAAACGAGGCCTGACTCATGGCACAAATCATATGGGTAAGTCAAACGAGGCCCAACTCGAGGCGCAAATGATATGGTTGAGTCAAACGAGGCCCGACTCAAGGCACATATGATTTGGTTGAGTCAAACGAGGCTCGACTTGATGCACAAATGACATGATTGAGTAAAACGAGGCCCAACTCGAGGTGCAAACGATAAGGATGAGGCAAACGAGGCCTGACTCGAGGCGCAAATGATATGGGTGAGTCAAACGAGGCCCAACTCGAGGGGCAAATGATATGGTTGAGTCAAACGAGGCCTGACTCCTGGCGCAAATGATAGGGTAAATCTAACGAGGCCCAACTCGAGGCGCAAATGATAAGTGTGAATCGAACGAGGCCAGACTCGAGGCGTAAATGAGAAGAGTGAGTAAAACAAGGCCCAACAAGAGGCGCAAATGATATGGGTGAGTCAAACAAGGGCAATCTCCAGGTGCAAATGATATGGTTGAGTTAAACAAGGCTTGACTCGAGGTACAACTGATATCGTTGAGTCTAATGAAGCCCAACTCGAGGTGCAAATTATATGGTTATGTCAAACGAGGCCTAAGTCGGGGCACAAATGATATAGGTGAGTCAAACGAGGCCCGACAGGAGGTGCAAATGATATGGGTAAGTTAAACGAGGCCCGACTTGAGGTGCAAATGATATGGTTGAGTCAAATGAGGACCGACTTGAGGCACAATTGATATGGTTGTGTCAAACGAGCCCTGGCTCGAGGCACAAATGATATGGTTAAGTCAAACGAGGCCTAAGTCATGGCACAAATGATATAGGTGAGTCAAACAAGGCCCGACTCGAAGCGCAAATGATAAGGGTGAGTCAAACGAGGCCTGACAGGAGGCGCAAATGATATGGGTAAGTCAAACGAGGCCTAACTTGAGGCACAAATGATATGGTTGAGTCAAACGAGGCTCGACTCGAGGCGCAAATGATATGGTTAAGTCAAACAACCCCTAATTCGAGGCGCAAATGATATGGGTGAGTCAAACAAGGCCTGACTCGAGGCGCAAATGATAAGGGTGAGTAAAATGAGGACCGAAAAGAGGTACAAATGATATGGGTGAGCCAAACGAGGCTCGACTCGAGTTGCAAATGATAGGGGTGAGTCAAACAAGCCCCAACAAGATGAGCAAATGATATGGGTGAGTCAAACAAGGACCAACTCCAGGCGCAAATCATATGGTTTAGTCAAACGAGGCCCAAGCTGAGGCGCAAACATATGTGTGAGTCAAACGAGGCCTAACTCGAGGAATAAATGATATCGGTGAGTGAAATGAGGCCTGACTTGAGGCACAAATGATTTCGATGAGTCAAACAAGTCCTGACTCGACGCGCAAATGATATGGTTTAGTCAAACAAGACCCGACTTGAGGCGCAACCATATGGGTGAGTCAAACGAGGCCTAACTCGAGAACAAATGATATGGGTGAGTCAAATGAGTCCCGATTCATGGCGCAAATGATATGGTTGAGTCAAACGAGTCCCAACTCGAGGCGCAAATAATATGGTTGAGTCAAACGAGGCCCAACTCGAGGCACAAATGATATGGTTGTGTCCAACGAGGCCCAACTCGATGGGCAAACATATGGGTGAGTCAAACGACGATCGACTCAAGCCACAAACATACAGGTGAGTCAATTGAGGCTCAACTCGGGGAGCAAAAGATATGGTTGAGTCAAACGAGTCCCGACTTGTGGCGCAAATGATATGGTTGAGTCAAACGAGGCATGACTCAAGCCACAAATGATAAGGATAAGTCAAACGAGGACCGACTTGAGGCGTAAATGATATGGTTGAGTCAAACGAAACCTGACTCAAGGCACAAATGATATGCGTGAGTCATACGAGGCCCGACTCGTGGCGCAAATGATATGGTTGAGTCAAACGAGGCATGACTCAAGCCACAAATGATAAGGGAGAGACAAACGAGGCCTGACTCGAGGCGCAAACGATATAGTTGAGTCAAACGAGTCCCGACTCGAGGCGCAAATGATATGGTTAAGTCAAACAAACCCAGACTCAAGGCACAAATGATATGCGTGAGTCAAACGAGGCCTGACTGGAGGCACAAATGATATGGCTGAGTCAAACGAGACCCGACTCGAGGCACAAACATATGTGTGAGTTAAACAAGGCCCGACTCAGGGAACAAATGATATGGTTGAGTCAAATAAGGCCTGACTCGAGGCACAATTGATATGGGTGAGTCAAACGAGGCCCCAACTCGAGGCGCAAGTGATATGGTTGAGTCAAACGAGGCCTGACTCATGGCACAAATCATATGGGTAAGTCAAACGAGGCCCAACTCGAGGCGCAAATGATATGGTTGAGTCAAATGAGGCCCGACTCAAGGCACATATGATATGGTTGAGTCAAATGAGGCCCGACTTGAGGCACAAATGACATGATTGAGTAAAACGAGGCCTAACTCAAGGTGCAAATGATAAGGGTGAGGCAAACGAGGGCTGACTCGAGGCGCAAATGATATGGGTGAGTCAAACGAGGCCCAACTCGAGGGGCAAATGATATGGTTGAGTCGAACGAGGCCTGACTCCTGGCGCAAATGATAAGGGTAAATCTAATGAGGCCCAACTCGCGGCGCAAATGATAAGTGTGAATCTAACAAGGCCAGACTCGAGGCGCAAATGAGAAGGGTAAGTAAAACAAGGCCCAACAAGAGGCGCAAATGATATGGATGAGTCAAACAAGGGCCATCTCCAGGTGCAAATGATATGGTTGAGTGAAACAAGGCTTGACTCGAGGTACAACTTATATCGTTGAGTCTAATGAAGCCCAACTCGAGGCGCAAATGATATGGTTAAGTCAAACGAGGCCTAAGTCAGGGCACAAATGATATAGGTGAGTCAAACGAGGCCCGACAGGAGGCGCAAATGATATGGGTAAGTCAATCGATGCCCAACTTGAGGCACAAATGATATGGTTGAGTCAAACAAGGACCAACTCGAGGCACAATTGTTATGGTTGAGTCAAACGAGCCCTGGCTCGAGGCGCAAATGATATGGTTATGTCAAACGAGGCCTAAGTCGTGGCACAAATGATATAGGTGAGTCAAACAAGGTCCAACTCGAAGCGCAAATGATAAGGGTGAGTCAAACGAGGCCTGACAGGAGGTGCAAATGATATGGGTAAGTCAAACGAGGCCCAACTTGAGGCACAAATGATATGGTTGAGTCAAACGAGGCCTGACTCGAGGCGCAAATGATATGGTTAAGTCAAACGAGCCCTAATTCGAGGCGCAAATGATATGGGTGAGTCAAACGAGGCCTAACTCGAGGCGCAAATGATAAGGGTGAGTAAAATGAGGCCCGAAAAGAGGTGCAAATGATATGGGTGAGCCAAACGAGGCTCGACTCGAGTCGCAAATGATAGGGGTGAGTCAAACAAGCCCCGACAAGATGAGCAAATGATATGGGTGAGTCAAACAAGGACCAACTCCAGGCACAAGTCATATGGTTGAGTCAAACGAGGCCCAAGTCGAGGCGCAAACATATGTGTGAGTCAAACGAGGCCTAACTCGAGGAACAAATGATATCGGTGAGTCAAACGAGGCCTGACTCGAGGCACAAATGATTTTGATGAGTCAAACAAGTCCCGACTCGACGCACAAATGATATGGTTTAGTCAAACAAGACCCAACTCGAGGCGCAACCATATGGGTGAGTCAAACGAGGCCTAACTCGAGAACAAATGATATGGGTAAGTCAAATGAGTCCCGATTCATGGCGTAAATGATATGGTTGAGTCAAACGAGGCATGACTCAAGCCACAAATGATAAGGGTGAGTCAAACGAGGCCCGACTTGAGGCACAAATGATATGGCTGAGTCAAACGAGTCCCAACTCGAGGTGCAAATGATACGGTTGAGTCAAACAAGGCCCGACTCGAGGCACAAATGATATGGTTGTGTCCAACGAGCCCCGACTCGATGCGTAAACGTATGGGTGAGTCAAACGACGACCAACTCAAGCCGCAAACATACGAGTGAGTCAATTGAGGCTCAACTCGGGGCGCAAATGATATGGTTGAGTCAAACGAGTCCCGACTTGTGGCGCAAATGATATGGTTGAGTCAAACGAGGCATGACTCAAGCCACAAATGATAAGGGTGAGTCAAATGAGGCTCGACTCGAGGCGTAAATGATATGGTTGAATCAAACGAGTCTCAACTCGAGGCGCAAATGATATGATTGAGTCAAACGAACTCTGACTCAAGGTACAAATGATATGCATGAGTCAAACGAGGCCCGACTCGTGGCGCAAATGATATGGTTGAGTCAAATGAGAGCCAACTCGAGGCACAAACATATGTGTGAGTTAAACAAGGCCCCACTCAAAGAACAAATGATATGGTTGAGTCAAACAAGGCCTAACTCGAGGCACAATTGTTATGGGTGAGTCAAACGACGCCCAAGTCGAGGCGCAAATGATATGGTTGAGTCAAACGAGCCCTGACTCGAGGCACAAATCATATGGGTGAGTCAAACAAGGCCCAACTCGAAGCACAAATGATAAGGGCGAGTCAAATGAGGCCCGACAAGAGGCGCAAATGATGTAGGTAAGTCAAACAAGGCCCGACAAGAGGCGTAAATGATATGGTAGAGTCAAACGAGGCTCGACTCGAGGAACAAATGATATGGTTGAGTCAAACCAGCCCTGACTCGAGGCGCAAATGATATGGTTGAGTCAAATGAGGTCTAACTCGAGGCGCAAATGATGTGGTTGAGTCAAACAAGGCCTGACTCGAGGTGCAAACATAAGGGTGAGTCAAACGACACCCGACTCGAGGCACAAATGATGTGGTTGAGTCAAACAAGGCATGACTTGAGGCACAAATGATATGGGTGAGTCAAACGAGGCCTGACTTGAGACACAATGATATGGTTGAGCCAAACGAGCCCTGACTTGAGGCGCAAATGATATGGGTGAGTCAAACGAAGCCTGACTCGAGGCGCAAATGATAAGGGTGAGTAAAACGAGGCCCAACAAGAGGTGCAAATGATATGGGTGAGACAAACGAGGCCCACCTCGAGCCACAAATCATAGGGGTGATTCAAACAAAGCCCGACAAGAGGTGCAAATGATATGGGTGAGTCAAACAAGGGCCAACTTCAGGCGCAAATGATTTAGTTGAGTCAAACAAGGTCTGACTCGAGGTACAATTGATATGGGTGGGTCTGACAAGGCCCAACTCGATGCGCAAATGAAATGGTTGAGTCAAACAAGGCCTAAGTCAGGGCATAAATGATATAGGTGAGTCAAACGAGGCCCGACTCGAAGCACAAATGATAAGGGTTAGTCAAACGAGGCCCGACAGGAGGCACAAATTATATGGGTTAGTCAAACGGGGCCCAACTTGAGGCGCAAATGATATGGTTGAGTCAAACGAGGACCAACTCGAGGTACAATTGATATGGTTGAGTCAAACAAGCCCTGACTCGAGGCGCAAATAATATGGGTGAGTCAAACGAGGCCTGACTCGAGGAGCAAATGAAGTGGTTGACTCAAACAAGGCCCGACTCGAGGTGCAAACATATGGGTGAGTCGAATGACACCTAACTCAAGGCACAAATGATGTGGTTGAGTCAAACAAGGCCTAACTCGAGGCACAAATGATATGGGTGAGTCAAACGAGGCCGACTCGAGGCGTAAATGATATGGTTAAGTCAAACGGGCCCTAACTCGAGGCACAAATGATATGGGTCAGTTAAACGAGGCCTGACTCAAGGCGCAAATGATAAGGGTGAGTAAAACGAGGCCTAACAAGAGGTGCAAATGATATAGGTGAGCCAAATGGGGCCTTACTCGAATCGCAAATGATAAGGGTGAGTCAAACAAGGCCCGACAAGACGAGCAAATGATTTGGGTGAGTCAAACAAGGACCAACTCCAGGTGCAAATCATATGGTTGAGTCAAACGATGCCCGAGTCTAAGCGTAAACATATGTGTGAGTCAAACGAGGCCTAACTGGAGGAACAAATGTTATCGGTGAGTCAAACGAGGCCTGACTCATGGCACAAATGATTTGGATGAGTCAAACAAGTCCCAACCCGGGGCGCAAATGATATGGTTTAGTCAAATGAGACCCGACTCGAGGCACAAACATATGGGTGAGTCAAACGAGGCTTGACTCGAGAACAAATGATATGGTTGAGTCAAACAAGTCCCGACTCATGGCGCAAATGATATGGTTGAGTCAAACGAGGCATGACTCAAGCCACAAATGATAAGGGTGTTACAAACGAGGCCCGACTCGAGGCACAAACGATATGATTGAGTCAAACGAGTCCCGACTCGACGTACAATTGATATGGTTGAGTCAAACAAGCCTTGACTCGAGGCGCAAATGATATGGGTGAGTCAAACGAGGCCTGACTCGAGGAGCAAATGAAGTGGTTGACTCAAACAAGGACCGACTTGAGGTGCAAACATATGGGTGAGTCAAATGACACCTGACTCGAGGCACAAATGATGTGGTTGAGTCAAACATGGCCTGACTCGAGGCACAAATGATATGGGTGAGTGAAACGAGGGCCAGCTTGAGGCACAAATGATATGGTTGAGTCAAATGATCCCTAACTCGAGGCGCAAATGATAAGGGTCAATCAAACGAGGCCAAACTCAAGGCGCAAATGATATGGGTGAGCCAAACGGGGCCTTACTTGAGTCACAAATGATAAGGGTGAGTCAAATGAGGCCCGACTCGAGGCACAAACGATATGGTTGAGTCAAACGAGTCCCGACTTGAGGCGCAAATGATATGGTTGAGTCAAACGAACCCTGACTCAAGGCACAAATGATATGCGTGAGTCAAACGAGGCCTGACTCGAGGCGCAAATGATATGGTTGAGTCAAACGAGACCCAACTCAAGGAACAAACATATGTGTGAGTTAAACAAGGCCCGACTCAAGGAACAAATGATATGGTTGAGTCAAACAAGGCCTGACTCAAGTCACAATTGATAAGGGAGAGTCAAACGAGGCCTAACTCGAGGCACAAATGATATGGTTGAGTCAAACGAGGCCTAACTCAAGGCACAAATTATATGGTTGAGTCAAACAAGGCCAAACTTGGGGCACAAATGACATGATTGAGTCAAACGAGGCCCAACTCGAAGCGCAAACGATAAGGCTGAGTCAAACGAGACCCAACAAGAGGCACAAACGATAAGGCTGAGTCAAACGAGGCCTAACTCGAGGCGCAAATGATATGGTTGCGTCAAACGAGGCCCAACTCGAGGCGCGAATGATATGGTTGCGTCAAACGAGGCCCGACTCGAGGCACAAATGATATGGTTGAGTCAAACGAGCCCTGACTCGAGGTGCAGAGCCTGACTCGAGGCACAAATGATGTAGCTGAGTCAAACGACGCCTGACTTGAGGTGCAAACATAAGGGTGAGCCAAACGAGGCCCGACAAGAGGCACAAATGATATAGGTAAGTCAAACGAGGACCGACAAGAGGTGCAAATGATATGGTTTAGTCAAACAAGGCCTAACTCAAGGTACAATTGATATGGGTGAGTCTAACGAGGCCTAATTCGAGGCGCAAATGATATGGTTGGGTCAAACGAGGCCTAAGTCGTGGCACAAATGATATTGGTGAGTCAAACGAGGCTCGACTCGAAGCATAAATGATAAGGGTAAGTCAAACGAGGCTCGACAGGAGGCGCAAATGATATGGGTAAGTCAAACGAGGACCAACTTCAGGCGCAAATGATATGGTTGAGTCAAACGAGGACCGACTCGAGGTACAATTGATATGTTGAGTCAAACAAGCCCTGACTCGAGGTGCAAATGATATGGGTGAGTCAAACGAGGCCTGACTCGAGACGCAAATGAAGTGGTTGACTCAAACAAGGCCTGAGTCGAGGTGCAAACATATGGGTGAGTCAAATAACACCTGACTTGAGGCACAAATGATGTGGTTGAGTCAAACAAGGCCTGACTCGAGGCACAAATGATATGGGTGAGTCAAACGAGGCCCGACTTAAGGCACAAATGATATGGTTGAGTCAAACGAGCCCTAACGCAAGGCACAAATGATATGGGTGAGTCAAACGAGGCCTGACTCGAGGCAGAAATGGTAAGGGTGAGTAAAACGAGGCCTGACAAGAGGTGCAAATGATATGTGTGAGCCAAACGGGGCCTTACTCGAGTCGCAAATGATAGGGGTGAGTCAAACAAGGCCCGACAAGATGAGCAAATGATATGGGTGAGTCAAACAAGGACCAACTCCAGGTGCAAATCATTTGGTTGAGTCAAACGAGGCCTGAGTCAAGGCGTAAACATATGTGTGCATCAAACAAGGCCTAACTTGTGGAACAAATGATATCGGTGAGTCAAACGAGGCCTGACTGGAGGGACAAATGATTTGAATGAGTCAAACAATTCCCGACTCGAGGCGCAAATGATATGGTTTAGTCAAACGAGACCTGACTCGAGGCGCAAACATATGGGTGAGTCAAACGAGGCCTGACTCGAGAACAAATGATACGGTTGAGTCAAACAAGTCTTGACTCATAGCGCAAATGATATGGTTGAGTCAAATGAGGCATGACTCAAGCCACAAATGATAAGGGTGAGACAAACGAGGCCCGACTCGAGGCGCAAATGATATAGTTGAGTCAAACGAGTCCTGACTCAGGGCGCAAATGATATGGTTAAGTCAAATGAACCCTGACTCAAGGCACAAATGATATGCGTGAGTCAAACGAGGCCTGACTCGAGGCACAAATGATATGGATGAGTCAAACGAGACCCGACTCGAGGAACAAACATATGTGTGAGTTAAAAAAGGCCCGACTCAGGGAGCAAATGATATGGTTGAGTCAAATAAGGCCTGACTCGAGGCACAATTGATATGGTTGAGTCAAACGAGGCCCCAACTCGACGCACAAGTGATATGGTTGAGTCAAATGAGGCCTGACTCATGGCACAAATCATATGGGTGAGTCAAACGAGGCCCAACTCGAGGTGCAAATGATATGGTTGAGTCAAACGAAGCCCGACTCAAGGCACATATAATATGGTTGAGTCAAACGAGGCCCGACTTGAGGCACAAATGACATGATTGAGTAAAACGAGGCCCAACTCGAGGTGCAAATGATAAGGGTGAGGTAAACGAGGCCTGACTCGAGGCACAAAAGATATGGGTGAGTCAAACGAGGCCCAACTCGAGGGGCAAATGATATTGTTGAGTCAAACGAGACCTGACTTCTGGTGCAAATGATAAGGGTAAATCTAACGAGGCCCAACTCGAGGCGCAAATTGTAAGTGTGAATCTAACGAGGCCAGACTCGAGGCGCAAATGATAAAGGTGAGTAAAACAAGGCCAACAAGAGGCGCAAATGATATGGGTGAGTGAAACAAGGGCCATCTCCAGGTGCAAATGATATGGTTGAGTTAAACAAGGCTTGACTCGAGGTACAACTGATATCGTTGAGTCTAATGAAGCCCAACTCGAGGCACAAATGATATGGTTAAGTCAAACGAGGCCTAAGTCGGGGCACAAATGATATAGGTGAGTCAAACAAGGCGCGATAGGAGGCGCAAATGATATGGGTAAGTCAAACGAGGCCCAACTTGGGGCACAAATGATATGGTTGAGTCAAACGAGGACCGACTCGAGGCACAATTGATATGGTTGAGTCAAACGAGCCCTGGCTTGAGGCGCAAATGATATGGTTAAGTCAAACGAGGCCTAAGTCGTGGCACAAATGATATAGGTGAGTCAAACAAGGCCCGACTCGAAGCGTAAATGATAAGGGTGAGTCAAACGAGGCCCGACAGGAGGCGCAAATCATATGGGTAGGTCAAACGAGGCCCAACTTGAGGCACAAATGATATGCTTGAGTCAAACGAGGCCCGACTCGAGGCGCAAATGATATGGTTGAGTCAAATGAGCCCTAATTCGAGGTGCAAATGATATGGGTGAGTCAAACAAGGCCTGACTCGAGGCGCAAATGATAAGGGTGAGTAAAACGAGGCCCGAAAAAAGTTGCAAATGATATGGGTGAGCCAAACAAGGCTCGACTCGAGTCGCAAATGATAGGGGTGAGTCAAACAAGCCCCGACGAGACAAGCAAATGATATGGGTGAGTCAAACAAGGACCAACTCCAGGCGCAAATCATATGGTTGAGTCAAACGAGGCCCGAGTCAAGGCGCAAACATATGTGTGAGTCAAACGAGGCCTAACTCGAGGAACAAATGATATCAGTGAGTCAAACAAGGCTTGACTCAAGGCACAAATGATTTCGATGAGTTAATCAAGTCCTGATTCGATGCGCAAATGATATGGTTTAGTCAAACAAGACCCGACTCGAGGCGCAACCATATGGGTGAGTCAAACGAGGCCTAACTCTAGAACAAATGATATGGGTGAGTCAAATGAGTCCTAATTCATGGCGCATTTGATATGGTTGAGTCAAACGAGGCATGACTCAAGCCACAAATGATAAGGGTGAGTCAAACGAGGCCCGACTCGAGGCGTAAACGATATGGTTGAGTCAAACGAGTCCCAACTCGAGCCGCAAATGATATGGTTGAGTCAAACGAGGCCTGACTCGAGGCACAAATGATATGGTTGTGTCCAACGAGGCCTGACTCGATGCGTAAACATATGGGTGAGTCAAACGACGACCGACTCAAGCCACAAACATACGGGTGAGTAAATTGAGGCTTAACTCGGGGTGCAAATGATATGGTTGAGTCAAACGAGTCCCGACTTGTGGCGCAAATGATATGGTTGAGTCAAACGAGGCATGACTCAAGCCACAAATGATAAGGGTGAGTCAAACGGGGCCCGACTCGAGGCGTAAACGATATGGTTGAGTCAAACGAGTCTCGACTTGAGGCGCAAATGATATGGTTGAGTCAAACGAACCCTGACTCAAGGCACAAATGATATGCATGAGTCAAACGAGGCCCGACTTGTGGAACAAATGATATGGTTGAGTAAAACGAGATCCAACTCGAGGCACAAACATATGTGTGAGTTAAACAAGGCCCCACTCAAAGAACAAATGATATGGTTGAGTCAAACAAGGCCTGACTCGAGGCACAATTGATATGGGTGAGTCAAACGACGCCCAACTCGAGGCGCAAATGATATGGTTGAGTCAAACGAGCCCTGACTCAAGGCACAAATCATATGGGTGAGTCAAACGAGGCCCAACTCAAAGCGCAAATGATAAGGGTGAGTCAAACGGGGCCCGACAAAAGGCGCAAATGATATAGGTAAGTCAAACAAGGCCCGACAAGAGGCGCAAATGATATGGTTAAGTCAAACAAGGCCCGACTCGAGGAACAAATGATATGGTTGAGTCAAACGAGCCCTGACTCGAGGCGCAAATGATATGGGTGAGTCAAATGAGGCCTAACTCGAGGCGCAAATGATGTGGTTGAGTCAAACAAGGCCTGACTCGAGGTGCAAACATAAGGGTGAGTCAAACGACACCCGACTCAAGGCATAAATGATGTGGTTGAGTCAAACAAGGCATGACTCGAGGCACAAATGATATGGGTGAGCCAAACGAGGCCTGACTTGAGACGCAATTACATGGTTGAGCCAAACGAGCCCTGACTCGTGGCGCAAATGATATGAGTGAGTCAAACGAAGCTTAACTCAAGGCGCAAATGATAAGGGTGAGTAAAACGAGGCCCAACAAGGGGTGCAAATAATATGGGTGAGACAAACGAGGCCCGCCTCGAGTCGCAAATCATAGGGGTGAGTCAAACAAAGCCCGACAAGAGGCGCAAATGATATGGGTGAGTCAAACAAGGACCAACTCCAGGTGCAAATGATATGGTTGAGTCAAACAAGGTCTGACTCGAGGTACAATTGATATGGGTGAGTCTAACGAGGCCCAACTCGATACGCAAATGAAATGGTTGAGTCAAATGAGGCCTAAGTCAGGGCATAAATTATATAGGTGAGTTAAACGAGGCCCGACTCGAGGTGCAAATGATAAGGGTGAGTCAAACGAGGCCCGACAGGAGGCGCAAATTATATGGGTAAGTCAAACGAGGCCCAACTTGAGGCGCAAATGATATGGTTTAGTCAAACGAGGACTGACTCGAGGTACAATTGATATGGTTGAGTCAAACAAGCCCTGACTCGAGACGCAAATGATATGGGTGAGTCAAATGAGGCCTGACTCGAGGAGCAAATGAAGTGGTTGACTCAAACAAGGCCCAACTCGACGTGCAAACATATGGGTGAGTCAAATGACACCTGACTCGAGGCACAAATGATGTGGTTGAGTCAAACAAGGCCTGACTCGAGGCACAAATGATATGGGTGAGTCAAACGAGGCTCAACGCAAGGCGCAATGATATGGTTGAGTCAAACGAGCCCTAACTCGAGGCGCAATGATATGGGTCAGTCAAACAAGGCCTGACTCGAGGCGCAAATGATAAGGGTGAGTAAAATAAGGCTCGACAAGAGGTGCAAATGATATGGGTGAGCCAAATGGGGCCTTACTTGAATCGCAAATGATAAGGGTGAGTCAACAAGGCCCGACAAGACGACCAAATGATATGGGTGAGTCAAACAAGGACCAACTCCAGGTGCAAATCATATGGTTAAGTCAAACGACGCCCGAGTTTAGGCGTAAACATATGTGAGTCAAACGAGGCCTAACTGGAGGAACAAATGATATCGTTGAGTCAAACGAGGCCTGACTCAAGGCACAAATGATTTCGATGAGTCAAACAAGTCCCGACTCGAGGCACAAATGATATGGTTTAGTCAAACGAGACCCAACTCGAGGCGCAAACATATGGGTGAGTCAAACGAGGCCTAACTCGAGAACAAATGATATGGTTGAGTCAAACAAGTCCCGACTCGTGGCGCAAATGATATGGTATAGTCAAACGAGGTATGACTCAAGCCATAAATGATAAAGGTGAGACAAACGAGGCCCGACTCAAGGCACAAACATATGGCTGAGTGAAACGAGTCCCGACTTGAGGTACATTGATATGGTTGAGTCAAACAAGGCCTGACTCGAGGCGCAAATGATATGGGTGAGTCAAACAAGGCCAGACTCGAGACGCAAATGAAGTGGTTGACTCAAACAAGGACCGACTTGAGGTGCAAACATATGGGTGAGTCAAATGACACCCGACTCGAGGCACAAATGATGTGGTTGAGTCAAACAAGGGCTGACTCGAGGCACAAATGATTTGGGTGAGTCAAACGAGGACTGGCTCGAGGCGCAAATGATATGGTTGAGTCAAACGATCCCTAACTCGAGGCGTAAATGATATGGGTCAATCAAACGAGGCCTGACTCGAGGTGCAAATGATAAGGGTGAGTAAAACGAGGCCCGACAAGAGGTGCAAATGATATGGGTGAGCCAAACAGGGCCTTACTTGAGTCGCAAATGATAAGGGTGAGTCAAATGAGGCCCGACTCGAGGCGCAAACGATATGGTTGAGTCAAACGACTCCCGACTTGAGGCGCAAATGATATGGTTGAATCAAACGAACCCTAACTCAAGGCACAAACAATATGCGTGAGTCAAACGAGGCCCGACTCGAGGCACAAATGATATGGTTGAGTCAAACGAGACCTGACTCGAGGAACAAACATATGTGTGAGTTAAACAAGGACCGACTCAAGAAACAAATGATATGGTTGAGTCAAACAAGGCCTGACTCGAGGCACAATTGATATGGGTGAGTCAAACGAGGCCCAACTCGAGGCACAAATGATATGGTTGAGTCAAACGAGGCCTGACTCAAGGCACAAATTATATTGTTGAGTCAAACGAGTCCCGACTTGAGGCACAAATGACATGATTGAGTCAAACGAGGCCCGACTCGAAGCGCAAACAATAAGGGTGAGTCAAACGAGGCCCAACAAGAGGCGCAAATTATATAGGTAAGTCAAACAAGGCCTAACTCGAGGCGCAAATGATATGGTTGAGTCGAACGAGGCACGACTCGAGGTGCAGATGATATGGGTGAATCAAACGAGGCCTGACTCGAGGCGCAAATGATGTGGCTCAGTCAAACGACGCCTAGCTCAAGGTACAAACATAAGGGTGAGTCAAATGAGGCCCGACAAGAGGCGCAAACGATATAGGTAAGTTAAACGAGGCCCGACAAGAGGTGCAAATGATATGGTTGAGTCAAATGAGGCCCAACTTGAGGCACAAATGATATGGTTGAGTCAAACGAGCCCTGACTCGAGGCGCAAATGATATGGTTGAGTCAAATGAGGCCTGACTCGAGGCACAAATGATGTGGTTGACTCAAACAAGGCTTGACTCGAGGTGCAAACATAAGGGTGAGTCAAACAACACCTGACTCGAGGCACAAACGATGTGGTTGAGTTAAACAAGGCCTAACTCAAGGCACAAATGATATGGGTGAGTCAAACAAGACCCAACTCGAGGTGCAAATGATATGGTTGAGTCAAACGAGCCTTGACTCGAGGCACAAATGACATGGGTGAGTCAAACGAAGCCTGACTCGATGCGCAAATGATAAGGGTGAGTAAAATGAGGCCCGACAAGAGGTGCAAATGATATGGGTGAGCCAACCGAGGCCCGCCTCCAGTGGCAAATCATAGGGGTGAGTCAAAAAAAGCCCGACAACAGGCACAAATGATATGGTTTAGTCAAACGAGACCCGACTCAAGGCACAAACATATGGGTGAGTCAAACGAGGCCAGACTCGAGAACAAATGATATGGGTGAGTCAAACGAGTCCTGACTCGTGGAGCAAATGATATGGTTGAGTCAAACGAGGCATGACTCAAGCCGCAAATGATAAGGGTGAGTCAAATGAGGCCCGACTCGAGGCGCAAGCGATATGGTTGAGTCAAACTAGTCCCGACTCGAGGCACAAATGATATGGTTGAGTCAAACGAACCCTGACTCAAGGCACCAATGCTATGCGTGAGTCAAACGAGGCCCGACTTGAGGCGCAAATGATATGGTTGAGTCAAACGAGGCCCGACTCGAGGCGCAAATGATATGGTTGAGTCAAACGAGACCCGACTCGAGGAACAAACATATGTGTGAGTTAAACAAGGCCTAACTCAAGGAACAAATGATATGGTTAAGTCAAACAAGGCCTGACTCGAGGCACAATTGATATGGGTGAGTCAAATGAGTCCCAACTCGAGGCACAAATGATATGGTTGAGTCAAACGAGGCCCGACTCAAGGCAGAAATGATATGGTTGAGTCAAACGAGGCCCGACTTAAGGCACAAATGACATGATTAAGTCAAACGAGGCCTAACTCGAAGCGCAAATGATAAGGGTGAGTCAAACGAGGCCCAACAAGAGGCGCAAATGATATAGGTAAGTCAAACAAGGCCCAACTCGAGGCGCAAATGATATGGTTGAGTCAAACGAGGCCCGACTCGAGGCACGAATGATATGGTTGAGTCAAACGAGCCCTAACTCGAGGCGCAAATGATATGGGTGAGTCAAATGAGGCATGACTCGAGGCGTAAATGATGTGGCTGAGTCAAACGAGGCCTGACTCGAGGTGCAAACATAAGGGTGAGTTAAACGAGGCCCGATAAGAGGCGCAAACGATATAGGTAAGTCAAACAAGACTCGACAAGAGGCGCAAATGATATGGTTGAGTCAAATGAGGCCCGACTCGAGGCACAAATGATATGGTTGAGTCAAATGAGCCTTGACTTGAGGCGCAAATGATATGGGAGAGTCAAATGAGGCCTGACTCGTGGCGCAAATGATGTGGTTGAGTTAAAAAAGGCCTGACTCGAGGTGCAAACATAAGGTTGAGTCAAACGACACCCGACTCGAGGCACAAATGATGTGGTTGAGTCAAACAATGCCTGACTCGAGGCACAAATGATATGGGTGAGTCAAACAAAGCCCGACAAGAGGCGCAAATGATATGGGTGAGTCAAACAAGGGCCAACTCCTGGCGCAAATGATATGGTTGAGTCAAACAAGGCCTGAGTCGATGTACAATTGATATGGGTGAGTCTAACGGGGCCCAACTCGAGTCCTAATGATATGGTTGAGTCAAACGAGGCCTAAATCGGGGCACAAATGATATAGGTGAGTCAAGCGAGGCTTGGCTCAAAGCGCAAATGATAAGGGTGAGTCAAACGAGGGCCGATAGGAGGTGCAAATGATATGGGTAAGTCAAATGAGGCCCAACTTATGGTACAAATGATATGGTTGAGTCAAACGAGGACCAACTTGAGGCACAATTGATATGGTTGAGTAAAATGAGCCTTGGCTCGAGGCGCAAATGATATGGGTGATTCAAACAAGGCCTGACTCGGGGCGCAAATGAAGTGGTAGACTCAAACAAGGCCCGAGTCGAGGTGCAAACATACGGGTGAGTCAAATGACACCTGACTCGAGGCACAAATGATGTGGTTGAGTCAAACAAGGCCTGACTCGAGGTACAAATGATATGGATAAGTCAAACGAGGCCCGGCTCGAGGCGCAAATGATATGGTTGAGTCAAACGAGCCCTAACTCAAGGCACAAATGATATGGGTGAGTCAAACAAGGCATGACTCGAGGTGCAAATGATAAGGGTGAGTAAAACGAGGCCCGAAAAGAGGTGCAAATGATATGGGTGAGCCAAACGGAGCCCGACTCGAGTCGCAAATGATAGGGGTGAGTTAAACAAGCCTCGACAAGATAAGCAAATGATATGGGTGAGTCAAACAAGGACCCACTCCAAGCACAAATCATATGGTTGAGTCAAATGAGGCTCGAGCCGAGGAGCAAACATATGTATAAGTCAAACGAGGCCAAACTCAAGGAACAAATGATATCGGTGAGTCAAACGAGGACTGACTCAAGGCACAAATGATTTGGATGAGTCAAACAAGTCCTGACTCGAGGTGCAAATGATATGGTTTAGTCAAACAAGACCCGACTCGAGGCACAACCATATGGGTGAGTCAAACGCGGCCTAACTCGAGAACAAATGATATGGGTAACTCAAACGAGGCATGACTCAAGCCACAAATGATAAGGGTGAGTCAAATGAGATCCGACTCGAGGCACGAACGATATAGTTGAGTCAAACGAGTCCCGACTCGAGGCGTAAATGATATGGTTGAGTCAAACGAACCCTGACTCAAGGCACAAATGATATGCGTGAGTCAAACGAGGCCCGATTGGAGGTGCAAATGATATGGTTGAGTCAAACGAGACCCGACTCGAGGCACAAACATATGTGTGAGTTAAACAAGGCCCGACTCAAGGAACATATGATATGGTTAAGTCAAACAAGGCCTGACTCAAGGCACAAATGATATGGGTGAGTCAAACGAGGCCAAGCTCAAGGCACAAATGATATGGTTGAGTCAAACAAGGCCTGAGTCGATGTACAATTGATATGGGTGTGTCTAACGAGGCCCAACTCGAGTCCCAATGATATGGTTGAGTCAAATGAGGCCTGAAAAGAGGTGCAAATGATATGGGTGAGCCAAACGGGGCATGACTCGAGTCACAAATGATAGGGGTGAGTCAAACAGGGCCCGACAAGATGGGCAAATGATATGGGTGAGTCAAAAAAGGACCAACTCCAGGCACAAATCATATGGTTGAGTCAAACACGGCTCGAGTCGAGGCTCAAACATATGTGTGAGTCAAACGAGGCCTAAGTCGAGGAACAAATGATATTGGTGAGTCAAACGAGGCCCGACTCAAGGCACAAAGGATTTGGATGAGTCAAACAAGTCCCGACTCGAGGCGCAAATGATATGGTTTAGTCAAACAAGACCCAACTCAAGGCGCAACCATATGGGTGAGTCAAATGCAGCCTCACTCGAGAACAAATGATATGGGTGAGTCAAGTGAGTCCCGACTCGTGGCATAAATGATAAGGTTGAGCCAAACGAGGCATGACTCAAGCCACAAATGATAAGGGTGAGTCAAACGAGGCCTGACTCGAGGCGCAAACGATATAGTTGAGTCAAACAAGTCCCGACTCGAGGTGCCAATGATATGGTTGAGTCAAACGAACCTGACTCAAGGCACAAATGATATGCATGAGTCAAACGAGGCCCGACTCGAGGCGCAAATGATATGGTTGAGTCAAACGAGACCCGACTCGAGGCACAAACATATGTGTGAGTTAAATAAGGCCCGACTCAAGGAACAAATGATATGGTTGAGTTAAACAAGGCCTGACTTGAGGCATAATTGATATGAGTGAGT
This sequence comes from Dicorynia guianensis, assembly GCA_037013595.1. Classification (NCBI taxonomy): domain Eukaryota; kingdom Viridiplantae; phylum Streptophyta; class Magnoliopsida; order Fabales; family Fabaceae; genus Dicorynia; species Dicorynia guianensis. The sequence continues at coordinate 19,799,283 of JASUAB010000002.1, read as the reverse complement.
CAAACGATGCCCAACTCGAGGTGCAAATGATATGGTTGAGTCAAACGAGCTCTGACTCGAGGCACAAATCAGATGGGTGAGTCAAACGAGGCCCGACAAGAGGCGTAAATGATATGGTTGAGTCAAACGAGGCCCGACTCAAGGAACGAATGATATGGTTGAGTCAAACGAGCCCTGACTCGAGGCACAAATGATATGGTTAAGTCAAATGAGGCCTGACTCGAGGCACAAATGATGTGGTTGGGTCAAACAAAGCCTGACTTGAGGTGCAAACATAAGGGTGAGTCAAACGACACCTGACTCGAGGTACAAATGATGTGGTTGAGTCAAACAAGGCATGACTCGAGGCACAAATGATATGGTTGAGTCAAACAAGGCCCGACTTGAGGCGCAAATGATATGGTTGAGTCAAACAAGCCCCGACTCGAGGCGCAAATGATATGGTTGAGTCAAACGAAGCCTGACTCGAGGCACAAATGAGAAGGGTGAGTAAAACGAGGCCCAACAAGAGGTACAAATGATATGGTTTAGTCAAACAAGAACCGACTCGAGGTGCAACCATATGGGTGAGTCAAACGAGGCCTGACTTGAGAACAAATGATATGGGTGAGTCAAACGAGTCCCGACTAAAGGTACAAGAGATATGGTTGAGTCAAACGTGGCCTGACTCAAGACACAAATGATAAGGGTGATTCAAACGAGGCCCGACTCGAGGCGCAAACGAGATGGTTGAGTGAAATGAGTACCAACTCGAGGCGCAAATGATATGGTTGAGTCAAACGAACCCTAACTCAAGGCACAAATGATATGCATGAGTCAAACGAGGCACGCCTCGAGGCGCAAATGATATGGTTGGGTCAAACGAGACCCGACTCGAGGCACAAACATATGTGTGAGTTAAATAAGGCCCGACTCAAGGAACAAATGATATGGTTAAGTCAAACAAGGCGTGACTTGAGGCACAATTGATATGTGTGAGTCAAACGAGGCCCGACACGAGGGGCAAATGATATGGTTGAGTCAATCGAACCCTGACTCGATGCGCAAATGATATGGGTGAGTCAAACAAAGCCTGACTCGAGGCGCAAATGATAAGGGTGAGTAAAACGAGGCCCGACAAGAGGTGCAAATGAGATCGGTGAGCCAAACGAGACCCGCCTCGAGTCGCAAATCATAGGGGTGAGTCAAACAAAGCCCGACAAGTGGCACAAATGATGTGGTTTACTCAAACGAGACCCGACTCGGGGCGCAAACATATCGTTGAGTCAAATGAGACCTGACTCGAGAACAAATGATATGGGTGAGTCAAATGAGCGACTCTTGGCGCAAATGATATGGTTGAGTCAAACGAGGCATGACTCAAGCCACAAATGATAAGGGTGAGTCAAATAAGGCTCGACTTGAGGCACAAACGATATGGTTGAGTGAAATGAGTCCCTACTCGAGGCGCAAATGATATGGTTGAGTCAAACGAGTCCCTACTCGAGGCGCAAATGATATGGTTAAGTTAAACGAACCCTGACTCAAGGCACAAATGATATGCGTGAGTCAAACGAGGCCTGACTCGAGGCGCAAATGATATGGTTGAGTCAAACGAGACCCGACTCGAGGAACAAACATATGTGTGAGTTAAACAAGGCCTGACTCAAGGAACAAATGATATGGTTGAGTCAAACAAGGCCTGACTCAAGTCACAATTGATAAGGGAGAGTCAAACGAGGCCTAACTCGAGGCACAAATGATATGGTTAAGTCAAACAAGGCCTGACTCAAGGCACAAATTATATGGTTGAGTCAAACGAGGCCCAACTTGAGGCACAAATGACATGATTGAGTCAAACGAGGCCCAACTCGAAGCGCAAACGATAAGGCTAAGTCAAACGAGACCCAACAAGAGGCGCAAACGATAAGGCTGAGTCAAACGAGGCCCAACTCGAGGCGCTAATAATATGGTTGCATCAAACGAGGCCCAACTCGAGGCGCGAATGATATGGTTGCGTCAAACGAGACCCGACTCGAGGAACAAACATATGTGTGAGTTAAACAAGGCCCGACTCAAGGAACAAATTATATGGTTGAGTCAAACAAGGCCTGACTCAAGGCACAATTGATAAGGATGAGTCAAACGACGCTCGACTCAAGGCACAAATGATATGGTTGAGTCAAATGAGGTCCGACTTGAGGCACAAATGACATGATTGAGTCAAACAAAGCCCAACTCGAAGCGCAAATGATAAGGGTGAGTCAAACGACGCCCGACAAGAGGCATAAATGATATAGGTAAGTCAAACGAGGCCCAACTCGAGGCGCAAATGATATGATTGAGTCAAACGAGGCCCGACTCGACTCACAAATGATATTGTTAAGTCAAACAAGCCCTGACTCTAGGCGCAAATGATATGGCTGAGTCAAATGAGGCCTGACTCGAGGCGCAAATGATGTTGTTGAATCAAACAAGGCTTGACTCAAGGTGCAAACATAAGGGTGAGTCAAACGACACCCGACTCGAGGCACAAATGATGTGGTTGAGTCAAACAAGGACTGACTCGAGGCACAAATGATATGGGTGAGTCAAACAAGGCCCGACTCAAGGCGCAAATGATATGGTTGAGTCAAACGAGCCCTGACTCGAGGCACAAATGATTGGGTGAGTCAAACGAAGCCTGACTCAAGGCGCAAATGATAAGGGTGAGTAAAACGAGGCCCGACAAGAGGTGCAAATGATATGGGTGAGCCAAACGAGGCCCGCCTCGATTCGCAAATCGTAGGGGTGAGTCAAATAAAGCCCGACAAGAGGCGCAAATGATATGGTTTAGTCAAACGAGACCCGACTCTAGGCACAAACATATGGGTGAGTCAAATGAGGCCTGACTCGAGAACAAATGATATGGGTGAGAAAAACGAGTCCCGACTCATGGCGCAAATGATATGGGTGAGTCAAACGAGGCATGACTCAAGCCACAAATGATAAGGGTGAGTCAAACGAGGCCCGACTCAAGGTGCAAATGATATGGTTGAGTTAAACGAGTCCCGACTCGAGGTGCAAATGATATGGTTGAGTCAAACGAACCCTGACTCAAGGCACAAATGATATGCGTGAGTCAAACGTGGCCTGACTCAAGGCGCAAACATATGGTTGAGTCAAACGAGACCCGACTCAAGGAACAAACATATGTGTGAGTTAAACAAGAACCGACTCAAGGAACAAATGATATGGTTGAGTCAAACAAGGACTAACTCGAGGCACAATTGATATGGGTGAGTGAAACGAGGCCCAACTCGAGGCACAAATGATATGGTTGAGTGAAACGAGGCCCAACTCAAGGCACAAATGATATGGTTGAGTCAAACGAGGACCGACTTGAGGCACAAATGACATGATTAAGTCAAACGAGGCCCAACTCAAAGCGCAAATGATAAGGGTGAGTCAAACGAGGCCCGACAAGACGCGCAAATGATATAGGTAAGCAAACGAGGCCCAACTTGAAGCGCAAAAGATATGGTTGAGTCAAACAAGGCCTGACTCGAGGCAAGAATGATATGGTTGAGTCAAATGAGCCCTGAGTTGAGGCGCACATGATATGGGTGAGTCAAATAAGGCCTGACTCGAGACGCAAATGATGTGGCTGAGTCAAACGAGGCCTGACTCGAGGTGCAAAGATAAGGGTGAGTCAAACGAGGCCCGACAAGAGGCGCAAATGATATAGGTAAGTCGAATGAGGCTCGACAAGAGGCGCAAATGATATGGTTGAGTCAAACGAGGCCCGACTCGAGGCACAAATGATATGGTTGAGTCAAACGAGCCCTGACTCGAGGTGCAAATGATATGGGTGAGTCAAATGAGGCATGACTCGAGTCGCAAATGATGTGGTTGAGTCAAACAAGGCCTGGCTCGAGGTGCAAACATAAGGGTAAGTTAAACGACACGCGACTTGAGGCACAAATAATGTGGTTAAGTAAAACAAGGCCTAACTCGAGGCACAAATGATATGGGTGAGTCAAACAAAGCCCAACAAGAGGCGCAAATGATATGGGTGAGTCAAACAAGGGCCAACTCCAGGCGCAAATGATATGGTTAAGTCAAACAAGGCCTAAGTCGATGTACAATTGATATGGGTCTGTCTAACAAGGCCCAACTCGAGTCCCAATGATATGGTTGAGTCAAACGAGGCCTGAGTCGGGGCACTAATGATATAGGTGAGTCAAATGAGGCTTGACTCGAAGCACAAATGATAAGGGTGAGTCAAATGAGGCCTAACAGGAGGCACAAATGATATGGGTAAGTCAAACGAGGCCCAACTTGAGTCATAATTGATATGGTTGAGTCAAACGAGGACCGACTCGAGGCACAATTGATATGGTTGAGTTAAACGAGCCCTGGCTCGAGGCGCAAATGATATGGGTGAGTCAAACGAGGCCTGACTCGGGCCGCAAATGAAGTGGTTGACTCAAACAAGGTCCCAGTCGAGGTGCAAACATACGGGTGAGTCAAATGACACCTCACACGAGGCACAAATGATGTGGTTGAGTCAAACAAGGCCTAACTCGAGGCACAAATGATATGGGTGAGTCAAATGAGGCCCGGCTCGAGGCGCAAATGATATGGGTGAGTCAAACGTGGCCTGACTCAAGGCGCAAATGATAAGGGTAAGTAAAACGAGGCCCAAAAAGAGGTGCAAATGATATGGGTGAGCCACACGGGGCCTGACTCGAGTCGCAAATGATAGGGGTGAGTCAAACAAGCCCCTACAAGATGAGCAAATGATATGGGTGAGTCAAACAAGGACCAACTCCAGGCGCAAATCATATGGTTGAGTCAAACGAGGCTCAAGTCGAGGTGCAAATGTATGTGTGAGTCAAACAAGGCCTAACTCGAGGAACAAATGATATTGGTGAGTCAAACGAGGCCTGACTTGAGGCACAAATAATTTGGATGAGTCAAAGAAGTCCCGACTTGAGGCGCAAATGATATGGTTTAGTCAAACAAGACCCGACTGGAGGCGCAACCATATGGGTGAGTCAAATGCGGCCTCACTCGAGAACAAATGATATGGGTGAGTCAAATGAGTCCCGACTCGTGACGCAAATGATATGGTTGAGTCAAACGAGGCATGACTCAATCCACAAATGATAAGGGTGAGTCTAACGAGGCCCGACTCGAGGCGCAAACGATACAGTTGAGTCAAACGAGTCCCGACTTAAGGCGCAAACGATATGGTTGAGTCAAACGAACCCTGACTTAAGGCACAAATGATTTGCGTGAGTCGAATGAGGCCCAACTCGAGGCGCAAATGATATGGTTGAGTCAAACAAAACCCGACTCGAGGCACAAACATATGTGTGAGTTAAACAAGGCCTGACTCAAGGAACAAATGATATGGTTGAGTCAAACAAGGCCTGACTCGAGGCACAATTGGTATGGATGAGTCAAACGATGCCCAACTCGAGGCACAAATGATATGGTTGAGTCAAACGAGCTCTGACTCGAGGCACAAATCATATAGGTGAGTCAAACGAGGCCCGACAAGAGGCGCAAATGATATGGTTGAGTCAAACGAGCCCTGACTCGAGGCACAAATGATATGGTTGAGTCAAACGAGCCCTGACTTGAGGCACAAATGATATGGTTGAGTCAAATGAGGCCTGACTCGAGGCGCAAATGATGTGGTTGAGTCAAACAAAGCTTGACTCGAGGCGCAAACATAAGGGTGAGTCAAATGACACCCGAATCGAGGCATAAATGATGTGGTTGAGTCAAACAAGGCATGACTCGAGGCACAAATGATATGGGTGAGTCAAACGAGGCCTGACTCGAGGCGCAAATGATATGGTTGAGTCAAACAAGCCCTGACTCGAGGCGCAAATGACATGGGTGAGTCAAACGAAGCCTGACTCGAGGCGCAAATGATAAGGTTGAGTAAAATGAGGCCCGACAAGAGGTGCAAATGATATGGGTAAGCCAAACGAGGCCCACCTCAAGTCGTAAATCATAGGGGTGAGTCAAACAAAGCCCAACAAGAGACACAAATGATATGGGTGAGTCAAAGAACTGCCAACTCCAGGCGCAAATGATATGGTTGAGTCAAACAAGGCCTGACTCAAGGCGCAAACGTATGGCTGAGTCAAACGAGGCCTGACTCGAGAACAAATGATATGGGTGAGTTAAACGAGTCCCGACTCGTGGCGCAAATGATATGGTTGAGTCAAACGTGGCATGACTCAAGCCACAAATGATAAGGGTGAGTCAACCGAGGCCCAACTCGAGGCGCAAACGATATAGTTGAGTCAAACGAGTCCCGACTCGAGGCGCAAATGATATGGTTTAGTCAAACGAACCTTGACTCAAGGCACAAATGATATGCGTGAGTCAAACGAGGCCCGACTCGAGGTGCAAATGATATGTGTGAGTTAAACAAGGCCCGACTCAAGGAATAAATGATATGGGTGAGTCAAATGAGGCCTAACTCGAGGCACAAATGATGTGGTTGAGTCAAACGAGGCCTGACTTAAGGTGCAAACATAAGGGTGAGTCAAACGACACCCAACTCAAGGCACAAATGATGTGGTGGAGTCAAACAAGGCATGACTTGAGGCACAAATGATATGGGTGAGTCAAACGAGGCCCAACTCGAGGCGCAAATGATATGGTTGAGTCAAACGAGCCCTGACTCGAGGCGCAATTGATATGGTTGAGTCAAACGAAGCTTAACTCGAGGCACAAATGATAAGGGTGAGTAAAATGAGGCCCGACAAGAGGTGCAAATGATATGGGTGAGCCAAACGAGGCCCGCCTCGAGTCGCAAATCATAGGGGTGAGTCAAACAAAGCTCGACAAGAGGCACAAATGATATGGGTGAGTCAAATAAGGGCTAACTCCAGGCACAAATGATATGGTGAAGTCAAACAAGGCCTAACTCGATGTACAATTGATATGGGAGATTCTAACGAGGCCCAACTTAAGGTCCAATGATATGGTTGAGTCAAACGAGGGCTGAGTCGGGGCATAAATGATATAGGTGAGTCAAATGAGGCCTGACTCGAAACGCAAATGATAAGGGTGAGTTAAACGAGGACCGACAGGAGGCGCAAATCATATGGGTAAGTCAAACGAGGCCCAACTTGAGGCGCAAATGATATGGTTGAGTCAAATGAGGCCCGATTCGAGGTACAATTGATATGGTTGAGTCAAATGAGCCCTGACTCGAGGCATAAATAATATGGGTGAGTTAAATGAGGCTTGACTCGAGGCGTAAATGATGTGGTCGACTCAAACAAGTCCCAACTCGAGCTGCAAACATATGGGTCAGTCAAATGACACCCGACTCGAGGCACAAATGATATGGGTGAGTCAAACAAGGCCTGACTCGAGGTGCAAATGATAAGGGTGAGTAAAATGAGACCCGACAAGAGGTGCAAATGATATGGGTGAGCGAAATGGGGCCCGACTCGAGTCGCAAATGATAGGGGTGAGTCAAACAACGCCTGACAACATGAGCAAATCATATGGGTGAGTCAAACAAGGACCAACTCCAGGCACAAACGATATGGTTGAGTCAAACGAGGCCTGAGTCGATGCGCAACTGATATGGTTGAGTCAAACGAGGACCAATTCGATGCGCAAACATATAGTTGAGTCAAACGAGGCCCGCCTCGAGGGACAAATGATGTGGTTGAGTCAAACGAGGCTTGACTCGAGGGATAAATATATGGGTGAGTCAAATGAGGCCTGACTCGAGGTACAAATGATATGGGTAAGTCAAACAAGGCCCGACTCGAGGCGCAAATATGGTTGAGTCAAATGAGCCCTGACTCGAGGCACAAATGATATGGGTGAGTCACACGAGGCTTGACTCGAGGCACAAATGATAAGGGTGAGTAAAACGAGGGCCGACAGGAGGTGCAAATGATATGGGTGAGCCAAACGGGGCTCAACTCGAGGTGCAAATGATAAGGGTGAGGCAAATGAGGCACGACTCGAGCCGCAAATGATATGGGTGAGTCAAACGCGGCCTAACTCGAGGCGCAAATGATAAGGGTGAGGCAAATGAGGCACGACTCGAGCCGCAAATGATATGGGTGAGTCAAACGCGGCCTAACTCGAGGTGCAAATGATAAGGGTGAGGCAAATGAGGCACGACTCGAGCCGCAAATGATATGGGTGAGTCAAACGCGGCCTAACTCGAGGCGCAAATGATAAGGGTGAGTCAAACAAGGCTTGACTCGAGGCACAAATAATATGGTTGAGTCATATGAGGCCCGACTTGAGGCACAAATGATATGGTTGAGTCAAACGGGGCCTAACTCGAGGTGCAAATGATAAGGGTGAGGCAAATGAGGCACGACTCGAGCCGCAAATGATATGGGTGAGTCAAACGCGGCCTAACTCGAGGCGCAAATGATAAGGGTGAGTCAAACAAGGCTTGACTCGAGGCACAAATGATATGGGTGAGTCAAACGAGGCCCAACTCGAGGCACAAATGATATGGTTGAGTCTAATGAGGCCCGATCCGAGGCATAAATGATATGGTTGAGTCTAACGAGGCCCGACTTGAGGCGTAATTGATAAGGATGAGTAAAACGAGACCCGACTCGAGGCAAAATAGATATGGGTGAGTTAAAGGAGGCCTGACTTGAAGCGCAAATAATATGGTTGAGTCAAACGAGGGCCCGACTCGAGAGGCAAATGATATGGTTGAGTTAAACGAGACATGACTCAAGGCACAAATGATAAGGGTGAGTCAAACAAGGCTTGACTCGAGGCACAAAGGATATGGGTGTGTCAAACGTGGCCTAACTCGAGGCACAAATGATAAGGGTGAGTCAAACAAGGCTTGACTCGAGGCACAAATGACATGGGTGAGTCAAACGAGGCCCAACTCGAGGCGCAAATGATATGGGTGTGGCAAACGAGGCCCAACTCGAGCCACAAATGATATGGTTGAGTCAAACGAGGCCTAACTTGAGGCACAAATGATAAGGGTGAGTCAAACAAGGCTGGACTCAAGGCACAAATGATATGGGTGAGTCAAACAAGGCTCGACTCGAGGCACAAATCTAACGTGAGGCAATCGAGGCCCGACTTGAGGCACAAATGATATGGTTTTGTCACACAAGGCACGACTCAAGGCGCAAATGATAAGGGCGAGCCAAACGAGGCAAAATTCGAGGCACAAATGAAATGATTGAGTCAAACGATGCCTGACTCGAGGCGCAAACATATGGCTGAGTCAAATGAGGCCCGACTCGAGATGCAAATGATATGGTTGAGTCACACGAGGCCTAACTCGTGTCGTAAACATATGGGTGAGACAAACGAGGCTCGACCCAAGGCACAAATGATATGGTTGAGTCTAACGAGGCCTGACTCGACGCGTAATTGATAAGAACGAGTCAAACGAGACTAGACTCGAGGCGAAATAGATATAGGTGAGTTAAACGAGGCCTGACCCGAAGTGCAAATAATATGGTTGAGTCAAATGAGGTATGACTCAAGGCACAAATGATAAGGGTGAGTCAAACGGGGCCCAATTCGAGGCACAAATGATATGGTTGAGTCAAATGGGGCCTGACTCGAGGCGCAATTGATAAGGGTGAGTCAAACAAGGCTTGACTCGAGGCACAAATGATATGGGTGAGTCAAACAAGGCTCGACTCGAGGCACAAATCTAAGGGTGAGGCAATCGAGGCCCGACTCGAGGCATAAATGATATGGTTTAGTCACACAAGGCACAACTCAAGGCGCAAATGATAAGGGCAAGCCAAACGAGGCCAAACTCGAGGCACAAATGAAATGATTAAATCAAACGATGCCCGACTCGAGGCACAAACATATGGGTGAGTCAAACGAGGCCTGACTCGAGACACAAATGATATGGTTGAGTCAAACGAGGCCTGACTCGTGTCACAAACATATGGATAAGTCAAACGAGGCCTGACCCGAGGCACAAATGATATGGTTGAGTTTAATGAGGCCCAACTCGAGGCGTAATTGATAAGAATGAGTCAAACGAGACCTAATTCGAGGCGAAATAGATATGGGTGAGTTAAATGAGGCCTGACCCAAAGTGCAAATAATATGGTTGAGTCAAACGAGGCCCGACTCGAGGGGCAAATGATATGGTTGAGTCAAACAAGGCATGACTCAAGGCACAAATGATAAGGGTGAGTCAAATGGGGCCCGATTCGAGACGCAAATGATCTGGCTAAGTCAAACAAGGCCTAACTTGAGGCGCAAATGATAAGGGTGAGTCAAACAAGGCTTGACTCAAGGCACAAATGATATGGGTGAGTCAAATAAGGCCCGACTCGAGGCACAAATCTAAGGGTGAGGCAATTGAGGCCTGACTCGAGACACAAATGATATGGTTTAGTCAGACAAGGCACAACTCAAGCCACAAATGATAAGGGTGAGCCAAACAAGGCCAAACTCAAGGCACAAATGAAATGATTGAGTCAAACGATGCCCAACTCGAGGCGCAAACATATGGTTGAGTCAAACGAGGCCTGACTCGAGATGCAAATGATATGGTTGAGTCAAACGAGGGCTGATTCATGTCGCAAACATATGGGTGAGTCAAACGAGGCCTGACCCAAGGCACAAACGATATGGTTGAGTCTAATGAGGCCCGACTCGAGGCATAATTGATAAGAATGAGTCAAACAAGACCTGACTCGAGGCAAAATAGATATGGGTGAGTTAAACGAGGCCTGACCCAAAGCGCAAATAATATGGTTGAGTCAAACGAGGCCCGACTTGAGGGGCAAATGATATGGTTGAGTCAAACAAGGCCTGACTCAAGGTGCAAATGATAAGGGTGAGTCAAACGACACTCGACAAGAGGTGAAAATGATAAAAGTGAGTCAAACAAGGCCTGACAAGAGGCGTAAAAGATAAGGGTAAGACAAACGAGGCCCGACAAGAGGCGCAAATGATAAGGGTGGTCAAACAAGGCCCAACTCAAGGCACAATTGATATGGTTAACTCAAATGAGGCTCGACTCAAGGCGCAAATGATATGGTTGAGTCAAACGAGGCATGACTCAAGGCACAAATGATAAGGGTGAGTCAAACAGGGCCCGATTCGAGGCGCAAATGATATGGTTGAGTCAAACGAGGCTCAACTCGAGGAACAAATGATATAGTTGAGTCAAATGAGGCTTGACTCAAGGCACGAACGATATAGGTGAGTCAAACGAGGCCCAACTCGAGGCGCAAAGGATATGATTGAGTCAAACGAGGCCTGATTCGAGGCACAAATGATAAGGGTGAGTCAAACGAAGCCAAACTCAAGGTGCAAATGATGTGGTTGAGTCAAACGAGGCCTGACTCGAGGCGTAAATGATATGGTTGAGTCAAATGAACCCTAACTCAAGGTACAAATGATATGGGAGAGTTAAACGCGGCCCGACTCGAGGTGCAAATGAAATGGTTAAGTCAAACGAGACTCAGCTCGATGCGCAAACATATGTGTGAGTCAAATGAGGCCTGACTCGAGGAACAAATGATATAGGTGAGTCAAACGAGGCCTGACTCAAGGCACAAATAATAAGGGTGAGTCAAACGAAGCCAAACTCAAGGTGCAAATGATGTGGTTGAGTCAAACGAGGCCTGACTCGAGGCGCAAATGATATGGTTGAGTCAAATGAACCCTGACTCAAGGTACAAATGATATGGGAGAGTTAAACGCCGCGGCCCGACTCGAGGTGCAAATGAAATGGTTTAGACAAACGAGACCCAACTCGATGCGTAAACATATGATTGAGTCAAATGAGGCCAGACTCGACGAACAAATGATATGGGTGAGTCAAATAAGCCCTGACTCGAGGCACAAATGATATGGTTGAGTCAAATGAGGCATGACTCAAGGCACAAATGATAAGGGTGAGTCAAACGAGGCCTGACTCGAGGCACAAATGATATGGTTGAGTTAAATGAACCTTGACTCGAGGCGCAAATGATATGGTTGAGTCAAACGAGGCTTGACTCAAGATGTAAATGATATGGTTGAGTCAAACCAGACCCAACTCGAGGCACAAACATATGTGTGAGTCAAACGAGGCACAACTCGAGGCACAATTGATATGGGTGAGACAAATGAGGCCCACCTCGAGGCGCAAATGATATGGTTGACTCAAACGAGGCCTGACTCGAGGCACAACTAATATGGGTGAGTCAAACGAGGCCCAACTCGAGGCACAAATGATATGAGTGAGTCAAACGAGGCTTAACTCGAGGCGCAAACGATATGGTTGAGTCAAACGAGACCCGACTCAAGGCACAAACATATGGGTGAGTCAAACAAGGCCTGACTTGAGGCGCAAATGATAAGGGTGAGTAAAACAAGGCCCAACAAGAGGTTCAAATGATATGGGTGAGCCAAACGAGGCCTGACTCGAGGTACAAATGATAAGGGTGAGACAAACAAGGGCCAACAAAAGGCGCAAAATATATGGGTGAGTCAAATGAGGACCAACTCAAGGCGCAAATGATATGGTTGAGTCAAACGAGACCCGACTCAAGATGCAAATGAGATGGTTGAGCCAAACGAGGCCCGACTAGAGGCGCAAGTGATATGGTTGAGTCAAACGAGGCCCGCCTCAAGGCGCAAATGAGATGGTTAAGCCAAACGAGGCCCGATTAGAGGTGCAAACACATGAAAGAGTCAAATGAGGCACAACTCGAGGCACAATTGTTATGGTTGAGTCAAACGAGGCTTGACTTGAGGTGCAAACATATGGGTGAGTCAAACAACACCTGACTCGACGAACAAATGATGTGGTTGAGTCAAGTAAGGCCTGACTTGAGGCATAAATGATATGGGTGAGTCAAACGAGGCCCGACTAGAGGCACAAATAATATGGTTGAGTCAAACAAGCCCTGACTCGAGGCACAAATGATATGGTTGAGTCAAACGAGCCCTGACTCATGGCGCAAATGATATGGGTAACTCAAACGAAGCCTGACTCGAGGCGCAAAGGATAAGGGTGGGTAAAACGAGGCCCGACAAAAGGTACAAATGATATGGGACAGTCAAATGAGGCCCGTCTCGAGGCGCAAATGATAAGGGTGAGTCAAACAAGGGCCAACAAAAGGCGCAAATGATATGGGTGAGTCAAACGAGGACAAACTCAAGGCACAAAGGATATGGTTGAGTCAAACGAGGCCCGACTCAAGGCGCAAATGAGATGGTTGAGCCGAACGAGGCCCGACTAAAGGCGCAAACACCTGGATGAGTCAAATGAGGTGCAACTTGAGGTGCAAATGATATGGTTGAGTCAAACGAGGCTTGACTCAAGGTGCAAACATATGGGTGAGTCAAACAAGGCCTGACTCGAGGCACAAATGATATGGGTCAGTTAAACGAGGCCCGACTTGAGGCGCAAATGATATGGTTGAGTCAAACGTGGACTATGTCAAGGCACAAATGATATGGGTGACTCAAACGAGGGCTGACTTGAGGCGCAAAAGATAAGGGTGAGTAAAATGAGGCCCGATAAGAGGTGCAAATGATATGGGTGAGCCAAACAAGGCCTGACTCGAGGTGCAAATGATAAGGGTGAGTCAAACAAGGCCCGACAAAAGGCGTAAATGATATGGATGAGTCAAACAAGGACCAACTCCAAGCACAAATGATATGGCTGAGTCAAACGAGGCCCGAGTTGAGCCGCAAATGATATGGTTGTGTCAAACGAGGCTCAAGTCGAGGCGCAAACATATAGTTGAGTCAAACAAGGCCCGACTCGAGGAGCAAATGATACGGTTGAGTCAAACGAGGCCTGACGTAAGGCGTAAACATATGGGTGAGTGAAACGAGGCCCGACTCGAGGAACAAATGATGTGGTTGAGTCAAACAAGGCTTGACGTGAGGCACAAATGATATGGGTAAGTCAAATGAGGCCCATCTCAAGGCACAAATGATGTGGTTGAGTCAAACGAGGTCTGATTCGAGGCATAAACATATAGTTGAGTCAAATGAGGCCCGAGTCAAGGTGCAAATGTTATGGTTGAGTCAAACGATCCTGGACTCGAGTTGCAAAGATATGGGTGAGTCAAGTGAGTCCCGACTCGAGGCACAAATGATATGAGTGAGTCAAACGTGGAATGACTTGAGGTGCAAATGATATGGTTGAGTCAAATGAGGCCCAACTCGAGGCGCAAATGATAACGGTGAAGCAAACGAGGCCCGAGTCGAGGCACAAATGATATGGTTGAGTCAAACATGTGGGTGAGCCAAACAGGGCCCAACTCGAGGCACAAATGATATGGTTGAGTCAAACAAGGTCCGACTCGAGGCATAATTGATAAGGGTGAGTCAAACGAGGCCCGAGTCGAGGTGCAACTGATATGGGTGAGTCAAACGAGGCCCGACCCGAGGCAAAAATGATAAGGGTAAGTCCAACGAGGCCCGACAAGAGGCACAAATAATATGGGTGAAGCCAACGAGGCCCAACTCAAGATGAAAATGATATGGTTGATTCAAATGAGGCATGGCTTAAGGCACAAATGATATGGGTGAGTCAAACGAGGCTCGACTCGAGGCACAAATGAGAAGGGTGAGTCAAATGAGGCCCAACTCGAGGCACAAACATAAGGGTGAGTCAAACAAGGCCCAACTTGAGCCGCAAACATACAGGGGAGTGAAACGAGGCCCTACTCGAGGCACAAATGATATGGTTCAGTCAAATGAGGCCCGACTTGAGGAGCAAATGATAAGGGTGAGTCAAACAAGGCCTGACTCAAGGCACAAATGATAACGACGAGTCAAACGAGGCCTGACTTGAGGCAAAAACACATGGGTGAGTTGAACGTAGGCCAACTCGATGCGCAAATGATATGGTTGAGTCAAACGAGGACCGACTCGAGGCACAAACTTATGGGTGAGTCAAATGAGGCCTGACTTGAGGCGCAAATGATATGGGTGAGTCAACCGAGGCCCAAATGATATGGTTGAGTCAAAGGAGGCCCGACTTGAGGTGCAAACAAATCGGTGAGTGAAACGAGACCCGACTTGAGGCACAAATGATATGGGTGAGTCAAACGAGGCCCAACCCGAGGCCCAAAAAATATGGTTGAGTCAAACGAGGCCTGACTCGAGGGGCAAATGATATGATTGAGTCAAACAAGGCCTGACTCGAGGCACAAAGGATATGGTTGAGTCTAACGAGACTCGACTCAAGGAGCAAATAATAAGGGTGAGTCAAACGAGGCCCGACTTGAGGTAAAAACATATGAGTGAGTCAAACGAGGCTTGACTCGAGGCGCAAATGATAAGGGTGAATCTCATGAGGCCTGACTCGAGGTGCAAATGATATGGGTGAGTCAAATAAGGCCCGCCTCATGGCGTAAATGATATAGTTAAGTCAAATGAGGCCCAACTCAAGGCACAAATGGCAAGCGTGAGTCAAACGAGGCCCAACTCGAGGCGCAAATGGTATGGTTGTGTCAAATGATGCCCAACTCGAGCCGCGAATGATAAGGTTTAGTCGAACGAGGCCCGACTGGAGGCCCAAATGATAAGGTTGAGTCTAATGAGGCCTGACTCGAGGCACAAATGGTAAGGTTGAGTCAAACAAGGCCCGCCTCGAGGCACAAATGACACGGTTGAGTCAAACGAAGACCGTTTCGAGGCACAAATGATAAGGTTGAGTTGAACGATGCCCGACTCGAGGCGTAAGTCATATGGGTGAGTCAAACGAGGCTCGACCCGAGGCCCAAAAAATATGGTTGAGTCACACGAGGCCTGACTCGAGGGGCAAATGATATGATTGAGTCAAACAAGGCCTGACTTGAGGCACAAAGGATATGTTTGAGTCTAACAAGGCTCGACTCGAGGAGCAAATGATAAGGGTGAGTCAAACGAGGCCCGACTTGAGGTACAAACATATGGGTGAGTCAAACGAGGCTCAACTCGAGGCGCAAATGATAAGGGTGAATCTCATGAGGCCTGACTCGAGGCGCAAATGATATGGGTGAGTCAAACAAGGCCCGACTCAAGGCGTAAATGATATAGTTGAGTCAAACGAGGCCCAACTCAAGGCGCAAATGGCAAGCGTGAGTCAAACGAGCCCCAACTCGAGGCGCAAATGGTATGGTTGTGTCAAATGATGCCCAACTCGAGCTGCGAATGATAAGGTTTAGTCGAATGAGGCCCGACTGGAGGCCCAAATGATAAGGTTGAGTCCAACGAGGTCTGACTCGAGGCACAAATGGTAAGGTTGAGTCAAACAAGGCCCACCTCGAGGCACAAATGATACGGTTGAGTCAAAGGAGGCCCGACTCGAGGTGCAAATGATAAGGTTGAGTTGAACGATGCCCGACTCAAGGCACAAATGATATGGGTGAGTCAAATGAGGCTCGACTCGAGGCAAAAACGAGAAGGGTGAGTCAAACGAGGCCCACCTTAAGGTGCAAATGATAATGGTGAATCAAACGAGGCTCAACTCAAGACGTAAATCTATGGATGAGTCAAACGAGGCCCAACTCGAGGTGCAAATGATATGGTTGAGTCAAACGAGGCCAGACTTGAGCTGCAAATGATATGGTTGAATAAACGAGGATTGACCCAAGGCGTAAATGATATGGTTGAGTAAAACGAGGCCTGACTCAAGGCTCAAATGGTAAGGGTGAGTCAAATGAGGCCTGACTCGAGGTACAAAAGATATGGGTGAGTCAAACGAGGTCCAACTCGAGGCGCAAATGATAAGGGTGAGTCAAACGAGGCCGAACTCAAGGTTCAAATGATATCGTTGAGTCAAACGAGGCCTGACTCGAGGCGTAAATGTTATGGTTAAGTCAAACGAGGCTCGACTCGAAGCACAAATGATATAAGTAAGTCAAACGAGGCCCAACTCGATGCACAAATGATATGGATGAGTCAAACGAGGCCTGACTCAAGGCTGAAATGCTAAGGGTGAGTCAAACGAGTACTGACTCAAGGCACAAATGATATCGGTGAGTCAAACGAGGCCCAACTCAAGGCGTAAATGATATGGTTGAGTCAAACGAGGCCCGACCGAGGAGCAAATAATAAGGGTGAGTTAAATGAGGCCCATCTCGAGGCGCAAACACATGGGTGAGTGAAATAAGGCCCAACTTGAGGTGTAAATGATATGGTAGAGTCAAACGAGGCCCGACTTAAGGAGCAAAAGATAAGGGCGAGTCAAACGAGGCCTGACTCGAGGCACAAACACAAGGGTGAGTCAATCGAGGCCCAACTCGAGGCGTAAACGATATGGTTGAGTCAAACGTGGCTCGACTCTAGGTGCAAATGATAAGGGTGAGTTAAACGAGGCCCGACTCGAGGCACAAACACATGGGTGAGTGAAACGAGGCCCCACTTAAGGCGTTAATGATATGGTTGAGTCAAACGAAGCCCGACTCAAGGAGCAAATGGTAAAGGTGAGTCAAACGAGGCCCAACTCAAGGTGCAAACATATGGTTGAGTCAAATGACACCCGACTTGAGGGACAAATGATATGGTTGAGTCAAATGAGGTCTAACTTGAGGTGCAAAAGATAAGGGTGAGGCAAACGAGACTTGCCTCGAGGCGCAAATGATATGGGTGAGTAAAATGAGGCCCAACTCGAGGCGCAAATGATATGGTTGAGTCAAACGAGGCTTGACTCAAGGCGCAAATGATAAGGGTGAGTCAAACAAGGCCTGACTCGAGGCACAAATGATATGGTTGAGTCAAACGAGGCACGACTTGAGGCACATATGATATGGTTGAGTTAAATGAGGCCCAACTCGAGGCGCAAATGATAACGGTGAAGCAAACGAGGCCCGAGTCGAGGCGCAAATGATATGGTTGTGTCAAACGAGGCCCAAGTCAAGGCGCAAACATATAGTTGAGTCAAACAAGGCCCGACTCGAGGAGCAAATGATATGGTTGAGTCAAACGAGGCTTGACTTAAGGCGTAAACATATGGGTGAGTGAAACGAGGCCCGACTCGAGGAACAAATGATGTGGTTGAGTCAAACAAGGCTTGACGTGAGACACAAATGATATGGGTAAGTCAATTGAGGCCCATCTCAAGGCACAAATGATATGGTTGAGTCAAACGAGGTCCGATTCGAGGCGTAAACATATAGTTGAGTCAAATGAGGCCCGAGTCAAGGTGCAAATGTTATGGTTGAGTCAAACGATCCTGGACTCGAGGCGCAAAGATATGGGTGAGTCAAGTGAGGCCCGACTCGAGGCACAAATGATATGGGTGAGTCAAACGTGGAACGACTTGAGGTGCAAATGATATGGTTGAGTCAAACGAGGCCTTACTCGTGGCACAAATGATATGGTTGAGTCAAACGAGGCCCGACCCGAGGCGCAAATGATATGGTTAAGTCAAACGAGGCCAGACAAGAGGCGTAAATGATAAGGTTGAGTAAAACGAGGCCTGACAAGAGGCGCAAATGATATGGTTGAGTCAAACAAGGCCTAACTCGAGGCACAAATGATATAGTTAACTCAAACGAAGCCAGACTTGAGGCGCAAATGAAATGGTTGAGTCAAACAAAGCCTAAGTCGAGGCACAAATGATATGGGTGAGTCAAAGAAGGCTCGACTCGAGCTACAAATGATACGATTGAGTCGAATGAGACCCGACTCGAGGCTCAAAAATATAGGTGAGTCAAACTAGGCCTGACTCGAGGAACAAATGATATGGTTGAGTCATACGAGGCCTGACTCGAGGCACAAATGATATGGGTGAGTCAAACGAGTCCCAACTCGACACGCAAGTGATATGGTTGAGTCAAACGAGGCCTGACTCGAGGCGCAAATGATATGGGTGAGTCAGACGAGGTGTGACTCAAGGCGCAAATGATAAGGGTGAGTCAAACGAGGCCTGACAGGAGGTGCAAACGGTATGCTTGGCTCAAACAAGGCCTGACTTGAGGCACAAATGTTGTGGGAGAGTCGAACGAGGCCCGACTCAAGGCACAAATGATCTGGTTGAGTCAAACGAGGGCTCAGTCGAGGCACAATTGATATGGGTTAGTCAAACGAGGCCCGACAAGAGGCGCAAATTATAAGGTTGAGTCAAATGAGGCCCGACAAGAGGCCCAAATGATAAGGGCGAGTCAAATGAGGCCTGACAAGAGGCGCAAATGATATTGGTGAGTCAAACAAGGCCCAACTCGAGGCGCAAATGATATGGTTGAGTCAAACAAGGCCTGACTGAAGGCGCAAATGAAATGGTTGAGTCGAACGAGGCCTGACTCAAGGCACAAATGTTATGGGTGATTCAAACAAGGCCCAACTCGAGGCGCAAATAATATGGTTAAGTCAAACGATGCCTGACTAGAGGTGTAAATTATATGGTTGAGTCAAATGAGGCCTGACTCGAGGCACCAATGATATGGGTGAGTCAAACAAGGCCCGACTCGAGGCACAAATGCTAAGGGTGAGTCAAACGAGGCCCGACAAGAGGCGCAAATGATATGGGTGAGTCAAACGAGGACCAACTTGAGGCGCAAATGATATGATTAAGTTAAACGAGACCCGCCTCGAGGCGCAAACATATGTGTGAGTCAATCGAGGCCCGACTCGAGGAACAAATGATATGGTTAAGTCAAACGAGGCCTGTCTCGAGGCGCAAACGATATGCGTGAGTCAAAGGAGGCCTAACTCCAGGCGCAAATGATGTGGTTTAGTCAAACAAGACCTGATTCGAGGCGCAAACTTATGAGTGAGTCAAACGAGGAATGACTCGAGGAACAAAAGATACGGTTGAGTCAAACGAGGCCTGACTCGAGGCACAAATGATATGGGTGAGTCAAACGAGGAATGACTCGAGGCACAAATGATACGTTGAGTCAAACGAGGCCTTACTCGAGGCACAAATGATATGGTTGAGTCAAACGAGGCCAGACAAGAGGCGTAAATGATAAGGGTGAGTAAAATGAGGCCTGACAAGAGGCGCGAATGATATGGTTATGTCAAACGACGCCAAACTTGAGGTGCAAATGAAATGGTTGAGTCAAACGAAGCCTGACTCGAGGCACAAATGATATGGGTGAGTCAAAGGAGGCCCGACTCGAACCATAAATGATACGGTTGAGTCAAACGAGACCCGACTCAAGGCACAAACATATGGGTGAGTCAAACAAGGCTCGAATCGAGGAACAAATGATATGGTTGAGTCATACGAGGCCTGACTCGAGGCACAAATGATATGGGTGAGTCAAACGAGGCCCGACTCGACACTCAAATGATATGGTTGAGTCAAACAAGGCCTGACTCGAGGCGCAAATGCTATGGGTGAGTCAGACGAGGTGTGACTCGAGGCGCAAATGATAAGGGTGAGTCAGACGAGACCCGACATGAGGCGCACATGATCTAGTTATGTCAAACGAGGCCTCACTTGAGGTACAAATGATATGGGTTTGTCAAACGAGGCCCGACAAGGTGCAAATTATAAGGTTGAGTGAAACGAGGCCTGACAAGAGGCCCAAATGATAAGGGTGAGTCAAATGAGGCCCGACAAGAGGCGCAAATGATATTGGTGAGTCAAACAAGGCCCAACTCAAGGAGCAAATGATATGGTTGAGTCAAACAAGGCCTGACTGAAGGCGCAAATGAAATGGTTAAGTCGAACGAGGCCCGACTCAAGGCACAAATGATCTGGTTGAGTCAAACGAGGGCTCACTCGAGGCACAATTGATATGGGTTAGTCAAACGAGGCCTGACAAGAGGCGCAAATTATAAGGTTGAGTCAAACGAGGCCCGACAAGAGGCCCAAATGATAAGGGCGAGTCAAATGAGGCCCGACAAGAGGCGCAAATGATATTGGTGAGTCAAACAAGGCCCAACTCGAGGCGCAAATGATATGGTTGAGTCAAACAAGGCCTGACTGAAGGCGCAAATGAAATGGTTGAGTCGAACGAGGCCTGACTCAAGGCACAAATGTTATGGGTGAGTCAAACAAGACCCAACTCGAGGCACAAATAATATGGTTAAGTCAAACGATGCCTGATTAGAGGTGTAAATTATATGGTTGAGTCAAATGAGGCCTGACTCGAGGCACCAATGATATGGGTGAGTCAAACAAGGCTCGACTCGAGGCACAAATGATAAGGGTGAGTCAAACGAGGCCCGACAAGAGGCGCAAATGTTATGGGTGAGTCAAACGAGGACCAACTCGAGGCGCAAATGATATGGTTAAGTTAAACGAGACCCGCCTCGAGGCGCAAACATATGTGTGAGACAAATGAGGCCCGAGTCGAGGAACAAATGATATGGTTAAGTCAAACGAGGCCTGTCTCGAGGCGCAAACGATATGGGTGAGTCAAACTATGCCTAACTCGAGGCACAAACGATATAGTTAAGTCTAATGAGGCCCGACTCAAGGCGTAAATGATATGGTTAAGTCAAATGAGGCATGACTCAAGGCACAAATGATAAGGGTGAGTCAAACGAGGCCTGACTCAAGGCGCAAATGATATGGTTAAGTCAAACAAGGCCTGACTCGAGGTGCAAATGATATAGTTAAGTCAAACGAACCCTGACTCAAGGCACATATGATATGGGTGAGTCAAGCGAGGACTCAGTCGAGGCACAAATGAAATGGTTGAGTCAAACAAGACCCGACTCAAGATGCAAACATTTGTGAGTCAAACGAGGCCTGACTCGAGGACCAAATGATATCGAACAGTCAAATGAGGCCTGACCTGAGGCACAAATGATATGGGTGAGTCAAACGAGTCCCGACTAGAGGCGCAAAAGATATGGTTTAGTCAAATGAGGCATGACTCAAGGCACAAATGATATGGGCGAGACAAACGAGGCCCGACTCGAGGTGCAAATGATATGATTGAGTCAAACGAGTCCCGACTCGTGACGCAAATGATATGGTTGAGTCAAACAAACCCTGAGACAAGGCACAAATCATATGGGTGAGTCAAACGAGGCCCGACTCGAGGCGCAAATGATATGGTTGAGTCAAACGATGCTTGACTCAAGGCGCAAATGATAAGGGTGAGTCAAACAAGGCCTAACTCGAGGCACAAATGATATGGTTGTGTCAAACGAGGCACGACTTGAGGCACAAATGATATGGTTGAGTCAAATGAGGCCTAACTCCAGGCGCAAATGATAACGGTGAGGCAAACGAGGCCCGACTTGAGGTGCAATTGATGAGGGTGAGTCAAACGAGGCCCCACAAGTGGCACAAATTATATGAGTAAGTCAAACAAGGCCCAACTCGAGGCGTAAATGATATGGTTGAGTCAAACGAGGCCCGACTCAAGGCACAATTGATATGGTTGAGTCAAACAAGCCCTGACTTGAGGTGCAAATGATGTGGTTGAGTCAAACAAGGACTGACTCGAGTTGCAAACATATGGTTGAGTCAAACGACGCCTGACTCGAGGCACAAATGATGTGGTTGAGTCAAACAAGTCCTGACTCAAGGCACAAATGATATGGGTGAGTCAAACTAAGCCCGACTTGAGGCGCAAATGATATGGTAGAGTCAAATGAGCCCTGACTCGAGGCGCAAATGATATGGGTTTGTCAAACAAGGCTTGACTCGAGGAGCAAATGATATGGTTGAGTGAAATGAGGCCTGACTCAAGGCACAAACATATGGGTGAGTCAATCGAGGCCCGACTTGAGGGACAAATGAGGTGGTTGAGTCAAACGAAGCCTGACTCGAGGCACAAATGATATGGGTGAGTGAAACGAGGCATGACTCAAGGCACAAATGATATGGGTGAGACAAATATACCCTGAGACAAGGCGCAAATCATATGGGTGAGTCAAACGAGGCCCGACTCAAGGCGCATATGATATGGTTGAGTCAAACGAGACCCGACTCGAGGCGCAAACATATGTGAGTCAAACGAGAACCGACTCGAGGAACAAATGATATGGTTGAGTCAAACAAGGCCTGACTCAAGGCACAATTGATATGGGTGAGTCAAACAAGGCCCAACAAGTGGCGCAAATGATATGGGTAAGTCAAACGAGGCCTGACTCGAGGCGCAAATGATATGGTTGAGTCAAACGAGGCCCGACTCAAGGCACAAATGATATGGTTGAGTCAAACGAGTCCTGACTCAAGGCGCAAATGATGTGGTTGACTCAAACAAGGACTGACTAGAGTTGCAAACATATGGTTGTGTCAAACGACACCCGACTCGAGGCACAAATGATGTGGTTGAGTCAAACAAGGCCTGACCAGAGGCACAAATGATATGGGTGAGTGAAACTAAGCCCGACTCGAGGCGCAAATGATATGGTTGAGTCAAACGAGCCCTGACTCGAGGTCACAAATGATATGGGTTTGTCAAGCAAGGCCAGACTCGAGGAGCAAATGATATGGTTGAGTGAAACGAGGCCTGACTCAAGGCACAAACATATGGGTGAGTCAATCGAGGCCTGACTTGCGGGACAAATGAGGTGGTTGAGTCAAACGAGCCTAACTCGAGGCACACATGATATGGGTGAGTCAAACAAGGGCTGACTTGAGGCACAAATGATATGGTTGAGTCAAACAAGGTCCGACTTGAGGCACAAATGATATGGTTGAGTGAAATGAGGTCCAACTTGAGGTGCAAATGATAAGGGTGAGGCAAACGAGGCCCGACTTGAGGTGCAAATGATATGAGTGAGTCAAACGAGGCCCAACTCAAGGCGCAAATGATATGGTAAAGTCAAACGAGGCCCGACTCAAGGCACAATTGATATGGTTAAGTCAAACGAGCCCTGACTCAAGGCACAAATGATGTGGTTGAGTCAAACAAGGCCTGACTCGAGGTGCAAATGATGTAGTTGAATCAAATAAGGCTTGACTCGAGGTTGAGTCAAACGACACCCGACTCGAGGCACAAATGATGTGGGTGAGTCAAACTAAGCCCGACTCAAGGTGCAAATGATATGGTTGAGTCAAATGAGCCCTGACTCGAGGCGCAAACGATATGGGTTTGTCAAACAAGGCCTGACTCGAGGCGCAAATAATAAGGTTGTGTAAAACGAGGCCTGACAAGAGGTGCAAATGATATGGATGAGCGAAACGAGGCCCAACTTGAGTCACAAATGATAAGGGTGAGTCAAACAATGGCCAACTCCAGGGGCAAATGATATGGTTTAGTCAAAAGAGACCCGAGTCGAGGGGCAAATAATATGGTTTAGTCAAACAAGGCCCGACTCGAGGAGCAAATGATATGGTTTAGTGAAACGAGGCCTGACTCAAGGCACAAACATATGGGTGAGTCAATCAAGGCCTAACTTGAGGGACAAATGAGGTGTTTGAGTCAAACAAGGCCTGACTCAAGGCACAAATGATATGGGTAAGTTAAACGAGGCCCGACTTGTGGCGAAAATGATTTAGTTGTGTCAAACAAGGCTTAACTGGAGGCACAAATGATAAGGGCAAGTCACACGAGTCCCGACTCTTGGCACAAATGATATATGTGAGTCAAACGAGGCCTGACTCGATAAGGGTGAGTCAAACAAGGCCCTACTCAAGATGCAAAAGATAAGGGTGAGTCAAAGGAGGCCCAACTCGAGGCGCAAATGATATGGTTGAGTCAAACGAGGCCCGACTCGAGGCACAAATGATATGGTTGAGTCGAACAAGGCCCGACTTGAGGCACAAATGATATGGTTGAGTCAAACGAGGCTCGACTTGAGGCACAAATGGTATGTTTGAGTCAAATGAGGCCCAACTTGAGGCGCAAATGATAAGGGTGAGTCAAATGAGGCCCGACTTGAGGTGCAAATGATATGAGTGAGTCAAACGAGGCCCAACTCAAGCCACAAATGATATGGTTGAGTCAAATAAGGCCAGACTCGAGGCACAAATATAAGGGTGAGTCAAACTAGGCTTGACTCGAGGCACAAATGATTTGGGTGAGTCAAACGAGGCCCACCTCGAGGCACAAATGATAAGGGTGAGTCAAACGAGGCCCGAGAAGAGGTGTAACTGATAAGAGTGAGTCAAACGAGGCCTAACAAGAGGCGTAAAAGATAAGGGTGAGACGAATAAGGCCCGACAAGAGGCGCAAATGATATGGGTGAGTCAAACAATGCCCAACTCGAGCCGCAAATGATATGGTTGAGTCTAATGAGGCCCGACTCAAGGGGCAAATGATATGGTTGAGTCTAATGAGGCCCGACTCAAGGGGCAAATGATATGGTTGAGTCAAATGAGGGATGACTCAAGGTACAAATGATAAGGGTGAGTCAAACGAGGCCTGACTCGAGGCGTAAATGATATGGTTGAGTCAAACAAGACCCGACTCGAGGTGCAAATGATATAGTTAAGTCAAACGAACCCTGACTCCAGGAACATAAGATAAGGGTGAGTCAAACGAGAACCGACTCGAGGCACAAATGAAATGGTTGAGTCAAACGAGACCTGGCTCGAGACACAAACATTTGTGTGAGTCAAACGAGGCTTGACTCGAGGAACAAATGATATCGGTCAGTCAAACGAGGCCTGACCCGAGGCACAAATGATATGGGTGAGTCAAATGAGTCCTGACTGGAGGCGCAAATGATATGGTTGAGTCAAACGAGGCATGGCTCAACGCACAAATGATATGGGTGAGACAAACGAGGCCCGACTCGAGGCGCAAATGATATGGTTGAGTCAAACGAGTCCCGACTCGACGCACAAATGATATGGTTGAGTCAAACGAACCCTGAGACAAGGCACAAATCATATGGGTGAGTCAAACGAGGCCCAACTCGAGGCGCATATGATATGGTTAAGTCAAACGAGACCCGACTCGAGGCGCAAACATATGTGTGAATCAAACGAGAACCGACTTGAGGAACAAATGATATGGTTGAGTCAAACAAGGCCTGACTCAAGGCACAATTGATATGGGTGAGTCAAACGAGGCCCAACTCGAGGCATAAATGATATGGTTGAGTCAAACGAGGCCTGACTCGAAGCACAAATAATAAGGGTGAGTCAAACGAGGCCCAACAAGTGGCGCAAATTATATGGGTAAGTTAAACCAGGCCCAACTCGAGGCGCAAATGATATGGTTAAGTCAAACGAGGCTCGACTCAAGGTACAATTGATATGGTTGAGTCAAACGAGCCCTGACTCGAGGCGCAAATGATGTGGTTGGGTCAAACAAGGACTGACTCAAGTTGCAAACATATGGTTTAGTCAAACGACACCTGACTCGAGGCACAAATGATGTGGTTGAGTCAAAAAAGGCCTGACTCGAGGCACAAATGATATGGGTGAGTCAAACTAAGCCCGACTTGAGGCGCAAACGATATGGTTGAGTCAAACGAGCCCTGACTCGAGGCGCAAATGATATGGGTTTGTCAAACAAGGCCTGACTCGAGGAGCAAATGATATGGTTGAGTGAAACGAGGCCTGACTCAAGGCACAAACATATGGGTGAGTCAATTGAGGCCTGACTTGAGGGACAAATAAGGTGGTTGAGTCAAACGAGGCCGGACTCGAGGCACAAATGATATGGGTGAGTCAAACAAGGGCTGACTTGAGGCACAAATGATATGGTTGAGTCAAACGAGGCCCGACTTGAGGCACAAATTATATGATTGAGTCAAATCAGGCCCAACTCAAGGTGCAAATGATAAGGGTAAGGCAAACGAGGCTCGACTTGAGGTGGAAATGATATGAGTGAGTCAAACGAGGCCCGACTCGAGGCGCAAATGATATGGTTGAGTCAAACGAGGCCCGACTCAAGGCACAAATGATATGGTTGAGTCAAACGAGTCCTGACTCGAGGCGCAAATGATGTCGTTGAGTCAAACAAGGACTGACTAGAGTTGCAAACATATGGTTGTGTCAAACGACACCCGACTCGAGGCACAAATGATGTGGTTGAGTCAAACAAGGCCTGACCTGATGCACAAATGATATGGGTGAGTCAAACTAAGCCCGACTCGAGGCGCAAATGATATGGTTGAGTCAAACGAGCCCTGACTCGAGGTCACAAATGATATGGGTTTGTCAAGCAAGGCCTGACTCGAGGAGCAAATGATATGGTTGAGTGAAACGAGGCCTGACTCAAGGCACAAACATATGGGTGAGTCAATCGAGCCCTGACTTGAGGGACAAATAAGGTGGTTGAGTCAAATGAGGCCTGACTCGAGGCACAAATGATATGGTTGAGTCAAATGAGGCCCGACTTGAGGCACAAATGGTATGGTTGAGTCAAATGAGGCCCAACTCGAGGCGTAAATGATAAGGGTGTGGCAAACGAAGCCTGACCTAAGGTGCAAATGATATGAGTCAATCAAACAAGGCCCAACTCGAGCCACAAATGGTATGGTTGAGTCAAACAAGGCTAGACTCGAGGCACAAATGATTTGGGTGAGTCAAACGAGGCCCGCCTTGAGGCACAAATGATAAGGGTGAGTCAAACGAGGCTCGAGAAGAGGGGCAACTGATAAGAGTGAGTCAAACGAGGCCTGACAAGAGGCGTCAAAGATAAGGGTAAGCCGAATGAGGCCCGACAAGAGGCACAAATGATATGGGTGAGTCAAACAATGCCCAACTCGAGCCGCAAACGATATGGTTGAGTTTAATGAGGCCCGACTCAAGGCGCAAATGATATGGTTGAATCAAACAAGGCATGACTCAAGGCACAAATGATAAGGGTGAGTCAAACAAGGCCTGACTTGAGGCGCAAATGATATGGTTGAGTCAAACAAGGCCCGACTCGAGGTGCAAATGATATAGTTAAGTCAAACGAACCCTGAGACAAGGGACAAATCATATGGGTGAGTCAAACGAGGCCCGACTCGAGGCGCATATGAAATGGTTGAGTCAAATGAGACCCGACTCGAGACACAAACATTTGTGTGAGTCAAATGAGGCCTGACTCGAGGAACAAATAATATTGGTCAGTCAAACGAGGCCTGACCCGAGACATAAATGATATGGGTGAGTCAAACGAGCCTCAACTGGAGGTGCAAATGATATGGTGGAGTCAAACGAGGCATGACTCAAGGCACAAATGATATGGGTGAGACAAAGGAGGCCCGACTCGACGCACAAATGATATGGTTGAGTCAAACGAGTCCCGACTCGAGGCACAAATGATATGGTTCAGTCAAACGAACCCTGAGACAAGGCACAAATCATATGGGTGAGTCAAACGAGGCCCGACTCATGGCGCATATGATATGGTTGAGTCAAACGAGACCCGACTCGAGGCGCAAACATATGTGTGAGTCAAACGAGAACTGACTCGAGGAACAAATGATATGGTTGAGTCAAACAAGGCCTGACTCAAGGCACAATTGATATGGGTGAGTCAAACGAGGCCCAACTCGAGGCGCAAATGATATGGTTGAGTCAAAAGAGGCCTGACTCGAGGCAGAAATGATAAGGGTGAGTCAAATGAGGCCCAACAAGTGGCGCAAATGATATGGGTGAGTCATACGAGGCCCAACTCGAGGTGCATATGATATGGTTGTGTCAAATGGGGCCTGACTCGAGGGCAAATGATGTGGTTGAGTCAAACAAGGCCTGACTCGAGGTTGAGTCAAACAACACCCGACTCGAGGCACAAATGATGTGGTTGAGTCAAACAAGGCCTGACTCGAGGTACAAATGATATGGGTGAGTCAAACTAAGCCCAACTCGAGGCACAAATGATATGGTTGAGTCAAACGAGCCCTGACTCGAGGCGCAAATGATATGGGTTTGTCAAACAAGGCCTGACTCGAGCCACAAATAATAAGGTTGTGTAAAACGAGGCCCAACAAGAGGTGCAAATGATATGGATGAGACAAACGAGGCCCAACTTGAGTCACAAATGATAAGGGTGAGTCAAACAAGGCCCGACAAGAGGCGCAAATGATATGGTTGAGTGAAACGAGGCCTGACTCAAGGCACAAACATATGGGTGTGTCAATCGAGGCCCAACTTGAGGGACAAATGAGGTGGTTGAGTCAAACGAGGCCTGACTCAAGGCACAAATGATATGGGTGAGTCAAACAAGGGCCGACTTGAGGCGCAAATGATATGGTTGAGTCAAATGAGGCTTGACTCAAGGCCCAAATGATAAGGGTGAGTCAAACAAGGCCTGACTCGAGGCACAAATGATATGGTTGAGTCAAATGAGGCCCGAGTTGAGGCACAAATGATATGGTTGAGTCAAATGAGGCCCAACTCGAGGAACAAATGATAAGGGTGAGGCAAATGAGGCCCAACTTGAGGTGCAAATGATATGAGTGAGTGAAACGAGGCCCAACTCGAGGCACAAATGATATGATTAAGTCAAATGAGGCCCGACTCAAGGCACAATTGATATGGTTGAGTCAAACAAGCCTTGACTCAAGGCACAAACATATGGGTGAGTCAATCAAGGCCCGACTTGAGGGACAAATGAGGTGGTTGAGTCAAACGAGGCCTGACTCGAGGCACAAATGATATGGGTAAGTTAAACGAGTCCCAACTCATGGCACAATGATATATGTGAGTCAAACGAGGCCTAAGTCAAGGCGCAAATGATAAGGGTAAGTCAAACGAGGCTTGACTCGATAAGGGTGAGTCAAACAAGGCCCTACTCATGATGCAAAAGATAAGGGTGAGTCAAAGGAGGCCCAACTCGAGGCGCAAATAATATGGTTGAGTCAAACGAGGCTCGACTCGAGGCGCAAATGATATGGTTAAGTCAAACAAGGCCCGACTTGAGGCACAAATGACATGGGTGAGTTGAACGAGGCCTGACTCGAGGAGCAAATGATATGGTTGACTCAAACGAGACCCGACTCGAGGCACAAATGTTATGGTTGAGTCAAACAAGGGCTGACTCGAGGAACAAATGATATGGTTCAGTCAAACGAGGCCCGACTTGAGGCGCAAACATATGGGTGAATCAAATGAGGCCCGACTCGAGGCGCAAATGATAAGGTTGAGTGAAACGAGGCCTAACTCGAGGCACAAATGATATGATTGAGTCAAACAAGGGCTGACTCGAGGCAAAAATGATATGTCTCAGTCAAACGAGGCCCGACTTAAGGCTCAAACATATGGGTGAGTCAAATGAGGCCCGACTCGAGGCACAAATGATAAGGGTGACTCAAACGAGGCCTAACTCGAGGTGCAAATGATATGGGTGAGTCAAATGAGGCCCGACTCGAGGCGCAAATGATATGGTTAAGTCAAATGAAGCCCGACTCAAAGGGCAAACATATGGTTGAGTCAAACGAGGCCTGACTCGAGGCGCAAACATATGGGTGAGTCAAATGAGGCCCGACTTAAGGCACGAATTATATGGTTTTGTCAAACGAGGCCCGACTCAAGGCACAAACATATGGGTAAGTTAAACGAGGCTCAACTCGAGGCACAAATGATAAGGTTGAGTCAAACGAGGGCCAACTCAAGGCGCAAATGATATGGGTGCGTCAAACGAGGCCCGACTCGAGGCGCAAATGATATGGTTAAGTCAAACAAGGCCTGACTCGAGGCCCAAACATATGGTTGAGTCAAACAAGGCCTGACTTAAGGCACAAACATATGGGTGAGTCAAATGAGGCCCTACTCGAGGCACAAATGATATGGTTGAGTCAAATGTGGCATAACTCGAGTTGCAAATGATAAGGGTGAGTCAAACAAGGCTCGACTCGAGTCGTAAATCAATTGCTTGCGTCAAACAAGGCTCAACTCAAGGTACAAATGATATTGTTGAGTCAAACAAGGCCTGACTCGGGGCACAAATGATATGGGCGAGTCAAACGAGGCCCGACTCGAGTAGCAAATGATATGGTTGAGTCAAACGAGGCCCGACTCGAGGCGCAAATATATGGGTGAGTCAAATGAGGCCCTACTCGAGGCGCAATTGATATGGTTGAGTCAAACGAGGCTCAACTCGAGTTGCAAATGATATGGTTCAGTCAAACGAGGCTCAAATCGAGTCGCAAATGAGTTGGTTGCGTCAAACTAGGCTCAACTGAAGGCACAAATGATAAGGGTAATTCACACGAGTCCGGACTCATGGCACAAATGATATATCTGAGTCAAATGAGGCTCAACTCAAGGTGCAAAAGATAAGGGTGAGTTAAACGAGGCCCAACTCGAGGCACAAATGATATTGTTGAGTAAAACAAGGCCTAACTCGAGGCACAAATGATGTGGGTGAGTCAAATGAGTCCCGACTTGAGGAGTAAATGGCATGGTTGAGTCAAACGAGACCCAACTCGAGGCACAAACACATGGGTGAGTTAAACATAGCCCCACTCGTGGAGCAAATGATAAGGGTGAGTCAAATGTGGCTCAACTAGAGGCGCAAATGATAAGGGTGGTCAAACGAGGCTCGACTCGAGGCGCAAACATATGGTTGAGTCAAACATATAGTTGAGTCAAACGAGCCTCAACTAGAGGCGCAAATGATAAGGGTGACTCAAAAGAGGCTCGACTCAAGGCGCAAACATATGGTTGAGTCAAACATATAGTTGAGTCAAATGAGGCGTGACTCGAGACACAAATGATATGGTTGAGTCAAACAAGGGCTGACTTGAGGCACAAATGATCTGGTTCAGTCAAACGAGGCCCGACTCGAGGCACAAATGTTATGGTTGAGTCAAACAAGGGCTGACTCGAGGCACAAATGATATGTCTCAGTCAAACGAGGCCCGACTCGAGGCGCAAACATATGGGTGAGTCAAATGAGGCCCGACTCGAGGCACAAATGATAAGGGTGACTCAAACGAGGCCCAACTCGAGGCGCAAATGATATGGGTGAGTCAAATGGGGCCTGACTCGAGGCGCAAATGATATGGTTGAGTCAAATGAAGCCTGACTCAAAGGGCAAACATATGGTTGAGTCAAACAAGGCCCGACTCGAGGCGCAAACATATGGGTGAGTCAAATGAGGCCCAACTCAAGGCGCGAATTATATGGTTTTGTCAAATGAGGCCCTACTCGAGGCACAAACATATGGGTAAGTTAAACGAGGCTCAACTCAAGGCACAAATGATAAGGTTGAGTCAAACGAGGCCCAACTCAAGGCGCAAATGATATGGGTGAGTCAAACGAGGTCCGACTCGAGGCGCAAATGATATGGTTAAGTTAAACGAGGCCTGACTTGAGGCCCAAACATATGGTTGAGTCAAACGAGGCCTGACTTAAGGCACAAACATATGGGTGAGTCAAATGAGGCCCTACTCGAGGCGCAAATGATATGGTTGAGTCAAATGTGGCATAACTCGAGTCGCAAATGATAAGGGTGAGTCAAACAAGGCTCGACTCGAGTCGTAAATCAATTGCTTGCGTCAAACAAGGCTCAACTCGAGGCACAAATGATATTGTTGAGTCAAACAAGGCCTGACTCGGGGCACAAATGATATGGGCGAGTCAAACGAGGCCCGACTCGAGTAGCAAATGATATGGTTGAGTCAAACGAGGCCCGACTCAAGGTGCAAACATATGGGTAAGTCAAATGAGGCCCGACCTATGGTGCAAATGACATGGTAGTGTTAAATGAGGCCCGACTCGAGGCGCAAACATATGGGTAAGTTAAACGAGGCTCAACTTAAGGTACAAATGATAAGGGTGAGTCAAACGAGGCCCGACTCGAGGCACAAATAAGATGGTTGAGTCACACGATGCTCGACTCGAGGCACAAATATATGGGTGAGTCAAATGAAGCCCTACTTGAGGCACAATTGATATGGTTCAGTCAAACGAGGCTCAACTTGAGTTGCAAATGATATGGTTCAGTCAAACGACGCTCAACTTGAGTCGTAAATGATAAGCGTGAGTCAAACGAGGACCAACTCGAGGCATAAATAAGTTGGTTGAGTCAAACGAGGCCCGACTCGAGGCGCATATGATATGGTTGAGTCAAACGAGACCCGACTCGAGGCGCAAACATATGTATGAGTCAAACGAGAACCAACTCGAGGAACAAATGATATGGTTAAGTCAAACAAGGCCTGACTCAAGGCACAATTGATATGGGTGAGTCAAACGAGGCCCAACTCGAGGCACAAATGATATGGTTGAGTCAAACGAGGCCTGACTCAAGGCACAAATAATAAGGCTGAGTGAAACTAGGCCCAACAAGTGGCGCAAATTATATGGGTAAGTCAAACGAGGCCCAACTCGAGGCGCAAATGATATGGTTAAGTCAAACGAGGCCCGACTCAAGGTACAATTGATATGGTTGAGTCAAACGAGCCCTGACTTGAGGCGCAAATGATGTGGTTGGGTCAAACAAGGACTGACTCAAGTTGCAAACATATGGTTTAGTCAAACGACGCCCGACTAGAGGCACAAATGATGTGGTTGAGTCAAACAAGGCCTGACTCGAGGCACAAATGATATGGGTGAGTCAAACTAAGCCCGACTCGAGGCGCAAATGATATGGTTGAGTCAAACGAGCCCTGACTCGAGGCGCAAATGATATGGGTTTGTCAAACAAGGCCTGACTCGAGGAGCAAATGATATGGTTTAGTGAAACGAGGCCTGACTCAAGGCACAAACATATGGGCGAGTCAATCGAGGCCTGACTTGAGGGATAAATAAGGTGGTTGAGTCAAACGAGGCCTGACTCGAGGCACAAATGATATGGGTGAGTCAAACAAGGGCCGACTTGAGGCACAAATGATATGGTTGAGTCAAACGAGGCCCGACTTAAGGCACAAATTATATGATTGAGTCAAATCAGGCCCAACTGGAGGTGCAAATGATAAGGGTAAGGCAAACGAGGCCCGACTTGAGGTGGAAATGATATGAGTGAGTCAAACGAGGCCCAACTCGAGGCGCAAATGATATGGTTAAGTCAAACGAGGCCTGACTCAAGGCACAATTGATTTGGTTGAGTCAAACGAGCCCTGACTCGAGGCACAAATGATGTGGTTGCGTCAAATAAGGCCTGACTCGAGGCGCAAATGATGTGGTTGAGTCAAACAAGGCCTGACTCGAGGTTGAGTCAAACGACACCCGACTCGAGGCACAAATGATGTGGTTGAGTCAAACAAGGCCTGACTCGAGGCACAAATGATATGGGTGAGTCAAACTAAGCCCGACTCGAGGTGCACATGATATGGTTTAGTCAAACGAGCCTTGACTCGAGGTGCAAATGATATGCGTTTGTCAAACAAGGCCTGACTCGAGGCGCAAATAATAAGGTTGTGTAAAACGAGGCCCGACAAGAGGTGCAAATGATATGGATGAGCCAAACGAGGCCTAGCTTGAGTCACAAACGATAAGGGTGAGTCAAACAAGGCCCGACAAGAGGCGCTAATGATATGGGTGAGTCAAGCAAGGGCCAACTCCAGGCGCAAATGATATGGTTGAGTTAAAAGAGACCCGAGTCGAGGGGCAAATGATATGGTTGAGTAAAACAAGGCCCGACTCGAGGAGCAAATGATATGGTTGAGTGAAACGAGGCCTGACTCAAGGCACAAACATATGGGTGAGTCAATCGAGCCCTGACTTGAGGGACAAATAAGGTGGTTGAGTCAAATGAGGCCTGACTCGAGGCACAAATGATATGGTTGAGTCAAATGAGGCCCGACTTGAGGCACAAATGGTATGGTTGAGTCAAATGAGGCCTAACTCGAGGCGTAAATGATAAGGGTGTGGCAAACGAAGCCTGACTTAAGGTGCAAATGATATGAGTCAATCAAACAAGGCCCAACTCGAGCCACAAATGGTATGGTTGAGTCAAACGAGGCTAGACTCGAGGCACAAATGATTTGGGTGAGTCAAACGAGGCCCGCCTTGAGGCACAAATGATAAGGGTGAGTCAAACGAGGCTCGAGAAGAGGGGCAACTGATAAGAGTGAGTCAAACGAGGCCTGACAAGAGGCGTCAAAGATAAGGGTAAACCGAATGAGGCCCGACAAGAGGCACAAATGATATCGGTGAGTCAAACAATGCCCAACTCGAGCCGCAAACGATATGGTTGAGTTTAATGAGGCCCGACTCAAGGCGCAAATGATATGGTTGAATCAAACAAGGCATGACTCAAGGCACAAATGATAAGGGTGAGTCAAACAAGGCATGACTTGAGGCGCAAATGATATGGTTGAGTCAAACAAGGCCTGACTCGAGGTGCAAATGATATAGTTAAGTCAAACGAACCCTGACTCAAGGCACATATGATATGGGTGAGTCAAATGAGGCTCGACTCGAGGCACAAATGAAATGGTTGAGTCAAATGAGACCCGACTTGAGACACAAACAATTGTGTGAGTCAAACGAGGCCTGACTCGAGGAACAAATGATATCGGTCAGTCAAACGAGGCCTGACCCGAGACATAAATGATATGGGTGAGTCAAACGAGCCTCAACTGGAGGTGCAAATGATATATGGTGGAGTCAAACGAGGCATGACTCAAGGCACAAATGATATGGGTGAGACAAAGGAGGCCCGACTCGAGGCACAAATGATATGGTTGAGTCAAACGAGGCCTGACTCGAGGCACAAATGATATGGTTAAGTCAAACGAGGTGCAACTTAAGGAGCAAATGATTAGGGTGAGTCAAACGAGGCTCGACTCGAGGTACAATGATATGGGTGAGTTAAACGAGGCCTAACTCAAGGCAAAAACACATGAGTGAGTCAAATGAGGCCCGACTCAAGGCACAATTAATATGGTTAATTCAAACAAGGCTCAACTCGAGGCACAAATAATAAGGTTGAGTCAAACGAGGCCCCACTCGAGGTGCAAATCTATGGGTCGAGGTGCAAATGTTGTGGTTGAGTCCAACGAGGCCCGACTCCAGGAGCAAATGATATAGGTGAGTCAAATGTGTCCTAACTAGAGATGCAAAAGATAAGTGTGAGTCAAACGAGGTCCTACTCGAGGTACAAACATATGGGTGAGTGAAATGAGGCCGGACTCGAGGCGAAAACATATGGGAGAGTCAAACGAGGCCCGACTCGAGGCACAAATGATATGGGTAAGTCAAACGAGGCCCGACTCAAGGTGCAAATGATATGGTTGAGTCACACGAGGCCCGACTCGAGGCGCAAACATATGGTTGATAGAAATGAGGCTCGACTCGAGGCACAAACAAATGGTAGAGCTAAACGAGGCTCAACTCGAGGCGCAAATGATATGGTTAAGTCAAACGAGGCCCGACTCAAGGCACAAACATATGGTCGAGTCAAACGAGGCCCGACTCAAGGTGCAAACATATGGGTAAGTCAAATGAGGCCCGACCTGTGGCGCAAATGACATGGTTGTGTTAAATGAGGCCCGACTCGAGGTGCAAACATATGGGTAAGTTAAATGAGGCTCGACTTGAGGTACAAATGATAAGGGTGAGTCAAACGAGGCCCGACTCGAGGCACAAATAAGATGGTTGAGTCAAATGATGCCCGACTCGAGGCACAAATATATGGGTGAGTCAAATGAAGCCCTACTCGAGGCGCAATTGATATGGTTGAGTCAAACGAGGCTCAACTCGAGTCGCAAATGATAAGTGTGAGTCAAACAAGGCCCGACTCGAGGAACAAATAAGATGGTTGAGTCAAACGAGGCCCGATTCGAGGCGTAAATATATGGGTGAGTCAAATGAGGCCCTACTCGAGGCGCAAATGATATGGTTGAGTCAAACGAGGCTCAACTCGAGTCACAAATGATATGATTGAGTCAAACGAGGCTCAACTCGAGTCGCAAATGATAAGGTTGAGTCAAACGAGGCCTGACTCGAGGCGCAAATGATATGGTTGCATCAAACAAGGCTCAACCCGATGCACAAATGATAAGGCTGAGTCACACAAGTCCCGACTCGTGACACAAACGAGGCCCAACTCGAGGTGCAAATGACAAGGGTGAGTCAAACGAGGCCGACTCAAGGAACAAATGATATGATTGACTCAAACGAGGCTCGACTCGAGCCACAAACATATGTGTGAGTTAAACGAGGCTCAACTCATGCTGCAAATTATATGGTTGAGTCAAATGCAGCCTGACTTGTGCCGCAAACGTTTGGGTGAGTCAAAAGAGGCCTGACTCGAGGCGCAAATGATATGGTTGACTCAAACGAGGCTCGACTTGAGGCACAAATGATAAGGATGAGTCAATGAGGCCCGACTCGAGGTGCAAATGATATGGTTGAGTCAAACAAGGCCTAACTCGAGGAACAAATGATATGGTTAAGTCAAACGAGGCCCGACTCGAGGCGCAAATGATATGATTAAGTCAAACAAGGGCTGACTCGAGGCACAAATGATATGTCTCAGTCAAACGAGGCCCGACTCGAGGCACAAACATATGGGTGAGTCAAATGAGGCCCGACTCAAGGCGCAAATAATGTGGTTGAGTCAAATGAAGCCCGACTCAAGGGGCAAACATATGGTTGAGTCAAACGAGGCCTGACTCGAGGCGCAAACATATGGGTGTGTCAAATGAGGCCCAACTCAAGGCGCGAATTATATGGTTTTGTCAAACCAGGCCCGACTCGAGGCACAAACATATGGGTAAGTTAAACGAGGCTCAACTCGAGGCACAAATGATAAGGTTGAGTCAAACGAGGCCCAACTCAAGGCGCAAATGATATGGGTGAGTCAAACGAGGCCCAACTCGAGGCGCAAATGATATGGTTAAGTCAAAGAAGGCCTGACTCGAGGCCCAAACATATGGTTGAGTCAAACGAGGCCCGACTTAAGGCACAAACATATGGGTGAGTCAAATGAGGCCCTACTCGAGGCGCAAATGATATGGTTGAGTCAAATGAGGCATAACTTGAGTCACAAATGATAAGGGTGAGTCAAACGAGGCCCGACTCGAGCCGTAAATCATTTGTTTGCGTCAAACAAGGCTCAACTCGAGGCACAAATGATATTGTTGAGTCAAACAAGGCCTGACTCAGGGCACAAATGATATGGGCGAGTCAAACGAGGCCCGACTCGAGTAGCAAATGATATGGTTGAGTCAAACGAGGCCCGACTCGAGGCGCAAATATATGGGTGAGTCAAATGAGGCCCTACTCGAGGCACAATTGATATGGTTGAGTCAAACGAGGCTCAACTCGAGTCGCAAATGATATGGTTCAGTCAAACGAGGCTCAACTCGAGTCGCAAATGATAAGCGTGAGTCAAACGAGGCTTGACTAGAGGCATAAATAAGTTGGTTGAGTCACACGAGGCCCGATTCGAGGCGCAAATATATGGGTGAGTCAAATGAGGCCCTACTCGAGGCGCAAATGATATGGTTGAGTCAAACGAGGCTCAACTCGAGTTGCAAATGATATGGTTGAGTCAAACGAGGCTCAACTCAAGTCGCAAATGATAAGGGTGAGTCAAACGAGGCCCGACTCGAGGCGCAAATGATATGGTTGCGTCAAACAATGCTCAAACCGAAGCACAAATGATAAGGCTAAGTCTCACGAGTCCCGACTCATGACACAAATGATAAGTGTGAGTCAAACGAGGCCCAACTCGAGGTGCAAATGACAAGGGTGAGTCAAACGAGCCCGACTCGAGGAACGAATGATATGATTGACTCAAACGAGGCTCGACTCGAGCCGTAAACGTATGTGTGAGTCAAATGAGGCCCAACTCAAGCTGCAAATTATATGGTTCAGTCAAATGCAGCCTGACTTGTGCCGCAAACGTTTCGGTGAGTCAAAAGAGGCCCGACTCGAGGCTCAAGTGATATGGTTGACTCAAACGAGGCTCGACTCGAGGCACAAATGATAAGGGTGAGTCAACGAGGCCCGACTCGAGGTGGAAATGATATGGTTGAGTCAAACAAGGCCTGACTCGAGGAACAAATGATATGGTTAAGTTAAACGAGGCCTGACTCGAGTTGCAAACACATGGTTGAGTCAAACGAGGCCCAACTCGAGGAGCAAATGGTAAGGGTGAGCCAAATGAGGCCTGACTCGAGGCGCAAAGATATGGGTAAGTCAAACGAGGCCCAACTCGAATCAAGATACAAATGATATGGTTGAGTCAAATGAGGCCCGACTCGAGGCGTAAAAATACGGGTGAGTCAAACGAAGCCTGACTCGAGGCACAAATCTATGGGGGAGTCAAACGAGGCCCGACTTGAGGTGTAAATGATATGGTTGAGTCAAACGAGGCCCAACTTGAGGCGTAAATGATAAGGGTGAGTCAAACGAGGTCCGACTCGAGGCGCAAAAGATAAGGGTGAGTAAAACGAGGCCCAACTCGAGGCACAAATAATATGGTTGAGTCAAACAAGGCCCGACATGAGGCACAAATAATATGGTTGAGTCAAACAAGGCCCGACATGAGGCACAAATAATATGGTTGAGTCAAACAAGGCCTAACTTGAGGCTCAGATGACAAGGGTGAGTGAAACGTGGCATGACTCGAGGCATAGATGATATGGTTGAGTCAAACTAGGCCTGACTCGAGGCGCAAATGATAGGGGTGAGTCAAACAAGGACCGACCCGAGCTGCAAAAGATATGTTGAGTTAAACGAGGCCTAACTCGAGGCACAAATGATATGGTTGATTCCAACGAGGCCCGACTCGAGGCACAAATGATAAGGGTGAGTCAATGAGGCCCGACTTGAGGTGCAAATGATATGGTTGAGTCAAACAAAGCCTACTAGAGGAACAAATGATATGGTTAAGTCAAACGAGGACTGACTCGAGGCACAAATGATATGGTTGAGTCAAACGAGGCGCAACTTAAGGAGCAAATGATTAAGGTGAGTCAAACAAGGGCCGACTCGAGGCACAAACATATGGGTGAGTCAAATGAGGCCCGACCTGTGGCGCAAATGAAATGGCTGTGTTAAACGAGGCCTGCCTCGAGGTTCAAACATATGGGTAAGTTAAATGAGGCTCGACTTGAGGTACAAATGATAAGGGTGAGTCAAACGAAGCCTGACTGGAGGCGCAAATGATATTGGTGAGTCAAACGAGGCCTGACTCGAGGCACAAATAAGATGGTTGAGTCAAATGAGGCCTGACTCAAGGCGCAAATATATGGGTGAGTCAAATGAGGCCCTACTCGAGGCGCAAATGATATGGTTGAGTCAAATGAGGCACAACTTGAGTCACAAATGATAAGGGTGAGTCAAACGAGGCCCGACTCGAGCCGTAAATCATTTGCTTGCGTCAAACAAGGCTCAACTCGAGGCACAAATGATATTGTTGAGTCAAACAAGGCCTGACTCAGGGCACAAATGATATGGGCGAGTCAAACGAGGCCCGACTCGAGTAGCAAATGATATGGTTGAGTCAAACGAGGCCCGACTCGAGGCGCAAATATATGGGTGAGTCAAATGAGGCCCTACTCGAGGCACAATTGATATGGTTGAGTCAAACGAGGCTCAACTCGAGTCGCAAATGATATGGTTCAGTCAAACGAGGCTCAACTCGAGTCGCAAATGATAAACGTGAGTCAAACGAGGCTTGACTAGAGGCATAAATAAGTTGGTTGAGTCACACGAGGCCCGATTCGAGGCGCAAATATATGGGTGAGTCAAATGAGGCCCTACTCGAGGCGCAAATGATATGGTTGAGTCAAACGAGGCTCAACTCGAGTTGCAAATGATATGGTTGAGTCAAACGAGGCTCAACTCAAGTCGCAAATGATAAGGGTGAGTCAAACGAGGCCCGACTCGAGGCGCAAATGATATGGTTGCGTCAAACAATGCTCAAACCGAAGCACAAATGATAAGGCTAAGTCTCACGAGTCCCGACTCATGACACAAATGATAAGTGTGAGTCAAACGAGGCCCAACTCAAGGTGCAAATGACAAGGGTGAGTCAAACGAGCCCGACTCGAGGAACGAATGATATGATTGACTCAAACGAGGCTCGACTCGAGCCGTAAACGTATGTGTGAGTCAAATGAGGCCCAACTCAAGCTGCAAATTATATGGTTCAGTCAAATGCAGCCTGACTTGTGCCGCAAACGTTTCGGTGAGTCAAAAGAGGCCCGACTCGAGGCGCAAGTGATATGGTTGACTCAAACGAGGCTCGACTCGAGGCACAAATGATAAGGGTGAGTCAATGAGGCCCGACTCGAGGTGGAAATGATATGGTTGAGTCAAACAAGGCCTGACTCGAGGAACAAATGATATGGTTAAGTTAAACGAGGCCTGACTCGAGTTGCAAACACATGGGTGAGTCAAACGAGGCCCAACTCGAGGAGCAAATGATAAGGGTGAGCCAAATGAGGCCTGACTCGAGGCGCAAAGATATGGGTAAGTCAAACGAGGCCCAACTCGAATCAAGATACAAATGATATGGTTGAGTCAAATGAGGCCCGACTCGAGGCGTAAAAATACGGGTGAGTCAAACGAAGCCTGACTCGAGGCACAAATCTATGGGGGAGTCAAACGAGGCCCGACTTGAGGTGTAAATGATATGGTTGAGTCAAACGAGGCCCAACTTGAGGCGTAAATGATAAGGGTGAGTCAAACGAGGTCCGACTCGAGGCGCAAAAGATAAGGGTGAGTAACACGAGGCCCAGCTCGAGGCACAAATAATATGGTTGAGTCAAACAAGGCCCGACATGAGGCACAAATAATATGGTTGAGTCAAACAAGGCCCGACATGAGGCACAAATAATATGGTTGAGTCAAACAAGGCCTAACTTGAGGCTCAGATAATATGGTTGAGTCAAACAAGGACCGACCCGAGCTGCAAATGAT
Organism: Dicorynia guianensis; assembly: GCA_037013595.1. NCBI lineage: Eukaryota > Viridiplantae > Streptophyta > Magnoliopsida > Fabales > Fabaceae > Dicorynia > Dicorynia guianensis. Next base: position 19,757,744 of record JASUAB010000002.1, on the reverse strand, counting down.
ATGGTTGAGTTAAACGAGGCCTAACTCGAGGCACAAATGATATGGTTGACTCAAACGAGGCCCGACTCGAGGCACAAATGATAAGGGTGAGTCAATGAGGCCCGACTTGAGGTGCAAATGATATGGTTGAGTCAAACAAAGACTACTAGAGGAACAAATGATATGGTTAAGTCAAACGAGGACTGACTCGAGGCACAAATGATATGGTTGAGTCAAACGAGGCGCAACTTAAGGAGCAAATGATTAAGGTGAGTCAAATGAGGGCCGACTCGAGGCACAAACATATGGGTAAGTCAAATGAGGCCCGACCTGTGGCACAAATGAAATGGTTGTGTTAAACGAGGCCCGCCTCGAGGTTCAAACATATGGGTAAGTTAAATGAGGCTCGACTTGAGGTACAAATGATAAGGGTGAGTCAAACGAGGCCTGACTGGAGGCGCAAATGATATTGGTGAGTCAAACGAGGCCTGACTCAAGGTGCAAATAAGATGGTTGAGTCAAACGAGGCCTGACTGGAGGCGTAAATATATGGGTGAGTCAAATGAGGCCCTACTCGAGGCACAAATGATATGGTTGAGTCAAACGAGGCTCAACTCGAGTCGCAAATGATAAGGGTGAGTCAAACGAGGCCCGACTTGAGGCGCAAATGATTTGGTTGCATCAAACTAGGCTCAACTGGAGGCACAAATGATAAGGGTAATTCACACGAGTCCGGACTCATGGAACAAATGATATATGTGACTCAAACGAGGCCCAAGTCAAGGCACAAATGATAAGGGTAAGTTAAACGAGGCCCGATTTAGGGCAGAACTGATAAAGTTGAGTCAAACGAGGCCAAACTCGTGGCAGAATTGATAAGGGTGAGTCAAACGAGGCCCAACTCAAGGTGCAAAAGATAAGGTTGAGTCAAATGAGGCACAACTCAAGGCCCGACTCGAGGCACAAATGATATTGTTGAGTAAAACAAGGCCTAACTTGAGGCACAAATGATGTGGGTGAGTCAAACGAGTCCCTACTTGAGGAGTAAATGGTATGGTTGAGTCAAACGAGACCCAACTCGAGGCACAAACACATGGGTGGGTCAAACGTGGCCCCACTCGTGGAGCAAATGATAAGGGTGAGTCAAACGAGGCTCAACTAGAGGCACAAATGATAAAGGTGGGTCAAACAAGGCTCGACTTGAGGCGCAAATATATGGTTGAGTCAAACATATAGTTAAGTCAAACGCGGCTCAACTAGAGGTACAAATGATAAGGGTGAGTCAAAAAAGGCTCGACTCAAGGCGCAAACATATGGTTGAGTTGAACATATAGTTGAGTCAAATGAGGCGTGACTCGAGGCACAAATGATATGGTTAAGTCAAACAAGGGCTGACTCGAGGCACAAATGATCTAGTTCAGTCAAATGAGGCCCGACTCAAGGTCACAAATGTTATGGTTGAGTCAAACAAGGGCTGACTCAAGGCGTAAATGATATGGTTCAGTCAAACGAGGCCCGACTCGAGGCACAAACATATGGGTGAGTCAAATGAGACCCGACTCGAGGCACAAATGATAAGGGTGACTCAAACGAGGCCCAACTCGAGGCACAAATGATATGGGTGAGTCAAATGAGGCTCGACTTGAGGTGCAAATGATATGGTTAAGTCAAATGAAGTCCGACTCAAGCAGCAAACATATGGTTGAGTTAAACGAGGCCCGACTCGAGGCGTAAACATATGGGTGAGTCAAATGAGGCCCGACTCAAGGTGCAAATTATATGGTTTTGACAAACGAGGCCGGACTCGAGGCACAAACATATGGGTAAGTTAAACGAGGCTCGACTCGAGGCGCAAATGATAAGGTTGAGTCAAACGAGGCCCAACTCAAGGCGCAAATGATATGGCTGAGTCAAACGAGGCCCGACTCGAGGCACAAATCATATGGTTGAGTCAAACGAGGCCTGACTCGAGGCCCAAACATATGGTTGAGTCAAACGAGACTCGACTTAAGGCACAAACATATGGGTGAGTCAAATTCCGCCCTACTCGAGGCGCAAATGATATGTTTGAGTCAAATGAGGCGCAACTCGAGTCGCAAATGATAAGGGTGAGTCAAATGAGACCCAACTCGAGCCGTAAATCATTTGGGTTGCGTCAAACAAGGCTCAACCAGAGGCATAAATGATAAGGGTAAGTCACACGAGTCCCGACTTATGGCACAAATGATATATGTGAGTCAAACGTGGCTCAAGTCAAGGCGCAAATGATAAGGGTAAGTCAAACGAGGCCTGACTCAAAGCAGAAATGATATGGTTGAGTCAAACGAGGCCCAACTCGAGGCACAAATGATATTGTTGAGTCAAACAAAGCCTGACTCGGGGCACAAATGATATGGGCGAGTCAAACGAGGCCTGACTCGAGTAGCAAATGATATGGTTAAGTCAAACGTGGCCCTACTCGCGAAGCAAATGATAAGGGTGAGTCAAATGAGGTTCAACTAGAGGTGCATATGATAAGGGTAAGTCAAACGAGGTTCAACTAGAGGCACAAATGATAAGGATGAGTCAAATGAGGCCCGACTCGAGGCGCAAACATATGAGTGAGTCAAACGAGGCCTGACTCAAGGCACAAACATGTGGTTGAGTCAAATGAGGACCTACATGATCCGCAAATGATATGGTTGAGTTAATCGAGGCTCAACTCGAGTCGCAAATGATAAGGGTAAGTCAAACAAGGCCTGACTCGAGGCATAAATGATTTGTTTGTGTCAAACAAGGCTCAACCAGAGGCACAAATGATAAGGGTAAGTCACACAAGTCCTGACTCATGGCACAAATGATATATGTAAGTCAAATGAGGCACAAGTCAAGGCGCAAATGATAAGGGTAAGTCAAACGAGGCCCGACTCGGGGCAGAAATGATAAGGGTGAGTCAAACGAGGCCCAAGTCGAGGTGCAAATGATAGGGTTGGACTCCTGACTCGAGGCGTAAATGATATAGTTGAGTCAAACAAGGCCTGACTCGAGGCACAAATGATATGGGTGAGTCAAACGAGACCTGACTCGAGGAGCAAATGATATGGTTGAGTCAAATGAGGCTCAACTAGAGGCGCAAATGATAAGGATGAGTCAAACGAGGCTTGACTCGAGGCGCAAACATATGGTTGAGCCAAACATATAGTTGAGTCAAACGAGGCCCAACTTGAGGCACAAATGATATGGTTGAGTCAAACAAGGCCCGACTCGAGGCGCAAACATATGGGTGAATCAAATGAGACCCGACTTGAGGCGCAAATAATAAGGGTGACTAAAACGAGGCCCAACTCAAGGCGCAAATGATATGGGTGAGTCAAACAAGGCCTAACTCGAGGTGCAAATGATATGGTTGAGTCAAACGAGGCCCGGCTCGAGGCGCAAATATATGGTTGAGTCAAATGAGGCCCGGCTCGAGGTACAAACATATGGGTGAGTCAAATGAGGCCCGACTCAAGGCGTAAATGATATGGTTATGTCAAATGAGGGTCGACTCGAGGCGAAAACACATGAGTGAGTGAAACAAGGCACGACTCGAGGTGCAAACATATGGGTAAGTCAAATGAGCCCCTACTCGAGACACAAATGATATGGTTGAGTCAAACGAGGCTCAACTCGAGTCGTAAATGATAAGGGTGAGTAGAACGAGGCTCGCCTCGAGGTGCAAATGAGTCAAACGAGGCCCGACTTGAGTCACAAATGATTTGGTTGCATCAAACAAGGCTCAACCGGAGGCACAAATGATAAGGGTAAGTCACACGAGTCTCGACTCATGGCACAAATAATATATGTGAGTCAAACGAGGCCCAAGTCAAGGCGCAAATGATAAGGGTAAGTCAAACGAGGCCCGACTCGGGGTAGAAATGTTAATGGTGAGTCAAACGAGAACCGACTCAAGGTGCAAAAGATAAGGGTGAGTCAAACGAGGCCCAACTCGAGGTGCAAATGATATGGTTGAGTCAAACGAGACCCGAATCGAGGCGCAAACATATGAGTGAGTTAAACAAGGCCCGACTCCAGGCACAAACATTTGGGTGAGTCAAATGAGGCCCAACTCGAGACACAAATGATAAGGGTGACTCAAACGAGTCCCAACTCGAAGCGCAAATGATATAGGTGAGTCAAATGAGGACTGACTCAAGGCACAAATGATATGGTTAAGTTAAATGAGTCTCGACTCAAGGTGCAAACAATTGGTTGAGTCAAACAAGGCCTGACTCAAGGGGCAAACATATGGGTGAGTCAAATGAGGCCTGACTCAAGGTGCAAATATATGGGTGAGTCAAATGAGGCCCTACTCGAGGCACAAATGATATGGTTGAGTGAAACGAGGCTCAACTCGAGTCACAAATGATAAGGGTGAGTCAAACGAGGCCCGACTCAAGCTGTAAATCATTTGGTTGCATCAAACAAGACTCAATCGGAGGCATAAATGATAAGGGTACGTCACACAAATCCTGACTCATGGCACAAATGATATATATGAGTCAAACGAGGCCCAAGTCAAGGCGCAAATGATAAGGGTAAGTCAAACGAGGCCCAACTCGGGGCAGAAATGATAAGGGTGAGTCAAGTGAGGCCCGACTTAAGGCACAAAATATATGGGTGACTCAAATGAGGCCCCACTCGAGGTAGAAATGATAAGGGTGAGTCAAACGAGGCCCAACTCAAGGTGCAAAAGATAAGGGTGACTCAAATGAGGCCCAACTCGAGGCGTAAATGATATGGTTGAGTCAAATAAGGCCTGACTCAAGGAACAAATGATATTGTTGAGTAAAACAAGGCCTGACTCGAGGCACAAATGATATGGGTGAGTCAAATGAGGCCCGACTTGAGGAGCAAATGGTTTAGTTGAGTCAAACGAGACCCAACTCGAGGCACAAACACATGGGTGAGTCAAACGTGGCCCCACTCGTGAAGCAAATGATAAGGGTGAGTCAAACGAGGCTTAACTAAAGGCACAAATGATAAGGGTGAGTCAAACGAGGCTTGACTCGAGGCGCAAACATATGATTGAGTCAAACATATAGTTAAGTCAAATGAAGCCTGAATCAAGGCACAAATGATATGGTTGAGTCAAACAAGGGCTGACTCGAGGCACAAATGATATGGTTGAGTCAAACGAGGCCCAACTCGAGGCACAAATGATATGGTTGAGTCAAATAAGCGCTGACTCGAGGCACAAATGATATGGTTGAGTCAAACGAGGCCCAACTCAAGGCGTAAACATATGGATGACTCAAATGAGGCCTGACTCGAGGCGCAAATGATAAAGGTGACTCAAACGAGGCCAAACACGAGGCGCAAATGATATGGGTGAGTCAAATGAGGCCCGACTCGAGGCGCAAATGATATGGTTGAGCCAAATGAAGCCCGATGTGAGGCACAAACATATGGTTGAATCAAACGAGGCTCGACTTGAGGCATAAACATATGGTTGAGTCAAATGATGCCAGACTCAAGGCGCAAATTATATGGTTATGTCAAATGAGGCCCGACTCGAGGTGCAAACATATGGGTAAGTTAAACGAGGCTCGACTCGAGGCACAAATGATAAGGTTGAGTCAAACGAGGCCCGACTCAAGGCGCAAATGATATGGGCGAGTCAAACGAGGCTCAACTCGAGGCAAAAATGATAAGGGTGAGTCAAATGAGGCCCGACTCAAGGTGCAAAAGATAAGGGTGAGTCAAACAAGGCCCAACTAGAGGCGTAAATGATATGGTTGAGTCAAACGAGGCCCGACTCGAGGCACAAATGATATGGGTGAGTCAAACGAGGCCCGACTCGAGGAGAAAATGATATGATTGAGTCAAACAGGACCCGACTCGTCGCGCAAACACATGGGTGAGTCAAACGCGGTGCCTCTCACAGAGCAAATGATAAGGGTGAGTCAAACGAGGCTCAACTAGAGGCGCAAATGATAAGGTTGAGTCAAACGAGGCCCGACTCGAGGCGCAAATATATGGTTGAGTCAAATGAGGCTCGACTCGGGGCACAAACATATGAGTGAGTCAAACAAGGTCTAACTCGAGGCATAAACATGTGGGTGAGTCAAATGAGGACCTAAATGAGGCAGAAATGATATGGTTGAGTCAATCAAGGCTCAACTCGAGTCGCAAATGATAAGGGTAAGTTAAACGAGGCCCAAGTCAAGGCGCAAATGATAAGGGTAAGTCAAACGAGACCCGACTCGGGGTAGAAATGATAAGGGTGAGTCAAACGAGGCCTGACTCAAGGCGCAAAAGATAAGGGTGAGTCAAACGAGGCCCAAGTCAAGGCACAAATGATATGGTTAGACTCCCGACTCGAGGTGCAAATGATATGGTTGAGTCAAATAAGGCCTGACTCGAGGCACAAATGATATGGGTGACTCAAACGAGGCCCGACTCAAGCAGCAAATGATATGGTTGAGTCAAATGAGGCTCAACTAGAGGCACAAATGATAAGGGTGAGTCAAAGGAGGCTCGACTCGAGGCGCAAACATACAGTTGAGTCAAACATATAGTTAAGTCAAACGAGGCCCGACTCGAGGCACAAATGATAAGGTTGAGTCAAACGAGGCCTGACTCGTGGCGCAAACATATGGGTGAGTCAAATGAGGCCCGACTCGAGGCACAAATGATAAGGGTGACTCAAACGAGGCCTAACTCAAGGCGTAATTGATATGGGTGACTCAAACGAGGCCTGACTCGAGGTGTGAATGATATGGTTGAGTCAAATGAGGCCCGAGTCAAGGCATAAACATATTGGTGAGTCAAATGAGGCCTGACCCGAGGCGCAAATTAGATGGTTGTGTCAAACAAGGCCCAACTCAAGGCGAAAACATGTGAGTGAGTGAAACGAGGACGACTCAAGGCACAAACATATGGGTAAGTCAAATGAGGCCCTACTCGAGGCGTAAATGACATGGTTGAGTCAAACGAGGCTCAACTCGAGTCGTAAATAATAAGGGTGAGTCAAACAAGGCCCGACTCGAGGCGCAAATGATTTGGTTGCATCAAACAAGGCTCAACCGGAGGCACAAATGATAAGGGTAAGTCACACGAGTCTCGACTCATGGCACAAATGATATATGTGAGTCAAACGAGGCCCAAGTCAAGGTGCAAATGATAAGGGTAAGTCAAACGAGGCCCAACTTGGGGTAGGAATGGTAAGGGTGAGTCAAACGAGGACCGATTCAAGGCGTAAAAGATAAGGGTGAGTCAAACGATGCCAACTCGAAGTGCAAATAATATGGTTTAACTCCTAACTCGAGGCGCAAATGATATGGTTGAGTCAAACGAGGCCCGACTCGAGGCACAAACATATGAGTGAGTCAAACGAGGCCTGACTCCAGGAACAAACATATGGGTGGGTCAAATGGGGCCCAACTCAAGGTGCAAATGATCAGGGTGGCTCGAACGAGGCCAAACTCGAAGCGCAAATGATATGGGTGAGTCAAACGAGGCCCGACTCGAGGCGCAAATGATATGGTTGAGTCAAACGAGCCTTGACTCAAGTCGCAAATAATAAGTATGAGTCAAACGAGGCCCGACTCGAGGAGTAAATGATTTGGTTGCGTCAAACAAGGCTCAACCAGAGGCACAAATGATAAGGGTAAGTCATACAACTCCCGACTTAGGGCACAAATGATATATGTGAGTCAAACGAGGCCCAAGTCAAGGCACAAATGATAAGGGTAAGTCAAACGAGGCCCGACTCAGGGTAGAAATGATAAGGGTGAGTCAAATGAGGTTTGACTCAAGGTGCAAAAGATAAGGGTGAGTCAAACGAGGGCCAACTCGAGGCACAAATGATCTGGTTTGACTACTGACTCGAGGCGCAAATGATATGGTTGAGTCAAACAAGGCCTGACTTGAGGTACAAATGATATGGGTGAGTCAAACGAGGCCTGACTCGAGGCACAAATGATATGGTTGAATCAAACAAGGCTTGACACGAGGCACAAATGATATGGGTGAGTCAAATGAGTCCTAACTCGAGGCACAAATGACAAAGGTGAGTCAAACTAGGCTTGACTCGAGGCACAAATGATATGGGAGAGTCAAACAAGGCCCAACTCGAGACGCAACTGATATGGTTGAGTCAAACGAGGCCCGACTCGAGGTGCAAACATATGGGTGTGCAAATGAAGCCTAACTCGAGGTGCAAATGGTAAAAGTGAGAGAAACAAGGCCTAACTCGAGGCACAAATGCTATAGGTGAGTTAAACGAGGCCCAACTCGAGGCATAAATGATAAGGGTAAGTCAAACGAGGCCTGACTCGAGGTGCAAATGATATAGTTAAGTCAAACGAGGCCCGACTCGAGACACAAACATATGGGTTTGCCAAATGAAGCCCAACTCGAGGCGCAAATTATATGGTTGAGTCAAACGAGGCCCAACACGAGGCACAAAAGATAAGGGTAAGTGAAACGAGGCCAGACTCGAGGTGCAAATGATATGGGTGAGTCAAACAGGGCCCGACTCGAGGCGCAGATGATATGGTTAAGTTAAACGAGGCCTGACTCGAGGCGCAAATGATATGGGTGAGTCAAACGAGGCCGGCCTCGAGGTACAAACGATATGGTTGAGTCAAACAAGGCCCGACTCAAGGCACAAATTATATGGTTCAGTCAAACGAGGGCTGACTCAAGGCACAAATGATATGGGTGAGTAAAACGAGGCCTGACTCGAGGCGCAAAAGATATGGTTAAGTCAAATGAGACCCAGCTCTATGCACAAATGATAAGGGTTAGTCAAATGAGGCCTGACTCGAGGTGCAAATGATAAGGGTGAGTCAAACAAGGCCCGCTCAAGGAGCAAATGATAAGGGTGATTCAAACGAGGCACAACTCGAGGCAAAAACATAAGGGTTAGTCTAATGAGGCCCGACTCAAGCCGCAAACATATGGGTGAGTCAAATGAGGCCCAACTCGAGGCGCAAATGATAAAGGTGAGTCAAACGAGGCTTGACTCAACGCACAAATGATATGGGTGAGTCAAACGAGGCCCAACTCGAGGCACAAATGATATGGTTGAGTCAAACGAGGCCCGACTCGAGGCGTAAAAAATAAGGGTGAGTCAAACGAGACCCGACTCGAGGCGCAAACATATGGGTGAGTCAAACGAGGGCTGACTCGAGTCGCAAACATATGGGTGAGTCAAATGTGGCCCAACTCGAGTCGCAAATGATAACGGTGAGTCAAATGAGTCCTAACTCGAGGCACAAATATTATGGGTGAGTGAAATGAGGCCCAACTCAAGGCACAAATGATTTTGTTGAGTCAAACGAGGCCCAACTCGAGGAGCAAATGATAAGGGTGAGTCAAACGAGGACCGACTCGAGGTGCAAATGATATGGGTAAGTCAAACGGGTCCTGACTCGAGGCGCAAATGATATGGCTAAGTCAAATAATGCCTAACTCGAGGTACAAATAATATGGGTGAGTCAAACGAGGCCCAACTCGAGGCGCAAATGATATGGCTGAGTCAAACGAGGCCTGACTCGAGGTGCAAACATATGGGTGTGCAAATGAAGCCTAACTCGAGGTGCAAATGGTAAAAGTGAGAGAAACAAGGCCTAACTCGAGGCACAAATGCTATAGGTGAGTTAAACGAGGCCCAACTCGAGGCATAAATGATAAGGGTAAGTCAAACGAGGCCTGACTCGAGGTGCAAATGATATAGTTAAGTCAAACGAGGCCCGACTCGAGACACAAACATATGGGTTTGCCAAATGAAGCCCAACTCGAGGCGCAAATTATATGGTTAAATCAAACAAGGCCCAACACGAGGCACAAAAGATAAGGGTAAGTGAAACGAGGCCAGACTCGAGGTGCAAATGATATGGGTGAGTCAAACAGGGCCCGACTCGAGGCGCAGATGATATGGTTAAGTTAAACGAGGCCTGACTCGAGGCGCAAATGATATGGGTGAGTCAAACGAGGCCGGCCTCGAGGTACAAACGATATGGTTGAGTCAAACAAGGCCCGACTCAAGGCACAAATTATATGGTTCAGTCAAACGAGGGCTGACTCAAGGCACAAATGATATGGGTGAGTAAAACGAGGCCTGACTCGAGGCGCAAAAGATATGGTTAAGTCAAATGAGACCCAGCTCTATGCACAAATGATAAGGGTTAGTCAAATGAGGCCTGACTCGAGGTGCAAATGATAAGGGTGAGTCAAACAAGGCCCGCTCAAGGAGCAAATGATAAGGGTGATTCAAACGAGGCACAACTCGAGGCAAAAACATAAGGGTTAGTCTAATGAGGCCCGACTCAAGCCGCAAACATATGGGTGAGTCAAATGAGGCCCAACTCGAGGCGCAAATGATAAAGGTGAGTCAAACGAGGCTTGACTCAACGCACAAATGATATGGGTGAGTCAAACGAGGCCCAACTCGAGGCACAAATGATATGGTTGAGTCAAACGAGGCCCGACTCGAGGCGTAAAAAATAAGGGTGAGTCAAACGAGACCCGACTCGAGGCGCAAACATATGGGTGAGTCAAACGAGGGCTGACTCGAGTCGCAAACATATGGGTGAGTCAAATGTGGCCCAACTCGAGTCGCAAATGATAACGGTGAGTCAAATGAGTCCTAACTCGAGGCACAAATATTATGGGTGAGTGAAATGAGGCCCAACTCAAGGCACAAATGATTTTGTTGAGTCAAACGAGGCCCAACTCGAGGAGCAAATGATAAGGGTGAGTCAAACGAGGACCGACTCGAGGTGCAAATGATATGGGTAAGTCAAACGGGTCCTGACTCGAGGCGCAAATGATATGGCTAAGTCAAATAATGCCTAACTCGAGGTACAAATAATATGGGTGAGTCAAACGAGGCCCAACTCGAGGCGCAAATGATATGGCTGAGTCAAACGAGGCCTGACTCGAGGTGCAAATGATATGGTTGAGTCAAACGAGGCCCGACTCAAGGCACAAATTATATGGTTCCATCAAACGAGGCCTGACTCGAGCCACAAATTATACGGGTGAGTCAAACGAGGCCCGACTCAGGGCAAAAATGATAAGGGCGAGTCAAAAGAGGCTCGACTCAAGGCGCAAACATATGCTTGAGTCAAACATATAGTTGAGTCAAACGAGACCCAACTCGAGGCACAAACACAAGGGTGAGTTAAACATGGCCCCACTCACGGTGCAAATGAAAAGGGTAAGTTGAACGAGGCTCAACTAGAGGCGCAAATGTTAAGGGTGAGTCAAAAGAGGCTCGACTCAAGGTGCAAACATATGGTTGAGTCAAACATATAGTTGAGTCAAATAAGGCCCAACTCGAGGCACAAATAATATGGTTGAATCAAACAAGGCCTGACACGAGGTACAAATGATATGGTTGAGTTAAACGAGGCCCGACTTGAGGTGCAAACATATGGGTGAGTCAAATGAGGCCTGACTCGAGGCGCAAATGATAAGGGTGACTCAAACAAGGCTCAACTCGAGGCATAAATGATATGGGTGAGTCAAATGAGGCCTGACTCAAGGCGCAAATGATATGGTTGAGTCAAATGAGGCCCGACTTGAGGCACAAACATATGGGTGAGTCTAACAAGGCTCGACTCGAGGCACAAACGAGGCCCAACTCGAGGCGCAAATGATAAGGGTGAGTCAAATGAGGCCTAACTCGAGGCGTAAATCTATGGGGGAGTCAAACGAGGCCCGACTCGAGGTGCAAATGATATGGTTGAGTGAAACGAGGCTCGCCTCAAGGCGCAAATGATAGGGGTAAGTCAAACGAGGCCCAACTCAATGCGCAAATGATATAGTTAAGTCAAGCAAGGACCGACTCGAGGTGCAAACATATATTTGAGCCAAACGACGCGCGACTCGAGGCGCGTACATATGGGTGAGTCAAACCAGGCCCGACTCAAGCCGCAAACATATGGGTGAGTCAAATGAGATCCCACTCGAGATGCAAATGATATGGTTGAGTCAAATGAGGCCCAACTCATGGCGCAAATGATAAGGGTGAGTCAAACAAGGACCGACTCGAGACGCAAATGATATGGGTAAGTCAAATGAGACCCGACTCAAGATGCAAATGATAAGGATGAGTCAAACGAGGCCCGACTCAAGGCACAAATGATATGGTTGAGTCAAATGAGGCCTGAATTGAGGCGCAAATGATATGGTTGAGTCAAACGAGGCTCAACTCAAGTCGCAAATAATAAGGGTGAGTCACACGAGGCCCAACTCGAGGCACAAATAATATGATTGCATCAAACAAGGCTCAACCCGAGGCACAAATGATAAGGCTGAGTCACACGAGTCCCAACTTGTGGCACAAATGATATGTGTGAGTCAAACGAGGCCCAACTCGTGGTGCAAATGATAAGGGTGAGTCAAACGAGGCCTGAGTCGAGGAACAAATGATATGATTGACTCAAATGAGGCCCGACTCGAGCCGCAAACATATGTGTGAGTCAAACAAGGCCGCCTCAAGCCATAAATTATATGGTTGAGTCAAACATGACCTAGCTCGTGCCGCAAATGGAAGGGTAAGTCAAAAGAGGCCCGACTCGAGTTGTAAATGATAAGGTTGACTCAAACGAGGCCCAACTCGAGGCACAAATGATAAGGTGAGTTAAACGAGGCCTGACTCGAGGCACAAATGATATGGTTTGACCCCCGACTCGAGGCGTAAATGATATGGTTTGACTCCCGACTCGAGGCTCAAATGATATGTTTGAGTCAAACAAGGCCTGACTCGAGGTACAAATGATATGGGTGAGTCAAACAAGGCCCAATTCGAGGAGGAAATGATATGGTTGAGTCAAACGAGACCCGACTCGAGGTACAAACACAAGGGTGAGTCAAACGTGGCCCCACTCAAGGAGCAAATGATAAAGGTGAGTCAAATGAGGCTCAACTAGAGGCGCAAATGTTAAGGGTGAGTCAAACGAGGCTCGACTCAAGGCGCAAACATATGGTTAAGTCAAACATATAGTTGAGTCAAATGAGACCCGACTCGAGGCACAAATGATATGGTTGAATCAAACAAGGCCTGACACGAGGCACAAATGATATGGGTGAGTCAAACGAGGCCCAACTCGAGGCGCAAATGATATGGTTGAGCCAAATGAGGTCCGACTCGAGGTGCAAACATATGGGTGAGTCCAATGAGGCTCGACTCGAGGCGCAAACGAGGCCCAACTCGAGGCGCAAATGATAAGGGTGAGTCAAATGAGGGCTAACTCGAGGCACAAATTTATGGGTGAGTCAAACGAGGGCTAACTCGAGGCGCAAATGATATGGTTGAGTCAAACGAGGCTCACCTCAAGTCGCAAATGACTGGGGTAAGTCAAACGAGGCCCAACTCGATGCGCAAATGATATGGTTGAGTCAAACAAGGCCTGACTCGAAGTGCAAACATATAGTTAAGCCAAATGAAGCCCGACTTGAGGCGCGTACATATGGGTGAGTCAAACCAGGCCCGACTCGAGCTGCAACTATATGGGTGAGTCAAATGAGATCCGACTCGAGATGCAAATTATATGGTTGAGTCAAACGAGGCCCAACTCGAGGCGCAATTGATAAGGGTGAGTCAAACAGGGACCGACCCAAGGCACAAATGATATGGGTGAGTCAAATGAGACCTGACTCAAGGCGCAAATAATAAGGTTGAGTCAAACGAGGCTCAACTCGAGGCACAAATGATATGGTTGAGTCAAATGAGGCCCAACTCGAGGCAGAAATGATATGGCTGAGTTAAACGAGGCCCAACTCGAGGCACAAATGATAAGGGTGAGTTAAACAAGGCCTAACTTGAGGCGCAAATGATATGGTTGAGTCAAACAACGCCTGACTCGAGGCACAAATGATATGGGTGAGTCAAACGAGGCATGGCTTGAGGCGTAAATGATATGGTTTAGTCAAACGAGACCTGACTCGAGTTGCAAACACATGGATGAGTCAAACAAGGCCAGACTCGAGGCGCAAACATATGGGTGAGTCAAACGAGGCCTGACTCGAGGTGCAAATGATATGGTTGAGTGAAACGAGGCTCGACTTGAGGCGAAAATGATAAGGTTGAGTCAAACAAGGCCCGACTTGAGGCATAAATGATAAGGGTGAGTCAAATAAGGCTCGACTCGAGGCAGAATGATAAGGGTGAGTCAAACAAGACCCAACTCGAGGCACAAATAATATGGTTGAGTCAAACAAGGTCTGACTTGAGGCATAAATAATATGGTTGAGTCAAACAAGGCCTGACTCGAGGCTCAAATCATAAGGGTGACTCAAACGTGGCTTGACTTGAGACACAAATGATAGTGGTGAGTCAAACGAGGACCGACCTGAGTTGCAAATGATATGGTTGAGTCAAATGAGGCCCGACTTAAGGAGCAAATGGTTAGGGTGAGTCAAACGAGGCTCGAGTCGAGGCGCAAAGATATGAGTGAGTCAAACGAGGCCTGACTCAAGGTGCAAACACATGAGTGAGTCAAATGAGGCCCGACTCGAGGCACAAATGATATGGTTAAGTCAAACAAGGTCCAACTCGAGGCGCAAATAATAAGGTTGAGTCAAACGAGGCCCTACTCGAGGTGCAAATCTATGGGTGAGTCAAACGGGGCCTGACTTGAGGGGCAAACAATATAGGTGAGTCAAATGAGTACCGACTAGAGGTGCAAAAGATAAGGGTGAGTCAATCGAGGTCCTACTCGAGGCACAAACATATGGGTAAGTCAAACAAGGCCAGACTCGAGGCGCAAACATATGGGAGAGTCAAACGAGGCCCGACTCGAGGGGCAAATGATATGGGTAAGTCAAATGAGGCCCGACTTAAGGCGTAAACAATATGGTTGAGTCAAACAAGGCCCGACTCGAGGCGCAAACATATGGTTGAGAGAAATGAGGCTCGACTCAAGGCACAAACATATGGGTGAGTTAAACGAGGCCCGACTCGAGCCGCAAACATATAGGTGAGTCAAATGAGGCACAACTCAAGGAGCAAATGATAAAGGTGTGTCAAATGACATTTGTCTCAAGGTACAAAGGATATGGGTGAGTCAAACGAGGCGCAAATGATATGGTTGAGTCAAATGAGGGCCGACTCGAGGCGCAAATGATAAGGGTAAGTCAAACGAGGCCCGACTCAAGGCACAAATAATATGGTTGCGTCAAACAAGGCTCAACCCGAGGCAGAAATGATAAGGCTAAGTCACACGAGTCCCGACTCATGGCACAAATGATATGTGTGAGTCAAACGAGGCCCAACTCATGGCGCAAATGATAAGGGTGAGTCAAACGAGGCCAAACTTGAGGAACAAATGATATGATTGACTCAAATGAGGTCCAACTTAAGCCGCAAACATATGTGTGAGTCAAACGAGACCCGCCTCAAGCTGTAAATTATATGGTTGAGTCAAACACGGCTTGACTTGTGCCACAAATGGAAGGGTGAGTCAATAGAGGCCCGACTCGAGGCGCAAATGATAAGGTTGACTCAAACGAGGCCCAACTCGAGGCACAAATGATAAGGGTGAGTTAAACGAGGCCTAACTCGAGTCGCAAATTATATGGTTTGACTCCTAACTCGAGGCGCAAATGATATAGTTGAGTCAAACAAGGTCTGACTTGAGGTACAAATGATATGGGTGCGTCAAACGAGGCCTGACTCGAGGAGCAAATGATATGGTTGAGTCAAATGAGACCCAACTCAAGGCACAAACACAAGGGTGAGTTAAACATGGCTCCACTTGTAGAGCAAATGATAAGGGTGAGTCGAACGAGGCTCAACTAGAGGCGTAAATGTTAAGGGTGAGTCAAACGAGGCTCGACTCAAGGCGCAAACATATGGTTAAGCCACATATAGTTGAGTCAAACGAGGCCCGACTTGAGGGACAAATGACATGGTTGAATCAAACAAGGCCTGACACGAGGTGCAAATGATATGGGTGAGTCAAACGAGGCCCGATTCGAGGTGCAAATCATATGGTTGCGTCAAATGAGGCCCGACTCGAGGCGCAAACATATGGATGAGTCCAATGAGGCTCGACTCAAGGCACAAACGAGGCCCAACTCGAGGCGCAAATGATAAGGGTGAGTCAAATGAGGGCTAACTAGACGCACAAATTTATGGGGCAGTCAAACGAGGCCCGATTCGAGGCACAAATGATATGGTTGAGTGAAACGAGGCTCACCTCGAGTCACAAATGATAGGGGTAAGTCAAACGAGGCCCAACTCGATGCGCAAATGATATGGTTGAGTCAAACAAGGCCTGACTCAAGGTGCAAACATATAGTTGAGCTAAACGAAGCCCGACTCGAGGCGCGTACAGATGGGTGAGTCAAACCAGGCCCGACTTGAGCTACAAATATATGGGTGAGTCAAATGAGATCCGACTCGAGATGCAAATTATATGGTTGAGTCAAACGAGGCCCAACTCGAGGCGTAAATGATAAGGGTGAGTCAAACGGGGATCGACTCAAGGTGCAAATGATATGGGTGAGTCAAATGAGACCCGACTCGAGGCGCAAATGATAAAGGTGAGTCAAACGAGGCCCGACTCGAGGCACAAATGATATGGTTGAGTCAAATAAGGCCCAACTTGAGGCGTAAATGATACGGCTGAGTCAAACGAGGCCCAACTCGAGGCACAAATGATAAGGGTGAGTTAAACAAGGCCTAACTTCAGGCGCAAATGATATGGTTGAGTCAAAAAAGGCCTGACTCGAGGAACAAATGATATGGGTAAGTCAAACGAGGCCCGACTTGAGGCGCAAATGATATGGTTGACGCAAACGAGGCCCAACTCGAGGCACAAATGATAAGGGTGTGTTAAACAAGGCCTGGCTCGAGGCGCAAATAATATGGTTTAGTCAAATAAGGCCTGACTCGAGGCACAAATAATAAGGTTGAGTCAAACGAGGCCCCACTCGAGGTGCGAAACTATGGGTGAGTCAAAAGGGGCCTGACTTGAGGGGCAAATGATATAGGTGAGTCAAACGAGTCCCGACTAGAGGTGTAAAAGATAAGGGTGTGTCAATCGAGTTCCTACTCAAGGCACAAACATATGGGTGAGTCAAACAAGGCTGGACTCGAGGTGCAAACATATGAGTGAGTCAAACAAGGCTCGACTCGAGGCGCAAATGATATGGGTAAGTCAAATGAGGACTGACTCAAGGCGTAAACGATACGGTTTACTCAAACGAGGCCCGACTCGAGGCGCAAACATATGGTTGAGACAAATGGGGCTCGACTCAAGGCGCAAACATATGGGTGAGTTAAACGAGGCCTGACTCGAGCTGCAAACATATGGGTGAGTCAAATGAGGTGCAACTCGAGGAGCAAATGATAAAGGTGTGTCAAATGACGTTTGTCTCGAGGTACAAAGGATATGGGTGAGTCAAACGAGGCCCCCCTCGAGGCGCAAACATATGGGTGAGTCAAACGAGACCCGACTGAAGGCCCAAACATATGGGTGAGTCAAATGAGGCCCAGCTCGAGGGTCAAATGATAAACGTGAGTCAAACGAGGCCTAACTCGAAGTGCAAATGATATGGTTGAGTCAAACGAGGCACGCCTTAAGGCGCAAATGATAAGAGTGAGTCAAACGAGACCCGACTTAAGGCGCAAATGATATGGATGAGTCAAACGAGGCCTAACTCGAGCCGCAAATGATATGGTTGAGTTAAATGAGATCCAACTCGAGGCGCAAATGATAAGGGTAAGTCAAACGAGTCCCGGCCCAAGGTGCAATTGATATGGGTGAGTCAAACGACAACTCGAGGTGCAAATGATATGGTTAAGTCAAACGATGCCCAACTTGAGGCGCAAATGATAAGGGTAAGTCAAATGAGGCCTGACTCGAGGCACAATTCTATGGGTAAGTCAAACGGGGCCCGAATTGAGGCGCAAATGATATGGTTGAGCCAAATGACACCTGACTCTAGCCACAAATCTATGCATGAGTCAAATAGGGCCCGACTCGAGACGCAAATGTTATGGTTGAGTCCAACGAGGCCCAACTTGAGGCGCAAATGATATGGTTGAGTCAAACGAGTCCTGACTCGCGGCACAAATGAGAAGGGTGAGTCAAACGAGGCCCGTCTCGAGGCACAAACATATGGGTGAGCGAAACGAGGACCGCCCCGAGGAACAAACATAAGGGTGAGTGAATCGAGGTGCAACTCAAGGCACAAATGATATGGCTGAGTCAAACGACACCTGACTCAAGGCGTAAATGATATAGTTGAGTCAAACGAGACTCGACTCGAGGCGCAAATATATGGTTGAGAGAAACGAGGCTGAACTAGGGGCGCAAACATATGGGTGAGTCAAACGAGGCCCGTTTCAAGCCGCAAACATATGGGTGAGTCAAATGAGGCCCAACTCGAGGCGCAAATGATAAAGGTGAGTCAAACGAGGCCCAGCTCGAGGCGCAAATGATATGGTTGAGTCAAATGAGGCACGACTCAAGGGACAAATGATAAGGGTGAGTCAAACGAGGCCTGACTCGAGGTGCAAACATACATGTGAGTCAAACAAGGACCGACTCGAGCCGCAAACATATGGGTAAGTCAAATAGGGCCCAACTTGAGGTGCAAATGATAAAGGTGAGTTAAACGAGACCTAACTCGAGGCAAAAACGATATGGGTGAGTCAAATGAGGCCCAACTGGGGGTGAAAAAGATATGGTTGAGTCAAATAAGGCTCAGCTCAAGGCACAAATGATAAGAGTGAGTCAAACGAGGCCCGAGTCGACGTGCAAATGATATGGTTGAGTCAAACGAGGCCAGCCTCAAGGCGTAAATTATATAGTTGAGTCAAACAAGGCCCGACTCGAGGCGCAAACATATGGTTGACAAAAACGAGGACTCACTTGAGACGCAAACATATGCGTGAGTCAAATGAGGCCCAACTCGAGGTGCTAACGACAAAGGTGAGTTAAATAAGGCTTGACTCGAGGCACCAATGATATGGGTGAGCTAAATGATGCCCAACTCGAGGTGCAAATGGTAAAGGTGAGTGAAACGAGGCCTGACTCGAGGCATAAATGATATGGGTGAGTCAAACGAGGCCCAACTCGAGGCACCAATGATATGGGTGAGCTAAATGATGCCCAACTCGAGGTGCAAATGGTAAAGGTGAGTGAAACGAGGCCTGACTCGAGGCATAAATGATATGGGTGAGTCAAACGAGGCCCAACTCGAGGCACAAAAGATATGGTTGAGTCAAACAAGGCTCGACTCGAGGCACAAATGATAAGGGTGAGTCAAATGAGGCCCGACTCGAGGTGCAAATGATATGAGTGAGTCAAACGAGGCTAGACCCGAGGCACAAATGATATGGTTGAGTCAAATGCGACCAGACTCGAGGCACAAATGATATGGGTAAGTCAAACATGGCCCGACTCGAGGCGTAAATGATATGGTTCAGTCAAATGAGGCCTGACTCGAGGAACAAATGATATGGGTGAGCAAAATGTGGCGTAACTTGAGGCATAAATGATAAGGGTGAGTCAAACGAGGCTTGACAAGAGGTGCAAATGATATGGGTGAGTCAATTGAGGCCCAACTCAAGTTGCAAATGATATGGTTGTGTCCAATGAGGCTCGACTCAAGGCGTAAATTATATGGTTCAGTCAAACGAGGCCTGACTCGAGGCCCAAATGATAAGGGTGAGTCAAACAAGGCCCAACTCGACGTGCAAACATATGGGTGAGTCAAACAAGGCGCAAATGATAAAGGTGAGTCAAACGAGGCCTGACTCAAGGCACAAATGATATGGGTGACTCAAATAAGACCCAATTCGAGGTGCAACGGATATGGTTGAGTCAAACGAGGCTCGACTCGAGGCGCACAAGGTAAGGGTGAGTCAAACAAGGCCTGACTTGTGGTACAAACATATGTGTGTTTCAAACGAGGCCCGACTCGAGTCGCAAACATATGGGTGAGTCAAATGTGGCCCAACTCAAGTTGTAAATGATAAAGGTGAGTCAAAGGAGGCTGACTCAAGGCACAAATCATATGGGTGAGTGAAACGAGGCACAACTCGAGGCGCAAATGATATGGTTGAGTCAAACAAGACCCGACTCGAGGTGCAAATGATAAGGGTGAGTCAAATGAGGCCTGACTTGAGGCGCAATTGATATGGGTGAGTCAAGCGGGTCTCGCCTCGAGGCGCAAATGGTATGGCTGAGTCCAACGAGGCCTAACTTGAGGCACAAATGATATGGGTGAGTCAAACAAGGCCCGACTCGAGGCGCAAATGATATCACAGAGTCAAACAAGGCTTGACTCGAGGAACAAATAATATGGGTTAGTCAAACGAGGCCTAACTTGAGGTACAAATGATATGGTTGAGTCAAACGAGGCTGGACTCAAGGCACAAATTATATCATTCCGTCAAACGTGACACAAATGATATGGGTGAGTCAAACGAGGGTGACTCGAGGCACAAATGATAAGGGTGAGTCAAATGAGGCCTAACTCGAGGCGCAAATCTATGGGTGAGTCCAACGCGGCTCGACTCGAGGCCAAATGTTATGGTTGAGTGCAATGAGGTCCGACTCGAGGCATAAATGATATGGATGAGACAAACGAGTCCCGACTCGAGGCGCAAATGATAAAGTTGAGTCAAATGAGGCCTGACTAAAGGCACAAATGATATGGGTGAGTTAAACGAGGCCTAACTTGAGGCGCAACTGATATGGTTGAATCAAACGAGGCCCGACTTGAGGTACAAAAGATAAGGGTGAGTCAAATGAGGCCCGACTCGAGGCGCAAACATATGGGTGTGCCAAACGAGGCCCTGCTCGAACTGCAAACAGATCGGTGAGTCAAATGTGGCCCAACTCGAGTCACACATGATAAAGGTGAATCAAAGGAGGTCTGACTCGAGGCACAAATGATATGGGTGAGTGAAACGAGGCCCAACTCATGGTGCAAATGATATGGTTGAGTCAAACGAGGCCCAACTCGAGGCATAAATGATAAGGGTGAATAAAACGAGGCCCGACTCGAGGCACAAATGATATTGGTGAGTCAAACAAGGCCCGATTGGAGGCGCAAACACATGATTGAGAGAAATGAGGCCTGACTCGAGGCGCAAACATATGGGTGAGTCAAACGAGGCCTGACTTGAGCCTCAAACATGCGGGTGAATCAAATAAGGCCCAACTCGCGGTGCAAATGATAAAGATGAGTCAAATGAGGCCTGACTCGAGGCACAAATGATATGGGTGAGTGAAATGAGGCCTAACTTGAGGCACAAATGATATGGGTGAGTCAAATGAGGCTCGACTCGAGGCGTAAATGATAAGGGTGAGACAAACAAGGCCCAAATGAGGCCCGACTCGAGGTGCAAATGATAAGGATGAGACAAATGAGGCCTGACTCGATGCGCAAATGATATGGGTGAGTCAAACGAGGCCTAACTCGATGTGCAAATGATATTGGTGAGTCAAACGAGGTCGGACTCAAGCCGCAAACATATGAGTGAGTTAAATGTGGCCCAACTCGAGTCGCAAATGATAAAGGTGAATCAAACACGGCCTGACTCGAGGCACAAATGATATGGGTGAGTGAAACAAGGCCCAACTCGAGGCGCAAATGATTTGGTTGAGTCAAACGAGGCCCGACTCGAGGAACAAATGATAACGATGAGACAAACGAGGCCTGACTCGAGGTGCAAATGATATGAGTGAGTCAAATGAGGCTAGACTCGATGTGCAAATGATATGAGTGAGTCAAATGAGGCCAGACTCGATGTGCAAATGATATGGTTGAGTCAAAAAAGGCCTCACTCGAGGCACAAATGATATGGGTGCGTCAAACGTGGCCTGACTCGAGGCGCAATTTATATGGTTAAGTGAAACGATGCCTGACTCGAGGCACAAATGATATGGGTGAGCCAAATGTGGTGCGACGAGAGGCATAAATGATAAGGGTGAGTCCAACGAGGCTTAACTCAAGGCACAAATTTTATAGTTCAGTCAAACGAGGCCTAACTCGAGGCCCAAATGATATGGGTGAGTCAAATGAGGCCGACTCGAGGCTCAAAAGATATGGTTGAGTCAAACGAGGCCCAACTTGACACACAAATGATAAGGGTGGGTCAAACGAGGCCTGACTCGAGGCGCAAATGATAAGTGTGAGTCAAATGAGGCCCAATTCGAGGCACAAACATATGGGTGAGTCAAATGAAGCTTAACTCGAGGAACAAATGATAAAGGTAAGCCAAACGAGGCCTGTCCCAAAACACAAATGATATGGGTGAGTCAAATGAGGCCTAACTCTTGGTGCAAATGATATGGTTGAGTCAAACGAGGCCCGACTCAAGGCGCAAACATATGGGTGAGTCAAACGAGGCTGGACTCGAGCCGCAAACATATGAGTGAGTCAAATGTGGCCCAACTCGAGTCGCAAATGATAAAGGTGAATCAAACGAGGCCTGACTCGAGGCACAAATGATATGGGTGAGTGAAATGAGGCCCAACTCGAGGTGCAAATGATTTGGTTGAGTCAAACGAGGCCCGACTCGAGGAACAAATGATAAGGGTGAGAAAAACGAGGCCTGACTCGAGGTGCAAATGATATGGGTGAGTCAAACGAGGCCAGACTCGATGCGCAAATGATATGGTTAAGTCAAATGAGGCCTGACTCGAGGCACAAATGATATGGGTGGGTCAAACGTGGCCCGACTCGAGGCACAATTTATATGGTTAAGTCAAACGAGCCCTGACTCGAGGCACAAATGATATGGGTGAGCCAAATGTGGCATGACAAGAGGCGCAAATGATAAGGGTGAGTCCAACGAGGCTCAACTCAAGGTGCAAATTTTATAGTTCAGTCAAACAAGGCCTGACTCGAGGCCCAAATGATATGGGTGAGTCAAATGAGGCCGACTTGAGGCTCAAAAGATATGGTTGAGTCAAACGAGGCCCGACTCGACGCACAAATGATAAGGTTAGGTCAAACGAGGCCTAACTCGAGGCGCAAATGATAAGTGTGAGTCAAACGAGGCTCGATTCGAGGCGCAAACATATGGGTGAGTCAAATGAAGCGCAACTCTAGGAACAAATGATAAAGGTAAGCCAAACGAGGCCTGTCCCAAGGCACAAATGATATGGGTGAGTCAAATGAGGCCTAACTCCTGGCGCAAATGATATGGCTGAGTCAAACGAGGCCCGACTCAAGGCGCAAACATATGGGTGAGTCAAATGAGTCCTAACTCGAGGCACAAATCACAAAGGTGAGTCAAACAAGGCCTGACTCGAGGCACAAATGATATGGGAGAGTCAAACGAGGCCGAACTTCAGACGCAAATGATATGGTTGAGTCAAACGAGGCACGACTCGAGGCGCACACTTATGGGTGAGTCAAATGAGGCCCCACTCGAGCTGCAAACATATGGGTAAGTCAAATGAAGTCCAACTCGAGGTGCAAATGGTAAAAGTGAAGGAAACGAGGCCTGACTCGAGGCACAACTAATAAGGGTGAGTAAAACGAGGCCCAACTCAAGGCGCAAATGATATGGTTAAGTCAAACAAGGCCTGACTCGTAGCATAAATGATAAAGTTGAGTCAAACGAGGCCCAACTTGAGTTGCAAATGATATGGTTGAGTCAAACAAGGCCCGACTCGAGGCGCAAACATATGGGTGTGCCAAATGAAGCCCAACTTGAGGTGCAAATGGTAAAGGTGAGAGAAACGAGGCCTGACTCAAAGCACAAATGATATGGGTGAGTTAAACGAGGCCCAACTCGAGGCATAAATGATATGGTTGAATCAAACGTGGCCCGACTCGAGGCACAAAAGATAAGAGTAAGAGAAACGAGGCCCGAGTCAAATAGGGCCCGACTCGAGGCGCAGATGATATGGTTGAGTTAAATGAGGCCCGACTCGAGGCGCAAGTGATTTGGGGAGTTAAACGAGGCCCACCTCGAGGTACAAACGATATGGTTGAGTCAAACGAGGCCCACCTCGAGGTACAAACGATATGGTTGAGTCAAACGAGGCCTGACTCAAGGCATAAATTATATGGTTCAGTCAAATGACACTCGACTCGATGCACAAATGATAAGGGATAGTCAAACGAGGCCTGACTCGAGGCGCAAATGATAAGGGTGAGTCAAACGAGGCATGACTCGAGGTGGAAACATAAGGGTGAGTCAAACGAGGTCCGGCTCCAGCTGCAAACATATGGGTGAGTCAAATGAGGCACAACTCGAGGCGCAAATGTTAAAGGTAAGTCAAACAAGGCCTAACTCAAGGCACAAATGATATGGTTGAGTCAAATGAGGCCCGACTCGAGGCGCAAAAGATAAGGGTGAGTCAAAAGAGGCCTAACTCGAGGGGCAAACATATGGGTGAGTCAAACGAGGCCCTACTCAAGCTGCAAACATATGAGTGAGTCAAATGTGGCCCAACTCGAGTCGCAAATGATAACGATGAGTCAAATGAGGCCTGACTTGTGGCACAAATAATATGGGTGAGTGAAACGAAGCCCAACTGGAGGCGTAAATGATTTGGTTGAGTCAAACGAGGCCCGACTCGAGGCGTAAATGATAAGGGTGAGTGAAACAAGGCCCGACTCGAGGCGCAAATTATATGGGTGAGTGAAACGATTCTCGACTCGAGGCAAAAATGAGATGGGTGAGTCAAACAAGGCCCAACTCGTGGCACAAAAGATATGGTTGAGTCAAACAGGGCCCGACTCGAGGAGCAAATAATATGGGTAAGTCAAACGAGGACCGACTAGAGGTGCAAACATATGAATGAGTCAAATGAGTCCTAACTCGAGCCACAAACATATGGGTGAGTCAAATGAGGCCCGAGTCGAGGCGCAAATGATAAAGGTGAGTCAAACAAGGCCTGTCTCGAGATGCGAATGATATGGTTGAGTCAAACGAGGCCCGACTTGAGGTGCAAATGATAAGGGTGAGTCAAACGAGCCCTAACTCGAGGCGCAAATCTATGGGTGAGTCAAATGAGGCTCGACACGAGGTGCAAATGATATGATTGAGTCAAACAAGGCATGACTAGAGGCACAAAGATATGGTTGAGATAAATGAGGCCTGGCTTGAGGCACAAACATATGGTTGAGTCAAACGATGCCTAACTCAAGCCGCAAACATTCGGGTGAGTCAAATATGACCCAACTCAAGGCGTAATTGATAAAGATGAGTCAAACGAGGCCTGACTCGAGGCACAAATGATTTAGGTGAATCAAACGAGGCCTAACTAGAGGCACAAATTATATGGTTGAGTCAAACGAGGCCCGACTCGAGGTACAAATGATATCGTTGAGTCAAATGAGGCCTGACTCGAGGCGTAAATGATAAGGGTGAGACAAATGAGGCCCTACTCAAGGCGCAAATGATATGGGTAAGTCAAACGAGGCCCGAGTCGAGGGACAAATGATATGGTTAGTCAAACGAGGCCCGACTCGAGGCGCAAACATACGGTTGAGAGAAACGGGGCCCAACTTGAGGCGCAAACTGATGGGTGAGTCAAATGAGGCCCCACTCGAGCTGCAAACATATGGGTGAGTCAAATAAGCCCCAACTCAAGGCGCAAATGATAAAGTTGAGTCAAACAAGGGCTGACTCGAGGCACAAATGACATGGGGGAGTCAAATGAGGCCCAATTCGAGACAGAAATGATATGGTTGAGTCAAATGAGGCCTGACTCAAGGCGCAAATGATAAGGGTGAGTCAAATTAGGCCCGACTTTAGGCGTGAATGAGATGGGTGAGTCAAATGAGGCCTGACTCGAGACGCGAATGATATGGTTGACTCAAACGAGGCCTGACTTGAGGGGCAAATGATATGGGTGAGTCAAACGAGCCTAACTCGAGGTGCAAATGATATGGGTGAGTCAAATGAGGCCCGACTCGTGGAGGAAATGAGATGGGTGAGTCAAACGAGGCCCAACTCAAGGCGCAAATGATATGGTTGAGTCAAACGGGGACCGACTCGAGGAGCAAATGATAAGGGTGAGTCAAACAAGGCCTGACTAGAGACGCAAACATATGGGTGAGTCAAATGAGGACTAACTCGAGCCGCAAACATATCGGTGAGTCAAATGTGGCCCAACTCGAGGCGCAAATGATAAAGGTGAGTCAAACGATGCCTGACTTGAGGCACAAATTATATGGGTTAGTCAAACAAGGCCCAACTCGAGGTGCAAATGATAAGGTTGAGTCAAACGAGGCCCGACTCAACGCACAAAAGATAAGGGTGAGTCAAATGTGGCCCGACTCGAGGCGCAAATAATATGGGTGAGTCAAACGAGGCCTTACTCAAGCTGCAAACATATGGGTGAGTCAAATGTGGCCCAACTCGAGTCGCAAATGATAACAGTGAGTCAAATGAGGCCTGACTCGTGGCACAAATAATATGGGTGAGTGAAATGAAGCCCAACTGGAGGCGCAAATGATATGGGTGAGTCAAACAATTCTTGACTCGAGGCAAAAATGAGATGGGTGAGTCAAACAAGGCCCAACTCGTGGCGCAAAAGATATGGTTGAGTCAAACGGGGCCCGACTCGAGGAGCAAATAATATGGGTAAGTCAAACAAGGCCCGACTAGAGGTGCAAACATATGGATGAGTCAAATGGGTTCTAACTCGAGCTGCAAAGATATGGGTGAGTCAAACAGGGCCCGACTCGAGGCGCAGATGATATGGTTGAGTTAAACGAGGCCCGACTCAAGGCGCAAGTGATTTGGGGAGTCAAACGAGGCGCACCTCGACGTACAAACGATATGGTTGAGTCAAATGAGGCCTGACTCAAGGCATAAATTATATGGTTCAGTCAAATGACACTCGACTCGATGCACAAATGATAAGGGATAGTCAAACGAGGTCTGACTCGAGGCGCAAATAATAAGGGTGAGTCAAATGAGGCCCGACTCGAGGAGCAAATGATAAGGGTGATTCAAACGAGGCACGACTCGAGGTGGAAACATAAGGGTGAGTCAAACGAGGTCCGGCTCCAGCTGCAAACATATGGGTGAGTCAAATGAGGCACAACTCGAGGCGTAAATGTTAAAGGTAAGTCAAACGAGGCCTAACTCAAGGCACAAATGATATAGGTGAGTCAAACGAGGCCCAACCCGAGGCGCAAATGATACGGTTGAGTCAAATGAGGCCCGACTCGAGGCGCAAAAGATAAGGGTGAGTCAAAAGAGGCCCGACTCGAGGGGCAAACATATGGGTGAGTCAAACAAGGCTCTACTCAAGCTGCAAACATATGGGCGAGTCAAATGTGGCCCAACTCGAGTCGCAAATGATAACGGTGAGTCAAATGAGGCCTGACTCGTGGCACAAATAATATGGGTGAGTGAAACAAAGCCCAACTAGAGGCACAAATGATTTGGTTGAGTCAAACGAGGCCTGACTCGAGGCATAAATGATAAGGGCGAGTGAAACGAGGCCCGACTCGAGGCGCAAATTATATGGGTGAGTCAAACGATTCTCGACTTGTGGCAAAAATGAGATGGGTGAGTCAAACAAGGCCCAACTCGTGGCGCAAAAGATATGGTTGAGTCAAACGGGGCCCGACTCGAGGAGCAAATAATATGGGTAAGTCAAATGAGGACCGACTAGAGGTGCAAACATATGGATGAGTCAAATGAGTCCTAACTCGAGCCGCAAACATATGGGTGAGTCAAATGAGGCCCGAGTCGAGGCGCAAATGATAAAGGTGAGTCAAACGAGGCCTGTCTCGAGATGCGAATGATATGGTTGAGTCAAACGAGGCCTGTCTTGAGGTGCGAATGATAAGGGTGAGTCAAACGAGCCCTAACTCGAGGCGCAAATCCATGGGTGAGTCAAATGAGGCTCGACACAAGGTGCAAATGATATGATTGAGTCAAACAAGGCATGACTGGAGGCACAAAGATATGGTTGAGATAAACGAGGCCTGGCTTGAGGCGCAAACATATGGTTGAGTCAAACGATGCCTAACTCAAGCCGTAAACATTCGGGTGAGTCAAATATGACCCAACTCAAGGCATAATTGATAAAGATGAGTCAAACGAGGCCTGACTCGAGGCACAAATGATTTGGGTGAGTCAAACGAGGCCTAACTAGAGGCGCAAATTATATGGTTGAGTCAAACGAGGCCCGACTCGAGGTACAAATGATATCGTTGAGTCAAACGAGGCCTGACTCGAGGCGTAAATGATAAGGGTGAGATAAATGAGGCCCTACTCAAGGCGCAAATGATATGGGTAAGTCAAACGAGGCCCGAGTCGAGGCACAAATGATATGGTTGAGTCAAACGAGGCCCGACTCGAGGCGCAAACATATGGGTGAGTCAAATAAGTCCCAACTCGAGGCGTAAATGATAAAGTTGAGTCAAACGAGGGCTGACTCGAGGCACAAATGACATGGGGGAGTCAAATGAGGCCCAATTCGAGGCAGAAATGATATGGTTGAGTCAAATGAGGCCTGACTAAAGGCACAAATGATAAGGGTGAGTCAAATTAGGCCCGACTTGAGGCGTGAATGAGATGGGTGAGTCAAATGAGGCCTGACTCGAGACGCGAATGATATGGTTGACTCAAACGAGGCTTGACTTGAGGGGCAAATGATATGGGTGAGTCAAACGAGCCTAACTCGAGGTGCAAATGATATGGTTGAGTCAAATAAGGCCCGACTCGTGGAGGAAATGAGATGGGTGAGTCAAACGAGGCCCAACTCAAGGCGCAAATGATATGGTTGAGTCAAACGGGGACTGACTCGAGGAGCAAATGATAAGGGTGAGTCAAACAAGGCCCGACTAGAGACGCAAACATATGGGTGAGTCAAATGAGGACTAACTCGAGCCGCAAACATATCGGTGAGTCAAATGTGGCCTAACTCGAGGCGCAAATGATAAAGGTGAGTCAAAGGAGGCCTGACTCGAGGCACAAATTATATGGGTTAGTCAAACGAGGCCCAACTCGAGGTGCAAATGATATGGTTAAGTCAAACGAGGCCCGACTCAACGCACAAAAGATAAGGGTGAGTCAAATGTGGCCCGACTCGAGGCGCAAATGATATGGGTGAATCAAACGAGGCCTTACTCAAGCTGTAAACATATGGGTGAGTCAAATGTGGCCTAACTCGAGTCACAAATGATAACAGTGAGTCAAATGAGGCCTGACTCATGGCACAAATAATATGGGTGAGTGAAACGAAGCCCAACTGGAGGCGCAAATGATATGGGTGAGTCAAACGATTCTCTACTCGAGGCAAAAATGAGATGGGTGAGTCAAACAAGGCCTAACTCGTGGCGCAAAAGATATGGTTGAGTCAAACGGGGCCTGACTCGAGGCGCAAAAGATAAGGGTGAGTCAAAAGAGGCCCGACTCGAGGGGCAAACATATGGGTGAGTCAAACAAGGCCCTACTCAAGCTGCAAACATATGGGCACTGCAAACATATGGGCGAGTCAAATGTGGCCCAACTCGAGTCGCAAATGATAACGGTGAGTCAAATGAGGCCTGACTCGTGGCACAAATAATATGGGTGAGTGAAACGAAGCCCAACTAGAGGCGCAAATGATTTTGTTGAGTCAAACGAGGCCCGACTCAAGGCATAAATGATAAGGGAGAGTGAAACAAGGCCCGACTCGAGGTGCAAATTATATGGGTGAGTCAAACGATTCTCGACTCGAGGCAAAAATGAGATGGGTGAGTCAAACAAGACCCAACTCGTGGCGCAAAAGATATGGTTGAGTCAAATGGGGCCCGACTCGAGGAGCAAATAATATGGGTAAGTCAAACAAGGCCCGACTAGAGGTGCAAACATATGGATGAGTCAAATGAGTCCTAACTCGAGCACAAACATATGGGTGAGTCAAATGAGGCCCAAGTCGAGGCGCAAATGATAAAGGTGAGTCAAACGAGGCTTGTCACGAGGCACAAATGATATGGGTGAGTCAAACGAGGCACAACTTGAGGCACAAAAGATATGGTTGAGTCAAATGAAGCCTGACTCGAGGCACAAATGATATGAGTAAGTCAAACAGGGCCCAACTCAAGGCACAGATGATATGGTTGAGTTAAACGAGGCCCAACTCGAGGCACAAACGATATGGATGAGTCAAACAAGGCCTGACTCGAGGCATAAACGATATGGGTGAGTCAAACGAGGCCCCACTCGAGGTGCAAAAGATATGGTTGAGTCAAACGAGGCTCGACTCAAGGCACAAATGATATGAGTGAGTCAAACAGGGCCCGACTCGAGGCACAGATGATATGGTTGAGTTAAACAAGGCCTAACTTGAGGCACAAATGATATGGGTGAGTCAAACAGGTCCTGACTTGAGGCGCAAATAATATGGCTAAGTTAAATGATGCCTAACTCGAGGCACAAATGATATGGGTGAGTCAAACAAGGCCCGACTTGAGGCGCAAATGATATGGCTGAGTTAAACGAAGCCTGACTCAAGGCACAAATGATATGGTCCAGTCCGACGAGGCCCGACTCAAGGCACAAATTATATGGTTCCGTCAAACGAGGCCGGACTCGAGGCACAAATGATATGGATGAGTCAAACGAGGCCCGACTCGAGGCGCAAATGATATGGTTGAATCAAACGAGGCCTAATTCGAGGCACAAATGATATGGTTGAGTGAAATGAGGCCTGACTCAAGGCACAAATTATATGGTTCTGTCAAACGAGGCCTGACTCGAGGCACAAATGATATGGGTGAGTCAAACGAGGCCTGACTTGAGGCGCAAATGATATGGCTGAGTCAAACGAGGCCTGACTCGAGGCACAAATGATATGGCTGAGTCAAACAAGGCTCGATTCAAGGCACAGATTATATGGTTCCATCAAACAAGGCCTGACTCAAGATACAAATGATATGGGTGAGTCAAACGAGGCCCGACTCAAGGCGCAAATGATATGGTTGAGTCAAATGAGACTCGACTCGAGGCACAAATGAAATGGTTTCATCAAACGAGGCCTGACTGGAGGCATAAATGGTATAGGCGAGTCAAACGAGGCCCGACTTGAGGTGCAAATGATAAGGGTGAGTCAAACGAGCCCTAACTCGAGGCGCAAATCTATCGGTGAGTCAAATGAGGCTCGACACGAGGTGCAAATGATATGATTGTGTCAAACAAGGCATGACTGGAGGCACAAAGATATGGTTGAGATAAACGAGGCCTGGCTTGAGGCGCAAACATATGGTTGAGTCAAACGATGCCTAACTCAAGCCGCAAACATTCGGGTGTGTCAAATATGACCCAACTCAAGGCGTAATTGATAAAGATGAGTCAAACGAGGCCTGACTCGAGGCGTAAATGATAAGGGTGAGACAAATGAGGCCCTACTCATGGCACAAATGATATGGGTAAGTCAAACGAGACCTGAGTCGAGGCCCAAATGATATGGTTAAGTCAAACGAGGCCCGACTCGAGGCGCAAACATACGGTTGAGAGAAACGGGGCCTAACTCGAGGCGCAAACTTATGGTTGAGTCAAATGAGGCCCCACTCGAGCAGCAAACATATGGGTGAGTCAAATAAGTCCCAACTCGAGGCGCAAATAATAAAGTTGAGTCAAACGAGGGCTGACTCGAGGCACAAATGACATGGGGGAGTCAAATGAGGCCCAATTCGAGGCAGAAATGATATGGTTAAGTCAAATGAGGCCTGACTCAAGGCACAAATGATAAGGGTGAGTCAAATTAGGCCTGACTTGAGGCGTGAATGAGATGGGTGAGTCAAATGAGGCCTGACTCGAGACGCGAATGATATGGTTGACTCAGACGAGGCCTGACTTGAGGGGCAAATGATATGGGTGAGTCAAACGA
Source organism: Dicorynia guianensis (assembly GCA_037013595.1). NCBI lineage: Eukaryota > Viridiplantae > Streptophyta > Magnoliopsida > Fabales > Fabaceae > Dicorynia > Dicorynia guianensis. The sequence continues at coordinate 19,725,972 of JASUAB010000002.1, read as the reverse complement.
GCCTAACTCGAGGTGCAAATAATATGGTTGAGTCAAATGAGGCTCGACTCATGGAGGAAATGAGATGAGTGAGTCAAACGAGGCCCAACTCAAGGCACAAATGATATGGTTGAGTCAAATGGGGACTGACTCGAGGAGCAAATGATAAGGGTGAGTCAAACAAGGCCCGACTAGAGACGCAAACATATCGGTGAGTCAAATGAGGACTAACTCTAGCCGCAAACATATCGGTGAGTCAAATGTGGCCCAACTCGAGGCGCAAATGATAAAGGTGAGTCAAACAAGGCCTGACTCGAGGTACAAATTATATGGGTTAGTCAAACGAGGCCCAACTCGAGGTGCAAATGATATGGTTGAGTCAAACGAGGGCCGACTGAACGCACAAAAGATAAGGGTGAGTCAAATGTGGCCCGACTCGAGGCGCAAATGATATGGGTGAGTCAAACGAGGCCCGACTCAAGGTGCAAAAGATAAGGGTGAGTCAAACAAGGCCCGACTCGGGGCAGAAACATATGGTTGTGTAAAACGAGGCCGGACTCGAGCTGCAAACATATGTGTGAGTCAAATGTGGCACAACTCGAGGTGCAAATGATAAAGCTGAGTCAAACGAGGCCTGACTCGAGGCACAAATGATATGGGTGAGTCAAACGAGATCCAACTCGAGCCACAAATCATATGGTTGAGTAAACGAGGCTCAAGTCGAGGCACAAAAGATAAGGTTGAGTCAAACAAGGCCCGCCTCATGGCGCAAATGATATGGGTGAGTCAAATGGGACCCAACTCGAGGCACAAATGATATAGTTGAGTCAAGCGAGGATGGACTCAAGGCACAAATGATATGGTTGAGTCAAACGAGCCTAACTTGAGCACATATGATATGGTTGAGTCAAATAAGGCCCGACTTAAGTCGTAAATTATATGGTTCAATCAAACGTGGCCTGAGTCAAGGCACAAATGAGATGGGTGTGTCAAACGAAGCCCAACTCGAGGCGTAAATGATATGGTTGAGTCAAACGAGGCCCAACTCGAGGCTCAAAAGATAAGGGTGAGTCAAACGAGGACCGCCACTAGGCATAAACATATGGGTGAGTCAAACAAGGCCCGAGTCGAGGCACAAATTATATGCGTGAGTCAAACAAGGTTTGACTTGAGGTGCAAATGATATGGTTGAGTCAAACGAGGCCCGACTAGAGGCGTAAACATATGGTTGAGAGAAACGAGGCCCGACTCGAGGCGTAAACATATGGGTGAGTCAAACGAGGCCTGACTTAGGCTGTAAACATACGGGTGAGTCAAATGAGGCCCAACTCGAGGCGCAAATGATAAAGATGAGTCAAACGAGGCCTGACTTGAGGCGCAAATGATATGGTTGACTCAAATAAGGCCCAACTCAAGGCGCAAATGATAAAGGCGAGTCAAACAAAGCCTGGCTCGAGGTGAAAATGATATGGTTGAGTCAAACGAGGCCTGACTTGAGGCGCAAATGATATGGTTGACTCAAACGAGGCCTGACTCGAGGTACAAAGGATTTGGGTGAGTCAAACGAGGCCCGACTCGAGACGCAAATGATATGATTGAGTCAAATGAGGCCTAACTCGAGGCGAAAATGAGATGGGTGAGTCAAACGAGCCCCAACTCGAGGCGCAAATGATACGGTTGAGTCAAACGAGGCCCAACTCGAGATACAAATGATGTGGTTGAGTGAAACGAGGCCCGACTTGAGGCACAAACGATATGAGTGAGACAAACGAGTCTCGACTCAAGGCGCAAACGATATAGGTGAGACAAACAAGTCCCAACTCGAGGCGCAAATGATATACATGAGTCAAACGTGGCGCGACTCGAGGTACATATGATATGGTTGAGTCAAACAAGGCCTGACTAGCGGCATAAATGATAAGGGTGAGACAAACGAGGCCCTACTCACGGCGCAAATGATATGGGTGAGTCAAACGAGGCCCGACTCCAGGCGCAAACATATGGGTGAGTCAAATGAGGCCCAACTTTAGCTGCAAAGATATTGGTGAGTCAAATGAGTCCCAACTCAAGGTGCAAATGATAAAGTTGAGTCAAACGAGTCCTAACTCGAGGCACAAATGACATGGGGAAGTCTAATGAGGCCCAATTCGAGGTAGAAATGATATGGTTAAGTCAAATGAGGCCCAACTCGAGGCGCAAATGATAAGGGTGAGTCAAATAAGGCCCGACTCAAGGCGTGAATGAGATGGGTGAGTCAAACGGGGCCTAACTCGAGGCGCGAATGACATGGTTGACTCGAACGAGGCCTGACTCGAGGGACAAATGATATGGGTGAGTCAAACGAGGCCCGACTCGAGGCGCAAATGATATGGTTGAGTCAAACGAGGCCTGATTCAAGGAGGAAATGAGATGGGTGAGTCAAACAAGGACCAACTCGAGGCAGAAATGATATGGGTGAGTCAAACAAGACCCGACTCGAGGCGCAAAAGATAAGGGTGAGTCAAACGAGCCCTGACTCGAGGCGGAAAGGAGATGGGTGAGTCAAACGAGCCCCAACTTGAGGTGCAAATGATATGGTTAAGTAAAACGGGGCCCGACTTAAGCCGCAAACATATGGGTGAGTAAAATGTGGCCCAACTCGAGACGCAAATGATAAAGGTGAGTCAAACGAGGCCTGACTCGAGGGACAAATGATATGGGTGAGTCAATCGAGACCCAAATCGAGGCACAAATCATATGGTTGAGTTAAACGAGGCCCGACTCAAGGCACAAAAGATAAGGGTGAGTCAAACAAAGCCCGCCTCATGGCGCAAATGATATGGGTAAGTCAAACAGGGCCCAACTCGAGGCGCAAATGATATGGTTGAGTCAAACGAGAACAGACTCAAGGCACAAATGATATGGGTGAGTCAAACGAGGCCCAACTCGAGGCACAAATAATATGGGAAAATTAAACGAGGCCCAACTCGAGGCTCAAATGATAAGGGTGAGTCAAACGAGGCCTGACTCACGGCGCAAACATATGGTTGAGTCTAACGAGGACCGCCATGAGGCGCAAACATATGGGTGAGTCAAACGAGGCCCAACTCGAGGCACAAATTATATGTGTGAGTCAAACAAGGCCTGACTTGAGGTACAAATGATATGGTTGAGTCAAACGAGGCCCGACTTGAGGCGCAAACATATGGTTGAGAGAAACGAGGCCCGACTCGAGGCGCAAAACATATGGGTGAGTCAAACGAGGCCTGACTCAGGCTGCAAACCTACAGTTTAGTCAAATGAGGCCCAACTCGAGGCACAAATGATAAAGATAAGTCAAACGAGGCCTGACTCGAGGCACAAATGATATGGTTGAGTCAAAGAAGGCCCGACTCGAGGCGCAAATGATAAGGGTGAGTCAAACAAGGCCTGACTCGAGGCAAAAATGATATGGTTGACTCAAACGAGGCCTGACTCGAAGCATAAATCATATGGTTGACTCAAACGAGGCTTGACTTGAGGTACAAAGGATATGGGTGAGTCAAACGAGACCCGACTCGAGATGCAAACGATATGGTTGAGTCAAACGAGGCCTAACTCCAGGCAGAAATGAGATGGGTGAGTCAAACGAGGCCCAACTCGAGGTGGAAATGATACGGTTGAGTCAAACAGGGCCCAACTCGAGGAGCAAATGATAACGGTAAGTCAAACAAGGCCCAACTCGAGGTACAAATGATATGGTTGAGTGAAACGAGGCCCGACTCGAGGCGCAAACGATATGGGTGGGATAAACGAGTCCTGTTTCGAGGCGCAAATGATAAGGGTGAGTCAAATGAGGCCTAACTCGAGGCATAAATGATATGAGTGTGTCAAACGAGGCCCAACTCAAGGCACAAATGATATGGTTGAGTTAAACAAGACTCGACTTGAGGTGCAAATGATAAGGGTGAGTCAAACGAGACCCGACTTGAGGCACAAACATATGGGTGAGTCAAACGAGGCCCGACCCGAGCAGCAAACATATGGGTGAGTCAAATGAGGCCTAACTCGAGGCGCAAATGAAAAAGGTGAGTCAAACGAGGCCTGACTTGAGGCACAAATGATATGGGTGAGTCAAACAAGGCTTAACTCAAGGCACAAATGATATGGTTGAGTCAAACGAGGCCAGACTCAAGGCGCGAATTATATGGCTTAGTCAAACAAGGCCTGACTCCAGGCACAAATGATATGGGTGAGTCAAACGAGGCCCAACTCAAGGCACAAATGATATTGTTGAGTCAAACGAGGCTCGATTGGAGGTGCAAATGATAAGGGTGAGTCAAACGAGGCTTGACTCGAGGCGCAAACATATGGGTGAGTCAAACGAAGCCCGACTCGAGCCGCAATTACATGGGTGAGTCACATGAGGCCCGACTCGAGGCGTAAATGGTATGGGTGAGTCAAACGAGGCCCGACTCGATGCACAAATGATATAGTTGACTCAAACGACGCCTGACTCGAGGTACAAATGATACGGGTGAGTCAAACAAGGCCGAACTCGAGGAGCAAATGATATGGTTGAGTCAAACAAGCCTCGACTCGAGGCGAAAATGAGATGGGTGAGTCAAACGAGGCCCAACTTGAGGCGCAAATTATACGGTTGAGTCAAACGAGGCCCAAGTCGTCGTACAAATGATATGGTTGAGTGAAACGAGGCCCAACTCGAGGAACAAACGATATGGGTGAGACAAACGAGTCCCGACTCGAGGCGCAAATGATATGGGTGAGACAAACGAGTCCCAACTCGAGGCGCAAATGATACACATGAGTCAAACGAGACCCGACTCGAGGTACAAATGATATGGTTGAGACAAACGAGGCCTGACTCGAGGCATAAATCATAAGGATGAGACAAACGAGGCCCTACTCAAGACGCAAATGATATGGGTGAGTGAAACGAGGCCCGACTCGAGGCGGAAACGATATGGTTGAGTCAAACGAGGCCTAACTCGAGGTGCAAACATACGGTTGGGAGAAACGGGGCCCGACTCTAGGCACAAACATATGGGTGAGTCAAATGAGGCCCGACTTTAGCTGCAAACATAGGGGTGAGTCAAATGAGTCCCAACTCGAGGCTCAAATGATAAAGTTGAGTCAAACGAGGCCTGACTTGAGGCACAAATGACATGGGGGAGTCAAATGAGGCCCAATTCGAGGCAAAAATGATATGGTTGAGTCAAATGAGGCCCGACTCGATGCACAAATGATAAGGGTGAGTCAAATGAGGCCCGACTCGAGGCGTGAATGAGATAGGTGAGTCAAACGAGGCCCAACTCGAGAAGGAAATGAGATGGGTGACTCAAACGAGACCCGATTCGAGGCGTAAAAGATAAGGGTGAGTCAAACAATGCCTGACTCAAGGTGCAAACATACGGTTGAGTATAACGAGGCCCGATTTGAGCCGCAAACATATGGGTGAGTAAAATGTGGCCCAATTCAAGGCACAAATGATAAAGTTGAGTCAAACGAGGCCTCACTCGAGACACAAATGATATGGGTGAGTCAAATGAGACGCAACTCGAGGCACAAATCATATGGTTGAGTTAAACGAGGCCCGACCAAGGCACAAAAGATAAGGGTGAGTCAAACAAGGCCCGCCTCGTGGCACAATTGATATGGGTATGTCAAACGGGGCCCAACTCGAGGCGCAAATGATATGTTTGAGTCAAACGAGCCTCAACTCGAGGCAAAAATGAGATGGGTGAGTTAAACAAGGCCCAACTCGAGGCACAAACGATACGATTGAGTCAAACGAGGCCCAACTCGACGTACAAATGATATGGTTGAGTGAAACGAGGCCCGACTCGAGGCACAAACGATATGGGTGAGACAAACGAGTCTTGACTCGAGGCGCAAACGATATGGGTGAGACAAACGAGTCCCGACTTGAGGCGCAAATGATATGCATGAGTCAAACAAGGCTGGACTCGAGGCACAAATGATATAGTTAAGTCAAACGAGCCAGACTCGAGCGCATATGATATGGTTGAGTCAAACGAGGCCTGACTCGAGGCACAAATTATATGGGAAAATTAAACGAGGCCCAACTTGAGGTACAAATGATATGGTCGAGTCAAACATGGCCCGACTTAAGGCGCAAATTATATAGTTCAATCAAATGAGGCCTGACTCGAGGTACAAATGATATGGGTGAGTCAAAGGAGGCGTAACTCGAGGCATAAATGATATGGTTGAGTCAAACGAGGCCCAACTCGAGGCTCAAATGATAAGGTTGAGTCAAACGAGGCCTAACTCTCGGCACAAACATATGGGTGAGTCAAACAAGGATCGCCACGAGGCACAAACATATGGGTGAGTCAAACGAGGCTCGACTCAAGGCACAAATTATATGTGTGAGTCAATCAAGGCCTGACTTGAGGTGCAAATGATATGGTTGAGTCAAACGAGGACTAACTCTAGCTGCAAACCTACAGTTGAGTCAAATGAGGCTAACTTGAGGCGCAAATGATAAAGATGAGTCAAACGAGGCCTGACTCGAGGCACAAATGATATGGTTGCGTCAAATAAGGCCCGACTCGAGATGCAAATGACAAGGGTGAGTCAAACAAGGCTTGACTCGAGGCAAAATGATATGGTTGAGTCAAACGAGGCCCGACTTGAGGCACAAATGATATGGTTGAGTCAAACGAGGCCCGACTCGAGGCGCAAATGATATGGTTGAGTCAAACGAGGCCCGATTCAAGGAGGAAATGAGATGGGTGAGTCAAACGAGGACCAACTCGAGGCAGAAATGATATGGGTGAGTCAAACAAGACCCGACTCGAGGCGCAAAAGATAAGGGTGAGTCAAACGAGCCCTGACTCGAGGCAGAAATGAGATGGATGAGTCAAACGAGGCCCAACTTGAGGTGCAAATGATATGGTTAAGTAAAACGGGGCCTGACTTAAGCCGCAAACATATGGGTGAGTAAAATGTGGCCCAACTCGAGATGCAAATGATAAAGGTGAGTCAAACGAGGCCTGACTCGAGGGACAAATGATATGGGTGAGTCAATCGAGACCCAACTCGAGGCACAAATCATATGGTTGAGTTAAACGAGGCCCGACTCAAGGCACAAAAGATAAGGGTGAGTCAAACAAAGCCCGCCTCATGGCGCAAATGATATGGGTAAGTCAAACAGGGCCCAACTCAAGGCGCAAATGATATGGTTGAGTCAAACGAGAACGGACTCAAGGCATAAATGATATGGGTGAGTCAAACGAGCCTAACTCGAAGCGCATATGATAGGGCTGAGTCAAACGAGGGTTGACTCGAGGCACAAATAATATAGGAAAATTAAACGAGGCCCAACTTGAGGTACAAATGATATGGTTGAGTCAAACATGGCCTGACTTAAGCCACAAATTATATGGTTCAATCAAATGAGGCCTGACTCAAGGCACAAATGATATGGGTGAGTCAAACGAGGCCCAACTCGAGGCTCAAATGATAAGGGTGAGTCGAACGAGGATTGACTCACGGTGCAAACATATGGTTGAGTCAAACGAGGACCGCCATGAGGCGCAAACATATGGGTGAGTCAAACGAGGCCCGACTCGAGGCACAAATTATATGTGTGAGTCAAACAAGGCCTGACTTGAGGTACAAATGATATGGTTGAGTCAAACGAGGCCCGACTTGAGGCGCAAACATATGGTTGAGAGAAACGAGGCCCGACTCGAGGCGCAAAACATATGGGTGAGTCAAACGAGGCCTGACTCAGGCTGCAAACCTACGGTTTAGTCAAATGAGGCCCAACTCGAGGCACAAATGATAAAGATAAGTCAAACGAGGCCTGACTCGAGGCATAAATGATATGGTTGAGTCAAATAAGGCCCGACTCGAGGCGCAAATGATAAGGGTGAGTCAAACAAGGCCTGACTCGAGGCGAAAATGATATGGTTGACTCAAACGAGGCCTGACTTGAAGCACAAATTATATGGTTGACTCAAACGAGGCTTGACTTGAGGTACAAAGGATATGGGTGAGTCAAACGAGGTCCGACTCGAGATGCAAACGATATGGTTGAGTCAAACGAGGCCTAACTCCAGGCAGAAATGAGATGGGTGAGTCAAACGAGGCCCAACTCGAGGGGCAAATGATACGGTTGAGTCAAACAGGGCCCGACTCGAGGAGCAAATGATAAGGGTGAGTCAAACAAGGCCCAACTCGAGGTACAAATGATATGGTTGAGTGAAACGAGGCCCGACTTGAGGCGCAAACGATATGGGTGGGACAAACGAGTCCTGTCTCGAGGCGCAAATGATAAGGGTGAGTCAAATGAGGCCTAACTCGAGGCATAAATGATATGAGTGTGTCAAATGAGGCCCAACTCAAGGCACAAAGGATATGGTTGAGTTAAACAAGACTCGACTTGAGGTGCAAATGATAAGGGTGAGTCAAACGAGACCCGACTCGAGGCACAAATATATGGGTGAGTCAAACGAGGCTCGACCCGAGCAGCAAACATATGGGTGAGTCAAATGAGGCCTAACTCGAGGTGCAAATGAAAAAGGTGAGTCAAACGAGGCCTGACTCAAGGCACAAATGATATGGGTGAGTCAAACAAGGCTTAACTCAAGGCACAAATGATATGGTTGAGTCAAACGAGGCCAGACTCAAGGTGCGAATTATATCGCTTAGTCAAACAAGGCCTGACTCCAGGCACAAATGATATGGGTGAGTCAAACGAGGCCCAACTCAAGGCACAAATGATATTGTTGAGTCAAACGAGGCTCGATTGGAGGTGCAAATGATAAGGGTGAGTCAAACGAGGCCCGACTCGAGGCGCAAACATATGGGTGAGTCAAACGAAGCCCGACTCGAGCCGCAATTACATGGGTGAGTCACATGAGGCCCGACTCGAGGCGTAAATGGTATGGGTGAGTCAAACGAGGCCCGACTCGATGCACAAATGATATGGTTGACTCAAACGACGCCTGACTCGAGGTACAAATGATATGGGTGAGTCAAACAAGGCCCAACTTGAGGAGCAAATGATACGGTTGAGTCAAACGAGGTCCAAGTCGACGTACAAATGATATGGTTGAGTGAAACGAGGCCCAACTCGAGGAATAAACGATATGGGTGAGACAAACAAGTCCCGACTCGAGGCGCAAATGATATGGGTGAGACAAACGAGTCCCGACTCGAGGCTCAAATGATACGCATGAGTCAAACGAGGCCCAACTCGAGGTACAAATGATATGGTTGAGACAAACGAGGCCTGACTCAAGGCATAAATGATAAGGATGAGACAAACGATGCCCTACTCAAGACGCAAATGATATGGGTGAGTGAAACGAGGCCCGACTCGAGGCGCAAACGATCTGGTTGAGTCAAACGAGGCCCGACTCGAGGTGCAAACATACGGTTGGGAGAAATGGGGCCCGACTCTAGGCGCAAACATATGGGTGAGTCAAACGAGGTCCGACTTTAGCTACAAACATATGGGTGAGTCAAATGAGTCCCAACTCGAGGCGCAAATGATAAAGTTGAGTCAAACGAGGCCTGACACGAGGCACAAATGACATGGGGGAGTCAAATGAGGCCCAATTCGAGGCAAAAATGATATGGTTGAGTCAAATAAGGCCCGACTCGATGCGCAAATGATAAAGGTGAGTCAAATGAGGCCCGACTCGAGGCATGAATGAGATGGGTGAGTCAAACGAGGCCTAACTCGAAGTGCGAATGACATGGTTGACTCAATCGAGGCCTGACTCGAGGGACAAATGATATGGCTGAGTCAAACGAGGTCCGACTTGAGGCGCAAACATATGGTTGAGAGAAATGAGGCCCGACTCGAGGCGCAAAACATATGGGTGAGTCAAACGAGGCCTGACTCAGGCTGCAAACCTACGGTTTAGTCAAATGAGGCCCAACTCGAGGCACAAATGATAAAGATAAGTCAAACGAGGCCTGACTCGAGGCACAAATGATATGGTTGAGTCAAATAAGGCCCGACTCGAGGCGCAAATGATAAGGGTGAGTCAAACAAGGCCTGACTCGAGGCGAAAATGATATGGTTGACTCAAACGAGGCCTGACTTGAAGCACAAATTATATGGTTGACTCAAACAAGGCTTGACTTGAGGTACAAAGGATATGGGTGAGTCAAACGAGGTCCGACTCGAGATGCAAACGATATGGTTGAGTCAAACGAGGCCTAACTCCAGGTAGAAATGAGATGGGTGAGTCAAACGAGGCCCAACTCGAGGTGCAAATGATACGGTTGAGTCAAACAGGGCCCGACTCGAGGAGCAAATGATAAGGGTGAGTCAAACAAGGCCCAACTCGAGGTACAAATGATATGGTTGAGTGAAACGAGGCCCGACTCGAGGCGCAAACGATATGGGTGGGACAAACGAGTCCTGTCTCGAGGCGCAAATGATAAGGGTGAGTCAAATGAGGCCTAACTCGAGGCATAAATGATATGAGTGTGTCAAACGAGGCCCAACTCAAGACACAAAGGATATGGTTGAGTTAAACAAGACTCAACTTGAGGTGCAAATGATAAGGGTGAGTCAAACGAGACCCGACTCGAGGCACAAATATATGGGTGAGTCAAACGAGGCCCGACCCGAGCAGCAAACATATGGGTGAGTCAAATGAGGCCTAACTCGAGGCGCAAATGAAAAAGGTGAGTCAAACGAGGCCTGACTCAAGGCACAAATGATATGGGTGAGTCAAACAAGGCTTAACTCAAGGCACAAATGATATGGTTGAGTCAAACGAGGCCAAACTCAAGGCGCGAATTATATGGCTTATCAAACAAGGCCTGACTCCAAGCACAAATGATATGGGTGAGTCAAACGAGGCCCAACTCAAGGCACAAATGATATTGTTGAGTCAAACGAGGCTCGATTGGAGGTGCAAATGATAAGGGTGAGTCAAACGAGGCCCGACTCGAGGCGCAAACATATGGGTGAGTCAAACGAAGCCCGACTCGAGCCGCAATTACATGGGTGAGTCACATGAGGCCCGACTCGAGGCGTAAATGGTATGGGTTAGTCAAACGAGGCCCGACTCAATGCACAAATGATATGGTTGACTCAAACGACGCCTGACTCGAGGTACAAATGATATGGGTGAGTCAAACATGGCCCAACTTGAGGCGCAAATGATATGGTTGAGTCAAACGAGGCCCAAGTCGACGTACAAATGATATGGTTGAGTGAAACGAGGCCCAACTCGAGGAATAAACGATATGGGTGAGACAAACGAGTCCCGACTCGAGGCGCAAATGATATGGGCGAGACAAACGAGTCCCGACTCGAGGCGCAAATGATACGCATGAGTCAAACGAGGCCCAACTCGAGGTACAAATGATATGGTTGAGACAAACGAGGCCTGACTCGAGGCATAAATGATAAGGCTGAGACAAACGATGCCCTACTCAAGACGCAAATGATATGGGTGAATGAAACGAGGCCCGACTCGAGGCGCAAACGATATGGTTGAGTCAAACGAGGCCCGACTCGAGGTGCAAACATACGGTTAGGAGAAATGGGGCCCGACTCTAGGCGCAAACATATGGGTGAGTCAAATGAGGCCTGACTTTAGCTGCAAACATATGGGTGAGTCAAATGAGTCCTAACTCGAGGCGCAAATGATAAAGTTGAGTCAAACGAGGCCTGACACGAGGCATAAATGACATGGGGGAGTCAAATGAGGCCCAATTTGAGGCAAAAATGATATGGTTGAGTCAAATAAGGCCTGACTCGATGCGCAAATGACAAGGGTGAGTCAAATGAGGCCCGACTCGAGGCGTGAATGAGATGGGTGAGTCAAACGAGGCCTAACTCGAAGTGCGAATGACATGGTTGACTCAAACGAGGCCTGACTCGAGGGACAAATGATATGGCTGAGTCAAACGAGGCCCGACTCGAGGCGCAAATGATATGGTTGAGTCAAATGAGGCCCAACTCGAGAAGGAAATGAGATGGGTGACTCAAACGAGACCCGACTCGAGGCGTAAAAGATAAGGGTGAGTCAAACAATGCCTGACTCAAGGCGCAAACATACGGTTGAGTAAAACGAGGCCCGACTTGAGCCGCAAACATATGGGTGAGTAAAATGTGGCCCAATTCAAGGCGCAAATGATAAAGGTGAGTCAAACGAGGCCTGACTCGAGACACAAATGATATGGGTGAGTCAAACGAGACCCAACTCGAGGCACAAATCATATGGCTGAGTTAAACGAGGCCTGACCGAGGCACAAAAGATAAGGGTGAGTCAAACAAGGCCCGCCTCGTGGCGCAATTGATATGGGTATGTCAAACGGGGCCCAACTTGAGGCGCAAATGATATGTTTGAGTCAAATGAGCCTCAACTCGAAGCGAAAATGAGATGGGTGAGTTAAATGAGGCCCAACTCGAGGCACAAATGATACAGTTGAGTCAAACGAGGCCCAACACGACGTACAAATGATATGGTTGAGTGGAACGATGCCCGACTCGAGGCACAAACGATATGGGTGATACAAACGAGTCCTGACTCGAGGCGCAAACGATATGGGTGAGACAAACGAGTCCCGACTTGAGGCGCAAATGATATGCATGAGTCAAACGAGGCTCGACTCGAGGCACAAATGACATAGTTGAGTCAAACGAGCCTGACTCGAGCACATATGATATGGTTGAGTCAAACGAGGCCCAACTCGAGGCTCAAATGATAAGGTTGAGTCAAACGAGGCCCAACTCTCGGCACAAACATATGGGTGAGTCAAACAAGGATCACCACGAGGCACAAACATATGGGTGAGTCAAACAAGGCTGGACTCGAGGCACAAATTATATGTGTGAGTCAAAGAAGGCCTGACTTGAGGTGCAAATGATATGGTTGAGTCAAACGAGGACTAACTCTAGCTGCAAACCTACAGTTGAGCCAAATGAGGCTAACTTGAGGCGCAAATGATAAAGATGAGTCAAATGAGGTTTGACTCGAGGCACAAATGATATGGTTGCATCAAATAAGGCCCAACTCGAGATGCAAATGACAAGGGTGAGTCAAACAAGGCCTGACTCGAGGCGAAAATGATATGGTTGAGTCAAACGAGGCCCGACTCGAGGCGCAAATGATATGGTTGAGTCAAACGAGGCCCGATTCAAGGAGGAAATGAGATGGGTGAGTCAAACAAGGACCAACTCGAGGCAGAAATGATATGGGTGAGTCAAACAAGACCCGACTCGAGGCGCAAAAGATAAGGGTGAGTCAAACGAGCCCTGACTCGAGGCGGAAATGAGATGGGTGAGTCAAACGAGGCCCAACTTGAGGTGCAAATGATATGGTTAAGTAAAACGGGGCCCGACTTAAGCCGCAAACATATGGGTGAGTAAAATGTGGCCCAACTCGAGACGCAAATGATAAAGGTGAGTCAAACGAGGCCTGACTCGAGGGACAAATGATATGGATGAGTCTATCGAGGCCCAACTCGAGGCACAAATCATATGGTTGAGTTAAACGAGGCCCGACTCGAGGCACAAAAGATAAGGGTGAGTGAAACAAAGCCCGCCTCATGGCGCAAATGATATGGGTAAGTCAAACAGGGCCTAACTCGAGGCACAAATGATATGGGTGAGTCAAACGAGCCTAACTCAAAGTGCATATGATAGGGCTGAGTCAAACGAGGGTTGACTCGAGGCACAAATAATATGGGAAAATTAAACGAGGCCCAACTTGAGGTACAAATGATATGGTTGAGTCAAACAAGGCCTGACTTAAGCCACAAATTATATGGTTCAATCAAATGAGGCCTGACTGAAGGCACAAATGATATGCGTGAGTCAAACGAGGCCTAGCTCGAGGCTCAAATGATAAGGGTGAGTCAAACGAGGCCTGACTCATGGCGCAAACATATGGTTAAGTCAAACGAGGACCGCCATGAGGCGCAAACATATGGGTGAGTCAAACGAGGCTCGACTCGAGGCACAAATTATATGTGTGAGTCAAACAAGGCCTGACTTGAGGTACAAATGATATGGTTAAGTCAAACAAGGCCCGACTTGAGGCGCAAACATATGGTTGAGAGAAACGAGGCCCGACTCGAGGCGCAAAACATATGGGTGAGTCAAACGAGGCCTGACTCAGGCTGCAAACCTACGGTTTAGTCAAATGAGGCCCAACTCGAGGCACAAATGATAAAGATAAGTCAAACGAGGCCTGACTCGAGGCACAAATGATATGGTTGAGTCAAATAAGGCCCGACTCGAGGCGCAAATGATAAGGGTGAGTCAAACAAGGCCTGACTCGAGGCAAAAATGATATCGTTGACTCAAACGAGGCCTGACTTGAAGCACAAATTATATGGTTAACTCAAACGAGGCTTGACTTGAGGCACAAAGGATATGGGTGAGTCAAACGAGGCCTGACTCGAGATGCAAACGATATGGTTGAGTCAAACGAGGCCTAACTCCAGGCAAAAATGAGATGGGTGAGTCAAACGAGGCCCAACTCGAGGTGCAAATGATACGGTTGAGTCAAATAGGGACCGACTCGAGGAGCAAATGATAAGGGTGAGTCAAACTAGGCCCAACTCGAGGTACAAATGATATGGTCGAGTGAAACGAGGCCCGACTCGAGGCGCAAACAATATGGGTGGGACAAACGAGTCCTGTCTCGAGGCGCAAATGATAAGGGTGAGTCAAATGAGGCCTAACTCGAGGCATAAATGATATGAGTGTGTCAAACGAGGCCCAACTCAAGGCACAAATGATATGGTTGAGTTAAACAAGACACGACTTGAGGTGCAAATGATAAGGGTGAGTCAAACGAGACCCGACTCGAGGCACAAACATATGGGTGAGTCAAACGAGGCTCGACCCGAGCAGTAAACATATGGGTGAGTCAAATGAGGCCTAACTCGAGGCGCAAATGAAAAAGGTGAGTCAAACGAGGCCTGACTCGAGGTACAAATGATATGGGTGAGTGAAACAAGGCTTAACTCAAGGCACAAATGATATGGTTGAGTCAAACGAGGCCAGACTCAAGGCGCGAATTATATGGCTTATCAAACAAGGCCTGACTCTAGGCACAAATGATATGGGTGAGTCAAACGAGGCCCAACTCAAGGCACAAATGATATTGTTGAGTCAAACGAGGCTCGATTGGAGGTGCAAATGATAAGGGTGAGTCAAACGAGGCCCGACTCGAGGCGCAAACATATGGGTGAGTCAAACGAATCGCGACTCGAGCCGCAATTACATGGGTGAGTCACATGAGGCCTGACTAGAGGCATAAATGGTATGGGTGAGTCAAACGAGGCCCGACTCGATGCACAAATGATATGGTTGACTCAAACGACGCCTGACTCGAGGTACAAATGATATGGGTGAGTCAAACAAGGCCCAACTTGAGGCGCAAATGATACGGTTGAGTCAAACGAGGCCCAAGTCGACGTACAAATGATATGGTTGAGTGAAACGAGGGCCGACTCGAGGCGCAAACGATATGGGTGGGACAAACGAGTCCTGTCTCGAGGCGCAAATGATAAGGTTGAGTCAAATGAGGCCTAACTCGAGGCATAAATGATATGAGTGTGTCAAACGAGGCCCAACTCAACACACAAATGATATGGGTGAGTCAAACGAGGCCCAACTCAAGGCACAAATGATATTGTTGAGTCAAACGAGGCTCGATTGGAGGTGCAAATGATAAGGGTGAGTCAAACGAGGCCCGACTCGAGGCGCAAACATATGGATGAGTCAAACGAAGCCCGACTCGAGCCGCAATTACATGGGTGAGTCACATGAGTCCCGACTCGAGGCGTAAATGGTATGGGTGAGTCAAACGAGGCCCGACTCGATGCACAAATGATATGGTTGACTCAAACGATGCCTGACTCGGGGTACAAATGATATGGGTGAGTCAAACAAGGCCCAACTCGAGGCGCAAATGATATGGTTGAGTCAAACAAGCCCTGACTCGAGGCGAAAATGAGATGGGTGAGTCAAACGAGGCCCAACTTGAGGCGCAAATGATACGGTTGAGTCAAACGAAGCCCAAGTCGACGTACAAATGATATGGTTGAGTGAAACGAGGCCCAACTCGAGGAATAAACGATATGGGTGAGACAAACGAGTCCCGACTCGAGGCACAAATGATATGGGTGAGACAAACAAGTCCCGACTCGAGGTGCAAATGATACGCATGAGTCAAACGAGGCCCAACTCGAGGTACAAATGATATGGTTGAGACAAACGAGGCCTGACTCGAGGCATAAATGATAAGGATGAGACAAACGAGGCCCTACTCAAGACGCAAATGATATGGGTGAGTGAAACGAGGCCCGACTCGAGGCGCAAACAATATGGTTGAGTCAAACGAGGCCCGACTCGAGGTGCAAACATACGGTTGGGAGAAACGGGGCCCGACTCTAGGCGCAAACATATGGGTGAGTCAAATGAGGCCCGACTTTAGCTGCAAACATATGGGTGAGTCAAATGAGTCCCAACTCGAGGCGCAAATGATAAAGTTGAGTCAAACGAGGCCTGACTCGAGACACAAATGACATGGGGGAGTCAAATGAGGCCCAATTCGAGGCAAAAATCATATGGTTGAGTCAAATGAGGCCCGACTCGATGCGCAAATGATAAGGGTGAGTCAAATGAGGCCCGACTCGAGGCGTGAATGAGATGGGTGAGTCAAACGAGGCCTAACTCGAAGTGCGAATGACATGGTTGACTCAAACGTGGCCTAACTCGAGGGACAAATGATATGGCTGAGTCAAACGAGGCCCGACTCGAGGCGCAAATGATATGGTTGAGTCAAACGAGGCCCAACTCGAGAAGGAAATGAGATGGGTGACTGAAATGAGACCCGACTCGAGGCGTAAAAGATAAGGGTGAGTCAAACAATGCCTGACTCAAGGCGCAAACATACGGGTGAGTAAAACGAGGCCCGACTTGAGTCGCAAACATATGGGTGAGTAAAATGTGGCCCAATTCAAGGCGCAAATGATAAAGGTGAGTCAAACGAGGCCTGACTCGAGACACAAATGATATGGGTGAGTCAAACGAGACCCAACTCGAGGCACAAATCATATGGTTGAGTTAAACGAGGCCTGACCGAGGCACAAAAGATAAGGGTGAGTCAAACAAGGCCCGCCTCGTGGCGCAATTGATATGGGTATGTCAAACGGGGCCCAACTCGAGGCGCAAATGATATGTTTGAGTCAAACGAGCCTCAACTCGAGGCGAAAATGAGATGGGTGAGTTAAACGAGGCCCAACTCGAGGCACAAATGATACGGTTGAGTCAAACGAGGCCCAACTCGACGTACAAATGATATGGTTGAGGAAACGAGGCCCAACTCGAGGCACAAACGATATGGGTGAGACAAACGAGTCCCGACTCGAGGCGCAAATGATATGGGTGAGACAAACGAGTCCCGACTTGAGGCGCAAATGATATGCATGAGTCAAACGAGGCTCGACTCGAGGCACAAATGATATAGTTGAGTCAAATGAGCCTGACTCGAGCGCATATGATATGGCTGAGTCAAATGAGGCCTTACTCGAGGCACAAATTATATGGGAAAATTAAACGAGGCCCAACTTGAGATACAAATGATATGGTCGAGTCAAACATGGCCTGACTTAAGGCGCAAATTATATAGTTCAATCAAATGAGGCTTGACTCGAGGTACAAATGATATGGGTGAGTCAAAGGAGGCCTAACTCGAGGCAAAAATGATATGGTTGAGTCAAACGATGCCCAACTCGAGGCTCAAATGAAAAGGTTGAGTTAAACGAGGCCCAACTCTCGGCACAAACATATGGGTGAGTCAAACAAGGATCGCCACAAGGCACAAACATATGGGTGAGTCAAACGAGGCTCGACTCAAGGCACAAATTATATGTGTGAGTCAAACAAGGCCTGACTTGAGGTACAAATGATATGGTTGAGTCAAACGAGGACTAACTCTAGCTGCAAACCTACAGTTGAGTCAAATGAGGCCAACTTGAGGCGCAAATGATAAAGATGAGTCAAACGAGGCCTGACTCGAGGCACAAATGATATGGTTGCGTCAAATAAGGCCCGACTCGAGATGCAAATGACAAGGGTGAGTCAAACAAGGCCTGACTCGAGGCAAAAATGATATGGTTGACTCAAATGAGGCCTGACTCGAGGTACAAAGGATTTGGGTGAGTCAAACGAGGCCCAACTCGAGGCGCAAATGATACGGTTAAGTCAAATAGGGCCCGACTCGACGAGCAAATGATAAGGGTTAGTCAAATGAGGCCCAACTTGAGGTACAAATGATATGGTTGAGTGAAACGTGGCTCGACTCGAGGCGCAAACGATATAGGTGAGACAAACGAGTCCCGACTCAAGGCGCAAATAATAAGGGTGAGTCAAACGAGGCCCGACTTGACATGCAAACATATGGATGAGTCAAATGAGTTCCTCCTTGAGGCACAAACATATGGGTGAGTCAAACAAGGCCCGACTCGAGCCGCAAATATATGGTTGAGTCAAATGAGGCCTAACTCGAGGCGCAAATGATATGGTTGAGTCAAACGGGGCCTGACTTGAGGAGCAAATGACAAGGGTGAGTCAAACAAGGTCCGACTCATGCCACAAACATATGGTTAAGTCAAACGAGGCTTGGCTCGAGCCACAAACATATCGGGGAGTCAAATGATGCCTATCACAAGGTGAAAATGATAAAGGTGAGTTAAACGAGGCCTGACTTGACGCATAAATGATATGAGTGCATCAAACAAGGCCCAACTCGAGGTGCAAATGATATGGTTTAGTCAAACGAGGCTCGACCCGAGCAGCAAACATATGGTTGAGTCAAATGAGGCCCAACTCGAGGCGCAAATGAAAAAGTTGAGTCAAAGGAGGCTTGACTCGAGGCACAGATGATATGGGTGAGTCAAACGAGGCCCAACTCAAGGCACAAATGATATGGTTGAGTCAAACGAGGCCAGACTCAAGGTGTAAATTATATGGCTTAGTCAAACAAGGCCTGACTCGAGGCACAAATGATATGGGTGAGTCAAACGAGGCCCAACTCGAGGCGCAAATGATATGGTTGAGTCAAACGAGGCCCGACTAGAGGTGTAAATGATAAGGGTGAGTCAAATGAGGCCCGACTCAAGGCACAAACATATGGGTGAGTCAAACGAAGCCCGGCTCGAGCCGCAATCAGATGGGTGAGTCACATGAGGCTCGACTCGAGGCGTAAATGATATGGGTGAGTCAAACGAGGCCCAACTTGATGTGCAAATGATATGGTTGACTCAAACGATGCCTGACTCGAGGTACAAAATGATATGGGTGAGTCAAACAAGGCCCGACTTGAGGCGCAAATGATATGGTTGAGTCAAACAAGCCCCGACTCGAGGCAGAAATGAGATGGGTGAGTCAAACGAGGCCCAACTCATGGCGCAAAAGATATGGTTGAGTTAAACGTGGCCTAACTCGAGGAGCAAATAATATGGGTAAGTCAAACGAGGCCCGACTAGAGGCGCAAACATATGGATGAGTCAAATGAGGCCTTACTCGAGCCGCAAACATATGGGTGAGTCAAATGAGGCCTAACTCGAGGCGCAAATGATAAAGGTGAGTCAAACGAGGCCCAACTCGAACGCGCAAAAGATATGGTTTAGTCAAACGAGGCTCGACTTAAGGCAAAAAAGATAAGGGTAAGTCAAACGAGGCACGACTCGAGGCACAAATGATATGAGTGAGTCAAACAAAGCCCGACTCGATGTACAATTGATATGGCTGAGTCAAACGAGGCCTGGCTTGAGGTACAAATGATTTGGGTGAGTCAAACGAGGCCCAACTCGAGGTAAAAATGATATGGTTTAGCAAACGAGGCCCCACTCAACGCGCAAATTATATGGTTCAGTCAAACGAGGCCTGACTCGAGGCACAAATGATATGGGTGAGTCAAATGAAGCCCAACTCGAGGCGCAAATGATAAGGTTGAGTCAAACGAGGCCCGACTCAATGCACAAATGATAAGGATGAGTCAAATGAGGGCTAACTCGAGACTTAAATCTATGGGTTAGTCGAATGGGGCCTGACTCAAGGCACAAATGTTATGGTTGAGTCCAACGAGGCCTGACTCAAGGCACAAACGATATGGGCGAGACAAACAAGTCTCGACTCGAGGTGCAAATGAGAAAGGTGAGTCAAACGAGGCCCGACCCAAGGCACAAACATATGGTTGAGTCAAACGAGGCCCTCCTCGAGGTGCAAACATATGGTTAAGTCAAATTAGGCCCTCCTCGAGGCGCAAACATATGGTGAAGTCAAACGAAGCCTGACTCGAGGCACAAATGATATGGGGGAGTCCAACGAGGCCAGACTCGAGGCGCAAACATATGAGTGAGTCAAATGACGCTTGACTCAAGCCGCAAACATACGGGTGAGTCAAATGAGGCCTAACTCAAGGCGCAAATGATGAAGATGAGTCAAACGAGGCCTGACTCGAGGCACAAATGATATGGGTGAGTCAAATGAGGTTCGACTAGAGGTGCAAATGAGAAGGGTGGGTCAAACGAGGCCCGACTCGAGGCGCAAACATATGGGTGAGTCAAACGAGGCCCGACTCGAGCCACAATCAGATGGGTGACTCACATGAGGCTTGACTTGAGGTGTAAATAATATGGGTGAGTCAAACGAGGACCGACTCAATGCGCAAATGATATGGTTGACTCAAACGACGCCTGACTCGAGGTACAAATGATATGGATGAGTCAAACAAGACCCGACTCGAGGCGAAATGATATGGTTGAGTCAAACGAGGCCCGACTGGAGGTGCAAATGATAAGGGTGAGTCAAACGAGGCCCGACTCGAGGCGCAAACATATGGGTGAGTCAAACGAGGCCCGACTCGAGCCGCAATCGGATGGGTGAGTCACATGAGGCCCGACTCGAGGCATAAATGATATGGGTGAGTCAAACGAGGACCGACTCGATGCGTAAATGATATGGTTGACTCAAACGACGCCTGACTCGAGGTACAAATGATATGGGTAGTCAAACAAGGCCTGACTCGTGGTGCAAATGATATGGTTGAGTCAAATGAGCCCCGACTCGAGGCGGAAATGAGATGGCTAAGTCAAACGAGGCCCGACTCAAGGCGCAAAAGATATGGTTGAGTCAAACAGGGCCTGACTCAAGGAGCAAATAATATGGGTAAGTCAAACGAGGCCCGACTAAAGGCGCAAACATATGGATGAGTCAAATGAGGCCTTACTCAAGCCGCAAACTTATGGGTGAGTCAAATGAGGCCCAACTTGAGGCGCAAATGATAAAGGTAAGTCAAACGAGGCCTAACTCGAGGCACAAATGATATGGGTGAGTCAAACGAGGTCCAACTCGAGGCGCAAAAGATATGGTTGAGTCAAACAAGGCCCGACTTAAGGCAAAAAAGATAAGGGTGAGTCAAACGATGCCCGACTCGAGGTTAAAATGTTATGGTTGAGTCCAACGAGGCCTGACTCGAGGCACAAACAATATGGGCGAGACAAACAAGTCCCGACTCGAGGTGCAAATGAGAAAGGTGAGTCAAACGAGGCCTAACCCAAGGCACAAACATATGGGTGAGTCAAACGAGGCCCTCCTTGAGGCGCAAACATATGGTTAAGTCAAACGAGGCCTGACTCGAGGCACAAATGATATGGGTGAGTCCAACGAGGCCCGACTCGAGGCGCAAACATATGAGGGAGTCAAACGACACTCGACTCAAGCCGCAAACAAACGGGTGAGTCAAATGAGGCCCAACTCGAGGCGCAAAAGATATGGTTGAGTCAAACGAGGCCCAACTTGAGGTAGAAAAGATGAGGGTGAGTCAAACGAGGCCCGACTCGAGGCAGAAATGATATGAGTGAGTCAAACAGGGCCCAACTTGAGGCGTAGATGATTTGGTTGAGTTAAACGAGGCCCAACTCGAGGCACAAATGATATGGGTGAGTCAAACGAGGCCCGACTCAACACGCAAATGATATAGCTGAGTCAAACGAGGCCTGGCTCGAGGCATAAATGTTTTGGGTAAGTCAAACGAGGCCCAACTCGAGGTATAAATGATATGGTTGAGCAAACGAGGCCCGACTCAAGGCGCAAATGATATGGTTCAGTCAAACGAGGCCTGACTCAAGGCGCAAATGATATGGGTGAATCAAACGAGGCCCGACTCGAGGCGCAAATGATATGGTTAAGTCAAACGAGGCCCGACTCGATGCACAAATGATAAGGGTGAGTCAAACGAGGGCTGACTCGAGATGTAAATCTATGGGTTAGTCAAATGGGGCCTAACTCGAGGCACAAATGTTATGGTTGAGTCCAATGAGGCCCGGCTCGAGGCGCAAATGATATGGGCAAGACAAACAAGTCCCGACTCGAGGTGCAAATGGGAAAGGTGAGTCAAACGAGGCCCAATCCAAGGCGCAAATATATGGGTGAGTCAAAAGAGGCCCTCCTCGAGGCGTAAACATATGGTTGAGTCAAACGAGGGCTGACTCGAGGCATAAATGATATGGCTGAGTCCAACGAGGCCCGACACGAGGCGCAAACATATGGTTGAGTCAAACGATGCCTGACTCAAGTCGCAAACATACGAGTGAGTCAAATGAGGTGCAACTCGAGGCGCAAATGGTAAAGATGAGTCAAACGAGGCCTAACTCGAGGCCCAAATGATAAGGTTGAGTGAAATGAGGACCGACTCGAGGCGCAAACATATGGTTAAGTGAAATAAGGCCTGACTCAAGGCGCAAATGATAAGGGTGAATCTAATGAAGCCTAACTCGAGGCGCAAATGATATGGGTGAGCCAAACGAGGCCCGACTCGAGGCCCAAATGATATGGTTGAGTCAAACGAGGTCCGACTCAAGGCACAAAGATATGGGTGAGTCCAACGAGGCCCAACTCGAGGCGCAAATGCTAAGGGTGAGTCAAACGAGGCCCGACAAGAGGTGAAAATGATAAGAGTGAGTCAAATGAGGCCTGACAAGAGAAGTAAAAGATATGGGTGAGACGAACGAGGCCCGACAACAGGCACAAATGATATGGGTGAGTCAAACAATGCCCAACTTGAGGCGCAAACGATATGGTTTAGTCAAATGAGACCCAACTCAAGGCGCAAACATATGGTTGAGTCAAACGAGGCCCCACTCGAGGCGCAAATGATAACGATGAGGCGAATGAGGCCCGACTCGAGGTGCAAACATATGGGTGAGACAAACGAGGCCTGGCTCGAGGAACAAATGATATGGGTAAGCCAAACGAGACCCAGCTCGGGGCCCAAATGATATGGTTGAGTCAAATGAGGCCTGACTTGAGGCACAAACATATGGGTGAGTCAAATAAGTCCTGACTCGTGGCACAAATCATATGGTTAAGTCAAACGAGGCATGACTCAAGCCACAAATGATAAGGGTAAGTCAAACGAGGCCCGACTCGAGGCACAAATGATATGGTTTATTCAAACGAGACCCGACTCAAGGTGAAAACATATGGGTGAGTCAAACGAGGCCTGAGTTGAGGAACAAATGATATGGGTGAGCCAAACGAGGCCTGACTTGAGGCCCAAAAGATATGGTTGACTCAAACGAGGCCCGACTCTAGGCACAAACATACGTGTGAGTCAAACGAGTCCCGACTTATGGCGCAAATGATATGGTTGAGTCAAACGAGGCATGACTCAAGCTACAAATGATAAGGGTAAGTCAAACGAGGCCCGACTTCAGGCGCAAATGATATGGTTGAGTCAAACGAGTCCCAACTCGAGACGCAAATGATATGGTTGAGTCAAACAAACCCTAACTCAAGGCACAGATGATATGGGTGAGTCAAACGAGGCACGACTTGAGGCGCAAATGATATGGTTGAGTCCAACGAGGCTCGACTCGAGGCACAAACATATGGGTGAGTCAAACAACGACCGGCTCAAGCCGCAAACATACGGTGAGTCAAATGAGGCCCAACTCGAGGCTCAAATGATAAAGATGAGTCAAACGAGTCCTGACTCGAGGAACAAATGATAAGGGTAAGTCAAACGAAGTCTGACTCGAAGCCCAAATGATATGGGTGAGCCAAACGAGGCCCGACTCGAGGCACAAAGATATGGGTGAGTCAAATGAGGCCCGACTTGAGGCACAAATGATATGGTTGAGTCAAATGACACCCAACTCGAGGTGTAAATGATAAGGGTGAGGCAAATGAGACCCGACTCGAGGTGCAAATGATATGGGTGAGTAAAATGAGGCCCAACTCGAGGCGCAAATGGTATGGTTGAGTCAAACGAGGCCTAACTCGAGGCGCAAATGCTAAGGGTGAGTCAAACAAGGCCTGACTCAAGGCACAAATGATATAGTTTAGTCAAACGAGGCCCAACTTGAGGCACAAATGACATGGTTGAGTCAAACGAGGCCCCACTCGAGGCACAAATAATAAGGGTGAGGAAAACGAGGCCCAACTCAAGGCGCAAATGATATGGATGAGTCAAACGAGGCCCAACTCGAGGTGTAAATGATATGGTTGAGTCAAACGAGGCCTGACTGGAGGCACAAATGACATGGGTAAATCTAACGAGGCCCAACTCGAGGCGAAAATGATAAGTGTGAATCTAACGAGGCCCGACGCGAGGTGCAAATGATATGGGTGAATCAAATGAGGCCGACTAGAGGCACAAACATATGGGTGAGGGAAACGAGGCCCGACTCAAAGCACAAATGATTTGGGTGAGTCAAAGGAGGTCTGACTCGTGGCGCAAATGATATGTGTAAGTCAAACGAGGCCCCACTCGAGGCACAAATGATATGGTTGAGTCAAACGAGGCCTGACTCGAGGCACAAATGATAAGGGTGAGTCAAATGAGGCCTGACTCGATGCACAAATGCTAAGGGTGAGTCAAACGAGGCCCGACAAGAGGTGCAAATTATAAGAGTGAGTCAAATGAGGCCTGACAAGAGGAGTAAAAGATATGGGTGAGACGAACGAGGCCCAACAAGGGGCGCAAATGATATGGGTGAGTCAAACAATGCCCAACTTGAGGTGCAAATGATATGGTTGAGTCAAATGAGGCCCCAATCAAGGCACAAATGATATGGTTGAGTGAAATGAGGCATGACTCAAGGCACAAATGGTAAGGGTGAGTCAAACGAGGGCTAACTCGAGGCACAAATGCTATGGTTAAGTCAGACGAGGACAGACTCGATGCGTAAAAAATATGGTTGAGTCAAACGAACCCTGACTCAAGGCACAAATGATATGGGTGAGTCAAACGAGGCCTGAGTTGAGGAACAAATGATATGGGTGAGCCAAACGAGGCCTGACTTGAGGCCCAAAAGATATGGTTGACTCAAACGAGGCCCGACTCTAGGCACAAACATACGTGTGAGTCAAACGAGTCCCGACTTATGGCGCAAATGATATGGTTGAGTCAAACGAGGCATGACTCAAGCTACAAATGATAAGGGTAAGTCAAACGAGGCCCGACTTCAGGCGCAAATGATATGGTTGAGTCAAACGAGTCCCAACTCGAGACGCAAATGATATGGTTGAGTCAAACAAACCCTAACTCAAGGCACAGATGATATGGGTGAGTCAAACGAGGCACGACTTGAGGCGCAAATGATATGGTTGAGTCCAACGAGGCTCGACTCGAGGCACAAACATATGGGTGAGTCAAACAACGACCGGCTCAAGCCGCAAACATACGGTGAGTCAAATGAGGCCCAACTCGAGGCTCAAATGATAAAGATGAGTCAAACGAGTCCTGACTCGAGGAACAAATGATAAGGGTAAGTCAAACGAAGTCTGACTCGAAGCCCAAATGATATGGGTGAGCCAAACGAGGCCCGACTCGAGGCACAAAGATATGGGTGAGTCAAATGAGGCCCGACTTGAGGCACAAATGATATGGTTGAGTCAAATGACACCCAACTCGAGGTGTAAATGATAAGGGTGAGGCAAATGAGACCCGACTCGAGGTGCAAATGATATGGGTGAGTAAAATGAGGCCCAACTCGAGGCGCAAATGGTATGGTTGAGTCAAACGAGGCCTAACTCGAGGCGCAAATGCTAAGGGTGAGTCAAACAAGGCCTGACTCAAGGCACAAATGATATAGTTTAGTCAAACGAGGCCCAACTTGAGGCACAAATGACATGGTTGAGTCAAACGAGGCCCCACTCGAGGCACAAATAATAAGGGTGAGGAAAACGAGGCCCAACTCAAGGCGCAAATGATATGGATGAGTCAAACGAGGCCCAACTCGAGGTGTAAATGATATGGTTGAGTCAAACGAGGCCTGACTGGAGGCACAAATGACATGGGTAAATCTAACGAGGCCTAACTCGAGGCGAAAATGATAAGTGTGAATCTAACGAGGCCCGACGCGAGGTGCAAATGATATGGGTGAGTCAAATGAGGCCGACTAGAGGCACAAACATATGGGTGAGGGAAACGAGGCCCGACTCAAAGCACAAATGATTTGGGTGAGTCAAAGGAGGTCCGACTCATGGCGCAAATGATATGTGTAAGTCAAACGAGGCCCCACTCGAGGCACAAATGATATGGTTGAGTCAAACGAGGCCTGACTCGAGGCACAAATGATAAGGGTGAGTCAAATGAGGCCTGACTCGATGCACAAATGCTAAGGGTGAGTCAAACGAGGCCTGACAAGAGGTGCAAATTATAAGAGTGAGTCAAATGAGGCCTGACAAGAGGAGTAAAAGATATGGGTGAGACGAACGAGGCCCAACAAGGGGCGCAAATAATATGGGTGAGTCAAACAATGCCCAACTTGAGGTGCAAATGATATGGTTGAGTCAAATGAGGCCCCAATCAAGGCACAAATGATATGGTTGAGTGAAATGAGGCATGACTCAAGGCACAAATGGTAAGGGTGAGTCAAACGAGGGCTAACTCGAGGCACAAATGCTATGGTTAAGTCAGACGAGGACAGACTCGATGCGTAAAAAATATGGTTGAGTCAAACGAACCCTGACTCAAGGCACAAATGATATGAGTGAGTCAAACGAGGCCCGACTCGAGGCACAAATGAAATGGTTGAGTCAAACGAGACCCGACTCGAGGCGCAAACATATGTATGACTCAAACAAGGCCTGACTCGAGGAACAAATGATATCAGTGAGTCAAACGAGGCCTGACTCAAGGCACAAATGATATGGATGAGTCAAACAAGTCCCGACTCAAGGCGCAAATGATATGGTTTAGTCAAATGAGACCTAACTCAAGGCACAAACATATGGTTGAGTCAAACGAGGCCCCACTCGAGGCACAAATGATAACGATGAGGCAAACGAGGCCCAACTTCAGGCGCAAACATATGAGTAAGTCAAACGAGGCCTAGCTCGAGGAACAAATGATATGAGTGAGCCAAACAAGGCCCGACTTGAGGCCCAAATGATATGGTTGAGCCAAATGAGGCCTGACTTGAGGCACAAACATATGGGTGAGTCAAACAAGTCCCGACTCGTGGCGCAAATGATATGGTTAAGTCAAACGAGGTATGACTCAAGCCACAAATGATAAGGGTAAGTCAAACGAGGACCGACTCGAGGCATAAATGATATGGTTTATTCAAACAAGACCCGACTGAAGGCGCAAACATATGAGTGAGTCAAATGAGGCCTGAGTCGAGGAACAAATGATATGGGCGAGCCAAACGAGGACTCACTCGAGGCGCAAATGATAACGATGAGGCAAACGAGGCCCGACTCGAGGCGCAAACATATGGGTGAGTCGAGTCAAACAAGGCCTGAGTCGAGGAACAAATTATATGGGTGAGCCAAACGAGGCCCAACTCAAGGCCCAAATGATATGGTTGAGTCAAACAAGGCCCGACTCGAGGCACAAACATATGTGTGAATCAAACGAGTCCCGACTCGTGGCCCAAATGATATGGTTGAGTCAAACGAGGCATGACTCAAGCCACAAATAATAAGGGTAAGTCAAACGAGGCCCGACTTGAGGTGCAAATGATATGGTTGAGTCAAACGAGTCCCGACTCGAGGCGCAAATGATATGGTTGAGTCAAATGACGCCCAACTCGAGGTGTAAAAGATAAGGGTGAGGCAAACGAGACCCAACTCGAGGTGCAAATGATATGGGTGAGTAAAATGAGGCATAACTCGAGGTGTAAATGATATGGTTGAGTCAAACGAGGCCTGACTCGAGGTGCAAATGCTAAGGGTGAGTCAAACAAGGCCTAACTCAAGGCACAAATGATATGGTTGAGTCAAACGAGGCCCGACTTGAGGCACAAATGGCATGGTTGAGTCAAACGAGACCCCACTCAAGGCGCAATTGATAACGGTGAGGCAAACGAGGCCAAACTCGAGGTACAAATGATATGGGTGAGTCAAACGAGGCCCAACTCGAGGCAGAAATGATATGGTTGAGTCAAACGAGGCCTGACTCGAGGTGCAAATGATAAGCGTAAATCTAACGAGGCCCAACTCGAGGCGCAAATGATAAGTGCGAATCTAACGAGGCCTGACTCAAGGCGCAAATGATATGGGTGTGTCAAACAAGTCCCGACAGGAGGTGCAAACATAAGGGTGAGGGAAATGAGGCCCGACTCAAAGCGCAAATGATATGGGTGAGTCAAACGAGGCCCGACACGAGGCGTAAATGATATGACTAAGTCAAACGAGGCCCGACTCGAGTCGCACATGATATGGTTGAGTCAAATGAGGCCTGACTCGAGGCACAAATGATAAGGGTGTGTCAAACAAGGCTTGACTCGAGGCACAAATGATACGGGTGAGTTAAATGAGACCCGACTCGAGGCGCAAATGATAAGGGTGAGTCAAACGAGGCCCGACAAGAGGTAGGCCTAACAAGAGGAGTAAAAGATAAGGGTGAGATGAACGAGGCCTGACAAGAGGCACAAATGATATGGGTGAGTCAAACAATGCCCAACTTGAGGCACAAACGATATAGTTGAGTCAAATGAGGCCCCTAATCAAGGCGCAAATGATATGGTTGAGTCAAACAAGGCATGACTCAAGGCACAAATGATAAGGGTGAGTCAAACGAGGCCTGACTCGAGGCGCAAATGATATGGTTGAGTCAGACGAGGCCCGACTCGACGTGCAAATGATATGGTTGAGTCAAACGAACCCTGACTCAAGGCACAAATGATATGGGTGAGTCAAACGAGGCCTGACTTGAGGAGCAAACATATGTGTGAGTCAAACAAGGCCTGACTCGAGGAACAATTGATATTGATGAGTCAAACGAGGCCTGACTCGAGGCGCAAATGATATGGATGAGTCAAACAAGTCCCGACTCGAGGCGCAAATGATATGGTTTAGTCAAATGAGACCCGACTCGAGGCCCAGATGATATGGTTGAGTCAAACGAGGCCCAACTCGAGGTGTAAATGATATGGGTGAGACAAACGAGAACCGACTCGAGATGCAAATAATATGGATGAGTAAAATGAGGCCCAACTCGAGGTGCAAATGATATGGTTGAGTCAAACAAGGCCTGACTCGAGGCGCAAATGATAAGGGTGAGTCAAACAAGGCTTGACTCAAGGCACAAAAGATATGGTTGAGTCAAACGAGGCCCGATTTGAGGCATAAATGACATGGTTGAGTCAAACGAGGCCCCACTCAGGCGCAAATGATAATGATGAGGCAAACGAGGCCCGATTCGAGGCGCAAACATATGGGTGAGTCAAACGCGGCCTGGCTTGAGGAAGAAATGATATAGGTGAGCCAAACGAGGCTCGACTCGAGGCCCGAATGATATGGTTGAGTCAAACGAGGCTCGACTCAAGGCACAAACATATGGGTGAGTCAAATGAGTCCCGACTCGATGCCTGAATGATATGGTTGAGTCAAACGAGGCATGACTCAAGCCACAAATGATACAGGTAAGTCAAACGAGGCCCGACTCGAGGCCCAAATGATATGGTTGAGTTAAACGACTCCCGACTTGAGGCACAAATGATATGGTTGAGAAGGCACAAATGATATGGGTGAGTCAAACGAGGCCCGACTCGAGGCGCAAATGATATGGTTGAGTCAAACGAGGCCCGACTCGAGGCGCAAACATATGGGTGAGTCAAACGACGATCGACTCAAGCCGCAAACATACGGGTGAGTCAAATAAGGCCTAACTCGAGGCACAAATGATAAAGATGAGTCAAACGAGGCCTGACTTGAGGCATAATTGATAAGGGTAAGACAAACAAGGTCTGACTCGAGGCCCAAATGATATGGGTGAGCCAAATTATGCCTGACTCGAGGCCCAAATGATATGGTTGAGTCAAACGAGGCCCGACTCGAGGCGCAAACATATGGGTGAGTCAAATGAGGCCCGACTTGAGGCGCAAATAATATGGTTGAGTCAAACGAGGCATGACTCAAGCCATAAATGATATGGGTAAGTCAAACGAGGCCCGACTCGAGGCGCAAATGATATGGTTGAGTCAAACGAGTCCCGACTCGAGGCCCAAATGATATGGTTGAGTCAAACGAGGCCCGACTCGAGGCACAAACCTATGGGTGAGTCAAATGAGGCCCGACTTGAGGTGCAAATGATATGGTTGAGTCAAACGAGGACTGAGTCGGGGCACAAATGATATAGGTGAGTCAAACGAGGCTTGACTCGAAGCACAAATGATAAGGGTGAGTCAAACGAGGTACAACTGATATGGGTGAGTTTAACGAGGCGTAACTCAAGGCTCAAATGATATGGTTGTGTCAAACAAGGCCTGAGTCGGGGCACAAATGATATAGGTGAGTCAAATAAGGCCCGACTCGAAGCACAAATGATAAGGATGAGTCAAACGAGGCCTGACTCTAGGCACAAATGATATGGGTGAGTCAAATGAGACCCGACTCGAGGCCCAAATGATAAGGGTGAGTCAAATGAGGCCCGACAAGAAGTGCAAATGATAAGAGTGAGTCAAATGAGGCCTGACAAGAGGAGTAAAAGATAAGGGTGAGATGAATGAGGCCCGATAAGAGGCACAAATGATATGGGTGAGTCAAACAATGGCCAACTTGAGGCACAAATGATATGGTTGAGTCAAATGAGGCCCCAATCAAGGCGCAAATGACATGGTTGAGTCAAACAAGGCATGACTCAAGGCACAAATGATAAGGGTGAGTCAAACGAGGCCTGACTCGAGGAGCAAATGATACGGTAGAGTCCAACGAGGCCCGACTCGACGTGCAAATAATATGGTTGAGTCAAACGAACCCTGACTCAAGGCACAAATGATATGGGTGAGTCAAACGAGGCCCGACTCGAGGTACAAATGAAATGGTTGAGTCAAACGAGGCACGACTCGAGGCGCAAACATATGTGTGAGTCAAAGAAGGCCTCACTCAAGGAATAAATTATATCGGTGAGTCAAACGACGCCTGACTCAAGGCATAAATGATATGGATGAGTCAAACAAGTCCCAACTCGAGGCGCAAATGATATGGTTTAGTCAAATGAGACCCGACTCGAGGCACAATCATATGGGTGAGTCAAACGAGGCCTGACTCGAGGAACAAATGATATGGGTGAACCAAACAAGGCCCGACTCGAGGCCCAAATGATATGGTTGAGTCAAACGAGGCCCAACTCAAGGTGTAAATGATAAGAGTGAGGCAAACGAGACCCGACTCGAGGTGCAAATGATATGGGTGAGTAAAATGAGGCCCAACTCGAGGTGCAAACGATATGGTTGAGTAAAACGAGGCCTGACTCGAGGCACAAATGATAAGGGAGAGTCAAACAAGGCTTGACTCAAGGCACAAATAATATGGTTGAGTCAAACGAGGCCCGACTTAAGGCACAAATGACATGGTTGAGTCAAACGAGGCTCCACTCGAGGCACCAATGATAACGATGAGGCAAACAAGGCTCGACTCGAGGCGCAAACATATGGGTAAGTCAAACGAGGCCTGACTCAAGGAAGAAATGATATGGGTGAGCCAAACGAGGCCCGACTCGAGGCCCGAATGATATGGTTGAGTCAAACAAGGCCCGACTCGAGGCACAAACATATGGGTGAGTCAAATGAGTCCTGACTCGTGGCGCAAATGATATGGTTGAGTCAAACGAGGCATGACTCAAGCCACAAATGATAAGGGTAAGTCAAACGAGGCCCGACTTGAGGCACAAATGATATGGTTGAGTTAAACGGCTCCCAACTTGAGGCGCAAATGATATGGTTGAGTCAAACGAACTCTTACTCAAGGCACAAATGATATGGTTGAGTCAAACGAGGCCCGACTCAAGGCGCAAATGATATGGTTGAGTCCAACGAGGCCCGACTCGAGGTGCAAACATATGGTTGAGTCAAACGATGACTGACTCAAGCCGTAAACATACGGGTGAGTCAAATGAGGCCTAACTCGAGGCACAAATGATAAAGATGAGTCAAACGTGGCCTGACTCGAGACATAAATGATAAGGGTAAGACAAACGAGGTCTGACTCGTGGCCCAAATGATATGGGTGAGCCAAATTAGGCCTGACTCGAGGCCCAAATGATATGGTTGAGTCAAACGAGGCCCGACTCGAGGCGCAAACATGTGGGTGAGTCAAATGAGGCCCAACTTGAGGCGCAAATGATATGGTTGAGTCAAACGAGGCATGACTCAAGCCACAAATGATATGGGTAAGTCAAACGAGGCCCGACTCGAGGCGCAAATGATATGGTTGAGTCAAACGAGTCCTGACTCAAGGCCCAAATGATATGGTTAAGTCAAATGAGGCCCGACTTAAGGCACAAACGTATGGGTGAGTCCAATGAGGCCCGACTTGTGGCGCAAATGATATGGTTGAGTCAAACGAGGACTGAGTCGTGGCACAAATGATATAGGTGAGTCAAACGAGGCCTAACTCGAAGCATAAATGATAAGGGTGAGTCAAACGAGGTACAACTGATATGGGTGAGTCTAACGAGGCCCAACTCAAGGCGCAAATGATATGGTTGTATCAAACAAGGCCTGAGTCGGGGCACAAATGATATAGGTGAGTCAAACGAGGCCCGACTCGAAGCACAAATGATAAGGGTGAGTCAAACGAGGCCCGACTCGAGGCACAAATGATATGGGTGAGTCAAATGAGACCCGACTCGAGGCGCAAATGTTAAGGGTGAGTCAAACGAGGCCCGACAAGAGGTGCAAATGATAAGAGTGAGTCAAATGAGGCTTGATAAGAGGAGTAAAAGATAAGGGTGAGATGAACGAGGCCCGACAAGAGGCATAAATGACATGGTTGAGTCAAACAAGGCATGACTCAAGGCACAAATGATAAGGGTGAGTCAAACGAGGCCTGACTCGAGGTACAAATGATATGGTTGAGTCCAACAAGGCCCGACTCGACGTGCAAATGATATGGTTGAGTCAAACGAACCTTGACTCAAGGCACAAATGATATAGGTGAGTCAAATGAGACCCAACTCAAGGTACAAATGAAATGGTTGAGTCAAACGAGACACGACTCGAGGCGCAAACATATGTGTGAGTCAAACAAGGCCTGACTCAAGGAACAAACGAAATCGGTGAGTCAAACGAGGCCTGACTCGAGGCACAAATGATAAGGATGAGTCAAACAAGTCCTGACTCGAGGCACAAATGATATGGTTTAGTCAAATGAGACCCGACTTAAGGCGCAAACATATGGGTGAGTCAAATGAGGCCCAACTCGAGGTGTAAATGATAAGGGTGAGGCAAACAAGACCCGACTCGAGCTGCAAATGATATGGGTGAGTAAAATGAGTCCCAACTCGAGGTGCAAACGATATGGTTGAGTAAAACAAGGCCTGACTCGAGGCGCAAATGATAAGGGTGAGTCAAACAAGGCCTGACTCAAGGCACAAATAATATGGTTAAGTCGAACGAGGCCCGACTTAAGGCACAAATGACATGGTTGAGTCAAACGAGGCTCCACTTGAGGTGCCAATGATAACGATGAGGTAAACGAGGCCCGACTCAAGGTGCAAACATATGGGTAAGTCAAACGAGGCCTGCCTCGAGGAAGAAATGATATGGGTGAGCCAAACGAGGCCCGACTCGAGGCCCGAATGATATGGTTAAGTCAAACGGGGCCCGACTCGAGGCACAAACATATGGGTGAGTCAAACGAGTCCTGACTCGTGGCACAAATGATATGGTTGAATCAAACGAGGCATGACTCAAGCCACAAATGATAAGGGTAAGTCAAACGAGGCCCGACTCGAGGCACAAATGATATGGTTTATTCAAACGAGACCCGACTCAAGGCGCAAACATATGGGTGAGTCAAACGAGGCCTGACTCAAGGAACAAATGATATGGGTGAGCCAAACGAGGCTCAACTCGAGGCCCAAATGATATGGTTGACTCAAACGTGGCCCAACTCGAGGCACAAACATATGGGTGAGTCAAACGAGTCCTGACTCATGGCGTAAATGATACGGTTGAGTCAAACGAGGCATGACTCAAAGCACAAATGATAAGGGTGAGTCAAACGAGGTAGAACTGATATGGGAGAGTCTAACAAGGCCCAACTCGAGGCGCAAATGATATGGATGAGTCAAACAAGGCCTGAGTCGGGGCACAAATGATATAGGTGAGTCAAACGAGGCCCGACTCGAAGCACAAATGATAAGAGTGAGTCAAACAAGGCCCACAGGAGGTGCAAATGATATGGGTAAGTCAAACGAGGCCCCACTTGTGGCGCAAATGATATGGTTGAGTCAAACGAGGACCGACTCGAGGCGCAATTGATATGGTTGAGTCAATCGAGCCCTAACTCGAGGCGTAAATGATATGGGTGAGTCAAACGAGGCTTGACTCGAGGCGCAAATGAAGTGGTTGACTCAAACAAGGCCCGACTCGAGGTGCAAACATATGGGTGAGTCAAATGGCACCTGACTCGAGGCACAAATGATGTGGTTGTGTCAAACAAGGCCTGACTCGAGGCACAAATGATATGGGTGAGTCAAACAAGGCCCGACACAAGGCACAAATGATTGAGTATAACGAGCCCTAACTCGAGGCCAAATGATATGGGTGAGTCAAACGAGGCCTGACTAGAGGTGCAAATGATAAGGGTGAGTAAAACGAGGCTCGACAAGAGGTGCAAATGATATGGGTGAGCCAAACAGGGCCCGACTCGAGTCGCAAATGATAGGGGTGAGTTTAAGAAGGACCAACTCTAGGCGCAAATCATATGGTTGAGTTAAACGAGGCCCGAGTCGAGGCGCAAACATATGTGTGAGTCAAACGAGGCCTACCTCGAGGAACAACTAATATTGGTTAGTCAAAGAGGCCTGACTCGAGGCACAAATGATTTGGATGAGTCAAACAAGTCCCGACTCGAGGCACAAATGATATGGCTTAGTCAAACGAGACCCGACTCGAGGCGCAAACATATGGGTGAGTCAAACGAGGCTTGACTCGAGAACAAATGATATGGGTGAGTCAAACGAGTCCCAACTCGTGGTGCAAATGAAATGGTTGAGTCAAACGAGGCATGACTCAATCCACAAATGATAAGGGTGAGTTAAACAAGGCCTGACTTGAGGTGCGAACGATATGGTTGAGTTAAACGAGTCCCGACTCGAGGCGCAAATGATATGGTTGAGTCAAACGAACCCTGACTCAAGGCACAAATGATATGTGTGAGTCAAACGAGGGTCGACTCGAAGCGCAAATGATATGGTTGAGTCAAACGAGACCCGACTCGTGGCACAAATATATGTGTGAGTTAAACAAGGCCCGACTCAAGGAACAAATGATATGGTTGAGTCAAACAAGGCTTGACTCGAGGCACAATTGATATGGTTGGGTCAAACGAGGCCCAACTCGAGGCGTAAATGATATGGTTGAGTCAAACGAGGCCTGACTCGAGGCACAAATCATATGGGTGAGTCAAACGAGGCCCAACTCAAAGCATAAATGATAAGGATGAGTCAAATGAGGCCCGACAAGAGGCGCAAATGATATAGGTAAGTCAAACAAGGCCTAACTCGAGGCGCAAATGATATGGTTGAGTCAAACGAGGCTCGACTCGAGGCACAAATGATATGGTTGAGTCAAAGGAGCACTAACTCGAGGCGCAAATGATATGGGTGAGTCAAATGAGGCCGGACTCGAGACACAAATGATGTGGTTGAGTCAAACAAGGCCTGACTCGAGGTGCAAACATAAGGATGAGCCAAATGACACCCGACTCGAGGCGCATATGATGTGGTTGAGTCAAACAAGGCCTGACTCGAGGTACAAATGATATGGTTGAGTCAAACGAGGCTCGACTCGAGGCGCAAATGATATGGTTTGTCAAATGAGCCCTAACTCGAGGCGCAAATAATATGGGTGAGTCCAACGAAGCCTGACTCGAGGCGTAAATGATAAGGGTGAGTAAAACGAGGCCCGACAAGAGGTGCAAATGATATGGGTGAACCAAACAAGGGCCAACTTCAAGCGCAAATGATATGGTTGAGTCAAACAAGGCCTGACTCGAGGTACAATTTATATGGGTGAGTCTAACAAGGCCCAACTCGAGGCACAAATGATATGGTTGAGTCAAACCAGGCCTGAGTCGGGGCACAAATGATATAGGTGAGTCAAACGAGGTCTGACTCGAAGCGCAAATGGTAAGGGTGAGTCAAACGAGGCTCGACAGGAGGCGTAAATGATATGGTTAAGTCAAACGAGGCCCAACTTGAGTCGCAAATGATATGGTTGAGTCAAACGAGGCCCGACTTGAGGCACAAACATATGGGTGAGTCAAATGTGGCCCGACTTAAGGTGCAAATGATATGGTTGAGCCAAACGAGGCCTGAGTCGGGGCACAAATGATATAGGTG
Source organism: Dicorynia guianensis (assembly GCA_037013595.1). Lineage (NCBI taxonomy): Eukaryota > Viridiplantae > Streptophyta > Magnoliopsida > Fabales > Fabaceae > Dicorynia > Dicorynia guianensis. Next base: position 19,689,184 of record JASUAB010000002.1, on the reverse strand, counting down.
AGTCAAACGAGGGCCGACTCGAAGCACAAATGATAAGGGTGAGTCAAACGAGGTACAACTAATATGGGTGAGTCTAACGAGGCCTAACTCGAGGCGCAAATGATATGGTTGAGTCAAACAAGGCCTGAGTCGGGGCACAAATGATATAGGTGAGTCAAACAAGGCCCGACTCGAATCACAAATGATAAGGGTGAGTCAAACGAGGCCTGTAGGAGGCGCAAATAATATGGGTAAGTCAAACGAGGCCCCACTTGAGGCGCAAATGATGTGGTTAAGCCAAACAAGGACCGACTCGAGACACAATTGATATGGTTGAGTCAATAGAGCCCTGACTCGAGGCGCAAATGATATGGGTGAGTCAAACGAGGCCTGACTCGAGGTGCAAGTGAAGTGGTCGACTCAAACAAGGCCCGACTTGAGGTGCAAACATATGGGTTAGTCAAATGACACCTAACTCGAGGCGCAAATGATGTGGTTGAGTCAAATAAGGCCTAACTCGAGGCACAAATGATATGGGAATGATATGGTTGAGTAAAACGAGCCCTAACTCAAGGACAAATGATATGGGTGAGTCAAACGAGGCCTGACTCGAGGTGCAAATGATAAGGGTGAGTAAAATGAGGCCTGACAAGAGGTGCAAATGATATGGGTAAGCCAAATGGGGCCTGACTCGAGTCGCAAATGATAGTGGTGAGTCAAACAAGGCCCAACAAGACGTGCAAATGATATGGGTGAGTCAAAGAAGGACTAACTCCAGGCGCAAATCATATGGTTGAGTCAAACGAGGCCCGAGTCGAGGTGCAAACATATGTGTGAGTTAAACGAGGCCTAACTCGAGGAAAAATGATATCGGTGAGACAAAGAGGCCTGATACAAGGCACAAATGATTTGGATGAGTCAAACAAGTCCCGACTTGAGGTGCAAACATATGGGTGAGTCAAACGAGGCCTGACTCGAGAACAAATGATATGGGTGAGTCAAACGAGTCCCAACTCATAGCGCAAATGATATGGTTAAGTCAAACGAGGCATGACTCAAGCCACAAATGATAAGGGTGAGTCAAATGAGGCCTAACTCGAGGCGCAAACGATATGGTTGAGTCAAACGAGTCCTAACTCGAGGCGTAAATGATATGGTTGAGTCAAACGAACCCTGACTCAAGGCACAAATGATATGTGTGAGACAAACGAGGCCTGACTCGAGGCGCAAATGACATGGTTGAGTCAAACGAGACCCGACTCGAGGCACAAACATATGTGTGAGTTAAACAAGGCCCGACTGAAGGAACAAATGATATGGTTGAGTCAAACAAGGCCTAACTCGAGGGACAATTGATATGGTTGAGTCAAACGAGGCCCAACTCGAGGCATAAATGATATGGTTGAGTCCAACGAGGCCTGACTCGAGGCACAAATCATATGGGTGAGTCAAACGAGGCCCAACTCGAAGCGTAAATGATAAGGGAGAGTCAAATAAGGCCCGACAAGAGGTGCAAATGATATAGGTAAGACAAACAAGGCCCAACTCGAGGCACAAATGATATGGTTGAGTCAAATGAGGCCCGACTCAAGGCACAAATGATATGGTTGAGTCAAACGAGCACTAACTTGAGGCGCAAATGATATGGGTGAGTCAAATAAGGCCTGACTTGAGGCGCAAATGATGTGTTTGAGTCAAACAAGGCCTGACTCGAGGTGCAAACATAAGGCCTGACTCGAGCACTAACTTGAGGCATAAACATATAGGTGAGTCAAATGAGGCCCGAGTCAAGGCGCAACTAATATGGTTGAGTCAAATGAGGCCCGAATTGAGGTGCAAACATAGAGTTGAGTCAAACGAGGCTCGACTCGAGGAGCAAATGATATGGTTGAGTGACACGATGCCTGACTCAAGGCGCAAACATATGGGTGAGTCAAACGAGACCCGGTTCGAGGGACAAATGATGTGGTTGAGTCAAACGAGGCCTGACTCGAGGCACAAATATATGGGTGAGTCAAATGAGGCCCGATTCGAGGCACAAATGATATGGTTGAGTGACACGATGCCTAACTCAAGGCGCAAACATATGGGTGAGTCAAACGAGGCCCAACTCGAGGGACAAATAATGTGGTTGAGCCAAACGAGGCCTGACTCGAGGCACAAATATATGGGTGAGTCAAATGAGGCCCGACTCGAGGCACAAATGATATGGTTGAGTCAAACGAGCCCCAACTCGAGGCGTAAACATATAGGTGAGTCAAATGAGGCTCGAGTCAAGGTGCAAATCATAAGGTTGAGTCAAACAAGCCTCAACTCGAGGTGTAAACATATGGGTGAGTCAAACAAGGCCCGACTCGAGGCACAAATAAATTGGTTGAGTCAAACGAGGCCTGACTCGAGGAACAAATGATATGGGTGAGTCAAACGAGGCCCGACAAGAGGTGTAAATGATATGGGTGAGCGAAATAGGGCCTGACTCGAGTCGCAAGTGATAGGGGTTAGTCAAACAAGTCCCAACAAGACAAGCAAATGATTTAGGTGAGTCAAACAAGGACCAACTCCAAGCGCAAATGATATGGTTAAGTCAAACGAGGCCCGAGTCCAGGCGCAATTGATATGGTTAAGTCAAACGAGTCCCGAATCAAGGCGCAAACATAGAGTTGAGCCAAATAAGGTCTGACTCGAGGAGCAAATGATATGGTTGAGTGAAACGATGCCTGACTCAAGGCGCAAACATATGGGTGAGTCAAACGAGACCCGGCTCGAGGGACAAATTATGTGGTTAAGTCAAACGAGGCCTGACTCGAGGCACAAATATATGGGTGAGTCAAATGAGGCCCGACTCGAGGCACAAATGATATGGTTGAGTGACACGATGCCTAACTCAAGGCGCAAACATATGGGTGAGTCAAACGAGGCCCAACTCGAGGGACAAATAATGTGGTTGAGCCAAACGAGGCCTGACTCGAGGCACAAATATATGGGTGAGTCAAATGAGGCCCGACTCGAGGTACAAATGATATGGTTGAGTCAAATGAGCCCCAACTCAAGCCGTAAACATATAGGTGAGTCAAATGAGGCCTGAGTTAAGGCGCAAATCATATGGTTGAGTCAAACAAGCCTCGACTCGAGGTGTAAACATATGGGTGAGTCAAACGAGGCCCGACTCAAGGTTCAAATGATATGGTTGAGTCAAATGAGGCCTGACTCGAGGCACAAATGATATGGGTCAGTCAAATGTGGCCTCACTCGGAGCACAATTGATATGGTGAGTCAAATGAGGCCTGACTTGACGCGTAAATGATAAGGGTGAGTCAAACGAGGCCCGACTCGAGGCGCAACTGATATGGGTGAGTCAAACGAGGCCTAACTCGAGGCACAAATGATATGGTTGAGTCAAACGAAGCCCTAGTCAAGGCGCAAATGATATGGTTGAATCAAACAAGGCCTGACTCGATATGGGTGAGTCACACAAGGCACAACTCGAGGCGCAAATGATAAGGGTGAGTCAAACAAGGCCCAACTCGGGGAATGAATGATATGATTGAGTCAAACGAAGCCCAACTGGAGGTGCAAACTTATGGGTGAGTGAAATGAGGCCTGACTCAAGGCGCAAATTATATGGTTGAGTCAAACAAGGCCTTACTTGTGGCGCAAACATGTGGGTGAGTCAAATAGGGCCCAACTCATGGCACAAATGATATGGTTGAGTCAAACGAGGCCTGACTCGAGGCGCAACTAACATGGGTTAGTCACACAAGGCACGACTCAAGGCACAAATTATAAGGGTGAGCCAAACGAGGCCAAACTCGAGGCACAAATTATATGATTGAGTCAAACGATGCCCGACTCGAGGTGCAAACATATGGGTGAGTCAAACGAGGCCCGACTCGAGGCACAAATGATATGGTTGAGTCAAACAAGGCCTGACTCGAGGCACAAATGATATGGGTCAGTCAAACATGGCCTCACTCGGGGCACAAATGATATGGTGAGTCAAACGAGGCCTGACAAAAGGCATAAATGATAAGGGTGAGTCCAACGAGGCTCGACAAGAGGCACAAATGATATGGTTGAGTCAAACGAGGCCTGACTCGAGGCACAAACATATGCGTGAGTGAAACGAGGCCTAGCTCGAGGCGCAAATGATAAGGGAAAATCTAATGAGTCCCAACTCAAGGCACAAATGATAAGTGCGAATCTAACGATGCCCGACTCAAGGTGCAAATGATATGGGTGAGTCAAATGAGGCCCAAAAAATATGGTTGAGTCAAACAAGGCCTGACTCGAGGCGCAAATGATATGGTTGAGTCCAACGAGGCTTGACTCGAGGAGTGAATGATATGGGTGAGTCAAACGAGGCCCAAAAAATATGGTTGAGTCAAACAAGGCCTGACTCGAGGCACAAATGATATGATTGAGTCAAACGATGCCCGACTCGAGGCGTAAACATATGGGTGAGTCAAACAAGGCCTGACTCGAGGCACAAATAAATTGGTTGAGTCAAACGAGGCCTGACTCGAGGCACAAATGATATGGGTGAGTCAAACGAGGCCCAACTCGATGTGCAAATGATTTGGTTCAATCAAACGATGCCCGCCTCGAGGTGCAAATGATCTAGCTGAGTCAAATGAGCCCTGACTCGAGGTGCAAACATATGTGTGAGTCAAATGAGGCCCCACTCGAGGAACAAATGATATGGTTGAGTCAAACGAGGCCTAACTCGAAGCGCAAATGATAAGGGTAAGTCAAACGAACCCGAACTCAAGGCACAAATGATATGGGTGAGTCAAAGGAGGACCGACTCGAGGCGCAAATGTTATGGTTTAGTCTCACTCAAGGCACAAATGTTATGGTTGAGTCAAACGAGACCCGACTCGAGGCGCAAACATATGTGTGAGTCAAACGAGGCCTGACTCGAGGAACAAATCATATGGCTAAGTCAAACGAGGCCTGACTCGAGGCGCAAAAGATATGCGTGAGTCAAAGGAGGCCTGAGTCGAGGCACAAATGATACCGTTTAGTCAAACGAGACCCGAGTCGAGGCGCAAACATAAGGGTGAGTCAAACTAGGCTCGACTCGAGGAACAAATGTTATGTTGAGTCAAACGAGGCCTAACTCGAGGCACGAACAATATTGCTGACCCAAATGAGGCCCGACTCGAGGTGCAAATGATATGGGATAGTCAAACGGGGCCTGACTCAAGATGCAAATGATATGGTTGAGTCAAACGAGGCCCGACAAGAGGTGCAAATGATAAGAGTGAGTCAAATGACGCCCACCTCGAGGCACAAATGATCTGGTTGAGTCAAACAAGCCCCAACTCGAGGCGCAAACATATGTGTGAGTCAAACGAGGCCTGACTCGAGGAACAAATGATATGGTTGAGTCAAAGAAGGCCTGACACGAGGCCCAAATGATATAGTTGAGTCAAAGGAGACCCGACTCAAGGTGAAAATGATAAGGGTGAGTCAAACAAACCCTAACTCAAGGCACAAATGATATGGGTGAGACAAAGGAGGCCCGACTCGAGGCACAAATGATATGGTTTTGTCAAACGAGACCTCACTCGAGGTGCAAATGATATGGTTGAGTCAAACGAGACCTGACTCGAGGCGCAAACATATGTGTGAGTCAAACGAGGCCTGACTCGAGGAATAAATGATATGGTTGAGTCAAATGAGGCCTGACTCGAGGCGCAAATGATATAGGTGAGTCAAAGGAGACCCGACTCAAGGCACAAACATAAGGGTGACTCAAACGAGGCCCGACAAGAGGTGCAAATGATAAGAGTGGGTCAAACGAGGCCTGACAAGAGGCATACAAGATAAGGGTGAGACAAACGACGCCCGACAAGAGGCATAAATGATATGGGTGAGTCAAACAATGCCCAACTCGAGGTGCAAACGATATGGTTGAGTCAAATGGGGCCCAACTCAAGGAACAAATTATATGATTGAGTCAAACGAGGCATGACTCAAGGTACAAACGATATGGGTGAGTCAAATGTGGCCCAACTCGAGGTGCAAATGAAATGGTTAAGTCAAACAAGAACTGACTCGAGGCGCAAACATATGTGAGTCAAATGAGGCTTGACTCGAGGAACAAATGATATGGGTGAGTCAAATGAGGCCTGACTCAAGGCACAAATAATATGGGTGAGTCAAACGTGTCTCGACTCGAGACACAAATGATATGGTTTAGTCAAACGAAACCCGACTCGAGACGCAAACATATGGTTGAGTCAAATGATGCCTGACTCGAGGAACAATTGATATGGTGAGTCAAACAAGGCCTAACTCGAGGTGCAAATGATATGGGTGAGTCAAACGAGTCCCGAGTCGAGGCACAAATAATATGGTTGAGTCAAATATGGCATGACTCAAGGCACAAATGATAAGGGTGAGTCAAATGAGGCCTGACTCGAGGTGCAAATGATATGGTTGAGTCAAACGAACCCTGACTCAAGGTACAAATGATATGGGTGAGTCAAACGCGGCCTGACTCGAGGTGCAAATGAAATGGTTGAGTCAAACAAGAACCGACTTGAGGCGCAAACATATGTGAGTCAAATGAGGCTTGACTCGAGGAACAAATGATATGGGTGAGTCAAACGAGACCTGACTCAAGCAACAAATAATATGGGTGAGTCAAACGTGTCCTGGCTCGAGGCACAAATGATATGGTTTAGTCAAACGAAACCCGACTCGAGACGCAAACCTATGGTTGAGTCAAATGACGCCTGACTCAAGGAACAATTGATATGGTGAGTCAAACAAGGCCTAACTTGAGGTGCAAATGATATGGGTGAGTCAACCGAGTCTCGACTCGAGGCGCAAATGATATGGTTGAGTCAAATATGGCATGACTCAATGCACAAATGATAAGGGTGAGCCAAACGAGGCCTGACTCGAGGCGCAAATGATATGGTTGTGTTAAATGAATCCTAACTCAAAACACAAATGATATGGGTAAGTCAAACGAGGCCCGACTCGAGGCGCAAATGATATGGTTGAGTCAAACGAGACCCAACTCGAGGCGCAAACATGTGTGTGAGTCAAACGAGGCCTAACTCGAGGAACAAATGATATTGTTGAGTCAAACAAGGCCTTACTCGAGGCACAATTGATATAGGTGAGACAAATGAGGCCCACCACGAGGTGCAAATGATATGGTTGAGTCAAATGAGGCCTGACTCAAGGCACAACTGATATGGGTGAGTCAAACAAGGCCCAACTCGAGGCACAAATGATATGGGTGAGTCAAACGAGGCTCGACTCGAGGCGCAAACGATATGGTTGAGTCAAATGAGACCTGACTCGAGGCACAAACATATGGGTGAGTCAAACAAGGCCTGACTCGAGGTGCAAATGATAAGGGTGAGTAAAACGAGGCCAACAAGGGGTTCAAATGATATGGGTGAGCCAAACGAGGCCCGACTCAAGGCGCAAAAGATAAGGGTGAGTCAAACAAGGGCCGACAAAAGGCGAAAATGATATGGGTAAGTCATATGAGGACCAACTCGAGGCGCAAATTATATGGTTGAGTCAAATGAGGCCCACCTCAAGGCGCAAATGAGATGGTTGAGCCAAACGAGGCCCGACTAGAGGTGCAAACACATGAAAGAGTCAAATGAGGCCCAACTCAAGGCACAAATGATATGGTTGAGTCAAACAAGGCGTGACTCGAGGTGCAAACATATGGGTGAGTCAAACAACACCTGACTCAAGGAACAAATGATGTGGTTGAGTCCAACAAGGCTTGACTCCAGGCATAAATGATATGGGTGAGTCAAACGAGGCCCAACTAGAGGCACAAATGATATGGTTGAGTTAAACGAGCCCTGACTCGAGGCACAAATGATATGGTTGAGTCAAACGAGCCCTAACTTGTGGCGCAAATGATATGGGTAACTCAAACGAGGCCTGACTCAAGGCGCAAATGATAAGGGTGAGTAAGACGAGGCTGGACAAGAGGTGCAAACGATATGGGTGAGTCAAATGAGGCCCGACTCGAGGCGCAATGATAAGGGTGAGTCAAACAAGGGCCAACAAAAGGAACTAATGATATGGGTGAGTCAAACAAGGGCTAACAAAAGGAACTAATGATTTGGGTGAGTCAAACGAGGATCAATTCGAGGCACAAATGATATGGTTGAGTCAAACGAGGCCCGACTCAAGGCGCAAATGAGATGGTTGAGCCAAACGAGGCCCGACTAGAGGCCCAAACACTTGGATGAGTCAAATGAGGCGCAACTCGAGGTGCAAATAATATGGTTGAGTCAAACAAGGCTTGACTCAAGGTGCAAACATATGGGTGAGTAAAACAACACCCGACTCGAGACACAAATGATGTGGTTGAGTCAAATAGGGCCTGACTTAAGGCAAAAATGATATGGCTCAGTCAAACGAGGCCCAACTCGAGGTGCAAATGATATGGTTGAGTCAAACGTGGATTGAGTCAAGGCGCAAATGATATGGGTGACTCAAACGAGTCCGAACTTGAGGCGCAAAAGATAAGGGTGAGTAAAACGAGGCCCGACAAGAGGCGAAAATGATATGGGTAAGCTAAACGAGGCCCGACTCGAGGTGCAAATGATAAGGGTGAGTCAAACAAGGCCCGACAAAAGGCGCAAATGATATGGGTGAGTCAAACAAGGACCAACTCCAAGCGCAAATGATATGGTTGAGTCAAACGAGGCCCGAGTCGAGGCGCAAACATATAGTTGAGTCAAACAAGGCCCGACTCGAGGAGCAAATGATATGGTTGAGTCAAACGAGGCCTGACTCAAGGCGTAAACATATGGGTGAGTGAAACGAGGCCCGAGTTGAGGGACAAATGATGTGGTTGAGTCAAATGAGGCTGACTCGAGGCACAAATGATATGGGTGAGTCAAATGAGGCCTGACTCAAGGCGCAAATGATATGGTTAAGTCGAACGAGGCCCGATTCGAGGCATAAACAAATAGTTAAGTCAAATGAGGTCCGAGTCAAGGCGCAGATGTTATGGTTAAGTCAAACGACCCCTGACTCGAGGCGCAAAGATATGGGTGAGTCAAACGAGGCCTAACTCGAGGCACAAATAATGTGGTTGAGTCAAACGAGGCCAGACTCGAGGCACAAATAATATGGGTGAGTCAAACGAGGAATGACTCGAGGCGCAAATGATATGGTTGAGTCAAACGAGGCCTTACTCGAGGCACAAATGATATGGTTGAGTCAAACGAGGCCCGACCCGAGGCACAAATGATATGGTTTAGTCAAACGAGGCCCGACAAGAGGCATAAATGATAAGGTTGGGTAAAATGAGGCCTAACAAGAGGCACAAATGATATGTTTGAGTCAAACGAAGCCTAACTCGAGGCACAAATGATATGGTTAAGTCAAACGAAGCCAGACTTGAGGCGCAAATGAAATGGTTGAGTCAAACGAAGCCTGACTCGAGGCACAAATAATATGGGTGAGTCAAAGAAGGCCCGACTCGAGCCACAAATGATACGATTGAGTCAAACGAGACCCGGGTCGAGGCACAAACATATGGGTGAGTCAAACGAGGCCCGACTCGAGGAACAAATGATATGATTGAGCCATATGAGGCTCGACTCGAGGCACAAATGATATGGGTGAGTCAAATGAGGCCTGACTCGAGGCAAAAATGATATGGTTAAGTCAAACAAGGCCTGACTCGAGCCGTAAATGATATGGGTGAGTCAGATGAGGCATGACTTGAGGCACAAATGACAAGGGTGAGTCAAATGAGGCCCGACAGAAGGTGCAAATGATATGCTTGGCTCAAACGAGGCCTGACTCGAGGCACAAATGTTGTGGGTGAGTCAAACGAGGCCCGACTCGAGGCACAAATGATCTGGTTGAGTCAAACGAGGCCTCACTCAAGGTACAAATGATATCAGTTAGTCAAACGAGGCCCGACAAGAGGTGCAAATGATAAGGGTAAGTCAAATGAGGCCTGACAAGAGGCGCAAATGATATTGGTGAGTCAAACAAGGCCCAACTCGAGGCACAAATGATATGGTTGAGTTAAACGAGGCCTGACTAAAGGCACAAATGAAATGGTTGAGTCGAACGAGGCCTGACTTGAGGCACAAATGTTATGGGTGAGTCAAACAAGGCCCAACTCGAGGTGCAAATAATATGGTTTAGTCAAATGATGCCTAACTAGAGGTGTAAATGATATGGTTAAGTCAAATGAGGCCTGACTCGAGGCACCAATGATATGGGTGAGTCAAACAAGGCCTGACTCGAGGCAGAAACATATGTGTGAGTCAAACGAGGCCCGACTCGAGGAACAAATATATGGTTAAGTCAAACGAGGCCTGATTCAAGGCGCAAATGATATGGGCGAGTCAAAGGAGGCCCAAATCCAGGCGCAAATGATGTGGTTTAGTCAAACAAGACCCGATTCTAGGCGCAAACATATGGGTGAATCAAATGAAGCCCGACTCGAGGAACAAAAGATATGGTTGAGTCAAATGAGGCTTGACTCAAGGCACAAATGATATATAGGTGAGTCAAACGAGGCCTTACTCAAGGCACAAATGATATATAGGTGAGTCAAACGAGGCCCGACAAGAGGCATAAATGATAAGGGTCAGTAAAACGAGGCCTGACAAGAGGCGTGAATGATATGGTTGAGCCAAACGAGGCCTGACAAGTGGCATAAATGATATGGTTGAGTCAAACAAAGCCAGACTTGAGGCATAAATGAAATGGTTGAGTCAAACGAAGCCTGACTCGAGGCACAAATTATATGGGTGAGTCAAAGGAGGCCCGACTCGATTCACAAATGATACGGTTGAGTCAAACGAGACCCGACTCGGGGAAGAAACATATGGGTGAGTCAAACGAGGCCCGACTGGAGGAACAAATGATATGGTTGAGTCATACGAGGCCTGACTCGAGGCACAAATGATATGGTTGAGTCAAATGAGGCCCGACTCGAGGCTCAAATGATATGGTTGAGTTAAACGAGGCCTGACTCGAGGCACAAATGATATGGATGAGTCAGACGAGGCGTGACTTGAGGTGCAAATAATAAGGGTGAGCCAAACGAGGCCCGACAGGAGGTGCAAACGATATGCCTGGTTGAAACGAGGCCTGACTTGAGGCACAAATGTTGTGGGTGAGTCAAATGAGGCCCGCCTCGAGGCGCAAATGATCTAGCTAAGTCAAACGAGGCCTCACTCGAGGCACAAATGATATGGGTTAGTCAAACGAGGGCCGACAAGAGGCGCAAATTATAAGGTGGAGTCAAACAAGGCTCGACAAGAGGCATAAATTATAAGGTGAAGTCAAACGAGGCTCGACAAGAGGCGCAAATGATATTGGTGAGTCAAACAAGGCCTAACTCAAGGCGCAAATGAAATTGTTGAGTCAAACGAGGCCTAACTAAAGGCGCAAATGAAATGGTTAAGTCGAACGAGGCCTGACTCGAGGCACAAATGTTATGGGTGAGTCAAACAAGGCCCAACTCGAGGCACAAATAATATGGTTAAGTCAAACGATGCCTGACTAGAGGTGTAAATGATATGGTTGAGTCAAATGAGGCCTGACTCGAGGCACCAATGATATGGGTGAGTTAAACGAGGCCCGACCCGAGGCACAAATGATAAGGGTGAGTCAAACGAGCCCCGACAAGAGGCACAAATGATATGGGTGAGTCAAACGAGGACCAACTCAAGGCGCAAATGATATGGTTGAGTTAAACGAGACCCGCCTCGAGGTGCAAACATATGTGTGAGTCAAACGAGGCCCGACTCGAGGAACAAATGATATGGTTGAGTCAAACGAGGCCTGACTCGAGGCACAAATGATATGGGTGAGTCAAAGGAGGCCCAACTCCAGGCACAAATGATGTGGTTTAGTCAAACAAAACCTGATTCGAGGCGCAAACATATGGGTGAGTCAAACAAAGCCTGAGTCGAGGAACAAAAGATATGGTTGAGTCAAATGAGGCTTGACTCGAAGCGCAAATGATATGGGTGAGTCAAAGGAGGCCCGACTTGAAGCGCAAATCATATGTTTGAGTCAAACGAAGACTGACTCGAGGCGCAAATAATATAGGTTAGTCAAACGAGGCCTGACTCGAGACGCAAATGATATGGTTGAGTCAAACGAGGCCTGACTCGAGGCGCAAATGATAAGGGTGAGTCAAACGAGACCCAACAAGAGGCATAAAAGATAGGGTTGAGTCAATCGAGGCCCAACTCAAGGCGCAAATGATATGGTTGAGTCAAACAAAGCATGACAGAAGGCACAAATGATAAAAGTGAGTCAAACGAGGCTCGACTCGAGGTGCAAATGGTAAGGTCGAGTCAAACGAGACCCGACTCGAGGCGGAAAGATATGTGTGACTCAAACGAGGCCCAACTCGAGAAGTAAATGATATGGTTGAGTCAAACGAGGCCTGACTTGAGGCGCAAATAATATAGGTCAGTCAAACAAGGCCCGACTCAAGACGCAAATGATATGGTTGAGTCAAACGAGGCCTGACTCGAGGCGCAAATGATAAGGGTGAGTCAAACGAGGCCCAACAAGAGGAGAAAAGATAAGGGTGAGTCAAACGAAGCCCGACAAGAGGCGTAAATGATATGGTTGAGTCAAACAAGGCCTAACTCGAGGCATAAAAGATAGGGGTGAGTCAAACGAAGCCCAACTCAAGGTGCAAATGATATGGTTGAGTCAAACAAAGCATGACAGAAGGCACAAATGATAAAAGTGAGTCAAACGAGGCTCGACTCAAGGTGCAAATGATAAGGTCGAGTCAAACGAGACCCGACTCGAGGCGGAAAGATATGTGTGACTCAAATGAGGCCCGACTCGAGGAGTAAATGATATGGTTGAGTCAAACGAGGCCTGACTCGAGGCGCAAATGATAAGGGTGAGTCAAACGAGGCCCAACAAGAGGAGTAAAAGATAAGGGTGAGGTAAACGAGGCCCGACAAGAGGCGTAAATGATATGGTTGAGTTAAACAAGGCCCAACTCGAGGCATAAAAGATATGGTTGAGTCAAATGTGGCCTGAATCAAGGCGCAAATGATATGGTTAAGTCAAGCAAAGCATGACACAAGGCACAAATGATAAGGGTGAGTCAAACGAGGCCGGACTCGTGGTGCAAATGATATTGTTGAGTCAAACGAGGCCCGACTCGTGGTGCAAATGATATGATTGAGTCAAAGGAGCCCAGACTCAAGGCACAAATATCTGGGTGCGTCAAACGAGGCTTGACTCAAGGCACAAATGATATTGTCAAGTCAAATGAGACTCGACTCGGGGCGCAAACATATGTGTGAGTTAAACAAGGGCCGACTCGAGGAACAAATGATATGGTTAAGTCAAATGGGGCCTGACTCGAGGCGCAAATGATATGGGTGAGTCAAAGGATGCCCCACTCCAGGCCCAAATGATATGGTTTAGTCAAACGAGACCCGACTTGAGGCACAAACATATGGAATAGTCAAACGAGGCCCGACTCGAGGAACAAAAGATATGGTTGAATCAAATGAGGCCTGACTCGAGGCACAAATGATATGAGTGAGTCAAACGAGGCCCAACTTGAGGTGCAAATAATATGTTTCAGTCAAGCGAGGCCTGACTCGAGGCGCAAATAATATAGGTTAGTCAACCGAGGCCTGACTTGAGACGCAAATGATATGGTTGAGTTAAACGATGCCCAACTGAGTCAAACGAGGCCTGACTCATGGCACAAATGATATGGTCGAGTCAAACAAAGCATGACACAAGGCACAAATGATAAGGGAGAGTCAAACGAGGCTCGACTCGAGGCGCAAATGATATGGTTGAGTCAAACAAGGCCCGACTCGAGGCATAAATGATATGGTTGATTCAAAGGAACCTGGATTCAAGGCAAAAATGATTTGCGTGCATCAAACGAGGCCCGACTCGAGGCATAAATGATATGGTCAAGTTAAACGAGAGCTGCCTCGGGGCGCAAACATATGTGTGAGTCAAACGAGGCCCAACTCAAGGAACAAATGAAATGGTTGAGTCAAACGAGGCCCGACTCGAGGCGCAAATGATATGGTTGAGTCAAACGAGACCCAACTTGAGGTGCAAACATATGTGGGAGTCAAACGAGGCCCACCTCGAGCAACAAATGATATGGTTGAGTCAAACAAGGCCTGACTCGAGGCACAATTGATATGGGTGAGACAAATAAGGCCCACCTCGAGGCACAAATGATATGGTTGAGTCAAATGAGGCCTGACTCGAGGCACAACTAATATGGGTGAGTCAAACGAGGCCTAACTCGAGGCACAAATGATATGCATGAGTCAAACGAGGCTCGACTCGAGGCACAAGCGATAGGGTTGAGTCAAATGAGACCCGACTCGAGGCACAAATATATGGGTGAGTCAAACAAGGCCTGACTCGAGGCGCAAATGATAAGGGTGAGTAAAACAAGGTCCATCAAGAGGTTCAAATGATATGGGTGAGCCAAACGAGGCTTGACTCGAGGCGCAAATGATAAGAATGAGTCAAACAAGGGCGACAAAAGGCGCAAATGATATGGGTGAGTCAAACGAGGACCAACTCGAGGCGCAAATGATATGGTTGAGTCAAACGAGGCCCAACTCAAGGCACAAATGAGATGGTTAAGCCAAATGAGTCCCGACTAGAGGCGCAAATGAAATGGTTGAGTCAAACAAGGCCCGCCTCAAGAGCCTCAAGATGCAAATGAGATGGTTGAGCCAAACGAGGCTCGACTAGAGGCGCAAACACATGAAAGAGTCAAATGAGGCCCAACTCGAGGCACAAATGATATGGTTGAGTCAAGCGAAGGGTGACTCGAGGTGCAAACATATGGGTGAGTCAAACAACACCTGACTCAAGGAACAAATGATGTGGTTAGGTCAAACAAGGCCTGACTCAAGGCATAAATGATATGGGTGAGTCAAACGAGGCCCGACTGAAAGCGCAAATGATATGGTTGAGTCAAATGAGCCCTGACTCGAGGCGCAAATGATATGGCTGAGACAAATGAGCCCTGACTCGTGGCACAAATGATATAGGTAATTCAAACGAGGCCTGACTCAAAGCACAAATGATAAGGGTGAGTAAAACGAGGCCCGGCAAGAGGTGCAAATGATATGCGTGAGTCAAACGAGGCCCAACTCGAGGCGCAAATGATAACAGTGAGTCAAAGAAGGGCTGACAAAAGGCATAAATGATATGGGTGAGTCAAATGAGGACCAACTCGAGGCACAAATGATATGGTTGAGTCAAACGAGGCCCAACTCAAGGCGCAAATGAGATGGTTGAGCCAAATGAGGCCCGACTAGAGGCGCAAACACCTGGATGAGTCAAATGAGGCACAACTCGAGGCGCAAATGATATGGTTGAGTCAAACAAGGCTTGACTCAAGGTGCAAACATATGGGTGAGTAAAACAACAACTGACTCGAGGCACAAATGATGTGGTTGAGTCAAACAAGGCCTGACTCGAGGCACAGATGATATGGGTCAGTCAAACGAGGCCCGACTCGAGGCGCAAATGATATGGTTGAGTGAAACGTGGACTGAGTGGAGGCGCAAATGATATGGGTGACTCAAACGAGGCCTGACTCGAGGCGTAAAAGATAAGGGTAAGTAAAATGAGGCCCGACAAGAGGTGCAAATGATATGGGTGAACCAAACGAGGCCCGACTCGAGGTGCAAATGATAAGGGTGAGTCAAACAAGGCCCGACATAAGGCATAAATGATATAGGTGAGTCAAACAAGGACAACCTCCAAGCGCAACTGATATGGTTGAGTCAAACGAGGCCCGAGTCGAGGCGCAAATGATATTGTTGAGTCAAAGAGGCCTGACTCAAGGCGCAAACATATGGGTGAGTGAAACCAGGCCCGACTCGAGGGACAAATGATGTGGTTGAGTCAAACGAGGCCTGACTCGAGGCACAAATGATATGGGTGAGTCAAACAAGGAACGACTCGAGGCGCAAATGATATGGTTGAGTCAAACGAGGCCTTACTCGAGCCATAAATGATATGGTTGAGTCAAACGAGGCCCGACCCGAGCCGCAAATGATATGGTTGAGTCAAACGAGGCTGACAAGAGGCATAGATGATAAGGGTGAGTAAAACGAGGCCTAACTCGAGGCGCAAATGATATGGTTGAGTCAAACAAAGCCAGACTTGAGGCGCAAATGAAATGGTTGAGTCAAACGATCCTCGACTCGAGGCACAAAGAAACGGGTGAGTCAAACGAGGCCTGACTCGAGGCACAAATCATGTGGTTGAGTCAAACGAGGCCTGACTCGAGGCACAAATGATATGGGTGACTCAAACGAGGAATGACTCGAGGTGCAAATGATATGGTTGAGTCAAATGAGGGCTTACTCGAGGCACAAATGATATGGTTGAGTCAAACGAGGCCCGACCCGAGGCGCAAATGATATAGTTGAATCAAACGAGGCCCGACAAGAGGCATAGATGATAAGGGTGAGTAAAACGAGGCCTAACTCAAGGCACAAATGATATGGTTTAGTCAAACAAAGCCAGACTTGAGGCGCAAATGAAATGGTTGAATCAAATGAAGCCTAACTTGAGGCACATATGATATGGGTGAGTCAAAGGAGGCCCGACTTGAGCCACAAATGATACGGTTGAGTCAAACGAGACCTGACTCAAGGCAGAAACATATGGGTGAGTCAAACGAGACCCGACTCGAGGAACAAATTATATGGCTGAGTCATAAGAGGCCTGACTCGTGGCACAAAGGATATGGGTGAGTCAAATGAGGCATGACTCGAGGCGCAAATGATATGGTTATGTCAAACGAGGCCTGACTCAAGGCACAAACATATGGGTGAGTCAAACGAGGACCGACTCGAGGGACAAATGATGTGGTTGAGTCAAACGAGGCCTAACTCGAGGCACAAATGATATAGGTGAGTCAAATGAGGCCCGACTTGAGGCGCAAATGATATGGTTGAGTCAAACGAGGCCCGATTCGAGGCGTAAACATATAGTTGAGTCAAATGAGCCTCGAGTCACGGCGCAAATGTTATGGTTGAGTCAAACGAACCCCGACTTGAGGCGCAAAGATATGGGTGAGTCAAACGATGCCCGACCCGGGCCAGAAACATATGGGTGAGTCAAACGACGCCCGACTTGAGGAACAAATGATATGGTTGATCATACGAGGCTAGACTCGAGGCACAAGTGATATGGGTGAGTCAAACGAGGCTCGACTCGAGGCACAAATAATATGGTTGAGTCAAACGAGGCCTGACTCGAGGCACAAATGATATGGGTGAGTCAGACGAGGCATGACTCGGGGCACAAATGATAAGGGTGAGTCAAACGAGACCCGACAAGAGGTGCAAATGATATGCTTGGCTCAAACGAGGCCTGACTCGAGGCACAAATGTTGTGGGTGAGTCAAATGAGGCCTGACTCGAGGTGTAAATGAGCTGGTTGAGTCAAACGAGGCCTCACTTGAGGCACAATGATATGGGTTAGTAAACGAGGCCGGACAAGAGCGCAAATTATAAGGTTGAGTCAAACGAGGCCCGACAAGAGGCCAAAATGATAAGGGTGAGTCAAACAAGGTCCAACAAGAGGCGCAAATGATATTGGTGAGTCAAACAAGGCCCAACTCGAGGCGTAAATGATATGGTTTAGTCAAACAAGGCATGACTGAAGGCACAAATGAAATGGTTGAGTTGAACGAGGCCTAACTCGAGGCACAAATGTTATGCGTGAGTGAAACAAGGCGCAACTCGAGGTGCAAATAATATGGTTAATTCAAACGATGCCTGACTAGAGGTGCAAATGATATGGTTGAGTCAAATGAGACCTGACTCGAGGCACAAATGATATGGGTGAGTCAAACGAGGAATGACTCGAGGTACAAATGATATGGTTGAGTCAAACAAGGCCTTACTCGAGGCACAAATGATATGGTTGAGTCAAACGAGGCCCGACCCGAGGCACAAATGATATGGTTGAGTCAAACAAGGCCTAACTCGAGGCACAAATGATATGGTTGAGTCAAACGAGGCCTGACTCAAAGCACAAATTATGTGGGTGAGTCAAAGTAGGCCCAACTTGAGGCGCAAATCATATGTTTGAGTCAAACGAGGCCTGACTCAAGGTGCAAATAATATATGTTAGCCAAACGAGGCCCTACTCGAGACGCAAATGATATGGTTGAGTCAAACGAGGCCTGACTCGAGGCACAAAAAAAATGGGTGAGCCAAAGGAGGCCCAACTCGAGGTGCAAATCATATGTTTAAGTCAAACGAGGCCTGACTCGAGGAGCAAATAATATAGGTTAGCCAAATGAGGCCCGACTCAAGACGCAAATGATATGGTTGAGTCAAACAATGCATGACACAAGGCACAAATGATAAGGGTGAGTCAAACAAGGCCTGACTCAAGGCGCAAATGATATGGTCCAGTCAAACGAGACCCGACTCAGGGCAGAAAGATATGTGTGGCTCAA
The DNA here is from genome assembly GCA_037013595.1 of Dicorynia guianensis. Lineage (NCBI taxonomy): Eukaryota > Viridiplantae > Streptophyta > Magnoliopsida > Fabales > Fabaceae > Dicorynia > Dicorynia guianensis. The sequence goes on along the minus strand of JASUAB010000002.1, from coordinate 19,670,718 downwards.
ATGAGGCCCGACTTGAGGAGCAAATGATATGGTTGAGTCAAACGAGGCCTTACTCAAGGCGCAAATGATAATGGTGAGTCAAACAAGGCTCAACAAGAGGCGTAAAAGATAAGGGTGAGTCAAACGATGCCCGACAAGGAGCATAAATGGTTAGGTTGAGTCAAACAGGGCCCACCTCGAGGCGCAAAAGATATGGTTAAGTCAAACGAGGCCTGACTCGAGGCACAAATGATATGGGTGAGTCAAAGGAGGCCCAACTTGAGGCACAAATCATATGTTTGAGTCAAACGAGGCTTGACTCGAGGAGCAAATAATATAGGTTAGCCAAATGAGGCCCGACTCGAGATGCAAATGATATGGTTGAGTCAAACAAAGCATGACACAAGGAACAAATGATAAGGGTGAGTCAAACAAGGCCTCACTCAAGGCGCAAACGATATGGTCGAGTCAAACGAGACCCGACTTAGGGCAAAAAGATATGTGTGACTCAAACGACGCCTGACTCGAGGAGCAAATGATATGGTTGAGTCAAACGAGGCCTAACTCGAGGCGCAAATGATAATGGTGAGTCAAACAAGGCTCAAGAAGAGGCGTAAAAGATAAGGGTGAGTCAAACAAGGCCCGACAAGGGGCATAAATGGCATGGTTGAGTCAAACAGGGCCCACCTTGAGGCGCAAAAGATATGGTTGAGTCAAACGAGGCCTGACTCGAGGCACAAATGATATGGGTGAGTCAAAGGAGGCCCAACTCGAGGCGCAAATCATGTGTTTGAGTCAAACGAGGCCTGACTTGAGGTGCAAATAATATAGGTTAGCCAAACGAGGCCCAACTCGAGATGCAAATGATATGGTTGAGTCAAACGAGGCCTGACTCGAGGCACAAATCATAAGAGTGAGTCAAACAAGGCCCAACAAGAGGCGTAAAAGATAAGGGTGAGTCAAACGAGGCTCGACTCAAGGCGCAAATGATATGGTTGAGTCAAACAAAGCATGACACAGGGCACAAATGATAAGGGTGAGTCAAACAAGGCCTGACTCAAGGCGCAAATGATATGGTCGAGTCAAACGAGACCCGACTCAGGGCAGAAAGATATGTGTGATTCAAACGAGGCCCGACTCGAGGAGCAAATGATATGGTTGAGTCAAACGAGGCCTGACTCGAGGCGCGAATGATAATGGTGAGTCGAACAAGGCTCAACAAGAGGCGTAAAAGATAAGGGTGAGTCAAACGGGGCCTGACAAGGGGCATAAATGGTATGGTTAGGTCAAACAAGGCCCAACTCGAGGCGCAAAAGATATGGTTGAGTCAAATGATGCCCGACTCAGGGCACAAAGGATATGGTTGAGTCAAACAAAGCATGCCACATGGCACAAATGATAAGGGTGACTCAAATGAGGCCCGCATCGAGGTGCAAATGATATTGTTGAGTCAAACGAGACCCGACTCGAGGCACAAATGATATGGTTGAGTTAAAGGAGTCTGGACTCAAGGCACAAATTATCTGGGAGCGTCAAACGAGGCCTGAATCGAGGCGCAAATGATATGGTCAAGTCAAATGAGACCTGACTCAAGGCGCAAACATATGTGTGAGTCAAACGAGGCCCGACTCGAGGAACAAATGATATGGTTGAATCAAACGAGGCCTAACTCGAGGTGCAAATGATATGGGTGAGTCAAAGGAGGCCCAACTCTCGGCACAAATGATGTGGTTTAGTCAAACGAGACCCGACTCGAGGCACAAACATATGGGTGAGTCAAATGGGGCCCGACTCGAGGAACAAAAGATATGGTTCAGTCAAACGAGGCCTGACTCGAGGCACAAATGATATGGGTGAGTCAAATGAGGCCCGACTCGAGGCGCAAATAATATGTTTGAGTCAAAAGAGGGCTGACTCGAGGCGCAAATAATATAGGTTAGTCAAAGGAGGCCCGACTCAAGATGCAAATGATATTGGTGAGTCAAATGAGGCCTGACTCGAGGTGCAAATGATATGGTTGAGTCAAACGAGGCCCGATTCAAGGCGTAAACATATAGTTGAGTCAAATGAGGCCCGAGTCAAGGCGTATATGTTACAGTTGAGTTAAACGAGCCCTGACTCGAGGTGCAAAGATATGGGTGAGTCCAACGAGGCTCGACTCGAGGCACAAATAATGTGGTTGAGTCAAACAAGGCCTGACTCGAGGCACAAATGATATGAGTGAGTCAAACAAGGAACGACTCAAGGTGCAAATGATATGGTTGAGTCAAACGAGGCCTTACTCGAGGCACAAATGATATGGTTGAGTCAAACGAGGCCCGACCCGAGGCACAAATGATATGGTTATGTTAAACGAGGCCTAACTCGAGGCGCAAATGATATGGTTGAGTCAAACGAAGCCAGACTTGAAGCGCAAATGAAATGGTTGAGTGAAACGAAGCCTGACTCGAGGCACAAATGATATGGTTGTGTCATACGAGGCCTAACTCGAGGCACAAATGATATGGTTGAGTCAAACGAGCCTCGACTCAAGGCACAAATGATATGGGTGAGTCAGACGAGGTGTGACTCGAGGCACAAATGATAAGGGTGAGTCAAACGAGACCAGACAGGAGGTGCAAACGATATACTTGGCTCAAACGAGGCCTGACTCGAGGCACAAATGTTGTGCGTGAGTCAAACAAGGCCCGACTCGAGGCACAAATGATCTGGTTGAGTCAAACGAACCTCACTTGAGGCTCAAATGATATGGGATAGTCAAACGAGGTCCGACAAGAGGCACAAATTATAACGTTGAGTCAAACGAGGATCGACAAGAGGCCCAAATATTAAGGGAGAGTCAAATGAGGCCCGACAAGAGGCACAAATGATATTGGTGAGTCAAACAAGGCCAAACTCGAGGCACAAATGATATGGTTGAGTCAAACGAGTCCTGACTAAAGGCGCAAATGAAATGGTGGAGTCGAGCGAGGCCTGACTCGAGGCACAAATGTTATGGGTGAGTCAAACCAGGCCCAACTTGAGGCGCAAATAATATGGTTAAGTCAAATGATGCCTGACTAGAGGTGCAAATGATATGGTTGAGTCAAATGAGGCTTGACTCGAGGCACCAATGATATGGGTGAGTCAAACGAGGCCTGACTTGAGGCACAAATGATAAGGGTGAGTCAAACGAGGGCCGACAAGAGGCATAAATGATATCGGTGAGTCAAATGAGGACCAACTCGAGGTGCAAATGATATGGTTGAGTTAAACGAGAACCACCTCAAGGCACAAACATATGTGTGAGTCAAACGAGGCCCGACTCGAGGAACAAATGATATGGTTGAGTCAAACGAGGCCTGACTCGAGGCGCAAATGATATGGGTGAGTCAAAGCAGGCCCAACTCCAGGTCAAATGATGTGGTTTAGTCAAACAAGACCCAATTCGTGGCGCAAACATATGGGTGAGTCAAACGAAGCTCGACTTGAGGAATAAAAGATATGGTTGCGTCAAACGAGGCTGACTCGAGGCACAAATGATATGGGTGAGTCAAAGGAGGCCTGGCTCGAGGTGCAAATCATATGTTTGAGTCAAACGAGGCCTAAATCGAGGCGCAAATAATATAGGTTAGCCAAATGAGGCCCGACTCGAGACGTAAATGATATGGTTAAGTCAAACGAAGCCTGACTCAAGGTGCAAATCATAAAGGTGAGTCAAGCAAGGCCCAACAAGAGGCGTAAAAGATAAGGGTGAGTCAAACGAGGCCCGACTCAAGGCGTAAATGATATGGTTGAGTCAAACAAAGCATGACACAAGGCACAAATGATAAGGGTAAGTCAAACAAGGCCTGACTCAAGGCGCAAATGATATGGTCGACTCAAACGAGACTCGACACAGGGCAGAAAGATATGTGTGAGTCAAACGAGGTCCAACTCAAGAAGCAAATGATATGGTTGAGTCAAACAAGGCCTAACTTGAGGCGCAAATGATAATGGTGAGTCAAACAAGGCTCAACAAGAGGCGTAAAAGATAAGGGTGAGTCAAACAAGGCCCGACAAGGGGCATAAATGGTATGGTTGAGTTAAACAAGGCCCAACTCGAGGCACAAAAGATATGGGTGAGTCAAATGATGCCCGACTCAGGGCACAAAAGATATGGTTGAATCAAACAAAGCATGACACATGGCACAAATGATAATGTTTGAGTCAAACGAGGCTCGACTCGAGGTGCAAATGATATTGTTGAGTCAAACGAGACCCGACTCGAGGCACAAATGATATGGTTAAGTCAAAAGAGCTCAGACTCAAGGCACAAATGATTTGGGAGCGTCAAACGAGGCCTGACTCGAGGCGCAAATGATATGATCGAGTCAAACGAGACCCGACTCGGGGCGCAAACATATGTGTAAGTTAAACGAGGCCCGACTTGAGGAACAGATGATATGGTTGAGTCAAACGAGGCTTGACTCGAGGTGCAAATGATATGGGTGAGTCAAAGGAAGCCCAACTCTAGGCACAAATGATATGGTTTAGTCAAACGAGACTCGACTCGAGGCACAAACATATGGTTGAGTCAAACGAGGGCCGACTCGAGGAACAAAAGATATGGTTGAGTCAAATGAGGCCTGACTCGATGCACAAATGATATGGGTGAGTCAATTGAGGCCCGACTCAAGGCACAAATAATATGTTTGAGTCAAACGAGGGCTGACTCAAGGCACAAATAATATAGGTTAGTCAAACGAGGCCCGACTCGAGACGCAAATTATATGGGTGAGTCAAATGAGGCCTGACTCTAGGTGCAAATGATATGGTTGAGTCAAACGAGGCCCGATTCGAGGCGTAAACATATAGTTGAGTCAAATGAGGCTCGATTCGAGGTGTAAACATATAGTTAAGTCAAATGAGGCCCGAGTCAAGGCATAAATGTTATGGTTGAGTTAAACGAGCCCCGACTCAAGGCGCAAAGGTATGGGTGAGTCAAACGAGGCCTGACTCGAGGCACAAATAATGTGGTTGAGTCAAACAAGGCCTGACTCGAGGCACAAATGATATGGGTGAGTCAAACGAGGAATGACTCGAGGTGCAAATGATATGGTTGAGTCAAACGAGGCCTTGCTCGAGGCACAAATGATATGGTTGAGTCAAACGAGGCCCGACCCGAGGCACAAATGATATGGTTGAGTCAAACGAGGCCGAACTCGAGGCGCAAATGATTTGGTTAAGTCAAACGAAGCCAGACTTGAGGCACAAATGAAATGATTGAGTGAAACGAAGCCTAACTCAAGGCACAAATGATATGGGTGAGTCAAAGGAGGCCTGACTCGAGCCACATATGATACGGTTGAGTCAAACAAGACCCAACTCGAGGCACAAACATATGGGTGAGTCAAACGAGGCCCAACTCAAGGAATAAATGATATGGTTGAGTCATACGAGGCCTGACTCGAGGCACAAATGATATGGTTGAGTCAAATGGGCCCCGACTCAAGGCGCAAATGATATGGGTAAGTCAGACGAGGTGTGACTCGAGGCACAAATGATAAGGGTGAGTCAAACGAGGCCCGACAGGAGGTGCAAATGATATGCTTGGCTCAAATGAGGCCTGACTTGAGGCACAAATGTTGTGGGTGAGTCAAACAAGGCCCGACTCGAGGCACAAATGATTTGGTTGAGTCAAACGAACCTTTCTTGAGGCACAAATGATATGGGATAGTCAAACAAGGCATCACAAGAGGCACAAATTATAAGGTTGAGTCAAACGAGGCCCGAAAAGAGGCCCAAATATTAAGGGTGAGTCAAATGAGGCCCGACAAGAGGCACAAATGATATTGGTGAGTCAAACAAGGCTCAACTTGAGGCGCAAATGATATGGTTGAGTCAAACGAGTCCTGACTAAAGGCGCAAATGAAATGGTTGAGTCGAGCGAGGCCTAACTCGAGGCAAAAATGTTATGGGTGAGTCAAACAAGGCCCAACTTGAGGCGCAAATAATATGGTTAAGTCAAATGATGCTTGACTAGAGGTGCAAATGATATGGTTAAGTCAAATGACGCTTGACTCGAGGCACCAATGATATGGGTGAGTCAAACGAGGCTTGACTCGAGGCACAAATGATAAGGGTGAGTCAAATGAGGACCGACAAGAGGCGCAAATGATATGGGTGAGTCAAACGAGGACCAACTCGAGGTGCAAATGATATGGTTGAGTTAAACGAGAACAACCTCAAGGCGCAAACATATGTGTGAGTCAAACGAGGCCCGACTCGAGGAACAAATGATATGGTTGAGTCAAACGAGGCCAGACTCGAGGTACAAATGATATGGGTGAGTCAAAGGAGGCCTAACTCCAGGCGCAAATGATGTGGTTTAGTCAAACAAGACCCGATTCGAGGCGCAAACATATGGGTGAGTCACATGAAGCTCGACTTGAGGAATAAAAGATATGGTTGAGTCAAACGAGGCCTGACTCGAGGCACATATAATATGGGTGAGTCAAAGGAGGCCCAACTCGAGGCGCAAATCATATGTTTAAGTCAAACGAGGCCTGACTCGAGGCACAAATAATATAGGTTAGCCAAATGAGGCCCGACTCGAGACGCAAATGATATGGTTGAGTCAAATGAGGCCTGACTCGAGGCGCAAATCATAAGGGTGACTCAAACAAGGCCCAACAAGAGGCGTAAAAGATAAGGGTGAGTCAAACGAGGCTCGACTCAAGGCGCAAATGATATGGTTGAGTCAAACAAAGCATGACACAAGGCACAAATGATAAGGGTTGAGTCAAACAAGGCCTGACTCAAGGCGCAAATGATATAGTCAAGTCAAACGAGACTCGACTCAGGGCCGAAAGATATGTGTGAGTCAAACAAGGTCTGACTCGAGGAGCAAATGATATGGTTGAGTCAAACAAGGCCTGACTCGAGGCGCAAATGATAATGGTGAGTCAAACAAGGCTCAACAAGAGGTATAAAAGATAAGGGTGAGTCAAATGAGGCCCGACAAGGGGCATAAATGGTATGTTGAGTCAAACAAGGCCAAACTCGAGGCGCAAAAGATATGGGTAAGTCAAATGATTCCTGACTCAGAGCACAAAGGATATGGTTGAATCAAACAAAGCATGACACATGGCACAAATGATAAGGGTGAGTCAAACGAGGCTCGACTCGAGGTGCAAATGATATTGTTGAGTCAAACGAGACCCGACTCAAGGCACAAATGATATGGTTGAGTCAAAGGAGCCCAAATTCAAGGCACAAATGATCTGGGAGCTTCAAACGAGGCCCGACTCGAGGCGCAAATGATATGGTCGAGTCAAACGAGACTCGACTCAGGGCACAAATATATGTGTGAGTTAAACGAGGCCTGACTTGAGGAACAAATGATATGGTTGAGTCAAACGAGGCCTGACTCGAGGCACAAATGATATGGATGAGTCAAAGGAGGCACAACTCTAAGCACAAATGATATAGCTTAGTCAAAGGAGACCTGACTCGAGGCGCAAACATATGGGTGAGTCAAACGAGGCCTGACTCGAGGAACAAAAGATATGGTTGAGTCAAATGAGGCCTGACTCGAGGCACAAATGGTATGGGTGAGTCAAATGAGGCCTGACTCAAGGCGCAAATAGTATGTTTGAGTCAAATTAGGCCTGACTCGAGGTGCAAATAATATAGGTTAGTCAAACGAGTCCCGACTTGTGACGCAAATGATATGGTTGAGTCAAACGACGCCTGACTCGAGGCGCAAATGATAAGAGTGAGTCAAACGAGGCCCAACAAGAGGTGTAAAGCATAAGGGTGAGTCAAACGAGGCCCGACTCATGGCACAAATAATATGGTAAAGTCAAACAAAGCATGACACAAGGCACAAATCATAAGGGTGAGTCAAACGATGCCCGACTCGAGGCGCAAATGATATGGTTGAGTCAAACAAGGCTCGACTCGAGGCACAAATGATATGGTTGAGTCAAAGGAACCTGGACTCAAGGCAAAAATGATCTGGGAGCGTCAAACGAGCCCAGACAAGTGGCATAACAGATAAGGGTGAGTCAAACGAGGCCCGACAAGAGGTACAAATGATATGGGTGAGTCAAACAAGGCCCAACTCGAGGCGCAAATGATATTGTTAAATCAAATGAGGCCCAACTCAAGGCACAAATGATATGGTTAAGTCAAACGAGGCCTGACTCAAGGCATAAATGATATGGGTGAGTCAAATGAGGCCTGACTCTAGGCGCAAATGATATGGTTGAGCCAAATGAGGCCTGACTCGAGGCGCAAACATATAGGCGAGTCAAACGAGTCCTGACTCATGGCACAAATGATATGGTTGAGTCAAACGAGGCCTGACTCGAGGTGCAAACATATGGGTGAGTCAAACGAGGCCTGACTCGAGGCATAAATGATATGGTTGAGTCAAATGAGGCTCAACTCAGGCACAAATGATATGGGTGAGTCAAATAAGGCCTGACTCGAGGCGCTAATGATAAGGGTGAGTCAAACGTGGCCCGACTCGAGGCACAAATGATATGGTTGAGTCAAATGAGGCACGACTCAAGGTTCAAACACATGGGTGAGTCAAATGAGGCCTGACACAAGGTGTAAATGATAGGGGTAAGTCAAACGAGGCCCGACAAGAGGCACAAATGATATGGGTAAGTCAAACTAGGCCCTACTCGAGGTGCAAATGATATGGTTGAGTCAAACGAGGCCTGACTTGGGGCACAAATGATATGGGTAAGTCAAACGAGGCCCAATTCAGGGCAAAAATGATATGGTTGAGTCAAATGAGACCCAGCTCGAGGTGCAAATGATATGGGTGAGTCAAACGAGGCCCGACTCGAGGCACAAATGATATGGTTGAGTCAAACGAGGCCTGACTCGAGGCACAAATATATGGGTGTGTCAAATGAGGCCCGACTCACAGGACAAATGATATGGTTAAGTCAAACAAGGCCTGACTCGAGGCGCAAATGATATGGGTGAGTCAAATGAGGCCCAACTCGTGTCGTAAATGATATGTTGAGTCAAACATGGGCGGACTCAAGGGACAAATCATATGGATGAGTCAAACGAGGCCCGACAAGAGGTGCAAATGATAAGGGTGAGTCAAACAAAGCCCAGTAAGAGGCGCAAATGATATCGGTAAGTCAAACTAGGCCCCACTCAAGGTGTAAATGATATAGTCAAATGAGCGCTGACTCGAGGTACAAATGATATGGGTAAGTCAAACGAGGCTTAACTCAAGGCGTAAATGATATGGTTGAGTCAAATGAGGGCTGACTCAAGCCACAAATGATATGAGTGAGTCAAACGAGGCCCGACTCAAGGCGCAAATGATATAGTTTAGTCAAACGAGGCCTGACTCGAGGCGTAAATATATGGTTGAGTCAAATGAGGCCAAACTCGAGGCACAAATGATTTGGTTGAGTCAAATGAGGCCCGACTCGAGGCGTAAATGATATGGGTGAGTCAAACGAAGCCCGACTCAAGGCACAAATGATATAGTTGAGTCAATCGAGGCTTGACTCAAGGCACAAATCATATAAGTGAGTTAAACGAGGCCCGACAGAAATGATATGGGTGAGTCAAACGATGCCCAACTCGAGGCACAAATGATATGGTTGAGTCAAATGAGGTCTGACTCGAGGCACAAATGTATGGGTGAGGCAAACAAGGACCGACTTGAGGCACTAATGATATGGTTGAGTCAAACAAGGCCTGACTTGAGGTGCAAACATATGGGTGAGTCAAACAAGGCCCGACTCGAGGCACAAATGATATGGTTGAGTCAAACAAGGCCCGACTCGAGATGCAACTCTAGTAGAAATGAGAAGGTTGAGTTAAACAACCTCAACTCTAGTCCAAATGCTAAGGGTTAGTCAAACGAGACCCGACTCTAACGGAAATGGCAAGGTGAAGTCAAACAATGCCTGACTCTACCTCAAATGATAAGGTTGAGTCAAACAAGGCCCGACTCTGGTATAAATGGTATGGATTGGACAAACGAGGCTCGATTCTGGTACAAACAGTAAGGATGAGTGAAATGAGGCCCGCCTCTGGCACAAATGATTAGGGTGTGTCAAATGAGGCCTGACTCCAGTACAAATGGTAAGATTAAGTCAAAAGAGGCCTGACACAGGCACAATTGGTAAGGTTGAGTCAAATGATGCCCAACTCTGGCATAAATGATAAGGGTGAGACAAACGAGGCTCGACTCCAACACAAATTGTAAGGTTGACTCAAACGAGGCCTGACACTAGGATAAGTGGTAAGGTTGAGTCAAACGAGCCCCGACTCTGGAAAAATGCTAAGGGTGAGTCAAATGAGGCCTGACTTCAGTTCAAATGGAAAGGTTGAGTTAAATGAGTCCTAACTCCGGCACAAATGGCAAAGTCGAGTCAAACGAGGCTCGAGTCTGGCACAAATGAGATGATTGAGTTAAACGACCCCCAACTCTAGTACAAATACTAAGGGTTAGTCAAACAAGGCTCGACCCCGGCACAAATGGTAAGGTTAAGCTAAATGAGGCCCAACTCCAGCATAAATGATAAGGTTGAGTCAAACAAGGCTCAATTCTGGCACAAATGGTAAGGTTGGCTCAAACGAGGCCCGAATTCAGCACAAATGATAAGGGTGAGTCAAACGAGGCTTGACTCTAGCACAAATGGTAAGGTTGCAGTACAAATGGCAAGGGTGAGTCAAACGAGGTCCAACATCAGCACAACTAGTAAGGTTGAGTCAAACGAGGCCTGATTCCAACCCATATGGTAAGGTTGAGTAAAACAAGGCCCAACTCTGGCACAAATGGTAAGGGTGAGTCAAACAAGGCCTGTCTCGATTCAAATGGTAAGGCTGAGCCAAACGAGGCCTAACTCTGGCACAAATGACAAGGGTGAGTCAAATGAGGCCTTACATTGGCACAGCTAGTAAGGTTGAGTCAAACGAGGCCCGACTTTGGTCCAAATGATAAGGTTGATTCAAACGATGCCTGTCTCTAGTTCTAATGGTAAGGCTGAGTCAAACGAGTCCTGACTCTAACACAAATGGCAAGGTTGACTTAAACAAGGCCTGAATCTAGCACAAATGATAAGGGTGAGTCAAACAAGGCCCGACTCCGGCATAAATGACAAGGGTGAGTCAAACGAGGCCCAACACCAGTACAACTAGTAAGGTTGAGTCAAACAATGCCCGTCTCTGGCACAAATGATACGCGTGAGTTAAACGAGGCTCAATTCCAGCACAAATGGTACGGTTGACTCAAATGAGGCTCGAATCTGACACAAATGATAAGGTTGAGTCAAACGAGGCCCCACTTTGGCTCAAATGGTAAGGATGAGTCAAACAAGTCCTGGTCCTTGCAATAATGATAAGGTTGAGTTAAACGAGGCCTGATTCTGGCATAAATGGTTAAGTTGAGTCAAACGAGAGCTGACTCTGACACAAATAATAAGGGTGAGTCAAACGAGGTCCGATTCCGACAAAAATGGTAAGATTATGTCAAACGAGGCACGACTCTAGAACAAATGATGAGATTGAGTCAACTGAGGCTCGACTCTGGCAAAAAAGGCAAGGTCGAGTCAAATGAGGCACAACTCTAGTACAAATGAGAAGGTTGAGTCAAACACCCCCTAACTCTAGTACAAATGCTAAGGGTTAGTCAAACGAGGCCTGACTCTGGCACAAATGGCAAGGTTGAGTCAAACGAGGCTTGATTCCAGCACAAATGGTAAGGGTGGGTCAAACGAGGCCCAGCTCCAGCACAAATGGTAAGGTTGAGTGAAACAAGGCCCGCCTCTGACACAAACGGTAAGGTTAAGTCAAACGAGACCCAACTCCAACACAAATGATAAGGTTGAGTCAAACAAGGCCTAACTCTACAGCAATGGTAAGGTGGAGTCAAACGGGGCCCAACACTAGTACAAATTAAAAGCATGAGTAAAACGAGGCCTATAGATTGAGTCAAACGAGGCCCACCTATGGCACAAATGCTAAGGTTGAGTGAAACAAGTCCCGACTCTAGCACAAATAAGAAGGTTGAGTCAAATGAGGCTCAATTCTGGCACAAATGGTAAGGTTGACTTAAACGAGACCCAACTCCAGCACAAACGATAAGGGTGAGTCAAACGAGGCCCGATTCTAGCACAAATTGTAGGGTTAAGTGAAATGAGACTTACTTCGGTACAAATGGTAAGGGTGAGTCAAACAAGGCCCGATTCCAGCACAAATGAAAAGGTTGAGTCAAACGAGGCTTGACTCTGGTACAAATGGTAAGGTTGGGACAAACGAGACCTAACTCTGGCACAAACGATAAGGTTAAGTCAAACGAGGCCTAACTCCAACACAAATGGTAAGGGTGAGTCAAACAAGACCCGCCTCTAACACAAATGGTAAGGTGGAGTCAAACAAGGCCTGACTTTGATACAAATGATAAGGTTGAGTCAAATGAGGCCCAACTCTGGCAGAAATGGCAAGGTGGAGTCAAACGAGGTCCAACTCTAGTACAAATATTAAGGTTGAGTAAAAGGAAGCTCACAGGTTAAGTGAGATGAGGGCCGACTATGGCACAAATGGTAATGTTGAGTGAAACGAGGCCTGACTCTAGCACAAATGAGAAGTTTTAGTCAAACGACCCCCAACTCCGAGTTAGTCAAACGAGGCCCAACTCTAGTACAAATTGTAAGGGTGAGTCAAAGAAGGCCCAGCTCCAGTACAAATGGTAAGGTTCAGCTAAATGAGGCATGACTTTGGCTCAAATAGTAAGGTTGACTTAAACAAGGCCAGACTGTAGAACAAATGGTAAGGTTAAGTCAAGTGAGACCCAACACTGGAACAAATGATAAGGGTGAGTCAAACAAGGCCCGACGCCAGCACAAACGATAAGGTTGAGTTAAACGAGGCTTAACTCTAGCCCAAATAATAAGGTTGAGTCAAACGAGGCCTGCCTCCTACACAAATGGCACGATTGGGACAAACGAGGCCCAACTCTAGTACAAATGTAAGGTTGAGTGAAACAAGGCCCGACTTTAGCACAAATGGTAAGGTTGAGTCAAACGAGGCCTGACTCCAGCATAATTGGTAAGGTAGAGTCAAACGAGGCCTAACTCCGGCACAAATGAGAAGGGTGAATCAAACGATGCTCAATTCCGGCAGAAATGGTAAGGTTGATTTAAACAAGACTTGACTCTGGCACAAATGATAAGGGTGAGTCAAACAAGGCCTTACTCCGACACAATTGATAAGGGTGAGTCAAACGAGGCCTTATTCCATCACAAATTGTAAGGGTGAGCCAAATAAGGCCTGACTCGGGTACAAATGATAAGGTTGAGTCAAAAGAGGCCTAACTTTGGTACAAATGCTAAGGTGAGGACAAATAAGGCTAGCCTCCGACACAAACGGTAAGGTTAAGTAAAACGAGACCCAACTCCAACACAAATGATAAGGTCGAGTCAAACAAGGCCCAACTCTAGCAGCAATGGTAAGGTGGAGTCAAACGGGGCCCAACACTCGTACAAATTAAAAGCATGAGTAAAACGAGTCCCATAGATTGAGTCAAACGAGGCCCACCTATGGCACAAAAGGTAAGGTTGAGTGAAACAAGTCCCGACTCTAGCACAAATAAGAAGGTTGAGTCAAACGAGGCTTAATTCCGACATAAATGGTAAGGTTGACTTAAACGAGACCCGACTCCAGCATAAATGATAAGGGTGAGTCAAACGAGGCCCAACTTTGGTACAATTGGTAAGGTTGAGTCAAATGAGGCCTAACTTTGGCAAAAATAAGAAGGGTGAGTTAAACGAGGATTGATTCAGCACAAAAGGTAAGGTTGACTTAAACAAGACCCAACTTCGGATAAATGATCAGGATGAGTCAAACAAGGCTTGACTCTAATACAAATGATAAGGGTGAGTCAAACGAGGCCTGATTCTGGCACAAATCATAGGGTTAAGTCAAATGAGACTTGCTCTGGCACAAATGGTAAGGGTGAGTCAAACAAGCTCGATTCCAGCACAATTGGTAAGGTTGAGTCAAACGAGGCCCGACTTTGGCACAATTGGTAAGGTTGAGTGAAACGAGGTCCAACTCTAGCACAAATGATAAGGGTGAGACAAACAAGGCCTGACTCTGGCACAACTAGTAAGGTTGACTCAAACGAGGCCTGACTCTAGCACAAATAGTAAGGGTTAGTCAAACGAGGCCCGACTCAAGTAAAAATGATGAGGGTGAGTCAAATGAGGCTCGACTCCAGCACAAACAGTAAAGTTGAGTCAAACGAGGCCCGACTCTGGACCAACTGATAAGGTTGAGTCAAACGACACTCGACTCTAGCACAATTGGTAGGTTACATTAAATGAGGAACGACTTTAGTACAAATGAGAACATTGAGTCAAACGACCCCCGACTCCGGCACAAATGTTAAGGATGAGTTAAACGAGGACCAACTCTGGCACAAATGATAAGAGTAAGTCAAACGAGGCTCAATTCTGGCACAAATGGTAAGGTTGACTCAGACGAGGCCCAAGTCAGATACAAATATAAGGGTAAGTCAAACGATGCCCAATTCTGGTACAAATAGTAAGGTTGAGTCAAACAAGGGCTGACTCCAGCATAAATGATATGGGTGAGTCAAACGAGGCCTAATTACAGTACAAATGGTAAGGTTGAGTCAAATGAGGGTCTACTCTAGCCTAAATGATAAGGATGGGTCAAACAAGGATCGACTCTGGCACAAATGATGAGGTTGAGTCAAACGAGGCTCGACTCTAGCACAATTGGTAAGGTTAAGTCAAACAAGGGACGACTCTGGTACAAATGAGAACGTTGAGTCAAACAAGGCTTGCCTCTGACACAATTGGTAAGGTTGAGTGAAACAAGGCCCAACTCTAGCACAAATGATAAGGGTGAGACAAACGAGGACCGACTCTAGCACAAATGATAAGGGTGAGACAAATGAGGCCCGACTCTAGCACAAAAAGTAAAGTTGAGTCAAGCGAGGCCTGACTCTAGACCAAATGATAAGGTTGAGTCAAACGACGGTCAACTTCAGCACAATTGGTAAGGTTACGTCAAATGAGGGATGACTCTAGTACAAATAAGAAGGTTGAGTCAAATGACCCCCGACTTCAGTACTAATGTTAAGGGTGAGTCAAACGAGGACTGACTCTGGCACAAATGATAGGGGTAAGTCAAATGAGGCTCGATTCTGACATAAATGATATGGGTGAGTCAAACGAGGCCCAATTCCAGCACAAATGGTAAGGTTGAGTCAAATGAGGGTCAACTCTTGCATAAATGATAAGGATGGGTCAAACAAGGACGACTCTAGCACAAATGATCAGGTTAAGTCAAACGAGGCTAACTCCGAGAAAAATGGGAAGCTGGAGTCAAACGAGGCCCAACTCTACTACAAAAGATAAGCTTGAGTGAAATGAGACCCGACTAGGGCCCAAATGGTAAGCTTTAGTGAAACGGGGCCTGACTCTAGCACAAGTGAGAAGGATGAGTCAAACAACCCCCAACTCTAGCACAAATGCTAAGGGTTAGTCAAATGAGGCTCGGCTTTGGCTCAAATGGTAAGGTTGAGTCAAACAAGCCCTAACTTTAGAACAAATGGCAAGGTGGAGTCAAACAATGTCTGACTCCAGCACAAGTGGTAAGGTTGAGTCAAATGATGCCTGACTCCCAGCCCAAATGGTAAGGTGAGTTAAATAAGGCCCGACTCTAGTATAAATGGTAAGGTTGAGCCAAATGAGGTCCGACTCTAGCTCAAATGATAAGGTTTAGTCAAACGAGGCCTGACTCCGATACAAATGGTAAGGTTGACTTAAACGAGGCTCGACTTTAGCACAAATGATAAGGTTGAGCAAAATGAGGCTCAACTCTGGCACAAATGATATGGGTGAGTCAAACGAGGCCCAGTTCCGGCACAAACAGTAAGGTTGAGTCAAACGAGGCCCGACTCTGGTACAAATAGTATGGTTGAGTCAAACAAGGCCTGCCACTAGCGCAAATGGTAAGGTAGAGTCAAACGAGGGCCGACTCCAGCCCAAATGAGAAGGTTGAGTCAAATGACCCCCAACTCTGGTAGAAATGCTAAGGGCTAGTCAAACGAGGCTTGACTCCAGCTCAAATGGTAAGGTTGATTCAAATGAGGCATGATGGTTGAGTCAAACGAAGCCCAACTCTAGCACAAATGGCAAGGTCAAGACAAACGAGGCCCAACTCTGGCACAAATGGTAAGGTTGAGTCACATGAGGTCTAACTCTAGCACAAATGAGAAGGTCGAGTCAAATGAGCCCCGACTCTGACACAAATGCTAAGGGTTAGTCAAATAAGGCCCAACTCTAGCTGAACTGGTAAGGTTATGTCAAACAAGGCCCAACTCGACCCCTGACTCCAGTACCAATGCTAAGGGTGAGTCAAACGAGGCTCGACTCTAGTTCAAATGGTAAGGTTAAGTTAAACGAGACCCGACTCTGGCACAAATGAGAAGGTTAAGTCAAACGATCCCCAACTTAGGTACAAATGAGTCTCGATTCTGTCATAAATGGTAAGGGTGAGTCAAACGAGGCCTGGGTCCAGCACAAATGGTAAGGTTGAATCAGACGAGGTGCGACTACGTCACAAATGGTAAGGTTGATTTAAATGTGGCACAGCTCTAGCACATATGGTAAGGTTAAGTCAAAAAAGGCCCGCCTCCAGAACAAATGACAAGGTTGAGTCAAACGAGTCTCGACTCTAGTACAAATGAGATAGTTGAGTCAAATATCCATGACTCTGGCACAAATGCTAAGGGTGAGTCAAACAAGATTCGACTCTAGTTCAAATGGTAAGGTTAAGTCAAACGAGGCCCGACTCTGGCACAAATGATAAGGGTGAGTCAAACGAGGCCCGCCTCCAGAACAAATGATAAGGGTGAGACAAATAAGGCTTGATTCCGACACAAATGGTTAGGTTAAGTCAAATGAGGCCTAACTCCAGTAAAAATGGTAAGGGGGAGTCAAACTAGGCCTAACTCTAGTACAAATGATAAGGTTGAGTCGAATGAGGCCCGCAGGTTGAGTCAAATGACCCCCAACTTTGACACAAATGCTAAGGGTTAGTTAAACAAGGCCCAACTACATCTCAAATGGTAAGGTTGAGTCAAACGAGGCCCAACTGCAGAACAAATGGCAAGGTAGAGTAAAACAAGACTCGACTATGGCATAATTGTATGGTTGAGTCAAACGAGGCCCGGCTCCAATACAAATGGTAAGGTTGACTCAAACGAGGTGCGACTACACCACAAATGGTAAGGTTGACTTAAATAAGGTGCAGCTCTAGCAGAAATGGTAAGGTTGCATCAAATGAGACCTGACTTCGGTAGAAATGATAAGGATGAGTCAAACAAGGCCCGAGTCTAGCACAAACAGTAAGGTTGAGTCAAATGAGACCCAACTCTACCCAAATGATAAGGTTAAGTCAAACGAGGCTTGAAGGTTGAGTCAAATGAGACCCAACTCTACCCAAATGATAAGGTTAAGTCAAACGAGGCTTGAAGGTTGAGTCAAATGAAGCTTGACTACAGCATAAACGGTAAGGTTGAGTCAAATGAGCCCCGACTCCAGTACAAATGAGATGGTTGAGTCAAAGGACCCCCGACTGTGGCACAAATGCTAAGGGTTAGTCAAACAAGGCCCGACTCTGACTAAAATGGTAAGGTTGACTCAAATGAAGCTCGACTCTAGCACAAATGATACGGGCTAGGCAGACGAGGCTCGATTCCAGAATAAATGGTAAGGTTGAGTCAAACGAGACCTGACCCTAGCACAAATGGTAAAGGTGAGTCAAAAAAGGCTCGACTCTAGCATAAATGATAAGGTTGAATCAAATGAGGCCCTACTCCATTACAAATGGTAAGCTTAGGACAAACAAGGCTCCAGTACAAATTGTAAGGTTGAGTCAAACAAGGCCCGATTCTAGCATAATGATAAGGGTGAGTCAAATGAGGCCTGACTCTGGCACAAATGGTAAGGTTGAGTCAAATGAGGCCTGACGCCAGCAGAAATGGTAAGGGGAAGTCAAACAAGGCCCAACTCTAGTACAAATGATAAGGTTGAGTTGAACGAGGCACGAAGGTTAAGTCATATGAACCCCAACTACAGCACAAATGGTAAGGTTGAGTGAAACGAGGCCCGACTCTAGCACAAATGAGAAGGTTAAGTCAAACGACCCCCAACTCCGGCACAAATGCTAAGGGTTAGTTAAACAAGGCCTGACTCTGGCTCAAATGGTAACGTTAAGTCAAATGAGGCTCGACTACAGAACAAATGGCAAGGTGGACGAGGCCTGACTATGGTACAACTGGCACGGTTGAGTCAAACGAGGCTCGACCCTAGCACAAATGGCAAGGTCAAGTCAAATGAGTCCTAATTCCATAACAAATGGTAAGGGTGAGTCAAACGAGGCTCAGATCCAGCGTAAATGGTAAGGTTGAACAAACGAGATGCAACTACGTCACAAGTGGTAAGGTTGACTTAAAGGAGGCACAGCTCTAGCACAAATGGTAAAGTTAAGTCAAACAAGGCCCGACTCTGGCACAAATGATAAGGGTGAGTCAAATGAGGCTCGACTCCAGCACAAATGGTAAGGTTGAGTCAAACGAGGCCCGACTCCAGTACAAATGGTAAGGTTTAAACAAATGAGGCCCGACTTCGGCACAATGGTAAGGTTGAGTGAAACGAGGGCTGACTTTAGCACAAATGAGGCCCGACTCTAGGACAAATGGAAAGGTTGAGTCAAACAAGGCCTACCCTGGCACAAATGGCAAGGTCGAGTGAAATGAGTCTTGACTCCATCATAAATGGTAAGGGTAAGTCAAATGAGGCTCTACTCCAGCACAAATGGTAAGGTTGAATCAAACGAGGCACAACTATGTCAGAAATGGTAAGGTTGACTTAAGCAAGGTGCAGCTCTAGCACAAATTGTAAGGTTGAGTCAAACGAGACCTAACTCCGGCACAAATGATAAGGGTGAGTTAAATGAGGCCCGACTCCAGTACAAATGGTAAGGTTGAGTCAAACAAGACCTAACTCTGCCCTAAATAATAAGGTTGAGTTAAACGAGGCCTGACTCTAGTACAAATGGTAAGGATCGGATAACTAAGGCCTAAGTCTAGTGCAAATGGTAAGGTTGAGTGAAACGAGGGCCGACTCGGCACAAATGATAAGGGTGAGTCAAACGAGGCCCGATTCCAACACAAATGTAAAGGTTTAATCAAACAAGGCCAGACTCCAGTACAAATGAAAAGGGTGAGTGAAATGAGGCCCAACTCTGGAACAAATGATAAAGGTGAGACAAATGAGGCTCAACTTTGGCACAAATGGTAAGGTTGGGTCAAACGAGGCCTAACTCTAGTACAAATGAGAAGGTTGAGTCATTTGACCCCCGACTCTGTCACAAATGCTAAAGGTTAGTCAAATGAGGCCCGACTCTGACTCAACACATAAGGTTATGTCAAATGAGGCCTAACTCGACCCCCGACTCCAGTACAAATGCTAAGGTGAGTCAAACAAGGCTCGACTCTAGTTTAAATGGTAAGGTTAAGTTAAATGAGGCCCAACTCCAGCACAAATGATAAGGGTGAGTCAAACGAGACCCAACTCCAGCACAAATGATAAGGGTGAGTCAAACAAGGCTTGATTCTAGCACAAATGGTAAAGTTGAGTCAAACAAGGGCGGACTCCAACTCAAATGCTAAGGTTAAGTCAAATAAGGCACAAAGGTTGAGTCAAACGAAGTTCGAGTCCAACACAAATAGTAAGTTTGAGTCAAACAAGGTCTGACTTTGGCATAAAGGATAAGGTAGAGTCAAACGAGCCCTAACTCTAGCACAAATGAAATGGTTGAGTCAAACAAACCTTGACTTCGGCACAAATGCTATGGGTTAGCTAAACGAGGCCCAACTTGACCCCTAACTTCATCCCAATTGCTAAGGGTGAGTTAAACGAGGCCTAATTCCAATTCAAATGGAAGGGGCAAGTCAAACGAGACCTGATTCCGACACAAATGGTAAGGTTGAGTCAAATGAGGGCCGACTATAGCACAAATGACAAGGTCAATTCAGACAAGGCCCGACTTCGGTACAAATGATATGGTTGAGTCAAACGACCCCTGACTGTGGCACAAATGCTAAGGGTTAGTCAAATGAGGCTCAACTCTGGTTGAAATGGTAAGGTTGACTGAAACAAAGCTCGACTCTGGCACAACTGATAAGGGTGAGGCAAACGAGGCTTGATTCCAGTACAAATGATAAGGGTGAGTCAAATGAGGCCTGACTCTGGAACAAATGGTATGGTTGAGTCAAACGAGGTTCAACTCCAGCAGAAATGGTAAGGGGGAATCAAATGAGTTCCAACTCTAGTACAAATGAAAGGTTGAGTCGAACGAGGCCTGAAGGTGGACTCAAATGACCCCCAACTAGAGCACAAATGGTAAGGTTAAGTGAAAAGAGGCCTAACTTTGGCACAAATGAGAAGGTTAAGTCAAATGACCCCTAACTCCGGTACAAATGCTAAGGGTTAGTTAAACAAGGCCTGACTCCAGCTCAGATGGTAAGGTTAAGTCAAATAAGGGTCGGCTACAGAACAAATGGCAAGGTGGAGTCAAATGAGGCCCGACTATGGCACAACTAGTACGGTTGAGTCAAACGAGGCCCGACCTTGGTACAAATGGCAAGGTCAAGTCAAATGATTCATGAATCCATCACAAATGGTAAGGGAGAGTCAAACGAGGCCCGATCCAGTACAAATGGAAAGGTTGAGTCAAACGAGGCCTAACTTTCGCACAATTGGTAAGGTAGAGTCCAACGAGGCCCAACTCTGGAACAAATGATATGGGTGACACAAACAAGGCCCGACACAAGCACAAATGGTAAGGTTGACTCAAACAAGGCCTGACTCCCGCACAAATGGAAAGGTTGAGTCAAACAAGACCCAACTCCGGCACAAATAATAAGGTTAAGTCAAACAAGGCCCGACATCAGTTCAAATGGTAAGGTTGGGACAAACGAGGCCTGACTTTGGATCAAACAGTAAGGTTGAGTGAAACAAGGCCTGACTCTGGCACAAATGATGAGGGTGAGTCAAACGAGGCCTGACTCTAGCACAAACAGTATGGTTGAGTCAAACAAGGCTTGACTCTAGCACAAATGGTAAGGTTGAGTGAAACGAGGGCCGACTCCAGCACAATTGATAAGGGTGAGTCAAACGAGGCCTGA
Organism: Dicorynia guianensis; assembly: GCA_037013595.1. Classification (NCBI taxonomy): domain Eukaryota; kingdom Viridiplantae; phylum Streptophyta; class Magnoliopsida; order Fabales; family Fabaceae; genus Dicorynia; species Dicorynia guianensis. The sequence continues at coordinate 19,649,501 of JASUAB010000002.1, read as the reverse complement.
CTCTAGTCCAAATGGAAAGGTTGAGTCAAACGAGGCCCAACTTTGGTACAAATGAGAAGGTTAAGTCAAACGACCCCCAACTCTGGCTCAAATGATAAGGTTGAATGAAACGAGGCTTGACTCTGGCACAAATAATAAGGGTGAGTCAAATGAGTCCCGAAGGTTAAGTTAAACGAGGCCCGACTCCGGCACAAATGGTAAGGTTGAGTGAAACGAGGCCCGACTTTGGTACAAATGAGAAGGTTGAGTCAAACGACCCCCAACTCCAGCACAAATGCTAAGGGTTAGTCAAACAAGTCTCGACTCTAGCTCAAATGGTAAGGTTGAGTCAAACGAGGCCCAACTTTGGAACAAACGGCAAGGTGGAGTCAAACGAGGCTTGACTATGGCACAACTGGTAAGGTTGAGTTAAACGAGGTCTAACCCTGGCACAATCGGCAAGGTCGAGTCAAATGAGTCCTGACTTCGGTATAAATGGTAAGCGGTAAGGTTGCATCAAACAGGGCCCGACTCTAGCACAAATGGTAAGGTTAAGTCAAACAAGGCTTGACTCTGGCACAAATGAGAAGGTTGAGTCAAACGACCCCCGACTTTGGCACAATTACTAAGGGTTAGTCAAATGAGGCCCGACTCTGGCTTAAATGGTAAGGTTGAGTCAAACGAGGCCCAAAGGTTGAGTTAAATGAAGCCCGACTCTAGTACAAATGGTAAGGTTGAGTCAAACAAGGCCTGACTCTGGCAAAAATGAGATGGTTGAGTTAAACAACCCCCTAACTCTGGCACAAATGCTAAGGGTTAGTCAAACGAGGCCCAACACTACCTCAAATGGTAAGGTTGAGTCAAACAAGACTTGACTCTGGCACAACTGGTAAGGTTGAGTCAAACGAGGCCCAAATCTGGCACAAATATAAGGGTGAGTCAAACAAGGATCGACTTTAGCACAAATGGTAGCGTTGAGTCAAAGGAGGCCCGACTTTGGACCAAATGATAAGGTTGAATCAAATGAGGCCCGACTTTGGCACAAATGGTAAGGTTGAGTCAAACGAGGCCTAGCTCTGGCACAAATGAGAAGGTTGAGTCAAACGATGCCCAAAGGTTGAGTCAAACAAAGCCTGACTCTGGCACAAATGATAAAGTTGAGTCAAATGAGGCCCAACTTCGGTACAAATGAGAAGGTTGAGTCAAACAACCCTTGACTCTAGCACAAAAGCTAAGGGTGAGTCAAATGAGGGCTGACTCCAGTTCAAATGGTAAGGTTGAATTAAACAAGGCCTTACTCTAGCACAAATGAGATAGTTGAGTCAAATGACCCCCAACTCTGGCACAAATTCTAAGGGTTAGTCAAACGAGGCCAGACTTTGGCTCAAATGGTAAGGTTGAGCGAAACGAGGCCCAACTCTGACACAAATAATAAGGGTGAGTCAAACGAAGCCCGACTCCAGCACAAATGATAAGGGTGAGGCAAACGAGGCTCGATTCTGGAACAAATGGTAAGTTTGAGTCAAACAAGGCTTGACTCTGGCACAATTGGTAAAGGTGAGTCAAAAAAGGCTCGACTCTGGTACAAATGATAAGGTTGGGACAAACGAGACGTACTTCTAGCACAAATGATAAGGGTGAGTCGAATGGGGCCTGACTCTAACACAAATGGTAAGGTTGAATCAAATGAGGCCACGACTCCAGTAAAAATGGTAAGGGGAGTCAAATGAGGCCCAACTCTAGTACAAATGATAAGGTTGAGTCGAACGAGGCTCGAAGGTTGAGTCAAATGACCCCTAACTACAGCACAAATGGTAAGGTTGAGTGAAACGAGGCTCAAGTCTGGCACAAATGAGAAGGATAAGTCAAACGAGCCCTAACTCTGGCACAAATGCTACGGGTTAGTTAAACAAGGCCCAACTCTGGCTAAAATGGTAAGGTTGAGTCAAACGAGGCCTGACTACAGAACAAATGGCAAGGTGGAGTCAAACAAGGCCCGACAATAGCACAACTGGTATGGTTGAGTCAAACAAGGCCTAACCCAACCACAAATGGCAAGGTCAAGTCAAATGAGTCCCGACTTCGTCACAAATGGTAAGGGTGAGTCAAACGAGGCCCGGCTCCTGTACAAATGATAAGGTTCAATCAAATGAGGCACAACTATGTCACAAATGGTAAGGTTGACTTAAACAAGGCGCAACTCTAGCACAAATGGTAAGGTTGAGTGAAATGAGACCTGACTCTAGCATAAATGAGAACTGTGAGTCAAATGGGCCCGACTCTAGTACAAACAATAAGGTTGAGTCAAACAAGGCCTGACTCTGGCTTAAATGATGAGGTTGAGTCAAACGAGGCTTGACTCCAGCACAAATGGTAAGGTTCAGACAAAGAGTCCTAACTCCAGTACAAATGGTAAGGTTGAGTGAAACAGGGGCCGACTCTAGCACAAATGATAAGGGTGAGTCAAACGAGGCCCGACTCTAGCACAAATGGAAAGTTTGAGTCAAACGAGGCCCGACTTTGGCACAATTTATAAGGTTGAGTCAAATAAGGCCTAACTTTAGAACAAATGATAAGGGTGAGATAAACAAGGCCCGATTCTAGCACAAATGGTAAGGTTGACTCAAACAAGGCCCGACTCCTACACAAATGGTAAGGTTGAGTCAAATGAGGCTCGATTTCACCACATATGATAAGGGTGAGTCAAACGAGGCCCGACTCTGGCACAAATGATAAGGTTGAGTCAAATGAGACTCAACTTTGGTTCAAATGGTAAGGTTGGGACAAATGAGGCCTAACTTTGGAACAAACAGTAAGGTTGAGTCAAACGTGGCCCGACCCCAGCACAAATGATAAGGGTGTGTCAAACGAAGCCACATCTGACACAAACAGTAAGGTTGAGTCAAACGAGGCCTAACTTTGACCCAATTGATAAGGTTTAGTCAAACGAGGACCTACTTTGTCACAAATGATAAGGGTGAGTCAAACGAGGCCTGATTTTGGTACAAATGGTAGGGTTGAGTCAAACAAGGCTCGACTCCGGCTCAAATGGTAAGATTAAACCAAATAACGCCCGATTTGGTACAAATAATAAGGTTGAGTCAAACGATGCTCGACTTCAATACAAATGGTAAGGTTGGCACAAACGAGGCCCGACTTTAGTACTAACGGTAAGGTTAAGTTAAACAAGGCCTAAATTTAGCACAAATGATAAGGGTGAGTCAAACGAGGCCCAACTCCAACATAAATGATAATGGTGAGTTAAATGAGGCCCAATTTTGGCACAAATGGTAAGGTTGAGTCAAACGAGGCACAAAGGTTGAGTCAAACAAAGCCTGACTCTAGTATAAACAATATGGTTGAGTCAAACGAGGCCCGACTTTGGTACAAAAGATAAGGTCGAGTCAAATGAGCCCCGACTCCCACACAAATGAAATGGTTGAGTCAAATGATCCCTGACTCCAAAACAAATGCTAAGGGTTAGTCAAATGAGGCCCAACTCGACCCCTGACTCCATCATAAATACTAAGGGTGAGTTAAATAAGGCCCAACTCTAGTTCAACTGGTAAGGGTGAGTTAAACGAGGCCCGACTTCAGCACAAATGATAAGGGTGAGTCAACCAAGGCTTGATTTCAGCACAAATGGTAAGGTTAAGTCAAACGAAAGATGACTCCGACTCAAATGGTAAGGTTGAGTCAAATGAGGCCCGAAGGTTAAGTCAAACGAAGCTCAACTATGGCACAAATGGTAAGGTTGAGTCAAACAAGGGCCGACTCCGGCACAAATGACAAGGTCAAGTCAAACAAGGCTCAACTCCAGCACAAATGGTAAGGTTGAGTCAAACGAGGCCTGATTCTGGCACAAATGGCAAGGATGAATTAAACGAGGCCCGACTCCAGCTCAAATGGTAAGGTTGAGTCAAATGAGGCTCGAAGGTTAAGTCAAACAAAGCTTGACTATGGCATAAATGGTAAGGTTGAGTCAAACAACCCCCGACACTGTCACAAATAATAAGCATGAGTTAAATGAGGCCTGACTCCAGTTCAAATGGTAAGGTTGAGTCAAACGAGGCCCGACTCTGACACAAATAATAAGGGTGAGTCAAACGAGGCCCGAAGGTTAAGTCAAACGAGGACCTACTATGGCAAAAATGGTAAAGTTGAGTGAAACGAGGCCTGACTTTGGCACAAATGAGAAGGTTGAGTTAAACAACCCCCAACTCCTACATAAATGCTAAGGTTTAGTCAAACAAGGCCTGACTCCAGTTCAAATGGTAAGGTTGAGTCAAACGAGGCCCAACTCCAGAACAAATAGCAAGGTAAAGTCAAACGAGGCCCAACTATGGTACAACTGGTAAGGTTGACTCAAACGAGGCCCGACCCCAGCACAAATGGCAAGGTTGAGTCAAATGAGTCCTGACTCCAACACAAATGGTAAGGTGAGTCAAACGAGGCCTGGCTCCAGGACAAATGATAAGGCTGAGTCAAACGAGGCTTGACTCTGACATAAACGGTAAGGTTGAGTCAAACGAGGCCCGACTTTAACACAAATGGTAAGGTTGAGTCAAACAAGGCCCGACTCTAGCGCAAATGATAAGGGTGAGTGAAACAATGCCCGACTCCAGGACAAATGGTAAGGTTGAGTCAAAAGAGGCCCGACTTTACCCAAATGATAAGGTTAAGACAAACGGGGCCTGACTCCAGCACAAATGGTAAGGTTCAGACAAATGAAGCCCGACTCCGGTACAAATGGTAAGGTTGAGTGAAACGAGGGCCGACTTTGACACAAATGATAAGGGTGAGTCAAATGATGGCCAACTCCAGCATAAATGGAAAGGTTGAGTGAAACGAGGCCCCAACTTTGGCACAAATGCTAAGGGTTAGCCAAACAAAGCCCGACTTTGGTACAAATGGTAAGGTTAAGTGAAACAACCTCTGTCTCCAGAACAAATTCTAAGGGTGAGTCAAATGAGGCCCGACTTTGATTCAAATGGTAAGGATAAGTCAAACGAGGCCCGACTTTGGTACAAATGACATGGTCGAGTCAAACAAGGCTCAACTCTAGCTCAAATGAGACGGTTAAGTCAAACGAACCCCAACTCCGGCACAAATGCTAAGGGTTAGTCAAACGAGGTCGACACTAGCTCAAATGGTAAGGTTGAGTCAAATGAGGCTCGACTCTGGCACAAATGATAAGGGTGAGTCAAATGACACTCGACTCCAGCACAAATGGTAGGGTTGAGTCAAATGAGGCTTGACTCTGGTCCAAATGTTAAGGATGGGTGAAACGAGGCCCGACTCTGGCACAAATGGTAAGGTTAAGTCAAACGAGGCCCAACTCTAGCACAAATGAGATGGTTGAGTCAAACAATTACCAACTTCAGCACAAATGCTGAGGGTTACTGAAACGAGGCCCAACTCTAGCTCAAATGGTAAGGTTGAGTCAAACGAGGGCTGAGTCTAGCTAAAATGCTAAGGTTAAGTCAAATGAGGCCCAGAGGTTGAGTCAAACAAATCCCGACTCTGGTAGAAATGGTAAGGTTGTATCAAACAAGGCCCGACTTTGGCACAGATGAGAAGGTTGAGTCAAACGACCCCTAACTCCATCACAAATGCTAAGCATGAGTTAAACGAGGCCCGACTCCAGTTCAAATTGTAAGGTTGAGTTAAATGACGCCCGACTCTGGTACAAATGACAAGGTCAAGTTAAACAAGGATCGACTCCAGCACAAATGAGATGGTTAAGTGAAAGGACCCCCGACTCACGCCTCAATGCACTGGGTTAGTAAAATGAGGACCGACTCTGGCTCAAATGGTAAGGTTGAGACAAATGAGGACTGACTCTAGCACACACAATAAGTGTGAGTGAAACGAGGCTCGATTCTGGCACAAATGGTAAGGTTGACTCAAACGAGGCCTGAATCTAGCAGAAATGATAAGGGTGAGTCAAATAAGGCCTGACTCCAGCACAAATGGTAAGGGTGAGTCAAACAAGGCCTGACTGCAGCACAAATAATAATGTTGAGTCTAACAAGACCTGACTCTAGCACAAATGATTAGGTTAAGACAAACAAGGCCCGAGTCTGGCACAAATGATAAGGGTGAGTCAAATGAGGCCTGACTCCAGCACAAATGGTAAGGTTGAGTCAAACAAAGTCTGACTCTAGCTCAAATGATAAGGTTGAGTCAAACGAGGCCCAACTTCAGTACAAATGAGAAGGATGAGTCAAACGACCCTTGACTCCAGAACAAATGCTAAGGGTTAGTCAAACGCTGCTTGACTCCGGCACAATTGATAAGGGTAAGTCAAACGAGGCCCTTTTCTGGCACAAATGCTAAGGTTGAGTCAAACAAGATTTGACTCTGACTCAAATGGTAAGGTTGAGTCAAACAAGGCCCGACTCTGCCACAAACAACAAGGTCGAGTCAACTGAGGCCCACCTCAAGCGCAAATGAGATGGTTGAGTGAAGCAACCCCTGACTCTGGCGCAAATGCTAAGGGTTAGTCAAATGAGGCCTAACTCTGGCACAAATGGTGTGGTTGAGTTAGATGAGGCCCGACTCTGGTACAAATGGTAAGGTTGGGACAAATGAGGCCTGACTTTAGCACAAATGGTAAGTTAAGTCAAATGAGTCCCAACTCTAGCACAAATGATAAAGATGAGTCAAACGAGGCCCGACTCCAGCACAAATGATAAGGGAGAGTCAAATGAGGCCCCTTTCCAACATAAATGGTAAGGTTGAGTCAAACGAGGGCCAACTCTGGCTCAAATAGTAAGGTTGAGTCAAACGAGGCCCGACTCTGGCACAAATGATAAGGTCGAGTCAAACAAGGCATGACTCCTACATAGATGAGATGGTTAAGTCAAATGACCCCCGTCTCTAGCACAAATGCTAAAGGTTAGTCAAATAAACCTGACTTTGGCACAAATGGTAAGGTTGGGACAAACGAGGTCCTACTCCAGTACAAACAGTAAGGTTGAGTCAAACGAGGCCTGACTCTAGAACAAATGACAAGGGAGAGTCAAATGTGGCCTAACTCTGACACAAATGGTAAGGTTGAGTCAAACGAGGCACGGCTCTAGTACAAATGATCAGGTTGAGTCAAACAATGCCTGACTCCTGTAGAAATGGTAAGGTGGAGTCAAATGAGGCCAACTCTAGTACAAATGATAAGGTTAAGTTGAACGAGGCCTAAAGGTTGAGTGAAATGAGGCCTGAAAGTTGAGTGAAACGAGGCCTGTCTATGGCACAAACAGTAAGGTTGAGTGAAACGATGCCTGACTCTAGCCCAAATTAGAAGGTTGAGTCAAACGAACCCTAACTTTGGCACAAATGCTATGGGTTAGTCAAATGAGTCTCGACTCTGGCTCAAATGGTAAGGTTGAGTCAAATGAGGCTCGACTCCAGAACAAATGGCAAGGTAAAGTCAAACGAGGTCCAACCCGAGTACAATTGGTAAGGTTGAGTTAAATGAGGCCCGACTCTGGTACAACTAGCTAGGTCGAGTCAAACGAATCCCGACTCCACCACAAATGGTAAGGGTAAGTCAAACGAGGCTCGGCTCTAGAACAAAAGGGAAGGTTGATTTAAACGAGGCCCAACTCAAGCATAAATGGTGAGGTTGAGTCAAATGAGAATCGAATCCAGCACAAACGGTAAGGTTGAGTCAAACAAGGCCCGACTCTAGTACAAATGGTAAGGTTTAGACAAATAAGGGCCAACTCTGGTACAAATGGTCAGGTTCAGTCAAACGAGGCCTGACTCTAGCACAAATGATAAGGGTCAATCAAACGAGGCTCAATTCTAGCACAAATGGTACGGTTGACTCCAACAAGGACTGAATCCGACAGAAATGATAAGTGTGAGCCAAATGAGGCCCGACTCTGGCACAAATGGTAAGGTTGAGTAACATGAGGCCTAACTCTAGTAGAAATAAGAAGGTTGAGTGAAACAACCCCTGACTCTGACATAAATGACAAGGTCGAGTGAAACGAAGCCCGACTCTAGCACAAATCAGATGGTTAAGTCAAAGGACCCTTGACTTATGCCAAAATGCTTTAGGTTAGTAAAACGAGGACCGACTCCAGTTCAAATGGTAAGTTTGAGTCAAACGAAGACCGACTCCAGCACAAACGATAAGTGTGAGTGAAACGAGGCTCGATTTTGGCACAAATGGTAAGGTTGACTCAAACGAGGCCCGAATCCAGCACCAATGATAAAGGTAAGTCAAACAAGGCCTAACTTCAGCACAAATGGTAAGGGTGAGTCAAACAAGGCCTGACTCTGGCACAAATGATAAGGTTGAGTTAAACGAGGCCTGACTCCAGCACAAATGATAAGGTTGAGTCAAACGAGGCCCGAGTCTTGCACAAATGATAACGGTGAGTCAAATGAGGCCCGACTCCAATACAAATGGTAAGGTTGAGTCAAACGAGGCCTAACTCTAGTCCAAATGATAAGGTTGAGTCAGACAAGGACTGACTCTGGCATAAATGATAAGGGTGAGTCAAACGAGACCTAACTCCAGTACAAGTGGTAAGGTTGAGTCAAATGAGGCCCAACTTTAGCACAAATGGGAAGGATGAGTCAAATGACCCTTGACTCCAGCACAAATGCTAAGGGTTAGTCCAATGAGCCCAACTCCAGCATAATTGATAAGGCTAAGTCAAACAAGGCCCATTTTTGGCACAAATGCTAAGGTTGAGTCAAACGAGACCCGACTCTGCCACAAACGACAAGGTCGAGTCAATTGAGGCCCGCCTCAGAACCAAATGAGATGGTTGAGTCAAGCCACCCCTGACTTCGGCACAAATGCTAAGGGTTAGTCAAACGAGGCCTGACTCTGGCACAAATGGAATGGTTGAGTCAGATGAGGTCTGACTTCGGTACAAATGGTAAGGTTGGGACAAATGAGGCCTGACTTTAGCACAAATGGTAAGTTAAGTCAAACGAGGCCCGACTCTAGCACAAATGATAAAGGTGAGTCAAACGAGGCCCGACTCAAGTACAAATGATAAGGGAGAGTCAAACGAGGCCCGTTTCCAGCACAAATGGTAAGGTTGAGTCAAATGAGGGCCAACTCTGGATCAAATAGTAAGGTTGAGTCAAATGAGGCCCGACTCTGGGACAAATGACAAGGTCGAGTCAAACAAGGCATGACTCCGGCACAAATGAGATGGTTAAGTCAAATGACCCCCGTCTCTAGTACAAATGCTAAAGGTTAGTCAAATGAACCTGACTTTGGCACAAATGGTAAGGTTGGGACATACGAGGCCCTACTCCAATACAAACAGTAAGGTTGAGTCAAACGAGGCCTGACTCCAGAACAAATGATAAGGGTAAGTCAAATGAGGCCTGACTCTGGCACAAATGGTAAGATTGAGTCAAACAAGGCCCGACTCTAGCACAAATGATCAGGTTGAGTCAAATGTGGCCTGACTCCTGTAGAAATAGTAAGGTGGAGTCAAACGAGGCCTAACTCTAGTACAAATGATAAGGTTAAGTCGAACGGGGCGCGAAGGTTAAGTCAAACGAGGCCTGTCTATGGCACAAATGGTAAAACTGAGTGAAACGGGGCCCAACTCTAGCCCAAATTAAAAGCTTGAGTCAAACGAATCCCAACTTTGGCACAAATGCTATGGGTTAGTCAAACGAGTCCCGACTCCGGCTCAAATGGTAAGCTTAAGTCAAACGAGGCCCGACTCTAGAACAAATGGCATGGTAGAGTGAAACGAGGTCCGACCCCAATACAACTGGTAAGGTTTAGTTAAATGAGGCTTAACTCCGGCACAACTGGCTAGGTCGAGTCAAACGAATCCTGACTCCACCACAAATGGTAAGGGTAAGTCAAATGAGGCTCGGCTCCAAAACAAAAGGGAAGGTTGATTTAAACGAGGCCTAAATCTAGCATAAATGGTGAGGTTAAGTCAAATAAGCACCGACTCCAGCACAAACGGTAAGGTTGAGTCAAATAAGGCCCGTCTCTAGTACAAATGGTAAGGTTTAGACAAATGAGGGTCGACTCTAGTACAAATGGTAAGGTTGAGTCAAACAGGGCCTGACTCCGGCACAAATGATAAGGGTGAGTCAAACGAGGCTTGACTCTGGCTCAAATGGTAAGTTGGAGTCAAACAAGGCCTGACTTTAGCACAAATGATAAGCGTCAGTCTAATGAGGCTCAATTTGGGCACAAATGGTACGGTTGACTCAAACAAGGCCCGAATCTGACAGAAATGATAAGTGTGAGCCAAACGAGGCCCGACTCTAGCACAAATGGGAAGGTTGACTCACACGAGGCCTAACTCTGGCAGAAATGAGAAGGTTAAGTCAAACAACCCTCGACTCTGACACAAATGCTAAGGGATAGTCAAATGAGGCCCGGCTCTGGCTCAATGGTAAGGTTATGCCAAATGAGGCTCGACTTAACCCCCGACTCTAGCATAAATGCTAAAGGTGAGGTTTAACTCTAGTTGAAATGGTAAGGTTAAGTCAAATGAACCCTAACTCCAGAACAAATGACCAGGTCGAGTCAAACGAGGCCTACCTCCTACATAATTGAGATGGTTGAGTCAAACGACTCCTGACTCTGGCACAAATGCTAAGGGTTAGTCAAATGAGGCCTGACTCCAGCACAAATAGTAAGGATGAGTCAAACGAGGCCCGACTCTTGCATAAATGAGAAAGTTTAGTCAAATGACCCCCAACTCCGGCACAAATATTAAGGTTGAGTCAAACGAGGGCGACTCTGCCTCAAATGGTAAGGGTGAGTCAAACGAGGACCAACTTCAGCACAAATGATATGGGAGAGTTAAACGTGGCGCAATTTTGGAACAAATGGTAAGGTTGAGTTAAATGAGGGCCGACTCCACACAAATGATAAGGGTGAGTCAAACGAGGCTCGATTCCAGTACAAATGGTAAGCTTGAGTCAAACGTGGCCTGATTCCAGCATAAATGGTAAGCTTGAGTGAAACAAGGCCTGACTCTGGCACATATGGTAAGGATGACTCAAAGAAGGCCCGACTATGGCACAAATGATAAGGTTGAGTCAAATGAGGCCCGACTGTGGTACAAATGCTAAGGTTCGGACAAACGAGGCCTGACTCTGGCATAAACGGTCAGGTTGAGTCAAACGAGCTCGACTCCAGGACAAAAGATAAGGGTGACTCAAATGAGGCCTGACACTAGCACAAATGATAAGGGTGAGTCAAACGAGGCCCGATCCTGATTAAATGGGAAGGCTAAGTCAAACAAAGTCTGACTCCAACACAAATGGTAAGGTTTAGGTAAACGAGGCCTGACTCTAGCACAAATGAGATGGTTAATTCAAACGACCCCTGACTCTGTTACAAATGCTAAGGGTGAGTTAAACGAGGCTCGACTCTGGTTCAAATGGTTAGGCTAAGTCAAACTAGGCTCGACTTTGTCACAAATGACAAGGTCGAGTCAATCAAGGCCCGACTCTAGCACAAATGAGATGGATGAGTCAAACAACCCCCGACTCTAGCACAAATGCTAAGGGTTAGTCAATTGAGGCCCAACTCCAGTTCAAATGGCATGGGTGAGTCAAACGAGGTCCGACACTGACACAAATGGTAAGGTTGGGAGAAACGAGGCCCAACTCTGGTACAAATTGTAAGGTTGAGTGAAACGAGGCCTGACTCCAACATAAATGACAAGATTAAGTCAAACAAGCCTGACTCCAGCACAAATGAGAAGGTTGAGTCAAACGAGGCCCGAGTCCCTCACAATTGGTAAGGTTAAGTGAAATGATGCCCGACTCCAGCACAAATGATAAGGCTGAGTCAAACGAGGCTCGATTCCGGTACAAATGGTAAGGTTAAGTCAAATGAGGCCTGATTCAAGCACAAATGGTTGGGTTGAGTGAAACAAGGCCTGACTGCAGCACAAATAATAAGGTTGAGTTAAATGAGGCCCAACTCTAGTACAAATGCTAAGGTTGGGACAAACGATGCCCAACTCTAGCACAAATGGTAAGATTGAGTCAAATGAGCCTGACTCCAGCACAAAAGATAAGGGTGACTCAAACGAGGCTTGACACCGGCACAAATGATAAGGGTAAGTTAAACGAAGCCTAATTCTGGCACAAATGGCAAGGTTAAGTCAAACGAGGCCTATAGGTTTAGTCAAACGAAGTCTAACTCTATCATAAACATTAAGGTTAAGTCAAACGAGGCTCGACTCTAGTACAAATGAGATGGTTGAGTCAAACCAGGCCCAACTCTGTTACAAATTATAAGGTCGAGTCAATCGAGGCTTGATTATAGCACAAATAAGACGGTTGAGTCAAACAACCCTCGACTCCAGCACCAATGCTAAGGATTAGTTAATTGAGGCCCGCCTCTAGCTCAAATGGCATGGTTGAGTCAAACAAGGCACGACTCTAGTACAGATGACAAGGGTGAGTCAAACAAGGCCTGACACTGGCAGAAATGGTAAGGTTGGGAGAAACGAGGCCTGACTCCGATGCAAATGGTAAGGTTGAGTGAAACGAGGCCCGACTTTGGCACAAATGATAGGGGTGAGTCAAACGAGGCCTGACTCCAGTACAAATGGTAAGGTTGAGTCAAACGAGCTTGACTTCGGCACAAATGAGAAGGTTGAGTCAAACAAGACCTGACTTTGGCACAAATGGTAAGGTTGGGAGAAACGAGGCCCAACTCCAATACAAATGCTAAGGTTGACTGAAACGAGGTCCGACTTTGGCACAAATCATAAGGGTGTGTCAAACGAGGACTGACTCTAGCACAAATGATAAGGTTGAGTCAAATGAGGCCTAACTCTGGCACAAATGAGAAGGTTGAGTCAAATGACCCCCGACTCTGGTATAAATGCTAAAGGTGAGTCAAACAAGGCTTGATTTTAGCACAAATGGTAAGGTTGACTCAAACAAGGCTTGAATCTGGCATAAATAATACGGGTGAATCAAACAAGGCCCAACTCTAGCACAAATAGTAAGGTTAAATGACGCCCGACTCCAATACAAATGGTAAGGTTTAGACAAATGAGGCCCGACTCTAGTAGAAATGGTAAGGTTGAGCGAAACGAGGCTTGAGTTTGGCACAAATGATAAGCGTGAGTTAAACGAGGCCCGACTCCAGCAAAAATGGTAAGGTTTAGACAAATGAGGCCCAACTCCAGCACAAATGGTAAGGTTTAGACAAATAAGGCCCGCCTCTGGCACAAATGGTAAGGTTAAGTCAAACGAGGCTCGACTCTAGCACAAATGAGAAGGTTGAGTCAAATGACCCCCGACTCTAGCACAAATGCTAAGGTTGAGTCAAATGAGGGCCGACTCTGCCTCAAATGGTAAGGGTGAGTCAAATGGGGACCTACTTTGGCACAAATTATATGGGTGAGTCAAACGAGGCCTGATTCCAGTACAAATGGTAAGGTTAAGTCAAATGAGACCCGACTCTAGCACAAATGGCAAGGTCAAGTCAAATGAGGCTCGCCTCTGACACAATTGAGATGGTTGAGTCAAATGACTTTTGACTCTGGCTCAAATGGTAAGGGTTAGTCAAACGAGGCCCGACTCTAGCACAGATGGTAAGGATGAGTCAGATGGGGTCCAACTCTGACACAAATGAGAAGGTTGAGTCAAACGCTGCCCAGCTCTTGCATAAATGCTAAGGTTGAGTCAAACGAGGGCCGACTCTGCCTCAAATGGTATGGGTGACTCAAACGAGGACCAACTTCGGCACAAATGATATAGGTGAGTCAAACGAGGCCCGATTCTAGCACAAATGGTAAGGTTGAGTCAAACGAGGGCTGACTCCAGCTCAAATGGTAACATTAAGTCAAACAAGGCCCGACTCCGGCACAAATTATAAGGTTGAGTCAAACAAGGCTCGATTCTGGCACAAATGGTAAGGTTGAGTCAAATGATGCTCGACTCTGGTGCAAATGATAAGGTTGGGACAAACAAGGCCTGACTCTGGCATAAATAGTAAGGTTGAGTCGAACAAGTTTGACTCTAGCACAAGAGATAAGGGTGACTCAAATGAGGCCCGACACTAACACAAATGATAAGCGTGAGTCAAACGAGACCCAATTTTGGCATAACTGGTAAGGTTGAGTCAAACGAAGTCTGACCCTGCACAAACCGAAGGTTCAGTCAAATGAAGCCCGACTCCGACACAAATGAGATGGTTGAGTCAAATGACCCCCGACTCTAGTACAATGCTAAGGTTTAGTCAATTAAGGCCCGACTCTAGCCCAAATGGCATGGTTGAGTTAAACGAGGCGCAACTCCAGCACAAATGATAAGGGTGAGTCAAACGAGGCCCAACATTGGTACAAATGGTAAGGTTGGTAGAAACCAAGCCTGACTATGGTACAAATGGTAAGGCTGAGTGAAACGAGGCACGACTCTAGTACAAATGAGAAAGCTAAGTCAAACAAGGCCTGATTCCAGCACAAATGAGAAGGCTGAGTCAAACGAGGCTCAATTCTGGCACAAATGGTAAGGTTGAGTCAAACGAGGCTCGACTCTAGCACAAATGAGAAGGTTGAGTCAAATGACCCCCAACTCTAGCCCAAATACTAAGGTTGAGTCAAATGAGGGCCGACTCTGCCTCAAATAGTAAGGGTGAGTCAAATGGGGACCTACTTTAGCACAAATTATATGGGTGAGTCAAACGAGGCCTGATTCCCGTACAAATGGTAAGTTAAGTCAAACGAGACCCGACTTTAGTACAAATGGCAAGGTCGAGTCAAATGAGGCTCGCCTCTGACACAATTGAGATGGTTGAGTCAAATGACTTTTTACTCCAGCTCAAATGCTAAGGGTTAGTCAAATGAGGCCTGACTCCAGCACAAATGGTAAGGATGAGTCAGATAGGGCCCAACTCTGATACAAATGAGAAGGTGGAGTCAAACGCTGCCCAGCTCTTGCATAAATGCTATGGTTAAGTCAAACGAGGGTCGACTATGCCTCAAATGGTATGGGTGATTCAAACGAGGACCAACTTCAGCACAAATGATATAGGTGACTCAAACGAGGACCAACTTCAACACAAATGATAAGGTTGAGTCAAATGAGGTCCGAATCTAGTACAAATGGTAAGGCTAGGACAAACAAGGCCCGACTCCAGCACAAATGATAAGGTTGGGTCAAACGGGGCCTAACTCTAGCACAAATTATAAGGGCAAGTCAAACGAGGCTCAATTCTAGCACAGATGGTAATGTTGAGTCCAACAAGGTTCGACTCCAGCACAAATGTTAAGGGTGAGTCAAATGAGGCCCGACTCTTGCAAAAATGATAAGGTTGAGTCAAATGAGCCCCGACTCTGGTAGAAATGGTAAGGAGGAGTCAAATGAGGCTTGACTACAGTACAAATGGTAAGGTTGAGTGAAACGAGGCCCAACTCTGGCCCAAATGAGAAGGTTGTGTCAAACAACCCCTGACTTCGGTACAAATGTTAAGGGTTTGTCAAACGAGGCCCGACTTTGGCTCAAAAGGTAAGGTTGAGTCAAACAAGGGCCAACTACAGAACAATTACCAGGTCAGAGTCAAACGAGGCATAACTCCTGTACAACTGGTAAGGTTGAGTGAAATGAGGTCCAACACTAGCACAAATGGCAAGGTCAAGTCAAACAAGATTCAACTCTGACAAAAATGGTAATGGTGAGTCAAATAAGGGCCGGGTCCAGCACAAATGGTAAGGTTTAGCCAATCGAGGCGCTACTCCAGCTTAAATGGTAAGTTGACTTAAATGAGGCCAGACTGTAGCACAAATGGTAAGGTTAAGTCAAACAAGACCCGACTCTGGCACAAATGATAAGAGAGAGTCAAACGAGGCCCAACGCCAGCACAAATTGTAAGGTTGAGTCAAACGAGGCTTGAGTCTAGACGAAATGATAAGGTTGAGTCAAATGAGGCCCGACTCCTACACAAATGGCAAGGTTGGGACAAACGAGGCTCGACTCTAGTACAAATGGTAAGGTTGAGTGAAACAAGGCCTGACCCTAGTACAAATGGTAAGGTGGAGCCAAACGAGGCCTGACTCTAGCACAATTGGTAAGGTCGAGTCAAACAAGGCCCAACTCTAGCACAAATGAGAAGGGTAAGTCAAACGATGCTCGATTTCAACACAAATGGTAAGGTTGACTTAAACAAGAACAGACCTGACTCCAACACAAATGATAAATGTGAGTCAAATGAGACCTGACTCCAACACAAATGATAAATGTGAGTCAAATGAGACCTGACTCCAACACAAATGATAAATGTGAGTCAAATGAGACCTGACTCCGGTACAATTGATAAGGGCGAGTCAAGAAAGGCCCAACACTGGTACAAATGGTAAGGTGGGGACAAGTGTGGCCCAACTCTAGTACAAATGGTAAGGTTGAGTCAAATGAGGCCTGACTCTAGCACAAATGATAAGGGTGAGTCAAACAGGGCCCAATTCTGGCACAAACGGCAAGGTTGAGTCAAACAAGGTCTGACTCCGGTACAAATGATAAGGTTGAGTCAAAAGTGGCCCGACTTTGGTACAAATGGTAAGGTGAGGACAAACAAAGCCCAACTCTGACACAAATGGTAAGGTTGAGTCAAACGAGGCCTGACTCCAGCACAAATGATAAGGGTGAGTGAAACGAGGCCCGCCTCTGGCATAAATAGTAAGGTTGAGTCAAATGAGGCCTGACTCCGGCACAAATAATAAGGTTGAGTCAAACGAGGCCCAACTCTAGTAGAAATGGTAAGGTAGAGTCAAATGAGGCCTAACTCTAGTACAAGTTAAAAGTATGAGTAAAATGTGGCCCACAGGTTGAGTCAAATGAGGACCGACTATGGCACAAATGGTAAGGTTCAGTGAAATGAGTCCTAACTTTGGCACAAATGAGAAGGTCAAGTCAAATGAGGCTCAATTCTGGCACAAATGGTAAGGTTGACTTAAACGAGACTTGACTCTGACACAAATGATAAGGGTGATGCAAACGAGCCCCGACTTTGGCACAATTGGTAAGGTCTAGTCAAACGAGGCCCAATTCAAGTACAAATGCGAAGGGTGAGTCAAACGAGGGTCGATTCTAGCACAAATTGTAAGGTTGATTTAAACGAGGCCTGACTCTAGTACAAATGATAAGGGCAAGTCAAACAAGGCCCACCTTCAGTACAAATGGTAAGGTGGAGTCAAACCAGGCTTGACTACGGCACGAATGGTAAGGTTGAGTGAAACAAGGCCCTACTCTGGCACAAATGAGAAGGTTGAGTCAAACGACCCCTAACTCTGGTACAAATGCTAAGGGTTTGTCAAACAAGGCCCAACTTTGGCACAAACGGCAAGGTCAAGTCAAACGAGGTCTGACTCGGGTATAAATAATAAGGGTGAGTCAAACGAGGCGTGATTCTGGCACAAATAATAAGGTTTAGTCAAATAAGGCCTGACTCTGGCAGAAATGGTAAGAGTTAGTTAAACGAGGCTCGACTCTGGCATAAATGGTAAGGTTAAGTCAAACGAGGGTCGACTCTGGCACAAATGATAAGGGTGAGTCAAACGAGGCCCGACTCTAGCACAAATGATAAGGTTGAGTCAAATGAGCCCCGACCTCAGTAGAAATGGTAAGGTGGAGTTAAACGAGGCCCGACTACGGTACAAATGGTAAGGTTAAGTGAAACAAGGCCCAACTTTGGTATAAATGAGAAGGTTGTGTCAAATGACCCCTAACTCTGGCACAAATGCTAAGGGTTTGTCAAACAAGGCCCGACTCCAGCTCAAAAGGTAAGGTTGAGTCAAACGTGGCCCGACTACTGAACAACTGCTAAGTTAGAGTCAAACGAGGCCCAACTCCTACACAACTAGCAAGGTTGAGTGAAACGAGGCCTGACTCCATCACAAATGGCAAGGTTGAGTCAGATGAGGTTCAACTCCAATACAAATGGTAACAGTGAATCAAATGAAGGCCAGGTCTAGCACAAATGGTAAGGTTCAGCCAAACAAGGTGCTACTCCGGCTTAAATGGTAAGGTTGACTTAAACGAGGCCAGACTATAGCATAAATAGTAAGGTTAAGTCAAACGAGACCTGACTCTGGCACAAATGATAAGGGAGAGTCAAACGAGGCCCGATGCTAACACAAACGGCCCAAATGATAAGGTTGAGTCAAACAACGCTTGACTCTTGCACAAATGGCAAGGTTGGGACAAATGAGGCCTGACTCCAGTACAAATGGGAAGGTTGAGCCAAACGAGGCCCGACTCTAGCACAATTGGTAAGGTCGAGTCAAACGAGGCCCAACTCTAGCACAAATGAGAAGGGTGAGTCAAACGATGCTCGATTTTGGTACAAATGGTAAGGTTGACTTAAACGAGACCCGACTCTGGCACAAATGATAAGAGTGAGTCAAAGGAGGCCCAACTCCGGCATAATTGATAAGGGTGAGTCAAAAGAGGCTCGACACTAGTACAAATGGTAAGGTGGGGACAACCGAGGCTCGACTTCTGCACAAACAATAAGGTTGAGTCAAAAGAGGCCCAACTCCAGCACAAATGATAAGAGTGAGTGAAACGAGGCCCGATTCTGGCACAAACGGTAAAGTTGAGTTAAACAAGGCCTGACTCCAGTACAAATGATAAGGTTGAGTCAAAAGAGGTGCGACACTAGTACAAATGGTAAGGTGGGGACAAACAAGGCCTAACTCTGGCATAAATGGTAAGGTTGAGTCAAACAAGGCCCGACTCTAACACAATTGATAAGGGTGAGTGAAACGAGGCCCGCCTCCGGCACAAATGGTAAGGTTGTGTCAAATGAGGCCCGACTCCGATACAAATGATAAGGTTGAGTCAAACGAGGCCCAACTCTAGTAGAAATGGTAAAGTGGAGTCAAACGAGGCCCAACACTAGTACAAGTTAAAAGCATGAGTAAAATGAGCCCCACAGGTTGAGTCAAATGAGGACCGACTACGGCACAAATGGTAAGGTTCAGTGAAATGAGTCCTGATTCTGGTAGAAATGAGAAGGTTGAGTCAAATGAGGCTTAATTCTGGCACAAATGGTAAGGTTGTCTTAAACAAGACCCGACTCTGACACAAATGACAAGGGTGATGCAAATGAGGCCCGACTTTGGCACAATTGGTAAGGTCAAGTCAAACGAGGCCTAACTCTAGCACAAATGAGAAGGGTGAGTCAAAGGGGGGTCGATTCCAGCACAAATGGTAAGGTTGACTTAAATGAGACCTAACTCCGGCACAAATGATAAGGGTGAGTCAAACGAGGCCCGACTCCGGCACAATTGATAAGGGTGAGTCAAAAGAGGCCCGACACTGCTACAAATGGTAAGGTGGGGACAAACAAGGCTTGACTTCGAGACAAACGGTAAGTTTGAGTCAAAGGTGGCCCGACTCTAGCACAAATGATAAGGGTGAGCCAAACGAGGCCCGATTCAGGCACAAACGGCAAGGTTTAGTCAAATAAGGACCGACTCCAGCACAAATGATAAGGTTGAGTGAAAAGAGGCCCGACATTGGTATAAATGGTAAGGTAGGGACAAACGAGGCCCGACTCCAGCACAAATGGTAAGGTTGTGTCAAACGAGGCTCAACTCCAGCACAAATGATAAGGGTCAGTGAAACGAGGGCCGCCTCCAACACAAATGATAAGGTTAAGTCAAATGAGTCCCGACCCTGGCACAAATGATAAGGTTGAGTAAAACGAGGCTCGACTCTGGTAGAAATGGGAAGACAGAGTCAAACGAAGCCCAACTCTAGTACAAGCTAAAAGCATGAGTAAAACGAGGCCCACAGGTTGAGTTAAACAATGACCGACTACAGAACAAATGATAAGGTTCAATGAAATGAGTCCTGACTCTGGCACAAATGAGAAGGTTGAGTCAAATAAAGCTCGATTCCAGCACAAATGGTAAGGTTGACTTAACGAGACCCGACTCTAACACAAATGATAAGGGTGATGCAAATGAGGCCCAACTCTAGCACAAATGAGAAGGGTGAGTCAAACGAGGGTCGATTCCAGCACAAATGGTAAGGTTGACTTAAATGAGACCCGACTCTAGTACAAATGATAAGGGTGAGTCAAATGAGGCCCGACTCTGGTACAAATGATAAGGGTGAGTCAAACAGGGCCCATTACGGCACAAATCGTAGGGTTAAGTCAAACAAGGCCCGCTTTGGCACAAATGGTAAGGGTGAGTCAAACAAGGCTTGACTCTGGCACAAATGATAAGGTTAAGTCAAACCAGGCCCGACTCCAGTACAAATGGTATGGTTGGGACAAACGAGGCGCGGCTTCAGTACAAACGGTAAGGTTGAGTGAAATGAGGCCCGACTCCAGTACAAATGATAAGGATGAGTAAAACAAGGCCCACCTCTGGCATAAATGGTAAGGTAAAGTCAAACGAGGCCTAACTTCGACACAAATGATAAGGTTGAGTCAAACGAGACCCAACTCTGGCAGAAATGGCAAGGTGGAGTCAAACGAGGCCCAACTCTAGTATAAATGATAAGGTTGAGTAAAATGAGGCCTGCAGGTTACGTCAAACGAGGTCTGACTATGACACAAATCGTAAGGTTGAGTGAAACGGGGCCCAGCTCTAGGAAAAATGAGGAGGTTGAGTCAAACACCCCCCAACGTTGGCACAAATGGTAAGAGTTAGTCAAACAAGGCCCGACTCCAAAACAAAGGGCAAGGTGGAGTCAAACAAGGCCCAACTCTAGCATAACTGGTAAGGTTAAGTCAAACGAAGACTGCCTCCAGCATAAATGGAAAGGTCGAGTCAAACGAGGCTGTCTCCAGCATAAATGGTAAGGTTGAGTCAAACGAGGCCCGACTCTAGCCCAAACGGTAAGGTTGAGTGAAATAAGGACCGACTCTGGCCCACATGATAAAGTTGAGTGAAATGAGGCCCAACTTTACTACACAATGCAAGGTTGAGGGAAACGAGGCCCGACTCTAGCACAAATGATAAGGGTGAGTCAAACGAGGCTCGACTCCAGCATAAATGGTAAGGTTGAGTCAAACGAGGCCCATCTCTGGCATAATTGGTAAGTTTGAGTGAAATGAGGCCTAACTTTGGCACAAATGATAAGGGTGAGACAAATGAGGCTTGACTCTGACACAAGTGGTAAGGATGACTCAAACAGGCCCCGACTATAGCACAAATGGTAAGGTTGAGTCAAACGAGGTCCGACTCTAGTACAAATGATAAGGGTGAGTCAAACGAAGCCTCGCTCTAGCACAAATGGTAAGGTTTAGTCAAATAGGGCACGACTCTGGGACAAATGGTAAGGTTGACACAAATGAGACCCGACTCTTGCACAAATGGTAAGATTGACTCAAACGAGGCCCAATTCCATCACAAATGATAATGGTGAGTCAAACTAGGGCCAACTCTCGCACAAATGGTAAGGTTGAGGAAAATGAGGCTCAACTCTAGTCCAAATGATAAGGTTAAGTCAAACAAGGCCTAACTCTGGCACAAATGGTAAGGTTGACTCAAACGAGGCTCGACTCTAGCACAAATGATAAAAGTGAGTCAAACGAGGCTCAGCTCCAGCACAAATGGTAAGGTTGAGTCAAACAAGGCCCGACACTAGTCCAAATGGTAAGGTTAAGTCAAACGAGGCCTAACTCTGGTCCAAATGATAAGGTTGAGTGAAATGAGACTCGACTCTAGTACAAATGGTAAGGTTAAGTGAAACAAGGCCCGACTCCGGCACAAATGATAAGGGTGAGTCAAATGAGGCTCGACTCTAGCACAAACTATAAAGTTGAGTCAATTAAGGCTCGACTTTGGCTCAAATGGCGTGGTTGAGTCAAATGAGGTGCGACTCTAGGACAAATGACAAGGGTGAGTCAAATGAGGCCCGACACTAGCACAAATGGTAAGGTTGGGAGAGACGAGGCCTGACTCCAGTACAAATGGTAAGGTTGAGTGAAATGAGGCCCGACTTCGGCACAATTGATAAGGGTGAGTCAAACAAGGCCTGACTCCAGCACAAACGAGAAGGTTAAGTCAAACGAGCCTAACTCCAGCACAAATGAGAAGGTTGAGTCAAACGAGGCCCTACTCTGGCATAAATGGCAAGGTTAGGAGAAATGAGACTCGACTCTGGTACAAATGCTAAGGTTGAGTGAAACGAGGCTTGACTTTGGTACAAATGATAAGGGTGAGAAAAACGAGGCCCAACTCCAACATAAATAGTAAGGTTGAGTCAAATGAGGCCTGACTCCAATACAAATTAGAAGGTTGAGTCAAACAACCCTCGACTCCAGCACAAATGTTAGGGGTGAGTCAAACAAGAACCGACTCTGGTTCAAAAGGAAAAGTGGAGTTAAACGAGTCCCAACCCTGGCAGAAATGACAAGGATGAATCAAATGAGGCCTGCCTCTAGTACAAATGAGATGGTTAAGACAAACGACCCTCAACTCTGGCACAAATGCTAAGGGTTAGTCAATTAAGGCCCGATTCTGGCTCAAACGGTAAGGTTGAGTCAAACGAGATCCAACTCCAGCACAAATGATAAAGGTGAGTCAAACAAGGCTCAATTTTGGCTTAAATGGTAAGATTGACTCAAACGAGGCCCAAATCTGGCACAAATGAGAAGGGTGAGTCAAACGAGGCCTGACTCTAGCACAAATAGTAAGGTTGAGACAAACGAAGCCTGACTTTGGTACAAATGATAAGGGTGAGTCAAACAAGGCCCAATTTTGGTACAAATGGTAAGGTTTAGTCAAACGAGGCCCGACACTGGCACAAATGGTAAGGGTGAGTCAAACCAAGCCCGATTCTAACACAAATGATAAGGTTGAGTCAAACAATGCACGACTTCGGAACAAATGGTAAGGTTAGGACAAACGAGGCCTGACTCCGGCACAAACGGTAGAGTTGAGTCAAATGAGGCCTGACTCTAGCACAAATGATAAGGGTCAACCAAACGAGGCCTAACTCCAACACAAATGATATGGGTGAGTCAAACAAGGCTCGATTCTGGCACAAATGATAAGGTTGAGTCAAACGAGGGCCGACTCTAGCACAAATGATAAGGGTGAGTCAAACAAGGCCTGACTCTAGCACAAATATAACGTTGAGTTAAACAAGCCCCGAATCTGATAGAAATGGCAAGGTGAAGTCAAATGAGGCCTGACTATGGTACAAATGGTAAGGTTGAGTGAAACAAGGCCCGACTCTGGCACAAACGAGAAGGTTGAGTCAAACGAGGCCGACTCCGGCACAAAAGGTAAGGTTGAGTCAAACAAGGCATGACTACAAAACAATTCCCAAGGTAGAGTCAAACGAGGCCCAACTCCTGCACAACTGGTAAGGTTGAGTGAAATGCAGCCTGACTCCAGTACAAATTGCAAGGTCAAGTCAAATGAGGTTCCACTCTGACAAAATTGGTAAGGGTGAGTCAAACGAGGCCTGGCTCCAGCACAAATGGTAAGGTTTAGCCAACCGAGGCACAACTCTAGCTTAAATGGTAAGGTTGAGTTAAACGAGGCTAAACAGTAGCATAAATGGTAAGGTTAGGTCAAATGAGACCCGACTCTAGCACAAATGATAAGAGTGAGTCAAACGAGGCCCGCCTCCTACACAAATGGCAAGGTTGGGATAAACAAGGCCTGACTATAGTACAAATGGTAAAGTTGAGTCACATGAGGCACAACTTTAGCACAAACAGTAAGGTTGAATCAAATGAGGCCCAACTCTAGCACAATTGGTAAGGTCAAGTCAAACGAGGCCTAACTCAAGCACAAATGAGAAGGGTGAGACAAACGACACTTGATTCTATCACAAATGGTAAGCTTGACTTAAACGAGACCTAACTCTGGCACAATTGATAAGGGTGAGTCAAACAAGGCCCGACTCTAACACAAATGATAAGGTTGAATCAAAAGAGACCTGACTCTTGTATAGATGGTAAGGTTGGGACAAACGAGGCTTGACTTCGGCACAAATGATAAGGTTGAGTTAAATGAGGCCTGACTCCAGCACAAATGATAAAGGTGAATCAAATGAGGCCTGCATCTAGTACAAATGGTAAGGTTAAGTCAAACGAGGGCTGACTCCAGCACAAATGATAAGGTTTAGTCAAACCAGGCCCAACTCTGGGAAAATGGTAAGGTGGAGTTAAATGAGGGGCAACTCAAGTACAAATTAAAAGCATGAGTAAAATGAGGCCCACAGGTTGAGTCAAACGAGGCTCGATTACAGCACAAATGGTAAGGTTGAGTGAAACGAGTCTCAACTCTGGCATAAATAAGAAGGTTGAGTCAAACGTGGCTCGATTCTGGTACAAATAGTAAGGTTGACCTAAACGAGACCCGACTCCAGCACAAGTGATAAGGGTGAGTCAAACAAGGCTTGACTTTGGCACAATTGGCAAGGTCGAGTCACACAAGTCCCAACTCTAGCACAAATGAGAAGGGTGAGTCAAACACGGATTGATTCCGATACAAATGGTAAGGTTAATTTAAACGAGACCCGACTCCAGTGTAAATGATAAGGGTGGTCAAACGAGGCTTGACTCTGGTACAAATGAAAAGGGCGAGTCAAACGAGGTCCAATTCCAACACAAATCGTAGGGTTGAGTTAAACGAGGCCCACTACAGCACAAATGGTAAGGGTGAGTCAAACAAGCCTCGACTTCAACACAAATGATAAGGCTGAGTCAAACAAGGCCCGCATCTAGTACAAATGGTAAGGTTGAGACAAACAAGCACCGACTCTGGCACAAA
This sequence comes from Dicorynia guianensis, assembly GCA_037013595.1. NCBI lineage: Eukaryota > Viridiplantae > Streptophyta > Magnoliopsida > Fabales > Fabaceae > Dicorynia > Dicorynia guianensis. The sequence continues at coordinate 19,624,800 of JASUAB010000002.1, read as the reverse complement.
TGATAAGGTTGAGTCAAACAAGGCCCAACTCCAGCAAAAATGGTAAGGTGGAGTCAAATGAGGCTTAACTCTAGTACAAATTAAAAGGATGAGTAAAACGAGGCCCATAGGTTGAGTCAAACGAGGCTCGACTATAGCACAAATGGTCAAGTTGAGTGAAACGAGTCCCGACTCTGGCACAAATAACAAGGTTGAGTCAAACGAGGCTCGATTCTGGTACAAATGGTAAGGTTGACCTAAACGAGACCCGACTCCAGCACAAATGATAAGGGTGAGTCAAACAAGGGCCGACTTTGGCACAATTGGTAAGGTCGAGTCACACAAGGCCCAACTCTAGCACAAATGAGATGGGTGAGTCAAATGAGGGTCAATTTTGGCACAAATGGTAAGGTTAAGTTAAACGAGGCTAAACTCTGGTACAAATGAAAAGGGTGAGTCAAACGAGGCCCGATTCCAACACAAATTGTAGGGTTGAGTTAAACGAGGCCCTCTCTGGCACAAATGGTAAGGGTGAGTCAAACAAGACCTAACTTTAGTACAAATGGTAAGGGTGAGTCAAACGAGGGCCGACTCCGATACAAATGATAAGGTTAAGTCAAACGAGGCCTAACTCTGGCAGAAATGGTAAGGTGGAGTCAACCGAGGCCCAACTCTAGAACAAATTAAAAGCATGAGTAAAACAAGGCCCACAGGTTGAGTCAAACGAGGATCGATTGCAACACAAATGGTCAAGTTGAGTGAAACAAGTCCCGACTCTGGCACAAATAAGAAGGTTCAGTCAAACAAGGCTCGATTCTGACATAAATGGTAAGGTTGACTTAAAGGAGACCCGACTCTAGCACATATGATAAGGGTGAGTCAAATGAGGCCCAACTTTGGCATAATTGGTAAGGATGAGTCACACAAGGCCCAACTCTAACACAAATGAGAAGGGTGAGCCAAACGAGGGTCGATTCTGGCACAAATGGTAAGGTTGAGTTAAACGAGACCCAACTCCAGCACAAATGATAAGGGAAAGTCAAACGAGGCCTGACTCTAGTACAAATGAAAAGGGTGAGCTAAACGAGGCCTGATTTCAACATAAATTGTAGGGTTGAGTTAAACGAGGCCCACTCCGATATAATTGGTAAGGGTGAGTCAAACAAAGCCCGACTTCAGTACAAATGATAAGGTTAAGTCAAACGAGGCCCGCATCTAGTACAAACGGTAAGGTTGAGTCAAATGAGGCCCAACTCCAGTAGAAATGGTAAGGTAGAGTCAACCGAGGCCCAACTCTAGTACAAATTAAAAGCATGAGTAAAACAAGGCTCGACTACAGCACAAATGGTCAGGTTAAGTGAAACGAGTCCCGACTCTGGAACAAATAAGAAAGCTGAGTCAAACGAGGCTTGATTCCAGCACAAATGGTATGGTTGACCTAAACGAGACTCGACTCCAGCACAAATGATAAGGGTGAGTCAAACGAGGGTTGATTTTGGCACAAATGTTAAGGTTGAGACAAACGAGACCTAACTCCAGTACAAATGATAAGGGAGAGTCAAACGAGGCCTGACTCTAGTACAAATGAAAAAGGTGAGCCAAACGAGGCCCGATTCCAATACAAATCATAGGGTTGAGTTAAACAAGGCCCACTCTGGCACAAATGGTAAGGGTGAGTCAAACAAGGCCCGACTTTAGCACAAATGATAAGGTTGAGTCAAACGAGGCCCGCACTAGTACAAATGGTAAAGTTAAGTAAAACGAGGGCTGACTCTGGCACAAATGATAAGGCTGATTCAAACGAGGCCCAACTCTGGCAGAAATGGTAAGGTGGAGTCAAACGAGGCCCAATTCTAGTACAAATTAAAAGCATGAGTAAAACGAGGCCCACAGGTTGAGTCAAAGGAGGCTTGACTATAGCACAAATGGTAAGGTTGAGTGAAATAAGTCCCGACTCTAGCACAAATAAGAAGGTTGAGTCAAACGAGGCTCAATTCTAGCACAAATGGTAAGGTTGACCTAAACGAGACCTGACTCCAGCACATATTAAGGGTGAGTCAAACAAGGCCCAACATTGGCACAATTGGTAAGGTCGAGTCACACAAGGCCTAACTCTAGCACAAATGAGAAGGGTGAGTCAAATGAGGGTCAATTTTGCCACAAATGGTAAGGTTGAGTTAAACGAGACCCGACTCTAGCACAAATGATAAGGGTGAGTCAAACGACACCCGACTCAAGTACAAATGAAAAGGGTGAGTCAAACAACGCCCGACTCTAGTACAAATGAAAAGGGTGTGTCAAATGTTGCCCGATTCCAACACAAATCATAGGGTTGAGTTAAACGAGGTCCACTCTGGTACAAATGGTAAGGGTGAGTCAAACAAGGCCCAACTTCAGCACAAATTATAAGGTTGAGTGAAACGAGGCCCGCATCTAGTATAAATGGTAAGGTTGAGTCAAACGAGGGCTGACTCTGGAACAAATGATAAGGTTAAGTCAAACCAGACCTAACTCCGGTAGAAATGGTAAGGTGGAGTCAAACGAGGCCCAATTCTAGTACAAATTAAAAGCATGAGTAAAACGAGGCCCACAGGTTGAGTCAAAGGAGGCTCGACTATAGCACAAATGGTAAGGTTGAGTGAAATAAGTCCCGACTCTAGCACAAATAAGAAGGTTGAGTCAAACGAGGCTCAATTCTGGCACAAATGGTAAGGTTGACCTAAACGAGACCTAACTCCAGCACATATATAAGGGTGAGTCAAACAAGGCCTAACTTTGGCACAATTGGTAAGGTCGAGTCACACAAGGCCCAACTCTTGCACAAATGAGAAGGGTGAGTCAAATGATGGTCAATTCTGGCACAAATGGTAAGGTTGAGTTAAATGAAGTCCACTCCAGCACAAATGGTAAGGGTGAGTCAAGCAAGGCCCGGCTTCAGCACAAATGATAAGGTTGCATCAAACGAGGCCCAACTCTAGCAGAAATGTTAAGGTAGAGTCAAACGAGGCCCAACTCTAGTACAAATTAAAAGCATGAGTAAAAGGAGGCTCGACTATAGCACAAATGGTCAGGTTGAGTGAAACGAGTCCCGACTCTAGCACAAATAAGAAGGTTAAGCCAAACGAGGCTCTATTCTGACACAAATGGTAAGGTTGACCTAAATGAGACCCGACTCCAGCACAAATGATAAGGGTGAGTGAAACGAGGCCCGACTTTGGCACAATTGGTAAGGTCGAGTCACACAAGGTCCAACTCTAGCACAAATGAGAAGGGTGAGTGAAATGAGGGTTGATTCTGACACAAATGGTAAGGTTGAGTTAAACAAGACCCTACTCATGCACAAATGATAAGGGTGAGTCAAACGAGGCCCGACTCTAGTACAAATGAAAAGGGTGAGTCAAACGAGGCCTGATTCCAACACAAATCGTAGGGTTGAGTTAAATGAGGCCTGCTGTAGTACAAATGGAAAAGGTGAGTCAAACAAGGCCCAACTTCAGCACAAATGATAAGGTTGAGTCAAACGAGGCCCACATCTAGTACAAATGGTAAGGTTGAGTCAAACAAGAGCCGACTCTGGCACAAATGATAAGGTTAAGTCAAACGAGGCCTAACTCCAGCAGAAATGGTAAGATGGAGTCAAACGAGGCAAATTCTAGTACAAATTAAAAGCATGAGTAAAACGAGGCCCACAGGTTGAGTCAAAGGAGGCTCGACTATAGCACAAATGGTAAGGTTAACCTAAATGAGACCCGACTCCGGCACAAATGATAAGGGTGAGTGAAACGAGGCCCCACTTTGGCACAATTGGTAAGGTCGAGTCACACAAGGCCCAACTCTAGCACAAATGAGAAGGGTGAGTGAAATGAGGGTTGATTCTGACACAAATGATAAGGTTGAGTTAAACGAGACCCTACTCATGCACAAATGAAAAGGGTGAGTAAAACGAGGCCTGATTCCAACACAAATCCTAAGGTTGAGTTAAATGAGGCCTACTGCAGTACAAATGGAAAGGGTGAGTCAAACAAGGCCCAACTTCAGCACAAATGATAAGGTTGAGTCAAATGAGGCCCACATCTAGTACAAATGGTAAGGTTAAGTCAAACAAGAGCCGACTCTAGCACAAATGATAAGGTTAAGTCAAACGAGGCCTAACTCCAGCAGAAATGGTAAGATGGAGTCAAACGAGGCCTAATTCTAGTACAAATTAAAAGCATGAGTAAAACAAGGCCAACAGGTTGAGTCAAAGGAGGCTCGACTATAGCATAAATGGTAAGGTTGAGTGAAACGAGTCCCGACTCTGGTACAAATAAGAAGGTTGAGTCAAACGAGGCTCGATTTTGGCACAAATGGTAAGGTTGACCTAAACAAGACCCGACTCCAGCACATATGATAAGGGTGAGTCAAACAAGGCCTGACTTTGGCACAATTGGTAAGGTCGAGTCATATAAGGCCCAACTCTAACACAAATGAGAAGGGTGAGTCAAGTAAGGGTCAATTCCAGCACAAATGGTAAGGTTGAGTTAAACGAGACTCGACTCTAGCACAAATGATAAGGGTGAGTCAAACGAGGCCCGACTCTGATACAAATGAAAAGGGTGAGTCAAATGAGGCCCGATTCCAACACAAATCATAGGGTTGAGTTAAACGAGGCCCATTCTGGCAAAAATGGTAAGGGTGAGTCAAACAAGGCACGACTTCAGTACAAATGATAAGGTTGAGTCAAACGAGGCCCGCATCTAGTACAAATGGTAAGGTTGAGTCAAACGAGGGCCGACTCAAATACAAATGATAAGGTTAAGTCAAACGAGGACTAACTCCGACAGAAATGGTAAGGTGAAGTCAAACGAGACCCAACTCTAGTACAAATTAAAAGCATGAGTAAAACGAGGCTCGACTACAGCACAAATGGTCAGGTTGAGTGAAACGAGTTCTGACTCTAGCACAAATAAGAAGGTTGAGTCAAACGAGGCTTGATTCTAGCACAAATGGTAAGGTTGACCTAAATGAGACCCAACTCCAGCACAAATGATAAGGTTGAGTCATACGAGGCCCAACTCTTGCACAACTGGTAAAGTTGAGTGAAATGAGGCCTGGCCCTAGTATGAATGGTAAGGTAAATGGAAAGGGTGAGTTAAACGAGGCTCAGCTCCAGCACAAATGGTAAGGTTTAGCCAAACGAGGTGCAACTCCCGCTCAAATGGTAAGGTTGACTTATACGAGGCCAGACTATAGCACAAATGGTAAGCTTAAGTCAAATGAGACCCAACTTTAGCACAAATGATAAGGGTGAGTCAAATGGGGCCCGATGCCAGTACAAACAGTAAGGTTGAGTCAAATGAGGCTCGACTCTGGCCCAAATGATAAGGTTGAGTGAAACGAGGCCCAACTCCTGTACAAATGGCAAGGTTAGGACAAACGGGGGTCGACTCTAGCACAAATGGTAAGGTTGAGTCAAATGAGGCCCAACTCTTGCACAATTGGTTTGGTCGAGTCAAATGAGGCCCAACTCTAGCACAAATGAGAAGGGTGAGTCAAACAACATTCAATTCTGGCACAAATGGTAAGGTTGACTTAAACAAGACCCGACTCTGGCACAAATGATAAGGGTGAGTCAAACAAGGCCTAACTCCGGCACAATTGATAAGGCCGAGTCAAACAAGGCCCAATTCTAGTAGAAATGGTAAGGGTGAGTCAAACAAGGCTCGACTCTGGCACAAATGATAAGGTTGAGTCAAAAGAGGCTTGACTCTAGTACAAATGGTAAGGTTGGGACAACTAAGGCCTGACTCTGGCATAAATGGTAAGGTTGAGTCAAACAAGGCCCGACTCCAGTATAAATGATAAGGATGAGTCAAACGAGGCTCGCCTCCATCACAAATGATAAGGTTGAGCCAAACGATGCCTAACTCTAACACAAATGATAAGGTTAAGTCAAACGAGGCCCGACTCAGACAAAAATGGTAAGGTGTAGTCAAACAAGGCATAACTCTAGTATAAATGAAAAGCATGAGTATAACGAGGCCCATAGGTTAAGGCAAATGAGGCCCGACTATGGCACAAATGGTAAGGTTGAGTGAAACGAGTACTGACTCTGGTACAAATGAGAAGGTTGAGTCAAACAAGACTCGATTCTGGCACAAATGGTAAGGTTGACTTAAACGAGACCTTTCTCTGGCACAAATGATAAGGGTGAGTCAAACGAGGCCCGACTTTGGCACAATTGGTAAGGTCGAGTCAAACGAGGCCCAACTCTGCCACAAATGAGAAGGGTGAGCCAAACGAGGGTCGATTCTGGGACAATTGGTAAGGTTAACTTAAATGGGACTCGACTCCGGCACAAATGATAAGGTTGAGTGAAACGAGGCTCGATTCTGGTACAATTGGTAATGTCGAGTCAAACGAGGCCCAACTCTGCCACAAGTGAGAAGGGTGAGTCAAACAAGGGTCCATTTTGGCACAAATGGTAAGATTAACTTAAACGAGACCCGACTCCAGCACAAATGATAAGGGTGAGTCAAAGGAGGCCCACCGCCGGCATAAATGGTAAGGTTTAGTCAAATGAGGCCCGACTCCGACACAAATGATAAGGTTAAGTCAAACGAGGCCCAACTCTAGCAGAAATGGTAAGGTGGAGTCAAATGAGGCCTAACTCTAGTACAAAATAAAAGCATGAGTAAAACGAGGCCCACAAGTTGAGTCAAACGAGGCATGACTATGGTACAAATGGTAAGGTTGAGTGAAATGAGCATCGACTCTAGCACAAATGAGAAGCTTGAGTCAAACAAGGCTCAATTCTGACACAAATGGTAAGGTTGACTTAAATGAGACCCGACTTTGGTACAAATTATAAGGGCAAGTCAAATGAGGCCTGACTTTGGCACAATTGGTAAGGTTGAGTCAAACGAGGCCCAACTCTGCCACAAATGAGAAGGGTGAGTCAAACGAGGGTCGATTCTAGCACAAATGATAAGGTTGACTTAAACAAGACTTGACTCTGGCACAAATGATAAGGGTGAGTCAAAGGAGGCCCAACTCTGGTACAAATGATAAAGGTGAGTCAAATGTGGCTTGATCCTGGCACAAATTGTAGCGTTGAGGCAAACGAGGCCCGCTTTGGCACAAATGGTAAGCGTGAGTCAAACAGGGCCTGACTCTGATACAAAAGATAATTTTGAGTCAAATGAGACCTGACTTTGGTATAAATGGTAAGGTTAGGACAAATGAGGCTCGACTCCAGTATAAACAGTAAGGTTGAGTCAAACGAGGCTCGACTCTAGCACAAATGATAAGGGTGAGTCAAACAAGGCCCGCATCTGGCACAAATGATAAGGTGAAGTCAAAGAGGCCTGACTCTGGCACAAATGATAAGGTTGAGTCAAACAAGGCCCAACTTTGGCAGAAATGGCAAGGTGGAGTCAAATGAGGCCCAACTCTAGTACAAATGATAAGGTTGAGTAAAACGAGGTCTGCAGGTTGAGTCAAACAAGGCCTGACTACAGCACAAATGGTAAGGTTGAGTGAAACGAGGCCTGACTCTGGCACAAATGAGAAGGTTGAGTCAAACGACCAACAACTCCGGCACATATGCTAAGGGTTAGTCAAATAAGGCCCGACTCTAGCATAAATGGCAAGGTCGGGTCAAACAAGGTCTAACTTTGGCACAAATGATAAGGGTGTGTCAAACGAGGCCTGACTCTCTTATAAATGGTAAGGTTGAGTTAAACGAGGCCCGACTTTGGCACAAATAATAAGGTTTAGTCAAACGAGGCCCGACTCTGGCAGAAATTGTAAGGTGGAGTCAAATGAGGCCCAACTCTGGTATAAATGATAAGGTTAAGTCAAACAAGTTTCGAAGGTTGAGTCAAACGAGGCCTGACTATAACACAAATAGTAAGGTTGAGTCAAACGAGGCCTGACCCGAGTACAATTAGTAAGGTTGAGTGAAACGAGCCCAACTCTTGCACAAATGATAAGGGTGAGACAAATGAGGCCTGACTCCGGCACAAGTGATAAGGTTGATTCAAACGAGGCCTGACTCAAGCACAAATGGTAAGGTTGAGTAAAACGAGGCTCGACCCTGGCACAAATGATAAGGGTGAATCAAACGAGGCCAGACTCCAGTAAAAATGATAAGGTTGAGTTAAACGAGGCTCGACTATGGACCAAATGATATGGTTGAAAAAAATGAGGCCCGACTCTGGCACAAATAGTAAGGTTAAGTCAAACAAGGGCCGACTCTACCACAAATGAGAAGGTTAAGTCAAACGACCCCTAACTCCGGCAGAAATGATAAGGATGAGTCAAACAAGGACTAACCTCGACACAAATGATAAGGGTGAGTCTAACGAGTCTCGATTCTGGCACAAATGGTAAGGTTGACTCAAACAAGGCATAACTCCAGCATAAATGAGAAGGGTGAGTCAAACAAGGCCTAATTCTGGCACAAATAGTAAGGTTGGGTCAAATGAGGGCCAACTTTAACACAAATGATAGGGGTGAGTCAAACGAGGCCCATTTCTAGCACAGATGATAAGGTTAAGTCAAACGAGGCCGACTTTGGTAAAAATGGGAAGGTGGAGTCAAATGAGGCCTAATGCTAGTACAAATATATGGTTGAGTCAAACGAGGCCCGAGTAACATACAAATGGTAAGGTTTAGTGAAACGGGGCCTGACTTTTGCACAGGTGAGAAGGTTGAGTCAAAGGACCTCGAACTCCAGCACAAATACTAAGGGTTAGTCAAACGAGGCTTGGCCCCAGCTCAAATGATAAGGTTGACTCAAATGAGGCTTGACTTCAGAACAAATGCCAAGGTGGAGTCAAACGAGGCCCAACTCCGACCCAAATGGCAAGGTCAAGTCAAACGAGGTGCGACTCTGGCACAAATGATGAGGGTGAGTGAAACAAGGCCCGGCTCTAGCACAAACGGTAAGGTTGACTCGAATGAGGCATGACTCTAGCACTAAAGGTAAGGTTGACACAAATGAGGCCTAACTCTTGCACAAATGGTAAGATTGAGTTAAATGAGGCCCAACTTCGGCACAAATGATAAGGAGATTCAAACGAGGCCTGACTCTGGCACAAACAGTAAGGTTGAGCCAAACGAGTCCCTACTCTAGCTCAAATGATAAGGTTGAGTCAAACAAGGCTCGACTCTGGCACATTTGGTAAGGTTGACTCAAACGAGGCCCAACTCTAGCACAAATGGTAAGGTTGAGTCAAATGAGGTGTGAGTACGGCACACATGGTAAGGTTGACACAAATGAGACCTGACTCTAGCACAAATGGTAAGGTTGACACAAACGAGACCCGACTCTAGCACAAATGGTAAGGTTTAGGGAAACGAGGCATAACTCTAGCACAAATGCTAAGGGTGAGTCAAACGATGCTCGACTCCAGTTCAAATGGTAAGGTTAAGTTAAATGAGGCCTAACTTAAGAACAAATGCTAAGGTGGAGTCAAACAAGACCCGACTCTAGCATAAATATAAGGGTGAGTCAAACGAGGCCCAATGATTAAGTCAAATGAAGCCCATATATGGCACAAATGGCAAGGTTGAGTCAAACGAGGCCCAACTTTGGCACAAATGATAAGGTTAAGTTAAACGAGGCCTGACTATGGCACAAATGGCAAGGTTGAGTCAAACGAGGCCCAACTTTGGCACAAATGATAAGGTTGAGTTAAACGAGGCCTGACTATGGCACAAATGGTAAGGTTGAGTGAAACGAGGCCTGACTCTGGCAAAAATGAGAAGGTTAAGTCAAACGATCCCCAATCTAGCACAAATGGTAAGGGTTAGTTAAATAAGGCCTGAGTCCAAAACAAATGGCAAGGTGGAGTCAAACAAAGCCTGACTCCAGCACAAAAGGCAAGGTTAAGTCAAACGAGGTTCTACTCCTGCACAAATGATAAGGGTGAATCAAATGTGGCTCGGCTCCGGAAGAAATGGTAAGGTGGAGTCAAACAATGCGTGAGTCTGGCACAATGAGAAGGTTGAGTCAAATGACTCCTGACTCAGGCACAAATGCTAAGGGTTAGTTAAATGAGGCTCGACGCTGGCCAAAATGGTAAGGTTGAGTCAAACGAGGCCTGACGATTGAGTCAAACGAAGCCCAACTCTGGCACAAATGGCAAGGTCGATTCAAATGAGGCCCAACTCTGACACAAATGAGTTGCTTGAGTCAAACGACCCCCAACTATAGCACAAATGGAAAGGTTGAGTCAAACGAGGCCCAACTCTTGCACGATTGGAAAGGTTGAGTCAAACGAGGCCCAACACTAGAACAAAGGACAAGGCTGAGGCAAATGATGCTCAATTCCGGCACAAATGGTACGGTTGAGTCAAATGAGTCCCACTCTAGTACAAATGGTAAGGTTGAGTCAAACAAGGCCCAACTCCAGTACAAATGGAAAGGTTGAGTCAAACAAGGACCGACTTTAGCACAATTGGTAAGGTTGAGTCAAACAAGCCCCGACTCTGGCCCAAATGATAAGGTTTAGTCAAATGAGGCCTGAATTTGGTACAAATGGTAAGGTTGGGATAAACGAGGCACGAATCCAGGACAAATGATAAGGGTGAGTTAAACGAGGCCTGACTTCAGTACAAATGGTAAGGTTGAGTCAAACAAGGCTCGACGCTAGCCCAAATGATAAGGTTGAGTCAAATGAGGCCCTACTCTGGCACAAATGGTAAGGTTGACTCAAATGAGGCCCGACTCTACCACAAAAGCTAAGGTTGAGTCAAACGGGGCCCGACTCTGGCACAAATGATAAGGGTCAATCAAATGAAACCCAACTCTGGCATAAATGGTAAAGTTGAGTCAAATGAGGCCCCACTCTGGCCCAAAAAATAAGGTTGAGTCAAACAAGGTTTGACACTGGCACAATTGGTAAGGGTGAGTCAAATGAGGCCCGACTAGGGTTGAGTCAAACAACGCTTGGCTCCAGTACAAATGGTGAGGTTGAGTCAAACGAGGAGTGACTCTGGCACAAAAAGTAAGCAAACGGTAAGGTTTAGTCAAATAAGGACTGACTCTAATACAAATGATAAGGTTTACTCAAACGAGGCCCAACTTCGGCAGAACTGGTAACGTTAGGACAAACGAGGCCTAACTCTAGTACAAATGGTTAGGTTGAGTGAAACGAGGTCTGATTCCAGCATAAATGATAAGGGTCAGTCAAACGAGGCCTGACTCTAGCACAAATGGTAAGGTTGAGTCAAATGAGGCCCAACTCTAGCACAATTCATAGGGCTGAGTCGAACGAGGCCCAACTCTCACACAAATGATAAGGGTGAGACAAACAAGGCCTGACTTTGGCACAAATGCTAAGGTTGACTCAAACGAGGCCCGACTCTAGCACAAACAGTAAGGTTAAGTCAAATGAGGCCCGACTCTAGCACAAATGATAAGGTTGAGTCAAACAAGGCCTGACTCTGGCCTAAATGGTAAGGTTGAGTCAAACAAGGCCCGGCTCCTGCACAAATGGTAAGGTTGAGTCAAACGAGGCTTGACTCTGGCATGAATAAGAAGGTTGAGTCAAATGACCCCTAAGCCTAGCACAAATGCTAAAGGTTAGTCAAATGAGGCTCGACTCCAGCTCAAATTGTAAGATTGAGTTAAACGAGGCCCACAGGTTCAGTCAAACAAAGCTCGACTCTGGCATAAATGGTAAGGTTAAGTTAAACGTGGCCTGACTTCAGCATAAATGAAAAGGTTGGATCAAACGGCCTTTGACTCTGGCACAAATGATAAGGTTTAGCCAAATGAGGCCTAACTCTAGTTGAAATGGTAGGGTTTAGGCAAATGAGGCACGACTCCAACACAAATGGCAAGGTCGAGTCAAACAAGGCCCGACTCCAGCACAAATGAGATGGTTGAGTCAAACGAGGGCTGACTCTGGCACAAATGCTAACGGTTAGTCAAACGTGGCCTAACTCCTGTTCAAATGGTAAGGTTGAGTCAAACGAGGCCCGACTCCAACACAAATGGTAAGGGTGAGTCAAACGAGGCTCAATCCTAGCACAAATGGCAAGGTTGTCTCAAATGAGGCCCTACTCCAGTGCAAATGGTAAGGTTGAGTCAAACGAGGACTGACTGTGGCACAAATGGTAAGGTTGAGTCAAACGACGGCCGACTTTGGCACAAAAGGTAAGGTTGAGATAAACAAGGCCCGACTTAGGCACAAATGGTAAGGCTGAGTCAAACGAGGCCCGACTCTAGCAGAAATGGTAAGGTTGAGTCAAACGATCCCCAACTTTGGTACAAATAATGAGGGTAAGTCAAACGAGCCCTAACTTTGGCACAAATGATAAGGGTGAGTCAAACGAGGCCCGATTCTAGCCCAAATGGTATGGGTGAGTCAAATGAAGCCCGACTCTGGCACAAAATGCAAGGTTGAGTCAAATAAGGCCCGACTCTAGCACAAATGTTAAGGGTGAGTCAAACGGGAATAATTATGGTACAAATGGCAAGGTTGAGTGAAACGAGGGCTGACTCTAGCACATTTGGTAAGGTTGAATGAAACGAGGCCCGTCTCCAGCACAAATGGTAAGGGTGAGTCAAATGAGCCCTGACTCCGGCACCAATGGTAAGGTTGAGTCAAACGAGGCTCAACTCTAGCACAAATTGTATGGTTGAGTCAAACAATGACAGACCCTGGCACAAATGGTAAGGTTGAGACAAATGAGGCCCAACTTAGGCACAAATGGTAAGGTTGAGTCAAATGAGGCCTGACTCCAGCACAAAAGGTAAGGTTGAGCCAAATTTAAGGGTTAGTCAAATGAGCCCCAACTTCGGTTCAAATGGTCTGGTTGAGTCAATCAAGGTCTGACTCTGCATAAATGGTAAGGTCAAGTCAAACAAGGCCCGAATCTGGCACAAGTGGTAAGATTGAGTCCCTTTACAAATGGAAAGGACGAGTCAAACAAAGTCTAACCCTGGCACAAATGATAACGGTGAGTCAAACGAGCGCTGACTCTAGTACAAATTGTGAGGTTGAGTAAAACGATGCTAGACTCTAGCACAAATGGTCAGGTTAAAACAAATGAGGCCCGACTCTATCACAAATAATAAGGTTGAGTCAAACGAGGTTCGACTCTGGCACAAATGATAAGGGGTTCGACTCTGACACAAATGATAAGGGGGAGTCAAACGAGGCCCGACTCTAGCATAAATGGTAAGGTTAAGTCAAACAAGGCTCGACTCTAACACAAATGATAAGGGTGCATCAAACGAGGCCCGACTTTGGTAAAAATGGTAAGGTGGAGATAAATGAGGGCCAACTCCAGTACAAATGATAAGGTTGAGTCAAACATGGCCCGACTACGACATAAATGGTAAGGTTGAGTGAAACGAGGCCTGACTCTGGCACAAATGAGAAGGTTGAGTCAAACGACCCCCAACTCTGGCACAAAAGCTATAGGTTAGCCAAACGAGGCCCAACTCCAGAATAAATGCCAAGGTGGAGTCAAATAAGGCCTGACTCTAACACAACTTGTAAGGTTGAGTCAAATGAGGCCCGACTCCAGTACAAATGGGAAGATCGAGTCAAACAAAGTCTGACTCTAGCAGAAATGATAAGGGTGAGTGAAATGAGGCCGGACCCTACCCACGAATGGTAAGGTTGAGTCAAACGAGGCCTGACTCTAGAACAATTTATAAGGTTGAGTCAAATGACACTAGACTTTAGTACAAATGGTAAGGTTAACACAATCAAGGCCTGACTCAGGCACAAATATTATGGGTGAGTCAAACAAGGCTTGACTTCGGCATAATTAATAAGGGTGTGTCAAACGAGGCCCAATTCTAGCACACATGGAAAGGTTAAGTCAAATGAGGCCTGACTCCGGCACATATGATAAGGGTGAGTCCAGCGAGGCCCGCCTTTACCACAAATGGTAAGGTTGAGTCAAACGAGACCCGACTCTGGCACAAATCATAAGGTTGAATCAAACAATGCCAGACTCTAGCACAAATGGCAAGGTTGAGACAAACGAGGCCCAACTTGGGTACAAAGGGTAAGGTTGAGTCAAACGAGGCCCGATCCAACACAAAAGGTAAGGTTGAGTCAAATGCTATGGGTTAGTTAAATAAGGCCTGACTCTGGCTCAAATGGTAAGGTTGAATCAAACGATGCCCAACTCTAGTGCAAATGAGAGGGTTGAGTCAAATGACCCCCAACTCTAGCACAAATGGTACGGTTGAGTCAAATGAGGCCCGACTCTGACATAAATGGCAAGGTTGAGTCAAATGAGGTCCAACTTTGGAACAAATCGTAAGGTTGAGTTAAACGACGCTAAACTCTAGCACAAATGGTCAGGTTAAGACAAACGAGGCCCAACTCAGGCACAAATGATATGGGTGCATCAAAGAAGGCTCGACTCTAGCACAATTGATAGTGGTGAGTCAAATGAGGCCTAATTCTAGCACAAATGGCAAGGTTGAGTGAAATGAGGCCTGACTCTGGCACAAATGATAAGGGTGAGTCCAGCGAGGCCTAACTTTACCACAAATGGTAAGGTTGAGTCAAACGAGGCCCGACTCCGACACAAAGGGTTAGGTTGAGTCAACCGTGGCCCGACTTCAGCACAAAGGTAAGGTTGAGTCAAATGTTATGAGTTAGTCAAATGAGGCCCGACTCTAGTACAAATGAGAAGGTTAAGTCAAATGACCCTCGACTCTAGTACAAATGGTATGGTTGAGTCAAACGAGGCCCAACTTCGGTATAAATGGCAAGGTCGAGTCAAACGAAGTCCTACTCTAGTACAAATGATAAGCGTGAGTCAAACGAGGACCGACTCTACCACCATTGGTAAGGTTTAGTCAAACAAGGCCCGACTTTGGAACAAATTGTAAGGTTGAGTTGAACGATGCTAGACTCCAGTACAAATGGTCAAGTTAAGACAAATGAGGCCCGACTCAAGCACAAATGATATTGGTGAGTCAAAGAAGGCTCGACTCCGGTACAATTGATAGGGGTGAGTCAAACGAGGCTCGATTCTGTCATAAATGGCAAGGTTGAGTGAAATGAGGCCTGTCTCCAGCATAAATGATAAGGGCGAGTCCAACGAGGCTCGCCTCTACAACAAATGGTAAGGTTGAGTCAAACGAGGCCTGACTCTAGCACAAATTATAACTTTGAGTCAAATGATGCCAAACTCTAGCACAAATGGTAAGGTTAAGACAAACGAGGGCCAACTCGGGCACAAAGGGTAAGGTTAAGTCAAACGAGTCCCGACTTTGGCACAAAAGGTAAGGTTGAGTCAAATGCTAAGGGTTAGCCAAATGAGGTTCAATTCCAGCTCAAATGGTAAGGTTGAGTCAAACGATGCCCGACTTCGGCATAGGTGGTAAGGTTAAGTCAAACGAGGCCTGACTCTGGCACAAATGGCAAGGTAGACTCAAATGAAGTGTGACTCTGGCACAAATGATAAGGCTGAGTCAAACGAGGCCTGATTCTACCACAGATGGTAATGCTGAGTCAAACAAGGCCCGACTCCAGAACAAATCGTAAGGTTGAGTCAAACAATGTTAGACTCCAGCACAAATGGTAAGGTTAAGACAAACGAGGCCCAACTAAGGCACAAATGATATGGGTGAGTCCAACAAGGCTCGACTCTGACATAATTGATAGGGGTGAGTTAAACGAGGCCCAACTCTGGCACAAATGATAAGGGTGAGTCAAATGAGGTCGAACTCCAACACAAATGGTAAGGTTGAGTCAAACGACACCTGACTTTGGCACAATTAGTAAGGTTGAGTCAAACAAGACCCAGCTCTGGCACAAATGATAAGGGTGAGACAAACGAGGCCCGACTCTAACACAAATGGTAAGGTTAACTCAAACTAGGCCTAACTTTAGCACAAATGGTAAGGTTGAGTCAAACAAGACCTGACTCTGACACAAATGATAACGGTGAGTCAAATGAGACCTGACTCTAGAACAAATGGAAGGTTGAGTCAAACGAGGCCCGATGCTAGCCCAAATGATAAGGTTAAGTCAAAAGAGGCTTGACTTTGACACAAATTGTAATGATGAGTCAATCGAAGCCTAACTCTGGCACAAATGAGAAGGTTGAGTCAAATGACCCCTGACTCTAGCACAAATGCAAAGGGTTAGTTAAATGAGGCCCGACTCCAGCTCAAATGGTAAGGTTGAGTCAAATGAGGCCCCACTCTAGTACAAGTGAGAACATTGAGTCAAACGACCCCCTACTTCACTACAAATGAGGCTCGACTATAGCAAAAATGGTAAGTTGAAGTTAAACGAGGTCCAACTCCAGTACAAATGGTAAGGTTGATCAAACAAGGCATGAAGGTTGTGTAAAATGAGGCCTGACTACGGCACAAATGCTAAGGTTGAGAGAAATAAGGCCTGACTCTGGCACAAATGAGAAGGTTGAGTCAAACGACCCCTAACTCTGGCACAAATGCTAAATGATAGTCAAACAAGGGCTAATTTTGGCATAAATGATAAGGGGGAGTCAAACGAGACCCAACTCTAGCATAAATAATAAGGTTAAGTCAAACGAGACCTAACTCCAGCATAAATAGTAAGGTTGAGTCAAATGAGGCCTGACCTTAACACAAATGGTAAGGTTAAGTCAAATGAGGCTCGACTCTGGCACAAATGGCAAGGATGATTCAAACGGGGCCCGACTCCAGCACAAATGAGAATGTTGAGTCAAACGATCCCTGACTCTGGTACAAATGCTAAGGGTGAGTCAAACAAGGCTTGACTCTGGTTCAAATGGAAAGGTTAAGTCAAATGAGGTCTAACTCTAGCACAAATGGTAAGGTCAAGTCAAACAAGGCCTGACTCCGGCATAAATGAGATGGTTGAGTCAAACAACCCCCAACTCTAGCACAAATACTAAAGGTTAGCCAAACGAGGGCCAACTCCTGCTTAAATGGTAAGGTTGAGTCAAACGGGGCCCGACTCTAACACAATTGGTAAGGTTGGGACAAATGAGGCCAGACTCTAGTACAAAAGGAAAGGTTGAGTGAAACGAGGCCTGGCTTCGGTACAAATGATAAAGGTGAGTCAAACAAGGCTTGACTCCATTACAAATGGTAAGGTTGAGTCAAATGAGGCCCGACTTTGCACAATTAGTAAGGTTGAGTCAAACGAGGCCCGAAGGTTGAGTCAAATAAAGCCTGACTTCGACACAAATGATAAGGGTTAGTCAAACGAGGTTTGATTCTGGTACAAATGGTAAGGTTGACTCAAACAAGTCTCGACTCCAGCGCAAATGGTAAGGTTAAGTCAAACGTGGCCTGACTCCGGTACAAATGGAAAGGTTGAGTGAAATGAGGTCCGACTCCAGAACAAATGATAAGGTCGATTCAAATAAGGCTTGACTCTAGTAAAAATGGTAAGGTTAACTCAAATGAGGCCCAACTTCGACACAAATGATAAGGATGAGTCAAACGAGGCCTAATTTTGACACAAATGGCAAGGTTAAATCAAAGGAGGCCTAACTCTAGCACAAATGATAAGGGTGAGTCCAACAAGGCGTGACTCAACCACAAATGGTAAGGTTGAGTCAAATAAGGCCCGACTCTGGCACAAATGGTATCGTTAACTCAAATGAGGCCCGACTTTGGCACAAATGATAAGGGTGAGTTAAACGAGGCCCGATTCTAGCACAAATGGTAAGGTTGAGTCAAACGTAGCCCAACTCCGGCACAAATGATAAGGTTAAGTCAAACGAGGCTAGCCTCTACCACAAATGGTAAGGATAAGTTAAACGAGGTCTGATTCTGGCACAAATAGAAGGTTGAGTCAAATGCTAAGGGTTAGTCAAATGAGGCCCGACTCTGACTCAAATGGTAAGGTTGAGTCAAAGAGGTCCAACTCCGACACAAATGGAAGGGCAAGTCAAATGAGGCCCGACTCCAGCTCAAGTGGTAAGGTTGAGTCAAATGAAGGCCGACTCTAGCACAAATCGTAAGGTCAAGTCAAACGAGGTCTGGCTCTAGTACAAATGATAAGGGTCAGTCAAACGAGGCCCGACTCTATCATAAATGGTAAGGTTAAGTTAAATGAGGCCCAACTGTAGCATAAATGAGAGGTTGAGTCAAACGAGGCCCAACTCTGGAACAAATGATAAGGTTAAGTTAAAGGAGGCCTGAAGGTTGAGTAAAACAAGGCCCGACTCCAACACAAATGGTAAGGTTGAGTCAAATGAGGCCTGACTCTAGTACAAATGAGAAGGTTGAGTCAAATGACCCCCGACTCCCAAAGAAATGCTAAGGGTTTGTCAAACAGGACCCGACTCCAGTACAAATGTTAAGGTTGAGTCAAACAAAGACCGACTCTAGTACAAATGGCAACGTTGAGTCAAATGAGGCCCGACTCTAGCACAAATGAGATGGTTGAGTCAAATAGAGCTGACTCCAGCACAAATCGTATGGGTGAGTCAAATGAGGGCTGACTCCGGCACAAATCATAAGGTCGAGTCAAATGAGGTCTGGCTCTGGTACAAATGATAAGGGTCAGTCAAACAAGGCCCGACTCTACCATAAATGGCAAGGTTAAGTCAAATGAGGGCTAACTCTAGCATAAATAGGAAGGTTAAGTCAAACGAGGCTCAACTCTGGAACAAATGATAAGGCTAAGTTACACGAGGCCCGAGGGTTAAGTAAAATGAGGCCCGACTCTAGCACAAATAGTAAAGTTGAGTCAAATGAGGCCCAACTCCAGTACAAATGAGAAGGTTGAGTCAAATGATCCCCGACTCCCAAACAGATGCTAAGGGTTTGTTAAACGGGACCCGACTCTAGCATAAATGTTAAGGTTGAGTCAAACAAAGCCTGACTCTAACACAAATGGCAACGTTGAGTCAAATAAGGCCCGACACTCGTACAAATGAGATGGTTGAGTCAAATGGGGCCCGACTCTGGCACAAATGGTAGGGGTGAGTCAAATGAGGCCCGACTTCGGCATAAATGGTAAGGTTGACTTAAACGAGGCCCAACTCTAGCATAAATGATAAGGGTGTGTCAAATAAGGCCTGACTCTACCACAAATGGTAAGGTTGAGGCAAATGAGGCCCGACTCTAGCACAAAATGTAAGGTTGAGTCAAACGACAATGAACTCCAGCACAAATGGTAAGGTTGAGACAAACGATGCCTGACTCGGGCACAAATGGCACAGTTGAGTGAAACTAGGCCCGACTCCGACACAACAGGTAAGACTAAGTCAAATGCTAAGGGTTAGTCAAATGAGGCTTGACTCCAACACAAATGGCAAGGTTAAGTCAAATGAGACCCGACTCTAACACAAGTGGTAAGGTTATGTTAAATGTGGCCCGACTCCAGCCAAAATGTCAAGGTCGAGTCCAACGAGGTCCAACTTTGGCACAAATGATAAGGGTGAGTCAAACGAGACCCGACTCTACCACAAATGGTAAGGTTGAGTTAAACGAGGCCTGACTCTGGGACAAATATTAAGGTTGAGTCAAATGATGCTAGACTTGAGCACAAATGGTAACGTTAAGACAAACAAGGCCCAACTCGGGCATAGATGGTAAGGTTAAGTCAAACGAGGCTTGACTCTAGCACAAATGATAGGGGTTAGTCAAACGAGGACCGACTCTAGCACAACTAGTAAGGTTGACTTTAATGAGGCCCAACTTCGGCATAAATGATAAGCGTGAGTCAAACGAGGCTCGACTTGGGCATAAATGGTAAGGTTGAGTCAAACAAGGCCTGATCCCGGCACAAAAGGTAAGGTTGAGTCAAATGCTAAGGGTTAGTCAAATGAGGCCCAACTTTGCTCAAATGGTAAGGTTGAGTCAAACGAGGGCCGACTCTAACACAAATGGGAAGGTCAAGTCAAACAAGGCACGACTCCAGCACAAGTGGTAAGGTTGTGTCAATCAAGGGTCGACACTAGTACAAATGGCAAGGTCAAGTCAAATGAGGTCTTATTCTGACACAAATGAGAAGGGTGAGTCAAATGAGGCCCAACTCTGGAACAAATGGTAAGGTTGAATCAAATGAGGCCTGAAGGTTAAGTAAAACGAGGCCCGACTCCAACACAAATGGTAAGGCTGAGTCAAACAAGGCTCAACTCCAGCTCAAATGTTAAGGTCGGTACAAATGGTAAGGTTGAGTCAAACGAGGCCCGACTCTTGTACAAATGAGAAGGTTGAGTCAAATAGGGCTGGACTTTGACACAAATGGTAAGGGTGAGTCAAATGAGGCCTGACTCCAGCCAAAATGTCAAGGTCGAGTCCAACGAGGTCCAACTTTGGCACAAATGATAAGGGTGAGTCAAACGAGACCCAACTCTACCACAAATGGTAAGGTTGAGTCAAACGAGGCCTGACTCTAGGGCAAATATTAAGGTTGAGTCAAATGATGCTAGACTTGAGCACAAATGGTAACGTTAAGACAAACAAGGCCCAACTCAGGCACAAATGGTAAGGTTAAGTCAAACAAGGCTTGACTCCAGCACAAATGATAGGGGTTAGTCAAATGAGGACCGACTCCAGCACAACTAGTAAGGTTGACTTTAATGAGGCCCAACTTCGACATAAATGATAAGCGTGAGTCAAACGAGGCTCGACTCGGGCATAAATGGTAAGGTTGAGTCAAACGAGGTCTGACCCCAGCACAAAAGGTAAGGTTGAGTCAAATGCTAAGGGTTAGTCAAGTGAGGCCTGACTCTGCTCAAATGGTAAGGTTGAGTCAAATGAGGGCCGACTCCGACACAAATGGGAAGGTCAAGTCAAACGAGGCACGACTCCAGTACAAGTGGTAAGGTTGTGTCAATCAAGGGTCGACACTGGTACAAATGGCAAGGTCAAGTCAAATGAGGTCTTATTCTGACACAAATGAGAAGGGTGAGTCAAATGAGGCCTAACTCTGGAACAAATGATAAGATTGAATCAAATGAGGCCTGAAGGTTAAGTGAAACGAGGCCCAACTCCAACACAAATGGTAAGGCTGAGTCAAACAAGGCTCAACTCTAGCTCAAATGTTAAGGTTGGTACAAATGGTAAGGTTGAGTCAAACTAGGCCCGACTCTTGTACAAATGAGAAGGTTGAGTCAAATAGGGCTCGACTCCGACACAAATGGTAAGGATGAGTCAAATGAGGCTCGACTCTGACACAAATGGTAAGGTTGACTCAAACGAGGCCTAAATCTAGCATAAATGATAAGGGTGAGTCAAACAAGGCCCAACTCTACCACAAAGGGTAAGGTTGAGTCAAACGAGGCTCAACTCTGGCATAAATGGTAAGGTTGAGTCAAACAAGGCCCGACTCTGGCACAAAAGGTAACGTTGAGTCAAATGCTACGGGTTAGTCAAATGAGGCCCGACTCCAGCACAAATGGCAAGGTTGAGTCAAATGAGGTCCGACTCTGGTACAAGTGGTAAGGTTGAGTCAAACGAGGCCCAACTCTGGTACAAATGGCAAGGTCAAGTCCAACGAGGTCTAACTCTGGCACAAATGATATGGGTGAGTCAAACAAGGACTGACTCTATCACAAATGGTAAGGTTAAGTCAAATGAGGACCGACTCCGGCACAAATTATAAGGTTGACTCAAACGATGCTAGACTCAGGCACAAATGGTAAGGATGAGTTAAACGAGGCCCGACTTTGGCATAAATGATAGAGGTGACTCAAACAAGGCCTAACTCTAGTACATCTAGTAAAGTTAAGTTAAACGAAGCCTGACTTCGACACGAATGATAAGGGTGAGTCAAATGAGGGCCAACTACGGCAAAACTGGTAAGGTTAAGTGAAACGAGGAACAACTTTGGCACAAATGAGAAGGTTGACTCAAATGACCCCCAACTCGGGCACAAATGCAAATGGCTAATCAAATGAGGCCTGACTCTGGGTCAAATGGTAAGCTTGAGTGAAACAAGGCCCGCCTCTGATACAAATGATAAGGGTGAGTCAAACGAGGCCTGATTCTGGCACAAATGGTAAGGTTGAGTCAAATGAGACTTGGCTTCAGCAAAAATGGAAAGGTTGAGTGAAACGTGGCCCGAATCTGGCAGAAATGGTAAGGTTAAGTCAAACGAGGCCTGACTTTGGCACAAATGCTAAGGGGGAGTCAAACGAGACCTGATTCTAGCAAAAATGGTAAGGTTAAGTAAAACGAGGCCCATCTCCAGCACATAAGGCATGGTCAAATCAAACGAGGCCTAACTTCGAAACAAATGAGATGATTGAGTCAAACGATCCCCGACTCTGACACAAATGCTAAGGTTTAGTCAAACCAACCCCGACTCCGGCTCAAATGGTAATGTTGAGTCAAACGTGGCCCAACTCTGACGCAAATGAAAAACATGAGTCAAATAAGGCTCGATTTTGGAACAAATGGTAAGGTTGACTCAAACGAGGCCCAACTCCAGCACAAATGATAAGGGTGAGTCAAATGATGCTCGATTCTGGTAGAAATGGTAAGGTTGAGTCAAACGAGGACCGACCCTAGCACAAATAATAAGGGTGAGTCAAACGAGGCCGACATGGCATAACTGGTAAGGTTGAGCCAAACGAAGCCTAACTCTAGCACAAATAATAAGGATAAGTCAAACGAGTCCCATTCCCACACAAATATTAAGGTTGAGTTAAACAAGGCCTGATTCCAGCACAAATGGGAGAGGTGAGTCAAACAAGGACCGACTCTGGCACAAATGGAAAGGTTGAGCACAACCAGGCCTACCTCTACCCCAAATGGTATGGTTGAGTCAAACGACACCAGACTCCAGTACAAGTGGTAAGGATGAGACAAACAAGGCCCAACCTAGGCACAAACAGTAAGATTGAGTCAAACGAGGCTCGACTCTAACACAAATGGCAAGGTTGAGTCAAACAAGGCCTGACACTGACAAAAATGATAAGCATCAGTCAAACGAGGCCCGATTTTGGCACAAATGGTAATGTTGAGTCAAATAAGTGCTGGCTCCGACACAAATGATAAGGGAGAGTCAAATCATGACCGACACCAACACAAATGGTAAGGTTGAGTCAAACGAGACCCGACTCTAGCATAAATGGTAAGGTTGAGTGAAATGAGACTCGACTCTGGTACAAATGCTAAGGTTAAGTCATATGAGGCCCGACTTCGGTACAACTAATATGGGGGAGTCAAATAAGACCCAATTCTAGCACAAATGGCAAGGTCAAGTCAAACGAGGCCTGTCTCTGGCACAAATGGCAAGGTCGAGTTAAACAAGGCCCGACTCTGACACAAATGAGATGGTTAAGTCAAACGAGCCCTGACTTTGACACAAATGCTAAGGGTTAGTCAAACCAAGCCTGACTTCATCTCAAATGGAAAGGTTGAGTCAAACGTGGCCTGACTCTAGCACAAACGAAAAGGGTGAGTCAAAAGAGGCTCGATTTTGGCACAAATGGTAAGGTTGACTCAAACGAGGCCCAACTCCGACATAACTGGTAAGATTAAGTCAAATAAGGCCCGACACCAGCATAACTAGTATGATTGAGTCAAACGAGGCCTAAATCTAGTGCAAATGATAAGCATGAGTCAAATGAGGCCCGACTCCAGCACAAATGATAACAGTGAGTCAAACGATGCCCGATTCTGGCAAAAATGGTAAGGTTAAGTCGAACGAGGACCGACTTTGGCATAAATGATAAGGGTGAGTCAAACGAGGCCCGACATTGGCATAACTGGTAAGGTTGAGTCAAACGAGGCTTGACTCTAGGGCAAATGATAAGGGTGAGGCAAACGAGGCCTGATTCTAGCACAAATAGTAAGGTTAAGCAAAATGAGACCTGACTTTAGCATCAATGGGAAGGGTGAGTCAAACAAGCACCGACTCCGGTACAAATGATAAGTTTGAGTCAAATGAGGCCTGACTCCAGCACAAATGGTAAGGTTTACTTGAATGAGGCCTGCCTCTACCCAAAATGGTATGGTTGAGTAAAAGACGGTAGACTTTAGCACAAATGGAAAGGATGAGACAAATGAGGCTCGACCCGGGCACAAATGGTAAGGTTGAGTCAAGCGTGGCCCGACTCTACCACAAATGAAAAGGTTAAGTCAAATGAGGCCCAACTCCAACATAAATCATAAGGTTGAGTGAAACACGACATGACTCTGGCACAAATAGTAAGGTTGAGTCAAACGATGCTAGACTTGGGCACAAATGGCAAGGTTAAGACAAATGAGGCTTGACTCGGGTGCAAATGGCAAGGATGAGTCAAACGAGGCCTGACACTGGCACAAATGGTAAGGTTGAGTCAAATGCGACATGACACTAGCACAAATCATAAGGTTGAGTGAAATGACGCCATGCTCCAGTACATATGGTAAGGTTAAGACAAATGAGGCTTGACTTAGGCACAAATGGTAAGGTTGAGTCAAACAACGCTCAACTCCAACATAAATGGCAAGGTTAAGTCAAACGAGGCCCGACTCTGGCATAAATGATAAGGGAGAGCCAAATGAGACCCGACTCAGACATAAATGATAAGGGTGCATCGAATGAGGCCTGACTCTAGTAAAAATGGTAAAGGTGAGTCAAATGAGGCTTGATTTTGGCACAAATGGTAAGGTTGAGTCAAACGAGACTTGACACTGGCACAAATGATAAGGTTGAGTCAAACGAGGCTGACTCTAGTGCAAATGGTAAGGTTGAGTCAAACGAGCCCTAACTCCAGCACAAATGATAAGGGTAAGTCAAACAAGGCCTGATTCTGGCAGAAATGGTAAGATTGAGTCAAACAAAGACGACTCTGGTATAAATGATACGAGTGAGTCAAATGAGGCACGACACTGGCAGAATTGGTAAGGTTGAGTCAAATGAGGCCTGACTCCACTGCAAATGATAAGAGTGAGTCAAATGAGGCCCGATTCTGGCACAAATGGTAAGGTTGAGTCAATGGAGGGCCAACTTTGGCACAAATGATAAGCGTCAATTAAGTGAGGTTTGACTCTGGCATACAAGGTAAGGTTGAGTCAAATGCTAAGGGTTAGTCAAACGAGGTTCGACTGCAGCTCAAATGGTAAGGTTGAGTCAAACAAAGCCCGACTCTGACACAAATGGTAAGGTTGAGTCAAACGTGACATGACTCCGAATAAATCGTAAGGTTGAGTCAAATGATGCCAAACTCTGGCACAAATGGCAAGGTTAAGACAAATGAGGCCCGACTCAGGCACAAATGGTAGGTTGAGTCAAATGAGGCCCGACTTTGGCACAAATGATAAGGGTGAGTCAAATTGGGCATGATTGTGACATAAATGATAACATTGTGTTAAACAAGGGCCAGCTCCGATACAAATGATAAGGGGGAGTCAAACGAGACCCGATTACGGCACAAATGGCAAGGTTGAGTCAAACAACGCCCGTCTCTGGCACAAATGGCAAGGTAGAGTCAAACGAGGCTTGACTCCAACACAAATGAGTTGGTTGAATCAAACGAGCTCGGACTCCGACACAAAAGCTAAGGGTTAGTCAAACCAGGCCCGACTCTGGCTCAAACGGTAAGGTTGAGTAAAACGTGGCTCGGCTCCGACAAAAATGATAAGGATGAGTCAAATGAGGCTCGATTCTAGTAGAAATGGTAAGGTTGACTCAAACTAGGCCCGACTCCAGCATAAATGATAAGGGTGAGTCAAACGAGGCCCGATTCAAGCAGAAATGGTAGGTTGAGTCAAATGAGGACAACTCTGACAGAAATGATACAGGTGGGTCAAACAAGGCCTGACACCAGCAGAACTAGTAAGGTTGAGTCAAACGTGGACTGACTCTAGCGTAAATGATAAGGGTGAGTCAAACGAGGGCTGCGTTTACCCCAAATGGTAAGGTTGAGTCAAATGATGCCAGTCTCTGGTACAAATGGTAGGGATGAGATGATCGAGGCCTGACTCTGGAACAAATAGAAGGTTGAGTCAAATGAGCCCAAATGCTGACACAAATGCTAAGGGTTAGTCAAACGAGGCCTGACTGTGGTACAAATGATAACGGTGAGTCAAATGAGGCCCGGCTCCAACACAATTTGCAAGGTTAAGTCAAATGAGGCTTGACTCTGGCACAAATGAGAAGGTTGAGTCAAACGACCCCCAACTCTGGCACAAATGCTAAGGGTTAGTCAAACAAGGCACGACTCTAGCTCAAATGGTAAGTTAACTCACACGAGTGCCGACTCTAGAACAAATGGCAAGGTCGAGTCAAACAAGGACCGAGTACAGCATAATGTGTAAGGTTAATTCAAATGAGGCCCGACTCCAGCACAAATGGCAAGGTCAAGTCAAACGTGGTCCACCTCTGGCACAAATGATAAGGGTGAGTCAAACGAGGTCTGACTCAAGATGCAAATGATATGGGCGAGTCAAACAAGGCCCAACTTGAGGCACAAATGAAATGGTTGAGTCAAACGAGGCTCGACTCAAAGTGCAAACAAGAAGGGTGAGTCAAACAAGGCCTGACTCGAGGCACAAATGATAAGGGTGAGTCAAACGAGGCCCAACTCGAGGCACAAATGATATGGTTGAGTCAAACGAGCGCTGACTCGAGGCGCAAATGATATGGGTGAGTCAAACGAGGCCTGACTCGAAGCACAAATGATAAGGGTGAGTAAAACGAGGCCCGACAAGAGGTGCAAATGATATGGGTGAGCCAAACGAGGCCAGTCTCGAGGCGCAAATGATAAGGGTGAGTCAAACAAAGCCCGACAAGAGGCGCAAATTATATGGTTGAGCCAAACATGGACCAACTCCAGGCGCAAATGATATGGTTGAGTCAAACGAGGCCCGAGTCGAGGCGCAAATGATATGGTTAAGTCAAACGAGGCTCGAATCAAGGCGTAAACATATAGTTAAGTCAAACGAGGCCCGACTCGAGGAGCAAATGATATGGTTAAGTCAAACGAGGCCTAGCTCAAGGCACAAACATATGGGTGAGTCAAACGAAGCTCGACTTGAGGGACAAATGATGTGGTTGAGTCAAACAGGGCCTGACTCAAGGCACAAATGATATGCGTGAGTTAAATAAGGCCTGACTCAAGGCACAAATGATATGGTTGAGTCAAATGAGGCTAGACTCGAGGTGTAAACATATAGGCAAGTAAAATGAGGCTCGAGTCAAGGCGCAAATGATATGGTTGAGTCAAACTAGGCCCGAATCGAGCCGTAAACATATGGGTGAGTCAAGCGAGGCCCAACTCGAGGCACAAATAACGTGGTTGAGTCAAACAAGGCCTAACTCAAGGAACAAATGATATGAGTGAGTCAAACGAGGCCCAACTCGAGGCGCAAATGATATGGTTGAGTCAAACAAGGCCTTACTTGAGGCACAAATGATATGGTTGAGTCAAACGAGGCTCGACCGAGACACAAATGATAAGGGTGAGTCAAACAAGGCCCAACAAGAGGCGTAAATGACAAGGGCGTCTTAAACGAGGCCTGACAAAAGGCGCAAATGATATAAGTGAGTTAAACGAGGCCTAACTCGAGGCGCAAATGATATGGTTGAGTCAAACAAGGCCTGACTCGAGGCACAAATGAGATGGGTGAGTGAAAGGAGGCCTGACTCGAGGCACAATTGATACGGTTTAGTCAAACAAGACCCGCCTCGAGGCACAAACATATGGGTAAGTCAAATGAGGCCCGACTCGAGGAACAAATGATATATTTGAGTCACACGAGCCTGACTCGAGCCACAAATGATATGGGTGAGTCAAACAAGGCCCAAGTCGAGGTGCAACTAATATGGTTGCATGAAACGAGGCCCGACTCGAGGCACAAATGATAAGGATGACACAAATGAGGCTCGACTCGAGGAACAAATGATATGGTTAAGTCAAATGAGGCCTGACTCGAGGAACAAATGTTACGGGTGAGTCAAACAAGGCCTGACTCGAGGCGCAAATGATATGGGTGAGTCAAAGGAGGCCCGAGTCGAGGCACAAATGATACGATTTAGTCAAACAAGACCCGCCTCGAGGCACAAACATATGGGTGAGTCAAACGAGGTACGACTCGAGGAACAAATGATATGGTTGAGTCAAATGAGGCCCGAGGCAAGGCGCAAATGATATGGTTGAGTCAAACGAGGCTTGACTCGAGGTGCAAACATATGGGTGAGTCAAACTACACCCAACTCGAGGAACAATTGATGTGGTTGAGTCAAACAAGGCTTGACTCAAGGCACAAATGATAAGGGTGAGTCAAATGAGGCTCGATTCAAGGCGCAAATGATATGGTTGAGTTAAACAAGCATTGACTTGAGGCACAAATGATATGGGTGACTCAAACGAGGCCTGACTTGAGGTGCAAATGATAAGGGTGAGTAAAACGAGGCCTGACAAGAGGTGTAAATGATATGGGTGAACCAAACGAGGCTTGTCTTGAGGCGCAAATAATAAGGGTGAGTCAAACAAGGCCGGACAAGAGGCACAAATGATATGGTTGAGTCAAACAAGGACCAACTCTAGGCGCAAATGAGATGGTTGAGTCAAACGAGGCTCAAGTCGAGGCAGAAATGATATGGTTGGGTCAAACGAGGCCCGAATCGAGGGACAAATGATGTGGTTGAGTCAAACGGGGACTGACTCGAGGCACAAGTGATATGTGCGAGTCAAATGAGGCCCGACTCGAGGCACAAACGATATCGTTAAGTCAAATAAGGCCCGACTCGAGGCGTAAACATATAGGCAAGTCAAATGAGGCCCGAGTTAAGGTGCAAATAATATGGTTAAGTCAAACTAGGCCCAAAACGAGGCATAAACATATGGGTGAGTCAAGCGAGGCCCGACTTGAGGCACAAATAATGTGGTTGAGTCAAATGAGGCCTGACTCGAGGAACAAATGATATGGGTGAGTCAAACGAGGCCCAAATGATATGGTTGAGTCAAACAAGGCCTTACTCGAGGCACAAATGATATGGTTGAGTCAAACGAGGCCCGACCGAGGCGCAAATGATAAGGGTGAGTCAAATGAGGCCCGACAAGAGGCGTAAATGACAAGGGCGAGTTAAACGAGGCTTGACAAAAGGCGCGAATGATATGGGTGAGTTAAACGAGGCCTAACTCGAGGCGCAAATGATATGATTGAGTTAAACAAGGCCTGACTCAAGGCACAAATGATATGGGTGAGTCAAAGGAGGCCCAACTCGAGGCACAAATGATCCGGTTTAGTCAAACAAGACCCGCCTCAAGGCACAAATATATGGGTGAGTCAAATGAGGCCCTACTTGAGGAACAAATGGTATGGTTGAGTCAAACGAGGTCTGACTCGAGGCACAAATATTATGGGTGAGTTAAACAAGGCTTGACTCAAGGCGCAAATGATTTGGGTGAGTCAAAGGAAGCCCAACTCGAGGCACAAACGTTTGGGTGAGTCAAACAAGGCCCGACTTGAGGAACAAATGATATGGTTGAGTCAAACGAGGCCCGAGTCGAGGCACAAATTATATGGTTGAGTCAAACGAGGCTTGACTCAAGGTGCAAACATATGGGTGAGTCAAACTACACCTCACTCAAGGCACAATTGATGTGGTTGAGTCAAACAAGGCCTGACTCGAGGCACAAATGATATGAGTGAGTCAAACGAGGCCCGAATCAAGGCGCAAATGATATGGTTGAGTCAAACGAGACCCGCCTCGAGGTACAAACATATGGGTGAGTCAAACAAGGCCCGACTCGAGAAACAAATGATATGGTTGACTCACAGAGGCCTGACCCGAGGAACAAATGATATGGGTGAGTCAAACTAGGCTTGAGTCGAGGCGCAAATGATATGGTTGAGCCAAACGAGACCCGACTCGAGGTGCAAATGATAAGGGTGAGACAAACGAGGCTCGACTCTAGGAACAAATGACATGGTTGAGTCAAATGAGGCCTGACTCGAGGCACAAATGTTATGGGTGAGTCAAACAAGGCCTGACTCGAGGCGCAAATGATATGGGTGAGTCAAAGGAGGCCCGACTCGAGGCATAAATGATACGGTTTAGTCAAACAAGACCCGCCTCGAGGCACAAACATATGGGTGAGTCAAATGAGGCCCGACCCGAGGAACAAATGATATGGGTGAGTCAAACTAAGCCTGAGTCGAGGCACAAATGATACGGTTTAGTCAAATAAGACCCGCCTTGAGGTACAAACATATGGGTGAGTCAAACATGGCCCGACACGAGGAACAAATGATATGGTTGAGTCAAACGAGGCCTGACTTGAGGCACGAATGTTATGGGTGAGTCAAACAAGGCCTGACTCGAGGCACAAATGATATGGGTGAGTCAAAGGAGGCCCGACTCGAGGCATAAATGATACGGTTTAGTCAAACAAGACCCGCCTCGAGGCACAAACATATGGGTGAGTCAAATGAGGCCCGACTCGAGGAACAAATGATATGGTTGAGTCATACGAGGCCTGACTCGAGGCACAAATGATATGCGTCAGTCAAACGAGGCCCAAGTCGAGGTGCAATTAATATGGTTGGGTGAAACGAGGCTCGACTCGAGGCGCAAATGATAAGGGTGAGACAAACGAGGCCCGACTCGAGGAGCAAATGATATGGTTGAGTCAAACGAGGCCTGACTCGAGGCACAAATGTTATGGGTGAGTCAAACAAGGCCTAACTCAAGGTGCAAATGATATGGGTGAGTCAAAGGAGGCCTGACTCGAGGCACAAATGATATGGTTTAATCAAACAAGACCCGCCTCTAGGCACAAACATATGGGTAAGTTAAACGAGGCATGACTCGAGGAACAAATGATATGGTTGAGTCAAACGAGGCTTGACTCAAGGTGCAAACATATGGGTGAGTTAAACTACACCTAGCTTGAGGCACAATTATGTGGTTGAGTCAAACAAGTCCTGACTCAAGGCACAAATGATAAGGTTGAGTCAAACGAGGCCCGACTCGAGGCGCAAATGATATGGTTGAGTCAAACAAGCCCTGACTCGAGGCACAAATGATATGGGTGACTCAAACGTGGTTTAACTCGAGGTGCAAATGATAAGGGTAAGTAAAACGAGGCCCAACAAGAGGTGCAAATGATATGGGTGTGCCAAACGAGGCCTATCTCGAGGCGCAAATGATAAGGGTGAGTCAAATAAGGCCCGACAAGAGGCACAAATGATATGGTTGAGTTAAACAAGGACCAACTCTAGGTGCAAATGATATGGTTGAGTCAAACGAGGCCCGAGTCGAGGCTAAAATGATATGTTGGGTCAAACGAGGCTCGAATCGAGAGACAAATGATGTGGTTGAGTCAAACGGGGCCTGACTCGAGGCACAAATGATATGTGTGAGTCAAATGAGACCTGACACAAGGCGCAAACGATATGGTTGAGTCAAATGAAGCCCGACTCGAGGCGTAAACATATAGGCAAGCCAAATGAGGCCTGAGTCAAGGCGCAAATAATATGGTTAAGTCAAACTAGGCCCGAATCGAGGCATAAACATATGGGTGAGTCAAACGAGACCTGACTCGAGGCACAAATGATATGCGTGAGTCAAATGAGGCCCGACTCGAGGCACAAATGATATGGTTAAGTCAAACAAGGCCCGACTCGAGGTGTAAACATATAGGCGAGTCAAATGAGGCCTAAGTCAAGGCGCAAATGATATGGTTGAGTCAAACTAGGCCCAAATCATGGCGTAAACATATGGGTGAGTCAAGGGAGGCCCGACTCGAAGCATAAATAATGTGGTTGAGTTAAACGAGGCCTGACTCGAGGAACAAATGGTATGGGTGAGTCAAACGAGGCCCAACTCGAGGCGCAAATGATATGGTTAAGTCAAACGAGGCCTTACTCGAGGCACAAATGATATGGTGGAGTCAAACGGGGCCCGACCGAGGCGCAAATGATAAGGGTGAGTCAAATGAGGCTCGACAAGAGGCGTAAATGACAAGGGCGAGTTAAACGAGGCCTGACAAAAGGCACGAATGATATGGGTGAGTTAAACAAGGCCTAACTCGAGGTGCAAATGATATGGTTGGGTCAAACGAGGCCTGACTCGAGGCGCAAATGATATAGGTGAGTCAAACCAAGCTCGACAAGAGGCGAAAATGATATGGTTGAGTCAAAGAAGGACCAACTCCAAGTGCAAATGATATGGTTGAGTCAAACGAGGCCCGAGTCGAGGCACAAATGATATGGTTGAGTCAAACGAGGCCTGGCTCAAGCGCAAACATATGGGTGAGTCAAACGAGGCCCGACTCGAGGGACGAATGATGTGGTTAAACGGGGCCAGACTCGAGGCACAAATGATATGCGTGAATCAAATGAGGCCCGGCTCAAGGCACAAACGATATGGTTGAGTCAAACGAGGCCCGACTCGAGGCATAAACATATAGGCGAGTCAAATGAGGCCCGAGTCAAGGCACAAATGATATGGTTCAGTCAAACTAGGCCCGAATCGAGGTGTAAACATATGGGTGAGTCAAGGGGGGCCCAACTCGAGGCATAAATAATGTGGTTGAGTCAAACAAGGCCTGACTCGAAGAACAAATGATATGGGTGAGTTAAACGAGGCCCAACTCGAGGCGCAAATGATATGGTTAAGTCAAACGAGGCCTTACTCGAGGCACAAATGATATGGTTGAGTCAAATGAGGCCTGACCATGGCTAAATGATAAGTGTGAGTCAAATGAGGCTCGACAAGAGGCGTAAATGACAAGGGCGAGTTAAACGAGGCCTGACAAAAGGCGCGAATGATATGGGTGAGTTAAATAAGGCCTAACTCGAGGAACAAATCATATGGTTGAGTCAAACAAGGCCTGACTCGAGGCACAAATGATATGGGTGAGTCAAATGAGGCCCGACTCGAGGCACAAATGATATGGTTTAGTCAAACGAGACCTGCCTCGAGGCACAAACATATGGGTGAGTCAAACGAGGCCCGACACGAGGTGCAAATGATATGATTGGGTCAAACAAGGCCCGATTCGAGGCACAAATGATAAGGGTGAGACAAACAAGGACCGACTTGAGGAACAAATGATATGGTTGAGTCAAACGAGGCCTGACTCGAGGCACAAATGTTATGGGAGAGTCAAACAAGGCTTGACTTGAGGCATAAATGATATGGGTGAGTCAAACGAGACCCGCCTCAAGGCACAAACATATGGGTGAGTCAAACGAGGCCCGACTCGAGGAACAAATGATATGGTTGAGTCAAATAAGGCTCGAGTCGAAGCATATATGATATGGTTGAGAACTCAACCATATCATTTGTGCCTCGAGTTGGGCCTCGTTTGACTCACCGTTACCTTTTGTGTCTCGAGTCGGGACTCGTTTGACTCACGCCTATGATTTACGCATCGTCTTGAGCATCGTTTGACTCAATCTAATCATTTACGCCTCAAGTTAGGCCTCATTTGAATCAACCATATCATTTACGCCTCGAGATGGGCCTCGTTTGACTCAATGTTATCATTTGCGCCTTGAGTCAGGTCTCGTTCGATTCAACCTTATCATTTGCGCCTCGAGTTAGGCCTCGTTCGACTCAACCTTATCTTTTGTGCCTCGACTCGGGCCTCATTTGACTCAACCATACGAATTGTGCCTCGAGTTGGGCCTCGTTTGACTCACCCTTACCATTTGCACCTCTAATCGGGCCTCGTTCAACTCAACCATATCATTTGTGCCTCAAGTCGAGCCTTCTTTGACTCACCCATATCATTTGTGCATCAAGTCGGTCCTCGTTTGACTCAACCGTATCATTTACGCCTTGAGTCGGGCCTCGTTTGACTCAACGTTATCATTTGTGCCTCGACTCAGGCCTCGTTCGATTCAACCTTATCATTTGCGCCTCGAGTCGGGCCTCGTTTAACTCAACCATATCATTTGCGCATTGAGTCGGGCCTCGTTCAACTCAACCTTTTCAATTGCGCCTCGAGTTGAGCCTCATTCGACTCAACCTTATCATTTGCGCCTCGAGTCAGGCCTCGTTTGACTCAACCTTACCATTTGCGCCTCGAGTCGAGCCTCCTTTGACTCACCCATATCATTTGTGCATCAACTTGGTCCTCATTTGACTCAAGCGTATCATTTACGCCTCAAGACGGGCCTCGTTCGATTCAACCTTATCATTTGCGCCTCGAGTCAGGCCACGTTTGACTCAACCTTATCATTTCTGCCTCGTGTCGGGCCTCGTTCAACACATGCTTATCATTTACGCCTTGAGTCAGGCGTCGTTTGACTCAACCTTATCATTTGCACCTCAAGTTGGGCCTTGTTTACTCAACCATATCATTTGTGCCTCGACTCGGGCCTCGTTTGACTGACCCTTACCATTTGAATCTCGGGTTGGGCGTTGTTTGACTCAACCATATCTTGAGCGCCTTGAGTTGGGCCTCATTTGACTCTCGTATATCGTTTGCGCCTAGAGGTAGGCCTCGTTCGACTCAACCATATGATTTGCGCCTTGAATCGGGCCTCGTTTGACTCCCCCATATCATTTGTGCCTCAACTCGGGCCTCGTTTAACTCAACCATATCATTTATGCCTCGAGTCGGGCCTCGTTTGACTCACCCTTACCTTTTGTGCCTCGAGTCGGGCCTCGTTTGACTCACTCCTATGATTTACGCATCGTCTCGAGCATTGTTTGACTCAACCTTATCATTTATGCCCCAACTCGGGCCTCGTTTGAATCAACCATATCATTTACGCCTCGAGATGGGCCTCGTTTGACTCAACCTTATCGTTTGCGCCTCGAGTCGGGCCTCATTCGATTGTACCT
Organism: Dicorynia guianensis; assembly: GCA_037013595.1. Classification (NCBI taxonomy): domain Eukaryota; kingdom Viridiplantae; phylum Streptophyta; class Magnoliopsida; order Fabales; family Fabaceae; genus Dicorynia; species Dicorynia guianensis. Next base: position 19,590,139 of record JASUAB010000002.1, on the reverse strand, counting down.
TATCATTTGTGCCTCGAGTTGGGCCTCGTTCGACTCAACCTTATCATTTGTGCCTCGACTCGGGCCTCGTTTGACTCAACCATATCTTTTATGCCTCGAGTTGAGCCTAGTTTGACTTACCCTTACCATTTGCACCTCTAATCGGGCCTCGTTCGACTCAACCATATCATTTGCGCCTCGAGTCGGGCCTCCTTTGACTCACCCATATCATTTGTGCCTCGACTCGATCCTCATTTGACTCAACCGCATCATTTATGCCACGAGTCGGGCCTCGTTTGACTCAACCTTATCATTTGCACCTCGAGTCGGGCCTGGTTCGATTCAACCTTATCATTTACGCCTCGAGTCAGGCCTCGTTTAACTCAACCATATCATTTGCGCCTTGAGTCGGGCCTCGTTCGACTCAACCTTTTCAATTGCACCTTGAGTCGGGCCTCGTTAGACTCACCCATATCATTTGCGCCTCAAGTTGGGCTTCGGTTGACTCAACCATATCATTTGTGCCTCGAGTCGAGCCTCATTTAACTTACCCTTACCTTTTGTACCTCGAGTTGGGCCTCATTGGACACAGCTATATCATTTACGCCTCATGTTGAGCATTGTTTGACTCAACCTTATCATTTGCGCCTCGAGTCCGGCCTCGTTCGACTCAACCTTATCATTTACGCCTTGAGTCAGGCCTTGTTTGTCTCACCGATATCATTTATGGCTCATGTCGAGCATCGTTTGACTTACCCTTACTTTTTGTGCCTCGAGTCGGGCCTGGTTTGACTGACCCATATCATTTGTGCCCCGAGTCGGGCATCGTTTGACTCAACCATATAATTTGTGCCTCAAGTCGAGCCTCGTTTGACTCACCCTTACCTTTTGGGCCTCGAGTTAGGCCTCGTTCGACTCAACCTTTTCAATTGTACCTCGAGTCGGGCCTCGTTCGACTCAAGCTTATCATTTGCGCCTCGAGTTGGGCCTCGATTGACTCAACCTTATCATTTGTGCCTCGTGTTGGGCCTCATTCAACTCACGCATACCATTTGCACCTCGAGACGGGCCTTGTTTGACACACCCATATCATTTGTGCCTCAACTTGGGCCTCGTTTGACTCAACCATATCATTTACGCCTCAAGTCAGGCCTCGTTTGACTCAACCTTATCATTTGCACCTCAAGTCGGGACTCGTTTAACTCAACCATATCATTTGCGTCTCGAGTCGGGCCTCATTTGACTTACCCTTAGCATTCGCGCCTTGAGTCGGGCCTCATTTGACTCAACCATATCATGAATGCCTAGAGTTGGGCCTCATTTGACACTCGCATATCATTTTCACCTCGAGTCGGGCCTCGTTTGACACACTCATATCATTTGTGCCTCAACTCGAGCCTCGTTTGAGTCAACCATATCATTTGTGCATCGAGTCGGGCCTCGTTTGACTCAACCATATCATTTGCTCCTCGAGTCGTGCCTCATTTGACTCAACCATATCATTTATGCCTCGAGTCGGGCCTCGTTTGACTCACCCTTACCTTTTGTGCCTCGAGTCGGGCCTCGTTTGACTCATGCCTATCATTTACCCCTCGTGTTGAGCATCCTTGACTCAACCTTAACATTTATGCCTCAAGCCGAGCGTCATTTGAATCAACCATATCAATTACACCTCGAGACGGGCCTCGTTTGAATCAACCATATCATTTATGCCTAGAGACGGGCCTCGTTTGACTCTACCTTATCATTTGCGCCTCGAGTCGTGCCTCGTTGGACTTAACCTTATCACTTGCGTCTCGAGTCTGGCCTCGTTCAATTCAACCTTATCATTTGGGCCTCGACTCGGGCTTTGTTTGACTCAACCATATCATTTGTGCCTCGAGTCGGGCCTCGTTTGACTCACCCTTACCATTTACACCACGAGTCGGGCCTCGTTTGATGCAACCATATCATGAGCACCTTTAGTTGGGCCTAATTTGAGTCACCCATTTCGTTTGCACCTCGAGTTGGGCCTCGTTCGACTCAGCCATATCATTTATGCCTCGAGGCAGGCCTCGTTTGACTAACCCATATCATTTATGCCTCAACTTGGGCCTCGTTTGACTCAACTATATCATTTACGCCTCGAGTCGGGCCTCGTTTGACTCAACCATATCATCTGCGCCTCGAGTCGGGCCTTGTTTGAATCAACCTTATCATTTGCGCCTCAAGTTGGGCATCGTTTAACTCAACCATATCATTTGCACCTCGAGTCGAGCATCGTTTGACTCAACCATATCATTTGCGCCTTGAGTCAGGCCTCGTTTGACTCAACCTTATCATTTGTTCCTTGAGTTGGGCCTCGTTTGATTCAACATCATCATTTGCACCTCGAGTCGAGCCTCGTTTGACCTACCCATATCATTTGTGCCTCGAGTCGGGCCTCCTTTGACTCACCCATATCATTTAGGCCTCAATTCGGGCCTCAATTGACTCAATCATATCATTTATGCCTCGAGTCGGGCCTCGTTTGACCCAACCTTCTCATTTCTCGTTTAACTCACCCTTACCATTTGCGCCTTGAATTAGACCTCGTTTGACTTAGCCATATCATGAGTGCCTTGAGTTAGGCCCCACTTGACTCACACATATCGTATGTGCCTCGAGTTGTGCCTCATGCAACTCAACTATATTATTTATGCCTCGAGGCGGGCCTCGTTTGACTCACTCATATCATTTGTGCCTTAAGTCAGGCCTCGTTTGACTCAACCATATCATTTGTGCCTCGAGTCGGGCCTCGTTTGACTCACCCATATCATTTGCGCCTCGAGTTGGGCCTCGTTCAACTCAACCATATCATTTGTGCCTCGAGTCGGGTCTCGTTTGACTAACCCTTACCTTGTGTGCCTCGAGTCAGGCCTCATTTGACTCACCCATATCCTTTACACCTCGTGTCGAGAATCATTTGACTCAACCTTATCATTTGTGCCTCAAGTCGGGCCTCGTTTGAATCAACCATATCCTTTACGCCTCGAGGCAGGCCTCGTTTGACTCAACCTTATCATTTGTGCCTCGAGTCAGGCTCCATTTGACTCAACCATATCATTTGTGCCTCGAGTCAGGCCTCGTTTGACTCAACCTTATCATTTGCGCCTCGAGTCGGGCCTCGTTCGATTCAACCTTATCATTTGTGCCTCGAGTCGGGCCTCGTTCAACTCAGCCTTATCATTTGCACCTTGAGTCGGGCCTCGTTTGACTCAACCTTATCATTTGTGCCTCGAGTCAGGCCCCATTCGACTCAACCTTATCATTTACGCCTCGAGTTGAGCCTCGTTTGACTGAACCTTGTCATTAGTGCCTCGTGTTGGGCCTTGTTCAACTCTCGCTTACCATTTGTGCCTCGAGTCGGGCCTCGTTTGACTCACCCATATTATTTGCGCCTCGAGTCGGGCCTTGTTCAACTCAACCATATCATTTGTGCCTCGAGCTGGGCCTTGTTTGACTCAACCTTGCCGTTGGTGCATCGAGTCGAGCCTCGTTTGACTCAGCCATATCATTTACGCCTCTTGTCGAGCATCGTTTGACTCAACCTTATCATTTACGCCTCAAGTCGGGCGTCGTTTGACTCGCCCATATCATTTGTGCCTCAACTCGGTCCTCGTTAGACTCAACCATAACATTTACGCCTCGAGATGGGTCTCGTTTGATTCAACCATATCATTTGCGCCTCGAGTCAGGCGTTATTTAACTCAACTATATCATTTGTACCTCGAGTTGGGCCTCGTTTGACTCACCCTTAGCATTTGCGCCTTGAGTCGGGCCTCATTTGACTCAACCATATCATGAACGCCTCGAGTTGGGCCTCATTTGACATTCGCATATCATATACGCCTCGAGTCAGGCCTCGTTTGACACACCCATATCATTTGTGCCTCAACTCGAACCTCGTTTGAGTCAACCATATCATTTGTGCCTCTAGTCGGGCCTCATTTGACTCAACCATATCATTTGCACCTCGAGTCATGCCTCGTTTGACTCAACCTTGTCATTTGCGCCTGGTGTTGGGCCTCGTTGAACTCATGCTTACCATTTGTGCCTCGACTCAAGCCTCGTTTGACTCACCCATATCATTTGCACCTCGAGTCGGGCATCGTTCGACTCAACCACATCATTTATGCCTCGAGTCGGGCCTCGTTTGACTTACCCTTACCTTTTGTGCCTCGAGTCGGGCCTTGTTTGGCTCATGCCTATCATTTACACCTCGTGTTGAGCATCGCTTAACTCAACCTTATCTTTTATGCCTCAAGCCAGGCCTCATTTGAATCAACGATATCAATTATACCTCGAGATAAGCCTCGTTTGAATCACCCATATCATTTATGCCTAGAGACGGGCCTCGTTTGACTCAACCTTATCATTTGCGCCTCGAGTCGGGCCTCGTTGGACTTAACCTTATCATTTGCGCCTCGAGTCTGGCCTCGTTCAATACAACCTTATCATTTGGGCCTCGACTCGGGCTTCGTTTGACTCAACCATATCATTTGTGCCTCGAGTCGAGCCTTGTTTGACTTACCCTTACCATTTGCACCTTGAGTCAGGACTCGTTTGACTCAACCATATCATAAGTGCCTTCAGTTGGGCCTAATTTGACTCACCCATATCGTTTGCGCCTCGAGTCGGGCCTCGTTCGATTCAACCATATGATTTGTGCCTCGAGCCAGGCCTCATTTGACTAACCCATATCATTTGTGCCTCAACTTGGGCCTCGTTTGACTCAACCATATCATTTACGCCTCGAGTCGGGCCTCGTTCGGTTCAACCTTATCATCTGCACCTCAAGTTGGGCCTCGTTTGACTCAACCATATCATTTGCGCCTCGAGTCAGGCCTCGTTTGACTCAACCTTATTGTTTACGCCTCGAGTCGGGCCTCGTTTCACTCAACCATATCATTTGCGCCTCGAGTCGAGCATCGTTTGAGTCAACCATATCATTTACGCCTTGAGTCGGGCCTCGTTTGACTCAACCTTACAATTTGTGCCTTGAGTCGAGCCTCATTCAATTCAACGTTATCATTTGCGCCTCCAGTCGAGCCTCGTTTGACTCACATACATCATGTGTGCCTCAAGTTGGGCCTCCTTTGACTCACCCATATCATTTACGCCTCAATTCGGGCCTCATTTAACTTAATCATATCATTTACGCATCGAGTCGGGCCTCATTTGACCCAACCTTCTCATTTCTCGTTTGACTCACCCTTACCATTTGTGCCTCAAGTCGAGCCTCGTTTGACTCACCCATATCATTTGTGCCTCAACTCGGGCCTCGTTTGACTCAACCATATCATTTATGCCTCGAGTTAGGCCTCGTTTGAATCAACCTGATCATTTATACCTCAAGTCGGGCTTGTTTGACTCAAACATATCATTTGTGCCTCGAGTCGGGCCTCATTTGACTCACCCATACCATTTGCGGCTTAAGTCAGGCCTCGTTTAACCCAACCATATCATGAGCGCCTTGAGTTGGGCCTCGTTTGACTCAACCATATCATTTGCGTCTTGAGTCGGGCCTTGTTTGACTCACTCATATTATTTGTGCCTCAACTTGGGCCTCATTTTACTCAACCGTATGATTTACGCCTCGAGACGGGCCTTGCTCGATTCAACCTTATCATTTGTACCTCGAGTCGGGTCTCGTTTTATTCAACCATATCATTTGTGCCTCGAGTCGGGCCTCGTTGGACTCAACCTTATCCTTATCATTTGCATCTCGAGTCAGGCCTCGTCCGACTCAAGCATATAATTTGCGCCTCAAGTCGGTCCTCGTTTGACTCTATGTTATTCTTTGCGCCTCGTGTCGGGCCTCGTTTGACTTAACCTTATCATTTGCGCCTCGAGTCAGGCCTCGTTTGACTCAACCTTATCATTTCTGCCTCGTGTCGGGCCTCATTCAACACATGCTTATCATTTACGCCTCGAGTCAGGCATCGTTACACTCCACCTTATCATTTGCACCTCAAGTCGGGCCTTCTTTGACTCAACCATATCATTTGTGCCTCGACTCGGGCCTTGTTTGACTGACCCTTACCATTTGCACCTTGGGTTGGGCGTCGTTTGACTCAACCATATCTTGAGCGCCTTGAGTTGGGCCTCATTTGACTCTCGTATATCGTTTGCGCTTGGAGGCGGCCCTCATTCGACTCAACCATATGATTTGCGCCTTCAGTCGGGCCTCATTGGACTCAACCATATCATTTACATCTCGAGTCGAGCCTCGTTGGACTCAATCATATCATTTGTGCCTCGAGTCGGGCCTCGTTTGACTCACCCTTACCTTTTGTGCCTCGAGTCGGGCCTCGTTTGACTCACTCCTATGATTTACACATCGTCTTGAACATTGTTTGACTTAACCTTATCATTTATGCCCCAACTTGGGCCTCGTTTGAATCAACCATATCATTTACGCCTCGAGATGGGCCTCGTTTGACTCAACCTTATCGTTTGCGCCTCGAGTCAGGCCTCGTTCGATTCTACCTTATCATTTGTGCCTTGAGTTGGGCCTCGTTCAACTCAACCTTATCATTTGTGACTCGACTCAGGCCTCGTTTGACACAACCATATCTTTTGTGCCTCGAGTCGAGCCTCGTTTGACTTACCCTTACCATTTGCACCTCTAATCGGGCCTCGTTTGAATCAACCATATCATGAGCGCCTTGAGTTGTGCTTCATTTGACTCAGCCATATCGTTTGTGCCTCGAGTCAGGCCTCGTTCGACTCAACCATATCATTTACGCCTCGAGTCGGGCCTCCTTTGACTCACCCATATCATTTGTGCATCGACTCGATCCTCGTTTGACTCAACCGCATCATTTATGCCTCGAGTCGCGCCTCGTTTGACTAAACCTTATCATTTGCGCCTCGACTTGGGCCTCGTTCGATTCAACCTTATCATTTATGCCTCGAGTCAAGCCTCGTTTAACTCAACCATATCATTTGCGCCTCGAGTCGGGCCTCGTTAGACTCACCCATATCATTTGCGCCTCAAGTCGGGCTTCGTTTGGCTCAACCATATCATTTGTGCCTCGAGTCGAGCCTCATTTGACTCACCCTTACCTTTTGTGCCCTGAGTTGGGCCTCGTTTGACACACCTATATCATTTACGCCACGTGTTGAGCATTGTTTGACTCAACCTTATCATTTGCGCCTCGAGTCCAGCCTCGTTCGACTCAACCTTATCATTTACGCCTTGAGTCAGGCCTTGTTTGACTTACTGATATTATTTACAGCTCATGTCGAGCATCGTTTGACTTACCCTTACTTTTTGTGCCTCGAGTTGGGCCTGGTTTGACTCACCCATATCATTTGTGCCCCTAGTCGGGCGTCGTTCGACTCAACCATATAATTTGTGCCTCGAGTGGGGCCTCATTTGACTCACTCTTACCTTTTTTAGGCCTCGTACGACTCAACCTTTTCAATTGCGCCTTGAGTCGGGCCTCGTTCGACTCAAGCTTATCATTTGCGTCTCGAGTCGGGCCTCGATTGACTCAACCTTATCATTTGCACCTCGTGTTGGGCCTCATTCAACTCATGCATACCATATGCACCTCGAGACGGGCCTCGTTTGACTCACCCATATCATTTGTTCCTCATCCTGGGCCTCGTTGGACTCAACCATATCATTTATGCCTCGAGTCGGGCCTCGTTCGACTCAACCTTATCATTTGCGCCTCGAGTCAGCCCTCATTTGACTCAACGTTATCATTTGCGCCTCGAGTCAGGACTCGTTTAACTTAACCATATCATTTGCGTCTCGAGTCGGGCCTCATTTGACTCACCCTTAGCATTTGCGCCTCGAGTCGAGCCTCATTTGACTCAACCATATCTTGAACGCCTAGAGTTGGGCCTCATTTGACACTCGTATATCATTTGCGCCTCGAGTCGGGCCTCGTTTGAGTCAACCATATCATTTGTGCCTTGAGTCGGGCCTCGTTTGAGTCAACCATATCATTTGTGCCTTGAGTCGGGCCTCGTTTGACTCAACCATATCATTTGCTCCTCGAGTCGTGCCTCATTTGACTCAACCATATCATTTATGCCTCGAGTCGGGCCTCGTTTGACTTACCCTTACCTTTTGTGCGTCGAGTCGGGCCTTATTTGACTCATGCCTATCATTTACGCCTCGTGTTGAGTATCGCTTGACTCAACCTTATGCCTCAAGCCGGGCGTCATTTGAATCAACCATATCAATTACACCTCGAGACGGGCCTCGTTTGAATCAACCATATCATTTATGCCTAGAGATGGGCCTCGTTTGACTCAACCTTATCATTTGCGCCTCGAGTCGGGCCTTGTTGGACTTAACCTTATCACTTGCGCCTCGAGTCTGGCCTCGTTCAATTCAACCTTATCATTTGGGCCTCGATTCGGGCTTCGTTTGACTCAACCATATCATTTGTGCCTCGAGTCGGGTCTCGTTTGACTCACCCTTACCATTTGCACCACGAGTCGAGCCACGTTTGACGCAACCATATCATGAGCGCCTTCAGTTGGGCCTAATTTGACTCACCCGTTTCGTTTGCGCCTCGAGTTGGGCCTTGTTCGACTCAGCCATATCATTTGTGCCTCGAGGTAGGCCTCGTTTGACTAACCCATATCATTTGCGCCTCAACTTGGGCCTCGTTTGACTCAACCATATCATTTACGCCTCGAGACAGGCCTCGTTTGACTCAACCTTATCATTGGCACCTCGTGTCGAGCCTCGTTTGACTCTACCATATCATCTGCGCTTCGAGTTGGGCCTTGTTTGACTCAACCTTATCATTTGCGCCTCGAGTCGGGCCTCATTTGACTCACCCTTAGCATTTGCGCCTCGAGTCGGGCCTCATTTGGCTCAACCATATCTTAAACGCCTAGAGTTAGGCCTCATTTCACACTCGCATATCATTTGCACCTCGAGTCGGGCCTCGTTTGACACACCCATATCATTTGTGCCTCAACTCAGGCCTCGTTTGAGTCAACCATATAATTTGTGCCTCGAGTCGGGCCTCGTTTGACTGAACCATATCATTTGCTCCTCGAGTTGTGCCTCATTTGACTCAACCATATCATTTATGCCTCAAGTCGGGCCTCGTTTGACTCGCCCTTACCTTTTGTGCCTCGAGTCGGGCCTCGTTTGACTCATGCCTATCATTTACGCCTCATGTTGAGCATCGCTTGACTCAACCTTAACATTTATGCCTCTAGCCGGGCGTCATTTGAATCAACCATATCAATTACACCTCGAGACAGGCCTCGTTTGAATCAACCATATCATTTATGCCTAGAGACGGGCCTCGTTTGACTCGACCTTATCGTTTACGCCTCGAGTCAGGCCTCATTGGACTTAACCTTATCACTTGCGCCTCGAGTCTGGCCTCATTCAATTCAACCTTATCATTTGGGCCACGATTTGGGCTTCGTTTGACTCAACCATATCATTTGTGCCTCGAGTCGGGCCTCGTTTGACTCACCCTTGCCATTTGCACCACGAGTCGGGCCTCGTTTAACGCAACCATATCATGAGCGCCTTCAGTTGGGCCTAATTTGACTCACCCATTTCGTTTGCGCCTCGAGTTCGGCCTCGTTCGACTCAGCCATATCATTTGTGCCTCGAGGTAGGCCTCGTTTAACTAACCCATATCATTTGTGCCTCAGCTTGGGCCTCGTTTGACTCAACCATATCTTTTACGCCTCGAGTCGGGCCTCGTTTGACTCAACCTTATGATTGGCACCTCGTGTCGAGCCTCATTTGACTCTACCATATCATCTGCGCCTCGAGTCAGGCCTTGTTTGACTCAACCTTATTATTTACGTCTCGAGTCGGGCCTCATTTGACTCACCCTTAGCATTTGCACCTTGAGTTAGGCCTCATTTGGCTCAACCATATCTTGAACGCCTAGAGTTGCGCCTCATTTGACACTCGCATATCATTTGCGCCTCGAGTCGGTACTCGTTTGACATACCCATATCATTTGTGCCTCGAGTCAGGCCTCGTTTGACTCAACCATATCATTTGTGCCTCGAGTCGTGCCTCGTTTGACTCAACCATATCATTTATGCCTCGAGTCGGGCCTCGTTTGACTCGCCCTTACCTTTTGTGCCTCGAGTCGGGCCTCGTTTGACTCATGCCTATCATTTACGCCTCATGTTGAGTATCGCTTGACTCAACCTTAACATTTATGCCTCTAGCCGGGCGTCATTTGAATCAACCATATCAATTCCACCTCGAGACGGGCCTCGTTTGAATCAACCATATCTTGAACAGCTAGAGTTGGGCCTCATTTGACACTCGCATATCATTTGCGCCTCGAGTCGGGCCTCGTTTGACACACCCATATCATTTGTGCCTCAACTCGGGCCTCGTTTGTGTCAACCATATCTTTTGTACCTCAAGTCGGGCCTCGTTTGACTCAACCATATCATTTGATCCTCGAGTCGTGCCTCGTTTGACTCAACCATATCATTTATACCTCGAGTCGGGCCTCGTTTGACTCGCCCTTACCTTTTGTGCCTCGAGTCGGGCCTCGTTTGACTCATGCGTATCATTTATGCCTTGTATTAAGCATCGCTTGACTCAACCTTAACATTTATGCCTCTAGCCGGGCGTCATTTGAATCAACCATATCAATTACACCTCGAGACGGGCCTCGTTTGAATCAACCATATCATTTATGCCTAGAGACGGGCCTCGTTTGACTCGACCTTATCATTTGTGCCTCGAGTCGGGCCTCGTTGGACTTAACCTTATCACTTGCGCGTCGAGTCTGGCCTCGTTCAATTCAACCTTATCATTTGGGCCTCGATCCGGGCTTCGTTTTACTCAACCATATCATTTGTGCCTCGAGTCGGGCCTCGTTTGACTCATGCCTATCATTTACGCCTCGTGGTGAGCATCGCTTGACTCAACCTTAACATTTATGCCTCTAGCCGGGCGTCATTTGAATCAACCATATCGATTATACCTCGAGACGGGCCTCGTTTGAATCAACCATATCATTTATGCCTAGAGACGGGCCTCGTTTGACTCGACCTTATCATTTGCGCCTCGAGTCGGGCCTCGTTGGACTTAACCTTATCACTTGTGCCTCGAGTCTGGCCTCGTTTAATTCAACCTTATCATTTAGGCCTCGATTCGGGCTTCGTTTGACTCAACCATATCGTTTGTGCGTAGAGTCGGGCCTCGTTTGACTCACCCTTACCATTTGCACCACGAGTCGGGCCTCGTTTGACGCAACCATATCATGATCACCTTCAGTTGGGCCTAATTTGACTCACCCATTTCGTTTGCGCCTCGAGTTGGGCCTCGTTCGACTCAGCCATATCATTTATGCCTTGAGGTAGGCCTCGTTTGACTAACCCATATCATTTGTGCCTCAACTTGGGCCTCGTTTGACTCAATCATATCATTTACGCCTCGAGTCGGGCCTTGTTTGACTCAACCTTATTATTGGCACCTCGTGTCGAGCCTCGTTGGACTCGACCATATCATCTGCGCCTCAAGTCGGGCCTTGTTTGACTCAACCTTATCATTTGCGCCTTGAGTTGGGCCTCATTTGACTCAACCTTAGCATTTGCACCTCGAGTCGGGCCTCATTTTACTCAACCATATCTTGAACGCCTAGAGTTGGGCGTCATTTGACACTCGCATATCATTTGCGCCTCGAGTCGGGCCTCGTTTGACACACCCATATCATTTGTGCCTTAACTTGGGCCTCGTTTGAGTCAACCATATCATTTGTGCCTCGAGTCGGGCCTCGTTTGACTCAACCATATCATTTGCTCCTCGAGTCGTGCCTCGTTTGACTCAACCATATCATTTATACCTCGAGTCGGGCCTCGTTTGACTCGCCCTTACCTTTTGTGCCTCGAGTCGGGCCTCGTTTGACTCATGTGTATCATTTATGCCTCGTGTTAAGCATCGCTTGACTCAACCTTAACATTTATGCCTCTAGCCGGGCGTCATTTGAATCAACCATATCAATTACACCTCGAGACGGGCCTCGTTTGAATCAACCATATCATTTATGCCTAGAGACGGGCCTCGTTTGACTCGACCTTATCATTTGCGCCTCGAGTCGGGCCTCGTTGGACTTAACCTTATCACTTGCGCGTCGAGTCTGGCCTCGTTCAATTCAACCTTATCATTTGGGCCTCGATTTGGGCTTCGTTTTACTCAACCATATCATTTGTGCCTCAAGTCGGGCCTCGTTTGACTCATGCCTATCATTTACGCCTCGTGGTGAGCATCGCTTGACTCAACCTTAACATTTATGCCTCTAGCCGGGCGTCATTTGAATCAACCATATCAATTACACCTCGAGACGGGCCTCGTTTGAATCAACCATATCATTTATGCCTAGAGACGGGCCTCGTTTGACTCGACCTTATCATTTGCGCCTCGAGTCGGGCCTCGTTGGACTTAACCTTATCACTTGTGCCTCGAGTCTGGCCTCGTTTAATTCAACCTTATCATTTGGGCCTCGATTCGGGCTTCGTTTGACTCAACCATATCATTTGTGCGTAGAGTCAGGCCTCATTTGACTCACCCTTACCATTTGCACCACGAGTCGGGCCTCGTTTGACGCAACCATATCATGAGCACCTTCAGTTGGGCCTAATTTGACTCACCCATTTCGTTTGCACCTTGAGTTGGGCCTCGTTCGACTCAGCCATATCATTTATGCCTTGAGGTAGGCCTCGTTTGACTAACCCATATCATTTGTGCCTCAACTTGGGCCTCGTTTGACTCAATCATATCATTTACGCCTCGAGTTGGGCCTTGTTTGACTCAACCTTATTATTGGCACCTCGTGTCGAGCCTCGTTGGACTCGACCATATCATCTGCGCCTCAAGTCGGGCCTTGTTTGACTCAACCTTATCATTTGCGCCTTGAGTTGGGCCTCATTTGACTCACCCTTAGCATTTGCACCTCGAGTCGGGCCTCATTTTACTTAACCATATCTTGAACGCCTAGAGTTGGGCGTCATTTGACACTCGCATATCATTTGCGCCTCGAGTCGGGCCTCGTTTGACACACCCATATCATTTGTGCCTTAACTTGGGCCTCGTTTGAGTCAACCATATCATTTGTGCCTCGAGTCGGGCCTCGTTTGACTCAACCATATCATTTGCTCCTCGAGTCGTGCCTCGTTTGACTCAACCATATCATTTATGCCTCGAGTCAGGCCTCGTTTGACTCGCCCTTACCTTTTGTGCCTCGAGTCGGGCCTCGTTTGACTCATGCCTATCATTTACGCCTCGTGTTGAGCATCGCTTGAGTCAACCTTAACATTTATGCCTCTAGCCAGGCGTCATTTGAATCAACCATATCAATTACACCTCGAGACGGGCCTCGTTTGAATCAACCATATCATTTATGCCTAGAGACGGGCCTCGTCTGACTCGACCTTATCATTTGTGCCTCGAGTCGGGCCTCGTTGGACTTAACCTTATTACTTGCGCCTCAAGTCTGGCCTCGTTCAATTCAACCTTATCATTTGGGCCTCGACTCGGACTTCGTTTGACTCAACCATATCATTTGTGCCTCGAGTCGGGCCTCGTTTGACTCACCATTACCATTTACACCATGATTCGGGCCTCGTTTGACACAACCATATCATGAGCGCCATCAGTTGGGCCTAATTTGACTCACCCATTTCGTTTACGCCTCGAGTTGCGCCTCGTTTGACTCAGCCATATCATTTGTGCCTCGGGGCAGGCCTCGTTTGACTAACCCATATCATTTGTGCCTCAACTTGGGCCTCGTTTGACTCAACCATATCATTTATGCCTCGAGTCGGGCCTCGTTGGACTTAACCTTATCATCGGCACCTCGTGTTGAGCCTCGTTTGACTCAACCATATCATTTGCGCCTCGAGTCAGGCCTTGTTTGACTCAACTTTATCATTTGCGCCTTGAGTCGGGCCTCGTTTAACTCAACCATATCATTTGCGCCTCGAGTGGAGCATCATTTGAGTCAACCATATATTTGCCCCTTGAGTCGGGCCTCGTTTGACTCAACCTTATAATTTGTGCCTTGAGTCGAGCCTCGTTCAATTCAACGTTATCATTTGCGCCTCTAGTCGAGCCTCGTTTGACTCACATACATCATTTGTGCCTCGAGTCAGGCCTCCTTTGACTCACCCATATCATTTGCGCCTTAATTCGGGCCTCATTTAACTTAATCATATCATTTACGCATCGAGTCAGGCCTCGTTTGACCCAACCTTCTCATTTCTTGTTTGACTCACCCTTACCATTTGCGCCTTAAGTTGGGCCTCGTTTGACTCCCCCATATCATTTGTGCCTCAACTCGGGCCTCGTTTGACTCAACCATATCATTTGTGCCTCGAGTCGGGCCTCATTTGACTCACCCATACCATTTGCGGCTTAAGTCGGGCCTCATTTGACTCAACCATATCATGAGCGCCTTGAGGTGGGCCTTGTTCGACTCAACCATATCATTTGCGCCTCGAGTCGAGCCTCATTTGACTCACTCATATCATTTGGGCCTCAACTTGGGCCTCGTTTTACTCAACCATATGATTTACGCCTCGAGACGGGCCTTGCTCGATTCAGCCTTATCATTTGTACCTCGAGTCAGGCCTTGTTTTACTTAACCATATCATTTGCGCCTCAAGTCGGGCCTCGTTTGACTCAACCTTATCCTTATCATTTGCACCTCAAGTCAGGCCTCGTTCGTCTCAAGCATATAATTTGCGCCTCAAGTCAGTCCTCATTTGACTCAACGTTATTCTTTGCGCCTCGAGTCGGGCCTTATTTGACTTAACCTTATCATTTGCCCCTTGAGTCAGGCCTCTGTTTGACTCAACCTTATCATTTCTGCCTCGTGTCGGGCCTCGTTCAACACATGCTTATCATTTACGCCTCGAGTCAGGTGTCGTTTGACTCAACCTTATCATTTGCGCCTCAAGTTGGGCCTTGTTTGACTCAACCATATCATTTGTGCCTTGACTCGAGCCTCGTTTGATTGACCCTTACCATTTGCACCTTGGGTTGGGCGTCGTTTGACTCAATCATATCTTGAGCGCCTTGAGTTGGGCCTCATTTGACTCTCGTATATCGTTTGCACCTAGAGGCGGGCCTCGTTCGACTCAACCATATCATTTGCGCCTTAAGTCGGGCCTCGTTTGACTCACCCATATCATTTGTGCCTCAACTCGGGCCTCGTTTGACTCAACCATATCATTTACACCTCGAGTCGAGCCTCGTTGGACTCAACCATATCATTTGTGCCTCGAGTCGGGCCTCATTTGACTCACCCTTACCTTTTGTGCCTCAAGTCAAGCCTCGTTTGACTCACTCCTATGATTTACGCATCGTCTCGAGCATTGTTTGACTTAACCTTATCATTTATGCCCCAACTCGGGCCTCGTTTGAATCAACCATATCATTTACGGCCTCGTTTGACTCAATCTTATCATTTGCGCCTCGAGTCGGGCCTTGTTTGACTTAACCTTATCATTTGCGCCTCGAGTCGGGCCTCATTTAACTCAAGCATATCATTAGAGCCTCGAGTCGAGCATCGTTTGACTCAACCATATGTTTTCCGCCTTGAGTCAGGCCTCGTTTGACTCAACCTTATCATTTGTGCCTTGAGTCGGGCCTCGTTCGATTCAACATTATCATTTGCACCTCCAGTCGAGCCTCGTTTGACTCACGCATATCATTTGTGCCTCGAGTTGGGCCTCCTTTGACTCACCCATATCATTTGCGCCTCAATTCGGGCCTCAATTGACTCAATCATATCATTTATGCCTCGAGTCGGGCCTCGTTTGACCTAACCTTCTCATTTCTCGTTGGACTCACCCTTACCATTTGCGCCTTGAGTCAGACCTCGTTTGACTTAACCATATCAGGAGCGCCTTGAGTTGGACCCCACTTGACTCACACATATCGTTTGCGCCTCGAGTCGTGCCTTGTGCAACTCAACCATATTATTTATGCCTCGAGGCGGGCCTCGTTTGACTCACCCATATCATTTGTTCCTTAAGTCGGGCCTTGTTTGACTCAACCATATCATTTGTGCCTCGAGTCGGGCCTCGTTTGACTCACCCATATCATTTGCGCCTCGAGTTGGGCCTCATTCAACTCAACCATATCATTTGTGCCTCGAGTCGGGTCTCGTTTGACTCACCCTTACCTTTTATGCCTTGAGTCAGGCCTCATTTGACTCACCCATATCCTTTACGCCTCGTGTCGACAATTGTTTAACTCAAACTTATCATTTGTGCCTCAAGTCGGGCCTCGTTTGAATCAACCATATCCTTTATGCCTCGAGGCAAGCCTCATTTGACTCAACCTTATCATTTGCACCTCGAGTCGGGCTCCATTTGACTCAACTATATCATTTGCGCCTCGAGTCAGGCCTCGTTTGACTCAACCTTATCATTTGCGCCTCGAGTCGGGCTTCATTCGATTCAACGTTATCATTTGCGCCTCAAGTCGGGCCTCGTTTGACTCAACCATATCATTTGCGCCTCGAGTCGAGCCTCGTTTGACTCAACCTTATCATTTGTGCCTCAAGTCGTGCCTCGTTCGATTCAACCTTATCATTTGCGCCTCGAGTCGGGCATCATTCGACTCAACCTTATCATTTGCGTCTCGAGTCGAGCCTCATTTGACTCAACCTTATCATTTGTGCCTTGAGTCGAGCCTCGTTTGACTCAACCTTATCATTTGTGCCTCGAGTCAGGCCTCATTCGACTCAACTTTATCATTTGCGCCTCGAGTCGGGCCTCGTTTGACTGAACCTTGTCATTAGTGCCTCGTGTTAGGCCTTGTTCAACTCTCGCTTACCATTTGTGCCTCGAGTCGGGCCTCGTTTGACTCACCCATATTATTTGCGCCTCGAGTCAGGCCTCGTTCGACTCAACCATATCATTTGTGCCTCGAGCCGGGCCTCGTTTGACTCAACCTTTCCTTTGGTGCGTTGAGTCAAGCTTCGTTTGACTCACCCATATCATTTACGCCTCCTGTCAAGCATCGTTTGACTCATCCTTATCATTTACGCCTCAAGTCGGGCCTCGTTTGACTCGCCCATATCATTTGTGCCTCAACTTGGTCATCGTTAGACTCAACCATATCATTTACGCCTCGAGATGGGTCTCGTTTGATTCAACCATATCATTTGTGCCTCGAGTCGGGCCTCATTTAACTCAACCATATCATTTGCGCCCCGAGTCGGGCCTTGTTTGACTCACCCTTAGCATTTGCACCTCGAGTCAGGACTCATTTGACTCAACCATATCATGAATGCCTAGAGTTGGGCCTCATTTGACACTCGCATATCATTTTCGCCTCGAGTTAGGCCTCGTTTGACACACCCATATCATTTGTGCCTCAACTCAGGCCTCATTTGAGTCAACCATATCATTTGTGCCTCGAGTCGGGCCTCGTTTGACTCAACCATATCATTTGCTCCTCGAGTCGTGCCTCGTTTGACTTAACCATATCATTTATGCCTCGAGTCGGGCCTCATTTGACTCGCCCTTACCTTTTGTGCCTCGAGTTGGGCCTTGTTTGATTCATGCCTATCATTTACGCCTCGTGTTGAGCATCGCTTGACTCAACCTTAACATTTATGCCTCAAGCCGGGCGTCATTTGAATCAACCATATCAATTACACCTCGAGATGGGCCTCGTTTGAATCAACCATATCATTTATGCCTAGAGACGAGCCTCGTTTGACTCGACCTTATCATTTGCGCTTCGAGTCGGGCCTCATTGGACTTAACCTTATCACTTGCGCCTCGAGTCTGGCCTCGTTTAATTCGACCTTATCATTTGGGCCTCGACTCGGACTTCGTTTGACTCAACCATATCATTTGTACCTCGAGTCGGGCCTCGTTTGACTCACCCTTACCATTTGCACCACGAGTCGGGCCTCGTTTGACGCAACCATATCATGAGCGCCATCAGTTGGGCCTAATTTGACTCACCCATTTCGTTTGCGCCTCGAGTTGGGCCTCGTTCGACTCAGCCATATCTTTTGTGCCTCAAGGCAGGCCTCATTTAACTAACCCATATCATTTGTGCCTCAACTTGGGCCTCGTTTGACTCAACCATATCATTTACGCCTCGAGTCGGGCCTCGTTTGACTTAACCTTATCATCGGCACCTCGTGTCGAGCCTCGTTTGACTCAACCATATCATCTGCGCCTTGAGTCGGGCCTTGTTTGACTCAACCTTATCATTTGCGCCTCGAGTCGGGCCTCGTTTAACTCAACCATATCATTTGCGCCTCGAGTCGAGCATCATTTGAGTCAACCATATCATTTGTGCCTTGAGTCGGGCCTCGTTTGACTCAACCTTATAATTTGTGCCTTGAGTCGAGCCTCGTTCAATTCAACGTTATCATTTGCGCCTCCAGTCGAGCCTTGTTTGACTCACATACATCATTTGTGCCTCGAGTTGGGCGTCCTTTGACTCACCCATATCATTTGCGCCTTAATTCGGGCCTCATTTAACTTAATCATATCATTTACGCATCGAGTCGGGCCTCGTTTGTCCCAACCTTCTCATTTCTCGTTTGACTCACCCTTACCATTTGTGCCTTAAGTCGGGCCTTGTTTGACTCACCCATATCATTTGTGCCTCAACTCGGGCATAGTTTGACTCAACCATATCATTTACACCTCGAGTTAGGCCTCGTTTGAATTAACCTTATCATTTGTGCTTCAAGTCGGGCCTTGTTTGACTCAACCATATCATTTGTGCCTCGAGTCGGGCCTCATTTGACTCACCCATACCATTTGCGGCTTAAGTCGGGCCTCATTTGACTCAACCATATCATGAGCGCCTTAAGGTGGGCCTCATTCGACTCAACCATATCATTTGCGCCTCGAGTCGAGCCTCGTTTGTCTCACTCATATCTTTTGTGCCTCAACTTGGGCCTCGTTTTACTCAACCATATGATTTACGCCTCAAGACGGGCCTTGCTCAATTCAGCCTTATCATTTATACCTCGAGTTAGGCCTTGTTTTACTCAACTATATCATTTGCTCCTTGAGTCGGGCCTCGTTTGACTCAACCTTATTCTTATCATTTGCACCTCGAGTCAGGCATCGTTCGACTCAAGCATATAATTTGTGCCTCAAGTCGGTCCTCATTTGACTCAACGTTATTCTTTGCGCCTCGAGTCGGGCCTCGTTTGACTTAACCTTATCATTTGCGCCTCGAGTCAGGCCTCCGTTTGACTCAACCTTATCATTTCTGCCTCGTGTTGGGCCTCATTCAACACATGCTTATCATATACGCCTCGAGTCGGGCCTTGTTTGACACACCCATCTTATTTGTGCCTCAACTCGGGCCTCGTTTGAGTCAACCATATCATTTGTGCCTCGAGTCAGGCCTCGTTTGACTCAACCATTTCATTTGCACCTCGAGTCGTGCCTCGTTTGACTCAACCTTATCATTTGCGCCTCGTGTTGGGACTCGTTGAACTCATGCTTACCATTTGTGCTTCGAGTCAGGGCTTGTTTGACTCACCCATATCATTTATGCCTCGAGTCGGGCATTGTTCGACTCAACCATATCATTTATGCCTCGAGTCGGGCCTCGTTTGACTCATGCCTATCATTTATGCCTCGTGTCGAGCATCGCTGGACTCAACCTTATCATTTATGCCTCAAGCCAGGCCTCATTTGAATCAACGATATCAATTACACCTCGAGACGGGCCTCATTTGAATCACCCATATCATTTATGCGTAGAGACGGGCCTCATTTGACTCAACCTTATCATTTGCGCCACGAGTCGGGCCTCGTTGGACTTAACCTTATCATTTGCGCCTCGAGTTTGGCCTCGTTCAATTCAACCTTATCATTTGGGCCTCGACTCGGGCTTCGTTTGACTCAACCATATCATTTGTGCCTCGAGTCGGGCCTCGTTTGACTGACCCTTACCATTTGCACCTCGAGTCGGGCCTCGTTTTACTCAACCATATGATGAGTGCCTTCAGTTGGGCCTAATATGACTCACCCATATCGTTTGCGCCTCGAGTCGGGCCTCATTCGACTCAACCATATCATTTGTGTCTCGAGCCAGGCCTCGTTTGACTAACCCATATCATTTGTGCCTCAACTTGGGCATCGTTTGACTCAACCATATTATTTACGCCTCAAGTCGAGCCTCGTTCAGTTCAACCTTATCATCTGCACCTCGAGTCGGGCCTCGTTTGACTCAACCATATCATTTGCGCCTCGAGTCGGGCCTCGTTTGACATAACCTTATCATTTGCGCCTCGAGTCAGGCCTCGTTCGACTCAACCATATCATTTGTGCCTCGAGCCAGGCCTCGTTTGACCAACCCATATCATTTGTGCCTCAACCTGGTCCTCGTTTGACTTAACCATATCATTTACGCCTCGAGTCTGGCCTCGTTCGGTTCAACCTTATCATCTGCACCTCGAGTCGGGCCTCGTTTGACTCAACCATATCATTTGCGCCTCGAGTCGGGCCTCGTTTGACTTACCCATATGATTTGCGCCTCGAGTTGGGCCTCGTTCGACTCAACCATATCATTTGTGCCTCAAGTCAGGTCTCGTTTGACTCACCCTTACCTTTTGTACCTCGAATCAGGCCTCATTTGACTCACCCATATCCTTTACCCATCGTGTCAAGAATCATTTGACTCAACCTTATCATTTGTGCCTCGAGTCAGGGCTCGTTTGACTCAACCTTATCATTTGCGCCTCGAGTCGGGCTCCATTTGACTCAACCATATCATATGCGCCTCGAGTTGGGCCTCGTTTGACTCAACGTTATCATTTGTGCCTCGAGTCGGGCCTCGTTCAATTCAACTTTATCATTTGCGCCTCCAGTTGGGCCTCATTTGACTCAACCACATCATTTGCACCTCGAGTCGGGCCTCATTCGATTCAACCTTATCATTTGCACCTCGAGTTGGGCCTCGTTCGACTCAACCTTATCATTTGCGCCTCAAGTCGGGCCTCGTTTGACTCAACCTTATCATTTGTGCCTCGAGTCAGGCCTCGTTCGACTCAACCTGATCATTTGCGCCTTGAGTCGAGCCTAGTTTGACTGAACCTTGTCATTAGTGCCTGTGTTGGGTCTTGTTCAACTCCTGCTTACCATTTACGCTATGAGTTGGGCCTCATTTGACTTAGCCATATTATTTGCGCCTCGAGTCAAGCCTCGTTCGACTCAACCATATCATTTGTGCCTCGAGCCGGGCCTTATTTGACTCAACCTTGCCTTTGGTGCGTCGAGTCGGGCCTCGTTTGACTCACCCATATCATTTATGCCTCTTGTCGAGCATCGTTTGACTCAACCTTATCATTTGCGCCTCAAGTCTGGCCTCGTTTGTCTTGCCCATATCATTTGTGCCTCAACTCGGTCCTCGTTTGACTCAGCCATATCATTTATGCCTCATGATGGGCCTTGTTCGATTTAACCTTATCCTTTGTGCCTCAAGTCGGGTGTCGTTTAACTCAACCATATCATTTACGCCTCGAGTCGGGCATCGTTTGACTCAGCCTTATCATTTACGCCTCAAGTCGGGCCTCGTTCGACTAAACCTTATCGTTTGTGCCTCGAGTCGGGGTCATTTGACTCAACCTTATCATTTGCGAGTCGTGTTGGGCCTCGTTCAACTCATGCTTACCATTTGCGCCTTGAGTTGGGCCTTGTTTGACTCACTCTTACCTTTTGTGCCTCGAGTCGAGCCTCGTTTGACACACCCATATCATTTACACCTCGTGTCAAGCATCGTTTGACTCAACCTTATAATTTGCACCTCAAGTTGGGCCTTGTTCGACGCAACCTTATCATTTACGCCTCGGATCGGACCTTGTTTGACTCAGCCATATCATTTACGCCTTGTGTCGAGCATCGTTTGACTCACCCTTACCTATTGTGCCTCCAGTCGGGCCTCGTTTGACTCACCCATATCATTTGTGCCTCAAGTCGGCCCTCGCTCGACCCAACCATATCATTTGTGCCTTGAGTCAGGCCTCATTTGACTCACCCTTACCTTTTGTTCCTCGAGTTGGGCCTCGTTTGACTTAACCTTATCATTTGCGCCTCGAATCGGGCCTCGTTCGAATCAACCTTATCATTTGTGCCTTAAGTCGGGCCTCGTTTGACTTAACCATATAATTTGCGCATCGAGTTGGGCCTCGTTTGACTCAACCTTATCATTTGTGCCTCAAGTTATGCCTCGTTTGACTGAACCTTGTCTTTAGTGCCTCGTGTTGGGACTTGTTCAACTCTCGCTTACCATTTGCGCCTCGAGTCGGGCCTCGTTTGACTCAACCATATCACTTGCGCCTCGAGTCGGGCCTCGTTTGACTCAACCATATCATTTGTGCCTCGAGCTAGGTCTCGTTTAACTCAACCTTGCCTTTTGTGCCTCGAGTCGGACCTCGTTTGACTCACCCATATGATTTACGCCACTTGTCGAGCATCGTTTGACTCAACCTTATCATTTGCGCCTCGAGTCGGGCCTCGTTTGACTAATTCTTGTCATTAGTGCCTCGTGTTGGGCCTTCTTCAACTCTCGCTTACCATTTGCGCCACGAGTCGGGACTCGTTTAACTCAACGTTATCCTTATCATTTGCACCTCAAGTCAGGCCTCGTTCGACTCAACCATATCATTTGCGCCTCGAGTCGGTCCTCGTTTGACTCCACGTTATTCTTTGCGCCTCGGGTCGGGCCTCATTTGACTCATTCTTATCATTTGCGCCTCAAGTCAGGCCTCGTTCGACTCAACCTTATCATTTCTGCCTCATGTCAGGCCTTGTTCAATACATGCTTATCATTTACACCTCGAGTCAGGCCTCGTTTGACTCAACCTTATCATTTGCGCCTCAAGTCATGCCTCATTTGACTGAACCTTGTCTTTAGTGCCTCGTGTTGGGACTTGTTCAACTCTCGCTTACCATTTGCGCCTCGAGCCGGGCCTCATTTGACTCACCCATATCACTTGCGCCTCAAGTCGGGCCTCATTCGACTCAACCATATCATTTGTGGCTCGAGCCGGGCCTCGTTTGAGTCAACCTTGCCTTTTGTGCCTCGAGTCAGGCCTCGTTTGACTCACCCATATCATTTACGCCTCTTGTCGAGCATCGTTTGACTCAACCATATCATTTGTTCCTCGACTCGGGCCTCGTTTGACTCACCCTTACCATTTGCGCCTCGAGTCGAGCCTCGTTTGACTCAACCATATCATGAGCGCCTTGAGTTGGGCCTCATTTGACTCTCGCATATCGTTTGCGCCTCGAGGCGGGACTTGTTTGACTCAACCATATCATTTGCACCTTGAGTCGGGCCTCGTTTGACTCACCTATATCATTTGTGCCTCAACTCGGGCCTCGTTTGACTCAACCATATCGTTTACGCCTCGAGTCGGGCTTTGTTTGACTCAACCTTATCATTTATGCCTCGAGTCGGGCCTCGTTCGATTCAACCTTATATTTGCACCTCAAGTCGGGCCTCGTTTAACTTAACCATATCATTTGCGCCTCGCGTTGGGCCTCGTTTGACTCACCCATATCACTTGCGCCTCGAGTCGGGCCTTGTTTGACTCAACCATATCATTTGTGCCTCGACCCGGGCCTCGTTTGACTCAACCTTGCCTTTTGTGCCTCGAGTTGGACCTCGATTGACTCACCCATATCATTTACACCTCTTGTCGAGCATTGTTTGACTCAACCTTATCATTTGCGCCTCGAGTCGGGCCTCGTTTGACTGAACCTTGGCATCAGTGCCTCGTGTTGGGCCTTGTTCAACTCTCGCTTACCATTTGCACCTCGAGTCGAGCCTCCTTTGACTCACCCTTATCATTTGCGCCTCTTGTCGAGCATCGTTTGACTCAACCTTATCATTTGCGCCTCAAGTTGGGCCTCGTTTGTCTCACCCATATCATTTGTGCCTCAACTCGGGCCTCGTTAGACTCACCCATATCATTTACGCCTCGAGATGGGCCTCATTCGATTCAACCTTATCCTTTGTGCCTCGAGACGGGCCTCGTTTGACTCAACCTTATCACTTGCGCCTCGAGTCGAGGCTCGTTCGACTCAACCTTATCATTTGCGCCTCGAGTCGGGCCTTGTTTGACTTAACCTTATCATTTGCACCTCGAGGCTGACCTCGTTTGTCTCAACCATATCATTTGTGCGTTGAGTTGGGCCTCGTTTGACTCACCCTTACCTTTTGTGCCTCGAGTCGAGACTCGTTTGACTTACCCATATCATTTACGCCTCGAGCTGGGCCTCGTTCGACTCACCCATATCATTTGTGCCTCGAGTCGGCCCTCGTTCGACTCAACCATAGCACTTGCGTCTCGAGTTAGGCCTCGTTTGACTCACCCATATCATTTGTGCCTCAACTCGGGCTTGTTTGACTCAACCATATGATTTACACCTTGAGATGGGCCTCATTCGATTCAACCTTATAATTTGCGCCTCGAGTCGGGCCTCGTTTTATTCAACCGTATCATTTGCGTCTCGAGGCGAGCCTCGTTTGACTCAACCTTATCCTTATCATTTGCACCTCAAGTCAGGCCTCGTTCGACTCAACCATATCAATTGCGCCTCAAGTTGGTCCTCGTTTGACTCCACGTTATTCTTTGCGCCTCGAGCCAGGCCTCATTTGACTCAACCTTATCATTTGCGCCTCGAGTCAGGCCTCGTTTGACTCAACCTTATCATTTCTGCCTCGTGTGTGGCCTCGTTCAACACATGCTTATCATTTACGCCTCAAGTCAGGCCACGTTTGACTCAACCTTATCATTTGCACCTCAAGTCGCACCTCGTTTGACTCAACCATATCATTTGTGCCTCAACTCGGGCCTCATTTGACTCAGCCTTACCATTTGCGCCTCGAGTCAGGCCTCGTTTGAATCAACCATATCATGAGCGCCTTGAGTTAGGCCTCATTTGACTCTCGCATATCATTTGCGCCTCGAGGCGAGACTTGTTTGACTCAACCATATTATTTGTGCCTTGAGTCGGGCCTTGTTTGACTCACCTATATTATTTGTACCTCAACTCGGGCCTCGTTTGACTCAACCATATCATTTACGCCTCGAGTCGGGCCTCGTTTGACTCAACCTTATCATTTATGCCTCGAGTCGGGACTCGTTCGATTCAACCTTATATTTGCACCTCGAGTCGGGCCTCGTTTAACTTAACCATATCATTTGCGTCTCGCGTTGGGCCTCATTTGACTCACCCATATCACCTGCGCCTCGAGTCGGGCCTCGTTTGACTCAACCATATCATTTGTGCCTCGAGCCGGGCCTCGTTTGAGTCAACCTTGCCTTTTGTGCCTCGAGTCGGGCCTCGTTTGACTGAACCTTGGCATTAGTTCCTCGTGTTGGGCCTTGTTCAACTCTCGCTTACCATTTGCGCCTCGAGTCGGGCCTCCTTTGACTCACCCTTATCATTTACGCCTCTTATCGAGCATCATTTGACTCAACCTTATCATTTGCGCCTCAAGTCGGGCCTCGTTTGTCTCACCCATATCATTTGTACCTCAACTCAGGCCTCGTTAGACTCACCCATATCATTTACGCCTTGAGATGGGCCTCGTTTGATTCAACCTTATCCTTTGTGCCTCGAGACGGGGCTCGTTTGACTCAAACTTATCACTTGCGCCTCGAGTCGGGTCTCGTTCGACTCAACCTTATCAATTGCGCCTCGAGTCGGGCCTTGTTTGACTCAACCTTATCATTTGCACCTCGAGGCAGACCTCATTTAACTCAACCATATCATTTGTGCGTCGAGTCGGGCCTCGTTTGACTCAACCTTACCTTTTGTGCCTCGAGTCGAGACTCGTTTGACTTACCCATATCATTTACGCCTCGTGTCGAGAATCGTTGGACTCAACCTTATCGTTTTTGCCTCAAGTCGGGCCTCGTTTGAATCAACCATATCATTCACACCTCGACGCGGGCCTCATTTTACCCAACCTTATCGTTTGTGCCTCGAGTTGGGCCTCGTTCGATTCAGCCTTATCATTTGCGCCAGTCGGGCCTCGTTTGACTCAACCATATCATTTGTGCCTCGCATTGGGCCTCGTTTGACTCAACCTTATCATTTGTGCTTTGAGTTAGGCCTCGTTCGATTTAACCTTATCATTTGTGCCTCGAGTCAGGCCTCGTTCGATTCAGCCTTATCATTTGTGCCAGTTGAGCCTCATTTGACTCAACCATATCATTTGCGCCTTGCGTTGGGCCTCGTTTGACTCAATCTTATCATTTGCACCTCGAGTCGGGCCTCGTTCGACTCAACCTTGTCATTTACGCCTCGAGGCAGGCCTTGTTTGACTCACCCATATCATTTAGGGCTCGTGTCAAGCATCGTTTGACTCACCCTTACCTTTTGTGCATCGAGTCAAGCCTCGTTTGACTCACCCTTACCATTTGCGCCTCTAGCCAAACCTCGTTGGACTCAGCCTTATCATTTGTGAGTCGTGTTGGGCCTCATTCAACTCACGCTTACCATTTACACCTAGAGTCGGGCCTCATTTGACTCACCCATATCAATTGCACCTTGAGTCGGGTTTCATTCGACTCAACCATATCATTTGTGCCTTGAGTCGAGCCTCATTTGACACACCTTACCTTTTATGCCTCGAGTCGGGCCTTGTTTGACACACCCATATTATTTACACCTTGTGTTGAGCATCGTTTGACTCAACCTTATCATTTGCGCCTTGAGTCAGGCCTCGTTCAACTCAACCTTATCATTTACGCCTTGAGTCAGGCCTTGTTTGACTCACCCATATCATTTAAGGCTCGTGTCGAGCATCGTTTGACTTACCCTTACCTTTTGTGCCTCAAGTCGGGCCTAGTTTGACTTACCCATATCATTTGTGCCCCGAGTCGGGCCTTGTTCAACTCAACCATATCATTTGTGCCTCGAGTCAGGCCTCGTTTAACTCACCCTTACCTTTTGGGCATCGAGTCAGGCCTCATGTTAGGCCTCGTTTAACTCACG
This sequence comes from Dicorynia guianensis, assembly GCA_037013595.1. Lineage (NCBI taxonomy): Eukaryota > Viridiplantae > Streptophyta > Magnoliopsida > Fabales > Fabaceae > Dicorynia > Dicorynia guianensis. Next base: position 19,563,160 of record JASUAB010000002.1, on the reverse strand, counting down.
CTTACCAGATACATCTCGAGTCGGGCCTCGAGTTGGGCCTCGTTGAACTCACGCTTACCTGTTATGCCTCGAGTCGGGCCTCGTTTGACTCAACCTTATCATTTGCGGCTCAAGTCGGGCCTCGTTCAATTCAACCTTATCATTTGCGCCTCGAGTTGGGCCTTGTTTGACTCAACCTTATCATTTGCGCCACGTGTTGGGCCTTGTTCAACTCACGCTTTCCATTTATGCCTTAAGTCAGGCCTCGTTTGACTCAACCATATTATTTGCGCCTCATGTCTGGCCTCGTTCAACTCAACCATATCATTTGTGCCTCGAGTCAGGCCTTGTTTGACTCACCCTTACCTTTTGTGCCTCGAGTCGGGCCTCGTTTGACTCACGCCTATCATTTACGCATCGTCTCGAGTATCGTTTGACTCAACCTTATCATTTATGCCTCAAGTCGGGTGTCGTTTGAATTAACCATATCATTTACGCCTCGAGATGGACCTCGTTTGACTCCACCTTATCATATGCGCCTCGTCGGGCCTCGTTCGATTCAACCTTATCATTTGCACCTCGAGTTGGGCCTCGTTCGATTCAACCTTATCATTTGTGCCTCGACTTGGGCCACGTTTGACTCAACCATATCATTTGTGCCTCAAGCTGGGCCTCGATTGACTTAACCTTACCATTTGCACCGCTAATCAGGCCTCGTTTGACTCAACCATATCATGAGCGCCATGAGTTGGGCTTCATTTGACTCAGCCATATCATTTGCGCCTCGAGTCAGGCATCGTTCGACTCAACCATATCATTTGTGCCACGAGTCGGGCCTTGTTTGACTCACCCATATCATTTGTGCCACAACTCTGTCCTCATTTGACTCAACCGCATCATTTACGCCTTAAGTCGGGCCTCGTTTGACTCAACCTTATCATTTGCGCCTTGAGTCGGGCCTCGTTCGATTCAACCTTATCATTTGCGCCTCGAGTCGGGCCTCATTTAACTCAACCATATCATTTGCACCTCGAGGAGTCGGGCCTCGTTCGACTTAACCTTTTCAATTGCGCCTCAAGTCGGGCCTCGTTTGACTCAACCTTATTATTTGTGCCTCGTGTTAGGCCTCATTCAACTCATGCATACCATTTGCGCCTCGAGACGGGCCTCGTTTGACTCACCCATATCATTTGTACCTCAACTTGGGCCTCGTTTGACCCAACCATATCATTTACGCCTCGAGTCGGGCCTCGTTCGACTCAAACTTATCATTTGCACCTCGAGTTGGGCCTCGTTTGACACAACCATATCATTTGTGCCTCGAGTCGGGCCTTGTTTGACTCAACCATATCATTTGCACCTCGAGTAGGGCCTCGTTTGACTCACCCTTAGCATTTGCGCCTCGAGTTGGGCCTCGTTTGACTCAACCATATCATGAGTGCCTTGAGTTGGGCCTCATTTGACTCTTGCATAACATTTATGTCTCGAGTCGCGTCTCGTTTGACTCACCCATATCATTTGTGCCTCAACTCGGGCCTCGTTTGAGTCAACCATATCATTTGTGCCTCAAGTCGGGCCTCGTTTGACTCAACCATATCATTTGTGCCTCGAGTCAGGCCTCGTTTGACTCAACCATATCATTTGCACCTCGAGTCATGCCTCGTTTGACTCAACCTTGTCATTTGTGCCTCGTGTTGGGCCTCGTTGAACTCACGCTTACCATTTGTGCCTCGAGTCTAGCCTCGTTCAACTCAACCATATCATTTGCGCCTCGAGTTGTGCCTCGTTCAACTCAACCATATCATTTACGCCTCGAGTCGGGCCTCGTTTGTCTCAACCTTGTCATTTGCGCCTCAAGTCAGGCCTCATTTGACTCACCCATATCATTTGTGCCTCGAGTTGGGCCTCGTTCGACTCAACCATATCATTTATGCTTTGAGTCGGGCCTCGTTTGACTCACCCTTACCCTGTGTGCCTCAAGTCGGGCCTCGTTTGACTCATTCCTATCATTTACGCCTTGTGTCGAGCATCGTTTGACTCAATCTTATCATTTATGCCTCAAACTGGGCCTCATTTGAATCAACCATATAAATTACACTTCGAGACGAGCCTCGTTTGAATCAACCATATCATTTACGCCTCGAGATGGGCCTCATTTGACTCGACCTTATCATTTGCGCCTTGAGTCGGGCCTCGTTGGACTCAACCTTATTATTTGCGCCTCTAGTCTGGCCTTGTTCAATTCGACCTTATCATTTGGGCCTCGAGACGGACCTCATTTGAATCAACCATATCATTTACGCCTCGAGACGGGCCTCGTTTAACTCGACCTTATCATTTGCGCGTAGAGTCAGGCCTCATTGGACTCAACCTTATCATTTGCACCTCCAGTCTGGCCTCGTTCAATTCAACCTTATCATTTGGGCCTCGACTCGGGCTTCGTTTGACTCAACCATATAATTTGTGCCTCGAGTTGGGCCTCATTTGACTCAACCATATCATTTGCGCCTTCAGTTGGGCCTAATTTGACTCACCCATATCATTTGCACCTCGAGTCGGGCCTCGTTCGACTCAACCATATCATTTGTGCCTCGAGGCAGGCCTCGTTTGGCTTACCCATATCATTTGTGCCTCAACTTAGGCCTCGTTTGACTCACCGTATCATTTGTGCCTCGAGGTGGGCCTCGTTTGACTCAACCTTATTATTTGCGCCTCGAGTTGGGCCTTGTTCAACTCACGCATACCATTTACGCCTCAAGTCGGGCCTCGTTTGACCTACCCATATCATTTGCGCCTCGAGTCAGGCCTCGTTTGACTCAACCATATCATTTGTACCTCGAGTCGGGCCTCGTTTGACTCACCCTTACCATTCGCACCTCGAGCCGGGCCTCGTATGACTCAACCATATCATGAGCACCTTCAGTTGGGCTTAATTTGACTCAACCATATCGGTTGCATCTTGAGTCGGGCCTCGTTCGACTCAACCATATCATTTATGCCTCTTGTCTAGCATCGTTTGACTCAACCTTATCATTTGCGAGTCGTGTTGGGCCTCGTTCAACTCACGCTTACCATTTACGCCTCAAGACGAGCCTCATTTGACTTGACCTTATCATTTGCGCCTCGAGTCGGGCCTTGTTGGACTCAACCTTATCATTTGCGCCTCGAATCGGGCCTCGTTCCATTCAACCTTCTCATTTGTGCCTCGACTTGGGCCTCGTTTGACTCAACCATATAATTTGTGCCCCGAGTCAGGGCCACGTTTGACTCACCCTCACCTTTGGTGCCTTGAGTCGAGCCTTGTTTGACTCACCTATATCATTTATGCCTCTTGTCGAGCATCGTTTGACTCAACCTTATCATTTGCGCCCCAAGTCGGGCCTCGTTTGACTTGCCCATATCATTTGTGCCTCAACTCAGGCCTCGTTAGACTCAACCATATCATTTACGCCTTGAGATAGGCCTCATTCGATTCAACCTTATCCTTTGCGCCTTGAGTCGGGCGTCATTTAACTCAACCATATCATTTCCGCCTCGAGTTGGGCCTTCTTTGACTCAACCTTATCATTTGTGCCTCGAGTCGGGCCTCGTTCAACTCAACCTTATCATTTGCGCCTCGAGTCGGGCCTCGTTTGACTCAACCTTATCATTTACGAATTGTGTTCGGCCTCGTTCAACTCACGCTTACCATTTGCGCCTCGAGTCATGCCTCGTTCGATTCAACCTTATCATTTGCGCCTCGAGTCGGGCCTCGTTTGACTCAACCATATCATTTGCGCCTCGAGTCGGGCCTCGTTTGACTCAACCTTATCATTTGTGCCTCGAGTCGGGCCTCGTTCAATTCATCCTTATCATTTGCGCCTCGAGTCAGGCCTCGTTTGACTCAAACGTATCATTTACGCCTCGAGGCGGGCCTCGTTTGACTCATCCTTATCATTTGTGCCTCGAATCAGGCCTCGTTCGACTCAACCTTATCATTTGCGCCTCGAGTCGGGCCTCGTTTGACTAAACCTTGTCATTAGTGCCTCCTGTTAGGCCATGTTCAACTCTCGCTTACCATTTGTGCTTCGAGTCGGGCCCGTTTGACTCACCCATATCATTTGTGCCTCGAGTCGAGCCTCGTTCGATTCAACCTTATCATTTACGCCTTAAGTCGGGCCTCGTTTGACTCAACCTTATCATTTGCACCTCGAGTCAGGCCTCGTTCGACTTAACCTTATCATTTGCGCCTCGAGTCAGGCCTCGTTTGACTAAACCTTGCCATTAGTGCCTCCTGTTGGGACATGTTCAACTCTCACTTACCATTTGTGCTTCGAGTCAGGCCTGTTGGACTCACCCATATCATTTGTGCCTCGAGTCGGGCCTCGTTCGACTCAACCATATCATTTGCGCCTCGAGCCAGGCCTCGTTTCACTCACCCTTAAATTTGTGCCTCTAGTCGGGCCTCATTTGACTCAACCTTATCATTTGCGCCTCAAGTCGGGCCTCGTTTGACTCGACCATATCATTTGCGCCCCAAGTCAGGCCTTCTTTGACTGAACCTTATCATTTGTGCCTCGAGTTAGGCCTCGTTTGACTCACGCCTATCATTTATGCCTCGTGTCAAGCATCGTTTGACTCACCCTTACCTTTCGTGCCTCGAGTTAGGGCTCGTTTGACTCACCCTTATCATTTGCACCTTGAGTCTGCGCTCGTTTGACTCAACCATATCATTTGTGCCTCGAGTCGGGCCTCGTTTGACTCACCCTTACCTTTTGTGCCTCTAGTCGGGCCTCGTTTGACTCAACCTTATCATTTGTGCCTCGAGTTGGGACTCATTCGATTCAACCTTATCATTTGCACCTCGAGTCAGACCTCGTTCGACTCAACCATCTCATTTATGCCTTGAGTCAGGCCTCGTTTGACTCACCCTTACCCTTTGTGCCTCGAGTCAACCTCGTTTGACTTATCCCTATCATTTACGCCTTGTGTCGAGCATCGTTTGACTCAACCTTATCATTTATGCCTCAAACTGGACCTCATTTGAATCAACCATATAAATTACAGCTCGAGACGGGCCTCGTTTGAATCAACCATATCATTTATGCCTCGAGACGGGCCTCGTACGACTTGACCTTACCATTTGCGCCTTGAGTCAGGCCTCGTTGGACTCAATCTTATCATTTGCGCCTCCAGTCTGGCCTTGTTCAATTCAACCTTATCATTTGGGCCTCGAGAAGGGCCTCGTTTGAATGAACCATATCATTTACGGCTCGAGACGGGCCTTATTGGACTCGACCTTATCATTTGCGCCTTGAGTCGGGCCTCGTTGGACTCAACCTTATCATTTGTGCCTTTAGTCTGGCCTCGTTCAATTCAACCTTATCATTTGGCCCTCAACTCGGGCTTCATTTGACTCAACCATATAATTTGTGCCTCGAGTCAGTCTCGTTTGACTCAACCATATCATTTGCTCCTTCAGTTGGGCCTAATTTGACTCAACCATATCGTTTGCACCTCCAGTCGGGCCTCGTTCGACTCAACCATATCATTTGTGCCTCGAGGTAGTCCTCGTTGGCTCACCCATATCATTTGTGCCTCAAGTTAGGCCTCGTTTGACTCAACCATATCATTTGCACCTTGAGGTGGGCCTCGTTTGACCTAACCTTATTATTTGCGCCTCGAGTTGGGCCTCGTTCAACTCACGCTTACCATTTAAGCCTCGAGTCAGGCCTCGTTTGACCCACCCATATCATTTGCGCCTCGAGTCAGGCCTCGTTTGACTTAACCATATCATTTGTGCCTCGAGTCGGGCCTCTTTTGAGTCACCCTTACGATTCGCATCTTAAGTCGGGCCTCGTATGACTCAACCATATCATGAGCACCTTCAGTTGGGCTTAATTTGACTCAACCATATGGGTTGCGGCTCAAGTCTGGCCTCGTTCGACTCAACCATATCATTTACGCCTCTTGTCTAGCATCGTTTGACTCAACCTTATCAGTTGCGAGTCATGTTGGGCCTCGTTCAACTCACGCTTACCATTTACGCCTCGAGACGAGCCTCGTTTGACTTGACCTTCTCATTTGCGCCTCGAGTCGGGCCTTGTTGGACTCAACCTTATCATTTGTGCCTCGAGTCAGGCCTCATTCCATTCAACCTTCTCATTTGTGCCTCGACTTGGGCCTCGTTTGACTCAACCATATAATTTGTGCCCCTAGTCGGGGCCACGTTTGACTCACCCTTACCTTTGTTGCCTTGAGTCGAGCCTTGTTTGACTCACCCATATCATTTATGCCTCTTGTCGAGCATCGTTTGACTCAACCTTGTCATTTGCGCCCCAAGTCGGGCCTCGTTTGACTCGCCCATATCATTTGTGCCTTAACTCGGGCCTCGTTGGACTCAACCATATCATTTACGCCTTGAGATGGGCCCCGTTCGATTCAACCTTATCCTTGCCACCTTGAGTCGGACGTCATTTAACTCAACCATATCATTTGCGCCTCGAGTCAGGCCTCCTTTAACTCAACCTTATCATTTGCGCCTCGAGTCGGGCCTCCTTCGACTCAACCGTATCATTTGCGCCTTGAGTCGGGCCTCATTTGACTCAACCTTATCAATTGCGAGTTGTGTTGGGCCTCGTTCAACTCACGCTTACCATTTGTGCCTCGAGTCGGGCCTCGTTCGATGCAACCTTATCATTTGCACCCCAAGTCGGGCTCGTTTGACTCAACCATATCATTTGCGCCTCGAGTCAGGCCTCGTCTGACTCAACCTTATCATTTGTGCCTCGAGTCGGGCCTCGTTCAATTCATCCTTACCATTTGCGCCTCGAGTCGTGCCTCGTTTGACTCAAACGTATCATTTATGCCTCGAGGCGGGGCTCGTTTGACTCATCCTTATCATTTGTGCCTCGAGTCAGGCCTCGTTCGACTCAACCTTATCATTTGTGCCTCGAGTCGGGCCTTGTTTGACTCAACCTTGTCATTAGTGCCTCCTGTTGGGCCATGTTCAACTCTCGCTTAGCATTTGTGCTTCGAGACGAGCCCATTTGACTCAACCATATCATTTGCGCCTCGAGTCGGGCCTCGTTTGATTCAACCTTATCATTTGCGCCTAAAGTCGGGCCTCGTTTGACTTAACCTTATCATTTGCACCTCTAGTCAGGCCTCGTTCGACTCAACCTTATGATTTGTGCCTCAAGTCGAGCCTCGTTTGACTAAACCTTGTCATTAGTGCCTCCTATTGGGCTATGTTCAACTCTCGCTTACCATTTCTGCTTCGAGTCAGGCCCATTTGACTCACCCATATCATTTGCGCCTTGAGTCGGGCCTCGTTCGACTCAATCATATCATTTGTGCCTTGAGCTGGGCCTCGTCTGACTCACCCTTAAATTTGTGCCTCCAGTCGAGCCTCCTTTGACTCAACCTTATCATTTGTGCCTCAAGTTGGGCCTCGTTTGACTCGACCTTACCATTTGTGCCTTAAGTGGGACCTCATTGGACTCAACCTTATCATTTGCGCCTCCAGTCTGGCCTTGTTCAATTCAACCTTATCATTTGGGCCTCGAAACAGGCCTCGTTTGAATCAACCATATCATTTATGCCTCGAGACGGGCCTCGTTTGACTCGACCTTATCATTTGCGCCTTGAGTTGGGCCTCGTTGGACTCAACCTTATCATTTGCGCCTCCAGTCTGGCCTCGTTCAATTCAACCTTATCATTTGGGCCTCGACTCAGGCTTCGTTTGACTCAATCATATAATTTGTGCCTCGAGTCGGTCCTTGTTTGACTCAACCATATCATTTGCGCCTTCAGTTGGGCCTAATTTGACTCACCCATATCGTTTGCACCTCGAATCGGGCCTCGTTCGACTTAACCATATCATTTGTGCCTCGAGGCAGACCTCGTTTGGCTCACCCATATCATTTGTTCCTCAAGTTAGGCCTCGTTTGACTCAACCATATCATTTGCAACTCGAGGTGGGCCTCGTTTGACTCAACCTTATTATTTGCGCCTCGAGTTGGGCCTCCTTCAACTCACGCTTACCATTTACACCTCGAGTCAGGCCTCGTTTGACTCAACCTTATCATTTGTGCCTCGAGTCAGGCCTCATTCGATTCATCCTTATCATTTGCGCCTCGAGTTAAGCGTCGTTTGACTCAAACGTATCATTTACGCCTCGAGGTGGGCCTCATTTGATTCATCCTTATCATTTGTGCCTCGAGTCAGGCCTCGTTCGACTCATCCTTATCATTTGTGCCTCGAGTCGGGCCTCATTTGACTAAACCTTGTCATTAGTGCCGCCTGTTGGGCCATGTTCAACTCTCGCTTACCATTTGTGCTTCAAGTCGGGCCCATTTGACTCAGCCATATCATTTGCGCCTCGAGTCGGGCCTCGTTTGACTTAACCTTATCATTTGCGCCTCATGTCGGGCCTCGTTTGACTAAACCTTGTCATTAGTGCCTCCTGTTGGGCCATGTTCAACTCTCGCTTACCATTTGTTCTTCGAGTCGGGCCCGTTTGACTTACCCATATCATTTGCGCCTCGAGTCGGGCCTCGTTCGACTCAACCATATCATTGTGCCTCGAGCCGGGCCTCGTTTGACTCACCCTTAAATTTGTGCCTCCAGTCGGGCCTCGTTTGACTCAACCTTATCATTTGCGCCTCAAGTCGGGCCTCGTTTGACTCGACCATATCATTTGCGCCTCGAGTCAGGCCTTATTTGACTGAACTTTATCATTTGTGCCTCGAGTCGGGCCTCGTTTGATTCACGCCTATCATTTATGCCTCGTGTCGAGCATCGTTTGACTCATCCTTACCTTTTATGCCTCGAGTCGGGGCTCGTTTGACTCACCCTTATCATTTGCACCTCGAGTCTGAGCTCGTTCGACTCAACCATATCATTTGTCCATCGAGTCGGTCCTTGTTTCACTCACCCTTACCTTTTGTGCCTCGAGTCGGGCCTCGTATGACTCAACCTAATCATTTGCGCCTCGAGTCAGGACTCGTTCAATTTAACCTTATCATTTGCGTCTCGAGTCGGGCCTCATTCAACTCAACCATATCATTTATGCCTTGAGTCGGGCCTCGTTTGACTCACCCTTACCCTTTGTGCCTCGAGTCAAGCCTCGTTTGACTCATGCCTATCATTTACGCCTTGTGTCGAGCATCGTTTGACTCAACCTTATCATTTGTGCCTCGAGCCGGGCCTCGTTTGACTCACCCATAAATTTATGCCTCCAGTCGGACGTCGTTTGACTCAACCATATCATTTGTGCCTCAAGCCGGGCCTCGTTTGACTCACCCATAAATTTGTGCCTCCAGTCGGGCCTCGTTTCACTCAACCTTATCATTTGCGTGTCAAGTCGGGCCTCGTTTGACTTGACCATATCATTTGCACTTCGAGTCAGGCCTTATTTGACTGAACCTTATCATTTGTGCCTCGAGTCGGGCCTCGTTTGACCCACGCCTATTATTTATGCCTCGTGTCGAGGATCGTTTGACTTACCCTTACCTTTTGTGCTTCGAGTCGGGACTCGTTTGACTCACCCTTATCATTTGCACCTCAAGTCTGTGCTCATTTGACTCAACCATATCACTTGTGCCTCGAGTCAGGCCTCGTTTGACTCACCCTTACCTTTTGTGCCTCGAGTTGGGCCTCGTTTGACCCAACCTTATCATTTGCGCCTCGAGTCAGGACTCGTTCGATTCAACCTTATCATTTGCGCCTCGAGTCGGGCCTTGTTTGACTCAACCATATCATTTACACCTCGAGTCGGGCCTCGTTTGACTCAACCTTATTTTTTGTGCCTCGAGTCGGGCCTCATTTGATTCATCCTTATCATTTACGCCTCGAGTTGGGCCTCGTTTGACTCAAGCGTATCATTTGCGCCTCGAGGCGAGCCTCGTTTGACTCATCCTTATCATTTGTGCCTCGAGTCGGGCCTCGTTTAACTGAACCTTGTCATTAGTGCCTGCTGTTGGGCCATGTTCAACTCTCGCTTACCATTTGTTCTTCGAGTCGGTCCCCGTTTGACTCTCCCATATCATTTGCGCCTCGAGTTGAGCCTCGTTCGACTCAACCATATCATTTGTGCCTCGAGCCAGGCCTCGTTTGACTCAACCTTGCCTTTGGTGCCTTGAGTGAGGGCTCATTTGACTCACCCATATCATTTACGCCTCTTGTCGAGCATCGTTTGACTCAACCTTATCATTTCGCCTCAAGTCGGGCCTCGTTTGACTCGTCCGTATCATTTGTGCCTTAACTCTGGCCTCGTTAGACTTAACCATATCAATTACGCCTTGAGATGGGCCTCGTTCGATTCAACCTTATCCTTTGCGCATCGAGTCAGGTGTCATTTAACTCAACCATATCATTTGCGCCTCGAGTCGGGCCTCGTTTGACTCAACCTTATCATTTGCGCCTCGAGTCGGGCCTCGTTTGACTCAACTTTATCTTTTGCGCCTCGAGTCAAGCCTCGTCTGACTCAACCTTATCATTTGCGAGTCGTGTTGGGCCTTGTTCAACTCACGCTTACCTTTAGCGCCTCGAGTCGGGCCTCATTCGACTCATCCTTATCATTTACGCCTCGAGTCGGGCCTTGTTTGACTCACCCATATCATTTATGCCTCGTGTTGAGCATCGTTTGACTCATCCATATCATTTACGCCTCGTGTCGAGCATCGTTCGACACACCCATATCATTTACGTATTGTGTCGAGCATCGTTTGACTCAACCATATCATTGCGCCCCAAGTCGAGCCTCGTTTGACTCAACCTTATCATTTGTGCCTTGAGTTGGGCCTCATTTGACTCAAACGTATGATTTGCGCCTCGAGGCGGGGCTCGTTTGACTCATCCTTATCATTTGTGCCTCGAGTCAAGCCTCGTTCAACTCAACCTTATCATTTGTGCCTCGAGTCGGGCCTCGTTTGACTAAACCTTGTCATTAGTGCCTCCTGTTGGGCCACGTTCAACTCTCGCTTACCATTTGTGCTTCGAGTCGGGCCCGTTTGACTCACCCATATCATTTGCACCTCGAGTCGGGCCTCGTTCGACTCAACCATATCATTTGTGCCTCGAGCCGGGCCTCGTTTGACTCACCCTTAAATTTGTGCCACAAGTCGGGCCTCGTTTGACTCAACCTTATCATTTGTGCCTCGAGGCAGGCCTCGTTCGATTCAACGTTATCATTTGCACCTCAAGTCGGGCCTCGTTTGACTCGACCATATCATTTGCACCTCGAGTCAGGCCTTATTTGACTCAACCTTATCATTTGTGCCTGGAGTTGGGCCTCGTTTGATTCATCCTTACCTTTTGTTCCTCGAGTCGGGCCTCGTTTGACTCACGCCTATCATTTATGCCTCGTGTCGAGTATCGTTTCACTCACCCTTACCTTTTGTGCCTCGAGTCGGGCCTTGTTTGACTCACCCTTATCATTTGCACCGTGAGTCGGCGCTCATTTGACTCAACCATATCATTTGTGCCTCGAGTCGGGCCTCGTTTGACTGAACCTTATCATTTGCGGCTCGAGTCGGGACTCGTTCGATTCAACCTTACCATTTACGCCTCGAGTCGGGCCTCGTTTGTCTCCACCATATCATTTGTGCCTCGAGTCGGGCTCGTTTGACTCAACCTTATCATTTGAGCCTTGAGTCGGGCCTCGTTTGATTCATCCTTATCATTTGCGTCTCGAGACGGGCCTCGTTTGACTCAAGCGTATCATTTGCACTTCAAGGCGGGCCTCGTTTGACTCATCCTTACCATTTGTGCCTCGAGTCAGGCATCGTTCGACTCAACCTTTTCATTTGCACCTCGAGTCGGGCCTCGCTTGATTGAACCTTGTCATTAGTGCCTCCTGTTGGGCCATGTTCAACTCTCGCTTACCATTTATACTTCTAGTCGGGCCCTGTTTGACTCACCCATATCATTTGCGCCTCGAGTCGAGCCTCGTTCGACTCAACCATATCATTTGTGCCTCGAGCCAGGCCTCGTTTGACTCAACCTTACCTTTGGTGCCTTGAGTCGAGCCTCGTTTGACTCACCCATATCATTTACGCCTCTTGTCGAGCATCGTTTGACTCAACCTTATCATTTGCGCCTCAAGTCGGGCCTCGTTTGACTCGTCCATATCATTTGTGCCTTAACTCTGGCCTCGTTAGACTCAACCATATCAATTACGCCTTGAGATGGGCCTCGTTCGATTCAACCTTATCCTTTGCACCTCGAGTCAGGCGTCGTGCAACTCAACCATATCATTTTCGCCTCGAGTCGGGCCTCGTTTGACTCAACCTTATCATTTGCGCCTCGAGTCGGGCCTCGTTCGACTCAACTTTATCTTTTGCTCCTCGAGTCAGGCCTCGTTTGACTCAACCTTATCATTTGCGAGTCGTGTTAGGCCTCGTTCAACTCACCCTTACCATTAGCGCCTCGAGTCGGGCCTCGTTCGACTCAACCTTATCATTTACGCCTTGAGTCGGGCCTTGTTTGGCTCACCCATATCATTTACGCCTTGCGTTGAGCATCGTTTGACTCACCCATATCATTTACGCCTCGTGTCACACACCCATATCATTTACGCATCGTGTTGAGCATCGTTTGACTCAACCATATCATTTGCGCCTCGAGTCGGGCCTCGTTTGACTCAACCTTATCATTTGCGCCTTGAGTCGGGCCTCGTTCGATTCAACCTTATCATTTGCCTCTCCAGTCGCGCCTCGTTTGACTCACCCATATCATTTGCGCCTCGAGTCGGGCCTCGTTGGACTCAACCTTATCAATTGTGCCTCGAGTTGGGCCTCACCATATCATTTGTGCCTTAAGTCGAGCCTCGTTTGACTCACCCTTACCATTTGCACCTCGAGTCAGGCCTCATTTGACTCAACCTTATCATTTGCGCCTCAAGTCGGGCGTCGTTTGACTCGCCCATATCATTTGTGCCTTAACTCTGGCCTCGTTAGACTTAACCATATCAATTACGCCTTGAGATGGGCCTCGTTCGATTCAACCTTATCCTTTGCGCCTCGAGTCGGGCGTCGTTTAACTCAACCATATCATTTGTGCCTCGAGTCGGGCCTCGTTTGACTCAACCTTATCATTTGCGCCTTGAGTCGGGCCTCGTTTGACTCAACTTTATCTTTTGCGCCTCGAGTCAAGCCTCGTCTGACTCAACCTTATCATTTGCGAGTCGTGTTGGGCCTCGTTCAACTCACGCTTACCTTTAGTGCCTCGAGTCGGGCCTCATTTGACTCATCCTTATCATTTACGCCTCGAGTCGGGCCTTGTTTGACTCACCCATATCATTTATGCCTCGTGTCGAGCATCGTTTGACTCACCCATATCATTTACGCCTCGTGTCGAGCATCGTTGGACATACCCATATCATTTACGCATTGTGTCGAGCATCGTTTGACTCAACCATATCATTTGCGCCTCAAGTCGAGCCTCGTTTGACTCAACCTTATCATTTGTGCCTCGAGTTGGGCCTCGTTCGATTCATCCTTATCATTTGCGCCTCGAGTTGGGCCTCATTTGACTCAAACGTATGATTTGCGCCTCGAGGCGGGGCTCGTTTGACTCATCCTTATCATTTGTGCCTCGAGTCAAGCCTCGTTCGACTCAACCTTATCATTTGCGCCTCAAGTCAGGCGTCGTTTGACTCGCCCATATCATTTGTGCCTGAACTCTGGCTCGTTAGACTTAACCATATCAATTACGCCTTGAGATGGGCCTCGTTCGATTCAACCTTATCCTTTGCGCCTCGAGTCGGGCGTCGTTTAACTCAACCATATCATTTGTACCTCGAGTCGGGCCTCGTTTGACTCAACCTTATCATTTGCGCCTCGAGTCGGGCCTCGTTTGACTCAACTTTATCTTTTGCGCCTCGAGTCAAGCCTCGTCTGACTCAACCTTATCATTTGCGAGTCGTGTTGGGCCTCGTTCAACTCACGCTTACCTTTAGTGCCTCGAGTCGGGCCTCATTTGACTCATCCTTATCATTTACGCCTCGAGTCGGGCCTTGTTTGACTCACCCATATCATTTATGCCTCGTGTCGAGCATCGTTTGACTCACCCATATCATTTACGCCTCGTGTCGAGCATCGTTGGACACACCCATATCATTTACGCATTGTGTCGAGCATCGTTTGACTCAACCATATCATTTGCGCCTTAAGTCGAGCCTCGTTTGACTCAATCTTATCATTTGTGCCTCGAGTTGGGCCTCGTTCGATTCATCCTTATCATTTGTGCCTCGAGTTGGGCCTCATTTGACTCAAACGTATGATTTGCGCCTCAATGCGGGCCTCGTTTGACTCATCCTTATCATTTGTCCCTCGAGTCCAGCCTCGTTCGACTCAACCTTATCATTTGTGCCTCGAGCCGGGCATCGTTTGACTAAACCTTGTCATTAGTGCCTCTTGTCGGGCCACGTTCAACTCTCGCTTACCATTTGTGCTTCGAGTCGGGCCCATTTGACTCACCCATATCATTTGCGCCTCGAGTCGGGCCTCGTTCGACTTAACCATATCATTTGTGCCTCGAGCCAGGCCTCGTTTGACTCAACCTTAAATTTGTGCCTCAAGTCAGGCCTCGTTTGACTCAACCTTATCATTTGCACCTCAAGTCGAGCCTCGTTTGACTCGACCATATCATTTGCACCTCGAGTCCGGCCTTATTTGACTCAACCTTATCATTTGTGCCTGGAGTTGGGCCTCGTTTGATTCATCCTTACCTTTTGTTCCTCGAGTCGGGCCTCGTTTGACTCACGCCTATCATTTATGCCTCGTGTCGAGTATCGTTTCACTCACCCTTACCTTGTGTGCCTCGAGTCGGGCCTCGTTTAACTCACCCTTATCATTTGCACCCTGAGTCTGCGCTCGTTCGACTCAACCATATCATATGTGCCTCGAGTCGGGCCTCGTTTGACTCAACCTTATCATTTGCGGCTCGAGTCGGGACTCGTTCGATTCAACCTTATCATTTACGCCTCGAGTCGGGCCTCGTTTGTCTCCACCATATCATTTGTGCCTCGAGTCGGGCCTCGTTTGACTCAACCTTATCATTTGAGCCTCGAGTCGGGCCTCGTTTGATTCATCCTTATCATTTGTGCCTCGAGTCGGGCCTCGTTTGACTCAAGCGTATCATTTGCACCTCAAGGCGGGCCTTGTTTGACTCATCCTTATCATTTGTGCCTCGAGTCAGGCCTCGTTTGACTCAACCTTTTCATTTGCACCTCGAGTCGGGCCTCGCTTGATTGAACCTTGTCATTAGTGCCTCCTGTTGGGCCATGTTCAACTCTCGCTTACCATTTATACTTCTAGTCGGGCCCTGTTTGACTCACCCATATCATTTGCGCCTCGAGTCGAGCCTCGTTCGTCTCAACCATATCATTTGTGCCTCGAGCCAGGCCTCGTTTGACTCAACCTTACCTTTGGTGCCTTGAGTCGAGCCTCGTTTGACTCAACCATATAATTTGTGCCTCGAGTCGGGGCCAAGTTTGACTCACCCTTACCTTTTGTGCCTCGAGCCGGGCCTTGTTTGACTCACCCATATCATTTGCGCCTTGGGTCGGGCCTCGTTCGACTCAACCATATCATTTGTGCCTTGAGTCGGGCCTCGTTTGACTCGCCCTTACCTTTTGTGCCTCGAGTCGGGCCTCGTTTGACTCACGCCTATCATTTATGCCTCGTGTCGAGCATCGTTTGACTTAACCTTATCGTTTATGCCTAAAGTCGGGCCTCGTTTGAATCAACCATATCATTTGCCCCTCGAGTTGGGCCTCGTTGGACTCAACCTTATCAATTGTGCCTCGAGTCGGGCCCTGTTTCATTCAACCTTATCAATTGTGCCTCGACTCAGGCCTCGTTTGACTCAACCATATCATTTGTGCCTCGAGTCGGGCCTTGTTTGACTCACCCTTACCATTTGCACCTCGAGTCAGGCCTCGTTTGACTCAACCATATCATGAGCACCTTGAGTTGGGCCTCATTTGACTCAACTATATCGTTTGCGCATCAAGTCGGGCCTCGTTCGACTCATCCATATCATTTGCGCCTCGAGTCGGGCCTCGTTTGACTCACCCATATCATTTGTGCCTCAACTTGGTCCTCGTTTGACTCAACCATATCATTTACGCTTTGAGTCAGGCCTTGTTTGACTCAACCTTATCATTTGCGCCTCGAGTCGAGCCTCGTTCGACTCAACCTTATCATTTGCGCCTCGAGTCGAGCCTCGTTTGACTCATCCTTATCATTTGCGCCTCGAGTCGGGCCTCGTTCGATTCAACCTTATCATTTGCACCTCCAGTCGGGCCTCGTTCGACTCAACCATATCATTTGCGCCTCGAGTTGGGTCTCGTTTGACTCAACCTTATCATTTATGCCTCGAGTCGGGCCTCGTTTGACTCTCCCTTACATTTTGTGCCTCGTGTCGGGCCTCGTTTGACTCATGCCTATCATTTATGCCCTGTGTCGAGCATTGTTTGACTCAACCTTATCATTTACGCTAAAGTCAGGCCTCGTTTGAATCAACTATATCATTTACCCCTCGAGACGGGCCTCGTTTGACTCGACCTTATCATTTGCGCCTCGAGTCGAGCCTCGTTGGACTCAACCTTATCAATTTCACCTCGAGTCGGGCCTCACCATATCATTTGTGCCTCGAGTCGGGCTTCGTTTGACTCACCCTTACCATTTGCAGCTCAAGTCAGGCCTCGTTTGACTCAACCATATGATGAGCCCCTTGAGTTGGGCCTTATTTGACTCAGCCATATCGTTTGCGCATCGAGTCGGGCCTCGTTCGACTTAACCATATCATTTGCGCCTTGAGTCAGGCATCGTTTGACACACCCATATCCATTTGTGCCTTAACTCGTTCCTCATTTGACTCAACCTTATCATTTACGCCTCGAGTCGGGCCTCGTTCGACTCAACCTTATCTTTTGTGCATCAAGTTGGGCCTCGTTTGACTCAACCTTATCATTTGTGAGTCATGTTGGGCCTCGTTCAACTCACGCTTACCATTTGTGCCTCGAGTCAGGCCTCATTCGACTCAGCCATATCGTTTGTGCATCGAGTCGGGCCTCGTTTGACTCAACCATGTCATTTGCGCCTCGAGTTGGGCTTCATTTGACTCACCCATATTATTTGTGCCTCAACTCATTCCCTGTTTGACTCAACCATATCATTTACACTTCGAGTCGGGACTCGTTTGACTCAACCTTATCATTTGTGTCTCGAGGCCGGCCTCGTCTGACTCAACCTTATCTTTTGCGCCTCTAGTCGGGCCTCGTTTGACTCAACCTTATCATTTGCGATTCGTGTTGGGCCTCGTTCAACTCACGCTTACCATTTGCTCCTCGAGTCGGGCCTCGTTCGACTCAACCTTATCATTTACGCCTCGAGTCTGGCCTTGTTTGACTCACCCATATCATTTACGCCTCGTGTCGAGCATCATTTGACTCACCCATATCATTTACGCCTCGTGTCGAGCATCGTTTGACACACCCATATCATTTGCGCCTCGAGTTGGGCCTCATTTGACTAAACCATATCATATGCTCCTCGAGTCGAGCAACATTTGACTCAACCTTATCATTTGCGCCTTGAGGCGGGCCTCGTTCGATTCAACCTTGTCATTTGCCTCTCCAGTCGGGTCTCGTTTGAATCACCCATATCATTTGTGCCTCGAGTCAGGCCTCATTTGACTCACCCTTACCTTTTGTGCCTCGAGTTGGGCCTCGTTTGACTCACCCATATCATTTGCGCCTCGAGTCGAGCCTCGATCGACTCAACCATATCATTTGTGCCTTGAGTCGTGCCTTGTTTGACTCACCCTTACCTTTTGTGCCTCAAGTCAGACACCGTTTGACTCAACCTTATCAATTGCTCCTCGAGTCAGGCCTCGTTTGATTCAACCTTATCTTTTGCGCCCCAAATCGGGACTCGTTTGACTCAACCATATCATTTACGCTTTGAGTCGGGCCTCGTTTGACTCAACCTTATTATTTGCGACTTGAGTCGGGCCTCGTTCGACTCAACCATATCTTTTGCGCCTCGAGTAGGGCCCCGTTTGATTCAACCTTATCATTTGCGAGTCGTGTTGGGCCTCGTTCAACTCACGCTTACCATTTACGCCTCGAGACGGGCATCGTTTGATTTGACCTTATCATTTGCGCCTTGAGTCGGGCCTCATTGGACTCAACCTTATCATTTGTGCCTTGAGTCGAGCCTCATTCCTTTCAACCTTATCATTTGTGCCTCGACTCAGGCCTCGTTTGACTCAAGCATATAATTTGTGCCTGGAGTCGGGGCCACGTTTGACTCACCCTTACCTTTTGTGCCTCGAGTCTGGCCTCGTTTGACTCACCCAAATCATTTGCGTCTCGGGTCAGGCCTCGTTTGACTCAACCATATCTTTTGTGCCTCGAGTCGAGCCTCGTTTGACTCACCCTTACCTTTTGTGCCTCGAGTCAGGCCTCGTTTGACTCAACCTTATCATTTGTGCCTCGAGTCAGGCCTCGTTCGATTCAACCTTATCATTTGCGCCTCGTGTTGGGCCTCGTTTGACTCAACTATATCATTTGTGCATCGAGTCAGGCCTCATTTCACTCAACCTTATCATTTGTGCCTCGAGCCGGGCCTCGTTTGACTCGCCCTTACCTTTTGTACCACGAGTTGGGCCTCATTGGACTCAACCTTATCAACTGCGCCTCGAGTCGGGCCTCGTTCCATTCAACCTTATCATTTGTGCCTCGACTCGGGCCTTATTTGACTCAACCTTATCATTTGTGCCTCGAGTCGGGCCTCGTTCGATTCAACCTTATCATTTGCGCCTCGTGTTGGGCCTCGTTTGACTCAACTATATCATTTGCGCATCGAGTCAGGCCTCATTTCACTCAACCTTATCATTTGTGCCTCGAGCCGGGCCTCGTTTGACTCGCCCTTACCTTTTGTGCCACGAGTTGGGCCTCATTGGACTCAACCTTATCAACTGCGCCTCGAGTCGGGCCTCGTTCCATTCAACCTTATCATTTGTGCGTCGACTCGGGCCTCGTTTGACTAAACCATGTCATTTGTGCCTCGAGTCGGGCCCCGTTTGACTCACCCTTACCATTTGCACCTCGACTCGGTCCTCGTTTGACTCAACCATATCATGAGCCACTTGAGTTGGGCCTTATTTGACTCAGCCATATCGTTTGCGCATCGAGTCAGGCCTCGTTTGACTCAACCATATCATTTGCGCCTCGAGTCGGGCATTGTTTGACGCACCCATATCATTTACCCCTCGTGTCGAGCATCGTTTGACTCACCCATATCATTTACGCATCGTGTCGAGCATCGTTTGACTCAACCATATCATTTGCGCCTCGAGTTGGGCCTTGTTTGACTCAACCTTTTCATTTGCACCATGAGTTAGGCCTCCTTCGATTCAACCTTATCATTTGCCTCTCCAATCGGGCCTCGTTTGACTCACCCATATCATTTCTGCCTCGAGTCGGGCCTCGTTTGACTCACCTTTACCTTTTGTGCCTCGAGTCAGTCCTCGTTTGTCTCACGCCTATCATTTATGTCTCGTGTCGAGTATCGTTTGACTCAACCTTATCATTTACGCCTCAAGTCGTGCCTCGTTTGAATCAACCATATCATTTACGCCTCTGGACAGGCCTCGTTTAACTTCACGTTATCTTTTGCACCTCGAGGCGGGCCTCGTTGGACTCAACCTTATCATTTGCGCCTCGAGTTGGGCCTCGTTCCATTCATCCTTATCATTTATGCCTCGACTCGGGCCTCGTTTGACTCAATCATATCATTTGTGCCTAGAGTCGGGCCTCGTTTGACTCACCCTTACCATTTGCACCTCGAGTCAGGCCTCGTTTGACTCAGCCATATCATGAACGCCTTGAGTGGGACCTCATTTGACTCAGCCTTATCGTTTGCGCCTCGAGTTGGGCCTCGTTTGACTCAACCATATCATTTGCGCCTCAAGGCGGGCCTCGTTTGACTCAACCTTATCATTTTTGCCTCGAGTCGGGCCTCGTTCGACTCCACCTTATCATTTACACCTCGAGTCGAACCTTGTTTGACTCATTTACGCCTCGTGTCGAGCATCGTTTGACTCACCCATATCATTTACACCTCGTGTCGAGCATCGTTTGACATACCCATATCATTTACGCCTCGTGTCGAGCATCATTTGACTCAATCTTATCATTTATGCCTCGTTTCGGGCCTCGTTCAACTCAACCTTATCACTTATGCATCGAGTCGGGCCTTGTTTGACTCACCCATATCATTTTACGCCTCGTGTCGAGCATCGTTTGACTCAACCTTACCATTTACGCCTTGAGTCAGGCCTTGTTTGACTCAACCTTATCATTTGTACCTCGAGTCGGGCCTCGTTTGACACACCCATATCATTTACGCCTCGTGTCGAGCATCGTTTGACTCAATCTTATCATTTGCGCCCCAAGTAAGGCCTCGTTCAATTCAACCTTATCATTTTCGCCTAGAGTCGGGCCTTGTTGGACTCACCCATATCATTTACGCCTCGTGTCGAGCATCGTTTGACTCAATCTTATCATTTGCGCCCCGAGTCAGGCCTCGTTCAACTCAACCTTATAATTTACACCTTGAGTCGGGCCTTTTTGACTCACCCATATCATTTACGCCTCGTGTCGAGCATTGTTTGACTCACCCTTACCTTTTGTGCCAAGAGTCGAGCCTCGTTTTACTCAACCATACAATTTGCGCCTCGAGTCAGGCCTCGTTCGACGCAACCGTATCATTTGCTCCTCGAGTCGGGTCTTGTTTGACTCACCCTTGCCTTTTGTGCCTCGAGTCGGGCCTCGTTTGACTCAATCTTATCATTCGCTCCTCGAGTCGGGCCTCGTTCAATTCAACCTTATCATTTGCGCCTCGAGTCGGGCCTCGTTTGACTCAACCATATCATTTGCGACTTGACTCGGGCCTCGTTTGACTCAACCTTATTATTTGTGCCTCGAGTCGGGCCTCGTTCGATTCAACCTTATCATTTGCACCTCGAGTCGGGCCCTATTTGAGTCAACCTTATCATTTGCGCCTCGAGCCGGGCCTTGTTTGACTCAACCTTATGATTTGCGAGTTGTGTTGGGCATCGTTCAACTCACGCTTACCATTTGCGCGTCGAGTCGGTCCTCGTTTGACTCACCCATAACATTTGTGCCCTGAGTCGGGCCTCGTTTGACTCAACCATATCATTTGTGCCTCGAGTCGGGCCTCGTTTTACTCACCCTTACCTTTTGTGCCTCGAGTCAGGCCTTATTTGACACACGCATATCATTTACGCCTCGTGTCGAGCATCGTTTGACTCAATCTTATCATTTGTGCCTCGAGTTGGGCCTCGTTCGACTCAACCTTATCATTTACGCCTCGAGACGGCCTCGTTCGATTCAACCTTATCTTTGCACCGCGAGTCGTGCCTTGTTTAACTCAACCATATCATTTGCGCCTCAAGTCGGGCCTCGTTTGACTTAACCTTATCATTTGCGCCTCGAGTCAGGCCTTGTTTGACTCAACCTTATCATTTGCGAGTCATGTTCGGCCTCGATAAACTCACGCTTACCTTTTGCAACTCGAGTCGGGTCTCGTTTGACTCACCCATATCATTTATGCCTCGTGTCGAGCATCGTTTGACTCACCCTTACCTTTTGTGCCAAGAGTCGAGCCTAGTTTTACTCACCCATACAATTTGCGCCTCGAGTCAGGCCTCGTTCGACGCAACCATATCATTTGCGCCTCGAGTCGTGTCTTGTTTGACTCAACCTTGCCTTTTGTGCCTCGAGTCGGGCCTCGTTTGACTCAATCTTATCATTTGCTCCTCGAGTCAGGCCTCGTTCAATTCAACCTTATCATTTGCGCCTCGAGTCGGGCCTCGTTTGACTCAACCATATCATTTGCGACTTGACTCGGGCCTCGTTTGACTCAACCTTATTATTTGTGCCTCGAGTCGGGCCTCGTTCGATTCAACCTTATCATTTGCGCCTCGAGTCGGGCCTCGTTTGACTCACCCATATCAATTGTGCCTCAACTCAGGCCTCGTTAGACTCAACCATATCATTTACGCCTCGAGATGGGCCTTATTCGATTCAACCTTATCTTTACACATCGAGTCAGGCCTCATTCGACTCAACCTTATCATTTGCGCCTCGAGTCGGGCCTTGTTTGACTCAACCTTATCATTTGCGAGTTGTGCTGGGCCTCGTTCAACTCACGCTTACCATTTGAACCTCGAGTCGGGCCTTGTTTGACTCACCCATATCATTTGCGCCTCGAGTCGGGCCTCGTTCAACTCAACCATACCATTTGCGCCTCGAGTCGGTCCTGATTCGACTCAACCTTATCATTTATGCCTCGAGTCGGGCCTTGTTTGACTCACCCATAGCATTTGCGCCTCGAGTCAGGCCTCATTCAACTCAACCTTATCATTTACACCTCGAGTCGGGCCTTGTTTGACTCACCCATATCATTTACGCCTCATGTCGAGTATCGTTTGACTCACCCTTACCTTTTATGCCTCGAGTCGGACCTCGTTGGACTCACCCATACAATTTGCGCCTCGAGTCGAGCCTCGTTCGATGCAACCATATCATTTGTGCCTCGAGTCGGGTCTTGTTTGACTCACCCTTACCTTTTCTGCCTCGAGTCGGGCCTCGTTTGGCACACTCATGTCATTTATGCCTCGTGTCGAGCATTGTTTGACTCAATCTTATCATTTGTGCCTTGAGTCGGGCCTCGTTCGACTCAACCTTATCATTTATGCCTCAAGTCGGGCCTTGTTTGACTCACCCATATTATTTACACCTCGTGTCGAGTATCGTTTGACTCACCCTTACCTTTTGTGCCTCTAATCGGGCCTCATTTGACTCACCCATATCATTTACGCCTCAAGTCGGGTCTCGTTCGACTCAACCATATCATTTCTGCCTTGAGTCGGGCCCCGTTTAACTCACCCTTACCTTTTGTGCCTCGAGTCGGGCCTCGTTTGACTCTCTCATATCATTTACGCCTCGTATCGAGCATCGTTTAACACACCCATATCATTTACGCCTTGTGTCGAGCATCGTTTGACTCAACCATATCATTTGTGCCTCGAGGCGGGCCTCGTTTGGCTCAACCTTATCATTTGCGCCTTGAGTCGGGCCACGTTCGATTCAACCTTATCATTTGCGCCTCCAGTCAGGCATCGTTTGACTCACCCATATTGTTTGTGCCTTAGGTCGGGCCTCGTTTGACTCACGCCTATCATTTACGCCTCGTGTCGAGCATCGTTTGACACAACCTTATCATTTATGCCTCAAGTTGAGTCTCATTTGAATCAACCATATAATTTTTGCCTCGAGACGGGCTTCGTTTGACTTGACCTTATCATTTGTGCCGTGAGACGAGCCTCGTTGGACTCAACCTTATCATTTGTGCCTTGAGTTGGGCCTCGTTCCATTTAACCTTATCATTTGTGCCTCAACTCGGGCCTCGTTTGATTCAACCATATCATTTGTGCCTCGAGTCGAGCCTCGTTTGACTCACCCTTACCATTTGCACCTCGAGTTGGGCCTCGTTTAACTCAACCATATCATGAGCGCCTTGAGTTGGGCCTCATTTGATTAGCCATGTTGTTTGCGCCTCGAGTCAGGCCTCGTTTGACTCACCCTTACCTTTTGTGCCTCGAGTCGGGCCTCGTTTGATACACCCATATCATTTACGCCTCGTGTCGAGCATCGTTTGACTCAACCTTATCATTTGCGCCTTGAGTCAGGTCTCCTTCGACTCAACCTTATCATTTACGCCTCGAGTAGGGCCTTGTTTGACTCACCTATATCATGTACGCCTCGTGTCGAGCATTGTTTGACTCAACCTTACCTTTTGTGCCTCGAGTCAGTCATCGTTTGACTCACCCATACTATTTGCGCCTCAAGTCAGGCCACATTCGATTCAACCATATCATTTCTGCCTCGAGTCGGGCCTCATTCGACACGCCCTTACCTTTTGTGCCTCGAGTCGGGCCTCGTTTGACTCACCCATATCATTTACCCCTCGTGTCGAGCATCGTTTGACTCACCCATATCATTTATGCCTCGTGTCGAGCATTGTTTGACTTAACCATATCATTTGCGCCTCGAAGCCAGCCTCCTTTCACTCAACCTTACCATTTGCGACTTGAGTCAGGCCTCATTCGATTCAACCTTATCATTTGTGCCTCCAGTCGGGCTTCGTTTGACTTACCCATATCATTTGTGCCTTGAGTCGGGCCTCGTTTGACTCACCCTTACCTTTTGTGCCTCGAGTCGGGCCTCATTTGACTCACGCCTATCATTTACGCCTCGAGACGGGCCTCGTTTGACTCGACCTTATAATTTGCGCCTCGAGTCGGTCCTAGTTGGACTCAACCTTATCATTTGCGCCTCAAGTCAGGCATCGTTCCATTCAACCTTATCATTTCTGCCTCGACTCCAGCTCGTTTGACTCAACCATATCATTTGTGCCTTGAGTCGGCCCTCGTTTGACCCAACCTTATCATTTATGCCTTGTGTTGGGCCTCGTTCAATTCTCGCATACCATTTGCGCCTCGAGACGAGCCTCGTTTGACTCACCCATATCATTGGCACCTGGAGTCGGGCTTCGTTCCACTCAACCATATCATTTGTGCCTCGAGTCGGGCCTCGTTTGACTCACCCTGACCTTTTGTGCCTCGAGTCGGGTCTTGTTTTACTCACCCATATCATTTACACCTCATGTCAAGCATCGTTTGACTCAACCTTATCATTTGCCCTTAAGTCAAGCCTTGTTTGAATCAACCATATCATTTACCCCTCAAGATGGGCCTCGTTTGACTCAACCATATCATTTGCGCCTCGGGTCAGGCCTCGTTCGATTCAAGCTTTTCAATTGCGCCTCGAGTCGGGCCTCGTTTGACTCAACCATATCATTTGTGCCTCCAGTCGGGCCTCTTTTGACTCAACCTTATCATTTACGCCTCCAGTCGGGCATCATTCTATTCAACCTTATCATTTGCGCCTCGAGTCGGGACTCGTTCGACTCAACCATATCATTTGTGCCTCCACTCGGGCCTAGTTTAACTCAACCTTATCATTTGCGCCTCCAGTTATGCCTCGTTTGACTCAACCATATCATTTGTGCTTGTGTCAGGCCTCGTTTGACTCACCCTTATCATTTGCGCCTCGAGTCGGGCCTCGTTTGACTCAACCTTAAAATTTGCGCCTCGAGTTAGGCCTCGTTCAACTCACGCTTACCATTTACGCCTCGAGTCGGGAATCGTTTGACTCACCCATATCATTTGTGCCTCGAGTTGGGCCTCGTTTGACTCAACCTTATCATTTGCACCTCGAGTCGAGCCTTGTTTGACTGAACTTATCATTTATGCCTCGAGTCAGGGCTCGTTTGACTCAACCTTCTCATTTGCGCCTTGAGTTGGTCCTCGTTCGACTCAACCTTATCATTTACGCCTCCAATCGGGCCTCGTTTGACTCAACCATATCATTTATGGCTCGAGTCGGGCTTTGTTTGACTCAACCTTATCATTTGCGCCTCGAGTTGGGCCTCATTCAACTCAACCTTACCATTTGCGCCTCGAGTCGGGCCTTGTTTGATTCACTCATATCATTTGTGCCTCAAGTCGGGCCACGTTTGACTCAACCATATCATTTATGCCTCCAGATGGGCCTTGTTTGACTCAACCTTATCATTTGTGCCTCGAGTCAGGCCTCGTTTGACTCAACCTTATCTTTTGCGCCTCAAGTTGGGCCTCGTTTGACTCAACCTTATCATTTGCGCATCGAGTCGGGCCTCGTTTAACTTAACCATATCATTTATGGCTCAAGTCGGGCCTCGTTTGACTCAACCATATCATTTGCACCTCGAGTCGGGCCTCGTTTAACTCACCCTTACCATGTGCGCCTCGACTCAGTCCTTGTGTGACTCACCCATATCATTTGTGCCTCAACTCGGGCCTCGTTTTACTCAACCATATCATTTACGACTCGAGTCAGGCCTAGTTTGACTCAACCTTATCATTTGCGCCTCAAGTCGGGCCTCGTTTGACTCAACCATATCATTTGCGCCTAGAGTTAGGCCTCATTTGACTCAACCTTATCATTTATGTCTCAAGTCGGTCCACATTTGACTCAACCATATCATTTATGTCTCGAGTCGGGCCTTGTTTGACTCAACCTTATCATTTATGCCTCGAGTTGGGCCTCGTTCAACTCAACCTTACCATTTGTGCCTCGAGTCGGGCCTCGTTTGATTTACTCATATCATTTGTGCCTCAAGTTGGGCCTCATTTGACTCAACCATATTATTAATGCCTTAAGTCATTCCTTGTCGGACTCAACCTTATCATTTGCGCATCGAGTCTGGCCTCGTTCGACTCAACCTTATCATTTATGTCTTGAGTCGGGCCTCATTTGGCTCAACCTTATCATTTGCACCTTAATTCGGGCCTCGTTTGACTCACCCAAATCATTTGTGCCTTGAATCGGGCCTCGTTTGACTCAACAATACCATTTGTGCCTCAAGGCGGGCCTCATTTGACTCAAACCTTATCATTTGTGCCTCGTGTTGGGCCTCGTTCTACTCACCCTTATCATTTACGCCTCGAGTTGGGCCTTGATTGACTCACCCATATCATTTGTGCCTCAAGTCGAGCCTCGTTTGACTCAACCATATCATTTATGCCTCGAGTCAGGCCTCGTTGGACTCAACCTTATCATTTGCGCCTCGAGACGGGCCTCGTTTGACTCAACCATATCATTTACGCCTTAAGTTGGGCCTCGTTTAACTCAACCTTACCATTTGTGCCTCGACTCGGTCCTTGTGTGACTCACTCATATCATTTGCGCCTCAACTCGGTCCTCATTTCACTCAACCATATCTTTTACGCGTCGAGTCGGGCCTCGTTTGACTCAACCATATCATTTGCACCTCGAGTCAGGCCTCGTTTGATTCAACCTTATCATTTGCGCCTTGAGTTGGGCCTCGTTCAACATAACCTTACCATTTGTGCCTCAAGTTGGGCCTTGTTTGATTCACTCATATCATTTGTGCCTCAAGTCGGGCCTTGTTTGATTCACTCATATCATTTGTGCCTCAAGTCGGGCCTTGTTTGACTCAACCATATCATTTGTACCTCAAGTCGGGACTCGTTTAAGTCAACTATATCAGTTTTGCTTTGACTCAGGCCTCATTCGACTCAATCTTATTATTGGCACCTCGAGTTGGTCCTCATCTGACTCAACCTTATCATTTGCGCCTCGTGTTTGGCCTCGTTCAACACACCCATATCATTTGTGCCTTGACTCATGCCTCGTGTGACTCAACCATATCATTTATGCCTCGAGTCGGGCCTCGTTTGACTCAACCTTATCATTTGCGCCTCGACTCGAGCCTCGTTCGACTCAACCTTATTATTTGTGCCTCGAGTCGGGCCTCGTTCGATTCAACCTTATCATTTGCGCCTCGTGTTGGGCCTTGTTCCTCTCATCCTTATCATTTGCGCCTCGAGCCAGGCCTCGTTTGACTCACCCATATCATTTGTGCCTCAATTCGGGCCTCGTTTGACTCAACCATATCATTTATGCCTCGAGTCGGGCCTCGTTTGACTCAACCTTATCATTTGTGCCTCGACTCGGGCCTCGTTCGGTTCAACCTTATTATTTGCGCCTCGAGTCGGGCCTCGTTTAACTTAACCTTATCATTTGCGCCTTGGCTCAGTCCTCGTGTCACTCACCCATATCATTTGCGCCTCAACTCGGGCCTCGTTTGGCTCAACCATATCATTTATGACTCGAGTCGGGCCTCGTTCGGCTCAACCTTATTATTTGCGCCTCAAGTCGGGCCTCGTTTAACTCAACCTTATCATTTGCGCCTTGGCTCGGTCCTCGTGTGACTCACCCATATCATTTGTGCCTCAACTCGGGCCTCGTTTCACTCAACCATATCATTTACGACTTGAGTCGGGCCTCATTTGACTCAACCTTATCATTTGCGCCACGACTGGGGCCTCATTCGACTTAACCTTGTTATTTGCGCCTCGAGTCAACCTCGTTTAACTCACCCTTACCATTTGCGCCTCGGCTCGGTCCTCGTGTGACTCACCCATATCATTTGCGCCCCAACTCGGGCCTCGTTTGACTCAACCATATCATATACAACTCGAGTCGGGCCTCATTTGACTCAACTTTATCATTTGTGCCTCTAGTCGGGCCTCATTTGACTCAACCATTTCATTTGCGCCTCGAGTCGGGTCTCGTTTGACTCAACCTTATCATTTGCACCTCAAGTCAGGCCTCGTTTGACTCAACCATATCATTTATGCATCGAGTTGGGCGTTGTTTGACTCAACCTTATCATTTGCGCCTCGAGTTGAGCCTCGTTCAACTCAACCTTACCATTTGCGCCTCGAGTCGGGCCTCATTTGATTCACTCAAATCATTTGTGTCTCAAGTCTGGCCTCATTTGATTCACTCAAATCATTTGTGCCTCGAGTCGGGCCTTGTGTGACTCAACCTTATCATTTGCGCCTCGAGTTGGACCTCTTTTGACTCAACCTTATCATTTGTGCATCGAGTCAGGCCTCGTTTAACTCAACCATATCATTTGTGCCTCAAGTCGGGCCTCATTTGATTCACTCAAATATTTGTGCCTCGAGTCAGGCCTTGTGTGACTCAACCTTATCATTTGCGCCTCGAGTTGGTCCTCGTTTGACTCAACATTATCATTTGTGCCTCCAGTCTGGACTCGTTTAACTCAACCATATCATTTATGCCTCGAGTCGGGTCTCGTTTGACTCAACCTTATTATTTGCACCACGAGTTGGTCCTCATTTGACTCAACCTTATAATTTGCGCCTTGTGTGGCCCTCATTCAACTCACCCTTTCCATTAGTGCCTCAAGTTGGGCCCCGTTTGACTCACCCATATCATTTGCGCCCGACTCTGGCGTCGTTTGACTCAACCTTATTATTTACGCCTCGAGTCGAGCCTCGTTCGACTCAACCTTATTATTTACACCTCGAGTCGGGCCTCGTTCGACTCTACCTTATCATTTGTGCCTCGTGTTGGTCCTTGTTCAACTCACCCTTAGCATTTACGCATCAAGTCGGGCCTCATTTGACTCACCCTTATCATTTGGGCCTCATGTTGGGCCTCGTTCAACTCACCCTTACCATTTGCGCCACGAGTCAGGACTCATTCGACTCATCCATATCATTAGTGCCTCAACTCGGGCCCTGTGTGACTCAACCATGTCATTTATGCCTCGAGTCGGGCCTCATTTGACTCAACCTTATAATTTGCCCCTCGAGTCGGGCCTCGTTCAACTCACCCTTACCATTTGCACCTCGAGTCGGGCCTCATTTGACTTACCCATATCATTTATGCCTCAAGTCGGGCCTTGTTTGACTCAACCTTATCATTTGAGCCTCGATTTGGGCCTCGTTCGACTCAACCTTATCATTTTTGCCTCGAGTCAAGCCACGTTTGACCCAACCATATCATCTGTGCCTCCAGTCGGGCCTCGTTTGACTCACCCATATCATTTGTGCCTCAAGTCAGGTCTCATTTAACTCAACCATATCATTTGCGCCTCGAGTCAGGCCTCGTTTGACTTAACCATATCATTTGCGCCTCGTCTTGGGCCTTCAACTCTCCCTTACGATTTGCACCTCGAGACAGGCCACATTTGACTCACCGATATCATTTGCGCCTTAATGCGGGCCTTGTTTGACACAATCATATCATTTGTGCCTCGAGTCGGCCTTATTTGACTCAACCATATCATTTGTGCCTCGAGTTAGTCCTCGTTTGACTCAACCTTATCATTTGCGCCTTGTGTTGGGCCTCATTCAACTCACCCTTACCATTTGCGCCTTGAGTTGGGCCTTCTTTCACTTACCCATATCATTTGTGCCTCAAGTCGGGCCTCATTTGACTCAACCATATCATTTGTGTCTCAACTCAAGTCTCGTTTGACTCAATCTTATCATTTGTGCCTCAAGTCAGGCGTTATTTGACTCAACCATATCATTTGTGCCTCAAGTCAGGCCACGTTTGACTCAACCTTATCATTTGCAACTCGACTTGGGCCTCGTTTGACTTAACCAGATCATTTATGCCTCGAGTCGGGCCTCGTTTGACTCACCCATATCATTTGTGCCTTGAGTCGGCCCTCGTTTGACTCAACCTTATCATTTGCGCCTTGATCTGGGCCTCATTTGACTCAACCTTATCATTTATGCCTCGAGTCAGGCCTCTTTGACTTAACCATATCATTTGCGCCTTGAGTCGAGCCTTGTTCGACTCAACCTTATCATTTGCGCCATGTGTTGGGCGTTGTTCAACTCACCCTTACCATTTGTGCCTCGAGTCAGGCCTTGTTTCACTCACCCATATCATTTGCGCCTCAAGTTGGGTCTCGTTTGACTCAACCATATAATTTGCACCTCGAGTCGGGCCTCGTTTGACTCACCCATATCATTTATGCCTGAAGTCGAGCCTTGTTTGACTCAACCTTATCATTTGAGCCTCGATTCGGTCCTCGTTTGACTCAACCTTATCATTTGCGCCTCGAGTCGAGCCGCGTTTGACCCACTATATCATTTGCGCCTCCAGTCGGGCCTCGTTTGAATCACCCATATCATTTGTGCCTCAAGTCGGGCCTCGTTTAACTTAACCATATCATTTGCACCTCGAGTTAGGCCTCGTTTGACTTAACCCTACCATTTGCGCCTCGTGTTGGGCCTTGTTCAACTCTCCCCTACCATTTGCGCCTTGAGTCGGGCCTCGTTTCACTCACCTATATCATTTTTGCCTCGAGTCAAGCCTTGTTTCACTCAACCTTATCATTTGAGCCTCGATTCGGTCCTCGTTCGACTCAACCTTATCATTTGCGTCTTGAGTCGAGCCACGTTTGACCCAACCATATCATTTGCGCCTCAAGTCGGGCCTCGTTTAACTCAACCATATCATTTCTGCCTCAACTCGGGCCTCGTTTGACTCAACCTTATCATTTGTGCCTTGAGTCAGGCCTCGTTTGACTCAACCATATCATTTGCGCCTCGTGGTGGGCCTCGTTCAACTCTCCCTTACCATTTGCACATCGAGACAGGCCACGTTTGACTCACTGATATCATTTGCACCTCAACGCGGGCCTTGTTTGATTCAACCATATCATTTGCGCCTTGAATCGGGCCATGTTTGACCCAACCATATCATTTGCGCCTCGAGTTAGTCCTCGTTTGACTCAACCTTATCATTTGTGCCTCGTGTTGGGCCTCATTCAACTCACCCTTACCATTTGCGCCTCGAGTCGAGCCTTCTTTCACTTACCCATATCATTTGCGCCTCAAGTCGGACCTCGTTTGACTCAACCATATCATTTGTGCCTCAACTCGGGCATCGTTTAACTCAACCATATCATTTGTGCCTCGAGTCGGGCCACATTTGACTTAACCTTATCATTTGCACCTCGACTCGGGCCTCGTTTGACATAACCTGATCATTTTTGCCTCGAGTCGGGCCTCGTTTGGCTAAACCTTATCATTTGTGCCTTGAGTCGGACCTCGTTTGACTTACCCATATCATTTGTTCCTTAAGTCGGACCTCATTTGACTCAACCTTATCATTTGCACCTTGATCCGGGCCTCATTTGACTCAACCTTATCATTTATTCCTCGAGTCAGGCCTCGTTTGACTCAACCATATCATTTGCGCCTTGAGTCGAGCCTCGTTCGACTCAACCTTATCATTTGCGCCACATGTTGGGTGTCGTTCAACTTACCCTTACCATTTATGCCTCGAGTCGGCCTTCGTTTGACTCACCCATATCATTTATGCCTCGAGTTGAGCCTTGTTTGACTCAACCTTATCATTTGAGCCTCGATTCGGGCCTCGTTCGACCCAACCTTATCATTTGCGCCTCGAGTCAAGCCACGTTTGACCCAACCATATCATTTGCGCCTCCAGTCGGGCCTCATTTGACTCACCCATATCATTTGTGCCTCAAGTCGGGCCTCGTTTTACTCAACCATATCATTTGCGTCTCGAGTCGGGCCTTATTTGACTCAACCATATCATTTGCGGCTCGAGTTAGTCCTCGTTTGACTCAACCAGATCATTTACACCTCGTGTTGGGCCTTGTTCAACTCACCCTTACCATTTACGCCTCGAGTTGGGCCTTCTTTCACTTACCCATATCATTTCTGCCTCAAGTCGGGCCTTGTTTGACTCAACCATATCATTTGTGCCTCAACTCGGGCCTCGTTTAACTCAACCTTATCATTTGTGCCTCAAGTCAGGCGTCATTTGACTCAACCATATCATTTGTGCTCGAGTCGGGCCACGTTTAACTCAACCTTATCATTTGCACCTCGACTCGGGCCTCGTTGGACTTCACCTGATCATTTATGCCTCGAGTCGGGCCTCGTTTCACTACACCTTATCATTTGTGCCTCGAGTTGGGCCTCGTTTGACTTACCCATATCATTTGTGCCTTGAGTCGGGCCTCGTTTGACTCAACCTATCATTTGCGCCTTGATCCGGGCCTCATTTGACTTAACCATATCATTTATGCCACGAGTCAGACCTCGTTTGACTCAACCATATCATTTGCGCCTTGAGTCGGGCCTCGTTCGACTCAACCTTATCATTTGCGCCACTGTTGGGCGTCGTTCAACTCACCCTTACCATTTATGCCTCGAGTCAGGCCTTGTTTCACTCACCCATATCATTTGCGCCTCAAGTCAGGTCTCGTGTGACTCAACCATATCATTAGTGCCTCAACTCGGGACCCGTGTGACTCAACCATGTCATTTATGCCTCGAGTCGGGCCTCATTTGACTCAACCATATAATTTGCGCCTCGAGTCAGGTCTCATTCAACTCATCCTTACCATTTGCACCTCGAGTTGGGCCTCGTTTGACTCAACCATATCATTTATGCCTCAAGTCGGGCCTTGTTTAAAACAACCTTATCATTTGAGCCTCGATTCGGGCCTCGTTCGACTCAACCTTATCGTTTGTGCCTCGAGTCGAGCCATGTTTGACCCAACCATATCATTTGCGCCTCAAGTTGGGCCTCATTTGACTCACCCATATCATTTCTCCCTCAAGCGGGGCCTCGTTTAACTCAACCATATTATTTGTGCCTCGAGTTAGGCCTCGTTTGACTCAACCATATCATTTGTGCCTCGTATTGGGCCTCGTTCAAGTCTCCCTTGCCATTTGCGCCTCGAGACAGGCCACGTTTGACTCACCGATATCATTTGCGCCTCAACGCGGGTCTTGTTTGACTCCACCATGTCATTTGTGCCTTGAGTCGGGCCACGTTTGACTCAAGCTTATCATTTGCACCTCGACTGGGCCTCGTTTGACTTAACCTGATCATTTATGCCTCGAGTCGGGCCTCGTTTGGTTAAACCTTCTCATTTGTGCCTTGAGTCGGGCCTCGTTTGACTCACCCATATCATTTGTGCCTTGAGTCGGGCCTTGTTTTACTCAACCATATCATTTGCGCCTCGAGTCGAGCCACGTTTGACCTAACTATATCATTTGCGCCTCAAGTCGGGCCTCATTTGACTCACCCATATCATTTGCACCTCAAGTCGGGCCTCGTTTAACTCAACCATATCATTTGCGCCTCGAGTCAGGCCTCGTTTCACTGAACCATATCATTTGCACCTCGTGTTGGGCCTCGTTCAACTCTTCCTTACCATTTGCGCCTCGAGAAAGGCCACGTTTCACTCATCGATATCATTTGCGCCTCAACGCCGGCCTCGTTCGACTCAACCATATCATTTGTGCCTCGAGTCGGGCCTTGTTTGACTCAACCATATCATTTGCGCCTCGAGTTAGTCCTCGTTTGACTCAACCTTATCATTTGTGCCTCAAGTCAGGCGTCGTTTGCCTCAACCATATCATTTGTGCCTCGAGTCGGGTCACGTTTGATTCAACCTTATCTTTTACACCTCGACTCGGGCCTCGTTGACTTAACCTGATCATTTATGCCTCGAGTCGGGCCTTATTAGGCTAAACCTTATCATTTGTGCCTTGAGTCAGGCCTCGTTTGACTCATCGATATCATTTGTGCCTTGAGTCGGGCCTCGTTTGACTCAACCATATAATTTGCGCCTCAATTCAGGCCTTGTTTAACTCAACCATATCATTTGCGCCTCAAGTCAGGCCTCGTTTGACTCAACCATATCATTTGCACCTTGTATTGGGCCTCGTTCAACTCTCTCTTACCATTTACGCCTCGACACAGGCCACGTTTGACTCACCGATATCATTTGAGCCTCAACGCGGGCCTCGTTTGACTCAACCATATCATTTGCGCCTCGAGTCGAGCCTTGTTTGACTCAACCATATCATTTGCGCCTCGAGTTAGTCCTCGTTTGACTCAACCTTATCATTTGCACCTCGAGTTGGGCCTTCTTTCACTTACCCATATCATTTGCGCCTCAAGTCGGGCCTCGTTGGACTCAACCATATCATTTGTGCCTCAACTCGGCCTCGTTTGACTCAACTTATCGTTTGTGCCTCAAGTCAGGCGTCGTTTGACTCAACCATATCATTTATGCCTCGACTCGGGGCTCGTTTGACTTAACCTGATCATTTATGCATCGAGTCAGGCCTCGTTTGGCTAAACCTTATCATTTGTGCCTCGAGTCGGGGGTCGTTTGACTCACCCATATCATTTGTGCCTTGAGTCGGGCCTCGTTTGGCTCAACTTTACCATTTATGCCTCGAGTCAAGCCTCATTTGACTCAACCATATCATTTACGCCTTGAGTCGATCCTCGTTGAACTCAACCTTATCATTTGCGCCACGTGTTGGGCGTCGTTCAACTCACCCTTACCATTTGTGCCTCGAGTCAGGCCTTGTTTCCTCACCCATATCATTTGCACCACAAGTCGGGTCTCGTTTGACGCAACCATATCATTAGTGCCTCAACTTGGCCCCGTGTGACTCAACCATGTCATTTATGTCTCGAGTCGGGCCTCGTTTGACTCAACCTTATAATTTGCGCCACGAGTCGGTCCTCGTTCAACTCACCTTTACCATTCGCACCTCGAGTCGGGCCTCGTTTGACTCAACTTTATCATTTGAGCCTCGATTCGGGCCTTGTTCGACTCAACCTTATCACTTGCGCCTCGATTCGAGCCACGTTTGACCCAACCATATCATTTGCGCCTCGAGTCGAGCCATATTTGACCTAACCATATCATTTGCGCCTCAAGTCGGGCTTTGTTTGACTCACCCATATCATTTGTTCCTCAAGTCAGACCTCGTTTAACTCAACCATATCATTTGTGCCTCGAGTTAGGCCTCGTTTAACTTAACCATATAATTTGCGCCTCGTGTTGGGCCTCGTTCAACTCTCCCTTACCATTTGCGCCTCGTGACAGGCCATGTTTGACTCACTGATATTATTTGCACCTCAGCGAGGGCCTCGTTTGACTCAACCATATCATTTGCGCCTCGAGTTTGGCCTTGTTTGACTCAACCATATCATTTGCGTCTCGAGTTAGTCCTCGTTTGACTTAACCTTATCATTTGTGCCTCGTGTCGGGCCTCGTTCAACTCACCCTTACCATTTGCGCCTCGAGTCGGGCCTTCTTTCACTTACCCATGTCATTTGCGCCTCAAGTTTGGCCTCGTTTGACTCAACCAGATCATATGTGCCTCAACCCAGGCGTCGGTTGACTCAACCTTATCATTTGTACCTCGAGTCAGGTGTCGTTTGACTCAACCATATCATTTGTGCCTCGAGTCGGGCCATGTTTGGCTTAACCTTATCATTTGTACCTCGACTCGGGCCTCGTTTGACTTAACCTGATCATTTATGCCTTGAGTCATGCCTCGTTTGGCTAAACCTTCTCATTGGTCCCTCGAGTCGGGCCTTGTTTGACTCAGCCATAACATTTGTGCCTTGAGTCGGGCCTCGTTTGACTCACCTTATCATTTGTGCCTTGATTCGGGCCTCATTTGACTCAACCTTATCATTTTTGCCTCGAGTCGGGCCTCGTTTGACTCACCCATATCATTTGTGCCTTGAGTCGGCCCTCGTTTGACTCAACCTTATCATTTGCGCCTTGATCCGGGCCTCATTTGACTCAACCTTACCATATATGCCTTGAGTCAGGCCTCGTTTGACTCAACCATATCATTTGCGCCTTGAGTCAGGCCTCGTTCGACTCAACCTTATCATTTGCGTCACGTGTTGGGCGTCGTTCAACTCACCCTTACCATTTGTGCCTAAAGTCAGGCCTTGTTTCACTCACCCATATCATTTGTGCCTTAAGTTGGGTCTCGTTTGACGCAACCATATCATTAGTGCCTCAACTCGGGGCTCGTGTGACTGAACCATGTCATTTATGCCTCGAGTCGGGCCTCGTTTGACTCAACCTTATAATTTGCACCTCGAGTTGGGCCTCGTTTGACTCAACCTTATCTTTTGAGCCTCGATTTGGGCCTCATTCGACTCAACCTTATCATTTGCGTCTCGATTCGAGCCACGTTTGACCCAACCATATCATTTGTGCCTCAAGTCGGGCCTCGTTTGACTCACCCATATCATTTGTGCCTCAAGTCGGGCCTCGTTTCACTCAACCATATCATTTGCGTCTCGAGTCAAGCCTCGTTTAACTCAACCATATCATTTGCGCCTCGTGTTGGGCCTCGTTCAACTCTCCCTTACCATTTGTGCCTCGAGACAGGCCACATTTGACTCACTGATATCATTTACGCCTCAATGCGGGCCTCGTTTGACTTAACCATATCATTTGCACCTCGTGTTGGGCCTCGCTCAACTCACCCTTACCATTTGTGCCTCAAGTTAGGCCTTCTGTCACTTACCCATATCATTTGCACCTCAAGTCGGGCCTCGTTTGACTCAACCATATCTTTTGTGCCTCAACTCGGGCCTCGTTTGACTTAACCTTATCATTTATGCCTCGAGTCAGGCGTCGTTTGACTCAACCATATCATTTGTGCCTCGAGTTGGGCCATGTTTGGCTCAACCTTATCATTTGTACCTCGACTTGACTTAACCTAATCATTTATGCCTCGAGTCGGGCCTTGTTTGGCTAAACCTTATCATTTGTACCTCGAGTCAGGCCTCGTTTGAATCAGCCATAACATTTATGCCTTGAATCAGGCCTCGTTTGACTCACCTTATCATTTGCGCATTGATCCGGGCCTTATTTGACTCAACCTTATCATTTATGCCTCGAGTCAGGCCTCGTTTCACTCAACCATATCATTTGCGCCTTGAGTTGGGCATCGTTTGACTCAACCTTATCATTTGTGCCACGTGTTGGGCGTCGTCCAACTCGCCCTTACCATTTGTGCCTCGAGTCAGGCCTTGTTTCACTCACCCATATGATTTGTGCCTCATGTCGGGCCTTGTTTGACTTAACCTTATCATTTGCGCCTCGATCCGGCCTCATTTGACTCAACCTTATCATTTGTGCCTCGAGTCTGCCCTCATTTGACTCAACCATATCATTTGCGCCTCGAGTCGGGCCTCGTTCGACTCAACCTTCTCATTTACGCCTCGTGTTGGGCCTCGTACAACTCAGCCTTACCATTTGCGCCTCGAGTCGGGCCTCGTTTTACTCACTCATATAATTTGCACCTCGACTCGGGAATCGTTTGACTCACCCATATAATTTGTGCCTCAACTCGGGCCTCGTTTGTCTCAACCATATCATTTACGACTCGAGTTGGGCCTCGTTGGACTCAACCTTATCATTTGCGCCTTGAGTCGGGCCACGTTTGACTCAACCATATCATTTGTGCCTCGAGTCGGCCATCGTTGGACTCAACCATATCATTTGAGCATCGATTCGGGCCTCGTTCGACTCAACCTTATCATTTGCGCCTCGAGTCGAGCCACGTTTGACCCAACCATATGATTTGCGCCTTGAGTTGGGCCTCGTTTGACTCATCCATATCATTTGTGCCTCAAGTCGGGCCTCGTTTAACTCAACGATATCATTTGCGCCTCGAGTCAGGCCTCGTTTGACTCAACCATATCATTTGCACCTCGTGTTGGGCGTCGTTCAACTCTCCCTTACCATTTACACCTCGAGACAGGCCACGTTTGACTCACCGATATCATTTGCGCCTCAACGCAGGCCTTGTTTGACTCAACCATATCATTTGTGCCTCGAGTCTGGCCTCATTTGACTCAACCATATCATTTGCGCCTCGAGTTAGTCCTCGTTTGACTCAACCTTATCATTTCTGTCTCGTGTTGGCCCTCATTCGACTCACCCTTACCATTTGCGCCTCGAGTCGGGACTTCTTTGACTTACCCATATCATTTGCGCCTCAAGACGGGCCTTGTTTGACTCAACCATATCATTTGTGCCTCAACTCGAGCCTCGTTTGACTCAACTTTATCATTTTCGCCTCGAGTCAGGCGTTGTTTGACTCAACCATATCATTTGTGCCTCGAGTTAGGCCAGGTTTGACTCAACCTTATCATTTGCACCTCAACTCGGGCCTCGTTTAACTTAACCTGATCATTTATGCCTCGAGTTGGGCCTCATTTGGCTAAACCTTATCATTTGCGCCTCGAGTTGGGCCTCGTTTGACTCAGCCATATCATTTGTGCCTTGAGTCAGACCTCGTTTGACTCAACCTTATCATTTGCACCTTGATTCGGGCCTCATTTGACTCACCCTTATCATTTGTGCCTCGAGTCAAGCCTCGTTTGACTCAACCGTATCATTTGCGCCTTGAGTCAGGCCTCGTTTGACTCAACCTTCTCATTTGCACCTCGTGTTGGGCCTCGTTCGACTCAGCCTTACCATTTGCATCTCGAGTTGGTCCTCGTTTGACTCAACCTTATCATTTGCGCCACGTGTTGGGCGTCGTTCAACTCACCCTTACCAACTGTGCCTTGAGTCAGGCCGTGTTTCACTCAATATTTGCGCCTCAAGTCAGGTCTCATTTGACTCAACCATATCATTTGTGCCTCAACACGGGCCTCATTTGACTCAACCTTATCATTTGTGCCTCGAGTCAGGCGTCATTTGACTCAACGATATCATTTACGCCTCAAGTCGGGCCTCGTTTGACTCAACCTTATCATTTGCGCCACGATCCGGGCCTCATTTTACTCAACCTTATCATTTGTGCCTCGAGTTAGCCCTCATTTGACTCAACCATATCATTTGTGCCTCGGGTCGGGCCTCGTTCGACTCAACCTTCTCATTTGCGCCTCGTGTTGGGCCTTGTTCAACTCAGCCTTACCATTTGCACCTCGAGTCGGACCTCATTTGACTCACCCATATCATTTACGCCTCGACTCGGGAGTCATTTGACTAACCTATATCATTTGTGCTTTAACTCGGGCCTCGTTTGTCTCAACCATATCGTTTACAACTCGAGTCGGGCCTCGTTCGACTCAACCTTATCATTTGCGCCTCGAGTCGGGCCTCGTTCGACTCAACCTTATCATTTGCGCCTCGTGTCGGGCCTCCCTTGACTCAACCTTATCATTTGTGCCTTGAGTCAGGCCTTCTTTGACTCAACTTTATAATTTATACCTTGAGTCGGGCCTCGTTCAACTCACCCCTACCATGTCTGCCTCTATTCGGGCCTCGTTTGACTCACCCATATCATTTGCCCCTTGAGTCGGCCTCATTTGACTCAATCTTATCATTTGCGCCTTGAGTCAAGCCCCGTTTGACTCAACCTTATCATTTGTGCCTTGGGTTGGGCCTCGTTCAACTCACCCTTACCATTTGCGCCTCGAGTCGGGCCTCGTTTGACTCACCCATATCATCTATGCATCCAGTCGGGACTCGTTTGACTGAACCTTATCATTTATGCCTCAAGTCGGGCCTCGCTCGACTCAACCTTATCATTTGCGCCTCGAGTTGGTCCTCGTTTGACTCAACCTTATCATTTCTGCCTCGTGTTGGGCCTTGTTCAACTCACCCTTACCATTTTCTCCTCGAGTTATGCCTTATTCGACTTAACCTTATCATTTGCACCTCGAGTCGGGCCTCGTTTGACTCAACCTTATCATTTGTGCCATGAGTCTAACCTCATTCGACTCAACCTTATCATTTATGCCTCGAGTTGGTCCTCGTTTGACTCAACCTTATCATTTGCGCCTCGTGTTAGGCCTTGTTCAACTCACCCTTACCATTTACGCCTCAAGTTATGCCTCATTCGACTCAACCTTATCATTTGCGCCTCAAGTTAGGCCTCGTTTGACTCATCCTTATCATTTGTATCTAGAGTCAGGCCTCGTTCGACTCAACCTTATAATTTGTTCCATGAGTCTAACCTCGTTTGACTCAACCTTATCATTTATGCCTCGAGTTGGGCCTCGTTTGACTCAACCTTATCATTTACCCCTCGAGTCAGGCCTCGTTCGACTAAACCTTATTATTTGTGGCTCGAGGCGGTCCTCGGTTGACTCAACCTTATAATTTGTGCCTCGAATCGTGCCTCATTCAACTCACCCTTACCATTTGTGCCTCAAGTCAGGGCTCGTTTGACTCACTCATATCATTTGTGCCTTGAGTCGGGCCTCGTTTGACTCAATCTTATTATTTGCGCCTGAAGGCGAGCCTCGTTCGACTCAACCTTATTATTTGCGTCTCAAGTCAGGCCTCGTTTGACTCAACCTTATCATTTGTGCCTCGATCTAGGCCTCATTTGACTCAACCTTATCATTTGTGCCTTGAGTCAGACCTCGTTTGACTCAACCATATCATTTGCGTCTCGAGTCGGGCCTCGTTCGACTCAACCTTCTCATTTGCGCCTCGTGTTGGGCCTCGTTCAACTCACCCTTACCATTTGCGGCTCGACTCGGGAGTTGTTTGACTCACCCATATCGTTTGTGCCTCAACTCGGACCTCGTTTGTCTCAACCATATCATTTGCACCTCGAGTCAGGCCTCGTTCAACTCACGCTTACCATTTGCACCACGACTCGGCCCTCGTTTGACTCACCCATATCATTTGTGCCTTCAGTCGGGCCTCGTTTGACTCAACCATATCATTTGTGCCTCAACTCGGGCCTTGTTTGACTCAACCTTATCATTTGCGCCTCAAGTCGGGCCTCGTTTGACTCAACCATATCCCTTGTGCCTCGAGTCGGGCCTCGTTCGACTCAACCTTCTCATTTGTGCCTCGTGTTGGGCCTCGTTTAACTCAGCCTTACCATTTGCGTCTCGAGTTGGTCCTCGTTTGACTCAACCTTATCATTTGCACCTCGTGCTGGGTGTCGTTCAACTCACCCTTACCATTTGTGCCTCAAGTCAGACCTTGTTTCACTCAACCATATCATTTATGCCTCAAGTCAAGGCTCGTTTGACTCATCCATATCATTTGTGCCTCAACTCGGGCCTCGTTTGACTCAACCTTATCATTTGTGCCTAGAGTCAGGTGTCATTTGACTTAACCATATCATTTGTGCCTCGAGTCGGGCCTCGTTCAACTCATCCTTCTCATTTACGCCTCGTGTTGGGCCTCGTTCAACTTAGCCTTACCATTTGCGCCTCGAGTCAGGCCTTGTTTTACTCACCCATATCATTTGCGCCTCGATTCGAGAGTCATTTGACTCACCCATATCATTTGTGCCTCAACTCGGGCCTCGTTTGTCTAAACCATATCATTTACGACTCGAGTCAGGCCTCGTTGGACTCAACCTTATCATTTGTGCCTTGAGTCGAGCCTCGTTTGACTCAACCATATCATTTGCGCCTCGAGTCGAGCCTCGTTGGACCCAACCATATCATTTGTGCCTCGAGTCGGGCCTCGTTTGACTCAACCTTATCATTTATGCCTCGAGTTGGTCCTCGTTTGACTCAACCTTATCATTTGCGCCTCGTGTTAGGCCTTGTTCAACTCACCCTTACCATTTGCGCCTCAAGTTAAGCCTCATTTGACTCAACCTTATCATTTACGCCTCGAGTCGGGCCTCGTTTGACTCATCCTTATCATTTGTATCTAGAGTCAGGCCTCGTTCGACTCAACCTTATAATTTGTACCATGAGTCTAACCTCGTTCGACTTAACCTTATCATTTATGCCTCGAGTTGGGCCTCGTTTGACTCAACCTTATCATTTACCCCTCGAGTCAGGCCTCGTTCGACTAAACCTTATTATTTGTGCCTCGAGGTGGGCCTCGGTTGACTCAACCTTATAATTTGTGCCTCGAATCGGGCCTCGTTCAACTCATCCTTCTCATTTACGCCTCGTGTTGGGCCTCGTTCAACTTAGCCTTACCATTTGTGCCTCGAGTCAAGCCTTGTTTTACTCACCCATATCATTTGCGCCTCGATTCGAGAGTCATTTGACTCACCCATATCATTTGTGCCTCAACTCAGGCCTCGTTTGTCTAAACCATATCATTTACGACTCGAGTCAGGCCTCGTTGGACTCAACCTTATCATTTGTGCCTTGAGTCGAGCCTCGTTTGACTCAACCATATCATTTGTGCCTCGAGTCGGGCCTCGTTGGACCCAACCATATCATTTGTGCCTCGAGTCAGGCCTCGTTCGACTCAACCTTATCATTTATGCCTCGAGTTGGTCCTCGTTTGACTCAACCTTATCATTTGCGTCTCGTGTTAGGCCTTGTTCAACTCACCCTTACCATTTGCGCCTCAAGTTAAGCCTCATTTGACTCAACCTTATCATTTGCGCCTCGAGTCGGGCCTCGTTTGACTCATCCTTATCATTTGTATCTAGAGTCAGGCCTCGTTCGACTCAACCTTATAATTTGTACCATGAGTCTAACCTCGTTCGACTTAACCTGATCATTTATGCCTCGAGTTGGGCCTCGTTTGACTCAACCTTATCATTTACCCCTCGAGTCAGGCCTCGTTCGACTAAACCTTATTATTTGTGCCTCGAGGCGGGCCTCGGTTGACTCAACCTTATAATTTGTGCCTCGAATCGGGCCCCATTCAACTCACCCTTACCATTTGTGCCTCAAGTCGGGCCTCGTTTGACTCACTCATATCATTTGTGCCTCGAGTCGGGCCTCGTTTGACTCAATCTTATTATTTGCGCCTTAAGGTGGGCCTCGTTCAACTCAACCTTATTATTTGCGTCTCAAGTCAGGCCTCATTTGACTCAACCTTATCATTTGTGCCTCGATCTAGGCCTTATTTGACTCAACCTTATCATTTGCGCCTTGAGTCGGGCCTTGTTTGACTCAACCATATCGTTTGCGTCTCGAGTCGGGCCTCGTTCGACTCAACCTTCTCATTTGCGCCTCGTGTTGGGCCTCGTTCAACTCACCCTTACCATTTGCGGCTCGACTCGGGAGTTGTTTGACTCACCCATATCGTTTATGCCTCAACTCGGGCCTCGTTTGTCTCAACCATATCATTTGCACCTCGAGTCGGGCCTCGTTCAACTCATGCTTACCA
The DNA here is from genome assembly GCA_037013595.1 of Dicorynia guianensis. Lineage (NCBI taxonomy): Eukaryota > Viridiplantae > Streptophyta > Magnoliopsida > Fabales > Fabaceae > Dicorynia > Dicorynia guianensis. Next base: position 19,519,748 of record JASUAB010000002.1, on the reverse strand, counting down.
TTTGCACCTCGACTCGGCCCTTGTTTGACTCACCCATATCATTTGTGCCTTCACTCGGGCCTCGTTTGACTCAACCATATCATTTGTGCCTCAACTTGGGCCTTGTTTGACTCAACCTTATCATTTGCGCCTCGAGTCGGGCCTCGTTTGACTCAACCATATCACTTGTGCCTCGAGTCGGGCCTCGTTCGACTCAACCTTCTCATTTGTGCCTCGTGTTGGGCATCGTTCAAGTCAGCCTTACCATTTGCGTCTCGAGTTGGTCCTCGTTTGACTCAACCTTATCATTTGCACCTCGTGCTGTGCGTCGTTCAATTAACCCTTACCATTTGTGCCTCAAGTCAGGCCTTGTTTCACTCAACCATATCATTTATGCCTCAAGTTAGGGCTTGTTTGACTCAACCATATCATTTGTGCCTCAACTCGGGCCTCGTTTGACTCAACCTTATCATTTGTGCCTCGCGTTAGGCGTCATTTTACTTAACCATATCATTTGTGCCTTGAGTCGGGCCTCGTTCAACTCATCCTTCTCATTTGCGCCTCGTGTTGGGCCTCGTTCAACTCAGCCTTACCATTTGCGCCTTGAGTCAGGCCTCGTTGTACTCACCCATATCATTTGCGCCTTGATTCGAGAGTCATTTGACTCACCCATATCATTTGTGCCTCAACTCGGGCCTCGTTTGTCTAAACCATATCATTTACGACTCGAGTCGGGCCTCGTTGGACTCAACCTTATCATTTGTGCCTCGAGTCGGGCCTCGTTTGACTCAACCATATCATTTGCGCCTCAAGTCGGGCCTCGTTGGACTCAACCATATCATTTGTGCCTCGAGTCGGGCCTCATTCGACTCAACCTTCTCATTTGCACCTCATGTTGGGCCTTGTTCAACTCACCCTTACCATTTGCGTCTATAGTTGGGCCTCGTTTTATTCACCCATATCATTTACGCCTCAACTCGGGGGTCACTTGACTCGCCCATATCATTTGTGCCTCAACTCGAGCCTCATTTGTCTTAACCATATCATTTACGCCTCGAGTCGGGCCTCGTTGGACTCAACCTTATCATTTGTGCCTCGAGTCAGGCCTCGTTCGACTCAACCTTATCATTTGTGCCTCGTGTCAGGCCTCACTTGACTCAACCTTATCATTTATGCCTCGAGTCGGGCCTCGTTTGACTCAACTTTATAATTTATACCTTGAGTCAGGCCTTGTTCAACTCACCCCTACCATTTGCGCCTCGAGTCAGGCCTCGTTTGACTCACCCATGTCATTTGTGCCTAGAGTCGGGCCTCGTTTGACTCAATCTTATCATTTGCGCCTTGAGGCAGGCCCCGTTTGACTCAACCTTATCATTTGTGCCTCAAGTTGGGCCTTGTTCAACTCACCCTGACCATTTGCGCCTCGAGTCGGGCCTCGTTTGACTCACCCATATCATTTGTGCCTCAACTCGGGCCTCGTGTGACTCAACCATATCATTTATGCCTCGAGTCGGGCCTCATTTGACTCAACCTTATCATTTACGCCTAGACTCGGGCCTCGTTCGACTAAACCTTATTATTTGTGCCTCGAGGCGGGCCTCGTTCGACTCAACCTTATAATTTGCGCCTCGAGTCAGCCCTCATTTGACTCAACCTTATCAATTGTGCCTCGAGTCGGGCCTCGTTTGACTCAACCTTATAATTTGTGCCTCGAATTGGGCCTCATTTGACTCACCATATCATTTGTGCCTCGAGTCAGGCCTCGTTCGACTCAACCTTATTATTTATGCCTCAAGGCAGGCCTCATTCGACTAAACCTTATTATTTGTGCCTCGGGGCGGGCCTCGTTCGACTTAACCTTATAATTTGCGCCTCGAGTTAGTCTTCATTTGACTCAACCTTATCAATTGTGCCTCGAGTCGGGCCTCGTTTGATTCAACCTTATAATTTGTGCCTCGAATTCGGCCTCATTCAACTCACGCTTACCATTTGCGCCTCGAGTCGGGCCTCGTTTGACTCACTAGATCATTTGTGCCTCGAGTCGGGCCTCATTCGACTCAACCTTATTATTTACGCCTCGAGGCGGGCCTTGTTCGACTCAACCTTATCATTTGTGCCTCGAGTCAGGCCTCATTTGACTCAACCTTATCATTTGCACCTTGATCTGAGCCTCATTTGACTCAACCTTATCATTTGTACCTCGAGGCAGGCCTCGTTTGACTTAACCATATCATTTGTGTCTCGAGTCGGGTCTCGTTCGACTCAACCTTCTCATTTGGGCCTCGTGTTGGGCCTCGTTCAACTCACCCATACCATTTGCGCCTCGACTCGAGAGTTGTTTGACTCACCCATATCGTTTGTGCCTCAACTCGGGCCTCGTTTGTCTCAACCATATCATTTGCGCCTCGAGTCGAGCCTCGTTCAACTCACCCTTACGATTTGCACCTCGACTTGGTCCTCGTTTGACTTACCCATATCATTTGCCCCTTCACTCGGGCCTCATTTAACTCAACCATATCATTTGTGCCTCAACTCGGGCCTCGTTTGACTCAACCTCATCATTTGTGCCTCGAGTCGTGCCACGTTTGACTTAACCATATCATTTGCGCCTCGAGTCGGGCCTCGTTCGACTCAACCTTCTCATTTGCACCTCGTGTTGGGCCTCGTTTGACTCAGCCTTACCATTTGCGTCTCAAGTTGGTCCTCGTTTGACTCAACCTTATCATTTGCGCCTCGTGTTGGGCGTCGTTCGACTAAACCTTATTATTTGCGCCTCGAGGCGGGCCTCGTTCAACTCAACCTTATCATTTGCGCCTCGAGTCAGGCCTCGTTTGACTCAACCTTACCATTTGCGGCTCGATCCGAGTCTTAGTTGACTCGACATTATCATTTGCGTCTCAAGTCGGGCCTTGTTCTACTCAACCTTCTTATTTGCGCCTCGTGTTGGGCCTCGTTCAACTTAACCTTACCATTTGCACCTCAACTCGGAAGTTGTTTGACTCACCCATATCGTTTGTGCCTCAACTCGGGCCTCGTTTGTCTCAACTATATCATTTACGCCTCAAGTCAGGCCTCGTTTGACTTAACCTTATCATTTATGCCTCAAGCTGGTCCTCATTCGATTCAACCTTATCATTTGCGCCTCGTGTCAGGCCTCACTTGACTCAACCTTATCATTTATGCCTCGAGTCGGGTCTCGTTTGACTCAACTTTATAATTTATACCTTGAGTCGGGCCTCGTTCAACTCACCCCTACCATTTGCACCTCGAGTCGGGCCTCGTTTGACTCACCCATATCATTTGTGCCTAGAGTCGGGCCTCGTTTGACTCAATCTTATCATTTACGCCTTGAGGTGGGCCCCGTTTGACTCAACCTTATCATTTGTGCCTCGAGTTGGGCCTCGTTCAACTCACCCTTACCATTTGTGTCTCGAGTCAGGCCTCGTTTGACTCACCCATATCATTTGTGCCTCAACTCGGGCCTCGTGTGACTCAACCATATTATTTATGCCTCGAGTCGGGCCTCATTTGACTCAACCTTATCATTTACGCCTAGACTCAGGCCTCGTTCGACTAGACCTTATTATTTATGCCTCAAGGCGGGCCTCGTTCGACTCAACCTTATAATTTGCGCTTTGAGTTGGGCCTCATTTGACTCAACCTTATCAATTGTGCCTCGAGTCGGGCCTCGTTTGACTCAACCTTATAATTTGTACCTCGAATTGGGCCTCGTTCGACTCAACCTTGTCATTTGCGCCTCATGTTGGGCCTCGTTCAACTCACCCTTACCATTTGCACCTCGACTCGGAAGTTGTTTGACTCACCCATATCGTTTGTGCCTCAACTCGGGCCTCGTTTGACTCAACCTTATCATTTGTGCCTTGAGCTGGTCCTCATTCGACTCAACCTTATCATTTGCGCCTCGAGTTGGGCCTCATTTGACTTAACCTTATCATTTGTGCCTCGAGTCGGGCCTCATTTGACTCATCCTTATAATTTGCACCTCGAGTTGGGCCTCGTTCGACTCCTCCTTACCATTTACGCCATGAGTCGGGCCTTGTTTGACTCACCCATATCATTTGTGCCCAGAGTCGAGCCTCATTTGACTCAACCTTATCCTTTGCACCTCGAGTCGGGCCTCGTTTGACTCAACCTTTTCATTTGCGCCTCGAGTTGGGCCTCGTTCGGCTCAACCTTATCATTTGTGTCGGGCATTGTTTGACTCAGCCATCACATTTGTCCCTCGAGTCGGGCCTCGTTCAACTCAACCTTATCATTTGCGCCTCGTGTTGGGCCTCGTTAAACTTACCCTTACCATTTGTGCCTTGAGTTGGGCCCCGTTCTACTCACCCTTACCATTTGCACCTCGAGTCTGGCCTCGTTTGAACCCCCCATATAATTTCTTCCTTGACTCGAGCCTTGTTTAACTCAACCTTATCATTTGCACTGCAAGTCGGGCCTCGTTTGACTCAGCCATATCATTTGTCCCTCGAGTTAGGCCTCGTTTGACTCAACCGTATCATTTACACCTCGAGTCTATCCTCGTTTGACTCACCCATATCATTTGTGCCTTGGGTCAGGCCTCGTTTGATTCAACCTTATCATTTGTGCCTTAAGTCAGGCGTCGTTTGACTCACGCATATCATTTGTGCCTCAAGTCGGGCCTCGTTGGACTCAACCATATCATTTATGCCTCGAGTCGGGCCTCCTTTGACTCAACCATATCATTTATACCTCGAGTCGGGCGTCGTTCGACTTATCCTTATCATTTGCGTCTCGTGTTGGGCCTCGTGAAACTCACCCTTACCATTTGCACCTCGAGTCGACCCTTGTTCTACTCACCCTTACGATTTGCGCCTTGAGTTTGGCCTTGTTTGACTCAACCTTATCATTTATGCCTCAAGTCGGGCCTTGTTTGACTCAACCTTATAATTTGCGCCTCGAGTTTGGCCTCGTTCAACTCACCCTTACCATTTGCGCCTCGAGTCGGGCCTGGTTTGACTCACCCATATCATTTGTGCCTCGAGTCGGGCCTCGTTTTACTCACCCATATCATTTGCGCCACGAGTCGTGCCTCGTTTGACTCACCCATATCATTTGTGCCTCGAGTCGGGCCTTATTTGACTCAACCATATCATTTATGCCTCGTGTCGGGCCCTGTTTGACACAACCGTAACATTTGTGCCTCGAGTCGAGCTTTGTTTGACCCAACCATATGATTTACGCCTCAAGTCAGACCTCATTTGACTCAACCATATCATTTGGGCCTCAAGTCGGGCCTCGTTTGACTCAACCATAACATTTGCACCTCCAGTCGGGCCTCGTTTGACTCAACCATATCATTTGCACCTCATGTTGGGCCTCGTTCAACTCTCCCTTACCATTTGCGCCTCGAGTTAGGCCTCGTTTGACTCACCGATATCATTTGCGCCTCGACTCGGGCCTCGTTTGACTCCCCAATATCATTTGTGCCTTAATGTGGGCCTCGTTTCACTCAACCATATCATTTACGCCTCGAGTCTGGCCTCGTTTGACTCAACCATATCATTTGTGCCTCAAGTTGGTTCTTGTTTGCCTCAACCTTATCATTTGTGCCTTGTGTTGGGCCTCGTACAACTCACCCTTACCATTTGCGCCTGGAGTTGGGCCTTATTTGACTCACCCATATCGTTTGCGCCTCAACTCGGGCCTCGTTTGACTCAACCATATCATTTGTGCCTCAACTCGGGCCTCGTTTGTCTCAACTATATCATTTACGACTCGAGTCGGCCCTCGTTGGACTCAACCTTATCATTTGCGCCTCGAGGCAGGCCTCGTTGGACTCAACCATATCAATTGTGCCTCGAGTCGGGACTCGTTCGACTCAACTTTCTCATTTGTGCCTCGTGTTGGGCCTCGTTCAACTCTCCCTTACAATTTGTGCCTCGAGTCAGGCCTTGTTTGACTCACCGATATCATTTTCGCCTTGACTCGGGCCTCGTTTGACTCCCCAATATCATTTGTGCCTTAACGTGGGCCTCGTTTCACTCAACCATATTATTTGCGCCTCGAGTTGGTCCTTATTTGCCTTAACCTTATCATTTGTGCCTCATGTTGGGCCTTGTACAACTCACCCTAACCATTTTGTGCCTAGAGTCGGGCCTCGTTTGACTCGCCCATATCGTTTGCGGCTCAACTCGGGCCTTGTTTGACTCAACCATATCATTTGTGCCTTAACTCGGGCCTCGTTTGGCTCAACCATATCATTTATGCCTCGAGTCGGGCCTCGTTTGACTCAACCATATCAATTATGCCTCGAGTCGGGTCGGGCCCCGTTTGACTCAACCTTATCATGTGCGCCTCGAGTCAGGCCTCATTTAAGTCAACCTTATCATTTGTGCCTCGAGTCGGGCCTCGTTTGACTCAACCTTATCATTTACGCCTCGAGCCGATCCTCGTTCGACTCAACCTTATCATTTGCGCCTCGAGCCAGGCCTCATTTAGCTTAACCTTATCATTTATGCCTCGAGGCGGGCCTCGTTTGACTCAACCTTCTCATTTGCGCCTAGAGTTGGGCCTCGTTCGACTCAACCTTATCATTTGCGCCTCGAGTCGGGCCTCGTTTTACTCAACCATATCATTTGTGCCTCGACACGAGCCTCGTTTAACTCAACCATATCATTTGCGCCTCGAGTCAAGCCTCGTTTGACTCAGCCATCTCATTTGTCCCTCGAGTCGGGCCTCGTTCGACTCAACCTTATCATTTGCGCCTCAAGTCAGGCCTCGTTTGACTCAACCATATCATTTGTGCCTCGAGTCGAGCCTCATTTGACTCAACCTTATCATTTGAACCTCGAGTCGGGCCTCATTTGACCCAACTATATCATTTGTGCCTCGAGTTGGGCCTTGTTTGACTCACCCATATCATTTGTGCCTCAAGTCGGGCCTTGTTTGACTCAACCATATCATTTATGCCTCGAGTCGGGCCTCATTTGAGTCAACCATATCATTTATACCTCGAGTCAGGCGTCATTCAATGTAACCTTATCATTTACGTCTCGTGTTGGGCCTCGTGAAACTCACCCTTACCAGTTGTGCTTCGAGTCAGCCCTCGTTCTACTCACCCTTACCATTTACGCCTCGAGTCTAGCCTTGTTTGACTCAACCTTATCCTTTGTGCCTCGAGTCGGGCCTCGCTTGACTCAACCGTATAATTTGCGCCTCGAGTTTGGCCTCATTCAACTCACCCTTACCATTTGCGCCTCGAGTCGGGCCTCGTTCGATTCAACCATATCATTTGTGCCTTGAGTCGGGCCTCGTTTGACTCACTCATATCATTTGTGCCTCAAGTCGGGCCTCATTTGACTCAACCATATTATTTATGCCTCGTGTCGGGCCTCGTTTGACTCGACTGTATCATTTGCGCCTCGAGTCGAGCCTCGTTTGACCCAACCATATCATTTGCCCCTCGAGGCGGGCCTCATTTAACTCACCCATATCATTTATCCCTCAGTAGGGCCTCGTTTGACTCAACCATAACATTTGTGCCTCGAGTCGAGCCTCGTTTGACTAACCATATCATTTACACCTCGTGTTGGGCCTCGTTCGACTCTCCCTTACCATTTGCGCCTCGAGTCAGGCCTCGTTTGACTCACCGATATCATTTGCACCTCGACTCGGGCCTCGTTTGACTCGTTAATATCATTTGTGCCTTAACGTGGGCCTCGTTTGACTCAACCATATCATTTACGCCTCGAGTCTGGCCTTGTTTGACTCAACCATATCATTTGCGCCTCGAGTTGGTCCTTGTTTGCCTCAACCTTATCATTTGTGCCTCGTGTTGGGCGTCGTACAACTCACCCCTACCATTTGCGCCTGGAGTTGGGCCTCGTATGACTCACCCATATCGTTTGCGCCTCAACTCGGGCTTCGTTTGACTCAACCATATCATTTGTGCCTCAACTCGGGCCTCATTTGGCTCAACCATATCATTTATGCCTCGAGTCGGGGCTCGTTTGACTCAACCTTATCATTGGCACCTCGAGTTAGGCCCCGTTTGACTCAACCTTATCATTTGCACCTCGAGTCGGGCCTCGTTCGACTCAACCATATCATTTGCGCCTCGACCCAGTCCTCGTTCGACTCAACCTTATCATTTGCGCCTCGAGTTGGTCCTCATTTGACTTAACCTTATCATTTATGCCTTGAGGTGGGCCTTGTTTGACTCAACCTTCTCATTTGCGCCTCAAGTTGGGCCTCGTTCGACTCAACTTTATCATTTACGCCTCGAGTCGGGCCTTGTTTAACTCTCCCATATCATTTATGACTCGAGTCGGGCCTCATTTGACTCAACCATATCATTTATGCCTCATGTCAGGCCTTGTTTGACTCAACCGTATCATTTGCGCCTGGAGTCGAGCCTCGTTTGACCCTACCATATCATTTGCACCTCAAGTCGGGCCTCATTTGACTCACCCATATCATTTGTGCCTCGGGTCGGGCCTCGTTTGACTCAACCATAACATTTGTGTCTTGAGGCGGGCCTTGTATGACTCAACCATATCATTTGCTCCTTGTGTTGGGCCTCGTTCAACTCTCCCTTACCATTTGCGCCTCGAGTCAGCCCTCGTTTGACTCACAGATATCATTTGCACCTCGATGTGAGCCTCGTTTGACTCCCCAATATCATTTGTGCCTTAACGTGGGCCTCGTTTCACTCAACCATATCATTTGCGCCTCGAGTCTGGCCTCGTTTGACTCACCCATATCATTTGTGCCTCGAGTTGGGCCTCATTTGACTTAACCTTATCATTTATGCCTCGAGGCGGGCCTTGTTTCACTCAACCTTCTCATTTGTGCCTTGAGTTGGGCCTCGTTCAACTCAACCTTATCATTTGCGCCTCGAGTCGGGACTTGTTTGACTCTTTCATATCATTTGTGCCTCGAGTCGGGCTCATTTGACTCAACCATATCATTTATCCCTCGTGTCGGGCCTCGTTTGACTTAACCGTATCATTTGCGCCTTGAGTCGAGCCTCGTTTGACCCAACCATATCATTTGCACCTCAAGTTGGGCCTCATTTGACTCACCCATATCATTTGTGCCTCGAGTCAGGCCTCGTTTGACTCAACCATAACATTTGTGCCTCGAGTTGGGCCTCTTTTGACTCAACCATATCATTTGCTCCTTGAGTTAGTCCTTGTTTGCCTAATGTTGGGCCTCATTCAACTCTCCCTCACTATTTGCGCCTCGAGTCAAGCCTCGTTTGACTCACCAATATCATTTGCGCCTTGACTCTGGCCTCGTTTGACTCACCCATATCATTTGTGCCTCAACGCAGGCGTCGTTTGACTCAACCATATCATTTGCGCCTCGAGTCGGGCCTTGTTTGACTCAACCATATCATTTGCACCTCGAGACGTCCCTCGTTCGACTCAACCTTATCATTTGCGCCTCTTGTTGGGCCTCGTTAAACTCACCCTCACCATTTACGCCTCGAGTCGGGCCTCATTTGACTCACCCATATCATTTGTGCCTCGAGGCGGGTCTCGTTTGACTCAACGTTATCATTTATGCCTCGAGTCGGGCCTCGGTTAACTCAACCTTATCATTTGCGCCTCGTGTCGGGCCTCATTTGATTCACCCATATCATTTGTGCCACAAGTTGGGCCTCATTTGACTCAACCATATCATTTATGCCTCGACTTAGGCCTCATTTAACTCAACCATATCATTTGCACCTCATGTTGGGCCTCGTTCAACTCTCCCTTACTATTTGCACCTCGAGTCAGGCCTCGTTTAACTCACTGATATCATTTGCGCCTCAACTCGGGCCTCGTTTGACTCAACAATATCATTGTGCCTCAACGCAGGCCTCGTTTGACTAAACCATATCATTTGCGCCTCAAGTTGGGCCTCGTTTGACTCACCCATATCATTTGTGCCTCGAGTCGGACATCGTTTGACTCAACCATATCATTTGCTCCTCGAGTCGTGCCTCGTTTGACTCAACCATATCATTTGTGCCTTGAATTTGGCCTCGTTTGACTCAACCTTATCATTTACACCTCGAGTCGTGCCTCGTTTGACTCAACTATATCATTTGCGCCTTGAGTCGGGCCTCGTTTGACTCAACCTTATCATTTACACCTCGAGTTGGGCCTCGTTTGACTAACCCATATCATTTGTGCCTTAACGTGGGCCTTGTTTGACTCAACCTTATCATTTGTGCCTCGAGTCAGGCCACGTTTGACTCAACCTTATCATTTGCGCCTCGAGTTGGGCCTCATTTGACGAAACCTTATCATTTGTGCATCGAGTCGGGCCTCGTTTGACTCACCCATACCATTTGTGCGTCCAGTCGGGACTCATTTGACTGAACCATATCATTTATGCCTCCAGTCAGGCCTCGTTCAACTCATCCTTATCATTTGCGCCTCGAGTTTGTCCTTGTTTGACTGAACTTTATCATTTACGCCTCGTGTTGGGCCTTGTTCAACTCACCCTTGCCATTTGTGCCTCGAGTTATGCCTCATTCGACTCAACCTTATCATTTGCGCCTCGAGTCAGGCTTCGTTTGACTCAACCTTATCATTTGTGCCTTGAGTCGGGCCTCGTTTGACTCAACCTTATAAGTTGCGCCACGAGTCGAACCTCGTTCAACTCAACCTTATCATTTATGCCTCGTGTTGGGACTCGTTGAACTCACCCTTATCATCTGCGCCTCGTGTTGGGCATCGTTCAAACCATCCTTACCATTTGTGCCTCATGTTGGTCGTCGTTTAACTCACCCATATCATTTTTGCCTCAACGCGGGCCTCGTTTGACTCAACCCTATCATTTACGCCTCGACTCGGGCCATGTTTGACTCACCCATTTCATTTGTACCTCAAGTCGGGCCTCATTTGACTCAACCTTATCATTTGTGCCTCGACTCGGGCCTCGTTTGACTCAACCTTATCATTTGTGCCTTGACTCGGTCCTCGTTTGACTCACCCATATCATTTGTACCATAACTCGGGCCTTGTGTGACTCAACCATATCATTTATGCCTCAAGTCAGGCCTCATTTGACTCAACCTTATCATTTGCGCCTCGACTCGGGCCTCGTCTGACTCAACCTTATTATTTGCTCCTCGAGTCGGGCCTTGTTCTACTTAACCTTATCATTTGCGCCTCGAGTCGGGCCTCGTTTGACTCACCAATATCATTTGTGCCTTGAGTCGGGCCTCGTTGGACTCAACTTTATCATTTGCACTTCGAGTTGGGCCTCGTTGGACTCAACCTTATCATTTACACCTCGAGTCGTGCCTCGTTTGACTCAACTATATCATTTGCGCCTTGAGTCGGGCCTCGTTTGACTCAACCTTATCATTTACACCTCGAGTTGGGCCTCGTTTGACTCACCCATATCATTTGTGCCTTAACGTGGGCCTTGTTTGACTCAACCTTATCATTTGTGCCTCGAGTCAGGCCACGTTTGACTCAACCTTATCATTTGCGCCTCGAGTTGGGCCTCATTTGACGAAACCTTATCATTTGTGCATCGAGTCGGGCCTCGTTTGACTCACCCATACCATTTGTGCGTCCAGTCGGGACTCGTTTGACTGAACCATATCATTTATGCCTCCAGTCAGGCCTCGTTCAACTCATCCTTATCATTTGCGCCTCGAGTTTGTCCTTGTTTGACTCAACTTTATCATTTACGCCTCGTGTTGGGCCTTGTTCAACTCACCCTTGCCATTTGTGCCTCGAGTTATGCCTCGTTCGACTCAACCTTATCATTTGCGCCTCGAGTCAGGCTTCGTTTGACTCAACCTTATCATTTGTGCCTTGAGTCGGGCCTCGTTTGACTCAACCTTATAAGTTGCGCCACGAGTCGAACCTCGTTCAACTCAACCTTATCATTTATGCCTCGTGTTGGGACTCGTTGAACTCATCCTTATCATCTGCGCCTCGTGTTGGGCATCGTTCAAACCATCCTTACCATTTGTGCCTCAAGTTAGTCGTCGTTTAACTCACCCATATCATTTTTGCCTCAACGCGGGCCTCGTTTGACTCAACCCTATCATTTACGCCTCGACTCGGGCCATGTTTGACTCACCCATTTCATTTGTACCTCAAGTCGGGCCTCATTTGACTCAACCTTATCATTTGTGCCTCGACTCGGGCCTCGTTTGACTCAACCTTATCATTTGTGCCTTGACTCGGTCCTCGTTTGACTCACCCATATCATTTGTACCATAACTCGGGCCTTGTGTGACTCAACCATATCATTTATGCCTCAAGTCAAGCCTCGTTTGACTCAACCTTATCATTTGCGCCTCGACTCGGGCCTCGTCTGACTCAACCTTATTATTTGCTCCTCGAGTCGGGCCTTGTTCTACTTAACCTTATCATTTGCGCCTCGAGTCGGGCCTCGTTTGACTCACCAATATCATTTGTGCCTTGAGTCGGGCCTCGTTGGACTCAACTTTATCATTTGCACTTCGAGTTGGGCCTCGTTTGACTCAACCTTATCATTTGCACCTTGAGTGGAGCCTCGTTTGACTCAACCTTATCATTTATGTCTTGAGTCGGGCCTCGTTTGACTCAACCATATCATATGTGCCTCGAGGTGGGCCTCGTTTGACTCAACCTTATCATTTGCGCCTCAAGTCGGACCTGGTTTGACTCACCCATATCATTTGTGCGTCCAGTCGGGATCATTTATGCCTCAAGTCGGGCCTCGTTTGACTCAACCTTATCATTTGTGCCTGGAGTTGGTCCTCGTTTGACTCAACCTTATCATTTGCTCCTCGTGTTGGGCCTTGTTCAACTCACCCTTACCATTTACGCATCGAGTTAACCATTGTTTGACTCAACCTTATCATTTGCGCCTTGAGTCGGGCCTCGTTTGACTCAACCTCATAATTTGTGCCACTAGTCTAACCTCATTGGACTCAACCTTATCATTTTTCCCTCGTATTGGGACTCGTTCAACTCACCCTTATCATTTGCGCCTCGAGTCGGGCCTCATTTGACTAACCCATATCATTAATGCCTCGAGTCCGACCTCGTTTGACTCAACCGTATCATTTGCGCCTCTAGTTGGGCCTCGTTTGACTCAACCGTATCATTTGCACCTCGAGTGGGCCTCGTTCGACTCAACCTTCCCATTTGCACCTCGAGTCAGGCCTCCTTTGACTCAACCATATCATTTCCACCTCGGGACGGATCTCATTGGAGCCAACCATATCATTTGCGCCTTGATTCGGGCCTCATTCGACTCAACCTTATCATTTGCACTTCGAGTTAGTCCTCGTTTGACTTAACTTTATCATTTCTGCCTCGTGTTGGGCCTCGTTCAACTCACCCATATCATTTGTGCCTCAAGTCAAACCTTGTTTGACTTAACCATATCATTTATGCCTTGAGTCGGGCCTCGTTTGACTCAACCATATCATTTGCGCCTCGAGTCGGGCCTCGTTTGACTCAGCCTTATCATTTGCGCCTCGTGTTGGTCCTCGTTCAACTATCCCTTACCATTTGTGCCTCGAGGCAGGCCTCGTTTGACTCACCCATATCATTTGTGCCTCGACTCAGGCCTCGTTTGACTCATACATATCATTTGTGCTTCAACTCGGGCCTCGTTTGACTCAACCATATCATTTACGACTCGACTCGGGTCTCGTTTGACTCAACCTTATCATTTGCGACTCGAGTCAGGCCTCGTTTGACTCAACCATATCATTTGCGCCTCGAGTCAGGAATTATTTGACTCAACTGTATCATTTGCGCCTCGAGTCGGGTCTCATTCGACTCAACCTTATCATTTGCGCCCTGTGTTGTACCTTGTTTGACTCAACCTTACCATTTGCGCCTCGAATCAAGCCTCATTTGACTCACCCATATCATTTGTGCCTCGACTCGGGCCTTGTTTGACTCACACAAATCATTTGTGCCTCAACTCGGGCCTCGTTTGACTCAAATATATCATTTGCACCTCGAGTCGGCCCTCGTTTGACTCAACCATATCATTTGCACCTCGAGTCAAGCCTCATTCGACTCAACCTTATCATTTGCGCCTCGTGTTGTGCCTCATTAAACTCACCCTTACGATTTGCACCTCGAGTTGGTTGTCGTTTTACTCAACCATACCATTTGTGCCTCAAGTCGGGCCTCGTTTGACTCAACCTTATCTTTTGCACCTCAAGTCGGGCCTCATTTGACTCACCCATATCATTTGCTCCTCGACTCGGGCCTCGTTTGACTCAACCATATCATTTGTGCCTCAACTCGGGCCTGGTTTGACTCAACCATATCATTTACGCCTCGACTTGGGCTCATTGGACTCAACCTTATCATTTGTGCCTCGAGCCAGTCCTCATTTGACTCAAACTTATCATTTGCGCCTCAAGTTAGGCGTCATTTGACTTAACCTTATCATTTATGCCTTGAGGCAGGCCTTGTTTGACTCAACCTTCTCATTCACACCTCGAGTTAGGCCTCATTCGACTCAACCTTATCATTTGCGCCTCGAGTCAGGCCTTGTTTGACTCTCCCATATCATTTTTTGCCTCAAGTCGAGCCTCATTTGACTCAACCATATCATTTATGCCTCATGTCGGGCCTCATTTGACTCAACCATATCATTTGTATCTCGAGTCGAGCCTCGTTTGACCCAACCATATCATTTGTACCTCGAGTCAGGTCTCATTTGACTCACCCATATCATTTGTGCCTCGAGTCAGGCCTCGTTTGACTCAACCATAACATTTGCGCCTCGAGCCGGTCCTCGTTCGACTCAACCTTATCATTTGCGCCTCGAGTCGGGCCTCATTTGACTTAACCTTATCCTTTATGCCTCAAGGCGGGCCTCATTCGACTCAGCCTTCTCATTTGCACCTCGAGTTGGGCCTCGTTCGACTCAACCTTATCATTTGGGGCTCGAGTCAGGCCTTGTTTGACTCTCCCATATCATTTGTGTCTCGACACGGGCCTCGTTTGACTCAACCATATCATTTACGCCTCGAGCCGGTCCTCGTTCGACTCAACCTTATCATTTGTGCCTCAAGTCGGGCCACATTTGACTCAACCATATCATTTATGTCTCGAGTCGGGCCACATTTGACTCAACCTTATAATTTGCGCCTCGAGTTGGGCCTCGTTCAACTCCCCCTTACCATTTGTGCCACGAGTCGAGCCTCGTTTGACTCACCCATATCATTTGTGCCACGAGTGAGGCCTCGTTTGACTCAACCTTATCCTTTGCAGCTCGAGTCGGGCCTCGTTTGACTCAACTTTATCATTTATGCCTCGAGGCGGGCCTCGTTTGACTCAATCTTCTAATTTGCGCCTCAAGTTGGGCCTCGTTCGACTCAACCTTATAATTTGCGCCTCGAGTCGGGTCTCGTTTGACTCACCCATATCATTTGTGCCTTGACACGGGCCTCATTTGACTCAACCTTATCATTTGTGCCTCGAGGCAGGCCTCGTTTGACTCAACCATCTCATTTGTCCCTCGAGTCAGGCCTTGTTCGACTCAACCTTATCATTTGCACCTCATGTTAGGCCTCGTTAAACTAACCCTGACCATTTGTGCCTTGAGTCGGGCCTCGTTCTACTCACCCTTACCATTTGCGCCCCAAGTCTGGCCTCGTTTGAATCACCCATATCATTTGTCCCTCGAGTCAGGCATCGTTTGACTCAACCGTATCATTTACAACTCGAGTCTGGCCTCGTTTGACTCACCCATATCATTTGTGCCTCGGGTCGGGCCTCGTTTGACTTAACCTTATCATTTGCGCCTCAAGTCGGGCCTCGTTTGACTCACCCATATCATTTGTGCCTCAAGTCGGGCCTCGTTTGAGTCAACCATATCATTTATGCCTCGAGTCGGGCCTCGTTTGACTTAACCATAACATTTGTACCTCGAGTCGAGCGTCGTTTGACTCAACCTTATCATTTGCGTCTCGTGTTGGGCCTCGTTAAACTCACCCTTACCATTCGCGCCTCGAGTCGGGCCTCGTTTGACTCAACCTTATGATTTGTGCCTCAAGTCGAGCCTCGTTTGACTCAACCTTATAATTTGCACCTCGAGTTTGGCCTCGTTTGACTCACCCATATCATTTGTTCCTCAAGTCGGGCCTCGTTTGACTCAACCATATAATTTACGCCTAGTGTCGGGCCTCGTTCAACTTAACCTTATCATTTGCGCCTCGAGTCGGGCCTTGTTTCACTCACCCATATCATTTGTGCCTCGAGTCGGTCATCGTTTAACTCACCCATATCATTTGTGCCTCAACGCGGGCCTCGTTTGACTCAACCATATCATTTATGCCTCGAGTCGGGCCTCGTTTGACTCACCCGTATCATTTACGCCTCAACTCGGGGATCGTTTGACTCACCCATATCATTTGTGCCTCAATGCGTGCCTCGTTTGACTCAACCATATCATTTCCGGCTCGAGTCGGGCCTCGTTTGACTCAACCATATCATTTGTGCTTCGAGTTAGGCCTCGTTCAACTCAACCTTATTATTTGTGCCTCGTGTTGGGCTTCGTTAAACTCACCCTTCCCATTTGTACCTCGAGTCGAGCCTCGTTCTACTTACCCTTACCATTTACGCCTCAGGTCGGGCCTCGTTTGACCACCCATATCTTTTGTCCCTCGAGCTGGGCCTCGTTTCACTCAACCTTATCATTTGTACCTCGAGTCAGGCCTCGTTTGACACACCCATATCATTTGTGCCATGAGTCAGGCCTCGTTTGTCTAAACCTTATCATTTGCGCCTCGAGTTGGGCCTCGTTTGACTCAACCGTATCGTTTATGCCTCGAGTTGGTCCTCATTTGACTCAACCTTATCATTTGCGCCTCGTGTTGGGCCTTGTTCAAATCAACCTTACCATTTGCGCCTCGAGTTATCCATTGTTCGACTAAACCTTATCATTTGCGCCTCGAGTCGGGCCTCGTTTGACTCAACCTTATAATTTGTGCCACTAGTCTAACCTCATTCGACCTAACCTTATCATTTTTTCCTCGTGTTGGGACTCGTTCAACTCACCCTTATCATTTGCGCCTCGAGTCGGGCCTCGTTTGACTAACCCATATCCTTAGTGCCTCGAGTTTGACCTCGTTTGACTCAACCGTATCATTTGCACCTCTAGTTGGGCCTCGTTCGACTCAACCTTACCATTTGCACCTCGAGTCAAGCCTCCTTTGACTCAACCATATCATTTCCGCCTCAAGACGAGCCTTGTTGGACTCAACCATATCATTTGCGCCTCGACTCGGGCCTCATTCGACTTAACCTTACCATTTGCGCTTCGAGTTAGTCCTCGTTTGACTTAACTTTATCATTTCTGCCTCGTGTTGGGCCTCGTTTAACTCACCCATATCATTTGTGCCTCAAGTCAGGCCTTGTTTGACTCAACCATATCATTTATGCCTCGAGTCGGGCCTCGTTTGACTCAACCTTATCATTTGCGCCTTGAGTCGGGCCTCGTTTGACTCAGCCTTATCATTTGCGCCTCGTGTTGGGCCTCATTCAACTATCCCTTACCATTTGCGCCTCGAGGCGGGCCTCGTTTGACTCACCCATATCATTTGTGCCTCGACTCGGGCCTCGTTTGACTCACACATATCATTTGTGCCTCAACTTGGGCCTCGTTTGACTCCACCTTATCATTTTCGATTCGAGTTGGGTCTCGTTTGACTCAACCATATCATTTGCGCCTCGAGTTGGGAATCGTTTGACTCAACTGTATCATTTGCGCCTTAAGTCGGGTCTCGTTCGACTCAACCTTATCATTTGCGCCTCGTGTTGTGCCTCGTTGGACTCAACCTTACCATTTGCGCCTCGAATCAAGCCTCGTTTGACTCACCCATATCATTTGTGCCTCGACTCAGGCCTTGTTTGACTCACACAAATCATTTGTGCCTCAACTCGGGCCTCGTTTGACTCAAACATATCATTTGCGCCTCGAGTCGGGCCTCGTTTGACTCAACCATATGATTTGCGCCTCGTGTTGTGCCTCGTTAAACTCACCCTTACGATTTGCACCTCGAGTCGGGCCTCGTTTGACTTAACCTTATCATTTGCACCTCAAGTCAGGCCTCGTTTGACTCACACATATCATTTGCTCCTCGACTCGGGCCTCGTTTGACTCAACTATATCATTTGTGGCTCAACTCGGGCCTGGTTTGACTCAACCATATCATTTATGCCTCGACTTAGGCCTCATTGGACTCAACCTTATCATTTGCGCCTCGAGTCGGGCCTCGTTCGACTCAACCTTATCATTTGCGCCTCGAGTCAGGCCTCATTTGACTCAACCTTATCATTTGTGCCTCGAGTCGAGGCTCGTTTGACTCAACCTTATGATATGCGACTCAAGTCGGGCCTCGTTCAACTCAACCTTACCATTTGCGCCTCGGTTCAGGCCTTGTTTGACTCACACATATCATTTATGCCTCGAGTCGGGGCTCGTTTGACTCAACCTTATCATTTGCACCTCGAGTCGGGACTCGTTGGACTTAACCTTATCATTTGCGCCTCGAGTCAGGCCTCGTTTGACTCACCCATATAATTTGTGCCTCGACTTTGGCCTCGTTTGACTCACGCATATCATTTGTGCCTAAACTCAGGCCTTGTTTGACTCACCCATTTCATTTGTGCCTCAAGTCGGGCCTCGTTTGACTCAACCTTATCATTTGCGCTTCGACTCGGGCCTTCTTTGACTCAACCTTATCATTTGTGCCTTGACTCAGGCCTCGTTTGACTCACCCATATCATTTGTACCATAACTCGGGCCTCGTGTGACTCAACCATATATTTATGCCTCAAGTCAGGCCTCGTTTGACTCAACCTTATCATTTGCGCCTCGACTCGGGCCTCGTCTAACTCAACCTTATTATTTGCTCCTCGAGTCGGGCCTTCTTCGACTCAACCTTATCATTTGCGCCTCGAGTTGGGCCTCGTTTGACTCACCAATATCATTTGTGCCTTGAGTCGGGTCTCGTTGGACTTAACTTTATCATTTGCACTTCGAGTTAGGCCTCGTTTGACTCAACCTTATCATTTATGCCTCGAGTCGGGCCTCGTTTGACTCAACCTTATCATTTGCGCCTCGAGTCGGTTCTCGTTTGACTCAACCTTATCATTTATGCCTCAAGTCGGGCCTCGTTTGACTCAACCATATCATATGCGCCTCGAGGTAGGCCTCGTTTGACTCAACCTTATCATTTACGCCTCAAGTCGGACCTGGTTTGACTCACCCATATCATTTGTGCATCCAGTCGGGACTCGTGTGACTGAACCATATCATTTATGCCTCAAGTCGGGCCTTGTTTGACTCAACCTTATCATTTGTGCCTAGAGTTGGTCCTCGTTTGACTCAACCTTATCATTTGCGCCTCGTGTTGGGCCTCGTTCAACTATCCCTTACCATTTGCGTCTCGAGGCAGGCCTCATTTGACTCAACCTTATCATTTACACCTCGATTTGGGCCTCATTTGACTCAACCTTATCATTTATGGCTCGAGTCGGGCCTCGTTTGACTCAACCATATCATATGCGCCACGAGGTGGGCCTCGTTCGACTCAACCTTATCATTTGCGCCTCGAGTCAGACCTGGTTTGACTCACCCATATCATTTGTGCGTCCAGTCGGGACTCGTATGACTGAACCATATCATTTATTCCTCAAGTCGGGCCTCGTTTGACTCAACGTTATCATTTGCGCCTCGAGTTGGTCCTCGTTTGACTCAACCTTATCATTTACGCCTCGTGTTGGGCCTTGTTCAACTCACCCTTACCATTTGCGCCTCTAGTTATCCGTTGTTTGACTCAACCTTATCATTTGCGCCTCGAGTCGGGCCTCGTTTGACTCAACCTTATAATTTGTGCCACTAGCCTAACCTCATTCGACTCAACCTTATCATTTTTGCCTCGTGTTGGGACTCGTTCAACTCACCCTTATCATTTATGCCTCGTGTTGGGCCTCATTCAACTCATCCTTTCCATGTGTGTCTCAAGTCAGTCCTTGTTTGACTAACCCATATCATTTGCACCTCAACGCGGGCCTCGTTTGACTCACCCATATCATTTGTGCCTCGACTCAGGCATCGTTTGACTCACCCATATCATTTGTGCCTCAACGCGTGCCTCGTTTGACTCAACCATATCATTTGTGCCTCGAGTTGGGCGTCATTTGGCTCAACCATATTATTTGTGCCTCAAGTCAGGTATCGTTCGACTTAACCTTATCATTTGTGCCTCGTGTTGGGCCTTGTTAACCTCACCCTTACCATTTGCGCCTCGAGTTAGGCCTCGTTCTACTCTCCCTTACCATTTCTGCCTCGAGTCAGGCATCGTTTGACTCACCGATATCATTTGCGTCTCGAATCAGGCCTCGGTTGACTCCCCAATATCATTTATGCCTTAACGTGGGCCTCGTTTCACTCAACCATATCATTTGTGCCTCGTTTGACTCAACCATATCATTTGTGCCTCGAGTCGGGCCTCATCTGACTCAACTGTATCGTTTATGCCTCGAGTCGAGCCTCGGTTGACTCAACCTTATCATTTGCGCCTCGAGTCAGGCCTCGTTTGACTCACCCATATCATTTGTTCCTCAAGTTGGGCCTCGTTTGACTCAACCATATCATTTATACCTCAAGTTGGGCCTCGTTTGACTCAACCTTATCATTTGCACCTCGAGTCGGGCCTCGTTTGATTCAACCATATCAGTTGCACCTCGAGTCTGGCATCGTTTGACTGACGCATTTCATTTTCGCCTCAAGTCGAGCATCGTTTGACTCAACCTTATCATTTACGCCTCGAGTCGGCCCTCGTTTGACTCAACCATATCATTTGCGCCTCAAGTCAGGCCTTGTTCGACTCTACCTTATCATTTGCACCTCGTGTTGGGCCTCGTTTTACTTAACCTTTTCATTTATGCCTCGAGTCAGGCCTCGTTTGACTCAACCTTGTCATTTGCGCCTCGAGTTGGGCCTCATTCAACTCAACCTTTTCATTTACGCCTCGAGTCAGGCCTCGTTTGACTCAACCATATCATTTGTGCATTGAGTCGGATCTCGTTTGACTGAACCTGATCATTTGCGCCTCGAGTAGGGCCTCGTTTGATTCACCTATATCTTTTTTGCCATGAGTCGGGCCTCGTTTGACTTAACAATATCAGTTGTGCCTCGAGTCAGGTATCGTTTGACTCACCCATATGATTTGTGCCTCAACTTGGGCCTCGTTTGACTCAACCATATCATTTATGACTCGAGTCGGGCCTCGTTTGACTCACCCATATCATTTGTGCTCGAGTCGGGCCTCATTTGACTCAACCTTATCATTTGCACCTAGAGTTGGGCCTCGTTCGACTCAACCTTATCATTTGCGCCTCAAGTCGAGCCTCGTTTAACTCACCCATATCATTTGTGCCTCGAGTCGGGCATCGTTTGACTCAAGCTTTTCATTTGTGCCTCGAGTTGGGCCTCATTTGACTCAATCTTATCATTCGCGCCGTGTGTTGGGCCTCGTTTAACTCACCCTTGCCATTTGCGCCTCGGGTCAGGCCTCATTTGACTCACCCATATCATTAGCGCCTCGAATCGAGCCTCGTTTGACTCACCCATATCATTTGTGGCTCAACTCGGGACTTGTGTGACTCAACCATATCATTTGCGCCTCGACTCGGTCGTCGTTTGTCACACCCTTACCATTTGCGCCTCGAGTTAGGCCTCATTTGACTCAACCTTATCATTTATGCCTTGAGTCGAGCCTCATTGGACTCAGGCTTATAATTTGCACCTCGAGTCGGTCCTCGTTCAACACACCCTTACCATTTACGCCTCGAGTCGGGAGTCGTTTGACTCACCCATATCATTTGTGCCTCGAGTCAGGCCTCGTTCGACTGAACCTTATCATTTGCGCCTCGAGTCGGGCCTCGTTTGACTCACCCATTTCATTTTTGTCATAAGTTAGGCCTCATTTGACTCAACAATATCATTTGCACCTCGAGTCGGGCCTCGTTTGACTCAACCTTATCATTTGCGCCTCGAGGTGTTCCTCATTTGACTCAACCTTATCAGTTGCGCCTCGTGTTAGGCCTCATTCAACTCAACATTATCATTTGCGCCTCGAGTTGGTCCTCGTTTGACTCAACCTTACCATTTGCGCCTCAAGTCAGGCCTTGTTTGACTTAACCTTATCATTTGCGCGTCATGTTGGGCCATGTTCAACTCACCCTTACCATTTGCGCCTCTAGGCGGACCTAGTTTGGCTAAACCATATCATTTGTGCCTCAACTCGGGCCTCTTTTGACTTAAAGATATCATTTACGACTTGAGCCAGGCCTTGTTTGACTTAACGTTATCATTTGCGCCTCAAGTCAGGCCTCGTTTGACTCACCCATATCAGTTGTGCCTCGTGTTGGGCCTCGTTCAACTCACCCTTATCATTTGCGCCTCGAGTCGGGCCTCGTTCAACTCACCCTTATCATTTGCACCTCGAGTTGGGCCGCGTTTGACTCAACCATATCATTTGTGCATTGAGTCGGGCCTCGTTTGACTCAACCTTATCATTTGCACCTTGAGTTGGGCCTCGTTTGACTCAACCTTCTCATTTAAGCCTCAAGTCGAGCCTCGTTTGACTGAACCTTATCATTTGTGCCTCGAGTCGGGCCTTGTTTGACTCACCTATATCTTTTTTGCCATGAGTCGGGCCTCGTTTGACTTAACAATATCCGTTGTGCCTCGAGTCAGGTATCGTTTGACTCACCCATATAATTTATGCCTCAACTCGGGCCTCGTTTGACTCAATCATATCATTTACGACTGGAGTCGGGCCTAGTTTGACTCAACCTTATCATTTCTGCCTCAAATTGGGCCTCGTTCGACTCAACCATCTCATTTGTGCCTCGTGTCAGGCCTCGTTCTACTCAACCTTACCATTTGCACCTCGAGTCGGGCCTTGTTTGACTCAGCCATATCATTTGTGCCCCGAGTCGGGCCTTATTTGACTTAACCTTATCATTTGTGCCTTGAGTTGGGCCTCATTCGACTCAACCTTATCATTTGCGCCGCGTGTTGGGACTCATTCAACTCACCCTTTCCATTTGTGCCTCGGGTATGGACTCATTTGACTCACCCATATCATTTGCGCCTCAAATCGGGCCTCGTTTGACTCACCCATATCATTTGTGCCTCAACTCGAGACTCGTGTGACTCAACCATATCAGTTATGCCTCGAGTCGAGCCTCGTTTCACTCAACCTTATCATTTGTGCCTCGAGTCGAGCCTCGTTTGACTCAAGCTTATAATTTGCGCATCGAGTCGGTCCTCGTTCAACACACCCTTACCATTTGCGCCTCGAGTCAGGCCTCGTTCGACTGAACCTTATCATTTGCGCTTGGAGTTAGGCCTCGTTTGACTCACCCATTTCCTTTTTGCCATAAATTGGGCCTTATTTTACTCAACAATATCATTTGCAACTCGAGTTGGGCCTCGTTTGACTCAACCTTATCATTTGTGCCTCGAGGTGGGCCTCGTTTGACTCACCTATATCATTTGCTCCTCGACTTGGGACTCGTTTGACTCATGCATATCATTTGTGCCTCAACTCGGGCCTTGTTTGACTCAGCCATATCATTTACGACTTGAGCCAGGTCTCGTTTGACTCAACCTTATCATTTGCGCCTCGAGTCGGGCCTAATTTGACTAACCCATCTCATTAGTGCCTCGAGTCCGACCTCGTTTGACTCAACCGCATCATTTGCGCCTCTAGTTGGGCCTCGTTTGACTCAACCTTACCATTTGCACCTCGAGTCGGGCCACCTTTGACTCAACCATATCATTTCCGCCTCGGGACGGGCCTCGTTGGACTCAACCATATCATTTGCGCCTCGACTTGGGCCTCATTCGACTCGACCTTATCATTTGCGCTTCGAGTTAGTCCTCGTTTGACTTAACTTTATCATTTATTCCTCGTGTTGGGCCTCGTTCAACTCACCCATATCATTTGTGCCTCAAGTCAGGCCTTATTTGACTCAACCATATCATTTATGCCTCGAATTGGGCCTCGTTTGACTCAACCTTATCATTTGTGCCTCAAGTCGGGCCTCGTTTAACTCAGCCTTATGATTTGCGCCTTGTGTTGGGCCTCGTTCAACTATCCCTTACCATTTGCGCCTCGAGGCGGGCCTCCTTTGACTCACCCATATCATTTGTTCCTCGACTCGGGCGTCGTTTGACTCACACATATCATTTGTGCCTCAACTCAGGCCTCGTTTGACTCAACCATATCATTTACGACTCGAGTCAGGTCTCGTTTGACTCAACCTTATCATTTGCGACTCAAGTCGGGCCTCGTTTGACTCAACCATATCATTTGCGCCTCGAGTCGGGAATCGTTTGACTCAACTGTATCATTTGTGCCTCAAGTTGGGTCTCGTTCGACTCAACCTTATCATTTGCGCCTTGTGTTGTGCCTTGTTTGACTCAACCTTACCATTTGCACCTCGAATCAAGCCTCGTTTGACTCACCCATATCATTTGTGCCTCGACTCGGGCCTTGTTTGACTCACACAAATCATTTGTGCCTCAACTCAGGCCTCGTTTGACTCAAACATATCATTTGCGCCTCGAGTCGGGCCTCGTTTGACTCAACCATATCATTTGCGCCTCGTGTTGTGCCTCGTTAAACTCACTCTTACGATTTGCACCTCGAGTCGGTTCTCGTTTGACTCACCCATACCATTTGTGCCTCAAGTCGGGCCTCGTTTGACTCAACCTTATCATTTGTACCTCAAGTTGGGCCTCGTTTGACTCACCCATATCATTTGCTCCTCGACTCGGGCCTCGTTTGACTCAACCATATCATTTGTGTCTCAACTCGGGCCTGGTTTGACTCAACCATATCATTTACGCCTCGACTTGGGCCTCATTGCACTCAACCTTATCATTTGCGCCTCAAGTTGGGCCTCGTTCGACTCGTCCTTATTATTTGCGCCTCGAGTCAGGCCTCATTTGACTCAACCTTATCATTTGTGCCTCGAGTCGGGGCTCGTTTGACTCAACCTTATGATATGCGACTCAAGTCGGGCCTCGTTCAACTCACCCTTACCATTTGCGCCTCAATTCAGGCCTTGTTTGACTCACCCATATTATTTATGCCTTGAGTCGGGGCTCGTTTGACTCAACCTTATCCTTTGCACCTCGAGTTGGGACTCGTTTGACTTAACCTTATCATTTGCACCTCGTGTTGGGCCACGTTGAACACAGCCTTACAATTTGCGCCTCGAGTCGGGCCTCGTTTGACTCATCCATATAATTTGCGCCTCGACTTTGGCCTCGTTTGACTCACGCATATCATTCGTGCCTAAAGTTGGGCCTTGTTTGACTCAACCATATATTTATGACTTGAGTCGGGCATCGTTTGACTCATCCTTATCCTTTACGCCTCGAGTCGAGCTTTGTTTGACTCAACCATATCATTTGCGCCTCAAGTTGGGCCTCGTTGGACTCAACCATATCATATGTGCCTCGAGGCGGTCCTCATTCGACTCAACCTTATTATTTGCCCGTCAAGTTAGTCCTGGTTTGACACAACTTTATCATTTACGCCTCGTGTTGTTCCTCGTTCAACTCACCCTTATCATTTGTTGCTCGAGTCAGGCCTCGTTTGACTCACCCATATCATTTGTGCCTCAAGTCAGGCAGTGTTTGACTCAACCATATCATTTATGCCTCGAGTAGGGCCTCATTTGACTCAACCTTATCATTTGCGCCTCGACTCGGGCCTTATTTGACTCACCCATATCTTTTATGCCTTAACTCGGGACTCGTGTGACTGCACCATATCATTTATGCCTCGAGTCAGGCCTCGTTTGACTCAACCATATCATTTGCTCCTCGAGTCGGGAATCATTTGACTCAATTGTATAATTTGCGCCTCGAGTCGGGTCTCGTTTGACTCAAACTTATCATTTGCGCCTCGTGTTGTGCGTCGTTTGACTCAACCTTACCATTTGCACCTCGAGTTAAGCCTCGTTTGACTCACCCATATCATTTGTGCCTCGACTCAGACCTTGTTTGACTCACACATATCATTTGTGCCTCAACTCGGGCCTCGTTTGACTCAAACATATCATTTGAGCCTTGAGTCGGACCTCGTTTGACTTAACCATATCATTTGTGCCTCGAGTTGAGCCTCATTCGACTCAACCTTATCATTTGCACCTCGTGTTGTGCCTCGTTAAATTCACCCTTACAATTTGTGCCTCGAATTGGGCCTCATTCTACTCACCCTTACGATTTGCACCTCGAGTCGGTTCTCGTTTGACTCACCCATTTCATTTGTGCCTCGAGTCGAGCCTCATTTGACTCAACCTTATCATTTGCACCTCGAGTTGGGCCTCGTTTGACTCACCCATATCATTTGCTCCTAGACTCGGGCCTCGTTTGACTTAACCATACCATTTGTGCCTCAACTCGTGCCTGGTTTGACGCAACCATATCATTTATGCCTCGAGTCGAGCCTCATTGGACTCAACCTTATCATTTTTGCCTCGAGTCGGGTCTCATTCGACTCAACCTGATCATTTGTGCCTCGAGTCAGGGCTCATTTGACTCAAAATTATCATTTGTGCCTCGAGTCGGGGCTCATTTGACTCAACCTTATGATATGCGACTCAAGTCAGGCCTCGTTCAACTCACCCTTACCATTTGAGCCTCGATTCAGGCCTCGTTTGACTCACCCATATCATTTATGCCTCGAGTCGAGGCTCGTTTGACTCAACCTTATCATTTGCTCCTCGAGTCGGGACTCGTTTGACTTAACCTTATCATTTGCACCTCGTGTTGGGTGACGTTGAACACAGCCTTACAATTTGCGCCTCGAGTCGGGCCTCGTTTGACTCACCCATATAATTTGCGCCTTGACTTTGGCCTCGTTTGACTCACGCATATCATTCGTGCCTAAACTCGGGCCTTGTTTGAGTCAACCATATATTTATGACTTGAGTCGGGCCTTGTTTGACTCATCCTTATCATTTGCGCCTCAAGTCGAGCTTCGTTTGACTCAACCATATCATTTTCGCCTCGAGTTGGGCGTCGTTGGACTTAACCATGTCATTTGTGCCTCGAGGCGGTCCTCATTCGACTCAACCTTATCATTTGCGCATCGAGTTGGTCCTGGGTTGACACAACTTTATCATTTGTGCCTCGTGTTGGTCCTCGTTCAACTCACCCTTATCATTTGTGGCTCGAGTTGGGCCTCGTTTGACTCACCCATATCATTTGTGCCTCAACACGGGACTCGTGTGACTTAACCATATCATTTATGCCTCGAGTCAAGCCTCATTTCACTCAACCTAATCATTTGCGCATCGAGTTGGTCCTGGTTTGACACAACTTTATCATTTGCGCCTCGTGTTGGTCCTCGTTAAACTCTCCCTTATTATTTGTGCCTTGAGTTGAGCCTCGTTTGACTCAAGCTTATAATTTGCACATAGAGTCAGTCCTCGTTCAACACACCCTTACGATTTGCGCCTCGAGTCAGGGCTCGATTGACTGAACCTTATCATTTGTGCCTCGAGTTGGGCCTCGTTTGACTCACCCATTTCCTTTTGGCCATAAGTCGGGCCTCATTTGACTCAACAATATCATTTGCATCTCGAGTCGGGCCTCGTTTAACTCAACCATATCATTTGTAACTTGAGGTGGGCCTCATTTGACTCACCTATATCATTTGCGCCTCGACTCGGGACTCGTTTGAGACACATATCATTTGTGCATCAACTCGGGCCTCGTTTAACTGAACCATATCATTTACGGCTTGAGATTGGCCTCGTTTGACTCAACCTTATCATTTGCATCTCAATTCAGGCCTCGTTTGACTCACCCATATCATTAGTGCCTCGAGTCCGACCTCGTTTGACTCAACCGTATCATTTGCGCCTCAAGTTTGGCCTCATTCGACTCAACTGTATCATTTGTGCCTTGAGTCTGGTCTCGTTTGACTCACCCATATCATTTTTGCCATAAGTCGAGCCTTGTTGACTCAACAATATCATTTGCGCCTCGAGTCGGGCCTCGTTCGACTCAACCTTATCATTTGCACCTCAAGTTGGTCCTCGTTTGACTCAACCTTATCAGTTGTGCCTCGTGTTGGGCCTCATTCAACTCACCCTTATCATTTGTGCCTCGAGTAGGGCCTCATTTGACTCAACCTTATCATTTGCGCCTCGAGTCAGGCCACGTTTGACTTAACCTTATCATTTGCGCATCGTGTTGGGCCACATTCAACTCAACCTTGCCATTTGCGCCTCCAGTCGGGCCTCGTTTGACTCAACCATATCATTTGTGCCTCGACTCAGGCCTCTTTGACTCAAGCTTATCATTTGTGCCTAAACTCAGGCCTTGTTTAACTCAACCATATCATTTACGACTTGAGTCGGGCCTTGTTTGACACAACCTTACCATTTGCACCTCGAGTCGGGCCTCATTTGACTCAACCATATCATTTCCGCCTGGGGATGGGCCTCGGTGGACTCAACCATATCATTTGTGTCTTGACTCGGGCGTCATTCGACTCAACCTTATCATTTTTGCTTCGAGGTAGTCCTCGTTTGACTTAACTTTATCATTTCTACCTCGTGTTGGGCCTCATTCAACTCACCCATATCATTTGTGCCTCAAGTCAGGCCTTGTTTGACTCAACCATATCATTTATGCCTCGAGTCGGGCCTCGTTTGGCTCAACCTTATCATTTGTGCCTCGAGTCGGGCCTCGTCTGACTTAGCCTTACCATTTGCACCTCGTGTTGGGCCTCGTTCAACTCTCCCTTACCATTTGCGCCTCGAGGCGGGCGCGTTTGACTCACCCATATCGTTTGTACCTCGACTCAGCCCTCGTTTGACTCGCACATATCATTTGTACCTCAACTCGGGCCTCGTTTGACTCAACCATATCATTTGCGACTCGTGTCAGCCCTTATTTGACTCAACCTTATCATTTGTGAGTCAAGTCAAGCCTCATTTGACTCAACCACATCATTTGCACCTCGAGTTGGGTCACGTTTGACTCAATCATATCATTTGCGCCTTGAGTTGGGTCTCATTCGACTCAACCTTATCATTTGTACCTCGTGTTGTGCCTCGTTTGACTTAACCTTACCATTTCTGCCTCGAGTCAAGCCTCATTTGACCCACGCATATCATTTGTGCGTCGACTTGGCCCTCGTTTGACTCACACATATCATTTGTGCCTCAACTCGGACCTCGTTTAACTCAACATATCATTTGCTCCTCTGGTCAAGCCTTATTCGACTCAACCTTCTCATTTGCGCCTCGTGTTGGGCCTCGTTAAACTCACCCTTACCATTTGCGCCTCGAGTTGGGCCTCGTTCTACTCACCCTTACCGTTTGTACCTTGAGTCGGGCCTTGTTTGACTCACCCATATCATTTATGCCTCGAGTCGGGCCTCGTTTGACTCACCGATATCATTTGCTCCTCAACTCGGGCTTCGTTTGACTCAACCATATCATTTGTGCCTCAACTTGGGCCTGGTTTTACTCAGCCATATCATTTTCGCGTCGAGTCGGTCCTCATTTGTCTTAACCTTATCATTTGCGCCTCGAGTCGGGCCTCGTTCGACTCAACCTTATTCTTTGCACCTCGAGTTGGTCCTCGTTTGACTCAACCTTATCTGTTGCGCCTTGTGTTGAGCCTTGTTCAACTCACCCTTATTATTTGCGCCTTGAGTCGGGCCTCGTTTGACTCAAACTTATCATTTGCGCCATGAGTTAGGCCATGTTTGACTTAACCTTATCATTTGTGCATCGTGTTGGGCAACTTTCAACTCAACCTTACCATTTGTACCGCGAGTCGGGCCTCATTTGACTCAACCATATCATTTGCGCCTCGACTCGGGCCCTATTTGACTCACGCATGTCTTTTGTACCTCAACTCGGGCCTCGTTTGACTCAACCATATCATTTATGACTTGAGTCGGGCCTCGTTTGACTCAACCTTTTTATTTGAGCCTCGAGTCAGGCCTCATTTGACTCAACCATATCATTTGCGCCTCGAGTCGGTCCTCGTTAGACTCAACCATATCATTTGCGCCTCGACTCGAGCCTCGTTCGACTCAACCTTATCATTTGCACTTCGAGTTGGTCCTCGTTTGACTCAACTTTACCATTTCCGCCTCGTGTTGGGCCTCGTTCAACTCACTCTTATCATTTGCGCCTCGAGTCGGGTCTCATTTGGCTCACCCATATCATTTGTGCCTTAAGCCAGGCCTTGTTTGTCTCAACCATATCATTTATGCCTCGAGTCGGGCCTCGTTTGGCTCAACCTCATCATTTGTGCCTCGAGTCGGGCCTCGTCTGACTTGGCCTTATCATTTGCGCCTCATGTTGGGCCTCGTTCAACTCTCCCTTACCATTTGCACCTCGAGGTGGGCCTCGTTTGACTCACTCATATCATTTGTGCCTCGACTCGGCCCTCGTTTGACTCACACATATCATTTGTGCCTCAACTTGGGCCTCATTTGACTCAACCATATCATTTGCGTCTTGAGTCGAACCTCATTTGACTCAACCTTATCATTTGCGACTCGAGTCGGGCCTCGTTTGACTCAACCACATCATTTGCGCCTCGACTCAGGCCTCGTTTGACTCATGCATACCATTTGTGCGTCAATTCGAGCATTGTTTGACTTAACCATATCATTTACGACTTGAGCCGGGCCACGTTTGACTTAACCCTATATTTGTGCCTCGAGTCGGGCCTTGTTTGACTCACCCATATCATTTGTGCCTCGAGTCGGACCTCGTTTGACTCAACCTTATCATTTGCGCCTCAAGTTCGGCCTTGTTCAACTCAACCTTACCATTTGCGCCTTGGGTCGGGTCTCGTTTGACTCACCCATATCATTTTTGCCATTAGTTGGGTCTCGTTTGACTTAACAATATCATTTGTGCCTCGAGTCGGGATCGTTCGACTCAACCTTATCATTTGCGCCTTGAGTTGGTCCTCGTTTGACCAACCTTATCTGTTGCGCCTTGTGTTGGGCCTCGTTCAACTCACCCTTATCATTTGCGCCTCGAGTCGGGCCTCGTTTGACTCAACCTTATCATTTGCACCTCGAGTTAGGCCACGTTTGACTTAACCTTATCATTTGCGCATCGTGTTGGGCCACGTTCAACTCACCCTTGCCATTTGCGCCTCGACTCAGGCCTTGTTTGACTAACGCTTATCATTTGTGCCTAAACTCAGGCCTCGTTTGACTCAACCATATCATTTACGACTTCAGTCGGGACTTGTTTCACTCAACCTTACCATTTGCTCCTCGAGTCGGGCCTCGTTTGACTCAACCATATCATTTGCGCCTCGAGTTGGGCCTCGTTTGACTCAACCTTATCATTTGCGCCTCGAGTTAGGCCACGTTTGACTTAACCTTATCATTTGCGCATTGTGTTGGGCCACGTTCAACTCACCCTTGCCATTTGTGCCTCGACTCAGGCCTTGTTTGACTCACGCTTATCATTTGTGCCTAAACTCAGGCCTCGTTTGACTCAACCATATCATTTTCGCCTCAGGACGGGCCTAGTTGGACTCAACCATATCATTTGCGCCTCGACTCGGGCCTCATTCAACTTAACCTTATCATTTACGCTTCAAGTTAGTCCTCGTTTGACTTAACTTTATCATTTCTGCCTCGTGTTGGGCCTCGTTCAACTCAACCATATCATTTGTGCCTCAAGTTAGGCCTTGTTTGATTCAACCATATCATTTATGCCTCGAGTTGGGCCTCGTTTGACTCAACCTTATCATTTGCACCTCGAGTCAGGCCTCGTTTAACTTACCCATATCATTTGCTCCCCGACTCGGGCCTTGTTTGACTCACCCATATCATTTGTGCCTCGACTCGAGCCTCGTTTGACTCACACATATCATTTGTGCCTCGAGTCAGGCCTCATTTGACTCAACCTTATCATTTGCGCTTCGAGTTGGGCCTCGTTCGACTCACCCATATCATTTGTGCCTCGAGTCAGGCCTCGTTTGACTCAACCATATCATTTGCGCCTCGAGTCGAGAATCATTTGACTTAACTGTATCATTTGCGCCTCGAGTCGGGTCTCGTTTGACTCAAACTTATCATTTGTGCCTCGTGTTGTGCCTCGTTTGACTCAACCTTACCATTTGCGCCTCAAGTCAAGCCTCGTTAGACACACCCATATCATTTGTGCCTCGACTCGGGCCTTGTTTGACTCACACATATCCTTTGTGCCTCAACTCGGGCCTTGTTTGACTCTACCATATCATTTGTGCCTCGAGTTAGGCCTCGTTTGACTCAACCATATCATTTGCGCCTCGAGTCAAGCCTCATTCGACTCAACCTTATCATTTGTGCCTCGTGTTGTGCCTCGTTAAACTCACCCTTACCATTTGCGCCTCGAGTTGGGCCTCATTCTACTCACCCTTATGATTTGCACCTCAAGTCGGGTCTTGTTTGACTCACCCATATCATTTGTGCCTCGAGTCGGGCCTCGTTTGACTCAACCTTATCATTTGCACATTGAGTCGGGCCTCGTTTAACTCACCAATATCATTTGCTCCACGACTCGGGCCTCGTTTGACTCAACCATATCATTTGTGCCTCAACTTGGGCCTGGTTTGACTCAACCATATCATTTATGCCTTAAGTCGGGCCTCATTTGACTCAACCTTATCATTTGTGCCTCAGGTCAAGCCTCATTTGACTCAACCTTATCATTTGTGCCTCGAGTCGGGGCTCGTTTGACTCAACCTTATGATATGCGACTCAAGCCAGTCCTCGTTCAACTCACCCTTACCATTTATGCCTCGATTTAGGCCTCGTTTGACTCACCCATATCATTTATGCCTCAAGTTGGGGCTCATTTGACTCAACCTTATCATTTGCACCTCGAATTGGGACTTGTTTGACTTAACCTTATCATTTGCACCTCGTGTTGGGCCACGTTGAACTCACCCTTACAATTTGCGCCTCGAGTCGGGCCTCATTTGACTCACCCATATAATTTGTGCCTCGACTTTGGCGTCATTTGACTCACGCATATCATTCGTGCCTAAACTCGGGCCTTGTTTGACTCAACCATATATTTATGACTTGAGTTGGGCCTCGTTTCACTCAACCTTATCATTTGCGCCTCGAGTTGAGCTTTGTTTGACTCAACCATATCATTTGTGCCCCGAGTTGCGCCTCGTTGGACTCAACCATATCATTTGTGCCTCGAGGTGGTCCTCATTCGACTCAACCTTATCATTTGCGCATCGAGTTGGTCTTGGTTTGAGAAAACTTTATCATTTGCGCCTCGTGTTGGTCCTCGTTCAACTCACCCTTATCATTTGTGGCTTGAGTCAGGCCTCATTTGACTCACCCATATCATTTGTGGCTCAACTCAGGCTGTGTTTGACTCAAGCATATCATTTATGCCTCGAGTAAGGCCTCATTTGACTTAACCTTATCATTTGCGCCTTGAGTCAGGACTCGTTTGACTTAGCCTTATCATTTGAGCCTCGTGTTGGGCCTCATTCAACTCTCCCTTACCATTTGTGCCTCGAGGCGGGCCTCGTTTGACTCAGCCATATCATTTACGACTCGAGTCGGGCCTCGTTTGACTTAACCCTATAATTTGCGCCTCGAGTTGGGCTTCGTTCAACTCAACCTTATAATTTGTGCCTCAAGTCGGGCCTCATTTGACTCACCCATATCATTTGCGCCTCGAGTCAGGCCTCATTTGACTCAACCTTATCATTTGCTCCTCGAGTCGGGCCTCGTTTGACTCACCCATATCATTTAGGCCTCATGTTGGGCCTCATTCAACTCTCCCTTACAATTTGCGCCTCGAGGCGGGCCTCGTTTGACTCACCCATATCATTTGGGCCTCGTTTGACTCACACATATCATTTGTGCCTCAACTCGGGCCTCGTTTGACTCAACCATATCATTTACGACTCGAGTTGGGCCTCGTTTGACTCAACCTTAACATTTATGCCTCAAGTCAGGCCTCATTTGACTCAACCTTATCATTTTCGCTTCGAGTTGGGCCTCGTTCGACTCACCCATATCATTTGTGGCTCGAGTTAGGCCTCGTTTGACTCAACCTTATCATTTGCACCTCGAGTTGGGCCTCGTTCGACTCAACCTTATCATTTGCACCGCGTGTTGGGCCTCGTTCAATTTACCCTTGCCATTTGCACCTTGAGTTGGGCCTCGTTGGACTCACCCATATAATTTGCGTCTCGAATCGGGCCTCGTTTGACTCACCCATATAATTTATGCCTCAACTCGGGCCTCGTGTGATTGAACCATATCACTTATGCCTCGAGTTGGGCCTCGTTTGACTCAACCTTATCATTTACGCCTCGACTCGGTCCTCGTTTGACTCAACCTTTTCATTTGCACCTCGAGTCAGGCCTCAATTGACTCAACCTTATCATTTGTGCCTCGAGTCGTGCCTTGTTTGATTCAAGCTTATAATTTGCGCCTCGATTCGTGCCTCGTTCGATACACCCTTACCATTTGTGCCTCGAGTCGGGCCTTGTTTGACCCACCCATATCATTTGTGCCTCGAGTCGGGCCTCGTTTCACTCAACCTTATCATTTGCGCCTCGAGTCGGGCCTCGTTTAACTCACCCATATCATTTTCGCCTTGACTCGGGCCTCGTTCGACTCAACCTTATCATTTGCGCTTCGAGTTGGTCCTCATTTGACTCAACTTTATCATTTTCGCCTCGTGTTGGGCCTCATTCAACTCGCCCTTATCATTTGTGCCTCGAGTCGGGTCTCGTTTGGCTTACCCATGTCATTTGTGCCTCAAGTCAGGCCTTGTTTGTCTCAACCATATCATTTATGCCTTCAGTCGGGCCTCGTTTGGCTCAACCTTATTATTTGTGCCTCGAGTCGGGCCACGTTTGACTTAGCCTTATCATTTGCGCCTCGTGTTGGGCCTCGTTCAACTCTCCCTTACCATTTGTGCCTCAAGGCGGTCCTCGTTTGACTCACCCATATCATTTGTGCCTTAACTCGGCCCTCATTTGACTCAACCATATCATTTGCGACTTGTGTCGGACCTCATTTGACTCAACCTTATCATTTGCGCCTCGAGTCGGCCTCGTTCAACTCAACCTTATCATTTGCGCCTCAAGTCAAGCCTCCTTTGACACAACCTTATCATTTATGCCTTAAGTCGAGGCACGTTTAACTCAACCTTATGATATGCAACTCGAGTCGGGCCTCGTTCAACTCACCCTTACCATTTGCGCTGCGATTCAACCCTCGTTTGATTCACCCATATCATTTATGCCTCGAATCGAGCCTCGTTTGACTTAACCTTATCACTTGCACCTCGAGTCGAGCCTCGTTTGACTCACCCATATCATTTGGGCCTTGTGTTGGGCCTCATTCAACTCAACCTTGCCATTTGCGCCTCTAGTCGGGCCTCGTTTGACTCAACCATATCATTTGCGCCTCGACACAGGCCTCGGTTGACTCACGCTTATCATTTGTGCCTCGACTCAGGCCTCGGTTGACTCACGCTTATCATTTGTACCTAAACTCGGGCCTCGTGTGACTCAACCATATCATTTACGACTTCAGTCGGGACTCGTTTCACTCAACCTTACCATTTGCTCCTCGAGTTGGGCCTCGTTTGACTCAACCATATCATTTTTGCCTCGGGATGGGCCTCGTTGGACTCAACCATATCATTTGCGCCTCAACTCGGGCCTCATTCGACTCAACCTTATCATTTGCACTTCGAGTTAGTCCTTGTTTGACTTAACTTTATCATTTCTGCCTCGTGTTGGGCCTCGTTCAACTCACCCATATCATTTGTGCCTCAAGTTGGTCCTTGTTTGACTCAGCCATATCATTTATGCCTCGAGTTGGGCCTCATTTGACTCAACCTTATCATTTGCACCTCAAGTCAGGCCTCGTTTGACTCACCCATATCATTTGCTCCCCGACTCGAGCCTTGTTTGACTCACCCATATCATTTGTGCCTCGACTCGGGCCTCGTTTGACTCACACATATCATTTGTGCCTCAACTCGGGCCCCGTTTGACTCAACCATATAATTTACGACTTGAGTCGGGTCTCATTTGACTCAACCTTATCATTTGTGACTCGTGTCAGGCCTCGTTTGACTTAACCATATCATTTGCGCCTCGAGTTGGGCCTCGTTCGACTCACCCATATCATTTGTGCCTCGAGTTAGGCCTCGTTTGACTCAAGCTTATCATTTGTGCCTCGAGTTGGGCCTCGTTCGCCTCAACCTTATCATTTGTGTCGCGTGTTGGGCCTCGTTCAACTTACCCTTGCCATTTGCACCTTGAGTCGGGCCTCATTGGACTCACCCATATCATTTGCGCCTCGAATCGGGCCTCATTTGACTTGCCCATATAATTTGTGCCTCAACTCGGGCCTCGTGTGATTGAACCATATCATTTATGCCTTGAGTCGGGCCTCGTTTCTCTCAACCTTATCATTTGCGCCTTGACTCGATCCTCGTTTGACTCAACCTTATCATTTGCGCCTCAAGTCAGGCCTCAATTGACTCAACCTTATCATTTGTGCCTCGAGTTGGGCCTCGTTTGATTCAAGCTTATAATTTGCGCCTCGATTCGGGCCTCGTTTGATACACCCTTACCATTTGTGCCTCGAGTTGGGCCTCATTTGACTCACCCATATCATTTGCGCCTCGAGTCAGGCCTCGTTTCACTCAACCTTATCATTTCCGCCTCGAGTCGGACCTCGTTTAACACACCCATATCTTTTTTGCCATAAGTCAGGCCTCGTTTGACTCAACAATATCATTTATGCCTCGAGTCGAGCCTCGTTCGACTCAACCTTATCATTTGCGCTTCAAGTTAGTCCTTGTTTGACTTAACTTTATCATTTCTGCCTTGTGTTGGGCCTCGTTCAACTCACCCATATCATTTATTCCTCATGTTAGTCCTTGTTTGACTCAACAATATCATTTATGCCTCGAGTTGGGCCTCGTTTGACTCAACCTTATCATTTGCACCTTGAGTCAGGCCTCATTTGACTCACCCATATCATTTGCTTCCCGACTTGGGCCTTGTTTGACTCACCCATATCATTTGTGCCTCGACTCGGGCCTCGTTTAACTCGCACATATCATTTGTGCCTCAACTCGGGCCTTGTTTGACTCAACCATATCTTTTACGACTCGAGTCGGGTCTCGTTTGACTCAACCTTATCATTTGCGACTTGTGTCAGGCCTCGTTTGACTCAACCATATCATTTGCGCCTCGAGTTGGGAATCGTTTGACTCAACTGTATCATTTGCGCCTCAAGTCGGGTCTCGTTCGACTCAACCTTATCCTTTGTGCCTCGTGTTGTGCCTCGTTTGACTCAACCTTACCATTTGTTCCTCAAGTCAAGCCTCGTTTGACTCACCCATATCATTTGTGCCTCGACTCGGGCCTTATTTGACTCACACATATCCTTTGTGCCTCAACTCGGGCCTTGTTTGACTCAACCATATCATTTGCGCCTCGAGACAGGCCTCGTTTGACTCAACCATATCATTTGCGCCTCGAGTCGAGCCTCATTCGACTCAACATTATCATTTGTGCCTCGTGTTGTGCCTTGTTAAACTCACCCTTACCATTTGCGCCTCGAGTTGGGCCTCGTTCTACTCACCCTTACGATTTGCACCTTGAGTCGGGTCTCGTTTGACTCACCCATATCATTTGTGCCTCGAGTCGGGCCTCGTTTGACTCAACCTTATCATTTGCACCTTGAGTCGGGACTCGTTTAACTCACCCATATCTTTTTTGCCATAAGTCGGGCCTCGTTTGACTCAACAATATCATTTATGCCTCGAGTCGGGCCTCGTTCGACTCAACCTTATCATTTGCACCTCGAGTTGGTCCTTGTTTGATCTAACCTTATCAGTTGTGTCTCGTGTTGGCCCTTGTTCAAGTCATCCTTATCAGTTGCGCCTCAAGTCAGGCCTCGTTTGACTTAACCTTATCATTTGCGCATTGTGTTGGGCCATGTTCAACTTACCCTTACTATTTGCGCCTCAAGGTGGGCCTCGTTTGACTCACCCATATCATTTGCGCCTCGACTCGGGCCTCGTTCGACTCAACCATATCATTTACGACTTAAGTTGGGCCACGTTTGACTCAACCTTATATTTGTGCCTCGAGTCGGGCCTCGTTTGATTCACCCATATCATTTGTGCCTCGAGTCAGACCTCGTTTGACTTAACCTTATCATTTACGCCGCAAGTTGGGCCTTGTTCAACTCAACCTTATCATTTGAACCTCAAGTTGGGTCTCGTTTGACTCACCCATATCATTTTTGCCATAAGTCGGGCCTCGTTTCACTCAACAATATCATTTGCGCCTCGAGTCGGGATCGTTCGACTCAACCTTATCATTTGCACCTCAAGTTGGTCCTCGTTTGACTCAACCTTATCTGTTGCGCCTTGTGTTGGGCCTCGTTCAACTCACCCTTATTATTTGTGCCTCGAGTCAAGCCTCGTTTGACTCAACCATATCATTTACGACTCGAGTTGGGCCTCGTTTGACTCAAACTTATCATTTGTGACTCGAGTTGGTCCTCGTTTGACTCAACCATATCATATGCGCCTCGAGTCAGGAATCGTTTGACTCAACTGTATCATTTGCGCCTCGAGTCGGGTCTCGTTCAACCTTATCATTTGTGCCTCGTGTTGTGCCTCGTTTGACTCAACCTTACCATTTGTGCCTCGAGTCACGCCTCGTTTGACTCACCCATATCATTTGTGCCTCAACTTAGGCCTCGTTTGACTCACACATATCATTTGTGCCTCAACTCAGGCCTCGTTTGACTCAAACATATCATTTGCGCCTCTAGTCGGGCCTCGTTTGACTCAACCATATTATTTGCGCCTCGACTCAGGCCTCGTTTGACTCTACCTTATCATTTGCGCTTCGAGTTGGTCCTCGTTTGACTTAACTTTATCATTTCTGCCTCGTGTTGGGCCTTGTTCTACTCACCCTTATCATTTGCGCCTCAAGTCAGGCCTCGTTTGGCTCACCCATATCATTTGTGCCTCAAGTCAGGCCTTGTTTGACTCAACCATATCATATATGCCTCGAGTCGGGCCTCGTTTGAGTCAACCATATCATTTATGCATCGAGTCAGGCTTCATTTGACTCAACCATATCATTTGCGCCTCGAGTCGGGCCTCGATTGACGTACCCATATCATTTGTGCCTCAAGTCGGGCCTCATTTGACTCAACCATTGCATTTGAACCTCGAGTTGGGCCTCGTTCGACTCAACCTTATGATTTGCGCCTCACGTCGGTGCTTGTTTGTCTCAACCATATCATTTGCGCTTCGAGTCGGGCCTCGTTTGACTCAACCATATCATTTGCGCCTCGAGACTGGCCTCGTTTGACTCACCCATAAGATTTGTGCCTCAAGCTGGGCCTCGTTTGACTCAACCATATCATTTATGCCTTGCGTCGGGCCTCGTTTGAGTCAACCATATCATTTATGGATCGAGTCAGGCTTCATTTGACTCAACCATATCATTTGTGCCTCGAGTCAGGCCTCGTTTGACTCACCCATATCATTTGTGCCTCGAGTTGGGCCTCATTCGACTCAACCTTATGATTTGCGCCTCGCGTCGGGGCTCATTTGTCTTAACCATATCATTTGTGCCTCTAGTCAAGCAGCGTTCGACTCAACCTTATCATTTGTGCCTCATGTTGGGCCTCGTTAAACTCGCCCTTACCATTTGTGCCTCGAGTGAGGGCTCGTTCTACTTACTCTTACCATTTGCACCTCGAGTCGGGCCTCGTTTGACTCAACCATATCATTTGTGCCTTGAGTCGGGCCTCATTGTACTCAACCATATCATTTGCGCCTCGACTCGGGCCTCGTTCTACTCAACCTTATCATATGCACTTCGAGTTGGTCCTCGTTTGACTCAACTTTATCATTTCTGCCTCGTGTTGGGCCTCGTTCAACTCGCCCTTATCATTTGCGCCTCGAGTCGGGTCTTGTTTGGTTCACCCATATCTTTGTGCCTCAAGTCAGGCCTTCTTTGACTCAACCATATCACTTATGCCTCGAGTTGGGCCTCGTTTGACTCAACCTTATCATTTATGCCTCTAGTCGGGCCTCGTTTGACTTAGCCTTATCATTTGTGCCTCGTGTTGGGCCACGTTCAACTCACCCTTACCTTTTACGCCCCAAGTCGGGCCTCGTTTGACTCACCCATATAATTTGCAACTAGACTCGGGCCTCGTTTGACTCACGCATATCATTTGTGCCTCAACTCGGGCCTTGTTTGACACAACCATATCATTTATGACTTGAGTCGGGCCTCGTTTAACTCAACCTTATCATTTGTGCCTCAAGTTAGGCCTCGTTCGACTCAACCTTATCATTTGCGCCTCGAGTCGGGTCTCGTTTGACTCACCCGTATCATTTTTGCCATAAGTCAGGCCTCGTTTGACTCAACAATATCATTTGCGCCTCGAGTCGGGCCTCATTCGACTCAACCTTATCATTTGGTTGGTCCTCGTTTGACTCAACCTTATCAGTTGCGCCTCGTGTTGGGTCTCGTTCAACTCAACCTTATTATTTGCGCCTCGAGTTGGGCCTCGTTTGACTCACACACATCAATTGTTCCTCAACTCGGGCCTCGTTTGACTCAACCTTATCATTTGTGGCTCGAGTCGGGCCTCGTTTGACTCAACCATATCATTTATGCCTCGAACTCGGTCCT
The DNA here is from genome assembly GCA_037013595.1 of Dicorynia guianensis. Taxonomy (NCBI): domain Eukaryota; kingdom Viridiplantae; phylum Streptophyta; class Magnoliopsida; order Fabales; family Fabaceae; genus Dicorynia; species Dicorynia guianensis. The sequence continues at coordinate 19,478,993 of JASUAB010000002.1, read as the reverse complement.
CGTTTGACTCATGCATATCTTTTGGGTCTCAACTCGGGCCTCGTTTGACTCAACCATATCATTTATGACTTGAGTTAGGCCTCGTTTGACTCAACCTTATTATTTGCACCTTGAGTCGGGCCTCGTTTGACTCAACCATCTCAATTGCGCCTCGAGTCAGGCCTCATTGGACTCAACCATATCATTTGTGCCTCGACTCAGGCCTCGTTCGACTCAACCTTATCATTTGCGCTTCGAGTTGGTCCTCATTTGACTCAACTTTATCATTATCGCCTCGTGTTGGGCCTCGTTCAAGTCTCCCTTACCATTTGTGCCTCGAGGCGAGCCTCGTTTGACTCACCCATATAATTTGGGTCTCGACTTGGGCTTCGTTTGACTCACACGTATCATTTGTTCCTCAACTCGGGCCTCGTGTGACTCAACCATATCATTTACGACTCGAGTCGGGCCTCGTTGGACTCAACCTTAACATTTATGCCTCCAGTTGGGCCTCATTTGACTCAACCTTATCATTTGCGCCTCAACTTGAGCCTCGTTTGACTACCTTATCATTTGCGCCTCGAGTCGAGCCTCGTTTGACTCACCCATATCATTTGTTCCTTGAGTCAGGCCTCATTTGACTCAACCTTATCATTTGTGCCTCAAGTTGGGCCTCGTTTGACTCAACCTTATCATTTGTGCCGCGTGTTGGGCCTCGTTCAACTCACCCTTGCCATTTGGGCCTCGGGTCGGGCCTTGTTTGACTCACCCATATCATTTGCGCCTCGAATCGGGCCTCGTTTGACTCACCCATATAATTTGTGCCTCAACTCGGGCCTCGTGTGACTGAACTATATCATTTATGCCTCGAGTCGGGCCTTGTTTCACTCAACCTTAGCATTGGCGCCTCGACTCGATCTTTGTTTGAGTCAACCTTATCATTTGTGCCTCGAGTCAGGCCTCATTTGACTCAACCTTATCATTTGTACCTTGAGTCGGGCCTCGTTTGACTCAAGCTTATAATTTGCACCTCGAGTCGAGCCTCGTTCAACACACCCTTGCCATTTGCGCCTTGAGTCGGGCCGCATTTGACTCAACCATATCATTTGTGTCTCGAGTCGGGCTCGTTCGACTCAACCTTATCATTTGCACCCGAGTCAGGCCTCGTTTGACTCACCCATATCATTTTTGCCATAAGTCGGGCCTCTTTTGACTCAACAATATCATTTGCGCCTCGAGTCGGGCCTCATTCGACTCAACCTTATCATTTGCGCCTTGAGTTTGTCCTTGTTTGACTCAACCTTATCAGTTGCGCCTCGTGTTGGGCCTCGTTCAACTCAACCTTATTATTTGCGCCTCGAGTTGGGCCTCGTTTGACTCACACACATCATTTGTTCCTCAACTCGGGCCTCGTTTGACTCAACCTTATTATTTGTGACTCGAGTCGGGCCTCGTTTGACTCAACCATATCATTTACGCCTCGAACTCGGTCCTCGTTTGACTCACGCATATCTTTTAGGCCTCAACTCGGGCCTTGTTTGACTCAACCATATCATTTATGACTTGAGTTAGGCCTCGTTTGACTCAACCTTATTATTTGCACCTCGAGTCGGGCCTCGTTTGACTCAACCATATCATTTGCGCCTCGAGTCAGGCCTCATTGGACTCAACCATATCATTTGAGCCTTGACTTAGGCCTCGTTCGACTCAACCTTATCATTTGCGCTTCGAGTTGGTCCTCGTTTCACTCAACTTTATCATTATTGCCTCGTGTTGGGCCTCGTTCAAGTCTCCCTTACCATTTGTGCCTCGAGGCGGGCCTCGTTTGACTCACCCGTATAATTTGGATCTCGACTTGGGCTTTGTTTGACTCACACGTATCATTTGTGCCTCAACTTGGGCCTCGTTTGACTCAACCATATCATTTACGACTTGAGTCGGGCCTCGTTGGACTCAACCTTAACATTTATGCCTCCAATCGGGCCTCATTTGACTCAACCTTAACATTTGCGCCTCAAGTTAGGCCTCGTTTGACTACCTTATCATTTGTGCCTCGAGTTGAGCCTCGTTTGACTCTCCCATATCATTTGTGCCTCGAGTCAGGCCTCGTTTGACTCAACCTTATCATTTGCGCCTCCAGTTGGGCCTCGTTCGACTCAACCTTATCATTTGCGCTGTGTGTTGGGCCTCGTTCAACTCACCCTTGCCATTTGCGCCTCGGGTCGGGCCTTGTTTGACTCACCCATATCATTTGCGCCTCGAATCGGGCCTCGTTTGATTCACCCATATAATTTGTGCCTTAACTCGGGCCTCGTGTGACTGAACCATATCATTTATGCCTCGAGTCGGGCCTTATTTCACTCAACCTTAGCATTTGCGCCTCGACTCGATCTTTTTTTGACTCAACCTTATCATTTGCGCCTCGAGTCAGGCCTCATTTGACTCAACCTTATCATTTGCATCTCGAGTCGAGCCTCGTTTGACTCAAGCTTATAATTTGCGCCTCGAGTCGAGCCTCGTTCAACACACTCTTGCCATTTGCGCCTCGAGTCGGGCCTCATTTGACTCAATCATATCATTTGTGCCTCGAGTCGGGCCTCGTTTGACTCAACCTTATCATTTGCACCCGAGTCGGGCCTTGTTCGACTCAACCTTATCCTTTGCGACTCGAGTTGGTCCTCATTTGAGTCAACCTTATCAGTTGTGCCTTGTGTTGGGCCTTGTCTAACTCACCCTTATCATTTGTGCCTCGAGTCGAGCCTCATTTGACTCAACCTTATCATTTGCACCTCAAGTCAGGCCTCGTTTGACTTAACCTTATCATTTGCGCATTGTGTTGGGCCATGTTCAACTCACCCTTACCATTTGCTCCTCGAGGCAGGCCTCGTTTGACTCACCCACATCATTTGTGCTTTGACTCGGGCATCGTTTGACTCACGCATATCAATTGTGCCTCAACTCGGGCCTCGTTTGACTCAACCATATCATTTATGACTTGAGCTGGGCCTCGTTTGACTCAACCTTATCATTTGCGCCTCGAGTCGGGCCTTGTTTGACTCACCCATATCATTTGTGCCTCGAGTCGAACCTCGTTTGACTCAACCTTATCATTTGCGCCTCAAGTTAGGCCTTGTTTGACTCAACCTTATCATTTGCGCCTCGAGTCGGGTCTCGTTTGACTCACCCGTATCATTTTTGCCATAAGTCAGGCCTCGTTTAACTCAACAATATCATTTGCGCCTCGAGTCGGGTCTCGTTCGACTCAACCTTATCATTTACGCTTTGAGTTGGTCCTTGTTTGACTCAACCTTATCAGTTGTGCCTCATGTTGGGCGTCATTCAACTCACCCTTATCATTTGCGCCTCGAGTTGGGCCTCGTTTGACTCACACACATCATTTGTTCCTCGACTCGGGCCTCGTTTGACTCAACCATATCATTTGCGACTCGAGTCGGGTCTTGTTTGACTCAACCATATCATTTGCGCCTCGAACTCGATCCTTGTTTGACTCACACATATCTTTTGGGCCTCAACTCTGACCTCGTTTGACTCACCCATATCATTTATGACTTGAGTCGGGCCTCGTTTGACTCAACCATATCATTTGCGCCTCAAGTCGAAACTCATTGGACTCAACCATATCATTTGCGCCTCGACTCGGGCCTCGTTCAACTCAACCTTATCATTTGCGCTTCGAGTTGGTCCTTGTTTGACTCAACTTTATCATTTCTGCCTCGTGTTGGGTCTCGTTCAACTCACCCTTATCATTTGCGCGTAGACTCGGGTCTTGTTTGGCTCATCCATATCATTTGTGCCTCAAGTTAGGCCTTCTTTGACTCAACCATATCATTTATGCCTCGAGTCAGGCCTCGTTTGACTCAACCTCATCATTTGCGCCTCGAGTCGGGCCTCGTTTGACTTAGCCTTATCATTTGCGCCTCGTGTCGGGCCACGTTCAACTCACCCTTACCTTTTTCGCCTCAAATCGGGCCTCATTTGACTCACCCATATAATTTGCGCCTCGACTCGGGCCTCATTTGACTTATGCATATCATTTGTGCCTCAACTCGGGCCTTGTTTGACTCAACTATATCATTTATGACTTGAGTAGGGCCTCGTTTGACTCAACCTTATCATTTGTGCATCGAGTCGAGCTTCGTTTGACTCAACCAAATCATTTGTGCCTTGAATTAGCCCTCGTTGGACTCAACCATATCATTTACGCCTTGAGGCAAGCCTCTTTCGACTCAACTTTATCATTTGCACCTCGAGTTAGTCTTTGTTTGACTCACCTTTATCATTTGCACCTCGTATTGGGCCCCGTTCAACTCACCCTTCTCATTTAGAGCTCGAGTCGGGCCTCATTTGACTCACCATATCATTTGTGCCTCAAGTCGGGCCGTGTTTGACTCAACCATATCATTTATGCCTCGAGTCAGGCCTCATTTAACTCAACCTTATCATTTGCGCCTCAAGTCGAGCCTCGTTTGCTTCAGCCTTATCATTTGTGCCTAGTGTTGGGATTCGTTCAACACTCCCTTACCATTTGCACCTTGAGGCGAGCCTCGTTTGACTCACCCATATCATTTACGCCTCGACTCGGGCGTCGTTTGACTCACACATATCATTTGTGCCTCAACTCGGGCCTTGTTTGACTCAACCATATCATTTATGACTTGAGTCTAGCCTCGTTTGACTCAACCTTATCATTTGCGCCTCAAGTTGGGCTTCGTTGGACATGCCCATATCATTTGTGCCTCGAGTCAGACCTCATTTGATTCAACCTTATCATTTGCGCCTGAAGTTTGGCCTCGTTCGAGTCAACCTTATCATGTCCGCGTCAAGTCGGGTCTCGTTTGACTCACCCGTATAATTTTTGCCATAAGTCAGGCCTCGTTTGACTCAACAATATCATTTGTGCCTCAAGTCGGGCCTCGTTTGACTCAACCTTATCATTTGCGCCTCGAGTTTGTCCTCGTTTGACTCAACCTTATCAGTTGTGCCTCGTGTTGGGCCTCGTTCAACCCACCCTTATCATTTGCGCCTCGAGTTGGGCCTCGTTTGACTCACATATCATTTGTGCCTCAACTCGGCCCTCGTTTGACTCAACCTTATCATTTGTGACTCGAGTCGGCCTTTGTTTGACTTAACCATATCATTTGTACCTCGACTTGGTCCTCGTTTGACTCACGCATATCTTTTGGGCCTTAACTCAGGCCTCGTTTGACTAAATCATATCATTTACGACTTGAGTTGGGTCTAGTTTGACTCAACCTTATTATTTGCGCCTTGAGTCGGGGTTTGTTTGACTTAACCATATCATTTGTGCCTCGAGTTGGGCCTTATTGTACTCAACCATGTCATTTGCGCCTCGACTCGGGCCTCGTTTTACTCAACCTTATCATTTGCACTTCGAGTTGGTTCTCGTTTGACTCAATTTTATCATTTCTGCCTCGTGTTGGGCCTCGTTCAACTCACCCTTATCAATTGCACCTCGAGTTGGGTCTTGTTTGGCTCACCCATATCATTTGTGCCTCAAGTCAGGCCTTCTTTGACTTAACCATATCATTTATGCCTCGAGTTGGGCCTCGTTTGATTCAACCTTATCATTTATGCCTCTAGTCGGGCCTCGTTTGACTTAGCCTTATCATTTGCGCGTCATGTTGGGCCATGTTCAACTCACCCTTACCTTTTACGCCCCAAGTCGGGCCTCGTTTGACTCACCCATATAATTTGCGCCTCGACTCGGGCCTCGTTTGAGTCACACATATCAATTGTGCCTCAACTCGAGCCTCGTTTGACTCAACCATATCATTTAGGACTTGAGTCGGGCCTCGTTTCACTCAACGTTATCATTTGTGCCTCAAGTTGAGCTTCGTTTGACTCAACCATATCATTTGCGCCTCGAGTTGGGCCTCGTTGGACTCAACCACATCATTTGCGCCTCGAGGCAGGCCTCGTTTGACTCAACCTTATCATTTGTGCCTTGAGTTAGTCTTTGTTTGACTCAACTTTATCATTTGCGCCTCGTGTTGGGCCTCATTCAACTCACCCTTATCATTTAGAGCTCGAGTCGGGCCTCGTTTGACTCACTCATATCATTTGTGCCTCAAGTCGGGCCATGTTTGACTCAACCATATCATTTATGCCTCGAGTTGGGCCTCATTGAACTCAACCTTATCATTTGCACCTCAAGTCGGGCCTCGTTTGACTCAACCTTATCATTTGCGCCTCGAGTCGAGCTTTGTTTGTCTCAACCATATCATTTGTGCCTTGAGTCGGGCCTCGTTGGACTAAACCATATCATTTGCGCCTTGAGACGGGCGTCGTTCGACTCAACCTTATCATTTGTGCCTCGAGTTGGTCCTCGTTTGACTTAACTTTATCATTTGCGCCTCGTGTTGGGTCTCGTTCAACTCACCCTTATCATTTGCAGCTCATGTTGGGCCTCGTTTGACTCACCCATATCATTTGTGCCTTGAGTCGGGCCGTGTTTGACTCAACCGTATGATTTATGCCTCGAGTCGGGCCTCATTTAACTCAACCTTATCATTTGCGCCTTGAGTCAGGCCTCGTTTGACTTAGCCTTATAATTTGTGCCTTGTGTTGGGCCTCGTTCAATGCTCCCTTACCATTTGTGCCTCGAGGCGGGCCTCGTTTGACTCACCCATATCATTTGTGCCTCGACTCGGACCTCGTTTGACTCACATATATCATTTGTGCCTCCACTCAGGCCTCGTTTGACTCAACCATATCATTTACGACTCGAGTTGGGCCTTGTTTGACTCAACCTTATCATTTGCGACTCGAGTCAGGCCTCGTTTGACTCAACCATATCATTTGCACCTGAAGTCGGGCCTCGTTTGACTTAACCATATCATTTGCGCCTCGAGTCGAGTCTCGTTTAACTCAACCTTACCATTTGCGCCTCGTGTTGTGCCTCATTCAACTCACCCTTACCATTCGCGCCTCGAGTCAAACCTTGTTTGACTCATCCATATCATTTGTGCCTCGACTCAGGCCTCGTTTGACTCACATATATCATTTGTGCTTCAACTCGGGCCTCGTTTGGCTTAACCATATCATTTGTGCCTCGAGTCAAGCCGCGTTCGACTCAACCTTACCATTTGTGCCTCGTGTTGGGCCTCGTTCTACTCACCCATACCATTTGCACCTCGAGTCGGGCCTCGTTTGACTCAACCATATCATTTGCGCCTCAAGTCACGCCACGTTCGACTCAACCTTATCTTTTGCGCCTCGTGTTGGGCCTCATTTGACTCACCCATATCATTTGTGCCTCGAGTTGGACCTCGTTTGGCTTAACCTTATCATTTCAACTTTGAGTCGGGCCTCGTTTGACTCACCCATATCATTTGCCCCTCGACTTGAGCCTCGTTTGACTCAACCATATCATTTGTGCCTCAACTCGGGACTCGTTTGACTCAAGCATATCATTTACACCTCGAGTCAGGCCTCGTTTGACTCAACCTAATCATTTGCGCCTCGAGTCGAGCCTCGTTCGACTCAACCTTATGATTTGCATCTCGAGTCAGGCCTCATTTGACTTGACATTATCTTTTATGCCTCGAGTCGAGGCTCGTTTGACTCAACATTATGATATGTGACTCGAGTCGAGCCTCGTTCAACTCACCCTTACCATTTGCGCCTCGATTCAGCCACGTTTGACTCACCCATATCATTTGTGCCTCGAATCAGGCCTTGTTTGACTCAACCTTATCATTTGCACCTCGAGTTGGGACTCGTTTGACTTAACCTTATCATTTGCGCCTCGTGTTGGGCCACATTCAACTCGCCCTTACCATTTGCGCCTTAAGTCGGGCTTGTTTGACTCACCCATATAATATGCGCCTCGACTTGGGCCTCGTTTGACTTACGCATATCATTTGTGCCTCAACTCGGGCATTGTTTGACTCAACCATATCATTTACGACTTGAGTCGGGCCTCGTTTGACTCAACCTTATCATTTGCGCCTTGAGTCGAGCTTCATTTGACTTAATCATATCATTTGTGCCTCGAGTGGGGCTTCGTTGGACTCAACCATATCATTAGCGCCTCGAGGCGGGCCTCATTCGACTCAACCTTATCATTTGTGCCTCGAGTTGGTCCTCGTTTGACTCAACTTTATCATTTGCGCCTCGTGGTGGGCCTCGTTCAACTCACCCTTATCATTTGCAGCCTGAGTCGGGCCTCGTTTGACTCACCCATATAATTTGCGCCTCGACTTGGGCCTCGTTTGACTCATGCATATCATTTGTCCCTTAACTCGGGCCATGTTTGACTCAACCATATCATTTATGACTTGAGTCAGGCATCGTTTGACTCAACCTTATCGTATGCGCCTCGAGTTGAGCTTCGTTTGGCTCAACCATATCATTTGCGCTTTGAGTCGGGCCTCGTTGGACTCAACCATATCATTTGTGCCTCGAGGCGTGCCTCGTTCGACTCAACCTTATCATTTGCGCCTCGAGTTGGTCCTCATTTGACTCAACCTTATCATTTTCACCTCGTGTTAGGCCTCGTTCAACTTACCTTTATCATTTATAGCTTGAGTCGGGCCTCATTTTACTCAACCATATCATTTATGCCTGGAGTCGGGCCTCATTTATCTCAACCTTATCATTTGCGCCTCAAGTCAGGCCTCGTTTGACTCAGCCTTATCATTTGTGCCTACTGTTGGGCCTTGCTCAACACTCCCTTACCATTTACGCCTCGAGTCGGGCCTTGTTTGACTCACCCATATAATTTGCGCCTCGACTCAGGCCTCGTTTCACTCACGCATATCATTTGTACCTCAATTTGGGCATTGTTTGACTCAACCATATCATTTATGACTTGAGTCAGGCCTCATTTGACTCAAACTTATCATTTGTGCCTCGAGTCGAGCTTTGTTTGACTCAACCTTATCATTTGTGCCTCGAGTTAGTCTTCGTTTGACTCAACTTTATCATTTGTGCCTCGGTTGGGCCTCGTTCAACTCACCCTTATCATTTAGAGCTCGAGTTGGGCCTCGTTTGACTCACTCATATCATTTATGCCTTAAGTCGGGCCATGTTTGACTCAACCATATCATTTATGCCTCGAGTTGGGCCTCATTTAACTCAACCTTATCATTTGCACCTCAAGTCGGGCCTCGTTTGCTTCAGCCTTATCATTTTTGCCTAGTGTTGGGCCTCGTTCAACACTCCCTTACCATTTGAGCCTCGAGGCGGGCCTCGTTTGACTCACCCATATCATTTGCTCCTCGACTCGGGCCTTGTTTGACTCAACCATATCATTTATGACTTGAGTCGAGCCTTGTTTGACTCAACCTTATCATTTGCGCCTCGAGTCGAGCTTTGTTTGACTCAACCATATCATTTGCGCCTTGAGTCAAGCCTCGTTGGACTAAACCATATCATTTGCGCCTTGAGGTGGGCCTCGTTCGACTCAACCTTATCATTTGCACCTCGAGTTGGTCCTCGTTTGACTTAACTTTATCATTTGCGCCTCGTGTTGGGCCTCGTTCAACTCACCCTTATTATTTGTGGCTCGAGTTGGGCCTTGTTTGACTCACCCATATCATTTGTGCCTCGAGTCGGGCCAAGTTTGACTCAACCGTATCATTTATGCCTCGAGTCGGGCCTCATTTAACTCAACCTTATCATTTGCGCCTTGAGTCGGGCCTCGTTTGACTTAGCCTTATAATTTGTGCCTCGTGTTGGGCCTCGTTCAACACTCCCTTACCATTTGCGCCTCGAGGCGGGCCTTGTTTGACTCACCCATATCATTTGTGCCTCGACTTGGGCCTCGTTTGACTCACACATATCATTTGTGCCTCAACTCGGGCCTCGTTTGACTCAACCATATCATTTACGACTCGAGTCGGGCCTTGTTTGACTCAACCATATCATTTACGACTAGAGTCGAGCCTCGTTTGATGCAACCTTATCATTTGCGACTCGAGTCGGGCCTCGTTTGACTCAACCTTATCATTTGCGCCTCGTGTGGGGCCTCGTTCAACTCACCCTTGCCATTTGTGCCTCGACTTGAGCCCCGTTTGATTGAACCATATAATTTTCACCTCGAGTCGGGCCTTGTTTGACTCAACCATATCATTTATGCCTCGAGTCGGGCCTCATTTGACTCAACCTTATCATTTGTGCCTCGAGTCGGGCCTCGTTTGACTCAACCTTATCACTTGCACCTCGTGTTGGGCCTCATTCAACACTCCCTTACCATTTGCGCCTCAAGGTGGGCCTCGTTTGACTCACCCATATCATTTGCGCCTCGACTCGGGCCTTGTTTGACTCACACATAACATTTGTACCTCAACTCGGGCCTAATTTGACTGAACTATCTCATTTGCACCTTGAGTTGGGCCTTGTTTGACTCAACCATATCGTTTACGCCTCGAGTCGGGCCTCATTTGACACATCTTTATCATTTGCGCCTCGAGTCGGGCCTCGTTTGACTCAGCCTGATCATTTGCGCCTTGTGTTGTGCCTCGTTCAACACTCCCTTACCATTTGCTCCTCGAGTCGGGCCTTGTTTGACTCAACCATATTATTTGCGCCTCGAGGCGGGCCTCCGACTTAACCTTATCATTTGTGCCTCGAGTTTGTCCTCGTTTTACTCAACTTGATCATTTGTGCCTCATGTCGGGCCTCGTTCAACTCACCCTTATTATTTGCGCGTCGAGTCGGGCCTCGTTTCACTTACTCATATAATTTGCGCCTCGACTCGGGCCTCATTTGACTCACGCATATCATTTGTGCCTCAACTCGGGCATTCTTTGACTCAACCATATAATTTATGACTTGAGTCGAGCTTCGTTTGACTCAACCATATCATTTGCGCCCCGAGTCGGGCCTTGTTGGACTCAACCATACCATTTGCGCCTCGAGGCGAGCCTTGTTCAACTCAACCTTATCATTTGCACCTTGATTTAGTCTTTGTTTGACTCAACTTTATCATTTGCGCCTTGTGTTGGGCCTCGTTCAACTCACCCTTATCATTTACGGCTCGAGTCAGGCCTCATTTGACTCACCCATATCATTTGTGCCTCAAGTCAGGCCTCATCTAACTCAACCTTATCATTTGCACCTCAAGTCGGGCCTTGTTTGACTCAACCTTATCATTTACGCCTAGTGTTAGGCGTCGTTCAACATTCCCTTACCATTTATGCCTTGAGGGGGCCTCATTTGACTCACCCATATCATTTGCACCTCGACTCGGGCCTTGTTTGACTCACACATATCATTTGTGCCTCAAGCCAGGCCTCGTTTGACTCAACCATATCATTTATGCCTCTAGTCGGGCCTCGTTTGACTCAACCTTATTAATTGCGCCTCGAGTCGGGCCTCGTTTGACTTAACCATATCATTTGTGCCTTGTGTCGAGCCTTGTTCGACTAAACCCTATCATTTGTGCCTCGACACGGGTCTCGTTCGACTTAACCTTACCATTTGCGCCTCGAGTCGGGCCTCGTTTGATTCAACCTTATAATTTATGTCTCTAGTCGGGCTTCGTTTGACTCACCCATATCATTTGTGCATCAACTCGGGCCTTTTTTGACTCAACCATATCATTTGTGCCTCGAGTCAGGCCTCATTTCACTCAACCTTATCATTTGTGCCTGGAGTTGGGCCTCGTTCGACTTAACCTTATCATTTGCGCCTTGAGTCGGGCCTCGTTTGACTAACCCATATCATTTACGCCTCCAGCCGGGCCTTGTTTGACTCAACCATAACATTTATGCCTCGAGTCGGGCCTCGTTTGACTCACCCATATCATTTGTGCCTCAAGTCGGGCCTCGTTTGACTCAACCATTGCATTTGCACCACGAGTTGGGCCTCGTTCGACTCAACCTTATGATTTGCGCCTCGTGTCAGGGCTCGTTTGTCTCAACCATATCATTTGCGCCTCGACTCGGGCCTCGTTTGACTCAACCATATCATTTGCGCCTCGAGACGGGCCTCATTTGACTCACCCATAAGATTTGTGTCACAAGCTGGGCCTCGTTTGACTCAACCATATCATTTATGCCTCTAGTCGTGCCTCGTTTGACTCAACCTTATCAATTGCGCCTTGAGTCGGGCCTCGTTTGACTCAACCGTATCATTGGCGCCTTGTGTTGGGCCTCGTTTGACTAAACCTTATCATTTGCGCCTCGAGACGGGTCTCGTTTGACTTAACCCTACCATTTGCACCTCGAGTCAGGCCTCGTGTGATTCAACCTTATAATTTATGTCTCTAGTCGAGCCTCGTTTGACTCACCCATATCATTTGTGCATCAACTCGGGCCTATTTTGACTCAACCATATCTTTTGTGCCTCGAGTCGGGCCTCGTTTCACCCAACCTTATCATTTGTGCCTGGAGTTGGGCCTTGTTCAACTTAACCTTATCATTTGCACCTCGAGTCGGGCCTCATTTGACTAACTCATATCATTTACTCCTCCAGCCGGGCCTCATTTGACTCAACCATAACATTTATGCCTCGAGTCGGGCCTCGTTTGACTAAACCTTATCATTTGTGCCTCGAGTCCGGCCTTGTTTTACTCAACCATATCATTTGCGCCTCGAGTTGGGCCTCGTTCGACTCAACCTTATCATTTATGTCTCAAGTCGGTCCTCGTTCGACTCAACCTTATCATTTGCACCTCGAGTCAGGCCTCGTTTGACTCACCCATATCATTTGTGCATCTACTCGGGCCTCTTTTGACTCAAACATATCATTTGTACTTGTTTGACTCATCCTTCTCATTTGCGCCTTGAGTCGGGTCTCGTTCGACTTAACATTATCATTTGCACCTCGAGTTAGTCCTCGTTTGACTAACCCATATCATTTGTGCCTCCAGCCGGGCCTCATTTGACTCAACCATAACATTTATGCCTCGAGTCGGGCCTCGTTTCACTAAACCTTATCATTTGTGCCTCGAGTCGGGCCTTGTTTTACTCAACCATATCATTTGCGCCTCGAGTTGGGCCTTGTTCGACTCAACCTTATCATTTACGCCTCAAGTCAGGCCTCATTCTACTCAATCTTATCATTTGCGCCTTGAGTCGGGCCTCATTTGACTCACCCATATCGTTTGTGCCTCAAGTCAGGACTCGTTTGACTCAACCATATCATTTGCACCTCGAGTCAAGCCTCGTTAAACTCACCCATACCATTGGCGCCTCGAGTCAGGCCTCATTTGACTCAACCATATCATTTATGCATCGAGTCAGGCCTCATTTGACTCAACCATATAATTTGCGCCTCGAGTCGGGCCTCGTTTGACTGAACCATATCATTTGCGGCTCGAGTCGGGCCTCGTTTGACTCACCCATATCATTTGTGCCTCAAGTCGGGCCTCGTTTGACTCAACCATTGCATTTGCACCTCGAGTTGGGCCTTGTTCGACTCAACCTTATGATTTGTGCCTTGCGTCGGGGCTTGTTTGTCTTAACCATATCATTTGCACCTCGAGTCGGGCCTCGTTTGACTCAACCATATCATTTGCGCCTCGAGACGGGCCTTGTTTGACTCACCCATAAGATTTGTGCCTCAAGCCAGGCCTTGTTTGGCTCAACCATATCATTTATGCCTCTAATCGGGCCTCGTTTGACTCAACCTTATCAATTGCGCCTCGAGTCGGGCCTCGTTTGACTCAACCATATCATTTGTTCCTTGTGTTGAGCCTCGTTCGACTAAACCTTATCATTTGCGCCTCGAGACGGGTCTTGTTTGACTTAACCTTACCATTTGTGCCTCGAGTCGGGCCTCGTTTGATTCAACCTTATAGTTTATGTCTCTAGTCGGGCCTCCTTTGACTCACCCATATCATTTGTACATCAACTCGGGCCTCTTTTGACTCAACCATATCATTTGTGCCTCGAGTCGGGCCTCGTTTCACTCAACCTTATCATTTGTGCCTAGAGGTGGGCCTCGTTCGACTTAACCTTATCATTTGCGCCTCAAGTCGGGCCTCGTTTGACTAACCCATATCATTTGCGCCTCTAGCCGGGCCTCGTTTGACTCAACCATAACATTTATGCCTCGAGTCGGGCCTCGTTTGACTCAACCTTATCATTTGTGCCTCGAGTTGGGACTCGTTTTACTCAACCATATCATTTGTGCCTCGAGTTGGGCCTCGTTCGACTCAACCTTATCATTTGCGCCTCGAGTCGGGCCTCGTTTGACTCACCCATATCATTTGTGCATCAACTCGGGCCTCTTTTGACTCAACCATATCATTTACACCTCGAGTTGGGCCTTATTCGACTCAACCTTCTCATTTGTGCCTCAAGTCGGGCCACGTTCGACTTAACCTTATCATTTGCACCTCGAGTCGATTCTCGTTTGACTAACCCATATCATTTGTGCCTCCAGCCGGGCCTCATTTGACTGAACCATAACATTTATGCCTCGAGTCTGGCCTCGTTTGACTAAACCTTTTCATTTGTACCTCGAGTCGGGCCTTGTTTTACTCAACCATATCATTTGCGCCTCGAGTTGGGCCTCGTTTGACTCAACCTTATCATTTACGCCTCAAGTCGGGCCTCGTTCTAATCAACCTTATCATTTGTGCCTCGAGTCGGGCATCGTTTGACTCAGCCATATCATTTGTGCCTTAAGTCAGGCCTCGTTTGACTCAACCATATCATTTGCACCTCAAGTTGGGCCTCATTCGACTCAACCTTATCATTTACGCCTCGAGTTAGTCCTCGTTGGACTCAACCTTATCATTTGCGCTTTGAGTTGGGCCTCGTTTGACTCAACCTTATCATTTGCACCATGAGTCAGTCCTTGTTGGACTCAACCTTATCATTAGCGCTTTGAGTCGGGCCTCGTTTGACTCAACCTTATCAGTTGCACCGCGAGTCGAGCCTCGTTTAACTGAACTATATCATTTGCGGCTCGAGTCAGGCCTCGTTTAACTAACCTTATCATTTGTGCCTCGAGTCTGGCCTCATTTGACGACACCTTATCATTTGCGCCTCGAGTTGGGCCTCGTTTAACTCAACCTTATAATTTGCGTCTCGAGTTGAGCATCGTTCAACTCACCCGTACCATTTGCGGCTCGAATCGGGCCTCGTTTGACTCACCTATATCATTTGTGCCTCAAGTCGGGCCTCGTTTGACTCCAGCTTACCATTTGCAGCTCGAGTCAGGCCTCATTTGACTCAACCTTATCATTTATGCCTCAAGTCGGGCCTCGTTTGACTCAACCTTATCATTTGTGCCTCGAGTTGGCCCTCGTTGGACTTAACCTTATTATTTGCGCCTCGAGTCGGTCCTCATTTGACTAACCCATATCATTTGTGCCTCCAGCCGGGCCTCGGTTGACTCAACCATAAAATTTTTGCCTCAAGTCAAGCCTCGTTTGACTTAACCTTATCATTTGTGCCTCGAGTCGGGCCTCGTTTTTACTCAACCATGTCATTTGCGCCTCGAGTTGGGCCTCGTTCGACTCAACCTTATCATTTATGCCTCAAGTCGGGCCTCCTTCTACACAATCTTATCATTTGAGCCTCGAGTCGGGCCTCGTTTTACTCAACCATATCATTTGCACCTTGAGTTAGGCCTCGTTCGACTCAACCTTCTCATTTACGCCTCAAGTCGGGCCTCATTCTACTCAACCTTACCATTTGCGCCTCGAGTCATGCCTCGTTTGACTCAACCATATCATTTACGCCTCGAGTTAGGCCTCGTTTGACTCAGCCATATCATTTATGCATCGAGTCAGGCTTCATTTGACACAACCATATCATTTGCGCCTCGAGTCGGGCATCGTTTGACTCACCCATATCATTTGAGCCTTAAGTCGGGCCTCGTTTGACTCAACCATTGCATTTGCACCTCGAGTTGGGCCTCGTTCGACTCAACCTTATGATTTGCGCCTCGCGTTGGGGCTCGTTTGTCTCATCCATATCACTTGTGTCTCAAGTCGGGTATCGTTTGACTCAACCATTATGCTTCTACTCGGGCCTCATTTAACTCAACCTTATCAATTGCGCCTCGAGTTGGGCCTTATTTGACTCAACCTTATCATTTGTGCATCGAGTTGGGCCTCGTTCGACTTAACCTTATCATTTGCGCCTCGTCGTTTCACTAACCCATATCATTTGTGCCTCCAGCCGACCCTCGTTTGACTCAACCATAACATTTTTGCCTCGAGTCGGGCCTCGTTTGACTTAACCTTATCATTTGTGCCTCGAGTCGGGCCTCGTTTTACTCAACGATATCATTTGTGCCTTGAGTTGCAACTCGTTCGACCCAACCTTATCATTTACGCCTTAAGTCGGGCTTCGTTCTACTCGACCTTATCATTTACGCCTCGAGTCAGGCCTCGTTTGACTCAACCATATCATTTGCGCCTCG
The DNA here is from genome assembly GCA_037013595.1 of Dicorynia guianensis. NCBI lineage: Eukaryota > Viridiplantae > Streptophyta > Magnoliopsida > Fabales > Fabaceae > Dicorynia > Dicorynia guianensis. The sequence goes on along the minus strand of JASUAB010000002.1, from coordinate 19,462,646 downwards.
AGTCGGGCCTCGTTTGACTCACCCATATCATTTGTGCCTCAAGTTGGGCCTTGTTTGACTCAACCATTGCATTTGCACCTCGAGTTGGGCCTCGTTTGACTCAACCTTATGATTTGTGCCTCGCGTCGGGGCTCATTTGTCTCAACCATATCGTTTGCGCCTCGAGTCGGGCCTCATTTGACTCAACCATATCATTTGCACCTCGAGACGGGCCTCGTTTGACTCACCCATAAGATTTGTGCCTCAAGCCGGGCCTCGTTTAACTCAACCATATCGTTTATGCCTCTAGTCGGGCCTTGTTTGACTCAACCTTATCAATTGCGCCTCGACTCAGGCCTCGTTTGACTCAACCATATCATTTGCGCCTTGTGTCAGGCCTCGTTCGACTAAACCTTATCATTTGCGCCTCAAGACGGGTCTCATTCGACTTAACCTTACCATTTGCGCCTTGAGTCGGGCCTCGTTTGATTCAACCTTATAATTTATGCCTCTAGTCGGGCCTCGTTTGACTAACCCATATCATTTGTGCATCAACTCGGGCCTCTTTTGACTCAACCATATCATTTGTGCCTCGAGTCGGGCCTCATTTCACTCAACCTTATCATTTGTGCCTGGAGTTGGGCCTCGTTCGACTCAACCTTATCATTTGCGCCTCGAGTCGGGCCTCGTTTGACTCAAACTTATCATTTGCACCTCGAGTCAGGCCTCGTTTGACTCACTCATATGATTTATGCATCAACTCGGGCCTCTTTTAACTCAACCATATCATTTGTGCCTCGAGTCGGGCCTCGTTTGACTCAACCTTATCATTTGCGCCTGGAGTTGGGCCTCGTTCAACTAAACCTTATCATTTACGCTTCGAGCCAAGCCTCGTTTGACTCAACCTTTTCATTTGCGCCCGAGTCGGGCCTCGTTTGACTCACCCATATCATTTGTGCCTCAAGTCGGTCCTCATTTGACTCAACCATATCATTTGCGGCGCGAGTCAGGCCTTGTTTGACTAACCTTATCATTTGTGCATCGAGTCGGGCATTGTTCGACTCAACCTTATCATTTGCGCCTCGAGTCGAGCCTCATTCGACTCACCTATATCATTTGTGCCTTGAGTCGAGCCTCGTTTGACTCACCTATATCATTTGTGCCTCAAGTCGGGCCTCGTTTGACTCACCCATATCATTTATGCCTCAAGTCGGGCCTCGCTAGATTCAACCATATCATTTATGCCTCGATTCGGGCGTAATTTGACTCATCCTTATCATTTGCAGCTCGAGTCGGGCCTCGTTTGCCTAACCTTATCGTTTGCGCCTCGAGTCAGGCATTGTTCGACTCAACCTTATCATTTGTGCCTCGAGTCAGGCCTTATTTGACTCAACCTTATCATTTGTGCCTCGAGTCGAGTCTCGTTTGACTCACCTATATCATTTGTACGTCAAGTCGGGCCTCGTTTGACTCAACCTTCTCATTTATGCCTCGTGTCGGTCCTCATTTGACTCAACCAGATCATTTGTGTAGTAAGTTGGGTCTCGTTTGGCTCAACCTTATCTGTTGCACCTCGAGTCAGGCCTCGTTTGACTCAATCTTATCATTTATGCCTCGAGTCGGGCCTCGTTGGACTCAACCACATCATTTGTGCCTCGAGTTGGGCCTCGTTCGACTCAACCTTATCATTTGCTCCTCGAGTCGGGCCTCGTTTGACTCACCGATAGCATTTGTGCCTCAAGCCAGGCATCGTTTGACTCAACCATTTCATTTATGCCTCAAGTTGGTCCTCGTTCGACTCAACCTTATCATTTGTGCTTTGAGTCGGGCCTCGTTTGACTCAACCATATCATTTGCGCCTCGAGTTGGGCCTCGTTCGACTCAACCTTATCATTTGTGCCTCGAGTTTCGCCTCGTTCAACTCAACCTTATCATTTATGCCTCGAGTCAGGCCTTGTTTCACTCAACCTTATCATTTGCACCTCGAGTCAGGCCTCGTTTGACTCACCCATATCATTTGTGCCTCAAGTCGGTCCTCATTTGCCTCAACTATATCATTTGCACCTCGAGTCAGGCATCGTTTGACTTAACCATATCATTTGCGCCTCAAGTTGGGCCATGTTTGACTCACCCATATTATTTGTGCCTCAAGGCGGGCCTCGTTTGATTCAACCATATCACTTATGCCTCGAGTCAGGCCTCGTTTGACTCAACCTTATCATTTGCGCCTCGAGTCGGTCCTCGTTCGACTCAACCTTCTCATTTGCGCCTCGTGTCAGGCCTCATTTGGCTCAACCTTATCATTTGCGCCTCGAGTCGGTCCTCGTTCGACTCAACTATATCCTTTGTGCCTCGAAGCGGGCCTCGTTCAACTCAACCTTATTAATTGTGCCTCGAGTTGGGCCTCGTTCGACTCAACCTTATTATTTGAGCCTCAAGTCAGGCCTCGTTTCACTCAACCTTATCATTTGTGCCTCAAGTTGGGCCTCGTTTGACTCAACCTTATCATTTGCGCCTCGAGTCTAGCCTTGTTTAACTCACCCATACCATTTGCGGCTCAAGTCGGGCCTCATTTTACTCACCTATATCATTTATGCCTCAAGTCAGGCCTTGTTTGACTCAACCATATCATTTATGCCTCGAGTCAGTCCTTGTTCGACTCAACCACATCATTTGTGCCTCAAGTCAGGTCTCGTTTGACTCAACCTTATCATTTGCACCTCGAGTCAGGCCTCGTTTGACTCAACCATATCATGTATGCCTCGAGTGGGGCCTTGTTTCACTCAACCTCATCATTTGTGCCTCGTTTGACTCAACTTTATCATTTCCTCCTCGAGTTGGGCCTCGTTTGACTAACCGATATCATTTGTGCCTCAAGCCAGGCATCGTTTGACTCAACCATATCATTTATGCCTCGAGTTGGGCTTCGTTCGACTCAACCTTATCATTTGCGCCTCGAGTTGGGCCTCGTTCGACTCAACCTTATCATTTGCAGCTCGAGTCGGGCCTCATTTGACTCACCCATATCATTTGTGCCTCAAGCTGGGCCTTGTTTGACTCAACCATATCATTTATGCCTCGAGTCAGTCCTCGTTCGACTCAACCATATCATTTGTGCCTCGAGTCGAGCCTCGTTTGACTCAACCATATCATTTGCGTCTTGAGTCGGGCCTCGTTTGACTCGCCCATATCATTTGTGCCTCATGTCGGGCCTCGTTTGACTTAACCATATCATTTATGCCTTGAGTCGGGCCTCGTTTGACTCAACCTTATCATTTATGTCTCGTTTGACTCAGCCATATCATTTGCGCCTTGAGTCGGGTCTCATTCGACTCATCCTTATCATTTGCACCTTGAGTTGAGCCTGATTTCATTCAACCTTATTATTTATGCCTCTAGTCGGGCCTCGTTCAACTCAACCTTACCATTTGCGCCTCGGGTTGGGCCTCGTTTGTCTCAACCTTATCATTTGTGCCTTGAGTTGGGCCTCGTTCGACTCAACCTTATCATTTGTGCCTCGAGTTGGGCCTCGTTCGACTCAACCTTATCATTTGCGCCTCGAGTCAGGCCTCGTTTGACTCACCCATATCATTTGTGGCTCAAGTCGGTCCTCGTTTGACTCAACCTTCTCATTTATGCCTCGAGTCGGTCCTCATTTGACTCAACCATATCTTTTGTGCCTTAAGTCGGGTCTCGTTTGACTCAACCTTATCATTTGCACCTCGAGTCAGGCCTCGCTTGACTCAACCTTATCATTTATGCCTCAAGTCGAGCCTCGTTTGACTCAACCTTATCATTTATGCATCGAGTCAGTCCTCATTCGACTCAACCATATCATTTGTGCCTCATATTGGGTCTCATTTGACTCAACCTGATTATTTGCACCTGGACTGGGGCCTCGTTTGACTCAACCTTATCCTTTATCCCTCGAGTTGGGCCTCATTTGACTCAACCTCATCATTTGTGCCTCGAGTTAGGCCTCGTTTGACTTAACCTTACCCTTTGCGCCTCGAGTCGGGCCTCGTTTGACTCACGGATATTATTTGTGCCTTAAGCCGGGTATCGTTTGACTCAACCATATCATTTATGCCTCGAGTCGGTCCTCGTTCGACTCAACCATATCATTTGCGCCTCGAGTCGGGCCTCGTTCGACTCAACCTTATCATTTGCGCCTCGAGTTGGGCCTCGTTCAACTCAACCTTATCATTTGCAGCTCGAGTCGGGCCTCATTTGACTCACCCATATCATTTGTGCCTCGAGTCAGGCCTCATTTGACTGACCCATATCATCTGTGCCTCAAGTCGGGCCTCATTTGACTCAACCGTTTCATTTGCGCCTCGAGTCGAGCGTCGTTCGACTCAACCTTATGATTTGTGCCTCGCATCGGGCCTCGTTTATCTCAACCTTATAATTTGCGGCTCGATTCGATCCTTGTTCAACTCACCCATACCATTGGCACTTCGAGTCGGGCCTCGTTTAACTCACCTATATCATTTGTTCCTCAAGTCGGGCCTCGATTGACTCAACCTTATCTTTTGCACCTCGAGTCAGGCCTCGTTTAACTCAACCTTATCATTTATGCCTCAGGTCGAGCATTGTTTGACTTAACCTCATCATTTGTGCCTCAAGTTAGGCCTCATTTAACTCAACCTTATCATTTGCACCTTGAGTCAGTCCTCGTTCGACTCAACCATATCCTTTGTGCCTCGAAGCGGGCCTCGTTCGACTCAACCTTATCATTTGCGCCTCGAGTTTGGACTCAACCGTATCATTTATGCCTCGGGTCGGGTCTCATTTAACTTAACCTCATCATTTATGCCTTGAGTTTGGCCTCGTTCGACTCAGCCTTATCATTTCCTCCTCGAGTTAGGACTCGTTTGACTTACCGATATTATTTGTGCCTCAAGCCGGGCATTGTTTGACTCAACCATATCATTTATGCCTCGGGTTGGGCCTTGTTTGACTCAACCTTATCATTTGCGCCTCGAGTTAAGCCTCGTTCGACTCAACCTTATCATTTGCACCTCGAGTTGGGCCTTATTTGACTCACCCATATCATTTGTGCCTTAAGCTAGGCCTCATTTGACTCAACCATGTCATTTATGCATCGAGTCAGGCCTCGTTTGACTCAACCATATCATTTGCACCTTGAGACGGGCCTCATTTGACACACCCATACCATTTGTGCCTCAAGGCGGGCCTTGTTTGACTCAACCATATCATTTATGCATCGAGTCACGCCTCGTTTGACTCAACCATCTCATTTGTACCTCGAGTTAGGCCTCATTCGACTCAACCTTATCATTTCTGCCTCAAGCCAGGCATTGTTCGACTCAACCATATCATTTGTGCCTCGAGTTGGTCCTCGTTCAACTCAACCATATCATTTGCGCCTCAAGTCGGGCCTCGTTTGACTCAACCTTATCATTTGGCCTCGAGTCGGTCCTCGTTTGGCTCAACCATATCATTTGCGCCTCGAGTCTGACTTCGTTCGACTCATCCTTATCATTTGTGCCTCGAATTGGGACTCATTTGACTCAACCTTATCATTTGCTCCTCGAGTTGGGCCTCATTTGAGTCACCCATACCATTTGTGCCACAAGGCAGGCCTCGTTTGACTCAACCATATCATTTATGGATTGAGTTAGGCCTCATTTGACTCAACCATATCATTTGCTCCTCGAGTCGGGCCTCGTTTGAGTCACTCATATCATTTGTGCCTCAAGTAAGGCCTCGTTTGACTCAAATATTTCATTTGCGCCTAGTGTCGGGCCTCGTTTGACTCAACCTTATGATTTGCACCTCGTGTCAGGCCTCGTTTGCCTCAACCATATCATTTGCACCTCGATTCAGGTATCGTTGGACTTAACCACATCATTTGCGCCTCGAGTTGGGCCACGTTTGACTCACCCATATTATTTGTGCCTCAAGCTAGGCCTCGTTTGTCTCAACCATATCATTTATGCCTCAAGTCAGGCCTCGTTTGATTCAACCTCATCATTTGCGCCTCGAGTCAGTCCTCGTTCGACTCAACCTTATCATTTGCGCCTCAAGTCGGGTCTCATTTGATTCAACCTTATAATTTACGCCTCTAGTCAGGCCTCGTTCAACTCACCCTTACCATTTGCGCCTCGAGTCGGGCCGTGTTCAACTCACCCATTTGCTCCTCGAGTTGGCCCTCTTTTGACTCACCCATATCATTTGTGCCTCGAGTCGGGCCTCGTTTGACTCAACCTTATCATTTGTGCCTCGAGTTATGCCTCGTTCGACTCAACCTTATCATTTGAGCCTCGAGTCAAGCCTCGTTTCACTCAACCTTATCATTTGCGCCTCGAGTCGGGCCTCGTTTGACTCACCCATATCATTTGTGCATCAAGTCGGTCCTCATTTGACTCAACCATATCATTTACGCATCAAGTCAGGCATTGTTCGACTTAACCTTATCATTTGTGCCTCTAGTCGAGCCTCGTTTGACTCACCTATATCATTTGTGCCTCAAGTCGGGCCTCGTTTGACTCACCCATATCATTTATGCCTCAAGTCGGGCCTTGCTAGACTCAACCATATCATTTATGCCTCGAGTCGGGCCTCGTTTGACTTAACCTTATCATTTGTGCATTGAGTCGGGCGTTATTTGACTCATCCTCATCATTTGCAGCTCGAGTCGGGCCTCGTTTGCCTAACCTTATTGTTTGCGCCTTGAGTCGGGCATTGTTCGACTCAACCTTATCATTTGTGCCTCGAGTCAGGCCTTATTTGACTCAACCTTATCATTTGTACCTCGAGTCGAGCCTCGTTTGACTCACCTATATCATTTGTACGTCAAGTCGGGCCTCGTTTGACTCAACCTTCTCATTTATGTCTCGTGTCGGTCCTCGTTTGACTCAACCATATCATTTGTGTAGTAAGTTGGGTCTCGTTTGGCTCAACCTTATCTTTTGCACCTCGAGCCAGGCCTCGTTTGACTCAATCTTATCATTTATGCCTCGAGTCGGGCCTCGTTGGACTCAACCACATCATTTGTGCCTCGAGTTGGGCCTCGTTCGACTCAACCTTATCATTTACGCCTCGAGTCGGGCCTCGTTTGACTCACCGATAGCATTTGTGCCTCAAGCCAGGCATCGTTTGACTCAACCATTTCATTTATGCCTCAAGTTGGTCCTCATTCGACTCAATCTTATCATTTGTGCCTTGAGTTAGGCCTCGTTTGACTCAACCATATCATTTGCGCCTCGAGTTGGGCGTCGTTCGACTCAACCTTATCATTTGTGCCTCGAGTTGCACCTCGTTCGACTCAACCTTATCATTTGTGCCTCGAGTCAGGCCTCGTTTCACTCAACCTTATCATTTGCGCCTCGAGTCGGGCCTCGTTTGACTCACCCATATCATTTGTGCCTCAAGTCGGTCCTCATTTGCCTCAACCATATCATTTGCACCTCAAGTCAGGCATCGTTTGACTTAACCATATCATTTACGCCTCGAGTCGGGGCACGGTTGACTCACCCATATTATTTGTGCCTCAAGCCGGGCCTCGTTTGACTCAATCATATCATTTATGCCTCGAGTCAGGCCTCGTTTCACTCAACCTGATCATTTGCGCCTCGAGTCGGTCCTCGTTCGACTCAACCTTATCATTTGTGCCTCGAGTCGGGTCTCATTTAATTCAACCTTATAATTTATGCCTCTAGTCGGGTCTCGTTCAACTTACCCTTACCATTTGTGCCTCGAGTCGGGCCTCATTCAACTCACCCATTTGCGCCTCGAGTCGGGCCTCTTTTGACTTACCCATATCATTTGTGCCTCGAGTCGGGCCTCGTTTGACTCAACCTTATCATTTATGCCTCGAGTTGTGCCTCGTTCGACTCAACCTGATCATTTGTGCCTCGAGTCAGGCCTCGTTTCACTCAACCTTATCATTTGCGCCTCGAGTCGGGCCTCGTTTGACTCAACCATATCATTTGCGGCGTGACTCAGGCCTTGTTTGACTAACCTTATCATTTGCGCCTCGAGTTGGGCATTGTTCGACTCAACCTTATCATTTGCGCCTTGAGTCGGGCCTCGTTTGACTCACCTACATCATTTATGCCTTGAGTCGAGCCTCGTTTGACTCCCCTATGTCATTTGTGCCTCAACTCGGGCCTCGTTTGACTCACCCATATCATTTATGCCTCAGGTCGAGCCTCGTTAGGCTCAACCATATCATTTATGCCTCGAGTCGGGCCTTGTTTTACTAAACCTTATCATTTGCGCCTCGAGTCGGGCCTTGTTTGACTCAACCTTATCATTTGCAGCTCAAGTCGGGCCTCGTTTGACTAACCTTATCATTTGCGCCTCAAGTCGGGCATTGTTCGACTCAACCTTATCATTTGTGCCTCGAGTCAGGTCTTCTTTGACTCAACCTTATCATTTGTGCCTCGAGTCGAGCCTCGTTTGACTCAACTATATCATTTGTGCCTCAAGTCGGGTCTCATTTGACTCAACTTTCTCATTTATGCTTCGTGTAGGTCCTCGTTTGACTCAACCATATCATTTGTGTAGTAAGTTGGGTCTCGTTTACCTCAACCTTATCATTTGCACCTCGAGTCAGGCCTCGTTTAACTCAACCTTATCATTTATGCCTCGAGTCGGGCCTCGTTTGACTCAACCTCATCATTTGTGCCTAGAGTTGGGCCTCGTTCGACCCAACCTTATCATTTGCACCTCGAGTCGGGCCTCGTTTGACTCACCGATGGCATTTGGGCCTCAACCTGGGCATCGTTTGACTCAACCATTTCATTTATGCCTCAAGTTATTCCTTGTTCGACTCAACCTTATCATTTGTGCCTTGAGTCGGGCCTCGTTTGACTCAACCATATCATTTGCGCCTCAAGTTGGGCCTCATTCGACTCAACCTTATCATTTGTGCCTCGAATCGGGCCTCGTTTGACTCAACCTTATCATTTGCACCTCGAGTCGGGCCTCGTTGGACTCAACCATTTCATTTGCACCTCGAGTCGGACCTTGTTCGACTCGACCATATCATTTGCGCCTCGAGTCGGGCCTCGTTCAACTTAACCTTATCATTTGCGCTTCAAGTTGGGCCTTGTTCGACTCCACCTTATCATTTGCACCTGGAGTCGAGCCTCATTTGACTCACCCTTATCATTTGTGCGTTAAGGCGGGCCTCGTTTGACTCAACCATATCATTTATGCATAGAGTCAAGCCTCGTCTGACTCAACCATATCATTTGCACCTCGAGTCGGGCCTTGTTTGACTCAACCATGTCATTTGCGCCTTGAGTTGGGCCTTGTTCGACTCAACCTTATGATTTGTGCCTCGCATCAGGCCTCGTTTGCCTCAACCATATCATTTACACCTCGAGTCAGGCATCGTTTGACTTAACCATATCATTTGCACCTCGAGTCGGGCCACGTTTGACTCACCCATATTATTTGTGCCTCAATCCGGGCCTCATTTGACTCCACCATATCATTTATGCCTCGAGTCAGGCCTCGTTTAACTCAACCTTTTCATTTATGCCTCGAGACGGGCCTCGTTTGACTCAACCTTATCATTTGTGCCTCGAGTTGTGCCTCGTTCGACTAAACTTTATCATTTGTGCCTCGAGTCAAGCCTCGTTTCACTCAACATTATCATTTGCGCCTCGAGTCGAGCCTCGTTTGACTCACCCATATCATTTGTGCCTCAAGTCGGTCCTTGTTTGACTCAACCATATCATTTGCGGCACGAGTCAGGCCTTGTTTGACCAACCTTATCATTTGTGTTCGGGCATTGTTCGACTCAACCTTATCATTTGCGCCTTGAGTCGAGCCTCGTTTGACTTACCTATATCATTTGTGCCTTGAGTCGAGCCTCGTTTGACTCACCTACATCATTTGTGCCTCAAGTCGGGCCTCGTTTGACTCACCCATATCATTTATGCCTCAAGTCAGGCCTCATTAGACTCAACCATATCATTTATGCCTCGAGTTGGGCCTCGTTTGACTCAGCCTTATCATTTGTGGCTTGAGTTGGGCCTCGTTTGACTCAACCTTATCATTTGCGGCTTGAGTTGGCCCTCATTTGGCTAACCTTATCATTTGTGCCTCAAGTCGAGCATTGTTCGACTCAACCTTATCATTTGTGCCTCGAGTCAGGCCTTATTTGACTCAACCTTATCATTTGTGCCTCGAGTTGAGCCTCGTTTGACTCACCTATATCATTTGTGCCTCAAGTCGGGCCTCATTTGACTTAAGCTTCTCATTTATGCCTCGTGTCGGTCCTCGTTTGACTCAACCATGTCATTTATGCCTCGAGTCGGGCCTCATTTGACTCAACCTCATCATTTGTGCCTCGAGTTGGACCTTGTTCGACCCAATCTTATCATTTGAGCCTCGAGTCAGGCATCGTTTGACTTAACATCATCATTTGAGCCTTGAGTTAGGCTTCGTTTCACTCAACCTTATCATTTGTGCCTCGAGTCGGTCATCGTTCGACTCAACCATATCCTTTGCGCCTCAAAGTGGGCCTCGTTTGACTCAACCTTATCATTTGCACCTCGAGTTGGGCCTCGTTCAACTGAACCTTATCATTTGCGCCCTGAGTCGGTCCTCATTTGACTCGACCATATCTTTTGTGCCTCGAAGTGGGCATTGTTTGACTCAACCTTATCATTTGCACCTCGAGTCGGGCCTCATTTGACTCACCCATATCATTTGTGCCGCAAGGCAGGCCTCATTTGACTCAACCATATCATTTATGCATCGAGTTAGGCATTGTTTGACTCAACCATATCATTTGCACCTCGAGTCGGGCCTCATTTGACTCACCCATATCTTTTGTGCCTCAAGGCGGGCCTCGTTTGAGTCAACCATCTCATTTGTGCCTCGAGTTAGGCCTCGTTCGACTTAATCTTATTATTTGTGCCTCGAGTCGGGCCTCATTTGACTCACCGATATCATTTGTGCCTCAAGGCGGGCATTGTTTGACTCAACCATATCATTTATGCCTCGATTCAGTCCTCGTTCGACTCAACCATATTATTTGCACCTCGAGTCGAGCCTCGTTTGACTCAACCATATCATTTGCGCCATGAGTCGGGCCTCGTTTGACTCGCCCATATCATTTGTGCCTCATGCCATGCCTCGTTTGACTCAACCATATCATTTATGCCTTGAGTCGGGCCTCGTTTGACTCAACCTTATCATTTGCGCTTCGAGTTGGGCGTCATTTCATTCAACCTTATTATTTACGGTTCTAGTCGAGCCTCGTTCAACTCAACCTTACCATTTGTGCCTCGAGTCGGGCATCGTTTGACTTAAGCTTATCATTTGTGCCTCAAGTTGGGCCTCGTTCGACTCAACCTTATCATTTGTGCCTCGAGTCGGTCCTTGTTTCAGTCAACCTTATCATTTGTGCCTCGAGTCAGGCCTCGTTGGACTCCACCTTATCATTTGTGCCTCAAGTTGGGCCTCGTTTGACTCAACCTTATCATTTGCGCCCCGAGTCGGGCCTCATTTGACTCACCGAAATCATTTGTGCCTCAAGCTGGGCATCGTTTGACTCAACCATATCATTTATGCCCCGAGTCGGTACTCGTTTGACTCAACCATATCATTTGCGCCTCGAGCCAGCCTCATTGGACTCAACCTTATCATTTGCACCTCGAGTCAGGCCTCGTTTGACTCAACCGTATCATTTATGCCTCGAGTCGGGCCTCGTTTGACTCAACCTCATCATTTGTGCCTTGAGTTAGGCCTCGTTCGACTCAACCTTATCATTTTCGCCTCGAGTCGGGCCTCATTTGACTCACCCATATAATTTGTGCCACAAGGCGGGCCTCATTTGACTCAACCATATCATTTATGCATTGAGTCAGGCATCGTTTGACTCAACCATATCATTTGCACCTCGAGTCGGGTCTCATTTGACTCATCGATATCATTTGTGCCTCAAGGCAGGCATCGTTTGACTCAACCATATCATTTATGCCTCGAGTCGGTCCTCGTTCGACTCAACCATATCATTTCACCTCGAGTCGGGCCTCGTTCGACTCAACCTTATCATTTGCGCCTTGAGTTAGGCCTCGTTCAACTCAACCTTATCATTTGCACCTCGAGTCGGGCCTCATTTGACTCACCCATATCATTTGTGCCACAAGGCGGGCCTCATTTGACTCAACCATATCATTTATGCATCGAGTCAGGCATTGTTTGACTTAACCATATCATTTGCACCTCGAGTCGGGCCTCACTTGACTCACCGATATCATTTGTGCCTCAAGGCGGGCATCGTTTGACTCAACCATATCATTTATGCCTCGAGTCGGTCCTCGTTCGACTCAACCATATTATTTGCGCCTCGAGTCGAGCCTCGTTTGACTCAACCATATCATTTGCGCCATGAGTCGGGCCTCGTTTCACTCGCCCATATCATTTGTGCCTCATGCCAGGCCTCGTTTGACTCAACCATATCATTTATGCCTCGAGTCGGGCCTCGTTCAACTCAACCTTATCATTTGCGCTTTGAGTCAAGCCTCATTTCATTCAACCTTATTATTTACACTTCTAGTCGAGCCTCATTCAAGTCAACCTTACCATTTGTGCCTCGAGTTGGGCGTCGTTGGACTTAACCTTATCATTTGTGCCTCAAGTTGGGCCTCGTTCGACTCAACCTTATCATTTGTTCCTCGAGTTGGCCCTCGTTTCAGTCAACCTTATCATTTGCGCCTCGAGTCGGGCCTCATTGGACTCCACCTTTTCATTTGTGCCTCGAGTTGGGCCTCGTTTGACTCAACCTTATCATTTGTGCCCCGAGTCGGGCCTCGTTTGACTCACCAAAATCATTTATTCCTCAAGCCGGGCATTGTTTGACTCAACCATATCATTTATGCCCCGAGTCGGTACTCGTTCGACTCAACCATATCATTTGCACCTTGAGTCAGCCTCGTTGGACTCAACCTTATCATCTGCACCTCGAGTTAGGCCTCGTTTGACTCAACCGTATCATTTATGCCTCGAGTCGGGCCTCGTTTGACTCAACCTCATCATTTGTGCCTTGAGTTAGGCCTCGTTCGACTCAACCTTATCATTTCCACCTCGAGTCGGGCCTCATTTGACTCAACCATATCATTTGTGCCACAAGGCGGGCCTCATTTAACTCAATCATATAATTTATGCATCGAGTCAGGCATCGTTTCACTCAACCATATCATTTGCACCTTGAGTCGAGTCTCATTTGACACATCGATATCGTTTGTGCCTCAAGGTAGGCATCGTTTGACTCAACCATATCATTTATGCCTCGAGTTGGTCCTCGTTCGACTCAACCATATCATTTGCGCCTCGAGTCGGGCCTCGTTTGACTCGACCTTATCATTTGCGCCTTGAGTTAGGCTTCATTCAACTCAACCTTATCATTTGCACCTCGAGTCGGGCCTCATTTGACTCACCCATATCATTTGTGCCATAAGGCGGGCCTCATTTGACTCAATCATATCATTTATGCATCGAGTCAGGCATCGTTTGACTCAACCATATCATTTGCACCTCGAGTCGGGTCTCATTTGACTCACCGATATCATTTGTGCCTCAAGGCGGGCCTCGTTTGAGTCAACCATCTCATTTGTGCCTCGAGTTAGACCTCGTTCGACTTAACCTTATTTTTTGCGCCTTGATTCGTGCCTCGTTTGACTCACCGATATCATTTGTGCCTCAAGGCGGGCTTCATTTGACTCAACCATATCATTTATGCCTCGAGTCGATCCTCGTTCGACTCCACCATATCATTTGCGCCTTGAGGAGAGCCTCGTTTGACTCAACCATATCATTTGTGCCTCGAGTTGGGCCTCGTTTGGCTCGCCCATATCATTTGTTCCTCATGCCGAGCCTCGTTTGACTCAACCATATCATTTATGCCTCAAGTCGGGCTTCGTTCGACTCAACCTTATCATTTGCACTTCGAGTTGGTCCTCATTTCATTCAACCTTATTATTTACGCCACTAGTCAGGCCTCGTTCAACTTAACCTTACCATTTGTGCATTGACTCGGGCCTCGTTTGACTCAACCTTCTCATTTGTGCCTCAAGTTGGGCCTCGTTCGACTCAACCTTATCATTTGTTCCTCGAGTCAGGCCTCGTTTGAGTCAACCTTATCATTTGTGCCTCGAGTCGGGCCTCGTTGGACTCCACCTTATCATTTGTTCCTCGAGTCGGGCCTCGTTTCAGTCAACCTTATAATTTGCGCCTCGAGTCGGGCCTCGTTGGACTCCACCTTATCATTTGTGCCTCGAGTTGGGCCTCGTTTGACATAACCTTATCATTTGCGCCATGAGTCGGGCCTCGTTTGACTCACCGAAATCATTTGTGCCTCAAGCCGGGCATTGTTTGACTCACCCATATCATTTATGCCCCGAGTCGGTACTCATTCGACTCAACCATATGATTTGCGCCTCCAGTCAGCCTCGTTGGACTCAACCTTATCATTTGCACCTCGAGTTAGGCCTCGTTTAACTCAACCTTATCATTTATACCTCAAGTCGGGCCTCGTTTGACTCATCCTCATCATTTGTCCCTCGAGTTAAGCCTCGTTCGACTCAACCTTATCATTTCTGCCTCGAGTTGGGTCTCGTTTGACTCACCGATATCATTTGTGCCTCAAGCCGGTGATGGTTTGACTCAATCATATATTTATGCCTCGAGTCGGGCCTCGTTCGACTCATCCTTATCATTTGCGCCTCGAGTTGGGCCTCGTTCGACTCAACCTTATCATTTGTGCCTCGAGTTGGGCCTCATTTGACTCACCCATATCATTTGTGCCACAAGGCGGGCCTCATTTGACTCAATCATATCATTTATGCATCGAGTCAGGCCTCGTTTCACTCAACCATATCATTTGCACCTCGAGTCGGGTCTCATTTGACTCATCGATATCATTTGTGCCTCAAGGCAGGCATTGTTTGACTCAACCATATCATTTATGCCTCGAGTCGGTCCTCATTCGACTCAACCATATCATTTGCGCCTCGAGTCGGGCCTCGTTCGACTCAACCTTATCATTTGTGCCTTGAGTTAGGCCTCGTTCAACTCAACCTTATCATTTGCACCTCGAGTCGGGCCTCATTTGACTCACCCATATCATTTGTGCCACAAGGTGGGCCCCATTTGACTCAACCATATCATTTATTCATCGAGTCAGGCCTTGTTTGACTCAACCATATCATTTGCACCTAGAGTTGGGCCTCATTTGACTCTTCGATATTATTTGTGCCTCATGGCAGGCCTCGTTTGACTCAACCATCTGATTTGTGCCTCGAGTTAGGCCTTGTTCGACCTAACCTTATTATTTGAACCTTGAGTTGGGCCTCGTTTGACTCACCGATATCATTTGTGCCTCAAGGCAGGCATCATTTGACTCAACCATATCATTTATGCCTTGAGTCGGTCCTCGTTCGACTCAGCCATATCATTTGCACCTTGAGTCGAGCCTCGTTTGACTCAACCATATCATTTGCGCCTCGAGTCGGGCCTCGTTTGACGCGCCCATATCAGTTGTGTCTCATGCCGGGCCTTGTTTGACTCAACCATATCATCTATGCCTCGAGTCGGGCCTCGTTTGACTCAACCTCATCATTTGTGCCTCGAGTTAGGCCTCGTTTATCATAAACTTATCATTTTCGCCTCGAGTTAGGCCTCGTTTGACTCAACCTTATCATTTGCACCTCGAGTTGGGCCTCATTTGACTCACCCATATCATTTTTGCCACAAGGCGGGCCTCATTTGACTCAACCATATCATTTATGCATCGAGTCAGGCATTGTTTGACTCAACGATATCATTTGCACCTCGAGTTGGGCCTCATTTGACTCACCAATATCATTTGTGCCTCAAGTCGAGCCTCGTTTGACTCAACCATATCATTTGTGCCTCGAGTTGGGCCTCGTTTGACTCGCCCATATCATTTGTGCCTCATGCTGGGCCTCGTTTGACTCAACCATATCTTTTATGCCTCGAGTTGGGCTTCGTTCGACGCAACCTTATCATTTGCGCTTCGAGTCGGGCCTCATTTCATTCAACCTTATTATTTACGCCTCTAGTTGGCCCTTGTTCAACTTAACCTTACCATTTATGCATTGAGTCGGGCCTCGTTTGACTTAACCTTATCTTTTGTGCCTCAAGTTGGGCCTCGTTCGACTCAACCTTATCATTTGTTCCTCGAGTCAGGCCTCGTTTGAGTCAACCTTATCATTTGCGCGCCTCGAGTTGGGCCTCGTTGGACTCAACCTTATCATTTGTGCCTCAAGTTGGGCCTTGTTTGACTTAACCTTATCATTTGTGCCTCGAGTCAGGCCTCGTTTGACTCACCGATATCATTTGTGCCTTAAGGCAGGCATCGTTTGACTCAACCATATCATTTATGCCTCGAGTCGGTCCTCGTTCGACTCAACCATATCATTTGCATCTCGAGTCGAGCCTTGTTTGACTCCACCATATCATTTGCGCCTCGAGTCAAACCTCGTTTGACATGCCCATATCATTTGTGCCTCATGCCGGGCCTCGTTTGACTCAACCTCATCATTTGTGCCTCGAGCTGGGCCTCGTTTGACTCAACCTTATCATTTCTGCCTTGAGTTAGGCCTTGCTCGACTCAACCTTATCATTTGCACCTCAAGTCGGGCCTCATTTGACTCACCAATATCATTTGTGCCATAAGGCGGGCCTCATTTGACTCAACCATATCATTTCTGCATCGAGTCAAGCATCGTTTGACTCAACGATATCATTTGCACCTCGAGTCGGGCCTCATTTGACCCACCGATATCATTTGTTCCTCAAGGCGGGCCTTATTTGAGTCAACCATGTCATTTGTGCCTCGAGTTAGGCTTCGTTCGACTTAACCTTATTTTTTACGCCTCGAGTCGGGCCTCATTTGACTCACCGATATCATTTGTGCCTCAAGGCGGGCATCGTTTGACTCAACCATATCATTTATGCCTCGAGTCAGTCCTCGTTCAACTCAACCTTTCTTTTGCGCCTCGAGTCGGGCCTCGTTTGACTTGCCCATATCATTTGTGCCTCATGCCAGGCCTCGTTTGACTCAACCATATCATTTAAGCCTCGAGTCGGGCCTCGTTCGACTTAACCTTATCATTTGCGCTTCGAGTGGGGCCTCATTGAATTCAACGTTATTATTTACGCCTCTAGTCGGGCCTCGTTCAACTTAACCTTACCATTTGTGCCTCGAGTCGGGCCTCGTTTGACTTAACCTTATCATTTGTTCCTCAAGTTGGGCCTCGTTCGACCCAACCTTATCATTTGTTCCTCGAGTCGGGCCTCGTTTCAGTCAACCTTATCATTTGTTCCTCGAGTCGGGCCTCGTTGGTCTCAACCTTATCATTTGTGCCTCGAGTTGGGCCTTGTTTGACTCAACCTTATCATTTGCGCATCAAGTCGGTCCTCGCTTGACTCACCGATATCATTTGTGCCTCAAGCCGGGCATCATTTGACTCAACCATATCATTTATGCCCCGAGTCGGTCCTCGTTCGACTCAACCATATCATTTATGCCTCGAGTCAGCCTCGTTGGACTCAACCTTATCATTTGCGCCTCGAGTCGGTCCTCGTTCGACTCAACCTTATCATTTGTGCCTCGAGTTAGGCCTTGTTCAACTCCACCTTATCATTTGCGCCTCGAGTCGAGCCTCGTTTGACTCAACCATATCATTTGCGCCTCGAGTCAGCCTCGTTGGATTTAACCTTATCATTTGCGCCTCGAGTCGGTCCTTGTTCGACTCAACCATATCATTTGCGCCTCGAGTCGGTCCTCGTTCGACACAACCTTATCATTTGCGCCTCGAGTCAGTCCTCGTTCGACTCAACCATATCATTTGCGCCTCGAGTCGGTCCTCGTTCGACTCAACCTTATCATTTGCGCCTCGAGTCAGTCCTCGTTCGACTCCACCTTATCATTTACGCCTCGTTTCAGGCCTTGTTTGACTCAACCATATCATTTGTGCCTCGAGTCGGGCCTCGTTTGATATGCCCATATCATTTGTGCCTCATGCCGGGACTTGTTTGACTCAACCATATCATTTATGCCTCGAGTCGGGCCTCGTTTGACTCAACCGCATCATTTGTGCCTCGAGTTTGGCCTCGTTTAACTCAACCTTATCATTTTTGCCTCGGGTTGGGTCTCGTTCGACTCAACCCTATCTTTTGCGCCTTGAGTCAGGCCTCGTTGGACTCCACCTTATCAATTGTGCCTCGAGTTGGGCCTCGTTTGACTCAACCTTATCATTTGCGCCCTGAGTCGGGCCTTGTTTGACTCACCGAAATCATTTGTGCCTCAAGCCGGGCATCGTTTGACTCAACCATATCATTTATGCCCTGAGTCGGTACTCGTTCGACTCAACCATATCATTTGCGCCTCGAGTCAGCCTCATTGGACTCAACCTTATCATTTGCACCTCGAGTCAGGCCTCATTTGACTCAATCGTATCATTTATGCCTCGAGTCGGGCCTCGTTTGACTCAACCTCATCATTTGTGCCTTGAGTTAGGCCTCGTTCGACTCAACCTTATCATTTCTGCCTCGAGTCGGGCCTCATTTGACTCACCCATATAATTTGTGCCACAAGGCGGGCCTCATTTGACTCAACCATATCATTTATGCATTGAGTCAGGCATCGTTTGACTCAACCATATCATTTGTACCTCGAGTCGGGTCTCATTTGACTCAGCGATATCATTTGTGCCTCAAGGCAGGCATCGTTTGACTCAACCATATCATTTATGCCTCGAGTCGGTCCTCGTTCGACTCAACCATTTCATTTGCGCCTCGAGTCGGGCCTCGTTCGACTCAACCTTATCATTTGCGCCTTGAGTTAGGCCTCGTTCAACTCAACCTTATCATTTGCACCTCGAGTCGGGCCTCATTTGACTCACCCATATCATTTGTGCCACAAAGCGGGACTCATTTGACTCAACCATATCATTTATGCATCGAGTCAGGCATCGTTTGACTTAACCATATCATTTGCACCTCGAGTCGGGCCTCACTTGACTCACCGATATCATTTGTGCCTCAAGGCGGGCATCGTTTGACTCAGCCATATCATTTATGCCTCGAGTCGGTCCTCGTTCGACTCAACCATATTATTTGCGCCTCGAGTCGAGCCTCGTTTGACTCAACCATATCAGTTGCGCCATGAGTTGGGCCTCGTTTCACTCGCCCATATCATTTGTGCCTCATGCCAGGCCTCGTTTGACTCAACCATATCATTTATGCCTCGAGTCGGGCCTCGTTCAACTCAACCTTATCATTTGCGCTTCGAGTCAAGCCTCATTTCATTCAACCTTATTATTTACACTTCTAGTCGAGCCTCGTTCAAGTCAACCTTACCATTTGTGCCTCGAGTCGGGCGTCGTTTGACTTAACCTTATCATTTGTGCCTCAAGTTGGGCCTCGTTCGACTCAACCTTATCATTTGTTCCTCGAGTTGGCCCTCGTTTCAGTCAACCTTATCATTTCCACCTCGAGTCGGGCCTCATTTGACTCACCCATATCATTTGTGCCACAAGGCGGTTCTCATTTAACTCAACCATATCATTTATGCATTGAGTCAGGCATCGTTTCACTCAACCATATCATTTGCACATCGAGTTGGGTCTCATTTGACTCATCGATATCGTTTGTGCCTCAAGGTAGGCATCGTTTGACTCCACCATATCATTTATGCCTCGAGTTGGTCCTCGTTCGACTCAACCATATCATTTGCACCTCGAGTCGGGCCTCGTTTGACTCGACCTTATCATTTGCGCCTTGAGTTAGGCCTCATTCAACTCAACCTTATCATTTGCACCTCGAGTCGGGCCTCATTTGACTCACCCATATCATTTGTGCCATAAGGCGGGCCTCATTTGACTCAACCATATCATTTATGCATCGAGTCAGGCATCGTTTGACTTAACCATATCATTTGCACCTCGAGTCGGGTCTCATTTGACTCACCGATATCATTTGTGCCTCAAGGCGGGCCTCGTTTGAGTCAACCATCTCATTTGTGCCTCGAGTTAGACCTCGTTTGACTTAACCTTATTTTTTGTGCCTTGAGTCGGGCCTCGTTTGACTCACCGATATCATTTGTGCCTCAAGGCGGGCTTCATTTGACTCAACCATATCATTTATGCCTCGAGTCGGTCCTCGTTCGACTCGACCATATCATTTGCGCCTCGAGGAGAGCCTCGTTTGACTCAACCATATCATTTGTACCTCGAGTTGGGCCTCGTTTGGCTCGCCCATATCATTTGTTCCTCATGCCTGGCCTCGTTTGACTCAACCATATCATTTATGCCTCGAGTCGGGCTTCGTTCGACTCAACCTTATCATTTGCACTTCGAGTTGGTCCTCATTTCATTCAACCTTATTATTTACGCCACTAGTTGGGCCTCGTTCAACTTAACCATACCATTTGTGCATCGACTCGGGCCTCGTTTGACTAAACCTTATCATTTGTGCCTCAAGTTGGGCCTCGTTCGACTCAACCTTATCATTTGTTCCTCGAGTCAGGCCTCGTTTGAGTCAACCTTATCATTTACGCCTCGAGTCGGGCGTCGTTGGACTCCACCTTATCATTTGTTCCTCGAGTCGGGCATCGTTTCAGTCAACCTTATCATTTGCGTCTCGAGTCGGGCCTCGTTGGACTCCACCTTATCATTTGTGTCTCGAGTTGGGCCTCGTTTGACATAACCTTATCATTTGTGCCATGAGTCGGGCCTCGTTTGACTCACTGAAATCATTTGTACCTCAAGCCGGGCGTTGTTTGACTCAACCATATCATTTATGCCCCGAGTCGGTACTCGTTCGACTGAACCATATGATTTGCGCCTCCAGTCAGCCTCGTTGGACTCAACCTTATCATTTGTGCCTCGAGTTGGGCCTTGTTTGACTTGACCTTATCATTTGCGCCTCGAGTCAGGCCTCATTTGACTCACCGATATCATTTCTGCCTTAAGGCAGGCATCGTTTAACTCAACCATATCATTTATGCCTCGAGTTGGTCCTCGTTCGACTCAACCATATCATTTGCACCTCGAGTCGAGCCTTGTTTGACTCCACCATATCATTTGCGCCTCGAGTCAAACCTCGTTTGACATGCCCATATCATTTTTGCCTCATGCCGGGCCTCGTTTGACTCAACCTCATCATTTGTGCCTCGAGCAGGGCCTCGTTTGACTCAACCTTATCATTTCTGCCTTGAGTTAGGCCTCGTTCGACTCAACCTTATCATTTGCACCTCAAGTCGGGCCTCATTTGACTTACCCATATCATTTGTGCCACAAGGCGGGCCTCATTTGATTCAACCATATCATTTCTGCATCGAGTCAAGCATCGTTTGACTCAACGATATCATTTGCATCTCGAGTCGGGCCTCATTTGACTCACCAATATCATTTGTTCCTCAAGGCGGGCCTTATTGGAGTCAACCATGTCATTTGTGCCTCGAGTTAGGCTTCGTTCGACTTAACCTTATTTTTTACGCCTCGAGTCGGGCCTCCTTTGACTCACCGATATCATTTGTGCCTCAAGCTGGGCATTGTTTGACTCAACCATATCATTTATGCCCCAAGTCGGTACTCGTTTGACTCAACCATATGATTTGCGCCTCCAGTCAGCCTCGTTGGACTCAACCTTATCATTTGCACCTCGAGTCAGGCCTCGTTTGACTCAACCTTATCATTTATGCCTTGAGTCGGGCCTCGTTTGACTCAACCTCATCATTTGTGCCTCGAGTTAAGCCTCGTTCGACTCAACCTTATCATTTCTGCCTCGAGTTGGGTCTCGTTTGACTCACCGATATCATTTGTGCCTCAAGCCGGTGATGGTTTGACTCAATCATATATTTATGCCTCGAGTCGGGCCTCGTTCGACTCATCCTTATCATTTGCGCCTCGTTCAACTCAACCTTATCATTTGCGCCTCGAGTTGGGCCTCATTTGACTCACCCATATCATTTGTGCCACAAGGCGGGCCTCATTTGACTCAACCATATCATTTATGCATCGAGTCAGGCCTCGTTTGACTCAACCATATCATTTGCACCTCGAGTCGGGTCTCATTTGACTCATCGATATCATTTGTTCCTCAAGGCAGGCATTGTTTGACTCAACCATATCATTTATGCCTCGAGTCGGTCCTCATTCGACTCAACCATATCATTTGCGCCTCGAGTCGGGCCTCGTTCGACTCAACCTTATCATTTGTGCCTTGAGTTAGGCCTCGTTCAACTCAACCTTATCATTTGCACCTCGAGTCGGGCCTCATTTGACTCACCCATATCATTTGTGCCACAAGGTGGGCCCCATTTGACTCAACCATATCATTTATGCATCGAGTCAGGCCTCGTTTGACTCAACCATATCATTTGCACCTAGAGTTGGGCCTCATTTGACTCTTCGATATTATTTGTGCCTCATGGCAGGCCTCGTTTGACTCAACCATCTCATTTGTGCCTCGAGTTAGGCCTCGTTCGACCTAACCTTATTATTTGAACCTCGAGTTAGGCCTCGTTTGACTCACCGATATCATTTGTGCCTCAAGGCAGGCATCATTTGACTCAACCATATCATTTATGCCTCGAGTCGGTCCTCGTTCGACTCAGCCATATCATTTGTGCCTCGAGTCGAGCCTCGTTTGACTCAACCATATCATTTGCGCCTCGAGTCGGGCCTCGTTTGACACGCCCATATCAGTTGTGTCTCATGCCGGGCCTCGTTTGACTCAACCATATCATCTATGCCTCGAGTCGGGCCTCGTTTGACTCAACCTCATCATTTGTGCCTCGAGTTAGGCCTCGTTTAACATAAACTTATCATTTTCGCCTCAAGTTAGGCCTCGTTCGACTCAACCTTATCATTTGCACCTCGAGTCGGGCCTCATTTGACTCACCCATATCATTTTTGCCATAAGGCGGGCCTCATTTGACTCAACCATATCATTTATGCATCGAGTCAGGCATTGTTTGACTCAACGATATCATTTGCACCTCGAGTCGGGCCTCATTTGACTCACCAATATCATTTGTGCCTCAAGTCGAGCCTCGTTTGACTCAACCATATCATTTGTGCCTCGAGTTGGGCCTCGTTTGACTCGCCCATATCATTTGTGCCTCATGCCGGGCCTCGTTTGACTCAACCATATCTTTTATGCCTCGAGTCGGGCTTCGTTCGACGTAACCTTATCATTTGCGGTTCGAGTCGGGCCTCATTTCATTCAACCTTATTATTTACGCCTCTAGTTGGCCCTTGTTCAACTTAACCTTACCATTTATGCATTGAGTCAAGCCTCGTTTGACTTAACCTTATCATTTGTGCCCCAAGTTGGGCCTTGTTCGACTCAACCTTATTATTTGTTCCTCGAGTCAGGCCTCGTTTGAGTCAACCTTATCATTTGCGCCTCGAGTCGGGCCTCGTTGGACTTAACCTTATCATTTGTGCCTCGAGTTGGGCCTTGTTTGACTTAACCTTATCATTTGCGCCTCGAGTTAGGCCTCGTTTGACTCACCGGTATCATTTGTGCCTTAAGGCAGGCATCGTTTGACTCAACCATATCATTTATGCCTCGAGTCGGTCCTCGTTCGACTCAACCATATCATTTGCACCTTGAGTCAAGCCTTGTTTGACTCCACCATATCATTTGCGCCTCGAGTCAAACCTCGTTTGACATGCCCATATCATTTGTTCCTCATGCCGGGCCTCGTTTGACTCAACCTCATCATTTGTGCCTCGAGCTGGGCCTCGTTTGACTCAACCTTATCATTTGCACCTCAAGTCGGGCCTCATTTGACTCACCCATATCATTTGTGCCACAAGGCGGGCCTCATTTGACTCAACCATATCATTTCTGCATCGAGTCAAGCATCGTTTGACTCAACGATATCATTTGCACCTCGAGTCGGGCCTCATTTGACTCACCGATATCATTTATTCCTCAAGGCGGGCCTTATTTGAGTCAACCATGTCATTTGTGCCTCAAGTTAGGCTTCGTTCGACTTAACCTTATTTTTTACGCCTCGAGTCGGGCCTCATTTGACTCACCGATATCATTTGAGCCTCAAGGCGGGCATCGTTTGACTTAACCATATCATTTATGCCTCGAGTCAGTCCTCGTCCAACTCAACCTTTCTTTTGCGCCTCGAGTCGGGCCTCGTTTGACTTGCCCATATCATTTGTGCCTCATGCCAGGCCTCGTTTGACTCAACCATATCATTTAAGCCTCGAGTCAGGCCTCGTTCGACTTAACCTTATCATTTGTGCTTCGAGTGGGGCCTCATTGAATTCAACGTTATTATTTACGCCTCTAGTCGGGCCTCGTTCAACTCAACCTTACCATTTGTGCCTCGAGTCAGCCTCGTTTGACTCAACCTTATCATTTGTTCCTCAAGTTGGGCCTCGTTCAACTCAACCTTACCATTTGTTCCTCGAGTCGGGCCTCGTTTCAGTCAACCTTATCATTTGTTCCTCGAGTCGGGCCTCGTTGGTCTCAACCTTATTATTTGTGCCTCGAGTTGGGCCTTGTTTGACTTAACCTTATCATTTGCGCATCGAGTCGGGCCTCGTTTGACTCACAGATATCATTTCTGCCTCAAGCCGGGCATCGTTTGACTCAACCATATCATTTATGCCCCGAGTCGGTCCTCGTCCGACTCAACCATATCATTTATGCCTCGAGTCAGCCTCGTTGGACTCAACCTTATCATTTGCGCCTCGAGTCAGTCCTCGTTCGACTAAACCATATCATTTGCGCCTCAAGGCAGTCCTCGTTCGACACAACCTTATCATTTGTGCCTCGAGTTGGGCCTTGTTCGACTCCACCTTATCATTTGCGCCTCGAGTCGAGCCTCGTTTGACTCAACCATATCATTTGCGCCTCGAGTCAGCCTCGTTGGACTTAACCTTATCATTTGCGCCTCGAGTCGGTCCTCGTTCGACTCAACCATATCATTTGCGCCTCTAGTCGGTCCTCGTTCGACACAACCTTATCATTTGCGCCTCGAGTCAGTCCTCGTTCGACTCAACCATATCATTTGCGCCTCGAGTCGGTCCTCGTTCGACTCAACCTTATCATTTGTGCCTCGAGTCGGTCCTCGTTTGACTCCACCTTATCATTTGCGCCTCGTTTCAGGCCTCGTTTGACTCAACCATATCAGTTGTGCCTCGAGTCGGGCCTCGTTTGACATGCCCATATCATTTGTGCCTCATGCCGGGACTTGTTTGACTCAACCATATCATTTATGCCTCGAGTCGGGCCTCGTTTGACTCAACCGCATCATTTGTGCCTCGAGTTTGGCCTTGTTTAACTCAACCTTATCATTTTTGCCTCGAGTTGGGTCTCGTTCGACTCAACCCTATCTTTTGCGCCTCGAGTTAGGCCTTGTTGGGCTCCACCTTATCATTTGTGCCTCGAGTTGGGCCTCGTTTGAGCCAACCTTATCATTTGCTCCCCGTGTCGGGCCTCGTTTGACTCACCGAAATCATTTGTGCCTCAAGCCGGGCATCGTTTGACTCAACCATATCATTTATGCCCCAAGTCGGTACTCGTTCGACTCAACCATATCATTTGCGCCTCGAGTCAGCCTCATTGGACTCAACCTTATCATTTGCACCTCAAGTCAGGCCTCGTTTGACTCAACCGTATCATTTATGCCTCGAGTCGGGCCTCGTTTGACTCAACCTCATCATTTGTGCCTTGAGTTAGGCCTCGTTCGACTCAACCTTATCATTTTCGCCTCGAGTCGGGCCTCATTTGACTCACCCATATAATTTGTGCCACAAGGCGGGCCTCATTTGACTCAACCATATCATTTATGCATTGAGTCAGGCATCGTTTGACTCAACCATATCATTTGCACCTCGAGTCGGGTCTCATTTGACTCATCGATATTATTTTTGCCTCAAGGCAGGCATCGTTTGACTTAACCATATCATTTATGCCTCGAGTCGGTCCTCGTTCGACTCAACCATATCATTTGCGCCTCGAGTTGGGCCTCGTTTGACTCAACCTTATCATTTGCGCCTTGAGTTAGGCCTCGTTCAACTCAACCTTATCATTTGCACCTCGAGTCGGCCCTCATTTGACTCACCCATATCATTTGTGCCACAAGGCGGGCCTCATTTGACTCAACCATATCATTTATGCATCGAGTCAGGCATCGTTTGACTTAACCATATCATTTGCACCACGAGTCGGGCCTCACTTGACTCACCGATATCATTTGTGCCTCAAGGCGGGCATCGTTTGACTCAACCATATCATTTATGCCTCGAGTCGGTCCTCGTTCGACTCAACCATATTATTTGCGCCTCGAGTTGAGCCTCGTTTCACTCAACCATATCATTTGCGCCATGAGTCGGGCCTCGTTTCACTCGCCCATATCATTTGTGCCTCATGCCATGCCTCGCTTGACTCAACCATATCATTTATGCCTCGAGTCGGGCCTCGTTCAACTCAACCTTATCATTTGCGCTTCGAGTCAAGCCTCATTTCATTCAACCTTATTATTTACACTTCTAGTCGAGCCTCGTTCAAGTCAACCTTACCATTTGTGCCTCGAGTCGCGCATCGTTTGACTTAACCTTATCATTTGTGCCTCAAGTTGGGCCTCGTTCGACTCAACCTTATCATTTGTTCCTCGAGTTAGCCCTCGTTTCAGACCACCTTATCATTTGCGCCTCGAGTCGGGCCTCATTGGACTCCACCTTTTCATTTGTGCCTCGAGTTGGGCCTCATTTGACTCAACCTTATCATTTGTGCCCCGAGTCGGGCCTCATTTGAGTCGGGTCTCATTTGACTCATCGATATCGTTTGTGCCTCAAGGTAGGCATCGTTTGACACAACCATATCATTTATGCCTCGAGTTGGTCCTCGTTCGACTCAACCATATCATTTGCGCCTCGAGTCGGGCCTCGTTTAACTCGACCTTATCATTTGCGCCTTGAGTTAGGCCTCATTCAACTCAACCTTATCATTTGCACCTCGAGTCGGGCCTCATTTGACTCACCCATATCATTTGTGCCATAAGGCGGGCCTCATTTGACTCAACTATATCATTTATGCATCGAGTCAGGCATCGTTTGACTCAACCATATCATTTGCGCCTCGAGTCGGGTCTCATTTGACTCACCGATATCATTTGTGCCTCAAGGCGGGCCTCATTTGAGTTAACCATCTCATTTGTGCCTCAAGTTAGACCTCGTTCGACTTAACCATATTTTTTGCACTTCGAGTTGGTCCTCATTTCATTCAACCTTATTATTTATGCCACTAGTCGGGCCTCGTTCAACTTAACCTTACCATTTGTGCATCGACTCGGGCCTCGTTTGACTCAACCTTATCATTTGTGCCTCAAGTTGGGCCTCGTTCGACTCAACCTTATCATTTGTTCCTTGAGTCAGGCCTCGTTTGAGCCAACCTTATCATTTGCGCCTCGAGTCGGGCCTTGTTGGACTCCACCTTATCATTTGTTCCTCGAGTCGGGCCTCGTTTCAATCAACCTTATCATTTGCGCCTCGAGTCGGGCCTCGTTGGACTCCACCTTATCATTTGTGCCTCGAGTTGGGCCTCGTTTGACATAACCTTATCATTTGCGCCATGAGTCGGGCCTCGTTTGACTCACCAAAATCATTTGTGCCTCAAGCCGGGCATTGTTTGACTCAACCATATCATTTATGTCCCGAGTCGGTACTCGTTCGACTCAACCATATCATTTGCGCCTCGAGTCAGCCTCGTTGGACTCAACCTTATCATTTGCACCTCGAGTTAGGCCTCGTTTGACTCAACCGTATCATTTATGCCTCGAGTCGGGCCTCGTTTGACTCAACCTCATCATTTGTGCCTTGAGTTAGGCCTCGTTCAACTCAACCTTATCATTTCTGCCTCGAGTCGGGCCTCATTTGACTCACCCATATCATTTGTGCCACAAGGCGGGCCTCATTTAACTCAACCATATCATTTATGCATCGAGTCAGGCATCGTTTCACTCAACCATATCATTTGCACCTCGAGTCGGGTCTCATTTGACTCATCGATATCGTTTGTGCCTCAAGGTAGGCATCGTTGGACTCAACCATATCATTTATGCCTCGAGTTGGTCCTCGTTCGACTCAACCATATCATTTGCGCCTCGAGTCGGGCCTCGTTTGACTCGACCTTATCATTTGTGCCTCGACTTAAGCCTCATTCGACTCAACCTTATCATTTCCGCCTCGAGTTGGGTCTCGTTTGACTCACCGATATCATTTGTGCCTCAAGCCGGTCATGGTTTGACTCAATCATATATTTATGCCTCGAGTCGGGCCTCGTTCGACTCATCCTTATCATTTGCGCCTCGAGTTGGGCCTCGTTCGACTCAACCTTATCATTTGTGCCTCGAGTTAGGCCTCGTTTGACATAACCTTATCATTTGCGCCATGAGTCGGGCCTCGTTTGACTCACCGAAATCATTTGTGCCTCAAGCCGGGCATTGTTTGACTCAACCATATCATTTATACCCCAAGTCGGTACTCGTTCGACTCAACCATATGATTTGCGCCTCCAGTCAGCCTCGTTGGACTCAACCTTATCATTTGCACCTCGAGTCAGGCCTCGTTTGACTCAACCTTATCATTTATGCCTCGAGTCGGGCCTCGTTTGACTCAACCGCATCATTTGTGCCTCGAGTTAAGCCTCGTTCGACTCAACCTTATCATTTCCGCCTCGAGTTGGGTCTCGTTTGACTCACCCATATCATTTGTGCCTCAAGCCGGTGATGGTTTGACTCAATCATATATTTATGCCTCGAGTCGGGCCTCGTTCGACTCATCCTTATCATTTGCGCCTCGAGTTGGGCCTCGTTCGATTCAACCTTATCATTTGCCCCTCGAGTTGGGCCTCATTTGACTCACCCATATCATTTGTGCCACAAGGCGGGCCTCATTTGACTCAACCATATCATTTATGCATCGAGTCAGGCCTCGTTTGACTCAACCATATCATTTGCCCCTCGAGTCGGGTCTCATTTGACTCATCGATATCATTTGTGCCTCAAGGCAGGCATTATTAGACTCAACCATATCATTTATGCCTCGAGTCGGTCCTCATTCGACTCGACCATATCATTTGCGCCTCGAGTCGGGCCTCGTTCGACTCAACCTTATCATTTGCGCCTTGAGTTAGGCCTCGTTCAATTAAACCTTATCATTTGCACCTCGAGTCGGGCCTCATTTGACTCACCCATATCATTTGTGCCACAAGGTGGGCCCCATTTGACTCAACCATATCATTTATGCATCGAGTCAGGCCTCGTTTGACTCAACCATATCATTTGCACCTAGAGTTGGGCCTCATTTGACTCTTCGATATTATTTGTGCCTCATGGCAGGCCTCGTTTGACTCAACCATCTCATTTGTGCCTCGAGTTAGGCCTCGTTCGACCTAACCTTATTATTTGAACCTCGAGTTGGGCCTCGTTTGACTCACCGATATCATTTGTGCCTCAAGGCAGGCATCATTTGACTCAACCATATCATTTATGCCTCGAGTCGGTCCTCGTTCGACTCAGCCATATCATTTGCGCCTCGAGTCGAGCCTCGTTTGACTCAACCATATCATTTGCGCCTCGAGTCAGGCCTCGTTTGACATGCCCATATCAGTTGTGTCTCATACCGGGCCTCGTTTGACTCAACCTCATCATTTGTACCTCAAGCTGGGCCTCGTTTGACTCAACCTTATCATTTCTGCCTTGAGTTAGGCCTTGTTCGACTCAACCTTATCATTTGCACCTCAAGTCAGGCCTCATTTGACTCACCCATATCATTTGTGCCACAAGGCGGGCCTCATTTGACTCAACCATATCATTTCTGCATCGAGTCAAGCATCTTCGACTCAACGATATCATTTGCACCTCGAGTCGGGCCTCATTTGACTCACCGATATCATTTGTTCCTTAAGGCGGGCCTTATTTGAGTCAACCATGTCATTTGTGCCTCGAGTTAGGCTTCGTTCAACTTAACCTTATTTTTTATGCCTCGAGTCGGGCCTCATTTGACTCACCGATATCATTTGTGCCTCAAGGCGGGCATCGTTTGACTCAACCATATCATTTATGCCTCGAGTCAGTCCTCGTTCAACTCAACCTTTCTTTTGTGCCTCGAGTCGGGCCTCGTTTGACTTGCCCATATCATTTGTGCCTCATGCCGGGCCTCGTTTGACTCAACCATATCATTTAAGCCTCGAGTCGGGCCTCGTTCGACTTAACCTTATCATTTGTGCTTTGAGTGGGGCCTCATTGAATTCAACGTTATTATTTACGCCTCTAGTCGGGCCTCGTTCAACTCAACCTTACCATTTGTGCCTCGAGTCGGGCCTCGTTTGACTCAACCTTATCATTTGTTCCTCAAGTTGAGCCTCGTTCGACTCAACCTTATCATTTGTTCCTCGAGTCGGGCCTCGTTTCAGTCAACCTTATCATTTGTTCCTCGAGTCGGGCCTCGTTGGTCTCAACCTTATCATTTGTGCCTCGAGGTAGGCCTTGTTTGACTCAACCTTATCATTTGCGCATCGAGTCGGGCCTCGTTTGACCCACCGATATCATTTGTGCCTCAAGCCGGGCATCGTTTGACTCAACCATATCATTTATGCCCCGAGTCGGTCCTCGTTCGACTCAACCATATCATTTATGCCTCGAGTCAGCCTCGTTGGACTCAACCTTATCATTTGCGCCTCGAGTCGGTCCTCGTTTGACTCAACCATATCATTTGCGCCTCAAGGCAGTCCTCGTTCGACTCAACCTTATCATTTGTGCCTCGAGTTGGGCCTTGTTCGACTCCACCTTATCATTTGCGCCTCGAGTCGAGCCTCGTTTGACTCAACCATATCATTTGCGCCTCGAGTCAGCCTCGTTGGACTTAACCTTATCATTTGCGCCTCGAGTCGGTCCTCGTTCGACTCAACCATATCATTTGCGCCTCGAGTCGGTCCTCGTTCGACACAACCTTATCATTTGCGCCTCGAGTTAGTCCTCGTTCGACTCAACCATATCCTTTGCGCCTCGAGTCGGTCCTCGTTCGACTCAACCTTATCATTTGTGCCTCGAGTCGGTCCTCGTTCGACTCCACCTTATCATTTGCGCCTCGTTTCAGGCCTCGTTCGACTCCACCTTATCAGTTGTGCCTCGAGTCGGGCCTCGTTTGACATGCCCATATCATTTGTGCCTCATGCCGGGACTTGTTTGACTTAACCATATCATTTATGCCTCGAGTCGGGCCTCGTTTGACTCAACCGCATCATTTGTGGCTCGAGTTTGGCCTCGTTTAACTCAACCTTATCATTTTTGCCTCGAGTTGGGTCTCGTTCGACTCAACCCTATCTTTTGCATCTCGAGTCAGGCCTCGTTGGACTCCACCTTATCATTTGTGCCTCGAGTTGGGCCTCGTTTGACTCAATCTTATCATGTGCCTCGAGTCGGGCCTAGTTTGACTAAACCATATCATTTACGCCTTGAGTCAAGCTTCGTTTGACTCAAACTTATCATTTGAGCCTCGAGTCGGGCCTCGTTTGACTCAACCTTATCATTTATGCTTTGAGACAGGCCCGATTTGACTCAACCTTATCATTTGCGTCTCAAATTGGGTCTCGTTTGACTCAACCATATCATTTGTGCCCCAAGTCGAACTTCGTTTGACTCACGCTTACCATTTGCGCCTTGAGTCGGGCCTCGTCCGACTCAACCATATTATGAATGCCTTGAGTTGGTCCTCATTTGACTCAGCCATATCGTTTGCGCCTCGAGTCGAGCCTCGTTCGACTCCACCATATCATTTGCGCCTCGAGTCGGGCCTCGTTTGACTCACCCATATTATT
Organism: Dicorynia guianensis; assembly: GCA_037013595.1. Classification (NCBI taxonomy): domain Eukaryota; kingdom Viridiplantae; phylum Streptophyta; class Magnoliopsida; order Fabales; family Fabaceae; genus Dicorynia; species Dicorynia guianensis. The sequence continues at coordinate 19,430,795 of JASUAB010000002.1, read as the reverse complement.
TGTGCCTCTACTCGGGCCTTGTTTAACTCAACCATATATTTTACGCCTCGAGTCGGGCCTCGTTTGACTCAACCTTATCATTTACGCCTCGAGTCGAGCTTTGTTCGAATCAACCTTATCATTTTCGCCTCAAGTAGGGCTTTGTTTAACTCAACCATAACATTTGCACCTCGAGTTGGGCCTCGTTTGACTCACCCTTACCATTTGTGTCTCGAGTCGGGCCTCATTTGACTCAACCATATCATGAGCGCCTTGAGTTGGGCCTCATTAAGCTCACCCATATCGGTTGCACCTTGAGACGGGCCTCGTTCGAATCAACCATATCATTTGCGCCTCGAGTCGGGCCTCGTTCGACTCAACCATATCATTTGTTCCTCGAGTCGGGCCTCGTTTGACTCACCCATATCATTTGTGCCTCCACTCGGGCCTCGTTTGACTCAACCATATCATTTACTCCTCGAGTCGGGTCTCATTTGACTCAACCTTATCATTTGCGCCTCGAGTGGGGCCTCGTTTAACTCAACCATATCATTTGTGCCTCAAGTTGGGCCTTGTTTGACTCAACCTTATCCTTTGCACCTCGAGTTGTTCCTCATTCGATTCAACCTTATCATTTGCGCGTTGAGTTGGCCCTCGTTTCACACAACCATATCATTTATGTCTCGAGTCGCACCTTATTCAACTCAACCATGTCATTTGCGCCTCGAGTCGGGCCTCGTTTGACTTAATCTTATCATTTGCGCCTCGAGTCGCGCCTCATTCAATTCAACCTTATCATTTGCGCGTCGAGTTAGGCCTCGTTTAACGCAACCATATCATTTGTACCTCGAGTCGTGCCTTATTCGACTCAACCATATCATTGGTGCCTCGAGTCGGGCCTCGTTTCACTCACCCATATCATTTGTACCTCCACTCGAGCCTCGTTTGACTCAACCATATTATTTATGCCTCGAATCGGGCCATGTTTGACTCACCCATATCATTTGCAGCTCGAGTCGGGCCTCGTTCAGTTCAACCTTATCATTTGCACCTAGAGTGAGCCTCGTTTAACTCAACCATATCATTTGCGCCTCGAGTCGGGCCTCGTTTGACTCAACCATATCATTTGCGCCTCGAGTCGGGCCTCGTTTTACTCAATCATATCATTTGCACCTCAAGGCGGGCCTCGTTCGATTCAACCTTATCATTTGTGCCTTGTGTCGGGCCTCGTTTTACTCAACCTTATCATTTGCGCCTTGAGTCAGGCCTCGTTCGATTCAACCTTATCATTTGTGCCTCGTGTCGGGCCTCGTTTGACTCACCCATATCATTTGCGCCTCGAGTCGGGCCTCGTTCGATTCACCCATATTATTTGTGCCTCAACTCGGGCCTCGTTCGACTTAACCATATCATGAGCGCCTTGAGTTGGGCCTCATTTGACTCAACCTTATCATTTGCGCCTCAGGTTGGGCCTCATTTCACTCAACCTTATCATTTATACCTCGAGGCGGGCCTCGTTTCCCTTAACCTGATCATTTGTGCCTCGGGGTGCGCCTCGTTTGTTTCAACTTTATGATTTACGCCTCGAGTCGGGCCTCGTCTAACTCAACCATATCAATTGCGCATTGAGTCGTGCTTTGTTTGACTCAACTTTATCATTTTCACCTCGAGACGGGCCTCGTTTGACTCAACCTTATCATTTGCACCTCTAGTCAGGCCTTGTTCGATTCAACCACATCATTTGCGCCTCGAGTCGAGCCTCGTTCGACTTGCCCATATCATTTGTACTTTGAGTCGGGCCTCGTTTGACTCCACCATATCATTTGCATCTCAAGTTGGGAATTGTTTGACTCAACCATATCATTTGTGCCCCGAGTCGGACCTTGTTTAACTCACCTTTACCATTTGCACCATAAGTCAGGCCTCGTTTGACTCAACCGTATAATGAGCGCCTCGAGTTGGGCCTCTTTTGACTTAGCCATATCATTTGCGCCTCAAGTCGAGCCTTGTTTGACTCAACATTATCATTTATGCCTCGAGGCAGGCCTCGTTTGACTCAACCTTATCATTTGTGCCTTGAGTCGGGCCTCATTTAACTCACCCTTACCACTTGCGCCTCGAGTCGGGCCTCATTTGACTCAACCATATCATGAGCGCCTTGAGTTGGGCCTCATTTGAGACAGCCATATCGTTTGTGCCTCGAGTTGAGCCTCGTTTGACTCAACCATATCATTTGTGCCTCGAGTCGGGCCTTGTTTGACTCACCCATATCATTTGTGCCTCCATTCGGGCCTCGTTTAACTCAACCATATCATTTGCACCTCAAGTCGGGCCTCGTTTGACTCACCCTTACCTTTTGTGCCTCGAGTTGGGCCTCGTTTGACTCAACCATATCATGAGTGTCTTAAGTTAGACCTCATTTGGCCCACCCATATTGGTTGCACCTCGAGTCGGGCCTCATTCGAATCAACCATATCATTTGCGCCTCGAGTCGGGCCTTGTTCGACTCAACCGTATCATTTGCGCTTCGAGTCGGGCCTCGTTTGACTCACCCATATCCTTTGTGCCACCACTCGAGCCTCATTTGACTCAACCATATTATTTAAGCCTCGAGCCGGGCCTTGTTTGACTCAAACTTATCATTTGCACCTTGAGTCATGCCTCATTTTATTCAACCTTATCATTTGCGCCTTGAGTCGGGCCTCATTTGACTCACCCTTACCATTTGCGCCACGAGTTAGGCCTCGTTTGACTCAACTATATCATGAGCGCCTTGAGTTGGGCCTCATTTGACTTACCCATATTGTTTGCGCCTCGAGTCGGGCCTCGTTTGACTCAACCATATCATTTGCGCCTCGAGTCGGGCCTTGTTCGAATCAACCTTATCATTTGCCCCTCGAGTTGGGCCTCGTTTCGCTCAACTATATCATTTGCACCTTGAGTCGGGGCTCGTTTGACTCATCCTTATCCTTTTCGCCTCAAGTCGGGCCTTGTTTCACTCAACCTTATCATTTGTGCCTCGAGTCATGCCTCGTTTGACCCAACATTATCATTTGTGCCTCGAGTTGGGCCTCGTTTGACTTAACCTTATCATTTGTGCCTCGAGTCGGGCCTTGTTTAACTCAACCATATCATTTGCACCTTGAGTCGGGCCTCATTTGACTCACCCTTACCATTTGCGCCACGAGTTAGGCCTCGTTTGACTCAACCATATCATGAGCGCCTTGAGTTGGGCCTCATTTGACTTACCCATATTGTTTGCGCCTCGAGTCGGGCCTCGTTTGACTCAACCATATCATTTGTGCCTCAAGTCTGGCCTCGTTTGACTCAAACTTATCATTTGCGCCTCGAGTCATGCCTCATTTGATTCAACCTTATCATTTGCACCCTGAGTGGGTCCTCGTTTAACTCAACCATATCATTTGCGCCTCAAGTCGGGCCTTGTTTCACTCAACCTTATCATTTGTGCCTCGAGTCATGCCTCGTTTGACCCAACATTATCATTTGTGCCTCGAGTTGGGCCTCGTTTGACTTAACCTTATCATTTGTGCCTCGAGTCGAGCTTGTTCAATTGAACCTTATCATTTGCGCCTCGAGACGGGCCTCGTTTGACTCGACCTGATCATTTGCGCCTTAAGTCGGGCCTCGTTTCACTGAACCATATCATTTGTGCATCGAGTCAGACCTCATTTGACTCACCCTTACCATTTGCGCCTTGAGTCGGGCCTCGTTTGACTCAACCATATCATGAGCGCCTTGAGTTGGGACTCATTTGACTCAACCATATCATTTGCGCCTTGAGTCGGGCCTCGTTTGACTCAACCATATCATTTGCGCCTCGAGTCGGGCCTTGTTCGATTCAACCTTATCATTTGCACCTCGAGTTGGGCCTCGTTTGGCTCAACTCTATCATTTGCACCTCGAGTCGGGGCTCGTTTGACTCATCCTTATCCTTTTTGCCTCAACTCGAGCCTCGTTTCACTTAACCATATCATGAGCGCCTTGAGTTTGGCCTCATTTGACTCAATCTTATCATTTGCGCCTCGGGTTGGGACTTGTTCGATTCAACCTTATCATTTGTGCCTCGAGTCGGACCTCGTTTAACTCAACCATATCATTTGCACCTTGAGTCGGGCCTCATTTGACTCAACCTTATCATTTACGCCTCGAGGCGGGCCTCGTTTGACTCTACCATATAATGAGCGCCTTGAGTTGGGCCTTTTTTGACTTAGCCATATCGTTTGCGCCTCAAGTCGAGCCTTGTTCGACTCAACATTATCATTTATGCCTCGATGCTGGCTTCGTTTGACTCAACCTTATCATTTGTGCCTTGAGTCGGGCCTCGTTTGACTCACCCTTACCACTTGCGCCTCGAGTCGGGCCTCGTTTGACTCAACCATATCATGAGTGCCTTGAGTTGGGCCTCATTTGAGACAGCCATATCGTTTGTGCCTCAAGTTGAGCCTCGTTTGACTCAACCATATCATTTGTGCCTCGAGTCAGGCCTTGTTTGACTCACCCATATCGTTTGTGCCTCCATTCGGGCCTCGTTTAACTCAACCATATCATTTGCACCTCGAGTCGGGCCTCGTTTGACTCACCCTTACCTTTTGTGCCTCGAGTCGGGCCTTGTTTGACTCAACCATATCATGAGCGTCTTAAGTTGGACCCCATTTGGCCCACCCATATCAATTGCACCTCGAGTCGGGCCTCATTCGAATTAACCATATCATTTGCGCCTCGAGTCGGGCCTCGTTCGACTCAACCGTATCATTTGCGCTTCGAGTCAGGCCTCGTTTGACTCAACCATATCATTTGTGCCACCACTACAGTCTCGTTTGACTCAACCATATCATTTACGCCTTGAGCCAGGCCTCGTTTAACTCAAACTTATCATTTGCACCTCGAGTCACGCCTCGTTTGACTCAACCTTATCATTTATGCCTTGAGTCGGGCCTCATTTGACTCACCCTTACCACTTGCGCCTCGAGTCGGGCCTCGTTTGACTCAACCATATCATGAGCGCCTTGAGTTGGGCCTCATTTGAGACAGCCATATCGTTTGTGCCTCAAGTTGAGCCTCGTTTGACTCAACCATATCATTTGTGCCTCGAGTCGGGCCTTGTTTGACTCACCCATATCGTTTGTGCCTCCATTCGGGCCTCGTTTAACTCAACCATATCATTTGCACCCCGAGTCGGGCCTCGTTTGACTCAACCTTACCTTTTGTGCCTCGAGTCGGGCCTCGTTTGACTCAACCATATCATGAGCATCTTAAGTTGGACCTCATTTGGCCCACCCATATCGGTTGCACCTCGAGTCGACCCTCATTCGAATCAACCATATCATTTGCGCCTCGAGTCGGGCCTCGTTCGACTCAACCGTATCATTTGCGCTTCGAGTCGGGCCTCGTTTGACTCACCCATATCATTTGTGCCACCACTAGAGCCTCGTTTGACTCAACCATATCATTTACGCCTTGAGCCAAGCCTCGTTTAACTCAAACTTATCATTTGCACCTTGAGTCACCCCTCATTTGATTCAACCTTATCATTTGCGCCTTGAGTCGGGCCTCATTTGACTCACCCTTACCATTTGCGCCTCAAGTTGGGCCTCGTTTGACTCAGCCATATCATGAGCGCCTTGAGTTGGGCCTCATTTGACACAGCCATATTGTTTGTGCCTCGAGTTTAGCCTCGTTTAACTCAACCATATCATTTGTGCCTCGAGTCGGGCCTCGTTTGACTCAAACTTATCATTTGCGCCTCGGGTCATGCCTCATTTGATTCAACCTTATCATTTGCGCCTTGAGTGGGTCCTCATTTAACTCAACCATATCATTTGCGCCTCAAGTCGGGTGTTGTTTCACTCAACCTTATCATTTGCGCCACGAGTCATGCCTCGTTTGACCCAACATTATCATTCATGCCTCGAGTTGGGCCTCGTTTGACTTAACCTTATCATTTGTGCCTCGAGTCAAGCCTCGTTCGATTGAAGCTTATCATTTGCACCTCGAGACGGGCCTCGTTTGACTCGACCTGATCATTTGCGCCTTAAGTCGGGCCTCGTTTCACTGAACCATATCATTTGTGCATCGAGTCGGGCCTCGTTTGACTCACCCTTACCATTTGCGCCTCGAGTCGGGCCTCGTTTGACTCAACCATATCATGAGCGCCTTGAGTTGGGCCTCATTTGACTTACCCATATTGTTTGCGCCTCGAGTCGGGCCTCGTTTGACTCAACCCTATCATTTGCGCCTCGAGTCGGGCCTTGTTTGAATCAACCTTATCATTTGCCCCTCGAGTCGGGCCTCGTTTAGCTCAACTATATCATTTGCGCCTTGAGTCGGGGCTCGTTTGACTCATCCTTATCCTTTTCGCCTCAAGTCGGGCCTCGTTTCACTTAACCATATTATGAGCGCCTTGAGTTTGGCCTCATTTGACTCAATCTTATCATTTGCGCCTCAGGTTGGGACTTGTTCGATTCAACCTTATTATTTGCGCCTCGAGTCGGGCCTCGTTTAACTCAACCATATCATTTGCACCTTGAGTCGGGCCTCGTTTGACTCAACCTTATCATTTACGCCTCGAGGCGGGCCTCGTTTGACTCAACCTTATATTTGCGCCTCGAGGCGGACCTCGTTCTATTCAACCTTATCATTTGTGCCTCGACTCGGGCCACGTTTGACTCAACCTTATCATTTGCGCCTCAAGCGGGCCTCATTTTACTCAACCATATCATTTGTGCCCCGAGTTAAACCTCGTTTAACACACTCTTACCATTTGCGCCTTGAGTCGGGCCTCGTTTGACTCAACCGTATTATGAGCGCCATGAGTTGGTCCTCATTTGACTCAGCCATATCGTTTGCGCCTCGAGTTGGGCTTCGTTCGACTCAACCATATCATTTGCGCCTCGAGTCGGGCCTCGATTGACTCACCCATATCATTTGCGCCTCGAGTCGGGCTTCGTTTGACGCAACCTTAGCATTTGCGCCTCATGTTAGGCCTCGTTCAACTTGCGCTTACCATTTGCGTCTCGAGTCAGGCCTCGTTTGATTTACCCATATCACTTGTGCCTTAACTCGGGCCTCGTTTGACTCAACCATATCATTTAGGCCTTGAGACGGGCCTCGTTTGACTCAACCTTATCATTTGCGCCTCAAGTCAGGCCTCGTTTCACTCAACCATATCATTTGTGCCTCGAGTCGGGCCTCGATTAACTCAACCATATCATTTGCGCCTCAAGTTTAGCCTTGTTTCACTCAACCTTATCATTTGCGCCTTGAGTTGGGCCTCGTTCGATTGAACCTTATCATTTGTGCCTCGAGTCGGGCCTCATTTGACTCAACCATATCATTTGTGCCTCGAGTCGGGCCTTGTTTCACTCAACCTTATCATTTGCGCCTCGAGTCATGCCTTGTTTACCCAACATTATCATTTGTGCCTCGAGTTGGGCCTCATTTCACTCAACCTTATCATTTGCGCCTCGAGTCAGGCGTCGTTTGACTCAACCTTATCATTTATGCCTCGAGACTCAACCTTATCATTTGCGCCTCAAGTTGGGCCTCATTTCACTCAACCATATCATTTGTGCCTCGAGTCGGGCCTCGTTTAACTCACCCTTACCATTTGCACTTCGAGTTGGGCCTCGTTTGACTCAACCATATCATGAGCCCCTTGAGTTGGGCCTCATTTGACTCACTCATATCGGTTGCGCCTCGAGTCAGGCCTCGTTCGACTCAACTATATCGTTTGTACCTTGAGTCGGCCCTCGTTTGACTCACCCTTACCATTCGTGCCTCGAGTCGAGCATCGTTCAACTCAACCATATCATGAGCACCTTGAAGTGGGCCACATTTGACTTACCCATATCGTTTACGCCTTGAGTCGAGCCTCGTTCGACTTAACCATATGATTTACGCCTCGAGTCGGGCCTCATTTGACTCAACTATATCCTGAGCGCCTTGAGTTAGGCCTCGTTTGACTCACCCATATCATTTATGCCTCAACTCGGGCCTCGTTTGACTCAACCTTATCATGGATGCCTCGAAGCAGGCCTCATTTGACTCGACCTTATCATTTGTGCCTCAAGTCGGGCCTCGTTTCACTCGATCATATCATATGTACCTTGAGTCGGGCCTCATTTAACTCACCCTTACCATTTGCGCCTCGAGTCAGGCCTCATTTGACTCAACCATATCATGAGCGCCTTGAGTTGGGCCTCATTTGACTCACCCATATCGGTTGTGCCTTGAGTTGGGCCTCGTTCGACTCAACCATATCATTTGTGCCTCGAGTCAGGCCTCATTTGACTCACCCATATCATTTGTGCCTCCACTCGAGCCTCGTTTGACTCAACCATATCATTTACACCTTGAGTCAGGCCTCGTTCGGCTCAACCATATCATTTATGCTTCAAGTTGGGCCTCGTTTAACTCACCCATATCATTTGTGTCACAACTCGAGCCTCATTTGACTCAACCATATCATTTACGCCTTGAGTCGGGCCTCGTTCGATTCAACCTTATCATTTGCGCCTCGAGTGTGGCCTCGTTTGACTCAACCATATCATGACTACCTTGAGTTGGGCCTCATTTGACTCACCCATATCGGTTGTGCCTTGAGTTGGGCCTCGTTCGACTCAACCATATCATTTGTGCCTTAAGTCAGTCCTCATTTGACTCACCCATATCATTTGTGCCTCCACTCGGGCCTCGTTTGACTCAACCATATCATTTACGCCTTGAGTCAGGCCTCGTTCGGCTCAACCATTTCATTTATGCTTCAAGTTGGGCCTCGTTTGACTCACCCATATCATTTGTTTCTCAACTCGAGCCTCATTTGACTCAACCATATCATTTACGCCTCAAGTCGGGCCTCGTTTGATTTAATCTTATCATTTGTGCCTCAAGTGTGGCCTCGTTTAACTCACCCTTACCATTTGCATCTCGAGTCAGGCCTCGTTTGACTCAACCATATTATGAGCACCTTGAGTTGGGCCTCATTTGACTCACCCATATCGGTTGTGCCTTGAGTTGGGCCTCATTCGACTCAACCATATCATTTGTGCCTTAAGTCAGTCCTCATTTGACTCACCCATATCATTTGTGCCTCCACTCAGGCCTCGTTTGACTCAACCATATCATTTACGCCTTGAGTCAGGCCTCGTTCGGCTCAACCATATCATTTATGCTTCAAGTTGGGCCTCGTTTGACTCACCCATATCATTTGTTTCTCAACTCGAGCCTCATTTGACTCAACCATATCATTTACGCCTCAAGTTGGGCCTCGTTCGATTCAATCTTATCATTTGCGCCTCGAGTGTGGCCTCGTTTAACTCAACCATATCATTTGCGCATCGAGTCAAGCCTCGTTTGACTTAACCTTATCATTTGCGCCTCGAGTCAGACCTCGTTCAACTCAACCATATGATTTGCACCTCGAGGCAGGCCTCGTTTGACTTACCCATAATATTTGTGCCTCGAGTCAGGCCTCGATTGACTCAACCATATCATGAGCGCCTTGAGTTGAGCCTCATTTGACTCAGCCATATCGTTTGTGCCTCATGACGGGCCTCGTTTGACTCGACCTGATCATTTGCGCCTTAAGTCGGGCCTCGTTTCACTGAACCATATCATTTGTGCCTCGACTCAGGCCTCGTTTGACTCACCCTTACCATTTGCGCCTCGAGTTGGGCCTCGTTTGACTCAACCATATCATGAGCGCCTTGAGTTGGGCCTCATTTGACTTACCCATATCGTTTGCGCCTCGAGTCAGGCCTCGTTTGACTCAACCATATCATTTGCGCCTCGAGTCGGGCCTCGTTCGATTCAACCTTATCATTTGCACCTCGAGTCAGGCCTCGTTTGGCTCAACTATATCATTTGCACCTCGAGTTGGGGCTTGTTTGACTCATCCTTATCCTTTGTGCCTCAAGTCGGGCCTCGTTTCACTTAACCATATCATGAGCGCCTTGAGTTTGGCCTCATTTGACTCAATCTAATCATTTGCGCCTCGGGTTAGGCCTTCTTCGATTCAACCTTATCATTTACGCCTCGAGTCGGGCCTCGTTTAACTCAACCATATCATTTGCACCTTGAGTCGGGCTCGTTTGACTCAACCTTATCATTTACGCCTCGAGGCGGGCCTCGTTTGACTTAACCTTACCATTTGCACCTCGAGGTGGGCCTCGTTCTATTCAACCTTAGCATTTGCGCCTCGTGATAGGCCTCGTTCAACATGCGATTACCATTTGCGCCTCGAGTTAGGCCTCGTTTGATTCACCCATATCATTTGTGCCTCAACTCGGGCCTCATTTGACTCAACCATATCATTTACACCTCGAGACAGGCCTCGTTTGACTCAACCTTATCATTTGTGCCTCAAGTCAGGCCTCGTTTCACTCAACCATATCATTTGTTCCCCGAGTTGGACCTCGTTTGACTCGCCCTTACCATTTGTGCCTTGAGTCGGGCCTCATTTGACTCAGCCGTATTATGAGTGCCATGAATTAGTCCTCATTTGACTCAGCCATATCGTTTACGCCTTGAGTTGGGCATCGTTCGACTCAACCATATCATTTGCGCCTCGAGTTGGGCCTCGTTTGACTGACCCATATCATTTGTGTCTCAACTCAGGCCTCGTTTGACTGAACCATATCATTTATGCCTCTAGTCGGGCCTCGTTTGACTCAAGCTTATGATTTGCGCCCCAAGTCGGGTCTCATTCGATTCAACCTTATCATTTGCGCCTCGAGTCAGGCCTTGTTTAACTCAACCATATCATTCGCATGTCAAGTTGGGCCTCGTTTGACTCAACCTCATTATTTGCTCCTCAAGTCTGGCCTCTTTCGACTCAACCTTAGCATTTGCGCCTCATGTTAGGCCTCGTTCAACTTGCGCTTACCATTTACGCCTCATGTCGGGCCTCGTTTGATTCACCCATATCATTTGTGCCTCAACTCGGGATTCATTTGACTGAACCATATCATTTATGCCTCAAGTCGGGCCTCGTTTGACTCAACCTTATCATTTGCGCCTCAAGTCGGGCCTCGTTCGATTTAACCTTATCATTTGCACCTCGAGTCGGGCCTCGTTTAACTCAACCATAACATTTGTGCCGCGAGTTAGGCCTCATTGGACTCAACTTTATCATTTGCACCTCGAATCGTTCCTCGTTCGGCTCAACCTTATCATTTGCGCCTCGAGTCAGGCCTTGTTTGACTCAACCTTATCATTCGCGCCTGGAGTCGGGCTCGTTTGACTCAACCTTATTATTTGTGCCTCGAGTCGGGCCTCGTTTGTCTCAACCTTATCAGTTGCGCCTTGGGTTGACCTTGTTCGATTCAACTTTATCATTTGCTCCTCGAGTCGGGCCTCATTTAACTCAACCTTATCATTTGTGTCTCGAGTCGAGCCTTATTTGACTCAACCTTATCATTTACGCCATCGAGGCGGGCCTCGTTTGACTCAACCTTATTATTTACACCTCAAGTCAGGCCTCGTTCGATTCAACCTTATCATTTGTGCCTCGAGTCGACCCTTGTTCAACTCCACCATATCATATATGCCTCGAGCCGGTCCTCGTTGGACTTACCCATATCATTTGTGCCTCCTCTCGGGCCTCATGTGACTCAACCGTATCATTTACGCCTTGAGTCGGGCCTCGTTTGACTCAACCTTATCATTTTCGCCTCGAGTCAGGCCTCGTTTGATTTAACCTTATCATTTACACCTCGAGTGGGGCCTCCTTTAACTCAACCATATCATTTGTGCCTCGAGTCGGGCCTCATTAGACTCACCCATATCATTTGTACCTCAACTCGGGCCTCGTTTGACTCAACATTATCCTTTGCACCTCGAGTCGGGTCTCGTTCGATTCCACCTCATTATTTGCGCCTCAAGTTGAGCCTCGTTTAACTCAACCATATCATTTGTGCCTCGAGTCGGGCCTTGTTTGACTCAACCTTATTATCTACCCCTTGAGTCGGGCCTCGTTCGATTCCACCTTATCGTTTGTGCCTTGAGTCAGGCCTCGTTTAACTCAACCTTATCATTTACGCCTCGAGGCAGGACCTTGTTTGACTCAACCTTATTATTTGTGCCTTGAGTCGAGCCTCATTCGATTCAACCTTATCATTTATGCCTCGAGTCGGGCCTCATTTGACTCACGCATATCATTTGCACCTCGAGTCGGGCCTCGTTTGACTCACCCATATCATTTGTGCCTCGACTCGGGCCTCGTTTCACTTAACCAAATCATTTACGCCTCGAGACGGGCCTCGTTTGACTCAACCTTATCATTTGCACCTCAAGTCAGGCCTTGTTTCACTCAACTGTATCATTTGAGCCCCAAGTTGGACCTCGTTTGACTCACCCTTACCATTTGTGCCTCGAGTCGGGCCTCGTTCGATTCAACCTTATCATTTGCTCCTCGAGTCAGGCCTCGTTTAACTCAACCTTATCATTTGCGCCTCAAGTCAAGCCTCGTTTCACTCAACTGTATCATTTGAGCTCCAAGTTGGACCTCATTTGACACACCCTTACCATTTGCGCCTTGAGTTGGGCCTCGTTTGACTCAATCGTATTATGAGCGCCATGAGTCAGGCCCTGTTTGACTCACCCACATCATTTGTGCCTCAACTTGGCCCTCGTTTGACTACCCCAAATCATTTACGCCTCGAGTCGGGCCTCGTTTGACTCAACCTTATCATTTACGTCTTGAGGCGGGCCTTGTTTGACTCAACCTTATTATTTGCGCCTCGAGTCGGGCCTCGTTTGTCTCAACCTTATCATTTGCGCCTTGGGTTGACCTTGTTCGATTCAACCTTATCATTTGCTCCTCGAGTCAGGCCTCGTTTAACTAAACCATATTATTTGCGCCTTAAGTCGGGCCTCGTTTGACTCAACCTTATCATTTACGCCTCGAGTCGGGCCTCGTTTGACTCAACCTTATCATTTACGCCATCGAGGCGGGCCTCGTTTGACTCAACCTTATTATTTACGCCTCGAGTCGGGCCTCATTCGATTCAACCTTATCATTTGTGCCTCGAGTCGAGCCTTGTTCGACTCCACCATATCATTTATGCCTCGAATTGGGCCCCATTTGACTTACCCATATCATTTGTGCCTCTTCTCGAGCTCCTGTGACTCAACCATATATTTACGTCTCGAGTTGGGCCTCGTTTGACTCAACCTTATCATTTGCGCCTCGAGTTTGGCCTTGTTTGATTTAACCATATCATTTACGCCTCGAGTGGGGCCTCCTTTAACTCAACCTTATCATTTATGCCTTGAGTTGGGCCTCCTTTAACTTAACCATATCATTTGTGCCTCGAGTCGGGCCTTGGTCGATTCCACCTTATCATTTGCGCCTCGAGTTGGGCCTCGTTTAACTCAACCTTATCATTTATGCCTCGAGGCGGGCCTCATTTGACTCAACCTTATTATTTGTGCCTCGAGTTGGGCCTCGTTCGATTCAACCTTATGATTTGCGCCTCGAGTCGGGCCTCGCTTGACTCACCCATATAATTTGCACCTCGAGTCGAGCCTCGATTGACTACCCATATCATTTGTGCCTCAACTCGGGCCTCGTTTGATTCAACCATATAATTTACGTCTCGAGACGGGCCTCGTTTGACTCAACCTTATCATTTGTGCCTCAAGTCAGGCCTCGTTTCACTCAACCATATCATTTGTGCCCCGAGTTGGACCTCATTTGACTCACCCTTACCATATGCGCCTTGAGTCGGCCCTCGTTTGACTCAACCGTATTATGAGCGCCATGAGTTATTCCTCATTTGACTCAGCCATACCGTTTACGCCTCGAGTCAGGCCTCGTTTAACTGACCCATATCATTTGTTCCTCAACTCAAGCCTCGTTTGACTCAACCATATCATTTACGCCTCTAGTCGGGCCTCGTTTGACTCAACCTTATCATTTGCACCCCGAGTCAGGCCTTGTTCGATCCAACATTATCATTTGTGCCTCGAGTCAGTCCTCGTTTAACTTAACCATATTATGTGCGCCTGAAGTCGGGCCTCATTTGACTCAGCCTTATTATTTGCACCTCGAGTTGGCCCTCGTTCGACTCAACCTTATCATTTGCGCCTCGAGTCTGACCTCGGTTGATGCAACCTTAACATTTGTGCCTCGTGTTAGGCCTTGTTCAACTTGCGCTTAGCCTTTGCGCCTCATGTCGGGCCTCGTTTGATTCACCCATATCATTTGTGCTTCAACTCGGGCCTCGTTTGACTGAACCATATCAATTACACCTCGAGTCAGGCCTCGTTTGACTCAACCTTATCATTTGCGCCTTGAGTCGGGCCTCGTTTAACTCAACCATATCATTGGTGCCGCAAGTCAGGCCTCGTTGGACTGAACTTTATCATTTGCATCTCGAGTCGGTCCTCGTTCGACTCAACCTTATCATTTGCGCCTCGAGTCGGGCCTCGTTTGACTCAACCTTATCATTTGCACCACGAGCCGGGCCTTGTTTGACTCAACCTTGTTATTTGCACCTCGAGTCGGGCCTCGTTTGTCTCAACCTTATCATTTGCGCCTCGGGTTGACCTTGTTCGATTCAACCTTATCATTTGCTCCTCGAGTTGGGCCTCGTTTAACTCAACCATATCATTTACGCCTTGAGTTAGGCCTCGTTTGACTCAACCTTATCATTTATGCCTCAAGTCAGGCCTCGTTTCACTCAACCATATCATTTGTGCCCCGAGTTGGAACTTGTTTGACTCACCCTTACCATATGCGCCTTGAGTCGGGCCTCGTTTGACTCAACCGTATTATGACCGTAATGAGTTAGTCCTCATTTGACTCAGCCATACCATTTACGCCTCGAGTCGGGCCTCGTTCGACTCAACCATATCATTTACGCCTCGAGTCAGGCCTCGTTTAACTGACCCATATCATTTACGCCTCTAGTCGGGCCTCGTTGGACTGAACTTTATCATTTGCACCTCGAGTCGGTCCTCGTTCGACTCGACCTTATCATTTGCGCCTCGTGTCAGGCCTCGTTTGACTCAACCTTATCATTTGCACCACGAGCCGGGCCTCGTTTGACTCAACCTTGTTATTTGCGCCTCGAGTCGGTCCTCGTTTGTCTCAACCTTATCATTTGCGCCTCGGGTTGACCTTGTTCGATTCAACCTTATCATTTGCTCCTCGTGTTGGGCCTCGTTTAACTCAACCTTATCATTTGCGCCTCGAGTCGGGCCTCATTTGACTCAACCTTATCATTTACGAGGCGGGCCTCGTTTAACTTAACCTTATTATTTACGCCTCGAGTTGGGCCTCGTTCGATTCAACCTTATCATTTGTGCCTCGAGTCGAGCCTTGTTCGACTCAACCATATCATTTGCCCCTCGAGTTGGGCCTCGTTTAACTTACCCATATCATTTGTGCCTCCTCACGGGCCTCGTGTGACTCAACCATATCATTTACGCCTCGAGTCGGGCCTTGTTTGACTCAACCTTATCATTTACGCCTCAAGCCAGGCCTTGTTTGATTTAACCTTATCATTTATGCCTCGAGTGGGCCCTCCTTTAACTCAACCATATCATTTGCGCCTCAAGTTGGGCCTCATTAGACTCACCCATATCATTTGTGCCTCAACTCGGGCCTCATTTGACTCAACATTATCCTTTGCACCTCAAGTTGGGCCTCATTCAATTCCACCTTATCATTTGTGCCTCTAGTCGGGCCTCATTTAACTCAACCATATCATTTGCACCTCGAGTCGGGCCCTATTTCACTAAACCTTATTATCTACGCCTTGAGTCAGGCCTCATTTTTCTCAACCTTGTCATTTGCACCTCGGGTTGGGCCTCGTTCGATTCAACCTTATCATTTGCTTCTTGAGTCAGGCCTCGTTTAACATAACCATATCATTTGCGCCTTGAGTTGGGCCTCGTTTGACTCAACCTTATCATTTGTGCCTCGAGTCGGGCCTCGTTTGACTCAACCTTATCATTTACGCCATCGAGGCAGTCCCCGTTTAACTTAACCTTATTATTTACGCTTCGAGTTAGGCCTCATTCGATTCAACCTTATCATTTGTGCCTCGAGTCGAGCCTTGTTCGACTCAACCATATCATTTGCCCCTCGAGTCGGGCCTCGTTTTTAACTTACCCATATCATTTGTGCGTCCTCACGGGCCTCGTGTGACACAACCATATCATTTACGCCTCGAGTTGGGCCTCGTTTGACTCAACCTGATCATTTGCGCCTCGAGTCGGGTCTCGTTTGATTTAACCTTATCATTTGCGCCTTGAGTGGGGCCTCCTTTAACTCATCCATATCATTTGTGCCTCAAGTCGGGCCTCGTTAGACTCATCCATATCATTTGTCCCTCAAATCGGGCCTCATTTGACTCAACATTATCCTTTGCACCTCGAGTCGGGCATCATTCAATTCCATCTTATCATTTGCGCCTCGAGTCAAGCCTCATTTAACTCTCCCATATCATTTGCACCTCGAGTCGGCCCCCATTTCACTCAACCTTATTATCTGTGCCTTGAGTCAGGCCTCATTTTTCTCAACCTTATCATTTGCACCTCGGGTTGGGCCTCGTTCGATTCAACCTTATCATTTGCTTCTCGAGTTAGGCCTCATTTAACTCAACCATATCATTTGTGCCTCGACGCAGGCCTCGTTTGACTCAACCTTATTATTTGCGCCTCGAGTCGAGCGTTGTTCGATTCAACCTTATCATTTGCGCCTTGGGTTGGGCCTCGTTTGACTCACCCATATCATTTGAACCTCAAGTCGGTCCTTGTTTGACTCACCCATATCATTTGTGCCTTGACTCGGGCCTCGTTTTACTCAACCATATCATTTACGCCTCGAGACGAGCCTTGTTTGACTCAACCTTATCATTTGCGCCTCAAGTCAGGCCTCATTTCACTCAACCATATCATTTGTGCCCCAAGTTGGACCTCGTTTGACTCACCATTATCATTTGCTCCTTGAGTCGGGCCTCGTTTGACTGTACCTTATCATTTGTGCCTCGGGTCGGGCCTCATTTGATTCAACCTTATCATTTGTGCCTCGAGTTGGGCCTCGTTCGATTCAACCATATCATTTACATCTCGAGTTGGGCCTTGTTTGACTACCCATATCATTCGTGCCTCAACTCGGGCCTCGTTTGACTCAACCATATCATTTACGCCTCAAGACGGGCCTTGTTTGACTCAACCTTATCATTTGCGCCTCAAGTCAGGCCTTGTTTCACTCAACCATATCATTTGTGCCCCGAGTTGGACCTCGTTTGACTCACCCTTACCATTTGCTCCTTGAGTCGGGCCTCGTTTGACTCAACCTTATCATTTGCGCCTCGGGTCGGGCCTCGTTCGATTCAACCTTATCATTTGTGCCTCGAGTTGGGCCTCGTTCGATTCAACCACATCATTTAGATCTCGAGTTGGGCCTTGTTTGACTCACCCATATCATTTGTGCCTCGACTCGAGTCTCGTTTGACTCAACCATATCATTTACGCCTCGAGACGGGCCTTGTTTGACTCAACCTTATCATTTGCGCCTCAAGTCAGGCCTTGTTTCACTCAACCATATCATTTGTACCCCGAGTTAGACCTCGTTTGACACACCCTTACCATTTGCGCCTTGAGTTGGGCCTCGTTTGACTCAACCGTATTATGCGGGCCATGAGTCGAGCCCCGTTTGCCTCACCCACATCATTTGTGCCTCAACTCGGGCCTCGTTTGACTACCCTAGATTATTTACACCTCGAGTCGGGCCTCATTTGACACAACCTTATTATTTGTGCCTCGAGTCGGGCCTTGTTTGTCTCAACCTTATCATTTGCTCCTCGGGCTGACCTTGTTCGATTCAACCTTATCATTTGCTCCTCAAGTCGGGCCTCGTTTAACTCAACCATATCATTTGCGCCTTGAGTTGGGCCTTGTTTGACTCAACCTTATCATTTGCACCTCGAGTCAGGCCTCGTTTGACTCAACCTTATCATTTATGCCATCGAGGCAGGCCTCATTTGACTCAACCTTATTATTTATGCCTCGAGTCGGGCCTCGTTCGATTCAACCTTATCATTTGTGCCTCAAGTCGAGCCTTGTTTGACTCTACCATATCATTTACACCTTGAATCGGGCCTCGTTTGACTTACCCATATCATTTGTGCCTCCTCTCGAGCCTCCTGTGACTCAACCATATCATTTACGCCTCGAGTCGGGCCTCATTTGACTCAACCTTATCATATGCACCTCGAGTTTGGCCTTGCTTGATTTAACCTTATCATTTACGCCTCGAGTGGGGCCTCCTTTAACTTAACCATATCATTTGTGCCTCGAGTCGGGCCTCGATCGATTCCACCTTATCATTTGCGCCTCGAGTTGGGCCTCGTTTAACTCAACCTTATCATTTACGCCTTGAGGCGGGCCTCATTTAACTCAACCTTATTATTTGTGCCTCGAGTTGGGCCTTGTTCGATTCAACCTTATCATTTGCGCCACGAGTCGGGCCTCGATTGACTCACCCATATCATTTGCACCTCAAGTCGGGCCTCGTTTGACTCAACCATATCATTTGTGCCTTGACTCGGGCCTCGTTTCACTCAACCATAGCATTTACGCCTCGAGTCGGGCCTCGTTTGACTGAACCTTATCATTTGCGCCTCAAGTCAAGCCTCGTTTCACTCAGCCATATCATTTGTGCCCCGAGTTAGACCTCGTTTGACTCACCCTTACCATTTGTGCCTTGAGTCAGGCCTCGTTTGTCTCAACCTTATCATTTGTGCCTCGGGTTGCGCTTGTTCGATTCAACCTTATCATTTGCTCCTCGAGTCATGCCTCGTTTAACTCAACCATATCATTTGCGCCTTGAGTTGGGCCTTGTTTGACTCAACCTTATCATTTGCGCCTCGAGTCAGGCCTTGTTTGACTCAACCTTATCATTTGCGCCACGAGCCGGGCCTCGTTTGACTCAACCTTGTTATTTGTGCCTCGACTCGGGCCTCGTTTGTCTCAACCTTATCATTTGTGCCTCGGGTTGACTTTGTTCAATTCAAACTTATCATTTGCTCCTCGAGTTGGGCCTCGTTTAACTCAACCATAACATTTGTGCCTTGAGTCGGACCTCATTTGACTCAACCTTATCATTTGCGCCTCGAGTCGGGCCTCGCTTGACTCACCCATATTGTTTGCACCTCAAGTCGGGCCTCGTTTGACTCACCCATATCCTTTGTGCCTCGACTCGGGCTCGTTTGACTCAACCATATAATTTACGCCTCGAGACCGGCCTCGTTTGACTCAACCTTATCATTTGCGCCTGAAGTCAGGCCTCGTTTCACTCAACCATATCATTTGTGCCTCGAGTTGGACCTCGTTTGACTCACCCTTACCATATGCGCCTTGAGCCGGGCCTCGTTTGACTCAACCGTATTATGAGCGCCATGAGTTAGTCCTCATTTGACTCAGCCATACCATTTACGCCTTGAGTCGGGCCTCGTTCGACTCAACCATATCATTTACGTCTCAAGTCGGGGCTCGTTTAACTAACCCATATCATTTGTGCCTCAACTCGAGCCTCGTTTGACTCAACCACATCATTTACGCCTCTAGTCGGGCCTCGTTTGACTCAACCTTATCATTTGCACCCCGAGTCGGGCCTCGTTCGATTCAACATTATCATTTGTACCTCGAGTCGGGTCTCGTTTAACTTAACAATATTATGTGCGCCTGAAGTCGGGCCTCATTTGACTCAACCTTATTATTTGCTCCTTGAGTCGGGCCTCGTTCGACTTAACCTTATAATTTGCGCCTCGAGTCTGGCCTCGGTTGATGCAACCTTAGCATTTGCGCCTCGTGTTAGGCCTCATTCAACTTGCGCTTAGCCTTTGTGCCTCATGTCGGGCCTCGTTTGATTCACCCATATCATTTGTGCCTCAACTCGGACCTCGTTTGACTAAACCATATCATTTACACCTCGAGTCAGGCCTCGTTTGACTCAACCTTATCATTTGCACCTTGAGTCGGGCCTCGTTTAACTCAACCATATCATTGGTGCCGCAAGTTGTGCCTCGTTGGACTGAACTTTATCATTTGCACCTCGAGTCGGTCCTCGTTCGACTCAACCTTATCATTTGCGCCTCGAGTCAGGCCTCGTTTGACTCAACCTTATCATTTACGCCACGAGCCGGGCCTCGTTTGACTCAACCTTGTTATTTGCACCTCGAGTCAGGCCTCATTTGTTTCAACCTTATCATTTGTGCCTCGGGTTGACCTTGTTCGATTCAACCTTATCATTTGCTCCTCAAGACGGGCCTCGTTTGACTCAACGTTATCATTTGTGCCTTAAGTCAGGCCTCGTTTCACTCAACCATATCATTTGTACCCCAAGTTGGACCTTGTTTGACTCACCATTACCATTTGCTCCTCGAGTCGGGCCTCCTTTGACTCAACCTTATCATTTGCACCACGGGTCGGGCCTCGTTCGATTCAACCTTATCATTTGTGCCTCGAGTTGGGCCTCGTTCGATTCAACCATATCATTTACATCTCGAGTTGGGCCTCGTTTGACTCACCCATATCATTTGTGCCTTAACTCGGGCCTTGTTTGACTCAACCATATCATTTACGCCTCGAGACGGGCCTTGTTTGACTCAACCTTATCATTTGCGCCTCAAGTCAGGCCTCGTTTTACTCAACCAATCATTTGTGCCCCGAGTTGGGCCTCGTTTGACTCACCCTTACCATTTGCACCTTGAGTCGGGCCTCGTTTGACTCAACCTTATTATTTGCGCCTCGGGTCGGGCCTCGTTCGATTCAACCTTATCATTTGTTCCTCGAGTCGAGCCTTGTTCGACTCAACCATATTATTTATGGCTCGAGTCGGGCCTCGTTTGACTTACCCATATCATTTGTGCCTCGAGTGAGGCCTCGTTTAACTCAACCATATAATTTGCACCTCGAGTCGGGCCACGTTTGACTCAACCTTATTATTTGTGCCTTGAGTCAGGCCTCGTTCAACTTACACTTACCATTTGTGCCTCGAGTCGGGCCTCGTTTGATTCACCCATATCATTTGTGCCTCAACTCGGGCCTCGTTTGACTTAACCATATCATTTACGCCTCAAGTGGGGCATTGTTTGACTTAACCTTATGATTTACGCCTCGAGACGGGCCTCGTTCGATTCAACCTTATCATTTGCGCCTCGAGTCGGGTCTCGTTTAACTTAACTATATCATTTCTGCCTCAAGTCGGGTCTCGTTGGACTCAACTTTATCATTTGAACCTCGAGTCAGACCTCGTTCGACTCAACCTTATCATTTGTGCCTCGAGTCGGGCCTTGTTCAATTCAACCTTATCATTTGCGCCTCGAGTCGAGCCTTGTTCAACTCAACTATATCATTTGTGCCTCGAGTCGGGCCTCGTTTGACTTAACCATATCCTTTGTGCCTCGAGTGGGGCCTCGTTTAAGTCAACCATATCATTTGCGCCTCGAGTGGGGCCTCGTTTAACTCAACCATATCATTTGCGCCTTGAGTCGGGCCTCGTTTGACTCAACCTTATCATTTGCACCTCGAGTCAAGCCTCGTTTGACTCAACCTTATCATTTATGCCATTGAGGCGGGCCTTGTTTGACTCAACCTTATTATTTACACCTCAAGACGGGCCTTGTTTGACTCAACGTTATCATTTGTGCCTCAAGTCAAGCCTTGTTTCACTCAACTATATCATTTGTGCCTCGAGTTAGGCCTCTTTTGACTCACCCTTACCATTTGCACCTTGAGTCGGGCCTCGTTTGACTCAACCGTATTATGAGCACCATGAGTTGGTCCTCATTTGACTCAGTCATATCGTTTATGCCTCGAGTCGGGCCTCGTTCGACTCAACCATATCAATTGTGCCCCGAGTCAGGCCTCGTTTGACTAACCCATATCATTTGTGCCTCAACCCAGGCCTCATTTGTCTTAACCATATCATTTATGCCTCCAATCGGGCCTCGTTTGACTCAACCTTATCATTTGCGCCCTGAGTCGCACCTCGTTCGATTCAACCTTATCATTTGCGCCTCAAGTCGGGCCTTGTTTAACTCAACCATATCATTTGCACCTCGAGTCGGGCCTCATTTGACTCAATCTTATTATTTGCACCTTGAGTCAGGCCTCATTCGACTCAACCTTATCTTTGCGCCTCAAGTCGTGCCTCGTTTGATGCAACCTTATCATTTGCACCTCGTGTTGGGCCTCGTTCAACTTATGCTTACCATTTGTGCCTTGAGTCAGGCCTCATTTAATTCACCCATATCATTTGTGCCTCAACTCGGGCCTCATTTGACTCAACCATATCATTTACGCCTCGAGTCAGGCCTCGTTTGACTCAACCTTATCATTTATGCCTCGAGTCGGGCCTCGTTTGACTCAACCTTATCATTTGTGCCTCGAGTTGGGTCTCGTTTGATTCAACCTTATCATTTGCGCCTTGAGTGGGGCCTCGTTTGACTCACCCATATCATTTGAACCTCAAGTCGAGCCTCGTTTGACTCCCCCATATCATTTGTGCCTCGACTTGGGCCTTGTTTTACTCAACCATATCATTTATGCCTCAAGACGGGCCTTGTTTGACTCAACGTTATCATTTGTGCCTCAAGTTAGGCCTCGTTTCATTCAACCATATCATTTGTGCCCCAAGTTAGGCCTCTTTTGACTCACCCTTACCATTTGCACCTTGAGTCGGGCCTCATTTGACTCAACCGTATTATGAGCGTCATGAGTTAGTCCTCATTTGACTCAGTCATATCGTTTATGCCTTGAGTCGGGCCTCGTTCGACTCAACCATATCAATTGTACCTCGAGTCAGTCCTCATTTGACTGACCCATATCATTTGTGCCTCAACTCAGGCCTCATTTGTCTCAACCATATCATTTATGCCTCCAGTCGGGCCTCGTTTGACTCAACCTTATCATTTGCGCCCTGAGTCGGGCCTCGTTCGATTCAACCTTATCATTTGCGCCTCGAGTCGGGCCTTGTTTAACTCAACCATATCATTTGCACCTCGAGTCGGGCCTCATTTGACTCAATCTTATTATTTGCACCTTGAGTCAGGCCTCATTCGACTCAACCTTATCTTTGCGCCTCAAGTCGTGCCTCATTTGATGCAACCTTATCATTTGCACCTCGTGTTGGGCCTCGTTCAACTTATGCTTACCATTTGTGCCTCGAGTCAAGCCTCATTTAATTCACCCATATCATTTGTGCCTCAACTCGGGCCTTGTTTGACTCAACCATATCATTTACGCCTCGAGTCGGGCCTCGTTTGACTCAACCTTATCATTTATGCCTCGAGTCGGGCCTCGTTTGACTCAACCTTATCATTTGTGCCTCGAGTTGGGCCTCGTTCGATTCAACCTTATCATTTGCGCCTTGGGTGGGGCCTCGTTTGACTCACCCATATCATTTGAACCTCAAGTCGAGCCTTGTTTGACTCCCCCATATCTTTTGTGCCTCGACTCGGGCCTTGTTTTACTCAACCATATCATTTACGCCTCAAGACGGGCCTTGTTTGACTCAACGTTATCATTTGTGCCTCAAGTCAGGCCTCGTTTCACTCAACCATATCATTTGTGCCCCAAGTTAGGCCTCTTTTGACTCACCCTTACCATTTGCACCTTGAGTCGGGCCTCGTTTGACTCAACCATATTATGAGCATCATGAGTTAGTCCTCATTTGACTCAGCCATATCGTTTACGCCTTGAGTCGGGCCTCGTTGGACTTAACCATATCAATTGCGCCTCGAGTCGGGTCTCGTTTGACTGACCCATATCATTTGTGCCTCAACTCGGGCCTCATTTGTCTCAACCATATCATTTATGCCTCCAGTCAGGCCTCGTTTGACTCAACCTCATCATTTGTGCCCCAAGTCTGGCCTCGTTCGATTCAACCTTATCATTTGCGCCTCGAGTCGGGCCTTGTTTAACTCAACGATATCATTTGCGCCTTGAGTCGGGCCTCATTTGACTCAATCTTATTATTTGCACCTTGAGTCAAGCCTCGTTTGACTCAACCTGATCTTTGCATCTCGAGTCATGCCTTGTTTGACGCAACCTTATCATTTGCACCTCGTGTTGGGCCTCGTTCAACTTACGCTTACCATTTGCGCCTCGAGTCAGGCCTCGTTTGATTCACCCATATCATTTGTGCCTCAACTCGGGCCTCGTTTGACTCAACCATATCATTTACGCCTTAAGTCGGGCCTCGTTTGACTCAACCTTATCATTTACGCCTCGAGTCGGGCCTCGTTTGACTTAACCTTATCATTTCTGCCTCAAGTTGGGCCTCGTTCGATTCAACCTTATCATTTGTGCCTTGAGTGGGGCCTCGTTTAACTCAACCATATCGTTTGTGCCTCGAGTCGAGCCTCATTTGACTCCACCTTATCATTTGTGCCTCGAGTCAAGCCTCGTTCGACTTAACCTTATCATTTGCGCCTCGTGTTGGGCCTTGTTCAACTCACGCTTACCATTTGCGCCTTGAGTCGGGCCACGTTTGACACAATGGTATTATGAGCGCCATGAGTTGGTCCTCATTTAACTCACCCATATCGTTTGCGCCTCGAGTCGGACCTCGTTCGACTCACCCATATCATTTATGCCTAAACTTGGGCCTCGTTTGACTCAACCATATCATTTATGCCTCGAGTCGAGACTTGTTTGACTCAACGTTATCACTTGTGCTTCGAGTCGGGCCTCATTCGATTAAAGCCTATTATTTATGCCTCGAGTCGGGCCTCGTTTAACTTAACCATATCATTTGCGCCTCGAGTCAGGCCTCGTTTGACTCAACCTTATTATTTGCTCCTCGAGTCAGGCCTCGTTTGACTCAACCTTATCATTTGCGCCTTGAGTTGAGCCTCGTTTAACTCAACCTTATCATTTACGCGTCGTGTTGGGCTTCATTCAACTTACGCTTACCATTTGCGCGTCGAGTCGGGCCTCATTTCATTCAACCATATCATTTGTGCCTCAACTCGGGCCTCGTTTGACTTAACCATATCATTTACGCCTTCAGTCAGGCCTCGTTTGACTCAACCTTATCATTTACGCCTCGAGTTGGGCCTCGTTTAACTCAACCATATCATTTGTGCCTCAAGTCGAGCCTCGTTTGACTCAACTTTATCATTTGTGCCTGGAGTAGGTACTCGTTCGACTGAACGTTATCATTTGCACCTCGAATTGGGCCTCGTTTGACCTAACCTTATCATTTGCTCCTCGAGTCAAGCCTCATTCGATTCAACCTTCATATTTGCGCCTCGAGTCGGTCCTCGTTTGACTCAACCTTATCATTTGCACCTCGAGTCAGAACTTGTTCGATTTAACCTTCTTATTTGCGCATCGAGTCGAGCCTCGTTTAACTCAACCATATCATTTGCACCTTGAGTCGGGCCTCGTTTGACTCAACCTTATCATTTGTGCCTCGAGTCGGGCCTCGTTTGACTCAACCTTATCATTTATACCATCGAGGCGGGCCTTGTTTGACTGAACCTTATTATTTGCGCCTCGAGTCGGGCCTTATTTTTCTTAACCTTATCATTTGTGCCTCGGGTTGGGCCTCGTTCGATTCAACCTTATCATTTGCACCTCGAGTCAGGCCTTGTTTAACTCAACCATATCATTTGCACCTTGAGTCGGGCCTTGTTTGACTCAACCTTATCATTTACGCCTCGAGTCGAGCATCGTTTGACTCAAACTTATTATTTGCTCCTCAAGTTGGGCCTCGTTTGACTCAACATTATCATTTGCGCCTCGAGTCAAGCCTCGTTCGATTCAACCTTATCATTTGCGCCTCGAGTCGGTCCTCATTTAACTCAATCATATTATTTGCGCCTTGAGTCAGGCCTCGTTTGACTTAACCTTATTATTTGCGCCTTGAGTCGGGCCTCCTTTTTCTTAACCTTCTCATTTGCGCCTTGGGTTGGGTCTCGTTTGATTCAACCTTATCATTTGTGCCTCTAGTCAGGACTCGTTTAACTCAACCATATCATTTGCACCTTGAGTCGGGCCTCGTTGGACTCAATCTTATAATTTGTGCCTCGAGTCGGGCCTTGTTCGATTCAACCTTCTCATTTGCGCATCGAGTCGAGCCTCGTTTAACTCAACCATATCATTTACACCTTGAGTCAGGCCTCGTTTGACTCAACCTTATCATTTGCGCCTCGAGTCGGGCCTCGTTTGACTCAACCTTGTCGGGCCTCGTTTGACTCAACCTTATCATTTACGCCATCAAGGTTGGCCTCGTTTGACTCAACCTTATTATTTGCACCTCGAGTCGGGCCTCGTTTTTCTTAACCGTATCATTTGTGCCTAAGGTTGGGCCTCATTCGATTTAACTTTATCATTTGCACCTCGAGTCAGGCCTCATTTAACTCAACCATATCATTTGCACCTTGAGTCGGGCCTCGTTTGACTCAACCTTATCATTTGCACCTCGAGTCGGGCATCGTTTGACTCAAACTTATTATTTGCTCCTCAAGTCGGGCCTCGTTTGACTCAACGTTATCATTTGCGCCTCGAGTCAGGCCTCGTTCGATTTAACCTTATCATTTGCACCTTAAGTCGATCCTTATTTAACTCAACCATATTATTTGCGCCTTGAGTCAGGCCTCATTTGACTCAACCTTATTATTTGCGCCTTGAGTCGGGCCTCGTTTTACTTAACCTTCTCATTTACGCCTCGGGTTGGGCCTCGTTCGATTCAACCTTATCATTTGCGCCTCTAGTCAAGCCTTGTTTAACTGAACCATATCATTTGCACCTTGAGTCGGGCCTTGTTGGACTCAACCTTATCATTTGTGCCTCGAGTTAGGCCTTGTTTGACTCAAACTTATTATTTGCTCCTGGACTCGGACCACGTTCGACTCAACCATATCATTTGCGCCTCAAGTCGGGCCTCATTTAACTCAACCGTATCATTTGTGCCTCGAGTCGGGCTTCGTTCGATTCAACCTTATCATTTGTGCCTCGAGTCGGGACTCGTTTAACTCAACCATATCATTTGCGCCTCAAGCCAGGCTTCGTTTGACTCAACTTTATCATTTGCGCCTCGAGTCGGTCCTCGTTTGACTCAACCATATCATTTGCACCTTATGTTGGGCCTCGTTTCACTCAACCTTATCATTTGCGCCTCGTGTTGGGCCTCGTTCAACTTACGCTTACCATTTGCGCATCGAGTCGGGCCTCGTTTGAGTCACCCATATCATTTGTGCCTCGAGTCGGGCCTCATTTGACTCCACCTTATCATTTGTGCCTCGAGTCGGGCCTTATTCGATTCAACCTTCTCATTTGCGCATCGAGTCGAGTCTTGTTTAACTCAACCATATCATTTGCACCTTGAGTCGGGCCTCGTTTGACTCAACCTTATCGTTTGCGCCTCGAGTCGGTCCTCGTTTGACTCAACCTTATTATTTACACCATCGAGGTGGGCCTCGTTTGACTCAACCTTATTATTTGCGCCTTGAGTCGGGTCTCATTTTTCTTAACCTTATCATTTGCACCTCGGGTTGGGCCTCGTTCGATTCAACCTTATCATTTATGCCTTGAGTCAGGCCTCGTTTAACTCAACCATATCATTTGCACCTTGAGTCGGGCCTCATTTGACTCAACCTTATCGTTTGTGCATCGAGTCGGGCAACGTTTGACTCAAACTTATTATTTGCTCCTCGAGTTGGGACTCGTTCGATTCAACCTTATCATTTGTGCCTCGAGTCGGGCCTCGTTTAAATCAACCTTATTATTTGCGCCTCGAGTCGGGCCTCGTTTGACTCAACCTTATTATTTGCGCCTCGAGTCGGGCCTCGTTTGACTCAACCTTATCATTTATGCCATCGAGTTGGGCCTTAATTGACTTAATCTTATTATTTGCGGCTCAAGTTGGGCCTCGTTTGATTCAACCTTATCATTTGCGCCTAGAGTGGGGCCTCGATTGACTCACCCATATCATTTGCACCTCGAGTCGGGCCTTGTTTGACTCACCCATATCATTTGTGCCTCAACTCGGGCCTCATTTGACTCAACCGTATCATTTACGCCTCAAGTCGGGCCTTGTTTGACTCAACCATATCATTTGTGCCCCGAGTTGGACCATGTTTGACTCACACTTACCATTTGCGCCATGTGTCGGGCCTCGTTTGGCTCAACCATATTATGAGCGCCATGAGTTGGTCCTCATTTGACTTAGCCATATCGTTTGTGCCTCGAGTCAGGCCTCGTTCGACTCAACCATATCATTTGCACCTTGAGTCGGGCCTCGTTTGACTCACCCACATCATTTGTGCCTCAACTCGGGCCTCATTTGACTCAACCACATCATTTATGCCTCGAGTTGGGCCTCGTTTGACTCAACCTTATCATTTGCGCCTCGAGTCAGCCTCATTCCATTCAACCTTATCATTTGCGCCTCGAGTTGGGCCTCGGTCCATTCGACCATATCATTTACGTCTCAAGTTGCGCCTCGTTTGACTCACCCATACCATTTGTACCTCGACTCAGGCCTCGTTTGACTCAACCATATCATTTGTGCCACGAGTTGGACCTCATTTGACTCAACCTTACCATTTGCGCCTTGAGTCGATCCTCGTTGGACTCAACTGTATTATGAGCGCCTTGAGTTGGGCCTCAATTGACTTAGCCATCTTGTTTACACCTTGAGTCGAGCCTTGTTCGACTCAACCATATCATTTGCGCCTTGAGTCGGGCATGTTTGACTCACCCATATCTTTTGTGCCTCTACTCGGGCATTGTGTGACTTAACCATATCATTGACACCACGAGTCAGGCCTCATTTGACTCAACCTTATCATTTGTGCCTCGAGTCGGGCCTCGTTCGATTCAACCTTATCATTTGCGCCTCGAGTGGGGCCTCATTTAACTCAACCATATCATTTGCACCTCGAGTCGAGCCTTGTTTGACTCAACCTTATCATTTGCACCTTGTGTTAGGCCTTGTTCAACTCATGCTTACCATTTGCGCCTTCAGTCGGGCCTCGTTTGACTCAACCATATTATGAGTGCCATGAGTTGGTCCTCATTTGACTCAGCCATATCATTTGGTCCTTGAGTCGAACCTCGTTAGACTCACCCATATCATTTGTGCCTCAACTCGTGCCTCATTTGACTCAACCATATTATTTACGCCTCAAGTCATGCCTCGTTTGACTCAACGTTATCATTTGTGCCTCGAGTCTGGCCTCGTTCGATTCAACCTTATCATTTGTGCCTCGAGTCAGTCCTCGTTTAACTTAACCATATCATTTGGGCCTTGAGTCAGGCCTCGTTTGACTCAACCTTATTATTTGCACCTCGAGTCTGGCCTCGTTTTTCTTAACCTTTTCGTTTGCACCTCGGGTTGGGCCTCATTTGATTCAACCTTATCATTTGCGCCTCTAATCAAGCCTCGTTTAACTCAACCATATCATTTGCACCTTGAGCCGGGCCTTGTTTGACTCAACCTTATCATTTGTGTCTCGAGTCGGGCCTTGTTTGACTCAAACTTATTATTTGCTCCTCGACTCAGAACTCGTTCGACTCAACCTTATCATTTGCGCCTCGAGTCGGGACTCGCTTAACTCAACCATATCATTTGCGCCTCAAATCAGGCCTCGTTCGATTCAACCTTATTATTTGCGCCTCGAGTCAGGCCTTGTTTAACTCAACCATATTATTTATGCCTTGAGTCGGGCCTCGTTTGACTCAACTTTATCATTTGCGCCTCTAGTCGGTCCTCGTTTGACTCAACTTTATCATTTGCACCTCGTCTTGCGCCTCGTTTGACTCAACCTTATCATTTGTGCCTCGAGTTGGGCCTTGTTCAACTTACGCTTACCATTTGCACATGGAGTCAGGCCTCGTTTGAATCACCCACATCATTTGTGCCTCAACTCGGTCCTCGTTTGACTCAACCATATCATTTAGACCTCGAGTCAGGCCTCGTTCAATTCGTTCTTATCATTTGCGCCTCAAGTCGGGCCTCGTTTAACTCAACCATATCATTTGTGCCTCGAGTCGGTCCTCGTTTGACTCAACCATATCATTTGTGCCTCGAGTCGGGCCTCATTTGACTCAACCTTATCATTTGCGCCTCAAGTCGTGCCTTGTTCGATTCAACCTTCACATTTGCGCCTCAAGTCAGGCCTTGTTCGATTTACCCTTCTCATTTGCGCATCGAGTCGAGCCTCGTTTAACTTAATCATATTATTTGCACCTTGAGTCGGGCCTCGTTTGATTCAACCTTATCATTTGTGTCTTGAGTCGGGCCTCATTTGACTCAACCTTATCATTTACGCCAACGAGGCAGGCCTCGTTTAACTCAACCTTATTATTTCTGGCTCAAGTTAGGCCTCGTTCGATTCAACCTTATCATTTGTGCCTCGAGTGAGGCCTCGATTGACTCATCCATATCATTTGCACCTCGAGTCGGGCCTCGTTTGACTCACCCATATCATTTGTGCCTCGACTCGAGCCTCGTTTGACTCAACCGTATCATTTACGCCTGGGGACGGGCCTCATTTGACTCAACCTTATCCTTTGCGCCTCAAGTTGGGCCTCGTTTGACTCAACCTTATTATTTGCACCTCAAGTCGGGCCTCGTTTGACTCAACCTTATCATTTACGCCATCGAGTCGGGCCTCATTTGACTCAACCTTATTATTTGCGGCTCAAGTTGGGCCTCGTTCGATTCAACCTTATCATTTGCGCCTCAAGTGGGGCCTCGATTGACTCACCCATATCATTTGCACCTCGAGTCGGGCCTCGTTTGACTCACCCATATCATTTGTGCCTCGACTCGGGCCTCATTTGACTCAACCGTATCATTTACGCCTGGGGACGGGCCTCGTTTGACTCAACCTTATCCTTTGCGCCTCAAGTCGGTCCTCGTTTGACTCAACCATTTCATTTGTGCCCCGAGTTGGACCACGTTTGACTCACACTTACCATTTGCGCCATGTGTCGGGCCTCGTTTGGTTCAACCATATTATGAGCGCCATGAGTTGGTCCTCATTTGACTCAGCCATATCGTTTGTGCCTCGAGTCGGGCCTCGTTTGACTCAACCATATTATTTGCACCTTGAGTCGGGCCTCGTTTGACTCACCCACATCATTTGTGCCTTAACTCGGGTCTCATTTGACTCAACCACATTTATGCCTCGAGTCAGGCCTCATTTGACTCAACCTTATCATTTGCGCCTCGAGTCGGCCTTCTTCCATTCAACCTTATCATTCGCGCCTCGAGTTGGGCCTCGTTCCATTCACCCATATCATTTACTTCTTGAGTTGCGCCTCATTTGACTCACTCATACCATTTGTACCTCGACTCGGGCCTCGTTTGACTCAACCATATCATTTGTGCCACGAGTTGGACTCATTTGACTTAACCTTACCATTTGCGCCTTGAGTCGATCCTCGTTTGACTCAACTGTATTATGAGCGCCTTGAGTTGGGCCTCAATTGACTCAGCCATCTTGTTTTCACCTTGAGTCGAGCCTTGTTCGACTCAACCATATCATTTGCGCCTCGAGTCGGGCATGTTTGACTCACCCATATCTTTTGTGCCTCTACTCAGTCATTGTGTGACTCAACCATATCATTTACACCATGAGTCAAGCCTCATTTGACTCAACCTTATCATTTGTGCCTTGAGTCGGGCCTCGTTTGATTCAACCTTACCATTTGTGCCTCGAGTGAGGGCCTTGTTTAACTCAACCATATCATTTGCGCTTTGATTCGAGCCTCGTTTGACTCAACCTTATAATTTGCGCCTCGAGTCGGGCCTCGTTTGACTCAACCATATCATTTGCACCTCGTGTTGGGCCTTGTTCAACTCACGCTTACCATTTGTACCTTCAGTCGGGCCTCGTTTGACTCAACTGTATTATGAGCGCCATGAGTTGGTCCTCATTTGACTCAGCCATATCATTTGGTCCTCAAGTCGAACCTTGTTAGACTCACCCATATCATTTGTGTCTCAACTCGTGCCTCGTTTGACTCAACCATATTATTTATGCCTCAAGTCGGGCCTCTTTTGACTCAACATTATCATTTGTGCCTCAAGTCAGGCCTCGTTCGATTCAACCTTATCATTTGCACATCGAGTCGGTCCTCGTATAACTCAACCATATCATTTGTGCCTTGAGTCAGGTTTGACTCGACCTTATTATTTGCGCCTCGAGTCGGGCCTCGTTTTTCTTAACCTTTTCATTTCCACCTCGGGTTGGGCCTCGTTCGATTCAACCATATCATTTGCACCTCTAGTCAGGCCTCGTTTAACTCAACCATATCATTTGCACCTTGAGTCGGGCCTCGTTTGACTCAACCTTATCATTTGTGCCTCGAGTCAGGCCTTGTTTGACTCAAACTTATTATTTGCTCCTCGACTCAGACCTCGTTCAACTCAACCTTATCATTTACGCCTCGAGTCGGGCCTCATTTTTCTCAACCTTATTATTTGCGCCTCGAGTCGGGCCTCATTTCTCTCAACCTTATCAATTGCGCCTCGAGTCAGGACTAGCTTAACTCAACCATATCATTTGCGCCTCGAATCGGGCCTCGTTCGATTCAACCTTATCATTTGCGCCTCGAGTCGGGCCTTGTTTAACTCAACCTTATCAATTATGCCTCGAGTGGGGCCTCGATTGACTCACCCATATCATTTGCGCCTCGAGTCGGGCCTCGTTTGACTCAACCTTATTATTTGCTCCTCAAGTCGTGCCTCGTTTGACTCAACCTTATCATTTATGCATCGTGTTGTGCCTCGTTCAACGTACGCTTACCATTTGCGCGTCGAGTTGGGCCTTATTTCATTCACCCATATCATTTGTCCTTCAACTCGGGCGTCATTTGACTTAACCATATCATTTATGCCTTGAGTCAGGCCTCGTTTGACTCAACCTTATAATTTACGCCTTGAGTCGGGACTTGTTTAACTCAACCATATCATTTGTGCCTCGAGTCGGGCCTCGTTTGACTCAACTTTATCATTTGCGCCTCGAGTCGGTACTCGTTTGACTCAACCTTATCATTTGCGCTTCGAGTCGGGCCTCGTTTGACCCAACCTTATCATTTGCGCCTTGAGTCAAGCCTTGTTCGATTCAACCTTCTCATTTGCACATCGACTCAGGCCTCGTTTGACTCAACTTTATCATTTGCGCCTCGAGTCGGTCCTCGTTTGACTCAACCTTATCATTTGCACCTCGAGTCAGGCCTCGTTTGACTTAACCTTATCATTTGCGCCTTGAGTCGGGCATCGTTTGACTCAAACTTATTATTTGCTCCTCGAGTCGGGCCTCGTTCGATTCAACCTTATCTTTTGCGCCTCGAGTCGGGCCTCGTTTAACTCAACCATATCATTTACGCCTCGAGTCGGGCCTCGTTTGACTCAACCTTAATATTTGTGCCTCGAGTCGGGGCTCGTTTGACTCAACCTTATCATTTACGCCATCGAGTCGGGCCTCGTTTGACTCAACCTTATTATTTGTGCCTCAAGTTGGGCCTCATTTGATTCAAGCTTATCATTTGCGCCTTGAGTGGGGCCTCGATTGACTCACCCATATCATTTGCACATCGAGTCGGGCCTCATTTGACTCACCCATATCATTTATGCCTCAACTCGGGCCTCGTTTGGCTCAACCGTATCATTTACGCCAAGGGATGGGCTTCATTTGACTCAACCTTGTCATTTGCGCCTCAGGTCAGGCCTCATTTGACTTAACCATATCATTTGTGCCCCGAGTTGGACCTCGTTTGACTCACACCTACCATTTGCGCCTTGTGTCGGGCCTCGTTTGGCTCAACCATATTATGGGCGCCATGAGTTGGTCCCCATTTGACTCAGCCATATTGTTTGCGCCTCGAGTCGGGCCTCGTTCGACTCAACCATATCATTTGTGCCTTGAGTTAGGCCTTGTTTGACTTACCCACTTCATTTGTGCCTCAACTCGGGCCTCATTTGACTCAACCACATCATTTATGCCTCGAGTCGGGCCTCGTTTGACTCAACCTTATCATTTGCGCCTCGAGTCGGCCTCGTACCATTCAACCTTATCATTTGCGCCTCGAGTTGGGCCTCGTTCGATTCAACCATATCATTTACATCTCGAGTTGCACCTCGTTTGACTCACTCGTACGATTTGTACCTCGACTCGGGCCTCGTTTGACTCAACCATATCATTTACGCCTCGAGACAAGCCTCGTTTGACTCAACCATATCATTTGTGCCATGAGTTAGACCTCATTTGACTTAACCTTACCATTTGCCCCTTGAGTTGATCCTCGTTTGACTCAACTGTAATATGAGCGCCTTGAGTTGGGCCTCAATTGACTCAGCCATCTCGTTTGCACCTTGAGTCGAGCCTTGTTCGACTCAACAATATCATTTGCGCCTCGAGTCGGGCTTGTTTGACTCAACCATATCTTTTGTGCCTCTACTCGGGCATCGTGTGACCCAACCATATCATTTACACCTCGAGTCGGGCCTCATTTGACTCAACCTTATCATTTGTGCCTTGAGTTGGGCCTCGTTCGACTCAACCTTATCATTCGCGCCTCGAGTCAGGCATCGTTTAACTCAACCATATCATTTGCACCTTCAGTCGGGCCTCGTTTGACACAACCTTATCATTTGTGCCTCGAGTTGGGCCTTGTTCGACTCAACCTTATCATTTGCACCTCCACTCGGGCATCGTGTGACTCAACCATATCATTTATGCCTCGAGTCGGGCCTCGTTTGACTTAACCATATCATTTGTGCCCCGAGTTAGACCTCGTTTGACTCATACTTGCCATTTGCGCCTTGCATCGGGCCTCGTTTGGCTCAACCATATTATGAGCGCCATGAGTTAGTCCTCATTTGACTCAGCCATATCGTTTGCACCTTGAGTCGGGCCTCGTTCGACTCAACCATATCATTTACGCCTCGAGTCGGGCCTCGTTTGACTCACCCGCATCATTTGTGCCTCAACTCAGGCATCATTTGACTAAACCATATCATTTACGCTTCAGGTCGAGCCTCATTTGACTCACCCACATCATTTGTGCCTCAACTGGGGCCTTATTTGACTCAACCATATCATTTACGCCTTGAGTCAGGCCTTGTTTGACTCAACCTTACCATTTGTGCCTTGAGTCAGGCCTTGTTCGATTCAACCTTATCATTTGTCCTCTAGTTGGGCCTTGTTTGATTCAACCATATCATTTACATATCGAGTTGGCCCTCGTTTGACTCACCCATACCATTTGTGCCTCGACTCAGGCCTCGTTTGACTCAACCATATCATTTACGCCTCGAGACGGGCCTCGTTTGACTCAACCATATCATTTGTGCCTCAAGTCAGGCCTCGTTTGACTCAACCATAGCATTTGTGCCATGAGTTGGAACTCGTTTGACTAACCCTTACCATTGCGCCTAAAGTCGGTCCTCGTTTGACTTAACTGTATTATGAGCACCTTGAGTTGGGCCTCAATTGACTCAGCCATCTTGTTTGCATCTCGAGTAGACCCTTGTTCGACTCAACCATATCATTTGTGCCTCGAGTCAGGCTTGTTTGACTCACCCATATCTTTTATGCCTCCACTCAGGCATCGTGTGACTCAACTACATCATTTACGCCTTGAGTTGGGCCTCATTTAACTCAACCTTATCATTTGCGCCTCGAGTCAGGCATTGTTTAACTCAACCATATCATTTGCACCTTAAGTCGGGCCTCGTTTGACTCAACCTTATCATTTGTACCTCGAGTCGGGCCTTGTTTGACTCAAACTTATTATTTGCTCCTCGACTCGGACCTCGTTCGACTCAACCTTATCATTTGCGCCTCGAGTTGGGCCTCATTTTTCTCAACCTTATTATTTATAACTCGAGTCGGGCCTCGTTTTTCTCAACCTTATCATTTGTGCCTCGAGTCGGACCTCGTTTAACTCAACCATATCATTTGCGCCTTGAGTCGAGCCTTGTTCGATTCAACCTTATCATTTGCGCCTCGAGTCGGGCCTTGTTTAACTCAACCATATTATTTGTGCCTCGAGTCGGGCCTCGTTTGACTCGAGTTGGTCCTCATTTGACTCAACTTTATCATTTGCACCTCGTTTTGCGCCTCGTTTGACTCAACCATATCATTTGCGTCTCGTGTTGGGCCCCGTTCAACTTATGCTTACCATTTGAGCATGGAGTCAGGCCTCGTTTGAATCACCCACATCATTTGTGCCTCAACTCGGGCCTCGTTTGACTCAACCATATCATTTAGACCTCGAGTCGGGCCTCATTCAATTCATTCTTATCATTTACGCCTCAAGTCGGGCCTCGTTTAACTCAACCATATCATTTGTGCCTCGAGTCGGTCCTCGTTTGACTCAACCATATCATTTGTGCCTCAAGTCGGGCTTCGTTTGACTCAACCTTATCATTTGTGCCTCAAGTCGTGCCTTGTTCGATTCAACCTTCATATTTGCGCCTCAAGTCGGGCCTTGTTTGATTCAACCTTCTCATTTGCGCATCGAGTCGAGCCTCGTTTAACTTAACCATATTATTTGCACCTTGAGTCGTGCCTCATTTGACTCAACCTTATCATTTGTGCCTCGAGTCGGGCCTCGTTTGACTCAACCTTATCATTTACGCCATCGAGGCGGGCCTCATTTGACTCAACCTTATTATTTGCGCCTCGAGTCGGGCCTTTTTTAACCTTCTCATTTGCACCTTGGGTTGGGCCTCGTTCGATTCAACCTTATCATTTGCGCCTCAAGTCAGGCCTCGTTTAACTCAACCATATCATTTGCACCTTGAGTCGGGCCTCGTTTGACTCAACCTTATCATTTGTGCCTTGAGTTGGGCATCGTTTCACTCAAAGTTATTATTTGCTTCTCGAGTTGGGCCTCATTCGATTCAACCTTATTATTTGCGCCTCGAGTCGGGCCTCGTTTAACTCAACCATATCATTTGCACCTCGAGTCGAGCCTCGTTTGACTCAACCTTTTTATTTGCGCCTCAAGTTGGGCCTCATTTTTCTTAACCTTATCATTTGCGCCTCGGGTTAGGCCTCGTTCGATTCAACCTTATCATTTGCGCCTCGAGTCAGGCCTCATTTAACTCAACCATATCATTTGCACCTTGAGTCGGGCCTCGTTTGCCTCAACTTTATCGTTTGCACCTCGCGTTGGGCCTCGTTTAACTTACGCTTACCATTTGCGCATGGAGTCACGCCTCATTTGAATCACCCATATCATTTGTTCCTCTACTCGGGCCTCGTTTGGCTCAACCATATCATTTAGACCTCGAGTCGAGCCTTGTTCAATTCATTTTTATCATTTGCGCCTTGAGTCGGGCCTCGTTTAACTCAACCATATCATTTGTGCCTCGAGTTGGTCCTCGTTTGACTCAACCATATCATTTGTGCCTCGAGTCGGGCCCCGTTTGACTCAACCTTATCATTTACGCCATCGAGGCGGGCCTCATTTAGCTATTCCTTATTATTTGCGCCTTGAGTCAGGCCTTTCTTAACCTTATCATTTGCACCTCGAGTCGGGCCTCGTTTGATTCAACCTTATCATTTGCGCCTCAAGCCAGGCCTCATTTAACTCAACCATATCATTTGCCCCTTGAGTCGGGCCTTGTTTGACTTAACCTTATCATTTGCACCTTGAGTTGGGCATCATTTGACTCAAACTTATTATTTGCTTCTCGAGTCAGGCCTCGTTTGATTCAACCTTATCATTTGCACCTCGAGTCGAGCCTCGTTTAACTCAACCATATCATTTGTGCCTCGAGTCAGGCCTTGTTTGACTCAACCTTATTATTTGTGCCTCAAGTTGGGCCTCATTTTTCTTAACCTAATCATTTGCGCCTCGGGTTGGGCCTCGTTCGATTCAACCTTATCATTTGCACCTCGAGTCAGGCCTCGTTTAACTCAACCATATCATTTGCACCATGAGTCAGGCCTCGTTTGACTTAACTTTATCATTTGTGCCTCGAGTCGGGCATCGTGTGACTCAAACTTATTATTTACTCCACAAGTCGGGCCTTGTTCAACTCAACCTTATCATTTGCGCCTCGAGTCGGGCCTCGTTTGACTCAACCTTATTATTTGCGCCTCGAGTCAGGCCTCATTTTTCTCAACCTTATCATTTGTGCCTCGTGTCAGGTCTCGTTTAACTCAACCATATCATTTGCACCTTGAGTCGAGCCTCATCAGACTCAAACTTATTATTTGCTCCTTCAGTTGGCCCTCATTTGACTCAACCTTATCATTTGCACCTCGAGTCGGGCCTTGTTTGACCCAGCCTTATCATTTGCACCTCGTGTTGGGCCTCGTTCAACTTCTGCTTATCATTTGCACCTCGAGTTGGGCCTCATTTAATTCACCTATATCATTTGTGCCTCAACTCGGGCCTCGTTTGACTCAACCATATCATTTACACCTCGAGTCGATCCTTGTTTGACTCAACCCTATCATTTGCGTCTCAACTCGGGCCTCGTTTGACTCAACTTTATCATTTGTGCCTCCAGTCGGGCCTCGTTCGATTCAACCTTATCATTTGCGCCTTGAGTGGGGCCTCGTTTAACTGAACCATATCATTTGCGCGATCCTCGTTTGACTCAACCTTATCATTTGAGTCGTTAGTCGGGCCTTGTTCGACTCAACCTTATCATTTGCGCCTTGAGGCAGGCCTCGTTTGACTTAACCTTATCATTTGAGTAATGCTATTTCTGCGTCATTTTTTCACTACGTTCGCTACATCGTCAATGTGGCAATGGAGAGCAGGAAATGGAGCAATGCCAAATTGAAAATTTAAGTGCGATGAAAGCGAAAATAAAACACCCAGCCTCTCTCACTCGCTTCTGCTCTCCGCTCTCGCTCTCCCGCTCTCCAGGTCTTGGTCACCGACGTCCTTTGTTGCTCATTTTCCCTCGCATATAATCAGCTCAGCTTTCCTGGCTCTTTCGTCACAGTCGCTGCTCTGTCAGTCCTCCTCCTATGAACTATTTCGTGGGGTGGGAAAAATTTTAAAAAAAATGAACAGACCGCAACTCAAAAAAAAAAGGAAAAATGACTCTTGTTCATATTCATTTCAAACCTCATCCTATAGTTTCTCTCTCCCTGGGGGTTTCTGTGGCTCGCTTCTCACTAGC
Organism: Dicorynia guianensis; assembly: GCA_037013595.1. Lineage (NCBI taxonomy): Eukaryota > Viridiplantae > Streptophyta > Magnoliopsida > Fabales > Fabaceae > Dicorynia > Dicorynia guianensis. Next base: position 19,391,668 of record JASUAB010000002.1, on the reverse strand, counting down.
ATTTCTGTTTGTATACTACTTATTCAGGTTAGAGGTTGTCCTTTTGTTCATAGTATACCTTGCATATGGCTATAATGAAGGTGGAAGCCTCACATACATTCTTTTCATAGGTAAAATGTACCCACCATTCTGTCTTCTCTTTTTCTATCATCATTTGTTCTCTATCTATGCATGAAATGTTAAAGTGTAACACGGCCATAGCTAAAGTGTAACCTCGCCATTGCTAAAGTGTAACGTGCCACACAAAAGTGTAACTACCCATAGCTAAAGTGTAACTTTTAATGGAACGTTTACTTTGCCTAAGAAAATAGTATGATGCACTAGATAAGATTTTTCCTTCAAATAGAACATTTATTATGAATAAGGAAGTAGTTTTGATCAATTAAATCCGAATTGAATCATGAAATTTCTTATGCGGAACATGGCCATAGCTAAAGTGTAACCTCGCCATCACTAAAGTGTAACGTGCCATACAAAAGTGTAACTGCCCATAGCTAAAGTGTAACTTTTAATGGAACGTTTACTTTGCCAAAGAAAAGAGTATGATGCACTAGATAACGCTTTTCCTTCAAATAGAACATTTATTATGCATAAGGAAGTAGTTTTGATCAATTAAATTCGAATTGAATCATGAAATTTCTTATGCGAAACATGGCCGTAGCTAAAGTGTAACCTCACCATTGCTAAAGTGTAACGTGCCATACAAAAGTGTAACTACCCATAGCTAAAGTGTAACTTTTAATGGAACGTTTACCTTGCCTAAGAAAATAGCATGATGCACTAGATAAGGTTTTTCCTTCAAATAGAACATTTACTATGCATAAGGAAGTAGTTTTGATCAATTAAATCCGAATTGAATCATGAAATTTCTTATGTAGAACATGGCCATAGCTAAAGTGCAACCTCGCCATTGCCAAAGTGTAATGTGCCATACAAAAGTGTAACTGCCCATAGCTAAAGTGTAACTTTTAATGGAACGTTTACTTTGACTAAGAAAATAGGAGGATGCACTAGATAAGGTTTTCCCTTCAAATAGATCATTTATTATGCATAAGGAAGTAGTTTTGATCAATTAAATCCGAATTGAATCATGAAATTTCTTATGCGGAACATCGCCGTAGCTAAAGTGTAACCTCGCCATTGCTAAAGTGTAACGTGCCAAACAAAAGTGTAACTACCCATCGGTAAAGTGTAACTATTAATGGAACATTTACTTTGCCTAAAAAAATAGTATGATGCAATAGGTAAGGTTTTTCCTTCAAATAGAACATTTATTATGCAGAAGGAAGTAGTTTTGTTCAATTAAATCCGAATTGAATCATTAAATTTCTTATGCAGAACATGGCCGTAGCTAAAGTGTAACCTCGCCATTGCTAAAGTGTAATGTGCCATACAAAAGTATAACTACCCATAACTAAAGTGTAACTTTTAATGGAATGTTTACTTTGCCTAACAAAATAGTATGACGCACTAGATAAGGTTTTTCCTTCAAATAGAACATTTACTATGCATAAGGAAGTACTTTTGATCAATTAAATCCGAATTGAATCATGAAAATTTTTATGCGGAACATGCACTTAGCTAAAGTGTAACCTCGCCATTGCTAAAGTGTAACGTGCCAATCAAAAGTGCAACTGCCCATAGCTAAAGTGTAACTTTTAATGGAATGTTTACTTTGCCTAAGAAAATAGTATGATGCATAAGAAAGTTGTTTTGATCAATTAAATCGGAATTGAATCATGAAATTTCTTATGCGGAACATGGCCGTAGCTAAAGTGTAACCTCGCCATTGCTAAAGTGTAACGTGCCATACAAAAGTGTAACTACCCATAGGTAAAGTGTAACATTTAATGGAACGTTTACTTTGCCTAAGAAAATAGTATGATCCACTAGATAAGGTTTTTCCTTCAAATAGAACATTTACTATGCATAAGGAAGTAGTTTTGATCAATTAAATCCGAATTGAATTATGAAATTTCTTATGCGGAACATGGCCGTAGCTAAAGTGTAACCTCGCCATTGCTAAAGTGTAACATGCCATTCAAAAGTGTAACTACCCATAGCTAAAGTGTAACTTTTAATGGAACGTTTACTTTGCCTAAGAAAATAGTATGATGCACTAGATAAGGTTTTTCCTTCAAATAGAACATTTATTATGCATAAGGAAGTAGTTTTGATCAATTAAATCCGAATTGAATCATGAAATTTCTTATGCGGAACATGGCCGTAGCTAAAGTGTAACCTCGCCATTACTAAAGTGTAACGTGCCATACAAAAGTGTAACTACCCATAGCTAAAGTGTAACTTTTAATGGAATGTTTACTTTGCCTAAGAAAATAGTATGATGCACTAGATAACGCTTTTCCTTCAAATAGAACATTTATTATGCATAAGGAAGTAGTTTTGATCAATTAAATCCGAATTGAATCATGAAATTTCTTATGCGGAACATGGCCGTAGCTAAAGTGTAACCTCACCATTGCTAAAGTGTAACGTGCCAAACAAAAGTGTAACTACCCATAGCTAAAGTGTAACTTTTAATGGAACGTTTATTTTGCCTAAGAAAATAGTATGATGCACTAGATAAGGTTTTTCCTTCAAATAGAACATTTATTATGCATAAGGAAGTAGTTTTGATCAATTAAATCCGAATTGAATCATGAAATTTCTTATGCGGAACATGGCCGTAGCTAAAGTGCAACCTCGCCATTGCTAAAGTGTAATGTGCCATACAAAAGTGTAACTGCCCATAGCTATAGTGTAACTTTTAATGAAACGTTTACTTTGACTAAGAAAATAGTAGGATGCACTAGATAAGGTTTTTCCTTCAAACAGAACATTTATTATGCATAAGGAAGTAGTTTTGATCAATTAAATCCGGATAGAATCATGAAATTTCTTATGCGGAACATGGCCGTAGCTAAAGTGTAACCTCGCCATTGCTAAAGTGTAACGTGCCAAACAAAAGTGTAACTACCCATAGCTAAAGTGTAACTTTTAATGGAACGTTTACTTTGCCTAACAAAATAGTATGATGCAATAGATAAGGTCTTTCCTTCAAATAGAACATTTATTATGCAGAAGGAAGTAGTTTTGATCAATTAAATCCGAATTGAATCATGAAATTTCTTATGCGGAACATGGCCGTAGCAAAAGTGTAACCTCGCCTTTGCTAAAGTGTAACGTGCCATACAAAAGTGTAACTACCCATAGGTAAAGTGTAACATTTAATGGAACGTTTACTTTCGCTAAGAAAATAGTTTGATGCACTAGATAAGGTTTTTCCTTCGAATAGAACATTTATTATGCATAAGGAAGTAGTTTTGATCAATTAAATCCGAATTGAATCATGAAATTTCTTATGCGGAACTTGGCCGTGGCTAAAGTGTAACCTCGCCACTGCTAAAGTGTAACGTGCCATTCAAAAGTGTAACTATCCATAGCTAAAGTGTAACTTTTAATGGAATGTTCACTTTGCCTAAGAAAATAGTATGATGCACTAGATAAGGTTTTTCCTTCAAATAGAACATTTATTTTGCATAAGGAAGTAGTTTTGATCAATTAAATCCGAATTGAATCATGAAATTTCTTATGCGGAACATGGCCGTAGCTAAAGTGTAACCTCGCCATTACTAAAGTGTAACGTGCCATACAAAAGTGTAACTACCCATAGCTAAATTGTAACTTTTAATGGAACGGTTACTTTGCCAAAGAAAATAGTATGATGCACTAGATAATGCTTTTCCTTCAAATAGAACATTTATTATGCATAAGGAAGTAGTTTTGATCAATTAAATCCGAATTGAATCATGAAATTTCATATGCGGAACATGGCCGTAGCTAAAGTGTAACCTCACCATTGCTAAAGTGTAACGTGCCATACAAAAGTGTAACTACGCATAGCTAAAGTGTAACTTTTAATGCAATGTTTACTTTGCGTAAGAAAATAGTATGATGCACTAGATAAGGTTTTTCTTTCAAATAGAACATTTACTATGCATAAGGAAGTAGTTTTGATCAATTAAATCTGAATTGAATCATGAAATTTCTTATGCGGAACATGGCCGTAGCTAAAGTGTAACCTCACCATTGTTAAAGTGTAACGTGCCATACAAAAGTGTAACTGCCCGTAGGTAAAGTGTAACTTTTAGTGGAACGTTTACTTTGCCTAAGAAAATAGTATGATGCACTAGAAAACGTTTTTCCCTCAAATAGAACATTTATTATGCATAAAGAAGTAGTTTTGATCAATTAAATCCGAATTGAATCATGAAATTTCTTATGCGGAACATGGCCGTAGCTAAAGTGTAACCTCGCCATTGCTAAAGTGTAACGTGCCAAACAAAAGTGTAACTATCCATAGCTAAAGTGTAACTTTTAATGGAACGTTTTCTTTGCCTAAAAAAATAGTATGATGCAATAGATAAGGTTTTTCCTTCAAATAGAACATTTATTATACAGAAGGAAGTAGTTTTGATCAATTAAATCCGAATTGAATCATGAAATTTCTTATGCGAAACATGGCCGTAGCAAAAGTGTAACCTCGCCATTGCTAAAGTGCAATGTGCCATACAAAAGTGTAACTACCCATAGCTTAAGTGTAACTTTTAATGGAACGTTTACTTTGCCTAACAAAATAGTATGATGCACTACATAAGGTTTTTCCTTCAAATAGAACATTTACTTTGCATAAGGAAGTACTTTTGATCAATTAAATCCGAATTGAATCATGAAATTTCTTATGCGGAACATGGCCATAGTTAAAGTGTAACCTCGCCATTACTAAAGTGTAACGTGCCATACAAAAGTGTAACTGCCCATAGGTAAAGTGTAACTTTTAATGGAACGTTTACTTTGCCTAAGAAAATAGTAGGATGCATAAGGAAGTTGTTTTGATCAATTAAATCTGAATTGAATCCTGAAATTTCTTATGCGGAACATGGCCGTAGCTAAAGTGTAACCTCGCCATTGCTAAAGTGTAATGTGCCATACAAAAGTGTAACTACCCATAGGTAAACTGTAACATTTAATGGAACGTTTACTTTGCCTAAGAAAATAGTATGCTGCACTAGATTAGGTTTTTCCTTCAAATAGAACATTTACTATGCATACGGATGTAGTTTTGATCAATTAAATCCGAATTGAATCATAAAATTTCTTATGCGGAACATGGCCATAGCTAAAGTGTAACCTCGCCATTGCTAAAGTGTAACGTGCCATTCAAAAGTGTAACTACCCATAGCTAAAGTGTAACTTTGAATGGAACATTTACTTTGCCTAAGAAAATAGTATGATGCACTAGAAAAGTTGTTTCCTTCAAATACAACATTTATTATGCATAAGGAAGTAGTTTTGATCAATTAAATCCGAATTGAATCGTGAAATTTCTTATGCGGAATGTGGCCGTAGCTAAAGTGTAACCTCGCCATTACTAAAGTGTAACGTGCCATACAAAAGTGTAACTACCCATAGCTAAATTGTAACTTTTAATGGAACGGTTACTTTGCCAAAGAAAATAGTATGATGCCCTAGATAACGCTTTTCCTTCAAATAGAACATTTATTATGCATAAGGAAGTAGTTTTGATCAATTAAATCCGAATTGAATCATGAAATTTCTCATGCGTAACATGGCCGTAGCTAAAGTGTAACCTCGCCATTGCTAAAGTGTAATGTGCCATACAAAAGTGTAACTGCCCATAGCTACAGTGTAACTTTTAATGAAACGTTTACTTTGACTAAGAAAATAGTAGGATGCACTAGATAAGGTTTTTCCTTCAAACAGAACATTTATTATGCATAAGGAAGTAGTTTTGATCAATTAAATCCGAATTGAATCATGAAATTTCTTATGCGGAACATGGCCGTAGCAAAAGTGTAACCTCGCCATTGCTAAAGTGTAACGTGCCAAACAAAAGTGTAACTACCCATAGCTAAAGTGTAACTTTTAATGGAACGTTTACTTTGCCTAACAAAATAGTATGATGCAATAGATAAGGTCTTTCCTTCAAATAGAACATTTATTACGCAGAAGGAAGTAGTTTTGATCAATTAAATCCGAATTGAATCATGAAATTTCTTATGCGGAACATGGCCGTAGCTAAAGTGTAACCTCGCCATTGCTAAAGTGTAACGTGCCATTCAAAAGTGTAACTACCCATAGCTAAAGTGTAACTTTGAATGGAACGTTTACTTTGCCTAAGAAAATAGTATGATGCACTAGAAAAGTTGTTTCCTTCAAATAGAACATTTATTATGCATAAGGAAGTAGTTTTGATCAATTAAATCCGAATTGAATCGTGAAATTTCTTATGCGAAATGTGGCCGTAGCTAAAGTGTAACCTCGCCATTACTAAAGTGTAACGTGCCATACAAAAGTAAAACTGCCCATAGTTAAAGTGTAACTTTTAATGAAATGTTTACTTTGCCTAAGAAAATAGTATGATGCACTAGATAACACTTTTCCTTCAAATAGAACATTTATTATGCTGAAGGAAGTAGTTTTGATCAATTAAATCCGAATTGAATCATGAAATTTCTTATGCGAAACATGGCCGTAACTAAAGTCTAACCTCGCCATTGCTAAAGTGTAACGTGCCATACAAAAGTGTAACTACCCATAGGTAAAGTGTAACTTTTAATGGAACGTTTACTTTGCCTAAGAAAATAGTATGATACACTAGATAAGGTTTTTCTTTCAAATAAAACATTTACTATGCATACGGAAGTAGTTTTGATCAATTAAATCCGTATTGAATCATGAAATTTCTTATGCAGAACATGGCCGTAGCTAAAGTGTAACCTCACCGTTGCTAAAGTGTAACGTGCCATACAAAAGTGTAACTACCCATAGGTAAAGTGTAACTTTTAATGGAACGTTTACTTTGCCTAAGAAAATAGTATGATGCACTAGATAACAATTTTCCTTCAAATAGAACATTTATTATGCAGAAGGAAGTAGTTTTGATCAATTAAATCCGAATTGAATCATGAAATTTCTTATGCGAAACATGGCCGTAGCTAAAGTGTAACCTCGCCATTGCTAATGTGTAACGTGCCATACAAAAGTGTAACTATCCATCGGTAAAGTGTAACTTTTAATGGAACGTTTACTTTGCCTAAAAAAATAGTATGATGCACTAGATAAGGTTTTTCTTTCAAATAGAACATTTACTATGCATACGGGAGTAGTTTTGATCAATTAAATCCGAATTGAATCATGAAATTTCTTTTGCGGAACATGGCCGTAGCTAAAGTGTAACCTCGCCATTGCTAAAGTGTAACGTGCCATACAAAAGTGTAACTACCCATAGGTAAAGTGTAACTTTTAATGGAACGTTTACTTTGCCTAAGAAAATAGTATGATGCACTAGATAAGGTTTTTCTTTCAAATAGAACATTTACTGTGCATAAGGAAGTAGTTTTGATCAATTAAATCCGAATTGAATCATGAAATTTCTTATGCGGAACATGGCCGTAGCTAAAGTGCAACCTCGCTATTGCTAAAGTGTAACATGCCATACAAAAGTGTAACTACCCATAGCTAAAGTGTAACTTTTAATGGAATGTTTACTTTAATTGATCAAAACTACTTCGTTATGCATAGTAAATATTCTATTTGAAGGAAAAACCTTATTTAGTGCATCATACTATTTTCTTAGGTAAAGTAAACATTTCATTAAAAGTTACACTTTAGCTATGGGAAGTTACACTTTTGTATGGCACATTACACGTTAGCAATGGCGAGGTTACACTTTAGCTATGGCCATATTCTGCATACGAAATTTCATGATTCAATTCGGATTTAATTTATCAAAAGTACTTATGCATAATAAATGTTCTATTTGAAGGAAAAACTTTATATAATGCATCATACTATTTTTTTAGGCAAAGTAAATGTTCTATTAAAAGTTATACTTTAGCTATGAGTAGTTACACTTTTGTATGGATGTTACACTTTAGCAATGGCGAGGTCACACTTTAGCTATGGACATGTTCCGCATAAGAAATTTATTGATTCAATTTAATTGATCAAAACTACTTCCTTATGCATAATAAATGTTCTATTTGAAGGAAAAACCTTATCTAGTGCATCATACTATTTTCTTAGGCAAAGTAAACGTTTCATTAAAAGTTACACTTTAACTATGGGTAGTTACACTTTTGTATGGCACGTTACACTTTAGCAATGGCGAGGTTACACTTTAGCTACGGCCATGTTCCACATAAGAAATTTCATGATTCAATTTAATTGATCAAAACTACTTCCTTATGCATAATAAATGTTCTATTTGAAGGAAAAACCTTATCTAGTGCATCATACTATTTTCTTAGGCAAAGTAAACGTTCCATTAAAAGTTACACTTTAACTATGGGTAGTTACACTTTTGTATGGCACGTTACACTTTAGCAATGGCGAGGTTACACTTTAGCTACGGCCATGTTCCGCATAAGAAATTTCATGATTCAATTTAATTGATCAAAACTACTTCCTTATGCATAATAAATGTTCTATTTGAAGGAAAAACCTTATCTAGTGCATCATACTATTTTCTTAGGCAAAGTAAACATTCCATTGAAAGTTACACTTTAGCTATGGGTAGTTACACGTTTGTATGGCACGTTACACTTTAGCAATGGCGAGGTTGCACTTTAGCTACGGCCATGTTCCGCATAAGAAATTTCATGATTCAATTTAATTGATCAAAACTACTTCCTTATGCATAATAAATGTTCTATTTGAAGGAAAAACCTTATCTAGTGCATCATACTATTTTCTTAGGCAAAGTAAACGTTCCATTAAAAGTTACTCTTTAACTATGGGTAGTTACACTTTTGTATGGCACGTTACACTTTAGCAATGGCGAGGTTACACTTTAGCTACGGCCATGTTCCGCATAAGAAATTTCATGATTCAATTTAATTGATCAAAACTACTTCCTTATGCATAATAAATGTTCTATTTGAAGGAAAAACCTTATCTAGTGCATCATACTATTTTCTTAGGCAAAGTAAACATTCCATTGAAAGTTACACTTTAGCTATGGGTAGTTACATGTTTGTATGGCACGTTACACTTTAGCAATGGCGAGGTTACACTTTAGCTACGGCCATGTTCCGCATAAGAAATTTCATGATTCAATTTAATTGATCAAAACTACTTCCTTATGCATAATAAATGTTCTATTTGAAGGGAAAACCTTATCTAGTGCATCATACTATTTTCTTAGGTAAAGTACATGTTCCATTAAAAGTTACACTTTTCCCACCCCACGAAATAGTTCACAGGAGGAGGACTGACTGGACAGCGATGGCGATGAAAGAGCCGGGATAGCTGAGCTGATGATGTGCGAGGGAAAACGAGCAACAAAGGATGCCGGTGACCGAGAGCTGGAGAGTAGGAGAGCGAGAACGGAGAGCGGGAGCGAGTGAGAGAGGCTGGTTGTTTTATTTTCATTTTGGTCGCGCTTAAATTTTCAATTTGGCATTGCTCCATTTCCTGCTCTCCATTGCCATGTCGGCGACGTAGCGAATGTAACGAAAAAATGATGTAGAAATAGCATTACTCTAACATTTACGCCTCGTGTTGGGCCTTGTTCAACTCACGCATACCATTTGCGCCTCGAGTCGGGCCTCGTTAGACTCACCCATATCATTTGTGTCTCAACTCGAGCCTCGTTTGACTCAACCATATCATTTCGGCCTCGAGTCGGGCCTCGTTTGACTCAACACTATCATTTGCACCTTGAGTTGGGCCTCATTCGAGTCAACCTTATCATTTGCGCCTCGAGTTAGGCCTCGTTTGACCCAACCTTATTATTTGCTCCTCGAGTCGGGCCTCATTTTTCTTAACTTTATCATTTGCACCTCGGGTTGGGCCTCGTTCGATTCAACCTTATCATTTGCGCCTCGAGTCAGGCCTCGTTTAACTTAACCATATCATTTGCACCTTGAGTTGGGCCTCGTTTGACTCAACCTTATCATTAGCGCCTCGAGTCAGGCCTCGTTTGACTCAAACTTATTATTTGCTCCTTGAGTCGGGCCTCATTCGACTCAACCTTATCATTTGCGCCTCGAGTCGAGCATTGTTTAACTCAACCTTATCATTTGCGCCTCGAGTCGGGCCTCGTTTTTCTCAACCATATCATTTGCGCCTCGAGTCGAGCCTCGTTAGACTCAAACTTATTATTTGCTCCTCGATTCGGCCCTCGTTTGACTCAACCTTATCATCTGTGCCTCGTGTTGGGCCTCGTTCAACTTCCGCTTACCATTTACGCCTCGAGTTGGGCCTCATTTTGATTCACCCATATCATTTGTGCCTCAACTCGGGCCTTGTTTGGCTCAACCATATCATTTACACCTCGAGTCTGGCCTCGTTTGACTCAACCTTATCATTTGCGCCTCAACTCGAGCCTCGTTTGAATCAACCTTATCATTTGCGCCTCGAGTCGGGCCTCGTTTGACTCAACTTTATCATTTGCGCCTCGAGTCAGGCCTCGTTTGACTCAACCTTATCATTTGCGCCTCGAGTCGGACCTCGTTTGACTCACCTATATCATTTGTGCCTCAACTCAGGCCTCGTTTGACTCAACCATATCATTTACTCCTCGAGTCGGGCCTCGTTGGACTCATCCTTATCATTTGCGCCTCAACTCGAGCCTCGTTTGATTCAACCGTATCATTTGCGCCTCGACTCGATTCTCGTTCGACTCAACCTTATCATTTATGCCTCGAGTCAGGCCTCGTTTGATTCAACCTTATCATTTGCGCCTCGAGTCGGGCTCGTTTGAGTCAACCTTATTATTTATGCCTCGAGTCAGGCCTTGTTCGATTCAACCTTATCATTTACGCCTTGAGTCAGGCCTCGTTTGGCTCAAGCATATCATTTGCGCCTCGAGTCGGGCCTCGTTTGGCTCAAGCATATCATTTGCTCCTTGATTCGGCCCTTGTTTGACTCAACCTTATCATCTACGCCTCGTGTTGGGCCTCGTTCAACTTCCGCTTACCATTTACGCCTCGAGTCGGGCCTCATTTTGATTCACCCATATCATTTGTGCCTCAACTCGGGCCTCGTTTGGCTCAACCATATCATTTACGCCTCGAGTCTGGCCTCGTTTGACTCAACCTTATCATTTGTGCCTCAACTCGAGCCTCGTTTGAATAAACTTTATCATTTGCGCCTCGAGTAGGGCCTCGTTTGACTCAACCTTATCATTTGCGCCTCGAGTCGGACCTCGTTTGACTCACCTATATCATTTGTGCCTCAACTCGAGCCTCATTTGACTCAACCATATCATTTACTCCTCGAGTCGGGCCTCGTTGGACTCATCCTTATCATTTGCGCCTCAACTCGAGCCTCGTTTGATTCAACCGTATCATTTGCACCTCGACTCGATCCTCGTTCGACTCAACCTAATCATTTACGCCTCGAGTCGGGCCTCGTTTGATTCAATCTTATCATTTGCGCCTCGAGTCGGGCTCGTTTGAGTCAACTTTATTATTTGTGCCTCGAGTCAGGCCTTGTTAGATTCAACCTTATCATTTACGCCTTGAGTCAGGCCTCGTTTGGCTCAAGCATATCATTTGCGCCTCGAGTCAGGCCTCGTTTGGCTCAAGCATATCATTTGCTCCTCGAGGCGGGGCCTCGCTTGACTCAACCTTATCATTTGCACCTCGAGTCGAGCCTCGTTTGACTCACCTACATCATTTGTTCCTCAACTCGGGCCTCATTTGACTCAGCCATATCGGTTGCGCCTTGAGTCGGGCCTCGTTCGACTCAACCATATCATTTGCGCCTCGAGTCGGGCTTCATTTGACTTACCCGCATCATTTGTGCCTCAACGCAGGCATCATTTGACTCAACCATATCATTTACGCCTCGAGTCGGGCCTTATTTGATTCAACCTTATCATTTATGTCTCAAGTTGGGCCTCGTTTGACTCAACCTTATTATTTGCGCCTCGAGTCAGGCCTTGTTCGATTCAACCTTATCATTTGCACCTCGAGCCGGGCCTCATTTGGCTCAAGCATATCATTTGCGCCTTGTGTCGGGCCTTGTTTGACTCAACCTTATCATTTGCGCCTTGAGTCGGACCTCGTTTGACTCACCTACATCATTTGTGCCTCAACTTGGGCTTTATTGGACTCAGCAATATCGTTTGCGCCTCGAGTCGGGCCTCGTTCGACTTAACCATATCATTTGTGCCTCCAGTCGGGCCTTGTTTAACTCATCCACATCATTTTTGCCTCAACTCGGGCCTTATTTGACTCAACCATATCATTTTCGCCTCGAGTTGGGTCTCGTTTGATTCAACCTTATCATTTGTGCCCTGAGTTGGGTCTTGTTTAACTTAACCATATAATTTATGCCTCGAGTCAGGCCTCATTTGACTCAACCTTATCATTTGCGCCTCGAGTCGGTCCTCGTTCAACTCAACCTTATCATTTGTGCCTTGTGTTGGGCCTCTTTCAACTCATGCTTACCATTTGCGCCTTAAGTCGGGCCTCGTTTGACTCAACCGTATTATGAGTGCCATGAGTTGGTCCTTATTTGACTCAGCCATATCATTTGTGCCTCGAGTCGGGTCTCGTTTGACTCAACGTTATCATTTGCGCCTCGAGTCGGCCTCGTTCGACTCAACCATATCATTTGCGCCTTATGTCGGACCTCGTTTGACTCACCCACATCATTTGTGCCTCAACTCGGGCCTCATTTGACTCAACCATATCATTTACGCCTCGAGTCGGGCCTCGTTTTACTCAACCTTATCATTTGCGCCTCGAATCGGGCCTCGTTTGACTCAATCTTATCATTTGCGCTCGAGTCAGGCCTTGCTTGATTCAACCTTATCATTTGTGCCTCGAGTCGGGCCTCGTTTGATTCAACCTTATCATTTGCACCTCTAGTCAAGCCTCGTTTGACTCACCCATATCATTTGAACCTCGAGTTGGACCTCGTTTGACTCAGCCATATTATTTGTGCCTCGACTCGGATCTCGTTTGACTAAACCATATCATTTACGCCTCGGGAAGGGCCTTGTTTGACTCAAACTTATCATTTGCGCCACAAGTCGGCCTCGTTTGACTCAACCGTATCATTTGTGCCCCGAGTTGGACCTCGTTTGACTCAACCTTATCATTTGTGCCTCGAGTCGAGCCTCGTTGTTCCCAATCTTATCATTTGCGCCTCGAGTCAGGCCTCATTTAACTCAACCATATCATTTGAGCCTCGAGTCAGACCTCGTTAGACTCAAACTTATCATTTGCTCCTCGATTCGGCCCTCGTTTGACTCAACCTTATCATTTGCACCTCGAGTCAGGCTCGTTTGACCCAACCATATCATTTGCGCCTTGAGTCGGGCCTCGTTTGACTCACCCATTTCATTTACGCCTTGTGACGAGCACCGTTTGACTCAACCTTATCAATTATGCCTCAAGTTGGGCCTCGTTTGAATTAACCATATCATTGATGCCTCAAGGCGGGCCTCGTTTGAATCGACCATATCATTTGCGCCTCAAGTCGGCCCTCGTTCAATTCAACCTTATCATTTGCGCCTCGAGTCGGGCCTAGTTCAATTCAACCTTATCAATTGCACCTCTAGTCGGTCCTAGTTTGATTGAATTATATAATTTGCACCTCGAGTCGGGCCTCGTTCGACTCAACCTTATCATTTGCGCCTCGAGTCGGGCCTCATTTGACTCAACATTATTCTTTACGCCTCGAGTCGGGCCTCGTTTGACTCAACATTATTCTTTATGCCTCGAGTCGGGCCTCGTTTGACTCAACCTTATCATTTGCGCCTCGAGTCAGGCCTCATTTGACTCAACCTTATCATTTGCACCTTGAGTCGGGCCTCGTTTGACTCACCTATATCATTTGTGCCTCAACTCGGGCCTTGTTTGACTCAACCATATCATTTACGCCTCGAGTCGGGCCTCGTTTGACTCAACCTTATCATTTGTGCCTCAACTCGAGCCTTGTTTGATTCAACCGTATCATTTGCGCGTCGAGTCAGGCCTCGTTTGACTCAACTTTATCATTTGCGCCTCGAGTTGATCCTCGTTCGACTCAACCTTATCATTTGCGCCTCGAGTCGGGACTCGTTTGATTCAACCTTATCATTTGTGCCTTGAGTCAGGCTCGTTTGACTCAACCTTATTATTTGCGCCTCGAGTCAGGCCTTGTTCGATTCAACCTTATCATTTACGCCTCAAGTCGAGCCTCATTTGGCTCAAGCATATCATTTGCACCTCGAGTCGGGCCTCGTTTGGCTCAAGCATATCATTTGCACCTCGAGGCAGGCCTCACTTGACTCAACCTTATCATTTGCGCCTCGAGTCGGTCCTCGTTTGACTCACTACATAATTTGTCCCTCAACTCGGGCCTCATTTGACTCAGCCATATTGTTTGCGCCTCGAGTCGGGCCTTGTTCGACTCAACAATATCATTTGCACCTCGAGTCGGGCCTCGTTTGACTCACCTACATCATTTGTCCCTCAACTCGGGCATCATTTGACTCAACCATATCATTTACGCCTCGAGTCGGGTCTCATTTGATTCAACCTTATCATTTATGCATCGAGTTGGGCCTCGTTTGATTCAACTTTATTATTTGTGCCTCGAGTCAGGCCTTGTTCGATTCAACCTTATCATTTGCGCCTCGAGTTGGGCCTCATTTGGCTCAAGCATATCATTTGTGCCTTGAGTCGGGCCTCGTTTGACTCAACCTTATCATTTGTGCCTTGAGTCGGACCTCGTTTAACTCACCTACATCATTTGTGCCTCAACTCGGGCCTTTTTGACTTAGCCATATTGTTTGTGCCTCGAGTCAAACCTCGTTCGACTCGACCATATAATTTGCGCCTTCAGTTGGGCCTTGTTTGACTCATCCACATCATTTTTGCCTTAACTCGGGCCTCATTTGACTCAACCATATCATTTACGCCTCGAGTTGGGGCTCGTTCGATTCAACCTTATCATTTGTGCCCCGAGTCAAGCCTCATTTAACTCAACCATATCATTTGTGCCTCGAGTCGGGCCTCATTTGACTCAACCTTATCATTTGCGCCTTGAGTTGGTCCTCGTTCAACTCAACCTTATCATTTACGCCTTGAGTCAGGCCTCATTTGACTCAACCTTATCATTTGTACCTCGTGTTGGGCCTCGTTCAACTCACGCTTACCATTTGCGCCTTGAGTTGGGCCTCGTTCGACTCAACCATGAGTTGGTCCTCATTTGACTCAGCCATATCATTTGTGGCTCGAGTCGGGCGTCATTTGACTAAACGTTATCTTTTACGCCTCGAGTCAGGCCTCATTCGACTCAACCATAATATTTGCGCCTTATGTCGGGCCTCGTTTGACTCACCCACATCATTTGTGCCTCAACTCGAGCCTCATGTGACTCAACCATATCATTTACGCCTCGAGTCGGGCCTCGTTTGACTCAACCTTATCATTTGCGCCTCGAATTAGGCCTCGTTCAAATTAACCTTATGATTTGCGCCACAAGTCGGGCCTCGTTTGACTCAATCTTATCATTTGCGCCTCGAGTCGGGCTCGCTCGATTCAACCTTATCATTTGTGCCTCGACTCAGGCCTCGTTCAATTCAACCTTATCATTTGCACCTTGAGTCAAGCCTCATTTGACTCACCCATATCATTTGAACCTCGAGTCGGGCCTCGTTTGACTCAGCCATATCATTTGTGCCTCGACTTGGACCTCGTTTGACTCAACCATATCATTTATGCCTCGGGACGGGCCTCGTTTGGCTCAACCTTATCATTTGCGCTACAAGTTGGACCTCATTTGACTCAACCATATCATTTGTGCCCTGAGTTGGACCTCGTTTGACTCACCCTTACCATTTGTGCCTTGAGTCGGGCCTCGTTTGACTCAACCGTATTATGAGCGCCATGAGTTGGTCCTCATTTGACTCAGCCATATCATTTACGCCTCGAGTCGGGCCTCGTTCGACTCAACCTGATCATTTGCGCCTCGAGTTGGGCCTCGATTGACTCAACCTTATCATTTGCACCTCAAATCGGGCCTCGTTTGACTCAACCATATCATTTGTGCCTCGTGTTGGGCCTTGTTCAACTCACGCTTACCATTTGTGCCTTGAGTCGGGCCTCGTTTGACTCAACCGTATTATGAGCGCCATGAGTTAGACCTCATTTAATTCAGCCATATCGTTTGAGCCTCGAGTCGGGCCTCGTTAGACTCATCCATATCATTTGTGCCTCAACTCAGGCCTCGTTTGACTCAACCATATCATTTATGCCTCGAGTCGGGCCTCGTTTGACTCAACGTTATCATTTGCACCTCGAGTCAGGCCTCGTTTGACTCAACCTTATTATTTGCTCCTCGAGTCAAGCCTCATTTTTCTTAACCTTATCATTTGCACCTCGGGTTAGGCCTCATTTGATTCAACCTTATGATTTGTGGCTCGAGCCAGGCCTCGTTTAACACAACCATATCATTTGCACCTTGAGTCGGGCCTCGTTTGACTCAACCTTATCATTTGCGCCTCGAGTCAAGCTTCGTTTGTCTCAAACTTATTATTTGCTCCTCGAGTTGGGCCTCGTTCGACTCAACCTTATCATTTGCGCCTCGAGTCGGGCCTCATTTGTCTCAACCTTATCATTTGCGCCTCAAGTCGGGCCTCGTTTAACTCAACCATATCATTTGCGCCTCGAGTCAGGCCTCATTAGACTTAAACTTATTATTTGCTCCTTGATTCGGCCCTCGTTTGACTCAACCTTATCATTTGTGCCTCGAGTCAGGCCTCATTTGACCCAACCATATTATTTGCGCCTTGAGTCAGGCCTCGTTTGACTCACCCATTTCATTTACGCCTCGTGACGAGCATCATTTGACTCAACCTTATCAATTGCGCATCAAGTTGGGCCTCATTTGAATCAACCATATCATTGACGCCTCAAGGCGGGCCTTGTTTGAATCAACCATATCATTTGCGCCTCGAGTCGGGCCTCGTTCGATTCAACCTTATCAATTACGCCTCTAGTCGGTCCTCGTTTGACTGAATCATATAATTTGCACCTCGAGTCGGGCCTCATTTGACTCAACCTTATCATTTGCGGCTCGAGTCGGGCCTCGTTCGACTCAACCTTATCATTTGTACCTCGAGTTAGGCCTCGTTTGACTCAACCTTATCATTTCTGCCTCGTGTCCGGTCTCGTTCAACACATGCTTATCATTTACGCCTCGAGTCAGGCCTTGTTTGACTCAACCTTATCATTTGCGCCTCAAGTCAAGCCTCATTTGATTCAACCATATCATTTGTGCCTCGACTCGGGCCTCGTTTGACTCAACCATATCATGAGCGCCTTGAGTTGGGCCTCATTTGACTCTCGCATATCGTTTGCGCCTTGAGGCGGGCCTTGTTCGACTCACCCATATCATTTGTGCCTTGAGTCAGGCCTCGTTTAACTTACCCATGTCATTTATGCCTCGTGTCGAGCATCGTTTGACTCAACCTTATCAATTGCGCCTCAAGTCGGGCCTCGTTTGAATCAACGATATCATTGATGCCTCAAGGCAGGCCTCATTTGAATCAACCATATCATTTGTGCCTTGACTCAGCCCTCGTTCGATTCAACCTTATCATTTGCGCCTCGAGTCGGGCCACATTTGACTGAACCTTATCATTTGTGCCTCGAGTCTGGCCTTGTTCGATTCAACCTTATCAATTGTGCCTCGAGTCGGGCCTCATTTAACTCAAGCATATAATTTGCACCTCGAGTCAGGCCTCATTTGACTCAACCTTATCATTTGTGGCTCGAGTCGAGCCTCGTTTGACTCAACCTTATCATTTGCGCCTCGAGTCGGGCCTCATTCGATTCAACCTTATCATTTGCACCTCGAGTCGGGTCTCATTCGACTCAATGATATCATTTGTGCTTCGAGTCGGGCCTCGTTTAACTCACCCATATTATTTGCGCCCTGTGTGGGTCCTCATTTGACTCACCCATATCATTTGTGCCTCCACTCGGGCCTCATTTGACTCAACGATATCATTTATGACTCGAGTCAGACCTCGTTTGAATCAACCTTATCATTTGCGCCTTAAGTCGGGCCTCGTTTGACTCAACCATATCATTTGTGCCTCGAGTCGGGCCTCATTTGACTCACCCTTACCATTTGCAGTTTGAGTTGGGCCTCATTTGACTCAACCATATCATGAGTGCCTTGAGTTGGGCCTCATCTGACTCACCCATATCATTTGTGTCTCGAGTTGGGCCTCGTTCGACTCAACCATATCATTGCGCCTTGAGACGGGCCTCGTTTGACTCACCCATATCATTTGTGCCTCAACTCGGGCCTCGTTTGACTCAACCATGTGATTTACGCCTTGAGACGGGCCTCGTTCGATTCAACCTGATCATTTGTGCCTCGAGTCGAGCCTCATTTTATTCAACCATATCATTTGCGCCTTGAGTCTGGCCTCGTTTGACTTAACCTTATCCTTATCATTTGTGCCTCGAGTAAGGCCTCGTTCGACACAACCTTATCATTTGCACCTCGAGTCGGGCCTCGTTTGACTTAATGTTATTCTTTGGACCTCGAGTAGGGCCTCGTTCGACTCAACCATATCATTTGCACCTTGAGTCAGGCCTCGTTTGACTCACCCATATCATTTGTGCCTCAACTCAAGCCTCGTTTGACTCAACCATATCCTTTACGCCTCGAGTCGGGCCTCGTTTGACTCAATCTTATCATTTGTGCCTCGAGTCGGGCCTTGTTCAATTCAACCTTATATTTGCACCTTGAGTTGGGCCTCGTTTAACTCAGCCATATCATTTGCGCCTCGAGTCGGGCCTCGTTTGACTCAACCTTGTCATATGCGCCTCATGTTGGGCCTCGTTCAACTCACACTTACCATTTATGCCACGAGTCGGGTCTTCTTTGACTCACCCATATCACTTGCGCCTCGAGGCTAGCCTCGTTCAACTTAACCATATCATTTGTATGTCCAGCCGGGCCTCGTTTGACTCACCCTTACCTTTTGTGCCTCGAGTTGGTCCTCGTTTGACTCACCCATATCATTTACGCCTTGTGTCGAGCATAGTTGGACTCAACCTTATCATTTTTGCCTTAAGTCGAGCCTTATTTGAATCAACCTTATCATTTGTGCCAGTCGGGCCTCGTTTGACTCAACCATATCATTTGTGCTCCGTGTTGGGCCTCGTTTGACTCAACCTTATCATTTGTGCCTCTAGTCGAGCCCCATTCGATTCAACCTTATGTTTTGCGCCTCGAGTCAGGCCTCTTTTGACTCAACCATATCATTTGTACCTCGAGTCGGGCCTCGTTTGACTCAACCTTATCAGTTACAGCTCGAGACGGGCCTCGTTTGACTCAACCTTATCATTTGCGCCTCGAGTCGGGCCTCTTTGGACTCAACCCATTCATTTGTGAGCTGTGTTGGTCCTCATTCAACTCACGCTTACCATTTACGCCTCGAGTTGGGCCTCGTTTGACTTACCCATATCATTTCTGCCTCGAGTCAGGCTTTGTTCGACTCAACCATATCATTTGTGCCTCGAGTCGAGACTTGATTGATTCAACCTTATCAATTACGCCTCTAGTCGGTCCTCATTTGACTGAATCATATAATTTGCACCTCGAGTCGGGCCTCATTTGACTCAACCTTATCATTTGCGGCTTGAGTCGGGCCTCGTTCGACTCAACCTTATCATTTGCACCTCGAGTCGAGCCTTGTTTGACTCAACGTTATTCTTTGTGCCTTGAGTCGGGCCTCGTTTGACTCAACCTTATCATTTGCGCCTCGAGTTAGGCCTCGTTTGACTCAACCTTATCATTTCTGCCTCGTGTCGGGTCTCGTTCAACACATGCTTATCATTTACGCCTCGAGTCAGGCCTTGTTTGACTCAACCTTATCATTTGCTCCTTAAGTCAAGCCTCATTTGATTCAACCATATCATTTGTGCCTCGACTCGGGCCTCGTTTGACTCAACCATATCATGAGCGCCTTGAGTTGGGCCTCATTTGACTCTCACATATCGTTTGCGCCTTGAGGCGGGCCTTGTTCGACTCACCCATATCATTTGTGCCTTGAGTCAGGCCTCGTTTAACTCACCCATGTCATTTATGCCTCGTGTCGAGCATCGTTTGACTCAACCTTATCAATTGCGCCTCAAGTCGGGCCTCGTTTGAATCAACGATATCATTGATGCCTCAAGGCGGGCCTCATTTGAATCAACCATATCATTTGTGCCTCGACTCAGCCCTCGTTCGATTCAACCTTATCATTTGTGCCTCGAGTCGGGCCACATTTGACTGAACCTTATCATTTGTGCCTCGAGTCTGGCCTTGTTCGATTCAACCTTATCAATTGTGCCTCGAGTCGGGCCTCATTTGACTCAAGCATATAATTTGCACCTCGAGTCAGGCCTCATTTGACTCAACCTTATCATTTGTGGCTCGAGTCGAGCCTCGTTTGACTCAACCTTATCATTTGCGCCTCGAGTCGGGCCTCATTCGATTCAACCTTATCATTTGCACCTCGAGTCGGGTCTCATTCGACTCAATGATATCATTTGTGCTTCGAGTCGGGCCTCGTTTAACTCACCCATATTATTTGCGCCCCGTGTGGGTCCTCGTTTGACTCACCCATATCATTTGTGCCTCCACTCGGGCCTTATTTGACTCAACGATATCATTTATGACTCGAGTCAGACCTCGTTTGAATCAACCTTATCATTTGCGCCTTAAGTCGGGCCTCGTTTGACTCAACCATATCATTTGTGCCTTGAGTTGGGCCTCATTTGACTCACCCTTACCATTTGCAGTTTGAGTTGGGCCTCATTTGACTTAACCATATCATGAGTGCCTTGAGTTGGGCCTCATCTGACTCACCCATATCGTTTGTGTCTCAAGTTGGGCCTCGTTCGACTCAACCATATCATTGCGCCTTGAGACGGGCCTCGTTTGACTCACCCATATCATTTGTGCCTCAACTCGGGCCTCGTTTGACTCAACCATGTGATTTACGCCTTGAGACGGGCCTCGTTCGATTCAACCTGATCATTTGTGCCTCGAGTCGAGCCTCATTTTATT
Organism: Dicorynia guianensis; assembly: GCA_037013595.1. Taxonomy (NCBI): domain Eukaryota; kingdom Viridiplantae; phylum Streptophyta; class Magnoliopsida; order Fabales; family Fabaceae; genus Dicorynia; species Dicorynia guianensis. The sequence goes on along the minus strand of JASUAB010000002.1, from coordinate 19,370,566 downwards.
CAACCATATCATTTGCGCCTTGAGTCCGGCCTCGTTTGACTTAACCTTATCCTTATCATTTGTGCCTCGAGTAAGGCCTCGTTCGACACAACCTTATCATTTGCACCTTGAGTCGGGCCTCGTTTGACTTAATGTTATTCTTTGCACCTCGAGTCGGGTCTCGTTTGACTCAACCTTATCATTTGCGCCTTGAGTCAGGCCTCATTTGACTTAACCATATCATTTCTGCGTCGTGTCGGGCCTCGTTCAACACATGCTTATCATTTACGCCTTGAGTCAGGCCTCGTTTGACTCAACCTTATCATTTGCACCTCAAGTCGAGCCTCGTTTGACTCAACCATATCATTTGTTCATCGACTCGGGCCTCGTTTGACACACCCTTACCATTTACGCCTCGAGTCGGGCCTCATTCGACTCAACCATATCATTTGTACCTTGAGTCAGGCCTCGTTTGACTCACCCATATCATTTGTGCCTCAACTCAAGCCTCGTTTGACTCAACCATATCCTTTACGCCTCGAGTCGGGCCTCGTTTGACTCAATCTTATCATTTGTGCCTCGAGTCAGGCCTTGTTCGATTCAACCTTATATTTGCACCTTGAGTCGGGCCTCGTTTAACTCAGCCATATCATTTGCGCCTCGAGTCGGGCCTCGTTTGACTCAACCTTGTCATATGCGCCTCGTGTTGGGCCTCGTTCAACTCACACTTATCATTTGTGCCACGAGTCGGGTCTTCTTTGACTCACCCATATCACTTGCGCCTCGAGGCTAGCCTCGTTCAACTTAACCATATCATTTGTATGTCCAGTCGGGCCTCGTTTGACTCACCCTTACCTTTTGTGCCTCGAGTTGGTCCTCGTTTGACTCACCCATATCATTTACGCCTTATGTCGAGCATAGTTGGACTCAACCTTATCATTTTTGCCTTAAGTCGAGCCTTGTTTGAATCAACCTTATCATTTGTGCCAGTCGGGCCTCGTTTGACTTAACCATATCATTTGTGCTCCGTGTTGGGCCTCGTTTGACTCAACCTTATCATTTGTGCCTCTAGTCGAGCCCCATTCGATTCAACCTTATGTTTTGCGCCTCAAGTCAGGCCTTTTTTGACTCAACCATATCATTTGTACCTCGAGTCGGGCCTCGTTTGACTCAACCTTATCAGTTACAGCTCGAGACGGGCCTCGTTTGACTCAACCTTATCATTTGCACCTCGAGTCGGGCCTCTTTGGACTCAACCCATTCATTTGTGAGCTGTGTTGGTCCTCATTCAACTCACGCTTACCATTTACGCCTCGAGTTGGGCCTCGTTTGACTTACCCATATCATTTGCGCCTCGAGTCAGGCTTTGTTCGACTCAACCATATCATTTGTGCCTCGAGTCGAGACTCGTTTGATTCAACCTTATCAATTATGCCTCTAGTCGGTCCTCGTTTGACTGAATCATATAATTTGCACCTCGAGTCGGGCCTCATTTGACTCAACCTTATCATTTGCGGCTCGAGTTGGGCCTCGTTCGACTCAACCTTATCATTTGCACCTCGAGTCGAGCCTTGTTTGACTCAACGTTATTCTTTGTGCCTTGAGTCGGGCCTCGTTTGACTCAACCTTATCATTTGCACCTCGAGTTAGGCCTCGTTTGACTCAACCTTATCATTTCTGCCTCGTGTCCGGTCTCGTTCAACACATGCTTATCATTTACGCCTCGAGTCAGGCCTTGTTTGACTCAACCTTATCATTTGCGCCTCAAGTCAAGCCTCATTTGATTCAACCATATCATTTGTGCCTCGACTCGGGCCTCGTTTGACTCAACCATATCATGAGCGCCTTGAGTTGGGCCTCATTTGACTCTCGCATATCGTTTGTGCCTTGAGGCGGGCCTTGTTCGACTCACCCATATCATTTGTGCCTTGAGTCAGGCCTCGTTTAACTCACCCATGTCATTTATGCCTCGTGTCGAGCATCGTTTGACTCAACCTTATCAATTACGCCTCAAGTCGGGCCTCATTTGAATCAACGATATCATTGATGCCTCAAGGCGGGCCTCATTTGAATCAACCATATCATTTGTGCCTCGAGTCGGGCCTTGTTCGATTCAACCTTATATTTGCACCTTGAGTCGGGCCTCGTTTAACTCAGCCATATCATTTGCGCCTCGAGTCGGGCCTCGTTTGACTCAACCTTGTCATATGCGCCTCGTGTTGGGCCTCGTTCAACTCACACTTACCATTTGTGCCACGAGTTGGGTCTTCTTTGACTCACCCATATCACTTGCGCCTCGAGGCTAGCCTCGTTCAACTTAACCATATCATTTGTATGTCCAGCCGGCCTCGTTTGACTCACCCTTACCTTTTGTGCCTCGAGTTGGTCCTCGTTTGACTCACCCATATCATTTATGCCTTGTGTCGAGCATAGTTGGACTCAACCTTATCATTTTTGCCTTAAGTCGAGCCTTGTTTGAATCAACCTTATCATTTGCGCCAGTCGGCCCTCGTTTGACTCAACCATATCATTTGTGCTCCACGTTGGGCCTCGTTTGACTCAACCTTATCATTTGTGCTTCTAGTCGAGCCCCATTCGATTCAACCTTATGTTTTGCGCCTCGAGTCAGGCCTCTTTTGACTTAACCATATCATTTGTACCTCGAGTCGGGCCTCGTTTGACTCAACCTTATCAGTTACAGCTCGAGACGGGCCTCGTTTGACTCAACCTTATCATTTGCGCCTCGAGTCAGGCCTCTTTGGACTCAACCCATTCATTTGTGAGCTGTGTTGGTCCTCATTCAACTCACGCTTACCATTTACGCCTCGAGTCGAGACTCGTTTGACTCACCCTTACCTTTTGTGCCTCGAGTCGGGCCTCGTTTGACACACCCATATCATTTACGCCTCCTGTTGAGCATTATTTGACTCAACCTTATCATTTGCGCCTCGAGTTGGGCCTCGTTTGACTCAACCTTATCATTTACGGCTCGAGTCAGGCCTTGTTTGACTCAACCATATCATTTATGGCTCGTGTCGAGCATCGTTTGACTCACCCTTACCTTTTGTGCCTCGAGTCGGGCCTGGTTTGAATCACTCATATCATTTGCGCCTCGAGTCGGGCCTTGTTCGACTCAACCATATCATTTGTGCCTCGAGTCGGGCCTCCTGTTGGGCCTCGATGAACTCACGCTTATAAGTTACATGTTATGCCTCGAGTTGGGCCTCATTTGACTCAACCTTATCATTTGTGGCTCAAGTCGGGCCTTGTTCGATTCAACCTTATTATTTGCGCCTCGAGTCAGACCTCGTTTGACTCAACCTTATCATTTATGCCATGAGTCGGGCCTCGTTGGACTTAACCTATCATTTGCAAGCCGTGTTGGGCCTCATTCAACTCACGCTTACCATTTATGCCTCAAGTCAGGCCTCGTTTGACTCACCCATATCATTTGCACCTCGAGTCGGGCTTCATTCCACTCAACCATATCATTTGTGCCACGAGTCGGGCCTCGTTTAACTCACCCTTACCTTTTGTGCCTCGAGTCGGGCCTCATTTGGCACACCCATATCATTTACACCTCGTGTTGAGCATCGTTTGACTCAACCTTATCATTTGCGCCTCGAGTTGGGCCTCATTCGACTCAACCTTATCATTTACGCCTCGAGTCAGGCCTTGTTTGACTTAACCATATCATTTATGGCTCGTGTCAAGCATCGTTGGACTCACCCTTACCTTTTGTGCCTCGAGTTGGGTCTGGCTTGACTCACCCATATCATTTGCACCTCGAGTTGGGCCTCGTTTGACTCAACCATATCATTTGGGCCTCGAGTCGGGCCTCGTTTGACTCACCCTTACCTTTTGGGCCTCGAGTCGGGCCTCATGTTGGGACTCGTTCAACTCACGCTTACCAGTTATGCCTCGAGTCGGGCCTTGTTTGACTCAACCTTATCATTTATGGCTCAAGTCGGGCCTCGTTCGATTCAACCTTATCATTTGTGCCTCGAGTCAGGCCATGTTTAACTCAACCATATCATTTGCACCTCGAGTCAGGCCTCGTTTGACTCAACCTTTTGTTTGCGCGTTGAGTTAGGCCTCGTTCGACTTAACCATATCATTTGCTCCTCGAGTCGGGCCTTGTTCGACTCACCCATATCATTTGTACCTCAACTCGGTCCTCGTTTGACTCAACCGTATCATTTACGCCTCGAGTTGGGCCTTGTTTGACTCAACCTTATCATTTGCGCCTCGAGTCAGGCCACGTTCGATTCTACCTTATCATTTGCGCCTCGAGTTAGGCCTCATTTAACTCAACCATATCATTTACACCTCGAGTCGGGCCTCGTTCGTCTCAACCTTTTCAATTGCACCTCGAGTTGGGCCTCGTTCGACACAAACTTATCATTTACGCCTCGAGTCGAGCCTCATTTGACTCAACCTTCTCATTTGTGCCTTGTGTTGGGCCTCATTCAACTCATGCAAACCATTTAGGCCCCGAGTCGGGCCTCGTTTGACTCACCGAAATCATTTGTGCCTCAAGCCGGGCATCGTTTGACTCAACCATATCATTTATGCCCCGAGTCGGTACTCGTTCGACTCAACCATATCATTTGCGCCTCGAGTCAGCCTCATTGGACTCAACCTTATCATTTGCACCTCGAGTCAGGCCTCGTTTGACTCAACCGTATCATTTATGCCTCGAGTCGGGCCTCGTTTGACTCAACCTCATCATTTGTGCCTTGAGTTAGGCCTCGTTCGACTCAACCTTATCATTTTCGCCTTGAGTCGGGCCTCATTTGACTCACCCATATAATTTGTGCCACAAGGCGGGCCTCATTTGACTCAACCATATCATTTATGCATTGAGTCAGGCATCGTTTGACTCAACCATATCATTTGCACCTCGAGTCGGGTCTCATTTGACTCATCGATATCATTTGTGCCTCAAGGCAGGCATCGTTTGACTCAACCATATCATTTATGCCTCGAGTCGGTCCTCGTTCGACTCAATCATATCATTTGCGCCTCGAGTCGGGCCTCATTCGACTCAACCTTATCATTTGCGCCTTGAGTTAGGCCTCGTTCAACTCAACCTTATCATTTGCACCTCGAGTCGGGCCTCATTTGACTCACCCATATCATTTGTGCCACAAGGCGGGCCTCATTTGACTCAACCATATCATTTATGCATCGAGTCAGGCATTGTTTGACTTAACCATATCATTTGCACCTCGAGTCGGGCCTCACTTGACTCACCGATATCATTTGTGCCTCAAGGCGGGCATCGTTTGACTCAACCATATCATTTATGCCTCGAGTCGGTCCTCGTTCGACTCAACCATATTATTTACGCCTCGAGTCGAGCCTCGTTTGACTCAACCATATCATTTGCGCCATGAGTCGGGCCTCGTTTCACTCGCCCATATCATTTGTGCCTCATGCCAGGCCTCGTTTGACTCAACCATATCATTTATGCCTCGAGTCGGGCCTCGTTCAACTCAACCTTATCATTTGCGCTTCGAGTCAAGCCTCATTTCATTCAACCTTATTATTTACACTTCTAGTCGAGCCTCGTTCAAGTCAACCTTACCATTTGTGCCTCGAGTCGGGCGTCGTTTGACTTAACCTTATCATTTGTGCCTCAAGTTGGGCCTCGTTCGACTCAACCTTATCATTTGTTCCTCGAGTTGGCCCTCGTTTCAGTCAACCTTATCATTTACGCCTCGAGTCGGGCCTCATTGGACTCTACCTTTTCATTTGTGCCTCGAGTTGGGCCTCGTTTGACTCAACCTTATCATTTGTGCCCCGAGTCGGGCCTTATTTGACTCACCAAAATTATTTGTGCCTCAAGCCGGGCATTGTTTGACTCAACCATATCATTTAGGCCCCGAGTCGATACTCGTTCGACTCAACCATATCATTTGCGCCTCGAGTCAGCCTCGTTGGACTCAACCTTATCATTTGCACCTCGAGTTAGGCCTCGTTTGACTCAACCGTATCATTTATGCCTCGAGTCGGGCCTCGTTTGACTCAACCTCATCATTTGTGCCTTGAGTTAGGCATCGTTCAACTCAACCTTATCATTTCCACCTCGAGTCGGCCCTCATTTGACTCACCCATATCATTTGTGCCACAAGGCGGGCCTCATTTAACTCAACCATATCATTTATGCATCGAGTCAGGCATCGTTTCACTCAACCATATCATTTGCACCTAGAGTCGGGTCTCATTTGACTCATCGATATCGTTTGTGCCTCAAGGTAGGCATCGTTTGACTCAACCATATCATTTATGCCTCGAGTTGGTCCTCGTTCGACTCAACCATATCATTTGCGCCTCGAGTCGGGCCTCGTTTGACTCGACCTTATCATTTGCGCCTTGAGTTAGGCCTCATTCAACTCAACCTTATCATTTGCACCTCGAGTCGGGCCTCATTTGACTCACCCATATCATTTGTGCCAAAAGGCGGGCCTCATTTGACTCAACCATATCATTTATGCATCGAGTCAGGCATCGTTTGACTCAACCATATCATTTGCGCCTCGAGTCGGGTCTCATTTGACTCACCGATATCATTTGTGCCTCAAGGCGGGCCTCGTTTGAGTCAACCATCTCATTTGTGCCTCGAGTTAGACCTCGTTCGACTTATCCTTATTTTTTACGCCTTGAGTCGGGCCTCGTTTGACTCACCGATATCATTTGTGCCTCAAGGCGGGCTTCATTTGACTCAACCATATCATTTATGCCTCGAGTCGGTCCTCGTTCGACTCAACCATATCATTTGCGCCTCGAGGAGAGCGTCGTTTGACTCAACCATATCATTTGTGCCTCGAGTTGGGCCTCGTTTGGCTCGCCCATATCATTTGTTCCTCATGCTGGGCCTCATTTGACTCAACCATATCATTTATGCCTTGAGTCGGGCTTCGTTCGACTCAACCTTATCATTTGCACTTCGAGTTGGTCCTCATTTCATTCAACCTTATTATTTACGCCACTAGTCGGGCCTCGTTCAACTTAACCTTACCATTTATGCATCGACTCAGGCCTCGTTTGACTCAAACTTATCATTTGTGCCTCAAGTTGGGCCTCGTTCGACTCAACCTTATCATTTGTTCCTCGAGTCAGGCCTTGTTTGAGTCAACCTTATCATTTGCGCCTCGAGTCGGGCCTCGTTGGACTCCACCTTATCATTTGTTCCTCGAGTCGGGCCTCGTTTCAGTCAACCTTATCATTTGCGCCTCGAGTTGGGCCTCGTTGGCCTCCACCTTATCATTTGTGCCTCGAGTTGGGCCTCGTTTGACATAACCTTATCATTTGCGCCATGAGTCGGGCCTCGTTTGACTCACCGAAATCATTTGTGCCTCAAGCCGGGCATTGTTTGACTCAACCATATCATTTATGCCCCGAGTCGGTACTCGTTCGACTCAACCATATGATTTGCGCCTCCAGTCAGCCTCGTTGGACTCAACCTTATCATTTGCACCTCGAGTCAGGCCTCGTTTGACTCAACCTTATCATTTATGCCTCGAGTCGGGCCTCGTTTGACTCAACCTCATCATTTGTGCCTCGAGTTAAGCCTCGTTCGACTCAACCTTATCATTTTCGCCTCGAGTTGGGTCTCGTTTGACTCACCGATATCATTTGTGCCTCAAGCCGGTGATGGTTTGACTCAATCATATATTTATGCCTCGAGTCGGGCCTCGTTCGACTCATCCTTATCATTTGCGCCTCGAGTTGGGCCTCGTTCGACTCAACCTTATCATTTGCGCCTCGAGTTGGGCCTCATTTGACTCACCCATATCATTTGTGCCATAAGGCGGGCCTCATTTGACTCAACCATATCATTTATGCATCGAGTCAGGCCTCGTTTGACTCAACCATATCATTTGCACCTCGAGTCGGGTCTCATTTGACTCATCGATATCATTTGTGCCTTAAGGCAGGCATTGTTTGACTCAACCATATCATTTATGCCTCGAGTCGGTCCTCATTCGACTCAACCATATCATTTGCGCCTCGAGTCGGGCCTCGTTCGACTCAACCTTATCATTTGCGCCTTGAGTTAGGCCTCGTTCAACTCAACCTTATCATTTGCACCTCGAGTCGGGCCTCATTTGACTCACCCATATCATTTGTGCCACAAGGTGGGCCCCATTTGACTCAACCGTATCATTTATGCATCGAGTCAGGCCTCGTTTGACTCAACCATATCATTTGCACCTAGAGTTGGGCCTCATTTGACTCTTCGATATTATTTGTGCCTCATGGCAGGCCTCGTTTGACTCAACCATCTCATTTGTGCCTCGAGTTAGGCCTCGTTTGACCTAACCTTATTATTTGAACCTCGAGTTGGGCCTCGTTTGACTCACCGATATCATTTGTGCCTCAAGGCAGGCATTATTTGACTCAACCATATCATTTATCCCTCGGGTCGGTCCTCGTTCGACTCAGCCATATCATTTGCGCCTCGAGTCGAGCCTCGTTTGACTCAACCATATCATTTGTGCCTTGAGTCGGGCCTCGTTTGACATGCCCATATCAGTTGTGTCTCATGCCGGGCCTCGTTTGACTCAACCATATCATCTATGCCTCGAGTCAGGCCTCGTTTGACTCAACCTCATCATTTGTGCCTCGAGTTAGGCCTCGTTTAACATAAACTTATCATTTTCGCCTCGAGTTAGGCCTCGTTCGACTCAACCTTATCATTTGCACCTCGAGTCGGGCCTCATTTGACTCACCCATATCATTTTTGCCACAAGGCGGGCCTCATTTGACTCAACCATATCATTTATGCATCGAGTCAGGCATTGTTTGACTTAACGATATCATTTGCACCTCGAGTCGGGCCTCATTTGACTCACCAATATCATTTGTGCCTCAAGTCGAGCCTCGTTTGACTCAACCATATCATTTGTGCCTTGTTTGACTCGCCCATATCATTTGTGCCTCCTGCCGGGCCTCGTTTGACTCAACCATATCTTTTATGCCTCGAGTCGGGCTTCGTTCGACGCAACCTTATCATTTGCGCTTCGAGTCGGGCCTCATTTCATTCAACCTTATTATTTACGCCTCTAGTTGGCCCTTGTTCAACTTAACCTCACCGTTTATGCATTGAGTCGGGCCTCGTTTGACTTAACCTTATCATTTGTGCCTCAAGTTGGGCCTCGTTCGACTCAACCTTATCATTTGTTCCTCGAGTCAGGCCTCGTTTGAGTCAACCTTATCATTTGCGCCTCGAGTCGGGCCTCGTTGGACTCAACCTTATCATTTGTGCCTCGAGTTGGGCCTTGTTTGACTTAACCTTATCATTTGCGCCTCGAGTCAGGCCTCGTTTGACTCACCGATATCATTTGTGCCTTAAGGCAGGCATCGTTTGACTCAACCATATCATTTATGCCTCGAGTCGGTCCTCGTTCGACTCAACCATATCATTTGCACCTCGAGTCGAGCCTTGTTTGACTCCACCATATCATTTGCGCCTCGAGTCAAACCTCGTTTGACATGCCCATATCATTTGTGCCTCATGCCGGGCCTCGTTTGACTCAACCTCATCATTTGTACCTCGAGCTGGGCCTCGTTTGACTCAACCTTATCATTTCTGCCTTGAGTTAGGCCTTGTTCGACTCAACCTTATCATTTGCACCTCAAGTCGGGCCTCATTTGACTCACCCATATCATTTGTGCCACAAGGCGGGCCTCATTTGACTCAACCATATCATTTTTGCATCGAGTCAAGCATCGTTTGACTCAATGATATCATTTGCACCTCGAGTCGGGCCTCATTTGACTCACCGATATCATTTGTTCCTCAAGGCGGGCCTTATTTGAGTCAACCATGTCATTTGTGCCTCGAGTTAGGCTTCGTTTGACTTAACCTTATTTTTTACGCCTCGAGTCGGGCCTCATTTGACTCACCGATATCATTTGTGCCTCAAGGCGGGCATCGTTTGACTCAACCATATCATTTATGCCTTGAGTCAATCCTCGTTCAACTCAACCTTTCTTTTGCGCCTCGAGTCGGGCCTCATTTGACTTGCCCATATCATTTGTGCCTCATGCCGGGCCTCGTTTGACTCAACCATATCATTTAAGCCTCGAGTCGGGCCTCGTTCGACTTAACCTTATCGTTTGTACTTCGAGTGGGGCCTCATTGAATTCAACGTTATTATTTACGCCTCTAGTCGGGCCTCGTTCTACTCAACCTTACCATTTGTGCCTCGAGTCGGGCCTCGTTTGACTCAACCTTATCATTTGTTCCTCAAGTTGGGCCTCGTTCGACTCAACCTTATCATTTGTTCCTCAAGTCGGGCCTCGTTTCTGTCAACCTTATCATTTGTTCCTCGAGTCGGGCCTCGTTGGTCTCAACCTTATCATTTGTGCCTCGAGTTGGGCCTTGTTTGACTCAACCTTATCATTTGCGCATTGAGTCGGGCCTCGTTTGACTCACCGATATCATTTGTGCCTCAAGCCGGGCATCGTTTGACTCAACCATATCATTTATGCCCCGAGTCGGTCCTCGTTCGACTCAACCATATCATTTATGCCTCGAGTCAGCCTCGTTGGACTCAACCTTATCATTTGCGCCTCGAGTCGGTCCTCGTTCGACTCAACCATATCATTTGCGCCTCAAGGCAGTCCTCGTTTGACTCAACCTTATCATTTGTGCCTCGAGTTGGGCCTTGTTCGACTCCACCTTATCATTTGCGCCTCGAGTCAAGCCTCGTTTGACTCAACCATATCATTTGCGCCTCGAGTCAGCCTCGTTGGATTTAACCTTATCATTTGCGCCTCGAGTCGGTCCTCGTTCGACTCAACCATTTCATTTGCGCCTCGAGTCGGTCCTTGTTCGACACAACCTTATCATTTGCGCCTCGAGTCAGTCCTCGTTCGACTCAACCATATCATTTGCGCCTCGAGTCGGTCCTCGTTCGACTCAACCTTATCATTTGCGCCTCGAGTTAGTCCTCGTTTGACTCCACCTTATCATTTGCGCCTCGTTTCAGGCCTCGTTTGACTCAACCATATCACTTGTGCCTTGAGTCGGGCCTCGTTTGACATGCCCATATCATTTATGCCTCATGCCGGGACTTGTTTGACTCAACCATATCATTTATGCCTCGAGTCGGGCCTCGTTTGACTCAACCGCATCATTTGTGCCTTGAGTTTGGCCTCGTTTAACTCAACCTTATCATTTTTGCCTCGAGTTGGGTCTTGTTCGACCCAACCCTATCTTTTGCACCTCGAGACGGGCCTCGTTTGACTCACCCATATCATTTGTGCCACAAGGCGGGCCTCATTTGTCTCAACGATATCATTTATGCGTCGAGTCAGGCATCGTTTGACTCAACCATATCATTTGCGCCTCGAGTTGGGCCTCATTTGACTCACCGATATCATTTGTGCCTCATGGCAGGCTCGTTTGACTCAAGCATCTCATTTATGCCTCGAGTTAGGCCTCGTTTGACTTAACCTTATTATTTGTGCCTTGAGTCGGGCCTCGTTTGACTCACCGATATCATTTGTGCCTCATGGCAAGCATCGTTTGACTCAACCATATCATTTGCGCCTCGAGTCGAGCCTTGTTTGACTCAACCATATCAGTTGCGCCTCGAGTCAAACCTCGTTTGACACGCCCATATCATTTGTGCCTCATGCTGGGCCTCATTTGACTCAACCATATCATTTATGCCTCGAGTCGTGCCTCGTTTGACTCAACCTCATCATTTGTGCCTCGAGTTGGGTCTCGTTTGACTCAACCTTATCATTTTTGCCTCGAGTTGGGCCTTGTTCGACTCAACCTTATCATTTGCACATCAAGTCGGGCCTCATTTGACTCACCCATATCATTTGTGCCACAAGGCAGGCCTCATTTGACTCAACCATATCATTTATGCATCGAGTCAGGCATCGTTTGACTCAACGATATCATTTGCACCTCGACTCGGGCCTCATTTGACTTATCGATATCATTTGTGCCTCAAGGCAGGCCTCATTTGAGTCAACCATCTCATTTGTGCCTCAAGTTAGGTTTCGTTTGACTTAACCTTATTTTTTGTGCCTCGAGTCGGGCCTCGTTTGACTCACCGATATCATTTGTGCCTCAAGGCGGGCATCGTTTGACTCAACCATATCATTTATGCCTCGAGTCGGTCCTCGTTCGACTCAACCTTATCATTTGTGCCTCGAGTCGGGCCTTGTTTGACTCGCCCATATCATTTGTGCCTCATGCCGGGCCTCGTTTGACTCAACCATATCATTTATTTCTCGAGTCGGGCCTCGTTCAACTTAACCTTATCATTTGTGCTTCAAGTCGGGCCCCATTCAATTCAACCTTATTATTTACGCCTCTAGTCGGGCCTTGTTCAACTCAACCTAACCATTTGTGCCTCGAGTCGGTCCACGTTTGACTTAACCTTATCATTTGTTCCTCAAGTTGGGCCTTGTTCGACTCAACCTTATCATTTGATGCTCGAGTCAGGCCTCGTTTCAGTCAACGTTATCATTTGCACCTCGAGTCGGGCCTCGTTGGACTCAACCTTATCATTTGTGCCTCGAGTTGGGCCTCGTTTGACTCAACCTTATCATTTGCGCGTCGAGTCGGCCTCGTTTGACTCACCGATATCATTTGTGCCTCAAGCTGGGCATCGTTTGACTCAACCATATCATTTATGCCCCGAGTCGGTCCTCGTTCGACTCAACCATATCATTTGCACCTCGAGTCAGCCTCGTTGGACTCAACCTTATCATTTGCGCCTCGAGTCAGTCCTCGTTCGACTTAACCATATCATTTGCGCCTCGAGGCGGTCCTCGTTCGACTCATCCTTATCATTTGCGCCTCGAGTTGGGCCTCGTTTGACTCCACCTTATCATTTGTGCCTCGAGTCGAGCCTCGTTTGACTCAACCATATCATTTGCGCCTCGAGTCGGGCCTCGTTTTACATGCCCATATCATTTGTGCCTCATGCCGGGCCTCGTTCGACTGAACCATATCATTTATGCCTCGAGTCGAGCCTCGTTTGACTCAACCTCATCATTTGTGCCTCGAGTTGGGCCTCGTTTGACTCAACCTTATAAATTCTTCCTTGAGTTGGGACTCATTCGACTCAACCTTATCATTTGCAACTCGAGTCGGGCCTCATTTGACTCACCCATATTATTTGTGCCGCAAGGCAGTCCTCATTTGACTCAACCATATCATTTATGCATCGAGTCAGGCATCGTTTGACTCAACCATATCATTTGCACCTCGAGTCTGGCCTCATTTGACTCACTGATATCATTTGTGCCTCAAGGCGGGCCTCGTTTGACTCAACCATCTCGTTTGTGCCTCGAGTTAGGCCTCGTTCGACATAACCTTATTATTTGTGCCTCGAGTCGGACCTCGTTTGACTCACCGATATCATTTGTGCCTCAAGGCGGGCATCGTTTGACTCAACCATATCATTTACGCCTCGAGTCAGTCCTCGTTTGACTCAACCATATCATTTGCGCCTCGAGTTGAGCCTCGATTGACTTGCCATATCATTTGTGCCTCATGCCGGGCCTCGTTTGACTTAACCATATCATTTGTGCCTCAAGTTGGACCTTGTTAGACTCAACCTTATCATTTATGCCTTGAGTCAGTCCTTATTCGACTCAACCAGATCATTTGTGCCTCATGTTGGGACTCGTTTGACTCAACTGTATCATTTATCCCTCGAGTCGGGCCTCGTTTGACACAACCTCATCATTTGTGCCTCGTGTTGGGCCTCGTTTGACTCACTGATATCATTTGTGCCTCAAGCCAGTCATCATTTGACTCAACCATATCATTTATGCCTCGAGTCGGGCCTCGTTCAACTCAACCTTATCATTTGCTCCTCGAGTTGGGCCTCGTTCGACTCAACCTTATCATTTGCTCCTCGAGTCGGGCCTCATTTGACTCACCCATATCATTTGTGCCATATGGGAAGCCTTATTTGACTCAACCATATCATTTATACATCAAGTCAGGCCTTGTTTCACTCAACCATATCATTTACACCTCGAGTCGGGCCTCATTTGACTCATCGATATCATTTGTGCTTCAAGGCGGGCCTCGTTTGACTCAACCATCTCATTTGTGCCTCGAGTTAGGCCTCGTTCGACTTAACCTTATTATTTACGCCTCGAGTCGGGCCTCGTTTGACTCACCGATATCTTTTGTGCCTCGAGGCGGGCATCGTTTGACTCAACCATATCATTTATGCCTCGAGTCGGTCCTCGTTCGACTCAACCATATCATTTGCACCTCGAGTCGAGCCTCATTTGACTCGCCCATATCATTTGTGCCTCATGCCAGGCCTCGTTTGACTCAACCATATCATTTATGCCTCGAGTCGGGCCTCGTTCGACTCAACCTTATCATTTGCGCTTCAAGTCGGGCCTCATTTCATTCAACCTTATTATTTACGCCTCTAGTCGGACGTCGTTCAACTCAACCTTACCATTTGTGCCTCGAGTCGGGCCTCATTTGACTCAACCTTATCATTTGTACCTCGAGTCGGGCCTCATTCGACTGAACCTTATCATTTGTGCCTCGATTCGGGCCTCATTTGACTCAACCTTACCATTTGCGCCTCGAGTCGGGTCTCGTTGGACTCAACCTTATCATTTGTGCCACGAGTCGGGCCTTCTTTGACTCACCGATATCATTTGTGCCTCAAGCCGGGCATCGTTTGACTCAACCATATCATTTTTGCCCCGAGTCGGTCCTCATTCGACTCAACCATATCATTTGGACCTCGAGTCAGCCTCGTTGGACTCAACCTTATCTATTGTGCCTCGAGTCAGTCCTTGTTCGACTCAACCATATTACTTGTGCCTTGAGTTGGGCCTCGTTCGACTCCACCTTATTATTTGCACCTCGAGTCGAGCCTCATTTGACTCACCCATATCATTTGTGCCTCACGACGGGCCTCGTTTGACTCAACCATATCATTTATGCATAGAGTCAGGCCTTGTTTGACTCAACCATATCATTTGCGCCTTGAGTCGGGCCTCATTTGACAAACCCTTATCAGTTGTGCCTCAAGTTGGGCCTCGTTTGACTTAACCATTTCATTTGCACCTCGAGTCGGGCCTCGTTCAACTCAACCTTATGATTTGTGCCTCGCGTCGGGCCTCGTTTGTCTCAACCTTATAATGTGCGCCTCGCTTCGAGCCTCGTTCAACTCACCCATGCCATTGGCGCCTCGAGTCGGGCCTCGTTCAACTCACCCATGCCATTGGCGCCTCGAGTCGGGCCTCGTTTGACTCACCTATATCATTTGTGCCTCAAGTCAGGCCTTGATTGACTCAACCTTATCATTTGTATTTCGGGTCAGGCCTCGTTTGACTCAACCTTATTATTTATGCCTCGAGTCGGGCATCATTTGACTTAACCTCATCATTTGTGCCTCGTGTTAGGCCTCGTTTGACTCAACCTTATCATTTGCTCCTCGAGTCGGTCCTCGTTCGACTCGACCATATCTTTTATGCCTCGAAGCGGGCCTCGTTCGACTCAACCTTATCATTTGCACCTCAGGTTTGGCCTTATTTGACTCAACCTTTTCATTTGTGCCTCGAGTTGGGCCTCGTTTGACTCAACCTTATAATTTGTGCCTCGAGTCGAGCCTTGTTCAACTCACCCACACCATTTGCGCCTCGAGTCGGGCCTCATTTGACTCACCTATATAATTTGTGCCTCAAGTCGAGCCTTGATTGACTCAACCTTATCATTTATGCCTCGAGTCAGTCCTTGTTCGACTAAACCATATCATTTGTGTCGCATGTCAGGTCATGTTTGACTCAACCTTATATTTGCACCTTGAGTCAGGCCTCGTTTGACTTAACCGTATCATTTATGCCTCAAGTCAGGCCTCGTTAGACTCAACCTCATCATTTGTGCCTCGAGTTGGGCCTCGTTCGACTCAACCTTATCATTTCCACCTCGAGTTGGGCCTCGTTTAACTCACCGATATCATTTGCGCCTCAAGCCAGTCATCGTTTGACTCAACCATATCATTTATACCTTGAGTCAGGTCTCGTTTGACTCAACCTTATCATTTGGGCCTCGTTCGACTCAACCTTATCATTTACACCTCGAGTCGGGCCTTATTTAACTCACCCATATAATTTGCACCTCAAGGCAGGCCTCGTTTGACTCAACCATCTCATTTGTGCCTCGAGTTAGGCCTCGTTCGACTTAACCTTATCATTTGTGCCTCGAGTCAGGTCTCGTTTGACTCACTGATATCATTTGTGCCTCAAGCTGGGCATCATTTGACTCAACCGTATCATTTATGCCTCAAGTCGGTCCGCGTTGGACTCAACCATATCATTTGCGCCTCGAGTCGAGCCTCGTTGGACTCAACCATATCATTTGTGCCTCGAGTCGAGCCTTCTTTGACTCGCCAATATCATTTGTGCCTCATGCCGGGCCACATTTGACACAACCATATCATTTATGCCTCGAGTCGGTCCTCGTTTGACTCAACCTTAGCATTTGAGGCTTGTTTGACTCAACCATATCATTTGCGTCTCGAGTCGGGACTCGTTCGACTCAACCTTATCATTTGCGCTTCGAGTCGGGCCTCATTTCATTCAACCTTATTATTAACGCCTCTAGTCAGGCCTCATTCAACTCAGCCTTACAATTTATGCCTCGAGTCGGGCCTCGTTTGACTCAACCTTATGATTTATGCCTCAAGTCGGGCCTCATTTGACTCAACCTCATCATTTATGCCTCGAATCAGTCCTCATTTGACTCAACCATATCATTTGTGCCTCAAGTCGGGTCTCGTTTGACTCAACCTGATTTTTTGCACCTCAACTCGGTCCTCGTTTGACACATCCTTATCATTTATACCTCGAGTTGGGCCTCGTTCGACTCAACTTTATCATTTATGCCTCGAGTCGGGCCTCGTTTGACTCACCAATATCATTTGTACCTCAAGCCGGGCATTGTTTAACTCAACCATATCATTTATGCCTCGAGTCGGTCCTTGTTTGACTCAACCATATCATTTGCACTCGAGTCGGGCCTTGTTCGACTAAACCATATCATTTGCACCTCGAGTCGGTCCTCGTTTGACTTAACCATATCATTTGCGCCTCGAGTCAGGCCTCGTTCGACTCAACCTTATCATTTGCACCTCGAGTCGGGCCTCATTTGACTTACCCATTTCATTTAAGCTTCAAGGCGGGCTTCATTTGACTCAACCGTATTATTTATGCATAGGGTCAGGCCTCGTTTGACTCAACCATATCATTTGCACCTCGAGTCGGGCCTCGTTTGACTCACCGATATCATTTGTGCCTCAATCCGGGCATCGTTTGACTTAACCATATCATTTATGCCTCGAGTAAGTCTGCATTCGACTCAACCATATCATTTGCGCCTCGAGTCGAGCCTCGTTGGACTCAACCATATCATTTGTGCCTCGAGTCGGGCCTCATTTGACTCGCGCATATTATTTGTGCCTCATGCCGGGCCTTGTTTGACACAACCATATCATTTATGCCTCGAGTCGGGCCTCGTTTGACTCAACCATATCATTTAAGCCTCATTCAACTTAACCTTACCATTTGTGCCTCGAGTCGGGCCTCATTGACTCAACCTTATCATTTATGCCTCAAGTCAGGCCTCATTTGACTCAACCTTATCATTTATGCCTCGAGTCAGGCCTCGTTCGACTCAACTATATCATTTGTGCCTCAAGTCGGCTCTCGTTTGACTCAACCTGATTTTTTGGACCTCGACTTGGTCCTCGTTTGACTCAACCTTATCATTTATGCCTCAAGTCGGCGCTCGTTTGACTCAACCTGATCATTTGCGCCTCGAGTTGGGCCTTGTTCGACTCAACCTTATCATTTGCACCTCGAGTCAGGCCTCGTTTAACTCACCGATATCATTTGTGCCTCAAGCCGGGCATCGTTTGACTCAACCATATCATTTATGCCTTGAGTCGGTCCTCATTTGACTCAACCATATCATTTGCGCCTCGAGTCCGGCCTTGTTCGACTAATCCTTATCATTTGCGCCTCGAGTCGGTCCTCGTTCGACTAAACCATATCATTTGCGCCTCGAGTCAGGCCTCGTTCGACTCAACCTTATCATTTGCTCCTTGAGTTGGGCCTCGTTCGACTCATCCTTGTCATTTGCACCTCGAGTCGAGCCTCATTTGACTCACCCATATCATTTGTGGCTCAAGGCGGGCCTTATTTGTCTGAACCATATCATTTATGCATCGAGTCAGGCCTCGTTTGACTCAACCATATTATTTGTGCCCCAAGTCGGGTCTCGTTTGAGTCACCCATATCATTTGTACCTCAAGTCAGGCCTCGTTTGACTCAACTATTTCAGTTGTGCCTCGAGTCAGGGCTCGTTCGACTCAACCTTATGATTTGCGCCTCACGTCGGGCCTCGTTTCCCTCAACCATATCGTTTGCACCTCGAGTCAGGCATCGTTTGACTCAATCATATCATTTGCGCCTCGAGTCGGGCCTCGTTTCACTCACCCATATTATTTGTGCCTCAAGCGGAGCCTCGTTTGACTCAACCATATCATTTATGCCTTGAGTCGGGGCTCGTTTGACTCAACCTTATCATTTGCGCATCGAGTCGGGCCTCGTTTGACTCAACCATATCATTTGCTCCTCGAGTTGGGACTCGTTCGACTCAACCTTATCATTTGTGCCTCGAGTCGGGCCTCGTTCGACTCAACCTCATCATTTATGCCTCGGGTCAGGTCTCATTTGATTCAACCTTATAATTTACGCCTTTAGTCGAGCCTTGTTCAACTCACCCTTACCATTTACGCCTCGAGTCAGGCCTCGTTTGACTCACCCATATCATTGGCGCATCAACACGGGCCTCTTTTGACTCAACCATATCGTTTGTGCCTCGAGTCAGGCCTCATTTGACTCAACGTTATCATTTGTGCCTTGAGTTGTGCCTCGTTCGACTCAACCTTATCATTTATGCCTCGAGTCAGGCCTCGTTTGACTCACCCATAACATTTGTGCCTCAAGTCGGGCCTCGTTTGACCAACCTTATCATTTGCGCCCCGAGTCGGGCATTGTTTGACTCAACCTTATCATTTGTGCCTCGAGTTGGCCTTATTTGACTCAACCTTATCATTTGTGCCTCGAGTCGTGCCTCGTTTGACTCACCGATATCATTTGTGCCACAAAGCGGGCCTCGTTTGACTCAACCTTCTCATTTATGCCTCGAGTCGGTCCTCGTTCAACTAAAGCATATCATTTATGCCTGAAGTCGTGTCTCATTTGACTAAACCTTATCATTTGCACCTCGAGTCAGGCCTCGTTTGGTTCAACCTTATCATTTATGCCTCAAGTCAGGCCTCGTTTGACTCAACCTTATCATTTATGCCTCGAGTTGGGCCTCGTTCGACTTAACCTTATCATTTGCGCCTCGAGTTGGGCCTCGTTTGACTCACCGATGTCATTTGTGCCTCAAGCTGGGCATCGTTTGACTCAACCGTATCATTTATGCCTCAAGTCGGTCCTCGTTCGATTACAGCATATCATTTGCGCCTCGAGTGACGCCTCATTTGACTCAACCTTATCATTTGTGCCTCGAGTTGGGCCTCATTTGACTCAACCTTATAATTTATGCCTCGAGCCGAGCCTCGTTCAACTCACCCATATCTTTTGCGCCTCGAGTCAGGCCTCGTTTGACTCACCTATATCATTTGTGCCTCAAGTCGGGCCTCGTTTAACTTAACCTTATCATTTATGCCTCAAGTCAGTCCTCGTTCGACTCAACCATATTATTTATGCCTAAAGTTGGGTCTCGTTTCACTCAACCATATTATTTGCACCTCGACTCAGGCCTCGTTTGACTCAACCTC
This sequence comes from Dicorynia guianensis, assembly GCA_037013595.1. NCBI lineage: Eukaryota > Viridiplantae > Streptophyta > Magnoliopsida > Fabales > Fabaceae > Dicorynia > Dicorynia guianensis. Next base: position 19,350,713 of record JASUAB010000002.1, on the reverse strand, counting down.
ATCATTTCTGCCTTGAGTTGGGCCTCGTTCGACTCAACTTTATCATTTGTGCCTCGAGTCGGGCCTTGGTTGTCTCACTGATATCATTTGTGCCTCAAACCGGGCATCCTTTGACTCAACCATATCATTTATTCCTCGAGTCGGTCCACGTTCGACTCAACCATATCATTTGCGCCTCGAGTCGGGACTTGTTTGACTCATCCTTATCATTTGCGCCTTGAGTCAGTCCTCGTTCGACTTAACCATATCATTTGTGCCTCGAGTTAGGCCTCGTTCGACTAAACCTTATCATTTGTGCCTCGAGTCGGGCCTCGAACGACTCAACCTTATCATTTGCGCCTCGAGTCGGGCCTCGTTTGACTCAACCATATCATTTACGCCTCGAGTCGGGCCTTGTTGGACTCAACCTTATCATTTGCACCTCGAGTCGAGCCTCGTTTGACTTAACCATATCATTTGCGCCTCGAGTTGGGACTCGTTCGACTGAACCTTATCATTTGCGCCTCGAGTCGGGCCTCGTTTGACTCAACCTTATCATTTACGCCTCGGGTCGGGTCTCATTTGATTCAACTTTATAATTTATGCCTCTAGTTGAGCCTCATTAAACTCAACCTTACCATTTGTGCCTCGAGTCGGGCCTCGTTTGACTCACCCATATCATTGATGCATCAACACGGGCCTCTTTTGACTCAACCATATCGTTTGTGCCTCGAGTCGGGCCTCGTTTGACTCAACCTTATCATTTGTGCCTCGAGTCAGGCCTCGTTCGACTCAACCTTATCATTTGTGCTTGGAGTCGGGCCTCGTTTGACTCAACCTTATCATTTGCACCCAGAGTCGGGCCTCATTTGACTCACCCATAACATTTGTGCTTCAAGTCGGGCCTCGTTCGACAAACCTTACCATTTGCGCCTCGAGTCGGGCATTGTTCGACTCAACCTTGTCATTTGCGCCTTGAGTCGGGCCTTATTTGACTCAACCTTATCATTTGTGCCTCAAGTCAGACCTCGTTTGACTCACCGATATCATTTGTGCCTCAAGTCGGGCCTTGTTTGACTCAACCTTCTCATTTATGCCTCGAGTCGGTCGTCGTTTGACTAAAGCATATCATTTATGCCTTAAGTTGGGTCTCGTTTGACTCAACCTTATCATTTGCACCTCGAGTTAGGCCTCTTTTGACTCAACCTTGTAATTTGTGCCTCGAGTCGGGCCTCATTTGACTCAACCTCATCATTTGTGCCTCGAGTTGGGCCTTGTTCGACTCAACCTTATCATTTGCGCCTCGAGTTGGGCCTCGTTTGACTCACTGATATCATTTGTGCCTTAAGCTGGGCATCGTTTGACTCAACCGTATCATTTATGCCTCAAGTCGGTCCTCGTTCGACTCCACCGTATCAATTGCGCCTCGAGTCAGGCCTCATTTGACTCAACCTTATCTTTTGTGCCTCGAGTTAGGTCTCGTTTGACTCAACCTTATAATTTGTGCCTCGAGTCGAGCCTCGTTCAACTCACCAATATCATTTGCGCCTCGAGTCAGGCCTCGTTTGACTCACCTATATCATTTGTGCCTCAAGTTGGGCCTCGTTTGACTCAACCTTATCATTTATGCCTCGAGTCAGTCCTTGTTCGACTCAACCATATCAATTGTGCCTCAAGTCGGGTCTCGTTTAACTCAACCATATTATTTGCACCTCATCTCAGGCCTCGTTTGACTCAACCTTACCATTTATGCCTCGAGTCAGGCCTCGTTTGACTCAACCTCATCATTTGTGCCTCAAGTTGGGCCTTGTTCGACTCAACTTTATCATTTGCGCCTTGAGTCGGGCCTTGTTTGTCTCACTGATATCATTTGTGCCTCAAGCCAGGCATCATTTGACTCAACCATATCATTTATGCCTCGAGTCGGTCCTCGTTCGACTGAACCATATCATTTGTGCCTCAAGTCGGGACTCGTTTCACTCAACCTTATCATTTGCGCCTCGAGTTAGTCCTCGTTCGACTCAACCATATCATTTGTGCCTCGAGTCAGGCCTCGTTCGACTCAACCTTATCATTTGTGCCTCGAGTCGGGCCTCAGTTGATTCAACCTTATGATTTACGCCTCTAGTCGGGCCTCATTGAACTCACCCTTACCATTTACGCCTCGAGTAGGGCCTCATTTGACTCAACCATATCATTTATGCCTCGAGCCTGGCCTCGTTTGACTCAACCTTATCATTTGCACCTTGAGTCGGGCCTCGTTTGACTCAACCATATGATTTGTGCCTCGAGTTGGGACTCGTTCGACTCAACCTTATCATTTGCACCTCGAGTCGGGCCTCGTTCGACTCAACCTTATCATTTACGCCTCGGGTCGGGTCTCATTTGATTCAACCTTATAATTTATGCCTCTAGTCGAGCCTCGTTCAACTCACCCTTAGCATTTGCGCCTCGAGTCGGGCCTTGTTTGACTCACCCATATCATTGGTGCATCAACACGGGCCTCTTTTGACTCAACCATATCGTTTGTGCCTCGAGTTGCACCTCATTCGACTCAACCTTATGATTTGTGCCTCGAGTTACGCCTTATTCGACTCAACCTTATCATTTGTGCCTCGAGTCAGGCCTCGTTTGACTCAACCTTATCATTTGTGCCATGAGTTGGGCCTCGTTTAACTTACCCATAACATTTGTGCCTCAAGTCAGGACTCATTTGACTAACCTTATCATTTGCGCCTCGAGTCGGGCATTGTTGGACTCAACCTTATCATTTATGCCTCGAGTCGGGCCTTATTTGACTCAACCTTATCATTTGTGCCTCGAGTTGGGCCTCATTTGACTCACCGATATCATTTGTGCCTCAAGTCGGGCCTCGTTTGACTCAACCTTCTCATTTATGCCTTGAGTCGGTCTTCGTTTGACTAAAGCATATCATTTGCGCCTTAAGTCATGTCTCGTTTGACTCAACCTTATCATTTGCACCTCGAGTCAGGCCTTGTTTGACTCCACCTTATCATTTATGCCTCGAGTCGGGCCTCATTTGACTCAACCTCATCATTTGCACCTCGAGTTGGGCCTCGTTCGACTCAACCTTATCATTTGCGCCTCGAGTTGGGCCTCGTTTGACTCACCGATATCATTTGTGCCTCAAGTTGGGCATCGTTTGACTCAACCGTATCATTTATGCCTCAAGTCGGTCCTCGTTCGACTCCACCGTATTATTTGTGCCTCGAGTCAGGCCTCATTTGACTCAACCTTATCATTTGTGCCTCGAGTTGGGCCTCGTTTGACTCAACCTTATAATTTGCGCCTCGAGTCAAGCCTCATTCAATTCACCCATATCATTTGCGCCTCAATTCAGGCCTCGTTTGACTCACCTATATTATTTGTTCCTCAAGTTGGGCCTCGTTTGACTCAACCTTATCATTTATACGTCGAGTCAGTCCTAGTTCGACTCAACCATATCATTTGTGCCTCAAGTCGGGTCTCGTTTGACTCAACCATATTATTTGCACCTCGATGCAGGCCTTGTTTGACTCAACCTTATCATTTGTGCCTCAAGTCGGGTCTCGTTTTACTCAACCATATCATTTGGGCCTCGAGTCGGGCCTCGTTTGACTTAAGTTTATGCTTTACGCCTCGAGTCAGGCCTCGTTCAACTCAACCTTATGATTTGCGCCTCTAGTTGGGCCTTGTTTGACTCAACCATATCATTTGTGCATCAACTTGGGACTCGTTTGACTCAACCATACCATTTGCGGCATGAGTCGGGCCTCGTTTGACTCACGCATATCTTTTGTGCATCTACTCGGGCCTCGTTCGACTCAACCATATCATTTGGGCCTCGAGTCAAGCCACATTTGACTTAACCTTACCATTTGCGCCTCGAGTTGGGCCTCGTTTGACTTAACCATATAATTTGTGCATCGAGTCGGGCCTCGTTTGGCCTAACCTTATCATTTGCGCCTCGAGTCGGGCCTCGTTTGACTCAAACTTATCATTTGCGCCTCGAGTTGGGCCTCGTTTGACTCAACCATATCATTTGTGCCTCGAGTTGGGCTTCGTTTAACTCAACCTTATCATCTGCGCGTCCAGTCATGACTCGTTTGACTCAACCTTATCATTTGCGCCCCGAGTTAGGCCTCGTTTAACTCACCCATTTCTTTTGTGCATCAACTCGGGGATCGTTTTACTCAACCATATCATTTGCACCTCGAGTTGGGCCTCGTTTGACTCATCTTATCATTTGTGCCTCGAGTCAAGCCTCGTTCGACTCAACCTTATCATTTACGCCTCGAGTTAAGCCTCGTTTGACTCAACCATACTATTTGTGCATCAAGTTGAGACTCGTTTGACTCAACCATACCATTTGTGGCTCATGTCGGGCCTCGTTTGACTCAACCATATCATTTGCGCCAGGCCTCGTTTGACTCAACCATATAATTTATGCCTCAAGTCGGGCCACATTTGACTCAACCTTATCATCTACGCCTCGAGTTAGTCCTCGTTTGTCTCAACCTTATCATATGCGCCTCGAGTCGGTCCTCATTTGACTCACCCATATCATTTGTTCGTAAACTCGGGGCTCATTTGACTCAACCATATAATTTGTGCCTTGCGTCAAGCTTCGTTTGACTCAACCTTATCATTTGCACCTCGAGTCCGGCCTCGTTCGACTCAACCTTATCATTTGTGCCTCGAGTCGGGCCTCATTTGACTCAACCATATCGTTTGTGCATTAACTTGGGACTCGTTTGACTCTACCATATCATTTGTGCCTTGAGTCGGGCCTCATTTGACTCAACCTTATCATTTGTGCCTCGAGTCGGGCCTCGTTTGACTAAACCATATCATTTGCGACTCGGGTTGGGCCACATTTAACTCAACATTATCATTTGCGCCTTGAGTCGGGCCTCGTTCGACTCAACCTTATCATTTGTGCCTCAAGTCGGGCCTCCATTGACTCAAAGATATCATTTGTGCCTCGAGTCGGGCCTCTTTGATTCAACCATATCATTTGTGCATTAACTTGGAACTCATTTGACTCAACCATACCATTTGTGCCTCGAGTCGGGCCTCATTTGACTCAACCTTATCATTTGTGCCTCGAGTCAGGCCTCATTTGACTAAACCATATCATTTGCGACTCGAGTCGGGCCACATTTGACTCAACATTATCATTTGCGCCTCGAGTCGAGCCTCGTTCGACTCAACCTTATCATTTGTGCCTTGAGTTGGGGCTCCTTTGACTCAACGATAAATTTGTGCCTCGAGTCGGTCCTCCTTTGACTCAACCTTATCATTTGCGCATCAAGTCAGGCCTCGTTTGACTCAACCATACCATTTGTGCCTCGAGTTGGGCCACATTTGTCTCAACCTTATCATCTGCGCCTCGAGTCGGGCCACGTTTGATTCAACCTTATCATTTGCGCGTCGAGTCGGGCCTCGTTTGACTCAACCATATCTTTTGTGCATCTACTTGGGGCTCATTTTACTCAACCATATCATTTGCGCCTTGAGTCGGGTCTCGTTTGACTCAACCTTATCATTTGTGCCTCGAGTCAGGCCTCGTTCGACTCAACCTTATCATTTGCGCCTCTAGTCAGGCATGGTTTGACTCAACCATTCCATTTGTGCATCAACTTGGCACTCGTTTGACTTAACCATACCATTTGCGCCACGAGTCGGGCCTTGTTTGACTCACCCATATCATTTACGGCACGAGTCGGGCTCGTTTCTCTCACCCATATCTTTTGTGCATCTACTCGGGCCTCGTTCGACCCAACCATATCATTTGCGCCTTGAGTCGGGCCACATTTGACTCAACCTTACCATTTGCGCCTTGAGTCGGGCCTCGTTCGACTCAACCATATAATTTGTGCGTCGAGTCGGGCCTCGTTTGGCCTAGCCTTACCATTTGTGCCTCGAGTCGGCCTCGTTTGAATCAACCTTATATTTGTGCCTTGAGTCGAGCCTCGTTTGACTCAACTTGATCATTTGTGCCACGACTTAGGCCTCGTTCGACTCAACCTTATCATTTGCGCCTCAAGTCGGGCCTCGTTTGACTCAACCATATCATTTGCGCCTCGAGTCGGGCCTCGTTTAACTCAACCTTTTCATCTGCGCTTCCAATCGTGACTCGTTTGACTCAACCTTATCATTTGCGCCTCGAGTCGGGCCTCGTTTGACTCACCCATATATTTTGTGCATCAACTCGGGGCTCGTTTGACTCAACCTTATCATTTGCACCTCGAGTCAGGCCTCGTTCGAATCAACCTTATCATTTACGCCTCGAGTTAAGCCTCGTTTGACTCAACCATACCATTTGTGCATCAATTTAAGACTCGTTTGACTCAACCATACCATTTGGCGATGAGTAGAGCCTTGTTGAACTCACCCATATCATTTGTGGCTCGAGTCGGCCCTCGTTTGACTCAACCATATCATTTGCGCCTCAAGGCGGGCCTCGTTTGACTCAACTATATAACTTACACCTCAAGTCGGCCCACATTTGACTCAACCTTATCATCTGCGCCTCAAGTCGGTCCTCGTTTGACTGAACCTTATCATTTACGCCTCGAGTCGGGCCTCGTTTGACTCAACCTTCTCATTTGCGCCTTGTGCTGTGCCTCGTTCAACTCACCCTTATCATTTGTGTCTCAACTCGGGCCTCGTTTGACTCAAACATATCATTTACGCCTCGAGTCGGGCCCTATTTGACTCAACCTTATCATTTGTGCCTCGAGTCGGGCGTCGTTTGACTCAACGTTATCATTTGCGCCTTGTGTTGGGCCTCGTTCAGCACACCCTTACCATTTGCGCCTCGAGTCAGTCCTTGTTTTACTCACCCATATCATTTGCACCTCGAGTTGGGCCTCGTTTGACTTACCCATATCATTTGTGTCTCAATTCGGGTCTTGTTTGAGTCAAACATATCATTTAGGCCTCGAGTCAAGCTTCGTTTGACTCAACCTTATCATTTGTGCCTCGAGTCGGGCGTCATTTGACTCAACCTTATCATTTGCGTCTCGAGTCGGTCCTCATTTGACTCAACCTTATCATTTGCGTCTTGTGTTGGGCCTCGTTCAGCGCACCCTTACCATTTGCGCCTCGAGTTGGGCCTCGTTCAACTCAACCTTACCATTTGCACCTCGAGTTGGGCCTCGGTTGACTCACCCATATCATTTCCGCCTCAAGTCCAGCCTCATTCGACTCAATCTTATCATTTGCGCCTCGAGTTGGGTCTCGTTTGACTCAGCCATATCATTTGTAACTTGAGGTGGGCCTCGTTCGACTTAACCTTATCATTTGCGCCTCGAGTCGGGCCTCATTTGACTCAACCATATCATTTGTGCCCCGAGTTAGGGCTCCTTTGACTCACCCAAATCATTTGTGTCTCAACTCTGGCCTTGTTTGACTCAAACATATCATTTAGGCCTCGAGTCGGGCCTCGTTTGACTCAACCTTATAATTTGCACCTCGAGTTGGGCCTCGTTTGACTCAACCATATCATTTGTGCCTCAAGTCGGGCCTTATTTGACTCAACCTTATCATTTGCACCTCGAGTCGAGCCTTGTTTCACTCAACCTTACCATTTATGCCTCGAGTCGGGCGTCATTTGACTCAACCTTATCATTTGCGTCTCGAGTTGGTCCACGTCTGACTGAACCTTATCATTTGTGCCTTGTGTTGGGCCTCGATCAACTCACCCTTACCATTTGCACCTCGACTTGGTCCTTGTTTTACTCACCCATATCATTTGCGCCTCAAGTCGGGCCTCGTTTGACTCACCCATATCATTTGGACCTCGAGTCGGGCCTCGTTTCACTCAACCTTATCATTTGCACCTCGAGTTGGGCCTCGTTTCACTCAACCTTACCATTTATGCCTCGAGTTGGGCGTCGTTTGACTCAACCTTATCATTTGCGTCTCGAGTTGGTCCACATCTGACTGAACCTTATCATTTGCGCCTTGTGTTGGGCCTCGTTCAACTCACCCTTACCATTTGTGCCTCGAGTCGGTCCTCATTTTACTCACCCATATCATTTGCGCCTCAAGTCGGGCCTCATTTTACTCACCCATATCATTTGCGCCTCAAATCGGGCCTCGTTTGACTCACCCATATCTTTTGTGCTTCAACTCGGGCCTTGTTTGAGTCAAACATATCATTTATGCCTCAAGTCGGGCCTCGTTTGACTCAACCGTATCATTTGCGCCTCGAGTCAGGCCTCAATTGACCCAACCATATCATTTACGACTCGAGTTGGGACTCGTCTGACTCAACCATTTCATTTGTGCCTCGGGTCGGGCCCCATTTGACTCAACCATATCATTTGTGCCTCAAGTCGTGCCTCGTTTGACTCAACCATCTCATTTACACCTTGAGTCAGGCCTCGTTCGACTCAACCCTATCATTTGCGCACGAAGTCGGTCCTCATTTTACTCAGCCATATCATTTGTGCCACGAGTCGGGCCTCATTTGACTCAACCTTATAATTTGTGCCTCGAGTCGGGCCTCGTTTGCCTCAACCTTATAATTTGCACCTCGAGTTAGGCCTCATTTGACTCAACCATAGCATTTGTGCCTCAAGTCGGGCCTCATTTGACTCAGCCCTATCATTTGCGCCTCGAGTCGAGCCTCATTTGACACAGCCTTATCATTTGTGCCTCGAGTTGGGCCTCGTTTGACTCAACCTTATCATTTGCACCTCAAGTCAGGCCTTGTTTGACTCAACCATATCATTTGTGCCTCAAGTCGGGCCTTATTCGACTCAACCATTTCATTTGTGCCTCGAGTTGAGCCTCGTTTGACTCACACATATCATTTGTGCCTTGAGTCGAGCCTCGTTTGACTCAACCATATCATTTGTGCCTTGAGTCGGGCTTCGTTCGACTCAACCTTATCATTTGTGCCTTGTGTTGGGCCTCGTTCAACTCACCCTTATCATTTGTGTCTCAACTCGGGCCTCGTTTGACTCAACCATATCATTTAGGCCTCGAGTCGGGCCCCATTTGACTCAACCTTATCATTTGTGCCTCGAGTCGGGCATCGTTTGACTCAACCTTATCAATTGCGCCTTGTGTTAGGCCTCGTTCAGTACACCCTTACCATTTGCGCCTCGAGTCGGTCCTCGTTTTACTCACCCATATCATTTGCGCCTCGATTCAGGCCTCGTTTCACTCAACCTTATCATTTTGTGCCTTGAGTCGGGCCTCGTTTGACTTAACCATATCATTTGCTCCTCGAGTTGGTCCTGTTTGACTCAACCTTATCACTTGCGCCTCGAGTCGGGCCTTGTTTGACTTAGCCGTATCATTTGTGCTTTGAGTTGGGCCTCATTTGACTCAACCTTATAATTTGTGCCTCGAGTCGGGCCTCGTTTGACTCAACCTTATCAGTTGCACCTCGAGTCGGGCCTCGTTTGACTCAACCATATCATTTGTGCCTCAAGTCGGGCCGCGTTTGACCCAACCATATCATTTACGACTCGAGTCAGGCCTCATTTGACTCAACCTTATCATTTGTGCCTCGAGTCGGGACTTGTTTGACTCAACCATATCATTTGCGCCTCGAGTCGGGCCTCATTTGACTCAACATTATCATTTATACCTCGAGTCGGGCCTCATTCGACTCAACCTTATCATTTGCGCCTCGAGTCAGGCCTCGTTTGACTCACACATATCCTTTGTGCCTTGAGTCGGGCCTCGTTTGACTCAACCATATCATTTGTGCCATGTGTTGGGCCTCGTTCAGCACACCCTTACCATTTGCGCCTCGAGTCGGTCCTCATTTTACTCACCGATATCATTTGCGCCTCGAGTTGGGCCTCGTTTGACTCACCCATATCATTTGTGTCTCCACTCAGGCCTTGTTTATGTCCAACATATCATTTAGGCCTCGAGTCGGGCCTCGTTTCACTCAACCTTATCATTTATGCCTTGAGTCGGTCCTCGTTTGACTCAACATTATCATTTATGCCTCGAGTCGGGCCTCATTCAACTCAACCTTATTATTTGCGCCTCATGTCGGTCCTCGTTTGAGTCACCCATATCATTTGTGTCTCAACTCGGGCTTTCTTTGAGTCAAACATATCATTTAGGCCTTGAGTCGGGCCTCGTTTGACTCAACCTTATCATTTATGCCTCGAGTCACCCAACCATATCATTTACGACTCGAGTTGGGACTCGTCTGACTCAACCATTTCATTTGTGCCTCGAGTCGGGCCTCATTTGACTCAACCATATCATTTGTGCCTCGAGTCGAGCCTTGTTTGACTCAACCTTATCAGTTGCGCCTCGAGTCAGGCCTCCTTTGACCCAACCATATCATTTACGACTCGAGTTGGGACTCGTCTGACTCAACCATTTCATTTGTGCCTCGAGTCAAGCCTCGTTTGACTCAACCATATCATTTATGCCTCGAGTCAGGCCTCATTTGACACTGCCTTATCATTTGTGCCATGAGTCGGGCCTCGTTTGACTCAACCTTATAATTTGTGCCTTGAGTAGGGCCTTGTTTGACTCAACCTTATCATTTGTGCCATGAGTCGGGCCTTGTTTGACTCAACCTTATAATTTGTGCCTTCAGTCGGGCCTCGTTTGACTCAACCTTATCATTTGCACCTCGAGTCAGGCCTTGTTTGACTCGACCATATCATTTGTGCCTCAAGTCGGCCCTCGTTTGACCCAACCATATCATTTACGACTCGAGTCGAGCCTCATTTGACTCAACCTTATCATTTGTGCCTCGAGTCGTGCCTTGTTTGACTCAATCATATCATTTGCGCCTCGAGTCGGGCCTCATTTGACTTAACCTTATAATTTATGCCTCGAGTCCGGCCTTGTTTAACTCAACCTTATAATTTGCGCCTCGAGGTGGTCCTCATTCGACTCAACCTTGTCATTTGCACCTCGAGTCGGGCCTCGTTTGACTCACCCATATCATTTGTAACTTGAGACGGGCCTCGTTCGGCTTAACCTTATCATTTGCGCCTCGAGTCGGGCCTCATTTGACTCAACCAAATCATTTGTGTCTCAACTCGGACCTTGTTTGACTCGAACATATCATTTAGGCCTCAAGTCGGCATCGTTTGACTCAACCTTATCATTTACGCCTCGAGTCGGGCCTCGTTTGACTCAACCATTTCATTAGTGCCTCAAGTCGGGCCTCGTTTGACTCAACATTATCATTTGCACCTTGAGTCGGGCCTCGTTCGACTCAACCTTATCATTTGCGCCTCGAGTCGGGCCTCGTTTGACTCGCACATATCATTTATGCCTTGAGTCGGGCCTTGTTTTACTCAATCATATCATTTGCGCCTTGAGTCGGCCCTCGTTCTAGTCAACCTTATCATTTGCTCCTCGAGTTGGTCCTCGTTTGACTAAACCTTATCATTTGTGCCTTGTGTTGGGTCTCGTTCAACTCACCCTTATCATTTGTGTCTCAACTTGGGCCTCATTTGACTCAAACATATCATTTAGGCCTTGAGTCGGGCCCCATTTGACTCAACCTTATCATTTGTGCCTCGAGTCGGGCGTCGTTTGACTTAACCTTATCATTTTTGCCTTGTGTTGGGCCTCATTCAGCACACCCTTACCATTTGCGCCTCAAGTCGGTCCTCGTTTTACTCACCCATATCATTTGCGCCTCGAGTCAGGCCTCGTTTGACTCACCCATATCATTTGTGTCTCAATTCGGGCCTTGTTTGAGTCAAACATATCATTTAGGCCTCAAGTCGAGCCTCGTTTGACTCAACCTGATCATTTGTGCTTCGTGTCGGGCGTCATTTGACTCAACCTTATCATTTGCATCTCGAGTCGATCCTCATTTGACTCAACCTTATCATTTGTGCCTTGTGTTGGGCCTCGTTCAGCATACCCTTACCATTTGCGCCTCGAGTTGGGCCTCGTTCGACTCAACTTTATCATTTGGACCTCGAGTTGGGCCTCATTTAACTCACCTATATCATTTGTGCCTCAAGTCTGGCCTCATTCGACTCAATCTTATCATTTGCGCCTCGAGTCAGGTCTCGTTTTACTCAGCCATATCATTTGTAACTTGAGGCGGGCCTCGTTCGACTTAACCTTATCATTTGCGCCTCGAGTCGGACCTCATTTGACTCAACCATGTCATTTGCGCCCCAAGTTGGGCCTCCTTTGACTCACCCAAATCATTTGTGCCTAATCTTGGGCCTTGTTTGACTCAAACATATCATTTAGGCGTCGAGTCGGGCCTCGTTTGACTCAACCTTATCATTTGCACCTCGAGTTGGGCCTCGTTTGACTCAACCATATCATTTGTGCCTCAAGTCGGGCCTTGTTTGACTCAACCTTATCATTTGCACCTCAAGTCGGGCCTCGTTTCACTCAACCTTACCATTTATGCCTCGAGTCGGTACTCGTTTTACTCACCTATATCATTTGCGCCTTAAGTTGGGCCTCGTTTGACTCACCTATATCATTTGCACCTCGAGTCGGGCCTCGTTTCACTCAACCTTATCATTTGCACCTTGAGTCGGGCCTCGTTTCATGCAACCTTACCATTTATGCCTCGACTCGGGCATCGTTTGACTCAACCTTATCATTTGCATCTCGAGTTGGTCCACGTCTGACTGAACCTTATCATTTGCGCCTTGTATTGGGCCTCGTTCAACTCACCCTTACCATTGGCGCCTCGAATCGGTCCTCGTTTTACTCACCCATATCATTTGCGCCTCAAGTCGGGCCTTGTTTGACTCACCCATATCATTTGTACCTCAACTCGGGCCTTGTTTGAGTCAAATATATCATTTATGCCTCGAGTCGGGCCTCGTTTGACTCAACCTTATCATTTGCGCCTCGAGTCAGGCCTCATTTGACCCAACCATATCATTTACGACTCGAGTTGGGACTCGTCTAACTCAACCATTTCATTTGTGCTTCGAGTCAGGCCTCGTTTAACTCAACCATATCATTTGCGCCTCAAACCGTGCCTCGTTTGACTCAACCATATCATTTGTGCCTCAAGTCGTGCCTCATTTGACTCAACCGTCTCATTTACGCCTCGAGTCTTTGCGCATCAAGTTAGTCCTCATTTGACTTAGCCTTATCATTTGTGCCATGAGTCGGACCTCATTTGACTCAACCTTATAATTTGTGCCTCGAGTCGGGCCTCATTTGACTCAACCTTATAATTTGCACCTCGAGTTGGGCCTCGTTTGACTCAACCAAATCATTTTGCCTCAAGTCGAGCCTCGTTTGACTCAACCCTATCATTTGCGCCTCGAGTTGAGCCTCATTTGAGACAGCCTTAGCATTTGTGCCATGAGTCGGGCCTCATTTGACTCAACCTTATAATTTGTGCCTTGAGTCGGGCCTCGTTTGACTCAACCTTATCATTTGCACCTCGAGTTGCGCCTCGTTTGACTCAACCAAGTCGGGCCTCGTTTGACTCAACCATTTCATTTGTGCCTCGAGTCGGGCCTTGTTTGACTTCACATTATCATTTTCGCCTCGAGTCGGGCCTCGTTCGACTCAACCTTATCATTTGTGCCTCGAGTTGATCCTCATTTGACTCAACCTTATCATTTGCGCCTTGTGTTGGGCCTCGTTCAACTCACCCTTATCATTTGTGTCTCAACTCGAGCCTCGTTTGACTCAACCATATCATTTAGGCCTCGAGTTGGGCCCCGTTTGACTCAACCTTATAATTTTGTGCCTCGAGTCGGGCATCGTTTGACTTAACCTTATCATTTGCGCCTTCAGTTGGGCCTCACTCAGCACACCCTTACCATTTGCGCCTCGAGTCGGTCCTCATTTTACTCACCCATATCATTTGCGCCTCGAGTCGGGCCTCGTTTGACTCAACCATATCATTTGCTCCTCGAGTTGGTCCTCATTTGACTCAACCTTATCACTTGCACCTCGAGTCGGGCCTCGTTTGACTCAGCCGTATCATTAGTGCCTTGAGTTGGGCCTCATTTGACTCAACCTTATAATTTGTGCCTCGAGTCGGGCCTCATTTGACTCAACCTTATCATTTGCACCTCGAGTCAGGCCTCGTTTGACTCAACCATATCATTTGTGCCTCAAGTCGGGCCTCGTTTGACCCAACCATATCATTTACGACTCGAGTCAGGCCTCGTTTGACTCAACCTTATCATTTATGCCTCGAGTCGGGCCTCGTTTGACTAAACCTTATAATTTATGCCTCGAGTCGGGCCTCGTTTGACTCAACCTTATCATTTGCACCTCGAGTTGGGCCTCGTTTGACTCACCCATATCATTTGTGCCTCAAGTCCAGCCTCATTCGACCCAATCTTATCATTTGCACCTCGAGTCGGTCCTCGTTTGACTCACCCATATCATTTGTAACTTGAGACGGGCCTCGTTCAACTTAACGTTATCATTTGTGCCTCGAGTCGGGCCTCATTTGACTCATCCATATCATTTGCACCTCGAGTTGGGCCTCCTTTGACTCACCCAAATCATTTTTGTCTCAACTCAGGCCATGTTTGACTCAAACATATCATTTAGGCCTCGAGTCGGCATCGTTTGACTCAACCTTATCATTTACGCCTCGAGTCGGGCCTCGTTTGACCCAACCGTATCATTTACGACTTGAGGCGAGCCTCGTTTGACTCAACCATATCATTTGTGCCTTGAGTCGGGCCTCGTTTGACTCAACCGTCTCAATTGCGCCTCGAGTCGGGCCTCATTCGACACAACCCTATCATTTGTGCGTTGAGTTGGTCCTCATTTGACTCAGCCTTATCATTTGTGCCTTGAGTTGGGCCACATTTGACTCAACCTTATAATTTGTGCCTCGAGTCGGGCCTCGTTTAACTCAACCATATCATTTGCGCCTCGAGTCGGGCCTCGTTTGACTCAACTGTCTCATTTACACCTCGAGTCAGGCCTCGTTTGACTCAACCTATCATTTGCGCATCAAGTCGGTCCTCATTTGATTCAGCCTTATCATTTGTGCCTTGAGTTGGGCCTCATTTGACTCAACCTTATAATTTGTGCCTCGAGTCGGGCCTCATTCGACTCAACCTTATCATTTACGCCTCTAGTCGGTCCTCGTTTGACTCACCCATATCATTTGTGTCTCAACTCGGGCTTTCATTGAGTCAAACATATCATTTAGGCCTCGAGTTGGGCCTCGTTTGACTCAACCTTATCATTTGCGCCTCGAGTCAGGCCTCGTTTGACCCAACCATATCATTTACGACTCGAGTTGGGACTCGTCTGACTCAACCATTTCATTTGTACCTCAAGTCAGGCCTGATTTGACTCAACCATATCATTTGTGCCTCGAGTCGGGCCTCATTTGACCCAACCATATCATTTATGACTCGAGTTGGGACTCGTCTGACTCAACCATTTCATTTGTGCCTCGAGTCAGGCCTCTATTGACTCAACCATATTATTTGCGCCTCGAGTCGGGCCTCGTTTGACTTAACCGTCTCATATACGCCTCGACTCAGGCCTCGTTCGAGTCAACCCTATCATTTACGCGTCAAGTCGGTCCTCCTTTGACTTAGCCTTATCATTTGTGCCTTGAGTCAGGCCTTATTTGACTCAACCTTATAATTTGTACCTCGTGTCAGGCCTCGTTTGACTCAACCTTATAATTTGCACCTCGAGTTGGGCCTTGTTTGACTCAACCATAACATTTGTGCCTCAAGTCAGGCCTCATTTGACTCAACCCTATCATTGGAGCCTCGAGTCGAGCCTCATTTGACACAGCCTTATCATTTGTGCCATGAGTCAGGACTCGTTTGACTACACCTTATAATTTGTGCCTCGAGACGAGCCTCGTTTGACTCAACCATATCATTTGTACCTTGAGTCGGGTCTCGTTTGACTTAACCGTATCATTTGTGCCTCAAGTCGGGCCTCGTTTGACTCAACCATTTTATTTGTGCCTCGAGTAGGGCCTCGTTTGACTCAACATTATCATTTACGCCTCGAGTTGGGCCTTGTTTGACTCACGCATATCATTTGTGCCTTGAGTCGGGCCTTGTTCGACTCAACCATATCATTTGCGCTTTGAGTCGGGCCTTGTTCGACTCAACCTTATCATTTGTGCATTGAGTTGGTCCTCGTTTGACTCAACCTTATCATTTGTGCCTTGTGTTAGGCCTCGTTCAACTCATCCTTATCATTTGTGTCTCAACTCGGGCCTCGTTTGACTCAAACATAGCATTTAGTCCTCGAGTCGAGCCTCGTTTGACTCAACCTTATCATTTACGCATCGAGTCGGGCGTCATTTGACTTAACCTTATCATTTACACCTTGAGTTGGTCCTCGTTTGACTCAACCTTATCATTTGCGCCTTGTGTTGGGCCTCGTTCAGCACACCCTTACCATTTGTGCCTCGAGTCGGTCCTCGTTTTACTCACCCATATCATTTGCGCCTTGAGTCGGGCCTCGTTTGACTCACCCATATCATTTGTGTCTCAACTCGGGACTTGTTTGAGTCAAACATATCATTTAGGCCTTGAGTCGGGCCTCGTTTCACTCAACCTTATCATTTGCACCTCGAGGCGGGCCTCGTTTGACTCAAGCTTATAATTTGCGCCTCGTGTCAAGCCTCGTTCAACTCAACCTTACCATTTGCGCCTCGAGTCGGGCCTCGTTTGACTCAACCATATCATTTGCTGCTCGAGTCGGTCCTCGTTTGACTCAACCTTATCAATTGCGCCTCGAGTCGGGCCTCGTTTGACTCAGCCGTATCATTTGTGCCTTGAGTCGGGCCTCATTTGACTCAACCTTATAATTTGTGCCTCGAGTCGGGCCTCGTTTGACTCAACCTTATCAGTTGCACCTCGAGTCGGGCCTCGTTTGACTCAACCATATCATTTGTGCCTCAAGTCGGGCCGCGTTTGACCCAACCATATCATTTACGACTCGAGTCAGGCCTCATTTGACTCAACCTTATCATTTGTGCCTCGAGTCGGGACTTGTTTGACTCAACCATATCATTTGCGCCTCGAGTCGGGCCTCATTTGACTCAACATTATCATTTATACCTCGAGTCGGGCCTCATTCGACTCAACCTTATCATTTGCGCCTCGAGTCAGGCCTCGTTTGACTCACACATATCCTTTGTGCCTTGAGTCGGGCCTCGTTTGACTCAACCATATCATTTGTGCCATGTGTTGGGCCTCGTTCAGCACACCCTTACCATTTGCGCCTCGAGTCGGTCCTCATTTTACTCACCGATATCATTTGCGCCTCGAGTTGGGCCTCGTTTGACTCACCCATATCATTTGTGTCTCCACTCAGGCCTTGTTTATGTCCAACATATCATTTAGGCCTCGAGTCGGGCCTCGTTTCACTCAACCTTATCATTTATGCCTTGAGTCGGTCCTCGTTTGACTCAACATTATCATTTATGCCTCGAGTCGGGCCTCATTCAACTCAACCTTATTATTTGCGCCTCATGTCGGTCCTCGTTTGAGTCACCCATATCATTTGTGTCTCAACTCGGGCTTTCTTTGAGTCAAACATATCATTTAGGCCTTGAGTCGGGCCTCGTTTGACTCAACCTTATCATTTATGCCTCGAGTCACCCAACCATATCATTTACGACTCGAGTTGGGACTCGTCTGACTCAACCATTTCATTTGTGCCTCGAGTCGGGCCTCATTTGACTCAACCATATCATTTGTGCCTCGAGTCGAGCCTTGTTTGACTCAACCTTATCATTTGCGCCTCGAGTCAGGCCTCCTTTGACCCAACCATATCATTTACGACTCGAGTTGGGACTCGTCTGACTCAACCATTTCATTTGTGCCTCGAGTCAAGCCTCGTTTGACTCAACCATATCATTTGTGCCTCGAGTCAGGCCTCATTTGACACTGCCTTATCATTTGTGCCATGAGTCGGGCCTCGTTTGACTCAACCTTATAATTTGTGCCTTGAGTAGGGCCTTGTTTGACTCAACCTTATCATTTGTGCCATGAGTCGGGCCTTGTTTGACTCAACCTTATAATTTGTGCCTTCAGTCGGGCCTCGTTTGACTCAACCTTATCATTTGCACCTCGAGTCGGGCGTCATTTGACTCAACCATTTTATTTGTGCATCGAGTCGGGCCTCGTTTGACTCACGCATATCATTTGTGCCTTGAGTCGGGCCTCGCTTGACTCAACAATCTCATTTACGCCTCGACTCAGGCCTCGTTCGACTCAACCCTATCATTTACGCGTCAAGTCGGTCCTCCTTTGACTTTGCCTTATCATTTGTGCCTTGAGTCAGGCCTTATTTGACTCATCCTTATAATTTGTGCCTCAAGTCGGGCCTCGTTTCACTCAACCTTATAATTTGCACCTCGAGTTAGGCCTCGTTTGACTCAACCATAACATTTGTGCCTCAAGTCGGGCCTCATTTGACTCAACCCTATCATTTGAGCCTTGAGTCGAGCCTCATTTGACACAGCCTTATCATTTGTGCCATGAGTCGGGCCTCGTTTGACTCAACCTTATAATTTGTGCCTTGAGTCGGGCCTCGTTTGACTCAACCTTATCATTTGAACCTCGAGTCGGGCCTCATTTGACTCAACCATTTTATTTGTGCATCGAGTCGGGCCTCGTTTGACTCAACCATATCATTTGCGCCTTGAGTTGGTCCTCGTTTGACTCAACCTTATCATTTGCGCCTTGTGTTGGGCCTCGTTCAACTCATCCTTATCATTTGTGTCACAACTTGGGCCTCGTTTGACTCAAACATATCATTTAGGCCTCGAGTCGAGCCTCGTTTGACTCAACCTTATCATTTGCGCCTCGAGTCCGGCGTCATTTGACTCAACCTTATCATTTGCGCCTCGAGTTGGTCCTCGTTTGACACAACCTTATCATTTGTGCCTTGTGTTGGGCCTCATTCAGCACACCCTTACCATTTGCGCCTCGAGTCGAGCCTCGTTTGACTCAACCTTCTCATTTGCACCTCGAGTCAGGCCTCGAGTCGGGCCTCGTTTGACTCAACCATATTATTTGTGTCTCAAGTCGGGCCTCGTTTGACTCAACCATTTTATTTGTGCCTCGAGTCGGGCCTCGTTTGACTCAACATTATCATTTACACCTCCAGTCGGGCCTCGTTTGACTCAACCATTTTATTTGTGCCTTGAGTCGGGCCTCGTTTGACTCAACATTATCATTTACGCCTCGAGTCAGACCTTGTTTGACTCACGCATATCATTTGTGTCTTGAGTCGGGCCTCGTTTGACTCAACCATATCATTTGCGCCTTGAGTCGGGCCTCGTTTGACTCAACCTTATCATTTGTGCCTCAAGTCGGGCCTCATTTGACTCAACCATTTTATTTGTGGCTCGAGTCGGGCCTCGTTTGACTCAACATTATCATTTGTGCCTCGAGTCGGTCCTTGTTTTACTCACCCATATCATTTGCGCCTCGAGTCGGGCCTCGTTTGACTCACCCATATCATTTGTGTCTCAACTCGGGCCTTGTTTGAGTCAAACATATCATTTAGGCCTCAAGTCGGGCCTCGTTTCACTCAACCTTATCATTTGCGCCTCGAGTTGGGCCTCGTTTGACTTAACCTTATCACTTGCGCCTCGAGTTAGGCCTCCTTTGAGTCAGCCGTATCATTTGTGCCTTGAGTCGGGCCTCATTTAACTCAAACTTATCATTTGTGCCTCGAGTCGGGCCTCGTTTGACTCAACCTTATCATTTGCACCTCGAGTCGGGCCTCGTTTGACTCGACCATATCATTTGTGCCTCAAGTCGGGCCTCGTTTGACCCAACCATATCAATTACGACTCAAGTCAGGCCTCATTTGACTCAACCTTATCATTTGTGCCCTGAGTCGGGACTCGTTTGACTCAACCATATCATTTGTGCCTCGAGTCGGGCCTCGTTTGACTCAACCTTATAATTTGTGCCTCGAGTTGGGCCTTGTTCGACTCAACCTCATCATCTGCGCCTCAAGCTGGGCCTCATTTGACTAAACCAGATCATATGCACCTCAAGTCGAGCCACATTTGACTTAGCCATATCATTTGCGCCTCTAGTCGGGCCACATTTGACTCACCCATATCATTTGCGTCTTGAGTCGGGCCTCGTTTGACTCACCCATATCATTTGTGTCTCAACTCGGGACTTGTTTGAGTCAAACACATCATTTAGGCCTTGAGTCGGGCCTCGTTTCACTCAACTTTATCATTTGCGCCTCGAGTCGGGCCTCGTTTGACTTAAGCTTATCACTTGCGCCTCGAGTTAGACCTCCTTTGACTCAGCCGTATCATTTGTGCCTTGAGTCAGGCCTTATTTGACTCAACCTTATCATTTGTGCCTCGAGTCGGGCCTCGTTTGACTCAACCATATCATTTGTGCCTCAAGTCGAACCTCGTTTGACCCAACCATATCATTTACGACTCGAGTCAGGCCTCATTTGACTCAACCTTATCATTTGTGCCTCGAGTCGGGACTCGTTTGACTCAACCATATCATTTGCGCCTCGAGTCGGGCCTCGTTTGACTCAACCTTATAATTTATGCCTCGAGTCGGGCCTCGTTTGACTCAACCTTATAATTTGTGGCTCGAGTTGGGCCTCGTTCGACTCAACCTCATCATATGTGCCTCGAGTCGGGCCTCATTTGACTAAACCATATCATATGCACCTCGAGTCGAGCCACATTTGACTCAACCTTATCATTTGCGCCTCTAGTCGGGCCACATTTTACTCAACCTTATCATTTGCGCCTGGAGTCAGTCCTCGTTCGACTCACCCATATCATTTCTGCCTCAAGTCGGGCCTCGTTTGGCTCATCCTTATCACTTGCGTCTCTAGTCCGGCCTCGTTTGACTCACCCATATCTTTTGTGCATCAACTTGGGGCTCGTTTGACTCAACCATATCATTTACGCCTTGCGTCGGGCCTCGTTTGAATCAACCTTATCATTTGCGCCTCGAGTCAACCCTCGTTCAACTCAACCTTATCATTTGCGCCTTGAGTCGGGCCTCGTTTGACTCAACCATATCATTTGTGCATGAACGTGGGACTTGTTTGACTCAACCATACCATTTGCGCCATGAGTCGGCCTCATTCAACTCAACCTTATAATTTGTGCCTTGAGTCAGACCTTGTTCGACTCAACCTTATCATTTGCACCTTGAGTCGGGCCTCGTTTGACACAACCTTATCATTTGTGCCTTGAGTCAGGCCTCGTTTGACTCAACCTTATAATTTGTGACTTGAGTTGGGGCTTGTTCGACTCAACCTTATCATTTCTGCCTCGAGTCAGGCCTCGTTTCACTCAACCATATGATTTGTGCCACGAGTCGGGCCTCGTTTGACGCAACCTTATCATTTGCGCCTCGAGTCAGGCCTCATTTAACTCAAAGTTATTATTTGTGCCTCGAGTTGGGCCTTGTTTGACTCAACCATATCATTTGTGCCTCGAGTTGGTCCTCGTTTGACTCACCCTTATCATTTGTGCCTCAAGTCGGGCCTCGTTTGACTCAACCTTATCATTTGCGCCTCGAGTCGGGCCTCATTCAACACAACCTTATCATTTGCACCTCAAGTCGGGCCTCGTTTGACTCAACCATATCATTTGTGCATCAACTTGGGACTCGTTTGACTCAACCATACCATTTGCGCCATGTGCCAGGCCTCGTTTGACTCACCCATATCAATTGTGCGTGAACTAGGGCCTCGTTTGACTCAACTTTCTCATTTGTGCGTCGAGTCCGGCCTCGTTCGACTTAACCTTATCATTTGCACCTTGAATCGGGCCTCGTTTGACTCCACCTTATCATTTGTGCCTCGAGTCAGGCCTCGTTTGACTCAATCTTATAATTTGCACCTCGAATCGGGCCTCGTTTCACTCAACATTATAATTTGCGGCTCTAATCCGGCCTCCTTGACTCAATCTTATCATTTGTACCTCGAGTCGGGCATCGTTTGACTCACCCATACATTTGTAGCTTGAGCCGGGCCTCGTTCGACTCAACCTTATCATTTGCGCCTCGAGTCGGGCCTCATTGGACTCAACCTTATCATTTGCACCTCATGTCAGGCCTCGTCTGACTCAACCTTATCATTTATGCCTCGAGTCGGGCCTCGTTTGACTCAACATTATCATTTACGCCTTGAGTCGAGCCTCGTTTGACTCACGCATATCATTTGTGCCTTGAGTCAAGCCTCGTTTGACTTAAACTTATCATTTGCGCCTTGTGTTGGGCCTCGTTCAACTCATCCTTATCATTTGTGTCTCAACTCGGGCCTCGTTTGACTCAAACATATCATTTAGGCCTCGAGTCGAGCCTCGTTTGACTCAACCTTATCATTTGCGCCTCGAGTCGGGCGTCATTTGACTTAACCTTATCATTTGCGCCTCGAGTTGGTCCTCGTGTGACTCAACCTTATCATTTGCGCCTATTGTTGGGCCTTGTTCAGCACACCCTTACCATTTGCGCCTCGAGTCGGTCCTCGTTTTACTCACCCATATCATTTGCGCCTCGAGTCGGGCCTCGTTTGACTCACCCATATCATTTGTGTCTCAACTCGGGCCTTGTTTGCGTCAAACATATCATTTAGGCCTCGAATTGGGCCTCGTTTCACTCAACCTTATCATTTGTGCCTCGGGTCGGGCCTCGTTTGACTTAACCTTATCACTTGCGCCTCGAGTTAGGCCTCCTTTGACTCAGCCGTATCATTTGTGCCTCGAGTCGGACCTCGTTTGACTCAACCTTATAATTTGTGCCTTGAGTCGGGTTTTGTTTGACTCAACCTTATCATTTGCACCTCGAGTCGGGCCTCGTTTGACTCAACCATATCATTTGTGCCTCAAGTCGGGCCTTATTTGACCCAACCATATCATTTACGACTCGAGTCAGGCCTCATTTGACTCAACCTTATCATTTGCGCCTCGAGTTGGGACTCGTTTGACTCAGCCATATCATTTGCGCCTCGAGTCAGGCCTTGTTTGACTCAACCTTATAATTTATGCCACGAGTCGGGCCTTGTTTGACTCAACCTTATAATTTGCGCCTCGAGTTGGGCCTCGTTCGACTCAACCTCATCATTTGCGCCTCGAGTCGGGCCTCATTTGACTCAAACTTATCATTTGCGCCTCGAGTCAGGCCACATTTAACTCAACGTTATCATTTGCGCCTCGAGTCGGGCCTCGTTTGACTCAACCATATCATTTGTGCCTCAAGTTGGGCCTCGTTTGACTCGCCCTTATCATTTGTGCCTCAAGTTGGGCCTCGTTTGACTCGCCCTTATCATTTGTGCCTCAAGTCGGGCCTCGTTTGACTCAACCTTATCATTTGCGCCATGAGTCGGGCCTTATTCAACTCAACCTTATCATTTGCGCCTCGAGTCGGGCCTCGTTTGACTCAACCATATCATTTGTGCATCAACTTGGGACTCGTTTGACTCAACCATACCATTTGCGCCACGTGTCGGGCCTCGTTTGACTCACCCATATCAATTGTGCGTGAACTAGGGCCTCGTTTGACTCAACTTTCTCATTTATGCGTCGAGTCGGGCCTCGTTCAACTTAACCTTATCATTTGCACCTTGAGTCGGGCCTCGTTTGACTCCACCTTATCATTTGTGCCTCGAGTTGGGCCTCGTTTGACTCAACCTTATAATTTGCACCTCGAATCAGGCCTTGTTTGACTCAACATTATAATTTACGGCTCGAACCCGGCCTCCTTGACTCAATCTTATCATTTGTACGTTGAGTCGGGCGTCATTTGACTCACTCATATCATTTGTAACTTGAGTCGGGCCTCGTTCGACTCAACCTTATCATTTGCTCCTCGAGTTGAGCCTCATTTGACTCAACCTTATCATTTGCACCTCAAGTCAGGCCTCGTTTGACTCAACCTTATCATTTATGGCTCAAGTCGGGCCTCGTTTGACTCAACCTTATCATTTGTGTCTCGAGTCAGGCCTCTTTGGCTCAACCTTATAATTTGTGCCTCGAGTCGGGCCTCGTTCAACTCACCCTTACCATTTGCGCCTCGAGTCGGGCCTCATTGGACTCAACCTTATCATTTTCACCTCGAGTTAGGCCTCATTTGACTCAACCTTATCATTTGTGCCTCGAGTCGGGCCTCGTTTGACTCAACCTTATAATTTGTGCCACGAGTTGGGCCTCGTTCGACTCAACCTTATCATTTACGCTCGAGTCCAGCCTCATTTGACTCAACCTTATCATTTATGCCACGAGTCGGGCCTCGTTTGACTCACCCATATCATTTATGCCACGAGTCAGACGTCGTTTGACTCAACCTTATCATTTGCACCTCGAGTTGGTCCTTATTTGACTCAACCTTATCATTTGCGCCTTGTGTTGGGCCTCGTTCAACTCTCCCTAACCATTTACGCCTCGACTCACCCATATCATTTGCGCCTCAAGTCGAGCCTCGTTTGACTCAAACATATCATTTGTGCCTCGAGTCGGGCCTCATTCAACTCAACCTTATCATTTGCGCCTCGAGTCGAGCCTCGTTTGACTCAACCATATCATTTTTGCATCAACTTGGCACTCGTTTGACTCAACCATACCATTTGCGCCACGTGTCGGGCCTCGTTTGACTCAACCTTGTCATTTGTGCATCGAGTCGGGCCTCGTTCGACTCAACCTTACCATTTGCACCTTGAGTCGGGCCTCATTTGACTCTACCTTATCATTTGTGCCTCCAGTCAAGCCTCGTTTGACTCAACCTTATAATTTGCACCTCGAATCGGGCCTCATTTGACTCAACATTATAATTTGCGGCTCGAATCTGGCCTCCTTGACTCAATCTTATCATTTGTACCTCGAGTCGGGTGTCATTTGACTCACCCATATCATTTGTAACTTGAGTCAGGCCTCATTCGACTCAACCTTATCATTTGCGCCTCGAGTCGGGCCTCATTTGACTCAACCTTATCATTTATGCCTTGAGTCGGGCCTCGTTTGACTCAACCTTATGATTTGTGCCTCGAGTCAGGCCTCTTTGACTCAACCTTATAATTTGTGCCTCGAGTTAGGCCTCATTCAACTCACCCTTACCATTTACGCCTCGAGTCAGGCCTCATTGGGCTCAACCTTATCATTTGCGCCTCGAGTCGGGCCTCATTTGACTCAACCTTATTATTTATGCCTCGAGTCGGGCCTCGTTTGACTCAACCTTATAATTTGTGCCTCGAGTTGGGGCTCGTTCGACTCAACCTTATCATTTACGCCTCGAGTCAGGCCTCATTTGACTCAACCTTATCATTTATGCCACGAGTCGGGCCTCGTTTGACTCACCCATATCATTTATGCCTCGAGTCGGGAGTCGTTTGACTCAACCTTATCATTTGCGCCTCGAGTTGGTCCTCGTTTGACTCACCCTTATCATTTGTCCCTTGTGTTGGGCCTTGTTCAACTCACCCTAACCATTTGCGCCTCAAGTTGGTCCTCGTTTGACTCACCCATATCATTTATGCCTCGTTTGACTCAACCATACCATTTGCGCCATGTGTCGGGCCTCGTTTGACTCACCCATATCAATTGTGCATGAACTAGGGCCTTGTTTGTCTCAACCTTCTCATTTGTGCGACGAGTCGGGCCTCGTTCGACTCAACCTTATCATTCGCTCCTTGAGTCAGGCCTCGTTTGACTCCACCTTATCATTTGTGCCTCGAGTCGGGCATTCTTTGACTCAACCTTATCATTTGTGCCTCGAGTCGAGCCTCATTTGACTCAAGCTTATAATTTACGCCTCGTGTCAGGCATCATTTGACTCATCCTTATCATTTGTGCCTTGAGTCGAGCCTCGTTTGACTCAACCTTATCATTGGCACCTCGAACCGAGCCTCGTTTAAGTCAACATTATCATTTGCACCTCATGTTCAGCATCCTTCGACTCAACCTTATCATTTGCGCCTCGAGTCAGACCTCGTTTGACTCACCCATACCATTTATGCCTCAAGTCGGTCCTCGTTTGACTCAACCTTATCATTTGCGCCTTGAGTCGTGCCTCGTTCAACTCAACCTTATCATTTGCGCCTCGAGTCGGGCCTCGTTTGACTCAACCATATCATTTGTGCATCAACTTAGGACTCGTTTGACTCAACCATACCATTTGCGCCATGTGTTAGGCCTCGTTTGACTCACCCATATTAGTTGTGCTTGAAGTAGGGCCTCGTTTGACTCAACCTTCTCATTTGTGCGTCGAGTCGAGCCTCGTTCGACTCAACCTTATCATTTGCACCTTGAGTCAGGCCTCGTTTGACTCCACCTTATCATTTGTGCCTCGAGTCGGGCCTCGTTTGACTCAACCTTATAATTTGCAACTTGAATCGGGCATCGTTTGGCTAAACATTATAATTTGCGCCTCAAATTCGGCCTCGTTCGACTCAATCTTATCATTTGTACCTCAAGTCGGGCGTCGTTTGACTCACCCATATCATTTGTAACTTGAGTCGGGCCTCGTTCGACTCAACCTTATCATTTGCGCCTCGAGTCGGGCCTCATTTGACTCAACCTTATCATTGGTGCCTCGGGACAGGCCTCGTTTCACTCAACCTTATCATTTCCACCTCGAGTGGGGCCTCGTTTGACTCAACCTTATCATTTCTGCCTCGAGTCGGGCCTCGTTTGACTCACCCATATCATTTATGCCTTGAGTCGGGAGTCGTTTGACTCCACCTTATCATTTGCGCCACAAGTTGGTCCTCGTTTGGCTCACCCTTATCATTTGTCCCTTGTGTTGGGCCTTGTTTAACTCACCCTAACCATTTGCGCCTCAAGTTGGTCCTCGTTTGACTCACCCATATCATTTGCGCCTCGAGTCGAGCCTCGTTTGACTCAAACATATCATTTGTGCCTCGAGTCGGGCCTTGTTTGACTCACCCTTATCATTTGTGCCTCAAGTCGGGGCTCATTCAACTCAACCTTATCATTTGCGCCTCGTTTGACTCAACCTTATAATTTGTGCCTCGAGTCAGGATTCGTTCCACTCAACCTTATCATTTACGCATCGAGTCATGCCTCATTTGACTCAACCTTATCATTTATGCCACGAGTCGGGCCTCGTTTGATTCACCCATATCATTTGTGCCTCGAGTCGGGCCTCGTTTGACTCAACCTTATCATTTGCACCTCGAGTCGGGCCTCGTTTGACGTAACCTTATCATTTATGCCTCGAGTCGGGCATCATTTGACTCAACCTTATCATTTGTGCCTCGAGTTGGTCCTCGTTTGACTCAACCTTATCATTTGCGCCTTGTGTTGGGTCTCGTTCAACTCACCCTTACGATTTGCGCCTCAAGTCAGTCCTCGTTTGACTCACCCATATCATTTGCGCCTCGAGTTGGGCCTCGTTTGACTCAAACATATCATTTGTGCCTTGAGTCGAGCCTCGTTTGACTCACCCTTATCATTTGTTCCTCAGGTCGGGCCTCGTTTGACTCAACCTTATCATTTGCGCCTCGAGTCAGGCCTCATTTAACTCAACCTTATCATTTGCGCCTCGAGTCAGGCCTCGTTTGACTCAACCATATCGTTTGTGCATCAAGTTGGGGCTCATTTGACTCAACCATACCATTTGCCCCACCTGTCGGGCTTCGTTTGACTCACCCTTATCAATTGTGCGTGAACTAGGGCCTCGTTTGACTCAACCTTCTCATTTGTGCGTTGAGTCGGGCCTTGATCGACTCAACCTTATCATTTGCACCTTGAGTCGGGCCTCGTTTGACTCAACCTTATCATTTGTGCCTCGAGTCAGGCATTGTTTGACTCAACCTTATCATTTGCGCCTCGAGTCGTGCCTCGTTTGACTCAACCTTATCATTTGCGCCTCGTGTCAGGCCTCATTTGACTCAACCTTATCATTTGTGCCTCGAGTCGGGCCTCGTTTGACTCAACCATATCATTTGTGCATCAACTTGGGACTCGTTTGACTTAACCATACCATTTGCGCCACATGTCGGGCCTCGTTTGACTTACCCATATTAGTTGTGCGTGAACTAGGGCCTCGGTTGACTCAACCTTCTCATGTGTTCCTCGAGTTGGGCCTTGTTCAACTCAACCTTATCATTTGCACCTTGAGTTGACCCTCGTTTCACTCAACCTTATCATTTGTGCCTTGAGTCGAGCCTCGTTTGACTCAACCTTATCATTTATGCCTCGAGTCGGGCCTCGTTTGACTCATTATTATCCTTTGTGCCTCGAGTCCGGCCTCATTCGACTCAATCTTATCATTTGTGTCTCGAGTTGGGTGTCGTTTGACTCACCCATATCATTTGTAACTTAAGTTGGGCCTCGTTCCACTCAACCTTACCATTTGTGCCTCGAGTCAGGCCTCATTTGACTCAACCTAATCATTTGTGCCTCGAGCTGGGCCTCATTTGACTCAACCTTATCATTTACTTCTTGAGTCAGGCCTCATTTAAGTCAACCTTATCATTTATGCCTCGAGTCAAACCTCGTTTGACTCACCCATATCATTTGTGCCTCGAGTTGGGCCTCGTTTGACTCAACATTATCATTTGCGCCTCAAGTCGGTCCTCGTTGGACTCACCCATATCATTTGTGTCTCAACTCGAGGCTTGTTTGACTCAAACATATCATTTAGGCCTCGAGTCGGGCATTGTTTAACTCAACCTTATCATTTTCGCGTCGAGTCGGGCCTCGTTTGACCCAACCATTTCATTTACAATTTGAGGCGGGACTCGTTTGAATATACCTTATCATTTGCGCCTCGTGTCGGCCCTCGTCCAACTCACCCTTACCATTTGTGCCTCGAGTCGGGCCTCATTTGCCTCAACCTTATCATTTGCACCTCGAGTCGGGCCTCGTTCGACTCAACCTTATCATTTGCGCCTTGAGTCTGGCCTCATTTGACACAACCTTATCATTTGTGCCTCGTGTCGGGCTTCGTTTGACTCAACCTTATAATTTATGCCTCGAGTCGGGCCTCGTTTGACTCCACCATATAATTTTTGCCTCAAGTCGGGCCACATTTGGCTCCACCTTATCATTTGCGCCTCGAGTCGCCCCTCGTTCGACTCAACCTTATCATTTGCGCCTCAAGTTGGGCGCCGTTTCACTCGTCCATATCATTTGCGCCTTAACTCAAGCCTCGTTTGACTCAACCTTATAATTTGTGCCTCGAGTCGAGCCTCGTTTGACTCAACATTATCATTTGCGCCTCAAGTCCGGCCTCATTCGACTCAATCATATCATTTGGGCCTCGAGTCGGGCCTCGTTTGACTCACCCATATCATTTGTAACTAGAGTCAGGCCTCGTTCGACTTAATGTTATCAATTTCGCCTTGACTCAAGCCTCGTTTGACTCAACCTTATCAATTGCACCTCGAGTTGGGCCTCGTTCGACTCAACCTTATCATTTGCGCCTCGAGTTGGGCCTCGTTTGACCCAACCATATCATTTATGACTCGAGTCAGGCCTCATTTGACTCAACCTTATCATTTGCGTCTTGAGTTGGGCCTTGTTTGACTCAACCATATCATTTGCAACTCGAGTCGGGCCTCGTTTGACTCAACTTTATAATTTATGCCTCGAGTCAGGCCTCATTTGACTCACCCATATCATTTGTGCCTCGAGTCAGGCCTCGTTTGACCCAAGCATATCATTTACGACTCGAGTCGGGCCTCGTTTGACTTAACCTTATAATTTGTGGCTCGAGTCGGGCCTTGTTTGACTCAACCATATCATTTGTGCCTCGAGTCGGGCCTTATTTGACTCAACCTTATAATTTATGCCTCGAGTCAGGCCTCATTTGACTCCCCCATATCATTTGTGCTTCGAATCGGGCCTCGTTTGACCCAACCATATCATTTACGACTCCAGTCGGGCCTCGTTTGACTCAACCTAATTATTTGCGCCTCATGTCGGGCCCCGTTCGATTCAACCTTATCATTTTTGCCACGAGTCAGGCCTCATTTGACTCAACCTTATCATTTATGCCACGAGTCGGGCCTCGTTTGACTCACCCATATCATTTGTGCCTCGAGTCGGGCCTCGTTTGACTCAACCTTATCATTTACACATCGAGTCGGGCCTCGTTTGACACAACCTTATCATTTATGCGTCGAGTCGGGCGTCGTTTGACTCAACCTTATCATTTGCGCCTCGAGTTGGTCCTCGTTTGACTCAACCATATCATTTGTGCATCAACTTCGGACTCGTTTGACTCACCTATACCATTTATGCCTCAAGTCGGGCCTCGTTTGACTCAACCATATCATTTGTGCATCAACTTCGGACTTGTTTGACTCAACCATACCATTTGCGCCACGTGTCGGGCCTCGTTTGACTCACCCATATCAGTTGTGCATGAACTAAGGTCCCATTTGACTCAACCTTCTCATTTGTTCCTCAAGTCGGGCCTTGTTCAACTCAACCTTATTATTTGCACCTTGAGTCGGGGCTCGTTTGATTCTACCTTATCATTTGTGCCTTGAGTCGGGCCTCATTTGACTCAACCTTATCATTTGCACCTTGAGTCGGTCCTCGTTTGGCTCATGCTTATAATTTATGCCTTGAGTCGGGCCTTGTTTGACTCAACCTTATCATTTGTGCCTCGAGTCAGGCCTCTTTGACTCAACCTTATAATTTGTACCTCGAGTCGGGCCTCATTCAACTCACCCTTACCATTTGCGGCTTGAGTCGGGCCTCATTGGACTCAACCTTATCATTTGCGCCTCGAGTCAGGCCTCGTTCGACCCAACCTTATCATTTGTGCCTTGAGTCAGGCCTCGTTTGACTTAACCTTATAATTTGTGCCTCGAGTCTGGCCTCATTTGACTCAACATTATCATTTACACCTCAATGTCAGCGTCAATCGACTCAATCTTATCATTTGTACCTCGAGTCGGGCGTCGTTTGACTCAACCATATCATTTGTAACTTGAGTCGGGCCTCGTTCGACTCAACCTTATGTTTTGTGCCTTGAGTCGGGCCTCATTTGACTCAACCTTATCATTTGCACCTCGAGTCGGGCCTCGTTTGACTCAACCTTATCATTTATGCCTCGAATCGGGCCTCGTTTGACTCAACCTTATCATTTGTGCCTCGAGTCAGGCCTCTTTGAATCAACCTTATAATTTGTGCCTCGAGTTGGGCCTTGTTCAACTTAGCCTTACCATTTGCACCTCGAGTCGGGCCTCGTTGGACTTAACCTGATCATTTGCACCTCGAGTCGGGCCTCGTTCGACTCAACCTTATCATTTGTGCCTTGAGTCAAGCCTCATTTGACTCAACCTTATCATTTGTGCCTCGAGTCGGGCCTCATTTGACTCAACCTTATAATTTGTGCCTCGAGTCAGGCTTCGTTCCACTCAACCTTATCATTTACGCGTCGAGTCATGCCTCATTTGACTCAACCTTATCATTTATGCCACGAGTCGGGCCTCGTTTGATTCACCCATATCATTTGTGCCTCGAGTCGGGCCTCGTTTGACTCAACCTTATCATTTGCACCTCGAGTCGGGCATCGTTTGACACAACCTTATCATTTATGCCTCGAGTCGGGCGTCATTTGACTCAACCTTATCAATTGTGCCTCGAGTTGGTCCTCGTTTGACTCAACCTTATCATTTGTGTCTTGTGTTGGGTCTCGTTCAACTGACCCTTATGATTAGCGCCTCAAGTCGGTCCTCGTTTGACTCACCCATATCATTTGTGCCTCGAGTCGGGCCTCGTTTGACTCAAACATATCATTTGTGCCTCGAGTCGAGCCTCGTTTGACTCACCCTTATCATTTGTTCCTTAGGTCGGGCCTCATTTGACTCAACCTTATCATTTGTGCCTCGAGTCGGGCCTCGTTTGACTCAACCTTATAATTTGTGCCTCGAGTCAGGCTTCGTTCCACTCAACCTTATCATTTACGCGTCGAGTCATGCCTCATTTGACTCAACCTTATCATTTATGCCACGAGTCGGGCCTCGTTTGATTCACCCATATCATTTGTGCCTCGAGTCGGGCCTCGTTTGACTCAACCTTATCATTTGCACCTCGAGTCGGGCATCGTTTGACACAACCTTATCATTTATGCCTTGAGTCGGGCGTCATTTGACTCAACCTTATCAATTGTGCCTCGAGTTGGTCCTCGTTTGACTCAACCTTATCATTTGTGTCTTGTGTTGGGTCTCGTTCAACTGACCCTTACGATTAGCGCCTCAAGTCGGTCCTCGTTTGACTCACCCATATCATTTGCGCCTCGAGTCGGGCCTCGTTTGACTCAAACATATCATTTGTGCCTCGAGTCGAGCCTCGTTGGACTCACCCTTATCATTTGTTCCTTAGGTCGGGCCTCGTTTGACTCAACCTTATCATTTGCGCCTCGAGTTGGGCCTCATTCAACTCAACCTTATCATTTGCGCCTCGAGTCAGGCCTCGTTTGACTCAACCATATCGTTTGTGCATCAAGTTGGAGGTCATTTAACTCAACCATACCATTTGCGCCACCTGTCGGGCTTCGTTTGACTCACCCTTATCAATTGTGCGTGAACTAGGGCCTCGTTTGACTCAACCTTCTCATTTGTGCGTTGAGTCGGGCCTTGATCGACTCATCCTTATCATTTGCACCTTGAGTCAGGCCTCGTTTGACTCAACCTTATCATTTGTGCCTCGAGTCGGGCATTGTTTGACTCAACCTTATCATTTGCACCTCGAGTCGTGCCTCGTTTGACTCAACCTTATCATTTGCGCCTCGTGTCAGGCCTCATGTGACTCAACCTTATCATTTGTGCCTCGAGTCGGGCCTCGTTTGACTCAACCATATCATTTGTGCATCAACTTGGGACTCGTTTGACTTAACCATACCATTTGCGCCACATGTCGGGCCTCGTTTGACTTACCCATATTAGTTGTGCGTGAACTAGGGCCTCGGTTGACTCAACCTTCTCATGTATTCCTTGAGTCGGGCCTTGTTCAACTCAACCTCATCATTTGCACCTTGAGTTGACCCTCGTTTCACTCAACCTTATCATTTGTGCCTTGAGTCGAGCCTCGTTTGACTCAACCTTATCATTTATGCCTCGAGTCGGGCCTCGTTTGACTCAACATTATCCTTTGTGCCTCGAGTCCGGCCTCATTCGACTCAATCTTATCATTTGTGTCTTGAGTTGGGTGTCGTTTGATTCACCCATATCATTTGTAACTTAAGTTGGGCCTCGTTCCACTCAACCTTACCATTTGCGCCTCGAGTCAGGCCTCATTTGACTCAACCTAATCATTTGTGCCTCGAGCCGGGTCTCGTTTGACTCAACCTTATCATTTATGCCTTGAGTCAGGCCTCATTTAAGTCAACCTTATCATTTATGCCTCGAGTCGAGCCTCGTTTGACTCACCCATATCATTTGTGCCTTGAGTTGGGCGTCGTTTGACTCAACATTATCATTTGCGCCTCGAGTCGGTCCTCGTTGGACTCACCCATATCATTTATGTCTCAACTCGAGGCTTGTTTGACTCAAACATATCATTTAGGCCTCGAGTCGGGCATTGTTGGACTCAACCTTATCATTTTCGCGTCGAGTCGAGCCTCGTTTGACCCAACCATTTCATTTACGATTTGAGGCGGGACTCGTTTGAATATACCTTATCATTTGCGCCTCGTGTCGGCCCTCGTCCAACTCACCCTTACCATTTGCGCCTCGAGTCGGGCCTCATTTGCCTCAACCTTATCATTTGCACCTCGAGTCGGGCCTCGTTCGACTCAACCTTATCATTTGCGCCTTGAGTCTGGCCTCATTTGACACAACCTTATCATTTGTGCCACGTGTCGGGCTTCGTTTGACTCAACCTTATAATTTATGCCTCGAGTCGGGCCTCGTTTGACTCCACCATATAATTTTTGCCTCAAGTCGGGCCACATTTGGCTCCACCTTATCATTTGCGCCTCGAGTCGGGCCTCGTTCGACTCAACCTTATCATTTGCGCCTCAAGTTGGGCACCGTTTCACTCGTCCATATCATTTGCGCCTTAACTCAAGCCTCGTTTGACTCAACCTTATAATTTGTGCCTCGAGTCGGGCCTCGTTTGACTCAACATTATCATTTGCGCCTCAAGTCTGGCCTCATTCGACTCAATCATATCATTTGGGCCTCGAATCGGGCCTCGTTTGACTCACCTATATCATTTGTAACTAGAGTCAGGCCTCGTTCGACTTAATGTTATCAATTGCGCCTTGACTCAAGCCTCGTTTGACTCAACCTTATCATTTGCACCTCGAGTCGGGCCTCGTTCGACTCAACCTTATCATTTGCGCCTCGAGTTGGGCCTCGTTTGACCCAACCATATCATTTACGACTCGAGTCAGGCCTCATTTGACTCAACCTTATCATTTGCGTCTCGAGTCGGGCCTCGTTTGACTCAACCATATCATTTGCACCACGAGTTGGGCCTCGTTTGACTCAACTTTATAATTTATGCCTCGAGTCAGGCCTCATTTGACTCACCCATATCATTTGTGCCTCGAGTCAAGCCTCGTTTGACCCAAGCATATCATTTACGACTCGAGTCGGGCCTCGTTTGACTCAACCTTATCATTTGTGTCTTGAGTCGGGCCTTGTTTGACTCAACCATATCATTTGCGCCACGAGTCGGGCCTTATTTGACTCAACCTTATAATTTATGCCTCGAGTCAGGCCTTATTTGACTCCCCCATATCATTTGTGCTTCGAATCGGGCCTCGTTTGACCCAACCATATCATTTACGACTCCAGTCGGGCCTCGTTTGACTCAACCTTATTATTTGCGCCTCGTGTCGGGCCCCGTTCGATTCAACCTTATCGTTTTTGCCACGAGTCTGGCCTCATTTGACTCAACCTTATCATTTATGCCACGAGTCGGGCCTCGTTTAACTCACCCATATCATTTGTGCCTCGAGTCGGGCCTCGTTTGACTCAACCTTATCATTTGCACATCGAGTCGGGCCTCATTTGACACAACCTTATCATTTATGCGTCGAGTCGGGCGTCGTTTGACTCAACCTTATCATTTGCGCCTCGAGTTGGTCCTCATTTGACTCAACCATATCATTTGTGCATCAACTTCGGACTCGTTTGACTCACCCATACCATTTATGCCTCAAGTCGGGTCTCATTTGACTCAACCATATCATTTATGCATCAACTTCGGACTTGTTTGACTCAACCATACCATTTGCGCCACGTGTCGGGCCTCGTTTGACTCACCCATATCAGTTGTGCATGAAGTAGGGTCTCGTTTGACTCAACCTTCTCATTTGTTCCTCAAGTCGGGCCTTGTTCAACTCAACCTTATTATTTGCACCTTGAGTCGGGGCTCGTTTGATTCTACCTTATCATTTGTGCCTTGAGTCGGGCCTCATTTGACTCAACCTTATCATTTGCACCTCGAGGCAGTCCTCGTTTGGCTCATGCTTATAATTTATTCCTTGAGTCGGGCCTTGTTTGACTCAACTTTATCATTTGTGCCTCGAGTCAAGCCTCTTTGACTCAACCTTATAATTTGTACCTCGAGTCGGGCCTCGTTCAACTCACCCTTACCATTTGCGGCTTGAGTCGGGCCTCGTTGGACTCAACCTTATCATTTGCGCCTCGAGTCAGGCCTCGTTCGACCCAACGTTATCATTTGTGCCTTGAGTCAGGCCTCATTTGACTTAACCTTATCATTTGTGCCTCGAGTCTGGCCTCATTTGACTCAACATTACCATTTACAACTCAATGCCAACGTCAATCGACTCAATCTTATCATTTGTACCTTGAGTTGGGCGTCGTTTGACTCAACCATATCATTTGTAACTTGAGTCGGGCCTCGTTCGACTCAACCTTATGTTTTGTGCCTTGAGTCGGGCCTCATTTGACTCAACCTTATCATTTGCACCTCGAGTCGGGCATCGTTTGACTCAACCTTATCATTTATGCCTCGAATCGGGCCTCGTTTGACTCAACCTTATCATTTGTGCCTCGAGTCAGGCCTCTTTGACTCAACCTTATAATTTGTGCCTCGAGTCGGGCCTTGTTCAACTTAGCCTTACCATTTGCACCTTGAGTCAAGCCTCGTTGGACTCAACCTGATCATTTGCACCTCGAGTTGGGCCTCGTTCGACTTAACCTTATCATTTGTGCCTTGAGTCAAGCCTCATTTGACTCAACCTTATCATTTATGCCTCGAGTCGGGCCTCGTTTGACTCAACCTTATAATTTGTGCCTCGAGTAGGGCTTCGTTCCACTCAACGTTATCATTTACGCCTTGAGTCATGCCTCATTTGACTCAACCTTATCATTTATGCCACGAGTCGGGCCTCGTTTGATTCACCCATATCATTTGTGCCTCAACTCGGGCCTCATTTGGCTCAACCTTATCATTTGCACCTCGACTTGGGCCTCGTTTGACACAACCTTATCATTTGTACATCGAGTCGGGCCTTGTTCGACTCAACCTTATCATTTGCACTTTGAGTCGGGCCTCGTTTGACTCAACCTTATCATTTATGCCTCGAGTCGAGCCTCGTTTGGCTCACCCATATCATTTGTGCCTCGAGTCCGGCCTCGTTTCACTCAACATTATCATTTGCACCTCGAGTCGGTCCTCGTTTGACTCACCCATATCATTTGTGTCTCAACTCGGGCCTTGTTTGACTCAAACATATCGTTTAGGCCTCGAGTCAGGCATCGTTTGACTCCACCTTATCATTTACGTGTCGAGTCAGGCCTCGTTTGACCCAACCATATCATTTACGACTTGAGGCGGGACTTGTTTGACTCAACCTTATCGTTTGCGCCTCGAGTCGGGCCTCGTCCAACTCACCCTTACCATTTGCACCTCGAGTCGGGCCTCGTTTGACTCAACCTTATAATTTATGCCTCGAGTCAGGCCTCATTTGACTCACCCATATCATTTGTGCCTTGAGTCAGGCCTCGTTTGACCCAACCATATCATTAACGACTCGAGTCGGGCCTCGTTTCACTCAACGTTATCATTTGCGCCACAAGTCGGGCCTCGTTTGACTCAACCATATCATTTGCGCCTCGAGTCGGGCCTCGTTTGACTCAACCTTATAATTTATACCTCGAGTCAGGCCTCATTTGACTCACCCATATCATTTGTGCCTCGTGTCGGGCCTCGTTTGACCCAACCATATCATTTACGACTCAAGTCGGGCCTCGTTTGGCTCAACATTATTATTTGCGCCTCAAGTCGGGCCTCATTTGACTCAACCTTATCATTTGCACATTGACTCGGGCCTTGTTTAACTCAACCTTATCATTTATGCCTCGAGTCAGGCGTCATTTGACTCAACCTTATCATTTGCGCCTCGAGTTAGTCCTCGTTTGACTCAACCTTATAATTTGCGCCTCGAGTCGGTCCTCGTTTGACTCACCCATACCATTTGTGCCTCAAGTCGGTCCTCGTTTGACTCAACCTTATTATTTGTGCCTCGAGTCGGGCCTCGTTCGACTCAACCTTATCATTTGTGCCTCGAGTCAGGCCTCGTTTGACACAACCATATCATTTGTGCATCAACATCGGACTCATTTGACTCAACCATACCATTTGTGCCACGTGTCGGGCCTCGTTTGACTCAACTATATCAGTTGTGCATGAACTAGGGCCTCATTTGACTCAACCTTGTCATTTGTTCCTCGAGTCGGGCCTTGTTCCACTCAACCTTATTATTTGCACCTTCAGTCGGGCCTCGTTTGATTCTACATTATCATTTGTGCCTCGAGTCGGGCCTCATTTGACTCAACCTTATCATTTGCACCTCGAGTCGGTCCTCGTTTGGCTCATGCTTATCGTTTATGCCTCGAGTCGGTCCTTGTTTGACTCAACCTTATCATTTGTGGCTCAAGTTAGGCCTCTTTGACTCAACCTTATAATTTATACCTCGAGTCGGGCCTCGTTCAACTCACCCTTACCATTTGTGGCTCGAGTCGGGCCTCATTGGATTCAACCTTATCATTTGTGCCTCGAGTCAGGCCTCGTTCGACCCAACCTTATCATTTGTGCCTTGAGTCAGGCCTCATTTGGCTCAACCTTATCATTTACGCCTTGAGTTAGGCCTCATTTGACTCAACCTTATCATTTATGCCATGAGTCAGGCCTCATTTGAATCACCCATATCATTTGTGCCTCGACTTGGGCCTCGTTTGACTCAACCTTATCATTTGCACCTGGAGTTGGGCCTCGTTTGACACTACCTTATCATTTGTGCGTCGAGTCGGGCCTTGTTCGACTCAACCTTGTCATTTGCACCTTGAGTCGGGCCTCGTTTGACTCAACCTTATCATTTATGCCTCGAGTCGGGCCTCGTTTGACTCACCCATATCATTTGTGCCTCAAGTCGGGCCTCGTTTGACTCAACATTTTCATTTGCACCTCGAGTTGGTCCTCGTTTGACTCACCCATATCATTTGTGTCTCAACTCGGGCCTTGTTTGACTCAAACATATCGTTTAGGCCTCGAGTCAGGCATCGCTTGACTCCACCTTATCATTTGCGGGTCGAGTCGGGCCTTGTTTGACCCAACCATATCATTTACGACCTGAGGCAGGACTCGTTTCACTCAACCTTATCATTTGCGCCTCGTGTCGGGCCTCGTCCAACTCACCCTTACCATTTGCGGCTCGAGTCGGGCCTCATTTGACTCAACCTTATAATTTATGCCTCGAGTCAGGCCTCGTTTAACTCACCCATATCATTTGTGCCTCGAGTCGGGCCTCGTTTGACCCAACCATATCATTTACGACTCGAGTCGGGCCTCGTTTGACTCAACCTTATCATTTACGCCTCGAGTCGGGCCTCGTTTGACTCAACCTTATAATTTATGCCTCAAGTCAGGCCTCATTTGACTCACTCATATCATTTGTGCCTCGAGTCGGACCTCGTTTGACCCAACCATATCATTTACGACTGGAGTCGGGCCTCGTTTGACTCAACCTTACTATTTGTGCCTCGAGCCGGGCCTCGTTTGACTCAACCTTATCATTTGCACATCGAGTCAGACCTCATTTAACTCAACCTTATCATTTATGCCTCGAGTCAGGCGTCGTTTGACTCAACCTTATCATTCGTGCCTCGAGTTAGTCCCCGTTGAACTCAACCTTATCATTTGCGCCTCGAGTCAGTCCTCGTTTGACTCACCCATACCATTTGTGCCTCAAGTTAGGCCTCGTTTGACTCAACCTTATCATTTGTGCCTCGAGTCATCCTCGTTTGACTCAACCTTATCCCTTGCACGTCGAGTCGGGCCTCCTTTGACTCAGCTGTATCATTTGTGCCTTGAGTCAGGCCTCATTTAACTCAACCTTATAATTTGCGCCTCGAGTCGGGTCTCGTCTGACTCAACCTTATCATTTGCACTTCGAGTCGGGCCTCGTTTGACTCAACCATATCATTTGTGCCTCAAGTCAGGCCTCGTTTGACCCAACCATATCATTTACAACTCGAGTTAGGCCTCGTTTGACTCAACCTTATAATTTGTGCCTTGAATCAAGCCTCATTCAACTCACCCTTACCATTTGCGCCTCGAGTCGGGCCTCGTTTGACTCACCATATCATTTGTGCCTCGAGTCGGGCCTCGTTTGACTCAACCTTATTATTTACGCCTCGAGGCGGGCCTCGTTGGACTCAAGCTTATCATTTGTGTCTCGAGTCAGGCCTCCTTTGACTCAACCATATCATTTGCACCTCGAGTTGGTTCTTGTTGGCCTCAACCTTATCATTTGTGCCTCGTGTTGGGCCTCGTACAACTCACCCTTACCATTTGCACCTGGAGTCGGGCCTCGTTTGACTCACCCATATCGTTTGCACCTTAACTCGGGCTTCGTTTGACTCACCCATATCGTTTGCGCCTCAAGTCAGGCCTCGTTTGACCCAACCATATCGTTTACGACTCGAGTCAGGCCTCGTTTGATTCAACCTTCTCATTTGTGCCACGAGTCGGGCCTCGTTCGACTCAACCTTATCATTGGCACCTCGAGTCGGGCCTTGTTTGACTCAACCTTATCATTTGCACCTCGAGTCGGGCCTCGTTTGTCTCAACCTTATCATTTATGCCTCGAGTCGGGCCTCGTTTGACTCAACCTTATCATTTGCGCCCCAAGTCGGGCCTTGTTTGACTAAACCTTGTAATTTGTGCCACGAGTCGGGCCTCGTTCGACTCAATCTTATCATTTGCACCTCGAGTCGGGCCTCGTTTGGCTCAACCTTATAATTTGCACCTCGAGTCGGGCCTTGTTTGACTCAACCTTATCATTTATGCCTTGAGTCGGGCCTCATTTCACTCAACCTTATCATTGGTGCTTCGAGTCGGGCCTCGTTTGACTCAACCTTATCATTTGTGCCTCGAGTCGGTCCTCGTTTGACTCAACCTTATCCCTTGCGCATCGAGTCAGGCCTCCTTTGACTCAGCCGTATCATTTGTGCCTTGAGTCAGGCCTCATTTGACTCAACCTTATAATTTGTGCCTCGAGTCGGGCCTCGTCTGACTCAACCTTATCATTTGCACCTCGAGTCGGGCCTCGTTTGACTCAACCATATCATTTGTGCCTCAAGTCAGGCCTCGTTTGACCCAACCATATCATTTACGACTCGAGTCAGGCCTCGTTTGACTCAACCTTATAATTTGTGCCTCGAATCGGGCCTCATTCAACTTAACCTTATGATTTGTGCCTTGAGTCGGGCCTCGTTTGACTCACCATATCATTTGTGCCTCGAGTCGGGCCTCGCTCGACTCAACCTTATTATTTACACCTCGAGGTGGGCCTCATTCGACTAAACCTTATTATTTGCACCTCGAGGCGGGCCTCGTTCGACTCACCCTTATAGTTTGTGCCTTGAGTCAGGCCTCATTTGACTCAACCTTATCAATTGTGCCTCGAGTCAGGCCTCGTTTGACTCAACCTTATAATTTGTGCCTCGAATCGGGCCTCATTCAACTCACCCTTACCATTTGCGCCTCGAGTCAGGCCTCGTTTAACTCACCATATCATTTGTGCCTCGAGTCGGGCCTCGTTTGACTCATCCTTATTATTTATGCCTCGAGGCGGGCCTCGTTTGACTCAACCTTATCATTTGTGCCTCAAGTTAGCCCTCATTTGACTCAACCTTATCATTTGCACCTTGATCTGAGCCTCATTTAACTCAACCTTATCATTTGTGCCTCGAGTCGGGCCTCGTTTGACTGAACCATATCATTTGTGTCTCGAGTCGGGCCTCGTTCGACTCAACCTTCTCATTTACGCCTCGTGTTGGGCCTCGTTCAACTCACCCTTGCCATTTGTGCCTCGACTCGAGAGTTGTTTGACTCACCCATATCGTTTATGCCTCAACTCGGGCCTCGTTTGTCCTAACCATATCATTTGTGCCTCGAGTCGGGCCTCGTTCAACTCACCCTTACGATTTGCACCTCGACTCGGGCCTCGTTTGACTCACCCATATCATTTGCCCCTTCACTCGGGCCTCGTTTGACTCAACCATATCATTTGTGCCTCAACTCGGGCCTCGTTTGACTCAACCTCATCATTTGCGCCTCGAGTCGTGCAACATTTGACTCAACCATATCATTTGTGCCGTGAGTAGGGCCTTGTTTGACTCAACCTTCTCATTTGCGCCTCGTGTTGAGCCTCGTTTGACTCAGCCTTACCATTTGCGTCTCAAGTTGGACCTCGTTTGACTCAACCTTATCAGTTGCGCATCGTGTTGGGCGTCGTTGGACTAAACCTTATTATTTGCGCCTCGAGGCGGGCCTCGTTCAACTCAACCTCATCATTTGCGCCTCAAGTCAGGCCTCGTTTGACTCAACCTTACCATTTGTGCCTCGATCCGGGCCTCAGTTGACTCGACATTATCATTTGCGTCTCGAGTCGGTCCTCGTTCTACTCAACCTTCTCATTTGCGCCTCGTGTTGGGCCTCGTTTTAACTCACCCTTACCATTTGCACCTCGACTCGGAAGTTGTTTGACTCACCCATATCGTTTGTGCCTCATCCCGGGCCTCGTTTGTCTTAACCATATCATTTACGCCTCAAGTCGGGCCTCCTTTGACTCAACCTTATCATTTGTGCCTCGAGCTGGTCCTCATTCGACTCAACCTTATCATTTGCGCCTCGTGTCAGGCCTCACTTGACTCAACCTTATCATTTATGCCTCGAGTCGGGCCTCGTTTGACTCACCCATATCATTTGTGCCTAGAGTTGGGTCTCGTTTGACTCAATCTTATCATTTGTGCCTTGAGGCGGGCCCTATTTGACTCAACCTTATCATTTGTGCCTCGAGTTGGGCCTCGTTCAACTCACCCTTACCATTTGCGCCTCAAGTTGGGCCTCGTTTGACTCACCCATATCATTTGTGCCTTAACTCGGGCCTCATGTGACTCAACCATATTATTTATGCCTCGAGTCGGGCCTCGTTTGACTCAACCTTATCATTTACGCCTAGACTCGGGCCTCGTTCGACTAAACCTTATTATTTGTGCCTCAAGGCGGGCCTCGTTCGACTCAACCTTATAATTTGTGCCTCGAATCGGGCCTCGTTCGACTCAACCTTCTCATTTGCGCCTCGTGTTGGGCCTCGTTCAACTCACCCTTACCATTTGCACCTTGACTCGGAAGTTGTTTGACTCACCCATATCGTTTGTGCCTCAACTCAGGCCTCGTTTGTCTCAACCATATCATTTACGCCTCAAGTCGGGCCTCGTTTGACTCAACCTTATCATTTGTGTCTCGAGCTGGTCCTTATTCGACTCAACCTTATCGTTTGCACCTCGAGTCAGGCCTTATTTGACTTAACCTTATCATTTGTGCCTCGAGTCGGGCCTCGTTTGACTCAACCTTATAATTTGCACCTCGAGTTGGGCCTCGTTCGACTCCTCCTTACCATTTGCGCCACGAGTCGGGCCTCATTTGATTCACCCATATCATTTGTACCCCAAGTTGAGCCTCGTTTGACTCAACCTTATCCTTTACACCTCGAGTCGGGCCTCGTTTGACTCAACCTTTTCAGTTACGCCTCAGTTGGGCCTCGTTCGGCTCAACCTTAACATTTGCGCCTCGAGTCGGGCCTCGTTTGACTCACCCATATCATTTGTGCCTCGAATAGGCCTCGTTTGACTCAACATATCATTTGCGCCTCGAGTCGGGCCTTGTTTGACTCAGCCATCTCATTTGTCCCTCGAGTCGGGCCTCGTTCAACTCAACCTTATCATTTGCGCCTCGTGTTGGGCCCCGTTAAACTTACCCTTACCATTTGTGCCTTGAGTTGGGCCTTGTTTTACTCACCCTTACCATTTGCGCCTCGAGTCTGGCCTCGTTTGAATCACCAATATAATTTGTGCCTCGACTCGGGCCTTGTTTAACTCAACCTTATCATTTGCACTGCGAGTCGGGCCTCGTTTGACTTAGCCGTATCATTTGTCCCTCGAGTCAAGCCTCGTTTGACTCAACTGTATCATTTACACCTCGAGTCTAGCCTCGTTTGACTCACCCATATCATTTGTGCCTTGGGTCAGGCCTCGTTTGACTCACCCATATCATTTATGCCTCAAGTCGGGCCTCGTTTGATCAACCATATCATTTATGCCTTGAGTCGACCCTCCTTTGACTCAACCATATCATTTGTACCTCGAGTCGGGCGTCGTTTGACTCAACCTTAACATTTGCGTCTCGTGTTGGGCCTCGTGAAACTCACCCTTACCATTTGCACCTCGAGTCGGCCCTTGTTCTACTCACACTTACCATTTGCGCCTCGAGTCTGGCCTTGTTTGACTCAACCTTATCATTTGTGCCTTGAGTCGGGCCTTGTTTGACTCAACCTTATAATTTGCGCCTCGAGTTTGGCCTCGTTCAACTCACCCTTACCATTTGCGCCTCGAGTCGGGCCTGGTTTGACTCACCCATATCATTTGTGC
Source organism: Dicorynia guianensis (assembly GCA_037013595.1). Classification (NCBI taxonomy): domain Eukaryota; kingdom Viridiplantae; phylum Streptophyta; class Magnoliopsida; order Fabales; family Fabaceae; genus Dicorynia; species Dicorynia guianensis. Next base: position 19,306,883 of record JASUAB010000002.1, on the reverse strand, counting down.
CTCGAGTCGGGCCTTGTTTTACTCAACCATATCATTTGCGCCTCGAGTCGGGCCTTGTTTTACTCAACCATATCATTTGCGCCATGAGTTGGGCCTCGTTTTACTCACCCATATCATTTGTGCCTCGAGTTGGGCCTCATTTAACTCAACCGTATCATTTATGCCTCGTGTCGGGCCCCGTTTGACACAACCGTATCATTTGCGCCTCGAGTCGAGCCTTGTTTGACCTAACCATATGATTTGCGCCTTGAGTCGGGCCTCATTTGACTCACCCATATCATTTGGGCCTCAAGTCGGGCCTCGTTTGACTCAACCATATCATTTGCACCTCGTGTTGGGCCTCGTTCAACTCTCCCTTACCATTTGCGCCTCGAGTCAGGCCTCGTTTGACTCACTGATATCATTTGCGCCTCAACTCGGTCCTCGTTTAACTCCCCAATATCATTTGTGCCTTAATGTGGGCCTCATTTGACTTAACCATATCATTTGCGCCTCGAGTCTGGCCTCATTTGACTCAACCATATCATTTGCGCCTCGAGTTGGTTCTTGTTGGCCTCAACCTTATCTTTTGTGCCTCGTATTGGGCCTCGTACAACTCACCCTTACCATTTGCGCCTAGAGTCGGGCCTCGTTTGACTCAGCCATATCATTTGCGCCTGGAGTCGGGCCTCGTTTGACTCACCCATATTGTTTGCGCCTCAACTCGGGCCTCATTTGACTCAACCATATCATTTGTGCCTCAACTCGGGCCTCGTTTGTCTCAACCATATCATTTACGACTCGAGACGGGCCTCGTTGGACTCAACCTTATCATTTGCGCCTCGAGTCGGGCCTTGTTTGACTCAACCTTATAATTTGCGCCTCGAGTTTGGCCTCGTTCAACTCACCCTTACCATTTGCGCCTCGAGTCGGGCCTGGTTTGACTCACCCATATCATTTGTGCCTCGAGTCGGGCCTTGTTTTACTCAACCATATCATTTGCGCCTTGAGTCGGGCCTTGTTTTACTCAACCATATCATTTGCGCCACGAGTCGGCCTTGTTTGACTTACCCATATCATTTGTGCCTCGAGTTGGGCCTCATTTAACTCAACCGTATCATTTATGCCTCGTGTTGGGCCCCGTTTGACACAACCGTATCATTTGCGCCTCGAGTCGAGCCTTGTTTGACCTAACCATATGATTTGCGCCTCGAGTCGGGCCTCATTTGACTCACCCATATCATTTGGGCCTCAAGTCGGGCCTTGTTTGACTCAACCATATCATTTGCACCTCGTGTTGGGCCTCGTTCAACTCTCCCTTACCATTTGCGCCTCGAGTCAAGCCTCGTTTGACTCACCGATATCATTTGCGCCTCAACTCGGTCCTCGTTTGACTCCCCAATATCATTTGTGCCTTAACGTGGGCCTCGTTTGACTCAACCATATCATTTGCCCTCGAGTCTGGCCTCATTTGACTCAACCATATCATTTGCGCCTCAAGTTGGTTCTTGTTGGCCTCAACCTTATCTTTTGTGCCTCGTATTGGGCCTCGTACAACTCACCCTTACCATTTGCGCCTAGAGGCGGGCCTCGTTTGACTCACCCATATCATTTGCGCCTGGAGTCGGGCCTCGTTTGACTCACCCATATTGTTTGCGCCTCAACTCGGCCCTCATTTGACTCAACCATATCATTTGTGCCTCAACTCGGGCCTCGTTTGTCTCAACCATATCATTTACGACTCGAGTCGGGCCTCGTTGGACTCAACCTTATCATTTGCGCCTCGAGTCGGGCCTTGTTTGACTCAACCTTATAATTTGCGCCTCGAGTTTGGCCTCGTTCAACTCACCCTTACCATTTGCGCCTCGAGTCGGGCCTGGTTTGACTCACCCATATCATTTGTACCTCGAGTCGGGCCTTGTTTTACTCAACCATATCATTTGCGCCACGAGTCGGGCCTCGTTTGACTCACCCATATCATTTGTGCCTCGAGTTGGGCCTCGTTTAACTCAACCATATCATTTATGCCTCGTGTCGGGCCCCGTTTGACACAACCGTATCATTTGCGCCTCGAGTCGAGCCTTGTTTGGCCCAACCATATGATTTGCGCCTCGAGTCAGGCCTCATTTGACTCACCCTTATCATTTGGGCCTCAAGTCGGTCCTCGTTTGACTCAACCATAACAATTGCGCCTCCAGTCGGGCCTCGTTTGACTCAACCATATCATTTGCACCTCGTGTTAGGCCTCGTTCAACTCTCCCTTACCATTTGCGTCTCGAGTTAGTCCTCGTTTGACTCACCGATATCATTTGTGCCTCGACTCGGTCCTCGTTTGACTCCCTAATATCATTTGTGCCTTAACGTGGGCCTCGTTTGACTCAACCATATCATTTGCGCCTCGAGTTGGTTCTTGTTGGACTCAACCTTATCTTTTGTGCCTCGTGTTGGGCCTCGTACAACTCACCCTTACCATTTTGCACTTGGAGGCGGGCCTCGTTTGACTCAGCCATATCATTTGCGCCTGGAGTCGGGCCTCGTTTGACTCACCCATATCGTTTGCGCCTCAACTCGGCCCTCATTTGACTCAACCATATCATTTGTGCCTCAACTCGGGCCTCGTTTGTCTCAACCATATCATTTACGACTCGAGTCGGGCCTCATTGGACTCAACCTTATCATTTGCACCTCGAGTCAGGCCTCGTTCAACTCAACCATATCATTTGTGCCTCGAGTTGGGCCTCGTTCGACTCAACTTTCTCATTTGCGCCTCGTGTTGGGCCTCGTTCAACTCTCCCTTACCATTTGCGCCTCGAGTCAGGCCTCGTTTGACTCACCGATACCATTTGCGCCTCGACTCGGGACTCATTTGACTCCCCAATATCATTTGTGCCTTAACATGGGCCTCGTTTCACTCAACCATATTATTTGCGCCTCGAGTTGGTCCTTGTTTGCCTCAACCGTATCATTTGTGCCTCGTGTGGGGCCTTGTACAACTCACCCTTACCATTTGCGCCTAGAGTCGGGCCTCGTTTGACTCGCCCATATCGTTTGCGCCTCAACACGGGTCTCGTTTGACTCAACCATATCATTTGTGCCTCAACTCGAGCCTCGTTTGGCTCAACCATATCATTTATGCCTCGAGTCGGGCCTCATTTGAGTCAACCATATCAATTACGCCTCGAGTCGGGCCCCGTTTGACTCAACCTTATCATTTGTGCCTCGAGTCAGGCCTCATTTGACTCAACCTTATCATTTGTGTCTCGAGTCGGCCCTCGTTTGACTCAACCTTATCATTTGCGCCTCGAGCCAATCCTTGTTTGACTCAACCTTATCATTTGCGCCTCGAGCCGAGCCTTATTTGACTTAACCTTATCATTTATGCCTCAATGCGGGCCTCGTTTGACTCAACCTTCTCAATTGTGCCTCGAGTTAGGCCTCGTTCGACTCAACCTTATCATTTGACCCTCGAGTCAGGCCTCGTTTGACTTAGCCATATCATTTGTTCCTCGACACGAGCCTCGTTTGACTTAACCATCTCATTTGTGCCTCGAGTCAAGCTTCGTTTGACTCAGCCATCTCATTTGTCCCTCAAGTCGGGCCTCGTTTGACTCATCCTTATCATTTGCGCCTCAATTCGAGCCTCGTTTGACTCAACCGTATCATTTATGCCTCGAGTCAGGCCTCATTTGACTCAACCTTATCATTTGAACCTCGAGTCGGGCCTCGTTTGACCCAACTATATCATTTGTACCTCGAGTCGGGCCTTGTTTGACTCAACCATATCATTTATGCCTCGAGTCGGGCCTCATTTGACTCAACCATATCATTTGTACCTCGAGTCAGGCATCGTTCAACGTAACCTTATCATTTGCGTCTCGTGTTGGGCCTTGTGAAACTCAACCTTACCATTTGCGCCTCGAGTCGGCCCTCGTTCAACTCACCTTGACCATTTATGCCTCGAGTCTAGCCTTGTTTGGGTCAACCTTATCCTCTATGCCTCGAGTTGGGCCTCGTTTGACTCAACCGTGTAATTTGAGCCTCGAGTTTGGCCTCGTTCAACTCAACCTTACCATTTGCGCCTCGAGTCGGGCCTAGTTTGACTCACCCATATCATTTGCGCCTCGAGTCGGGCCTCGTTTGACTCACTCATATTATTTGTGCCTCGAGGTGGGCCTCCTTTGACTCACCCATATCTTTTGTGCCTCAGTCGGGCCTCGTTTGACTCAACCATAACATTTGCGCCTCGAGTTGAGCCTCGTTTGACTAAGCATAACATTTGCGTCTCGAGGCGGGCCTCGTTTGACTCAACCATATCATTTGCACCTTGTGTTGGGCCTCGTTTAACTCTCCCTTACCATTTGCGCCTCGAGTCAGCCCTCGTTTGACTCACCGATATCATTTGCACCTCGACGCGAGCCTCGTTTAACTCCCCAATATCATTTGTGCCTTAACGTGGGCCTCGTTTCACTCAACCATATCATTTGCAACTCGAGTCTGGCCTCGTTTGACTCACCCATATCATTTGTGCCTCGAGTCGGGCCTCGTTTGACTCAACCTTATCATTTGCGCCTCGAGTCGGGCCTTATTTTACTTAACCTTATCATTTATGCCTCGAGGCAGGCCATGTTTCACTCAACCTTCTCATTTGCACCTCGAGTTGGGCCTCGTTCGACTCAACCTTATCATTTGCGCCTCGAGTCGGGCCTTGTTTGACTCTCCCATGTCATTTGTGCCTCGAGTCGGGCCTCATTTGACTCAACCATATCATTTATGCCTCGTGTCGGGCCTCATTTGACTCAACCGTATCATTTGCACCTCGAGTCGAGCCTCGTTTGACCCAACCATATCATTTGCACCTCAAGTTGGGCCTCATTTGACTCACCCATATCATTTGTGCCTCGAGTTGGGCCTCGTTTGACTCAAACATAACATTTGTGCCTCGAGTTGGGCCTCGTTTGACTCAACCATATCATTTGCGCCTTGGGTTGGTCCTTCTTTGCCTCAACCTTATCATTTGTGCCCCGTGTTAGGCCTCGTACAACTCACCCCTACCATTTGCGCCTGGAGTCGGGCCTCGTTTGACTCACCCATATCGTTTGCACCTCAACTCGGGCCTCGTTTGACTCAACCGTATCATTTGTGCCTCAACTCGGGCCTCGTTTGGCTTAACCATATCATTTATGCCTCGAGTTGGGCCTCGTTTGACTAAACCTTATCAGTTGCACCTCGAGTCGGGCCTCATTTGACTCTACCATATTAATTACGCCTCGAGTCGGGCCCCATTTGACTCAACCTTATCATTTATCCCTCGAGTCGGGCCTAGTTTGACTCAACCTTATCATTTGCGCCTCGAGCCAGTCCTCGTTCGACTCAAACTTATCATTTGCGCCTTAAGTCAGGCGTTATTTGACTTAACCTTATCATTTATGCCTCGAGGCGGGCCTTGTTTGACTCAACCTTCTCATTTGCGCCTCGAGTTAGGCTTCGTTCGACTCAACCTTATCATTTATGCCTCGAGTCGGGCCTTGTTTGACTCTCCCATATCATTTTTTGCCTCGAGTCGGGCCTCATTTGACTCAACCATATCATTTATGCCTCGTGTCGGGCCTCGTTTGACTCAACCATATCATTTGTGCCTCGAGTCGAGCCTCGTTTGACCCAACCATATCATTTGTACCTCGGGTCGGGTCTCATTTGACTCACCCATATCATTTGTGCCTCGAGTCGGGCCTCGTTTAACTCAACCATAACATTTGCGCCTCGTGTCGGGCCTCGTTTGACACAACCTTATCATTTGCGCCTCGAGCCGGTCCTCGTTCAACTCAACCTTATCATTTGCGCCTCGAGTCAGGCCTCATTTGACTTAACCTTATCCTTTATGGCTCGAGGCGGGCCTCGTTTGACTCAGCCTTCTCATTTACGCCTCGAGTTGGGCCTTGTTTGACTCTCCCATATCATTTGTGTCTCGACACGGGCCTTGTTTGACTCAACCATATCATTTGCGCCTCGAGCTGGTCCTCGTTCGACTCAACCTTATCATTTGCACCTCAAGTCGGGCCTCATTTGACTTAACCTTATCCTTTATGCCTCGAGGCGGGCCTCATTTGACTCAACCTTCTCATTTGCGCCTCGAGTTGGGCCTTGTTCATCTCAACCTTATCATTTGCGCCTCAAGTCAGGCCTCGTTTGACTCAACCATATTATTTACGCCTAGAGTCAGGCCTCATTTGACTCAACCTTATCATTTGTGCCTCAAGTCGAGCCACATTTGACTCAACCATATCATTTATGTCTCGAGTCGGGGCTTGTTTGACTCAGCCTTATAATTTGCGCCTCGAGTTGGGCCTCGTTCAACTCCCCCTTACCATTTGCGCCATGAGTCGAGCCTCGTTTGACTCACCGATATCATTTGTGCCTCGAGTCAGGCCTCGTTTGACTCAACCTTATCCTTTGCATCTCGAGTTGGGCCTCGTTTGACTCAACTTTATCATTTATGTCTCGAGGCGGGCCTCGTTTGATTCGATCATCTAATTTGCGCCCCAAGTTGGACCTCGTTCAACTCAACCTTATAATTTACGCCTTGAGTCAGGCATCGTTTCACTCACCCATATCATTTGTGCCTCAACACGGGCCTCGTTTGACTTAGCCTTATCATTTGCGCCTCGAGACGGGCCTCGTTTGACTCAACCATCTCATTTGTCCCTCGACTCGGGCCTCGTTCGACTCAACCTTATCATTTGTGCCTCATGTTAGGCCTCGTTAAACTAACCCTGACCATTTGTGCCTTGAGTCGGGCCTCGTTCTACTCACCCTTACCATTTGCGCCCCGAGTCTGGCCTCGTTTGAATCACCCATATCATTTGTCCCTCGAGTCAGGCCTTGTTTGACTCAACCGTACCATTTACAACTCGAGTCTGGCCTCGTTTGACTCACCCATATCATTTGTGCCTCAGGTCGGGCCTCGTTTGACTCAACCTTATCATTTGCGCCTCAAGTCGGGCCTCGTTTGACTCACCCATATCATTTGTGCCGCAAGTCAGGCCTCGTTTGAGTCAACCATATCATTTATGCCTCGAGTCGGGCCTCATTTGACTCAACCATAACATTTGTACCTCGAGTCGGGCATCGTTTGACTCAACCTTATCATTTGCGTCTCATGTTGGGCCTCGTTAAACTCACCCTTACCATTCGCGCCTTGAGTCGGGCCTCATTTGACTGAACCTTATGATTTGTGCCTCGAGTCCGGCCTCGTTTGACTCAACCTTATAATTTGCGCCTCGAGTTTGGCCTCGTTCAACTCACCCTTGCCATTTGCACCTCGAGTCGGGCCTCGTTTGACTCACCCATATCATTTATTCCTCGAGTTGGGCCTCGTTTGACTCAACCATATCATTTGTGCCTGGAGTCGGGCCTCGTTCAACTTAACCTTATCATTTGCGCCTCGAGTCGGGCCTCGTTTCACTCACCCATCTCATTTGTGCCTCGAGTCGGGCCTCATTTGACTCAACCATATCATTTATGCCTCGTGTCAGGCCTTGTTTGACTCAACCTTATCATTTGCGCCTCGAATCGAGCCTCGTTTGACCCAACCATATCATTTGCGCCTCGAGTCGGGCCTCATTTGACTCACCCATATCATTTGTGCCTCACGTCAGGCCTCGTTTAACTCAACCATAACATTTATGCCTCGAGTCGGGCCTCGTTTGACTCAACCATATCATTTGTGCCTCGAGTCGGGCCTCATTTGACTCACCCATATCATTTGTGCCTCGAGTCTGGCCTCATTTGACTCAACCTTATGATTTGTGCCTCGAGTCGGGCCTCGTTTGACTCAACCTTATAATTTGTGCCTCGAGTTTGGCCTCGTTCAACTCACCCTTGCTATTTGCACCTTGAGTCGGGCCTCGTTTGACTCACCCATATCATTTATTCCTCGAGTCGGGCCTCGTTTGACTCAACCATATCATTTGCGCCTCGAGTCGGGCCTCGTTCAACTTAACCTTATCATTTGTGCCTCGAGTCGGGCCTCGTTTCACTCACCCATATCATTTGTGCCTCGAGTCGGCCCTCATTTGACTCAACCATATCATTTATGCCTCGTGTCAGGCTTTGTTTGACTCAACCTTATCATTTGCACCTCGAGTCGAGCCTCGTTTGACCCAACCATATCATTTGTGCCTCGAGTCGGGCGTCATTTGACTCAACCATATCATTTGCGGCACGAGTCTGGCCTCGTTTGACTCACCCATATCATTTGTGCCTCGAGTCGGGCCTCGTTTGACTCAACCTTATCATTTGCACCTCGAGTGGGGCCTCGTTTGACTCGACCTTATCATTTATGCCTCGAGTCGGGCCTCGTTTGACTCAACCATATCATATGCGCCTCAAGTCGGACCTGGTTTGACTCACCCATATCATTTGTGCGTCCAGTCGGGACTTGTGTGACTGAACCATATCATTTATGCCTCAAGTCGGGCCTTGTTTGACTCAACCTTATCATTTGTGCCTCGTTTGGGCCTTGTTCAACTCACCCTTACCATTTGCGCATCGAGTTATCTGTTGTTCGACTCAACCTTATCATTTTTCCCTCGTGTTGGGACTCGTTCAACTCACCCTTATCATTTGCGCCTCGAGTCGGGCCTCATTTGACTAACCCATATCATTAGTGCCTTGAGTCCGACCTCGTTTGACTCAACTGTATCATTTGCGACTCTAGTTGGGCGTCGTTCGACTGAACCTTACCATTTGCACGTCGAGTCGGGCCTCCTTTGACTCAACCATATCATTTCTGCCTCGGGACGAGCCTTGTTGGACCCAACCATATCATTTGCGCCTCGACTCGGGCCTCATTTGACTCAACCTTATCATTTGCGCTTCAAGTTAGTCCTCATTTGACTTAACTTTATCATTTCTGCCTCGTGTTGGGCCTCGTTCAACTCACCCATATCATTTGTGCCTCAAGTCAGTCCTTGTTTGACTCAACCATATCATTTATGCATCGAGTCGGGCGTCGTTTGACTCAACCTTATCATTTGCGCCTCGAGTAGGGCCTCGTTTGACTCAGCCTTATCATTTGCGCCTCGTGTTGGGCCTCGTCCAACTATCCCTTACCATTTGCGCCTCGAGGCGGGCCTCGTTTAACTCACCCATATCATTTGTGCCTCGACTCAAGCCTCGTTTGACTCACACATATCATTTGTGCCTCAGCTCGGGCCTTGTTTGACTCAAACATATCATTTATGACTCGAGTCGGGTCTCGTTTGACTCAACCTTATCATTTGCGACTCGAGTCGGGCCTCGTTTGACTCAACCATATCATTTGCGCCTCGAGTCAGGAATCGTTCGACTCAACTGTGTCATTTGCGCCTCGAGTTGGGTCTCGTTCGACTCAACCTTATCATTTGCGCCTCGTGTTGTGCCTTGTTTGACTCAACCTTACCATTTGCACCTCGAATCAAGCCTCATTTGACTCACCCATATCATTTGTGCCTCGACTCGGGCCTTGTTTGACTCACACAAATCATTTGTGCCTCAACTCGGGCATTTGCGCCTCGAGTCGGGCCTCGTTTGACTCAACCATATCATTTGCGCCTCGAGTCGAGCCTCATTCAACTCAACCTTATCATTTGCGCCTCGTGTTGTGCCTCGTTAAACTCACCCTTACGATTTGCACCTCGAGTCGGTTCTCATTTGACTCACCCATACCATTTGTGCCTCGAGTCGGGCCTCGTTTGACTCAACCTTATAATTTGCACCTCAAGTCGGGCCTCGTTTGACTCACCCATATCATTTGCTCCTCGAGTCGGGCCTCGTTTAACTCAACCATATCATTTACGCCTCGACTTGGGCTCATTAGACTCAACCTTATCATTTGCGCCTCGAGCCAGTCCTCGTTTGACTCAAACTTATCATTTGCGCCTCAAGTTAGGCGTCATTTGACTTAACCTTATCATTTATGCCTCGAGGAAGGCCTTGTTTGACTCAACCTTCTCATTCACGCCTCGAGTTAGGCCTCGTTCGACTCAACCTTATCATTTGCGCCTCGAGTCAGGCCTTCTTTGACTCTCCCATATCATTTTTTGCCTCGAGTTTGGCCTCATTTGACTCAACCGTATCATTTGCATCTCGAGTCGAGCCCCGTTTGACCCAACCATATCATTTGTACCTTGAGTCGAGTCTCATTTGACTCACCCATATCATTTGTGCCTCGAGTCAGGCCTCGTTTGACTCAACCATAACATTTGCGCCTTGAGTCGGGCCTCGTTTGACACAACCTTATCATTTGCGCCTCAAGCCAGTCCTCGTTCGACTCAACCTTATCATTTGTGCCTCGAGTCGGGCCTCATTTGACTTAACCTTATCCTTTATGGCTCGAGGCGGGCTTCATTTGACTCAGCCTTCTCATTTGTGCCTCGAGTTGGGCCTCGTTCGACTTAACCTTATCATTTGTGCCACGAGTCGAGCCTTGTTTGACTCTCCCATATCATTTGTGTCTCGACACGGGCCTTGTTTGACTCAACCATATCATTTGCGCCTCGAGCCGGTCCTCGTTCAACTCCACCTTATAATTTGTGCCTCAAGTCGGGCCACATTTGACTCAACCATATCATTTATGTCTCGAGTCGGGCCTCGTTTGACTCAACCTTATAATTTGCGCCTCGAGTTAGGCCTCGTTCAACTCCCCCTTACCATTTGCGCCACGAGTCGAGCCTCGTTTGACTCACCCTTATCATTTGTGCCTCGAGTCAGGCCTCGTTTGACTCAACCTTATCCTTTGCACCTCGAGTTGGGCCTCGTTTGACTCAACTTTATCATTTATGCCTCGAGGCGGGCCTCGTTTGACTCGATCTTCTAATTTGTGCCTCAAGTTGGGCCTCGTTCGACTCAACCTTATAATTTGCGCCTTGACACGGGCCTCGTTTGACTCAACCTTATCATTTGCGCCTCGAGGCGGGCCTCGTTTGACTCAACCATCTCATTTGTCCCTCGAGTCGGGCCTCGTTCGACTCAACCTTATCATTTGTGCCTCATGCTAGGCCTCGTTAAACTAACCCTGACCATTTGTGTCTTGAGTCGGGCCTCTTTCTACTCACCCTTACCATTTGCGCCCTGAGTCTGACCTCGTTTGAATCACCTATATCATTTGTCCCTCGAGTCAGGCCTTGTTTGACTCAACCGTATCATTTACAACTCGAGTCTAGCCTTGTTTGACTCACCCACATCATTTGTGCCTCGGGTCGGGCCTCGTTTGACTCAACCTTATTATTTGTGCCTCAAGTCGGGCCTCGTTTGACTCAACCATATCATTTGCGCCTCGAGTCGGGCCTCGTGTAACTCAACCATATCATTTGTGCTTGGAGTCGGGCCTCATTCAACTCAACCTTATCATTTGCGCCTTGTGTTGGGGCTCGTTAAACTCACCCTTCCCATTTGCATTTCGAGTCAGGCCTCGTTCTACTCACCCTTACCATTTACGCCTCGGGTCGGGCCTCATTTGACTCAACCATATCATTTGTCCCTCGAGCCGGGCCTCGTTTCTCTCAACCTTATCATTTGCACCTCGAGTCAGGCCTCGTTTGACTCAACCATATCATTTGCGTCTAATGTTGGGCCTCGTTCAACTCTCCCTCCCTATTTGCGCCTCGAGTCAGGCCTCGTTTGACTCACCAATATCATTTGCGCCTCGACTCTGGCCTCATTTGACTCACCCATATCATTTGTGCCTCAATGCAGGCCTCGTTTGACTCAACCATATCATTTGCGCCTCAAGTCGGGCCTTGTTTGACTCAACGATATCATTTGCACCTCGAGACGTCCCTCGTTTGACTCAACCTTATCATTTGCGCCTCTTGTTGGGCCTCGTTAAACTCACTCTCACCATTTACGCCCCGAGTCGGGCGTCGTTTGACTCACCCATATCATTTGTGCCTTGAGTCGGGCCTCGTTTGACTCAACCTTATCATTTATGCCTCGAGTCGGGCCTCGGTTGACTCAACCTTATCATTTGCGCCTCGAGTCGGGCCTCATTTGACTCACCCATATCATTTGTGCCTTGAGTCGGGCCTCATTTGACTCACCCATATCATTTGTGCCTCAAGTCGGGCCTTATTTGACTCAACCATATCATTTGCGCCTCATGTTGGGCCTCGTTCAACTCTCCCTTACTATTTGCACCTCGAGACAGGCCTCGTTTGACTCACTGATATCATTTGCACCTCAACTCGGGCCTCGTTTGACTCAACAATATCATTGTGCCTAAATGCAGGCCTCATTTGACTAAACCATATCATTTGCACCTCGAGTCAGGCCTCGTTTGACTCACCCATATATTTGTGCCTCGAGTCAGACCTCGTTTGACTTAACCATATCATTTGCTCCTCGAGTCGTGCCTCGTTTGACTCAACCATATCATTTGCGCCTCGAATTTGGCCTCGTTTGACTCAACGTTATCATTTACACCTCAAGTCGTGCCGCGTTTGACTCAACTATATCATTTGCACCTCGAGTCGGGCCTCGTTTGACTCAACCTTATCATTTACACCTCAAGTTGGGCCTTGTTTGACCCACCCTTATCATTTGTGCCTCAATGCGGGCCTTGTTTGACTCAACCTTATCATTTGTGCCCCAAGTCGGGCCTCGTTTGACTCAACCTTATCATTTGCGCCTCGAGTTGTGCCTCGTTTGACGAAACCTTATCATTTACGGCTCGAGTCGGGCCTCATTTGACTCACCTATACCATTTGTGCGTCCAGTCGGGACTCATTTGTCTGAACCATATCATTTATGCCTCGAGTCGGGCCTCGTTCAACTCATCCTTATCATTTGCACCTCGAGTTTGTTCTCGTTTGACTCAACCATATCATTTACGCCTCATGTTGGGCCTTGTTCAACTCACCCTTGCCATTTGCGCCTCGAGTTATGCCTCATTCGACTCAACCTTATCATTTGTGCCTCGAGTCAGGCCTCGTTTGACTCAACCTTATCATTTGTGCCTTGAGTCGGGCCTCGTTTGACTCAACCTTATAAGTTGCGCCACGAGTCGAACCTCGTTCCACTCAACCTTATCATTTATGCCTCGTGTTGGGACTCGTTGAACTCACCCTTATCATTTGCGCCTCGTGTTGGGCCTCGTTCAAAGCATCCTTACCATTTGTGCCTCGAGTCAATCATTGTTTAACTCACCCATATCATTTGCACCTCAACGCGGGCCTCGTTTGACTCAACCATATCATTTACGCCTCGAGTCAGGCCTTGTTTGACTCACCATATCATTTACGCCTCAACTCGGGGATCGTTTGACTCACCCAAATCATTTGTGCCTCAACGCGTGCCTCGTTTGACTCAACCATATCATTTACGCCTCGAGTCGGGCCTCGTTTGACTCAACCATATCATTTGTGCTTCGAGTCAGGCCTCGTTTAACTCAACCTTATCATTTGCGCCTCGTGTTGGGCCTCGTTAAACTCACCATTCCCATTTGCACCTCGAGTCGGGCCTCGTTCTACTCACCCTTACCATTTATGCCTTAGGTCGGGCCTCGTTTGACTCACCCATATCTTTTGTCCCTCGAGCTGGGCCTCGTTTCACTCAACTTTATCATTTGTACCTCGAGTCAGGCCTCGTTTGACTCACCCATATCATTTGTGCCACGAGTCAGGCCTCGTTTGACTAAACCTTACCATTTGCGCCTCGAGTCGGGCCTCGTTTGACTCAATCGTATCGTTTATGCCTCGAGTTGGGCCTCAGTTGACTCAACCTTATCATTTGCGCCTCAAATTGGGCCTCGTTTAACTCAACCTTATCATTTGCACCTCGGGTCGGGCTTCGTTTAACTCACCCATATCATTTGTGCCTCAAGTCGGGCCTCATTTGACTCAACCATATCATTTATGCCTTGGCTCGGGCCTCGTTTGACTCAACCATATCATTTGCGCTTCATGTTAGGGCTCGTTCAACTGTCCCATACCATTTGCGCCTCGGGTCAAGCCTCATTTGACTAACCTATATCATTTGCGCCTCGACTCGGGCCTTGTTTGACTCACCCATTTCAATTGTGCCTCAAGTCGGGCCTCGTTTGACTCAACCTTATCATTTGTGCCTCGACTCGGGCCTCGTTGGCCTCAACCTTATCAATTGCGCCTTGACTCGATCCACGTTTGACTCACCCATATCATTTGTACCATAACTCGGCCCTCGTGTGACTCAACCAGATCATTTATGCCTCAAGTCAGGCCTCGTTTGACTCAACCTTATCATTTACGCCTCGACTCGGGCCTCGTCTGACTTAACCTTATTATTTGCTCCTCGAGTCGGGCCTTGTTCGACTCAACCTGATCATTTGTGCCTCGAGTCGGGCCTCGTTTGACTCACCAATATTATTTGTGCCTTGAGTTGGGCCTCGTTGGACTTAACTTTATCATTTTTGCCTTGTGTTGGGCCTCGTTCAACTCACCCATATCATTTGTGCCTCAAGTTAGGCCTTGTTTGACTCAACTATATCATTTATGCCTCGAATCGGTCCTCGTTTGACTCAACCTTATCATTTGCGCCTTGAGTCGGGCCTCGTTTGACTCAGCCATATCATTTGTGCCTCATGTTGGGCCACGTTCAACTATCCCTTACCATTTGCGCCTCGAGGCGGGCCTCGTTTGATTCACCCATATCATTTGTGCCTCAACTCGGGCCTTGTTTGACTCACACATATCATTTGTGCCTCAACTCGGGCCTCATTTGACTCAACCATATCATTTATGACTCGAGTCGGGTCTCGTTTTACTCAACCTTATCATTTACGACTCGAGTCGGGCCTCGTTTGACTCAACCATATCATTTGCACCTCGAGTCGGGAATCGTTTGACTCAACTGTATCATTTATGCCTCGAGTCGGGTCTCGTTCGACTCAACCTTATCATTTGTGCCTCGTGTTGTGCCTTGTTTGACTCAACCTTACCATTTGCACCTCGAATCAAGCCTCGTTTGACTCACCCATATCATTTGTGCCTCGACTCGGGCCTTGTTTGACTCACACAAATCATTTGTGCCTAAACTCGGGCCTCATTTGACTCAAACATATCTTTTGCGCCTCGAGTCGGGCCTCGTTTGACTCAACCATATCATTTGCGCCTCGAGTCAAGCCTCATTCGACTCAACCTTATCATTTGCACCTCGTGTTGTGCCTCGTTAAACTCACCCTTACGATTTGCACCTCGAGTCGGTTCTCGTTTGACTCAACCTTATCATTTGCACCTCAAGTTGGGCCTCGTTTGACTCACCCATATCATTTGCTCCTCGACTTGGGCCTCGTTTGACTCAACCATATCATTTGTGCCTCAACTTGGGCCTGGTTTGACTTAACCATATCATTTACGCCTCGACTTGGGCCTCATTGGACTCAACCTTATCATTTGCGCCTCGAGTCGAACCTCGTTCGACTCAACCTTATCATTTGCGCCTCGAGTCAGGCCTCATTTGACTCAACCTTATCATTTGTGCCTCGAGTCGGGGCTCGTTTGACTCAACCTTATGATATGCGACTCAAGTCGGGCCTCGTTCAACTCACCCTTACCATTTGCGCCTCGATTCAGGCCTTGTTTGACTCACCCATATCATTTATGCCTCGAGTCGAGGCTCGTTTGACTCAACCTTATCATTTGCACCTCGAGTCGGGACTCGTTTGACTTAACCTTATCATTTGCACCTCGTGTTGGGCCACGTTGAACACACCCTTACAATTTGTGCCTCGAGTCGGGCCTCGTTTGACTCACCCATATAATTTGTGCCTTGACTTTGGCCTCGTTTGACTCACGCATATCATTCGTGCCTAAACTCGGGCCTTGTTTGACTCAACCATATATTTATGACTTGAGTCAGGCCTCGTTTGACTCATCCTTATCATTTGCGCCTTGAGTCGAGCTTCGTTGGACTCAACCATATCATTTGCGCCTCGAGTTGGGCCTTGTTGGACTCAACCATATCATATGTGCCTCGAGGCGGTCCTCATTCGACTCAACCTTATCATTTGCCCGTCAAGTTGGTCCTGGTTTGACACAACTTTATCATTTGCGCCTCGTGTTGGTCCTCGTTCAACTCACCCTTATCATTTGTTGCTCGAGTTGGGCCTCGTTTGACTCACCCATATCATTTGTGCCTCAAGTCAGGCCGTGTTTGACTCAACCATATCATTTATGCCTCGAGTAAGGCCTCATTTGACTCAACCTTATCATTTGCGCCTCGACTCGGGCCTCGTTTAACTCACCCATATCATTTGTGCCTTAACTCGGGACTCGTGCGACTTAACCATATCATTTATGCCTTGAGTCAGGCCTCGTTTGACTTAACCATATCATTTGCTCCCCGAGTCGGGAATCGTTTGACTCAATTGTATTATTTGCGCCTCGAGTCGGGTCTCGTTTGACTCAAACTTATCATTTGCGCCTCGTGTTGTGCCTCGTTTGACTCAACCTTACCATTTGCGCCTCGAGTCAAGCCTCGTTTGACTCACCCATATCATTTGTGCCTTGACTCAGGCCTTGTTTAACTCACACATATCATTTGCGCCTCAACTCGGGCCTCGTTTGACTCAACCATATCATTTGCGCCTCGAGTCGAGCCTCATTCAACTCAACCTTATCATTTGTGCCTTGTGTTGTGCCTCGTTAAACTCACCCTTACCATTTGCGCCTCGAGTTGGGCCTCGTTCTACTCACCCTTATGATTTGCACCTCGAGTCGGTTCTCGTTTGACTCACCCATTTCATTTGTGCCTCGAGTCGGGCCTCATTTGACTCAACCTTATCATTTGCACCTCGAGTCGGGCCTCGTTTGACTCACCCATATCATTTGCTCCTCGACTCGGGCCTCGTTTGACTTAACCATATCATTTGTGCCTCAACTCGGGCCTGGTTTGACTCAACCATATCATTTACTCCTTGAGTCGGGCCTCATTGGACTCAACCTTATCCTTTTCGCCTCGAGTCGGGCCTCGTTCGACTCAACCTTATCATTTGCGCCTCGAGTCAGGCCTCATTTGACTCAAGCTTATCATTTGTGCCTCGAGTCAGGGCTCGTTTGACTCAACCTTATGATATGTGACTCAAGTCGGGCCTCGTTCAACTCACCCTTACCATGTGCACCTCGATTCAGGCCTCGTTTGACTCACCCATATCATTTATGCCTCGAGTCAGGGCTCGTTTAACTTGACCTTATCATTTGCACCTCGAGTCGAGACTCGTTTGACTTAACCTTATCATTTGCACCTCGTGTTGGGCCACGTTGAACACACCCTTACAATTTGCTCCTCGAGTTGGGCCTCGTTTGACTCACCCATATAATTTGCGCCTCGACTTTGGCCTCTTTTGACTCATGCATATCATTCGTGCCTAAACTCGGGCCTTGTTTGACTCAACCATATATTTATGACTTCAGTCGAGCCTCGTTTGACTCATCCTTATCATTTGCGCCTTGAGTCGAGCTTCATTTGACTCAACCATATCATTTGCACCTCGAGTTGTGCCTCGTTGGACTCAACCATATCATATGTGCCTCGAGGCGGTCCTTATTCGACTCAACCTTATCATTTGCCCATCAAGTTGGTCCTGGTTTGACACAACTTTATCATTTGCACCTCGTGTTGGTCCTCGTTCAACTCACCCTTATCATTTGTTGCTCGAGTCGGGCCTCGTTTGGCTCACCCATATCATTTGTGCCTTAAGTCAGGTAGTGTTTGACTCAACCATATCATTTATGCCTCGAGTAAGGCCTCATTTGACTCAACCTTATCATTTGCGCCTCGACTCGGGCCTCGTTTGACTCACCCATATCATTTGTGCCTTAACTTGGGACTCATGTGACTTAACCATATCATTTATGCCTCGAGTCAGGCCTCGTTTGACTCCACCATATCATTTGCTCCTTGAGTCGGGAATCATTTGACTCAAATGTATCATTTACGCCTCGAGTCGGGTCTCGTTTGACTCAAACTTATCATTTGTGCCTCGTGTTGTGCCTCGTTTGACTCAACCTTACCAATTGCACCTCGAGTCAAGCCTCATTTAACTCACCCATATCATTTGTGCCTCGACTCAGGCTTTGTTTGACTCACACATATAATTTGTGCCTCAACTCGGGCCTCGTTTGACTCAAACATATCATTTGCGCCTCGAGTCGGGCCTCGTTTGACTTAACCATATCATTTGTGCCTCGAGTCGAGCATCATTCGACTCAACCTTATCATTTGCGCCTCGTGTTGTGCCTCGTTAAACTTAACCTTACCATTTGCGCATCGAGTTGAGCCTCGTTCTACTCACCCTTATGATTTGCACCTCGAGTCGGTTCTCGTTTGACTCACCCATTTCATTTGTGCCTCGAGTCGGGCCTCGTTTGACTCAACCTTATCATTTGCACCTCGAGGCGGGCCTCGTTTGACTCACCCATATCATTTGCTCCTTGACTCGGGCCTTGTTTGACTTAACCATATCATTTGTACCTCAACTCGGGCCTGGTTTGACTCAACCATATCATTTACACCTCGAGTCGGGCCTCATTGGACTCAACCTTATCATTTTCGCCTCAAGTTGGGCCTCGCTCGACTCAACCTGATCATTTGCGCCTCAAGTCAGGCCTCATTTGACTCATCCTTATCATTTGTGCCTCGAGTCGGGGATCGTTTGACTCAACCTTATGATATGCGACTCAAGTCGGGCCTCGTTCAACTCTCCCTTACCATTTGCGCCTCGATTTAGGCCTCGTTTGACTCACCCATATCATTTATGTCTCGAGTCGGGGTTCGTTTGACTCAACCTTATCATTTGCACCTCGAGTCAGGACTCGTTTCACTTAACCTTATCATTTGCGCCTCATGTTGGGCCACGTTGAACACACCCTTACAATTTGCGCCTCGAGTCGGGCCTCGTTTGACTCACCCATATAATTTGCGCCTCGACTTTGGCCTCCTTTGACTCACGCATATCATTCGTGCCTAAACTCGGGCCTTGTTTGACTCGACCATATATTTATGACTTGAGTCGGGCCTCGTTTGACTCATCCTTATCATTTGCACCTCAAGTCGAGCTTCGTTTGACTCAACCATATCATTTCCGCCACGAGTTGGGCCTCGTTGGACTTAACCATATCATTTGTGCCTCGAGGCGGTCCTCATTCGACTCAACCTTATCATTTGCGCATCGAGTTGGTCCTGGTTTGACATAACTTTATCATTTGCGCCACGTGTTGGTCCTCGTTCAACTCACCCTTATCATTTGTGGCTCGAGTCGGGCCTCATTTGACTCACCCATATCATTTGTGCCTCAACACGGGACTCGTGTGACTTAACCATATCATTTGTGCCTCGAGGCGGTCCTCATTCGACTCAACCTTATCATTTGCGCGTCGAGTTGGTCCTGGTTTGACACAACTTTATCATTTGCGCCTCGTGTTGGTCCTCGTTCAACTCACCCTTATCATTTGTGGCTCAAGTCGGGCCTCGTTTGACTCACCTATATCATTTGTGCCTCAACACGGGACTCGTGTGACTTAACCATATCATTTATGCCTCGAGTCAGGCCTTGTTTGACTCACCCATATAATTTGCGCCTCGACTTTGGCCTCGTTTGACTCACGCATATCATTCGTGCCTAAACTCGGGCCGTGTTTGACTCAACCATATCATTTATGCCTCGAGTAAGGCCTCATTTGACTCAACCTTATCATTTGTGCCTCGAATCAGGCCTCGTTTGACTCACCCATATCATTTGTGCCTCAACACGGGACTCGTGTGACTTAACCATATCATTTATGCCTCGAGTCAGGCCTCGTTTCACTCAACCTTATCATTTGCGCATCGAGTTGGTCCTGGTTTGACGCAACTTTATCATTTGCGCCTCGTGTTGGTCCTCGTTCAACTCACTCTTATCATTTGTGCCTCGAGTTGAGCCTGATTTGACTCAAGCTTATAATTTGCGCATAGAGTCGGTCCTCGTTCAACACACCCTTATGATTTGCACCTCGAGTCAGGGCTCGTTCGAATGAACCTTATCATTTGCGGCTCAAGTTGGGCCTCGTTTGACTCACCCATTTCCTTTTTGCCATAAGTCGGGCCTCATTTGACTCAACAATATCATTTGCATCTCGAGTTGGGCCTCGTTTGACTCAACCATATCATTTGCGACTCGAGGTGGGCCTCGTTTGACTCACCTATATCATTTGCGCATCAACTCAGGACTCGCTTGACACGCATATCATTTGTGCATCAACTCGAGCCTCGTTTGACTCAACCATATCATTTACGGCTTGAGCTTGGCCTTGTTTGACTTAACCTTATCATTTGCGCCTCGATTCGGGCCTCGTTTGACTCACCCATATCATTAGTGCCTCGAGTCTGACCTTGTTTGACTCAACTGTATCATTTGCGCCTCAAGTTTGGCCTCGTTCGACTCAACTTTATCATTTGTGCCTCGAGTCAGGTCTCGTTTGACTCACCCATATCATTTTTGTCATAAGTCAAGCTTGTTGACTCAACAATATCATTTGCGCCTCGAGTCGGGCCTCGTTCGACTCAACCTTATCATTTGCGCCTTGAGTTGGTCTTCATTTGACTCAACCTTATCAGTTGCGCCTCGTGTTGGGACTCATTCAACTCACCCTTATCATTTGCGCCTCGAGTCGGGCCTCGTTTGACTCAGCCTTATCATTTGCGCCTCGAGTCAGACCACGTTTGACTTAACCTTATCATTTGCGCATCGTGTTGGGCCACATTCAACTCACCCTTGCCATTTGCACCTCCAGTTGGGCCTTGTTTGACTCAACCATATCATTTGTGCCTCGACTCAGGCAACTTTGACTCACGCTTATCATTTGTGCCTAAACTCAGACCTCGTTTGACTCAACCATATCATTTACGACTTGAGTCGGGCCTTGTTTGACACAACCTTACCATTTGCGCCTCGAGTCGGGCCTCATTTGACTAAACCATATTATTTCCACCTCGGGATGGGCCTCGGTGGATTCAACCATATCATTTGTGTCTCGACTCGGGCCTCATTCGACTCAACCTTATCATTTGCGCTTCAAGGTAGTCCTCGTTTGACTTAACTTTATCATTTCTGCCTCATGTTGGGCCTCGTTCAACTCACCCATATCATTTGTGCCTCAAGTCAGGCCTTGTTTGACTCAACCATATCATTTATGCCTCGAGTCGGGCCTCATTTGACTCAGCCTTATCATTTGCACCTCGTGTTGGGCCTCGTTCAACTATCCCTTACCATTTGCGCCTCGAGGCGAGCCTCGTTTGACTCAGCCATATCATTTGTGCCTCGACTCGAGCCTCGTTCAACTCACACATATCATTTGTGCCTCAACTCGGGCCTCGTTTGACTCAACCATATCATTTATGACTCGAGTCGGGTCTCGTTTGACTCAACCTTATCATTTGCGACTCGAGTCGGGCCTCGTTTGACTCAACCATATCATTTGCGCCTCGAGTTAGGAATCGTTTGACTCAACTGTATCGTTTGCGCCTCGAGTCGAGTCTCGTTTGACTCAACCTTATCATTTGCGCCTCGTGTTGTGCCTCGTTTGACTCAACCTTGCCATTTGCGCCTCGAGTCAAGCCTCGTTTGACTCACCCATATCATTTGTGCCTCGACTCAGGGCTTGTTTGACTCACACATATCATTTGTGCCTCAACTCGGGCCTCGTTTGACTCAAACATATCATTTGCGCCTCGAATCGGGCCTCGTTTGACTCAACCATATCATTTGTGCCTTGAGTCGAGCCTCATTCGACTCAACCTTATCATTTGCGCCTCGTGTTGTGCCTCGTTAAACTCACCCTTACCATTTGCGCCTCAAGTTGGGCCTCGTTCTACTCACCCTTACGATTTGCACCTCGAGTCGGTTCTCATTTGACTCAGCCATATCATTTGTGCCTCGACTCGGGTCTCGTTTGACTCAACCGTATCATTTGTACCATAACTCGGGCCTAGTTTGACTCAACCATATCATTTACGCCTCAAGTCGGGCCTCCTTGGATTCAACCTTATCATTTGCGCCTCGTGTCGGGCCTCGTTCGACTCAACCTTATCATTTGCACCTCGAGTCAGGCCTCATTTGACTCAACCTTATCATTTGTGCCTCGAGTCGAGGCTCGTTTGACTCAACCTTATGATATGCAACTCAAGTCGGGCCTCGTTCAACTCACCCTTACCATTTGCACCTCGATTCAGGTCTCATTTGACTCACCCATATCATTTATGCCTCGAGTCGGGGCTCGTTTGACTCAACTTTATCATTTGCACCTCGAGTTAGGACTCATTTGACTTAACCTTATCATTTGCAACTCGTGTTGGGCCACGTTGAACACACCCTTACAATTTACACCTCGAGTCGGGCCTCGTTTGACTCACCCATATAATTTGCACCTCGACTTTGGCCTCGTTTGACTCACGCATATCATTCGTGCCTAAACTCAGGTCTTGTTTGACTCAACCATATATTTATGACTTGAGTCGGGCCTCGTTTGACTCAACGTTATCATTTGTGCCTTGACTTGAGCTTCGTTTGACTCAACCATATCATTTGCGCCTCGAGTTAGGCCTTATTGGACTCAACCATATGATTTGTGCCTCGAGGCGGTCCTCATTCGACTCAACCTTATCATTTGCAAATCGAGTTGGTCTTGGTTTGACCCAACTTTATCATTTGTGCCTCGTGTTAGTCCTCATTCAACTCAGTCTTATCATTTGTGGCTCGAGTCAGGCCTCATTTGACTCACCCATATCATTTGTGCCTCAAGTCAGGCCGTGTTTGACTCAACCATATCATTTATGCCTCGAGTATGGCCTCATTTGACTTAACCTTATCATTTGCGCCTCGAGTCGGGCCTCGTTTGACTCAGCCTTATCATTTGCGCCTCGTGTTGGGCCTCGTTCAACTTTCCCTTCCCATTTGTGCCTCGAGGCGGGCCTCATTTGACTCACCCATATCATTTGGGCCTTGACTCAGGCCTCATTTGACTCACACATATCATTTGTGCCTCCAGTCGGGCCTCGTTTGAGTTAGCCATATCATTTATGACTTGAGTCGGGCCTCGTTTGAGTCACCCTTAACATTTATGCCTCGAGTTGGGTCTCATTTGACCCAACCTTATCATTTACGCCTCGAGTTGGGCCTCGTTTGACTCAACCTTATCATTTGCGCTCTGAGTCAGGCCTCATTTGACTCACCTATATCATTTGTGCATCGAGTCAAGCCTCATTTGACTCAACCTTATCATTTGCTCCTCGAGTCAGGCCTCGTTCGACTCATCCTTATCATTTGCGCCTTGTGTTGGGCCTCGTTCAACTCTCCCTTACAATTTGCACCTCGAGACGGGACTCGTTTGACTCACCCATATCATTTGGGCCTCGACTCGAGCCTCGTTTGACTCACACATATCATTTGTGCCTCAACTCGGGCCTCGTTTGACTCAACCATATCATTTATGACATGAGTCTGGCCTCGTTTGACTCAACCTTAACATTTATGCCTCGAGTCGGGCCTCATTTGACTCAACCTTATCATTTGCACCTCGAGTTGGGCCTCGTTCGATTCACCCATATCATTTGTGCCTCGAGTTGGGCCTTGTTTGACTCAACCTTATCGTTTGCGCCTCGAGTTGGGCCTCGTTCGACTCAACCTTATGATTTGCGCATCGAGTCGGACCTCATTTGACTCACCCATATCATTTGTGCCTCGAGTCAGGCCTCATTTGACTCAACCTTATCATTTGCCCCTCGAGTTGGGCCTCGTTTGACTCATCCTTATCATTTGCGCCTCGTGTTGGGCCTCGTTCAACTCTCCCTTATAATTTGTGCCTCGAGGCGGGCCTCGTTTGACTCACCCATATCATTTGGGCCTCAACTCGGGCCTCGTTTGACTCACACATATCATTTGTGCCTCAACTCAGGCCTCGTTTGACTCAACCATATCATTTATGACACGAGTCTGGCCTCGTTTGACTCAACCTTAACATTTATGCCTTGAGTCGGGCCTCATTTGACTCAACCTTATCATTTTCACCTCGAGTTGGGCCTCGTTCGATTCACCCATATCATTTGTGCCTCGAGTTGGGCCTTGTTTGACTCAACCTTATTGTTTGCGCCTTGAGTTGGGCCTCGTTCGACTCAACCTTATCATTTGCGCCGCGTGTTGGGCCTCGTTCAACTTACCCTTGCCATTTACACCTTGAGTCAGGCCTCATTGGACTTACCCATATCATTTGCGCCTCGAATTGGGCCTCGTTTGACTCACCCATATAATTTGTGCCTCAACTCGGGCCTCGTGTGACTGAACCATATCATTTATGCCCCAAGTCGAGCCTCGTTTCACTCAACCTTATCATTTGTGCCTCGACTCGGTCCTCGTTTGACTCAACCTTATCATTTGCGCCTCGAGTCAGGCCTCAATTGACTCAACCTTATCATTTGTGCCTCAAGTCGGGCCTCATTTGATTCAAGCATATAATTTGCGCCTCGAGTGGGCCTCGTTCGACACACCCTTACCATGTATGCCTCGAGTCGGGCCTCGTTTGACTCACCCATATCATTTGTGCCTCGAGTCGGTCCTCGTTTCTCCCAACCTTATCATTTGCGCCTCAAGTCAGGCCTCGTTTAACTCACCCATATCTTTTTTACCATAAGTCGGGCCTCATTTGACTCAACAATATCATTTGCGCCTTGAGTCAGGCCTCGTTCGACTCAACCTTATCATTTGCGCCTCGAGTTGGTCCTCATTTGATTCAACCTTATCAGTTGTGCCTCGTCTTGGGCCTTGTTCAACTCACCCTTATCATTTGTGCCTCGAGTTAGGCCTCGTTTGACTTAACCTTATCAGTTGCGCCTCAAGTCAGGCCTCATTTGACTTAACCTTATCATTTGCACGTTGTGTTGGGCCATGTTCAACTCACCCTTACCATTTGCGCCTCGAGGCGGGCCTCGTTTGACTCACCCATATTATTTGCAACTCGACTCGGGCCTCGTTTGACTCATGCATATCATTTATGCCTCAACTCGGGCCTCGTTTGACTCAACCATATCATTTACGACTTAAGCCGGGCCACGTTTGACTTAACCTTGTTTGACTCAACTATATCATTTACGACTTGAGTCGGGCCTCGTTTGACTTAACCTTATTATTTGCGCCTCGAGTCAGGCCTCGTTTGACTCAACCATATCATTTGCGCCTCGAGTCAGCCCTCGTTAGACTCAACCATATCATTTGTGCCTCGACTCGGGCCTCGTTCGACTCAACCTTATCATTTGCGCTTCGAGTTGGTCCTCGTTTGACTCAACTTTATCATTTCCGCCTCGTGTTGGGCCTCGTTCAACTCACTCTTATCATTTGCACCTCGAGTCGGGTCTCATTTGGCTCACCCATATCATTTGTGCCTCAAGTCAGGCTTTGTTTGTGTCAACCATATCATTTATGCCTCAAGTCGGACCTCGTTTGGCTCAACCTTATCATTTG
Source organism: Dicorynia guianensis (assembly GCA_037013595.1). NCBI lineage: Eukaryota > Viridiplantae > Streptophyta > Magnoliopsida > Fabales > Fabaceae > Dicorynia > Dicorynia guianensis. The sequence continues at coordinate 19,281,406 of JASUAB010000002.1, read as the reverse complement.
TGCCTCGAGTCGGGCCTCGTCTGACTTAGCCTTATCATTTGCGCCTCGTGTTGGGCCTCGTTCAACTCTCCCTTACCATTTGCGCCTCGAGGCGGGCCCCGTTTGACTCACCCATATCGTTTGTGCCTCGACTCGGCCCTTGTTTGACTCACACATATCATTTGTGCCTCAACTCGGGCCTCGTTTGACTCAACCATATCATTTGCGACTCGTGTCGGCCCTCATTTGACTCCACCTTATCATTTGCGAGTCGAGTCAAGCCTCGTTTGACTCAACCACATCATTTGCGCCTCGAGTTGGGTCACGTTTGACTAAATCATATCATTTGTGCCTCGAGTCGGGTCTCGTTCGACTCAACCTTATCATTTGCACCTCGTGTTGTGCCTCGTTTGACTCAACCTTACCATTTGTGCCTCAAGTCAAGCCTCATTTGACCCACCCATATCATTTGTGCCTCGACTTGGCCCTCGTTTGACTCACACATATCATTTGTGCCTCCACTCGGGCCTCGTTTAACTCAACCATATCATTTACGCCTCTAGTCAAGCCTTATTCGACTCAACCTTCTCATTTGCGCCTCGTGTTGGGCCTCATTAAACTCAACCTTACCATTTGCGCCTCGAGTTGGGCCTCGTTCTACTCACCCTTATCGTTTGCACCTTGAGTCGGGCCTTGTTTGACTCACCCATATCATTTATGCCTTGAGTCGGGCCTCGTTGGACTCAACCTTATCATTTGCACCTCGAGTCGGGCCACGTTTGACTCACCGATATCATTTGCTCCTCAACTCAGGCCTCGTTTGACTCAACCATATCATTTGTGACTCAACTTGGGCCAGGTTTGACTCAGCCATATCTTTTACGCCTCGAGTTGGTCCTCATTTGTCTTAACCTTATCATTTGCGCCTCAAGTCGGGCCTCGTTTGACTCAACCTTATTATTTGCACCAGGAGTTGGTCCTCATTTGACTCAACCTTATCTGTTGCGCCTTGTGTTGGGCCTCGCTCAACGCACCCTTATTCTTTGCGCCTTGAGTCGGGCCTCGTTTGACTCAAACTTATCATTTGCGCCATGAGTTAGGCCATGTTTGACTTAACCTTATCATTTGTGCATTGTGTTGGGCAACGTTCAACTCAACCTTACCATTTGCACCTCGAGTAAGGCATCGTTTGACTCAACCATATCATTTGCGCCTCGACTCGGGCCCCATTTGACTCACGCATATCTTTTGTGCCTCAACTTGGACCTCGTTTGACTCAACCATATCAGTTATGACTTGAGTCAGGCCTCGTTTGACTCAACCTTATTATTTGGGCCTCGAGTCGGGCCTCGTTTGACTCAACCATATCATTTGCGCCTCGAGTCGGTCCTCGTTAGACTCAACCATATCATTTGCGCCTCGACTCGGACCTCGTTTGACTCAACCTTATCATTTGCACTTCGAGTTGGTCCTCGTTTGACTCAAATTTACCATTTCTGCCTCGTGTTGGGCCTCGTTGAACTCACTCTTATCATTTGCGCCTCGAGTCGGGTCTCGTTTGGCTCACCCATATCATTTGTGCCTCAAGCCAGGCCTTGTTTGTCTCAACCATATCATTTATGCCTCGAGTCGGGCTTCGTTTGGCTCAACCTTATCATTTGTGCCTCGAGTCGGGCCTCGTCTGACTTGGCCTTATCATTTGCGCCTCGTGTTGGGCCTCGTTCAACTCTCCCTTACCATTTGCGCCTCGAGGTGGGCCTCGTTTGACTCACCCATATCGTTTGTGCCTCGCCTCGGCCCTCGTTTGACTCACACATATCATTTGTGCCTCAACTTGGGCCTCGTTTGACTCAACCATATCATTTGCGTCTCCAGTCGAACCTCATTTGACTCAACCTTATCATTTGCGACTCGAGTCGGGCCTTGTTTGACTCAACCACATCATTTGCGCCTCGACTCGGGCCTCGTTTGACTCATGCATACCATTTGTGCCTTAATTCGGGCCTCATTTAACTTAATCATATCATTTACGACTTGAGCCGGGCCACGTTTGACTCAACCTTATATTTGTGCCTCGAGTCGGGCCTCGTTTGACTCACCCATATCATTTGTGCCTCGAGTCGGACCTCGTTTAACTCAACCTTATCATTTGCGCCTCAAGTTCGGCCTTGTTCAACTCAACCTTATCATTTGCGCCTCGAGTCGGGTCTCGTTTGACTCACCCATATCATTTTTGCCATTAGTCGGGCCTCGTTTGACTCAACAATATCATTTGTGCCTCGAGTCGGGATCGTTCGACTCAACCTTATCATTTGCGCCTCGAGTTGGTCCTCGTTTGACCAACCTTATCTGTTGTGCCTTGTGTTGGGCCTCGTTCAACTCACCCTTATCATTTGCGCCTCGAGTCGGACTTCGTTTGACTCAACCTTATCATTTGCGCCTCAAGTCAGGCCACGTTTGACTTAACCTTATCATTTGCGCATCGTGTTGGGCCACAATCAACTCACCCTTGCCATTTGCGCCTTGAGTCGGGCCTCGTTTCACTCTACCATATCATTTGCGCTTCGACTCGGTCCTCATTTGACTCACGCATATCTTTTGTGCCTCAACTCGGGCCTCGTTTGACTCAACCATATCATTTACGACTTGAGTCAGGCCTCGTTTGACTCAACCTTATTATTTGCGCCTCGAGTCGGGCCTCGTTTGACTCAACCATATCATTTGCGCCTTGACTCAGGCCTCATTCGACTCAACCTTATCATTTGCGCTTCGAGTTGGTCCTCGTTTGACTCAACTTTATCATTTTCGCCTCGTGTTGGGCCTGATTCAACTCGCCCTTATTATTTGTGCTTCGAGTCGGGTCTCGTTTGGCTTACCCATGTCATTTGTGCCTCAAGTCAGGCCTTGTTTGCTTTAACCATATCATTTATGCCTTCAGTCGTGCCTCATTTGGCTCAACCTTATCATTTGTGCCTCGAGTCGAGCTTCATTTGACTTAGCCTTATCATTTACGCCTCGTGTTGGGCCTCGTTCAACTCTCCCTTACCATTTACGCCTCGAGGCGGGCCTCGTTTGACTCACCCATATTATTTGTGCCTCGACTTGGCCCTCGTTTAACTCACCCTTGCCATTTATGCCTCGAGTCAGGCCTCATTTGACTCAACCTTATCATTTGCGCTTCGAGTTGGGCCTCGTTCGACTCACCCATATCATTTGTGCCTCGAGTTACCCCTCGTTTGACTCAACCTTATCATTTGCGCCTCGAGTTGGGCCTCATTCGACTCAACCTTATCATTTGCGCCGCGTGTTGGGCCTCGTTCAACTTACCCTTGCCATTTGCACCTTGAGTCGAGCCTCGTTGGACTCACCCATATTATTTGCGCCTCAAATCGGGCCTCGTTTGACTCATCCATATAATTTGTGCCTCAACTCGGGCCTCGTGTGATTGAACCATATCATTTATGCCTCGTGTTGGGCCTCGTTTCACTCAACCTTATCATTTGTGCCTCGACTCGGTCCTCGTTTGACTCAACCTTATCATTTGTGCCTCGTGTCAGGCCTCAATTAACTCAACCTTATCATTTGTGCCTCGAGTCGGGCCTCGTTTGATTCAAGCTTATAATTTGCGCCTCGATTCGGGCCTCGTTCGATACACCCTTACCATTTGTGCCTCGAGTCGGGCCTCGTTTGACTCACCCATATCATTTGCGCCTCGAGTCGGGCCCCGTTTCACTTAACCTTATCATTTGCGCCTCGAGTCGGGCCTCGTTTAACTCACCCATAACATTTGTGCCTTGACTCGGGCCTCGTTCGACTCAACCTTATCATTTGCCATTCGAGTTGGTCCTCGTTTGACTCAACTTTATCATTTTTGCCTCGTGTTGGGCCTCATTCAACTCGCCCTTATCATTTGTGCCTCGAGTCGGGTCTCGTTTGGCTTACCCATGTCATTTGTGCCTCAAGTCAGGCCTTGTTTGTCTCAACCATATCATTTATGCCTTCAGTCGGGCCTCGTTTGGCTCAACCTTATCATTTGTGCCTCGAGTCAGGCCTCGTTTGACTTAGCCTTATCATTTGTGCCTCGTGTTGGGCCTCGTTCAACTCTCCCTTACCATTTACGCCTTGAGGCGGGCCTCGTTTGACTCACCCATATCATTTGTGCCTCGACTCGGCCCTCGTTTGACTCACCCATATCATTTGTGCCTCAACTCGGGCCTCGTTTGACTCAACCATATCATTTGCGACTCGTGTTGGACCTCATTTGACTCGACCTTATCATTTGCGCCTCGAGTCGACCTCGTTCAACTTAACCTTATCATTTACGCCTCGAGTCAAGCCTCCTTTGGCACAACCTTATCATTTGTGCCTCAAGTCGAGGCATGTTTAACTCAACCTTATGATATGCAACTCGAGTCGGGCCTTGTTCAACTCACCCTTACCATTTGCACCGCGATTCAGTCCTCGTTTGACTCACCCATATCATTTATCCCTCGAATTGGGCCTCGTTTGACTCAACCTTATCACTTGCACCTCGAGTCGGGACTTGTTTGACTTAACCTTATCATTTGCACCTCGTGTTGGGCCACGTTCAACTCACCCTTATAATTTGCGCCTCGAGTCGGGCCTCGTTTGACTCAGCCATATAATTTGCGCCTCGACTCTGGCCTCATTTGACTCACGCATATCATTTGTGCCTTAACTCGGGCCTTATTTGACTCAACCATATCATTTATGACTTGAGTCGGGCCTCGTTTGACTCACCTGTATCATTTACACCTCGACTTGGGACTCGTTTGACTCACGCATATCATTTGTGCCTCAACTCGGGCTTCGTTTGATTCATCCATATCATTTATGACTTGAGCCAGGCCTCGTTTGACTGAACCTTATCATTTTTGCCTCGAGTCGGGCCTCATTTGACTCACCCATATCATTAGTGCCTCGCATCCGACCTCGTTTGACTCAATTGTATCATTTGCGCCTCAAGTTGGGCCTCGTTTGACTCAACTTTATCATTTGTGCCTCGAGTCGGGTCTCGTTTGACTCACCTATATCATTTTTGCCATAAGTCAGGCCTTGTTTGACTCAACAATATCATTTGCGCCTCGAGTCGGGCCTCGTTCGACTCAACCTTATCATTTGTGCATCGAGTTGGTCCTCGTTTGACTCAACCTTATTAGTTGCACCTCGTGTTGGGCCTCGTTCAACTCACCCTTATCATTTGCGCCTCAAGTCGGGCCTCGTTTGTCTCAACCTTATCATTTACGCCTCGAGCCAGGCCACGTTTGACTTAACCTTATCATTTGCGCATCGTGTTGGGCCACGTTCAACTCACCCTTGCCATTTGCGCCTCTAGTGGGGCCTCGTTTGACTCAACCATATCATTTGTGCCTTGACTCAGGCCTCGTTTGACTCACGCTTATCATTTGTCCCTAAACTCGGGCCTCGTTTGACTCAACCATATCATTTACGACTTTAGTCGGGACTCATTTCACTCAACCTTACCATTTGCTCCTCGAGTCGGGCCTCGTTTGACTCAACCATATCATTTTCACCTCGGGACGGGCCTCATTGGGCTCAACCATATCATTTGCGCCTCGACTCGGGCCTCATTCGACTCAACCTTATCATTTGCGCTTCGAGTTAGTCCTCGTTTGACTTAACTTTATCATTTCTGCCTTGTGTTGGGCCTCGTTCAACTCACCCATATCATTTGTGCCTCAAGTTAGTCCTTGTTTGACTCAACCATATAATTTATGCCTCGAGTTGGGCCTCGTTTGACTCAACCTTATCATTTGCACCTCGAGTCAGGCCTCGTTTGACTCACCCATATCATTTGCTCCTCGACTCGGGCCTTGTTTAACTCACCCATATCATTTGTGCCTCGACTCGGGCCTCGTTTGACTCACACATATCATTTGTCCTCAACTCGGGCCTCGTTTGACTCAACCATATAATTTACGACTCGAGTCGGGTCTCGTTTGACTCAACCTTATCATTTGCGACTCGTGTCAGGCCACGTTTGACTTAACCATATCATTTGCGTGTCGAGTCGGGAATCGTTTGACTCAACTGTATCATTTGCGCCTCGAGTCGGGTCCCGTTCGACTCAACCTTATCATTTGTGCCTCGTGTTGTGCCTCATTTGACTCAACCTTACCATTTGCGCCTCAAGTCAAGCCTTGTTTGACTCACCCATATCATTTGTGCCTCGACTCGGGCCTTGTTTGACTCACACATATCCTTTGTGCCTCAACATGGGCCTTGTTTAACTCAACCATATCATTTGTGCCTCGAGTCAGGCCTCGTTTGACTCAACCATATCATTTGCACCTCGAGTCGAGCCTCATTCGACTCAACCTTATCATTTGTGCCTCCTGTTGTGCCTCGTTAAACTCACCCTTACCATTTGCGCCTCGAGTTGGGCCTCGTTCTACTCACCCTTACGATTTACACCTCGAATTGGGTCTCGTTTCAGTCAACCATATCATTTGTGCCTCGAGTCGGGCCTCGTTTGACTCAACCTTATCATTTGCACCTGGAGTCGGGCCTCGTTTGACTCACCCATATCATTTGCTCCACGACTCGGGCCTCGTTTGACTCAACCATATCATTTGTGCCTCAACTCGGGCCTGGTTTGACTCAACCATATCATTTACGCCTCAAGTCGGGCCTCATTTGACTCAACCTTATCATTTGCGCCTCGAGTCGGGCCTCGTTCGACTCAACCTTATCATTTGCGCCTCGGGTCAGGCCTCATTTGACTCAACCTTATCATTTGTGCCTCAAGTCGGGGCTTGTTTGACTCAACCTTATGATATGCGACTCAAGCCAGGCCTCGTTCAACTCACCCTTTCCATTTACGCCTTAATTCAGGCCTCGTTTGACTCACCCATATCATTTATACCTCAAGTCGGGGCTCGTTTGACTCAACCTTATCATTTGCACCTCGGGTCGAGACTTGTTTGACTTAACCTTATCATTTGCACCTCGTGTTGGGCCATGTTGAACTCACCCTTACAATTTGCGACTCGAGTCATGCCTCATTTGACTTACCCATATAATTTGTGCCTCGACTTTGGCCTCGTTTGACTCACGCATATCATTCGTGCCTAAACTCGGGCCTTGTTTGACTCAACCATATATTTATGACTTGAGTCAGGCCTCGTTTGACTCAACCTTATCATTTGCGCCTCGAGTCAAGCTTCGTTTGACTTAACCATATCATTTGCGCCTCGAGTTGGGCCTTGTTGGACTCAACCATATCATTTAGTCCTCAAGGTGGTCCTCATTCGACTCAACCTTATCATTTGCGCATCGAGTTGGTGTTGGTTTGAGAAAACTTTATCATTTGCGCCTCGTGTTGGTCCTCGTTCAACTCACCCTTATCATTTGTGGCTTGAGTCGGGCCTCATTTGACTCACTCATATCATTTGTGCCTCAACTCAGGCCGTGTTTGACTCAAGCATATCATTTATGCCTCGAGTAAGGCTTCATTTGACTCAACCTTATCATTTGTGCCTCGAGTCAGGACTTGTTTGACTCAACCTTATCATTTGCGCCTTGTGTTGGACCTCATTCAACTCTCCCTTACCATTTGTGCCTCGAGGCGGGCCTCGTTTGACTCAGCCATATCATTTGGGCCTTGACTCGAGCCTCATTTGACTCACACATATCAATTCTGCCTCCAGTCGGGCCTCGTTTGACTCAGCCATATCATTTACGACTCGAGTCGGGCCTCATTTGACTCACCTTTAACATTTATGCCTCGAGTCGGGCCTCGTTTGACTTAACCTTATCATTTGCACCTCGAGTTGGGCCTCGTTCAACTCAACCTTATCATTTGCGCCTCGAGTCGAGCCTCGTTCAACTCAACCTTATCATTTGTGCCTCGAGTCAGGCCTCATTTGACTCCACCTTATCATTTGCTCCTCGAGTCGGGCCTCGTTTGACTCACCCAAATCATTTGGGCCTCATGTTGGGCATCATTCAACTCTCCCTTACAATTTGTGCCTCGAGGCGGGCCTCATTTGACTCACCCATATCATTTGGGCCTCGACTCGGGCCTCGTTTCACTCACACATATCATTTGTGCCTCAACTCAAGCCTCGTTTGACTCAACCATATCATTTGCGCCTCAAGTCGGGCCACGTTTGACTCAACCATATCATTTGCGCCTCGAGTCGGGCCTCGTTTGACTCACCCATATCATTTGTGTCTCAACTCAGGCCACATTTGACTCAAACTTATCATTTATGCCTCGAGTCGGGCCTCGTTTGACTCAAACTTATGATTTGCGCCTTGAGACGAGCTTCGTTTAACTTAACCTTATCATTTGCACCACAAGTTGGGCCCCGTTCAACTCAACCTTATCATTTGCGCCTCGAGTCGGGCCACGTTTGACTCAACCTTATCATTTGCGCCTTGAGTCGGGCCTCGTTTGACTCAACCATATCATTTGTGCCTCGAGTCCGACCTAGTTTGACTGAACTTTATGGTTTGTGCCTCAAGTCGAGGCTCGTTTCACTCAACCATATCTTTTGCGCCTCGACTCGGGCCTAGTTTGACTCACCGATATCATTTGTGCATCAACTCAGGGCTTGTTTGCCTCAACCATATCATTTATGCCTTGTGTCGGGCTTCGTTTGACTCAACCATATCATTTGCGCCTCAAGTCAGGCCTTGTTCGACTCAACCTTATCATTTGCGCCTCGAGTCAGGCCTTGTTCGACTCAACCTTATCACTTGCACCTCGAGTCAGGCCTCGTTTGACTCAACCATATCATTTGTGCCTCAAGCCGGGCCTCCTTTGACTCAACCATATCATTTATGCCTCGACTCGGGCCTCGTTTGACTCAACCTTATCATTTGCGCCTCGAGTCGGGCCTCGTTTAACTCAACCACATCATTTGTGCCTCAAGCCGGGCCTCGTTTGACTCAACCATATCATTTATGCCTCGGGTTGGGCCTCGTTTGACTGAACTTTATCATTTGCACCTCGAGTTGGGCCTCGTTCGACTCATCCTTATCATTTGCACCACGAGTCGGGCCTCGTTTGACTCAACCATATCATTTGTGCCTCAAGTCGGGCCTCCTTTGACTTAACCATTTCATTTGCGCATTGAGTCAGGTCTCGTTTGACTCAACCATTTCATTTACACCTCGAGTCGGGCCACATTTGACTTAACCTTATCATTGTGCCTCGAGTTGGGCCTTGTTTGACTCACCCATACCATTTGCGCCTTGTGTTGGGCCTCCTTCAACTCACCCTTACCATTTGCACCTCAAGTCGTTCCCCGTTTGACTTTCCCATATCATTTTCGCCTCGAGTTGGGCCTCGTTTGACTCATACATATCATTTGTTTCTCGACTTGGGCATCGTTTGACTCAACCTTATCATTTGTACCTCGAGTCGGGCCTCATTTGACTCAATCTTATTGTTTTTGCCTCAAGTCGAGCCTCGTTTGACACAACCTTATCATTTGCACCTCGAGTGGGGCCTCGTTCGACTCAACCTTATCATTTGCGCCTCGAGTCAGGCCTCGTTTAACTCAACCTTATCATTTGCGCCTCGAGTTGAGCCCCGTTCGACTCAACCTTATCATTTGTGCCTCGAGTCAGGCCACTCTTGACTCAACCTTATCATTTGCGCCTTGAGTCGGGCCTCATTTGACTCAACCATATCATTTGCGCCTCGAGTCCGGCCTCGTTTGACTCAACTTTATGGTTTGTGCCTCAAGTCGAGCCGCGTTTGACTCAACCTTATCATTTGTGGCTCGAGTCGGGCCTCATTTGACTCAACCATATTATTTGCACCTCAAGTCAGGCCTCGTTTCACTCAACCATACCATTTGCGCCTCGACTCGGGCCTAGTTTGACTCACCGATATCATTTGTGCATCAACTCAGGGCTTGTTTGCCTCAACCATATCATTTATGCCTTGTGTTGGGCTTCGTTTGACTCAACCTTATCATTTGCGCCTCGAGTCAGGCCTCGTTCGACTCAACCTTATCATTTGCGCCTCGAGTCAGGCCTCGTTCGACTCAACCTTATCACTTGTGCCTCGAGTCGGGCCTCGTTTGACTCAACCATATCATTTGTGCCTCAAGCCAGGCCTCCTTTGACTCAACCATATCATTTATGCCTCAATTCGGGCCTCGTTTGACTCAACCTTATCATTTGTGCCTCGAGTCGGGCCTCATTTGACTCAACCATATCATTTGTGCCTCAAGCCAGGCCTCCTTTGACTCAACCATATCATTTATGCCTCAATTCGGGCCTCGTTTGACTCAACCTTATCATTTGTGCCTCAAGTCGGGCCTCTGTTTCACTCAACAATTTCGTTTGCGCCTCGAGTCAGACCTCGTTTGACTCAACATTATCATTTGCGCCTTGAGTTAGGCCTCGTTTGACTCAACCTTATCATTTTTGCCTCGAGTCGGCCCTCGTTTGACTCACCGATATCATTTGTGGCTTGAGCCGAGCCTCGTTTGATGCAACAATATCATTTGCGCCCCATGTTGAGCCTCGTTTGACTTAACCATATTGTTTGCGCCTCGAGTCGGGCCTCGTTTGACTCAACCTTATCATTTGCGCCTTGAGTCGGGCCTCGTTTAACTCAAACACATCATTTGTGCATCAAGCTGAGCCTTGTTTGAGTCAACCATATCATTTATGCCTCGGGTCGGGCCTCATTTGACTGAACCTCATCATTTGCACCTCGAGTCGGGCCTCGTTTGACTCAACCTTATCATTTGCGCCTCGAGCCGGGCCTCGTTTGACTCGACCATATCATTTACGCCTCGAATCCGGCCTCGTTTGACTCAACTTTATCGTTTGTGCCTCGAGTCGAGCCTTGTTTGACTCAACCTTATCATTTGTGCCTCGAGTGGGGCCTCGTTCGACTCAACCTTATCATTTGCACCTCGAGTCGAGCTTCGTTTGACTCAACCTTATCATTTGTGCCTCGAGTTTGGCCCCGTTCAACTCAACCTTATCATTTGTGCCTCGAGTTGGGCCACGTTTGACTCAACCTTACCATTTGCGCCTTGAGTCGAGCCTCGTTTGACTCAACTATATCATTTGCGCCTCGAGTCTGGCTTCGTTTGACTCAACTTTATGGTTTGCGCCTCAAGTCGAGCCTCGTTTGACTCAACTTTATCATTTGTGGCTCGAGTCGGGCCTCATTTGACTCAACCATATTATTTGCGCCTCAAGTCAGGCCTCATTTGACTCAACCATATCATTTGCGCCTTGAGTCGGGCCACATTTGACTTAACCTTATCATTTGTGCCTCGAGTCAGGTCTCGTTTGACTCACCGATATCATTTGCGCCTCAACTCGGGCCTAGTTTGACTCATCGATATAATTTGTGCATCAACTCAGGGCTTGTTTTCCTCAACCATATCATTTATGCCTTGTGTCGGGCTTCGTTTGACTCAACCTTATTATTTGCGCCTCGAGTTAGGCCTCGTTTGACTCAACCTTATCATTTGCGCCTCGAGTCAGGCCTCGTTCGACTCAACCTTATCACTTGCACCTCGAGTCGAGCCTCGTTTGACTCAACCATATCATTTGTGCCTCAACCGGGTCTCCTTTGACTTAACCATATCATTTATGCCTCGACTTAGACCTCGTTTGAATCAACCTTATCATTTGCGCCTCGAGTCGGGCCTCATTTGACGTAACCATATCATTTTTGCCTCAAGTCGGGCCTCTATTTTACTCAACAATTTCATTTACACCTCGAGTCGAGCCTCGTTTGACTCAACCATTTCATTTGCGCCTCGAGTCGGGCCTCGTTTGACTCACCCATATCATTTGGGCATCAACTCGGGACTCGTTTGACTCAACCATATCATTTACGCCTTGGGTCGGGCCTCGTTTGACTCAACCTTATCATTTGCACGTCGAGTTAGGCCTTGTTCGACTCAACCTTATCATTTGTGCATCGAGTCGGGCCTCGTTTGACTCAACCATATCATTTGCGCCTCGAGTCGGGCCTCGATTGACTCACCCATATCATTTGTGCGTTAACTCGGGGCTCGTTGGACTCAACCATATCATTTTCGCCTTGCGTCAGGCCTCGTTTGACTTATCCTTATCGTTTGTGCCTCGGGTCAGGCCTCAATCGGTTCAACCTTATCATTTGCGCCTCGAGTTGGGCCTCGTTTTACTCAACCATATCATGTGTACATCAACTTGGGACTCGTTTGACTAAACCATACCATTTGCGCCACGAGTCAGGCCTCGTTTGACTTACCCATATCATTTGTGGCTCGACTTGGGCCTTGTTTGACTCAACCATATCATTTGCGCCTCAAGTTGGGCCTCGTTTGACTCAACCATATCATTTTTGCCTCGAGTCGAGCCATGTTTGACTCACCCATATCATTTGTGTCTCAACTCAGGCCACATTTGACTAAAACGTATCATTTATGCCTCGAGTCGGGCCTCGTTTGACTCAAACTCAACATTTGTGCCTCGAGTTTGGCCTCGTTTGACTCAACCATATCATTTGCGCATCGAGTCGGGCCTCGTTTGACTCAACCTTATCATTTGTGCCTCGAGTCAGGCCTCGTTTGACTCAATCTTATAATTTATGCCTCGAGTCAGGCCTCGTTTGACTCAACCTTATCATTTGTGCCTCGAGTTAGGCCTCGTTCGAATCAACCTTATTATTTGCGCCTCGAGTTGGGCCTCAGTTGACTCAACCATATCATGTGCGCCTCGAGTCGGGCCATATTGGACTCAACCTTATCATTTGCGCCTCGAGTCGGGCCTCGTTTGACTCACCCATATCATTTGTGCGTCAACTCGGGGCTCATTTGACTCAACCATATCATTTACGCCTTGCGTCGTGCTTCGTTTGACTCAACCATATCATTTGTGCCTCGAGTCAGGCCTCGTTGACTCAACCTCATCATTTCCACCTCGAGTTGGGCCTCGTTTGACTCAACCATATCATTTGTGCATCAACTTGGGACTCGTTTTACTCAACCATACCATTTGCGCCACGAGTCGAGCCTTGTTTGACTCAACCATATCATTTGCGCCTCGAGTCGAGCCTCGTTTGACTCAACCTTATACTTTGCGCCTCGAGTCGGGCCTCATTTGACTCACCCATATGATTTGTGCGTCAACTCGGGGCTCGTTTGACTCAACCATATCATTTACTCCTTGGGCTGGGCCTCGTTGGACTCAACCTTATCATTTGTGCCTCGAGTCAGGCATTGTTCGACTCAACCTTATCATTTATGCCTCGAGTCAGGCCTCAATAGACTCAACCATATCATTTGCACCTCGAGACGGGCCATATTTGACTCAACCTTATCATTTACGCCTCGAGTCAGGCCCTGTTCAACTCAACCTTATCATTTGTGCCTCGAGTCGGGCCTCGTTTTACTCAACCATATCATTTGTGCCTCAAGTCAGGCCTCGATTGACTCACCCACATCATTTGTGCATCAAGTCGGGGCTCATTGGACTCAACCATATCATTTACACCTTGCGTCTAGCCTCGTTTAACTTAACCTTATGGTTTGTGCCTCAGGTCAGGCCTCATTCGATTTAACCTTATCATTTGCGCCTTGAGTCAGGCCCCGTTTGACTTAACCATATTATTTGTGCATCAACTTGGGACTCGTTTGACTTAACCATATCATTTGCACCATGAGTCGGGCCTCGTTTGACTCACCTATATCATTTGTGGCTAGACTCGGGCCTCGTTTGACTCAACCATATCATTTATGCCTCGAGTCGGGCCTCGATTGACTCACTCATATCTTTTGTGCATCAACTCGGCTATCGTTGGACTTTACCATATCATTTATGCCTTGCGTCGGGCCTCGATTGACTTAACCTTATCGTTTGTGCCTCAGGTCAGTCCTCATTCAGTTTAACCTTATCATTTGCGCCTTGAGTCGGGCCTCGTTTGACTCACCCATATCATTTGTGGCTCGACTCGGGCCTCGTTTGACTCAACCATATCATTTATGCCTCGAGTCAGGCCTCATTTGACTCAACTATATCATTTGTGACCTGCGCCGGGCCTCGTTTGACTCACCCATATAATTTGTCTCAACTCAGGCCACATTTGACTCAAACTTATCATTTATGCCTCGAGTCGGGCCTCGTTTGACTCAAACTTAACATTTACGCCTCGAGTTAGGCCTCATTTGACTCAACCATATCATTTGTGCATCAAGTCGGGCCTTGTTTGACTCAACCTTATCATGTGTGCCTCGAGTTGGGCCTCGTTTGACTCAACCTTATAATTTATGCCTCGAGTCAGACTTCGTTTGACTCAACCTTATCCTTTGCGCCTCGAGTTGGGACTCGTTCGAATCAACCTTATCATTTGCACCCTGAGTCGGGCCACATTTGGCTCAACCTTATCATTTTTGCCTCGAGTTGGGCCTCATTTGACTCACCCATATCATTTGTATGTCAACTCGGGGCTCGTTTGACTCAACCATATCATTTACGCATTGCGTCGTGCTTTGTTTGAGTCAACCTTATCATTTGCACCTTGAGTTAGGCCTCGTTGACTCAACCTTATCATTTGCGCGTTGAGTCGGGCCTCGTTTGACTCAACCATATCATTTGTGCATCAACTTGAGACTCATTTCACTCAACCATACTATTTGCGCCATGAGTTGAGCCTCGTTTCACTCAACCATATCATTTGCGCCTCGAGTCGGGCCTCATTTGACTCAACCTTATATTTTGCGCCTCGAGTCGGGCCTCTTTTGACTCACCCATATCATTTGTGTGTCAACGCGGGGCTTGTTTGACTCAACCATATCATTTACGCCTTGGGCCGGGCCTCGTTTGACTCAACCTTATCATTTGCGCCTCGAGTCAGGCCTCATTCGACTCAACCTTATCATTTGTCCCTTGAGCCGGGCCTCGATTGACTCAACCATATCATTTGTGCCTCGAGTTAGGCCACATTTGACTTAACCTTATCATTTGCACCTCGAGTCAGGCATCGTTCGACTCAACCTTATCATTTGTGCCTCAAGTCGGGCCTCGTTTGACTCAACCATATCATTTGTGCCTCGAGTCAGGCCTCGTTGACTCAACCTTATCATTTACGCCTTGCGTCGGGCCTTGTTTGACTTATCCTTATCGTTTATGCCTTGGGTCAGGCCTCATTCGGTTCAACCTTATCATTTGTGCCTTGAGTTGGGCCTCGTTTGATTCAATCATATCATTTGTGCATCAACTTGGGACTCGTTTGACTTAACCATGCCATTTGTGCCACGAGTCAGGCCTCGTTTGACTCACCCATATCGTTTGTGGCTCGACTCGGGCCTCATTTGACTCAACCATATCATTTGTGCCTCGAATCGGGCCTCGTTTGACTCAACCATATCATTTGCGCCTCGAGTCGAGCCTTGTTGGACTCACCCATATCATTTGTGTCTCAACTAGGGCCACATTTGACTAAAACTTATCATTTATGCCTCGAGTCGGGCCTTGATTGACTAAAACTTAACATTTGCGCCTCGAGTTTAGCCTCGTTTGACTCAACCTTATCATTTGTGCCTCAAGTCAGGCCTCTTTTGACTCAGCCTTATAATTTATGCCTCGAGTCAGGCCACGTTTGACTCAACATTATCATTTGCGCCTCGAGTTAGGCCTCGTTCGAATCAACCTTATCATTTGCGCCTTGAGTCGGGCCTCATTTGAATCAACCATATCATTTGCGCCTCGAGTCGGGCCTCGATTGACTCACCCGTATCATTTGTGCGTCAACTCGGGGCTCGTTTGACTCAACCATATCATTTATGCCTTGCGTCGTGCTTCGTTTGACACAACCTTATCATTTGTGCCTCGAGTCAGGCCTCATTTAACTCAACCATATCATTTGTGCATCAACTTGGGACTCGTTTCACTCAACCATACTATTTGTGCCCCGAGTCGAGCCTCGTTTGACTCAACCATATTATTTGCGCCTCGAGTCGGGTCTTGTTTAACTCAAGCTTATATTTTGCACCTCGAGTCGGGCCTCGTTTGTCTCACCCATATGATTTGTGCGTCAACTCGGGGCTCGTTTGACTCAACCATATCATTTATGCCTTGGGCCAGGCCTCGTTTGACTCAACCTTATCATTTGTGCCTCGAGTCAGGCCTCGTTCGACTCAACCTTATCATTTGTGCCTTGAGTCAGGCCTCGATTGACTAAACCATATCATTTGCGCCTCGAGACAGGCCACATTTGACTCAACCTTATCACTTACGCCTCGAGTCAGGCCCCGTTCGACTCAACCTTATCATTTATGCCTCGAGTCAGGCCTCGTTTAACTCAACCATATCAATTGAGCCTCAAGTCGGGCCTCGATTGACTCACCCACATCATTTGTGCGTCAACTTGGGGCTCGTTGGACTCAACCATATCATTTACGCCTTGCGTCGGGCCTCGTTTAACCTAACCTTATCGTTTGTGCCTCGGGTTAGGCCTCATTCGGTTTAACCTTATATTTACGACTTGAGTCGGGTCTCGTTTGACACAACCATATCATTTGTGCCACAAGCCAAGCCTCGTTTGACTCACTCATATCATTTCTGGCTCGACTTGGGCCTCGTTTGACTCAACCATATCATTTGTGCCTCGAGTCGAGCCTCGATTGACTCACTCATATCATTTGTGCGTCAACTCGGGGATCGTTGGACTCAACCATATCATTTGCGCCTTGCGTCGGGCCTCGATTGACTTAACCTTATCGTTTGTGCCTCGGGTCAGGCCTCATTCGGTTGAACCTTATCATTTGCGTCTTAAGTCGGGCCTCGTTTGACTCAACCATATCATTTGTGCATCAACTCGTGCCTCATTTGACTCAACCATACCATTTGCGCCATGAGTCGGGCCTCGTTTGACTCACCCATATCATTTGTGGCACGACTCGGGCCTCGTTTGACTCAACCATATCATTTGCGCCTCGAGTCGGGCCTTATTTAACTCAACCATATCATTTGCGACTCGAGCCGGGCCTCGTTTGACTCACCCATATAATTTGTGTCTCAACTCGGGCCACATTTGACTCAAACTTATCATTTATGCCTCGAGTCGGGCCTCGTTTGACTTAAACTTAAGAGTTGCGCCTCGAGTTGGGCATCATTTAACTCAACCATATCATTTGCGTGTCGAGTCGAGCCTCGTTTGACTTAACCTTATCATGTGTGCCTCGAGTCGGGCCTTATTTTACTTAACCATATAATTTATGCCTCGAGTCAAGCCTCGTTTGACTCAACCTTATCATTTGCACCTCGAGTTGGGCCTCATTCGAATCATCCTTATCATTTGCGCCTCAAGTCGGGCCTTATTTGACTCAACCATATCATTTGCGCCATGAGTCGAGCCTCATTTGACTCACCCATATCGATTGTGCGTCAACACGGGGCTCGATTGACTTAACCATATCATTTACGCCATGCGTCGTGCTTCGTTTGAGTCAACCTTATCATTTGCGACTCGAGTTAGGCCTCGTTGACTCAACCTGATCATTTGCGCCTTGAGTCGGGCCTCGTTTGACTCAACCATATATTTGTGTATGAACTTAGGACTCGTTTCACTCAACCATACCATTTGCGCCACGAGTTGAGCCTCGTTTCACTCAACCATATCATTTGCGCCTCGAATCGGGCCTCGTTTGACTCAACCTTATATTTTGTGCCTCGAGTCGGGCCTCATTTGACTCACCCATATCATTTGTGTGTCAACTCGAGGCTCGTTTGACTCAACCATATCATTTACGCCTTGGGCCGGGGCTCGTTTGACTCAACCATATCATTTGCGCCTCAAGTCAGTCCTTGTTCGACTCAACCTTATCATTTGTGCATTGAGTTGGGCCTCGTTTGACTCAACCATATCATTTGTGCCTCGAGTCAGGCCTCGTTGACTCAACCTTATCATTTGTGCCTCGAGTCGGGCCTCGTTTGACTGAACCATATCATTTGGGCATGAAGTTGGGACTCGTTTCACTCAACCATACCATTTGCGCCACAAGTCGAGCCCCGTTTGAGTCAGCCATATCATTTGAGCCTCGAGTCGGGCCTCGTTTAGCTCAACCATATCATTTGCGCCTCGAGTCGGGCCTCATTGAGCTCAACCATATCATTTGCGCCTCGAGTCGGGCCTCGTTTAACTCAACCATATCATTTGCGCCTCGAGTCGAGCCTCGTTTGACACAACACATCATTTCTGCCTTGAGTTGGTCCACATTGGACTCAAGCTTATCATTTGCGCCTCTAGCTGGGCCTCGTTCGACTTAACCTTATCATTTGCGCCTCGAGTCGGGCCTCGTTTGACTCAACCATATCATTTGTCCCTCAAGCCGGGCCTCGTTTGACTCAACCATATCAGTTATGCCTCGAGTCAGGTCTCGTTTGACTAAACCTTATAATTTATGCCTCGAGTCAGGCCTCATTTGACTCAACCTTATCATTTGCACCTCGAGTGGGGCCTCGTTCGAATCAACGTTATCATTTGTGCCTCGAGTCGGGCCTCATTTGACACAACCATATCATTTGTGCCTCAAATCGGGCCACATTTGACTCAAACTTATCATTTGCCCCTTGAGTCGGGCCTCGTTTGACTCACCCATATCATTTGTGCGTCAAGTCGGGGCTCGTTTGACTCAACCATATCATTTACGCCTTGCATCGTGCTTCGGTTGACTCAACCATATCATTTGCGCCTTGAGTCAGGCCTCGTTGACTCAACCTTATCATTTGCGCCTCGAGTCGGGCCTCGTTTGACAAAACCATTTCAATTATGCATCAACTTTGGACTCGTTTCACTCAACCATACCATTTGCGCCACGAGTGGAGCCTCGTTTGACTCAACCATATCATTTGCGCCTCGAGTCGGGCCTCGTTTGACTCAACCTTATCATTTGCGCCTCGAGTCGGGGCTCATTTGACTCACCCATATCATTTGTGTGTCAACTCGAGGCTCGTTTGACTCAACCATATCATTTACGCCTTGGGCCGGGCCTCGTTTGACTCAACCTTATCATTTGTACATCTAGTCAGGGCTCGTTCGTCTCAACCTTATTATTTGTACCTCGAGTCGGGCCTCGATTGACTTAACCATATCATTTGTGCCTCGAGTTGGGCCACATTTGACTCAACCTTATCATTTATGCCTCGAGTCAGGCCTCGTTCGACTCAACCTTATCATTTGTGCCTCGAGTTGAGCCTCATTTGACTCAACCATATCACTTGTGCCTCGAGTCAGGCCTCGATTGACTCACCCATATCATTTGTGCGTCAACTCGGGGCTCGTTGGACTCAACCATATCATTTACGTCTTGTGTCGGGCCTCATTTCACTTAACCTTATCGTTTGTGCCTCGGGTCAGGACACATTTCGTTTAACCTTATCTTTTTCGCCTTGAGTCAAGCCTCGTTTGACTCAACCATATCATTTGTGCATCAACTTGGGGCCCGTTTGACTCAACCATACCATTTGCGCCACGAGTCGGGCCTTGTTTGACTCAGCCATATTATTTGTGGCTCGACTCGAGCCTCGTTTGACTCAACCATATCATTTGCGCCTCAAGTTGGGCCTCGTTTGACTCAACCATATCATTTGTGCCTCGAGTCGGGCCTCTTTTGACTCACCCATATCATTTGTGTCTCAACTCGGGCCACATTTGACTAAAACTTATCATATATGCCTCGAGTCGGGACTCGTTTGACTCAAACTTAACATTTGCGCCTCGAGTCGGACCTCATTAAACTCAACGATATCATTTGTACGTCAAGTCGAGCCTTGTTGGACTCAAGCTTATCATTTGTACCTCGAGCAGGGCCTCGTTTGACTCAACCTTATAATTTATGCCTCGAGTCAGGCCTCATTTGACTTAACCTTATCATTTGCGCCTCGAGTTGGGCCTCGTTCGAATCAACCTTATCATTTGTGCCTCGAGTTGGGCCTCCTTTGACTCAACCATATCATTTGCGCCTCGAGTCGGGCCACATTTGACGCAACCATATCATTTGCGCCTCGAGTCGGGCCTCGTTTGACTCACCCATATCATTTGTGCGTCAACTCGGGGCTCGTTTGACTCAACCATTTCATTTATGCCTTGCGTCATGCTTCGTTTGACTCAACCTTATCATTTGCGCCTCGAGTCAGGCCTCGTTGACTCGACCTTATCATTTGCGCCTCGAGTCGAGCCTTGTTTGACTCAACCATATCATTTGTGCATCAACTCGGGCCTCGTTTGACTCAACCATACCATTTGCGCCATGAGTCGGGCCTCGTTTGACTCACCCATACCATTTGTGGCTTGACTTGGGCCTCGTTTGACTCAACCATATGATTTGCGCCTCGAGTCGGGCCTCGTTTGACTCAAACTTAACATTTGCGACTCGAGCCAAGCCTCGTTTGACTCACCCATTTAATTTGTGTCTCAACTCGGGCCACATTTGACTCAAACTTATCATTTGTGCCTCGAGTCAGGCCTCATTTGACTCAAACTTAAGAGTTGCGCCTCGAGTTGGGCCCCATTTGACTCAACCATATCATTTGCGTGTCGAGTCGAGCCTCGTTTGACTCAACCTTATCTTGTGTGCCTCGAGTCGGGCCTCATTTTACTCAACCATATAATTTATGCATCGAGTCAGGCCTCGTTTGACTCAACCTTATCATTTGCGCCTCGAGTTGGGCCTCGTTCGAATCAACCTTATCATTTGCGCCTCGAGTCAAGCCTCATTTGACTCTACCATATCATTTGCGCCCCAAGTCGGGCCTCGTTTGACTCACCCATATTAATTGTGTGTTAACACGGGGCTCGTTTCACTCAACCATATCATTTACGTCATGCGTCGTGCTTCGTTTGAGTCAACCTTATCATTTGTGCCTCAAGTTAGGCCTCGTTGACTTAACCTGATCATTTGCACCTCGAGTCGGGCCTCGTTTGACTCAACCATATATTTGGGCATGAACTTAGGACTCGTTTCACTCAACCATACATTTGCGCCACGAGTTAAGCCTCGTTTCACTTAAGCATATCATTTGCGCCTCGAATCGGGCATCGTTTGACTCAACCTTATATTTTGCACCTCGAGTTGGGCCTCATTTCACTCACCCATATCATTTGTGCGTCAACACGAGGCTCGGTTGACTCAACCATATCATTTACGGCTTGGGCCAGGGCTCATTTGACTCAACCATATCATTTGCGCCTCGAGTCAGGCCACATTTGACTCAACCTTATCATTTGTGCCTCGAGTCAGCCCTCGTTCGACTCAACCTTATCATTTGTGCCTCGAGTCGGGCCTCGTTTGACTCAACCATATCATTTATGCCTTGAGTCAGGCCTCGTTGAGTCAACCTTATCATTTGCGCCTCGAGTCGGGCCTCATTTGACTCAACCATATCATTTGGGCATCAAGTTGGGACTCATTTCACTCAACCGTACCATTTGCGCTACAAGTCGAGCCTCATTTTAGTCAGCCATATCATTTGAGCCTCGAGTTGGGCCTCGTTTAGCTCAACCATATCATTTGCATCTCGAGTCGGGCCTCGTTTAGCTCAACCATATCATTTGCACCTTGAGTCGGGCCTCATTTGACACAACCATATCATTTCTGCCTCGAGTTGGTCCACATTTGACTCAAGCTTATCATTTGCGCCTCTAGCTGGGCCTCGTTCGACTTAACCTTATCATTTGCGCCTCGAGTCGGGCCTCGTTTGACTCAACCATATCATTTGTCCCTTAAGCCGAGCCTCGTTTGACTCAACCATATCAGTTATGCCTCGAGTCGGGTCTCGTTTGACTAAACCTTATAATTTATGCCTCAAGTCAGGCCTTGTTTGACTCAACCTTATCATTTGCACCTTGAGTGGGGCCTCGTTTGAATCAACGTTATCATTTGCGCCTCGAGTTGGGCCTCGTTCGAATCAACCTTATCATTTGTGCCTCGAGTTGGGCCTCCTTTGACTCAACCATATCATTTGCGCCTCGAGTCGGGCCACATTTGACGCAACCATATCATTTGCGCCTCGAGTCGGGCCTCGTTTGACTCACCCATATCATTTGTGCGTCAACTCGGGGCTCGTTTGACTCAACCATTTCATTTATGCCTTGCGTCATGCTTCGTTTGACTCAACCTTATCATTTGCGCCTCGAGTCAGGCCTCGTTGACTCGACCTTATCATTTGCGCCTCGAGTCGAGCCTCGTTTGACTCAACCATATCATTTGTGCATCAACTCGGGCCTCGTTTGACTCAACCATACCATTTGCGCCATGAGTCGGGCCTCGTTTGACTCACCCATACCATTTGTGGCTTGACTTGGGCCTCGTTTGACTCAACCATATGATTTGCGCCTCGAGTCGGGCCTCATTTGACTCAAACTTAACATTTGCGACTCGAGCCAAGCCTCGTTTGACTCACCCATTTAATTTGTGTCTCAACTCGGGCCACATTTGACTCAAACTTATCATTTGTGCCTCGACTCAGGCCTCATTTGACTCAAACTTAAGAGTTGCGCCTCGAGTTGGGCCCCATTTGACTCAACCATATCATTTGCGTGTCGAGTCGAGCCTCGTTTGACTCAACCTTATCTTGTGTGCCTCGAGTCGGGCCTCATTTTACTCAACCATATAATTTATGCATCTAGTCAGGCCTCGTTTGACTCAACCTTATCATTTGCGCCTCGAGTTGGGCCTCGTTCGAATCAACCTTATCATTTGCGCCTCGAGTCAAGCCTCATTTGACTCTACCATATCATTTGTGCCCCAAGTCGGGCCTCGTTTGACTCACCCATATTAATTGTGTGTTAACACGGGGCTCGTTTCACTCAACCATATCATTTACGTCATGCGTCGTGCTTCGTTTGAGTCAACCTTATCATTTGTGCCTCAAGTTAGGCCTCGTTGACTTAACCTGATCATTTGCACCTCGAGTCGGGCCTCGTTTGACTCAACCATATATTTGGGCATGAACTTAGGACTCGTTTCACTCAACCATACATTTGCGCCACGAGTTAAGCCTCGTTTCACTTAAGCATATCATTTGCGCCTCGAATCGGGCATCGTTTGACTCAACCTTATATTTTGCACCTCGAGTTGGGCCTCATTTCACTCACCCATATCATTTGTGCGTCAACACGAGGCTCGGTTGACTCAACCATATCATTTACGGCTTGGGCCAGGGCTCATTTGACTCAACCATATCATTTGCGCCTCGAGTCAGGCCACATTTGACTCAACCTTATCATTTGTGCCTCGAGTCAGCCCTCGTTCGACTCAACCTTATCATTTGTGCCTCGAGTCGGGCCTCGTTTGACTCAACCATATCATTTATGCCTTGAGTCAGGCCTCGTTGAGTCAACCTTATCATTTGCGCCTCGAGTCGGGCCTCATTTGACTCAACCATATCATTTGGGCATCAAGTTGGGACTCATTTCACTCAACCGTACCATTTGCGCTACAAGTCGAGCCTCATTTTAGTCAGCCATATCATTTGAGCCTCGAGTTGGGCCTCGTTTAGCTCAACCATATCATTTGCATCTCGAGTCGGGCCTCGTTTAGCTCAACCATATCATTTGCACCTTGAGTCGGGCCTCATTTGACACAACCATATCATTTCTGCCTCGAGTTGGTCCACATTTGACTCAAGCTTATCATTTGCGCCTCTAGCTGGGCCTCGTTCGACTTAACCTTATCATTTGCGCCTCGAGTCGGGCCTCGTTTGACTCAACCATATCATTTGTCCCTTAAGCCGAGCCTCGTTTGACTCAACCATATCAGTTATGCCTCGAGTCGGGTCTCGTTTGACTAAACCTTATAATTTATGCCTCAAGTCAGGCCTTGTTTGACTCAACCTTATCATTTGCACCTTGAGTGGGGCCTCGTTTGAATCAACGTTATCATTTGCGCCTTGAGTTGGGCCTCATTTGACTGAACCATATCATTTGTGCCTCGAATCAGGCCACATTTGACTCAAACATATCATTTGCCCCTCGAGTCGGGCCTCGTTTGACTCACCCATATCCTTTGTGCGTCAAGTCGGGGTTTGTTTGACTCAATCATATCATTTACGCCTTGCGTCGTGCTTCGGTTGACTCAACCATATCATTTGTGCCTTCAGTCAGCCCTCATTGACTCAACCTTATCATTTGGGCCTCATTTGACTTAACCATATCATTTGTGCCTCGAATCAGGCCACATTTGACTCAAACATATCATTTGTCCCTCGAGTCAGGCCTCGTTTGACTCACCCATATCATTTGTGCGTCAAGTCGGGGCTTGTTTGACTCAACCATATCATTTACGCCTTGCGTCGTGCTTCGGTTGACTCAGCCATATCATTTGTGCATCAACTTTGGACTTGTTTCACTCAACCATACCATTTGCACCACGAGTGGAGCCTCGTTTGACTCAACCATATCATTTGCGTCTCGTGTTGGGCCTCGTTTGACTCAACCTTACCATTTGCGCCTCGAGTCGGGGCTCATTTGACTCACCCATATCATTTGTGTGTCAACTCGAGGCTCGTTTGACTCAACCTTATCATTTTCGCCTTGGGCCGGGCCTCATTTGACTCAACCATATCATTTGTGCATCAACTTGGGGCTCGTTTGTCTCAACCATACCATTTACGCCACGAGTCAGGCCTTGTTTGACTCAGCCATATTATTTGTGGCTCGACTCGGGCCTCGTTTCACTCAACCATATCATTTACGCCTCAAGTCGGACCTCATTTGACTCAACCCTATCATTTGCGCCTCGAGTCGGGCCTCGTTTGACTCACCCATATCATTTGTGTCTCAACTCGGGCCACATTTGACTCAAACCTATCATTTATGCCTCGAGTCGGGCCTCGTTTGACTCAAACTTAACATTTGCGCCTCGAGTTGGACCTCATTAGACTCAACCATATCATTTGTGCATCAAGTCGAGCCTTGTTTGACTCAAGCTTATCATTTGTGCCTCGAGTCGAGCCTCGTTTGAATCAACCTTATAATTTATGCCTCGAGTCAGGCCTCGTTTGACTCAACCTTATCATTTGCGCCTCGTGTTGGGCCTCGTTCGAATCAACCTTATCATTTGTGCCTCGAGTTGGGCCTCCTTTGACCCAACCATATCATTGGCGCCTCGAGTCGGGCCACATTTGACCCAACCTTATCATTTGCGCCTCGAGTCGGGCCTCGTTTGACTCACACATATCATTTGTGCATCAACTCGGGGCTCGTTTGACTCAACAATTTCATTTACGCCTTGCATCGTGCTTCGATTGACTCAACCTTATCATTTGCGCCTCGAGTCAGGCCTCGTTGACTCGACCTTATCATTTGTGCCTCGAGTTGAGCCTCGTTTGACTCAATCATATCATTTGTGCATCAACTCGGGCCTCGTTTGACTCAACCTTACCATTTGCGCCACGAGTTGGGCCTCGTTTGACTCACCCATATCATTTGTGGCTCGACTCGGGCCTCGTTTGGCTCAACCATATCATTTGCGCCTCGAGTCGGGCCTCATTTGACTTAACCATATCATTTGTGACTCGAGCCGGGCCTCGTTTGACTCACCCATATAATTTGTGTCTCAACTCGGGCCACATTTGACTCAAACTTATCATTTATGCCTCGAGTCGGGCCTCATTTGACTCAAACTTAAGAGTTGCGCCTCGAGTTGGGCCTCATTCGACTCAACCATATCATTTGCGTGTCGAGTCGGGTCTCGTTTGACTCAACCTTATCTTGTGTACCTCGAGTCGGGCCTCATTTTACTCAACCATAGAATTTATGCCTCGAGTCCGGCCTTGTTTAACTCAACCTTATCATTTGTGCCTCGAGTTGGGCCTCGTTCGAATCAACTTTATCATTTGCGCCTCGAGTCGAGCCTCATTTGACTCAACCATATCATTTGCGCCCAAAGTCGGGCCTCGTTTGACTCACCCATATCAATTGTGTGTTAACACGGGGCTCGTTTGACTCAACCATATCATTTACGTCATGCGTTGTGCTTCGTTTGAGTCAACCTTATCATTTGCGCCTCAAGTGGCCTCGTTGACTCAACCTGATCATTTGCACCTCGAGTCGGGCCTCGTTTGACTCAACCATATATTTGTGTATGAACTTAGGACTCGTTTCACTCAACCATACCATTTGTGCCACGAGTTAAGCCTCGTTTCACTTAAGCATATCATTTGCGCCTCGAATCGGGCATCGTTTGACTCAACCTTATATTTTGCACCTTGAGTCGGGCCTCATTTGACTCACCCATATCATTTGTGCGTCAACTCGAGGCTCGTTTGACTCAACCATATCATTTACGCCTTGGGCCAAGGCTCGTTTGACTCAACCATATCATTTGTGCCTCGAGTCAGGCCACATTTGACTCAACCTTATCATTTGCACCTCGAGTCAGGCCTCGTTCGACTCAACCTTATCATTTGTGCCTCGAGTCGGGCCTCGTTTGACTCAACCATATCATTTGTGCCTCGAGTCAGGCCTCGTTGAGTCAACCTTATCATTTGCGCCTCGAGTCGGGCCTCGTTTGACTCAACCATATCATTTGTCCCTCAAGCCGAGCCTCGTTTGACTCAACCATATCAGTTATGCCTCGAGTCGGGTCTCGTTTGACTAAACCTTATAATTTATGCCTCAAGTCAGGCCTCGTTTGACTCAACCTTATCATTTGCACCTCGAGTGGGGCCTCGTTCGAATCAACGTTATCATTTGCGCCTTGAGTTGGGCCTCATTTGACTTAACCATATCATTTGTGCCTCGAACCGGGCCACATTTGACTCAAACATATCATTTGCCCCTCAAGTCGGGCCTCGTTTGACTCACCCATATCATTTGTGCGTCAAGTCGGGGCTCGTTTGACTCAACCATATCATTTACGCCTTGCGTCATGCTTCGGTTGGCTCAACCATATCATTTGTGCCTTCAGTCAGGCCTCATTGACTCAACCTTATCATTTGCGCCTCGAGTTGGGCCTCGTTTGACTCAACTATATCATTTGTGCATCAACTTTGGACTCGTTTCACTCAACCATACCATTTGCGCCACGAGTGGAGCCTCGTTTGACTCAACCACATCCTTTGCGTCTCGTGTTGGGCCTCGTTTGACTCAACCTTATCATTCGCGCCTCGAGTTGGGGCTCATTTGACTCACCCATATCATTTGTGTGTCAACTCGGGCCTCGTTTGACTCAACCATATCATTTACGCCTTGGGCCGGGCCTCGTTTGACTCAACCTTATCATTTGTGCCTCAAGTTAGGCCTTGTTTGTCTCAACCTTATCATTTGTGCCTCGAGTCGGGCCTCGATTAACTCAACCATATCATTTGCGCCTCGAGTTGGGCCACATTTGACTCAACCTTATCATTTGCGCCTCGAGGCAGGCCTCGTTCGACCCAACCTTATCATTTGTGCCTCGAGTCAGGCCTCATTTGACTCAACCATATCACTTGTGCCTCAAGTCAGGCAACGATTGATTCACCCATATCATTTGTGCATCAACTCAGGGCTCGTTGGACTCAACCATATCATTTACACCTTGCGTCGAGCCTCGTTTGACTTAACCTTATCGTTTATGCCTCGGGTCAGGCCGTATTTGGTTTAACCTTATCATTTTTGCCTTGAGTCAAGCCTCGTTTGACTCAACCATATAATTTAAGCATCAACTTGGGGCTTGTTTGTCTCAACCATACCATTTGCGCCACGAGTCAGACCTTGTTTGACTCAGCCATATTATTTGTGGCTCGACTCGGGCCTCGTTTGACTCAACCATATCATTTACCCCTCAAGTCGGGCCTCATTTGACTTAACCATATCATTTGCGGTTCGAGTCAGGCCTCGTTTGACTCACCCATATCATTTGTGTCTCAACTCGGGCCACATTTGACTCAAACTTATCATTTATGCCTCGAGTCGAGCCTCGTTTGACTCAAACTTAACATTTGCGCCTCGAGTTGGACCTCATTAGACTCAACCATATCATTTGTGCATCAAGTCGAGCCTTGTTTGACTCAAGCTTATCATTTGTGCCTCGAGTCGAGCCTCGTTTGAATCAACCTTATAATTTATGCCTCGAGTCAGGCCTCGTTTGACTCAACCTTATCATTTGCGCCTCGAGTTGGGCCTCGTTCGAATCAACCTTATCATTTGTGCCTCGAGTTGGGCCTCCTTTGACTCAACCATATCATTGGCGCCTCGAGTCGGGCCACATTTGACTCAACCTTATCATTTGCGCCTCGAGTCGGGCCTCGTTTGACTCACACATATCATTTGTGCATCAACTCGGGGCTCGTTTGACTCAACCATTTCATTTACGCCTTGCATCGTGCTTCGATTGACTCAACCTTATCATTTGCGCCTCGAGTCAGGCCTCGTTGACTCGACCTTATCATTTGTGCCTCGAGTTGAGCCTCGTTTGACTCAATCATATCATTTGTGCATCAACTCGGGCCTCATTTGACTCAACCTTACCATTTGTGCCACGAGTCGGGCCTCGTTTGACTCACCCATATCATTTGTGGCTCGACTCGGGCCTCGTTTGACTCAACCATATCATTTGCGCCGCGAGTTGGGCCTCATTTGACTCAACCATATAATTTATGCCTCGAGTCAGGCCTTGTTTAACTCAACCTTATCATTTGCGCCTCGAGTTGGGCCTCGTTCGAATCAATTTTATCATTTGCGCCTCGAGTCGGGCCTCATTTGACTCAACCATATCATTTGCACCCCAAGTCGGGCCTCGTTTGACTCACCCATATCAATTGTGTGTTAACACGGGGCTCGTTTAACTCAACCATATCATTTACGTCATGCGTCGTGCTTCGTTTGAGTCAACCTTATCATTTGCGCCTCAAGTTAGGCCTCGTTGACTCAACCTGATCATTTGCACCTCGAGTCGGGCCTCGTTTGACTCAACCATATATTTGTGTATGAACTTAGGACTCGTTTCACTCAACCATACCATTTGTGCCACGAGTTAAGCCTCGTTTCACTTAAGCATATCATTTGCGCCTCGAATCGGGCATCGTTTGACTCAACCTTATATTTTGTGCCTTGAGTTAGGCCTCATTTGACTCACCCATATCATTTGTGCGTCAACTCGAGGCTCGTTTGACTTAGCCATATCATTTACGCCTTGGGCCAGGGCTCGTTTGACTCAACCATATCATTTGCGCCTCGAGTCAGGCCACATTTAACTCAACCTTATCAATTGCACCTCGAGTCAGGCCTCGTTCGACTTAACCTTATCATCTGTGCCTCGAGTCGGGCCTCGTTTGACTCAACCATATCATTTGTGCCTCGAGTCAGGCCTCGTTGAGTCAACCTTATCATTTGCGCCTCGAGTCGGGCCTCGTTTGACTCAACCATATCATTTGGGCATCAAGTTGGGACTCGTTTCACTCAACCATACCATTTGCGCTACAAGTCGAGCCTCATTTTAGTCAGCCATATCATTTGAGCCTCGAGCCGGGCCTCGATTAGCTCAACCATATCATTTGCGTCTCGACTCGGGCCTCGTTTAGCTCAACCATATCATTTGTGCCTCGAGTCGGGCCTCGTTTAACTCAACCATATGATTTGCGCCTCGAGTCGAGCCTCGTTTGACACAACCATATCATTTCTGCCTCGAGTTGGCCCACATTTGACTCAAGCTTATCATTTGCGCCTCTAGCTGGGCCTCGTTCGACTCAACCTTATCATTTGCGCCTCGAGTCGGGCCTCATTTGACTCAACCATATCATTTGTCCCTCAAGCCGAGCCTCGTTTGACTCAACCATATCAGTTATGCCTCGAGTCGGGTCTCGTTTGACTAAACCTTATAATTTATGCCTCGAGTTAGGCCTCGTTTGACTTAACCTTATCATTTGCACCTCGAGTGGGGCCTCGTTCGAATCAACGTTATCATTTGCGCCTCGAGTTGGGCCTCATTTGACTTAACCATATCATTTGTGCCTTGAATCGGGCCACATTTGACTCAAACATATCATTTGCCCCTCGAGTCGGGCCTCATTTGACTCACCCATATCATTTGTGCGTCAAGTCGGGGCTCGTTTGACTCAACCATATCATTTACGCCTTGCGTCGTGCTTCAGTTGACTCAACCATATCATTTGTGCCTTGAGTCAGGGCTCATTGACTCAACCTTATCATTTGCGCCTCGAGTTGGGCCTCGTTTGACTCAACCATATCATTTGTGCATCAACTTTGGACTCGTTTCACTTAACCATACCATTTGCGCCATGAGTGGAGCCTCGTTTGACTCAACCATATCATTTGCGTCTCGAGTTGGGCCTCGTTTGACTCAACCTTATCATTTGCGCCTCGAGTCGGGGCTCATTTGACTCACCCATATCATTTGTGTGTCAACTCGAGGCTCGTTTGACTCAACCATATCATTTACGCCTTGGGCTGGGCCTCGTTTGACTCAACCTTATCATTTGTGCCTCGAGTCAGGCCTCGTTCGA
Organism: Dicorynia guianensis; assembly: GCA_037013595.1. Classification (NCBI taxonomy): domain Eukaryota; kingdom Viridiplantae; phylum Streptophyta; class Magnoliopsida; order Fabales; family Fabaceae; genus Dicorynia; species Dicorynia guianensis. The sequence goes on along the minus strand of JASUAB010000002.1, from coordinate 19,250,971 downwards.
CTCAACCTTATCATTTGTGCCTCGAGTTGGGCCTCATTTGACTCAACCATATCACTTATGCCTCAAGTTAGGGCACGATTGACTCACCCATATCATTTGTGCGTCAAGTCGGGGCTCGTTGGACTCAACCATATCATTTACACCTTGCGTCAGGCCTCGTTTGACTTAACCTTATCGTTTATGCCTCGGGTCAGGCCGCATTTGGTTTAACCTTATCATTTTTGCCTCGAGTCAGGCCTCGTTTGACTTAACCATATCATTTATGCATCAACTTGGGGCTCGTTTGTCTCAACCATACCATTTGCACCACGAGTCAGGCCTTGTTTGACTCAGCCATATTATTTGTGGCTTGACTCGGGCCTCATTTGACTCAACCATATCATTTACGCCTCAAGTCGGGCCTCATTTGACTCAACCATATCATTTACGCCTCAAGTCGGGCCTCATTTGACTCAACCATATCATTTACATCTCGAGTCAAGCCTCGTTTGACTCACCCATATCATTTGTGTCTCAACTCGGGCCACATTTGAATCAAACTTATGATTTATGCTTCGAGTCGGGCCTCGTTTGACTCAAACTTAACATTTGTGCCTCGAGTTGGACCTCATTAGACTCAACCATATCATTTGTGCATCAAGTCGAGCCTTGTTTGACTCAAGCTTATCATTTGTGCCTCGAGTCGAGCCTTGTTTGAATTAACCTTATAATTTATGGCTCGAGTCAGGCCTCGTTTCACTCAACCTTATCATTTGCGCCTCGAGTTGGGCCTCGTTCGAATCAACCTTATCATTTGTGCCTCGAGTTGGGCCTCCTTTGACTCAACCATATCATTGGCACCTCGAGTCAGGCCACATTTGACTCAACCTTATCATTTGCGCCTCGAGTCGGGCCTCGTTTGACTCAACCATATCATTTGTACGTAAACTCGGGGCTCGTTTGACTCAACCATTTCATTTACGCCTTGCGTCGTGCTTCGATTGACTCAATCTTATCATTTGCGCCTTGAGTCAGGCCTCGTTGACTCGACCTTATCATTTGTGCCTCGAGTCGAGCCTCGTTTGACTCACCCATATCATTTGTGCATCAACTCGGGCCTCGTTTGACTCAACCTTACCATTTGCGCCACGAGTCGGGCCTCGTTTGACTCACCCATATCATTTGTGGCTCGACTCGGGCCTTGTTTGACTCAACCATATCATTTGCGCCTTGAGTCGGGCCTCATTTGACTCAACCATATCATTTGCGACTCAATCCGGGCCTCGTTTGACTCACCCATATAATTTGTGTCTCAACTCGGGCCACATTTGACTCAAACTTATCATATATGCCTTGAGTCGGGCCTCGTTTGACTCAAACTTAAGAGTTGCGCCTCGAGTTGGGCCTCATTTGACTCAATCATATCATTTGCGTGTCGAGTCGGGCCTCGTTTGACTCAACCTTATCATGTGTGCCTCGAGTCGGGCCTCATTTTACTCAACCATATAATTTATGCCTCGAGTCAGGCCTCGTTTGACTCAACCTTATCATTTGTACCTCAAGTTAGGCCTCGTTCGAATCAACCTTATCTTTTGCGCCTCGAGTCGGGCCTCTTTTGACTCAACCATATCATTTGCGCCTCAAGTCGGGCCTCGTTTAACTCACCCATATTAATTGTGCGTCAACTCGGGGCTCAATTGACTCAACCATATCATTTATGCCATGCGTCATGCTTCATTTGAGTCAATTTTATCATTAGCGCCTCGAGTTAGGCCTCGTTGACTCAACCTGATCATTTGTGCCTCGAGTTAGGCCTCGTTTGACTCAACCATATATTTGTCTATGAACTTAGGACTCGTTTCACTCAATCATACCATTTGCGCCATGAGTTGAGCCTCGTTTCACTCAACCATATCATTTGCGCCTCGAATCGGGCCTCGTTTGACTCAACCTTATATTTTGCGCCTCGAGTTGGGCCTCATTTGACTCACCCATATCATTTGTGTGTCAACTCGAGGCTCGTTTGACTCAACCATATCATTTACGCCTTGGGCCGAGGCTCGTTTGACTCAACCATATCAGTTGCGCCTCAAGTCAGGCCACATTTGACTGAACCTTATCATTTGCGCCTCGAGTCGGGCCTCGTTCGACTCAACCTTATCATTTGTGCCTCGAGTCGGGCCTCGTTTGACTCAACCATATCATTTGTGCGTCGAGTCAGGCCTCGTTGACTCAACCTTATCATTTGCGCCTTGAGTCGGGCCTCGATTGACTCAACCATATCATTTGGGCATCAAGTTGGGACTCGTTTCACTCAACCATACCATTTGCGCCACAAGTCGAGCCTTGTTTGAGCCAGCCATATCATTTGCGCCTCGAGTCGGGCCTCGTTTAGCTCAACCATATAATTTGCGCCTCGAGTCGGGCCTCGTTTGACACAACCATATCATTTCTGCCTCGAGTTGGTCCAGATTTGACTCAAGCTTATCATTTGCGCCTCTAGCTGGGCCTCGTTCGACTTAACCTTATCATTTGTGCCTCGAGTCGGGCCTCATTTGACTCAACCATATCATTTGTCCCTCAAGCCGGGCCTCGTTTGACTCAACCATATCAGTTATGTCTCGAGTCGGGTCTCGTTTGACTAAACCTTATAATTTATGCCTCGAGTCTGGCCTTGTTTGACTCAACCTTATCATTTGCACCTCGAGTCAGGCCTCGTTCGAATCAATGTTATCATTTGCGCCTCGAGTCAGGCCTCATTTTACTCAACCATATCATTTGTGCCTTGAATCGGGCCCCATTTGACTCAAACTTATCCTTTGCCCCTCGAATCGGGCCTCGTTTGACTCATCCATATAATTTGTGTGTCAAGTCAGGGCTCGTTTGACTCAACCATATCATTTATGCCTTGCGTCATGCTTCGGTTGACTCAACCATATCATTTGCGCCACGAGTCAAGCCTCATTGACTCAACCTTATCATTTGCGCCTCGAGTCGGGCCTCATTTGACTCAACCATATCATTTGTCCATCAACTTTGGACTCGTTTCACTCAACCATACCATTTGCGCCACGAGTCGAGCCTCGTTTGACTCAACCATATCATTTGCGCCTCCAGTCGGTGCTCATTTGACTCTCCCATATCATTTGTGTGTCAACTTGAGGCTCGTTTGACTCAACCATATCATTTACGCCTAGGGTCGGGCCTCATTTGACTCCACCTTATCATTTGTGCCTCGAGTCAGACCTCGTTCGTCACAACCTTATCATTTGTGCCTCGAGTCGGGCCTCGATTGACTCAACCATATCATTTGTGCCTCGAGTTGGGCCACATTTGACTCAACCTTATCATTTGTGCCTCGAGTCAGGCCTCGTTCGACTCAACCTTATCATTTGTGCCTCGAGTCAGGCCACATTTGACTCAACCATATCACTTGTGCCTCGAGTCAGTCCTCGATTGTCTCACCCATATCATTTGTGCATCAACTCGGGGCTCGTTGGACTCAACCATATCATTTACGCCTTGCGTTGGGCCTCGTTTGACTTAACCTTATCGTTTGTGCCTCGGGTCAGCCGCATTTGGTTTAACCTTATCATTTTCGCCTTGAGTCAGGCCTCACTTGACTTAACCGTATCATTTGTGCTTCAACTTGGGGCTCGTTTAACTCAACCATATCATTTACGCCTCGAGTTGGGCCTTGTTTGACTCAGCCATATTATTTGTGGCTCGACTTGGGCCTCGTTTGACTCAACCATTTCATTTGCGCCTCAAGTCGGGCCTCGTTTGACTTAACCATATCATTTACGCCTCAAGTCGGGCCTCGTTTAACTCACCCATATCATTTGTGTCTCAACTCGGACCACATTTGTCTCAAACTTATCATTTATGCCTCGAGTCGAGCCTCGTTTCACTCAAACTTAACTTTTGCGCCTCGAGTTGGACCTCATTAGACTCAACCATATCATTTGTGCATCAAGTCGAGCCTTGTTTGACTCAAGCTTATCATTTGTGCCTCGAGTCGGGCCTCGTTTGACATAACCATATCATTTGTGCCTCGAGTCAGGCCTCGTTGACTCAACCTTATCATTTGCGCCTCGAGTCGGGCCTCGTTTGACTCAACCATATCATTCGGGCATCAAGCTGGGACTCGTTTCTCTCAACCATACCATTTGCGCCACAAGTTGAGCCTCGTTTGAGCTAGCCATATCATTTGAGCCTCTAGTCGGGCCTCGTTTAGCTCAACTATATCATTTGCGCCTCAAGCCGGGCCTCATTTAGCTCAACCATATCATTTGCACCTCGAGTCAGTCCTCGTTTGACACAACCATATCATTTCTGCCTCGAGTTGGTCCACATTTGACTCAAGCTTATCATTTGCCCCTCTAGCTAGGCCTCATTCGACTTAACCTTATCATTTGTGCCTCGAGTCGGGCCTCGTTTGACTCAACCATATCATTTGTCCCTCAAGCCGGGCCTCGTTTTACTCAACCATATCAGTTATGCCTCGAGTCGGGTCTCATTTGACTAAACCTTATAATTTATGCCCCGAGTCAGGCCTTGTTTGACTCAACCTTAACATTTACACCTTGAGTGGGGCCTCATTCGAATCAACATTATCATTTGCGCCTCGAGTCGGGCCTCATTTGACTCAACCATATCATTTGTGCCTCGAATCAGGCCCCATTTGACCCAAACTTATCATTCGCCTCTCGAATTGGGCCTCGTTTGACTCACCCATATAATTTGTGTGTCAAGTCGGGGCTCGTTTGACTCAACCGTATCATTTACGCCTTGCGTCATGCTTCGGTTGACTCAACCATATCATTTGCGCCTCGAGACAGGCCTCGTTGACTCAACCTTATCATTTGCGCCTCGAGTTGGGCCTCGTTTGACTCAACCATATCATTTGTGCATCAACTTTGGACTCGTTTCACTCAACCATACCATTTGCGCTACGAGTCGAGCCTCGTTTGACTCAACCATAGTTTGACTCAACCTTATCATTTGCATCTTGAGTTGGGTCTCATTTGACTCACCCATATCATTTGTGTGTCAACTCGGGGCTCGTTGAACTTAACCATATCATTTACGCCTTGCGTCGGGTCTCGTTTGACTTAACCTTATCGTTTGTGCCACGGGTCAGGCCGCATTTGGTTTAACCTTATCATTTTCGCCTTGAGTTAGGCCTCGTTTGACTCAGCCATATCATTTGTGCATCAACTTGGGGCTCGTTTGACTCAACCATACCATTTGCGCCACGAGTCGGGCATTGTTTGACTCAGCCATATTATTTGTGGCTCGACTCGGGCCTCGTTTGACTCAACCATATCATTTGCGCCTCAAGTCGGCCTCGTTTGACTCAACCATATCATTTGTGCCTCAAGTCGGGCCTCGTTTGACTCACCCATATCAATTTTGTCTCAACTCGGGTCACATTTGACTCAAACTTATCATTTATGCCTCGAGTCGGGCCTCGTTTGACTCAAACTTAACATTTGCGCCTCGAGTTGGACCTCATTAGACTTAACCATATCATTTGTGCATCAAGTCGAGCCTTGTTTGACTCAAGCTTATCATTTGTGGCTCGAATTGAGCCTCGTTTGACTCAACCTTATAATTTATGCCTCAAGTCAGGCCTCGTTTGACTCACCCTTATCATTTACGCCTCGAGTTGGGCTCGTTTGAGTCAACCTTATCATTTGTGCCTCAAGTCGGGCCTCCTTTGACTCAACCATATCATTTGCGCCTCGAGTCGGGCCACATTTGACTCAACCTTATCATTTGCGCCTCGAGTCGGGCCTCGTTTGACTCACCCATATCATTTGTGCGTCAACTCGGGGCTTCTTTGACTCAACCATTTCATTTACGGATTGCGTTGTGCTTCGTTTGACTCAACCTTATAATTTGCACCTCGAGTCAGGCCTCGTTGACTCGACCTTATCAATTGTGCCTCGAGTCGGGCCTCGTTTGACTCAACCATATCATTTGTGCATCAACTTGGGTCTTGTTTCACTTAACCATACCATTTACGCCACGAGTCGAGCCTCGTTTGACTCAACCATATCATTTCAGCCTTGAGTCAGGCCTCGTTTGACTCAACCTTATCATTGGTTCCTCGAGTCGGGCCTCATTTGACTCACCCATATCATTTGTGCGTCAACTCGGGGCTCATTTGTCTCAACCATATCATTTACGCCTTGGGCCGGGCCCCGTTTGACTCAACCTTATCGTTTGCGCCTTGTGTCAGGCCTCGTTCGACTTAACCCTATCATTTGGGCCTCGAGTCGGGTCTCGATCGACTCAACCATATCATTTGCGCCTCGAGTCGGGACTCATTTGACTCAACCTTATCATTTGCGCCTCGAGTCAAGTCTCGTTCGACTCAACCTTATCATTTGTGCCTCGAGTCGGTCCTCAATTGACTCACTCATATCATTTGTGCATCAACTCGGGGATCGTTGGACTCAACCATATCATTTACGGCTTGCATCGGGCCTCGGTTGACTTAACCTTAGCGTTTGTGCATTGGGTGAGGCCTCATTCGGTTTAACCTTATCATTTGCGCCTTGAGTCGGGCCTCATTTGACTCAACCATATCATTTGTGCATCAACTTGGGACTCGTTTGACTCCACCATAACATTTGTGCCACGAGGTGGGCCTCGTTTGACTCACCCATATCATTTGTGGCTCGACTCGGGCCTCGTTTGACTCAACCATATCATTTGCGCCTCGAGTCAGGCCTTGTTTGACATAACCATATCATTTCTACCTCGAGTTGGCCCACATTTGACTTAACCTTATCATTTGTGCCTCTAGTTGGGCCTCGTTCGAGTTAACCTTATCATTTGCGCCTCGAGTCAGGCCTCGTTTGACTCAACCATATCATTTGTCCCTCAAGCCGGGCCTCGTTTGACTCAACGATATCAATTATGCCTCGAGTCGGGCCTCGTTTGACTCAACCTTATAATTTATGCCTCAAGTCAGGCCTCGTTTGAGTCAACCTTATCATTTGCGCCTCGAGTTGGCTGTCGTTTGAATTAACCTTATCATTTGCACCTCGAGTCAGGCCTCATTTGACTCAACCATATCATTTGTGCCTCGAGTCGGGCCACATTTGACTTAACCTCATCATTTGTGCCTCGAGTCGGGCCTCGTTTGGCTCACCCATATCATTTGTGCGTCAAGTCGGGGCTCGTTTGACTCAACCATTTCATTTACACCTTGCATCGTGCTTCGTTTGAGTCAACCATATCATTTGTGCCTCGAGTCAGGCCTCGTTGACTCAACTTTATCATTTGCGCCTCGAGTTAGGCCTCTTTTGACTCAACCATATCATTTGTGCATCAACTTTGGACTCGTTTCACTCAACCATACCATTTGCACCATGAGTTGAGCCTTGTTTGACTCAATCATATCATTTGCGCCTCAAGTCAGAGCTCGTTTGACTCAACCTTATTAGTTACGCCTCGAGTTAGGCCTCATTTGACTCACCCATATCATTTGTGCGGCAACTCGGGGCTCATTTGACTCAACCATATCATTTACGCCTTGGGTCGGGCCTCGTTTGACTCAACCTTATCATTTGTGCCTCGAGTCGGGCCTCATTTGACTCAACCATATCATTTACGCCTAGAGTCGGGCCACATTTGACTTAACCTTATCATTTGTTCCTTGAGTCGGGCCTCATTTGACTCAACCGTATCATTTGCGCCTCGAGTCGGGTCTCGATTGACTCACCCATATCATTTGTGCGTCAACTCGGGGCTCGTTTGACTCAACTATATCATTTACGCTTTGCGTCGGGCCTCGTTTAACTTAACCTTATCGTTTGTGCCTCGGGTCAGGCCTCGTTCAGCTCAACCTTATCATTTGTGCCTTGAGTCGGGCCTCGTTTGACTCAACCATATCATTTGTGCATAAACTTGGGACTCGTTTGACTCAACCATACCATTTGCGCCATGAGTCGGGCCTCGTTTGACTCACCCATATCATTTGTGGTTCGACTCGTGCCTCGTTTGACTCAACCATATCATGTGCGCCTCAAGTCAGGCCTCGTTTGACTCAACCATATCATTTGCGCCTCGAGTCGGGCCATATTTGACTCAACCTTATCATTTGCACCTTGAGTCAGGCCCGTTTGACTCATCAATATCATTTGTGCCTCGAGTCGGGCCTCGTTTGACTCATTGATATCATTTGTGCATCAACTCAAGACTCGTTTGACTCAACCATATCATTTATGCCTTGCGTCGGACTTCGTTTGACTCAACCTTATCATTTGCACCTCGTGTCGGGCCTCGTTTGACTCAACCATATCATATGTGCATCAACTTGGGACTCGTTTGACTCAAACATACCATTTGCGCCACGAGTCGGGCCTCGTATGTCTCAACCATATTATTTGCGCCTCAAGACGGGCATCGTTTGACTCAACCATATCATTTGCGCCCTGAGTCAGGCCTCGTTTGACACAACCATATCATTTCTGCCTCGAGTTGGTCCACATTTGACTCAACCTTATCATTTGCGCCTCTAGCTGGGCCTCATTTGACTTAGCCTTATCATTTACGCCTCAAGTTGGGCCTCGTTTGACTCAACCATATCATTTGTCCCTCAAACTGGGCCTCGTTTGACTCAACCATATCAGTGATGCCTCGACTCGGGCCTCGTTTGACTCAACCTTATAATTTATGCTTGAAATCGGGCCTCGTTTGACTCAACCTTATCATTTGCGCCTCGAGTTGGGCCTCATTCGAATCAACCTTATCATTTGCACCTCGAGTCAGACCTCATTTGACTCAACCATATCATTTGTGCCTCTAGTTGGGCCACATTTAACTTAACCTTATCATTTGCGCCTCGAGTCAGGCTTCGTTTGACTCACCCATATCATTTGTACATCAAGTCGTGGCTCGTTTGACTCAACCATATCATTTACGCCTTGCGTCGTGCTTCATTTGACTCAACCATATCATTTGCGCCTCAAGTCAGGCCTCGTTGACTCAACCTTATCATTTATGCCTCGAGTCAAGCCTCGTTTGACTCAACCATATCATTTGTGCATCAACTTTGGACTCGTTTCACTCAACCATACCATTTGCGCCATGAGTCGAGCCTCGTTTGACTCAACCATATCATTTGCGCCTCGAGTCGGGCCTCGTTTGACTCAACCTTATCATTTGCACCTCAAGTCGGGCCTCATTTGACTCACCCATATCATTTGTGCATCAACTCAGAGCTCGTTTGACTCAACCTTATCATTTATGCCTTGGGCCGGACCTCATTTGACTCAACCTTATCATTTGTGCCTTGAGTCAGGGCTCGTTTAACTCAACCTTATCATTTGTGCCTCGAGTCAGGCCTCTTTTGACTCAACCATATCACTTGTGCCTCGAGTCAGGCCTCGATTGACTCACCCATATCATTTGTGCATCAACTTGAGGCTCGTTGGACTCAACCATATCATTTACACCTTGCGTCGGGCCTCGTTTGACTCAACTATATCATTTGTGCATCAACTTGGGGCTCTTTGACTCAACCATACCATTTGCGCCACGAGTCGGGCCTCGTTTGACTCAGCCATATCATTTGTGGCTCGACTCAGGCCTCGTTTGACCAAACCATATCATTTGCGCCTCAAGTCGGGCCTCGTTTGACTCAACCATATCATTTGCGCCTCGAGTCAGGCCTTGTTTGACATAACCATATCATTTCTACCTCGAGTTGGCCCACATTTGACTTAACCTTATCATTTGTGCCTCTAGTTGGGCCTCGTTCGAGTTAACCTTATCATTTGCGCCTCGAGTCAGGCCTCGTTTGACTCAACCATATCATTTGTCCCTCAAGCCGGGCCTCGTTTGACTCAACCTTATAATTTATGCCTCAAGTCAGGCCTCGTTTGACTCAACCTTATCATTTGCGCCTCGAGTTGGCTGTCGTTTGAATTAACCTTATCATTTGCACCTCGAGTCAGGCCTCATTTGACTCAACCATATCATTTGTGCCTCGAGTCGGGCCACATTTGACTTAACCTCATCATTTGTGCCTCGAGTCGGGCCTCGTTTGGCTCACCCATATCATTTGTGCGTCAAGTCGGGGCTCGTTTGACTCAACCATTTCATTTACACCTTGCATCGTGCTTCGTTTGAGTCAACCATATCATTTGTGCCTCGAGTCAGGCCTCGTTGACTCAACCTTATCATTTGCGCCTCGAGTTAGGCCTCGTTTGACTCAACCATATCATTTGTGCATCAACTTTGGACTCGTTTCACTCAACCATACCATTTGCACCATGAGTTGAGCCTTGTTTGACTCAATCATATCATTTGCGCCTCAAGTCAGAGCTCGTTTGACTCAACCTTATTAGTTACGCCTCGAGTTAGGCCTCATTTGACTCACCCATATCATTTGTGCGGCAACTCGGGGCTCATTTGACTCAACCATATCATTTACACCTTGGGTCGGGCCTCGTTTGACTCAACCTTATCATTTGTGCCTCGAGTCGGGCCTCATTTGACTCAACCATATCATTTACGCCTAGAGTCGGGCCACATTTGACTTAACCTTATCATTTGTTCCTTGAGTCGGGCCTCATTTGACTCAACCGTATCATTTGCGCCTCGAGTCGGGTCTCGATTGACTCACCCATATCATTTGTGCGTCAACTCGGGGCTCGTTTGACTCAACTATATCATTTACGCTTTGCGTCGGGCCTCGTTTAACTTAACCTTATCGTTTGTGCCTCGGGTCAGGCCTCGTTCGGCTCAACCTTATCATTTGCGCCTTGAGTCGGGCCTCGTTTAACTCAACCATATCATTTGTGCATAAACTTGGGACTCGTTTGACTCAACCATACCATTTGCGCCATGAGTCGGGCCTCGTTTGACTCACCCATATCATTTGTGGTTCGACTCGTGCCTCGTTTGACTCAACCATATCATGTGCGCCTCAAGTCAGGCCTCGTTTGACTCAACCATATCATTTGCGCCTCGAGTCAGGCCATATTTGACTCAACCTTATCATTTGCACCTTGAGTCAGGCCCGTTTGACTCATCAATATCATTTGTGCCTCGAGTCGGGCCTCGTTTGACTCATTGATATCATTTGTGCATCAACTCGAGACTCGTTTGACTCAACCATATCATTTATGCCTTGCGTCGGACTTCGTTTGACTCAACCTTATCATTTGCACCTCGTGTCGGGCCTCGTTTGACTCAACCATATCATATGTGCATCAACTTGGGACTCGTTTGACTCAAACATACCATTTGCGCCACGAGTCGGGCCTCGTATGTCTCAACCATATTATTTGCGCCTCAAGACGGGCATCGTTTGACTCAACCATATCATTTGCGCCCTGAGTCAGGCCTCGTTTGACACAACCATATCATTTCTGCCTCGAGTTGGTCCACATTTGACTCAACCTTATCATTTGCGCCTCTAGCTGGGCCTCATTTGACTTAGCCTTATCATTTACGCCTCAAGTTGGGCCTCGTTTGACTCAACCATATCATTTACGCCTCAAGTTGGGCCTCGTTTGACTCAACCATATCATTTGTCCCTCAAACTGGGCCTCGTTTGACTCAACCATATCAGTGATGCCTCGACTCGGGCCTCGTTTGACTCAACCTTATAATTTATGCTTGAAATCGGGCCTCGTTTGACTCAACCTTATCATTTGCGCCTCGAGTTGGGCCTCATTCGAATCAACCTTATCATTTGCACCTCGAGTCAGACCTCATTTGACTCAACCATATCATTTGTGCCTCTAGTTGGGCCACATTTAACTTAACCTTATCATTTGCGCCTCGAGTCAGGCTTCGTTTGACTCACCCATATCATTTGTACATCAAGTCGTGGCTCGTTTGACTCAACCATATCATTTACGCCTTGCGTCGTGCTTCGTTTGACTCAACCATATCATTTGCGCCTCAAGTCAGGCCTCGTTGACTCAACCTTATCATTTATGCCTCGAGTCAAGCCTCGTTTGACTCAACCATATCATTTGTGCATCAACTTTGGACTCGTTTCACTCAACCATACCATTTGCGCCATGAGTCGAGCCTCGTTTGACTCAACCATATCATTTACGCCTCGAGTCGGGCCTCGTTTGACTCAACCTTATCATTTGCACCTCAAGTCGGGCCTCATTTGACTCACCCATATCATTTGTGCATCAACTCAGAGCTCGTTTGACTCAACCTTATCATTTATGCCTTGGGCCGGACCTCATTTGACTCAACCTTATTATTTGTGCCTCGAGTCAGGGTTCGTTTAACTCAACCTTATCATTTGTGCCTCGAGTCAGGCCTCTTTTGACTCAACCATATCACTTGTGCCTCGAGTCAGGCCTCGATTGACTCACCCATATCATTTGTGCATCAACTTGAGGCTCGTTGGACTCAACCATATCATTTACACCTTGCGTCGGGCCTCGTTTGACTCAACTATATCATTTGTGCATCAACTTGGGGCTCTTTGACTCAACCATACCATTTGCGCCACGAGTCGGGCCTCGTTTGACTCAGCCATATCATTTGTGGCTCGACTCAGGCCTCGTTTGACCAAACCATATCATTTGCGCCTCAAGTCGGGCCTCGTTTGACTCAACCATATCATTTGCGCCTTGAGTCGGGCCTCGTTTGACTCACCCATATCATTTGTGTCTCAACTCGGGTCACATTTGACTCAAACTTATCATTTATGCCTCGAGTCAGGCCTCGTTTGACTCAAACTTAACATTTGTGCTTCGAGTTGGGCCTAATTAGACTCAACCATATCATTTGCGCATCGAGTCAAGCCTCGTTGGACTCAACCTTATCATTTGTGCCTCGAGTCGGGCCTCGTTTGACTCAACCTTATAATCTATGCCTCGAGTCAGGCCTCGTTTGACTCAACCTTATCATTTGCGCCTCGAGTTGGGCCTCGTTCGAATCAACCTTATCATTTGTGCCTCGAGTCGGGCCTCCTTTGACTCAACCATATCATTTGTGCCTCGAGTCGGGCCACGTTTGACTTAACCTTATCATTTGCACCTCGAGTCGGGCCTCGTTTGACTCACCCATAACATTTGTGCGTCAACTCGGGGCTCGTTTGACTCAACCATATCATTTACGCCTTGCGTCGTGCTTCATTTAAATCAACCTTATCATTTGCGCCTCGAGTCAGTCCTCATTGACTCGACCTTATCATTTGCGCCTCGAGTCAGGCCTCATTCGACTCAACCTTATCATTTGTGCCTCGAGTTGGGCCTCGTTTGACTCAGCCATATCATTTGTGCCTCGAGTCGGGGCTCGATTGACTCATTCATATCATTTGTGCGTGAACTCAGGGATCGTTGGACTCAACCATATCATTTACACCTTGCGTCGAGCCTCGATTGACTTAACGTTATCGTTTGTGCCTCGGGTCAGGCCTCATTCGGTTTAACCTTATCATTTGTGCCTTGAGTCGGGTGTCATTTGACTCAACCATATGATTTGTGCATCAACTTGGGACTCGTTTGACTCAACCATAACATTTGTGCCACGAGTCGAGCCTTGTTTGACTCACCCATATCATTTGTGGCTCGACTCGGGCCTCGTTTCACTCAACCATATCATTTGCGCATCGAGTTGGGCCACGTTTAACTCACCCATATCATTTGTGTGTCAACTCGGGGCTCGTTTGGCTCAACCATATCATTTACGCCATGGGCCGGGCCTCATTTGACTCAACCTTATCATTTGCGCCTCGAGTCAGGCCTCGTTCGACTCAACCTTATCATTTGCGCCTCGAGTCGGGCCTCATTTGACTCAACCATATCATTTGTGCCTCGAGTCGGGCCTCAATTGACTTACTCATATCATTTGTGCGTCAACTCAGGGCTCGTTTGACTCAACCATATCATTTACGCCTTGGGCTGGGCCTCGTTTGACTCAACCTTATCATTTGTGCCCCGAGTCAGGCCTTCTTTGACTCAACCTTATCATTTGTGCCTCGAGTCGGGCCTCATTTGACCCAACCATATCATTTGTGCCTCGAGTCGGGCCTCATTTGACTCAACCATATCTTTTGTGCCTCGAGTCGGGCCTCGTTTGACTCACCCATATCATTTGTGGCTCGACTCGGGCCTCATTTGACTCAACCATATCATTTGTCTTAACTCGGGCCACATTTGACTCAAACTTATCATTTATGCCTCGAGTCGGGCCTCGTTTGACTCAAAGTTAACATTTGTGCCTCGAGCTGGGCCTAATTTGACTCAACCATATCATTTGCGCATCGAGTTGGGCCTCGTTTGACTCAACCTTATCATTTGTGCCTCGAGTCAGGCCTCATTTGACTCAACCTTATAATTTATGCCTCGAGTCAGGCCTCGTTTGACTCAACCTTATCATTTGTGCCTCGAGTTTGGCCTCGTTCGAATCAACCTTATCATTTGTGCCTCGAGTCGGGCCACATTTGACTCAACCATATCATTTGTGCTTTGAGTCGAGCCACATTTGACTCAATCTTATCATTTGCGCCTCGAATCGGGCCTCGTTTGACTCACAGATATCATTTGTACGTCAACTTGGGACTCGTTTGACTTAACTATACCATTTACGCCATGAGTCGGGCCTCGTTTGACTCAACCTTACCATTTGCGCCTTGAGTTGGGCCTCGTTTGACTCAACCATACCATTTACGCCATGAGGCGGGCCTTGTTTGACTCACCCATATCATTTGTGCCTAGAGTCGGTCCTTGTTTGACATACCCATATCATTTGCGCCTCGACTCGGGCCTCGTTTGACTCAAGATATCTTTCGTGTCTCAACTCAAGCCTCGTTTCACTCAACCATATCATTTACGACTTGAGTTGGGCCTCATTTGACTCAACCTTAACATTTGCGCCTCAAGTCGGGCCTCGTTTGACTCAACCATATCATTTAAGCCTCGAGCCGGGCCTTGTTTGACTTAACCATATCATTTATGCCTCGAGTCGGGCCTTATTTGACTCAACCCTATCATTTGCGCCTCGAGTCGGGCCTCGTTTGACTCGAGATATCATTTGTATCTCAACTCGGACCTCGTTTGACTCAACTATATCATTTACGACTCGAGTCGGGCCTGATTTGACTCAATATTATCATTTGCGCCTCGAGACGGGTCACGTTCAACTCAACCTTATCATTTGAGCCTCGAGCCGGGCCTCGTTTGACTCAACCATATCATTTAACCCTCGAGCCGGGCCTCGTTTGACTTGGCCATACATTTATGCCTCAAGTCTTGCCTCGTTTGACTCAACCCTATCATTTGCACCTCGAGTCGGGCCTCGTTTGACTCACCCATATCATTTGCGCCTCGACTCGGGCCTCGTTTAACTCACAGATATCGTTTGTGCCTCGACTCGGGCCTCGTTTGACTCAACCTTATCATTTGCGCCTCGAGTCGGGCCTCGTTTGACTAAACCATATCATTTGTGCCTCGAATCGGGCCACATTTGACACAACCTTATCATTTACGCCTCGAGTCGGGCGTCGTTCGACTCAACCTTATCAATTGCGCCTCAAGTCGTGCCTCGTTTGACTCAACCTTATCATATGTGCCTCGGGTCAGGCCTCGTTTGACTCAATCTTATAATTTAAGCTTCGAGTCGGGCCTCATTTGACTCACCCATATCATTTGTGCCTTGAGTCGGTCCTCGTTCGCCTCAACCTTATCATTTGCGCCTTGAGTTGGGCCCCGTTTGACTCAACCTTATCATTTGCACCTCGAGTCATGCCTCGTTTGACTGAACCTTATCATTTATGCCTCGAGTCGGGCCTCGTTTGATGCCTATATCATTTGTGCATCAACTTGGGACGTTTGGCTCAACCATACCATTTGCGCCATGAGTCGGGCCTCGTTTGACTTACTCATATCATTTGCACCTCGACTCGAGCCTCGTTTGACTCACAGATATCATTTGTGCATCAACTTGGAACTCATTTGACTCAACCATACCATTTGCGCCACGAGTCGGGCCTCATTTGACTCACCCATATCATTTGCGCCTTGAGTCAGGCCTCGTTCGACTCAACCTTACCATTTGCGCCTCGAGTTGGTCCTCGTTTGACTCAACCATATCAATTGTGCGTCAACTTAGGACTCGTTTGACTTAACCATATCATTTGCGCAATGAGTCGGGCCTCGTTTGACTTACCCATATCATTTGTGCCTCAACTCGGGCCTCGTTTAACTCAACCATATCATTTGCTCCTCGAGTCAACCCTCGTTTGACTAAACCTTATCATTTGTGCCTCGAGTCAAGCCTCATTTGACTAAACTATATCATTTGCGCCTCGAGTCAAGCCACATTTGACACAACCTTATCATTTGCGCCTCGAATCAGGCCTCGTTCGACTTAACCTTATCATTTGTGCCTCGGGTCGGGCCTCGTTTGACTCAACCTTATAATTTGCGCCTCGACTCGAGCCTCGTTCAACTCATCCTTACCATTTGCGCCTCGAGTTGGGCCTTGTTTGACACAACCTTATCATTTCTGCTGCGAGTCAAGTCTCGTTTGACTCAACCATATCATTTAAGCCTCGAGCAGGGCCTCGTTTGACTCAACCATATCATTTATGCCTCGACTCGGGCCTCATTTGACTCAACTTTATCATTTACGCCTCGAGTCGCGCCTCGTTCGACTCAACCTTATCATCTGTGCCACGAGTCGGACCTCATTTGACTCAACCATATCATTTGTGCGTCTAGTCGGGCCTCGTTTCACTCAACCATATCATTTGCGCCTCAAGTCGGGCCTTGTTTGACTCATCATTATGATTTGCACCTCGAGTCCTGCCTTATTCGACTCAACCCTATCATTTACGCATCGAGTCGGGCCTCGTTTGACTCACCCATATCATTTGTGCCTTGAGCCAGCCCTCGTTCGACTCAACCTTATCATTTGCGCCTTGAGTCAGGCCTCGTTTGACTTAACCTTATCATTAGTGCTCGAGTTGAGCCCCATTTGACTCAACCTTATCATTTGCACCTCGAGTTGGGCCTCGTTTGACTGAACCTTATCATTTATGCCTCGAGTTAGGCCTCGTTTGGCTCAACCTTATCATTTGTCCCTTGAGTCGGGCCTCGTTCGACTCAACCTTATCATTTGTGCCTCGAGTCGGGCCTTATTTGACTCAACCTTATCATTTGTGCCTTGAGTCGGGCCTTGTTTGACTCAACCTTATAATTTGTGCCTCGAGTCGGGCCACGTTCAACTCACCCTTACCATTTGCGCCTCGAGTCGGGCCTCGTTTGACTCACCCATATCATTTGTGCCCCAAGTCAGGCCTCGTTTTACTCAACCTTATCATTTGCACCTCGAGCCAGCCTTGTTTCACTCAACCTTATCATTTGCGCCTCGAGTTGAGCCTCGTTCGACTCAACCTTATCATTTGTGCCACGGGTCAGGCGTCGTTTGACTCAACCATATCCATTGTGCCTCGAGTCGGGCCTCGTTTGACTCACGCATATCATTTGCGCCTCGAGTCGTCCTTGTTTGACTCAACATTATCAGTTGCACCTCAAGTCCGGCCCCATTCGACTCAACCTTATCATTTGTGCCTCTAGTAGGGCCACGTTTGACTCACCCATATCATTTGTGCCCTAAGCCAGGCCTTGTTTGACTCAACCTTATCATTTGCACCTCGAGCCGGCCTTGTTTCACTCAACCTTATCATTTGCGCCTCGAGTTGAGCCTCGTTCGACTCAACCTTATCATTTATGCCACGAGTTAGGCCTCGTTTGACTCAACCATATCCATTGTGCCTTGAGTCGGGCCTCGTTCGACTCAACCTTATCATTTGCGCCTCGACTTGGGCCTCATTTGACTCAACCTTATCATTTGTGCCCCGAGTCGGGCCTCGTTTGACTCAACCTTATAATTTATGCCTCGAGTCGGGCCTCGTTTGACACAACCTTATCATTTGCGCCTCGAGTTGGGCCTCGTTCCACTCAACCTTATCCTTTCCACCTCGAGTTGGGTCTCGTTCGACTCAACCTTATCATTTGCGCCTCGAGTCGGGCCACATTTGACTCAACCTTATCATCTACGCCTCAAGTTAGGCCTCGTTTGACTCAACCTTATCAATTGTGCCTCTAGTCGGGCCTCGTTTGACTCACCAATATCTTTTGTGCATTAACTCAGGGCTCATTTTACTCAACCATATCATTTGCGCCTCGAGTCGGCCTCGTTTGACTCACCAATATCTTTTGTGCATTAACTGAGGGATCGTTTTACTCAACCATATCATTTGCGCCTCAAGTTGGGCCTCGTTTAACTCAACCTTATCATTTGTGCCTCGAGTCGGCCCTCGTTTGACTAAATCATATCATTTGCGCCTTGAGTCGGGCCACATTTGACTCAACCTTCTCATTTGCACCTCGAGTCAGGCCTCGTTCAACTCAACCTTATCATTTGCGCCTCGAGTCGTGCCTCATTTGACTCAACCATATCATTTGTGCATCAACTTGGGACTCGTTTGGCTCAACCATACCATTTGCGCCATGAGTCGGGCCTCGTTTGACTTACCCATATCATTTGCGCCTTGACTCGGGCCTCGCTTGACTTAGATATCATTTGCGCATTAACTTGGGACTCGTTTGACTCAACCATACCATTTGTGCCACTAGTCGGGTCTTGTTTGAGTTACCCATATCATTTGCACCTCGAGTCAGTCCTCGTTCGACTCAACCTTACCATTTGCGCCTCGAGTTGAGCCTCATTTTACCTAACCATATCATTTGTGCATCAACTTTGGACTCATTTGACTCGACCATACCATGTGCACAACGAGTCGGGCCTCGTTTGACTTACCCATATCATTTGCACCTCGAGTTGGCCCTCATTTGACTCAACCTTAACATTTACGCCTCGAGTCGGGCCTCGTTTGACTCACCAATATCTTTTGTGCATTAAATCAGGGCTCATTTTACTCAACCATATCATTTGCGCCTTGAGTCGGGCCCCGTTTGACTCAACCTTATCATTTGCGCCTCGAGTCGGGCCTCACTCGACTCAACCTTATAATTTGTGCCTCGACTCAGGCGTCATTTGACTCAAGCTTATAATTTGTGTCTCGAGTCGGGCCTCGTTTGACTCAACCTTATCATTTGCGCCTGGAGTCGGGACTTGCTCGACTCAACCTTGTCATTTGTGCCTCGATTCGGGCCTCATTTGACACAACCTTATCGTTTGTGCCTCGAGTCGAGCTTCGTTTGACTCAATCTTATAATTTATGCCTCGAGTCGTGTCTCGTTTGGCACAGCCTTATCATTTGCGCCTCGAGTTGGGCCTCGTTCGACTCAACCTTATCATTTGCGCCTCGAGTTGGGCCACATTTGACTTAACCTTATCATCTGCACCTCGAGTCGGGCCTCGTTTGACTCAACTTTATCATTTGCGCCTCAAGTTGGGCCTCGTTTGACTCACCCATTTCTTTTGTGCATTAACTCAGGGCTCATTTTACTCAACCATATCATTTGCGCCTCGAGTCGGGCCTCATTTGAGTTAACCTTATCATTTGCACCACGAGTCAGGCCTCGTTCAACTCAACCTTATCATTTGCGCCTCAAGTCAAGCCTCGTTTGACTCAACCATATCATTTGTGCATCAACTTGGAACTCGTTTGACTCAACCATACCATTTGTGCCACGAGGCGGGCCTTGTTTGACTCAACCATATCATTTGTGGCTCGAGTCGGGCCTCATTTGACTTAACCATATCATTTGCGCCTCAAGTCGGGCCTCGTTTGACTCAACCTTATCATCTACGCCTCTAGTCGGGCCTCGTTTGACTCAACCTTATCATCTATGCCTCGAGTCGGGCCTCATTTGACTCAACCTTATCATTTACGTCTCGAGTCGGGCCTCGTTTGACTCACCCATATCTTTTGTGCATTAACTCGGGGCTCATTTTACTCCACCATATCATTTACGCTTCCAGTCGGGCCTCGTTTGACTCAACCTTATCATTTGCACCTCGAGTTCGGCCTCATTCGACCCAACCTTATCATTTGTGCCTCGAGCTGGGCCTCGTTTGACTCAACCATATCATTTCTGCATCAACTTGGGACTCAGTTGACTCAACCATACCATTTGCGCGACATGTCAGGCCTTGATTGACTCACCCATATCATTTGTGGCTCGAGTCAGGCCTTGTTTGACTTAACCATATCATTTGTGCCTCAAGTTGGGCCTTGTTTGACTCAACCTTATCATCTACGCCTCTAGTGGGGCCTCGTTTGACTCAACCTTATCATCTATGCCTCGAGTCAGGCCTCGTTTCACTCAACCTCATCATTTACGCCTCGAGTCGGGCCTAGTTTGACTCAACCATATCTTTTGTGCATTAACTTAGGGCTCATTTTACTCAACCATATCATTTGCGCTGCGAGTCAGGCCTCTTTTGACTCAACCTTATCATTTGCGCCTCGAGTTAGATCTCATTCGACTCAACTTTATCATTTGTGCCTCGAGCCGGGCCTCGTTTGACTCAACCATATCATTTCTGCATCAACTTGGGACTCGTTTGACTCAACCATACCATTTGCGCCACGAGTCAGGCCTTGTTTAACTCATCCATATCATTTTTGGCTCGAGTCGGGCCTCGTTTGACTAAAACATCTCATTCATCCTCAAGTCGGGCCTTGTTTGACTCAACCATATCATTTGCGCATCGAGTCGGGCCACATTTGACTCAACCTTATCATTTGTGCCTCGAGGCGGGCCTTGTTTGACTTAACCTCATCATTTGCGCCTCGAGTCCGGCCTCGTTTGACTCACCCATATCATTTGTTCATTAACTCGGGGCTCGTTTGACTCCACCATATCATTTACGCCTGGCGTCAGGCTTCGTTTGACTCAACTTTATCATTTGTACCTTGACTTAGGCCTCGTTCGACTCAACCTTATCATTTCTGCCTCGAGTCAGGCCTCGTTTGACTCAACCATATCATTTGTGCATCAACTTGGGACTCGTTTGACTCAACCATACCATTTGCGCCTCGAGACGGGCCTCGTTTGACTCACCCATATCATTTGTGCCTCGAGTTAGGCGTCGTTTGACTCAACCTTATCATTTGCACCTCGAGTCAGCCTTGTTTCACTCAACCTTATCATTTGTGCCTCGAGTTGAGCCTTGTTCGACTCAACCTTATCATTTGTGCCACAAGTCGGGCCTCGTTTGACTCAACCATATCCATTGTGCATCGAGTCGAGCCTCATTTGACTCACGCATATCATTTGCGCCTCAAGTTGGGCCTTGTTTGACTCAACATGATCATTTCGCCTCGAGTCTGGCCTTGTTTGACTCACCCATATCTTTTGTGCATTAACTCAAGGCTCATTTTACTCAACCTTTTCATTTGCACCTTGAGTCGCGCCTCCTTTGACTCAACCTTATCATTTATGCCTCGAGTCGGGCCTCGTTTTGACTCAACCTTCTCATTTACGCCTCGAGTCGGGCCTCGTTCAACTCAACCTTATCATTTGTGCCTCGACACGGGCATCATTTGACTCAACCTTATAATTTGTGCCTCGAGTCAGGCCTCGTTGGACTCAACCTTATCATTTGCGCATCGAGTCGGGCCTCGTTCGACTCAACCTTATCATTTGCGCCTCGAGTCAGGCCTCATTTGACTCAACCTTATCATTTGTGCCTCGAGTCGGGTCTCGTTTGACTCAACCTTAAAATTTATGCCTCGAGTTGGGCCTCGTTTGCCAGAACCTTATCATTTGTGCCTCGAGTCAGGCCATATTTGACTCAACCTTATCATCTGCGCCTCGAGTCGGGCTTCATTTGACTCAACCTTATCATTTGTGCCTCAAGTCGGGCCTCGTTTGACTCACCCATATCTTTTGTGCATTAACTCAATGCTCATTTTACTCAACCATATCATTTGTGCCTCGAGTCGAGCCTCCTTTGACTCAACCTTATCATTTGCGCCTCGAGTCTGGCCTCGTTCAACTCAACCTTAACATTTACGCTTCAAGTCGAGCCTTGTTTGACTCACCCATATCATTTGTGCATCAACTTGGGACTCGTTTGACTCAACCATACCATTTGCGCCACGAGGTGGCCCTTGTTTGACTCACCCATATCATTTGTGGCTCGAGTTGGGCCTCATTTGACTTAACCATATCATTAGCACCTCAAGTTGGGCCTCGTTTGACTCAACCTTATCATCTATGCCTCTAGTTGGGCCTCGTTTGACTTAACGTTATCATCTACACCTCGTGTCGGGCCTCGTTTGACTTAACCTTATCATTTTCGCATCGAGTCGGGCCTTGTTTGACACAACCATATCATTTGTGCCTCAAGTCGGGCCTCCTTTGACTCACCCATATCATTTACGCCTTGCGTCGGGCTTCGTTTGACTCAACCTTATCATTTGTGCCTCAAGTCAGGCCTCGTTCGACTCAACCTTATCATTTGCACCTCGACTCGGGCCTCACTTGACTCAACCTTATCATTTGTGCCTTGAGGCGGGCCTCGTTTGACTCAACCTTATCATTTGCGCCACGAGTTGGGCCTTGTTTGACTCACCCATATCATTTGTGGCTCGAGTCGGGCCTCATTTGACTGAAACATCTCATTTGCTCCTCAAGTTGGGCCTCGTTTGACTCAACCATATCATTTGCGCATTGAGTCGGGCCACATTTGACTCAACCTTATTATTTGTGCCTCGAGTCGGGCCTCGTTTGACTCAACCTTATCATTTGCGCCTCGAGTCAGGCCTCGCTTGACTCACCCATATATTTGTTCATCAACTCGGGGCTCGTTTGACTCCGCCATATCATTTACGCCTTGCGTCGAGCTTCGTTTGACTCAACTTTATCATTTGCGCCTCAAGTTAGGCCTCGTTCGATTCAACCTTATCATTTGCGCCTCGAGTTGAGCCTCGTTTGACTCAATCATATCATTTGTGCATCAACTTGGGACTCGTTTGACTCGACCATACCATTTGGGCCTCGAGTCGGGGCTTGTTTGACTCACCCATATCTTTTGTGCATTAACTTAGGGCTCGTTTTCCTTAACCATATCATTTATGCTTCGAGTTGGGCCTTGTTCGACTCAACCTTATCATTTGTGCCTCGAGTCGGGCCTCGTTTGACTCAACCATATCTTTTGTGCATCAACTTGGGGATCGATCTACTCAACCATATCATTTGTGCCTCGAGTGGGGCCTCGTTTGGCTAAACCTTATCATTTGCACCTCGAGTTAGGCCTCGTTCGACTCAACCTTATCATTTGCGCCTCGAGTCGGGCCTCGTTTGACTCAACCATATCATTTGTGCATCAACTTGGGACTCGTTTGACTCAAGCATACCATTTGCGCCATGAGTCAGGCCTTGTTTGACTCACCCATATCATTTGTAGCTCTAGTCGGGCCTCGTTTGACTGAACCATATCATTTGCGCCTTAAGTCGGGCTTCATTTGACTCAACCATATCATTTGCGCTTCAAGTCGGGCCATATTTGACTCAACCTTATCATTTGCGTCTCGAGTTGGGTCTCGTTTGACTCAACCTTATCATTTGCGCCTCGAGTCGAGCCTCGTTTGGCTCACCCATATCATTTGTGCATAAACTCAAGGTTCATTTGACTCAACCATATCATTTATGCCTTGTGTCGGGCTTCGTTTGACTCAACCTTAACATTTGCGCCTCGAGTTAGGCATCCTTCGACTCAACCTTATCATTAGCACCTCGAGTCGGGCCTCGTTTGACTCAACCATATCATTTGTGCATTAAGTTGGGACTCGTTTGACTCAACCATACCATTTGCTCCTCGAGTTAGGCCTCGTTTGACTTAACCATATTATTTGTGCCTCGAGTCGGGCCTCGTTTGACTCACCCATATCATTTCTGCCTCAAGTCGGGCCTCGTTAGACACAACCATATCATTTGTGCCTCGAGTCGGGTCTCGTTTGACTCACCATATCATTTGTATGTCAACTCAGGGCTTGTTTGACTCAACCATATCATTTACGCCTTGCGTCGGGCTTCGTTTAACTCAACCTTATCATTTGTACCTCGAGTCAGGCCTCGTTCGACTCAACCTTATCATTTGTGCCTCGACTCGGGCCTCATTTGACTCAACCTTATCATTTGTGCCTCGAGTCAGACCTCGTTTAGCTCAACCTTATCATTTGCGCCTCGAGTTAGGCCTTATTCGACTCAACCATATCATTTGCGCCTCGAGCCGGGCCTCGTTTGACTCAACCATATCATTTCTGCATTAATTTGGGACTCGTTTGATTCAACCATACCATTTGCGTCACGAGTCGGGCCTTGTTTGACTCAACCATATAATTTGTGGCTTGAGTCGAGCCTCGTTCGACTAAAACATCTCATTCGCTCCTCAAGTCGGGCCTCGTTTGACTCAACCATATCATTTGCGCATCGAGTCGGGCAATATTTGACTCAACCTTATCATTTGCGCCTCGAGTCGTGCCTCATTTGACTCAACCTTATCATTTGCGCCTCGAGTCAGGCCTCGTTTGACTCACCCATATCATTTGTTCGTCAACTCGGGACTCGTTTGACTCCACCATATCATTTACACCTTGCGTCGGGCTTCGTTTAACTCAACTTTATCATTTGCGCCTCGAGTTAGGCCTCGTTCGACTCAACCTTATCATTTGCGTATCGAGTCGGGCCTCGTTGGGCTTAACCATATCATTTGTGCGTCAACTTGGGACTCGTTTGACTCAACCATACCATTTGCACCACGAGACGGGCCTTGTTTGACTCTCCCATATCTTTTGTGGCTCGAGTCGGACCTCATTAGACTGAACCATATCATTTGCGCCTCTAGTTGGGCCTCGTTTGACTCAACCTTGTGGCTCGAGTTGGGCCACATTTGACTCAACCTTATCATCGACGCCTCAAGTCGGGCCTCGTTTGAGTTAACCTTATCAATTGCGCCTCGAGTTGGGCCTCGTTTGACTCACCCATATCTTTTGTGCATCAACTCGAGGCTCGTTCTACTCAACCATATCATTTGTGCCTCGAGTCAGGCCTCGTTTGGCTAAACCTTATCATTTGTGCCTTGAGTTAGGCCTCGTTTGACTCAACCTTATCATTTGCGCCTCGAGTCGGGCCTCGTTTGACTCAACCATATCATCTGTGCATCAACTTGAGACTCGTTTGACTCAAGCATACCATTTGCGCCATGAGTCGAGCCTTGTTTGACTCACCCATATCATTTGCGGCTCGAGTCAGGCCTTGTTTGACTGAACCATATCATTTGCGCCTCAAGTTGGGCCTCGTTTGACTCAACCATATCATTTACACCTCGAGTCAAGCCACATTTGACTCAACCTTATCATTTGCGGCTTGAGTTGGGCCTCGTTGGACTCAACCTTATCGTTTGCGCCTCGAGTCGGGCCTCGTTTGACTCACCCATATCATTTGTGCATCAACTCAGGGTTCGTTTAACTCAACCATATCATTTACGCCTTGCGTCGGGCTTCGTTTGACTAATCCTTTTCATTTGCGCCTCGAGTCAGGCATCCTTCGACTCAACCTAATCATTAGCACCTTGAGTCGGGCCTCGTTTGACTCAACCATATCATTTGTGCATCAAGTTGGGACTCGTTTGACTCAACCATACCATTTGCGCCTCGAGTTGGACCTCGCTTGACTCAACCATATCATTTGCGCCTCGAGTCGGGCCTCGTTTGCCTCACCCATATCATTTCTGCCTCAAGTCAGGCCTCATTTGACACAACCATATCATTTGTGCCTCGAGTCGGGCCTCGTTTGACTCACCCATATCATTTGTACGTTAACTCGGGGATTGTTTAAGTCAACCATATCATTTACGCCTTGTGCCGGGCTTTGTTTGACTCCACTTTATCATTTGCACCTCGAGTTAGGCCTCGTTCGACTCAACCTTATCATTTGTGCCTCGACTCGAGCCTTATTTGACTCAACCTTATCATTTGTCCCTCGAGTAGGGCCTCGTTTAACTCAACCTTATTATTTGCGCCTCGAGTTAGGCCTCATTCGACCCAACCTTATCATTTGCGCCCCGAGTTAGGCCTCATTCGACTCAACCATATCATTTCTACATCAACTTGGGACTCATTTTATTCCACCATACCATTTGCGCCACGAGTCGGGCCTGGTTTGACTCACCCATATCATTTATGGCTCAAGTCGGGCCTCGTTTGACTGAAACATCTCATTCGCTCCTCAAGTCGGGCCTCGTTTGACTCAACTATATCATTTGCACATCGAGTCGGGCCACATTTGACACAACCTTATCATTTGCACCTCGAGTCGGGCCTTGTTTGACTCAACCTTGTCATTTGTGGCTCGAGTCAGGCCTCGTTTGACTCACCCATATCATTTGTTCGTCAACTCGGGGCTTGTTTGACTCCACCATATCATTTATGCCTTGCGTTGGGCTTCGTTTGACTCAACCTTATATTTGCGCCTCGAGTTAGGCCTCGTTCGACTCAAGCTTATCATTTGCGCCTCGAGTTGGGCCTCGTTTAACTCAACCATATCATTTGTGCATCAACTTGGGACTCGTTTAACTCAACCATAGTATTTGTGCCTCGAGTCGGGCCTCGTTTGACTCACCCATATCATTTGTGCCTCAAGTTAGGCCTCGTTTAACTCAACCTTATCATTTGCACCTCGAGTCAACCTTGTTTCACTCAACCTTATCATTTACGCCTCGAGTTGAGCCTCGTTGGACTCAATCATATCATTTGTGCCTCAACTTGGGATTCGTTTAACTCAACCATACCATTTGCACCACGAGGTGGGCCTTGTTTGACTCTCCCATATCATTTGTGGCTCGAGTCGGACCTCGTTTTACTGAACCATATCATTTGCGCCTCAAGTCGGGCCTTGTTTGACTCAACCATATCAGTTGCGCCTCGAGTCAGGCCACATTTGACTCAACCTTATCATTGATGCCTCGAGTCGGGCCTCGTTTGAGTCAACCTTATAATTTGCGCCTCGAGTCGGGCCTCGTTTGACTCACCCATATCTTTTGTGCATTAACTCGGGGCTCGTTCTACTCAACCATATCATTTGTGCCTCGAGTCAGGCCTCGTTTAGCTAAACCTTATCATTTGCGCCTCGAGTTAGCCTCGTTCGACTCAACCTTATCATTTGTGCCTCGAGTCGAGCCTCGTTTGACTCAACCATATCATTTGTGCATCAACTTGGGACTCGTTTGACTCAAGCATACCATTTGCACCACAAGTCGGGCCTTGTTTGACTCACCCATATCATTTGTGGCTCGAGTCGGGCCTTGTTTGACTGAACCATATCATTTGTGCCTCAAGTCGGGCCTCGTTTGGCTCAACCATATCATTTGCACCTCGAGTCGGGCCACATTTGACTCAACCTTATCATTTGCGCCTCGAGTCGGGCCTCGTTTGACTCAACCTTATCATTTGCGCCTCGAGTCGAGGCTCGTTTGACTCAAACATATCATTTATGCCTTGCGTCAGGCATCGTTTGACTCAACCTTATCATTTGCGCCTCGAGTCAGGCATCCTTCGACTCAACCTTATCATTAGCACCTCGAGTCGGGCCTCGTTTGACTCAACCATATCATTTGTGCATCGAGTTAGGACTCGTTTGACTCAACCATACCATTTGTGCCTTGAGTCAGGCCTCGTTTGACTCAACCAAATCATTTACGCCTCGAGTCGAGCTTCATTTTACTCACCCATATCATTTGTGTGTCAACTCGGGGCTTGTTTGACTCAACCATATCGTTTACGCCTTGC
This sequence comes from Dicorynia guianensis, assembly GCA_037013595.1. Taxonomy (NCBI): domain Eukaryota; kingdom Viridiplantae; phylum Streptophyta; class Magnoliopsida; order Fabales; family Fabaceae; genus Dicorynia; species Dicorynia guianensis. Next base: position 19,223,223 of record JASUAB010000002.1, on the reverse strand, counting down.
GTCGAGCATCGTTTGACTCAACCTTATCATTTGCACCTCGAGTCAGGCCTCGTTCGGCACAACCTTATCATTTGCGCCTCGACTCGGGCCTCATTTGACTCAGCCTTATAATTTGTGCCTAGAGTCAAGCCTCGTTTAACTCAACCTTATCATTTGCGCCTCGAGTTAGGCCTCATTCGACTCAACCTTATCATTTGCGCCTTGAGCTGGTCTTCGTTTGACTCAACCATATCATTTCTGCATCAACTTGGGACTCGTTTGACTTAACCATACCATTTGCGCCACGAGTCGGGCCTTGTTTGACTCACCCATATCATTTGTGGCTCGAGTCAGGTCTCGTTTGACTGAAACATCTCATTCGCTCCTCAAGTCGTGCCTCGTTTGACTCAACCATATCATTTGCGCATCGAGTCGGGCCATATTTGACTCAACCTTATCATTTGCGCCGTGAGTCAGGCCTCGTTTGACTCAACCTTATCATTTGCACCTCAAGTCAGGCCTTGTTTGACTCACCCATATAATTTATTCGTCAACTCGGGGCTCGTTTGACTCCACCATATCATTTACGCCTTGCGTCGGGCTTCGTTTGACTCAACTTTATTATTTATGTCTCGAGTTAGGCCTCGTTCGACTTAACCTTGTCATTTGTGCCTCGAGTCAGGCCTCATTTGACTCACCCATATCATTTGTGCATCAACTCGGGGCTCGTTTGACTCTACCATATAATTTACGCCTTGCATCGGGCTTCGTTTGACTTAATTTTATCATTTGCGCCTCGAGTCAGGCCTCGTTTGACTTAATCTTATCATTTGTGCCTCAAGTCAGGCCTCGTTTGACTCACCCATATCATTTGTTCATCAACTCGGGGCTCGTTTGACTCCACCATATCATTTATGCCTTGCGTCGAGCATCGTTTCACTCAACTTTATCATTTGTGCCTCGAGTCGGGCCTCGTTTAACTCAACTTTATCATTTGCGCCTCGAGTTAGGCCTCGTTCGACTCAACCTTATCATTTGCGCCTCGAGTCAGGCCTCGTTTGACTAACCCATATCTTGTGTGCATTAACCTAGGGCTCGTTTTACTCAACCATATCATTTGCGCATCGAGTCGGGCCTCGTTTGACTCAACCTTATCATTTGCGCCTCGAGTCTGGCCTTGTTCGACTCAACCTTATCATTTACGCCATGAGTCAGGCTTCGTTTGACTCAACCATATCATTTGTGCCTCAAGTTGGGCCTCGTTTGACTCAACCATATCATTTGCGCCTCAAGTCGGGCCTTGTTTGACTTATCATTATCATTTGCGCCTCGAGTCTGGCCTCATTCGACTCAACCCTATCATTTGCGCCTCGAGTCGGGCCTCGTTTGACTCACCCATATCATTTGTGCCTTGAGTCGGCCCTCGTTCGACTCAACCTTATCATTTGTGCCTAGAGTCGGGCCTCATTTGACATAACCTTATCATTTGCGCCTCGAATTGGGCATTATTCCATTCAACCTTATCATTTGCGCCTTGAGTTAGGCCACATTTGACTCAACCTTATCATTTGCGCCTCGAGTCGAGCACTGTTTGACTCAAACTTATCATTTGCACCTCGAGTCGAGCCTCGTTTGACTCAACCTTATCATTTGCGCCTCGAGTTGGGCCTCGTTTGACTAAACCATGTCATTTGTGGCTCAAGTCGGGCCACATTTGACACAACCTTCTCATTTGCACCTCGAGTAGGGCCTCCTTTGGCTCAACCTTATCATTTGTGCCTAAGGTCGGGCCTCGTATGACTCAACCTTATAATTTGCGCCTCGAGTCGAGCCTCGTTCAATTCACCCTTACCTTTTGCGCTTTGAGTTGGGCCTCATTTGACTCAACCTTATCATTTCTGCCTCGAGTTGGGCCTCATTTGACTTAATCATATCATTTCTGCCTCGAGTCGGGCTTTGTTTGACTCAACCATATCATTTGAGCCTCGAGTAGGGCCTCGTTTGACTCAACCATATCATTTATGCCTCGAGTCGAGCCTCGTTTGACTCAACTTTATCATTTGCGCCTCGAGTCGGGCCTCGTTCGACTCAACCTTATCATTTGCGCCATGAGTCGAGCTTCGTTTGACTCAACCATATCATTTATGCCTCGAGTCGGGCCTCATTTGGCTCACCTATTTCATTTGTGCCTCAAGTCGGGCCTTGTTTGTCTCATCATTATCATTTGTGCCTCGAGTCCAGCCTCATTCGACTCAACCCTATCATTTGCACCTCGAGTCGGGCCTCGTTTGACTCAACCATATCATTTGTGCCTTGAGTTGGCCCTCGTTCGACTCAACCTTATCATTTGTGCCTCGAGTTGGGCCTCGCTTGACTCAACCTTATCATTTGTGCCTCGAGTCGGGCCTCGTCTGACTCAACCTTATCATTTGCACCTCGAGTCGGGCCTCATTCGACTCAACCTTATCATTTGTACCTCGACTTGGGCCTCATTTGACTCAACCTTATAATTTGTGCCTCGAGTCAGGTCTCGTTTGACTCAACCTTATCATTTGCACCTCGAGTTGTGCCTCGTTCGACTCAACCTTATCATTTGTGCCTCGAGTCGAGCCACATTTGACTCAACCCTATCATCTGCGCCTCGAGTCAGGCCTCGTTTGAGTCAACCATATCATTTGCGCCTCGAGTCGGGCCTTGTTTGTCTCAACCTTATCATTTACGCCTCAAGTCGGGCCTCGTTTGACTAAACCATATCATTTACGCCTCAAGCCGGGCCTTGTTTGACTAAACCATATCATTTGCACATCGAGTTGGGCCACATTTGACACAACCTTATCATTTGCGCCTCGAGTCGTGCCTCGTTCGACTCAACCTTATCATATGCACCTCGAGTCGTGCCTCCTTTGACTCAACCTTATCATTTGTGCCTCGGGTCGAGCCTCGTTCAACTCAACCTTATAATTTGTGCCTCGAGTCGAGCCTTGTTCAACTCACCCTTACCATTTGCACCTCGAGCTAGGCCTTGTTTGACTTACCCATATCATTTGCACCTAGACTCGAGCCTCGTTTGACTCACAGATATCATTTACGACTCGAGTCGGGCCTCGTTTGACTCAATCTTATCAGTTGCGCCTCGAGTCGGTCCTCGTTTGACTAAACCATATCATTTACGCCTCGAGTCGAGCCTCGTTCAACTCAACCTTATCATTTGCGCCTCGAGTTGTGCCTCCTTTGACTCAACCTTATCATTTGTGCCTCAAGTCAATCCTCGTTTCACTCAACCTTATAATTTGCGCCTCGAGTCGAGCCTCGTTCAACTCACCCTTAACATTTGCGCCTCAAGTGGGGCCTCGTTTGACTCATCCTTATCATTTCTGCCTCGAGTTGGGCCTCGTTTGACTCAACCATATGTGTTTAGCCTCAAGCTAGGCCTCGTTTGACTCAACCATATCATTTATGACTCGCGTCGGGTCTCGTTTAACTCAACCTTATCATTTGTGCCTCGAGTCGGGCCTTGTTCGACTCAACCTTATCATTTGCGCCACTAGTCAAGCTTCGTTTGACTTAACCATATCAGTTGTGCCTAAGTCAGGCCACGTTTGACTCACCCATATCATTTGCGCCTCAAGTCAGGCCTTGTTTGACTCATCATTATCATATGCGCCTCGAGTCAGGCCTCGTTTGACTCACCTATATCATTTGTGCCTCAAGTCGGGCCTCGTTTGACTTAACCTTATCATTTATGCCTCACGTCAGTCTTCGTTTGACTCAACCATATCATTTGCGCCTCGAGTCAGGCCTCGTTTGACTCACCCATATCATTTGTGCCCCAAGTCGGGCATTGTTTGACTCAACCATATCTTTTGTACCTCGAGTCAGGCATCGTTTGACTCAGTATTCTCGTTGGTGCTCTGAGCCGGGTCTTATTCGACTCAACCTTATCATTTGCGCCCCGACTTGGTCTTCGTTTGAGTTAACCTTATCATTTGCGCGTCGAGTTGGGCCTCGTTCAACTCACCTTTACCATTTGCGCCTCGAGTCGGGCCTCGTTTGACTCAACCATATCATTTGTGCCTTCAGTCGGGCCTCGTTTGACTCAATCGTATCATTTGCACCTCAAGTCGGGCCTTGTTTGACTCAACCTTATCAATTATGCCTTGACTCGGCCCTCATTGGACTCAATCTTATCATTTACGCCTCGAGTTGGGCCTCGTTCGACTTAACCTTATCATTTGCATCTCAAGTCGGGCCTCGTTTGACTTACCCATATCATTTGCGCCTCGAGTCGAAGCTCGTTTGACTCACTCATATCATTTGTGCCCCAAGTCGGTCCTCGTTTAACTCAACCATATCTTTTGCACCTCGAGTCAAGCCTCGTTTGACTCAATATTATCTTTTGTGCCCCGCGCTGGGTCTCGTTCGACTCAACCTTATTATTTGCGCCATGAGTCGGGCCTCATTCGACTCAACCTTATCGTTTGTGCCTTGAGTTGGTCCTCGTTTGACTCAACCTTATCATTTATGCCTCGAGTTGGGCCTCGTTCGACTTAACCTTATCATTTGCGACTCGAGTCGGGCCTTGTTTGACTTACCCATATCATTTGCACCGCGAGTCAGGCCTCGTTTGACTTACCCATATCATTTGTGCCCCAAGTCGGGCCTCGTTTGACTCAACCATATCTTTTGCACCTCGAGTCGGGCCTCGTTTGACTCAATATTATCATTTGTGCCTCGAGCTGGGTCTCGTTCGACTCAACCTTATTATTTGCGCCTCGAGTGGGGCCTTGTTCGACTTAACCTTATCATTTGCATCTTGAGTTGGTCCTTGTTTGACTCAACCTTATCAATTATGCCTTGTGTTGGGCCTCATTCAACTCACCCTTACCATTTGCGCCTCAAGTCGGGCCTTGTTTGAGTCACCCATATCATTTGCACTTTGACTCGGGCCTCGTTTGACTCAACCTTATAATTTGTGCTTCGACTTAGGCCTCGTTCAACTCACCCTTACCATTTGCGCCTCGTTCAAGTCGGGCCTCGTTCAAGTTAGGCCTCGTTTGACTTACCCAAATCATTTCTGCCTCAAGTCGGGCCTCATTTGACTTAACCTTATCATTTATGCCTCAATCGAGCCTCGTTTGACTCATCCTTATCATTTGCGCCTCGAGTTAGGCCTCGTTTGACTCAACCATATCATTTGAACCTCGAGCCGGGCCTCGTTTGACTCAACCATATCATTTGCGCCTCGAGTCGGGCCTTGTTTGACTCAATATTATCATTTGCGCTCGACTCAACCTTATCATTTGCGCCTTTAGTCGGGCCTTGTTTGACTCGCACATATCATTTGTGCCTTGAGTCGAGCCTCGTTTGACTCAACCATATCATTTGCGCCTCGAGTCGGGCCTCGTTCTACCTAACCATATCTTTTGCACCTTGAGTCAGGCCTCGTTTGACTCAATATTATCATTTGTACATCGAGTCGGGTCTCGTTCAACTCAACCTTATCTTTTGCGTCTCGAGTCGGGCCTCGTTCGACTCAACCTCATTATTTGCGCCTCTAGTTGGGCCTCGTTCAACTCACCCTTACCAATGGCGCCTCGAGTTAGGCCTCGTTTGACTCAACCATATCATTTGTGCCTTGAGTCAGGCCTCGTTTAACTCAACCGTATCATTTGCACCTCGAGTCGGTCCTTATTTGACTCAACCTTATCAATTATGCCTTGACTCGGCCCTCATTTGACTCAACCTTATCATTTACGCCTCGAGTTGGTCCTCGTTTGACTCAACCTTATCATTTGCACCTCGAGTTGGGCCTCGTTCAACTCACCCTTACCATTTGCACCTCGAGTCGGGCCTCGTTTGACTCAACCTTATCATTTGCACCTCGAGTTGTGCCTCGTTCGACTCAAGCTTACCATTTGCGCCTCGAGTTGTGCCTCCTTTGACTCAACCTTATCATTTGTGCCTCAGGTCGGGCCTCGTTTGACTCAACCTTATAATTTACGCCTCGAGTCGAGCCTCGTTCAACTCACCCTTACCATTTGAGCCTCGAGTTGGGCCTCGTTTGACTCAACCTCATCATTTCTGCCTCGAGTCGGGCCTCGTTTGACTCAACCATATGACTTTAGCCCCGAGCTGGGCCTCGTTTGACTCAACCATATCATTTATGCCTCGAGTCGGGCCTCATTTGACTCAGCCTTATCATTTGTGTCTCGAGTCAGGCCTCGTTGGACTCAACCTTATCATTTGCGCCACGAGTTGGGCTTCGTTTGACTCAACGATATTAGTTGTACCTCGAGTCGGGCCTCACTTGACTGACCCATATCATTTGTGCCTCAAGTCGGGTCTTGTTTGACTCATCATTATCATTTGCATCTCGAGTCGGACCTCATTTGACTCACTTATATCATTTGTGCCTCAAGTCGGGCCTCGTTTGACTCAACCTTATCATTTATGCCTCGAGTCGGGCTTCGTCTGACTCAATCTTATCATTTGCGCCTCTAGTCGGGCCTCGTTTGACTCACTCATATCATTTGTGTCCTAAGTTGGGCGTCGTTTGACTCAACCATATCTTTTGCACCTCGAGTCAGGCATCGTTTGACTCAATATTCTCGTTGGTGCTCTGAGCCGGGTCTCATTCAACTCAACCTTATCATTTGCGCCCCGAGTTGGTCCTCATTTGAGTCAACCTTATCATTTGCGCATCGAGTTGGGCCTCGTTCAACTCACCTTTACCATTTGCGCCTCGAGTCGGTCCTCGTTTGACTCAACCTTATCATTTACGCCTCGAGTTGGGCCTCGTTCGACTTAACCTTATCATTTGCGTCTCACGTCGGGCCTCGTTTGACTTTCCTTATCATTTGAACCTCGAGTCGAACCTCGTTTAACTCACTCATATCATTTGCGCCCCAAGTCGGTCCTCGTTTGACTCAACCATATCTTTTGCACCTTGAGTCAGGCCTCGTTTGACTCAATATTATTTTTTCTGCCTCGCCCCAGGTCTCGTTCAACTCAACTTTATTATTTGCGCCTTGAGTCAGGCCTTGTTCGACTCAACCTTATCATTTGCGCCTCGAGTTGGTCCTCGTTTGACTCAACCATATCAATTATGCCTCGTGTTGGGCCTCATTCAAGTCACCCTTACCATTTGCGCCTCAAGTCGGGGCTCGTTTGACTCAACCTTATAATTTGTGCCTCAAGTTGGGCCTCATTCAAGTCACCCTTACCATTTGCGCCTCGAGTCGGGCCTCGTTTGGCTCAACCATATCATTTGTGCCTCGAGTCGGGCCTCGTTTGACTTAACCTTATCATTTGCACCTCGAGTCGGGCCTCGTTTGATTCAACCTTATTATTATGCCTTGACTCAGGCCTCGTTTTACTCAACCTTATCCTTTGCGCCTCAAGTTGGGCCTCGTTTGACAAAGCCTTATCATTCGCGCCTCAAGTCGGGCCTCATTTGACTTACCCAAATCATTTCTGCCTCAAATCGGGCCTCGTTTGACTTAACCTTATCATTTATGCCTCGATCGGGCCTCGTTTGACTAAACCTTATCATTTGCGCCTCGAGTCAAGCCTCGTTTGACTCAACCATATCATTTGAACCTCGAGTCAGGCCTCGTTTGACTCAATATTATCATTTGCACCTCGAGGCGGGTCTCGTTCGACTCAACCTTATCATTTGCGCCTTTAGTCGAGCCTCGTTTGACTCGCACATATCATTTGTGCCTTGAGTTGAGCCTCGTTTGACTCAACCATATCATTTGCGCCTCGAGTCGGACCTCGTTCTACTCAACCATATCTTTTGCACCTCGAGTCAGGTCTCGTTTGACTTAATATTATCATTTGTGCATCGAGCCGGGTCTCGTTCGACTCAACCTTATCCTTTGCGCCTCGAGTCGGGCCTCGTTCGACTCAACCTTATTATTTGCGCCTCGAGTTGGGCCTCGTTCAACTCACCCTTACCATTTGCGCCTTGAGTCGGGCCTCGTTTGACTCAACCATATCATTTGCACCTCGAGTCGGGCCTCATTTGACTCAACCTTATCAATTATGCCTTGACTCGGCCCTCATTTGACTCAACCTTATCATTTACGCCTCGAGTTGGTCCTCGTTTAACTCAACTTTATCATTTGCACCTCGAGTTGGGCCTCATTCAACTCACCCTTACCATTTGCGCCTTGAGTCGGGCCTCGTTTGACTCAACCATATCGTTTGTGGCTTGAGCCGGGACTCGTTTGACTCAACCGTATCATTTGCACCTCGAGTCGGGCCTCGTTTGACTCAACCATATCAATTATGCTTTGACTCGGCCCTCATTTGACTCAACCTTATCATTTATGGCTCGAGTTGGGTCTCGTTCGACTTAACCTTATCATTTGCGTCTCGAGTCGAGCCTCGTTTGACTCACCCATATCATTTGCTCCTCGAGTCCGGCCTCATTTGACTCACTCATATCATTTGTGCCCCAAGTCAAGCCTCGTTTGACTCAAACATATATTTTGCACCTCGAGTCGGGCCTCGTTTGACTCAATATTATCATTTGTGCCTCGAGCCGGGTCTCATTCGACTCAACCTTATTATTTGCGCCTTGAGTTGGGCCTCGTTTGACACAACCTTATGATTTGCGCCTCAAGTTGGTCCTCGTTTGACTCAACTTTTTTAATTATGCCTCGTGTTGGGCCTTATTCAACTCACCCTTACCATTGCGGCTCAAGTCGGGCCTCATTTGACTTAATCATATCATTTACGCTTTGACTCAGGCCTCGTTTGACTCAACCTTATAATTTGTGCCTCGAGTTGGGGCTCGTTCAACTCACCCTTACCATTTGCACTTTGAGCTGGGCTTTGTTTAACTCAACCATATCATTTGTGCCTCGAGATAGGCCTCGTTGGACTCAACCTTATCAATTGCACCTCAAGTCGGGCCTCGTTTGATTAAACCTTATCATTTATGCCTTGACTCGGGCCTCCTTTGACTCAACCTAATCCTTTGTGCCTCAAGTTGGGCCTTGTTCGACTCAACATAATCCTTGGCGCCTTGAGTCGGGCCTCGTTTGACTCACCCAAATCATTTGTGCCTCAAGTCGGGCCTTGTTTGACTGAACCTTATCATTTGTGCCTCTAGTCAGGCCTCGTTTGACTCGCACATATCATTTGTGCCTTGAGTTGGACCTCGTTTGACTCAACCATATCATTTGCGCCTCGAGTCGGGCCTCGTTCGACTTAACCTTATCATTTGTGCCTCGTGTTGGTCCTCGTTTGACTCAACCTTATCATTTGCGCCTCGTGTTGGGCCTCATTCAACTCACCATTACCATTTACGCCTTCAGTCAGGTCTCGTTTGACTCACCCAAATCATTTGTGCCTCAAGTTGGGCCTCGTTTGACTCAACCTTATCATTTATGCCTCGAGTCGAGCCTCGTTTGACTCAACCATATCTTTTGTGCCCCAAGTCGGACCTCGTTTGACTCAACCATATCTTTTGCACCTCGAGTTGGGCCTCGTTCAACTCACCCTTATCATTTGCACCTCGAGTCAGGCCTCGTTTGACTCACCCATATCATTTTTGCGTCGACTCGGGTCTTGTTTGACTCAACCTTCTAATTTGTGCCTCGAGTTAGGCCTCGTTCAACTCACCCTTACCATTTGCACCTCGAGTCGGGCCTCGTTTGACCCAACCATATCATTTGTGCCTTGAGTCGGGCCTCGTTGGACCTAACCGTATCATTTGCACCTCGAGTTAGGCTCTTTTGACTCAACCTTATCAATTATGCCTTGACTCGGCCCTCATTTGACTCAACCTTATCATTTGCGCCTCGGGTTGGGCCCCGTTCGACTTAACCTTATCATTTGTGCCTCGAGCCGGGTCTCGTTTGACTCAACTGTATTATTTGAACCTCGAGTCGGGCCTCGTTTGATTCACCCATATCATTTGTGTCTCAATTCGGGCCTCGTTTGACTCAACCATATCATTTGCGCCTCGAGTTGGGCTCGTTTGACTCAATATTATCATTTGCGCCTCGAGGCGGGTCTTATTCGACTCAACCTTATCATTTACGCCTCGAGTCAGGCCTCATTTGACTCGCCCATATCATTTCTGCCTCGAGTCAGGCCTCGTTTGACTCAACCATAAGATTTATGCCTAGAGCCGTGCCTCGTTTGACTCAACCATATCATTTATGCCTCAAGCTGGGCCTCGTTTGACTCAACCTTATCATTTGCACCTCAAGTCAGGCCTCGTTCGATTCAACATTATCATTTGTGCCACGAGTCAAGCCTTGTTTGACTCAACCATATCATTTGTGCCTCGAGTTGGGCCTTGTTTGACTCAACCTTATCATTTGCGCCATGAATTGGCCCTCATTTGACTCACCCATATCATTTGCGCCTCGACTCGGGCCTCGTTTGACTCACCCATATCATTTGTGCCTCAAGTCAGGCCTCGTTGGACTCAACCATATCTTTTACACCTCGAGATGGGCATCATTCAACTCAACCTTATCATTTGTGCCTCGATTCGGGCCTCGTTTGACTCAACCTTTTCATTTGCGCATCGACTTAGGCCACGTTTGACTAAACCATATCATTTGTGACTCGACTCAGGCCTCGTTTGACTTAACCTTATAATTTGTGCCTAGAGTTGGGCCTCGTTTAACTCACCCTTACCATTTGCACCTTGAGTCAGGCCTCGTTTGACTCAAGCATATCATTTGTGCATCGAGTCTGGCCTCGTTTGACTCAACCTTACCATTTATGCCTCGAGTCGGGCCTCATTTGTTTCAACCTTATCATTTGCGCCTCGAGTTGGGTCTCGTTTGACTCAACCATATCATTTGAACCTCGAGTCGGCCTCGTTTGACTCACCCATATTATTTGTGCCCCAATTCGGGCCTCGTTTGACTGAACCATATCATTTGCGCCTCGAGTCGAGCCTCGTTTGACTCAATATTATCATTTGCGCGTCGACGCGGGTCTCGTTCGACTCAACCTTATCATTTGCATCTCGAGTCAGGCCTCATTTGACTCGCCCATATTATTTGTGCCTCGAGTCGGGCCTCGTTTGACTCAACCATATAATTTATGCCTTGAGTCGGGCCCTGTTTGACTCAACCATATCATTTATGCCTCGAGTCGGGCCTCGTTTGACTCAACCTTATCATTTGTGCCTCGAGTCTGGCCTCGTTCGACTCAATATTATCATTTGTGCCACGAGTCGGGCCTCATTTGACTCAACCATATCATTTGTGCCTCGAGCCGGGCCTTGTTTGACTCAACCTTATCATTTGCGCTATGAATCGGCCCTCATTTGACTCACCCATATCATTTGCTCCTCGACTCGAGCCTCGTTTGACTCAACCATTTGATTTATGCCTCGAGTCAGGCCTCGTTTGACTCTACCATATCATTTATACCTCGAGTCAGGCCTCATTTGACTCAACCTTATCATTTGCACCTCGAGTCTGGCCTCGTTCGACTCAACATTATCATTTGTGCCACGAGTCAGGCCTCGTTTGACTCAACCATATCATGTATGCTTCGAGTCGGGCCTTGTTTGACTCAACCTTATCATTTGCGCCACGAATTGGCCCTCATTTGACTCACCCATATCATTTGCGCCTTGACTCGGGCCTCATTTAACTCACCCATATCATTTGTGCCCCAAGTCAAGCCTCGTTTAACTTAACCATATCTTTTGCACCTCGAGCTGGGCCTTGTTCAACTCAACCTTATCATTTGTGCCTCGAGTCGGGCCTTGTTTGACTCAACCTTTTCATTTGCGCATCAACTCAGACCTTGTTTGACTCAACCATATCATTTGCGCCTAGACTCAGTCCTCGTTTGACTCAACCTTATAATTTGTGCCTCGAGTTGGGCCTTGTTTAACTCACCCGTACCATTTGCGCCTTGAGTCAGGCCTCGTTTGACTTAACCATATCATTTGTGCATCGAGTCGGGCCTCGTTTGACTTAACCTTATCATTTCTGCCTCAACTCGGGCCTCATTTGATGCAACCTTATCATTTGCGCCTCGCGTTGGGCCTCGTTCGACTTAACCTTATAATTTGCGCCTCGAGTTGTGCCTCCTTTGACTCACCGAAATCATTTGTGCCTCAAGTTGGGCCTCGTTTGACTCAACCTTATCATTTATGCCTCTAGTCGGGCTTCGTTTGACTCACTCATATCATTTGTGCCTCAAATCGGGTCTCGTTTGACTCAACCATATCATTTGCGCCTCGAGTCAAGCCTTGTTTGGCTCAATATTATCATTTGCGCCACGAGGCGGGTCTCGTTCGACTCAACCTTATCATTTGCGCCTTTAGGCGGGCTCGTTTGACTCACAGATATCATTTGTGCCTTGAGTCGGGCCTCGTTTGACTCAACCATATCATTTGCGCCTCGAGTCGGTCCTCGTTTGACTCAACCTTGTCGCGCCTCGAGTTGGTCCTCGTTTGGCTCAGCCTTATCATTTGCACCTTGTGTTGGGCCTCATTCAACTCATCCTTACCATTTGTGCCTCAAGTCGGGCCTCGTTTGACTCAACCTTATCATTTATGCCTCGAGTCGGTCCTAATTTGACTCAACCTTATCAATTATGCCTTGACTCGGCCCTCTTTTAACTCAACCTTATCATTTATGCCTCGAGTTGGGCCTCGTTCGACTTAACCTTACCATTCGCGTCTCGAGGTGGGCCTCGTTTGACTTACCCATATCATTTGCGCCTCGAGTCAGGCCTCGTTTGACTCACCCATATCATGTGTGCCCTAAGTCGGGCCTCGTTTGACTCAATCATATCTTTCGCACCTCGAGTCGGGCCTCGTTTAACTCAATATTATCTATTGTGCCTCGAGACGGGTCTCGTTTGACTCAACCTTATTATTTGTACCTTGAGTCGGGCCTCGTTTGACTCAACCTTATCATTTGCGGCTCGAGTTGGTCTTCATTTGACTCAGCCTTATCAATTACGCCTCGTGTTGGGCCTCATTCAACTCACCCTTTCCATTTGCGCCTCAAGTCAGGCCTCGTTTGACTCACCCATATTATTTGCGCTTCGACTTGGGCCTCGTTTCACTCAACCTTATAATTTGTGCCTCGAGTTGGGCCTCGTTCAACTCACCCTTACCATTTGCGCCTCAAGCCGGGCCTCGTTTGACTCAACCATATCATTTGTGCCTCGAGTCGGGCCTCGTTTGACTCAACCTTATCATTTGCACCTCGAGTCGGGCCTCATTTGATTCAACCTTACCATTTATACCTTGACTCGGGCCTCGTTTGACTCAACCTTATCCTTTGCACTTCAAGTTGGGCCTCGTTCGACTTAATCTTATCATTTGCGCCTCAAGCCAGGCCACGTTTGACTCACCCAAATCATTTGTGCCTCAAGTCGGGCCTCGTTTGACTGAACCTTATTATTTATGCCTCGAGTTAGGCCTCGTTTGACTCATCCTTACCATTTGCGCCTCGAGTCGGGCCTCGTTTGACTCAACCATATCATTTGTGCATCGAGTTGGGCCTCGTTTGACTCAACCTTATCATTTTTGCTTCAACTCGGGCCTCATCTGACTCAACCTTATCATTTGTGCCTTGCGTTGGGCCTCGTTTGACTTAACCTTATAATTTTTGCCTCGAGTCGTGCCTCGTTTGACTCACCGAAATCATTTGTGCCTCAAGTAGGCCCTCGTTTGATTGAACCTTATCATTTATGCCTCGATTCAGGCTTCGTTTGACTCAACCTTATCATTTGCGCCTCGAGTCGGGCCTCGTTTGTCTCTCCTATATCATTTGTGCCTCAAGTCGGGCCTCATTTGACTCAACCTTATCATTTATGCCTCGAGTCGAGCTTCGTTTGACTCAATCTTATCATTTATGCCTCGAGTCAGGCCTCGTTTGACTCACCCATATCATTTGTGCCCCAAGTCGGGCATCGTTTGACTCAACCATATCTTTTGCAACTCGAGTTAGGCATCGTTTGACTCAATGTTCTCGTTGGTGCTCTGAGCCGGGTCTCATTTGACTCAACCTTATCATTTGTGCCCCGAGTTGATCCTTGTTTGAGTCAACCATATCATTTGCACCTCGATTCGGGCCTTGTTTGAGTCATCCATATCATTTGTGCCTCAAGTCGGGTCTCGTTTGACTCAACCATATCATTTGCGCCTCGAGTCAAGCCTCGTTTGGCTCAATATTATCATTTGCGCCACGAGGCGGGTCTCGTTCGACTCAACCTTATCATTTGCGCCCTTAGGCAGGCCTCGTTTGACTCGTACATATCATTTGTGCCTTGAGTCGGGTCTCGTTTGACTCAACCATATCATTTGCGCCTCGAGTCGGTCCTCGTTTGACTCAACCGTATCGCGCCTCAAGTTGGTCCTCGTTTGGCTCAACCTTATCATTTGCGCCTCGTGTTGGGCCTCATTCAACTCATCCTTACCATTTGTGCCTCAAGTCGGGACTCGGTTGACTCAACCTTATCATTTATGCCTCGAGTCGGGCCTCGTTTCACTCAACCTTATCATTTGTACCTTGAATCGGGCTTCATTTGACTCAACCTTATCATTTGCGCCTTGAGTCGGGCATTGTTTGACTCAACCATATCATTTGCGACTTGAGTTGGGCCTCGTTTGACTCGCCCATATCATTTGTGCCCCAAGTTAGGCGTCGTTTGAGTTAACCATATGTTTTGCACCTCGAGTCAGGCCTCGTTTGACTCAATATTATCGTTGGTGCACTGAGCTGGGTCTCATTCGACTCAACCTTATCATTTGCACCTCGAGTTGGTCCTTGTTTGAGTCAACCTTATCATTTGCGCATTGAGTTGGGCCTCGTTCAACTCACCTTTACCATTTGCGCCTCGAGTCGGGCCTCGTTTGACTTAACCATATCATTTGTGCCTCGAGTCGGGCCTTGTTTGTCTCAACCTTATCATTTGTGCTACGAATTGGCCCTCATTTGACTCACCCATATCATTTGCACCTCAACTCGGGCCTCGTTTGACTCAACCATATGATTTATGCCTCGATTCGGGCCTCGTTTGACTCAACCTTATCATTTGCGCCTTCAGTCTGGCCTCGTTCGGCTCAACATTATCATTTACGCCACGAGTCGGGCCTCGTTTGACTTAAACATATCATTTGTGCCTCGAGTCGAGCCTTGTTTGACTCAACCTTATCATTTGCACCATGAATCAGCCCTCATTTGACTCACCCATATCATTTGCGCCTCGACTCGGGCCTCGTTTGACTCACCCATATCATTTGTGCCCCAAGTCGGGCCTCGTTTGACTCAACCATATCTTTTGCACCTCGAGCTGGGCCTCATTCAACTCAACCTTATCATTTGTGCCTCGAGTCGGGCCTCGTTTGACTCAACCATATCATTTGCGCCTCGACTCGGGCCTCGTTTGACTCAACCTTATAATTTGTGCCTTGAGGTGGGCCTCGTTTAACTCACTCTTACCATTTGCGCCTTGAGTTAGGCCTCGTTTGACTCAACCATATCATTTGTGCATCGAGTCAGGCCTCGTTTGACTCAACCTTATCATTTCTGCCTCAACTCGGGCCTCATTTGACTCAACCTTATCATTTGCGCCTCGCGTTAGGCCTCGTTCGACTTAACCTTATAATTTGTGCCTCGAGTCGTGCCTCCTTTGACTCACCGAAATCATTTGTGCCTCAAGTCGGGCCTCGTTTGACTCAACCTTATCATTTATGCCTCGAGTTGGGCTTCGTTTGACTCAACCATATCATTTGCACCTCGATTTGGGCCTCGTTTGAGTCACCCATATCATTTGTGCCTCAAGTCAGGTCTCATTTGACTCAACCATATCATTTGTGCCTCGAGTCGGGCCTCGTTTGACTCAACCTTATCATTTGCGCCTTTAGGCGGGTCTCGTTTGACTCACAGATATCATTTGTGCCTTGAGTCAGGCCTCGTTTGACTCAACCATATCATTTGCGCCTCGAGTCAGTCCTCGTTTGACTCAACCTTATCATTTGTGCCTCGAATTGGTCCTCGTTTGACTCAACCTTATCATTTGTGCCTCGTGTTGGGCCGCATTCAACTCATCCTTACCATTTGTGCCTCAAGTCGGGCCTCGTTTGACACAACCTTATCATTTATGCCTCGAGTCGGGCCTTGTTTCACTCAACCTTCTCATTTGTACCTCGAATCGGGCCTCGTTTGACTCAACCTTATCATTTATGCCTCGAGTCGGGCCTCATTTGACTCAACCATATCTTTTGCACCTCGAGTCAGGCCTCGTTTGACTCAATATTATCGTTGGTGCACCGTGCTAGGTCTCATTCGACTCAACCTTATCATTTGCGCCCCGAGTTAGTCCTCGTTTGAGTCAACCTTATCATTTTCGCGTTGAGTCGGGCCTTATTTGACTCAACCTTATCATTTGTGCCTCGAATCGGCACTCATTTGACTCACCCATATCATTTGTGCCTCGGCTCGGGTCTCGTTTGACTCAACCTTATAATTTGTGGTGCGAGTTGGGCCTCATTCAACTCAACCTTATCATTTGCGCCTCGAGGCAGGCCTCGTTTAACTCAACCGTTTCATTTGCGCCTCAAGCCGGACCTCAGTTGACTCAACCATATCATTTGCGCCTCGACTCGGGCCTTGTTTGACTCAACCTTATAATTTGTGCCTCGAGTTGGGCCTCGTTCAACTGACCCTTACCATTTGCGCCTTGAGTCAGGCCTTATTTGACTCAACCTTATCATTTGTGCCTCGAATCGGCCCTCATTTGACTCACCCTTATCATTTGTGCCTTGAGTTGGGCCTCATTCGACTCAACCTTATCATTTGCGCCTCGGGTTGGGCCTCGTTCAACTCAACCTTATCATTTGCGCCTTGAGTTGGGCCTCGTTCCACTCACCCTTATCATTTGCGCCTCGAGTCGGGCCTCGTTTGACTCACCCATATCATTTGTGCCTCGACTCGGGTCTTGTTTAACTCAACCTTATAATTTGTGCCTCGAGTTGGGCCTTGTTCAACTCACCCTTCCCATTTGCACCTCGAGTCGGGCCTCGTTTGACTCAACCATATCATTTGTGCCTTGAGTCATGCCTCGTTTGACTCAACCGTATCATTTACACCTCGAGTCAGGCCTCGTTTGACTCAACCTTATCAATTATGCCTTGACTTGGCCCTCATTTGACTCAACCTTATCATTTGCGCCTCACGTTGGCCCTCGTTCGACTCAACCTTATCATTTCCGCCTCTAGTCGTGCCTCGTTTGACTCACCCAAATCATTTGTGCCTCAAGTCGGGCCTCGTTTAACTCAACCTTATCATTTATGCCTCGAGTCGAGCTTCGTTTGACTCAACATTATCATTTGTGCCTCGAGTCGGGCCTCGTTTGACTCAACCATATCATTTGCAACCCGAGTCGGGCCTCGTTTGAGTCACCCATATCATTTTTGCCTCAAGTCAGGTCTCGTTTGACTCAACCATATCATTTGCGCCTCGAGTTGGGCCTCGTTTGACTCAACCATATCATTTGCACCTCGAGTCGGGCCTCGTTCGAGTCACCCATATCATTTGTACCTCAAGTTGGGTCTCGTTTGACTCAACCTTATCATTTGCGCCTCAAGTCGGGCCTCATTTGACTCAATATTATCATATTCGACTCAAGGCAGGTCTCATTTGGCTCAACCTTATCATTTGCGCCTTTAGTCGGGCCTCGTTCGACTCAACCTTATATTTGCGCCTTGAGTTGGTCCTCATTTGACTCAACCTTATCATTTGCCCCTCGTGTTGGGCCTCATTCAACTCACCCTTACCATTTGTGCCTCGAGCCGGGTTTTGTTTGACTCACCCAAACTATTTGTGCCTCAAGTCGAGCCTCGTTTGACTCAACCTTATCATTTATGCCTCGAGTCAGGCCTCGTTTCACTCAACCTTATCATTTGTACCTCGAATCGGGCCTCATTTGACTCAACCTTATCATTTGCGCTTCGAGTTGGGCCTCGTTCAACTCATCCTTACCATTTGTACCTCGAGTTGGGCCTCGTTTGACTCAACCATATCATTTGTGCCTTGAATCGGGCCTTGTTTGACTCAACCGTATCTTTTGCACCTCGAGTCGGGCCACGTTTGACTCAACCTTATCAATTATGCCTTGACTCGGCCCTCATTTAACTCAACCTTATCATTTACGCCTCGAGTTGGGCCTCATTCGACTTAACCTTATCATTTGCGCCTCGAGTCGGGCCTCGTTTGACTCACCCATATCATTTGTGCCCCAAGTCGGGCCTTGTTTGACTCAACCATATCTTTTGCACCTCGAGTTGGGCCTCGTTTAACTCAATATTATCTTTTGTGCCTCGAGCTGGGTCTCGTTCGACTCAACCTTATTATTTACGCCTTGAGTCGGGCCTCGTTTGACTCACCCATTTCATTTGCACTTTGACTCAGGCCTCATTTGACTCAACCTTATAACTTGTGCCTTGAGTTGGGCGTCGTTCAACTCACCCTTACCATTTGCGCCTCAACTCGGGCCTCGTTTGACTGAACCATATCATCTGTGCCTCAAGCCGGGCCTCGTTTGACTCAACCTTATCATTTGCACCTCGAGTCGGGCCTCATTTGATTCAACCTTATCATTTATGCCTTGACTCGGGCCTCGTTTGACTCAATCTTATCCTTTGCGCCACAAGTTGGGCCTCGTTCGACTCAACCTTATCATTTACGCCTCAAACCGGGCCATGTTTGACGCACCCAAATCATTTGGGCCTCGTTTGACTGAACCTTACTATTTATGCCTCGAGTCAGGCCTCGTTTGACTCAACCTTATCATTTGTGCCTCGAATCGGGCCTCGTTTGACTCAACCATATAATTTGTGCCTCAAGTCAGGCCACATTTGGCTCAACCTTATCATTTGCGCCTCGAGTCGAGCCTCGTTCGACTCAAGCTTATGATTTGTGCCTCGAGCCAGGTCTCGTTCGACTCAACCTTATTATTTGCGCCTCTAGTCGGGCCTCGTTTGACTCGCACATATCATTTGCGCCTCAAGTCGGGCCTCATTCGACTCAACCATATCATTTGCACCTCGAGTCGGGCCTCATTCGAATCAACCTTATCATTTTCGCCTCGAGTTGGTCCTCATTTGACTCAACCTTATCATTTGTGCCTCGTGTTGGGCCTCATTCAACTCACCCTTACCATTTGCGCCTTGAGTCAGGTCTTGTTTGACTCAACCTAATCATTTGTGCCTCATGTCATGCCTTGTTTGACTCAACCCTATCATTTATGACTCGAGTCGGGCCTTGTTTGATGTGACCATATCTTTTGCGCCTCGAATCGGGCCTTGTTTGACTCAACATTATCATTTGCGCCTCGAGTCGGGCATTGTTTGACTCAACCATATCATTTACGCCTCGAGTCGGGCCTCGTTTGACTCACCCATGTCATTTGTGCCCTAAGTCAGGCCTCGTTTGGCTCAACCATATTTTTTACACCTCGAGTCGGGCCTCGTTTGACTCAATGTTATCATTTGTGCCTCGAGGCAGGTCTCGTTTGACTCAAATTTATCATTTGTGCTCGAGGCGGTCCTCGTTCGACTTAATATTATCATTTGTACCTTGAGGCGGGTCTCATTCGACTCAACCTTATCATTTGCGCCTCTAGTCGAGCATTGTTTGACTCGCACATATCATTTGTGCCTTGAGTTGGGCCTCGTTCGACTCAACCTTATCATTTGCGCCTCAAGTTGGTCCTCGTTTGACTCAACCTTATCATTTGCGCCTCGTGTTGGGCCTCATTCAACACACCCTTACCATTTGTGCCTCAAGTCAGGTCTTGTTTGACTCACCAAATTTTTTGTGCCTCAAGTCGGGCCTTGTTTCACTCATCCTTATCATTTAAGCCTCGAGTCGGGTCTCGTTTGACTCAACCATATCTTTTGTGCCCCAAGACGGTCCTCGTTTGACTCAACCATATCTTTTGCACCTCAAATCGGGGTTCGTTTGACTCAACATTATCATTTGCGCCTCGAGTCAGGCATTGTTTTACTCAACCATATCATTTGTGCCTCGAGTCGGGCCTCGTTTGACTCACCCATATCATTTGTGCCCCAAGTCGGGCCTCGTTTGACTCAACCATATCTTTTGCACCTTGAGTTGGGCCTTCTTTGACTTAAGGTTATCATTTGTGCCTCAAGCCGGGTCTCGTTCGACTCAACCTTATCATTTGTGCCTTGAGTTGGGCTTGATTCGACTCAACCTTATCATTTGCGCCTCGTGTTGGGCCTCATTCAACTCAACCTTATCATTTGCGCCTTGAGTCGGGCCTCGTTTGACTCACCCATATCATTTGTGCCTCGACTCGGGCCTTGTTTGACTCAACCTTATAATTTGTGCCTCAAGTTGAGCCTCGTTCAACATACCCTTCCCATTTGCACCTCGAGTCGGGCCTCGTTTGACTCAACCATATCATTTGTGCCTTGAGTCACACCTCGTTTGACTCAACCTTATCAACTATGCCTTGACTCGGCCCTCATTTGACTCAACCTTATCATTTGTGCCTCCAGTTGGGCCTCGTTCGACTTAACCTTATCATTTGCGCCTCAAGTCAGGCCTCATTTGACTCAACCTTATCATTTATGCCTCGAGTCGGGCCTCGTTTGACTCAACCTTATCACTTGTGCCTCGAGTCGGGCCTTGTTTGACTCAACCATATCATTTGATCCTCGAGTCGGGCCTCGTTTGACTCACCCATATCATTTTTGCCTCAATTCGGGCCTCGTTTGACATAACCATATCATTTGTGCCTCGAGCCGGGCCTCGTTTAACTCAATATTATCATTTGCGCCTCAAGCCGGGTCTCGTTCGACTCAACCTTATCATTTGTACCTTTAGTCGGGCCTCGCTCAACTCATCCTTAGCATTTGCGCCTCGAGTAGGGCCTCGTTTGACTCAACCATACCATTTGTGCCTTGAGTCGGGCCACATTTGGCTCAACCTTATCATTTGCGCCTCGAGTAGGGCCTCATTCGACTCAACCTTATCATTTGTGCCTCTAGTCAGGCCTCGTTTGACTCGCACAAATCATTTGCGCCTCAAGTCAAGTCTCGTTTGACTCAACCATATCTTTTGTGCCCCAAATCGGTCCTCATTTGACTCAACCATATCTTTTGCACCTCGAATCGGGCCACGTTTGACTCAACATTATCATTTGCGCCTCGAGTCGGGCATTGTTTGACTCAACCATATCATTTGTGCCTCAAGTTGGCCCTCGTTTGATTCACCCATAACATTTGTGCTTTAAGTCGGGCCTCGTTTGACTCAACCTTATCTTTTGCATCTCGAGTCAGGCCTCGTTTGACTTAACCTTATCATTTGTGCCTCGTGTTGGGCTTCATTCAACTCACCCTTACCATTTGCGTCTCGAGTCAAGTCTCGTTTGACTCACCCAAATCATTTGTGCCTTAAGTCAGGCCTCGTTTTATTCAACCTTATCATTTATGCCTCGAGTCAGGCCTTGTTTGACTCAACCTTATCATTAGCACCTCGAGTCGGGTCTCGTTTGACTCCACCTTATAATTTATCCTTGAGTTAGGCCTCGTTTGACTCAACCATATCATTTGCGCCTCGAATCGGGCCTCGTTTGACTCGCCAATATCATTTGCGCCTTGACTCAGGCCTTGTTTGACTCAACCTTATAATTTGTGCCTTAAGTTGGGCCTCATTCAACTCACCCTTACCATTTGCGCCTCGAGTCGGGCTTCGTTTGACTGAACCATATCATTTGTGCCTCGAGCCGGGCCTTGTTCGACTCAACCTTATCATTTGCTCCTCGAGTTGGTCCTCGTTTGACTCAACCTTATCATTTGCCCCTCGTGTTGGGCCTCATTCAACTCACCCTTACCATTTGCGCCTCGAGCTGGGTTTTGTTTGACTCACCCAAACCATTTGTACCTCAAGTCGAGCTTTGTTTGACTCAACCTTATCATTTATGCCTCGAGTGAGGCCTCGTTTCACTCAACCTTATCATTTGTACCTCGAATCGGGGCTCGATTGACTCAACCTTGTCATTTGTGCCTTGAGTTGGGCTTCGTTCAACTCATCCTTACCATTTGTGCCTCAAGTCGGGCCTCGTTTGACTGAACCATATCATTTGTGCTTCGAGTAGGGCCTCATTTGACTTAACCTTATCATTTGCACCTCGAGTCGGTCCTCGTTTGACTCGTACATATCATTTGTGCCTTGAGTCGGGCCTCGTTTGACTCAACCATCTCATTTGCGCCTCAAGTCGGGCCTCATTTGACTCAACCTTAACTTTTGCGCCTCGAGTTGGTCCTTGTTTGACTCAACCTTATCATTTTCGCCTCGTGTTGGGCCTCATTCAACTCAACCTTACCATTTGTGCCTCGAGTCAGGTCTTGTTTGACTCACCCAAATCATTTGCGCCTCGAATCGGGCCTCGTTTGACTCGCCCATATCATTTGTGCCTTGACTCAGGCCTTATTTGACTCAACCTTATAATTTCTGCCTTAAGTTAGGCCTCGTTCAACTCACCCTTACCATTTGCGCCTCGAGTCGGGCTTTGTTTGACTGAACCATATCATTTGCCCCTCGAGCCGGGCCTCGTTTGACTCAACCTTATCATTTGCGCCTCGAGTTGGTCCTCGTTTGACTCAACCTTATCATTTGCCCCTCGTGTTGGGCCTCATTCAACTCACCCTTACCATTTGCGCCTCGAGCCGGGTTTTGTTTGACTCACCCAAACCATTTGTGCCTCAAGTCGAGCTTCGTTTAACTCAACCTTATCATTTATGCCTCGAGTCAGGCCTCGTTTCACTCAACCTTATCATTTGTACCTCGAATCGGGCCTCGATTGACTCAACCTTGTCATTTGCGCCTCGAGTTGGGCCTCGTTCAACTCATCCTTACCATTTGTGCCTCGAGTTGGGCCTCGTTTGACTCAACCATATCATTTGTGCCTTGAATCGGGCATTGTTTGACTCAACCGTATAATTTGCACCTCGAGTCGGGCCACGTTTGACTCAACCTTATAAATTATGCCTTGACTCGGCCCTCATTTAACTCAACCTTATCATTTATGCCTTCAGTTGGGCCTCGTTCGACTTAACCTTATCATTTGTGCCTCGAGTTGGGCCTCATTTGACTCACCCATATCATTTTTGCCCCAAGTCGGGCCTTGTTTGACTCAACCATATCTTTTGCACCTCAAGTCGGGCCTCGTTTAACTCAATATTATCTTTTGTGCCTCGAGCTGGGTCTCGTTCGACTCAACCTTATTATTTGCACCTTGAGTCGGGCCTCGTTTGACTTACCCATATCATTTGCGCTTTGACTCGGGCCTCATTTGACTCAACCTTATAATTTGTGCCTCGAGTTGGGCGTCGTTCATCTCACCCTTACCAATTGCGCCTTAAGCCGGCCTTGTTTGACTCAACCATATCATCTGTGCCTCGAGCCAGGCCTCGTTTGACTCAACCATATCATCTGTGCCTCGAGTCGGGCCTCGTTTGACTCAACCTTATCATTTGCACCTCGAGTTGGGCCTCATTTGACTTGACCTTATAATTTGTGCCTTGAGTTAGGCCTCGTTTGACTCATTCATATCATTTGCGCCTTGAATCGGGCCTCGTTTGACTCACCCATATCATTTGCACCATGACTCAGGCCTTGTTTGACTCAACCTTATAATTTGTGCCTTAAGTTGGGCCTCGTTCAACTCACCCTTACCATTTGCGCCTCGAGTCTGGCCTCGTTTGACTGAACCATATCATTTGTGCCTCGAGTAGGGCCTCCTTTGACTTAACCTTATCATTTGCACCTCGAGTCGGTCCTCGTTTGACTCGCACATATCATTTGTGCCTTGAGTTAGGCCTCGTTTGACTCAACCATCTCATTTGCACCTCAAGTCGGGCCTCATTTGACTCAACCTTATCTTTTGCGCCTCGAGTTGGTCCTTGTTTGACTCAACCTTATCATTTCCGCCTCGTGTTGGGCCTCATTCAACTCAACCTTACCATTTGTGCCTCGAGTCAGGTCTCGTTTGACTCACCCAAATCAATTGTGCCTCAAGTCAGGCCTCATTTGACTAAACCTTATCATTTATGCCCTGAGTCGGGCCTCATTTGACTCAACCATATCTTTTGTGCCCCAAGTCGGGCCTCGTTTGACTCAACCATATCTATTGCACCTCGAATCGGGCTATGTTTGACTCAACATTATCATTTGCGCCTCGAGTCGGGCATTGTTTGACTCAACCATATCATTTGTGCCTCGAGTCGAGCCTCGTTTGATTCACCCATAACATTTGTGCCCTAAGTCGGGCCTCGTTTGACTCAACCTTATGTTTTGCACCTCGAGTCGGGCCTCGTTTGACTCAACCATATCATTTGCGCCTCGAGTCGGGCCTCGTTTGACTCACACATATCATTTGCGCCATGACTCGGGCCTCGTTTGACTCAACCTTATAATTTGTGCCTCAAGTTGGGCCTCATTCAACTCACCCTTACCATTTGTGCCTCGAGTCGGGCCTCGTTTGACTTAACCATATCATTTGTGCCTCGAGTCGGGCCTCGTTTGACTCAACCATATCATTTGCGCCTCGAGTCGGCCTCGTTTGACTCACACAGATCATTTGCGCCTTGACTCAGGCCTCGTTTGACTCAACCTTATAATTTGTGCCTCAAGTTGGGCCTCATTCAACTCACCCTTACCATTTGCGCCTCGAGTTGGGACTCATTTGACTTAACCATTTTGTGCCTCGAGTCGGGCCTCGTTTGACTCAACCGTATCATTTGCACCTCGAGTTGGGCCTCGTTTGACTCACCCAAATCATTTATGCCTCAAGTCGGGCCTCGTTTAACTCAAACTTATCATTTATGCATCGAGTCGGGCCTCGTTTGACTCAACCTTATTATTTGCGCCTCGAGTCGAGCATCATTTGACTCAACCATATCATTTACGCCTCGAGTTGGGCCTCGTTTGACTTAACCATATCATTTGTGCCTCGAGTCGGGCCTCGTTTGACTCAACCATATCATTTGCGCATCGAGTCGGGCTTCGTTTCATTCAATATTATCATTTGTGCCTCGAGGCGGGTCTCATTCGACTCAACCCTATCATTTGCGCCTCGAGTCGGCCCCATTTGACTCGCCCATACAATTTGTGCCTCGAGTCGGGCCTCGTTTGACTCAACCTTATCATTTATACCTTGAGTCAGGCCTCATTTCACTCAACCTTATCACTTGCACCTCGAGTTAGGCCTTGTTTGACTCAACCTCATCATTTGTGCCTCGAGTCAGGCTTCGTTTGACTCAATATTATCATTTGCGCCTCGAGGCGGGTCTCGTTCGAGTCAACCTATAATTGGCGCCTCGAGTCAGGCCTCGTTTGACTCGCGCATATTATTTGTGCCTTGAGTCGGGCCTCGTTTGGCTCAACCATATCATTTGTGCCTCGAGTTGGGCCTCGTTCGGCTCAACCATATCATTTATGCCTCGAGTCGGGCCTCGTTTCACCAACCTTATCATTTGCACCTCGAGTCGGGCCTTGTTTGACTCAACGTTATCATTTGCGCCCTAAGTCATTCCTCGTTTGACTCAACCATATCATTTGCGCCTTGAGTAGGTCCTCGTTTGACTCAACCTTATCATTTGCACCTCGAGTCGGGCCTCGTTTGACTCTCTCAAATCATTTGTGCCCCAAGTCGGGCCTCGTTTAACTCAACCTTATCATTTATGCCTTGAGTTGGGCCTCGTTTGACTTAACCTTATCATTTGTGCCTCAAGTCGGGCCTCGTTTGACTCAACCATATCATTTGCGCCTCGAGTCGGGTCTTGTTCGAGTCAACCTTATCATTTGCGCCTCGAGTCGGGCCTCGTTTGACTCGCCCATATCATTTGTGCCTTGAGTCAGGCCTCGTTTGACTCAACCTTATAATTTGTGCCTCGAGTTGGGCCTCGTTCAACTCAACCTTACCATTTGAGCCTCAAGTCGGGCATCGTTTGACTTGCCCATATCATTTGTGCTTCTAGTCGGGGCTCGTTTGACTCGACCTTATCATTTACGCCTCGAGTCAGGCCTCGTTTGACTCGCCCATATCATTTGTGCCTTGAGTCAGGCCTCGTTTGACTCCACCATATCATTTGTGCCTCGAGTCGGGCCTCGTTCGACTCAACCTTATCATTTGCGCCTCGAATTGCTCCTCATTTGACTTCACCTTATCATTTGCACCTCGTGTTGTGCCTCATTCAGCTCACCCTTACCATTTGCGCCTCAAGTCGGGCCTCGTTTGACTCAACCACATCATTTGTGCCTCGAGTCGGGCCTCGTTTGACTCACCCATAATATTTGCGCCTTGACTCGGGCCGCGTTTGACACAACCTTATAATTTGTGCCTCGAGTTGGGCATCATTCAGCTCACCCTTACCATTTGCGCCTCGGGTCAGGCCTTGTTTGACTCAACCATATCATTTGTGCCTCGAGTCGGGTCTCGTTTAACTCAACCTTATCATTTGTGGCTCGAGTCGAGCCTCATTTGACTCAACCTTATAATTTATGCCTCGAGTCGGGCCTCGTTTGGCTCAACCATATCATTTGTGCCTCGAGTCGGGTCACATTTGACTCAACCTTATCATTTACGCCTTGAGTCTGGCCTTGTTCTCTCAAACTTATCATTTGCGCCTTGAGTTGGGCCTCGTTTCACTCACCCATATCATTTGCGCCGTGACTCGGGCTCGTTTGACTCTACGTTGTAATTTGTGCCTCGTGTTGGGCCTCGTTGAACTCAACCTTACCATTTGTGCCTCGAGTCGAGCATCGTTTGACTTAACCATATCATTTGAGCCTCGAGTCAGGCCTCGTTTGACTCACCCATATCATTTGTGCCTCTAGTTGGGTCTCGTTTAACTCACCCTTATCATTTGTGCCTCGAGTCAGTCCTCATTTGACTCACTCATATCATTTGTGCCTCGACTCGGATCTTGTTTGACTCAACCTTATAATTTGTGCCTCGAGTTAGGCCTCGTTCAACTCGCCCTTACCATTTGCACCTCGAGTCGGATCTCAATTGACTCAACCATATCATATGTGCCTTGAGTTGGGCCTCGTTTGACTCAACCGTATCATTTGCACCTCGAGTCGGGACTCGTTTGACTCAACGTTATCAATTATGCCTTGAGTCGGCCCTCATTTGACTCAACCTTATCATTTGCGCCTCGAGTCGGGCCTCGTTTGACTTACCCAAATCATTTCTGCCTCAAGTCGAGCCTCGTTTGAGTCAACCTTATCATTTGCACCTTGAGTCGGGCCTCGTTTAACTCAACCATATCATTTGAACCTCGAGTCAGGCCTCGTTTGACTCACCCAAATCATTTGTGCCTCAAGTCAGGCCTCGTTTGACTTAACTTTATCATTTATGCCTTGAGTCGGGCTTCGTTTGACTCAACCTTATCATTTGTGCCTCGAGTCGGGCCTCGTTTGACTTAACCATATCATTTGAGCCTCGAGTCGGGCCTCGTTTGACTCAATATTATCATTTGTGCCATGAGGCGGGTCTCGTTCAACTCAACCTTATCATTTGTGCCTCGAGTCGGGCATGTTCAACCCTCCCTTACCCTTTGTGCCTCGAGTCGTTGCTCGTTTGACTCACCCATATCATTTGTGCCATGAGGCGGGTCTCGTTCAACTCAACCTTATCATTTGTGCCTCGAGTCGGGCATGTTCAACTCTCCCTTACCCTTTGTGCCTCGAGTCGTTGCTCGTTTGACTCACCCATATCATTTGTGCATCAACCCAGGCCTCATTTGACTTAACCTTATAATTTGTGCCTCGAGTTGGGCATCG
This sequence comes from Dicorynia guianensis, assembly GCA_037013595.1. Taxonomy (NCBI): domain Eukaryota; kingdom Viridiplantae; phylum Streptophyta; class Magnoliopsida; order Fabales; family Fabaceae; genus Dicorynia; species Dicorynia guianensis. The sequence continues at coordinate 19,195,417 of JASUAB010000002.1, read as the reverse complement.
TTCAACTCAACCATATCAATTGCGCCTCAAGTCGGGCCTCGTTTGACTTAACCATATCATTTGGTGAGTCGGGACTCGTTTGACTCACCCATATCATTTGCGCCTCGACGCGGGCCTCGTTTGACTCAACCTTATAATTTGTGCCTCGAGTTGGGCCTCATTCAACTCACCCTTATCATTTGTGCCTCAAGTCGGGCCTCGTTTAACTCAACCATCTCATTTGTGCCTCGAGTCGAGCCACATTTGACTCAATATTATCATTTGCGCCTCGAGATGGGTTTCGTTCGACTCAACCTTATCATTTGCGCCTCGAGTCGGGCCTCGTTTGACTTGCCCATATCATTTGTGCCTTGAGTTGGTCCTCGTTTGACTCAACCTGTTCATTTACCCCTCGTGTTGGTCCTCATTCAACTCACCCTTACCATTTGCGCCTCGAGTCAGGCCTCGTTTGACTCACCCATATCATTTGCGCCACAAGTTAGGCCTCGTTTGACTCACCCATATTATTTGTGCCTCGACTTGGGCCTCGTTTGACTCAACCTTATAATTTGTGCCTCAAGTTGGGCCTCGTTCAACTCACCCTTACCATTTGCGCCTCGAGTCGGGCCTCGTTTGACTCAACCATATCATTTGAGTCTCGAGTCGGGCCTCGTTTGACTCACGCATATCATTTGCGCCTCAAGTTAGGCCTCGTTTGACTCAACCATATCATTTGCGCCTCGAGTCGTGCCTCATTTGACTCAATATTATCATTTGTGCCGCGAGGCGGGTCTCGTTCGACTCAACCTTATCATTTGCGCCTCGAGTCGGGCCTCATTTGACACAACCTTATAATTTGCACCTCGAGTCGGGCCTCGTTTGACTCAACCATATCATTTGCGCCTCGAGTTGGGACTCGTTTGACTCACCCATTTTAGTTGCACCTAGACTCGGGCCTCGTTTAACTCAACCGTATAATTTGCGCTTCGAGTTGGGCCTCATTCAACTCACCCTTGCCATTTTTGCCTCGAGTTGGGCCTCGTTTGACTCAACCATATCATTTGCGCCAAGAGTCAGGCCTCGTTTGACTCGCCCATATCATTTGTGCCTTGCGTTGGTCCTCGTTTGACTCAACCTAATCATTTGCGCCTCGTGTTGGTCCTCATTCAACTCACCCTTACCATTTGTGCCACGAGTCGGGCCTCGTTTGACTCGCCCATATCATTTGTGCCTCAAGTCGGCCCTCATTTGACTCACCCATATCATTTGTGCCTTGACCGAGCCTCGTTTGACTCAGAGATATCATTTGTGCCTCAACTTGGGCCTCGTTTGACTCAACCTTATCATTTATGCCTCGAGTCGGGCCTCGTTTAGCTCAACCTCATCATTTGTGCCTCGAGTGGGCCTCGTTCAACTCACCCTTACCATTTGCGCCTCGAGTCGGGCCTCCTTTCGCTCACCCATATCATTTGGGCCTCGTTTGACTCAAACATATCATTTACGTCTTGAGTCGGGCCTCGTTTGACTTAACCTTATTATTTGCGCCTCAAGTCGGGCCTTGTTTGACTCAACCATGTCATTTACGCCTCGAGTCGGGCCTCGTTTGACTCAACCTTATCATTTGCGCCTTGAGTCGAGCTACGTTTAACTCAACCTTATATTTGCGCCTCAACTCGAGCCTCGTTTGACTCACAAATATCATTTGTGCCTCAACTTGGGCCTCGTATGACTCAACCTTATCATTTGCGCCTTGAGTCAGGCTTCGTTCGACTTAACCTTATCATTTGTGCCACAAGTTGAGGCTCATTTGACTCAACCATATCATTTACGCGTTGCGCCGGGCCTCGTTTGATTAAACCTTGTCATATGCGCCTCAAGTCAGGCCTCGTTCAACTCAAACTTATCATTTGTGCCTTGAGTCAGGCCTCGTTTCACTCAACCATATCATTTGTGCATCAACTTGCGACTTGTTTGACTCAACCATACCATTTGCGCCACGAGTCGGGCCTCGTTTGACTCACCCATATCATTGGTGCCTCGAGTCGGCCCTCGTTTGACTCACCCATATGATTTGCGCCTCGACTCGAGCCTCGTTTGACTCACAGATATCATTTATGCCTCAACTTGGGCCTCGTTAGACTCAACCTTATCATTTGTGCCTTGAGTCGGGCCTCCTTTGACTCACCCTTATCATTTGCGCCTTGTGTCAGGCCTCGTTTGACTCAACTTTATCATTTATGCCTCGAGTCAGGCCTTGTTTAACTCAACCTTATCATTTGTGCCTCAAGTTGGGCCTCGTTCAACTCAACCTTACCATTTGCGCCTCGAGTCGGGCCTCGTTTCACTCACCCATATAATTTGTGCCTCAACTCGGGCCTCGTTTGACACAAACATATCATTTACGCCTCGAGTCGGGCCTCGTTTGACTTAACCATATCATTTACGCCTCGAGTTGGGCGTCGTTTGACTCAACCTTATCAATTTTGCCATGAGTCGAGCCTCGTTTGACTCAACCTTATCATTTGTGCCTCGAGTCGGGCCTCGTTCAACTCAACCTTATCATTTGTGCCACAAGTCGGAGCTTGTTTGACTCAACCATATCATTTGCGCCTCGAGTCAGGCCTCCTTTGACTCACCCATATCATTTGTGCCTCGACTCGGGCCTTGCTTGACTCACACATATCATTTGTGCCTCAACTTGGGCCTCCTTTGACTCAACCTTATCATTTTCGACTCGAGTTGGGCCTCGTTTGACTCAACCATATCATTTGTGCCTCAAGTCGAGCCTCGTTTGACTCAACCATATCATTTGTGCCTGAAGTCGGGCCTCGTTCGACTCAACCTTATCATTTGCGCCTCGAGTCGGGCCTTGTTTGATTTACACATTCATTTGCGCCTCGAGTCAGGCCTCGTTTGACTTAACCATATCATTTGCGCCTCGTCGCTGGCCTTGTTCGACTCAACCGTATCATTTGCGCCTCGAGTTGGTCCTTATTTGACTCAACCTTATCATTTGCGCCTCGAGTCGGGCCTCGTTTGACTCGTCCATATCATTTGTGCCTTGAGTTGGTCCTCGTTTGACTCAACCTGTTCATTTACCCCTCGTGTTGGTCCTCATTCAACTCACCCTTACCATTTGCGCCTCGAGTCAGGCCTCGTTTGACTCACCCATATCATTTGCGCCACAAGTTAGGCCTCGTTTGACTCACCCATATTATTTGTGCCTCGACTTGGGCCTCGTTTGACTCAACCTTATAATTTGTGCCTCAAGTTGGGCCTCGTTCAACTCACCCTTACCATTTGCGCCTCGAGTCGGGCCTCGTTTGACTCAACCATATCATTTGAGTCTCGAGTCGGGCCTCGTTTGACTCACGCATATCATTTGCGCCTCAAGTTAGGCCTCGTTTGACTCAACCATATCATTTGCGCCTCGAGTCGTGCCTCATTTGACTCAATATTATCATTTGTGCCGCGAGGCGGGTCTCGTTCGACTCAACCTTATCATTTGCGCCTCGAGTCGGGCCTCATTTCACTCGCTCATATCACTTGTCCCTTGAGTCGGTCCTCATTTGACTCAACCATATCATTTGCACCTCGAGTCGGGCCTCGTTCGACTCAACCTTATCATTGGCGCCTCTAGATAGTCCTCATTTGACTCAACTTTATCATTTGCGCCTCGTGTTGGGCCTCATTCAACTCATCCTTACCATTTGTGCCTCGAGTCGGGCCTCGTTTCACTCTCCCAAATCATTTGTGCCTCAACTCGGTCCTCGTTTGACTCAACCTTATCATTTATGCGTTGAGTTGGGCCTCGTTTGACTCAACCTTACCATTTGCACCTCGAGTCGGGCCTCATTTGACACAACCTTATAATTTGCACCTCGAGTCGGGCCTCGTTTGACTCAACCATATCATTTGCGCCTCGAGTTGGGACTCGTTTGACTTACCCATATTAGTTGCACCTAGACTCGGGCCTCGTTTAACTCAACCGTATAATTTACGCTTCGAGTTGGGCCTCATTCAACTCACCCTTGCTATTTTTGCCTCGAGTTGGGCCTCGTTTGACTCAACCATATCATTTGCGCCAAGAGTCGAGCCTTGCTTGACTCAATATTATCATTTGCTCCTTGAGCCGGGTCTCGTTCGACTCAACCTTATCATTTGTGCCTCGAGTCAGGCCTCGTTTGACTCGCCCATATCATTTGTGCCTTGAGTTGGTCCTCGTTTGACTCAACCTAATCGTTTGCGCCTCGTGTTGGTCGTCATTCAACTCACCCTTACCATTTGCGCCACGAGTCGGGCCTCGTTTGACTCGCCCATATCATTTGTGCCTTAAGTCGGCCCTCATTTGACTCACCCATATCATTTGTGCCTTGACCGAGCCTCGTTTGACTCAGAGATATCATTTGTGCCTCAACTTGGGCCTCGTTTGACTCAACCTTATCATTTATGCCTCGAGTCGGGCCTCGTTTAACTCAACCTCATCATTTGTGCCTCGAGTGGGCCTCGTTCAACTCACCCTTACCATTTGCGCCTCGAGTCGGGCCTCCTTTTGCTCACCCATATCATTTGGGCCTCGTTTGACTCAAACATATCATTTACGTCTTGAGTCGGGCCTCGTTTGACTTAACCTTATTATTTGCGCCTCGAGTCGGGCCTCGTTTGACTCAACCATGTCATTTACGCCTCGAGTCGGGCCTCGTTTGACTCAACCTTATCATTTGCGCCTTGAGTCGAGCTACATTTAACTCAACCTTATATTTGCGCCTCAACTCGAGCCTCGTTTGACTCACAAATATCATTTGTGCCTCAACTTGGGCCTCGTATGACTCAACCTTATCATTTGCGCCTTGAGTCAGGCTTCGTTCGACTTAACCTTATCATTTGTGCCACAAGTTGAGGCTCATTTGACTCAACCATATCATTTACGCGTTGCGCCGGGCCTCGTTTGATTAAACCTTGTCATATGCGCCTCAAGTCAGGCCTCGTTCAACTCAAACTTATCATTTGTGCCTTGAGTCAGGCCTCGTTTCACTCAACCATATCATTTGTGCATCAACTTGTGACTTGTTTGACTCAACCATACCATTTGCGCCACGAGTCGGGCCTCGTTTGACTCACCCATATCATTGGTGCCTCGAGTCGGCCCTCGTTTGACTCACCCATATCATTTGCGCCTCGACTCGAGCCTCGTTTGACTCACAGATATCATTTATGCCTCAACTTGGGCCTCGTTAGACTCAACCTTATCATTTGTGCCTTGAGTCGGGCCTCCTTTGACTCACCCTTATCATTTGCGCCTTGTGTCAGGCCTCGTTTGACTCAACTTTATCATTTATGCCTCGAGTCAGGCCTCGTTTAACTCAACCTTATCATTTGTGCCTCAAGTTGGGCCTCGTTCAACTCAACCTTACCATTTGCGCCTCGAGTCGGGCCTCGTTTCACTCACCCATATAATTTGTGCCTCAACTAGGGCCTCGTTTGACACAAACATATCATTTACGCCTCGAGTCGGGCCTCGTTTGACTCAACCATATCATTTACGCCTCGAGTTGGGCGTCGTTTGACTCAACCTTATCAATTTTGCCATGAGTCGAGCCTCGTTTGACTCAACCTTATCATTTGTGCCTCGAGTCGGGCCTTGTTCAACTCAACCTTATCATTTGTGCCACAAGTCGGGGCTTGTTTGACTCAACCATATCATTTGCGCCTCGAGTCGGGCCTCCTTTGACTCACCCATATCATTTGTGCCTCGACTCGGGCCTTGCTTGACTCACACATATCATTTGTGCCTCAACTTGGGCCTCCTTTGACTCAACCTTATCATTTCCGACTCGAGTTGGGCCTCGTTTGACTCAACCATATCATTTGTGCCTCAAGTCGAGCCTCGTTTGACTCAACCATATCATTTGTGCCTGGAGTCGGGCCTCGTTCGACTCAACCTTATCATTTGCGCCTCGAGTCGGGCCTTGTTTGATTTACACATTCATTTGCGCCTCGAGTCAGGCCTCGTTTGACTTAACCATATCATTTGCGCCTCGTCGCGGGCCTTGTTCGACTCAACCGTATCATTTGCGCCTCGAGTTGGTCCTTATTTGACTCAACCTTATCATTTGGGCCTCGTGTGGGGCCTCGGTCAACTCACCCTTACCATTTGCGCCTTGAGGCGGGCATCGTTTGACTCGCCCATATCGTTTGTGCCCTAAGTCGAGCCTCGTTTGACTTGACCATATGATTTTTGCGTTGTGTCAGGCCTCGTTTGATTCAACCTTGTCATTTGCCCCTCGAGTCAGGCCTCGTTCAACTCAACCATATCATTTGCACCTCGAGTTGGGCCTCGTTTGACTCAACCATATCATTTGTGCCTCAAGTCGAGCCTCGTTTGACTCAACCATATCATTTGTGCCTGGAGTCGGGCCTCGTTCGACTCAACCTTATCATTTGCGCCTCGAGTCGGGCCTTGTTTGATTTACACATATCATTTGCGCCTCGTGTCGAGCCTCGTTTGACTCAACCATATCATTTGTGCCTCGTGGCGGGCCTTGTTCGACTCCACCGTATCATTTGTGCCTCGAGTTGGTCCTTGTTTGACTCAACCTTATCATTTGAGCTCGTGTTGGGCCTCGGTCAACTCACCCTTACCATTTGCGCCTCGAGGTGGGCATCGTTTGACTCACCCATATCATTTGTGCCCCAAGTCGAGCCTCGTTTGACTCAACCATATCATTTGTGCCTCGAGTTAGGCCTCATTTGACCCAACATTATCATTTACACCTCGAGTCGGGTCTCGTTCGACTCAACCTTATCATTTGCGCTTCGAGTAGGGCCTCGTTTGACTCACCCATATCATTTATGCCTTGAGAGGCCTCGTTTGACTCAACCATATCATTTGCGCCTCGGGTTGGGCCTTGTTCGACTTAACCTTTTCATTTGCGCCTTGAGTCGGGCCTCATTTGACTCAACCTTACCATTTATGCCACGAGTTGGGTCTCGTTTGATTCAACATTATAATTTGCGCCTCGAGTCGAGCCTCGTTCAACTCAACCTTACCATTTACGCCTCATGTCGGGCCTTGTTTGACTCAACCTTATTATTTGCAGCTCGAGTCAGGCCTCGTTTGACTCAACCATATCATTTGCACCTCGGGTTGGGCCTTGTTCGACTCAACCTTTTCATTTGCGCCTCGAGTCGGGCCTCATTTGACTCAACCTTACCATTTGTGCCACGAGTTGGGCCTCGTTTGACTCAATATTATAATTTGCACCTCGAGTCGAGCCTCGTTCAACTTAACCTTACCATTTGCACCTCATGTCAGGCTTTGTTCGACTCAACCTTATCTTTACGGCTTGAGTCAGGCCTCATTTGACTCAACCTTATAACTTACGCCTCTAAGCGGGCCTCATTCAACTCATCCCTACCATTTGCAGCTCAAGTCGGGCCTCGTTTGACTTAACCTCATCGTTTATGCCTCAAGTCGGGCCTCGTTCGACTCAACCTTATCATTTGCCTTCGAGTCGGGCCTCGTCTGACTCAACGTTATCAATTGTGCTTCGAGTTCAGCCACGTTCGACTCAACTTTATCATTTGCATCTCGAGTCGGGCCTCGTTTGACTCGCCCATATCATTTGTTCCTGAAGCCGGGCCTCGTTTGACTCGCCCATATCATTTGTGCCTGAAGCTGGGCCTCGTTTGACTCACCCATATCATTTGTGTCGCAAGTTGGGCCTCGTTTGACCCAACCATTTCATTTGTGCCATGAGTCGGGCCTCGTTTGACTCAACATTATCATTTGCATCTCGAGTCAGGCCTCGTTCGACTCAACCTTATCATTTGCGCCTTGGGTCGGGCCTCGTTTGACTCACCCATATCATTTGTGCCTCAAGTCGAGCCTCGTTTGACTCAACCATATCATTTGCGCCTGGAGTTGGGCCTCGTTCGACTCAACCTTATCATTTGTGCCTCGAGTTGGACCTTGTTTGACTTACACATATCATTTGCGCCTCGAGTCGGGCCTTGTTTGACTCAACCATATCATTTGCGTCTCGTGGCGGGCCTTGTTCGACTCAACCGTATCATTTGCGCCTCGAGTTGATCGTTCTTTGACTCAGCCTGATCATTTGGGCCTCGTGTTGGGCCTCGATCAACTCACCCTTACCATTTGTGCCTCGAGTTGGGCCTCGTTTGACTCACCCATATCATTTGCGCCTTGACTCAAGCCTCGTTTGACTCAGAGATATCATTTGTGCCTCAACTTGGGCCTCGTTTGATTCAACCTTATCATTTATGCCTTGAGTCTGGCTTTGTTTAACTCAACCTCATTATTTGTGCCTCGAGTTGAGTCTTGTTCAACTCACCCTTACCATTGGCGCCTCGAGTCGGGACTCGTTTCACTCACCCATATCATTTGTGCCTCAACTCGAGCATCGTTTGACTCAAACATATCGGGCCTCGTTTGACTTAACCTTATCACTTGCGCCTCGAGTCAGGCCTCGTTTGACTCAATCATATCATTTGTGCCACTAGTTGGGGGGCTTGTTTGACTCAAGCATATCATTTGCGCCTCGAGTCGGGATTTGTTTGACTCACGCACATCATTTGTGTCGCAAGTCGGGCCTCGTTTGACCCAACCATTTCATTTGTGCCACGAGTTGGGCCTCGTTTGACTTAACATTATTATTTGCACCTCGAGTCAGGCCTCGTTCGACTCAACCTTACCATTTGCACCTTGGGTCGGGCCTCGTTTGACTCACCCATATCATTTGTGCCTTGAGTCAGGCCTCGTTTGACTCAACCATATCATTTGTGCCTCGTTTGACACAACCATATCATTTGTGCCTTCTGTCGGGCCTTGTTTGACTCAAACATATCATTTAGGCCTCGGGTCGGGCCTCGATTGACTCAACCATATCATTCGTGTCTCGAGTCAGGCCTTGTTTGGCTCAACCTTATAATTTATGCCTCGAGTTAGGCCTCGTTTGACTCAACCTTATATTTTGTGCCTCGAGTTGGGCCACGTCCGACTCAACCTTATGATTTCTGCCTCGAGTCGGGCTCGTTTGACTTAACCATAGCATTTGCACCTCGAGTCGGGCCACATTTGACTCAACCTTATCATTTGCGTCTCAAGTCGGGCCTCCTTCGACTTAACCTTATCAATTGCGCCTCGAGTCGGCCCTCGTTCAGCTCACCCATATCATTTGTGTCTCAACTCGGGCCTCGTTTGACTCAAACATATCATTTAGGCCTCGAGTCGGGCCTCGTTTGACTTAACCTTATTATTTGCGCCTCAAGTCGGGCCTCGTTTCACTCAACCATATCATTTGCACCTCGAGTCGGGCCACATTTGACACAACCTAATCATTTTTTGGGCCTCGTTCGACTCAACCATATCATTCGTGCCTCGAGTCGGGCCTTGTTTGACTCAACCTTATAATTTATGCCTCGAGTCAGGCCTCATTCGACTCAACCTTATCATTTGCGCCTCGAGTTGGAGCTTGTTTGTGTCAACCATATCATTTGCACCTCGAGTCGGGCCACATTTGACTCAACCTAATCATTTTTCGGGCCTCATTCGACTCAACCTTATCATTTGTGCCTCGAGTCAGACCTCGTTTGACTTAACCATATCATTTGTGCCTCAAGTCGGGCCTCGTTTGACTCAACCATATCACTTTTGCCTCGAGTCGGGCTTCGTTTGACTTAACCATATCATTTGCACCTCGAGTCGGGCCTCGTTTGACTCAACCATATCATTTGCGCATCAACTTGGGACTCGTTTGACTCAACCATACTATTTGCGCTACGACTCGGGCCTCGTTTGACTCACCCATATCATTTGTGCCCCGAGTCGGCCCTCGTTTGACTCACCCATATCATTTGCACCTAGACTCGAGCCTCGTTTGACTCACAGATATCATTTGTGCCTCAACTTGGCCCTCGTTTGCTCAATCTTATCATTTGCGCCTCGAGTCAGCCCTTCTTTGACTCACCCTTATCATTTGTGCCTCGAGTTATGCCTCGTTTGACTCAACCTTATCATTTATGCCTCGAGTCAGGCCTCGTTTAACTCAACCTCATCATTTGTGCCTCGAGTTGGGCCTCGTTCAACTCACCCTTATCATTTCTGCCTCAACTCGGGCCTCGTTTGACTCAAACATATCATTTATGCCTCGAGTCGGGCCTCGTTTGACTTAACCTTATCATTTACGCCTCGAGTCAGGCCTCGTTTGACTCAACCATATCATTTACGCCTTGAGTCGGGCCTCGTTTCACTCAACCTTATCATTTGCGCCTTGAATCGAGCCTCGTTTGACTCAACCTTATGATTTGCGCCTCGACTCGAGTCTCGTTTGACTCACAAGTATCATTTGTGTCTCAACTTAGGCCTCGTTCGACTAACCTTATCATTTGTGCCACGAGTCGGGGCTTGTTTGACTCAACGATATCATTTGCGCCTCGTTCGACACAACCATATCATTTGTACCTTCTGTCGGGCCTCGTTTGACTCAAACATATCATTTAGGCCTCGGGTCGGGCCTCGATTGACTCAACCATATCATTCGTGCCTCGAGTCAGGCCTTGTTTGGCTCAACCTTATAATTTATGCCTCGAGTTGGGCCTCGTTTGACTCAACCTTATATTTTGTGCCTCGAGTTGGGCCACGTCCGACTCAACCTTATGATTTCTGCCTCGGGTCGGGCTCGTTTGACTTAACCATAGCATTTGCGCCTCGAGTCGGGCCATATTTGACTCAACCTTATCATTTGCGTCTCAAGGCGGGCCTCCTTTGGCTTAACCTTATCAATTGCGGCTCGAGTCGGCCCTCGTTCAGCTCACCCATATCATTTGTGTCTCAACTCGGGCCTCGTTTGACTCAAACATATCATTTAGGCCTCGAGTCGGGCCTCGTTTGACTTAACCTTATCATTTGCGCCTCAAGTCGGGCCTCGTTTCACTCAACCATATCATTTGCGCCTCGAGTCGGGCCTTATTTCACTCAACCTTATCATTTGCGCCTTGAGTCGGACCACGTTTGACTCAACCATATCATTTGCACCTCGAGTCGGGCCACATTTGACACAACCTAATCATTTTTTGGGCCTCGTTCGACTCAACCATATCATTCGTGCCTCGAGTCGGGCCTTGTTTGACTCAACCTTATAATTTATGCCTCAAGTCAGGCCTCACTCGACTTAACCTTATCATTTGCGCCTCGAGTTGGAGCTCGTTTGTGTCAACCATATCATTTGCACCTCGAGTCGGGCCACATTTGACTCAACCTAATCATTTTTCGGGCCTCGTTCGACTCAACCTTATCATTTGTGCCTCGAGTCAGACCTCATTTGACTCAACCATATCATTTGCGCCTCAAGTCGGGCCTCGTTTGACTCAACCATATCACTTTTGCCTCGAGTTGGGCTTCGTTTGACTTAACCATATCATTTGCACCTCGAGTCGGGCCTCGTTTGACTCAACCATATCATTTGTGCATCAACTTGGGACTCGTTTGACTCAACCATCCTATTTGCGCTATGACTCGGGCCTCGTTTGACTCACCCATATCATTTGTGCCCTGAGTCGGCCCTCGTTTGACTCACCCATATCATTTGCACCTCGACTTGAGCCTCGTTTGACTCACAGATATCATTTGTGCCTCAACTTGGGCCTCGTTTGACTCAATCTTATCATTTGCGCCTCGAGTCAGCCCTTCTTTGACTCACCCTTATCATTTGTGCCTCAAGTTATGCCTCGTTTGACTCAACCTTATCATTTATGCCTCGAGTCAGGCCTCGTTTAACTCAACTTCATCATTTGTGCCTCGAGTTGGGCCTCGTTCAACTTACCCTTATCATTTTTGCCTCAACTCGGGCCTCGTTTGACTCAAACATATCATTTACGTCTCGAGTCGGGCCTCGTTTGACTTAACCTTATCATTTGCGCCTCGAGTCGGGCCTCGTTTGACTCAACCATATCAGTTACGCCTCGAGTCGGGCCTCGTTTCACTCAACCTTATCATTTGCACCATGAATCGAGCCTCATTTGACTCAACCTTATGATTTGCGCCTCGACTCGAGTCTCGTTTGACTCACAAGTATCATTTGTGCCTCAACTTAGGCCTCGTTCGACTCAACCTTATCATTTGTGCCACGATCGGGGCTTGTTTGACTCAACCATATCATTTGCGCCTCGAGTCGGGCCTCGTTTGACTCACCCATATCATTTGTGTCGAAAGTCGGGCCTCGTTTGACCTATCCATTTCATTTGTGCCATGAGTCGGGCTTCGTTTGACTCAACATTATCATTTGTGTCCCGAGTCAGGCCTCGTTCGACACAACCTTATCATTTACGCCTTGGGTCGGGCCTCGTTTGACTCACCCATATCATTTGTACCTTGAGTCAGGCCTCGATTGACTCAACTATATCATTTGCGCCTCGTTTGACACAACCATATCATTTGTGCTTTCCGTCGGGCCTTGTTCGACTCAACCTTATCATTCGTGCCTCGAGTTGGTCCTCGTTTGACTGAACCTTATCATTTGCGCGTTGTGTTGTGCCTCGTCCAACTCACCCTTATCATTTGTGTCTCAACTCGAGCCTTGTTTGACTCAACCATATTATTTAGGCCTCGGGTCGGGCCTCATTTGACTCAACCATATCATTCGTGCCTCGAGTCGGGCCTTGTTTGGCTCAACCTTATAATTTATACCTTGAGTCGGGCCTCGTTTGACTTAACCTTATAATTTGTGCCTCGAGTTGGGCCTCGTCTGACTCAACCTTATGATTTCTGCCTCGAGTCGGGCTCGTTTGACTTAACCATATGATTTGCACCTCGAGTCGGGCCACATTTGACCCAACCTTATCATTTGCGTCTCAAGTCAGGCCTCCTTCGGCTCAACCTTATCGTTTGTGCCTCGAGTCAGCCCTTGTTCAACTCACCCATATCATTTGTGTCTCAACTCGGGCCTCGTTTGACCTAAACATATCGTTTAGGCCTCGAGTCGGGCCTCGTTTGACTTAACCTTATCATTTGCGCCTCAAGTCGGGCCTCGTTTCACTCAACCATATCATTTGTGCCTCGAGTCGAGCCTCGTTTCACTCAACCTTATCATTTGCAGATTGAGTCGGACCTTGTTTGACTCAACCATATCATTTGCATCTCGAGTCGGGCCACATTTGACTCAACCTAATCATTTTTCGGGCCTTATTCGACTCAACCTTATCATTTGTGCCTCGAGTTAGACCTCATTTGACTCAACCATATCATTTGTGCCTCAAGTTGGGCCTGATTTGACTCATCCATATCACTTATGCCTTGAGTTGGGCTTCGTTTGACTTAACCATATCATTTGCACCTCGAGTCGGGCCTCGTTTGACTCAACCATATCATTTGTGCATCAACTTGGGACTCGTTTGACTCAACCATACCATTTGGGCATCGACTCGGGCCTCCTTTGACTCACCCATATCATTTGTGCCTCGAGTCGGCCCTCGTTTGACTCACCCGTATCATTTGCACCTCGACTCGAGCCTCGTTTGACTCATAGATATCATTTGTGCCTCAACTTGGGCCTCGTTTGACTCAACCTTATCATTTGCGCCTCGAGTCGGCCCTCCTTTGACTCACCCTTATCATTTGTGCCTCGAGTTAGGCCTCCTTTGACTCAACCTTATCATTTATGCCTCGAGTTGGGCCTCGTTTAACTCAACCTCATCATTTGTGCCTTGAGTTGGGCCTCATTCAACTCACCCTTATAATTTCTGCCTCAACTCGGGCCTCGTTTGACTCAAACATATTATTTATGCCTTGAGTCGGGCCTCGTATGACTTAACCTTATGATTTGCGCCTCGAGTCGGGCCTCGTTTGACTCAACCATATCATTTATGCCTCGAGTCGGGCCTTGTTTCGCTCAACCTTATCATTTGCGCCTCGAATGGAGTCTTGTTAAACCCAACCTTATGATTTGCGCCTCGACTCGAATCTCGTTTGACTCACAAGTATTATTTGTGCCTCAACTCGGGCCTCGTTCGACTCAACCTTATCGTTTATGCCACGAGTCAGGGCTTGTTTGACTCAACCATATCATTTGCGCCTCGAGTCGGGCCTCGTTTGACTCACCCATATCATTTGTGTCACAAGTCGAGCCTTGTTTGACCCAACCATTTCATTTGTGCCACGAGTCGGGCCTCGTTTGACTCAACATTATCTTTTGCGTCTCGAGTCAGGCCTCGTTTGACTCAACCTTATCATTTACGCCTTGGGTCGGGCCTCGTTTGACTCACCCATATCATTTGTGCCTTGAGTCAGGCCTCGTTTAACTTAACCATATCATTTGCACCTCGTTTGACTCAACCATATCATTTGTGCCTTCCGTCGCGCCTCGTTCGACTCAACCTTATCATTCGCGCCTCGAGTTGGTCCTCGTTTGACTGAAGCTTATCATTTGCGCCTTGTGTTATGCCTCGTCCAACTCACCCATATCATTTGTGTCTCAACTCGGGCCTCGTTTGACTCAAACATATCATTTAGGCCTCGGGTCGGGCCTCGTTTGACTCAACCATATCATTCGTGCCTCAAGTCGGGCCTTGTTTGGCTCAACCTTATAATTTATGCCTCGAGTCGGGCCTCGTTTGACTTAACCTTATAATTTGTGCCTCGAGTTGGGCCTCGTCTGACTCATCCTTATGATTTCTACCTCGAGTCGGGCTCGTTTGACTTAACCCTATCATTTGCACCTCGAGTCGGGCCACATTTGACTCAACCTTATCATTTGCGTCTCCAGTCGGGCCTCCTTCGTCTCAACCTTATCATTTGCGCCTCGAGTCGGCCCTTGTTCAACTCACCCATATAATTTGTGTCTCAACTCGGGCCTCGTTTGACCCAAACATATCATTTAGGCCTCGAATCGAGCCTCGTTTGACTTAACCTTATCATTTGTGCCTCAAGTCGGGCCTCATTTCACTCAACCATATCATTTGGGCCTCGAGTTGGGCCTCGTTTCACTCAACCTTATCATTTGGGCCTCGAGTCGGACCTCGTTTGACTCAACCATATCATTTGCACCTCGAGTCGGGCCACATTTGACTCAACCTAATCATTTTTCGGGCCTCGTTCGACTCAACCTTATCATTTGTGCCTCGAGTCAGACCTCATTTGACTCAACCATATCATTTGTGCCTCAAGTCGGGCCTCGTTTGACTCAATCATATCACTTATGCCTCGAGTCAGGCTTCGTTTGACTTAATGATATCATTTGCACCTCGAGTCGGGCCTTGTTTGACTCAACCATATCATTTGTGCATCAACTTGGGACTCATTTGACTCAACGATACCATTTGCGCTACGACTCGGGCCTTGTTTGACTCACCCATATCATTTGTGCCTCGAGTCGGCACTCGTTTGACTCATCCATATCATTTGCACCTCGCTCGAGCCTCGTTTGACTCACAGATATGATCTGTGCCTCAACTTGGGCCTCGTTTGACTCAACCTTATCATTTGCGCCTCGAGTCGGCCCTCCTTTGACTCACCCTTATCATTTGTGCCTCGAGTTAGGCCTCGTTTGACTCAACCTTATCATTTATGCCTCGAGTCGGGCCTCGTTTAACTCAATCTCATCATTTGTGCCCCGAGTTGGGCCTCGTTCAACTCACCTTTATCATTTCTGCCTCAACTCGGGCCTCGTTTGACTCAAACATATCATTTACGCCTCGAGTCGGGCCTCGTATGACTTAACCTTATCATTTGCGCCTCGAGTCGGGCCTCATTTGACTCAACCATATCATCTACGCCTCGAGTCGGGCCTCGTTTCACTCAACCTTATCATTTGCACCTTTAATCGAGACTCGTTTGACTCAACCTTATGATTTGCGCCTCGACTCGAGTCTCGTTTGACTCACAAGTATCATTTGTGCCTCAACTTGGGCCTCGTTCGACTCAACCTCATCATTTGTGCCACGAGTCGGGGCTTGTTTGACTCAACCATATCATTTGCGCCTCGAGTTGGGCCTCGTTTGACTCACCCATATCATTTGTGTCGCAAGTCGGGCCTCGTTTGACCCAACCATTTCATTTGTGCCATGAGTCGGGCCTTGTTTGACTCAACATTATCATTTGCGTCTCGAGTCAGGCCTCGTTCGACTCAACCTTATCATTTCCGCCTTGGGTCGGGCCTCGTTTGACTCACCCATATCATTTGTGCCTTGAGTCAGGCCTCGTTTGACTCAACCATATCATTTGTGCCTCGTTTGACTCAACCATATCATTTGTGCCTTCTGTCGGGCCTCGTTCGACTCAACCTTATCATTCGCGCCTTGAGTTGGTCCTTGTTTGACTGAACCTTATCATTTGCGCCTTGTGTTGTGCCTCGTCCAACTCACCCTTATCATTTGTGTCTCAACTCGGGCCTCGTTTGACTCAAACATATCATTTAGGACTCGGGTCGCGCCTCGTTTGACTCAACCATATCATTCGTGCCTCGAGTCGGGCCTTGGTTGGCTCAACCTTATAATTTATGCCTCGAGTCGGGCCTCGTTTGGCTCAACCTTATAATTTGTGCCTCGAGTTGGGCCTCGTCTGACTCAACCTTATGATTTCTGCCCTGAGTCGGGCTCATTTAACTTAACCATATCATTTGCACCTCGAGTCTGGCCACGTTTGACTTAACCTTATCATTTGCGTCTCAAGTCGGGCCTCCTTCGGCTCAACCTTATCGTTTGTGCCTCGAGTCGGCCCTTGTTCAACTCACCCATATCATTTGTGTCTCAACTCAGGTCTAGTTTGACCCAAACATATCATTTAGGCCTCGAGTCGGGCCTCATTTGACTTAACCTTATCATTTGCGCCTTGTGTTGTTCCTCGTCCAACTCACCCTTATCATTTTGTGTCTCAACTCGGGCCTTGTTTGACTTAAACATATCATTTAGGCATCGAGTCGGGCTTGCATTGACTCAACCATATCATTCGCACCTCGAGTCGGGCCTTGTTTGACTCAACCTTATGATTTATGCCTCAAGTTGGGCTTCATTTGACTCAAACATATTATTTGCACCTTGAATCAAACCTCGTTTGACTCAACCTTATCATTTGTGCCTCGAGTCGGACCTCATTTGACTCAACCATATCATTTGTGCCTCAAGTTGGGCCTCGTTTGACTCAACCATATTACTTATGCCTCGAGTCGGGCTTCGTTTGACTCAACCATATCATTTGTGCCTCGTGTCGGGCCTCGTTTGAGTCACCCATATCATTTGTGTTGCATGTCAGGCCTCGTTTGACCCAACCATTTCATTTGTGCCACGAGTCGGGCTTCGTTTGACTCAACATTATCATTTGTGTCTCGAGTCAGGCCTCGTTCGACACAACCTTATCATTTACACCTTGGGTCAGGCCTCGTTTGACTCACCCATATCATTTATGCCTTGAGTCAGGCCTCGTTTGACTCAACCATATGATTTGCGCGTCGTTTGACTCAACCATATCATTTGTGCCTTCCGTCGGGCCTCGTTCGACTCAACCTTATCATTCGTGCCTCGAGTTGGTCCTCGTTTAACTGAACCTTATTATTTGCGCCTTGTGTTGTGCCTCGTCCAACTCACCCTTATCATTTGTGTCTCAACTCGGGCCTTGTTTGACTCAAACATATTATTTAGCCCTCAGGGCGGGCCTCGTTTGACTCAACCATATCATTCGTGCCTCGAGTCGGGCATTGTTTGGCTCAACCTTATAATTTATGCCTCGAGTCGGGCCTCGTTTGACTCAACCTTATAATTTGTGCCTCGAGTTGGGCCTCGTCTGACTCAACCTTATGATTTCTGCCTCGAGTCGGGCTCGTTTGACTTAACCATATCATTTGCACCTCGAGTCGAGCCACATTTGACTCAACCTTATCATTTGCGTCTCAAGTCAGGCCTCCTTCGGCTCAACCTTATCGTTTGCGCCTCGAGTCACCCCTTGTTCAACTCACCCATATCATTTGTGTCTGAACTCGGGCCTCGTTTGACCTAAACATATCATTTAGGCCTCGAGTCGGGCCTCGTTTACTTAACCTTATCATTTGCGCCTCAAGTCGGGCCTCGTTTCACTCAACCATATCATTTGCGCCTCGAGTCGAGCCTCGTTTCACTCAACCTTATCATTTGCGGATTAAGTCGGACCTCGTTTGACTCAACCATATCATTTGCATCTCGAGTCGGGCCACATTTCACTCAACCTAATCATTTTTCGGGCCTTATTTGACTTAACCTTATCATTTGTGCCTCGAGTTAGACCTCATTTGACTCAACCATATCATTTGTGCCTCAAGTCGGGCCTCGTTTGACTCAACCATATCACTTATGCCTCGAGTCGGGCTTCGTTTGACTTAACCATATCATTTGCACCTCGAGTCGGGCCTCGTTTGACTCAACCATATCATTTGTGCATCAACTTGGGACTCGTTTGACTCAACCATACCATTTGCACATTGACTCGGGCCTCGTTTGACTCACCCATATCATTTGTGCCTCGAGTCGGCCCTCGTTTGACTCACCTATATCATTTGCAACTCGACTCCAGCCTCGTTTGACTCACAGAGATCATTTGCGCCTTAACTTGGGCCTCGTTTGACTCAACCTTATCATTTGCGCCTCGAGTCGGCCCTCCTTTGACTCACCCTTATCATTTGTGCCTCGAGTTAGGCTTCGTTTGACTCAACCTTATCATTTATGCCTCGAGTTGGGCCTCGTTCAACTCAACCTCATCATTTGTGCCTTGAGTTGGGCCTCGTTTAACTCACCCTTATAATTTCTGCCTCAACTCGGGCCTCGTTTGACTCAAACATATCATTTACGCCTCGAGTCGGGCCTCGTATGACTTAACCTTATCATTTGCGCCTCGAGTCTGGCCTCGTTTGACTCAACCATATCATTTATGCCTCGAGTCGGGCCTCATTTCACTCAACCTTATCATTTGCGCCTTGAATCGAGCCTCATTTGACTCAACCTTATGATTTGCGCCTCGACTCGAATCTCGTTTAACTCACAAGTATCATTTGTGCCTCAACTCGGGCCTCGTTCGACTCAACCTTATCATTTGTGCCTCGAGTTGGGGCTTGTTTGACTCAACCATATCATTTGCGCCTCGAGTCGGGCCTCGTTTGACTCACCCATATCATTTGTGTCACAAGTCGGGCCTCGTTTGACCCAACCATTTCATTTGTGCCACGAGTCAGGCCTCGTTTGACTCAACATTATCATTTGCGTCTCGAGTCAGGCCTCGTTCGACTCAACCTTATCATTTGCGCCTTGGGTCGGGCCTCGTTTGACTCACCCATATCATTTGTGCCTTGAATCAGGCCTCGTTTGACTCAACCATATCATTTGCACCTCGTTTGACTCAACCATATCATTTGTGCCTTTCGTCGGGCCTCGTTTGACTCAACCTTATCATTCGCGCCTCGAGTTGGTCCTCGTTTGACTGAACCTTATCATTTGCGCCTTGTGTTATGCCTCGTCCAACTCACCCTTATCATTTGTGTCTCAACTCGGGCCTCGTTTGACTCAAACATATCATTTAGGCCTCGGGTCGGGCCTCGTTTGACTCAACCATATCATTCGTGCATCAAGTCGGGCCTTGTTTGGCTCAACCTTATAATTTATGCCTCGAGTCGGGCCTCGTTTGACTCAACCTTATAATTTGTGCCTCGAGTTGGGCCTCGTCTGACTCATCCTGATGATTTCTGCCTCGAGTCGGGCTCGTTTGACTTAACCATATCATTTGCACCTCGAGCCGGGCCACATTTGACTCAACTTTATCATTTGCGTCTCAAGTCGGGCCTCCCACAGCTCAACCTTATCGTTTGCGCCTCGAGTCGGCCCTTCTTCAACTCACCCATATAATTTGTGTCTCAACTTGGGCCTCGTTTGACCCAAACATATCATTTAGGCCTCGAATCGAGCCTCGTTTGACTTAACCTTATCATTTGTGCCTCAAGTCGGGCCTCGTTTCACTCAACCATATCATTTGGGCCTCGAGTCGGGCCTCATTTAACTCAACCTTATCATTTGCGGCTTGAGTCGGACCTCGTTTGACTCAACCATATTATTTGCACCTCGAGTCGGGCCACATTTGACTCAACCTAATCATTTTTTGGGCCTCGTTCGACTAAACCTTATCATTTGTGCCTCGAGTCAGACCTCATTTGACTCAACCATATCATTTGTGCCTCAAGTCGGGCCTCGTTTGACTCAACCATATCACTTATGCCTCGAGTCGAGCTTCGTTCGACTTAACCATATCATTTGCACCTCGAGTCGGGCCTTGTTTGACTCAACCATATCATTTGTGCATCAACTTGGGACTCGTTTGACTCAACCATACCATTTGCGCTACGACTCGGGCCTTGTTTGACTCACCCATATCATTTGTGCCCCGAGTTGGCCCTCGTTTGACTCATCCATATCATTTGCACCTCGACTCGAGCCTCGTTTGACTCACATATATCATTTGTGCCTCAACTTGGGCCTCGTTTGACTCAACCTTATCATTTGCACCTCGAGTCGGCCCTCCTTTGACTCACCCTTGTCATTTGTGCCTCGAGTTAGGCCTCATTTGACTCAACCTTATCATTTATTCCTCGAGTCGGGCCTCGTTTAACTCAACCTCATCATTTGTGCCTCGATTTGGGCCTCGTTCAACTCACCTTTATCATTTCTGCCTCAACTCGGACCTCGTTTGACTCAAACGTATCATTTACGCCTCGAGTCGGGCCTCGTACGACTTAACCTTATCATTTGCGCCTCGAGTCAGGCCTCGTTTGACTCAACCATATCATTTATGCCTCGAGTCGGGCCTCATTTCATTCATCCTTATCATTTGCGCCTTGAATCGAGCCTTGTTTGACTCAACCTTATGATTTGTGCCTCGACTCGAATCTCGTTTGACTCACAAGTATCATTTGTGCCTCAACTCGGGCCTCGTTCGACTCAACCTTATCATTTGTGCCACGAGTTGGGGCTTGTTTGACTCAACCATATCATTTGCGCCTCGAGTCGGGCCTCGTTTTACTCAACCATATGATTTGCGCCATCAGTCCGGCCTCGTTCGACTCAACGTTATCATTTGCGCCTCGAGTTAGTCCTCGTTTGACTCAACCTTATCATTTGCGCCTTGTGTTGTGCCTCGTCCAACTCACCCTTATCATTTTGTGTCTCGACTCAGGCCTCGTTTGACTTAAACATATCATTTAGGCCACGAGTCGGGCCTTGATTGACTCAACCATATCATTCGCGCCTCGAGTCGGTCCTTGTTTGACTCAACCTTATGATTTATGCCTCGGGTCGGGCTTCATTCGACTCAAACATATTATTTGCACCTTGAGTCAAACCTCGTTTGACTCAACCTTATCATTTGTGCCTCGAGTCGGACCTCATTTGACTCAACCATATCATTTGTGCCTCAAGTTAGGCCTCGTTTGACTCAACCATATTACTTATGCCTCGAGTCGGGCTTCGTTTGACTCAACCATATCATTTGCGCCTTGAGTCGGGCCTCGTTTGAGTCACCCATATCATTTGTGTCACATGTCGGGCCTCGTTTGACCCAACCATTTCATTTGTGCCACGAGTCGGGCTTCGTTTGACTCAACATTATCATTTGCGTCTTGAGTTAGGCCTCGTTCGACACAACCTTATCATTTACGCCTTGGGTCGGGCCTCGTTTGACTCACCCATATCATTTGTGCCTGGAGTCAGGCCTCGTTTGACTCAACCATATCATTTGCGCCTTCCGTCGCGCCTCGTTCGACTCAACCTTATCATTCGTGCCTCGAGTTGGTCCTCGTTTGACTGAACCTTATCATTTGCGCCTTGTGTTGCGCCTCGTCCAACTCACCCTTATCATTTGTGTCTCAACTCAGGCCTTGTTTGACTCAAACATATTATTTCGGCCTCAGGTCGGGCCTCGTTTGACTCAACCATATCATTCGTGCCTCGAGTCGGGCATTGTTTGGCTCAACCTTATAATTTATGCTTTGAGTCGGGCCTCATTTGACTCAACCTTATAATTTGTGCCTCGAGTTGGGCCTTGTCTGACTCAACCTTATGATTTCTGCCTCGAGTCGGGCTCGTTTGACTTAACCATATCATTTGCACCTCGAGTCGAGCCACATTTGACTCAACCTTATCATTTGCATCTCAAGTCAAGCCACCTTTAGCTCAACCTTATCGTTTGCGCCTCGAGTCAGCCCTTGTTCAACTCACCCATATCATTTGTGTCTCAACTCGGGCCTCGTTTGACCTAGACATATCATTTAGGCCTCGAGTCGGGCCTCGTTTGACTTAACCTTATCATTTGCGCCTCAAGTCGGGCCTCGTTTCACTCAACCATATCATTTGCGCTTCGAGTCGAGCCTCGTTTCACTCAACCTTATCATTTGCGGATTGAGTCGGACCTCGTTTGACTCAACCATATCATTTGCATCTCGAGTCGGGCCACATTTAACTCAACCTAATCATTTTTCGGGCCTTATTCGACTCAACCTTATCATTTGTGCCTCGAGTTAGACCTCATTTGACTCAACCATATCATTTGTGCCTCAAGTCAGGCCTCGTTTGACTCAACCATATCACTTATGCCTCGAGTCGGGCTTTGTTTGACTTAACCATCCCATTTGCACCTCGAGTCGGGCCTCGTTTGACTCAACCATATCATTTGTGCATCAACTTGGGACTCGTTTGACTCAACCATACCATTTGCGCAACGACTTGGGCCTCGTTTGACTCACCCATATCATTTGTGCCTCGAGTCGGCCCTCGTTTGACTCACCTATATCATTTGCACCTCGACTCGAGCCTCGTTTGACTCACAGATATCATTTGTACCTCAACTTGGGCCTCATTTGACTCAACCTTATCATTTGCGCCTCGAGTCGGCCCTCCTTTGACTCACCCTTATCATTTGTGCCTCGAGTTAGGCCTCGTTTCACTCAACCTTATCATTTATGCCTCGAGTTGGGCCTCGTTTAACTCAACCTCATCATTTGTGCCTTGAGTTGGGCCTCGTTCAACTCACCCTTATAATTTCTGCCTCAACTCGGGCCTCGTTTGACTCAAACATATCATTTACGCCTCGAGTTGGGCCTCGTATGACTTAACCTTATCATTTGCGCCTCGAGTCGGGCCTTGTTTGACTCAACCATATCATTTATGCCTCGAGTCGGGCCTTATTTCACTCAACCTTATCATTTGCGCCTTGAATCGAGCCTCGTTTGACTCAACCTTATGATTTGCGCCTCGACTCGAATCTCGTTTGACTCATAAGTATCATTTGTGCCTCAACTCGGCCCTCGTTCGACTCAACCTTATCATTTGTGCCACGAGTTGGGGCTTGTTTGACTCAACCATATCATTTGCGCCTCGAGTCGGGCCTTGTTTGACTCCCCCATATCATTTGTGTCACAAGTCGGGCCTCGTTTGACCCAACCATTTCATTTGTGCCACGAGTCAGGCCTCGTTTGACTCAACATTATCATTTGCGTCTCGAGTCAGGCCTCGTTCGACTCAACCTTATCAGTTGCGCCTTGGGTTGGGCCTCGTTTGACTCACCCATATCATTTGTGCCTTGAGTCAGGCCTCGTTTGATGCAACCATATCATTTGCACCTCATTTGACTCAACCATATCATTTGTGCCTTTCGTCGGGCCTCATTTGACTCAACCTTATCATTCGCGCCTCGAGTTGGTCCTCGTTTGACTGAACCTTATCATTTGCGCCTTGTGTTATGCCTCGTCCAACTCATCCTTATCATTTGTGTCTCAACTCGGGCCTTGTTTGACTCAAACATATCATTTAGGCCTCGGGTCGGGCCTCGTTTAACTCAACCATATCATTCGTGCATCAAGTCGGGCCTTGTTTGGCTCAACCTTATAATTTATGCCTCGAGTCGGGCCTCGTTTGACTCAACCTTATAATTTGTGCCTCGAGTTGGGCCTCGTCTGACTCATCCTTATGATTTCTGCCTCGAGTCGGGCTCGTTTGACTTAACCATATCATTTGCACCTCGAGTCGGGCCACATTTGACTCAACCTTATGATTTGCGTCTCAAGTCGGTCCTCCTTCCGCTCAATCTTATCGTTTGCGCCTCGAGTCGGCCCTTCTTCAACTCACCCATATAATTTGTGTCTCAACTCGGGCCTCGTTTGACCCAAACATATCATTTAGGCCTCGAATCAAGCCTCGTTTGACTTAACCTTATCATTTGTGCCTCAAGTCGGGCCTCGTTTCACTCAACCGTATCATTTGGGCCTCGAGTCGGGCCTCGTTTAACTCAACCTTATCATTTACGGCTTGAGTCAGACCTCGTTTGACTCAACCATATCATTTGCACCTCGAGTCAGGCCACATTTGACTCAACCTAATCATTTTTCGGGCCTCGTTCGACTAAACCTTATCATTTGTGCTTCGAGTCAGACCTCATTTGACTTAACCATATCATTTGTGCCTCAAGTCGGGCCTCGTTTGACTCAACCATATCACTTATGCCTCGAGTCGGGCTTTGTTTGACTTAACCATATCATTTGCACCTCGAGTCGGGCCTTGTTTGACTCAACCATATCATTTGTGCATCAACTTGGGACTCGTTTGACTGAACCATACCATTTGCGCTACGACTCGGGCCTTGTTTGACTCACCCATATCATTTGTGCCTCGAGTCGGCCCTCGTTTGACTCATCCATATCATTTGCACCTCGACTTGAGCCTCGTTTGACTCACAGATATCATTTGTGCCACGAGTTAGGCCTCATTTGACTCAACCTTATCATTTATGCCTCGAGTCGGGCCTCGTTTAACTCAACCTCATCATTTGTACCTCGAGTTGGGCCTCGTTCAACTCACCTTTATCATTTCTGCCTCAACTCGGGCCTCGTTTGACTCAAACATATCATTTGCGCCTCAAGTCGGGCCTCGTATGACTTAACCTTATCATTTGCGCCTCGAGTCGGGCCTCGTTTGACTCAACCATATCATCTACGCCTCGAGTCGGGCCTCGTTTCACTCAACCTTATCATTTGCGCCTTGAATCGAGCCTCGTTTGACTCAACCTTAAGATTTGCGCCTCGACTCGAGTCTCGTTTGACTCACAACTATCATTTGTGCCTCAACTCGGGCCTCGTTCGACTCAACCTTATCATTTGTACCACGAGTCGTGGCTTGTTTGACTCAACCATATCATTTGTGCCTCGAGTCGGGCCTCGTTTGACTCACCCATATCATTTGTGCCTCGAGTTGGGCCTCGTTTGATCCAAGCATTTCATTTGTGCCACGAGTCGGGCCTCGTTTGACTCAACATTATCATTTGCGTCTCGAGTCAGGCCTCGTTCGACTTAACCTTATCATTTGCGCCTTGGGTCGGGCCTCGTTTGACTCACCCATATCATTTGTGCCTTGAGTCAGGCCTCGTTTGACTCAACCATATCATTTGCGCCTCGTTTGACTCAACCATATCATTTGTGCCTTCTGTCGGGCCTCGTTCGACTCAACCTTATCATTCGCACCTCGAGTTGGTCCTCGTTTGACTGAACCTTATCATTTGCACCTTGTGTTGTGCCTCGTCCAACTCACCCTTATCATTTGTGTCTCAACTCGGGCCTCGTTTGACTCAAACATATCATTTAGGACTCGGGTCGCGCCTCGTTTGACTCAACCATATCATTTGTGCCTCGAGTCGGGCCTTGTTTGGCTCAACCTTATAATTTATGCCTCGAGTCGAGCCTCGTTTGACTCAACCTTATAATTTGTGCCTCGAGTTGGGCCTCGTCTGACTCAACCTTATGATTTCTGCCTCGAGTCGGGCTTGTTTGACTTAACCATATCATTTGCACCTCGAGTCTGGCCACGTTTGACTCAACCTTATCATTTGCGTCTCAAGTCGGGCCTCCTTCGACTCAACCTTATCGTTTGCGCCTCGAGTCGGCCCTTGTTCAACTCACCCACATCATTTGAGTCTCAACTCGGGCCTCGTTTGACTCAAACATATCATTTAGGCCTCGAGTCGGGCCTCATTTGACTTAACCTTATCATTTGTGCCTCAAGTCGGGCCTCGTTTCACTCAACCATATCATTTGCGCCTCAAGTCGGGCCTCATTTCACTCAAGCTTATCATTTGCAGCTTGAGTCGGACCTCGTTTGACTCAACCATATCATTTGCACATCGAGTCGGGCCACATTTGACTCAACCTAATCATTTTTCGGGCCTCGTTCGACTCAACCTTATCATTTGTGCCTCGAGTTAGACCTCATTTGACTCAACCATATCATTTGTGCCTCAAGTCGGGCCTCGTTTGACTCAACCATATCACTTATCCCTCGAGTCGGGCTTCGTTTGACTTAACCATATCATTTGCACCTCGAGTCGGGCCTCGTTTGACTCAACCATATCATTTGTGCATCAACTTGGGACTCGTTTAACTCAACCATATCATTTGCGCTACGACTCGGACCTCGTTTGACTCACCCATATCATTTGTGCCTTGAGTCAGCCCTCGTTTGACTCACCCATATCATTTGCACCTCGACTCGAGCCTCGTTTGACTCACAGATATCATTTGTGCCTCAACTTGGGCCTCGTTTGACTCAACCTTATCATTTGCGCCTCGAGTCGGCCCTCCTTTGACTCAACCTTATCATTTGTTCCTCGAGTTAGGCCTCATTTGTCTCAACCTTGTCATTTATGCCTCGAGTCGGGCCTCGTTTAACTCAATCTCATCATTTGTGCCTCGAGTTGGGCCTCGTTCAACTCACCCTTATCATTTCTGCCTCAACTCGAGCCTCGTTTGACTCAAACATATCATTTACGCCTCGGGTCGGGCCTTGTTTGACTTAACCTTATCATTTACTCCTCGAGTCAGGTCTCGTTTGACTCAACCATATCATTTACGCCTCAAGTCGGGCCTCGTTTGACCCAACCTTATCATTTGCACCTTGAATTGAGCCTCATTTGGCTCAACCTTATGATTTGCGCCTCGAATCGAGTCTCGTTTGACTCACAAGTATCATTTGTGCCTCAACTCGGGCCTCGTTCGACTCAACCTTATCATTTGTGCCTCAACTCGGGGCTTGTTTGACTCAACCATATCATTTGCGCCTCGAGTCGGGCCTCGTTTGAGTCACCCATATCATTTGTGTCGCAAGTTGGGCCTCGTTTGACCCAACCATTTCATTTGTGCCACGAGTCGAGCCTCGTTTGACTCAACATTATCATTTGCGCCTCAAGTTGGGACTCGTTCGACTCAACCTTATCATTTGCGCCTCGAGTCGGACCTCATTTGACTCAACCATATCATTTGCCCCTCGAGTCGGGCCACATTTGACTTAACCTAAACATTTTTTGGGCCTCGTTCGACTCAACCTTATCATTTG
The DNA here is from genome assembly GCA_037013595.1 of Dicorynia guianensis. Taxonomy (NCBI): domain Eukaryota; kingdom Viridiplantae; phylum Streptophyta; class Magnoliopsida; order Fabales; family Fabaceae; genus Dicorynia; species Dicorynia guianensis. Next base: position 19,168,045 of record JASUAB010000002.1, on the reverse strand, counting down.
TGCCTCGAGTCGGACCTCATTTGACTCAACCATATCAATTATACCTCAAGTCGGGCTTGGTTTGACTCAACCATATCACTTATGCCTTGAGTCGGGCTTCATTTGACTCAACCATATCATTTGCGCCTCGAGTTGGCATCGTTTGACTCAACCATATCATTTGTCCATCAACTCGGGGCTCGTTTGACTCAACCATATAATGTACGCATTGCTTGGGCCTCGTTTGATTCAACCTTGTCATTTACGCCTCAAGTTAGGCCTCATTCAACTTAACCTTATCATTTGCACCTCGAGTCGAGCGTCGTTTGACTCACCCATATCATTTATGCCTCGAGTCAGGCCTCGTTTGACTCAACCATATCATTTATGCCATCAGTCTGGCCTCGTTCGACTCAATGTTATCATTTGCGCCTCGAGTTAGTCCTCGTTTGACTCAACCTTATCATTTGCGCCTTGTGTTGTGCCTCGTCCAACTCACCCTTATCATTTTGTGTCTCAACTCGGGCCTCGTTTGACTTAAACATATCATTTAGGCCTCGAGTCGGGCCTCAATTGACTCAACCATATCATTCGTACCTCGAGTCAGGCCTTGTTTAACTCAACCTTATGATTTATGCCTTGAGTCGGGCTTCATTTGACTCAAACATATTATTTGCACCTTGAGTCAAACCTCGTTTGACTCAACCTTATCATTTGTGCCTCGAGTCAGACCTCATTTGACTCAACCATATCATTTGTGCCTCAAGTTGGGCCACGTTTGATTCAACCATATCACTTATGCCTCGAGTCGGGCTTCGTTTGACTTAATCATATCATTTGCGTCTCGAGTTAGGCCTCGTTTCACTCACCCATATCATTTGTTCATCAACTCGAGGCTCGTTTGACTCAACCATATCATTTACGCATTGCGTCGGGCCTCGTTTGATAAACCTTGTCATTTACGCCTCGAGTCAGGCCTCGTTCAACTCAAACTTATCATTTGCGCCTCGAGCCGGGCCTCATTTAACTCAACCATATCATTTGTGCATCAACTTAGGACTTGTTTGACTCAACCATACCATTTGCACCACGAGTTGGGCCTCGTTTGACTCACCCATATCATTTCTGCCTTGACTCGAGCCTCGTTTGACTCACAGATATCATTTGTGCCTCAACTTGGGCCTCGTTTGACTCAACCTTATCATTTGTGCCTCGAGTCGGGCCTCCTTTGACTCACCCTTATCGTTTGCACCTCAAGTCAGGCCTCGTTTGACTCAACCTTATCATTTATGCCTCGAGTTGGGCCTCGTTTAACTCAACCTCATCATTTGTGCCTCGAGTTGGGCCTCGTTCAACTCAACCTTACCATTTGTGCCTTGAGTCGGGCCTCGTTTCACTCACCCATATCATTTGTGCCTCAACTCGGGCCTCGTTTGACTCAAATATATCATTTACGCCTCGAGTTGGGCCTCGTTTGACTTAACCTTATCATTTGCGCCTCGAGTCGGGCCTCGTTTGACTCAACCTTATCATTTTCACGTTGAGTTGAGCCTCATTTGACTCAACCTTATCATTTGCGCCTCGAGTCGGGCCTCGTTCAACTCAACCTTATCATTTGTGCCACGAGTCGGGGCTTGTTTAACTCAACCATATCATTTGCGCCTCGAGTCAGGCGTCGTATCATTTGTGTGTCAAGTCGGGCCTCATTTGACCTAACCATTTCATTTGTGCCACGAGTCAGGCCTCGTTCGACTCAACATTATCATTTGTGCCTCGAGTCAGGCCTTGTTTGACTCACCCATATCATTTATGCCTTGAGTCGGGCCTCGTTTGACTCAACCATATCATTTGCGCCTTCAATCGGGCCTCGTTCGAGTCAACCTTGTCATTCGTGCCTCAAGTTGGTCATCGTTTGACTCAACCTTATCATTTGCGCCTTGTGTTATGCCTCGTCCAACTCACCCTTATCATTTGTGTCTCAACTCGGGCCTCATTTGACTCAAACATATCATTTAGGCCTCGAGTTGGGCCTCGTTTGACTCAACCATACCATTTGCACCTCGACTCGGGCCTCGTTCAACTCAACCTTCTCATTTGTGCCACGAGTCGGGGCTTGTTTGACTCAACCATATCATTTGCGCCTCGAGTCAGGCATCGTATCATTTATGTGTCAAGTCGGGCCTTGTTTGACCTAACCATTTCGTTTGTGCCACTAGTCAGGCCTCGTTCAACTCAACATTATCATTTGTGCCGTGAGTCAGGCCTCGTTTGACTCACCCATATCATTTGTGCCTTGAGTTGGGCCTTGTTTGACTCAACCATATCATTTGCGCCTTCAGTCGGGCCTCGTTTGAGTCAACCTTGTCATTCGTGCCTCGAGTTAGTCCTCGTTTGAGTCAACCTTGTCATTCGTGCCTCGAGTTGGTCCTCGTTTGAGTCAACCTTATCATTTGCGCCTTGTGTTCTGCCTCGTCCAACTCACCCTTATCATTTGTGTCTCAACTCGGGCTCATTTGACTCAAACATATCATTTAGGCCTCGAGTTTGGCATCGTTTGACTCAACCATATCATTTGCGCATCGAGTCAGGCCTTATTTGACTCAACCTTATAATTTATGCCTCAAGTCAGGCCTCGTTTGACTCAACCTTATAGTTTGCACCTCGAGTTAGGCCTCGTCCGACTCAACCTTATAATTTTTGCCTCGAGTCGGGCCTCATTTGACTTAACTATATCATTTGCATCTCGAGTCGGGCCACATTTGACTCAACCTTATCATTTGCACCTCAAGTCGGGCCTCATTCGGCCCAACCTTATCATTTGTGCCTCGAGTCGGCCCTCGTTCAACTCACCCATATCATTTGTGCATCAAGTCGGGGCTCGTTTCACTCAACCATATCATTTATGCATTGCGTTGGGCCTCGTTTTATTCAACCTTGTCATTTGCGCCTCGAGTCAGGCCTCGTTCAACTCAACCATATCATTTGCACCTCGAGTCGTGCCTTATGTTACTCAGCCATATCATTTGTGCCTCAAGTCGAGCCTCGTTTGACTCAACCATATCATTTGTGCCTGGAGTCGGGCCTCATTCGACTCAACCTTATCATTTGCGCCTCGAGTCGGGCCTTGTTTGATTTACCCATATCATTTGTGCCTTGAGCAGGCCTCATTTGACTCAACCATATCATTTGTGCCTTGAGGCAGGCCTCGTTTGACTCAACCATATCATTTGCGCCTCGGGTTGGGCCTTGTTTGACTCAACCTAATCATTTGTGCCTCGAGTCGGGCCTCATTTGACTCAACCTTACCATTTGTGCCACGAGTTGGGCCTCGTTTGACTCAACATTATAATTTGCGCCTCGAGTCGAGCCTCGTTCAACTCAACCTTACCATTTGCGCCTCGTGTCGGGCCTTGTTCGACTCAACCATATCATTTGCGGCTCGAGTCAGGCCTCATTTGACTCAATATTATCATTTGTGCCTCGAGTCGGGCCTCGTTCGACTCAACCTTATCATTTGCGCTTCGAGTCGGACCTCGTTTGACTCACCCATATCATTTGTGCCTTGAGGCGGGCCTCGTTTGACTCAACCATATCATTTGTGCCTCGGGTTGGGCCTTGTTCGACTCAACCTAATCATTTGTGCCTTAAGTCAGGCCTCATTTGACTCATCCTTACCATTTGTGCTGCGAGTTGGACCTCGTTTGACTCAACATTATAATTTGCGCCTCAAGTCAAGCCTCGTTCAACTCAACCTTACCATTTGCTCCTCGTGTCGGGCCTTGTTCGACTTAACCTTATCATTTGCGACACGAGTCGGGCCTCATTTGACTCAACCTTATAACTTACGCCTCTAGGCGGGCCTCGTTCAACTCACCCCTACCATTTTTAGCTCGAGTCGGGCCTCGTTTGACTTAACCTCATCGTTTATGTCTCGAGTCGGGCCTCGTTTGACTCAACCTTATCATTTTCGCCTTGAGTCGAGCCTCGTTGGACTCAACCTTATCATTTGCGCCTCGAGTCGGGCCTCGTTCAACTCAACCTTCTCATTTGTGCCATGAGTCGGGGCTTGTTTGACTCAACCATATCATTTGCGCATCGAGTCGGGCGTCGTATCATTTGTGTGTCAAGTCGGGCCTTGTTTGACCTAACCATTTTGTTTGTGCCACTAGTCAGGCCTCGTTCGACTCAACATTATCATTTGTGCCTCGAGTCAGGCCTCGTTTGACTCACCCATAACATTTGTGCCTTGAGTCGGGCCTCGTTTGACTCAACCATATCATTTGCGCCTTCAGTCGGGCCTCGTTCGAGTTAACCTTGCCATTCGTGCCTCGAGTTGGTCCTCGTTTGACTCAACCTTATCATTTGCGCCTTGTGTTCTGCCTCGTCCAACTCACCCTTATCATTTGTGTCTCAACTCAGGCTCATTTGACTCAAACATATCATTTAGGCCTCGAGTTGGGCCTCGTTTGACTCAACCATATCATTTGCGCCTCGAGTAGGGCCTTATTTGACTCAACCTTATAATTTATGCCTCAAGTCGGGCCTCGTTTGACTCAACCTTATAGTTTGCGCCTCGAGTTGGGCCTCGTCCGACTCAACCTTATAATTTTTACCTCGAGTCGGGCCTCATTTGACTTAACCATATCATTTGCATCTCGAGTTGGGCCATATTTGACTCAACCTTATCATTTGCACCTCAAGTCGGGCCTCATTCGGCCCAACCTTATCATTTGTGCCTCGAGTCGGCCCTTGTTCAACTCACCCATATCATTTGTACATCAAGTCGAGGCTCGTTTCACTCAACCATATCATTTATGCATTGCGTTGGGCCTCGTTGTATTCAACCTTGTCATTTGCACCTCGAGTCAGGCCTCGTTCAACTCAACCATATCATTTGCACCTCGAGTCGTGCCTCATTTTACTCAACCATATCATTTGTGCCTCAAGTCGAGCCTCATTTGACTCAACCATATCATTTGTGCCTGAAGTCGGGCCTCATTCGACTCAACCTTATCATTTGCGCCTCGAGTCAGGCCTTGTTTGATTTACCCATATCATTTGTGCCTTGAGCGGGCCTCATTTGACTCAACCATATCATTTGTGCCTTGAGGTAGGCCTCGTTTGACTCAACCATGTCATTTGTGCCTCGGGTTGAGCCTTGTTCGACTCAACCTAATCATTTGCGCCTCGGGTCGGGCCTCATTTGACTCAACCTTACCATTTGTGCCACGAGTTGGGCCTCGTTGACTCAACATTATAATTTGCGCCTCGAGTCGAGCCTCGTTCAACTCAACCTTACCATTTGCGCCTCGTGTTGGGCCTTGTTCGACTCAACCATATCATTTGCGGCTCGAGTCAGGCCTCATTTGACTCAATACTATCATTTGTGCCTTGAGTCGGGCCTCGTTCGACTCAACCTTATCATTTGCGCTTCGAGTCGAGCCTCGTTTGACTCACCCATATCATTTGTGCCTTGAGGTGGGTCTAGTTTGACTCAACCATATCATTTGTGCCTCGGGTTGGGCCTTGTTCGACTCAACCTAATCATTTGCGCCTTGAGTCAGGCCTCATTTGACTCATCCTTACCATTTGTGCTACGAGTTGGGCCTCGTTTGACTCAACATTATAATTTGCGCCTCAAGTCGAGCCTCGTTCAACTCAACCTTACCATTTGCTCCTCGTGTCGGGCCTTGTTCAACTCAACCTTATCATTTGCGACACGAGTCGGGCCTCATTTGACTCAACCTTATAACTTACGCCTCTAGCGGGCCTCGTTCAACTCACCCCTACCATTTTTAGCTCAAGTCAGGCCTCATTTGACTTAACCTCATCGTTTATGTCTCGAGTTGGGCCTCGTTCGACTCAACCTTATCATTTGCGCTTCGAGTCGGGCCTCGTCTGACTTAACCTTATCATTTGTGCCTCGAGTATGGCCTCGTTCGACTCAACTTTATCATTTGCATCTCGAGTCAGGACTCGTTTGACTCACCCATATCATTTGTGCCTGAAGCCAGGCCTTGTTTGAGTCAACCATATCATTTACGCCTGGAGTTGGGCCTCGTTTGACTCAACCCTATCATTTGTGCCTCGAGTCGGTCCTTGTTCGATTCAATCATACCATTTTTGTCTCGAGTCAGGCCTTGTTCGAATCAGCCTTATCATTTGTGCCTCGAGTCAGGCCTCATTTGGCTCAATCATATCATTTGCGCCTCGAGTCAGGCCTCGTTTGACTCAACCATATCATTTGTGCGTCAAGTCGAGCCTCGTTTGACTCAACCATATCATTTGCGCTTGGAGTTGGGCCTCGTTCGACTCAAACTTATCATTTGCGCCTCGAGTTGGACCTTGTTTGACTTACACATATTATTTGCGCCTCGAGTCGGTCCTCGTTTGATTCAACCATATCATTTGCGCCTCGTGGCGGGCCTTGTTCGATTCAACCATATCATTTGTGCCTCGAGTTGGTCCTTGTTTCACTCAGCCTTATCATTTGGGCCTCGTGTTCGGCCTCCGTCAACTCACCCTTACCATTTGTGCATTGAGTCGAGCCTCGTTTGACTCACCCATATCATTTGTGCCTCAAGTCGACCCTCGTTTGACTCACCCATATCATTTGCGCCTTGAGTCAAGCCTCGTTTGACTCAGAGATATCATTTGTCCCTCAACTTGGGCCTCGTTTGACTCAACCTTATCATTTATGCCTCGAGTCAGGCCTCATTTAACTTAACCTCAGCATTTGTGCCTCGAGTTGGGTCTCGTTCAACTCACCCTTACCAATTGCGCCTCGAGTCGGGCCTCGTTTTACTCACCCATATCATTTGTGCCTCAACTCGAGCCTTGTTTGACTCAAACATATCATTTACTCCTCGAGTCGGGCCTCGTTTTACTTAACCTTATCATTTGCGCCTCGAGTCGGGCCTCGTTTGACTCAACTATATCATTTACACCTTGAGTCGGGCCTCGTTTGACTCAACCTTATCATTTGCGCCTTGAGTTGAGCCTCGTTTGACACAACCTTATCATTTGCGCCTCGACTCGAGCCTCGTTTGACTCACAAATATCATTTGTGCCTCAACTCGGGCCTCGTATGACTCAACCTTGTCATTTGTGCCTCGAGTCGGGCTTTGTTCGACTCAACCTTATCATTTGTGCCACTAGTTGGGGCTTGTTTGACTCAACCATATCATTTGCGCCTCGAGTCGGGCCTCATTTGACTCACCCATATCATTTGTGTCTCAAGTCGGGCCTCGTTTGACCCAACCATTTCATTTGTGCCATGAGTCGGGCCTCGTTTGACTCAACATTATTATTTGCGCCTCGAGTCAGGCCTCGTTTGACTCAACTTTATCATTTGCGCCTCGAGTTGGGCCTCGTATGACTCACCCATATCATTTATGCCTTGAGTCGGGCCTCGTTTGACTCAGCCATATCCTTTGCGCCTTCAGTCGTGCCTCGTTCGACTCAACCTTATCATTCGCTCCTCAAGTTGGTCCTTGTATGACTCAACCTTATAATTTATGCCTCGAGTCAGGCCTCGTTTGATTGAACCTTATTATTTGCGCCTTGAGTTGGACCTCGTTTGACTCAACCATATCATTTGCACTTCGAGTCGGGCCACATTTGACTCAACCTAATCATTTTTCGTGCCTCGTTCGACTCAACCTTATCATTTGTGCCTCGAGTCAGACCTCATTAGACTCAACCATATCATTTGTGCCTCAAGTTGGGCCTCGTTTGACTCAACCATATCACTTATGCCTTGAGTCGGGCTTCGTTTGACTTAACCATATCATTTGCACCTAGAGTCGGGCCTCGTTAGACTCAACCATATCATTTGTGCATCAACTTGGGACTCTTTTAACTCAACCATACCATTTGCGCTATGACTCGGGCCTCGTTTGACTCACCCATATCATTTGTTCCCTGAGTCGGCCCTCGTTTGACTCACCCATATCATTTGCACCTCGACTCGAGCCTCGTTTGACTCACAGATATCATTTATGCCTCAACTTGGGCCTCGTTTGACTCAACCTTATCATTTGTGTCTCAAGTCGGGCCTCATTTGACCCAACCATTTCATTTGTGCCACGAGTCAGGCCTCATTTGACTCAACATTATCATTTGCGCCTTGAGTCAGGCCTCGTTTGACTGAACTTTATCATTTACGCCTCAGGTCGGGCCTGGTTTGACTCACCCATATCATTTGTGCCTTGAGTTGGGCCTCGTTTGACTCAACCATATCATTTGTGACTCGTTTGACTCAACTATATCATTGGCACCTCGTTTGACTCAACCATATCATTTGTGCCTTCCGTCGGGCCTCGTTTGACTCAACCTTATCATTCGCGCCTTGAGTTGGTCCTCGTTTGACTCAACCTTATCATTTGTGCCTTATTTTGTGCATCGTCCAACTCACCCTTATCATTTGTGTCTGAACTCGGGCCTGGTTTGACTCAAACATATCATTTAGGCCTCAGGTCGGGCCTCGTTTGCCTCAACTATATCATTCGTACCTCGAGTCAGGCCTTGTTTGACTCAACCTTATAATTTATGCCTCGAGTCGGGCCTCGTTTGACACAACCTTATATTTGCGCCTCGAGTTGGGCCTCATCCGACTCAACCTTATCACTTATGCCTCGAGTCGGCCTCATTTGGAATAACCATATCATTTGCACCTTGAGTCAGGCCACATTTGACTCAACCTTATCATTTGCGTCTCAAGTCGGGCCTCCTTCGGCTCAACCTTATCGTTTGCGCCTTGAGTCGGCCTTCGTTCAACTCACCCATATCATTTGTGTCTCAACTCGGGCCTTGTTTGACTCAAAGATATCATTTAGGCCTTGAGTCAGGCCTCGTTTGACTTAACCATATCATTTGCGCCTCGTGGCGGGCCTTGTTTGACTCAACCTTATCATTTATGCCTCGAGTCGGGCCTTGTTTCACTCAACCTCACCATTTGTGCCTCGAGTTGGGTCTCGTTCAACTCACCCTTACCATTTGCACCTCGAGTCGGGCCTCGTTTCACTCATCCATATCATTTGTGCCTTAACTCGAGCCTCGTTTGACTCAAACATATCATTTACGCGTCGGGTCAAGCCTCGTTTGACTTAACCTTATCATTTGCGCCTCGAGTCGGGCCTCGTTTGACTAAACCATATCATTTACACCTTGAGTCGGGTCTCATTTGACATAACCTTATCATTTGCGCCTTGAGTCGAGCCTCGTTTGACTCAACCATATCATTTGCGCCTGGAGTTGTGCCTCGTTCGACTCAACCTTATCATTTGCGCCTCGAGTTGGACCTTGTTTGACTTACACATATCATTTGCGCCTCGATACGGGCCTCGTTTCACTCAACCATATCATTTGCGCCTCGTGGCGGGCCTTGTTCGACTCAACCGTATCATTTGCGGCACAAGTTGGTCCTTGTTTGACTCAACCTTATCATTTGGGCCTCGTGTTGGGCCTCGGTCAACTCACCCTTACCATTTGCACCTCGAAGCGGGCATCGTTTGACTCAACCATATCATTTATGCCTCAAGTCGGGCCTCGCTAAACTCAACCTTATCATTTGTGTCTCGAGTTGGGCCACGTTTAACTTAATTTTATCATTTGTGCCTCGAGTCGGGCCTCGTTTGATTCGCCCATATCATTTGTGCCCCAAGTCGAGCCTCGTTTGACTCAACCATATCATTTGTGCCTCGAGTCAGGCCTCATTTGACTCAACATTATCATTTGCGCCTCGAGTCAAGCCTTGTTCGACTCAACCTTATCATTTGCGCTTCGAGTCGAGCCTCGTTTGACTCACCCATATCATTTGTGCCTTGAGGCGGGCCTCGTTTGACTCAACCATATCATTTGCGCCTCGGGTTGGGCCTTGTTCGACTTAACTTTATCATTTGTGCCTTGGGTCGGGCCTCATTTGACTCAACCTTACCATTTGTGCCACGAGTTGGGCCTCGTTTGACTCAACATTATAATTTACGCCTCGGGTCGAGCCACGTTCAACTCAACTTGACCATTTGCGCCTCATGTCGGGCCTTGTTTGACTCAACCTTATCATTTGCGGCTCGAGTCGGGCCTCATTTGACTCAACCTTATAACTTATGCCTCTAGGCGGGCCTCGTTCAACTCACCCTTACCATTTGCAGCTCGAGTCGGGCCTCATTTGACTTAACCTCATCGTTTATGCCTCGAGTCAGGCCTCGTTCGACTTAACCTTATTATTTGTGCTTCGAGTCAAGTCTCGTCTGACTCAACCTTATCATTTGTGCCTCGAGTTCGGTCTCGTTTGACTCAACTTTATCATTTGCATCTCGTGTCGGGCCTTGTTTGACTCACCCATATCATTGGTGCCTGAAGCCGGGCCTCGTTTGAGTCAACCATATCATTTATGCCTAGAGTCGGGCCTCGTTTGACTCAACCCTATCATTTGTGCCTAGAGTCGATCCTCGTTCGACTCAACCATACCATTTTTGCCTCGAGTCAGGCCTCGTTCGACTCAGCATTACCATTTGCACCTCGAGTCGGGCCTCGTTTGACTCAACCATATCATTTGCGCCTCGAGTCAAGCCTCGTTTGACTCAACCATATCATTTGTGCCTCAAGTCGAGCATCGTTTGACTCAACCATATCATTTACGCCTGGAGTTGGGCCTCGTTCGACTCAACCTTATCATTTGCGCCTTGAATTGGACCTTGTTTGACTTACACATATCATTTGTGCCTCGAGTGGGGCCTCGTTTGACTCAAACATATAATTTGCGCCTCGTGGCGGGCCTTGTTCGACTCAACCGTATCATTTGCGCCTCGGGTTGGCCCTTGTTTGACTCAGCCTTATCATTTGGGCCTTGTGTTGGGCCTTGGTCAACTCACCCTTACCATTTGCGCCTCGAGTCGGGCCTCGTTTGACTCACCCATATCATTTGTGCCTCAAGTCGGCCCTCGTTTGACTCACCCATATCATTTGTGCCTCCAATCGAGCCTCATTTGACTCAACCATATCATTTGTGCCTCGAGTCGGGCATCGTTTGACTAAACATTATCATTTGCGCCTCGAGGCGGGCCTTGTTCGACTCAACCTTATCATTTGCGCCTTGAGTCGGGCCTCGTTTGAGTCACCCATATCATTTGTGCCTCGAGTCGGGCCTCGTTTGAGTCAACCATATATTTGCGCCTCGACTCGGGCCTTGTTTGACTCAACCTTATCATTTGCGCCTCGAGTGGGTCCTCGTTTGACTCAACCTAACATTTGCGCCTCGAGTCAGCCCTCGTTTGCGCCTCGAGGCGGGCCTTGTTCGACTCAACCTTATCATTTGCGCCTTGAGTCGGGCCTCGTTTGAGTCACCCATATCATTTGTGCCTCGAGTCGGGCCTCGTTTGAGTCAACCATATATTTGCGCCTCGACTCGGGCCTTGTTTGACTCAACCTTATCATTTGCGCCTCGAGTGGGTCCTCGTTTGAATCAACCTAACATTTGCGCCTCGAGTCAGCCCTCGTTTGCACCTCGAGTCGAGCCTCGTTTGACCCAACCTTATCATTTGTGCTCAAGTCGGGCCTGGTTCAACTCAACCTTATCATTTGTGCCTCCAATCGAGCCTTATTTGACTCAACCATATCATTTGTGCCTCGAGTCGGGCATCGTTTGACTCAACATATAATTTGCGCCTCGTGGCGGGCCTTGTTCGACTCAACCGTATCATTTGCGCCTCGAGTTGGTCCTTGTTTGACTCAGCCTTATCATTTGGGCCTTGTGTTGGGCCTTGGTCAACTCACCCTTACCATTTGCGCCTCGAGTCGGGCCTCGTTTGACTCACCCATATCATTTGTGCCTCAAGTCGGCCCTCGTTTGACTCACCCATATCATTTGCGCCTCGATTCAAGCCTTGTTTGACTCAGAGATATCATTTGTGCCTCAACTTGGGTCTCGTTTGACTCAACCTTATCATTTATACCTCGACTCATACCTCGTTTAACTCAACCTCATCATTTGTGCCTCGAGTTGGGTCTCGTTCAACTTACCCTTACCATTTGCGCCTCGAGTTGGGCCTCGTTTCACTTACCCATATCATTTGTGCCTCAACTCGAGCCTCGTTTGACTCAGACATATCATTTACGCCTCGAGTCGGGCCTCGTTTGACTTAACCTTATCATTTGCGCCTTGAGTCGAGCCTCGTTTGACACAACCTTATCATTTGCGCCTCGACACAAGCCTCGTTTGACTCACAAATATCATTTGTGCCTCAAGTCGAGCCTCATACGACTCAACCTTATCATTTGCGCCTCGAGTCGGGATTTGTTCAACTCAACCTTATCATTTGTGCCACTAGTCGGGGCTTGTTTGACTCAACCATATCATTTGTGTCTCAAGTCGGGCCTCATTTGACTCACCCATAACATTTGTGTCTCAAGTCGGGCCTCGTTTGACCCAACCCTTTCATTTGTGCTACGAGTCAGGCATCGTTTGACTCAACATTATTATTTGCGCCTCAAGTCAGGCCTCATTCGACTTAACCTTATCATTTGCGCCTGGACTCGGCCTCGTTTGACTCACCCATATCATTTGTGCCTTCAGTGGGGCCTCGTTTGACTTAACCATATCCTTTGTGCCTTCAGTCGTGCCTCGTTTGACTTAACCTTATAATTCGCACCTCGAGTTGGTCCTAGTTTGACTTAACCTTATCATTTGCGCCTTGTGTTGTGCCTCATCCAACTCACCCTTATCATTTGTGCCTCAACTAGGGCCTCGTTTGACTCAACCATATCATTCGTGCCTCGTTCGACTCAACCTTATCATTTGTGCCTCGAGTGGGGCCTCGTTTGACTCAACCATATCATTTGCACTTCGAGTCGGGCCACATTTGACTCAACCTAATCATTTTTCGGGCCTCGTACGACTCAACCTTATCATTTGTGCCTCGAGTCAAACCTCATTTGACTCAACCATATCATTTGTGCCTCAAGTCAGGCCTCGTTTGACTCAACCATATCACTTATGCCTCGAGTCGGGCTTCGTTTGACTTAACCATATCATTTGCACCTCGAGTCGGGCCTCGTTTGACTCGACCATAACATTTGTGCATCAACTTGGGACTCGTTTGACTTAACCATACCATTTACGCTACGACTCAGGCCTCGTTTGACTCACCCATATCATTTGTGCCTCGAGTTGGCCCTAATTTGACTCACCCATATCATTTGCACCTCGACTCGAGCCTCGTTTGACTCAACCTTATCATTTGCACCTCGAGTCGGCCCTCCTTTCACTCACCCTTATCATTTGTGCCTCGAGTCAGGCCTCGTTTGACTCAACCTTATCATTTATGCCTCGAGTTGGGCCTCGTTTAACTCAACCTCATCATTTGTGCCTCGAGTTGGGCCTCGTTCAACACACCTTTATCATTTTTGCCTCAACTCGAGCCTCGTTTGACTCAAACATATAATTTACTCCTCGAGTCGGGCCTCGTTTGACTTAACCTTATCATTTGCGCCTCGAGTCGGGCCTCGTTTGACTCAACCATATCATTTACGTCTTAAGGCGGGCCTTGTTTGACTCAACCTTATCATTTGTGCCTTGAATCAAGCCTCGTTTGACTCAACCTTATCATTTGCGCCTCGACTTGAGCCTCGTTTGACTCACAAATATCATTTGTGCCTCAACTCAGGCCTCGGTCGACTCAACCTTGTCATTTGTGCCACGAGTCGGGGCTTGTTTGACTCAACCATGTCATTTGCGGCTTAAGTTGGGCCTCGTTTGACTCACCCATATCATTTGTGTCTCAAGTCGGGCCTCGTTTGACCCAACCATTTCATTTGTGCCACGAGTCGGGCCTCGTTTGACTCAACATTATCATTTGCGCCTCGAGTCAGGCCTTGTTCGACTCAACCTTATCATTTGCGCCTCAGGTCGGGCCTCGTTTGACTCACCCATATCATTTGTGCCTTGAGTCAAGCCTCGTTTGACTCAACCATATCATTTGCGCCTCGTTTGACTCAACCATATCATTTGTGCCTTCCGTTAGGCCTTGTTCGACTCCACCTTATCATTCGCATCTCGAGTTGGTCCTCGTTTGACTCAACATTATCATTTGCGCCTTGTGTTGTGCCTCGTCCAACTCACCCTTATCATTTGTGTCTCAACTCGGGCCTCGTTTAACTCAAACATTTCATTTAGGCCTCGGGTCAGGCCTTGTTTGTCTCAACCATATCATTCGTGCCTTGAGTCGGGCCTTGTTTGACTCAACCTTATAATTTTTGCCTCGAATCGGGCCTCGTTTGACTCAACCTTATAATTTGCGCCTCGAGTTGGGCCTCGTCCGACTTAACCTTATCATTTCTGCCTCGAGTCGGGCTCATTTGACTTAACCATATCATTTGCACCTCGAGCCGGGCCACATTTGACTCAACCTTATCATTTGCGTCTGAAGTCGGGCCTCCTTCAGCTCAACCTTATCGTTTGCGCCTCGAGTCGGCCCTTGTTCAACTCACCCATATGATTTGTGTCTCAACTCGGGCCTCGTTTGACTCAAACATATCATTTAGGCCTCGAGTCGGGCCTCATTCGGCTTAACCTTATCATTTGTGCCTCAAGTCAGGCCTCGTTTCACTCAACCATATCTTTTGCGCCTCGAGTCGGGCCTTGTTTCACTTAACTTTATCATTTGCGCCTCGAGTCGGGCCTCATTTAACTTAACCTCATCATTGGTGCCTCGAGTTAGGCCTCTTTCAAGTCACCCTTACCATTAGCACCTCGAGTTGGGCCTCGTTTCACTCACCCATATCATTTATGCCTCAACTCGGGCCTCATTTGACTCAAACATATTAATTAGGCCTCAAGTCGGGCCTCGTTTGACTCACCCTTATCATTTGTACCTCGAGTCAGGCCTCGTTTGACTCAACCTTATCATTTATGCCTCGAGTCGGACCTCGTTTAACTCAACCTCATCATTTGTTCCTCGAGTTGGGCCTCGTTCAACTCACCCCTACCATTTACGCCTCGACTCGGGCCTCGTTTGGCTCACCCGTATAATTTGTGTCTCAGCTCGGGCCACGTTTGACTCAAACATAATGTTTAGGCCACGAGTCAGCTCTCGTTTGACTCAACCTTATCATTTGTGCCTCAAGTCAGGACTCGTTTGACTCATCCTTATCATTTGTGCCTCGAGTTGGGACTCGTTCGACTCAACCTTATCATTTGTGCCTCTAGTCAGACCTCGTTTGACTCAACCATATCATTTGCACCTCGAGTCGGGCCACATTTGACTTAACCTAATCATTTTTCGAGCCTCATTCGACTCAACCTTATCATTTGTGCCTTGAGTCAGACCTCATTTGACTCAACCATATCATTTGTGCCTCAAGTCGGGCCTCGTTTGACTCAACCATATCACTTATCCTTGAGTCAGGCTTTATTTGACTTAATCATATCATTTGCGTCTCGAGTCTGTCGTCGTTTGACTGACCCATATCATTTGCGCATCAACTCGGGGCTCGTTTGACTCAACCATATCACTTACGCGTTGCGTCAGGCCTCGTTTGATTCAACCTTGTCATTTGCGCCTCAAGTCAGGCCTCGTTCAACTCAACCTTATCATTTGCGCCTCGAGTCGGGCCTCGTTTGACTCACCCATATCATTTGTGCCTTAAGTCAGGCCTCGTTCAACTCAACCTTATCATTAGTGCCTCGAGTTAGTCCTCGTTTGACTCAACCTTATCATTTGCGCCTTGAGTTAGACCTCGTTTGACTCAACCATATCATTTGCACTTCGAGTCGGGCCACATTTGACTCAGCCTAATCATTTTTTGAGCCTCGTTCGACTCAACCTTATCATTTGTGCCTCGAGTCAGACCTCATTTGACTCAACCAGATCATTTGTGCCTCAAGTCGAGCCTTGTTTGACTCAACCATATCACTTATGCCTCAAGTCGGGCTTCGTTTGACTTAACCATATCATTTGCGTCTCGAGTTGGGCCTCGTTTGACTCACCCATATCATTTGTGCATCAACTCGGGGCTCGTTTGACTCAACCATATCATTTACGCGTTGCGTCAGGCCTCGTTTGATTAAACCTTGTCATTTGGGCCTCGTTCAACTCAAACTTATCATTTGCGCCTCGAGTCGGGCCTCGTTTGACTCACCCATATCATTTGTGCCTGAAGTCAGGCCTCGTTTGAGTCAACCATATCATTTATGCCTGGAGTCGGGCCTCTTTTGACTCAACCCTATCATTTGTGCCTCGAGTTGGTCCTCGTTCGACTCAATCATATCATTTTTGCCTCGAGTCAGGCCTCATTTGACTCAGCCTTATCATTTGCACCTCGAGTCAGGCCTCGTTTGACTCAACCATATCATTTGTGCCTCGAGTCAGGCCTCCTTTGACTCACCCTTATCATTTGCACCTCGAGTCAGGCCTCATTTGACTCAACCTTACCATTTATGCCTCGAGTCGGGCCTCGTTTAACTCAACCTCATCATTTGTGCCTCAAGTTGGACCTCGTTCAACTCACCCTTACCATTTGCACCTCGAGTTGGGCCTCGTTTCACTCACCCATATCATTTGAGCCTCAACTCGGGCCTCGTTTGACTCAAACATATCATTTACGCCTCGAGTCAGGCCTCGTTCAATTCAACCTTACCATTTGTGCCTCGTGTCGGGCCTTGTTCGACTCAACCTTATCATTTACGGCTTGAGTCGGGCCTCATTTGACTCAACCTTATAACTTACGCCTCTAGGCGGGCCTCGTTTAACTCACCCCTACCATTTGCAGCTCGAGTCGGGCCTCGTTTGACTTAACCTCATCGTTTATGCCTCGAGTCGGGCCTTGTTTGGCTTAACCATATCATTTGTGCTTCGAGTAGGGCCTCGTCTGACTCAACCTTATGATTTGTGCCTCGAGTCCGGCCTCGTTCAACTCAACTTTATCATTTGCATCTTGAGTCGGGCCTCGTTTGACTCACCCATATCATTTGTGCCTGAAGTCAGGCCTCGTTTGAGTCAACCATATCATTTATGCTTGGAGTCGGGCCTCGTTTGACTCAACCCTATCATTTGTGCCTCGAGTTGGTCCTCGTTCGACTCAATCATATCATTTTTGCCTCGAGTCAGGCCTCATTTGACTCAACCTTATCATTTGCACCTCGAGTCAGGCCTCGTTTCACTCAACCATATCATTTGTGCCTCGAGTCAGACCTCATTTGACTTAACCTTATCATTTGTGCCTCAAGTCGAGCCTCGTTTGACTCAACCATATCATTTGTGCCTGGAGTTGGGTCTCGTTCGACTCAACCTTATCATTTGCGCCTCGAGTTAGACCTTGTTTGACTTGCACATATCATTTGCGCCTCAAGTCGGGTCTCGTTCGACTCAACCATATCATTTGTGCCTCGTGGCGGGCCTTGTTCGACTCAACCGTATCATTTGTGCCTCGAGTCGGGCCTCATTTGACTCACTCACATTAATTGTTCCTCGACCCGGGCCTCGTTTGACTCAACCATATCATTTATGCCTCGAGTTGGGCCTCGTGTGACTCAACCTTATCATTTGTGCCTCGAGTCAATCCTTGTTTGACTCAACCATATCATTTGCGCCTTGAGTTAGCCTCGTTTGACTCAGCGTTATCATTTGTTCCTCGAATCGGGCCTCATTTGACTCAACCATATCATTTGCAGCTCGAGTCAGAACTCGTTTGACTCAACCATATCATTTGTGCCTCCAATCGAGCCTCATTTGACTCAACCATATCATTTGTGCCTCGAGTCGGGCATCGTTTGACTAAACATTATCATTTGCGCCTCGAGGCGGGCCTTGTTCGACTCAACCTTATCATTTGCGCCTTGAGTCGGGCCTCGTTTGAGTCACCCATATCATTTGTGCCTCGAGTCGGGCCTCGTTTGAGTCAACCATATATTTGCGCCTCGACTCGGGCCTTGTTTGACTCAACCTTATCATTTGCGCCTCGAGTGGGTCCTCGTTTGACTCAACCTAACATTTGCGCCTCGAGTCAGCCCTCGTTTGCACCTCGAGTCGAGCCTCGTTTGACCCAATCTTATCATTTGTGCTCAAGTCGGGCCTGGTTCAACTCAACCTTATCATTTGTGCCTCGAGATGGCCCTCATTTGACTCAACCTTATAATTTACGCCTCTAGTCAGGCCTCGTTCAACTCACCCATGCTATTTGTGCCTTGAGGCAGGCCTCATTTGACTCCTCCATATCATTTGTGCATCAACTCAGGCCTCTTTTGACTCAACCATATCATTTGTCCCTTGAGCCAGACCTCGTTTGACTCAACTTTATCATTTGTGCCTCAAGTAGATCCTCGTTTGACTCAACCATATCATTTGTGCCATGAGTCGGGCCTCGTTCGACTCAACCTTATCATTTGCACCTCGAGTCAGGCCTCGTTCGACTCAACCTTATAATTTGCGCCTCGATTTGGGCCTCGTTCAACTCACCATTACCATTTGCGCCTCGAGTCAGGCCTCGTTTGACTCACCCTTATCAATGGCACATCGAGTTGGGCCACGTTTGACCCAACCTTATCATTTGCACATTGAGTCAAGCCTCGTTTAACTCAACCTTCTCATTTGTGCCTCGAGTCGGTCCTCGTTTGACTCAACCTTATCATTTGTGCCTTGAGTCAGTCCTTGTTTGATGCAACCATATCATTTGTGCCTTGAGTCGGACCTCGTTTGACTCAGCCTTATCATTTGTGCCTCGAGTCGGGCCTCGTTTGACTCAACCATATCATTTGTGCCTCTAGTCGAGCCTCGTTTGACTCAACCATATCATTTGCGCCTCGAGTCAGGCCTCGTTTGACTCAATATTATCATTTGCACCTCGAGTCGGGCCTCATTCGGCTTAACCTTATTCATTTGTGCCTCGAGTCGGGGCTCGTTTGACTTAACCATATCATTTGCACCTCGAGTCGGGCCACATTTGACTCAACCTTATCATTTGCGCCTCAAGTTTGGCCTCATTCAGCTCAACCTTATCATTTGCGCCTCGAGTCGGCCCTCATTCAACTCACCCATATCATTTGTGCATTAACTCGGGGCTCGTTTGATTCAACCATATCATTTATGCATTACGTCGGGCCTCGTTTGATTCAACCTTGTCATTTGCACCTCGAGTCAGGCCTCGTTCAACTCAACCATATGATTTGCACCTCGAGTCGGGCCTCGTTTGACTCAACCATATCAATTGTTTCTGTAGTCGAGCGTCCTTTGACTTAACCATATCATTGGCGCCAGGAGTCGGGCCTCGTTCGACTCAACCTTATCATTTACACCTCGAGTCGGCCCTTGTTTGACTTACACATATCATTTGCGCTTCGAGTCAGGCCTCATTCAGCTTAACCTTATTATTTGTGCCTTGAGTCGGGCCTCGTTTGACTTAACCATATCATTTGCACCTCGAGTAAGGCCACATTTGACTCAACCTTATCATTTACGCCTCAAGTCGGGCCTCATTTGGCTCAACCTTATCATTTGCGCCTCGAGTCGGCCCTTGTTCAACTCACCCATATCATTTGTGCATTAACTTGGGGCTCGTTTGACTCAACCATATCATTTACGAGTTGCGTCAGGCCTCGTTTGATTCAACCTTGTCATTTGCGCCTCGAGTCAGGCCTTGTTCAACTCAACCATATCATTTTCACCTCGAGTCGGGCCTCGTTTGACTCAACCTTATAATTTGCGCCTCGAGTCGGGCCTCGTTTGACTTAACCATATCATTTGTGCCTCGTGATGGGCCTTGTTCGACTCAACCGTATCATTTGCGCCTCGAGTTGTTCCTTGTTTGACTCAACCTTATCATTTGGGCCTCGTGTTAGGCCTCGGTGAACTCACCCTTACCATTTGTGCCTCGATTTGGGCCTCATTCAACTCAACCATATCATTTGCGCCTCGAGTCAGGCCTCGTTTGACTCACCCATATCATATGTGCCTCAAGTTGAGCCTCGTTTGACTCAACCATATCATTTATGCCTCGACTTGGGACTCGTTTGACTCAACCATATCATTTGTGCCTCGAGTCGGGCCTCGTTTGACTCAACCTTATCATTTGTGCCTCGAGTCGTCGGTCCTTGTTTGACTCAACCATATCATTTGCGCCTTGAGTTGGGCCTCGTTTGACTCACCCTTATCATTTGTGCCTCGAATCAGGCCTTATTTGACTCAACCATATCATTTGCACCTCTGGTCAAGTCTCGTTTGACTCAACCTTATTATTTGTGCTTCGAGTCGGGTCTCAATCGACTCAACCATATCATTTGCGCCTCGAGTCAGGCCTTGTTTGACTCACCCATATCATATGTGCCTCGAGTCGAGCCTCGTTTGACCCAACCATATCATTTATACCTCGAGTCAGGCCTCGTTTGACTCAACCATATCATTTGTGCCTTGAGTCGGGCCTCATTTGACTCAACCTTATCGTTTGCACCTTGAGTCGTCCTCGTTCGACTCAACCTTATCATTTGCGCCTCAAGTTGAGCCTTATTTGACTCAACCTTATCATTTGTGCCTTGAGTTGGGCCACGTTTAACTCAACCTTATAATTTGTGCCTCGAGTTGGGCCTCGTTCAACTCGCCCTTACCATTTGCGCCTCGAGTCGGGCCTCGTTTGACTCACCCTTATCATTTACACATGGAGTCGGGCCTCATTTGACCCAACCTTATCATTTGCACATTGAGTCAACCCTCATTTGACTCAACCTTATCATTTGTTCCTCGAGGCGGGCCTCGTTTGACTCAACCTTATCATTTGCGCCTCGAGTCGGGCCTCGTTTGACTCAACCATATCATTTGTGCCTCGTGGCAGGCCTTGTTCGACTCAACCGTATCATTTACGCCTCGAGTTGGTCCTTGTTTGACTCAACCTTATCATTTGGGCCTCGTGTTGGGCCTCGGTCAACTTACCCTTACCATTTGCACCTCGAGGCAGGCATTGTTTGACTCAACCATATCATTTATGCCTCGAGTTGGGCCTCGCTAGATTTAACCTTATCATTTGTGTCTCGAGTTGGGCCACGTTTGACTCAACCTTATCATTTGTGCCTCGAGTCAGGCCTCGTTTGACTCGCCCATATCATTTGTGCCCCAAGTCGAGCCTCGTTTGACTCAACCATATCATTTGTGCCTCGAGTCGGGCCTCATTTGACTTAACATTATCATTTGCGCCTCGAGTCGGGCCTCGTTTAACTCAACCTTATCATTTGCGCTTCGAGTCGGGCCTCATTTGACTCACCCATATCATTTGCGCCTCGAGTTGGGCCTCGTTTGACTCACCCATATCATTTGTACCTTGAGGCGGGCCTCGTTTGACTCAACCATATCATTTGCGCCTCGGGTGGGGCCTTGTTCGACTCAACCTTATCATTTGCACCTCAAGTCGGGCCTTATTTGACTCAACCTTACCATTTGTGCCATGAGTTGGGCCTTGTTTGATTCAACATTATAATTTGCCCCTCGAGTCGTGCCTCGTTCAACTCAACCTTACCATTTGCGCCTCGTGTCGGGCCTTGTTTGACTCAACCTTATCATTTGAGGCTCGAGTCGGGCCTCATTTGACTAAACCTTATAACTTATGCCTCTAGGCGGGCCTCATTCAACTCACCCTTATCATTTGTAGCTCGAGTTGGGCCTCGTTTGACTTAACCTCATCAATTATGCCTCGAGTCAGGCCTCGTTTGACTCTCCCATATCATTTGTGCCTTGAGGCGGGTCTCGTTTGACTCAACCATATCATTTGTGCCTTGGGTTGGGCCTTGTTCGACTCAACCTTCTCATTTATGCCTCGAGTCAAGCCTCATTTGACTTAACCTTACCATTTGTGCCACGAGTTGGGCCTCGTTTGACTCAACATTATAATTTGTGACTCGAGTCGAGCCTCGTTCA
Source organism: Dicorynia guianensis (assembly GCA_037013595.1). Lineage (NCBI taxonomy): Eukaryota > Viridiplantae > Streptophyta > Magnoliopsida > Fabales > Fabaceae > Dicorynia > Dicorynia guianensis. The sequence goes on along the minus strand of JASUAB010000002.1, from coordinate 19,146,173 downwards.
ACTCAACCTTACCATTTGTGCCTCGTGTCGAGCCTTGTTTGACTCAACCTTATCATTTGTGGCTCGAGTCAGGCCTCATTTGACTTAACCTTATAACTTACGCCTCTAGGCGGGCCTCGTTCAACTCACCCCTGCCATTTGTAGCTCGAGTCGGGCCTCGTTTGACTTATCCTCATCGTTTATGCCACGAGTCGGGCCTCGTTCGACTCAACCTTATCATTTGCGCTTCGAGTCTGGCCTCGTCTAACTTAACCATATCATTTGTGCCTCGAGTTCGGCCTCGTTCAACTCAACTTTATCATTTGCATCTCGAGTCGGGCCTCGTTTGACTCACCCATATCATTTATGCCTATAGTCGGGCCTCGTTTGAGTCAACCATATCATTTATGCCTAGAGTCGGTCGTCGTTCGACTCAATCATATCATTTTTGCCTTGAGTCAAGCCTCGTTCGACTCAGCCTTATCATTTGCGCCTCAAGTCAGGCCTCGTTTAACTCAACCATATCATTTGCGCCTCGAGTCAGGCCTCGTTTGACTCAACCATATCATTTGTGCCTCAAGTCGTGCCTCGTTTGACTCAACCATATCATTTGCACCTGGAGTTGGGCCTCGTTCGACTCAACCTTATCATTTGTGCCGCAAGTTGAACCTTGGTTGACTTGCACATATCATTTGTGCTTTGAGTTGGGCCTCGTTTGACTCAACGTTATCATTTGTTGCTCGAATTGGGCCTCATTTGACTCAACCATATCATTTGCAGCTCGAGTCGGGACTCGTTTGACTCAACCATATCATTTGTGCCTCAAGTCTAGCCTCATTTGACTCAACCATATCATTTGTGCCTCGAGTCGGGCATCGTTTGACTCAACATTATCATTTGCACCTCGAGTCGGGCCTTGTTCGACTCAACCTTATGATTTGTGCCTTGAGTCGGGCCTCGTTTGAGTTACCCATATCATTTGTGCCTCGAGTCGGGCCTTGTTTGAGTTAACCATATATTTGCGCCTCGAGTCGGGCCTTGTTTGACTCAACCTTATCATTTGCGCCTTGAGTCGGCCCTCGTTTGCACCTCGAGTCGAGCCTCGTTTGACCCAACCTTATCATTTGTACCTCGAGTCGGGCCTGGTTCAACTCAACCTTATCATTTGTGCCTCGAGTCAACCCTCATTTGACTCAACCTTATAATTTATGCCTCTAGTCGGGCCTCGTTCAACTCACCCTTGCTATTTGCGCCTTGAGGCAGGCCTCGTTTGACTCACCCATATCATTTGTACATCAACTCAGGCCTCTTTTGACTTAACCATATAATTTGTCCCTTGAGCCAGACCTCGTTTGACTCAACTTTATCATTTGTGCCTCGAGTCGATCCTCGTTTGACTCAACCATATCATTTGTGTCGCGAGTCGGGCCTCGTTCGACTCAACCTTATCATTTGCACCTCGAGTCGGGCCTCGTTCGACTCATCCTTATAATTTGTGCCCCGACTTGGGCATCGTTCAACTCACCATTACCATTTGCACCTCGAGTCGGGCCTCGTTTGACTCACCCTTATCATTTGCACATCGAGTCGGGCCACATTTGACCCAACCTTATCATTTGCACATCGAGTCAAGCCTCGTTTGACTCAACCTTATTATTTGTGCCTCGAGTTGGGCCTCGTTTGACTCAACCTTATCATTTGTGCCTTGAGTCGGTCCTTGTTTGACTCAACCATATCATTTGTGCCTTGAGTCGGACCTCGTTTGACTCAGCCTTATCATTTGTGCCTCGAGTCGGGCCTCATTTGACTCAACCATATCATTTGCGCCTCGAGTCGGGACTCGTTTGACTCAACCATATCATTTGTGCCTCCAGTCGAGCCTCGTTTGACTCAACCATATCATTTGCACCTTGAGTCAGGCCTCGTTTGACTCAATATTATCATTTGCACCTCGAGTCGGGCCTCATTCGGCTTAACCTTATCATTTGTGCCTCAAGTTGGGGCTCGTTTGACTTAACCATATCATTTGCACCTCGAGTCAGGCCACATTTGACTCGACCTTATCATTTACGCCTCAAGTCGGCCCTCATTCACCTCACCCATATCATTTGTGCATTAACTTGGGGCTCGTTTGACTCAACCATATCATTTACGCATTGCGTCGGGCCTCGTTTGATTCAACCTTGTCATTTGCGCCTCGAGTCAGGCCTCGTTCAACTCAACCATATCATTTGCACCTCGAGTCAGGCCTTGACTCAACCATATCAATTGTGCCTCGAATCGGGCCTCCTTTGACTCAACCATATCATTGGCGCCAGGAGTCAGGCCTTGTTCGACTTAACCTTATCATTTGTGCCTCGAGTCAGGCCTTGTTTGACTTACACATATCATTTGCGCCTCAAGTCGGGCGTCATTCAGCTTAACCTTATCATTTGTGCCTCGAGTCGGGCCTCGTTTGACTTAACCATATCATTTGCACCTCGAGTCAGGCAACATTTGACTCAACCTTATCATTTGCGCCTCAAGTCGGGCCTCATTTGGTTCAACCTTATTATTTGCGCCTCGAGTCGGCCCTCGTTCAACTCACGCATATCATTTATGCATCAACTTGGGGCTCGTTTGACTCAACCATATCATTTACGAGTTGCGTCAGGCCTCGTTTGAATCAACCTTGTCATATGCGCCTTGAGTCAGGCCTTGTTCAACTCAACCATATCATTTGCACCTCGTGTTGGGCCTCGGTCAACTAAACCTTACCATTTGCGCCTCGAGTCGGGCCTCATTTAACTCAACCATATCATTTGCGCCTCAAGTCAGGCCTCGTTTGACTCACCCATATCATATGTGCCTCAAGTTGAGCCTCGTTTGACTCAACCATATCATTTATGCCTCGACTCGGGACTCGTTTGACTCAACCATATCATTTGCGCCTCGAGTCGGGCCTCATTTGACTCAACCTTATCATTTGTGCCTCGAGTCGGTCCTTGTTTGACTCAACCATATCATTTGCGCCTTGAGTCGGGCCACATTTGACTCACCCTTATCATTTGTGCCTCGAATCGGGCCTAATTTGACTCAACCATATCATTTGCGCCTCTGGTCGGGTCTAGTTTGACTCAACCTTATCATTTGTGCCTCGAGTCGGGCCTCATTCGACTCAACCACATCATTTGTGCCTCGAGTTAGGCCTCGTTTAACTCACCCATATCATATGTGCCTCGAGTCGAGCCTCGTTTGACTCAACCATATCATTTATGCCTCGAGTCGGGCCTCGTTTTACTCAACCATATCATTTGTGCCTCGAGTCGGGCCTCGTTTGACTCAACCTTATTGTTTGCACCTTGAGTCGTCCTCGTTCGACTCAACCTTATCATTTGCGCCTCAAGTCGAGCCCCATTTGACTCAACCTTATCATATGTGCCTCGAGTCGGTCCTTGTTTGACTCAACCATATCATTTGCGCCATGAGTCGGGCCTCGTTTGACTCAGCCTTATCATTTGTGGCTCGAGTCAGGCCTCATTTGACTCAACCATATCATTTACGCCTCGAGTTGTGACTCGTTTGACTCAACCTTATCATTTGTGCCTCTAGTCGAGCCTCGTTTGACTCAACCATATCATTTGCGCCTCGACCCGGGCCTCGTTTGACTCAACCCTATCATTTGTGCCTCGAGTCGGTCCTCGTTTGACTCAACCATATCATTTGCGCCTCGAGTCGGGCCTCGTTTGACTCAGCCTTTTCATTTTCGCCTCGAGTCGAGCCTCGTTTGACTCAACCATATCATTTATGCCTTGAGTCGGGCCTTGTTTGACGCAACATTATCATTTGCGCCTCAAGTCCAGCCTCGTTTGACTCACACATATCATTTACGCCTCGAGTCGGGCCTCGTTTAACTCAACCATATCATTTGTGCCTCAAGCTGGGCCTCGTTTGAGTCAAGCATATCGTTTATGCCTCGAGTCAGGCCTTGTTTAACTCAACCATATCATTTGCGCCTCGAGCCGGCCCTCATTTCACTCTACCCTATAATTTGTGCCTCGAGTCGGTCCTCATTCGACTCAACCATATCATTTGTGCCTCGAGTCGCGCCTCGTTCGACTTAGCCTTATCATTTACGCCTCGAGTCGGGTCTCGTTCGACTCAACCATATCATTTGCGCCTCAAGTCGGGCATGGTTTGACTCAACCATATGATTTGTACCTCGAGTCGGGCCTCGTTTGACTTAACATTATCATTTGCGCCTCGAGTTGAGCCTCGTTTGACTCAACCATATCATTTGTGCCTCAAGCTGGGCCTCATTTGAGTTAGCCATATCGTTTATGCCTCGAGTCGGGCCCTGTTCGACTCAATCATATCATTTGCGCCTCGAGTCGGGCCTCGTTCGACTCAACCTTATCATTTGCACCTCGAGTTGGGCCTTTTTTGACTCACACATATCATTTGCGCCTTGGGTTGGGCCTCATTTGACTCAACCATATCATTTGCGCCTCTTGGCGGGCCTTGTTCGACTAAACCGTATCATTTGCGCCTCGAGTTGGTCCTTGTTTGACTTAATCTTATCATTTGGGCCTCGTGTTGGGCCTCGGTCAACTCACCCTTACCATTTGTGCCTTGAGTCGGGCCTCGTTTCACTCAACCTTATCATTTGGGCCTCAAGTCGAGCCTCATTTGACTTAACCATATCATTTGTGCCTCGAGTTGGGACTCGTTTGACTCAACCTTATAATTTGCGCCCCGAGTTGGGCCTCGTTCAACTCGCCCTTACCATTTGCACCTCAAGTTGGGCCTCGTTTGACTCACCCTTTTCATTTATACATCAAGTCGGGCCTCGTTTGACCCAACCTTATCATTTGCACATCGAGTCAAGCCTCGTTTGACTCAACCTTATCATTTGTGCCTCGAGTTGGGCCTCATTTGACATAACCTTATCATTTGCACCTTGAGTAGCACCTCGTTTGACTCACCCATATCATTTGTGCCTCGAGCCAGGCCTCGTTTGACTCAACCATATTACTTATGCCTCGAGTCGGGCCTCGTTCGACTCAACCTTATCATTTGCACCTCGAGTCGGACCTTTTTTGACTCACACATATCATTTGCACCTTGAGTCAGGCCTCATTTGACTCAACCATATCATTTGCGCCTCGTGACGGGCCTTGTTCGACTAAACCGTATCATTTGGGCCTCGGGTTGGTCCTTGTTTGACTCAACCTTATATTTTGGGTCTCGTGTTGGGCCTCGGTCACCTCACCCTTACCATTTGTGCCTCGAGTCGGGCCTCGTTTGACTCCACCTTATCATTTGGGCCTCGAGTCGAGCCTTATTTGACTTAACCATAGCATTTGTGTTTTGAGTTGGGGCTCGTTTGACTCCACATTATAATTTGCGCCTTGAGTTGAGCCTCGTTCAACTCACCCTTACCATTTGGACCTCGAGTCGAGCCTCGTTTGACTCAACCTTATCATTTGTGCCTCGAGTTGTGCCTCGTTTGACTCAACCTTATAATTTGCGCCTCGAGTTGGGCCTCGTTCAACTCGCCCTTACCATTTGCGCCTTGATTCGGGCCTCGTTTGACTCAACCATATCGTTTGTGCCTTAAACTGGGCCTCGTTTCATCAACCATATCGTTTATGCCACGAGTCAGGCCTCGTTTGACTCAACCATATTAGTTGTGCCTCGAGCCGAGCCTCGTTTGACTTATCCATATCATTTGTGCCTCAAGTCGAGCCTCGTTCCACTCAGCCTTATTATTTATGCCTCGAGTCGGGCCTCATTCGACTCAACCATATCATTTGCTCCTTGAGTCGGGCATCGTTTGACTCAACCATATGATTTGTACCTCGAGTCGGGCCTCGTTTGACTGAACATTATTATTTACGCCTTGAGTCGGGCCTCGTTTGACTCACACATATCATTTGCGCCTCGAGTCGAGCCTCATTTGACTCATCCATATCATTTGTGCTTAAGTCAAGCCTCGTTTGGCTCAACCATATCATTTGCGCCTCGAGTTGGGCCTCGTTCGACTCAACCTTATCATTTGCACTTCGAGTTGTGCCTTTTTTGACTCACACATATCATTTGCGCCTCGAGTTGGTCCTTGTTTGACTCAACCTTATCATTTGGGCCTCATGTTGGGCCTCGGTCAACTCACCCTTACATTTTGTGCCTTGAGTTGAGCCTCGTTTGACTCAACCTTATCATTTGGGCCTCGAGACGAGCTTCATTTGACTTAACCTTATCATTTGTGCCTTGAGTTGGGCCTTGTTTGACTTAACCTTATAATTTGCGCCTCAAGTTGGGCCTCATTTGACATAACCTTATCATTTGCACCTTGACTAGCACCTTGTTTGACTCAAGCATGTAATTTGTGCCTCGAGCCGGGCCTCATTTGACCCAACCTTATCATTTGCAAATCGAGTCAAGCCTCTTTTGACTCAACCTTATCATATGTGCCTCAAGTCGGTCCTTGTTTGACTCAACCATATCATTTACGCCTTGAGTCGGGCCGCGTTTGACTCAGCCTTATCATTTGTGGCTCGAGTCAAGCCTCATTTGACTCAACCATATTATTTACGCCTCGAGTCGTGACTCGTTTGACTCAACCATATCATTTGTGCCTCCAGTCGAGCCTCGTTTGACTCAACCATATCATTTGCGCCTCGAGTCAGGCCTCGTTTGACTCAATGTTATCATTTGCGCCTCGAGTCGGGCCTTGTTCGACTCAACCTTATCATTTATGCCTCGAGTCGGGTCTTGTTTGACTCAGCCATATCATTTGTGCCTCGAGTTGGGCCTCGTTTGACTCAATATTATCATTTGCGTCTTGGGTCCAGCCTCGTTTGACTCACACATATCTTTTACGCCTCGAGTTGGGCCTCGTTTAACTTAGCCATATCATTTGTGCCTCAAGCTGGGCTTCGTTTGAGTCAAGCATATCTGTATGCCTCAAGTCAGGCCTCGTTTGACTCAACCATATCATTTGCGCCTTGACCCGGGCCTCGTTTGACTCAACCCTATCATTTGTGCCTCGAGTCGGTCCTTGTTTGACTCAACCATATCATTTGCGCCTCGAGTCGGGCCTCGTTCGACTCAGCCTTATCATTTACGCCTCGAGTCAGGCCTCTTTCGACTCAACCATATCATATGCGCCTCGAGCCGGGCCTCGTTTGACTCAACCATAGTATTTATGCCTCGTGTCGGGCCTCGTTTGACTCAGCCTTATCATTTGTGCCTTGAGTCGGTCCTTTTTTGACTCAGCCATATCATTTGTGCCTTGAGTCGGGCCTCGTTTGACTCAGCCTTACCATTTGTGGCTCGAGTCGGGCCGCATTTGACTCAACCATATCATTTACGCCTCGAGTCGTGACTCGTTTGACTCAACCATATCATTTGTGCCTCTAGTTGAGCCTCGTTTGACTTAACCATATCATTTGCGCCTCGTGGCGGGCCTTGTTCGACTAAACCGTATCATTTGCGCCTCGAGTTAGTCCTTGTTTGACTCAACCTTATCATTTGGGCCTTGTGTTGGGCCTCGGTCAACTCACCCTTACCATTTATGCCTCGAGTCGGCCTCGTTTGACTCAACCTTATCATTTGGGCCTCGAGTCGAGCCTCATTTGACTTAACCATATCATTTGTGCCACGAGTTGGGCCTCATTTGACTCAACCTTATAATTTGCGCCTCGAGTTGGGCCTCGTTCAACTCGTCCTTACCATTTGCGCCTCGAGTTGGGCCTCGTTTGACTCACCCTTATCATTTATACATTGAGTCGGGCCTCGTTTGACCCAACCTTATCATTTGCACATCGAGTCAAGCCTTGTTTGACTCAACCTTATAATTTGTGCCTCAAGTTGGGCCTCATTTGACATAACCTTATCATTTGCACCTTGAGTAGCACCTTGTTTGACTCAAGCATATAATTTGTGCCTCGAGCCGGGCCTCATTTGACCCAACCTTATCATTTGCAAATCGAGTCAAGCGTCGTTTGACTCAACCTTATCATATGTACCTCGAGTCGGTCCTTGTTTGACTCAACCATATCATTTGCGCCTTGAGTCGGGCCTCGTTTGACTCAGCCTTATCATTTGTGGCTCGAGTCAAGCCTCATTTGACTCAACCATATTATTTACGCCTCGAGTCGTGACTCGTTTGACTCAATGTTATCATTTGCGCCTCGAGTCGGGCCTTGTTCGACTCAACCTTATCATTTACGCCTCGAGTCGGGCCTCGTTTGACTCAGCCATATCATTTGTGCCTCGAGTTGGGCCTCGTTTGACTCAACATTATCATTTGCGTCTTGGGTCCAGCCTCGTTTGACTCACACATATCTTTTATGCCTCGAGTCGAGCCTCGTTTAACTTAGCCATATCATTTGTGCCTCAAGCTGGGCTTCGTTTGAGTCAAGCATATCTGTATGCCTTAAGTCAGGCCTCGTTTGACTCAACCATATCATTTGCGCCTCGACCTGGGCCTCGTTTGACTCAACCCCATCATTTGTGCCTCGAGTCGGTCCTCGTTCGACTCAACCATATCCTTTGCGCCTCGAGTCGGGCCTTGTTCGACTCAGCCTTATCATTTACGCCTCGAGTCGGGCCTCATTCGACTCAACCATATCATTTGCGCCTCGAGTCGGGCATGGTTTGACTCACCCATATCATTTGTGCCTCGAGTCGGGCCTCGTTTGACCAACCATATTATTTATGCCTCGAGTCGGGCCTCGTTCGATCCAACCTTATCATTTGCACCTCGAGTTGGACCTTTTTTGAATCACACATATCATTTGCGCCTTGAGTCAGGCCTCATTTGACTCAATCATATCATTTGTGCCTTGTGGCGGGCCTTGTTCGACTAAACCGTACCATTTGGGCCTCAGTTTGGTCCTTGTTTGACTCAACCTTATCATTTAGGTCTCGTGTTGGGCCTCGGTCAACTCACCCTTACCATTTGTGCCTCGAGTCGGGCCTCGTTTGACTCCACCTTATCATTTGGGCCTAGAGTCGAGCCTCATTTGACTTAACCATAGCATTTGTGTTTCGAGTTGGGCCTTGTTTGACTCCACATTATAATTTGCGCCTTGAGTCGAGCCTCGTTCAACTCACCCTTACCATTTGGACCTCGAGTCGAGCCTCGTTTGACTCAACCTTATCATTTGTGCCTCGAGTTGTGCCTCGTTTGACTCAACCTTATAATTTGTGCCTCGAGTTGGGCCTCGTTCAACTCGCCCTTACCATTTGCGCCTCAATTCGGGCCTCGTTTAACTCAACCATATCGTTTGTGCCTTAAACTGGGCCTCGTTTGAGTCAACCATATCATTTATGCCTCGAGTCAGGCCTCGTTTGACTTAACCATATCATTTGCGCCTCGAGCCGAGCCTCGTTTGACTCATCCATATCATTTGGGCCTCGAGACGAGCTTCATTTGACTTAACCTTATCATTTGTGCCTCGAGTTGGGCCTTGTTTAACTCAACCTTATAATTTGCGCCTCAAGTTGGGCCTCATTTGACATAACCTTATCATTTGCACCTCGAGTAGCACCTTGTTTGACTCAAGCATATAATTTGTGCCTCGAGCCAAGCCTCATTTGACCCAACCTTATCATTTGCAAATCGAGTCAAGCCTCGTTTGACTCAACCTTATCATATGTGGCTCGAGTCGGTCCTTGTTTGACTCAACCATATCATTTGTGCCTTGAGTCGGGCCTCGTTTGACTCAGCCTTATCATTTGTGGCTCGAGTCAAGCCTCATTTGACTCAACCATATCATTTACACCTCGAGTCGTGACTTGTTTGACTCAACCATATCATTTGTGCCTCCAGTCGAGCCTCGTTTGACTCAACCATATCATTTGCGCCTCGACCCGGGCCTCGTTTGACTCAACCCTATCATTTGTGCCTCGAGTCGGTCCTCGTTCGACTCAACCATATCATTTGCGCCTCGAGTCGGGCCTCGTTCGACTCAGCCTTATCATTTTCGCCTCGAGTCGGGCCTCATTCGACTCAACCATATCATTTGCGCCTCAAGTCGGGCATGGTTTGACTCACCCATATCATTTGTGCCTCGAGCCGGGCCTCGTTTGAATCAACCATATTATTTATGCCTCGTGTCGGGCCTCGTTTGACTCTGCCTTATCATTTGTGCCTCGAGTCGGTCCTTGTTTGACTTAGCCATATCATTTGTGCCTTGAGTCGGGCCTCGTTTGACTCAGCCTTACCATTTGTGGCTCGAGTCGGGCCGCATTTGACTCAACCAGATCATTTACGCCTCGAGTTGTGACTCGTTTGACTCAACAATATCATTTGTGCCTCTAGTCGAGCCTCATTTGACTCAACCATATCATTTGCGCCTCATGGTGGGCCTTGTTCGACTAAACCGTATCATTTGCGCCTCGAGTTAGTCCTTGTTTGACTCAACCTTATCATTTGGGCCTTGTGTTGGGCCTCGGTCAACTCACCCTTACCATTTATGCCTCGAGTCGGGCCTCGTTTGACTCAACCTTATCATTTGGGCCTCGAGTTGAGCCTCATTTGACTTAACCATATCATTTGTGCCACGAGTCGGGCCTCGTTCGACTCATCCTTATAATTTGTGCCCCGACTTGGGCATCGTTCAACTCACCATTACCATTTGCACCTCAAGTCGGGCCTCGTTTGACTCACCCTTATCATTTGCACATCGAGTCGGGCCACATTTGACCCAACCTTATCATTTGCACATCGAGTCAAGCCTCGTTTGACTCAACCTTATTATTTGTGCCCCGAGTTGGGCCTCATTTGACATAACCTTATCATTTGCACCTCGAGTAACACCTCGTTTGACTCACTCATATCATTTGTGCCTCGAACCAGGCCTTGTTTGACTCAACCATATTATTTATGCCTCTAGTCGGGCCTCGTTCGACTCAACCTTATCATTTGCACCTTGAGTCAGGCCTTTTTTGACTCACACATATCATTTGTGCCTTGAGTCGGGCTTATTTGACTCAACCATATCATTTGCGCTCGTGGCGGGCCTTGTTTGACTAAACGGTATCATTTGCGCCTCGAGTTGGTCCTTGTTTGTGTCAACCTTATCATTTGGGCCTCGTGTTGGGCCTCGGTCAACTCACCTTTACCATTTGTGCCTCGAGTCGGGTCTTGTTTGACTCAACCTTATCATTTGGGCCTCGAGTCGAGCCTCATTTGACTTAACCATATCATTTGTGTTTCGAGTTGGGCCTCATTTGACTCCACATTATAATTTGTGCCTCGAGTCGAGCCTCGTTCAACTCACCCTTACCATTTGGACCTCGAGTCGAGCCTTGTTTGACTCAACCTTATCATTTGTGCCTCAAGTTGTGCCTCATTTGACTCAACCTTATAATTTGCACCTCGAGTTGGGCCTCGTTCAACTCGCCCTTACCATTTGCGCCTCGATTCGGGCCTCGTTTGACTCAATCATATCATTTGTGCCTTAAACTGGGCCTCGTCTGAGTCAACCATATCGTTTATGCCTCGAGTCGGGCCTCATTTGATTCACCCATACCATTTGTGCCTCGAGCCAAGCCTCGTTTGACTCAACCATATCATTTGTGCCTCGAGTCGGGCCTCGTTTGACTCAGCCTTATTATTTATGCCTCGAGTCGGGCCTCGTTTGACTCAACCATATGATTTGTACCTCAATTCGGGCCTCGTTTGACTCAACATTATCATTTGCGCCTCGAGTCGGGCCTCGTTTGACTCACACATATCATTTGCGCCTCGAGTCGGGCCTCGTTTGACTCAACCATATCATTTGTGCCTCAAGCTGGGCCTCATTTGAGTCAACCATATCGTTTATGCCTCGAGTCGGGCCTCGTTTGACTCAACCATATCATTTGCGCCTCGAGTCGGGCCTCGTTTGACTCAACCATATCATTTGTGCTCAAGTTGAGCCTCGTTTGGCTTAGCCATATCATTTGCGACTCGAGTCGGGCCTCGTTCGACTCAACTTTATCATTTGCACCTCGAGTCGGGCCTTTTTTGACTCACACATATCATTTCCGCCTCGAGTTAGGCCTCATTTGACTCAACCCTATCATTTGTGCCTCGTGGCAGGCCTTATTCGACTCAACGGTATCATTTGCGCCTAGAGTTGGTCCTTGTTTGACTGAACCTTATCATTTGGGCCTCGTGTTGGGCCTCGGTCAACTCACCCTTACCATTTGTGCCTCGAGTCGGGCCTCGTTTGACTCAACCTTATCATTTGGGCCTCGAGTCGAGACTCATTTGACTTAACCATATCATTTGTGCCTCGAGTTGGGCCTCGTTTGACTCAACCTTATAATTTGCACCTTGAGTTGGGCCTCGTTCAACTTGCCCTTACCATTTGCGCCTCGAGTTGGGCCTCGTTTGACTCACCCTTATCATTTGCACATCGAGTCGGGCCTCGTTTGACCCAACCTTATCATTTGCACATCGAGACAAACGTCGTTTGACTCAACCTTATCATTTGTGCCCCGAGTCGAGCCTCGTTTGACTTAACCTAATAATTTGTGCCTCGAGTTGGGCCTTATTTGACTCAACCTTATAATTTGCGCCTCGAGTTGGGCCTCATTTGACATAACCTTATCATTTGCACCTCGAGTAGCACCTTGTTTGACTCAACCATATCATTTGTGTCTCGAGCCGGGCCTCGTTTGACTCAACCATATTATTTGTGCCTCGAGTCGGGCCTTGTTTGACCTAACCTTATCATTTGAACATCGAGTCAAGCCTTGTTTGCCTCAACCTTAGCATTTGTGCCTCGAGTCGGGCCTCGTTTGACTCAACCTTATCATTTGTGCCTCGAGTCAGGCCTCGTTTGACCCAACCTTATAATTTGCACATCGGGTCAAGCCTTGTTTGACTCAACCTTATCATTTGTGCCTCGAGTCGGTCCTTGTTTCACTCAACCATATCATTTGCGCCTTGAGTCGGGCCTCGTTTGACTCAGCCTTATCATTTGTGGCTCGAGTCGGGCCTCATTTGACTCAACCATATCATTTACGCCTCGAGTCATGACTCATTTGACTCAACCATATCATTTGTGCCTCCAGTCAAGCCTCATTGGAATTAACCATATCATTTGCGCCTCGAGTTGGGCCTCGTTTGACTCAACGTTATCATTTGCGCCTCGAGTTGGGCCTTGTTCAACTCAACCTTATAATTTGCGCCTCGAGTCGGGCCACGTTTGACTCAGCCATATCATTTGTGCCTCGAGCTGGGCCTCGTTTGACTCACACATATCATTTACGCCTCGAGTTGGGCCTCGTTTAACTCAACCATATCATTTGTGCCTCAAGCTGGGGCTCGTTTAAGTCAAGCATATCGTTTATGCCTTGAGTCAGGCCTCGTTTGACTCAACCATATCATTTGTGCCCCGAGCAGGGCCTCGTTTGACTCAACCCTATCATTTGTGCCTCGAGTTGGTCCTCCTTCGACTCAACCATATCATTTGTGCCTCGAGTCGGGCCTCGTTCGACTCAGCCTTCTCATTTACGCCTCGAGTCAGGCCTCATTCGACTCCACCATATCATTTGCGCATCGAGTCGAGCATCGTTTGACTCAACCATATGATTTGTACCTTGAGTCGGGCCTCATTTCACTCAACATTATCTTTTGCTCCTCGAGTCGGGCCTCGTTTGACTCACGCATATCATTTGCGCCTCAAGTCGGGCCTCGTTTGACTCAACCATATCATTTGTGCCTCAAGCTGGGCCTCGTTTGAGTCAACCATATCGTTTATGCCTCGAGTCAAGCCTCGTTTGACTCAACCATATGATTTGCGCCTCGAGTCGAGACTCGTTTAACTCAACCTTATCATTTGCGCCTCGAGTCGGGCCTTTTTTGGCTCACACATATCATTTGCGCCTTGAGTCAGGCCTCATTTGACTTAACCATATCATTTGCGCCTTGTGGCGAGCCTTGTTCGACTAAACCGTATCATTTGCGCCTCAAGTTGGTCCTTGTTTGACTGAACCTTATCATTTGGTCCTCGTGTTGGACCTCGGTCAACTCACCCTTTCCATTTGTGCCTCGAGTCGAGCCTCGTTTGACTCAACCTTATCATTTGGGCCTCGAGTCGAGCCTCATTTGACTTAACCATATCATTTGTGCCTTGAGTTGGGCCTCGTTTGACTCAACCTTATAATTTGTGCCTCGAGTTGGGCCTCGTTCAACTCGCCCTTACCATTTGCGCCTCGAGTTGGGCCTTGTTTGACTCACCCTTATCATTTAAACATCGAGTCGGGCTTCGTTTCACCCAACCTTATCATTTGCACATCGTGTCAAGCCTCATTTGACTCAACCTTATCATTTGTGCCTCGAGTTGGACCTCATTTGACATAACCTTATCTTTTGCACCTTGAGTAGCACCTCGTTTGACTCACCCATAGCATTTGTGCCTCAAGCCAAGCCTCGTTTGTCTCAACCTTATCATTTAGGCCTTGAGTCAGTCCTTGTTTGACTCAACCATATCATTTGCGCCTTGAGTTGGGCCTCGTTTGATTCAGCCTTATCATTTGTGGCTCGAGTCGAACCTTATTTGACTCAACCATATCATTTACGCCTCGAGTTGTGACTCGTTTGACTCAATCATATAATTTGTGCCTCCAGTCGAGCCTCGTTTGACTCGACCATATCATTTGCGCCTTGAGTCGGGCCTCGTTTGACTCAACGTTATCATTTGCGCCTCGAGTCAGGCCTTGTTCGACTCAACCTTATCATTTGCACCTCGAGTCGGGCCTCGTTTGACTCCGCCATATCATTTGTGCCTCGAGTCGGCCCTCGTTTGACTCAACATTATCACTTGTGCCTCGAATCCGTCTTCGTTTGACTCACACATATCATTTACGCCTCGAGTCGAGCCCCGTTTGACTCAACCATATCATTTGTACCTCAAGCTGGGCCTCCTTTGAGTCAAGCATATCGTTTATGCCCCGTGTCAGGCCTCGTTTGACTCAACCAAATCATTTGCGCCTCGAGACGGGCCTCGTTTGACTCAACCCTATCATTTGTGCCTCGAGTCGGTCCTCGTTCGACTCAACCATATCATTTGCGCCTCGAGTCGGGCATCGTTTGACTCAACCATATGATTTGTACCTCGAGTCGGGCCTTGTTTGACTCAACATTATCATTTGCGCCTCGAGTCGGGCCTCGTTTGACTCATGCATATCATTTGTGCCTCGAGTCGGGCCTCGTTTGACTCAACCATATCATTTGTGCCTCAAGCTGGGCCTCGTTTGAGTCAACCATATCGTTTATGCCTCGAGTCAAGCCTCGTTTGACTCAACCATATCAATTGCGCCTCGAGTCGGGACTCGTTTGACTTAACCTTATCATTTGCGCCTCGAGTCGGGCCTTTTTTGGCTCATACATATCATTTGCGCCTTGGGTCGGGCCTCATTTGACTCAACCATATCATTTGCACCTCGACTCGGGCCTCGTTCGACTCAGCTTTATCATTTACGCCTCGAGTCGGGCCTCATTCGACTCAACCATATCATTTGCGCCTCGAGTCGGGCATCGTTTGACTCAACCATATGATTTGTACCTCGAGTCGGGCCTCGTTTGACTCAACATTATCATTTGCGCCTCGAGTCGGGCCTCGTTTGACTTACGCATATCATTTGCGCCTCGAGTCGGGCCTCGTTTGACTCAACCATATGATTTGTGCCTCAAGTTGGGCCTCGTTTGAGTCAACCATATCATTTATGCCTCGAGTCGAGCCTCGTTCGACTCAACCATATCATTTGCGCCTCGAGTCTGGCCTCGTTCAACTCAACCTTATGATTTGCACCTTGAGTCGGACCTTTTTTGACTCACACATATCATTTGCGCCTTGAGTCGGGTCTCATTTGACTCAACCATTTCATTTGCGCCTCGTGGTGAGCCTTGTTCGACTAAACCGTATCATTTGTGCCTCGAGTTGGTCCTTGTTTGACTCAACCTTATCATATGGGCCTCGTGTTGGGCCTCGGTCAACTCACCCTTACCATTTGTGCCTCGAGTCGGGCCTCGTTTGACTCAACCGTATCATTTGGGCCTCGAGTCGAGCCTTATTTGACATAGCCATATCATTGGTGCCTCGAGTTGGGCCTTGTTTGACTCAACCTTATAATTTGCGCCTGGAGTTGGGCCTCGTTCAACTCGCCCTTACAATTTGCGCCTCGAGTTGGGCCTCGTTTGACTCACCCTTATCATTTATACATCGAGTCGGGCCTTGTTTGACCCAACCTTATCATTTGAACATCGAGTCAAGCCTCGTTTGACTCAACCTTATCATTTGTGCCTTGAGTTGGGCTGCATTTGACCTAACCTTATCATTTGCACCTCGAGTAGCGCCTCGTTTGACTCACCCATATAATTTGCGCCTTGAGCTGGGCCTCGTTTGACTCAACCTTATCATTTGTGCCTCGAGTTGGGCCTCATTTGACATAACCTTATCACTTGCACCTCGAGTAGCGCCTCGTTTGACTCACCCATATCATTTGTGCCTCGAGCCGATCCTCGTTTGACTTAACCATATTATTTATGCCTCGAGTCAGGCCTCGTTTGACTCAACCTTATCATTTGTGCCTCAAGTCGGTCCTTGTTTGACTCAACCATATCATTTGCGCCTTGAGTCGGGTCGCGTTTGACTCAGCCTTATCATTTGTGGCTTGAGTCGGGCCTCATTTGACTCAACCATATCATTTATGACTAGAGTTGTGACTCGTTTGACTTAACCATATCATTTGTGCCTCCAGTCGAGCCTCGTTCGGCTCAACCATATCGTTTGCGCCACGAGTCAGGCCTCGTTTGACTCAATGTTATCATTTGCGCTTCGAGTCGGGCCTTGTTCGACTCAACCTTATCATTTGCGCCTTGAGTTAGACCTCGTTTGACTCAGCCATATCATTTGTGCCTCGAGTCGGGCCTCGTTTGACTCAACATTATCATTTGCACCTCGAGTCCGGCCTCGTTTGACTTACACATATCATTTACGCCTCGAGTCAGGCCTTGTTTGACTCAACTATATCATTTATGCCTCAAGCTGGGCCTCGTTTGAGTGAACCATATCGTTTATGCCTCGAGTCAGGCCTCGTTTAACTCAACCATATCATTTGCGCCTTGAGCCGGGCCTTGTTTGACTCAACCATATCATTTATGCCTCGAGTCGGGCCTCGTTCGACTCAGCCTTATCATTTATGCCTCGAGTCCGGCCTTCTTCGACTCAACCATATCATTTACGCCTCGGGTCGGGCATCGTTTGTCTCAACCATATGATTTGTAGCTCGAGTCGGGCCTTGTTTGACTCAACATTATCATTTGCGCCTCGAGTCGGGCCTCGTTTGACTCACACATATCATTTGCGCCTCGAGTCGGGCTTCATTTGACTTGACCATATCATTTGTGCCTCAAGCTAGTCCTCATTTGAGTCAACCATATCGTTTATGCCTCGAGTCGGGCCTCGTTTGACTCAACCATATCATTTACACCTCGAGTCGGGCCTCGTTCGACTCAACCTTATCATTTGCACCTTGAGTCGGGTCTTTTTTGACTCACATATCATCTGCGCCTCAAGGCGGGCCTCATTTGACTCAACCATATCATTTGCGCCTCGTGGCGGACCTTGTTCGACTAAACTGTATTATTTGCGCCTCGAGTTGGTCCTTGTTTGACTCTACCTTATCATTTGGGCCTCGTGTTGGGCCTTGGTCAACTCACCCTTACCATTTGTGCCTCGAGTCAGGCCTCGTTTGACTCAACGTTATCATTTGGGCCTCGAGTCAAGCCTCATCTGACTTAACCTTATCATTTGTGCCTCGAGTTGGGCCTCGTTTGACTCAACCTTATAATTTGCGCCTCGAATTGGGCCTCGTTCAACTCACCCTTACCATTTGTGCCTTGAGTCAGGCCTCGTTTGACTCAACCTTATCATTTGAGCCTCTAGTCGACCCTCATTTGACTTAAGCTTGTCATTTGTGCCACGAGTTGGGCCTCATTTGACTCAACCATATCATTTGTTCCTCGAGTCGTGACTCGTTTGACTAAACCATATCATTTGTGCCTACAGTCGAGCCTCGTTTGACTCAACCATATCATTTGCACCTCGAGTCGGGACTCGTTTGACTCAACGTTATCATTTGTGCCTCGAGTCGGGACTTGTTCGACTCAACCTTATCATTTGCGCCTCGAGTCAGGCCTCATTTGACTCAGCCATATCATTTGTGCCTCGAGTCGGGCCTCATTTGAGTCAACATTATCATTTGCGCCACGAGTCCGGCCTCGTTTAACGCATACATATCATTTACGTCTCGAGTCGGGTCTCGTTTGACTCAACCATATCATTTGTGCCTCAAGCTGGGCCTCATTTGAGTCAACCATATAGTTTATGCCTCGAGTCGGGCCTCGTTTGACTCAACCATATCATTTACACCTCGAGTCAGGCCTCGTTCGACTCAACCTTATCATTTGCACCTTGAGTCGGGTCTTTTTTGACTCACATATCATCTGCGCCTCGAGGCGGGCCTCATTTGACTCAACCATATCATTTGCGCCTCGTGGCGGACGTTGTTCAACTCAACTGTATTATTTGCGCCTCGAGTTGATCCTTGTTTGACTCAACCTTATCATTTGGGCCTCGTGTTGGGCCTTGGTCAACTCACCCTTACCATTTGTGCCTCGAGTCGGGCCTCATTTGACTCAACGTTATCATTTGGGCCTCGAGTCAAGCCTCATTTGACTTAACCTTATCATTTGTGCCTTGAGTTGGGCCTCGTTTGACTCAACCTTATAATTTGCGCCTCGAATTGGGCCTCGTTCAACTCACCCTTACCATTTGCGCCTCGAGTTGGGCCTCGTTTAACTCAGCCATATCATTTCCACATCGAGTCAGGCCTCGTTTGACCCAACCTTATCATTTGTACATCGAGTCAAGCCTCGTTTGACTCAACCTTATCATTTGTGCCTCAAGTTAGGCCTCATTTGACATAACCTTATAATTTGCACCTCGAGTAGCACCTCATTTGACTAACCCATATCATTTGTGCCTCGAGCCGGGCCTCGTTTGGCTCAACCATATTATTTATGCCTCGAGTTGGGCCTCGTTTGACTCAAACTTATCATTTGTGCCTCAAGTCGGTCCTTGTTTGACCCAACGATATCATTTGCGCCTTGAGTCGGGCCTCGTTTGACTCAGCCTTATCATTTTTGGCTCGAGTCGTGCCTCATTCGACTCAACCATATCATTTACGACTCGAGTTGTGACTCGTTTGACTCAACCATATCATTTGTGCCTCCAGTCGAGCCTCATTTGAGTCAACCATATAGTTTATGCCTCGAGTCGGGCCTCGTTTGACTCAACCATATCATTTACACCTCGAGTCAGGCCTCGTTCGACTCAACCTTATCATTTGCACCTTGAGTCGGGTCTTTTTTGACTCACATATCATCTGCGCCTCGAGGCGGGCCTCATTTGACTCAACCATATCATTTGCGCCTCGTGGCGGACGTTGTTCAACTCAACTGTATTATTTGCGCCTCGAGTTGATCCTTGTTTGACTCAACCTTATCATTTGGGCCTCGTGTTGGGCCTTGGTCAACTCACCCTTACCATTTGTGCCTCGAGTCGGGCCTCATTTGACTCAACGTTATCATTTGGGCCTCGAGTCAAGCCTCATTTGACTTAACCTTATCATTTGTGCCTTGAGTTGGGCCTCGTTTGACTCAACCTTATAATTTGCGCCTCGAATTGGGCCTCGTTCAACTCACCCTTACCATTTGCGCCTCGAGTTGGGCCTCGTTTAACTCAGCCATATCATTTCCACATCGAGTCAGGCCTCGTTTGACCCAACCTTATCATTTGTACATCGAGTCAAGCCTCGTTTGACTCAACCTTATCATTTGTGCCTCAAGTTAGGCCTCATTTGACATAACCTTATAATTTGCACCTCGAGTAGCACCTCATTTGACTAACCCATATCATTTGTGCCTCGAGCCGGGCCTCGTTTGGCTCAACCATATTATTTATGCCTCGAGTTGGGCCTCGTTTGACTCAAACTTATCATTTGTGCCTCAAGTCGGTCCTTGTTTGACCCAACGATATCATTTGCGCCTTGAGTCGGGCCTCGTTTGACTCAGCCTTATCATTTTTGGCTCGAGTCGTGCCTCATTCGACTCAACCATATCATTTACGACTCGAGTTGTGACTCGTTTGACTCAACCATATCATTTGTGCCTCCAGTCGAGCCTCGTTCGACTCAACCATAACATTTGCGCCTCGAGTCGAGCCTCGTTTGACTCATTGTTATCATTTGCGTATCGAGTCAGGCCTTGTTCGACTCAACCTTATCATTTGCGCCTCGAGTTGGATCTCGTTTGACTAAGCCATATCATTTGTGCCTCGAGTCGGGCCTTGTTTGACTCAACATTATCATTTGCGCCTCAAGTTCGGCCTTGTTTGACTTACACATATCATTTACGCCTCGAGTCGGGCCTCGTTTGACTCAACCATATCAGTTGTGCCTCAAGCTGGGCCTCGTTTGAGTCAACCATATCGTTTATGCCTCAAGTCAGGTCTCGTTTGACTCAACCATATAATTTGCGCCTCGAGCTGGGCCTCGTTTGACTCAACCCTATCATTTGTGCCTCGAGTCGGTCCTCCTTCGACTCAACCATATCATTTGCGCCTTGAGTCGGGCCTCGTTCGACTCAACCTTATCATTTATGCCTCGACTCCGGCCTCATTCGACTCAACCATATCATTTGTGCCACGAGTAGAGCATCGTTTGTTTCAACCATATGATTTGTACCTCGAGTCGGGCCTTGTTTGACTCAACATTATCATTTGCACCTCGAGTCGGGCCTTCTTTGACTCACACATATCATTTGCGCCTTGAGTCAGGCCTCATTTTACTCAACCATATCATTTGTGCTTCAAGCTAGGCCTCGTTTGAGTAATCCATATCGTCTATGCCTCGAGTCGGGCCTCGTTTGACTCAACCATATCATTTACGCCTTGAGTCGGGCCTCGTTCGACTTAACCTTATCATTTGCACCTTGAGTCGGGCCTTTTTTGACTCACATATCATTTGCACCTCGAGGCAGGCCTCATTTGACTCAACCATATCATTTGCGCCTCGTGGCGGGCCTTGTTCGACTCAACTGTATCATTTGCGCCTCGAGTTGGTCCTTGTTTGACTCAACCTTATCATTTGGGCCTCGTGTTGGGCCTTGGTCAACTCACCCTTACCATTTGTGCCTCGAGTCGCGCCTCGTTTGACTCAACGTTATCATTTGGGCCTCGAGTCAAGCCTCATTTGACTTAACCTTATCATTTGTGCCTCGAGTTGGGCCTCGTTCAACTCGCCCTTACCATTTGCGCCTCGAGTTGGCCTCGTTTAACTCACCCTTATCAATTGCACATCGAGTCGGGCCTCGTTTGACCCAACCTTATCATTTGCACATCGAGTCAAGCCTCGTTTGACTCAACCTTATCATTTGTGCCTCGAGTTAGGCCTCATTTGACATATCCTTATATTTGCACCTCGAGTAGTGCCTTGTTTGACTTACCCATATCATTTGTGCCTCGAGCCGGGCCTCATTTGACTCAACCATATTATTTATGCCTCGTGTCGGGCCTCATTTGACTCAGCCTTACCATTTGTGGCTCGAGTCAGGCCTCATTTGACTCAACTATATCATTTACGCCTCGAGTCGTGACTCGTTTGACTCAACCATATCATTTGTGCCTCTAGTCGAGGCTCGTTTGACTCAACCATATCTGTTGCGCCTCGAATCGGGCCTCATTTGACTCAACTGTATCATTTGCGCCTCGTGGCAGGTCTTGTTCGACTCAACCGTATCATTTGCGCCTCGAGTTGGTCCTTGCTTGACTCAACCTTATCATTTATGCCTCGTGTTGGGCCTCGATCAACTCACCCTTACCATTTGGGCCTTGAGTCAGGCCTCGTTTGACTCATCCTTATCATTTGAGCCTCGAGTCGAGCCTCATTTGACTTAACCTTGTCATTTGTGCCTCGAGTTGGGCCTCATTTGACTCAACCATATCATTTGCGCCTCGAGTCGTGACTCGTTTGACTAAACCATATCATTTGTGCCTGCAATCGAGCCTCGTTAGACTCAACCACATCATTTGCACCTCGAGTCGGGACTCGTTTGACTCAACGGTATCATTTGCGCCTCGAGTCAGGCCTTGTTCGACTCAACCTTATCATTTGCACCTCGAGTCGGGCCTTGTTTGACTCAGCCATATCATTTGTGCCTCGAGTTGGGCCTCGTTTGACTCAACATTATCATTTGCGCCACGAGTCTGGCCTCGTTTAACTCACACATCTCATTTATGCCTCGAGTCGGGTCTCGTTTGACTCAACCAGATCATTTATGCCTCAAGCTGGGCCTCGTTTGAGTCAACCATATCGTTTATGCCTCGAGTCAGGCCTCGTTGGACTCAACCATATCATTTGTGCCTTGAGCCGGGCCTCGTTGGACTCAACCATATCATTTGTGCCTTGAGCCGGGCCTCGTTTGACTCAACCATATCATTTGCGCCTCGAGTCGGGCCTCGTTCGACTCAGCCTTATCATTTAGGCCTCGAGTCTAGCCTCATTCAACTCAACCATATCATTTGCGCCTCGAGTCGGGCATCGTTTGACTCAACCATATGATTTGTCCCTCAAGTCGGGTCTCGTTTGGCTCAACATTATCATTTGCGCCTCAAGTCAGGCCTCGTTTGACTCACACATATGATTTGCGCCTCAAGTCGGGCCTCGTTTGACTCGACCATATCATTTGTGCCTCAAGCTGGGCCTCGTTTGAGTTAACCATATTGTTTATGCCTTGAGTCAGGCCTCGTTTGACTCAACCATATGATTTGCGCCTCGAGTCGGGCCTCGTTCGACTCAACCTTATCATTTGCACCTTGAGTCAGGCCTTTTTTGACTCACACTTATCATTTGCGCCTCAAGTCGGGCCTCATTTGACTCAACCATATCATTTGCGCCTCGTGGCGGGCCTTGTGCGACTGAACCGTGTCATTTGCACCTCGAGTTGGTCCTTGCTTGACTCAACCTTATCATTTGGGCCTCGTGTTGGGCCTCGGTCAACTCAACCTTATGATTTGTGCCTCGAGTCAGGCCTCGTTTGACTCAACCTTATCATTTGGGCCTCGAGTCGAGCCTCATTTGACTTAACCTTATCATTTGTGCATCGAGTTGGGCCTCGTTTGACTCAACCTTATAATTTGCGCCTGGAGTTGGGCCTCGTTCCACTCGTCCTTACCTTTTGCGCCTCGAGTTGGGCCTCGTTTGACTCACTCTTATCATTTGCACATCGAGTCGGGCCTCGTTTGACCCAACCTTATCATTTGCACATCGAGTCAAGCCTTGTTTGACTCAACCTTATCATTTGTGCCTTGAGTTAGGCCCCATTTGACATCACCTTATCATTTGCACCTCGAGTAGCGCCTCGTTTGACTCACCCATATCATTTGTGCCTCGAGCCAGGCCTCGTTTGACTCAACCATATTATTTATGCCTCGAGTCTGTCCTTGTTTGACTCAACCATATCATTTGCGCCTTGAGTCCGGCCTCGTTTGACTCAGCCTTATCATTTGTGGCTCGAGTTGGGCCTCATTTGACTCAACCATATCATTTACGCCTCGAGTCGTGACTCGTTTGACTCAACCATGTCATTTATGCCTCCAGTCGAGCCTCGTTTGACTCAACCATATCATTTGCGCCATGAGTCGGGCCTCGTTTGACTCAACGTTATCATTTCTGCCTCGAGTCGGGCCTTGTTAGACTCAACCTTATCATTTATGCCTCGAGTTGGGCCTCGTTTGACTCAACCTTATCATTTGCACCTTGAGTCGGGCCTTTTCTAACTAACTCATATCATTTGTGCCTCGAGTCGGGCCTCATTTGACTCAACCATATGATTTGCGCCTCGTGGCGGTCCTTGTGCGACTGAACCGTATCATTTGCGCCTCGAGTTGGTCCTTGCTTGACTCAACCTTATCATTTGGGCCTCGTGTTGGGCCTCGGTCAACTCACCCTTACGATTTGTGCCTCGAGTTGGGCCTCGTTTGACTCAACCTTATCATTTGGGCCTCGAGTCGAGCCTCATTTGACTTAACCTTATCATTTGTGCCTCGAGTTGGGCCTCGTTTGACTCAACCTTATAATTTGTGCCTTGAGTTGGGCCTCGTTCAACTCACCCTTACCATTTGTGCCTCAAGTTGGGCCTCGTTTGACTCACCCTTATCATTTGCACATCAAGTCAGGCCTTGTTTGACCCAACCTTATCATTTACACATCGAGTCAAGCCTTGTTTGACTCCACTTTATCATTTGTGCCTTGAGTTAAGCCTCATTTGACATCACCTTATCATTTGCACCTCGAGTAGCGCCTCGTTTGACTCACCCATATCATTTGTGCCTCGAGTCGGTCCTCGTTCGACTCAACCATATTACTTATGCCTCGAGTTGGGCTTCGTTTGACTCAGCCTTATCATTTGTGCCTCGAGTCCGTCCTTGTTTGACTCAACCATATCATTTGCGCCTTGAGCCAGGCCTCATTTGACTCAGCCTTATCATTTGTGGCTCGAGTTGGGCCTCATTTGACTCAACCATATCATTTACGCCTCGAGTCGTGACTCGTTTGACTCAACCATGTCATTTGTGCCTCCAGTCGAGCCTCGTTTGACTCAACCATATCATTTGCGCCACGAGTCGGGCCTCGTTTGACTCAACGTTATCATTTCTGCCTCGAGTCGGGCCTTGTTAGACTCAACCTTATCATTTATGCCTCAAGTTGGGCCTCGTTCGACTCAACCTTATCTTTTGCACCTCGAGTCGAGCCTTTTCTGACCAACTCATATCATTTGCGCCTCGAGTCGGGCCTCATTTGACTCAACCATATCATTTACGCCTCGTGGCGAGCCTTGTTCGACTCAACCGTATCATTTCTGCCTTGAGTTGGTCCTTGTTTGACTCAACCTTATCATTTGGGCCTCGTGTTAGGCCTCGGTTAACTCACCCTTACCATTTGTGCCTTGAGTCGAGCCTTGTTTGACTCAACCTTATCATTTGGGCCTGGAGTCGAGCCTCATTTGAGTTAACCTTATCTTTTGTGCCTCGAGTTGGGCCTCGTTTGAATCAACCTTATAATTTGTGCCTCGAGTTGGGCCTCGTTCAACTCGTCCTTACCATTTGTGCCCCCAGTTGGGCCTCATTTGACTCACTCTTATCATTTGCACACCAAAGCGGGCCTCGTTTGACCCAACCTTATCATTTGCACTTCGAGTAAAGCCTCGTTTGGCTCAACCTTATTATTTGTGCCTTGAGTCGGGCCTCGTTTGACCGAACCTTATCATTTGCACATCGAGTCAAGCCTCGTTTGACTCCACCTTACCATTTGTGCCTCGAGTCGGGCCTCATTTGACTCAACCTTATCATTTGTGCCTCGAGTCGGGCCTCGTTTGACCCAACCTTATCATTTGCACATCGAGTCAAGCCTCGTTTGACTCAACCTTATCATTTGTGCCTAGAGTCGGGCCTTGTTTGACTCAACCTTATCATTTGTGCCTCGAGTCGGGCCTCGTTTGACCCAACCTTATCATTTGCACATCGAGTCAAGCCTCGTTTGACTCAACCTTATCATTTGTGCCTCGAGTCGGGCCTCGTTTGACTCAACCTTATCATTTGTGCCTTGAGTCGAGCCTCGTTTGACCCAACCTTATCATTTGCACTTCGAGTCAAGCCTCGTATGACTCAACCTTATTATTTGTGCCTCGAGTCGGGCCTCGTTTGACCCAACCTTATCATTTGCACATCGAGTCAAGCCTCATTTGACATAACCTTATCATTTACACCTCGTGTAGCGCATCGTTTGAATCAACCATATTATTTATGCCTCGAGTCGGGCCTCGTTTGACCCACCCTTATCATTTGCACATCGAGTCAAGCCTCATTTGACTCAACCTTATCATTTGTGCCTCGAGTCGGGCCTCGTTTGACCCAACCTTATCATTTGCACATCGAGTCAAGCCTCGTTTGTCTCAACCTTATAATTTGTGCCTTGAGATGGGCCTCATTTGACATAACCTTATCATTTGCACCTCGAGTAGTGCCTCGTTTGACTCACCCATATCATTTGTGCCTTGAGTCGGGCCTCGTTTGACTCAACCATATTATTTATGCCTCGGGTCGGGCCTCGTTTGACCCAACCTCATCATTTGTGTCTCGAGTCGGTCCTTGTTTGGCTCAACCATATCATTTGCGCCTTGAGTCGGCCCTCGTTTGAGTCAGCCTTATCATTTGTGGCTCGAGTTGGGCCTCATTTGACTCAACCATATCATTTATGCCTCGAGTCGTGACTCGTTTGACTCAACCATATTATTTGTGCCTGCAGTCGAGCCTCGTTTGACTCAGCCATGTCATTTGCGCCACGAGTCGGGCCTTATTTGACTCAACATTATCATTTACGTCTCGAGTTGGGCCTCGTTTGACTCACACATATCATTTATGCCTCGAGCCGGGCCTTGTTTGACTCAACCATATCATTTGTGCCTCAAACTAGGCCTCGTTTGAGTCAACCATATCATTTATGCCTCGAGTCGGGCCTCGTTTGAGTCAACCATATCCTTTGCGCCTTGAGTCGAGCCTCGTTTGACTCAACCATATCATTTGTGCCTCGAGGCGGGCCTCGTTCGACTCAGCCTTATCATTTACGCCTCGAGTCGAGCCTCATTTGACTCCACCATATCATTTGCGCCTCGAGTCGGGCGTCGTTTGACTCAACCATATGATTTGTACCTCGAGTCAGGCCTTGTTTGACTCAACATTCTCATTTGCACCTCGAATAGGGCCTCGTTTGACTCACACATATCATTTGCGCCTCGAGTCGGGCCTCGTTTGACTCAACCATATCATTTGTGTTTCAAGCTGGGCCTCGTTTGAGTCAACCATATCGTTTATGCCTTGAGTCAGGCCTCGTTTGACTCAACTATATCATTTGTGCCTCGAGTTGGGCCTCATTTGACTCAACCATATCATTTGTGCTCAAGTTGAGCCTCGTTTGGCTCAAGCATATCATTTGCGCCTCGAGTCGGGCCTCGTTCGACTCAACCTTATTATTTGCACCTTGAGTCGGGCCTTTTTTAACTCACACATATTATTTGCACCTCGAGTCAGGCCTCATTTGACTCAACCATATCATTTGCGCCTCGTTCCGGGCCTTCTTCGACTCAACTGTATCATTTGCGCCTCGAGTTGGTCCTTGTTTGACTCAACCTTATCATTTGGGCCTCATGTTGGGCTTCGCTCAACTCACCCTTACCATTTGTGCCTTGAGTCGGGCCTCATTTGACTCAACCTTATCATTTAGGCCTCAAGTCGAGCCTCATTTGACTTAACCTTATCATTTGTGCCTCGAGTTGGGCCTCGTTTGACTCAACCTTATAATTTGTTCCACGAGTTGGGCCTCGTTTCACCCAACCTTATCATTTGAACATCGAGTCAATCCTCGTTGGACTTATCCTCATCATTTGTGCCTCGAGTTGGGCCTCGTTTGACTCAACCTTATCATTTGTGCCTCGAGTTGGGCCTCATTTGACATAACCTTATTATTTGCACCTCGAGTAGCACCTCGTTTGACTCACACATATCATTTGTACCTCGAGCCAGGCCTTGTTTGACTCAACCATATTATTTATGGCTAGAGTCGGGCCTCGTTTGACTCAACCTTATCATTTGTGCCTCGAGTCGGTCCTTGTTTGACTCAACCATATCATTTGTGCCTTGAGTCGGGCATCGTTTGACTCAGCCTTATCATTTGTGGCTCGGTTGGGCCTCATTTGACCCAACCATATCATTTACGCCTCGAGTCGTGACTTGTTTGACTCAACCATATCATTTGTGCCTCCAGTCGGGCCTTGTTTGACTCAACCATATCATTTGCGCCTCGAGTCGGGCCTCGTTTGTCTCAACATTATCATTTACGCCTCCAGTCGGGCCTCGTTCGACTTAACCTTATCATTTGCACCTCGAGTCGGGCCTTTTTTGACTCACACATATCATTTGTGCCTCGAGTCGGGCCTCATTTGACTCAACCATATCATTTGCGCCTCGTGGCGGGCCTTGTTCGACTCAACCGTATCATTTACACCTCGAGTTGGTCCTTGTTTAACTCAACCTTATCATTTGGGCCTCATGTTGGTCCTCGGTCAACTCACTATTACCATTTGTGCCTTGAGTCGAGCCTCGTTGGACTCAACCTTATCATTTGGGCCACGAGTCGAGCCTCATTTGACTTAACCTTATCATTTGTGCCTCGAGTTAGGCCTCGTTTGACTCAACCTTATAATTTGCGCCTTAAGTTGGGCCTCGTTCAACTCACCCTTACCATTGGCGCCTCGAGTTGGGCATTGTTTGCCTCACCCTTGTCATTTGCACATCAAGTCGGGCCTCGTTTGACCCAACCTTATCATTTGCACATCGAGTCAAGCCTCGTTTGACTCAACCTTATCGTTTGTGCCTCGAGTTGGACCTCATTTGACATAACCTTATCATTTGCACCTCGAGTAATGCCTCGTTTGACTCAACCATATCTTTTGTGCCTCGAGTCGCGACTCGTTTGACTTAACCATATCATTTGTGCCTCTAGTCGAGCCTCATTTGACTCAACCATATCATTTTCGCCATGAGTTGGACCTCGTTTAACTCAACGTTATCATTTGCGCCTCGAGTAGGGCCTTATTCGACTCAACGTTATCATTTGTGCCTCGAGTCAGGCCTCGTTTGACATAGCCATCTCATTTGTGCCTCGAGTCGGGCCTCGTTTGACTCAACATTATCATTTGCGCCTCGAGTCCGCCCTCGTTTGACTCACATATCATTTACGCCTCGAGTTGAGCCTCATTTGACTCAACCATATCATTTGTGCCTCAAGCTGGGACTCGTTTGAGTTAACCATATCGTTTATGCCTCGAGTCAGGCCTCGTTTGACTCAACCATATCATTTGTGCCTCGAGCCGGGCCTCGTTTGACTCAACCCTATCATTTGTGCCTCGAGTCGGTCCTCGTTTGGTTGAACCATATCATTTGCGCCTCGAGTCGGGCCTCGTTCGACTCAGCCTTATCATTTACGCCTCGAGTCCAGCCTCATACAACTCAACCATATCATTTGCACCTCGAGTTGGGCCTCGTTTGACTCAACCATATCATTTGTGCCACAAGCTGGGCCTCGTTTGAGTCAACCATATCGTTTATGCCTCGAGTCTGGCCTCGTTTGACTCAACCATATTATTTGTACCTCGAGTCGGCCCTCGTTCGACTCAACCTTATCATTTGCACCTTGAGTCGGGCCTTTTTTGACTCACACATATCATTTGCGCCTCGAGTCGGGCCTCATTTGACTCAACCATATCATTTGCGCCTCGTGGCGGGCCTTGTTCGACTCAACCGTATCATTTGCGCCTCGAGTTGGTCCTTGTTTGACTTAACCTTATCATTTCGGCCTCGAGTCAGGCCTCTTTTGACTCACAAATATCATTTGCGCCTCGAGTCGGGCCTCGTTTGACTTAACCATACCATTTGTGCCTCAAGCTGGGCCTCGTTTGAGTCAACCATATTGTTTACGCCTCGAGTCGGGCCTCGTTTGACTCAACCATATCATTTGTGCCTCGAGTCGGGCCTCGTTTGACTCAACCTTATCATTTGCACCTCGTGTAGCGTGTCGTTTGACCCAACCTTATCATTTGTGCTCAAGTCGAACCTCGTTTGGCTCAACCATATCATTTGTGCCTCGAGTCGGGCCTCGTTCGACTCAACCTTATCATTTGCACCTTGAGTCGGGCCTTTTTTGACTCACACATATCATTTGCACCTCGAGTCGGGCCTCATTTGACTCTACCATATCATTTGTGCCTCGTAGCAGGCCTTGTTCGACTCAACCGTATTATTTGCGCATTGAGTTGGTCCTTGTTTGACACAACCTTATCATTTGGGCCTCGTGTTGGGCCTCGGTCAACTCACCCTTACCATTTGTGCCTTGAGTCGGGCCTCGTTTGACTCAACCTTATCATTTGGGCCTCGAGTCGAGCCTCATTTGACTTAACCTTATCATTTGTGCCTCGAGTTGGGCCTCGTTTGACTCAACCTTCTTATTTGCACCTCGAGTAGCACCTCATTTGACTCACCCATATCATTTGTGCCTCGAGCCGGGCCTCGTTTGACTCAACCATATTATTTATGCCTCGAGTCGGGCCTCGTTTGACTCAACCTTACCATTTGTGCCTCGAGTTGGTCCTTGTTTGACTCAACCATATCATTTGCGCCTTGAGTCGGCCCTCGTTTGAGTCAGCCTTATCATTTGTGGCTCGAGTTGGGCCTCATTTGACTCAACCATATCATTTATGCCTCGAGTCATGACTCGTTTGACTCAACCATATCATTTGTGCCTGCAGTCGAGCCTCGTTTGACTCAGCCATATCATTTGTGCCTCGAGTCGGGCCTTATTTGACTCAACATTATCATTTACGCCTCGAGTTGGGCCTCGTTTGACTCACACATATCATTTATGCCTCGAGCTGGGCCTTGTTTGACTCAACCATATCATTTGTGCCTCAAACTGGGGCTCGTTTGAGTCAACCATATCGTTTATGCCTCGAGTCGGGCCTCGTTTGACTCAACCATATCATTTGCGCCTTGAGTCGAGCCTCGTTCGACTCAACCATATTATTTGTGCCTCGAGGCGGGCCTCATTCAACTTAGCCTTATCATTTACGCCTCGAGTCGGGCCTCATTCGACTCTACCATATCATTTGTGCCTCGAGTCGGGCTTCGTTTCACTCAACCATATGATTTGTACCTCGAGTCGGGCCTTGTTTGACTCAACATTCTCATTTGCGCCTCGAGTCGGGCCTCGTTTGACTCACACATATCATTTGTGCCTCGAGTCGGGCCTCGTTTGACTCAACCATATCATTTCTGTTTCAAGCTGGGCCTCGTTTGAGTCAACCATATCATTTATGCCTTGAGCCGGGCCTCGTTTGACTCAACCATATCATTTGTGCTCAAGTTGAGCCTCGTTTGGCTCAAGCATATCATTTGCGCCTCGAGTCGGGCCTCGTTCGACTCAACTTTATCATTTGCGCCTCGAGTCGAGCCTCGTTTGACCCAACCTTATCATTTGCACATCGAGTCAAGCCTCATTTGACTCAACCTTATCATTTGTGCCTCGAGTCGGGCCTCGTTTGACTCAACCCTATCATTTGTGCCTCGAGTTAGGCCTCATTTGACATAACCTTAATATTTGCACCTCGAGTAGTGCCTCGTTTGACTCACCCATATCATTTGTGCCTCGAGCCGTGCCTCTTTGACTCAACCATATTATTTATGCCTCGAGTCGGGCCTCGTTTGACTCAACCTTATCATTTGTGCCTCGAGTCGATCGTTGTTTGACTCAACCATATCATTTGCGCCCTGAGTCGGGCCTCGTTTGACTCAGCCTTATCATTTGTGGGTCGAGTCGGGCCTCATTTGACTCAACCATATCATTTACTCCTCAAGTCGTGACTCGTTTGACTCAACCATATCATTTGTGCCTCCAATCGAGCCTCGTTTGAATCAACCATATCATTTGCGCCTCGAGTCGGGCCTCATTTGACTCAACGTTATCATTTGTGCCTCGAGTCGGGCCTCGTTTGACTCAACCTTATCATTTGCACCTTGAGTCGGGCCTCATTTGACTCAACCATATCATTTGCGTCTCGTGGCGGGCCTTGTTCGACTCAACCGTATCATTTGCTCCTCGAGTTGGTCCTTGTTTGACTCAGCCTTATCATTTGGGCCTCGTGTTGGGCCTCGGTTAACTCACCCTTACCATTTGTGCCTTGAGTCGGGCCTCGTTTGACTCAAACTTATCATTTGGGCCTCGAGTCGAGCCTCATTTGATTTAATCTTTTCATTTATGCCTCGAGTTGGGCCTCGTTTGACTTAACCTTATAATTTGAGCCTCAAGTTAGGCCTTGTTCAACTCGCCCTTACCATTTGTGCCTCGAGTTAGGTCTCATTTGACTCACCCATATCATTTGCACATCGAGTCGGGGATTGACCCAACCTTATCATTTGCACATCGAGTCAAGCCTCGTTTGACTCAACCTTATCATTTGTGCCCCGAGTTGGGCCTCATTTGACATAACCTTATCATTTGCACCTCGAGTAGCGCCTCGTTTAACTCACCCATATCATTTGGCCCTCGTGTTGGGCCTCGGTCAAGTCACCCTTACCGTTTGTGTCTTGAGTTGGGCCTCGTTTGACTCAAACTTATCATTTGGGCGTCGAGTGGAGCCTTATTTGACATAACCTTATCATTTGCACCTTGAGTAGCGCCTCATTTGACTCACCCATATCATTTGTGCCTCGAGCAGGGCCTCATTTGACTCAACCATATTGTTTATGCCTCGAGTCGGGCCTCGTTTGACTCAACCTTATCATTTCTGCCTCGAGTCGGTCCTTGTTTGACTCAACTATATCATTTGCGCCTTGAGTTGGGCCTCGTTTAACTCAGCCTTATCATTTGTGGCTCGAGTCGAGTCTCATTTGACTCAACCATATCATTTATGCCTCGAGTCGTGACTCGTTTGACTCAACCATATCATTTGTGCCTTCAGTCGAGCCTCGTTTGACTCAACGATATCATTTGTGCCTCGAGTCGGGCGTCGTTGGACTCAACGCTATCATTTGTGCCTCGAGTCGAACCTTGTTCGACTTAACCTTATCATTTGTGCCTCGAGTCGGGGCTCGTTTGACTCAGCCATATCATTTGTGCTTCGAGTCGAGCCTTGTTTGACTCAACGCTATCATTTGCGCCTCGAGTCGGGCCTTGTTCGACTCAACCTTATCATTTGTGCCTCGAGTCGGGGCTCGTTTGACTCAGCCATATCATTTGTGCTTCGAGTCGAGCCTTGTTTGACTCAACGCTATCATTTGCGCCTCGAGTCGGGCCTTGTTCGACTCAACCTTATCATTTGTGCCTCGAGTCGGGGCTCGTTTGACTCAGCCATATCATTTGTGCCTCCAGTCGGGCCTCGTTTGACTCAACCATATCATTTGCGCCTCGAGTTGGGCCTTGTTTGATTCAACCTTATCATTTGCACCTTGAGTTGGTCCTTGTTTGACTCAACCTTATCATTTGCGCCTCGAGTCGAGCCTCATTTGACTCAACCTTATCATTTGTACCTCAAGTCGGGCCTCGTTCAACTCAAGCTCATCATTTGCGCCTCAAGTCGGGCCTCATTTGACTCAACCTTATAGTTTACGCCTCTAGTTGTGCCTCGTTCAACTCACCGTTTCTATTTTCGCCTCGAGGCAGGCCTCGTTTGACTCACCTATATCATTTGTGCATTAACTCAGGCCTCTTTTGACTCAACTATATCATTTTTGCCTCGAGCCGAACCTCATTTGACTCAACCTTATCATTTGTGCCTCGAGTTGGACCTCATTTGACTCAGCCTTATAATTTGCGCCTCGAGTTGGGCCCCGTTCAACTTGCCCTGACCATTTGCGCCTAGAGTTGGGCCTCGTTTGACTCACCCTTATCATTTGCACATTGAGTCGGGCCTCGTTTGACCCAACCTTATCATTTGCACATCGAGTCAAGCCTCGTTTGACTCAACCTTATCATTTGTGCCTCGAGTCGGGCCTCGTTTGACTCAACCTTATCATTTGTTCCTCGAGTTGGGCCTCTTTTGACATAACCTTATCATTTGCACCTCGAGTAGTTCCTCGTTTGACTCACCCATACCATTTGTGCCTTGATCCGGGACTCGTTTGACTAAACCATATTATTTATGCCTCGAGTCGGGCCTCGTTTGACTCAGCCTTATCATTTGTGCCTCGAGTCGGTCCTTGTTTGACTCAACCATATCATTTACGTCTTGAGTCGGGCCTCGTTTGACTCAGCCTTATCATTTGTGGCTCGAGTCGGGCCTCATTTGACTCAACCATATCATTTATGCCTCGAGTCGTGACTCGTTTGACTCAACCATATCATTTGTGCCTTCAGTCGAGCCTCGTTTGACTCAACGATATCATTTGTGCCTCGAGTCGGGCCTCGTTTGACTCAATGCTATCATTTGTGCCTCGAGTCGGGCCTTGTTCGACTCAACCTTATCATTTGTGCCTCGAGTCGGGGCTCGTTTGACTCAGCCATATCATGTGTGCCTCGAGTTGGGCCTTGTTTGACTCAACATTATCATTTGCGCCTCGAGTCCGGCCTCGTTTGACTCACACATTTTATTTGTGCCTCGAGTCGGGCCTCGTTTGACTCAACCATATCATTTGTGCCTCAAGCTATGCCTCCTTTGAGTCAACCATATCGTTTATGCCTCGAGTCGGGCGTCGTTTGACTCAACCATATCATTTGCGCCTCGAGCCGGTCCTCGTTTGACTCAACCTTATCATTTGTGCCTCGAGTCGGTCCTCGTTCGACTCAACCATATCATTTGCGCCTCGAGTCAGGTCACGTTCGAGTCAACCTTATCATTTATGCCTCGAGTCGGGCCTCGTTCGACTCAACCATATCATTTGCGCCTCGAGTCGGGCATCGTTTGACTCACACATATCATTTGCACCTAGAGTCGGGCCTCGTTTGACTCAACCATATCATTTGTGCCTCAAGTTGGGCCTCGATTGAGTCAACCATATCGTTTTTGCCTCGACTGGGCCTCATTTGACTCAACCATATCATTTGTGCCTCGAGTTGGGCCTCGTTCGACTCAACCATATCATTTGTGCTCAGGTCGAGCCTCGTTTGGCTCACCCATATCATTTGTGCCTCGAGCCGGGCCTTGTTTGACTCAACCATATTATTTATGCCTCGAGTCGGGCCTCGTTTAACTCAACCATATCATTTGTTCTTCGAGTCGGTCCTTGTTTGACTCAACCATATCATTTGCGCCTTGAGTTAGGCCTCGTTTGACTCAGCCTTATCATTTGTGGCTCGAGTCGGGCGTCATTTCACTCAACCATATCATTTATGCCTCGAGTCATGGCTCGTTTGACTCAACCATACCATTTGTACCTCGAGTCGGGCCTCGTTTGACTCAACGTTATCATTTGCGCCTCGAGTCGGTCCTTGTTCGACTCAACCTTATCATTTGCGCCTCTAGTCGGGCCTCGTTCGACTCAACCTTATCATTTGCACCTCGAGTCTGGCCTTTTTTCACTCACACATATCATTTGTTCCTCGAGTCGGCCCTCATTTGACTCAACCATATCATTTGCGCCTTGTGGCGGGCATTATTCGACTCAACCGTATCATTTGCACCTCGAGTTTGTCCTTGTTTGACTCAACCTTATCATTTGGGCCTCATGTTGGGCCTTGGTCAACTCACCCTTACCATTTGTGCCT
Source organism: Dicorynia guianensis (assembly GCA_037013595.1). Taxonomy (NCBI): domain Eukaryota; kingdom Viridiplantae; phylum Streptophyta; class Magnoliopsida; order Fabales; family Fabaceae; genus Dicorynia; species Dicorynia guianensis. Next base: position 19,110,782 of record JASUAB010000002.1, on the reverse strand, counting down.
TGAGTCGGGCCTCGTTTGACTCAAACTTATCATTTGGGCCTCGAGTCGAGCCTCATTTGACTTAACCTTATCATTTGTGCCTCGAGTTGGCCCTCGTTTGACTCAACCTTATAATTTGCGCCTCGAGTTGCGCCTCGTTCAACTTGCCCTTACCATCTGTGCCATGAGTTGGGCCTCGTTTGACTCACCCTTATCTTTTGCACATCGAGTCGGGCCTCGTTTGACCCAACCTTATCATTTGCACATCGAGTCAACCCTCGTTTGACCCAACCTTATCATTTGTGCCTTGAGTCGGGCCTCGTTTGACTCAACCTTATCATTTGTTCCTCGAGTTGGGCCTCACTTGACATAACCTTTTCATTTGCACCTCAAGTAATGCCTCATTTGACTCACCCATATCATTTGTGCCTCGATCCGGGCCTCGTTTGACTAAACCATATTATTTATGCCTCGAGTCGAGGCTCGTTTGACTCAGCCTTATCATTTGTGCCTAGAGTCGGTCCTTGTTTGGCTCAACCACATCATTTGCGCCTTGAGTCGGCCCTCGTTTGACTTAGCCTTATCATTTGTGGCTCGAGTCGAGCCTCATTTGACTCAACCATATCATTTATGCCTCGAGTCGTGACTCGTTTGACTCAACCATATCATTTGTGCCTTCAGTCGAGCCTCGTTTGACTCAACCATATCATTTGTGCTTCGAGTCGAGCCTTGTTTGACTCCACGCTATCATTTGCGCCTCGAGTCGGGCCTTGTTCGACTCAACCTTATCATTTGTGCCTCGAGTCGGGGCTCGTTTGACTCAGCCATATCATTTGTGCCTCAAGTCGGGCCTCGTTTGACTCAACCATATCATTTGCGCCTCGAGTTGGGCCTTGTTTGATTCAACCTTATCATTTGCACCTTGAGTTGGTCCTTGTTTGACTCAACCTTATCATTTGCGCCTCGAGTCGAGCCTCATTTGACTCAACCTTATCATTTGTGCCTCAAGTCGGGCCTCGTTCAACTCAAGCTCATCATTTGCGCCTCAAGTCGGGCCTCATTTGACTCAACCTTATAGTTTACGCCTCTAGTTGTGCCTCGTTCAACTCACCGTTTCTATTTTCGCCTCGAGGCAGGCCTCGTTTGACTCACCTATATCATTTGTGCATTAACTCAGGCCTCTTTTGACTCAACTATATCATTTTTGCCTCGAACCGGACCTCATTTGACTCAACCTTATCATTTGTGCCTCGAGTTGGACCTCATTTGACTCAGCCTTATAATTTGCGCCTCGAGTTGGGCCCCGTTCAACTTGCCCTGACCATTTGCGCCTAGAGTTGGGCCTCGTTTGACTCACCCTTATCATTTGCACATTGAGTCGGGCCTCGTTTGACCCAACCTTATCATTTGCACATCGAGTCAAGCCTCGTTTGACTCAACCTTATCATTTGTGCCTCGAGTCGGGCCTCGTTTGACTCAACCTTATCATTTGTTCCTCGAGTTGGGCCTCTTTTGACATAACCTTATCATTTGCACCTCGAGTAGTTCCTCGTTTGACTCACCCATACCATTTGTGCCTTGATCCGGGACTCGTTTGACTAAACCATATTATTTATGCCTCGAGTCGGGCCTCGTTTGACTCAGCCTTATCATTTGTGCCTCGAGTCGGTCCTTGTTTGACTCAACCATATCATTTACGTCTTGAGTCGGGCCTCGTTTGACTCAGCCTTATCATTTGTGGCTCGAGTCGGGCCTCATTTGACTCAACCATATTATTTATGCCTCGAGTCGTGACTCGTTTGACTCAACCATATCATTTGTGCCTTCAGTCGAGCCTCGTTTGACTCAACGATATCATTTGTGCCTAGAGTCAGGCCTCGTTTGACTCAACGCTATCATTTGTTCCTCGAGTCGGGCCTTGTTCGACTCAACCTTATCATTTGTGCCTCGAGTCGGGGCTCGTTTGACTCAGCCATATCATTTGTGCCTCGAGTTGGGCCTTGTTTGACTCAACATTATCATTTGCGCCTCGAGTCCGGCCTCGTTTGACTCACACATTTTATTTGTGCCTCGAGTCGGGCCTCGTTTGACTCAACCATATCATTTGTGCCTCAAGCTATGCCTCCTTTGAGTCAACCATATCGTTTATGCCTCGAGTCGGGCGTCGTTTGACTCAACCATATCATTTGCTCCTCGAGCCGGTCCTCGTTTGACTCAACCTTATCATTTGTGCCTCGAGTCGGTCCTCGTTCGACTCAACCATATCATTTGCGCCTCGAGTCAGGTCACGTTCGAGTCAGCCTTATCATTTATGCCTTGAGTCGGGCCTCGTTCGACTCAACCATATCATTTGCGCCTCGAGTCGGGCATCGTTTGACTCACACATATCATTTGCACCTCGAGTCGGGCCTCGTTTGACTCAACCATATCATTTGTGCCTCAAGCTGGGCCTCGATTGAGTCAACCATATCGTTTTTGCCTCGAGTGGGCCTCATTTGACTCAACCATATCATTTGTGCCTCGAGTTGGGCCTCGTTTGACTCAACCATATCATTTGTGCTCAAGTCAAGCCTTGTTTGACTCAACCATATCATTTGCGCCTCGAGTTGGGCCTCGTTCGACTCAACCATATCATTTGTGCTCAAGTCGAGCCTCGTTTGGCTCACCCATATCATTTGTGCCTCGAGCCGGGCCTTGTTTGACTCAACCATATTATTTATGCCTCGAGTCGGGCCTCGTTTAACTCAACCATATCATTTGTTCTTCGAGTCGGTCCTTGTTTGACTCAACCATATCATTTGCGCCTTGAGTCAGGCCTCGTTTGACTCAGCCTTATCATTTGTGGCTCGAGTCGGGCGTCATTTCACTCAACCATATCATTTATGCCTCGAGTCATGGCTCGTTTGACTCAACCATACCATTTGTACCTCGAGTCGGGCCTCGTTTGACTCAACGTTATCATTTGCGCCTCGAGTCGGTCCTTGTTCGACTCAACCTTATCATTTGCGCCTCTAGTCGGGCCTCGTTCGACTCAACCTTATCATTTGCACCTCGAGTCTGGCCTTTTTTCACTCACACATATCATTTGTGCCTCGAGTCGGCCCTCATTTGACTCAACCATATCATTTGCGCCTTGTGGCGGGCATTATTCGACTCAACCGTATCATTTGCACCTCGAGTTTGTCCTTGTTTGACTCAACCTTATCATTTGGGCCTCATGTTGGGCCTTGGTCAACTCACCCTTACCATTTGTGCCTTGAGTCGGGCCTCGTTTGACTCAAACTTATCATTTGGGCCTCGAGTCGAGCCTCATTTGACTTAACCTTATCATTTGTGCCTCGAGTTGGCCCTCGTTTGACTCAACCTTATAATTTGCGCCTCGAGTTGCGCCTCGTTCAACTTGCCCTTACCATCTGTGCCATGAGTTGGGCCTCGTTTGACTCACCCTTATCTTTTGCACATCGAGTCGGGCCTCGTTTGACCCAACCTTATCATTTGCACATCGAGTCAACCCTCGTTTGACCCAACCTTATCATTTGTGCCTTGAGTCGGGCCTCGTTTGACTCAACCTTATCATTTGTTCCTCGAGTTGGGCCTCACTTGACATAACCTTTTCATTTGCACCTCAAGTAGTGCCTCATTTGACTCACCCATATCATTTGTGCCTCGATCCGGGCCTCGTTTGACTAAACCATATTATTTATGCCTCGAGTCGAGGCTCGTTTGACTCAGCCTTATCATTTGTGCCTAGAGTCGGTCCTTGTTTGGCTCAACCACATCATTTGCGCCTTGAGTCGGCCCTCGTTTGACTTAGCCTTATCATTTGTGGCTCGAGTCGAGCCTCATTTGACTCAACCATATCATTTATGCCTCGAGTCGTGACTCGTTTGACTCAACCATATCATTTGTGCCTTCAGTCGAGCCTCGTTTGACTCAACCATATCATTTGTGCTTCGAGTCGAGCCTTGTTTGACTCAACGCTATCATTTGCGCCTCGAGTCGGGCCTTGTACGACTCAACCTTATCATTTGTGCCTCGAGTCGGGGCTCGTTTGACTCAGCCATATCATTTGTGCCTCAAGTCGGGCCTCGTTTGACTCAACCATATCATTTGCGCCTCGAGTTGGGCCTTGTTTGATTCAACCTTATCATTTGCACCTTGAGTTGGTCCTTGTTTGACTCAACCTTATCATTTGCGCCTCGAGTCGAGCCTCATTTGACTCAACCTTATCATTTGTGCCTCAAGTCGGGCCTCGTTCAACTCAAGCTCATCATTTGTGCCTCAAGTCGGGCCTCATTTGACTCAACCTTATAGTTTACGCCTCTAGTTGTGCCTCGTTCAACTCACCGTTTCTATTTTCGCCTCGAGGCAGGCCTCGTTTGACTCACCTATATCATTTGTGCATTAACTCAGGCCTCTTTTGACTCAACTATATCATTTTTGCCTCGAGCCGGACCTCATTTGACTCAACCTTATCATTTGTGCCTCGAGTTGGACCTCATTTGACTCAGCCTTATAATTTGCGCCTCGAGTTGGGCCCCGTTCAACTTGCCCTGACCATTTGCGCCTAGAGTTGGGCCTCGTTTGACTCACCCTTATCATTTGCACATTGAGTCGGGCCTCGTTTGACCCAACCTTATCATTTGCACATCGAGTCAAGCCTCGTTTGACTCAACCTTATCATTTGTGCCTCGAGTCGGGCCTCGTTTGACTCAACCTTAACATTTGTTCCTCGAGTTGGGCCTCTTTTGACATAACCTTATCATTTGCACCTCGAGTAGTTCCTCGTTTGACTCACCCATACCATTTGTGCCTTGATCCGGGACTCGTTTGACTAAACCATATTATTTATGCCTCGAGTCGGGCCTCGTTTGACTCAGCCTTATCATTTGTGCCTCGAGTCGGTCCTTGTTTGACTCAACCATATCATTTATGTCTTGAGTCGGGCCTCGTTTGACTCAGCCTTATCATTTATGGCTCGAGTCGGGCCTCATTTGACTCAACCATATCATTTATGCCTCGAGTCGTGACTCGTTTGACTCAACCATATCATTTGTGCCTTCAGTCGAGCCTCGTCTGACTCAACCATATCATTTGCGCCTCAAGTCGGGCCTCGTTTGACTCAACGCTATCATTTGCGCCTCGAGTCGTGCCTTGTTCGACTCAACCTTATCATTTACGCCTCGAGTCGGGGCTCGTTTGACTCAGCCATATCATTTATGCCTCGAGTCGGGCCTCATTTGACTAAACCATATCATTTGCACCTCAAGTCGGGCCTTGTTTTATTCAACCTTATCATTTGCGCCTTGAGTTAATCCTTGTTTGACTTAACCTTATCATTTGCGCCTCGAGTCAAGCCTCGTTTGACTCGACCTTATCATTTATTCCTTAAGTCAGGCCTCGTTCAACTCAAGCTCATCATTTGCGCCTCGAGTCGGGCCTCATTTGACTTAACCTTATAGTTTACGCCTCTAGTTGAGCCTCGTTCAACTCACTGTTGCTATTTGCGCCTCGAGGCAGGCCTCGTTTGACTCACCTATATCATTTGTGCATTAACTCAGGCCTCTTTTGACTCAACCATATCATTTTTGCCCCGAGCCGGACCTCATTTGACTCAACCTTATCATTTGCGCCTCGAGTCGGGCCTCGTTCGACTCAACCATATCTTTTACACCTCGAGTCGGGTCTCGCTCGACTCAACCTTATAATTTTTGCCTCAAGTTGGGCCTCGTTCAACTCACCCTTACCATTTCTGCCCCGACTCGGGCCTCGTTGGACTCACCCATATTATTTGTGCCTCAAGTTGGGCCTCGTTTGACTTAACCTTATCATTTGCACCTCGAGTCAGCCCTCGCTTGACAACCCTTAACGTTTGCCTCAGGCCTCGTTTGACTCAAACATATCATTTACACCTCGAGTCAGACGTCGTTTGACTTAACCTTATCATTTGTGCTTCGAGTTGGGCCTCGTTTGACTCAACCTTATCATTTGTGCCTCGAGTTGGGCCTCATTTGACTGAACCTTATCATTTGTGTCTCAAGCCGGGCCTTTTTTGACTCAACCTTATAATTTACGCTTCTAGTCGGGCCTCGTTTGACTCAACCTTATCATTTGTGCGTCGAGTTGGGACTCGTTCGACGCAACCTTATCATTTATGCCTTGAGTCAGACCTCGTTTGAGTCACCCATATCATTTGCGCCTTGAGTTGGACCTCGTTCGACTCAACCATATCAGTTTTACCTCGAGTCGGGCCTCGTTTGACTCAACCTTATCATTTGCGCCTCGAGTCGGGGCTCGTACGACTCAACCTTATCATTTGCGCCTCGGGTCGGTCCTCGTTTAACTCACCCATATCATTTGTGCCTCAAGTCGGGCCTCGTTTGACTCAACCATATCATTTTTGCCTCAAGTTGGGTCTCGTTTAACTCATCCATATCATTTGCGCCTTGAGTTAGGCATCGTTTGACACAACCTTATCATTTGTGCCTCGAGTTGGGCCTCGTTTGACTCAACCTTATAATTTGCGCCTCGAGTCGAGCATCGTTCAACTCACCCTTACCTTTTGCACGTCGAGTCGGGCCTCGTTTGACTCACTTATATTATTTGTGCCTCAAGTCGGGCCTCGTTTGACTCAACCTTATGATTTGCACCTCGAGTCAGGCCTCATTTGACTCAACGTTATCATTTATGCCTCGAGTCCGGCCTCGTTTGACTCAACCTCATCATTTGTGCCTCGAGTGGGCATTGTTTGACTCAACCTTATCATTTATGCCTCATGTCAGGCCTCGTTTGACTCACCCATATCATTTGTGCCTCAAGCCGGGGCTCATTTGACTTAACCATATCATTTGTGCCTTAAGTCAGGCCTTGTTTGACTAAACCATATCATTTATGCCTCGAGTCGGGCCTCGTTTGACTCAACCATATCATTTGCGCCTCGAGTCAGCTTCGTTGAACTCAACCTTATCATTTGCGGCTCGAGTCGGGCCTCGTTCGACTCAACCTTATCATTTGTGCCTCGAGTCGGATCTCTTTTGACTCAACCTTATCATTTGTGACTTGAGTTGGGTCTCGTTTCACTTAACCTTATAATTTGCGCTTAGAGTCGAACCTCGTTCAACTCGCCCTTACCATTTACGCCTCGACTCGGGCCTCGTTTGACTCACCCATATCATTTGTGCCTCAAGTTGGTCCTCGTTTGACTCAACCTTATCATTTGCACCTCGAGTCAAGCCTCATTTGACTCAACCTTATCATTTATACCTCAAGTCGGGCCTCGTTTGACTCAACCTTATCATTTGTGCCTCGAGCTGGGCCTTGTTTGACTCAACTTTATCATTTACATCTCTAGTCGGGCCTCGTTTGGCTCACCCATATTAATTGTGCCTCAAGCTGGGCCTCGTTTGAGTCAACCATATCATTTATGCCTTGAGCCGGGCCTCGTTTGACTCAACCCTATCAATTGTGCCTCGAGTCAGTCCTCGTTCGAGTCAACCATATCATTTGCACCTCGAGTTGGGCCTCGTTCAACTCAGCCTTATCATTTGCACCTCGAGTCGGGCCTTGTTTGACTTGACTCAACCATATCATTTGTGCCCCGAGTTGGGCCTCGTTTGACTCAACCATATCATTTGTGCCTCAAGTCAGGCCTTGTTCAACTCAACCTTATCATTTACGCCTTCAGTTGGTCCTCGTTTGACTCAACCTTCCCATTTGGGCCTGGTGTTGGGCCTCATTCAACTCGCCCTTACCATTTGTGCCTCGAGGCGGGCCTCGTTTGACTCAATCATATCATTTATGCCTCGAGTCAGGCCTCGTTAGACTCAACGTTATCATTTGGGCCTCGAGTCGGGCCTCGTTTGACACACCCATATTATTTGTGCCTCAAGTCGAGCCTCGTTTGACTCAACCATATGATTTATGCCTCGAGTCGGGCCACGTTTGACTCAACATTATCATTTGCGCCTCGAGTCGGGCCTCGTTCGACTCAACCTTATCATTTGCGCTTCGAGTCGGGCCTCGTTTGACTCAACCTTATCTTTTGTGCCTCGAGTTGGGCCTTATTTGACTCAACGTTATCATTTGTCCCTCGAGTCGGGCCTCGTTTGACATGCCCATATCATTTGTGCCTCAAGCCGAGCCTCCTTTGAGTCAGCCATTTCATTTATTCCTCGAGTCGAGCCTCATTTGACTCAACCATATCATTTGTGCCTCGAGCGGGCCTCGTTTGACTCAACATTATCATTTGCACCTCCAGTCGGGCCTCGTTTGACTCACACATTTCATTTGCGCCTCGAGTCAGGCCTCGTTGGACTCAACCATATCATTTGTGGCTCGAGTCAGTCCTCGTTCGACTCAACCATAACATTTGCACCTCGAGTCGGTCCTCGTTCGGCTCAGCCTTATCATTTGCGCCTCGAGTCGGACCTCGTTTGACTCACCCATCTCATTTGTGCCTCAAGCCAGGCCTCGTTTGAGTCAACCATATCATTTATGCCTCGAGTCGGGCCTCGTTTAACTCAACCTTATCATTTGTGCATCGAGTCGGTCCTTGTTTGACTCAACCTTATCTTTTGGGCCTCGTGTTGGGCCTCGGTCAACTCACCCTTATCATTTGCGCTTAGAGGCGGGCCACGTTTGACTCTAGCATATCATTTATGCCTCGAGTTGGGCCTCGTTAGACTCAACCTAACCATATGTGTCTCAAGTCGGGCCTTGTTTGACTCAACCTTATCATTTGTTTCTCGAGTCGGGCCTCGTTTGACTCAATCATATCATTTGTGCCTCAAGTCGGGCATCGTTTGACACAACCATATGATTTGCGCCTTGGGACGGGCCTCGTTTGACTCAACCATATCATATGTGCCTCGAGTCAGGCCTCATTCGACTCAACCAAATCATTTGTGCCACGAGTCGGGCCTCGTTCGACTCAACCTTATCATTTGCGCCTCGAGTCGGGCCTTGTTTGACTCACACATATCATTTGTGCCTTGAGTCGGGCCTCGTTTGACTCAACCATATCATTTGCGCCTCGTGGCGGGCCTTGTCTGACTCAACCGTATCATTTGCGCCTCGAGTTGGTCCTTGTTTGACTTAACCTTATCATTTGGGCCTCGATCAACTCACCCTTACCATTTGTGGCTTGGGGCGGGCCTCGTTTGACTCAACCATATCATTTATGCCTCGAGTTGGGCCTCGTTAGACTCAACCTTCTCATTTGTTTCTCGAGTTGGGCCACGTTTGACTCAACCTTATCATTTATGCCTCGAGTCGGGCCTCATTTGACTTGCCCATATCATTTGTGCCCCAAGTCGAGCCTCGTTTGATTCAACCATATCATTTGTGCCTAGAGTCGGGCCTCGTCGGGCCTTGTTCGACTAAACATTATCCTTTGCGCCTCGAGTCAGGCCTCGTTCGACTCAACCATATCATTTGCGCTTCGAGTCGGGCCTCATTGGACTCACCCATATCATTTGTCCCTTGAGGCAGGCCTTGTATGACTCAACCATATCATTTGCACCTCCGGTCGGGCCTTGTTCGACTCAACCATATCATATGTGCCTCGAGTCAGGTCTCATTTGACTCAACCTTATCATTTGTGCCTTGAGTTGGGCCTCGTTTGACTCAACATTGTAATTTGTGCCTCGAGTCGAGCGTTGTTCAACTCGCCCTTACCATTTGCGCCTCAAGTCGAGCCTTGTTTGACTCAACCTTATCATTTATGGCTCGAGTCGGGCCTCATTTGACTCAACCTTATAACATACGCCTCTAGGCGGGCCTCGTTCAACTGTCCCTTTCCATTTGTTTCTCGACTCAGGCCTCGTTTGACTTAACCTCACCATTTATGCCTCGAGTTGGGCCTCGTTTGACTCAACCATATCATTTACGCCTTGAGGCGGGCCTCGTTTCACTCAACCATATCATTTGTGCCTCGAGTTGATCCTCGTTTGACTCAACCTTATCATTTGCACCTCGAGTCGGGCCTCGTTTAACTCAACCTTATCATTTGCGCCTCGAGTCGGGCCTCGCTGGACTCACCCATATCATATGTGCCTCAAGTCGATCCTTGTTTGACTCACCCATATCATTTATGCCTTGAGCCGGGCCTCGTTTGACTCAACCCTATCATTTGTGCGTCGAGTTGGTCCTCGTTCGACTCAACCATATTATTTGCGCCTCGAGTCGGGCCTCGTTCGACTTAACCTTATCATTTGTGCTTCGAGTCAGGCCTCGTTTGACTCACCCATATCATTTGTGCCTTGTGTCGGGCCTCGTTTGACTCAACCATATTATTTGCACCTCGAGTCGGGCCTTGTTTGACTCAACCTTATCATTTGCGGCTCGAGTCGGGCCTCATTTGACTTAACCTTATAACATACGCCTCTAGGCGGTCCTCGTTGAACTGTCCCTTACCATTTGTACCTCGACTCAAGACTCGTTTGACTTAACCTCACCATTTATGCCTCGAGTCGGGCCTCGTTTGACTCAACCATATCATTTGTGCCTCGAGTCGGGCCTTGTTCGACTCAACCTTATCATTTGCGCCTCGAGTCGGGCCTCGCTGGACTCACCCATATCATATGTGCCTCAAGTCGAGCCTCGTTTGACTCACCCATATCATTTATGCCTCGAGTCGGGCCTCGTTTGACTCAACCCTATCATTTGTGCATCGAGTCGATCCTCGTTTGACTCAACCATATCATTTGCGCCTCGAGTCGGGCCTCGTTCGACTTAACCTTATCATTTGTGCCTTGAGTCAGGCATCGTTTGACTCACCCATATAATTTGTGTCTTGAGGCGGGCCTCGTTTGACTCAACCATATCATTTGCGCCTCGAGTCAGGCCTTGTTTGACTCAACCTTATCATTTGCGCCTCGAGTTCGGCCTCATTTGACTCAACCTTATCAGTTGTGCCTCGAGTTAGGCCTCGTTTGACTCAACATTATAATTTGCCCCTCGAGTCGAGCCTCATTCAACCCGCCCTTACCATTTGTGCCTAGAGTCAGGCCTCGTTCGACTCAACCATATCATTTGTGCTTCAAACCGGGGCTCATTTGACTCACCCATATCATTTGTACCTTGAGTCGGGCCTTGTATGACTCAACCATATCATTTGCGCCTCGGGTCGGGCCTTGTTCAACTCAACCTTATCATTTCCGCCTCGAGTCGAGTCTCATTTGACTCAACCTTATCATTTGTGCCTCGAGTTGGGCCTTGTTTGACTCAACATTATAATTTGTGCCTCGAGTTGAGCGTTGTTCAACTCGCCCTTACCATTTGTGCCTCGAGTCGGGCCTTGTTTGACTCAACCTTATCATTTGCGGCTCGAGTTGGGCCTCATTTGACACAACCTTATAACATACGCCTCTAGGCGGGCCTCGTTCAACTCTCCCTTACCATTTGTACCTCAAGTCAGGCCTCGTTTGACTTAACCTCACCATTTATGCCTCGAATCGGGTCTCGTTTGACTCAACCATATCATTTGAGTCTTGAGTCAGGCCTGGTTTGACTCAACCATATTATTTGCATCTCGAGTCAGGCCTCGTTTGACTCAACCATATCATTTGTGCCTCAAGTCATGCCATGTTTGACTTAACCATATTATTTGCGCCTCGAGTTGGGCATCGTTTGACTCACCCATATCATTTGTGCCTCGAGTTAGGGCTCGTTTGACTTAACATATCATTTGTGGCTTGACTCGGGCCTCGTTTGACTCAACCATATCATTTGTGCCTCGAGTTAGGCCTTGTTTGACTCACCGATACCATTTGTACCTTGAGTCAGGCCTCGTTTGACTCAACCATATCATTTGTGCCTCGAGTCAGGCCTCGTTTGACTCAACCATATCATTTGTGCCTCGAGTTAGGCCTCATTTGACTCAACCATATCATTTGTGCCTCGAGTCGGGCCTCGTTTGACACAACCATATCATTTGTGCCTCGAGTCAGGCCTTGTTTGACTCAACCATATCATTTGCTCCTCGAGTCAAGCCTCATTTGAGTCAACCATGTCATTTGTGCCTCGAGTCGGGCCTTGTTTGAGTCAACCATATCGATTACGCCTTGAGTCGGGCCTTGTTTGACTCACCCATATGTTTAAGCCTCGAGTCGGGCCTTTGTTTGGCTCACCCATTTGTTTGCGCTTTGAGTCAGTCTTCGTTTGACTCACCCTTATCATTTGCACCTTGAGTCAAACCTCATTTGACTCACCCATATGTTTGCCCCTCGAGTCATCCCTTGTTTGACTCACCCATATTATTTGCGCCATGAGTCGAGCCTTGTTTGACTTAACCATATCATTTGTGCCTCGGGTTGGGCCTCATTTGACTCATCGATTCCTTTTGTGCCTCGAGTTACGTCCCGTTTCACTCAACCAAATCATTTGTGCCTCGAGTCAGGCCATGTTTGACTCAACCATATCATTTGAGCCTGGAGTCGGGCCTGGTTTGACTCAACCATATCATTTATGCCTCGAGTCAGGTCTCGTTTGACTCAACCATATCATTTGCGCCCTGAGTCAGGCCTTGTTTGACTCACCGATACCAATTGTGCCTCAAGTTGGGACTCGTTTAACTCAATCATATCATTTGTGCCTCGAGTCAGGCCTCGTTTGACTCAATCATATCAATTGCGCCTCTAGTCGGGCCTCGTTTGACTCAACCATGTCATTTATACCTCGAGTCAGTCCTTAATTGACTCACCCATATGTTTGCATATCAAGTCGAGCCTCGTTTGACTCAACCATATCAATTGCGCCTCGAGCCAGGTATCGTTTGACTCAACCATATCATTTCTACTCCGAGGCGGGCCTCGTTTGACTCACCGATACCATTTGTGCCTCGAGTTGGGACTCGTTTAACTCAACCATATCATTTGCGCCCCAAGTCGAGTCTCGTTTGAGTCAACCATATCATTTGCTTCTCGAGTCATTCCTCGTTTCACTCAACCATATCATTTGTGCCTCGGATTAGGCCTCGTTTGACTCAATCATATCATTTGCACCTCGAGTCGAGCCTCATTTGACTTAACCATATCATTTGTGCCTCGAGTCGGGCCTCGTTTGACTCACCGATACCATTTGTCCCTCAAGTTTGGCCTCGTTTGACTCAACCATATAATTTGCGCCTTGAGTTGGGCCTCGTTTGACTTAACCATATCATTTGCGCCTCGAGTCGGGCCTCGTTTGACTCACCGATACCATTTGTGCGTCGAGTTGGGCCTCATTTGACCCAACCATATCATTTGTGCCTCGAGTCGGGCCTTGTTTGACTCAACCATATCATTTGCGCCTTGAGTCGGGACTTGTTTAACTCACCCATATGTTTGAGGCTTGAGACGGGCCTTATTTGGTTCACCCATATGTTTGCGCCTCGAGTCAGGCCTTGTTTGACTCAACCATATTATTTGCGCCATGGGTCGGGCTCATTTGAGTCACCGATACCATTTGTGCCTCGAGCTAGGCCTCGGTTGACTCAACCAAATCATTTGTAACTAGAGTCAGGCCTTGTTTGACTCAACCATATCATTTGAGGCTCGAGTCGGGCCTAGTTTGACTCAACCATATCATTTGCGCCTCGAGTCGGGCCTTGTTTGACTCAACAATATCATTTGCGCTTCGAGTTGGTTCTCATTTGACTCAACCATATCATTTGCGCCCAGAGTTATTCCTCGTTTGACTCAACCGTATCCTTTGCGACTCGAGTTGGGCCGCATTTTACTCGTAAATACCATTTGGGCCTCGGGTTAGGCCTCATTTGACTGAACCATATCATTTGCGCCTCGAGTCGGGCCTCGTTTGACTGAACCATATCATTTGCACCTCGAGTCGGGCCTCGTGTGACTCAACGATACCATTTGTGCCTAGATTTGGGCCTCGTTTGACTCAACCATATCATTGTGCCTTGAGTCAAGCCTCGTTTGACTCAACGATATTATTTGCGCCTCGAGTCGGCCCTTGTTTGACTCAACCATATCATTTACGCCTCGAGACGGGTTTTGTTTGACTCACCCATATGTTTGAACCTCGAGACGGGCCTTATTTGACTCACCCATATGTTTGCGCCTCGAGTCGATCTTCGTTTGACTCACCCTTATCATTTGCACCTTGAGTCAAACCTCAATTGACTCACCCATATGTTTGCGCCTCGAGTCACGCCTTGTTTGACTCACCCATATCATTTACGCCATGAGTCAGGCCTTGTTTGACTTAACCATATCATTTGTGCCTTGGGTCGGGCCTCGTTTGACTCACCGATCCCTTTTGTACCTCGAGTTATGCCTCGTTTGACTCAACCAAATCATATATGCCTCGAGTCAGGCCTCGTTTGACTCAACCATATCATTTGAGCCTAGAGTTGGGCCTAGTTTGACTCAACCATATCATTTGCGGCTCGAGTCGGGCCTTGTTTGACTCACCCATATCATTTGCACCCCGAGTCGTGCCTCGTTTGACTCACCGATACCAATTGTGCCTCGAGTTGGGACTCGTTTAACTCAATCCTATCATTTTTGCCTCGGTTCAGGCCTTGTTTGAGTCAATCATATCATTTGTGCCTCTAGTCGGGCCTTGTTTGACTTAACCATATCATTTACACCTCGAGTCAGGTCTCGTTTCACTCAACCATATCATTTGCGCCTTGAGTCAGGTCTCGTTTGACTCAACCATATCATTTCTGCTCCGTGTCGGGCCTCGTTTAACTCACCGATACCATTTGTGCCTCGAGTTAGGACTCGTTTAACTCAACCATATCATTTGCGCCCTGAGTTGGGCCTCGTTTAACTCAACCATATCCTTTGCGCCTCGAGTTGGGTCGCATTTGACTCGGAAATACCATTTGGGCCTTAGGTTAGGCCTCATTTGACTTAACCATATCATTTGCGCCTCGAGTCAGGCCTCGTTTGACTCAACCATACCATTTGTGCCTCGAGTTGAGCGTCGTTTGACTCAACCATATCATTGTGCCTCGAGTCAGGCCTCATTTGACTCAACAATATTATTTGCGCCTCGAGTCGGCCCTTGTTTGACTTAACCATATCATTTGCGCCTCGAGTCAGGCTTTGTTTGACTCACCCATATGTTTGAACCTCGAGACGGGCCTTATTTGACTCACCCATATGTTTGCACCTCGAGTCGATCTTTGTTTGACTCACCCTTATCATTTGCACCTCAAGTTAAGTCACGTTTGACTCACCCATGTGTTTGTGGCTCGAGTCGGGCATGGTTTGACTCAACCATATCATTTGCATCTTGGGGCGGGCCTCGTTTGACTCAACCATATCATTTGCACCTCGAGTCATGCCTTGTTTGACTCAACCATATCGTTTCTGCCTGGAGTTGGGCCTCGTTTGACTCACCCATATCATTTGTGCCTCGAGTTAGGCCTCGTTTGACTCAACCATATCATTTGTACCTCGAGTCAGGCCTCGTTGGAATCAACCATGTCATTTGTGCCTCGAGTTAGGCCTCGTTTGACTCACCCATATCATTTGTGCCTCGAGTCAGGCCTCATTTGACTCAACCATATCGTTTGCCCCTCAAGTCAACCCTCGTTTGAATGAACCATGTCATTTGTGCCTTGAGTCGGGCCTTGTTTGACTCACCCATATGTTTGATCCTCGAGTCGGGCCTTTGTTTGGCTCACCCATTTGTTTGCGCCTCGAGTTGGTCTTCGTTTGACTCACCCTTATCATTTGCACCTTGAGTCAAACCTCATTTGACTCAACCATATGTTTGCGCCTCGAGTCAGGCCTTGTTTGACTCACCCATATCATTTGCGCCATGAGTCGGGCCTTGTTTGACTTAACCATATCATTTGAGCCTCGGGTCGGGCCTCATTTGACTCACCGATCCCTTTTGTACCTCGAGTTACGCATCGTTTGACTCAACCATATCATTTGAGCCTGGAGTGGGGCCTGGTTTGACTCAACCATATCATTTGCGCCTCGAGTCGGGCCTCGTTTGACTCACCCATATCATTTGCACCCCAAGTCAGGCCTCGTTTGACTCACGGATACCAATTGTGCCTCGAGTTGGGACTCGTTTAACTCAATTGTATCATTTTTACCTCGATTCAGGCCTCGTTTGACTCAATCATATCATTTGTGCCTCTAGTCGGGCCTTGTTTGACTCAACCATATCATTTACACCTCGAGTCAGGTCTCGTTTGACTCGACCATATCATTTGTGCCTCGAGTCAGGTCTCGTTTGACTCAACCATATCATTTCTGCTCTGTGTCGGGCCTCGTTTGACACACCGATACCATTTGTGCCTCGAGTTGGGACTCGTTTAACTCAACCATATCATTTGCGCCCTGAGTTGGGCCTCATTTGACTCAACCATATCCTTTGCGCCTCAAGTTGGGCCGCATTTGACTTGCAAATATCATTTGGGCCTCGGGTTAGGCCTCGTTTGACTTAACCATATCATTTGCGCCTCGAGTCGGGCCTCGTTTGACTCAACGATACCATTTGTGCCTCAAGTTGGGCCTCGTTTGACTCAACCATATCATTGTGCCTCGAGTCGGGCCTCGTTTGACTCAACGTTATTATTTGCGCCTCGAGTTGGCCATTGTTTGACTCAACCATATCATTTGTGCCTCGAGTCGGTCTTTGTTTGACTCACCCATATGTTTGAGCCTTGAGTCGATCTTTGTTTGACTCACCCTTATCATTTGTACCTCGAGTTAAGTCACGTTTGACTTACCCATGTGTTTGTGGCTCGAGTCGGGCTTAGTTTGACTTAACCATATCATTTGCATCTTGGGTCGGGCCTCGTTTGACTCAACTATATCATTTGCGCCTGGAGTTGGGCCTCGTTTGACTCACCCATATCATTTGTGCCTCGAGTTAGGCCTCGTTTGACTTAACCATATCATTTGTACCTCGAGTCAGGCCTCGTTTGAATCAACATGTCATTTGCGCCTTGAGTTGGGCCTCGTTTGACTCACCCATATCATTTGTGCCTCGAGTCAAGCCTTATTTGACTCAACCATATTATTTGCCCCTCGAGTCAAGCCTCGTTTGAATCAACCATGTCATTTGTGCCTCGAGTCGGGCCTTGTTTCACTCAACCATATGTTTAAGCCTCGAGTCGGGCCTTTGTTTAGCTCACCCATTTGTTTGCGCCTCGACTTGGCCTTTGTTTGACTCACCCTTATCATTTGCACCTTGAGTCAAACCTCATTTGACTCACCCATATGTTTGCGCCTCGAGTCAGGCCTTGTTTGACTCACCCATATCATTTGCGCCATGAGTCGGGCCTTGTTAGACTTAAGCATATCATTTGTGCCTCGGATCGGGCCTCGTTTGACTCACTAATCCCTTTTGTGCCTTGAGTTACGCCTCGTTTGACTCAATCAAATCATTTATGCCTCGAGTCAGGTCTCGTTTGACTCAACCATATGATTTGACTCAACCGTGAGTCGCGCCTGATTTGACTCAACCATATCATTTGGCCTCGAGTTGGGCCACGTTTGACTCACCCATATCATTTGCACCCCGAGTCGGGCCTCGTTTGACTCACCGATACCAATTGTGCCTCGAGTTGAGACTCGTTTAACTCAATCATATAATTTTTGCTTGGATTCAGGCCTCGTTTGACTCAATCATATCATTTGTGCCTCTAGTCGGGCCTTGTTTGACTCAACCATATCATTTACACCTCGAGTCAGGTCTTGTTTGACTCAACCATATCATTTGTGCCTCGAGTCAGGTCTCGTTTGACTCAACCATATCATTTCTGCTCCGTGTCGGGCCTCGTTTGACTCACCGATACCATTTGTGCCTCGAGTTGGGACTCGTTTAACTCAACCATATCATTTGCGCCCCGAGTTGGGTCTCGTTTGACTCAACCATATCATTTACGCCTCGAGTCATGCCTCGTTTGACTCAACCATATGATTTGTGCCTCGGGTCAGGCCTCGTTTGACTCATTCATATCATTTGCGCCTCGAGTCGAGCCTCGTTTGACTCCACCATATCATTTGCGCCTCGAGTCGGGCCTCAAGTCGGGCCTCGTTTGACTCACCAATACCATTTGTGCCTCGGGTTGGGCCTCGTTTGACTCAACCATATCATTTGCACCTCGGGTCAGGCCTCGTTTGACTCACCCATGTCATTTGCGCCTCGAGTTGAGCCTCGTTTGACTCACCCATATGTTTACAACTCGAGGCGGGCCTCGTTTAACTCAACCATATCGTTTGTGCCTCGACTCAGGCCTCGTTTAACTCAATCATATCATTTGTGCCTCGAGTCAGGCCTCATTTGACTCAACCATGTCATTTGTGCCTCGATTTGGGCCTCGTTTGAGTCAACCATATCATTTGTGCCTCGATCTGGTCCCCATTTCACTCTACCATATCATTTTGCGCCTCAAGTCAGGCCTTGTTTGACTCAACCATATCATTTGTGCCTCGATTTGGTCCCCGTTTGAATCAACCATATCATTTTGCACCTCAAGCCAGGCCTTATTTGACTCAACCATATCATTTTGCGCCTCGAGTTGGGCCTCGTTTGACTCAACCCTATCATTGGCGCCTCGAGTCGGTCCATGTTTGACTCAACCATATCATTTTGGGCCTTGTGTCGGGCCTTGTTTAACTCAACGATATCATTTGCGCCTCGAGTTAGACTGTATTTGACTCAATCATATCAGTTGCGCCTCTAGTCGGGCCTCGTTTGACTCACCCATATTATTTACGCATCGAGTTGGGCCTTGTTTGACTCACTCATATCATTTGTGCCACGAGTCAGGACTCGTTTGACTCAACCATATCATTTATGCCTCGAGTCGGGCCTCGTCTGACTCGCCCATATTTTTTTTGTGCCTCATGTCAGGCATCGTTTGACACAACCATATCATTTGCACCTCGAGTCAGGCCTTGCATTTGCGCCTCGAGTCGGTCCCCATTTGACTAAACCATATCATTTTGCACCTCGAGTCGGACCTCGTTTGACTCACCCATATGTTTACACCTCAAGTCGGTCCTCGTTTAACTCAACCATCTCATTTGCGTCTCGAGTCGGGCCTCGTTTGACTCAACCATGTCATTTGCATCTCGAGTCAGTCCCCGTTTGACTCAACCATATCATTTTGTGCCTCGAGTCGAGCCTCGTTTGACTCTACCCTATCATTTGTGCCTCGAGTCAGTCCCCGTTTGACTCACCTCGAGTCAGGCCTCGTTTGACTCAACCATATCATTTGCGCCTTGTGTCGGTCCCTGTTTGACTAACCCATATCATTTTGCACCTGGGGTCGGGCCTCATTTGATTCACCCACATGTTTATGCCTCAACTCAGTCCTCGTTTAAATCAACCATCTCATTTGTGCCTTGAGTCGGGCCTCGTTTGACTCAACCATATCATTTGCGTCTCGAGTCAGTCCCCGTTTGACTCAACCATATCATTTTGCGCCTTGAGTCGGGCCTCGTTTGACTCAACCCTATGATTTGCGCCTCAAGTCAGTCCCCGTTTGACTCAACCATATCATTTTGGGCCTCGAGTCGGGTCTCGTTTGACTCACCCTTATTATTTGTGCCTCAAGTCGGGCGTTGTTTGACTCAACCATATCATTTGTGCCTCGAGTTGGGCCACATTTGACTCACCCATATGTTTATGCCTTGAGTTGGGCCTCGTTTAACTCATCAATATCATTTGCGCCTCAACTTGGGCCTCATTTTGCTCACCATATCATTTGCACCTCGAGTCTAGCCTCATTTGACTCAACCATATCATTTGTGCCTTGAGTCAGGCTTCGTTTGACTGAACCATATCATTTTACGCCTTGAGTCGGGGCTCATTTGACTTAACCATATCATTTGCGCTTCGAGTCGAGCTTCATTTGACTAAACCATATCATTTGCACCATGAGTTGGGACTCGTTTGACTCACCCATATCATTTGCGCCTTGAGTCGGGCCTCGGTTGACTTAACCATATGTTTATGCCTCGAGTCGGGCCTCATTTCAATGAACTATATCATTTGCACCTCGAGTCAGGGCTCGTTTAACTCACCCATATCATTTGTAGCTCGAGTCGGGCGTTGTTTGACTCAACCATATCATTTGTGCCTCGAGTCGGTCCCCATTTAACTTAACAATAACATTTCGCACCTCGAGTCAAGCCTCATTTGACTCAACCATATCAGTTGCGCGTCGAGTCGGGCCTCGTTTGACTTACCCATATCATTTGTGCCTCGAGTCGGGCATCGTTTAACTCAACCATATTATTTGCGCCTCGAGTCGGCTCTCGTTTGTCACAACCATATCATTTGCGCCTCGAGTCAGACTTTGTTTGACTCAACCATATCATTTGCACTTGGAGTTGGTCCTCGTTTGACTCAACCATATCATTTGTGCCTCAAGTCGGGCCTCAGTTGACTTAACCATATGTTTACGCCTCGAGTCGGGCCTCATTTAACTGAACCATATCATTTGCACCCCGAGTCGGGCCTTGTTTGACTCACCTATATCATTTGCAGCTCGAGTCAGGCATCATTTTACTCAACCATATCATTTGCGCCTCGAGTTGGGCCTCGTTTGACTTACCGATATCATTTACGCCTCGAGTCGGGCATCGTTTGACTCAACCATATTATTTACGCCTCGAGTCGGCCCTCGTTTGTCATAACCATATCATTTGCACCTCAAGTCGGGCTTCGTTTGATTCAACCATATCATTTATGCCTTGTGTTGGGCCTCGTTTGACTCACCCATATCATTTGTGCCTTGAGTCGTGACTCGTTTGACTCAACCATATCATTTGCACCTAGAGTCGGGCCTCGTCTGACTTGGTCATATCTTCTGTGCCTCCTGTCTAGCGTCGTTTGACTTAACCATATCATTTGCGCCTCGAGTTGGGCCTCGTTTGACTCACCCATATTATTTGCAGCTTGAGTTGGGCGTCGTTTGACTCAACCATATCATTTGCGCCATGAGTCCATCCCCGTTTGACTTAACCATATCATTTTATGCCTCGAGTTGGAGCTCATTTGACTCAACCATATCATTTGCGCCTCGAGTTGGGCCTCGTTTGGCTTACCCATATCATTTGCGCCTCGAGTCGGGCATCGTTTGACTCAACCATATTATTTGCGCCTTGAGTCGGCCCTCGTTTAAGAAAACCATATCATTTGCGCCTCGAGTCGGGCTTCGTTTGACTCACTCATATCATTTGCAGCTTGAGTCAGGCATCGTTTGACTCAACCATATCATTTGTGCCTCGAGTCAATCCCCGTTTGACTCAACCATATCATTTTATGCATTGAGTCGGGCCTCGTTTGACTCAACCCTATCATTCGCGCCTCGCGTCGGTCCCCATTTGACTCAACCATATCATTTTGTTCCTCGAGTCAGGCCTCGTTTGACTCACCCTTATTATTTGTGCCTCAAGTTGGGTGTTGTTTGAGTCAACCACATCATTTGCGTCTCGAGTCAGTCCACGTTTGACTCACCCATATGTTTATGCCTAGAGTCGGGCCTCGTTTAACTTAACCATATCATTTGGGCCTCAAGTTGCGCCTCCTTTTGCTCACCATATCATTTGCGCCTCGAGTTGGGCCTCGTTTGACTGAACCATATCATTTTGCGCCTCGAGTCTGGCCTTGTTTGACTCAACCATATCATTTGTGCCTCGAGTTAGACTTCATTTCACTGAACCATATCATTTGCGCCTCGAGTCGGGCCTCATTTGACTTAGCCAGATCATTTGTGCCTCGCATTAGACCTTCTTTGACTCACCCATATCATTCGCAGCTCGAGTCAGGCATTGTTTGACTCAACCATATCATTTGTGCCTCGAGTCGGTTCCCGTTTGACTCAACAATATCATTTTACACTTGGAGTCGGGCCTTGTTTGACTCAACCATATCATTTGTGCCTCAAGTCGGTCCCCGTTTGAGTCAACCATATCATTTGCGCCTCCAGTCGGGCCTCGTTTGACTAACCTATGTCATTTGCACCTCGAGTCGGGCCTCATTTGACTCACCCATATGTTTACGCCTCAAGTCGGACCTCGTTTAACTCAATCATATCATTTGTGCCTCGAGTCGGGCCTCGTTTGACTTAACCATATCATTTGTGTCTTGACTCAGTCCCGGTTTGACTTAACCATATCATTTTGCACCTCGAGTTGGGCCTCATTTGACTCAACCCTATCATTTGTGCCTCGAGTCGGTCTCTGTTTCACTCAACCATATCATTTTGGGCCTCGAGTCGAGCCTCGTTTGACTCACCCATGTCATTTGCAGCACAAGTCGGGCCTCGTTTGACTCACCCATATGTTTACAACTCGAGGCGTGCCTCATTTAACTCAACCATATCATTTGCGCCTCGGGTTAGGCCTTGTTTGACTCAACCATATCATTTGTGCCTCAAGTCAAGCCCCATTTGACTTAACCATGTCATTTGTATTTGACTCAACCATATCATTTGCACCTCAAGCTAGTCCCCGTTTCACTCAACCATATCATTTTGCGCCTCAAGTCAGGCCTCGTTTGTCTAAACCATACCATTTGCGCCTCGAGACGGTCCCCAGTTGACTCAACCAAATCATTTTACGCCTTGAGTCAGGCCTCGTTTGACTCAACCATATCATTTTGTGCCTTGAGTCATGCCTCGTTTGACTCAACCCTATCATTTGTGCCTCGAGTCGGTCCATGTTTGACCCAACCATATCATTTTGGGCCTTGTGTCGGGCCTCGTTTAACTCAATGATATCATTTATGCCTCGAGTCAGACTTCGTTTGACTCAACCATATCATTCGTGCCTCGAGTCGGGCCTCATTTGACACACCCATATCATTCGCGCCTCGAGTCGGTCCCCACTTGACTCAACAATATCATTTTGCGCCTTGACTCGGGCCTCGTTTGACTCAACCATATCAGTTGTGCCTCGAGTCGGTCCCCGTTTGACTCAACCATATCATTTGCACCTCGAGTTGGTCCCCATTTGACTCAACAATATCATTTTGTGCCTGGAGTCAGGCCTCGTTTGACTCCACCATATCATTTGTGCCTAGAGTCGGTCCCCGTTTGACTTAACCATATCATTTTACGCCTCGAGTCAGGCCTCGTTTGACTCAACCATATCATTGTGCCTTGAGTCACGCCTCGTTTGACTCAACCCTATCATTTGTGCCTCAAGTCGGTCCATGTTTGACCCAATCATATCATTTTGGGCCTTGTGTCAGGCCTCGTTTAACTCAATGATATCATTTATGCCTCGAGTCAGACTTCGTTTGACTCAACCATATCATTCGTGCCTCGAGTCAGGCCTTGTTTGACTCACCCATATCATTTACACCTCGAGTCGGGCCTCGTTTGACTTAACCATATTATTTGCGCCTCAAGTAAGGCCTCGTTTGTCACAAGCATATCATTTGCGCCTCGAGTCGAGCCTCGTTTGACTCAACCATATCATTTGCGCCTCAAGTTGGGCCTCATTTAACTCACCCATATCATTTGTGCCACGAGTCGGGACTCGTTTGACTTAACCATATCATTTGTGCCTCGAGTCAAGGCTCATTTGACTCAACCATATCATTTGTGCCTCGAGTTGGGCCTCGTTTGGCTTACCCATATCATTTGCGCCTCGAGTCGGGCATTGTTTGACTCAACCATATTATTTGCCCCTCGAGTTGGCCCTCGTTTGTGACAACCATATCATTTGTAACTCGAGTTGGGCCTCGTTTGAATCACCCATATCATTTGTAGCTTGAGTCGGGCATCGTTTGACTCAACCATATCATTTGTGCCTCGACTCAGTCCCCGTTTGACTCAACCATATCATTTTATGCCTTGAGTCGGGCCTCGTTTGACTTAACCCTATCATTCGCGCCTCGCGTCGGTCCCCATTTGACTCAACCATATCATTTTGTTCCTCGAGTCAGGCCTCGTTTGACTCACCCTTATTATTTGTGCCTCAAGTTGGGTGTTGTTTGAGTCAACCACATCATTTGCGTCTCGAGTCAGTCCACGTTTGACTCACCCATATGTTTATGCCTAGAGTCGGGCCTCGTTTAACTTAACCATATCATTTGGGCCTCAAGTTGCGCCTCCTTTGACTCAACCATATCATTTTATGCCTTGAGTCGGGCCTTATTTGACTTAACCCTATCATTCGCACCTCGTGTCGGTCCGCATTTGACTCAACCATATCATTTTGTTCCTCGAGTCAGGCCTCGTTTGTCACAAGCATACCATTTGCACCTCGAGTCGGGCCTCGTTTGACTCAACCATATCATTTGCGCCTTAAGTTGGGCCTCGTTTAACTCTCCCTTACCATTTGTACCTCAAGTCAGGCCTCGTTTGACTTAACCTCACCATTTATGCCTCGAGTCGGGTCTCGTTTGACTCAACCATATCATTTGTGCCTCGAGTCGGTCCTCGTTCGACTCAACCATATCATTTGTGCCTTGAGTTGGGCCTCGTTCGACTTAACCTTATCATTTGCGCTTCGAGTCATGCCTCGTTTGACTCACCCATATCATGTATGCCTTGAGTCGGGTCTTGTTTGACTCAACCATATCATTTGCGCCTGGAGTCGGGCCTTGTTTGACTCAACCTTATCATTTGTGCCTCAAGTTGTGCCTCATTTGACTCAACCTTATCATTTGTGCCTCGAGTTGGGCCTCGTTTGACTCAACATTATAATTTGCACCTCAAGTCGAGCCTCGTTCAACTCGCACTTACCATTTGTGCCTCGAGTCGAGCCTCGTTTGACTCAACCATGTCATTTGCGCTTCGAACTGGGCCTCCTTTGACTCACCCATATCATTTGTACCTTGAGTCGGGCCTTGTATGACTCAACCATATCATTTGCGCCTCGGGTCGGGCTTGTTCAACTCAACCTTATCATTTGCACCTCGAGTCGGGTCTCATTTTACTCAACCTTATCATTTGCGCCTTGAGTCGGCTCTCATTTGACTCAACCTTATCATTTCTGCCTCGAGTTGGGCCTCGTTTAACTCAACATTATAAGTTGTGCCTCGAGTCGAGCATTGTTCAACTTGCCCTTACCATTTGTTCTTCGAGTCGGGCCTTGTTCGACTCAACCTTATCAATTGCGGCTCGAGTCGGGCCTCATTTGACTCAACCTTATAACTTACGCCTCTAGGCGGACCTCGTTAAACTCTCCCTTACCATTTATACCTCGGGTCAGGCCTCGTTTGACTTAACCTCACCATTTACGCCTCGAGTCGGGCCTCGTTTAACTCAACCATATCATTTGTGCCTCGAGGCGGGCCTCATTTGACTCAACCATATCATTTGTGCCTCGAGTCGGTCCTCGTTCAACTCAACCATATCATTTGTGCCTCGAGTTGGGCCTCGTTTGACTCAACCTTATCATTTGCGCCTCGAGTTGGTCCTCGCTGGACTCACCCATATCATATGTGCCTCAAGTCGAGCCTCGTTTGACTCACCCATTTCATTTATGCCTCGAGCCGGGCCTCGTTTGACTCAACCCTATCATTTGTGCCTCGAGTCGGTCCTCGTTCGACTCAACCATATCATTTGCGCCTTGAGTCGGGCCTCGTTCGACTTATCCTTATCATTTGTGCTTCGAGTCAGGCCTCGTTTGACTCACCCATATCATTTGTGCCTTGAGTCAGGCCTCGTTTGTCTCAACCATATCATTTGCGCCTCGAGTCGGGCCTTGTTCAACTCAACCTTATCATTTGCGCCTCGAGTTGGCCTCGTTTGACTCAATATTATAATTTGCACCTCGAGTCGAGCCTCTTTCAACTCGCCCTTACCATTTGTGCCTCGAGTCGGGCGTTGTTCGACTCAACCTTATCATCTGCGGCTCGAGTCAGGCCTCATTTGACTCAACCTTATAACTTACGCCTCTAGGCGGGCTTTGTTCAACTCACCCTTACCATTTACACCTCGAGTCGGGCATCGTTTGACTTAACCTCATCATTTATGCCTCGAGTCGGGCCTCATTTAACTCAACCATATCATTTGTTCCTCAAGTCGAGCCACGTTTGACTCAACCATATGATTTGTGCCTCGGGACGGGCCTCGTTTGACTCAACCATATCATTTGTGCCTCGAGTCGAGCCTCATTCGACTCAACCATATCATTTGCGCCTCGAGTCGGGCGTCGTTCAACTCAACCTTATCATTTGCGCCTCGAGTCAGGCCTTGTTTAACTCATACATATCATTTGTGCCTCGAGTCAGGCCTCGTTTGACTCAACCATATCATTTGCCCCTCATGGCAGGCCTTGTTCGACTCAACCGTATCATTTGCGCCTCGAGTTGGTCCTTGTTGGACTCAACCTTATCATTTAGGCCTCGTGTTGGGCCTCGGTCAACTCACCCTTACCATTTGCGCCTTGAGGCGGGCCTCGTTCGACTCAACCATATCATTTATGCCTTGAGTCGGGCCTTGTTAGACTCAACCTTATCATTTGTGTCTCAAGTTGGGCCACGTTTGACTCAACATTATCATTTGTGCCTCGAGTCGGGCCTCGTTTGACTCGCCCATATCATTTGTGCCACAAGTTGAGCCTCGTTTGATTCATCCATATCATTTGTACCTTGAGTCGGGCCTCATTTGACTCAACATTATCATTTGCGCCTTGAGTCGGGCCTCGTTCGACTCAACCATATCATTTGCGCTTCGAGCCAATCCTCATTTGACTCACCCATATCATTTGTACCTTGAGCCGGGCCTCGTATGACTCAACCATATCATTTGCGCCTTGGGTCACTCCTTGTTCGACCCAACCTTAGCATTTGCACCTGAGTTGGGTCTCATTTGACTCAACCTTATCATTCGTGCCTCGAGTCGGGCCTTGTTTGACTCAACATTATAATTTGCACCTCGAGTCGAGCGTTGTTCAACTTGCCCTTACCATTTGTGCCTCGAGTCGGGCCTTGTTCGACTTAATGTTATCATTTGTGCCTCGAGTCAAGCCTCATTTGACTCAGCCTTATAACTTACGCCTCTAGGAGAGCCTCGTTCAACTCTCCCTTATCATTTGCACCTCGAGTCAGGCCTCGTTTGACTTAACCTCACCATTTATGCCTCGAGTCAGGCCTCGTTTGACTCAACCATATCATTTGCGCCTCGAGTCGGTCCTCGTTTAACTCACCCTTATCAATTGTGCCTCAAGTCGGGCCTCGTTTGACTTAACCATATAATTTTTACATCGAGTCGGGCCTCGTTTAACTCATCTATATCATTTGCTCCTTGAGTTTGGTGTCGTTTGACACAACCTTATCATTTGTGCCTCGAGTTGGGCCTCATTTCACTCAACCTTATCATTTGCGCCTCGAGTTGAGCATCGTTCAACTCAACCTTACCTTTTGCGCGTCAAGTCGGGCCTCGTTTGGCTCACCTACATTATTTGTGCCTCAAGTCGGGCCTTGTTTGACTCAACCTCATCATTTGTGCCTCGAGTGGGCCTCGTTCGACTCAACCTTATCATTTGTGCCTCGAGTGGGCCTCGTTTGACTCACCCATATCATTTGTGCCTCAAGCAAGGCCTCATTTGACTCAACCATATCATTTGTGCCTTAAGTTAGGCCTTGTTTGACTCAATGATATCATTTATGCCTCGAGTCGGGCCTTGTTTGACTCACCCATATCATTTGTGCCTCATGTTGGTCCTCATTTGACTCAACCTTATCATTTGCACCTCGAGTCAAGCCTCATTTGACTCAACCTTATCATTTATGCCTCGAGTCGGGCCTTGTTTGACTCAACCTTATCATTTGTGCCTCGAGTTGGGCCTCGTTTGACTCAACTTTATCATTTGCATCTCTAGTCGGGCCTCGTTTGACTCATCCATATCATTTGTGCCTTAAGCCATGCCTCGTTTGAGTCAACCATATCATTTATGCCTTGAGTCGGGCCTCGTTTGACTCAACCCTATCATTTGCGCCTTGAGTCAGTCCTCGTTCGAGTCAACCATATCATTTGCGCCTCTAGTCGTTCGACTCAGCCTTATCATTTGTGCCTCGAGTTGGGCCTCGTTTGACTTAACCATATCATTTGCGCCTCGAGTTGGGCCTCGTTTGACTCAACCATATCATTTGTGCCTCAAGTCGAGCCTCATTTGACTCAACCATATCATTTGCACGTCAAGTCAGGCCTCGTTCGACTCAACATTATCATTTGCGCCTCGAGTTACGCCTCGTTCGACTCAACCTTATCATTCGCGCCTCGAGACGGGCCTCATTTGTCTCACACATATCATTTGTACCTGAAATCGGGCCTCGTTTGACTCAACCATATAATTTGCGCCCCGAGTCGGGCCTTGTTCGACTCAACCTTATCATTTGCGCCTCGAGTTGGTCCACGTTTGACTCAACCTTCTCATTTGGGGCTCGTGTTGGGCCTCATTCAACTCACTCTTACCATTTGCGCCTTGAGGCGGGCCTTGTTTGACTCAACCCTATCATTTATGCCTCGAGTTGGGCCTCGTTAGACTCAACCTTATCATTTGTGCCTCGAGTCGGGCCTTGTTTGCCACGCCCATATCATTTGTGCCTCAAGTCGAGCCTCATTTGACTCAACCATATCATTTGTGCCTCGAGTCGGGCCACGTTTGACTCAACATTATCATTTGCGCCTCGAGTCTGGCCTTGTTCGACTCAACCTTATCATTTGCGCTTCGAGTCAGGCCTCGTTTGACTCACCCATATCATTTGTGCCTTGAGTCTGGCCACGTTTGACTCAACCATGTAATTTGCGCCTCGGGTCGGGCCTTGTTTGACTCAACCTTATCATTTGCGCCTCAAGTCAGGCCTCGTTCGACTCAACATTATCATTTGTGCCTCGAGTTGGGCCTCGTTCGACTCAACCTTTTTATTCGCGCCTCGAGACGGGCGTCGTTTGTCTCACACATATCATTTGCGCCTCAAGTCGGGCCTCGTTTGACTTAACCATATAATTTGTGCCTCGAGTTGGTCCTCGTTTGACTCAACCATATCATTTGTGCCTCGAGTCGGGCCACGTTTGACTCAAGATTATCATTTGCGCCTCGAGTCGGGCCTCGTTCGACTCAACCTTATCATTTGCGCTTCAAGTCGGGCCTCGTTTGACTCAACCTTATCATTTGTGCCTCGAGTTGGGCCTCATTTGACTCAACTTTATCTTTTGCATTTTGATTCGTGCCTCGTTTGGCTCACCCATATCATTTGTGCCTCAACCCGAGCCTCGTTTGAGTCAAGCATATCATTTATGCCTTGAGTCAAGCCTCGTTTGACTCAACCCTATCATTTGTGCATCGATTCGGTCCTTGTTCGACTCAACCATATCATTGTTGCCTCGAGTCAGGCCTCGTTTGGCTCAGCCTTATCATTTGCGCCTCGAGTTGGGCCTCATTTAACTCAACCATATCATTTGTGCCTCGAGTCGGCCCTCGTTCGACTCGACCTTATCATTTGCACCTCGAGTCGGAACTCGTTTGACTCATACATATCAATTGCGCCTCGAGTCGGGCCTTGTTTGACTCAACTATATCATTTATGCCTTGAGCCGAGCCTTGTTCATTTGAACCGTATCATTTGCGCCTCGAGTTGGTCCTTGTTTGACTCAACCTTATCAATTGGGTCTCGTGTTGGGCCTCGGTCAACTCACCCTTACCATTTGCACCTCGAGGCGGGCCTCGTTTGACTCAACCATATCATTTATGCCTCGAGTCGGGCCTCGTTAGACTCAACCTTACCATTTGTGTCTTGAGTTGGGCCACGTTTGACTCAGTCTTATCATTTGTGCCTCGAGTCAGGCCTCGTTTGACTTGCCCATATCATTTGTGCCCCAAGTCGAGCCTCGTTTGACTCAACCATATCATTTGCGCCTTGAGTCGGGCCTCGTTTGACTCAACCTTATAATTTGTGCCTTAAGTTGGGCCTTGCTCAACTCGCCCATACCATTTACGCCTCGACTCGGGCCTCGTTTGACTCACCCATATCATTTGTGCCTCATGTTGGTCCTCATTTGACTCAACCTTATCATTTGCTCCTCGAGTCAAGCCTCATTTGACTCAACCTTATCATTTATGCCTCGAGTTGGGCCTCGTTTGACTTAACTTTATCATTTGCATCTCTAGTCGGGACTCGTTTGACTCACCCATATCATTTGTGCCTCAAGCCGGGCCTCGTTTGAGTTAACCATATCATTTATGCCTTGAGTCGGGCCTCGTTTGACTCAACCCAATCATTTGTACCTCCAGTCAGTCCTCGTTCGAGTCAACCATATCATTTGCGCCTGGAGTCGGGCCTCGTTTAACTCAGCCTTATAATTTGCACCTCGAGTCGGGCCTCGTTTGACTCAACCATATCATTTGCGCCTCGATTTGGGCCTCCTTTGACTCAACCTTATCATTTGTACCTTGAGTCAAGCCTCGTTTGACTCAACCTTATCATTTATGCCTCGAGTTGGGCCTCGTTTGACTTAACTTTATCATTTGCATCTCTAGTCGGGCCTCGTTTGACTCACCCATATCATTTGTGCCTCCAGCCGGGCCTCGTTTGAGTTAACCATATCATTTATCCTTGAATCGGGCCTCGTTTGACTCAACCCAATCATTTGTACCTCCAGTCAGTCCTCGTTTGAGTCAACCATATCATTTGCGGCTTGAGTCGGGCCTCGTTCGACTTAACCTTATATTTTGCACCTCGAGTCAGGCCTCGTTGCTCTCAACCTTATCATTTGTGGCTCGAGTCGTGCCTCGTGTGACTCAACCTTATCATTTACGCCTCAAGTTGGGCCTCGTTTGACTCAACCATATAATTTGTGCCTCGTGCTGGGCCTTGTTCGACTCAACCTTATCAATTGCGCCTCGAGTTGGACCTCGTTTGACTCAACCTTCTCATTTGGGTCTCGTGTTGGGCCTCATTCAACTCACTCTTACCATTTGTGCCTTGAGGCGGGCCTCGTTTGACTCAACCATATCATTTATGCCTCGAGTTGGGCCTCGTTACACTCAACCTTATCATTTGTGCCTCGAGTCGGGCCTCGTTCGCCATGCCCATATCATTTGTACCACAAGTTGAGCCTCGTTTGACTCAACCATATTATTTGTGCCTCAAGTTGGGCCACGTTTGACTCAACATTATCATTTGCGCCTCGAGTCGGGCCTCGTTTGACTCAACCTTCTCATTTGCGCTTCGAGTCAGGCCTTGTTTGACTCACCCATATCATTTGTGCCTTTAGTCGGGCCTTGTTTGACTCAACCATATCATTTGCGCCTCGGGTCGGGCCTTGTTTGACTCAACCTTATCATTTGTGCCTCAAGTTAGGCCTTGTTCCACTCAACATTATCATTTGCGCCTCGAGTTGGGCCTCGTTCGACTCAACCTTATCATTTATGCCTCGAGATGGGCCTCGTTTGTCTCACCCATATCATTTATGCCTTGAGTTGGGCCTTGTTTGACTCAACCATATCATTTGCGCCTTGGGCCAGGCCTTGTTTGACTCAACCTTATCATTTGCACCTCAAGTCAGGCCTCGTTCGATTCAACATTATCATTTGTGCCTTGAGTCGGGCCTCGTTTGACTCAACCATATCATTTGCGCCTCGAGGCGGGCGACGTTTGACTCAACCATATCATTTGTGCCTCAAGTCAGTCCTCGTTTGACTCAACCTTATCATTTGCGCCTCGAGTCAGGCCTCATTCGGCACAACCTTATCATTTTCGCCTCGAGTCGGGCCTCGCTGGACTCATCCATATCATATGTGCCTCAAGTTGATCCTTGTTTGACTCACCCATATCATTTATGCCTTGAGCTGGGCCTCGTTTGACTCAACCCTATCATTTGTGCCTCGAGTCGGTCCTCGTTCAACTCAACCTTATCATTTGCGCCTTGAGTTGGGCCTCATTCGACTCAGCCTTATCATTTGCGCCTCGAGCCGGGCCTCATTCGACTCAACCATATCATTTGTGCCTCGAGTTGGGCCTTGTTTAACTCAACCATATCATTTGCGCCTCGAGTCGGGCCTCATTTGACTCAACATTATCATTTGCGCCTCGAGTCGGGCCTCGTTTGACTCAAACATATCATTTGTGCCTCAAGTCGGGCATCGTTTGACTCAACCATATCATTTGTGCCTCGAGTCGGGCCTCGTTTGACTTAACATTATCATTTGTACCTCGAGTCGGGCCTCATTCGACTCAACCTTATCATTTGCGCTTCGAGTCGGGCCTCGTTTGACTCAACCTTATCATTTGTGCCACGAGTTCGGCCTCGTTTGACTCAACCTTATCATTTGCATCTCGAGTTAGGCCTCGTTTGACTCACCCATAACATTTGTGCCTCAAGCTGGGCCTTGTTTGAGTGAACCATATCATTGATGCCTAAAGTCAGGCCTTGTTTGACTCAACCATATCATTTGCGCCTCGAGTCAGGCCTCGTTTGACTCAACCATATCATTTGTGCCTCAAATCGAGCCTCGTTTGACTCTACCACATCATTTGCGCCTCGAGCCGGACTGTGTTCGACTCAACCTTATCATTTGCACCTCGAGTTGGGCCTTGTTTGACTCACACATATCATTTACGCCTCGAGTCGGGCCTCGTTTGACTCAACCATATCAGTTGCGTCTCGTGGCGGGCCTTGTTCGACTCAACCGTATCATTTGTGCCTCGAGTTGGTCCTTGTTTTACTTAACCTTATCATTTGGGCCTCATGTTGGGCCTCGGTCAACTCACCCTTACCATTTGCGCCTTGAGGCGGGCCTCGTTTGACTCAACCATATCATTTATGCCTCGAGTCGAGCCTCGTTAGACTCAACCTTATCATTTGTGTCTCGAGTCGGGCCACATTTGACTCAACCTTATCATTTGTGCCTCGAGTCGAGCCTCGTTGGACTTGCCCATATCATTTGTACTCCAAGTCGGGCCTCGTTCTACTCAACCTTATCATTTGTGCTTTGACTCGGGGCTCGTTTAACTTGTCCATATCATTTGTGCCTTGAGTCGGGCCACATTTAACTCAACCATATCATTTGCGCCTCGGGTCGGGCCTTGTTCGACTCAACCTTATCATTTGCACCTCGAGTCAGGTCTCATTTGACTCAACCTTATCATTTGCGCCTCAAGTCGAGCCTCGTTCAACTCACCCTTACCATTTGTGACTTGAGTCGGGCCTTGTTCGACTTAACCTTATCATTTGCAGCTCGAGTTGGGCCTCATTTGACTCAACCTTATAACTTATGCCTCTAGGTGGGCCTCGTTGAACTTACCCTTACCATTTGCACCTCGAGTCGGGCCTCGTTTGACTTAACCTCATCATTTATGCCTTGAGTCGGGCCTCGTTTCACTCAAC
Organism: Dicorynia guianensis; assembly: GCA_037013595.1. Taxonomy (NCBI): domain Eukaryota; kingdom Viridiplantae; phylum Streptophyta; class Magnoliopsida; order Fabales; family Fabaceae; genus Dicorynia; species Dicorynia guianensis. Next base: position 19,077,526 of record JASUAB010000002.1, on the reverse strand, counting down.
CATATCATTTGCACCTCGAGTTGGGCCTCGTTTGACTCAACCTTATCATTTGTGCCTCAAGTCGAGCCACGTTTGACTCAACCATATCATTTACGCCTTGGGTCGGCCCTCGTTTGACTCAACTTTATCATTTGCGCTCGAGTTGGGCCTTGTTTGACTCAACCATATCATTTGCGCCTAGAGTCGGGCCTCGTTTGACGAAACCATATCATTTGTGCCTCAAGTTGAGCCACGTTTGTCTCAACCAAATGATTTGCGCCTCGGGTCAGGCCTCGTTTGACTCAACCTTATCATTTGTGACATGAGTCGGGCCTTGTTCGACTCAACCTTATCATTTGCGGCTCGAGTTAGGCCTCATTTGACTCAACCTTATAACTTATGCCTCTAGGCAGGCCTCGTTCAACTCACCCTTACCATTTGCACCTCGAGTCGGGCCTCGTTTGACACAACCATATCATTTGCGCCTCGAGTTGGGCCTCGTTTGACTCAACCTCATCATTTGTGCCTCAAGTCGAGCCACGTTTGGCTCAACCATATCATTTACGTCTTAGGTCGGGTCTCGTTTGACTCAACTTTATCATTTGCGCTCGAGTTGGGCCTCGTTTGACTCAACCATATCATTTGCGCCTAGAGTCGGGCCTCGTTTGACTCAACCATATCATTTGTGCCTCAAGTCGAGCCACGTTTGTCTCAACCAAATGATTTGCGCCTCGGGTTGGGCCTCGTTTGACTTAACCTTATCATTTGCGTCTCGAGTCTGGCCTCATTCGACTCAACCTTATCATTTGCACTCAAGTCGGGCCTTGCTTGACTCACCCATATCATATATGCCTCAAGTCGAACCTCGTTTGACTCACCCATGTCATTTATGCCTCGAGCCAGGCCTCGTTTGACTCAACCCTATCATTTATGCCTTGAGGCGGTCCTCGTTTGACTCAACCATATCATTTGAGCCTCGAGTCGGCCCTCATCTGACTCAGCCTTATCATTTGCGCCTCGAGTCAGGCCTCATTCGACTCAACCATATTGTTTGCGTCTCGAGTCGGGGCTCATTTGACTCAACATTATCATTTGCGCCTCGAGTCGGGCCTCGTTTGACTCAAACATATCATTTGCACCTCGAGCCGGGCATCGTTTGACTCAACCATATCATTTGTGCCTCGAGTCGGTCCTCGTTTGACTCAACATTATGATTTGTGCCTCGAGTTGGGCCTCGATCGACTCAACCTTATAATTTGCGCTTTGAGTCGGGCCTCGTTTGACTCAACCTTATCATTTATGCCTCGAGTTGGGCCTCGTTCGACTCAACTTTATCATTTGCGTCTTGAGTTGGGCCTTGTTTGACTCACACATATCATTTGCGGCACAAGTCGGGCCTTGTTTGACTCAACCATATCATTCGTGCCTCGAGTCGTTCCTTGTTTGACTCAACATTATCATTTGCGCTTTGAGTTGGGCCTCGTTTGACTAAACCATATCATTTATGCCTCGAGTCGGGCCTTGTTTGACTCACACATATCATTTGCCCCTCGAGTCACGCCTCGTTTGACTCAACCATATCATTTGTGCCTTGTGGCGGGCCTTGTTCGACTCAACCGTATCATTTGCGCCTCCAGTTGGTCCTTGTTTGACTCAACCTTATCATTTGGGCCTTGTGTTGGGCCTCGGTCAACTTACCCTTACCATTTGCGCCTTGAGGCAGGCCTTGTTTGACTCAACCATATCATTTATGCCTCGAGTTGGGCCTCGTTTGACTCAACCTTATCATTTGTGTCACGAGTCGGGCCACGTTTGACTCAACCTTATCATTTGTGCCACGAGTCAAGCCTCGTTTGACTCACCCATATCATTTGTGCCCCAAGTCGAGCCTTGTTTGATTCAATCAAATCATTTGTGCCTCGAGTCGGGCCTTATTTGACTCAACATTATCATTTGCGCCTCGAGTCGGGCCTCGTTTGACTCAACCTTATCATTGGCGCTTTGGGTCGGGCCTCATTGGACTCACTCATATCATTTGTACCTTGAGTCAGGCCTCGTATGACTCAACCATATCATTTGTGCCTCAAGCCGGGCCTTGTTCGACTCAACCTTATCATTTGCGCCTCGAGTCGGGTCCCATTTGACTCAACCTTATCATTTGTGCCTCGAGTTGGGCATCGTTTGACTCAACATTATAATTTGCGCCTCAAGTCAAGCCTCGTTCAACTCACCCTTACCATTTGTGCCTTGAGTCGGGCCTTGTTTGACTCAACCTTATCATTTGCGGCTCGAGTCGGGCCTCATTTTACTCAACCTTATAACTTACGCCTCTAGGCGGGCCTCGTTCATCCCACCCTTACCATTTGCACCTCGAGTCGGGCCTCGTTTGACTTAACCTCATCATTTATGCCTCGAGACGGGCCTCGTTTGACTCAACCATATCATTTGCGCCTCGACTTGGCCCTCGTTTGACTCAACCATATCATTTGTGCATCAAGTCGAGCCACGTTTGACTCACCATATCATTTGCGCCTCGGGTCAAGCCTTATTTGACTTAACTTTATCGTTTGTGCCTCGAATTGGGCCTCATTCTACTCAACCTTATCATTTGTGCCTCAAGTCAGGCCTCATTTGACTCACGCATATCATATATGCCTCACGTCGAGGCTCGTTTGACTTAACCATATCATTTATGCCTCGAGTCGGGCCTCGTTTGACTCAACCATATCATTTGCGCCTCGAGTCGGACGTCATTTGACTCAACCTTATCATTTGTGTCTCAAGTTGGGCCAAATTTAACTCAACCTTATCATTTGTGCCTCGAGTTGAGCCTCGTTGGACTCGCCCATATCATTTGTGCCGCAAGTCGAGCCTCGTTTGATTCAACCATATCATTTGTGCCTCGAATCAGGCGTCATTTGACTCAACATTATCATTTGCGCCTTGAGTCGGGCCTCGTTCGACTCAACCTTCTCATTTACGCTTTGAGTCGGGCCTCATTTGACTCACCCATATCATTTGTACCTTGAGTTGGGCCTTGTTTAACTCAACCATATCATTTGGGCCACGGGTCGGGCCTTATTCGACTCAACCTTATCATTTGCGCCTCGAGTCGAGTCTCACTTGACTCAACCTTATTATTTGTGCCTCGAGTTGGGCCTCGTTTGACTCAACATTATAATTTGCACCTCGAGTCGAGCCTCGTTGAACTCACCCTTACCATTTGTGCCTCGAGTCGGGCCTTGTTCGACTCAACCTTATCATTTGCAGCTCAAGTTAGGCCCCATTTGACTCAACCTTATAACTTACGCCTCTAGGCGGGCCTCGTTCAACTCACCCTTTCCATTTGCACCTCGAGTCGGGCCTCGTTTGACTCAACCATATTATTTGTGCATCAAGTCTAGCCACGTTTAACTCAACCATATGATTTGCGTCTCGGGTCGGGCCTCGTTTGACTCAACCTTATCATTTGCGCCTCGAGTCGGGCCTCGCTTGACTCACCCATATCATATGTTCCTCAAGTCGAGCCTCGTTTGACTCACCCATATGATTTATACCTCGAGCTGGGCCTCGTTTGACTCAACCCTATCATTTGTGCCTCGAGTCGGTCCTCGTTCGACTCAACTATATCATTTACACCTCAAGTCGGGCCTCGTTCGACTCAGCCTTATCATTTGCGCCTCGAGTTGGGTCTCATTCGACTCAACCATATCATTTGCGCCTAGAGTCGGGCCTCATTTGACTCAACATTATCATTTGCGCCTCGAGTCGGGCCTCGTTCTACTCAACCTTATAATTTGCGCTTCGACTCGGGCCTCGTTTGACTCGTCCATATCATTTGTGCCTTGAGTCGGGCCACATTTGACTCAACCATATCATTTGTGCCTCGGGTCGGGCCTTGTTCGACTCAACCTTATCATTTGCGCCTCGAGTCAGGTCTCATTTGACTCAACCTTATCATTTGCGCCTCGAGTCGAGCCTCGTTCAACTCACCCTTACCATTTGTGACTCAAGTCGGGCCTTGTTCGACTCAACCTTATCATTTGCGGCTCGAGTTGCGCCTCATTTGGCTCAACCTTATAACTTATGCCTCTAGGCGGGCCTCGTTCAACTCACCCTTACCATTTGCACCTCAAGTCGGGCCTCATTTGACTTAACCTCATCATTTATGCCTCGAGTTAGGCCTCGTTTGACTCAACCATATTATTTGTGCCTCAAGTCGAGCCACGTTTGACTCAACCATATCATTTACGCCTTGGGTCGGCCCTCGTTTGACTCAACTTTATCATTTGCGCTCGTGTTGGGCCTTGTTTGACTCAACCATATCATTCGCGCCTAGAGTCGGGCCTCGTTTGACTCAACCATATCATTTGTGCCTCAAGTCGAGCCACGTTTGAATCAACCAAATGATTTGTGCCTCGGGTCGGGTCTCGTTTGACTCGACCTTATCATTTGTGACTCGAGTCGGGCCTTGTTCGACTCAACCTTATCATTTGCAGCTCGAGTTGGCCCTCATTTGACTTAACCTTATAACTTATGCCTCTAGGCAGGCCTCGTTCAACTCACCCTTACCATTTGCACCTCAAGTCGGGCCTCGTTTGACTCAACCATATCATTTGCGCCTCGAGTTGGGCCTCATTTGACTCAACCTTATCATTTGTGCCTCAAGTCGAGCCACATTTGACTCAACCATATCATTTACGCCTTGGGTCGGGCCTCGTTTGACTCAATTTTATCATTTGCGCTCGAGTTGGGCCTCGTTTGACTTAACCATATCATTTGCGCCTAGAGTCGGGCCTCGTTTGACTCAACCATATCATTTGTGCCTCAAGTCGAGCCACGTTTGTCTCAACCAAATGATTTGTGCCTCGGGTCGGGCCTCGTTTGACTCAACCTTATCATTTGTGTCTCGAGTCTGGCCTCATTCGACTCAACCTTATCATTTGCGCTCGAGTCAGGCCTCGCTTGACTCACCCATATCATATATGCCTCAATTCGAGCCTCGTTTGACTCACCCATGTCATTTATGCCTCGAGTAGGGCCTCGTTTGACTCAACCCTATCATTTGTGCCTTGAGTCGGTCCTCGTTCGACTCAACCATATCATTTGCGCCTCGAGTCAGCCCTCGTCTGACTCAACCTTATCATTTGTGCCTCGAGTCGGGCCTCATTTGACTCAACCATATCATTTGCGGCTCGAGTCGGGCCTTGTTTTACTCAACCATATCATTTGTGCCTCGAGTTGGAGCTCGTTTGACTCAACATTATCATTTGCGCCTCGAGTTGGGCCTCGTTTGACTCACACATATCATTTGGGCCTTGTGTCGGGCATCGTTTGACTCAACCATATCATTTGTGCCTCGAGTCGGTCCCCGTTTGACTCAACATTATCATTTGTGGCTCAAGTTGGGCCTCGTTTGACTCAACCTTATCATTTTCGCATCGAGTCGGGCCTCGTTTGACTCAACCTTATTATTTATGCCTCGAGTTAGGCCTCGTTCGACTCAACTTTATCATTTGCATCTTGAGTTGGGCCTTGTTTGACTCACCCTTATCACTTGTGCCTCAAGCTGGGCCTCGTTTGAGTGAACCATATCATTTATGCCTCGAGTCAGGCCTTGTTTGACTCAACCATATCGTTTGCACCTCGAGTCGGGCCTCGTTTGACTCAACCATATTATTTGCGCCTCGAGTCGGGCCTCATTTGACTCAACCTTATCATTTGCGCCTTGAGTTGGGCCTTGTTTGACTCACACATATCATTTGTGCCTCGAGTCAGGCCTTGTTTGACTCAACCATATCATTTGCGCCTCGTGGCGGGCCTTGTTTGACTCAACTGTATCATTTGTGCCTCGAGTTCGTCCTTGTTTGAGTCATCCTAATCATTTGGGCCTTGGGTTGGGCCTCGGTCAACTCACCCTTACCATTTGCGCCTTGAGGCAGGCCTCATTTGACTCAACAATATCATTTATGCCTCAAGTTGGGCCTCGTTAGACTCAACCTTATCATTTGTGTCTCGAGTTGGGCCACGTTTGACTCAACCTTATCATTTGTGCCACGAGTCGGGCCTCGTTTGACTCGCCCATATCATTTGTGCCCCAAGTCAGGCCTTGTTTGATTCAATCAAATCATTTGTGCCTCGAGTCGGGCCTTATTTGACTCAACATTATCATTTGCACCTCGAGTCGGGCCTCGTTCGACTCAACCTTATCATTGGCGCTTTGAGTCGGGCCTCATTTGACTCACCCATATCATTTGTACCTTGAGTCAGGCCTTGTATGACTCAACCATATCATTTGTGCCTCGAGCCCGGCCTTGTTTGACTCAACCTTATCATTTGCGCCTCGAGTCAGGTCCCATTTGACTCAACCTTATCATTTGTGCCTCGAGTTAGGCCTCGTTTGACTCAACATTATAATTTGCGCCTCGAATCGAGCCTCGTTCAACTCACCCTTACCATTTGTGCCTCAAGTCAGGCCTTGTTCGACTCAACCTTATCATTTGCGGCTCGAGTCGGGCCTCATTTTACTCAACCTTATAACTTACGCCTCTAGGCGGTCCTCGTTCATCTCACCCTTACCATTTGCACCTCGAGTCAGCCCTCGTTTGACTTAACCTCATCATTTATGCCTCGAGACAGGCCTCGTTTGACTTAACCATATCATTTGTGCCTCAACTTGGGCCTCGTTTGACTCAACCACATCATTTGTGCCTCAAGTCGAGCCACGTTTGACTCTACCATATCATTTACGCCTCGGGTCAGGCCTTATTTGACTCAACTTTATCATTTGCGCCTCGAATTGGGCATCATTCTACTCAACCTTTTCATTTGTGCCTTGAGTCGGGCCTCATTTGACTCACGCATATCATATTTGCCTCAAGTCGAGGCTCGTTAGACTTAACCATATCATTTATGCCTCGAGTTGGGCCTCGTTTGACTCAACCATATCATTTGCGCCTACAGTCGGGCCTCGTTTGACTCGCCCATATCATTTGTGCCCCAAGTCGAGCCTCGTTTGATTCAACCATATCATTTGTGCCTCGAATCAGGTGTCATTTGACTCAACATTATCATTTGTGCCTCGAGTCAGGCCTCGTTCGACTCAACCTTCTCATTTGCGCTTCGAGTCGGGCCTCATTTGACTCACCCATATCATTTGTACCTTCAGTTGGGCCTCGTTTGACTCAACCATATCATTTGGGCCAGGGGTCGGGCCTTGGGTCGGGCCTTATTTGACTCCACCTTATCATTTGCGACTCGAGTCGAGTCTCACTTGACTCAACCTTATCATTTGTGCCTCGAGTTGGGCCTCGTTTGACTCAACATTATAATTTGCGCCTCGAGTCGAGCATCGTTCAACTCACCCTTACCATTTGTGCCTCGAGTCGGGCCTTGTTCGACTCAACCTTATTATTTGCGGCTCGAGTTGGGCCCCATTTGACTCAACCTTATAACTTACGCCTCTCGGCGGGCCTCGTTCAACTCACCCTTTCCATTTGCACCTCGAGTCGGGCCTCGTTTGACTTAACCATATCATTTGTTCATCAAGTTTAGCCACGTTTGACTCAACCATATGATTTGCGTCTCGGGTCGGGCCTTGTTTCACTCAACCTTATCATTTGTGCCTCAAGTTGGGCCTCATTCAACTCAACCTTATCATTTGTGCCTCAAGTCGGGCCTCGCTTGACTCACCCATATCATATGTGCCTCAAGTCGAGCCTCGTTTGACTCACCCATATGATTTATACCTCGAGCTGGCCTCGTTTGACTCAACCCTATCATTTGTGCCTCGAGTCAGTCCTTATTCAACTCAACCATATCATTTGCGCCTCGAGTCGGGCCTCGTTCGACTCAGCCTTATCATTTGTGCCTCGAGTCAGGCCTCATTCGACTCAACCATATCATTTGCGCCTCGAGTCGGGCCTCGTTCGACTCAGCCTTATCATTTGCGCCTTGAGTCGGGCCTCATTCGACTCAACCATATCATTTGCGTCTCGAGTCGGGCCTCGTTTGACTCAACATTATCATTTGCGCCTCGAATCGGGCCTCGTTTAACTCACACATATCATTTGCGCCTCGAGTCGGGCGTCATTTGCCTTAACCATATCATTTGTGCCTCGAGTCGGTCCTCGTTTGACTCAACATTATCACTTGTCCCTCGAGTCGGGCCTCATTCGACTCAACCTTGTCATTTGTGCTTCGAGTCAAGCCTCGTTTGACTCAACCTTATCATTTGTGCCTTGAGTTGGCCCTTGTTCGACTCAACTTTATCATTTGCATCTTGAGTTGGGCCTCGTTTGACTCACCCATATCATTTGTGCCTCAAGCAGGGCCTCGTTTGAGTGAACCACATCATTTATGCCTCGAGTCGGGCCTTGTTTGACTCAACCATATCGTTTGTGCCTCGAGTCGGGACTCGTTTGACTCAACCATATCATTTATGCCTCAAGTCGAGTCTCGTTTGACTCAACCATATTATTTATGCCTCGAGTCGGGCCTCGTTCAACTCGACCTTATCATTTGCGCCTCGAGTCGAGCCTTGTTTGACTCACACATATCATTTGCCCTTTGAGTCAAGCCTCGTTTGACTCAACCATATCATTTGCGCCTCGTGGCGGGCCTTGTTCGACTCAACCGTATCATTTGCGCCTCGAGTTCATCCTTGTTTGACTCAACCTTATCATTTGGGCCTTCTGTTGGGCCTCGGTCAACTTACCCTTACCATTTGCGCCTTGAGGTAGGCCTCGTTTGACTCAACCATATCATTTATGCCCCGAGTCGGGCCTCGTTTGACTCAACCTTATCATTTGTGCCATGAGTCGGGCCTCGTTTGACTCGCCCATATCATTTGTGCCCCAAGTTGAGCCTCGTTCGATTCAACCATCTCATTTGTGCCTCGAGTCGGGCCTTATTTGACTCAACATTATCATTTGCGCCTCGAGTCAGGCCTCGTTCGACTCAACCTTATCATTTGCGCTTCGAGTCGGACCTCATTTGACTTACCCATATCATTTGTACCTTGAGTCGGGCCTCGTATGACTCAACCATATCATTTGTGCCTCGAGTCGGGCCTTGTTCGACTCAACCTTATCATTTGTGCCCCGAGTCGGGCCTCATTTGACTCAGCCTTATCATTTGTGCCTCGAGTTGGGCCTCGTTTGACTAACATTATAATTTGAGGCTCGAGTCAAGACTCGTTCAACTCACCCTAACCATTTGTGCCTCAAGTCAGGCCTTGTTCGACTCAACCTTATCATTTGCGGCTCGAGTCCGGCCTCATTTGACTCAACCTTATAACTTACGCCTCTAGGTGGGCCTCGTTCAACTCACCCTTACCATTTGCACCTCGAGTCGGGCCTCGTTTGACTTAACCTCATCATTTATGCCTCGAGTCGGGCCTCGTTTGACTCAACCATATGATTCGTGCCTCGAGTTGGGCCTCGTTTAACTCAACCATATCATTTGCGCCTCATGTCGAGCCACGTTTGACTCTACCATATCATTTGTGCCTCGAGTCAGGCTTTTTTTGACTCAACTTTATTGTTCGCGCCTCGAGTCGAGCCTCATTCTACTTAACCTTATCATTTGCGCCTCGAGTTAGGCCTCGTTTGACTCAACCTTATCATTTGCACCTCGAGTCATCCTCGTTTGACTTAACCTTATCATTTACGCCTCAAGTCGGGACTCATTTGACTTAACCTTATCATTTGTGCCTCAAGTTGGGCCTCGTTTGACTCAACCTTATAATTTGCGCCTCGAGTTGGGACTTGTTTAACTCGCCCTTACCATTTGCGCCTCGAGTCGGGCCTCGTTTGACTCACCCTTATCATTTTCACATCGAGTCGGGCCTCGTTTGACTCAACCTTATCATTTGCACTTCGAGTCAGGCCTCGTTTGACTCAACCTTATCATTTGTGCCTCGAGTCGGGCCTTGTTTGACTCAACCTTATCATTTGTGCCTTGAGTTGGGCCTCGTTTGACATAACCTTATCATTTGCGGCTCGAATCAGGCCTCGTTTGACTCACCTATATCATTTGTGCCTCGAGCCGAGCCTCATTTGACTCAACCATATCATTTATGCCTTGAGTCGGGCCTCGTTTGACTCAACCTTATCATTTGTCCTTGAGTTGGTCCTTGTTCGACTCAACCATATCATTTGCGCCTCGAGTCGGGCCACGTTTGACTCAGCCTTATATTTGCACCTCGAGTCGGGCCTCATTTGACTCAACCATATCATTTGTGCCTCCAGTCGAGCCTCGTTTGACTCAACCATATCATTTGCGCCTCAAGTCGGGCCTCGTTTGACTCAACATTATCATTTGTGCCTCGAGTCGGGCCTTGTTCGACCCAACCTTATCATTTGCGCCTCGAGTTAGGCCTCGTTTGACTCACCCATATCATTTGTGCCTCGAGTCAGGCCTTGTTTGACTCAACCTTATCTTTTGTGCCTCGTGGTGGACCTTGTTCAACTCACCCTTTCCATTTGTGCCTTGAGTCGGGCCTCGTTTGACTCATCCATATCATTTGCGCCTTGACTCAGGCCTCGTTTAACTCACCCATATCAATTGTGCCTCAACGCGGACCTCATTTGACTCAAACATATCATTTATGCCTTGAGTTAGGTCTCGTTTGACTCAACCTTATCATTTGCGCCTCGAGCCCGGCCTCGTTTGACTCAACCATATCATTTGCGCCTGAAGTCGTGCCTTATTTGACTCATCCATATCATATGTTCCTCAAGTCGGGCCTCGTTTGACTCAACCATATCAGTTATGCCTCGCGTCGAGCATCGTTTAACTCAACCATATCAATTACGCCTTGCGTCAGGCCTTGTTTGACTCATCCTTATCATTTGTGCCTCGAGTTGGGCCTTGTTCAACTCAACCTTATCATTTGTGCCTCGAGTTGGGCCTCATTTGACTCAACATTATAATTTGCGCCTCGAGTCGAGCCTCGTTCAACTCACCCTTACCATTTGTGCCTTGAGTCGGGCCTTGTTCGACTCAACCTTATCATTTGCGGCTCGAGTCGGGCCTCATTTGACTCAACCTTATAACTTACGCCTTTAGGTGGGCCTCGTTCAACTCACCCTTACCATTTGTACCTCGAGTCGGGCCTTGTTTGACTTAACCTCATCATTTATGCCTCGAGTCGGGCCTCGTTTCACTCAACCATATCATTTGCGCCTCGAGTTGGGCCTCGTTTAACTCAACCATATCATTTGCGCCTCATGTCGAGCCACGTTTGACTCTACCATATCATTTGTGCCTCGGGTCAGGCTTTTTTTGACTCAACTTTATTGCTTTCGCCTCGAGTCGAGCCTCATTCTACTTAACCTTTTCATTTGCACCTTGAGTCATCCTCGTTCGACTCCACCTTATCATTTGCGCCTCGAGTCGGGACTCATTTGACTTAACCTTATCATTTGTGCCTCAAGTTGGGCCTCGTTTGACTCAACCTTATAATTTACACCTCGAGTTGAGGCTTGTTTAACTCGCTCTTACCATTTGCGCCTCGAGTCGGGACTCGTTTGACTCACCCTTTTCATTTTCACATCGAGTCGGGCCTCGTTTGACTCAACAATATCATTTGCTCCTCGAGTCGGGCCTTGTTAGACGCAACCTGATCATTTGCGCCATGAGTCGGTCCTCGTTTGACTCAACCTTATCATTTGCGCCTCGAGTCGGGCCTCGTTTGACTTAACCATATCATTTGTGCCTCCAGTCGAGCCTCGTTTCACTCAACCATATCATTTGCGCCTCGAGTCAGGCCTCGTTTGACTCAACATTATCATTTGTGCCTCGAGTCGGGCCTTGTTCGATTCGACCTTATCATTTGTGCCTCGAGCTAGGCCTCATTTGACTCGCCCATATCATATGTGCCTCAAGTTGGGCCTCGTTTGACTCAACCATATCAATTACGCCTTGCGTTAGGCCTAGTTTGACTCAACCTTATCATTTGTGTCGCGAGTCAGGTCTCGTTCAACTTAACCTTATCATTTGTGCCCCGAGTTGGGCCTCATTTGACTCAACCATATCATTTGTGCCTCGACTCAGGCCTCATTTGACTCATCATTATCATTTGCGCCTCGAGTTGGGCCTCGTTCTACTCAAACTTATCATTTACGCTTCGACTCGGGCCTCATTTGACTCACCCATATCATTTGTGCCTTGAGTCGGGCCACGTTTGACTCAACCATATCATTTATGCCTCGAGTTGGGCCTTGTTCGACTCAACCTTATCATTTGCGTCTCGAGTCGGGCCTCATTTGACTCAACCTTATCATTTGTGCCTCGAGTTTGGCCTCATTTGACTCAACCTTATAATTTGCGGATGAAGTCGGGCCTCGATCAACTTGCCCTTACCATTTGTGCCTCGACTCGTGTCTCGTTTAAGTCACCCTTATCATTTGCATGTCGAGTTGGGCCTCGTTTGACTCAACCATATCATTTGCGTCTCGAGCCGGGCCTCGTTTGACTCAACCATATCATTGGCGCCTCGGGTCATGCCTCGTTTAACTCAACTTTATCATTTGCACCTTGAGTTGGGCCTCGTTCGACTCAACCTTATCATTTGCGCCTCAAGTCGGGCCTCGTTTGACTCACCCATATTATATGTGCCTCAAGTCGGGCCTCGTTTGACTCAAACTTATCATTTGCACCTCGAGTCAGCTTCGTTCGACTCAACCTTATAATTTGTGCCTTGAGTCGGCCCTCGTTTGACTCAACCTTATCATTTTCACCTCGAGTCAGACCTCGTTCAACTCAACCATATCATTTATGACTCGAGTCAGGTCTCGTTTGACTCAACCTTATCATTTGCACCTCGAGTTAGGCCTCGTTTGACTCAACCTTATCATTTATGCCTCGAGTCGGGCCTCATTTGACTCATCCTTATCATTTGTGCCTCGTGTGGGGCCTCGTTTGACTCAACCTTATCATTTGTGCCTCGAGTCGGGCCTTGTTTGAGTCACCCATATAATTTGTGCCTCAAGCTGGGCCGCATTTGACTCAACCATATCTTTTATGCCTCGAGTCGGGCCTCGTTTGACTCAACCATATCATTTGCGCTTTTAGTCGGGCCTCATTTGACTCAACCATATCATTTGTGCCTCAAGCCGAGCCTCGTTTGACTCAACCATATCATTTGCGCCTCGAGTTGGGCCTCGTTTCACTCAACATTATCATTTGCGCCTCGAGTCGGGCTTTGTTCCACTCAACCTTATCATTTGCGCCTCGATTCATGCCTCGTTTAACTCACCCATATCATTTGTGGCTTGAGTTGAGCCTCGTTTGGCTCAACATTATCATTTGTGCCTTGAGTCGGGCCTTGTTCAACTCAACCTTATCATTTGCGCCTCGAGTTGGTCCTCGTTTGACTCAACCTTATCATTTGCACCTCGAATCGGGCCTTGTTTGACTCAACATTATCATTTGCACCTCGAGGCGGGCCTTGTTCGACTTAACCTTATCATTTGCGCCTCGAGTTGGTCCTCGTTTGACTCAACCTTATCATTTGTGCCTCGTGTTGGGCCTCGTTCAACTCACCCTTACCATTTGTGCCTTGAGTCGGGCCTCGTTTGACTCATCGATATCATTTGCGCCTTAACTCACCCATATCATTTTTGCCTCAACTCGTGCCTTGTTTGACTCAAACATATCATTTACGCCTCGAGTCGGGCCTTGTTTGATTCAACCATATCATTTGTACCTCGAGTCGGGCCTCGTTTGACTCATTCTGATCATTTGTGCCTCGAGTCGGGCCTCGTTCACCTTAACCTTATCATTTGCACCTCGAGTCAGGCCTCCTTTGACTCAACCTTATAATTTACGCCTCTAGTCGGGCCTCGTTCAACTCACCCTTACCATTTGCACCTCGGGTCAGGCCTCGTTTGACTCACCCATATCATTTGTGCATCAACCCAGGCCTCTTTTGACTCAACCATATCATTTGTGCCTGAAGTTGGGCCTCGTTTGACTCAACTTTATCATTTGCGCCTCGAGTTGGGCCTCGTTCGACTCAACCATATCATTTTTGCCTGGAGTTGGGCCTCGTTTGACTCATCCTTATCATTTACGCCTCGAGTCGGGCCTCGTTTGACTCACCCATATCATTTGTGCCACAAGTCGAACCTCGTTTGACTCAACCTTATCCTTTGCACCTCTAGTCAGGCCTCATTTGACTTAACCTTATCATTATGTCTCGAGTCAGGCCTTGTTTGACTGGACCTTGTCATTTGTGCCTCGAGTTGGGCCTTGTTCGACACAACCTTATCATTTGCGCCTCGAGTCAGGCCTCGTTTGACTCACCCATATCATATGTGCCTCGAGTTAGGGAACATTAGACTCAACCTTATCAATTGCGCCTCAAGTCAAGCCTCGTTCAACTCAACCTTATGATTTGTGCCTCGAGTCGGGCCTCGTTCAACCTTATGATTTGTGCCTCAAGTTGGGCCTCGTTTGACTCAACCTTATCATTTGTGCCTTGAGTTGGGCCTCGTTTGACTCACCCATATCATTTGTGCCTCCAGCTGGGGCTCGTTTGACTCAATCATATCATTTCTGTCTCGAGTCGGTCCTCATTTGACTAAACCTTATCATTTGCGCCTCGAGTCGGTCCTCGTTCGACTCAACCATATCATTTGCATCTCGAGTCGGGCCACATTTGACTCAACCATATCATTTGCGCCTCGGGTCAGGCCTCGTTTAACTCAACTTTATCATTTGCACCTCGAGTCGGCCCTCGTTTGACTTAACCTTATCATTTGCGCCTCGAGTCGGGCCTCATTTGACTTACCCATATCATATGTGCCTCAAGTCGGGCCTCGTTTGACTTAACCATATCATTTGCGCCTCGAGTCAGGCCTCGTTCAACTCAACCTTATCATTTATGCCTTGAGTTAGGCCTCATTTGACTTAACCTCATCATTTGTGCCTCGAGTTGGGCCTCGTTCGACTCCACCTTATCATTTGTGCCTTGAGTCGGGCCTCGTTTGACTCACCCATATCATTTGCGCCTTGAGTCAGGCCTCATTTGACTCAACCTTATCATTTGTGCCTTGAGTTAGGCCTCGTTTAACTTAACATTATAATCTGCACCTCGAGTCGGGCCTTCTTCAACTCACCCTTACCATTTGTGCCTTGACCTGAGCCTCGTTTGACCTATATCATTTGTGCCACAAGTCGGGCCTCGTTTGACTCAACCTTATCATTTGCACCTCGAGTCTGGCCTCGTTTGACTCAACCTTATCATTTATGCCTCGAGTCGGGCCTCGTTTGACTCATCCTTATCATTTGTGCCTCGTGTAGGGCCTCGTTTGACTCAACGTTATCATTTGCGCCTCGAGTTGGGCCTCGTTTGAGTCACCCATATAATTTATGCCTCGAGCCGAGCCTTGTTTGACTCAACCATATCTTTTATACCTCGAGTTGGGCCTCGTTTGACTCAGCCATATCATTTGTGCCTTAAACCGAGCCTCGTTTGACTCAACCATATCATTTGTGCCTTGAGTCGGGCCTCGTTTCACTCAAAATTACCATTTGCGCCTCGAGTCGGGCCTTGTTCTACTCAACCTTATCATTTGTGCCTCAAGTCATGCCTCGTTTGAATCACTCATATCATTTGTGCCTTGAGTCGAGCCTCGTTTGGCTCCACATTATCATTTGCGCCTTGAGTCGGGCCTTGTTCAACTCAACCTTATCATTTGTGCCTCGAGTTGGTCCTCGTTTGACTCAACCTTATCATTTGCACCTCGAATTGGGCCTTGTTTGACTCAACATTATCATTTCTTGTTCGACTCAACCTTATCATTTGTGCCTCGAGTTGGTCCTCGTTTGACTCAACCTTATCATTTGCGCCTCGAGTCAGGCCTCGTTTCACTCAACATTATCATTTGCGCCTCGAGTCGGGCCTTGTTCGACTCAACATTATCATTTGCGACTCGAGTCATGCCTCGCTTGACTCACCCATATAATTTGTGCCTTGAGTCGAGCCTCGTTTGGCTCAACATTATCATTTATGCCTTGAGTCGGGACTTGTTCAACTCAACCTTATCATTTGCGCCTCGAGTTAGTCCTCGTTTGACTCAACCTTATCATTTGCACCTCGAATTGGGCCTTGTTTGACTCAACATTATCATTTGCGCCTCGAGGTGGGCCTTGTTCAACTCAACCTTATCATTTGTGCCTCGAGTTGGTCCTCGTTTGACTCAACCTTATCATTTGTGCCTCGTGTTGGGCCTCGTTCAACTCACCCTTACCATTTGTGCCTTGAGTCGAGGCTCGTTTGACTCCCCGATATCATTTGCACCTTGACTCGGGCCTTGTTTAACTCACCCATATCATTTTTGCCTCAACTTGGGCCTTGTTTGACTCAAACATATCATTTACGCCTCGAGTCGGGCCTTGTTTGACTCAACCATATCATTTACACCTCGAGTCGGGCCTCGTTTGACTCATTCTGATCATTTGTACATCGAGTCGGGCCTCGTTCACCTCAACCTTATCATTTGCGCCTCGAGTCAGGCCTCCTTGGACTCAACCTTATAATTTACTCCTCTAGCCGGGCCTCGTTCAACTCACCCTTACCATTTGCACCTTGGGCTGGGCCTCATTTGACTCACCCATATCATTTGTGCATTAACCCAGGCCTCTTTTGACTCAACCATATTATTTGTGCCTCAAGTCGGGCCTCGTTTGACTCAACCTTATCATTTGCGCCTCGAGTTGGGCTTCGTTCGACTCAACCATATCATTTTTGCCTGGAGTTGGGCCTCGTTTGACTCATCCTTATCATTTATGCCTCGAGTCGGGCCTCGTTTGTCTCACCCATATCATTTGTGCCACAAGTCGGACCTCGTTTGACTCAACCTTATCATTTGCACCTCTAGTTAGGCCTTATTTGACTTAACCTTATCATTATGCCTCGAGTTAGGCCTTGTTTGACTGGACCTTGTATTTGTGCCTCGAGTTGGGCCTTGTTCGACTCAACCTTATCATTTGCGCCTCGAGTCAGGCCTCATTCAACTCAACCTTATGATTTGTGCCTCGAGTCGGGCCTCGTTCAACCTTATGATTTGCGCCTCGAGTTGGGCCTCGTTTGACTCAACCTTATCATTTGTGCCTTGAGTCGGGCCTCGTTTGACTCACCCATATCATTTGTGCCTCCAGCTGGGGCTCGTTTGACTCAATCATATCATTTCTGCCTTGAGTCGGTCCTCATTTGACTAAACCTTATCATTTGCGCCTCAAGTCGATCCTCGTTCGACTCAACCATATCATTTGCATCTCGAGTCGGGCCACATTTGACTCAACCATATCATTTGCGCCTCGGGTCAGGCCTTGTTTAACTCAACTTTATCATTTGCACCTCGAGTCAGCCTTCGTTTGACTTAACCTTATCATTTGCGCCTCGAGTCGGGCCTCGTTTGACTCATCCATATCATATGTGCCTCAAGTCGGGCCTCGTTTGACTCAACCATATCATTTGCGCCTCGAGTCAGGCCTCGTTTAACTCAACCTTATCATTTATGCCTTGAGTTAGGCCTTGTTTGAATTAACCTCATCATTTGTGCCTCGAGTTGGGCCTCGTTCGACTCCACCTTATCATTTGTGCCTTGAGTCGGGCCTTGTTTGACTCACCCATATCATTTACGCCTTGAGTCAGGCCTTATTTGACTCAACCTTATCATTTGTGCCTCGAGTTAGGCCACGTTTAACTCAACCTTACAATTTGCGCCTCGAGTCGGGCCTTCTTCAACTCACCCTTACCATTTGTGCCTCGACCCGAGCCTCGTTTGACCCATATCATTTGTGCCACAAGTCGGGCCTCGTTTGACTCAACCTTATCATTTGCACCTCGAGTCAGGCCTCGTTTGACTCAACCTTATCATTTATGCCTTAAGTCGGTCCTCGTTTGACTCATCCTTATCATTTGTGCCACAAGCCAGCCCTCGTTTGACTCAACCATATCTTTTATGCCTCGAGTCCGGTCTCGTTTGACTCAAACATATCATTTGTGCCTCAAGCCGAGCCTCGTTTGACTCAACCATATCATTTGCGCCTCGAGTCGGGCCTCGTTCACTCAACATTACCATTTGCACCTCGAGTCGGGCCTTGTTCTACTCAACCTTATCATTTGCGCCTCGAGTCATGCCTCGTTTGACTCACCCATATCATTTGTGCCTTGAGTCGAGCCTCGTTGGGCTCCACATTATCATTTGTGCCTTGAGTCGGGCCTTGTTCAACTCAACATTATCATTTGTGCCTCGAGTTGGTCCTCGTTGGACTCAACCTTATCATTTGCACCTAGAGTTGGTCCTCGTTTGACTCAACCTTATCATTTGCGCCTCGAGTCGGGCCTCGTTTCACTCAACATTATCATTTGCGCCTCGAGTCGGGCCTTGTTCGACTCAACCTTATCATTTGTGCCTCGAGTCATGCCTCGTTTGACTCACCCATATCATTTGTGCCTTGAGTTGAGCCTCGTTTGGCTTAACATTATCATTTACGCCTTGAGTCGGGCCTTGTTTGACACAACCATATCATTTGTGCCTCGAGTCAGGCCTCGTTCAACTCAACCTTATCATTTGCGCCTCGAGTTAGGCCTCATTTGACTCAACCTTATAATTTACGCCTCTAGTCAGGCCTCGTTCAACTCAACCTTACCATTTGCACTTCGGGTCGGGCCTCGTTTGACTCACCCATATCATTTGTGCATCAACCCAGGCCTTTTTTGACTCAACCATATCATTTGTGCCTCAAGTCAGGCCTCGTTTGACTCAACCTTATCATTTGCGCCTCGAGTTGGGCCTCGTTCGACTCAACCATATCATTTTTGCCACGAGTTAGGCCTCGTTTGAGTCATCCTTAGCAATTACGCCTCGAGTTGGGCCTCGTTTAACTCAACCTTATAATTTGTGCCTCGAGTCGGGCCTCGTTTAACTCACCCATATCATTTGTGCCACAAGTTGGACCTTGTTTGACTCAACCTTATCATTTGCACCTGGAGTCAGGCCTCATTTGACTTAACCTTATCATTTATGCCTCGAGTCAGGCCTCGTTTGACTGGACCTTGTCATTTGTGCCTCGAGTTGGGCCTTGTTCGACTCAACCTTATCATTTGCGCCGCGAGTCAGGCCTCGTTTGACTCACCCATATCATATGTGCCTCGAGTTGGGGATCATTTGACTCAACCTTATGATTTGTGCCTCGAGTCGGGCCTCGTTTAACCTTATGATTTGCGCCTCGAGTTGGGCCTCGTTTGACTCAACCTTATCATTTGTGCCTTGAGTTGGGCCTCATTTGACTCACCCATATCATTTGTGCCTCCAGCTAGGGCTTGTTTGACTCAATCATATCTTTTCTGCCTCGAGTCAGTCCTCATTTGACTAAACCTTATCATTTGCGCCTCGAGTCGGTCCTCGTTCGACTCAACCATATCATTTGCATCTCGAGTTGGGCCACATTTGACTCAACCATATTATTTGTGCCTCGGGTCAGGCCTCGTTTAACTCAACTTTATCATTTGCACCTCGAGTTGGCCCTCGTTCGACTCAACCTTATCACTTGGGCCTCGTGTTGGGGCTCGGTCAACTCACCCTTACCATTTGCATCTCGAGGCAGGCCTTGTTTGACTCAACTATATCATTTATGCCTCGAGTCAGACCTCGTTAGACTCAACCTTACCATTTGTGCCTCGAGTCGGGCCTCGTTTGACTTGCCCATATAATTTGTGCCCTAAGTCAAGCCTCGTTTGACTCAACCATATCATTTGTGCCTCAAGTCGGGCCTCATTTGACTCACCCATATCATTTGCGCCTCGAGTCAGGCCTCATTTGACTCAACCTTATCATTTGTGCCTCGAGGTGGGCCTCGTTTAACTCAACCTTATAATTTGCGCCTCGAGTCGGGCCTTCTTCAACTCACCCTTACCATTTGTGCCTCGACTCGAGCCTCATTTGACCCATATCCTTTGTGCCACAAGTCGGGCCTCGTTTGACTCAACCTTATCATTTGCACCTCGAGTCAATCCTCGTTTGACTCAACCTTATCATTTATGCCTCGAGTCGGCCCTTATTTGACTGATCTTTATCATTTGTGCCTCGTGTGGGGCCTCGTTTGACTCAACCTTATCATTTGCGCCTCAAGTTGGGCCTTGTTTGACTCAACCATATCTTTTATGCCTCGAGTCGGGCCTCGTTTGACTCAACCATATCATTTGCGCTTTAAGTCGAGCCTCGTTTGACTCAACCATATCATTTGCGCTTTCAGTCGGGCCTCATTTGACTTAACCATATCATTTGTGCCTCAAGCCGAGCCTCGTTTGACTCAACCTTATCATTTGCGCCTCGAGTCGGGCCTTGTTTCACTCAACATTATCAATTGTGCTTCGAGTCGGGCCTTGTTCGACTCAACCTTATCATTTGCACCTCGAGTCATGCCTCGTTTGACTTACCCATATCATTTACGCCTTGAGTCGAGCCTCATTTGGCTCAACATTATCATTTGCGCCTTGAGTCGGGCCTTGTTCAACTCAACCTTATCATTTGCACCTCGAGTCAAACGAGGGCGAGTCAAATGAGTCTCGACACCAGCACAAATGGCAAGGTTGGGAGAAACGAGGTCCGACTCTGGTACAAATGGTAAGGTTGAGTGAAATAAGGCTCCGCTTTGGCACAAATGATTAAGGTGAGTCAAACGAGGCCCAACTGAAGCATAAATGGCAAGGTTTAGTCAAACGAGCTTGACTCTGGCACAAATGAGAGGGTTGAGTCAAACGAGGCCCGACTCCGGCATAAATGGTAAGGTTGGAAGAAATGAGGCCCGACTCTGGTACAAATGCTAAGGTTGAGTGAAACGAGGACTGCCTTCGGCACAAATGATAAGGTTGAGTCAAATGAGGCCCGACTCCAGCATAAACAGTAAGGTTCAGTCAAACAAGGCTTGACTCTGGCACAAATGAGACGGTTGAGTCAAATGACCCTCGGCTCTGGCACAAATGCTAAGGTTGAGTCAAATGAGGCCTAATTCCAGCACAAATGAGAAGGTTGAGTCAAACGACCCTTGACTCCAGTACAAATGCTAAGGGTTAGTCAAATGAGACCTGACTCTAGCTCAATTGGTAAGGTTTTATCAAACAAGGCCCAATTCGACCCCCGACTCCGGCACAAATGCTAAGGGTGAGTCCAATGAGGCTCGACTCTGGTTCAAATGGTAAGGTTCAGTCAAACGAGGCCTGACGCTGGCACAAATGACAAGGTTGAGTCAAATGAGGCCCGCCTCTGACACAATTGAGTGGTTGAGTCAAATGACTCTCGACTCTGGCACAAATGCTAAGGGTTTGTCAAACGAGGCCCGACTCCAGTACAAACCAAAAGGATGAGTCAAATGTGGCCCGACTTTGGCACAAATGAGAAGGTTGAGTTAATTAGCCCCCGACTCCAGCAACAATGCTAAGGGTTAGCTAATTGAGGCCCGACTCTAGCTCAAATGGCATGGTTGAGTCAAACAAGGTGCAACTCCAACACAGATGACAAGGGTGAGTCAAACGAGGTTCGACATTGGCACAAATGGCAAGGTTGAGTTAAACGAGGCTCGACTTTGACACAATTGAGATGGTTGAGTCAAATGACCCCTAACTCCGACACAATCGCTAAGGGTTAGTCAAACAAGGCCTAACTCTGGCTCAAATGGTAAGGTTGAGTCAAACGAGGCCCGACTCCAGTGCAAATGATAAGGCTGAGTCAAACGAGGCCTAACTCCGACACAATTGAGATGGTTGAGTCAAACAACGCCTGACTGGCACAATTGCTAAGGGTTAGTCAAACGAGGCCTGACTCTGGCTCAAATGGTAAGGTTGAGTCAAACGAGGCCCGACTCTGGTGTAAATGATAAGGCTGAGTCAAACAAGGATCGATTCTGGCACAAATGGCAAGGTTTAGTCAAACGAGGCCCGACTCTAGTGCAAATGGTAAGCATGAGTCAAATAAGGCCCAACTCCAGTACAAATGATAAAATTAAGTCAAACGAGGCCCAACTCTAATACAAATGGTAAGGTTGGGACAAACGAGGCCTGATTCCGGCATAAACGGTAAGGTTGAGTCAAACGAGTCTAACTCCAGCACAAAAGATAAGGGTGACTCAAACGAGTCCGGGCACTGGCACAAATGATAAGGGCGAGTCAAATGAGACCCAATTCTGATACAAATGGTAAGGTTGAGTCAAACGAGGCCCGAAAGTTGAGTCAAATGAAGTCCGACCGACTCCAGGACAAATGGTAAGGTTCAGTTAAATGAGGCTTGACTCCAGAACAAATGAGATGGTTGAGTCAAACTACCCTAAATCCATCACAAATGCTAAGGGTGAGTTAAAAGATGTCCAACTCTAGTTCAAATGGTAAGGTTGAGTCAAACAAGGCTGACTCTGGAACAAATGACAAGGTCAAGTCAAACGAGGCCCAATTCTAGCACAAATGAGATGGTTGAGTTAAACGACCCCCTACTCTGGCATCAATACTAAGGGTTAGTCAATTAAGGCCTGACTCCAGCACAAATGCCATGGTTGAGTCAAATGAGGCGCAACTCTAGCACAAATGACAAGGGCGAGTCAAACGAGTCTCAACACCAGCACAAATGGCAAGGTTGACAGAAACGAGGTCCGACTCTGGTACAAATGGTAAGGTTGAGTGAAATGAGGCTCCGCTTTGGCACAAATAATTAAGGTGAGTCAAACAAAGCCTGACTCCAGCATAAATGGCAAGGTTTAGTCAAACGAGCTTGACTCTGGCACAAATGAGAGGGTTGAGTCAAATGAGGCTCGACTCCGGCACAAATGGTAAGGTTGGGAGAAATGAGGCCCGACTCTGGTACAAATGCTAAGGTTGAGTGAAACGAGGACTGCCTTCGACACAAATGATAAGATTGAGTCAAACGAGGCCCGACTCCAGCATAAACAGTAAGGTTTAGTCAAACAAGGCTTGAATCTAGCACAAATGAGAAGGTTGAGTCAAACGACCCCCGACTCCAGCACAAATGCTAAGGTTGAGTCAAATGCGGCCTAATTCCAGCACAAATGAGAAGGTTTAGTCAAACGACCCCCGACTCCAATACAAATGCTAAGGGTTAGTCAAATAACACCTGACTCTAGCTCAATTGGTAGGGTTTTATCAAACAAGGCCCGATTCGACCCCCGACTCCAGCACAAATGCTAAGGGTGAGTCCAACGAGGCTCGACTCTGGTTCAAATGGTAAGGTTGAGTCAAACGAGTTCGACTCTAACACAAAAGATAAGGGTGACTCAAACAAGTCCCAACACTAGCACAAATGATAAGGGTGAGTCAAATGAGACCCGATTTCGGCACAAATGGTAAGGTTAAGTCAAACGAGGCTCAAAAGTTGAGTCAAATGAAGTTCAACTCCAGGACAAATGGTAAGGTTTAGTCAAACGAGGCCTGACTCCTGCATAAATGAGATGGTTGAGTCAAACGACCGCAACTCCGTCACAAATGCTAAGGGAGAGTTAAACGAGGCCCGACTCTGGTTCAAATGGTAAGGTTGAGTCAAACGAGGCCCGACTCTGGCACAAATGACAAGGTCTAGTCAAACAAGGCCCGACTCCAGCACAAATGAGATGGTTGAGTCAAATGACCCCCCACTCTAGCATCAATGCTAAGGGTTAGTCAATTGAGGCCTAACTCCAGCTCAAATGCAATGGATGAGTCAAATGAGTCATAACTCCAGCATAGATGATAAGGGCGAGTCAAACAAGTCTCACACCGGCACAAATGGTAAGGTTAGGAGAAACGAGTCCTAACTCTGGTGCAAATGGTAAGGTTGAGTGAAACGAGGCCCAACTTTAGTACAAATGATTAGGGTGAGTCAAACGAGGCCCGACTCCAGCACACATGGTAAGGTTGGGAGAAACGAGGCCCGACTCTAGTACAAATGCTAAGGTTGAGTGAAATGAGGCCTGAATCCAGTTTAAATGGAAAGGTTAGTCAAACGAGGCCCAACCCTGGTAAAAATGACAAGGATGAGTCAAATGAGGCCTGACTCTGGCACAAATGAGACGGTTGAGTCAAATGAGCCCTGACTCTAGTATAAATGCTTAGGGTTAGTCAATTGCGGTCTGACTCTGGCTTAAACAGTAAGGTTGAGTCAAATGAGGCCTAACTCCGGCACAAATGATAAGGGTGAGTCAAACGAGGCTTGATTTTGGCACAAATGGTAAGGTTAATTCAAACGAGGCCCAAATCTGGCACAAATAATAAGGGTAAGTCAAACGAGGTCCGATTCTGGTACAAATAGTAAGGTTCAGACAAATGAGGCCCGACTCTGGTACAAATGGTAAGGTCGAGTGAAACGAGGCTTCACTTTGGCACAAATGATAAGGGTGAGTTAGACGAGGCCTGACTCTGGCACAAATGGTAAGGTTCAGACAAATGAGGCATGACTCTGGCACAAATGCTAAGGTTGAATGAAATGAGGCCAGACTCTGGTGCAAATGTTATAGGTGAGTCAAACGATGTCCGACTCTGGCCCAAATGGTAAGGTGGAGTCAAACAAGGCTCGATTTTGACATAAATGGTAAGGTTGACTCAAATGATGCCCGAATCTGGCATAAATGATAAGGGTGAATCAAACAAGACTTGACTCTGGCACGAATGATAAGGTTGAGTCAAACATGGCCCGATTCTAGCACAAATGGTAAGGGTGAGTCAAACTAGGCCCGATTCCGGCACAAATGATAAGGTTGAGTCAAACGAGGCTTAACTCTCGTACAAATGGTAAGGTTGGGACAAACGAGGCTCGACTTTGGCACAAATGGTAAGGTTGAGTCAAATGAGGCCCGATTCCAACACAAATGATAAGAGTATGCCAACTCAGGGACAAATGATAAGGGCGAGTCAAACGAGGCTCGATTCTGGAACAAATGGTAAGGTTGAGTCAAACGAGAGCCGACTCCAGCACAAATGATAAGGGTGAGTCAAATGAGGCCTGACTCTAGCACAAATGGTAAGGTGGAGTTAAACGAGGCCCGACTACAATACAAATGGTAAGGTTGAGTGAAACAAGGCCCAACTTTGGCACAAATGAGAAGGTTGAGTCAAATGACCCCTAACTCCAGTATAAAAGCTAAGGGTTTGTCAAACAAGGCCCAACTACAAAACAATTGCCAAGGTGGGGTCAAAGGAGGCCTAACTCCTACGCAACTAGTAAAGTTGAGTGAAACGAGGCCTAACTCTAGCAGAAATGGCAAGGTCGAGTCAAACGAGGTTCAACTCCAACACAAATGGTAAGGGTGAGTCAAACGAGGCCCAGCTCCAGTACAAATGGTAAGTTTCAGCTAAACGAGGCTTGACTTTGGCTTAAATAGTAAGGTTAACTTAAACAAGGCCAGACTATATAACAAATGATAAGGTTAAGTCAAGTGAGATCCAACACTGGAACAAATGATAAGGGTGAGTCAAACAAGGCCCGACGCCAGCACAAACGATAAGGTTGAGTTAAACGAGGCTCAACTCTAGCCCAAATGATAAGGTTGAGTCAAACGAGGCCTGCCTCCTACACAAATGGTAAGATTGGGACAAATGAGGCCCCAACTCCAGTACAAATGTGAGGTTGAGTGAAACGAGGCCTGACTTTAGCACAAATGGTAAGGTTGAGTCAAACGAGGCCTGACTCCAGCACAATTGGTAAGGCAGAGTCAAACGAGGCCCAACTCTGGCACAAATGAGAAGGGTGAGTCAAATGACGCTCGATTCTGGCAGAAATGGTAAGGTTGACTTAAACGAGACCCAACTCTGGCACAAATGATAAGGGTGAGTCAAACATGGCCCGACTCTGACATAATTGATAAGGGTGAGTCAAACGAGGCCTGATTCCATCACAAATGGTAAGGGTGAGCCAAACAAGGCCTGATTCGGGTACAAATGATAAGGTTGAGTCAAAAAAGGCCTGACTTCGGTACAAATGGTAAGGTGGGGACAAATAAGGCTCGCCTCCAATACAAACAGTAAGGTTAAGTCAAATGAAACCCAACTCCAACACAAATGATAAGGTTGAGTCAAACAAGGCCCAACTCTAGCAGCAATGATAAGGTGTAGTCAAACGGAGCCTAACACTAGTTCAAATTAAAAGCATGAGTAAAACGAGACCCATAGGTTGAGTCAAATGAGACCCACCTATGGCATAAATGGTAAGGTTGAGTGAAACAAGTCCCGACTCTAGCACAAATAAGAAGGTTGAGTCAAACGAGACTCAATTCCGGCACAAATGGTAAGGTTGACTTAAACGAGACTTGACTCCGGCACAAATGATAAGGGTAAGTCAAATGAGGCCCAACTTTGGCACAATTGGTAAGGTCAAGTCAAACGAGGCCTAACTCTAGCACAAATAAGAAGGGTGAGTCAAACGAGGATCGATTCCAGCACAAAAGGTAAGGTTGACTTAAACAAGACCCGACTTCGGCATAAATGATCAGGGTGAGTCCAACAAGGCTCGACTCTAATACAAATGATAAGGGTGAGTCAAATGAGGCCCGATTCTAGCACAAATCATAGGGTTAAGTCAAACGAGACCTGCTTTGGCACAAATGGTAAGGGTGAGTCAAACAAGGCCCGATTCCAACACAAATGATAAGGTTGAGTCGAATAAGGCTCGACTCTGGTACAAATGGTAAGGTTGGGACAAACGAGGCCCAACTCTAGCATAAACGATAAGGTTGAGTCCCCGACTCCAGCACAAATGGTAAGGGTGAGTCGAACAAGACCCGCCTCTAACACAAATGGTAAGGTGGAGTCAAACAAGGCCTGACTCTGGTACAAATGATAAGGTTGAGTCAAATGAGGCCCAACTCTGTCAGAAATGGCAACGTGGAGTCAAACGAGGTCCGACTCTAGTACAAATGATAAGGTTGAGTAAAAGGAAGCTCACAGGTTAAGTCAGACAAGGCCCGACTATGGCATAAATGGTAAGGTTGAGTGAAACGAGGCCTGACTCTAGAACAAATGAGAAGGTTTAGTCAAACGACCCCCAACTCTGGTACAATTGTGAAGGGTTAGTCAAACGAGGCCCAACTCCAGCACAAATAGTAAGGTTGAGTCAAATGAGGCCCAACTTTGGCCCAAATAATAAGGTTGAGTCACACGAGGCCTGACACTAACACAAATGGTAAGGTTGAGCCAAACAAAGCCCGACTCTGGTACAAATGAGAAGGTTGAGTCAAACGATCCTTGACTCTGACACAAATGCTAAGGGTTAGTCAAACGAGGCCTGACTCTGGCTCAAATGGTAAGGTTTAGTCAAACATGGCCTGACTCTTGCACAAATGATAAGGGTGAGTCAAACGAGGTCCGATTCTGATACAAATGGTAAGGTTGAGTCAAACGATGCCCTACTCCAACACAAATAATAAGGTTTAGTCAATCGAGGCTAGACGCTGGCAAAAATGGTAAGATGGAGTCAAACGAGGCCTAACTCTAGTACAAATGATAAGGTTATGTCAAAGAAGTTCTGAAGGTTGAGTCAAATGAGGCCGACTAGGTACAAATCATAAGGTTGAGTGAAACGAGGCCTGACTCAGGCAAAAATGAGAAGGTTAAGTTAAACGACCCCTAAGACTCGGTACCAATGATAAGGGTTAGTCAAATGAGGCTCGACTTCAGAACAAATGGCAACGTAGAGTTAAATGAGCCCCGACTCTAGTGTAACTGGTAAGGTTAAGTCAAATGGGGACCACCTCTGGTACAAATGGAAAGGTTGAGTCAAACAATGTTTGACTTTGGCACAAATGATAAGGGTGAGTCAAACGAGGCCCGACTCTAGCACAAATGGTAAGGTTGAGTTAAACAAGGCCCGACTCTAACCCAAACGGTAAGGTTGAGTCAAATAAGGCCTGACTCTGGCACACATGATAAGGTTGAGTGAAATGAGGCCCAACTCCAGTGCAAATGGTAAGGTTGAGTGAAACGAGGCCCAACTCCAGCACAAATGATAAGGGTGAGTAAAATGAGGCTCGACTCCAGCACATATGGTAAGGTTCACTTAAACGAGACCCGACTCTGGTGCGAATGATAAGGGTAAGTCAAACGAGACCCGACTTTTGTACAATTAGTAAGGCCGAGTCAAACGAGGCCCAACTCTAGTACAAATGAGAAGGTTGAGTCAAACGAGGGTCAATTCCAGCACAAATGGTAAGGTTGACTTAAACAAGACCCGACTCTAGTACAAATGATAAGGGTGAGTCAAACGAGACCCGATTTTGGCACAAATTGTAAGGTTGAGTCAAACGAGGTCTGCTCCGGCACAAATGGTAAGGGTCAATCAAACAAGGCCTGACTTCGGCATAATTGATAAGGTTAAGTCAAACGAAGCCCAACTCTGGCACAAACGGTAAGGTTGGGACAAATGAGGCACAACTCCAGCACAAACGGTAAAGTTGAGTGAAACGAGGCCTGACTCCAACACAAATGATAAGGGTGAGTCAAACAAGGCTCGTTTCTGGCATAAATGGTAAGGTAGAGTCAAACAAGGCCTGACTTTGGCACAAATGATGAGGTTGAGTCAAACAAGGCCCAAACTAGCAGAAATGGCAAGGCGGAGTCAAATGAGGCCCAACTCTGGCACAAATGATAAGGGTGAGTCAAACAAGGCCCGACTCCGGCATAAACGGTAAGGTTGAGTCAAACGAGGCCTCACTCTAGACCAAATGATAAGGTTAAGTCACACGAGGCTCAACTCTAGCACAATTGGTAAGGTTACGTCAAACGAGGGACAACTCTGGTACAAATAAGAAGGTTGAGTCAAACGAGGCCCGACTCTGGCACAATTGGTAAGGTTGAGTGAAATGAGGCCCAACTCTAGCACAAATGATAAGGTTGAGTCAAACGAGGCCTGACTCCGGCACAACTGGTAAGGTTGACTCAAACGAGGCCCGACTCTAGCACAAATAGTAAGGGTTAGTCAAACGAGGCCCTACTCCATCAAAAATGATGAGGGTGAGTCAAACGAGGCCCGACTCTAGCACAAACGATAAAGTTGAGTCAAATGAGGCCCGACTCTGGACCAAATGATAGGGTTGAGTCAATAAGGCTCGACTCCAGCACAATTGGTAAGTTACGTTAAATGAGGAATGACTCTAGTACAAATGAGAACGTTGAGTCAAACGACCCCCGACTCTGACACAAATGTTAAGGGTGAGTGAAACGAGGATCGACTCCAGCACAAATGATAAGAGTGAGTCAAATGAGGCTCGATTCCGGCACAAATGGTAAGGTTGACTTAGACGAGGCCAACTCAGATACAAATGATAAGGGTAAGTCAAATGATGCCCAATTTTGGTACAAATAGTAAGGTTGAGTCAAACAAGGGCCGACTCTGACACAAATGATATGGATGAGTCAAACGAGGCCTAATTACAGTACAAATGGTAAGGTTGAGTCAAATGAGGGTCAGCTCTAGCATAAATGATAAGGATGGGTCAAACAAGGATCGACTCTGGTACAAATGATAAGGTTGAGTCAAATGAGGCTCGACTCCAGCACAATGGTAAGGTTAAGTCAAACGAGGGAGGACTCTAGTACAAATGAGAATGTTGAGTCAAACGAGGCCTGCCTTTGGCACAATTGGTAAGGTTGAGCAAAACGAGGCCCAACTCTAGCACAAATGATAAGGATGAGACAAATGAGGCCCGACTCTAGCACAAATAGTAAGTATGAGTCTAATGAGGCCCGACTCCAGTACAAATGATAAGGGTAAGACAAACGAGGCCCGACTCCGGCATAAACAGTAAAGTTGAGTCAAGCGAGACCCGACTCTGGACTAAATGATAAGGTTCAGTCAAACGAGGCTCAACTCCAGCACAATTGGTAAGGTTATGTTAAATGAGGGACGATTCTAGTACAAATAAGAAGGTTGAGTCAAATGACCCCCGACTTCGGGATAAATGTTAAGGGTGAGTCAAACGAGGACCGACTCTGGCACAAATGATAAGGGTAAGTCAAACGAGGCTCGATTCTGGCATAAATGATATGGGTGAGTCAAACGAGGCCCAATTCCAACACAAATGGTAAGGTTGAGTCAAACGAGGGTCGACTCTAGCATAAATGATAAGGATGGGTCAAACAAGGATGACTCTGGCACAAATGATCAAGTTGAGTCAAACAAGGCTAACTCTGGGAAAAATGGGAAGGTGGAGTCAAATGAGGGCCAACTCTAGTACAAAAGATAAGGTTGAGTGAAATGAGACCCAACTAGGGCTCAAATGGTAAGGTTTAGTGAAACGGGGCCTGACTCTAGCACAAGTGAGAAGGATGAGTCAAATGACCCCTAACTCCAGTACAAATACTAAGGGTTAGTCAAATGAGGCCTGGCTTTGGCTCAAATGGTAAGGTTGAGTCAAAACGAGGCCTGACTTTAGAACAAATGGCAAGGTGGAGTCAAACGATGCCTGACTCTAGCACAAGTGGTAAGGTTGAGTCAAATGAGGCCCAACTCCGGCCCAAATGGTAAGGTGAGTTAAATGAGGCTCGACTCTGGTATAAACGGTAAGGTTGAGCCAAATGAGGTCTGACTCTGGCTCAAATGATAAGGTTTAGTCAAACAAGGCCCAACTCCAATACAAATGGTAAGGTTGACTTAAACGAGGCTCGGCTCTAGCACAAATGGTAAGGTTGAGTGAAATGAGGCTCAACTCTAGCACAAATGATATGGGTGAGTCAAACAAGGCCCAACTCTAGCACAAACAGTAAGGTTGAGTCAAACGAGGCCCGACTCTGGTCCGCATAGTATGGTTGAGTCAAACGAGGCCCGCCACTAGCACAAATGGTAAGGTAGAGTCAAACGAGGCCCGACTCTAGCCCAAATGAGAAGGTTGAGTCAAATGACCTCCGACTCTAGTAGAAATGCTCAGGGCTAGTCAAACGAGGCCTGACTCTAGCTCAAATGGTATGGTTGATTCAAACGAGGCATAATGGTTGAGTCAAACGAAGCCTGACTCTAGCACAAATGGCAAGGTCGAGACAAACAAGGCCCGATTCTGACTTAAATGGTAAGGTTGAGTCAAACGAGGCCCAACTCTAGCACAAATGATAAGGGTGAGTCAAACAAGGCCCAATTCTGGCACAAATAGTAAGGTTGAGTCAAACAAAGGCTGACTCTAGCACAAATGATAAGGGCGATTCAAACGAGGCCTGACTTAAGAACAAATGCTAAGGCGGAGTCAAACGAGGCTTAACTCTAGTGCAAGTTGTAAGGTTAAGTCAAACAATGCTCGACTTTGGCACAAATAGCAAGGTCAAGTCAAATGAGGTCCGACTCTGGCACAAATGATAAGGGTGAGTCAAACAAGGCCTGGCTCTAGCACAAATGGTAAGGTTGAGTCAAATGAAGCGCAACCCAGCACAAATGGTAAGGTTGCCACAAACGAGGCTCGACTCTACCACAAATTGTAAGGATGAGTCAAATGAGGCCAACTCATGCACAAATGATAAAGGTGAGTCAAACGAGGCTCGGCTCTAGCACAAATGGTAAGGTTAAGTCAAATGAGGCCTAACTCTAGCCCAAAAGGTAAGATTGAGTCAAACGAGGCACGACTCTGGCACAAATGATAAGGTTGAGTGAAACGAGACCCAACCCTAGTACAAATGGTAAGGTTAAGTGAAACGAGACTCGACTCTGGCACAAATAATAAGGGTAAGTCAAACGAGGCTCGACTCCAGCACAAACTGTAAGGTTGAGTCAAACAAGGCACGACTTTGGCTCAAATAGTAAGGTTGAGTCAAACGAGGCCGACATCGGCACAAATGTTAAGGTAGAGTCAAATGGGGGCTAACTCAGCACAAATGGGAAGGTTTACTCAAACGACCCCCAACTCGAGCATAACTACAAGGGTTGGTTAAACAAGCCCAGACTCTGGCTCAAATGGTAAGGTTGAGTCATACGAGGCTTGACTGTTGAGCCAAATGAAGCCCGACTCTGACACAAATGGTGAGGTTGAGTCAAATGACCCCTAACTCTGGCACAAATGAGAAGCTTCAGTCAAACAACCCCCTACTCCGGCACAGATGCTAAGGGTGAGTCAAACAAGGCCCGCCTCTTGTACAAATGCCAAGGTTGAGTCAAATGAGTCCCGACTCGTACATGAATGAGATGGTTGAGTCAAACGACACACGACTCCGGGACAAATGCTAAGGGTTAGTCAAATGAGGCCCAACTCCGGCTCAAATGGTAAGGTTGAGTAAAACGAGGGCCGACCCCGGCACAAATGATAAAGGTGAGTCAAACGAGGCCTGACTCTTGCTCAAATGGTAAGGTAGAGTCAAACGAGGCCCAACTCCGACACAAATGATAAGGTTGAGTCACATGAGGTCTAACTCTGGCACAAATGAGAAGGTCGAGTCAAATGAGCCCTAACTCTAACACAAATGCTAAGGGTTAGTCAAATGAGACCCAACTCCAGCTCAACTGGTAAGGTTATGTCAAACGAGGCCCGACTCGACCCCTGACTCCAGTACAAATGGTAAGGGTGAGTCAAACGAGGCTCGACTCTAGTTCAAATGGTAAGGTTAAGTCAAACGAGATCCAACTTTGGCACAAATGAGAAGGTTAAGTCAAACGACCCCTAACTCTGGTACAAATGCTGACGGTTAGATAAACAAGGCCAGACTTTAGCTCAAATGGTAAGGTTAAGTCCAACGAGGCCTAACTGCAGAACAAATGGCAAGGTGGAGTCAAACAAGCCCCGACTATGACACAACTGGTTTGGTTGAGTCAAACGAGGCCTGACCCTGGCACAAATGGCAAGGTTGAGTCAAATGAGTCCCGATTCTGTCATAAATGGTAAGGTTGAATCAAACGAGGTGCAACTACGTCAGAAATGGTAAGGTTGACTTAAACGAGGCACAGCTCTAGCACATATGGTAAGGTTAAGTCAAACGAGGCCCACCTCTAGTATAAATGACAAGGTTGAGTCAAATGAGTCCCGACTCTAGCACAAATGAGATAGTTGAATGATCCATGACTCTGGCACAAATGCTAAGGGTGAGTCAAATGAGGCTCGACTCTAGTTCAAATGATAAGGTTAAGTCAAACGAGGCCCGACTCTGGCACAAATGACAAGGGCGAGTCAAACGAGGCTTGATTCTGGCACAAATGGCTAGGTTAGGTCAAACGAGGCCTGACTCCAGCAAAAATGGTAAGGGGGAGTCAAACTAGGCCTAACTCTAGTATAAATGATAAGGTTGAGTCGAATGAGGCCCACAGGTTGAGTCAAATGACCCCCAACTATAGCACAAATGGTAATGTTGAGTGAAACGAGGCTCGACTCTGGCACAAATGAGAAGGTTAAGTCAAATGACCCCCAACTCTGACACAAATGCTAAGGGTTAGTTAAACAAGGCCCAACTACATCTCAAATGGTAAGGTTGAGTCAAACGAGGCCTGACTACAGAACAAATGGCAAGGTAGAGTAAAACGAGGCCCGACTATGGCACAACTGTATGGTTGAGTCAAACGAGGCCCGACCCTGGCACAAATGGTAAGGGTGAGTCAAACGAGGCTCTGCTCCAGCACAAATGGTAAGGTTGACACAAACAAGGTGCAGCTCTAGCACAATGGTAAGGTTGCTCAAATGAGACCTGACTTCAGTAGAAATGATAAGGGTGAGTCAAACAAGGCCCAAGTCCAACACACATGGTAAGGTTGAGTCAAATGAGACCCGACTCTACCCAAATGATAAGGTTGAGTCAAACGAGGCTTGAAGGTTGAGTCAAATGAAGCTTGACTACAGCATAAATGGTAAGGTTGAGTCAAACAAGGCCCGACTTTAGCACAAATTACAAGGTAGATTCAAACGAGGCCCGACTGCAGTACAAATGAGATGGTTGAGTCAAACGACCCCCGACTATGGCACAAATGCTAAGGGTTAGTCAAACAAGGCCCGACTCTAGCTAAAATGGTAAGGTTGACTCAAATGAAGCTCGACTCTAGCACAAATGATAAAGGCTAGGCAGACGAGGCTCGATTTTGGAACAAATGGTAAGGTTGAGTCAAATGAGGCCTGACCCTAGCACAAATGGTAAAGGTGAGTTTAAAAATGCTCAACTCTAGCATAAATGATAAGGTTGAATCAAACGAGGCCTTACTCCATTACAAATGGTAAGCTTAGGACAAACAAGGCCTGACTCTAGCACAAATGGTAAGGTTGAGTCAAACAAGGCCTGATTCTAGGACAAATGATAAGGGTGAGTCAAATGAGGCCTAACTCTGGCACAAATGGTAAGGTTGAATCAAATGAGGCCTGACTCCAGCAGAAATGGTAAGGGGGAGTCAAACAAGGCCCAACTCTAGTACAAATGATAAGGTTGAGTTGAACGAGGCACGAAGGTTAAGTCAAATGAACCCCAACTACAGCACAAATCGTAAGGTTGAGTCAAACAAGGCCTGATTCTAGGACAAATGATAAGGGTGAGTCAAATGAGGCCTAACTCTGGCACAAATGGTAAGGTTGAATCAAATGAGGCCTGACTCCAGCAGAAATAGTAAGGGGGAGTCAAACAAGGCCCAACTCTAGTACAAATGATAAGGTTGAGTTGAACGAGGCACGAAAGTTAAGTCAAATGAACCCCAACTATAGCACAAATGGTAAGGTTGAGTGAAACGAGGCCTAACTCTGGCACAAATGAGAAGGTTAAGTCAAACGACCCCCAACTCTGGCACAAATGCTAAGGGTTAGTTAAATAAGGTTTGACTCCGGCTCAAATGGTAAGGTTGAGTCAAATGAGGCCCAACCTTAGCACAAATGGCAAGGTCGAGTCAAATGAGTCCCGATTCCATGACAAATGGTAAGGGTAAGTCAAACGAGGCTTGGATCCAGCATAAATGGTAAGGTTGAATCAAACTAGACGCGACTACATCACAAGTGGTAAGGTTGACTTAAAGGACGCGCAGCTCTAGCACAAATAGTAAGGTTAAGTCAAACAAGGCCCGACTCTGGAACAAATGATAAGGGTGAGTCAAATGAGGCCCGACTCCAGCACAAACGGTAAGGTTGAGTCAAACGAGGACCGACTCCAGCACAAATGGTAAGATTCAGACAAATGAGGCCCGACTTCGGTACAATGGTAAGGTTGAGTGAAACGAGGGCTGACTCTGGCACAAATGATAAGGGTGGTCAAACGAGGCCCGACTCCAGCACAATTGGAAAGGTTGAGTCAAACAAGGCCCTACCCTGGCACAAATGGCAAGGTCGAGTGAAATGAGTCTTGACTCCATCACAAATGGTAAGGGTGAGTCAAACGAGGCTCTGCTCCAGCACAAATGATAAGGTTGAATCAAATGAGGCACAACTATGTCAGAAATGGTAAGGTTGACTTAAGCAAGGTGCAGCCTAGCACAAATTGTAAGGTTGAGTCAAACGAGGCCTAACTCTGGCACAAATAATAAGGGTGAGTCAAATGAGGCTCGACTCTAGCACAAATGGTAAGGCTGAGTCAAACAAGACCTGACTCTACCCCAAATAATAAGGTTGAGTTAAACGATTCC
Organism: Dicorynia guianensis; assembly: GCA_037013595.1. Lineage (NCBI taxonomy): Eukaryota > Viridiplantae > Streptophyta > Magnoliopsida > Fabales > Fabaceae > Dicorynia > Dicorynia guianensis. The sequence goes on along the minus strand of JASUAB010000002.1, from coordinate 19,042,007 downwards.
CGACTCTAGCACAAATGGTAAGGATCAAATAACTAAGGCCTAAGTCTAGTGCAAATCGTAAGGTTGAGTGAAACGAGGGCCAACTCTGGCACAAATGATAAGGGTGAGTCAAACGAGGCCCGATTCCAGCACAAATGTAAAGGTTTAGTCAAACAAGGCCCGACTCCAGTACAAATGGAAAGGGTGAGTGAAATGAGGCCTAACTCTAGAACAAATGATAAGGGTGAGACAAACAAGGCTCAACTTTGGCATAAATGGTAAGGTTGGTCAAACGAGGCCTAACTCTAGTACAAATGAGAAGTTAGAGTCATATGACCTCCGACTCTGTCACAAATGCTAAGGGTTAGTCAAATGAGGCCTAACTCTGACTCAACATGTAAGGTTATGTCAAACGAGAACCGACTCGATCCCCGACTCCAGTACAAATGCTAAGGTAAGTAAATGAGGCTTGACTCTAGTTTAAATGGTAAGGTTAAGTCAAATGAGGCCTGACTCTAGCACAAATGACAAGGGTGAGTCAAACAAGGCCCAACTCCAGCACAAGTGATAAGGGTGAGTCAAACGAGGCTTGATTCTAGCATAAATGGTAAAGTTGAGTCAAACAAGGGCCGACTCTAACTCAAATGCTAAGGTTAAGTCAAACAAGGCACAAAGGTTGAGTGAAATGAGGTCCGACTTTGGTATAAAGGACAAGGTAGAGTCAAACGAGCCCCAACTCTAGCACAAATGAAGTGGTTGAGTCAAATGAACCTCGACTCTGACACAAATGCTATGGATTAGCTAAACGAGGCTCGACTTGACCCCCAACTTCATCACAATTGTTAGGGGTGAGTTAAATGAGGCCTGACCTAGTTCAAATGGTAGGGGTGAGTCAAACGATCTAACTTTAGCACAAATGATAAGAGTGAGTCAAGATTCTGACACAAATGGTAAGGTTGAGTTAAACAAGGGCGGACTCCAACTCAAATGGTAAGGTTGAGTCAAACGAGGTCCAAAGGTTGAGTCAAACGAAGCTCGACTATGGCACAAATGGTAAGGTTGAGTCAAATGAGCGTCGACTATGGCACAAATGACAAGGTCATTTCAGACGAGGCCCCACTTCGGTACAAATGAGATGGTTGAGTCAAACAATCCCTGATTGTGGCACAAATACTAAGGGTTAGTCAAATGAGGCTCGACTCTAGCTAAAATGTTAAGGTTGACTCAAACGAAGCTCGACTTCGGCACAACTGATAAGGGTGAGACAAATGAGGCTCGATTCCAGTACAAATGATAAGGGTGAGTCAAATGAGGCCTGACTCTGGCACAAATGGTATAGTTGAGTCAAACGAGGTCCAACTCCAGCAGAAATGATAAGGGGGAGTCAAATGAGTTCCAACTCTAGTACAAATGAAAGGTTGAGTCGAACGAGGCCTGAAGGTGGACTCAAATGACCCCCAACTACAGCACAAATGGTAAGGTTGAGTGAAAAGAGGCCTAACTTTGGCACAAATGAGAAGGTTAAGTCAAACGACCCCCAACTCCGGTACAAATGCTAAGGGTTAGTTAAACAAGGCCCGACTCCAGCTCAAATGGTAAGGTTAAGTCAAACAAGGCTCGACTATAGAACAAATGGCAAGGTGGAGTCAAATGAGGCTGGACTATGGTACAACTGGTATGGTTGCGTCAAACGAGGCCCGACCCTGGCACAAATGGCAAGGTCAACTCAAATGATTCCTGAATCCATCACAAATGGTAAGGGTGAGCCAACCGAGGCCCGGCTCTAGCACAAATCGTAAGGTTGAATCAAACAAGGCGCGACTATGTCACAAATGGTAAGGTTGAATCAAATGAGGTGTGGGTACATCCTAAATGGTAAGGTTGACTTAAACGAGGTGCTACTTTAGCACAAATGGTAAGGTTGAGTCAAATGAGGCCCAACTCTGACACAAAGGATAAGGGTGAGTCAAACAAGGCCCGACTCCAGCACGAATGGTAAGGTTGAGTCAAAGAGGCCCGACTCTACCCCAACTAATTAGGTTGAGTCAAACAAGGGCCAACTCCAGCACAAATGGTGAGGTTCGGACAAATAAGGCCCAGCTCCTATACAAAAGTCAAGGTTGAGTGAAATGAGGGCCGACTCTAGCACAAATGATAAAGGTGAGTCAAACGAGGTCTGACTCCAGCCACAAATGGAAAGGTTGGGTCAAATGACGCACGACTGCAGAACAAATGCCAAGGTGGAGTGAAACGAGTCCTGACTATGGCACAACTAGTACAGTTAAGTCAAACGATGCTCGACCCTGGCATAAATGGCAAGCTCAAGTCCAATGAATCTTGACTCCATCACAAATGGTAATGGTGAGTTAAACAAGGCCCGACTCCAGGACAAATGGTAAGGTTGAATCAAATGAGGCGTGACTACATCACAAATGGTAAGGTTGACTCAAACAAGGCACAGCTCTAGCACAAATGGTAAGGTTGAGTCAAACAAGGCCTGACTCTGGCACAAATGATAAGGGGTGAGTCAAACGAGGCCCAACTCCAGTACAAACGGTAAGGTTTAGTCAAACGAGGCCCGACTCTGCTTCAAACGATAAGGTTGAGTCAAATGAGGCCCGACTCTAACACAAATGGTAAGGTTGAGTGAAATGAGTGCCAACTCTGGCACAAATGATAAGGGTGAGTCAAACGAGGCTGACTCCAGCCCAAATGGAAACGTTGAGTCAAATAAGGCCCAACTCCAGCACAAATGGAAAGGTTGAGTCAAACGAGGCCCAACTTTGGCACAATTAGCAAGGTTGAGTCAAACGAGTCCCAACATTGGAATAAATGATAAGGGCAAGACAAATGAGGCCCAAGTCCGGCACAAATGGTAAGGTTGACTCAAACAAGGCTCGCCTCTCGCATAAATGGGAAGGTTAAGTCAAACGAGGCCCGACTCCGATACATATGATAAGGGTGAGTCAAACGAGGCCCGACTCCGGCATAAATGATAAGGTTGAGTCAAACAAGACCAGACTTCAGTTCAAATGGTAAGGTTGGGACAAACGAGGCCCGACTTTAGAACAAACGGTAAGGTTTAGTCAAACATGGCCCGACTCCAGCACGAACAGTAAGGTTGAGTCAAACATGGCTCGACTCCAGTACAAATGATAAGAGTGAGTCAAATGAGGGCCGCCTCTAGCACAAACAGTAAGGTTGAGTCTAACGAGGCCCGACTCTAGCCCAAATGATAAGGTTAAGTCAAATGAGGCCCGACTCTGACACAAACGGTAAGGTTGAATCAAATGAGGCCTTACTCTAGCACAAATGGTAAGGTTGAGTCAAACAAGGCTCGACTATAGGATAAATGATAAGGGTGAGTCAAACGATGCTCGACTCCTGGACAAACAGAAAGGTTTAGTCAAACGAGACCCGACTGTAAAACAAATGGCAAGGTGGAGTCAAACAAGGCTCGACTACGGCACAACTAGTACGGTTGAATCAAATGAGCTTCGACTCCATCACAAATGGTAAGATTTAGTCAAACGAGGCCTAACTCTAGCTCAAATGAGAAGGTTGAGTCAAACGACCCCCGACACTATCACGAATACTAACACGAGTTAAACAAGGCTCGACTCTAGTTCAAATGATAAGGTTAAGTCAAACGAGGCCCAACTCTGGCACAAATGAGAAGGTTGAGTCAAACGAAACCCAACTCTAGCTCAAATGGTAAGGTTGAGTAAAATGAGGCTTGACTCCAGCACAAACGATAAGGGTGAGTCAAACAAGGCCCAAAGGTTAAGTTAAACGAGGACCGACTGTGGCACAAATGGTAAGGTTGAGTGAAACGAGGCCCGACTCTGGCACAAATGAGAAGGTTGAGTCAAACGACCCCCAACTCCAACATAAATGCTAAGGGTTAGTCAAACAAGTCCCACTCTAGCTCAAATGGTAAGGTTGAGTCAAACGAGACCCGACCCCTGAACAAACGGCAAGGTGGAGTCAAACGAGGCTTGAATACGGCACAACTAGTAAGGTTAAGTTAAACGAGGCCCGACCCCTGCATAATTGGCATGGTCGAGTCAAATAAGTCCCGACTCTGGCACAAATGGTAAGGGTGAGTCAAATGAGGCCCAACTTCAGGATAAATGGTAAGGTTGATTGAAACGACGCCCGACTTCGACACAAATGGCAAGGTTGAGTTAAATGAGGCCCAGCTCTAGCACAAATGGTAAGGTTGAGTCCAACAAGGCTCGACTCCAGCACCAATGATAAGGGTGAGTCAAACAATGCCCGACTCCAGGACAAACGAAAATGTTGAGTCAAACAATGCCTGACTGTAGAACAAATGGCAAGGTGGAGTCAAACGAGGCCCAACTATGGCACAACTGGTACGTTAAGTCAAACGATGCCCGACCATGGCACAAATGGCAAGGTTGAGTGAAATGAGTTCCGACTCCATCATAAATGGTAAGGGTGAGTCAAACAAGGCCCGACTGGATCCCAGCTCCAACACAAATGGTAAGGTTGAATCAAATGAGGTGCGACTACATCACAAATAGTAAGGTTGACTTAAACAAGGCTAAGCTCTAGTACAAATGATAAGGTTGAGTCAAACGAGGCTCAACTCGGCACAAATGATAAGGGTGAGTCAAATGAGGCCCAACTCCAGCACAAATGGTAAGGTTGAGTCAAATGAGGCCCGACTCTACCCTAATCGATAAGGTTGAGTCAAACGAGGCCCAACTCTAGCACAAATGGTACAATTCAGACAAATGAGTTCTGACTCTGGTACAAATGGTAAGGTCGATTGAAACGAGGGCTAACTCTGGCACAAATGATAAAGGTGAGTCAAACGAGGCCCAACTCCAGGACAAATGGAGAGGTTGAGTCAAACAAGGCCCGAATCCAGTACAAATGGAAAGGTTGAGTAAAATGAGGCCCAACTTTGTCACAATTGGTAAGGTTGAGTCAAACGAGGCCCAACTCCAGAACATATGATAAGTGTGAGTCAAATGAGGCCTGACTCCAGTACAAATGATAAGGTTGAGTCAAACGAGGCCCGACTTCAATTCAAATGGTAAGGTTGGGACCAATGAGGCTCGACCTTGGAACAAATGATAAGGTTAAGTCCAATGTGGCCCGACTCCAGCACAAATGGTAAGGTTGAGTCAAACGAGGTCTGACTTTGGCCCAAATGATAAGGTTGAGTCAAACGAGGCCTGACTCCAGCACAAATGGTAAGGTTTAGTCAAACAACGCCCGACTCTGGTTCAAATGAGAAGGTTGAGTCAAATGACCCCTGACACCATCACAAGTACTAAGCGTGAGTTAAACAATGCCAATTCTGATTGAAATGGTAAGGTTGAGTCAAATGAGGCCTGACTCTGACACAAATAAGAAGGTTGAGTCAAACGAAACCCAACTCTGGCTCAAATGGTAAGGTTGGGTGAAATGAGGCTCGACTCTGGCACATATGATGAGGGTGAGTCAAATGAGGCCCAACTCTAGTACAAACAGTATGGTTGAGTCAAACGAGGCCTGACTCTAGAACAAGTGGTAAGGTTCAGATAATTGAGGCCTGACTCCAATGGAAATGGTAAGGTTGAATGAAACGAGGGCCGACTCCTTCACAAATGATACGGGTGAGTCAAATGAGGCCCAATCCAGTACAAATGGAAAGGTTGAGTCAAACGAGGCTTGACTTTCACACAATTGGTAAGGTAGAGTCAAACGAGGCCCAACTCCAGAACAAATGATAAGGGTGACACAAACAAGGCCCGACTCTAGCACAAATGATAAGGTTAAGTCAAATGAGGCCCGACGTCGGTTCAAATGGTAAGGTTGGGACAAATGAGGCCTGACTTCGGATCAAACAGTAAGGTTGAGTGAAACAAGGCTTGACTTTGGCACAAATAATGAGGGTGAGTCAAACCAGGCCCGACTCTAGCACAAACATATGGTTGAGTCAAGGCGCAAATGATATGGTTAAGTCAAACTAGGCCCAAATCGAGGCATAAACATATGGGTGAGTCAAGCGAGGCCCGACTCGAGGCACAAATAATGTGGTTGAGTCAAACGAGGCCTGACTCGAGGAACAAATGATATGGGTGAGTCAAACGAGGCCCAACTCGAGGCACAAATGATATGGTTAAGTCAAACGAGGCCTTACTCGAGACACAAATGATATGGTTGAGTCAAACGAGGCCCGACTGAGGTGCAAATGATAAGGGTGAGTCAAATGAGGCTCGATAAGAGGCGTAAATGACAAGGGCGAGTTAAACGAGGCCAGACAAAAGGCGTAAATGATATGGGTGAGTTAAATGAGGCCTAACTCGAGGCGCAAATGATATGGTTGAGTCAAACAAGGCCTGACTTGAGGCACAAATGATATGGGTGAGTCAAAAGAGGCCCGACTCGAGGCACAAATGATACGGTTTAGTCAAACGAGACCCACCTCGAGGCACAAACATATGGGTGAGCCAAACGAGGCCCAACTCGAGGAACAAATGATATGGTTGAGTCACACGAGGACTGACTCGAGCCACAAATGATATGGGTGAGTCAAACGAGGCCCGAGTTGAGGTGCAAATGGTATGGTTGGGTCAAACGATGCCCGAGTTAAGGCGCAAATGATAAGGGTGAGACAAACGAGGCCTGACTCGAGGAACAAATGATATGGTTGAGTCAAACGAGGCCTGACTCAAGGAACAAATGTTATGGGTAAGTCAAACAAGGCCTGACTCAAGGCGCAAATGTTATGGGTGAGTCAAAGGAGGCCTGACTCGAGGCACAAATGATATAGTTTAGTCAAAGGAGACCTGCCTTGAGGCACAAACATATAGGTGAGTCAAACAAGGCCCGACTCGAGGCACAAATGATATGGGTGAGTCAAACGAGGCCCGAATCGAGGTGCAAACATATAGTTGAGTCAAACGAGGCCCGACTCGAGGAGCAAATGATATGGTTGAGTCAAACGAGGCCTGGGTCAAGGTGCAAACATATGGGTGAGTCAAACAAGGCCCAACTCGAGGGACAAATGATGTGGTTAAGTCAAACGGGGTCTGACTCGAGGCACAAATGATATGGGTGAGTCAAATGAGGCCCGAGTTGAGGTGCAAATGATATGGTTGGGTCAAACGAGGCCCGACTCGAGGCGCAAATGATAAGGGTGAGACAAATGAAGCCCAACTCAAGGAACAAATGATATGGTTGAGTCAAACGAGGCCTGACTCGAGGCACAAATGTTGTGGGTGAGTCAAACAAGGCTTGACTCGAGGCGCAAATGATATGGGTCAGTCAAAGGAGGCCCGTCTCGAGGCACAAATGGTACGGTTTAGTCAAACAAGACCCGTCTCGAGGCACAAACATATAGGTCAGTCAAACAAGGCCCGACTCGAGGCACAAATGATATAGGTCAGTCAAACAAGGCCCGACTCGAGGCGCAAATGATATGGTTGAGTCAAACGAGCCTTGACTCAAGGCGCAAATGATATGGGTGACTCAAACGAGACCTGACTTGAGGAACAAATGATAAGGGTGAGTAAAACGAGGCCCAACAAGAGGTGCAAATGATATGGGTGAGTCAAACGAGGCCTGACTCGAGGCGCAAATGATATGGTTGAGTCAAAAGAGCCCTGACTCGAGGCGCAAATGATATGGGTGAGTCAAACGAGCCCTGACTCGAGGCGCAAATGATAAGGGTGAGTAAAACGAGGCTCGACAAGAGGTGCAAATGATATGGGCAAGCCAAACGAAGCCTGTCTCGAGGAGCAAATGATAAGGTGAGTCAAACAAGGCCCGACAAGAGGCGCAAATGATATGGTTGAGTCAAACGAGGCCTAGCTCAAAACACAAACATATGGGTTAGTCAAACGAGGCCCGACTCGAGGAACAAATGATGTGGTTGAGTGAAATGGGGCCAGACTCGAGGCACAAATGATATGCGTGAGTCGAATAAGGCCCGACTCGAGGCACAAATGATATGGTTGAGTCAAACGAGGCCCGACTCGAGGCGTAAACATATAGGCGAGTCAAATGAGGCCTGAGTCAAGTCGCAAATGATATGGTTGAGTCAAACTAGGCCCGAGTCGAGGCGTAAACATATGGGTGAGTCAAACGAGGCCCGACTCGAGGCACAAAAATGTGGTTGAGTCAAACGAGGCCTGACTCGAGGAACAAATGATATGGGCGAGTCAAACGAGGCCCAACTCGAGGCGCAAATAATATGGTTGAGTCAAACGAGGCCATACTCGAGGCACAAATGATAAGGGTGAGTCAAACGAGGCCTGACAAGAGGCGTAAATGACAAGGGTGAGTCAAACGAGGCCTGACAAAAGGTGCGAATGATATGGGTGAGTTAAACGAGGCCTAACTTGAGCCGCAAATGATATGGTTGAGTCAAACGAGGCCTGACTCGAGGCACAAATGATATGGGTGAGTCAAAGGAGTCCCGACTCGAGGCACAAATGATACAGTTTAGTCAAACGAGACCCGCCTCGAGGCACAAACATATGGGCGAGTCAAACGAGGCCCAACTCGAGGCGCACATGATATGGTTGAGTCAAATGAGGCCTTACTTGAGGCACAAATGATAAGGGTGAGTCAAGCGAGGCCTGACAAGAGGCATAAATGACAAGGGCGAGTTAAACGAGGCCTGACAAAAGGCACGAATGATATGGGTGAGTTAAACGAGGCCTAACTCAAGGCGCAAATGATTTGGTTAAGTCAAACAAGGCCTGACTTGAGGCACAAATGATATGGGTGAGTAAAAGGAGGCCCAACTCGAGCCACAAATGATACGGTTTAGTCAAACGAGACCCGCCTCGAGGCACAAACATATGGGTGAGTCAAATGAGGCCCGCCTCGAGGAACAAATGATATGGTTGAGTCACACGAGGCCTGACTCGAGGTAGAAATAATATGGGTGAGTCAAACGAGACCCGAGCCGAGGTACAAATGATATGGTTGGGTCAAACGAGGCCTGAATCGAGGCGCAAATGATAAGGGTGAGACAAACGAGGTCGACTCGAGGAACAAATGATATGGTTGAGTCAAACGAGACCTGACTCAAGGAACAAATGTTATGGGTGAGTCAAACAAAGCCTGACTCGAGGCACAAATGTTATGGGTGAGTCCAAGGAGGCCTGACTCGAGGCACAATGATACAGTTTAGTCAAAGGAGACCTGCCTCGAGGCACAAACATAGTCAAACGAGGCCTGACTCGAGGAACAAATGATATGGTTGAGCCACATGAGGCCTGACTCGAGGCACAAATGATAAGATTGAGTCAAACAAGGTCTGACTCGAGGAACAAATGTTATGGGTGAGTCAAACAAGGCCTGACTCAAGGAACAAATGTTATGGGTGAGTCAAACAAGGCCTGACTCGAGGCGCAAATGTTATGGGTGAGTCAAAGGAGGCCTGACTTGAGGCACAAATGATACAGTTTAGTCAAAGGAGACCTGCCTCGAGGCACAAACATATGGTTTAGTCAAATGAGGCCCGACTCAAGGAACAAATGATACAGTTTAGTCAAAGGAGACCTGCCTCGAGGCACAAACATATGGTTTAGTCAAATGAGGCCCGACTCAAGGAACAAATGATATGGTTGAGTCAAACGAGGCTTGACTCGAGGTGCAAACATATGGGTGAGTCAAAACACACCTGATTCGAGGCACAAATGATGTGGTTGAGTCAAACAAGGCCTGACTCGAGGTGCAAATGATATAGGTGAGTCAAACGAGGCCTGACTCGAGGCGCAAATGATATGGTTGAGTCAAACGAGCCCTAACTCGAGGCGCAAATAATATGGGTGAGTCAAATGAGGCCTAACTCGAGGCACAAATGATAAGGGTGAGCAAAACGAGGCCCGACAAGAGGTACAAATGATATGGGTGAGCCAAACGACGCTTGTCTTGAGGAGCAAATGATAATGGTGAGTCAAACAAGGCCCGACAAGAGGCACAAATGATATGGTTGAGTCAAACAAGGACCAACTCCAGGCGCAAATGATATGGTTGAGTCAAACGAGGCCCGAATCGAGGCGCAAACATATAGTTAAGTCAAACGAGGCCTGATTCGAGGATTAAATGATATGGTTGAGTCAAACGAGGCCTGGCTCAAGGCGCAAACATATGGGTAAGCCAAACGAGGCCTGACTTGAGGGACAAATGATGTGGTTGAGTGAAATGGGGCCTGACTTGAGGCACAAATGATATACGTGAGTCAAATGAGGCCCGACTTGATGCGCAAGCGATATGGTTGAGTCAAACGAGGCCCGACTCGAGGCGTAAACATATAGGCAAGTCAAATAAGGCCTGAGTCAAGGCGCAAATGATATGGTTGTGTCAAACTAGGCCCAAATCGAGGCGTAAACATATGGGTGAGTCAAGCAAGGCCAGACTCAAGGCACAAATAATGTGGTTGAGTCAAACGAGGCTTGACTTGAGAAACAAATGATATGGGTGAGTTAATCGAGCCCCAACTCGAGGCACAAATGATATGGTTGAGTCAAACGAGGCCTTACTCGAGGCACAAATGATATGGTTGAGTCAAACGAGGCCCGACCGAGGTGCAAATGATAAGGGTGAGTCAAACAAGGCCCAACAAGAGGTGTAAATGACAAGGGCGAGTTAAGCGAGGCCTGACAAAAGGCGCGAATGATATGGGTGAGTTAAACGAGGCCTAACTCGAGGCGCAAATGATATGGTTGAGTCAAACGAGGCCTGACTCGAGGCACAAATGATATGGGTGAGTCAAAGGAGTCTCGACTTGTGGCACAAATGATATGGTTTAGTCAAACGAGACCCGCCTCGAGGCACAAACATATGGGTGAGTCAAACGAGGCCCGACTCAAGGAACAAATGATATGGTTGGGTCACACGAGGCCTGACTCGAGGCACAAATGATATGGGTGAGTCAAATGAGGCCCGAGTCAAGGTGCAAATAATATGGTTGGGTCAAACAAAGCCCGACTCGCTACGCAAATGATAAGGGTGAGACAAACGAGGCCCAACTTGAGGAACAAATGATATGGTTGAGTCAAACGAGGCCTGACTCGAGGCACAAATGTTATGGATGAGTCAAACCAGGCCTGACTCGAGGCGCAAATGATATGGGTGAGTCAAAGGAGGCCCGACTCAAGGCACAAATGGTACAGTTTAGTCAAACAAGACCCGTCTCGAGGCACAAACATATGGATGTGTCAAACGAGGCCCGACTCGAGGAACAAATGATATGGTTGCGTCAAATGAGGCCCGAGTCAAGCGCAAATGATATGGTTGAGTGAAACGAGGCTTGACTTGAGGTGCAAACATATGGGTGAGTCAAACTACACCCAACTCGAGGCACAAATGATGTGGTAAAGTCAAACAAGGCCTAACTCGAGGCACAAATGATATGGGTGAGTCAAACGAGGCCCGACTCGAGGCGCTGATGATATGGGTGAGTTAAATGAGGCTTGACTCAAGGCGCAAATGATACGGGTGAGTAAAATGAGGCCTGATAAGAGGTGCAAATGATATGGGCGAGCCAAACGAGCCCTATCTCGAGGCGCAAATGATAAGGGTGAGTCAAAGAAGGCTCGACAAGAGGCGCAAATGATATGGTTGAGTCAAACAAGGACCAACTCCAGGCGCAAATGATATGATTGAGTCAAACGAGCCCTAAGTCAAGGTACAAATGATATGGTTGAGTCAAATGAGGCCCGAATCGAGGCGCAAACATATGGGTGAGTCAAACGAGGCCTGGCTCAAGGGACAAATGATGTGGTTGAGTCAAACGGGGCTTAACTTGAGGCACAAATGATATGCGTAAGTCAAATGAGGCCCAACTCGAGCCGTAAATGATATGGTTGAGTCAAACAAGGCCTGACTCGAGGCGTAAACATATAGGTGAGTCAAATAAGGCCTGAGTCAAGGCGCAAATGATATGGTTGAGTCAAACTAGGCCTAACTCAAGGCGTAAACATATGGGTGAGTCAAGCGAGGCCCGACTCGAGGCACAAAAAATGTCGTTGAGTCAAACGAGGCCTGACTCGAGGCACAAATAATATGGGTGAGTCAAAGGAGTCCCGACTCGAGACACAATTGATACGGTTTAGTCAAACGAGACCCGCCTTGAGGCACAAACATATGGGTGAGTCAAATGAGGCCTGACTCAAGGAACAAATGATATGGTTGGGTCACACGAGGCCTAACTCGAGGCATAAATGATATAGGTGAGTCAAATGAGGCCCGAGTCGAGATGCAAATAATATGGTTGGGTCAAACGAGGCCCGACTCGAGGCATAAATGATAAGGGTGAGACAAACAAGGCCCAACTCGAGAAACAAATGAAATGGTTGAGTCAAACGAGGCCTGACTTGAGGCACAAATGTTATGGGTGAGTCAAACCAGGCCTGATTCAAGGTGCAAATGATATGGGTAAGTCAAAGGAGGCCCGACTCGAGGCACAAATGGTACAGTTTAGTAACACAAGACCTGTCTCGAGGCACAAACATATGGGTAAGTCAAAAGAGGCCCAACTCGAGGAACGAATGATATGGTTGAGTCAAACGAGGCCCAAGTCGAGGCGCAAATGATATGGTTGAGTGAAATGAGGCTTGACTTGAGGTGCAAACATATGGGTGAGTCAAACTACACCCGACTCGTGGCACAAATGATGTGGTGGAGTCAAACAAGGCCTGACTTGAGGTACAAATGATATGGTTGAGTCAAACGAGGCCCAACTCGAGGCGCAAATGATATGGTAGAGTCAAATGAGCCCTGACTTGAGGTGCAAATGATATGGGTGAGTTAAACGAGGCCTGACTCGAGGTGCAAATGATAAGGGTGAGTAAAATGAGGCCCGACAAGAGGTGCAAATGATATGGGTGAGCCAAACGAGGCCTGTCTTGAGGTGCAAATGATAAGGGTGAGTCAAAGAAGGCCCGACAAGAGGCGCAAATGATATAGTTTAGTCAAACAAGGACTAACTCCATGCACAAATGATATGGTTGAGTCAAACAAGGACCAACTCCAGGCGCAAATGATATGATTGAGTCAAACGAGGCCCAAGTCGAGGTGCAAATGAGATGGTTGAGTCAAACGTGGTCCGAATTGAGGCGCAAACATATGGGTGAATCAAACGAGGCCTGACTCGAGGGACAAATGATGTGGTTGAGTCAAACGGGGCCTGACTTGAGGCAGAAATGATATGCGTGAGTTAAATAAGGGCCAACTCGAGGCGCAAACGATATGGTTGAGTCAAACGAGTCCCGACTCGAGGCGTAAACATATAGGCGAGTCAAATGAGGCCCGAGTCAAGGCGCAAATGATATGGTTGAGTCAAACTAGGCCCGACTCGAGGTGTAAACATATGGTGAGTCAAGCGAGGCCCGACTCGAGGCACAAATAATGTGGTTGAGTCAAACGAGGCCTGACTCGAGGAACAAATGATATAGGCGAGTCAAACGAGGCCCAAATTGAGGCGCAAATGATATGGTTGAGTCAAACAAGGCCTTATTAGAGGCTCAAATGATATGGTTGAGTCAAACGATGCCTGACCGAGGTTCAAATGATAAGGGTGAGTCAAACGAGGCCCGACAAGAGGCGCAAATGACAAGGGCAAGTTAAACATGGCATGACAAAAGGCGCGAATGATATGGTTGACTAAAATGAGCCCTAACTCGAGGCGCAAATGATATGGTTGAGTCAAACAAGGCATGACTCGAGGCACAAATGATATGGGTAAGTCAAAGGAGGCCCGACTCAAGGCACAAATGATACAGTTTAGTCAAACGAGACCTGCCTTGAGGCACAAACATATGGGTAAGTCAAACGAGGCCCAAATCGAGGTGTAAACATATAGTTGAGTCAAAGGAGGCCCGACTCAAGGCACAAATGATACAGTTTAGTCAAACGAGACCTGCCTTGAGGCACAAACATATGGGTAAGTCAAACGAGGTCCAAATCGAGGTGTAAACATATAGTTGAGTTAAACGAGGCCCGACTCCAGGAGCAAATGATATGGATGAGTCGAACGAGGCTTGACTCGAGGGACAAATGATGTGGTTGAGTCAAATGGGGCCTGACTCGAGGCACAAATGATATGCGTGAGTCAAATAAGGCCCGACTCTAGGCGCAAACGATATGGTTGAGTCAAACGAGGCCCGACTCGAGGCGTAAACATACAGGTGAGTCAAATGAGGCCCGAGTCAAGGCGCAAATGATATGGTTGAGTCAAACTAGGCCCGAATTGAGGCGTAAACATATGGGTGAGTCAAGTAAGGCCTGACTCTAGGCACAAATTATGTGGTTAAGTCAAACGAGGCCTGACTTGAGGAACAAATGATACAGGCGAGTCAAACGAGGCCCCACTCGAGGCACAAATGATATGGTTGAGTCAAACAATGCCCAAGTCGAGGCACAAATGTTATGGGTGAGTCTAATATGGCCTAACTCAAGGTGCAAATCATATGGGTGAGTCGAAGGAGGCCTAACTCAAGGCACAAATGATGTGGTTGAGTCAAACGGGGCCTGACTCAAGGCACAAATCATATACATGAGTCAAATGAGGCCCGACTCGAGGAGCAAACGATATGGTTGAGTCAAACGAGGCCTGACTCGAGGAGTAAACATATAGGCGAGTCAAATGAGGCCCAGGTCAAGGCACAAATGATATGGTCGAGTCCAACTAGGCCCGAATCGAGGCGTAAACATATGGTTGGGTCACACGAGGCTTGACTCGAGGCACAAATGATATGGGTGAGTCAAACGAGGCCCGAGTCGAGGTACAAATGATATGGTTAGGTCAAACAAGGCCCGACTCATGGCGCAAATGATAAGGGTGAGACAAACGAGGCCCGACTCGAGGAACAAATGATATGGTTAAGTCAAACGATGCCTGACTTGAGGCACAAATGTTATGGGTTAGTCAAACAAGGCCTGACTCGAGGCGTAAATGATATGGGTGAGTCAAAGGGTCCTAACTCGAGGCACAAATGATACGGTTTAGTCAAACAAGACCCACCTCAGGGCTCAAACATATGGGTGAGTCAAAGGAGGCCCGACTCTAGGAATAATTGATATGGTTGAGTCAAACGAGGCCCAAGTCGAGGCACAAATGATATGATTGAGTCAAACGAGGCTTGACTCAAGGTGCAAACATATGGGTGAGTCAAACGAGGCCTGACTCAAGGAACAAATGATATGGTTGAGTAACACGAAGCCTGACTCAAGGCACAAATGATATAGGTGAGTCAAACGAGGCCCGAGTCGAGGTGCAAATAATATGGTTAGGTCTAACGAGGCCCAACTTGAGGCGCCAATGATAAGGGTAAGACAAACGAGGCCCGACTCGAGGAACAAATGATATGGTTGAGTTAAACGAGTCCTGACTCAAGGCACAAATGTTATGGGTGAGTCAAACAAGGCTAGACTTGAAGCGCAAATGATATGGGTGAGTCAAAGAAGGCCTGACTTGCGGCACAAATGATACAGTTTAGTCAAACAAGACCCGTCTCGAGGCACAAACATATGGGTGAGTCAAACGAGGCCTGACTCTAGGAACAAATGTTATGGTTGAGTCAAACGAGGCCTGAGTCGAGGCACAAATGACATGGTTGAGTCAAATGAGGCTTGACTCGAGGTGCAAACATATGGGTGAGTCAAACTACACTCGACTCGAGGCACAATTGATGTGGTTGAGTCAAACAAGGCCTGACTCAAGGCACAAATGATATGGGTGAGTCAAACAAGGCCCACCTCGAGGCGCAAATTATATGGTTTAGTCAAACGAGACCTGCCTCGAGGCACAAACATATGGGTGAGTCAAACGAGGCCCGACTCAAGGAACAAATGATATGGTTAAGTCACACGAGGCCTGACTCAAGGCATAAATGATATAGGTGAGTCAAAGAAGGCCCGAGTCGAGGCATAAATGTTATGGGTGAGTCAAACAAGGCTTGACTCGAGGCACAAATAATATGGGTGAGTCAAAGGAGGCCTAACTCGAGGAACAAATGATATGGGTGAGTCAAACGAGGCCCAATTCGTGGCGCAAATGATATGGTTGAGTCAAACGTGGCCTTACTCGAGGCACAAATGATATGATTGAGTCAAACGAGGCCTGACCGAGGCGTAAATGATAAGGGTGAGTCAAACGAGGCCCGACAAGAGGTGTAAATGACAAGGGCGAGTTAAAGGAGGCCTGACAAAAGGCGTGAATGATATGGGTGTGTTAAACGAGGCCTAACTCGAGGTACAAATGATATGGGTGAGTCAAACAAGGCCCGACTCGAGCGCAAATGATAATGTTGAGTCAAGTGAGGATCGACAAGAGGCACAAATGATACAGTTAAGTCAAACGAGGCCTGACTTGAGGTAGAAACATATGGGTGAGTCAAACAAGGCTCGACACGAGGCACAAACATATGGTTGAGTCAAATGAGACCCGACTCGAGATGCAAATGATATGGATGAGTCAAACGAGGACCAACTTGTGACAGAAATGATATGGATGAGTCAAAGGAGGCCCGACTCAAGGCACAAATGGTACAGTTTAGTCAAACAAGACCCGTCTCAAGGTACAAACATATGGGTGAGTCAAACGAGGCCCGACTCGAGGAACAAATGATATGGTTGAGTCAAATGAGGCTCGAGTCGAGGCGCAAATGATATGGTTGAGTGAAACGAGGCTTGACTTGAGGTGCAAACATATGGGTGAGTCAAACTACACCCAACTCGAGGCACAAATGATGTGGTAAAGTCAAACAAGGCCTGACTCGAGGCACAAATGATATGGGTGAGTCAAACGAGGCCCGACTCGAGGAGCAAATGATATGTTTGAGTCAAACGAGGCTTGGCTCAAGGTGCAAACATATGGGAGAGTCAAATGAGGCTTGACTCAAGGGACAACTGATGTTGTTGAGTGAACGGGGCCTAACTCGAGGCACAAGTGATATGCGTGAGTCAAATGAGGCCCGACTCGAGGCGTAAACGATATGGTTGAGTCAAATGAGGCCTGCCTCGAGGCGTAAACATATAGGCGAGTCAAATGAGGCCCGAGTCAAGGCACAAATGATATGGTTGAGTCAAACTAGGCCCGAATCGAGGCATATACATATGGGTGAGTCAAGCGCGGCCCGACTCGAGGCACAAACAATGTGGTTGAGTCAAAGGAGGCCTGACTCGAGGAACAAATAATATGGGTGGGTCAAACGAGGCCCAACTCGAGGTGCAAATGATATGGCTAAGTCAAACGAGCCTTACTCGAGGCACAAATGATATGGTTGAGTCAAACGAGGCCTGACCGAGGCGCAAATGATAAGGGTGAGTCAAACGAGGGTCGACAAGAGGCGTAAATGACAAGGGCGAGTTAAACATGGCCTGAAAAAAGGCGCGATTGATATGGGTGAGTTAAACGAGGCCTAACTCGAGGTGCAAATGATACGGTTGAGTCAAACGAGGCTTGACAAGAGGAGCAAATGATATGAGTGAGTCAAAGGAGGCCCGACTCGAGGCACAAATGATATAGTTTAGTCAAATGAGACCTACCTCGAGGCACAAACATATGGGTGAGTCAAACGAGGCCTGAAACAAGGAACAAATGATATGGTTGAGTCACACGAGGCCTGACTCGAGGTACAAATGATATGGGTGTGTCAAACGAGGCCCGACTCGAGGTGCAAATGATATCGTTGGGTCAAACAAGACCCAACTTGAGGCGCAAATGATAAGGGTGAGACAAACGAGGACCGACTCGAGGAACAAATGATATGATTGAGTTAAACAAGGCTTAACTCGAGGCACAAATGTTATGGGTGAGTCAAACAAGGCCTGATTCGAGGTGCAAATGATATGGGTGAGTCAAAGGAGGCCCGACTCGAGGCACAAATGATACGGTTTAGTAAAATGACACCGGCCTCGAGGCACAAACATATGGGTGAGTCAAATAAGGCCCGACTCGAGGAACAACTGATATGGTTGAGTCAAACGAGGCTCGAATCGAGACGTAAACATATAGTTAAGTCAAACGAGGGGAGGAGCAAATGATATGGTTAAGTGAAACGAGGCCTGACTCAAGGCGCAAACATATGGTTGAGTCAAACGAGGCCTGACTCGAGGCACAAATGATATGGTTGAGTCAAATGAGACTAGACTCGAGGCGCAAACCTATGGGTGAGTCAAATGAGGACCGATTCAAGGTGCAAATGATATGGTTTAGTCAAACGAGACTAAACTCGAGGTGCAAAAGATATGGTTGAGTCAAACGAGACCAAACTCAAGGCACAAACATATGGGTGAGTCAAACGAGGCTCGACTGGAGGCACAAATGATATGGTTGACTCAAACAAGGCCTGACTTGAGGCACAAATGATATGGTTGAGTCAAACAAGGCCCGACTCTAGGTACAAATGATAAGGGTAAGTCAAACGAGGCCTGACAAGAGGTGCAAATGATATGAGTGAGTCAAACGAGGCCCGACTTGAGGCGCAAATAATAAGGGTGAGTCAAACAAGGGTCGACAAAAGGCGCAAATGATATTGGTGAGTCAAACGAGGCCCAACTCGAGGTGTAAACATATAGGTGAGTCAAATGAGGCCTGAGTCAAGGCGCAAATTATATGGTTGAGTCAAACGAGGCTTAAATTGAGGCACAAACATATGGGTGAGTCAAACGATGCCAGACTCAAGGCACAAACATATGGGTGAGTCAAATAAGACCCGACTCAAGGCACAAACTTATGGGTGAGTCAAACGAAGCCTGACTCAAGGCGCAAACATAAGGGTGAGTAAAATGAGGTCTGACAAGAGGTGCAAATGATATGGGTGAGCCAAATGAGGCCCGTCTCAAGGCGCAAATGATAAGGGTGAGTCCAACAAGGCCTGCCAAGATGCGTAAATGATATGGGTGAGTCAAACAAGGACTAACTCTAGGCACAAATGATATGGTGAGTCAAGCGTGGCTCGACAAGAGGTGCAAATGATACGGTTGAGTAAAACGAGGCCTAACTCAAGGCGCAAACATATGGGTAAGTCAAACGAGGCCTAACTCGAGCCGCAAACATATGGGTGAGTCAAATAAGACCCAACTCGAGGTGCAAATGATCTGGATTAGTCAAACGAGGCCCAACTTGAGGGACAAATGATAAGGGTGAGTCAAATGAGGCCTGACTCGAGGTGAAAATCTATGGGTGAGTCAAACGAGGCCTAACTCAAGGCGCAATGGATATGCTTGAGTCCAACAAGGCCCAACTCAAGGTGTAAATGATATAGGTGAGTCAAACGAGGATCGACTCGAGGCACAAACACATGGGTGAGTCAAATGAGGCCCGGCAAGAGGCATGAATGATATGGGTGAGTCAAACAAGGCCTAACTCGAGGCACAAATGATATGGTTTATTCAAATGAAGCCTGACTTGAGGAGTAAATGATATGGTTGAGTCAAACGAGGCCTGACTCACGGCACAAATGATATGGGAGAGTCAAACGAGTCCTAACTCAATACGCAAATGATATAGTTGAGTCAAACGAAGCCTGACTCGAGGCGCAAACAATATGATTGAGTCAAACGAGACCAGACTCAAGGTGCAAACATATGGGTGAGTCAAACGAAGCCCGACTCAAGGTACAACTAATATGGTTGACTCAAACGAGGCCTGACCTGAGGTACAAATGATATGAGTGAGTCAAATGAGGCCCGACTCGAGGCGTAAATGATATGGTTGAGTCAAAGGAGGCTTGACTAGAGGTGCAAACATATGGGTGAGTCAAACTACACTCGACTCGAGGCACAAATGATAAGGGTGAGTCAAACAAAGCACGAAAAGAGGTGCAAATGATATGGGTGAGTCAAACGAGGCCTGACTCGAGGCGCAAATGATAAGGGTGAGTCAAACAAGACCCGACAAAAGGCGCATATGATATGGGTGAGTCAAACGAGGACCAACTCGAGGCGCAAATGATATGGTTGAGTCAAACGAGGCCTGACTCAAGGCGTAAATGATATGGGTGAGTCGAATGAGGCCCAACTCGAGGCGCAAATGATATGGTTGAGTCAAAGGAGGCTTGACTCGAGGTGCAAACATATGGGTGAGTCAAACTACATCTGACTCGAGGCATAAATGATGTGGTTGAGTCAAACAAGGCCTGACTCGAGGCACAAATGATATGGTTGAGTCAAACGAGGCCTAACTCGAGGCGCAAATGATATGGTTGAGTCAAACGAGGCTCAACTTGAGGCGTAAACATATAGGAGAGTCAAATGAGGCCCTAGTCAAGGCGCAAATGATAAGGGTGAGTCAAACGAGGCCTAATTTGAGGTGCAAACATAAGGGTGAGTCAAATGAGGCCCAACTCAAGGCACAAATAATGTCGTTGAGTCAAACGAGGTCTGACTCGAGGAACAAATGACATGGGTGAGTCAAACGAGGCCTGACTCAAGGCGCAAATGATATGGTTGAGTCAAACAAGGCTTTACTCGAGGCACAAATGACATGGTTGAGTCAAACAAGGCCCGACCGTGGTACAAATGATAAGGGTGAGTCAAACGAGGCCCGACAAGAGGCGTAAATGATAAGGGTGAGTCAAATGAGGCTGACAAGAGGTGCGAATGATATGGGTGAGTCAAACAAGGCATAACACGAGGCGCAAATGTTATGGCTGAGTCAAATGAGGCCTGACTCGAGACAGAAATGATATGGGTGAGTCAAAGGAGGCTCGACTCGAGGCACAAATGATACGGTTTAGTCAAACGAGACTGCCTTGGGGCGCAAACATATGGGTGAGTCAAACGAGGCCCGACTCGTGGCACAAATAATGTGGTTAAGTCAAATGTGGCCTGACTCGAGCAACAAATGATATGGTTGAGTCAAACAAGGCCTGAGTCGAGGCACAAATGATAAGGGTGAGTCAAATGAGGCCTGACTCAAGGCCCAAACATATGGGTAAGTCAAACGAGGCCTGACTTGAGGCGCAAACATATGGGTGAGTCAAATGAGGCCCGACTTGAGGTGCAAATGATAAGGTTGAGTCAAACGAGGCCCGACAAGAGGCGTAAATGATATGGGTGAGTCAAACAAGGCCCAACTCGAGCACAAACGATAATGGTGAGTCAAGTGAGGATCGACAAATGGCGCAAATGATACGGTTGAGTCAAACGAGCCCTGACTCGAGGCAGAAACATATGGGTGAGTCAAATGAGACCCGACTCGAGGTGCAAATGATATGGATAAGTCAAACAAGGACCAACTCGTGGCACAAATAATAAGGGTGAGTCAAATGAGGCCTCACTCAAGGCGCAAATCTATGGGTGAGTAAAACAAGGCCCAACAAGAGGCGTGAATGACATGGATGAGTCAAACGAGGCCTAACTCAAGGCGCAAATAATATGGTTAAGTCAAACAAAGCCTGACTGGAGGCATAAATGATATGGTTAAGTCAAACAAGGACTGACTCGAGGCACAAATGATATGGTTAAGTCAAACGAGTCCCAACTCGATACGCAAATGATATGGTTGAGTCAAACGACCCTGACTCAAGGCACAAATGATATGGGTGAGTCAAACGAGGCCCAACTCGAGGCGCAAACGATATGGTTGAGTCAAATAGGACCAGACTCGAGGCACGAACATATGGGTAAGTCAAACGAGGCCTAACTCGAGGCACAAATGATATGGTTGACTCAAATGAGGCCTGACTTGAGGCACAAATGATATGGGTGGGTCAAATGAGGCCCGACTCGAGGCACAAATGATAACGGTTTGTCAATTGAGGCCTGACAAGAGGTGTAAATGATATGGGTGAGTCAAACAAGGCCCGACTCGAGCACAAATGATAATGGTAAGTCAAGCGAGGCCTGACAAGAGGCGCAAATGATATGGTTAAGTCAAACGAGGCCTGACTCGAGGCAGAAACATATGGGAGAGTCAAACAAGGCCTAACTCGAGGCGCAAACATATGAGTGAGTCAAATGAGACCTGACTCTAGATGCAAATGATGTGGATGAGTCAAACAAGGCCCAACTCGTGGTACAAATGATAAGGGTGAGTCAAATGAGGCCTAACTAGAGACGCAAATCTATGGATGAGTCAAACAAGGCCCGACTCGAGGTGCAAAGGATATGGTTAAGTCCAACGAGGCCCAACTCGAGGCATAAATGATATGGGTGAGTCAAACAAGGCCCAACTCAAGGCACAAACACATGAGTGAGTCAAACGAGGCCCGACAAGAGGTGTGAATGATATGGATGAGTCAAACGAGGCCTAACTCGAGGCACAAATGATATGGTTGAGTCAAACGAAGCCTGACTTGAGATGTAAATGATATGGTTGAGTCAAATGAGGCCTGACTTGAGGCACAAATGATATGGGTGAGTCAAACAAGTCCTGACTCGATACGCAAATGATATGGTTGAGTCAAATGAGCCCTGACTCAAGGCACAAATGATATGGGTGAGTCAAAGGAGGCCCAACTCGAGGCGTAAACGATATGGTTGAGTCAAATAGAGACTCGAGGTGTAAACATATGGGTAAGTTAAACGAGGCACGACTCGAGGCACAAATGATAAGGGCAGGTCAAACAAGGCCCAACAAGAGGTGCAAATGATATGGGTGAGTCAAACGAGGCCCGACTCAAGGCGCAAATATAAGTGTGAGTCAAATAAGGCCCGACAAGAGGTGCAAATGATGTGGTTGAGTCAAACAAGGCCTGACTCAAGGTGTAAATAATAAGGTTGAGTCAAACAAGGCTCGACAAAAGGCGCAAATGATATGGGTGAGTCAAACAAGGACTAACTCGAGGCGCAAATGATATGGTTAAGTCAAACGAGGCCCGACTCGAGGTGCAAACACATGGATGAGTCTAATGAGGCCCAAATCAAGGCGTAAATGATATGGTTGAGCCAAATGAGTCTTGACTCGAGGTGCAAACATATGGGTGAGTCAAACTACACCCGACTTGAGGCACAAATGATGTGGTTGAATCAAATAAGGCTTGACTCGAGGCACAAATAATATGGTTGAGTCATATGAGGCCCGACTCATGGCGCAATTGATATGGTTGAGTCAAACGAGGCCCGACTCGAGGCGTAAACATATAGGAAAGTCAAATGAGGCCCTAGTCAAGCCGCAAATGATAAGGGTGAGTCAAACGAGGCCTGACTCGAGGCGCAAACATATGGGTGAGTCAAACAAGGTCTGACTCGAGGCACAAATAATGTCATTGAGTCAAACAAGGACTGACTCGAGGAACAAATGATATGGGTGAGTCAAAGGAGGCCTGAGTCGAGGCACAAATGATATGGTTGAGTCAAACGAGGCCTTACTCGAGGCACAAATGATATGGTTGAGTCAAATAAGGCCCAACCGAGGCGCAAATGATAAGGGTGAGTTAAACGAGGCCCGACAAGAGGCGTAAATGATAAGGGTGAGTCAAATGAGGCCAGACAAGAGGCACGAATGATATGGGTGAGTTAAACAAGGCCTACCGCGAGGCATAAATTATATGGTTGAGTCAAACGAGGCCTGACTCGAGGCACAAATGATATGGGTGAGTCAAAGGAGGCCCGACTCGTGGCACAAATGATACAGTTTAGTCAAATGAGACCCGCCTCGAGCCGCAAACATATGCGTAAGTCAAACGAGGCCCGATTCGAGGAACAAATAATGTGGTTGAGTCAAATGAGGCCTGACTTAAGGAACAAATGATATGGTTGAGTCAAACGAGGCCCGACTCGAGGCGTAAATGATAAGGATGAGTCAAATGAGTCCCGACTTGAGGCGCAAATTACATGGGTAAGTCAAACGAGACCCGACTCAAGGCACAAATGATATGGGTGAGTCAAACAAGGCCCGACTCGAGGCACAAATGATAAGGGTGAGTCAAACAAGGCCTGACTCGAGGTACAAATGATAAGGGTGAGTCAAACGAGGCCCGACAAGAGGCGTAAATGATATGGGTGAGTCAAACAAGGCCCAACTCGGGCGCAAACGATGATGGTGAGTCAAGTAAGGATCGACAAGAGGCGCAAATGATACGGTTGAGTCAAACGAGGCCTGACTCAAGGCAGAAACATATGGGTGAGTCAAACGAGGCCCGACTCGAGGCGCAAACATATGGTTGAATCAAATGAGACCCGACTCGAGACGCAAATGATATGGATGAGTCAAACGAGGACTAACTCATGGCACAAATGATAAGGGGGAGTCAAATGAGGCCTCACTCAAGGCGCAAATCTATGGGTGAGTCAAACAAGGCCTGACTTGAGGTGCAAAGGATATAGTTGAGTCCAATGAGGCCCACCTTGAGGCGTAAATGATATGGGTGAGTCAAACGAGGACCGACTTGAGGCACAAGCATATGGATGAGTCAAACGAGGCCCGACAAGAGGCATGAATGATATGGATGAGTCAAACGAGGCTTAACTCGAGACGCAAATGATTTGGTTGAGTCAAACGAAGCCTGACTTGAAGCGTAAATGATATGGTTGAGTCAAACAAGGACTGACTCGAGGCACAAATAATATTGGTAAGTCAAACGAGTCTTGACTCGATACGCAAATGATATGGTTGAGTCAAACGAGCCCTGACTGAAAGCACAAATGATATGGGTGAGTCAAACGAGGCCCTACTCGAGGCGCAAATGATAAGGGTGAGTCAAACGAGGCCCAACAAGAGGTGCAAATGATATGGGTGAGTCAAACGAGGCCCGACTCAAGCACAAATGATAATGGTGAGTCAAGCGAGGCCCACCAAGAGGCGCAAATGATACAGTTGAGTCAAACGAGGCCTGACTCAAGGTGGAAACATATGGGTGAGTCAAACAAGGCCTGACTCGAGGCAAAAACATATGGGTGAGTCAAATGAGACCCAACTCGAGATGGAAATGATGTGGATGAATCAAACGAGGCCCAACTCATGGCACAAATGATAAGGGTAAGTCAAATGAGGCCTAACTCAAGGCGCAAATCTATGGCTGAGTCAAACAAGGCCTAACTTGAGGCGCAAAGGATATGGTTGAGTCCAACGAGGCCCAACTCGAGGCGTAAATGATATGGGTAAGTCAAACAAGGCCCGACTTGAGGCACAAACACATGGGTAAGTCAAATGAGGCTCGACAAGAGGCGTGAATGATATGGATGACTCAAACGAGGCCTAACTCGAGGCGCAAATGATATGGTTGAGTCAAACGAGGCCTGGCTTGAGGCACAAATGATATGAGTGAGTCAAATAAGTCCCGACTCAATACACAAATGATATAGTTGAGTCAAACGAGCCTTGACTCAAGGCACAAATGATATGGGTGAGTCAAACAAGGCCCAACTCGAGGCATAAATGATATGGTTGAGTCAAACAGAGACACGAGGTGCAAACATATGGGTAAGTCAAATGAGGCCTAACTTGAGGGACAAATATATGGTTGACTCAAATGAGGCCTGACTCAAGGCACAAATGATATGGGTGAGTCAAACAAGGCCTGACTCAAGGCATAAATGATAAGGGTGAGTCAAATGAGGCCCGACAAGAGGTGTAAATGATATGGGTGAGTCAAACGAGGCTCAACTCGAGGCGCAAATGATAAGGGTGAGTCAAACAAGGACCAACTCGAGGCACAAATGAGATGGTTAAGTCAAATAAGGCCCAACTAGAGGCGCAAACACATGGATGGTCAAATAAGGCCTAACTCGAGGTGCAAATGATATGGTTGAGTCAAACGAGGCTTGACTCGAGATGCAAACATATGGGTGAGTCAAACTACACCCGACTCGAGGAGCAAATGATGTAGTTGCACCAAACAAGGCCTGACTCGAGGCACAAATGATATGGGTGAGTCAAACGAGGCCTGACTCCTAGCACAAATAACATGGTTGAGTCAAACGAGCCCTGACTTGAGGCGCAAATGATATGGGTGAGTCAAATGAGGCCTGACTCAAGGCGAAAATGATAAGGTTGAGTCAAACAAGGCCCGACAAGAGGCATAAATGATATGCGTCAGTCAAACATGGACCAACTCCAGGCGCAAATGATATGGTTGAGTCAAACAAGGCCCGAGTCGAGGCACAAATGATATGGTTTAGTCAAACGAGGCTCGAATCGAGGTGCAAACATATAGTTGAGTCAAACGAGACCCAGCTCGAGGAGCAAATAATATGGTTGAGTCAAACGAGGCCTGACTCAAGGCACAAACATATTGGCGAGTCAAACGAGGCCTGACTCGAGGCACAAATAATATGGGTGAGTCAAATGAGACCCGACTCGAGGCGCAAATGTTATGGTTGACTCAAACGAGGCCTGACTCGAGGCGTAAACATATAGGTGGGTCAAATGAGGCCCGAGTCAAGGCACAAATGATATGGTTGAGTCAAACAAGGCCCGCATGGAGGCACAAACATATGGGTGAGTCAAACGAGGCCCGACTCGAGGCATAAATGTTATGGTTGAGTCAAATGAGGCCTTACTCAAGGCACAAATGATATGGTTGAGTCAAATGAGGCCCGACCGAGGCACAAATGATAAGGGTAAGTCAAACGAGGCCCGACAAGAGGCCCATATGATAAGGGTGAGTCAAACGAGGCTAGACTCAAGGCCCAACTGTAGGCGTAAATTATATGGTTGAGTCAAACAAGGCCTGACTCATGGCGCAAACGTATGGGTGAGTCAAACGAGGTCCAATTCGAGGCAAAAATGATATCGTTGAGTTAAACGAGGCCCGACTCAAGGCGTAAATGATAAGGGTGAGTTAAACAAGGCCCAACTCGAGGTGCAAATTATATGGACAAGTCAAACGAGGCCCTACTTGAGGCACAAATGATGAGCATGAGTCAAACGAGGCCCGAGTCTAGACGCAAACATATGGGTGAGTGAATGAGGCCCGACTTGAGGCACAAGTGAGAACAGTGAGTCAAGTAAGGCCCAACAAGAGGCACAAATGGTATGGTTGAGTCAAACAAGACCCAACTCGAGGCGCAAATGATATGGTTGAGTCAAGCGAGGCCTAACTCAAGGCACAAATGATAAGGGTGAGTCAAACGAGATCCGACTCGAGGTGCAAATCTATGGGTGAGTCAAACGAGGCCTGACTTGAGGTGCAAATGATAAGGGTGAGTCAAACGAGGCCCGTCTTGAGGCGCAAATGATATGGTTGAGACAAACGAGGCTTGACTCGAGGCACAAATGATAAGGGTAAGTCAAACAAGGCTCAACTCGAGGCGTAAATGATAAGGGTAGAGTCTAACGAGGCTCGACTCGAGGTGTAAATGACAAGGGTGAATCAAACGAGGCTCGACTCAAGGCACAAATCTATGGGTAAGTCAAACGAGGCCTGACTCGAGGTAAAAATGATATGGGTGAGTCAAACGAGGCCCAACTTGAGGGGCAAATGATATGGTTGAGTAAAACAAGGCCTGACTCAAGGCGCAAATGATATGGGTGACTCAAACGAGGCCCAGCTCGAGGCGCAAATGATAAGGGTGAGTCAATCGAGGCCCAACTCGAGTTGCAAACGATATGGTTGAGTCAAACATGACTCGAGAAGAGGCGTAAATGATATGGTTAAGTCAAATGAGGCCCGACTCCTGGTGCAATAGATAAGGATGAGTCAAAGGAGGCTCGACTCGAGGCACAAATGATATGGGTGAGTCAAACGAGGCCCAACACGAGGCACAAATCAAATGAATGAGTCAAACGAGGCCTGACTCGATGCTCAAATGAGAAGGGTGAGTCAAACGAGTACTGACTCAAGGCACAAATAATATGGGTGAGTCAAATGAGAAAAAGATAAGGGTGAGTCAAACGTGGCCCGACTCAAGGCGCAAACACATGGGTGAGTCATATGAGGCCCAATTCGAGGCACAAATAATATGGTTGAGTCAAACGAGCCCCACTTCGAGGCGCCAATGATAAGGGTGAGTCAAACGAGGCCTGAGTCGTGGTGCAAATCTATGGATGAGTCAAACAAGGCCTGACTTGAGGTACAAATGATATGGTTGAGTCAAACAAGACCCGACTCGAAGCGCAAATTATAAGGGTAAGTTAAACGATGCCCAACTCGAGGCACAAATGATATGGGTGAGTTGAACGAGGACCGACCCAAGGAACAAATGATATGGTTGAGTCAAATGAGGCTTGACTCGAGGTTCAAATGATACAGGTGAGTCAAACGAGGCCTCACCCGAGGCACAAATGATATGGGTGGGTCAAACAAGGTTTCACTCGAGGCTCAAGTGATAAGGGTGAGTCAAACGAGGCCTGACTCGAGGTGTAAATGATAAGGGTGTGTCAAACAAGGACCGACTTGAGGCATAAATGATAAGGGTGAGTCAAATGAGGCCCGACTCAAGGCACAAATGATATGGTTAAGTCAAACCAGGCCTGACTCAAGGCTCAAGTGATAAGGGTGAGTCAAACGAGGCCTGACTTGAGGCCCAAATGATATGGTTGAGTCAAACGAGGCGCAAATGATACAGTTTAGTGAAACGAGGCCTAACTCGAGGCGTAAATGATAAGGGTAAGTCAAAGAAGGCCCGACTTGAGGCACAAATGATAAGGGTGAGTCAAACGAGGGCTAACTTAAGGCGCAAATGATATGGTTGAGTCAAACGAAGCCCAACTAGAGGTGCAAACATATGGTTAAGTCAAACGAGGCCTAACTCGAGGCACAAATTATATGGGTGAGTCAAACGAGGCCTGACTCATGGTGCAAACATGTGGGTGAGTCAAACGGGGCCCGACTCGAGGCGCAAATGATATGGGTGAGCGAAACAAGGCCCATCTCGAGGCGCAAATGATAAGGGTGAGTCAAACAAGGCCCGTCAAGAGGCGCAAATGATATGGTTGAGTCACACAAGGATCAACTCCAGGCGCAAATGATATGATTGAGTCAAACAAGGCCCAAATTGAGGTGCAAACATATAGTTGAGTCAAACGAGGTCTGACTCGCAGAGCAAATAGTATGGTTGAGTCAAACGAGGCGTAACTCAAGGCTCAAACATATGGGTGAGTCAAACGAGGACCGACTCAAGGTACAAATGATATGGGTGAGTCAAATGAGGCCCAACTCGAGGCGCAAATGTTATGGTTGAGTCAAACGAGGCCCAACCCGAGGCGTCAACATATAAGTGAGTCAAATGAGGCCCGAGTCAAGGCGCAAATGATATGGTTGAGTCAAACAAGGCTCGAATGGAGGCACAGACATATGGGTGAGTGAAACGAGGCTCGACTCGAGGCACAAATAATGTGGCTGAGTGAAACGAGGCCTGACTCAAGGAACAAATGATATGGGTGAGTCAAACGAGGCTCGACTCGAGGTGCAAATGATATGGTTGAGTCAAATGAGGCCTTACCCGAGGCACAAATGATATGGTTGGGTCAAATGAGGCCTTACCCGAGGCATAAATGATATGGTTGAGTCAAACGAGGCCCGACCGAGGTACAAATGATAAGGGTGAGTCAAACGAGGCCCGACAAGAGGCGTAAATGATAAGGGTGAGCTAAACGAGGCCTGACAAGAGGCGCGAATGATATGGGTGAGTCAAACGAAGCCAGACTTGAGGCATAAATGATATGGTTAACTCAAACGAGGTCTAACTTAAGGCACAAATGATATAGGTGAGTCAAAGGAGGCCCGACTCAAGGCACAAATGATACAGTTTAGTCAAATGAGACTCAACTCGAGGCACAAACATATGGGTGAGTCAAATGAGGCCCGACTCGAGGAACAAATGATATAGTTAAGTCAAACGAGGTCTGACTCAAGGCACAAATGGTATGGGTGAGTCAAATGAGGCCTGACTCGAGGCACAAATGATATGGTTGAGTTAAACGAGGCCTGACTCGAGGCGCAAATGATATGGGTGAGTCAAACAAGCCGCGACTCGAGGTGGAAATGATAAGGGTGAATCAAACGAGGCCCAACAAGAGGCCCAAAAAATAAAGGTGAGTCAAACAAGGCCCAACTCGAGGCACAAATGATATGGTTAAGTCAAACGAGGCTTGACTAGAGGCGCAAATGGTATGGTTCAGTCAAACGAGGCCTAACTCGAGGCGCAAATGATAAGGGTGGGTGAAATAAGGCCTAACTCGAGGTGCAAATGATAAGGGTGAGTGAAACGAGGTGCGACTCGAGGTGCAAATGATATAGTTGAGTCAAACCAGGCCTGACTCGAGGCTCAAGTGAAAAGGGTGAGTCAAACAAGGCTTGACTCGAGGCCTAAATGATATGGTAGAGTCAAACGAGGCGCAAATGATATGGTTCAATGAAACAAGGCCTTACTCGAGGCGTAAATGATAAGGGTGACTCAAACGAGGCCCAACTCAAGGCGCAAATGTTATGGTTAAGTCAAACAAGGCCTAACTCGATACAAAAATAATATGGTTGAGTCCAACAAGGCTTGACTCAAGGCACAAATGATATGGTTGAGGTAAATGAGACCCGACTCAAGGCGCAAACACAAGGGTGAGTCAAATGATGCTCAACTCGAGGCGCACATGATATGGTTGAGTCAAACAACGCCCTACTCGAGGAGCAAATGATAAGGGTGAGTCAAACGAGGCCTGACTCGAGGCACAAACATATAGGTGAGTCAAACAAGGCCCGACTTTATGCGCAAACATATGGGTGAGTCAAATGAGGCCCGACTCGAGGTGCAAATGATAACGATGACTTAAACAAGGCCTAACTCAAGGCGCAAATGATATGAGTGCATCAAACGAGGCCTGACACCAGGTGCAAATGATATGGTTGAGTCAAACGAGGCCTGACTCGAGACGCAAATATATGGTTGAGTCAAATAAGGACCGACTTGAGGTGCCAATTATAAGGGTGACTGAAACGAGGCCTGATTCGAGGCGCAAATATGGGTGAGTCAAACGTGGCCCGACTCAAGGCGTAAATGATATGGGTGAGTCAAACAAGGCTAGACTCGAGGCGCAAATGATAAGAGTAGGTCCAACGAGGCCCAACTCGAGTTGCAAATGATAAGAATGGGTCAAACGAGGCCCGACTCGAGGCACAAATGAGAAGGGTGAGTCAAACGAGGATTGGTTCGAGGTGCAAACATATAGGTGAGTCAAACGAGGCCCGACTATAGTTGCAAATTATATGGTTAAGTCAAACAAGGCCTGACTCATGGCGCAAACGTATGGGTGAGTCAAATGAGGTCCGATTCAAGGCAAAAATGATATGGTTGACTCAAACGAGGCCCAACTTGAGGCATAAATGATATGGGTGAGTCAAACGAGGCCCGACTCGAGCCACAAATCATATGGGTGAGTTAAACAAGGCCTGACTCGAGGTACAAATGATAAGGGTGAGTCAAATGAGGCCCGAGTCGAGGCACAAACATGTGGGTGAGTCAAATGAGGCCCAACTCGAGGAGTAAATGATAACGATGAGTCAAGCGAGGTCCAACTCGAGGCGCAAATGATATGCTTGAGTCAAATGAGGCTCGATTGGAGGTGCAAACTTATGGGTGAGTCAAACGAGGCCCGACTCGAGGCGCAAATTATATGGTTGAGTCAAACGAGGCCTGGCTCGTGGTGCAAACATGTGGGTGAGTCAAACAGGGCCAGACTCGAGGCGCAAATGATATGGGTGAGTCAAACGAAGCCAGACTTGAGGCACAAATGATATGGTTGAGTCAAACGAGGACTGACTCAAGGCACAAATTATATGGGTGAGTTAAAGGAGGCCCGACTCGAGGCACAAATGATACAGTTTAGTCTAATGAGACCTGACTCAAGGCACAAATATATGGGTGAGTCAAACGAGGTCCGACTCGAGGAACAAATGATACGGTTAAGTCAAACGAGGCCTGAGTCAAGGCAGAAATAATATGGAAGAGTCAAACGAGGACCGACTCGAGGCACATATGATATGGTTGAGTCAAATAAGGCCTAACTTGAGGCACAAATGATATGGGTGAGGCAGACAAGACCGACTCGAGGCACAAATAATAAGGGTGAGTCAAATGAGGCCTGACAAGAGTCCCAAATGATAAGGGTGAGTCAAACGAGGCCCGCCAAGAGGCGCAAATGATATGGGTGAGTCAAACGAGGCCCAACTCAAGGCACAAATGATATGGTTGAGTCAAATGAGGCCTGACTAGAGGCGTAAATGGTATGGTTCAGTCAAACGAGGCCTAACTCGAGGCACAAATGATATGGGAGGGTCTAACAAGGCCCAAGTCGAGGCACAAACGATAAGGGTGAGTCAAAAGAGGCCTGAGTCGAGGCACAAACATATGGTGAGTCAAATGAGGCTCGACTCGAGGCATAAATGATAACGATGAGTCAAGCGAGGTCCAACAAGAGGCACAAATGATACGGTTGAGTCAAACGAGGCCCGACTTAAGGCGTAAACATATGGGTAAGTCAAATGAGGCCTGACTCGAGGCGTAAATGATATAGTTGAGTCAAACGAGCCCTAACATGAGGCACAAATGATATGGATGAGTCAAACGAGGACTAACTTGAGGCACAAATGATAAGGGTAAGTAAAACAAGGCCCGACAAGAGGTGCAAATGATATGGGTGAGCCAAACGAGGCCCATCTCAAGGCGCAAATGATAAGGGTGAGTCAAACAAAGCCCGACAAGAGGCACAAATGATATGGGTGAGTCAAACAAGGACCAACTCCAGGCGCAAATGATATCGTTGAGTCAAATGAGGCACGAGTGGAGACGCAAATGATATGGTTGTGTCAAATGAGGCTCGAATCAAGGCTCAAACATATAGTTGAGTCAAACAAGGCCTGACTTACGGAGCAAATAGTATGGTTGAGTCAAACGAGGCCTGACTCAAGGTGCAAACATATGGGTGAGTGAATTGAGTCCCGACACGAGGGACAAATGATGTGGTTGAGTCAAACGAGGCCTGCCTCAAGGCACAAATAATATCGGCGAGTCAAATGAGGACCGACTCGAGGCGCAAATGTTATGGTTGAGTCAAACAAGGCTTGACTCGAGGCATAAACATATAGGTGAGTCAAATGAGGCTTGAGTCAAGGCACAAATGATATGGTTTAGTGAAACGAGGCCCAAATGGTGGCGCAAACATATGGGTGAGTCAAACGAGGCCCGACTCGAGGCACAAATAATGTGGTTGATGAAACGAGGCCTGACTCAACCAACAAATGATATGGGTGAGTTAAACGAGGCCCGACTCTAGGCGCAAATGATATGGTTGAGTCAAACGAGGCCTTACTCGAGGCACAAATGATATGGTTAAGTCAAACAAGGACTGACCGAGGCACAAATGATAAGGGTGTGTCAAATGAGGCCCGACAAGAGGCGTAAATGATAAGGGTGAGTTAAACGAGGCCTAACAAGAGGCGTAAATGATATGGGTGAGTCAAACAAAGCCAGACTTGAGGCGCAAATGATATGGTTGAGTCAAACGAGGCCTGACTCGAGGCACAAATGATATGGGTGAGTCAAAGGAGGCCCGACTCGAGGCACAAATGATATGGTTTAGTCAAATGAGACCCGACTCGAGGCACAAACATATGGGTGAGTCAAACGAGGCCCGAATCGAGGAACAAATCATATGGTTGAGTCAAACGAGGCCTGACTCGAGGCACAAATGATATGGGTGAGTCAAACGAGGCCTGACTCGAGGTGCAAATGATATGGTTGAGTCAAACGAGGCTTGACTCGAGGCGCAAATGATATGGGTGAGGCAGACGAGGCACGGCTCGAGGCGCAAATGATAAGGGTGAGTCAAACGAGGCCCGGCAAGAGGTGCAAATGATATGGGTGAGTCAAACGAGGCCTAACTCGAGGCACAAATGATATGGTTGTGTCAAACGAGGCCTAACTAGAGGTATAAATGGTATGGTTCAGTTAAACGAGGCCTAACTCGAGGCACAAATGATATGGGTGGGTCAAATGAGGCCTAACTCGAGGCGTAAATGATATAGTTGAGTCAAACGAGCCCTAACATGAGGCACAAATGATATGGGTGAGTCAAACGAGGCCTAACTCGAGGCACAAATGATATGGTTGTGTCAAACGAGGCCTAACTAGAGGTATAAATGGTATGGTTCAGTTAAACGAGGCCTAACTCGAGGCACAAATGATATGGGTGGGTCAAATGAGGTCTAACTCGAGGCGCAAATGATAAAGGTGAGTCAAATGAGGCACGACTTGAGGCGCAAATGATCTAGTTGAGTCAAACAAGGCCTAACTCGAGGCTCAAGTGAAAAGGGTGAGTCAAACAAGGCTTGACTCAAGGCCTAAATGATATGGTTGAGTCAAACGAGGCACAAATGATATGGTTGAGTGAAACAAGGCCTGACTCGAGGCATAAATGATAAGGGTGAGTCAAATGAGGCCCAACTCAAGGCGCAAATGATATGGTTGAGTTAAATGAGACTCGACTCAAGGCGCAAACACAAGGGTGAGTCAAATAAGGCTCAACTCGAGGCGCAAATGATATGGTTGGGTCAAACGAGGCTCGACGGGAGGTGCAAACATATGGGTGAGTCAAACGAGGCCCGACTCGAGGCGCAAATTATATGGTTGAGTCAAACGAGGCCTGGCTCGTGGTGCAAACATGTGGGTGAGTTGAACGGGGCCTGACTCAAGGCGCAAATGATATAGGTGAGTCAAACGAAGCCAGATTTGAGGCGCAAATCATATGGGTGAGTCAAACGAGGTCCAACTCGAGGTGCACATGATTTGGGTAAGTCAAACGAGGTTTGACTCGAGGCACAAATGAGATGGTTGGGTCAAATGAGGCCCGACTCAAGGCGCAAATGATATTGTTGAGTCAAACGAGGCATGACTTAAGGCACAAATAATAAGGGTGAGTCAAACGAGGCCCGACTCGAGGCACAAATGATATCGTTCAGTCAAACGAACCCTAACTCAAGGCACAAATGATATGGGTGAGTTAAACAAGGCCCGACTCGAGGCACAAATGAAATGATTGAGTCAAATGAGACCCGACTCGAGGAACAAATGATATCGGTGAGTCAAACGAGGCCTGACTCGAGGCACAAATGATATGGGTGAGTGAAACGAGTCTCGACTCGAGGCGCAAATGATATGATTTAGTCAAACGAGACCTGACTCGAGGCACAAACATATGGGTGAGTCAAACGAGGCCTGACTCGAGAAACAAATGATATGGGTGAGTCAAATGAGTCCCGACTTGAGGCACAAATGATATGGTTGAGTCAACGAGGCATGACTCAACGCACAAATGATGTGGTTGAGTCAAATAAGGCCTGACTTCAAGGTGCAAACATATGGGTGAGTCAAATGACACCCGACTCGAGGTACAAATGATGTGGTTGAGTCAAACAAGGCCTGACTCGAGGCACAAATGATATGGTTGAGTCAAACGAGCCCTCACTCGAGGCGCAAATCATATGGGTGAGTCAAACGAGGCCTGACTCGAGGCGCAAATGATAAGGGTGAGTAAAACAAGGCTCGACAAGAGGTGCAAATGATATGGGTGAGCCAAACGAGGCCCGACTCGAGTCGTAAATGATAGGGTTAAGTCAAACAAGGCCTGACTCGAGGTGCAAATGATATGGGTTTGTCACACAAGGCAGGACTCGAGGAGCAAATGATAAGGGTGGGTCAAACAAGGCCAGACCCGAGGCACAAATGATATGGGTGAGTCAAACAAGGCCTGACTCGAGACACAAATGATATGGGTGAATCAAACAAGGTCTGACTCGAGGCACAAATGATATGGGTTAGTCAAACGAGGCCTGACTCAAGGTCCAAAGGATATGGTTGAGTCATACGAGGCCCAACTTGAGGCGCAAATGATATGGTTGACTCAAATGAGGCCCCACTCGAGGCGCAAATGATAAGGGTGAGGTAAACGAGGCCCGACTCAAGGCACAAATGATAAGGGTGAGTCAAACAAGGCTTGACTTAAGGCAAATATGATATGGGTGAGTCAAACAAGGCTTGACTTGAGGTGCAAATCTATAGGTGAGGCAAACGAGGTGCGACTCGAGGTGCAAACGATATGGGTTAGTCACACAAGGCACAACTCAAGCCGTAAATGATAAATGTGAGTCAAACGAGGCCAAACTCGAGGCAGAAATGATATGATTGAGTTAAACGAATCCCGACTCAAGGCACAAACGTATGGGTGAGTCAAACGAGGCCCGACTCGAGGCGCAAATTATATGGTTGAGTCAAACGAGACCTAACTTGTATCGCAAACATTTGGGAGAGTCAAACCAGGCCCAACTCAAGGCACAAATGATATGGTTGAGTCAAATGATGCCGGCCTCGAGGCATAAATGATCCTGTTGAGTCAAACGAGCCCCAACTCGAGGCGCAAACATATGTATGAGTCAAACGAGGCCTGACTCGAGGAACAAATGATATGGTTGAGTCACACGAGGCTTGACTCGAGGCGTGAAAGATAAGGGTGAGTCAAACAAACCCTGACTCAACGCACAAATGATATGGGTGAGTCAAAGAAGACCCAACTCGAGGCGCAAATGATATGGTTTAGTCAAACGAGTCCTCACTCGAGGCGCAAATGATATGGTTGAGTCAAAAGGGACCCGACTCGAGGCACAAACATATGTGCGAGTCAAACGAGGCCTGACTCGAGAACAAATATATGGTTGAGTCAAACGAGGCCTGACTCGAGGCGCAAATGATATGGTTGAGTCAAACAAGGCCTGGCTCGTGGTGCAAACATGTGGGTGAGTTAAACGGGGCCTGACTCAAGGCGCAAATGATATAGGTGAGTCAAACGAAGCCAGATTTGAGGCGCAAATGATATGGTTGAGTCAAACGAGGACTGACTCGAGGCACAAATTATATAGGTGAGTTAAAGGAGGCTCAACTCGAGGCACAAATGATACGGTTTAGTCTAATGAGACCTGACTCAAGACACAAACATATGGGTGAGTCAAACGAGTCCCGACTCGAGGAACAAATGATATGGTTAAGTCAAACGAGGCCTGAGTCGAGGCACAAATGATATGGGTGAGTCAAACGAGGACCGACTCGAGGCACAAATGATATGGTTGAGTCAAATAAGGCCTGACTCAAGGCGCAAATGATATGGGTGAGGCAGACAAGGTGCGACTCGAGGCGCAAATAATAAGGGTGAGTCAAACGTGGCCTGACAAGAGTCCCAAATGATAAGGGGGAGTTAAACGAGGCCCGCCAAGAGGCACAAATGATATGGGTGAGTCAAACGAAGCTCAACTCAAGGCACAAATGATATGGTTGAGTCAAATGAGGCCTGACTAGAGGCGCAAATGGTATGGTTCAGTCAAACGAGGCCTAACTCGAGACACAAATGATATGGAAGGGTCAAACGAGGCCTGACTCGAGGTGCAAATGATAAGGGTAAGTCAAATGAGGCATGACTCGAGGCGCAAATGATATAGTTGAGTCAAACAAGGCCTGACTCGAGGCTCAAGTGAAAAGGGTGAGTCAAACAAGGCTTGACTCGAGGCCTAAATGATATGGTTAAGTCAAACGAGGCACAAATGATATGGTTGAGTGAAACGAGGCCTGACTCGAGGCGTAAATGAGAAGGGTGAGTCAAACGAGGCCCAACTCAAGGTGCAAATGATATGGTTGATTCAAACAAGGCCTTACTCGATGCACAAATAATATGGTTGAGTCAAACAAGGCCCGACTCAAGGCGCAAATGATATGGATGAGTTAAACGAGACTCGACTCAAGGAACAAACACAAGGGTGAGTTAAATGAGGCTCAACTCGAGGCACAAATGATATGGTTGAGTCAAAGAACACCCTACTCAAGGAGAAAATGATAAGGTTGAGTCAAACGAGGCCTGACTCGAGGCACAAACATATTGGTGAGTCAAATGAGGCCCGACTTTAGGCGCAAACATATGGGTGAGTCAAATAAAGCCCGACTCGAGGTGCAAATAATAACGGTGACTTAAACGAGGCCAGACTCAAGGCGCAAATGATATAGGTGCATCAAACGAGGCCTGACACCAGTTGCAAATGATATGGTTGAGTCAAACGAGGCCTGACTTGAGGTGCAAACATATGGTTGAGTCAAACGAGGCCCCCAACTCGAGGCGCCAATTATAAGGGTGACTAAAACGAGGCCTAACTTGAGGCACAAATGATATGAGTGAGTCAAACATGGCCCGACTCGAGGCATAAATGATATGGGTGAGTCAAACGAGGCTAGACTCGAGGTGCAAATGATAAGAGTGAGTCAAACGAGGCCCAACTCGAGGCACAAATGATATGGTTAAGTCAAACAAGGCTCGATTCAAGGTGCAAACATATAGGTGAGTCAAACGAGGCCAACTATAGGCATAAATTATATGGTTGAGTCAAACAAGGCTTGACTCATGGCACAAACGTATGGGTGAGTCAAACAAGGTCCGATTCAAGGTAAAAATGATATGGTGGAGTCAAACAAGGCCCGACTCGAGGCGTAAATGAGAAGGGTGAGTCAAACGTGGCCCGACTCGAGGCGTAAATTATATGGGTGAGTCCAACGAGGCTCGACTCGAGGCACAAATGATATGGGTGAGTCAAACAAGGCCTGACTAGAGGCACAAATGATAAGGGTGAGTCAAACGAGGCCCGAGTTGAGGCGCTTACATATGGGTGAGTCAAATGAGGCCTAACTCGAGGCATAAATGATAACAATGAGTCAAGTGAGGCTCGACATGAGGCACAAATAATACGGTTGAGTCAAAGGAGGCCCAACTCGAGGCACAAACATATGGGTTAGTCAAATAAGGCCCGACTCGAGGCGCAAATGATATGGTTGAGTCATACGAGGACCAACTCAAGGCACAAATGATAAGGGTGAGTCAAATGAGGCTCGACTCGAGGCGCAAATCGATGGGTGAGTCAAATGAGGCCCCTCTCGAGGCACAAATGATATGGTTGAGTCAAACGAGGCCCGACTCAAGGTGCAAATGATAAGGGTGAGTGAAATGAGGACCAACTTGAGGCACAAATCTATGGGTGAGTCAAATGAGGCCCATCTCGAGGCATAAATAATATTATTGAGCCAAACGAGGCCTGACTCGAGGCGCAAATGATAAGGGTAAGCCTAACGAGGCTTGACTCAAGGTGTAAATGATATGGTTGGGTCAAACGAGGCCCGACTCGAGGTGGAAATGATAAGGGTAAGTCAAACGAGGCCCAACTCGAGGCGCAAATCTATAGGTGAGTCAAACGAGGCCTAACTCGAGGTACAAATGATATGGGTGAGTCAAACAATGCCCAACTCGAGGGACAAATGATATGGTTGAGTGAAATGAGGCCTGACTCGAGGCGCAAATGATAAGGGTGAGTCAAACAAGGCCTGGCTCGAGGCACAAATGATAAGGGAGAGTCAAACGACACCCAGCTCGAGGTGCAAATGATATGGTTGAGTCAAACGAGGCCTGACTCAAGGAGCAAATGATATGGTTAAGTCAAACGAGGCCCAACTCCTGGCTCAATAGATAAGGGTAAGTCAAACAAGGCTCGACTCGAAGCACAAATGATATGGGTGAGTCAAACGAGGCCCAACTCGAGGCACAAATGATATGGATGAGTCAAACGAGGCCTAACTTGAGGCTCAAATGATAAGGGTGAGTGAAACGAGTACTGACTCAAGGCACAAATGAAGTGGGTGAGTCAAACGAGGCCTAACTCAAGGTGTAAATAATATGGTTGAGTTAAACAAGGTCCGACTCGAGGAGCAAAAGATAAGGTTGAGTCAAACGAGGCCCAACTCAAGGTGCAAACACATGGGTGAGTCAAATGTGGCCTGACTCAAGATGAAAATGATATGGATGAGCCAAATGAGGCCCACTTCAAGGCATGAATGATAAGGGTGAGTCCAATGAGGCCTGAGTCATGGTGCAAATCTATGGATGAGTCAAACAAGGCCCGACTTGAGGTACAAATGATATGGTTGAGACAAACGAGACTTGACTCGAGGCACAAATTATAAGGGTAAGTTAAACGATGCCCAACTCGAGGCACAAATGATATGGTGAGTCAAACGAGGATCGACCTGAGGCACAAATGATATGGTTGAGTGAAACGAGGCCTGACTCGAGGCGTAAATGATAAGGGTGTGTCAAACGAGGCCTGACTTGAGGCGCAAATGATAAGGGTGAATCAAATGAGGCCCGACTCGAGGAGCAAATGATATGGTTAAGTCAAACCCGGCCTGATTCGAGGCTCAAGTGATAAGGGTGAGTCAAATGAGGCCTGACTCGTGGCCCAAATGATATGGTTGAGTCAAACGGGGCACAAATTATACGATTTAGTGAAACGAGGCCTGACTCGAGGCGTAAATGATAAAGGTGAGTCAAACAAGGCCCGACTTGAGGCACAAATGATAAGGGTGAGTCAAACAAGGCCCAACTCAAGGCGCAAATGATATGGTTGAGACAAACAAGGCCTGACTCGATATGGGTGAGTCACACAAGGCACGAATCGGGGCGCAAATGATAAGGGTAAGTCAAACGAGGCCTGACTTGGGCTACAAATGATATGATTGAGTCAAACGAAGCCCGACTGGGGGTGCAAACATGTGGACGTGTCAAATGGGGCCCGACTCAAGGCACAAATGATATGGGTGAGTCAAATGAGGCCCACCTCGAGGAGCAAATGATATGGTTGAGTCAAACGAGGCCCCCGACTTGAGGCGTGAATGATAAGGGTGAGTCAAACGAGTGTAGACTCAAGGCGCAACTGATATGGGTGAGTCAAATGATGCCCGACCCGAGGCACAAATAATATGGTTAACTCAAACGTGACCTGACTCGAGGGACAAATGATATGTTCAGTCAAACAAGGCCTAACTCGAGGCACAAATGATATGGGTGAGTCAAACGAGGCCCGATCCTAGGCACAAATGATAAGGGTGAGTCCAATGAGGCCTGACAAGTGGCGCAAACGATATGGGTGAAGCCAACGAGGCCCAACTCAAGGTGCAAATGATATGATTGAGTCAAACAAGGCCTGACTCAAGATGCAAATGATATGGTTGAGTCAAACGAGGCCTGGCTTGAGGCACAAATGATATGGGTGAGTCAAATGAGCCTCTACTCGAGGCACAAATGATAAGGGTGAGTCAAATGAGGCCCGACTCGAGGCACAAACATAAGGGTGAGTGAAACGAGGCACGACTTGAGGCGCAAATGATAAGGGTGTGTCAAATGAGGCCCGACAAGGGGCGCAAATCATATGGATGAGTCAAACGAGGTCCAACTCGAGGTGCACATGATTTGGGTAAGTCAAACGAGGCTTGACTCGAGGCACAAATGAGATGGTTGGGTCAAATGAGGCCCGACTCAAGGCGCAAATGATATCGTTGAGTCAAATGAGGCATGACTTAAGGCACAAATAATAAGGGTGAGTCAAACGAGGCCCGACTCGAGGCACAAATGATATCGTTCAGTCAAACGAACCCTAACTCAAGGCACAAATGATATGGGTGAGTTAAACGAGGCCCGACTCGAGGCACAAATGAAATGATTGAGTCAAATGAGACCCGACTCGAGGAACAAATGATATCGGTGAGTCAAACGAGGCCTGACTCGAGGCACAAATGATATGGGTGAGTGAAACGAGTCTCGACTCGAGGCGCAAATGATATGATTTAGTCAAACGAGACCTGACTCGAGGCACAAACATATGGGTGAGTCAAACGAGGCCTGACTCGAGAAACAAATGATATGGGTGAGTCAAATGAGTCCCGACTTGAGGCACAAATGATATGGTTGAGTCAAACGAGGCATGACTCAACGCACAAATGATGTGGTTGAGTCAAACCAGGCCTGACTTCAAGGTGCAAACATATGGGTGAGTCAAACGACACCCGACTCGAGGTACAAATGATGTGGTTGAGTCAAACAAGGCCTGACTCGAGGCACAAATGATATGGTTGAGTCAAACGAGCCCTCACTCGAGGCGCAAATCATATGGGTGAGTCAAACGAGGCCTGACTCGA
The DNA here is from genome assembly GCA_037013595.1 of Dicorynia guianensis. Lineage (NCBI taxonomy): Eukaryota > Viridiplantae > Streptophyta > Magnoliopsida > Fabales > Fabaceae > Dicorynia > Dicorynia guianensis. The sequence goes on along the minus strand of JASUAB010000002.1, from coordinate 19,000,121 downwards.
GGCGCAAATGATAAGGGTGAGTAAAACAAGGCTCGACAAGAGGTGCAAATGATATGGGTGAGCCAAACGAGGCCCGACTCGAGTCGTAAATGATAGGGTTGAGTCAAACAAGGCCTGACTCGAGGTGCAAATGATATGGGTTTGTCACACAAGGCAGGACTCGAGGAGCAAATGATAAGGGTGGGTCAAACAAGGCCAGACCCGAGGCACAAATGATATGGGTGAGTCAAACAAGGCCTGACTCGAGACACAAATGATATGGGTGAATCAAACAAGGTCTGACTCGAGGCACAAATGATATGGGTTAGTCAAACGAGGCCTGACTCGAGGTCCAAAGGATATGGTTGAGTCATACGAGGCCCGACTTGAGGCGCAAATGATATGGTTGACTCAAATGAGGCCCCACTCGAGGCGCAAATGATAAGGGTGAGGTAAACGAGGCCCGACTCGAGGCGCAAATGATAAGGGTGAGTCAAACAAGGCTTGACTTAAGGCAAATATGATATGGGTGAGTCAAACAAGGCTTGACTTGAGGTGCAAATCTATAGGTGAGGCAAACGAGGTGCGACTCGAGGTGCAAATGATATGGGTTAGTCACACAAGGCACGACTCAAGCCATAAATGATAAATGTGAGTCAAACGAGGCCAAACTCGAGGCAGAAATGATATGATTGAGTTAAACGAATCCCGACTCAAGGCACAAACGTATGGGTGAGTCAAACGAGACCCGACTCGAGGCGCAAATTATATGGTTGAGTCAAACGAGGCCTAACTTGTATCGCAAACATTTGGGAGAGTCAAACCAGGCCCAACTCAAGGCACAAATGATATGGTTAAGTCAAATGATGCCGGCCTCGAGGCATAAATGATAAAGGTGAGTAAAACGAGGCCCGAGTTGAGGTGAAAATGATATATGAGTCAAACGAGGCCCATCCCGAAGCGCAAATAATATGGTTGAGTCAAACGAGGCCTGACTCGAGAGGAAAATGATATGGTTGAGTCAAATAGGACAACTCTGACAAAAATGATACAGGTGGGTCAAACGAGGCCTGACACCGGCAGAACTAGTAAGGTTGAGTCAAACGTGGACTGACTCTAGCATAAATGATAAGGGTGAGTCACACGAGGGCTGCGTTTACCCCAAATGGTAAGGTTGACTCAAATGATGCCGGTCTCTGGTACAAATGGTAAGGATGAGATGATCGAGGCCTGACTCAGGAACAAATGAGAAGGTTGAGTCAAATGAGCCCAAACGCTGACACAAATGCTAAGGGTTAGTCAAACGAGGCCTGAATGTGGTACAAATGATAAGGGTGAGTCAAACGAGGCCCGGCTCCAACACAATTTGTAAGGCTAAATCAAATGAGGCTTGACTCTGGCACAAATGAGAAAGTTGAGTCAAATGACCCCCAACTCTGGCAAATGCTAAGGGTTAGTCAAACGAGGCACGACCCTGGCTCAAATGGTAAGTTAAGTCACACGAGTGCCGACTCCAGAACAAATGGCAAGGTGGAGTCAAACAAGGACCGAGTATAGCATAATGTCTAAGGTTAAGTCAAATGAGGCCTGACTCTAGCACAAATGGCAAGGTCGAGTCAAACGTGGTCCACCTTTGGTACAAATGATAAGGGTGAGTCAAACGAGGTCCGACTCGAGATGCAAATGATATGGGTGAGTCAAACGAGGCCCAACTCGAGGCGCAAATGATATGAATGAGTCAAACAAGGCTCAACTCGAGGTGCAAACAATAAGGGTGAGTCAAACAAGGCCTGACTCGAGGCATAAATGATAAGGGTGAGTCAAACGAGGCCTGACTCGAGGCACAAATGATATGGGTGAGACAAACGAGGCCCGACTCGAGGCACAAATGATATGGGTGAGTCAAATGAGACCTGACTCGAGGCGCAAATGATATGATTGAGTGAAATAAGGCCCAACTCGAGGTCCAAATGATAAGGGTGAGTCAAACGAAGCGCGACTTGAGGAGCAAATATATGGGTGAGTCAAACGAGGCCCCACTCGAGGCACAAATGATATGGTTGAGTTAAATGAGACTCGACTCGAGGTGCAAACAATAAGCGTGAGTCAAACAAGGACTGACTCAAGTCACAAATGATAAGGGTGAATCAAATGAGGCCCGACTCGAGGCACAAATGATATGGTTGAGTAAAACGAGGCCTAACTCGAGGCACAAACACATGGGTGAGTCAAATGAGGCCCAACTCGAGGCGCAAATGATATGGTTGAGTCAAACGAGGCCCAACTCGAGGCATAAATGATAAGGGTTGAGTGAAACAAGGCCTGACTCGAGGCACAAATGATAACGGTGAGTTAAACAAGGCTCGACTCGAGGCACAAATGATATGGGAGAGTGAAACGAGGCCCAACTCAAGGTGCAAATGATATGGTTGAGTGAAACAAGGCCCGACTCGAGGCACAAATGATAAGGGTGAGTGAAACAAGGCCTGACTTGAGGCACAAATGATAACGGTTAGTTAAACAAGGCTCAACTCGAGGCGCAAATGATATGGGTGAGTGAAACGAGGCCCAACTCAAGGCACAAATGATATGGATGAGTCAAACAAGGCCTAACTCGAGGCGCAAATGAAAAGGGTAAGTGAAACAAGGCCTAAGTCAAGGAACAAATTATATCGGTAAGTCAAATGAGGCCCGACTCGAGGCGCAAATGACATGGTTGAGTCAAACAAGGCCCGACTCGAGGCGCAAATAATAAGGGTGAGTGAAATGAGGCTCAACTCGAGGCGCAAATGATATGGGTGAGTGAAACGAGGCCCAACTCGAGGCATAATAGATATGGTTGAGCCAAACAAGGCCCGACTCTAGGCACAAATGATAAGGGTGAGTCAAACAAGGACTGACTCGAGGCACAAATTATATGGGTGAGTCAAATGAGGCCCAACTCGAGGCGCAAATGATATGGTTGAGTCAAACGAGGCCCGACTCGAGGCATAAACATATGGGGGAGTGAAACGATGCCCAACTCAAGGCGCAAATGATATGGTTGAGTCAAGCAAGGCCCAACTCGAGGCGCAAATGATAAGGGTGAGTCAAACAAGGCCCTACTCGAGGCACAAGTGATATGGGTGAGTCAAACGAGGCCCGACTCGAGGCACAAATGATATGGTTGAGTCAAATAAGGCCCGACTTGAGGCGCAAATGATAAGGTTCAGTCAAACGAGGCCCGACTTGAGGCACAAGTGATATGGGTGAGTCAAACAAGGCCGTACTCAAGGCACAAATGATAAGGGTGAGTGAAACAAGGCCTAACTCGAGGCGCAAATGATAAGGGTAAGGCAAACAAGACCTAATTCCAGGAGCAAATTATATGGGTAAGTCAAACGAGACCCGACTCGAGGCACAAATTATATGGTTGAGTCAAACAAGGCTCGACTCTAGGCACAAATAATAAGGGTGAGTCAAACAAGGGCTGACTCGAGGCATAAATTATATGGGTGAGTCAAATCAGGCCTGACTCGAGGCGCAAATGATATGGTTGAGTCAAACGAGGCCCGACACGAGGCATAAACATATGGGTGAGTGAAACGAGGCCCAAGTCGAGGCACAAATGATATGATTGAGTCAAACAAGGCCCAACTCGAGGCACAAGTGATATAGGTAAGTCAAACGAGGCCTAACTCGAGGCGCAAATGATATGGTTGAGTCAAACAAGGCCTGAGTTGAGGTACAAATGATATGGTTGAGTCAAACAAGGCCCGACTTGAGGCCTAAATGATATGGTTAAGCCAACCCAGGCCCGACTTGAGACGTAAAAGATAAGGGTGAGTCAAACGAGGCCTGACTCGAGGCACAAATGATATGGGTGAGTCAAAAGAGGACCAACTCGAGGGACAAACGATATGGTTGAGTCAAACGAGGCCCGACTCGAGGCGCAAATGATATGGTTAAGTGAAATGAGGCACGACTCAAGGCGCAAATGATATGGGTGTGTCAAACGAGGCCCAACTTGAGGCGCAAATGATATGGTTGAGTTAAACGAGGCCCGACTCGAGATGCAAACACATGGCTTATTCAAACTAGGACCCATATGAGGCACAAATGATATGGTGGAGGCAAATGAGGCTCGACTAGAGGTGCAAGCTTATGTGTGAGCCAAATGAGGCTTGACTTGAGGCACAAACATATGGGTGAGTCAAACAAGGCCTGACTCGAGGCATAAACGATATGGTTTCACCAAACGAGGCCCAACTCGAGGCACAGATGATATGGTTGAGTCAAACGAGGTCTGACTCGAGGCACAAACATATGGGTGAGGCAAACGCGGCCCGACTCAAGGCACAAATGATATCATTGAGTCAAACAAGGCCCAATTCGAGGCGCAAATGATAAGGGTGAGTGAAACAAGGCCTGACTCGAGGCACAAATGATAAGGGTGAGTTAAACGAGGCTCAACTACAGGCGCAAATGATATGGGTGAGTGAATTGAGGCCCTACTCAAGCCGCAAATGATATGGTTGAGTCAAACAAGGCCCAACTCTAGGCACAAATGATAAGGGTGACTCAAACAAGGACTGACTCGAGACACAAATTATATGGGTAAGTCAAATGAGGCCTGACTCGTGGCGCAAATGATATGGTTGAGTCAAATAAGGCCTGACTCGAGGCGCAAAAGATAAGAATGAGTGAAACGAGGCTCAACTCGAGGCATAAATTGTATGGGTGAGTGAAACGAGGCCCAACTCGAGGCACAAATGATATGGTTGAGTCAAACAAGGCCCGACTCTAGGCACAAATCATAAGGGTGAGTCAAACAAGGCCCGACTCGAGGCGCAAATGATAAGGGTGAGTGAAACAAGGCCTGACTCAAGGCACAAATGATAAGGGTGAGTTAAACGAGGCTTGACTAAAGGCGCAAATGATATGGGTGAGTGAATTGAGGCCCGACTCGAGCCGCAAATGATATGGTTGAGTCAAACAAGGCCCAACTCTAGGCACAAATGATAAGGGTGACTCAAACAAGGACTGACTCGAGACACAAATTATATGGGTGAGTCAAATGAGGCCTGATTCGTGGCGTAAATGATATGGTTGAGTCAAACAAGGCTCGACTCGAGGCGCAAAAGATAAGGATGAGTGAAACAAGGCTCAACTCGAGGCACAAATGATATGGGTGAGTGAAACGAGGCCCAACTCGAGGCACAAATGATATGGTTGAGTCAAACAAGGCCCGACTCTAGGCACAAATCATAAGGGTGAGTCAAATGAGGCCCGACTCGATGTGCAAATGATATGGTTGAGTCAAACGAGGCCCGACTCGAGATGCAAATGATATGGTTGAGTGAAATGAGGCACGACTCATGGCGCAAAAGAAATGGGTGAGCCAAACAAGGCCCAACTCAAGGTGCAAATGATATGGTTGTGTCAAACGAGGCCTGACTCGAGGCGCAAACACATGGCTTAGTCAAACTAGGCCCCATTTGAGGCATAAATGATATGGTAGAGGCAAACGAGCTCCGACTAGTGGCGCAAGCTTATGTGTGAGTCAAACGAGGCCTGACTCAAGGCATAAACATATGGGTGAGTCAAACGCGGCCCGACTCAAGGCATAAATGATATCATTGAGTCAAACAAGGCCTGACTCGAGGCGCAAATGATAAGGGTGAGTGAAACAAGGTCTGACTCGAGGCACAAATGATAACGGTGAGTTAAACGAGGCTCGACTTGAGGCGCAAATGATACGGGTGAGTGAAACGAGGCCCAACTCGAGGCGCAAATGATATGGTTGAGTCAAACAAGGCCCGACTCTAGGCACAAATGATAAGGGTGACTCAAACAAAGCCCGACTCGAGGCGCAAATTATATGGGTGAGTCAAAGGAGGCCCAACTCAAGGTGCAAATGATAAGGTTGAGTGAAACGAAGCTCAACTCAAGGTGCACATGATATGGGTGAGTGAAATGAGGCCTGACTCGAGGTGCAAATGATATGGTTGAGTGAAATGAGGCATGACTCAAGGCGCAAATGATATGGGTGAGTCAAACGAGGCCTAACTCGAGGCACAAATGATATGGTTGAGTCAAACGAGGCCCGACTCCAGGTGCAAATGATATGGTTGAGTGAAATGAGGCATGACTCAAGGCGTAAATGATATGGCTGAGTCAAACAAGGCCTAACTCGAGGCGCAAATGATATGGTTGAGTCAAACGAGGCCCGACTCGAGGCGCAAACACATGGCTTAGTCAAACTAGGCCTCGTTTAAGGCACAAATGATATGGTGGAGGCAAACGAGGCCCGATAAGAGGTGCAAGCGTATGTGTGAGTCAAACGAGACCTGACTCTAGACGCAAACATATGGGTGAGTCAAACAAGGCCTAACTCGAGGCACAAATAATATGGTTGCGCCAAACGAGGCCCAACTCAAGGCACATATGATATGGTTGAGTCAAACGAGGCCTAACTCGAGGCACAAACATATGGGTGAGTCAAACGCAGCCCGACTCAAGGCACAAATGATATGGTTGAGTCAAACAAGGCTTGCCTCGAGGTGCAAATGATAAGGGTGAGTGAAACAAGACCTGACTCGAGGCACAAATGATAACGGTGAGTTAAACGAGGCTCGACTCGTGGCGCAAATGATACGGGTAAGTGAAACGAGGCCTAACCCGAGGTGCAAATGATATTGTTGAGTCAAACAAGGCCCAACTCTAGGCACAAATGATAAGGGTGACTCAAACAAGGAATGACTCGAGGCAAAAATTATATGGGTGAGTCAAATGAGGCCCGACTCGAGGCGCAAATGATATGGTTGAGTCAAATGAGGCCCGACTCAAGGCGTAAACATATGGGGAAGTGAAACGAGGCCCAACTCGAGGCGCAAATGATATGGTTGAGTCAAAAAAGGCCCGACTCGAGGCATAAATGATAAGGGTGAGCCAAACGAGTCCCTACTCGAGGCACAAGTGATATGGGCGAGTCAAACAAGGCCCGACTCGAGGCACAAATGATATGGTTGAGTCAAACAAGGTCTGACTCAAGGCGCAAATGATAAGGTTGAGTCAAACGAGGCTCGACTCGAGGCACAAGTGATATGGGTGAGTCAAACGAGGCCTTACTTGAGGCACATAAGGGTGAGTGAAATAAGGCCTAACTTGAGGCACAAATGAAAAGGGTAAGTGAAACGAAGCCTAAGTCAAGGAACAAATTATATGGGTAAGTCAAATGAGGCCCGACTCGAGGTGCAAATGATATGGTTGAGTCAAACAAGGCTCGACTCTAGGCACAAATAATAAGAGTGAGTCAAATAAGGACTGACTCGAGGCACAAATTATATGGGTGAGTCAAATCAGGCCTGACTCGAGGCACAAATGATATGGTTAAGTCAAACGAGGCCCGACTCGAGGCGTAAACATATGGGTGAGCAAAACGAGGCCCAGCTCGAGGCGCAAATGATATGGGTGAGTTAAACGAGGCTCAACTCAAGGCGCAAATGATGTGGGTTAGTCAAACGAGGCCCGACTTGAGGCACAAATGATATGGGTGAGTCAAATGAGGCCCAACTCGAGGTGCAAATGATAAGGTTAAGTCGAATGAGGCCCAACTCGAGGCACAAATGATAAGGTTGAGTCAAACGAGGCCTGAGTTGAGGCACAAATGATATAAGTGAGTTAAACGAGGCCCGACTGGAGACGTAAATGGTAAGGGTGAGTTCAACGAGGCTCGACTCGAGATGCAAATGATATGGTTGAGTCAAACGAGGCTCGAGTTGATGCACAAATGATATAGGTGAGTTAAACGAGGCCTGACTCGAGACGTAAATGGTAAGGGTGAGTTCAACGAGGCCCGACTCGGGGCGCAAATGATATGGTTGAGTCAAATGAGGCCCGACTCGAGGCACAAATGATAACGTTGAGTCAAAGGGGGCCCGACTCAAGGCGCAAATGAGAAAGGTGAGTCAAACGAGGTCTGACTCGAGGTGCAAATGATATGGTTGAGTCAAACAAAGCCCGACTCGAGGCACAAAAGATAAGGTTCAGTCAAACGAGGCCCGACTTGAAAAGTAAATGATATGTTTGAGTAAAACGAGGACCGTGTTGAGGCATAAATGATATGGGTGAGTGAAACGAGGGCCGAGTCGAGGCTCAAATGATATGGGTGAGTCAAACGAGGCCCGAGTCGAGGCGCAAATGGTAAGGGTGAGTTGAACGAGGCCCAACACGACGCGCAAATGATAAGGTTGAGTCAAATGATGACCAACTGAAGGCGCAAATGCTAAGGTTGAGTCGAATGAGGCTCGACTTGAGGCGCAAATGATATGGTTGAGTGAAACGAGGCTAGACTCAAGGCGTAAATGACATGGTTGAGTCAAGTGAGGCCCGACTCGAGGCACGAACAATAAGGTTGAGTCAAACGAGGCCCGACTCGAGGCGTAAATGATATGGTTGAGTCAAACAAGGCCCGGCTTGAGGCACAAATGATATGGGTGAGTCAAACGAGGCCCGACTCGAAGCACAAATGATAAGGTTTAGTCGAACAAGGCCCAACTCGAGGCGCAAATGATAAGGTTTAGTCAAACGAGGCCCGACTCGAGGGACAAATGATATGGTTGAATCAAACTAGGCCCGAGTTGACATACAAATGACATAAGTGAGTCAAATGAGGCTCGACTCGAGGCACAAATGGTAAGGGTGAGTTGAACAAGGCCCGACCCGAGGCACAAATTATAGGGTTGAGTCAAACAAGACCCGACTCGAGGCACAAATGATAAGGTTGAGTCCAATGAGGCTCGACTCAAGGCACAAATGATAAGGTTGAGTTGAACGAGGCCGACTCGAGGTGCAAAAGATAAGGTTAAGTCAAATGTGGCCCACCTCGAGGCATAAATGATATGTTTGAGCCAAACGAGGCCCGAATAGAGGCACAAATGATATAGGTGAGTCAAACGAGGCATGAATCGAGGCGCAAATGATATGGGTGAGTCAAACGAGGCCCACCAAGTGGCGCAAATGATAAGGTTAAGTCAAACGAGGACCAACTCGAGGTGTAAATGGTAAGGGTGAGTTCAACGAGGCCAACTCAAGGCACAAATGATAAGGTTTAGTCAAATGACGCCCAGCTCGAGGTGCAAATGATATGGTTGAGTCAAACAAGGCCCGATTCGAGGCACAAATGAAAAGGTTGAGTCAAACGAGGCCCGACTCGAGGCGTAAATGATTTGTTTGAGTAAAATGAGGCCCGAGTTGCGGCACAAATGATATGGGTGAGTCAAACGAGGGCCTAGTCGATGCGTAAATGATATGGTTGAGTCAAACGAAGATTGACTTAAGGCACAAATTGTAAGGGTGAGTTGAACGAGGCCCAACACGAGGAACAAATGATAAGGTTAAGTCAAACGAGGACCAACTCGAGGTGCAAATGCTAAGGTTAAGTCGAACGAGGCCTGACTCGAGATACAAATGATATGGTTGTGTCAAACGAGGCCCGACTCGAGGCACAAGTGATAAGGTTGAGTCAAACGAGGCCCGACTCAAGGCGCAATTGACATGGTTGAGTCAAATGAGGCTCGACTCGAGGCGCGAACAATAAGGTTGAGTCAAACGAGGCCCGACTCTAGGCGTAAATGATATGGTTGAGTCAAACAAGGCCCGACTCGAGGCACAAATGATATGGGTGAGTCAAACGAGGCCTGACTCGAGGCGCAAATGATAAGGTTTAGTCGAACGAGGCCCAACTCGAGGTGCAAATGATATGTTTGAGTAAAACGAGGCTCGAGTTGAGGCACAAATGATATGGGTGAGTCAAACGAGGCCCGACTCGAGGCACAAATGGTAAGGGTGAGTTGAATGAGGCCCAACCCTAGGTGCAAATTATATGGTTGAGTCAAACGAGGCCTGACTCGAGGCACAAATGATAATGTTGAGTCAAACGAGGCGCAACTTGAGGCGCAAATTATATGGTTGAGTCAAACAAGGCCCAATTCGAGGCACAAATGATAAGGTTGAGTCAAACGAGGACCGACTCGAGGCGTAAATGATTTGTTTGAGTAAAATGAGGCCCGAGTTACAGCACAAATGATATGGGTGAGTCAAACGAGGGCCAAGTCGAGGCGCAAATGATATGGGTGAGTCAAACAAAGCTTGACTTGAGGCACAAATGGTAAGGGTGAGTTGAACGAGGTCTAACACGAGGCGCAAATAATATGGTTGAGTCAAACGAGGACCAACTCGAGGCGCAAATGCTAAGGTTAAGTCGAACGAGGCCTAACTCGAGATGCAAATGATATGGTTGAGTCAAACGAGGCCCGACTCGAGGCACAAGTGATAAGGTTGAGTCAAATGAGGCTCGACTCGAGGCGCAATTGACATGGTTTTGTCAAATGAGGCCCGACTCGAGGCGCGAACAATAAGGTTGAGTCAAACGAGGCCCGACTCGAGGCATAAATGATATGGTTGAGTCAAACAAGGCCCGACTCGAGGCACAAATGATATGGGTGAGTCAAACAAGGCCTGACTAGAGGCACAAATGATAAGGTTTAGTCGAACGAGGCCCAACTCGAGGCGCAAATGATATGGTTGAGTCAAACGAGGCCCGAGATGACATACAAATGACATAGGTGAGTCAAACGAGGCTTGACTCGAGGCGCAAATGGTAAGGGTGAGTTGAACAAGGCCCGACTTGAGGCACAAATTATAAGGTTAAGTCAAATGAGACCCGACTTGAGGCACAAATGATAAGGTTAAATCCAATGAGGCCAGACTCGAGGTGCAAGTGATAAGGTTGAGTCGAATGAGGCCGACTCGAGGTGCAAATGATAAGGTTAAGTCAAACGAGGCCCGCCTTGAGGCGCAATTAGTAAGGGTGAGTTGAACGAGGCCCAACAAGAGGTGCAAATGATAAGGTTGAGTCAAACGAGGACCAACTCGCGGCACAAATGAGAAGGATGAGTCGAATGAGGCCTGACATGAGGCACAAATGACATGGTTGAGTCAAACGAGGCCCAACTCAAAGCACAATTGATATGGGTGAGTGAAACGAGGCCGACTTGAAGCACAAATGATAAGGTTGACTCGAACGAGACCCAACTCGAGGCATAAATGATATGATTGAGTCAAACGAGGCCCGACTCGAGATGCAAATGATAAGGTTGAGTCAAATGAGGTCTGACTCAAGGCATAAATGATATGGTTGAGACAAACGAGGCCCAACTCGAGATGCAAATGATAAGGTTGAATCAAATGAGGTCTGACTCGAGGCATAAATGATATGGTTGAGTCAAACGAGGACCCAAATGAGGCACAAATGATATGGGTGGGTCAAACGAGGCCCGACTTGAGGTGCAAATGATAAGGTTGAGTCGAGCGAGGCCCAGCTCGAGGCATAAATGATAAGGTTGAGTCAAACGAGGCCAAACTCGAGGTGCAAATGATAAGGTTAAGTTGAACAAGGCCCGCCTCGAGGCGCAAATGATAAGGTTGAGTCAAATGAGCCCGACTTGAGGCACAAATGATAAGGTTGAGTCAAACGAGGCCCGACTCGAGGCAAAAATGATATGGTTGAATCAAACGAGGGCCAACATGAGGCACAAATGATATGGTTGAGTCAAACGAGGCTCGACTCAAGGTGCAATGATAAGGTTGAGTTAAACGAGGCCCAACACGAGGCACAAATGATAAGGTTGAGTCAAACGAGGCCTGACTCGAGGCACAAAAGATATGGTTGTGTCAAACAAGGCTTGAGTTTACGCACAAATTATATACGTGAGTCAAACGAGGCCCAACTCGAGGCATAAATGGTAAGGTTGAGTCGAACGAGACCCGACTCGAGGCAAAAATGATAAGGTTGGGTCAAACGAGGCATGACTCTAGGCGCAAATGATATGGTTGAGTCAAACAAGGCCCGAATTGAGGCGCAAATGATAAGGTTGAGTCCAACGAGGCCCGACTCGAGGCACAAATGATATGTTTGAGTCAAACGAGGCCCAAGTTGAGGTACAAATGATATGGGTGAGTCAAACGAGGACTGAGTCGAGGCGCAAATGATATGGGTGAGTTAAACGAGGCCCGACTCGAGGCGCAAATGGTAAAGGTGAGTTCAACGAGGCCCAACACGAGGCACAAATGATAAGGATGAGTCAAACGAGGACTAACTCGAGGCACAAATGCTAAGGTTGAGTCGAACGAGGCCTGACTCAAGGCGCAAATAATAAGGTTGAATCAAACAAGGCCCGACTCGAAGCATAAATGATATGGTTGAGTCAAATGAGGCCCAGGTTGAGGCACAAATGATATGGGTGAGTCAAACGAGGCTAAACTCGAGGCACAAATGATAAGGTTGTGTCAAACGAGGCCCGACTCGAGGTGCAAGTGATAAGGTTGAGTCAAACAAGGCCCGACTCGAGGCGCAAATGATATGGGAGAGTCAAACGAGGGCCAACTTGAGGTACAAATGATAAGGTTGAGTCGAACGAGGCCCAACTCGAGGCACAAATGATAAGGTTGACTCAAACGAGGCCCGACTCGAGGCAGAAATGATATGGTTGAGCCAAAAGTAGCCCGAGTTGATGCACAAATGATATGGGTGAGTCAAACGAGGCTCGACTCGAGGCACAAATGCTAAGGGTTAACTGAATGAGGCCCGACTAGAGGCATAAATTATAAGGTTGTGTCAAATAAGGCCTGACTCGAGGTGCAAATGATAAGGTTGAGTCGAATGAGGCTCGACTCGAGGTGCAAATGATAAGGTTGAGTCAAACAAGACCCGACTCGAGGCACAAATGATATGGTTGAGTCAAACGTGACCTGACTCGAGGCATAAATGATATGGCTGGGTCAAATGAGGCCCGACTCGAGGCAACAATGATATGGGTGAGTCAAACGATGCCTGACTCGAGGTGCAAATGATAAGATTGAGTCGAACGAGGCCCAACTCGAGACGCAAATGATAGGTTGAATCAAACAAGGCCCGATTCGAGGCATAAATGATAAGGTTGAGTCAAACGAGGATCGACTCGAGGTGCAAATGATATGGGTGAGTCAAACGAGGCCCAACTCGAGGCGCAAATGATATGGTTAAGTCAAACGAGGCTCAACTCGAGGCGCAAATGATAAGGTTGGGTTGAACGAGGCCTAACTCGAGGCATAAATGATAAGGTTGAGTGAAATGAGGTCAGACTCGAGGTGCAAATGATCAGGTTGAGCCGAACAAGGACCGACTCGAGGCATAAATGATAAGGTTGAGTCAAATGAGCTCGACTCGAGGCTCAAATGATAAGGTTCAGTCAAACGAGGCCCGCCTCGATGCATAAATGAAATGTTTGTGTCAAACGACGCCCGACTTGAGGCACAAATGATATACGTGGGTAAAACGAGGCCCGACTCAAGGTGCAAATGATAAGGTTGTGTCAAACGAGGCTCAACTCGAGGCACAAATGATAAGGTTGAGTCAAACGAGGCCCGACTCGAGGCGCAAATGATAAGGTTGAGTCAAACAAGGCCCGACTCGAGGCGCAAATGATATGGTTAAGTCAAACGCGGCCCGACTCGAGGCATAAATGATATAGTTAGGTCAAACGAGGCCCAACCCGAGGCAACAATGATATGGGTGAGTCAAACGATGCCTGACTCGAGGCGCAAATGATAAGGTTGAGTTGAACGAGGCTCGACTCAAGGCAAAAATGATATGGTTAAGTCAAACGAGGCCCAACTCGAGGCGCAAATGATAAGGTTGAGTCAAACAAGGCTGACTCGAGGCATAAATGATATGGTTAAGTCAAATGAGGCCCGACTCGAAACACAAATGATATGGTTGAGTCAAACGAGGCCTGATTTGAGGCGCAAATGATATGGTTGAGTCAAATGGGGACCGACTTGAGGCACAAATGATATGGGTGAGTCAAACGAGACCCAACTCGAGGCGCAAATGATAAGTTTGAGTAGAACCAAGACAAACTAGAGGCGCAAATGATAAGACGGAGTCAAACGAGTCCCGACTCGAGGTACAAATGATATGATTGAGTTAAACGAGGCCCGAGTTGACGTACAAATGATATAGGTGAGTCAAATGAGGCACGACTTGAGGTGCAAATGGTAAGGGTAAGTTGAACGAGGCCCGACTCGAGGCGCAAATGATAAGGTTGAGTCGAACGAGGCATGACTCAAGGCGCAGATGATATGGATGAGTAAAACGAGGCCCAACTCGAGGCACAAATGGTAAGGTTAAGTCAAACAAGGCTAGACTCGAGGCGTAAATGATTTGCTTGAGTCAAACAAGGCCCGAGTTGAGGTACAAAAGATATGGGTGAGTCAAACGAGGCCCGACTCAAGGCGCAAATGATAAGGTTGTGTCGAACGAGGCTCAACTCAAGGCGCAAATGATAAGGTTTTGTCAAACGAGGCCCGACTCGAGGCATAAATGATATGGGTGAGTCAAACGAGGCCCGACTCCAGGCTCAAATGATATGGGTGAGTCAAACGAAGCCCGACCCGAGGCGCAAATCATAAGGTTGAGTCAAACAAGGCCGGACTCAAGGCGTAAATGAAAAGGTTGAGTCAAACGAGGCCCGACTCGAGGCATAAATGATAAGGTTAAGTCAAACGAGGGCCGACTCGAGGTGCAAATGACATGGGTGAGTCAAACGAAGCCTGACTCGAGGCGTAAATGATATGTTTGAGTCAAACGAGGCCCGAGTTGAGGCGCAAATGATATAGGTGAGTCAAACGAGGTCCGACTCGAGGCACAAATGGTAAGGGTGAGTTGAACGAGGCCCAACACGAGGCGCAAATGGTAAGGGTGAGTTGAATGAGGCCCAACACGAGGCGCAAATGATAAGGTTAAGTCAAACTAGAACCAACTCAAGGCATAAATGATAAGGTTGAATCAAACGAGGCCCGACTCAAGGTGCAAATGATATGGGTGAGTCAAACGAGGCCCGACTCGAGGCGTAAATGATATGTTTGAGTCAAACGAGGCCTGAGTTAAGATAGAAATGATATGGGTGAGTCAAACGAGGCCCGACTCGAGGTGCAAATCATATGGTTGACTCAAACAAGGCCCGACTCGAGGCGCAAATCATAAGGCTGAGTCAAACGAGGCCCGACTTGAGGCATAAATGATATGGTTGAGTCAAATGAGGCCCAACTTGAGGCACAAATGATATGGGTGAGTCAAACGAGGCCTGACTTAAGGCACAAATGATATGGTTGAGTCAAATGAGGCCCGACTTGTGGCGCAAATCATAAGGGTGAGTGAAACGAGGCCTGACTCGAGGCATAAATGATATGGTGAAGTCAAACGAGGCCCGACTTGAGGCACAAATGATATGGTGAGTCAAACGAGGCCTGACTCAAGACACAAATGATAAGGTTAAGTTGAACGAGGTCCAACACGAGGCGCAAATGATAAGGTTGAGTCAAACGAGGCCCGACTTAAGGCATGAATGATAAGGTTGAGTAACACGAGGCCCGACGCGAGGTGCAAATGGTAAGGTTGAGTCGAACGAGGTCCGAATCGAGGCGCAAATGATAAGGTTGAGTCAAATGAGGCCTGATTCGAGGCACAAATGATAAGGTTGAGTCAAACGAGACCTGCCTCAATGCGTAAATGATATGTTTAAGTCAAACGACCCCCAACTTGAGGCACAAACGATATACGTGAGTCAAACGAGGCCTGACTCGAGGCGCAAATGATAAGGTTGTGTCAAACGAGGCTCAACTCGAGGCACAAATGATAAGGTTTAGTCAAACGAGGCCTGACTCAAGGCACAAATGATATGGGTGACTCAAATGAGACCCGACTCGAGGCGCAAATGATAAGGTTAAGTCGAACAAGGACCGACTCGAGGCGCAAATGATAAGGTTGAGTCAAACGAGGCCCGACTCGAGGCATAAATGATAAGGTTGAGTCAAACGAATCCCGACTCAAGGTGCAAATGATATGGGTGAGTCAAACGAGGCCGGACTCGAGGCGCAAATGATATGGTTGAGTCAAACGAGGCCCGACTCGAGGCATGAATGATAAGGTTGAGTCAAACGAGGTCCGATTCGAGGTGCAATTGGAAGGTTGAGTCGAACAAGGCCCAACTCGAGGCGCAAATGATAAGGTTGAGTAAAACAAGGCCTGAGTTGACGTACAAATGATATACAAGAGTCAAACGAGGCACGACTTGAGGCGCAAATGGCAAGGGTGAGTTGAACGAGGCCCAACTCGAGGCACAAATTTTAAGGTTGAGTCAAACAAGGCCTGACTCGAGGAGCAAATGATAATCTTGGGTCCAATGAGGCCCATTCAAGGCGCAAATGATAACGTTGAGTCGAACGAACTCAAGGCATAAATGATATGGTTGAGTAAAACGAGGCCCGACTCAAGGCGCAAATGATAAAGTTAAGTCAAACAAGGCCCAACTCGAGGTGTAAATGATATGTTTGAGTCAAACGAGGCCCGAGTTGAGGTACAAATGATATGGGTGAGTCAAACGTGGCCCACCTCAAGGCTTAAATCATATGGTTAAGTCAAACAGGGACCAACTTAGGGCACAAATGATATGGGTGAGTCAAATGAGACCCAACTCGAGGCGCAAATGACATGGGTGAGTCAAGCGAGGCCCTACTCGAGGCGCAAATCATAAGGTTGAGTCGAACAAGGCCAGCCTCGAGGCGCAAATGATAAGGTTGAGTCAAACGAGGCCCGACTCGAGGCATAAATGATAAGGTTAAGTCAAACAAGGCCCAACTCAAGGCGTAAATGATATGTTTGAGTCAAATGAGTCCCGAGCTAAGGCACAAATGATATGGGTGAGTCAAATGAGGTCTGACTCGAGGCGCAAATCATAAGGTTGAGTCGAACAAGGCCAAACTCGAGGCGCAAATGATAAGGTTGAGTCAAACAAGGCCCGACTCGAGGCGCAAATGATTAGGTTGTGTCAAACGAGGCTCAACTCGAGGCGCAAATGATAAGGTTTAGTCAAACGAGGCCCGACTCAAGGCACAAATGATATGGGTGACTCAAATGAGGCCTGACTCGAGGCACAAATCATAAGGTTGAGTCAAACAAGGACCGACTCAAGGCGCAAATGATAAGGTTGAGTCAAACGAGGCCCGACTCGAGGCATGAATAATAAGGTTGAGTCAACCGAGGCCCGACTTGAGGTGCAATTGGTAAGGTTGAGTCGAACAAGGCCCAACTCGAGACGCAAATGATAAGGTTGAGTCAAACGAGGCCCGAGTTGATGCACAAATGATATAGGAGAGTCAAACGAGGCATGACTCGAGGCGCAAATGGCAAGGGCGAGTTGAACGAGGCCCGACTCGAGGCACAAATTATAAGGTTGAGTCAAACAAGGCCCGACTCGAGGAGCAAATGATAATGTTAGGCCCAATGAGGCCCGTTCGAGGCGCAAATGATAAGGTTGAGTCGAACGAGGCCTGACTCAAGGCGCAAATGATATGGTTGAGTAAAACGAGGCCCGACTCGAGGCGCAAATGATAAAGTTAAGTCAAACAAGGCCCAACTCGAGGAGTAAATGATATGTTTGAGTCAAACGAGGCTCGAGTTGAGGTACAAATGATATGGGTGAGTCAAACGTGGCCTAACTCAAGGTATAAATGATATGGTTAAGTCAAACGGGGACCGACTTGGGGCACAAATGATATAGGTGAGTCAAATGAGACCAAACTCGAGGCGCAAATGATATGGTTGAGTCAAACGAGGCCCTACTCGAGGCACAAATCATAAGGTTGAGTCAAACAAGGCCAGACTCAAGGCGCAAATGATAAGGTTGAGTCAAACGAGGCCTAACTCGAGGCATAAATGATAAGGTTAAGTCAAATAAGGCCTAACTCAAGGCATAAATGATATGTTTGTGTCAAACGAGTCCCGAGTTGAGGCACAAATGATATGGGTGAGTCAAACGAGGTCTGACTCGAGGCGCAAATCATAAGGTTGAGTCGAACAAGGCCAGACTCGAGGCGCAAATCATAAGGTTAAGTCAAACGAGGCCCGACTCGAGGCATGAATGATAAGGTTAAGTCAAACAAGGCCCAACTCAAGGCGTAAATGATATGTTTGAGTCAAACGAGTCCCGAGTTGAGGCACAAATGATATGGGTGAGTCAAACGAGGTCTGACTCGAGGCGCAAATGGTAAGGGCGAGTTGAACGAGGCCCAACACGAGGCAGAAATGATAAGGTTGACTCAAACGAGGACCGACTCAAGGCATAAACGATAAGGTTGAGTCAAACAAGGCCCGACTCAAGGTGCAAATGATATGGGTGAGTCAAACGAGGCCTGACTCGAGGTACAAATGATAAGGTTGAGTCACACGAGACACGACTCGAGACGCAAATGATAATGTTGGGTCAATCGAGGCCCGACGGAAGGCATAAATGATATGGTTGAGTCAAACGAGGCCCGACTTGAGGCACAAATGATATGGGTGAGTCAAACGAGGCCCGATTCGTGGCACAAATCATAAGGGTGAGTGAAACAAGGCCTGACTCGAGGCATAAATGATATGGTTGAGTCAAACGAGGCCCGACTTGAGGCACAAATGATATGGGTGAGTCAAACGAGGCTTGACTCGAGGCACAAATGATAAGGTTGAGTCGAACGAGGTCCAACTCGAGGCGCAAATGATAAGGTTGAGTCAAACGAGGCCCGACTTAAGGCATGAATGATAAAGTGGAGTAACACGAGGCCCGACGTGAGGTGCAAATGGTAAGGTTGAGTCAAACGAGGTCTGACTCGAGGCGTAATTTACTCGAGGCGCAAATGATAAGGTTGAGTCAAACGAGGCCCGATTCGAGGCACAAATGATAAGGTTGAGTCAAACGAGGCCCGCCTCGATGTGTAAATGATATGTTTGAGTCAAACGACCCCCAACTTGAGGCACAAATGATATACGTGAGTCAAACGAGGCCCGACTCGAGGCGCAAATGATAAGGTTGTGTCAAACGAGGCTCAACTCGAGGCGCAAATGATAAGGTTGTGTCAAACGAGGCCCGACTCGAGGCACAAATGATATGGGTGACTCAAATGAGGCCCGACTCGAGGCGCAAATCATAAGGTTGAGTCGATTAAGGACCGACTTGAGGCGCAAATGATAAGGTTTAGTCAAACGAGGCCCGACTCTAGGCATAGATGATAAGGTTGAGTCAAACGAATCCCGACTCAAGGTGCAAATGATATGGACGAGTCAAATGAGGCCGGACTCGAGGCGCAAATGATATGGTTGAGTCAAACGAGGCCCGACTCGAGGTGCAATTGGTAAGGTTGAGATGAACAAGGCCCAACTCGAGGCACAAATTATAAGGTTGAGTCAAAGGAGGCCCGAGTTGATGCACAAATGATATAGGAGAGTCAAACGAGGCACGACTCGAGGCGCAATTGGCAAGGGTGAGTTGAACGAGGACCGACTCGAGGCACAAATTATAAGGTTGAGTCAAATAAGGCCCGACTCAAGGAGCAAATGATAATGTTGGGTCCAATTAGCCCCGTTCGAGGCGCAAATGATAAGGTTGAGTCGAACGAGGCCCGACTCAAGGCGCAAATGATATGGTTGGGTAAAACGACGCCCGACTCGAGGTGCAAATGATAAGGTTAAGTCAAACAAGGCCCAACTCGAGGCGTAAACGATATGTTTGAGTCAAACGAGGCCTGAGTTGAGATACAAATAATATGGGTGAGCCAAACGTGGCCCAACTCAAGGCTTAAATGATATGGTTAAGTCAAACAGGGACTGACTTGGGGCACAAATGATATGGGTGAGTTAAATGAGACCCAACTCGAGGTGCAAATGATAAGGGTGAGTCAAACGAGGCCCTACTCGAGGCGCAAATCATAAGGTTGAGTTGAACAAGGCCAGACTCGAGGCGCAAATGATAAGGTTGAGTCAAACGAGGCCCGACTCGAGGCATAAATGATAAGGTTAAGTCAAACGAGAACCCACTCAATGCATAAACGATAAGGTTGAGTGAAACGAGGCCTGACTCAAGGTACAAATGATATGGGTGAGTCAAACGAGGCCTGACTCGAGGTATAAATGATAAGGTTGAGTCGAACGAGACAGGACTCGAGGCACAAATGATAATGTTGGGTCAATCGAGGCCCGACTGAAGGCATAAATGATATGGTTGAGTCAAACGAGGCACGACTTGAGGCACAAATGATATGGGTGAGTCAAACGAGGCCCGACTCGAGGTGCAAATCATAAGGGTGAGTGAAACGAGGCCTGACTCGAGGCATAATGATATGGTTGAGTCAAACAAGGCCCGTCTTGAGGCACAAATGATATGGGTGAGTCAAACGAGGCCTGACTCGAGGCACAAATGATAAGGTTGAGTCGAACGAGGTCCAACTCGAGGCGCAAATGATAAGGTTGAGTCAAACGAGTCCCGACGCAAGGTGCAAATGGTAAGGTTGAGTCGAACAAGGACCGACTCGAGGTGCAAATGATAAGGTTGAGTCAAACGAGGCCCGACTCGAGGCATAAATGATAAGGTTGAGTCAAACGAATCCCGACTCCAGGTGCAAATGATATGAGCGAGTCAAAAGAGGGTGGACTCGAGGCACAAATGATATGGTTGAGTCAAACAAGGCCCGACTCGAGGTGCAAATGGTAAGGTTGAGTCGAACAAGGCCCAACTCGTGGCGCAAATGATAAGGTTGTGTCAAACGAGGCTCAACTCGAGGCGTAAATGTTAAGGTTGTGTCGAACGAGGCCCGACTCAAGGCACAAATGATATGGGTGACTCAAATGAGGCCCAACTCGAGGCACAAATCATAAGGTTGACTCAAACAAGGATCGACTCGAGGCACAAATGATAAGGTTGAGTCAAACGAGGCCCGACTCGGGGCATAGATGATAAGGTTGAGTCAAACGAATCCCGACTCAAGGAGCAAATGATATGGGCGAGTGAAATGAGGCTGGACTCAAGGCGCAAATGATATGGTTGAGTCAAACGAGGCCCGACTCGAGGCATGAATGATAAGGTTGAGTCAAACGAGGCCCGACTCAAGGTGCAATTGGTAAGGTTTAGACGAACAAGGCCCAACTCGAGGCGCAAATGATAAGGTTGAGTCAAAGGAGGCCCGAGTTGACGCACAAATGATATAGGAGAGTCAAACGAGGCACGACTCGAGGCGCAATTGGCAAGGGTGAGTTGAACGAGGCCCGACTCGAGGCACAAATTATAAGGTTGAGTCAAACAAGGCCCGACTCGAGAAGCAAATGATAATGTTGGGTCCAATGAGGCCCATTCGAGGCGCAAATGATAAGGTTGAGTCTAACGAGGCCCGACTCAAGGCGCAAATGATATGGTTGAATAAAACGACGCCCGACTTGAGGCGCAAATGATAAGGATAAGTCAAACAAGGCCCAACTCGAGGCATAAATGATATGTTTGAGTCAAACGAGGCCCGAGTTGAGGTACAAATAATATGGGTGAGTCAAACGTGGCCCAACTCAAGGCTTAAATGATATGGTTAAGTCAAACAGGGACCAACTTGGGGCACAAATGATATGGGTGAGTTAAATAAGACCCAACTCGAGGCGCAAATGATATGGGTGAGTCAAACGAGACCTTACTCGAGGCGCAAATCATAAGGTTGAGTCGAACATGGCCAGACTCGAGGCGCAAATGATAAGGTTAAGTCAAACAAGGCCCGACTCGAGGTATAAATGATAAGGTTAAGTCAAACAAGGCCCAACTCAAGGCGTAAAGGATATGTTTGAGTCAAATGAGTCCCGAGTTGAGGCACAAATGATATGGGTGAGTCAAACGAGGTCCGACTCGAGGCGCAAATCATAAGGTTGAGTCGAACAAGGCCAGACTCGAGGCACAAATGATAAGGTTGAGTCAAATGAGGCCCGACTCGAGGCATAAATGATAAGGTTAAGTCAAATGAGGACCCACTCAATGCATAAACGATAAGGTTGAGTCAAACGAGGCTTGACTCAAGGTACAAATGATATGGGTGAGTCAAACGAGGCCCGACTCGAGGTATAAATGATAAGGTTGAGTCGAACGAGACACGACTCGAGCCGCAAATGATAATGTTGGGTCAATCGAGGCCCGACTGAAGGCATAAATGATATGGTTGAGTCAAACGAGGCACGACTTGAGGCACAAATGATATGGGTGAGTCAAACGAGGCCCGACTCGAGGTGCAAATCATAAGGGTGAGTGAAACGAGGCCTGACTCGAGGCATAATGATATGGTTGAGTCAAACAAGGCCCGTCTTGAGGCACAAATGATATGGGTGAGTCAAACGAGGCCTGACTCGAGGCACAAATGATAAGGTTGAGTCGAACGAGGTCCAACTCGAGGCGCAAATGATAAGGTTGAGTCAAACGAGTCCCGACGCAAGGTGCAAATGGTAAGGTTGAGTCGAACAAGGACCGACTCGAGGTGCAAATGATAAGGTTGAGTCAAACGAGGCCCGACTCGAGGCATAAATGATAAGGTTGAGTCAAACGAATCCCGACTCCAGGTGCAAATGATATGAGCGAGTCAAAAGAGGGTGGACTCGAGGCACAAATGATATGGTTGAGTCAAACAAGGCCCGACTCGAGGTGCAAATGGTAAGGTTGAGTCGAACAAGGCCCAACTCGTGGCGCAAATGATAAGGTTGTGTCAAACGAGGCTCAACTCGAGGCGTAAATGTTAAGGTTGTGTCGAACGAGGCCCGACTCAAGGCACAAATGATATGGGTGACTCAAATGAGGCCCAACTCGAGGCACAAATCATAAGGTTGAGTCAAACGAATCCCGACTCCAGGTGCAAATGATATGAGCGAGTCAAAAGAGGGTGGACTCGAGGCACAAATGATATGGTTGAGTCAAACAAGGCCCGACTCGAGGTGCAAATGGTAAGGTTGAGTCGAACAAGGCCCAACTCGTGGCGCAAATGATAAGGTTGTGTCAAACGAGGCTCAACTCGAGGCGTAAATGTTAAGGTTGTGTCGAACGAGGCCCAACTCGAGGCACAAATGATATGGGTGAGTCAAACGAGGCCCGACTTGAGGCGCAAATCATAAGGGTGAGTGAAACGAGGCCTGACTCGAGGCATAAATGATATGGTTGAGTCAAACATGGCCTGTCTTGAGGCACAAATAATATGGGTGAGTCAAACGAGGCCTGACTCGAGGCACAAATGATAAGGTTGAGTCGAACGAGGTCCAACTCAAGGCGCAAATGATAAGGTTGAGTCAAACGAGGCCCGACTCAAGGCATGAATGATAAGTTTGAGTCAAATGAGTCCTGACACAAGGTGCAAATGGTAAGGTTGAGTCAAACGAGGACTGACTCGAGGCGCAAATGATAAGGTTGAGTCAAACGTGGCACGACTCGAGGCATAAATGATAAGGTTGAGTCAAACGAATCCTGACTCCAGGTGCAAATGATATGGGGGAGTCAAACGAGGGCAGACTTGAGGCACAAATGATATGGTTGAGTCAAACGAGGCCCGACTCGAGGCATGAATGATAAGGTTGAGTCAAACAAGACCCGACTCGAGGTGCAAATGGTAAGGTTGAGTCGAACAAGGCCCAACTCGAGGCGCAAATGATAAGGTTGTGTCAAACGAGGTCTGAGTGATATAGGAGAGTCAAACGAGGGATGACTCAAGGCCTAAATGGCAAGCTAGAGTTGAACGAGGCCCGACTCGAGGCGCAAATTATAAGGTTGAGTCAAACGAGGCCCGACTTGAGGAGCAAATGATAATGTTGGGTCCAATGAGGCCCGTTTGAGGTGCAAATGATAAGGTTGAGTCGATCGAGGCCCGACTCAAGGTGCAAATGATATGGCTGAGTAAAACGAGGACCGACTCGAGGCGCAAATGATAAGGTTAAGTCAAACAACGCCCAACTCGAGGAGGAAATGATTTGTTTGAGTCAAACGAGGCCCGCGTTAAGGCACAAATGATATGGGTGAGTTAAACGAGGCCCAACTCAAGGCTTAAATGATATGGTTAAGTCAAACAGGGATCGAATTGGGGCACAAATGATATGGGTGAGTCAAACGAGGCCCGACTCAAGGCGCAAATCATAAGGTTAAGTTGAACAAGGCTAGACTCGAGGCGCAAATGATAAGGTTGAGTCAAACGAGAACCGATTCAAGGCATAAATGATAAGGTTTAGTCAAACGAATCCTGACCCAAGGTTCAAACGATATGGGCGAGTCAAATGAGGCCAGACTCGAGGCGCAAATGATATGGTTGAGTCGAACGAGGCCCGAGTTAAGACACAAATGATATGGGTGAGTCAAACGAGAACCGACTCGAGGCGCAAATGATATGGGTGAGTCAAACGAGGCCCGACTCGAGGCGCAAATCATAAGGTTGAGTCGAACAAGGTCAGACTCAAGGCAAAAATGAAAAGGTTGAGTCAAACGAGGCCCGACTTGAGGCATAAATGATAAGGTTAAGTCAAACGAAGGACGACTCGAGATGCAAATCACATGGATGAGTCAAACGAGGCCCGACTCGAGGTGCAAATGATAAGGTTGAGTCGAACAAGGCCAGACTCGAGGCGTAAATGATAAGGTTGAGTCAAACGAGGCCCAACTCGGGGCATAAATGATAAGGTTAAGTCAAACAAGGCCCAACTCAAGGCGTAAATGATATGTTTGAGTCAAACGAGGCCCGAGTTGAGGCACAAATGATTTGGGTGAGTCAAACGAGGTCTGACTCGAGGCACGAATGGTAAGGGTGAGTTGTACGAGGCCCAACACAAGGCGCAAATGATTAGGTTAAGTCAAACGAGGACCAACTCTAGGCATAAACGATAAGGTTGAGTCAAACGAGGCCCGACTCAAGGTACAAATGATATGGGTGAGTCAAACGAGGTCTGAATCGAGGTACAAAAGATAAGGTTGAGTCGAACGAGACACGACTCGAGGCGCAAATGATAATGTTGGGTCAATCGAGGCCCGACTGAAGTCATAAATGATATGGTTGAGTCAAACGAGGCCCGACTTGAGGCACAAATGATATGGGTGAGTCAAATGAGGCTCGACTCGAGGCGCAAATCATAAGGGTGAGTGAAACGAGGCCTGACTCGAGGCATAAATGATATGGTTGAGTCAAACGTGGCCCGACTTGAGGCACAAATGATATGGGTGAGTTAAACGAGGCCAGACTCGAGGCATAAATGATAAGGTTGAGTCGAACGAGGTCCAACTCGAGGCGCAAATGATAAGGTTGAGTCAAACGAGGCCTGACGCGAGGTGCAAATGGTAATGTTGAGTCGAACGAGGACCGACTCAAGGCACAAATGATAAGGATGAGTCAAACGAGGCCTAACTCGAGGCATAAATGATAAGGTTGAGTCAAACGAATCCTGACTCCAGGTGCAAATGATATGGGCAAGTCAAACGAGGGTGGACTCGAGGCACAAATGATATGGTTGAGTCAAACGAGGCCCGACTCGAGGCATGAATGATAAGGTTGAGTGAAACAAGGCCCGACTCGAGGTGCAAATGGTAAGGTTGAGTCGAACAAGGCCCAACTCGAGGCGCAAATGATAAGGTTGAGTCAAACGAGGTCCGAGTGATATAGGAGAGTCAAACGAGGCACGACTCGAGGAATAAATGGCAAGGTTGAGTTGAACGAGGCCCGACTCGACACGTAAATTATAAGGTTGAGTCAAACGAGGCCCGACTCGAGGAGCAAATGATAATGTTGGGTCCAATGAGGCCCGTTCGAGGCGCAAATGATAAGGTTGAGTCGAACGAGGCCCGACTCAAGGTGCAAATGATATGGTTGAGTAAAACAAGGCCCGACTCTAGGCACAAATGATAAGGTTAAGTCAAAGAAGGCCCAACTCAAGGCGTAAATGATTTGTTTGAGTCAAACGAGGCCCGAGTTGTGGCACAAATGATATGGGTGAGTTAAACAAGGCCCAACTCAAGGCTTAAATGATATGGTTAAGTCAAACAGGGACCGACATGGGGCACAAATGATATGGGTGAGTCAAACGAGACCCAACTCGAGGCACAAATGATATGGGTGAGTCAAACGAGGCCCGACTCGAGGCGCAAATCATAAGGTTGAGTCGAACAAGGCCAGACTCGAGGCGCAAATCATAAGGTTGAGTCAAACGAGGCCCGACTTGAGGCATAAATGATAAGGTTGAGTCAAACGAATCCTGACTCAAGGTGCAAACGATATGGGCGAGTCAAACGAGGCTGGACTTGAGGCGCAAATGATATGGTTAAGCAAAACGAGGCCTGACTCGAGGTGCAAATGATAAGGTTAAGTCAAACAAGGCCTAACTCGAGGCGTAAATGATATGTTTGAGTCAAACGAGGCCCGAGTTGAGGCACAAATGATATGGGTGAGTCAAACGAGACCCAACTCGAGGCGCAAATGATATGGGTGAGTCAAACGAGGCCCGACTTGAGGCGCAAATCATAAGGTTGAGCCGAACAAGGCCAAACTCAAGGCGCAAATGATAAGGTTGAGTCAAATGAGGCCCAACTCAAGGCATAAATGATAAGGTTAAGTCAAACGAGGGACGACTCGAGGTGCAAATGACATGGATGAGTCAAATGAGGCCCAACTCGAGGCACAAAAGATATAGGTGAGTCAAACGAGGCCTGACTCGAGGTGTAAATGATATGTTTGAGTCATACGAGGCCCGAGTTGAGGCACAAATGATATGGATGAGTCAAACGAGGTCTGACTCGAGGCGTAAATGGTAAGGGTGAGTTGAACGAGGCCCAACACGAGGTGCAAATGATAAGGTTGAGTCAAACGAGGACTAACTCAAGACATAAATGATAAGGTTGAGTGAAACGAGGCACGACTCAAGGTACAAATGATATGGGTGAGTCAAACGAGGTCTGACTCGAGGTACAAATGTTAAGGTTGAGTCAAACGAGACACGACTCGAGGCGCAAATGATAATGTTGGGTCAATTGAGGCCCGACTGAAGGCAGAAATGATATGGTTGAGTCAAACAATCCTGACTTGAGGCACAAATGATATGGTTGAGTCAAATGAGGCCTGACTCGAGGCGCAAATCATAAGGTTAAGTCAAACAAGGCCCAACTCGAGGTGCAAATCATAAGGGTGAGTGAAACGAGGCCCGACTCGAGGCATAAATGATATGGCTGAGTCAAATGAGGCTCGACTGGAGGCACAAATGGTAAGGTTGAGTCAAACAAGGACCGACTTGAGGCGCAAATGATAAGGTTAAGTCAAACGAGGCCCGACGCGAGGTGCAAATGGTAAGGTTGAGTCAAACGAGGACCGACTCGAGGTGCAAATAATAAGGTTGAGTCCAACGAGACCTAACTCGAGGCGCAAATGATATGGTTGAGTAAAACGAGGCCCAATTCGAGGTGCAAATGATAAGATTGAGTCAAACGAGGCCCGCCTCGATGCGAAAATGATATGTTTGAGTCAACCGACGCCCGACTTGAGGTGCAAATGATATACGTGTGTCAAACGAGGCCCGACTTGAGGTGCAAATCATAAGGTTGTGTCAAACGAGGCTCAACTCAAGGCGCAAATGATAAGGTTTAGTCAAACGAGGCCCGACTCAAGGCACAAATGATATGGGTGACTCAAATGAGGCCCGACTTGAGGTGCAAATCATAAGGTTGAGTCGAACAAGGCCTGACTTGAGGTGCAAATGATAAGGTTAAGTCAAACGAGGCCCGACTCGAGGCATAAATGATAAGGTTGAGTCAAATGGATCCTGACTCAAGGTGTAAATGATATGGGCGAGTCGAACGAGGCTGGACTCGAGGTGCAAATGATATGGTTGAGTTAAACGAGGCCCCACTTGAGGCATGAATGATAAGGTTGAGTCAAACGAGGCCTGACTCGAGGTGCAAATGGTAAGGTTGAGTCGAACAAGGCCCAACTTGTAGCGCAAATGATAAGGTTGAGTCAAACAAGGCTCGAGTTGATGCACAAATGATATAGGAGAGTCAAACGAGGCACAACTCGAGGCGCAAATGGCAAGGGTGTGTTGAACGAGGCCCGACTCGAGGTGCAAATAATAAGGTTAAGTCGAACGAGGCCCGACTCAAGGCACAAATGATATGGTTGAGTAAAACAAGGCCTGACTCGAGGCGCAAATGATAAGGTTAAGTCAAACAAGGCCCAACTTGAGGCGTAAATGATATGTTTGAGTCAAACGAGGCCCGAGTTGAGGCACAAATGATATGGGTAAGTCAAACGAAGCCCAACTCAAGGCTTAAATGATATGGCTAAGTCAAACAGGGACCGACTTGGGGCACAAATGATATGGGTGAGTCAAACGAGACCCAACTCGAGGCGCAAATGATATGGGTGGGTCAAACGAGGCCCGACTCGAGGCATAAATGATAAGGTTGAGTCAAACTAATCCCGACTCAAGGTGCAAATGATATGAGCGGCAAATGATATGGTTGAGTCAAAGGAGGCCCGAGTTGATGCACAAATGATATAGGAGAGTCAAACGAGGCACGACTCGAGGCGCAAATGGCAAGGGTGAGTTGAACGAGGCCCGACTCGAGGCGCAAATTATAAGGTTGAGTCAAACGAGGCCCGACTCGAGGACCAAATGATAATGTTGGGCCTGATGAGGCCTGTTTGAGGCGCAAATTATAAGGTTGAGTCGAATGAGGCCCGACTCAAGGCGCAAATGATATGGTTGAGTCAAACGAGGCTTGACTCGAGGTGCAAATGATAAGGTTGAGTCAAACGAAGCCCAACTCGAGGCTTAAATGATATGGTTAAGTCAAACGGGGACCGACTTGGGGCACAAATGATATGGTTGAGTCAAACGAGACCCAACTCGAGGCGCAAATGATAAGTTTGAGTCAAACCAGGATGAACTTGAGGCAAAAATGATAAGGCTGAGTCAAACGAGTCCCGACTCGAGGCACAAATGATATGGTTGAGTCAAACGAGGACCGAGTTGACGTACAAATGATATAGGTGAGTCAAACGAGGCACGACTCAAGGCGCAAATGGTAAGGGTAAGTTGAACCAGGCCCAACTCGAGGCGCAAATTATAAGGTTGAGCCAAACGAGGCCCGACTCGACGCCCAAATGAAAAGTTTGGGTCCAATGAGGCTCGATCGAGGCACAAATGATAAGGTTAAGTCAAAGAAGGCCCGACTTGAGGCGTAAATGATATGTTTGAGTCAAATGAGGCCCGAGTTAAGGCACAAATGATATGGGTGAGTCAAACGAGGCTTGACTCGAGGCGTAAATGATATGTTGGAGTCAAACGAGGCCCGAGTTGAGGCACAAATGATATGGGTGAGTCAAAGGAGGCCCGACTCGAGGCGCAAATGGTAAGAGTGAGTTGAACGAGGCCCAACACAAGGCCCAAATGATAAGGTTGAGTCAAACGAGGACTAACTCGAGGCATAAATGATAAGGTTGATCAAATGAGGGCCGACTCAAGGCCCCAATGATATGGGTGAGTCAAACGAGGCCCGACTCGAGGCACAAATGATAAGGTTGAGTCGAACGAGACCCGACTCGAGGTGCAAGTGATAATGTTGAGTCAATCGAGGACCAACTTAAGGCATAAATGATATGGTTGAGTCAAACGAGGCCCGACTTGAGGAACAAATGATATGGGTGAGTCAAACAAGGCCCGACTAGAGGCACAAATGATTAGGTTGTGTCGAACGATGCTCAACTCGAGGCGCAAATGATAAGGTTTAGTCAAATGAGGCCTGACTCGATGCGCAAATGATAATGTTGGGTCCAATGAGGCCCGTTCGAGGTGCAAATGATAATGTTGGGTCCAATGAGCCCGTTCGAGGCGCAAATGATAAGGTTGAGTCAAACGGGGCCCGACTTGAGGTGCAAATGATAAGGTTGAATCAAACGGGGCCCGACTTGAGGTGCAAATGATAAGGTTGAGTCAAATGAGTCCCGACTCGAGGCGCACATGATATGGTTGAGTCAAACGAGGACCAATTCGAGGCACAAATGATAAGGTTTAGTCAAACAAGGCCCAACTCAAGGCATAAATGATATAGGTGAGTCAAACGATGGTCAACTCCAGGCGCAAATGATAAGGTTGAGTCAAACGAGGCCCGACTCGAGGTTCAAATGGTGAGGTTGAGTCAAACGAGGACTGATTCGAGGCGCAAATGATAAGGTTGAGTCAAACGAGGCCCGCCTCGAGGCGTAAATGATATGTTTGAGTCAAATGATGCCCGACTTGAGGCACAAATTATATGGGTGAGTCAAACAAGGCCCGACTCAAGGCACAAATGATAAGGTTGTGTTAAACGAGGCTCAACTCAAGGCGTAAATGATAAGGTTTAGTCAAACAAGGCCCGACTCGAGGCACAAATGATATGGGTGAGTCAGTTGAGGCCCGACTCAAGGCGCAAATCATAAGGTTGAGTCGAACAAGGCCTGACTCGAGGCGCAAATGATAAGGTTGAGTCAAACGAGCCTAACTCGAGGCACAAATGATAAGGTTGAGTCAAACGAGGCCTGCCTCGAGGCGTAAATGATATGTTTGAGTCAAACGAGGCCCGAGTTGAGGCACAAATGATACGGGTGAGTTAAACGAGGCCCGCGTCGAGGCACAAATGATATGGGTGAGTCAAACGAGGCCCGACTCGTGGCGTAAATGGTATGGTTGAGTCAAACGAGGCCCGACTCAAGGCAGAAATGATATGGGTGAGTCCAACAAGGCCTGACTAGAGGCACAAATGATAAGGTTGAGTCGAACGAGACCCGACTCGAGGTGCAAATGATATGGTTAAGTCAAACGAGGCCTGACTCGAGGCATAAATGATAAGATTCAGTCAAACAAGGCCTGACTCGAGGTGCAAATGATAAGGTTGAGTCCAACGAGGTCTAACTCGAGGCATAAATGGTATGGTTGAGTCAAACGAGGCCCGACTCAAGGCAAAAATGATATGGGTGAGTCAAACAAGGCTTGACTAGAGGCACAAATGATAAGGTTGAGTCGAACGAGACCCGACTCGAGGCGCAAATGATATGGTTAAGTCAAACGAGGCCTAACTCGAGGCACAAATGATAAGATTCAGTCAAACAAGGCCTGACTCGAGGTGCAAATGATAAGGTTGAGTCCAACGAGGTCCAACTCGAGGCATAAATGATATGGTTGAGTCAAACGATGCCCGACTCGTGGCACAAATGATATGGGTGAGTCAAACGAGGCCCGACTCGAGGCGCAATTGATATGGTTGAGTCGAACGAGGCCCCACCCAAGGCACAAACGATAAGGTTGAGTCAAACGAGGCCCAACTCGAGGCATAAATGATATGGTTGAGTCAAATGTGGCCCGAGTTGACGCATAAATTGTATAGGTGAGTCCAACAAGGCTTGACCCAAGGCACAAATTGTAAGGTTGAGTTGAACGAGGCCCGACTCGAGGTGCAAATTATAAGGTTGAGTCAAATGAGGCCCGACTGGAGGCACAAATGATAAGGTTAAGTTAAATGAGGCCCAACTCGAGTTGCAAATAATAAGGTTGAGTCGAACGAGGTCCGACTCGTGGCGCAAATGGTATGGTTAAGTCAAATGAGGCCTGATTGGAGGCACAAATGATAAGGCTGAGTCAAATGTGGCCCGACTCGAGGCGCAAATGATAAGGTTGAGTCAAATGGGGCCCGACTCGAGGCGCAAATGATAATGTTAAGTCAAACGAGGCCCGACACGAAGCACAAATGATATGGTTAAGTCAAACGAGGCCCGAGTTAAGGCACAAATGATATGGGTGAGTCAAACGAGGCTCGAGTCGAGGTGCAAATGATATGGGTGAGTCAAACGAGGCCCGACTCGAGGCGCAAATAATATGAGTAAGTCAAATGAGGCCCGACTCGAGGTGCAATTAGTAAGGGTGAGTTGAACGAGGCCTCACATGAGGAGCAAATGATAAGGTTGAGTCAAACGAGGATCAACTTGAGGCACAAATGACAAGGTTGAGTCTAAAGACGCTCGACACGAGGTGCAAACGATAAGGTTTAGTCAAATGAGGCCCGTCTCGAGGCGCAAATGATAAGGTTGAGTCAAACGAGGCCCGACTCGAGGCATAACTAATATGGTTGTGTTAAATGAGGCTCGAGTTGATGCACAAATGATATAGGTGAGTCAAACGAGGCCTGACTCTATGCGCAAATGGTAAGGGTGAGTTGAACAAGGCCCGACTCCAGGTGCAAATTATAAGGTTGAGTCAAACAAGGCCCAGCTCGAGGGACAAATGATAAGGTTAAGTCCAATGGGGCCTGGCCCGAGGCACAAATGATAAGGTAGAGTCGAACGAGGCCCAACTCAAGGTGCAAATGATAAGGTTAAGTCAAAGGAGGCCCGACTCGAGGGGCAAATGATATGTTTGAGTCAAACATGGCTCGAGTTGAGGCAGAAATCATATGGGTGAGTCAAACGAGGCCCGTGTCGAGGTGCAAATGGTAAGGGTGACTTGAACGAGGCCCAACACGAGGCACAAATGATAAGGTTAAGTCAAACGAGGACCAACTCGAGGCGTAAATGATAAGGTTGAGTCGAACGAGGCCCGACTCGAGCCGCAAATGATATGGTTGAGTCAAACGAGGCCTGACTCAAGGCACAAATGATATGGGTGAGTCAAACGAGGCCCGACTCCAGGCGCAAATGATAAGCGTGAGTCGAACGAGACCCGACTCGAGGCACAAATTATAATGTTGAGTCAAACGAGGCCCTACTCGAGGCACAAATGATATGGTTGAGTCAAACAAGGCCCAAATTGAGGCACAAATGATATGGGTGAGTCAAATGAGGCTCGACTCGAGGCGCAAATGATATGGTTGAGTCAAACGAGGCCCGACTCGAGGCACAAATGATAAAATTAAGTCGAACGAGGACCAATTCGAGGTGCAAATAATAAGGCTGAGTCTAACGAGGTCCAACTCGAGTCATAATTGATATGGTTGAGTCAAACGAGGCCCGACTTGAGGCCCGACTCGAGGCACAAATGATAAGGTTGAGTCAAATGAGGCCCGACTTGACGCACAAATGATATTGTTGAGTCAAACGAGGCCTAACTTGAGGCGCAAATGGTAAGGGTGAGTTGAACGAGGCCTTACTCAAGGCGAAAATGGTATGGTTGAGTCAAACGAGTCTCGACTCGAGGCGTAAATGATATGTTTGAGTCAAACGTGGCCCGAGTTGTGGCACAAATGATATGGGTGTGTCAAACGAGGCCCGAGTCGAGGCACAAATTATATGGGTGAGTCAAATGAGGCCCGAGTCGAGGCACAAATGATACGGGTGAGTCAAACGAGGCCCGACTCGAAGCATATATTATAAGGCTGAGTGAAATGAGGACTGGCTCAAGGCACAAATGATAAGGTTAATTCGAACGAGGGCCGAGTTGAGGCGTAAATCATAAGGTTGAGTTGAACGTGACCTAACTCGAGGTGCAAATGATAATGTTGAGTCAATCGATGCCCGACTTAAGGCATAAATGATATGGTTGAGTCAAACGAGGCCCGACTTGAGGCACAAATGATATGGGTGAGTCAAACAAGGCCTGACTCGAGGCACAAATGATAATGTTGAGTCAATCGAGGCCCGACTTAAGGCATAAATGATATGGTTGAGTCAAACAAGGCCCGACTTTAGGCACAAATGATATGGGTGAGTCAAACGAGGGCCAACTCAAGGCGCATATGATAAGATTTTGTCGAACGAGGCTCAGCTCAAGGCTCAAATGGTAAGGTTTAGTCAAACGAGGCCCGACTCAAGGCATAAATGATATGGGTGAGTCAAATGAGGCCCGACTCGAGGCACAAATGATATGGTTGAGTCAAACGAGGCCCGACTCGAGGTGCAAATGATAAGATTGAGTCGAACGAGGACCAACTCGATGTGCAAATGATAAGGTTGAGTCCAACGAGGTCTCACTCGAGTCATAAATGATATGGTTAAGTCAAACGAGGCCCAACTTGAGGCATAAATGATGTGGGTGAGTCAAACGAGACCCGACTCGAGGCACAAATGATTAGGTTGAGTCAAACAAGGCCCGGGTTGACGCACAAATGATATTGGTGAGTCAAACGAGGCCTAACTCGAGGCGCAAATGGTAAGGGTGAGTTGAACGAGGCCTTACTCAAGGCGAAAATGGTATGGTTGAGTCAAACGAGTCTCGACTCGAGCCGTAAATGATATGTTTGAGTCAAACGTGGCCCGAGTCGAGGCACAAATTATATGGGTGAGTCAAATGAGGCCCGAGTCGAGGCACAAATTATATGGGTGAGTCAAATGAGGCCCGAGTCGAGGCACAAATGATACGGGTGAGTCAAACGAGGCCCGACTCGAAGCATATATTATAAGGCTGAGTGAAATGAGGACTGGCTCAAGGCACAAATGATAAGGTTAATTCGAACGAGGGCCGAGTTGAGGCGTAAATCATAAGGTTGAGTTGAACGTGACCCAACTCGAGGTGCAAATGATAATGTTGAGTCAATCGATGCCCGACTTAAGGCAGAAATGATATGGTTGAGTCAAACGAGGCCCGACTTGAGGCACAAATGATATGGGTGAGTCAAACAAGGCCTGACTCGAGGCGCAAATGATAATGTTGAGTCAATCGAGGCCCGACTTAAGGCATAAATGATATGGTTGAGTCAAACAAGGCCCGACTTTAGGCACAAATGATATGGGTGAGTCAAACGAGGGCCAACTCAAGGCGCATATGATAAGATTTTGTCGAACGAGGCTCAGCTCGAGGCTCAAATGGTAAGGTTTAGTCAAACGAGGCCCGACTCAAGGCATAAATGATATGGGTGAGTCAAATGAGGCCCGACTCGAGGCACAAATGATATGGTTGAGTCAAACGAGGCCCGACTCGAGGTGCAAATGATAAGATTGAGTCGAACGAGGACCAACTCGATGTGCAAATGATAAGGTTGAGTCCAACGAGGTCCAACTCGAGTCATAAATGATATGGTTAAGTCAAACGAGGCCCGACTTGAGGCATAAATGATGTGGGTGAGTCAAACGAGACCCGACTCAAGGCACAAATGATTAGGTTGAGTCAAACAAGGCCCGAGTTGACGCACAAATGATATTGGTGAGTCAAACGAGGCCTAACTCGAGGCGCAAATGGTAAGGGTGAGTTGAACGAGGCCTTACTCAAGACGAAAATGGTATGGTTGAGTCAAACGAGTCTCGACTCGAGCCGTAAATGATATGTTTGAGTCAAACGTGGCCCGAGTTGTGGCTCAAATGATATGGGTGTGTCAAACGAGGCCCGACTTGAGGCACAAATGGTAAGGGATAGTTGAACGAGGCCCAACACGAGGCGCAAATGATAAGGTTGAGTCAAACGAGGACTCACTCGAGGCATAAATGATAAGGTTGAGTCAAACGAGGGCCGACTCAAGGCAGCAATGATATGGGTGAGTCAAACGAGGCCCGACTCGAGGCACAAATGATAACATTGAGTTGAACGAGGCCCAACTCGAGGCACAAATGATAAGGTTGAGTCAAACAAGGGCCGACTCGAGGCATAAATGATATGGTTGAGTCAAACGAGGCTCGACTCGAGGTACAAATGGTAAGGTTGAGTCGAATGAGGGCCGACTCGAGGTGCAAATGATAAAGTTGAGTCAAACGAGACCCGACTAGAGGCATAACTGATATGGTTGTGTGAAACGAGGCCCAAGTTGATGCACAAATGATATAGGTGAGTCAAACAAGGCCTGACTCGAGCCGCAATTACTAAGGGTGAGTTGAACGAGGCCCCACATGAGGAGCAAATGATAAGGTTGAGTCAAACGAGGACCAACTCGAGGCATAAATGATAAGGTTGAGTCGAACGAGGCTTGACTTGAGGCACAAATGATAAGGTTGAATCAAACGAGGCCCGACTCGAGGCGCAAATGATAAGGTTGAGTCAAACGAGACCCGACTCGAGGCATAACTAATATGGTTGTGTTAAACGAGGCCCGAGTTGACACACAAATGATATAGGTGAGTCAAACGAGCCCCGACTCGAGGAGCAAATGGTAAGGGTGAGTTGAGCGAGGCCCGACTACAGGTGCAAATTATAAGGTTGAGCCAAACGAGGCCTAACTCGAGGCACAAAAGATAAGGTTGAGTCCAATGAGGCCCAACCCGAGGCACAAATAATAAGGTTGAGATAAATGAGGCCCGACTCGAGGTGCAATTGATAAGGTTGAGTCGAACGAGGCCTGACTCGAGGTGCAAATGATAAGGTTGAGTCAAACGAGCCTAACTCGAGGCACAAATGATAAGGTTGAGTCAAACAAGGCCTGCCTCGAGGCGTAAATGATATGTTTGAGTCAAACGAGGCCCGAGTTGAGGCACAAATGATACGGGTGAGTTAAACGAGGCCCGTGTCGAGGCACAAATGATATGGGTGAGTCAAACGAGGCCTGACTCATGGCGCAAATGGTATGGTTGAGTCAAACGAGGCCCGACTCAAGGCAGAAATGATATGGGTGAGTCAAACAAGGCCTGACTAGAGGCACAAATGATAAGGTTGAGTCGAACGAGACCCGACTTGAGGCGCAAATGATATGGTTAAGTCAAACGAGGCCTGACTCGAGGCACAAATGATAAGATTCAGTCAAACAAGGCCTGACTCGAGGTGCAAATGATAAGGTTGAGTCCAACGAGGTCTAACTCAAGGCATAAATGACAAGGTTGAGTCAAACGAGGCCCGACTCGAAGTGCAAATGATAAGGTTGAGTCAAACGAGGCCCGACTCGAGACACAAATGATATGAGTGAGTCAAACGTCGCCCGATTCGAGGCATAAATAATAAGGTTGAGTCAAATGATGCCTGACTCGATGCGTAAATGATAAGGTTAAGTCGAACGAGGCTCGACTTGTGGCACAAATTATAAGGTTGAGTCAAACGTGGCCCGACTCGAGGAACAAATGATAAGGTTGAGTCAAATGTGGCCTGACTCGAGCACAAATGATAAGATTAAGTCGAACGAGGCCTGACTCAAGGCGCAACTGGTAAGGGTGAGTTAAACGAGGCCCGATTTGAGGCACAAATTATAAGGTTGAGTTAAATGAGTTCTGACTCGAGGCACAAATGATAAGGTTTAGTCAAACGAGGCCAAACTCGAGGCATAAATGATAAGGCTGAGTCAAACGAGGCCCGACTCGAGGCATAAATGATATGGTTGAGTCAAACGAGGCCCAACACGAGGCGCAAATGATAAGGTTGAGTCGAACGAGGCCCGACTCATGGCATAAATGATAAGGTTGAGTCAAACGAGGCCCGACTCGAGTTGCAAACGATAAGGTTGAGTCAAACGAGGCCCGACTCAAGACACAAATGACATGGATGAGTCAAACGAGGCCCGACTCGAGGCGCAACTGGTAAGGGTGAGTTGAACGAGGCATGACTCGAGGCACAAATTATAAGGTTGAGTCAAACAAGGACCGAGTCGAGGCACAAATGATATGGTTGAGTCAAACGAGGACCAACCTAAGGCACAAATGATAAGGTTGAGTCGAACGAGGCTCGACTCGAGGCACAAATGATACGGTTTACTCAAACGATGCCCGACTCAAGGCACAAATGATATGGGTGAGTCAAACGAGGGCTGACTCGAGGCTCAAATGATAAGGTTAAGTCGAACGAGACCCGTCTCAAGGCGCAAATGATTATGTTAAGTCGAACGAGGCCCTACTCGAGGCACAAATGATAAGGTTGAGTCAAACGAGGCCCGACTCGAGGCGTAAATGATATGCTTGAGTCAAACGAGGCCCGAGTGGAGGGACAAATGATATAGCTAAGTCAAACAAGGCCCGAGTCGAGGCACAAATGATATGGGTGAGTCAAACGAGGGCCGACTCGAGGCGCAAATGGTAAGGGTGAGTTGAACGAGGCCCAACACGAGGCGCTAATGATAAGGTTGAGTTAAACGAGGACCAACTCGATGCCCAAATGATAAGGTTGAGTCAAACGAGGCCCGACTCGAGGCATAAATGATATGGTTGAGTCAAATGAGGCCGGGCTTGAGGCACAAATGATATGGTTGACTGAAACGAGGTCTGACTCGAGGCCCAAATGATATGGGTAAGTCAAACAAGGCTCGACTTGAGGCCTAAATGATATGTTCGAGTTGAACGAGGCCCGAGTTGAGACGCAAATGATATGGGTGAGTCAAATGAGGCCCGACTCGAGGCACAAATGATAAGGTTGAGTCAAACGAGGCCCGATTCGAGGCCTAAATGATATGTTTGACTCAAATGATGCCCGAGTTGAGACACAAATGATATGGTTGAGTGAAACGAGGCCTGGGTTAAGGCGCAAATGATTTGGGTGAGTCAAACGAGGCCCGACTCGAGGCCTAAATTATAAGGTTGAGTCGAACGAGGCCTGACTCGAGGTGCAAATGATATGGTTGAGTGAAACAAGGCCCGACTCAAGGCACAAATGATATGGACGAGTCAAACGAGGCCCGACTTGAGGCACAAATGATAAGGTTGAGTCATATGAGGCCTGACTCGAGGTGCAAATAATAATGTTGAGTCAAATGAGGCCCGACTCAAGGTGCAAATGAAATGGTTGAGTCAAACGAGGCCTGACTTGAGCCACAAACGATATGGGTGAGTCAAACGAGGCCCAACTCGAGGCACAAATGATAAGGTCGAGTCATACAAGGCCTGACTCAGGGTACAAATAATAATGTTGAGTCAAACGAGGCCCGACTCGAGGTACAAATGAAATGGTTGAGTCAAACGAGGCCTGACTTGAGCCACAAACGATATGGGTGAGTCAAACGAGGCCCGACTCGAGACACAAATGATATGGTTGAGTCCAACGAGGCCCGCCTCGTGGGCAAATGATAAGGCTGAGTCCAACGAGGCTCGACTCAAAGGCGCAAATGATATGGTTGAGTGAAACGAGGTCTGACTCATGGCGCAAATGATAAGGTTGAGTCAAACGAGGCCCGACTCGAGGCCTAAATTATATGTTTGAGTCAAACGAGGCCCGAGTTGAGACATAAATGGTATGGTTGAGTGAAACGAGGCCAGAGTCGACTCGAGGCGCAAATGGTAAGGTTGAGTCGAACGAGGCCCGACTTGAGGCGCAAATGATATGGTTGAGTGAAACGAGGCCCGACTCAAAGCACAAATGATATGGGTGAGTCAAACAAGGCCCAACTAGAGGCACAAATGATAAGGTTGAGTCATACAAGGCCCGACTCAGGTGCAAATAATAATGTTGAGTTAAACGAGGCCCGACTCGAGGCGTAAATGAAATAGTTGAGTCAAATGAGACCTGACATGAGGCACAAATGATACGGGTGAGTCAAACGAAGCTCGACTCGAGGCGCAAATGATATGGTTTAGTCAAACGAGGCCTACCTCGTGGCGCAAATGATAAGGTTGAGTCCAACAAGGCTCGACTCAAGGCGCAAATGATATGGTTGAGTTAAACGAGGTCTGACTCGAGGCGCAAATGATAAGGTTGAGTCAAACGAGGCCCGACTCGAGGCCTAAATGATATGTTTAAGTCAAACAAGGCCCAAGTTGAGACACAAATGATATAGGTGAGTCAAACAACGCCCGAGTCGAGGCACAAATGATATGGTGTGTCAAACGAGGCCCGAGTCGAGGTGCAAATGATAAGGTTGAGTCGAACGAGGCCCGACTCGAGGCGTAAATGGTAATGTTGAGTCAAACGAGGCCTGGCTCGAGGCGCAAGTGAAATGGTTGAGTCAAATGAGGCTCGACTTGAGGCACAAATGATATGGGTGAGTCAAACAAGGCCTGACTTGAGGCACAAATGATATGGGTGAGTCAAACGAGGCCCAACTCGAGGCGCAAATGATATGGTTGAGTCAAACGATGCCCGACTCGAGGTGCAAATGATAAGGTTGAGTCAAACGAGGCCCGACTCGAGGCATCAATGATATGGTTCAGTGAAATGAGGCCCGACTTGAGGCATAAATGATATGGGTGAGTCAAACCAGGCCCGACTCAAGGCGCACATGATCAAGTTGAGTCGAATGAGGCCCAACTCGAAGCACAAATGACAAGGTTGAGGCAAACGAGGCCCGACTTGAGGCACAAATGATATGGTTGAGTCAAAAGAGGCCCGAATTGACGTGCAAATGATATGGGTGAGTCAAACGAGGCCTGACTCAAGGCTCAAAAGGTAAGGGTGAGTTGAATGAGACCCGACTTGAGGTGTAAATTATACAGTTGAGTCAAACGAGGCCCGACCCGAGGTGCAAATGATAAG
The DNA here is from genome assembly GCA_037013595.1 of Dicorynia guianensis. NCBI lineage: Eukaryota > Viridiplantae > Streptophyta > Magnoliopsida > Fabales > Fabaceae > Dicorynia > Dicorynia guianensis. The sequence continues at coordinate 18,959,944 of JASUAB010000002.1, read as the reverse complement.
GTTGAGTCGAACGAGGCCCGACTCGAGGCGCAAATGATAATGTTGAGTCAAACGAGGCCTGACTCAAGGCGCAAATGAAATGGTTGAGTCAATCGAGGCCCGACTCAAGGCGCAAATGATATGGGTGAGTCAAACGAGGCCTAACTCGAGGCGCAAATGTTATGGTTGAGTCAAACGAGGCCTGACTCATGGCGTAAATGATAAGGTTGAGTCGAACGAGGCCGAACTCAAGGCGCAAAAGATAAGGTTGAGTCAAACGAGGCTCAACTCAAGGTACAAATGATATGGGTGAGTCAAACAAGGCACGACTCGTGGCACAAATGATAAGGTTGAGTCGAACGAGGCCTGACTTGAGGCATAAATGATATGGTTAAGTAAAATGAGGCCCGACTTAAGGCACAAAAAATACGGGTAAGTCAAATGAGGCCCGACTCGAGGCACAAATGATAAGGTTGAGTCGAACGAAGCCCAACTCAAGGCACAAATGATAAGGTTTAGTCAAACGAGGCTGACTCGAGGCATAAATGATATCATTGAGTCAAATGAGGCCTGACTTGAGGCATAAATGATATGGGTGAGTCAAACTAGGCCCGACTCAAGGCGCACATGATCAAGTTGAGTCGAATGAGGCCCAACTTGAAGCACAAATGACAAGGTTGAGGCAAACGAGGCTCGACTTGAGGCACAAATGATATGGTTGAGTCAAAAGAGCCACGAATTGATGCGCAAATGATATGGGTAAGTCAAACGAGTCCCGACTTGAGGCTCAAATGGTAAGGGTGAGTTGAACAAGGCCCGACTCGAGGTGTAAATTAGAAGGCTGAGTCAAACGAGGCCCGACCAGAGGTGCAAATGATAAGGTTGAGTCAAACGAGGCCCGACTCGAGGCGCAAATAATATGGTTGAGTCAAACGATGCCCGACTCGAGGTGCAAATGATAAGGTTGAGTCAAACGAGGCCCGACTCGAGGCATAAATGATGTGGTTCAGCGAAATGAGGCCCGACTTGAGGCATAAATGATATGGGTGAGTCAAACGAGGCCTGACTCGAGGCATAAATGATAAGGTTGAGTTAAACGAGGCCGAACTCGAGGCGCAAATGATAATGTTGAGTCAAACGAGGCCCGACTCAAGGCGCAAATGAAATGGTTGAGTCAAACGAGGCCCGACTAGAGGCACAAATGATATGGGTGAGTCAAACGAGGCCTCACTCGAGGCGCAAAAGTTATGGTTGAGTCAAACGAGGCCTGACTCGTGGCATAAATGATAAGGTTGAGTCGAACGAGGCCGAACTCAAGGCGCAAAAGATAAGGTTGAGTCAAACGAGGCCCGACTCGAGGCATAAATGATAAGGTTGAGTCAAACGAGGCTCGAGTTGACGCACAAATGATATGGGTAAGTGAAACGGGGCTTGACTCGAGGTACAAATGGTAAGGGTGAGTTGAACGAGGCCAGACTCGGGCACAAAAGATATGAGGGAGTCAAACGAGGCCAGACTCAAGGTACAAATGGTAAGGTGAAGTTGAACAAGGCCCGACTCGAGGCGAAAATGATATGTTTGAGTCAAACGAGGCCCGAGTTGAGGCACAAATAATATGGGTGAGTAAAACGAGGCCCGAGTCGAGGCGTAAATGGTAAGGGTGAGTTGAATGAGGCCCAACACGGGGAGCAAATAATAAGGTTGAGTCAAACAAGGACCAACACGAGGCGCAAATGATAAGGTTGAGTCAAACGAGGCCCGAGTTGACGCACAAATGATATGGGTGAGTGAAATGGGGCCTGACTTGGGGCACAAATGGTAAGGTTGAGTCGAACAAGGCCCGACTCGAGGCGCAAATGATAAGTTTGAGTCAAACGAGGCCCGACTCAAGGCCTAAATGATATGTTTGAATCAAACAAGGCCTGAGTTGAGACATAAATGATATGGGTGAGTCGAACGAGGCCCGACTCGAGGTGCAAATGATATGGGTGAGTTAAACGAGGACCGACTTGAGACGCAAATGGTAAGGGTGAGTTGAACGAGGCCTAACACAAGGCGCAAATGATAAGGTTGAGTCAAACGGGGACCAACTCGAGGCGCAAAAGATAAGGTTGAGTCAAACGACGCCCGACTCGAGTCATAAATGACAAGGTTGAGTCAAATGAGGCCCGACTCGAGGTGTAAATGATAAGGTTGAGTCAAACGAGGCCCGACTCGAGACACAAATGATATGGGTGAGTCAAACGTCGCCCGATTCAAGGCATAAATAATAAGGTTGAGTCAAATGATGCCTGACTCGATGCGTAAATGATAAGGTTAAGTCGAACGAGGCTCGACTCGAGGCACAAATTATAAGGTTGAATCAAACGTGGCCCGACTCGAGGAACAAATGATAAGGTTGAGTCAAATGTGGCCTGACTCGAGCGCAAATGATAAGATTAAGTCGAACGAGGCCTGACTCAAGGCGCAACTGGTAAGGGTGAGTTGAACGAGGCCCGACTCGAGGCACAAATTATAAGGTTGAGTTAAATGAGTTCTGACTCGAGGCACAAATGATAAGGTTTAGTCAAACGAGGCCCAACTCGAGGCATAAATGATAAGGTTGAGTCAAACGAGGCCCGACTTCAGACACAAATGATATGGGTGAGTCAAACGAGGCCCGACTCGAGACATAAATGATAAGGTTGAGTCAAATGAGACCTGACTCGAGGCATAAATGATAAGGTTAAGTCGAATGAGGCCCGACACGAGGCACAAATTATAAGGTTGAGTCAAACGAGGCCCGACTCGAGCCACCAATGGTAAGGTTGAGTTAAACGAGGCCCGACTCGAGGCGCAAACGATAAGATTGAGTCAAACGAAGCCTGACTTGAGGCACAAATGATATGGGTGAGTCAAATGAGGTCCGACTCGAGGTGCAAATGATAAGGTTGAGTCAAAGGACGCCAGACTCGAGGTGCAAATGATAATGTTGACTTAAACGAGGCCCGGCTCGAGGTGCAAATGATAAGGTTGGGTCAAATGAGGCCCGACTCGAGGCACAAATGATATGGTTGAGTCAAATGAGGCCCGATTGTAGGCACAAATGATAAGGTTGAGTCAAACGAGGCCCGACTCGATGCGCAAATGGTAAGGGTGAGTTGAACGAGGTCCGACACGAGATGCAAATTATAAGCTTGAGTCCAACGAGGCCTGACTCGAGGCGCAAATGATAAGTTTTAGTCAAATGAGGCCCGACTCAAGGCCTGAATGATATGTTTGAATCAAACAAGGCCCGAGTTGAGACACAAATGATATGGGTGAGTCGAACGAGGCCCGACTTGAGGTGCAAATGATATGGGTGAGTCAAACGAGGACCGACTCGAGGCGCAAATGGTAAGGGTGAGTTGAATGAGGCCTAACACAAGGCGCAAATGATAAGGTTGAGTCAAACGGGGACCAACTCGAGGCGCAAAAGATAAGGTTGAGTCAAACGACGCCCGACTCGAGTCATAAATAACAAGGTTGAGTCAAACGAGGCCCGACTCGAGGTGCAAATGATAAGGTTGAGTCAAACGAGGCCCGACTCGAGACACAAATGATATGGGGGACTCAAACGTCGCCCGATTCGAGGCATAAATAATAAGGTTGAGTCAAATGATGCCTGACTCGATGCATAAATGATAAGGTTAAGTCGAACGAGGCTCGACTCGAGGCACAAATTATAAGGTTGAGTCAAACGTGGCCCGACTCGAGGAACAAATGATAAGGTTGAGTCAAATGTGGCCTAACTCGAGCGCAAATGATAACATTAAGTCGAACGAGGCTTGACTCGAGGCGCAACTGGTAAGGGTGAGTTGAACGAGGCCTGACTCGAGGCACAAATTATAAGGTTGAGTCAAATGAGTTCTGACTCGAGGCACAAATGATAAGGTTTAGTCAAACGAGGCCCAACTTGAGGCATAAATGATAAGGTTGAGTCAAACGAGGCCCAACTTGAGACACAAATGATATGGGTGAGTCAAACGAGGCCCGACTCGAGGCATAAATGATAAGGTTGAGTCAAATGAGGCCTGACTCGAGGCATAAATGATAAGGTTAAGTCGAATGAGGCTCGACATGAGGCACAAATTATAAGGTTGAGTCAAACGAGGCCCGACTCGAGGCACCAATGATAAGGTTGAGTTAAACGAGGCCCGACTCGAGGCGCAAACGATAAGGTTGAGTCAAACGAAGCCTGACTTGAGGCACAAATGATATGGGTGAGTCAAATGAGGTCCGACTCGAGGTGCAAATGATAAGGTTGAGTCGAAGGACGCTAGACTCGAGGTGCAAATGATAATGTTGACTTAAACGAGGCCCGGCTCGAGGTGCAAATGATAAGGTTGGGTCAAACGAGGCCCGACTCGAGGCACAAATGATATGGTTGAGTCAAATGTGGCCCGATTCGGGGCACAAATGATAAGGTTGAGTCAAATGATGCCTGACTCGAGGCGCAAATGATAAGGTTGAGTCGAACGAGGCCCGACTCGATGCGCAAATGGTAAGGGTGAGTTGAACGAGGTCCGAGACAAGACACAAATTATAAGCTTGAGTCCAACGAGGCCCAACTTGAGGCGCAAATGATAAGTTTGAGTCAAATGAGGCCCGACTCAAGGCCTAAATGATATGTTTGAATCAAACAAGGCCCGAGTTGAGACACAAATGATATGGGTGAGTCGAACGAGGCCCGACTTGAGGTGCAAATGATATGGGTGAGTCAAACAAGGGCCGACTTAAGGCGCAAATGGTAAGGGTGAGTTGAACGAGGCCCAACACAAGGCGCAAATGATAAGGTTGAGTCAAACGGGGACCAACTCAAGGCGCAAAAGATAAGGTTGAGTCAAACGACACCCGACTCGAGTCATAAATGACAAGGTTGAGTCAAACGAGGCCCGACTCGAGGTGCAAATGATAAGGTTGAGTCAAACGAGGCCCGACTCGAGACACAAATGATATGGGTGAGTCAAACGTCACCCGACTCGAGGCATAAATAATAAGGTTGAGTCAAATGATGCCTGACTCGATGCGTAAATGATAAGGTTAAGTCGAATGAGGCTCGACTCGAGGCACAAATTATAAGGTTGAGTCAAACGTGGCCCGACTCGAGGAACAAATGATAAGGTTGAGTCAAATGTGGCCTGACTCGAGCGCAAATGATAAGGTTGAGTCGAACGAGGCCTGACTCGAGGCGCAACTGGTAAGGGTGAGTTGAACGAGGCCCGACTCGAGGCACAAATTATAAGCTTGAGTCAAACGAGTTCTGACTCGAGGCACAAATGATAAGGTTTAGTCAAACGAGGCCCAACTCGAGGCATAAATGATAAGGTTGAGTCAAATGAGGCCTGACTCGAGGCACAAATTATATGGTTGAGTCAAACGAGGCTCGACTCGAGGCATAAATGATAAGGTTGAGTCAAACGAGACCCGACTCGAGGCGCAAATGATATGGTTGAGTCAAACGAGGACTGACTCGAGTCATAAATGATATGGTTAGGTCAAACAAGGCCCAACTTGTGGCACAAATGATATGGTTGAGTCAAATGAGGCCCGACTCGAGGTGCAAATGATAAGGTTGACTCAAACGAGGCCTGACTCAAGGCACAAATTATAAGCTTGAGTCAAATGAGGCCTAACCCAAGGCACAAATGATGCGGCTGAGTCAAAGGAGGCCCGACTCGAGGCACCAATGATAAGGTTGGGTCAAAGGAGGCCCGACTCGAGGCATAAATGATAAGGTTGAGTAAAATGAGGCTTGACTCGAGACGTAAATGATAAGGTTAAGTTGAATGAGGCCCGATTCGAGGCACCAATGATAAGGTTGAGTTGAACGAGGCCCGACTCGAGGCGCAAATGATAAGGTTGAGACAAACGAGGCCTGACTTGACGTACAAATGATATGGGTGAGTCAAACGAGGTCCGACTCGAGGCGCAAATGATAAGGTTGAGTCGAAGGATGCCAGACTCGAGGCGCAAATGATAATGTTGACTTAAACGAGGCCCGGCTGTAGGTGCAAATGATAAGGTTGGGTCAAATGAGGCCCAACTCGAGGCACAAATGATAGCATTGAGTCAAATGAGGCCCGACTCGAGGCACAAATGATAAGGTTGAGTCAAATGAGGCCTGAGTCGAGGCACAAATGAGAGGGTGGATTCGAACGAGGCCTGACTCGAGGCACAAATAGTAAGGGTGAGTTGAACGAGGTTCGACACGAGGCGCAAATTATAAGCTAGAGTCCAACGAGGCCCGACTCGAGGCACAAATGATAAGTTTGAGTCAAACAAGGCCCGACTCGAGGCCTAAATGATATGTTTGAGTCAAACAAGGACTGAGTTGAGGCACAAATGATATGGGTGAGTCAAACGAGGCCCGACTCGAGGCGCAAATGATATGGGTGAGTCAAACGAGGACCGACTTGAGGCGCAAATGATAAGGGTGAGTTGAACGACGCCCAACACAAGGCGCAAATGATAAGGTTGACTCAAACGAGGCCCGGCTCGAGGCATAAATGGTAAGGTTGAGTCAAATGAGGCCCAACTCGAGGCTTAAATGATAAGGTTGAGTCAAACAAGGCCCGACTCGAGGTGCAAATGATAAGGTTGAGTCAAACGAGGCCCGACTCGAGGTGCCAATGATAAGGTTGAGTTGAACGAGGCCCGACTCGTGGCACAAATGAGAAGGTTGAGTCAAACAAGGCCCTAGTTCACACACAACTGATATGGGTGAGTCAAACGAGGCCCGACACATGGTGCAAATGGTATGGTTGAGTCAAACGAGTCCCAAGTTGATGCACAAATGATATGGTTGAGTCAAATGAGGTCCGACTCGAGGCGCAAATAATAAGGTTGAGTTGAATGAGGCCCAACTCGAGGCGAAAACGATAAGGTTGAGTCAAACAAGGCCCGACTTGAGGCATAAATGATAAGGGTGAGTCAAACGAGGTCTGACTCAAGGCACAAATGATAAGGTTGAGTCAAATGAGGCCTGACTCGATGCACAAATGATAAGGTTGAGTCGAATGAGGCCTGACCCGAGGCACAAAAGATAAGGTTGAGTCAAACGAGGCCCGACACGAGGCACAAATGATAAGGTTGAGTCAAACGAGGCCCGACTCGAGGCGCAAATGGTAAGGGTGAGTTGAACGAGGCCCGCCATGAGGCAAAAATTATAAGGTTGAGTCAAACGAGGCCCGACTCTAGGTGCAAATGATAAGGTTGAATCAAACGAGGCCCGACCCATGGCATAAATGACAAGGTTGAGTCAAATGAGGCCCGACTCGAGGCATAAATGATAAGATTGAGTCAAACGAGATATGACTAAAGGGGCAAATGATAAGGTTGAGTCGAATGAGGCCCGACTCACGTTACAAATGATATGGGTGAGTCAAACGATGCCCAACTCGAGTCACAAATAATAAGATTGAGTTGAATAAGGCCGGACTCGAGGTCCAAATGATAAGGTTGAGTCAAACGAGGCCTGACTCGAGACACAAACGATATGGGTGAGTCAAACGACGCCCGACTCGAGGCAAAAATAATAAGGTTGAGTCAAATGATGCCTGACTCGAGCCGTAAATGATAAGGTTAAGTTGAACGACGCTCGACTCGAGGCACAAATTATAAGGTTGAGTCAAACGTGGCCCGACTCGAGGCACAAATGATAAGGTTGAGTCAAATGTGGCCTGACTCGAGCGCAAATGATAAGGTTGAGTCCAACAAGGACCAACTCGAGGCCCGACTGGTAAGGGTGAGTTGAACGAGGCCCGACTTGAGGCACAAATTATAAGGTTGAGTCAAACAAGTTCTAACTCGAGGCACAAATGATAAGGTTGAGTCCAACGAGGCCCAACTCGAGGCCCGACTGGTAAGGGTGAGTTGAACGAGGCCCGACTCGAGGCACAAATTATAAGGTTGAGTCAAACAAGTTCTGACTCGAGGCACAAATGATAAGGTTGAGTCAAACGAGGCCCGACTCAAGGCGTAAATGATAAGGTTGAGTCAAATGTGGCCTGGCTCGAGCACAAATGATAACGTTGAGTCGAACGAGGCCCGACTCGAGGCGCAAATGGTAAGGGTGAGTTGAACGAGGTCCGACACGAGGCACAAATTATAAGCTTGAGTCCAACGAGGCCCGACTCAAGACACAAATGATAAGTTTGAGTCAAACGAGGCCCGACTCGAGGCCTAAATGATATGTTTGAGTCAAACAAGGCCCGAGTTGAGACACAAATGATATGGGTGAGTCAAACAAGGCCCGACTCGTGGTGCAAATGATATGGGTGAGTCAAACGAGGACCGACTTGAGGCGCAAATGGTAAGGGTGAGTTGAACGAGGCCCAACACAAGGCACAAATGATAAGGTTGAGTCAAACGGGGACCAACTCGAGGCGCAAAAGATAACGTTGAGTCAAACTACGGCCGACTCGAGTCATAAATGACAAGGTTGAGTCAAACGAGGCCCGACTCGAGACACAAATGATATGGGTGAGTCAAACGACGCCCGACTCGAGACATAAATAATAAGGTTGAGTCAAATGATGCCTGACTCGAGGCGTAAATGATAAAGTTAAGTTGAACGAGGCGCGACTCGAAGCACAAATTATAAGGTTGAGTCAAACGTGGCCTGACTTGAGGCACAAATGATAAGGTTGAGTCAAATGTGGCCTGACTCGAGCGCAAATGATAAGGTTGAGTCCAACAAGGCCCAACTCGAGGCGCAACTGGTAAGGGTGAGTTGAACAAGGCCCGACTCGAGGCACAAATTATAAGGTTGAGTCAAACAAGTTCTGACTCGAGGCACAAATGATAAGGTTGAGTCAAACGAGGCCCGACTCGAGGTATAAATGATAAGGTTGAGTCAAATGAGGCCCGACTCGAGGGATAAATTATAAGGTTGAGTCAAACGAGGCCCGACTCGTGGCACAAATGATATGGTTGAGTCAAACGAGGCATAACTCGAGTCGTAAATCATATGGTTGGGACAAACGAGGCCCGACTTGAGGCACAAATGATATGATTGAGTCAAACGAGGCTCGACTCGAGGTGCAAATGATAAGGTTGAGTCAAACGAGGCTCGACTCGAGGCTCAAATTATAAGGTTGAGTCAAATGAGGCCTGACTCAAGGCACAAATGATACCGTTGAGTCAAAGGAGGCCCGACTCGACATGCAAATGATAGGGTTAAGTCAAACGCGGCCCGACTCGAGGTGCAAGAGATAAGGTTAAGTCAAGCAAGGATCGACTTGAGGAACAAATGATAAGGTTGAGTCAAACGAGGCCCGACTCGAGGCACCAATGATAAGGTTGAGTGAAATGAGACCCGACTCAAGGTGCAAATAATAAGGTTGAGTCAAACGAGGCCCGACTTGAGACACAAATGATATGGGTGAGTCAAACAGGGCCCGACTCTAGGCATAAATGATATGGTTGAGTCAAATAAGGCCAGACTCGAGACATAAATGATAAGGTTAAGTCGAACGACACCCAGCACGAGGCACAAATTATAAGGTTGAATCAAACGAGGCCTGACTCGAGGCACCAATGATAAGGTTGAGTTGAATGAGGCCTGACTCGAGGCGCAAATGATAAGGTTGAGTCAAACGAGGCCTGACTTGAGGCACAAATGATATGGGAGAGTCAAACGAGGTCCGACTCGAGGCGCAAATGATAAGGTTGAGTCGAAGGACGCCAGACTCGAGGTGCAAATGATAATGTTGACTTAAACAAGGCCCGGCTCGGGGTGCAAATGATAAGGTTGGGTCAAACGAGGCCCGACTCGAGGCACAAATGATATGGTAGAGTCAAATGAGGCCTGATTCGAGGCATAAATGATAAGGTTGAGTGAAATGAGGTCTGACTCGGGGTGCAAATGATAAGGTTGAGTCGAACGAGGCCCGACTCGAGGCGCAAATGGTAAGGGTGAGTTGAACGAGGTCCGACACGAGGCGCAAATTATAAGCTTGAGTCCAACGAGGCCCGACTTGAGGTGCAAATGATAAGTTTGAGTCAAACGAAGCCCGACTCGAGGCCTAAATGATATGTTTGAGTCAAACAAGGCCCGAGTTAAGACACAAATGATATGGGTGAGTCAAACAAGGCCCAACTCGTGGTGCAAATGATATGGGTGAGTCAAGTGAGGACTGACTTGGGGCGCAAATGGTAAGGGTGAGTTGAACGAGGCCCAACACAAGGCGCAAATGATAAGGTTGAGTCAAACGGGGACCAACTCGAGGCGCAAAAGGTAAGGTTGAGTCGAACGACGGCCGACTCGAGTCATAAATGACAAGGTTGAGTCAAACGAGGCCCGACTCGAGATGCAAATGATAAGGTTGAGTCAAACGAGGCCCGACTGTAGACACAAATGATATGGGTGAGTCAAACGATGCCAGACTCGAGGCATAAATAATAAGGTTGAGTCAAATGATGCCTGACTCGATGCGTAAATGATAAGGTTAAGTCGAACGAGGCTTGACTCGAGGCACAAATTATAAGGTTGAGTCAAACGTGGCCCGACTCGAGGCACAAATGATAAGGTTGAGTCAAATGTGGCATGACTCGAGCGCAAATGATAAGGTTGAGTCGAACGAGGCCCGACTCGAGGTGCAAATGGTAAGGGTGCGTTGAATGAGGTCCGACACGAGGCGCAAATTATAAGCTTGAGTCCAACGAGGCCTGACTCGAGGCACAAATGATAAGTTTGAGTCAAACGAGGCCCGACTCGAGGCCTAAATGATATGTTTGAGTCAAACAAGGCCCGAGTTGAGACACAAATGAGATGGGTGAGTCAAACAAGGCCCGACTCATGGTGCAAATGATATGGACGAGTCAAACGAGGACCGACTTGAGGTGCAAATCATAAGGGTGAGTTGAACGAGGCCCAACACAAGGCGCAAATGATAAGGTTGAGTCAAACGGGGACTAACTCGAGGCGCAAAAGATAAGGTTGAGTTAAACGACCCCTAACTTGAGGCATAAATGATAAGGTTGAGTCAAACGAGGCCTGACTCGAGGTGCAAATGATAAGGTTGAGTCAAACGAGGACCGACTCAAGACACAAATGATATGGGTGAGTTAAACGAGGCCCGACTCGAGGCATAAATAATAAGGTTCAGTCAAATGATGCCTGACTCGAGGCGTAAATGATAAGGTTAAGTTGAACGAGGCTCGACTCGAGGCACAAATCATAAGGTTGAGTCAAACGTGGCCTGACTTGAGGCACAAATGATAAGGTTGAGTCAAATGTGGCTCGACTCGAGCGCAAATGATAAGGTTGAGTCAAACGAGGACTGACTCGAGCCGTAAATGATATGGTTGAGTCAAACGAGGCCCGACTCGAGGCACAAATGATATGGTTGAGTCAAACGAGGACTGACTCGAGTCGTAAATGATATGATTGGGACAAACGAGGCCTGACTTTAGGCACAAATTATAACGTTGAGTCAAACGAGTTCTGACTCAAGGCACAAATGATAAGGTTGAGTCAAACGAGGCCCGACTCGAGGCATAAATGATAAGGTTGAGTCAAACGAGGCCCGACTCGAGGCACAAATTATATGGTTGAGTCAAACGAGGCTAGACTCGAGGTATAAATGATAAGGTTGAGTCAAACGAGGCCCGACTCGAGGCGCAAATGATATGGTTGAGTCAAACGAGGACTGACTCGAGTTGTAAATGATATGGTTGGGTCAAACGAGGCCCGACTTGAGGCACAAATGATATGGTTGTGTCAAACAAGGCCCGACTCGAGGTGCAAAAGATAAGGTTGAGTCAAACGAGGCCCGACTCGAGGCACGAATTATAAGGTTGAGTCAAATGAGGCCTGACTCAAGGCACAAACGATACGGCTGAGTCAAAAGGAGGCCCAACTCGAGGTGCAAATGATAAGGTTAAGTCAAACGAGGCCCGACTTCAGACACAAATGATATGGGTGAGTCAAACGAGGCCCGACCCGAGGCATAAATGATAAGGTTGAGTCAAATGATGCCTGACTCGAGGCGTAAATGATAAGGTTAAGTCGAACGAGGCCCGACTCGAGGCACAAATTATAAGGTTAAGTCAAACGAGGCCCGACTCGAGGCACCAATGATAAGGTTGAGTTAAACGAGGCCCGACTCGAGGCGCAAATGATAAGGTTGAGTCAAACGAAGCCTGACTTGAGGCACAAATGATATGGGTGAGTTAAGCGAGGTTCGACTCGAGGTGCAAATGATAAGGTTGAGTCGAAGGATGCCAGACTCGAGGTGCAAATGATAATGTTGACCTAAACGAGGCCCGGCTCGAGGTGCAAATTATAAGGTTTGGTCAAACGAGGCCTGACTCGAGGCACAAATGATATGGTTGTGTCAAATGAAGCCCGATTCGAGGCACAAATGATAAGGTTGAGTCAAATGAGGCCTGACTCGAGGCGCAAATGATAAGGTTGAGTCGAACGAGGACCGACTCGAGGCGCAAATGGTAAGGGTGAGTTGAACGAGGTCCGACACGAGGTGCAAATTATAAGCTTGAGTCCAACGAGGCCCGACTCGAGGTGTAAATGATAAGTTTGAGTCAAATGAGGCCTGACTCGAGGCCCAAATGATATGTTTGAGTCAAACAAGGCCCGAGTTGAGACACAAATATATGGGTGAGTCCAACAAGGCCCGACTCAAGGTGCAAATGATATGGGTGAGTCAAACGAGGACCGACTTGAGGCGCAAATGGTCAGGGTGAGTTGAACGAGGCCCAACACAAGGCGCAAATGATAAGGTTGAGTCAAACGGGGACCATCTCGAGGCGCAAAAGGTAAGGTTGAGTCAAACGACAGCCGACTCGAGTCATAAATGACAAGGTTGAGTCAAACGAGGCCCAACTCGAGGTGCAAATGATAAGGTTGAGTCAAACGAGGCCCGACTTGAGACACAAATGATATGGTTGAGTCAAACGATGCCTGACTCAAGGCATAAATAATAAGGTTAAGTCAAATGATGCCTGACTCGATGCGTAAATGATAAGGTTAAGTCGAACGAGGCTCTACTCGAGGCACAAATTAGAAGGTTGAGTCAAACGTGGCCCGACTCGAGGCACAAATGATAAGGTTGAGTCAAATGTGGCCTGACTCGAGCGCAAATGATAAGGTTGAGTCCAACGAGGCCCGACTTGAGGTGCAACTGGTAAGGGTGAGTTGAACGAGGCCTGACTCGAGGCACAAATTAGAAGGTTGAGTCAAACGAGTTTTGACTCGAGGCACAAATGATAAGGTTGAGTCAAACGAGGCCCAACTCGAGGCATAAATGATAAGGTTGAGTCAAACGAGGCCCGACTCGAGGCACAAATTATATGGTTGACTCAAACGAGGCTCGACTCGAGGCATAAATGATAAGGTTGAGTCAAACGAGACCTGACTCAAGGCGCAAATGATATGGTTGAGTCAAACGGGGACTGACTCGAGTCATAAATGATATGGTTGGGTCAAACGAGGCCCGACATGAGGCACAAATGATATGGTTGAGTCAAACGAGGCGCGACGCGAGGTGCAAATGATAAGGTTGGGTCAAACGAGGCCCAACTCGAGGCACGAATGATATCATTGAGTCAAATGAGGCCCGACTCGAAGCACAAATGATAAGGTTAAGTCGAACGAGGCTCGACTTGAGGCACAAAATATAAGGTTGAGTCAAACGTGGCCCGACTCAAGGCACAAATTATAAGCTTGAGTCAAATGAGGCCTGACTCAAGGCACAAATGATGCGATTGAGTCAAAGAAGGCCCGACTCAACGCGCAAATGATAGGGTTAAGTCAAATGAGGCCTAACTCGGGGAGCAAGGGATAAGGTTGAGTCAAACGAGGTCTGACTCGAGGCACAAATGATAAGGTTGAGTCAAACGAGGCCCGACTGGAGGCACCAATGATAAGGTTGGGTCAAATGAGGACTGACTCGTGGTGCAAATGATAAGGTTGAGTCAAACGAGGCCCGACTTGAGACACAAATGATATGGGTGAGTCCAACGAGGCCCGACTCAAGGCATAAATGATAAGGTTGAGTCAAATGAGGCCTGACTCGAGGCGTAAATGATAAGGTTAAGTCAAACGAGGCCCGACACGAGGCAGAAATTATAAGGTTGAGTCAAACGAGGACCGATTCGAGGCACCAATGATAAGGTTGAGTTGAACGAGGCTCGACTCGAGGCGCAAATGATAAGGGTGAGACAAACGAGGCCTGACTTGAGGCACAAATGATATGGGTGAGTCAAATGATGTCCGACTCAAGGCACAAATGATAAGGTTGAGTCGAAGGATGCCAAACTCGAGGTGCAAATGATAATGTTGACTTAAACGAGGCCCGGCTGTAGGTGCAAATGATAAGGTTGGGTCAACCGAGGCCCAACTCGAGGCATAAATGATATCGTTGAGTCAAATGAGGCCTGACTCGAGGCACAAATGATAAGGTTAAGTCAAATAAGGCCTGCCTCGAGGCGCAAATGATAGGGTTGAGTCAAACGAGGCCTGACTCGAGGCGCAAATAGTAAGGGTGAGTTGAACGAGGTCTGACACGACGCGTAAATTATAAGCAGGAATCCAACGAGGCCCGACTCGAGGCACAAATGATAAGTTTGAGTCAAACGAGGCCCGACTCGAGGCCTAAATGATATGTTTGAGTCAAACGAGGCCCGACTCGAGGCCTAAATGATATGTTTGAGTCAAACAAGGCCTGAGTTGAGACACAAATGATATAGGTGAGTCAAACGAGGCCTGACTCGAGGCGCAAATGATATGGGTGAGTCAAACGAGGACCGACTTGAGGCGCAAATGGTAAGGGTGAGTTGAACGAGGCCCAACACAAGGCGCAAATGATAAGGTTAAGTCAAACGGGGACCAACTCAAGGCGCAAAAGATAAGGTTGAGTCAAACAACGCCTGACTCGAGGCATAAATGATAAGGTTTAGTCAAATGAGGACCGACTCGAGGTGCAAATGATAAAGTTGAGTCAAACGAGGCCCGACTTGAGACACAAATGATATAGGTAAGTCAAACGAGGCCTGACTCGAGGCATAAATGATAAGGTTGAGTCAAATGAGGCCTGACTCGAGGCGTAAATGATAAGTTTAAGTCGAACGAGACCAGACACGAGGCACAAATTATAAGGTTGAGTCAAACGTGGCCCGACTCGAGGCACATATGATAAGGTTGAGTCAAATGTGGCCTGGCTTGGGGCGCAAATGATAAGGTTGAGTCGAACGACGACTGACTCAAGGCGTAAATGATAAGGTTGAGTCCAACAAGGCCCAACACAAGGCGCAATTGGTAAGGGTGAGCTAAATGAGGCCTGACTCAAGGCACAAATTATAAGGTTGAGTCAAACGAGGCCTGACTCGAGGCACAAATGATAAGGTTGAGTCAAACGAGGCCCGACTCAAGGCATAAATGATAAGGTTGAGTCAAACAAGGCCCGACTTGAGGCACAAATTATATGGTTGAGTCAAACGAGGCTCGACTCTAGGCATAAATTATAACGTTGAGTCAAACGAGGCCCGACTAAAGGCACAAATGATATGTTTGAGTCAAACGAGGCCTGACTCGAGTCGTAAATGATATGGTTGGGTCAAACGAGGCCCGACTCGAGGCACAAATGATATGGTTGAGTCAAATGAGGCCCGACTCGAGGTGCAAATGATAAGGTTGAGTCAGACGAGGCCCGGCTCAAGGCGCAAATTATAAGGTTGAGTCAAATGAGGCCTGACTCAAGGCACAAATGATACGGCTGAGTCAAAGGAGGCCTGACTCGACGCGCAAGGGATAAGGTTAAGTCAAACGGGGACCGACTCGAGGCACAAATGATAAGGTTGAGTTAAACGAGGCCCGACTCGAGGCACTAATGATAAGGTTGAGTCAAATGAGGCTTGACTCGAGGCATAAATGATAAGGTTGAGTCAAACGAGGCCCGACTCGAGATGCAAATTATAAGGTTGAGCCAAACGAGGCACGACTTGAGGTGCAAATGATAAGGTTGAGTCGAACGAGGCCCGACTCGAGACGAAAATGATAAGGTTGAGTCCAACGAGGCCCGACTCGAGGTGCAGCTAGTAAGGGGGAGTTGAACGAGGCCTGACTCGAGGCACAAATTACAAGGTTGAGTAAACGAGTCCCGACTTGAGGCGCAAATGATAAGGTTGAGTCAAACGAGGCCCGACTCGAGGCATAAATAATAAGGTTGAGTCAAACAAGGCCCGACTCGAAGTGCCAATGATAAGGTTGAGTCAAACGAGGCCAGACTTGAGGTGCCAATGATAAGGTTGAGTCGAACGAGGCCTGACTCGTGGCACAAATGAGAAGGTTGAGTCGAACGAGGCCCGACTCGTGGCACAAATGAGAAGGTTGAGTCAAACGAGGCCCTAGTTCACACACAACTGATATGGGTGAGTCAAACGAGGCCCGACATGTGGCGCAAATGGTATGGTTGAGTCAAACGAGTCCCAAGTTGATGCACAAATGATATGGTTGAGTCAAACGAGGTCCGACTCAAGGCGCAAATAATAAGGTTGAGTTGAATGAGACCCGACTCGAGGCACAAATGATAAGGTTGAGTTAAACGAGGCCCGACTTGAGGTACAAATGATATGGGTGAGTCAAATGAGGTCCGTCTTGAGGCACAAATGATAAGGTTGAGTCAAATGAGGCCTGACTCGATGCACAAATTATAAGGTTGAGTCGAATGAGGCTTAACTCGAGGCACAAATGATAAGGTTGAGTCAAACGAGGCCCGACTCAAGGCACGAATGATAAGGTTGAGTCAAACAAAGCCCGACTTGAGGAGCAAATGGTAAGGATGAGTTGAATGAGGCCCGCCACGAGGGAAAAATTATAAGGTTGAGTTAAACGAGGCTCGACTCAATGCCCAAATTATAAGGTTGAGTCAAACGAGGCCCGACTCTAGGTGCAAATGATAAGGTTGAATCAAACGAGACCCAACCCGAGGCATAAATGATAAGGTTGAGTCAAACGAGGCCCGACTCGAGGCATATATGATAAGATTGAGTCGAACGAGCCCTGACTAGAGGGGCAAATATAAGGTTGAGTCGAATAAGGCCTGACTCAAGTTACAAATGATATGGGTGAGTCAAACGATGCCCGACTTGAGGCACAAATGATAAGATTGAGTCGAATAAGGCCAGACTCGAGGTGCAAATGATAATGTTGAGTCAAATGAGGCCTGACTTGAGGTGCAAATGATAAGGTTGTGTCAAACGAGGCCCGACTCGAGGCACAAATGATATGGTTGAGTGAAACGAGGCCCGATTCGAGGCAGAGATGATAAGGTTGAGTTGAATAGGGCCCAACTCGAGGCACAAATTATAAGGTTGAGTCCAACGAGGCCCGACTCGAGGCACAAATGATAAGGTTGAGTCAAATGAGGCCCTAGTTGACGCAAAAATGATATGGGTGAGTCAAATGAGGGCCGACTCATGGCACAAATGGTATGGTTGAGGAAAACGAGTCCCACGTTGATGCACATATGATATGGTTGAGTCAAACGAGACTCGACTCGAGGTGCAAATGATAAGGTTGAGTTGAATGAGGCTTGACTTGAGGCAAAAATGATAAGATTGAGTCAAACGAGGCCTGACTTGAGCTGCAAATGATAAGGTTGAGTCAAACAAGGCCCGACTCGAGGCACAAATTATAAGGTTGATTCAAATAAGGCCCGACTCAAGGCACAAATGATAAGGCTAAGCCAACTGGGAAATGACTCGATGCGCAAATGATAGGGTTGAGTCAAACGAGGCCCGACTCGAGGCGCAAATGAGACGGTTGAGACAAACGAGGCCCAACTCGAGGTGCAAGTGATATGGTTAAGTCAAACGAGGCCCGCCTCAAGTCATAAATGATATGGTTGGGTCAAACGAGGCCCGACTCAACACACAAATGATAAGGTTGAGTCAAACGATGCCCGACTCGAGGCTTAAATGATATGTTTGAGTCAAACAAGGCCCGAGTTGGGACACAAATGATATGGGTTAGTCAAAGGAGGCCCGACTCGAGGCACAAATGATATGGTTGAGTCATATGAGTCCCGACTCGAGGCGCAAATAATATGGTTGAGTCAAATGATAAGGTTAAGTCGAACGAGACCCAACTCAAGTTACAAATGATATGGGTTAGTCAAACGACGCCCGGCTCGAGGTGCAAATGATAAGATTGAGTCGAATGAGGCTGGACTTGAGGCGTAAACGATAATGTTGAGTCAAATGAGGCCCGACTCGAGGCACAAATTATAAGGTTGAGTCAAACGAGGCCCGAGTCGAGGCGCAAATGATGTGGTTGAGTCAAACGATGCCCAACTTGAGGCGCAAATGATAAGGTTGAGTCAAACGATGCCCGACTCGAGGCGCAAATGATAAGGTTGAGTCGAATGATGCCCGACTCGAGGCGCAAATGATAAGGTTGAGCCATATGTGGCCCGACTAGAGGCAAAAATGATATGGTGGAGTCAAACGAGGCCTGACTCGAGGAATAAATTTTAAGGTTGAGTCAAACGAGGCCCGACTCGAGGAACAAATGATAAGGTTGAGTCAAATGAGGCTAGACTAGAGGCGCAAATGATAAGGTTGAGTCAAACGAGGCCCGACTCGAGGTGCAAATGATAAGGTTGAGTCAAACGAGGCCTGACTCGAGGCGCAAATGGTAAGGGTGAGTTGGACGAGGCCCGACACGAGGCGCAAATGATAAGGTTGAGTCAAACGAGGCCCGCCTCAAGTCGTAAATGATATGGTTGGGTTAAACGAGGCCCGCCTTGACGCGCAAATGATAAGGTTGAGTCAAACGATGCTGACTCGAGGCCTAAATGATATGTTTGAGTTAAACAAGGCCCGAGTTGAGACACAAATGATATGGTTGAGTCAAACAAGGCCCGACTCGAGGTGCAAATGATAAGGTTAAGTCAAATGAGGCCCGACTCGAGGCACAAATGATATGGGTGAGTCAAACGAGGCCCGACTTGAGGCATAAATGATAAGGTTGAGTCAAATATGGCCTGACTCGAGGCGTAAATGATAAGGTTGAGTCAAACGAGGCCTGACATGAGGTACAAATGATATGGGTGAGTCAAACGAGGTCCGTCTCGAGGCACAAATGATAAGATTGAGTCAAATAAGGCCTGACTCGATGCGCAAATTATAAGGTTGAGTCGAATGAGGCTTAACTCGAGGCACAAATGATAAGGTTGAGTCAAACGAGGCCCGACTCGAGGCACAAATGATAAGGTTGAGTCAAACAAGGCCCACCTTGAGGCGCAAATGGTAAGGATGAGTTGAACGAGGCCCGCCACGAGGGAAAAATTATAAGGTTGAGTTAAACGAGGCTCGACTCGATGCACAAATTATAAGGTTGAGTCAAACGAGGCCCGACTCTAGGTGCAAATGATAAGGTTGAAGCAAATGAGGCCCGACCCGAGGCATAAATCATAAGGTTGAGTTAAACGAGGCCCGACTCAAGGCATAAATGATAAGATTGAGTCAAACGAGGCCTGCCTAGAGGGGCAAATGATAAGGTTGAGTCGAATAAGGCCCAACTCAAGTTACAAAAGATATGGGTGAGTCAAACGACACCTGACTCGAGGTACAAATGATAAGATTGAGTCGAATGACGCTGGACTTAAGGCGCAAATGATAATGTTGAGTCAAATGAAGCCCGACTCGAGGCATAAATGATAAGGTTAAGTCAAATGAGGCCTGACTCAAGGCACAAATGATAAGGTTGGGTCAAACGAAGCCTGACTTGAGGCGCAAATGATAAGGTTGAGTCCAACGAGGCCCGACTCGAGCCGCAAATGGTAAGGGTGAGTTGAACGAGGCATGACTCGAGGTACAAATTATAAGGTTGAGTCAAAGAGGCCTGACTCGAGGCACAAATGATAAGGTTGAGTCAAACAAGGCCCGACTCGAGGCATAAATGATAAGCATGAGTCAAATAAGGACCGACTCGAGGTACAAATGATAAGGTTGAGTCAAATAAGGCCCGACTCGCGGCACAAATGATAAGGTGGAATCAAATGAGGCCCGACTCAAGGTGCAAATAATAAGGTTAAGTTGAACAAGGCCCGACTCAAGGAACAAATGAGAAGGTTGAGTCAAACGAGGCCCTAGTTCATGCACAACTGATATGGGTGAGTCAAACGAGGCCCAACACGTGGTGCAAATGGTAAGGTTAAGTCAAACGAGTCCGAAGTTAATGCACAAATGATATGGTTGAGTCAAACGATGCCCGACTCGAGGCACAAATGATAAGGTTGTGTTGAACGAGGCCCGACTCGAGGCGCAAATGATAAGGTTGAGTCAAACGAGGCCCGACTTGAGGCACAAATGGTATGGCTGAGTCAAACGAGGTCCGACTCGAGGCGCAAATGATATGATTGAGTCAAACGAGGACCAACTCGAGGCGCAAATGATAAGGCTGAGTCAAACGACGCCCGACTCGAGGCATAAATGATAAGGTTGAGTCAAACGAGGCCTGACTCGGGGCATAAATCATAAGGTTGAGTCAAATGAGGCCCGACTCGAGTCACAACTGATAAGGTTGAGTCGAACAAGGTCTGACTCGAGGCGCAAATGGTAAGGCTGAGTTGAGCGGGGCCCGACTCGAGGCACAAATTATAAGGTTGAATCGAACGAGGCCTGACTCGAGGCGCAAATAATAAGGTTGAGTCAAACGAGGCCCGACTCGAGTCGTAAATGATATGGTTGGGTCAAACGAGGCCTGACTCGAGGCACAAATGATATGGGTGAGTCAAATGAGACCTGACTCGAGGCATAAATTATAAGGTTGAGTCAAACGAGGTCCGACTCGAGGTGCAAATGGTAAGGGTGAGTTGGACGAGGCCCGACACGAGGCGCAAATGATAAGGTTGAGTCAAACGATGCCCGACTCGAGGCCTAAACGATATGTTTGAGTCAAATAAGGCTCGAGTTGAGACACAAATGGTAAGGGTGAGTTAAACGAGGACTGACTCGCGGTGCAAATGATAATGTTGAGTCAAACGAGGCCCAACTCGAGGCACAAATGATATGGGTGAGTCAAACGAGGCCCAACTCGAGGCATAAATGATAAGGTTGAGTCAAACGAGGCCCGACTCGAGTCATAAATGATATGGTTGTGTCAAACGAGGCCCGACTCGAGGCACAAATGATATGGGTGAGTCAAATGAGGCCTGACTCGAGGCATAAATTATAAGGTTGAGTCAAACGAGGCCTGACTCGAGGCGCAAATGATAAGGTTGAGTCACACGAGGCCCGACTCGAGTCGTAAATGATATGGTTGGGTCAAATGAGGCCCGACTCGAGGCACAAATGATATGGGTGAGTCAAATGAGGCCTGACTTGAGGCATAAATTATAAGGTTGAGTTAAACGAGGCCCGACTCAAGGCGCAAATGCTAAGGGTGAGTTGGACGAGGCCCGACACGAGACGCAAATGATAAGGTTGAGTCAAACGAGTCCCGCCTCAAGTCGTAAATGATATGGTTGGGTCAAAGGAGGACCGACTCAACGCGCAAATGATAAGGTTGAGTCAAACGATGCCCGACTCGAGGCCTGAACAATATATTTGAGCCAAACAAGGCCCGAGTTGAGACACAAATGATATGGGTGAGTCAAACGAGGACCGACTTGAGGTGCAAATGATAATGTTGAGTCAAACGAGGCCTGACTCAAGGCACAAATGATATGGGTGAGTCAAACGAGGCCCGACTCGAGGCATAAATGATAAGGTTGAGTCAAACGAGGCCCGACTCAAGGTGCAAATGATAAGGTTGAGTCGAACAAGGCCCGACTCGACGCACAAATGATAAGGTTGTGTCAAACGAGGCCCAACTCGAGGTGCAAATGATAAGGTTGAGTCAAACAAGGCCCGAGTCAAGGCACAAATGATATGGGTGAATCAAACGAGGCCTGACTCGTGGCATAAATGATAAGGTTGAGTCAAATGAGGCCTGACTCGAGGCGTAAATGATAAGGTGGAGTCGAATAAAGCCCGACTCGAGGCACAAATTATAAGGTTGAGTCAAACGAGGCCCGACTCGAGGCATAAATGATAAGGTTGAGTCAAACGAAGCCCGACTCGAGGTGCAAATGATAAGGTTGAGTCAAATAAGGCTCGACTCGAGGCGCAAATGATAAGGTTGAGTCGAACGAGGCCCGACTCAAGTTACAAATGATATGGGTGAGTCAAATGACGCCCAACTCGAGGTACAAATGATAAGAATGAGTCGAATGACGCTGGAATTGAGGCTCAAATGATAATGTTGAGTCAAATGAGGCCGGACTCGAGGCACAAATGATAAGGTTAAGTCAAATGAGGCCTGACTCAAGGCACAAATGATAAGGTTGGGTTGAACGAAGCCTGACTCGAGGTGCAAATGATAAGGTTGAGTCCAACGAGGCCTGACTCGAGCCGCAAATGGTAAGGGCGAGTTGAACGAGGCCTGACTCGAGGTACAAATTATAAGGTTGAGTCAAAGAGGCCTGACTCAAGGCACAAATGATAAGGTTGACTCAAACAAGGCCGACTCGAGGCATAAATGATAAGCATGAGTCAAACGAGGACTGACTCGAGGTGCAAATGATAAGGTTGAGTCAAATGAGGCCCGACTCGAGGCACAAATGATAAGGAAGAATCAAACGAGGCCCGACTCAAGGTGCAAATAACAAGGTTAAGTTGAACAAGGCCCGACTCGAGGAACAAATGAGAAAGTTGAGTCAAACGAGGCCCTTGTTCATGCACAACTGATATGGGTGAGTCAAACAAGGCCCGACACGTGGCACAAATGGTATGGTTGAGTCAAACAAGTTCAAAGTTGATGCACAAATGATATGGTTGAGTCAAACGAGGCCCGACTCAAGGAACAAATGATAAGGTTAAGTTGAACGAGGCCCGACTCGAGGCGCAAATGATAAGGTTGAGTCAAACGAGGCCCGACTTGAGGCACAAATGGTATGGGTGAGTCAAACAAGGTCCGACTCGAGGCGCAAATGATAAGGTTGAGTCAAACGAGGACCAACTCAAGGCGCAAATGATAAGGTTGAGTCAAACGACGCCTGACTCTAGGCATAAATGATAAGGTTGTGTCAAACGAGGCCCAACTCGAGGTGCAAATGATAAGGTTGAGTCAAACGAGGCCCGACTTGAGGCACAAATAGTATGGGTGAGTCAAATGAGGTCCTACTCGAGGCACAAATGATAAGGTTAAGTTGAACGAGGCTCGACTCGAGGCGCAAATGATAAGGTTGAGTCAGACGAGGCCTGACTTGAGGCACAAATGGTATGGGTGAGTCAAACGAGGTCTGAGTCGAGGCACAAATGATAAGGTTGAGTCAAACGAGGACCAACTCGAGGCACAAATGATAAGGTTGAATCAAACGATGCACGACTCGAGGCATAAATGATAAGGTTGTGTCAAACGAGGCCCGACTCGATGTGCAAATGTTAAGGTTGAGTCAAACGATGCCCGACTCGAGGCACAAATGATATGGGTGAGTCTAACGAGGCCCGACTCGAGGCACAAATGATAAGGTTGAGTCAAACGAGGACCAACTCGAGGCGCAAATGATAAGGTTGAGTCAAACGACGCCCAACTCGAGGCATAAATGATAAGGTTGTGTCAAACGAGGCCCGACTCGATGTGCAAATGATAAGGTTGAGTCAAACGAGGCCCGACTCAAGGCGCAAGTGATAACATTAAGTCGAACAACGCCCGACTCAAGTTACAAATGATATGGGTGAGTCAAACGATGCCCGACTCGTGGCATAAATGATAAGGTTGAGTCAAATGAGGCCTGACTCGAGGCGCAAATGATAAGGTTGAATCGAACGGGGTCCGACTTGAGGCGCAAATAATAAGGTTGAGTCAAACGAGGTCCAACTCGAGTCGTAAATGATATGGTTGGGTCGAACGAGACCCGACTCGAAGCACAAATGATATGGGGGAGTCAAATGAGGCCTCACTCGAGGCATAAATTATAAGGTTGCGTCAAACGAGGCCCAACTCGAGGCGCAAATGACAAGGTTGAGTCAAACGAGGCCCGACTCGAGTCGTAAATGATATGGTTGGGTCAAACGAGGCCCGACTCAAGGCACAAATGATATGGGTGAGTCAAATGAGGCCTGACTCAAGGCATAAATTATAAGGTTGAGTCAAACGAGGCCCGACTCGAGGCGCAAATGATATGGTTGAGTCAAACGAGGCCCGACTCGAGACGCAAATGATATGGTTGAGTCAAACGAGGCCCGACTCGAGTCATAAATGATATGGTTGGGTCAAACGATGCCCGACTCGAGGCGCAAATGATAAGGTTAAGTCGAACGAGGCCCGACTCGAGGTGCAAATGATAAGGTTGAGTCAAAGGAGGCCTGACCCAAGGCGCAAATGATAACATTAAGTCGAACGAGGCCCGACTCAAGTTACAAATGATATGGGTGAGTCAAACGAGGCCTGACTCAAGGCCCAAATGATAAGATTGAGTCAAATGAGGCCGGACTTGAGGCGCAAATGATAATGTTGAGTCAAACGAGGCCCGACTCGAGGCACAAATTATAAGGTTGAGTCAAACGAGGCTTGAGTCAAGGCGCAAATGATATGGATAAGTGAAACGGCGCCCGACTGGAGGCGCAAATGATAAGGTTGAGTCGAACGAGGCCCGACTGGAGGCATAAATTATAAGGTTGAGTTAAACGAAGCCCGACACGGGGAACAAATGATAAGGTTGTGTTAAATGAGGCCAGACTAAAGGCGGAAATTATAAGGTTGAGTTGAACGAGGCCCGACTCGAGGCATAAATTATAAGGTTGAGTTAAACGAAGCCCGACACGAGGAACAAATGATAAGGTTGTGTTAAATGAGGCCAAACTAAAGGCGGAAATTATAAGGTTGAGTTGAACGAGGCCCGACTCGAGGCACAAATGGTAAGGGTGAGTGGGACGAGGGCCGACACGAGGCGCAAATGATAAGGTTTATTCAAACGAGTCCCGCCTCAAGTCGTAAATGAAATGGTTGGGTCAAACGAGGTTCGACTCGATGTGCAAATGATAAGGTTGAGTCAAACGATGCCCGGCTCGAGGCCTAAATGATATGTTTGTGTCAAACAAGGCACAAGTTGAGACACAAATGATATGGGTGAGTCCAACGAGGACCGACTCAAGGTGCAAATGATAATGTTGAGTCAAACGAGGCCCGACTCGAGGCACAAATGATATGGTTGAGTCAAACGAGGCTCAACTCGAGGCATAAATGATAAGGTTGACTCAAATGAGGCCTGACTCAAGGTGTAAATGATAAGGTTTAGTCAAACGAGGCCCGGCTCGAGGTACAAATGATTAGGTTGAGTCAAATGAGGCCCGACTCGAGGCGCAAATGGTAAGGTTGAGTGGAACGAGGCCCGACTCAAGATACAAATGATATGGGTGAGTCAAACGACACCCAACTCGAGACACAAATGATAAGATTGAGTCAAATGAGGCCGGACTCGAGGCAAAAAGGATAATGTTGAGTCAAACGAGGCCCGACTCGAGGCATAAATGATAAGGTTGAGTCAAACGAGGCCCGACTCCAGGCACAAATGATAAGGTTGAGTGAAACGAGGCTCGACTCAAGGTGCAAATGATAAGGTTGAGTTCAACAAGGCCCGACTCGAGGAACAAGTGAGAAGGTTGAGTCAACCGAGGCCCTAGTTCATGCACAACTAATATGGGTGAGTCAAACGAAGCCCGACACGTGGCGCAAATGGTATGGTTAAGTCAAACGAGTCCCAAGTTGATGCACAAATGATATGGTTGAGTCAAATGAGACCTGACACGAGGCGCAAATGATAAGGTTGAGTCAAACGAGGCTCGACTCGAGGCGCAAATGATAATGTTAAGTCAAACAATGCCCGACTCGAGGCACAAATGATAAGGTAGAGTCAAACGAGGCCCAACTGAAGGTGCAAATGATAAGGTTGAGTCGGTCAAGGCCCGACTCAATGCACAAATGAGAAGGTTGAGTCGAACGAGGCCCTAGTTCACGCACAATTGATATGGGTGAGTCAAACGAAGCCTGACAGGTGGCGCAAATGGTATGGTTGAGTCAAATGAGTCCCAACTTGATGCACAAATGATATGGTTGAGTCAAACGAGGCCTGACTCGAGGCGCAAATGATATGGTTGAGTTGAATGAGGCTCGACTCGAGACACAAATGATAAGGTTGAGTCAAACGAGGCCCGACCTAAGGCACAAATGATAAGGGTGAGTCAAACGAGGCTCGACTCGAGGCATAAATGATATGTTTGAGTCAAATGAGGCCTGACTCGAGGCGCAAATGATATGGGTGAGTCAAACAACAACCGACTTGAGGCGCAAATGGTAAGGGTGAGTTGAACGACGCCCAACACAAGGTGCAAATGATAAGGTTGAGTCAAACGAGGACCAACTCGAGGCACAAATGATAAGGTTGAGTCAAATGACGCTTGACTCTAGGCATAAATGATAAGGTTGCGTCAAACGAGGCCCGATTCGAGGTGCAAATGATAAGGTTGAGTCAAATGAGGCACAACTCAAGGCACAAATGATATGGGTGAATCAAACGAGGCCAGACTCGTGGCATAAATGATAAGGTTGAGTCAAATGAGGCCTGACTCAAGGCGTAAATGATAAGGTTGAGTCGAACGGGGCCTGACTCGAGGTACAAATTATAAGGTTGAGTCAAACGAGGCCCGACTCGAGGCACAAATGATAAGGTTAAGTCAAACAAGGCCCGACTCGAGGCACAAATGATAAGGTTCAGTCCAACGAGGCCCGACTCGAGGCGCAAATGGTAAGGCTAAGTTGAATTAGGCCCGACACGAGGCATAAATGATAAGGTTGAGTCAAACGAGGCCCGGCTCGTTGTGCAAATGATAAGGTTGAGTCAAATGAGGCCCGACTCAAGGCGCAAATGATATGGTTGAGTCGAACGAGGGCCAACTCAAGTTACAAATGATATGGGTGAGTCAAACGACGCCCGGCTCGAGGTATAGATGATAAGATTGAGTCGAATGAGGCTGGACTTAAGGCGCAAATGATAATGTTGAGTCAAATAAGGCCCGACTCGAGGCACAAATGATAAGGTTGAGTCAAATGAGGCCTGACTCATGGCGCAAATGATAAGGTTGTGTCGAACAAGGCCCGACTCGAGGCACAAATGATAAGGATAAGTCAAAGAGCCCTGACTTGAGGCATAAATGATAAGGTTAAGTCAAACGAGACCCAACAAGTGGCGCAAATGGTATGGTTGAGTCAAATGACTCCCAAGTTGATACACAAATGATATGGTTGACTTGAACGAGGCCCGACTCGAGGTGCAAATGATAAGGTTAAGTCAAATGAGGCCCGACTTGAGGCACAAATGGTATGGGTGAGTCAAACGAGGTCCGACTCGAGGTATAAATGATAAGGTTAAGTCAAATGAGGCCTGACTCGAGGCGTAAATGATAAGGTTGAGATGAACGAGGCCCGACTCGAGGCACAAATTGTAAGGTTGAGTCAAACGTGGCCCGACTCGAGGCACAACTGATAAGGTTGAGTCAAATGAAGCCTGACTCAAGGCACAAATGATAAGGTTGAGTCGAACGAGGCCTGACTCGTGGCGCAAATGATAAGGTTGAGTCCAACGAGGCCCGACTCGAGGCGCAAATGGTAAGGGTGAGTTGAACGAGGCCCGACTCGAGGCACAAATTATAAGGTTGAGTCAAAGAAGCCTGACTTGAGGCACAAATGATAAGGTTGAGTCTAACGAGGCCTGACTCGTGGCATAAATCATAAGGTTGAGTCAAACGAGGCCCGATTCGAGGTACAAATGATAAGGTTGAGTCGAATGAGGCCCGACTCAAGTTACAAATGATATGGGTGAGTCAAATGACGCTGGACTCAAGGTAAAATAATATGATTGAGTCGAATGAGGCTAGAATTGATATGCAAATGATAATGTTGAGTCAAATGAGGCCCGACTCGAGGTACAAATGATAAGGTTGAGTCAAATGAGGCCTGACTCAAGGTGCAAATGATAAGGTTGATTTGAACGAGGCCCGACTCAAGGTGCAAATGATAAGGTTGAGTCCAATGAGGCCCGACTCGAGGCGCAAATGGTAAGGGTGAGTTGAATGCGGCCTGACTTGGGGCACAAATTATAAGGTTGAGTCAAAGAGGCATGACTCGAGGAACAAATGATAAGGTTGAGTCAAATGTGGCCCGACTCGAGGCATAAATGATAAGGTTGTGTCAAACGAGGACCAACTCGAGGCACAAATGATAAGGTTGAGTCAAACGATGCCCGACTCTAGGCATAAATGATAAGGTTGCGTCAAACGAGGCCTGACTCGAGGTGCAAATGATAAGGTTGAGTCAAACGAGACACGACTCAAGGCACAAATGTTATGGGTGAATCAAACGAGGCCAGACTCGTGGCATAAATGATAAGGTTGAGTCAAATGAGGCCTGACTCAAGGCGTAAATGATAAAGTTGAGTCGAACGGGGCCTGACTTGAGGCACAAATTATAAGGTTGAGTCAAACGAGGCCCGACTCGAGGCATAAATGATAAGGTTAAGTCAAACAAGGCTCGACTCGAGGCGCAAATGATAAGGTTGAGTCGAACGAGGCCCAACTCGAGGTGCAAATGATAAGGTTCAGTCCAACGAGGCCCGACTCGAGGCGCAAATGGTAAGGCTAAGTTGAACGAGGCCCGACACGAGGCATAAATGATAAGGTTGAGTCAAACGAGGCTCGGCTCGATGTGCAAATGATAAGGTTGAGTCAAATGAGGCCCGACTCGAGGCGCAAATGATATGGTTGGGTCGAACGAGGCCCGACTCAAGTTACAAATGATATGGGTGAGTCAAACGACGCCCGACTCGAGGTATAGATGATAAGATTGAGTCGAATGAGGCTGGACTTAAGGCGCAAATGATAATGTTGAGTCAAATGAGGCCCGACTCGAGGCACAAATGATAAGGTTGAGTCAAATGAAGCCTGACTCATGGCGCAAATGATGAGGTTGTGTCGAACAAGGCCCGAGTCGAGGCGCAAATGATAAGGTTCAGTCAAAGAGCCCTGACTCGAGGCACAAATGATAAGGTTAAGTCAAACGAGACCCGACACGTGGCGCAAATGGTATGGTTGAGTCAAATGACTCCCAAGTTGATGCACAAATGATATGGTTGACTTGAACGAGGCCCGACTCGAGGTGCAAATGATAAGGTTAAGTCAAATGAGGCCCGACTTGAGGCACAAATGGTATGGGTGAGTCAAACAAGGTCTGACTCGAGGTATAAATGATAAGGTTAAGTCAAATGAGGCCTGACTCGAGGCGTAAATGATAAGGTTGAGTCGAACGAAGCCCGACTCGAGGCACAAATTGTAAGGTTGAGTCAAACGAGGCCCGACTCGAGGCACAAATGATAAGGTTGAGTCAAATGAAGCCTGACTCAAGGCACAAATGATAAGGTTGAGTCGAACGAGGCCTGACTCGTGGAGCAAATGATAAGGTTGAGTCCAACGAGGCACGACTCGAGGCGCAAATGGTAAGGGTGAGTTGAACGAGGCCTGACTCGAGGCACAAATTATAAGGTTGAGTCAAAGAAGCCTGACTTGAGGCATAAATGATAAGGTTGAGTCTAACGAGGCCTGACTCGTGGCATAAATCATAAGGTTGAGTCAAACGAGGCCCGATTCGAGGTACAAATGATAAGGTTGAGTCGAATGAGGCCCGACTCAAGTTACAAATGATATGGGTGAGTCAAATGACGCTGGACTCAAGGTAAAATGATATGATTGAGTGGAATGAGGCCAGAATTGAGATGCAAATGATAATGTTGAGTCAAATGAGGCCCGACTCGAGGCACAAATGATAAGGTTGAGTCAAATGAGGCCTGACTCAAGGTGCAAATGATAAGGTTGATCTGAACGAGGCCCGACTCGAGGCGCAAATGATAAGGTTAAGTCCAACGAGGCCAGTCTCAAGGCGCAAATGGTAAGGGTGAGTTGAATGCGGCCTGACTTGGGGCACAAATTATAAGGTTGAGTCAAAGAGGCATGACTCGAGGAATAAATGATAAGGTTGAGTCAAACGTGGCCCGACTCTAGGCATAAATGATAAGGTTGTGTCAAACGAGGACCAACTCGAGGTGCAAATGATAAGGTTGAGTCAAACGAGGCCCGACTTGAGGCACGAATGGTATGGGTGAGTCAAACGAGGCCGACTCGAGGCACAAATGATAAGGTTGAGTTGAACGAAGCCCGACTCCAGGCGCAAATGTTAAGGTTTTGTCATACGAGGCCTGACTTGAGGCACAAATGGTATGGGTGAGTCAAACGAGGTCCGACTCGAGGCATAATTGATAAGGTTGAGTTAAACGAGGCCCGACTCGATGTACAAATGATAAGGTTGAGTCAAATGAGGCCTGACTCGAGGCGCAAATGATATGGTTGAGTCGAACGAGGCCCGACTCAAGTTACAAATGATATGGGTGAGTCAAACGACGCCCGACTCGAGGTATAGATTATAAAATTGAGTCGAATGAGGCTGGACTTGAGGCACAAATGATAATGTTGAGTCAAATGAGGCCCGACTCGAGGCACAAATGATAAGGTTGAGTCAAAGAGCCTTGACTCGAGGCACAAATGATACGGTTAAGTCAAAAGAGACCCGACACGTGGCGCAAATGGTATGGTTGAGTCAAACGACTCCCAAGTTGATGCACAAATGATATGGTTGACTTGAACGAGGCTCGACTCGAGGTGCAAATGATAAGGTTGACTCAAATGAGGCCCGACTTGAGGCACAAATGGTATGGGTGAGTCAAACCAGGTTCGACTCGAGGTATAAATGATAAGGTTGAGTCAAACGAGGCTTGACTCGAGGCGTAAATGATAAGGTTGAGTCGAAGGAGGCCCGACTCGAGGCACAAATTGTAAGGTTGAGTCAAATGAGGCCCGACTCGAGGCACAAATGATAAGGTTGAGTCAAATGAAGCCTGACTCAAGGCACAAATGATAAGGCTGAGTCGAACGAGGCCTGACTCGTGGCGCAAATGATAAGGTTGAGTCCAACGAGGCCCGACTCGAGGCGCAAATGGTAAGGGTGAGTTGAACGAGGCCCGACTCGAGGCACAAATTATAAGGTTGAGTCAAAGAAGCCTGACGCGAGGCATAAATGATAACGTTGAGTTTAACGAGGCCTGACTCATGGCATAAATCATAAGGTTGAGTCAAACGAGGCAAGATTCGAGGTACAAATGATAAGGTTGAGTCGAATGAGGCCCGACTCAAGTTACAAATGATATGGGTGAGTCAAATGACGCTAGACTCAAGGTAAAATGATATGATTGAGTCGAATGAGGCCAGAATTGAGATGCAAATGATAATGTTGAGTCAAATGAGGCCCGCCTCGAGGCACAAATGATAAGGTTGAGTCAAATGAGGCCTGACTCAAGGTACAAATGATAAGGTTGATTTGAACGAAGCCCGACTCGAGGCGCAAATGACAAGGTTGAGTCCAATAAGGCCCGACTCGAGGCGCAAATGACAAGGTTGAGTCCAATCAGGCCCGACTCGAGGCGCAAATGGTAAGGGTGAGTTGAATGCGGCCTGACTTGGGGCACAAATTATAAGGTTGAGTCAAAGAGACCTGACTCGAGGAACAAATGATAAGGTTGAGTCAAATGTGGCCTGACTCGAGGCATAAATGATAAGGTTGTGTCAAACGAGGACCAACTCGAGGTGGAAATGATAAGGTTGAGTCAAACGAGGCCCGACTTGAGGCACAAATGGTATGGGTGAGTCAAATGAGGTCCGACTCGAGGCGCAAATGATAAGGATGAGTTGAACGAGGGCCGACTCAAGGCGCAAATGATAAGGTTGAGTCAGACGAGGCCCGACTTGAGGCATAAATGGTATGGGTGAGTCAAACGAGGCCCGACTCGAGGCATAAATGATAAGGTTGAGTTAAACGAGGCCCGACTCGATGTGCAAATGATAAGGTTGAGTCAAATGAGGCCCGACTCGAGGCGCAAATGATATGGTTGAGTCGAACGAGGCCCGACTCAAGTTACAAATGATATGGGTGAGTCAAACGACGCCCGACTTGAGGTACAGATTATAAGATTGAGTCGACTGAGGCTGGACTTGAGGCGCAAATGATAATGTTGAGTCAAATGAGGCCCGACTCGAGGCACAAATGATAAGGTTGAGTCAAATGAGGCTTGACTCATGGCGCAAATGATAAGGTTGTGTCGAATAAGGCTCGACTCGAGGCGCAAATGATAAGGTTGAGTCAAAGAGCCCTGACTCGAGGCACAAATGATACGGTTAAGTCAAACGAGACTCGACACGTGGCACAAATGGTATGGTTGAGTCAAACGACTCCCAACTTGATGCACAAATGATATGGTTGACTTGAACGAGGCCCGACTCGAGGTGCAAATGATAAGGTTGAGTCAAATGAGGCCCGACTTGAGGCACAAATGGTATGGGTGAGTCAAACGAGGTCCGACTCGAGGTATAAATGATAAGGTTTAGTCGAACGATGCCTGACTCGAGGCGTAAATGATAAGGTTGAGTCGAACGAGGCCCGACTCGAGGCACAAATTGTAAGGTTGAGTCAAACGAGGCCTGACTCGAGGCACAAATGATAAGCTTGAGTCAAATGAAGCCTGACTCAAGGCGCAAATGATAAGGTTGAGTTGAACGAGGCCTGACTCATGGCGCAAATGATAAGGTTGAGTCCAACGAGGCCCGACTCGAGGCGCAAATGGTAAGGGTGAGTTGAACGAGGCCCAACTCGAGGCACAAATTATAAGGTTGAGTCAAAGAGGCCTGACTCGAGGCATAAGTGATAAGGTTGAGTCTAACGAGGCCTGACTCGTGGCATAAATCATAAGGTTGAGTCAAATGAGGCCCGATTCGAGGTACAAATGATAAGGTTGAGTCGAATGAGGCCCGACTCAAGTTAGAAATGATATGGGCAAGTCAAATGACGGCGGACTCAAGGTAAAACGATATGATTGAGTCGAATGAGGCCAGAATTGAGATGCAAATGATAATGTTGAGTCAAATGAGGCCCGACTCGAGGCATAAATGATAAGGTTGAGTCAAATGAGGCCTGACTCAAGGTGCAAATGATAAGGTTGATTTGAACGAGGCCCGACTCGAGGCGCAAATGATAAGGTTGAGTCCAATGAGGCTCGACTCGAGGCGCAAATGGTAAGGTTGAGTCGAATGAGGCCTAACTTGGGGCACAAATGATAAGGTTGAGTCAAAGAGGCCTGACTCGAGGAACAAATGATAAGGTTGAGTCAAACGTGGCCCGACGCGAGGCATAAATGATAAGGTTGTGTCAAACGAGGACCAACTCGAGGTGCAAATGATAAGGTTGAGTCAAACGAGGCCTGACTTGAGGCACAAATGGTATGGGTGAGTCAAACGAGGCCCGACTCGAGGCATAAATGATAAGATTGAGTCAAACGAGGCCCGACTCGATGTTCAAATGATAAGGTTGAGTCAAATGAGGCCTAACTCGAGGCGCAAATGATATGGTTGAGTCGAACGAGGCCCGACTCAAGTTACAAATGATATGGATGAGTCAAACGACGCCCGACTCGAGGTACAGATGATAAGATTGAGTCGAATGAGGCTGGACTTAAGGCACAAATGATAATGTTGAGTCAAATAAGGCCCTACTCGAGGCACAAATGATAAGGTTGAGTCAAATGAGGCCTGACTCATGGCGGAACTGATAAGGTTGTGTCGAACAAGGCCCGACTCGAGGCGCAAATGATAAGGTTGAGTCAAAGAGCCCTGACTCGAGGCACAAATGATAAGGTTAAGTCAAACGAGACCCGACACGTGGTGCAAATGGTATGGTTAAGTCAAACAACTCCCAAGTTGATGCACAAATGATATGGTTGACTTGAACGAGGCCCGACTCGAGGTGCAAATGATAAGGTTGAGTCAAATGAGGCCCGACTTGAGGTACAAATGGTATGGGTGAGTCAAACGAGGTCCGACTCGAGGTATAAATGATAAGGTTGAGTCAAATGAGGCCTAACTCGAGGCGTAAAT
The DNA here is from genome assembly GCA_037013595.1 of Dicorynia guianensis. NCBI lineage: Eukaryota > Viridiplantae > Streptophyta > Magnoliopsida > Fabales > Fabaceae > Dicorynia > Dicorynia guianensis. Next base: position 18,925,855 of record JASUAB010000002.1, on the reverse strand, counting down.
GATAAGGTTGAGTCGAACGAGGCCTGACTCGAGGCACAAATTGTAAGGTTGAGTCAAACGAGGCCCGACTCGAGGCACAAATGATAAGGTTGAGTCAAATGAAGCCTGACTCATGGCCCAAATGATAAGGTTGAGTCGAACGAGGCCTGACTCGTGGCGTAAATGATAAGGTTGAGTCCAACGAGGCCCGACTCGAGCCGCAAATGGTAAGGGTGAGTTGAACGAAGCCCGACTCGAGGCACAAATTATAAGGTTGAGTCAAAGAGGCCTAACTCGATGCATAAATGATAAGGTTGAGTCTAACGAGGCCTGACTCGTGGCATAAATCATAAGGTTGAGTCAAACGAGACCCGATTCGAGGTACAAATGATAAGGTTGAGTCAAATGAGGCCCGACTCAAGTTACAAATGATATGGGTGAGTCAAATGGCCCCGGACTCAAGGTAAAATGATATGATTGAGTCGAATGAGGCCAGAATTGAGATGCAAATGATAATGTTGAGTTAAATGAGGCACGACTCGGGGCACAAATGATAAGGTTGAGTCAAATGAGGCCTGACTCAAGGTGCAAATGATAAGGTTGATTTGAACGAGGCCCGACTCGAGGCGCAAATGGTAAGGGTGAGTTGAATGAGGCCTGACTTGGGGCACAAATTATAAGGTTGAGTCAAAGAGGCCTGACTCGAGGAACAAATGATAAGGTTGAGTCAAACGTGGCCCAACTCGAGGCATAAATGATAAGGTTGTGTCAAACGAGGACCAACTCGAGTTGCAAATGATAAGGTTGAGTCAAACGAGGCCTAACTTGGGGCCCAAATGGTATGGGTGACTCAAACGTGGTCCGACTCGAGGCACAAATGATAAGGTTGAGTTGAACGAGGCCTGACTCGAGGCGTAAATGATAAGGTTGAGTCAGACGAGGCTCGACTTGAGGCACAAATGGTATGGGTGAGTCAAACGAGGTCTGACTCGAGGCAAAATGATAAGGTTGAGTCAGACGAGGCCCGACTTGAGGCACAAATGATAACGTTGAGTCAAACGAGGACCAACTCGAGGCGCAAATGATAAGGTTGAGTCAAATGACGCCCGACTCGAGGCATAAATGATAAGGTTGTGTCAAACGAGGCCCGACTCGATGTGCAAATGATAAGGTTGTGTCAAACAAGGCCCAACTCGAGGCACAAATGATATGGGTGAGTCAAACGAAGCCCAACTCGAGGCAGAAATGATAAGGTTGAGTCAAACGAGGACCAACTCGAGGCGCAAATGATAAGGTTGAGTCAAACGACGCCCGACTCGAGGCATAAATGATAAGGTTGTGTCAAACGAGGCCCGACTCGATGTGCAAATGATAAGGTTGAGTCAAACGAGGCCCGACTCAAGGCGTAAATGATAACATTAAGTCAAATGAGGCCCGACTCGAGTCGTAAATGATATGGTTAGGTCAAACGGGGCCCGTCTCGAAGCACAAATGTTATGGGGGAGTCAAATGAGGCCTGACTCGAGGCATAAATTGTAAGGTTTAGTCAAACGAGGCTCGACTCGAGGCGGAAATGATATGGTTGAGTCAAATGAGGCCCGACACGAGGCGCAAAAGATAAGGTTGAGTCAAACGAGCCCGACTCGAGTCGTAAATGATATGGTTGGGTCAAACGAGGCCCGACTCGAGGCACAAATGATATGGGTGAGTCAAATGAGGCCTGACTCGAGGCATAAATTATAAGGTTGAGTCAAACGAGGCCCGACTCGAGACGCAAATGATGAGTCAAACGAGGCCCGACTCGAGACGCAAATGATAAGGTTGAGTCAAACAATGCCCGACTCCAGGCCTAAACGATATGTTTGAGTCAAACAAGGCTCGAGTTGAGACACAAATGATATGGGTGAGTCCAACGAGGACCGACTCGAGGTGCAAATGATAATGTTGAGTCAAACGAGGCCCGACTCGAGGCACAAAGGATATGGGTGAGTCAAACAAGGCTCGACTCGAGGCATAAATGATAAAGTTGACTCAAATGAGGCCTGACTTAAGGCGTAAATGATAAGGTTGAGTCAAACGAGGCCCGACTCGAGGTACAAATGATTAGGTTGAGTCAAATGAGGCCCGACTCGAGGCGCAACTGGTAAGGTTGAGTGGAACGAGGCTCGACTCAAGTTACAAATGTGATGGGTGAGTCAAACAACGCCCAACTCGAGACACAAATGATAAGATTGAGTCGAATGAGGCCAGACTCGAGGCACAAAGGATAATGTTGAGTCAAACGAGGCTCGACTCGAGGCATAAATGATAAGGTTGAGTCAAACGAGGCCCGACTCAAGGCACAAGTGATAAGGTTGAGTGAAACGAGGCTCGACTCAAGGTGCAAATGATAAGGTTGAGTTGAACAAGGCCCGACTCGAGGAACAAGTGAGAAGGTTGAGTCAACCGAGGCCCTAGTTCACGCACAACTAATATGGGTGAGTCAAACGAGGCTCGACATGTGGCACAAATGGTATGGTTAAGTCAAACGAGTCCCAAGTTGATGGACAATTGATATGGTTGAGTCAAACGAGGCCCGACTCGAGGCGCAAATGATAAGGTTGAGTCAAACGAGGCTCGACTCGAGGCGCAAATGATAAGGTTGAGTCAAACAATGCCTGACTCGAGGCACAAATGATAAGGTGCAGTCAAACGAGGCCCGACTCAAGGTGCAAATGATAAGGTTGAGTCGATCAAGGCCCGACTCAACGCACAAATGAGAAGGTTGAGTCAAACGAGGCCCTAGTTCACGCACAATTGATATGGGTGAGTCAAACGAAGCCCGACAGGTGGCGTAAATGGTATGGTTGAGTCAAATGAGTCCCAACTTGATGAACAAATGATATGGTTGAGTCAAACGAGGCCTGACTCGAGGCGCAAAAGATAAGGTTGAGTTGAATGAGGCCCGACTCGAGGCGCAAATGATAAGGTTGAGTCAAACGAGGCCCGACCTGAGGCACAAATCATAAGGGTGAGTCAAACGAGGCTCGACTCGAGGCACAAATGATATGTTTGAGTCAAACGAGGCCCGCCTCGAGGCGCAAATGATATGGGTGAGTCAAACGAGGACCGACTTGAGGCGCAAATGGTAAGGGTGAGTTGAACGAGGCCCAACACAAGACGCAAATGATAAGGTTGAGTCAAACGAGGACCAACTCGAGGCACAAATGATAAGGTTGAGTCAAACGACGCCCGACTCTAGGCATAAATGATAAGGTTGTGTCAAACGAGGCCCGACTCGAGGTGCAAATGATAAGGTTGAGTCAAACGAGGCCCGACTCAAGGCACAAATGATATGGGTGAATCAAACGAGGCCCGACTCGAGGCGTAAATGATAAGGTTGAGTCGAACGAGGCCTGACTCGAGGCGTAAATGATAAGGTTGAGTCAAAGAGGCCTGACTCGAGGCGCAAATGATAAGGTTGAGTCAAACGAGGCCTGACTCGAGGCATAAATGATAAGGTTCAGTCAAACGAGGCCCGACTCGATATGCAAATGATAAGGTTGAGTCAAATGAGGCTAGACTCAAGGCGCAAATGATATGGTTAAGTCGAATGAGGCCCGACTCAAGTTACAAATGATATGGGTGAGTCAAACGACTCCTGACTCGAGGTACAGATGATAAGATTGAGTCGAATGAGGCTGGACTTATGGCGCAAATGATAATGTTCAGTCAAATGAGTCCCGACCCGAGGCACAAATGATAAGGTTGAGTCAAATGAGGCCTGACTCATGGCGCAAATGATAAAGTTGGGTCGAACAAGGCCCAACTCGAGGCGCAAATGATAAGGTTGAGTCAAAGAGCCCTGACTCGAGGCACAAATGATAAGGTTAAGTCAAACGAGACCCGACACGTGGCGCAAATGGTATGGTTGAGTCAAACGAGTCCCAAGTTGATGCACAAATGATATGGTTGAGTTGAACGAGGCCCGACTCGAGGCGTAAATGATAAGGTTGAGTCAAATGAGGCCCGACTTGAGGCATAAATGGTATGGGTGAGTCAAACGAGGTCCGACTCGAGGTATAAATGATAAGGTTGAGTCAAACGAGGCCCGACTCGAGGCACAAATTGTAAGGTTGAGTCAAACGAGGCCCGACTCGAGGCACAAATGATAAGGTTGAGTCAAATGAAGCCTGACTCAAGGCGCAAATGATAAGGTTGAGTCGAACGAGGCCTGACTCGTGGCGCAAATAATAAGGTTGAGTCCAACGAGGCCCGACTTGAGGCGCAAATGGTAAGGGTGAGTTGAACGAGGCCTGACTCGAGGCACAAATTATAAGGTTGAGTCAAAGAGGCCTGACTCGAGGCACAAATGATAAGGTCGAGTCAAATGAGGCCCGACTCGTGGCATAAATCATAAGGTTGAGTCAAACGAGGCCCGATTCGAGGTGCAAATGATAAGGTTGAGTCGAATGAGGCCCGACTCAAGTTACAAATGATATGGGTGAGTCAAATGACACCGGACTCAAGGTAAAATGATATGATTGAGTCGAATGAGGCCAGAATTGAGGTGCAAATGATAATGTTGAGTCAAATGAGGCCCGACTCGGGGCACAAATGATAAGGTTGAGTCAAATGAGGCCTGACTCAAGGAGCAAATGATAAGGTTAATTTTAACGTGGCCCGACTCGAGGCGCAAATGATAAGGTTGGGTCCAATGAGGCCTGACTCGAGGCGCAAATGGTAAGGGTGAGTTGAACGAGGCCTGACTTGGGGCACAAATTATAAGGTTGAGTCAAAGAGGCCTGACTCAAGGCACAAAAGATAAGGTTGAGTCAAACGTGGCCTGACTCGAGGCATAAATGATAAGGTTGAGTCAAATGAGGCCCGAATTGAGGAGCAAATGATAAGGTTCAGTCAAATGAGGCCCGACTTTAGGCACAAATGATAAGGTGGAGTCAAATGAGGTCCGATTCAAGTTGCAAATGATATGGGTGAGTCAAACGACGATCGACTTGGGACGCAAATGGTAAGGGTGAGTTGAACGAGGCCCAACACAAGGCGCAAATGATAAGGTTGAGTCAAACGAGGACCAACTCGAGGCGCAAATGATAAGGTTGAGTCAAATGACGTCCGACTCGAGGCATAAATGATATGGGTGATTCAAATGATGCCCGACTCGTGGCATAAATGATAAGGTTGAGTCAAATGAGGCCCGACTCATGGCGCTAATGATAAGGTTGGGTCGAACAAGGCCCGACTCGAGGCGCAAACAATAAGGTTGAGTCAAAGAGCCCTGACTCGAGGCACAAATGATAAGGTTAAGTCAAACAAGACCCAACACGTGGCGCAAATGGTATGGTTGAGTCAAACGAGTCCCAAGTTGATGCACAAATGATATGGTTGAGTTGAACGAGGCCCGACTCGAGGCATAAATGATAAGGTTGAGTCAAATGAGGCCCGACTTGAGGCATAAATGGTATGGGTGAGTCAAACGAGGTCCGACTCGAGGTATAAATGATAAGGTTGAGTCCAATGAGGCCTGACTCGAGGCATAAATGATAAGGTTGAGTCGAACGAGGCCTGACTCGAGGCAAAAATTGTAAGGTTGAGTCAAACGAGGCCCGACTCGAGGCACAAATGATAAGGTTGAGTCAAATGAAGCCTGACTCAAGGCGCAAATGATAAGGTTGAGACGAACGAGGCCTGACTCGTGGCGCAAATGATAATTATAAGGTTGAGTCCAACGAGGCCCGACTCGAGGCGCAAATGATAAGGTCGAGTCAAACGAGACACGACTCGTGGCATAAATCATAAGGTTAAGTCAAACGAGGCCCGATTCGAGGTGCAAATGATAAGGTTGAGTCGAATGAGGCCCGACTCAAGTTACAAATGATATGGGTGAGTCAAATGACGCCAGACTCAAGGTAAAATGATATGATTGAGTCGAATGAGGCCGGAATTGAGGTGCAAATGATAATGTTGAGTCAAATGAGGCCCGACTCGAGGCACAAATGATAAGGTTGAGTCAAATGAGGCCTAACTCAAGGTGCAAATGATAAGGTTGATTTGAACGAGGCCCAACACGAGGCGCAAATGATAAGGTTGAGTCCAATGAGGCCCGACTCGAGGCGCAAATGGCAAGGGTGAGTTGAACAAGGCTTGACTTGGGGCACAAATTATAAGGTTGAGTCAAAGAGGCCTGACTCGATGCACAAATGATAAGGTTGAGTCAAACGTGGCCCGACTCGAGGCATAAATGATAAGGTTGAGTCAAACGAGGCCCGAATAAAGGAGCAAATGATAAGGTTCAGTCAAATGAGGCCCGACTTGAGGCACAAATGATAAGGTGGAGTCAAATGAGTTTCGATTCTAGGTGCAAATGGTATGGGTGAGTCAAACGACAACCGACTTGGGACGCAAATGGTAAGGGTGAGTTGAACGAGGCCCAACACAAGGCACAAATGATAAGGTTGAGTCAAACGAGGACCAACTCGAGGCGCAAATGATAAGGTTGAGTCAAATGACGTCCGACTTGAGGCATAAATGATAAGGTCAAGTAAAACGAGGCCCGACTCGAGCTACAAATGATAAGGTTGAGTCAAACGAGGCCAGACTCGAGGCACAAATGATATGGGTGATTCAAACGAGGCCTGACTCGTGGCATAAATGATAAGGTTGAGTCAAATGAGGCCCGACTCGAGGCATAAATGATAAGGTTGAGTCGAACGAGGCCCGACTCAAGTTGCAAATGATATGAGTGAGTCAAACGATGCCCAACTCTAAATACAAATGATAAGATTGAGTCGAAGGAGGCAGGATTCGAGTCGCAAATTATAATGTTGAGTCAAACGAGGCCTGATTCGAGGTGCAAATTATAAGGTTCAGTCAAACGAGGCCTGACTTGAGGCACAATTGATAAGGTGGAGTCAAACGAGGCCCAACTCAAGGTGCAAATGATAAGGGTGAGCCGAACGAGGCCCGACTCGATGCACAAATGAGAAGGTTGAGTCAAACGAGGCCCAAGTTCAAGCACAATTGATATGGATGAGTCAAACGAGGCCCGACACGTGGCGCAAATGGTATGGTTGAGTCAAACAAGTCCCAAGTTGATGCACAAATGATATGGTTGAGTCAAATGAGGCCCGACTTGAGGAGAAAATGATAAGGTTGAGTTGAATGCGGCCCCACTCGAGGCGCAAATGATAAGGTTGAGTCAAATGAGACCCGACTCGAGGCGCAAATGATAATGTTGAGTCGAACGAGGCCCGACTCGAGGCATAAATGATAAGGTTCAGTCCAATGAGGCACGACTCGAGGCGCAAATGGTAAGGGTGAGTTGAATGAGGCCCGACTCAAGGCACAAATTATAAGGTTAAGTCAAAGAGGCCTAACTCGAGGCACAAATGATAAGGTTGAGTCAAACGAGGCCCGACTCGGGGCATAAATGATAAGGTTGAGTCAAACGAGGCCCGACTTGAGGTGCTAATGATAAGGTTGAGTCAAACGAGGACCAACTCGACGCGCAAATGATAAGGTTGAGTCAAACGATGCCCGACTCGAGGCATAAATGATAAGGTTGAGTCAAACGAGGCTTGACTCGAGGTGCAAATGATAAGGTTGAGTCAGACGAGGCCTGACTCGAGGCACAAATGATATGCGTGAGTCAAACGAGACCCGACTTGTGGCATAAATGATAAGTTTGAGTCAAATGAGGACTGACTCGAGGCATAAATGATTAGGTTGAGTCGAACGAGGCCTGACTCGAGGCACAAATTATAAGGTTGAGCCCAACGAAGCCCGACTCGAGGCACAAATGACAAGGTTGAGTCAAATGAGGCCTGACTCGAGGCATAAATGATAAGGTTGAGTCGAACGAGGCCCGAGTTTAGTTACAAATATATGGGTGAGTCAAACGACGCCCGACTCGATGTACAAATGATAAGATTGAGTCGAAGGAGGCCGAATTCAAGCCGCAAATTATAATGTTGAGTCAAACGAGGCCCGATTCGAGGTGCAAATTATAAGGTTAATTGAAACGAAGACCAACTTGAGGCACAAATGATAAGGTGGAATCAAACGAGGCCTGACTCGAGGTACAAATGATAAGATTGAGTCCAACGAGGCCCTAGTTCACACACAATTGATATGGGTGAGTCAAACGTGGCCCGACACGTGGCACAAATGGTAAGGTTAAGTCAAACAAGACCCAACACGTGGCGCAAATGGTATGGTTGAGTCAAACAAGTCCCAAGTTGATGCACAAATGATATGGTTGAGTTGAACCAGGCTCGACTCAAGGCTCAAATGATGAGGTTGAGTCAAACAATGCCCGACTCAAGGCCTAAATGATATGTTTGAGTCAAACGAGGCCCGACTCGAGGCACAAATGATAAGGGTGAGTCAAAGGAGGACCGACTTGAGGCACAAATGGTAAGGTTGAGTTGAACGAGGACGAACACAAGGAGCAAATGATAAGGTTGAGTCAAACGAGGACCAACTCGAGGCGCAAATGATAAGGTTGAGTCAAACGACACTCGACTCGAGGCATAAATGATAAGGTTGAGTCAAACGAGGCCCAACTCGAGGTGCAAATGATAAGGTTGAGTCAAATGAGGCCTGACTCGAGGCACAAATGATATGGGTGAATCAAACGAGGCCAGACTCGTGGCATAAATGATAAGGTTGAGTCAAATGAGGCCTGACTCGAGGCGTAAATGATTAGGTTGAGTCAAATAATGCCTGACTCAAGGCCTAAATGATATGTTTGAGTTAAACGAGGCCCGACTCGAGGTGAAAATGATATGGGTGAGTCAAACGAGGACCGACTTGAGGCACAAATGGTAAGGGTGAGTTGAACGAGGCCCAACACAAGGCGCAAATGATAAGGTTGAGTCAAACAAGGATGAACTCGAGGCACAAAAGATAAGGTTGAGTCAAACGACGCCCGATGCGAGGCATAAATGATAAGGCTGTGTCAAACGAGGCCCGACTCAAGGTGCAAATGATAAGGTTGTGTCAAACGAGGCCCGACTCTAGGCACAAATGGGTGAATCAAACGAGGCCAGACTCGTGGCATAAATGATAAGGTTGAGTCAAATGAGGCCTGACTAGAGGCGTAAATGATAAGGTTGAGTCGAACGAGGCCCGACTCGAGGCACAAATTATAAGGCTGAGTCAAATGAGGCCCGACTTAAGGCACAAATGATAAAGTTGAGTCAAATGAGGCTTGGCTCAAGGCACAAATGATAAGGATGAGTCGAACGAGGTACGACTCGAGGCGCAAATGATAAGGTTGAGTCCAATGAGGCCCAACTCGCGGCGCAAATGGTAAGGCTGAGTTGAACGAGGCCCAACTCAAGGCGCAAATGATAAGGTTGAGTCGAACGAGGCCCGACTCAAGTTACAAATGATATGGGTGAGTCAAACAATGCCCGACTCGAGGTACAAATGTTAAGATTGAGTCAAAGGAGGCCGGATTCGAGCCGCAAATTATAATGTTGAGTCAAACAAGGCCTGATTCGAGATGCAAATTATAAGGTTGAGTGAAGCAAGGCCCGGCTCGAGACACAAATGATAAGGTGGAGTCAAACGAGGCCCGACTTGAGGTACAAATGATAAGATTGAGTCGAAGGAGGCCTGATTCAAGGCGCAAATTATAATTTTGAGTCAAACGAGGCCTGATTCGAGGCGCAAATTATAAGGTTGAGTCAATTGAGGCCCGACTTGAGGCACAAATGATAAGGTGGAGTCAAACGAGGCCTGACTCAAGGTGCAAATAATAAGGTTGAGTTGAACAAGGCCCGACTCGAGGAACAAATGAGAAGGTTGAGTCAAACGAGGCCCTAGTTCACGTACAATTGATATGAGTGAGTCAAATGTGGCCCTACACGTGGCACAAATGGTATGGTTGAGTCAAACGAGTCCCAAATTGATGCACAAATGATATGGTTGAGTCAAACGAGGCCCGACCCGAGGCACAAATGATAAGGTTGAGTCAAAGGAGGCCTGACATGAGGCACAAATTATAAACTTGAGTCAAACGAGGCTCGACTCGAGGCGCAAATGATAAGGTTGAGTCAAACAATACCCGACTCAAGGCCTAAATGATATGTTTGAGTCAAACGAGGCCTGACTCAAGGCGCAAATGATATGGGTGAGTTAAACGAGCACCGACATGAGGCACAAATGGTAAGGGTGAGTTGAATGAGGCCGAACACTAGGAGCAAATCATAAGGTTGAGTCAAACGAGGACCAACTCGAGGCATTAATGATAAGGTTGAGTCAAACGACGCCCGACTCGAGGTGCAAATGATAAGGTTGAGTCAAATGAGGCCTGACTCGAGGCACAAATGATATGGGCGAGTGAAATGAGGCCCGACTTGTGGCATAAATGATAAGGTTGAGTCAAATGAGGCCTGACTCAAGGCGTAAATGATTAGGTTGAGTCAAACAATGCCCGACTCAAGGCCTAAATGATATGTTTGAGTCAAACGAGGCGTAACTCGAGGCGCAAATGATATGGGTGAGTCAAATGAGGACCGACTTGAGGCACAAATGGTAAGGGTGAGTTGAACGAGGCCCAACACAAGGCGCAAATGATAAGGTTGAGTCAAACAAGGCCCAACTCAAGGCACAAATGAAAGGGTTGAGTCAAACGACGCCCGACTCGAGGCATAAATGATAAGGTTGTGTCAAACAAGGCCCGACTCGAGGTGCAAATGATAAGGTTGAGTCAAACGAGGCCCGACTCGAGGCACAAATGATATGGGTGAATCAAACGAGGCCAGACTCATGGCATAAATGATAAGGTTGAGTCAAATGAGGCCTGACTCGAGGCGTAAATGATAAGGTTGAGTCGAACGAGGCCCGACTCGAGGCACAAATTATAAGGTTGAGTCAAACGAGGCCCAACTCAAGGCACAAATGATAAGGTTGAGTCAAATGAGGCTTGACTCAAGGCGCAAATGATAAGGTTGAGTTGAACGAGGCATGACTCGAGGCGCAAATGATAAGGTTGAGTCCAACGAGGCCCGACTCGAGGTGCAAATGGTAAGGCTGAGTTGAACGAGGCCCAACTCGAGGCACAAATTATAAGGTTGAGTCAAAGAGGCCTGACTCGAGGCACAAATGATAAGGTGGAGTCAAATGAGGCTCGACTCGAGGCATAAATGATAAGGTTGAGTCAAACGAGGCCCGACTCGAGGTGCAAATGATAAGGTTGAGTCAAATGAGGCCCGACTCGAGGCGCAAATGATAAGGTTGAGTCGAATGAGGCCCGCTCAAGTTACAAATGATATGGGTGAGTCAAACGACGCCCGACTCGAGGTACAAATGATAAGATTGAGTCGAAGGAGGCCGGATTCGAGCCGCAAATTATAATGTTGAGTCATTCGAGGCCGGATTCGAGGTGCAAATTATAAGCTTGAGTCAAATGAGGCCCAACTCGCGGCACAAATGATAAGGTGGAGTCAAACGAGGCCCGACTCAAGGGGCAAATGATAAGGTTGAGCCGAACAAGGCCCAACTCGACGTACAAATGAGAAGGTTGAGTCAAACGAGGCCCTAGTTCATGCACAATTGATATGGGTATGTCAAATGAGGCCCGACACGTGGTGCAAATGGTATGGTTGAGTCAAACGAGGCCCGACCCGAGGCACAAATGATAAGGTTGAGTCAAATGAGGCCTGACACGAGGCGCAAATTATAAGCTTGAGTCAAACGAGGCTCGACTCGAGAAGCAAATGATATGGTTGAGTTGAAGGAGGCTCGACTCGAGGCGCAAATGATAAGGTTGAGTCAAACGAGGCCCGACTCGAGGCGCAAATGATAAGGTTGAGTCCAACAAGGCCCGACTCGAGGCGCAAATGGTAAGGATGAGTTGAATGAGGCCCGACTCGAGGCACAAATTATAAGGTTGCGTCAAAGAACCCTGACTCGAGGCGCAAATGATAAGGTTGAGACAAACGAGGCCCGACTCGAGGCATAAATAATAAGGTTGAGTCAAATGAGGCCCGACTCGAGTTGCTAATGATAAGGTTGAGTCAAATGAGGCCCGACTTGAGGCTCGACTCAAGTTACAAATAATATGGGTGAGTCAAACAACGCTCGACACAAGGTACAAATGATGAGATTGAGTCGAAGGAGGCCAGATTCGAGGTACAAATTATAATGTTGAGTCAAACGAGGCCCGATTCAAGGCACAAATGATAAGGTGGAATCAAATGAGGCCCGACTCAAGGAGCAAATAATAAGGTTGAGTTGAACAAGGCCCGACTCGAGGAACAAATGAGAAGGTTGAGTCAAACGAGGCCCTAGTTCACACACAATTGATATGGGTGAGTCAAACGTGGCCCGACACGTGGCGCAAATGGTATGGTTGAGTCAAACGAGTCCCAAGTTGATGCACAAATGATATGGTTGAGTCAAATGAGGCCTGAGTCGAGGCACAAATGATAAGGTGGAGTCAAACGAGGCCCGTCTCAAGGTGCAAATAATAAGGTTGAGTTGAACAAGACCCGACTCGAGGAACAAATGAGAAGGTTGAGTCCAACGAGGCCCTAGTTCACACACAATTGATATGGGTGAGTCAAACGTGGCCCGACGTTGCGCAAATGGTAAGGTTAAGTCAAACAAGACCCAACACGTGGCGCAAATGGTATGGTTGAGTCAAACAAGTCCCAAGTTGATGCACAAATGATATGGTTGAGTTGAACCAGGCTCGACTCGAGGCGGAAATGATGAGGTTGAGTCAAACAATGCCCGACTCAAGGCCTAAATGATATGTTTGAGTCAAACGAGGCCTGACTCGAGGCGCAAATGATAAGGGTGAGTCAAAGGAGGACCGACTTGAGGCACAAATGGTAAGGTTGAGTTGAACGAGGCCGAACACAAGGAGCAAATGATAAGGTTGAGTCAAACGAGGACCAACTCGAGGCGCAAATGATAAGGTTGAGTCAAACGACGCTAGACTCGAGGCATAAATGATAAGGTTGAGTCAAACGAGGCCCAACTCGAGGTGCAAATGATAAGGTTGAGTCAAATGAGGCCTGACTCGAGGCACAAATGATATGGGTGAACCAAACGAGGCCAGACTCGTGGCATAAATGATAAGGTTGAGTCAAATGAGGCCTGACTCGAGGCGTAAATGATTAGGTTGAGTCAAATAATGCCTGACTCAAGGCCTAAATGATATGTTTGAGTTAAACGAGGCCCGACTCGAGGTGCAAATGATATGGGTGAGTCAAACGAGGACCGACTTGAGGCACAAATGGTAAGGGTGAGTTGAACGAGGCCCAACACAAGGCGCAAATGATAAGGTTGAGTCAAACAAGGATGAACTCGAGGCACAAAAGATAAGGCTGTGTCAAACGACGCCCGATGCGAGGCATAAATGATAAGGCTGTGTCAAACGAGGCCCGACTCGAGGTGCAAATGATAAGGTTGTGTCAAACGAGGCCCGACTCGAGGCACAAATGGGTGAATCAAATGAGGCCAGACTCGTGGCATAAATGATAAGCTTGAGTCAAATGAGGCCTGACTCGAGGCGTAAATGATAAGATTGAGTCGAACGAGGCCCGACTCGAGGCACAAATTATAAGGTTGAGTCAAACGAGGCCCGACTTAAGGCACAAATGATAAAGTTGAGTCAAATGAGGCTTGGCTCAAGGCGCAAATGATAAGGTTGAGTCGAACGAGGCACGACTCGAGGCGCAAATGATAAGGTTGAGTCCAACGAGGCCCGACTCGAGGCGCAAATGGTAAGGCTGAGTTGAACGAGGCCCAACTCGAGGCACAAATTATAAGGTTGAGTCAAAGAGGCCTGACTCGAGGCACAAATGATAAGGTTGAGTCAAATGAGGCTCGACTCGAGGCATAAATGATAAGGTTGAGTCAAACGAGGCCCGACTCGAGGTGCAAATGATAAGGTTGAGTCAAATGAGGCCCGACTCGAGGCGCAAATGATAAGGTTGAGTCGAATGAGGCCCGCTCAAGTTACAAATGATATGGGTGAGTCAAACGACGCCCGACTCGAGGTACAAATGATAAGATTGAGTCGAAGGAGGCCGAATTTGAGCCGCAAATTATAATGTTGAGTCAAACGAGGCCGGATTCGAGGTGCAAATTATAAGCTTGAGTCAAACGAGGCCCAACTCGCGGCACAAATGATAAGGTGGAGTCAAACGAGGCCCGACTCAAGGGGCAAATGATAAGGTTGAGCCGAACAAGGCCCAACTCGACGTACAAATGAGAAGGTTGAGTCAAACGAGGCCCTAGTTCACGCACAATTGATATGGGTGTGTCAAATGAGGCCCGACACGTGGTGCAAATGGTATGGTTGAGTCAAACGAGGCCCGACCTGAGGCACAAATGATAAGGTTGAGTCAAATGAGGCCTGACACGAGGCGCAAATTATAAGCTTGAGTCAAACGGGGCTCGACTCGAGGAGCAAATGATATGGTTGAGTTGAAGGAGGCCCGACTCGAGGCGCAAATGATAAGGTTGAATCAAACGAGGCCCGACTCGAGGCGCAAATGATAAGGTTGAGTCCAACGAGGCCCGACTCGAGGCGCAAATGGTAAGTGTGAGTTGCATGAGGCCCGACTCAAGGCACAAATTATAAGGTTGAGTCAAAGAGCCCTGACTCGAGGCGCAAATGATAAGGTTGAGACAAACGAGGCCCGACTCGAGGCATAAATGATAAGGTTGAGTCAAACGAGGCCCGACTCGAGTTGCTAATGATAAGGTTGAGTCAAATGAGGCCCGACTTGAGGCGTGACTCAAGTTACAAATAATATGGGTGAGTCAAACAATGCTCGACACAAGGTACAAATGATAAGATTGAGTCGAAGGAGGCCTGATTCGAGGTGCAAATTATAATGTTGAGTCAAACGAGGCCCGATTCAAGGCACAAATGATAAGGTGGAATCAAATGAGGCCCGACTCAAGGAGCAAATAATAAGGTTGAGTTGAACAAGGCCCGACTCGAGGAACAAATGAGAAGGTTGAGTCAAACGAGGCCCTAGTTCACACACAATTGATATGGGTGAGTCAAACGTGGCCCGACACGTGGCGCAAATGGTATGGTTGAGTTAAACGAGTCCCAAGTTGATGCACAAATGATATGGTTGAGTCAAATGAGGCCTGACTCGAGGCACAAATGATAAGGTTGAGTCAAATGAGGTCTGACACGAGGCATAAATTATAAGCTTCAGTCAAACCAGGCTCGACTCGAGGCGCAAATGATGAGGTTGAGTTAAACAATGCCCGACTCAAGGCCTAAATGATATGTTTGAGTCAAACGAGGCCAGACTCGAGGCGCAAATGATATGGGTGAGTCAAACGAGAACCGACTTGAGGCACAAATGGTAAGGGTGAGTTGAACGAGGCCCAACACAAGGTGCAAATGATAAGGTTGAGACAAACGAGGATCAACTTGAGGCGCAAATGAAAAGGTCGAGTCAAATGATGCCTGACTCGAGGCATAAATGATAAGGTCGAGTCAAACGAGGCCCGACTCGAGGTGCAAATGATAAGGTTGAGTCAAATGAGGCCTGACTCGAGGCACAAATGATATGCATGAGTCAAACGAGACTTGACTTGTGGCATAAATGATAAGGTTGAGTCAAATGAGGCCTGACTCGAGGCGTAAATGATTAGGTTGAGTCGAACAAGGCCCGACTCGAGGCACAAGTTATAAGGTTGAGCCCAACAAAGCCAAACTTGAGGCACAAATGATAAGGTTAAGTCAAATAAGGCCTGACTCAAGGCGCAAATGATAAGGTTGAGTTGAACGAGTCACGACTCGAGGCGCAAATGATAAGGTTGAGTCCAACGAGGCCCGACTCGAGGCGCAAATGGTAAGCCTGAGTTCAACGAGGCCCCACTCGAGGCACAAATGATAAGGTTGAGTGAAATGAGGCCCGACTCGAGGCCTAAATGATATGTTGGACACAAACAAGGCCCGAGTTGAGACACAAATGATATGGGTGAGTCAAACGAGGCCGACTCGAGGCGCAAATGATATGGGTGACTAAAACAAGGACCAACTCGAGGCACAAATGGTAAGGGTGTGCTGAACAAGGCCCAACACAAGGCGTAAATGATATGGTTGAGTCAAACGAGACCCGACTCAAGGCACAAATGATATGTGTGAGTCAAACGAGGGCTGGCTCGAGGCGCAAATGATAAGGTTGAGTCGAATGAGGCCCGACTTGAGGCGTAAATGATAATGTTGAGTCAAACGAGGCCCGACTCGAGGCGCAAATGATATGGTTGAGCCAAACGAGTCCCAACTCGAGGCACAAATGATAAGGTTGAGTCAAATAAGGCCTGACTCGAGTCGTAAATGATATGGTTAGGTCAAACGAGGCTTGACTTGAGCCACAAATGATATGGTTGAGTCTAACGAGGCCCGACTCGAGGTGTAAATGATATGTGTGAGTCGAACGAGGCCTGACTCAAGGCACAAATGATAAGGTTGAGTCGAATGAGGCCCGACTCGAGGCGTAAATGATAATGGGGAGCCAAACGAGGCCCGACTCGAGGCGCAAATGATATGGTTGCGTCAAACGAGACCCGACTCAAGGCGCAAATGATATGCATGAGTCAAACGAGGCACAACTCGAGGCACAAATAAAATGGTTGAGTCAAACGAGGCCCGAATTGAGGCACAAATTATAAGGCTGTGTCAAATGAGGCCCGACTTGAGGCACAAATGATATGGTTAAGCCAAACGAGGCCTGACTCGAGGTGCAAATGATAAGGTTGAGTCAAACGAGGCCCGACCCATGGCACAAATGATAAGGCTGTGTCAAATGAGGCTCGACTCGACGCTCAAATGATAGGGTTGAGTCAAATGAGGCCCGACTTGAGGCACAAATGTTATGGTTGAGTCAAACGAGGCCTAACTCGAGCTGCAAATTATAAGGTTGAGTCAAACGAGGCTCGACTCGAGGCACAAATTATAAGGTGGAGTCACATGAGGCCCGACTCAAGGCACAAATGATAAGGCTAAGTCAAAGGAGGACCGACTTGACGCGTAAATGATAGGGTTGAGTCCAACGAGGCCTGACTCGAGGCATAAATGAGATGGTTGAGTCAAACGAGGCCTGACTCGAGGCGCAAATGATATGGTTGAGTCAAACGAGGCCTGACTCGAGGCACAAATGAAATGGTTCAGTCAGACGAGTCCTAACTCGAGTCGTAAATGATATGGTTGGGTCAAATGAGGCCTAACTCGAGGCGCAAATGATAAAGTTGAGTCAAACGAGGCCCGACTCGAGCCACAAATGATATGGTTAAGTTAAATGAGGCCCGACTTGATGCACAAATGAAATGATTGAGTCAGACGAGTCCCAACTCGAGTCATAAATGATATGGTTGGGTCAAACGAGGCCTGACTCGAGGCACAAATGATAAGGTTGAGTCAAACGAGGCCCGACTCGAGGCTTAAATGATATGTTTGACTCAAAGAAAGCCCGAGTTGAGACACAAATGATATGGGTAAGTCAAACGAGGACCGACTTGAGGCGCAAATATAAGGTTCAGTTGAGACACAAATGATATGGGTAAGTCAAACGAGGCCTGACTCGAGGCGCAAATGATATGGTTGAGTCAAACGAGGCCTGACTCGAGGCACAAATGAAATGGTTGAGTCAGACGAGTCCTAACTCGAGTTGTAAATGATATGGTTGGGTCAAATGAGGCCTAACTCGAGGCGCAAATGATAAAGTTGAGTCAAACGAGGCCCGACTCGAGGCACAAATGATATGGTTGAGTTAAATGAGGCCCGACTCGAGGCACAAATGAAATGATTGAGTCAGACGAGTCGCGACTCGAGGCATAAATGATAATGTTGAGTCAAATGAGGCCCGACTCGAGGCACAAATGATAAGGTTGAGTGAAACGAGGCCCGACTCGAGGCCTAAATGATATGTTGGACACAAACAAGGCCCGAGTTGAGACACAAATGATATGGGTGAGTCAAATGAGGCCCGACTCGAGGCACAAATGATATCGGTGAGTAAAATGAGGACCGACTCGAGGCACAAATGGTAAGGGTGTGCTGAACGAGGCCCAACACAACGCGCAAATGATATGGTTGAGTCAAACGAGGCTTGACTCAAGGCACAAATGATATGTGTGAGTCAAACGAGGCCTGACTCGAGGCGCAAATGATAAAGTTGAGTCAAACGAGGCCCGACTCGAGGCACAAATGATATGGTTGAGTTAAATGAGGCCCGACTCGAGGCACAAATGAAATGATTGAGTCAGACGAGTCGCGACTCGAGGCATAAATGATAATGTTGAGTCAAATGAGGCCCGACTCGAGGCACAAATGATATCGGTGAGTAAAATGAGGACCGACTCGAGGCACAAATGGTAAGGGTGTGCTGAACGAGGCCCAACACAAGGCGCAAATAATATGGTTGAGTCAAACGAGGCTTGACTCAAGGCACAAATGATATGTGTGAGTCAAACGAGGCCTGACTCGAGGCGCAAATGATAAGGTTGAGTCAAATGAGGCCCGACTCGAGGCATAAATGATAATGTTGAGTCAAACGAGGCCCGACTCGAGGCGCAAATGATATGGTTGAGTCAAACGAGTCCCGACTCGAGGAGCAAAGGATAAGGTTGAGTCAAGTGAGGCCTGACTCGAGTCGTAAATGATATGGTTGGGTGAAACGAGGCCCAACTTGAGGAACAAATGATATGGTTGAGTCAAACAAGGCCCGACTCGAGGTGCAAATGATAAGGTTGAGTCAAACGAGGCCCGACTCGAGGCACAGATTATAAGGTTGAGTCAAATGAGGCCTGACTCAAGGCACAAATGATACGGCTAAGTCAAAGGAGGCCTGACTCGAGGCGCAAGTGATAAGGTGAAGTCAAACGAGGCCCGACTCGAGGCACAAATTATAAGATTGAGTCAAATAAGGCCCGACTCAAGGCACAAATGATACGGCCGAGTCAAACGAGGCCCGACTCGAGGCGCAATTGATAAGGTTGAGTCAAACGAGGACCGACTCGAGGAGCAAATGATATGGTTGAGTCAAACGAGCCCGACTCGAGGCGCAAACGGTAAGGGTGAGTTGAACGAGGCCTGACGCAAGGCACAAATGATAAGGTTCAGTCAGACGAGGACCAACTCGAGGCGCAAATGATAAGGTTGAGTCAAATGATGCCCGAGTCAAGGTATAAATGGTAAGGTTGAGTGAAACGACACCCGACTCAAGGTGCAAATGATAAGGTTGAGTCAAACGAGGCCCGACTTGAGGCACAAATGATATGGTTGAGTCAAATGAGGCCCAACTCGAGGTGCAAATGATAAGGTTGAGTCAAACGAGGCTCGACTCGAGGCACAAATTATAAGGTTAAGTCAAATGAGGCCCGACTCATGGCACAAATGATAAGGCTGAATCAAATGAGGACCGACTTGATGCGCAAATGATACGGTTGAGTCAAATGAGGCCTGACTCAAGGTGTAAAAGAGACGGTTGAGTCAAACGAGGCCCGACTCGAGGCGCAAATGATATGGTTGAGTCAAACGAGGCCCGACTCGAGGTGCAAATGATAAGGTTGAGTTAAACAAGGCCCGACTCGAGGGACAAATTATAAGGTTGAGTCACATATGGCCCAACACAAGGCACAAATGATAAGGCTGAGTCAAATGAGAACCGACTCAACACGCAAATGATAGGGTTGTGTCAAACGAGGCCTGCCTCAAGTCGTAAATAATATGGTTGGGTCAAACGAGGCCCGACTCGAGGCGTAAATGATAAGGTTGAGTCAAACGATGCCGACTCGAGGCCTAAATGATATGTTTGAATCAAACAAGGCCTAAGTTGAGACACAAATGATTTGGGTGAGTCAAAGGAGGCCTAACTCGAGGTGCAAATGATATGGATGAGTCAAATGAGGCCCGACTCGAGGCCTAAATGATATGTTGGACACAAACAAGGCCCGAGTTGAGACACAAATGATATGGGTGAGTCAAACGAGGCCCGACTCGAGGCACAAATGACATCGGTGAGTAAAATGAGGACCGACTCGAGGCGCAAATGGAAAGGGTGTGCTGAACGAGGCCCAACACAAGGCGCAAATGATATGGTTGAGTCAAACAAGTCCCGACTCGAGGAGCAAATGATAAAGTTGAGTCAAATGAGGCCTGACTCGAGTCGTAAATGATATGGTTGGGAGAAACGAGGCCCGACTTGAGGCACAAATGATATGGTTGAGTCAAACAAGGCCCGACTCGAGGTGCAAATGATAAGGTTAAGTCAAACGAGGCCCGACTCGAGGCACAAATTATAAGGTTGAGTCAAATGAGGCCCGACTCAAGGCACAAATGATACGGCTAAGTCAAAGGAAGCCTGACTCAAGGTGCAAGTGATAAGGTGAAGTCAAATGTGGCCCGACTCGAGGCACAAATTATAAGGTTGAGTCAAATAAGGCCCAACTCAAGGCACAAATGATACGGCCGAGTCAAATGAGGCCCGACTCGAGGTGCAATTGATAAGGTTGAGTCAAACGAGGACCGACTCGAGGAGCAAATGATGTGGTTGAGTCAAACGAGGACCGACTCGAGGCGCAAATGGTAAGGGTGAGTTGAACGAGGCCTGACACAAGGCGCAAATGATAAGGTTCAGTCAGATGAGGACCAACTCGAGGCGCAAATGATAAGGTTGAGTCAAATGATGCCTGACTCGAGGCATAAATGGTAAGGTTGAGTGAAACGACGCCCGACTCGAGGTGCAAATGATAAGGTTGAGTCAAACGAGGCCCGACTTGAGGCACAAATGATATGGTTGAGTCAAATGAGGCCCAACTCGAGGTGCAAATGATAAGGTTGAGTCAAACGAGGCTCGACTCGAGGCACAAATTATAAGGTTGAGTCAAATGAGGCCCGACTCAAGGCACAAATGATAAGGCTGAATCAAATGAGGACCGGCTTGATGCGCAAATGATACGGTTGAGTCAAACGAGGCCTGACTCGAGTTGTAAATGAGACGGTTGAGTCAAACGAGGCCCGACTCGAGGCGCAAATGATATGGTTGAGTCAAACGAGGCCTGACTCGAGGTGCAAATGATAAGGTTGAGTTAAACGAGGCCCGACTCGAGGGACAAATTATAAGGTTGAGTCACAAGTGGCCCAACACAAGGCACAAATGATAAGGCTGAGTCAAATGAGAACCGACTCAATGCGCAACTGATAGGGTTGTGTCAAACGAGGCCCGATTCGAGGCACAAATGATATGGTTGAGTCAAACAAGGCCCGCCTCAAGTCACAAATGATATGGTTGGGTCAAACGAGGCCCGACTCGAGGCGTAAATGATAAGGTTGAGTCAAACGATGCCGACTCGAGGCCTAAATGATATGTTTGAGTCAAACAAGGCCTAAGTTGAGACACAAATGATTTGGGTGAGTCAAAGGAGGACCAACTCGAGGTGCAAATGATATGGATGAGTCAAATGAGGCCCGACTCGAGGCACAATTGATAAGGTTAAGTCGAACGAGGCCCTTCTCAAATTACAAATGATACGGTTGAGCCAAACAAGGCCTAACTCCAGGTGCAAATTATAAGGTTGAGTCAAACGAGGCCTGACTCGAGGCATAAATTATAAGGTTGAGTCAAATGAGGCCCGACTCAAGGCACAAATGATAAGGCTAAGTCAAAGGAGGACCGACTTGATGCGTAAATGATAGGGTTAAGTCCAACAAGGCCTGACTCGAGGCATAAATGAGATGGTTGAGTCAAACGAGGCCTGACTCGAGGCGCAAATGATATGGTTAAGTCAAACGAGGCCTGACTCGAGGCACAAATGAAATGGTTGAGTCAGACAAGTCCTAACTCGAGTCGTAAATGATATGGTTGGGTCAAATGAGTCCTGACTCGAGGTGCAAATGATAAGGTTGAGTCAAACGAGGCCTGACTCGAAGCACAAATGATATGGTTAAGGCAAATGAGGCCCGACTCGAGGCACAAATGAAATGGTTGAGTCAGACGAGTCCCAACTCGAGTCATAAATGATATGGTTGGGTAAAACGAGGCCTGACACAAGGCACAAATGATAAGGTTGAGTCAAACGAGGCCCGACTCGAGGCCTAAATGATATGTTTGACTCAAAGAAAGCCCGAGTTGAGAAACAAATGATATGGGTAAGTCAAATGAGGACCGACTGGAGGTGCAAATATAAAATTGAGTTGAATGAGGCCCGACTCGAGGCATAAATGATAATGTTGAGTCAAATGAGGCCCGACTCGAGGCACAACTGATAAGGTTGGGCGAAACGAGGCCCGACTCGAGGCCTAAATGATATGTTGGACACAAACAAGGCCCGAGTTGAGACACAAATGATATGGGTGAGTCAAACGAGGCCAGACTCGAGACACAAATGACATCGGTGAGTAAAATGAGGACCGACTCGAGGCGCAAATGGTAAGGGTGTGCTGAACGAGGCCCAACACAAGGCGCAAATGATATGGTTGAGTCAAACGAGGCTCGACTCAAGGCACAAATGATATGTGTGAGTCAAACGAGGCCTGACTTGAAGCGCAAATGATAAGGTTGAGTCGAATGAGGCCCGACACGAGGCGTAAATGATAATGTTGAGTTAAACGACTCCCGACTCGAGGCGCAAATGATATGGTTGAGTCAAACAAGTCCCGACTCGAGGAGCAAATGATAAAGTTGAGTCAAATGAGGCCTGACTCGAGTCGTAAATGATATGGTTGGGAGAAACGAGGCCCGACTTGAGGCACAAATGATATGGTTGAGTCAAACAAGGCCCGACTCGAGGTGCAAATGACAAGGTTAAGTCAAATGAGGCCCGACTCGAGGCACAAATTATAAGGTTGAGTCAAATGAGGCCCGACTCAAGGCACAAATGATACGGCTAAGTCAAAGGAAGCCTGACTCAAGGTGCAAGTGATAAGGTGAAGTCAAACGAGGCCCGACTCGAGGCACAAATTATAAGGTTGAGTCAAATAAGGCCCGACTCAAGGCACAAATGATACGGCCGAGTCAAATGAGGCCCGACTCGAGGTGCAATTGATAAGGTTGAGTCAAACGAGGACCAACTCAAGGAGCAAATGATATGGTTGAGTCAAACGAGGACCGACTCGAGGCGCAAATGGTAAGGGTGAGTTGAACGAGGCCTGACACAAGGCGCAAATGATAAAGTTCAATCAGACGAGGACCAACTCGAGCCGCAAATGATATGGTTGAGTCAAATGATGCCTGACTCGAGGCATAAATGGTAAGGTTGAGTGAAACGACGCCCGACTCGAGGTACAAATGATAAGGTTGAGTCAAACGAGGCCCAACTTGAGGCACAAATGATATGGTTGAGTCAAATGAGGCCCAACTCGAGGTGCAAATAATAAGGTTGTGTCAAACGAGGCTCGACTCGAGGCACAAATTATAAGGTTGAGTCAAATGAGGCCCGACTCAAGGCACAAATGATAAGGCTGAATCAAATGAGGACCGGCTTGATGCGCAAATGATACGGTTGAGTCAAACGAGGCCTGACACGAGTTGTAAATGAGACGGTTGAGTCAAACGAGGCCCGACACGAGGCGCAAATGATATGGTTGAGTCAAACGAGGCCCGACTCGAGGTGCAAATGATAAGGTTGAGTTAAACGAGGCCCGACTCGAGGGACAAATTATAAGGTTGAGTCACATGTGGCCCAACACAAGGCACAAATGATAAGGCTGAGTCAAATGAGAACCGACTCAACGCGCAACTGATAGGGTTGTGTCAAACGAGGCACGACTCGAGGCACAAATGATATGGTTGAGTCAAACAAGGCCCGCCTCAAGTCACAAATGATATGGTTGGGTCAAACGAGGCCCGACTCGAGGCGTAAATGATAAGGTTGAGTCAAACGATGCCGACTCGAGGCCTAAATGATATGTTTGAGTCAAACAAGGCCTAAGTTGAGACACAAATGATTTGGGTGAGTCAAAGGAGGACCAACTCGAGGTGCAAATGATATGGATGAGTCAAATGAGGCCCGACTCGAGGCACAAATGATAAGGTTAAGTCGAACGAGGCCCTTCTCAAATTACAAATGATACGGTTGAGCCAAACAAGGCCTAACTCCAGGTGCAAATTATAAGGTTGAGTCAAACGAGGCCTGACTCGAGGCACAAATTATAAGGTTGAGTCAAATGAGGCCCGACTCAAGGCACAAATGATAAGGCTAAGTCAAAGGAGGACCGACTTGATGCGTAAATGATAGGGTTGAGTCCAATGAGGCCTGACTCGAGGCATAAATGAGATGGTTGAGTCAAACGAGGCTTAACTCGAGGCGCAAATGATATGGTTGAGTCAAACGAGGCCTGACTCGAGGCACAAATGAAATGGTTGAGTCAGACAAGTCCTAACTCGAGTCGTAAATGATATGGTTGGGTCAAATGAGCCCTGACTCGAGGCGCAAATGATAAGGTTGAGTCAAACGAGGCCCGACTCGAGGCACAAATGATATGGTTAAGGCAAATGAGGCCCGACTCGAGGCACAAATGAAATGGTTGAGTCAGACGAGTCCTAACTCGAGTCATAAATGATATGGTTGGGTCAAACGAGGCTTGACTCAAGGCACAAATGATAAGGTTGAGTCAAACGAGGCCCGACTCGAGGCCTAAATGATATGTTTGACTCAAAGAAAGCCCGAGTTGAGACACAAATGATATGGGTAAGTCAAATGAGGACCGACTGGAGGCGCAAATATAAGGTTGAGTTGAATGAGGCCCGACTCGAGGCATAAATGATAATGTTGAGTCAAATGGGGCCCGACTCGAGGCACAAATGATAAGGTTGAGCGAAACGAGGCCCGACTCAAGGCCTAAATGATATGTTGGACACAAACAAGGCCCGAGTTGAGACACAAATGATATGGGTGAGTCAAACGAGGCCCGACTCGAGGCACAAATGACATCGGTGAGTAAAATGAGGACCGACTCGAGGCGCAAATGGTAAGGGTGTGCTGAACGAGGCCCAACACAAGGCGCAAATGATATGGTTGAGTCAAACGAGGCTCGACTCAAGGCACAAATGATATGTGTGAGTCAAACGAGGCCTAACTCGAAGCGCAAATGAGAAGGTTGAGTCAAATGAGGCCCGACTCGAGGCGTAAATGATAATGTTGTGTGAAACGAGGCCTGACTCGAGGCGCAAATGATATGGTTGAGTCAAACGAGTCCTGAATTGAGGAGCAAATGATAAAGTTGAGTCAAATGAGGCCTGACTCGAGTCGTAAATGATATAGTTGGGAGAAACGAGGCCCGACTTGAGGCACAAATGATATGGTTGAGTCAAACAAGGCCCGACTCGAGGTGCAAATCATAAGGTTAAGTCAACCGAGGTCCGACTCGAGGCACAAATTATAAGGTTGAGTCAAATGAGGCCCGACTCAAGGCACAAATGATACGGCTAAGTCAAAGGAAGCCTCACTCGAGGCGCAAGTGATAAGGTGAAGTCAAATGAGGCCCGACTTGAGGCACAAATTTTAGGGTTGAGTCAAATAAGGCCCGACTCAAGGCACAAATGATACAGCCGAGTCAAACGAGGCCTGACTCGAGGCGCAATTGATAAGGTTGAGTCAAACGAGGACCGACTCGAGGAGCAAATGATATGGTTGAGTCAAACGAGGACCGACTCGAGGCGCAAATGGTAAGGGTGAGTTGAACGAGGCTTGACACAAGGCGCAAATGATAAGGTTCAGTCAGACGAGGACCAACTCGAGGCGCAAATGATAAGGTTGAGTTAAACGATGCCTGACTCGAGGCATAAATGGTAAGGTTGAGTGAAACGACGCCCGACTCGAGGTGCAAATCATAAGGTTGAGTCAAACGAGGCCCGACTTGAGGCACAAATGATATGGTTGAGTCAAATGAGGCCCAACTCGAGGTGCAAATGATAAGGTTGAGTCAAATGAGGCTCGACTCGAGGCACAAATTATAAGGTTGAGTCAAATGAGGCCCGACTCAAGGCACAAATGATAAGGCTGAATCAAATGAGGACCGACTTGATGTGCAAATGATACGGTTGAGTCGAACGAGGCCTGACTCGAGTTGTAAATGAGACGGTTGAGTCAAACGAGGCCCGACTCGAGGCGCAAATGATATGGTTGAGTCAAACGAGGCCCGACTCGAGGTGCAAATGATAAGGTTGAGTTAAACGAGGCCCGACTCGAGGGACAAATTATAAGGTTGAGTCACATGTGGCCCAACACAAGGCACAAATGATAAGGCTGAGTCAAATGAGAACCGACTCAATGCGCAAATGATAGGGTTGCGTCGAACGAGGCCCGACTCGAGGCACAAATGATATGGTTGAGTCAAACGAGGCCCGCCTCAAGTCGTAAATGATATGGTTGGGTCAAACGAGGCCCGACTCGAGGCGTAAATGATAAGGTTGAGTCAAACAATGCTGACTCGAGGCCTAAATGATATGTTTGAGTCAAACAAGGACTAAGTTGAGACACAAATGATTTGGGTGAGTCAAAGGGGGACCAACTCGAGGTGCAAATGATATGGATGAGTCAAATGAGGCCCGACTCGAGGCACAAATGATAAGGTTAAGTCGAACGAGGCCCATCTCAAATTACAAATGATATGGTTGAGCCAAACAAGGCCTAACTCCAGGTGCAAATTATAAGGTTGAGTCAAGCGAGGCCCGACTCGAGGCACAAATTATAAGGTTGAGTCAAAAGAGGCCCGACTCAAGGCACAAATGATAAGGCTAAGTCAAAGGAGGACCGACTTGATGCATAAATGATAGGGTTGAGTCCAACGAGGCCTGACTCGAGGCAGAAATGAGACGGTTGAGTCAAACAAGGCCTAACTCGAGGCGCAAATGATATGGTTGAGTCAAACGAGGCTTGAATCGAGGCACAAATGAAATGGTTGAGTCAGACAAGTCCTAACTCGAGTCGTAAATGATATGGTTGGGTCAAATGAGGCCTGACTCGAGGCGCAAATGATAAGGTTGAGTCAAACGAGGCCCGACTCGAGGTACAAATGATATGGTTAAGTCAAATGAGGCCCGACTCGAGGCACAAATGAAATGGTTGAGTCAGACGAGTCCCAACTCGAGTCATAAATGATATGGTTGGGTCAAACGAGGCCTGACTCGAGGCACAAATGATAAGGTTGAGTCAAACGAGGCCCGACCCGAGGCCTAAATGATATATTTGACTCAAAGAAAGCCCGAGTTGAGACACAAATGATATGGGTAAGTCAAACAAGGACCGACTTGAGGCACAAATATAAGGTTGAGTTGAATGAGGCCCGACAACGAGGCATAAATGATAATGTTGAGTCAAACGAGGCCCGACTCGAGGCACAAATGATAAGGTTGAGTGAAACGAGGCCCGACTCGAGGCCTAAATGATATGTTGGACACAAACAAGGCCCGAGTTGTGACACAAATGATATGGGTGAGTCAAACAAGGCCCGACTCGAGGCACAAATGATATCGGTGAGTAAAATGAGGACCGACTCGAGGCGCAAATGGTAAGGGTGTGCTGAACGAGGCCCAACACAAGGCGCAAATGATATGGTTGAGTCAAACGAGGCTCGACTCAAGGCGCAAATGATATGTGTGAGTCAAACGAGGCCTGACTCGAGGCGCAAATGATAAGGTTGAGTCGAATGAGGCCCAACTCGAGGCGTAAATGATAATGTTGAGTCAAACGAGGCCCGACTTGAGGCACAAATGATATGGTTGAGTCAAACGAGTCCCGACTTGGGGAGCAAATGATAAAGTTGAGTCAAATGAGGCCTGACTCGAGTCGTAAATGATATGGTTGGGTGAAACGAGGCCCGACTTGAGGCACAAATGATATGGTTGAGTCAAACAAGGCTCGACTCGAGGTGCAAATGATAAGGTTGAGTCAAACGAGGCCCGACTCGAGGCACAAATTATAAGGTTGAGTCAAATGAGGCCCGACTCAAGGTGCAAAAGATACGGCTAAGTCAAAGGAGGCCTGACTCGAGGCGCAAGTGATAAGGTGAAGTCAAACGAGGCCGACTCGAGGCACAAATTATAAGGTTGAGTCAAATAAAGCCCGATTCAAGGCACAAATGATACGGCCGAGTCAAACGAGGCCCGACTCGAGGCGCAATTGATAAGGTTGAGTCAAACGAGGACCGACTCGAGGAGCAAATGATATGGTTGAGTCAAACGAGGCCCGACTTGAGGCACAATTGGTAAGGGTGAGTTGAACGAGGCCTAACACAAGGCGCAAATGATAAGGTTCAGTCAGACGAGGACCAACTCGAGGCACAAATGATAAGGTTGAGTCAAATGATGCCCGACTCGAGGCATAAATGGTAAGGTTGAGTGAAACGATGCCCGACTCGAGGTGCAAATGATAAGGTTGAGTCAAACGAGGCCTGACTTGAGGCACAAATGATATGGTTGAGTCAAATGAGGCCCAACTCGAGGTGCAAATGATAAGGTTGAGTCAAACGAGGCTCGACTCGAGGCACAAATTATAATGTTGAGTCAAATGAGGCCCGACTCAAGGCACAAATGATAAGGCTAAATCAAATGAGGACCGGCTTGATGCGCAAATGATACGGTTGAGTCGAACGAGGCCTGACTCGAGTTGTAAATGAGACGGTTGAGTCAAACGAGGCCCGACTCGAGGCACAAATGATATGGTTGAGTCAAACGAGGCCCGACTCGAGGTGCAAATGATAAGGTTGAGTTAAACGAGGCCCGACTCGAGGGACAAATTATAAGGTTGAGTCACATGTGGCCCAACACAAGGCACAAATGATGAGGCTGAGTCAAATGAGAACCGACTCAACGCGCAAATGATAGGGTTGTGTCGAACGAGGCTCGACTCGAGGCACAAATGATATGGTTGAGTCAAACAAGGCCCGCCTCAAGTCGTAAATGATATGGTTGGGTCAAACAAGGCCCGACTCGAGGCGTAAATGATAAGGTTGAGTCAAACGATGTCAACTCGAGGCCTAAATGATATGTTTGAGTCAAACAAGGCCTAAGTTGAGACACAAATGATTTGGGTGAGTCAAAGGTGGCCCAACTCGAGGTGCAAATGATATGGATGAGTCAAATGAGGCCCGACTCGAGGCACAAATGATAAGGTTAAGTCGAACGAGGCCCGTCTCAAATTACAAATGATATGGTTGAGCCAAACAAGGCCTAACTCGAGGTGCAAATTATAAGGTTGAGTCAAACGAGGCCCGACTTGAGGCACAAATTATAAGGTTGAGTCAAATGAGGCCCGACTCAAGGCACAAATGATAAGGCTAAGTCAAAGGAGGACCGACTTAATGCGTAAATGATAGGGTTGAGTCCAACAAGGCCTGACTCGAGGCATAAATGAGACGGTTGAGTCAAACGAGGCCTGACTCGAGGCGCAAATGATATGGTTGAGTCAAACGAGGCCTGACTCGAGGTACAAATGAAATGGTTGAGTCAGACAAGTCCTAACTCGAGTCGTAAATGATATGGTTGGGTCAAATGAGGCCTGACTGGAGGCGCAAATGATAAGGTTGAGTCAAACGAGGCCCGACTCGAGGCACAAATGATATGGTTAAGGCAAATGAGGCCCGACTCGAGGCACAAATGAAATGGTTGAGTCAGACGAGTCCCAACTCGATTCATAAATGATATGGTTGGGTCAAACGAGGCCTGACTCGAGGCACAAATGATAAGGTTGAGTCAAACGAGGCCCGACTTGAGGCCTAAATGATATGTTTGACTCAAAGAAAGCCCGAGTTGAGACACAAATGATATGGGTAAGTCAAACGAGGACCGACTTGAGGCGCAAATATATGGTTGAGTTGAATGAGGCCCGACAGCGAGGCATAAATGATAATGTTGAGTCAAACGAGGCCCGACTCGAGGCACAAATGATAAGGTTGAGTGAAACGAGGCCCGACTCAACGCCTAAATGATATGTTGGACACAAACAAGGCCCGAGTTGAGACACAAATGATATGGGTGAGTCAAATGAGGCCCGACTCGAGGCACAAATGATATCGATGAGTAAAATGAGGACCGACTCGAGGCACAAATGGTAAGGGTGTGCTGAATGAGGCCCAACACAAGGCGCAAATGATATGGTTGAGTCAAACGAGGCTCGACTCAAGGCACAAATGATATGTGTGAGTCAAACGAGGCCTGACTCGAGGCGCAAATGATAAGGTTGAGTCGAATGAGGCCCGACTCGAGGCATAAATTATAATGTTGAGTCAAACGAGGCCCGACTCGAGGCGCAAATGATATGGTTGAGTCAAACGAGTCCCGACTCGAGGAGCAAATGATAAAGTTGAGTCAAATGAGGCCTGACTCGAGTCGTAAATGATATGGTTGGGTGAAACGAGGCCCGACTTGAGGTACAAATGATATAGTTGAGTCAAACACGGCCCGACTCGAGGTGCAAATGATAAGGTTGAGTCAAACAAGGCCCGACTCGAGGCACAGATTAAAAGGTTGAGTCAAATGAGGCCCGACTCAAGGCGCAAAAGATACGGCTAAGTCAAAGAAGGCCTGACTCGAGGCGCAAGTGATAAGGTGAAGTCAAACGAGGCCCGACTCGAGGCACAAATTATAAGGTTGAGTCAAATAAGGCCCGACTCAAGGCACAAATGATACGGCCGAGTCAAACGAGGCCCGACTTGAGGCGCAATTGATAAGGTTGAGTCAAACAAGGATCGACTCGAGGAGCAAATGATATGGTTGAGTCAAACGGGGCCCGACTCGGGGCGCAATTGGTAAGGGTGAGTTGAACGAGGCCTGACACAAGGCGCAAATGATAAGGTTCAGTCAGACAAGGACCAACTCGAGGCGCAAATGATAAGGTTGAGTCAAACGATGCCCGACTCGAGGCATAAATGGTAAGGTTGACTGAAACGACGCCCGACTCGAGGTGCAAAAGATAAGGTTGAGTCAAACGAGGCCCGACTTGAGGCACAAATGATATGGTTGAGTCAAATGAGGCCCAACACGAGGTGTAAATGATAAGGTTGAGTCAAACGAGGCTCGACCCGAGGCACAAATTATAAGGTTGAGTCAAATGAGGTCCGACTCAAGGCACAAATGATAAGGCTGAATCAAATGAGGACCGACTTGATGCGCAAATGATACGGTTGAGTCGAACGAGGCCTGACTCGAGTTGTAAATGAGATGGTTGAGTCAAACAAGGCCCGACTCGAGGTGCAAATGATAAGGTTGAGTTAAACGAGGCCCGACTCGAGGGACGAATTATAAGGTTGAGTCACATGTGGCCCAACCCAAGGCGCAAATGATAAGGCTGAGTCAAATGAGAACTGACTCAACGCGCAAATGATAGGGTTGTGTCGAACGAGGCCCGACTCGAGGCACAAATGATATGGTTGAGTCAAACGAGTCCCGCCTCAAGTCGTAAATGATATGGTTGGGTCAAACGAGGCCCGACTCGAGGCGTAAATGATAAGGTTGAGTCAAACGATGTCGACTCGAGCCCTAAATGATATGTTTGAGTCAAACAAGGCCTAAGTTGAGACACAAATGATTTGGGTGTGTCAAAGGAGGCCCAACTCGAGGTGCAAATGATATGGATGAGTCAAATGAGGCCTGACTCGAGGCACAAATGATAAGGTAAAGTCGAACGAGGCACGTCTCAAGTTACAAATGATATGGGTGAGTCAAATGAGGCCTGACTCAAGGCGTAAATGATAAGATTGGGTCGAATGAGGCCAGACTATAGGCACAAATGATATGGGTGAGTCAAATGAGGCCCAACTCGAGGTGCAATTGATAAGGTTGAGTCAAACGAGGCCCACCTCGAGGCACAAATTATAAGGTTGAGTCAAACGAGGCCCAACTCAAGGCATAAATTATAAGGTTGAGTCAAACGAGGCCCGACTCGAGGGGCAAATTATAAGGTTAAGTCAAGCAAGGACTAACTCGAATCATAAATGATATAGTTGGGTCAAACGAGGCCCGACTTGAGGCACAAATGATATGGTTGAGTCAAACGAGGCCTGACTCGAGGTGCAAATTATAAGGTTGAGTCAAACGAGGCCCGACTCGAGGCACAAATTATAAGGTTGAGTCAAATGACGCCTAACTCATGGCACAAATGATACGGCTGAGTCAAACGAGGCCCAACTTAAGGCATAAATGATACGGTTGAGTCAAATGAGTCCCGACATGAGGCACAAATGATATGGTTGAGTCGAACAAGGACTGACTCGAGGCATAAATGATAAGGTTGAGTCTAACAAGGTCCGACTTGAGGCACAAATGATATGGTTGAGTCAAACGAGGCTTGGCATGAGGCATAAATGATATGGGCGAGTCAAACAAGGCTCCACTCGAGGCGCAAATGATATGGTTGAGTCGAATGAGGACTGACTCGAGGCATAAATGATATGGTTGAGTCAAACGAGGCCTGCCTTGAGGCACAAATGATATCGGTGAGTCAAATGAGGCCCAACTCGAGGTGCAAATGATATGGTTGAGTCGAACGAGGCCTAACTTGATGCATAAATGATATGGTTGAGTCAAATGAGGCTTGGCATGAGGCATAAATGATATGGGCAAGTCAAATGAGGCCCGACTCGAGGTGCAAATGATAAGGTTGAGTCGAATGAGACCCAACTCGAGGCAAAAATGATGAGGTTGAGTCAAACATGGCCCGACTCGAGGCATAAATGATATGGTTGAGTCAAACGAGGCCCGGCATGAGGCACAAATGATATGGGCGTGTCAAACGAGGCCCGACTCGAGGCACAAATGATATGGTTGAGTCAAACAAGGCTCGACTCGAGGCGCAAATATAAGGTGGAGTCGAGCGAGGCCCAACTCGAGGCGCAAATGATAAGGTTGAGTCGAACGAGGACTGCCTCGAGGCGCAAATGATATGGTTGAGTCGAACGAGGACTGACTCGAGGTGCAAATGATATGGTTGAGTCCAACGAGGCTGACTCGAGGCGCAAATGATATGGTTGAGTTGAACGAGGACCGACTCGGGGCATAAATGATATGGTTGAGTCAAACGATGCCCGGCTTGAGGCACAAATGATATCGGTGAGTCAAACGAGGCCCGACTCGATGCACAAAAGATAAGGTTAAGTCAAACAAGGCCCAACTCGAGGCGCAAATGATAAGGTTGAGTCCAACGAGGCCTGACTCGAGGCGCAAATGATAAGGTTGACTGAAACGAGGCCCAACTCGAGGAACAAATGATAAGGTTGAGTCGAACGAGGCCCAACTTTTGGAACAAATGATAAGGTTGAGTCAAACGAGGCCCGACTCGAGGCACAAATGGTAAGGTTGAGTTGAACGAGGCCCGACTATAGGCATAAATTATAAGGTTGAATTGAATGAGGCTCGACTCGAAGCGCAAATGAGAAGGTTAAGTCGAACGAGGCCCGACTCGAGGCATAAATGATATGGTTGAGTCAAACGAGTCCCGGGCATCAGGCACAACTGATATGGGCGAGTCAAACGAGGCCCGACTCGAGGCGCAAATGATAAGGTTGAGTCGAACGAGGACTGACTCGAGGCATAAATGATATGGTTGAGTCAAACGATGCCCGCCTTGAGGCACAAATGATATCGGTGAGTCAAACGAGGCCCGATTCGAGGCGCAAAAACTAAGGTTAAGTCGAACGAAGCCTAACTCGAGGCACAAATGAGATGGTTGAATCAAATGAGGCCCGCCTTGAGGCACAAATGATATCGGTGAGTCAAATGAGGCCCAACTCGAGGTGCAAATGATATTGTTGAGTCAAACGATGCCTGACTCGATGCATAAATGATCTGGTTGAGTCAAATGAGGCCTACCTTGTGGCACAAATGATATGGGTGAGTCAAATGAGGCCCAACTTGAGGAGCAAATGATAAGGTTGAGTCGAACGAGGCCCAACTCGAGGCAGAAATGATAAGGTTGAGTCAAACGAGGCCCAACTCGAGGCACAAATGATGAGGTTGAGTCAAAAGAGGCCCGACTCGAGGCATAAATGATATGGTTGAGTCAAACGAGGCCCGGCATGAGGCACAAATGATATAGGCGTGTCAAATAAGGTTTGACTCGAGGCGCAAATGATATGGTTAAGTCAAACGAGGCTCTACTCGAGGCGCAAATGATATGGTTGAGTCGAACGAGGACCGACTCGAGGCATAAATGATATGGTTCAGTCAAACGATGCCTGCCTTGAGGCACAAATGATATCGGTGAGTCAAACAAGGCCCGACTCGAGGCACAAATAATAAGGTTAAGTCGAACGAGGCCTAACTCGAGGCATAAATGAGATGGTTGAGTCAAACGAGGCATGCCATGAGGCACAACTGATATCGGTGAGTCAAATGAGGCCCGCCTTGTGGCACAAATGATATGGGCGAGTCAAATGAGGCCCATCTCGAGGTGCAAAAGATAAGGTTGAGTCGAACGAGCCCAACTCGAGGCAAAAATGATAAGGTTGAGTTAAATGAGGCCAAACTCGAGGCACAAATGATGCGGTTGAGTTAAACGAGGCCTGACTAGAGGCATAAATGATAAGGTTGAGTCAAACAAGGCCCGGCATGAGGCACAAATGATATGGGCGTGTCAAACGAGGCCCGACTCGAGGCGCAAATGATATGGTTGAGTCAAACGAGGCCCGAATCGAGGCGCAAATGATAAGGTGGAGTCGAACGAGGACCGACTCGAGGCGCAAATGATAAGGTTGAGTCAAACGAGGACCGACTTGAGGCGCAAATGATATGGTGGAGTCGAACGAGGACCAACTCGAGGCGCAAATGATAAGGTTGAGTCGAACGAGGCTGACTCGAGGCGCAAATGATACGGTTGAGTCAAACGAGGCTCGACTTGAGGCGCAAATGATAAGGTGGAGTCGAACGAGGCCCAACTCGAGGCACAAATGATAAGGATGAGTCGAACGAGGATTGCCTCAAGGCGCAAATGATATGGTTGAGTCGAACGAGGACCGACTCGAGGCACAAATGATAATGTTGAGTCCAACGAGGCTGACTCGAGGCACAAATGATATGGTTGAGTCGAACGAGGACCGACTCGGGGCATAAATGATATGGTTGAGTCAAACAATGCCCGGCTTGAGGCACAAATGATATTGGTGAGTCAAACGAGGCCCGACTCGACGCGCAAATGATAAGGTTGAGTCAACCGAGGCCCAACTCGAGGCACAAATGATAAGGTTTAGTCCAACGAGGCCCGACTTGAGGCGCAAATGATAAGGTTGACTGAAACGAGGCCCGACTAGAGGAACAAATGATAAGGTTGAGTCGAACGAGGCCCAACTTGAGGAACAAATGATAAGGTTGAGTCAAACGAGGCCTGACTCGAGGTACAAATGGTAAGGTTGAGTTGAACGAGGCCCGACTAGAGGCGTAAATAATAACGTTGAATTGAATGAGGCCCGACTCGAAGCACAAATGGTAAGGTTAAGTCGAACGAGGCCCGACTCGAGGCATAAATGATATGGTTGAGTCAAACGAGGCCCGGCATGAGGCACAAATGATATGGGCGAGTCAAACGAGGCCCGACTCGAGGCGCAAATGATAAGGTTGAGTCGAACGAGGACCAACTCGAGGCATAAATGATATGGTTGAGTCAAACGATGCCCGCCTTGAGGCACAAATGATATCGGTGAGTCAAACGAGGCCCGACACGAGGCGCAAAAAACAAGGTTAAGTCGAACGAAACCTAACTCGAGGCACAAATGAGATGGTTGACTCAAATGAGGCCTGCCTTGAGGCACAAATGATATCGGTGAGTCAAATGAGGCCCGACTCGAGGTGCAAATGATACCGTTGAGTCAAACGATGCCTGACTCGATGCATAAATGATATGGTTGAGTCAAATGAGGCCTGCCTTATGGCACAACTGATATGGGTGAGTCAAATAAGGCCCAACTTGAGGTGCAAATGATAAGGTTGAGTCGAACGAGGCCTAACTCGAGGCAGAAATGATAAGGTTGAGTCGAACGAGGCCTAACTCGAGGCACAAATGATGAGGTTAAGTCAAACGAGGCCCGACTCGAGGCATAAATGATATGGTTGAGTCAAACGAGGCCCGGCAAGAGGCACAAATGATATGGGCATGTCAAACGAGGTTTGACTTGAGGCGCAAATGATATGGTTGAGTCAAACGAGGCTCGACTCGAGGTGCAAATTATATGGTTGAGTCGAACGAGGACCGACTCGAGGCATAAATGATATGGTTGAGTCAAACGATGCTTGCCTTGAGGCACAAATGATATCGCTGAGTCAAACGAGGCCTGACTCGAGGCGCAAATGATAAGGTTGAGTCAAACAAGGCCCAACTGGAGGCACAAATGATAAGGTTGAGTCAAACGAGGCCTGACTCGATGCACAAATGATAAGGTTAAGTTTAACGAGGCCTGACTTGAGGTGTAAATAATAAGGTTGAATGAAATGAGGCCCGACTCGAAGCACAAATGATAAGGTTGAGTCGAACGAAGCCCGACTCGAGGCATAAATGATATGGTTGAGTTAAACGACGCCCGGCATGAGGCATAAATGATATGGGCGAGTCAAACGAGGCCTAACTCGAGGCACAGATGATATGGTTGAGAGAAACGAGGCTCGAGTCGAGGCACAAATGATATGGTTAAGACAAATGAGGACCGACTCGAGGCATAAATGATATGGTTGAGTCAAACGATGCCCGCCTTGAGGCACAAATGATATCAGTGAGTCAAACGAGGACCGACTCAAGGCGCAAAAAATAAGGTCAAGTCGAACGAGGTCTAACTCGAGGCACAAATGAGATGGTTGACTCAAACGAGGCCCGCGTTAGGCACAAATGATATCGGTGAGTCAAATGAGGCCCAACTCGAGGTGCAAATGATATGGTTGAGTCAAACGATGCCTGACTCGATGCATAAATAATATGGTTGAGTCAAATGAGGCCTACCTTGTGGCACAAATGATATGGGTGAGTCAAATGAGGCCCGACTTGAGGTGAAAATGATAAGGTTGAGTCGAACGAGGCCTAACTCGAGGCAGAAATGATAAGGTTGAGTCAAACGAGGCCAAACTCGAGGCACAAATGATGCGATTGAGTTAAACGAGGCCCGACTAGAGGCATAAATGATATGGTTGAGTCAAACAAGGCCCGGCATGAGGCACAAATGATATGGGCATGTCAAACGAGGCCCGACTCGAGGCGCAAATGATATGGTTGAGTCAAACGAGGCCCGAATCGAGGCGCAAATGATAAGGTGGAGTCGAACGAGGACCGACTGGAGGCGCAAATGATAAGGTTGAGTCAAACGAGGACCGACTCGAGCCGCAAATGATATGGTGGAGTCGAACGAGGACCGACTCGAGGCGCAAATGATAAGGTTGAGTCCAACGAGGCTGACTCGAGGCGCAAATGATGCGGTTGAGTCAAACGAGGCTCGACTTGAGGCGCAAATGATAAGGTGGAGTCGAACGAGGCCCAACTCGAGGCACAAATGATAAGGATGAGTCGAACGAGGATTGCCTCAAGGCGCAAATGATATGGTTGAGTCGAATGAGGACCGTCTCGAGCCGCAAATGATAAGGTTGAGTCCAACGAGGCTGACTCAAGGCACAAATGATATGGTTGAATCGAACGAGGACCGACTCGGGGCATAAATGATATGGTTGAGTCAAACGATGCCCAGCTTGAGGCACAAATGATATCGGTGAGTCAAACGAGGCCCGACTCGACGCGCAAATGATAAGGTTGAGTCAACCGAGGCCCAACTCGAGGCACAAATGATAAGGTTGAGTGCAACGAGGCCCGACTCGAGGCGCAAATGATAAGGTTGACTGAAACGAGGCCCGACTCGAGCAACAAATGATAAGGTTGAGTCGAACGAGGCCCAACTTGAGGAACAAATGATAAGGTTGAGTCAAACAAGGCCTGACTCGAGGTACAAATGGTAAGGTTGAGTTGAACGAGGCCCGACTAGAGGCGTAAATAAAAACGTTGAATTGAATGAGGCCCGACTCGAAGCACAAATGATAAGGTTAAGTCGAACGAGGCCCGACTCGAGGCATAAATGATATGGTTGAGTCAAATGAGGCCCAGCATGAGGCACAAATTATATGGGCGAGTCAAACAAGGCCCGACTCGAGGCGCAAATGATAAGGTTGAGTCGAACGAGGACCAACTCGAGGCATAAATGATATGGTTGAGTCAAACGATGCCCGCCTTGAGGCACAAATGATATCGGTGAGTCAAACAAGGCCCGACTCGAGGCACAAAAAACAAGGTTAAGTCGAACAAAACCTAACTCGAGGCACAAATGAGATGGTTGACTCAAATGAGGCCTGCCTTGAGGCACAAATGATATCGTTGAGTCAAATGAGGCCCGACTCGAGGTGCAAATGATACCGTTGAGTCAAACGATGCCTGACTCGATGCATAAATGATATGGTTGAGTCAAATGAGGCCTGCCTTATGGTACAAATGATATGGTTGAGTCAAACGAGGCCCGGCATGAGGCACAAATGATATGGGCATGTCAAACGAGGTTTGACTTGAGGCGCAAATGATATGGTTGAGTCAAACGAGGCTCGACTCGAGGTGCAAATTATATGGTTGAGTCGAACGAGGACCGACTCGAGGCATAAATGATATGGTTGAGTCAAACGATGCTTGCCTTGAGGCACAAATGATATCGCTGAGTCAAACGAGGCCTGACTCGAGGCGCAAATGATAAGGTTGAGTCAAACGAGGCCCAACTCGAGGCACAAATGATAAGGTTGAGTCAAACGAGGCCCGACTCGATGCACAAATTATAAGGTTAAGTTTAACGAGGCCCGACTTGAGGTGTAAATAATAAGGTTGAATGAAATGAGGCCCGACTCGAAGCACAAATGATAAGGTTGAGTCGAACGAAGCCCGACTCGAGGCATAAATGATATGGTTGAGTCAAACGACGCCCGGCATGAGGCATAAATGATATGGGCGAGTCAAACGAGGCCCAACTCGAGGCACAAATGATATGGTTGAGAGAAACGAGGCTCGAGTCGAGGCACAAATGATATGGTTAAGACAAACGAGGACCGACTCGAGGCATAAATGATATGGTTGAGTCAAACGATGCCCGCCTTGAGGCACAAATGATATCAGTGAGTCAAACGAGGACCGACTCAAGGCGCAAAAAATAAGGTCAAGTCGAACGAGGTCTAACTCGAGGCACAAATGAGATGGTTGACTCAAACGAGGCCCGCGTTGAGGCACAAATGATATCGGTGAGTCAAATGAGGCCCAACCCGAGGTGCAAATGATATGGTTGAGTCAAACGATGCCTGACTCGATGCATAAATAATATGGTTGAGTCAAATGAGGCCTACCTTGTGGCACAAATGATATGGGTGAGTCAAATGAGGCCCGACTTGAGGTGAAAATGATAAGGTTGAGTCAAACGAGGCCTAACTCGAGGCAGAAATGATAAGGTTGAGTCAAACGAGGCCCAACTCGAGGCACAAATGATGAGGTTGAGTTAAACGAGGCCCGACTCGAGGCATAAATGATATGGTTGAGTCAAACGAGGCCCGGCATGAGGCACAAATGATATGAGCGTGTCAAACAAGGTTTGACTCAAGGCGCAAATGATATGGTTGAGTCAAACGAGGCTCTACTCGAGGCGCAAATGATATGGTTGAGTCGAACGAGGACCGACTCGAGGCATAAATGATATGGTTGAGTCAAACGATGTCTGCCTTGAGGCACAAATGATATCGGTGAGTCAAACAAGGCCGACTCGAGGCGCAAATAATAAGGTTAAGTCGAACGAGGCCTAACTCGAGGCATAAATGAGATGGTTGAGTCAAACAAGGCCCGCCATGAGGCACAACTGATATCGGTGAGTCAAATGAGGCCCGACTCGAGGTGCAAATGATATGGTTGAGTCAAACAAGGCCTGACTCGATGCATAAATGATATGGTTGAGTCAAATGAGGCCCGCCTTGTGGCACAAATGATATGGGTGAGTCAAATGAGGCCTATCTCGAGGTGCAAAAGATAAGGTTGAGTCGAACGAGACCCAACTCGAGGCAAAAATGATAAGGTTGAGTTAAACGAGGCCAAACTCGAGGCACAAATGATGCGGTTGAGTTAAACGAGGCCCGACTAGAGGCATAAATGATATGGTTGAGTCAAACAAGGCCCGGCATGAGGCACAAATGATATGGGCATGTCAAACGAGGCCCAACTCGAGGCGCAAATGATATGGTTGAGTCAAACGAGGCCCGAATCGAGGCGCAAATGATAAGGTGGAGTCGAACGAGGACCGACTCGAGGCGCTGATAAGGTTGAGTCAAACGAGGACCGACTTGAGGCACAAATGATATGGTGGAGTCGAACGAGGACCGACTCGAGGCGCAAATGATAAGGTTGAGTCCAACGAGGCTGACTTGAGGCGCAAATAATGCGGTTGAGTCAAACGAGGCTCGACTTGAGGCGCAAATGATAAGGTGGAGTCGAACGAGGCCCAACTCGAGGCACAAATGATAAGGATGAGTCGAACGAGGATTGCCTCAAGGCGCAAATGATATGGTTGA
The DNA here is from genome assembly GCA_037013595.1 of Dicorynia guianensis. Classification (NCBI taxonomy): domain Eukaryota; kingdom Viridiplantae; phylum Streptophyta; class Magnoliopsida; order Fabales; family Fabaceae; genus Dicorynia; species Dicorynia guianensis. The sequence goes on along the minus strand of JASUAB010000002.1, from coordinate 18,885,344 downwards.
GTCGAACGAGGACCGACTCGAGCCGCAAATGATAAGGTTGAGTCCAACGAGGCTGACTCAAGACACAAATGATATGGTTGAATCGAACGAGGACCGACTCAGGGCATAAATGATATGGTTGAGTCAAACGATGCCCGGCTTGAGGCACAAATGATATCGGTGAGTCAAACGAGGCCCGACTCGACGCGCAAATGATAAGGTTGAGTCAACCGAGGCCCAACTCGAGGCACAAATGATAAGGTTGAGTGCAACGAGGCCCGACTCGAGGCGCAAATGATAAGGTTGACTGAAACGAGGCCCGACTCGAGCAACAAATGATAAGGTTGAGTTGAACGAGGCCCAACTTGAGGAACAAATGATAAGGTTGAGTCAAATGAGGCCTGACTCGAGGTACAAATGGTAAGGTTGAGTTGAACGAGGCCCGACTAGAGGCGTAAATAATAACGTTGAATTGAATGAGGCCCGACTCGAAGCACAAATGATAAGGTTAAGTCGAACGAGGCCTGACTCGAGGCATAAATGATATGGTTGAGTCAAACGAGGCCCGGCATGAGGCACAAATGATATGGGCGAGTCAAACAAGGCCCGACTCGAGGCGCAAATGATAAGGTTGAGTCGAACGAGGACCAACTCGAGGCATAAATGATATGGTTGAGTCAAACGATGCCCGCCTTGAGGCACAAATGATATCGGTGAGTCAAACAAGGCCCAACTCGAGGCGCAAAAAACAAGGTTAAGTCGAACAAAACCTAACTCGAGGCACAAATGAGATGGTGGACTCAAATGAGGCCTGCCTTGAGGCACAAATGATATCGTTGAGTCAAATGAGGCCCGACTCGAGGTGCAAATGATACCATTGAGTCAAACGATGCCTGACTCGATGCATAAATGATATGGTTGAGTCAAATGAGGCCTGCCTTATGGTACAAATGATATGGGTGAGTCAAATAAGGCCCGGCTTGAGGTGCAAATGATAAGGTTGAGTCGAACAAGGCCTAACTCAAGGCAAAAATGATAAGGTTGTGTCAAACGAGGCCTAACTCGAGGCACAAATGATGAGGTTGAGTCAAACGAGGCCCGACTCGAGGCATAAATGATATGGTTGAGTCAAACGAGGCCCGACATGAGGCACAAATGATATGGGCATGTCAAACGAGTTTTGACTTGAGGCGCAAATGGTATGGTTGAGTCCAACGAGGCTCGACTCGAGGTGCAAATGATATGGTTGAGTCGAACGAGGATTGACTCGAGGCATAAATGATATGGTTAAGTGAAACGATGCTTGCCTTGAGGCACAAATGATATCGCTGAGTCAAACGAGGCCCGACTCGAGGCGCAAATGATAAGGTTGAGTCAAACGAGGCCCAAGTCGAGGCACAAATGATAAGGTTGAGTCAAACGAGGCCCGACTCGATGCACAAATGGTAAGGTTAAGTTGAACAAGGCCCGACTTGAGGTGTAAATAATAAGGTTGAATGAAATGAGACCCGACTCGAAGCACAAATGATAAGGTTGAGTCAAACGAAGCCCGACTCGAGGCATAAATGATATGGTTGAGTCAAACGACACCCGGCATGAGGCATAAATGATATGGGCGAGTCAAATGAGGCCCAACTCGAGGCGCAAATGATATGGTTGAGACAAACGAGGCTCGAGTCGAGGCGCAAATGATATGGTTGAGACAAACGAGGACCGACTCGAGGCATAAATGATATGGTTGAGTCAAACGATGCCCGCCTTGAGGCACAAATGATATCAGTGAGTCAAACGAGGACCGACTCAAGGCGCAAAAAATGAGGTCAAGTCGAACGAGGTCTAACTCGAGGCACAAATGAGATGCTTGACTCAAACGAGGCCCGCGTTGAGGCACAAATGATATCGGTGAGTCATATGAGGGCCGACTCGAGGTGCAAATGATATGGTTGAGTCAAATGATGCCTGGCTCGATGCATAATGATATGGTTGAGTCAAATGAGGCCCGCCTCGTGGCACAAATGATATGAGTGAGTGAAATGAGGCCCGACTCGAGCTGCAAATGATAAGGTTGAGTCGAACGAGGCCCAACTCGAGGCGAAAATGATAAGGTTGAGTCAAACGAGGCCTAACTCGAGGCACAAATGATGAGGTTGAGTCAAACGAGGCCCGACTCGAGGCATAAATGATATCGTTGAGTCAAACAAGGCCTGGCATGAGGCACAAATGATATGGGCGTGCCAAACGAGGCCCGAATCGAGGCGCAAATGATATGGTTGAGTCAAACGAGGCTCAACTCGAGACGCAAATGATATGACTGAGTCGAACGAGGACCGACTCGAGGCATAAATGATATGGTTGAGTCAAACAATGCCTACCTTGAGGCAGAAATGATATCGGTGAGTCAAATGAGGCCTGACTCGAGGCGCAAATAATAAGGTTAAGTCGAACGAGGCCTAACTCGAGGCACAAATGAGATGGTTGAGTCAAACGAGGCCCGCCATGAGGCACAAATGATATCGGTGAGTCAAATGAGGCCCGACTCGAGGTGCAAATGATATGGTTGAGTCAAACGAAGCCTGACTCGATGCATAAATGATATGGTTGAGTCAAATGAGGCCCGCCTTATGGTACAAATGATATGGATGAGTCAAATGAGTCCCGACTCAAGGCGCAAATGATAAGGTTGAGTCGAATGAGGCCTAACTCGAGGCGCAAATGGTAAAGATGAGTCGAACGAGGCCCGACTCGAGGCATAAATATATGGTTGAGTCAAACCATGACCGGCTTGAGGCACAAATGATATCGGTGAGTCAAACGAGACGCAACTCGAGGCGGAAATGATAAGGTTGAGTCGAACAAGGCCTAACTCGAGGCACAAATGATGAGGTTGAGTCAAACGAGGCCCGACTCGAGGCATAAATGATACGGTTGAGTCAAACGAGGCCTGACTCGAGGTGCAAATGATAAGGTTGAGTCCAACGAGGCTGACTCGAGGCGCAAATGATATGGTTGAGTCGAACGAGTACCGACTCGGGGCATAAATGATATGGTTGAGTCAAATGATGCCCGGCTTGAGGCACAAATGATTTCGGTGAGTCAAACGAGGCCCGACTCGAGGCGCAAATGATAAGGTTGAGTCAAACGAGGCCCAACTCGAGGAACAAATGATAAGGTGGAGTCCAATGAGGCCCGACTTGAGGCGCAAATGATAAGGTTGACTAAAACGAGGCCTGACTCGAGGAACAAATGATAAGGTTGAGTTGAACGAGTCCCAACTTGAGGGACAAATGATAAGGTTAAGCCAAACGAGGCCCGACTCGAGGCACAAATGGTAAGGTTGAGTTGAATGAGGCCCGACTAGAGGCTTAAATAATAAGGTTGAATGAAACGAGGCCCGACTCGAAGCGCAAATGATAAGGTTGAGTCAAATGAGGCCCGACTCGAGGCATAAATGATATGGTTGAGTCAAATGAGGCCGGGCATGAGGCACAAATGATATGGGTGAGTCAAACGAGGCCTGACTCATGGTGCAAATGCTATGGTTGAGTCAAACGTGGCTCGACTCGAGGCGCAAATAATATGGTGGAGTCGAACCAGGATCGACTCGAGGCATAAATGATATGGTTGAGTCAAACGATGCCCACCTTGAGGCACAAATGATATCGGTGAGTCAAACGAGGCCCGACTCGAGGCACAAATAATAAGGTTAAGTCGAACGAGGCCTAACCCGAGGCACAAATGAGATGGTTGACTCAAACGAGGCTCGCCTTGAGGCACAAAAGATATGGGTGAGTCCAATGAAGCCTGACTCGAGGTGCAAATGATATGGTTGAGTCAAACGATGCCTGACTCGATGCATAAATGATATGGTTGAGTCAAATGAGGCCCGCCTTATGGCACAAATTATATGGGTGAGTCAAATGAGGCCCGACTCGAGGTGCAAATGATAAGGTTGAGTCGAACGAGGCCTAACTCAAGGCGCAAATGATAAGGTTGAGTCGAACAATGCCTGCTTCGACGCGCAAAAGATATGGTCGAGTCGAATAAGGACCGACTCAAGGTACAAATGATAAGGTTCAGTCGAACGAGGCCCAACTCGAGGTGCAAATGATAGGGTTGAGTCAAACGAGGCCCGCTTTGAGGCGCAAAGGATATGGTTGAGTCGAACGATGACCGACTCGAGGCGCAAATGATAAGGTTGAGTGAAACAAAGCCTAACTCAAGGCACAAATGATGATGTTAAGTCAAACGATGCCTGACTGGAGGCTCAAATAATAAGATTAGGTCAAACAAGGCCCAACTCGAGGTACAAATGATGAGGTTGAGTCAAATGAGGCCCGACTTGAGGCGTAAATGACAAGGTTGAGTCAAACGAGGACTGACACGAGGCATAAATGAGAAGGTTGAGTCAAACGAGGCCCGACTTGAGGCACAAATGATATAGGTGAGTCAAACGAGGCTCGACTCGAGGAACAAATGATAAGGTTGAGTCAAATAAGGCCTGACTCGAGGCACAAATGATAAGGTTGAGTCGAACAATGCCCGACTCGAGGCACAAATGATAGGGTTGAGTCAAACAAGGCCCGACTCGAGCCGCAAATGATAAGGTTGAGTCAAACGAGGCCCGACTCGAGCCGCAAATGATAAGGTTGATTCAAATGAGGCCTGACTCAAGGCATAAATGATATGGTTGAGTCTAATGAGGCCCGACTTGAGGCATAAATGATATGGGTGAGTCAAACGAGGCCCGACTTGAGGCACAAATGATGTAGGTGAGTGAAACATGGCTCGACTCAAGGAACAAATGATATAGGTGAGTCAAACAAGGCTCAACCCAAGGCGCAAATGATAAGGTTGAGTCGAACAATGCCCGACTCGAGGCACAAATGATAAGGTTAGTCAAACAAGGCCCGACTCGCGCTGCAAATGATATGGTTGAGTCAAACGAGGACCAACTTGAGGCATAAATGATATAGGTGAGTCAAACGAGGCTCGACTCAAGGCGCAAATGATAATGTTGAGTGAAACGAGGCTTGACTCGAGGCACAAATGATAAGGTTAAGTCGAACGAGGCACAACTCGAGGCACAAATGATAAGGTTGATCAAACGAGGCCCGACTCGAGGCATAAATGATAAGGTTGAGTCGAACGAGGCCCGACTCGAGGCATAAATGATATGGTTGAGTCAAACAAGGCCCGGCTTGAGGCACAAATAATATGGGTGAGTAAAACGTGGCCCGACTCGAGGTGCAAATGATATGGTTAAGTCAAACGATGCCTGACTCGAGGTGCAAATGATATGGTTGAGGAAAACGAGGCCCGATGCGAGGCACAAATCACAAGGTTGAGTCGAACAAGGCCCGACTCAAGGCATAAATGAAATGGTTAAGTCAAACGAGGCCCGACTCAAGGTGCAAATGATATGGTTGAGTCAAACGAGGCCTGACCCTATGCATAAATGATATGGTTGAGTCAAACGAGGCTTGCCTTGACGCACAAATGATATGGGCGAGTCAAATGAGGCTCGACTCCAGGTGCAAATGATAAGGTGAAGTTGAACAAGGCCTAACTTGAAGCGCAAATGATAAGGTTAAGTCGAACGAGACCCGACTCGAGGCGCAAATGATATGGTTGAGCCAAACGAGAACCGACTCGAGGCGCAAATGAAATGGTTGAGTCCAACGAGGCCCGACTTGAGGTGCAAATGATAAGGTTGAGTCAAACAAGGCCCGATTCGAGGCACAAATGATAAGGTTGAGTCGAATGAGGCCCAACTCGAGGCGCAAATAATATGGTTGAGTCGAACGAGGCCCGACTCAAGGCACAAATGATAAGGTTGAGTCGAACGAGGACCAACTTGAGGCATAAATGAAATGGTTGAGTCAAAGGATGCCCGGGTTGAGGCCCAAATGCTATCGGTGAGTCAAACGAGGCCCGACTCGAGGTGCAAATGATAAGGTTGGGTCGAACGAGGGCCAACTCTAGGCACAAATGATGAGGTTGAGTCAAACGAGGCCCGACTCAAGGCATAAATGATAAGATTGAGTCAAACGAGGCCTGACTCGAGGTGCAAATGATAAGGTTGAGCCAAACGAGACCCAACTTACTACACAAATGATATGGTTGAGTCAAACGAGGACCCACACGAGGCATAAATGAGAAGGTTGAGTCAAACGAGACCCGACTTGAGGCACAAATGATATAGGTGAGTCAAACGAGGCTCGACTCGAGGCACAAATGATAAGGTTTAGTCAAAGAAGACCTGACTCGAGGCACAAAGGATAAGGTTGAGTCGAACAATGCCCGACTCGAGGTGCAAATGATAAGGTTAGTCAAACGACGCCCGACTCGAGCTGCAAATGATAAGGTTGAGTCAAACAAGGCCCGACTCGAGGCATAAATGATATGGTTGAGCCTAACGAGGCCCGACTTGAGGCATAAATGATATGGGTGAGTCAAATGAGGCCCGAGTTGAGGCACAAATGATATAGGTGAGTCAAACGTGGCTCGACTCAAGGCATAAATGATATAGCTGAGTCAAACGAGGCCCGACTCGAGGCGCAAATGATAAGGTTGAGTCGAACAATGCCCGACTCCAGGTGCAAACAATAAGGTTAGTCAAACAAGGCCCGACTCACGCCACAAATGATATGGTTGAGTCAAACGAGGCCCGACTCGAGGCGCAAAAGATAAGGTTGAGTGAAACGAGGCCTGACTCGAGGCACAAATGATAAGGTTGAGTCGAACAAGGCACAACTCATGGCACAAATGATAAGGTTGAGTCAAATGAGGCCCGACTCGAGGCACAAATGATATGTGTGAGTCAAAAGAGGCCCAACTCGAGGCACAAATGGGCGAGTTGAATGAGGCCTGATTCAAGGCGCAAATGGTAAGGGTGAGTTGAACGATCCCCGACTAGAGGCGTAAATTATAAGGTTGAATCAAATGAGACCCGACTCGAGGCGCAAATGATAAGGTTGAGTCGAATGAGGACCGACTCGAGGCGCAAATGATAAGGTTCAGTCAAACGAGGCTTGACTAGAGGCATAAATGATATGGTTGAGTCAAACGAGGCCCGGCTTGAGGCACAAATAATATGGCTGAGTCAAACGTAGCCCGACTCGAGGCGAAAATGATATGGTTAAGTCAAACGATGCTTGACTCGAGGTGCAAATGATATGGTTGAGGCAAATGACGACCGACTTGAGGCACAAATGATATGGGTGAGTCAAACGAGGCCCAACTTGTGGCGCAAATGATAAGGTTGAGTGAAACGAGGCCTAACTCGAGGCACAAATGATAAGGTTGAGTCGAACGAGGCACAACTCGAGGCACAAATGATAGGGTTGAGTCGAATAAGGCCTAACTCGAGGCGCAAATGATATGGTTGAGTCAAACGAGGCCTGACTCAAGGCACAAATGATAAGGTTGAGTCGAACGAGGATCAACTTGAGGCATAAATGAAATGGTTGAGTCAAACGATGCCCGGCTTGAGGCACAAATGCTATCGATGAGTCAAACGAGGCCCGACTCGAGGCGCAAATGATAATGTTGAGCCGAACGAGGCCCAACTCGAGGCACAAATGATGTGGTTGAGTCCAACGAAGCTCGACTCGAGGCATAAATGATAAGATTGAGTCAAACGAGGCCTGACTCGAGGTGCAAAAGATAAGGTTGAGCCAAACGAGACCCAACTTACTACACAAATGATATGGTTGAGTCAAACAAGGACCAACACGAGGCGTAAATGAGAAGGTTGAGTCAAACGAGGCCCGACTTGATGCACAAATGATATAGGTGAGTCAAACGAGGCTCAACTCGAGGCACAAATGACAAGGTTGAGTCAAATAAGGCCTGACTCGAGGCACAAATGATAAGGTTGAGTCGAACAATGCCTGACTCGAGGCACAAACGATAAGGTTAGGCAAACGAGGCCCGACTCGAGGCGCAAATGATAAGGTTGAGTCAAATGAGGCCCGACTCGAGGCATAAATGATATGGTTGAGTCTAACGAGGCCTGACTTGAGGCATAAATTATATGGGTGAGTCAAACGAGGCCCGACTTGAGGCACAAATGATATAGGTGAGTCAAACGAGGCTCGACTCAAGGCACAAATTATATAGGTGAGTCAAACGAGGCTCGACTCGAGGTGCAAATGATAAGGTTGAGTCGAACAATGCCCGACTTGATGCGCAAATGATAAGGTTAGTCAAACAAGGCCCGACTCGCGCTGCAAATGATATGGTTGGGTCAAATGAGGACCGACTTGAGGCACAAATGATATGGGTGAGTCAAACGAGGCCCACCTCGAGGCATAATTGATATGATTGAGTCAAACGAGGCTCGACTCGAGGTGTAAATGATAAGGTTGAGTCAAATGAGGCTCGAGGCAAGGTACAAATGATAAGGTTGAGTCAAACGAGGCTCGACTCGAGGCGCAAATGATAAGGTTGAGTGAAACGAGGCCGACTCTAGGTGCAAATGATAAGGTTGAGTCAAACGAGGCCCGAGTTGAGGCACAAATGATATGGGTGAGTCAAACAATGCCCGAGTCGAGGCACAAATGTAAGGGTGAGTTAAACGAGGATCGACTCAAGGCGCAATTGATATGTTTGAGTCAAACAAGGCCTGACTTGAGGCACAAATCATAAGGTTGAGTCAAATGAGGCCCGACTCGAGGCATAAATGATATGGTTGAGTCAAACGAGGCTCGACTTGAGGCGTAAATGATAAGGTTGAGTCAAATGAGGCCCGAGTCGAGGCACAAATAATAAGGTTGAGTCCAACGAGGCTGGACTCGAGGCGCAAATGATAAGGTTGAGTGAAACGAGGCCGACTCTAGGTGCAAATGATAAGGTTGAGTCAAACGAGGCCCGATTCGAGGCACAAATGAAATGGGTGAGTCAAACGAGGCCCGAGTCGAGACGCAAATGGTAAGGCTGAGTTGAACGAGGCTCGACTCAAGGCGCAATTGATATGTTTGAGTCAAACAAGGCCCGACGTGAGGCACAAATGATAAGGTTGTGCCAAATGAGGCCCGACTCGAGGCATAAACGATATGGTCGAGTCAAATGAGGCTCGACTCGAGGTGTAAATGATAAGGTTGAGTCAAACAAGCACCGACTCAATGTACAAATGGTAAGGTTGAGTTGAACGAGGCCCGACTCGAACCGCAAATGATAACGTTGAGTGAAACGAGGCCGACTCTAGGTGAAAATGATAAGGTTGAGTCAAATGAGGCTCGTCTCACAGCGCAAATGATAAGATTGAGTCGAATGAGGCTCGACTCGAGCCGCAAATGATAAGGTTGAGTGAAATGAGGCCGACTCTAGGTACAAATGATAAGGGTGAGTTGAACGGGGCCCGAGTCGTGGCGCAAATTATAAGATTGAGTCAAACGGGGCCCGAGTTGTGGCGCAAATGATAAGGTTGTGTCGAACGAGGCCCGACTCGAGGCGCAAATGATAAGGGTGTGTCAAACGAGGCCCGACTCGAGGCACAAATGGTAAGGGTGAGTTGAACGAGTACCAACTCGAGGCGCAAATGATAAGGTTGAGTCAAACGAGGCCTGACTCGAGGCGCAAATGATATGGTTAAGTCAAACGAGGCCCGACTCGAGGCACAAACTATAAGGTTGAGTCAAATGAGGCCCGACCCACGGCACAAATGATAAGGTTGAGTTAAACGAGGCTCGACTCGAGGCGCAAATGATAACGTTGAGTCAAATGAGGCCTGACTCGAGGCACAATTGATATGGTTGAGTCAAACGAGGCTCGACCTGACGCGCCAAAGTTAAGGTTAAGTTAAATGAGGGCCGACTTGAGGCATAAACGATATGGTTGAGTCAAATGAGGCTCGACTCGAGCTGTAAATGATAAGGTTGAATCAAACGAGGCCCGATTCAAGGCACAAATGATATGGGTGAGTCAAACGAGGACCGAGTCTAGGCGTAAATGGTAAGGGTGAGTTGAATGAGGCTCGACTCAATGCGCAATTGATATGTTTGAGTCAAATGAGGTGTAAATGATAAGGTTGAGTCAAACGATCCCTGACTCAAGGTGCAAATGATAAGGTTGAGTCAAACAAGGCCCAACTCGAGGAACAAATGACACGGTTGAGTCAAATGAGGCTCGACTCGAGGCGCAAATGATAAGGTTGACTCGAACGAGGCTCGACTCGAGGCGCAAATGATAAGGTTGAGTCGAACGAGGCTCGACTCGAGCTGCAAATGATAAGGTTGAGTGAAACAAGGCCGACTCTAGGTGCAAATGATAAGGTTGAGTCAAACGTGGCCCGATTCGAGGCACAAATGATACGAGTGAGTCAAACGAGGCCCGAGTCGAGGCGCAAATGGTAAGGGTGAGTTTAACGAGGCCCGACTTGAGGCACAAATTATATGGTTGAGTCAAATGAGGCCCGACTCGAGGCACAAATGATAAGGTTGGGTCGAAAGAGGCCCGACTCGAGGTGCAAATGATAAGGTTAGGTCAAACGAGGCCCGAGATGAGGCACAAATGATATAGGTGAGTCAAACGAGGCCTAACTCGAGGCACAAATGATATGGGTGAGTCAAACGAGGACCGCTTCGAGGCGCAAATGGTAAGGGTGAGTTGAACGAGGCCCAACACGATGCGCAAATGATAAGGTTGAGTCAAATGAGGCCCGACTCACGACACAAATGATAAGGTTGAGTCAAACGAGGCCTGACTCGAGGCGCAAATGATAAGGTTGAGTCAAATGAGGCCCGACTCAAGACGCAATTGATATGGTTAAGTCAAACGAGGCCTGACTTGAGGCATAAATGATATGGGTGAGTCAAATGAGGCCCAAGTCAAGGCGCAAATGATATGAGTGAGTCAAACGAGGCCCGCCTCAAGGTGCAAATGATATGGTTGAGTTAAACGAGGCCAACTCAAGGTGCAAATGATAAGGTTGAGTAAAATAAGGCCCGACTCGAGGCGCAAATGGTAAGGGTGAGTTGAACGGGGCCCGAGTCGTGGTGCAAATTATAAGGTTGAGTCAAACGAGGCCTAAGTCGAGGCGCAAATGATAAGGTTGTGTCGAACGAGGCCCGACTCGAGGCACAAATGGTAAGGGTGAGTTGAACGAGGCCCACCACGAGGCGCAAATGATAAGGTTGAGTCAAGCGAGTACCAACTCGAGGCGCAAATGATAAGGTTGAGTCCAACGAGGCTTGACTCGAGGCGCAAATGATATGGTGGAGTCAAACGAGGCCCAACCCGCGGTAGAAATGATAAAGTTGAGTCAAACTAGGCTTGAGTCGAGGCGCAATTGATAAGGTTGAGTCAAATGAGGCCCGACTCGAGGCGCAATTGATATGGTTGAGTCAAACGAGGCCCGACCCGAGGCACAAACTATAAGGTTGAGTCAAACGAGGCCCGTCCCACGACACAAATGATAAGGTTGAGTCAAACGACGCCCGACTCGAGGCGCAAATGATAAGGTTGAGTCAAATGAGGCCCGACTCGAGGCGCAATTGATATGGTTGAGTCAAACGAGGCTCGACCTGATGCGCCAAAGTTAAGGTTGAGTCAAACGAGGCTCGACTCGAGCTGTAAATGATAAGGTTGAGTCAATCGAGGCCCAACTCGAGGTGCAAATGATAAGGTTGAGTCAAACGAGGCCTGACTCGAGGCGCAAATGATAAGGTTGGGTCCAATGAGGCTCGACTCGAGGCACAAATCATAAGGTTGAGTGAAATGAGGCCGACTCGAGGTGCAAATGATAAGGTTGAGTCAAACGAGGCCCAACTCGAGGCACAAATGATTTCGGTGAGTCAAACGAGGCTCGACTCGAGGCATAAATGATAAGGTTGAGTCAAACGAGGCCCGACTTGAGGTGCAAATGATAAGGTTGAGTCCAACGAGGCCCAACTCGAGGCGCAAATGATAAGGTTGAGTGAAATGAGGCCCAACTCGAGATGCAAGTGATGTGGTTGAGTCAAACGAAGCCCGAGTTGATGCCTAAATGATATGGGTGAGACAAACGAGACCCAACTCGAGGCACAAATTTACGGTTGAGTCAAACGAGGCTCGACTCGACGCGTAAATGATAAGGTTGAGTCAAACGAGGCCCAACTCAAGGTGCAAATGATAAGGTTGAGCCAAGCGAGGCCCGACTCGAGGCACAAATGATATGGTTATGTCAAATGAGGCCCAACTTGATGCACTAATTATAAGGTTGAGTCAAACGAGGCATGACTCGAGGCGTAAATGATAAGGTTGAGTCAAATGAGACCCGACTCTAGGCGCAAATGATAAGGTTTAGTCCAACGAGGCTCGACTCGAGGCACAAATGATAAGGTTGAGTGAAACGCGGCTAACTCGAGGTGCAAATAATAAGGTTGAGTCAAACGAGCCCCGACTCGACGCACAAATGATATGGGTGAGTCAAACGAGGCCCGCCTCGAGCCATAATTGATATGGTTGAGTCAAATGAGGCGACACGTGGCGTAAATGATAAGGTTGAGTCAAATGAGGCCCAAGTCGAGGTACAAATGATAAGGTTGAGTCAAGCAAGGCCCGACTCGAGGCACAAATGATATGGGTAAGTCAAACGAGGCCCGACTTGAGGTTCAAATGGTAAGGGTGAGTTGAAGGAGGCCCGACTCGTGGCGCAAACTATAAGGTTGAGTCAAACGAGGTCTGACTCGAGGCGTAAATGGTATGGTTGAGTCAAACGAGGCCTGACTCAAGGCATAAATGATATGGTTGAGTCAAACGAGGCTCAACTTGAGGCGTAAATGATAAGGTTGAGTCAAATGAGGCCCGAGTCGAGGCACAAATGATAAGGTTGAGTCAAACGAGGCTCGACTCGAGGTGCAAATGATAAGGTTGAGTGAAACGAGGCCCGACCCGCGGTAGAAATGATAAAGTTGAGTCAAACTAGGCTTAAGTCGAGGCGCAATTGATAAGGTTGAGTCAAATGAGGCCTGACTCGAGGCGCAATTGATATGGTTGAGTCGAACGAGGCCTGACTCGAGGCATAAACAATATGGTTGAGTCAAACGAGGCCCGACTCGAGGCGCGATTGATATGTTTATGTTAAACAAGGCTCGAGTTGAGGGACAAATGATATGGGTGAGTCAAATGAGGCCCAAGTCAAGGCGTAAATGATATGAGAGAGTCAAACGAGGCCCGCCTCGACACGCAAATGATATGGTTGAGTTAAACGAGGCCGACTCAAGGTGCAAATGATAAGGTTGAGTAAAATGAGGCCCGACTCAAGGCACAAATGATATGGGCGAATCAAACGAGGCCCACCTCGAGGAGCAAATGGTAAGGGTGAGTTGAATGGGGCCCGAGTTGTGGCGCAAATGATAAGGTTGAGTCAAACGATGCCTGAGTCGAGGCGCAAATGATAAGGTTGTGTCGAATGAGGCCCAACTCGAGGCACAAATGATAAGGTTGAGTCAAATGAGGCCCGACTCGTGGCACAATTGATATGGTTGTGTCAAACGAGGCCTGAGTTGAGCGCAAAAGATAAGGTTGAGTCAAATGAGACCTGACTCGAGGCGCAAATGATAAGGTTGAGTCGAACGTGGTTAGACTCGAGGAGCAAATGATAAGGTTGAGTCAAATGAGGCACAAGTCAAGGCGTAAATGATATGGTTGAGTCAAATGAAGCCCGAGTTACGCACAAATGATATGGGTGAGTCCAACGAAGCTCAACTCGAGGCGCAAATGGTAAGGTTGAGTTGAACGAGGCCCGACTCGAGGCACAAATTATAAGGATGTGTCAAATGAGGCCTACCTCGAGGCGCAATTAATATGGTTGAGTCAAACGAGACCTGACTCGAGACATAAAAGATAAGGTTGAGTCAAAAGAGGCCTGACTCGAGGCACAAATGATATGGGTGAGTCAAACGAGTCCCGACTCGTGGTGCAAATGGTAAGGGTGAGTTGATCAAGGCCTAAGTCATGGCGCAAATTATAAGGTTGAGTCAAATGTGGCACGACCCATGGCACAAATTATAAGGTTGAGTCAAACGAGGCCCGAGTCGTGGCACCAATGATAAGGTTGAGTCAAACGAGGTCCGACTCGAGGCGCAAATGATAAAGTTGAGCCTAATGAGGCCCGACTCGAGGCGCAATTGATATGGTTGAGTCAAACGAGGCCCGCCTTGAGGCGCAAAAAATGAGGTTTAGTCAAATGAGGCCCAACTCGAGGCATAAACAATATGGTTGAGTCAAACGAGGCTCGACTCGAACTGTAAATGATAAGGTTGAGTCAAACGAGGCCCGACTCAAGGTGCAAATGATAAGGTTGAGTCAAGCGAGGCCCGACTCGAGGCATAAATGATATGGGTGAGTCAAATGAGGCCCGACTCGAGACGTAAGTGATATGGTTGAGTCAAAACGAGGCCAGACTCGAGGCATAAATGATATAGTTGAGTCAAACGTGGCTTGACTCAAGGCGTAAATAATAAGGTTGAGTCAAACGAGGCCTAAGTTGAGGCAGAAGTGATAAGGTTGTGTCAAATGAGGCTCGACTCGAGGCGCAAATATAAGGTTGAGTAAAACGAGGCTCGACTCGAGGCGCAAGTGATATGGTTGAGTCAAACGAGGCCCGAGTTGACGCACAAATGATATGGGTGAGTCAAACGAGGCCCGACTCGAGGTGCAAATTATAAGGTTGAGCCACACGAGGCCCGACTCGAGGCACAAATGATAAGGTTGAGTCAAATGAGGCGACTCGAGGTGCAAATGATAAGGTTGAGTCAAACGAGGCCCGACTCGAGGTGCAAATGATAAGGTTGAGTCAAACGAGGCTCGACCCCAAGCACAAATGATATGGGTGAGTCCAATGAAGCCAGACTCAATGCGCAAATGGTTAGGTTGAGTTGAACGAGGCCCGACTCGAGGTGCAAATTATAAGCATGTGTCAAACCAGGCTTCACTCGATGCACAAATTATACGGTTGAGTCAAAGGAGGCCTGATTCGTGGCGCAAATGATAAGGTTGAGTCAAACGAGGCCCGACTCGAGGCGCAAATGGTAAGGGTGAGTTGAACGAGGCCCGCCTCATGGCGCAAATTATAAGGTTGAGTCAAATGTGGCACGACCCATGGCACAAATTATAAGGTTGAGTCAAACGAGGCCCGAGTCGGGGCGCCAATGATAAGGTTGAGTCGAACGAGGTCCGACTCGAGGCGCAAATGATAAAGTTGAGCCTAATGAGGCCCGACTCGAGGCGCAATTGATATGGTTGAGTCAAACGAGGCCCGCCTTGAGGCGCAAAAAATGAGGTTTAGTCAAATGAGGCCCAACTCGAGGCATAAACAATATGGTTGAGTCAAACGAGGCTCGACTCGAACTGTAAATGATAAGGTTGAGTCAAACGAGGCCCGACTCAAGGTGCAAATGATAAGGTTAAGTCAAGCGAGGCCCGACTCGAGGCATAAATGATATGGGTGAGTCAAACGAGGCCCGACTCGAGACGTAAGTGATATGGTTGAGTCAAAACGAGGCCAGACTCGAGGCATAAATGATATGGTTGAGTCAAACGTGGCTTGACTCGAGGCATAAATAATAAGGTTGAGTCAAACGAGGCCTAAGTTGAGGCAGAAGTGATAAGGTTGTCTCAAATGAGGCTCGACTCGAGGCGCAAATATAAGGTTGAGTGAAACGAGGCTCGACTCGAGGCGCAAGTGATATGGTTGAGTCAAACGAGGCCCGAGTTGATGCACAAATATATGGGCGAGTCAAACGAGGCCCGACTCGAGGCGCAAATTATAAGGTTGAGCCACACGAGGCCCGACTCGAGGCACAAATGATAAGGTTGAGTCGAACGAGGCAACTCGAGGTGCAAATGATAAGGTTGAGTCAAACGAGGCCCGACTCGAGGTGCAAATGATAAGGTTGAGTCAAACGAGGCTCGACCCCAAGCACAAATGATATGGGTGAGTCCAACGAAGCGAGACTCGATGTGCAAATAGTTAGGTTGAGTTGAACGAGGCCCGACTCGAGGTGCAAATTATAAGCATGTGTCAAACCAGGCTTCACTCGATGCACAAATTATAAGGTTGAGTCAAAGGAGGCCCAATTCGAGGCGCAAATGATAAGGTTGAGTCAAACGAGGCCCGACTTGAGGCGCAAATGGTAAGGGTGAGTTGAACGAGGCCCGCCTCATGGCGCAAATTATAAGGTTAAGTCAAATGTGGCACGACCCATGGCACAAATTATAAGGTTGAGTCAAACGAGGCCCGAGTCGTGGCGCCAATGATAAGGTTGAGTCGAACAAGGTCCGACTCGAGGCGCAAATGATAAAGTTGAGCCTAATGAGGCCCGACTCGAGGCGCAATTGATATGGTTGAGTCAAACGAGGCCCGCCTTGAGGCGCAAAAAATGAGGTTTAGTCAAATGAGGCACAACTTGAGGCATAAACAATATGGTTGAGTCAAACGAGGCTCGACTCGAACTGTAAATGATAAGGTTGAGTCAAACGAGGCCCGACTCAAGGTGCAAATGATAAGGTTGAGTCAAGCGAGGCCCGACTCGAGGCATAAATGATATGGCTGAGTCAAACGAGACCCGACTCGAGACGTGAGTGATATGGTTGAGTCAAAACGAGGCCAGACTCGAGGCATAAATGATATGGTTGAGTCAAACGTGGCTCGACTCGAGGCGTAAATAATAAGGTTGAGTCAAATGAGGCCTAAGTTGAGGCACAAGTGATAAGGTTGAGTCAAATGAGGCTCGACTCGAGGCGCAAATATAAGGTTGAGTGAAACGAGGCTCGACTCGAGGCGCAAGTGATATGGTTGAGTCAAACGAGGCCTGAGTTGACGCACAAATGATATGGGTGAGTCAAACGAGGCCCGACTCGAGGCGAAAATTATAAGGTTGAGCCACACGAGGCCCGACTCGAGGCACAAATGATAAGGTTGAGTCGAACGAGGCGACTCGAGGTGCAAATGATAAGGTTGAGTCAAACGAGGCCCGACTCGAGGTGCAAATGATAAGGTTGAGTCAAACGAGGCTCGACCCCAAGCACAAATGATATGGGTCAGTCCAACGAAGCCAGACTCGATGCGCAAATGGTTAGGTTGAGTTGAACGAGGCCCGACTCGAGGTGCAAATTATAAGCATGTGTCAAACCAGGCTTCACTCGATGCACAAATTATAAGGTTGAGTCAAAGGAGGTCCGATTCGAGGCGCAAATGATAAGGTTGAGTCAAACAAGGCCCGACCCGAGGCACAAATGATATGGGTGAGTCAAATGAGGCCCGACTCGAGGCGCAAATGGTAAGGGTGAGTTAAACGGGGCATGAGTCATGGCGCAAATTATAAGGTTGAGTCAAACGAGGCTCGAGTCGAGGCGCAAATGATAAGGTTGCGTCGAACAAGGCCCGACTCGAGGCACAAAT
Source organism: Dicorynia guianensis (assembly GCA_037013595.1). Taxonomy (NCBI): domain Eukaryota; kingdom Viridiplantae; phylum Streptophyta; class Magnoliopsida; order Fabales; family Fabaceae; genus Dicorynia; species Dicorynia guianensis. Next base: position 18,867,979 of record JASUAB010000002.1, on the reverse strand, counting down.
GATAAGGTTAAGTCAAATGAAGCCCGACTCGAGGCGCAATTGATATGGTTGAGTCAAACAAGACCCAACTTGAGGTGCAAAAGATAAGGTTGAGTCAAACGAGACCTGACTCGAGGCGCAAATGATAAGGTGGAGTCGAACGAGTTTCGACTCGAGGCGCAAATGATAAGGTTGAGTCAAATGAGGCACAACTCAGGGCGCAAATGATATGGTTGAGTCAAATGAAGCCCGAGTTGACGCACAAATGATATGGGTGAGTCAAACCGAGCCCGACTCATGGCGCAAATTATTTGGTTGAGACAAACGAGGCCTGACTTGAGGTGCAAATGATAAGGTTGAGTCAAACCAGGGTCGACTCGAGGCGCAAATGATAAGGTTGAGTCAAATGAGGCTCGACTCGAGGCACAAATCATATGGGTGAGTCCAACGAAGCCCGACTCAAGGCACAAACGGTAAGGTTGAGTTGAACGAGGCCCGACTCGAGGTGCAAATTATAAGGATGAGTCAAACCAGGCTTGACTTGATGCACAAATGATAAGGTTGAGTCAAAGGAGGCCCAATTCGAGGCGCAAATGATAAGGTTGAGTCAAACGAGGCCCGACTCGAGGTGCAAATGGTAAGGTGAGTTGAATGAGGCCCGCCTCATGGCACAAATTATAAGGTTGAGTCAAATGTGGCACGACCCGTGGCACAAATTATAAGGTTGAGTCAAACGAGGCCTGAGTCGTGGCACCAATGATAAGGTTGAGTCGAACGAGGCTCGACTCGAGGCGCAAATGATAAAGTTTAGCCTAATGAGGCCCGACTCGAGGCACAATTGATATGGTTGAGTCAAACGAGGCCCGCCTTGAGGCGCAAAAAATGAGGTTCAGTCAAATGAGGCCCAACTCGAGGCATAAACAATATGGTTGAGTTAAACGAGGCTCGACTCGAACTGTAAATGATAAGGTTGAGTCAAACGAGGCCTGACTCAAGGTGCAAATGATAAGGTTGAGTCAAGCGAGGCCCGACTCGAGGCACAAATGATATGGGTGAGTCAAATGAGGCCCGAGTCGAGGCGTAAGTGATATGGTTGAGTCAAACGAGGCCAGACTCGAGGCATAAATGATATGGTTGAGTCAAACGTGGCTCGACTTGAGGCGTAAATGATAAGGTTAAGTCAAACGAGGCCTAAGTTGAGGCACAAATGATAAGGTTGAGTCAAACGAGGCTCGACTCAAGGCGCAAATATAAGGTTGAGTGAAACGAGGCTCGACTCAAGGCGCAAGTGATATGGTTGAGTCAAACGAGGCCCGAGTTTATGCACAAATGATCTGGGTGCGTCAAACGAGGCCCGACTCAAGGCGCAAATTATAAGGTTGAGCCACACGAGGCCCGACTCAAGGCACAAGTGATAGGTTTGAGTCAAACGAGGTGACTCGAGGTGCAAATGATAAGGTTGAGTCAAACGAGGCCCGACTCGAGGTGCAAATGATAAGGTTAAGTCAAACGAGGCTCGACTTCAGGCACAAATGATATGGGTGAGTCCAATGAAGCCCGACTCGATGCGCAAATGGTTAGGTTGAGTTGAACGAGGCCCGACTTGAGGTGCAAATTATAAGCATGTGTCAAACCAGGCTTCACTCGATGCTTAAATTAAAAGGTTGAGTCAAAGGAGGCCCGATTCGAGGCGCAAATCATAAGGTTGAGTCAAAGGAGGCCCGACTCGAGGCACAAATGATATGGGTGAGTCAAATGAGGCCCGACTCGAGGTGCAAATGGTAAGGATGAGTTGAACGAGGACTGACACATGGCGCAAATTATAAGGTGGAGACAAATGTTGCACGACCCGTGGTCCAAATTATGAGGTTGAGTCAAACAATGCCCGAGTCAAGGCACAAATGATAAGGTTGAGTCAAACGAGGCCCGACTCGAGGCGCAAATGATACGGTTGAGTCTAATGAGGCCCGACTCGAGGCGCAAATGATATGGTTGAGTCAAACGAGGCCCGCCTTGAGGCGCAAAAGATAAGGTTCAGTCAAATGAGGCCCAACTCGAGGCATAAACAATATGGTTGAGTCAAACAAGGCTCGACTCGAACCCTAAATGATAAGGTTGAGTCAAACGAGGCCTGACTCAAGGTGCAAATGATAACGTTGAGTCACGCGAGGCCCGACTCGAGGCACAAATGATATGGGAGAGTCAAACGAGGCCCGAGTCGAGGCGTAAGTATATGGTTGAGTCAAACGAGGCTGGACTCGAGGCATAAATGATATGGTTGAGTCAAACATGGCTCGAGTCGAGGCATAAATGATAAGGTTGAGTCAAACGTGGCCTGAGTTGAGGCATAAATGATAAGGTTGAGTCAAACAAGGCTCGACTCGAGGCGCAAATATAAGGTTAAGTGAAACGAGGCCGACTCGAGGCGCAAATATAAGGTTAAGTGAAACGAGGCCGACTCGAGGTGCTAATGATAAGGTTGAGTGAAACGAGGCTCGACTCAAGGCGCAAGTGATATGGTTGAGTCAAACGAGGCCCGGGTTGTCGCACAAATGATATGGGTGAGTCAAACGAGGCCCGACTGGAGGCGCAAATTATAAGGTTAAGCCACACGAGGCCCGACTCGAGGCACAAATGATAAGGTTGAGTCAAACGACGCGACTCGAGGTGCAAATGATAAGGTTGAGTCAAACGATGCCTGACTCGAGGTGCAAATGATAAGGTTGAGTCAAACCAGGCTCGACTCGAGGCGCAAATGATAAGGTTGAGTCAAATGAAGCCTGACTCGAGGTGCAAATGATGTGGTTGAGTCAAACGACACTGACTCGAGGCACAAAAGATAAGGTTGAGTCAAACGAGGCACAAATGATATGGGTGAGTGAAACGATGGCTGACTCGAGGCACAAATGGTAAGGGTGAGTTGAACGAGGCCTGCCTCATGGCGCAAATTATAAGGTTGAGTCAAATGTGGCACGACCCGTGGCACAAATTATAAGGTTGAGTCAAATGAGGCCTGAGTCGTGGCACCAATGATAAGGTTGAGTCGAACGAGGCCCGACTCGAGGCGCAAATGATAAAGTTGAGCCTAATGAGGCTCGACTCGAGGGGCAATTGATATGGTTGAGTCAAACGAGGCCCGCCTTGAGGCGCAAAAAATGAGGTTCAGTCAAATGAGGCCCAACTCGAGGCATAAACAATATGGTTGAGTCAAACGAGGCTCGACTCGAACTGTAAATGATAAGGTTGTGTCAAACGAGGCCCGACTCAAGGTGTAAATGATAAGGTTGAGTCAAGCGAGGCCCGACTCGAGGCACAAATGATATGGGTGAGTCAAACAAGGCCCGAGTCGAGGCGTAAGTGATATGGTTGAGTCAAACGAGGCCAGACTCGAGGCATAAATGATATAGTTGAGTCAAATGTGGCTCGACTTGAGGCGTAAATGATAAGGTTGAGTCAAATGAGGCCTAAGTTGAGGCACAAATGATAAGGTTGAGTCAAACGAGGCTCGACTCAAGGCGCAAATATAAGGTTGAGTGAAACGAGGCTCGACTCGAGGCGCAAGTGATATGGTTGAGTCAAACGAGGCCCGAGTTTATGCACAAATGATATGAGCGCGTCAAACGAGGGCTGAGTCAAGGCGCAAATTATAAGGTTGAGCCACACGAGGCCCGACTCAAGGCACAAGTGATAAGTTTGAGTCAAACGAGGCGACTCGAGGTGCAAATGATAAGGTTGAGTCAAACGAGGCCCGACTCGAGGTGCAAATGATAAAGTTAAGTCAAACGAGGCTCGACTCTAGGCACAAATGATATGGGTGAGTCCAATGAAGCCCGACTCGATGCGCAAATGGTTAGGTTGAGTTGAACGAGGCCCGACTCGAGGTGCAAATTATAAGCATGTGTCAAACCAGGCTTCACTCGATGCACAAATTAAAAGGTTGAGTCAAAGGAGGCCCGATTCGAGGCGCAAATCATAAGGTTGAGTCAAACGAGGCCCGACTCGAGGCACAAATGATATGGGTGAGTCAAATGAGGCCCGACTCGAGGTGCAAATAGTAAGGATGAGTTGAACGAGGACTGACTCATGGCGCAAATTATAAGGTGGAGTCAAATGTGGCACGACCCGTGGTCCAAATTATGAGGTTGAGTCAAACAAGGCCCGAGTCGAGGCGCAAATGATAAGGTTGAGTCGAACGCAGCCCGACTCGAGGCGCAAATGATACGGTTGAGTCTAATGAGGCCCGACTCGAGGCGCAAATGATATGGTTGAGTCAAATGAGGCCCGCCTTGAGGCGCAAAAGATAAGGTTCAGTCAAATGAGGCCCAACTCGAGGCATAAACAATATGGTTGAGTCAAACAAGGCTCGACTCGAACCCTAAATGATAAGGTTGAGTCAAACGAGGCCTGACTCAAGGTGCAAATGATAACGTTGAGTCACGCGAGGCCCGACTCGAGGCACAAATGATATGGGAGAGTCAAACGAGGCCCGAGTCGAGGCGTAAGTATATGGTTGAGTCAAACGAGGCCGGACTCGAGGCATAAATGATATGGTTGAGTCAAACGTGGCTCGACTCGAGGTGAAAAAGACAATGTTGAGTCAAACGAGACCCGACTCGAGGCATAAATGATAAGGTTGAGTCCAATGAGGCTCGACTCGAGGCGCAAATGATAAGGTTGAGTCAAACGAGGCCCGACTCGAGGTGCAAACGATAATGTTGAGTCAAATGAGGCCCGATTTGAGACACAAATGATATGGGTGAGTCAAATGAGGCCCGACTCAAGGCGTAAATGGTAAGGGTGAGTTGAACGAGGCCCGACTAATGGCACAAATTACAAGGTTGAGTCAAACGAGGCCCGAGTCGAGGCACAAATGATAAGGTTGAGTCAAATTAGGCCTGATTTGAGGCGCAAATGATAAGGTTGAGTCGAACGTGGCCGGACTCGAGGCGCAAATGATATGGTTGAGTCAAATGAGGCCTGGGTTGACGCACAAATGATATGGGTGTGTCAAACGAGGCCCGCCTCAAGGCACAAATGATAAGGTTGAGTCAAACGAGGCTCAACTCGAGGCGCAAACGATAAGGTTAAGCCAAACGAGGCTCGACTCAAGGTGCAAATGATAAGGTTGAGTCAAATGAGGCTCGACGCGAGGAACAAATGATATGGTTGAGTCAAACGAGGGCCGACTCGAGGCACAAATGATATGGTTGAGTCCAACGAGGCCCGACTCAAGGCGTAAATGGTAAGGTTGAGTTGAACAAGGCCTGACTCGAGGCGCAAATTATAAGGATGAGTCGAACAAGTCCTGACTCGAGGCACAAATTATAAGGATGAGTCAAATGAGGCTCGACTCGAGGTGTAAATGATAAGGTTGAGTCAAACAAGGCCCGACTCGAGGTGCAAATGATAAGGTTGAGCCAAATGAGGCCTGACTCAAGGCACAAATGATATGGGTGAGTCAAACGAGTCCTGACTAGAGGCGTAAATGATAAGGTTGAGTCAAACGAGTCCCGACTCGAGCTGCAAATCATAAGGTTGAGTCAAACGAGGCATGACTCGAGGCACAAATGATATGGTTGAGTCAAATGAGGCCCGACTTGAGGCACAAATGATATGGTTGAGTCGAACGAGGCCCGACTCGAGGCGTAAATTATAAGGTTGAGTCAAACGAGGCCCAACTCGGGGCACAAATGATAAGGTTGAGTCAAAAGAGGCCAGACTCGAGGCGCAAATGATAAGGTTGACTCGAGGTGCAAATGATAACGTTGAGTTAAATGAGGCCTAACTCGAGGCGCAAATGATATGGTTGAGTCAAACGAGGCCCGACTCGAGGCATAACTGATGTGGTTAAGTCACACGAGGCCTGTCTTGAGACACGTATGATATGGGTGAGTTAAACGAGGATCGACTCAAGGCGCAAATGATAAGGTTGAGTCAAACGAGGACTGACTCGAGGCCCAAATGATAAGGTTGAGTCAAACGAGGCCCGACTCGAGGCTTAAATGATATGGTTAAGTCAAACGAAGCCCGGCTTGAGGCACAAATGATATGGGTGAGACAAACGAGGCCCGACTCGAGGCACAAATGATAAGGTTAAGTCGAATGAGGCCTAACTCGAAGCATAAATGATAAGGTTAAGTCGAACGAGGCCCAACTCGAGGCATAAATCATGAGGTTAAGTCAAACGAGGCCCGCCTCAAGGCATAAATGATAAGGTTGAGTCAAACGTGGCCTGACTCAAGATGCAAATCATAAGGTTAAGTCAAATGAGGCCCAACTTGAGGCACAAATAATATAGGTGAGTCAAACGAGGCCCGACTCGAGGCACAAATGGTAAAGGTGAGTTGAACGAGGCTCGACTCGAGATGCAAATTATAAGGTTGAGTCAAACAAGGCCCAACTCGAGGCACAAATGATAAGGTTGAGTCAAATAAGGCCAGACTCAGGGTGCAAATGATAAGGTTGAGTCGAATGAGGCCTGATTGAAGGCACAAATAAGGGTGAGTCAAACGAGGCCCAACTCGAAGTGCAAATGATAAGGTTGAGTCGAACGAGGCCCGACTCTAGGCGCAAATGATAATGTTGAGACCAACGAGGCCCGACTCGAGGCACAAATGATATGGTTGAGTCAAACGAGGCTCGACTTAAGGCACAAATGATATGGGCGAGTCAAACAAGGCTCGACTTGAGGTGCAAATGATAAGGCTGAGTTGAATGAGACCTGACTCGAGGCGCAAATCATATGGTTGAGTCGAACGAGGCACGACTTAAGGCACAAATGATAAGGTTGAGTCAAACGAGGCCCGACTCGAGGGATAAATGATATGGATGAGTCAAACGAGGCCCGACTCAAGGCACAAATGGTAAGGCTGGGTTGAATGAGGCCCAACTCGAGGCGCAAATGATATGGTTGAGTCGAACGAGGACCGACTCGAGGCACAAATGGTAGGGGTGAGTTGAACGAGGCTTGACTCGAGGTGCAAGTTATAAGGTTGAGTCAATCAAGACCCAACTCGAGGCATAAATGATAAGGTTGAGTCAAATAAGGCCCGACTAGGGGCGCAAATGATAAGGTTGAGTCGAACTAGGCCCGACTTGAGGCGCAAATGATATGGTTGAGTCAAACAGGGCCCAACTCACGGCACAAATGATATGGGTGAGTCAAACAAGGCCCGACTCGAAGTGCAAATGATAAGGTTCAGTCAAAGGAGGCCCAACTCGAGGCGCAAATGATAAGGTTGAGTTGAACGAAGCCTGACTCGAGGCTCAAATGATTAGGTTGAGTCAAACGAGGCCCGACTCGAGGCGCAAATGACATGGTTGAGTCAAATAAAGCCCGACTCGAGGCGCAAATGATAAGGTTGAGTCAAATGAGGCCCGACTCGAGTCGTAAATGATATGTTTGAGTCAAACAAGGCCCGAGTTGAGGCACAAATGATATGGCTGAGTTAAACGAGGACCGAGTCAAGGCGCAAATGTATGGGTGAGTCAAACGAGCCCCAATTCGAGGCGCAAATGGTAAGGGTGAGTTGAACGAGGCCCAACACGAGGCGCAAATGATAAGGCTGAGTCAAACGAGGACCAACTTGAGGCGCAAATGATAAGGTTGAGTCAAACAAGTCTCGACTCATGGCGCAAATGATATGGTTGAGTCAAATGAACCCCGACTCAAGGCACAAATGATATGGGTGAATCAAACGAGGCCCGACTCGAGGCGCAAATGATAAGGTTGAGTCGAACGAGGCCCGACTCGAAGCGCAAATAACAATGTTGAGTTAAATGAGGCCCGACACGAGGTGCAAATGATATGGTTGAGTCAAATGATGCCCGACTAGAGGTGCAAATGATAAGGTTGAGTCAAATGAGGCCCGACTCAAGTCGTAAATGATATGTTTGAGTCAAACGAGACCCGAGTTGAGGCACAAATGATATGGGTGAGTTAAACGAGGACCGAGTCAAGGCGCAAATGGTATGGGTGAGTTGAACGAGGCCCAACATGAGGCGCAAATGATAAGGCTGAGTCAAACGAGCACCAACTTGAGGCTCAAATGAAAAGGTTGAGTCAAACAAGTCCCAACTCATGGTGCAAATGTATGGTTGAGTCAAACGAGCCCCGACTCAAGGCACAAATGATATGGGTGAGTCAAACGAGGCCCGACTCGAGGCAAATGATAAGGTTGAGTCGAACGAGGCCCGACCCAAAGTGCAAATAACAATGTTGAGTCAAACGAGGCCTGACTCGAGGCGCAAATGATATGGTTGAGTTAAACGAGGCCCGACTTGAGGCACAAATGATATGGTTGAGTCGAACGAGGCCCGACTCGTGGCGTAAATGATAAGGTTGGGTCAAACGAGGCCCCACTCGAGGCATAAATGATAAGGTTGAGTCAAACGAGGCCCGACTTGAGGCATAAATGATAAGGTTGAGTCAAACGAGGCCTAACTCGAGGTGCAAATGATAAGGTTGAGTGAAATGAGGCCCGACTTGAGGCACAAATGATATGGGTGAGTCAAACGAGGCCCGAGTCGAGGCGCAAATGGTAAGGGCGAGTTGAACGATGCCTGACTCGAAGCACAAATTAAAAGGTTGAGTCAAACGAGGCCTAACTCAAGGCACAAATGATAAGGTTGAGTCAAAAGAGGCCAGACTCGAGGCGCAAATGATAAGGTTGACTCAAGGTGCAAATGATAAGGTTGAGTTAAACGAGGCCTAACTCGAGGCGCAAATGATATGGTTGAGTCAAACGAGGCCCGACTCGAGGCATAACTGATGTGGTTAAGTCACACGAGGCCCGACTTGAGACACATATGATATGGGTGAGTTAAACGAGGACCGACTCGAGGCGCAAATGATAAGGTTGAGTCGAACGAGGACCGAGGCCCAAATGATAAGGTTGAGTAAAACGAGGCCCGATTCGAGGCATAAATGAATGGTTGAGTCAAACGAAGCCTGGCTTGAGGCACAAATGATATGGGTGAGTCAAACGAGGCTCGACTCGAGGCACAAATGGTAAGGTTGTGTCAAACGAGACCCAAGTTGAGGCCCAAATGATACGGTTGAGTCAAATAAGGCCCGACTTCAGGCGCAAATGATAAGGTTGAGTCAAACGAGGCCCGACCCGAGGCACAAATGATATGGTTCAGTCAAACGATGCCCGAGTTGACACACAAATGATATGGGAGAGTCAAACGAGCCCCAACTCGAGGCGCAAATGATAAGGTTGAGTCAAACGAGGCTCGACTCGAGGCGCAATTGATATGGTTGAGACACACGGGGCCCAACTCGAGATGCAAATGATAAGGCTGAGTCAAACGATCCACGACTCGACACATAAATGATATGGTTGAGTCAAACGAGGATCGACTCGAGGCGTAAATGATAAAGTTAAGTCAAACGAGGCTCGACTCGAGGTGCAAATGATAAGGTTGAGTTAAACAAGGCACGACTCAAGGCACAAATGATATGGGTTAGTCAAACGAGGCCCGAGTCGAGGCGCAAATGGTAAGGGCGAGTTGAACGATGCCTGACTCGAAGCACAAATTAAAAGGTTGAGTCAAACGAGGCCTAACTCAAGGCACAAATGATAAGGTTGAGTCAAAAGAGGCCAGACTCGAGGCGCAAATGATAAGGTTGACTCAAGGTGCAAATGATAAGGTTGAGTTAAACGAGGCCTAAATCGAGGCGCAAATGATATGGTTGAGTCAAACGAGGCCCGACTCGAGGCATAACTGATGTGGTTAAGTCACACGAGGCCCGACTTGAGACACATATGATATGGGTGAGTTAAACGAGGACCGACTCGAGGCGCAAATGATAAGGTTGAGTCGAACGAGGACCGAGGCCCAAATGATAAGGTTGAGTAAAACGAGGCCCGATTCGAGGCATAAATGAATGGTTGAGTCAAACGAAGCCTGGCTTGAGGCACAAATGATATGGGTGAGTCAAACGAGGCTCGACTCGAGGCACAAATGGTAAGGTTGTGTCAAACGAGACCCAAGTTGAGGACCAAATGATACGGTTGAGTCAAATAAGGCCCGACTTCAGGCGTAAATGATAAGGTTGAGTCAAACGAGGCCCGACCCGAGGCACAAATGATATGGTTCAGTCAAACGATGCCCGAGTTGACACACAAATGATATGGGAGAGTCAAACGAGCCCCAACTCGAGGCGCAAATGATAAGGTTGAGTCAAACGAGGCTCGACTCGAGGCGCAATTGATATGGTTGAGACACACGGGGCCCAACTCGAGATGCAAATGATAAGGCTGAGTCAAACGATCCACGACTCGACACATAAATGATATGGTTGAGTCAAACGAGGATCGACTCGAGGCGTAAATGATAAAGTTAAGTCAAACGAGGCCCGACTCGAGGTACAAATGATAACGTTGAGTTAAACGAGGCACGACTCAAGGCACAAATGATATGGGTTAGTCAAACGAGGCCCGACTCGAGGCGCAAACGGTAAGGTGGAATTGAACGAGGCCCGACTCGTGGCACAAATTATAAGGCTAAGTCAAACGAGGCCTGAGTCGAGGCACAAATGATAAGGTTGAGTCAAATAAGGCATGACTCGAGGCGCAAATGATAAGGATGAGTCGAACGAGGTTCGACTCAAGGCAGAAATGATAAGGTTGAGTCCAACGAGGCCCGACTCGAGGCGCAAATGATATGGTTGAGTCAAATGAGGCCCGGGTTGATGCACAAATGATATGGGTGTGTCAAACGAGGCCCGCCTCAGGGCACAAATGATAAGGTTGAGTCAAACGAGGCTCAACTCGAGGCGCAAATGATAAGGTTGAGCCAAACGAGGCTCGACTCAAGGTTCAAATGATAAGGTTGAGTCAAACGAGGCTCAACGCGAGGAACAAATGATATGGTTGAGTCAAACGAGGCCCGACTCGAGGCACAAATGATATAGTTGAGTCCAACGAGGCTCGACTCGAGGCGCAAATGGTAAGGTTGAGTTGAACGAGGCCTGACTCGAGGTGCAAATTATAAGGATGAGTCAAACAAGTCCTGACTCGAGGCATAAATTATATGGTTGAGTCAAATGAGGCTCGACTCGAGGCGTAAATGATAAGGTTGAGTCAAACGAGGCCCGACTCGAGGTGCAAAAGATAAGGTTGAGCCAAATGAGGCCTGACTCGAGGCACAAATGATATGGGTAAGTCAAACGAGTCCCGACAAGAGGCATAAATGATAAGGTTGAGTCAAATGAGTCCCGACTTGAGCTGCAAATCATAAGGTTGAGTCAAACGAGGCATGACTCGAGGCACAAATGATATGGTTGAGTCAAATGAGGCCCGACTTGAGGCACAAATGAGATGGTTGAGTCGAACGAGGCCCGATTCGTGGCATAAATGATAAGGTTGGGTCAAACGAGGCCCCCCTCGAGGCACAAATGATAAGGTTGAGTCAAACGAGGCCTGACTTTAGGCATAAATGATAAGGTTGAGTCAAACGAGGCCTAACTCGAGGTGCAAATGATAAGGTTGAGTGAAACGAGGCCCGACTTGGGGCACAAATGATATGGGTGAGTCAAACGAGGCCCGAGTCGAGGCGCAAATGGTGAGGCCAAGTTGAACGATGCCCGACTCGAGGCGCAAATTATAAGGTTGAGTCAAACGAGCCCCAACTCGGGGCACAAATGATAAGGTTGAGTCAAAAGAGGCCAGACTTGAGGCGCAAATGATAAGGTTGACTCGAGGTGCAAACGATAAGGTTGAGTTAAACAAGGCCTGACTCGAGGTGCAAATGATAAGGTTGAGTCAAACGAGGCCTAACTCGAGGTGTAAATGATAAGGTTGAGTCAAACAAGGCTCGACTTGAGGCACAAATGATAAGGTTGAGTCAAACGAGGCTCGACTCGAGGAGCAAATGATAAGGTTGAGTGAAACAAGGCCAACTCGAGTTGCAAATGATAAGGTTAGTCAAACGAGGCTTAACTCAAGGCACAAATGGTAAGGTTGAGTCAAACGAGGCTCAACTCGAGGCGCAAATGATAAGGTTGAGCCAAACGAGGCTCGACTCAAGGTTCAAATGATAAGGTTGAGTCAAACGAGGCTCAATGCGAGGAACAAATGATATGGTTAAGTCAAACGAGGCCCGACTCGAGGCACAAATATATAGTTGAGTCCAACGAGGCTCGACTCGAGGCGCAAATGGTAAGGTTGAGTTGAACGAGGCCTGACTCGAGGTGCAAATTATAAGGATGAGTCAAACAAGTCCTGACTCGAGGCATAAATTATATGGTTGAGTCAAATGAGGCTCGACTCAAGGCGTAAATGATAAGGTTGAGTCAAACGAGGCCCGACTCGAGGTACAAAAGATATGGTTGAGCCAAATGAGGCCTGACTCAAGGCACAAATGATATGGGTGAGTCAAACGAGTCCCGACAAGAGGCATAAATGATAAGCTTGAGTCAAACGAGTCCCGACTTGAGCTGCAAATCATAAGGTTGAGTCAAATGAGGCATGACTCGAGGCACAAATGAGATGGTTGAGTCGAACGAGGCCCGACTCGTGGCGTAAATGATAAGGTTGGGTCAAACGAGGCCCCACTCGAGGCACAAATGATAAGGTTGAGTCAAACGAGGCCCAACTTTAGGCATAAATGATAAGGTTGAGTCAAACGAGGCCTAACTCGAGGTGCAAATGATAAGGTAGAGTGAAACGAGGCCCGACTTGAGGCACAAATGATATGGGTGAGTCAAACGAGGCCCGAGTCGAGGCGCAAATGGTAAGGGCGACTTGAACGATGCCCGACTCGAGGCGCAAATTATAAGGTTGAGTCAAACGAGGCCCAACTTGGGGCACAAATGATAAGGCTGAGTCAAAAGAGGCCAGACTCGAGGCGCAAATGATAAGATTGACTCGAGGTGCAAACGATAAGGTTGAGTTAAACAAGGCCTGACTCGAGGCGCAAATGATATGGTTGAGTCAAACGAGGCCCGACTCGAGGGATAACTGATGTGGTTAAGTCACACGAGGCCCGTCTTGAGACACATATGATATGGGTGAGTTAAATGAGGACCGACTCGAGGCGCAAAAGATAAGGTGGAGTCGAATGAGGACCGACTCGAGGCCCAAATGATAAGGTTGAGTCAAACGAGGCCTGACTCGAGGCATAAATGATATGGTTGAGTCAAATGAAGCCCGGCTTGAGGCACAAATGATATGGGTGAGTCAAACGAGGCCCGACTCGAGGCACAAATGATAAGGTTAAGTCGAACGAGGCCTAACTCGAGGTGCAAACGATAACATTGAGTTAAACGAGGCACGACTCAAGGCACAAATGATATGGGTTAGTCAAATGAGGCCCGACTCGAGGCGTAAATGGTAAGGTGGAATTGAACGAGGCCCGACTTGTGGTACAAATTATAAGGTTGAGTCAAACGAGGCCTGAGTCAAGGCACAAATATAAGGTTGAGTCAAATGACGCCTGACTCGAGGCGCAATTGATAAGGTTGAGTCGAACGAGGTTCGACTCAAGGCGCAAATGATAAGGTTGAGTCAAACAAGACCCGACTCGAGGCGCAAATGATATGGTTTAGTCAAATGAGGCTCGAGTTGACGAACAAACGATATGGGTGAGTCAAACGAGGCCCGACTCAAGGCACAAATGATAAGGTTGAGTCAAACGAGGCCTGACTCGAGGTACAAATGATAAGGTTGAGTCAAACGAGGCTCGACTCGAGGCGCAAATGATAAGGTTGAGTCAAACGAGGCTCGACTCGAGGAGCAAATGATAAGGTTGAGTGAAACGAGGCCGACTCGAGGTGCAAATGATAAGGTTAGTCAAACGAGGCTTGACTCGAGGCACAAATGATATGGTTGACTCCAATGAGGTGCGACTCGAGGTGCAAATGGTAAGTGTAAGTTGAATGAGGCCCGACTCGAGGCGCATATTATAAGGATGAGTCAAAGGAGGCCTGACTCGATTGACAATTGATAAGGTTGAGTCAAAGGAGGCCTGATTCGAGGCGCAAATGATAAGGTTGAGTTGAACGAGGCTTGACTCCAGGCACAAATGATAAGGTTGAGTCAAATGAGGCTCGATTTGAGGCGCAATTGATGTGGTTGAGTCAAACGACACCTGACTCGAGGCAAATAAGATAAGGTTGAGTGAAACGAGGCCTGACTAGAGGCATAAATGATATGGTTGAGTCAAACGAGGCCCGACTCAAGGTGAAAAAGACAATGTTGAGCCAAACAAGACCCGACTCGAGGCATAAATGATAAGGTTGAGTCCAACGAGGCTCGACTCGAGGCGCAAATGATAAGGTTGAGTCAAACGAGGCCTGACTCGAGGTGCAAACGATAATGTTGAGTCAAACGAGGCCCGATTTGAGACACAAATGATATGGGTGAGTCAAATGAGGCCCGACTCGAGGCGTAAATGGTAAGGGTAAGTTGAACGAGGCCCGACTAGTGGCACAAATTATAAGGTTGAGCCAAATGAGGCCCGAGTCGAGGCACAAATGATAAGGTTGAGTCAAATTAGGCCTGACTCGAGGCGCAAATGATAAGGTTGAGTCAAACGAGATTCGACTCAAGGCAGAAATGATAAGGTTGAGTCCAACGAGGCCCGACTCGAGGCGCAAATGATATGGTTGAGTCAAATGAGGCCCGGGTTGATGCACAAATGGTATGGGTGAGTCAAACGAGGCCCGCCTCAAGGCACAAATGTTAAGGTTGAGTCAAACGAGGCTCAACTCGAGGCGAAAATGATAAGGTTGAGCCAAACGAGGCTCGACTCAAGGTGCAAATGATAAGGTTGAGTCAAACGAGGCTCGACGTGAGGAACAAATGATATGGTTGAGTCAAATGAGGCCCGACTCGAGGCATAAATGATATGGTTGAGTCCAACGAGGCCCGACTCGAGGCGCAAATGGTAAGGTTTAGTTGAACGAGGCCCGACTCGAGGCGCGAATTATAAGGATGAGTCAAACAAGTCCTGACTCGAGGCATAAATTATATGGTTGAGTCAAATGAGGCTCGACTCGAGGGTAAATGATAAGGTTGAGTCATACGAGGCCCGACTCGAGGTGCAAATGATAAGGTTGAGCCAAATGAGGCCTGACTCGAGGCACAAATGATATGGGTGAGTCAAACGAGTCCCGACTAGAGGCATAAATGATAAGGTTGAGTCAAACGAGTCCCAACTCGATCTATAAATGATAAGGTGGAGTCAAACGAGGTATGACTCGAGGCAGAAATGATATGGTTGAGTCAAATGTGGCCTGACTCGAGGCGCAAATGGTAACGGTGAGTTCAACGAGGCCTGACTCAAGGCGCAAATTATAAGGTTGAGTCAAATTAGGCCTGGGTTGACGCACAAATAATAAGGGTGAGCCAAACGAGGCCCGCCTCGGGGCGCAAATGATAAGGTTGAGTCAAACGAGGCTTGACTCGTGGCGCAAATGATAAGGTTGACTCAAACGAGGACTAACTTGAGGTGCAAATGATAAGGTTGAGTCAGATCAGGTCTGACTCAAGGCGCAAGTGATAAGGTTGAGTCAAACGAGGCCCGACTCAAGGCATAAATGATATGGTTGAGTCAACGAGGTTTGACTCAAGGTGCAAATGATAAGGTTGAGTCAAACGTGGCATGATTCGAGGTGCAAATGGTAAGGGTGAGTTGAACGAGGCCCGACTCATGGCACAAATTTTAAGGTTGAGTCAAACGAGGCCCGAGTCGAGGCACAAATGATAAGGTTGAGTCAAATAAAGCCTAACTCGAAGCGCAAATGATAAGGTTGAGTCAAATGAGGCCCGACTCGAGGCATAAATGATATGGTTGAGTCAATGAGGTTTGACTCAAGGTGCAAATGATAAGGTTGAGTCAAACGAGGCCCGACTCGAGGCACAAATGATATGGTTGAGTCAAATGAGGCCCAGGTTGATGCACAAATGATATGGGTGAGTCAAACGAGGCCCGACTCGAGGCGCAAATGATAAGGTTGAGTCAAACGAGGCCCGACTCGAGGTACAAATGATATGGTTGAGTCAAATGAGGCTCGGGTTGATGCACAAATGATATGGGTGAGTCAAACGAGGCCCGACTCGAGGCGCAAATCATAAGGTTGAGTCAAAGGAGGCTCGACTCGAGGCGCAAATGATAAGGTTGAGTAGAACGAGTTTCGACTCAAGGCGCAAATAATAAGGTAGAGTCGAACGAGGTTCGACTCAAGGCGCAAATGATAAGGTTGACTCAAACGAGGCCCGACTCAAGGCGCAAATGATATCGTTGAGTCAAATGATGCCCGGGTTGATGCACAAATGATATGGGTGTGTCAAACGAGGCCCGCCTCGAGGCGCAAATGATAAGGTTGAGTCAAACGAGGCTCGACTCGAGGCACAAATGATAAGGTTGAGTCAAACGAGGTTCGACTCGAGGAGCAAATGATAAGGTTAAGTCAAACGAGGCCCCGACTCGAGGCACAAATGATATGGGTGAGTCCAACGAGGCCCGATTCGAGGCGCAAATGGTAAGGGTGAGTTGAACAAAGCCCGACTCGAGGCACAAATTACAGGGATGAGTCAAACAAGGCCTGACTCGATGCACAAATGATAAGGTTAAGTCAAAGAAGGCCTAATTCGAGGTGCAAATGATAAGGTTGAGTTGAACGAGGCCTGACTCTAGGCGCAAATGATAAGGTTGAGTCAAATGGGGCCCGGCTCAGGGCGCAATTGATGTGGCTGAGTCAAACGAGGCCACACTCGAGGCGAAAGAGATATGGTTGAGTCAAATGAGGCCCAACTCGAGGCATAAATGATAGGGTTGAGTCAAATGAGGCTCAACTCGAGGCGTAAATGATAAGGTTGAGTCAAACAAGGACCTATTCAAGGTGCAAATGATAAGGTTGAGTCAAACGAGTCCCGACTCGAGGCTCAAATGATATGGGTGTGTTAAATGAGGCCCAACTTGAGACGCAAATGGTAAGGGTGAGTTGAACGAGGCCCGACTCATGGCGTAAATTATAAGGTTGAGTCAAACGAGACCCGAGTCGAGGCGTAAATGATAAGGTTGAGTCGAACGAGCCCCAACTCGAGGTACAAATGATAAGGTTGAGTCATATGAGTCCCGACTCGAGGCACAATTTATATGGTCAAACGAGGCCCGATTCGAGGCATAAATGATATGGTTGAGTCAAATGGGGCTCGACTCGAGGCGTAAATGATAAGGTTTAGTCAAACGAGGCCCGACTCGAGGTGCAAATGATAAGGTTGAGTTAAATGAGGCCTGACTCGAGGCACAAATGATATGGGTGAGTCAAACGAGGCCTGACTCGAGGCGCAAATGGTAAGGTTGAGTTGAATGAGGCCCGACTCGTAACGCAAATTATAAGGTTGTGTCAAACGAGGCCTAAGTTGAGGCACAAACAATAAGGTTGAGTCAATTGAGGCCCGACTCGTGGTGCAAATGATAAGGTTGAATCGAACAAGGTTTAACTCGAGGCGCAAATGATAAGGTTGAGTCGAACGAGGCTCGACTCGAGGCACAAATGATAAGGTTTAGTCAAACGAGGCCTGACTCGAGGTGCAAATGATAAGGTTGAGTCAAACGAGGCTCGACTCGAGGCACAAATGATAAGGCTGAGTCAAATGAGGCCTGACTAGAGGCATAAATGATAAGGTTGAGTCAAACGAGTCCCGACTCGAGCTGCAAATGGTAAGGTTGAGTCAAATGAGGTGCGACTCAAGGCACAAATGATATGGTTTAGTCAAACAAGGCCTGACTCGAGGCGCAAATGGTAAGGGTGAGTTGAACGAGGCCCGGCTCGAGGCGCAAATTATAAGGTTGAGTCAAACGAGTCCTGACTCGAGGCACAAATGATAATGTTGAGTCAAATGAGGCCCGACCCAAGCTGCAAATGATAAGGTTGAGTCAAACGAGACCCGAGTTGACGCACAAATGATGAGGGTGAGTCCAACGAGGCCTGACTCAAGGCGCAAATGGTAAGGTTGAGTTGAACGAGGCCCGGCTCAAGGCGCAAATTATAAGGTTAAGTCAAATGAGGCTCGACTCGAGACACAAATGATAAGGTTGAGTCAAAGGAGGCCTGACTCGAGGTGAAAATGATAAGGTTGAGTCGAACGAGGCCCGACTCGAGGCACAAATGATAAGGTTGAGTCAAATGTGATCCGACTCGAGGCACAATTGATATGGTTGAGTCAAACGGGGCCCGACTCAAGGCACAAATGATAATGTTGAGTCAAAGAGGCCTGACTTGAGGCATACATGATATGGTTGAGTCAAACGAGGCTCGACTCAAGGCGTAAATGATAAGGTTGAGTCAAACAAGGCCCGCCTCGAGGTGCAAATGATAACGTTGAGTCAAACGAGGTATGACTCGAGGCACAAATGATATGGGTGAGTCAAGCGAGGTCCAACTCGAGGCGCAAATGGTAAGGGAGAGTTGAACGAGGCCTGACTCATGGCACAAATTTTAAGGTTGAGTCCAATGAGGATTGACTCGAGGTGCAAATGATAAGGTTGAGTCAAATGAGGCTTGAATCGAGACACAAATGATAAGGTTTAGTGAAACAAGGCTGACTCGAGGTGCAATTGATAAGGTTGAGTCAAACAAGGCCCGACTCAAGGCACAAATGATATGGGTGAGTCCAACGAGGCTCGACTCGAGACGCAAATTATAAGGATGAGTCAAATGAGGTCTGACTCGATGTACAAATGATAAGGTTGAGTCAAAGGAGGCCTAATTCTAGGCGCAAATGATAAGGTTGAGTTGAACGAGGCCCGATTCGAGGTGCAATACATGTGGTTAAGTCAAACGAGGCCTGACTCTAGGTGAATAAGATAAGGTTGAGTCAAATGAGGCCGGACTCGAGTCGCAAATGATAAGGTTGAGTCAAACGAGGTTCGACTCAAGGCAGAAATGATAAGGTTGAGTCCAACGAGGCCCGACTCAAGGCGCAAATGATAAGGTTGAGTCAAACGAGGCTCGACTCGAGGTGCAAATGATAAGGTTGAGTCAAACGAGTCCTAACTTGAGGAGCAAATGATAAGGTGGAGTCAAACGAGGCTCGACTCAAGCTGCAAATGATAAGGTTGAGTCCAACAAGGCTCAACACGAGGAGCAAATGATAAGGTTGAGTCAAACAAGGCCCGACTCGAGGCATAAATGATATGGGTGAGTCCAACGAGGCCCGACTCGAGGCGCAAATGGTACGGTTGAGTTGAACGAGGCCCAACTTGAGGCACAAAATATAAGGATGAGTCAAACAAGGCCTAACTCGAGGCATAAATTATATGGTTGTGTCAAATGAGGCTCAACTCAAGGCGTAAATGATAAGGTTGAGTCAAACGAGGCCCGACTCGAGGTGCAAATGATAAGGTTGAATCAAAGGAGACCTGACTTGACGCACAAATGATATGGGTGAGTCAAACGAGGCCCGACTAGAGGCATAAATGATAAGGTTGAGTCAAACGAGTCCCGACTCAAGCTGCAAATGATAAGGTTAAGTCAAACGAGGCATGGCTCGAGGCACAAATGATATGGTTGAGTCAAACCAGGCCCGACTCGAGGCGCAAATGGTAACGGTGATTTCAACGAGGCCCGACTCGAGGCGCAAATTATAAGGTTGAGTCAAATGAGGCCTGGGTTGATAGACAAATGATAAGGTGGAGTCAAACGAGGCCCCCGTCGAGGCGCAAATGATAAGGTTGAGTCAAACGAGGCTCGACTCGAGGCGCAAATGATAAGGTTGGGTCAAACGAGGCCTGACTTGAGGTGCAAATGATAAGGTTGAGTCAAACGAGGCTCGACTCGAGGCGCAAATAATAAGGTTTAGTCAAACAAGGCCTGACTCGAGGTGCAAATGATAAAGTTGAGTCAAACGAGGCTCGACTTGAGGCACAATGATAAGGCTGAGTCAAACAAGGCCTGACTAGAGGCATAAATGATAAGGTTGAGTCAAACGAGTCCCGACTCGAGCTGCAAATGGTAAGGTTGAGTCAAATGTGGTGCGACTCAAGGTACAAATGATATGGTTTAGTCAAACAAAGCCTGACTCAAGGCGCAAATGGTAAGGGTGAGTTGAACGAGCCCCGACTTGAGTCGCAAATTATTAGGTTGAGTTAAACGAGTCCTGACTCGAGGCACAAATGATAAGGTTAAGTCAAACAAGGCCCGACCCAAGACGCAAATGATAAGGTTGAGTCAAACGAGACCCGAGTTGACGCACAAATGATGAGGGTGGGTCCAATGAGGCCTAACTCAAGGCGTAAATGGTAAGGTTGAGTTGAACGAGGCCCGACTCATGGCACAAATTGTAAGGTTGAGTCAAATGAGGCCTGACTCGAGGCACAAATGATAAGGTTGAGTCAAATGAGACTCGACTCGAGACGCAAATGATAAGGTTTAGTGAAACGAGGCTGACTTGAGGTGCAAATGATAAGGTCAAGTCAAACAAGGCCCGACTCGTGGCACAAATGATATGGGTGAGTCCAACGAGGCCCGACTCGAGGCGCAAATTATAAGGATGAGTCAAATGAGGTCTGACTCGATGTACAAATGATAAGGTTGAGTCAAAGGAGGCCTGATTCAAGGCGCAAATGATAAGGTTGAGTTGAACGAGGCCCGATTCTAGGTTCAATGCATGTGGTTAAGTCAAACGAGGCCCAACTTGAGGTGAATAAGATAAGGCTGAGTCAAACAAGACCCGACTCGAGGCAAAAATGATAAGGTTGGGTCAAACGAGGACCGACTCAAGGTGCAAATGATAACGTTGAGTCAAACGAGGCCCGATTCGAGACACAAATATAAGGTTGATTCAAAGGAGGCCCGACTCGAGGTGCAAATGATAATGTTGAGTCGAACGAGGCCCGACTCGAGGCACAAATGATAAGGTTGAGTCAAATGAGATCCGACTCGAGGCGCAATTGATATGGTTGAGAGAAACGAGACTCGACTCGAGGTGAATAAGTTAAGGTTGAGTCAAACAAGACTCGACTCGAGGCATAAATGATAAGGTTGAGTCAAACGAGGCCCGACTCGAGGTGCAAATGATAACGTTGAGTCAAACGAGGCCCAATTTGAGACACAAATGATATGGGTGAGTCAAAGGAGGCCTAAGTTGAGGCGTCAATGGTAAGGGTGAGTTGAACGAGGCCCGACTCGTGGCACAAATTATAAGGTTGAGTCGAACGAGGCCCGAGTTGAGGCACAAATGATAAGGTTGAGTCCAATGAGGCCAGACTCGAGGCACAAATGATAGGGTTGAGTCGAACGAGGTTCGACTCAAGGCAGAAATGATTAGGTTGAGTCCAACGAGGCCTGACTCGAGGCGCAAATGATATGGTTGAGTCAAATGAGGCTTGGGTTAATGCACAAATGATATGGGTGAGTCAAACGAGGCCCGGGTTGACGCACAAATGATATGGGTGAGTCCAACGAGGCCTGCCTCAAGGCGCAAATGATAATGTTGAGTCAAACAAGGCTCGACTCGAGGTGCAAATGGTAACGTTGAGTCAAACGAGGCCCAACTCGAGGCATAAATGATATGGTTGAGTCAAACGAGGCTCGACTCGAGGCGTAAATGATAAGGTTGAGTCAAACAAGGACCGACTCAAGGTGCAAATGATAAGGTTAAGTCAAACGAGTCCTGACTCGAGGCACAAATGATATGGGTGTGTCAAACGAGGCCCGACTCTAGACGTAAATGATAAGGGTAAGTCGAACGAGGCCCGACTCGTAGCGCAAATTATAAGGTTGAGTCAAACGAGACCCGAGTCGAGGCGTAAATGATAAGGTTGAGTTGAACAAGCGCCGACTCGAGGCACAAATGATAAGGTTAAGTCAAATGAGTCCCGACTCGAGGCGCAATTGATATGGTTGAGTCAAACGAGGCCCGACTCGAGACGCAAATGGTAAGGGTGAGTTGAACGAGGCCCGACTCGTGGCGTAAATTATAAGGTTGAGTCAAACGAGACCCGAGTCGAGGCGTAAATGATAAGGTTGAGTCAAATGAGGTCCGTCTCGAGGCGTAATTGATATCATTGAGTCAAACGGGTTCCGACTCGAGGCCCAAATGATAAGGTTGAGTCGAACGGGGCCTGACTCGAGGCATAAATGATATGGTTGAGTCAAACGAGGCCCAGCTTGAGGCACAAATGATATGGAAGAGTCAAACGAGGCCCGACTCGAGGCGCAAATGGTAAGGCTGAGTTTAACGAGGCCTGACTCGAGGCGCAAATTATAAGGTTGAGTCAAACGAGGCCTGACTCGAGCTGCAAATCATAAGTTGATACGGTTGAGTCAAACGAGGCTCGACTCGAGGCGCAAATAATAAGGTTTAGTCAAACGAGGCCTAACTCGAGGTGCAAATGATACGATTTAGTCAAACGAGGCTATACTCGAGGCACAAATGATAAGGCTGAGTCAAACAAGGCCCGACTAGAGGCATAAATTATAAGGTTGAGACAAACGAGTCCTGACTCGAGCTGCAAATGATAAGGTTGAGTCAAACGAGGCGCAACTCCAGGCACAAATGATATGGTTGAGTCAAACGAGGCCCGACTCGAGGCGCAAATGGTAACGCTGAGTTCAACGAGGCCTGACTCGAGGCGCAAATTATAAGGTTGAGTCAAACGAGGGCTGACTCGAGGAACAAATGATAAGGTTAAGTCAAACAAGGCCCGACTCAAGGCGCAAATGATAAGGTTGAGTTGAACGAGCCTCGACTTGAGACGCAAATGATAAGGTTGTGTCAAACGAGACCCGAGTTGATGCACAAATGATATGGGTGAGTCAAACGAGGCCCGACTCGAGGCACAAAGGATATGGTTGAGTCAAATGAGGCTTGACTCGAGGCGTAAATGATAATGTTAAGTCAAACGAGGCCCGACTCGAGGTGCAAATGATAAGGATGAGTCAAACGAGTCCCAACTCGAGGCACAAATGATATGGGTGTGTTAAACGAGGCTGCACTCGAGGCAAAAAAGGTAAGGTTGAGTCAAACGAGGCCCAACTCGAGGCATAAATGATATGGTTGAGTCAAACGAGGCTCAACTCGAGGCGTAAATGATAAGGTTGAGTCAAACAAGGACCGACTCAATGTGCAAATAATAAGGTTGAGTCAAACGAGTTCCGACTCGAGGAACAAATGATATGGGTGTGTCAAACGAGGCCTGACTCTAGACGCAAATGGTAAGGGTGAGTTGAACGAGGCCCGACTCGTGGCGCAAATTATAAGGTTAAGTCAAACGAGACCCGAGTCGAGGCGTAAATGATAAGGTTGAGTTGAACAAGCGCTGACTCGAGGCACAAATGATAAGGTTAAGTCAAATAAGTCTCGACTCGAGGCGCAATTGATATGGTTGAGTCAAATGAGGCCTGACTCGAGATGCAAATGGTAAGGGTGAGTTGAATGAGGCCCGACTCGCGGCGCAAATTATAAGGTTGAGTCAAACGAGACCTGAGTCGGGGCGTAAATGATAAGGTTGAGTCAAATAAGGTCCGACTCGAGGCGTAATTGATATCGTTGAGTCAAACGGGTCCCGACTCGAGGCCCAAATGATAAGGTTGAGTCAAACGGGGCCCGACTCGAGGCATAAATGATATGGTTGAGTCAAACGAGGCCCGGCTTGAGGCACAAATGTTATGGAAGAGTCAAACAAGGCCTGACTCGAGGCGCAAATGGTAAGGCTGAGTTCAACGAGGCCTGACTCGAGGCGCAAATTATAAGATTGAGTCAAACGAGGCCTGACTCGAGCTGCAAATGACAAGGTTGTGTCAAAGGAGGCTCGACTCGAGGCGCAAATGATAAGGTTTAGTCAAACGAGGCCTGACTCGAGGCGCAAATGATACGGTTGAGTCAAACGAGGCTTTACTCGAGACGCAAATAATAAGGTTTAGTCAAATGAGGCCTAACTCGAGGCGCAAATGATACGATTGAGTCAAACGAGCCTATACTCGAGGCACAAATGATAAGGCTAAGTCAAACAAGGCCCGACTAGAGGCATAAATTATAAGGTTGAGACAAACGAGTCCTGACTCGAGCTGCAAATGATAAGGTTGAGTCAAATGAGGCGCGACTCCAGGCACAAATGATATGGTTGAGTCAAACGACGCCCGACTCGAGGCGCAAATGGTAACGCTGAGTTCAACAAGGCCTGACTCGAGGCGCAAATTATAAGGTGGAGTCAAACGATGGCTGACTCGAGGCACAAATGATAAGTTTGAGTCAAACAAGGCCTGACTCAAGGCGCAAATGATAAGGTTGAGTTGAACGAGCCTCGACTCGAGACGCAAATGATAAGGTTGTGTCAAACGAGACCCGAGTTGAAGCACAACTGATATGGGTGAGTCAAACGAGGCTCGACTCGAGGCATAAAGGATATGGTTGAGTCAAATGAGGCTCTACTCTAGGCGTAAATGATAAGGTTGAGTCAAACGAGGCCCGACTCGAGGTGCAAATGATAAGGATGAGTTAAACGAGTCCCAACTCGAGGTACAAATGATATGGGTGTGTTAAACGAGGCTGCACTCGAGTGAAAAAAGATAAGGTTGAGTCAAACGAGGCCCAACTCGAGGCATAACTGATATGGTTGAGTCAAACGAGGCCCGACTCGAGGCGTAAATGATAAGGTTGAGTCAAACAAGGACCGACTCAAGGTGCAAATGATAAGGTTGAGTCAAACGAGTCCTGACTCGAGGCACAAATGATATGGGTGTGTCAAACAAGGCCCGACTCTAGACGCAAATGGTAAGGGTGAGTTGAACGAGGACCCCCGACTCGTGGCGCAAATTATAAGGTTGAGTCAAACGAGACCCGAGTCGAGGCGTAAATGATAACGTTGAGTTGAACAAGCGCCGACTCGAGGCACAAATGATAAGGTTAAGTCAAATGAGTCCCGACTCGAGGCGCAATTGATATGGTTGAGTCAAACGACGCCCGCCTTGAGACGCAAATGGTAAGGGTGAGTTAAACGAGGCCCCACTCGTGGCGCAAATTATAAGGTTGAGTCAAACGAGACCCGAGTTGAGGCGTAAATGATAAGGTTGAGTCAAATGAGGTCCGACTCGAGGCGCAATTGATATCGTTGAGTCAAACGGGTCCCAACTCGAGGCCCAAATGATAAGGTTGAGTCAAACGAGGCCCGACTCGAGGCATAATGTTATGGTAGAGTCAAACGAGGCCCGACTCGAGGCGTAAATGATAAGGTTGAGTAAAACAAGGCCCGACTCGAGGTGCAAATGATAAGGTTGAGTCAAACGAGACCCGAGTCGAGGCGTAAATGATAAGGCTGAGTCGAACGAGGCCCGACTCGAGGCACAAATGATAAGGTTGAGTCAAATGAGGCTTGACTTAAGGCCAAATGGTAAGGATGAGTTGAACAAGGACTGAGTTGAGGCGCAAATTATAAAGTTGAGTTAAATGGGGCCTGACTCGAGGCACAAATGATAAGCTTGAGTGAAACGAGGCCCGACTCAAGGTGCAAATGATAAGGGTGAGTCGAACGAGTCCCGACTCAAGACGCAAAAGATAAGGTTGAGATAAACGAGACCCGAGTTGACACACAAATGATATAGGTGAGTCGAACGAGACCCGACTCGAGGCGCAAATGATAAGGTTGAGTCAAACGAGGCCCGACTCAAGGCGCAAATGATAAGGGTGAGTCGAACGAGTCACGACTCGAGACGCAAAAGATAAGGTTGAGATAAACGAGACCCGAGTTAACACACAAATGATATGGGTGAGTCAAACGAGGCCCGACTTGAGGCGCAAATGATAAGGTTGAGTGGAACGAGGCCTGACTCGAGTCCCAAATAATTAGGTTGAGTCAAATGAGGCCCGACTCGAGGCGCAATTAATATCGTTAAGTCAAACGAGGCTCGACTCGATGCGCAAATGATAAGGTTGAGTCAAACGAGGCTTGACTCATGGCGCAAATTATAAGGTTGAATCAAACGAGACCCGAGTCGAGGCACAAATGATAAGGTTAAGTCAAACGAGACCTGACTTAAGTTGCAAATGATAACGGTTAGTCAAACGAGGCCCAACTCGAGGAACAAATGATATGGGTGAGTCAAACGAGGCCCGACTCGAGGCGTAAATGGCAAGGTCGAGTTGAACGAGGCCTGACTCGTGGCACAAATTGTAAGGTTGAGTCAAATGAGGCCAAACTCGAGGTGCAAATGATATGGTTGAGTCAAATGAGGCCCGAGTTCATGCACAAATGATATGGTGAGTCAAACGAGGCCCAACTCGAGGCGCAAATGATAAGGTTAAGCCAATCGAGGCACGACTCGAGGCACAAATGATAAGGTTGAGTCAAATGAGGCTCGACTTGAGGCACAAATGATAAGGTTGAGTGAAATGAGGCCCGGCTCGAGGCGCAATTAATGTGGTTGAGTCAAACAAGGCCCGCCTCAAGGCAAAAAAGATAAGGTTGAGTCAAACGAGGGCCGACTCTAGGCATAAATGATATGGTTGAGTCAAACGAGGCCCGACTCGAGGAGCAAATGATAAGGTTGTGTCAAATGAGGCCCGACTCGAGGCGCAAATGATATAGTTGAGTCAAACAAGGCCTGACTCGAGGCGCAAATGATATGGTTGAGGCGTAAATGATATGGTTGTGTCAAACGAGGTCCGACTCAAGGCATAAATGATAAGGGCGAGTCAAACGATGCCCGACTCAAGGTGCAAATGATCAGGTTGAGTCGAACAAGGCCTAACTCGAGTCACAAATCATAAGGTTGTGTCAAACGAGGCCCGACTTGAGGCGCAAATGATATGGTTGAGCCAAATGAGGCCTAACTCAAGGCACAAATGATATGGTTGAGGCATAAATGATATGGTTGTGTCAAACGAGGTCCGAGTCGAGGCAAAAATGATATGGGTGAATCAAATGATAAGGTTGAGTCGAACGAGGACTAACTCGAGTCTCAAATGATAAGGATATGTCAAACGAGGCCGGAGTCGAGGCGCAAATGATATGGTTGAGTCAAATGAGGCCTGACTCGAGGCACAAATGATAAGGTTGAGTCAAACGAGTCCTGACTCGAGGCGCAAGTGATATGGCTGAGACAAACGAGGCCCAACTTGAGGCGCAAATGATAAGGTTGAGCCGAACGAGGCCCGACTCGAGGCATAAATGATACGGGTGAGTCAAACGAGGCCCGACTCGAGGCGCAAATGACAAGGTTGAGTCGAACGAGGCCTAACTCGAGTCGCAAATGATAAGGTTATGTCAAACGAGGCCCAACGCGAGGCGCAAATGATATGGTTGAGTCAAATAAGGCCCGAGTTGACACACAAATGATATGGGTGAGTCAAACAGGGCCCGACTCGAGGCACAAATGATAAGGTTGAGCCAATCGAGGCACGACTTGAGGCACAAATGACAAGGTTGAGTCAAACGAGGCCTGACTCGAGGTGCAAATGATAAGGTTGAGTCAAACGAGGCTCGACTCGAGGCACAAATGATAAGGATGAGTCAAATGAGGCTCGACTCGAGGCACAAATGATAAGGTTGAGTGAAACGAGGCTGACTCGAGGTGCAAATGATAAGGTTGAGTCAAACGAGACCCGACTCGAGGCAGAAATGATATGGGTGAGTCAAACGAGGCCCGACTCGAGGGGCAAATGGTAAGGGAGAGTTGAACGAGGCCCGACCCAAGGCACAAATTATAAGGATGAGTCAAACGAGCCCTAACTCGATGCATAAATGATAAGGTTGAGTCAAAGCAGGCCTAATTAGAGGCGCAAATGATAAGGTTGAGTTGAACGAGGCCCGACTCGAGGCGTAAATGATAAGGTTGAGTCAAATGAGGCCTAGCTCGAGGCACAATTGATGTGGTTGACTCAAACAAGGCCCGCCTCAAGGCAGAAAAGATAAGGTTGAGTCAAACGAGGCCCGACTCTAGGCATAAATGATATGGTTAAGTCCAACGAGGCTCGACTCGAGGCGTAAATGATAAGGTTGAGTCACACGAGGACCGACTCAAGGTGGAAATAACGAGGCCCGACTCTAGGCACAGATGATATGGGTGAGTTAAACGAGGACTGACTCGAGCCGCAAATGGTAAGGGTGAGTTGAACAAGGCCTGACTCATGGCGCAAATTATAAGGTTGAGTCAAACGAGACCTGCCTCATGGCGTAAATTATAAGATTGAGTCAAATAAGACCCGAGTCGAGGCGTAAATGATAAGGTTAAGTTGAACGAGGTCCGACTCGAGGCGCAAATGATAAGGTTGAGTCAAATGAGGCCCGACTCGAGGTGCAAATGATATGGTTGAGTCAAACGAGGCCCGACTCGAGGCACAAATGATATGGTTGAGTCAAACGAGGCCTGATTCGAGGCGTAAATGATAAGGATGAGTTGAACGTGGCCCACTCGAGGCACAAATGATAAGGTTGAGCCAAATAAGGCCCGACTCGAGGCACAATTGATGTGGTTGAGTCAAACAAGGCCCGACTCGAAGCGCAAATGATGAGGTTTAGTCAAATGAGGTCTAACTCGAGGTGCAAATGATAAGGTTTAATCAAACGAGGCTCGACTCGAGGCGCAAATGATAAGGTTGAGTGAAACGAGGCTGACTCGAGGTGTAAATGATAAGGTTGAGTCAAACGAGGCTCGACTTGAGGAACAAACGATATGGGTGACTCAAACGAGGCCCGCCTCGAGGCGCAAATGGTAAGGGTGAGTTGAACGAGGCCGAACTCGTGGCACAAATTATAAGGTTGAGTCAAACGAGGCCCGACTCGAGGTACAAATGATAAGGTTAAGTCAAATGAGGCCAGACTTGAAGCACAAATGATAAGGTTGAGTCAAACGAGGTTCGGCTCGAGGCGTAAATGATAAGTTTGAGTCAAACAAGACCCACTCGAGGCGCAAATAATATAGTTGAATCAAACGAGGCCTGATTTGACACACAAATGATATGGGTGAGTCAAACGAGGCCCGACTCAAGGGGCAAATGATAGGTTGAGTCAAACGAGGCTCGACTCAAGGCGCAAATTATAAGGTTGAGTCAAATGAGGCTTGACTCAAGGCACAAATGATAAGCTTGAGTGAAACGAGGCTGACTCGAGGTGAAAATGATAAGGTTGAGTTAAACGAGGGCCGACTTGAGGCACAAATGATCTGGTGAGTCAAACGAGGCCTGACTTGAGGCGCAAATGGTGAGGCTGAGTTGAACGAGGATCGACTCGTGGCGCAAATTTTAAGGTTGAGTCAAACAAGGCCCGACTCAAGGCACAAATGATAAGGATGAGTCAAATTAGGCCCGACTCGATGCGCAAATCATAAGGTTGAGTCGAACGAGGTTCGTCTCGAGGCATAAATGATAAAGTTGAGTCAAACGAGGCCCGACTCGAGGCGCAAATGATATGGTTGAGGCATAAATGATATGGTTGTGTCAAACGAGGACCGTCTCAAGGCATAAATGATATAGGTGAGTCAAACGATGCCCGACTCAAGGCGCAAATGATAAGGTTGAATCAAATGAGGCCTAACTCGAGGCACAAATGATAAGGTTGAGTCAAATGAGGCCCAACTCCAGGCGTAAATGATACGGTTGAGTCAAACGAGGATCGAGTTCACGCACAACTAATATGGGTGAGTCAAACGAGGACCGACTCGAGGCACAAATGATACGGTTGAGTCAAACGATGCCCGACTCAAGGCATAAATGATATGGTTGAGTCAAATGAGGACCGACTCAAGGCACAAATGATAAAGTTGAGTCAAATCAGGCCCAACTCGACGCGCAAATGATAAGGTTTAGTCGAATGAGGCTCGACTCGAGGCGTAAATTATAAGGTTGAGTCAAATGAGGCCCGACTCGGGACCCAAATGATAAGGTTGAGTCAAACGAGGCTCGACTCGAGGCGCAAATGATAAGGTTGAGTCAAACAAGGCTCTACTTTAGGCGCAAATGATAAGGTTGAGTGCAACGAGGCCGACTTGAGGTGCAAAGGATAAGGTTGAGTCAAACGAGGCCCGACTCGAGGCACAAATGATATGGTTGAGTCAAACGAGGCCCAACTCGAGGCGTAAATGGTAAGGGTGAGTTGAACGAGGCCCGACTCGTGCGACAAATGATAAGGTTGATTCAAACGAGGCTGGCTCGAGGCGCAAATGATATGGTTAAGTCAAACGAGGCCTGACTTGAGGTGCAAATGATATGGGTAAGTCAAATGAGGCTTGACTCAAGGCGCAAATGATAAGGTTGAGTCAAACGAGGCCAGACTCGAGGCGCAAAATATAAGGTTAAGTCAAACGAGGCCCGACCCGAGGCACAAAGGATAAGGTTAAGTCAAACGAGGCCCGACTCAAGGTGCAAGTGATATGATTGAGTCAAACGAGGGCTCAGTTGATGCACAAATGATATGGGTGAGTCAAACAAGGCCTGACTCAAGGCGCAAATGATAACATTGAGTCAAACGAGGCCAGACTCGAGGCATAAATGATATGGTTCAGTCAAATGAGGCCTGAGTTGAGGCCCAAATGATATGGGTGAGTCAAATAAGGCCCGAGTCAAGGCACAAATGATATGGGTGAGTCAAACGAGGCCCGACTCGAGGCTCAAATGGTAAGGGTGAGTCAAACGAGGCCTGACTCGAGGCACAAATGATAAGGTTGAGTCAAAACGTGGCCCGACTCGAGACGCAAATGCTAAGGTTGAGCCGAACGAGGCCCGAGTCGAGGCACAAATGATAAGGTTGAGTCGAACGAGGCCCGACTCGCGGTGTAAATGATAAGGTTCAGTTAAATGAGGTCTGACTCGTGGTGCAAATGATATGGTTAAGTCAAATGAAGCCCGACTCATGGCGCAAATGATAAGGATGAGTCAAATGAGGCCCGCGTTGACGCACAAATGGGAAGATTGAGTTGAACGAGGCTCGACTCGAGGCACAAATTAATAGGTTCAGTCAAACGAGGCCTGAGTTGAGGCCCAAATGATATGGGTGAGTCAAATAAGGCCCGAGTCAAGGCACAAATGATATGGGTGAGTCAAACGAGGCCTGACTCGAGGCTCAAATGGTAAGGGTGAGTCAAACGAGGCCTGACTCGAGGCACAAATGATAAGGTTTAGTCGAAACGAGGCCCGACTTGAGGCACAAATGATAAGGTTGAGCCAAACGAAGCCCGACATGAGGCGCAAATGATAAGGTTGAGTCAAATGAGGCCTGACTCGAGGAACAAATGATAAGGTTGTGTCAAACAAGGCCCGACTCGAGGCGCAAATGATATGGTTGAGTCAAACGAGACCCGTCTCGTGGCACCAATGATATGGTAGAGTCAAACGAGGCCCGACTCGAGGCGTAACTCATATGGTTAAGTCAAACGAGGCCTGAGTTGACACACAATTGATATAGGTGATCAAACGAGGACCGACTCGAGATGCAAATAATATGGTTGAGTCAAACGTGGCCTGACTCAAGCCATAAATGATATGGTTGAGTCAAATGGGGCCCAACTTGAGGCACAAATGATATAGGTAAGTGAAATGAGGCCCGACTCGAGGCGCAAATGATAAGGTTGAGTCAAATGAGGCCTGACTCGGGGCTCAAACGATAAGGTTGAGTTAAACGAGGCTCGAGTTGAGGCACAAATGATATAGGTGAGCCAAACAAGGCCCGAGTCGAGGCGCAAAAGATATGAGTGAGTCAAACGAGCCCCTACTTGAGGCGCAAATGGTAAGGTGAGTTGAACGAGGCCCAACACGAGGCGCAAATGATATGGTTGAGTCAAACGAGGCCCGACTTGAGGCGCAAATGTTATGGTTGAGTCAAACGAGGCTCGAGTTGAGGCACAAATGATATGGGTGAGCCAAACAAGGCCCAAGTCGAGGCGCAAAAGATATGGGTGAGTCAAACAAGCCCCTACTCGAGGCGCAAATGGTAAGGGTGAGTTGAACGAGGCCCAACACGAGGCGCAACTGATATGGTTGAGTCAAACAAAGCCCGACTCGAGGCGCAAATGATATGGTTGAGTCACATGAGGCCCGACTCAAGGCACAAATGATATGGTCGTGTCAAACAAGGTCCGACTCGAGGCACAAATGATATGGGTGAGTCAAACGAGGCCCGGCTCGAGGCACAAATGATAAGGTTGAGTTGAACGAGGTCCAACTCGAGGCGCAAATGATATGGTTGAGTCAAACGAGGCCTGACTTGACGCACAAATGATATGTGTGAGTCAAACGAGGCCCGACTCGAGGTGCAAATGATATGGTTGAGGCGTAAATGATATGGTTGTGTCAAACAAGGTCCGACTCGAGGCATAAATGATATGGGTGAGTCAAACGATGCCCGACTCAAGGCATAAATGATATGGTTGAGTCAAACGAGGCCTAACTCGAGTCGCAAATGATAAGGTTGTGTCAAACGAGGCTCGACTCGAGGCGCAAATGATATGGTTGAGTCAAATGAGGCCCGAATCGAGGCACAAATGATAAGGTTGAGTGAAATGAGGCCGACTCATGGCGTAAGTGATATGGTTGAGTCAAACGAAGCCTCGATTGATGCACAAATGATATGGGTGAGTCAAACAAGGCCCGACTCAAGGCGCAAATGATAAGGTTGAGTCAAACGATGCCCGAGTGGGGGCCCAAATGATATGGGTGAGTCAAATAAGCCCCGAGTCAAGGCACAAACGATATGGGTGAGTCAAAGATGCCCGACTCCTGGCACAAATGGTAAGGGTGAGTCAAACGAGGCCTGACTCGAGGCGCAAATGATAAGGTTGAGTCAAAACGAGGCCCAACTCGAGACACAAATGCTAAGGTTAAGCCGAACGAGGCCCGACTCGAGGCACAAATGATAAGGTTAAGTCGAACAAGGGCCGACTCGAGGTGCAAATGATAAGGTTGAGTTAAACGAGGCCTGACTCGTGGCGCAAATGATATGGTTGAGTCAAACGAGGCCTGACTTGTGGCACAAATGATAAGGGAGAGTCAAACAAGGCCCGCGTTGACGCACAAATGGTAAGGGTGAGTTGAACGAGGCCAGACTCGAGGCACAAATTATTAGGTTGAGTCAAACGAGGCCCGACTCGAGGCGCAAATGATAAGGTTGAGCCGAACGAGGCCCGACACTAGGCGTAAATGATAAGTTTGAGCCGAATGAGGCACGACTCGAGGCGCAAACGATAAAGTTGAGCCGAATGAGGCCCGACTCGAGGAGCAAATGATAAGGTTGTGTCAAACAAGGCCCGACTCGAGGCGCAAATGATATGGTTAAGTCAAACGAGGCCCGACTTGAGGCGCAAATAATATGGTTGAGGTATAAATGATATGGTTATGTCAAACGAGGTCCGACTCGAGGCATAAATGATATGGGTGAGTCAAACGATGCCTGACTCAAGGCACAAATGATAAGGTTGATTCAAACGAGGACTAACTCGAGTCACAAATGATAAGGTTGTGTCAAACGAGGCCCAACTCGAGGCGCCAACGATATGGTTGAGTCAAATGAGGCCCGACTCGAGGAACAAATGATAAGGTTGAGTCAAACGAGGCCCGACTCGAGATGCAAGTGATATGGTTAAGTCAAACGAGGACCGACTCGAGGTGCCAATGATAAGGTTGAGCCGAACGAGGCCTAACTCGAGTCGCAAATGATAAGGTTATGTTAAACAAGGCCCTACTCGAGGCATAAATGATATGGGTGAGTCAAATGATGCCTGACTCAAGGCACAAATGATAAGGTTGAGTCGAACAAGGCCTAACTCGAGTCGCAAATGATAAGGTTGTGTCAAACAAGGCCCGACTCGAGGCGCAATTGATATGGTTGAGTCAAACGAGGCCTGACTCGAGGTGCAAGTGATAAGGTTAAGTCAAACGAGGCTCGACTCGAGGCACAAATTATAAGGATGAGTCAAACGAGCCCTAACTCGATGCATAAATGATAAAGTTGAGTCAAAGGAGGCCTGATTCAAGGCGCAAATGATAAGGTTGAATTGAACGAGGCCCAACTCGAGGCGCAAATGATAAGGTTGTGTCAAATGAGG
Organism: Dicorynia guianensis; assembly: GCA_037013595.1. Lineage (NCBI taxonomy): Eukaryota > Viridiplantae > Streptophyta > Magnoliopsida > Fabales > Fabaceae > Dicorynia > Dicorynia guianensis. The sequence goes on along the minus strand of JASUAB010000002.1, from coordinate 18,834,012 downwards.
CCCGGCTCGAGGCGCAATTGATGTGGTTGAGTCAAACAAGGCCCGTCTCAAGGCGAAAAAGATAAGGTTGAGTCAAACGAGGCCCGACTCTAGGCATAATTGATATGGTTGAGTTAAACGAGGCTCAACTCGAGGCGTAAGTGATAAGGTTGAGTCACACGAGGATCGATTTAAGGTAGAAATGATAAGGTTGAGTCAAACGAGGCCTGACTCGAGGAACAAATGATATGGGTGAGTCAAACGAGGACTGACTCGAGCCGCAAATGGTAAGGGTGAGTTGAACGAGGCCTGACTCGTGGCGCAAATTATAAGGTTGAGACAAACGAGACCCGCCTCGTGGCGCAAATTATAAGGTTGAGTCAAACGACACCCGAGTTGAGGCATAAATGATAAGGTTGAGTCAAATGAGGTCCGACTCGAGGCGCAATTGATATCGTTGAGTCAAACGGGTCCCGACTCGAGGCCCAAATGATAAGGTTGAGTCAAATGAGGCCCGACTCCAGGCGTAAATAATATAGTTGAGTCAAATGAGGCCCGAGTTGACACACAAATCATATGGGGAGTCAAATGAGGCCCGACTCAAGGGGCAAATGATAAGGTTAAGTCAAACGAGGCTCGACTCAAGGATAAATTATAAGGTTGAGTCAAACGAGGCTTGACTCGAGGCACAAATGATAAGCTTGAGTGAAACGAGGCCGACTCGAGGTGAAAATGATAAGGTTGAGTCAAACGAGGCCCGACTTGAGGCACAAATGATTTGGTGAGTCAAATGAGGCCCAACTCAAGGCGCAAATGGTGAGGGTGAGTTGAACGAGGCCCGACTCGTGGCGCAAATTAAAAGGTTGAGTCAAACAAGGACCGACTCAAGGCACAAATGATAAGGTTGAGTCAAATCAGGCCTAACTCGACGCGCAAATGATAAGGTGGAGTCGAACGAGGTTCGTCTCGAGGCATAAATGATAAGGTTGAGTCGAACGAGGCCCGCCTCGAGGCACAAATGATATGGTTGAGTTGAACGAGTCCCGACTCGAGGCGCAAATGATAAGGTTGAGTCGAAGGAGGCCCAACTCGAGTCACAAATGATAAGGTTGTGTCAAACGAGGCCCAACTCGAGGCGCAAATGATATGGTTGAGTCAAATGAAGCTCGAGCTGATGCACAAATGATATGGGTGAGTCAAACGAGGCCCAACTCTAAGCGCAAATGGTAAGGATGAGTTGAACGAGGCCCAATACGAGGCCAAAATTATAAGGTTGAGTCAAACGAGGCCCGACTCGAGGCACAAATGATAAGGTTGAGTCAAACGAGGGCCGACTCTAGGCACAAATGATAAAGTTGAGTCAAATGAGGCCGGACTCAAGGCGCAAATGATAAGGTTGAGTCAAACGAGGCCGACTCGAGGTGCAAATGATAAGGTTGAGACAAACGAGGCCCGACTCAAGGCGCAAATAGTAAGGGTGAGTTTAACGAGGCCCAACTCGTGCCGCAAATGATAAGGTTGATTCAAAGGAGGCTGACTCAAGGTGCAAATGATATGGTTAAGTCAAACGAGCCCTGACTTGAGGTACAAATGATATGGGTGAGTCAAATGAGGCCCGACTCGAGTCACAAATAGTAAGGGTGAGTTGAACGAGGCCCAACTCGTGCCGTAAATGATAAGGTTGATTCAAATGAGGCTGACTCGAGGCGCAAATGATATGGTTAAGTCAAACGAGGCCTGACTTGAGGTGCAAATGATATGGGTGAGTCAAATGAGGCTCGACTCGAGGCGCAAATGATAAGGTTGAGTCAAATGAGGCCCGACTCAAGGAGCAAATAATAAGGTTGAGTCAAATGAGGCCCGACTCGAAGCGCAAATGATAAGGTTGAGTCAAACGAGGCCCGACTCGAGGCGCAAATTATAAGGTTGAGTCAAAATGAGGTCCGACTCGAGACACAAATGCTAAGGTTGAGCCAAATGAGGCCCGAGTCGAGGCACAAATGATAAGGTTAAGTCAAATGAGGCCCGACTCAAGGTGCAAATGATAAGGTTAAGTCAAATGAGGCCTGGCTCGAGGCGCAAATGATAAGGTAGAGTCGAATGAGGCCCGACTCGAGGCGCAAAATATAAGGTTAAGTCAAACGAGGCCCAACCCGAGGCACAAGTGATATGGTTAAGTCAAACGAGGCCTCAGTTGACGCACAAATAATATGGGTGAGTCAAACAAGGCCCGACTCAAGGCGCAAATAATAACGTTGAGTCAAACGAGGCCTGACTCGAGGCGTAAATGATATGGTTCAATCAAATGAGGCCCGAGTTGAGGCCCAAATGATATGTGTGAGTCAAATAAGGCCGAGTCAAGGCACAAATGATATGGGTGAGTCAAACGAGGCCCGACTCGAGGCACAAATGGTAAGGGTGAGTCAAACGAGGCCCGACTCGAGGCGCAAATGATAAGGTTGAGTCAAAATGCGGCCCAACTCGTGACGCAAATGATAAGGTTGAGTCGAATGAGGCACAGCTCGAGGCGCAAATGATAAGGTTGAGTCGAACGAGGCCCGACTCGAGGCGCAAAAGATATGGTTGAGTCAAACGAGGCCCGACTTGATGCACAAATGATATGGGTGAGTCAAACGAGGCCCGACTCGAGGCGCAAATGATATGGTTGAGGCGTAAGTGATATGGATGTGTCAAACGAGGTCTGACTCGAGGTATAAATGATATGGGTGAGTCAAATGATGCCCGACTCAAGGCGCAAATGATAAGGTTGAGTCGAACGAGGCCTAACTCGAGTCGCAAATGATAAGGTTGTGTGAAACGAGGCCTGACTCGAGGCGCAAATGATATGGTTGAGTCAAATGAGACCCGACTTGAGGCACAAATGATAAGGTTGAGTCAAACGAGGCCCAACTCGAGGCGCAAGTTATATGGTTGAGTCAAACGAGGCCTCTATTGACGCACAAATGATATGGATGAGTCAAACAAGGCCCGACTCAAGGTGCAAATGATAAGGTTGAGTCAAACGAGGCCCGACTCGAGGCGTAAATGATATGGTTTAGTCAAACGAGCCCGAGTTGAGGCCCAAATGATATGGGTGAGTGAAATAAGGCCCGAGTCGAGGCACAAATGATATGGGTGAGTCAAACGAGGCCCGAGTCGAGGCGCAAATGATAAAGTTGAGTCGAAACGAGGCCCAACTCGCGATGCAAATGCTAAGGTTGAGCCGAACGAGGCCCGAGTCAAGGTACAAATGATAAGGATGAGTCGAACAAGGCCCGCCTCGAGGTGCAAATGATAAGGTTGAGTTAAACAAGGCCTGACTCGTGGCGCAAATGATATGGTTGAGTCAAACGAGGCCTGACTCGTGGCGCAAATAATAAGGGTGAGTCAAACGAGGCCCGAGTGGAGGCACAAATGATATGGGTGAGCTAAACGAGGCCCAAGTCGAGGCGCAAATGATATGGGTGAGTCAAACGAGCCCCCAATCGAGGTGCAAATGGTAAGGGTGAGTTGAACGAGGCCCAACACGAGGCGCAAATGATATGGTTGAGTCAAACGAGGCCCAACTCGAGGCACAAATGATATGGTTGTGTCAAATGATGCCCGACTCGAGACACAAATGATATGGGTGAGTGAAACGAGGCCCGGTTCGAGGCGCAAATGATAAGGTTGAGTCGAACGAGGCTCGACTCGAGGCGCAAATGATATGGTGAGTCAAACGAGGCCCGACTTGACGCACAAATGATATGGGTGAGTCAAACGAGGCCCAACACGAGGCGCAAATGATATGGTTGAGGCGTAAGTGATATGGCTGTGTCAAATGAGGTCCGACTCGAGGCATAAATGATATGGGTGAGTCAAACGATGACCGACTCAAGGCGCAAATGATATGGTTGAGTCGAACGAGGCCTAACTCGAGTCGCAAATGATAAGGTTGTGTCAAACGAGACCCGACTCGAGGCGCAAATGATATGGTTGAATCAAATGAGACCCGAGTTGAGGCACAAATCATAAGGTTGAGTCAAACGAGGCCCAACTTGAGGCGCAAGTTATATGGTTGATTCAAACGAGGCCTCAGTTGATGCACAAATGATATGGGTGAGTCAAACAAGGCCCGACTCAAGGCGCAAATGATAAGGTTGAGTCAAACGAGGCCCGACTCGAGGCTTAAATGATATGGCTCAGTCAAACGTGGTCCAAATGATATGGGTGAGTCAAATAAGGCCCGAGTCGAGGCACAAATGATATGGGTGAGTCAAACGAGGCCCGACTCGAGGTGCAAATGGTAAGGGTGAGTCAAACGAGGCTCGACTCGAGGCGCAAATGATAAAGTTGAGTCAAAATGAGGCCTGACTCGAGACGCAAATGCTAAGGTTGAGCCGAACGAGGCCCGACTCGAGGCACAAATGATAAGGTTGAGTCGAATGAGGCCCGACTTGAGGTGCAAATGATAAGGTTGAATAAAACAAGGCTTGACTCGTGGCGCAAATGATATGGTTGAGTCAAACGAGGCCCGACTCGTGACCCAAATGATAAGGGTGAGTCAAACGAGGCCCGCATTGACGCACAATTGGTAAGGGTGAATTGAACGAGGCCCGACTCGAGGCACAAATTATTAGGTTGAGACAAATGAGGCCTGACTCGAGGCACAAATAATAAGGTTATGTCGAGACGAGGCCCGACTCGAGGCGCAAATGATAAGGTTGAGCTGAACGAGGGCCGACACAAGGCGCAAATCATAAGTTTGAGTCAAATGAGGCCTGACTCGATGAGCAAATGATAAGGTTGTGTCAAACGAGGCCCGACTCGAGGCACAAATGATATGGTTGAGTCAAACGAGGCCCGACTCGAGGCGCAAATGATATGGTTGAAGCGTAAATGATATGGTTGTGTCAAACGAGGTCTGACTCGAGGCATAATGATATGGGCAAGTCAAACGATGCCTGACTCATGGCGCAAATGATAAGGTTGAGTCAAACGAGGCCTAACTCGAGTTGCAAATGATAAGGTTGTGTCAAACGAGGCCCGACTCGAGGCACAAATGATATGGTTAAGTCAAATGAGGCCCGACTCGAGGCACAAATGATAAGGTTGAGTCAAACCCGACTCGAGGCGCAAGTGATATGGTTGAGTCAAACGAGGCCCAACTCGAGGCGCAAATGATAAGGTTGAGCCGAACGAGGCCCAACTCGAGGCATAAATGATATGGGTGAGTCAAACGATGCTCGACTCAAGGCGCAAATGATAAGGTTGAGTCGAACGAGGCCTAACTCGAGTCGCAAATGATAAGGTTGTGTCAAACAAGGCCTGACTCAAGGCGCAAATGATATGGTTGAGTCAAATGAGCTCCGAGTTGATGCACAAATGATATAAGTGAGTGAAACGAGGCCCGACTCCAAAATTATAAGGTTGAGTCAAATGAGACCCGACTTGAGGCGCAAATGATAAGGTTGAGTCAAACGAGGCCCGAGTCGTGGCACAAATGACATGGTTGAGTCAAACAAGGCCTGACTCGAGGCACAAATGATATGGGTGAGTCAAATAAGGCCCAACTCGAGGCGCAAACGGTAAGGTTGAGTCGAACGAGGCCCAACTTGATGCACAAATTATATGGGTGAGTCAAATGAGGCCTGACTCGAGGCATAAATGATATGGTTGAGTCAAACGAGGCCCGACTCTAGGCGCAAATGGTAAGGTTGAGTCGAACGAGGCCCAACTCGAGTCGCAAGTGATAAGGTTGTTCAAACGAGGACTGACTTGACGCGCAAATGATATGGTTGAATCAAATGAGGCCCAAGTTGATGCACAAATGATATGGGTGAGGCAAATGAGGCCCGACTAGAGGCCCAAATTATAAGGATGAGTGAAACGAGGCACGACTCTAGGCACAAATGATATGGTTGAGTCAAACGAGACCCGACCCGAGGCATAAATGATATGGTTGAGTCAAACGAGGCCCAAGTTGATGCACAAATGATATGGGTGAGTCAAACGAGGCTTGAGTCAAGACACAAATGATAAGGTTAAGTCAAACGAGGCCTGACTTGAGGCGCAAATGATAAGGTTGAGTCAAACAAAGCCCGACTCAAGGCGTAAATAATATGGCTGAGTGAAACGAGGCCCGAGTTGACGCACAAATGATATGGGTGAATCAAACGAGGCTCGACTTGAGACGCAAATGATAAGGTTGAGTCAAATGAGGCCCAACTCGAGGCATAAATGATATGGTTGAGTCAAACGAGGCTCGACTCAAGGCGCAAATGATAAGGCTGAGTCAAACGAGGCCCGACTTGAGGCATAAATGATATGGTTGAGTCAAACGAGACCTGACTCGAGGCATAAATGATATGGGTGAGTCAAACGCGGCCTCACTCGAGGGGCAAATGATCAGGTTGAGCCGACCGAGGCCTGACTCGTAGCACAAATGACAAGGTTGGGTCAAACGAGGCCCGACTCGAGGCACAAATGATATGGTTGAGTCAAACAAGGCTTGAGTTGATGCACAAAAGATATGGGAGAGTCAAATGAGGCCCGACTCGAGGCCCAAATTATAAGGATGTGTCAGACGAGACCCGACTCTAGGCACAAATGATAAGGTTGAGTTAAACGAGGGCCGACTCGAGGTACAAATGATATGGTTGAGTCAAACGAGGCCCGGCTCGGGGCACAAATGATAAGGCTGAGTCAAACAAGGCCCGACTTGAGGCGTAAATGATATGGGTGAGTCAAACGCGGCCTTACTCGGGGCGCAAATGATAAGGTTGAGTCGAACAAGGCCTGACTCGTGGCATAAATGATATGGTTGAGTCAAACAAGGGTTGAGTTGATGCACAAATGATATGGGTGAGTCGAATGAGGCCTAAAACGAGGCCCAAATTATAAGGATAAGTCAAACGAGACCCGACTCTAGGCACAAATGATAAGGTTGAGTGAAATGAGGCCTGACTCGAGGCGCAAATGATATGGTTGAGTCAAACGAAGCCTAACTCGAGGAGCAAATGACAACGTTGAGTCAAACAAGGCCTGACTCGAGGCGTAAATGATATGGTTCAGTCAAACGAGGCCTGACCTGAGGCGTAAATGATATGGTTGAGTCAAATGAGGCCCGACTCGAGGCGTAAATGATATGGTTGAGTCAAACGAGGCCTGAGTTGAGGCACAAATGATATGGGTGAGTCAAACGAAGCCCGACTTGAGGCGCAAATCGTAAGGGTAAGTGCAACGAGGCCCGACTCGAGGCATAAATTATAAGGTTAAGTCCAATGAGGCCCGACTTGAGGCACAAATGATAAGGTTGAGTCAAATGAGGCCCGACTCAAGGCATAAGTGATACGGTTGAGTCGAACGAGTCCTGACTTGAGGCAGAAATGATAAGGTTGAGTCAAACGAGGCCCGACTCAAGGCATAAATGATATGCTTGAGTCAAACGAGGCCTGAGTTGATGAATAAATGATATGGGTGAGTCAAACGTGGCCCGACTCGAGACGCAAATGATAAGGTTGAGTCATACGAGGCCCGACTCGAGACGCAAATGCTAAGGTTGAGTGAAACAAGGCCCGTCTCAAGCCGTAAATGATATGGGTGAGTCAAACGAGGCCGGTGTCGAGGCGTAAATGATAAGGTTGAGTCGAACGAGGCCCCACTTGAGTCATAAATGATAAGGTTGAGTCAAATGAGGCCCAACTCGAGGTGCAAATGATAAGGTTGAGGCAAACGAGCCCCAACTCGAGGCATAAATGATATGGTTGAATCAAACAAGGCCCAACTCGAGGCGTAAATGATATGGGTGAGTCAAACGAGGCCCGACTCGAGGCGCAAATGATAAGGTTGAGTCGAATGAGGCCCCACTCGAGTCCTAAATGATAAGGTTGAGTCAAACGAGGCCCGAGTCGAGGTGCAAATGATATGGTTGAGTCAAACGAGGCCCGAGTTGACGCACAAATGATATGGGTGAGTCAAACGAGGCCTGACTCGAGGCATAAATGGTAAGGGTGAGTTGAACAAGACCCGACTCGAGGCCCAAATTATAAGGTTGAGTCAAACGAGGCCCAACTCGAGGCACAAATGATAAGGTTGAGTCAACTGAGGCCCGATTGCAGGCGCAAATGATAAGGTGGAGTCAAACGAGGCCCGACTCGAGGCGCAAATAATATGGTTGAGTCGAACGTGGCCTGAGTTGACGCACAAATGATATGGGTGAGTCAAACCAGGCCCGACTCTAGGCGCAAAAGGTAAGGTTGAGTCAAACGAGGCCCGACTCGAGGCAAAAATGATAAGGTTGAGTCCAACAAGGCCCAAGTCGAGGCGCAAATGATAAGGTTAAGTTAAACGAGGGCCGACTCCAGGCGTAAATGATATGGTTGAGTTAAAGGAGGCCCGAGTTGATGCACAACTCATATGGGTGAGTCAAACAAGGACCGACTCAAGGCAGAAATGATATGATTGAGTCAAATGAGTCCCAACTGAAGGCATAAATGATATGGTTAAGTCAAATAGGGCCCACCTTGAGGCACAAATGATATGGGTGAGTCAAATGAGGCTTGACTCGAGGCGCAAATGATAAGGTTGAGCTGAATGAGGCCCGACTCGAGGTGCAAATGATATGGTTGATTCAAACAAGGCCCGGGTGGACGCACAAATGATAAGGTTAAGTTAAACGGAGCCCAACTTGAGGCACAAATGATATGGTTGAGTCAAATGAGGCCTGACTCGAGACGCAAATGATAAGGTTGAGTCAAACGAGGCTTGACTTGAGGCGTAAATGATATGGGTGAGTCAAACGAGGCCCGACTCGAGACGCAAATGATAAGGTTGAGTCAAGCGAGGCCTAACTCGAGGCATAAATGATATGGTTGAGTCAAACGAGGCCCGACTCGAGGCGCAAATGATAAGGTTGAGTCAAACGAGGCCCGACTCGAGGGGCAAATGATAAGGTTGAGTCAAAGGAGGCCCGACTAGAGGCGCAAATGATATGGTTGAGTCAAACGAGGCCTGAGTTGATGCACAAATGATATGGGTGAGTTAAACCAGGCCCGACTCTAGGCGCAAATGGTAAGGTTGAGTCAAACGAGGCCCGACTCGAGGCCTAAATTATAAGGTTGAGTCAAATGAGGCCCAACTCGAGGCACAAATTATAAGGTTGAGTCAAACGAGGGCCAACTCGACACACAGATGATAAGGTTGAGTCAAATGAGACTCGACTCGAGGCAAAAATGATAAGGTTGAGTCAAACGAGGGCCGACTCCAGGCGTAAATGATATGGTTAAGTTAAAGGAGGCCCGAGTTGATGCACAACTCATATGGTTGAGTCAAACGAGGACCGACTCAAGGCGAAAATGATATGGTTGAGTCAAACGAGTCCTGACTCAAGGCATAGATGATATGTTTAAGTAAAACGGGGCCCACCTTGAGGCACAAATGATATGGGAGAGTGAAATAAGGCCTGACTCGAGGCGTAAATGATAAGGTTGAGTTGAATGAGGCCCGACTCGAGGCGTAAATGATATGCTTGAATCAAACAAGGACTGACTCGAGGCGTAAATGATATGGGTGAGTCAAATGAGGCCCGACTCGAGGCGCAAATGATAAGGTTGAGTTGAACGAGGCCTTACTCGAGTCGCAAATGATAAGGTTCAGTCAAATGAGGCCCAGCTCGAGGCGTAAATGATATGGTTTAGTCAAACGAGGCCCGAGTTGATGCACACATGATATGGGGGAGTCAAACGAGGCCTAACTCGAGGCGCAAATGGTAAGGGTGAGTTGAACGAGACCCGACTCGGGGCCCAAATTATAAGGTTGAGTCAAACAACGCCCGACTCGTGGCACAAATGATAAGGTTAAGTCAAAGGAGGCCTGTCTTGAGGCGGAAATGATAAGGTTGAGTCAAAGGAGGCCTGACTCGAGGCACAAATGATATGGTTGAGTCCAACGAGGCCCGACTCGAGGCGTAAATGATATGGTTGATCAAACGAGGCCTATGTTGAGGCACAAATGATATGGGTGAGTCAAACGAGGCCCGAGTCGAGGCACAAATGATATGGGTGAGTCAAACAAGGCCTAAGTTGAACGAGGCCCGACTCGAGGCATAAATTATAAGGTTGAGTCAAATGAGGCCCGACTCGAGGCTTAAATGATAAGGTTGAGTCAAACGAGGACCGACTCGATGCGTAAATGATAAGGTTGAGTCAAACGAGGCCTGACTCGAGGCGCAAATGATAAGGTTTAGTCAAACGAGGCCCGACTCAAGGCATAAATGATATGCTTGAGTCAAACGAGGCCTAAGCTGATGAATAATTGATATGGGTGAGTCAAACGAGGCCCGACTCGAGACACAAATGATAAGGTTGAGTCGAATGAAGCCTGACTCGAGGCGTAAATGATATGGGTGAGTCCAATGAGGCCTGACTCGAGGCGCAAATGATAAGGTTGAGTCGAACGAGGCCCCACTCGAGTCGCAAATGATAACGTTGAGTCAAATGGGGCCTGACTCAAGGCGCAAATAATATGGTTGAGTAAGACGAGTCCCGAGTTAACGCACACATGATATAGGGGAGTCAAACGAGGCCTAACTCGAGGCGCAAATGGTAAGGGTGAGTTGAACGAGACCCGACTCGAGGCCCAAATTATAAGGTTGAGTCAAACAACGCCTGACTCGAGGCACAAATGATAAAGTTGAGTCAAAGGAGGCCCAAGTTGAGGCACAAATGATAAGGTTGAGTCAAACGAGGCCCGACACAAGGCGTAAATGATATGGTTGAGTCAAATGAGGCCTGAGTTGAGGCACAAATGATATGGGTGAGTCAAACGAGGCATAAATTATAAGGTTGAGTCAAATGCGGCCTGACTCGAGGCACAATTGATAAGGTTGAGTCAAACGAGGCCCGACTCGAGGCGTAAATGATAAGGTTGAGTCGAACAAAGCCTGACTCGAGGCGCAAATCATAAGGTTAAATCAAATGAGGCCCGACTCAAGGCATAAATGATATGCTTGAGTCAAACAAGGCCTGAGCTGATGAATAATTGATTTGGGTGAGTCAAACGAGGCATGACTCGAGATGCAAATGATAAGGTTGAGTCAAGCGAGGCCTGACTCGAGGCGTAAATGATATGGGTGAGTTACACGAGGCCCGACTCGTGGCACAAATGATAAGGTTGAGTCGAACGAGGCTCTACTCGAGTCGTAAATGATCAGGTTGAGTCAAACAAGGCCCGACTCGAGGCACAAATGATAAGGTTGAGTGGAACGAGGCCCCACTCGAGTCATAAATAATAAGGTTGAGTCAAACGAGGCCCGAGTTGAGGCGCAAATGATATGGTTGAGTCAAACGAGGCCCGGCTCGAGGCGCAAATGATAGGTTGAGTTAAACGAGGCCCGAGTTGATGCACACATGATATGGGGGAGTCAAACGAGGCCTGACTCGAGGCACGAATGGTAAGGGTGAGTTGAACGAGACTAGACTCGAGGCCCTAATTATAAGGTTGAGTCAAACGAGACCCGACTCGAGGCACAGATGATAAGGTTGAGTCAAATGAGGCCCGACTCGAGGCGTAAATGAAATGGGTGAGTCAAACGAGGCCCGACTCGAGGCGCAAATGATAAGGTTGAGTCGAACGAGGCCCCACTCGAGTCGTAAATGATAAGGTTGAGTCAAATGAGGCCCGACTCGAGGCAAAAATGATAAGGTTGAGTCGAACGAGGCCCCACTCGAGTCGTAAATAATAAGGTTGAGTCAAACAAGGCCCGAGTCGAGGCGCAAATGATATGGTTAAGTCAAACGAGGCCCGGGTTGAAGCACAAATGATATGGATGAGTCAAACGAGGCCTGACTCGAGGCACAAATGGTAAGGGTGAGTTGAACGAGACCCGACTCGAGGCACAGATGATAAGGTTGAGTCAAATGAGGCCCGACTTGAGGCGCAAATGATAAGGTTGAGTCAAACGAGGCCCGTCTTGAGGCGCAAATGATATGGTTGAGTCAAACGAGGCCCAAGTTGACGTACAAATGATATGGTTGAGTCAAACCAGACCCGACTCTAGGCGCAAATGGTAAGGTTGAGTCAAACGAGGCCAGACTCGAGGCCTAAATTATAAGGTTGAGTCAAACGAGGCCCAACTCGAGGCACAAATGATATGGTTGAGTCAAACGAGGGCTAACTCGAGGCACAAATGATAAGGTTGAGTCAAATGAGACCCGACTCGAGGCAAAAATGATAAGGTTGAGTCAAACGAGGCCTGAGTCAAGGCGCAATTGATAAGGTTGAGTTAAACGAGGGCCGACTCCAGGTGTAAATGATATGGTTGAGTTAAAGGAAGCCCGAGTTTACGCACAACTCATATTGGTGAGTCAATCGAGGACTGACTCAAGGCAGAAATGATATGGTTGAGTCAAACGAGGCCCGACTCAAGGCATAAATGATATGGTTGAGTCAAACGGGGACCACCTTGACGCACAAATGATATGGGTGAGTCAAATGAGGCCTAACTCGAGGCACAAATGATAAGGTTGAGTCGAATGAGGCCCGGCTCGAGGTGCAAATGATATGGTTGATTCAAACGACCCTTGTGGACGCACAAATGATAAGGTTGAGTCGAACGAGGCCCAACTCGAGGCGCAAATGATAATGTGGAGTCAAATGAGGCCCAACTCGAGACGCAAATGATATGGTTGAGTCAAACGAGGCCCGCCTTTAGGCACAAATGATATGGGTGAGTCAAACGAGGCCCGACTCGATGTGCAAATGATAACGTTGAGTCAAACGAGGCCCAACTCGAGGCGCAAATGATAAGGTTGAGTTAAACGAGGGATGACTCGAGGCACAAATGATAAGGTTGAGTCAATTGAGGCCTGACTCAAGGCACAAACGATAAGGTTGAGTCAAACGAGGCCCGCCTCGAGGCACAAGTGATATGGTTGAGTCAAACGAGGCCCGACTCGAGGCACTAATCATAAGGTTGAGTCAAACGAGGCCTGCTTCGAGGCACTAATGATATGGTGGAGTCAAACGAGTCCCGACTGAAGGTGTAAAAGATATGGGTGAGTCAAACGAGGCCCGACTCGAGGTGCAAATGATAAGGTTAAGTCAAATGAGGCCCAACTCGAGTCATAAATGATAATGTTGAGTCAAACAAGGCCTGACTCGAGGCGCAAATGGTAAGGGTGAGTTGAACGAGACCCGACTCGCGGCCCAAATTATAAGGTTGAGTCAAACAACGCCCAACTCGAGGCACAAATGATAAGGTTGAGTCAAATGAGGCCCGACTTGAGGCGCAAATGATAAGGTTGAGTCAAACGAGGCCCGACTCGAGGTGCAAATGATATGGGTGAGTCAAATGATGCCTGACTCGAGGCGCAAAATATAAGGTTAAGTCAAACGAGGCCCGAATCGAGGCACAAATGATAAGGTTGAGTCAAACAAGGCCTGACTCGAGGCGCAAATGATATGGTTGAGACAAACGAGGCCCGGGTTGGCGCACAAAAGATAAGGTTGAGTTTAACGAGGCCCGACTGGAGGCGCAAATGATAATGTTGAGTCAAATAAGGCCTAACTCGAGGCGCACATGATATGGTTGAGTTAAATGAGGCCCGACTTGTGGCACAAATGATATGGGTGAGTCAAACGAGGCCTGACTCGAGGTACAAATGATAAGGATGAGTCAAATGAGGCCCAACTTGAGGCGCAATTGATAAGGTTGAGTCAAACGAGGGCCGACCCGAGGCACAAATGATAAGGTTGAGTCAAACGAGGCCCCACTCGAGTCGCAAATGAGAAGGTTGAGTCAAACGAGGCCCGACTCGAGGCGCAAATGATATGGTTGAGTCAAACGAGGCCCGAGTTGACGCACACTTGATATGGGTGAGTGAAACGAGGCCTGACTCGAGGTGCAAATGATAAGGATGAGTCGAACAAGGCCCAACTCGAGGCGCAATTGATAAGGTTGAGTCGAACGAGGCCCCACTTGTGTCGCAATTGATAAGGCTGAGTCAAACGGGGCCCAACTCGAGGCGCAAATGATATGGTTGAGTCAAATGAGGCCCAAATCGAGGCGCAATTGATAAGGTTGAGTCAAACGAGGCCCCACTTGTGTCGCAATTGATAAGGTTGAGTCAAACGAGGCCCGACTCGAGGCCCAAATGATATGGTTGAGTCAAACGAGGCCCGAGTTGACGCACAAATGATATGGGTGAGACAAACGATGCCTGACTCGAGGCACAAATGGTAAGGGTGAGTTGAACGAGGCTCGATGTGAGGCCCAAATTATAAGGTTGAGTCAAACGAGGCCCGACTCGAGGCACAAATGTAAGGTTGAATCAAACGAGGCCCAACTCGAGGCACAAATGATAAGGTTGAGTGAAATGAAGCCTAACTTGAGGTGCAAAAGATAAAGTTAAGTCAAGCGAGGCCCGGCTCGAGGCGCAAATGATATAGTTGTGTCAAACCAGGCCCGACTTAAGGTGTAAATGATATGATTGAGTCAAACGAGGCCTGAGTTGAGGCACAAATGATATGGGTGAGTCAAAGGAGGCCCGAGTAGAGGCACAAATGATATGGGTGAGTCAAACGAGCCCTGACTCGAGGTGCAAATGGTAAGGTTAGTTGAACGAGGTCCGACTCGAGGCGTAAATGATAAGGTTGAGTCAAATGAGGCATGACTGAAGGCATAAATGATAAGGTTGAGTCAAACGAGTCCCGGCTCGAGGCGCAAATGATAACGTTGAGTCAAATGAGCCCCGACTCGTGGCACAAATGATATGGTTGAGTCGATCGAAGCCCGACTTGAGTCAAAAATGATATGGTTGAGTCAAATGAGGCCCGAGTTGAAGCACAAATGATATGGGTGAGTCAAATAAGGCCCGAGTCAAGGCACAAATGATATTGGTGAGTCAAACGAGGCTCGACTTGAGGCTCAAATGATATGGGTGAGTCAAACGAGGCCCGACTCGAGGCGTGAATGGAATGGTTGAGTCAAACGAGGCCTAAGTTGATGTAAAAATGATATGGTTAAGTCAAACGAGGCCCGACTCGAGGTGCAAATGATAAGGTGTAGTTGAATGAGGCCTGACTCAAGGTGTAAATGATAAGGTTGAGTCAAACGAGGCCCGACTCAAGGCGTAAATGATATGGTTAAGTCAAACGAGTCCCGAGTTGACGGACAAATGATATGGGTGAGTCAAACGAGGCCCGACTCGAGACGTAAATGACAAGGTTGAGTCAAACGAGACCCGCCTCGACGCATAAATTATATGGTTGAGTTAAACGAGGCCCGACTTAAGGCACACCTGATATGGCTGAGTCAACCGCGGCCTGACTTGTGATGCAAATGTTAAGGTTGATTCAAACGGGGCCTAACTCGTGGCACAAATGATAAGGGTAAGTCAAACGAGGCCCGACCCAAGGCACAAATTATAAGGTTGAGTCAAATGAGGCCTGACTCGAGGAGCAAATGATATGGTTGAGTCAAATGAGGGCCAAGTTGAGGCACAAATGATATGGGTGAGTCTAACGAGGCACAAGTCAAAGCGCAAATGATATTGGTGAGTCAAACGAGGCCCGACTCAAGGAGCAAATGGTAAGGGTGAGTTGAATCAGGCCCAACACAAGGCGCAAATGATAAGGTTGAGTCAAACGAGGCCTGATTCGTGGCACAAATGGTATGGGTGAGTAAAACGAGGCCCGACTCGAGGCGCAAATGGTATGGTTGAGTCAAATAAGGCCCAAGTTGATGCACAAATAATATGGTTGAGTCAAATGAGGCCTGACTCAAGGCGCAAATGATTAGGTTGAGTCGAACAACGCTTGACTCGAGGCGCAATTGATAAGGTTGAGTCAAACGAGGCCTGACTCAAGGCATAAAAGATATGGTTGAGTCAAATGTGGCCCGCCTTGAGGCACAATTGATATGGGTGAGTCAAATGAGGCGTGACTCGAGGCGCAAATGGTAAGGGTGAGTTGAATGAGGCCCTACACGAGGCGCAAATGAAAAGGTTGAGTCAAACGAGGACCAACTCGAGGGGCAAGTGATAAGGTTAAGTTGAACGAGGCCCGACTCGAGCCACAAATCATAAGGTTGAGTCAAATGAGGCCTAACTCGACGCATAAATGATATGGTTGAGTCAAACGAGGTCCGACTTGAGGCACAAATGGTAAGGGTGAGCCAAACATGGCCTGACTCGAGACGCAAATGATAAGGTGATGTCGAACGAGGCCTAACTTGAGGCTCAAATGATAAGGTTGAGTCAAACGAGGCCCGACTCGAGGCGTAAATGATATGGTTGCGTCAAACGAGGCCCGACTTGAGGCACAAATGATATGGGTGAGTCAAATGAGGCCTGAGTTGACGCGCAATTGATATAGGTGAGTCAAACGAGGCACGACTCGAGGCGCAAATGGTAAGGTTGAGTGGAACAAGCCCCAACTCGAGGCACCAATGATAAGGTTGAGTGAAACGAGGCCCGACTCGAGGCACAAATGATATGGTTGAATCAAATGAGGCCTGAGTTGACACGCAATTGATATAGGTGAGTCAAACGAGGCACGACTCGAGGCGCAAATGGTAAGGGTGAGTTGAACGAGGCACTACTCGAGGCGCAAATTATAAGGTTGAGTCAAACAATGCCTGCCTCGAGGCACAAATGATATGGTTGAGTCAAACGAGGCCCAAGTTGATGCACAAATGATATAGTTCAGTCAAATGAGGCCTGACTCGAGGCGCAAATGGTAAGGGTGAATCAAATGAGTCCCATCTCGAGGCGCAAATGATAAGGTTGAGTGAAACGAGGCCCTACTCGAGGCATAAATGATATGGTTGAGTCAAACGAGGCTCGACTTGAGACACAAATGATATGGGTGAGACAAATAAGGCTTGACTCGAGGCGCAAATGATAAGGTTGAGTCGAATAAGGCCCAACTCGAGGCGCAAATTATTAGGTTGAGTCAAACGAGGCCCGCCTTGAGGCACAAATGATATGGTTGAGTCAAATGAGGCCCAAGTTGATGCACACATGATAGAGTTAAGTCAAATGAGGCCTGACTCGAGGCGCAAATGGTAAGGGTGAGTTGAACAAGCCCCGACTCGAGACGCAATTTATAAGGTTGAGTTAAACGAGGCCCGACTCGAGGTACAAATGATAAGAGTAAGTCAAATGAGGCCCAACCACATGCGTAAATGATGCGGTTGAGTCAAACGAGGCCCGACTCAAGGCGCAAATGATATGGTTGAGTCAAATGAGGCCCCTCTCGAGGCACAAATGATAAGGTCAAGTCAAATGAGGCTCGACTCGAGGCGTAAATGATAAGTTTGATTCAAACGAGGCCCAAGTTGAGGCACAAATGATATGTGTGAGTGAAATGAGGCCTGAGTGGAGGCGCAAATGATATGGGTGAGTCAAACGCGGCCCGACTCGAGGCATAAATGGGAAGGGTGAGTTGAACAAGGCCCAACATGAGGTGCAAATGTTAAGGTTGAGTCAAACGAGGACCAGCTCGAGGCGCAAATGATAAGGTTGAGTCGAACGAGGCCCGACTCAGAGCGCAAATGATGTGATTGAGTCAAATGAGGCCCGACTCAAAGCACAAATGATAAGGTTAAGTCAAACGAGGCCCGACTCGAGGCATAAACGATATGGTTGAGTCAAACGAGGCACGACTCAAGGCACAAATGATATGGTTGAGTCAAACGAGGCTTGAGTTGACTCACAAATGATATAGGTGAGTCAAACGATGCCCAACTTGAGGCGCAAATGGTAAGGGTGAGTTGAACGAGGCGTGACTCGAGGGCCAAATTATAAGGTGGAGTCAAACGAGACCAGACTCGAGGCACAAATGATAAGGTTGAGTCCAAGGAGGCCTGACTCGAGGCGCAAATGATAAGGTTGAGTCAAACAAGGCCTGACCCGAGGCGCAAATGATATGGTTAAGTCAAACAAGACCTGACTCAAGGCATAAATGATATGTTTGAGTCAAACGAGGCCCGAGTTGAGGCACAAATGATATAGTTGAGTCAAACGAGGCTCGAGTTGAGGCACAAATGATATAGGTGAGTCAAACGAGCCCAACTCGAGGCGCAAATGATAAGGTTGAGTCAAACGAGACCCGACTCGAGGCATAAATGATAAGGTTGAGTCAAATGAGGCTAGACTCACGGTGAAATGATAAGGTTGAGTCGAAGGAGGCCCGACTTGAGGCGCAAGTGATAAGGTTGTGTCAAAGAAGGCCCGACACGAGGTGCAAATGATATGGTTCAATCAAACGAGCCCCGACTCGACGCGCAAATGATAAGGTTGAGTCAAACGAAGCCCGACTCGAATCATAAATGATATGGTTGAGTCAAACGAGGCACGCCTTGAGGCACAAATGAAATGGGTGAGTCAAATGAGGCCCGACTCGAGGCGCAAATGGTAAGGGTGAGTTGAACGAGGCCCAACACGAGGCGCAAATGATAAGGTTGAGTCAAACGAGGCCCGCCTTGAGGCACAAATGGTATGGGTGAGCCAAATGTGGCCCGACTCGAGACACAAATGATAAGGTTGTGTCGAACGACGCCTAACTCGAGGCGCAAATGATAAGGTTAAGTCAAACGAGGCCCGACTCGAGGCGTAAATGATATGGTTGCGTCAAACAAGGCCCGACTTAAGGCACAAATGATATGGGTGAGTCAAACGAGGCCCGACTCGAGGCGCAAATGATAAGGTTGAGTTGAACGAGGCCCAACTCAAGGCACAAATGATAAGGTTGAGTGAAACGAGGCCCGACTCGACGCACAAATGATATGGCTGAGTCAAATGAGGCTCGAGTTGACGCGCAATTGATATAGGTGAGTCAAACAAGGCACGACTCAAGGCGCAAATGGTAAGGGTGAGTTGAATGAGGCATGACTCGAGGCATAATTTATAAGGTTGAGTCAAACGAGGCCCAACTCGAGGCACAAAAGATAAGGTTGAGTCAAATGAGGCCCGTCTCGAGGCACAAATGATAAGGTTGAATTAAATGAGGCCCGAGTTGACGCACAAATGATGTAGGTGAGTCGAACGAGGCCCGACTCGAGGCACAATTTATAAGGTTGAGTCAAACGAGGCTCGACTTGAAGCGCAAATAATAAGGTTGAGCCCAATGGGGCCCGACTCCGGGTACAAATGATAAGGTTGACTCAAACGGGGCCCAAGTTGATGCACAAATGATATAGGTGAGTTAAACAAGGGCCGACTCAAGGCGCAAATGGTAAGGGTGAGTTGAACGAGGCCCGACTCGAGGTGCAATTTATAAGGTTGAGACAAACGAGGCCCGACTCGAGGCGCAAATGATAAGGTGGAGTCGAACAAGGCTCAACTCGAGCCGCAAATGATAAGGTTGAGTGAAACCAGGACCAACTCGAGATGCAAGTGATAAGGTTTAGTCAAACGAGGCCCGACTCAAGGCGCAAATGATATGGTTGAGTCAAATGAGGCCGAACTTGAGGCACAAATGTTATGGGTGAGTCAAACGAGGCCCAACTCGAGACGCAAATGATAAGGTTGATCGAACGAGGCCTAAATCGAGGCACAAATTATAAGCTTGAGTAAAACAAGGCTCGACTCGAGGCGTAAATGATATGGTTGAGTCAAACGAGGCCCGACTTGAGGCAAAATGATATGGGTGAGACAACTGAGGCCCGACTCGAGGTGCAAATGGTAAGGTTGAGTCGAACGAGGCCCACCTCGAGGTGCAAACTATATGGTTGAGTCAAACGAGGCCCGCCTCGAGGCACAAATGATATGGTTGCATCAAACAAGGCCCAAGTTGATGCACAAATGATATAGTTAAGTCAAACGAGGCCTAACTAGAGGCGCAAATGGTAAGGGTGAGTTGAACAAGGCCCGACGCGAGGCGCAATTTATAAGGTTGAGTCAAACGAGGCCTGACTCGAGGTACAAATGATAAGGTTGAGTCAAATGAGGCCCGACCCAACCGCAAATGATATGGTTGAGTCAAATGAGGCCCGACCCGAGGCACAAATGATATGGTTGAATCAAACGAGGCCCACCTCGAGGTGCAAATGATAAGGTTGAGTCAAACGAGGCTCGACTTCAGGCGTAAATGATAAGTTTGAGTCAAACGAGGCCCAAGTTGAGGCACAAATGATATAGGTGAGTGAAACGAGGCCCGAGTCGAGGCGCAAATGATATGGGTGAGTCAAACGAGGCCCGACTCGAGGCGCAAATGATAAGGTTGAGTCGAGCGAGGCTCGACTCGGGGCGCAAATGATATGGTTGAGTCAAATGAGGCCCGACTCAAAGCACACATGATAAGGTTTGCACAAACGAGGCCCGACTCGAGGCATATACGATATAGTTGAGTCAAACGAGACCCGACTTGAGGCGCAAAAGATATAGTTGAGTCAAACGAGGCCCGACTCGATCGTAAATGATAAGGCTGAGTCGAACGAGGCCCAACTCGAGGTGCAAATGATAAGGTTGAGTCAAACGAGGCCCAACTCAAGGCGCAAATGATAAGGTTGAGTCAAACGAGGCCTGACTCGAGGCATAAATGATCAGGTTGAGTCAAACGAGGTTAGACTCACGGTGCAAATGATAAGGTTGAGTCGAACGAGGCCTGACTCGAGGCGCAAATGATAAGGTTAATTCAAATAAGGCCCGACTCGAGGCGCAAATGATATGGTTCAATCAAACGAGGCCCGACTCGACAAGCAAATGATAAGGTGGAGTCAAACGAAGCCTGACTCGAATTGTAAATGATATGGTTGAGTCAAACGAGGCCCGAGTGAACGCACAAATGATATGGGCGAGTCAAATGAGACTCGACTCGAGCCGCAAATGATGAGGTTGAGTCAAACGAGGCCCAACTCGAGGCGCAAATGATAAGGTTGAGTCGAACGAGGACCGACTCGGGGCGCAAATGATATGGTTGAGTGAAAAGAGGCCCGACTTTAGGCACAAATGATATGGGTGAGTCAAATGAGGCCCGACTCGAGGCACAAATGATAAGATTGAGTGGAACGAGGCCCAACTCGAGGCACAAATGATAAGGTTAAGTCAAACGAGGCCCAAGTTGATGCACAAATGATATAGTTAAGTCAAACGAGGCCTGACTCGAGGCGCAAATGGTAAGGGTGAGTTGAACAAGGCCCAACTCGAGGCACAATTTATAAGGTTAAGTCAAACGAGGCCCGACTCGAGTGATAAGGTTGAGTCAAATGAGGCTCATCTCAAGGCACAAATGATAAGGTTGAGTCAAACGAGGCCCGACTCGAGGCGTAAATGATATGGTTGAGTCAAACGAGGCTCGACTTGAGGCACAAATGATATGGGTGAGACAAACAAGGCCTGACTCGAGGCATAAATGATATGGTTGAGTCGAACGAGGCTCGACTTGAGGCACAAATGATAAGGGTGAGACAAACAAGGCCTGACTTGAGGCACAAATATAAGGTTGAGTCAAACGAGGCTCGATTCGAGGCGTAAATGATATGGTTGAGTCAAACGAGGCTCGACTTGAGGCACAAATGATATGGGTGAGACAAACAAGGCCCGACTCGAGGCCCAAATATAAGGTTGAGTCAAACGAGGCCCAACTCGAGGCGCAAATTATAAGGTTGAGTCAAACGAGGCCCGCCTCGAGGCACAAATGATATGGTTGAGTCAAACGAGGCCCAAGTTGATGCACAAATGATATAGTTAAGTCAAACGAGGCCCGACTCAAGGCGCAAATGGTAAGGGTGAGTTGAACAAGGCCCGACTCGAGGTGCAATTTATAAGGTTAAGTCAAACGAGGCCCGACTCGAGGTGCAAATGATAAGGTTGAGTCAAACGAGGCCCGACTTAAGGCGCAAATGATAAGGTTGAGTCAAACGAGGCCTGACTCGAGGCATAAATGATCAGGTTGAGTCAAACGAGGTTAGACTCACGGTGCAAATGATAAGGTTGAGTCGAACGAGGCCTGACTCGAGGCGCAAATGATAAGGTTAATTCAAATAAGGCCCGATTCGAGGCGCAAATGATATGGTTCAATCAAACGAGGCCCGACTCGACAAGCAAATGATAAGGTGGAGTCAAACGAAGCCTGACTCGAATTGTAAATGATATGGTTGAGTCAAACGAGGCCCGAGTGAAGGCACAAATGATATGGGCGAGTCAAATGACACTTGACTCGAACCGCAAATGATGAGGTTGAGTCAAACGAGGCCCAACTCGAGGCGCAAATGATAAGGTTGAGTCGAACGAGGACCGACTCGGGGCGCAAATGATATGGTTGAGTGAAAAGAGGCCCGACTTTAGGCACAAATGATATAGGTGAGTCAAATGAGGCCCGACTCGAGGCACAAATGATAAGGTTGAGTGGAACGAGGCCCAACTCGAGGCACAAATGATAAGGTTAAGTCAAACGAGGCCCAAGTTGATGCACAAATGATATAGTTAAGTCAAACGAGGCCTAACTCGAGGCGCAAATGGTAAGGGTGAGTTGAACAAGGCCCAACTCGAGGCACAATTTATAAGGTTAAGTCAAACGAGGCCCGACTCGAGTGATAAGGTTGAGTCAAATGAGGCCCATCTCAAGGCACAAATGATAAGGTTGAGTCAAACGAGGCCCGACTCGAGGTGTAAATGATATGGTTGAGTCAAACGAGGCTCGACTTGAGGCACAAATGATATGGGTGAGACAAACAAGGCCTGACTCGAGGCGTAAATGATATGGTTGAGTCGAACGAGGCTCGACTTGAGGCACAAATGATAAGGGTGAGACAAACAAGGCCTGACTTGAGGCACAAATATAAGGTTGAGTCAAACGAGGCTCGATTTGAGGCGTAAATGATATGGTTGAGTCAAACGAGGCTCGACTTGAGGCACAAATGATATGGGTGAGACAAACAAGGCCCGACTCGAGGCCCAAATATAAGGTTGAGTCAAACGAGGCCCAACTCGAGGCGCAAATTATAAGGTTGAGTCAAACGAGGCCCGCCTCGAGGCACAAATGATATGGTTGAGTCAAACGAGGCCCAAGTTGATGCACAAATGATATAGTTAAGTCAAACGAGGCTCGACTAAAGGCGCAAATGGTAAGGGTGAGTTGAACAAGGCCCGACTCGAGGTGCAATTTATAAGGTTAAGTCAAACGAGGCCCGACTCGAGGTACAAATGATAAGGTTGAGTCAAATGAGGCCCATCTCGAGGCACAAATGATAAGGTGAAGTCAAACGAGGCCCGACTCGAGGCGTAAATGATATGGTTGAGTCAAACGAGGCTCGACTTGAGGCACAAATGATATGGGTGAGACAAACAAGGCCTGACTCGAGGTGCAAATGATAAGGTTGAGTCAAACGAGGCCCAACTCGAGGCGCAAATTATAAGGTTGAGTCAAACGAGGCATGCCTCGAGGCACAAATGATATGGTTAAGTCAAACGAGGCCCAAGTTAATGCACAAATGATAGAGTTAAGTCAAACGAGGCTCGACTCGAGGCGCAAATGATAAGGTTGAATCAAACGACGCCCATCTCGAGGCGCAAATGATAAGGTTGAGTCAAACGAGGCCCATCTCGAGGCACAAATTATAAGGTTGAGTCAAACGAGGCATGCCTCGAGGCATAAATGATATGGTTGAGTCAAACGAGGCCCAAGTTGATGCACAAATGATAGAGTTAAGTCAAACGAGGATCGACTCGAGGCGCAAATGGCAAGGGTGAGTTGAACAAGGCCCGACTCGAGGCGCAAATGATATGGTTGAATCAAACGAGGCCTGGCTCGAGTCGCAAATGATAAGGTTGAATCAAATGAGTCCCATCTCGAGGCGCAAATGATAAGGTTGAGTGAAACGAGGCCCTACTCGAGGCATAAATGATATGGTTGAGTCAAACGAGGCTCGACTTGAGACACAAATGATATGGGTGAGACAAATAAGGCTTGACTCGAGGCGCAAATGATAAGGTTGAGTCGAATAAGGCCCAACTCGAGGCGCAAATTATTAGGTTGAGTCAAACGAGGCCCGCCTTGAGGCACAAATGATATGGTTGAGTCAAATGAGGCCCAAGTTGATGCACACATGATAGAGTTAAGTCAAATGAGGCCTGACTCGAGGCGCAAATGGTAAGGGTGAGTTGAACAAGCCCCGACTCGAGACGCAATTTATAAGGTTGAGTCAAACGAGGCCCGACTCGAGGTACAAATGATAAGAGTAAGTCAAATGAGGCCCAACCACATGCGTAAATGATGCGGTTGAGTCAAACGAGGCCCGACTCAAGGCGCAAATGATATGGTTGAGTCAAATGAGGCCCCTCTCGAGGCACAAATGATAAGGTCAAGTCAAATGAGGCTCGACTCGAGGCGTAAATGATAAGTTTGATTCAAACGAGGCCCGAGTTGAGGCACAAATGATATGTGTGAGTGAAATGAGGCCTGAGTGGAGGCGCAAATGATATGGGTGAGTCAAACGCGGCCCGACTCGAGGCATAAATGGGAAGGGTGAGTTGAACAAGGCCCAACATGAGGTGCAAATGTTAAGGTTGAGTCAAACGAGGACCAGCTCGAGGCGCAAATGATAAGGTTGAGTCGAACAAGGCCCGACTCAGAGCGCAAATGATGTGATTGAGTCAAATGAGGCCCGACTCAAAGCACAAATGATAAGGTTGAGTCAAACGAGGCCCGACTCGAGGCATAAACGATATGGTTGAGTCAAACGAGGCACGACTCAAGGCACAAATGATATGGTTGAGTCAAACGAGGCTTGAGTTGACTCACAAATGATATAGGTGAGCCAAACGATGCCCAACTTGAGGCGCAAATGGTAAGGGTGAGTTGAACGAGGCGTGACTCGAGGGCCAAATTATAAGGTGGAGTCAAACGAGACCAGACTCGAGGCACAAATGACAAGGTTGAGTCCAAGGAGGCCTGACTCGAGGCGCAAATGATAAGGTTGAGTCAAACAAGGCTGACCCGAGGCGCAAATGATATGGTTAAGTCAAACAAGACCAGACTCAAGGCATAAATGATATGTTTGAGTCAAACGAGGCCCGAGTTGAGGCAGAAATGATATAGTTGAGTCAAACGAGGCTCGAGTTGAGGCACAAATGATATAGGTGAGTCAAACGAGCCCAACTCGAGGCGCAAATGATAAGGTTGAGTCAAACGAGACCCGACTCGAGGCATAAATGATAAGGTTGAGTCAAATGAGGCTAGACTCACGGTGAAATGATAAGGTTGAGTCGAAGGAGGCCCGACTTGAGGCGCAAGTGATAAGGTTGTGTCAAAGAAGGCCCGACACGAGGTGCAAATGATATGGTTCAATCAAACGAGCCCCGACTCGACGCGCAAATGATAAGGTTGAGTCAAACGAAGCCCGACTCGAATCGTAAATGATATGGTTGAGTCAAACGAGGCACGCCTTGAGGCACAAATGAAATGGGTGAGTCAAATGAGGCCCGACTCGAGGCGTAAATGGTAAGGGTGAGTTGAACGAGGCCCAACACGAGGCGCAAATGATAAGGTTGAGTCAAACGAGGCCCGCCTTGAGGCACAAATGGTATGGGTGAGTCAAATGTGGCCCGACTTGAGACACAAATGATAAGGTTGTGTCGAACGACGCCTAACTCGAGGCGCAAATGATAAGGTTAAGTCAAACGAGGCCCGACTCGAGGCGTAAATGATATGGTTGCGTCAAACAAGGCCCGACTTAAGGCACAAATGATATGGGTGAGTCAAACGAGGCCCGACTCGAGGCGCAAATGATAAGGTTGAGTTGAACGAGGCCCAACTCAAGGCACAAATGATAAGGTTGAGTGAAACGAGGCCCGACTCGACGCACAAATGATATGGCTGAGTCAAATGAGGCTCGAGTTGACGCGCAATTGATATAGGTGAGTCAAACAAGGCACGACTCAAGGCGCAAATGGTAAGGGTGAGTTGAACGAGGCATGACTCGAGGCATAATTTATAAGGTTGAGTCAAACGAGGCCCAACTCGAGGCACAAAAGATAAGGTTGAGTCAAATGAGGCCCGTCTCGAGGCACAAATGATAAGGTTGAATTAAATGAGGCCCGAGTTGACGCACAAATGATGTAGGTGAGTCGAACGAGGCCCGACTCGAGGCACAATTTATAAGGTTGAGTCAAACGAGGCTCGACTTGAAGCGCAAATAATAAGGTTGAGCCCAATGGGGCCCGACTCTGGGTACAAATGATAAGGTTGACTCAAACGGGGCCCAAGTTGATGCACAAATGATATAGGTGAGTTAAACAAGGGCCGACTCGAGGCGCAAATGGTAAGGGTGAGTTGAACGAGGCCCGACTCGAGGTGCAATTTATAAGGTTGAGACAAACGAGGCCCGACTCGAGGCGCAAATGATAAGGTGGAGTCGAACAAGGCTCAACTCGAGCCGCAAATGATAAGGTTGAGTGAAACCAGGACCAACTCGAGATGCAAGTGATAAGGTTTAGTCAAACGAGGCCCGACTCAAGGCGCAAATGATATGGTTGAGTCAAATGAGGCCGAACTTGAGGCACAAATGTTATGGGTGAGTCAAACGAGGCCCAACTCGAGACGCAAATAATAAGGTTGAGTCGAACGAGGCCTAAATCGAGGCACAAATTATAAGCTTGAGTAAAACGAGGCTCGACTCGAGGCGTAAATGATATGGTTGAGTCAAACGAGGCCCGACTTGAGGCAAAATGATATGGGTGAGACAACTGAGGCCCGACTCGAGGTGCAAATGGTAAGGTTGAGTCGAACGAGGCCCACCTCGAGGTGCAAACTATATGGTTGAGTCAAACGAGGCCCGCCTCGAGGCACAAATGATATGGTTGCATCAAACAAGGCCCAAGTTGATGCACAAATGATATAGTTAAGTCAAACGAGGCCTAACTAGAGGCGCAAATGGTAAGGGTGAGTTGAACAAGGCCCGACGCGAGGCGCAATTTATAAGGTTGAGTCAAACGAGGCCTGACTCGAGGTACAAATGATAAGGTTGAGTCAAATGAGGCCCGACCCAACTCGCAAATGATATGGTTGAGTCAAATGAGGCCCGACCCGAGGCGCAAATGATATGGTTGAATCAAACGAGGCCCACCTCGAGGTGCAAATGATAAGGTTGAGTCAAACGAGGCTCGACTTCAGGCGTAAATGATAAGTTTGAGTCAAACGAGGCCCAAGTTGAGGCACAAATGATATAGGTGAGTGAAACGAGGCCCGAGTCAAGGCGCAAATGATATGGGTGAGTCAAACGAGGCCCGACTCGAGGCGCAAATGATAAGGTTGAGTCGAACGAGGCTCGACTCGGGGCGCAAATGATATGGTTGAGTCAAATGAGGCCCGACTCAAAGCACACATGATAAGGTTTGCACAAACGAGGCCCGACTCGAGGCATATACGATATAGTTGAGTCAAACGAGACCCGACTTGAGGCGCAAAAGATATAGTTGAGTCAAACGAGGCCCGACTCGATCGCAAATGATAAGGCTGAGTCGAACGAGGCCCAACTCGAGGTGCAAATGATAAGGTTGAGTCAAACGAGGCCCAACTCAAGGCGCAAATGATAAGGTTGAGTCAAACGAGGCCTGACTCGAGGCATAAATGATCAGGTTGAGTCAAACGAGGTTAGACTCATGGTGCAAATGATAAGGTTGAGTTGAACGAGGCCTGACTCGAGGCGCAAATGATAAGGTTAATTTAAATAAGGCCCGACTCGAGGCGCAAATGATATGGTTCAATCAAACGAGGCCCGACTCGACAAGCAAATGATAAGGTGGAGTCAAACGAAGCCTGACTCGAATTGTAAATGATATGGTTGAGTCAAACGAGGCCCGAGTGAACGCACAAATGATATGGGCGAGTCAAATGAGACTCGACTCGAGCCGCAAATGATGAGGTTGAGTCAAACGAGGCCCAACTCGAGGCGCAAATGATAAGGTTGAGTCGAACGAGGACCGACTCAGGGCGCAAATGATATGGTTGAGTGAAAAGAGGCCCGACTTTAGGCACAAATGATATGGGTGAGTCAAATGAGGCCCGACTCGAGGCACAAATGATAAGGTTGAGTGGAACGAGGCCCAACTCGAGGCACAAATGATAAGGTTAAGTCAAACGAGGCCCAAGTTGATGCACAAATGATATAGTTAAGTCAAACGAGGCCTGACTCGAGGCGCAAATGGTAAGGGTGAGTTGAACAAGGCCCAACTCGAGGCACAATTTATAAGGTTAAGTCAAACGAGGCCCGACTCGAGTGATAAGGTTGAGTCAAATGAGGCTCATCTCAAGGCACAAATGATAAGGTTGAGTCAAACGAGGCCCGACTCGAGGCACAAATGATATGGTTGAGTCAAATGAGGCCCAAGTTAATGCACACATGATAGAGTTAAGTCAAACGAGGCCCAACTCGAGGCGCAAATGGTAAGGGTGAGTTGAACAAGGCCCGACTCGAGGCACAAATGATAAGGTTGAGTCAAACGAGGCTTGACTCGAGGCGTAAATGATAAGGTTGAGTCAATCGAGGCCTGACTCAAGGCGTAAATGATATGGTTGAGTCAAACGAGGCCCTCCTTGAGGCACAAATGACATGGGTGAGTCAAATGAGGGCTGACTCGAGGCGCAAATGGTAAGGGTGTGTTGAACGAGGCCCAACACGAGGCACAAATGATAAGGTTGAGTTAAACGAGGACTAACTCGGGGGGCAAGTGATAAGGTTAAGTCGAATGAGGTCTGACTCGAAGTGCAAATGATATGGTTGAGTCAAACGAGGACGACTCGAGCCACAAATTATAAGATTGAGTGAAACGAGGCCCGACTCGAGGCACAAATGATGTGATTGAGTCAAATGAGGCCTAAGTTGACGCGCAATTGATACAGATGAGTCAAATGAGGCACGACTCGAGGCGCAAATGGTAAGGGTGAGTTGAACGAGGAACGACTCAAGGCGCAATTTATAAGGTTGAGTCAAATGAGGCCCAACTCGAGGCACAAATGATAAGGTTGAGTCAAATGAGGCCCGTCTCGAGGCGCAAATGATAAGGTTGAGTCAAATAAGGCCCGACTCGAGGCGTAAATGATGTGGTTGAGTCAAACGAGGCTCGACTTGAGGCACAAATGATATGGGTGAGACAAACAAGGCCCGACTTGAGGCGCAAATGATAAGGTTGAGTCAAATGAGGCCCAACTCGAGGCGTAAATTATAAGGTTGAGTCAAACGAGGCCCAAGTTGTTGTAAAAATGATTTAGTTAAGTCAAACGAGGCCCGACTCGAGGCACAAATGGTAAGGGTGAGTTGAACAAGGCCTGACTCGAGGCGCAATTTATAAGGTTAAGACAAATGAGGCCCGACTCGAGGTACAAATGATAAGGTTGAGTCAAATGAGGCCCATCTCGTAGCACATAATTAGGTTGAGTCAAACGAGGCCCGACTCGAGGTGTAAATGATATGGTTGAGTTAAACGAGGCTCGACTTGAGGCACAAATGATATGAGTGAGACAAACAAGGCCCGACTCAAGGCGCAAATGATGAGGTTGAGTCGAACAAGGCCTAACTTAAGGCGTAAATTATAGGGTTGAGTCAAACGAGGCTCGACTTGAGACACAAATGATATGGGTGGGACAAACAAGGCTCGACTCGAGGCGCAAATGATAAGGTTGAGTCGAATGAGGCCCAACTCGAGGCGCAAATTATGAGGTTGAGTCAAACGAGGCCCGCCTCGAGGCACAAATGATATGGTTGAGTCAAATGAGGCCCCAATTGATGCACACATGATAGAGTTAAGTCAAATGAGGCCCGACTCGAGGCGCAAATGGTAAGGGTGAGTTGAACAAGGCCCGACTCGAGGCGCAAATGATAAGGTTGAGTCAAACGAGGCTTGACTCGAGGCGTAAATGATAAGGTTGAGTCAATCGAGGCCTGACTCAAGGCATAAATGATATGGTTGAGTCAAACGAGGCCCTCCTTGAGGCACAAATGACATGGGTGATCAAATGAGGCCTGACTCGAGGTGCAAATGGTAAGGGTGAGTTGAACGAGGCCCAACACGAGGCACAAATGATAAGGTTGAGTTAAATGAGGACTAACTCGGGGGCAAGTGATAAGGTTAAGTCGAATGAGGTCTGACTCGAAGCGCAAATGATATGGTTGAGTCAAACGAGGACGACTCGAGCCACAAATTATAAGATTGAGTGAAACGAGGCCCGACTCGAGGCACAAATGATGTGATTGAGTCAAATGAGGCCTGAGTTGACGCGCAATTGATACAGATGAGTCAAATGAGGCACGACTCGAGGCGCAAATGGTAAGGGTGAGTTGAACGAGGAACGACTCGAGGCGCAATTTATAAGGTTGAGTCAAATGAGGCCCAACTCGAGGCACAAATGATAAGGTTGAGTCAAATGAGGCCCGTCTCGAGGCGCAAATGATAAGGTTGAGTCAAATGAGGCCCGACTCGAGGCATAAATGATGTGGTTGAGTCAAACGAGGCTCGACTTGAGGCACAAATGATATGGGTGAGACAAATGAGGCCCAACTCGAGGCACAAAAGATAAGGTTGAGTCAAATGAGGCCCAACTCGAGGCGCAAATTATAAGGTTGAGTCAAACGAGGCCCGCCTCGAGGTACAAATGATATGGTTGAGTCAAATGAGGCCCAAGTTGTTGCAAAAATGATATAGTTAAGTCAAACGAGGCCCGACTCGAGGCACAAATGGTAAGGGTGAGTTGAACAAGGCCTGACTCGAGGCGCAATTTAGAAGGTTAAGTCAAACGAGGCCCGACTCGAGGTACAAATGATAAGGTTGAGTCAAATGAGGCCCATCTCGTAGCACATAATTAGGTTGAGTCAAACGAGGCCCGATTCGAGGTGTAAATGATATGGTTGAGTTAAACGAGGCTCGACTTGAGGCACAAATGATATGAGTGAGACAAACAAGGCCCGACTCGAGGCGCAAATGATAAGGTTGAGTCGAACAAGGCCTAACTTGAGGCGCAAATTATTGGGTTGAGTCAAACGAGGCACGCCTCGAGGCACAAATGATACGGTTGAGTCAAACGAGGCCGAAGTTGATGAACAAATGATAGAGTTAAGTCAAACAAGGCCCGACTCGAGGCACAAATGATATGGTTGAATCAAACAATGCCCGCCTCGAGGCGCAAATGATAAGGATGAGTCAAACGAGGCTCGACTCGAGGCGTAAATGATAAGTTTGAGGCAAACAAGGCCCGAGTTGAGGCACAAATGATATGGGTGAGTGAAACGAGGCCTGAGTCGAGGCACAAATGATATGGGTGAGTCAAACGAGGCCCGACTCGAGGCGCAAATGGTAAGGGTGAGTTGAACAATGCCCAACACGAGGCACAAATGATAAGGTTGAGTCAAACGAGGACTAACTCGAGGCACAAATGATAAGGCTGAGTCGAACGAGGCCCGACTCGGGGCGCAAATGATATGGTTGAGTCAAAAGAGGCCCGACTCAAGTCACAAATGATAATATTGAGTCAAATGAGACCCGACTCAAGGCATAAACGATATGGTGGAGTCAAACGAGGCCCAACTTTAGGCGCAAATGATATAGGTGAGTGAAACGAGGTCCGACTCAAGGCGCAAATGATAAGGTTGAGTCGAACGAGGCCTAACTCCAAGCGCAAATGATAAGGTTGAGTCAAACGAGGCCCAAGTCGAGGCGCAAATGATAAGGTTGAGTCAAACGAGGCCTGACTCGAGGCACAAATGATAAGGTTGAGTCAAACGTGGCTCGACTCGATGCGCAAATGATAAGGTTGAGTGAAACGAGGCTGACTCGAGGTACAAATGATAAGGTTGAGTCAAATGAGGCCCGACTCGAGGCACAAACGATATGGGTGAGTCAAACGAGGCCCGACTCGACGCGCAAATGGTAAGGGTTGTGTCGAACGAGGCCCCACTCAAGGCGCAAATTATATGGTTAAGTCAAATGAGGCTCTCCTCGAGGCACAAATGAGATGGTTGAGTTAAACTAGGCCCAAGTTGTTGCACAAATGATAGAGTTAAGTCAAATGAGGCCCAACTCGAGGCGCAAATGGTAAGGGTGAGTTGAACAAGGCTGACTCAAGGCAAAAATGATATGGTTGAATCAATTGAGGCCCGCCTCGAGGCACAAATGATAAGGTTGAGTCAAACGAGGCTCGACTCGAGGCGTAAATGATAAGGTTGAGTCAAACGATGCCTGACTCAAGGCGTAAATGATATGGTTCAGTCAAACGAGGCCCGCCTTGAGGCACAAATGATATGGGTGAGTCAAACGAGGCCCGACTCTAGGAGCAAATGGTAAGGTTGAGTTGAACGAGGCCCAACACGAGGCACAAATGATAAGGTTGAGTCAAACAAGGACCTACTCGGGGGGCAAGTGATAAGGTTAAGTCAAATGAGGTCCGACTAGAGGCGCAAATGATATGGTTGAGTCAAATGAGGCCGACTCGAGCCACAAATGATAAGGTTGAGTCAAACGAGGCCTGACTCGACGCATATATGATATGGTTGAGTCAAACGAGGCCCAACTTGAGGCACAAATGGTATGGGTGAGCCAAACGTGGCCTGATTCGAGACGCAAATCATAAGGTTGTGTCAAACGAGGCCTAACTCGAGGCACAAATGATAAGGTTGAGTCAAACAAGGCCCGACTCAAGGCGTAAATGATATGGTTGCATCAAACGAGGCCTGACTTGAGGCACAAATGATATGGGTGAGTCAAACGAGGCCCAACTCAAGGCGCAAATGATATGGTTGAGTGGAACGAGGCCTAACTCGAGGCACAAATAATAAGGTTGAGTGAAATGAGGCCTGACTTGAGGCACAAATGATATGGTTGAGTCAAATAAGGCCCGAGTTGATGCGCAATTGATATAGGTCAGTCAAATGAGGCACGACTCGAGGCGTAAATGGTAAGGGTGAGTTGAACAAGGCCTGACTCGAGGCGCAATTTATAAGGTTAAAGTCAAACGAGGCCCGACTCGAGGTACAAATGATAAGGTTGAGTCAAATGAGGCCCATCTCGAGGTGCAAATGATAAGGTTGAGTCAAATGAGGCCCGACTCGAAGCGTAAATGATATGGTTGAGTCAAACGAGGCTCAACTTGAGGCACAAATGATATGGGTGAGATAAACAAGGCCTGACTCGAGGCGCAAATGATAAGGTTGAGTCGAACGAGGCCCAACTCGAGGCGCAAATTATAAGGTTTAGTCAAACGAGGCCCGCCTCAAGGCACAAATGATATGCTTGAGTGAAACGAGGCCCAAGTTGATGCACAAATTATATAGTTAAGTCAAACGAGACCAGACTCAAGGCACAAATGGTAAGGGTGAGTTGAACAAGGCCTAACTCGAGGGGCAATTTATAAGGTTAAGTCAAACAAGGCCCGACTCGAGGTACAAATGATAAGGTTGAGCCAAATGAGGCCCAACTCGAGGCGCAAATGATAAGGTTGATTCAAACGAGGCTCGACTCGAGGCATAAATGATAAGTTTGAGTCAAACAAGGCCCGAGTTGAGGCACAAATGATATGGGTGAGTGAAATGAGGCCTGAGTCGAGGCGCAAATGATAAGGGTGAGTCAAACGAGGCCCCACTCGAGGCACAAATGGTAAGGGTGAGTTGAACGAGGCCCAACACGATGCACAAATGTTAAGGTTGAGTCAAACGAGGACCAACTCGAGGCGCAAATGATAAGGTTAGGTCGAACGAGGCCCAACTCGGGGCGCAAATGATATGGTTGAGTCAAAAGAGGCCCGACTCAAGGCACAAATGATAACGTTGAGTCAAACGAGGCTCGACTTGAGGCGCAAATGATATTGGTGAGTAAAACGAGACCCGACACAACGCGCAAATGATAAGGTTGAGTCAAACGAGACCCAACTCGAGGTGCAAATGATAAGGTTGAGTCAAACGAGGCATGACTCAAGGCATAAGTGATAAGGGTGAGTCAAATGAGGCTAGACTCGCGGTGCAAATGATAAGGTTGAGTCGAACAAGGCCTGACTCGAGGCGCGAATGATAAGGTTGATTCAAATGAGGCCCGACTCGAGGCGCAAATGATATGGTTCAATAGAACGAGGCCAGACTCGACGCGCAAACAATAAGGTTGAGTCAAATGAAGCCCGACCCGAATCGTAAATGATATGGTTGAGTGAAACGAAGCCCGAGTGGAGGCACAAATGATATGGGTGAGTCAAATGAGGCTCGACTCGAGGCGTAAATTATAAGGTTGTGTCAAATGAGGCCTAACTCGAGGCGCAAATGATAAGGTCGAGTCGAATAAGGCCTGACTCGAGGCGCAAATGATCAGGTTGAGTCAAACGAGGCCTGACTGAAGGCGTAAATGATATGGTTAAGTCAAACGAGGCCAGCCTTGAGGCACAAATGATATGGGTGAGTCAAACGGTGCCCGACTCGAGGCGCAAATGGCAAGGGTGAGTTGAACGAGGCCCAACACGAGGCACAAATGATAAGGTTGAGTCAAACGAGGACCAACTCGGTGGGCAAGTGATAAGGTTAAGTCGAACGAGGTCCGAGTCGAGGCACAAATGATATGGTTTAACCAAATGAGGTCCGACTCGAGCCACAAATGATAAGGTTGAGTCAAACGAGGCCTGACTTTAGGCACAAATGGTATGGGTGAGTCAAACGTGGCCCGACTTGAGACGCAAATGATAAGGTTGTGTCGAACGAGGCCTAACTCGAGGCGCAAATGAAAAGGTTGAGTCAAACGAGGCTCGACTTGACGCATAAATGATATGGTTACGTCAAACGAGGCCCGACTTGAGGCACAAATGATATGGGTGAGTCAAACAAGGCCCGACTCGAGGCACAAATGATAAGGTTGAGTGGAACAAGGCCCAACTCGAGGCACAAATGATATAGTGAGTCAAACGAGGCCTGACTCGAGGCGCAAATGATAAGGCTGAGTCAAACGAGGCCCAACTCGAGGCATAAATGATAAGGTTGAGTCAAACGAGGCCTGACTCGAGGCACAAATGATATGGTTGAGTCAAACGAGGCCCGACTTGACGTACAAATGACATAGGTGAGTCAAAGGAGGCTCGACTAGAAGCACAAATGATATGGGTGAGTCCAACGAGGCCCGACTCTAGGCGCAAATGATAAGGTTGAGTTGAACGAGGCCCAACTCGAGGCGCAAATGATAAGGATGAATCAAACAAGGCCCGACTTAAGGCACAAATGATATGGTTGAGTCAAATGAGGCCTGACTTGAGGTACAAAAGATATGGCTGAGTCAAACAAGGCCCGACTTGATGTACAAATGACAGAGGTGAGTCAAACGAGGCCCGACTTGAGACACAAATGATATGGTTTTGTCCAACGAGGCCCAACTCAACGCGCAAATGATAAGGTTAAGTCAAACGAGGTCCGACTCGAGGCGCAAATGATATGGTTGAGTCAAACAAGGCCCGACTCGAGCCACAATTGATAAGGTTGAGTCAAACGAGGCCCGACTTGATGCATGAATGGTATGGTTGAATCAAATGAGGCCTGACTTTAGGCACAAATGGTATGGGTGAGCTACACGTGGCCCGACTCGAGACACAAATGATAAGGTTGTGTCGAACGAGGCCTAACTCGAGGCGCAAATGATAAGGTTGAGTCAAACGAGGCCCGACTCGAGGCGTAAATGATATGGTTGCGTCAAACGAGGCCCGACTTGAGGCACAAATGATATGGGTGACTCAAACGCGGTGCTACTCGAGGCGCAAATGATAAGGTTGAGTGGAACGAGGCCCAACTCGAGGCACAAATGATAAGGTTGAGTGAAATGAGGCCCGACTCGAGGCACAAATGATATGGTTGAGTCAAATGATGCCTGAGTTGACGCGCAATTGATATAGGTGAGTTAGACGAGGCACGACTCGAGGTACAAATGGTAAGGATGAGTTGAACGAGGCACGACTCGAGGTACAATTTATAAGGATGAGTCAAACGAGGCCCAACTCGAGGCACAAATAATAAGGTTGAGCCCAATGAGGCCTGACTTGAGGCGCAAATGATAAGGTTGAGTCAAACGTGGCCCGAGTTGATTCACAAATGATATAGGTTAGTTAAACGAGGCTCGACTCGAGGCGCAAATGGCAAGGGTGAGTTGAACGAGGCCCGCTTTGAGGCGCAATTTATAAGGGTGAGTCAAACGACGCCCGACTCGAGCGGCAAATGATAAGGTTGAGTCAAACCGGGACCAACTCGAGACACAAGTGATAAGGTTTAGTTGAACAAGGCCTAACTCGAGGGGCAAATGATATGGTTGAGTCAACTGAGGCCAGACTTGAGACACAAATGAAAAGGTTGAGTCAAACGAGGACCGACTCAACGTAGAAATGATATGGTTGAGACAAACGAGGCCCAACTTGAGGCACAAATGTTATGGTTGAGTCAAATGAGGCCCGACTGGAGGCGCAAATGATAAGGTTGAGTCGAACGAGGCCTAACTCGAGGCGCAAATTATAGGTTGAGTAAAACGAGGCCCGACTCGAGGCGTAAATGATTTGCCTGAGTCAAACGAGGCCCGACTTGAGGCACAAATGATATGGGTGAGACAAATAAGGCCCGACTCGAGGCACAAATGATAAGGTTGGGTCGAACGAGGGGCAACTCGAGGCACAAATTATAAGGTTGAGTCAAACGAGGCTTGCCTCGAGCCACAAATGATATGGTTGAGTCAAACGAGGCCCAAGTTGATGCACAAATGATATGGGTGAGTCAAACGAGGCCCAACTCGAGGCAAAAATGATAAGGTTGAGTCTAATGAGGCTAGACTCGCGGTGCAAATGATAAGGTTGAGTCGAACGAGGCCTGACTCGAGGGGCAAATGATAAGGTTGAGTGAATGGAGGCCTGACTCGTGGCACAAATGATATGGTTCAATCAAACGAGGCCCGACTCGACGCGCAAATGATAAGGATGAGTCAAACAAATCCTGACTCGAATCGTAAATGATATGGTTGAGTCAAATGAGGCTCGAGTTAAGGCACAAATGATATGGGTGAGTGAAATGAGGACTGAGTCAAGGCGCAAATGATATGGGTGAGTCAAACAAGGCCCGACTCGAGGCATAAATGATAAGGGTGAGTTGAACGAGGCCCCACATGAGGCGCAAATGTTAAGGTTGAGTCAAACGAGGACCAACTCGAGGCGTAAATGATAAGGTTGAGTCGAACGAGGCCTAACTCAGGGCGCAAATGATATGGTTGAGTCAAATGAGGCCTGACTCAAGGCACAAATGATAAGGTTGAATCAAACGAGGCCTAACTCAAGGCATAAATGATATGGTTGAATCAAACGAGGCCCGACTTGAGGCGCATATGATATAGTTCAGCCAAACGAGACCCGACTCAAGGCGCAAATGATAACGTTGAGTCCAACGAGGCCCAACTCGAGGTGCAAATGATAAGGTTGAGTCAAACGAGGCCCGACTCGAGGCACAAATGATATGGTTGAGTCAAACGAGGCCCGAGTTGACGTACAAATGATATAAGTGAGTCAAACGATGCCCAACTCGAGGTGCAAATGGTAAGGATGAGTTGAACGAGGCACGACTCGAGTGGCAAATTATAAGGTGGTGTCAAACGAGACCCGACTCGAGGAACAAATGATAAGGTTGAGTCCAAGGTGGCCTGACTCGAGGCGCAAATGATAAGGTTGAGTCAAACGAGGCCTGACTTGAGGCACAAATGATATGCTTAAGTCAAACG
This sequence comes from Dicorynia guianensis, assembly GCA_037013595.1. Lineage (NCBI taxonomy): Eukaryota > Viridiplantae > Streptophyta > Magnoliopsida > Fabales > Fabaceae > Dicorynia > Dicorynia guianensis. The sequence continues at coordinate 18,796,354 of JASUAB010000002.1, read as the reverse complement.
AGGCCTGACTCGAGGCGTAAATGATACCTGTGAGTCAAACGAGGCCCGAGTTGAGGCATAAATGATATAGGTGAGTCAAACGAGGCCCGAGTCGAGGAACAAATGATATGGGTGAGTCAAACGTGGCCCAACTCGAGGCGCAAATGATAAGGTTAAGTCAAACGAGTCCCGTCTTGAGGCACAAATGATATAGGTGAGTCAAACGATGCCCAACTCGAGGCGCAAAGGGTAAGGGTGAGTTGAACGAGGCCGACTCGAGGGGCGAATTATAAGGTGGAGTCAAACGAGTCCCGACTCAAGGCACAAGTGATAAGGTTGAGTCCAAGGAGGCCTGACTCGAGGAGCAAATGAAAAGGTTCAGTCAAACGAGGCCTGACTCAAGGCGCAAATGATATGGTTAAGTCAAACGAGGCCTGACTCGATGCGTAAATGATATGTTTGAGTCAAATGAGGCCCGAGTTGAGGCACAAATGATATAGGTGAGTCAAACGAGGCCCGAGTCGAGGCACAAATGATATGGGTGAGTCAAACGAGGCCCAACTTGAGGCGCAAATGATAAGGTTGAGTCACATGAGGCCCAACTTGAGGCATAAATGATAAGGTTGAGTCTAACAAGGCTAGACTCGCAATGCAAATGATAAGGTTGAGTCGAACGAGGCCCGACTCGAGGCGCAAATGATAAGGTTGAGTCAAACAAATCCCGACTCGAATCGTAAATGATATGGTTGAGTCAAATGAGGCCCGAGTTAAGGCACAAATGATATGGGTGAGTGAAATGAGGACTGAGTCGAGGCGCAAATGATATGGGTGAGTCAAATGAGGCCCGACTCGAGGTGCAAATGGTAAGGGTGAGTTGAACGAGGCACCACATGAGGTGCAAATGGTAAGGTTGAGTCAAACGAGGACCAACTCGACGTGGAAATGATAAGGTTGAGTCGAACGAGGCCTGACTCAGGGCGCAAATGATATGGTTGAGTCAAATGAGGCCCGACTCAAGGCACAAATGATAAGGTTGAGTCAAACGAGGCCCGACTCAAGGCATAAACGATATGGTTATGTCAAACGAGGTCCGACTTGAGGCGCATATGATATAGGTGAGTCAAACGAGACTCGACTCGAGGCGCAAATGATAAGGTTGAGTCGAACGAGGCCCAACTCGAGGCGTAAATGATAAGGTTGAGTCAAATGAGGCCCGACTCGAGACACAAATGATATGGTTGAGTCAAACGAGGCCCGAGTTGATGCACAAATGATATAAGTGAGTCAAACGATGCCCAACTCGAGGCGCAAATGGTAAGGGTGAGTTGAACGAGGCATAACTTGAGGAGCAAATTATAAGGTGGAGTCAAACGAGACCCAACTCGAGGCACAAATGATAAGGTTGAGTCCAAGGTGGCCCGACTCGAGGCGCAAATGATAAGGTTGAGTCCAACGAAGCCTGACTCGAGGCACAAATGATATGGTTAAGTCAAATGAGGCCTGACTCGAGGCGTAAATGATATGTTTGAGTCAAACGAGGCCCAAGTTGAGGCACAAATGATATAGTTGAGTCAAACGAGGCCCGAGCCGAGGAACAAATGATATGGGTGAGTCAAACGTGGGCCAACTCGAGGCACAAATGATAAGGTTGGGTCAAACTTGAGGCACAAATGATATAGGTGAGTAAAACGATGCCGAACTCGAGGCGCAAAGGGTAAGGGTGAGTTGAACGAGGCCGACTCGAGGGGCGAATTATAAGGTGGAGTCAAACGAGACTCGACTCGAGGCACAAATGATAAGGTTGAGTCCAAGGAGGCCTGACTCGAGGAGCAAATGATAAGGTTCAATCAAACGAGGCCTGACTCGAGGCGCAAATGATACAGTTAAGTCAAACGAGGCCTGACTCGACGCGTAAATGATATGTTTGAGTCAAACGAGGCTCGAGTTGAGGCACAAATGATATAGGTGAGTCAAACGAGGCCCGAGTCAAGGCACAAATGATATGGGTGAGTTAAACAAATCCCGACTCGAATCGTAAATGATATGGTTGAGTCAAATGAGGCCCGAGTTAAGGCACAAATGATATGGTTGAGTAAAATGAGGACTGAGTCGAGGCGCAAATGATATAGGTGAGTCAAATGAGGCCCGACTCGAGGTGCAAATGGTAAGGGTGAGTTGAACGAGGCCCCACATGAGGGGCAAATTGTAAGGTTGAGTCAAACGAGGACCAACTCGACGTGGAAATGATAAGGTTGAGTCGAACGAGGCCTGACTCAAGGCGCAAATGATATGCTTGAGTCAAATGAGGCCCGACTCAAGGCACAAATGATAAGGTTGAGTCAAACGAGGCCCGACTCAAGGCATAAACGATATGGTTATGTCAAACGAGGTCCGACTTGAGGCGCATATGATATAGGTGAGTCAAACGAGACCCGACTCGAGGCGCAAATGATAAGGTTGAGTCGAACGACGCCCAACTCGAGGCGTAAATGATAAGGTTGAGTCAAACGAGGCCCGACTCGAGACACAAATGATATGGTTGAGTCAAACGAGGCCCGAGTTGACGCACAAATAATATAAGTGAGTCAAATGAGGCCCGAGTTGACGCACAAATGGTAAGGGTGAGTTGAACGAGGCATAACTTGAGGAGCAAATTATAAGGTGGAGTCAAACGAGACCCGACTCGAGGCACAAATGATAAGGTTGAGTCCAAGGTGGCCCGACTCGAGGCGCAAATGATAAGGTTGAGTCCAACGAGGCCTGACTCGAGGCACAAATGATATGGTTAAGTCAAACGAGGCCTGACTTGAGGCGTAAATGATATGTTTGAGTCAAACGAGGCTCAAGTTCAGGCACAAATGATATAGTTGAGTCAAACGAGGCCCGAGCCAAGGAACAAATGATATGGGTGAGTCAAACGTGGGCCAACTCGAGGCACAAATGATAAGGTTGGGTCAAACGAGGCCCGACTTGAGGCACAAATGATATAGGTGAGTCAAACGATGCCGAACTCGAGGCGCAAAGGGTAAGGGTGAGTTGAACGAGGCCGACTCGAGGGGCGAATTATAAGGTGGAGTCAAACGAGACTCGACTCGAGGCACAAATGATAAGGTTGAGTCCAAGGAGGCCTGACTCGAGGAGCAAATGATAAGGTTCAATCAAACGAGGCCTGACTCGAGGCGCAAATGATACGGTTAAGTCAAACGAGGCCTGACTCGACGCGTAAATGATATGTTTGAGTCAAACGAGGCTCGAGTTGAGGCATAAATGATATAGGTGAGTCAAACGAGGCCCGAGTCAAGGCACAAATGATATGGGTGAGTTAAACGAGGCCCAACTCGAGGCGCAAATGATAAGGTTGAGTCAAACGATGCCCGACTCGAGGCATAAATGATAAGGTTGAGTCTAACGAGGCTAGACTCGCGGTGCAAATGATAAGGTTGAGTCGAACGAGGCCCGACTCGAGGCACAAATGATATGGTTCAATCAAACGAGGCCCGACTCGACGGGTAAATGATAAGGTTGAGTCAAGCAAATCCTGACTCGAATCGTAAATGATATGGTTGAGTCAAATGAGGCCCGAGTTAAGGCACAAATGATATGGGTGAGTGAAATAAGGACTGAGTCAAGGCGCAAATGATATGGGTGAGTCAAACGAGGCCCGACTCGAGGCGCAAATGGTAAGGGTGAGTTGAACGAGGCCCCACACGAGGCACAAATGTTAAGGTTGAGACAAACGAGGACCAACTTGAGGCATAAATGATAAGGTTGAGTCGAACGAGGCCTGACTCGGGGCACAAATGATATGGTTGAGTCAAATGAGGCCCGACTCACGGCACAAATGATAAGGTTGAGTCAAACGAGGCCTGACTCATGGCATAAATGATATGGTTGTGTCAAATGAGGCCCAACTTGAGGCGCATATGATATAGGTGAGTCAAACGAGACTCGACTCGAGGTGCAAATGGTAAGGTTGAGTCAAACGAGGCCCGACTCGAGGCACAAATGATATGGTTGAGTCAAACGAGGCCCGAGTTGATGCACAAATGATATAAGTGAGTCAAACGATGCCCAACTCGAGGCGCAAATGGTAAGGGTGAGTTGAACGAGGCACGACTCGAGGGGCAAATTATAAGGTGGAGTCAAACGAGACCCGACTCGAGGCACAAATGATAAGGTTGAGTCCAAGGTGGCCCGACTCAAGGCGCAAATGATAAGGTTGAGTCAAACGAGGCCTGACTAGAGGCAAAAATGATATGGTTAAGTCAAATGAGGATTAACTCGAGGCGTAAATGATATGTTTGAGTCAAACGAGGCCCGAGTTAAGGCACAAATGATATAGTTGAGTCAAACGAGGCCCGAGCTGAGGAACAAATGATATGGGTGAGTCAAACGTAGCCCAAGTCGAGGCGCAAATGATAAGGTTGACTCAAACGAGGCCCGGCTTGAGGCACAAATGATATGGTTCAGTCAAACGAGGCCCGAGTTGACGCACAAATGATATAGTTGAATCAAACGATGCCCAACTCAAGGCGCAAAGGGTAAGGGTGAGTTGAACGAGGCCGACTCGAGTGGCAAATAATAAGGTGGAGTCAAACGAGACCCGACTCGAGGCACAAATGATAAGGTTGAGTCCAATGAGGCCCAACTCGAGGTGCAAATGATAAGGTTCAATCAAACGAGGCCTGACTCTACAAGTAATGATATGTTTGAGTCAAACGAGGCCCGAGTCGAGGTGCAAATGATATAGGTGAGTCAAACGAGGCCCGAGTCAAGGCACAAATGATATGGGTGAGTCAATGGAGGCCCAACTCGATGCGCAAATGATAAGGTTGAGTCAAACGAGGCCCGCCTCGAGGCATAAATGATAAGGTTGAGTCGAACGAGGGCCGACTCGAGGCGCAAATGATAAGGTTGAGTCAACGGAGGCCCGACTCGAGACGCAAATGATATGGTTCAATCAAACGAGGCCCGACTCGACGCGCAAATGATAAGGTTGAGTCAAACAAATCCCGACTCGAATCGTAAATGATATGGTTGAGTCAAATGAGGCCCGAGTTAAGGCACAAATGATATGGGTGAGTGAAATGAGGACTGAGTCGAGGCGCAAGTGAAATGGGTGAGTCAAACGAGGTCCAACTCGAGGCGCAAATGATATGGTTGAGTCAAATGAGGCTCGACTCAAGGCACAAATGATAAGGTTGAGTCAAACTAGGCCCGACTCAAGGCATAAACGATATGGTTGAGTCAAACAAGGCCCGACTTGAGGCGCATATGATATAGTTGAGTCAAACAAGACTCGACTCGAGGCACAAATGATAAGGTTGAGTCGAACGAGGCCTAACTCGAGACGCAAATGATAAGGTTTAGTCAAACGAGACCCGACTCGAGGCACAAATGATATGGTTGAGTCAAACGAGGCTCAAGTTGATGCACAAATGATATAAGCGACTCAAACGATGCCCAACTCGAGGTGCAAATGGTAAGGGTGAGTTGAACGAGGCACGACTAGGGGCAAATTATAAGGTGGAGTCAAACGAGACCCGACTCGAGGCACAAATGATAAGGTTGAATCCAAGGTGGCCCGACTCGAGGTGCAAATGATAAGGTTGACTCAAACGAGGACCGACTTGAGGCACAAATGATATGCTGGAGTCAAACGAGGCCCGAGTTGATGCACAAATAATATAGTTGAGTCAAACGATGCCCAACTCGAGGCGCAAAGGGTAAGGGTGAGTTGAACAAGGCCGACTCGAGGGGCAAATTATAAGGTGGAGTCAAACGAGACCCGACTCGAGGCACAAATGATAAGGTTGAGTCCAAGGAGGCCCGACTCGAGGAGCAAATGATAAGGTTCAGTCAAACGAGGCCTGACTCGAGGCACAAATGATATGCTTAAGTCAAATGTGGCCTAACTCAACGCGTAAATGATATGTTTGAGTTAAACGAGACCCGAGTTAAGGCACAAATGATATAGGTGAGTCAAACGAGGCCCGAGTCGAGGCACAAATGATATGGGTGAGTCAAAGGAGGCCCAACTCGAGGCGCAAATGATAAGGTTGAATCAAATGAGGCCTGCCTCGAGGCATAAATGATAAGGTTGAGTCTAACGAGGCTAGACTCGCGGTGCAAATGATAAGGTTGAGTCTAACGAGGCCCGACTCGAGGCACAAATGATAAGGTTGAGTCAACAGAGGTCCGACTCGAGGTGCAAATGATATGGTTCAATCAAACGAGGCCTGCCTCGACGCGCAAATGATAAGGTTGAGTCAAATAAATCTCGACTCGAATCATAAATGATATGGTTGAGTCAAATGAGGCCCGAGTTAAGGCACAAATGATATGGGTGAGTGAAATGAGGACTGAGTCGAGGTGCAAATGATATGGGTGAGTCAAACGAGGCTCGACTCGAGGCGCAAATGGTAAGGGTGAGTTGAATGAGGCCTAACATGAGGCACAAATGTTAAGGTTGAGTCAAACGAGGACCAACTCGAGGCACAAAAGATAAGGTTGAGTCAAACCAGGCCCGACTCAGGGCGCAAATGATATGGTTCAGTCAAAAGAGGCCCGACTCAAGGCACAAATGATAAGGTTGAGTCAAACGAGGCCCGACTCGAGGCATAAACGATATGGTTGAGTCAAACGAGGCCCGACTTGGGGCGCAAATGATATAGGTGAGTCAAACAAGGCCCGACTCGAGGCACAAATGATAAGGTTGAGTGGAACAAGGCCCAACTCGAGGCACAAATGATATAGTGAGTCAAACGAGGCCTGACTCGAGGCGCAAATGATAAGGCTGAGTCAAACGAGGCCCAACTCGAGGCATAAATGATAAGGTTGAGTCAAACGAGGCCTGACTCGAGGCACAAATGATATGGTTGAGTCAAACGAGGCCCGACTTGACGTACAAATGACATAGGTGAGTCAAAGGAGGCTCAACTAGAAGCACAAATGATATGGGTGAGTCCAACGAGGCCCGACTCTAGGCGCAAATTATAAGGTTGAGTTGAACGAGGCCCAACTCGAGGCGCAAATGATAAGGATGAATCAAACAAGGCTCGACTTGAGGCACAAATGATATGGTTGAGTCAAATGAGGCCTGACTTGAGGTACAAAAGATATGGCTGAGTCAAACAAGCCCGACTTGATGTACAAATGACATAGGTGAGTCAAACGAGGCTCGACTTGAGACACAAATGATATGGTTTTGTCCAACGAGGCCTAACTCAACGCGCAAATGATAAGGTTAAGTCAAACGAGGTCCGACTCGAGGTGCAAATGATATGGTTGAGTCAAACAAGGCCCGACTCGATCCACAATTGATAAGGTTGAGTCAAACGAGGCCCGACTTGATGCATGAATGGTATGGTTGAATCAAATGAGGCCTGACTTTAGGCACAAATGGTATGGGTGAGCTACACGTGGCCCGACTCGAGACGCAAATGATAAGGTTGTGTCGAACGAGGCCTAACTCGAGGCGCAAATGATAAGGTTGAGTCAAACGAGGCCCGACTCGAGGCGTAAATGATATGGTTGTGTCAAACGAGGCCCGACTTGAGGCACAAATGATATGGGTGACTCAAACGAGGCGCTACTCGAGGCGCAAATGATAAGGTTGAGTGGAACGAGGCCCAACTCGAGGCATAAATGATAAGGTTGAGTGAAATGAGGCCCGACTCGAGGCACAAATGATATGGTTGAGTCAAATGATGCCTGAGTTGACGCGCAATTGATATAGGTGAGTTAGACGAGGCACGACTCGAGGCACAAATGGTAAGGATGAGTTGAACGAGGCATGACTCAAGGCACAATTTATAAAGATGAGTCAAACGAGGCCCAACTCGAGGCACAAATAATAAGGTTGAGCCCAATGAGGCCCGACTTGAGGCGCAAATGATAAGGTTGAGTCAAACGTGGCCCGAGTTGATTCACAAATGATATAGGTTAGTTAAACGAGGCTCGACTCGAGGCGCAAATGGTAAGGGTGAGTTGAACGAGGCCCGCTTTGAGGCGCAATTTATAAGGGTGAGTCAAACGACGCCCGACTCGAGCGGCAAATGATAAGGTTTAGTCAAACCGGGACCAACTCGAGACACAAGTGATAAGGTTTAGTTGAACAAGGCCCAACTCGAGGGGCAAATGATATGGTTGAGTCAACTGAGGCCAGACTTGAGACACAAATGAAAAGGTTGAGTCAAACGAGGACCGACTCGACGTAGAAATGATATGGTTAAGACAAACGAGGCCCAACTTGAGGCACAAATGTTATGGTTGAGTCAAATGAGGCCCGACTCGAGATGCAAATGATAAGGTTGAGTCGAACGAGGCCTAACTCGAGGCGCAAATTATAAGGTTGAGTAAAACGAGGCCCGACTCGAGGCGTAAATGATATGCCTGAGTCAAACGAGGCCCGACTTGAGGCACAAATGATATGGGTGAGACAAACAAGGCCCGACTCGAGGCACAAATGATAAGGTTGGGTCGAACGAGGGGCAACTCGAGGCACAAATTATAAGGTTGAGTCAAACGAGGCCTGCCTCGAGCCACAAATGATATGGTTGAGTCAAACGAGGCCCAAGTTGATGCACAAATGATATGGGTGAGTCAAACGAGGCCCGACTCGAGGCATAAATGATAAGGTTGAGTCTAATGAGGCTAGACTCGCGGTGCAAATGATAAGGTTGAGTCGAACGAGGCCTGACTCGAGGGACAAATGATAAGGTTGAGTGAACGGAGGCCCGACTCGTGGCACAAATGATATGGTTCAATCAAACGAGGCCCGACTCGACGCGCAAATGATAAGGATGAGTCAAAAAAATCCTGACTCGAATCGTAAATGATATGGTTTAGTCAAATGAGGCTCGAGTTAAGGCACAAATGATATGGGTGAGTGAAATGAGGACTGAGTCAAGGCGCAAATGATATGGGTGAGTCAAACAAGGCCTGACTCGAGGCATAAATGGTAAGGGTGAGTTGAACGAGGCCCCACATGAGGCGCAAATGTTAAGGTTAAGTCAAACGAGGACCAACTCGAGGCGTAAATGATAAGGTTGAGTCGAACGAGGCCTAACTCAGGGCGCAAATGATATGGTTGAGTTAAATGAGGCCTAACTCAAGGCACAAATGATAAGGTTGAATCAAACGAGGCCTGACTCAAGGCATAAACGATATGGTTGAGTCAAACGAGGCCCGACTTGAGGCGCATATGATATAGTTGAGCCAAACGAGACCCGACTCAAGGCGCAAATGATAACGTTGAGTCCAACGAGGCCCAACTCGAGGTGCAAATGATAAGGTTGAGTCAAACAAGGCCTGACTCGAGGCACAAATGATATGGTTGAGTCAAATGAGGCTCGAGTTGACGCACAAATGATATAAGTGAGTCAAACGATGCCCAACTCGAGGCGCAAATGGTAAGGATGAGTTGAACGAGGCACAACTCGAGTGGCAAATTATAAGGTGGAGTCAAACGAGACCCGACTCGAGGAACAAATGATAAGGTTGAGTCCAAGGTGGCCTGACTCGAGGTGCAAATGATAAGGTTGAGTCAAACGAGGCCTGACTTGAGGCACAAATGATATGCTTAAGTCAAACGAGGCCTGACTCGAGGCGTAAATGATACGTGTGAGTCAAACGAGGCCCGAGTTGAGGCACAAATGATATAGGTGAGTCAAACGAGGCCCGAGTCGAGGAACAAATGATATGGGTGAGTCAAACGTGGCCCAACTCGAGGCGCAAATGATAAGGTTAAGTCAAACGAGGCCCGACTTGAGGCACAAATGATATAGGTGAGTCAAACGATGCCCAACTCGAGGCGCAAAGGGTAAGGGTGAGTTGAACGAGGCCGACTCGAGGGGCAAATTATAAGGTGGAGTCAAACGAGTCCCGACTCAAGGCACAAGTGATAAGGTTGAGTCCAAGGAGGCTTGATTCGAGGAGCAAATGATAAGGTTCAGTCAAACGAGGCCTGACTCGAGGCGCAAATGATATGGTTAAGTCAAACGAGGCCTGACTCGACGCGTAAATGATATGTTTAAGTCAAATGAGGCCCGAGTTGAGGCACAAATGATATAGGTGAGTCAAACGAGGCCCGAGTCGAGGCACAAATGATATGGGTGAGTCAAACGAGGCCCAACTCGAGGCGCAAATGATAAGGTTGAGTCACATGAGGCCCGACTTAAGGCATAAATGATAAGGTTGAGTCTAACGAGGCTAGACTCGCAGTGCAAATGATAAGGTTGAGTCGAACAAGGCCCGACTCGAGGCGCAAATGATAAGGTTGAGTGAAACAAATCCCGACTCGAATCGTAAATGATATGGTTGAGTCAAATGAGGCCCGAGTTAAGGCACAAATGATATGGGTGAGTGAAATGAGGACTGAGTCGAGGCGCAAATGATATGGGTGAGTCAAATGAGGCCCGACTCGAGGCGCAAATGGTAAGGGTGAGTTGAACGAGGCGCCACATGAGGTGCAAATGGTAAGGTTGAGTCAAACGAGGACCAACTCGACGTGGAAATGATAAGGTTGAGTCGAACGAGGCCTGACTCAGGGCGCAAATGATATGGTTGAGTCAAATGAGGCCCGACTCAAGGCACAAATGATAAGGTTGAGTCAAACAAGGCCCGACTCAAGGCATAAACGATATGGTTATGTCAAACGAGGTCCGACTTGAGGCGCATATGATATAGGTGAGTCAAACGAGACGCGACTCGAGGCGCAAATGATAAGGTTGAGTCAAACGAGGCCCAACTCGAGGCGTAAATGATAAGGTTGAGTCAAACGAGGCCCGACTCGAGACACAAATGATATGGTTGAGTCAAATGAGGCCCGAGTTGACGCACAAATGATATAAGTGAGTCAAACGATGCCCAACTCGAGGCGCAAATGGTAAGGGTGAGTTAAACGAGGCATAACTTGAGGAGCAAATTATAAGGTGGAGTCAAACGAGACCCGGCTCGAGGCACAAATGATAAGGTTGAGTCCAAGGTGGCCCAACTCGAGGCGCAAATGATAAGGTTGAGTCCAACGAGGCCTGACTCGAGGCACAAATGATATGGTTAAGTGAAACGAGGCTTGACTCGAGGCGTAAATGATATGTTTGAGTCAAACGAGGCCCAAGTTGAGGCCCAAATGATATAGTTGAGTCAAACGAGGCCCGAGCTGAGGAACAAATGATATGGGTGAGTCAAACGTGGCCCAACTCGAGGCACAAATGATAAGGTTGGGTCAAATGAGGCCCGACTTGAGGCACAAATGATATAGGTGAGTCAAACGATGCCGAACTCGAGGCGCAAAGGGTATGGGTGAGTTGAACGAGGCCGACTCGAGGGGCGAATTATAAGGTGGAGTCAAACGAGACTCGACTCGAGGCACAAATGATAAGGTTGAGTCCAAGGAGGCCTGACTCGAGGAGCAAATGATAAGGTTCAATCAAACGAGGCCTGACTCGAGGCACAAATGATATGGTTAAGTCAAACGAGGCCTAACTCGACACGTAAATGATAAGTTTGAGTCAAACGAGGCTCGAGTTGAGGCACAAATGATATAGGTGAGTCAAACAAGGCCCGAGTCAAGGCACAAATGATATGGGTGAGTTAAACGAGGCCCAACTCGAGGCGCAAATGATAAGGTTGAGTCAAACGATGCCCGACTCGAGGCATAAATGATAAGGTTGAGTCTAACGAGGCTAGACTCGCGGTGCAAATGATAAGGTTGAGTCGAACGAGGCCCGACTCGAGGCACAAATGATATGGTTCAATCAAACGAGGCCCGACTCGACGGGTAAATGATAAGGTTGAGTCAAGCAAATCCTGACTCGAATCGTAAATGATATGGTTGAGTCAAATGAGGCCCGAGTTAAGGCACAAATGATATGGGTGAGTGAAATAAGGACTGAGTCAAGGCGCAAATGATATGGGTGAGTCAAACGAGGCCCGACTCGAGGCGCAAATGGTAAGGGTGAGTTGAACGAGGCCCCACACGAGGCACAAATGTTAAGGTTGAGACAAACGAGGACCAACTTGAGGCATAAATGATAAGGTTGAGTCGAACGAGGCCTGACTCGGGGCACAAATGATATGGTTGAGTCAAATGAGGCCCGACTCACGGCACAAATGATAAGGTTGAGTCAAACGAGGCCTGACTCATGGCATAAATGATATGGTTGTGTCAAATGAGGCCCAACTTGAGGCGCATATGATATAGGTGAGTCAAACGAGACTCGACTCGAGGTGCAAATGGTAAGGTTGAGTCAAACGAGGCCCGACTCGAGGCACAAATGATATGGTTGAGTCAAACGAGGCCCGAGTTGATGCACAAATGATATAAGTGAGTCAAACGATGCCCAACTCGAGGCGCAAATGGTAAGGGTGAGTTGAACGAGGCACGACTCGAGGGGCAAATTATAAGGTGGAGTCAAACGAGACCCGACTCGAGGCACAAATGATAAGGTTGAGTCCAAGGTGGCCCGACTCAAGGCGCAAATGATAAGGTTGAGTCAAACGAGGCCTGACTAGAGGCAAAAATGATATGGTTAAGTCAAATGAGGATTAACTCGAGGCGTAAATGATATGTTTGAGTCAAACGAGGCCCGAGTTAAGGCACAAATGATATAGTTGAGTCAAACGAGGCCCGAGCCGAGGAACAAATGATATGGGTGAGTCAAACGTAGCCCAAGTCGAGGCGCAAATGATAAGGTTGACTCAAACGAGGCCCGGCTTGAGGCACAAATGATATGGTTCAGTCAAACGAGGCCCGAGTTGACGCACAAATGATATAGTTGAATCAAACGATGCCCAACTCAAGGCGCAAAGGGTAAGGGTGAGTTGAACGAGGCCGACTCGAGTGGCAAATAATAAGGTGGAGTCAAACGAGACCCGACTCGAGGCACAAATGATAAGGTTGAGTCCAATGAGGCCCAACTCAAGGTGCAAATGATAAGGTTCAATCAAACGAGGCCTGACTCTACAAGTAATGATATGTTTGAGTCAAACGAGGCCCGAGTCGAGGTGCAAATGATATAGGTGAGTCAAACGAGGCCCGAGTCAAGGCACAAATGATATGGGTGAGTCAATGGAGGCCCAACTCGATGCGCAAATGATAAGGTTGAGTCAAACGAGGCCCGCCTCGAGGCATAAATGATAAGGTTGAGTCGAACGAGGGCCGACTCGAGGCGCAAATGATAAGGTTGAGTCAACGGAGGCCCGACTCGAGACGCAAATGATATGGTTCAATCAAACGAGGCCCGACTCGACGCGCAAATGATAAGGTTGAGTCAAACAAATCCCGACTCGAATCGTAAATGATATGGTTGAGTCAAATGAGGCCCGAGTTAAGGCACAAATGATATGGGTGAGTGAAATGAGGACTGAGTCGAGGCGCAAGTGAAATGGGTGAGTCAAACGAGGTCCAACTCGAGGCGCAAATGATATGGTTGAGTCAAATGAGGCTCGACTCAAGGCACAAATGATAAGGTTGAGTCAAACTAGGCCCGACTCAAGGCATAAACGATATGGTTGAGTCAAACGAGGCCCGACTTGAGGCGCATATGATATAGTTGAGTCAAACAAGACTCGACTCGAGGCACAAATGATAAGGTTGAGTCGAACGAGGCCTAACTCGAGACGCAAATGATAAGGTTTAGTCAAACGAGACCCGACTCGAGGCACAAATGATATGGTTGAGTCAAACGAGGCTCAAGTTGATGCACAAATGATATAAGCGACTCAAACGATGCCCAACTCGAGGTGCAAATGGTAAGGGTGAGTTGAACGAGGCACGACTAGGGGCAAATTATAAGGTGGAGTCAAACGAGACCCGACTCGAGGCACAAATGATAAGGTTGAATCCAAGGTGGCCCGACTCGAGGTGCAAATGATAAGGTTGACTCAAACGAGGACCGACTTGAGGCACAAATGATATGCTGGAGTCAAACGAGGCCCGAGTTGATGCACAAATAATATAGTTGAGTCAAACGATGCCCAACTCGAGGCGCAAAGGGTAAGGGTGAGTTGAACAAGGCCGACTCGAGGGGCAAATTATAAGGTGGAGTCAAACGAGACCCGACTCGAGGCACAAATGATAAGGTTGAGTCCAAGGAGGCCCGACTCGAGGAGCAAATGATAAGGTTCAGTCAAACGAGGCCTGACTCGAGGCACAAATGATATGCTTAAGTCAAATGTGGCCTAACTCAACGCGTAAATGATATGTTTGAGTTAAACGAGACCCGAGTTAAGGCACAAATGATATAGGTGAGTCAAACGAGGCCCGAGTCGAGGCACAAATGATATGGGTGAGTCAAAGGAGGCCCAACTCGAGGCGCAAATGATAAGGTTGAATCAAATGAGGCCTGCCTCGAGGCATAAATGATAAGGTTGAGTCTAACGAGGCTAGACTCGCGGTGCAAATGATAAGGTTGAGTCTAACGAGGCCCGACTCGAGGCACAAATGATAAGGTTGAGTCAACAGAGGTCCGACTCGAGGTGCAAATGATATGGTTCAATCAAACGAGGCCTGCCTCGACGCGCAAATGATAAGGTTGAGTCAAATAAATCTCGACTCGAATCATAAATGATATGGTTGAGTCAAATGAGGCCCGAGTTAAGGCACAAATGATATGGGTGAGTGAAATGAGGACTGAGTCGAGGTGCAAATGATATGGGTGAGTCAAACGAGGCTCGACTCGAGGCGCAAATGGTAAGGGTGAGTTGAATGAGGCCTAACATGAGGCACAAATGTTAAGGTTGAGTCAAACGAGGACCAACTCGAGGCACAAAAGATAAGGTTGAGTCAAACCAGGCCCGACTCAGGGCGCAAATGATATGGTTCAGTCAAAAGAGGCCCGACTCAAGGCACAAATGATAAGGTTGAGTCAAACGAGGCCCGACTCGAGGCATAAACGATATGGTTGAGTCAAACGAGGCCCGACTTGGGGCGCAAATGATATAGGTGAGTCAAACAAGGCCCGACTCGAGGCACAAATGATAAGGTTGAGTGGAACAAGGCCCAACTCGAGGCACAAATGATATAGTGAGTCAAACGAGGCCTGACTCGAGGCGCAAATGATAAGGCTGAGTCAAACGAGGCCCAACTCGAGGCATAAATGATAAGGTTGAGTCAAACGAGGCCTGACTCGAGGCACAAATGATATGGTTGAGTCAAACGAGGCCCGACTTGACGTACAAATGACATAGGTGAGTCAAAGGAGGCTCAACTAGAAGCACAAATGATATGGGTGAGTCCAACGAGGCCCGACTCTAGGCGCAAATTATAAGGTTGAGTTGAACGAGGCCCAACTCGAGGCGCAAATGATAAGGATGAATCAAACAAGGCTCGACTTGAGGCACAAATGATATGGTTGAGTCAAATGAGGCCTGACTTGAGGTACAAAAGATATGGCTGAGTCAAACAAGCCCGACTTGATGTACAAATGACATAGGTGAGTCAAACGAGGCTCGACTTGAGACACAAATGATATGGTTTTGTCCAACGAGGCCTAACTCAACGCGCAAATGATAAGGTTAAGTCAAACGAGGTCCGACTCGAGGTGCAAATGATATGGTTGAGTCAAACAAGGCCCGACTCGATCCACAATTGATAAGGTTGAGTCAAACGAGGCCCGACTTGATGCATGAATGGTATGGTTGAATCAAATGAGGCCTGACTTTAGGCACAAATGGTATGGGTGAGCTACACGTGGCCCGACTCGAGACGCAAATGATAAGGTTGTGTCGAACGAGGCCTAACTCGAGGCGCAAATGATAAGGTTGAGTCAAACGAGGCCCGACTCGAGGCGTAAATGATATGGTTGTGTCAAACGAGGCCCGACTTGAGGCACAAATGATATGGGTGACTCAAACGAGGCGCTACTCGAGGCGCAAATGATAAGGTTGAGTGGAACGAGGCCCAACTCGAGGCATAAATGATAAGGTTGAGTGAAATGAGGCCCGACTCGAGGCACAAATGATATGGTTGAGTCAAATGATGCCTGAGTTGACGCGCAATTGATATAGGTGAGTTAGACGAGGCACGACTCGAGGCACAAATGGTAAGGATGAGTTGAACGAGGCATGACTCAAGGCACAATTTATAAAGATGAGTCAAACGAGGCCCAACTCGAGGCACAAATAATAAGGTTGAGCCCAATGAGGCCCGACTTGAGGCGCAAATGATAAGGTTGAGTCAAACGTGGCCCGAGTTGATTCACAAATGATATAGGTTAGTTAAACGAGGCTCGACTCGAGGCGCAAATGGTAAGGGTGAGTTGAACGAGGCCCGCTTTGAGGCGCAATTTATAAGGGTGAGTCAAACGACGCCCGACTCGAGCGGCAAATGATAAGGTTTAGTCAAACCGGGACCAACTCGAGACACAAGTGATAAGGTTTAGTTGAACAAGGCCCAACTCGAGGGGCAAATGATATGGTTGAGTCAACTGAGGCCAGACTTGAGACACAAATGAAAAGGTTGAGTCAAACGAGGACCGACTCGACGTAGAAATGATATGGTTAAGACAAACGAGGCCCAACTTGAGGCACAAATGTTATGGTTGAGTCAAATGAGGCCCGACTCGAGACGCAAATGATAAGGTTGAGTCGAACGAGGCCTAACTCGAGGCGCAAATTATAAGGTTGAGTAAAACGAGGCCCGACTCGAGGCGTAAATGATATGCCTGAGTCAAACGAGGCCCGACTTGAGGCACAAATGATATGGGTGAGACAAACAAGGCCCGACTCGAGGCACAAATGATAAGGTTGGGTCGAACGAGGGGCAACTCGAGGCACAAATTATAAGGTTGAGTCAAACGAGGCCTGCCTCGAGCCACAAATGATATGGTTGAGTCAAACGAGGCCCAAGTTGATGCACAAATGATATGGGTGAGTCAAACGAGGCCCGACTCGAGGCATAAATGATAAGGTTGAGTCTAATGAGGCTAGACTCGCGGTGCAAATGATAAGGTTGAGTCGAACGAGGCCTGACTCGAGGGACAAATGATAAGGTTGAGTGAACGGAGGCCCGACTCGTGGCACAAATGATATGGTTCAATCAAACGAGGCCCGACTCGACGCGCAAATGATAAGGATGAGTCAAAAAAATCCTGACTCGAATCGTAAATGATATGGTTTAGTCAAATGAGGCTCGAGTTAAGGCACAAATGATATGGGTGAGTGAAATGAGGACTGAGTCAAGGCGCAAATGATATGGGTGAGTCAAACAAGGCCTGACTCGAGGCATAAATGGTAAGGGTGAGTTGAACGAGGCCCCACATGAGGCGCAAATGTTAAGGTTAAGTCAAACGAGGACCAACTCGAGGCGTAAATGATAAGGTTGAGTCGAACGAGGCCTAACTCAGGGCGCAAATGATATGGTTGAGTTAAATGAGGCCTAACTCAAGGCACAAATGATAAGGTTGAATCAAACGAGGCCTGACTCAAGGCATAAACGATATGGTTGAGTCAAACGAGGCCCGACTTGAGGCGCATATGATATAGTTGAGCCAAACGAGACCCGACTCAAGGCGCAAATGATAACGTTGAGTCCAACGAGGCCCAACTCGAGGTGCAAATGATAAGGTTGAGTCAAACAAGGCCTGACTCGAGGCACAAATGATATGGTTGAGTCAAATGAGGCTCGAGTTGACGCACAAATGATATAAGTGAGTCAAACGATGCCCAACTCGAGGCGCAAATGGTAAGGATGAGTTGAACGAGGCACAACTCGAGTGGCAAATTATAAGGTGGAGTCAAACGAGACCCGACTCGAGGAACAAATGATAAGGTTGAGTCCAAGGTGGCCTGACTCGAGGTGCAAATGATAAGGTTGAGTCAAACGAGGCCTGACTTGAGGCACAAATGATATGCTTAAGTCAAACGAGGCCTGACTCGAGGCGTAAATGATACGTGTGAGTCAAACGAGGCCCGAGTTGAGGCACAAATGATATAGGTGAGTCAAACGAGGCCCGAGTCGAGGAACAAATGATATGGGTGAGTCAAACGTGGCCCAACTCGAGGCGCAAATGATAAGGTTAAGTCAAACGAGGCCCGACTTGAGGCACAAATGATATAGGTGAGTCAAACGATGCCCAACTCGAGGCGCAAAGGGTAAGGGTGAGTTGAACGAGGCCGACTCGAGGGGCAAATTATAAGGTGGAGTCAAACGAGTCCCGACTCAAGGCACAAGTGATAAGGTTGAGTCCAAGGAGGCTTGATTCGAGGAGCAAATGATAAGGTTCAGTCAAACGAGGCCTGACTCGAGGCGCAAATGATATGGTTAAGTCAAACGAGGCCTGACTCGACGCGTAAATGATATGTTTAAGTCAAATGAGGCCCGAGTTGAGGCACAAATGATATAGGTGAGTCAAACGAGGCCCGAGTCGAGGCACAAATGATATGGGTGAGTCAAACGAGGCCCAACTCGAGGCGCAAATGATAAGGTTGAGTCACATGAGGCCCGACTTAAGGCATAAATGATAAGGTTGAGTCTAACGAGGCTAGACTCGCAGTGCAAATGATAAGGTTGAGTCGAACAAGGCCCGACTCGAGGCGCAAATGATAAGGTTGAGTGAAACAAATCCCGACTCGAATCGTAAATGATATGGTTGAGTCAAATGAGGCCCGAGTTAAGGCACAAATGATATGGGTGAGTGAAATGAGGACTGAGTCGAGGCGCAAATGATATGGGTGAGTCAAATGAGGCCCGACTCGAGGCGCAAATGGTAAGGGTGAGTTGAACGAGGCGCCACATGAGGTGCAAATGGTAAGGTTGAGTCAAACGAGGACCAACTCGACGTGGAAATGATAAGGTTGAGTCGAACGAGGCCTGACTCAGGGCGCAAATGATATGGTTGAGTCAAATGAGGCCCGACTCAAGGCACAAATGATAAGGTTGAGTCAAACAAGGCCCGACTCAAGGCATAAACGATATGGTTATGTCAAACGAGGTCCGACTTGAGGCGCATATGATATAGGTGAGTCAAACGAGACGCGACTCGAGGTGCAAATGATAAGGTTGAGTCAAACGAGGCCCAACTCGAGGCGTAAATGATAAGGTTGAGTCAAACGAGGCCCGACTCGAGACACAAATGATATGGTTGAGTCAAATGAGGCCCGAGTTGACGCACAAATGATATAAGTGAGTCAAACGATGCCCAACTCGAGGCGCAAATGGTAAGGGTGAGTTAAACGAGGCATAACTTGAGGAGCAAATTATAAGGTGGAGTCAAACGAGACCCGGCTCGAGGCACAAATGATAAGGTTGAGTCCAAGGTGGCCCAACTCGAGGCGCAAATGATAAGGTTGAGTCCAACGAGGCCTGACTCGAGGCACAAATGATATGGTTAAGTCAAACGAGGCTTGACTCGAGGCGTAAATGATATGTTTGAGTCAAACGAGGCCCAAGTTGAGGCCCAAATGATATAGTTGAGTCAAACGAGGCCCGAGCTGAGGAACAAATGATATGGGTGAGTCAAACGTGGCCCAACTCGAGGCACAAATGATAAGGTTGGGTCAAATGAGGCCCGACTTGAGGCACAAATGATATAGGTGAGTCAAACGATGCCGAACTCGAGGCGCAAAGGGTATGGGTGAGTTGAACGAGGCCGACTCGAGGGGCGAATTATAAGGTGGAGTCAAACGAGACTCGACTCGAGGCACAAATGATAAGGTTGAGTCCAAGGAGGCCTGACTCGAGGAGCAAATGATAAGGTTCAATCAAACGAGGCCTGACTCGAGGCACAAATGATATGGTTAAGTCAAACGAGGCCTAACTCGACACGTAAATGATAAGTTTGAGTCAAACGAGGCTCGAGTTGAGGCACAAATGATATAGGTGAGTCAAACAAGGCCCGAGTCAAGGCACAAATGATATGGGTGAGTTAAACGAGGCCCAACTCGAGGCGCAAATGATAAGGTTGAGTCAAACGATGCCCGACTCGAGGCATAAATGATAAGGTTGAGTCTAACGAGGCTAGACTCACGGTGCAAATGATAAGGTTGAGTCGAACAAGGCCCGACTCGAGGCACAAATGATATGGTTCAATCAAACGAGGCACGACTCGACGCGTAAATGATAAGGTTGAGTCAAGCAAATCCCGACTCAAATCGTAAATGATATGGTTGAGTCAAATGAGGCCCGAGTTAAGGCACAAATGATATGGGTGAGTGAAATGAGGACAGAGTCAAGGCGCAAATGATATGGGTGAGTCAAACGAGGCCCGACTCGAGGCGCAAATGGTAAGGGTGAGTTGAACGAGGCCCCACACGAGGCACAAATGTTAAGGTTGAGACAAACAAGGACCAACTTGAGGCGTAAACGATAAGGTTGAGTCGAACGAGGCCTGACTTGGGGCGCAAATGATATGGTTGAGTCAAATGAGGCCCGACTCACGGCACAAATGATAAGGTTGAGTCAAACGAGGCCCGACTCAAGGCATAAACGATATCGTTGTGTCAAACGAGGCCTAACTTGAGGCGCATATGATATAGGTGAGTCAAACGAGACTCGACTCGAGGTGCAAATGATAAGGTTGAGTCAAATGAGGCCCGACTCGAGGCACAAATGATATGGTTGAGTCAAACGAGGCCCGAGTTGATGCACAAATGATATAAGTGAGTCAAACGATGCCCAACTCGAGGCGCAAATGGTAAGGGTGAGTTGAACGAGGCACGACTCGAGGGGCAAATTATAAGGTGGAGTCAAACGAGACCCGACTCGAGGCACAAATGATAAGGTTGAGTCCAAGGTGGCCCGACTCGAGGCGCAAATGATAAGGTTGAGTCAAACGAGGCCTGACTAGAGGTAAAAATGATATGGTTAAGTCAAATGAGGACTAACTCGAGGCGTAAATGATATGTTTGAGTCAAACGAGGCCCGAGTTAAAGCACAAATGATATAGTTGAGTCAAACAAGGCCCGAGCCAAGGAACAAATGATATGGGTGAGTCAAACGTGGCCCAAGTCGAGGCGCAAATGATAAGGTTGACTCAAACGAGGCCCGGCTTGAGGCACAAATGATATGGTTGAGTCAAACGAGGCCCGAGTTGACGCACAAATGATATAGTTGAATCAGACGATGCCCAACTCGAGGCGCAAAGGGTAAGGGTGAGTTGAACGAGGCCGACTCGAGGGGCAAATAATAAGGTGGAGTCAAACGAGACCCGACTCGAGGCACAAATGATAAGGTTGAGTCCAAGGAGGCCCAACTCGAGAAGCAAATGATAAGGTTCAGTCAAACGAGGCCTGACTCGAGGTACAAATGACATGGTTAAGTCAAACGAGGCCTGACTCTACGCGTAATGATATGTTTGAGTAAAACGAGGCCCGAGTCGAGGCGCAAATGATATAGGTGAGTCAAACGAGGCCCGAGTCAAGGCACAAATGATATGGGTGAGTCAATGGAGGCCCAACTCGACGCGCAAATGATAAGGTTGAGTCAAACGAAGCCCGTCTCGAGGCATAAATGATAAGGTTGAGTCGAACGAGGCCCGACTCGAGGCGTAAATGATAAGGTTGAGTCAACGGAGGCCTGACTCGAGGAGCAAATGTTATGGTTCAATCAAACGAGGCCCGACTCGACACGCAAATGATAAGGTTGAGTCAAACAAATCCTGACTCGAATCGTAAATGATATGGTTGAGTCAAATGAGGCCCGAGTTAAGGCACAAATGATATAGGTGAGTGAAATGAGGACTGAGTCGAGGCGCAAGTGAAATGGGTGAGTCAAACGAGGTCCGACTCGAGGCGCAAATGATATGGTTGAGTCAAATGAGGCCTGACTCAAGGCACAAATGATAAGGTTGAGTCAAACTAGGCCCGACTCAAGGCATAAACGATATGGTTGAGTCAAACGAGGCCCGACTTGACGCGCATATGATATAGGTGAGTCAAACGAGACTCGACTCGAGGCGCAAATGATAAGGTTGAGTCGAACGAGGCCGAACTCGAGACGCAAATGATAAGGTTTAGTCAAACGAGACCCGACTCGAGGCACAAATGATATGGTTGAGTCAAATGAGGCCCGAGTTGACGTACAAATGATATAAGCGACTCAAACGATGCCCAACTCGAGGCGCAAATGGTAAGGGTGAGTTGAATGAGGCACGACTAGGGGCAAATTATAAGGTGGAGTCAAACGAGACCCGACTCGAGGCACAAATGATAAGGTTGAATCCAAGGTGGCCTGACTCGAGGTGCAAATGATAAGGTTGACTCAAACGAGGCCCGACTTGAGGCACAAATGATATGGTGGAGTCAAACGAGGCCCGAGTTGATGCACATATAATATAGTTGAGTCAAACGATGCCCAACTCGAGGCGCAAAGGGTAAGGGTGAGTTGAACAAGGCCGACTCGAGGGGCAAATTATAAGGTGGAGTCAAACGAGACCCGACTCGAGGCACAAATGATAAGGTTGAGTCCAAGGATGCCCGACTCGAGGAGCAAATGATAAGGTTCAGTCAAACGAGGCCTGACTCGAGGCACAAATGATATGCTTAAGTCAAATGAGGCCTGACTCGATGCGTAAATGATATGTTTGAGTCAAACGAGACCCGAGTTAAGGCACAAATGATATAGGTGAGTCAAACGAGGCCCGAGTCGAGGCACAAATGATATGGGTGAGTCAAAGGAGGCCCAGCTCGAGGCGCAAATGATAAGGTTGAATCAAATGAGGCCTGCCTCGAGGCATAAATGATAAGGTTGAGTCTAACGAGGCTAGACTCGCGGTGCAAATGATAAGGTTGAGTCGAACGAGGCCCGACTCGAGGCACAAATGATAAGGTTGAGTCAACGGAGGCCCAACTCGAGGCACAAATGATATGGTTCAATCAAACGAGGCCCGACTCGACGCGCAAATGATAAGGTTCAGTCAAACAAATCCCGACTCGAATCATAAATGATACGGTTGAGTCAAATGAGGCCCGAGTTAAGGCACAAATGATATGGGTGAGTGAAATGAGGACTGAGTCGAGGTGCAAATGATATGGGTGAGTCAAACGAGGCTCGACTCGAGGCGCAAAGGGTAAGGGTGAGTTGAATGAGGCCTAACATGAGGCACAAATGTTAAGGTTGAGTCAAACGAGGACCAACTCGAGGCGCAAAAGATAAGGTTGAGTCAAACCAGGCCCGACTCAGGGCGCAAATGATATGGTTCAGTCAAAAGAGGCCCGACTCAAGGCACAAATGATAAGGTTGAGTCAAACAAGGCCCGACTCGAGGCATAAACGATATGGTTGAGTTAAACGAGGCCCGACTTAGGGCGTAAATGATATAGGTGTGTCAAACGAGGCCCGACTCAACGCGCAAATGATAAGGTTGAGTCGAATGAGGCCCAACTCGAGGCACAAATGATAAGGTTGAGTCAAACGAGGCCCAACTCGAGGCGCAAATGATAAGGTTGATTCAAATGAGGCCCGACTCAAGGCGCAGATGATATGGTTCAATCAAATGAGGCCTGACTTGACGCGCAAATGATAAGGTTAAGTCAAACGAAGCCCGACTCGAATCGTAATTGATATGGTTGAGTCAAACGAGGCCCGAGTTAGGCACAAATTATATGGGTGAGTCAAATGATGCTCGACTCGAGGCACAAATGATAAGGTTGAGTCAAACGAGGCCCAACTCGAGGCGCAAATGATAAGGCTAAGTCAAACAAGGCCTGACTCGAGGCGCAAATGATAAGGTTGAGTCAAACGAGGCCTGACTCAAGGCGTAAATGATATGGTTGAGTCATACGAGGCCGGCCTTGAGGCACAAATGATATAGGAGAGTCAAACGTGGACCTACTCGAGGTGCAAATGGCAGGGTTGAGTTGAACGAGGCCCAACACAAGGCAAAAATGATAAGGTTGAGTCAAACGAGGACAAACTCGGGGGGCAAGTGATAAGGTTAAGTCGAACGAGGTCCAACTCGAGGCACAAATGATATAGTTAAGTCAAACGAGGCCCGACTCGAGCCACAAATGATAAGGTAGAGTCAAACGAGGCTTGACTCGACGCATAAATTATATGGTTGAGTCAAACGAGGCCCGACTTTAGGCACAAATGGTATGGGTGAGCCAAATGTGGCCCGACTCGAGACGCAAATGATAAGGTTGTGTCAAACGAGGCCTAACTCGGGCACAAATGATAAGGTTGAGTCAAACGAGGCCCGACTCGAGGCGTAAATGATATGGTTACGTCAAACGAGGCCCGACTTGAGGCACAAATGATATGGGTGAGTCAAACGAGGCCCGACTCGAGGCGCAAATAATAAGGTTAAGCGGAATAAGGGCCCACTCGAGGCACACATGATATGGTTGAGTCAAATGAGGCCCGACTCGAGGCGCAAATGATAAGGTTGACTCAAATGAGGCTCAACTCGAGGCGCAAATGATAAGGTAGAGTCAAACGAGGCCTGACTTGAGGCACAAATGATATGGTTGAGTCAAACGAGGCCCGACTTGACGTACAAATGACAAAGGTGAGTCAAACGAGGCCCGACTTGAGGCACAAATGATATGGGTGAGTCAAATGACGCCCGACTCGAGGCGTAAATGATAAGGTTGAGTTGAACGAGGCCCATCTTGAGGCGTAAATGATAAGGTTGCGTCAAACAAGGCCCGACTTGAGGCACAAATGATATGGTTGAGTCAAACGAGGCCCGACTTGAGGTACAAAAGATATGGTTGAGTCAAACGAGGCCCGACTTGAGGCGTAAACGATAAGATTGAATTAATCGAGGCCCAACTCGAGGCGCAAACGATTAGGTTGAGTCGAACGAGGCCCGACTCGAGACCAAATGATAAGGTTTTGTCGAACGAGGCCCAACTCAAGTCGTAAATGATAAGGTTGAGTCAAACGAGAACCAACTCGAGGCGCAAGTGATAAGGTGGAGTCGAACGAGGTCCGACTTGGGGCGCAAATGATATGGTTGAGTCAATCGAGGCCGGATTTGAGACACAAATGATAAGGTTGAGTCAAACAAGGCCCGACTCGACGCATAAATGATATTGTTTAGTCAAATGCGGCCCGACTTGAGGCACAAATGATATGGGTGAGTCAAACGAGGACCAACTCGAGATGCAAATGAGAAGGTTGAGTCAAATGAGGCCTAACTCGAGGCGCAAATTATAAGGTTAAGTCAAATGAGGCCCGACTCGAGGCACAAATGATATGGTTGAGTCAAACGAGAACCAAGTCGATGCACAAATGATATGGTTGAGTCAAACGAGGCCCGACTCGTGGCGCAAATTGTAAGGGTGAGCTAAACGAGGCCCGACTTGAGGCACAATTTATAAGGTTGAGTCAAACGAGGCCTGCCTTGAGGCACAAATGATAAGGTAGAGTCAAATGAGGCCCGACTTTAGGTACAAATCAAAACGTTGAGGTAAACGAGGACCGACTTGAGGCGCAATTGATATGGTTGAGTCAAAAGAGACCCAAGTTAAGGATGGGTGAGTGAAATGAGGACTGAGTCGAGGCGCAAATGAAATGGGTGTGTGACATGAGGATTGAGTCGGGGCGCAAATGATATGGTTGAGTCAAACGAGGCCCGACTCGAGGCGCAAATGGTAAGGGTGAGTTGAACGAGGCCCAACACGAGGCGCAAATGTTAAGGTTGAGTCAAACGAGGACCAACTCAAGGCGCAAATGATAAGGTTGAGTCGAACGAGGCCCGACTCAGGGCGCAAATGATATGGTTGAGTCAAAAGAGGTCCGACTCAAGGCACAAATGATAAGGTTGAGTCAAACGAGGGCTGACTCGAGGCATAAATGATGTGGTTGAGTTAAACGAGGCCCGACTTGAGGCGCAAATGATATACATGAGTCAAATAAGGCCCGACTCAACGCGCAAATGATAAGGTTGAGTCGAATGAGGCCTAACTCGAGACACAAATGATAAGGTTGACTCAAACGAGGCCGGCCTTGAGGTACAAATGATATGGGTGAGTCAAACGTGGCCCGACTCAAGGCACAAATGGCAAGGGTGACTTGAACGATGCCCAACACGAGGCACAAATGATAAGGTTGAGTCAAACGAGGACCAACTCGGGGGGCAAGTGATAAGGTTAAGTCGAACGAGGTCCGACTCGAGGCACAAATGATATGGTTGAGTCAAACCAGGCCCGACTCAAGCCACAAATGATAAGGTTGAGTCAAACGAGGCCGACTCGACGTATTAATTATATGGTTGAGTCAAACGAGGCATGACTTTATGCACAAATGGTATGGGTGAGCCAAACGTGGCCCGACTCAAGACGCAAATGATAAGGTTATGTCAAACGAGGCCTAACTCGAGGCGCAAGTGATAACGTTGAGTCAAACGAGGCCCGACTCGAGGCGTAAATGATACGGTTACGTTAAACGAGGCCCGACTTGAGGCACAAATGATATGGGTGAGTCAAACGAAGCCCGACTCGAGGTGCAAATGATAAGGTTGAGTGGAACGAGGCCCAACTCGAGTTACAAATGATATGGGTGAGTAAAACGAGGCCCGACTTGAGGTATAAATGATAAGGTTGAGTCAAACGAGGCCTAACTCGAGGCACAAATGATAAGGTTGAGTCAAACAAGGCCTGACTCGAGGCACAAATGATAAGGTTGAGTCAAACGAGGCCCAACTTGACGTATAAATGACATAGGTGAGTCAAACGAGGCCCGACTTGAGCCCCAAATGATATGGGTGAGTCAAACGAAGCCCGACTCGAGGCACAAATGATAAGGTTGAGTCGAACGAGCCCCAACTCGAGGCGTAAATGATAAGGTTGAGTCAAACAAGGCCCAACTTGAGGCACAATTGATATGGTTGAGTCAAACGAGGCCCGACTCAAGGCACAAATGATAAGGTTGAGTCAAACGAGACCCAACTCAAGGCACAAATGATATGGACGAGTCAAACAAGGCCCGACCTGAGGCACAAATAATATGGGCGAGTCAAACGAGGCCCGACTCGAGGTGCAAATGATAAGGTTGAGTCAAATGAGGCCCGACTCGAGGCATAAATGATATGGTTAAGTCAAACGAGGCCCGACTTGAGGCACAAATGATATGGTGAGTCAAATGAGGCTCGACTCGAGGCGCAAATGATAAGGTTGAGTCGAACGAGGCCCGACTCGAGGCACAAAAGATATGGTTGAGTCAAACGAGGCCCGACTCGAGGCTCAAATGACAAGGTTGAGTCAAACGAGGCCCGACTCAAGGAGTAAATGATATGTTTGAGTCAAATGAGTAAATGATATGTTTGAGTCAAATGAGGCCTGAGTTGAGGCACAATTGATAAGGTTGAGTCAAACGAGGCCCGACTCAAGGCGTAAATGATAAGGATCAATCGAATGAGGCCTGACTTAAGGCGTAAATGATATGGTTGAGTCAAACGAGGCCTGAGTTGGCGCACAAATGATATGGGTGAGTCAAACAAGGCCTGTGTCGAGGTGCAAATCATATGGTTGAGTCAAACAAGGCCCGACTTGAGGCCCAAATTATATGGGTGAGTCGAACAAGGCCCAACTCGAGGCACAAATGATAAGGTTGAGTCAAACGAGGCCTAACTCGAGGCGTAAATGATAAGGATAAGTCGAACGAGGCGCTACTTGAGGCACAAATGATAAGGTTGAGTCAAACGAGGCCCAGCTTGAGGCACAAATGATATGGTTGAGTCAAACGAGGCCCGACTTGAGGGACAAATGATAAGGTTGAGTCAAACGAGGCCTAACTCAATACACAAATGATAAGGTTCAGTCGAACGTGGACCGACTCGAGGCACATATGGTAAGGGTGAGTTTAACGAGGCCCGACTCAAGGCGCAAATTATAAGGTTAAGTCAAACAAAGCTTGACTCGAGGCACAAATGATAAGGTTAAGTCAAAGGAGGCCTGACTCGAGGCACAATTGATAAGGTTGAGTTGAATGAGGCCCGACTCGAGGCACAAATTATAAGGTTAAGTCAAACGAGGCCCGACTCGAGGCACAAATGATAAGGTTAAGTCGAAGGAGGCTCGAGTCAAGGCAAAAATGATAATGTTGTGTCAAAGGAGGCCCGACCAGACGTGCAAATGATAAGGTTGAGTCAAATGAGGCCCGACTCAAGGCAGAAATAATATGGTTGAGTCAAACGAGGCCCGAGTTGAGCCACAAATGATATGTGTGAGTCAAATGAGGCCTGAGTCGAGGCGCAAATGATATGGGTGAGTCAAACAAGGCCTGACTCGAGGCGCAAATGGTAAGGTTGAGTTGAATGAGGCCCAACACGAGGCACAAATGATAAGGTTGAGTCAAACGAGGACCAACTCAAGGCGCAAATGATATGGTTGAGTCAAATGAGGCTCGACTTGAGGCCCAAATTATATGGGTGAGTCAAACGAGGCCCGACTCGAGGCATAAACGATACGGTTGAGTTAAACGAGGCCCAACTTGAGGCACAAATGATATGGGTAAGTCAAATGAGGCTCGACTCGAGGCGCAAATGATAAGGTTGAGTCGAACAAGGCCCGACTCGAGGCGCAAAAGATATGGTTGAGTCAAACGAGTCCCGACTTAAGGCGCAAATGATAAGGTTGAGTCAAACGAGGCCCGACTCAAGGTGTAAATGATAAGGATAAGTTGAACGGGGCCCAACTTGAGGCTCAAATGATAAGGTTGAGTCAAATGAGGCCCGGCTTGAGGCACAAATGATATGGTTGAGTCAAACAAGGCCTGACTCGAGGCACAAATGATAAGGTTAAGTCGAAGGAGGCCCGAGTCAAGGCAAAAATGATAAGGTTGTGTCGAAGGAGGCCGGACCCAAGGCGTAAATGATAAGGTTGAGTCAAATGAGGCCTGACTCGATGCAGAAATGATATGGTTGAGTTAAATGAGGCCCGAGTTGAGCCACAAATGATATGGGTGAGTCAAATGAGGACCAAGTTGAGGCGCAAATGATATGGGAGAGTCAAACAAGGCCTGACTCAAGGCGCAAATGGTAAGGTTGAGTTGAGTGAGTCCCAACACAAGGCACAAATGATAAGGTTGAGTCAAACGAGGACCAACTCGAGGCACAAATGATATGGCTGAGTCAAACAAGGCCCGACTTGAGGCCCAAATTACATGGGTGAGTCAAACGAGGCCCAACTTGAGGCACAAATGATAAGGTTGAGTCAAACGAGGCCCGACTCGAGGCGTAAATGATAAGGTTGAGTCGAACGAGTCCCGATTCGAGGTGCAAATGATAAGGTTGAGTCAAACGAGGCCTGACTCAAGGCATAAATGATATAGTTGAGTCAAATGAGGCCTGACTTGAGGCACAAATGATATAGGTGAGTCAAACGAGGCCCGAGTTGAGGCGCAAATTATATGGGTGAGTCAAACAAGGCCCGACTCGAGTCGCAAATGATAAGGTTGAGTCAAACGAGGCCCGACTCGAGTCGCAAGGGCGTAACTGATAAGGTTGAGTTGAACGAGGCCCGAGTCGAGGTGCAAATGATATGGTTGAGTCAAACGAGGCCCGACTCGAGGCACAAATGATATGGGTGAGTCAAACGAGGCCCGACTTGAGGCACAAATGATAAGGTTGAGTCGAACGAGGCTAGACTCGAGGCACAAATGATATGGTTGAGTCGAACAAGGCCCGATTTGAGGTGCAAATGATAAGGTTGAGTCAAACGAGGCCCGACTTGAGGCGCAAATGATAAGATTGAGTCAAATGAGGCTCAACTCAAGACGTGAATGATATGGTTGAGTCAAACGAGGCCCGACTCGAGGCAGAAATGATATGGTTGAGTTAAACAAGGCCCGACCTAAGGCACAAATAATATGGGTGAGTCAAACGAGGCCCGACTCAGGGCACAAATGATAAGGTTGAGTCAAACGAGGCCCGACTCAAGGCGTAAATGATATGTTTGAGTCAAACGAGGCCTGAGTTAAGGACAGATGATATGGTTGAGTCAAACAGGGCCCGACAGGAGGAACAAATGATAAGGTTGAGTCAAACGAGGCCCGACTCAAGGCGCAAATGATAAGGTTGAGTCGAACGAGGCCCGACTCAAGGCGTAAATGATATGGTTGAGTCAAACAAGGACCGACTCAAGGCACAAATAATAAGGTTGAGTCGAACGAGGCTCGACTCAAGGCGTAAATGATATGGTTCAGTCAAACGAGGCCCGAGTTGATGCACAAATGATATGGCTGAGTTAAACAAGGCCTGAGTTGAGGGACAAATGATAAGGTTGAGTCAAACGAGGCCCAACTCCAGGCGCAAATGATAAGGTTGAGTCGAACGAGGCCTGACTCATGGTGTAAATGATATGGTTGAGTCAAACGAGGCCCGAGTTGATGCACAAATGATATGGGAGAGTCAAACAAGGCCTGAGTCGAGGCGCAAATGATAAGGTTGAGTTAAACGAGGCCCAACTCGAGGCGCAAATGATAAGGTTGAGTCAAACGAGGCCCGACTCGAGGCGTAAATGATAAGGATAAGTCGAACGAGGCCCAACTAGAGGCGTAAATGATAAGGTTGAGTCAAACGAGGCTTGGCTTGAGGCACAAATGATATGGATGAGTCAAACGAGGCCCAACTTGAGGCATGAATGACAAGGTTGAGTCAAACGAGGCCTAACTCAACACACAAATGATAAGGTTCAATCGAACGTGGCCCGACTCGAGGCGCAAATGGTAAGGGTGAGTTGAACGAGGCCCAACTCGGGGCGAAAATTATAAGGTTAAGTCAAACAAAGCCCGACTCGAGGCACAAATGATAAGGTTGAGTCGAAGAAGGCCTGACTCGAGGCATAATTGATAAGGATGAGTTGAATGAGGCCCGACACGAGGCGCAAATTATAAGGTTTAGTCAAATGAGGCCCGACTCGAGGCACAAATGAAAAGGTTAAATCGAAGGAGGCCCAAGTTAAGGCAAAATGATAAGGTTGTGTCGAAGGAGGCCCGACCCGAGGCAGAAATGATATGGTTGAGTCAAATGAGGCCCAAGTTGAGCCACAAATGATATGGGTGAGTCAAATGAGGCCTGAGTCGAGGCGCAAATGATATGGGTAAGTGAAACAGGGCCTGACTCGAGGCACAAATGATAAGGTTAAGTCGAAGGAGCCGGAGTCAAGGCAAAAATGATAAGGTTGTGTCGAAGGATGCCTGACCCGAGGCACAAATGATAAGGTTGAGTCAAATGAGGCCCAACTTGAGGCGCAAATAATAAGGTTGAGTCAAATGAGGCCCAACTTGAGGCGCAAATGATAAGGTTGAGTCAAACGAGGCCCGACTAGAGGCGTAAATGATATGGATAAGTCAAACGAGGCCCAACTTGAGGCGCAAATGATAAGGTTGAGTTAAATGAGGCCCGACTTCAGGCACAAATGATATGGTTGAGTCAAACGAGGCCCGACTTGAGGCACAAATGACAAGGTTGAGTTAAACGAGGCCTAACTCAACGCACAAATGATAAGGTTCAGTCGAACATGGCCCGATTCGAGGCGCAAATGGTAAAGGTGAGTTGAACGAGGCCCGACTCGAGGCACAAATTATAAGGTTAAGTCAAACAAAGCCTGACTCGAGGCACAAATGATAAGGTTGAGTCGAAGGAGGCCTAACTCGAGGCACAATTGATAAGGTTGAGTTGAACGAGGCCCGACTCGAGGCATAAATTATAAGGTTAAGTCAAACGAGGCCTAACTCGAGGCACAAATGATAAGGTTAAGTCGAAGGAGGCCCGAATCAAGGCAAAAATGATAAGGCTGTGTCGAAGGAGGCCCGACCTGAGGCGTAAATGATAAGGTTGAGTCAAATGAGGCCCGACTCGAGGCAGAAATGATACAGTTGAGTCAAACAAGGCCTGAGTTGGGCCACAAATGATATGGGTGAGTCAAATGCGGCCCGAGTCGAGGCACAAATGATATGGGTGAGTCAAACAGGGCCTGACTCAAGGCACAAATGATAAGGTTAAGTCGAAGGAGGCCCGAGTCAAGGGAAAAATGATAAGGTTGTGTCGAAGGATGCCCGACCCAAGGCTCAAATGATAAGGTTAAGTCGAACATAGCCCGCGTCCAGGTGCAAATGATATGGTTGAGTCAAACGAGGCCCAGATCGAGGCACAAATGATATGGGTGAGTAAAACGAGGCCCGACTTGAGGCACAAATAATATAGGCAAGTCAAACAAGGCCCGGATCGAGGCGCAAATGATAAGGTTGAGTCAAACGAGGCCTGACTCGAGGTGTAAATGATATGTTTAAGTCAAACGAGACCCGAGTTGAGGCATAAATGATGTGGTTGAGTCAAATGAGGCCCAACTTGAGGCACAAATGATAAGGTTGAGTTGAACAAGACCCAACACAAGGCGAAAATGATAAGGTTGGGTCGAATGAGGCCCGACTCAAGGAACAAATGATATGGTTGAGTCAAACGAGGCCCGACTTGAGGCACAAATGATAAGGTTGAGTTGAACAAGACCCAACACGAGGCGGAAATGATAAGGTTGGGTCGAATAAGGCCTGACTTAAGGCACAAATGATATGGTTGAGTCAAACGAGGCCCGACTTGAGGCACAAATGATAAGGTTGAGTGAAACGAGGCCCTACTCAAGGTGCAAATGATATGGGTGAGTCAAACGAGGCCCAACTCGAGGCGTAAATGATAAGGATAAGTCGAACGAGGCCCAACTTGAGGCACAAATGATAAGGTTGAGTGAAACAAGACCCAGTTCAAGGCACAAATGATAAGGTTGAGTCGAAGAAGGCCCCACTCGAGGCATAATTGATAAGGTTGAGTCAAACGAATTTCGAGCCGAGGCGCAAATGAGGAGGTTAAGTCAAACGAGGCCCGACTCGAGATGTGAATGATAAGGTTGAGTCAAATGAGGCCCAACTCAAGGCACAAATGATATGGTTGAGTCAAACGAGCCCCGAGTCGAGGCACAAATGACATCGGTGAGTCAAACGAGGCCCAAGTCAAGGCGCAAATGATATGGACGAGTCAAACGAGGCCGGACTCGAGGCGCAAATGGTAAGGGTGAGTTGAATGAGGCCCACCACGAGGCACAAATCATAAGGTTGGGTCAAACGAGGACCAACTCGAGGCGCAAATGATAAGGTTGAGTCGAACGAGGCCTAACTCGAGGCACAATTGATAAGGTTGAGTTGAACGAGGCCGGACTCGAGGCACAAATTATAAGGTTAAGTCAAACGAGGCCCGACTCGAGGCACAAATGATAAGGTTAAGTCAAAGGAGGCCCGAATCAAGGCAAAAATGATAAGGCTGTGTCGTAGGAGGCCCGACCTGAGGCGCAAATAATAAGGTTGAGTCAAATGAGGCCCGACTTGAGGTAGAAATGATATGGTTGAGTCAAACAAGGCCTGAGTTGGGCCACAAATGATATGGGTGAGTCAAATGCGGCCCGAGTCGAGGCGCAAATGATATGGGTGAGTCAAACAGGGCCTGACTCGAGGCACAAATGATAAGGTTAAGTCGAAGGAGGCCTAAGTCAAGGGAAAAGTGATAAGGTTGTGTCGAAGGATGCCCGACCCGAGGTTCAAATGATAAGGTTGAGTCGAACGAGGCCTGAGTCGAGGTGCAAATGATATGGTTGAGTCAAACGAGGCCCGACTCGAGGCACAAATGATATGGGTGAGTCAAACGAGGCCCAACTTGAGGCACAAATGATAAGGTTGAGTCGAACGAGGCCCGACTCGAGGCACAAATGATATGGTTGAGTCGAACGAGGCCCGATTCGAGGTGCAAATGATAAGGTTGAGTCAAACGAGGCCCGACTTGAGGCGCAAATGATAAGGTTGAGTCAAATGATGCTCAACTCAAGGCGTGAATGATGAGGTTGAGTCGAATGATGCCCGACTCGAGGTGCAAATGATAAGGCTGAGTCAAATGGGGCCCGACTCGAGGCAAAAATGATATGGTTGAGTCAAACAAGGCCCGATTCAAGGCGCAAATGATAAGGTTGAGTCAAACAAGACCCAAATCGAGTCATAAATATAAGGTTGAGTCAAATGTGGCCTGACGCGAGGCGTAAATGATTTGTTTTAGTCAAACAGGGCCCGAGTTAAGGCACAAATGATATGGGTGAGTCAAACAAGGCCCGTGTCGAGGCGCAAGTGATATCGGTGAATCAAACAAGGCCCGACTTGAGATGCAAATGGTAAGGGTGAGTTGAGCGAGACCCAACACGAGGAGCAAATGGTAAGGTTTAGTCAAACGAGGACCAACTCGACGCGCAAACGATAAGGTTGAGTCGAACAAGGCCCGACTTGAGGCACAAACGATATCGTTGAGTCAAACGACGCCCGACTCAAGGCACAAATGATAAGGTTGCATCAAACGAGGCCCGAGTTTACACATAAATGATATGGGTGACTCAAATGAGGCCCGACTCGAGACACAAATGGTAAAGGTGAGTTTAACGAGGACCGACTCGAGGCGTAAATTGTAAGGTTGAGTCAAATGAGGCCTGACTCGAGGCACAAATGATAAGGTTGAGTCAAAGGAGGACTGACTCGAGGCACAAATGATAAGGTTGAGCCGAATAAGGCCCGACCGAAGGTGCAAATGATAAGGTTGAGTCAAATGAGGCCTGACTCGAGGCGCAAATGATAAGGTTGAGTCAAACGATGCCCGACTCAAGGCTGAAATGATACGATTAAGTTAAACAAGGCCCAACTTGAGGCATAAATGATCTAGGTGAGTCAAACGAGGCCCGACTCGTGGCTCAAATGATAAGGTTGAGTCAAACGAGTCCCGACACAAGGTGTAGATGATATGGTTGAGTCAAACGACGCCCGACTTGAGGCACAAATGATATAGTTGAGTCAAACAAGGCCCGACTTGAGGCACAAATAATATAAGCGAGTCAAACAAGGCCCGGATCGCGGCGCAAATGATAAGGTTGAGTCAAACGAGGGCCGACTCGAGGCGTAAATGATATGTTTAAGTCAAACGAGGCCCGAGTTGAGGCACAAATGATGTGGTTGAGTCAAATGAGGCCCAACTTGAGGCACAAATGATAAGGTTGAGTTGAACAAGACCCAACACGAGGCAGAAATGATAAGGTTAAGTCGAACGAGGCCCGACTCAAGGCACAAATGATATGGTTGAGTCAAACGAGGCCCGACTTGAGGCACAAATGATAAGGTTGAGTTGAACAAGACCCAACACGAGGCGGAAATGATAAGGTTGGGTCGAACGAGGCCTGACTTAAGACCCAAATGATATGGTTGAGTCAAACGAGGCCCGACTTGAGGCACAAATGATAAGGTTGAGTGAAACGAGGCCCGACTCAAGGCGCAAATGATATGGGTGAGTCAAACGAGGCCTGACTCGAGGCGTAAATGATAAGGATAAGTCGAACGAGGCCCAATTTTAGGCACAAATGATAAGGTTGAGTCAAACGAGGCCTGGTTCAAGGCACAAATGATAAGGTTGAGTCGAAGAAGGCCCCACTCAAGGCACAATTGATAAGGTTGAGCCAAACAAATTTCAAGCCGAGGCGCAAATGATGAGGTTGAGTCAAATGAGGCCCAACTCGAGGCACAAATGATATGGTTGAGTCAAACGAGGCCCGAGTCGAGGCATAAATGACATCGGTGAGTCAAACAAGGCCCAAGTCGAGGCGCAAATGATATGGGCGAGTCAAACGAGGATGGACTTGAGGCTCAAATGGTAAGGGTGAGTTGAATGAGGCCCACCACGAGGCACAAATGATAAGGTTGGGTCAAACGAGGACCAACTCGAGGCGCAAATGATAAAGTTGTGTCGAACGAGGCCCAAATCGAGTTGCAAATGATATGGTTGACTCAAACGAGGCCCACCTCAAGGCGCAAATGATATGGGTAAGTCAAATGAGGCCCGACTCGATGCGCAAATTATAAGGTTGAGTCAAACGAGACCTAACTCAAGGTGCAAATGACAATGTTGAGTCAAACGAGGCCCGACTAGAGGCGCAAATGATATGGTTAAGTCAAACGAGGCCCAACTTGAGGCCCAAATGACAGGGGTGAGTCAAACGAGGCCTGACTCAAGGTGCAAATGATATGCTTGAGTCAAACGAGGCTCGACTTGAGGCGCAAATGATAAGGTTGAGTCAAACGAGACCCGACTCGAGGTGCAAATGATAAGGTTGAGCCGAACGAGGCCCGACTCGAGGCATTAATGATACGATTGAGTCAAATGAGGCCCAACTTGAGGCATAAATGATATGGGTGAGTCAAATGAGGCCTGACTCGAGGCACAAATGATAAGGTTGAGTCAAATGAGGCCTAACTTGAGGCGCAAATGATAAGGTTGAGTCGAACGAGGCCCGACTAAAGGCGTAAATGGTATGGTTGAGTCAAACGAGGCTCAAGTTGACACATAAATGATATGGGTGAGTCAAACGAGGCCCACCTTGAGGAGCAAATGAGAAGGTTGAGTCAAACGAGGCCTGACTTGACACGCAAATAGTAATGGTGAGTTGAACGAGGCCCAACACGAGGGGTAAATGATAAGGTTGAGTTGAACGAGGCATGACTCGAGGCGCAAATGAGAAGGTTGAGTCAAAGGAGGCCTGACTCAGGCATAAATTATATGGTTGAGTGAAACGAGGCCCCACTCGAGGCAGAAATGTTATGGTTGAGTCAAACGAGGCTTGACTTAATGCACAAATGATATGGACGAGTCAAACGAGGCCCAACTCGAGGCACAAATGATAAGGTTGAGTCAAATGAGGCCTGTCTTGAGATGTAAATGATATCTTTGAGTCAAGCGAGGCCCGAGTTTAGGCACAAATGATATGGTTGAGTCAAACGAGGCCTAACGTGAGGAACAAATGATAAGGTTGAGTTGAACGAGGCCCAACACGAGGCGCAAATGATAAGGTTGAGTCAAACGAGGCCTGACTCAAGGCGTAAAAGATATGGTTGAGTCAAACGGGGCTCGAGTTGACGCACACCTTATATGGGTGAGTCAAACAAGGCCCGCCTCGAGGCGCAAATGATATGGTTGAGTTAGACGAGGCCCGACTCGAGGTATAAATGATAAGGATGAGTCGAACGAGGCCCAACTCGAGGCGCAAATGATAAGATTGAGTCAAACGAGGCCCGGCTTGAGGCACAAAGGATATGGTTGAGTCAAATGAGGCCCAATGCGAGACACAAATGATATGGTTGAGTCAAATGAGGCCCGACTTGAGACACAAATAATATGGGCGAGTCAAACAAGGCCCGGATCGAGGCGCAAATGATAAGGTAGAGTCAAACAAGGCCCGACTCGAGGCGTAAATGATATGTTTGAGTCAAACGAGGCCTGAGTTGAGGCACAAATGATATGGTTGAGTCAAATGAGGCCCAACTTGAGGCACAAATAATAAGCTTGAGTTGAACAAGATGCAACACGAGGCGGAAATGATAAGGTTGAGTCGAATGAGGCCTGACTCAAGGCACAAATGATATGGTTGAGTCAAACGAGGCCCAACTTGAGGCACAAATGATAAGGTTGAGTCAAATGAGGCCCGACTCGAGGCGTAAATGATAAGGATAAGTCGAACGAGGCCCAACTTGAGGCACAAATGATAAGGTTAAGTCAAACGAGGCCCGATTCGAGGCACAAATGATAAGGTTGAGTCGAAGAAGGCCCGACTCGAGGGATAATTGATAAGGTTGAGTTGAACGAGTTTCGAACCGAGGCGCAAATGATGAGGTTGAGTCGAATGAGGCCCGACTCGAGGTGCAAATGATAAGGCTGAGTCAAATGAGGCCCGACTCGAGGCAAAAATGATATGGTTGAGTCAAACAAAGCCCGAGTCGAGGCACAAATGACATCGGTGAGTCAAACGAGGCTCGAGTCGAGGCGCAAATGATATGGGCGAATCAAACGAGGCCGGACTCGAGGCGCAAATGGTAAGGGTGAGTTGAATGAGGCCCACCACGAGGCATAAATGATAAGGTTGGGTCAAACGAGCACCAACTCGAGGCGCAAATGATAAGGTTGAGTCGAACGAGGCCCGTATCGAGGCGCAAATGATATGGTTGAGTCAAATAAGGCCTGACTCGAGGTGCAACTGATAAGGTTGAGCCGAACGAGACCTGACTCCAGGTGCAAATGATAATGTTGAGTCAAATGAGGCCTGACTTGAGGCGCAAATGATATGGTTGAGTCAAACGAGGCCTGACTTGAGGCCCAAATGATATGGGTGAGTCAAATGAGGCCTGACATGAGGCGCAAATGGTAAGGGAGAGTTCAACGAGGCCCAACTCGAGGCACAAATTATAAGGTTAAGTCAAATGAGGCCCGACTCGAGGCACAAATTTTAAGGTTAAGTCAAACGAGGCCTGGCTCGAGGCACAATTGATAAGGTTGAGTCAAAGAGGCCCGACACGAGGCGCAAATGGTAAGGGTGAGTTCAACGAGGCCCGACTCGAGGCACAAATTATAAGGTTAAGTCAAACGAGGCCCGACTCGAGGCACAAATTTTAAGGTTAAGTCAAACGAGGCCTGGCTCGAGGCACAATTGATAAGGTTGAGTCAAAGAGGCCCGACTCGAGGCACAATTGATAAGGTTGAGTCGAACGAGGCCCGACCCGAGGTGCAAATGATAAGGTTGAGTCAAATGAGGCCAGACTCGACGCAAAAATGATATGGTTGAGTCAAACGAGGCCTAAGTTGAGGCACAAATGATATGGGTGAGTTAAACGATGCCTGACTCAAGGCGCAAATTATAAGGTAGAGTCAAATGAGGCCCAAATCGAGGCGCAAATGATAAGGTTGAGTCAAACGAGGCCTGACTCGAGGCATAAATGATAAGGTTGAGTCAAACAAGGCCCGACTTAAGGCACAAATGATTTGGGTGAGTTAAAACGAGGCCAGACTCGAGGCACAAATGATTTGGGTGATTCAAACGAGGCCCGACACGAGGCACAAATGATAAGGTTGAGTCAAATGAGGCCCGATTCAAGGCGCAAATGATAAGGTTGAGTTGAACCAGGCCCGACTTAAGGCGCAAACGATAAGGTTGATTTAAACGAGGCCTAAGTTGACGCACAAATGATATGGGTGAGTCAAATGAGGCCTGACTGGAGGTCCAAATTGTAATGGTGAGTTGAACGAGGCCTAACTTGAGGCACAAATTATAAGGTTGAGTCAAATGAAGCCCGACCCGAGCCATAAATGATAAGGTTGAGTCAAATGAGGCCCGACCCGAGGCGCAAATGATATGGTTGAGTCAAATGAGGCTCGACTCGAGGCGCAAATCATAAGGTTGAGTCAAAGGAGACCCGACTCGAGTCATAAATGATATGGTTGAGTCAAACGAGGCCTGAGTTGAGGCACAAATGATATGGGAGAGTCAAATAAAGCCTGAGTCAAGGCACAAAAGATATGGGCGAGTCAAATGACGCCCGACTCGAGGCACAAATGATATGGGTGAGTCAAACGAGGCCCAAGTTGATGCACAAATGATATGGTTGTGTCAAACGAGGCCCGACTCGAGGCAGAAATGATAAGGTTGAGTTGAACGAGGACTGACTCGAGGCGCAAATGATAAGGTTGAGTTGAACGAGGCGTGACTCAAGGCGTAAACGGTATGGTTGAGTCAAACGAGGCCCGAGTTGACGCACAAATGATACGGGTGAGTCAAACGAGGACCGACTTGAGGCGTAAATGATAAGGTTGAGTCAAACGAGTCCTGACTCGACGCGCAAATGGTAACGGTGAGATGAACAAGGCCCAACACGAGGCGCAAATGATAAGGTGTAGTCGAACGAGGCCCAACACGGGGAGCAACTGATAAGGTTGAGTCAAATAAGGCCCGACTCAGGCGTAAATGATATGGTTGAGTCAAACGAGGCCCACTCGAGGCAGAAATGTTATGGTTGAGTCAAACGAGGCCTGACTTGAGGCACAAATGATATGGTTGAGTTAAACGAGGCCCAACTTGAGGAACAAATGATAAGGTTGAGTCAAACGAGGCCCGACTCGAGACGCAAATGATATCTTTGAGTCAAATAAGGCCTAAGTTGAGGCACAAATGATATGGTTGAGTCCAACGAGGCCCGACTTGAGGCACAAATGATAAGGTTGAGTTGAAGGAGGCCCAACACGAGGCCCAAATGATAAGGTTAAGTCAAACGAGGCCCTTCTCAAGGCATAAAAGATATGGTTGAATCAAACGAGGCCCAAGTTGATGCACAAATGATGTGGGTGAGTCAAACGAGGACCGACTTGAGGCGCAAATGATAAGGTTGAGTTGAAGGAGGCCCAACACGAGGCCCAAATGATAAGGTTAAGTCAAATGAGGCCCTTCTCAAGGCATAAAAGATATGGTTGAATCAAACGAGGCCGAAGTTGACGCACAAATGATATGGGTGAGTCAAACGAGGACTGACTTGAGGTGCAAATGATAAGGTTGAGTCAAATGAGGCCTAACTCGAGGTATAAATGATAAGCATGAGTCGTACGAGGCCCAACTCAAGGCACAAATGATAAGGTTGAGTCAAACGAGGCCCGGCTTGAGGCACAAATGATATGGTTGAGTCAAACAAGGCCCGACTTGAGGAACAAATGCTAAGGTTGAGTCAAATAAGGCCTAACTCAATGCGCAAATGATAAGGTTGAGTTGAACGAGGTGCGACTCGAGGCACAAATGATAAGGTTGAGGCAAACGATGCCTGAGTTAACACACAAATCATATGGGTGAGTCAAACAAGGACCGCCTCGAGACGCAAATGATACGGTTGAGTCAAACGGGGCCCGACTCGAGGTATAAATGATAAGGATGAGTCGAACGAGGCCCAACTCGAGGCACAAATGATAACTTTGAGTCAAACGAGGCTCGGCTTGAGGCACAAATGATATGGTTGAGTCAAATGAGGCCCGACTCGAGGCATAAATGATAAGGTTGAGTCAAAGGAGGCCTAACTCAATGCGTAAATGATAAGGTTGAGTTGAACGAGGCCTGACTCGAGGCACAAATGATATGGTTAAGTCAAACGATGCCTGAGTTGACACACAAATGACATGAGTGTGTCAAACGAGGCCCGACTTGAGGCGTAAATGGTAAGGGTGAGTTGAACGAGGCCCAACCCGAGGCACAAAGATAAGCATGAGTCAAAGGAGGCCCAATTTAAGGTAAAAATGATATGGTTGAGTCAAACGAGGCCCGAGTTAGGGCACAAATGGTAAGGGAGAGTTGAATGTGGCCCAACACAAGGCACAAATGATAAGGTTGAGCCAAACGAGGACCAACTCAAGGCGCAAATGATAAGGTTGGGTCAAACGAGGCCTGAATCGAGGCGCAAATGATATGGTTGAGTCAAATGAGGCTCGACTCAAGGAACAAATGATATGGGAGAGTCAAACGAGGCTTGACTCGAAGCACAAATGATAAGGTTGTGTCGAACGACACCCAACTCGAGGTGCAAATGACAACATTGAGTCAAACGAGGCCCGACTCAAGGCGCAAATGATATGGTTAAGTCAAACGAGGCCCGACTTGAGGCCCAAATGACAGGGGTGAGTCAAACAAGGCCTGATTCGAGGCGTAAATGATATGGTTGAGTCGAACGAGGCTCGACTCGAGGTGCAAATGATAAGGTTGAGTCGAATAAGACCCGACTCGAGGCATATATGATACGATTGAGTCAAATGAGGCCCAACTTGAGGCACAAATGATATGGGTGAGTCAAACGAGGCCTGACTCGAGGCGCAAACGATGAGGTTGAGTCGAATGAGGATTGACTTGAGGCGCAAATGATAAGGTTGAGTCGAACGAGGTCCGACTCAAGGCAAAAATGTATGGTTAAGTCAAATGAGGCTCGAGTTGACACATAAATGATATGGGTGAGTCAAATGAGGCCCACCTTGAGGCTCAAATGAGAAGGTTAAGTCAAACGAGGCATGACTTGATGCGCAAATGGTAAGGGTGAGTTGAATGAGGCCCAACACGAGGCGCAAATGATAAGGTTGAGTCGAACGAGGCCTGACTCGAGGCGCAAATGAGAAGGTTAAGTCAAACGAGGCCTGACTAAGGCATAAATGATATGGTTGAGTGAAATGAGGCCCAACTCGAGGCAGAAATGTTATGGGTGAGTCAAACGAGGCTCGACTTAAGGCACAAATGATATGGGCAAGTCAAACGAGGCCCAACTCGAGGCACAAATGATAAGGTTGAGTCAAACGAGGCCTGACTCGAGACGTAAATGATATCTTTGAGTCAAACGAGACTCGAGTTTAGGCACAAATGATATGGTTGAGTCAAACGAGGCCTGACGTGAGGAACAAATGATAAGGTTGAGTTGAACGAGTCCCAACACGAGGCGCAAATGATAAAGTTGAGTCGAACGAGGCCTGACTGAAGGCGTAAAAGATATGATTGAGTCAAACGAGGCTCGAGTTGACGCACACCTTGTATGGGTGAGTCAAACAAGGCCCGCCTTGAGGCGCAAATGATATGGTTGAGATAGACGAGGCCCGACTCGAGGTATAAATGATAAGGATGAGTGGAATGAGGCCTAACTCGAGGCACAAATGATAAGGTTGAGTCAAACGAGGCTCGGCTTGAGGCACAAATGATATGGTTGAGTTAAATGAGGCCCAACATGAGACACAAATGATAAGGTTGAGTCAAACGAGGCCTAACTCAATGCGCAAATGATAAGGTTGAGTTGAATGAGGCCCGACTCAAGGTGCAAATGATAAGGTTGAGTCAAACGATGCTCGAGTTGACACACAAATGACATGGGTGAGCCAAACGAGGCTCGACTCGAGGCGTAAATGGTAAGGGTGAGTTGAACGAGGCCCGACTCAAGGCGCAAATGATAAGGTTAAGTCAAATGAGGCCCAACTCGAGCACAAATGATAAGGTTGAGTCAAAGGAGGCCCGACTCGAGGAACAATTGATAGGGTTGAGTCGAACGAGGCCTGACTCGAGGCGCAAATGATATTGATGAGTCAAATGAGGCCCGACTTGAGGAAGAAATGATATGGTTGAGTAAAACGAGGCTCGAGTTGAGGCACAAATGGTAAGGGTGAGTTGAATGAGGCCCAACACGAGGCATAAATGATAAGGTTGAGTAAAACGAGGACCAACTCGAGGCGCAAATGATAAGGTTGAGTCGAACGAGGCACGAATCGAGGCGCAAATGATATGGTTGAGTCAAACAAGGCCCGACTCAAGGCACAAATGATATGTGTGAGTCAAATGAGGCCTGACTCAAAGCGCAAATGGTAAGGTTGAGTCAAACGAGACCCGACTCGAGGTGCAAATGATAATGTTGAGTTAAACGAGGCCCGACTCGAGGCACAAATGATATGGTTAAGTCAAACGAGGCCCGATTCGAGGCTAAAATAGCATGGGTGTGTCAAACGAGGCCTGACTGGAGGCGCAAATGATATGGTTCAGTTAAACGAGGCCCGACTCGAACTGCAAATGATAAGGTTGAGTCGAACGAGGCCCGACTCGAGGCATAAATTATACGATTGAGTCCAACGAGGCCCGACTTAAGGTACAAATGATATGGGTGAGTCAAACGAGACCTAACTCGAGCCACAAATGATAAGGTTGAGTCGAACGAGGCCCAACTCGAGGCGCAAATGATAAGGTTGAAGCAAACGAGGCCCGACTCGAGGCATAAATGATACGGTTAAGTCAAACGAGGCCCGACTCAAGGTGGAAATGATAAGCTTAAGTCAAACAAGGCCTGACTCGAGGCACGAATGATTTGGGTAGCTTAAATGAGGCCCGACTCGAGAAGGAAACGGTAAGGGTGAGTTGAACGACGCCCGACTCGAGGCACAAATTATAAAGTTGAGTCAAACGAGGCCCGATTCGAGGCACAAATGGTAAGGGTGAGTTGAACGAGGCCCGACTCAAGGCAGAAATTATAGGGTTAAGTCAAATGAGGCCCAACTCGAGGTCCGACTCGAGGCACAATTGATAAGGTGGAGTCGAAGGAGGTCCGACTCGAGGCACAATTGATAAGGTTGAGTCGAACGAGGCCTGACTCGAGGTGCAAATGATAATGATGAGTCAAATGAGGCCCGACTCGAGGCAGAAATGATATGGTTGAGTAAAACGAGGCCCGAGTTGAGTCACAAATGGTAAGTGTGAGTTGAATGAGGCCCAACACGAGGCACGAATGATAAGGTTGAGTCAAATGAGGACCAACTCGAGGTGCAAATGATAAGGTTGAGTCGAACGAGGCACGAATCGAGGCGCAAATGATATGGTTGAGTCAAACGAGGCTCAACTCAAGGCACAAATGAGAAGGTTGAGTCGAAAGAGGCTCGACTCGAGGTGCAAATGATAATCATGAGTCAAACGAGGCCCGACTTGAGGCATAAATGATATGATTGAGTCAAACGAGCCCCGACTTGAGGCACAAATGATATGGGTGAGTCAAACGAGGCCTGAGTCGAGGCGCAAATGATAAGGTTGAGTCGAATGAGTCCCAACTCGAGGCGCAAATGATAAGGTTGAGTTAAACAAGGCCTGACTCGAGGCATAATTGATAAGGTTGAGTCAAACGAGGCCTGACTCGAGGCATAATTGATAAGGTGGAGTCAAGCGAGGCCCGACTCGAGGTGCAAATGATAAGCTTGAGTCAAACGAGGCCCGACTCGAGCCACGAATCATTTGGGTGACTCAAACGAGGCCCGACTCGAGGAACAAATGGTAAGGGTAAGTTGAACGATGCCCAACTCGAGGCACAAATTATAAAGCTGAGTCAAACGAAGCCCGACTTGAGGCGCACATGCTAAGGGTGAGTTGAACGAGGCCCGACTCAAGGTGCAAATTATAAGGTTAAGTCAAACGAGGACCAACTCGAGCACAAATGATAAGGTTGAGTTGAAGGAGGCACAACTCGAGGTACAATTGATATGGTTGAGTGGAACGAGGCCTGACTCGAGGCACAAAT
Source organism: Dicorynia guianensis (assembly GCA_037013595.1). Classification (NCBI taxonomy): domain Eukaryota; kingdom Viridiplantae; phylum Streptophyta; class Magnoliopsida; order Fabales; family Fabaceae; genus Dicorynia; species Dicorynia guianensis. The sequence goes on along the minus strand of JASUAB010000002.1, from coordinate 18,751,537 downwards.
GATAATGATGAGTCAAATGAGGCCTGACTCGAGGCAGAAATGATATGGTTGAGTAAAACGAGGCCCGAGTTGAGGCACAAATGGTAAGGGTGAGTTGAATGAGGCCCAACACGAGGCACAAATGATAAGGTTGCGTCAAACGAGGACCAACTCGAGGCCCAAATGATAAGGTTGAGTCGAACGAGACACGAATCGAGGCGCAAATGATATTGTTTAGTCCAACGAGGCTCGACTCGAGGCACAAATGATATGGGTGAGTCAAACAAGGCCTGACTCAAAGCGTAAATGATAAGGTTGAGTCGAACGAGACCCACCTCAAGGTGCAAATGATAATGTTGAGTCAAACGAGGCCCGACTTAAGGCGAAAATGATATGGTTAAGTGAAACGAGGCCCGACTTGAGGCCTAAATGACATGGGTGGGTCAAACGAGGCATGACTTGAGGCGCAAATGATATGGTTGAGTTAAACGAGGCTCGACCCAAGGCGCAAAGGATAAGGTTGAGTCGAACAAGGCCCGACTCGAGGTGCAAATGATAAGGTTGAGTCAAACGAGGCCCGACTAGAGGCATAAATGATACGATTGAGTCAAACGAGGCCCGACTTGAGGCACAGATGATATGGGTGAGTCAAACGAGGCCTGACTCGAGGCGCAAATGATAAGGTTGAGTCGAATGAGGCCTAACTCGAGGCGCAAATGATAAGGTTGAGTCGAACGAGGCCTGACTCGAGGCATAAATGATAAGGTTGAGTCAAACGAGGCCCGACTCAAGGTGCAAATGATAAGTTGAGTCAAACGAGGCCCGACTCGAGGCATGAATGATTTGGGTGACTCAAACGAGGCCCAACCCGAGGAGCAAAGGGTAAGGATGAGTTGAACGACACCCGACTCGAGGCGCAATTTATAAAGTTGAGTCAAACGAGGCCCGACTCGAGGCGCAAATGGTAGCGGTGAGTTGAATAAGGCCCGACACAAGGTGCAAATTATAAGATTAAGTCAAATGAGGCCCGATTCGAGCACAGATGATAAGGTTGAGTCAAAAGAGGCCCAAATCGAGGCACAAATTATAAGGTTAAGTCAAACGAGGACCAACTTGAGCACAAATGATAAGGTTGAGTCGAAGCAGGCCTGACTCGAGGAACAATTGATAAGGTTGAGTCGAACGAGGCCTGACTTGAGGTGCAATTGATAATGATGAGTCAAATGAGGCCCGACTCGAGGCAGAAATGATATGGTTGAGTAAAACGAGGCCTGAGTTGAGGCATAAATGGTAAGGTTGAGTTGAGTGAGGCCCAACACGAGGCACAAATGATAAGGTTGAGTCAAACGAGTACTAACTTGAGGCACAAATGATAAGGTTGAGTCGAACGACCTACGAATCAAGGCACAAATGATATGGGTGAGTCAAATGAGGACTGACTCGAAGCGCAAATGATAATGATGAGTCAAATGAGGCCTAACTCGAGGCCGAAATGATGTGGTTTAGTAAAATGAGGCTTGAGTTGTTGCACAAATGGTAAGAGTGAGTTGAATGAGACCCAACACGAGGCACAAATGATAAGGTTGAGTCAAACGAGGATCAACTCGAGGCGTAAATGATAAGGTTGAGTCGAACGAGGCACAAATCGAGGCGCAAATGATATGGTTGAGTCCAACGAGGCTCGACTCAAGGCACAAATGATATGGGTGAGTCAAACGAGGACTGACTCGAAGCGTAAATGATAAGGTAGAGTCGAACAGGGCCCAACTCGAAGCACAAATGATAAGGTAGAGTCAAACGAGGCCCGACTCGAGGCATAAATGATAAGGTTGAGTCAAACGAGGCCTGACTCGAGGTGCAAATGATAAGCTTGAGTCAAACGAGGACCGACTCGAAGCATAAATGATACGATTGAGTCAAACGAGCCCCGACTCAAGGCATAAATTATACGATTGAGTCAAACGAGCCCCGACTTGAGGCACAAATGATATGGGTGAGTTAAACGAGGCCTGACTCGAAGCGCAAATGATAAGGTTGAGTCAAATGAGACCCGAGTCGAGGTGCAAATGATCATGTTGAGTCAAACGAGGCCCGGCTCGAGGCGCAAATGATATGGTTAAGTCAAACGAGGCCCGACTTGAGGCCCAAATGACATGGGTGGGTCAAACGAGGCCTGACTTAAGGCACAAATGATATGGTTGAGTTAAACGAGGCCTGACTCGAGGCGCAAATGATAAGGTTGAGTCAAACGAGGCCTGACTCGAGGCATAAATGATACGATTGAGTCAAACGAGGCCCGACTCGAGGCACGAATGATTTGGGTGACTCAAACGAGGCTCGACTCGAGGAGCAAAGGGTAAGAGTGAGTTGAACGATGCCCGACTCGAGGCACAAATTATAAAGTTGAGTCAAACGAGGCCCGACTCGAGGCGTAAATGGTAAGGGTGAGTTGAACGATGCCCGACTCAAGGCGCAAATTCTAAGGTTAAGTCAAATGAGGACCAACTCGAGCACAAATGTTAAGGTTGAGTCAAAGGAGGCCTGACTCGAGGAACAATTGATAAGGTTGAGTCGAAAGAGGCTTGACTCGAGGCGCAAATGATAATGGTGAGTCAAATGAGGCCCGACTCGAGGCAGAAATGATATGGTTGAGTAAAATGAGGCCCAAGTTAAGGCACAAATGGTAAGGGTGAGTTGAATGAGGCCCAGCACGAGGCACAAATGATAAGGTTGCGTCAAACGAGGACTAACTCGAGGCCCAAATGAGAAGGTTGAGTCGAACAAGACACGAATCGAGGCGCAAATGATATTGTTTAGTCCAACGAGGCTCGACTCGAGGCACAAATGATATGGGTGAGTCAAACGAGGCCTGACTCGAAGCGCAAATGATAAGGTTGAGTTGAACGAGACCCGACTCGAGGTGCAAATGATAATGTTGAGTCAAACGAGGCCTGACTCAAGGCAGAAATGATATGGTTAATTGAAACGAGGCCCGACTTGAAGCCTAAATGACATGGGTGGGTCAAACGGGGCCATGACTTCAGGCGCAAATGATATGGTTGAGTTAAACGAGGATCGACCCGAGGCGCAAAGGATAAGGTTGAGTCAAACGAGGCCCGACTTGAGGCACAGATGATATGGGTGAGTCAAACGAGGCCTGACTCGAGGCACAAATTATAAGGTTGAGTCGAACGAGGCCTGACTCGAGGCATAAATGATAAGGTTGAGTCAAACGAGGCCCGACTCAAGGTGCAAATGATAAGTTGAGTCAAACGAGGCCCGACTCGAGGCACGAATGATTTGGGTGACTCAAACGAGGCCCAACCCGAGGAGCAAAGGGTAAGGATGAGTTGAACGACGCCCGACTCGTCAATTTATAAAGTTGAGTCAAACGAGGCCCGACTCGGGGCACAAATGGTAGCGGTGAGTTGAATAAGGCCCGACACATGGTGCAAATTATAAGATTAAGTCAAATGAGGCCCGAGTCGAGCACAGATGATATGGTTGAGTCGAAAGAGGCCCGACTCGAGGCACAATTGATAAGGTTGAGTCCAACGAGGCCTGACTCGAGGCGTAAATGATAATGATGAGATAAATGAGGCCCGACTCGAGGCAGAAATGATATGGTTGAGTAAAACGAGGGCCGAGTTGAGGCACAAATGGTAAGGGTGAGTTGAATGAGGCCCAACACGAGGCACAAATGATAAAGTTGAGTCAAACGAGGACCAACTCGAGGCGCAAACGATAAGGTTGAGTCGAACGAGGCATGAATCGAGGCACAAATGATACGGTTGAGTCAAACGAGGCTCGAATCAAGGCACAAATGATATGGGTGAGTCAAACAAGGACTGACTCGAAGCACAAATGACAAGGTTGAGTCGAACAAGGCCCAACTCGGGGCGCAAATGATAAGGTTGAATCAAATGAGGACCAACTCGAGGCATAAATGATAAGGTTGAGTCAAACGAGGCCCGACTCGAGGTGCAAATGATAAGCTTGAGTCAAACGAGGCCTGACTCGAGGCATAAATTATACGATTGGGTCAAACGAGGCCTGACTCGAGGCATAAATGATTCGATTGAGTCAAACGAGGCCCGACTTGAGGCACAAATGATATGGGTGGTCAAACGAGGCCCGACTCGAGGCACGAATGATTTGGGTGACTCAAATGAGTCCTGACTCGAGGAGCAAATGGTAAGGGTGAGTTGAACAACACCCGACTCGAGGAACAAATTATAAAGTTGAGTCAAATGAGGCTTGACTCAAGACGCAAATGGAAAGGGTGAGTTCAACGAGGCCCGACTCAAGGCACAAATTATAAGGTTAAGTCAAAGGAGGACCAACTTGAGCACAAATGATAAGGTTGAGTCGAAGCAGGCCTGACTCGAGGAACAATTGATAAGGTTGAGTCGAACGAGGCCTGACTCGAGGCGCAAATGATAATGATGAGTCAAATGAGGCCCGACTCGAGGCAGAAATGATATGGTTGAGTAAAACGAGGCCTGAGTTGAGGCATAAATGGTAAGGGTGAGTTGAATGAGGCCCAACACGAGGCACAAATGATAAGGTTGAGTCAAACGAGTACTAACTTGAGGCACAAATGATAAGGTTGAGTCGAACGACCCACGAATCAAGGCACAAATGATATGGGTGAGTCAAACGAGGACTGACTCGAAGCGCAAATGATAATGATGAGTCAAATGAGGCCCGACTCGAGGCAGAAATGATGTGGTTGAGTAAAATGAGGCCTGAGTTGTTGAACAAATGGTAAGGGTGAGTTGAATGAGCCCAACACGAGGCACAAATGATAAGGTTGAGTCAAACGAGGACCAACTCGAGGCGCAAATGATATGGTTGAGTCCAACGAGGCTCGACTCAAGGCACAAATGATATGGGTGAGTCAAACGAGGACTGACTCGAAGCGTAAATGATAAGGTAGAGTCGAACAGGGCCCAACTCGAAGCACAAATGATAAGGTAGAGTCAAACGTGGCCCGACTCGAGGCATAAATGATAAGGTTGAGTCAAAGGAGGCCCGACTCGAGGTGAAAATGATAAGCTTGAGTCAAACGAGGACCGACTCGAAGCATAAATGATACGATTGAGTCAAACGAGCCCCGACTCAAGGCATAAATTATACGATTGAGTCAAACGAGCCCCGACTTGAGGCACAAATGATATGGGTGAGTCAAACGAGGCCTGACTCGAAGCGCAAATGATAAGGTTGAGTCAAACGACACCCAACTCGAGGTGCAAATTATAAGGTTGAGTCACACGAGGCCTGACTCGAGGCACAAATGATTTGGGTGGGTCAAACGAGGCCTGAGTCGAGGCGCAAATGATATGGGTGAGTCAAACGAGGCCCGACTAGAGGCGCAAATGGTAAGGGTGAGTTGAACGAGGTCCAACACGAGGCGCAAATGATAAGGTTATGTCAAACAAGGCCCGACTGGAGGCACAAAAGATAAGGTTGAGCCAAACAAGGCCCGACTCAAGGCGTAAATGATATGTTTGAGTCAAACGAGATCCGAGTTGAGGCACAAATGATATGGTAGAGTCAAATGAGGACCGACTCGAGGCATAAATGATAAGCTTGAGTCAAACGGGGCCCGACTCGAGCCAGAACTGATATGGTTGAGTCATACGAGGCCCGACTATGGGTGAGTCAAACGAGGCACAACACGAGGCACAAGTGATAAAGTTGAGTCAAACAAGGCCTGACTCGAGGCATAAATGATATATTTGTGTCAAACGAGGCTCGAGTTGATGTACAAATGATATAGGTGAGTCAAACAAGGCCTGAGTCGAGCCGCAAATGATATGGGTCAGTCAAACGAGGCCTGACTCGAGGTGCAAACGGTAAGGGTGAGTTGAACGAGGCCCAATAGAAGGCAGAAATGATAAGGTTGAGTCAAATGAGAACCAAGCGAGGCACAAATGATAAGGTTGAGTCGAACGAGGCCCGACTTGAGGCACAAATGACATGCTTGAATCAAACGAGGCTCGACTCTAGGCGCAAATGATAAGGTTGAGTCGAATGAGGGCCGACTCGAGGCGCAAGTGATAAGGTTGAGTCAAACAAGGACCAATTCGAGGTGCAAATGAAAAGGTTGAGTCAAATGAGGCCCGACTTGAGGCACAAATGATATGCTTGAATCAAACGAGGCCCGACTCGAGGCGCAAATGATAAGGTTGAGTCGACTGAGGCCCGACTCGAGGCGCAAATGATAAGGTTGAGTCAAACAAGGCCCGAGTTGATGCACAAATGATATGGGTGAGTCCAACGAGGCCCGACTCGAGGCGCAAAAGGTAAAGGTGAGTGGAACGAGGCCCAACTCGAGGCGTAAATTATAAAGTTGAGTCAAACGAGGCCCGACTCGAGGCACAAATGATAAGGTTGAGTCAAAGAAGCCCTGACTCAAGGCACAAATGATAAGGTTGAGTCAAATGAGGCTCGACTCAAGGCGCAAATGATAAGTTTGAGTCAAATGAGGCTTGACTCCAGGCGCAAATGATAAGGTTGAGTCCAACGAGGCCCGACTTGAGGCACAAATGTTATGGTTGAGTCAAACGAGGCCCGACTTGAGGCACAAATGATATGGGTGAGTCAAATGAGGCCCGACTCAAGGCGCAAATTATAAGGTTGAGTCAAATGAGGCCTGACTCGAGGCGTAAAAGATATGTTTGAGTCAAACGAGGCCCGAGTTAAGGCACAAATGATATGGGTGACTCAAATAAGACCCGAGTAGAGGCGCAAATGATATGGGTGAGTCAAACGAGGCCCGACTCGATGTGCAAATGGTAAGGGTGAGTTGAACGAGGCTCAACATGAGGTGCAAATGATAAGGTTGAGTCATACAAGGACCAACTCGAGGTGCAAATGATAAGGTTGAGTCAAATGAGGCTCGACCCGAGGTGCAAATGATAAGGTTGCATTGACCGAGGCCCGACTCTAGGCGCAAATGATATGGTTGAGTTGAATGAGGCCCGACTCTAGGCACAAATGATAAGGTTGAGTCAAACGAGGCCCGCTCGAGGCGCAAATGATATGGTTGAGTCAAATGAGGCCCGGCTCGAGGCGCAAATGATAAGATTGAGTTGAACGAGGCTTGGCTCGAGGCGCAAATGATAAGGTTGAGTTAAACGAGGCCTGACTCGAGGCGCAAATGATAAGGTTGAGTCGAACAAGGCCCGACTCGAGGCGCAAATGATAAGGTTGAGTCAAACGGGGCCCGACTCAAGGCATAAAGGATACGGTTGAGTCAAACGAGGCCCAACTTGAGGCACAAATGATATGGGTGAGTCAAATGAGTCCCGCCTCGAGGAGTAGATCATAAGGTTGAGTCGAACGAGGCCCAACTTGAGGCGCAAATGATAAAGTTGAGTCAAACAAGGCCCAACCCGAGACATAAATGAGATGGTTGAGCCAACCGAAGCCCGACTTGAGCCACAAATGATATGGTTGAGTTAAACAAGGGCTGACATGAGGCACAAATTATAACATTGAGTCAAACGAGGCCCGACTCAAGGCGCAAATGATAAGGTTGAGTCGAACGAGGCCCGACTCGAGGGGAAAATGATATGGTTAGTCAAACGAGGCCCAGCTCAAGGCCTAAATGATATATTTGAGTCAAACAAGGCCCGATTTGAGGCAAAAATGTATGGTTGAGTCAAACGAGGCACGACTTGAGGCATAAATGATAAGGTTAAGTCAAACGAGGCCCGACTTAAGGTGCAAATGATAAGGTTGAGTCGAACGAGGCCTGACTCAAGGCATAAATGATATGGTTGAGTCAAATGAGGCCCGAGTTGATGCATAAATGATATGGGTGAGTCAAACAAGGCTTGTCTCGAGGCGTAAATGATAAGGTTGAGTCAAACGGGGCCTGACTCGAGTCATAAATGATCTGGTTGAGTCAAACGAGGCCTGAGTTAAGGTACAAATGATATGGGCAAGTCAAACGAGGCCCGAGTCGAGGCGCAAATGAAATGGGTGAGTCAAATGATGCCCAACTTGAGCCACAAATGATATAGGTGAGTCAAACGAGGCTCGACTCGAGGCGCAAATAGTATGGTTGAGTCAAACGAGGCCCAAGTTGACGCATAAATGATATGGTTGAGTTGAATGAGGCTCGACTCGAGGCGCAAATGCTATGGTTGAGTCGAACGAGGCCCGACTCGAGGCGCAAATGACATGGTTGAGTCAAATGAAGCCCGACTCATGGCGCAAATGATAAGGTTGAGTCAAACAAGGCCCAACTCGAGGCGCAAATGATAAGGTTGAGTCGAACGAGGCCCGACTCGAGGGGTAAATGATAAGGTTGAGTCAAACGAGGCCCAACTCGAGGCGCAAATGGTAAGGTTGAGTCGAACGAGGCCCGACTCGAGGCCCAAATGATAAGGTTGAGTAAACAAGGCCCGACTTGAGGCATAAAGGATACAGTTGAGTCAAACAAAGCCCAACTTGAGACACAAATGATATGGGTGAGTCAAACGAGGCCCGACTCGAGGAGTAAATGATAAGGTTGAGTTGAACAAGACCTAACTCGAGGCGCAAATGATAAGGTTGAGTCAAACGACACCCAACTCGAGGTGCAAATTATAAGGTTGAGTCACACGAGGCCTGACTCGAGGCACAAATGATTTGGGTGAGTCAAACGAGACCCGACTCGAGGAGCAAATCATAAGGGTGAGTTGAATGAGGCCTGACTCGAGGCACAAATTATAAGGTTTATTGAAACGAGCCACGAGTCAAGGCGCAAACGATAAGGTTGAGTCAAACGAGGCCCGACTCAAGGCGCCAATGATAAGGTTAAGTCGAACGAGGCCCGACTCAAGGAGCAAATGATAAGGTTGAGTCCAACGTGGCCCGACTTGAGTCATAAATGATATGGTTGAGTCAAATGATGTCCGACTTGATGCACAAATGATATGGGTGGGTCAAACGAGGCCTGAGTCGAGGCGCAAATGATATGGGTGAGTCAAACGAGGCCCGACTAGAGGCGCAAATGGTAAGGGTGAGTTTAACAAGGCCCAACACGAGGCATAAATGATAAGGTTATGTCAAACAAGGCCCGACTGGAGGTGCAAAAGATAAGGTTGAGCCAAACGAGGCCCGACTCCAGGCGTAAATGATATGTTTGAGTCAAACAAGACCCGAGTTGAAGCACAAATGATATGGTAGAGTTAAACGAGGACCGACTCGAGGCGTAAATGATAAGCTTGAGTCAAATGAGGCCCGACTCGAGCCAGAAATGATATGGTTAAGTCATACGAGGCCCGACTATGGATGAGTCAAACGAGGCCAAACACGAGGCGCAAATGATAAGGTTGAGTCAAATGAGGCCTGACTCGAGGCGTAAATGATATATTTGTGTCACACGAGGCCTGACTCGAGGCACAAATGATATAGGTGAGTCAAACAAGGCCCGAGTCGACCCGCAAACGATATGGGTGAGTTAAACGAGGCCCGACTCGAGCTACAAACGGTAAGGGTGAGTTGAACGAGGACCAATACAAGGCAGAAACGATAAGGTTGAGTCAAACGAGAACCAATCGAGGCACAAATGATAAGGTTGAGTCGAACGAGGCCCGACTTGAGGCACAAATGATATGCTTGAATCAAACGAGGCCCGACTTGAGGCGCAAATGATAAGGTTGTGTCGAATGAGGCTCGAATCGGGGCACAAATGATAAGGTTGAGTCAAACAAAGACCAATTCGAGGTGCAAATGATAAGGTTGAGTTGAACGAGGCCCGACTTGAGGCACAAATGATATGCTTGAATCAAACGAGTCCCGACTCGAGGCGCAAATGATAAGGTTGAGTCGAATGAGGCCCAACTCGAGGCACAAATGATAAGGTTGAGTCAAACGAGGCCCGAGTTGACGCACAAATGAGATGGGTGAGTCAAACGAGGCCCGACTCTATGCGTAAATTATAAAGTTGAGTTAAACGAGGCCCAACTCGAGGCACAAATGATAAGGTTGAGTCAAAGAAGGACTGACTCGAGGCACAAATGATAAGGTTCAGTCGAACGAGGCTCGACTCGAGGCGCAAATGATAAGTTTGAGTCAAATGAGGCTTAACTTGAGGCGCAAATGATAAGGTTGAGTCCAACGAGGCCCGACACGAGGCGCAAATGATATGGTTCAGTCAAACGAGGCCCGACTTGAGGCACAAATGATATGGGTGAGTCAAACGAGGCCTGACTCAAGGCGCAAATTATAAGGTTGAGTCAAATGAGGCCTGACTCGAGGCATAAAAGGTATGTTTGAGTCAAACAATCCCTGAGTTGAGGCACAAATGATATGGGTGACTCAAATAAGGCCCGAGTAGAGGCGCAAATGATATGGGTGAGTCAAATGAGGCCCGACTCGATGTGCAAATGGTAAGGGTGAGTTGAACGAGGCTCAACATGAGGTGCAAATGATAAGGTTGAGTTATACGAGGACCAACTCGAGGCGCAAATGATAAGGTTGAGTCGAACGAGGCCCGACTCGAGGTGCAAATGATAAGGTTACGTCGACCGAGGCCCGAATCTAGGCGCAGATGATAAGGTTGAGTCGAATGAGGCCCGACTCTAGGCGCAAATGATAAGGTTGAGTCGAATGAGGCCTGACTCGAGGTGCAAATGATAAGGTTGAATCAAATGAGGCCCGACTCGAGGAGCAAATGATATGGTTGAGTCAAATGAGGCTGGACTTGAGGCGCAAATAATAAGGTTGAGTTGAACGAGGCCCGACTCGAGGTGCAAATGATAAGGTTGAGTCAACGAGGCCCGACTCGAGGCGCAAATGATAAGGTTGAGTCGAACGAGGCCCGACTCGAGGCGCAAATGATAAGGTTGAGTAAACGAGGCCCGACTCGAGGTATAAAGGATACGGTTGAGTCAAACGAGGCCCAACTTGAGGCACAAATGATATGGGTGAGTCAAATGAGTCCTACCTTGAGGAGTAGAACATAAGGTTGAGTCAAACAAGGCCCGACTCAAGGCACAAATGATACGGATGAGTCAAATGAGGCCCGACTTGAGGCGTAAAAGATAAGGTTAAGTCGAAAGAGACCCAGCTCGAGGCGCAAATGATAAAGTTGAGTCAAACAAGGCCCAACTCAAGGATAAATGATATGGTTGAGCCAACCGAATCCCGACTTAAGCCTCAAATGATATGGTTGAGTTAAACAAGGGCCGACATGAGGCACAAATTATAACATTGAGTCAAACGAGGCCCGACTCAAGGTGCAAATGATAAGGTTGAGTCAAACAAGGCCTGACTCGAGGCGCAAATGATATGATTAAGTCAAACGCGGCCCAGCTCAAGGCCTAAATGATATGTTTGAGTCAAACAAGGCCCGAGTTGAGGCAAAAATGTATGGTTGAGTCAAACGAGGCACGACTTGAGGCATAAATGATAAGGTTAAGTCAAACGAGGCCCAACTCAAGGCGCAAATGATAAGGTTGAGTCGAACGAGGCCTGACTCAAGGTGTAAATGATATGGTTGAGTCAAACGAGGCCCGAGTTGATGCATAAATGATATGGGTGAGTCAAACAAGGCTAGTCTCGAGCCGCAAATGATAAGATTGAGTCAAATGAGGCCCGACTCGAGGCATAAATGATATGGTTGAGTCAACTAAGGCACAAATGATATGGTTGAGTCAAACGAAGCCCGACTCGAGGTACAAATGATAAGGTTGAGTCAAATGAGGCCCGACTCGAGTCGTAAATGATATGGTTGAGTCAAACAAGGTCCGAGTTGAGGCCCAAATGATATGGGTGAGTCAAATGAGGCCAGACTTGAGGTGCAAATAGTAAGGGTGAGTCAAACGAGGCCCGACTCGAGGCACAAATGATAAGGTTGAGTCGAACGAGGCCCAACTCGAGGCGCAAATGATAAGGTTGAGTCAAACGAGGCCCGAGTTGACGTACAAATGATATGGGTGAGTCAAACGAGGCCTGACTCGAGGCGCAAAAGGTAAAGGTGAGTTGAACGAGGCTTGACTCGAGGCACAAATTATATGGTTGAGTGAAACGAGGCCCAACTCGGGGCACAAATGATAAGGTTGATTCAAAGGAGGCCCAACTCGAGGCACAAATGATAAGGTTGACTCGAATGAGGCTTGACTCGAGGCACAAATGATAAGGTTGAGTCAAATGAGGCCTGACTCGAGGCGCAAATGATAAGGTTGTGTCAAACGAGGCCCACCTCAAGGCATAAATGATATGGTTGAGTCAAATGAGGCCCGAGTTGATGCACAAATGATATGGGTGAGTCGAACGAGGACCGACTCGAGGTGCAAATGATAAGGTTGAGTCAAAGGAGGCTCGAGTTCACGCACAAATTATACAGCTGAGTCAAATGAGGCCCGACTCGAGGTGCAAATGATAAGGTTGAGTCCAACGAGGCCCAACTCGAGGCGCAAATGAAAAGGTTAAGTCAAACGAGGTCTGACTCGAGTCATAGATTATATGGTTTAGTCAAATAAGGCCCGACTTGAGGCACAAACGATATGGTTAAGTCAAAACAGGCCCAGGTTGATGCACAAATGATATGGGTGAGTCAAATGAGGCCTGACTCGAGGTGCAAATGGCAAGGCTAAGTTGAGCGAGGCCCCACTCGAGGCGCAAAGTATAAGGTTGAGGCAAACGAGGCCCGACTCGAGGCACAAATGATAAGGTTGAGTTAAATGAGGCCCGACTCGAGGCGCAAATGATAAGATCGAGTCATACGAGGCCCGGCTATGGGTGAGTTAAACGAGGCCCAACACGAGGCACAAATGATAAGGTTGAGTCAAAGGAGGCCCGTCTCGAGGAACAAATGATAAGGTTGAGTCAAACGAGGCTCAACTTGAGGCACAAAGGATAAGATTGAGTCAAATGAACCCACTCGAAGCGCAAATGATAAGGTTGAGTTAAACGAGGCCCGACTCGAAGCAGAAATGATATGGTTGAGTCAAATGAGGCCCGACTTGAGGCACAAATAATATGGGTGAGTTGAACGAGGCCCGACTCGTGGCAGAAATGATAAGGTTGAGTCAAACGAGGCCCGACTCGAGGCGCAAATGATAAGGTTGAGTCAAATAAGGCCCGACTCCAGGCGCAAATGATAAGGTTCAGTCAAACGAGGCCCGACTTGAGGCTGAATAATATGGTTGAGTTAAACAAGGCTCGAGTCCAGGTGCAAATGATAAGGTTGGGTCAAATGAGGCCTGACTCAAGGCATAAATGATATGGTTGAGTCAAACGAGGCCCGACTCGAGGCCTAAATGATATGTTTGAGTCAAACGAGGCCCGAGTTGAGGCAAACATGTATGGCTGAGTCAAACGACGCCCGACTTGAAGCACAAACGATAAGGTTAAGTCAAACGAGGCACGACTAAAGGCGCAAATGATAAGGTTGACTCGAACGAGGCCTGACTCAAGGCGTAAATGATATGGTTGAGTCAAACGAGGCCCGAGTTGACGCATAAATGATATGGGTGAGTCAAACAAGGCCCGCCTCGAGCCGCACATGATAAGATTGAGTCAAACGAGGCCCGACTCGAGGCATAAATGATATGGTTGAATCAAATGAGGCCCAACCTGAGGCACAAATGATATGGTTGAGTCAAATGAGGCCCGACTCGAGGTGCAAATGATAAGGTTGAGTCAAATGAGGCCCGACTCGAGTCGTAAATGATATGGTTGAGTGAAACAAGGCCCGAGTTGTGGCACAAATGATATGGGTGAGTCAAACAAGGCCCGAGTCGAGCCGCAAATGATATGGGTGAGTCAAACGAGGCCCGACTCGAGTTGGAAATGGTAAGGGTGAGTCAAACGAGGCCCGACTTGAGCCACAAATGGGAAGGGTGAGTCAAACGAGGCCCAACTCAAGGCACAAATGATAAGGTTGAGTCGAACGAGGCCCAACTCGAGGCGCAAATGATAAGGTTAAGTTAAACGAGGCCCGAGTTGATGCACAAATGATATGGGTGCGTCAAACGAGGCCCAACTCGAGTCGTAAATGATATGGTTGAGTCAAATAAGGCCCGAGTTGAGGCACAAATGATATGAGTGAGTCAAACAAGGCCCGAGTCGAGCCGTAAATGATAAGGGTAAGTCAAACGAGGCCCGACTCGAGGTGCAAATGGTAAGGGTGAGTCAAACGAGGCCCGACTCGAGGCACAAATTGTAAGGGAGAGTCAAACGAGGCCCGACTCGAGGCGCAAATGATAAGGTTGAGTAAAATAAGGCCTAACTCCAGGCGCAAATGCTAAGGTTGAGACAAACGAGGCCCGACTCGAGGCTGAATGATATGGTTGAGTCAAACAAGGCTCGAGTCCAGGCGCAAATGAGAAGGTTGGGTCAAACGAGGCCCGACTCAAGGCATAAATGATATGGTTGAGTGAAACGAGGCCCGACTCGAGGCCTATATGATATGTTTGTGTCAAATGAGGCCCGAGTTGAGGCAAAAATGTATGATTGCGTCAAACGAGGCCCGACGTGAGGCACAAATGATAAGATTAAGTCAAACGAAGCCCGACTCAAGGCGCAAATGATAAGGTTGTGTCAAACGAGGCCTGACTCAAGGCGTAAATGATATAGTTGAGTCAAACGAGGCTCGAGTTGACGCATAAATGGTATGGGTGAGTCAAACAAGGCCTGCCTCGAGCCAAAAATGATAAGGTTGAGTCAAACGAGGCCTAACTCGAGGCATAAATGATATGGTTGAGTCAAACGAGGCCCAACCTGAGGCACAAATGATATGGTTGAGTCAAACGAGGCCCAACTCGAGGTGGAAATGATCAGATTGAGTCAAACGAGGCCCGACTCGAGACGCAAATGGTAAGGTTGAGTCAAATGAGGCCTGACTCAAGGCGTAAATGATATGTTTTAGTCAAACGAGGCCCGGGTTGAGGCACAAATTATATGGTTGAGTCAAACGAGGACCAACTCAAGGCGCAAATGATAAGGTTGAGTCAAACGAGGCCCGACTTGAGGCACAAATTATATGGGTGAGTCAAACGAGGCCCGACTCGAGGCGCAAATTATAAGGTTGAGTCAAATGAGGCCTCACTCGAGGCATAAAAGATATGTTTGCGTCAAACGAGGCCCGAGTTGAGGCACAAATGATATGGGTGACTCAAATAAGGCCCGATAGAGGTGCAAATGATATGGGTAAGTCAAACGAGGCCCGACTCGATGTGCAAATGGTAAGAGTGAGTTGAACGACGCTCAACACGAGGGGCAAATGATAAGGATGAGCCAAACAGGACCAACTCGAGGCGCAAATGATAAGGTTAAGTCGAACGAGGCGCGACTCGAGGCGCAAATGACATGGTTGAGTCAAACGAGGCCCGACTCAAGGCACAAATGATACGGATGAGTCAAATGAGGCCTGACTTGAGGCATAACAAATAAGGTTAACTCGAACAAGACCCAGCATGAGGCGCAAATGATAAAGTTGAGTCAAACAAGGCCCAACTCAACGCATAAATGATATGGTTGAGCCAAACGAGGCCCGACTTGAGGTAGAAATGATATGCTTGAGTCAAACGAGGGCCGACTTGAGGCACAAATTATAACATTGAGTCAAACGAGGCCCGACTCAAGGCGCAAATGATAAGGTTGAGTCGAACGAGGCCCGACTGGAGGCACAAATGATATGGTTGAATCAAACG
The DNA here is from genome assembly GCA_037013595.1 of Dicorynia guianensis. NCBI lineage: Eukaryota > Viridiplantae > Streptophyta > Magnoliopsida > Fabales > Fabaceae > Dicorynia > Dicorynia guianensis. The sequence continues at coordinate 18,735,902 of JASUAB010000002.1, read as the reverse complement.
AGCACGACTCGAGGCACAAATGATAAGGTTGAGTCAAATGAGCCCGACTCGAGGCGCAAATGATAAGGTTGACTCAAACGAGGCCCGACTCGAGGTGCAAATGATAAGGTGGAGTCACACGAGGCCCGGCTACAGGTGAGTTAAACAAGGCCTGACACGAGGCGCAAATGATAAGGTTGAGTCAAACAAGGCCTGACTCGAGGCACAAATGATAAGGTTGAGTCAAATGACCCCGACTCGAGGCGCAAATGATAAGGTTGAGTCAAACGAGGCTCGACTTGAAGCAGAAATGATATGGTTGAGTCAAATGAGGCCCGACTTGAGGCCAAATAATATGGTTGAGTCGAACGAGGCCTGACTTGAGGCAGAAATCATAAGGTTGAGTCAAAGGAGGCTTGACTCGAGGCACAAATGATAACGTTGAGTCAAACGAGGCCCGACTCGAGGCGCAAATGATAAGGTTGAGTCAAATAAGGCCCGACTCTAGGCGCAAATGATAAGGTTCAGTCAAACGAGGCCCAACTCGAGCTGAATCATAAGGTTGAGTCAAACGAGGACTGACTCGAGGCGCAAATGATAAGGTTGAGTCAAATAAGGCCTGACTCCAGGCGCAAATGATAAGGTTCAGTCAAACGAGGCCCGACTCGAGCTGAATCATAAGGTTGAGTCAAACGAGGCTCGACTCCAGGCACAAATGATAAGGTTGAGTCAAACGAGGCCCGACTCGAGGCGCAAATGATAAGGTTGAGTCAAATAAGGCCCGACTCCAGGCGCAAATGATAAGGTTGAGTCAAATGAGGCCCAACTCGAGGCTGAATGATATGGTTAAGTCAAACGATGCCCGACTCCAGGCACAAATGATAAGGTTGGGTCAAACAAGGCCCGACTCAAGGCGTAAATGATATGGTTGAGTCAAACGAGGCCCGACTCGAGGCAGAAATGAGCAAATGATAAGGTTGAGTCAAACAAGGCCCGACTCGAGGCCTAAATGATAAGGTTAAGTCAAATGTGGCCCAACTCGAGGCGCAAATGATAAAGTTGAGTCATACGAGGCCCAGCTATGGGTGAGTTAAACGAGGCCCGACACAAGGCGCAAATGATAAGGTTGAGTCAAACAAGGCCCGACTCGAGGCACAAATGATAAGGTTGAGTCAAATGAGCCTGACTCGAGGCGTAAATGATAAGGTTGAGTCAAACGAGGCTTGAGTCGAAGCAGAAATGATATGGTTGAGTCAAATGAGGCCCGACTTGACGACAAATAATATGGGTGAGTCGAACGAGGCCCGACTTGAGGCAGAAATGATAAGGTTGAGCCAAAGGAGCCCTGACTCGAGGCACAAATGATAAGGTTGAGGCAAACGAGGCCCGACTCGAGGTGCAAATGATAAGGTTGAGTCAAATAAGGCCCGACTCTAGGCGCAAATGATAAGGTTGAGTCAAACAAGGCCTGACTCGAGGCTGAATTATATGGTTGAGTCAAACGAGGCTTGACTCTAGGCGCAAATGATAAGGTTAGGTCAAACAAGGCCCGACTCAAGGCGTAAATGATATGGTTGAGTCAAACGAGGCCCGACTTGAGGCAGAAATGATATGGTTGAGTCAGACGAGGCCCGACTCGAGGCAGAAACGAGTAAATGATAAGGTTGAGTCAAACGAGGCCCGACTTGAGGCCTAAATGATAAGTTTAAGCCAATTGAGGCCTGAGTTGAGGCAAAAATGTATGGTTGAGTCAAACGAGGCTTGACTTGAGGCACAAATGATAAGGTTAAGTCAAACGAGGCCCGACTCAAGGTGTAAATGATAAGGTTGAGTCGAACGAGGCCTGACTCAAGGCGTAAATGATATGGTTGAGTCAAACGAGGCTCGACTCGATGTGCAAATAGTAAGGGTGAGTTGAACGAGGCTCAACACGAGGCGCAAATGATAAGGTTGAGCAAAATGAGGACCAACTCGAGGTGCAAAGGATAAGGTTGAGTCGAACGAAGCGTGACTCGAGGCGCAAATGACATGGTTGAGTCAAACAAGGCCCGACTTAAGGCACAAATGATACGGATGAGTCAAATGAGGCCCGACTTGAGGAGTAAAAGATAAGGATAAGTCAAACGAGACCCAGTTCCAAGCGCAAATGATAAAGTTGAGTCAAACAAGGCCCAACTCGAGGCATAAATGATATGGTTGAGCCAAACGAGGCCCAACTTGAGGCACAAATGATACGGTTGAGTCAAACGAGGGCCGACTCGAGGCACAAATTATAACATTGAGTCAAACGAGGCCCGACTCAAGGCGCAAATGATAAGGTTGAGTCAAATGAGGCCCGAGTTGATGCACAAATGATATGGGTGAGTCAAACACGGCCCGACTCGAGGAGCAAAAGGTAAAGGTTAGTTGAACGAGGCCCGACTCGAGTCGCAAATTATAAGGTTGAGTCAAACGAGGCCCGACTTGAGACGCAAATGATAAGGTTGAGTCAAAGGAGGCCTGACTCGAGGCACAAATGATAAGGTTGAGTCGAACGAGGCTCAACTCATGGCACAAATGATAAGGTTGAGTCGAATGAGGCTCGACTCGAGGCGCAAATGATAAGGTTGAGTCAAACGAGGCCCACCTCAAGGCGCAAATGATAAGGTTGAGTCGAACAAGGCCTGACTCAAGGCGTAAATGATATGGTTGAGTCAAACAAGGCCCGAGTGATGCACAAATGATATGGGTAAGTCAAACATGGCCTGACTCGAGGCGCAAAAGGAAAAGGTTAGCTGAACGAGGCCCGACTCGAGAAACAAATTATAAGGTTGAGTCAAATGAGGCCCAACTCGAGGCACAAATGATAAGGTTGAGTCAAAGGAGACCCGACTCGAGGCACAAATGATAAGGTTGAGTCGAACGAGGGTTGACTCGCGGCACAAATGATAAGGTTGAGTCAAATGAGGCCCGACTCGAGGCGCAAATGATATGGTTGAGTCAAACGAGGACCACCTTAAGGCGGAAATGATAAAGTTGAGCCAAACGAGGCCCGAGTTAATGCACAAATGATATGGCTAAGTCAAACATGGCCCGACTTGAGGTGTAAATGATAAGGTTGAGTCCAACAAGGCCCAACTCGAGGCACAAATGAAAAGGTTGAGTCAAATGAGGCCTGACTCGAGACATAGATGATATGGTTGAGTCAAACGAGGCCCGACTTGAGGCACAAATGATATGGTTGAGTCAAAATAGGCCCGGATTGACGCACAAATGATATGGGTGAGTCAAATGAGGCCTGACTCGAGGCGCAAAAGGTAAGGCTGAGTTAAACGAGGCCCAACTCGAGGCACAAATTATAAGGTTGAGGCAAACGAGGCCCGACTCAAGGCACAAATAATAAGGTTGAGTCAAATGTGGCCTGACTCGAGGTGCAAATGATAAGGTTGAGTCATACGAGGTCCAGCTATGGGTGAGTTAAACGAGGCCCGACACGAGACGTAAATGATAAGGTTGAGTCAAAGGAGGCCCGACTCGAGGCACAAATGATAAGGTTAAGTCGAACGAGGCTCGACTGGAGGCGCAAATGATAAGGTTGAGTCAAATGAGCCTGACTCAAGTCGTAAATGATAAGGTTGAGTCAAACGAGGCACGACTCGAAGCAGAAATGATATGGTTGAGTCAAATGAGGCTCGACTTGAGGCACAAATAATATGGGTGAGTCGAACGAGGCCTGACTCGAGGTGCAAATGATAAGGTCGAGTCAAACGAGGCCCGACTCGAGGCATAAACTATATGGTTGAGTCAAACGAGGCCCAACCTGAGGCACAAATGATATGGTTGAGTCATACGAGGCCCGACTCGAGGTGCAAATAATAAGGTTGAGTCAAACGAAGCCCTACTCGAGTCATAAATGAAATGGTTGAGTCAAACGAGGCCCGAGTTAAGGCACAAATGATTTGGGTGAGTCAAACAAGGCCCGAGTCGAGCCGGAAATGATATGGGTGAGTCAAACGAGGCCCGACTCGAGGAGCAAATGGTAAGGGTGAGCCAAACGAGGCCCGACTCGAGGCACAAATGATAAGGTTAAGTCAAACGAGACTCGACTCAAGGCGTAAATGATATGTTTGAGTCAAACGAGGCCTGAATTGAGGCACAAATGATATGGTTGGGTCAAACGAGGACCGAGTCGAGACACAAATGATATGGTTGAGTCAAACGAGGCCCTACTCAAGGCACAAATGATATGGGTGAGTCAAACGAGGCACGACTCGAGGCACAAATGATAATGTTGAGTCAAGCGAGGGCTGGCTCGAGGCGCAAATGATATGGTTGAGTCAAACGAGGCTCGACTTGAGACACAAATGATATGGTTGAGTCAAACGAAGCCAGACTCGAGGCGCAAATGATATGGTTGAGTCAAACAAGGCCCGACTCGAGGCGCAAATGATATGGCTGTGACGAACGAGGCCTGACTCGAGCCACAAATGATATGGTTGAGTCGAATGAGGACCGACTCGAGGCGCACATGATAAGGCTAAGACGATCGATGCCCGTCTCGAGGCACAAATGATATGGTAAGGTTAAGTCAAACGAGGCCTGACGCAAGGCATAAATCATACGGTTGAGTCAAACGAGGCCCGAGTTGATGCACAAATGATATGGGTGAGTCAAACAAGGCCCGACTCGAAGCGTAAATGATAAGGTTTAGTCAAACGAGCCCCGACTTGGGGCACAAATAATATGGGAAAGTCAAACGAGACCCAACTCAAGGCGCAAATGATAAGGTTGAGTCGAACGAGGCTCAAATTCAAGGGTTGAGTCAAACGAGGCCTGACCCAAGGCATAGATGATATGGTTGAGTCAAACGAGGCCCGACTTGAGGCACAAACGATATGGTTGAGTCAAAAGAGGCCCGGGTTTACGCACAAATGATATGGGTAGGTGAAATGAGGCCCGACTCGAGGCGCAAATGGTATGGGTGAGTTGAACGAGGCCTGACTTGAGGCACAAATGATATGGTTGAGTCAAAAAAGGCCCGTATTGATGCCTAAATGATATGGGTGAGTCAAATGAGGCCCAACTCAAGGCGCAAATGGTAAGGGTGAGTTGAACGAGACCCGACTTGAGGCACAAATGATATGGGTGAGTCAAACGAGGCCCGACTTGAGGCAGAAATGATATGGGTGCATATAACGGGGCCCGAATCAAGGCGTAAATAATAAGGTTGAGTCAAACGAGGCCCGACTCGAGGTTCAAATGATAAGGTAGAGTCAAACAAGGCCCGACTCAAGGTGCAAATGAAAAGGTTGAGTCGGACGAGGCCCGACTCGAGGTGTAAATGATAAGGCTGAGTGAAACTAGGGCCGAGTTGACGCACAAATGATATGGCTAAGTCAAACGAGGCCCGACTCGAGGCGCAAATGGTAAGGGCGAGTTGAACGTGGCCCAACTCAGGGCGCAAATTATAAGGTTGAGACAAACGAGGACTGACTCGAGGTGCAAATGATAAGGTTGAGTCAAACGAGGCCCAAATGAAAAGGTTGAGTCAAACGAGGCCTGACCCAAGGCATAGATGATATGGTTGAGTCAAACGAGGCCCGACTTGAGGCACAAATGATATGGTTGAGTCCCGGGTTGACGCACAAATGATATCGTGAGTCAAATGAGGCCCGACTCGAGGCGCAAATGGTAAGGGTCAGTTGAACGAGGCCTGACTTGAGGCACAAATGATATGGTTAAGTCAAAAAAGGCCCGGGTTGACGCACAAATGATATGGGTGAGTCAAATGAGGCTTGACTCGAGGCACAAATGGTAAGGGTGAGTTGAACGAGACCCGACTTGACACACAAGTGATATAGGTGAGTCAAATGAGGCCCGACGTGAGGCAAAAATGATATGGCTATGTATAACGAGGCCCGACTCGAGGCACAAATGATATGGTTGAGTCGAACGAGCCCCGACTCAAGACGCAAATGATAAGATTGAGTCAAATGAGGCCCGAGTTGATGCCCAATTGATATGGCTGAGTCAAACGAGGCCCGGCTCAAGGCGCAAAAGGTAAGGGTGAGCAGTACGAGGCCCAACTCAAGGTGCAAATTATATGGTTGAGATAAACGAGGCCTGACTCGAGGCACAAATGATAAGGTTGAGTCGAACGAGGACCGACTCGAGGCACAAATGATAAGGTTGAGTCAAATGAGGCCCAACTCGAGGCGTAAATGATAAGGTTGAGTTCAAAGAGGCCCAACTCGAGGCGCAAATGATAAGGTTGAATCAAACGAGGACCGACTTAAGGCACAAATGATATGGGTGAGTCTACCGAGGACTGACTCGAGGCGCAAATTATAAGGTTGAGTCAAATGAGGCCTCACTCGAGGCGTAAAAGATATGTTTGTGACAAATGAGGCCCCGAGTTGAGGCACAAATGATATGGGTGACTCAAATAAGGCCCGAGTAGAGGCGCAAATAATATGGGTGAGTCAAACGAGGCCCGACTCGATGTGCAAATGGCAAGAGTGAGTTGAACGAGGCTCAACATGAGGCACAAATGATAAGGTTGAGGCAAACGAGGACCAACTCGAGGCGCAAATGATAAGGTTGAGTCGAACAACGCCCGGCTCGAGGCGCAAATAACATGGCTGAGTCAAACGAGGCCCGACTCAAGGCACAAATGATATGGATGAGTCAAATGAGGCCTGACTCGAGGCACAAATGATAAGGTTGAGTCAAATGAGGACCGACTCGAGGCGCAAATGATAAGGTTGAGTCAAACGAGGCTCGAGTTGACGCACAAATGATATGGGTGAGTGAAACGAGGCCCGACTCGAGGCGCAAAAGGTAAAGGTGAGTTGAACGAGACCCGACTCGAAGCGCAAATTATAAGGTTGAGTCAAACGAGGCCTGACTCGAGGAACAAATGATAAGGTTGAGTCAAACGAGGCCCGACTCGAGGCACAAATGATAAGGTTGAGCCAAATGAGCCCGACTCGAGGTGCAAACGATATGGTTGAGTCAAAAGAGGCCCGGGTTTACGCACAAATGATATGGGTAGGTTAAATGAGGGCCGACTCGAGGCGCAAATGGTATGGGTGAGTTGAACAAGGCCTGACTTGAGGCACAAATGATATGGTTGAGTCAAAAGAGGCCCGCATTGACGCCGAAATGATATGGGTGAGTCAAATGAGGCCCAACTCAAGGCACCAATGGTAAGGGTGAGTTGAACGAGACCCGACTCGAGGCACAAATGATATGGGTGAGTCAAACGAGGCCCGACTTGAGGCAAAAGTGATATGGGTGCATATAATGAGGACCAACTCGAGGCACAAATGATAAGGTTGAGTCGAATGAGGCCCGACTCGAGGCGCAAATGATATGGTTGAGTCAAACGAGGCCCGAGTTAATGCACAAATGATATAGCTGAGTCAAACGAGGCCCGGCTCAAGGCGCAAATGGTAAGGTTGAGTAGAACGAGCCCAACTCAAGGTGCAAATTATAAGGTTGAGACAAACGAGGACCGGCTCAAGGCACAAATGGTAAGGGTGAGTTGAACGAGACCCGACTTGAGGCACAAATGATATAGGTGAGTCAAACGAGGCCCGACTTGAGGCAGAAATGAAATGGGTGCATATAACGAGGTTCGAATCGAAGCGCAAATGATAAGGTTGAGTCGAACGAGGCCCGTCTCGAGGCATAAATATAAGGTTGAGTTGAACGAGGCCCGGCTCGACGCGCAAATGATAAGGTTGAGTCAAATGAGGCCCAACTCGAGGTTCAAATGATAAGGTAGAGTCAAACAAGACCCGACTCAAGGTGCAAATGAAAAGGTTGAGTCAAACGAGGCCCGACTCGAGGCGCAAATGGTAAGGGTGAGTTGAACGAGTCCCAACTCGAGGCGCAAAATATAAGGTTGAGACAAACGAGGACCGACTCGAGGTGCAAATGATAAGGTTGAGTCCAACGAGGCCCAACTCGAGGCACAAATGATAAGGTTGAGTCAAACGAGGCCCGAGTTGACGCACAAATGATATGGGTGAGTCAAATGAGGCCCGACTCGAGGTGCAAATTATAAGGCTGAGTCAAACAAGGACCAACTCGAGGCACAAATGATGAGGTTGAGTCAAAGGAGGCCCGACTCGAGGTACAAATGATAAGGTTGAGTCGAACGAGGCTCGACTCAAGGCACAAATGATAAGGCTGAGCCAAATGAGGCCCGACTCGAGGCGCAAATGATAAGGTTAAGTCAAACGAGGCCCACCTCAAGGCGTAAATGATATGGTTGAGTCAAACGGGGCCCGAGTTGATGGACAAACGATATGGGTGAGTCAAACGAGGCACGGCTTGAGGCGTAAATGGTAAGGGTGAGTTGAACGAGGCCCAACTCGAGGCGCAAACTATAAGGTTGAGACAAACGAGGACCGACTCGAGGTGCAAATGATAAGGTTGCGTCGAACGAGGCCCAAATGAAAAGGTTGAGTCAAACGACCCAAGGCATAGATGATATGGTTGAGTCAAACAAGGCCCAACTTGAGGCACAAATGATATGGTTGAGTCTCGGGTTGACGCATAAATGATATCGATGAGTCAAATAAGGCTCAACTTGAGGCACAAATGGTAAGGGTGAGTTGAACGAGGCCCGACTTGAGGCACAAATGATATGGTTAAGTCAAAAGAGGCTCGGGTTGACGCACAAATGATATGGGTGAGTCAAATGAGGCCCGACTCGAGGCACAGATGGTATGGATGAGTTCAACGAGGCCTGACTTGAGGCACAAATGATATGGTTGAGTCAAAAGAGGCCCGCGTTGACGCCCAAATGATATGGGTGAGTCAAATGAAGCCCAACTCAAGGCACAAATGGTAATGGTGAGTTGAACGAGACCCGACTTGAGGCACAAATGATATGGGTGAGTCAAACGAGGCCCGACTTGAGGCAAAAATGATATGGGTGCGTATAACGAGGCCCGACTCGAGGCACAAATGATAAGGTTGAGTTGAACAAGGCCCGACTCGAGGCACAAATGATAAGGTTGAGTCAAACGAGGCTCGAGTTGATGCACAAATGATATAGCTGAGTCAAACGAGGCCCGACTCAAGGCACAAATGGTAAGGGTGAGTAGAACGAGGCCCAACTCGAGGTGCAAATTATAAGGTTGAGACAAATGAGGACTGACTCGAGGCACAAATGATAAGGTTGAGTCGAACGAGGCCCGACTTGAGGCGTAAATGATAAGGTTGAGTCAAATGAGGCCCAACTCGAGGCGCAAATGATAAGGTTGAGTTGAACGAGGCCCAACTCGAGGCACAAATGATAAGGCTGAGTCAAACAAGGCCCGACTTGAGGCACAAATGATATGGGTGAGTTAAATGAGGCCCGACTCGAGGCGCAAATTATAAGGTTGAGTGAAATGAGGCCTCACTTGAGGCGTAAAAGATATGTTTGAGTCAAACGAGGCTCGAGTTGAGGCACAAATGATATGGGTGGCTCAAATAAGGCCCGAGTAGAGGCGCAAATGATATGGGCGAGTCAAACGAGGCCCGACTCGATGTGCAAATGGTAAGAGTGAGTTGAACGAGGCTCAACACGAGGTACAAATGATAAGGTTGAGCCAAACGAGGACCAACTCGAGGCACAAATGATAAGGTTGAGTCGAACAACGCCCAGCTCGAGGCGCAAATGACATGGCTGAGTGAAACAAGAATCGTCTGAAGGCACAAATGATATGGATGAGTCAAACGAGGCCCGACTCAAGGCGCAAATGATAAGGTTGAGTCAAACGAGGCCCGAGTTGACGCATAAATGATATGGGTGAGTCAAACGAGACCCGACTCAAGGCGCAAAAGGTAAACGTGAGTTGAACAAGGCCCGACTCGAGGCGCAAATGATAAGGTTGAGTCAAACGAGGCCCGAGTTGATGCACAAATGATATGGGTGAGTCAAACGAGGCCCGACTCGAGGTGCAAATGATAAGGTTGAGTCAAATGAGGCCCGAGTTGATGCACAAATGATATGGCTGAGTCAAATGAGGCCTAACTCGAGGTGCAAATGATAAGGTTGAGTCCAACGAGGCCCAACTCGAGGCACAAATGATAAGGTTGAGTCAAACGATGCCCGAGTTGACGAACAAATGATATGGGTGAGTCAAACGAGGCCCAACTCGAGGTGCAAATTATAAGGATGAGTCAAACGAGGCCCGACTCGAGGCACAAATGATAAGGTTGAGTCAAAGGAGGCCTGACTCGAGGCACAAATGATAAGGTTGAGTCGAACGAGGCTTGACTCGAGGCACAAATGATAAGGCTGAGCCAAATAAGGCCCGACTCGAGGCGCAAATGATAAGGTTGAGTCAAACGAGGCCCGCCTCAAGGCGTAAATCATATGGTTGAGTCAAACGAGGCCCGAGTTGATGCACAAATGATATGGGTGAGTCAAACGAGGCTCGGCTCGAGGTGCAAATGGTAAGGGTGAGTTGAACAAGGCCCAACTCGAGGCGCAAATTATAAGGTTGAGACAAACGAGGACGACTCGAGGTGCAAATGATAAGGTTGAGTCGAACGAGGCCCAAATGAAAAGGTTGGGTCAAACGAGACCTGACCCGAGGCATAGATGAGATGGTTGAGTCAAACGTGGCCTGACTTGAGGTACAAATGATATGGTTAAGTCCCGGGTTAACGCATAAATGATATCGGTAAGTCAAATGAGGGTCCACTCGAGGCGCAAATGGTAAGGGTGAGTTGAACGAGGCCCGACTTGAGGCACAAATGATATGGTTGAGTCAAAAGAGGCCCGAGTTGACGCACAAATGATATGGTTGAGTCAAATGAGGCCTGACTCGAGGTGCAAATGGTAGAGTGAGTTGAACGAGACCCGACTTGAGGCACAAATGATATGGGTGAGTCAAACGAGGCCTGACTTAAGGCGAAAATGATATGGGTACGCATAACGAGGCCCGACTCGAGGCACAAATGATAAGGTTGAGTTGAACGAGGCCAAAGTTGACGCACAAACGATATAGCTGAGTCAAACGAGGCCCGGCTCAAGGCGCAAATGGTAAGGGTGAGTAGAACGAGGCCCAACTCGAGGCGTAAATGATAAGGTTGAGTCAAACGAGGCCAGAGTTGACGCACAAATGATATAGCTGAGTCAAACGAGGCCCATCTCATGGCGCAAATGGTAAGGGTGAGTAGAACGAGGGCCAACTCAAGGTGCAAATTATAAGGTTGAGACAAACGAGGCCTGACTTGAGGCACAAATGGTAAGGTTGAGTTGAACGAGGCCCGACTTGAGGCGCAAATGATAAGGTTGAGTCAAATGAGACCCGACTCGAGGCGCAATTGATAAGGTTGAGTTGAATGAGGCCCAACTCGAGGCACAAATGATAAGGTTGAGTGAAACGAGGCCCGACTTGAGGCACAAATGATATGGGTGAGTCAAACGAGGCCCGACTCGAGGCGCAAATTGTAAGGTTGAGTGAAATGAGGCCTCACTCGAGGCGTAAAAGATAAGTTTGAGTCAAACAAGGCCCGAGTTGAGGCAAAAATGATATGGGTGACTCAAATAAGGCCCGAGTAGAGGGGCAAATGATATGGGCGAGTCAAACGAGGCACGAATCGATGTGCAAATGGTAAGAGTGAGTTGAACGATGCTTAGCACGAGGCGCAAATGATAAGGTTGAGCCAAACGAGGACCAACTCGAGGTGCAAATGATAAGGTTGAGTCGAACAACGCCCGGCTCGAGGCGCAAATGACATGGCTGAGTCAAACGAGGCCGGTCTCAAGGCACAAATGATATGGATGAGTCAAATGAGGCCCAACTCAAGGCACAAATGATAAGGTTGAGTCAAACGAGGCTCGAGTTGATGCACAAATGATATGGGTGAGTCAAACGCGGCCCGACTCGAGGCACCAAAGGTAAAGGTGAGTTGAACGAGGCCCGACTCGAGGCGCAAATTATAAGGTTGAGTCAAACGAGGCCCGACTCGAGGCATAAATGATAAGGTTGAGTTGAACGAGGCTCGACTCGAGGCACAAATGATAAGGTTGAGCCAAATGAGGCCCGACTCAAGGCACAAATGATAAGGTTGAGTCAAATGAGGCCCGAGTTGATGCACAAATGATATGGGTGAGTCAAACAAGGCCCGACTCGAGGCGCAAATGATAAGGTTGGGTCAAATGAGGCCTGAGTTGACACACAAATGATATGGGTGAGTCAAACGAGGCCCGACTCGATGTGCAAATGGTAATAGTGAGTTGAACGAGGCTCTACACGAGGCGCAAATGATAAGGTTGAGTTGAACAATGCCCAGATCGAGGTGCAAATGACATGGCTGAGTCAAACGAGGCTCGGCTTAAGGCACAAATGATATGGATGAGTCAAATGAGGCCCGACTCGAGGCGCAAATGATAAGGTTGAGTCAAACGAGGCCTGAGTTGACGCACAAATGATATGGGTGAGTCAAACGAGGCTCGGCTGGAGGCGCAAAAGGTAAAGGTGAGTTGAACGAGTCCCGACTTGAGGAGTAAATTATAAGGTTGAGTCAAACGAGGCCTAACTCGAGGCACAAATGATAAGGTTGAGTCGAACGAGGCTCGACTCGAGGCACAAGTGATAAGGTTGAGCCAAATGTGGCCCGACTCGAGGCGCAAATGATAAGGTTGAGTCAAACGAGACCCAACTCGAGGCGCAAATGATAAGGTTGAGTCAAACGAGGCCCGAGTTGACGCACAAATGATATGGGTGAGTCAAACGAGGCCCGAGTCGAGGCACAAATTATAAGGTGGAGCCAATCGAGGCCCGACTCGAGGTGCAAATGATAAGGTTGAGTCCAACGAGGCCCAACTCGAGGCACAAATGATAAGGTTGAGTCAAACGAGGCCCGAGTTGACGCACAAATGATATGGGTGACTCAAACGAGGCCCGACTCGAGGCACAAATTATAAGGTGGAGTCAATCGAGGCCCGACTCGAGGCACAAATGATAAGGTTGAGTCAAAGAATGCCCGACTCGAGGCACAAATGATAAGGTTGAGTCAAACGAGGCCCGAGTTGATGCACAAATGATATGGGTGAGTCAAACGAGGCCCGGCTCGAGGCGCAAATGGTACTGGTGAGTTGGATGAGGTCCAACTCGAGGCGCAAATTATAAGGTTGAGACAAACGAGGACCGACTCGAGGTGCAAAGATAAGGTTGAGTCCAACGAGGCCCAAATGAAAAGGTTGAGTCAAACGAGGCCTGACCCAAGGCATAGATGATATGGTTGAGTCAAACGAGGCTCGACTTGAGGCACAAATGATATGGTTGAGTCCCGGGTTGGCACCAAAATGGTATCGGTGAGTCAAATGAGGCCCGACTCTAGGCGCAAATGGTAAGGGTGAGTTGAACGAGGCCCGACTTAAGGCACAAATGATATGGTTGAGTCAAATGAGGCCCGGATTGATGCACAAATGATATGGGTGAGTCAAATGAGGCCTGACTCGAGGCGTAAATGGTAAGGGTGAGTTGAACGAGACCCGACTTAAGGAACAAACGATATGGGTGAGTCAAACGAGGCACGACTTGAGGCAAAAATGATATGGGTGGGCATAACGAGGCCCGAATCGAGGCACAAATGATAAGGTTGAGTCGAACGAGGCCTGACTCGAGGCACAAATATAAGGTTGAGTCCAACGAGGCCCGAGTTGACGCACAAATGATATAGCTGAGTCAAACAATGCCCGGCTCTAGGCGCAAATGGTAAGGGTGAGTAGAAGAAGGCCCAACTCAAGGTGCAAATTATAAGGTTAAGACAAACGAGGCCTGACTCGAGGCACAATTGATAAGGTTGAGTCGAATGAGGCCCTGCTCGAGGCGTAAATGATAAGGTTGAGTCAAATGAGGCCCAACTCGAGGCGCAATTCATAAGGTTGAGTTGAACGAGGCCCAACTCGAGGCGCAAATGATAAGGTTGAGTCAAACGAGGCCCGACTTGAGGCACAAATGATATGGGTGAGTCAAACAAGGCCCGACTCGAGGCGCAAATTACAAGGTTGAGTCAAATGAGGCCTCACTCGATCCGTAAAAGATATGTTTGAGTCAAACGAGGCCTGAATTTGGGCACAAATGATATGGGTGACTCAAATAAAGCCCAAGTAGAGGCGCAAACGATAGGGGTGAGTCAAACGAGGCCCGACTCGATGTGCAAATGGTAAGAGTGAGTTGAACGAGGCTCAACATGAGGTGCAAATGATAAGGTTAAGTCGAACAATGCCTGGCCCGAGGCGCAAATGACATGGCTGAGTCAAACGAGGCCCGACTCAAGGCACAAATGATGTGGATGAGTCAAATGAGGCCAGACTCAAGGAGCAAATGATAAGGTTGAGTCAAACAAGGCCCGAGTTGACGCACAAATGATATGGGTGAGTCAAACGAGGCCCGACTCGAGGCACAAAAGGTAAAGGTGAGTTCAACAAGGCCCGACTCGAGGCGCAAATTATAAGGTTGAGTCAAACGAGGCCCGACTCGAGGCACAAATGATAAGGTTGAGTCGAACGAGGCTCAACTCGAGGCACAAATGATAAGGTTGAGGCAAATGAGGCCCGACTTGAGGCGCAAATGATATGGTTGAGTCAAACGAGGCCCGAGTTGATGCACAAATGATATGGGTGAGTCAAACAAGGCCCGACTCGAGGCGTAAATGATATGGCTGAGTCAAACGAGGCCCGAGTTGATGCACAAATGATATGGCTGAGTCAACCGAGGACCGACTCGAGGTGCAAATGATAAGGTTGAGTCCAACGAGGCCCAACTCAAGGAGCAAATGATAAGGTTGAGTCAAACGACGCCCGAGTTGACGCACAAATGATATGGGTGAGTCAAACGAGGACCGACTCGAGGCGCAAATTATAAGGTTGAGTCAAACGAGGCCCGACTCGAGGCACAAATGATAAGGTTGAGTCAAAGGAGGCCTAACTCGAGGCACAAATGATAAGGTTGAGTCAAAGGAGGCCTAACTCGAGGCACAAATGATAAGGTTGAGTCAAACGATGCTCGACTCAAGGCACAAATGATAAGGCTAAGCCAAATGAGGCCCAACTCGAGGCGCAAATGATAAGGTTGAGTCAAACGAGGCTGCCTCATGGCGTAAATGATATGGTTGAGTCAAATGAGGCTCAAGTTGTTGCACAAATGATATGGGTGAGTCAAACGAGGCCTGGCTCGGGGTGCAAATGGTAAGGGTGAGTTGAACGAGGCCTAACTCGTGGCGCAAATTATAAGGTTGAGACAAACAAGGACCGACTCGAGGTGCAAATGATAAGGTTGAGTCGAACGAGGCCCAAATGAAAAGGTTGAGTCAAACGAGGCCTGACCCGAGGCATAGATGATATGGTTGAGTCAAATGAGGCCGACTTGAGGCATAAATGATATGGTTGTGTCCCGGGTTGACCCCTAAATGATATCGGTAAGTCTAATGAGGCACCACTCGAGGCGCAAATGGTATGGGTGAGTTGAACGAGGCACGACTTGAGGCACAAATGATATGGTTGAGTCAAAAGAGGCCCGGGTTGACGCACAAGTGATATGGGTGAGTCAAATGAGGCCTAACTCGAGGCGCAAATGGTAGGGTGAGTTGAATGAGACCCGACTTGAGGCACAAATGATATGGGTGAGTCAAACGATGCCCGACTTGAGGCAAAAAAGATATGGGTGCGTATAACGAGGCCCGACTCGAGGCACAAATGATAAGGTTGAGTCGAATGAGGCCAGAGTTGACACACAAATGATATAGCTGAGTCAAACGAGGCCCGGCTCAAGCCGCAAATGGTAAGGGTGAGTAGAACGAAGCCCAACTCAAGCTGCAAATTATAAGGATGAGACAAACGAGGCCTGACTCGAGGCACAAATTATAAGGTTGAGTCGAACGAGGCTTGACTCGAGGTGCAAATGATAAGGTTGAGTCAAATGAGGCCTATCACGAGGCGCAAATAATACGGTTGAGTCAAATGAGGCCCAACTCGAGGAGCAATTGATAAGGTTGAGTTGAACGAGGCCCAACTCGAGGCGCAAATGATAAGGTTGAGTCAAACGAGGCCTGACTTGAGGCACAAATGATATGGGTGAGTCAAACCAGGCCCGACTCGAGGCGCAAATTACAAGGTTGAGTCAAATGAGGCCTCACTCGAGGCGTAAAAGATATGTTTGAGTCAAACGAGTCCCAAATTGAGGCACAAATGATATGGGTGACTCAAAATAAAGCCCAAGTAGAGGCGCAAATGATAAGGGTGAGTCAAACGAGGCCCGACTCGATGTGCAAATGGTAAAAGTGAGTTGAACGAGGCTCAACTCGAGGCGCAAATGATAAGATTGAGTCGAACAACGCTTGGCCCGAGGCACAAATGACATGGCTGAGTCAAACGAGGCCTGACTCAAGGCACAAATGATGTGGATGAGTCAAGTGAGGCCCGACTCGAGGTGCAAATGATAAGGTTGAGTCAAACATAGCCTGAGTTAACGCACAAATGACATGGGTGAGTCAAACGAGGCCCGACTCGAGGCGCAAAAGGTAAAGGTGAGTTGAACAAGGCCCGATTTGAGGCGCAAATTATAAGGTTGAGTCAAACAAGGCCCGACTCGAGGCACAAATGATAAGGTTGAGTCGAACGAGGCTCGACTCCAGGCACAAATGATAAGGTTGAGCCAAATAAGGCCTGACTCGACGCGCAAATGATAAGGTTGAGTCAAACGAGGCCCGAGTTGATGCACAAATGATATGGTTGAGTCAAACGAGGCCCGACTCGAGACGCAAATGATAAGGTTGAGTCAAACGAGGCCCGAGTTGATGCACAAATGATATGGCTGAGTCAACCGAGGCCCGACTCGAGGTGCAAATGATAAGGTTGAGTCAAACGATGCTCAAGTTGTCGTACAAATGATTTGGGTGAGTCAAACGAGGCCCGACTCAAGGCCCAAATTATAAGGTTGAGTCAAACGAGGCCCGACTCGAGGCACAAATGATAAGGTTGAGTCAAAGGAGGCCTGACTCGAGGCACAAATGATAAGGATGAGTCGAACGAGGCTCGACTCGAGGGACAAATGATAAAGCTGGGCCAGATGAGGCCGGACTCGAGGCGCAAATGATAAGGTTGAGTCAAATGAGGCCCGCCTCCAGGCATAAATGATATGGTTGAGTCAAACGAGGCCCGAGTTGATGCACAAATGATATGGGTGAGTCAAACGATGCCCGGCTCAAGGTGCAAATGGTAAGGGTGAGTTGAACGAGGCCCAACTCGAGGTGCAAATTATAAGGTTGAGACAAACGAGGACCGACTTGAGGTGCAAATGATAAGGTTGAGTCGAACGAGGCCCAAATGAAAAGGTTGAGTCAAACGAGGCCTGACCAGAGGCATAGATGATATGGTTGAGTCAAACGAGGCCCGACTTGAGGCATAAATGATATGGTTTTGTCCCGGGTTGACACATATATGATATCGGTAAGTCAAATGAGGCCCCACTTGAGGCGCAAATGGTAAGGGTGAGTTGAACGAGGCCCGACTTGAGGCACAAATGATATGGTTGTGTCAAAAGAGTCCCAGGTTGATGCACAAGTGATATGGGTGAGTCAAATGAGGCCTAAGTCGAGTCGCAAATGGTAGGGTGAGTTGAACGAGACCCGACTTGAGGCACAAATGATATGGGTGAGTCAAACGAGGCCCAACTTAAGGCAAAAAAGATATGGGTGCGTATAACAAGGCCCGACTCGAGGCAAAAATGATAAGGTTGAGTCGAACGAGGCCAGAGTTTACGCACAAACGATATAGTTGAGTCAAACGTGGCCCGCCTCAAGCCACAAATGGTAAGGGTGAGTAGAACGAGGCCCAACTCAAGGTGCAAATTATAAGAATGAGATAAACGAGGCCTGACTTGAGGCATAAATTATAAGGTTGAGTCGAACGAGGCCCGACTCGGGACGCAAATGATAAGGTTGAGTCAAATGAGGCCCAACACGAGGCGCAAATGATAAGGTTGAGTCAAATGAGGCCCAACTCGAGGCGCAAATGATAAGGTTGAGTTGAACGAGGCCCAACTCGAGGCACAAATGATACGGCTGAGTCAAACGAGGCCCGACTCGATGTGCAAATGGTAAGGTTGAGGCAAACGAGGCGCAACACGAGGCGCAAATGATAAGGTTGAGTCGAACAACGCCTGGCTCGAGGCGCAAATGACATGGCTAAGTCAAACAAGGCTCGACTCAAGGCACAAATGATATGGATGAGTCAAATGAGGCCCGACTCGAGGCGCAAATGATAAGGTTGAGTCAAATGAGGCCCGAGTTAACACACAAATGATATGGGTGAGTCAAACGAGGCCCGACTCGAGGCGCAAAAGGTAAAGGTTAGTAGAATGAGGCCCGACTTGAGGAGCAAATTATAAGGTTGAGTCAAACGAAGCCCAACTCGAGGCACAAATAATAAGGCTGAGCCAAATGAGGCCCGACTCGAGGCGCAAATGATAAGGTTGAGTCAAACGAGGCCCGCCTCATGGCATAAATGATATGGTTGAGTCAAACGAGGCTCGAGTTGATGCACAAATAATATGGGTGAGTCAAACGAGGCCCGGCTTGAGGTGCAAATGGTAAGGGTAAGTTGAACGAGGCCCAACTCGAGGCGTAAATTATAAGGTTGAGACAAACGAGGACCGACTCAAGGTGCAAATGATATGGTTGAGTCGAACGAGGCCCAAATGAAAAGGTTGAGTCAAACGAGGCCTGACCCGAGGCATAGATGATATGGTTGAGTCAATCGAGGCCCGACTTGAGGCATAAATGATATGGTTGTGTCCCGAGTTGACACATAAATGATATCGGTAAGTCAAATGAGGCCCCACTCGAGGCGCAAATGGTAAGGGTGAGTTGAACGAGGCCCGACTTGAGGCACAAATGATATGGTTGAGTCAAAAGAGGCCCGGGTTGACGCATAAGTGATATGGGTGAGTCAAATGAGGCCTAAGTCGAGGCGCAAATGGTAGGGTGAGTTGAACGAGACCCGACTTGAGGCACAAATGATATGGGTGAGTCAAACGAGGCCCGACTTGAGGCAAAAAAGATATGGGTGCGTATAACGAGGCCCGACTCGAGGCACAAATGATAAGGTTGAGTCGAACGAGGCCAGAGTTGACGCACAAATGATATAGCTGAGTCAAACGTGGCCTGGCTCAAGCCGCAAATGGTAAGGGTGAGTAGAACGAGGCCCAACTCAAGGTGCAAATTATACGGATGAGACAAACGAGGCCTGACTCGAGGCATAAATTATAAGGTTGAGTCGAACGAGGCCCGACTCGAGGCGCAAATGATAAGGTTGAGTCAAATGACGCCCAACACGAGGCGCAAATGATAATGTTGAGTTGAACGAGGCCCAACTCGAGGCGCAAATGATACGGCTGAGTCAAACGAGGCCCGACTCGATGTGCAAATGGTAATAGTGAGTTGAATGAGGCTCAACACGAGGCGCAAATGATAAGGTTGAGGCAAACGAGGACCAACTCGAGGCGCAAATGATTAGGTTGAGTTGAACAACGCCTGGCTCGAGGCGCAAATGACATGGCTAAGTCAAACAAGGCTCGACTCAAGGCACAAATGATATGGATGAGTCAAATGAGGCCTGGCTCGAGGCGCAAATGATAAGGTTGAGTCAAACGAGGCCCGAGTTAACGCACAAATGATATGGGTTAGTCAAACGACGCCCGACTCGAGGCGCAAAAGTTAAAGGTTAGTAGAACGAGGCCCGCCTTGAGGAGCAAATTATAAGGTTGAGTCAAACGAGGCCCAACTCGAGGCACAAATAATAAGGCTGAGCCAAATGAGGCCCGACTCGAGGCACAAATGATAAGGTTGAGTCAAACGAGGCCCGCCTCATGGCATAAATGATATGGTTAAGTCAAACGAGGCTCGAGTTGATGCACAAATGATATGGGTGAGTCAAACGAGGCCCGGCTTGAGGTGCAAATGGTAAGGGTGAGTTGAACGAGGCCCAACTCGAGGCGCAAATTATAAGGTTAAGACAAACGAGGACCGACTCGAGGTGCAAATGATAAGGTTGAGTCGAACGAGGCCCAAATGAAAAGGTTGAATCAAACGAGGCATGACCCGAGGCATAGATGATATGGTTGAGTCAAATGAGGCCCGACTTGAGGCATAAATGATATGGTTGTCTCCCGGGTTGACACATAAATGATACCGATAAGTCAAATGTGGCCCCACTCGAGGCGCAAATGGTAAGGGTGAGTTGAACGAGGCCCGACTTGAGGCACAAATGATATGGTTGAGTCAAAAGACGCCCGGGTTGACGCACAAGTGATATGGGTGAGTCAAATAAGGCCTAACTCGAGGCGCAAATGGTAGGGTGAGTTGAACGAGACCCGACTTGAGGCACAAATGATATGGGTGAGTCAAACGAGGCCCGACTTCAGGCAAAAAAGATATGGGTGCGTATAATGAGGCCCGACTCGAGGCACAAATCATAAGGTTGAGTCGAACGAGGCCAGAGTTGACGCACAAATGATAAAGCTGAGTCAAACGTGGCCCGGCTCAAGCTGCAAATGGTAAGGGTGAGTAGAACGAGGCCCAACTCAAGGTGCAAATTATAAGGATGAGACAAACGAAGCCTGACTCGAGGCATAAATTATAAGGTTGTGTCGAACGAGGCCCGACTCGAGGCGCAAATGATAAGGTTGACTCAAATGAGGCCCAACACGAGGCGCAAATGATAAGGTTGAGTTGAACGAGCCCAACTCGAGGCACAAATGATACGGCTGAGTCAAACGAGGCCCGACTCGATGTGCAAATGGTAATAATGAGTTGAACGAGGCTCAACACGAGGCACAAATGATAAGGTTGAGGCAAACGAGGACCAACTCGAGGCGCAAATGATAAGGTTGAGTCGAACAACGCCTGGCTCGAGGCGCAAATGACATAGCTGAGTCAAAGAAGGCTCGACTCAAGGCACGAATGATATGGATAAGTCAAATGAGGCCCGACTCGAGGCGCAAATGATAAGGTTGAGTCAAACGAGGCCCGAGTTAACGCACAAATTATATGGGTGAGTCAAACGAGGCCCGACTCGAGGCGCAAAAGGTAAAGGTTAGTTGAACGAGACCTGACTCGAGCAGCAAATTATAAGGTTGAGTCAAACGAGGCCCAACTCGAGGCACAAATGATAAGGTTGAGTCGAATGAGGCTCGACTCGAGGCACAAGTGATAAGGTTGAGCCAAATGAGGCCCGACTCGAGGCACAAATGATAAGGTTGAGTCAAACGAGGCCCGAATTTGCACACAAATGATATGGCTAAGTCAAACGAGGCCTGACTCGAGATGCAAATGATAAGGTTGAGTCCAACGAGGCCCAACTTGAGGCGCAAATGATAAGGTTGAGTCAAACGAGACCCGAGTTGATGCACAAATGATATGGGTGAGTCAAACGAGGCCCGACTCGAGGCACAAATTATAAGGTTGAGTCAAACGAGGCCTGACTCGAGGCACAAATGATAAGGTTGAGTCAAACGAGGCCCGACTCGAGGTACAAATGATAAGGTTGAGTCGAACAAGGCTCGACTCGAGGCACAAATGATAAGGCTGAGCCAAATGAGGCCCGACTCGAGGTGCAAATGATAAGGTTGAGCCAAATGAGGCCCGCCTCAAAGCGTAAATGATATGGTTGAGTCAAACGAGGACCGACTCGAGGTGCAAATGATTAGGTTGAGTCCAACGAGGCCCAAATGAAAAGGTTGAGTCAAACGAGGCCTGACCTGAGGCATAGATGATATGGTTGAGTCAAACGAGGCACGACTTGAGGCACAAATGATATGGTTGAGTCCCGGGTTAACGCATAAATGATATCGGTGAGTCAAATGAGGCCCGACTCGAGGCGCAAATGGTAAGGTTGAGTTGAACAAGGCCCAACTTGAGGCACAAATGATATGGTTGAGTCAAATGAGGCCCGGGTTGACGCACAAATGATATGGGTGAGTCAAATAAGGTCTGACTCGAGGCGCAAATGGTAAGGGTGAGTTGAACGAGACCCGACATGAGGCACAAATGATATGGGTGAGTCAAACGAGGCCCGACTTGAGGCAAAAATGATATGGGTGCGTATAACGAGGCCCGACTCGAGGCACAAATAATAAGGTTGCGTCGAATGAGGCCTGACTCGAGGTGCAAATGATAACGTTGAGTCAAACGAGGCCCAACTTGACACACAAATCATATAGCTAAGTCAAACGATGCTCTGCTCAAGGCGTAACTGGTAAGGGTGAGTAGAACGAGGCCCAACTCAAGGTGCAAATTATAAGGTTGAGACAAACGAGGCTTGACTCGAGGCACAAATGATAAGGTTGAGTCGAACGAGTCCCCGCTCGAGGTGCAAATGATAAGGTTGAGTCAAATGAGGCCTAACTCGAGGCGCAAATGATAAGGTTGAGTTGAACGAGGCCTAACTTGAGGCGCAAATGATAAGGTTTAGTCAAACGAGGCCCGACTTGAGGCACAAATGATATGGTTGAGTCAAACGAGGCCTGACTCGAGGCGCAAATTATAAGGTTGAGTTAATTGAGGCCTCACTCGAGGCATAAAAGATATATTTGAGTCAAACGAGGCCCGAATGGAGGCACAAATGACATGGGTGACTCAAAGAAAGCCCGAGTAGAGGCGCTAATGATATGGGTGAGTCAAACGAGGCCCGACTCGATGTGCAAATGGTAAGAGTGAGTTGAACGAGGCTCAACACGAGGCGCAAATGATAAGATTGAGCCAAACGAGGACCAACTCGAGGCGCAAATGATAAGGTTGAGTCGAACAACGCCCGGTCCGAGGCGCAAATGACATGGCTGAGTCAAACGAGGCCCGACTCAAGGCACAAATGATATGGATGAGTCAAATGAGGCCCGACTCGAGGCGCAAATGATAAGGTTGAGTCAAACGAGGCTTGAGTTGACGCACAAATGATATGGGTGAGTTAAACGAGGCCCGACTCGAGGTGCAAAAGGTAAAGGTGAGTTGAACAAGGCCCGACTCGAGGCGTAAATTATAAGGTTGAGTCAAACGGGGCCTGACTCGAGGCACAAATGATAAGGATGAGTCAAACGAGGGTTGACTCGAGGCACAAATGAGAAGGTTGAGTCAAACGAGGCCCGAGTTGACGCACAAATGATATGGGTGAGTCAAACGAGGCCCGACTCAAGGCCCAAATTATAAGGTTGAGTCAAACGAGGCCCGACTCGAGGCACAAATGATAAGGTTGAGTCAAAGGAGGCCTGACTTGAGGCACAAATGATAAGGATGAGTCGAACGAGGCTCGACTCGAGGGACAAATGATAAAGCTGGGCCAAATGAGGCTGGACTCGAGGCGCAAATGATAAGGTTGAGTCAAACGAGGCCCGCCTCCAGGCGTAAATGATATGGTTGAGTCAAACGAGGCCCGAGGTGATGCACAAATGATATGGGTGACTCAAACGATGCCCGGCCCAAGGTGCAAATGGTAAGGGTGAGTTGAATGAGGCCCAACTCGAGGCGCAAATTATAAGGTTGAGACAAACGAGGACCGACTCGAGGTGCAAATGATAAGGTTGAGTCGAACGAAGCCCAAATGAAAAGGTTGAGTGAAACGAGGCCTGACCCGGGGCATAGATGATATGGTTGAGTCAAACGAGGCCCGACTTGAGGCACAAATGATATGGTTGAGTCCCGGGTCGACGCATAAATGATATCGGTAAGTCAAATGAGGACCCACTCAAGGCACAAATGGTAAGGGTGAGTTGAACGAGGCCCGACTTGAGGCACAAATGATATGGTTGAGTCAAAAGAGGCCCGAGTTGACGCACAAATGATATGGCTGAGTCAAATGAGGCCTGACTTGAGGCGCAAATGGTAGGGTGAGTTGAACGAGACCCAACCTGAGGCACAAATGATATGGGTGAGTCAAACAAGGCCTGACTTGAGGCAAAAATGATATGGGTGCGTATAATGACGCCCGACTCAAGGCACAAATGATAAGGTTGAGTCGAACGAGGCCAGAGTTGACGCACAAATGATATAGCTGAGCCAAACGAGGCCCGGGACAAGGTGCAAATGGTAAGGGTGAGTAGAACGAGGCCCAACTCAAGGTGCAAATTATAAGGTTGAGACAAACGAGGCCTGACTCGAGGCACAAATGATAAGGTTGTGTCGAATGAGGCCCGACTCGAGGCGCAAATGATAAGGTTGAGTCAAATAAGGCCTAACTCGAGGCGCAAATGATAAGGTTGAGTTGAACGAGGCCCAACTCGAGGCACAAATGATAAGGTTGAGTCAAACGAGGCCCGACTTGAGGCACAAATGATATGGGTGAGTCAAACGAGGCCCGACTCGAGGCGCAAATTATAAGGTTGAGTCAAATGAGGCCTCACTCGAGGCGTAAAAGATATGTTTGAGTCAAACAAGGCCCGAGTTGAAGCACAAATGATATGGGTGACTCAAACAAGGCCCGAGTAGAGGCGCAAATGATATGAGTGAGTCAAACGAGGCCTGACTCGATGTGCAAATGGTAAGAGTGAGTTGAACGAGGCTCAATACGAGGTGCAAATGATAAGGTTGAGCCAAACGAGGACCAACTCGAGGCGCAAATGATAAGCTTGAGTCGAACAACGCCCGGCTTGAGGCGCAAATGACATGGCTGAGTCAAACGAGGCTCGACTCAAGGCACAAATGATATGGATGAGCCAAATGAGGCCTAACTCGAGGCGCAAATGGTAGGGTGAGTTGAACGAGACCCGACTTGAGGCACAAATGATATGGGTGAGTCAAACGAGGCCCGACTTGAGGCAAAAAAGATATGGGTGAGTTGAACGAGGTCTGACTCGAGGCGCAAATGATAAGGTTGAGTTGAACGAGGCTCGACTCGAGGCACAAATGATAAGGTTGAGCCAAATGAGGCCTGACTCGAGGCACAAATGATAAGGTTGAGTCAAACGAGGCCCGAGTTGATGCACAAATGATATGGGTGAGTCAAACGCGGCCCGACTCGAGGCGCAAATGATAAGGTTGAGTCAAATGAGGCCCGAGTTGACACACAAATTATATGGCTAAGTCAAACGAGGCCCGACTCGAGGTGCAAATGATAAGGTTGAGTCCAACGAGGCCCAACTCGAGGCGCAAATGATAAGGTTGGGTCAAACGAGCCCCGAGTTGACGCACAATTGATACGGGTGAGACAAACGAGGCCCGACTCGAGGCGCAAATTATAAGGTTGAGTCAAACGAGGCCCGACTTGAGGCGCAAATGATATGGGTGAGTCAAACGAGGCCCGACTCAAGGCGCAAATTATAAGGTTGAGTCAAATGAGGCCTCACTCAAGGCGTAAAAGATATGTTTGAGTCAAACAAGGCCCGAATTGAGGCACAAATGATATGGGTGACTCAAATAAAGCCCGAGTAGAGGTGCAAATGATATGGGTGAGTCAAACGAGGCCCGACTCGATGTGCAAATGGTAACAGTGAGTTGAACGAGGCGCAAATAATAAGGTTGAGCCAAACGAGGACTAACTCGAGGCGCAAATGATAAGGTTGAGTCGAACAACGCCCGGCTCGAGGCGCAAATGACATGGCTGAGTCAAACAAGGCCCGACTCAAGGCACAAATGATATGGATGAGTCAAATGAGGCCCGTCTCGAGGCACAAATGATAAGGTTGAGTCAAACGACGCTCGAGCTGATGCACAAATGATATGGGTGAGTCAAACGCGGCCTGACTCGAGGCGCAAAAGGGAAAGGTGAGTTGAACGAGGCCCGACTCGAGGCGCAAATGATATGGTTGAGTCGAACGAGGCTCGACTCGAGGCACAAATAATAAGGTTGAGTCAAATGAGGCCCGACTCGAGGCACAAATGATAAGGTTGAGTCAAACGAGGCCCGAGTTTATGAACAAATGATATGGGTGAGTCAAACAAGGCCCGACTCGAGGCACAAATGATAAGGTTGAGTCAAACGAGGCCCGAGTTGATGCACAAATGATATGGCTAAGTCAAACGAGGCCCGACTCGAGGCACAAATGATAAGGTTGAGTCAAACGAGGCTCGAGTTGATGCACAAATGATATGGCTGAGTCAAACGAGGCCTGACTCGAGGTGCAAATGATAAGGTTGCGTCCAACGAGGCCCAACTCGAGGCCCAAATGATAAGGCTGAGTCAAACGATGCCCGAGTTGACGCACAAATGATATGGGTGAGTCAAACGAGGCCCGGCTCGAGGCGTAAATTATAAGGTTGAGTCAAATGAGGCCCAACTCGAGGCACAAATGATAAGGTTGAGTCAAATGAGGCCCAACTCGAGCCGCAAATGATAAGGTTGAGTTCAACGAGGCCTAACTCGAGGCACAAATGATAAGGTTGAGTCAAACAAGGCCCGACTTAAGGCACAAATGATATGGGTGAGTCAAACGAGGATCGACTCGAGGCACAAATGATAAGGTTGAGTCAAATGAGGCCTCACTCGAGGCGTAAAAGATATGTTTGAGTCAAACAAGGCCCGAGTTAAGGCACAAATGATATGGGTGACTCAAATAAGGCCCGAGTAGTGGCGCAAATATATGGGTGAGTCAAACGAGGCCCGACTCGATGTGCAAATGGTAAGAGTGAGTTGAACGAGGCTCAACACGAGGCACAAATGATAAGGTTGAGCCAAACGAGGACCAACTCGAGGCGCAAATGATAAGGTTGAGTCGAACAACGCCCGGCTCGAGGTGCAAATGACATGGCTGAGTCAAACGAGGCCCGACTCAAGGCACAAATGATATGGATGAGTCAAATGAGGCCCGACTCGAGGCGCAAATGATAAGGTTGAGTCAAACGACACTCGAGCTGATGCACAAATGATATGGGTGGGTCAAACGCGGCCCGACTCAAGGCGCAAAAGGTAAAGGTGAGTTGAACGAGGCCCGACTCGAGGCGCAAACGATAAGGTTGAGTCAAACGAGGCTCGACTCGAGGCACAAATGATAAGGTTGAGCTAAATGAGGCCCGACTCGAGGCACAAATGATAAGGTTGAGTCAAACGAGGCCCGAGTTAATGTACAAATGATATGGGTGAGTCAAACAAGGCCCGACTCGAGGCGCAAATGATAAGATTGAGTCAAATGAGGCCCGAGTTGACACACAAATGATATGGCTGAGTCAAATAATGCCCAACTCGTGGTGCAAATGATAAGGTTCAGTCCAACGAGGCCCAACTCAAGGCGCAAATGATAAGGTTGAGTCAAACGAGGCCCGAGTTGACGCACAAATGATATGGGTGAGACAAACGAGGCCCGACTCAAGGTGCAAATTATAAGGTTGAGTCAAACAAGGCCCGACTTGAGGCACAAATGATAAGGTTGAGTCAAAGGAGGCCCGACTCGAGGCACAAATGATAAGGTTGAGTTGAACGAGGTTCAACACGAGGCACAAATGATAAGGCTGAGCCAAATGAGGCCGGACTCGAGGCGCAAATGATAAGGTTAAGTCAAACGAGGCCCGCCTCAATGCGTAAATGATATGGTTGAGTCAAACGAGGCCCGAGTTGATGCACAAATGATATGGGTGAGACAAATGAGTCCCGACTCGAGGCGCAAATGATAAGGTTGAGTCAAACGAGGCCCGAGTTGACGCACAAATGATATGGCTGAGTCAAACGAGGCCCGACTCGAGGTGCAAATGATAAGGTTGAGTCTAACGAGGCCTAACTCGAGGCGCAAATGAAAAGGTTGAGTCAAACGTGGCCTGACTTGAGGCACAAATGATATGGTTGAGTCAAAATAGGCCCGGGTTAACGTACAAATGATATGGTTGACTCAAATGAGGCCCGACTCGAGGCGTAAATGGTAAGGATGAGTTGAACGAGGCCCAACTCGAAGCGCAAATTATAAGGTTGACGCAAACGAGGCCCGACCGGAGGCACAAATGATAAAGTTGAGTCGAAGGTGGCCTGACTCAAGGCACAAATGATAAGGTTGAGTTGAACGAGGCCCAACTGGAGGCACAAATGATAAGGTTGAGTCAAACGAGGCCCGACTCGAGGCGCAAATGATATGGTTGAGTCACACGAGGCCTGACTCGAGGCGCAAATGATATGGTTGAGTCAAACAAGGCCTGACTCGAAGCAGAAATGATATGGTTGAGTCAAACGAGGCCCGACTTGAGGCACAAATAATATGGGTGAGTCGAACGGGGTCCGACTCGAGCCAGAAATGATAAGGTTGACTCAAAGGAGGCCTTACTCGAGGCACAAATGATAAGGTTGAGTCAAACGAGGCCCAACTCGAGGCGCAAATGATAAGGTTGAGTCAAACAAGGCCCGACTTAAGGCACAAATGATATGGGTGAGTCAAACGAGGACCGACTCGAGGCACAAATGATAAGGTTGAGTCAAATGAGGCCTGACTCGAGGCGTAAAAGATATGTTTGAGCCAAACAAGGCCCGAGTAAAGGCACAAATGATATGGGTGACTCAAATAAGGCCCGAGTAGAGGCGCAAATATATGGGTGAGTCAAACGAGGCCCGACTCGATGTGCATATGGTAAGAGTGAGTTGAACGAGGCTCAACACGAGGCACAAATGATAAGGTTGAGCCAAACGAGGACCAACTTGAGGCGCAAATGATAAGGTTGAGTCGAACAACACCCGGCTCGAGGTGCAAATGACATGGCTGAGCCAAACGAGGCTCGACTCAAGGCACAAATGATATAGATGAGTCAAATGAGGCCCGACTCGAGGCGCAAATGATAAGGTTGAGTCAAACGACACTCGAGCTGATGCACAAATAATATGGGTAGGTCAAACGCGGCCCGACTCAAGGCGCAAAAGGTAAAGGTGGGTTGAACGAGGCCCGACTCGTGGCGCAAACGATAAGGTTGAGTCAAACGAGGCTCGACTCGAGGTACAAATGATAAGGTTGAGCCAAATGAGGCCCAACATGAGGCACAAATGATAAGGTTGAGTCAAACGAGGCCCGAGTTAATGTACAAATGATATGGGTGAGTCAAACAAGGCCCGACCCGAGGCGCAAATGATAAGATTGAGTCAAATGAGGCCCGAGTTGACACACAAATGATATGGCTGAGTCAAATAAGGCCCGACTCGAGGTGCAAATGATAAGGTTCAGTCCAACGAGGCTCAACTCAAGGCACAAATGATAAGGTTGAGTCAAACGAGGCTCGAGTTGACGCACAAATGATATGGGTGAGACAAACGAGGCCCGACTCGAGGTGCAAAATATAAGGTTGAGTCAAACAAGGCCTGACTTGAGGCACAAATGATAAGGTTGAGTCAAAGGAGGCCCAACTCGAGGCACAAATGATAAGGTTGAGTTGAACGAGATTCAACTCAAGCACAAATGATAAGGCTGAGCCAAATGAGGCCGGACTCGAGGCGCAAATGATAAGGTTGAGTCAAACGAGGCCCGCCTCAATGCGTAAATGATATGGTTGAGTCAAACGAGGCCCGAGTTGATGCACAAATGATATGGGTGAGTCAAATGAGTCCCGACTCGAGGCGCAAATGATAAGGTTGAGTCAAACGAGGCCCGAGTTGACGCCCAAATGATATGGCTGAGTCAAACGAGGCCCGACTCGAGGTGCAAATGATAAGGTTGAGTCTAACGAGGCCCAACTCGAGGCGCAAATGAAAAGGTTGAGTCAAACGAGGCCTGACTCGAGACATAGATGATATGGTTGAGTCAAACGTGGCCTGACTTGAGGCACAAATGATACGGTTGAGTCAAAATAGGCCCGGGTTAACGCACAAATGATATGGTTGACTCAAATAAGGCCTGACTCAAGGCGTAAATGGTAAGGATGAGTTGAACGAGGCCCAACTCGAAGCGCAAATTATAAGGTAGACGCAAACGAGGCCTGACTCGAGGCACAAATGATAAAGTTGAGTCGAAGGTGGCCTGACTCAAGGCGCAAATGATAAGGTTGAGTTGAACGAGGCCCAACTGGAGGCACAAATGATAAGGTTGAGTCAAACGAGGCCCGACTCGAGGCGCAAATGATATGGTTGAGTCACACGAGGCCTGACTCGAGGCGCAAATGATATGGTTGAGTCAAACAAGGCCCGACTCGAAGCAGAAATGATATGGTTGAGTCAAACGAGGCCCGACTTGAGGCACAAATAATATGGGTGAGTTGAACGGGGCCCGACTCGAGCCAGAAATGATAAGGTTGACTCAAAGGAGGCCTTACTCGAGGCACAAATGATAAGGTTGAGTCAAACGAGGCCCAACTCAAGGCGCAAATGATAAGGTTGAGTCAAACAAGGCCCGACTTAAGGCACAAATGATATGGGTGAGTCAAACGAGGACCGACTCGAGGCACAAATGATAAGGTTGAGTCAAATAAGGCCTCACTCGAGGCGTAAAATATATGTTTGAGTCAAACAAGGCCTGAGTTAAGGCACAAATGATATGGGTGACTCAAATAAGGCCCGAGTAGAGGCGCAAATATATGGGTGAGTCAAACGAGGCCCGACTCGATGTGCAAATGGTAAGAGTAAGTTGAACGAGGCTCAACACGAGGCACAAATGATAAGATTGAGCCAAACGAGGACCAACTCGAGGCGCAAATGATAAGGTTGAGTCGAACAACGCCCGGCTCGAGGTGCAAATGACATGGCTGAGTCAAACGAGGCCCGACTCAAGGCACAAATGATATGGATGAGTCAAATGAGGCCCGACTCGAGGTGCAAA
This sequence comes from Dicorynia guianensis, assembly GCA_037013595.1. NCBI lineage: Eukaryota > Viridiplantae > Streptophyta > Magnoliopsida > Fabales > Fabaceae > Dicorynia > Dicorynia guianensis. The sequence goes on along the minus strand of JASUAB010000002.1, from coordinate 18,705,225 downwards.
TGATAAGGTTGAGTCAAACGACGCTCGAGCTGATGCACAAATGATATGGGTGGGTCAAACGCGGCCCGGCTCAAGGCGCAAAAGGTAAAGGTGAGTTGAACGAGGCCCGACTCGAGGCGCAAACGATAAGGTTGAGTCAAACGAGGTTCGACTCGAGGCACAAATGATAAGGTTGAGCCAAATGAGGCCCGACTCGAGGCACAAATGAGAAGGTTGAGTCAAACGAGGCCCGAGTTAATGTACAAATGATATGGGTGAGTCAAACAAGGCCCGACTCGAGGCGCAAATGATAAGATTGAGTCAAATGAGGCCCGAGTTGACACACAAATGATATGGCTGAGTCAAATAAGGCCCGACTCGAGGTGCAAATGATAAGGTTCAGTCCAACGAGGCCCAACTCAAGGCGCAAATGATAAGGTTGAGTCAAACGAGGCCCGAGTTGACGCACAAATGATATGGGTGAGACAAACGAGGCCCGACTCGAGGTGCAAATTATAAGGTTGAGTCAAACAAGGCCCAACTTGAGGCACAAATGATAAGGTTGAGTCAAAGGAGGCCTGACTCGGGGCACAAATGATAAAGTTGAGTTGAACGAGGTTCAACTCGAGGCACAAATGATAAGGTTGAGCCAAATGAGGCCAGACTCGAGGCGCAAATGATAAGGTTGAGTCAAACGAGGCCCGCCTCAATGCGTAAATGATATGGTTGAGTCAAACGAGGCCCGAGTTGATGCACAAATGATATGGGTGAGTCAAATGAGTCCCGACTCGAGGCACAAATGATAAGGTTGAGTCAAACGAGGCCCGAGTTAACGCCCAAATGATATGGCTGAGTCAAACGAAGCCCGACTCGAGGTGCAAATGATAAGGTTGAGTCAAACAAGGCCCGACTTGAGGCACAAATGATAAGGTTGAGTCAAAGGAGGCCTGACTCGAGGCACAAATGATAAGGTTGAGTTGAACGAGGTTCAACTCGAGGCACAAATGATAAGGTTGAGCCAAATGAGGCCAGACTCGAGGCGCAAATGATAAGGTTGAGTCAAACGAGGCCCGCCTCAATGCGTAAATGATATGGTTGAGTCAAACGAGGCCCGAGTTGATGCACAAATGATATGGGTGAGTCAAATGAGTCCTGACTCGAGGCACAAATGATAAGGTTGAGTCAAACGAGGCCCGAGTTAACGCACAAATGATATGGCTGAGTCAAACGAAACCCGACTCGAGGTGCAAATGATAAGGTTGAGTCTAACGAGGCCCAACTGAAGGCGCAAATGAAAAGGTTGAGTCAAACGAGGCCTAACTCGAGACATAGATGATATGGTTGAGTCAAACGTGGCCTGACTTGAGGCACAAATGATATGGTTGAGTCAAAATAGGCCCGGGTTAACGCACAAATGATATGGTTGACTCAAATGAGGCCCGACTCGAGGCGTAAATGGTAAGGATGAGTTGAACGAGGCCCAACTCGAAGCGCAAATTATAAGGTTGACGCAAACGAGGCCCGACTCGAGGCACAAATGATAAAGTTGAGTCGAAGGTGGCCTGACTCAAGGCGCAAATGATAAGGTTGAGTTGAACGAGGCCCAACTGGAGGCACAAATGATAAAGTTGAGTCAAACGAGGCCCGACTCGAGGCGCAAATGATATGGTTGAGTCACACGAGGCCTGACTCGAGGCGCAAATGATATGGTTGAGTCAAACAAGGCCCGACTCGAAGCAGAAATGATATGGTTGAGTCAAATGAGGCCCGACTTGAGGAACAAATAATATGGGTGAGTCGAACGGGACCCAGCTCGAGCCAGAAATGATAAGGTTGACTCAAAAGAGGCCTTACTCGAGGCACAAATGATAAGGATGAGTCAAACGAGGCCCAACTCAAGGCGCAAATGATAAGGTTGAGTCAAATGAGGCCGAACTCCAGGCGCAAATTATAAGGTTAAGTCAAACGAGGCCCGACTGAAGGCTGAATGATATGGTTGAGTCAAACGAGGCCCGACTCAAGGCGCAAATGATAAGGTTGGGTCAAACGAGGCCCGACTCAAGGCGTAAATGATATGGTTGAGTCAAACGAGGCCCAGCTCGAGGCAGAAATGATATGGATGAGTCAAACGAGGCCCTACTCGAGGCGTAAATGATATGTTTGAGTCAAATAAGGCCCAAGTGGAGGCAGAAATGAGATGGTTGAGTCAAACAAGGCCCGACTTAAGGCACAAATGATAAGGTTAAGTCAAACATGGCCCGACTCAAGGCGCAAATTATAAGGTTGAGTCGAACCAGGCACGACTCAAGGCGTAAATGATATGGTTGAGTCAAACGAGGCCTGAGTTGACGCATAAATGATATGGTTGAGTCAAACAAGGCTTGCCTCGAGGCGCAAATGATAAGGTTGAGTCAAACGAGGCCCGACTCGAGGCATAAATGATACAGTTGAATCAAACGAGGCCCGCCATGAGACGCAAATGATATGGTTGAGTCAAACGAGGCCCGACTCGAGGTGCAAATGATAAGGTTGAGTCAAATGAGGCCCGACTCAAGTCGTAAATGATATGGTTGAGTCAAACGAGGCCCGAGTTGAGGCTCAAATGATATGGGTGAGTCAAACGAGGCCCGACTCGAGGCGCATATGGTAAGGGTGAGTCAAACGAGGCCCGACTTGAGGCGCAAATGATAAGGTTGAGTCAAACAAGGCCTGAGTCGAGGCGTAAATGATATGTTTGAGTCAAATGAGGCCCGAGTTGTGGCATAAATGATATGGTTGAGTCAAACGAGGACTGACTCAAGGCGCAAATGATAAGGTTGAGTCAAACGAGGCCTGACTCTAGGCAGAAATGATATGGATGAGTCAAACGAGGACCGGCTCGAGGTACAAATGATAAGTTTGACTCAAACGAGGCCTGACTCGAGGCAGAAATGGTATGGTTGAGTCAAATGAGGCCCGACTTGAGGCACAAATGATATGGGTGAGTCAAACAAGGCCCGACTCGAGGCGCAAATTATAAGGTTGAGTGAAACGAGGCCTGCCCGAGGCATAAATGATCTGTTTGAGTCAAACGCGGCCCGACTCGAGGTGCAAATGGTAAGGGTGATTTGAACGAGGCTCAACACAAGGCGCAAATGATTAGGTTGAGCCAAACGAGGACCAACTCGAGGCGCATATGATAAGGTTGAGTCGAACAAGGCCCGACTCGAGGTGCAAATGACATGGTTGAGTCAAACGAGGCCCGACTCAAGGTACAAATGATACGGATGAGTCAAATGAGGCCCGACTCGAGGCGTAAAAGATAAGGTTAAGTCGAACGAGACCCAACTCGAGGTGCAAATGATATGGTTGACTCAAACGAGGCCTAACTTGAGGCACAAATGATATGGGTGAGCCAAACGAGGGCCGACTCGAGGCACAAATTATAACATTGAGTCAAACGAGGCCTGACTCAAGACGCAAATGATAAGGTTGAGTCGAACGAGGCCCTACTCGAGGCGCAAATGATATGGTTGAGTCAAATGAGGCCCGAGTTGACGCACAAATGATATGGGTGAGTCAAATGATGCTGACTCGAGGCACAAATGGTAAGGGTGAGTTGAATGAGGCCCGACTCAAGGCACCAATTATAAGGTTGAGTCAAACGAGGCCCAACTCGAGGCACAAATGATAAGGTTGAGTCGAATGAGTCCTGAGTCGAGGTGCAAATGATAAGGTTGAGTCAAATGAGGCCCAACTCAAGGCGCAAATGATATGGTCGAGTCGAATGAGGCATGACTCGAGGCAAAAATGATATGGTTGAGTCAAACGAGGCCCAACTTGAGGAACAAATGATATGGGTGAGTCAAACGAGGCCAGACTCGAGGCACAACTAATTTGGGTGAGTTAAACGACGCCCGACTTGAGGCGCAAATGGTAAGGGTAAGTTGAACGAGGCCCGACTCGAGGCGCAAATTATAAGGTTGAGTCAAACGAGACCCGAGTTAATGCAAAAATGATATGGGTGAGTCAAACGAGGCCCCCCTTGAGCCACAAATGGCAAGGGTGAGTTGAACGAGTCCCGACTCGAGGCACAAATTATAAGGTTGAGCCAAACAAGCCCCGACTCGAGGCACAAATGATAAGGTTGAGTCGAACGAGACCCGACTCGAGGTGCAAATAATAAGGTTGAGTCAAACGAGACCCGACTCGAGTCATAAATGATATGGTTGAGTCATTCAAGGCCTGAGTTGAGGCATAAATGATATGGGTGAGTCAAACGAGGACCGAGTCGAGGCGTAAATTAGATGGGCGAGTCAAAAGAGGCCCAACTCGAGGCACAAATGATATGGGCAAGTCAAACGAGGCCCGACATGACGCGCAAATGCTATGGTTGAGTGAAGCGAGGCCCGACTCGAGGCGCAAATGATAAGGTTGAGTCAAACAAGGCCCACCTCAAGGCGTAAACGATATAGTTGAGTCGAACGAGGCACGAGTTGATGCACAAATGATATGGGTGAGTTGAATGAGGCCCGACTCGAGGAGCAAATGATAAGGTTGAGTCAAACAAGGCCCGAGTTGACGCACAAATGATATGGCTGAGTCAAACGAGGCCTGACTCGAGTTGCAAATGATAAGGTTGAGTCAAATGAGGCCCAACTCGAGGTGCAAATGAAAAGGTTGAGTCAAACGAGGCCAGACTCGAGGTGCAAATGGTAAGGGTGAGTGGAACGAGGCCCAACTCGAGGCACAAATTATAAGGTTGAGGCAAACGAGACCCGACTCGAGGCACAAATGATAAGGTTGAGTCAAATGAGGCCTGACTGAAGGCGCAAATGATAAGGTTGAGTTGAATGAGGCCCGACTCGAGGCGAAAATGATAAGGTTGGGTCAAATGAGGCCTGAGTCGAGGCGCAAATGATATGGTTGAGTCACACGAGGCCCGAGTCGAGGTACAAATGATATGGATTACTCAAACGAGGCCTGACCCGAGGCGCAAATGGCAAGGGTGAGTTGAACGAGGACCAACATGAGGCGTAAATGATAAGGTTGAGTCAAACGAGGACCAAGTCGAGGCGCAAATGATAAGGTTAAGTCAAAAAAGGCCCGACTCCAGGCACAAATGATATGGTTGAGTCAAACGAGGCCCAACTCAAAGCACAAATGATATGGGTGAGTCAAACGAGGCCCGACTCGAGGCGCAAATGATAATGTTGAGTGAAACGAGGGCCGACTTGAGGCGCAAATGATATGATTGAGTGAAACGAGGCCCGACTCGAGGCATAAATGATATGGTTGAGTCAAACGAGGCCCGACTCGAGGCACAAATAATATGGTTGAGTCAAACGAGGCCTGACTCGAGGCGCAAATGATATGGCTGAGACGAATAAGGCCCGACTCAAGGCACAAATGATATGATAAGGTTGAGCCAAATGAGGCCCGACACAAGGCATAAATCGTATGGTTGAGTCAAACGAGGACCGAGTTCATCCACAAATGATATGGATGAGTCAAACGAGGCCCAACTCGAGGCGCAAATGATAAGGTTGAGTCAAACAAGGCCCAACTTGAGGCACAAATGATATGGGAGAGTCAAACGAGGCCAAACTCGAGGCGCAAATGATAAGGTTGAGTCAAACTAGGCCCGACTCTAGGCATAAATGATAGGTGTGAGTCAAATGAGGCCCGAGTTGAGGCGCAAATGATATGGGTGAGTAAAACGAGGCCCGAGTCGAGGTACAAATGATATGGGTGACTCAAACGAGGCCCAACCCGAGGCACAAATGGCAAGGGTGAGTTGAACGAGGACCAACATGAGCCGCAAATGATAAGGTTAAGTCAAACGAGGACCAAGTCGAGGCGCAAATGATAAGGTTGAGTCGAAAAATCCCCGACTCCAGGCGCAAATGATATGGTTGAGTCAAACGAGATCCGACTCAAAGCACAAATGATATGGGTGAGTCAAACGAGGCCCGACTCGAGGCGCAAATGATAATGTTGAGTGAAACGAGGGCCAACTCGAGACGCAAATGATATGATTGAGTCAAACGAGGCTCGACTCGAGGCACAAATGATATGGTTGAGTCAAACGAGGCCCAAATGAAAAGGTTAAGTCAAACGAGGCCTGCCCGAGGCATAGATGATATGGTTGAGTCAAACGAGGCCCGCCTTGAGGCACAAACGATATGGTTGAGTCAAAAGAGGCCCAGGTTGACGCACAAATGATATGGGTGGGTCAAATGAGGCCCGACTCGAGGCGCAAATGGTATGGGTGAGTTGATCGAGGCCTGACTTGAGGCACAAATGATATGGTTAAGTCAAAAGAGACCCGGGTTGACGCCTAAATGATATGGGTGAGTCAAATGAGGCCCAACTCAAGGAGCAAATGATAAGAGTGAGTTAACGAGACCCAACTTGAGGCACAAATGATATGGGTGAGTCTAACGAGCCCCAACTTGAGGCAGAAATGAAATGGGTGAGTATAATGGGCCCCACTCGAGGTGCAAATGATAAGGTTGAGTTGAACGAGGCCCGTCTCGAGGTGCAAATGATAAGGTTGAGTTGAATGAAGCCCGTCTCGAGGCGCAAATGATAAGATTGAGTCAAACAAGGCCCGACTCGAGGTTCAAATGATAAGGTAGAGTCAAACAAGGCCTGACTCAAGGTGCAATTGAAAAGGTTGAGTCGAACGAGGCCCGACTCGAGGCGCAAATGATATGGTTGCGTGAAACTAGGCCCGAGTTAATGCACAAATGATATGGCTAAGTCAAACGAGGCCCGGCTCAAGGCGCAAATGGTAAGGGTGAATTGAACGAGGCCCAACTCGTGGCGCAAATTATAAGGTTGAGACAAACGAGGACCAACTCGATGCACAAATTATAAGGTTGAGTCGAACGAGGCCCAAATGAAAAGGTTGAGTCAAACGAGGCCTGACCCGAGACATAGATGATATGGTTGAGTCAAAACAGGCCCGACTTGAGGCACAAATGATATGGTTGAGTCAAAAGAGGCCCGGGTTGATGCACAAATTATATCGGTGAGTCAAATAAGGCCCGACTCGAGGTGCAAATGGTAAGGTTGAGTTAAACGAGGCCCGACTTGAGGCACAAATGATATGGTTGAGTCAAAAGAGGCCTGGGTCGACGCACAAATGATATGGGTGAGTCAAATGGGGCCTGACTTGAGGTGCAAACGGTAACGGTGAGTTGAACGAGACCCGACTTGAGGCACAAATGATATGGGTGAGTCAAACGAGGCCCGACTTGAGGCAAAAATGATATGGCTGCGTATAATGAGGCCCGACTCGAGGCACAAATGATAAAGTTGAATCGAACGAAGCCCGACTCGAGGCGCAAAAGATAAGGTTGAGTCAAACGAGGCCCGAGTTGACGCACAAATGATATGGCTGAGTCAAATGAGGCCCAGCTCGAGGCGCAAATGGTACGGGTGAGTTGAACGAGGCCCAACTCGAGGTGCAAATTATAAGGTTGAGACAAACGAGGCCCGACTTGAGGCACAATTGATGAGGTTAAGTTGAACGAGGCCCGACTCGAGGCGCAAATGATAAGGATGAGTTGAACAAGGCCCGACTCGAGGCGCAAATGATAAGGTTGAGTCAAACGAGGCCTGACTCGAGGCGCAAATGATATAGTTGAGTCAAACGAGACCTGACTCGAGGCGCAAATGATATGGCTGAGACGAATGAGGCCCGACTCAAGGCACAAATGATATGATAAGGTTGAGTCAAATGAGGCCCGACTCAAGGCATAAATCATATGGTTGAGTCAAACGAGAACCGAGTTGATCCACAAATGATATGGATGAGTCAAGCAAGGCCCAACTCGAGGCGCAAATGATAAGGTTGAGTCAAACAAGGCCCGACTTGAGGCACAAATGATATGGGAGTGTCAAACGAGGTCCAACTCGAGACGCAAATGATAAGGTTGAGTCGAACGAGGCCCAAATGAAAAGGTTAAGTCAAACGAGGCCTGCCCGAGGCATAGATGATATGGTTGAGTCAAACGAGGCCCGCCTTGAGGCACAAACGATATGGTTGAGTCAAAAGAGGCCCAGGTTGACGCACAAATGATATGGGTGGGTCAAATGAGGCCCGACTCGAGGCGCAAATGGTATGGGTGAGTTGATCGAGGCCTGACTTGAGGCACAAATGATATGGTTAAGTCAAAAGAGACCCGGGTTGATGCCTAAATGTTATGGGTGAGTCAAATGAGGCCCAACTCAAGGAGCAAATGATAAGAGTGAGTTAACGAGACCCAACTTGTGGCACAAATGATATGGGTGAGTCAAACGAGCCCCAACTTGAGGCAGAAATGAAATGGGTGAGTATAATGGGCCCCACTCGAGGCGCAAATGATAAGGTTGAGTTGAACGAGGCCCGTCTCGAGGTGCAAATGATAAGGTTGAGTTGAATGAGGCCTATCTCGAGGCACAAATGATAAGATTGAGTCAAACAAGACCCGACTCGAGGTTCAAATGATAAGGTAGAGTCAAACAAGGCCTGACTCAAGGTGCAATTGAAAAGGTTGAGTCGAACGAGGCCCGACTCGAGGCGCAAATGATAAGGTTGCGTGAAACTAGGCCCGAGTTAATGCACAAATGATATGGCTAAGTCAAACGAGGCCCGGCTCAAGGCGCAAATGGTAAGGGTGAATTGAACAAGGCCTAACTCGTGGCACAAATTATAAGGTTGAGACAAACGAGGACCAACTCGATGCACAAATTATAAGGTTGAGTCGAACGAGGCCCAAATGAAAAGGTTGAGTCAAACGAGGCCTGACCCGAGACATAGATGATATGGTTGAGTCAAAACAGGCCCGACTTGAGGCACAAATGATATGGTTGAGTCAAAAGAGGCCCGGGTTGATGCACAAATTATATCGGTGAGTCAAATAAGGCCCGACTCGAGGTGCAAATGGTAAGGTTGGGTTAAACGAGGCCCGACTTGAGGCACAAATGATATGGTTGAGTCAAAAGAGGCCTGGGTCGACGCACAAATGATATGGGTGAGTCAAATGAGGCCTGACTTGAGGTGCAAACGGTAACGGTGAGTTGAACGAGACCCGACTTGAGGCACAAATGATATGGGTGAGTCAAACGAGGCCCGACTTGAGGCAAAAATGATATGGGTGCGTATAATGAGGCCCGACTCGAGGCACAAATGATAAAGTTGAATCGAACGAGGCCCGACTCGAGGCGCAAAAGATAAGGTTGAGTCAAACGAGGCCCGAGTTGACGCACAAATGATATGGCTGAGTCAAATGAGGCCCAGCTCGAGGCGCAAATGGTACGGGTGAGTTGAACAAGGCCCAACTCGAGGTGCAAATTATAAGGTTGAGACAAACGTGGCCCGACTTGAGGCACAATTGATAAGGTTAAGTTGAACGAGGCCCGACTCGAGGCGCAAATGATAAGGATGAGTTGAACAAGGCCCGACTCGAGGCGCAAATGATAAGGTTGAGTCAAACGAGGCCTGACTCGAGGCGCAAATGATATAATTGAGTCAAACGAGTACCTACTCAAGGCGCAATTGGTAAGTTTGAGTCAAACGAGGCCCGACTCGATGCGTAAATGATAGGTTTGAGTCAAACGAGGCTCGACTTGAGGCACAAACGATATGGGTGAGTTAAACGAGGCCCGAGTCATGGCCTAAATGATATGGGTGAGTCAAAGGAGGCCCGACTCGAGGCGCAAATGGTAAGGGCGAGTTGAGCGTGACCCAACAGGAGGCGCAAATCATAAGGTTGAGTGAAACGAGGACCAAGTCGAGGCGCAAATGATAAGGTTAAGTCGTACGAGGCCCAAATGAAAAGTTGGAGTCAAACGAGGCCTGTCCCGAGGCATAGATGATTTGGTTGAGTCAAACGATTGAGGCACAAATGATATGGTTGAGTCAAAAGAGGCCCGGGTTGACGCACAAATGATATGGGTGAGTCCAATGAGGCCCGACTCGAGGCGTAAATCATAAGGTTGAGTCAAACAAGGCCCGACTCGACGTTTAAATGATAAGGTAGAGTCAAACGAGGACTGACTCAAGGTGTAAATGAAAAGGTTGAGTCAAACGAGGCCCGACTCGAGGCACAAATGATAAGGTTAAGTCAAATGAGGCTCGAGTTAACGCACAAATTATATGGCTGAGGCAAACAAGGCCCGGCTCGAGGCACAAATGGTAAAGGTGAGTTGAACGAGGCCTAACTCGAGGCGCAAATTATAAGGTTGAGACAAACGAGGCCTAACTCGAGGTGCAAATGATAAGGTTGAGTCGAACGAGGCCCAAATGAAAAGGTTGAGTCAAATGAGGCCTGACCTGAGGCATAGATGATATGGTTGAGTCAAACGAGGCCCGACTTGAGGCACAAATGATATGGTTAGGTCAAAAGGGGCCTGGGTTGACGCATAAATTATATGGGTGAGTCGAATGAGGCCCGACTTGAGGCGCAAATGGTAAGGGTGAGTTAAACGAGGCCCAACTTGAGGCAGAAACGATATGGGTGCGTATAACGAGGCCCGACTCAAGACACAAATGATAAGGTTGAGTCGAACGAGGCCCGACTCGAGGCGCAAATGATAAGGTTAAGTTAAACGAGGCCTGAGTTGATGCACAAATGATATGGCTGAGTCAAATAATGCACGGCTCGAGGCGCAAATGGTAAGGGTGAGTTGAACGAGGCCTAACTCGAGGCACAAATTATAAGGTTGAGACAAACAAGGCCCGACTCGAGGCACAAATGATAAGGTTGAGTCAAAGGAGCCCCGACTCGAGGCGCAAATGATAAGGTTGAGTCAAACGAGGCCTGACTCGAGGCACAAATGATATAGTTGAGTCAAACAAGGCCCGAGTTAACGCACAAATGATATGGCTGAGTCACATGAGGCCCGGCTTGAGGCGCAAATGGTAAGGGTAAGTTGAACGAGGCCCAACTCGAGGTGCAAATTATAAGGTTGAGACAAACGAGGTCCGACTTGAGGCACAAATGATAAGGTTGAGTCAAACGAGGCCCGAGTTGATGCACAAATGATATGGCTGAGTCAAACAATGCCCGGCTCGAGGCGCAAATGGTAAGGGTGAGTTGAACGAGGCCCAACTCGAGGCACAAATTATAAGGTTGAGACAAACGAGGCCCGACTCGAGGCACAAATGATAAGGTTGAGTCAAAGGAGCCCCGACTCGAGGCGCAAATGATAAGGTTGAGTCAAACGAGGCCTGACTCGAGCCACAAATGATATAGTTGAGTCAAACGAAGCCCGACTCGAGGTGCAATTGATAAGGTTGAGTCAAACGAGGCCCGAGTTGATGCACAAATGATATGGTTGAGTCACATGAGGCCCGGCTCGAGGCGCAAATGGTAAGGGTGAGTTGAATGAGGCCCAACTCGAGGTGCAAATTATAAGGTTGAGACAAACGAGGCCCGACTTGAGGCACAAATGATAAGGTTGAGTCAAACGAGGCTTGAGTTGATGCACAAATGATATGGCTGAGTCAGACAATGCCCGGCTCGAGGCGCAAATGGTAAGGGTGAGTTGAACGAGGCCCAACTCGAGGCACAAATTATAAGGTTGAGACAAACGAGGCCCGACTCGAGGCACAAATGATAAGGTTGAGTCAAAGGAGCCCCGACTCGAGGCGCAAATGATAAGGTTGAGTCAAACGAGGCCTGACTCGAGGCACAAATGATATAGTTGAGTCAAACGAGGCCCGACTCGAGGTGCAATTGATAAGGTTGAGTCAAACGAGGCCCGAGTTGACGCACAAATGATATGGCTGAGTCACATGAGGCCCGGCTCGAGGCGTAAATGGTAAGGATGAGTTGAACGAGGCCCAACTCGAGGTGCAAATTATAAGGTTGAGACAAACAAGGCCCGACTTGAGGCACAAATGATAAGGTTGAGTCAAACGAGGCCCGAGTTGATGCACAAATGATATGGCTGAGTCAAACAATGCCTGGCTCGAGGCACAAATGGTAAGGGTGAGTTGAACGAGGCCCAACTCGAGGCACAAATTATAAGGTTGAGACAAACGAGGCCCGACTCGAGGCACAAATGATAAGGTTGAGTCAAAGGAGCCCCGACTCAAGGCGCAATTGATAAGGTTGAGTCAAACGAGGCCTGACTCGAGGCGCAAATGATATAGTTGAGTCAAACGAGGCCCGACTCGAGGTGCAATTGATAAGGTTAGTCAAACGAGGCCCGACTCGATGCGTAAATGATAAGTTTGTGTCAAACGAGGATCGAGTGGAGGCACAAATGATATGGGTGAGTTAAATGAGGCCCGAGTCAGGGCACAAATGATATGGGTGAGTCAAACGAGGCCCGACTTGAGGCGCAAATGGTAAGCGTGAGTTGAGCGTGGCCCAATACGAGGCGCAAATGATAAGGATGAGTGAAACAAGGACCAACTCGAGGCGCAAATGATAAGGTTGAGTGAAACGAGGACCAACTCGAGGCGCAAATGATAAGGTTGAGTCGAACAACGCCTGATTTGCTTGAGTCAAACGAGGCCTAACTCAAGGCACAAATGATATGGTTGTGTCAAACGAGGCCTGACTTGAGGCACAAATGCTATGGTTGAGTCAAACGAGGCCCGACTCAAGGTGCAAATGATAAGGTTAAGTCCAACTAGGCCCGACTCGAGGCGCAAATGATATGGTTGAGTCAAACAGGGCTTGACTCAAGGTCAAAATGGTATGGGCAAGTCAAACGAGGCCCGACTCGAAGCGCAAATGATAAGGTTGAGTCAAAGGAGGCCCAACTCGAGGCACAAATGATAAGGTTGAGTTGAACGAGGCCTTACTCGAGGCTCAAATGATTGGGTTAAGTCAAACGAGGCCCAACTCGAGGCGCAAATGATATGGTTGAGTGAAATGATGCCTGACTTGAGGCACAAATGATAAGGTTGAGTCAAACGAGGCTCGACTCGAGTTGTAAATGATATGTGTGAGTCAAACGAGGCCCGAGTTGAGGCACAAATTATATGGGTGAGTTAAACGGGGCCCAAGTCAAGGCGCAAATGGTATGGGTGAGTCAATCTAGCCCCAACTCGAGGCAAAAATGGTAAGGGTGAGTTGAACGAGGCCTAACACGAGGCGTAAATGATAAGGCTAAGTCAAACGAGGACCAACTCGAGGCGCAAAGGATAAGGTTGAGCCGAACAAGGCCCGTAAATGATATGGTTGAGTCAAACGAGCCGCCCCGACTCAAGGGACAAATGATATGGGTGAGTCAAACAAGGCCCGACTCAAGGCGCAAATGATAAGGTTGAGTCAAACGAGGCCCGACTCGAAGTGCAAATGATAATGTTGAGTCAAACGAGGCCTGACTTGAGGCACAAATGATATGGGTGAGTCAAACGAGGCCCGACTCGAGGCGCAAATGATAAGCTAAGTCAAACGAGGCACGACGCGAGGCGCAAATGATATGGTTGAGTCGAACGAGGATCGACTCTAGGCACAAATGATAAGGTTGAGTCAAATGAGGGTCGGCTCGAGGCATAAATGATATGGTTGAGTCAAACGAGACCCGGCTTGAAGTACAAATGATAAGGTTGAGTCAAACGAGGCCTGACTCGAGGCAGAAATAATAAGGTTGAGTCAAACGAGGCCCGACTCGAGGTGCAAATGATATAGTTGAGTCAAACGAGGCCCGACTCGAGGCGCAATTGATAAGGTTGGGTCAAACGAGGCCTGACTTGATGCGTAAATGATAGGTTTGAGACAAACGAGGCCCGACTTGAGGCACAAATGATATGGGTGAGTTAAACGAGACCCGAGTTGAGGCACAAATGATAAGGTTGAGTTGAGTATGGGCCAACACGAGGCGCAAATGATAAGGTTAAGTGAAACAAGGACCAACTCGAGGTGCAAATGATAAGGTTGAATTGAACGAGGACTGACTCCGGGCACAAATGATATGGTTAGGTCGAACAACGCCCGACTCGAGGCGCAAATGATATGGGTGAGTCAAATGAGGCCCAACTTGAGGCACAAATGATAATGTTGAGTCAAACGAGGCCCAACTTGAGGCGCAAATGATATGGTTGAGTCAAACGAGGCCCGACTCGAGGCGCAAAGGATAAGGTTGAGTCAAACGAGGCCCGACTCGAGGAACAAACGATATGGTTGAGTCAAACGAGGCCTGACTTGAGGCGCAAATGATATGGTTGAGTCGAACAAGGTCCGACTTAGGGAGCAAATGATATGGTTGAGTTGAACGAGGACCGAGTCGAGGCACAAATGATAAGGTTGAGTTAAACAAGCCCCGACTCGAGGCGCAAATGATATGGGAGAGTCAAACGAGGCCCGACTTGAGGCGCAAATGATAAGGTTGAGTCGTACGAGGCCCAAATGAAAAGGTGGAGTCAAACGAGGCCTGTCCCGAGGATAGATGATATGGTTGAGTCAAACGATTGAGGCACCAATGATATGGTTGAGTCAAAAGAGGCCCGGGTTGACGCACAAATGATATGGGTGAGTCAAATGAGGCCCGACTCGAGGCACAAATCATAAGGTTGAGTCAAATGAGGCCCAACTCGAGGTTCAAATGATAAGGTAGAGTCAAACGAGGACTGACTCAAGGTGCAAATGAAAAGGTTGAGTCAAACGAAGCCCGACTCGAGGCGCAAATGATAAGGTTGAGTCAAACGAGGCCTGAGTTGATGCACAAACGATATGGCTGAGTCAAACAAGGCGCGGCTCGAGGCGCAAATTATAAGGTTAAGTCGAACAAGGCCCAAATGAAAAGGTTGAGTCAAACGAGGCCTGACCCGAGGCATAGATGATATGGTTGAGTCAAACGAGGCCCAACTTGAGGCACAAATGATATGGTTGGGTCAAAAGGGGACCGGGTTGACGCACAAATTATATGGGTGAGTCAAATGAGGCTCAACTCGAGGTGCAAATGGTAAGGGTGAGTTGAACGAGACCCGACTTGAGGCACAAATGATATGGGTGAGTCAAACGAGGCCTGAACCGAGGCATAGATGATATGGTTGAGTCAAACGAGGCCCAACTTGAGGCACAAATGATATGGTTGGGTCAAAAGGGGATCGGGTTGACGCACAAATTATATGGGTGAGTCAAATAAGGCTCGACTCGAGGCGCAAATGGTAAGGGTGGGTTGAACGAGGACTGACTTGAGGCACAAATGATATGGTTGAGTCCAAAGATGCCCGGGTTGACGCACAAATGATATGGGTCAGTCAAATGAGGCCCGACTCGAGGCGCAAATGGTAAGGGTGAGTTGAACGAGACCCGACTTGAGGCACAAATGATATGGGTAAGTCAAACGAGGCCTGACTTGAGGCAGAAATGATATGGGTACGTATAACAAGGCCTGACTCGAGACACAAATGATAAGGTTGAGTTGAACGAGGACCGACTCGAGGCGCCAATGATAAGGTTGAGTCAAATGACGCCCGAGTCGACTTACAAATGATATGGCTGAGTCAAACGAGTCCCTGCTCGAGGCGCAAATGGTAAGGGTGAGTTGAATGAGGCCCAACTCGAGGCACAAATTATAAGGTTGAGACAAACGAGGCCCGACTCGAGGCGTAAATAATAAGGTTGAGTCGAACGAGGCCCAAATGAAAAGGCTGAGTCAAACAAGGCTTGACCCGAGGTATAGATGATATGGTTGAGTCAAACGAGGCCTGACCCGAGGCACAAATGATATGGTTGAGTCAAAAGGGGCTCGAGTTGACGCACAAATTATATGGGTGAGTCAAATGAAGCCCGCCTTGAAGCGCAAATGGTAAGGGTGAGTTGAACGAGGCCCAACTTGAGGCACAAATGATATGGTTGAGTCCAAAGAGGCTCGGGTTGACGCACAAATGATATGGTTAAGTCAAATGAGGCTCGACTCGAGGCGCAAATGGTAAGGGTGAGTTGAACGAGACACGACTTGAGGCACAAATGATATGGGTGAGTCAAACGAGGCCCGACTTGAGGCAGAAATGATATGGGTACATATAACGAGGCCCGACTCAAGACACAAATGATAAGGTTGAGTCGAACGAGGCCCAACTCGAGGCGCAAATGATAAGGTTGAGTCAAACGAGGCCCGAGTTGACGCACAAATGATATGGCTGAGTCAAACGAGGCCCGGCTCGAGGCGCAAATGGTAAGGGTGGGTTGAACGAGGCCCAACTCGGGGCACAAATTATAAGGTTGAGACAAATGAGGCCCGACTCGAGGCACAAATGATAAGGTTGAGTTAAAGGAGCCCCGACTCGAGGCGCAAATGAAAAGTTTTAGTCAAACGAGGCCCGACTCGAGGCGTAAATGATATAGTTGAGTCAAACGAGGCCCGACTCGAGGCGCAATTGATAAGGTTGAGTGAAACGAGGCCTGACTTGATGCGTAAATGATAGGTTTGAGTAAAACGAGGCCCGTGTTGAGGCACAAATGATATGGGTGAGTTAAAAGAGGCCCGAGTTGAGGCACAAATGATAAGGTTGAGTCAAATGAGCCCCGACTCGAGGCACAAATGATATGGGAGAGTCAAACAAGGCCCGACTCGAGGCGCAAATGATAAGGTTGAGTCGTACGAGGCCCAAATGATAAGGCTGAGTCAAACGAGGCCCGACTCGAGGCGCAAATGATATAGTTGAGTCAAACGAGGCCCGACTCGAGGCGCAATTGATAAGGTTGAGTCAAACGAGGCCCGACTCGATGCATAAATGATAGGTTTTACTCAAACGAGGCCCACGTTGAGGACAAATGATATGGGTGAGTTAAACGAGGCCCGAGTCGAGGCACAAATGATATGGGTGAGTCAAACAAGGCCCGACTCGAGGCGTAAATGGTAAGCGTGAGTTGAGCGTGGCCCAACACGAGGCGCAAATGATAAGGTTGAGCGAAATTAGGACCAACTCGAGGCGCAAATGATAAGGTTGAGTCGAACAACGCCCGATATGGGTGAGTCAAACACCGCCCGACTCGAAGCACAAATGATAAGGTTGAGTCGAACGTGGCCCGCCTCTAGGCGCAAATGATATTGTTGAGTCCAAACGAGGCCCGACTCGAGGCACAAATGATATGGTTGAGTCAAACGAGGCTCGACTTAAGGCACAAATGATATGGGCGAGTCAAACAAGGCCCAACTCGAGGCACAAATGATAAGGATGAGTCAAACGAGTCATGACTCGAGGCGCAAATGATATGGTTGAGTCGAACGAGGACCGACTCGAGGCACAAATGATAAGGTTGAGTCAAACGAGGCCCGACTCGATGCATAAATGATATGGTTGAGTCAAACGACACTCGGCTTGAGGCACAAATGCTATGGGTGAGTCAAACGAGGCCCGACTCGAGACGTAAATGATAAGGCTGAGTCGAACGAGGCCCGACTTGAGGCGCAAATGATATGGTTGAGTCGAACAAGGACCGACTCGAGCCACAAATGGTAAGGGTGAGTTGAACTAGGATTAACTCGAGGCGCAAATTATAAGGTTGAGTCAAATGAGGCCCAGCTCGAGGCACAAATGATAAGGTTGAGTCAAATGAGACCCAACTCGAGGTGCAAATGATAAGGTTGAGTCGAACTAAGCCCGACTAGAGGCGCAAACGATATGGTTGAGTCAAACAGGGCCCGACTCAAGGCACAAATGATATGGGTGAGTCAAACGCCGCCCGACTCAAAGCACAAATGATAAGGTTGAGTCGAACAACGCCCGACTCGAAGCGCAAATGAAAATGTTGAGTCCAATGAGGCTCGGCTCGAGGCACAAATGATATGGTTGAGTCAAATGAGGCTCAACTTGAGGCACAAATGATATGGGAGAGTCAAACAAGGCCCGACTCGAGGCGCAAATGATAAGGCTGAGTCGACCGAAGCTGACTCGAGGTGCAAATGAAAAGGTTAAGTCAAACGAGGCCGACTCATGGCATAAATGATATGGTTGAGTCAAATGAGGCCTAACTCGAGGCATAAATGATATGGTTGAGTCACACGAGGCCCGACTAGAGGCACATATGATATCGGTGAGTCAAACGAGGCCCGACTTTAGGCGAAAATGATAAGGTTGAGTCGAACAAGGTGCAACTCGAGGCACAAATGATATGGTTGAGTCAAACGAGGCCCAACTCGAGGCATAAATGATAAGGTTGAGTCAAACAAGGCCTGACTCGAGGTACAAATGATAAGGTTGAGTCGAACGAGGCCCGCCTCGAAGCGCAAATGATAATGTTGAGTCCAATGAGGCTCGGCTCGAGGCACAAATCATATGGTTGAGTCAAACGAGGCTCAACTTGAGGCACAAATGATATGGGAGAGTCAAACAAGGCCCGACTCGAGGCGCAAATGATAAGGCTGAGTCGACCGAAGCCGACTCGAGGTGCAAATGAAAAGGTTAAGTCAAACGAGGCCCGACTCATGCCGTAAATGATATGGTTGAGTCAAATGAGGCCTAACTCGAGGCATAAATGATATGGTTGAGTCACACGAGGCCCGACTGGAGGCACATATGATATGGGTGAGTCAAACAAGGCCCGACTCGAGGCAGAAATGATAAGGTTCAGTCGAACGAGGCTCAACTCGAGGCACAAAAGATATGGTTGAGTCAAACGAGTGCCAACTCGAGGCGTAAATGATAAGGTTGAGTCAAACGAGGCTTGACTCGAGGTACAAATCATAAGGTTTAGTCAAACAAGGCCCGACTTGAGGCACAAATAATATAGGTGAGTCAAATGAAGCCCAACTCGAGGCACGAACGGTAAGGGTGAGTTGAACGAGGCTTGACTCGAGGCGCAAATTATAAGGTTGAGTTAAATGAGGCCTAACTCGAAGTACAAATGATAAGATTGAGACAAATCAGGCCCGACTCGATGCGCAATTGATAAGGTTGAGTCGAATAAGGCCTGACTCGAGGCGCAAATGATATGGTTGAGTCAAACGAGGCCTGAATCAAGGCATAAATGATATGGGTGAGCCAAACGAGGCCCGACTCGAAGCGTAAATGATAAGGTTGAGTCAAACGAGGCCCGACTTGAGGCACAAATGATAATGTTGAGTCCAACGAGGCCTGACTTGAGGCACAAATGATATGGTTCAGTCAAACGAAGCTCGACTTGAGGCACAAATGATATGGGCGAGTGAAACAAGGCCCTACTCGAGGCGCAAATGATACAGCTGAGTCGAATGAGGCCCGACTTGAGGTGCAAATTATATGGTTGAGTCAAATGAGGACCGACTCACGACCTAAATGATAAGGTTGAGTCAAACGAGGCCCGACTCGAGGCATAAATGATATGGTTGACTCAAATGAGACCCGGCTTGAGGCACAAATGATATGGGTGAGTCAAACGAGGCCCGACTCGAGGCGAAAATGATAAGGTTGAGTCAAACGAGGCCCAACTCGAGGCACAAATGATATGGTTGAGTCAAATGATACCCAGCTCAAGGCACACATGATAAGCTTGAGTTAAACGAGGCCTGACTCGAGTCGTAAATGATATGTTTAAGTCAAACGAGGCCCGAGTTGAGGCACAAATTATATGGGTGAGTTAAACGAGGCCCAAGTCAAGGCACAAATGGTATGGGTGAGTCAAACCAGCCCCGGCTCGAGGCAAAAATGGTAAGGATGAGTTGAACGAGGCCCAACATGAGGCGCAAATGATAAGGCTGAGTCAAACGAGGACTAACTCGAGGTGCAAAGGATAAGGTTGAGCCGAACAAGGCCCGACTCGTGGTGCAAATGATATGGTTGAGTCAAACGAGCCCTGACTCAAGGTACAAATGCTATGGTTGAGTCAAACGAGGCCCGGCTTGAGGCACAAATGATATGGGTGAGTCAAACGAGGGCCCACAAGAGGCACAAATGATAAGGTTGAGTTAAACGAGGCCCGACTCGAGGCAGAAATTATAAGGTTGAGTCAAACGAGGCTTGACTTCGAGATGCAAATAATATGGTTGAGACAAACGAGGCATGATTTGGGGCACAGATGATATGGGTGAGTCAAACAAGGCCAGAGTCGAGGCGCAAATGGTAAGGGCGAGTTGGACGAGGCCCGACTCGAGGTGCAAATTATAAGGTTGAGTCAAACGAGGCCCAACTTGAGGCACAAATGATAAGGTTGAGTCAAAAGAGCCCTGACTCGAGGCGCAAATAATAAGGTTGACTCAAGGTGTAAATGATAAGGTTGAGTTAAACGAGGCCCGACTCGAGGCGCAAATGATATGGTTGAGTCAAACGAGGCCCGACTCGAGACATAAATAATGTCGTTGAGTCACACGAAGCCCGACTTGAGACACATATGATACGGGTGAGTCGAACGAGGCCCAACTCGAGGCCTAAATGATGAGGTTAAGTCAAACGAGCCCCGACTAGAGGCACAAATAATATAGGTGAGTCAAATGACACTCAACTCGAGACGCAAATGGTAAGGGTGAGTTGAAGGAGGCTCAACTCGAGGTGCAAATTATAAGGTTGAGTCAAATGAGGCCGAACTCGAGGCACAAATGATAAGGTTGAGTCGAACTAGGCCCAACTAGGGGCGCAAATGATATGGTTGAGTCAAACAGGGCCTGACTCAAGGCACAAATGATATGGGTGAGTCAAACACCGCCTGACTCGAAGCACAAATGATAAGGCTGAGTCGAACGAGTCCTGACTCGAGTCGCAAATGATATGGTTGAGTCGAACGAGGACCGACTCGAGGCACAAATGATAAGGTTGAGTCAAACGAGGCCCGACTCAATGCATAAATGATATGGTTGAGTCAAACGAGGCTCAGCTTGAGGCACATATGCTATGGTTGAGTCAAACAAGGCCCAACTCGAGGCGTAAATGATAAGGTTGAGTCAAACGAGGCCTAACTCGAGGTACAAATCATAAGGTTTAGTCAAATGAGGCCCGACTTGAGGCACAAATAATATAGGTGAGTCAAATGAGGCCCGACTCGAGGCACGAACGGTAAGGGTGAGTTGAACGAGGCTCGACTCGAGGCACAAATTATAGGGTTGAGTCCAATGAGGCCCAACTTGAAGTACAAATGATAAGGTTGAGTCAAATCAGGCCCGACTCAAGGCGCAATTGATAAGGTTGAGTCGAACAAGGCCCGACTCGAGGCTCAAATGATATGGTTGTGTCAAACGAGGCCCGACTCAAGGCATAAATGATATGGGTGAGCCAAACGAGGCTCGACTCGAAGCATAAATGATAAGGTTGAGTTGAACGAGGCCTGCCTTGAGGCGCAAATGATAATGTTGAGTCCAACGAGGCCTGACTCGAGGCACAAATGATATGGTTGAGTCAAACGAGGCTCGACTTGAGGCACAAATGATATGGGCGAGTGAAACAAGGCCCTACTCGAGGTGCAAATAATACGACTGAGTCGAATGAGGCCCGACTTAAGGCGCAAATTATATGGTTGAGTCAAATGAGGACCGACTCACAGCATAAATGATAAGGTTGAGCTAAACGAGGCCCGACTCGAGGCATAAATGATATGGTTGAGTCAAATGAGACCCGGCTTGAGGCACAAATGATATGGGTGAGTCAAACGAGGCCCGACTCGAGGCAAAATGATAAGGTTGAGTCAAATGAGGCCCAACTCGAGGCACAAATGATAAGGTTGAGTCAAACGAGGCTTGACTCGAGGCTCAAATGATTGGGTTGAGTCAAACGAGACCTAACTCGAGGCGCAAATGATATGGTTGAGTCAAATGATTCCCAACTCGAGGCACAAATGATAAGGTTGAGTCAAACGAGGCCCAACTCGAGTTGTAAATGATATGTTTAAGTCAAATGAGGCCCGAGTTGAGGCACAAATTATATGGGTGAGTTATGCGAGG
Organism: Dicorynia guianensis; assembly: GCA_037013595.1. Classification (NCBI taxonomy): domain Eukaryota; kingdom Viridiplantae; phylum Streptophyta; class Magnoliopsida; order Fabales; family Fabaceae; genus Dicorynia; species Dicorynia guianensis. The sequence continues at coordinate 18,683,463 of JASUAB010000002.1, read as the reverse complement.
CCCAAGTCAAGGCGCAAATGGTATGGGTGAGTCAAACCAGCCCCAACTAGAGGCAAAAATGGTAAGGTTGAATTGAACGAGGCCCAACACGAGGCGCAAATGATAAGGCTGAGTCAAATGAGGACTAACTCGAGGCGCAAAGGATAAGGTTAAGCCGAACAAGGCCCGACTCGTGTCGCAAATGATATGGTTGAGTCAAACGAGCCCTGACTCAAGGCACGAATGCTATGGTTGAGTCAAGCGAGGCCCAGCTTGAGGCACAAATGATATGGGTGAGTTAAATGAGGGCCCCCTCGAGGCACAAATGATAAGGTTGAGTCAAACGAGGCCCGACTCGAGGCAGAAATGATAAGGTTGAGTAAAACGAGGCCTGACTCGCGGTGCAAATGATATGGTTGAGACGAACGAGGCCTGACTTGGGGCACAGATGATATGGCTGAGTCAAACAAGGCCCGAGTCGAGGCGCAAATGGTAAGGGCGAGTTGAACGAGGCCCGACTCGAGGTGCAACTTATAAGGTTGAGTCAAACGAGGCCCAACTCGAGGCACAAATGATAAGGTTGAGTCAAAAGAGCCCTGACTCGAGGCACAAACGATAAGGCTGACTCAAGGTGTAAATGATAAGGTTGAGTTAAACGAGGCCCGACTTGAGGCGCAAATGATATGGTTGAGTCAAACGAGGCACGACTCGAGGCATAAATGATGTCGTTGAGTCACACGAGGCCCGACTTGAGACACATATGATATGGGTGAGTCGAACGAGGCCCAACTCGAGGCCTAAATGATGAGGTTAAGTCAAACAAGGCCCGACTGGAGGCATAAATAATATAGGTGAGTCAAACGAGGCCCAACTCGAGGCGCAAATGGTAAGGGTGAGTTGAAGGAGGCTTGACTCGAGGTGCAAATTATAAGGTTGAGTCAAACGAGGCCCAACTCGAGGCGCAAATGATAAGGTTGAGTCGAATAAGGCCCGACTCGAGGCGCAAATGATAAGGTTGAGTTGAACGAGGCCCGACTCAAGGCACAAATGATATGGTTGAGTCAAATGAGGCCCAACTGAAAGCGCAAATGATAAGGTTGAGCCGAACGAGGCCCAACTCTAGGCGCAAATGATAATGTTGAGTCCAACGAGGCCCGGCTCGAGGCACAAATGATATGGTTGAGTCAAACGAGGCTCAACTTAAGGCCCAAATGATATGGGCGACTCAAACAAGGCCCGACTCGAGGCACAAATGATAAGGCTGAGTCGAACGAGTCTCGACTCGAGGCGCAAACGATATGGTTGAGTTGAACGAGGACCGACTCGAGGCACAAATGATAAGGTTGAGTCAAACGAGGCCTGACTCGAGGCATAAATGATATGGTTGAGTCAGACGAGGCTCGGCATGAGGCACAAATGCTATGGTTGAGTCAAACGAGGCCCAACTCGAGGCGTAAATGATAAGGCTGAGTCGAACGAGGCCCGACTTGAGGCGCAAATGATATGGTTGAGTCGAAAAAGGAACGACTCGAGGCGCAAATGGTAAGTGTGAGTTGAACGAGGCTCGACTCAAGGTGCAAATTATAAGGTTGAGTCAAACGAGGCCTAGCTCAAGGCACAAATGATAAGGTTGAGTCAAATGAGGCCCGACTCGAGGCGCAAATGATAAGGTTGAGACGAACTAGGCCCGACTCGAGGCGTAAATGATATGGTTGATTCAAACAGGGCCTGACCCAAGACACAAATGATATGGGTGAGTCAAACACCGCTCGACTCGAAGCACAAATGATAAGGTTGAGTCGAATAAGGCCCGACTCAAGGCACAAATGATATGGCTGAGTCGAACGAGGCCCGACTTAAGGCTCAAATGCTATGGTTGAGTCAAACGAGGCCCGACTCAAGGCGCAAATGATAAGGTTAAGTCGAACTAGGCCCGACTCGAGGAGCAAATGATATGGTTGAGTCAAACAGGGCCCGACTCAAGGCACAAATGATATGGGTGAGTCAAACGAGGCTCAAGTCGAAGCGCAAATGATAAGGTTGAGTCAAAGGAGGCCCGACTCGAGGCGCAAATGGTAAGGTTGAGTTGAACGAGGCCTTACTCGAGGCTCAAATGATTAGGTTGAGTTAAATGAGGCCCAACTCAAGGCGCAAATGATATGGTTGAGTCAAATGATGCCCGACGCGAGGCAAAAATGATAAGGTTGAGTCAAACGAGGCTCGACTCAGGTCGTAAATGATATGTTTGAGTCAAATGAGGCCAGAATTGAGGCACAAATTATATGGGAGAGTTAAACGGGGCCCAAGTCAAGGTGCAAATGGTATGGGTGAGTCAACCCAGCCCCGACTCGAGGCAAAAATTGTAAGCGTGAGTTGAACGAGGCCCAACACGAGGCGCAAATGATAAGGCTAAGTCAAATGAAGACCAACTCGGGGCGCAAAGGATAAGGTTGAGCCAAACAAGGCCCGACTCGTGGCGCAAATGATATGGTTCAGTCAAATGAGCCTCGATTCAAGGCACAAATGATATGGGTGAGTCAAATGAGGCCTGACTCGAGGCGCAAATGATAAGGTTGAGTCGAACGTGGCCCGACTCGAAGCGCAAATGATAATGTTGAGTCAAACGAGGCCCGACTCGAGGCACAAATGATATGGTTGAGTCAAATGAGGCTCGACTTGAGGCACAAATGATATGGTTGAGTCAAATGAGGCACGACTCGAGACACAAATGATATGGTTGAGTCAAACGAGGCTCGACTCGAGACGCAAATGATAAGGCTGAGTCAAACGAGGCACGACTCGAGGCGCAAATGATATGGTTGAGTCGAACGAGGAACAACTCGAGGCACAAATGATAAGGTTGAGTCAAACGAGGCCCGACTCGAGGCGTAAATGATAAGGTTGAGTCGAACGAGGCCAGACTCGAGGCACAAATGATAAGGTTAAATCAAACGAAGCTTGACGCAAGGCGCAAATGATATGGTTGAGTCAAATGTGCCCCAAGTTGATGAACAAATGATATGGGTGAGTCAAACGAGGCCCGACTCCAGGCGCAAATGATAAGGTTGAGTCAAATGAGGCCCGAGTCGAGGCGCAAATGATAAGGTTGAGCCAAATGAGGCCTGACTCGAGGCGCAGATGATAAGGTTGAGTCAAATATGGCTTGACTTGAGGCATAAATTATATGGTTGAGTCAAACGAGGCCCGACTTGAGGCGCAAATGATATGGTAGAGTCCAATGAGGCCCGACTCAAGCCACAAATGATATAGGTGAGTCAAACAAGGCTCAACTCGATGCGCAAATGATATGGTTGAGTAAAACGAGGCCCGAGTTGATGCACAAAAGATATGGGTGAGTCAAACGAGGCCCGACTTGAGGCGCAGATGATAAGGTTAAGTTAAACGAGCCCCGACTCGAGGCGCGAATGATATGGTTGAGTCAAACGAGGCCTGACTCGAGGCGCAAATGGTAAGGTTGAGTCGAACGAGGCCCCACTCGAGGCGCAAATGATAAGGTTTAGTCAAATGAGGCCCGACTCGAGGTGCAAATGATATGGTTCAGTAAAATGAGCCCCGAGTTGATGCACAAAAGATATGAGTGAGTAAAGCGAGGCCCAACTCGAGGCACAAATGATAAGGTAGAGTCAAACGAGGCCTGACTCGAGGCACAGATGATAAGGTTGAGTTAAACGAGGCCCGACTCAAGGCGCAAATGATATGGTTGAGTCAAATGAGGCCCGCCTAAAGGCGCAAATAATAAGGTTGAGTCAAATGAGGCCTGACACGAGGCGCAAATGATAAGGTTGAGTAAAACGAGCCCCGAGTTGATGCACAAAAGATATGGGTGAGTCAAACGAGGCCCGACTCGAGGTGCAAATGATATGGTTGAGTCAAATGAGGCCCAACTCGAGGCGCAAATGATAAGGTTGAGTCAAAGGAGGCCTGACTCGAGGCGCTAATGATAAGGTTGAGTCGAACGAGGCCCGAGTCGAGGAGCAAATGATAATGTTGACTCAAATGTGGCCCGACCCAAGTCGCAAATGATATGGTTTAGTCAAACGAGCCCCGATTCGAGGCACAAATGATAAGGTTGAGTAAAATGAGGCCCGACTCGAGGCACAATTAGTACGGTTGAGTCAAACGAGTCCCAAGTTAGTGCACAAATGATATGTTTGAGTCAAACGAGGCCTGACTCGAGGCGTAAATGATAAGGTTGAGTCGAACGAGGCCGGACTCGAGGCACAAATGATAAGGTTAAGTCAAACGAAGCTTGACGCAAGGCGCAAATGATATGGTTGAGTCAAATGTGCCCCAAGTTGACGAACAAATGATATGGGTGAGTCAAACGAGGCCCGACTCGAGGCGCAAATGATAAGGTTAAGTCAAATGAGGCCCGAGTCGAGGCGCAAATGATAAGGTTGAGCCAAATGAGGCCTGACTCGAGGCGCAGATGATAAGGTTGAGTCAAATGTGGCTTGACTTGAGGCATAAATTATATGGTTGAGTCAAACGAGGCCCGACTTGAGGCGCAAATGATATGGTAGAGTCCAATGAGGCCCGACTCGAGCCACAAATGATATGGGTGAGTCAAACAAGGCTCAACTCGATGCGCAAATGATATGGTTGAGTAAAACGAGCCCCGAGCTGATGCACAAAAGATATGGGTGAGTCAAACGAGGCCCAACTGGAGGTGCAGATAATAAGGTTGAGTTAAAGACGGCCCGCCTCGAGGCGCAAATGATATGGTTGAGTCAAACGAGCCCCGAGTTGATGCACAAAAGATATGGGTGAGTCAAACGAGGCCCGACTCAAGGTGCAAATGATATGGGTGAGTCAAACAAGGCCCGACTCGAGGCACAAATGATATGGTTGAGTCAAACGAGGCCCAACTCGAGGCGCAAATGATAAGTTTAAGTCAAATGAGGCCCGACTCGAGGAGCAAAGGATAAGGTTGAGTCAAACAAGGCCTGACTCGAGGTGCAAATGAGAAGATTGAGTAAAACGAGGCCTGACTCGAGGTGCAAATGATATGGTTGAGTCAAATGTGGCCCGACCCGAGTCACAAATGATATGTTTTGGTCAAACAAGGCCCAACTCAAGGCACAAATGGTATGGTTGAGTGAAACGAGTCCCAAGTTAATGCACAAATGATATGGTTGAGTCAAAAGAGGCCTAACTCGAGGCACAAATGATATTGTTGAGTCAAAGGAGGCACGACTCGAGGTGCAAATGATAAGGTTGAGTCAAACGACGCCGGCCTTGAGGCAAATGATAAGGTTGAGTCGAATGAGGCCCAACTCGAGGCGCAAATTATAAGGTTGAGTCAAATGAGTCCCGACTCGAGGCGCAAATGATAAGGTTGAGTCAAAGGAGGCCCGACTTGAGGTGCAAATGATAACGCTGAGTCGAACGAGGCCCGAGTCGAGGCACAAATGATAAGGTTAAGTCAAATGAGGCTCGACTCGAGGCACAAATAGTATGGTTGAGTCAAACGAGTCCCAAGTTAATGCACAAATGATATGGTTGAGTGAAATGAGGCCCGACTCGAGGCGCAGATGATAAGGTTGAGTCAAATGTGGCCTGACTTGAGGCGCAAATGATAAGGTTGAGCTAAATGAGGCCTGACTCGAGGCGCAGATGATAAGGTTGAGTCAAATGTGGCCTGACTTGAGGCGTAAATTATATGGTTGAGTCAAACAAGGCCCGACTTGAGACGCTAATGATATGGTAGAGTCAAATGAGGCCCGACTCGAGCCACAAATGATATGGGTGAGTCAAACAAGGCTCAACTCGATGCGTAAATGATATGGTTGAGTAAAACGAGCCCCGAGCTAATGCACAAAAGATATGGGTGAGTCAAACGAGGCCCAACTGGAGGTGCAGATGATAAGGTTGAGTTAAACAAGGCCCGCCTCGAGGCGCCACTGATATGGTTGAGTAAAACAAGCCCCGAGTTGATGCACAAAAGATATGGGTGAGCCGAACGAGGCCCAACTTGAGGCACAAATGATAAGGTTGAGTCAAACGATGCCCGACTCGAGGCAGAAATGATATGGTTGAGTCAAACTAGGCCCGACTCGAGGCGCAAATGATAAGGTAGAGTCGAACGAGGCCCCACTCGAGGCGCAAATGATAAGGTTGAGCCGGATAAGGCCCGACTCGAGGCGCAACTAATAAGGTTGAGTAGAGTGAGGCCTGACTCAAGGTACAAATGATATGGTTGAGTCAAACGAGGCCCAACTCGAGGCGCAAATGATAAGGTTGAGTCAAAGGAGGCCCGACTCAAGGTGCAAATGATAAGGTTGAGTCAAACGAGGCCCAACTCGAAGCGCAAATGATAAGGTTGAGTCAAATGAGGCGCGACTCGAGGCACAAATGATAAGGTTGAGTCGAACGAGGGCCGACTCGAGGCACAAATGATAATGTTGAGTCAAATGTGGCCCGACCCGAGTCGCGAATGATATGGTTTGGTCAAACAAGGCCCGACTCGGGGCACAAATGATAAGGTTGAGTCAAATGAGTCCCAGCTCAAGGCACTAATGGTATGGTTGAGTGAAACGAGTCCCAAGTTAATGCACAAATGATATGGTTGAGTCAAACGAGGCCCAACTCGAGGCACAAATGATATTGTTGAGTCAAAGGAGGCATGACTTGAGGTGCAAATGATAAGGTTGAGTCAAACGAGGCCGGCCTTGAGGCGCAAATGATAAGGTTAAGTCGAATGAGGCCTAACTCGAGGCGCAAATTATAAGGTTGAGTCAAATGAGTCCCGACTCGAGGCGCAAATAATAAGGTTGAGTCAAAGGAGGCCCGACTTGAGGTGCAAATGATAAGGTTGAGTCGAACGAGGACCGACTCGAGGCACAAATGATAAGGTTAAGTCAAATGAGGCTCGACTCGAGGCACAAATAGTATGGTTGAGTCAAACGAGTCCCAAGTTAATGTACAAATGATATGGTTGAGTCAAACGAGGCCCGACTCGAGGCACAGATGATAAGGTTGAGTCAAATGTGGCCTGACTTGAGGCGTAAATTATATGGTTGAGACAAACGAGGCCCAACTTGAGGCGCAAATGATATGGTTAAGTCAAACGAAGCCCGACTCGAGCCACAAATCATATGGTTGAGTCAAATGAGGCCCGACTCGAGGCGCAGATGATAAGGTTGAGTCAAATGTGGCCTGACTTGAGGCGTAAATTATATGGTTGAGTCAAACAAGGCCTGACTTGAGGCGCAAATGATATGGTAGAGTCAAATGAGGCCCGATTCGAGCCACAAATGATATGGGTGAGTCAAACAAGGCTCAACTCGATGCGCAAATGATATGGTTGAGTAAAACGAGCCCCGAGCTGATGCACAAAAGATATGGGTGAGTCAAACGAGGCCCAACTGGAGGTGCAGATGATAAGGTTGAGTTAAACAAGGCCCGCCTCGAGGCGCAAATGATATGGTTGAGTAAAACAAGCCCCGAATTGATGCACAAAAGATATGGGTGAGTCGAACGAGGCCCAACTTGAGGCGCAAATGATAAGGTTGAGTCAAACGATGCTCGACTAGAGGCAGAAATGATATGGTTGAGTCAAACTAGGCTCGACTCGAGGCGCAAATGATAAGGTAGAGTCGAACGAGGCCCCACTCGAGGCGCAAATGATAAGGTTGAGCCGAACGAGGCCTGACTCGAGGCGCAAATGATAAGGTTGAGTAGAGTGAGGCCTGACTCAAGGCGCAAATGATATGGTTGAGTCAAACAAGGCCCGAGTCGAGGCGCAAATGATAAGGTTGAGTCAAAGGAGGCCTGACTCAAGGTGCAAATGATAAGGTTGAGTCGAACGAGGCCCAACTTGAGGCGCAAATGATAAGGTTGAGTCAAATGAGGCCCGACTCGAGGCACAAATGATAAGGTTGAGTCGAATGAGGCCCGACTCAAGGCACAAATGATAATGTTGAGTCAAATGTGGCCCGACCCGAGTCGCAAATGATGTGGTTTGGTCATACAAGGCCCGACTCGGGGCACAAATGATAAGGTTGAGTCAAATGAGTCCCAGCTCAAGCCACAAATGGTATGGTTGAGTGAAACGAGTCCCAAGTTAATGCACAAATGATATGGTTGAGTCAAACGAGGCCCAACTCGAGGCACAAATGATATTGTTGAGTCAAAGGAGGCACGACTTGAGGTGCAAATGATAAGGTTGAGTCAAACGAGGCCGGCCTTGAGGCGCAAATGATAAGGTTGAGTCGAATGAGGCCCAACTCGAGGCGCAAATTATAAGGTTGAGTCAAATGAGTCCCGACTCGAGGCGCAAATGATAAGGTTGAGTCAAAGGAGGCCCGACTTGAGGTGCAAATGATAAGGTTGAGTCAAACGAGGCCCGACTCGAGGCACAAATGATAAGGTTAAGTCAAATGAGGCTCGACTCAAGGAACAAATAGTATGGTTGAGTCAAACAAGTCCCAAGTTAATGCACAAATGATATGGTTGAGTCAAACGAGGCCCGACTCGAGGCGCAGATGATAAGGTTGAGTCAAATGTGGCCTGACTTGAGGCGTAAATTATATGGTTGAGTCAAACGAGACCCAACTTGAGGCGCAAATGATATGGTTAAGTCAAACGAAGCCCGACTCGAGCCACAAATGATATGGCTGAGTCAAACAAGGCTTGACTCATTGCGCAAATGGTATGGTTGAGTCAAACGAGTCTCAACTTGATGCACAAATGGTATGGTTGAGTCAAATGAGGCTTACCTCAAGGCGTAAATGATAAGGGTGGGTCGAACGAGGTACAACTCGAGGTACAAATGATAAGGTTGAGTTAAACGAGGCCCGAGTCGAGGCACAAATGATAAGGATGAGTTAAATGAGACCCGACTCGAGGTGCAAATGATATGGTTGAGTCAAACGAGGCCCAACTCGAGGCGCAAATGATAAGATTGAGTCAAAGGAGGCCCGACTTGAGGCACTAATGATAAGGTTGAGTTGAACGAGGCCTGACTCGAGGAGCAAATGATAATGTTGACTCAAATGTGGCCCGACGTAAGTCGCAAATGATATGGTTTAGCCAAACGAGCCCTGATTCGAGGCACAAATGATAAGGTTGAGTAAAATGAGGCCTGACTCGAGGCACAAATAGTACGGTTGAGTCAAATGAGTCCCAAGTTAATGCACAAATGATATGGTTGAGTCAAACGAGGCCTGACTCGAGCGTAATTGATAAGGTTGAGTCGAACGAGGTCGGACTCGAGGCACAAATGATAAGGTTAAGTCAAACGAAGCTTGACGCAAGGCGCAAATGATATGGTTGAGACAAATGTGTCCCGAGTTGACGCACAAATGGTATGGGTGAGTCTAACGAGGCCCGACTAGAGGCGCAAATGATAAGGTTGAGTCAAATGAGGCCCGACTTGAGGCGCAAATGATAAGGTTGAGTCAAATGTGGCCTGACTTGAGGCGTAAATTATATGGTTGAGTCAAACAAGGCCCGACTTAAGGCGCAAATGATATGGTAGAGTCAAATGAGGCCCAACTCGAGCCACAAATGATATGGGTGAGTCAAACAAGGCTCAACTCGATGCGCAAATGATATGGTTGAGTAAAACGAGCCCCGAGCTAATGCACAAAAGATATGGGTGAGTCAAACGAGGCCCAACTGGAGGTGCAGATGATAAGGTTGAGTTAAACAAGGCCCGCCTCGAGGCGCAAATGATATGGTTAAGTAAAACAAGCCCCGAGTTGATGCACAAAAGATATGGGTGAGTTGAACGAGGCCCAACTTGAGACGCAAATGATAAGGTTGAGTCAAACGATGCCCGACTCAAGGCAGAAATGATATGGTTGAGTCAAACTAGGCCCGACTCGAGGCGCAAATATAAGGTAGAGTCGAACGAGGCCCCACTCGAGGCACAAATGATAAGGTTGAGCCGAACGAGGCCCAGCTCGAGGCGCAAAGGATAAGGTTGAGTCGAACGAGGCCCGACTCGAGGCGTAACTAATAAGGTTGAGTAGAGTGAGGCCTGACTCAAGCCGCAAATGATATGGTTGAGTCAAACAAGGCCTAACTCGAGGCGCAAATGATAAGGTTGAGTCAAAGGAGGCCCAACTCAAGGTGCAAATGATAAGGTTGAGTCAAACGAGGCCCAACTCGAGGCACAAATGATAAGGTTGAGTCAAATGAGGCCCGACTTGAGGCACAAATGATAAGGTTGAGTCGAACGAGGCCCGACTCGAGGCACAAATGATAATGTTGAGTCAAATGTGGCCCGACCCGAGTCGCAAATGATATGGTTTGGTCAAACAAGGCCAACTCGGGGCACAAATGATAAGGTTGAGTCAAATGAGTCCCAACTCAAGGCACGAATGGTATGGTTGAGTGAAATGAGTCCCAAGTTAATGCACAAATGATATGGTTGAGTCAAACGAGGCCCAACTCGAGGCACAAATGATATTGATGAGTCAAAGGAGGCACGACTTGAGGTGCAAATGATAAGGTTGAGTCAAACGAGGCCGGCCTTGAGGCGCAAATGATAAGGTTGAGTCGAATGAGGCCCAACTCGAGGCGCAAATTATAAGGTTGAGTCAAATGAGTCCCGACTCGAGGCACAAATGATAAGGTTGAGTCAAAGGAGGCCCGACTTGAGGTGCAAATGATAAGGTTGAGTCGAACGAGGCCCGACTCGAGGCACAAATGATAAGGTTAAGTCAAATGAGGCTCGACTCGAGGCACAAATAGTATGGTTGAGTCAAACGAGTCCTAAGTTAATGCACAAATGATATGGTTGAGTCAAACGAGGCCCGACTCGAGGCGCAGATGATAAGGTTGAGTCAAATGTGGCCTGACTTGAGGCGTAAATTATATGGTTGAGTCAAACGAGGCCCAACTTGAGGCGCAAATGATATGGTTAAGTCAAACGAAGCCCGACTCGAGCCACAAATTATATGGCTAAGTCAAACAAGGCTCGACTCATTGCGCAAATGGTATGGTTGAGTCAAACGAGTCTCAACTTGATGCACAAATGGTATGGTTGAGTCAAATGAGGCTTACCTCAAGGCGTAAATGATAAGGGTGGGTCGAACGAGGTACAACTCGAGGTACAAATGCTAAGGTTGAGTCAAACGAGGCCCCATTCGAGGCACAAATGATAAGGATGAGTCAAATGAGACCCGACTCGAGGTGCAAATGGTAAGGTTGAGTCCAATGTGGTCCGACTCGAGGTGCAAATGATATGGTTGTGTCAAACGAGGCCTAACTTGTGCCATAAATAATATGGGTGAGTCAAACAAGGCCTGACTCATGGCGCAAATGGTATGGTTGAGTCAAATGAGTCCCAAGTTGATGCACAAATGATATGGTTGAGTCAAACGAGGCCCGACTCGAGGTGCAAACTATAAGGTTGAGTCGAATGAGGCCTGACTCGAGGCACAAATGATAGGGTTGAGTCAAACGAGGCCCGACTCGAGGCGCATATGAAATGGTTAAGTAAAATGAGCCCCGAGTAGATGCACAAAAGATATGGTTGAGTCAAACGGGGCCCGCCTCGAGGCACAAATGATAAGGTTGAGTCAAACGAGGCCTGACTCGAGGTGCAGATGTTAAGGTTGAGTCAAATGTGGCCCAACTTGAGGCGTAAATTATATGGTTGAGTCAAACGAGGGACGACTTGAGGCACAAATGATATGGTTAAGTCAAACGAGGCCCGACTCGAGCCACAAATGATATGGGTGAGCCAAATAAGGCTCGACTCAAGGCGCAAATGATATGGTTGAGTAAAACGAGTCTCGAGTTGATGCACAAAAGATATGGGTGAGTCAAATGAGGCCCGACTAGAGATGCAGATGATAAGGTTGAGTTAAACGAGGTCTGCCTCGAGGCGCAAATGATATGGTTGAGTAAAACAAGCCCTGAGTTGATGCACAAAAGATATGGGTTAGTCAAACGAGGCCCAACTTGAGGCGCAAATGATAAGGTTGAGTCAAACGAGGCCCGACTTCAGGCGCAAATGATATGGTTGAGTCAAACGAGGCCCGACTTGAGGCGCAAATGATAAGGTTGAGTCGAACGAGGCCCTACTCGAGGCGCAAATGATAAGGATGAGTCAAAGGAGGCCCGATTCGAGGAGCAAAGGATAAGGTTGAGTCAAACAAGGCCCAACTCGAGGCGTAAATGATAAGATTGAGTAGAACGAGGCCCGACTCGAGGCGCAAATGATATGGTTGAGTCAAACGAGGCTTAACTCGAGGCGTAAATAATAAGGTTAAGTCGAACGAGGCCTGACTCGAGTCACAAATGATAAGGTTGAGTCAAACGAGGCTCGACTCGAGGCGCAAATGATAAAATTGAGTAGAACGAGGCCCGACTCGAGGCACAAATAATATGGTTGAGTCAAACGAGGCTTAACTCGAGGCATAAATGATAAGGTTGAGTCGAACGAGGCCTGACTCGAGTCGCAAATGATAAGGTTGAGTCAAACGAGGCCAGACTCGAGGTACAAATGATATGGTTGAGTAAAACGAGCCCCGAGTTGATGCACAAAAGATATGGGTGAGTCAAACGAGGCCCGACTTGAGGTGCAAACGATAAGGTTGAGTCAAACGAGGCCCGACTCCAGGCGCAAACGATATGGTTGAGTCAAACGAGGCCCGACTCCAGGCGCAAATGATAAGGTTGAGTCAAACGAGGCCCCACTCAAGGCGCAAATGATAAGGATGAGCCAAAGGAGGCCCGATTCGAGGAGCAAAGGAAAAGGTTGAGTCAAACAAGGCCCGACTCGAGGCACAAATAATAAGATTGAGTAGAACGAGGCCCGACTCGAGGCGCAAATGATATGGTTGAGTCAAACGAGGCTTAACTCGAGGCGTAAATGATATGGTTGAGTCGAACGAGGCCTGACTCGAGTCACAAATGATAAGGTTGAGTCAAACGAGGCCCGACTCGAGGCGCAAATGATATGGTTGAGTAAAACGAGGCCCGAGTTGATACACAAAAGATATGGGTGAGTCAAACGACGCCCGACTTGAGGTGCAAATGATAAGGTTGAGTCAAACGAGTCACGACTGGAGGCGCAGATGATAAGGTTAAGTTAAACGAGGCTCAACTCGAGGTGCAAATGATATGGTTAAGTCAAATGAGTCCCGACTCGAGGCGCAAATGATCAGGTTGAGTCGAACAAGGCCCCACTCGAGGCGCAAATGATAAGGTTGAGTCAAATGAGGCTCGACTCGAGGCACAAATGATATGGTTCAGAAAAACGAGCCCCGAGTTGACGCACAAAAGATATGAGTGAGTAAAACAAGGCCCGACTCGAGGCACAAATGATAAGGTAGAGTTAAACGAGGCTTGACTTGAGGCACAGATGATAAGGTTGAGTTAAACGAGGCCCGACTCAAGGCGCAAATCATAAGGTTGAGTCAAATGAGACCCGCCTCGAGGCACAAATGATAAGGTTGAGTCAAATAAGGCCTGACACAAGGCGCAAATGATAAGGTTGAGTAAAACGAACCTCAAGTTGATGCACAAAATATATGTGTGAGTCAAACGAGGCCCAACTCGAGGCGCAAATGATAAGGTTAAGTCAAAGGAGGCCCGACTTGAGGCGCTAATGATAAGGTTGAGTCGAACGAGGCCCGACTTGAGGAGCAAATGATAATGTTGACTCAAATGTGGCCCGACCCAAGTCGCGAATGATATGGTTTAGTCAAACGAGGCCTAATTCGAGGCACAAATGATAAGTTTGAGTCAAATGAGGCCCGACTCGAGGCACAAATAGTACGGTTGAGCCAAACGAGTCCCAAGTTAATGCACAAATAATATGGTTGAGTCAAACGAGGCCTGACTCAAGGCGTAAATGATAAGATTGAGTCGAACGAGGCCCGACTCGAGGCGCAAATGATAAGGTTCCATCAAACGAAGCTTGACGCAAGGCGCAAATGATATGGTTGAGTCAAATGTGCCCCGAGTTGACGCACAAATAATATGGGTGAGTCAAACGAGGCCCGATTCGAGGCGCAAATGATAAGGTTGAGTTAAACGAGGCCCGACTCGAGGCGCAAATGATAAGGTTGAGCCAAACGAGGCCTGACTCAAGGCGCAGATGATAAGGTTGAGTCAAATGTGGCTTGACATGCGGCGTAAATTATATGGTTGAGTCAAACGAGGCCCGGCTTGAGGCGCAAATGATATGGTTGAGTCAAACGAGGCCCGACTCGAGCCACAAATGATATGGGTGAGTCAAACAAGGCTCAACTCGATGCACAAATGATATGGTTGAGTAAAACGAGCCCCGAGCTGATGCACAAAAGATATGGGTGAGTCAAACGAGGCCCGACTGGAGGCGCAAATGATAAGGTTGAGTTAAACAAGGCCTGCCTCGAGGCACAAATGATATGGTTGAGTAAAACGAGCCCCGAGTTGATGCACAAAAGATATGGGTGAGTCAAACGAGGCCCGACTTGAGGCGCAAATGATATGGTTGAGTCGAACGATGCCCGACTCGAGGCACAAATGATATGGTTAAGTCAAACTAGGCCTGACTTGAGGTGCAAATGATAAGGTTGAGTCGAACGAGGCCCCACTCGAGGTGCAAATGATAAGGTTGAGTCGAACGAGGCCCGACTCGAGGCGCAAAGGACAAGGTTAAGTCGAACGAGGCCCGACTCGAGGCACAAATGATAAGGTTGAGTAGAACGAGGCCCGACTCGAGGCGCATATGATATGGTTGAGTCAAACGAGGCCCAACTCGAGGCGCAAATGATAAGGTTGAGTCAAAGGAGGCCCGACTCGAGGCGCAAATGATAAGGTTGAGTTGAACGAGGCCTAACTCGAGGCGCAAATGATAAGGTTGAGTCAAATGAGGCCCGACTCGAGGCGCAAATGATAAGGTTGAGTCGAACGAGGCCTGACTCGAGGCACAAATGATAATGTTGAGTCAAATGTGGCCCAACTCGAGTCGCAAATGATATGGTTTAGTCAAATGAGGCTCGACTCGGGGCACAAATGATAAGGTTGAGTCAAATGAGTCCCGGCTCGAGGCACAAATGGTATGGTTGAGTCAAACGAGTCCTAAGTTAATGCACAAATGATATGGTTGAGTCAAATGAGGCCCGACTCGAGGCACAAATGATATCATTGAGTCAAAGGAGGCACGACTCGACGCGCAAATGATAAGGTTGAGTCAAACGAGGCCAGCCTTGAGGCGCAAATGATAAGGTTAAGTCGAATGAGGCCCAACTCGATGCGTAAATGATAAGGTTGAGTCGAACGAGGCCTGACTCGAGGCATAAATGATAAGGTTGAGTCAAAGGAGGCCTGACTCGAGGCGCAAATGATAAGGTTGTGTCGAACGAGGCCCGACTTAAGGCACAAATGATAAGGTTGAGTCAAATGAGGCTCGACTCGAGGCACAAATAGTATGGTTGAGTCAAACGAGTCCCAAGTTAATGCAGAAATAATATGGTTGAGTCAAACGAGGCCCAACTTGAGGCGCAAATTATAAGGTTGAGTCGAACGAGGCCAGACTCGAGGCACAAATGATAAGGTTGAGTCAAACGAAGCTTGACGCAAGGCGCAAATGATATGGTTGAGTCAAATGAGGCTCGACTCGAGGCACAAATGATAAGGTTGAGCCAAACGAGGGCTGACTCTAGGCGCAGATGATTAGGTTGAGTCAAATGTGGCCTGACTTGAGGCGTAAATTATATGGTTGAGTCAAACGAGGCCCAGCTTGAGGCGCAAATGTTATAGTTGAGTCCAATCAAGCTCGACTCAAGCCACAAATGATATGGGTGAGTTAAACAAGGCTTGACTCGTCGCGCAAATGGGTTGGTTAAGTCAGACAAGTCTCAACTTGATGCACAAATGGTACGGTTGAGTCAAACGAGGCTTAACTCGAGGTGTAAATAACAAGGTTGAGTTGAACGGGGCCTGTCTCGAGGCGCAAATGATAAGGTTGAGTTGAACGAGGCTAGACTCAAGGCGCAAATGATCAGGTTGAGTCAAACGAAGCTTGACATAAGGCGCAAATGACATGGTTGAGTCAACTGAGCCCCGAGTTGTCGCACAAATGATATGGGTAAGTCAAACGAGGCCCGACTCGAGACGCAAATGATAAGATTAAGTCAAACGAGGCCTGACTCGAGGCGCAAACGATAAGGTTGAGTCAAATGTGGCCTGACTTGAGGCGTAAATTATATGGTTGAGTCAAACGAGGCCCAACTTGAGTCGCAAATAATATGGTTGAGTCAAACGAAGCCCGACTCGAGCCACAAATGATATGGGTGAGTCAAACAAGGCTCAACTCGTCGCTCAAATGGTGTAGTTGAGTCAAACAAGTCTCAACTTGATGCACAAATGGTATGGTTGAGTCAAATGAGGCTTAACTCGAGGCGTAAATGATAAGGATGGGTCGAACGAGGCCCAACTTGAAGTACAAATGATAAGGTTGAGTCAAACGAGGCCCGACTCGAGGCACAAATGATAAGGATGAGTAAAATGAAGCCCGACTCGAGGTGCAAATGATAAGTTTGAGTCAAATGTGGCCCGACTCGAGGCACAAATGATAAGGTTGAGTCAAACGAGGCCCGACTCGAGGTGCATATGATATGGTTAAGTAAACGAGCCCCGAGTAGATGAACAAAAGATATGGGTGAGTCAAACGAGGCCATACTGGAGGTGCAGATGATAAGGTTGAGTTAAATGAGGTCCGCCTCGAGGCGCAAATGATTTGGTTGAGTAAAACGAGCCTCGAGTTGATGCACAAAAGATATGGGTGAGTCAAACGAGGCCCGACGTGAGGCGCAAATGATAAGGTTGAGTCAAACGAGGCTCGACTCCAGGCGCAAATGATATGGTTGAGTCAAAGGAGGCCCGAATCGAGACGCAAAGGATAACATTGAGTCAAACGAGGCCCGACTCGAGGCCCAAATGATATGGTTGAGTCAAACAAGGCTTAACTCAAGGCGTAAATGATAAGGTTGAGTCGAACGAGGACTGACTCGAGGCGCAAATGATAAGGTTGAGTTAAATGAAGCCCGACTCGAGGCGCAAATGATATGGGTGAGTCAAACGAGGCCCGACTTGAGGCGCAAATGATAAGGTTGAGTCAAACGAGTCACGACTAGAGGCACAGATGATAAGGTTGAGTTAAACGGGACCCGACTCTAGGCGCAAATGATATGGTTGAGTCAAATGAGGCCTGACTCAAGGCGCAAATGATAAGGTTGAGTCGAACGAGGTCCCACTCGAGGCGCAAATGATAAGGTTGAGTCAAATGAGGCCCAACTCGAGGTGCAAATGATATGGTTCAATAAAACGAGCTCCAAGTTGATGCACAAAAGATATGGGTGAGTAAAACGAGGCCCGACTCGAGGCGCAAATGATAAGGTAGAGTCAAACGAGGCCCGACTCGAGACGCAAATGATAAGGTAGAGTCAAACGAGGCCCAACTCGAGGCACAGATGATAAGGTTGAGTTAAACAAGGTCCGACTCGAGGTGCAAATGATATGGTTGAGTCAAACGAGGCCCGCCTCGAGGCATAAATGATAAGGTTGAGTCAAAGGAGGCCCGACTCGAGGCGCAAATGATAATGTTGAGTCAAATGTGGCCTGACCCGAGTCGCAATTGATATGGTTTAGTCAAACGAGGCCCGACTTGAGGTGCAAATGATAAGGTTGAGTCAAACGAGGCCTGACTCGAGGCGTACATGATAAGGTTGAGCCAAACGAGACCTGACTCGAGGCGCAGATGATAAGGTTGAGTCAAATGTGGCCTGACTTGAGGCATAAATTATATGGTTGAGTCAAACGATGCCCGACTTGAGGCGCAAATGATATGGTTGAGTCAAATTAGGCCCGACTCGAGCCACAATTGATATGGGTGAGTCAAACAAGGCTCGACTCATCGCGCAAATGGTATGGTTGAGTCTAACGAGTGTCAACTTGATGCACAAATGGTATGGTTGAGTCAAACGAGGCTTAACTCGAGGCATAAATGATAAGGTTGAGTCGAACAGAGCCTATCTCGAGGCGCAAATGATAAGGTTGAGTCGAACAAGACTGGACTCGAGGCGCAAACGAGGTCTGACTCGAGTCACAAATGATAAGATTGAGTAGAACGAGACCCAGCTCAAGGTGCAAATGATAATATTGAGTCAAACGAGGCCCGACTTGAGGCGTAAATGATATGTTTGAGTCAAACGAGACCCGACTTGAGGCACTAATGATATGGGTGAGTCAAACGAGGCCCGACTCGAGGTGCAAATGATATGGTTGAGTCCAACGAGGTTCGACTCGAGGCACAAATGATAAGGTTGAGTCAAACGAAGCCCGATGCAAGGCGCAAATGATATAGTTGAGTCAAACGAGCCTCGAGTTGATGCACAAATGATATGGATGAGTCAAACGAGGCCCGACTCGAGGCGCAAATGATAAGGTTGAGTCAAACGAGGCCCGACTCAAGGCGCAAATGATAAGCTTGAGTCAAATGTGGCTCGACTCGAGGCGCAAATGATATGGTTAAGTTAAACGAGGCTCGACTTGAGGCGCAAATGATTTGGTTGAGTCAAACGAGGCCTAACTTGAGGCACAAATGATATGGCTGAGTCAAATGAGGCCCGACTCGTGCCGCAAGTGATATGGGTGAGTCAATCAAGGCCTAACTTGTGGCGCAAATGGTATGGTTGAGTGAAATGATTCCTAAGTTGATGCACAAATGATATGGTTGGGTGAAACGAGGCCCGACTCGAAGTGCAAATGATAAGGTTGAGTCGAACGAGGCCTGACTCGAGGCGCAAATGATAAGGTTGAGTGAAACAAGGCCTGGCTCAAGGCGCAAATGATATGGTTGAGTAAAATCAGCCCCGAGTTGATGCACAAAAGATATGGGTGAGTCAAACGAGGCCCGACTTGAGGCGCAAATGATAAGGTTGAGTTAAACGAGGCCGAACTCGAGGCGCAGATGATAAGGCTGAGTTAAACGAGGCCCGACTTGAGGCGCAAATGATAACGTTGAGTCTAACGAGGCCTGACTCGAGGCGTAAATTATAAGGTTGAGTCAAACGAGGCCCGACTCGAGGCACAAATGATATAGTTGAGTCAAACGCACCTGACTTGATGCACAAATGATAAAGTTGATTCAAATAAGGCCCGACTCGAGGCACAAATGATATTGTTGAGTCAAACGAGGCTGAACTCGAGGCACAAGTGATATGGGTGAGTCAAACGAGGCCCGACTCGAGGCACAAGTGATATTGGTGAGTCAAACGAGGCGCAACTCGTGGCGCAAATGGTATGGTTAAGTCAAACGAGTCCTAAGTTGATGCACAAATGATATGGTTGAGTCAAACGAGGCATGACTCAAGGCGCAAATGATAAGGTTGAGTCGAACGAGGCCTGACTCGAGGTGCAAATGATATGGGTGAGTTAAACGTGGCCCGACTCATGGCGCAAATGGTAAGGGTGAGTTGAATGAGGCCCAACACGAGGCGCAAATGATAAGGTTAAGTCAAACGAGGACCAACTCAACGTGCAAATGATAAGGTTGAGTCGAACGAGGCCCGACTCGAGGTGCAAATGATATGGTTGAGTCAAAGGAGGCCCGACTCAAGGCACAAATGATAAGGTTGAGTCGAACGAGGCCCGACTCGATGCACAAATGATATGGTTGAGTCAAACGAGGCCTGACTCGAGGCGCAAATGATATGGGTGAGTCAAACAAGTCCTGACTCGTCGCGCAAATGGTATGGTTGAGTCAAACGAGTCCCAAGTTGATGCACAAATGATATGGTTGAGTCAATTGGGGCCCGACTCGAGGCGCAAATGATAAGGTTGAGTCGAATGAGGCCTGACTTGAGGCACAAATAATAAGGTTAAGTCAAACGAGGCCCGACACGAGGCACAAATGATATGGTTGAGTCAAACAAGGCCCGACTCGAGGCGCAAATGGTAAGGGTGAGTTGAATGAGGCCCAACACGAGGCGCAAATGATAAGGTTAAGTCAAACGAGGAACAACTCGACGCGCAAATGATAAGGTTGAGTCGAACGAGGCCCGACTTAAGGCGCAAATGATATGGTAGAGTCAAACGAGGCCCAACTCAAGGCACAAATGATATGGGCAAGTCAAACGAGACCCGACTCGAGGCACAAATGATATGGTTGAGCCGAACGAGGCACGACTTGAGGCACAAATCATATGGGTGAGTCAAACGAGGCCCGACTCGGGGTGCAAATGATAAGGTTGAGTCCAATAAGGCCCGACTCAATGCACAAATGATATGGGCGAGTCAAATGAGGCCCGACTCGAAGCGCAAATGATAAGGTTGAGTCAAATGAGACCCGGCTTGAGGCGTAAATGATAATTTTGAGTCAAACGAGGCCCGACTCGAGGCACAAATGATATGGTTGAGTCAAATGTGACCCGGCTCGAGGCGTAAATGATAATTTTGAGTCAAACGAGGCCCGTCTCAAGGCACAAATCATAAGGTTGAGTCAAACGAGGATCGACTCGAGGCACAAATGATATGGTTGAGTAAAACGTGGCCCGACTCTAAGCACAAATGATATGGGCGAGTCAAACGAGTCCTGACTCGAGTCGCAAATGATAAGGTTGAGTCGAACGAGACCCGGCTCGAGGCGTAAATGATAATTTTGAGTCAAACAAGGCCCGACTCGATGCACAAATGATATGGTTGAGTCAAATGTGACCTGGCTCAAGGCGTAAATGATAATTTTGAGTCAAACGAGGCCTGACTCGAGGCACAAATCATAAGGTTGAGTCGAACGAGGATCGACTCGAGGCGCAAATGATATGGTTGAGTACAACGTGGCCTGACTCTAAGCACAAATGATATGGGCGAGTCAAACGAGTCCCAACTCGAGTCGTAAATGATAAGGTTGAGTCGAACAAGACCTGGCTTGAGGCATAAATCATAATTTTGAGTCAAATGAGGCCCGACTCGGGGCACAAATGATACGGTTGAGTCAAATGAGACCCGGCTCTAGGCGTAAATGATAATTTTGAGTCAAACGAGGCCCGACTCGAGCCACAAATGATATGGGTGAGTCAAACAAGGCACGGCTCGAGGCGCAAATGATAAGGTTGAGTCAAACAAGGCCCAACTCGAGGCGTAAATGATATGTTTGAGTCAAACGAGTCCCGACTTGAGGCACTAATGATATGGGTGAGTAAAACGAGGCCCGACTCAAGGTGCAAAAGATATGGTTGAGTCAAACGAGGCCCGACTCGAGGGGCAAATGATAAGGTTGAGTGAAACGACGCTCGACTCGAGGCATAAATGATAAGGTTGAGTCAAACAAGGCCCGACTTGAGGCACAAATGATTTAGGTGAGTCAACCGAGGCCCGCCTCGAGGTGCAAATGATAAGGTTGAGTCGAACGAGGCCGAACTCGAGGGACAAATGATAAGGTTGAGTAAAACGAGGCCCGAGTCGAGCCATAAATGATAAGGTTGAGTCAAACGAAGCCTGACTCGAGGTACAAATGATAAAGTTGAGTCAAATGAGGTCCGACTTGAGGCGCAAAGAATAAGGTTGAGTCGAATGAGGCCAGACTCAAGGCGCAAATTATAAGGTTGTGTCCAACGAAGCCCGATGCAAGGTGCGAATGATATGGTTGAGTCAAATGAGCCCCGAGTTGATGCACAAATGATATGGGTGAGTCAAACGAGGCTCGACTCGAGGCGCAAATGATAATGTTAAGTCAAACGAGGCCCGACTCGTGGCGCAAATAGGATAGTTCAGTCAAACGAGTCCCAAGTTGATGCACAAATGATATGGTTGAGTCAAACGAGGCCCGACTCGAGGCGCAAATGATAAGGTTGAGTCAAATGTGGCCCGACTCGAAGCACAAATGATATGGTTTAGTCAAACGAGACCCGACTCGAGGTGCAAATGATAAGATTGAGTCAAATGAGGCCCGACTCGAGGCGCAAATGGTATGGTTGAGTGAAAGGAGTCCCAAGTTGATGCACAAATGATATGGTTGAGTCAAACGTGGCCCGACTCGAGGTGCAAATGATAAGGTTGAGTCAAACGAGGCCTGACTCGAGGTGCAGATGATAAGGTTGAGTCAAATGTTGTCCGACTCGAGGCATAAATTATATGGTTCAGTCAAACGAGGCTCGACTCAAGGCACAAATGATATGGTTGAGTCAAATGAGGCCTGACTTGATGCGCAAATGATAAGGTTGAGTCAAACGAGGCTCGACTCGAGGCACAAATGATATGGTTGAGTCAAATGAGGCCTGACTTGATGCGCAAATGATAAGGTTGAGTCAAACGAGGCCCGACTCGAGGCGCAAATGATAAGGTTCAGCCAAATGTGGCCCGACTAAAGGCACAAATGATATGGTGGAGTCAAACATGGCCTGACTCGAGGAACAAATTATAAGGTTGAGTCAAACGAGGCCAGACTCGAGGCACAAGTGATAAGGTTGAGTCAAACGAGGTCTGACTCGAGGCACAAATTATATGGTTGAGTCAAACAAGTCCCAAGTTGATGAACAAATGATATGGTTGAGTCACATGAGGCCCGACATGAGGCACAAATGATAAGGTTGAGTTGAACGAGGCTAGACTTGAGGCGCAAATTATAAGGTTGAGTCCAACGAAGCCCGATGCAAGGCGCGTATGATATGGTTGAGTCAAACGAGCCCCGAGTTGACGCACAAACGATATGGGTGAGTCAAACGAGGCCCGACTCAACGCGCAATTGATAATGTTGACTCAAACGAGGTCTGACTCAAGGTGCAAATGATAAGGTTGAGTCAAATGTGGCCCGACTCGAGGCGCAAATGAGATGGTTAAGTCAAAGAAGGCCCGAGTAGATGCACAAAAGATATGGGTGAGTCAAACGAGGCCCGACTCGTGCCGCAAATGATATGGGTGTGTCAAACGAGGCTTGACTCGTGGCGCAAATGGGATGGTTGAGTCAAACGAGTCCCAAGTTGATGCACAAATGATATGGTTGAGTCAAACAAGGCCTGACTCGAGGCGCAAATGATAAGGTTGAGTCAAATGTGGCCCAACTCGAGTCGCAAAAGATATGGTTTAGTCAAACGAGACTCGACTCAAGGCGCAAATGATAAGGTTGAGTCAAATGAGGCCCGACTCGAGGCACAAATGGTATGGTTGAGTCAAACGAGTCCCAAGTTGATGCACAAATGATATGGTTGAGTCAAACGAGGCCCGACTCGAGATGCAAATGATAAGGTTAAGTCAAACGAGGCTCGACTCGAGGCGCAAATGATAAGATTGAGTCAAATGTGGCCCGACTCGAGGCGTAAATTATATGGTTGAGTCACACGAGGCCCGACTCGAGGCACAAATGATATGGTTTAGTCAAACGAGGCCTGACTTGATGCGCAAATGATAAGGTTCAGTCAAACGAGGCTGACTCATGACACAAATGATATCGTTGACTCAAACGAGGCCCAACTCAAGGCGCAAATAGTAAGGGTGAGTTGAACGAACCCTGACTCGAGGCACAAATGATAAGGATGACTCAAATGAGGCCCGACTCGAGGCACAAATGATAAGGTTGAGTTGAAAGAGACCTGACTCAAGGCACAAATTATAAGGTTGAGTCCAACGAGGCCTGACTCGAAGCACAAATGATATGGTTTAGTCAAACGAGGCCTGACTTGATGCGCAAATGATAAGGTTGAGTCAAACGACGCCTGACTCGAGGCACAAATGATATCGTTGAGCCAAACGAGGCCCGACTCGAGGCACAAATGATATGGTTGAGTCAAATGAGGCCTGACTTGATGCGCAAATGATCAGGTTGAGTCAAACGAGGCCTGACTCGTGGCACAAATGATATCGTTGAGTCAAACGAGGCTCGACTCAAGGCGCAAATGGAAAGGGTGAGTTGAACGAAGCCCAACTTGAGGTACAAATTACAAGGTTGAGTTAAACGAGGCCCGACTTGAGGCACAATAGATAAGGATGACTCAAATGAGGCCCGACTCGAGGCGCAAATGATAAGGTTGAGTTGAACGAGGCTGACTCAAGGCACAAATTATAAGGTTGAGTCCAACGAGGCCTGACTCGAGGCGCTAATGATATGGGTAAGTCAAACGAGGCCCGACTTAAGGCACTAATTATATGGGTAAGTCAAACAAGACCCAACTCGAGGTGCAAATGATATGGTTGAGTCAAACGAGGCGCAACTCGAGGGGCAAATGATAAGGTTGAGTGAAACGAGGCTCAACTCGAGGCATAAATGATAAGGTTGAGTGAAACGAGGCCTGACTTGAGGCAGAAATGATTTAGGTGACTTAAACGAGGCCCACCTCGACGCGCAAATGATAAGGTTGAGTCAAACGAGGCCCAACTCGAGGCGCAAATGATAAGGATGAGTCAAACGAGGCCCGAGTCGAGGCATAAATGATAAGGTTGAGTCAAACGAGGCTCGACTCGAGGTGAAAATAATAAGGTTGAGTCAAACGAGGCCCGACTCAAGGTACAAATGATATGGTTGAGTCAAACGAGGCCCGACTCGAGGCAGAAATGATAAGGTTAAGTCAAACAAGGCCCACCATGAGGCGCAAATGATAAGGTTGAGTCAACCGAGAACCGAGTTGACGCGCAAATGATATGAGTGAGTCAAACGAGCACCAACTCATGGCAAAAATGATAAGGTTGATCTGAACGAGGCCTAATTCGAGGCGCAAATTATAAGCTTGAGTCAAACAAGGCCTGACACGAGGCATAATTGATAAGGTTGAGTCAAAGGACGCCCGACTCGAGGCGCAAATGATAAGGTTGAGTCGAACGAGGCCCGACTCGAGGCACAAATGATAAGGTTGAGTCAAATATGGCCCAACTCGAGGCACAAATATATCATTGAGTCAAACGAGCCCCGGCTCGTGGTAGAAATGATATGGTTGAGCTGAATGAGGCCTAACTCGAGGCGCAAATCACAAGGTTGAGTCAAACGAGGCCCGAGTTGATGCACAAATGATATGGGTGAGTCAAACAAGCACCGACACGAGGCACAAATGATAAGGTTGGGTCCAATGAGGCCGTTCGAGGCGCAAATGATATGATTGAGTCAAACAAGGCCCGACTCGAGGTGCAAATGATAAGGTTGAGTCAAACGAGGCCCGACACGAATCGTGAATGATATGGTTAAGTCAAACGAGGCCTGAGTTGAGGCACAAATGATATGGTTGAGTCAAACGAGTCCCGACTTGAGGTGCAAATGATAAGGTTAAGTCAAACGAGGCCCGACTTGAGGCACAGATGATAAGGATGAGTCAAATGTGGCTCGACTCGAGTCGCAAATGATATGGTTGAGTCAAATGAGGCCTGACTTAAGGCACAAATGATAAGGATGACTTAAATGAGGCCCGACTCATGCTGCAAACGATAAGGTAGAGTTGACTCGAGGTGCAAATGATATGGTTCAGTCAAACGAGGCCCGACTCGAGGCGCAAATGATATGGTTGAGTAAAACGAGTCACGACTTGATGCACAAAAGATATGGGTGAGTCAAACGAGGCCCGACTCGAGGCGCAAATGATAAGGTTGAGTCAAACGACGCCCGACTCAAGGCGTAGATGATAACGTTGAGGTAAATGAGGTCCGACTCGAGGCGTAAATGATATGGTTAAATCATACGAGGCCCGACTCGAGGCACCAATGATGAGGTTGAGTCGAACGAGGCCTAACTTGAGGTGCAAAAGATAAGGTTGAGTCCAACGAGGCCCGACTCGAGGCGCAAATGATAAGGTTGAGTCAAACGAGGCTCGACTCAAGGCGCAAATGATAAGGTTGAGCCAAACGAGGCCCGACACGAGGCGCAAATGATAAGGTTGAGTCAAACGAGGCTCGACTCGATGCGCAAATGATATGGTTGAGTCAAATGAGGCTCGACTCGAGGCGCAAAAGATATGGTTGAGTCAAACGAGGCCCAACTTGAGGCACAAATAATATGGTTGAGTTAAACGAGGACCGACTTGTGCCGCAAATGATATGGGTGAGTCAAACAAGTCTTGACTCGTCGCGCAAATGGTATGGTTGAGTCAAACGAGTCCCAAGTTGATGCACAAATGATATGGTTGAGTCAAACGGGGCCCGACTCGAGGTGCAAATGATAAGGTTGAGTCGAATGAGGCCTGACTCGAGGCGCAAAAGATAAGGTTGAGTCAAATGAGGCCCGACTCGAGGCGCAAATGATATGGTTGAGTAAAATGACCCTGAGTAGATGCACAAAAGATATTGAGGAGTCAAACGATGCCCGACTCGAGGCGCAAATGATAAGGTTGAGTTAAACAAGGCTCGACTCGAGGCACAAATGGTATGGTTGAGTCAAACGAGCCCCAACTTGATGCACAAATGGTATGGTTGAGTCGAACAAGGCCCGACTCGAGCCGCAAATGATAAGGTTGAGTCGAATGAGGCCCGACTCGAGGCGCAAACGATAAGGTTGAGTCAAACAAGGCCCGACTCGAGGCGCAAACGATAAGGTTGAGTCAAACAAGGCCTGACTTGAGGTGCAAATGATAAGGTTAAGTCCAACGAGGCCCGACTCGAGGCGAAAATGATAAGGTTGAGTCGAACGAGGCTCGACTCGATGCGCAAATGATATGGTTGAGTCAAACGAGGCCCAACTCGAAGCGTAAATGATATGGTTAAGTCGAACGAGGCCCGACTTGAGGCGCAAATGATAAGGTTGAGTTGAACGAGGCCCGACTCGAGGCACAAATGATAAGGTTGAGTCAAACGAGTCCCAACTTGATGCACAAATGGTATGGTTGAGTCGAACAAGGCCTGACTCGAGGCGCAAATTATAAGGTTTAGTCAAATGATGCCCGACTCGAGGCGTAATTGATATGGTTGAGTAAAACGAGCCACGACTTGGTGCACAAAAGATATGGGTGAGTCAAACGAGGCCCGACTCGATGCGCAAATAATAAGGTTGAGTCAAATGATATGGTTAAGTAAAACGAGGTCTGACTCGAGGCGCCAATGATGAAGTTCAGTCGAACGAGGCCCAACTCAAGGGGCAAATGATAAGGTGGAGTCAAACGAGGTCCGACTCGAGGCGCAAAAGATATGGTTGAGTGAAACGAGGCCCGACTTGAGGCGCAAATGAAATGGTTGAGTCAAACGAGGCCCGACTTGAGGCACAAATGATTCAGGTAAGTCAAACGAGGCATGACTCGAGGCTCAAATGGTATGGTTGAGTCGTGCGAGGGCTGACTCATGGCGCAAATGATAAGGTTGAGTCAAACGAGGCCTGACTCGAGGCGCAAATGATAAGGTTGAGTCAAACGACTCGAGGTGCAAAATGATATGGTTAAGTAAAATGAGCCACGACTTGATGCACAAAAGATATGGGTGAGTCAAACGAGGCCTAGCTTGAGGCAAAAATGAAATGGTTGAGTCAAACGAGGCCCGACTTGAGGCACAAATGATATGGGAAAGTCAAACGAGGCATGACTCGAGGCGAAAATGATATGGTTGAGTCGAACGAGGCCCGACTCAAGGCACAAATGATAAGGTTGAGTCAAACAAGGCCGACTTAAGGCAAAATTGATATGGGTGATTCAAACGAGGCCAGATTTGAGGCACAAATGATATGGGTGAGTCAAACGAGGCCCGACTCGAGGCGCAAATGGTAAGGGTGAGTTGAATGATGGCCTACACGAGGTACAAATTATAAGGTTGAGTCAAACAAGGCCTAACTCGAGGCACAAATGATAAGATTGAGTCAAATGATGCCCGAGTTGAGATGCAAATGAGAAGGTTGAGTCGAACGAGGCCCGACTCGAGTCGCAAATGATAAGGTTGAGTCAAACGAGGCCCAACTCGAGGCATAAATGATAAGGTTGAGTCAAACGAGACCCAAGTCGAGGCATAAATGATAAGGTTGAGTCAAACGAGGCCCGACTCGAGTTACAAATGATATGGTTGAGTCAAACGAGGCCCGACTCGAGGCAAAAATGATAAGGTTAAGTAGAATGAGGAGCAAATGATAAGGTTGAGTCAATCGAGACCCGAGTTGACGTGCAAATGATATGGGTGAGTCAAACGAGCACCGTCTCGGGGCAAAAATGATAAGGTTGAGCTGAACGAGGCCTAATTCGAGGCGCAAATTATAAGCTTGAGTCAAACAAGGCCAGACACAAGGCATAATTGATAAGGTTGAGTCAAAGGAGGCCCGACTCAGGGCACAAATGATAAGGTTGAGTTGAACGAGGCTCGACTCGAGGCGCAAATGATAAGGTTGAGTCAAATGTGGCCCAACTCGAGGCACAAATGATATCGTTGAGTCAAACGAGCCCCGGCTCGTGGCAGAAATGATATGGTTGAGCTGAACGAGGCCTAACTCGAGGCACAAATTACAAGGTTGAGTCAAACGAGGCCCGAGTTGACGCACAAATGATATGGGTGAGTCAAATAAGCACCGACACGAGGCGCAAATGATAAGGTTGGGTCCAATGAGGCCGTTCAAGGCGCAAATGATAAGGTTGAGTCAAACAAGGCCCGACTCGAGGCGCAAATGATAAGGTTGAGTTGAACGAGGCCCGACTCGAGGCGCAAATGATAAGGTTGATAAGGTTGAGTCCAACGATCCCGACTCGATGCGCAAATGATATGGTTGAGTCAAACGAGGCCCGACTCGAGGCGCAAATGATATGGCTGAGTAAAACGAGCCCTGAGTAGATGCACAAAATATATTGGTGAGTCAAACGATGCCCGACTCGAGGCGCAAATGATAAGCATGAGTCAAACGAGGCCCAACTCGAGGCGCAGATGATAAGGTTCAGTCAAATGTGGCCCGGCTCAAGGCGTGAATGATATGGTTGAGTCAAATGAGGCCTGACTCGAGCCATAAATGATATGGGTGAGTTAAACAAGGCTCGACTCGAGGCACAAATGGTATGGTTGAGTCAAACGAGTCCCAACTTGATGAACATATGGTATGGTTGAGTCGAACGAGGCCTGACTCGAGGCACAAGTCATAAGGTTGAGTCGAACGAGGCCTGACTCGAGGTGCAAATGATAAGGTTGAGTCCAATGAGGCCCGACTCGAGGCACAAATGATATGGTTGAGTAAAACGAGCCCTGAGTAGATGTACAAAAGATATTGGTGAGTCAAACGATGCCCGACTCGAGGCGCAAATGATAAGGTTGAGTCAAATAAGGCCCGACTCGAGGCGTAAATGATATGGTTGAGTCAAACGAGGCCCAACCTGAGGCGCATATGATATGGTTGAGTTAAACGAGGCCCGACTCGAGCCACAAATGATATGGGTGAGTTAAACAAAGCTCGACTCGAGGCACAAATGGCATGGTTGAGTCAAACGAGTCCCTACTTGATGCACAAATGGTATGGTTGAGTCAAACAAGGCCTGACTCGAGGCGCAAATTTTAAGGTTGAGTCGAACGAGGCCCGACTCGGGGCGCAAATGATAAGGTAGAGTCAAATGAGGCCCGACTCGAGGCACAAATGATATGGTTGAGTAAAACGAGCCATGACTTGATGCACAAAAGATATGGGTGAGCCAACCGAGGCCAGACTCGAGGCGCAAATGATAAGGTTAAGTCAAACGAGACCCAACTCGAGGTGCAGATGATAACGTTGAGTTAATCGAGGCCCGATCGAGGCACAAATGATATGGTTAAGTAAAACGAGGCCCGACTCGAGGCGCCAATGATGAGGTTGAGTCAAACGAGGCCTGACTCGAGGCGCAAATGATAAGGTTGAGTCAAACGAGGCCGACTCGAGGCACAAATGATAAGGTTGAGTCAAATGAGGTCCGACTTGAGGCGCAAAAGATATGGTTGAGTCAAACGAGGCCTGACTCGAGCCACAAATGACAGGGGTGAGTTAAACGAGGCTCGACTCGTGGCACAAATGGTATGGTTGAGTCAAACGTGTCCCAACTTGATGCAGAAATGGTATGATTGAGTCAAACGAGGCCTGACTTGAGGCGCAAACGATAAGGTTTAGTCGAACGAGGTCTGACTCGAGACACAAATGATAAGGTTGAGTCAAACGACACACGACTCGAGGCGCAAATAATATGGTTGAGTAAAACAAGCCACGACTTGATGCACAAAAGATATGGGTGAGCCAAACGAGGCCGGACTCAAGGCGCAAATGATAAGGTTGAGTCAAACGAGGCCCGACTCAAGGCGCAGATGATAACATTGAGTTAAACGAGGCCCGACTCGAGGCGTAAATGATATGGTTAAGTCATACGAGGCCCGACTCGAGACACCAATGATGAGGATGAGTCGAACGAGGCCCAACTCGAGGCGCAAATGATAAGGATAGTCAAACGAGGCCCGACTCGAGGCGTAAATGATAAGGTTGAGTCGAACGAGGCTCGACTCAATGCGCTAATGATATGGTTGAGTCAAATGAGGCCCGACTCGAGGTGCAAATAATATGGCTGAGTCAAAGGAGGCCTGACTTGAGGCGCAAATGATAAGGTTGAGTCAAATGAGGCCCGACTTAAGGCGCAAAACATATGGTTGAGTCAAACGAGGCCTGACACGAGCCTCAAATGATAGGGGTGAGTTAAACGAGGCTCGACTCGTGGGACAAATGGTATGGTTGAGCCAAACGTGTCCCAACTTGATGCACAAACGGTATGATTGAGTCAAACGAGGCCTGACTGGAGGCGCAAACGATAAGGTTTAGTTGAACGAGGCCTGACCCGAGGTGCAAATGATAAGGTTGGGTCAAACGAGGCACGACTCGAGGCGCAAATGATAAGGTTAAGTCGAACGAGGCCCGACTTGATGCGAAAATGATATGGTTGAGTGAAATGAGGCCCGACTCGAGGCGCAAATGATATGGCTGAGTCAAAGGAGGCCCGACTTGAGGCACAAATGATATGGTTGAGTCAAACAAGGCCCAACTCGAGGCGCAAATGATATGGGTGAGTCAAACAAGTCCCGACTCGTCGCGTAAATGGTATGGTTAGTCAAACAAGTCCTAAGTTGATGCATAAATGATATGGTTAAGTCAAACGAGGCCCGACTCGAGGCACAAATGATAAGGTTGAGTCGAATAAGGCCTGACTCGAGGCGCAAAAGATAAGGTTGAGTCAAATGTGGCCCGACTCGAGGCGTAAATGATATGGTTGAGTCAAACGAGGCCCGACTCGAGGAACAAATGATATGGGTGAGTTAAACAAGGCTTGACTCGAGGCACAAATGGTATGATTGAGTCAAACAAGTCCCAACTTGATGAACATATGGTATGGTTGAGTCGAACGAGGCCTGACTCGAGGCGCAAATGATAAGGTTGAGTCGAACGAGGCCCGACTCGAGGTGCAAATGAGAAGGTTGAGTCAAATGAGGCCCGACTCGAGGCGCAAATGATATGGTTGAGTAAAACGAACCCTGAGTAGATGCACAAAAGATATTGGTGAGTCAAACGATGCCAAACTCGAGGCGCAAATGATAAGGTTGAGTCAAACGAGGC
Organism: Dicorynia guianensis; assembly: GCA_037013595.1. Lineage (NCBI taxonomy): Eukaryota > Viridiplantae > Streptophyta > Magnoliopsida > Fabales > Fabaceae > Dicorynia > Dicorynia guianensis. Next base: position 18,652,031 of record JASUAB010000002.1, on the reverse strand, counting down.
CCAAATCGAGGAGTAGGTGATAAGGTTGAGTCAAATGTCGCCCGACTCTAGGCGTAAATGATATGGTTAAGTCAAACGGGGCCCGACTTGAGGCGCATATGATATGGTTGAGTCAAACGAGGCCCGGCTAGAGCCACAAATGATATGGGTGAGTTAAACAAAGCTCGACTCGAGGCACAAATGGCATGGTTGAGTTAAACGAGTCCCAACTTGATGCACAAATGGTATGGTTGAGTCGAACGAGGCCTGACTCGAGGCGCAAATTATAAGGTTGAGTCGAACGAGGCCCGACTCGGGGCGCAAAAGATAAGGTTGAGTCAAATGAGGCCCTACTCGAGGTGCAAATGATATGGTTGAGTAAAACGAGCCACGACTTGATGCACAAAAGATATGGGTGAGTCAACCGAGGCCCGACTTGAGGCGCAAATGATAAGGTTGAGTCAAACGAGACCCGACTCGAGGCGCAAATGATATGGTTAAGTAAAACGAGGCCCGACTCGAGGCACCAATGTTGAGGTGGAGTCGAACGAGGCCTAACTCGAGGCGCAAATGATAAGGTTGAGTCAAACGAGGCCCGACTCGATATGCAAAAGATTTGGTTGAGTCAAATGAGGCCCGGCTTGAGGCGCAAAAGATATGGTTGAGTCAAACGAGGCCCGACTCGAGCCACAAATGATAGGGGTGTGTTAAACAAGACTCGACTCGTGGCACAAATGGTATGGTTGAGTCAAACGTGTCCCAACTTGATGCACAAATGGTATGGTTGAGTCAAACGAGGCCTGACTTGAGGCGCAAACGATAAGGTTTAGTCGAACGAGGCCTAACTCGAGGCGCAAATGATAAGGTTGAGTCAAACAAGGCACGACTCGAGGCGCAAATGATATGGTTGAGCAAAACGAGCCACGACTTGATGCACAAAAGATATGGGTGAGTCAAACGAGGCCGGACTCAAGGCGCAAATGATAACGTTGAGATAAATGAGGCCCGACTCAAGGCACAGATGATAACGTTGAGTTAAACGAGGCCCGACTTTTGGCACAAATGATAAGCTTGAGTCAAATAAGGCCTGGCTCGAGGCGCAAAAGATAAGGTTGAGTCAAATGAGGCCCGACTCGAGGCGCAAATGATGTGGCTGAGTAAAACGAGCCCTGAGTAGATGCACAAAATATATTGGTGAGTCAAACGATGCCCGACTCGAAGCACAAATTATAAGGACGAGTCAAATGAGGCCCGACTCGAGGCGCAGATTATAAGGTTGAGTCAAATGTGGCCCGACTCGAGGCGTAAATGATATGGTTGAGTCAAACGAGGCACGACTCGAGCCACAAATGATATGGGTTAGTTAAACAAGGCTTGACTCGAGGCACAAATGGTATGGTTGAGTCAAACGAGTCCCAACTTGATGAACATATGGTATGGTTGAGTCGAACGTGGCCCGACTCGAGGCACAAATGATAAGGTTGAGTCGAACGAGGCCTGACTCGAGGTGCAAATGATAAGGTTGAGTGCAATGAGGCCCGACTCGAGGCACAAATGATATGGTTGAGTAAAACGAGCCCTGAGTAGTTGCACAAAAGATATTGGTGAGTCAAACGATGCCCGACTCGTGGCGCAAATGATAAGGTTGAGTCAAACGAGGCCTGACTCAAGGCGCAGGTGATAAGGTTGAGTCAAATGTGGCCTGACTTGAGGCGTAAATGATATGGTTGAGTCAAATAAGGCCCGACTTGAGGCGCATATGATATGGTAGAGTCAAATGAGGCCCGACTCGAGCCACAAATCATATGGGTGAGTTAAACAAGGCTCGACTCGAGGCACAAATGGCATGGTTGAGTTAAATGAGTCCCAACTTGATGCACAAATGGTATGGTAGAGTCGAACGAGGCCTGACTCGAGGCACAAATTATAAGGTTGAGTCGAACGAGGCCCGACTCGAGGCGTAAAGATATGGTTGAGTCCAACGAGGCCCGACTCGAGCCACAAATGATATGGGTGAGTTAAACAAGGCTCGACTCGAGGCACAAATGGTATGGTTGAGTCAAACAAGTCCCAACTTGATGAACATATGGTATGGTTGAGTCGAACGAAGCCTGACTCGAGGCGCAAATGATAAGGTTGAGTCGAACGAGGCCCGACTCGAGCCACAAATGATATGGGTGAGTTAAACAAGGCTCGACTCGAGGCACAAATGGTATGGTTGAGTCAAACAAGTCCCAACTTGATGAACATATGGTATGGTTGAGTCGAACGAAGCCTGACTCGAGGCGCAAATGATAAGGTTGAGTCGAACGAGGCCCGACTCGAGGTGCAAATGAGAAGGTTGAGTCAAATGAGGCCCGACTCGAGGCGCAAATGATATGGTTGAGTAAAACGAGCCCTGAGTAGATGCACAAAAGATATTTGTGAGTCAAACGATGCCAAACTCGAGGTGCAAATGATAAGGTTGAGTCAAACAAGGCCCAAATCGAGGCGTAGGTGATAAGGTTGAGTCAAATGTCGCCCGACTCTAGGCGTAAATGATATGGTTGAGTCAAACGGGGCCCGACTTGAGGCGCATATGATATGGTTGAGTCAAACGAGGCCCGGCTAGAGCCACAAATGATATGGGTGAGTTAAACAAGGCTCGACTCGAGGCACAAATGGCATGGTTGAGTCAAACGAGTCCCAACTTGATGCACAAATGGTATGGTTGAGTCGAACGAGGCTTGACTCGAGGCGCAAATTATAAGGTTGAGTCGAACGAGGCCCGACTCGAGGCGTAAAAGATAAGGTTGAGTCAAATGAGGCCCTACTCGAGGTGTAAATGATATGGTTGAGTAAAACGAGCCACGACTTGATGCACAAATGGTATGGTTGAGTCAAACGAGGCTTGACTCAAGGCACAAATTATAAGGTTGAGTCGAACGAGGCCCGACTCGAGGCGTAAAGATATGGTTGAGTCAAACGAGGCCCGACTCGAGCCACAAATGATATGGGTGAGTTAAACAAGGTTCGACTCGAGGCACAAATGGTATGGTTGAGTCAAACAAGTCCCAACTTGATGAACATATGGTATGGTTGAGTCGAACGAAGCCTGACTTGAGGCACAAATGATAAGGTTGAGTCAAACGAGACCCGACTCGAGGCGCAAATGATATGGTTAAGTAAAACGAGGCCCGACTCGAGGCACCAATGTTGAGGTGGAGTCGAACGAGGCCTAACTCGAGGCGCAAATGATAAGGTTGAGTCAAACGAGGCCCGACTCGATATGCAAAAGATTTGGTTGAGTCAAATGAGGCCCGGCTTGAGGCGCAAAAGATATGGTTGAGTCAAACGAGGCCCGACTCGAGCCACAAATGATAGGGGTGTGTTAAACAAGACTCGACTCGTGGCACAAATGGTATGGTTGAGTCAAACGTGTCCCAACTTGATGCACAAATGGTATGGTTGAGTCAAACGAGGCCTGACTTGAGGCGCAAACGATAAGGTTTAGTCGAACGAGGCCTAACTCGAGGCGCAAATGATAAGGTTGAGTCAAACAAGGCACGACTCGAGGCGCAAATGATATGGTTGAGCAAAACGAGCCACGACTTGATGCACAAAAGATATGGGTGAGTCAAACGAGGCCGGACTCAAGGCGCAAATGATAACGTTGAGATAAATGAGGCCCGACTCAAGGCACAGATGATAACGTTGAGTTAAACGAGGCCCGACTTTTGGCACAAATGATAAGCTTGAGTCAAATAAGGCCTAGCTCGAGGCGCAAAAGATAAGGTTGAGTCAAATGAGGCCCGACTCGAGGCGCAAATGATATGGCTGAGTAAAACGAGCCCTGAGTAGATGCACAAAATATATTGGTGAGTCAAACGATGCCCGACTCGAAGCGCAAATTATAAGGACGAGTCAAATGAGGCCCGACTCGAGGCGCAGATTATAAGGTTAAGTCAAATGTGGCCCGACTCGAGGCGTAAATGATATGGTTGAGTCAAACGAGGCACGACTCGAGCCACAAATGATATGGGTTAGTTAAACAAGGCTTGACTCGAGGCACAAATGGTATGGTTGTGTCAAACGAGTCCCAACTTGATGAACATATGGTATGGTTGAGTCGAACGTGGCTCGACTCGAGGCACAAATGATAAGGTTGAGTCGAATGAGGCCTGACTCGAGGTGCAAATGATAAGGTTGAGTCCAATGAGGCCCGACTCGAGGCACAAATGATATGGTTGAGTAAAACGAGCCCTGAGTAGATGCACAAAAGATATTGGTGAGTCAAACGATGCCCGACTCGTGGCGCAAATGATAAGGTTGAGTCAAACGAGGCCTGACTCAAGGCGCAGGTGATAAGGTTGAGTCAAATGTGGCCCGACTTGAGGCATAAATGATATGGTTGAGTCAAATAAGGCCCGACTTGAGGCGCATATGATATGGTAGAGTCAAATGAGGCTCGACTCGAGCCACAAATCATATGGGTGAGTTAAACAAGGCTCGACTCGAGGCACAAATGGCATGGTTGAGTCAAATGAGTCCCAACTTGATGCACAAATGGTATGGTAGAGTCGAACGAGGCCTGACTCGAGGCACAAATTATAAGGTTGAGTCGAACGAGGCCCGACTCGAGGCGTAAAGATATGGTTGAGTCAAACGAGGCCCGACTCGAGCCACAAATGATAGGGGTGAATTAAACAAGGCTCGACTCGAGGCACAAATGGTTTGGTTGAGTCAAACAAGTCCCAACTTGATGAACATATGGTATGGTTGAGTCGAACGAGGCCTGACTCGAGGCGCAAATGATAAGGTTGAGTCGAACGAGGCCCGACTCGAGGCGCAAATGATAAGGTTGAGTCGAACGAGGCCCGACTCGAGGTGCAAATGATATGGTTGAGTAAAACGAGCCCTGAGTAGATGCACAAAAGATATTAGTGAGTAAAACGATGCCTGACTCGAGGCGCAAATGATAAGGTTGAGTCAAACGAGGCCCGACTCGAGGTGCAGGTGATAAGGTTGGGTCAAATGTTGCCCGACTCGAGGCGTAAATGATATGGTTGAGTCAAACAGGGCCTGACTTGAGGCGCATTTGATATGGTTGAGTCAAACAAGGCTCGGCTCGAGCCACAAATGATATGGGTGAGTTAAACAAGGCTCGACTCGAGGCACAAATGGCATGGTTGAGTCGAACGAGGCCTGACTCGAGGCGCAAATTATAAGGTTGAGTCGAACGAGGCCCGACTCGGGGCGCAAAAGATAAGGTTGAGCCAAATGAGGCCCAACTCGAGGCGCAATTGATATGGTTGAGTAAAACGAGCCATGACTTGATGCACAAAAGATATGGGTGAGTCAACCGAGGCCCGACTCGAGGCGCAAATGATAAGGTTGAGTCAAACGAGACCCGACTCGAGGCGCAAATGATTTGGTTAAGTAAAACAAGGCCCGACTCGAGGCGCCAATGATGAGGTTGAGTCAAACGAGGCCCAACTCGAGGCGCAAAAGATATGGTTGAGTCAAATCAGGCCTGACTTCAGGCGCAAAAGATATGGTTGAGTCAAACAAGGCCCGACTCGAGCGACAAATGATAGTGGTGTGTTAAACAAGGCTCGACTTGTGGCACAAATGGTATGGTTGAGTCAAACGTGGCCCAACTTGATGCACAAATGGTATGGTTGAGTCAAACGAGGCCTGACTTGAGGCACAAACGATAAGGTTTAGTCGAACAAGGCCTGACTCGAGGCGCAAATGATAAGGTTGAGTCAAACAAGGCACGACTCGAGGCACAAATGATATGGTTAAGCAAAACGAGCCACGACTTGTTGCACAAAAGATATGGGTGAGTCAAACGAGGCCGGACTCAAGGCGCAAATGATAAGGTTGAGTCAAACGAGGCCTGACTCAAGGCGCAGATGATAACGTTGAGTTAAACGAGGCCTGACTCGAGGTGCAAATGATATGGTTAAGTCATACGAGGCCCAACTCGAGGCACCAATGATGAGGATGAGTCGAACGAGGCCCAACTCGAGGCGCAAATGATAAGGTTGAGTTAAACGAGGCCTGACTCGAGGCGCAAATGATAAGGTTGAGTCGAACGCGGCCCGACTCGAGGAGCAAAAGATAAGGTTGAGTCGAACGAGGCCCTACTCGATGCGCAAATGAAATGGTTGAGTCAAACGATGCCCGACTTGAGGCACAAATGATATGGTTGAGTCAAATGAGGCCTGACACGTGCCGTAAATGATATGGGTGAGTCAAACAAGTCCCGACTCGTCGTGCAAATGGTATGGTTGAGTCAAACAAGTCCCAAGTTGATGCACAAATGATCTGGTTGAGTCAAACGAATCCTAACTCGAGCCGTAAATGATAAGGTTGAGTCGAATAAGGCCTGACTCGAGGCGCAAAAGATAAGGTTGAGTCAAACGAGGCCCGACTCGAGGCACAAATGATATGGTTCAGTCATACAAGGCCCAACTCGAGGCACCAATGATGCGGATGAGTCGAATGAGGCCCAACTCGAGGCACAAATTATAAGGTTGAGTTAAACGCGGCCCGACTCAAGGCGCAAATGATAAGGTTGAGTCGAACGAGGCCTGACTCGAGGCGCAAATGATATGGTTGAGTAAAACGAGGCCCGACTCGAGGCACAGGTTATAAGGTTGAGTCAAATGTGGCCCGACTCGAGGCGTAAATGATATGGTTGAGTCAAACGAGGCCCGACTTGAGGCGCATATGATATGGTTGAGTCAAACGAGGTCCGACTCGAGCCACAAATGATAGTGGTGTATTAAACAAGGCTCGACTCGTGGCACAAATGGTATGGTTGAGTCAAACGTGTCCCAACTTGATGCACAAATGGTATGGTTGAGTCAAACGAGGCCTGACTTGAGGCACAAACGATAAGGTTTAGTCGAATAAGGCCTGACTCGAGGCGCAAATGATAAGGTTGAGTCAAACAAGGCACGACTCGAGGCGCAAATGATATGGTTAAGCAAAACGAGCCACGACTTGATGCACAAAAGATATGGGTGAGTCAAACGAGGCCGGACTCAAGGCGCAAATGATAAGGTTGAGTCAAACGAGGCCCGACTCAAGGCGCAGATGATAACGTTGAGTTAAATGAGGCCTGACTCGAGGTGCAAATGATATGGTTAAGTCATACGAGGCCCAACTTGAGGCACCAATGATGAGGATGAGTCGAACGAGGCCCAACTCGAGGCACAATTGATAAGGTTGAGTTAAACGAGGCCTGACTCGAAGCGCAAATGATAAGGTTGAGTCGAACGAGGCCCGACTCGATGCACAAATCATATGATTGAGTCAAACGAGGCCCGACTCGAGGCGCAAATGATATGGTTGAGTCAAACGAGGCCCGACTTTAGGCACAAATGATATGGTTGAGTCAAACGAGGCACGACTCGAGGCACAAATGATGTGGTTGAGTAAAACGAGCCACGACTTGATGCACAAAAGATATGGGTGAGTCAAACGAGGCCCGACTCGAGGCGCAAATGATAAGGTTGAGTCAAACGAGGCCCAACTCAAGGCGCAGATGTTAACGTTGAGTTAAACGAGGCTTGACTCAAGGCACAAATGATATGGTTAAGTCATACGAGGCCCGACTCGAGGCACCAATGATGAGGATGAGTCGAACGAGGCCCAACTCGAGGCGTAAATGATAAGTTGGACTCAAACGAGGCCCGACTTGAGGCGCAAATATAAGGTTGAGTCGAACGAGGCCCGACTCGATGTGCAAATGATATGGTTGAGTCAAATGAGGCACGACTCGAGGCGCAAATGACATGGCTGAGTCAAAGGAGGCCCGACTTGAGGCACAAATGATATGGTTGAGTCAAACAAGGCCCGATTCGTGTCGTAAATGATATGGGTCAATCAAACAAGTCCCGACTCATCGCGCAAATGGTATGGTTGAGTCAAACAAGTCCCAAGTTGATGCACAAATGATATGGTTGAGTCAAACGAGGCCTGACTCGAGGCGCAAATGATAAGGTTGAGTCGAATAAGGCCTGACTCGAGGCGCAAAAGATAAGGTTGAGTCAAATGAGGCCCGACTCGAGGCGCAAATGATATGGCTGAGTAAAACGAGCCCTGAGTAGATGCACAAAATATATTGGTGAGTCAAACGATGCCCGACTCGAGGCGCAAATTATAAGGATGAGACAAACGAGGCCTGACTCGAGGCGCAGATGATAAGGTTGAGTCAAATGTGGCCCGACTTGAGGTGAGTCAAACGAGGCCCGACTCGAGCCACAAATGATATGGGTAAGTTAAACAATGCTCGACTCGAGGCACAAATGGTATGCTTGAGTCAAACGAGTCCCAACTTGATGAACATATGGTATGGTTGAGTTGAACGAGGCCTGAGTCGAGGCGCAAATGATAAGGTTGAGTTGAACGAGGCCTGCCTCGTGGTGCAAATGTTAAGGTTGAGTCAAATGAGGCCCGACTCGAGGCGCAAATGATATGGTTGAGTAAAACAAGCCCTGAGTAGACGCACAAAAGATATTGGTGAGTCAAACGATGCCCGACTTGAGGCGCAAATGATAAGGTTGAGTCAAACAAGGCCCGACTCAAGGCGCAGGTGATAAGGTTGAGTCAAATGTGGCCCGACTCGAGGCGTAAATGATATGGTTGAGTCAAACGAGGCCCGACTTGAGGCGCATATGACATGGTTGAGTCAAACGAGGTCTGACTCGAGCCACAAATGATATGGGTGAGTTAAACAAGGCTCGACTCGAGGCACAAATGGCATGGTTGAGTCAAACGAGTCCCAACTTGATGCACAAATGGTATGGTTGAGTCGAACGAGGCCTGACTCGAGGCGCAAATTATAAGGTTGAGTCGAACGAGGCCCGACTCGGGGCACAAATGATAAGGTTGAGTTAAATGAGGCTCGACTCGAGGCGCAAATGATATGGTTGAGTAAAACGAGCCACGACTTGATGTACAAAAGATATGGGTGAGTCAACCGAGGCCCGACTCGAGGCGCAAATGATAAGGTTAAGTCAAACGAAACCCGACTCGAGGCGCAGATGATAACGTTGAGTTAATCGAGGCTCGACTCGAGGTGCAAATGATATGGTTAAGTAAAACGAGGACCGACTAGAGGCGCCAATGATGAGGTTGAGTCAAACGAGGCCGGACTCGAGGCGCAAATGATAAGGTTGAGTCAAACGAGGGCCGACTCGAGGCGCAAATGATAAGGTTGAGTCAAATGAGGCCCGACTTGAGGCGCAAAAGATATGGTTGAGACAAATGAGGTCCGACTCGAGCCACAAATGATAGGGGTGAGTTAAACAAGGCTCGACTCGTGGCACAAATGGTATGGTTGAGTCAAACGTGTCCCAACTTGATGCACAAATGGTATGGTTGAGTCAAACGAGGCTTGACTTGAGGCACAAACGATAAGGTTTAGCCAAACAAGGCCTGACTTCTGGCGCAAATGATAAGGTTGAGTCAAATGAGGCACGACCCGAGGAACAAATGATATGGTTGAGTAAAACGAGCCACGACTTGATGCACAAAAGATATGGGTGAGTCAAACGAGGCCGTACTCAAGGCGCAAATGATAAGGTTGAGTCAAACGAGGCCCGACTCAAGGCGCAGATGATAACGTTAAGTTAAACGAGGCCCGACTTAGGCGCAAATGATATGGTTAAGTCATACGAGGCCAGACTCGAGGCACCAATGATGAGGATGAGTCAAATGAGGCCCAACTCAAGGCGCAAATGATAAGGTTGAGTTAAATGCGGCCCAACTCGAGGCGCAAATGATAAGGTTGAGTTGAACGCGGCCCAACTCGTGACGCAAATGATAAGGTTGAGTTGAATGAGGCCCGATTCGATGCGCAAATGATATGGTTGAGTCAAACGAGGCCCGACTCGAGGCGCAAATGGTATGGTTGAGTCAAACGAGGCCCGACTTGAGGCACAAATGATATGATTGAGTCAAACAAGGCCCGACTCGTGCCGCAAATGATATGGGTGAGTCAAACAAGTCCCGACTCGTCACGCAAATGGTATGGTTGAGTCAAACGAGTCCCAATTTATGGCACAAATGTTATGGGGGAGTCAAACGAGGTCTGACTCGAGGTGCAAACGGTAAGGTTGAGTTGAATGATGCCCGAGTCGAGGTGCAAACGATAAGGTTGAGTCAAACGAGGCCCGACTTGAGGCATAAATGATAAGGTTGAGTCAAACGAGGCCTGACTCGAGGTGCAAATGATAAAGTTGAGTCAAATGAGGCCAGACTTGAGGCACAAATGATAAGGTTGAGTAAAACGAGGCCCGCCTCGAGGCACAAATCATGAGGTTGAGTCCAACGAGGCCCGGCTCGAGGCACAAATGATAACGTTGAGTCGAACGAGGGCCGACTCGAGGCGCAAATGATAAGGTTGAGTCGAAGGAGGCCCGACTCGAGGCGCAAATGGTAAGGGTGAGTTGAACGATGCCCGACGCGATGTACAAATTATAAGGTTGAGTCAAACAAGGCCTGACTCGAGGCACAAATGATAAGGATGAGTCAAATGAGGCCCGAGTCAAGGCACAAATGATAAGGTTGAGTCGAACGAGGCCCGACTCGAGACATAAATGATAAGGTTGAGTCAAACGAGGCCTGACTCGAGTTGCAAATGATAAGGTTGAGTCAAATGAGGCTCGACTCGAGGCACAAATGATATGGTTGAGTCAAACGAGGGCCGACTCGTGCTGCAAATGATATGGGTGAGTCAAGCAAGTCCTGACTCGTCGCGCAAAAGGCACGGTTGAGTCAAACAAGTCCCAAGTCATTGCACAAATGGTATGGTAGAGTCAAACGAGGCCCGACTCGAGGCGCCAATGATGAGGTTGAGTCGAACGAGGCCCGACTCGAGGCGCAAATGATAAGGTTGAGTCAAACGAGGCCCGACTTGACGCGCAAATGATATGGTTGAGTCCAACGAGGCTCGACTCAAGGCGCAATTGATATGGTTGAGTCAAACGAGGCCCGACTCCAGGCACAAATGATATGGGTGAGTCAAACGAGGCCGGATTCGAGGCACAAATGATATGGGTGAGTCAAACGAGGCCTGACTCGAGGCATAAATGGTAAGGGTGGGTTGAACGAGGCCCAACGCGAGGTACAAATTATAAGGTGGGGTCAAACAAGGCCCGACTCGAGGCACAAATGATAAGGATGAGTCAAATGAGGCCTGACTCGAGGCGCAAATGATAAGGTTGAGTCGAACGAGGCCCGGCTTGAGGCGCAAATGACAAGGTTGAGTCAAACGAGACCCGACTCGAGGTGCAAATGATAAGGTTGAGTGAAACAAGGCCGACCCGAGATGCAAATGATAAAGTTGAGTCAAACGAGGCCTGACTCGAGGAACAAATGATATGGGTGAGTCAAACGAGGCCCGACTCGAGGCACAAATTATAAAGTTGAGTCAAACGAGGCCCGACTCGAGGCATAAATGATAAGGTTGAGTCAAACGAGTCCCGACTCGAGGCGCAGATGATAACGTTGAGTTAAACGAGGCCCGACTCGAGGCGCAAATGTTATGGTTAAGTTAAACGAGGCCCGACTCGAGGCGCCAATGATGAGGTTGAGTTGAACGAGGCCCCACTTGAGGCTCAAATAATAAGGGTGAGTCAAACGAGGACCGACTCGAAGCGTAAATGATAAGGTTGAGTCGAACGAGACCCGACTCGAGGCGCAAATGATAAGGTTGAGTCGAACGAGGACTGACTCGAGGTGCAAAAGATAAGGTTGAGTCAAATGAGGCCCAACTCAAGGCGCAGATGATAACGTTCAGTTAAACGAGGCCCGACTTGAGGCGCAAATGATATGGTTAAGTCAAACGAGGCCTGACAGAGGCGACAATGATGAGGTTGAGTCGAACGAGGCCCGACTCGAGGCGCAAATTATAAGGTTGAGTCCAACAAGGCCCGACTCAAGGCACAAGTGATAAGGTTGAGTCAAATGAGGCCTGACTCGAGGCGCAAATGATAAGGTTGAGTCAAATGAGGCCCGACTCGAGGCACAAATGATAACGTTGAGTCGAACGAGGCCCGACTCAAGGCACAAATGATATGGTTGCGTCAAACGAGGCCCGACTCGAGGAGATATGATAAGGTTGAGTCGAATGAGACCGGACTCGAGGCGCAAATGATAATGTTGAGTCAAACAAGGTCCAACACAAGGCGCAAATGATATGGTTGACTCAAACGAGGCCCGACTCGTGGCAAAAATGATAAGGTTGAATCGAACGAGGCTCGACTCAAGGTGCAAATGCTAAGGTTAAGTGAAACAAGGCCGACTCGAGGTGCAAATGATAAGGTTGAGTCAAACAAGGCCCGACTCGAGACACAAATGATATGGGTGAGTCAAACGAGGCCCGACTCAAGGCGCAAATGGTAAGGGGGAGTTCAACGTGGCCCGACTCGAGGCACAAATTATAAGGTTGAGTCAAACGAGGCCCAACTTGAGGCATAAATGATAAGGTTGAGTCAAATGAGGCCCAAGTCAAGGTGCAAATGATAAGGTTGAGTCGAACAAGGCCCGACTCGAGGCGCAAATGATAAGATGGAGTTGAACGAGGTCCCACTCGAGACAGAAAAGATAAGGTTGAGTCAAACGAGGCCCAACTCGAGCCACAAATGATATGGGTGAGTTAAACAAGGCTCGACTCGTGACACAAATGGTATGGTTGAGTCAAACGTGTCCCAACTTGACGCACAAATGGAACGGTAGAGTCAAACAAGGCCTGACTCGAGGCACAAATGATAAGGTTGAGTCGAACGAGGCCTAACTCGAGGCGCAAATGATAAGGTTGAGTCAAATGAGGCCCGATTCGAGGCGCAAATGATATAGTTGAATAAAATGAGCCACGACTTGATGCACAAAAGATATGGGTGAGTCAAATGAAGCCCGACTCGAGGCGCAAATGATAAGGTCAAGTCAAACGGGGCCCGACTCGAGGCACAGTTGATAACATTGAGTTAAACGAGGCCCGACTCGAGGCGCAAATGATAAGGTTGTGTCAAACGAGGCCCGACTCGAGGCGCAGATGATAATGTTGAGTTAAACGGGGCTCGATTCGAGGTGCAAATGATATGGTTAAGTCAAACAAGGCCCGGCTCGAGGCGCCAATGATGAGGTTGAGTCGAACGAGGCCCGACTCGAGGCGCAAATGATAAGGTTAAGTCGAACGAGGCCCGACTTGAGGCACAGATGATAACGTTGAGTTAAACGAGGCCCAACTCGAGGTGCAAATGATATGGTTAAGTTAAACGAGGCCCGACTCGAGGTACCAATGATGAGGTTGAGTCGAACGAGGCCCAACTCGAGGCGCAAATGATAAGGTTGAGTCCAACGAGGACCGACTTGAGGCGCAAATGATAAGGTTGAGTCGAACGAGGCCCGACTCGAGGCGCAAATGATAAGGTTGAGTTGAACGAGGCCTGACTCGAGGTGCAAATGATAAGGTTGAGTCAAACAAGGCCCAACACCAGGCGCAAATGATATGGGTGAGTCAAACGAGTTCTGACTCGGGGCACAAAGGATATGGTTGACTCAAACAAGGCCTGACTCATGGCACAAATGATAAGGTTGAGTCAAACGAGGCTCGACTCGAGGTGCAAATGATAAGGTTGAGTGAAACAAGGCCAACTCGAGGTGTAAATGATAAGGTTGAGTCAAACGAGGCCCGACTCGAGGCACAAATTATATGGTTGAGTCAAACGAGGCCCAACTCGAGGCGCAAATGGTAAGGGGGAGTTCAACATGGCCCGACTCGAGGCACAAATTATAAGGTTGAGTCAAACGAGGCCCAACTCGAGGCATAAATGATAAGGTTGAGTCAAATGAGGCCCAAGTCGAGGCGCAAATGATAAGGTTGAGTTAAACGAGGCCCGACTCGAGGCGCAAATGATAAGGTAGAGTCGAACGAGGCCCGACTCGAGGCAAAAATGATAAGGTTGAGTCAAACGAGGCCCAACTTGAGCCACAAATGATATGGGTGAGTTAAACAAGGCTCGACTCATGGCACAAATGGTATGGTTGAGTCAAACGTGTCCCAACTTGATGCGCAAATGGTATGGTAGACTCAAACGAGGCTGGCTTAAGGCACAAACGATAAGGTTGAGTAGAACGAGGCCTGACTCGAGGCGCAAATGATAAGGTTGAGTCAAACGAGGCCCGATTCGAGGTGCAAATGATATGGTTGAGTAAAACGAGCCATGACTTGATGCACAAAAGATATGGGTGAGTCAAATGAGGCCCGACTCGAGGTGCAAATGATAAGGCCGAGTCAAACGAGGCATGACTCGAGGCGCAGATGATAACGTTGAGTTAAACGAGGCCCGACTGAGGCGCAAATGATATGGTTAAGTCAAACGAGGCCCGACTCGAGGCGCCAATGATGAGGTTGAGTCAAACGAGGCCCAACTCGAGGCGCAAATGATAAGATTGAGTCAAACGAGAACCGACTCGAGGCGTAAATAATAAGGTTGAGTCGAACAAGGCCCGACTCGAGGCGCAAATGATAAGGTTGAGTAGAACGAGGACTGACTCAAGGTGCAAATGATAAGGTTGAGTCAAATGAGGCCCAACTCGAGGCACAGATGATAACGTTGAGTTAAACGAGGCCCGACTCGAGGCGTAAATGATATGGTTAAGTCAAACCAGGCCTGACCAGAGGCGCAAATGATGAGGTTGAGTCGAATGAGGCCCGACTCGAGGTGCAAATGATAAGGTTGAGTCCAACAAGGCCCGACTCGAGGCGTAAGTGATAAGGTTGAGTCAAAAGAGGCCTGACTCGAGGTGCAAATATAAAGGTTGAGTCAAATGAGGCCCGACTCGAGGCGCGAATGATAAGGTTGAGTCCAACGAGGCCCGACTCGAGGCGCAAGTGGTAAGGTTGAGTCAAACGAGGCCTGACTCGAGGCGCAAATAATAAGGTTGAGTCAAAAGAGGCCCGACTCGAGGCGCAAATGATAAGGTTGAGTCGAACGAGGCCCGACTCGAGGGGCAGATGATAATGTTGAGTTAAATGAGGCTCGACTCGAGGCGCAAATGATATGGTTATGTCAAACGAGGCCCGACTCGATGCGCCAACGATAAGGTTGAGTCGAACGAGGCCCAACTCGAGGCGCAAATGATAAGGTTGAGTCGAACCAGGCCCGACTCGAGGCGCAGATGATAACGTTCAGTTAAACGAGTCCCGACTCGAGCGCAAATGATATGGTTACATCAAACAAGGCCTGACTCGATGCGCCAATGATAAGGTTGAGTCGAACGAGGCCCGTCTCGAGGCGCAAATGATAAGTTTGAGTCAAACGAGGCCCGACTCGAGGCGCAGATGATAACGTTGAGTTAAACGAGGACCGACTCAAGGCGCAAATAATATGTTAAGTCAAATGGGGCCCGACTCGAGGCGCCAATGATGAGGTTGAGTCGAACGAGGCCCAACTCGAGGCGCAAATGATAAGGTTGAGTCAAACGAGGCCCGACTCGAGGCACAGATGATAACGTTGAGTTAAACGAGGCCTGACGCGAGGCGCAAATGATATGGTTAAGTCAAACGAGGCCCGACTCGAGGCGCCAATGATGAGGTTGAGTCGAACGAGGCCCAACTCGAGGCACAAATGATAAGGTTGAGTCCAACGAGGCTCGACTCGAGGCACAAATGATAAGGTTGAGTCGAACGAGGCCCGACACAATGCGCAAATCATATGGTTGAGTCAAACGAGGCACTACTCTAGGCGCAATTGATGTGGTTGAGTCAAACGAGGCCTGACTCGAGGCGCAAATGGGAAGGTTGAGTCAAACGAGGCCCGATTCGAGGCGCAAATAATATGGTTGAGTAAAACGAGCCACGACTTGATGCACAAAAGATATGGGTGAGTCAAACGAGGCCCGACTCGAGGTGCAAATGTTAAGGCCGAGTCAAACGAGGCCTGACTCGAGGCGCAGATGATAACGTTGAGTTAAACGAGGCGCGACTGAGGCGCAAATGATATGGTTAAGTCAAACGAGGCCCGACTCGAGGCGCCAATGATGAGGTTGAGTCGAACGAGGCCCAACTCGAGGCGCAAATAATAAGATTGAGTCAAACGAGGACCGACTCGAGGCGTAAATAATAAGGTTGAGTCGAACGAGGCCTGACTCGAGGCGCAAATGATAAGGTTGAGTAGAACGAGGATTGACTCAAGGTGCAAATGATAAGGTTGAGTCAAATGAGGCCCAACTCGAGGCACAGATGATAACGTTGAGTTAAACGAGGCCCGACTCGAGGCATAAATGATATGGTTAAGTCAAACCAGGCCCGACCAGAGGCGCAAATGATGAGGTTGAGTCGAATGAGGCCCGACTCGAGGTGCAAATGATAAGGTTGAGTCCAACAAGGCCCGACTCGAGGCGTAAGTGATAAGGTTGAGTCAAAAGAGGCCTGAATCGAGGTGCAAATAATAAGGTTGAGTCAAATGAGGCCCGACTCGAGGCGCGAATGATAAGGTTGAGTCCAACGAGGCCCGACTCGAGGCGCAAGTGGTAAGGTTGAGTCAAACGAGGCCTGACTCGAGGCGCAAATAATAAGGTTGAGTCAAATGAGGCCCGACTCGAGGCGCAAATGATAAGGTTGAGTCGAACGAGGTCCGACCCAAGGCGCAGATGATAATGTTGAGTTAAATGAGGCCCGACTCGAGGCGCAAATGATATGGTTATGTCAAACGAGGCCCGACTCGATGCGCCAACGATAAGGTTGAGTCGAACGGGGCCCAACTCGAGGCACAAATGATATAATTACGTCAAACAAGGCCCGACTCGATGCGCCAATGATAAGGTTAAGTCAAACGAGGCCCGACTCGAGGCGCAAATGATAAGTTTGAGTCGAACGAGGCCCAACTTGAGGCACAGATGATAACGTTGAGTTAAACGAGGACCGACTCGAGGCACAAATAACATGTTAAGTCAAACAGGGCCCGACTCGAGGCGCCAATGATGAGGTTGAGTCGAACAAGGCCCAACTCGAGGCGCAAATGATAAGGTTGAGTCAAACGAGGCCCGACTCGAGGCGCAGATGATAACGTTGAGTTAAACGAGGCCTGACGCGAGGCGCAAATGATATGGTTAAGTCAAACGAGGCCCGACTCGAGGCGCCAATGATGAGGTTGAGTCGAACGAGGCCCAACTCGAGGCACAAATGATAAGGTTGAGTCCAACGAGGCTCGACTCGAGGCACAAATGATAAGGTTGAGTCGAACGAGGCCCGACACAATGCGCAAATGATATGGTTGAGTCAAACGAGGCACTACTCTAGGCGCAATTGATGTGGTTGAGTCAAACGAGGCTTGACTCGAGGCACAAATGATATGGGTGAGTCAAACGAGGCCTGATTCGAGGCACAAATGATATGGGTGAGTCAAATGAGGCCGACTCGAGGCACAAATGATATGGTTGAGTCAAACGAGGCCCGACTCATGGCGCAAGATAAGGTTGAATCAAATGACGCCCAACTCGAGGCGCAAATCATAAGGTTGAGTCAAACGACGCCCAAGTTGTCGCACAAATGATATGGGTGAGTCAAACGAGGCACGACTCAAGGCGCAAAGGATAAGGTTGAGTCAAATATAGCCCGACTCAAGGCGCAAATGATATGGTCGAGTCAACAAGGCCTAACTCGAGGCGCAAATGAAAAGTTTCAGTGGAACGAGGCCTGACTCGAGGGGCAAATAATAAGGTTAAGTCAAACGAGGCCCGACTTGAGGCGCAAATGATAAGGTTGAGTAAAACAAGCCCCGAGTTGATGCACAAAAGATATGGGTGAGTCAAACGAGGCCCGCCTCGAGGCGCAGATGATAAGGTTAAGTCAAGTGTGGCCCGACTCGAGGCGCAAATCATATGGTTGAGTTAAACGAGGCCCGACTCGAGCCACAAATGATATGGGTGAGTCAAACAAGGATCGACTCGTGCCGCAAATGGTATGGTTGAGTCAAACGAGTCCCAACTTGATGCGCAAATGGTATGGTTGAGTGAAACGAGGCCCGACTCGTGGCACAAATGATAAGGTTGAGTCGAACGAGGCCTGACTCGAGGTGCAAATGATAAGGATGAGTCAAACGAGGCCCGAGTCGAAGCGCAAATGATATGGTTGAGTAAAACGAGCATCGAGTTGATGCACAGAAGATATGGATGAGTCTAATGAGGCCCTACTTGAGGCGCAAATGATAAGGTTGAGTCAAAAGTGGCCCGACTCGAGGCGTAGATGATAAGGTTGAGTCAAATGTGGTCCGACTCGAGGCACAAATGATATGGTTGAGTCAAACGAGGCCCGACTCAAGGCACCAATGACGGGGATGAGTTGAACGAGGACCGACTCGAGGCGTAAATGATAAGGTTGTGTCAAATGAGGCCCGACTCGAGGCGCAAATGATAAGGTTAAGTCGAACGAGGCCCGACTCGAGGCGCAGATGATAACGTTGAGTTAAACGAGGCCCGACTCGAGGTGCAATTGAGAAGGTTGAGTCGAACGAGGACTGACTCGAGGCGCACATGATAACGTTGAGTTAAACGAGGCCCGACTCGAGGCGCAAATGATATGTTAATTGAAATGAGGCCCGACTCGAGGCGCCAATGATGAGGTTGAGTCGAACGAGGCCCAACTCGAGGCGCAAATGATAAGGTTGAGTCAAACGAGGCCCGACTTGAGGCGCAAATGGTAAGGTTGAGTCGAATGAGGCCTGACTCGAGGCGCAGATGATAACGCTGAGTTAAACGAGGCCCAACTCGAGGCGCAAATGATATGGTTGAGTCAAACGATGCCCGACTCGAGGTGCAAATGATGAGGTTGAGTCGAACGAGGCCCAACTCGAGGCACAAATGATAAGGTTGAGTCAAACGAGGCCCGACTTGAGGCACAAATGATAAGGTTGAGTTGAATGAGGCCCGACACGATGCACAAATGATATGGTTTTGTCAAACGAGGCTCGACTCTAGGCGCAATTGATGTGGTTGAGTCAAACGAGCCCGACTCAAGGCACAAATGATATGGGTGAGTCAAACGAGGCCCGATTCGAGGCACAAATGATATGGGTGAGTCAAACGAGGCCCAACTCGAGGCGCAAATGATATGGTTGAGTCAAACGAAGCCCGACTCGTGGTGCAAGATAAGGTTGAGTCAAATGATGCCCAACTCGAGGCACAAATCATAAGGTTGAGTCAAACGACGCCCGAGTTGACGAACAAATGATATGGGTAAGTCAAACGAGGCGCGACTCAAGGCGCAAAGGATAAGGTTGAGTCAAATATGGCCCGACTCAAGGCGCAAATGATATGGTTGAGTCCACAAGGCCCGACTCGGGGCGCAAATGATAAGGTTGAGTCGAACGAGGCCTAACTCGAGGCGCAAATAATAAGGTTAAGTCAAACGAGGCCCGATTAGAGGCGCAAATGATAAGGTTGAGTAAAACAAGCCCCGAGTTGATGCACAAAAGATATCGGTGAGTCAAAGAGGCCCGCCTCGAGCGCAGATGATAAGGTTAAGTCAAGTGGGGCCCAACTCGAGGCCAAATGATATGGTTAAGTCAAATGAGGCCCGACTCGAGCCACAAATGATATGGGAGAGTCAAACAAGGATCGACTCATGGCGCAAATGATATGGTTGAGTGAAACGAGTCCCAACTTGATGCGCAAATGATATGGTTGAGTGAAACAAGGCCCGACTCGAGGCACAAATGATAAGGTTGAGTCGAACGAGACCTGACTCGAGGTGCAAGTGATAAGGTTGAGTCAAACGAGGCACGACTCGAGGCGCAAATGATATGGTTGAGTAAAATGAGCCTCGAGTTGATGCACAAAAGATATGGATGAGTCAAACGAGGCCCGACTTGAGGCGCAAATGATAAGGTTGAGTCAAAAGGGGCCCGACTCGAGGTGCAGATGATATGGTTGAGTTAAACGACGCCCGAGTTGACGAACAAATGATATGGGTAAGTCAAGCAAGGCACGACTCAAGGCGCAAAGGATAAGGTTGAGTCAAATATGGCCTGACTCAAGGTGCAAATGATATGGTTGAGTCCACAAGGCCCGACTCAAGGCACAAATGATAAGGTTGAGTCAAATGAGGCCCGACTCGAGGTGCAATTGATAAGGTTGAGTCAAACGAGGCCTAACTCGAGGCGCACATGATAACGTTGAGTTAAACGAGGCCCGACTCGAGGCGCAAATGATATGTTAAGTGAAACGAGGCTTGACTCGAGGTGCCAATGATGAGGTTGATTCGAACGAGGCCCAACTCGAGGCGCAAATGATAAGGTTGAGTGAAACGAGGCCCGACTCGAGGCGCAAATGGTAAGGTTGATTCGAACGAGGCCTGACTCGAGGCACAGATGATAACGCTGAGTTAAACGAGGCCCAACTCGAGGCGCAAATGATATGGTTGAGTGAAACGATGCCAGACTCGAGGCGCGAATGATGTGGTTGAGTCGAACGAGGCCCAACTCGAGGCACAAATGATAAGGTTGAGTCAAACGAGGCCCAACTCGAGGCACAAATGATAAGGTTGAGTCAAATGAGGCCCGACACGATGCGCAAATGATATGGTTTGTCAAACGAGGCTCGACACTAGGCGCAATTGATGTGGTTGAGTCAAACGAGCCTGACTCGAGGCACAAATGATATGGGTGAGTCAAACGAGGCCCGATTCGAGGCACAAATGATATGGGTGAGTCAAACGAAGCCCGACTCATGGCGCAAGATAAGGTTGAGTCAAATGATGCCCAACTCGAGGCGCAAATCATAAGGTTGAGTCAAACGACGCCCGAGTTGATGAACAAATGATATGGGTAAGTCAAACGAGGCACGACTCAAGGTGCAAAGGATAAGGTTGAGTCAAATATGGCCCGACTCAAGGCGCAAATGATATGGTTGAGTCCACAAGGCCCGACTCGAGGCGCAAATGATAAGGTTGAGTCAAATGAGGCCCGACTCGAGGTACAATGGATAAGGTTGAGTCGAACGAGGCCTGACTCGAGGCGCACATGATAACATTGAGTTAAACGAGGCCCGACTCGAGGCGCAAATGATATGTTAAGTGAAATGAGGCCTGACTCGAGGTGCCAATGATGAGGTTGAGTCGAACGAGGCCCAACTCGAGGCGCAAATGATAAGGTTGAGTCAAACGAGGCCCAACTCGAGGCACAAATGGTAAGGTTGAGTCGAACGAGGCCTGACTCGAGGTGCAGATGATAACGCTGAGTTAAACGAGGCCCAACTCGAGGCGCAAATGATATGGTTGAGTCAAACAATGCCCGACTCGAGGCGCGAATGATGAGGTTGAGTCGAACGAGGCCCAACTCGAGGCACAAATGATAAGGTTGAGTCAAACGAGGCCCGACTCGAGGCACAAATGATAAGGTTGAGTCGAATGAGGCCTGACATGATGCGCAAATGATATGGTTTTGTCAAACAAGGCTCGACTCTAGGCGCAATTGATCTGGTTAAGTCAAACGAGCCCGACTCGAGGCACAAATGATATGGGTGAGTCAAACGAGGCCCGATTCGAGGCACAAATGATATGGGTGAGTCAAATGAGGCCCAACTCGAGGCACAAATGATATGGTTGAGTCAAACGAAGCCCGACTCATGGTGCAAGATAAGGTTGAGTTAAATGATGCCCAAGTCGAGGCGCAAATCATAAGGTTGAGTTAAACGATGCCCGAGTTGACGAACAAATGATATGGGTAAGTCAAACGAGGCGCGACTCAAGGCGCAAAGGATAAGGTTGAGTCAAATATGGCCCGACTCAAGGCGCAAATGATATGGTTGAGTCCACAAGGCCTGACTCGAGGTGCAAATGATAAGGTTGAGTCGAACGAGGCCTGACTCGAGGCGCAAATAATAAGGTTAAGTCAAACGAGGCCCGACTCAAGGCACAAATGATAAGGTTGAGTAAAACAAGCCCCGAGTTGATGCACAAAAGATATGGGTGAGTCAAACGAGGCCCGCCTCGAGCGCAGATGATAAGGTTAAGTCAAGTGTGGCCCGACTCGAGGCGCAAATGATATGGTTAAGTCAAACGAGGCCCGACTCGAGCCATAAATGATATGGGAGAGTCAAACAAGGATCGACTCATGGCGCAAATGATATGGTTGAGTGAAACGAGTCCCAACTTGATGCGCAAATGATATGGTTGAGTGAAACAAAGCCCGACTCGAGGCACAAATGATAAGGTTGAGTCGAACGAGACCTGACTCGAGGTGCAAATGATAAGGTTGAGTCAAACGAGGCCCGACTCGAGGCGCAAATGATATGGTTGAGTAAAATGAGCCTCGAGTTGATGCACAAAAGATATGGATGAGTCAAACGAGGCCCGACTTGAGGCGCAAATGATAAGGTTGAGTCAAAAGGGGCCCGACTCGAGGTGCAGATGATATGGTTGAGTCAAACGACGCCCGAGTTGACGAACAAATGATATGGGTAAGTCAAACGAGGGACGACTCAAGGCGCAAAGGATAAGGTTGAGTCCACAAGGCCCGACTCAAGGCGCAAATGATATGGTTGAGTCCACAAGGCCTGACTCGAGGTGCAAATGATAAGGTTGAGTCAAATGAGGCCCGACTCAAGGTGCAATTGATAAGGTTGAGTCGAACGAGGCCTGACTCGAGGCGCACATGATAACGTTGAGTTAAACGAGGCCCGACTCGAGGCGCAAATGATATGTTAAGTGAAACGAGGCCTGACTCGAGGCGCAAATGATAAGGTTGAGTCAAACGAGGCCCGACTCGAGGCGTAAATGGTAAGGTTGAGTCGAACGAGACCTGACTCGAGGTGCAAATGATAAGGTTGAGTCAAACGAGGCCCGACTCGAGGCGCAAATGATATGGTTGAGTAAAATGAGCCTCGAGTTGATGCACAAAAGATATGGATGAGTCAAACGAGGCCCGACTTGAGGCGCAAATGATAAGGTTGAGTCAAAAGGGGCCCGACTCGAGGTGCAGATGATATGGTTGAGTTAAACGACGCCCGAGTTGACGAACAAATGATATGGGTAAGTCAAACGAGGCACGACTCAAGCCGCAAAGGATAAGGTTGAGTCCACAAGGCCCGACTCAAGGCGCAAATGATATGGTTGGGTCCACAAGGCCTGACTCGAGGCGCAAATGATAAGGTTGAGTCAAATGAGGCCCGACTCGAGGTGCAATTGATAAGGTTGAGTCGAACGAGGCCTGACTCGAGGCGCACATGATAACGTTGAGTTAAACGAGGCCCGACTCGAGGCACAAATGATATGTTAAGTGAAACGAGGCCCGACTCGAGGCGCAATTGATATGATTGAGTCAAACGAGGCCCGACTTGAGGCGCCAATGATGAGGTTGAGTCGAACGAGACCCAACTCGACGCACAAATGATAAGGTTAAGACAAACGAGGCTCGACTCGAGGCACAAATGATAAGGTTGAGTAGAACGAGGCCCGACACGATGCGCAAATGATATGGTTTTGTCAAATGAGGCTCGACTCTAGGCACAATTGATGTGGTTGAGTCAAACGAGCCCAACTCGAGGCACAAATGATATGGGTGAGTGAAACGAGACCCAGTTCGAGGGACAAATGATATGGGTGAGTCAAACGAGGCCCGACTTGAGGTACAAATGATATGGTTGAGTCAAACAAAGCCTGACTCGTGGCGCAAGATAAGGTTGAATCAAATGACGCCCAACTCGAGGCGCAAATCATAAGGTTGAGTCAAACGACGCCCAAGTTGATGAACAAATGATATGGGTAAGTCAAACGAGGCACGACTCAAGGCGCAAAGGATAAGGTTGAGTCAAATATGGCCCGACTCAAAGCGCAAATGATATGGTTGAGTCCGCAAGGCCCGACTCGGGATGCAAATGATAAGGTTGAGTCAAACAAGGCCCGACTCGAGGTGCAAATGATAAGGTTGAGCCAAACGAGGCCCGACTCGAGGCATAATTGATAAAGTTGAGTCAAACGAGGACCGACTCGAGGTACAAATGAAAAGGTTGAGTCGAATGAGGCTAGACTTGAGGAACAAATGATAATGTTGAGTCAAATGAGGATTGACTCGAGGTGCAAATGATAAGGTTGAGACAAACAAGGCCTGACTCGAGGAACAAATGATATGGTTGAGTGAAACGAGGCCCAACTCAAGGCAAAAATGATAAGGTTGAGTCGAACGAGGCCAAACTCGAGGCGTAAATGATAAGGTTGAGTCAAACGAGGCCCGACTCGAGCCACAAATGATAAGGTTGAGTCAAACGAGGCTCGACTCAAGGTGCAAATGATAAGGTTGAGTCGAACGAGGCTCGACTCGAGGCCCAAATGGTAATGTTGAGTCAAACGAGTCCCTAGTTGACGCACAAATGATATGGGTGAGTCAAACGAGGCCCGACTCGTGGAGCAAAGGGTATGGTTGAGTCAAACGAGTCCGACGTTGATGCACAAATGATATGGGTGAGTTAAACAAGGCTCGACTTATAGCAGAAATGGTATAGTTGAGTCAAACGTGTCCCAACTTGATGCACAAATTGTATGGTTGAGTCAAATGAGGCCTGACTTGAGGCGCAAACGATAAGGTTGAGTCAAATGAGGCCTGACTCAAGGCGCAAATGATAAGGTTCAATCAAACGAGGCCCGCCTCGAGGCGCAAATGATATGGTTGATTAAAACGAGCCACAACTTGATGCACAAAAGATATGGGTAAGTCAAACGAGGCCCGACTCGAGGCGCAAATGATAAGGTTGAGTCAAATGAGGCACGACTCGATGCGCAAATGATATGGTTAAGTCATATGAGGCCCGACTCGAGGCGCCAATGATGAGGTTGAGTCGAACGAGGCCCAACTCAAGGCGCAAATGATAAGGTTGAGTCAAACGAGGCCCGACTCGAGGCGCAAATGATAAGGTTAAGTCGAACGAGGCCCGACTCAATGCGCAAATGATATGGTTGAGTCAAACGAGGCCCGACTCGCGGCGCAATTGATATGGTTGAGTCAAACGAGGCCCGACTTGAGGCACAAATGATATGGGTAAGTCAAACGAGGCCGGATTTGAGGCACAAATGATATGGGTGAGTCAAACGAGGCCCGACTCGAGGTATAAATGATAAGGGTGAGTTGAACGAGGCCCGACGCGAGGTACAAATTATAAGGTTGGGTCAAACAAGGCCCGACTCGAGGCATAAATGATAAGGATGAGTGAAATGTGGCCCGAGTCGAAGCGCAAATGATAAGGTTGAGTCGAACGAGGCCCGACTCGAGGCGCAAATAATAAGGTTGAGTCAAACGAGGCCTGACTCGAGGTGCAAATGATAAGGTTGAGTCAAATGAGGCCAGACTCGAGGCGCAAATGATATGGTGGAGTCGAACGGGGCTCGACTCGAGGTGCAGATGATAAGGTTGAGTGAAACAAGGCTGACCCAAGATGCAAATGATAAAGTTGAGTCAAACGACGCCTAACTCGAGGCACAAATGATACAGGTGAGTCAAACGAGGCCCGGATCGAGGCGCAAATGGTAAGGGGGAGTGGAACGTGGCCTGACTCGAGGCACAAATTATAAAGTTGAGTCAAACGAGGCCCAACTCGAGGCATAAATGATAAGGTTGAGTCAAATGAGGCCCAAGTCGAGGCGCAAATGATAAGGTTGCGTCGAACGAGGACCAACTCGAGGCACAAATGATAAGGTGAAGTCGAACGAGGCACGACTCGAGTCAGAAAAGATAAGGTTGAGTCAAACGAGGCCCAACTTGAGTCACAAATGATATGGGTGAGTTGAACGAGGTCTGACTCAAGGCGCAAATGATATGGTTGAGTAGAACGAGGCCCGACTCGAGGCGCAAATGATAAGGTTGAGTGAAATGAGGCCCAACTCGAGGCATAAATTATAAGGTTGAGTCAAAGAAGGCTTGACTCGAGGCACAAATGATAAGGTTGAGTCAAACGGGGCCCGACTCGAGTCGTAAATGATATGGTTGGGTCAAACGAGGCCCGACTCGAGGCACAAATGATAAGGTTGAGTCAAAGGAGGCCCGACACGAGGCCTAAATGATATGTTTCACTCAAACAAGTCCCGAGTTGAGACACAAATGATATGGCTGAGTCAAACGAGGCCTGACTTAAGGTGCAAATGATATGGGTGAGTCAAAGGAGGCCAGAGTTGAGACACAAATGATAAGGGTGAGTTGAACGAGGCCTACCACAAGGCGCAAATGATAAGGTTGAGTCGAACGAGGCCTGACTCGAGGCGCAAATGATAATGTTGAGTCCAACGAGGCTCGACTCAAGGCCTTAATGATAGGTTTGAGTCAAAGAAGGCCTGAGTTGAGACACAAATGATATGGGTGAGACAAAGGAGGCCCAACTCGAGGGGCAAATGATATGGTTGAGTCAAATGATACCCGACTCGAGGCGTAAATGATAAGGTTAAGTCGAACGAGGCCCGACTCAAGTTACAAATGATATGGGTGAGTCAAACGAGGCCCGACTCAAGGCACAAATGATAAGATTGAGTCGAATGAGGCCAGACTTAAGGCGCAAATGATATGGGTGAGTCAAACGAGGCCCAACCCGAGGCACAAATGATAAGGTTGAGTCGAACGAGGCCCGACTCGAGGCGCAAATGATAAGGTTGAGCCAAATATGGCCCGACTAGAGGGCAAAATGATATGGTGGAGTCCAACGAGTCCCGACTCAAGGCATAAATTATAAGGTTGAGTCAAATGAGGCCCGACTCAAGGCACAAGTGATAAGGTCCCAAGTTAATGCACAAATGATATGGTTGAGTCGAACGAGGCCGGACCCGTGGCGCAAATGATAAGGTTGAGTCAAACGAGGCCCGACCCAAGGTACAAATGATATGGGTGAGTCAAACGAGGCCCGTCTCGAGGCACAAATGATAAGGTTTAGTTGAAAGTGGCCCGACTCGAGGCGCAAACGATAATGTTGAGTCAAACGAGGCCCGACTCGAGGAACAAATGAAATGGTTGAGTCAAACGAGGCCTGACTTGAGGCAAAATGATATGGCTGAGTCAAACGAGGCCCGACTTGAGGCGCAAATGATATAGGTGAGTCAAAGGAGGCCCGAGTTGAGACACAAATGATAAGGGTGAGTTGAACGAGGCCCAACACAAGGCGCAAATGATAAGGTTGAGTCGAACGAGGCCTGACTCGAGGCACAGATGATAATGTTGGGTCAAACGAGGCCCAACTCGAGGCACAAATGAAATGGTTGAGTCAAACGAGGCCCGACATGAGGCACAAATTATAAGGTTGAGTTAAATAAGGCCAGATTCGCAGCACAAATGATAAGGCTGAGTCAAATGTGGACCGACTCGATGCGCAAATGCTAGGGTGGAGTTGAACGAGGCCTGACTTGAGGCATAAATGAGACGGGTAAGTTAAACGAGGTCCAACTCAAGGCGTAAATGATAAGGTTGCATCGAACGAGGCCCGACGCGAGGCACAAATGATAAGGTTGAGTCGAACGAGGCCCAACTTGAGACGGCAATGATATGGATAAGTCAAATGAGGCCCGACTCGAGGCGCAAATGATAAGGTTCAGTCAAACGAGGCCCAACTCGAGGCCTAAATGAAATGTTTGAGTCAAACGAGGCCCAAGTTGAGACACAAATGATATGGGTGAGTTGAACGAGGATTGACTCGAGCCATAAATGATATGGTTGAGTAGAATGAGGCCCGACTCGAGGCACAAATGATAAGGTTGAGTGAAATGAGGCCCAACTTGAGGCATAAATTATAAGGATGAGTCAAACAAGGCTTGACTCGAGGCACAAATGATAAGGTTGAGTCAAACGAAGCCCGACTCGAGGCGCAAATTATAAGGTTGAGTCAAACGGGGCCCGACTCGAGGCCTAAATGATATGGTTGAGTCAAACGAGGACCAACTCGAGCTCAAATGATAAGGTTGAGTCGAACGAGGCTCGACTCAAGGCGCAAATGATATGGTTGAGTCAAACAAGGCCCGACCCAAGGTACAAATGATATGGGTGAGTCAAACGAGGGCCATCTCGAGGCGCAAATGATAAGGTTTAGTCAAAAGTGGCCCAACTCGAGGCGCAAACGATAATGTTGAGTCAAACGAGGTCCAACTCGAGGAACAAATGAAATTGTTGAGTCAAACGAGGCCTGACTTAAGGCACAAATGATATGGTTAAGTCAAACGAGGCCCGTCTCGAGATGCAAATGATAAGGTTGAGTCAAACGAGGCCTGACTCGAGGCACAAATTATAAGGTTGAGTCAAATGAGGCTCGACTCAAGGCACAAATCATATGGATGAGTCAAATCAGGCCTGACTTGACACGCAAATGATAGGGTTGAGTCAAACGAGGCCCGCCTCGAGGCGCAAATGATAAGGATGAGTCAAACGAGGACCGGCTCGAGGCGCAAATGATACGATTGAGTCAAACTAGGCCCGACTCGAGGCGCAAATGATAAGGTTGAGTGAAACGAGGCCCGACTCGAGGCGCAAATGATAAGGTTAAGTCAAACGAGGCCCGACTCGAGTCATAAATGATATGGTTAGGTCAAACGAGGCCCTACTCGAGGCCCAAATGATAAGGTTGAGTCAAACGAGGCCCGACTCGAGGCCTAAATGATATGTTTCACTCAAACAAGTCCCGAGTTCAGACACAAATGATATGGCTGAGTCAAACGAGGCCCAACTTGAGGCGCAAATGATATAGGTGAGTCAAAGGAGGCCCGAGTCGAGACACAAATGATAAGGGTGAGTTGAACGAGGCCCAACACAAGCCGCAAATGATAAGGTTGAGTCGAACGAGGCCCGACTCGAGGCGCACATGATAATGTTGAGTCAAACGAGACCCGACTTGAGGCACAAATGAAATGGTTGAGCCAAACGAGGCCCGACTTGAGGCACAAATTATAAGGTTGAGTCAAATGAGGCCCGACTCACGGCACCAATGATAAGGCTGAGTCAAATGAGGACCAACTCGATGTGCAAATGATAGGGTTGAGTCGAAGGAGGGCTAACTCGAGGTGCAAATGAGACGGTTGAGTCAAACGAGGCCCGACTCGAGGCGCAAATGATATGGTTGAGTCAAACGAGGCCCGACTCGAGGCCTAAATGATATGGTTGAGTCAAACGAGGACCAACTCGAGCGCAAATGATAAGGTTGAGTCGAACGAGGCTCGACTCAAGGCGCAAATGATATGGTTGAGTCAAACAAGGCCCGACCCAAGGTACAAATGATATGGGTGAGTCAAACGAGGGCCGTCTCGAGGCGCAAATGATAAGGTTTAGTCAAAAGTGGCCCGACTCGAGGCGCAAACGATAATGTTGAGTCAAACGAGGTCCAACTCGAGGAACAAATGAAATTGTTGAGTCAAACGAGGCCTGACTTAAGGCACAAATGATATGGTTAAGTCAAACGAGGCCCGTCTCGAGATGCAAATGATAAGGTTGAGTCAAACGAGGCCTGACTCGAGGCACAAATTATAAGGTTGAGTCAAATGAGGCTCGACTCAAGGCACAAATCATATGGATGAGTCAAATCAGGCCTGACTTGACACGCAAATGATAGGGTTGAGTCAAACGAGGCCCGCCTCGAGACGCAAATGATAAGGATGAGTCAAACGAGGACCGGCTCGAGGCGCAAATGATACGATTGAGTCAAACTAGGCCCGACTCGAGGCGCAAATGATAAGGTTGAGTGAAACGAGGCCCGACTCGAGGCGCAAATGATAAGGTTAAGTCAAACGAGGCCCGACTCGAGTCATAAATGATATGGTTAGGTCAAATGAGGCCCTACTCGAGGCACAAATGATAAGGTTGAGTCAAACGAGGCCCGACTCGAGGCCTAAATGATATGTTTCACTCAAACAAGTCCCGAGTTCAGACACAAATGATATGGCTGAGTTAAACGAGGCCCAACTTGAGGCGCAAATGATATAGGTGAGTCAAAGGAGGCCCGAGTCGAGACACAAATGATAAGGGTGAGTTGAACGAGGCCCAACACAAGCCGCAAATGATAAGGTTGAGTCGAACGAGGCCCGACTCGAGGCGCACATGATAATGTTGAGTCAAACGAGACCCGACTTGAGGCACAAATGAAATGGTTGGGCCAAACGAGGCCCGACTTGAGGCACAAATTATAAGGTTGAGTCAAATGAGGCCCGACTCACGGCACCAATGATAAGGCTGAGTCAAATGAGGACCAACTCGATGTGCAAATGATAGGGTTGAGTCGAAGGAGGGCTAACTCGAGGTGCAAATGAGACGGTTGAGTCAAACAAGGCCCGACTCGAGGCGCAAATGATATGGTTGAGTCAAACGAGGCCCGACTCGAGGCGCAAATGATAATGTTGAGTCAAACGAGGGACGCCTCAAGTCGTAAATGATATGGTTGGGTCAAACAAGGCCCAACTCGAGGCGCAAATGATAAGGTTAAGTCAAACGATGCGGAACTCGAGGCCTAAATGATAGGTTTGAGTCAAACAAGGCCCGAGTTGAGATAAAAATGATATGGGTGAGACAAAGGAGGCCCGACTTGAGGCGCAAATGATATGGTTGAGTCAAATGATACCCGACTCGAGGCGTGAATGATAAGGTTACGTCGAACGAGGCCCGACTCAAGTTACAAATGATATGGGTGAGTCAAACGAGGCCCGACTCGAGGCGCAAATGATAAGATTGAGTCGAATGAGGCCAGACTTGAGGCGCAAATGATATGGGTGAGTCAAATGAGGCCCAACCCGAGGCACAAATGATAAGGTTGAGTCGAACGAGGCCCGACTCGAGGCGCAAATGATAAGGTTGAGCCAAATGTGGCCCGACTAGAGGAAAAAATGATATGGTGGAGTCAAACGAGTCTCGACTCGAGGCATAAATTATAAGGTTGAGTCAAACGAGGCCTGACTCGAGGCACAAGTGATAAGGTCCCAAGTTGATGCACAAATGATATGGTTGAGTCGAACGAGGCCGGACTCAAGGCATAAATGATATGGTTGAGTCAAACGAGGCCCGACCCAAGGTACAAATGATATGGGCGAGTCAAACGAGGCCCATCTCAAGGCGCAAATGATAAGGTTTAGTCGAAAGTGGCCCGACTCGAGGCGCAAACGATAATGTTAAGTCAAACGAGGCCCGACTCGAGGAACAAATGAAATGGTTGAGTCAAACGAGGCCAGACTTGAGGCACAAATGATATGGTTAAGTCAAACGAGGCCTGTCTCGAGGTGCAAATTATAAGGTTGAGTCAAACGAGACCCGACTCGAGGCACAAATGATAAGGGTGAGTCAAATGAGGCCCGACTCAAGGCACAAATCATACGGCTGAGTCAAATCAGGCCTGCCTCGACGCGCAAATGATAAGGTTGAGTCAAACGAGGATCGGCTCGAGGCGCAAATGATACGATTGAGTCAAACGAGGCCCGACTCAAGGCACAAATGATAAGGTTGAGTGAAATGAGGCCCGACTCGAGGCGCAAATGATAAGGTCGAGTCAAACAAGGCCCGACTCGAGTCGTAAATGATATGGTTGGGTCAAACGAGGCCCGACTCGAGGCACAAATGATAAGGTTGAGTCAAACGAGGCCCGACTCGAGGCCTAAATGATATGTTTCACTCAAACAAGTCCCGAGTTGAGACACAAATGATAAGGTTGAGTCGAACGAGGCCCAACACAAGGCGCAAATGAGAAGGTTTAGTCAAACAAGACCCGACTCGAGGCACACATGATAATGTTGAGTCAAACGAGGCCGCCCGACTCGAGGTACAAATGAAATGGTTGAGTCAAACGAGGCCCGACTTGAGGCACAAATTATAAGGTTGAGTCAAATGAGGCCCGACTCACGGCACAAATGATAAGGCTGAGACAAATGAGGCCCGACTCGATGCGAAAATGATAGGGTTGAGTCGAACGAGGCCTAACACGAGGCACAAATGAGACGGTTGAGTCAAACGAGGCCCGACTCGAGGCACAAATGATATGGTTGAGTTAAACGAGGCCCGACTCGAGGCGCAAATAATAAGGTTGAGTCAAACGAGGCCCACCACAAGTCGTAAATGATATGGTTGGGTTAAACAAGGCCCGACTCGAGGCGCAAATGATAAGGTTGAGTCAAACGATGCTCGACTCGAGGCCTAAATGATAGGTTTGAGTCAAACAAGGCCCGAGTTGAGACACAAATGATATGGGTGAGTCAAAGGAGGGCCAACTCGAGGCGCAAATGATATGGTTGAGTCAAATGATACCCGACCCGAGGCGAAAATAATAAGGTTAAGTCGAACGAGGCCCGACTCAAGTTACAAATGATATGGGTGAGTCAAACGAGGCCCAACTCAAGGCGCAAATGATAAGATTGAGTCGAATGAGGCCAAACTTGAGGCGCAAATGATATGGGTGAGTCAAACGAGGCCCAACTCGAGGCACAAATGATAAGGTTGAGTCGAACGAGGCCCGACTCGAAGCGCAAATGATAAGGTTGAGCCAAATGTGGCCCGACTAGGGGCAAAAATGATATGGTGGAGTCAAACGAGTCCCGACTCGAGGCATAAACTATAAGGTTGAGTCAAACGAGGCCCGACTCGAGGCACAAGTGATAAGGTCCCAAGTTGATGCACAAATGATATGGTTGAGTCGAACGAGGCCGGACTCGAGGCGCAAATGATAAGGTTGAGTCAAATGAGGCCCGACCCAAGGTACAAATGATATGGGTGAGTCAAACGAGGCCCGTCTCGAGGCGTAAATGATAAGGTTTAGTCGAAAGTGGCCCGACTCGAGGCGCAAACAATAATGTTGAGTCAAATGAGGTCTGACTTGAGGAACAAATGAAATGGTTGAGTCAAACGAGGCCTGACTTGGGGCACAAATGATATGGTTGAGTCAAACGAGGCCCGTCTCGAGGTGCAAATGATAAGGTTGAGTCAAACGAGGCCCGACTCGAGGCATAAATTATAAGGTTGAGTCAAATGAGTCCCGACTCAAGGACAAATCATACGGCTGAGACAAATCAGGCCTGCCTCGACGCGCAAATGATAGGTTTGAGTCAAACGAGGCCCGACTCGAGGTACAAATGATAAGGTTGAGTCAAACGAGGACCGGCTCGAGGCGTAAATGATACGATTGAGTCAAACTAGGCCCGACTCGAGGCGCAAATGATAAGGTTGAGTGAAACGAGGCCCGACTCGAGGCGCAAATGATAAGGTTGAGTCAAACGAGGCCCGACTCGAGTCGTAAATGATATGGTTAAGTCAAACGAGGCCTGACTCGAGGCACAAATGATAAGGTTGAGTCAAACGAGGCCCGACTCGAGGCCTAAATGATATGTTTCACTCAAACAAGTCCCGAGTTCAGACACAAATGATATGGCTGAGTCAAACGAGGCCCGACTTGAGGCGCAAATGATATAGGTGAGTCAAAGGAGGCCCGAGTTGAGACACAAATGATAAGGGTGAGTTGAACGAGGCCCAACACAAGGCACAAATAATAAGGTTGAGTCGAACTAGGCCCGACTCGAGGCGCACATGATAATGTTGAGTCAAACGAGGCCCGACTCGGGGCACAAGTGAAATGGTTGAGTCAAACGAGGCCTGACTTGAGGCACAAATTATAAGGTTGAGTCAAATAAGGCCCGACTCACAGCACCAATGATAAGACTGAGTCAAATGAGGACCGACTCAATGCGCAAATGATAGGGTTGAGTCGAACAAGGCCCGACTCGAGGCGCACATGATAATGTTGAGTCAAACGAGGCCCGACTCGAGGCACAAATGAAATGGTTGAGTCAAACGAGGCCCGACTTGAGGCACAAATTATAAAGTTGAGTCAAATGAGGCCCGACTCACAGCACCAATGATAAGGCTGAGTCAAATGAGGACCGACTCGATGCGCAAATGATATGGTTGAGTCAAACGAGGCCCGACCTGAGGCACAAATGATAAGGTTGAGTCGAACGAAGCCCGACTCGAGGCACAAATGATAAGGTTGAGCCAAATGTGGCCCGACTAGAGGCAAAAATGATATGGTGGAGTCAAACGAGTCTCGACTCGAGGCATAAATTATAAGGTTGAGTCAAACGAGGCCCAACTTGAGGCACAAGTGATAAGGTCCCAAGTTGATGCATAAATGATATGGTTGAGTCGAACGAGGCCGGACTCAAGGCGCAAATGATAAGGTTGAGTCAAACGAGGCCCGACCCAAGGTACAAATGATATGGGTGAGTCAAACGAGGCCCATCTTGAGGCGCAAATGATAAGGTTTAGTCGAAAGTGGCCCGACTCGAGGTGCAAATGATAATGTTGAGTCAAACGAGGCCCGACTCGAGGAACAAATGAAATGGTTGAGTCAAACGAGGCCGGACTTGAGGCACAAATGATATGGTTGAGTCAAACGAGGCCTGTCTCGAGGTGCAAATGATAAGGTTGAGTCAAACGAGACTTGGCTAGAGGCACAAATTATAAGGTTGAGTCAAATGAGGCCCGACTCAAGGCACAAATCATACGGCTGAGTCAAATCAGGCCTGCCTCGACGTGCAAATGATAAGGTTGAGTCAAACGAGGCCCGACTCGAGGCGTAAATGATAAGGTTGAGTCAAACGAGGACCGGCTCAAGGCGCAAATGATACGATTGAGTCAAATGAGGCCTGACTTGAGGTGCAACTGATAAGGTTGAGTGAAACGAGGCCCGACTCGAGGCGCAAATGATAAGGTTGAGTCAAACGATGCCCGACTCGAGTCGTAAATGATATGGTTGGGTCAAACGAGTCCCGACTCGAGGCACAAATGATAAGGTTGAGTCAAACGAGCCCGACTCGAGGCCTAAATGATATGTTTCACTCAAACAAGTCCCGAGTTGAGACACAAATGATGAGGGTGAGTTGAACGAGGCCCAACACAAGGCGCAAATGATAAGGTTGAGTCGAACGAGGCCCGACTCGAGGCGCACATGATAATGTTGAGTCAAACGAGGCCCGACTCGAGGTACAAATGAAATGGTTGAGTCAAACGAGGCCTGACTTGAGGCACAAATTATAAGGTTGAGTCAAATGAGGCTCGACTCACGGCACAAATGATAAGGCTGAGTCAAATGAGGACCGACTCGATGCGCAAATGATAGGGTTAAGTCAAACGAGTTCTAACTCGAGGCACAAATGAGACAGTTGAGTCAAACGAGGCTCGACTCGAGGTGCAAATGATAAGGTTAAGTCAAAGAAGGCCCGCCTCAAGTCGTAAATGATATGGTTGGATCAAACAAGGCCCGACTCGAGGCACAAATGATAATGTTGAGTCAAACGATGCCCGACTCGAGGCCTAAATGATAGGTTTGAGTCAAACAAGGCCCGAGTTGAGACACAAATGATATGGGTGAGTCAAAGGAGGCCCGACTCGAGGCGCAAATGATAAGGTTAAGCCAAATGTGGCCCGACTAGAGGCAAAAATGATATGGTGGAGTCAAATGAGTCCCGACTCGAGGCATAAATTATAAGGATGAGTCAAACAAGGCCTGACTCGAGGCACAAGTGATAAGGTCCCAAGTTGATGCACCAATGATATGGTTGAGTCGAACGAGGCCAGAGTCGAGGCGCAAATGATAAGGTTGAGTCAAATGAGGCCCGACCCAAGGTACAAATGATATGGGTGAGTCAAACGAGGCCCGTCTCGAGGCGCAAATGATAAGGTTTAGTCGAAAGTGGCCCGACTCGAGGCGCAAACGATAATGTTGAGTCAAACGAGGCCCGACTCGAGGAACAAATAAAATGGTTGAGTCAAATGAGGCCTGACTTGAGGCACAAATGATATGGTTGAGTCAAATGAGGCCTGTCTCGAGGTGCAAATGATAAGGTTGAGTCAAATGAGGCCCGACTCTAGGCACAAACGATAAGGTTGAGTCAAATGAGGCCCAACTCAAGGCAACAAATCATACGGCTGAGTCAAATCAGGCCTGCCTCGACGAACAAATGGTAAGGTTGAGTCAAACGAGGCCCGACTTGAGGTGCAAATGATAAGGTTGAGTCAAACGAGCACCGGCTCGAGGCACAAATGATACGATTGAGCCAAACTAGGCCCGACTCGAGGCGCAAATGATAAGGTTGAGTCAAACGAGGCCCGACTCGAGGCGCAAATGATAAGGTTGAGTCAAACGAGGCCCGACTCGAGTCGTAAATGATATGGTTGGGTCAAACGAGGCTCGACTCGAGGCACAAATGATAAGGTTGAGTCAAACGAGGCCCGCCTCAAGTCGTAAATGATATGGTTGGGTCAAACAAGGCCCGTCTCGAGGCGCAAATGATAAGGTTAAGTCAAACGATGCTCGACTCGAGGCCTAAATGATAGGTTTGAGTCCAACAAGGCCCGAGTTGAGACACAAATGATATGGGTGAGTCAAAGGAGGCCCGACTCGAGGCGCAAATGATAAGGTTGATCCAAATGTGGCCCGACTAGAGGCAAAAATGATATGGTGGAGTCAAACGAGTCCCGACTCGAGGCATAAATTATAAGGTTGAGTCAAACGAGGCCCGTCTCGAGGCGCAAATGATATGGTTTAGTCGAAAGTGGTCTGACTCGAGGCGCAAACGATAATGTTGAGTCAAACGAGGCCCGAGTTGAGGAACAAATGAAATGGTTGATTCAAATGAGGCCTGACTTGAGGCACAAATGATATGGTTGAGTCAAATGAGGCCCGTCTCGAGGTGCAAATGATAAGGTTGAGTCAAACGAGGCCCGACTCGAGGCACAAATTATAAGGTTGAGTCAAATCAGGCCTACCTCGACGAACAAATGATAAGGTTGAGTCAAACGAGGCCCGACTCGAGGCGCAAATGATAAGGTTGAGTCAAACGAGGCCCGACTCGAGGCGCAAATGATACGATTGAGTCAAACGAGGACCGGCTCGAGGCGCAAATGATAAGGTTGAGTGAAACTAGGCCCGACTCGAGGCGCAAATGATAAGGTTGAGTCAAACGAGGCCCGACTCGAGTCGTAAATGATATGGTTGGGACAAACGAGGCCCGACTCGAGGCACAAATGATAAGGTTGAGTCAAACGAGGCCCGACTCAAGGACTAAATGATATGTTTCACTCAAACAAGTCTCGAGTTGAGACAAAAATGATATGGCTGAGTCATACGAGGCCGGACTTGAGGCGCAAATGATATAGGTGAGTCAAAGGAGGCCCGAGTTGAGACACAAATGATAAGGGTGAGTTGAACGAGGCCCAACAGAAGGCGCAATTGATAAGGTTGAGTCGAACGAGGCCCGACTCGAGGCGCACATGATAATGTTGAGTCAAACGAGGCCCGACTCGAGGTGCAAATGAAATGGTTGAGTCAAACGAGGCCCGACTCGAGGCGCAAATGATAAGGTTGAGTGAAACGAGGCCCGACTCGAGGCGCAAATGATAAGGTTGAGTCAAACGAGGCCCGACTTGAGTTGTAAATGATATGGTTGGGTCAAACGAGGCCCGACTCAAGGCACAAATGATAAGGTTGAGTCAAACGAGTCCCGACTCGAGGCCTAAATTATTTGTTTCACTCAAACAAGTCCCGAGTTGAGACACAAATGATGAGGGTGAGTTGAACGAGGCCCAACACAAGGCGCAATTTATAAGGTTGAGTCGAACGAGGCCCGACTCGAGGCGCACATGATAAGGTTGAGTGAAATGAGGCCCGACTCGAGGCACAAATGAAATGGTTGAGTCAAACGAGGCCCGACTTGAGGCACAAATTATAAGGTCGAGTCAAATGAGGCCTGACTCACGGCACAAATGATAAGGCTGAGTCAAATGAGGACCGACTCGATGCGCAAATGATAGGGTTGAGTCGAACGAGGCCTAACTCGAGGCGCAAATGAGACGATTGAGTCAAACGAGGCCCGACTCGAGGCGCAAATGATATGGTCGAGTCCAATGAGGCCCGACTCGAGGCGCAAATGATAAGGTTGAGTCAAACGATGCCTGACTCGAGGCGTAAATGATAGGTTTGAGTCAAACAAGGCCCGAGTTGAGACACAAATGATATGGGTGACTCAAAGGAGGCCCGAATCGAGGCGTAAATGATAGGTTTGAGTCAAACAAGGCCCGAGTTGAGACACAAATGATATGGGTGACTCAAAGGAGGCCCGACTCGAGGCGCAAATGATATGGTTGAGTCAAATGATACCCAACTCGAGGCGTAAATGATAAGGTTAAGTCGAACGAGGCCCGACTCAAGTTACAAATGATATGGGTGAGTCAAACGAGGCCCGACTCGAGGCGCAAATGATAAGATTGAGTAGAATGAGGCCAGACTTGAGGCGCAAATAATATGGGTGAGTCAAACGAGGCCCAACTCGAGGCACAAATGATAAGGTTGAGTCAAACGAGGCCCGACTCGAGGCGCAAATGATATGGTTGAGCCAAATGTGGCCCGACTAGAGGAAAAAATGATATGGTGGAGTCAAACGAGTCCCGACTCGAGGCATAAATTATAAGGTTGAGTCAAACGAGGCCCGACTCGAGGCACAAGTGATAAGGTCCCAAGTTGATGCACAAATGATATGGTTGAGTCGAACGAGGCCCGACTCGAGGCGCAAATGATAAGGTTGAGTCAAATGAGGCCCGACCCAAGGTACAAATGGTATGGGTGAGTCAAACGAGGCCCGTCTCGAGGTGCAAATGATAAGGTTTAGTCAAAAGTGGCCCGACCCGAGGCGCAAATGATAATGTTGAGTCAAACGAGGCCCGACTCGAGGAACAAATGAAATGGTTGAGTCAAATGAGGCCTGACTTGAGGCACAAATGATATGGTTGAGTCAAATGAGGCCCGTCTCGAGGTGCAAATGATAAGGTTAAGTCAAACGAGGCCTGACTCGAGGCACAAATTATTAGGTTGAGTCAAATGAGGCCTGACTCAAGGCACAAATCATACGGCTGAGTCAAATCAGGCCTGCCTCGATGCGCAAATGATAAGGTTGAGTCAAACGAGGCCCGACTCGAGGTGCAAATGATAAGGTTGAGTCAAACGAGGACTGGCTCGAGGCGCAAATGATACGATTGAGTCAAACTAGGCCCGACTCGAGGCGCAAATGATAAGGTTGAGTGAAACGAGGCCCG
Source organism: Dicorynia guianensis (assembly GCA_037013595.1). Classification (NCBI taxonomy): domain Eukaryota; kingdom Viridiplantae; phylum Streptophyta; class Magnoliopsida; order Fabales; family Fabaceae; genus Dicorynia; species Dicorynia guianensis. The sequence goes on along the minus strand of JASUAB010000002.1, from coordinate 18,612,984 downwards.
ACTCGAGGCGCAAATGATAAGGTTGAGTCAAACGAGGCCCGACTCGAGTCGTAAATGATATGGTTGGGTCAAATGAGCCCCGACTCGAGGCACAAATGACAAGGTTGAGTCAAACGTGGCCCGACTCGAGGCCTCAATGATATGTTTCACTCAAACAAGTCCTGAGTTGAGACAAAAATGATATGCCTGAGTCAAACGAGGCCCGACTTGAGGCGCAAATGGTATAGGTGAGTCCAAGGAGGCCCGAGTTGAGACACAAATGATAAGGGTGAGTTGAACGAGGCCCAACACAAGGCGCAAATGATAAGGTTGAGTCAAATGAGGCCCGACTTGAGGCACACATGATAATGTTGAGTCAAACAAGGCCCGACTCGAGGCACAAATGAAATGGTTGAGTCAAACGAGGCCCAACTTGAGGCACAAATTATAAGGTTGAGTCAAATGAGACCCGACTCACGGCACAAATGATAAGGCTGAGTCAAATGAGGACCGACTCGATGCGCAAATGATAGGGTTGAGTCGAACAAGGCCTAACTCGAGGAACAAATGAGACGGTTGAGTCAAACGAGGCCTGACTCGAGGCGCAAATGATATGGTTGAGTCAAACGAGGCCCAACTCGAGGCACAAATGATAAGGTTGAGTCAAACGAGGCCCACCTCAAGTCGTAAATGATATGGTTGGGTCAAACAAGGCCCGACTCGAGGCGCAAATGATAAGGTTGACTCAAACGATGCCCGACTCGAGGCCTAAATGATAAGTTTGAGTCAAACAAGGCCCGAGTTGAGACACAAATGATATGGGTGAGTGAAAGGAGGCCCGACTCGAGGCGCAAATGATATGGTTAAGTCAAATGATACCCGACTCAAAGCGTAAATGATAAGGTTAAGTCGAATGAGGCCCGACTCAAGTTACAAATGATATGGGTGAGTCAAATGAGGCCCAACTCGAGGCACAAATGATAAGGTTGAGTCGAACGGGGCCCGACTCGAGGCGCAAATGATAAGGTTGAGCCAAATGTGGCCCGACTAGAGACAAAAATGATATGGTGTAGTCAAACGAGTCCCGACTCGAGGCATAAATTATAAGGTTGAGTCAAACAAAGCCCGACTCGAGGCACAAGTGATAAGGTCCCAAGTTGATGCACAAATGATATGGTTGAGTCCAACGAGGACGGACTCGAGGCGCAAATGATAAGGTTGAGTCAAACAAGGACCGACTCGAGGCGCAAATGATTCGGTTGAGTCAAACTAGGCCCTACTCGAGGCGCACATTATAAGGTTGAGTCAAGCGAGGGCCGACTCGAAGCGCAAATGATAAGGTTGAGTCAAACGAGGCCTGACTCGAGTCGTAAATGATATGGTTGGGTCAAACGAGGCCCGACTCGAGGCACAAATATAAGGTTAAGTCAAACGAGGCCCGACTCGAGGCCTATATGATATGTTTCTCTCAAACAAGGCTCGAGTTGAGACGCAAATGATATGGCTAAGTGAAACGAGGCCTGATTTGAGGCCCAAATGATATGGGTGAGCAAAACAAGGATCAACTCGAGGTGCAAATGGTAAGGGTGAGTTGAACGAGGCCCAACACAAGGCGCAAATGATAAGATTGAGTTAAACGAGGACCAACTCGAGGCGCAAATGATAAGGTTGAGTCAAATGACACCCGACTCGAGGAGCAAATGATAAGGTTGAGTCAAACGAGGCCCGTCTCAAGGCCTAAATGATATGTTTGAGTCAAACGAGGACTGAGTTGAGACACAAATTATAAGGGTGAGTTGAACGAGGCCCACCACAAGGTGCAAATGATAAGGTTGAGTCAAACGAGGCCCAACTCAAGGCGCAAATGATAAGGTTGAGTCAAACGATGCTCGACTCGAGTCGTAAATGATATGGTTGGGTCAAACGAGGCCCACCTCGGGGCACAAATGATAAGGTTGAGTCGAACGAGGCCCGACTCAAGGCATAAGTGATAAGGTCCCAAGTTGATGCACAAATGATATGGTTGAGTCAAACGATGCCCGACTCGAGGCGCAAATGATAAGGTTGAGTCGAACCAGGCCAGACTCGAGGTGCAAATGATAAGGTTGAGTCAAACGAAGCCCGATGCAAGGCGCAAATCATATGGTTCAGTCAAACGAGCCCCGAGTTGACGCACAATGATATGGGTGAGTCAAACAAGGCCCGACTCGAGGTGCAAATGATAAGGTAGAGTCAAACGAGGCCTGACTCGAGGCGCAAATGATAATGTTGAGTCAAATGAGGCCCGACTCGAGGCACAAATGAAATGGTTGAGTCAAACGAGGCCCGACTTGAGGCACAAATTATAAGGTTGAGTCAAATGAGGCCTGATTCACAGCACAAATGATAAGGCTGAGTCAAACGAGGACCAACTCGAGGTGCAAATGATACGGTTGAGTCAAACTAGGCCCGACTCGAGGCGCGAATGATAAGGTTGAGTCAAACGAGGCACGACTCGAGGAGCAAATGATAAGGTTGAGTCAAACAAGGTCCGACGCGAGGCGCAAATGATAAGGTTGAGTCAAACGTGGCCTAACTTGAGACGCAAATGGTATGGTTAAGTCAAATGAGGCCCAACTCGAGGCGCAAATGATAAGGTTGAGTCAAACGAGGCCCGACTCAGGGCACAAATGATATGGTTGAGTCAAACGAGGCCCGACTCATGGCACAAATGATATGGGTGAGTCAAATAAGGCCCGCCTCGATGCGCAAATGATAAGGTTGAGTCGAAAGTGGCCCGACTCGAGGCGCAAACGATGATGTTGAGTCAAACAAGGCCCGTCTCGAGGAACAAATAAAATGGTTGAGTCAAACGAGGCCTAACTTGAGGCACAAACGATATGGTTGAGTCAAACGAGGCCCGTCTTGAGGCGCAAATGATAAGGATGAGTCAAACGAGGCCCGACACGAGGCACAAATTATAAGGTTGAGTCAAATGAGGCCCGACTCAAGGCACAAATGATACGGCTGAGTCAAATGAGGCCTGACTCGACGCGCAAATGATAGGGTTGAGTCAAACGAGGATCGACTCGAGGTGCAAATGATAAGGTTGAGTCAAACGAGGCCCGACTCAATGCCTAAATGATATGTTTTACTCAAACAAGTCCCGAGTTGAGACACAAATGATATGGCTGAGTCAAACGAGGCCCGACTTGAGGCGCAAATGATATGGGTGAGTCAAAGGAGGCCCGAGTTGAGACACAAATGATAAGGTTGAGTTAAACGAGGCCCAACACAAGGCGCAAATGATAAGGTTGAGTCAAACGAGGCCCGACTCGAGGCGCACATGATAATGTTGAGTCAAACGAGGCCCGACTCGAGGCACAAATGAATTGGTTGAGTCAAACAAGGCCCGACTTTAGGCACAAATTATAAGGTTGAGTCAAATGAGGCCCGACTCACAGCACAAATGATAAGGCTGAGTCAAATGAGGGCCGACTCAATGCGCAGATGATAGGGTTGAGTCGAACGAGGCCCGACTTAAGGCACAAATGACACGGTTGGGTCAAACGAGGATCGACTCTAGGCGCAAATGATAAGGTTGAGTCAAATGAGGCCTGCCTCAAGGCATAAATGATATGGTTGGGTCAAACAAGGCCCGACTCAAGGTGCAAATGATAAGGTTAAGTCAAACGATGCCCAACTCGAGGCCTAAATCATATGTTTGAGTCAAACAAGGCCCGAGTTGAGACACAAATAATATGGGTGAGTCAAAAGAGGCCTGACTCGAGGCGCAAATGGCATGGTTGAGTCAAATGATGCCCGACTCAAGGCGCAAATGATAAGATTAAGTCGAACAAGGCCCGACTCAAGTTACAAATGATATGGGTGAGTCAAACGAGGCCCGACTCGAGGCGCAAATGATAAGATTGAGTCGAATGAGGCCAGACTTGAGGCATAAATGATATGGGTGAGTCAAACGAGCCCAACTCGAGGCACAAATGATAAGGTTGAGTTGAACGAGGCCCGACTCGAGGCGCAAATGATAAGGTTGAGCCAAATGTGGCCCGACTAGAGGCAAAAATAATATGGTGGAGTCAAACGAGTCCCGACTCGAGGCATAAATTATAAGGTTGAGTCAAACGAGACCCGACTCAAGGCACAAGTGATAAGGTCCCAAGTTGATGCACAAATGATATGGTTGAGTCGAACGAGGCCTGACTCGAGGTGCAATTGATAAGGTTGAGTCGAATGAGGCCAGACTAGAGGCGCAAATGATAAGGTTGAGTCAAATGACGACCAACTCGAGGTGTAAATGATTCAGTTGAGTCAAACTAAGCCCGGCTAGAGGCGCACATGATAAGGTTGAGTCAAACGAGGCCCGACTCGAGGCGCAAATGATAAGGTTGAGTCAATCGAGGCCTGACTCGAGTCGTAAATAATACAGTTGGGTCAAACGAGGCCTGACTCGAGGCACAAATGATAAGGTTGAGTCAAACGAGGCCCAACTCGAGGCCTATATGATATGTTTCACTCAAACAAGGCCCGAGTTGAGATGCAAAAGATATCACTAAGTGAAACGAGGCCCAACTTGAGGCGCAAATGATATGGGTGAGCAAAACGAGGCTCGACTCAAGGTGCAAATGGTAAGGGTGAGTTGAACGAAGCCCAACACAAGGCGCAAATGATAAGGTTGAGTCAAACGAGGACCAACTCGAGGTGCAAATGATAAGGTTGAGTCAAACGACGCCTGACTCGAGGAGCAAATGATAAGGTTGAGTCAAACGAGGCTTGACCCAAGGCTTAAATGATATGTTTGAGTCAAACAATGCCTGAGTTGAGACACAAATGATAAGGTTGAGTTGAACGAGGCCCAACACAAGGCGCAAATGATAAGGTTGAGTCAAACGAGGCCTGACTCGAGGCACAAATGATAAGGTTCAGTCAAACGAGGCCCGACTCGAGTCATAAATGATATGGTTGGGTCAAACGAGGCCCGACTCGAGGCACAACTAATAAGGTTGAGTCGAACGAGGCACGACTAGAGGCACCCGACTCCAGGCATAAATTATAAGGTTGAGTCAAACGAGGCCTGACTCAAGGCATAAGTGATAAGGTCCCAAGTTGGTGCATAAATGATATGGTTGAGTCAAACGAGGCCCGACTCGAGGCGCAAATGATAAGGTTGAGTCGAACGAGGCCGGACTTGAGGCACAAATGATAAGGTTGAGTCAAATGATGCCTGACGCAAGGTGCAAATGATATGGTTGAGTCAAACGAGCCCTAAGTTGACGCACAATGATATGGGTGAGTCAAACAAGGCCTGACTCGAGGTGGAAATGATAAGGTTGAGTCAAAAGAGGCCTGACTCGAGGCGCAAATGATAAGCTTGATTCATACGAGGACTAACTTGAGGCACAAATGGTAAGGTTGAGTCGAACGAGGCCCGACTCAAGGTGCAAATGATATGGTTGAGTCAAATGAGGACCGACTCAAGGCACAAATGATATGGGTGAGTCAAACGAGGCCCGCCTCGAGGCGAAAATGATAAGGTTGAGTCGAAAGTGGCCCGACTAGAGGCCCAAACGGTAATGTTGAGTCAAACGAGGCCCGACTTGAGGAACAAATAAAATGGTTGAGTCAAACGTGGCCTGACTTGAGGCACAAATGATATAGTTGAGTCAAACGAGGCCCGTCTCCAGGTGCAAATGATAAGGTTGAGTCAAACGAGGCCCAACTCGAGGCACAAATTATACGGTTGACTCAAATGAGGCCCGACTCAAGGCACAATTGATACGGCTAAGTCAAATGAGGCCCGACTCGACACGCAAATGATAGGGTTGAGTCAAACGAGGCCTGACTTGAGACGCAGAGGCCTGACTCGAGGCGCAAATGATAAGGTTGAGTCAAACGAGGACCGACTCGAGGCATAAATGATACGGTTAAGTCAAACTAGGCCTGACTCAAGGCGCAAATGATTAGGTTGAGTCAAACAAGACCCGACTCGAAGCACAAATGATAAGGTTGAGTCAAACAAGGCCCGACTCGAGTCATAAATGATATGGTTGGGTTAAACGAGCCCCGACTCGAGGCACAAATGATAAGGTTGAGTCAAACGAGGCCCAACTCAAGGCATAAATGATATGTTTCACTCAAACAAGTCCCGAGTTGAGACACAAATGATATGACTGAGTCAATTGAGGCCCGACTTGAGGCGCAAATGATATGGTGAGTCAAAGGAGGCCCGAGTTGAGACACACATGATAAGGGTGAGTTGAACGAGCCCAACACAAGGCGTAAATGATAAGGTTTAGTCGAACGAGGCCTGACTCCAGGCGCAAATGATAATGTTGAGTCAAACGAGGCCCGACTCGAGGCACAAATGAAATGGTTGAGTCAAACGAGGCTCGACTTGAGGCACAAATTATAAGGTTGACTCAAATGAAGCCCGACTCATGGCACAAATGATAAGGCTGAGTCAAATGAGGACCGACTCGATGCACAAATGATAGGGTTGAGTCGAACGAGACCCGACTCGAGGCGCAAATGAGACGGTTGAGTCAAACGAGGCCCGACTCAAGGCGCAAATGATATGGTTGAGTCAAATGAGGCCCGACTCAAGGTGCAAATGATAAGCTTGAGTCAAACGAGGCCCACCTCAAGTCATAAATGATATGGTTGGGTCAAACGACGCCTGACTCGAGGCGCAAATTATAAGGTTGAGTCAAACGATGCCCAACTCGAGGCCTAAATGATATATTTGAATCAAACAAGGCCCGAGTTGAGACACAAATGATATGGGTAAGTCAAAAGAGGCCCGACTCGAGGCACAAATGATATGGTTGAGTCAAATGATGCCCGACTCGAGGCGCAAATGATAAGGTTAAGTCGAACGAGGCTCGACTCAAGTTACAAATGATATGGGTGAGTCAAACGAGGCCCGACTCGAGGTGCAAATGATAAGATTGAGTCAAACGAGGACTGACTCGAGGTGCAAATGATACGGTTGAGTCAAACTAGGCCCGACTCGAGGCGCAAATGAAAAGGTTAAGTCAAACGAGGCACGACTCGAGGCGCAAATGGTAAGGTTGAGTCAAACGAGGCCTGACTCGAGTCATAAATGATATGGTTGGGTCAAGCGAGGCCCGACTCGAGGCACAAATGATAAGGTTGAGTCAAATGAGGCCCGACTCAGGGCCTAAATGATACGTTTCACTCAAACAAGGCCCGAGTTGAGATGCAAATGATATGGCTTAGTCAAACATGGCCTAACTTGAGGCGCAAATGATATGGGTGAGCAAAATGAGGATCGACTTGAGGCGCAAATGGTAAGGGTGAGTTGAACGAGGCCCAACACAAGGCGCAAATCTTAAGGTTGAGTCAAACGACGCCCGACTCGAGGCGCAAATGATAAGGTTGAGTCAACCGATGCCCGACTCGAGGCCTAAATGATATGTTTGAGTCAAATGAGGCTCGAGTTGAGACACAAATGATAAGGGTGAGTTGAACGAGGCCTAACGCAAGGCACAAATGATAAGGTTAAGTCAAATGATGCCAGACTCAAGACGCAAATGATAAGGTTAAGTGGAACGAGGCCCGACTCAAGTTACAAATGATATGGGTGAGTCAAACGAGGCCCGACTCGAGGCGCAAATGATAAGATTGAGTTGAATGAGGCCGAACTTGAGGCGCAAATGATAATGTTGAGTTAGACGACGCCCGTCTCGAGGCGTAAATGATAAGGTTGAGCCAAATGTGGCCCAACTAGAGGCAAAAATGATATGGTGGAGTCAAACGAGTCCCGACTCGAGGCATAAATTATAAGGTTGAGTCAAACGAGGCCCGACTCGAGGCACAAGTGATAAGGTCCTAAGTTGATGCACAAATGATATGGTTGAGTCAAACGAGGCCCGACTCGAGGCGCAAATGATAAGATTGAGTTGAATGAGGCCGAACTTGAGGCGCAAATGATAATGTTGAGTTAGACGACGCCCATCTCGAGGCGTAAATGATATGGGCCTCGACTCGAGGCGTAAATGATAAGGTTAAGCCAAATGTGGCCCAACTAGAGGTAAAAATGATATGGTGGAGTCAAACGAGTCCCGACTCGAGGCATAAATTATAAGGTTGAGTCAAACGAGGTCCGACTCGAGGCACAAGTGATAAGGTCCTAAGTTGATGCACAAATGATATGGTTGAGTCAAACGAAGTCCGACTTGAGGCGTAAATGATAAGGTTGAGTTGCACGAGGCCAGAGTCGAGGCGCAAATGATAAGGTTGAGTCAAACGAGGACCGACTCGTGGCACAAATGATACGGTTGAATCAAACTAAGCCTGACTCGAGACACAAATGATAAGGTTGAGTCAAACGAGGCCCGACTCGAGGCCTAAATGATATGTTTCACTCAAACAAGGCCCGAGTTGAGAAACAAATGATATGGCTGAGTCAAACGAGGATCGACTTGAGGCGCAAATGATATGGGTGAGTAAAAGGAGGATCGACTCAAGGCACAAATGGTAAGGGTGAGTTGAACGAGGCCCAACACAAGGCGCAAATGATAAGGTTGAGTCAAACGAGGACCAACTCGAGGCGCAAATGATGAGGTTCAATCAAACGACACCAGACTCGAGGCACAAATGATAAGGTTAAGTCAAACGAGGGTTGACTCGAGGCGCAAATGATATGGTTGAGTTAAACTAGGCCCTACTCGAGGCGCAAATGATAAGGTTGAATCAAACGAGGCCCACCTCAAGGTGCAAATGATAAGGTTGAGTCAAACGTGGCCCAACTCGAGGCCTAAATGATATGTTTGAGTCAAACGAGACCCGAGTTGAGACACAAATGATAAGGGTAAGTTGAACGAGGCCCAACACAAGGCGCAAATGATAAGGTTAAGTCAAACGAGGCCCGACTCGAGTCGTAAATGATATGGTTGGGTCAAACGAGGCCCGACTCGAGGCACAAATGATAAGGTTGAGTCGAACGAGGCCCGACTCGAGGCGCAAATGATAAGGTTGAGCCAAATGCGGCCCGACTAGAGGCAAAAATGATATGGTGGAGTCAAACGAGTCCCGACTCGAGGCATAAATTATAAGGTTGAGTCAAACGAGGCCCGACTCGAGGCATAAGTGATAAGGTCCCAAGTTGATGCACAAATGATATGGTTGAGTCAAACGAGGCCCGACTTGAGACACAAATGATAAGGTTGACTCGAACGAGGCCAGACTCGAGGCGCAAATGATAAGGTTAAGTCAAACGAAGCCCGACGCAAGGCGCAAATGATATGGTTGAGTCAAACGCGCCCCAAGTTGACGCACAAATGATATGGGTGAGTCAAACGAGGCCCGACTCGAGGTGCTAATGATAAGGTTGAGTCAAACGAGGCCCAACTCAAGGTACAAATGATAAGGTTAAGTCAAATGTGGCCCAACTCAAGGTGCAAATGATATGCTTGAGTCAAACGATGCCCGAGTAGATGCACAAAAGATATGGATGAGTCAAACGAGGCCTGACTCGTGCCGAAAATAAGTTGGGCGTGTCAAATAAGGCCTGACTATGGCGCAAATGGTATGGTTGAGTCAAACGATTCCCAAGTTGATGCACAAATGATATGGTTGAGTCAAACGAGGCTTGACTCAAGGCACAAATGATAAGGTTGAGTCGAACGAGGTCTAACTCGAGGCGCAAATGTTAAGGTTGAGTCAAACGAAGCCCGACTCGAGGAGCAAATGATATTGTTGAGTCAAACGAGCCCCGAGTAGCTGCACAAAAGATATGGGTGACTCAAACGAGGCCCGACTCGAGGCGCAAATCAGAAGGTTGAGTCAAATGAGGCCTGACTCGTGCCGCAAATGATATGGGTGAGTCAAACAAGGCCCGACTCATGGCGCAAATGGTATGGTTGAGTCAAACGAGTCCCAAGTTGATGCACAAATGATAAGGTTGAGTCAAACGAGGCCTGACTCGAGCCGCAAATGATACGGTTGAGTCGAACGAGGCTGGACTCGAGGCGCAAATGATAAGGTTGAGTCAAACGAGGCCCGGCTTGAGGCCCAAATGATATGGTTGAGTAAAATGAGCCCCGAGTAGATGCACAAAAGATATGGGTGAGTCCAATGAGGCCCGACTCGAGGAGCAAATGATAAGGTTAAGTCAAACGAGGCCCAACTCGAGGCATAGATGATAAGGTTGAGTCAAATGTGGCTTGACTCGAGGCGTAAATTATATGGTTGAGTCAAACGAGGCCCGACTTGAGGCGCAAATGATATGGTTGAGTCACACGAGGCCCAACTCGAGCCACAAATGATATGGGTGAGTCAAACAAGGCTTGACTCGAGGCGCAAATGACAAGGTTGAGTCAAACGAGGCCCGACTCGAGGCACAAATGATATGGTTGAGTAAAACGAGCCCCGAGTTGATGCACAAAAGATATGGGTGAGTCAAACGAGGCCCAACTCGAGGCGCAAATGATAAGGTTTAGTTAAACAAGGCCCGACTCGAGGCGCAGATGATAAGGTTGAGTCGAACGAGGCCCAACTCGAAGTGCAAATGATATGGTTGAGTGAAACGAGGCCCGACTTGAGGCACAAATGATATGGGTGATTCAAACAAGGCCCAACTCGAGGCACAAATGATATCGGTGAGTCAATCAAGGCCCGACTCGAGGGGCAAATGGTAAGGTTGAGTTGAACGAAGCCCGACTCGAGGTACAAATTATAAGGTTGAGTCAAACAAGGCCCGACTCGAGGCACAAATGATAAGGATGAGTCAAATGAGGCCCAACTCAAGGCACAAATGATAAGGTTGAGTCGAACGAGGCCCGACTCGAGCCACAAATGATAAGGTTGAGCCAAATGTGGCCCGACTAGAGGCACAAAGGAGATGGTGGAGTCAAACAAGGCCCTACTCGAGGCATAAATTATAAGGTTGAGTCAAACGAGGCCCGACTCGAGGCTCAAGTGATAAGGTTGAGTCAAACGAGGCTCGACTCGAGGCACAAATGATATGGTTGAGTTAAACGAGGCCCGACTCTAGGCGCAAATGATAAGGTTGCATCAAACGAGTCTGGACTTGAGGCACAAATGAAAAGGTTGAGTCAAACGAAGCTCGACGCAAGGCGCAAATGATATAGTTGAGTCAAACGAGCCCCGGGTTGATGCACAAATGATATTGGTGAGTCAAACGAGGCCCGACTCGAGGCGCAAATGATAAGGTTGAGTCAAACGAGGTCCGACTCGAGGCGCAGATGATAAGGTTGTGTTAAGCGAGGCCCGACTCGAGGCGCAAATGATATGATTGAGTCAAACGAGGCCCGACTCGAGGCGCAAATGATAAGGTTGAGTCAAATGAGGCCCAACTTGAGGAGCAAATGATATGGTTAAGTCAAATGAGGCCCGACTTGAGGCGCAAATTGACTCAACCCGACTTGAGGCATAAATGATATGGTTGAGTCAAACGAGGCCTGACTCAAGGCGCAAATGGTAAGGGTGAGTTGAACGAGGCCCAACTCGAGGTACAAATTATAAGGTTGAGTCAAACGAGGCCCGACTCTAGGCACAAATGATAAGGATGAGTCAAATGAGGCCCAACTCGAGGCATAAATGATAAGGTTAAGTTGAACGATGCCCGACTCGAGGCACAAATGATAAGGTTGAGCCAAATGTGGCCTGACTAGAGGCACAATTGATATGGTGGGGTCAAACAAGGCTCGACTCGAGGTATAAATTATAAGGTTGAGTCAAACGAGGCCGGACTCGAGGCTCAAGTGATAAGGTTGAATCAAACGAGGCTCGACTCGAGGCACAAATGATATGGTTGAGTTAAACGAGTACCAAGTTAATGCACAAATGATACCCATATCATTTGTGCCTCGAGTCAGGCCTCGTTTGACTTGCACATATATTTGCACCTTGAGTCAAGTCTCGTTTGACATAACCATATTATTTGCTCCTCGAGTCGGGCCTCATTTGTCTCAACTATATGTTTGCGCCTCGATTCGGGCCTTGTTTGACTCAACCATATCATTTGTGCCTCAACTCGAGCCTCGTTTAACTCAACTATATCATTTGCGCCTGGAGTTGGTCCTTGTTTGACTAACCCATATCATTTGCGCCTATGGTCAAGCCTTGTTTGACTCAACCTTATCTTTTGCGCCTCGAGATGAGCCTCATTTGGCTCACCCATATCATTTGCACCTCTTGTCGGGGCTCGTTTTACTCACCCTTATCATTTGTGCCTCGAGTCAGGCCTCATTTAAGTCATCCACATCATTTGCGCCTCGAGTCAGGGCTTGTTTGACTCAACCATATCATTTGCACTTGGAGTCGGGCCTCGTTTGACTCACCCATATCATTTGTGCCTCGAGTCAGGCCTTGTTTGACTCAACCACATCATTTGTGCCCCGAGTCGGGTGTAGTTTGACTCACCCATATGTTTGCACCTCGAGTCAAGCCTCATTTGATTCAACCATATCATTTGTGCCATGAGTTGGGCCTCATTTGACTCATCCATGTGTTTGCGCCTCGAGTCGGGCCTCGTTTGACTCAACCATCTCATTTGTGCCTTGAGCCAGAACTCGTTTTACTCAACCATATCATTTGTGCCTCGAGTTGGTCCTTGTTAGACTCACCCTTATTATTTGCGCCTCGAGTCAGGCCTCGTTTGACTCATCCATATCATTTGCATCTCTTGTCGGTCCTCGTTTGACTCACTCCTATCATTTATGCCTCGAATAGGGCCTCATTTGACTCACCCATATCATTTGTGCCTCGAGTTAGGCCTCATTTGAGTCAACCATATGATTTATGCCTCGAGTCGGGCCTCATTTGACTTACCCATATGTTTGCGCCTCGAGTCTTCGTTTGACTCAACCATATCGTTTATGCCTCGAGTTGGGCCTTGTTTGACTCACCCATATTATTTGTACCTTGAGTCACGGCTCGTTTGGCTCAACCATATCATTTGAGTATCGAGTCGGGACTTGTTTAACTCCCCCATATCATTTGTGCCTCAAGTCAGGCCTCGTTTGACTTAACCATATCATTTACGCCTCAAGTTAGGCTTCGTTTGACTCAACCATATCATTTGCACCTAAAGTTAGGCCACGTTTGACTCATCCATATCAGTCATGCCTCTTGTCGGGCCTCTTTGACTCACCCATGTGTTTGTACCTCTACCTGGGCCTCGTTGGACTCAACTATATCCTTTGTGCCTTGAGTCGTGCCTTGTTTGACTCACCCATAGATTTGCGCCTCGAGTTAGGACTCATTTGACTCACCCTTATCATTTGTGCCACGAGTTGGGCCTCATTTGACTCATCCACATCATTTCTCGAGTCGGGTCTCATTTGACTCACCCATATGTTTTTGCCTCGAGTCAAGCCTCGTTTGACTCACCCATATGTTTCTGCCTCGAGTCAGGGCTCGTTTGACTCAATAGTATCATTTGCGCCTCTTGTCGGGCCTCACTTGACTTACCATTATCGTTTGCGGTCGAGTCGGGCCTCGTTTGACTCACCCATATCATTTGTACCTCTTGTTGGGCCTCGTTTGACTCACCCTTATATTTGCGCCTCGAGTCGGCCCTCGTTTGATTGAACCATATCATTTGTGCCTCGAGTCAGGCCTTCTTTGAGTCAACCATATCATTTGTACCTCGAGTCAGGCCTCGTTTGACTCACCCATATGTTTGCTCATCGAGTCTGGTCCCGTTTGACTCAACCATATCATTTGCGCCTTGAGTTGGGCCTCATTTGACTCACCCATATCATTTGTGCCTTCAGTCATAGCTCATTTGACTCAACCATATCATTTGCGTATCGAGTCGGGACTCATTTGACTCACCCATATCATTCGTGCCTCGAGTCAGTCCTTGTTTGACTCACCCATATTATTTACGCCTCAAGTCAAGCTTTGTTTGACTCAACCATATCATTTGCGCCTCGAGTTAGGTCTCGTTTGACTCATCCATATCATTCATGTCTCTTGTCGGGCCTCGTTTGACTTACCCAGGTGTTTGTGTCTCGAGTTGGGCCTCGTTTGACTCACCCATATCATTTACGCCTCGAGTTGGGCCACGTTAGACTTAACCATATCCTTTGCGCCTCAAGTCAAGCCTTGTTTGACTCACCCATAAATTTACGCCTTGAGTGAGGCCTCATTTGACTCACCCTTATCATTTGTGCCATGAGTTGGTCCTCATTTGACTCATCCATATCATTTGCGCCTCGAGTCAGGTCTCATTTGACTCACCCATATGTTTGCGCCTTGAGTCGGGCCTCGTTTGACTCACCATATGTTTCTGCCTCAAGTCAGGCCTCGTTTGACTCAACCGTATCATTTGCGCCTCTTGTCGATCCTCACTTGACTCACCATTATCATTTGTGCTCGAGTTGGGCCTTGTTTGACTCATCCATATCATTTACGCCTCTTGTCGGGCCTCGTTTGACTCACCCTTATCATTTACACCTCGAGTCGGGACTCATTTGACTCACCCATATGTTTGGGCCTCAAGTTAGGCCTCGTTTGACTTACCCATATGTTTGGGTCTCGAGTCAAGCCTCGTTTGACTCACCCATATCATTTGTGCCTCGAGTCGGGCCTTGTTTGATCACCCATATCATTTATGCCTTGAGTTGAGCCTCATTTGGCTCACCCATATAATTTGCGCTTAGAGTCAGGATTCGTTTGACTCACCCTTATCATTTACGCCTCGAGTCGGGCCTCGTTTGGCTCAACCATATCATTTGTTCCTCAAGTCAGGCCTCATTTGACTCAACCACATTATTTGTGCCTCGAGCTGGGCCACGTTTGACTCACCCATATGTTTGCGCCTCGAGGCAGGTCTCGTTTGGCTAAACTGTATCATTTGTGCCTCGAGTCGAGCCTCCTTTGACTCACCCATATCATTTGTGCCTCGAGTCTGACCTGGTTTAACTCAACCATATTATTTGTGCCTCGTGGTAGGCCTCGTTTGACTCACCCATATCATTCGCGCCTCTTGTCTGGCCTCGTTTGACTCACCCTTATCATTTACGCCTCTTGTTGGGCCTCGTTTGACTCACCCTTATCATTTGCACCTCGGTTGGGTCTTGTTTGACTCAACCATATCATTTGTGCCTCGAGAAAGGCCTCGTTTGACTCAACTATATCATTTGCGCCTCGAGTCAGGCCTTGTTTGACTCACTCATATCATTTGTTCCTCGAGTCAAGCCTCGTTTGACTCAACCACATTATTTGTGCCTCGAGTCGGACCTCGTTTGACTCACCCATATGTTTGCGCCTTGACTTGGGCCTTGTTTGACTCACCCTTATCATTTGTGCCTTGAATAGGGCCTCATTTGACTCTCCTATATGTTTACGCCTCGAGTCGAGCATCGTTTGACTCAACCATATCAGTTACGCCTCGAGTTGGGCCTCGTTTGACTCAACCATATCATTTATGCCTCGAGTCAGGCCTTATTTGACTCAACCACATCATTTATGCATCAAGTTAGGTGTAGTTTGACTCACCCATATGTTTGCACCTCGAGTCAAGCCTCGTTTGGCTCAACCATATCATTTGCGCCTCAAGTTGGGCCTCATTTGACTCATCCTTGTGTTTGCGCCTCGAGTCGGGCCTCGTTGGACTCAACCATCTCATTTGCGCCTTGAGTCGGGCCTCGTTTGACCCAACCATATCATTTGCGCCTTTTGTCGGGCCTTGTTTGACTCAACCTTATCATTTGCACCTCAAGTCAGGCCTCGTTTGACTCACTCATATCATTTGCACCTCTTGTTGGGCCTTGTTTGACTCACTCTTATCATTTGCACCTCGACTCGAGCCTTGTTTGACTCACCCATATCATTTACACCTTTTGTCAGGCCTTGTTTGACTCACCCTTATCATTTGTGCCTCGAGTCGAGCCTCATTTGACTTACCCATATGTTTGCGCCTCGAGTCTCTGTGTGACTCAACCCTATCATTTATGCCTCGAGTTGGGCCTCGTTTGACTTACCCATATCATTGTGCCTTGAGTCAGGGCTCGTTTGACTCAACCATATCATTTGCGTATCGAGTCAGGACTTGTTTAACTCACCCATATCATTTGTGCCTCAAGTCAGGCCTCGTTTGACTCAACCATATCATTTACGCCTCAAGTCAGGCTTTGTTTGACTCAACCATATCATTTGCACCTCGAGTTAGGCCTCGTTTGACTCATCCATATCATTCACGCCTCTTGTCGGGCCTCGTTTGACTTAACCATGTGTTTGTGCCTCGAGTCAGGCCTCGTTTGACTCACCCATATCATAAATGATAAGGTTGAATCGAACGAGGCCCGACTCGAGGCACAAATGATATGGTTAAGTCAAACGAGGCTCGACTCGAGGCACAAATGATAAGGTTGAGTCAAACTAGGCCCAACTCGAGGCGCAAATCATAAGGTTGAGTCAAACGAGGCCTGACTCGAGACGTAAATGATATGGTTAAGTCGAATGAGGCCCGACTCGAGGCGTAAATGATATGGTTAATTTAAAGGAGGCCCGACTCGAGGCGCAACCAATATAGGTGAGCCAAATGAGGCCTAACTGAAGGTGCTCATGATATGGTCGAGTCAAATAAAGCCCGACATGAGGCACAATTGATAAGGCTGAATCAAATGAGGCTCGACTCTAGGCGCAGTTGATAAGGTTGAGTCAAATGACGCATGACTTGAGGCACAAATGATATGGTTAAGTTAAACGAGGCCCACTTGAGGCACAAATGATAAGGTTGAGTCAAACGAGGCCCAACTCGAGGCGCAAATGATATGGTGGAGTCGAACGAGGTGCGACTTGAGGCACAAATGATATGGTTGTGTTAAACGAGGCCCGACTGGAGGTGCAAATGATAACGTTGAGTCAAACGGGGCCCGACTCAAGCCGTAAATGATATGGTTGAGTCAAACGAGGCCGAGTTGAGGCACAAATGATAAGGTTGAGTCAAACGAGGCCTGACTCGATGCGCAAATGATAAGGTGGAGTCGAACGAGGCTTGACTCGAGGCGCAATTGATATGGGTGAGTTGAATGAGGCTCAACTCAAGGCACTCACGATATGGTTGAGTCAAATGAGGCCTGACTTGAGGCACACACGTTATGGGCAAGTCAAACGAGGCCCACCTCGAGTCACAAATCATATGGTTGAGTCGAACGAGGCCTGACTCGAGGCATAAATGATAAGGTTGAGTCAAACGAGGCCCGACTCAATGCGCAAATCATATGGTTGAGTTAAACGATGCCCCACTCGAGGCGCAAATGATAAGGTTGAATCGAACGAGGATCGACTTGAGGCATAATTGATAAGGTTGAGTCAAACGAGGCCTGACTCGAGGCGTAAATGATATGGTTAAGTCAAACGAGGCCCGACTCGAGGCAAAAATAATATGGTTATCCTAAACGAGGCCCGAGTTAAGGTGTAAATGATATGGTTGAGTCGAACGAGGCCCGAGTAGAGGCACAAATGATATGGGTGAGTCAAACGAGGCCTGACCCGAGGCACAAATGATATGGTTGAGTCGAACAAGGCCTGACTCGGGGTACAACCGATATGGGTGAATCAAATGAGGCCCAACTCAAGGTGCTCATGATATGGTTGAGTCAAAGGAGGCCCGACTCGAGGCACAAATGGTAGTTATGAGTTAAACGAGGACCGACACGAGGAATAGATAATATGGTTGAGTGAAACGAGGCCCGACTTGAGGCACAATGATAAGGTTAAGTTAAACGAGGCACGCTTCGAGGTGTAAATGATAAGGTTGAGTCAAACTAGGGCCGACTCAAGGCACAAATGATATGGTTGAGTCAAACGAGGCCCGACTCGAGGCACAAATGATAAGGTTGAATCGAACAAGGCCCGACTCGAGGTGCAAATAATAAGGTTGAGTCAAACGAGGCCCGACTCGAAGCATAAATGGTATGGTTGAGTCAAACAAGGCCCGAGTTGAGGCGCAAATGATATGGGTGAGTGAAACAAGGCCCGACTCGAGGCACAAATGATATGGGTGAGTCAAATGAGGCCCATCTCAAGGCGCTCATGATATGGTTGAGTCAAACAAGGCCCGACTCGGGGCACAAATCATTTGGTTGAGCCGAACGAGGCTCGACTCGAGGCGTAAACGATACAGGTAAGTCAAGTGAGGCCCAACTCAAGGTGCTCATGATATGGTTGAGTCAAACGAGGCCCGACTAGAGGCACAAATGATAAGGGTGAGTCAAATGAGGCCTGACTCGAGGCACAAATGATATGGTTAACTCGAACAAGGCTCGACCCGAGGCGCAACTGATATGGTTGAGTCAAATGAGGCCCAACTGAAGGTGCTCATGATATGGATGAGTCAAATGATGCCCGACTCGAGGTGCAAATTGTAAGAGTGAGTCAAACGAGGCCTGACTCGACGCTCAAATGATATGGTTGAGTGAAACGAGGACCGACTTAAGGCGCAATTTATAAGGTTGAGTCAAACGAGGCCCGCCTTGAGGCGTAAATGATAAGGTTGAGTCAAACGACACCCGACTCGAGGCACAAATGATAAGGTTGAGTTAAACGAGGCCCGACTCGAGGTACAAATGATAAGGTTGAGTCAAACGAGGCCCGACTCGAGGTACAAATGATAAGGTTGAGTCAAACGAGGCCCGACTCGAGGCACAAATGATATGGTTAAGTTAAACGAGGACCCACTCGAGGCGTAAATGATAAGGTTGAATCAAACGAGGTCCGACTCGAGGAGCAAATGATAAGGTTGAGTCAAACAAGGCCCAACTCGAGGTGTAAATGATATGGTTGAGTCAAACGAGGCCCGAGTGGAGGCACAAATGATATGGGTGAGTCAAACAAGGCCCGACTCGAGGCACAAATGATATGGTTAAGCCGAACGAGGTCTGACTCGTGGCGCAAATGATATGGTTGATTCGAACGAGGCATGACTTGAGGCACAACCGATATGGGTGACCCAAATGAGGCCCAACTCAAGGCGCTCATGATATGGTTGAGTTAAATGAGGCCCCACTCGAGGCACAAATGATAAGGTTAATTCGAATGAGGCTTGACTCGAGGCGCAAATGATAAGGTTGAGTCAAACAAGGCCCGACACGAGGCGTATATGATATGGTTGAGTCAAACGAGGCCTGAGTAGAGGCATAAATGATATGGGTAAGCCAAACGAGGCCCGACTCGAGTCACAATTGATATGGTTGAGTCGAACGAGACTCGACTCGAGGCGCAAATGATATGGCTGAGTCAAATGAGGACCAACTCAAGGTACCCATAATACGGTTGAGTCAAATGAGGCCTTACTCAAGGCATAAATGGTAAGGGTGAGTCAAACGAGGTCTGACTTGGGGCACAAATGATATGGTTGAGTGAAACGAGGCCCGACTTGAGACACAAATGATAAGGTTGAGTCAAATGAGGCCTATCTTGAGGTGCAACTAATATGGTTGAGTCAAACGAGGCCGACTTGGGGCACAAATGATAAGGTTGAATAGAACGAGGCCCAACTCGAGGCACAAATGATATGGTTTAGTCAAACAAAGCCCGACTCAAGGCACAAATGATAAGGTTGAATCGAACGAGGCCTGACTCGAGATGCAAATGATAAGGTTGAGTCAAACGAGGCCCGACTCGAGGTACAAATGATAAGGTTGAGTCAAACTAGGCCCGACTCGAGGTGCAAATCATAAGTTAAGTCAAACGAGGCCCGACTCGAGGCGCAAATGATATGGTTGAGTTAAACGAGGCCCCACTCAAGGCACAAATGATAAGGTTGAATAGAACGAGGCCCGACTCGAGATGCAAATGATAAGGTTGAGTCAAACGAGGCCCGACTCGAGGCGTAAATGATATGGTTGAGTCAAACAAGGTCCGAGTGGGGGCATAAATGATATGGGTGAGTCGAACGAGGCCCGACTCGAGGCACAAATGATATGGTTGAGTTGAACGAGGCCCAACTCGAGGCGCAAATGATATGGTTGATTCAAATGAGGCCCAACTCGAGGCGCAACTGATATAGGTGAGCCAAATGAGGCCTAACTCAAGGCGCTCATTATATGGTTGAGTCAAATAAGGCCCAACTCGAGGTGCAAATATTAAGGGCGAGTCAAACAAGGCCCGACACGAGGCACAAATGATAAGGCTGAATCAAACGAGGCTCGACTCTAGGCACAACTGATAAGGTTGAGTCAAACGAGGCCTGACTCGAGGCACAAATGATATGGTTGAGTTAAACGGGGCCCACTCGAGGCGCAAATGATATGGTTGAATTGAACGAGGACCAACTTAGCATACAAATGATAAGGTTGAGTCAAACGTGGCCCGATTCGAGGCATAAATGATATGGTTGAGTCAAACGAGGCCCGACTCGAGGCACAAATGATATGGTGGAGTCGAACAAGGCGCGACTCGAGGCGCAAATGATATGGTTGTGTTAAACGAGGCGGACTCGAGGTGCAAATGATAATGTTGAGTCAAGCGAGGCCCAACTGAAGCCGTAAATGATATGATTGAGTCAAACGAGGCCGAGTTGAGGCACAAATGATAAGGGTGAGTGAAACGAGGCCTGACTCGATGCGCAAATGATATGGTGAAGTCGAACGAGGCTCGACTTCAGGCGCAAACGATATGGGTGAGTTGAATGAGGGTCAACTCAAGGCGCTCATGATATGGTTGAGTCAAATGAGGCCTAACTCGAGGCACACACATTATGGGCAAGTCAAATGAGGCCTGCCTCGAGGCGCAAATCATATGGTTGAGTCAAACGAGGCTTTACTCGAGGCACAAATGGTAAGGTTGAGTCAAATGAGGCCCGACTCGATGTGCAAATGATATGGTTGAGTTAAACGATGCCCCACTCGAGGCGCAAATGATAAGGTTGAATCAAACGAGAACCGACTCGAGGCGTAATTGATAAGGTTGAGTCAAATGAGGCTTGACTCGACGCGTAAATGATATGGTTGAGTCAAACGAGGCCCGACTCGAGGCAAAAATAATATGGTTATGCTAAACAAGGTCTGACTCAAGGCGTAAATGATATGGTTGAGTCAAACAAGGCTCGAGTGAAGGCACAAATGATATGGGTGAGTCAAACGAGGCCTGACCCGAGGCACAAATGATATGGTTGAGTCGAACAAGGCCTGACTCGGGGCACAACCGATATGGGTGAATCAAATGAGGCCTAACTCAAGGTGCTCATGATATGGTTGAATCAAACGAGGCCCGACTCGAGGCACAAATGGTAGTTGTGAGTCAAACGAGGGCCGACACGAGGCACAAATGACATGGTTGAGTGAAATGAGGCCTGACTTGAGGCATAAATGATAAGGTTGAGTCAAACGAGGCCCACTTCGACGCGTAAATGATAAGGTTGAGTCAAACGAGGCCTGACTCGAGGCGCAAATGATAAGTTTGAGTCAAACGTGGGCCGACTTGAGGCGCAAATGATATGGTTGAGTCAAACGAGGCCCGACTCGAGGCACAAATGATAAGGTTGAATCGAACGAAGCACGACTCGAGGTGCAAATGATAAGGTTGAGTCAAACGAGGCCCGACTCGAAGCGTAAATGATATGGTTGAGTCAAACGAGGCCCGAGTTGAGGCGTAAATGATATGGGTGAGTGAAACGAGGCCCGACTCGAGGCACAAACGATATGGGTGAGTCAAATGATGCCCATCTCAAGGCGCTCATGATATGGTTGAGTCAAACAAGGCCCGACCCAGGGCGCAAATCATTTGGTGGAGTCGAACAAGGCTCGACTCGAGGCATAAACGATATGGGCAAGTCAAGCGAGGCCCAACTCAAGGTGCTCATGATATGGTTGAGTCAAACGAGGCCCGACTAGAGGCATAAATGGTAGGGATGAGTCAAATGAGGCCTGACTCGAGGCACAAATGATATGGTTGAGTCGAACGAGGCCCGACCCGAGGCGCAACCGATATGGGTGAGTCAAATGAGGCCCAACTGAAGGCGCTCATGATATGGAAGAGTCAAATGATGCCTGACTCAAGGCGCAAATGGTAAGGGTGAGTCAAACGAGGCCTGACTCAACACTCAAATGATATGGTTGAGTGAAACGAGGATCGACTTAAGGCGTAATTTATAAGGTTGAGTCAAACGAGGCCCGCCTTAAGGCATAAATGATAAGGTTGAGTCAAACGACACCCGACTCGAGTCACAAATGATAAGGTTGAGTTAAACAAGGCCCGACTCGAGGTACAAATGATAAGGTTGAGTCAAACGAGGCCCAACTCGAGGCACAAATGATATGGTTGAGTTAAATGAGGACCCACTCGAGGTGCAAATGATAAGGTTGAATTGAACGAGGCTCGCCTCGAGACACAAATGATAAGGTTGAGTCGAATGAGGCCCAACTCGAGGCGTAAATGATATGGTTGAGTCAAACGAGGCCCGAGTGAAGGTACAAATGATATTGGTGAGTCAAACAAGGCCCGACTCATGGCGCAAATGATATGGTTGATTCGAACGAGGCCTGACTTGAGGCACAACCGATATGGGTGGCCAAATGAGGCCCAACTCAAGGCGCTCATCATATGGTTAAGTCAAATAAGGCCTGACTCGAGGCGCAAATGATATGGTTGATTTAAACGAGGCCCCACTCGAGGCACAAATGATAAGGTTAATTTGAATGAGGCTCGACTCGAGGAACAAATGATATAGTTAAGTCAAACGAGGCTCGACTCCAGGCACAAATGATAAGGTTGGGTCAAACAAGGCCCGACTCGAGGCGTATATGATATGGTTGAGTCAAACGAGGCCCGAGTGGAGGCATAAATGATATCGGTAAGCCAAACGAGGCCCGACTCGAGGTGCAAATGATCTGGCTGAGTCAAATAAGGACCAACTCAAGGCGCTCATAATACGGTTGAGTCAAACGAGGCCTGACTCAAGGCGTAAATGGTAAGGGTGAGTCAAACGAGATCCGACTTGGGGCACAAATGATATGGTTGAGTCAAACGAGGCCCAACTTGGGGCACAAATGATAAGGTTGAATCGAACGAGGCCCAACTCGAGGCACAAATGATATGGTTTAGTCAAACAAGGCCCGACTCGAGGCACAAATGATAAGGTTCAATTGAACGAGGCTTGACTCGAGGCAAAAATGATATGGTTAAGTCAAACGAGGCCCGACTTGAGGCACAAATGATAAGGTTGAGTCAAACTAGGCCTGACTTGAGAAGCAAATCATAAGGTTGAATGAAACGAGGCCCGACTCGAGACGCAAATGATATGGTTGAGTTAAACGAGGCCCCACTCGAGGCGTAAATGATAAGGTTGAATCGAACGAGGCCAGACTCGAGATGCAAATGATAAGGTTGAGTCAACTGAGGCCTGACTCGAGGCGTAAATGATATGGTTGAGTCAAACAAGGTCCGAGTGGAGGCATAAATAATATGGCTGAGTCGAACGGGGCCCACTCGAGGCGCAAATGATAAGGTTGAATTGAACGAGGACTAACTTAAGGAACAAATGATAAGGTTGAGTCCAACGTGGCCCAATTCGAGGCGTAAATGATATGGTTGAGTCAAACGAGGCCTGAGTCGAGGCGCAAATGATAAGTTTGAGTCAAACGAGGCCTGACTTGAGGCGCAAATGATATGGTTGAGTCAAACGAGGCCCGACTCGAGGCACAAATGATAAGGTTAAATCGAACGAGGCCCGACTCGAGGTGCAAATGATAAGGTTGAGTCAAACGAGCTCGACTCGAAGCGTAAATGATATGGTTGAGTCAAACGAGGCCCGAGTTGAGGCGCAAATGATATGGGTGAGTCAAACGAGGCCCGACTCGAGGCACAAACGATATGGGTGAGTAAATGAGGCCTGACTCGGGGCACAAATCATTTGGTTGAGCCGAACGAGGCTCGACTCGAGGTGTAAACGATATGGGTAAGTCAAGTAAGGCCCAACTCAAGTTGCTCATGATATGGTTGAGTCAAACGAGGCTCGACTAGAGGCACAAATGGTAATGGTGAGTCAAATGAGGCCCAACTCGAGGCACAAATGATATGGTTTAGTCGAACGAGGCTCGACCCGAGGCGCAACCAATATGGGTGAGTCAAATGAGGCCCAACTGAAGGCGCTCATGATATGGATGAGTCAAATGATGCCCGACCCGAGGCACAAATGGTAAGGATGAATCAAATGAGGCCTGACTCGATGCTCAAATGATATGGTTGAGTGAACGAGGACCGACTTAAGGCGCAATTTATAACGTTGAGTCAAACGAGGCCCGCCTTGAGGCGTAAATGATAAGGTTGAGTCAAACGACGCCTGACTTGAGGCATAAATGATAAGGTTGAGTTAAACGAGGCCCGACTCAAGGTGCAAATGATAAGGTTGAATCGAACGAGGCCCGACTCGAGGCGCAAATGATATGGTTGAATCAAACGAGGCCCAACTCGAGGCGTAAATGATATGGTTGAGTCAAACGAGGCCCGAGTGGAGGCACAAATGATATAGTTGATTTGAACGAGGCCTGACTCGAGGCACAACCGATATGGGTGAGCCAAATGAGGCCCAACTCAAGGTGCTCATGATATGGTTAAGTCAAATGAGGCCTGACTTGAGGCGCAAATTATATGGTTGAGTTAAAGGAGGCCCCACTCGAGGCACAAATAATAAGGTTAATTGGAATGAGGCTCGACTCGAGGCACAAATGATAAGGTTGAGTCAAACAAGACCCGACTCGAGGCATAAATGATATGGTTGAGTCAAATGAGGACCAACTCAAGGCGCTCATAATACGGTTGAGTCAAACGAGGCCCGACTCAAGACACAAATGGTAAGGGTGAGTCAAACGAGGTCCGACTTGGGGCACAAATGATATGGTTGAGTCAAACGAGGCTCGACTTGAGACACAAATGATAAGGTTGAGTCAAATGAGGCCTATCTCGAGGTGCAACAGATATGGTTGAGTCAAACGAGGCCCGACTTGAGGCACAAATGATAAGGTTGAATCAAACGAGGCCCAACTCGAGGTGCAAATGATATGGTTAAGTCAAACGAGGCCCGACTCGAGGCACAAATGATAAGGTTGAGCCAAACGAGGCTTGACTCGTGGCGCAAATAATATGGTTAAGTCAAACGAGGCCTGACTCGAGGCGCAAATGATAAGGTTGAGTCAAATGAGGCCTGACTCGAGGAACAAATGATGTGGTTAAGTTAAACGAGGCCCCACTCGAGGCATAAATGATAAGGTTGAATCGAACGAGGCCTGCCTCCAGGCGCAAATGATAAGGTTGAGTCAAACGAGGCCCGACTCGAGGCGTAAATGATATGGTTAAGTCAAACGAGGCCCGAGTGGAGGCATAAATGATATGGGTGAGTCAAATGAGGCCCGACTCGAGGCGCAAATGATGTGGTTGAGTCGAACAAGGCCTGACTCGAGGCGCAAATGATATGGTTGATTTGAACGAGGCCCGACTCGAGGTGGATCAGATATGGGTGAGCCAAATGAGGCCCAACTCAAGGCACTCATGATATGGTTGAGTCAAATGAGGCCCGACCCAAGGCGCAAATGGTAAGGGTGAGTCAAACGAGACCTGACTCGAGGCATAAATGATATGGTTGAGTTAAACGAGGCCCCACTCGAGGCGCAAATGATAAGGTTGATTCGAACGAGGCTCGACTCGAGGCGCAAATGATAAGGTTGAGTCAAATGAGGCCTGACTCGAGGCACAAATGATATGGTTGAGTTGAACGAGGCTTGGCTCGAGGCGTAAACGATATGGCTGAGTCAAATGAGGACCAACTCAAGGTGGTCATAATACGGTTCAGTCAAACGAGGCCCGACTCAAGGCACAAATGGTAAGGGTGAGTCAAACAAGGTCCGACTTGGGGCACAAAATATATGGTTGAGTAAAATGAGGCCCGACTTGAGACGCAAATGATAAGGTTGAGTCAAATAAGGCCTGTCTCGAGGCGTCAATTTTAAGGCTGAGTCAAACGAGGCCTAACTCAAGGAGCAAATGATAAGGTTAAGTCCAACGAGGCCCAACTCGAGGCGTAAATGATATGGTTGAGTCAAATGAGGCCGGAGTGGAGGCACAAATGATATGGGTGAGTCAAACAAGGCCCGACTCGAGGCGCAAATGATATGGTTGAGTCAAACGAGGCCCGACTCGAGGCGCCAATCATATGGTTGATTCGAACAAGGCCCGACTCGAGGTGCAACCGATATGGGTAAGCCAAATGAGGCCCAACTCATGGCGCTCATGATATGGTTGAGTCAAATGAGGTCCGACTCGAGGCGCAAATGGTAAGGGTGAGTCAAACGAGACCCAACTCGAGGCACAAATGAGATGGTTGAGTTAAACGAGGCCCCACTAGAGGCATAAATGATAAGGTTGATTCGAACGAGGCTCGACTCGAGGCGCAAATGATAAGGTTGAGTCAAACGAGGCCCGTCTCAAGGAGTAAATGATATGGTTGAGTCAAACGAGGCCCGAGTGGAGGCACAAATAATATGGGTGAGTCAAATGAGGCCCAACTCGAGGAACAAATGATACGGTTGAGTAAAACGAGGCTCGACTCAAGGCGCAAATGGTAAGGGTGAGTCAAACGAGGTTTGACTTGGGGCCCAAATGATATGGTTGAGTCAAACGAGGCCTGACTTGAGATGCAATTGATAAAGTTGAGTCAAAGAAGGTTTGTCTCGAGGCGTAAATGATAAGGTAGACTCAAATGAGGCTTGACTCGAGGCGCAAATGATATGGTTGAGTTAAACGAGGCCTGACTTGAGGCACAAATGATAAGGTTGAGTCAAACGAGGCCTACCTCAAGCATAAATGATATGGTTGAGTCAAACGAGGCCCGACTTGAGGCGCAAATGATAAGGTCGAGTCAAATGAGGCCCGACTCGAGCCATAAATGATATGGTTGAGTCAAACGAGGCCCTACTTGAGGCACAAATGATAAGGTTGAATCGAACAAGGCCAGACTCCAGGCACAAATGATATGGTTAAGTCAAACGAGGCCCAACTCGAGGCACAAATGATAAGGTTGAGTTAAACGAGGCCTGACTTGAGGTACAAATGAGAAGGTTGAATCAAACGAGGCCTGACTCAAGGGGCAAATGATAAGGTTGAGCCAAACGAGGCCTGCCTCGAGGCGTAAATGATATGGTTGAGTCAAACGAGGCCCGAGTGGAGGCACAAATGATATGGGTGAGTCAAACGAGGCTTGACTTAAGGCGCAAATGATATGGTTGAGCTGAATGAGGTCCGACTTGAGGCACAAATGATATGGTTGATTTGAACAAGGCCCGACTCGAGGCACAACCAATATGGGTGAGCCAAATGAGGCCCACCTCAAGGCACTTATGATATGGTTGAGTCAAATAAGGCCCGACTCGAGGTGCAAATAGTAAGGGTGAGTCAAATGAGTCCCGCCTCGAGGCGCAAATGATATGGTTGAGTTAAACGAGCCCCACTCGAGGGGCAAATGATAAGGTTAATTCGAACGAGGCTCGACTCGAGGCGCAAATGATAAGGTTGAGTCAAACGAGGCATGACTCGAGGTGTAAAAGATATGGTTGAGTGAAACGAGACCCGAGTGGAGGCACAAATGATATGGGCGAGCCAAACGAGGCCCAACTCGAGGCTCAAATAATATGGTTGAGTCGAACAAGGCTCGACTCAAAGCGCAAATGATATGGCTAAGTCAAATGAGGACCAACTCAAGGTGCTGATAATACGGTTGAGTCAAACGAGGCCCGACTCAAGGCACAAATGGTAAGGGTGAGTCAAACGAGGTCCGACTTGGGGCACAACTGATATGGTTGAGTCAAACGAGGCCCGACTTGAGACGCAAATGATAAGGTTGAGTCAAATAAGGCCTGTCTCGAGGCAAAATTGATAAGGTTTCGTCAAACAAGGCCCGACTCGAGGCGCAACTCATATGGTTGAGTCAAACGTGGCCCGACTCGAGGCACAAATGATAATGTTGAATCGAACGAGGCCCGACTCGAGGCGCAAATAATATGCTTAAGTCAAACGAGGCCCGACTCGAGGCACAAATGATAAGGTTGAGTTAAACGAGGCCCAACTCAAAGTGCAAATGATAAGGTTGAGACAAACGAGGCCCGACTCCAGGTGCAAATGATATGGTTGAGTCAAACAAGGCTCAACTCGAGGCACAAATGATATGGTTGATTCGAACGAGGCCCGACTCGAGGCATAACCGATATGCGTGAGCCAAATGAGGCCTAACTCAAGACGCTCATGATATGGCTGAGTCAATCAAGACCCGACTCAAAGCGCAAATGGTAAGGGTTAGTCAAAAGAGGCTCGACTCGAGGCACAAATGATATGGTTGAGTTAAACGAGGCCTGACTCGAGGCGCAAATGATATGGTTGACTCAAACGAGGCCTGACTCGAGGCACAAATGATAAGGTTGAATCGAACGAGGCCTGACTCCAGGCGCAAATGATATGGTTAGGCCAAACGAGGCCTGACTCGAGGCACAAATGATAAGGTTGAGTCAAACGACGCCCGACTCGAGGAGCAAATGATAAGGTTGAATCAAACGAGGCCCGACTTGAGGCACAAATGATAGGATTGAGTCGAATGAGGCCCAACTCGAGACACAAATGATATGGTTGATTTGAACGAGGCCTGACTCGAGGCACAACCGATATGGGTGAGTCAAATGAGGCCCAACTCAAGGAGCTCATGATATGGTTGAGTCAAACAAGGCCCGACTCGAGGCGCAAATGGTAACGTTGAGTTAAACGAGGCCCGACTCGAGGCGCAAATGATATGGTTGGGTCGAACGAGGCTCGACTCGAGGCGCAAATGATATGGCTGAGTCAAATGAGGAGCAACTCAAGGCGCTGATAATACGGTTGAGTCAAACGAGGCCCAACTCAAGGCACAAATGGTAAGGTTGAGTCAAAGGAGGTCCGACTTGGGGCACAAATGATATGGTTGAGTCAAACGAGGCCCGACTTGAGACACAAATGATAAGGTTGAGTCCAACAAGGCCTGTCTCGAGGCGTAAATGATAAGGTTGAGTCAAACGAGATTCGACTCGAGGCGCAACTGATATGGTTGAGTCAAACGAGGCCCGACTCAAGGTGCAAATGATATGGTTGAGTCGAACGAGGCCCGACTCGAGGCAAAAATGATATGGGTGAGTCCAACGAGGCCCGAGTGGATGCACAAATGATATGGGTGAGTGAAACGAGGCCTAACTCAAGGCGCAAATGATATGGTTGAGTCGAACGAGGCCCGACTCGAGGCGCCAATGATATGGTTGATTCGAACAAGGCCTGACTCGAGGTGCAACTGATATGAGTCAGCCAAATAAGGCCCAACTCATGGCGCTCATCATATGGTTGAGTCAAATGAGGTCCGACTCGAGGCGCAAATGGTAAGGGAGAGTCAAACAAGACCCGACTAGAGGCACAAATGAGATGGTTGAGTTAAACGAGGCCCCACTAGAGGCGTAAATGATAAGGTTGATTCGAACGAGGCTCGACTCAAGGCGCAAATGGTAAGGGTGAGTCAAACAAAGCCCGACTCGAGGCGCAAATGGTAACGGTGAGTCAAAAGAGGCCCGACTCGAGGCACAAATGATATGGTTGAGTTGAATGAGGCCTGACTCGAGGTGCAAATGATATGGTTGAGTCAAACAAGGCCCGACTCAAGGTACAAATGATAAGGTTGAATCGAACGAGGCCTGACTCCAGGCGCAAATGATATGGTTAGGTCAAACGAGGCCTGACTCGAGGCACAAATGATAAGGTTGAGTCAAACGAGGCCCGACTCGAGGTGCAAATGATAAGGTTGAATCAAACAAGGCCCGACTCGAGGCGCAAATGATAGGATTGAGTCGAATGAGGCCCAACTCGAGACACAAATGATATGGTTGATTTGAACGAGGCCCGACTCGAGGCGCAACCGATATGGGTGAGTCAAATGAGGCCTAACTCAAGGCGCTCATGATATGGTTGAGTTAAACAAGGCCCGACTCGAGGCGCAAATGGTAAGGTTAAGATAAACGAGGCCCGACTCGAGGCACAAATGATATGGTTGAGTCGAACGAGGCTCAACTCGAGGCGCAAACGATATGGCTGAGTCAAACGAGGAGCAACTCAAGGCGCTGATAATATGGTTGAGTCAAACGAGGCCCGACTCAAGGCACAAATGGTAAGGTTGAGGCAAACAAGGTCCGACTTGGGGCACAAATGATATGGTTGAGTCAAACGAGGCCCGACTTGAGACGCAAATGATAAGGTTGAGTCCAACAAGGCCTGTCTCGAGGCGTAAATGATAAGGTTGAGTCAAACGAGGCCCGACTCGAGGCGCAACTGATTTGGTTGAGTCAAACGAGGCCTGACTCGAGGTGCAAATGATATGGTTGAGTCGAACAAGGCCCGACTCGAGGCGCCAATGATATGGTTGATTCGAACAAGGCCCGACTCGAGGTGCAACCGATATGGGCCAGCCAAATAAGGCCCAACTCATGGCGCTCATGATATGGTTGACTCAAATAAGGTCCGACTCGAGGCGCAAATGGTAAGGGAGAGTCAAACAAGACCCGACTGGAGGCACAAATGAGATGGTTGAGTTAAACGAGGCCCCACTAGAGGCGAAATGATAAGGTTGATTCGAACGAGGCTCGACTCAAGGCGCAAATGATAAGGTTGGGTCAAACGAGGCCCGTCTCGAGGAGTAAATGATATGGTTGAGTCAAATGAGGCTCGAGTGAAGGCACAAATAATATGGGTGAGACAAATGAGTCCCGACTCGAGGCACAAATGATATGGTGGAGTCAAACAATGCTCGACTCGAGGTGCAAATGATATGGCTGAGTCAAATGAGGACTAACTCAAGGTGCTCTTAATACGGTTCAGTCAAACGAGGCCCGACTCAAGGCGCAAATGGTAAGGGTGAGTCAAATGAGGTGCGACGTGGGGCACAAATGATATGGTTGAGTCAAATGATGCCCGACTTCAGACGCAAATGATAAGGTTGAGTCAAATGAAGCCTGTCTCAAGGCATAAATTTTAAGGTTGAGTCAAACGATGCCCGACTCGAGGCGCAAATGATATGGTTGAGTCAAACGAGTCCCGACTCGAGACACAAATGATAAGGTTGAATCGAACGAGGCCTGACTCGAGGCGCAAATAATATGCTAAAGTCAAACCAGGCCTGACTCGAGGCACAAATGATAAGGTTGAGTTAAACGAGGCCCAGCTCGAAGTGCAAATGATAAGGTTGAGACAAACGAGGCCCGACTCGAGGTGCAAATGATATGGTTGAGTCGAACGAGGCTCAACTTGAGGCACAAATGATATGGTTGATTCGAACGAGGCCCGACTCGAGGCGTAACCGATATGGATGAGCCAAATGAGGCCCAACTCAAGGCGCTCATGATATGGTTGAGTCAAACAAGGCCCGACTCGAGGCGCAAATGGTAAGGGTGAGTCAAAAGAGGCCCGACTAGAGGCACAAATGATATGGTTGAGTTAAACGAGGCTTGACTCAAGGCGCAAATGATATGGTTGAGTCAAACAAGGCCCGACTCGAGGTACAAATGATAAGGTTAAATGGAACGAGGCCCGACTCCAGGCGCAAATGATATGGTTAGGTCAAATGAGGCCTGACTCGAGGCACAAATGATAAGGTTGAGTCAAACGAGGCCCGACTCGAGGTGCAAATGATAAGGTTGAATCAAACAAGGCCCGACTCGAGGCGCAAATGATAGGATTGAGTCGAATGAGGCCCAACTCGAGACACAAATGATATGGTTGATTTGAACGAGGCCCGACTCGAGGCGCAACCAATATGGGTGAGTCAAATGAGGCCTAACTCAAGGCGCTCATGATATGGTTGAGTTAAACAAGGCCTGACTCGAGGCGCAAATGGTAAGGTTGAGTTAAATGAGGCCCGACTCGAGGCACAAATGATATGGTTGAGTCGAACGAGGCTCAACTTGAGGCGCAAACGATATGGCTGAGTCAAACGAGGAGCAACTCAAGGCGCTGATAATATGGTTGAGTCAAACGAGGCCCGACTCAAGGCACAAATGGTAAGGTTGAGTCAAACAAGGTCCGACTTGGGGCACAAATGATATGGTTGAGTCAAACGAGGCCCGACTTGAGACGCAAATGATAAGGTTGAGTCCAACAAGGCCTGTCTCGAGGCGTAAATGATAAGGTTGAGTCAAACGAGGCCCGACTCGAGGCGCAACTGATTTGGTTGAGTCAAACGAGGCCCGACTCGAGGTGCAAATGATATGGTTGAGTCGAACAAGGCCCGACTTGAGGCGTAAATGATATGGGTCAGTCCAACGAGGCCCGAGTGGAGGCACAAATGATATGGGTGAGTGAAACGAGGCCCAACTCGAGGCGCAAATGATATGGTTGAGTCGAATGAGGCCCGACTCGAGGCGCCAATGATATGGTTGATTCGAACAAGGCCCGACTCGAGGTGCAAATGATATGGGCCAGCCAAATGAGGCCCAACTCATGGCGCTCATGATATGGTTGAGTCAAATAAGGTCCGACTCGAGGCGCAAATGGTAAGGGAGAGTCAAACGAGACCCGACTCGAGGCGCAAATGAGATGGTTGAGTTAAACGAGGCCCCATTAGAGGCGTAAATGATAAGGTTGATTCGAACGAGGCTCGACTCGAGGCGCAAGTGATAAGGTTGAGTCAAATGAGGCCCGACTTGAGGCACAAATGATATGGTTGAGTTGAACGAGGCTCGACTCGAGGCACAAACGATATGGCTGAGTCAAATGAGGACCAACTCAAGGTGCTCATAATATGGTTTAGTCAAACGAGGCCCGACTCAAGGCGCAAATGTTAAGGGTGAGTCAAACGAGGTCCAACTTGGGGCACAAATGATATGGTTGAGTAAAATAAGGCCCGACTTGAGACGCAAATGATAAGGTTGAGTCAAATGAGGCCTGTCTCGAGGCGTAAATTTTAAGGCTAAGTCAAACGAGGCCCGACTCAAGGAGCAAATGATAAGGTTGAGTCCAACGAGGCCCAACTCGAGGCGTAAATGATATGGTTGAGTCAAACGAGGCTCGAGTGGAGGCACAAATGATATGGGTGAGTCAAACAAGGCCCGACTCGAGGCACAAATGATATGGTTGAGTCGAACGAGGCCCGACTCGAGGCACCAATGATATGGTTGATTCGAACAAGGCCTGACTCGAGGTGCAACCGATATGGGTCAGCCAAATGAGGCCCAACTCATGGCACTCATGATATGGTTGAGTCAAATGAGGTCCGACTCGAGGCACAAATGGTAAAGGTGAGTCAAACGAGACCCGACTCGAGGCACAAATGAGATGGTTGAGTTAAACGAGGCCCCACTAGAGGCATAAATGATAAGGTTGATTCGAACGAGGCTCGACTCGAGGCGCAAATGATAAGGTTGAGTCAAATGAGGCCATGTCGACGAGTAAATGATATGGGTGAGCCAAATGAGGCCCAACTCAAGGCACTCATGATATGGTTGAGTCAAACAAGGCCCGACTCGAGGCGCAAATGGTAAGGGTGAGTCAAAAGAGGCCCGACTCGAGGGACAAATGATATTGTTGAGTTAAACGAGGCCTGACTCGAGGCGCAAATGATATGGTTGAGTCAAACGAGGCCCGACTCGAGGCACAAATGATAAGGTTGAATCGAACGAGGCCCGACTCTAGGTGCAAATGATATGCTTAGGTCAAATGAGGCCTGACTTGAGGCACAAATGATAAGGTTGAGTCAAACGAGGCCTGACTCGAGGTGCAAATGATAAGGTTGAATCGAACGAGGCCCGACTCACGGCGCAAATGATAGGATTGAGTCGAATGAGGCCCAACTCGAGACACAAATGATATGGTTGATTTGAACGAGGCCCGACTCGAGGCGCAACAGATATGGGTGTGTCAAATGAGGCCTAACTCAAGGCGCTCATGATATGGTTGAGTCAAACAAGGCCCGACTCGAGGCACAAATGGTAAGGTTGAGTTAAACGAGGCCCGACTCGAGGCACAAATGATATGGTTGAGTCGAACGAGGCTCAACTCGAGGCGCAAACGATATGGCTGAGTCAAATGAGGAGCAACTCAAGGCGCTGATAATACGGTTAAGTCAAACGAGGCCCGACTCAAGGCACAAATGGTAAGGTTGAGTCAAACGAGGTCCGACTTGGGGCACAAATGATATGGTTGAGTCAAAAGAGGCTCGACTTGAGACGCAAATGATAAGGTTGAGTCAAACAAGGCCTATCTCGAGGCGTAAATGATAAGGTTGAGTCAAACGAGGCCTGACTCGAGGTGCAAATGATAAGGCTGAGTGAAATGAGGCCCGACTTGAGGCATACATGATAAGGTTAAGTTAAATGAGGCCCGACTAGAGGCATACATGATATGGTTGAGTCAAACGAGGCCCGAGTGGAGGCACAAATGATATGGGTGAGTCAAACGAGGCTCGACTTGAGGCACAAATGATATGGTTGAGCTGAATAAGGTCTGACTTGAGGCGCAAATGATATGGTTGATTTGACCAAGGCCCAACTCAAGGCACTCATGATATGGTTGAGTCAAATGAGGCCCGACTCGAAGTGTAAATAGTAAGGGTGAGCCATATGAGTCCCGCCTTGAGGCGCAAATGATATGGTTGGGTTAAACGAGCCCCACTCGAGGGGCAAATGATAAGGTTGAATTGAACGAGGCCTGACTCGTGGCAGAAGTGATAATGTTGAGTCAAATGAGGCCCGACTCGAGGCGTAAATGATATGGTTGAGTCAAACTAAGCTCGAGTGGAGGAACAAATGATATGGGTGAGTCAAACAAGGCCCAACTCGAGGCAGAAATGATATGGTTGAGGCCCAACTAGAGGTGCAAATGATATGGTTGATTCAAACGAGGCCCGACTCGATGCGCAACCGATATGGGTGAGCCAAATGAGGCCCAACTCAAGGCACTCATGATATGGTTGATTCAAACGAGGCTCGACTCGAGGCATAAATGATATGGTTGAGTCAAACGAGGCCTGACTCGAGGCACAAAAGAAAAGGTTGAGTCAAACGAGGTCCGACTTGAGGTGCAAATGATAAGGCTGAGTCAAACGATGTCTAACTCGAGGCCTAAATGATATGGTTGAGTGAAACGAGGCCCCACTCGAGGCGCAAATGATAAGGTTGAGTCAAACGAGGCCCAACTCAAGGTGTAAATGATATGGTTGAGTCAAACGAGGCCCGAGTGAAGGCACAAATGATATGGGTGAGTCAAACGAGGCCTGCCTCGAGGCACAAATGATATGGGTGAGTCAAATGACGCCTAACACAACACGCTCATGATATGGTTGAGTCACACGAGGCCTGACTCGAGGCGCAAATGGTAAGGTTGAGTCAAACGAGGCCTGCCTCGAGGCGTAAATGATAAGGTTAACTCAAAGGAGGCCCGACTTAAAGTGCAAATGATATGGTTGAGTCAAACAAGGCCCGACTCTAGGCACAAATGATAATGTTGAATCGAACGAGGCCCGACTCGAGGCACAAATGATAAGGTTGAATCGAACGTGGCCTGACTCGAGGCGTAAATGATATGGTTGAGTCAAATGAGGCCCGACTTGAGACGCAAATGATAAGGTTAAGTCAAATGAGGCCTGTCTCGAGGCGAAAATGATAAGGCTGAGTCAAACGAGTCCCGACTCAAGGCGCAACTGATATGGTTGAGTCAAACGTGGCCCGACTCGAGGCACAAATGATAATGTTGAATTAAACGAGGCCTGACTCAAGGCACAAATCATATGGTTAAGTCAAACAAGGCCCAACCCGAAGTGCAAATGATAAGGTTGAGTCAAACGAGGCCCAACTCGAGGCGCAAATTATATGGTTGAGTTAAACGAGGCCCTACTCGAGGCGCAAATGATAAGGTTGAATTGAACGAGGCCCGCCTCAAAGCACAAATGATAAGGTTAAGTCAAACGAGGCCTGACTCAAGGCATAAATGATATGGTTGAGTCCAATGAGGCCCGAGTGGAGGGACAAATGATATGAGTGAGTGAAACAAGGCCCAACTCGAGGCGCAAATGATATGGTTGAGTTGAACAAGGCCCAACTCGAGGCGCCAATGATATGGTTGATTCGAACGAGGCCCGATTCGAGGTGCAACCGATATGGGTGAGCCAAATGGGGCCCAACTCAAGGCGCTCATGATATGGTTGAGTTAAATGAGGCCCGACTCGAGGCGCAAATGGTAAGGTTGAGTTAAACGAGGCCCGACTCGAAGCGCAAATGATATGGTTGAGTCAAACGAGGCTCGACTCGAGGCACAAACGATATGGCTAAGTCCAATGAGGAGCAACTCAAGGCGCTGATAATACGGTTGAGTCAAACGAGGCCCGACTCAAGGCACATATGGTAAGGTTGAGTCAAACGAGGTCCGACTTGGGGCACAAATGATATGGTTGAGTCAAACGAGGCCCGACTTGAGACGCAAATGATAAGGTTGAGTCCAACAAGGCCTGTCTCGAGGCGTAAATGATAAGGTTGAGTCAAACGAGGCCCAACTTGGCGCGCAACTGATATGGTTGAGTCAAACGTGGCCTGACTCGTGGCACAAATGATAAGGTTGAGTCAAACCAGGCCCGACTCGAGGCGTAAATGATATGGTTAAGTTAAACCAGGCCCAAGTTGAGGCACAAATGATATGGTTGAGTCGAACGAGGGCCGACTCGAGGCGCAACCAATATGGGTGAGTCAAATGAGGCCCAACTCAAGGCGCTCATGATATGGTTCAGTCAAACGAGGCCCGACTCGAGGCACAAATGGTAAGGGTGAGTCAAACGAGGCCTGACTCGAGGTGCAAATGATAAGGCTGAGTGAAATGAGGCCCGACTTGAGGCATACATGATAAGGTTAAGTTAAACGAGGCCCGACTAGAGGCAAAATGATAATGTTGAATCGAACGAGGCCCGACTCAAGGCGCAAATGATAATGTTGAATCGAACGAGGCCCATCTCGAGTCGTAAATGATATGGTTGAGTCAAACGAGGCCTGTGCTGGGGCACAAATGATATGGTTGAGTCAAACGTTCCCGACTAGAGGCGCAAATGATATGGTTGAGTCGAACGAGACCCAACTCTAGCTGCAAATGGTAAGGGTGAGTCAAACGAAGCCCGCCTCAAGGTGCAAATGATAAGGTTGAGTCAAACAAGGCCCGACTCGAGGTGTAAATGATATGGTTGTGTCAAATGAGGCCCGACTCGAGGCATAAATGATAATGTTGAATTGAACAAGCCCTGACTCGAGGCGCAAATGATAAGGTTGAGTCAAACGAGGCCTGTGTTGAGACACAAATGATATGGGTGAGTCAAACGTTCCTGACTAGAGGCACAAATGATATGGTTGTGTCGAACGAGACCTGACTCGAGGCGCAATTGGTAAGGGTGAGTCAAACGAGGCCCGACTCGAGGCGCAAATGATATGGTTGAGTTAAACGAGGCCCTACTCAAGGTGCAAATGATAAGGTTGAATCGAATGAGACCCAACTCGAGGTGCAAATGGTAAGGTTGAATCGAATGAGGCCCGACTCGAGGCGCAAATGGTAAGGTTGTGTCAAACGAGGCCCGACTCGAGATGTAAATGATATGGTTGAGTAAAACGACGCCCGAGTGGAGGCACAAATGATATAGGAGAGTCAAACAAGGCCTGACTCGAGGTGCAAATGGTATGGTTGACTCAAACGAGGCTCCATTCGAGGCGCAAACGATATGGCTGAGTCAAATGAGGCCCAACTCAAGGCGCTCATGATATGGTTGAGTCAAATGAGATCTGACTTGAGACGCAAATGCTAAGGATGAGTCAAAGGACACCTGACTCGAGGCACAAATGATATGGTTGAGTCAAACGAGGCCCATGTTGAGGAACAAATGATATGGGTGAGTCAAACGTTCCTGACTAGAGGCGTAAATGATATGGTTGTGTCAAACGAGACCCAACTCGAGGTGCAATTGGTAAGGGTGAGTCAAACGAGGCCCGACTCGAGGTGCAAATGATAAGGCTGAGTGAAATGAGGCTCGACTCGAGGCATACATGATATGGTTGTGTCAAACGAGGGTTGCCTTGAGGCACAAATGATAATTTTGAATCGAACGAGGCTTGACTCGAGGCACAAATGATAAGGTTGAGTTAAACGAGGCCTGACTCGAGGCGTAAATGATATGGTTGAGTCAAACGAGGCCCGAGTTGAGGCACAAATAATATGGGTGAGTCAAAATTGCCCGACTCAAGGTGCAAATGATATGGTTGAGTCGAACGAGGCTCCACTCGAGGCGCAAACGATATGGATGAGTCAAATGAGGCCCAACTCAAGGTGCTCATGATATGGTTAAGTCAAACGAGGCCCGACTCGAGGTGTAAATGATATGGTTGAGTCAAACGAGGCCCGAGTTTAGGCACAAATGATATGGTTGAGTCGAACAAGGCTTGACTCTAGGCATAAATGATAAGGTTGAGTCAAACGAGGCCCGACTCGAGGCGCAAATGATAACGTTGAGTCAAACGAGCCCCGACTCAATGCACAAATGATATGGTTAAGTTAAACGAGGCCCCACTCGAGACGTAAATGATAAGGTTGAATTGAACAAGGCCTGACTCGACGCATAAATAATAACGTTAAGTCAAACGAGACCCAACTCGAGGCGTAAATGATATGGGTGAGTCAAATGAGGCCCGAGTTTAGGCACAAATGATATGGTTGAGTCAAACGAGGCCCGACTTGAGCCGCAAATGATAAGGTTGAGTCCAACAAGGCCTGTCTTGAGGCGTAAATGATAAGGTCGAGTCAAACGAGGCCTGACTCGAGGCGCAACTGATATGGTTGAGTCAAACGTGGCCCGACTCGAGGCACAAATGATAAGGTTGAGTCAAACCAGGCCCGACTCGAGGCGTAAATGATATGGTTGAGTCAAATGAGGCCCAAGTTGAGGCACAAATGATATGGTTGAGTCGAACGAGGCCCGACTCGTGGCGCAACCATTATGGGTGAGTCAAATGAGGCCCAACTCAAGGCGCTCATGATATGGTTGAGTCAAACGAGGCCCGACTCGAGGCGCAAATGGTAAGGGTGAGTCAAACGAGGCCCGACTCGAGGTGCAAATGATAAGGCTGAGTGAAATGAGGCCCGACTCGAGGCGTGCATGATAAGGTTGAGTTAAACAAGGCCCAACTCGAGGCAAAATGATAATGTTGAATCGAACGAGGCCTGACTCAAGGCGCAAATGATAATGTTGAATCAAACGAGGCCCATCTCGAGGCGTAAATGATATGGTTGAGTCAAACGAGGCCCGTGTTGGGGCACAAATGATATGGTTGAGTCAAACGTTCCCGACTAGTGGCGCAAATGATATGGTTGAGTCGAACGAGACCCGACTCGAGGCACAAATGGTAAGGGTGAGTCAAACGAAGCCCCCCTCGAGGTGCAAATGATAAGGCTGAGTCAAACAAGGCCCGACTCGAGGTGTAAAAAATATGTTTGTGTCAAACAAGGCCCGACTCGAGGCACAAATAATAATGTTGAATTGAACAAGCCCCGACTCGAGGCGTAAATGATAAGGTTGAGTCAAACGAGGCCCGTGTTGAGGCACAAATGATATGGGTGAGTCAAACGTTCCTGACTAGAGGTGCAAACGATATGGTTGTATCGAACGAGACCCGACTCGAGGCATATATGATATGGTTGTGTCAAACGATGCCTGCCTCGAGGCACAAATGATAATGTTGAATCAAACGAGGCTTGACTCGAGGCACAAATGATAAGGTTGAGTCAAACGAGACACAACTCGAGGCGTAAATGATATGGTTGAGTCTAACGAGGCCCGAGTTGAGGCACAAATAATATGGGTGAGTCAAATGTGCCCGACTCGAGGCGCAAATTATATGGTTGAGTCGAACGAGGCTCCACTCGAGGCGTAAACGATATGGCTGAGTCAAATGAGGCCCAACTCAAGGCGCTCATGATATGGTTGAGTCAAATGAGGCCCGACTCGAGGCGTAAATGATATGGTTGAGTCAAACGAGGCCCGAGTTTAGGCACAAATGATATGGTTGAGTCGAACGAGGCTCGACTCGAGGTGTAAATGATAAGGTTGAGTTAAACGAGGCCCGACTCGAGGCGCAAATGATAAGGTTAAGTTAAACGAGGCCCCACTCAAGGCGCAAATGATAAGGTTGAATTGAACAAGGCCTGACTCGAGGCACAAATAATAACGTTAAGTCAAACGAGACCCGACTCGAGGTGTAAATGATATGGTTGAGTCAAACGAGGCCCGAGTTTAGGCACAAATGATATGGTTGAGTCGAACGAGGCCCGACTCGAGGTGTAACAGATATGGTTAAGTCAAATGAGGCTCAACTCAAGGTGCTCATGATATGGTTGAGTCAAACGATGCCCGACTTGAGGCGAAAATGGTAAGGGTGAGTCAAACGAGGCCCGACTTGAGGCACAAATGATATGGTTGAGTCAAACGAGGCTCGACTCGAGGCACAACCAATATGGGTGAGTCAAATAAGGCCCAACTCATGGCGCTCATAATATGGTTGAGTCAAACGAGGCCCGACTCGAGGTGCAAATGGTAAGAGTGAGTCAAACAAGGCCCGGCTAGAGGCACAAATGATAATGTTGAATTGAACGAGGCCTGACTCGAGGCGCAAATGGTAAGGTTGAGTCAAATGAGGCCCGTGTTGAGGCACAAATGATATGGGTGAGTCAAACATTCCTGACTAGAGGCACAAATGATATGGTTGTGTCGAACGAGACCCGACTCAAGGCGCAATTGGTAAGGGTGAGTCAAACGAGGCCCGACTCGAGGTGCAAGTGATATGGTTGAGTTAAACGAGGCCCCACTCGAGGTGCAAATGATAAGGTTGAATTGAATAAGGCCCGCCTCTAGGCGTAAATGGTAAGGTTGAATCGAATGAGGCCCGACTCGAGGCGTAAATGGTAAGGTTGTGTTAAACGAGGCCTGACTCGAGGCGTAAATGATATCGTTGAGTCAAACGAGGCCCGAGTGGAGGCACATATGATATAGGAGAGTCAAACAAGGCCCGACTCGAGGCACAAATGGTATGGTTGAGTCGAACGAGGCTCCACTCGAGGCGCAAACGATATGGCTGAGTCAAATGAGGCCCAACTCAAGGCGCTCATGATATGGTTGAGTCAAATGAGAACCGACCCAAGGCGCAAATGCTAAGGATGAGCCAAACGACACCTGACTCAAGGCACAAATGATATGGTTGAGTCAAACGAGGCCCGTGTTGAGGCACAAATGATATAGGTGAGTCAAACGTTCCTGACTAGAGGTGCAAATGATATGGTTGTGTCTAACGAGACTCGACTCGAGGTGCAATTGGTAAGGGTGAGTCAAATGAGGCCCGACTCGAGGTGCAAATGATAAGGCTGAGTGAAATAAGGCCCGACTCAAGACGTACATGATATGGTTGTGTCAAACGAGGCCTACCTCGAGGCACAAACTCGAGGCACAAATGATAATGTTGAATCGAACGAGGCTCGACTAGAGGCACAAATGATAATTGAGTCAAACGAGGCCCGACTCGAGGCGTAAATGATATGGTTGAGTCAAACGAGACCCGAGTTGAGGCACAAATAATATGGGTGAGTCAAACGTGCCCGACTCGAGGCGCAAATGATATGGTTAAGTAGAATGAGGGTCGACTCGAGGCACAAACGATATGGCTGAGTTAAATGAGGCTCAACTCAAAGCGCTCATGAAATGGTTGAGTCAAACGAGGCCTGACTCGAGGTAGAAATGTTATGGGTGAGTCAAACGAGGGCCGCCTCGAGGCGCAAATCATATGGTTGAGTCAAACGAGGCCCGACTCGAACAAGGCCCGTCTTGAGGCGCAAACGATATGGGAGAATCAAATGAGGCGTAAATCAAGGCGCTCATGATATGGTTGCGTCAAACGAGTCCTGACTCGAGGCGCAAATGGTAAGGGTGAGTCTAACAAGGCCCGACTCAAGGCACAAATGGTAAGGGTGAGTTAAACGAGGCCCGACTCGAGGCACAAATGATATGGTTGAGTTGAACGAGGCCCGACTCGAGGCGCAACCAATATGGGTGAGTCAAATGAGGCCTAACTCAAGGCGCTCATGATATGGTTGAGTCAAACGAGGCCCGACTGGAGGCGCAAATGGTAAGCGTGAGTCAAACGAGGCCTGACTCAGGGCACAAATTATATGGTTGAGTCAAACGTGGCTCGAGGGGAGGCACAAATGATATGGGTGAGTGAAACGAGGCCTGACTCGAGGCTTAAGTGATATGGTAGAGTCAAATGAGACCCGAGTAGAGGCACAATTAATATGGTTGAGTTGAACGAGGGTCGACTCAAGGCGCAAACGATATGGCTGAGTCAATTGAGGCCCAACTCAAGGCGCTCATAAAATGGTTGAGTCAAACGAAGCCCGACTCGAGGTGCAAATGATATGGTTGAGTTAAACGAGGCCTAACTTGAGGCATAGAAGATAAGGTTGAAGCGAACGAGGTCCGACTCGAGGCACAAATGATATGGTTGGCTCAAACGAGGCCCGACTCGAGGCACAAATGATAAGGTTGAGTCAAACGAGGACCGACTCGAGGTGCAAATGATAAGGCTAAGTCAAATGAGGTCTGACTCGAGGCGTAAATGATATGGTTGAGATAAATGAGGCCCCACTCGAGGTGCAAATGATAAGGTTGAATTGAACAAGGGCTGACTCGTGGCATAAGTGATAATGTTGAGTCAAATGAGGCCCGACTCGAGGCGTAAATGATATGGTTGAGTCAAACTAAGCTCGAGTGGAGGAACAAATGATATGGGTGAGTCAAACAAGGCCCAACTCGAGGCAGAAATGATATGGTTGAGGCCCAACTAGAGGTGCAAATGATATGGTTGATTCAAACGAGGCCCAACTCGAGGCGTAACCGATATGGGTGAGCCAAATGTGGCCCAACTTAAGGCACTCATGATATGGTTGATTCAAACGAGGCTCGACTCGAGGCATAAATGATATGGTTGAGTCAAACGAGGCTTGACTCGAGGCACAAAAGATAAGGTTGAGTCAAACGAGGTCCGACTTGAGGTGCAAATGATAAGGCTGAGTCAAACGATGTCTAACTCGAGGCCTAAATGATATGGTTGAGTGAAATGAGGCCCCACTCGAGGCGCAAATGATAAGGTTGAATCGAATGAGGCCTGACTCGAGGCGCAAATGATAAGGCTGAGTCAAACGAGGCCCAACTCAAGGTGTAAATGATATGGTTGAGTCAAACGAGGCCCGAGTGAAGGCACAAATGATATGGGTGAGTCAAACGAGGCCCGCCTCGAGGCACAAATGATATGGGTGAGTCAAATGACGCCTAACACAACGCGCTCATGATATGGTTGAGTCACACGAGGCCCGACTGGAGGCACAAATGGTAAGGTTGAGTCAGACGAGGCCTGCCTCGTGGCGTAAATGATAAGGTTGACTCAAAGGAGGCCCGACTTAAAGCGCAAATGATATGGTTGAGTCAAACGAGGCCGGACTCTAGGCACAAATGATAATGTTGAATCGAACGAGGCCTGACTCGAGGCGCAAATGATAAGGTTGAATTGAACGTGGCCTGACTCGAGGCATAAATGATATGGTTGAGTCAAATGAGGCCCGAGTCAAGGCCTAAATGATATGGTTGAGTCAAACGATGCCCGAGTTGAGGCACAAATGATATGGGTGAGTCAGACAAGGCCTAACTCGAGGCGCAAACGATATGGCTGAGTCAAATGAGGCTCAACTCAAAGCTCTCATGATATGGTTGAGTCAAACAAGGACCGACTCGAGGCACAAATGTTCTGGGTGAGTCAAACAAGGCCCGAGTTGAGGCACAAATGATATGGGTGAGTCAAACGAGGCCTGACTTGAGGCGCAACTGATATGGTTGAGTCGAACGAGACTCAACTTGAGGCGCAAACGATATGGCTAAGTCAAATAAGGCTCAACTCAAGGCGCTCATGATATGGTTGAGTCAAACGAGGCTTGACTCGAGGCACAAATGTTATCAGTGAGTCAAACGAGGCTTGCCTCGAGGCGCAAATCATATGGTTGAGTCAAACGAGGCCCGACTCGAGGCGCAAACGATATGGGTGAGTCAAATGAATCCCAACTCAAGGTGCTCATGATATGGATGAGTCAAATGGGGCCCGACTCGAGGCGCAAATGGTAAGGGTGAGTCAAACGAGGCCCGACTCGAGGCGCAACTGATATGGGTGAGTCAAATGAGGCCCAACTCCACGCACTCATGATATGGTTGAGTCAAACGAGGCCCAACTCAAGGCGCAAATGGTAAGGGTGAGTCAAACGAGGCCTGACTTGGGGCACAAATTATATGGTTGAGTCAAACGAGGCCTGAGGGGAGGCACAGATGATATGGGTGAGTGAAACGAGGCCTGACTCGAGGCGTAAGTGATATGGTAGAGTCAAACGAGACCCAAGTGGAGGCACAATTAATATGGTTGAGTCGAACAAGCCTCGACTCAAGGCGCAAACGATATGGCTGAGTCAAATGAGGCCCAACTCAAGGCGCTCATAAAACGGTTGAGTCAAACGAAGCTCGACTCAAGGTGCAAATGATATGGTTGAGTTAAACGAGGCCCAAATCGAGGCATAGAAGATAAGGTTGAAGCGAATGAGGCCCGACTCGAGGCACAAATGATATGGTTGGGTCAAACGAGGCCCAACTTGAGGCACAAATGATAAGGTTGAGTCAAATGAGGACCAACTCGAGGTGCAAATGATAAGGCTGAGTCAAATGAGGTCCGACTCGAGGCGTAAATGATATGGTTGAGATAAACAAGGCCCCACTCGAGGTGCAAATGATAAGGTTGAATCAAACAAGGCCCGACTCATGGCAGAAGTGATAAGGTTGAGTCAAACGAGGCCCGACTCAAGGCGTAAATGATATGGTTGAGTCAAACTA
This sequence comes from Dicorynia guianensis, assembly GCA_037013595.1. Lineage (NCBI taxonomy): Eukaryota > Viridiplantae > Streptophyta > Magnoliopsida > Fabales > Fabaceae > Dicorynia > Dicorynia guianensis. Next base: position 18,568,034 of record JASUAB010000002.1, on the reverse strand, counting down.
AGCTCGAGTGAAGGAACAAATGATATGGGTGAGTCAAATGATGCCCAACACGAGGCAGAAATGATATGGTTGAGGCCCAACTAGAGGTGCAAATGATATGGTTGATTCAAACGAGGCCCGACGCGAGGCGCAACCGATATGGGTGAGCCAAATGAGGCCCAACTCAAGGCGCTCATGATATGGTTGATTCAAATGAGGCTTAACTCGAGGCATAAATGATATGGTTGAGTCAAACGAGGCCTGACGCAAGGCGCAAAAGATAGGGTTGAGTCAAACGAGGTCCGACTCGAGGTGCAAATGATAAGGCTGAGTCAAACGAGGTCCGACTCGAGGCGTAAATGATATGGTTGAGTGAAACGAGGCCCAACTCAAGGCGCCAATGATAAGGTTGAATCGAACGAGGCCTGACTCGAGGCGCAAATGAAAATGCTGAGTCAAACGAGGCCCAACTCAAGGTGTAAATGATATGGTTGAGTCAAACGAGGCCCAAGTGAAGCCACAAATGATATGGGTAAGTCAAACGAGGCCTGCCTCGAGGCACAAATGATATGGGTGAGTCAAATGATGCCTAACTCAAGGCACTCATGATATGGTTGAGTCACACGAGGCCCGACTCGAGGCGCAAATGGTAAGGTTGAGTCAAACGAGGCCTGCCTCGAGGCGTAAATGATAAGGTTGAGTCAAAGGAGGCCCGACTTAAGGCGCAAATGATATGGGTGACTCGAACGAGGCTCGACTCAAGGCGCAAACGATATGGGTGAGTCAAATGAATCCCATCTCAAGGTGCTCATGATATGGATGAGTCAAACGGGCCCGACTCGAGGCGCAAATGGTAAACGAGGCCCGACTCGAGGCGCAACCGATATGGGTGAGTCAAATGAGGCCCAACTCCAGGTGCTCATGATATGGTTGAGTCAAACGAGGCCTGACTCGAGGCACAAATGGTAAGGGTGAGTCAACCGTGGCCCAACTCGAGGCACAAATGTTATGGTTGATTGAAACAAGGCCCGACTTGAGGAGCAAATGATAAGGTTGAGTCAAACGAGGCCCCACTCGAGGCATAAATGATATGGTTGAGTTAAATGAGGGCCCACTCAAGGTGCAAATGATAAGGTTGAATCGAATGAGGCCCGACTCGAGGCACAAATGGTAAGGTTGTGTCAAATGAGGCCCGACTCAAGGCATAAATGATATGGTTGAGTCAAACGAGGCTCGAGTGGAGGCACAAATGATATAGGAGAGTCAAACAAGGCCCGACTCGAGGCGCAAATGGTATGGTTGAGTCGAACGAGGCTCCACTCGAGACGCAAACGATATGGCTGAGTCAAATGAGGCCTAACTCAAGGCGCTCATGATATGATTGAGTGAAATGAGATCCGACTCGAGGCGAAAATGCTAAGGATGAGTCAAACGAGGCCTGACTCGAGGTACAAATGATATGGTTGAGTGAAACGAGGCCCACCTTGAGGCACAAATGATAAGGTTGTGTCAAACGAGGCCCGCCTCGAGGCATAAATGATAAGGTTCAGTCAAACGAGGCCCGACTTCAGGAGCAAATGATATGGTTGTGTCAAACGAGGCCCAACTCGAGGCACAAATGATATGGTTGAGTCAAACGAGGCCCGAGTGGAGGCACAAATTATATAGTTGAGTCAAACAAGGCCCGACTCGAGGCGCAAATGGTATGGTTGAGTTGAACGATGCTCCACTCGAGGCGCAAACGATATGGCTGAGTCAAATGAGGCCCAACTCAAGGCGTTCATGATATGGTTGAGTTAAACAAGACCCGACACGAGGCGCAAATGGTAAGGGTGAGTCAAATGAGGCCTGACTCGAGGAATAAATTATATGGTTGACTGAAACGAGACCCACCTTGAGACACAAATGATAAAGTTGAGTCAAACGAGGCCCGCCTCGAGGCGTAAATGATAAGATTGAGTCAAACGAGGCCCGACTTGAGGCACAAATGATATGGTTGTGTCAAACGAGGCTCGACTTGAGGCACAAATGATATGGGTGAGTCAAACGAGCCCATCTCGAGGTGCAAATGATATGGTTGATTCGAACGAGGCTCGAGTCGAGGCGCAAACGATATGGCTGAGTTAAATAATGCTCAACTCAAGGCGCTCATTATATGGTTGAGTCAAACGAGGCCCGAATCGAGGCACAAATGTTATGGGTGAGTCAAACAAGGCCCGTCTCGAGGTGCAAATCATATGGTTGAGTCGAACGAGGCCCGACTCGAGGCACAAATGATATGGTTGAGTCGAACGAGGCCCGACTCGAGGCGCAAACGATATGGGTGAGTCAAATAAGGCCCAACTCAAGGCGCTCATGATATGGTTGAGTCAAACGAGGCCCGACTCGAGGTGTAAATGGTAAGGGTGAGTCAAATGTGGCCCAACTCGAGGCACAAATGATATGGGTGAGTCGAACAAGGCCCGAGTCGAGGTACAAATTATATGGGTGAGTCAAACGAGGCCTGAGTCGAGGAACAAATGATATGGGTGAGTCAAACGAGGCCCAACTCGAGGCGCAAATGATATGGGTGAGTCAAACGAGGCCCGACTCGAGGCGCAAATGATAAGTTTGAATCGAATGAGGCCTGACTCGAGGCGTAAATGATATGGTTGAGTCAAACGGTGCCTAAGTTGAGGCACAAATGATATGGTTAAGTCGAACGAGGCCCGACTCCAGGCGCAAGCAATATGGGTGAGTCAAATGAGGCCCAACTCAAGGCACTCATGATATGGTTGAGTCAAACGAGGCTCGGCTCGAGGTGCAAATGATAAGGTTGAGTCGAACGAGGCGTGACTCGAGGCACATATGATCTGGGTGAGTCAAACGAGGCCTAGGTTGAGGCACAAATGATATGGGTGTGTCAAATGTGGCCCGACTCTAGGCGCAAATGATATGGTTGAGTCGAACGAGGCCCGACTCGAGGCACAAACGATATGGGTGAGTCAAATGAGGCCCAACTCAAGGTGCTCATGATATGATTGAGTCAAACGAGGCCCAACTCGAGGCGCAAATGGTAAGGGTGAATCAAACGAGGCCTGACTCGAGGTGCAAATATAAGGCTGAGTGAAATGAGGCTCGACTCGAGGCGTACATGATAAGGTTAAGTTAAACGAGGCCCGACTCGAGGCAAAATGATAATGTTGAATCGAACGAGGCCCGACTCAAGGCACAAATGATAATGTTGAATCGAACGAGGCCCATCTCGAGTCGTAAATGATATGGGTGAGTCAAACGAGGCCCGACTCGAGGCATAAATGATATGGTTGAGTCAAACGAGGCCCGACTCGAGGCACAAATGATATGGGTGAGTCAAACGAGGCCTGAGTCGAGCCGTAAATGATATAGTTGAGTCGAACGAGGCACGACTCCAGGCGCAAACAATATGGGTGAGTCAAATAAAGCCAAACTCAAGGTGCTCATGATATAGTTAAGTCAAACGAGGCCCGACTTGAGGGGCAAATGGTAAGGGTGAGTCAAACGATGCCCGACACAAGGCGTACATGATATGGTTGAGTCAAACGAGGCTCAAGTTAAGGCACAAATTATATGGGTGAGTCAAACGAGACCCGACTCGAGGCACAAAAGGTCAAGGTGAGTCAAACGAGGCCCGACTCGAGGCACAAATGATATGGGTGAGGCAAACGAGGCTCGTCTCAATGCACAAATGGGAAGTGTGAGTTGAACAAGGCCCAACACGAGGCATAAATGACAAGATTGAGTCAAATGAGGCCCGACTCGAGGCGCAAATGGTAAGGTTAAGTCGAATGAGGCCTGACTCAAGGCGCAAATGAAAAGGTTGAGTCAAATGAGGCCTGACTCAAGGCGTAAATGATATGGTTAAGTCAAACGAGGCCCGGCTCGAGGCACAAATGATAACGTTGAGTCGAATGAGGCATGACTCGGGGCACAAATCATCAGGTTGAGTCAAACGAGGCCCGACTCGAGGCGTAAATGATATGGTTGAGTCAAACGAGGCCCGGGTTAAGGCACAAATGATATGGTTGAGTCAAACGAGGCCTGACTCAGGGCGCAAATGATATGGTTGAGTTAAACGAGGCCCGACTTGAGGCGCAAATGATAAGGTTGAATCGAACGAGGCCTAACTCGAGGTGCAAATGATAAGGTTGAGTGAAAAGAGGCCCGACTCGAGATGACAATGGTAAGCGTGAGTTGAACGATGCCCAACACGAGACGCAAATGATATGAGTGAGTCAAACGAGGTCCGATTCGAGGTGCAAATGGTAAGCATGAGTTAAACGAGGCCCAACACACGGCGCAAATGATAAGGTTGAGTCAAACGATGCCTGACTCGAGGCGCAATAAATAAGGTTGAGTCGAACGAGGCCCGACTCGGGGCGCAAATGATAAGGTTGAGTCCAACAAGGCCCGACTCGAGGCGCAAATGATATGGTTGAGTTAAACGAGACCCGACTCGAGGCACAAATGATAAGGTTGAATCGAACGAGGCCCGACTCAAGGCGCAAATGATATGGTTGAGTCAATCGAGGCCCGACTTGAGGTGCAAATGATATGGTTGAGTTAAACGAGGCCCGACTCAAGGTGCAAATGATAAGGTTGAATTGAACGAGGACCGACTCAGGGAACAAATGATAAGGTTGAGTCAAACGAGGCCCGACTTGAGGCGTAATTGATATGGTTGAGTCAAACGAGGCCCAAGTTGAGGCACAAATGATATGGTTGAGTCAAACGGGGCCGACTCGAGGCATAAATGATATGGTTGAGTCAAACGAGGCCCGAGTTGAGGCACAAATGATATGGGTAAGTCAAACGACGAGCGACTCGAGGCGCAAATGATATGGTTGAGTCGAACAAGGCACAACTCCAGACACAAACAATATGGGTGAGTCAAATAAGGCCCAACTCAAGGTGCTCATGATATGGTTAAGCCAAACGAGGCTCGACTCGAGGGGCAAATGGTAAGGGTGAGTCAAACGAGGCCCGACTCGAGGCACAAATGATAAGGTTGAGTCAAACGAGGCCCGACTTGAGGTGTAAATGATATGGTTGAGCCAAACGAGGCCTAAGTCGAGGCACAAATGATATGGGTGAGTCAAACGAGTCCCGACTCGAGCCGCAAATGATATGGGTCAGTCAAACGAGGCACAATTGGATGCGCAAATTATAAGCTTCAATCGAACGAGCACCGACTCGAGGTGCAAATGATATGGTTGAGTCAAATGAGGCTCGCCTTGAGGCGTAAATGCTATGGTTGATTCAAACGAGGCCCAACTTGAAGCGCAAATGATAAAGTGTAGTCAAATGATGCTCGGCACAAGGCGTAAATGATATAGGTGAGTCAAACGAGGCCCGACTCGAGGCTCAAAAGGTTAGGGTGAGTCAAACGAGGCCCGACTCGAGGCTCAAAAGGTTAGGGTGAGTCAAACGAGGCCCGACTCGAGGTACAAAAGATATGGTTGAGTCGAACGAGGCCCGACTTGAGGCACAAATGATATGGGAGAGTCAAACGAGGCCCGACTCGACGCACAAACGGGAAGTATGACTTGAATGAGGCCCAACAAGAGGCACAAATGACAAGGTTGAGTCAAACGAGGCCCAACTCGAGGCGCAATTGATAAAGTTGAGTCGAACGAGGCTCGACTCAAGCCACAAATGAGAAGGTTGATTCAAACGAGGCCCGACTCGAGGTGCAAATGATAAGGTTGAGTCAAACAAGGCTTGACTCGAGGCGCAAACGATAAGGTTGAGTGAAACGAGGCCTAACTCGAGGCATAAATGATATGGTTAAGTCAAACAAGGACCGAGTTGAGGCACAAATGATATGGGTGAGTCAAACAAGGCCCGACTCGAGGCGCAAATGATATGGTTGAGTCAAACGAGGCCCGACTCAAGGCAAACGATATGGGTGAGTCAAATGAGGTCCAACTCAACGCACCCATGATATGGTTGAGTCAAACGAGGCCTGACTCGAGGCGCAAATAGTAAGGGTGAGTCAAACGAGGCTTGACTCAAGACACAAATGATATGGTTGAGTAAAACGAGGCACAACTTAAGGTGCAAATGATAAGGTTTAGTCAAACGAGACCCGACTTGAGGCGTAAACGATATGATTGAGTGAAACGAGGCCTAAGTTGAGGCACAAATGATATGGTTGAGTCTAATGAGGCCCGACTCTAGGTGCAAACAATATGGGTGAGTCAAATGAGGCCCGACTCCAGGTGCAAACAATATGGGTGAGTCAAATAAGGCCCAGCTCAAGGCGCTCATGGTATGGTTGAGTCAAACAAGGCCCGACTCGAGGCGCAAATGGTAAGGGTGAGTCAAACGAGGCCCGACTTGGGGCACAAATGATATGGGTGAGTCAAACGAGGCCCAACTCGAGGCACAAATGATAAGCTTGAATCGAACGAGGCCCGTCTTGAGGCACAAATAAAATGGTTGAGTCAAATGAGGCCCGACTCGAGGCGTAAATGATATGGTTGATTCAAATGAAGCCTGACTTGAGGCGCAAATGATAAGGTTGAGTCAAACGATGCTCGACATGAGGCGTAAATGATATGGGCGAGTCAAACAAAGCCCAACTTGAGGCACAAAAGGTCAGGGTGAGTCAAATGATGCACAACTTGAGGCACAATTGATATGGGTGAGTCGAACGAGGCCCGACTTAAGGCGCAAATGATAAGGTTGAGTCAAACAAGGCCTGGCTCGAGACACAAATGATAAGGTTGAGTCGAACGAGGCTTGACTCGAGGTGCAAATTATAACGTTGAGTCAAACGAGGACCGACTCTAAGCATAAATGATATGTTTGAGTCCAACGCGGCCCAGGTTGAGGCACAAATGATATGGGTGAGTCAAATGAGGCCCGACTCAAGGCGCAAATGATATGAGCGAGTCAAATGAGGCCCGACTCAACACACAAATGGGAAGTGTGAGTTAAACAAGGTCCAACTCGAGTCATAAATGATATAGTTGATTCAAATGAAGCCCGACCTGGGGTGCAAATGATAAGGTTGGGTCAAACGATGCTCGACATGAGGCGTAAATGATATGGTTGAGTCAAACGAGGCTCGACTCGAGGCACAAAAGAACAAGGTGAGTCAAATGACGCACGACTCGAGGCGTAAATGATATGGGTGAGTCGAACGAGGCCCGACTAAAGGCGCAAATGATAAGGTTGAGTCAAACGAGACCTAGCTCGAGGCACAAATGATAAGGTTTAGTCGAACGAGGCTTAACTCGAAGCGCAAATGATAAGGTTGAGTCAAACGAGGACCGACTCTAAGCGTAAATGATATGGGTGAGTCAAATGTGGCCTGACTCGAGGCGCAAATGATATGGTTCAGTCGAACGAGCCCGACTCGAGGCGCAAATGATATGGTTCAGTCGAACGAGGCCGACTCGAGGCGCAAACAATATGGGTGAGTTAAATGAGGCCTAACTCAAGGTGCTCATGATATGGTTGAGTTATACGAGGCCCGACTCGAGGCACAAATAGTGAGTGTGAGTCAAAGCGGGCTTGAGTCGAGGCACAAATGATATGGTTCAGTCAAATAAGGCCTAACTTAAGGCACAAATGATAAGCTTGAGTCAAACGAGGCCCGAGTTGTGGCACAAATTATATGGGTGAGTCAAACGAGGGCCGAGTTGAGGCGCAAATGATATGGTTGAGTCGAACGAGGCCCGACTGCAGGCGAAAACAATATGGGTGAGTCAAATAAAGCGCAACTCAAAGTGCTCATGATATGGTTAAGTTAAACGAAGCCCGACTCGAGGGGCAAATGGTAAGGGTGAGTCAAACGAGGCCCGAGTTGAGGCACAAATGATATGGGTGAGTCAAACGAGACCCGACTCGAGGCACAAAACGTCAGGGTGAGTCAAACAAGGCCCTACTTGAGGCGTACATAATATGGTTGAGTCAAACGAGGCCCAACTCGAGGCACAAATGGTAAGGGTGAGTCAAACGAGGCTCAACTCAAGGCACAAATGATAAGGTTACATCAAACGAGGCCCGACTCGAGGCGTAAATGATATGGTTGAGTCAAACAAGGCCCGAGTCTAGGCACAAATGATATGGGTGAGTCAAACGAGGCCCAAATCGAGGCACAAAATATATGGGTGAGTCAAACGAGGCCCAACTTGAGGCACAAATGATGTGGGTGAGTCAAACGAGGCCTGACTCAAGGCGCAAATGTTAAGCTTGAATTGAACGAGGCCCGACTCGAGGTGCAAATGATATGGTTAAGTCAAACGAGGCCCGACTCGAGGCGCAAATGATACAGTTGCGTCAAATGAGGCCCGCCTCGAGGCGTAAATGATATGGTTGATTCAAACGAGGCCCAACTTGAAGCACAAATGATAAGGTTGAGCAAACGATGCTCGACACAAGGCATAAATGATATGGGTGAGTCAAATGAGGCCCGACTCGATGCACAAGAGGTCAGGGTGAGTCAAACGAGGCCCGCCTCGAGGCACAACTAATATGGTTGAGTCGAACGAGGCCCGACTCGAGGCACAAATAATATGGTGAGTCAAACGAGGCCCGAGTCGACGCACAAATGGAAAGTGTGAGTTGAACGAGCCGCAAATGACAAGGTTGAGTCAAATGAGGCCTGACTCGAGGCACAAATGATAAGGTTGAGTCAAACCAGGCCTGACTCCAGGCGTAAATGATATGGTTGAGTCAAACGAGGCCCGACTCGAGGCGTAAATGGTAAGCGTGAGTCAAACGAGGCTTGACTCGAGGCACAAAAGATATGGTTGAGTCAAACAAGGCCCAACTTAAGGTGCAAATGATAAGCTTGAGTCAAATGAGGCCTGACTCGAGGCGTAAATGATATGGTTAAGTCAAACAAGTCCCAAGTTGAGGCACAAATGATATAGTTGAGTCGAACGAGGCCCGACTCCAGGTGCAAACAATATGGGTGAGTCAAATAAGGCCCAACTTAAGGCGCTCATGATATGATTGAGTCAAACGAGGCCCGACTCAAGGTGCAAATGGTAAGGGTGAGTCAAACGAGGCTCGACTCGAGGCACAAATGATAAGGTTGAGCCAAACAAGGCCCAACTTGAGGTGTAAATGATATGGTTGAGTCAAACAAGGCCCGAGTCGAGGTACAAATTATATGGGTGAGTCAAACGAGGCCTGAGTCGAGGAACAAATGATATGGGTGAGTCAAACGAGGCCTAACTCGAGGCGCAAATGATATGGGTGAGTCAAACGAGGTCCAACTCGAGGCGCAAATGATAAGTTTGAATCGAACGAGGCCTGACTCGAGGCGTAAATGATATGGTTGAGTCAAACGGTGCCTAAGTTGAGGCACAAATGATATGGTTGAGTCGAACGAGGCCCGACTCCAGGCGCAAGCAATATGGGTGAGTCAAATGAGGCCCAACTCAAGGCACTCATGATATGGTTGAGTCAAACGAGGCTCGGCTCGAGGTGCAAATGATAAGGTTGAGTCGAACGAGGCGTGACTCGAGGCACAAATCATAAGGTTGAGTCAAACGAGGCCTGACTCGAGGCGTAAATGATGTGGTTGAGTCAAACGAGGCCCGGGTTGAGGCACAAATGATATGGTTGAGTCAAACGAGGCCCAACTTGGGGCGCAAATGATATGGTTGAGTTAAACGAGGCCTGACTTAAGGCGTAAATGATAAGGTTGAATCGAACGAGGCCTAACTCGAGGCGCAAATGATAAGGTTGTGTGAAAAGAGGCCCGACTCAAGATGACAATGGTAAGCATGAGTTGAACGAGGCCCAACATGAGGCGCAAATGATATGAGTGAGTCAAACGAGGCTCGACTCAAGGCGCAAATGGTAAGCATGAGTTGAACGAGGCCCAACACGAGGCACAAATGACAAGGTTGAGTCAAACGAGGCCTGACTCAAGGCGCAAATAATAAGGTTGAGTCGAACGAGGCCCGACTCAGGGCGCAAATGATAATGTTGAGTCCAACAAGGCCTGACTCGAGGCGCAAATGATAAGGTTGAGTCCAACAGGGCCCGACTCGAGGCGCAAATGATAAGGTTGAATCAAACGAGGCCCGACTTGAGGCGCAAATGATAAGGTTGAGTCAATCGAGGCCTGACTTGAGGCGCAAATGATATGGTTGAGTTAAACGAGGCCTGACTCGAGGCGCAAATGATAAGGTTGAATTGAACGAGGACCAACTCGAGGCACAAATGATAAGGTTGAGTCAAACGAGGACCGACTCTAAGCGCAATTGATATGGTTGAGTCCAACGAGGCCCAGGTTGAGGCACAAATGATATGGTTGAGTCAAATGAGGCTTGACTCGAGGTGCAAATGATATGAGCGAGTCAAACGAGGCCCGACTTGATGTATAAATGGGAAGTGTGAGTTGAACAATGCCCAACTCGAGTCGTAAATGATATAGTTAATTCAAACGAAGCCCGACTTGGGGTGCAAATGATAAGGTTGGGTCAAACGATGCTCGACACGAGGCATAAATGATATGGTTGAGTCAAACGAGGCTCGACTCGAGGTACAAAAGGTCAGGGTGAGTCAAATGACGCACGACTCGAGGCGCAAATGATAGTGTTGAGTCGAACTAGGCTCGACTTAAGGTGCAAATGAAAAGGTTGAGTCAAACGAGGCCTGCCTCGAGGCACAAATGATAAGGTTTAGTCGAATGAGGCTTGACTCAAGACGCAAATGATAAGTTTGAGTCAAACAAGGACCGACTCGAGGCGTAAATGATATGGTTGAGTCAAACGAGGCCCAGGTTGAGGCACAAATGATATGGGCGAGTCAAATGTGGCCTGACTCTAGGCGCAAATGATATGGTTGAGTCGAACGAGGCTCGACTCGAGGCACAAACAATATGGGTGAGTCAAATGAGGCCCAACTCAAGGTGTTCATGATATGGTTGAGTCATACGAGGCCCGACTCGAGGCGCAAATAGTAAGGGTGAGTCAAACGAGGCTTGACTCGAGGCACAAATGATATGGTTCAGTCAAATAAGGCCCAACTTAAGGCACAAATGATAAGCTTGAGTCAAACGAGGCCCAACTCGAGGCGTAAATGATATGGTTAAGTCAAACAAGCCCTAAGTTACAAAACAAATGATATGGTTGAGTCGAACGAGGCCCGACTCCAGGCGCAAACAATATGGGTGAGTCAAATAAGGCCCAACTTAAGGCGCTCATGATATGGTTGAGTCAAACGAGGCCCGACTCAAGGTGCAAATGGTAAAGGTCAGTCAAACGAGGCCCGACTTGAGGCATAAATGATATGGTTGAGTCAAACAAGGCCCGAGTCGAGGTACAAATTATATGGGTGAGTCAAACGAGGCCTGAGTCGAGGCACAAATGATATGGGTGAGCCAAACGAGGCCCAACTCGAGGCGCAAATGATATGGGTGAGTCAAACGAGGCCCGACTCGAGGCGCAAATGATAAGCTTGAACTGAACGAGGCCTGACTCGAGGCGTAAATGATATGGTTGAGTCAAACGGTGCCTAAGTTGAGGCACAAATGATATGGTTGAGTCAAACGAGGCCCGACTCCAGGCGCAAGCAATTGGGTGAGTCAAATGAGGCCCAACTCAAGGCGCTCATTATATGGTTGAGTCAAACGAGGCCCGACTAGAGGCGCAAATGGTAAGGGTAAGTCAAACGAGGCTTGACTCGAGGCACAAATGATCTGGGTGAGTCAAACGAGGCCTAGGTTGAGGCACAAATGATATGGGTATGTCAAATGCGGCCCGACTCTAGGCGCAAATGATATGGTTGAGTCGAACGAGGCCCGACTCGATGCACAAATGATATGGGTGAGTCAAATAAGGCCCAACTCAAGGAGCTCATGATATGATTGAGTCATACGAGGCCCGACTCGAGGCGCAAATAGTAAGGGTGAGTCAGACGAGGCTTGACTCGAGGCACAAATGATATGGTTCAGTCAAATAAGGCCTAACTTAAGGCACAAATGATAAGCTTGAGTCAAATGAGGCCCGACTCGATGCGTAAATAATATGGTTGAGTCAAACAAGGCCCAAGTCGAGGCACAAATGATATGGGTGAGTCAAACGAGCCCCAACTCGAGGCGAAAATGATGTAGGTGAGTCAAACGAGGCCCAACTCGAGGCGCAAATGATAAGCTTGAATCAAACGATGCCCAACTTGAGGCGCAAATGATAAGCTTGAGTCAAATGAGGCCCGCCTTGAGGTGTAAATGATATGGTTGATTCAAACGAGGCCCGCCTTGAATCGCAAATGATAAGGTTGAGTCAAACGATGCTCAACTCGAGGCATAAATGATATGGATGAGTCAAACGAGGCCGACTCGATGCACAAGAGGTCAAGGTAACTCAAATGAGGCCTGACTCGAGGCACAACTAATATGGTTGAGTCGAATGAGGACCGACTCAAGGGCAAATAATATGGATGAGTCAAACGAGGCCCGACTTAACGCACAAATGGAAAGAGTGAGTCAAACGAGGCTTGACTTGAGGTGCAAATGATAAGGTTGAATCAAACAAGGCCTAGCTTGAGGCACAAATGATAAGGATGAGTCAAACGATGCTCCACACGAGGCGTAAATTATATGGGTGAGTCAAATGAGGCCCGACTCGATGCACAAGAGGTCAAGGTGAGTCAAATGAGGCCCGACTGGATGCACAAATGGAAATTGTGAGTTGAACGAGGCCCAACACGAGCCGCAAATGACAAGGTTGAGTCAAACGAGGCCTGACTCGAGGCGTAAATTATAAGGTTGAGTCAAACCAGGCCCGACTCGAGGCATAAATGATATGGTTGAGTCAAACGAGGCCCAAGTTGAGGCACAAATGATATGGTTGAGTCGAACGAGGCCTGACTCTAGGCGCAAGCAATATGGGTGAGTCAAATGAGGCCTAACTCAAGGCGCTCATAATATGGTTGAGTCAAACGAGGCCCAACTCGGCACGCAAATGGTAAGGGTGAGTTAAACGAGGCTTAACTCAAGGCACAAATGATACGTTTGAGTCAAACGATGCCAAACTTAAAGCACAAATGATAAGGTTGAGTCAAACGAGGCCCAACTCGAGGCGTAAATGATATGGTTAAGTCAAACAAGGCCCAAGTTGAGGCACAAATGAGATGGTTGAGTCGAACGAGGCCCGACTCCAGGCACAAACAATATGGGTGAGTCAAATGAGGCCCAACTCAAGGTGCTCATGATAAGGTTGAGTCAAACGAGGCCTGACTCGGCACGCAAATGGTAAGGGTGAGTCAAACGAGGCTTAACTCAAGGCACAAAGGATACGATTGAGTCAAACGATGCCCAACTTAAGGCACAAATGATAAGCTTGAGTCAAACGAGGCCCAACTCGAGGCGTAGATGATATGGTTGAGTCAAACAAGGCCCAAGTTGAGGCACAAATGAGATGGTTGAGTCGAACGAGGCCCGACTCCAGGCACAAACAATATGGGTGAGTCAAATGAGGCCCAACTCAAGGCGCTCCTGATATGGTTGAGTCAAACGAGGCCCGACTCGAGGCGCAAATGGTAAGGTTGAGTCAAACAAGGCTTGACTCGTGGCACAAATGATAACGTTGAGTTAAACGAGGCCCGACTCGAGCCGTAAATGATATGGTTGACTCAAATAAGGCCCGAGTCAAGGCACAAATGATATGGGTGAGTTAAACGAGGCCCGACTCAAGGCGCAAATGGTAAGGGTGAGTCAAATGAGGCTCGACTCGAGGCACAAATTATAACGTTGAGTCAAACGAGGCCTGACTCGAGGCGTAAATAATATGGTTGAGTCAAACAAGGCCCGAGTCGATGTACAAATGATATGGGTGAGTCAAACAAGGCCTGAGTCGAGGCACAAATGATATGGTTGAGTCAAACGAAGCCTAACTCGAGGCACAAATGATATGGGTGAGTCAAACGATGCCCGACTCGAGGCGCAAATGATCAGCTTGAATCGAACGAGGCTTGACTCAAGGCGTAAATGATATGGTTGAGTCAAATGGTACCTAACTTGAGGCAGAAATGATATGGTTGAGTCGAACGAGGCCTGACTCTAGGCGCAAATAGTAAGGGTGAGTCAAACGAGGCTTGAATCAAGGCACAAATGATATGGTTAAGTCAAATGAGGCACAACTTCAGGCGCAAATGATAAGGTTTAGTCAAACGAGACCCGACTCGAGGCATAAATGATATGGTTGAGTCAAACAAGGCCCGAGTTGAGGCACAAATGATATGGTTGAGTCGAACGAGGCCCATCTCGAGGTGCAAATGATATGGGCGAGTCAAACGAGGCCCGACTCGAGGCACAAATGATAAGGTTGAATCGAACGAGGGCCAAGTCAAGGCGCAAATGATAAGGTTGAGTCAAATGAGACTCAGCTCGAGGCACAAATGATATGGTTGAGTCAAATGAGGCCTGACTCGAGGCGTAAATGATATGGGTGAGTCAAACGAGGTCCGACTCGAGGCATAAATGATAAGGTTGATTAAAACGAGGCCTTACTTGAGGCGCAAATGATAAGGTTAAGTCAAACGATGCTCGACACGAGGCGTAAATGATATGCGTGAGTCGAATGAGGCCCGACTCGAGGTACAAAAGGTAAGGGTGAGTCAAACGAGGCCTGAGTTGTGGCATAATTGATGTGGGTGGTCAAACGAGGCTCGACTCGAGGCATAAATGATATGGTTGAATAGAACGAGGCTCAACTCGAGGCACAAACGAGATGGGTGAGTCAAATGAGGCCCAACTCAAGGCGCTCATATATGGTTGAGTCAAACGAGGCCTGACTCGAGGCATAAATGGTAAGGGTAAGTCAAACAAGGCCCAACTTGAGGCACAAATGATATGGTTGAGTAAAATGAGGCCTGACTTGAGGTGCAAATGATAATGTTGTGTCAAAAGATGCCCGACTCGAGGCATAAATCATATGGTTGAGTCAAACGAGGCCCTAGTCAAGGCACAAATGATAAGGTTAAATCGAACGAGGCCCGACTCGAGGCATAAATGATAAGGTTGAGTCGAACGAGGCCCGACTTGAGGCGCAAATGATAAGATTGAGTCAAATGAGGCTTGACTCGAGGCGTAAATGGTAAGCATGAGTTCAACGAGACCCTACCTGAGGCGCAAATGATATGGGAGAGTCAAACGAGGATTGACTCGAGGTGCAAATGATAAGGTTGAGTCGAACGAGGCCCGACTCGAGGTGCAAATGGTAAGGGTAAGTCAAACGAGGCCCTACTCGAGGCACAAATGATATGGTTGAGTCAAACGAGGCCCGACTTGAGGCGCAAATAATAAGGTTGAGTCAAACGATGCTCGACACGAGGCGTAAATGACATGGGTGAGTCAAACGATGCCCAACTCGAGGCACAAAGGGTAAAGTTGAGTTAAACGAGGCCCGACACGAGGCACAAATGATATGGTTAGTCGAACGAGGCCCGACTCGAGGCACAAAAGGTAAGGGTGAGTCGAACGAGGCCCGAAGCGAGGAACAAATGATATGGATGAGTTGAACGAGGCCCGACTCGAGGCACAAATGATATGGGTGAGTCAAACAAGCCCCGACTCGAAGCGCAAATGGTAAGCATGAGTTGAACGAGGCCCAACACGAGGTACAAATTACAAGGTTGAGTCAAACGAGGCCTGACTCGAGGCACAAATGATATGGTTGAGTCGAACGAGGCCCGACTCAAGGCACAAATGATATGGGTGAGTCAAACGAGCCCCGACTTGAAGCGCAAATGGTAAGCGTGAGTTGAACGAGGCCCAACACGAGGAACAAATTACAAGGTTGAGTCAAACGAGACCGACTCGAGGCGCAAATGATATGGGTGAGTCTAACAAGGCCCGACTGGAGGCGCAAATGATGTGGTTGACTCGAACGAGGCCCGACTCAAGGAGCAAACGATGTGGGTGAGTCAAATGAGGCCAAACTCAAGGTGCTCATGTTATGGTTGAGTCAAACGTGGCTCGACTGGAGGCGCAAATGGTAAGGGTGAGTCAAACAAGACCCGACTCCAGGAACAAATGATATGGTTGAGTCAAACGAGTCTCGAGTAGAGGCACAAATGTTATGGGTGAGTCAAACGAGGCTTGACTCGAGGCGCAAATGATATGGATGAGTCAAATGAGGCCCGACTTGAGGCGCGAATGATAAGTTTGAGTCAAACAAGGCCCGACTCGAGGCGTAAATGATACGGTTAAGTCAAACGAGGCCCGAGTTGAGGCACAAATTATATGGGTAAGTCAAACGAGGCCCTACTCAAGGCAAAAAAGATGTGGTTGACTCGAACGAGGCCCGACTCGAGGAGCAAACAATATGTGTGAGTCAAATGAGACCGAACTCAAGGCGCTCATGATATGGTTGAGTCAAATGAGGCCCGACTCCAAGCACAAATGATATGGTTGAGTCAAACGAGGCCCGACTCCAAGCACAAATGATATGGTTGAGTCAAATGAGGCCAGAGTAAAGGCACAAACAATATGGGTGAGTCAAACGAGGCCTGACTCGAGGCGCAAATGATATGTTTGAGTCAAACGAGGCCCGCCTCGAGGCACAAATGATAAGGTTGAATCAAATGAGGCCCGACTCGAGGCGCAAATGATATGGTTGAGTCGAACGAGGTTTGAGTTAGGGCACAAATGATATGGGTGAGTCAAATGAGGCCCGACTCTAGGTGCAAATGATAAGGTTAAGTCAAGCGAGGCCTGACTCGAGGCACAAATGATAAGGTTGAATCGAACGAGGCCCGACTCGAGGCATAATTGATAAGGTTGAGCTAAACAAGGCCCGCCTTGAGGGGTAAATGATATGGTTGATTCAAACGAGGCCCGACTTGAGGTAGAAATGATAAGGTTAAGTCAATCGATGCTCGA
Organism: Dicorynia guianensis; assembly: GCA_037013595.1. Lineage (NCBI taxonomy): Eukaryota > Viridiplantae > Streptophyta > Magnoliopsida > Fabales > Fabaceae > Dicorynia > Dicorynia guianensis. The sequence goes on along the minus strand of JASUAB010000002.1, from coordinate 18,551,185 downwards.
CACGAGGCGTAAATGATATGTGTGAGTCAAACAAGGCCTGACACGAGGCACAAATGATATGGTTGAGTCGAACGAGGCCCGACTCGAGGCACAAAGGTAAGGGTGAGTCAAACGTGGCCCGATGCTAGGCACAAATGATATGGTTGAGTCGAATGAGGTTCGACTCTAGGCACAAAAGGTAAGGTTAAGTCAAACTAGGCCTGACTTGAGGCGCAAATGGTAAGGTTGAGTGAAACGAGGCCCAACTCGAGGTACAAATGATATGGTTGAGTTAAACGAGAGCCAACTCGAGGCGCAAATGATAAGGTTGAATTGAACAAGGCCTGTCTCGAGGCATAAATCATATGGTTGAGTCAAACAAGGCCCGAGTTGAGGCACAAATGATATGGGTGAGTCAAATAAGGCCCAACTCGAGGCGCAAATGATAAGGTTGAGTTAAACGAGGCCCTCCTCGAGGCGCAAATGATATGGTTGATTCAAACGAGGCCCGACTTGAGGCGCAAATGATAAGGTTGAGTCAAACAATACTCGACACGAGGCGTAAATGATATGGATGAGTCAAACGAGGCTCAACTCATGGCACAAATGATATGGTTGGGTCGAACGAGGTCCGACTTGACGCGCAAATGATAATGTTGAGTCGAACGAGGATCGATCTGAGGTGCAAATCATAAGGTTGAGTAAAACGAGGCCTGGCTCGAGGCGCAAATGATATGGTTGAGTTAAACGAGGGCCAACTCGAGGCCCAAATGATAAGGTTGAATTGAACGAGGCCCGTCTCGAGGTATAAATGATATGGTTGAGTCAAACGAGGCCCGACTTGAGGTGCAAATAATAAGGTTGAGTCAAACGATGCTCGACACGAGGCGTAAATGACATGGGTGAGTCAAACGATGCCCGACCCGAGGCACAAAAGGTAAAGTTGAGTCAAACGAGGCCCGACACGAGGCACAAATGATATGGTTGAGTCAAACGAGGCCCGACTTGAGGCACAAAAGGTAAGGGTGAGTCAAATGATGCCCGAAGCGAGGCACAAATGATATGGTTGTGTCGAACGAGGCTTGACTCCAGGCACAAATGATATGGGTGAGTCAAACGAACCCCAACTCAAAGCGCAAATGGTAAGCATGAGTTGAACGAGGCCCAACACGAGGTACAAATTACAAGGTTGAGTCAAACGAGGCCAGACTCGAGGCACAAATGATATGGTTGAGTCGAACGAGGCCCGACTCGAGGCACAAATGATATGGGTGAGTCAAACGAGCCCCGACTCGAAGCGCAAATGGTAAGCGTATGTTGAACGAGGCCCAACACGAGGAACAAATTACAAGGTTAAGTCAAACGAGACCGACTCGAGGCGCAAATGATATGGGTGAGTCTAACAAGGCCCGACTGGAGGCGCAAATGATGTGGTTGACTCGAACGAGGCCCGACTCGAGGAGCAAATGATGTGGGTGAGTCAAATGAGGCCAAACTCAAGGCGCTCATGTTATGGTTGGGTCAAACGTGGCTCGACTGGAGGTGCAAATGGTAAGGGTGAGTCAAACGAGACCCAACTCCAAGCACAAATGATATGGTTGAGTCAAACGAGGCCTAACTCGAGGCGTAAATGATATGGTTGAGTCAAACGAGTCTCGGGTAGAGGCACAAATGTTATGGGTGAGTCAAATGAGGCCCGACTAGAGGCACAAATGATATGGATGAGTCAAATGAGGCCCGACTCGAGGCGCAAATGATAAGTTTGAGTCAAACAAGGCCCGACTCGAGGCGTAAATGATACGGTTAAGTCAAACGAGGCTCGAATTGAGGCACAAATTATATGGGTAAGTCAAACAAGGCCCGACTCGAGGCAAAAAAGATGTGGTTAACTCGAACGAGGCCCGACTCGAGGAGCAAACAATATGGATGAGTCAAATGAGACCGAACTCAAGGCGCTCATGATATGGTTCAGTCAAATGAGGCCCGACTCTAGGCATAAATGATATGGTTGAGTCAAACGAGGCCCGACTTGAGGCGTAAATGATATGGTTGAGTCAAATAAGGCCAGAGTAAAGGTACAAACAATATGGGTGAGTCAAACGAGGCCTGACTCGTGGTGCAAATGATATGTTTGAGTCAAACGAGGCCCGCCTCAAGGCACAAATGATAAGGTTGAATCGAATGAGGCCCGACTCGAGGCGCAAATGATATGGTTGAGTCAAACAAGGTCTGAGTTAGGGCACAAATGATATGGGTGAGTCAAATGAGGCCTGACTCGAGGCGCAAATGATAAGGTTGAGTTAAACAAGACCCGCCTCGAGGCGTAAATGGTATGATTGATTCAAACGAGGCCTGACTTGAGGTGCAAATGATAAGGTTAAGTCAAACGATGCTCGACACAAGGCGTAAATGACATGGGTGAGTCAAACGAGGCCCGACTCGAGGCACAAATGATATGGTTGGGTCGAATGAGGCTCGACTCGAGGCACAAATGGTAACGTTGAGTTGAACGAGGCCCAGCCCGAGGCGCATATGATAAGGTTGAGTGAAACGAGGCCCAACTCGAGGCACAAATGATATGGTTTAGTTAAACGAGGGCCAACTCAAGGCGTAAATGATAAGGTTGAATTGAACGAGGCCTGTCTCGAGGCATAAATGATATGGTTGAGTCAAACGAGGCCTGAGTTAAGGCACAAATGATATGGGTGAGTCAAATGAGGCCTGACTTGAGGCGCAAATGATAAGGTTGAGTCAAATGAGGCTCTCCTCGAGGCGCAAATGATATGGTTGATTCAAACGAGGCCTGACTTGAGGTGCAAATGATGAGGTTCAGTCAAATGATGCTCGACACAAGGCGTAAATGATATGGGTGAGTCAAACGAGGCCCAACTCGAGGCACAAAGGGTAAGGGTGAGTCAAACGAGGCCGACTCGAGGCACAAATGATATGGTTGGGTCTAACGAGGCCCAACTCAAGGTGCAAATGATAACATTGAGTCGAACGAGGCTCGACCCGAGGCGCAAATGATAAGGTTGAGTGAAACAAGGCCCGACTCGAGGCGCAAATGTATAGTTGAGTTAAACGAGGGCCAACTCGAGGTGCAAATGATAAGTTTGAAATGAACGAGGCCTGTCTTGAGGCACAAAAGGTAAGGGTGAGTCAAACAAGGCCAGACGCGAGGCACAAAAGATATGGTTGAGTGGAACGAGGCCCGACTCGACGCACAAAAGGTAAGAGTGAGTCAAACGAGGCCCAATGCGAGGCACAAATGATATGGTTGAGTCGAACGAGGTCCGACTCGATGCACAAACGATATGGGTGAGTCAAACGAGGCCCGACTCAAGGCGCAAATGATAAGGTTGAGTTAAACGAGGGCGTAAATGATATGATTGATTCAAACGAGGCCTGTCTTGAGGTGCAAATAATAAGGTTAAGTCAAACGATGCTCAACACGAGGCGTAAATAATATGGGTGAGTCAAACGAGGCCTGACTCGAGGCACAAATGATATGCTTAGGTCAAACGAGGCCCGACTCGAGGCGCAAATGATAACGTTGAGTCGAATGAGGCCTGGCCCGAGGCACAAATGATAAGGTTGAGTGAAACGAGGCCCAACTCGAGGCGCAAATGATATGGTTGAGTTAAACGGGGGCTAACTCGAGGCGCAAATGATAAGTTTGAATTGAACGAGGCCCGTCTTGAGGCACGAAAGGTAAGGGTGAGTCAAACAAGGCCAGACGCGAGGCACAAAAGATATGGTTGAGTCGAACGAGGCCCGACTCGAGGCACAAAAGGTAAGAGTGAGTCAAACGAGGCCCGACGCGAGGCACAAATGATATGGTTGTGTCGAACGAGGCCCGACTTAAGGCACAAATGATATGGGTGAGTCAAATGAGGCCCGACTCAAGGCGCAAATGGTAAGCGTGAGTTGAACGAGGCCCAACATGTGGCACAAATTACAAGGTTGAGTCAAACGAGGCCTGACTCGAGGCACAAATGATATGGTTGAGTCGAACAAGGCCTGACTCGAGGCACAAATGATATGGGTGAGTCAAACGATCCCCGACTCGAAGCGCAAATGGTAAGCATGAGTTCAATGAGGTGCAACACGAGGAACAAATTACAAGGTTGAGTCAAACGAGACTGACTCGAGGCATAAATGATAAGGTTGAGTCAAACGATGCCCATCTCGAGGCACAAATGATATGGTTGACTTAAACGAGGCCCAGCTCGAGGCGCAAATGATAAGTTTGAGTCAAACGAGGCTCGACTCAAGGCGTAAATGATATGGTTAAGTCAAACGAGGCCCGAGTTGAGGGGCAAACGATATGGGTGAGTCTAACGAGGCCCGACTGGAGGCACAAATGATGTGGTTGACTCGAACGAGGCCCGACTCGAGGCGCAAATGATAAGTTTGAGTCAAACAAGGCCTGACTTGAGGCGTAAATGATATGGTTAAGTCAAATGAGGCCCGAGTTGAGGCACAAATGATATGGGTGAGTCAAACAAGGCCCGACTCGAGGCAAAAATAATGTGGTTGACTCAAACGAGGCCCGACTCGAGGAGCAAACGATATGGGTGAGTCAAATGAGGCCGAACTCAAGGCATTCATGATATGGTTGAGACAAATGAGGCCCGACTACAGGAATAAATGATATGGTTGAGTCAAACGAGGCCCGACTCGAGGCGTAAATGATATGGTTGAGTCAAATGAGGCCAGAGTAAAGGCACAAACAATATGGGGGAGTCAAACGAGGCCTGACTCGAGGCACAAATGATATGTTTGAGTCAAACGAGGCCCGCCTCGAGGCGCAAATGATAAGGTTGAATCTAATGGGGCTTGACTTGAGGCGCAAATGATATGGTTGTGTCGAACAAGGCCCGAGTTAAGGCACAAATGATATGGGTGACTCAAATGAGGCCCAACTCTAGGCGCAAATGATAAGTTTGAGTTAAACGAGGCCCGCCTTGAGGCGTAAATGATATGATTGGTTCAAACGAGGCCTGTCTTGAGGTGCAAATAATAAGGTTGAGTCAAATGATGCTCGACACAAGGCGTAAATGATATGGGTGAGTCAAACGAGGCCTGATTCGAGGCACAAATGATATGGTTAGGTCGAACGAGGCCCGACTCGAGGCACAAATGATAACGTTGAGTCGAACGAGGCCTGGCCCGAGGCGCAAATGATAAGGTTGAGTGAAACGAGGCCCAACTCGAGGCGCAAATGATATGGTTGAGTTAAACGAGGGCTACCTCGAGGCGCAAATGATAAGTTTGAATTGAACGAGGCCCGTCTTGAGGCACAAAAGGTAAGGGTGAGTCAAACAAGGCCAGACGCGAGGCACAAAAGATATGGTTGAGTCGAACGAGGCCCGACTCGAGGCACAAAAGGTAAGAGTGAGTCAAACAAGGCTCGACTCGAGGCACAAACGATATGGTTGAGTCGAACGAGGCCCGACTCGAGGCACAAATGATATGGGTGAGTCAAACGAGCCCTGACTCGAAGCACAAATGGTAAGCGTGAGTTGAACGAGGTCTAACACGAGGAACAAATTACAAGGTTGAGTCAAACGAGGCCCGACTCGAGGCACAAATGATATGGTTGAGTTAAACGAGGCCCAACTCGAGGTGCAAATATAAGGTTGAATCGAATGAGGCCCGACTTGGGGTGTGAATGATAAGTTTGAGTCAAATGAGGCTCGACTCGAGGCATAAATGATATGGTTAAGTCAAACGAGGCCTGAGTTGAGGCGCAAATGATATGGGTGAGACTAACGAGGGCTGACTAGAGGCACAAATGATGTGGTTGACTCGAATGAGGCCCGACTCGAGGAGCAAACGATGTGGGTGAGTCAAATGAGGCCAAACTCAAGGTGCTCATGTTATGGTTGAGTCAAATGTGGCTTGACTGGAGGTGCAAATGGTAAGGGTGAGTCAAACGTAGCCCGACTCCAGGCACAAATGATATGATTAAGTCAAACGAGGCCCGACTCGAGGCGTAAATGATATGGTTGAGTCAAACGAGGCCCGTGTAAAGGAACAAATGTTATGGGTGAGTCAAACGAGGCCTGACTCGAGGCGCAAATGATATGGATGAGTCAAACAAGGCCCGACTCGAGGCGCAAATGATAACTTTGAGTTAAACAAGGCCCAACTCGAGGCGTATGATACGGTTAAGTCAAACGAGGCCCGAGTTGAGGCACAAATGATATGGGTGAGTCAAACGAGGCCTGACTCGAGGCAAAAATGATGTGGTTGACTCGAATGAGGCCCAACTTAAGGAGCAAATGATATGGGTGAGTCAAATGAGGCCGAACTCAAGGCGCTCATGATATGGTTGAGTCAAATGAGGCCCGACTCCAAGCACAAATGATATGGTTGAGTCAAGCGAGGCCCGACTCGAGGCGTAAATGATATGGTTGAGTCAAATGAGTCCCAACTCGAGGCATAAATGATATGTTTGAGTCAAACGAGGTCTGCCTCGAGGCGCAATTGATACAATTGAATCGAATGAGGCCCAACTCGAGGCACAAATGATATGGTTGAGCCGAACAAGGTCCAAGTTAGGGCACAAATGATATGGGTGAGTCAAATGAGGCCCGACTCGAGACGCAAATGATAAGGTTAAGTTAAACGAGGCCTGCGTCGAGGCGTAAATGATATGATTGATTCAAACGAGGCCTGACTTGAGGTGCAAATGATAAGGTTGAGTCAAATGATGCTCAACACAAGGCGTAAATGATATGGGTGAGTAAAATGAGGCCCGACTCGAGGCACAAATGATATGGTTGGGTCAAACGAGGCCCTACTCAAGGCGCAAATGATAACGTTGAGTTGAACAAGGCCTGGCCCCAGGCGCATATGATAAGGTTTAGTGAAACGAGGACCAACTCGAGCCACAAATGATATGGTTGAGTTAAACAAGGGCCAACCCGAGACATAAATGATATGGTTGAGTCAAACGAGGCATGAGTTAAGGCACAAATGATATGGGTGAGTCAAATGAGGCCTGACTCGAGGCGCAAATGATAAGGTTGAGTTAAACGAGGCTCTCCACGAGGCGTAACTGATATGGTTGATTGAAACGAGGCCCGACTCGAGGTGCAAATGATAACGTTGAGTCGAATGAGGCTCGACCCGAGGTGCAAATGATAAGGTTGAGTGCAACAAGGCCCAACTCGAGGCGCAAATGATATGGTTGAGTTAAAGAAGGGCCAACTCGAGGCGCAAATGATAAGTTTGAATTGAACGAGGCCTGTCTTGAGGCACAAAAGGTAAGGGTGAGTCAAACAAGGATAGACGTGAGGCACAAAAGGTAAGAGTGAGTCAAACGAGGCCCGATGCGAGGCACAAATGATATGGTTGAGTCGAACGAGGCCCGACTCAAGGCACAAATGATATGGGTGAGTCAAACGAGGCCCGACTCAAGGCGCAAATGGTAAGCATGACTTGAACGAGGCCCAACACATGGCACAAATTACAAGGTTGAGTCAAACGAGGCCCGACTCGAGGTGCAAGTGATATGGTTGAGTCAATCGAGGACCGACCGAGGCACAAATGACAATGTTGAGTCAAACAATGCCCGACACGAGGCGTAAATTATATGGGTGAGTCAAACGAGGCCCGACTTGAGGCGCAAATGATATGGTTGAGTCGAACCAGGCTTGACTCGAGGTACAAATGATATGGGTGAGTCAAACGAGGCATGACTCGAGGCACAAATGATAAGTGCGAGTTGAACAAGGTCTAACATGAGGCACAAATGACAAGGTTGAGTGAAACGAGGCCCGACTCGAGGTGCAAATGATAAGGTTGAGTCAAACGAGGCCCGACTCGAGGCACAAATGATATAGTTGAGTTAAACGAGGCCTGACTCGAGGCGCAAATATAAGGTTAAATCGAACGAGGCGAGACTCGAGGCGCAATTGATAAGTTTGAGTCAAATGAGGCCCGACTCGAGGCGTAAATGATACGGTTAAGTCAAACGAGGCCCGAGTTGAGGCACAAATGATATGGCAGAGTCAAATGAGGCCCGACTGGAGGCATAAATGATGTGGTTGAGTCGAACGAGGCTCGACTCGAGGAGCACACGATATGGGTGTGTCAAATGAGGCCCAACTCAAGGCGCTCATGATATGGTTGAGTCAAACGAGGCCCGACTCGAGGCGTAAATGATATGGTTGAGTGAAACGAGGCCCGAGTAGAGGGACACATGATATGGGTGAGTCAAACGAGGCTCGACTCGAGGTGCAAATGATATGGCTAAATCAAACGAGGCCCGACTCGAGGAGCAAATGATAAGTTTGAATCGAATGAGGCCTGACTTGAGGCGCAAATGATATGGTTGAGTCAAACGAGGCCCGCCTCAATGTGTAATTGATATGGTTGAGTTACACGAGGCCCGAGTTAAGGCACAAATGATATGGGTGAGTCAAATGAGGCCCAACTCGAGCCACAAATGATATGGGTGAGTCAAGCGATGCCCGACTCGAAGCATAAATGATAAGGTTGAATCGAACAAGGCCCGACTCGAGGCGCAAATGATAAGGTTGAGTCAAACGAGGCCCGACTCAAGGCACAAAATAGATGACTGAGTCAAATGAGGCTTGACTCGACGCGCAAATGATAAGGTTGAGTCAAACGAGGCCCGACTTGTGACACAAAATAGATGGTTGAGTCAAACGAGGCTCGACTCGAGGCGCAAATGATAAGGTTGAATCGAACGAGGCCCGACTCGAGGCGCAAATGATAAGGTTGAGTCAAACGAGGCCCGACTTGAGGCACAAAATAGATGGTTGAGTCGAACAAGACCCGACTCGAGGCACAAAAGGTAAGGGTGAGTCAAACAAGGCCCGACTTAAGGTGCAAATGGTAAGGTTGAGTGAAACGAGGCCCAACTCAAGGTGAAAATTGTAAGGATGAGTTGAACGAGGCCCGACTCAGGGCGCAAATGAGGAGCTTGTGTCAAACGAGGCCCGACTCGATGTGTAAATGATAATGTTGAGTCGAACGGGGTCCGACTTGAAGCGTAAATATAAGGTTGAGTCAAACAAGGCCCGACTCGAGGCGCAAATGATAAGGTTGAGTCGAACAAGGCCCGACTGGAGACACAAATGATAAGGTTGAGTCAAACAAGGCCCGACTCGAGGCGCAAATGATATGGTTGAGTCAAAGGAGCCTAACTTGAGCCACAAATGGTAAGGGTAAGTCAAACGATACCTGACTCGAGGCACAAATGATGAGGTTGAGTCAAATGAGGCCCGACTGGAGGCACAAATGATAAGGTTGAGTCAAACGAGGCTCGACTTGAGCCACAAATGATAAGGTTGAGTCAAAGGAGGCTCGACTCGAGGCGCAAATGATAAGGGTAAGTCAAACGAGGCCCGCATTAAGGCACAAATGATAAGGTTGAGTCGAATGGGCCCCAGCTTGAGGCACAAATTATAAGTTTGAGTCAAACGAGGCCTGACTTGAGGCACAAATGATAAAGTTAAGCCAAACGAGGCCCAACTCAAGGCGCAAATGATATGGTTAAGTCGAACGAGGCTCAACTCGAGGCGCAAATGATAAGGTTGAGTCCAACGAGGCCCGACTCGAGGTGCAAATGATATGGGTGAGTCAAACAAGGCCTGACTCGAGGCGTAAATGATAAGATTAAATCAAACAAGTCCCAACTCGAGGTACAAATGATAAGGTTGAGTCAAATGAGGCCCGACTTAGGGCGCATATAATATGGTTGTGTCAAACGAGGTCTGACTCGAGGCGCAAATGATAAGGGTGAGTCAAAGGAGGCTCGACTCGAGGCGCAAATGATACGAGTGTGTTAAATGAGGCCCGACTCAAGGTGCAAATGGTACAGGTAAGTTGAACGAGGCTAGACTTGAGGCGCAAATGATAAGGTTGAGTCGAACGAGGACCGATTCGAGGCACAAATGGTAAGGGTGACTCAAACGATGCCCAACTCGAGGCACAAATGATATGGTTAAGTCGAACGAGTCCCAACTCGAGGCGCAAATGACAAGGTTGAGTCCAACGAGGCCTGACTTGAGGCGCAAATGATAAGGATGAGTCCAACGAGGCCCGACTCGAGGCACAAATGATAAGGATGAGTCAAACGAGGCCCGACTCAAGCTGCAAATTGTAAAGATGAGTTGAACGAGGCCCGACTCGGGGTACAAATAAAAAGCTTGAGTCGAACGAGGCATGACTCGATGTGCAAATGATAAGGTTAAGTCGAACGAGGTCCGACTCGAAGCACAAATGATAGGGTTGAGTCAAATGAGGCCTGACTCGAGGCAGAAATGATAAGGGTGAGTTGAAGGAGGTTCGACTCAAGGCATAAATGATAAAATTGAGTCAAACGAGGCTCGACTCAAGGCGTAAATGATAAAATTGATTCAAATGAGGCCCGACTCGAGGCGCAAATGATATAGTTGACTCAAACGAGGCCCAGCTTGAGGTACAAATGATATGGGTGAGACAAATGAGGCCCGACTCGAGGCGCAAATGGTAAGGGTGAGTTGAACGAGGCCCGACTTGATGCGTAAATGATAAGGGTGAGTTGAACGAGGCTGGACTTAAGGCGTAAATGATAGGGTTGAGTCGAATGAGGCTCGACCTGAGGCACAAATGATAAGGTTGAGTCGAATGAGGCCTGACTCGATGTGCAAATGAAAAGGGTGAGTTGAACGAGGCTAGACTTGAGGTGCAAATGATAAAGTTGAGTCAAACGAGGCCTAATCTGAGGCGCAAATGATAAGGTTGAGTTGAATGAGGCCTGACTCAAGGCGCAAATGATATGGGTGAGTCAAAGGAGGCCCAACTCAAGGTGCAAATGATAAGGTTGAGTCAAACGAGGCCCAACTCCAGGCGCAAATGATATGGTTTAGTCAAACGAGACCCAACTCGAGGTGCAAATGATAAGGCCGAGTCAAATGAGGCCCGTATGAAGGCATAAATGATAAGGTTGTGTCGAACTAGCCCCGACTTGAGGCGCAAATGATAAGGTTGAGTCAAACGAGTCCCGACTCGAGATGCAAATGATATGGGTGAGTCAAATGAGGCCCGAGTCAAGGCGTAAATGGTAAGGTTGAGTCAAACGACGCCCAACTTGATGCGCAAATTATAAGGGTGAGTTGAACAAGACCAAACTTGAGGCACAAATGATAAGGGTGAGTTGAACGAGGCCAGACTTGAGGCACAAATGATAAGGTTGAGTCAAACAAAGACCGACTCGAGGCGCAAACAATAAGGGAGAGTCAAACGAGGCCCGTATCGAGGCATAAATGATAAGGCTGAGTCAAATGCGCCCCGACTTGAGGCATAAATGATAAGGTTGAGTCAACCGAGACCCGACTCGAGGCGCAAATGATAAGGTTGAGTCGAACGAGGCTCGACTCGAGGCGCAAATCATACGGGTGAGCCAAACGAGGCCCGACTCGTGGCGTAAATGGTAAGGGTGAGTTGAACGAGGCCGGACTTGAGGCACAAATGATAAGGTTGAGTTGAACGAGACTAGGTCGAGGCAAAATTGGCAAGGCTGAGTCAAACGAGGCCCAACTCGAGGCGCAAATGATAAGGTTGTGTCAAACAAGGCCCGACTCGAGGCGCAAATAATAAGGTTGAGTCAAACGAGGCCCGACTCCAGGAGCAAATGATACGGTTGAGTCAAACAAGGCCTGACTCGAGGCACAAATGATAAGGTTGAGTCAAATGAGTTGAACGAGGCTGAGTCGAGGCAAAATTGGTAAGGTTGAGTCAAACGAGCCCCGACTTGAGGTACAAATAATAAGGTGGAGTCCAACAAGCCCCAACTCGATGCGCAAATGATAAGGTTGAGTCGAATGAGGCTTGACTCAAGGCCCAAATGGGAAGGGCAAGCTGAACGAGGCTGGACTTAAGGTACAAATGATTAGGTTGAGATCAACGAGGCCTGACTCGAGGCGCAAATGATAAGGTTGTGTCAAACGAGGCCCGATTCAAGGCGCAAATGATATAGTTGAGTCAAATGAGGCCCGTATCAAGGCACAAATGATAAGGTTGAGTCAAACAAGCCCCAACTTGAGGCATAAATGATAAGGTTGAGTCAAACGAGACTCGACTCGAGGCACAAATGATATGGGTGAGTCAAATAAGGCTCGACTCAAGGCGCAAATGGTCAAGTTGAGTCCAACGAGGCTTGACTTGATGCGCAAATGATATGTTGAGTCAAACGAGGCCCGACTTGAGGCACAAATGATAAGGTTGAGTCAAACGAGACCCGCCTCGAGGCACAAATGATATGGGTGAGTCAAATGAGGCCCGACTCAAGGCACAAATGCTAAAGGTGAGTTGAATGAGGCCGGACTTGAGGCGCAAATGATAAGGTTGAGTCAAACGAGGCCCAACTCGATGCGCAAATGATAAGGTTGAGTCGAACAAGGCCCGACTCGAGGCGCAAATGATATGGGTGAGTCAAACGAGGCCCGACACGAGGCGTAAATGGTAAGGGTGAGTTGAACGAGGCCGAACTTGAGGCGCAAATGATATGGTTGCGTTGAGTGAGGCCGGGCTCGTGGTGTAAATGATAAGGTTGAGTCAAATGAGGCCTAACTCAACGCGCAAATGATAAGGTAGAATTGAACGAGGCCAGACTTGAGGCGCAAATGATAAGGTTGAGTGAAACGAGGCCCGACTCTAGGCATAAATGATAAAGTTGAGTGAAACGAGGCCCGACTCAAGGCGCAAATGATATGGTTGAGTCAAATGAGGCCCGACTCAAGGAACAAATGATAAGGGTGAGTCAAACGAGGCCTGCATCAAGGCACAAATAATAAGGTTGATTCGAACGAGCCCCAACTTGAGAAACAAATGATAAGGTGGAGTCCAACGAGGCCCGACTCGATGCGCAAATGATAAGGTTAAGTCGAATGAGGGCTGACTCAAGGTGCAAATGAAAAGGTTGTGTCAAACAAGGCCCGAATTAAGGCGCAAATGATAAGGCTGAGTCAAACGAGGCCCGACTCAAGGCGCAAATGATATGGTTGAGTTAAACAAGGCCCAACTCGAGGCAAAAATGATAAGGGTGAGTCAGACGAGACCCGCATGAAGGTACAAATGATAAGGGTAAGTCGAACGAGCCTCTACTTAAGGCACAAATGATAAGGTTGAGTCAAACGAGGCCCGACTCGTGGCGCAAATGATATGGGTGAGTTGAACGAGGCCGAGCATGAGGCGCAAATGATAAGGTTGAGTAGAACAAGGCCCGACTCGATGTGCAAATGATAAGGTTGAGTCGAACTAGGCCTGACTCGAGGCGTAAAATGATATGGGAGAGTCAAACGAGGCCCGACTCAAGGTATAAATGATAAGGTGAGTCGAATGAGGCTCGACTGGAGGCACAAATGAAAAGGTTGAGTCAACGGAGGCCCAACTCGAGGAGCAAATCATAAGGTTGAGTGGAACGAGGCCTGACTCAAGGCACAAATGATAAGGTTGAGTCCAACGAGGCTCGATTTGAGGCGTAAATAATATGGTTGAGTCAAACCAGGCCCGATTCGAGGCGTAAATTATAAGGTTGAGTCAAACGAGGCCCGACTCAAGGCGCAAAAAATATTGTTGAGTCAAACAAGGCCCGACTCGATGCACAAATGATAAAGGTGAGTCAAACGAGGCCCGCATCAAGGCACAAATGATAAGGTTGAGTCCAACGAACCCCGACTTGAGGCACAAATGATAAGGTTAAGTCCAACAAAGACCGACTCGATGCGCAAATGATAAGGTTGAGTCAAACAAGGCCTGACTCAAGGCGCAAATGATATGGGTGAGTCAAACGAGGCTCGCCTCGAGGCGCAAATGGTAAGTACGAGTTGAACGAGGCCGGACTTGAGGCGCAAAAGATAAGGTTTAGTTGAACGAGGCCTAACTCGAGGCACAAATGATAAGGTTGTGTCAAACGAGGCCCGACTTGAGGCTCAAATGATAAGGTTGAGTTAAACGAGGCCTGACTCAAGGCATAAATGATATGGTTGAGTCAAACGAGGCCCGACTCGAGACGCAAATGATAAGGGTGACTCAAACGAGGCCCGCATGAAGGCACAAATAATAAGGTTGAGTCGAACGAGCCCCGACTTGCGGCACAAATGATAAGGTTGAGTCAAACAAGACCTGACTCAAGGTGCAAATGATATGGGTGATTGAAATGAGGCCTGACTCCAGGCGCAAATGGTATGGGTGAGTCAAACGAGGCCCGACTAGTGGCACAAATGATAAGGTTGTGTTGAACAAGGCCTGGTTCGATGCGCAAATAAGGTTGAGTCAAATGAGGCCCAACTCGAGGAACAAATCATAAAAGTGTGTCAAATGACGCCCGCATCAAGGCACAAATGATAAGGTTGATTCGAACGAGCCCCGACTTGAGGTACAAATGATAAGGTGGAGTCTAACGAGGCCCGACTCGATGTGCAAATGAGAAGGTTGAGTCGAACGAGGGCTGACTCGAGGCGCAAATGAAAAGGTTGTGTCAAACGAGGCCCGACTTGAGGCGCAAATGATAAGGCTGAGTCAAACGAGGCCCGACTCAAGGCGCAAATGATATGGTTGAGTTAAACAAGGCCCAACTCAAGGCTCAAATGATAAGGGTGAGTCAAACGAGGCCCGCATGAAGGCACAAATGATAAGGGTGAGTCGAATGAGCCCCGACTTGAGGCACAAATGATAAGGTTGAGTCAAATATGGCCCGACTTGTGGCACAAATGATAAAGTTGTGTTGAACAAGGCCTGGCTCGATGCACAAATGATAAGGTTAAGTCAAACGAGACCCAACTCAAGGCGCAAATGATATGGTTAAATCAAACGAGGCCCGACTCGAGGCACAAATCATAAGGATGAGTCAAACGAAGACTGACTCCAGGCACAAATGATAAGGTTGCATCAAACGAGGCCCGACTCGAGGCGCAAATGATAAGGTTGAGTCAAACGTGGCCCGTATGAAGGCACAAATGATAAGGTTGAGTTGAACGAGCCCCGACTTGAGGAACAAATGATAAGGTTGAGTCAAACGAGACCCGACTCGAGGCGCAAATGATATGGGTGATTCAAATGAGGCCTGACTCTAGGCACAAATGGTAAGGGTGAGTTGATTGAGGTTGGACTTGAGGTGCAAATGATAAGGTTGACTCGAACGAGGACCGACTCAAAGCACAAATGATAAGGTTGAGTCGAACTAGGCCTGACTCGAGGCGGAAAATGATATGGGTGAGTCAAACAAGGCTCGACTTGAGGCATAAATGATAAGGTGAATCAAACGAGCACCGACTCAAGGCACAAATGATAAGGTTGAGTAGAATGAGGCCGACTGGAGGCACAAATGATAAGATTGAGTCAAACGAGGCCTAACTCGAGGAGCAAACGATAAGGTTGAGTCAAACGAGGCCCGACTCGAGGCGCAAATGATATGGTTAAGTCAAACGAGTGCCAACTCGAGCCACAAATGATAAGGTTAAGTCCCACGAGGCCAGACTCGAGGCACAAATAATAAGGTTGAGTCAAACGAGGACCGACTTGAGGCGTAAATGGTATAGTTGAGTCAAACGAGGCCTGTGTAGAGGCACAAATGATATGGGTTAGTCAAACAAGGCCTGACTCGAGGCGTAAATGATATGATTGAGTCAAATGAGGCCCGACTTGAGGCATAAATGATATGATTGAGTCAAACGAGGCACGACTCAAGCCGCAAATGATAAGGTTAAGTCAAACGAGGCCTGACTCGAGGCACAAAAGATATGGTTGAGTCAAACGAGGCCCGACTTGAGGAGCAAATCATAAGGTAAAGTCGAACAAAGCCCGACTCAGGGCACAAATGATAGCGTTGAGCAAAATGAGGCCCGACTCGAGCCATAAATGATATGATTGAGTCAAACGAGGACCGACTCGAGGTGCAAATGATAAGGTTGAGTCGAATGAGGCCTGACTCGAGGCACAAATATATGGTTGAGTCAAACAAGGCCTGACTCAAGGCGCAAATTATAAGGTTTAGTCGAATGAGGCCCGACTCAAGGTGTAAATGATAAGGTTGAGTCAAACGAGGCCTGACTTGAGGCATAAATGATATGGTTGAGTCAAACGAGGCCCAACTTGAGGCGCAAATGATAAGGTTGAGTCGAACGAGGCCTGACTCGAGGCATAAATAGCAAGAGTGAGTTAAATAAGGCCCAACTCGAGGCGCAAATGATAAGGTTAAGTCAAACGAGGCCCCAGTCGAGGCACAAATGATAAGGTTGAGTCAAACAAGGCCCAACTTGAGGCACAAATGATAAGGTTGAGTCAAACGAGGACCGACTCGAGGCGCAAATGATAAGGTTGAGTCGAACGAGGCCCGACGCGAGGCATAAATGATAAGGTTGGGTCAAACGAGGACCGACTCGAGGCGCAAATGATTTGGGTGAGTCCAATGAGGCCCAACAAGAGGCGCAAATGATAAGGTTAAGTCGAACGATACCCGACTCGAGGTGCAAATGATAAGGTGGAGTCAAACGAGGCCCGACTCGAGGCACAAATGATAAGGTTGAGTCAAACAATGCCCGACTCGAGTCACAAATGATAAGGTTGAGTTAAACGAGGCCCAAGTCGAGGCGCAAATAATAAGGTTGAGTCAAACGAGGCCCGACTCGAGCCGCAAATGTTAAGGTTAAGTCAAACGAGGCCTGACTTAAGGCACAAATGGCAAGGGTGAGTTAAACAAGGCCCAACTTGAGGCACAAATGATAAGGTTGAGTCAAATAAGGCCCAACTTGAAGCACAAATGTTAAGGTTGAGTCAAACAAGGCCTGACTCGAGGCGCAAAAGATATGGTTGAGTTGAACGAGGCCCGACTCAAGATGCAAATGATAAAGTTCAGTCGAATGAGGCCTGACTTGAGGGGCAAATGATAAGGTTGAGTCAAACGAGGCTGACTCAAGGCACAATTGATATGGGTGAGTCAAACAAGGCCTGACTCGAGGAGTAAATGGTAAGGGTGAGTTGAACGAGGGCCGACTCGAGATATAAATGATAAGGCTGAGTCAATCGAGGCCCGACTCGAGGCACAAATGATAAGGTTGAGTCAAATGAGGCCAGACTCGAGGCGCAAATGATAAGGGTGAGTAAAACGAGGGCCGGCTCAATGCACAAATGATAAGTTTGAGTCGAACGAGGCCTGACTTGAGGCACAAATGACAAAGTTGAGTCAAATGACGCCCGATTCGAGAGGGCAATGATATGGTAGAGTTGAACATGTCCCAACTCAAGGAGCAAATGATAAGGTTGAGTCCCACGAGGCCAGACTCAAGGCACAAATGATAAGGTTGAGATGAACAAGGCCCGACTTGAGGCACAAATAATATGGGTGAGTCAACGAGGCACAACTCGATATGCAAAATGGTAAGTGTGAGTTGAATGAGGCCCGACTCAGGGTGCAAATGATAAGGTAGAGTCAAACGAGGCCTGCCTCGAGGCATAAATGATATGGTTGAGGTAAACGAGGCCCGACTTGAGGCACAAAATGTTATGGGTGAGTCAAACGAGGCCCGACTTGAGGGGTAAATGATATGGGTGAGTCAAACGAGGCCCGACTCGAGGGACAAATGGTAAGGGTGAGTTGAATGATGCCCAACACGAAGTGCAAATGATAAGGTTGAGTCGAACGAACCCCGACTCAGGGCACAAATGATAAGGATGAGTTAAACAAGGCCTGACTTGAGGCACAAATGATAAGGTTGAGTCGAACGAGGCCTGACTGGAGGCACAAATGATATGGTTAAGCCAAACGAGGACCAACTCGAGGTGCAAATGATAAGGTTGAGTCGAATGAGGCCCGACTCGAGGCGCAAAAGATAAGGATTAGTCAAAAGAGGCACGACTCGAGGTGCAAATGATAAGGTTAAGTCAAACGGGGCTCGACTCAAGGCACAAATGATATGGTTGAGCCAAACGAGGCCCGGCTCGAGGAACAATTGATAAGGTTGAGTTGAACAAGGCCTTAGTCAAGGCACAAATGATAAGGTTGAGTTGAACGAGGCACGACTTGAGGCACAAATGATAAGGTTAAGTCAAACGAGGCCCGACTCAAGGCACAAAAATATGGTTGAGTCAAACAAGGCCTGACTCGAAGCGTAAATGATAAGGTTGAGTCGAACGAGGCCCAACTCGAGACGCAAATGATAAGGTTGAGTCGAACGAGGCCCGACTCGAGGCGCAAATGATAAGGTTGAGTCAAACGAGGCCTGACCCATAGCACAAATGATAAGGTTGGGTCAAACGAGGACCGACTCAAGGCACAAATGATATGGGTGAGTCCAACGAGGCCCAACTCGAGGCGCAAATGATAAGGTTGCGTTAAACGAGGCCCAAGTTGAGCCGCAAATAATAAGGTTGAGTTAAACGAGGCCCGACTTGAGGCGCAAATGATAAGGTTGAGTCAAACAAAGCCTGACTCAAGTTGGAAATGGCAAGGGTGAGTTAAACAAGGCCCAACTCGAGGCGCAAATGATAAGGTTAAGGTAAATGAGGCCCCAGTCAAGGCACAAATGATCAGGTTGAGTCGAACGAGGCCCGACTTGAGGCACAAATGATAAGATTGAGTCAAACGAGGCCCGACTCAAGGCGCAAAAGATATGGTTGAGTGAAACGAGGACTGACTCAAGGCACAAAAGATATGGTTGAGTCAAACAAGGCATGACTCGAAGCGCAAATGATAAGGTTGAGTCGAATGAGGCCCAACTCGAGGCACAAATGATAAGGTTGAGTCAAATGAGGTCTAGCTCGAGGCGCAAATGATAAGGGTGAGTAAAATGAGGGCCAGCTCAATGCACAAATGATAAGTTTGAGTCGAACGAGGCCCGACTTGAGGCACAAATGATAAGGTTGAGTTAAACGAGGCCTGACTCGAGGTGCAAATGATAAGGTTGAGTCGAACGAATCCTAACTCGAAGCACAAATGATAAGGTTGAGTCCCATGAGGCCAGACTCGAGGTGCAAATGATAAGGTTGAGACAAACGAGGGCTGACTCGATATGCAAATGGTAAGGGCAAGTTGACCGAGGCCCAAGTCAAGGTGCAAATGATAAGGTTGAGCCAAATGAGGCCTGATTCGATATGTAAATGATAAGGTTGAGTCGAACGAGGCCTGACTCGAGGCGCAAATGATAAGGTTGAGTCAAACGAGGCCCGACTAGAAGGGCAAATGATAAGGCAGAGTCAAACGAGGCCTGACTCGAGGCGCAAATGATATGGTTAAGTCAAATGAGGCCTGACACGAGGCGCAAATGATAAGGGTGAGTAAAACGAGGGCCGGGTCAATGCACAAATGATAAGTTTAAGTTGAACGAGGCTCGACTCGAGGCGCAAATGATATGGTTGAGTCGAACGAGTCCCAACTCGAGGCACAAATGATAAGGTTGAGCCCAACGAGGCCAGACGCGTGGCGCAAAAGATAAGGTTGAGACAAACGAGGCCCGACTCGAGGCACAAATAATATGGGTGAGTCAAACGAGGCCCAACTCGATGTGCAAATTGTAAGGGTAAGTTGAACGAGGCCCTACTTGAGGTGCAAACGATAAGGTTTTGCCGAACGAGGCTCGACTTGATATGCAAATGATAAGGTTAAGTGGAACGAGGCCTGACTCGAGGCGCAAATGATAAGGTTGAGTCAAACGAGACCCGACTTGAGGCGTAAATGATATGGTTGAGTCAAACGAGGCCCGACTTGAGGTACAAATGATATGGGTGAGTCAAACGAGGCCTGACTTGAGGGACAAATGGTAAGGGTGAGTTGAACGAGGCCTAACACGAGGCACAAATGATAAGGTTGAGTCAAACGAAGCCTAACTCGAGGCACAAATGATAAGGTTAAGTCGAACGAGGCCCGACTCGATATGAAAATGGTAAGGGTGAGTTGAACGATGCCCGACTCGAGGCGCAAATGAGAAGGTGAGCCGAACGAGCCCCGACTCTATATGCAAATGATAAGGTTGAGTCAAACGAGGCCTGACTCGAGGCGCAAATGAGAAGGTTGAGTCAAACGAGGCCCGACTCGAGGCGTAAATGATATGGGTGAGTCAAACTCAAGTGGTAAATGATAAGGTTGAGTCAAATGAACCCCGACTCGAGGCACAAATGATAAGGATGAGTCAAACGAGGCCTGACTCGAGGCGCAAATGATAAGGTTGAGATAAACAAGGCCCGACTCGAGGCCCAAGCCATATGGTTGAGTCAAGGGAGGACCAACTCGAGGCCCAAAAGATAAGGTTGAGTCGAACGAGGCCTGACTGGAAGTGCAAATGATAAGGTTGAGTTGAATGAGGCTCGACTCAAGGCACAAATGATAAGGATGAATTAAATGAGGCCCGACTCTAGGTGCAAATGATAAGGTTGAGTCAAACGAGGCCTGACTCCAGGCATAAATGACATGGTTGAGTTAAACGAGGATCGACTCAAGGAACAAATGATAAAGTTGAGTCGAACAAGGCACAACTCGAGGCGTAAATGATATGGTTGAGACGAACGAGGCTCGACCTGAGGCCCAAATGATAAGTTTGGGTCAAACGAGGACCGACTCGAGGTGCAAATGATATGCGTGAGTCCAACGAGGCCCAACTCGAGGCACAAATGATAAGGTTGAGTCGAGCAATGCCCGACTCGAGGCACAAATGATATGGTTGAGTCAATCGAGGCCCGACTAGAGGCGCAAATGATAAGGTTGAGTTAAACGAGGCCCAAGTCGAGGCGCAAATAATAAGGTTGAGTCAAATGAGGCCCGACTGTAGATGCAAATGATATGGTTGAGTCAAACGAGGCCAGACTCAAGGCGCAGATGGCAAGGGTGAGTTAAACAAGGACCAACTCAAGGCACAAATGATAAGGTTGAGTCAAAGAAGGCCCCAGTCGAGGCACAAATGATAAGGTTGAGTCGAATGAGGCCCGACTTGAGGCACAAGTGATAAGGTTGAGTCAAACGAGGCCCGACACGAGGCGCAAATAATATGGTTTAGTCAAATCAAGCCCGACTCGAGGTGCAAATGATAAGGTTGAGTCGAACAAGGCCCGACTCGAGCCACAAATGATAAGGTTGAGTCAAATAAGGCCCGACTCGAGGGGCAAATGATAAGGTTGAGTCAAATGAGGCTGACTCAAGGCGAAAATGGTAAGGGTGAGTTGAACGAGGCCCGACCCGAGGCACAAATGATAAGTTTGGGTGAAACAAGGACCGACTCGAGGCACAAATGATATAGGTGAGTCCAACGAGGACCGACGTGAGGCACAAATGATAAGGTTGAGTCGAACGTTGCCCGACTCGAGGCGCAAATGATAAGGTTGAGTCAAATGAGTCCTGACTCAAGGCGCAAATGGCAATGGTGAGTTAAAAAAGGCCCAACTCGTGGCACAAATGATAAGGTTGAGTCAAAAGAGGCCTAGTTGAGGCACAACTGATAAGGTTGAGTCAAATAAGGCCTAACTTGAAGCACAAATGATAAGGTTGAGTCAAACGAGGCCCAACTCAAGGCGCAAAGGATATGGTTGAGTTAAACAAGGCCTGACTCGAAGCGCAAATGGTATGGTTTAGTCAAATCAGGCCCGACTCAAGGTGCAAATGATAAGCTTGAGTTGAACGAGGACTGACTCGAGCCGCAAATGATACGGTTGAGTCAAATTAGGCCCGACTCGAGGGGCAAATGATATGGTTGAGTCAAATGAGGCCGACTCAAGGTGCAAACGATATGGGTGAGTCAAACGAGGCCCGACTCAAGGGGAAAATGGTAAGGGTGAGTTGAACGAGGCCTGACTCGAGGCATAAATGATAAGGTTGAGTCAAACGAGGCCCGACCCGAGGCACAAATGATAAGTTTGGGTGAAACGAGGACCGACTCAAGGCACAAATGTTATAGGTGAGTCCAACGAGGACTGACTTGTGGCACAAATGATAAGGTTGAGTCGAACGTTGCCTGACTCGAGACGCAAATGATAAGGTTGAGTCAAACGAGGCCCGACTAGAGGTGCAAATGATAAGGTTAAGTTAAACGAGGCCCAAGTCGAGGCGTAAATAATAAGGATGAGTCAAATGAGGCTCGACTCGAGGCGCAAATGATATAGTTGAGTCAAACAAGGCCGACTCGAGGCGCAAATCATAAGGTAGAGTCGAACAAGGCCCGACTCGAGGCACAAATGATAAGGTGTGCTAAACGAGGCCCGACTCTAGGCATAAATGATATTTTTGAGTCAAACGAGCCCCAACTCGAGGCACAAATGATATGGTTGACTCAAACGAAGCCTGACTCGAGGCACAAATGATAAGCTTGAGTCGAACGAGGCCTGACTCGAGGCACAAATGATATGGTTGAGTCAAACAAGGCTTGACTCGAGACACAAATGATAAGGTTTAGTTGAACGAGGCCTGACTCGAGGCATAAATTATATGGTTGAGTCAAACGAGGCCCGACTTGAGGCACAAATAATATGGGTGAGTCAAACGAGGCCTGACTCGAGGGACAAATGGTAAGGGTGAGTTGAACGAGGCCTAACACGAGGCACAAATGATAAGGTTGAGTCAAACGAAGCCTAACTCGAGGCACAAATGATAAGGTTAAGTCGAACGAGGCCCGACTCGATATGAAAATGGTCAGGGTGAGTTGAACGATGCCCGACTCGAGGCGCAAATGAGAAGGTTGAGCCGAACGAGCCCCGACTCTATATGCAAATGATAAGGTTGAGTCAAACGAGGCCTGACTCGAGGTGCAAATGAGAAGGTTGAGTCAAACGAGGCCCGACTCGAGGCATAAATGATATGGGTGAGTCAAACGAGGCCCAACTCAAGTGGTAAATGATAAGGTTGAGTCAAATGAACCCCGACTCGAGGCACAAATGATAAGGATGAGTCAAACGAGGCCTGACTCGAGGCGCAAATGATAAGGTTGAGATAAGCAAGGCCCGACTCGAGGCCCAAGCGATATGGTTGAGTCAAGGGAGGACCAACTCGAGGCCCAAAAGATAAGGTTGAGTCGAACGAGGCCTGACTGGAAGTGCAAATGATAAGGTTGAGTTGAATGAGGCCCGACTCAAGGCACAAATGATAAGGATGAATCAAATGAGGCCCGACTCTAGGTGCAAATGATAAGGTTGAGTCAAACGAGGCCTGACTCCAGGCATAAATGACATGGTTGAGTTAAACGAGGATCGACTCAAGGAACAAATGATAAAGTTGAGTCGAACAAGGCACAACTCGAGGCGTAAATGATATGGTTGAGACGAACGAGGCTCGACCTGAGGCCCAAATGATAAGTTTGGGTCAAACGAGGACCGACTCGAGGTGCAAATGATATGCGTGAGTCCAACAAGGCCCAACTCGAGGCACAAATGATAAGGTTGAGTCGAGCAATGCCCGACTCGAGGCACAAATGATATGGTTGAGTCAATCGAGGCCCGACTAGAGGCGCAAATGATAAGGTTGAGTTAAACGAGGCCCAAGTCGAGGCACAAATAATAAGGTTGAGTCAAATGAGGCCCGACTGTAGATGCAAATGATATGGTTGAGTCAAACGAGGCCAGACTCAAGGCGCAGATGGCAAGGGTGAGTTAAACAAGGACCAACTCAAGGCACAAATGATAAGGTTGAGTCAAAGAAGGCCCCAGTCGAGGCACAAATGATAAGGTTGAGTCGAATGAGGCCCGACTTGAGGCACAAGTGATAAGGTTGAGTCAAACGAGGCCCGACACGAGGCGCAAATAATATGGTTTAGTCAAATCAAGCCCGACTCGAGGTGCAAATGATAAGGTTGAGTCGAACAAGGCCCGACTCGAGCCACAAATGATAAGGTTGAGTCAAATAAGGCCCGACTCGAGGGGCAAATGATAAGGTTGAGTCAAATGAGGCTGACTCAAGGCGAAAATGGTAAGGGTGAGTTGAACGAGGCCCGACTCGAGGTGTAAATGATAAGGTTGAGTTAAACGAGGCCCGACCCGAGGCACAAATGATAAGTTATGGTGAAACAAGGACCGACTCGAGGCACAAATGATATAGGTGAGTCCAACGAGGACCGACGTGAGGCACAAATGATAAGGTTGAGTCGAACGTTGCCCGACTCGAGGCGCAAATGATAAGGTTGAGTCAAATGAGGCCTGACTCAACGCGCAAATGGCAATGGTGAGTTAAAAAGGCCCAACTCTTGGCACAAATGATAAGGATGAGTCAAACGAGGCCTGACTCGAGGCGCAAATGATAAGGTTGAGATAAACAAGGCCCGACTCGAGGCCCAAGCGATATGGTTGAGTCAAGGGAGGACCAACTCGCGGCCCAAAAGATAAGGTTGAGTCGAATGAGGCCTGACTGGAAGTGCAAATGATAAGGTTGAGTTGAATGAGGCCCGACTCAAGGCACAAATGATAAGGATGAATCAAATGAGGCCCGACTTTAGGTGCAAATGATAAGGTTGAGTCAAACGAGGCTTGACTCCAGGCATAAATGACATGGTTGAGTTAAACGAGGATCGACTCAAGGAACAAATGATAAAGTTGAGTCGAACAAGGCACAACTCGAGGCGTAAATGATATGGTTGAGACGAACGAGGCTCGACCTGAGGCCCAAATGATAAGTTTGGGTCAAACGAGGACCGACTCGAGGTGCAAATGATATGCGTGAGTCCAACGAGGCCCAACTCGAGGCACAAATGATAAGGTTGAGTCGAGCAATGCCCGACTCGAGGCACAAATGATAAAGTTGAGTCAAACGAGGCTCGACTCGAGGCACAAATGATATGGTTGAGTCAATCGAGGCCCGACTAGAGGCACAAATGATATGGTTGAGTTAAACGAGGCCCGACTAGAGGCGAAAATAATAAGGTTGAGTCAAATGAGGCTCGACTCTAGATGCAAATGATATGGTTGAGTCAAACGAGGCCAGACTCAAGGCGTAGATGGCAAGGGTGAGTTAAACAAGGACCAACTCAAGGCACAAATGATAAGGTTGAGTCAAAGAAGGCCCCAGTCGAGGCACAAATGATATGGTTGAGTCGAATGAGGCCCGACTTGAGGCACAAGTGATAAGGTTGAGTCAAACGAGGCCCGACACGAGGCGCAAATAATATGGTTTAGTCAAATCAAGCCCGACTCGAGGTGCAAATGATAAGGTTGAGTCGAACAAGGCCCGACTCGAGCCACAAATGATAAGGTTGAGTCAAATAAGGCCCGACTCGAGGGGCAAATGATAAGGTTGAGTCAAATGAGGCTGACTCAAGGCGAAAATGGTAAGGGTGAGTTGAACGAGGCCCGACTCGAGGTGTAAATGATAAGGTTGAGTTAAACGAGGCCCGACCTAAGGCACAAATGATAAGTTTGGGTGAAACAAGGACCGACTCGAGGCACAAATGATATAGGTGAGTCCAACGAGGACCGACGTGAGGCACAAATGATAAGGTTGAGTCGAACGTCGCCCGACTCGAGGCGCAAATGATAAGGTTGAGTCAAATGAGGACTGACTCAAGGCGCAAATGGCAAGGGTGAGTTAAAAAAGGCCCAACTCGTGGCACAAATGATAAGGTTGAGTCAAAAGAGGCCCAGCTGAGGCACAACTGATAAGGTTGAGTAAAATAAGGCCTAACTTAAAGCACAAATGATAAGGTTGAGTCAAACGAGGCCCAACTCAAGGCGCAAAGGATATGGTTGAGTTAAACAAGGCCTGACTCGAAGCGCAAATGGTATGGTTTAGTCAAATCAGGCTCGACTCGAGGTGCAAATGATAAGCTTGAGTTGAACGAGGATTGACTCGAGCCGCAAATGATACGGTTGAGTCAAATTAGGCCCGACTCGAGGGGCAAATGATATGGTTGAGTCAAACGAGGCCGACTCAAGGCACAAACGATATGGGTGAGTCAAAAGAGGCCCGACTCGAGGGGAAAATGGTAAGGGTGAGTTGAACGAGGCCTGACTCGAGGCATAAATGATAAGGTTGAGTCAAACGAGGCCCGACCCGAGGCACAAATGATAAGTTTGGGTGAAACGAGGACCGACTCAAGGCACAAATGTTATAGGTGAGTCCAACGAGGACCGACTTGAGGCACAAATGATAAGGTTGAGTCGAACGTTGCCTGACTCGAGACGCAAATGATAAGGTTGAGTCAAACAAGGCCCGACTAGAGGTGCAAATGATAAGGTTAAGTTAAACGAGGCCCAAGTCGAGGCGCAAATAATAAGGATGAGTCAAATGAGGCTCGACTCGAGGCGCAAATGATATAGTTCAGTCAAACAAGGCCGACTCGAGGCGCAAATCATAAGGTAGAGTCGAACAAGGCCCGACTCGAGGCACAAATGATAAGGTGTGCTAAACGAGGCCCGACTCTAGGCATAAATGATATTTTTGAGTCAAACGAGCCCCAACTCGAGGCACAAATGATATGGTTGACTCAAACGAAGCCTGACTCGAGGCATAAATGATAAGCTTGAGTCGAACGAGGCCTGACTCGAGGCACAAATGATATGGTTGAGTCAAACAAGGCTTGACTCGAGACACAAATGATAAGGTTTAGTTGAACGAGGCCTGACTCGAGGCATAAATTATATGGTTGAGTCAAACGAGGCCCGACTTGAGGCACAAATGATATGGGTGAGTTAAACGAGGCCTGAATCGAATGGCAAATGATAAGGATGAGTCAAATGAGGCCACACTCGAGAGACAAATGGTATGGGTGAGTTGAATGAGGCCCAACACGAGGCACAAATGATAAGGTTGAGTCAAACGAACCCCAATTCGAGGCACAAATGATAAGGATGAGTCAAACGATGCTCCACACGAGGCGTAAATTATATGGTTAAGTCAAATGAAGCCCGACTCGATGCACAAGAGGTCAAGGTGAGTCAAACGAGGCCCGACTGGATGCACAAATGGAAATTGTGAGTTGAACGAGGCCCAACACGAGCCGCAAATGACAAGGTTGAGTCAAACGAGGCCCGACTCGAGGCGAAAATCATAAGGTTAAGCCAAACGAGTCCCGACTCGAGGCACAAATGATAAGGTTGAGTTGAACGACACCCAACTCGAGGCACAAATTATAAGATCGGGTCAAACGAGGATTGACTCGAGCAGCAAATGACATGGGTGAGTCCAATGAGCCCAACTCGAGGCGCAAATGATAAGGTTGAGTTGAACTATGCCTAACTCGAGCTGCAAATGATAATGTTGAGTCAAGCGAGGCCCGACTCGAGGCACAAATGATATGGTTAAGCCAAACGAGGACCGACTAGAGGCGCAAATGATAAGGTTGAGTCAAACGAGGCCCGACTCGAGGCATAAATGATAAGGTTGAGTCAAACAAGGCCTAACTCGAGGCGCAAATGGTAAGGGTGAGTTGAACGTGGCCTGACTCGAGGCACAAATGATAAGGTTCACTCGAACGAGGCCCGACTCAAGGCGCAAATGATAAGGTTGAGTCAAACGAGGCCTAACTCGAGGCACAAATGATATGGCTGACTCAAACAAGGCCCACCTAGAGGCGCAAATGATAACGTTGAGTCAAACGAGGCCCGACTCTAGGCACAAATGATAAGGTTGAGTCACATGAGGCCCGACTCGAGGCACAAATGATAAGGTTCAGTCAAACGAGGCCTGACTCGAGGCGAAAATGGTAAGGGTGAGTTGAACGAGGCCTGACTCGAGGCACAAATGATAAGGTTGACTCGAATGAGGCCCGACTTGAGGCGCAAATGATAAGGTTGAATCAAACGATGCTTGACTCAAGGCACAAATGATATGGTTGAATCAAATGAGGCATGACTCGAGGCACAAATGATAAGGTTGAGTCAAACGAGGCCTGACTCAAGGCACAAATGATATTATTGAGTCAAACAAGACTGACTTGAGGCGCAAATCATAAGGTAGAGTCGAACAAGGCCCGACTCGAGACACAAATGATAAGGTTGAGCTAAACGAGGCCTGACTCAAGGCATAAATGATATTTTTGAGTTAAATGAGGCCCAACTTGAGGCACAAATGATATGATTGACTCAAACAAGGCCCGACTCGAGACATAAATGATAAGCTTGAGTTGAATGAGGCCTGACTCGAGGTACAAATGATATGGCTGAGTCAAACGAGGCTTGACTCGAGGCACAAATGATAAGGTTTAGTTGAACGAGGCCCGACTCGAGCTGCAAATGATAAAGTTGAGTCAAACGAGGCCCGAATCGAGGCATAAATTATACGGTTGAGTCAAATAAGGCCCGACTTTAGGCACGAATGATATGGGTGAGCCAAACAAGGCCTGACTCGCGGCACAAATGGTAAGGGTGAGTTGAACGAGGCCCAACATGAGGCACAAACGATAAGGTTGAGTCAAATGAAGCCTGACTCGTGGAACAAATGATAAGGATGAGTCAAAAAAGGCCCGACTTGAGGCACAAAAGATAAGGTTGAGTCAAACGATGCCCGATTCGAGGCACAAATAATATGGTTGAGTCAAACGAGGACCGACTCGAGGCATAAATGATAAGGTTGAGTCAAACGAGGCCCGATGTGAGGTGCAAATGATAAGGTTGAGTCGAACGAGGCGCGACTCGAGGCGCAAATGATAAGGTTGAGTCGAACGACGCTCGACTCGAGGCACAAATGATAAGGTTGGGACAAACGAGGACCGGCTCAAGGCACAAATGATATGGTTGAGTCAAACGAGGCCTGGCTTGAGGCACAAATGATATGAATGAGTCAAACGATGCCCGACTCGAGTGGTAAATGATAAGGTTGAGCCAAACGAACCCCGACTCGAGGCACAAATGATAAGGATGAGTCAAACGAGGCCCGACTCGAGGCGCAAATGATAAGGTTGTAACAAACGAGGCCCTACTCGAGGCACAAACGATATGGTTGAGTCAAATGAGGACCAACTCGAGGCCCAAATGATAAGGTTGAGTCGAACAAGGCCGGACTCGAGGTGCAAATGATAAGGTTAAGTTGAATGAGTCCCGTCTCGAGGCACAAATGATAAGAATGAGTCAAATGAGGCCCAACTCGAAGTGTAAATGATAAGGTTGAGTTAAACGAGGCCCGACTCGAGGCACAAATGATATGGTTGAGTCAAACGAGGATCGACTCGAGGTACAAATGATAAGGTTGAGTCGAACAAGGCCTAACTCGAGGCGTAAATGATAAGGTTGAGTCGAACAAGGCCTAACTCGAGGCGTAAATGATAAGGTTGTGTCGAACAAGGCCTGACCCAAGGCATAAATGATAAGGTTGGGTCAAACAAGGACCGACTTGAGGCGCAAATGATATGCGTGAGTCCAACGAGGCCTGACTCGAGGTGCAAATGATAAGATTGAGTCGAGTGATGCCTGACTCGAGGCGCAAATGATAAAGTTGAGTCAAACGAGGCACAACTCGAGGCGCAATTGGCAAGGGTGAGTTAAACAAGGCCCAACTCGAGGCGCAAATGATAAGGTTGAGTCAAACGAGGCCTGACTCGAAGCACAAATGATATGGTTTAGTCAAATGAGGCCCGATTCAAGGTACAAATGATAAGGTTGGGTCGAATGAGGCCCGACTCGAGGTGCAAATGATAAGGTTGAGTCAAATGAGGCCCGGCTCGAGGGACAATTGATAAAGTTTAGTCCAACGAGGCTGACTCAAGGCACAAATGAACAAATGATCAGGTTGAGTCAAATGAAGTCGACTCGAGGTGCAAATGATATGGGTGAGTCAAACGAAGTCGACTCGAGGTGCAAATGATATGGGTGAGTTAAACGAGGCCCGACTCGGGGCATAAATGGTAAGGGTGACTTGAACGAGGCCCGACTCAAGTCGTAAATGATAAGGTTGAGTCAATCGTGGCTCGACTCAAGGCACAAATGATAAGATTGAGTCGAACGAGGCCTGACTTGAGGCACAAATGATAAGGTTGAGTCAAACGAGGCCAGACTCAAGGTGCAAATGATATGGTTGAGTCGAACGAGCCCAAACTCGAGGTGCAAATGATAAGGTTGAGTCCCACGAGGCCAGACTCGAGTAACAAATGATAAGGTGGAGACAAACGAGGCCCGACTCGAGGAGCAAATAATATGGGTGAGTCAAATGAGGCCCAACTCGACGTGCAAATAGTAACGGTGAGATGAACGAGGCCCGACTCGAGGCGCAAATGATAAGGTTGAGCCAAATGAGGCCCAACTCGATATGCAAATGATAATGTTGAGTCAAATGAGGCCCGGCTCTAGGTGCAAATGATAAGGTTGAGTCAAACGAGGCCCGACTCGAGGCGTAAACGATATGGTTAAGTCAAATGAGGCCCGACTTGAGGCACAAATGATATGGGTGAGCCAAACGAGGGCTGACTAGAGTGGTAAATGATATGGGTTGAGTCGAACGAGGCCAACTCAAGGTGCAAATGATAAGGGTGAGTCAAACGAGGCCCGACTCGGGCGAAAATGGTAAGGGTGAGTTAAATGAGGCTCGACTCGAGGCGTAAATGATAAGGTTGAGTCAAACGAAGCCCGACCCGAGGCACAAATGATAAGTTTGGTTCAAACGAGGACCGACTCGAGGCACAAATGATATAGGTGAGTCCAACGAGGCCCGAGTCGAGGCGCAAATGAGAAGGTTTAGTCGAACGTTGCCCGACACGAGGCACAAATGATAGGGTTGAGTCAAACGAGGCTCGACTCGAGGCACAATTGATATGGTTGAATCAAACGAGGCCCGACTCGAGGCACAATTGATATGGTTGAGTCAAAGGAGGCCCAACTAGAGGGGTAAATGATAAGGTTAAGTTAAATGATCCCCAAGTCGTGGCGCAAATAATAAGGTTGAGTCAAACAAGGCCCGACTCGAGGCGCAAATGATAAGGTTGAGTCAAACGAGGCCTGACTCAAGGTGAAAATGGCAAGGGTGAGTTAAACAAGGCCTAAATGAAAAGGTTGAGCTAAACATGAGGACCAACTCAAGGCGCAAATGATAAGGTTGAGTCAAACGAGGCCCAACTCGAGGCACAAATGATATGGTTGAGTCAAATGAGGACCGACTTGGTGCAGAAATGATAAGGTTGAGTCAAACGAGGCTCGACTCGTGGCGCAAATGATAAGGTTGAGTTGAACGATGCTCGACTCGAGGCGCAAATGATAAGGTTGAGTCAAGCGAGGCCCAACTCGAGGCACAAATGATATGGTTGAGTCAAACGAGGCCCTACTAGAGGTGCAAATGATAAGGTTAGGTCAAACAAGGCCCAACTCGAGGCGCAAATAATATGGCTGAGTCAAATGAGGCCCAACTCGATATGCAAATAGTAAGGGTGAGTTGAACGAGGCCCAACTCGAGCCGCAAATGATAAGGTTGAGTCAAATGAGGCTTGACTCGAGGGGAAAATGATAAGGTTGAGTCAAACGAGGCTAACTCAAGGCGCAAATGATAAGGGTGAGTCAAACGAGGCCCGACTTAAGGCGAAAATGGTAAGGGTGAGTTGAACGAGGCCCGACTCGAGGCGTAAATGATAACGTTGAGTCGAACGAGGCCCGACCAGAGGCACAAATGAAAAGGTTGGGTCAAACAAGGATCGACTCTAGGCACAAATGATATAGGTGAATCCAATGAGGACCGAGTCGAGGCGCAAATGATAAGGTTGAGTCGAATGTTGCCCGACATGAGGCATAAAGGATAAGGTTGAGTCAAACGAGGCCCGACTCGAGGCGCAATTGATATGGTTGAGTCAAACGAGGCCCGACTTGAGGCGTAAATGATAAGGTTGAGTCAAATGAGGCCTGACTCAAGGTGGAAATGGCAAGGGTGAGTTAAACAAGGCCCAACTCGAGGCACAAATGATAAAGTTGAGCTAAACGAGGCCCCCGTCGAGGCAAAAATGATAAGGATGAGTAAAATGAGGACTGACTCGAGGCGCAAATGATAAGGTTGAGTCAAATGAGGCCTGACTCGAGGCACAAATGATATGGTTGGGTCTAACGAGGACTGACTCGGGGCAGAAATGATAAGGTTGATTGAAACGAGGCCCGACTCGAGGCATAAATAATGAGGTTGAGTTGAACGATGCTCGACTCGAGGCGCAAATGATAAGGTTGAGTCAAGCGAGGCCCGACTCGAGGCACAAATGATATGGTTGAGTCAAACGAGGCCCGACTAGAGGCGCAAATGATAAGGTTGAGTCAAACGAGGCCTGACTCGAGGCACAAATGATATGGTTGAGTCAAATGGGGACCGACTCAGTGCAGAAATAATAAGGTTGAGTCAAACAAGGCTCAACTCGAGGCGCAAATGATAAGGTTAAGTTGAACGATGCTTGACTTGAGGCGCAAATGATAAGGTTGAGTCAAACGAGGCCCGACTCGAGGCGCAAATAATATGGGTGAGTCAAATAAGGCCCAACTCGATATGCAAATGGTAAGGGTGAGTTGATCGAGGCTCGACTTGAGGCGCAAATGATAAGGTTGAGCCGAATGAGGCCCGACTCAATATGCAAATGATAAGGTTGAGTCGAACGAGGCCCGACTCTAGGCGCAAATGATAAGGCTGAGTCAAATGAGACCCGACTCAAGGCATAAACGATATAGTTGAGCCAAATGCGGCCCGACTTGAGGCACAAATGATATGGGTGAGTCAAACAAGGGCTGACTTGAGTGGTAAATGATATGGGTGACTCAAACGAAGCTTGACTCGAGGGACAAATGGTAAGGGTGAATTGAACGAGGCCCATCACGAGGCGCAAATGATAAGGTTGAGTCAAATGAACCCCGAGTCAAGGCGCAAATGATAAGGATGAGCCAAACGAGACCTGACTCTAGGAGCGAATGATAAGGTTGAGTTGAACGAGGCTCGACTCAAGTCACAAATGATAAGGTTGAGTTGAACGAGTCCCATCTGAGGCACAAATGATAAGGTTGGTTCAAACGAGGACTGACTCGAGGTGCAAATAATATGGGTGATAAGGCCGACTCAAGATGCAAATGATAAGGTTGAGTCGAACGATGCCCGACTCGAGGTGCAAATGATAAGGTTGAGTCAAACGAGGCCCGACTCGAGGCACAAATGATAAGGTTGAGTCGAAGGAGGCCTGACTCGAGGCGCAAATGGTATGGGTGAGTCGAAGGAGGCCTGACTCGAGGCGCAAATGGTATGGGTGAGTTGAACGAGGCCTGACTCAATGCGCAAATAATATGGTTGACTCGAACGAGGCCCGACTCGAGGTGTAAATGATAAGGTTGAGTCCAACGAGACCTGACTCGGGGCACAAATGATATGGTTGAGTCAAACGAGGCCCGACTAGAGGCGCAAATGATAAGGTTGAGTTAAACGAGGCCCAAGTCTAGACACAAATAATAAGGTTGAGTCAAACGAGCCCCGACTCGAGGCACAAATGATAAGGTTGAATCAAACGAGGCCTGACTCAAGGTGCAAATGGCAAGGTTGAGTTAAACGAGGCTAACTCGAGGCGCAAATGATAAGGTTGAGTCAAACGAGGCCCCACTCGAGGCACAAATGATAAGGTTGAGTTGAATGAGGTTTGACTTGAGGCACAAATGATAAGGTTGAGTCAAACGAGGCCCGACTCGAGGCGCAAAAGATATGGTTGTGTTAAACGAGCCCTGACTCAAAGTGAAAATCATATGATTTAGTCAAATGAGGCCTGACTTCAGGCACAAATGATAAGGTTGAGTCGAACGAGGCCCAACTCGAGCCGCAAATGATAAGGTTGAGTCGAATGAGGCCTGACTCGAGGGGCAAATGATAAGGTTGAGTCAAACGAGGCTAACTCAAGGCGCAAATGATAAGGGTGAGTCAAACGAGGCCCGACTTGAGGCGAAAATGGTAAGGGTGAGTTGAACGAGGCCCGACTCGAGGCGTAAATGATAACGTTGAGTCAAACGAGACTCGACCCAAGGCACAAATGATAAGGTTGGGTCAAACAAGGACCGACTCAAGGCAAAAATCATATAGGTGAGTCCAACGAGGACCGAGTCGAGGCGCAAATGATAAGGTTGAGTCGAACGTTGCCCGACATGAGGCATAAATGATAAGGTTGGGTCAAACGAGGCCCGACTTGAGGTGCAATTGATATGGTTGAGTCAAACGAGGCCGGACTTGAGGTGTAAATGATATGGTTGAGTCAAATGAGGCCTGACTCAAGGTGGAAATGGCAAGGGTGAGTTAAACAAGGCCCAACTCGAGGCACAAATGATAAGGTTAAGCTAAATGAGGCCCCCGTCGAGGCAAAAATGATAAGGATGTGTAAAATGAGGACCGACTCGAGGCGCAAATGATAAGGTTGAGTCAAACGAGGCCCGACTCGAGGCACAAATGATATGGTTGAGTCTAACGAGGACCGACTCGGGGCAAAAATGATAAGGTTGAGTGAAACGAGGCCTGACTCGAGGCGTAAATAATGAGGTTGAGTCAAATGAGGCTCGCCACGGTGTGCAAAAGATATGGTTGAGTCGAACGAGGCCCAACTCGAGGCGCAAATGATATGGTGGAGTCGAACAAGGCCCGACTCGAGATGCAATTGATAAAGTTCAGTTGAATGAGGCCCGACTTGAGGGGCAAATGATAAGGTTGAGTCAAACGAGGCCGACTCAAGCACAAATGATATGGGTGAGTCAAACGAGACCTGACTCAAGGCGAAAATGATAAGGGTGAGTTGAACGAGACCCGACTCGAGGTATAAATGATAAGGTTGAGTCAATCGAGGCTCGACTCGAGGCGCAAATGATAAGGTTTAGTCAAACGAGGCTTGACTCGAGGCGCAAATGATATGGTTGAGTCAAATGAGGCCAGACTCGAGGCGCAAATGATAAGGGTGAGTAAAACGAGGGCCGGCTCAATGCACAAATGATAAGTTTGAGTCAAACGAGGCCCGACTTGAGGCACAAATGACAAAGTTGTGTCAAACGACGCCTAACTTGAGGCGCAAATGATATGGTTGAGTCGAACGTGTCCCAACTCAAGGAGTAAATGATAAGGTTGAGTTCCACGAGTCCAGACTCGAGGCACAAATGATAAGGTTGAGACGAATGACGCCCAACTTGAGGCACAAATAATATGGGTGAGTCAAACGAGGCCCGACTCGATATGCAAAATGGTAAGTGTGAGTTGAATGAGGCCCGACTCGAGGCGCAAATGAGAAGGTTGAGCAGAACGAGGCTCGACTCAATATGCAAATAATAAGGTTGAGTCGAATGAGGCCCGACTCAAGGCGCAAATGATAAGGTTGAGTCAAACGAGGCCCGCCTCGAGGCATAAATGATATGGTTGAGCCAAACGAGGCCCGACTTGAGGCACAAATGATATGGGTGAGTCAAACAAGGCCTGACTTGAGGGGTAAATGATATGGGTGAGTCAAACGAGGCCCGACTCGAGGGACAAATGGTAAGGGTGAGTTGAACGAGGCCCAACACGAAGCACAAATGATAAGGTTGAGTTGAACGAACCCCGACTCAGGGCACAAATGATAAGGATGAGTCAAACGAGACCCGACTCAAGGCGCAAATGATAAGGTTGAGTCAAACGAGGCCCGACTCGAGGCGCAAATGATATGGTTGAGTCAAACAAGGACCAACTCGAGGCACAAATGATAAGGTTGAGTAGAATGAGGCCCGACTCAAGGCATAAATGATAAGGATGAGTCAAAATAAGCCCGACTCGGGGTGCAAATGATAAGGTTGAGTCAAATGGGGATCAACTCGAGGCACAAATGATATGGTTGAGCCAAACAAGGCCCGACTCGAGGCACAATCGATAAGATTGAGTCAAACGAGGCCCTAGTCAAGGCACAAATGATAAGGTTGAATCGAACGAGGCATGACTTGAGGCACAAATGATAAGGTTGAGTTAAACGAAGCGCGACTCAAGGCGCAAAAATATGGTTGAGTCAAACAAGGCCTGAAATGAAGCGCAAATGATAAGGTTGAGTCGAAGGAGGCCCGACGCGAGGCGCAAATGATATAGTTGAGTCGAACGAGGCCTGACTCGAGGCGCAAATGATAAGGTTGAGTCAAACGAGGCCCGACCCGAGGCACAAATGATAAGGTTGGGTCAAACGAGGACCGACTCGAGGCACAAATGATATGGGAGAGTCCAATGAGGCCCGACTCGAGGCACAAATGATAAGGTTGAGTCAAATGAGGCCGACTCAAGACGCAAATGATATGGGTGAGTCAAACGAGGACTGACTTGAGGCACAAATGATATGGGTGAGTCCAACGAGGCCTGAATGGAGGCGCAAATGATAAGGTTGAGTCGAACTTTGCCCAACTCGAGGCGCAAATGTTAAGGTTGAGTCAAACAAGGCCTGACTCAAGGCACAAATGATATGGTTGAGTAAAACGAGGCCCGACTAAAGGCGCAAACATTAAGGATGAGTTAAACGACGCCCAAGTCGAGGCACAATTAATAAGGTTGAGTCAAACGAGGGACGACTCGAAGCACAAATGATATGGTTGAGTCGAACGAGTCCCAACTCAAGGCGCAAATGATAAGGTTGAGTCAAACGAGGCCTGACCCGAGGTGCAAATAATAAGGTTAAGTCAAATGAGGCCCGACTCGGGGCACAAATGATATGGTTTAGTTAAACGAGGCCCAACTAGAGGCACAAATATAAGGTTGCGTTAAATGAGGCCCAAGTCGGGCCGCAAATAATAAGGTTGAGTTAAACCAGGCCCGACTCGAGGTGCAAATGATAAGGTTGAGTCAAACAAAGCCTGACTCAAGGTGGAAATGGCAAGGGTGAGTTAAACAAGGCCCAACTCAAGGCGCAAATGATAAGGTTAAGGTCAACGAGGCCCCAGTCAAGGCACAAATGATAAGGTTGAATCAAACGAGGCCCGACTTGAGGCACAAATGATAAGGTTGAGTCAAACGAGGCTCAACTCAAGGCGCAAAAGATATGGTTAAGTCAAACGAGGGCTGACTCAAGGCACAAAAGATATGGTTGAGTCAAACAAGGCATGACTCGAAGCGCAAATGATAAGGTTGAGTCGAATGAGGCCCAACTCGAGGCGCAAATGATAAGGTTGAGTCAAACAAGGCTCAGCTCGAGGCGCAAATGATACGGTTGAGTCAAATGAAGCCCGGCTCGAGGCGCAAATGATAAGGGTGAGTAAAATGAGGGCCAGCTCAATGCACAAATGATAAGTTTGAGTCAAACGAGGCCCGACTTGAGGCACAAATGATAAGGTTAAGTTAAACGAGGCCCGACTCGAGGCACAAATGATAAGGTTGAGTCGAACGAGTCCCAACTCAAGGCACAAATGATAAGGTTGAGTCCTATGAGGCCAGACTAGAGGTGCAAATGATAAGGTTGAGACAAACGAGGCCTGACTCGATATGGTTGAGTCAAACAAGGCATGACTCGAAGCGCAAATGATAAGGTTGAGTCGAATGCGGCCCAACTCGAGGGACAAATGGTAAGGGTGAGTTGAACGAGGCCTAACACGAGGCGCAAATGATAAGGTTGAGTCAAACGAACCCCAATTCGAGGCACAAATGATAAGGATGAGTCAAACGAGGCCCGACTCGAGGCATTAATGATAAGGTTGAGTCGAATGAGGCCTGACTCATGGCGCAAATGATAAGGTTGGGTCAAACGAGGACTGACTCGAGGCGCAAATGATAATGTTGAGTCAAGCGAGGCCCGACTCGGGGCACAAATGATATGGTTGAGTCAACTGAGGATCAACTAGAGGTGCAAATGATAAGGTTGAGTCAAACGAGGCTCGACTCGAGGCACAAATGATAAGGTTGAGTCAAACAAGGCCTAACTCGAGCCGCAAATGGTAAGGGTGAGTTGAATGTGGCCCGATACGAGGCACAAATGATAAGGTTGAGTCAAACGAGGCCCGACTCAAGGCGGAAATGCTAAGGGTGAGTTGAACGAGGCCTAACTCGAGGCACAAATGATAAGGTTGACTCGATTGAGGCTCGACTTAAGGCGCAAATGATAAGGTTGAATCAAATGAGGTCTGACTCGAGGCACAAATGATATGGTTGAATCAAACGAGGCACGACTTGAGGTGCAAATGATAAGGTTGAGTCAAACGAGGCCTGACTTGAGCCACAAATGATATGGTTGAGTCAAACGAGGCCGACTCAAGGCGCAAATCATAAGGTAGAGTCGAACAAGGCCCAACTCGAGGCACAAATGATATGCTTGACTCAAACGAGGCCCGACTCGAGGCGTAAATGATAAGGTTGAGTCGAACGAGGTTTGACTCGAGGCACAAATGATATGGTTGAGTCAAACGAGGCTTGACTCGAGGCGCAAATGATAAGGTTGAGTCAAACGAGGCTTGACTTGAGGAACAAATGATAAGGTTAAGTCAAACAAGGCCTCACTCAAGGCGGAAATGATAAGGTTTAGTCGAACGTGGCCTGACTTGAGGCACAAATGATAAGGTTGAGTCAAACGAGGCCTGGCTCGAGGCACAAATGATATGGTTGAGTCAAACGAGGCCCGACTAGAGGCGCAAATGATAACGTTAGTCAAACGAGGCTCTACTCTGGCACAAATGATAAGGTTGAGTCAAATAAGGCCCGACTGGAGACACAAATAATATGGTTGAGTTAAACGAGGGTAGACTTGAGGCGCAAATGGTAAGGGTGAGTCAAACGAGGCTCAACTCGAGGCGCAAATGATAAGGTTGAGTTAAACGAGACCCGCCTCTAGGCACAAATGATAAGGTTGAGTCAAATGAGGCCCGACTCAAGGTGTAAATGATATAGTTAAGTCCAACAAGGGCCGACTCGAGGCACAAATGATAAGGATGAGTCAACCAAGGTCTAACTCGAGGCACAAAAGATAAGGTTAAGTCAAACAAGGCCTGACTCGAGGCACAAATGATATGTTAAGTGAAATAAGGCCCGACTAGAGGCACAAAGGATATGGTTTAGTCAAACGAGGCCCAACTCGAGGCGCAAATGGAAAGGGTGAGATGAGCAAGGCCCGACTTGAGGCATAAATGATAAGGGTTAGTCAAACGAGGCCCGACTCGAGGCGCAATTGATAAGGTTGAGTCAAATGAGGCCCGACTCGAGGCATAAATGAATTGGTTGAGTCAAACGAGGCACAACTAGAGGCGCAAATGATAAGGTTGAGTCAAACGAGGCCCAACTCGAGGCGCAAATGATAAGGTTGTGTCGAACGAGGCCCGACTCGAGGCACAAATGGTAAGGGTGAGTTGAACGAGGCCCGACTCGAGGCACAAATGATAAGGTTGACTCAAACAAGGCCCAACTCGAGGTGTAAATGAGAAGGTTGAGTCCAACGAGGCCTGACTCGGGGTGCAAAAGATAGGGTTGAGTCAAATGACGCTCGACTCGAGGCCCACATAATATGGGTGCGTCAAATGAGGCCCGACTCGAGGCACAAATGATAAGGGTGAGTCAAACGAGGCCCAACTTGAGACGCAAATGATATGGTTGAGTCAAACGAGGCCCGACTCGAGGCGCAAATGGTAAGGGTGAGTCAAACAAGGCCCGACTCAAGGAGCAAATGATAAGGTTGAGTGAAATGAGGCTTAACTCTAGGCATAAATGATATGGTTGAGTCAAACAAGGCCCGAGTTGAGGTACAAAAGATATGGGTGAGTCAAACGAGGCCCAAGTCGAGGCACTAACGATAAGGTTGGCTGAAACCAGGCCCGACTCGAGTTGCAAATGGTAAGTGTAAGTCAAACGAGGCCCAACTCGAGGCACAAATGATAAGGTTGAGTCAAATGAGGCTGTCTCTAGGCACAAATGATAAGGTTGAGTCAAACGAGGCCCGACTCGAGGCATAAATAATATGGTTAAGTCAAATGAGGCCCGCCTCATGGCGCAAATGATAAGGGTGAGTCAAATGAGGTCCGACTCAAGGGATAAATGATAATGTTGAGTCGAACGAGGCCCGACTCGAGGCACAAATGATAAGGTTAAGTCAAACGAGGCCCGACTCGAGGCACAAATGATATGGTTGAGTGAAATGAGGCCCACCTAGACGCATAAATGGTAAGGGTAAGACAAACGAGGCCCGACTTGAGACACAAATGATATGGTTGAGTCAAACAAGGCCTGACTCAAGGCACAAATGATATGGTTGAGTCAAATAAGGACCGACTCAAGGTGCAAATGCTAAGGTTATGCTAAATGAGGCCCGACTCGAGGTGCAAATGATAAGGTTGGGTCAAACGAGGACCGACTCGAGGCGCAAATGATATGGGTGAGTCCAACGAGGCCCGACTCGAGGTGCAAATGCTAAGGTTGTTCTAAACGAGGCTTGACTCGAGGTGCAAATGATAAGGTTGAGTCGAATGAGGACCGACTCGAGGCGCAAATGATAAGGTTGAGTTAAATTAGGCCCGACTAGAGGCACAAATGATATGGTTGAGTCAAACGAGGCCCGACTAGAGGCGTAAATGATAAGGTTGAGTCAAATGAGGCCCAACTCGAGGCACAAATGATAAGGTTGAGTCAAACAAGGCCTGACTCGAGGCACAAATGGTAAGGGTGAGTTGAACGAGACCCGACTCGAGGCACAAATGGTAAAGGTGAGTTGAACGAGACCCGACTCGAGGCACAAATGATAAGGTTGACTCAAACGAGGCTCGACTCGAGGCACAAATGATAAGGTTAAGTCCAACGAGGCCTGACTCGAGGCACAAATGAAAAGGTTGAGTCAAACGAGGCCCGACTCAGGACACCAAAGATAAGATTGAGTCGAACGAGGCCCGACCTGAGGTACAGATGATAAGGTCGAGTCAAACAAGGCCTAACTCGAGACGCAAATAATATGGTTGAGTCAAACGAGGCTCGACTCGAGGCGCAAATGGTAAGGTTGAGTCAAACAAAGCCCGACTTAAGGTGCAAATGATAAGGTTCAGTCAAATGAGGCTCGACTCTAGGCATAAATGATATGGTTCAGTCAAACAAGGCCCAAGTTGAGGCACAAATGATATGGATGAGTCAAACGAGGCCCAAGTCGAGGCACTAACGATAAGGTTGGCTGAAACCAGGCCCGACTCGAGTTGCAAATGGTAAGTGTAAGTCAAACGAGGCCCAACTCGAGGCACAAATGATAAGGTTGAGTCAAATGAGGCTGTCTCTAGGCACAAATGATAAGGTTGAGTCAAACGAGGCCCGACTCGAGGCATAAATAATATGGTTAAGTCAAATGAGGCCCGCCTCATGGCGCAAATGATAAGGGTGAGTCAAATGAGGTCCAACTCAAGGGATAAATGATAATGTTGAGTCGAACGAGGCCCGACTCGAGGCACAAATGATAAGGTTAAGTCAAACGAGGCCCGACTCGAGGCACAAATGATATGGTTGAGTGAAACGAGGCCCACCTAGACGCATAAATGGTAAGGGTAAGACAAACGAGGCCCGACTTGAGACACAAATGATATGGTTGAGTCAAACAAGGCCTGACTCAAGGCACAAATGATATGGTTGAGTCAAATAAGGACCGACTCAAGGTGCAAATGCTAAGGTTATGCTAAATGAGGCCCGACTCGAGGTGCAAATGATAAGGTTGAGTCGAACGAGGAACAAATGATAAGGTTGGGTCAAACGAGGACCGACTCAAGGCGCAAATGATATGGGTGAGTCCAACGAGGCCCGACTCGAGGTGCAAATGCTAAGGTTGTTCTAAACGAGGCCCGACTCGAGCTGCAAATGATAAGGTTGAGTCGAACGAGGACCGACTTGAGGCGCAAATAATAAGGTTGAGTTAAATTAGGCCCGACTAGAGGCACAAATGATATGGTTGAGCCAAACGAGGCCCGACTAGAGGCGTAAATGATA
Source organism: Dicorynia guianensis (assembly GCA_037013595.1). Classification (NCBI taxonomy): domain Eukaryota; kingdom Viridiplantae; phylum Streptophyta; class Magnoliopsida; order Fabales; family Fabaceae; genus Dicorynia; species Dicorynia guianensis. The sequence goes on along the minus strand of JASUAB010000002.1, from coordinate 18,509,445 downwards.
AGGTTGAGTCAAATGAGGCCCAACTCGAGGCACAAATGATAAGGTTGAGTCAAACAAGGCCTGACTCGAGGCACAAATGGTAAGGGTGAGTTGAACGAGACCCGACTCGAGGCACAAATGATAAGGTTGACTCAAACGAGGCTCGACTCGAGGCACAAATGATAAGGTTAAGTCCAACGAGGCCTGACTCGAGGCACAAATGATAAGGTTGAGTCAAACGAGGCCCGACTCAGGACACCAAAGATAAGATTGAGTCGAACGAGGCCCGACCTGAGGTACAGATGATAAGGTCGAGTCAAACAAGGCCTAACTCGAGACGCAAATAATATGGTTGAGTCAAACGAGGCTCGACTCGAGGCGCAAATGGTAAGGTTGAGTCAAACAAAGCCCGACTTAAGGTGCAAATGATAAGGTTCAGTCAAACGAGGCTCGACTCTAGGCGTAAATGATATGGTTCAGTCAAACAAGGCCCAAGTTGAGGCACAAATGATATGGATGAGTCAAACGAGGCCCAACTCGAGGCACAAATGATAAGGTTGAGTGAAACGAGGCCCGGCTTGAGGCACAAATGGTAAGGCCGAGTCAAACGAGGACCACCTCGAGGCATAAATGATATGGTTGAGTCAAACGAGGCTCGACTTGAGGAACAAATGATATGGTTGAGTCAAACGAAGCCTGACTCGAGGCGTAAATGATAAGGTTGAGTCCAACGAGGCCCGACTCGAGGCGCAAATGATAAGTTTGAGTCAAACGAGGCATGACTCGAGGCGCAAATGATAAGGTTGAGTCAAACAAGGCTTGACACTAGGCGTAAATGATATGGCTGAGTCAAACAAGGCCCGAGTTGAGGCACAAATGATATGGGTGAGTCAAACGTGGCCCAACTCGAGGCGTAAATGATAAGGTTAAGTGAAACGAGGCCCGACTTGATGCGCAAATGGTAAGGGCGAGTCAAACGAGGCCTGACTCGAGGTGCAAATGGTAAGGGTGAGTTGAACGAGGCCCCGACTCGAGGCACAAATGATAAGCCTGAATCAAACGAGGCCCAACTCGAGGCACAAATGATAGGGTTGACTCGAACGAGGCCCGACTCGATGCGCAAATGATAGGGTTGAGTCCAACGAGGATCGACTCGAGGCACAAAGGATAAGGTTAAGTCAAACGAGGCCCAACTCGAGGCACAAATGATAAGGTTGAGTCAAACGAGGCCCAACTGAGGCACAAATGATAAGGTTAGGTCAAACGAAGCCTACCTCGAGGCATAAATGATAAGGTTAGGTCAAACAAAGCCCACCTTGAGGCATAAATGATAAGTTTGAGTCGAACAAGGCCCGACTTGAGGCACAAATGATAAGGTTGAGTCAAATGAGGACCGGCTGGAGGTGCAAATGATAAAGTTGAGTCGAACGAGGCTCGACATGAGTTGCAAATGATAAGGTGGAGTCAAACGAGGACCGACTCGAGGCGCAAATGATAAGGTTGAGTCGAACGAGGTCCGACTCAAGGCTCAAATGATATGCTTGAGTCGAATGAGGCTCGACATGAGGTGCAAATGATAAGGGTGAGCTAAATGAGGCCCAACTTGGGACGTAAATAATAAGGTTGAGTCAAATGAGGCCCAACTCGAGACACAAATAGTGTGGTTAAGTCAACTGAGGCCTGACTCAAGGCAAAAATGATATGGTTGAGTCAAACGAGGACCGACTCGAGGCGCAAATGATAAGGATCAATCGAACGAGGCATGACTCGAGGTGCAAATGATAAGGTTGAGTCAAACGAGGACCGACTCGAGGCACAAATGATAAGGTTGAGTCGAACGAGGTCCGACTTGAGGCCCAAATGATAAGGTTGAGTCAAATGAGGCCTAACTGAGGCACAAATGATAAGGTTAGGTCAAACGAAGCCCACCTCGAGGAGTAAATGATAAGTTTGAGTCAAACGAGGCCTGACTTGAGGCACAAATGATAAGGTTGAGTCAAACGAGGACCGACACGAGGTGCAAATGATAAGGTTAAGTCGAACGAGGCCCGACTTGAGGAGCAAATGATAAGGTTGAGTTGAACGAGGCCCAACAGAGGCACAAATGATAAGGTTAGGTCAAATGAAGCCCACCTCAAGGCGTAAATGATATGGTTGAGTCAATTGAGGCTTGACTTGAGGAACAAATGATATGGTCGAGTCAAACGAAGCCCGACTTGAGGTGCAAATGATATGTTAGTCAAACGAGGGCTGACTCGAGGCACAAATGGTAATGGTGAACAAACGAGGCCCGACTCGAGGCGTAAATGATAAGGTTGAGTCAAATGAGGCCCCCTCTAGGCACAAATGATAAGGTTAAGTCAAACGAGGCTTGACTTGAGGAACAAATGATATGGTTGAGTCAAACGAAGCCTGACTTGAGGCGTAAATGATAAGGTTGAGTCAAACGAGGCTTGACTCTAGGCGTAAATGATATGGCTAAGTCAAACAAGGCCCGAGTTGAGGCACAAATGATATGGGTGACTCAAACGTGCCCCAACTCGAGGCGTAAATGAAAAGGTTAAGTGAAACGAGGCCAGACTTGATGCGCAAATGGTAAGGGTAAGTCAAACGAGGCCCGACTCGAGGTGCAAATGGTAAGGTGAGTTGAACGAGGCCCAGCTCGAGGCACAAATGTTAAGCCTGACTCAAACAAGGCCTGACTCGAGGCGCAAATGATAAGGTTGAGTCCAACGAGGCCCGACTCGAGGCGCAAATGATAAGGTTAAGTCAAACAAGGCCTGACTCCAGGCACAAATGATATAGGTGAGTCAAACGAGGCTCGACATGAGGTACAAACGATAAGGTTGAGTTAAACAAAAACCAACTCGTGGAGGAAAAAATAAGGTTAAGTCAAACGAGGCCCGACTTGAGGTGCAAATGATAAGGTTGAGTCAAACAAGGCTCGACTCGAGTTGCAAATGGTATGGGTGAGTTAAACAAGTCCCAAATTAAGGCTCAAATGATAAGCTTAAGTCAAACGAGGCCTGACTCAAGGTGCAAATGATAAGGTTGAGTCAAACAAGGCTTGACTCTAGGTGTAAATGATATGCCTGAGTCAAACAAGGCCCGAGTTGAGGCACAAAAAATATGGGTGAGTCAAACGAGGCCCAACTCGAGGCGTAAATGATAAGGTTAAGTGAAACGAGGCCCAACTTGTGGCGCAAATGGTAAGGGCGAGTCACACAAGGCCCGACTCGAGGTGCAAATGATAAGATTAGGTCAAACGAGGCCCACCTCGAGGCATAAATGATATGGTTGAGTCAAACAAGGCTCGACTTAAGGCGCAGATGATATGGTTGAGTCAAACGAGGGCTGACTCAAGGCGCAAATGGTAAGGGTGAGTCAAACGAGGCCCGACTCGAGGCGCAAATGATAAGGTTGAGTCAAACGAGGCCCACCTTTAGGCACAAATAATAAGGTTGAGTCAAACGAGGACCAACTCGAGGCCCAAATGATATGGTTGAGTAAAACGAGGCCCGACTAAATGCATAAATGGTAAGGGTGAGTCAAACGAGGCTCGACTAGAGGTGCAAATGATATGGTTGAGTCAAATGAGGGCCAACTCGAGGCACAAATGGTAAGGGTGAGTCAAATGAGGTCCGACTCAAGGCACAATTAATAATGTTGAGTCAAATGAGGCCTGACTCGAGGCACAAATGATAAGGTTAAGTCAAACGAGGCCCGACTCGAGGCGCAAATGATATGGTTGAGTGAAACGAGGCCCAACTAAATGCATAAATGGTAAGGGTGAGTTAAACGAGGCCCGACTCGAGACACAAATGATGTGGTTGAGTCAAACAATTCCTAACTCGGGGCACAAATGATATGGTTGAGTCAAACGAGGAGCGACTTGAGGTGCAAATGATAAGGATGTCTCAAACGAGGCCTGACTCGAGGCGCAAATGATAAGGTTGAGTCGAACGAGGCCCAACTGAGGAACAAATGATAAGGTTGGGACAAGCAAGGACCGACTCGAGGCGCAAATGATAAGGTTGAGTCGAACGATGTCTGACTCGAGGCGCAAATGATAAGGTTGAGTCAAACGAGGCCCGACTCGAGGCTCAAATGATATGGTTGAGCCAAACGAGGCCCGACTAGAGGCGCAAATGATAAGGTTGAGTCAAATGAGGCCTGACTCGGGGCACAAATGATAAGGTTGAGTCAAACGAGGCCTAACTCGACACGTAGATGATAAGGTTGAGTCAAACGAGGCCCGACTCAAGGCACAAATGATATGGTTAAGCCAAACGAGGCCCGTCTAGAGGTGCAAATGATAAGGTTGAGTCAAACGAGGCCCTACACAAGGCACAAATGATGTGGTTGAGCCAAACGAGGCTCGACTCGAGCCATAAATGATAAGGTTGAGTCAAACAAGGCCCGACTCGAGGCGCAAATGGTAAGGGTGAGTTGAACGAGGCCCGAGTCGAGGCACAAATGATAAGGTTGAGTGCAACGAGGCCCGACTCAAGGCGCAAATGATAAGGTTGAGTCAAACGAGACCTGACTCGAGGCACAAATGATATAGGTGAGTCAAACGAGGCTTGACATGAGGTGCAAATGATAAGGGTGAGTTAAACAAAACCTAACTCGAGGTGTAAATAATAAGGTTGAGTCAACAAGGCCCGACTTAAGGTGCAAATGATAAGGTTGAGTCAAACAAGGTCCGACTCGAGGCGCAAATGATATGGTTGAGTCAAACGAGGCCCAACTCGAGGTACAAATGATAAGGTTGAGTAAAATGAGGGCTGGCTCAATGCACAAATGATCAGTTTGAGTCGAACGAGGCCCGGCTTGAGGCACAAATGATAAGGTTTAGTCAAACGAGGCTCGACTTCAAGCGCAAATAATATGCGTAAGTCAAATGAGGCCCGACTCGATAAGCAGATGGTCAAGGTGAGTTGAACAAGGCCTAACTCGAGGCGCAAATGATAGGGTTGAGCCGAATAAGGCCCGACTTGGTATCCAAATGATAAGGTTGAGTCGAACGAGACCCGACTCGAGGCGTAAATGATAAGGTTGAGTCAAACGAGGCCCGACTCGAGGCATAAATGATATGGTTGAGTCAAAGGAGGCCCGACTTGAGGCACAAATGATATGGGTGAGTCAAAGGAGGCCCGACTCGAGGGACAAATGGCAAGGGTGAGTTGAACGAGGCCCAACACAAAGCACAAATGATAAGGTTGAGTCAAACAAATGACTCGAGGCACAAATGATAAGGATGAGTTAAACGAGGCTCAACTTGAGTCACAAATGATAAGGTGGAGTCAAACGAGGCCCAACTCGAGGCGCAAATGGTAAGGGTGAGTTGAATGAGGCCCGACTTGGGGCACAAATGATAAGGTTAACTCGAATGAGGCTCGACTCGTGGCGTAAATGATAAAGTTGATTCCAACAAGGCCCGACTCGAGGCACAAATGATATAGGTGAGTCAAACGATGCCCGACATGAGGTGCAAACGATAAGGGTGAGTTAAATGAGGCCCAACTCGAGGCGCAAATAATAAGGTTGAGTCACACATGACCCGACTCGAGGTGCAAATGATAAGGTTAAGTCAAATGAGGCCCAACGCGAGGCGCAAATGGTAAGGGTGGGTTAAACAAGTCCTAAATTGAAGGTCAAATGATAAGGTTAAGTCAAACACTACCCGACTCGAGGCGCAAATGATAAGGATGATTCAAACGAACCCCGACTCGACGCACAAATGATAAGGATGAGTTAAACGAGGCCCAACTCGAGGCGCAAATGATAAGGTTAAGTCGAACGAGGCCTGACTCGAGGCGCAAATGATAAGGTTGAGTCAAATGAGGCTCGACTTGAGGCATAAATGATATGGTTGAGTCAAACGAGGCCCAACTTGAGGCACAAATGATATGGGTGAGTCAAACGAGGCCCGACTCGAGGGACAAATGGCAAGGGAGAGTTGAACGAGGCCCAACCGAAGCACAAATGATAAGGTTGAGTCAAACAAACCCCGACTCGAGGCACAAATGATAAGGTTAAGTCAAACGAGGCCAGACTCGAGGTGCAAATGGTAAGCGTGAGTTGAACGAGGCCCGACTTGGGGCACAAATGATAAGGTTGACTCAAACGAGCCCGACTAAAAGAGTAAATGATAAGGTTGACTCAAACGAGGCCCGACTGAAGGAGTAAATGATAAGGTTGAGTCGAACGAGGCCCGACTGAGGCACAAATGATAAGGTTAGGTCAAACAAAGCCCACCTCGGGGCGTAAATCATATGGTTGAGACAAACGAAGCCCGACTCGAGGCACAAGTGATATGGTTGAGTTAAACGAGAGCTAACTCGAGGTGCAAATGGTAAGGGTGAGTCAAACGAAGCCCCCCTCTAGGCACAAATGATAAGGTTAAGTCAAATGAGGCCCAACTCGAGGCCTAAATGGTAAGGGTGAGTCAAACGAGACCTGACTTGAGGCACAAATAATGAGGTTGGGTCAAACGAGGCCACACTCGAGGGGTAAAAGATAAGGTTGAGTCGAATGAGGACCGACTCGAGGCGCAAATGATAAGGGTGAGTTAAACAAACCCCAAATTGAGGGTCAAATGATAAGGTTGAGTCAAACGAGGTCCGACTCGAGGCGCAAATGATAAGGTTAAGTCAAATGAGACCCACCTCTAGGAACAAATGTTAAGGTTAAGTCAAACGAGGCCCAACTCGAGGCGCAAATGATATGGTTGAGTCAAATGAGGCCTGACTCGAGGCGCAAATCGTAAGGGTGAGTCAACCAAGGTCTGACTTAAGGCTCAAATGATAAGGTTAAGTCAAACAAGACCTGACTCAAGGCGCAAATGATACGTTAAGTAAAACAAGGCCTGACTAGAGGCATAAAGGATATGGTTTAGTCAAACGAGGCCCAACTCGAGGCGCAAATGGAAAGGGTGAGTTGAATGAGGCCCGACTCGAGGCATAAATGATAAGGTTGACTCGAACGAGGCCCGACTCGAGGCGCAAATGATAGGGTTGAGTCCAACGAGACCTGACGCGAGGACAAAGGATAAGGTTGAGTCAAACGAGGCCCGACTCGAGGGACAAATGATAAGGTTGAGTCGAATGAGGCCCAACTGAGGCACAAATGATAAGGCTAGGTCAAACGAAGCCCACCTCGGGGTATAAATGATAAGGTTAGGTCAAACGAAGCCCACCTTGAGGCATAAATGATAAGTTTGAGTCGAACGAGGCCCGACTTGAGGCACAAATGATCAGGTTGAGTCAAACGAGGACCGGCTGGAGGTGCAAATGATAACGTTGAGTCGAATGAGCCTCGACATGAGTTGCAAATGATAAGGTTGAGTCAAACGACGATCGACTCTAGGCGCAAATGATAAGGTTGAGTCGAACGAGGTCCAACTCGAAGCTCAAATGATAAGCTTGAGTCGAACGAGGCTCGACATGAGGTGCAAATGATAAGGGTGAGCTAAATGAGGCCTAACTCGGGGCGGAAATAATAAGGTTGAGTCAAACGAGGCCTGACTCAAGACATAAATAATGTGGTTAAGTCAAATGAAGCCTGACTCGAGGCAAAAATGATATGGTTGAGTCAAACGAGGACCAACTCAAGGCGCAAATGATAAGGATCAGTCGACGAGGCCCGACTCGAGGCGCAAATGATAAGGTTGAGTAAACGAGGACCAACTTGAGGCACAAATGATAAGGTTGAGTCGAATGTGGCCTAACTGAGGCACAAATGATAGGGTTAGGTCAAACGAAGCCCACCTCGAGGAGTAAATGATAAGGTTGAGTCAAACGAAGACCGACACGAGGTGCAAATGATAAGATTAAGTCGAACGAGGCTCAACTTGAGGCGCAAATGATAAGGTTGAGTCGAACGAGGCCCAACAGAAGCACAAATGATAAGGTTAGGTCAAACGAAGCCCACCTCGAGGCGTAAATGATATGGTTGAGTCAATCGAGGCTCGACTTGAGGAACAAATGATATGGTGAAGTCAAACGAAGCCCGGCTCAAGGCGCAAATGATATGTTAGTCAAACAAGGGCTGACTCGAGGCACAAATGGTAATGGTGATCAAACGAGGCCCGACTCGAGGCGCAAATGATAAGGTTGAGTCAAATGAGGCCCCCCTCTAGGCACAAATGATAAGGTAAGTCAAACGAGGCCCGACACGAGGCGTAAATGGTAAGGGTAAGTCAAACGAGACCTGACTCGAGGCACAATTAATGAGGTTGGGTCAAACGAGGCCCGACTCGAGGCACAAATGATAAGGTTGAGTCAAACGAGACCCGAATCAAGGCGCAAATGATAAGGTTGAGTCGAACGAGGCCCGACTCGGGGAGCAAATGATAAGGTTGAGTCAAACGAGGACCGACTCGAGGCACAAATCATATGGGTGAGTCCAATGAGGCCCGACTCGAGGTGCAAAAGATAAGGTTGAGTCAAATGAGGCTTGACTCAAGGCGCAAATGATAAGGTTAACTAAAACAAGGGCTGGCTCAATGCACAAATGATAAGTTTGAGTCAAACGAGGCCCGGCTTGAGGAACAAATGATAAGGTTGAGTCAAACGAGGCCCGGCTTGAGGCACAAATGATAAGGTTTAGTCAAACGAGGCCCGACTTCAGGCGCAAATAATATGCGTAAGTTAAATGAGGCCCGACTCGATATGCAAATGGTCAGGGTGAGTTGAACGAGGCCCAACTCAAGGCGCAAATGATAAGGTTGAGCCGAGTAAGGCCCGACTCAATATGCAAATGATAAAGTTGAGTCGAACGAGGCCCGACTCGAGGCATAAATGATAAGGTTAAGTCCAACGAAGCCCGACTCGAGGTGTAAATGAAATGGTTGAGTCAAATGAGGCCCGACTTGAGGCACAAATGATATGGGTGAGTCAAACAAGGCCCAACTCGAGGGACAAATGGCAAGGTTGAGTTAAACGAGGCCCAACACGAAGCGCAAACGATAAGGTTGAGTGAAACATACCCTGACTTGAGGCACAAATGATAAGGATGAGTTAAATGAGGCCCGACTCGAGTCACAAATGATAAGGTTGAGTCAAATGAGGCCCGAATCAAGGCGCAAATGGCAAGGGTTAGTTGAACGAGGCCCGACTTGGGGCACAAATGATAAGGTTGACTCGAACGAGGCCTAACTCGAGGCGTAAATGATAAAGTTGAGTCCAATGAGGCCCGACTCGAGGCACAAATGGTATAGGTGAGTCAAATGAGGCTCGACATGAGGTGCAAATGATAAGGGTGAGTTAAATAGGCCTAACTCGAGGTACAAATAATAAGGTTGAGTCACACAAGACCCAACTCAAGGCGTAAATGATAAGGTTGAGTCAAACAAGGCCTGACGCGAGGTGCAAATGGTAAGGGTGAGTTAAACAAGTCCCAAATTGATGGTCAAATGATAAGGTTGAGTCAAACGAGGCCAGACTCGAGGCGCAAATGATAAGGTTGAGTCGAACGAGGCCCGGCTCGAGGCACAAATGATAAGGTTGAGTCAAACGAGGCCCGAATCAAGGCACAAATGATAAGGTTGAGTCAAACGAGGCCCGACTTGGGGATGAAATGATAAGGTTAAGTCAAACGAGGACTGACTTGAGGCGCAAATGATATGGGTGAGTCCAACAAGGCCTGACTAGAGGCACAAAAGATAAGGTTGAGTCAAACGAGAACCGACTCGAGGCGCAAATGATATGGGTGAGTCCAACGAGGCCCGACTCGAGGAGTAAATGATGTGGTTGAGTCAAACGAGGCCCGACACGAGACGCAAATGATAAGGTTGAGTAAAACGAGGGCTGGCTCAATGGTCAAATGATAAGTTTGAGTCGAACGAGGCCTGACTTGAGGCACAAATGACAAGATTGAGTCAAACGATGCCCAACTTGTGGAACAAATGATAAGGTTTAGTCCAATGAGGCCCGACTTGAAGTGCAAATAATATGCATAAGTCAAACGAGGCCCGACTGGATATGCAAATGGTCAGGGTGCAGTGAATGAGGCCCAACACGAAGCACAAATGATAAGGTTGAGTCAAATGAACCCCGGTTCAAGGCACAAATGATGAGGATGAATTAAATGAGCCCGACTCGAGTCACAAATGATAAGGTTGAGTCAAACGAGGCCAGACTCAAGGCATAAATGGTAAGGGTGAGTTGAACGAGGCCCGACTTGGGGCACAAATGATAAGGTTGACTCGAACGAGGTCCGACTCGAAGCTCAAATGATAAGGTTGAGTCGAACGAGGCCCAACTGAGGCATAAATGATAAGGCTAGGTCAAATGAAGCCCACCTCGGGTCGTAAATGATATGGTTGAGTCAATCAAGGCTCAACTTGAGGAATAAATGATATGGTCGAGTCAAACAAAACCTGACTCGAGGTGCAAGTGATATGGTTGAGTCAAACAAGGGCTGACTTGAGGCGCAAATGGTAAGGGTGAGTCAAACGAGCCCTCCCTCTAGGCACAAATCATAAGGTTGAGTCAAACGAGGCCCGACTCGAGGCATCAATGGTAAGGGTGAGTCAAACGAGACCTGACTCGAGGCACAAATAATGAGGTTGGGTCAAACGAGGCTTGACTCGAGGGGTAAATGATAAGGTTGAGTCGAACGAGGCCCGACTAGAGGCACAAATGATAAGGTTAAGTCAAACAAGGCCCAAATCAAGGCGCAAATGATAAGGTTGAGTCGAACGAGGCCCGACTCAAGGAGCAAATGATAAGGTTAAGTCAAATAAGGACCGACTCGAGGCGCAAATGACATGGGTGAGTCCAACGAGACCCGACTCGAGGTGCAAAAGATAAGGTTGAGTCAAACGAGGACCAACTCGAGGCACAAATGATATGGGTGAGTCCAATGAGGCCCGACTTGAGGCGTTAATGATATGGTTGAGTCAAACAAGGTCCAACTTGAGGGGCAAATGATAAGGTTGAGCAAAATGAGGGCTGGCTCAATGCACAAATGATAAGTTTGAATCGAATGAGGCCTGACTTGAGGCACATATAATAAGGTTGAGTCAAACGAGGCCCGATTCGAGGCACAAATGATATAGGTGAGTCAAACGAGGCTCGACATGAGGTGCAAATGATAAGGGTGAGTTAAACAAAACCTAACTCGAGGCACAAAAAATAAGGTTGAGTCAAACAAGGCCTGACTTCAGGTGCAAATGATAAGGTTGAGTCAAATGAGGCCTGACTCGAGGTGCAGATGGTAAGGGTGAGTTAAACAAGTCCCAAATCGAGTCTCAAATGATAAGGTTGAGTCAAACGAGGCCCGACTCGAGGCGCAAATGATAAGGTTGAGTCAAACGAGACCCGCCTCTAGGTACAAATGTTAAGGTTCAGTCAAACGACGCCCAACTCGAGGCACAAATGATATGGTTAAGTCAAATGAGGCCCGACTCGAGGCACAAATCATAAGGGTGAGTCAACCAAGGTCTGACTCAAGGCTCAAATGATAAGGTTAAGTCAAACGAGGCCCAACTCAAGGTGCAAATAATATGTTAAGTGAAACAAGGCCTGGCTAGAGGCACAAAGGATATGGTTTAATCAAACGCGGCCTAATTCGAGGCACAAATGGAAAGGGTGAGTTGAACGAGTCCTGACTCATGGCACAAATGATAAGGTTGACTCGAACGAGGCCTGACTCGAGGCGCAAATGATAAAGTTGAGTCCAACGAGGCCTGACTCAAGGCTCAAATGAAATAGGTGAGTCAAACGAGGCTCAACATAAGGTGCAAATGATAAGGGTGAGTTAAATGAGGCCCAACTCGAGGCGCAAATAATAAGGTTGAGTCACACATGACCCGACTCGAGGTGCAAATGATAAGGTTAAGTCAAACGAGGCCCAACGCAAGGCACAAATGGTAAGGGTGAGTTAAACAAGTCCCAAATTGAGGGTCAAATGATAAGGTTGAGTCAAACGAGACCCACCTCTAGGCACAAATGTTAAGGTTGAGTCAAACGAGGCCCGACTCGAGGCGCAAATCATAAGGGTGAGTCAACCAAGGTCTGGCTCAAGGCTCAAATGATAAGGTTAAGTCAAACGAGGCCCGACTCGAGGCTTAAATGATATGTTAAGTGAAACAAGGCCTGATTAGAGGCACAAAGGATATGGTTTAGTCAAACGAGGCCCAACTCGAGGCGCAAATGGAAAGGGTGAGTTGAACGAGGCCCGACTTGAGGCACAAATGATAAGGTTGACTCGAACGAGGCCCGACTCGAGGCGTAAATGATAGGGTTGAGTCCAATGAGGCCCGACCCGAGGTGCAAAGGATAAGATTGAGTCAAACGAGGCCCAACTCAAGGCACAAATGATAAGGTTGAGTCAAACGAGGCATAACTGCGGCACAAATGATAAGGTTAGGTCAAACGAAGCCCACCTCGAGGCATAAATGATAAGTTTGAGTTGAACGAGGCCTGACTTGAGGCACAAATGATAAGGTTGAGTCAAACGAGGACTAGCATGAGGCGCAAATGATAAGTTGAGTCAAACGAGATCTGACTCAAGGCACAAATGATAAGGTTGAGTTGAACGAGGCCCAACTGAGGCACAAATGATAAGGTTAGGTCAAACAAAGCCCATCTCGAGGCGTAAATGATAAGTTTGAGTTGAACAAGGCCCTACTTGAGGCACAAATGATAAGGTTGAGTCAAACGAGGACTGACTCAAGGTGCAAATGATAAGGTTAAGTCGAACGAGGCCCGACTTGAGGCGCAAATGATAAGGTTGAGTTGAACGAGGCCTAACTGAGGCACAAATGATAAAGTTAGGTGAAACGAAGCACACCTCGAGGCATAAATGATATGGTTGAGTCAATCAAGGCTCGACTTAAGGAACAAATGATATGGTCGAGTCAAACAAAGCCTGCCTCGAGGCGCAAATGATATGGTTGAGTCAAACGAGGGCTCACTTGAGGCGTAAATGGTAATGGTAATCAAACGAGGCCTGACTCGAGGCACAAACGATAAGGTTGAGTCAACTGAGGCCACCCGCTAGGCACAAATGATAAGGTTGAGTCAAACGAGGCCCGACTCAAGGCGTAAATGGTAAGGGTGAGTCAAACGAGACCTAACTCGAGGCACAAATAATGAGGTTGGGTTAAACGATGCCTGACTCGAGGGGCAAATCATAAGGTTGAGTCAAGCGAGGCCCGGCTCGAGGCACAAATGATAAGGTTGAGTCAAACGAGGCCCGAATCAAGGCACAAATGATAAGGTTGAGTCGAATGAGGCCCGACTCAGGGAGCAAATGATAAGGTTGAGTAAAATGACGACCGACTTGAGGCGCAAAAGATAAGGTTGAGTCAAACGAGGCCTGACTTGAGGCGCAAAAGATAAGGTTGAGTCAAACGAGGCCTGACTCGAGGCAAAATGATAAGGTTGAGTAAAACGAGAGCCGGCTCAATGCACAAATGATAAGTTTGAGCCGAATGAGGCCTGGCTTGAGACACAAATAATAAGGTTGAGTCAAACGAGGCCCGACTTGAGGCACAAATGATAAGGTTTAGTTAAACGAGGCCTGACTTGAGGCGCAAATAATATGCGTAAGTGAAACGAGGCCCGACTTGATATGCAAATGGTTAGGGTGAGTTGAACGAGGCCCAACTCGAGGCGCAAATGATAAGGTTGAGTCGAACGAGGACCAACTCGACATGCAAATGATAAGGTTGAGTCAAACGTGGTCTGACTCAAGGCACAAATGATAAGGTTGAGTCGAACGAGGCCCAACTGAGGCACAAATGATAAGGTTAGGTCAAACGAAGCCCACCTCGAGGCGTAAATGATAAGTATGAGTCAAACGAGGCCTGACTTAAGGCACAAATGATAAGGTTGAGCTAAACGAGGACTGACCTGAGGTGCAAATGATAAGGTTAAGTTAAACGAGGCCCGACTTGAGGCACAAATGATAAGGTTGAGTCGAACGAGGCCCAACAGAGGGACAAATGATAAGGTTAGGTCAAACGAAGCCCACCTCGAGGCGTAAATGATATGGTTGAGTCAATCGAGGCTCGACTTGAGGAACAAATGATATGGTCGAGTCAGACAAAGCCCGACTCGAGGCGCAAATGATATGGTTGAGTCAAACGAGGGCTGACTCGAGGGGCAAATGGTAATGGTGTTTAAACAAGGTCTAACTCGAGGCGCAAACGATAAGGTTGAGTCAAATGAGGCCCCCCTTTAGGCACAAATGATAAGGTTGAGTCAAACGAGGCCCGACTCGAGGCGTAAATGGTAAGGGTGAGTCAAACGAGACCTGACTCAAGGCACAAATAATGAGGTTGGGTCAAACGAGGCCTGACTCAAGGGGCAAATCATAAGGTTGAGTCGAGCGAGGCCTGACTTGAGGCACAAATGATAAGGTTGAGTCAAACGAGGCCCGAAATAAGGCGCAAATGATAAGATTGAGTCGAATGAGGCCCAACTCGAGGAGCAAATGATAAGGTTGAGTAAAACGAGGACCGACTCGAGGCACAAATGATATGGGTGAGTCTAACGAAGCCCGACTTGAGGCACAAAAGATAAGGTTGAGCCAAATGAGGCCTAACTCGAGGCGCAAATGATAAGGTTGAGTAAAACAAGAGCCGGCTCAATGTACAAATGATAAGTTTAAGCTGAACGAGGCCTGACTTAAGGCACAAATAATAGAGTTGAGTCAAACGAGCCCCGACTTGAGGCGCAAACAATATGCGTAAGTCAAACAAGGCCCGACTCGATATGCAAATGGTCAGGGTGAGTTGAACGAGGCCCAACTTGAGGCGCAAATGATAAGGTTGAGCCGAATGAGGCCCGACTCGATATGCAAATGATAAGGTTGAGTCGAACGAGGCCCGACTGGAGGCGCAAATGATAAGGTTGAGCCAAACAAACCCCGACTCGAGGCACAAATGATAAGGATGAGTTAAACGTGACCCGACTCGAGTCACAAATGATAAGGTTGAGTCAAATGAGGCCTGACTTGAGGTGCAAATGTTAAGGGTGAGTTGAACGAGGCCTGACTTGGGGCACAAATGATAAGGTTAACTCGAATGAGGCCCGACTCGAGGCATAAATGATAAAGTTGAGTCCAACGAGGCCCAACTCGAGGCATAAATGATATAGGTGAGTCAAATGAGGCTCGACATGAGGTGCAAATGATAAGGGTGAGTTAAATGAGGCCCAACTCAAGGCACAAATAATACGATTAAGTCACACACGGCCTGACTCGAAGCGCAAACGATAAGGTTGAGTCAAACGAAGCCCGACGCGAGGTGCAAATGGTAAGGGTGAGTTAAACAAGTCCTAAATTGAGGCTCACATGATAAGGTTGAGTGAAACGAGGCCCGACTCGAGGCACAAATGATAAGGTTGAGTCAAACAAATCCCAACTCAAGGCACAAATGATAAGGATGAGTTAAACGAGGCTCGACTCAAGGCACAAATGATAAGGTTGAGTTGAACGAGGCCCGACTCGAGGCACAAATGATAAGGGTGAGTCAAACGAGGCCCAAATCAAGGTGCAAATGAAAAGGTTAAGTCAAACGAGGACCGACTCGAGGCACAAATTATATGGTTGATTCCAACGAGGCCCGACTAGAGGTGTAAAAGATAAGGTTGAGTCAAACGAGGCCCAACTTAAGGCACAAATGACAAGGTTTAGTCAAACGAGGCCCGACTTGAGGCACAAATAATATGCATAAGTCAAACGAGACCCGACTCGATATGCAAATGGTCAGGGTGAGTTCAACGAGGCCAACTCGAGGTGCAAATGATAAGGTTGAGCCGAATAATGCCTACCTCGATATGCAAATGATAAGGTTGAGTCGAACGAGGCCCGACTCGAGGCACAAATGATAAGGTGGAGTCAAACGAGGCCCAACTTGAGGCAGAAATGATATGGGTGAGTCAAACGAGGCCCGACTCGAGGGATAAATGGCAAGGGTAAGTTGAACGAGGCTCAACACGAAGCACAAATGATAAGGTTGAGTCAAACGAACCCCGACTCGAGGCATAAATGATAAGGATGAGTTAAACGAGGCTTGACTCAAGGCACAAATGATCAGGTTGAGTCAAACGAGGCCAGACTCGAGGCGCAAATGCTAAGGGTGAGTTGAACGAGGCCCGACTTGGGGCACTAATGATAAGGTTGACTCAAACAAGGCGTAAATGATAAGGTTGAGTCGAACGAGGTCCGACTCAAAGCGCAAATGATAAGGTTGAGTCGAACGAGGCCCAACTGAGGCACAAATGATAAGGTTAGGTCAAATGAAACCCACCTCGAGGCATAAATGATAAGTTTGAGTCGAACGAGGCTTGACTTGAGGCACAAATGATAAGGTTGAGTCAAACGAGGACCGACTCGAGGTACAAATGATAAGGTTGAGTCGAACGAGGCCCGACTCGAGGCGCAAATAATAAGATTGAGTCGAATGAGCCCCAACTAAGGCACAAATGATAAGGTTAGGTCAAACGAAGCCTACCTTGAGGCGTAAATGATATGGTTGAGTCAATCAAGGCTTGACTTGGGGAACAAATGATATGGTCGAGTCAAACGAAGCCTGACTCGAGGTGCAAGTGATATGGCTGAGTCAAACGAGGGCTGACTCGAGGCGCAAATGGTAAGGGTGAGTCAAATGAGGCCCGACTTGAGGCACAAATGATAAGGTTGAGTCAAACGAGGCCCCCCTCTAGGAACAAATGATAAGGTTGAGTTAAACGAGGCCTGACTCGAGGCGTAAATGGTAAGGGTGAGTCAACCAAGACCTGACTTAAGTGGTAAATGATAAGGTTGAGTCGAACGAGGCCCGACTCGTGGCATAAATGATAAGGTTGAGTTAAACGAGGCCCAAATCTAGGCGCAAATGATAAGGTTCAGTCAAACGAGGACTGACTCGAGGCACAAATGATATGGGTGAGTCCAACGAGGCCCGACTCAAGGTGCAAATGATATGTTTAAGTCAAACGAGGCCCAACTCAAGGCATAAATGATAAGGTTGAGTAAAACGAGGGCTGGCTCAATGCACAAATGATAAGTTTCAGTCGAATGAGGCCCAACTTGAGGCACATATGATAAGGTTGAGTCAAACATGGCCTGACTTGAGGCACAAATGATAAGATTTAGTCAAACGAGGCCTGACTTGAGGCACAAATAATATGCGTAAGTCAAACGAGACCCGACTCGATATGCAAATGGTCAGGGTGAGTTCAACGAGGCCAACTCGAGGCACAAATGATAAGGTTGAGTCGAACAAGGCCCGACTCGAGGCGCAAATGATAAAGTTGAGTCAAACGAGGCCCGACTCGAGGCATAAATGATATGCTTGAGTCAAACGAGGCCCGACTTGAGGCACAAATGATATGAGTGAGTCAAACGTGGCCTGACTCGAGTGGTAAATGATATGGGTGAGTCAAACGAGGCCCGACTCGAGGGACAAATGGTAAGGGTGAGTTGAACAAGGCCCAACACGAAGCACAAATGATAAGGTTGAGTCAAACGAACCCTGACTAGAGGTGCAAATGATGAGTCAAATGGGGCCCGACTCGAGGCACATATGATAAGGTTAAGTTAAACGAGCCCTGACTTAAGGCACAAATGATATGGTTAAGTCAAACGATGACCGACTTGAGGCGCAGATGATAAGGTTGAGTCGAACGAGGCCTGACTCGAGGCACAAATGATAAGGTTGAGTTGAACGAGGACCAACTGAGGCACAAATGACAAGGTTGGATCAAACAAGGACTGACTCGAGGCGCAAATGATATGGGTGAGTCCAACGGGTCCTGACTCGAGGCGCAAATGATAAGGTTAAGCCGAACGATGCCTGACTCGAGGTACAAATGATAAGGTTGAGTCAAACGAGGCCTGACTCTAGGCACAAATGATATGGTTGAGTCAAACGAGGCCCGACTAGAGGCGTAAATGATAAGGTTGAGTCAAACGAGGCCCACCTAGGGGCACAAATGATAAGGTTGAATCAAACGAGGCCCGACTCGAGGCACAAATGGTAAGGATGAGTTGAATAACGCCCGAGTTGGTGCACAAATAAAAAGGTTGACTTGAATGAAGCCCAACTTGAGGCATAAATTTTAAAGTTGAGTCCAACGAGGCCTGACTCAAGGCACAAATGATATAGGTGAGTCAAACGAGGTTCGACATGAGGTGCAAATGATAAGGGTGAGTTCAATGAAGCCCAACTTGAGGCGCAAATAATAAGGTTGAGTCACACAAGACCCGACTTGAGGCATAAATGATAAGGTTGAGTCAAACGAGGCCCGACTCGAGGCACAAATGGTAAGGGTGAGTTAAACAAGCCCCAAATCGAGGTGAAATGATAAGGTTGAGTCAAACGAGACCCTAGTCGAGGCAACAAATGATAAGCTTAAGTCAAACGTAGCCTAACTGGAGGCGCAAATGATATGGTTGAGTCAAATGAGGCTTGACTTTAGGCAAAAATGATAAGGGTGAGTCAAACGAAGCCTGACTCAGGGCACAAAAGATAAGATTGAGTCGAACGAGGCCCGACTTGACGCACAGATGATAAGGTTGAGTCAAACGAGGCCTGACTCGAGGCACAAATGGTAAGGTGAGTCAAGCGAAGCCCGACTCAAGGCACAAATGATAAGGTTGTGTCAAACGAGGCTCGACTCTAGGTGTAAATGATATGGCTAAGTCAAACAAGGCCCGAGTTGAGGCACAAATGATATGGGTGAGTTAAACAAGGCCCAACTCGAGGCACAAATGATAAGGTTGAGTGAAACGAGGATTGACTCGAGGCGCAAATGGTAAGGGCGAGTCAAACGAGGCTCTACTCGAGGCACAAATGATAAGAACAGGTTAAACGAGGCCCACCTCGAGGCGTAAATGATATGGTTGAGTGAAACAAGGCTCGACTTGAGGAACAAATGATATGGTTAAGTCAAATGAAGCCTGACTCGAGGCGCAAATGATATGGTTGAGTCAAACGAGGCCCGACTCCAGGCACAAATGATAATCTTGAGTCGAATGATGCCCAACTTCAGGCACAGATGGTAAGGTTATGTTAAACAAGGCCCAACTCGAGGCACAAATGATATGGTTGAGTCAAACGAGACCCGACTCCAGGCACAGATGATAAGGTTGAGCCAAAGAGGACTAACTCGAGGCACAAATGATATGGTTGAGTCAAACGAGGTCCCACTCAAGGCTCAAATGATATGGTTGAGTCAAACGAGGGCTGACTCGAGGCACAAAAGATAAGGTTGAGTCCAACAAGGCCCGACTCGAGCCGCAAATGATAAGGTTGAGTCGAACAAGGCCCGACTCGAGGCGTAAATGATATGGTTGAGTCAAACGAGGCCCGAGTTAAGGCACAAATGATATGGGAGAGTCAAACGAGGCCCGACTTGAGGCGCAAATGATATGGTTGAGCCGAACGAGGCCCAACTTGAGGCGCAAATGATATGGGTGAGTCCAACGAGTCCTGACTCGAGTCGCAAATGGTAAGGGTGAGTCAAACGAGGGCCGACTCAAGGCACAAATGATACGGTTAAGTCAAACGAGGCCCACCTCGATGCACAAATGATAAGGTTGAGTCAAACGAGGCCCGACTCGAGGCGTAAATGATATGCTTGAGTCAAACGAGGCCCGAATTGAGGCACAAATGATATGGGTGAGTCAAACATGGTCGACTTGAGTGGTAAATGATATGGGTGAGTCAAACGAGGCCCGACTCTAGGGACAAATGATAAGGGTGAGTTGAACGAGGCCCAACACAAAGTGCAAATGGTAAGGTTGAGTCAAACAAACCCCAACTCGAGGCACAAATGATAAGGATGAGTCAAACGGGGCCCGACTCGAGGCACAAATGATAAGGTTGAGTCAAACGAGTCTTAACTCGAGGCACAAATGATATGGTTGAGTCAAACGAGGACCAACTCGAGGCGTAAATGATAAGGTTGAGTCGAACGAGGACCAACTGAGGCACAAATGACAAGGTTGGATCAAACAAGGACTGACTCGAGGCGTAAATGATATGGGTGAGTCCAACGGGTCACGACTCGAGGCACAAATGATAAGGTTAAGTCGAATGATGCCTGACTCAAGGTACAAATGATAAGGTTGAGTCAAACGAGGCCCACCTAGGGGTACAAATGATAAGGTTGAGTCAAACGAGGCCCGACTCGAGGCACAAATGGTAAGGGTGAGTTGAACGATGCCTGAGTTGGGGCACAAATGATAAGGTTGAGTCGAACGAGGCCCAACTTGAGGCGTAAATGATAAAGTTGAGTCCAACGAGGCCCGACTCGAGGCACAAATGATATAGGTGAGTCAAATGAGGTTCGACATGAGGTGCAAATAATAAGGGTAAGTTCAATGAGGCCCAACTCGAGACGCAAATAATAAGGTTGAGTCACACAAGACCCGACTTGAGGCACAAATGATAAGGTTGAGTCGAACAAGGCTCGACTCGAGGCGTAAATGATATGGTTGAGTCAAACGAGGCCCGAGTTGAGGCATAAATGATATGGGAGAGTCAAACGAGGCCCGACTTGAGGCGCAAATGATATGGTTGAGCCGAACGAGGCCAGACTCGAGGCGCAAATGATATGGGTGAGTCCAACGAGTCCCGACTCGAGGCGCAAATGGTAAGGGTGAGTCAAACGAGGCCCGACTTGAGGCACAAATGATACGGTTGAGTCAAACGAAGCCCACCTCGATGCGCAATTGATAAGGTTGAGTTAAACGAGGCCCGACTCAAGAGACAAATGGTAAGGGTGAGTTGAATGAGGCCCAACACGAGGCGCAAATGATAAGGTTGAGTCAAACGAACCCCAACTCAAGGCACAAATGATAAGGATGAGTCAAACGGGGCCCGACTCGAGACACAAATGATATGGTTGAGTTAAACAAGGATTGACTCGAGGCGTAAATGATAAGGTTGAGTTGAACGAGGACCAACTAAGGCGCAAATGACAAGGTTGGATCAAACAAGGACTAACTCGAGGCGCAAATGATATGGTTGAGTCAAACGAGGTCCCACTCGAGGCTCAAATGATATGGTTGACTCGAATGAGGGCCGACTCGAGGCACAAAAGATAAGGTTGAGTCAAATGAGGCCCGACTCGAGGCGCAAATGATAAGGTTAAGTCGAACAAGGCCCGACTCAAGGCATAAATGATATGGTTGAGTCAAACGAGGCCCGAGTTGAGGCACAAATGATATGGGAGAGTCAAACGAGGCCTGACTTGAGGCGCAAATGATATGGTTAAGCCGAACGAGGCCCAACTCAAGGCACAAATAATATAGGTGAGTCCAACGAGTTTCGACTCGAGGCGCAAATGGTAAGGGTGAGTCAAACGAGGCCTGACTCAAGGCACAATTGATACGGTTGAGTCAAACGAGGCCCACCTCGATGCGCAAATGATAAGGTTGAGTTGAACAAGGCTCGACTCTAGGTACAAATGATAAGGTTGAGTCTAACGACACCCAACTCGAGGCGCAAATGATAAGGTTGAGTCAAACGAGGCCTGAGTTGAGGCGCAAATGATATGGGTGAGTTAAACGAAGCTCGACTTGAGGCGCAAATGATATGGGTGAGTCAAACGAAGCCCGACTTGAGGCGCCAATGATATGGTTAAGTCAAACGAGGCCCGACTCGAGGCACAAATGATAAGGTTGAGTCAAACAAGGCCCGACTCGAGGCACAAATGATAAGGTTGAGTCAAACAAGGCATGACTCGAGGCATAAATGGTATGGTTGAGTCAAACGAGGTCCCACTCGAGGCTCAAATGATAAGGTTGAGTCGAACGAGGGCCGACTCGAGGCACAAAAGATAAGGTTGAGTCAAACGAGGCCAGACTCGAGGTAAAATGATATGGTTGAGTCAAACGAGGCCCGAGTTGAGCCCTAAATGATATGGGAAAGTCAAACGAGGCCCAACTTGAAGCCCAAATGATATGGTTGAGTCGAACGAGGCCCGACTCGAGGCGCAAATGCTAAGGTTGAGTCGAACAAGGCCCAACTCGAGGCACAAATGATAAGGTTGAGTCGAATGAGGTCCCAACTCGAGGCACAAATGATATGGGTGAGTCAAACGAGGCACTACTCGAGGTACAAATGATAAGGTTATGTCAAATGAGGCCCAACTCGAGGCGCAAATGATAAGGTTGAGTCGATGCCCGACTTGAGGCACAAATGATAAGGTTATGTCAAACAAGGCTGACTCGAGGCACAAATGATATGGGTGAGTCAAACTAGGCCTGACTCGGGGCCCAAATGGTAAGGGTGAGTTGAATGAGGCCCGACTGAGGCACAAATTATAAGGTTGAGTCGAACGAGGCTAGACTCGAGGCGCAAATGATACTGGTTGAGTCAAACGAAGCCCGACTCGAGGCGCAAATGATATGGGTGAGTCAAACGAAGCCCGACTCGAGGCACAAATGATATGGTTGAGTCAAACGAGGCCCGACTCCAAGCACAAATGATAAGGTTGAGGCAAACGAGGCCCAACTCAAGGCACAAATGACATGGTTGAGTTAAATGAGGTCCCACTCAAGGCTCAAATGATAAGGTTGATTCGAACAAGGCCTGACTTGAGCGGCAAATGATAAGTTTAAGTCAAACGAGGCTCGACTCGATGCGTAAATGATATGGTTGAGTCAAACGAGGCCAGACTCGAGGCGCAAATGATAAGGTTGAGTTGAACAACGCTTGACTTGAGGCACAAATGATAAGGTTGAGTGAAACGAGGCCCGGCTCGAGGCAGAAATGATATGGTTGAGTTAAATGAGGCCCGACTCGAGGCGCAAAAGGTAAGGTTAAGTTAAACGAGGCTCGACTCGAGGCACAATTGATAAGGTTGAGTCAAACGAGGCTCAACTCGAGCCACAAATGATATGGTTGACTCAAACGAGGCTCGACTCGAGGCGCAAATGATAAGGTTGAATCAAATGAGGCTTGAGTCGAGGTACAAATGATATGGTTGAGTCAAACGAGGCCCAACTTGAGGCTCAAATGATAAGGTTGAGTTGAACGAGGCCCGACTTGAGGCGCAAATGATAAGGCTGAGTGAAACAACGTCTGACTCGAGGCACAAATGATAAGGTTGAGTCGCATGAGACCTGACTCAAGGCGCAAATGGTAAGGGTGAGTTAAACGAGGCCCGACTCGAGGCACAAATTATAAGGTTAAGTCAAATGAGTCTCAACTCGAGGCCCAAATGCTAAGGTTAAGTTAAACGAGGCCCGACTCGAGGCACAAATTATAAGGGTGAGTTGAAGGAGGCCCGACTCGAGGCACAAATGATGAAGTTGAGTCAAACGAGGCCCGCCTCGACACGCAAATGATGAGGTTGAGTCAAGCAAGGCCCGACTCGATGTGCAAATGATAAGGTGGAGTTGAACAAGGCTCGACTCGAGGTGCAAATGATAAGGTTGAGACAAACGAGGCCTGAATCGAGGCACAAATGATATGGTTGAGTCAAACAAGGCCCTACTCGAGGCGCAAATGATAAGGTTGAGTTAAACGAGGCCCGACACGAGGCATAAATGATATGCTTAAGTCCAACAAGGCCCGACATGAGGCACAAATGATAAGGTTAAGTAAAAGGAGGCCCGACTCAAGGTGCAAATGATAAGGTTGAGTCAAATGACGCCCGACTCGAGGTGTAAATGGTAAGGGTGAGTTGAACGAGGCCCGACTCGTGGCACAAATTATAAGGTTGAGTCAAATGAGGCTCGACTCGAGGCCCATAGGGTAAGGGTGAGTTGAACGAGGCCCGACTCGAGGCATAAATTATAAGGTTGAGTCAAACGAGGCCCAACTCGAGGCTAAATGATATGGAAGAGTCAAACGAGGGCCGACTTGAGGCGCAAATGATATGGTTGAGTCGAACGAGGCTCGACTCGAGGCGCAAATGATATAGGTGAGTCCAACAAGTCCTGACTCAAGGCATTAATGATATGTTTGAGTCAAACGAGGCCAGACTCGGGGTGCAAATGGTAAGGGTGAGTCAAATGAGGCCCAACTCGAGGCACAAATGATATGGTAGAGTCAAACGTGGCCCGCCTTGATGCACAAATTATAAGGTTCAGTCGAACGAGGCCCGCCTCGAGATACAAATGATAAGGTTGAGTCAAACGAGGCCCGACTTGAGGTGTAAATGATAAGGTTAAGTCAAATGGGGCCCAAGTTGAGGCGCAAATGATATGGGTAAGTCAAATGAAGCCCTACTCGAGGCGCAAATGATATGGGTGAGTCAAACGAAGCTTGATCCGAGGTGCAAATGATATGGTTGAGTCAAACGAGGCCCGACTCTAGGCACAAACAATAAGGTTGAGCCAAACGAGGCCTGACTCGAGGCACAAATGATAAGGTTAAGTCAAACGAGGTCCCACTTGAGGCTCAAATGATAACGTTGAGTCAAACGAGGGCTGACTCGAGGCACAAAAGATAAGGTTGAGTTAAACGAGGCCCGACTCGAGGCGTAAATGATAAGGTTGAGTCAAACGAGGCATGACACGAGGTACAAATGATAAGGTTGAGTCGAACGAGGCCTGACTCGAGGCGCAAAAGATAAGGTTGAGTCGAACGAGGTCTGACTCGAGGCACAAATGATAAGGTTGAGTCGAATGAGGCCCGACTCGAGGCACAAATGATAAGGTTGAGTCCAACGAGGCCCGACTCGAGGCACAAATGATATGGTTGAGTCAAACGAGGCCCGACTCAAGGCACAAATGATAAGGTTCAGTCAAACGAGGCCCAACTCAAGGTGTAAATTATAAGGTTGAGTCAAACAAGGCCCGAGTGGAAGGACAAATGATATGGGTGAGTCAAACAAGGCCCGACTCGAGGAGTAAATAATATGGTTAAGTCAAACGAGGCCCGGCTTGAGGCACAAATTATATGAGTGAGTCCAACGAGTCCTGACTCAAGGCATTAATGATATGGTTGAGTCAAACTAGGCCTGACTCGAGGCACAAATGGTAAGGGTGAGTCAAATCAGGCCCGGCTCGAGGCATAAATGATATGGTTGAGTCAAACGAGGCCCGACTCGAGGCGTAAATGATATGGTTGAGTCAAACGAGACCCGAATTGAGGCACAAATGATATGGGAGAGTCAAACAAGGCCCAACTTGAGGCACAAATGATATGGTTGAGTCAAACAAGGCCCAGCTCAAGGCACAAATGGTAAGGGTGAGTCAAACGAAGTCTGACTCGAGGCACAAATGATATGGGTGAGTCAAACCAGCCCCAACTCGAGGTGCAAATGATATGGTTGAGTCAAACGAGGCCCAACTTGAGGAACAAATAGAGGTTGAGTCAAACAAGGCCCGACTCAAGGCTCAAATGATAAGGTTGAGTCGAATGAGGCCCGACTCGAGGCACAAAAGATAAGGTTGAGTTGAACGAGGCCTGACTCGAGGCGCAAAAGATAAGGTTGAGTCGAATGAGGCCCGACTCGAGGCACAAATGATAAGGTTGAGTCAAACGAGGCCTAACTCAAGGCACAAATGATATGGTTGAGTCAAATGAGGCTTAACTCGAGGCACAAAAGATAAGGTTCAGTTAAACGAGGCCCGACTCAAGGTGTAAATTATAAGGTTGAGTTAAACAAGGCCCAAGTGAAGGGACAAATGATATGGCTGAGTCAAACAAGGCCCAACTCGAGGTGCAAATAATATGGTTGAGTCAAACGAGGCCCGACTCGAGGCGCAAATGATATGTGTGAGTCCAACAAGTCCTGACTCAAGGCGCTAATGATATGGTTGAGTCAAATGAGGCTCGACTCAAGGTGCAAATGGTAAGGTTGAGTCAAATGAGGCCCGACTCGAGGCATAAATGATATGGTTGAGTCAAACGAGGCCCACCTCGATGCGCAAATGATAAGGTTGAGTCGAATGAGGCCCGACTTGAGGTGCAAAAGATAAGGTTGAGTCAAACGAGGCCTGAGTTGAGGCGCAAATGATATCAGTGAGTCAAACGAAGCCCTACTCGAGGCACAAATGATATGGGTGAGTCAAACGAAGCCCGACTCGAGGCGCAAATCATATTGTTGAGTCAAACGAGGCCCGACTCCAGGCACAAATGATATTGTTGAGCCAAACGAGGCCTGACTCGAGGCACAAATGATATGGTTGAGCTAAACGAGGACTCACTTGAGGCTCAAATGATATAGTTGAGTCAAACGAGGGCCGACTCGAGGCACAAAAGCTAAGGTTGAGTCAAACGAGGCCTGACTCGAGGCGCAAATGATAAGGTTGAGTCAAATGAGGCCTGACTCGAGGTGCAAATGATATGGTTGACTCAAACAAGGCCCCACTCGAGGCACAAATGATAAGGTTGATTCGAACAAGGCCAGACTCGAGGCACAAATGATATGGTTGAGTAAAATGAGGCCCAACCCAAGGCTCAAATGATAAGGTTGAGTCAAACGAGGTCTAACTCGAGGCACAAATGATAAAGTTAAGTCAATCGAGGCCCAACTCCAGGCACAAATGATAAGGTTGAGTCGTACGAGGCCCTACTCGAGGCGCAAATGATATGGTTCAGTCAAATGAGCCCCGTCCCGAGGCGCAAATGAAAAGGTTAAGTCGAACGAGTCCCGACTCGAGGCGCAATTGATAAGGTTGAGTCAAACGAGGCCCGACATAGCGTATAAATGATATGGTTAAGTCAAACAAGACCCGACTTGAGGCGCAAATAATAACTTTGAGTAAAAGGAGGTCCGACT
Source organism: Dicorynia guianensis (assembly GCA_037013595.1). NCBI lineage: Eukaryota > Viridiplantae > Streptophyta > Magnoliopsida > Fabales > Fabaceae > Dicorynia > Dicorynia guianensis. The sequence continues at coordinate 18,482,764 of JASUAB010000002.1, read as the reverse complement.
CGAGGAGCAAGTGATAATGTTGAGTCAAACGAGGCCTGACTCGAGGCGCAATTAGTAAGGGAGAGTTGAACGAGGGCCGACTTGAGGTGCAAATTATAAGGTTGAGTCGAATGAGGCCCGACTCGAGGCACAAATGATGAGGTTGGGTCAAACGAGGCCCTACTCAAGGCACAAATGATAAGGTTGAGCCGACCGAGGCCCGGCTCAAGGCGCAAATGATATGGTTGAGTCAAACGAGGCCAGACTCAAGGTGTAAATGATAAGGTTGAGTTGAACAAGGCCCGACTCGAGGCACAAATGATAAGGTTAAGCGAAACGAGGCCTGGCTCGAGGCATAAATGACAAGGTTGAGTCGAACGAGGCCCGACTCGAGGCATAAATGATAAGGTTGAGTCAAACAAGGCCTGAGTTGAGGCACAAATGATATGGGTGAGCCAAACGAAGCCCTACTCGAGGCACAAATGATATGGGACAGTCAAACGAAGCCCGACTCGAGGCACAAATCATATGGTTGAGTCAAACGAGGCCTGACTCCAGACACAAATTATATGGTTGAGCCAAATGAGGCCTGACTCGAGGCACAAATGATATGGTTGAGCCAAACGAGGTCCCACTTGAGGCTCAAATGATAAGGTTGAGTCAAACGAGGGCCAACTCGAGGCACAAAAGCTAAGGTTGAGTCAAACGAGGCCCAACTCGAGGCGCAAATGATAAGGTTGAGTCAAATGAGGCCCAACTCGAGGCGCAAATGATTTGGTTAACTCAAACGAGGCCCCACTCGAGGCGCAAATGATAAGGTTGAATAGAATGAGGCCAGACTTGAGGCACAAATGATATGGTTGAGTCAAATGAGGCCTGACCCAAGGCTCAAATGATAAGGTTGAGTCAAACGAGGCCTGACTCAAGGCACTCGAGGCACAAATGATATGGTTGAGTCATACGAGGCCCAACTCGAGGCGCAAATGATATGGTTGAGTTAAACGAGCCCCGCCTGGAGGCACAAATGAAAAGGTTAAGTCGAACGAGTCCTGACTCGAGACGCAAATGATAAGGTTGAGTCAAACAAGCCCCACCAGGAGGCACAAATGAAAAGGTTAAGTCGAACGAGTCCCGACTCGAGACGCAAATGATAAGTTTGAGTAAAAGGTGGTCCAACTCGAGGTGCAAATGATAATGTTGAGTCAAATGAGGCCTGACTCCAGGCACAATTAGTAAGGGAGAGTTGAACGAGGCCCAACTCAAGGTGCAAATTATAAGGTTGAGTTGAACGAGGCTCGACTCAAGGCACAAATGATGAGGTTGGGTCAAACGAGGCCCTGCTCAAGGCGCAAATGATAAGGTTGAGCCGACCGAGGCCTGCCTCGAGGCGCAAATGATATGGTTCAGTCAAACGAGACCAGACTTGAGGTGCAAATGATAAGGTTGAGTTGAACAAGGCCCGACTCGAGGTGCACATGATAAGGTTAAGTGAAACGAGGCCCGGCTCGAGGCATAAATGACAAGGTTGAGTCGAACGAGGCCCGACTCGAGGTGCAAATGATAAGGTTGAGTCAAACGAGGCCCGACTCGAGGTGCAAATCATAAGGTTGAGTTGAACAAGGCCCGACTCAAGGCGCAAATGATAAGGTTAAGTGAAACGAGGCCCGGCTCGAGGCATAAATGACAAGGTTGAGTCGAACGAGGCCCGACTCGAGGTGCAAATCATAAGGTTGAGTCAAACGATGCCCGACTCGAGGCATAAATGATAAGGTTGAGTCAAACGAGGACCGAGTTGAGGCACAAAATGATATGGGTGAGTCAAACAAAGCCCTACTCGAGGCACAAATGATATGGGTGAGTCAAACGATGCCCAACTCGAGGCGCAAATGATATGGTTGAGTCAAACGAGGCCCGACTCCAGGCACAAAAGATATGGTTGAGCCAAACGAGGCCTGACTCGAGGCACAAATGATATGGTTAAGTCAAACGAGGTCCCACTTGAGGCTCAAATGATAAGGTTGAGTCAAACTAGGGCCGACTCGAGGCCCAAAAGATAAGGTTGAGTCAAACGAGGCCCGACTCGAGGCGCAAATGGTAAGGTTGAGTCGCACGAGGCCCGACTCGAGGCGCAAATGATAAGGTTGAGTCAAATGAGGCCCGACTCGAGGTGTAAATGATATGGGTGAGTCAAACGAGGCTCGACTCGAGGCACAAATGATAAGGTCGTGTCAAACGAGGCCTGAATCGAGGCACAAAAGATAAGGTTGAGTCAAACGAGGCTCGACTGAGGCATAAATGATATGGTTAAGTCAAACGAGGCTCAACTCGATGCACAAATGATAAGGTTTAATCAAACGAGGCCTGACTCGAGGCACAATTGATAGGGTTGAGTCAACCGAGGCCCGACTCGAGGCATAAATGATAAGGTTGAGTCAAACGAGGCCTGAGTGGAGGCAGAAATTATATGGGTGAGTCAAACGAGGCCTGACTTGAGGCACAAATGATATGGTTGAGTCAAACGAGGCCCGACTTGAGGTACAAATGATAAAGTTGAGTCAAACAACGCCCGACTTGAGGCTCAAATGATAAGGTTGAGTCGAATAAGGCTCGACCCGAGGCACAAAAGATAAGGTTGATTCAAACAAGGCCTGAGTCGAGGCACAAATGATAAGGTGAAGTCGAATGAGGCCCGACTCAAGGCGCAAATGATAAGGTTGAGTCAAACAAAGCCCGACTCGAGGTGCAAATGATAAGGTTGAGTCAAACGAGGCCCGACTCGAGGCATAAATGATAAGGTTGAGTCAAACGAGGCCTGAGTGGAGGCAGAAATTATATGGGTGAGTCAAACGAGGCCTGACTTGAGGCACAAATGATATGGTTGAGTCAAACGAGGCCCGACTTGAGGTACAAATGATAAAGTTGAGTCAAACAACGCCCGACTTGAGGCTCAAATGATAAGGTTGAGTCGAATAAGGCTCGACCCGAGGCACAAAAGATAAGGTTGATTCAAACAAGGCCTGAGTCGAGGCACAAATGATAAGGTGAAGTCGAATGAGGCCCGACTCAAGGCGCAAATGATAAGGTTGAGTCAAACAAAGCCCGACTCGAGGTGCAAATGATAAGGTTGAGTCAAACGAGGCCCGACTCGAGGCACAAATGATAAAGTTAAGTCAAACGAGGTGCCACTAAAGGTGTAAATGATAAGGTTGAGTCAAACAAGGCCCGAGTGAAGGGACAAATGATATGGGTGAGTCCAACGAGGCTCGACTCGAGGTGTAAATGATATGGTTGAGTTAAACAAGGCCCGACTCGAGGCGCAAATGATATGGGTGAGTCCAACGAGTCCTGACTCAAGGCGCTAATGATATAGTTGAGTCAAACGAGGCCCGACTTGAGAGGCAAATAGTAAGGGTGAGTCAAACGAGGCCTGACTCGAGGCACAAATTATATGGTTGAGTCAAACGAGGCCCACCTCGACGCGCAAATGAAAAGGTTGAGTCAAACGAGGCCCAACTCGAGGTGCAAATGATAAGGTTGAGTCAAACGAGGCCTAACTTGAGGCGTAAATGATAAGGTTGAGTCAAACGAGGCCCGAGTTGAGGCGCAAATGACATGGGAGAGTCAAACAAAGCCCTACTCGAGGCGCAAATGATATGGGAGACTGAAACGAAGCCCGACTCGAGATGCAAATGATATGGTTAAGTCAAAAGAGGCCTGACTCTAGGCATAAATGATATTGTTGAGCCAAATGAGGCCTGACTCGAGACACAAATGATATGGTTGGGTCAAACGAGGTCCCACTTGAGGCTCAAATATAAGGTTGAGTCGAACGAGGGCTGACTCGAGGCACAAAAGATAAGGTTGAGTCAAACGAGGCCCGACTCAAGGCGCAAATGGTAAGGTTGAGTCGCATGAGGCCCAACTCGAGGCGCAAATGATAAGGTTGAGTCAAACGAGGCCCAACTCGAGGCGTAAATGATATGGTTGAGTCAAACAAGGCCCGAGTTAAGGCACAAATTATATGGGTGACTCAAACGAGCCCTGACTCAAGGTGCAAATTATATGGGTGAGTCAAACGAGGCCCGACTCGAGGCACAAATGATAAGGTTGCGTCAAACAAGGCCTAAATCGAGGCACAAAGTATAAGGTTGAGTTAAACGAGGCTCGACGCGAGGCGTAAATGATATGGTTGAGTCAAACGAGGCCCGACTCGAGGCGCAAATGATAAGGTTGAATCAAATGAGGCCTGACTCGAGGCACAATTGATAAGGTTGAGTCAAACGAGGCCCGACTTGAGGCGTAAATGATAAGGTTGAGTCAAACGAGGTCCGAGTGGAGGCACAAAATATATGGGTGAGTCAAATAAGGCCCGACTTGAGGCGCAAATGATATGGTTGAGTCAAACGAGGCCCGACTTGAGGCATAAATGATAAGGTTAAGTCACACAAGGCCCGACTCGAGGCACAAATGATAAGGTTGAGTCGAACGAGGCCCGACTCGAGGCGCAAAAGATAAGGTTAAGTCGAACAAGGCCTGACTCGAGGCGCAAATGATAAGATTGAGTCGAATGAGGCCTGACTCAAGGCGCAAATGATAAGGTTGAGTAAAACGAGGCCCGACTCGAGGCACAAATGATATGGTTGAGTCAAACGAGGCCTGACTCAAGGCGCAAATGATATGGGTGAGTCAAACGAGGCCTAACTCAAGGCGCAAATGGTATGGTTGAATCAAACGAGGCCTGACTCGAGGCACAAATGATAAGGTTATGTGAAACGAGGCCTAACTCAAGGTGGAAATGTTAAGGTTGAGTCAAACGAGGCCTGAGTGGTGGGACAAATGATATGGGTGAGTCAAACGAGGCCCGACTTGAGGTGCAAATGATATGGTTGAGTCAAACGAGGCCCGACTCAAGGCGTAAGTGATAAGGTTGAGTCAAACGAGGCTCGACTTGAGGCGCAAATGATAAGGTTGAGTCGAACGAGGCCCGACTCAAGGCGCAAATGATAAGGCTGAGTTGAACGAGGCCCGACTCGAGGCATAAATGATAAGGTTGGGTCAAACAAGGCCCGACTGGAGGCGCAAAAGATAAGGTTGAGTTAAACGATGCCCGACTCGAGGCGCAAATGATAATGTTGAGTCGAACGAGGCCCGACTCGAGGCGCAAATGATAAGGTTGAGTCAAATGAGGCTCGAATCGTGATGCAAATGATATGGTTGAGTCGAATGAGGCCCGACTCGAGGCGCAATTGATATGGTTGAGTCGAACAAGCCCCAACTCGAGGCGCAAATGATAAGGCTGAGTCAAACGCTCCCCCAAGATTTTAGATAGGTGGTGACTCCCTTCTTCCTTGTAAACTCCATTTCTCCCATTTTACAAATAATGTTGCCCATCCCTTTTCTTCTTTTACAAAAAGATAAATAAAAAAATAAAATTCTTTTGCCTACATTGCACGGATGACACGGCAATCAATTTTCTTGGCATTAGTTTATATGTTTATATATTAAATGAAATGATCAGTGTTGAGTGAATTTTCACTATTTACTCACACTCTAAATCACTTTCTTTTTCAGTGATTTGGGATTGCTTTTCCTTTGTTTAAGTCGTAGTTTATGAGTGGTGCTACTTAGAATATTAGTAAGCCAATGCCTCTAAAGGCAAATTAAATTTCTCCAAAGTAGTAAGTGGCTTTCCTGCATAACAAATTGAGTAACTGAAATGAAATTCGTGAATACCTAAGATTTTTTTTAAATTAACAAAGACCCACTAGGAGAGAGCCTCTAACTACTACAAGTGGAAATGTTTGAAATCAATTGAAACATGATCTTTATTAATTCTAAGTGAATAGGGTTGAGAATAGTAGAAGCTTATAGACTGCATGCCACCAAACATGAAAGATAGTACATAAAAGGAGCTTAGAAAGTAGAGGCTTTAAACGATAGATAGAGTTAGCAATAGACTGCATGCCACCAAACATGATCTATTACTTTCCAATTGTGTAAATAATAAAATTTATTAACAGGCATGAACTTTAATGCTCTCTATGCACACAAAATGGGAAGAAGTTCTATGGGTGATCATATTTCCATGTGCAAATTCCTACTTTAACATGCATTTCAATTAATTACACATATTTCATTAAATATGGCACTGGCACCTTTACCGATATCATCTCTCAAAGTTGCAAAGAGATGATTTTGGAAAGAAAAACCTTGTGAGACTAGACTCTCTCTAATTAAATTTATAATAGAATTGTACATTATTACATGTTAATTCTAAATCTAAGGCCTAATTTACTGCTAATTATAGCTAAGTAATTACACATGCCAAATCTAATTGCAACAGATGTTAATTAAAATAATTACAATATATTTCAACAAAAACGATAGTTGATCAATCCCTTAGTCTTGAATGAATGATCTTCCAAGTTCTGACCTATAGTATATTATCAGCACAAGGACTACCTAGGTTAACAAACATCAAGGACAATCTTATAGTCAAATAGTAAAGAATTTCCAAACCTAGAAGTGTTTGCCCTTGGGATGGAGAGTTTGCTACTGATGATAGATGATTATTGACTTGATGGATTCCAAGCAAAGAGTGATAAACATCCTTCATTTGGATGTTTTGTGGGAGCGGTAGCATAGGCAGTTTTCTTGGGAAATTCAACAATAGAAAATCCCTTTGCTTAAAACTTCTCTATCTCTTTCTTCAAAACTCCTCTTGCTCTCTTTGTGTCTCTAATAAATTCTCTTTCCCTCTCTTTAAAACTCCTCTCTTTCTCACTCTATCTAAAACTTCTTTTTCTATCTAAATCTTCTCTTTCTCTCTCTCCCTCCTTGCTCTCTCTAAAACTTCTCTCACTCTCTCTTTCTCTCTCCCTATGCCTTTCTCTCTCCAAAATTTCTTTCTTGCTCTTTTTCTCCCTTTGTTTCTTTGTCTAAAATTTATCTTTCTGACTCTCTTTCTCTCCTAAAAATCTCTCTCTCTTATTCTCTCTAAAACTTTTCTCCTTTTCTATCTCTCTCTGACATCTCTTTCTTTCTTTATGTTTGTCTCTCTATCTCTCCCACCAAAGCTTCCCTTTCTCTCTCTATAGTTCTCTTACTCTGTCTTAGTCTATCTAAAATTTCTTTTTCACACACACTCATTCTAAATCACCCCCTATCCCTTACTTCCCACACTCTCTACCTTTAAAACCTCTCTCTCTCTCTCTCTCTAAAAATTCTCTTTGGGTCTTTCTCTCTATCTGTGTAAAACTTCTTAGTCTCTCTCTCTAAACCCTATTGCTATTTAAAACTTCTCTTTCTCTCTTTACCTCTTTCTCTCATTTACTGACTTTCTCACTATAAAACTACTCTCTTTGCTTAAAACTACACTTTCTCTTTCTCTCCAAAACTTTTCTCACTCTCTCACACTCTTTCCCTTTTTGTTTCCCTGTAAATCTTCTCTCACTCTTTTTCTTCCCCTGTTAGTAAAAGTTCTCTCTCACTCTCTCTTTCTAAAACTTCCTTATCTCTTTCTCTAAAACTTCTTTTTCCCTTCCCTATGTGTCTTGTGTGCCTAAAACTTTTGTCTCACTCTCTCTCTCTAAAACTTTTCTCTCTCTCTCTCTCTAACATATCTCTCCCTTACTCTCTTTCTCTCTCTCTTGCTCTTTCCATCTCTAAAACTTCTCTCACTTTATCATTCTTCCTCTCTCTAAAGCTTGTCTCTCTCTCTTTCTCTATCTCTCTCCCTCCCTCCCTCCCTCTCCCACACACACTCTCTTTCACCCTAATACAAATTCTCTCTATCTCCCCCAACACGTCTCTTTCTCTTTGTCCCCAATACGAACTCTCTCTATCTTCCCTAACATGTCTCTTTCTCTCTCTCTCTCTCTCTCTCTCTCTCTCTCTCTCTCTCCCAAATACAACCTGCCTCTCTCTCTCAAATACACTCATACTTTCTCTAAAAAACTTCTCTTTCTCTCTACCCCAACACTTTCTTTCCCTTTCTTTCTCCCTCTCTCTTTTTCTGTTTGTCTGTCTGTCTTTCTTCCTCTCTCCAACACATCTCTCTCACCCTCCCTTTCCTCAACACACACTCTTTCTCTCTCACCCCCACACACACATTCTCTCTTTCTCCAACATGTTTCTCTTTCTCTCTACCTCTCTCTCTCTTAAACATATCTTTCTCTCTTTTCTGTCTCTCTCCGATGCACTCACTATCACTTCTCTCTCTTACTCTCTTTCTCTCTCTAAAACTTCTATTTCTCTATTTCTTTTCCTCTAAATCTTCTCTTGTTGTCTCAAAAACTTCCCTCTTCCACCCTTCAACACATCTCCCTTTCATCTCTATCTCTATCTAAAACTTTTCTTTCTTTCTATCTTGCTCTTTGACTCTCTTACTGTCCCTTGCTCTAAGACTTGTCTTTCTCTCTCTCTCCTAAAACTTCTCTCACTTTGTGAAACTTCTTACTCTCATACTCTACCTAAAATTTCTCTCTCATACTGTCTCTATCTCTCTCTCTCTCTCTCTCTCTCTCTCTCTCTCTCTCTCTCTCTTTCTCCCTAAACTTCTCCATTCTTTTTCTCACTCTCATAGAGAAAGAGAAGTTTTTGAGTGAGGGAGTACTTTTATAGAGAGAAAGAGAGTTAGTGATTCAAAGAGGTAGAGAGGTTTTAGAGAGAGAGAGGTGTCAGTGAGAGAGAGAGGAAAAAGAGAGAAAAGTTTTAGAGAGCATAAGATAGTGAGTGGGAGAGATAGGCTGAGATTGAGAGAGATTAAGAGAGATGAGAGAAGTTTTCGAGAAGGAGAGAAATTTTAAACTCAGAGAGAGGGAGAGACTAAAAAAGAAAGTGAGTGAGAGAGAAGTTTCACAGAGAGAGAGAGAGAGAAAAACAATAAGTGAGAGAAAAATAGAGAAAAGTTTTTGAGAGAGAGAGAAAGAGAGACTAAGGGGAAGTTTCAGAGAGCAAAAGCCAGAGAAAGAAAGAGTGAGAGAATTCTTAGAGGGGGAGAGAGAAAAAGAGATTTTTTTTAAAGAGAGGGTAGTTTTAGAGGTTGAAAGACATTAAGTGAGACAGAGGGAGCAAGAGAAGTTTTAGAGAAAGAAATTTTACACACAGAGAGAGATAGAGATAGAAAAAGAGAATGAGTGAGAGAGAAGTTTTAGAGAAAGGAAGAAAAAAAGGAGAGTGAGTGAGAAAGAGGGAAACAAAAAGAAAGTTATAGAGTGAGAAAGAAAAAAACAAAGAGAAGTTTGAGAGAGAGAGAGAGGGAGTAAAAAAGACAGAAGTTTGAGAGACTAAGGGAGAGAGAGGGAGAGAGAAAAAGAGATCAGGAAGTTTTAGAGAGGGATAGAGAGTAACAAAGAGAGAGAGAGAATGAGTAATCTTAGAGGAAGAGAGAAGAAAGAGTGAGATAGACAAAGAGAGTGAGAGAGAGAGAAGTTTAACACAGAAATAGTGAGAGGAAGTAAGAAAGAAAGAGAAGTTTTAGTGAGGGAGAGTAGTTTTTGAGAGAGAAAGATAGGGAGTGAGGGAGAGAGGGGGAGAAGTTTTAGAGAGAGATAGAGACAAAGACAGAGACAGAGAAAGAAAGAGGTGGAAAGAGAAGTTTTAGAGCAAGAGAGAAAGGGAGAAAGAGAGTGAGTGAAAGAAAGAGTGAGGCAGAGAGAGAAGTTTTAGAGTGAGAGAGAGGAAGAAAGAAAGAGAAGTTGTAGGGGGACAAAGAGACTGAGTGAGAGAGAATTCAAGTAGAGAGAGAGATACAGATATTGAGGGAGAGAAAAAGAGAGAGAAAGTTTAGAGAAAGAGAGAGAGGGAGAAAGACAAGTTTTAGATTGAAAAACTAGTTTTGGAGATAAAAAGAGAGTTAGTTTGAGAGAGAGAGTAAAAAAGGAGATAGAAGTTTTAGAGTAAGAGAGAGTGAGATTGAGGGAGAGAAACTAAGTGAAAGAAGTGCTAGAGAGAAAAAGGGTGTGAGTGGGTGAGAAGTTTTTCACAGTGAGAAGGAAGCTTTAGAGAAGGCGAGAGAGAGAGGTGTAGATACCAAATTTCGTTTGGCACCCTAAACTAAGTTGTGTTGGATTTTTAAACAAAATAAACAATAAAGGACTATAAAAAGTAAATATAAGTAAAAGACAAAAATAAAAATAAAATAAATAAAAGAAGAAAAAAAAGAAATGAAAATTTTAACTAATATAATAATATAATAATGATAAAAATTATTAAAATAAAAAATGTATGCAAAGGAGTAGTTCAGTTCTTTTGCAAAGAACCGACTCCCCCTTTTATGCTCATTTCCCTCCAAGCTGGCCTCCCTTTGCAAGAGGCCCTCTTTTTTCTTTGAGGCTGGTTCCCCTTAGGCTTTTCCTTAGGATTGAACAAGATAGTGGTTCCATGAGTGGGCCATAGCTCTCTACCGCCTTCATCAATTTTCAGTAGCTGCTATGCCATAAAGAGAAGAATGGCCAAGTAGGAGGAGAAGACAGCCACTTGCATTGGTGATGGAACATGTGTCACCACTCTACAAGCTGTGCTAGCTGCCACAGCAGCAAGGATAGTAGAGACAAGCTACGGCAACTTGCAAAATAGAGGCCGAGCCTTCATGCCACAGTAAGATAACAGCAGTAAGGACAGCAGAGACAAGTTGTGGCCACTTGCAGAATGGAGACTGAGCCTTCATGCCACAATAAGACAATAGCAAAGTGGCGGTTTATAGCGTAAGAGAAGGTAGGCGCCGAAAGCATGCAGAACAATAGCCCAACATGTCATGCTTACTGTAGTAGAGTGATCCTACAAGGAAGAAAAGGGCGGTGACCCATGGGTGAAGGTAAAACTAGGGCCAACTTTAGCTATAAAAGGAGAGTTCTTTCTCCATCCAAGAAAGAAAAACTTCTGGATTAAAGAATGACTTCTCCATACAAGAATCCCATCATTGCCTAAGAGGTTCATTCCTAGACCAAAAGCCCTGAAGCAATAGAAAGCTGTTCCTTCACTTGAGAGGTTCTTTCCTAGACCTAAAATTGGAAGCAATACAGAGCTCCATCTTCATCCGAGAATGCATTTCCTAGACTGGGAGTCATCAACCAAAGCCAAGAGCATCGAAACCCCTTTCTCGAAACTAAGAGAGTGTTTGGACCCCTGTTGCTGAATGCAAACATAGAGCATTTACACAAGAGGAACCGAGTTCCTTCTCTTACTTAAAGCCTTAAAGAAATTTAGATACCATATCCCAAAAGGAATACCATGGAATTCTTGTCTAAAAGACTAGAAAGCAGAGAAAGGTGGTCATTCGAAAGCTGTTGCACCTGGTGATGTGAAGAAGCTTACACCAAGGACCATAGGTATGCACCACTTCCCTTTCTATTTCTCTCTCATCTATTCTACATGTTCTATGGACGTAGTGGGGTCTCAATAGCATGGACCAATCAAGGAAATTTGTTGCTTTTGGTTTGTGTTTGAATGATAAAACAAGAAACCCTTGGTTCCACATGTGAGTCGTTGAGTGTGACCACATTGAGTTGACTCGCTGAGTTGATTAAACATGGATGACTATAGTGAGTTGACTCGTTGAGTTAACTAAACTCAGGTATACATGACTCTTTAGAATTTTTGCATCGTAGAATGCATTGTTTTATGGCATTCTGGCGCACTATTGTTTTGGTCTTTCCATGCATGATGCCATATACCCCTTGAATTGAATAAGTAAATAAGGAACAATCAAATAAATAGAATAATAGAAGTGAAGGAACAAGAAAATGAGTATGTACGAAACAAATATGAGGAAATTTCTTATCATCCTTTTGTGAAACATTTTTGAAGTTGTAGAAATAAAGGCGATGGTATTTATTTTTACAACTTGTATAGGCTTCACCTAAAGATGAATGGCCTATTTGTATCTTTTACTAAAGGAATCCAATTAAGCTTTCTAGGAAAAGCCACAAGAAACAAAGGCAAAGGCATCTTTTTCTTGTAACTTGATTAGACTCTCACCTAAAGAGGAACGAGTCTATATCTGTATTTCTTAAAAAGCTTGTTGGTACAAGATTTCTAAAATCAATTTTCTTACCAAAATTAATACTTTCTCTACTTCTACTAAAGGAAGTCATGGGAAATAAAGGCAAATGCATTTATCCCCATGAACTTAAAATAGGTTCCCACTAGAAGAGGAGGAGCCTATCAATTTTCCAAGGAGTTTGCAATAAAAAAAAATTAAATGTTCAATCTTCCTTAATAAGGAAGCATAGACAACGTTTGTGGCAATTAGAAGTGGCATAAAATTAACATGATACTGAAAGGGCATTGTAGGGTGCTAAGACCTTCCCTACATGTAACTAACCCCCGAACTCATTTTAAAACAAAACGCAGACCATTCTTTTTAAGGTGTCTGATCTCACCAAAATTTTAGATCAGTGGTGACTCCCAACTTTCTTTTAAACCCCTTCTTAACCCCAATTTTACAAATAATCTCATCTACCCTTTCTTTTAAAGCTATTTGTGTAAAATAAATAAAACTTGATTTTTCGGTTCACCCGCATTGCGCGGACATCGCAACAGCTTGGCGACTCCATTGGGGACACTTTTAGAGAGTTAAACCATTGCAAGTTATTTTTATGCCACATTATGGAACTATAATTTGCAATTGTCATGCTTTATATTTGTGATATCATCTTTGCATGCTTTGTGTTTAGTGATTAGTCTTTTCATATAAATAGTGAAGATGCCAAGACACAAGGTACACTCTCTACCCTCTTGTGCAAGAATGTTTTATCTTAGGTAATTTCTTTGGCATTTCTATTTGTATTGTTTTTCTCTTGTGATGTAGGTTCTTGTGAGTGTTAGTTTTGTTCCCTTCACACACATGCATGTTCACTTTTGCACACTATAGAAAGGGGAGGTAATGACCCTTGTGCCCTATACCTGGTCCGCATAGGTCACCTTTTAGGTTAAAGGGGGTGATGTAAGGTTAGCCTTTGAGAGACCTTTGTCTCCATGCAGGCGCCTGACAAACCCCCACTCAAATTGAACCCTTTTCATTTGTAGCCTATCACGGGCAAGGATTAGGGGCCTCTGCCAACTAAGCATGAGGACAATTTAGAAACCTTATATAGGGACTTAGATCTTAGCCATCACATTAGTTGAAATCTATAGCTAACCTACTCAAGAGATGTACCCTGAACCTTTGGATTAGAGAAAACCATGGAATCCACCCTTTTAGGTGTCACAGGGAACACTTTCGCATCTTTAATTATCCTGCTTGTACATTCTTCAACACCTTTCTTTCACTTTTGATGCATAGCATCATCATTCACCCATATGAGAGGAGTAAGGTTAGCCTTTGAGAGGCCTTTATTCCTATGTAGGTGCTTTAAATTCTCCTACTCAAATTAAGATCCTTATCTAGCCTAGCATGGAGTGGTAGAATCCCCTTCATGAGATGCATTTTTCATTCCAAAAAAAAAACAAGACATTTTTCATGATGTATCTAACATTACATATGATAGGATTATCAAAATAACTATTACATGGCTCATTCCATCATGACACCATCTGCCGGGTCCTTGACTGATGCTAAAGAACTCGTGAGGGAGTCACAGCATAAGCACCAAAAAGAATGAGGAGATTGCATACCTACTGATTATGTCCCTGTCTTACCGAAAGTTGGAAGAATTACCTTCAAACATCATGATTTGATAGAAGTCATACAGGTTTGGAATTCTATAACTAAAAAGGGAGAATTTGAAAAGTGATATGGACATTTAGCTTATTTCTTGTTTGTGCTAGTGGATAAGTCCCTAATCAGAGCCCTACTCTCTTTTTGGGATCTAGCATATCGAGTATTTACACTTGGAGAATAGGACTTGACACCTACTCTGGAAGAATATGATGCCCACTTAAAAATCAACTTTGTTGCCAGTAGAAAAGTGTACCTCCACAATGTTAAAGCTTCCCTCAATAGATAATTGACCAAAATCCTAGGGATTAAGGCTAAAGATGCTAAACATCTTTGTAAAGCTAAGGGCAGTTCCTAAGGTGTCCCTATTGATTTGATTATCACAGCATTAAAGCAGCACATTGATACTGAGAGGGGCTTTAGTCTATTGGTTTTAGCCATATATGGGTTGATCTTGTATCCAAAGCTAGAGGGCTACATTAACCACTAGGTAATTCTATTGTTTGCATAAGTGGAGCATGGGGTACACCCAATGCCACCAATCTTATCTGAAACACTGCATTTGTTGAGCTATCTACGACAAAAAGGAGAAGGATGCTTCATTGGTTGCACCCAACTATTGACTGTTTGGGCCTTTAGTCACTTACCTACAATGAGTAATCTTGGGTATCCTGTGATCAATCTCTCTCCTGATTTCAACACTAGGAGAAATACTTTTTCCAAATTCGCCACACTACAATGGCCTAAGGAGAGATCTATGACTAGCAAATGGGTTGAAGCTTTATCCAAATTGAAGGGAGTTCAATGGAAGCACCATGGTTGCCCATTGTCCCCACTCTCTATTGATGTGGTAATAATACTGGAGTTCCCCTTGTTGGTCCTAGAGGAATAGTTGAATATGCACCTACTATGGTTAGAAGATAGATGGGCGGTATCCTTGCAACTTATGGGCTCGGTCGCCTAGATGCTTCTTTTGGAGAGGATTCTGATAGCATGAAAGAAGCCCAAATCGCATGGCAATGTACTAGGTACACTGAGCCCTTGGCAAATACAAAAGGAACTACTAAAGAGGGATATCTTCATTGGCATAAAGCAAGGGGCAAGAGTTTTGCATGTATAATAGTTCCTACACCCACACTTCCTAGACGAGATGAAGAGGTTGTCCAAGCCCATATAGGGTAGAAACTCAGAAAAATAGGCCTACCAAAAGCTACAAGTTGAACATGAAGAAATGTGTCAAAACTTCATAAATAGGGAGGCAGAATGGAAGGGGAAAGAAAGGTAGTTCATGATCCAAGATATGCAGGCTAAGAAGAAGATGGAATTGCTTGAAAAAGATATAACTAGAAGAAAGGAAATAGACCAAAAAGAAGTAGGCCAGTACAAGAAAATGTTTAAGAATTTTGAGAGCAAGCTAGAGAGGGCCACGAAAATGTAGAAGATTACTGAAGAGGATATGAGCAAAGCACATGATTCTTTTGGATCCAAAATTTTAAAACATCAAAAGGAAAACCAAGGACTACGAGAGGCCTAAGTTGTGCATGTACAAACCATCCAAACCTTGAAGAAGGAAGAAGAACAAATGGTCAGTTGTATCTGAAGTAATCAATCTTGATATGAAGAGGAGATTCGAGATTTAATGATACAACTAGGGGACTACCGAGATTTGCAGCAAAGACTGCAAATTCTTGAAGAAGCAAATCTTCACTACTACTAATCTTTAATGCTACAAGAAGAAGGGCTAAGAAGGGAAATGATACACAACATGGCTTGACTAGACCCATCATTAGAAAAAGTAGAGCTGGTCTTAGATTGAGATCGCTTCAAGAGGAGGTCTTGCGAACTTTACCTCTAAAGGAGAATAATAGCACAGGAGGCAAGAATTAGAGCATAGATGATCTTGGAACATGACACCCCACCTGGCCCTATTGGGGATTTTCTTTGGGACCTGTACAAAGACCTTATTGTGCTAGGAAGCCTTAAGTAGTTAAGCATCCTTGTAAAGAATGTAGACCTCTAAAGTTTAATTTTTTGTACTCAGAAGCACCCAACGGATGGTTTTTGTACTTAAAACTATTTTGATATATGTAATGGTTATTTTGCAAATGTTATAGTTTGAGCCTTCATTTTATCATTTTTGTCACTTCTCACACTAGCATATGCATTTTCCAACATTTCATTTAGTAACATGTTTTTATTCCCAGAAAGTTTGTTAAAAAGAGAGGAAATATGGCTCTATAATCACCATATCTAACACACTTATGAAGAAAGAGAATGGAACAACCAGTGATGGAGCCATCCTATGATGAGCTAAAACACCAAATCTCTGACTTAGAAGGGCAAATGGCCCAATTAATGAAGGCCCTTGTGGAAGAAAGAAAGAAAAATCTAGTCAGTGAAACATCACAAAGTCAACAAAATGTGGCCCAAATATTCAGGCCAATAGAAAAGGAAAAATAGCCTCAAGAGGCACCACAATCTTAGTACAGAGGGCTTGAAGGAGATGTTGAAGACCATATATCCATCCCTGATTTTGACTTAGAAATTGAACAAAAGGAGAAGGAAAAGAGGGAGCAAGCAAGGTGGGATACTCTAGAGGACTGATTAAAAGCTGTAGAGGGCACCAAGAGTTATGGGGTCCTAGATGTGCCTGACATGTGCTTATTACCCGATGTGGTAATACCACATAAGTTCAAGGCACCTGAGTTTGACAAGTATGATGGGACTACGTGCCCAAGGGCCCACCTAATTATGTATTCGAGGAAGATGTCAGCATATTCTAATGATGAAAAGCTGCTCATTCACATATTTTATGATAGTCTTGAAGGGGCTGCATTGGAATGATACATGAGTCTCTATCGCATAGCAATAAGAACTTGGAGGGATTTAGCCGAAGCATTCTTGCAACAATACAAATTCAACCTTGACATGGCCCTGGATTGTCTTTATTTACAGAATATGGAAAAGAGGCCCAATGAATCCTTTAAGAATTGTGGTGGCACGAGTCCAACCACCTTTGTCAAATAAAGAGATGGTTGCAATCTTCATTAACACCCTCCCTGCATTTTATTATGACAGAATGATTAGCAACACTTCCAATAATCTGGTAGATCTGGTCATTATTGGAGAAAGAATTGAAAATGGAGTGAAGACTGGAAAAATGTCAAATGCTGAGCCTTCAGCCTGAAAGTCCTCACTTAGTAAGAAGAAAGAGGAATCAAATGCTGTGGCCCATGAGGGAAGATATCATGGACAACACATGCAAAGGAGACCTTACCAGTCATATCAAACTCATCAAGAGGCCCCTGTGAGTGTCATCACTTCGACACCACAATTCATGGTCCGAAATCAATCCGCATCTAGTACTCGAGCCGAGTCAATCAAGGCTGCAAGGTAGAAGGATGGAGCATTTTGACCCCATACCCATCTCATATACACAACTGTTACCCCGATTGGTTGAAAATAAGGTTGCAACAATAACCTCACTCAAACCATTACAGCCACCATACCCAGCATGGTATAGGGAGAATGATATTTGTGATTATCATAGAGGGGTCTAGGGACACTCGATCGAGAATTGCAAGACTCTAAAGAGGAAGGTCCAGGAGTTGATAGACGGTAAATGGTTAGATTTTTAGAAGGTTCCCCCTCCACCCAATGTCAATCAAAATCCCTTACCAAGTCATGGGGAGAGACCAATTAACGCCATTTTTGAAGGCTTTGGTTGAAAACAGGATTATAGAGGCAAAAGACAATCACGGGTTTGGTTGTCAATTTTTAAATGTAACATGCATCACGACCTACAAGATGTGAGGTTTTTAAAGTTTTCCTTCAAGATTTACTTGATAGAAAAATTCTACAGGTAGGGATAAGGAGGGGATTGATCAATGATGTGCAAGTCATTGACCCACCAAATGAGGGACAAAAAGTAATTCCAGTATTTCCTCGTGCATCAACTGGTTTTAAACCAATAGTTATGTAGTATTATGAGGAATCTTCCGCAGTCACTACTGAAATGAAGAAGGTGACAATTAAAGTTCCTGAGCCACGCCCTTATAAAAACAAGAAGGCTATCCCTTGAAATTATGGAAATTCCTCTAGAGAATTACCTATAACCAACATATCAGGTGTCAGTGGTATTACAAGAAGTGGGCAACACTATAGCCCTGCTTTAACCTCTGAGGTAACAAAGCAAGACAATGAAAGGGAGAAAAAATGTGAGAAAGGGAAGGAGGTTCATGAGGAAAAATGTGAGAAAGGGATGGTGGAAGGTCTAATTGGGAATATCATGGCCAGTAGCATCATATCCTTTCCTGATGAAGAGATTCCCTCAGAGGGTTGAGGGCATAACAACACATTGCACATATCAACCTAGTACAAAGAATATAACTTAGCCAACATCCTCATTGACAATGGCTCATCACTAAATGTTTTGCCAAAGAGCACCTTGGAAAAGCTCCCTTTTGACATGACTTATATGAAGCCAAGCACATTGATAGTCAGGGCTTTTGATGGGTCCATGAGATCATAGTTGGGGGAAATAGAAGTTCCAGTTCAAGTGGGCCCATGCATCTTCAATAGAGACTTTTAGGTGATGGATATTAAGCCATCATATAGTTGCCTACTTGGCCAACCCTGGATACATACCGCTGGGGCAGTGCCATCTTTTTTACACTGAAAAGTGAAATTCATGCTGAATAACAAACTGGTGGTGGTGAACGGGGAAGAAGATTTACTGATGACCAAGCCCTCAAACACCCCTTATATAGAAGCAGCAGAGGAATCCCTTGAAAGCGCTTTCCAATCATTTGATATTGTGAATGCAACATATGTGCAAGAAAGATCCCAAATTCCTATACCCCATCTCTCGTCCATGTCCATAATGGTGGGCAAGACAATGCTAAGCCAAGGATACAAGGCTAACGAAGGACTAGGAAAATAAGGCCGAGGAGATGGCATGACTTTTAAGGTACCCAAAATAGAAGAGAGATTTGGCCTCGGGTATAAGCCCACGAGAGCTGATCGCACATGCCTTGCTCAAGAGAAAAAGGAAAGAAGGCTAGCCCATCTCGAAGGAAGGGAGTCCAAGACTAGCAAGCTAGAAACCCCACTACTGTATAAGTCATTCACAAGTGGTGGGATGCATGCCCAAGAGTAGGTGTCAGCCATTGGAGAAGAAGTAAAGGAAGACATGGATTTGGTAACACCATGCATGCCTAGGACAAAATTGAAGAATTGGAGCATTCAAGAGCTTCCTATTGTCTTTAATTTAAATACCATGTAATTACTCGTATCATCCCACTAATGGCTTTGCCCATGGCCTTAGTTGGACTTTGTATGGGCAAGGCATGTTTACTGTACGGCAATGTTTTGCTTTAAATGAAATGTACTATTCATTTAGCTTTCCATTTCCTTTCCCTACTTTTTTAAATTAACTACATGCACTCATGCATTTGCATCCCACCTATTACCTACAATAATCAAACCTAATAATTCAGGTCTCAAAATGACAACTTTCAAGAAGGTTGCACTTCTCTTCCAAGCTGTAATTTTAAATGTCATAGTGATAGCGACTCAACCGAAGAGGAAGGGGAAGAATGGGATCTGTCTCCTGAGTTGTTAAGGCTAGCTGAGCAAGAAGAGAAAATAATCATGCCGCATCAAGAACCTACTAAGATAATTAATTTAGGCACCGAAGAAGATAAAACCGAAATCAAAATTGGCACTCAAATGGTGAAAAGGGAGAAATGTAGTTTAATCAACCTCCTTTGAGAATACAAAGATGTATTTGCCTAGTAATATCAAGATATGCCTGGAGTAGATATTGACATAGTAATACATTGTTTGCCAATTAAGCCTGGGTTTAAACCAATAAAACAAAAGCTAAGGAGAATAAAGCCAAATTTGCTCTTAAAAATCAAAGAAGAAGTAAAGAAATTGTTTGAAGCTAGTTTTATTAAGGTACCAAAGTATCCTGAATGGATTGCTAATATCGTTCCAATGCCTAAGAAGGGTGTGAAAGTTAGGGTATGTGTGGATTATCGTGATTTAAACAAAGCAAGTCCAAAAGATGATTTTCCTCTCCCTCATATAGATATACTTGTGGATAATGCCGCTGGGAATTCCATCTTCTCATTCATGGATGGCTTTTTAGGGTATAACCAAATCAAAATGGTCCTCACAGATAAGGAGAAAACCACCTTCATCATGCAATGGGGTACCTTTTGTTACAAGGTGATGTCGTTTGGCTTGAAAAATGCTGGGGCAACTTATCAAAGAGCTATGGTAACATTGTTTCATGACATGATGCATAAGGAAGTTGAGGTTTATGTCGATCATATAATAGCAAAATCCAAATCAAAAGAAGAACATGTTATTCATTTGCGAAAGCTCTTTGGCAGATTGAGAAAATATCAAGTGCGGTTAAACCCCGTAAAATGTACATTCGGTGTCAGGTCGAGCAAATTGTTAGGGTCAGTGGTTAGCCAAAAGGGCATAGAAGTAGATCCAGATAAGGTTCGTGCAATCTTAGACATGCCAATACCAAAAACTGAGAAGGAGATACGAGGTTTCTTAGGGAGACTAAATTACATTGCTAGGTTCATCTCACAATTGACAGCCAAATGTGAACCGATTTTCAAGCTCCTATGCAAAAATCAATGCCATGAGTGGAATAATGAATGCCAAGAGGCATTTGACAAAATAAAACAATATTTGCAAAATCCACCCCTCCTAGTCCCGCCAACACCAGATAGACCACTCTTGATGTACTTAACGGTACTTGAAGAGTCAATGGGTTGTATGTTGGGGCAATGCAATGAGGAGGCAAAGAAGGAGCAAGTAATCTACTATCTAAGTAAGAAATTTACTAACTATGAATCAAGATATTCAATGTTGGAATGAACTTATTGTGCTCTAGCATGGGCAGCCCATCATCTCAAACAATA
This sequence comes from Dicorynia guianensis, assembly GCA_037013595.1. NCBI lineage: Eukaryota > Viridiplantae > Streptophyta > Magnoliopsida > Fabales > Fabaceae > Dicorynia > Dicorynia guianensis. The sequence continues at coordinate 18,462,178 of JASUAB010000002.1, read as the reverse complement.
CATGCTCCGACATATCACCTGGCTAATTTCAAAAATGGATCCCATCAAATACATTTTTGAAAAACCAGCTCTAACCAATCGAATTTTGAGGTGGCAAATGTTGCTGACCAAATATGATATTGTCTATGTCCTGCAAAAGGTTATAAAAGGGAGTGTAATCATAGAGCATCTTGCAAATCATCCAATACTTGATCAGGAATCCATTCGATTAGAATTTCGAGATGAGGATATGATGACACTCTCTCTATAGAATGAGACACCGAGTGAAAGGTGATGGTCTCTTTTCTTTGATGGTGCATCAAATGCCTTGGGGCATGGAATTAGGGCAATTTTGATATCTCCTAAAGGAAAAATTTTTCTATAACTGCTAAGCTATGCATCGATTGCACCAATAACATTGCAAAATATGAAGCTTGCACCCTTGGAATCCAGGTAGCCTTGAATCTTGGGGTTGAAATCTTAGATGTCTGTGGGGATTCTACCCTAGTTATTCATTAGTTAAATGGGGAATGGGAAACCAAGTTAATTCCTTACCAAAAACACATAAGAGGAATGATGGGGCAATTTCAAGAAATCACTTTCCAGCATATACCTCGTGACAACAATCTAATGGCTGATGCCCTAGCCACACTGTCTTCCATGTTCAACCTTGGAGAATATGAAAAAGTTCCCAAAATAAAGCTTGAAAGGCAAGGAGAACTAACCTACTGTGCAAATGTAGAAGAAGAACCTGATGGAAAACTATGGTATAATGACATTAAACGATTCATCCAATACTGAGAATATCCAGAGGAAGCCTCAAAAAATGATAAGAGGACCCTTAGAAGGTTAGCAATAGGTTTCTTCTTGAACAATGATGTGCTTTACAAAAGAAACCATGACACAATATTGTTGAGATGTGTTAATGCCAAAGAGGCCCAACAATTGCTCCAAGAGGTACATGAGGGGGTTTGTGGAACCCATATCAATGGCCATGCCATGGTGAGAAAAGTCTTGAGGGCTAGATATTATTGGTCGATAACAGAATCTGATTGCGTTAATTATGTCAAAAGATGTCATAAATGCCAAATCTATGCCGATAAAATCCATGCTTCTCCCTTCGCACTCAATGTGTTAACTTCACCATGGCCATTTTCCATGTGGGGAATGGACGTCATTGGTCCCATTGAGTCTAAGGCCTCCAATGGACATCGCTTCATTCTAGTTGTAATTGATTATTTTACTAAATGGGTAGAAGCAACTTCATATGCGAGTGTAACAAAAGCGGTTGCCCTTAAGTTCCTAAAGAGGGAGATGATTTGTAGATATGGATTACCCGAAAGGCTGATTACTGATAATGCTAGTAATTTGAATAGCAAAATGATGGCCGAATTATGTGAACAATTTAAGATAAACCCCTATAATTCGACTCCATGTCGTCTAAAGATGAATGGAGTAGTGGAACGGCAAACAAAAATATCAAAAAGATCATTGAGAAGAAGATAGAAACATATAAGGATTGGCATAAGATGTTACCCTTTGCTTTATATGGTTACCGTACCTCCGTACAAACATCAACTGGGGCAACCCCATTTTCTTTGATCTATGGGATAGAAGTTGTACTCCCATTTGAAGTAGAGATCCTTTCTTTAAGGATACTTATGGAAACTCAGCTTGATGAGGCTGAATGGGTTCAAATGCAATATGAACAATTAAATTTGATCGAAGAAAAAAGACTAGCAGCTCTGTGTCATGAAGACTTTATCAAAAAAGGCTGATGAGAGTTCACGATAAGAAAGTTCGTCCAAGGTAGTTTTATGAAGGAGATTTAGTTTTGAAAAAGATTTTGCCGATCCAAAAAGATAATCGAGGCAAATAGACCCCGAATTATGAAGTGCCCTACATGGTAAAGAGGGTATTTTCTGGAGGAGTGCTAGTCCTTACAAACATGGATAGTGATGAGTTACCCAATCCAGTAAATTCTAACACTGTAAAAAGATACTATGCCTAATCGAGTGGCCTCGAGTTATGGCCTAAAGGAGAAGCACATTCTGAATTAGAGGTGTCTTCAAGAGACCATCCCCCTGTTCAATTTTAGTACCAACTTTCCTTTCGGTACCCCATTTATTCCCAAATGATTTCTTGTACCCTTTCCTACCTTAAATCCTCATAGAAGTGTAAATTCTCCTATTCATCAATAAATTTTCCATTTTCTTTAAAATTATTCGCCTTTTAGTATCAACATGCATTCCATGTTAAAACTGACCTTGAAGTTCTGTAAGCATGTCATTGTTATCATTTTGTGATTGAACAGTTACATGGTAAAATTGAAAATAGATAGGAAGTGACACCTCTACTAAAATGAATGAGCTCACGTAATGTCCAGGTGTATCCACCTAGATGTTTGCAAGAAAAAGGGATTTTAATCACAATGCTATCACTACCAAGAGAACAAGATGTCTTAAAAGGGCCACACCATGTGCGAGAATTGAATTCCCAAAAGAGAAGAAACAATGACTCGAGTCTAAGGTGCCTAGCAAAGGGCCACAAGTTAAGAGTGCACCATCACTGGCATCTTTTCACTTTCAAGCAAGAGCATTAGGCATGATGAAAGTGGAGGCTGGTTTCAAGAGGAAATTTCTGCCTTTTCCCACAAATCTACATGCATCATGCATTACCTCCCACATGCATCATTCGCATTTTGTAGCAAAAAAAATAAAAAAGAAAGTCTTATCCAAAGATGAGAATCCAATGGTGACTAACGACTTAAGTTCTGTGCTTGGAAATGTCTTTGAATATATTTCCAATGAAGAATTCCAAGCAAGCATAATAATTGATCATGTCATGGTTAGTAAACACAGCATTTTCTTGAAGGCATGTATTTCTCCGTAATCCCAAAGGGAGGCAGGAACTAAAAACTGGATCTTTACCCAATTGGTGACTGGAGAATCAGGAAAGCTATGTCTCTCAAATCCATGCCACCAACTTAACCTTACTATTTGCACTAAAGTCGGGCCTTGTTTGACTCAACCTTATCATTTACATTAGAGTCGGGTTTCATTTGACTCAACCTTATCATTTGTACTAGAGTCAGGTCTCATCTGACTCAACCTTACCAGTTGCATCGGAGTCGGGCCACATTTGACTCAACCTTACCATTTGCGCTAGAGTCGGGTCTCGTTTGACTCAACCTTACCATTTGCACTAGAGTTGGGCCTCGTTTGACTCAACCTAATCTTTTGTACTAGAGTTAGGTCTCGTCTAACTCAACCTTACCATTTGCGTCAGAGTCAGGCTTCATTTGACTTAACCTTACCATTTGCATAGGAGTCAAGCCTTGTTTGACTTAACCTTACCATTTGCATTGGAGTCAGGCCTCGTTTGACTCAATCTTATCTTTTGTGCTGGAGTCGGGCCTTGTTTGACTCAACCTTACCATTTGCACAGGAGTTAGGCCTTGTTTGACTCAACCTTACCATTTGTGCCAGGGTCGAGCCTCGTTTGACTCAACCTTATTATCTGTACTGGAGTCGGGCCTTGTTTGACTCAGCCTTATCATTTATGCCAGAGTTAGGCGTTGTTTGACTCAACCGTATCATTTGCACTAGAGTCAGGCCTCGTTTGACTCAACTATTTATCATTTGCGCTAGATTCGGGCCTCATTTGGGTCAATCCCACATTGTTCCGAACAAAATCATGTCCCTTACCTTTCCTTACTTTCTAGTTCCTAGAAATATAAGCAAAAGGGGTCAGTTGTAGGCACCAAATTTCGTCCAGCACCCTAAACTAAGTTGTGTTAGATTTTTAAACAAAATAAACAATAAAGGACTATAAAAAGTAAATATAAGTAAAAGCCAAAAATACAAATAAAAAAATAAAAAAAGAAGAAAAAAAAAGAAATGAAAATTTTAACTAATATAATAATGATAAAAATTATTAAAATAAAAAATGTATGCAAAGGAGGAGTTCGGTTCTTTTGCAAAGAACCGACTCCCCCTTTTATGCTCATTTCCCTCCAAGCTGGCCTCCTTTTGCAAGAGGCCCTCTTTTTTCTTTGAGGCCAGTTCCATGAGTGGACCGTAGCTCTCCACCGCCTTCATCAATTTTCAGCAGCTGCTGTGCCATAAAGTGGAGCATGGCCGAGTAGGAGAAGACAGCCACTTGCATTGGTGACGGAACATGTGTCACCACTCTACAAGCTGTGCTAGCTGCCACAGCAGTAAGGACAGTAGAGACAAGCTACGGTAACTTGCAGAATGGAGGCTGAGCCTTCATGCCATAGTAAGACAACAGCAAAGTGGCGGTTTGCAATGTAAGAGAAGGTAGGCACCGGAAGCAGCAGAACAATAGCCCAACATGTCATGCTTACTATAGCAGAGTGAAGCCACAAGGAAGAAAAGGGCGGTGACCCATGCGTGGAGGTAAAAATAGGGCCAACTTTAGCTATAAAAGGAGAGTTCTTTCTTCAGTCAAGAAAGAAAAAGCTTCTGGACCGAAGACTGGCTTCTCCATACAGGAATCCCATATCGCCTAAGAGGTTCATTCCTAGACCAAAAGCCTTGAAGCAATAGAAAGTTATTCCTTCACCTGAGAGGTTCTTTCCTAGACCTAAAACTAGAAGCAATATAGAGCTCCATCTTCATCCGAGAATGCATTCCCTGGACCAGGAGTCATCAACCAAAGCCAAGAGCATTGGAACCCCTATACGCAAAACTAAGAGAGTGTTAGGACCCCTATTACTGAATGCAAAATAGAGTGTGAACACAAGAGGAACCGAGTTACTTCTCTTGCTTAAAGCCTTAAAGAAATTCAGATACCACATCCCAAAAGGAATACTGTGCAATTCTTGTCCAAAAGACCAGAAAGTAGAGAAAGGTGGTCATTTGAAAGCCGCTGCACCTGGTGACATGAAGAAGCTTACACTGAGGACCATAGGTACGCACCACTTCCCTGTCTATTTCTCTCATCTATTCTACATGTTCTATGGACGTAGTGGGGTCTCAAGAGCAAGGACCAGTGAAGGAAATTTGTTGCTTTTGGTTTGTGTTTGAATGATAAAATAGGATACCCTTGGTTCCACATGTGAGTTGTTGAGTGTGACCACACTGAGTCAACTTGCTGAGTTGATTAAACATGAATGACTATTGTGAGTTGACTGCTAAGTTAACTAAACTCGGCCATACATGACTCTTTAAAATTTTTCCATCGTAGAATGCACTATTTTATGGTATTCTAGTGCACTATTGATTTGGCCTTTCCATTCATGATGCCGTATACCCCTTGAATTGAATAAGTAAATAAGAAACAATCAAATAAATAGAATAATAGAAGTGAAGGAACAAGAAAATGAGTATGTACCAAACAAATATGAGGAAATTTCTTATCATCCTTTTGTGAAACATTTTTGAAGTTGTAGAAATAAAGGCAATGGCATTTATTTTTACAACTTGTTTAGGCTTCACCTAAAGAGGAATGGCCTATTTTTATCTTTTACTAAAGGAATCCAATTAAGCCTTCTAGGAAAAGCCACAAGAAACAAAGGCGAAGGCATCTTTTTCTTGTAACTTGATTAGACACTCACCTAAAGAGGAACGAGTCTATATCTGTATTTCTTAAAAAGCTTGTTGGTACAAGATTTCTAAAATCAATTTTCTTACCAAAATTAATACTTTCTCTACTTCTACTAAAGGAAGTCATGGGAAATAAAGGCAAATGCATTTATCTCCATGAACTTAAAATAGGTTCCCACTTGAAGACGAGGAGCCTCTCAATTTTCCAAAGAGTTTGCAATAAAAAAAATCAACTATTCAATCTTCCCTAATAAGGAAGCATAGACAATGTTTGTGGCAATTAGAAGTGGCATAAAATTAACATGGTACCGAAAGGATGTTGTAGGGTGCTAACACCTTCCCTACACATAACCAAGCCCCGAACCTATTTTAAAACAAAACGCAGACCATTCTTTTTAAGGTGTCCAATCTCACCAAGATTTTAGATCGGTGGCGACTCCCAACTTTCTTTTTAAGCCCCCCATTTTACAAATAATCTCATCCACCCTTTCTTTTAAAGATATTTGTGTAAAATAAATAAAACTTGATTTTTCAATTCGCCCGCATCGCGTGGACGTTGCGACAAGAGTTGGAGAGAGTACTGAGAGGAATCTTAGATGGGGGAGAGAGAGAGAAGTTTTAGCCAAAGGCAAAGAGAGAAAGAAAAGTTTTAAAGATAAGGAGAGCAGCTTTCGATTAAAAAAAAGAGGGAGTCAAAGGGAGAGAGAGAAAGAGAAGTTTAGAGTGAGAGTGTATTTTTATAGAGAGTTAGTGAGAGAAAGAGACAAGGAGACAGAGAGAGAAGAAGAAAATAGGTTTTACAGAGAGAGAAAGAGGGTGAGTGAGAAAGATAGAGAGACAAAGAGAGTGAGATAGTGAGACAGTTAGACAATGAGGAGAGAGAGAGAGAGAAATAGAGAAATTTTAGTGACATAATGTGAGAGAAATTTTAAAGAGAGAGGGAAGAAAGAGAGTGAGTTAAAGAGAGAGGCAAAGAAAGAGAGAGACAGATGAAAAGAGAGGGAAGTTTTAGAAAGAGAGAAAGAGAAGTTTAGAGTGAGAGAGTAGTTTTATAGAGTTAGTGAGAGAGAGGGAGAGAAGTTATATGTTAGAGAGAAAGAACTTTTAGGGAGAGAGACTAGGAGAAAGAGAAGTTTCAAAGAGAGAGAGAGAGAGAGAGAGAGAGAGAGAGAGAAGGAGAGAAAGTGACTTTGAAAAGAGAAAGAGAGTGAGCAAGTGAGAGACAATGAGAAATTTTACTGAGAAAGAGAGAGAGAGAAAGGGAGAGAGTGAGACTGAGATTGAGAGTGAGAGAGAGAAAAAGTGAGAAAAGTTTAGAAGATAGACAAGAGATAGAATGACATAGAGAGTGAGGGAGAGAAAAAGAAAGAAAAGTTTAGAAGATAGATAGAGAGATAGAGAGACATAGAGTGAGAGAAATAGAGGGATAGATAGAGAGAGAAGTTTACAAGTGTGAGCAAGAGAAAGAGAGGGATAGATAAAGAGAGAGGGAGAGGTTTTTCAGAGAGACATGTAGAGAGAGAGAGAGAGGAACATTTTAGAGTCACAGAAAGAGAGAGAAAGAAAAGTTTAGAGTGAGAGAGTAGTTTATAGAGAGAAAGCAAGAGAGAGAGAGAAAAGAGAAAGAGGTTTTACATATAGAGAGAGAAAGAGAAGTTTTAAAGAGAGAGACTAGAGAAAGAGTGAGATAGAGAGAGATAGAAGTTTCAAAGCAAGAGTGAGTGTGAGAGAGAGAGAGAGCAAGAGAGAGAAATTTTATAAACAAAAGAGATTGTGTTAGAGAGAAAGACAGAGAGTAAGAGAAAGAAGTTTTAGAGAGGTTGAGAGAAAGAAGTTTTTGAGTGAGATAGTATTTTCATAGAGAGAAAAAGAGTTAGTGATTGATAGAGGGAGAGAAGTTTTAGAGAGAGAGAGGTGTTAGCAAGAAAGAGAGTAAAAAAGAGAGAAGAGTTTTAGAGAGAGAAAGAGAGAGTGAGAACAATTAGAGAGAGTTTATATAAGAAGTTTTAGATAGAGAGTAGTTTTAGAGAGTGAAAGAGAGTGAGTGAAATAGAGAAAGAGTCAAAGGGAAGTTTTAAAGAAGGAGAGACTTAGAGACAGAGAGAGAGAGAAGTTTTAGACAAAGGTAAAGAGAGAAAGATAGAGAGAAATAGAAATTTTAGGGAGAGAGAGCAATTTTGTAGAGAAAAAGATAGTGAGTGACAGAGAGAGGATGAGATAGAAAGAGAGTGAGAGCAGTTTTTGAGAAAGAGAGAAATTTTAAACATAGGGAGAGAGAGAGACAGACAAAAGAGAGTGATTATGAGAGAGAAGGGGACAAAAAAAAAACAAAGAGTGAGAGAGAGAAAAATCGAGAAAAGTTTTAGAAAAAGAGAGAGAGAGAGAGAGACTAAGAGGGAAGTTTTAGAGTGAGAGACGAGAGAGAAAGAGTGAGAGAAGTCTTCGAGAGAGAGAAAGAGATTTTGTTAGAGAGAGAGAGCAATTTTAGAGAGTGAAAGAAAGTGAATGAGAGAGTGAGGGAGAGATATAGAGAGAAAGTGAGAGAAGTTTTAGAGAGAGAAATTTTAGACATTGAGAGAGAGACAGAAAAAGAAAATGAGTGAGAGAGAAGTTTAAGGGAGAGGAAAAAAGAGAGAGTGAGTGAGGGAGACAGAAAGAAAGACAGAGAGCATGCGAGAGAAAAATAGATAGAAGTTATAGATTGACAGTAATTTTACATGAGAAAGATAGCGAAAGAGAGAAAGGAAGAGAAGTTTTAGAGAGAGAGCGAGAAGGGAAAGACTTTTAGAAAGAGTGAGTAAGAGAAGTTTTAGACACAGAAAAAGATGGAAAGAGAAGTTTTAGAGAGAGAAAGATAGCAAGTGAGAGAAAGAGAGTAGGAAGTTTTAAACAGGGATGCAAAGAAAGAAACAGTGTGAGCAGTCTTAGAGGAAGAGAGAGAGAGAGAGAGAGAGAGAGATAGAAATTTCAACGAGAGAGCGAGGGTGAGAGAAAGAGAGAGTGGGAAATGTTAGTGGCACAGAGTGAGAGAAATTTTAAAGACAGAGAGAGAAAGAGAGTGTGTTAGAGAGAGAGATAGAGAGTAAGAGAGAGAAGTTTTAGAGAGGCATAGAAAAAGAGAAGTTTTTGAGTGAGAGAGTACTTTTTTAGAGAGAAAGAAAGCTAGTGATGGAGAGAGGGAGAGAAGTTTTAGAGAGAGAGTTGTTAGTGTAAGAGAGAGAGTAAAAAAGAGAGAAAAGTTTTAGAGAGAGGGACAAGCAAGAGTTAATCTGAGTTGTTTTAGACAAAAAGACAAAGAAAGAGAAGTTTTAGACAAAGAGTAGTTTTAGAGAGAGGAAGAGAGTGAGTAAGGGAGAGAAGGAGTTAGAGGGAAGTTTTAGAGAGGGAGAGACAAAGAGAAACAGAATCTTTAGAGAAAAAGCAGTTTTAAAGAGCAAAAGATAGTGAGAGAGAGAGAGGCTGAGATAAAGAGAGAGAGAGATTGAGAGAAGTTTTCAACAAAGAGAGAAATTTTAAACAAAGAGGGAGAGAGACTAAAAAGGGAGTAAGTGAGAGAGAAGTTTTATATATATATAGAGAGAGAGAGAGAGAGAGAAAGAGAGTAAGTGGGAGAGAGGCAGACAAAAGAGAAAGAAAGAGTGAGAGAGAGAAAAATAGAGAAAAGTTTTAGAAAGAGAGAAAGACTAAGAAGGAAGTTTTAGATAGGGAGAGTTAGAGAAAGAAAGAGTGACAAAGAGAGAGAGAGAGAGAGATTTTTTAAGAGAGAGAGGGTAGTTTTAGAGAGTGAAAGACAATGAGTGAGAGAGAGAGGGAGAGATAGACAAAGAGAGTGAGAGAAGTTTTAGAGAGATAAAAAGAGAGTGATAGAAGTTTTAGAGAGGGACATAGACTAAGAAAGAGAGAAAGAGAGTGTGAGCATCTTAGGTAGAGAGAGTGAGAGATAGGGAGAGAGAGTGAGAGAGAAAGAAGTTTAAAATAGAGATAGCAAGAGGAAGAAAGAGAGAAAAAGAAATGTTAGAGAGAGAAAGAGTAGCTTTTAAGAGAGAAAGATAGGGAGTGAGGGAGAGCAGGGGAGAGATAGAGAGAGAGTGAAAGAAGTTTTAGAGAAAGAGAGAGAGGGACAGAGAGAGAAAGCAAAGGAGAGAGAAGTTTTAGGGCAAGAGAGAGAAAAGAGTGAGTGACAGAAAGAGAAAGGCAAAGAGAGAAGTTTTAGAGTGAAAGAAAGAGGAAGAAAGAAAGAGAAGTTTAAGGGAGACTAAGTGAGAGAGAGGTTTTAAGGAGAGAAAGAAAGTAGCAAGAGAGAGAGAGAAAAAGAGAGAAGTTCTAGAGAAAGAGGGAGAGAAAGAAAGACTAGTTTCAAAGTGAAAAAGTAGTTTTGGAGAGAGGAAGAGAGTTAGTTTAAGAGAGGCATGAGAGAGAGAGAGAGAGAGAGAGAAAGGAGATAGAAGTTTTAGAGCAAGAGAGAGTGAGATAGAGGGAGAGGAAATAAGTGAGAGAAGTGCTAAAGAGAAACTGAGAGGGAGTAGGAGAGAAGTTTTAGAGAGGGAGGGAAGCTTCAAAGAGGGAGAGAAAGGGGGAGAGAAAAATTTTAGATAGAGATAAAGAAAGAAAGAGAAGTTTTAAAGATAGGGGAGCAGTATTTGAGAGAGAAAGAGAGTGAGTGAGAGGGAGAAAGAGAAAGAGAAGTTTAGAGTGAGAGAGTAGTTTTATAGAGAGTTAGTGAGAGAGAGAGGGAGAGAAGTTATTGAGAGAGAGATGTTAAAGAGAGAAAGAAGAAGAAAAATAGGTTTTATAGAGAGAGAAAGAGGGTCAATGAGAAAGATAGAGAGACAAAGGGAGTGAGAGAGTGAGAAAGAGAGAGTCAAAGAAATTTTGTGATATAAAGTGATAGAAATTTTACAGAGGGAAAGAAAGCGAGTGAGTTAGAGAGAGGCAAAGAGAGAGAGAGAGACATTTAGAGGAAGAGAGTAGTAGTATAGAGTTAGCAAGAGAGAGAGGAAGAGAAGTTATAGAAAGAGAGGTGATATAGAGAAACAGAGAGAGAAGTTTTAGGGAGAGAGACTGGGAGAAAGAGAAGTTTCAAAGAGAGTGAGAGAGAGACAGAGAGAAGGAGAGAAAGAGACTTTGAAAAGAGAAAGAGAGTGAGTGAGTGAGAGAGAGAAATTTTACTGAGAGAGTGAGAGAAACCGAGAGAGTGAGATTGAGATAGAGTGAGAGAGAGAAAAGGGGCTAGAACTTTAGAGAGAGAGATAGAAAGACATACAAAGTGAGAGAGGTAGATAGAGAAAGAAGTTTCAAAGAGTGAGTGAGAGAGAGAGGGAGAGAGAGAGAGAGAGAGAGAGGTTTCTTAGAGAGAAAGAATGAAACCAAAGTTTGAGACAAAAGCTTTAGTGAGAAAGAGAGTTAAAGAGAGACAAAGAAGGAGAGAGAGAGTTTGGAATGAGAACGAAAGTGAGTGAGAGAGAGCAAAAAGAGAGAAGTTTTAGACAAAGAGGTGAGTGTTGACCCTAAAAATTTTGTTTTGCAGTCGCTACCGATCTAAATTATTTAAGGGTGAGATCGGATACCTAATTAAAAATGGTCTACATTTTCACAGATTGGATTCGGGGGTTGATTACGTTTTAAGGAAGGTATTAGCACCCTAAACGCCTTTTTGGTACCAAAAATGATCTAATTAATTTATCTGGATTTAATTTATGTTGGTTTAGAAAAAATATTTTTAAAGATAATCCCTGCCCATTCCAGATTGGGATTTTAAAAATAAAATAATTTTAAGTAAAATCCCTTTCTTATTCCAGTCCAGGGTTTTTAAGAAATAATTTTTAAAAAATCTCCTTCCTATTCCAATTTAGGGCTTTTAAAAATAATTTTAGAAAAAAATCCCCTTTCTATTCCAAGTCGGAGTTTTAAGAAATATTTTTAGAAGAAAAGAAAATATTTATATCACCTAATTTAGGTTCATGTGTTATGTTAAATTTTAAAATAAATCCCAACTAATAATTCATTTTTTAAAATGTCCTAAAAGTTTGCTCAAAATAAAAAGCCTAATTATTTTCAAATCAAAACTTACGTCTCCTTATCATCATGTATACTTTACACCATGTTTTTTCAAGCCAAAGAAAAGGAAAAGCACTTCAGATGACCTCCAAACTCCATCACACATGCAAATGCCCGAAGCTGACAACATAAAAACTACAGAAATTTTGTAGCTTCATGATCATATGAGGGCCGAAACACTAACTGCAACAGCAGATTCATGCGATAGTTGTAACTCCGTTTAAGATGCAAGCAAAAGTCATAAAGGAGCAGCAGTAAGTTTCAGACTTGGATGCCAGCGAAAGAAGTTCAAGCAAATTCAGCGAAGCTGAGAACGGATGGAGAACGGGCGAAGTGCAGTGAAGATGCTGCAACAACAGAGCCGAGCGAAAGTGCAACGGAACCGGGTTGGTTTCTGGTGACACGATGGAGCCTAGCGATCGGGCAAACCAGGCTCGCTAGATGACAACGTGAAAGTGCTGGTGTGGTTCAAGGTGATGGCGAAGGTCCGAATCCAGACTACGTCAAGAGGAAGCTGGCGTGGTCCAAGGTGGTGGCGGAACCAGTCGGTGGAACACTGGCGTAGAGTGAAGTGTTAGTGCCGAGGGTGTGCTCTGTTTTTCGTGTCTGTGTTCTCTGTTTTCTGTGTCTGTGTGCCATAGGCTTGGTTCAATTTTTTTGTCCCTCCTGTGTATCCAAGAGTGTGCTGGCTGTGTCGGAGAGTTAAGTGTAGGAGTGCAATGCAATCTTTTCAAGTTTCTTCCTCCCTGTGTCCGAGAGTGCCTTGTGCATGTGGTGTATCTGCTTTGGAGTGTGTCTTGTATCCGAGAGAGAAGTGCAGTGGAGGCTCTTTTCGTGCGTCTTGTATCCGAGAGTTTCTAGTGCTTCTGGTGTGATGTGCCGTAAGGGGGTGCAAATGGAGAGTGAATGAACGGGAGGTGAGGGTCTTGTGGGAGTGAAGAATGCAATGGATGAATGTGGGTGCAGGTAGGCTGAAATTTTTTTTTTTTGACACTCAAGAGTGCAGTGGAGCATTTTTATGGGAGTGTGATGATGGCAAGGTGGCGAGGATGCTGATCTACAGGGGGTGGGGTGTGGGTTGGCTGAAAATTGGATACCCAAGGGCCGTGTAGTGCCCGTGAGTATGTTGGTTGTGGGTATCTCGTGGGAGTGTGCAATGTGTATCCGAGAGTCTGTGCGTGTGTGAATAGTTTTTCCCCTGTGTAGTTTAAGTGCATGTGTTTTTATTTAACTCTTATTTCTTAATTCTTTTATACTTCATCTTCTTTTCTTTTATTTATCTAACATTTTTATTTATCTTTTTAGATTTCAAATTTTATCTTTCATATTTTCTTTTATTTCTTTGTTATCTTCTCATTTTCTTGGAATTATTTTCTTATTTTTCTTGGATTTATCTTCATTTTTTTGATTTTTTTTGGAATTATCTTTATTTTTTTTCATTTTTCTAATTTATCTTGGATTTATTTGATTTTTTAATTTTTCTTAGAATTATCTTTATTTTTCCTTAATTATGTTGGATTTATCTGACTTTTCTAATTTTTTGAATTTATTGGATTTTTTGAATTTTGGTTTTGTTTTTAAAGATTATTATTTTTAAAGATTAAATTTTTGGATTTGTGATTTTTGACTTGGGCTTATTTTCTTAAAAATTGGGTTTTATTTATTTAAAGTTTTATATTGTGGACCGGACAAAATTGAGTATCTATAGCAAGCAAATAAGTTTTAGAGATAGAGAGAGAAAGACAAAAAAACAGAGGGATAGAGAGAGACAGAGAGAGGGAGAGAGAAGTTTTAGAGAGAGAGAGAGAAATTGTAGACACAAACTGAGAGAGAGATTGAAAGAGATGCTTTAAACAAGGAAGTTTCAAAGAGGGAGTGTGTGTGATAGAGAGAGAGAGAGAGAGAGAGAGAGAGAGAGAGAGAGAGAGAGAGAGAGAGAGAGAGAGAGAGAACAAAAAGAAAGTGAGGTAAGGCAAGTTTTAGGAAGAGAAAGAGTGTAAGTGAGAGAAAAGTTTTAGAGAGAGAAAGAAGCAAGAGAGAGAGCAGTTTTAAGCAGAGACAAAGTGAGATATAGGGAGGTTATAGAGAGAGAAAGGGAGAGAGAGGAAGAGATGTTTTAGAGAGAGAGAGAAAAGAAAGAGATATTTTACACATAGGAAGTGATGTTGGGGTTGAGAGATACAGAGAAAGAAAAGTTTTAGATAGGGAAAGAATGAGACCAAAGTTTAAGAGAAAAGCTAATGTGAGAGAGAGATAAAGAGAGAGAAAGAGAGAGATAGAGAGAGAAGTTTTAGACTTAGAGAGTGAGAGAGACAAATAGATTGATAGAGAAAAGTTTCAAAGAGGAAGTGAGAGAGAGAGAGAGGTTTTAGGAAGGAAAGAGAGTGAGTGAGAGAGAAGTTTGAGAGAGAGAGTGAAAATTGTGAGACGAGACAAGTTTTAGAGAGAGAATGAATGAGACTAAACTTTGAGGGAAAAGCTCTAGTGAGAAAGAGAGGGCTAGAGAAGTTTGAGAGAGAGAGAGAAAGAAAGGTTTCCAGAGAGAGGTGTTAGGGGGGAGAGAAAGATAGAGAGAAAGTGAGAGAAGTTTTAGATAAAGAATGAATGAGGCTGAAGTTTGAGAGAAAAGGTTACCGGGGAGAGAGATAGAGAGAGAGAAATTTTAGAAAGACAGAGAGTGAGAAGTTTTAGAAAGAGAGTGAGAGTGAAAGAGAAATTTCAGACACTAAGAGTGTGTGAGACAAAGATATAAATAGAAGGAGAAGTTTCAAAGAGGGAGTGAGAGAGAAACAAAGAGAGAAAGAAAGAGAGAAAAAGAGTGTATAAGAGAAAAGTTTTAGGGAGAGAGAAAGCTACTATAGAGAGCAAGAAGTTTTAGAGAGGGAAAAAATGAGATTGAAGTTTGAGAGAAAAGCTTTAGAGAGAGAGAAAGCTGCTATAGAGAGCGAGAAGTTTTAGAGAGGGAAAGAATGAGATTGAAGTTTGAGAGAAAAGTTTTAGTGAGAGAGAGATTAAGAGAGGCAGATACAAAGACATAGAGAGTGAGAGAGACAAATAGATAGACACAGAGAGAAGTTTCAAAGAGTGAGAGACAAAGAAAGGGAGAGATAGAGAGAGAAATTTTTTGGAGAGAAAGAATGAAACCAAATTTTGAGACAAAAGCTTTAGTGAGAAAGAGAGTTAGAGACAGAGGACATAGAAGGAGAGAAATAGTTTGGAAACAGAATGAGAATGAGTGATTGAAAAAGAAAGAGAAATTTTACCAAGGAAGAGAGAAAGAGACAAAGGGAGACAGTAAGATAGAGACAAAGAGTGAGAGTGGGAAAAAGAGAGAGAGTTTTAGAGATAAAGAGAGGCAGAGATAGAGAGAGGGAGAGAAGTTTTAGAAAGAGAGAGAGTGAGAGAAAAATTATAGAGTCAGACTGAGAGAGAGACAAAAAGAGATGCTTTAAACAGAAAAGTTTCAAAGAGGGAGTGTGTAAGTGTTCATGAGAGAGAGAAATAAAAAGAAAGTGAGAAAGGAAGTTTTAGGGAGAGAAAGAGTGTGACTGAAAGAGAAGTTTAAGAGAGAGAGAGAAGAAAGAAGCAAGAGAGAGAGTGGTTCATGTAGAGACAAAGTGAGATATAGGGAGGTTATAGAGACAGAAAGGGAGAGAGAGGGGGAGAAGTTTTAGTGAGAGAGAAAAGAGAGGTTTTACATGGAGAGAGATGTTAAGGGGGAGCGTGATAGAGAGAGACAGAAAAGTTTTAGATAGAGAAAGAATGAGACCAAAGTTAAAGAGAAAAGCTTGTGTCAGAGAGAGAGAGAGAGAGAAAGGGAGAGAAAGAGAGAGATAGAGAGAAAAGTTTTAGAAAGATAGAGGGTGAGAAGTTTGACAAAGAGAGAGTGAGAGAGAAATTTTAGTCATCGAGAGTGAGAGAGACAAATAGATAGACAACAAGAGAAGTTTCAAAGAGGGAGTGAGAATGAGAGTGAGAGTGAAAGAGAGAAAGAGGTTTTAGGGAGAGAAAGAGAGAGAGTGAGAGAGAAATTTTAGACATAGAGAGTGAGAGAGACAAATAGATAGATAGCAAGAGAAGTTTCAAAGAGGGAGTGAGAGTGAGAGTGAAAGAGAGAAAGAGAGTGAGTGAGAGAGAAGTTCTAGGGAGAGAGAGAAAGAGACAGAGAAGGATAAGTTTCAGAGAGAGAAAGAATGAGACTAACAAAGATGAGTAGAGAAGTTTTAAAGAGAGAGAAAGAGAGGTTTTCCACATGAGAGAGTTGTTAGGGGGAGGAAGAGACAGACACATAGAAAGAGAGGGTGAGAGAAGTTTCAGATAGAGAAAGAATGAGACCAAAGTTTAAGAGAAAAAAATTATGTGAGAGAAAGAAAGGGGGGAGAGAGAGAGAAATTTTAGACATAGGGAGTGTGAGAGATAGAGAGATAAGTTTCAAAGAGAGAAACAAAGAAAGAAAGAGAAATTTTAGGTAGAGAGAAAGCTGCTAGAGAGAGAGAAGCATTAGAGAAGGAAAGAATGAGACCGAAGTTTGAGAGAAATGCTTTAGAAAGAGAGAGAGTGAGAGAAAAAAAAAAGAAAAATAGGTTTTACACAGAGAGAGAAGTTTTAGATAGAGAAAGAATAAGACCAAAGTTTGAGAGAAAAGCTTATGTGTGAGAGAGATAGAAAGATAGAAAGAGAGAGACACAAAGAGAGGTTTTAGAAAGACAAAGAGAGTTGACAAGCTTTAGAAAGAGAGTGAGAAAGAAATTTTAGATATAGAGAGTGAGAGAGACAGATAGATAGGTAGAAAGAGAAGTTTCAAAGAGGAAGCGAGAGAGAAAGAGAAGTATTAGAGGGAGAAAGAGAGTCAGTCAGGGGGAAGTTTTAGGGGTAGAGAGAGAAAATAGATAGTGAGAGAAGTTTTAGAGAGAGAGAAAAAGAAAGAGAAGTTTTACACAGAGAGAGAAAAGGAGAGAAAGAGACTTTAGAAAGAGAAAAAAAGTGAATAAGTGAGAGAGAAAGAGAAATCTTACCGAGGAAGAGAGAGAGAGAGAGATAAAGGGAGAGAGTACGACAGAGACAAAAAGTGAAAGAGAGAAAAAGAGAGAAAAGTTTTAGAGAGTGAGAGACAAATAGATAAACAGAGAGATAACTTTAAAAGAGCAGGCAAGAGAGGGAGAGAGAGAAAGAGAAAGAGACAAAGAGATAATGTATAGAGAGAGAAAGAGATTGAGTGAGAGAGAGAGGCAAAGAGAGAAGTTTTAGAGAGAGAAAGAGACTGAGTGAGAGAGAGAGGCAAAGAAAGAAGTTTTAAAGAGAAAAGGGAGAGAGAGATAGAGAGAGGGAGGAAGAAAGAGAGAAAGAGAAGTTTTAGGGAGGCAAAGATAGTTTAAGATAGAGTTTTTAGGGAGAGAGAAAAGCAGTGATGGAGAGAGGGAGAGGGAGGTAGAGGCAAAGATGGAGACAGAGATAGAGAATGAGAGAGAGAAAACAAAGAAAAGTTTTGGAGAGAGAGAAAGAGAAGTTTTAGTGTGAAAGGGTACCTTTAGATAGAGAAAGAGAGTTAGGGAGAGAGAGACACAGAAGTTTAAGAGAGAGAGAAGTGTTAGATAAAGAGAGAAAAAAGAAGATAGAAGCTTTACTGATAGAGAGAGTAACAATGTGTGAGAGAAAGTAAGAAAGTGTTAGAGAGAGAAATTTTAAAGAGAGATAGGCTTTAGAGAGGGCGAGAGGGAGACAGAGAGGGAAGTGAGAGAAGTTTTCAAGGGAGAGAGGGACAGATTTTTCAGAGAGAAAGATAGTGAGTGACGGAGGACAAAGAAAGAGTGAGAAAAGTTTTAGAGAGAGAAATTGTAGAGCAAGAGAGAGAGAAGGAGATAGAGAACTTTTAAAGAGAGAAAGAGAATGAGAGAAGTTTTCAAGAGAGAGAAAAAGAGACATAGGGAAGATAAATATAGATAGAGAAGTGTTGATAGAGAGAGAAAGAGAAGAGAAGTTTTAGGGAGGCAAAGAGAGTGAGTGAGAGAGAGGCTTTGGGGAGAGAGAGAGAAAGCTACGAGAGAAAGGGAGAGGAAGGGAGGGAGAGACAGAGAGTAAGAGAGAGAAAAGAGAGAGAAGTTTTAGAGAGAGATAGAAAGAGAAGTTTGAGAGTGAACGGGTCATTTTTGAGAGAGAGAGATTTAGTGAGATTGGGAGAGAAAAAGAGAAATTTTAGAGAGAAAGAGAGATGTTTTAGAGAGAGAGGTGTTAGAGATAGAGGGAAAAAAAGAGATAGAAGTTTTAGAGAGAGAGAAAGTGAGAGTGTGGGAGAGAAAGTCAATGAGAGAAATGTTAGAGAGAGAAAGAGAGTAAAGTTTTAGAGAGAAAAATAAACTTTAGAGAGGGCAAGAGAGACAGAGATAGAGAGAGAAGTGAGCGAAGTCTTAAAGGGAGAGAGAGAGAAAGAGAAAAACAAGTTTTAGACCAAGATAGTGAGAAAGAAAGAGAAAAATAGATATTTTAGCAAGTGAGGGAGCAATTTTTGAGAAGAAAAAGAGGTTGTATAGACAGAGAAAGAGGGTGAGTGTGTGAGAGAGAGACAACAAGAGTGAGAGAGAGAGAGAGAGAGAGAGAAAGGAGTTTTAGTGTGTGAGAGAGAGGTAGAGAGAAGTTTTAGAGAGACTAGCAGAGAGAGAAGTTTTAGAGAGACTAGCAGAGAGAGAAGTTTTAGAGAAAGAATGGGGGGGGGGGAGAGAGAGAGAGAGAGAGAAAGAAAAAAAATAAGGGAAAGAGAAGTTTTACACAAAGAGAGAAAGAAGTTTTTGGGAGAGACTAGGAGGAAGAGAAGTTTCAAAGAGAGTATGAGAAAGAGTAGTTTTGGTGAGAGATAGAGAAGGGGAGGAAGAGAAAGAGAGTGAGTGAGAGAGAGAGAAATTTTACATAGAGAGAGAGAGATAGAGATAAAGTGGGAGAAAATCAGAGAAATTTTAGTGACATAGAGTGAGAGAAATTTTAGAGAGAAAAAAAGAGAGTGTGTTAGAGAGGGAGAGATTAAGAGAGAGAGAGTTAAAAAAAGGGGAAAGTTTTAGAGAGAGAAAAAGAGAAATTTTAGAGTGAGAGAGCAGTTTTATGGACAATTAGTGAGAGAGTGACAAAAATTATAGAGAGAGAGGTGTTAGAGAACAAGAGAGGGAGAAGGAGAGAGATAGATAAAGAGAGAGAAATTTTACCAAGACAAAAAGGGAGAGAGTGAGACAAAGATAGAGAATGAGAGTGAGAAAAGAAAAGAGAAGTTTATAAGAGAGAGAAAGAGAAGTTTTAAAGAGAGAGAGAGAACCAAAGAAATTTTTGTGACACAGAGTGAGCGAAATTTTAGAGAGAGAGAAAGAAAGAGAGTGAGTTAGAGAGAGAGAGGCAAGGAAAGATAGAGAGTGAGAGAGATAAAAAGAGAGAGAAGTTTAGAGAGAGGAGAGAGAAAGAGAAGTTTAGAGAGAGGAGAGAGAAAGAGAAGTTTTAGAGAGAGAGGCATTAGTGAGAGAAAGAGGGAGAGAGAGAACTTTTAGAGTGCATGAGTGAGAGACATTTTAGATATAGAGAGAAAAAAAAGTTTTAGAGGGTGAGTGAGAAAGAAGTTTATGAGAGAGAGAATAGAGAGAGTGCAGTTTTAGAGAGGGAGAGACAAAGAAAGAAAGAGAAAGAATGAGAGAAGTCTTAGAGGGAGAGAGACTGAGAGAGAGAAGTTTTAAATGGAGATGGAGAGAAAGAAAGACAAAAAGAGAATTTTAGAGAGAGAAGGATAGTGAATGAGAGAGGAAGAGAGAGTGGCAGGAGTTTTAGAGAGAAAGGAAAAGAAAGATAGAAGGAGAAAATTTAGAGAGAGAAAGATAGTGGGTGAGAGAGAAAGATAGAGAAAGACATTTTAGAGAGAGAAATTTTATGCACACAGAGAGAGACAGAGTGAGAGAGAGAGGGAGGGAGAGGGAGAGAGAAAAGAAGAGAGAGAAGTTTTAGAGAGACAAAGAGAAGTCTAAGAGTAAGAAATTAGTTTTACAAAGAGAAAGAGAGTTAGTGAGAGGGAGAGGTAGAGATGTTTTAGACAAAGAGGTGTTAGCAAAAGAGAGAGTACGAGAGAGAAAAAGAGAGAGAAAAAGAGAGAGAAGGTTTAGAGGAAGGACAGAGAACCTTTACAAAGAGTGAGTGAGAAAAGTTTTGGACAGAGAAAGTTTTAGAGAGAGAAAGAGAGTGAGTTAGAGAGAAGTATTAGAGAGAGAAATAGAAAGAGGCAAGTTTTAGAGATAGAGAGAGAAAAGAGAAGTGTTTTAGACTGTTTGCCATTAGAAGAGGAGTAAGAAGGTGTAGAAAGGTGTGTAGACTAAGTCCTAAGAAGTCTTTTTACGCATTAAGTCATGCCTCTTAGTTTCCTAGGTCAGAAAGGCAGCTACAGCAATTGTTGAATATCAATCTTCTTAAAATAGGTCAGTTAAGAATTCTAAATTTGTGTCACACTTTGAGATAGAGTTTTGGACTAGAAGATGGTAGAATCAAGGATTGGGCTCTTCATGAAAGTTGTAGCCATTCTCTTAACTTTTTGTAGCTTTTTCAATCACTTCAATTGGAATTCTATAGCTTAAGAGAATGTGAAAATATTGATTGCCATGCAAGTCAGAATCCTAATCCAAGTAGGACTAGGATTCCAAATTCTACACTAAATTTAAAGCTCTAGTTAAAGGCCCAAACAAACTTCAAATTGAAAGATCCAGCCCAATTGAAAAGCCCCAAATGTCTATGTTAAAAACTCTAAAGGATGCTTTTTCATTCTAGAACTCCTCAATGGTCTAAAACCTGAGAAATCAAGTAAAGGCTAGTTTACTATTAAAATAGGAACTCTTCTTCTATTTAGTTAGAATCTCCTAAGCTTACCAAATGTTCTAACAAAAATAGAACTCTAATGAGCATACTAAGACCTACAAGCAGACTAGAAAACCTATAGAAAAAAGGAAAGAAGGAGATGAAACTATGCACTTATCAAGAGAGTAGTTTTAGGGAGAGAAAGAAGGGCAAAGAGACACAAAGAGAGAGAGTGTGAGAGAGAGATAGAAGTTTTAGGGAGAGAAAGAGAGAGGGACAGGGAGGGAAGTTTTAAAGAGAGAGAGATAAGGTGGGGGAAGAGAGAAATGAAGAGAGAACTTTTAGAGAGAGATAGAGACTACTCAGAGAGAGAATGAGAGAGATAGAAAACTTTTACAAAGAGCAAGAGAGAAGGAGAAAGGGAAGTTTTAGAGAGAGAAGAGGGACAGAGAGAGTGAGTGTGATAAAGAGAGGGAGAGAGAAAGAAAGATTTCGGGGGAAGTGGAGAGTGAGTGTTGGGAGAGATAGAGAATGATGGAAAGAGGGAGAGACATAATCAAAAGAGATAAATAAGTGAGGGAGAGAAGTTTTACGGAGAGAGAGATGTGTTGGAAAGAGGTGAAAGAGGTGAAAGTCTTATTGAAAGAGAGAGGCAAGGAAGTTTTAGACACTAAGAGAGAAGTTGCAGAAAGAGAGAGAGACAATAATTTTAGAGAGAGGGAAGTTTTACATAGACACAAAGAGAGGGACATTTTAGAGAAACGGAGAAAAGGAAGGAAGTTTTAGAGAGAAACAAAGAGTGAAAGAAGTTTTAGACAGAAACAAAGAGTGAGAGAAGTTTTAGAGAAATTGAGACAGAAGCTTGAGAGACAATGATAAAGAACTTTTAGACAGAGAGATAGAAAGAGAAGTTTTAGAGAGGAAAAGAGATCGGGATAGGGAGAATGCTGGGGGGAGAGAGAAGAGGTGAGAGAATGTTGGGCATAGAGAGAGAGAAAGAGTGTTGAAGAGGGAGAGAGACATGTTTTAGAGAGAGAGAGAGAGACCAATTAGGGAAAGAGTGTAAAATAGAGAGAGAAAGAGAGAGACAGACAAAAAGACAAATTGATAGACAAACAAATAGAGTGAGAGAGAGCAAAAAGTGAGAGAGAAGGAGAGAGTGGAATAGAGAGAAAGAGAATGTTAAGGGGAGAGAAGCACAGAGAGAGAACTTTTAAAGAGAGACAAAGAGACAAAGGGAAGTTTTAGAGGCATAGGGATGAAGAAGTTTTACACAAAGAAAGAGAGAAATTTTAGAGAGAGAAGTTTCAGAGAGGAAGTAAGAGAGAGAAAGAGAGAGAGAGAGAAGTTTTAAAGAGAAGAGAGTGAGAAATTTTAGAGGAAGAGACAAAAAGAGAGAAAAAGACTTTAGAGAAAGAGACAGAGAAGAGGAATATTAGGGAAAGAGACTAGGTGAAAGAAAAGTTTCAAAGAGAGTGAGAGAGACAAGTTTCAGCGTGAGTGAGAGAGAGAGAGAGAACATCCAAAGAGAGAGTAAGAGGGAGAGATAGAGAGTGAGAGGAATTTTAGTGGCAGAGTGTGAGAGAGATTTAAGAGAGAGTGAGTTAATGAGGGGAAGAGAGAGAGAGAGAGAGACAAAGTGTGAGAGAAATTTAAGAGAGAAAGAGAGTGAGTTAGAGAGAGAAGGGGAGAGACAGAGAGTGTGAGAGAGAGAAGTTTTAGAGAGTGAGAGGGAAAAATAGAGGGAGAAGCTTTTTAGAGTGAAAAAGAGGGAGAGTTAGAGAACTTTTAGTGCGAGAGTGAGTGAGAGAAGTTTTAGGCAAAGAGAGAGAAAGAACCAGAAGTGATAGAGAAAGACTAGTTTTAGGAAAAGAAAGTAAGTGAGAGAGAACTTTTAGAGAGAGAAAGAGAATGAGTGAGAGAAAAGTTTTAGGGAGGGAAAGAGACAGAAATGGAGACTCAAAGAGAGAAAGAGTGAGAGAAGTTTTAGAGGGGGAGAGAGAGAGAAGATTAAGATAGAGATAGCGAGAGAAAAGAAAGAGAGAACGATATGTTTTAGAAAGAGAGAGTAATTTTTGAAAGAGAAAGACAGTGAGTGAGAGAGAGGGAGAGAGAAATAGAGAGTAGTTTTAGAGAGAGAAAGAGAGAGAGTGAGAAAGGGAGTGAATGAGAGAGAGAGAAAAAGAAGTTTCAAAGAGAAAGTGAGAGATGTGAAAGAAATTTTATGGAGAGAGATAAAAAGAGAGTGAATTAGAGAGAGTGGCAGAGGTATAGAGAGAAGTTTTTGTTGGGCCCAAATTTCACCATATTTTAATACCATTTTTCTTAATGTTTTATGGTTGTTTATGTGATTTAATTGACTACAATTCACCTTGAGATCAAATATTACACTAAGTCTTTAATTATGTAATTTCAGGTGAATAGCATAGAGGGTGGACTTTTCTTGAATTTCAAAGTGAAACAAGGGCTGCAATGAGCCAAGACCAGAGAGAAGCTAGCCAAGGCATGCTATAAGCCATGCATGGCTAGGAACTCCTTAAGTACAAGTGAAAATTTGGAATTGAACCTTGAAGATTGGAGTTTTCTGAGTAGCAACAAAGGATTGGTTCATATATGGAGTTTTTAGCATCCAATTGAGGAAATTCTTGAATTTTAGCAATCAGAATCTCAATCTTTAAATTGACTACTCATCTGCCTTAATTGGATGTGGATAAGATGGTCAAATCAATGGAAAAAATTAGGAACATTCTAGTTCAAACTTATGAGAACAATCTGTAAGGAATTGGCCATATCTTGGGCTACACAACTCGAATGTCAACAAATCTTGTGAAACTAGACATATAGAACTTTCCAACAATTACTCATGGGCCACCAAAGTATGTGTCAACGGTATAGTAATTTTTGAATAAAGTTTGAAGTTTGCTAGATGCACAAAATTGTAAAGTGGGCTGCCTTGAACCCAATACCTTATAAGCTAATCCAAGACTTCAACAAAGCCAAGGAAGGTCGTGATAAGGGCCCATTCATCATAATTAAGTTGGTTCCTCAGAGTTCTAAGGTGAGTCAAACATGGGAAAGCAGCTAGAGTTCAAGATGAAGTCAATTTTCAGCTAAATCTCCAAGAAGTGGACCTCACCTATTCAGCACCCAAGAAAGGCGCAAGATCCACTTTTCCAATCTTAAGAAGGTTCCTAATCATAATTTGGAGAGTGATTAAGCATGGGTTATAGGCTGGATAAGCAAAAATGGCCAAAATTTCACTAGAGCTTCCATGAAAGTCCCAATCTGTTGTTGAGATGTTTTTGAAGTCTTGTGCTGGTTGCATAGTTTTATATCCATATTCCATTTTATAGCTTTTGTAGTCTATATTTAGGTTCCAGTAAGCTCATTAGAGTCATGCTTGTGTTAGGAAATGGTTTGGAAGGCTTTGGTGGTTTTAATTAAAAGAAGAAGAATTCAAGTTCTAATAGGAAACTAACCTCTAATATGTTTTTAGGTTTTTGACCATCAAAGATTTCCTGAATGAAAATGTGGCCTTTAGAGCTTTCAAAGGGATTTTCAGAATAGGATGGATCATTCAAATTGGAGTTTGTTTAGGCCTCTAACCAGAGCTTCAAAGTTTGTGCAGAATTCAGATTCCTAGTCCTACTCAGGATAGAATTCTGAGTGGAGTGGCAATCTATATTTTGGCAATATCTAGAGATACAAAACTCCAATTGAGGTGATTCAACTACAAAAAGCTAAAAGAAAGGGCTACATTTTCATGAAGATGCCAAGCCCAAATTCAACTATCCTCTAATCCAAAATTACATTGCAATGTATGACGCAAATTTAGAAGTTCTAGATTAGACCCATTTTGAGAGATCCATGGGTTCGGAGCAAGTTTGTGGTGCTTAGTATTTGTAAAAGCATCTTTTTTTGGCCTGATTGATAGAGAGAGGGGTGATACATCTTCTTGGAGGCAAATCTTGGTGAAGAAAGCAAGAGCATCTTGGTGAGGATCTAAGTGTGGCAATGGAATATTAGACACAAGAACGTGATCTACACTTGAATTTTTGGCTGGGATGTGTTCCTAGAGGCTTGAACAAGGAAAAAGTGTGATTTACGAAGAAAGAGACCTTGTTCAAGGGGAGTCTAGGAATTTATACAATAGAATTAGATTTCTTTAATTCTTGTTTTGGATCTTTGTTCCTATTCTTGTTCTTCTTCATTCCTTCAATTCTTTTCAAGATTCTAATTACATCATGACTTTTATATATTTAAATTTTGATTTGAATTTTATGATGATGTGTGGCTAGATCTTAATTAGGGATTAGCAATTGAACTAACATGAATAGTTAGTAAATTAATTGATTTTGTTCTTGACTTAAAGATATCGTTTCTCCTATAAGCTTAATGAATTTAATTAGCCTGATCACCTAACTAGATTTAGAAAGAGTCAGTTGATTCTAGGAATAGATAACCCCACTCTAGGTTCAATTAGGTAAATACATCTATAGATTAGTAGGATAGGAATGTCCCTAACTGTAGGTGCAATCTTTTTTATGCCCAAGTTCATGCATTCCCTAATACTATTGATATAGGCATATAATCAATTAGATGCAGGGCACACTTAATCACCTTAGGAATAAGGAATTAGACATAAAAGTGCATTGATTGGTATTTCTAAGTGTAAATAATAGCAAGATTGTTAGTTGCTGATTAGGATTGTTAATGAAATTGTGAAATCCCTAGTCTTTTAATTCATCAAAAGAGCATTCTTAAAATCTATCTAGCTAGGGAGTTTAGTTTTGCATTCTTAGTTTAGATTCTTTGTTTTACATATATCCAATTTCCCAAAAAGATTTGAGCCTAAGACAATTTTAGTAGTTAGATTATTAGCCAAATCTGTGTGGGTTTGACATGCTTCCAATATTGCTCTAGTTCATCTGATAGTGTATATTTGCACTTAGGAATATTAGTTAGATAATTCCACATCATGTTTTATAGAGATTAAGAGAGTTAGTGAGAGAGAGTGGTGTTAGCAGGAGAGAGAGAACTTATAGAGAGAGAGAGTGAGAGAAGTTGTCAACACAGAGAGAGAAAGAAAGAGAAGTTTTAGACAGAGCAATTTTAGAGAGAGAAAGAGAGTGATTAAGAGAGAAGTTTTAGAGAGAAAGAAGAGTAAGAGGGAAGTTTTAGAGAGAGAAAGACAATGAGTGAGAGAGAGGGATGAGAGAGTGAGAGAAGTTTTAAGGAGATAGAAAGAAAGAGAAACAAAAGATTTAGAAAGAGAGAAGTTTAAGAGAGACAAACAGAGTGAGTGAGAGAGAGAGAGAGGTAGAGAGAGAAGTTTTGGAGCAAGAGAGAGGGACAGAAGTTTTAGAGAAAGAAAGGAAGTTTAGACACAGAGAGAAAGAATCAAAGATAGAGATAGTGAGAGAAAGAAAGAGTGAAAGTGAAGGAGAAAGGGGGCATTTTTGAGAAAGAAAGATAGTGAGTAAGGTAGAGAGGGAAGGAGAGAGGCAAAGAGAGAAGTTTTAGAGAGAGAAAAAGAGTGAGTGAGAGAGAGAGGCAAAGAGAAGTTATTGAGAGTGTGAGTAAGGCAGAGAAAGAGATAGAGAGTGAGAGAGATAAAAGGAGACAGAAGTTTAGAGAGAAAAAGAGAGTGAAAAAGAGAAGTTTTAGAGTGAGAGAGTAGTTTTATAGAGAGAATTCAAGAGAGGGAGAGAAGTTTTAGAGGGAGAGAGGAGGAGAGAGGGATAAAAAAGGAGACAGAAAAGTTTTAAAGAGAGGCAGTGTGAGAATTTTTAGAGAGTGCATGAGTTAGAGAAGTTTTAGATAGAGAGAGAAAGAAAGAAAAGTTTGAGACAGAGAAATAGGGTGAACAAGAGAGAAGTTTTTGAGAGAGAAAGAAAGAGAGAGAGCGAAGTTTTAGGAGGAAGAGACAGAGAGATAGAGAGAGAGAGAAATTATGGACAGAGATAGAGAGAAAGAAAGACAAAACAAAAATTTTTAGAGAGAGAAAGATAGTGAGTGAGATAGAGAGAGGGAGAGAGAGAGAGAGAGAGGAAGAGAGAAGTTTTAGAGTAAGAGAGAGAAGGAGAGAAGTTTGAGAGATAGAAAGCAATTTGAGACAGAGAGCAGATAAGAAGTTTTAGACAAAGGAAGGGAAGGAGAAACTTTTAGACATAGGGAGTGAGAGACAAGTCGAAAGACAGAAAAAGAAGTTTTAGAGAGGGGGGAGAGAAGTTTTAGAGAAAGAGGTGTTTTATAGAGATTTAGTGACAGAGAGAGGGAGAGAAGTTTTATAGAGAGAGGAGTTAGCAAGAGAGTGAGGAGAGAGAGACCTATTGTGGAGAAAGAGTGAGAGAGATAGAAAGAGACATGTTGCAAAGTAGGGGGAGAGAGAGATAGGGAAAGAAAGATTATTGGGGGGAAGAGAGAACAAGAGAGTGAGAGAGTGAGAGAGAAAGAGAGAAAGAAAAGTTTTAGAGATAGAGTGGGAGAGAGATGTTTTTGTGAGAGAGAGATAGAGAAAAGTTTTAGAGAGAGACGGGGAGGCAAAGAGAAGTTTTAGAGAGAGAATGACAATGACAGTGAGAAAGAGGGAAGTTTTAGAGAGATTAGGAGAGAGAAAAGTTCAAAGAGAGGGAGATTGAAGTTTTAGAAAGAGAGAGTGAGAGAAGTTTTAGAAAGGAAGAGAAAGAAGGAGAAAGTGGGAAAGAGAAGTTCCCAAGAGAGTGTGAGATAGAAAAGTTTTAGAGAGAGAGAAGGAGGGAAAGAGACTTTAGAAAGAGAAAGAGATTGAGTGAGAGAGAAAGAGAAATTTTGCATAGAAAGAGACAGAGATAGAGTGAGAGAGAGAAAGAGAAATTTTAGAGTAAGAGAGTTACCTTAGATAGAGAAAGAGAGAAGTTTTATTGAGAGAGAGAGAGGGAGGGACGTTTCAGATAGTAGAGAGAAGCTCTAGAGATAAAGAGAGTATAGTTTTGGAGAGCAATAGAGATAGAGTTGTTTTATAGAGAGATAGAGAGAGAAGTGTTAGAGAGAGAAAGAGCATGAAAGAGGAAGGGAGAGAAAGAGAGAGAGAACTTTTACAAAGAAAAAAAGGGAGAGAGTGTGAGAGAGAGAAATTTTAGAGAGAAAATGAGAGAGAGAAGGAAGTTATAAAGGACATAGAGACAAGGAGAGCATTTTAGGGAGAAACATAGAGTGAGAGATGTTTTAGAGAGACACAAAAAGTTTGGAGACAAAGATAAAGAAGTCTCAGGCACAAAGGGAGAGAGAAGTTTTACAGGGAGAAAGAGAGGGATAGGGAGAATGTTAGGGGGATAGAGAAGGGATAAGAGAGATGTTATGGGGAGAAAGAGTAAGAAAATGTTGGGGAGGGAAGGAGAGTGCGAGTAAGAGAAAGAAAGAGAGAGAGAATGAAAGAAAGAGAGACTAAGACAGAAGTTTTATAGAGAGTGTGAGAGGGAAAGGGGGAGAGAGACAAACAGAGAGATACATCGACAACCAAATAGATAGAGTGAGAGAGAGCAAGAAAGTGAGAGAGAAGGCAAGAGAACATCATAGAGAGAGTGGGGAGAGAGAGAGGGAAAGACAAAATGTTAGGGGGAGAGAGATAGAGAAAGTGATAGAGAGAAGTTTTAGAGAGAGAGAGGCATAGAAGTTTTACAAAAAGAAAGAGAGACAAAAAGAAAGAGAAGTTTCAGAGAGAGTGAGAGAGAGATAGAAGTTTTAAAGAGAGAGAGAAGTTTTAGAGAGGTAGAGACAACAAGAGAGAAAAAGACTTTGGAGAAAGAGAGTGAGAGAGAGAGAGACTAGGCAAAAGAGAAGTTTCAAAAAGACCACAAGAGAGAAAAGTTTTGAAGAGAGATAGAGAAGAAGAGAAAAAGAGTGAGTGTGAGAGAGAGAGAACTTCTAAAGAAAGAGAGAGAGAGAGAGCGAGAGAGAGTGAGTGAGAGGAATTTTATCGGTAAAGTGCGAAAGAGATTCAAGAGAGAGAGAAAGAGAGTGAGTTAGAGAGAGGGAGAGGGAGACAGAATGTGAGAGAAATTTAAGAGAGAGATAGAATGAGTTAGAGAAAGAGGGAGACACAGAGAGACAGAGAGTGAGAGGGAGAAGTTTTAGAAAGGGAGAGAGAGAAAAAAAAGAGAGAGAAGTTTTAGTGTGAGAGAGGGGGAGAGAGAGAAGTTTTAGTGTGAGAGAGAAAAAAAGAGAAGAGATAGAGAGACTAGTTTTAGAGAAAGAAAGAATAAGTGAGAGAGAAGTCTTAAAGAGAGACAGAGTGTGAGAGAAATTTAAGAGAGAGAAAGAAAGAAAGTGAGTTAGAGAGAGAGGGAGAGGGTGACAGAAAGTGAGAGAGAGAGAAAAAGAAAGAGAAGTTTTGGATAGAGAGAGAAAAAAAAAGAGAGGTTTTTGAGGGGGAGAGAGAATGAATAGAGAGAGAAGTTTTAGAGTGAGAGAGAAGGAGAGAGAGAACTTTTAGAGAAAGAGTAAGTGAGAGAAGCTTTAGTCAAAGGGAGAGAAGAAAGAGAAGTGATAGAGAGAGACTAGTTTTAGAGAAACAAAGAGAGTAAGTGAGAGAGAAGTTTTAGGGAGAGAAAGAGAGTGAGTGAGAGATAGGGAAGAGAGAGAGTGACAGAAGTTTTAAGTAGAGAGAGAAAGAGAAATAGAAGATTTAGAGAGAGAGTAATTTTAAAGAGATAAAGAAAGAGTGAGAGAGAGAAAGGCAGAGAGAGAAGTTTTAGAGAAAGGAAGAACTTTCAGACACAGAGAGAGAGGGAGGGAGACAGAAAGAGAGATAGAGAGTGAGAGGAAATAAAGGAGAGAGAAGTTTTAGAAAGAGAGTATAGTGAAAGAGAACTTTTACAAAGAGAAAGAGAGTTAGTGAGAGAGATGGAAGGCAGTTTTAGAGAGAGAGAACTTTTAGAGAGAGAGTGTGAGAATTTTAGACACAGAGAGAAAGAAAGAGAAGTTTTAGAGAGAGAGTAGTTTTAGACAGAGACACAGAACAAAAAAGAAGTTTTACAAATAGAGAGTAGTTTTTGAGAGAAAAAGAGAGTGAGTGAGAGAGGAAGGGAGCTAGAAAGAGATATAGAGAGAAAGTGAGAGAAGTTTAAGAGAAAGAGAGGGAAGGAAGTTTTAGAGAGAAAGAGAGAGTAAGGACAAAAGTTTTAAAGACAAACAAAGAAGTTTTAGATAGAGAGAGAAAGAGAGAGATAAGTTTTAGAGAGAGAAAGTGAGAGGGGGAGGGAGAAAGGGAAGTTTTAGAGAGAAAAAGAGTGAGAGAGGTCACATAGCAAGAGAGCAATTTCTAAGAGAGAGAGACACTGAGTGATGAAGAAAGGGAGAGAGAGAGAGAGAAAATTTTAGAGGGAGCTAAAACAAAGAATACAAGAGTATAAGGGACAAAGGTTCAATCGAAGAGAGAAAAGGAGAAAACTCAAAAAGACAAAAATCAGAGAGGGAAAAATTGTTCCACTACTTTAGTAGGCAAGGCAAAAAAATCAATTCTAACAAAAAATTACAATACTGTCCCTAACGCTAGAATTTACAGTAATAACCACGCAACACTCCCCCTCAAGATGGAGCATGAATGTCCTTCATGCCCACCTTATAAGTGATTGAGTGAAATTTCCTACTAAAAAGGTCCTTAGTAAAGATGTCAGCAAGTTGATCTTCTGACTTCACATACAGGAGATTTAAGGTCCCTTCAGATAGCTTTTCCTTAATGAAGTGTTTGTCAATCTCTATGAGTTTTGTTCTATCATGTTGTATAGGGTAGCGAGCAATATTAATGGCTGCTTGATTATCACAGTAGAGATTGAGAGATGCTACCTTATTAACTCTTAGTTCTTGGACCAATCTTTTGAGCCACAATATTTTACAAACTCCTAGGGCCATGGCCTTATATTCAGCCTCAGCACTAGATTTAGCAACAACTGATTGTTTCTTGCTTCTCCATGTGACAAGGTTTCCTCCAACAAAGGTTCAAGAGCCTGATGTTGACCCCTCATCATCAATTGACCTTGCCCAATCAGCATCTTTATAGGCTTCTACTCTAGAATGTCCATGTTTTAAGAATAGGAGCCCTTTTCCAAGGGCAGATTTTAGATACCTCAAAATATAAAGTACTGCATCCAGATGAGTAGTGCAAGGATCATGCATGAATTTGCTAACAATATTTATAGTATAGGCTATATTTGGTCTAGTATTGGAGAGGTTGATTAATCTACCAACCAGCCTTTGATATCTACCAAGATCTACTGCTTCCCCATCTTCACCTTTCAAGTGATGATTCTCTATACTGGGAGAATCTACTAGTTTACATCCTAACATTCCTATTTCTTGAAGAAGGTCTAGGACATATTTCCTCTAATAGATAAAGATACCCTTACTTGACTTGGTGACTTCAATTCTAAGAAAGTAATGAAGATTCCTCAAGTCTTCAATTTCAAATTCCTGAGCCGAGCAAGTCTTGAGTTGATTAATTTCTTCTATATCATTTCTAGTCAAAATAAGGTCATCCACATATATAATGATGGTAGTGAGTTTTCCATCACACTTCTTAACAAATAAGGTGTGGTCTACATTACTTTGATTATACCTAAGATTCACAATTGCCTTGCTAAGTCTACTAAACCATGCTCGAGGTCTTCTCCAACACTCTCTCTTTCTCTCTCTCTCTCCCTCCCTCCCTCTCTTGCTCTCTTTCTCTCTCTTTCTTTCTCCCTTTATCTCCCCCCTAACAAGCTCTCTCTGGCCTAAAAATTTACTCTCTCTTTCTTTGCCCATCATGTCTCTCTCTCTGTCTCTCTCTATTTTCCGCCCTCTCTTTGTGTCTCTCTCCAACAAGTCTCTCTTCCTGCCCCCAACACTCTCTCTCCCTCTCTTTCTCCCTCTCTCTTTCTCTCTCTCTCCCTAAAATGCATACACACTCTCTCTAAAACTTCTCTCTTTGTCTCTCCCTTTCTCTTTCTCTCCCCATCATAGTCTCTCTCACTCTTTTTCTCTCTATGTTTCTCTCTCTCCCTTTCTCACTCTATCACTCTCTCTCTCTCTCTATTTCTCTATGCCTTTCTCCCTCTCTAAAACTTTTCTTTCTCTCTTCTCTCTCACTCTTTGCTAAAACTTCTCTCACTCTCTCTATAACTTCTCTCTCTTTCTTTGTGTTGAGTCCAATTTCCACCATATTTTCATACCCCTTTTCATAGTATTTTATGGTTGTTTATTTGATTTAATTGACTACAATTCACCTTAGATAAAATATTATGCTAAGTCTTTAAATTTGTAATTTTAGGTGAATAGCATAGAGGGTGGACTTTTCTTGCATTTCAAAGTGAAACAAGGGCTATAATGAGCCAAGACCGAAGAGAGGCTAGCCATGGCATGCTATGAGCCATGCATTGTTAGGAACTCCATAAGTACAAGTGAAAAATGGGAAATAAACCTTGAAGACTGGAGTTTTCTAGGTAGCAGTTAAGGATTGGTTCATATCTTGATTTAGACATCCAATTAAGGAGATTCTTGAACTTTAGGAATCATCTCAAGCTTTGAGTTGACTACTCAGATGCCTTGATCATATGTGGATAAGATGGTCAAATCAATGACAAATTTAGGAGCATTCTGGTTTGCACTTATGTGAACAATCCATAAAGAATTGGCCATCTCTTGGCTTCAAACTTGGATGGTAGCGATTCTTATCCCATGTGAAAATAGACATTAGAGCTTTCCAAGAGTACTCATGGGCCACTAGAGGATGTGTCTAAGGTATAGTAATTTTTGGATAAAGTTTGAAGTCTGTTGGATGCACAAAAATTGCAAAGTGGACTACCTTAAGCCCAGTACCTCATAAGCTGATCCAAGACTTCAATAAGGCCAAGGAGGGGCATGATAAGGTCCCATTCTTCATAATTAAGTCAATTCCCAAGAGTTATAAGGTGAGTTGAATATGGGAAAGAAACTAGAGCTCAAGATAAAGTCAAGCTTCAACTAAATCTCCAAGAAGTAGACCTCCACCTATTTAGCACCCAAGAAAGGACCAAGATCCACTTTTCCAATCTTAAGAAGGTTCCTAATCAAAATTTCGAAAGTGAATAGGCATGGGTTATGGGTTGGATAAGCAAAAATGGCCAAGATTACACTAGAGCATCCAAGAAATGCCCAATTTGTTGTTGAGGTATTTTTGAAGTCTTAGGCAGGTTGCTTAGATTTATATCCATATTGCCTTTTTATTTTATAGCTTTTGCAGTCTATATTTAGGTCTTAGTATGCTCATTAGAATCATATTTGTGTTAGGACGTGATTTGGAAGGCTTAGGTGATTTTAATTAAAAAGGAGAAGAATTCTAGTTTGATAGGAAACTAACCTCAATCTGTTTTTCAGGTTTTTGACCATCAAGGATTTTCAGGTTTTCTTTGTCTTTGTCTCTCTCTCTTTCTCTCTCTAAAAGTTCTCTTTCTCTTGCTTTCTCCCACTAAAATTTCACCATCTCTCTTTTTCTCTCTCTGTCTCTATCTTTGCCTCTCTCACTCTCTATCTCTTTGTCTCTAAAACTTCTCTCTCACACATGCTCTCTCTAAAACATTTCTGATTCACTTCTCTCTGAAACCTCTCTCTATCTAAAACTTCTCTTCCTTTCTCTCTCTCCCTCTTTCTCTTATTTACTGACTTTCTCACTCTAAAACTATTCTCTCTGCTTAAAACTACTCTTTCCCTTTCTATTCAAAACTCTTCTCACTCACTCTCTCCCTTCTCTCCCCAACACGTCTCACTTACTCTTTCTCTCCATCTCTAAGATGTCTCTCTCTCCCTCCCTCCCTCCCTCTTTGTCTCTCCTTCACTTTGTCTCTTTAAAGATTCTCTAACTCTCTCACTCTCTTACACTCTCTCCCTTTCTCTCTCTTTCTAAAACTTCTCACTCTCTCTCTCTCTCTCTCTCTCTCTCTCTTTCTGAAGCCTCTCTGTCTCTTGAAAACTTCTCTTTCCCTTTCCTATGTATCTCTCTTTGTGTCTTAAACTTTTGTCTCGCTATCTCACTCTCTAATCTTCCATCCCTTTGTCTCTTTAAAACTTCTGTAACACATCTCTCCCTCACACTCTTCCTCTCTCCCAAACTTCTTTCTCTTTATCATTCTAAAACTTCTTTCTCTTCTTCTCGCTCTTTCCCTCTCTAAAACTTCTCTCTCTCATTCTTCCTCTCTTCTAAAACTATCCTCACTCTCTAAAACTTCTCTTTTGCTCTCTCGCATTCTAT
This sequence comes from Dicorynia guianensis, assembly GCA_037013595.1. Classification (NCBI taxonomy): domain Eukaryota; kingdom Viridiplantae; phylum Streptophyta; class Magnoliopsida; order Fabales; family Fabaceae; genus Dicorynia; species Dicorynia guianensis. The sequence continues at coordinate 18,428,521 of JASUAB010000002.1, read as the reverse complement.
CTATACTTTCTCTCTCACTCTCTCTCCATCTCTCAATCATTCCTCTCTTTCTCTTTCTCACTCTCTCACACTCTATCTAGAGTTTCATTCTCACTCTCTCTCCCCCCTCTCTCTCTAAAACTTCTCTTGCTCTTCCTCTCTTTCAAAGTTCTCTCTCTCTCTCTCTCTCATTTTGAAATTTCTCACTCTCCTGAAAACTTCCTTTGCTCTCTCATTCTATCTAAAACTTCCCTCCCTTTCTCTTACTCTAACACTTCTCTCTCTTTCTACAACTTCTCTTCTGTCTCTCTCTCTCTCACTCTCTCCTTATCTGTCTATGTGTGTTTCTCTCTAAAGGTTCTCTTGCTCTCTCTCTACCTCTCTCTTTTTCTAAAAATTGTCTTTTTTCTCTCTAAAGCTTCTCTTGCTGTCTCTCTCCATCCCTCTCTCTCATTCTCTCTTTCTAAAGCTTGTATCTCTTTGTGTCTCTAAAACTTCTCACCCTCTCTATCACTAAAACCTCTCTCTCTATCTAAAACTTCTCTCACTCTCTCTCTCCCTTCCTTGTCTCTCTAAAACTTCTTTCACTCTCTCTTTCTCTCTCCTTATGTCTATATGTCTCTCTTCAAAACTTCTATCTCGTCTCTCTCTCTCTCTCCTCCTTTGTCTCTTTGTCTAAACTTTCTCTTTCTCACTCTCATTCTCTCTCCAAAACTTCTCTCTCTCTTTCTCTCTCCTCCTAAAACTTATCTTCTCTCTCTCCCTCCCTCTATTACTTCTTCCTTTCTTTCTCTCTCTTTGTCTCTCTTCCCCTTCCTCTCACTCACTCTCTTTCTCTCTCTAACTAAAATTTCTCTCTCACTCTCTTAAAAACTTTTCTCCCTCACTATCTCTCGAACACATCTTTCCCGATTTCTCCCTCTCTCTCCCCAGTAAATTTCTCTTTCTTGCTTTCTTTCAAAGACATCTCTCTATTTTTGTCTCATTCTCTCTTCCTCCCCAAATTTCTCTCTCTCTTTGTCTGTCCCCATGTGTCTCTCTTTGTCTCTGCAATACTCTCTCTGTGTCCTCCTAACACCTCTCTCTCTCTTTCACTCCCTTTCTCTCTCCAACATGTCTCTCTCCCTGTGTCTTCCCAACACACTTTCTCTCTAACTTACTCTCTAAGATTTGACTTTCTCTTTCTTTGTTTCTCTCTCTCTCACTCTTTAAAAGTTGAATCTCTAGCTCTTTCTCTCTCTTACCCTCTAAAACATCTCTTTCTTTGTCTCCCCAAAACTTCCTTCTCTTTCTCTTTAAAACTTCTATGTCTGTCTATTTCTTCAAAACTTCTCTTTCTCTCTTTCTTTGTGTAAAACTACTTTCACACTCTCTCCAAAACAACTCTCTCTTAGTCTCTCCCTTTCTCTCTCTAAACTTCTCTTTAATAATCTGTCTCCCCTCTCTCTCTCTTTCTCTATCTTTACCTCTCTCTCCCCCTCTCTATCTCTCTCTCTCTCTAGGTCTAAAATTTTTCTTTCACTCTTTTTGTGTGTCTTGCAACACACACACACACACTCTTTTTCTCCCTCTCTCTAACTTTTTCTTCTCTTTCTCTCTCTCTTAGTCTCTCTCTCTCTTAGTCTCTCCCTCTCAAAAACTTCCCTCTCTCAGACTCTCTAAAACTTCTCTCTCTCACTATATCTTGAACATATATCTCTCTCTCTCTTTTGCCCAGTAAATTTCTCTCTCTTGAAGTTGTCTCTCTATGTTTCTTTCCTTCTCTCTTCCTCCCCAAATTTCTCTCTCTCTTTCCCCTCTTTCTCTCTCCACCACACCTCTCTCTGTCTCTCTCCCTCCCTCTCTCTCCTTTAAACTTCTTAGTCTCTCTCTCTCTTCCGCAGTAAAACTACTCACTCTCTCAAAAAGTTCTTTGCTCTTTCCCTCTATTTCTCCCTAAAACTTCTCTTAGTCTCTCTCTGAAACTTGTCTTTCTCTCCTTTTCTCTCCCTTCCTCTAAAACTTCTTCCTCTCTTTGTCTCTCTTTGCATCTCTCCCTCCCTCCCACTCTGAAACTTCTCTTTCTCTGTCTCTATCTTTGTCTCTCTCTCTCTCTCTCTCTCTCTCTCTCCCCCTTGCTCTCTTTCTCTCATAGAAACAACTCTTTCTCTTTAAAACTTTTCTTTCTCTTGCTTTCTCCCTTTAAAATTTTACACACACTCTCTATCTCGGTCTCTATCTCTCTTGTACTCTCACTCTCTGTCTTGTTTTCTCTTTGTCTCTAAAACTTCTCTCACTCACACACACACACTCTCTAAAACTTCCCCTGCTCTCTCTCTGACACATGCACACTCTCTCCCCTTCCCTCTCTAAAACTTCTCCCATTGTGTCTCACTCTAAAGCTTCACTTTCTCTCAATCTCTCCCCCTCTCTCTGACTCTCTTTCTCTCTCTAGGACTCCTATTTCTCTCCTTCTCTCCTCTCCCTCTTTATCTAAAACTTCTCTTCCTCTCTCTCCCTTCTTTGTCTCATTTATTGACTTTCTCACTGTAAAACTACTCTTTCTCTCCCTCTTCAAAACTACTCTCACACTCTCTCTCTCCCTCAAAACTTCCCTCTCTTTCTCTTTAAAATATTTCTTTCTCTTTTGTGTCTAAAACTTCTCTCTCACTCTCGCTAAAATGTCTCTCTCTGTTTCTTTCTTTGTCTCTAAAACTTCTTTCTATTTCTTTGTCTTTTTCTTTTCCTCTCTCTCACGCTCAATCTCTTTCTTTCTTTCTAAAACTTCTCTAACTATCTCTCTTTCTCTCTCTAAAAATTTTCTTTATTGCACTTCACTTTAAAACTTCTCGTACACTCTCTTTCTTTGTCTCTCTCTAAATATCTCTTTCTCTTTATGTCCCTCTCCTTCTCCCTCTCTCTCACTCACACTCTTTCTCTCTATAAAACTTTTCTTTCTCTCATTTTCTCTCTATCACTCTTGCTAAAACTTTTCTCACTCTCTCTAAAACTTTTGTCTATCTCTTTGTCTAAAACTTCTCTCTCTCAAAATTCTATGTCTCTCCCATTGTCTATCAAACTTCCCCCACTTTTTCTCTCTCTAACTCTCTCATTTTGGCTCTTTCTCTCTCTATTTCTCTGTATATGTCTCTCCCTCTCTCTTTAACTAACACACTCTCTCTAAAACTTCTTCTCTCTCTCTCATTGCTTAAACTTCTCTCACTCTCTTTATAACATCCCTCTTTCTCTGTAACACTTCTATCTCTCTCTCTTTATGTCTAAAATTTCTCTTTGACTCTCACTCTGTGTCTCTCTTTGAAACTTCTATCTCTCTTTCTCCCCCTCTCTCTAAAACTTCTCCCTCTCTTTTTCTTTGTCAAAATTTTCTCTTTGACTCTCACACTTTCTTTGTCTCTCTCTAAAGTTTTTTGTCTCCCTCTCCCTCCCTCTCTTTGCTCTCTTTCTCTCTCCCCCAACATCTCTCTCTCTCTTTAGGACATGTCTCTCTTTATGTCTCTCTCCAACAAGTCTCTCACTCCCTACAACACTCTCTGTCCCTTTCTCACTCTCTAACTATCTCCCTCTACCTCTCTTTCTCCCTCTCCCTCTCTCTCTCTCTCTCTCTCTCCTCTCTCTCTCTCTCCCTCCCAAACACACACACACACACACACACACACACACTCACTCACTTTGGCCCCAATACAAACTCTAAAACTACTCTTACTCCAAAACTCTTCTCACTCTCTCCCTCTTTCTTAAACTTGTCTCACTCTCTCTCTCTAAAACTTGTATCTCTCTGTTCCTCCCTCTCTCTCCAAAACTTCTCTCTCTCTGTGTCTCTAAAACTTCTCCCCTTTACTCATTAAAACCTCTCTTTATCTAAAACTTCTCTTTCTCTCTCTCTCTTTTTTTGTCATTTATGCATTTTCTCTCTCTAAAACTACTCTCTGCTAAATTTTCTCTATATCTCTCTGTCAAACTCCTCTCACTTATACCAAGTTCTCTTGCTTTCCCTCTCTAAAACTTCTCTCTCTAATCTAAATCTTCTCTTTCTCTCTCCCTCCCTCTAAAACTTCTCTCACTCTCTCTTTCTCTCTCCCTCTGTCTCTATCTCTCTCCCCAAAACTTTTGTTTCTTTCTCTCTCCCCTTGTCTCTTTGTCTAAAATTTCTCTCTCACTTTCTTTCTCTCCTAAAAACTTCTCTCTCTCTCTCTCATTCTCTCTAAAACTTCTCTCCCTTTCTCTCTCTCCATAATCTCTCTCTCTAAAACTTCCCTTCTCTCTCACACACTCCTCTCTTTATCTCTCTCTATGTTTGTCTGTCTGTCTCTTTAAGTTTCCCTTTCTCTCTCTATAGCTCTCCCTCAGTTGGTCTAAAATTTCTCTCTCACACACAAATGCACTCTCCCTAAAACTTCTTAATCTCTCTCTAAAACTTGTCTTTCCCTCTTTCTCTCTCTCTCTTTGTCTCTCTGTTACCTTGTAAAACTTCTCACTCTCTCTCTAAAAGTTCTCTTTTTCTCTTTCCTACTCTCTGTCTATTTAAAATTTCTCTCTCTTGCACTCTCTCTGAAACTTCTCTTTCCCCCTTTCTCTGAAACTTTTCTTTCTCTATTTCTCACTCACTCTCCAAACTTCTTTCTCTCTCTCATCACTTCCTCCCTCTAAAACCTCTCCCTCTCTCTCTCCCTAACACATACTCAAATAGTCTCTCTTCCTCTTGCTTTCTCTTTGTCACACACTCTCTCTCTTTGTGTGTGTCTCTCACTCCTTCTCTCTATTGTCCTCTTTCTCACTTCACTCCTTTTCTCACTGTAAAATCTCTTTCCCTCTTTTTCCTCTCTAAAAATTCTATCTCTGTCACACTTTCCCTCTCTCTCTCTCACCACCTCTCTTTTTCTCTTTATCTCTCTTTCTTTTGTAAAAACTTCTCAAACTTTCTTTGAAACTTCTCTCTCATTCTCTGCCCCTCTAGATCCTCCCTCTCTCTTTTTCTCTCTTTTGCTCCTTTTCACTCTCTAAAACCTTCTCTCACGTACCCTCTTTCTCTCTCTCTCTCTCTGTCTAAAACATTACTTGCTCTCTCTCTAAAAGCTCTTTATTCTCTGTCCCTCTCTATCCCTTTCTCTCTCTAAAACTTCTCTTTTGCTCTTTCCCTCTCTTTTTGTAAAGCTTCTCTCACTCTCTCCCTTTCTTTGGCTCTCTTTCTCTCTCTAAAACTTATGTCTCTCTCTCTTTCTCTCTAAAACTTCTCTCTTTAAAACTTCTCTTTCTCTCTACCTCTAAAATTTCTCTCACTCTCTTTGTCTATTTCTTACTAACTATCTTTCTCTCTCTATCTTTAAAACTACTCCTACTATCTTTCTCCCTCTCTCTTGCTCTCTCTAACACTTCTCTTTCATCTTTTTCTATCTCTCTCTAAAACTTTTCTTACTCTCTCTCCCCTGTTCTATCTACCTAAAACTTCTCTTTGTTTTTCTCTAAAATGACTGTCTCTCTCCCTCTCTAAAACTACTCTCTTTGTCTTTGTCTAAAACTTCTCTCACTCTCTCACCAAAAGTTCTCTCTCTTCCTTTCTTGATCTCTTCATTTCTCACTCTCTAAAGCTTCTTTTTCTTGCTTTCCCTCTCTGTTTGTAAAACTTCTCTCACTCTCTTTCTCTCTCTGTAAAACTTTTCTCTTTCTCTCTAAACCTCTATCTCCAAAAAACTTATCTCCCTTACTCTCTCTATCATATAAAATTTTCCCTCTTACTCTTTCTAAAACTTCTATCTCTCTTTAGAAATGCTCTCTCCCTCCCTCTAAAACTTAACTATGTCTTTCTCATCCCAACAGTCTCTCTCTCCCCAACACTCTCCCTCTCTCTCTCCTAGTCTCCCTCTCTTCCCATCACCCTCTTTCTTTCTCTCTCTACCTACCTAACACTCTCTCTGCCCCCTCTCTGCTGTCTATCTCTCTCTCTCTCTCAACAACACTTTATTTCTCTCTCACTCCCCACAATATTCTTCTTTCTCTCCCTCCTTCTCTCTCTCTATCCCTAAAACTTTCCCTTCTTTGTTTTTGTAACATGTCTCTCTTTCTCTCCCTTACTCTCTCTCTCACTTACTCCCTTTCTCTTAATAAAGTCTCTTTCTCTCTTTAGCTAAAACTTCCATCCTTTTTTCTCTCTATCACACTCTCCCTCTCTCAAACTGACTCTCTTTCTCTCATTATCTCTCTTTCCTTCGCTAAAACTTCTCCTCTCTCTTTCTTCTCTCTCTCTCTAACACAATTATCTTTCTTACTGCAACACTATCTCTCTCCCTAGCCCTTTGTCTCTCTCACACTCCTTGCAACATTCTTCTTTCTCTCTCTTTCTCTTTCTCACCCTCTAAAACTTCTCTTTCTCTCTCTCCACAAAACTTCTGCCTCCCTCTCCCTAAAACATTTGTCTTTTTTTTCTTTCCCACTCTCTGTGTCTCTCTCTCTCAAACTCCTCTAAATTTCTCTTTCTCTTTCTATCTCTCTCTTCCTATCTCTCCCCAACACTTTCTCTCAATCTCTCTCTCTTTCCAATGCTCTCTTTCTCTCTCTATAACTTCTCTCTTTTCTCAACCTTTCTTACTCTCTCTATGTGTCTCCCTCTCTCTCTCTCTTACCCCTTTTCCATCTCTAAAGTCTCTTTCCTTCTCTATAGTTGAAACTTCTATCCCTTTTCTCTCTGTTATACTCTCCCTCTGTCATAGACTCTCTTTCTCTCATTATCTCTCTTTCTTTCTCTAAAACTTGTCTCTCTCTCAATTTCTCTTTGAAATTTCTGTCTCTCTGTGCAAAACTTAACCTTCTCTCTCTCACTATCTCTTCCTCTCTCCTTGTCCCTTTCTCTCTGTCTATTTGTCAGTATGTCTCTTTCTCTATCTCTTTCTTTCTCTATGTCTATCTGTCTTTATGTCTCTCTCTTCTCTCTCTCCCTCACCCTATTGCTTCTCCCTTTTTCTCCCTCTCTCTTTCTCTTACTTACTCCCTTTCACTCTCTAATGTTTCTTTCTCTTTTTTGTAGCTAAAACTTCTATCCCTTTTTCTCTCATCACACTCTTCCTCTTTCTCTAACTAACTCTCTTTCTCTCTCCTTCTTTGTCTAAAAATTTTCTCCCTCTTGTGTAAATCTTATCTCTCTCATTCTTTCCCTCTCTCCCTGTTTGTTTGTCTATCTACCTATCTTCCTTTCTCTCTCTCTCACTTCTCCAACATCTTTTTCTCTCTCCCTTCCTCTCTGTCTCTCTTTCATTCTCTAAAACTTCATCCACTCCTTCTGTAACTTCTCTCTCTTTTTCTCCCTCCCACTCTCTCTCTGTGTCTCCTCTTCTCTCTCACTTACTCCTTTCTCTCTTTAAAACTTTTTCTCACTATAGCTAAAACTTCTCTCTATCTATGTAAAACTTTTCTTTTTCTATCTCTCACTCTCCCCCTCTCTGTCTGTTGTTTGCCTATCAATTATCTATTTGTTTGGCTATCTATCTATCTTTTGTTCTCTTTCTCCCCATCACTTTGTTTCTTTCTCACTCCCTCAACAATCTTCTCTCTCTCCCTTCTCCCTTCTTTCTTTAAAACTTCCCCCTTTCTCTATATCTATCTCTCTCTTTTTCTCGCTCTCACTCTCTATCTGTGTTTCCCTTTCTTTGTGACTTCCCCCCTTTCTCTCCCTGAAGTCTCTTTCTCTCTCTTTGGCTAAAACTTCTGTCCTTTTTTCTCTCTATCACACTCTCCCTCTCTATCACTGACTCTCTTTCTCTCTTTATCTCTCTTTCTTTCTCTAAAACTTCTCAATCTCTCTTTGAAACTTCTCTCTCTGTAAAACTTCACTTTCTTTCTCCCTCTCTATCTCTCTCTCTCTCTCCAAATCTTCTCTCTCTATTTAAAACTTCTCCATCTTTCTGTCTAAAACTTATCTCTCTCACTCTCTCATTCTCTCTCTAAAACCTCTTTCTTATCTCTCTTTCTCACTCTCTCTCTTTCTCTCACCAAAATAGCTTTTTTTTAAACCTTCTCTTTTTCTCTCTTACTCACTATCTGTCTCTCTTTTTCTTTATCCCTAAAACTTCCTTGACTCTTTTGTTCTCTCTCTATAACTTCTCTCTTTTTCTCCCACTCACTTGTTCTCACTCACTCCTTTTCTCTCTCTAAGGTCTCTTTTTGTCTTTGTCTCTCTAAAACTTCTATCCCTTTTTCTCTTTGTCACTTTCTCCCTCTCTCCCTCTCTCTCCCTAACTCTCGTTCTCTCTTTCTTTTGCTAAAACTTCTCTCTCTCACTCGCTCTCTGAAATTTTCTCTCTCCCTCTAAAACTGCTCTTGCTCTCTTTCCTTATCTCTCTCCAAATCTTCTCTTTGTGTCTAAAACCTCCTTATCTTTCTCTCTAATACTTATGTCTTTCTCACTCTTTGTTTCTCCCTAAAACCTCTGTCTCTCTCACACTCACTCTCTTTGTCTCTCCCCCTTTCTCTCTAAAACATTTCCTTGCACCCCCACATTCTCTCTCTCCCTAATACTTTCTCTCTCTCTCACTCCCCCAACATTCTTCTCCCACTCCCTCCCTTTCTCTTTCTCTTTCTCTTTCTCTCTAAAACTTCCTTCACACTCTTTATAACTTCTCTCTCTGTCTAAAATTTCTCTCTTACACTCACAAAAAGTTCTCTCTTAAATATTCTCTCTCCCTTTCTCTAAAATATCTCTCTCTCACCCCAACATTCTCTCCCCCCTCTCTCTCTCTTTGGGTCTCTCTCTCCCTAACACACTCTCTCCCTATCCCCCAATACTCTTTCCACTCCTCATGCCCTTTGTCTCTCTCCCTCAGTTAGTTAGCCCATCTATCTCTCTCTCCCAAACACATTGCCTCTCTCTCACTCCCCCTAACATTCTTCTCTCTCTCCTTCCCTCTCTCTCTAAACTTTCCCCTTTCTCTTTTTCTCCTTCTCACTCTCTCTGTGTCTTCCTCACACTTACTTACTCCCTTTCTTTATCTAAAGTCTCTTTCTCTCTCATAGCTACAACTTCTATCCCTTTTTTTTCCCTCTATCACACTCTCCCCCTCTCTCTCACTGACTCTCTTTATTTCTCTTTCCTTTTCTAAAACTTGTCTCTCTCCTAATCTCTCTTTGAAACTTCTATCTCTTTGTGTAAAAACTTCACCTTCTCTCTCTTTCTCTAATACTTCCCACTATCCCTCTCTCTTTATAACTTCTCTCCTTTTCTCCCTTTCACTCTCTTTCTCTTCGAAAGTCTCTTTTCTTATTTTTCTCTCTAAAACTTCTATCCCTATTCCTCTTTGCCACTTTCTCTCTCTCTTTCTCTCTTTGTCTCTCTTTCTTTCACTCAAACTTCTCTCTCTCTCACTTTCTCTCTAAACATTCTTTCTCTCTCTCTCTCTAAAACTTCTCTCACACTCTCTTTCAAACTTCTCTCCCTGTCTCTCTAAATCATCTCTTTCTATTTAAAACTTCTTGTCTTTCTCTCTAAAACTTAGGTCTCTCTCTCTCTCACTCTTTCACTTTCTCTTTCTCTCTAAAGCCTCTGTCTCTTTAAAATTTTTCTCTCACTCTTCTAAATCTTCTCTTCCTTTTTCTCTCCTCCCTCTATAAAACTTCTCTCTTTTTCTCTCTAAAACTACACTCTAATTTTCTCTCTCTTACTTTCTTTCTCTCTCTCTCTCTCTCTCTCTCTCAGTCTCTCTCTCAAAGACTTCTTTCTCTCTCTCCCCTTTCTCTCACTCACTCTCTTTCTCCTTCTAAAACAACTCTCTCTTTTTAACTTCTCTTTCTCTCTTCCTCTCATTCTCTCTCTAAAATTTCTCTCATCCTCTTTCTCTCTCTAAAATTTCTCTCAGTTTGTCTCGCTTTCTCTCTTTATCTCTCACTCGCCCTCTCTTTCTCTCCCTCTCTCACTTTCTCTCTAAAACTACTTTCCCTCTCTCTTGCTCTCTCTCACTTACTCTCTTTTTCTCTCTCTAAAACATCTTGCTCTTGCACTCTCTATCTAAAACTTTTCTTTCTCTCTCTCCCCTCCCTCTCTCTTTCTCTCTCCCCCTAATACTTTGTCTCTCTCTCTCTCCCCCTCTCTCTATGTCTCTCTCTCCCCAACACTCTTTCTCTTTCCACCATACTCTTTCTCTCTCTCTCTCTCTCTCTCTCCCCAACACTCTCCCTCACTCTCTTTGCCTCTCTCTCTTAGTCAGCTAGTCAATCTCTCTCTGTCTCTCTTTTTCTCTCTCTCTCCACAACACTTTGTCTCTCTCTCACTCCTACTAATATTCTTCTCTCTCTCCCTCCCTCTTTCTCTAATACTTTCTCCTCTCTCTATAACTTCTCTTTCTTTTTCTCTCTCTCACTCTTCCCCTCTCTGTCTCTCAGTCTCTCTTTCTTCTCTCTCTATTCCTTTCTCTCTCTTTATCTCTCTCACCACTCACTTTCTTTTTCTAAAACTTGACTTTCTCTCTTTCTCTTTTTGTGCCACTCGCTCTTTAAAACTTTTTCCTCTTTCTTTCTCTTTCTCTCACCCATTGTTGCGATGTTCACATGACACGAGCAAAGAAAATTAAGTTTTATTTATAAATATGCTTTGAAAAGAGAGACTGGATGAGATTATTTATAAAATGGGATATAAAGGATCTAAAAGAAAAAGGGAGTCACCACTGACCTAAAATCTTGGTGAAATCAGACACCTTAAAAAAAATGGTCTATAGTTTGTTTTTAAAACAGGTTCGGAGGTTGGTTACATGTAGGGAAGGTGTTAGCACCTTACAATACCCTTTCGATGCCATGTTAATCTTATGCCATTTGTACCTACAATAAACTTTGTCTATGCTTCCTTAAATTACAAAGGGTAGAATAATCTGATTTTTATATTGCAAAAATTTTTGTTCAAAAAATAGTAGGCCGGTCCTTTTTAGGTGGGAGCCTACTTTAATCTTGCAGGAATAAATGTATTCGCCTTAATCCTATGACTTCCTTTTGTTAAAAAGATCACATTAATTTTGAGAGAAAAATTGATTTTTTTAGGAAATCTCATAAGTCCCTTTTTAAAAAAAAAAAAACTGAAATATATATGTGTTCCTCCTAAGGGGAGACCTAATCAAGCTATAAGAAAAAATGCCTTTGGCTTTGTTTCTTATAGCTTTTCCCAGAAAGTTTTTTTTGATAATCTTTTGTAAAAGATTAAAATAGGCCATTCCTCTTCAAATGAGGCCTATATAGGTCATAAAAATAAATGCCTTCACCTTTATTTCTACAACTTAAAAAAAAAAATTGTTTTGCAAAAGGAGGATGCTTAAAAAAACTTTTGTTTCCTATTTTATTGTACATCTTATATTCAATTTTCTAGCTCCTATTACCCTCTTTCATTTATTCTATTTATTTATTATTGTTTCTTTTTATGGTTTTATGGAAAACCTTATAAAAATAAAACTTCAAAAAGACATCTTCTCTAGCATGTCGAAATGAAGAGGGATTTCGGTCCCTCTCTATGTAGCACAACCATGCCCAGCCGGCTAGCATCTACTGCACATGGTGTAGCAAGGGCTGCTGCAGCATCACCAACATCCGGCAATGTTATAGCATAGGAAGAGAAGGAGCAAAAGGCTCTCTCCTCCTTTCAAACAAGTAGAGCAATGATGCAAAGAAGTTTAGAATATCTAGAACCCAACAAGTCCAAAAACAAAACCAAGCCAACATACTTAAGAAAAAGGGGTGCTAGCCTTAATGGAAAAATAACCCAAGGTTATTAAGCAGAAAATGGAGCATAGTACCTGAGTGCCTCACTCTCCCTAAAAGTTGCTTAACAGTCTTGGTTCAGTAACAGGAGCACACGTTCATCATGAGTTCATGTTCTTGACCTTCATTCACTAGGACAGCATAGAGACGGTCTTGGCACTCTAGTAGGAACCTCAAGCTTCTTCACTACTCGCTGTATGTACATGATCAAGCGGATGAATGTGAATGAAATGGGAGTGCAATCCGAGAGAGTGGGGTTCGTGTATAAGTGCTTTGTTTTTTGGTTCTTTGAACAGGGGTTACACAACACTCCTTTTGGAAAGGGGTATCTGTGTTTTTGCATGGCTCTTGGATGGGGATGGAACTCTCTATTTTTAGAAAACTCTCAGCCCAAGAAAGATGATCTCTATTTTTTTGAATACTTCATTCTAGGAAAGACCTCTCTTTGTTGGTTCTCTTCTCTTCTCCATTTATAGCTGAAGGGGGTGTTGGCTTCACCTGTCCATTTCTCTGCAAGTTGGCATCACCTTTGCTCTAGCTTACTCATGCTCTGCTCTATGTCATTGTCCTCCTATGATACACTTTGGTGCCCACCCTTTTTATGCTGCATTTTGGCTATTACATTCCTTATGCAAGGGGTAGTTATCGGATGCTTAAAGGAGGGGTGGTGCTATTCTGCATCAATTGTCCATGTAGTGCGGCTCCTGTCATGTCCTCTTTACTGCCCATTCTACTGTACTAGCTGCTAAACTTGTCATGGCAATTGTTGAAGTTTAATGGAGGGTGGTGCAGCTGCTCCTCCCTTACTATCTAATCTTGCAGCTGGTGAACCATTCTGTAGCAGCCATCATGCTTCCATTCTATAGCCATAGTAGCTAGTGGAAACTGCTGAATTTTAATGAGGAGTGGTGGAGCAGCTCTTCCCTTGCTGATTCACTTTGTTGTAGCTAGTGAGCCATCTTGTACCATTATGTTTGCTACTCATCCTCTGCCATAGCAGCTAGCGGATCTTGATGATGATGTGCATGGAACTATAGCCCAGTCATGGAACTACGGCTAGTTTGATCTTGAAGAAGAGTTTCTGACTTTCAAAAGGAAGAAAGCAAATAGGGGAAGAGGCACCGACCAAAAGGAAAGAGGAGGGGTTTGGTTATGCCAAAGAACCAAACCCCTCTCATGCATGTTTCCAAATTCTCATTTTTCATCATTTTTTTCATTTTCAATTTTTTTTAAATTATTTCTTATACTATTTTTTTTATTCTTTTTGTATTTTTTATTTAAAAATCTAATACAAGTTATTTTGAGTTCTAAATGAAATTTGGTATCTATAGCTGCCCCCCTTTGCTTATCTTTCTAGGAACTAGAAGGTAAGCAAAGGTAGAAGACAGTTTCATTTGAAACAATATGGGATTGAGTTAAACAAAGTCTAACTCCAGCTTGGGCAATAAACGGTTAAGTCAAACAAAGCCCAACTCTAGCTTGGGTAATAAAAGGTTAAGTCAAACAAAGCCTGACTCTAGCTTGGGTGATAAAATAGTTAATTCAAACAAAGCCCAACTCTAGCTTGGATAACAAAAGGTTGAGTCAAATGAAGCCCAACTCTGACTTGGGTGATAAAAGGGTTAAGTTAAATGAAGCTTGACTTTGACTCGGTGATAAAAGGTTAAGTCAAATGAAGCCTGACTCTAGCTTAAATGATAAAAGGGTTAAGTCAAATGAAGCCTAACTCCAGCTGGGTGATAAAAGGTTGAGTCAAACAAAGCCTAATTCTGACTTGAATGATAAAAGAGTTAAGTCAAACAAAGCCTGACTTTGACTTGAATGATAAAAGGGTTGAGTCAAACAAAGCCTGACTTTAGCTTGAATAATAAAAGGTTGAGTCAAATGAAGCTTAACTCCAGCTTGAATAATAAAATGGTTGAGTTAAATGAAGCTTGATTCTGTCTTGAATGATAAAAAGGTTGAGTCAAACAAAACCCGACTTCAGCTTGAGCTATGAAATTTTAAGTCTGCACAAAGATTGATGGTATGAGCCTAGGCTCAATCTTGGCTCAACTTCATTGGCTAAGAATATGAATTTCATGACATCAAGAGGGTTTGAAATGTTGACCTAGCTCAACGTAGGCTTGACTCATCAAGTACGAGGCCGAGTTCAATAGCATAATGTTGATCTGAAGTAGAATACACACATGTCAACTTAGGGATCCTCTGCAAGACATGTATTTTGGCCTGGAAGTCCATTGTCAAGTGTGATTAAGATTATGTTGGTAATATGGTTTTGAAGGAAACAGCTTACCCAACTCTTTAGCCACTAATTGGACTAAGCTCAAGTTCTTGTTCTTGCCACCTTTTGAGGTTATGTAGAAGCACCTGCTTTCCTAAAAACTATTGTGTTTGCTAACCATGACATGATCTAGTACTATACTTGCTTTGGATTCTTTATTTGAAAGACACTCAAAGACATTCTCAAGCATAAAACTTTGACCATCAACTACCATTGGACTCTCATCATTGCATCCGAGTGGTTGTATTTTTTCAACATAGTGTAGTATACCTATAGTCTATATGATGCATGTGGGGGTAATGCATGATGCATGTAGATTTTTGGTAAAGGTACAATTTTCTTTTGAAATCGGTCTCCACTTTCATCACATCTAACATTTTTTCTTGAAAGTGAAAGGAAGCCAGTGAGGGTGCATTCTTAGAGAGTTCAAATTGTGGCCCTTTGCTATGCACTTTCCATTTGAGTAATTAATTCTTAGCCCTTTTGATACGCTTTGTCCTTGAGGCAATGACAACACTGTAATAAAAGTCCTTTTTCTTGCAAACATCCAAGTGGACACATTCTGATAGTACTTAAGCTCATAAATTTTATCAGTTGTGTAACTGCCTATTTATTTTCAATTTTGCCATGTTCTTGCTCAATCACGAAATGATGATGATGATATACTTATGGCATTTCAAGGTTAATTTTAACATGGAATGCATGCTGATACTAAAAAGGCAAATAATTTCAAAGGAAATGGAAATTTTATTGATAAATAGAAGAATTTACATTTCTATGAGAATTTAGGATAGGAAAGGGTATAAGAAAGCATTTACAATTAGAGTGTATAGAAAGGAAAATGAGCACAAAAATTAGGGAAGGGAAATGATCTCTTGAAGACATCTTTGGTTCAGGCTGTGCCTCTCCTTTAAGCTGCAATTCCAGGCCACTTTGTTAAGCATAATATTTTTTTGACAGTGTTAGAATTTACTGGATGGGGCAACTCATCATCATCCATATTTGTAAGGACTAGTGCGCCGCTTGAAAATACCCTCTTTACCACATAGGACCCTTCATAATTCAAGGTCTATTTGCCCTAGTTATCTTTCTGGATCAGCAGAATCTTTTTCAAAACCAAATCTCCCTCATAAAACTGCCTTGGACAAACTTTCTTATCATGAGCTCTCATTATCCTTTTCTTGTTATTGCATGGCCATTGATATGGTTCCACAAATTTCGTCATGCACTTCTTTAAGCAATTGTTAGGCTTCTTTGGCATTGACACATCTTAAAAGTACTGTGTTGTGATTTCTTTTGTAAAGCACATCGTTACTCAAGAAGAACCCTATTGCCAACCTTCTAAGGGTCGTACTGTCATTTTCTAAAGCTCTATTAGGATATTCTCAATATTGAATGAACTGCTTGATATCACTATGCCATGGCTTGCCATCAGGTTCTTCCTTGATATTAGCACAGTAGGCTGACTCTTCTCACCTTTGAAGCCTTATTTTGGGAATTTTTCCATACTCATTCAGATTGAACATGGAAGATAGTGTAGCTAGGGGATTAGCTATTAGATTGTCAACTCGAGGTATATGCTGGGAAAGTGATTTCTTGAAATTGTTCCATCATTTCTCTTATGTACTTTTGGTAAGGGATTAACTTAGAATCTTTGGTTTCCCATTCACCCTTTTAACTGATGAACAACTAGCTCAGAATCCCCATAAACATCTAAGATTTCAATTTTGAAATTCAATGCTACTAGGATTCCAAGGGCATAGAATTTATATTCTACAATATTATTGGTGCAATCAAAGCATAGCTTTGCAGTCATAGGAAAATATTTTCCTTTAGGTGAAATTAGAATTGCCCCAATTCCATGCCATAAGGCATTCAATACACCATTAAAGAGAAGAGACCATCATTTCTCACCTGGCATCTCATTCTTCACAGAGAGTGCCATGATATCCTCATTTGGAAATTCTGATCGAATTGGTTCATGATCAAATATCGAATGATTTGCCAGATGCTTGGTGATTGCACTCCCTTTTATAGCCTTTCATGGGACATAGATGATATCATATTCAAATAACAACTTTTGCCACCTCGAGATCTAACTAGTGAGAGCTAGTTTTTCAAAAATGTATTTGATGGGGTCCATTTTTGAGATTAGCCAAGTGGTATGTCGAAGCATGTATTGCCTGAGATAGTGGGCTGCCCATGCCAAGGCACAATAGGTTCATTCCAACATTGAGTATCTAGATTCATAGTTAGTAAATTTTTTGCTTAAATAATAGTTACTTGTTCTTTCTTTGTAGCCTCCTCGTGCTACCCCAGCATACAACCCATTAACTCTTCAAGCACAGTTAGGTACATAAAGAGTGGTCTTCCCTGTATTGGTGGGACTAGGACTAGTGGATTTTGCAGATACAATTTTATTTTGTCAAATGCCTCTTGGCATTCATCATTCCACTCATTGCATTGATTTTTGCACAAAAGCTTGAAAATTGGTTCACATTTGGCCATTAATTGCAAGATGAATTTGGCAATGTAGTTCAATCTTCCCAAGAAACCTTGTACCTCTTTCTTAGCTTTTGGAATTGGCATGTCTAAGATTATGCAAACTTTATCTGGATCTACTTCTATCCCCTTTTGGCTAATCATGAACCCTAGCAATTTGCTTCACTTGACACTAAATGTACATTTGGTAGGATTTAGCCTAACTTGATACTTCCTTAATCTGTCAAAGAGCTTGCAAAGATGAATGACATGTTCTTCTTCTGATTTTTATTTTGCTATTATATCATCAATGTAAACCTCAACTTCTTTATGCATCATGTCATGAAATAGTGTCACCATAGCTCTTTGATAAGTTGTCCCAGCATTTTTCATGCCAAAACGACATTACTTTGTAACAAAAGGTGCCTTACTACATGAAGAAAGTGGTTTTTTCCTTGTCTTCTAGGGCCATTTTGATTTGGTTATACCCTGAAAAGCCATCCATGAATGAGTAGAATTTTTAGTGGTATTATCCACAAGTACATATATGTGAGGAAGAGGGAAATCATCTTTTGGGCTCACTCTATTTAGATCGCAATAATCTACACATACCCTGATTCTTCCATCTTTCTTAGGCACTGGTACAATATTGGCAATCCATTTTAAGTACTTTAATACCTCAATAAAACCAGCATCAAATAGCTTTTTTACTTCTTTCTTTATTTTTAGGAGCAAGTCAGGCTTCATTCTCCTTAATTTTTGTTTTACTAATTTAAATCCAAGTTTAATTGGCAAACAATGTACTACTATGTCAGTATTTAATCCAGGTATATCTTGATATGACTATGCAAATACATCTTTTATTCTTGTAGGAGATTGATTAAATCACATTTCTCCTTTTTTGCCATTTGACTGCCAATTTTGACTTCTCTTCTATCTTCTTTAGTGCCTAAATTAATTATTTCAATGGGTTCTTGATGCCGTGTGATACCTTTCTCCTCTTGCTCAACTAACCTTATCAATTCAAGGGAAGGTTTCCATTCTTTTCCTTCCTCTTTTGTTGGTTCACTATTGCTGTGACATCTGAAATTGTAGCTTGGAGGAAAGGTACAACCCTCTTCAAAGTTGTCATTTTGAGACCTAAATTATTAGGTTCAATTATTGCAGGTAAAAGGTTGGATGTGAATGCATGGGTGCATGTGGTTAATTTAGAAGATAAGGAAAAGGAGATGGAAAACAAAATGAAAAGTGCATTTTATTCAAAATAAACATTGAAGCATAGTAAACATGTCCTACCCATACAAAATCCAATCAAGGCCTTGGGCTAAGCCATTCGTAGGGTTATAGGAGAAATTACATGGAATTCAAATTAAAGACAATAGGAAGCTCTTGAACAGTCCAGTTCTTCAGCTCTGATCCTGGTGTGCATGGTGTTACCAAATTAGTTTCCTCATTTATATCTTTTCTAATGATAGATATTTGCTTCTAGTCATGCATCCCATCACTTATGAAGGACATATATAATAGTGGGATTTCTAGTTTGCCGATCTTAGACTCCCTTCCTTCGAGGTAGGCAAGCCTTCTTTCACTTTTTTCTTTAGCAAGGCAAGTGCAATCAACTCTTGTGGGCCTGTAACTAAGGCCAAACCTTTCTTCTACCTTTGATATCTTAAGAGGCCTACCATCTCCTTGCCCCCATTTTCCTAGGCCTTCATTGACCTTGTATTTCGTCTCAACATTGTGCCACCATTATGGATGTGGAAGAGAGATGAGGTTCAGGAATTTGCAATCCTTCTTGCACATATGCCGCATTCACAATCTCAAACAATTGGAAAGCACTTTCTAAGGATTCCTTGGCTATTTCTATGTTAAGGGGTGTTAGAGGATTTTCATCAATTGGGCCATTTGTCCTTCCAAGTCAAAGACAAAACTATTTTAGTTCGTCATAAGATGGCTCAATCATTGGCTGCTCCATTCTCTTTTTTCATAGCCGTGTAGGATATGGTGAATGTGGAGCTATATTTTTTCCTCCTTATCAAAACCTCTAAAGAATAAACCATATTACTGAATGAATGATGAAAATACATAAATGTATTAGACATCAAGATGAAATACGGAGAAAATGACAAAATTGTCTTTTTCAAAAAAAACAAAAAGTGCATTTCATGAGGGTGGGTTCTATAGTCCTAAATAGGTTCTCAAATTATCCCTTCTACCTCACACTTGACTAGCAAGGGATTTTAATTTGAGTAAGAGGATTTCAAGTGGCTACATGGAAACAATGGCTTCTCGAAGGCTAACCTTACTTTGTTCCTGTCTAACCTGTGAGTGAACAATGTCTAGGTAGAGGACTTTATGCATGCAATACTGAAAGAAGAGTGTTGAGGAATGTACAAGTAGGAAAATAAACATGCAATGACAATCAAAATGCAAAAGGTATAAGTAATCTTGTAGCAAATATAATATGCCTTCTATTTTCTTGTGCTATTGAATTTTTAACTTTTGTATGCTTTTTAACTTGAAGATAGTGAATAGAATATCTATCACACCTTTTCTAATTTTTTTTTTTGGACTTGCCATAACATAATGCAAATAAGAGTTTCATTGTCTATGGATATTTTAAATTACTTAGAGAATGACAAGAAGGAATAAAATAATCAATGTTATGGATAAGTGATAAATGACTATCCACATATTAGGTAAAATACAATACACTTCAGGATAACCAAATCCCACTCAATTTTTATAAATGACTATCCCCCCTTTTTTGTTTGTTTCCAAGTTTCTAACCTTTAGACTTGAACAAGCTCCAAATTACAATGCAATGCTATTCAGCCTATTTTGTTTGTTCATTGGTACAATGTTTGCTATCCATCCAATGAACTTTGCCCAGTCAAGACAAATACTTAGCCATTGTATAAAAGAGTGGACAAAGTTTATAGTTTGTGAAGTCCTTAATTGTACAAATAGAGGAATTCTTTTTCTAAACAAATTAGACTCTGCATAAAGCTTATAGTTTTTGCAACTATCATTGTTCACTTTGAAATAAATGCAAGTCTGTTATAAATCTAGGAGGACAAATTCGTACCCATTGAAAAATAAATGCCATCTTAAGAAGCTTTATTTGGGTTTTTGATACATCAATAATTGATGGCCAAACAAGTGACAATGAATTCTACTAAGCATCCTTAGATAAAAGATTGTTGGAGAGAGAAAAATAGAGAGAGAGAGGAAGAATTTTTAAGGGAGGGATAGAGAGTGGGAAAGACAAGTTTCAAAGAGAGAGAGAGACTAAGAAGTTTTACAGAGAGAGAAGGAAAGAGAAAAAGAAACCATTAAGAGAGAGAGTGAGAAGTTTTATAGAGAAAGAGAGTGAGACACAGAAAGGGAGAGACAGAGACTTTAGAACAACAGAGAGAGAGTGAGTAAGGGAGAGTGTGAGAGAGATAGAGAGTGAGACATGTTCAATAGAGAAGTTTTAGAGAGAGAGAGTGAGAAGAAATTTTTGAGAGAAAGAGAGTGAGATAAATTTTAGTTAGAGAGGAAAGAAAGAGAGAGAGAGAGAGAGAGAGAGAGAGAGAGAGAGAGAGAAGTTTCATCCCAGTAAGGAGAGGGAAAGACGAAAAGAGAGAGAAAGAGAGGAAGAAGTTTTAGAGGGAGAGAGAAAGAGAAAGAGAGAGAGACTAAGAGAAGTGTTACGGAGAGAAAGAGAGAGACAAGTTTCAAAGAGAGAGAGACTAAGAGAAGTGTTAGGGAGAGAAAGAGAGAGGGAAAGTGCAAATGAGAACTTTTAGAGAGAGAGAAAGTGAAGTTTAAAGAGAGAGTGAGAGAGAGAGAGAGAAATTTAAGATAGAGTAGGGAGTTTTAAAGAGAGAGGGAGATAAAGAAAGAGAAACTTCAAAGACAAAGAGAGAGACAAACATAGAGACAGAGAAAAAGAGTGTTAGAGAGAGAGAACTTTTAGAGAAAGGGAGAGGTGTTGGAGAGAGAGAAAGGGATGGAAGATTTTAAGAGAATGAGAGAGTGACAGAAGTTTTAGAGGCATGGAGAGAGAGGTAAGTGTTAGAGAGAGGGAGAAGGATAGAGCAAAGTTTTAGAGAGAGAGAAAGAGAACTTGGTTTGTGAAAGAGAGAGAAAGAGAGATAAAGAGTGTGAGAGAGAAATTTTAGATAGAGTACGAGAGAGTGAGAGAGTGAGAAGTTTTACAAAGTGAGTAGAGTTTTAGAGAGGGAGAGAGACATATTAATAGAGAAAAGCTCTAGAGAGAAAAAGAGAGACAAAGTAATAGAGAGAAGTTTTAGAGAGACAAAGGGAGAGAGAGATGTTTTAGAGAGAAGGGGGAGAGAGTGTATATGAGAGAGAGAGAGGGGAGGAGAAGTTTTATAAGAGAGACAAAGAAAGGGAGAGAGAGATGTTTTAGAGAAAGTGAGAGAAAAGTTTTAGACAAAGAGAGAAATAGAAGTTTTACAGAGATAGACAGATAGAGAGCTTTTAGAGAGAAAGAGAGGGAAGTTTGGTGAGGAGAGAGAAAGAGATGTTATAGGGGATGAGAGAGAAAGAGCAAGACATTCAAGTTTTAAAGAGTGAATGAAAGAGAGACATAGAAAGAGAGAAAGTCAAATTTTAGAGAGTGAGTCACAGAGAGAGTATTGGGGGTACACAGAGAGAGATTATTGGAGGACAAAGAGAGACATAAAGGAAGAGAGAGAGAGTTGGGGAGGTGGGGAGAGAGAAAGAGAGAGAAATTTAGGGAGGGAAAGAGAGTCCATTGCAAGTGAATGACCAAAGTTTTGCACTTGAGAATGTCTAAGTGTCTTCCAAATATAGTCCAAAACAAGTACAGTAATTGGTCATGTCATGGCTAGCAAACACAGTAGTTTTTAGGAAAGTAGGTACTTTTGCACAAACCTTTATCATTTGCTCCAGAGTCAGGCCTCATTTGACTTAATCCCTTATCATCGGCACCAAAGTTGGGCCTTATTTGACTCAACCCCTTATCATTTGTGCTAGAGTCAGGCCTTATTTGACTCAACCCTTATCATTTGCACCGAAGTTGGGCCTCGTTTGACTTAATCCCTTATATATGTGCTATAGTCAGACCTCATTTGACTTAACCCCTTATCATGTGCTCTAAAGTTAGGCCTCATTTGACTCAACCCCTTATCATTTGTGCTGAAGTTAGACCTCATTTGACTTAACCCCTTATCATGTGCTCTAAAGTTGGGCCTCATTTGACTCAACCCTTATTATCTGTATTAAAGTCAGGCCTCATTTGACTCAACCCCTTATCATTTGCATTGGAGTCGGATCTCGTTTTACTCAACCCTTATCATTTACATTAGAGTTAGGCCTTATTTGACTCAACTCCTTATCATTAATGTTAGAGTCGGGCCTCATTTGACTTAACCCCTCATCATCTACGCCAGAGTTGGGCCTCATTTGACTTAACCCCTTATTATCTATGCTGGAGTTGGGTCTCATTTGACTCAACCATTTATCATCTGCATTAGAGTTGGGACTCATTTGACTTAACCGCTTATCATTTGTGCCAAAGTTAGGCCTCATTTAACTCAACCACTTATCATTTACGCTGAAGTTAGACCTTGTTTGACTCAACCCCTTATCATCTGCACTAGAGTCAAGCCTTGTTTGATCAATCCCTTATCATCTGCACCAGAGTTGAGCCTCATTTAACTTAACCCTTTATCATTTGTGTCAAAGTAGGGCTTAGTTTCACTCTACCCTTTTATCACCCAAGTAGAAGTTAGGCTTTGTTTAACTCAACCTTTTATCACTTAAGCCATTGTTGGGCTTCATTTGACTCAACCCTACATTGTTCCAAATGAAATCGTATCTCCTACCTTTGCTTACTTTCTAGTTCCTAGAAAGATAAGCAAAGGGGAGTAGCTGTAGACACCAAATTTTATCCGAAACCCAAAATGACTGGTAATGGGAATTTTTTTTTTAAAAAATAAATAAATAATAAAAATAGTAGTAATAATAAAATAATTAAAATAATAATATAATAATTAAAAAATAAAAATAAACAAAAAAATGAAATGAAAATTTGGGAACTGGTAGGAAGGGGGTTTGGTTCTTTGGCATAACCAAACTGTCCCTCTTCTCTTTTGAGGTTAGCCCCTTTTCCTTGCAAAATCAGCACTCTCCTCTTAGGAAACAAATCAAGCCTCGTCTCTACCAAATCATGCACCACCCTTCATGAACAGCAGCTTTCACTAGCTACTATGGCTGCAAAATGGAAGCATGATGGTTGCTATAGAATGGTTCACCAGTTGCAAGACAAAACAACATAGGAGGAGTGGCTCCACAGCCCCTCATTAAAACTTTAGCAGCTTCTCCCTAGTTGCTATGCCTAATGCCAGCAGCAACACAACAGCAAAAGAGTGGAGCGTAGCTGTTGTGGTGCTAGATTGGGAAGGACGGTGACCAGTTGGTTGCAGTAATCGGGAACATGCAGAGATAGTGGAGACAGAATAATGCAGCATTAGCTCATGAGTGTGGCAATGTCCACTTGCTAAAACCATAATAGATGGATAGTGATCAACAACTGCACTTCCACCCTTGAACCACATGGAAACAAGATAGTTGCAACTTACAACAGAAAGTTGGTAGGTGCCATTGTATAGTAGAGATATAGCAATGTGGAGCAAAGCATGAGTAAGGGAGTGACACCAATACACAGAGGGGCGGTGACCCATGGGTAGAGGTAAAAACAGCACCAATTTCGGCTATAAAAGGAAAGTTCCTTCTCCAGTTGGGCCTCTCTTCTTAAAAAAAAAAAAAAGATTTCCTTCTCCATTCGAAATCCCATCACCAACAGAGTGCTTCTTGCCTAAACAAGAGAGTCTTAGAGAAACAGAGAGCTTTGGCTCCCATACAAGGGTCCTCAGTAACTCAGAAATCTTGAAACACACAAGAGTAGCCCTCCAAACTCTATTGCACTTGGAGACATGAATCAAGGCACCGAACACAACTCATGGCCATAGCATCCTACTCAAACACCCACCAGCACCAAAGATAACTCACCTTCCCCCACAAACCAAAGACAAACATGCATACGTGGCAGAGATCAAAGGATGAGGTGTGGAACATTGAAGCATGTCAACATAATTTAGTCCAATCCTAAAGGGTTCAGA
Organism: Dicorynia guianensis; assembly: GCA_037013595.1. Taxonomy (NCBI): domain Eukaryota; kingdom Viridiplantae; phylum Streptophyta; class Magnoliopsida; order Fabales; family Fabaceae; genus Dicorynia; species Dicorynia guianensis. Next base: position 18,404,899 of record JASUAB010000002.1, on the reverse strand, counting down.
GACACAAAAACTAGTAGAAGAATTGGCAGATTGAGAGAAACTAGTAGAGAAGAGTTAAATAGCAGCCTGCCAGATCGAAGGAGTGTGATAGTATTGACTAAGGTGTGCTATGCTCCTTGTTTGTTTTGTTTGCTTTTGTTTTGTATTTTCATGAACATGATTGAGTTTTGATCTTCTTGGCTTATATGTGGATGTCATTGTTAAGTAGCATAGATCATTTTGGTCACTGTTGGTTCCTGATAAGTTGTGTCCATGACTCATTTTCTTGTTCAATGTGGCTCTAGTTTGAGAACATTTTTAGGAATGAAATGAAACCATGTTTGTGAAGCAATATCAAATTTAGCCCTTCTTGTATTTTGCATGTCCATGTTGTTTTAGTGTGAGTATGGGTTGAATCAGCCTTGTCCCTTCATGCAATTTGTATGTTACTATTTTTTTGGTATGCATATCACTATTTCTGGTGTATGGGCTGAATTAGTTTTGGCCTTTCATGCAAAAGAAAAAAAAACATTTTTTAAGTTGTAAAAATAAAGGCGAAGACATTTATTTTTATAACTTACATAGGCCTCACCTGAAGAGGAATGGCATATTTTAATCTCTTTTTGCAAAAAATTATCCAAATAAGCTTTCAATGAAAAGCTACGAGAAACAAAGGTGAAAGCATTTTTTCTTGTATCTTGATTAGACTCCAACTTGAATAGGAATGAGTCTATATCTATATTCCTTAAAAAGGCTTATTAGTATAAGATTTCTAAAATTAATTTTCCTACCAAAATTAATATTTTTTAAGGAAGCCATGGGAAATAAAGGCAAATGTATTTATCCTTCATGAGCTTAAAGTGGGCTCTCACATGAGTAGGATGAACCTATCCTTTTTCAAGATATTTGCAATATAAAAAATCAAACTATTCAACCTTCTTTAATAAGGAAGCATGGACAAAATTTATAGCAATTATAAGTGACATAAAATTAACATGGTAATGAAAGGATGTTATAGGGTGTTAACACCTTCCATACACGTAACCAAGCCCCGAACCCATTTTCTTTTTAAAAAAATGCAGACAATTTTTTTGATAAAGGTGTCTAATCTCACCAAGGTTTTAGATCAGTGGCAACTCCTAATTTTCTTTTAAACATGTTTATAAATAGATTTTTTATTTTTTTTTCTTCGCTTGCATCACGTAGACATCATGACACCTAACACTCTCTTCCCACCAGTCTTTTTCTCTCCTTCTCCCTATCTCCCAAGCACTCCCTTTCTCTCTCTCTCTCTCTCTCTCTCTCTCTCTCTCTCTCTCTCTCTCTTTCTCTCTCTTCTAAAGCTTCCATTGCTCTCTCCACATCTAAAACTTATGTTCCTCTCTATCACACACTCTTTCTCTCTTTCTTTCTATCTCTCTATCTAAAATTTCTCTCACTCTCTCTCTCAAAGTTCTCTCTCCTCCTCTCTTAGTCTCTCTCTGAAACTTCTCTGTCACTATCTCTCCCTTTTTCTCTCTCAAAACTTCTCTTTCTCTCTTTCCATCTCTATTTGTAACACTTCTCCCACTTTCTTTCTCTCTCTCCCTCCCAAAAACTTCTCTTTTTCTATCTCTAAAACTTCTGTCACTCTCTCCAAAACTTTTATATATCCCACTCCACTCTCTAAAACTTGGCTTTCTCTCTATCTTTATAAAAATTCTCTTTGTTCTGTCTTTGTCTCTCTCTCACTCTCTCCAAAGTTTCCATTTCTCTCTCTTTGTGTCTAAAACATTTGTTCCTCTCTCTTTAAAACTATTATTTCTCTCTCTGTCTAAAACTTCTCTCATCCTCTCTCCAAAAGTTCTCTTTTCTCCTTTCTCAGTCTCTTTCTAAAACTTCTCTCTCACCATCTCTCCTTTTCTCTCTCTAGAACTTCTTTATCTCCCTTTTCTCTCTGTTTGTAAAACTTCTCACACTCTCTTTCTCTCTCCCCCTCTCTAAAACTCCTTTATCTTTCTCTTTAAACTTCTCTTTCCCTCTCTCTTACTTTGTTTCTAAAATTTCTCTCTCACTCTTTCTAAAACTTCACTCTCTGTGTTTAAAATTTCTCTCCCTCCCTCTCTCTGTGTCCCAAATTTCTCTCCCAGTCTCTCTAAAATATTTCTTTCTCCCACTTTATTTGTCTAACATTTCTCTATCACTCTCTAAAACTTCTTTGTCTTTCTCCCCAACATTCTTTCCCACTTGGTCACTCTCATTATGTCTCTCTCCATCACTCTCTCTCCCAGTCTCTCTCTCTTTCCACTGCACTCTTTCTCTCCCTCTCTCTTTATAAAATTTCTCTCTGTCTCTCTCTTTAAGATCCCATTTCTTTCTTTGTGTGTAAAATTTTTGGTTTCTCTCTTTATTTCTCTCTTCTCTCCATCTAAAACTTCTCACTCTCTTTAAAGGTTCTCTCTCTTCTCTCAGTCTCTCTCTGAAACTTCTCTTTCACTATCTCTTTCTTCCTCTCTGTTTGTAAAACTTCTCTAACTTTCTTTCTTTCTCTCCTTCTTTGAAACTTCTCTCACTCCCCCTCTCTCTCTGTGTCTGAATTTTCTGTCTCACTCTCTCTTAAACTTCTCTCTCCTAGTCTCTCTCTATGTCTAAAATTATTCTCCAAAACTTCTCTCTGTCCAATATTTTGTGTTACCCTCTCTCTTTATGTCTCTCTCTCCCCAACACTCTCTCGTTCCTACTCTGTCTCTCTCTATCTCCCTAACACTCTCTGTACCCCCTTTGTCTGTCAGTTTGCATGTCTATCTCTCTCTCCCTTGGCCTATTGCTCTGTCTTTCTCTCACTCCCATGAACATTCTTCTCTCTCCCTCCTGTCCTTTCTCTCTTTAAAACTTCCCCTTCTCTCTTTCTATATAACATCTCTCTCTTTTTCTCACTCTTTCTCTCTCTTCCACACTTACTCCCTTTCTCTTTTAAAAGTCTCTTTCTCTCTCTATAGCTAAAAATTGTATCCATTTTTCTTTCTATAACACTTTCCGTCATTGACTCTCTTTCTCTCTTTATCTGTTTGTCTTTCTCTAAACCTTTTCTCTCTTAATCTCTCTAAAACTTTTCTTTCTTCCTCCAACAAACATTATCTCTCTCTCCATAACTCTATCCCACTCTCTCTCTGTGTTCCCAGACTCTTTCTTACTGCCCTCAACATTCTTCTCTCTTTCACTCCTACTCTCCTTTTCTCTTTAAAACCTAACTTTCTCTCTTTCTCTCTCTCTCACTCACTCTCTAAAATTTCTCTCTCTTTCTCTCTCTTACCCTCTAAAACTTCTCTCTCCCTCTCTTTAAAACATCTCTCTCTTTTTCTCATTCTCACTCTTTGTCTCCCACTCTACCTCTTTCCAAGTCTCTCTCACTTCCCTACCACTCTGTTTCTCTCACTATCTCTATCTCCCTAACACACTCTCTCCCCCTTCTTTGTTAGTCTCTCTCTCCCTAACACTTTGTCTTCCTCTCACTCCCCTAATGTTCTTCTCTCTCTTCCTCCTTTTTTCTCTAAAACTTCCCTATCTCTTGATATAACTTCTCTCTCTTTCTCTCTCTCCCTAACACTTTGTCTTTCTCTCACTCCCCCAACATTCTTTTCTCTTTCCCTCCCTCTTTCTCTCTAAAACACCCCTCTCACTCCATGGCTTCTCTCTTTTTCTCCCTCTCACTCTCTTTCACTCACTCCCTTTATCTCTCCAAAGTCTCTTTCCCTATTTTTCTGTCTCTCAAAAACTACTATCCATTTTTCTCTCTGTAATATTCTCCCTCTTTCCCTCTCATTGATTTTATTTCTCTCATTATCTCTCCTTCTTTCACTCAAACTTCTCTCTTTTACTCGCTCTCTAAAAGTTCTTTGCCTCTCTAAAACTTTTCTCATACTTTCTTTGACACTTCTCACCCTCTCTCTCTCTCTCTAAAACCTCTATCTCTCTTAAACTTCTCTCTATCTCTGTAAATTGTCTCTCTCTAAATGTTCCCTCCCTTTTTCTCTCTCCTCCCTCTCTCTCAAACTTCTCTCTCTAAAACTACACTGCATTTTTCTCTCCCTCTCTTAGTCTCTTGCTCAAAAACTTCATTCTTTCTCTCTCTCCTCTCTCTTAGTCACTCTCTTTTTCCATCTAAAACAACTCTTTCTCTCTTCCTCTCGCTCTCTCACACTAAAATTTCTATCATTCTCTCTCTATAAGATATCTCTTACCCTCTTTCTCTCTCTATCTCTCACACACACTCTTTTTCTCTCCCCGTTTTCACAATCTCTCTAAAGTTGCTCTGTCTTATTCTCTCTCCCTTTCTCTTTCTCTTCAAAACTACTCTCCCTCTTTTCCTCCCTTGCTCTCCCTTGCTCTCCTTCTTGCTCACTTACTTTCCTTTTTTCTCTTTCTAAACATCTCTGACTTGCACTCTCTCTATCTAAAACTTCCCTTTCTCTCTCTTTCTATCTAAAACTTCCCTCGCTCTACAACTTCTCTCTGTATAAAATTTCTTTCTCATACTCCTAAAAACTTCTCTCTAGAAATTCTCTCTTCTTCTTGTCTCTAAAACATCTCTCTCTCACCCTAATATTGTCTCTCTCCCTCTCTCTCTTTCCCTCTCTATGTCTCTCCCTCCCCAGCACACACACTCTCTCCCAATCTCTTTCTTTTTCCACCACTCTGTTTCTCTCTCAGTCAGTCAGTCAATCTCTATCTCTCTTTCTCTCTCTCTGTCCCTCTCTTTCTAAAACTTTTCCCTCTCTCTTTATAACTTCCCTCTCTTTTTCTCCCCTTTTCTCACACTTAATCCCTTTCTCTCTCTAAAGTCTCTTTCTCTCTCAATAGCTAAAACTTTTATCCCTTTTTCTCCCTATCACACTCTTCCTCTCTCTCTTACTGACTTGCTTTCTCACTTTATCTCTTTCTTTCTCTAAAACTTGTCATTCTCTCAATCTGCCTTTTAAACTTTTATCTTGCTATGTAAAACTTTGCCTTCTCTCTCTCTCTCTCACTCTTCCCCTCTTTGCCTATCCTTCTACCTCTCTTTTCCTCTTGCTCTTTCTCTTCTCCCTTTCCCTCATTTCTCTATATCTCTCTCACCCACTCTCTTTCTCTTTCTAGAACTTGACTTTCTCTCTTTCTCAATTTCTCTGTCATTCATTCTCTAAAAATTCTCTCTTTCTCTTTCTCTCTCTCCTATTCTCTATAACTTCTCTCTATTTTCTTTATCCCACTATGTGTCTCTCTCTCTCTCTCAAAAATTTGTCTCTATTTCTGTATCTCTCTCCCTTTCTCTCTCTCTCTCTCTCACTCTTTTCTCCCTCTCTAAATCTTCTCTCACTCTCTCCAAAACTTTTCTTTATCCCACTCCTCTCACTATAACTTCTCTCTCTCTCTCTCTCTCTCTCTCTCTCTATAAAACTTCTCTTTGTCACTCTCTCTCTCTCTTTATAAAACTTCTCTTTATCACTCTCTCTCTTCATGTCTAAAACTTCTATTCCTCTCTCTTTGTGTCACACTCTCTTTGTCTCTTGCTCTCTCCTTCCCTCTCTCTCGTGCACCATCTAAAACTTCTCTTAGTTTCTTTCTAAAAGTTCACTCTCTTACCCTCTCACTATCTCTCCCTTTCTCTCTCCTTTAAAATTTTTTTCTCTCTTTCCCTCTCTATCTGTAAAACTTCTCTCACTCTCTTTTCTCTCTCCCTCTCTCTGTGTGTCTGAAATTTCTTTCTCACTATCTCTTAAACTTCTATTTTCCCACTCTTTATCTAAAATTTCTCTCTCCCTCTCTCTCTCTATGTCTAAAATTTCTCTCTAACTCTCTTTAAAATTTCTCTCTCTTACTCTCTGTGTCTAAAAGTATTACTCTTACTCTCTGAACTTCTCCCTCTCTAGAAATTCTCTCACCTTCTCTCTCTAAAACTAGTCTTTCTTTCTCTCTCTCCCCAACATTCTCTCTCACTTAGTCTCTCTCTGTCTCTCTCTATGTCTCTTTCTGCCCAACATTCTCTCTTTCTTCCACCCACTCTCTTTCTCTCCCTCTCTCCATCTCCCCAACAATCTCTTTGCCCCTTCTCTCTATTTGCTTATCTCTCTCTCTCTCTCTCTCTTTGTCTGTTTGTCTATCTCTCTCTCCCTAACACTTTGTCTCTCTTTTTCTCTCTATCACACACTCTCTCTCTCTCATTTACTCTCTTTCTCTCTATCTCTCTTTCATTTTCCAAAACTTTTCTCCCTTTCAATCCCTTTTCGAAACTTCTCCCTCTCTGGGTAAAATTTCTCTCTCACTCTCCCCATCTCTCTCCTTATTTGTCAATTTATTTATTCATTTATCTGTTGGACCCTCTCTCTCTTTCTCTCACTTTCCCTAATACTTCGTCTCTCTTTCTCTCACTCCCCCAACCTTTTTTTCTCTCTCCCTTCCTCTTTGTCTCTCTCTCCCTAAAACTTCTCCCTCTCTCTATAACTTCTCTCTCTTTTTCTCTCTCTTTCTTTGTGCTTCCCCTCTCACTCTCACTTTCTCTCTCTAAAGTCTCTTTCTATCACTATATCTAAAACTTCCCTCTTTGTCTAAAACTTCTCTTTCTTCCCCCTCTCACTCTCACCCTCTCTCTACCTGTTTATTTGTCAATTGTTTATTTATCTGTCTACTTGCCTGTCTCTTTCTTTCTCTCTCTCACTCCCCCAACATTCTTCTTTCTCTATCTAAAAAGTTCCCCCTCTCTCTATCACTTCTCTCTCTTTTTCTTGCTCACACCCTCTCTCTCTTTGTCTCCCTCTCTCACTTACTCCTTTTCTCTCTCTAAAGTCTCTTTCTCTCCCTGTAACTAAACCTTATATCCTTGCTTCTCTTTATCACACTTTCCCTCTCTGTTACTGACTCTCTTTATCTCTTTTTCTTCCTTTAAAACTTCTCTCTCTCCCAATCTCTCTTTGAAACTTCTCTCTCTATAAAACTTCACTTTCTCTCTCCCTTTCTCTCTATACTCACTCTCTTTCTCTCTCAAAAACTTCTCTTTCTCTTTCTCTCTCTTTCTCCAAATCTTTTCTCTTTATCTAAAACTTATCTCTCTCTCTCACTCTTTCATTTGCTCTCTTGCTCTAAATCCTATTTATTCTCTCTTTCCCACACTCTCTCTTAGTCACTCTCTTTCTCTCTCTAAAATAGCTTTTTTTAAAAACTTGCCTTTTCCTCTCACTCACTATCTATCTCTCATTCTCCCTCTCCCTAAAATTTCCCTCCCTTTCTCTATAACTTCTTTCTTTTTCTCCCTCTCACTCCCTTTCTCTCCCTAAGGTCTCTTTACATCTTTCTCTCTCTCTAAACTTCTTTCCCTTTTTTCTCTATCACTTTCTCCTTTTCTCCCTCTCTCACTAACTCTCTTTCTCTCTTTATATCTCTTTCTTTTGCTAAAACTTCTCTCTCTCTCTCTCTCTCACTTGCTCTCTAAAAGTTCTCTCTCTCCAAATCTTCTCTCTCTATCTAAAACTTCTCTATCTTTCTCTTTAAAACTTATGCCTCTATCTCTCCCTAAAATTGCTGTCTCTCTCACACTCACTCTCTTTGTCTCTCAAACTTTTCTTTCTCCTTTTTCCTCTATCTCTCGAAATCCTTTTTCTGTCTAAAACATCTCTATCTTTCCCCTTAGTGCTTATCTCTCTCTTTCTCTCTCATTCTCTCTCATTCTCTCCCTAAAGCCTCATTCTCTCTTTGTATCTCTAAAACTTTTGTCTCTCTCTAAAATTTCTCTCACTCTCTCTAATTCTTCTTTCTCTTTTTCTCTCTCTCAATCTTTGTCTTTGTTTGCCTCTTTCCTTCCCTCTCTCTAAAACTTCTTGCTTTCCTTTCTAAAATTTAAGTCTATCTCTCTCACATTCTCTCTAAATCCTCTTTTTCTTAAACTTCTCTCTTTGTCTCTCTAAAATTTCTCTCTTACTCTCTCTAAATCTTTTCAGCTACTCTCTCTAAAACTTCTCTCTTTTTCCCACTCTAAAACCTCTTTTTCTTCCTCCTACCTACTCTATCTCTCTCTAAACTACTCTCTCTTTTCCTCTGTTGCTCTCATTCCCTCTCCCCCTCTCTCACATACTCTTGTTTGCTCTCTCTCTAAAACTTCTCTTCCTCTAAAACTTCTCTCTCTTGTACTCTCTCTATCTAAAACTTCCCTTTCTCTCTCTCGACCCCTCTCTCTCTTTCTCTTACTGCCCCCAACATTCTTCTCTCTCCCTCCATTCTCTCCGTCTCCTTTTCTGTCTCTCTCTCTCACTCACTATCTAAAACACCTCTCTCTTTTTCTTGTTCCCACTCTCTATGTCCCTCTCTCTTCCACCCAATTTCTCTCTTCCCATCACTCTCTTTCTCTCTCTCTCTCCCAAACACTCTCTCCCCTTTCTATCTATCTATCTCTCTCTTTGTCTAACTACCTGTTAGTCTCTCTTTATAACTTCTTTCTTTTTCTCCATCTCACTCTCCCTTACTCACTCCCTTTCTCTAATGTCTCTATCCCTCTTTCTCTCTCTCTAAGACTTCTATCCTTTTTCTCTCCATCACTTTCTTCCTCTCTCCATCTCTCCCTTTTTGACCCTATTTCTCTCTTTGTCTCTCTTTCTTTTGTCACAATGTCCGTGTGATGCGAGCGAACTGAAGAAATCAAGTTTTATTTATTTTACACAAATGTCTTTAAAAGAAAGAGTGGATGAGATTATTTGTAAAATGGGGTTTAAGAAGGGGTTTAAAAAAAAAAGTTGAGAGTCGCCACCGATCTAAAATCTTGGTGAGATCGGACACCTTAAAAAGAATGTTCTGCATTTTGTTTTAAAATGGGTTCGGGGGTTGGTTATGTGTAGGGAAGGTTTTAGCACTCTACTATGTCCTTTCAGTACCATGTTAATTTTATGCCACTTCTAATTGCCACAAATGTTGTCTATGCTTCCTTATTAAGGAAGATTGAATAACTGATTTTTTTTATTGCAAACTCCTTGGAAAATTGATAGGCTCCTCCTCTGCAAGTGGGGGCCTATTTTAAGTTCGTGGGGATAAATGCATTTGCCTTTATTTCCCATGACTTCCTTTAGTGGAAGTAAAGAAAGCATCAATTTGGTAAGAATATTGATTTTAGAAATCTTGTACTAATAACCATTTTAAGAAATACAGATACAGATTAGTTCCTCTTTAGGTGAGAGTCTAATCAAGTTACAAGAAAAAATGCCTTCAGCTTTGTTTCTTGTAGCTTTTCCTAGAAAGTTTAATTGGATTCCTTTAGTAAAAGATAAAAATAGGCCATTCCTCTTCAGGTGAAGTCTATACAAGTTGTAAAAATAAATGCTTTTGCCTTTATTTCTACAACTTTAAAAGAGAAAGTATTTTGCAAAAAAGGAGCATATTTAAAAGGAAAGCTTTCATGCTCATTTTTATTTCCCCTTACTTTGCTTGTTTATTTGTTTCATTTATAAAATTTGAGTATAGAATGTGTAACATCATGCATAAATAGAGAGACAAAATCAAAAGGATGCCAAAACATCATGAAACAAAGCATCTTAATATGCAAAGATTTCAACAAGATTATGCATATCTAAGTCTCTCAACTTAGCGAGTTAACTTAGTGTGATCATCCTAGTTTAGTGAGTTAACTTAGTGTGTTGACTCGGTGTGGTTACAAAAATTCAGCCAATTACAAATCATGCACAGTGACATGCACTGAAAAATAGTGATACGCAAAGTGCTAGAAGAGCCATAGTTGATTTCAGCCTATACTTGTGCCAAAATAGTGATATGCATGCCAAAAAACAATAACATACAAGCTGCATGAGGGGCTGAGGCTAATTCAGCCTATACCCACACCAAAAACAGTGGCATGCAAGCTGGAAGGGGAGAGAGTAGTCTTGCAAACCAAAAAAAAAAGAAGCTGAACATAGAATCAACATAAACAGAGCTAACTCAAAACACCCCACCATGAGATTGGTGATGATTCCCACCCTCCTAATTCAAGAAAACTTAAATTCATGGCTGGTGCATGGACAGAGTAAATAGGAAGATAAAGCTAATCCAGAACTCACCAACTTCCTATGGCAATTGAACCCAAGCTGAACCACAGTGATACGGGGTCCTTCCCTTTGCTCTTTGGCTAGCTTCCTCTTATCCTTGCAACAGAGGACTCTCAGCTAGGAGCTAGAACTCTCGGATTCCTTCCTCTTGTATATGCTCTATTTTTTGGTTTTGGATCAGGGATACTTGGACCCTTTGTCTATTTCGAGATTGCTGAGTTGTTAAAGATTCTCGGCCAAGAAGAAAGAATACTCTGATAAAACTCTCTGATCATGTACCCATCAGACGAAGAAGTGTGTCTCCTTATATAGCTGAAGTTGGCATTGGCTTTACCTCTACCCATGGGTCACCGCACTATCCCAAGTTGCTGCTTAAAGCACCTGCCACTTTTGCTGCAAGCTGCAGCTGTCTCATTTCTATGTGGTAGAAGGGTGGCCGTGTAGCTGTTCATCACCATCCATCTATTATGGTTTTAGTAAGTGGACACTGCCACACTCGTGGGCCAATGTTACACCATTTTATCTCCACTGTCTCTACATGTTCTCAGTTGCTGCAACTAACTGATCACCGTCCTTCCCAGTTCGGTGCCGCAACAGCTATGCTCCACTCTTTTGCTATTGTGTTACTGCTAGTATCAGGTGTACCAGCTAGGGGGAGTTACTAAAGTTTTAATGAGGGGAGGTGGAGCCACTCTCCCATGCTATTTTGTCTTGTAGCTGGTGAACCATTCTACAGCAGCCATCATGCTTCCATTCTGTAGCCATAGCAGCTAGTGGAAGTTGCTAAATTTTCATGAAGGGTGGTGCATGGTTTGGTGGAGAGGAAGCTCGGTTTGTTTCCTAAGGGGAGAGTGCTGATTTTGCAAGGAAAAGTTTAATGTCTACAACTGCCCCCCTTTGCTTATATTTCTAGGAACTAGAAAGTAAGCAAAGGTAAGAGACACGATTTCATTCGAACCAACAAGGATTGAGCCAAATGAGACCCGAATCCTACACAAATGATGAGGCTGAGTCAAACGAGTTTCGACTCTAGTACAAATGATAAGGTTGAGTCAAACGAGGCCTAACTCTAGCACAAACAATAAATGTGAGTCAAATGAGGCCTGACTCTTGCACAAATGATAATGTGAGTAAAACAAAGCTTAACTCTGGCACAAATGATAAATGTAAGTCAAACGAGGCCCGACTTTGGCACAAATGATAAGGTTGAATCAAATGAGGCCTGACTCTAGCATAAATGATAAATGTGACGCAAACAAGGCCCAACTCTAGTATAAATGATAAGGTTGAGTCAAACGAGGCCCGACTCCAACGTAAATGATAAATGTGAGTTAAATGAGGCTCAACTCTAGCACAAATGATAAATGTGTTGGTGGCATGGATTTGAGAGACATAGCTTTCTTGATTATCTAATCACTAGTTAGGCAAAGATCAAGTTTTTGGTTCCTGCCTCCCTTCGGGATTACAGAGAAATTCATGCCTTCAAGAAAAATGCTATGTTTGCTAACCATGACATGATCAATTACTATGCTTGTTTAGAATTTTTCATTGGAAATATATTCAAAGACATTCTCAAGCATAGAACTTAAGTCATCAGTTACCATTGGATTCTCATCTTTGGATACATACTTTCTAATTTGTTTTTTTGCTGCAAAATGCAAATGATGCACGTGAGAGGTAATGCATGATGCATGTAGATTTGTGGGAAAAGGGAGAAATTTCCTCTTAAAACCAGCATCTACTTTCATCATGCCTAATGCTCTTGCTTGAAAGCAAAAAGATGCCAGTGATAGTGCACTCTTAACTTGTGGCCCTTTGCTAGGCACCTTCCACTTGAGTAATCATTTCTTCTCTTTTGGGAATTCAACTTCTCGCACATGGTGTGGCCCTTTTAAGATGTCTTGTTCCCCAGGTAGTGATAGTATTGTGATTAAAATCCTTTTTTTCTTGCAAACATTTAAGTGGTTACACCTGGACATTACGTGAGCTCATTCATTTTATTAGAGATGTTGCTTCCTATCTATTTTCAATTTTACCATGTAACTGCTCAATCACAAAATGATAATAATGACATGCTTACAGCATTTCAAGGTTAGTTTTAACATGGAATGCATGTTGATACTAAAAGGCAAATAATTTCAAAGAAAATGGAAAATTTATTGATGAATAGGAGAATTTACAATTCTATGAGGATTTAAGGTAGGAAAGGGTACAAGAAATTATTTAGGAATAAATGGGATACCAAAAGGAAAGTTGGCACTAAAATTAAATAGGGGAATGGTCTCTTGAAGACACCTCTAATTCAAAATGCGCTTCTCCCTTAGACCATAACTCGAGGCCACTCGATCAAGCATAATATCTTTTTACGATGTCAGAATTTACTGGATGGGGTAACTCATTACCGTCCATGTTTGCAAGGACTAGCACTCCTCCAGAAAATGCCCTCTTTACCACGTAGGGTCCTTCATAATTTGAGGTCCATTTGCCCCGATTATCTTTCTAGATCGGCAGAATCTTTTTCAAAACTAAATTCCTTCATAAAACTGTCTTGGACAAACTTTCTTATCGTGAGTTCTCATAAGCATTTTTTGATAAAGTCTTCCATGACATAGAGCTGCTAGTCTCTTTTCTTTGATCAAATTCAATTGTTCATACTGCATTCAAACCCATTCAACCTCATCAAGCTGAGTTTCCATAAGTACCCTCAAAGAAGGGATCTCTACTTTGAATGGGAGTACAACCTCTATTCCATAGACCAAAGAAAATGGGGTTGCCCCAGTTGATGTTCATACGGAGGTACGATAACCATATAAAGCAAAGGGTAACATCTCATGCCAGTCCTTATAGGTTACAGTCATCTTCTCAATGATCTTTTTGATATTTTTGTTGGCCACTTCCACTGCTCCATGCATCTTTGGACGATATGGAATCGAATTATGGTGGTTTATCTTAAACTGTTCACATAATTTGGCCATCATTTTGCTATTCAAATTATTGGCATTATCAGTAATCAGCCCTTTCGGTAATCCACATCTACAAATTATCTCCCTCTTCAAGAATTTAAGGACAACCCCTTTTGTTACACTTGCATATGAAGTTACTTCTACCCATTTAGTAAAATAATCAATTGCGACCAAAATGAAGTGATGTTCATTGGAGGCCTTAAGCATGGGACCAATGACATCCATTCCCTACATGGAAATTGGCCATGGTGCAGTTAACACATTGAGTGTGAAGAGAGAAGCATGGATTTTATCGGCATAGATCTGGCATTGATTACATCTTCTAACATAATTAACACAAACAAATTCCATTGTCGGCCAATAATATCCAGCCCTCAAGACTTTTCTCGCCATGGCATGGCCATTGATATGTGTTCCACAAACCCCCTCATGTACCTCTTGGAGCAATTGTTGGGCTTCCTTGGCATTAACACATCTTAACAATACTGTGTCATGGTTTCTTTTGTAAAGCACATTATTGTTCAAGAAGAAACCATTGCCAACCTTCTAAGGTCCTCTTATCATTTTTTGAGGCTTCCTCTAGATATTCTTGGTATTGGATGAATCATTTAATGTCATTATACCATGCTTTGCCATTAGGTTCTTCTTCTACATTTGCATAGTAGGCTAGTTCTTCTTGCCCTTCAAGCTTTATTTTGGGACTTTTTCATATTCTCCTAGGTTGAACATGGAAGATAGTGTGGCTAGGGCATCAGCCATTAGATTGTTATCTCAGGGTATATGCTGGAAAGTGATTTCTTGAAATTGCCCCATCATTCCTCTTATGTGCTTTTGGTAAGGGATTAATTTGGGATCTCTAGTTTCCCTTTCCCCCTTTAACTGATGAATAACTATGGCAGAATCCCCACAGACATCTAAGATTTCAACCCCAAGATTCAAGGTTGGGTGAATTCCAAGGGCGCAAGCTTCATATTCTGCAATGTTATTGGTGCAATCGAAGCATATCTTGGTAGTTATAGGAAAATATTTTCCTTCAGGAGATATTAGAATTGCCCCAATTCCATGCCCTAGGGCATTTGATGCACCATCAAAGAAAAGAGACCATTATCTTTCACCCAATGTCTCATTTTGTAAAGAGAGTGTCATGATATCCTCATCCGGAAATTCTAATCGAGTGGATTCCTTATTAGGTATTGGATGATTTGCAAGATGCTCTACAATTGCACTCCCTTTTATAGCCTTTTACGAAACATAGACAATATCATATTCGATCAACAACATTTGCCACCTCAAGATTCGACCAGTTAGGGCTGGCTTTTCAAAAATGTATTTGATGGAATCCATTTTTGAAATTAGTAGGTGGTATGTCAGAGCATGTATTGTTTGAGACAATGGGCTGCCCACACTAGAGCACAACAAGTTCATTCCAACATTGAATATCTTGATTCATAGTTAGTAAATTTCTTACTTAGATAGTAGATTACTTGCTCCTTCTTTGTCTCCTCATTGCATTGCCCCAACATACAACCCATTGACTCTTTGAGTACCGTTAAGTATATTAAGAGTGGTCTACCTAGTGTTGGCAGGACTAAGAGGGGTCGATTTTACAAATATTGTTTTATTTTTTCAAACGCCTCTTAGCATTCATTATTCCACTCATGGCATTGATTTTTGCATAGGAGCTTGAAAATTGGTTCACATTTGGCTGTTAATTGTGAGATGAACCTAGCAATGTAATTCAGTCTCCCCAAGAAACCTCGTATCTCCTTCTCTGTTTTTGGTATTAGCATGTCTAAGATTGCATGAACCTTATTTCGATCTACTTCTATGCCCTTTTGACTAACCACGACTCTAACAATTTGCCTGACCTGACATTGAATGTACATTTTGTAGGGTTTAACTGCACTTGACACTTTCTCAGTCTGTTAAAGAGCTTTCACAAATGAATGACATGTTCTTCTTCTAATTTTATTTTACTATTATATCACTGACATAAACCTCAACTTCCTTATGCATCATTTTATGAAACAATGTTACCATGGCTCTTTGATATGTTGCCCCAGCATTTTTCAGGCCAAACGACATCACCTTGTAACAAAAGGTACCCCATTGTGTGATGAAGGTGGTTTTCTCCTTATCTTCGAGGGTCATTTTGATTTGGTTATACCTTGAAAAGCCATCCATGAATGAGAAGATGGAATTCCTAGTGGCATTATCCACAAGTACATCTATATGAGGGAGAGGGAAATCATCTTTTGGACTTGCTCTATTTAAATCATGATAATCCACACATACCCTGACTCTCCCATCCTTCTTAGGCACTAGAACGATATTAGCAGTCCATTCTAGATACTTTGATACCTAAATAAAACTAGCTTCAAATAATTTCTTTACTTCTTCTTTGATTTTTAAGAGCAAATCCGACTTCATTCTTCTTAGCTTTTGTTTTATTGGTTTGAATCCAGGCTTAATTGGCAAACAATGTACTACTATGTCAGTATCTATTCCAGACATATCTTGACATGACCAAGCAAAAACATCTTTGTATTCTCAAAGGAGATTGATTAGACTACATTTCTCCTTTTCCGCCATTTGAGTGCCAATTTTGATTTCGCTTTTATCTTCTTCAGTGCCTAAATTAATTATCTCAGTAGGTTCTTGATGTGGCATGATTATTTTCTCTTCTTGCTTAGCTAGCCTTAACAACTCAGGGGACAGATCCCATTCTTCCCCTTCCTCTTCAGTTGAGTTGCTATCACTATGAAATTCAAAATTGCAGCTTAGAGGAGAAGTGCAACCTTCTTCAAAGTTGCCATTTTGAGACTTGAATTATTAGGTTTGATTATTGTAGGTAACCGGGGGATGTGAATGCATGAGTGCATGTAGTTAATTTAAAAAAGTAGGGCAAAGGAAATGGAAAGCTATATGAACAATGCATTTCATTTAAAACAAAACATTGACATATAGTAAACATGCCTTACCCATACAAAGTCCAACTAAGGCCATGGGCAAAGCCATTAGTGGGGTGATACGAGTAATTACTGGTATTTAAATTAAAGACAATAGGAAGCTCTTGAATGCTCCAATTCTTCAATTCCATCCCGGTCGTGCATGGTGTTACCAAATCCATGTCTTCCTTTACTTCTTCTCCAATGGCCGACACCTGCTCTTGGGCATGCATCCCACCACTTGTGAATGACTTATATAATAGTGGGATTTCTAGCTTGCTAGTCTTGGACTCCCTTCCTTCAAGATGGGCTAGCCTTCCTTCCTTTTTCTCTTGAGCAAAGCATGTGCAATCAACTCTCGTGGGCTTATACCTGAGGCCAAATCTCTGTTCTTTTTGGGTATCTTAAAATTCATGCCATCTCCTCAGCCATGTTTCCCTAGTCCTTTGTTAGCCTTGTATCCTTGACTTAGCATTGTCTTGCCCACCATTATGGATGTGGAGGAGAGATGGGGTATAGGAATTTGGGACGCTTCTTGCACGTATGTTGCATTCACAATCTCATATGATTGGAAAGCGCTTTCAAGGGATTCCTCTGTTGCTTCTATATAAGGGGTGTTTGAGGGCTTGGTCACCAATAAATCTTCTTCCCTGTTCACCATCACTAGTTTGTTGCTCAGCACGAATTTCATTTTTCAGTGTAAAGAAGACGATACTACCCCAGCGGTATGTATTAGGGTCGGCCAAGTAGGCAACTATATGATGGCTTAATTTTCATCACCTGAAAGTCTATATTGAAGATGCATGGGCCTACTTGAACTAGAATTTCCATTTCCCCCAACAATGATCTCATCGACCCGTTGAAATCCCTGACTATAATTTTGCTCAGCTTCATATAAGTCATGTCAAAAGGGAGCTTTTCTAAGGTGCTCTTTGGCAAAACATTTAGTGATGAGCCATTGTCAATGAGGATGTTGGCTAAGTTATACTCTTTGCACCTGGCTGATATGTGCAATGCCTTGTTATGCCCTCGACCCTTTGAGGGAATCTCTTCATCAAGAAAGGATATGATGCTACTGGCCATGATATTCCCAACTAGTCCTTCCACCATCCCTGTAGATATATCCTGGTTAACGTAAGCTTCATTCAGGACCTTCATAAGGACCTTTCAGTGGGGTTCAAAGTTTAAAAATAGCAAGAGCAATGATATCCTAGCTGGGGTTCAATTAAGCTACTCAATTACTTAATATTCGCTTTGCTGGATCAGTTTAAAAAATTTGACTGCTTCTTCTTTAGATATTAACATTTTTACAGATTCTAAAATAGTTTTTTTTGTCTGTGCAGGGGCTGATTCTTCACAAACCTCCTTCCCTTTCTCACATTTTCCTCCTTTTCATTGTCTTGCTTTCTTATCTCAGAGGTTAGAATAGGGCTATAGCATCGCCCACTTCTTGTAATACCGCTAACACCCGATATGTTGGTTACAGGTAATTCTCCAGAGGAATTTCCATAATTCCAGGGGATAGCCTTGTTGTTTTTGTAAGGGCATGGCTCAGGGACTTTAATTGTCACCTTCTTCATTTCAGTAGTGATTGTGGGAGATTCCTCATAATATTGGATAACTATTAGTTTAAAGCCAGTTGATGCATGAGAAAATACCGAAACTATTGTTTGTCCCTCATTTGGTGGGTCAATGACTTGCACATCATTGATCAATCCTTTCCTTGTCCCCACCTATAGAATTTTTCTATCAAGTAAATCTTGAAGGAAAATTTTAAAAACCTCACAATCTTGTAGTTCATGATGTATGTTACATTTAAAAAATTGACAACTAAACCCGTGATGTCTTTTCCCTTTATAATCCCATTTTCAACCAAAGCCTTCAAAATATGATTTAGAGGCATGTTGATGTTTGTCACATGATCCTTTAGAACAAGTTCACCATCATCAGAAATGGCATTAATTGGTCTCTCCCCATGACTTGGTAAGGGATTTTGATTAACATTGGGTAGAGGGAGGACCTTCTGAAAATCTAACCATTTAGCATCTATTAACTCCTGGACCTTCCTCTTTAGAGTCTTGTAATTCTTAGTCGAGTGCCCCTAGACCCCTCCGTAATAATCACAAATATCATTCTCCCTATACCATGCTGGGTATGGTGGTTGTAATGGTTTGAGTGGGGTTACCGTTACAACCTTATTTTCAACCAATTGGAATAAAAGTTGTGTATATGACATGGGTATGGGGTCAAAATGCTCCAACCTTCTACCCTGCAGCATTGATTGACTAGGCTACGGGTACTGAGGTGTGGATTGATTTTGGACCATGAATTGTGGTGTTGAAGTGATGACACTCACAGGGGCCTCTTAATGAGTTCGATACGACTGGTAAGATCTCCTTTGCATGTATTGTCCATGATATCTTCCCTCGTGGGTTGCATTTGATTCCTCTTTCTTCTTACTAAGTGAGGGCTTTTGGACTGAAGGCTCTGCATTTGACATTTTTCCACTTTTCACTCCATTTTGAATTCTTTTTCCAATAATGACCAAATTTGCCAGATTATTGGAAGTGTTACTAATCATTCTATCATAATAAAATGCAGGGAGGGTGTTAATGAAGATTGCAACCATCTCTTTATCTGACAAGGGTGGTTGTACTCATGCTACCACTTCTCTCCATCTCTTTGAATAATTCTTAAAGGATTCATTGGGCCTTTTTTCCATATTCTGCAAATAAAGATGATCCGGAGCCATGTCCAAGTTGAATTTGTATTGTTGCAAGAATGCTTCGGCTAGATCCCTCCAAGTTCTTATTGCTATGCAATTGAGACCCATGTACCATTCCAATGCAGCCCCTGTGAGACTATCCTGAAATATGTGAATGAGCAAGTTTTCATCACTAGAATACACTGATATCTTCCTTGAATACATAATTAGGTGGGCCTTTGGGCAAGTAGTCCCATCATACTTGTCAAACTCAGGTGCCTTGAACTTATGTGGTATTATCACATTGGGTACTAAGCACATGTCAGGCACATCCTGGACCCCATAGCTCTTGGTGCCCTCTACAGCTTTTAATCTGGCCTCTAGAGCAGCCTATCTTGCTTGCTCCTTCTTTTCCTTCTCCTTTTGTTCAATTTCTAAGTCAAAATTAGGGATGGATATATGGTCATCAACATCTTCTTCAGACCCTCTGTACTAAGCTTGCAGTGCCTCTTGAGGCTATTTTTCCTTTTCTATTGGTCTAGATGTTTGGGCCACATTCTATTGACTTTGGGATGTTTCAGTGACTAGATTTTTCTTTCTTTCTTCCACAAGGGCCTTCATTAATTGGGCCATTTGCCCTTTCAAGTCGGAGATTTGGTGTTTTAGCTCATCATAGGATGGCTTCATCACTAGCTATTCCATTCTCTTTTTTCGCAAGTGTGTCAGTTATGGTGATTCTGAAGCCGTATTTCCTTCTTTTTAACAAACCCTCTGGGAATAAAAACATGTTACTGAATGAAATGTTGGAAAATGCATGATGCTAATGTGATGAAGTGATAAAAATGATAAAGTGGAAGCTCAAACTATAAGATTTACAAAATAACCATTACATATATCAAAAAAGTTTTAAGTACAAACACCATCCACTGGGTCCTTTTGAGTACAAAAAATCCAAACTTTAGAGATCTACATTCTTTACAAGGATGCTTAGCTACTCAAGGCTTCCTAGCATAATAAGGTCTTTGTACAGGTCTCAAAGAAAATCCCTAATAAGGCCAGGTGGAGCATCGTGTTCTAAGATCATCTGTGCTCTAATTCTTGCCTCCTATGCTATTATTCTCCTTTAAAGGTAAAGTTTGCGAGACATCCTCTCGAAGCAATCTTGTTCTAAGACCAACTCTACCTTTTCTAATGACGAGTCTAGTCAAACCATGTTGTGTACCATTTCCCTTCTTAGCCCTTCTTCTTATAGCATTAAAGATTGGTGGAGATGGACATTTGCTTCTTCAAGAATTTGCATTCTTTGCTGCAAATCTCGGTAGTCCCCTAATTGTATCATTAAGTCTCGAATCTCCTCTTCATATCAAGATTGGTTACAATACAAGCAACCATTTGTTCTTTTTCCTTCTTCAAGGTTTGGATGGTCTATACATGCACAAATTGGGCCTCTTGTAGTCCTTGGTTCTCCTTTTGAAGCTTTAAAATTTTGAATCCTAAAGAATTACGTGCTTTGCTCAAATCCTCTTCAGCAATCTTTTGCTTTTTTGTGGCCCCACTAGCTTGCTCTCAAAATTCTTAAACATTTTCTTGTATTGACTTGCTTCTTCTTGGTCCATTTCCTTTCTTCTGATTATATCTTTTTCAAGCAATTCCATCTTCTTCTTAGTCCGCATATCTTGAATCAAGAACTGCCTTTCTTTCCCCTTTCATTCTGCCTCCTTACTTCTGAAGTTTTGACACATTTCTTCATGTTCAACTCGTAGCTTTTGATAGGCTTGTTTTTCTATGAGTTCTAGTTCTACATGAACTTGGGCAACTTCTTCATTTTTCTTGGAGAGTGTGGGTGTATGAATTGTTAGCAATGCACAACCCTTACCTCTTGCTCTATGCCAATGAAGATACCTTTCTACAGTAGTTCCTTTTGTACTTACCAAGGGCTCAACATATCTAGGATTTTGCCATGCAATTTAGGCTTCTCTCATGTTAGTAGCACTAGCATCCTCTCCATAAGAAGTATCTCGGCAACCGAGCCCATAGGTCGCAGGGATAAATTGCATACCACCTATCTGTCTTCTAACCATAGTGGGGGCATATTCAACTATTCCTTTGGGACCAATAAAGGGAACTCTAGTATCATTTCCACATTGATAGAGAGTGAGGACAACGGGCAACCATGGTGCTTTCCATCGGACTCCCTTCAATTCGGATAAAGCTTGAATCCATTTGCTAGTCACAGGTTTCTCTTTAGGCCATTGTAGTGTGGCAAATTTGGAGAGAGCATTTCTCCTAGTGTTGAAATTAGGAGAGAGATTAATCATAGGATACCCCAAATTACTCATTGTAGGCAAGTGACTAAAGGCCTAAATAGTCAACAGTTGGGCACAACCAATGAAGCATCCTTCTCCCTTTTGTCATAGAAAACTCAATGAATGTAGTGTTTTGGATAAGATTGGTGGCATTAGTGCACCCCGTACTCCACTTGTGCAAACAATAGAATTACCATATATGGCTAAAGCCAATAGATTGAAACCCCTCTCAGTATCAATGTGCTGCTTTAATGCTGTGGTGATCAAATTAATAGGGACACCTTGGGAACTCCCCTTAGCTTTACAAAGATGTTTAGCATCTTCAATCTTAATTTGCAGGATTTTGGTCAATTGCCTATTGAGGGAAGCTTTAACATTGTGGAAGTACACCTTTCTACTAGCAACAGAGTTAATTTTTAAAAGGGCATCATATTCTTCTAAAGTAGGTGTCAAATCATATTCCCCAAGGGTAAATACTCGATATGCTGAATCCCAAAAGGAGAGTAGGGGTCTGATTAGGGACTCATCCACTGGCACAAACAAGAGATAAGCTAAATGTCCATATCGCTTTTCAAATTCCTCCTTTTTAGTCATAGCATTCCAAACCTATTTGACTTCTATCAAATCATGCTATTTACAGGTAATTCTTCCAACTTTTGGTAAGACAGGGACATAATTAGTAGGTATGTAATCTCCTTGTTCTTTTTGGTGCTTATGCTGTGATTCACTCATGAGTTCTTCAGCATCAATCAAGGACCTGACAGATGGTGTCATGATGGAATGAGCCATGTAATAGTTATTTTGATAATCCTATCATATGCAATGTTAGAAAGGTCATGAAAATTGTCTTGTTGTGTTTTTCAGAATGAAAAATGCATCTCATGAGGGGGATTCTACTACTCTATGCTTGGCTAGCTAAGGAGAGTTTCAAGTGCCTACACAGGAACAAAGGCCTCTCGAAGGCTAACCTTACTCCTCTCATATGGGTGAATGATGATGCTATGCATACAAAAGTGAAAGAAAGGTGTTGAAGAATGTACAAGCAGGATAATTAAAGATGCAAATGTGTTCCCTGTGACACTTAAAAGGGTGGATTCTAGGGTTTTCTCTTATCTAAAGGTTTAGGTTACATCTCTTGAGTAAGTTAGCTCTAGATTTCAACTAATGTGATGGCTAGGATCTAAGTCCCTATATAAGGTTCCCAATTTGTCCTCATCCTTAGTTGGCAGAGGCCCCCAATCCTTGCCCATGATAGGCTACAAACAGAAAGGGTTCAATTTGAGTAGGGGTTTGTCAGGTGGCTACACGGAGACAAAGGTCTCTCAAAAGCTAACCTTACATCACCCCCTCTAACCTAAAAGGTGACCTACACAGCCTGGGTATAGGGTACAGGGGTCATCACCTCCCCTTTCTATAGTGCGTAAAAGTGAATGTGCATGTGTGTGAAGGGAACAAAACTAACGCTCACAAGGACCTACATCACAAGAGAAAAACAATACAAATAGAAATGCCAAAAAAATTACCTAAGATAAAACATTCTCGCACAAGAGGGTAGAGAACGTACCTTATGTCTTGGCATCTTCACTATTTATATGAAAAGCACTAATCACTAAACACAAAGCATGCAAAGATGAGATCACAAATATAAAGCATAACAATTGCAAATTACAGTTCCATAATGTGGCATAAAAATAACTTGCAATTGCTTAAGACAGGGTTTAAAAAAGAAACTTGGGAGTCACCACCGATCTAAAATCTTGGTGAGATTGGACACCTTAAAAAGAATGGTCTGTGTTTTATTTTAAAATGGGTTCAGGGGTTGATTATGTGTAGGGAAAGTGTTAGCACCCTATGATGCCCTTTCGGTACCATGTTAATTTTATGCCATTTCTAATTGCCACAAACATTGTCTATGCTTCCTTATTAAGGAAGATTGAATAGCTGATTTTTTTTTTATTACAAACTCCTTGGAAAATGGATAAGCTCCTCCTCTTCAGGTGGGGGCCTATTTTAAGTTCGTGGGCATAAATGCATTTGCCTTTATTTCCCATGACTTCCTTTAGTAAAAGTAAAGAAAGTATCAATTTTGGTAAGAAAATTGATTTTAGAAATCTTGTACCAATAAGGCTTTTTAAGAAATATAGATATAGACTAGTTCCTCTTCAGGTGAGAATCTAATCAAGTTACAAGAAAAAATGCCTTTGCCTTTGTTTCTTGTAGCTTTTCCTAGAAAGCTTAATTGGATTCCTTTAGTAAAAGATAAAAATAGGCCATTCCTCTTTAGGTGAAGCCTATACAAGTTGTAAAAATAAATGCTTTTGCGTTTATTTCTACAACTTTAAAAGAGAAAGTATTTTGCAGAAAAGGAGCTTATTTAAAAAGAAAGCTTTCATGCTCATTTTTGTTTCCCCTTACTTTGCTTGTTTATTTGTTTCATTTATCAAATTTGAGTATGGAATGTGTAACATCATGCATAAACAGAGAGACAAAATCATAGGGATGCCAAAACATCATGAAACAAAGCATCTTAATATGCAGAGATTTCAACAAGATTATGCATATCTAAGTCTCTCAACTTAGCGAATCAACTCAGTGTGATCATCCTAGTTTAGTGAGTCAACTCAGTGTGTTGACTCAGTGTGGTTACACAAATTCAGCCAATTACAAATCATGCACAGTGACATGCACTAAAAAATAGTGATACGCAAACTGTTAGAAGAGCCACAGCTGATTTCAGCCTATACGTGTGCCAAAACAGTGATATGCATGCCAAAAAAAAATAACTTACAAGCTGTAAGAGGGGCTGAGGTTAATTTAGCCTATACCCACACCAAAAATAGTGGCATGCAAGCTGCAAGGGGAGAGAATAGTCTTGCAAACCAAAAGGAAAGAAGTTGAACACAGAATCAACATAAACAGAGCTAACTCAAAACACCCCACCATGAGATTGGTGATGATACCCACTCTCTTAATTCAAGAAAACTTAAATTCATGG
The DNA here is from genome assembly GCA_037013595.1 of Dicorynia guianensis. Lineage (NCBI taxonomy): Eukaryota > Viridiplantae > Streptophyta > Magnoliopsida > Fabales > Fabaceae > Dicorynia > Dicorynia guianensis. The sequence continues at coordinate 18,380,967 of JASUAB010000002.1, read as the reverse complement.
CTAGTGCATGGATAGAGTAAATAGGAAGATAGAGCTAATCCAAAACTCACCAACTTCCTACAGCAATTGAACCCGGGCTGAACCATGGTGATATGGGGTCCTTCCCTTTGCTCTTTGGCTGGTTTCCTCTTATCCTTGCAACTGAGGACTCTTAGCTAGGAGCTAGAACTCTCGAATTCCTTCCTCTTGTATATGCTCTATTTTCTGGTTTTGGAATAGGGGTACTTGGACCCTTTGTCTATTTTGAGAATGCTAAGTTGTTGAAGATTCTCAGCCAAGAAGCAAGAACACTCTGACGGAACTCTTTGATCATGTACCCCTCAAATGGAGAGCAGCATTGGCTTTACCTCCAACCATGGGTCACCACACTATCCCAAGCTACTGCTTAAGGTGCCTACCACTTCTGTTGCAAGTTGCAGCTGTCTCATTTTCGTGTGGTTGAAGGGTGGCTATGTAGCTATTCATCACTGTCCATCTATTATGGTTTCAGCAAATGGACACTGCCACACTGTGGGCCAATGTTGCACCATTCCATTTCCACTATCTCTGCATGTTCTCAGTTGCTGCAACTAGCTGATCACTATCCTTCCCAGTTCAGCACCGCAACAACTATGCTCCACTCTTCTGCTATTGTGTTGCTACTAGTATCAAGTGTAGCAGCTAGGGGGAGTTGCTAAAGTTTTAATGAGGGCGGTGGAGCCACTCTCCCGTGCTATTTTGTCTTGTAGCTAGTGAACCATTCTACAGCAGCCATCATGCTTCCATTCTATAGTCATGGCAGCTAGTGGAAGTTGCTAAATTTTCATGAAGGGTGGTGCATGGTTTGGTGGAGAGAAAGCTCGATTTGTTTCCTAAGGGGAGAGTGCTGATCTGCAAGGAAAAGGGGCTGGCCTCAAAAGAGAAGAGGGATGGTTCAATTATGCTAAAGAACCAAACCCCCTTCCTGCATGTTTCCAAATTTCGTTTCATTTTTTATTTATTTTATTTTTAAATTATTTTATTAAATTATTATTATTCTATTATTATTTTTTTATTTTTTGTTATTTTATTATTATATTATTTATTTCTTCTTTTTTTATTTTTTTAATTAATTTTGCTTATTATCATGTTTTTGTTTATTTTTGTTATTATGTATTTTTATTGACAAAAGAAAATTCAAGACACGTAATTTTACCTCTTGGACGAAATTTAGTGTTTACATCTTTCACCCAAATTTCTCTGACACCCTCACTAAAACTTCTCCCCTTCTCCCTCTAAAACTTCTCTTTTTCTCTCTATGTCTAAAACTTCCTTCCTTTCTCTCTAAAATTTAGGTCTCTCTCTCTTCCCCTCACACACACACACTCTCTCTCTTTCTCCCTAAAACCTCTGTCTCTTCTCTCTTTGTCTCTCTAAAATTTCCTTCTCACTCTTTCTAAATTGTCTCTCCCTTTTTCTCTCTCCCCACTCTCTCTAAAACTTCTCTCTCTTTTCCACTCTAAAACATCTCTCTCCCTCCCTCCCCCACTCTCTCTTTGAAACTACTGTCCCTCTTTTTCTCTGTTGCTCTCCCTCCCTCTCCTCTCTCTCACTTACTCTCTTTTTCTCTCTCTTTAAAGTTTCTCTTTCTCTAAAACATCTCTCTCTTGTACTTTCTCTATCTAAAACTTCACTTTCTCTCTCTCTACTGCTCTCTCTTCTTTCTCCCCAATGCTTTGTCTCTCTCTCACTACCCCTAACATTCAACTCCCTCTCCCTCCCTCTCTCCCTCTCTAAAACTTTCCTATCTCTCTCTATAACTTCTCTCTCTTTCTAAAATTTCTCTCGCACACCCCTGAAAACTTCTCACTCTAGAAATTCTTTCTCCCTCTCTCTCTAAAACATTTATCTCTCTCTCACCCCAATGTTCTCTCTCTATGTCTCTCTCTCCCTAACTCTCTCTCTAGCTCTCTCTCTTTCCACCACTCTCTTTCTCTCTCTATCTCCCCAACACTTTCTCCCTCCTCTCTCTGACTTTCTCTCTTTGTCTTTCTCTCTCAAAGTCAGTTAGCCTCTCTCTCTTTCTCTCTGTTTCCCCAACACTTAGTCTCTCTCTCAAACCTTCTAACATTCTTCTCTCTCTCTCTACCTCCCTCCCTCTCTCTAAAACTTTTCACTTTCTCTATAAATTTTGTCTCTTTTTCTACCTCTCACTCTCTCTCTCAATGTCTCCCTTTCTCTCTCACTTACTCTCGTTCTCTCTCTGTAGCTAAACCATCTATGCCTTTTTCTTTCTATCACACTCTTCCTCTCTCTCTCTCTCTCCTCTCTCTCTTAGAATGGCTCTCTTTCCCTCTTTCTTTCTCTAAAACTTGTCTTTCTCTCAATCTCTCTTTAAAACTTCTATCTCTCTATGCAAAACTTCACATTCTCTCTCTCCCATCTATGTCTGTCTCTTTCTCTCTCTCTCTTCCTCCTTTTCTTCTATCTCACGCACTCTCTTCTCTCTCTTTCCCTTTCTCTTTCTCTCTCTCACCCTCTAAAACTTCTCTTTCTCTCTCACTAAAAGTTCTCTCTCCTTCTCTCTATAACATCTCTCTATTTTCTCTCTCCTACTCTGTCTCACTCTCTCTCAAAAACTTCTCTCTATTTTGCTGTCTCTCTCTCCCTTTCTTGCTTTCACTCTCTTTTTCCCTCTCTAAAACTTCTCTCACTCTCTTCAAAATTGTTCTCTTTCCCACTTTTCTCTCTAAAACTTCTCTCCTTCTCTCTCTTCCTTTATATAAATTCTCTTTGTGTCTCTCTCTGTCTAAAACTTTTGTTCCACTCTCTCTCACACACTCTCTTTCTCTCTCTAAAACTACTTTTTCTCTCTGTTTAAAACTTCTCTCACTCTCTCTGAAAGTTCTCTCTCTTCCTCTCAGTCTCTCTCTAAAACTTCTCTCTCACTATCTCTCCTTTCTCTCTCTTTAAAACTTCACTTTTTCTCTTTCCCTCTTTGTCTATAAAACTTTTCTCACTCTCTTTCTCTCTCTCACTCTCAAAAACTTTTGTATCTACTTCTCTCTATGTCAAACATTTCTCTCTTCCACTCTTTCTTTGTGTCTAAAATTTCTATCTCACTCTCTAAAACTTCTCTCTCTCTTCCTCTCCCCCCCTCTCTCTCTCTATGTATAAAATTTCTCTTTAACTATCTAAAACTTCTCTCTCTAGAAATTGTCTCACCCTCTCTCTAAAATGTCTCTCTCTTCATCATTCTCTCTCACCCGCTTTCTTTGTGTCTCTCTCACCTGGTCTCTCTCTCTTCTCACCACTCTCTCTCTCCCTTTCTCTTTCTATAACATATCTCTCTTTTTCTCCCTCTTCTTCTCTCTCACTTCCTCCCTTACTAAAGTCTCTTTCTCTCTTTCTAGCTCAAACATCTATCCATTTTTCTTTCTATCACACTCTCCCTCTCTCCCTCATTGACTGTCTTTCTCTATCTCTCTTTCTCTAAAAATTCTCTCTCTCTCCTCAACACAAACTATTTCTTTCTCTGCAATTCTATCTCACTCTTTCTTTCTCTCTCTCTCTCTCTATGTCCTAAATCCTTTTGTCTCTCTCTCACTCCCCCCAACATTCTTCTCTATCTACCTCCCTTTCTCTCTCTCATGTGCTCTCTTTGTCTCTCTAAAATTTGACTTTCTCTCTTTCTCTCTCTCTGTCACTTACTCTCTAAAACTTCTCTCTCTTTCTCTCTCTCACCCTCTCTCTAAAACATCTCTGTTTTTCTCCTTCCCACTCTGTGTCCCTCTCTCTATCTCCCCAACACTTTCTCTCCCCTCTCTATCCATTTGTCAGTCTCTCTTCCTCTCTCTCCTCTGACACACACTCTCTCTCTTGATCTCTCTCTCTTTTCACCACTCTCTTTCTCTCTCTATCTCCCAACACTCTTTACCCCTTCTCTCTATCTCTCTCACTATTTGTCAGTTAGTCTGTTTCTCTCTATATAAAACTTTCCCCTCTCTCTATAACTTCTCTCCCTTTTTTTCCCTCTCACACTCTCTCTCTATGCCTCCCTCCCTCTCTCTCTCACTTACTCTCTTTCTATCTCTAAAGCCTCTTTCTTCCTCTGTAGCTTATGATTTTATCCCTTTTTCTCTCTATCACACTCTCCCTCTCTCTCACTGACTCTCTTTCTCTTTTTATCTCTCTTTTTTTCTCTACAACTTCTCTTTCGCTCAATCTCTCTCCCCAACAATCTCTATCTTTCTCTCTCCCTAACACACTCTTTATCTCACACTATCCCTCCTTAACACTCTTTCTCTCTCTCTCTCCCTCCCCCCTCTCTCGCTCTCTCCCCCCTCTTTCTCACCCATTCTCTTTCTCTCTCTCTAACTCCTCTCACTTTCTTTCTCTCTATCTAAACTTCTCTCTCCGTCTCTTTAAAACTTTAGTCTCTTTATCTCTCTCTAAAACTTCTCTTGCTTTCTTTCTCTCTATATATCTCTCTCAAATTTCTCTCTCTCTCTAAAAGTTCTCCTTCCTCTCTATCTCCCCTTCTCTCTCCTTAAATCTTCTCTTTCTATCTTTCTCTCTCTCTCTCTAAAGCTTCTGTCACTTTCTCTCTCTTTCTCTTCTCTCTCCCCCTCTCTCCCTCTCTATCCCTAGCACTTTGTCTCTCACTACCCCAACATTCTTCTCTCTCCCCCCACAACACATACTATCTCTCTCTTTCTCTATCTTTATCCCCAACACTTTGTCTCTCTTGCCCCTCTCTATTTCTCTCTCACACACTCTCTTTCTCTCTCTAAAAGTTTACTTTCGCTCTCTCTCTCTCTCTCACCTGGTAAAACTTCTCTTTCTCTCTCTGCAAAACTTCTCTCTTTCTCTCTCTAAACCATCTCTCTCTTTTCTCTCATCTGCTGTCTGTGTGTCCCTCTCTCTCTCTCTGAAAAACTTCTCTCTATTTCTCTCTCTCTCTCACTCACTCTCTTTTTTCCTCTCTAAAACTTTTGTCACTCTCTCTAACACTTATCTTTGTCCTACTCCTTTGTCTGTGTATAAAAATTTTCTTTGCCTTGCTCTCTCTCTCTAAAGCTTCCCTTTCTCTCTTTGTCTAAAACTTCTCTTTCTTTAAAACACACACACTCTCTTCCTCTCTCTAAAACTACTTTTTCTCTCTTTCTTTCTCTCTATCTAAAACTTCTCTCACTCTCTCTAAAAGCTCCCTCTCTTCCTCTCTCAGTCTCTCCTTGAAACTTCTCTTTCAATATCTCTCCCTTTCTCTCTTTCTAACTTCTCTTTCTCTCTTTCCCTCTTTGTAAAACTTCTCTCACCCTCATTCACTCTCTCTCTAAAACTTCTCTCTCTTTCTTTTTAAACCTCTATCTCTCTAAAACTTTTCTCTCCCTCTCCCTGTGTCTAAAATTTCTCTCACAATCTCTAAACTTCTCTCTCCCTCTCTCTCTCTATGTCTTTCTCTCCCCAACACACTCTCTCTGCCCCCTTTCTCCCTCTCTCTCTCCAAATCTTCTCTCCCTATCTAAAACTTCTCTGACTTTCTCTCTAAAACTTATATATGCTTTTTCTCACTCTCTCTAAAACTTCTCTCTTTGAAACCTCTTTATCTCTCTGTTTCTTGAAACTTTTGTCACTCTGTCTCTCTAAACTTTCTCTCTCACTCTCTAATTCTTTTCCCTCTTTTTCTCTCTCACTCTTTGTCTCAATCCCTCTCTCTCTTTCTCACCCTATCTCTCACACACTCACTTTCCTCTATAAAACAACTCTCCTTTTGAAACTTCTCTTTCTCTCTCTAAAACTTACCTTATTTCCTCTCTCTCTCTCTCTATAACTTCTTTCTTTTTCTCCCTTTCACTCTCTCTCACTCACTCGCTGAAAGTTCTCTCATTAAAACTTCTCTCACCCTTTCTCTGAAACTATTTTTTCTCTCTCTCTAAAATTTCTCTCTCTCTCTCTCTTTCTCCAGATCTCTCTGTCAAAAACTTATGCCTCTCTCTTTCTTTCTAGAACCTTTGTCTCTCTAAAATTTCTCTCTCACTCTCTCTAAATCTTCCCTCTCTTCCTCTAAAATTTCTCTCTTTCTCTCTATAAAACTTCTCTCTATTTTTCTCTCTCTCACTTTCTCTTTGTCTCTTTCTCAAAAACTCTTTTTGTCTCTCTCCCCCTCTCTCTCACTCACTTTCTTTCTACTTCTAAGACAACTGTCTCTATAAAACTTCTCTTTTTCTCTTCCTCTTGCTCTCTCCCTCTAAAATTTCTCCTACTTTCTTTCTCTCTTTCTCACTCACTCCCTTTTTGTCTATCTCTCTCTCTAAAACTGTTCTCCCTTTTTATCTCTCCCACTCTCCCTCTCTCTCACCCACTCTGTGTGTCCCTCTCTCTAAATGTTCTCTCTCTTTTCTCTCTCCCACTCTTTCTAAAACTTTTCTCTCTAAAACTATTCTTTTTTTTTCTCTCTCTCACTCTCTTTCTCTCCCTCTCTCTTAGTCCCTCTCTAAAAAGCTTCTCTTTCCCCTCCCTCTCACTCACTCTCTTTCTCCTTCTAAAACAACTCTCTTTAAAACTTCTCTTTCTTCCTCTTGCTCTCTCACTCTAAAATTTTACTCTCTCTCTCTCACTCACTCAGTCTCTTTAAAACCTCTACTTCTCTTAAACTTCTTTCTCTGTCTCCATAAAATTTCTCTCTCACTCTCTTTAAATCTTCTCTCTTTTTCTCTCTCTCCCTCCTCTCTTTAAAGCTTCTCTCTCTTTCTCCCTCTCAAACTACTCTCTGTTTTTCTCTCTCTCACTCTCTTTATCTTCCTCTCTCTCCCAAAAACTTCTCTTTCTCTTTCTCGTCTCTCTCTCACTTACTCTTTCTCCTTCTAAAGCAATTTTCTCTTTAAAACTTCTCTTTCTCTCTTTCTCTCTATCTCTCACTCACACTCTCTTTATCTCTCTCCCTCCTTTCACTTTCTCTCTAAAACTTCTCTATCTCTCTCTCTTACTCTCTTTCTCTCTCTCTCTATGAAGCTACTCTGCCTCTTTTTCTCTCTTGCTCTCCCTCTGTCTCACTCACTCTCACTTATTTTCTTTTTCTCTCTTTCACTCTGTCAATCTAAAACTTCTCTTTCTCTCTCATTCTCTCCCTCTCTCTCTCTCTAGAACTTCCCCTCTCTATAACTTCTCTCTCTTTTTCTTGCTCTCACTCTCTCTCTCAGTGTCTCTCTCTCTCTCTCACTTTCTTTCTCTCCAAATAGTCTTACACTCTCTGTAGCTAAAACTACTATGCCTTTTCCTCTCTATCACACTCTCCCTCTCTCTCATTGAGTCAAAATCTTTATCTCTATTTCAATCTCTAAAACTTGTCTCTCCCTCAATCTCTCTTTGAAACTTCTCTTTTTGTGTAAAACTTCCCTTTCTCTCTCTCTCTCTCTCACTCACTTTCCCCCTCTCATTTTTTCTATCTATTTGTCTTTCTGTTTGTCTACCTATCTATCTATCTATCTATCTCTGTCTCTCTCCCTCCCTCTTTGTTTCTCTCTCTTTCTCCCACCCCTAACTTTGTTTCTCTATTACTCCCCCCAACATTGTTCCCTCTGTCCCTCTCTCTCTAAACTTTCCCCTCTCTCTATAACTTCTTTCTCCTGTTCTCACTCTCACTCTCTCTCACTCTCTTTCCCTCTTTAAAGTCTCTTACTCTCTCTGTAGCTAAAACTTCTATCCCTTTTTGTCTCTATCACACTCTTTCTCTCTCTCCCTGACTCTTTCTCTCTTTATCTCTCTTTCTTTTTGAAATTTCTTTGTGTGTAAAACTTCACACTCTCTCTCTCTCTCTCTCTTTCTTTCTTTCTCTCTCTCCCTTACTCCTCTCATCATTCTTCTTTCTCTCTCTCCCTCACTCCCCTCAACATTCTTCTTTCTCTCTTTCCCTCTCTCTCAAAAACTTTCCACTCTCTCTGTAACTACTCTCCCTTTTTCTCCCTCTCACTCACTCTCTTTGTGTCTCCTTCTCTCTCTCTCACTTATTCCCTTTCTCTCTCAAAAGTTCTCTTTGTCACTTATTTGGGGATTGTCGACATGTGACACGGAGCGGCGATCCTAGGTGATAAAAGATAAATTTTTGTGGGGTTTTGAAAAATGATAAAAAAAATAGAGTCACCACCGACTTATATTGAAATGGTGAAGTTGGACACCGAAATAGTATGGTCTGCATCACAGAAAATTGGATTCGAGGATTGGTTACGTGTAGGGAAGGTATCAGCACCCCTACAATGCCTTTTCGATACCACGTTGGTGTTTGCTACTTTTGATTTCAAAACTATGTTTTGTCAATAATTAAATAAATTTATTTTTACATGTGATCATGATTTAGGATTATTTTTAAATATATCAATGAAGTCATGCCAGTTGTCTGGCTAAACTCATGATATAATTTTTCTTAGAATAGTTTGATAGCAGCCAATTGACTGACAACTATTTTTATCCATTGTTAGGATCTTTAAAAAATGTATTAATAGAACCATGCCAATTAACTAACTAGGCTCATAACATAACGTCCCTTAGGATAATTTGATAGCGGCCAGTTGACTGGCAACCCTCTATCCATCGTCGGGATCTTTCAAAAAAATAAATAATCAAAATAGTTAGAAAGAAACCACAAACACCCCTTTATAAGATGTTTGAAGTGCATATGCCACAAGTAAAGTCATCGTGACTTACAATTATCCAATAAAACAAGATATAAGCACAAAAACACTTATCCAACAACAAGAAAAAAAATTAGAAAATAGATGAAACCTATATTTAGAGTGCTTGAATAGAAAAATAGAGATCGAAAACGTGATCAGGACATCAAAAAATCCTAGGAAAGAGGTCCGGGTCAAAGTCAACATCTACTCAACGATCAGCAATCAACATTTGGTCAATGATAAGTCAACATCTGGATAGTTCTGTGGTAGATGACGTGGCAGATGATTGGGTATGCTTTGATGACGTATCGTACATGTGGCAGATGACTGTGTGTAATTTGTTGACTTGTTAGGTGACATGGCACACTGAGTAAGTAGGTGAGCTAATGTGGAGAGGACATGTCGTGATGACTGTGCAACTAGGGCTGACGTGGTAGAGACGAATGTGCCCTTTAACCTAGGCGCGTGTGTAACACACGTCGAGAGCTTCACCAGAGCGTGAGGTGTGTGGAGAATTTTTCGATGAAGTTCTTCACAGTTCCCAAGGTTTTGCACCTCCTGAGCCGATGGTGGGGCGTATTTTTCGACATTCAAACTGAAAATATGATTTTCAAGGGATGAACGAAAATAGCTTTTTCTTGAATTTTCTGGTGAAATATGCAATTTTTGGTGCAATTGAGACACGAATGACTCTCCAAAAGCTGAGTTAAGCTTCTTCAAGTCAACAAGGTGAGTTTGTTGAAGGGAAAATTAGAAGAATAGAGAAGAATAAAATTTTATTTTTGACCCCTTTCTTACTCGATGACTTTCTTCCTCTAACTTCCACTCCTTTTCTATGAAATTTCTCTCCCCTTTATTTCTTGACTCTTCCCTTGATGCTTCTCTTCTCTTGGTGAGCTTCCTCTCCTAGCCTCCTCCCTTTTGGTTCTCTAGGCTCTCTATTTAAATCCTCCTTTCCCTAAATGCATGATTTATGATTAAGTGTATGATTAGATTAGGATAAGGACATGATTTGATGAGGTGCATGATGAAATGAATTATGAGGAAGGTGGTGCAGGATTTGATTAGGATAAGCAACTTGATTTGATGAGGTGCATAATGCAATGAATTAGGAGGATGGTGGAGTATGATTTGATTAGGATAAGGAACATGATTTGATGAGGTACATGATAAAATGAATTATGAGGAAGGTGGTGCATCATTTGATTAGGATAAAGAACATGATTTGATGAGGTGCCTAATGAAATGAATTAGGAGGATGGTGGTGCATGATTTTATTAGGATAAGGAACATGATTTGATGAGGTGCATGATGAAGTGAATTATGAGGAAGGTGGTGCATCATTTGATTAGGATAAAGAACATGATTTGATGAGGTGCCTAATGAAATAAATTAGGATGATGGTGGTGCATGATTTGATTAGGATAAGGAACATGATTTGATAAGGTGCATGATGAAGTGAATTAGGATGATAGTGGTGCATGATTTGATAAGGTGCTTGATGAAATGAATTATGAGGAAGGTGGTGCATGATTTGATTAGGATAAAGAACATGATTTGATAAGGTGCATGATGAAGTGAATTAGGATGATAGTGGTGCATGATTCGATTAGGATAAGGAACATGATTTGATAAGGTGCATGATGAAATGAATTATGAGGTAGGTGGTGCATGATTTGATTAGGATAAAGAACATGATTTGATAAGGTGCATGATGAAATGAATTATGAGGATGGTGTTACATGATTTGATAAGGATAAGGAACATGATTTGATAAGGTGCATGATGAAGTGAATTAGGATGATGGTGGTGCATGATTTGATTAGGATAAGGAACATGATGAAGTGAAATATGAGGAAGGTGGTGCATGATTTGACTAGGATAAGGAGAGTGAATTGATGAGGTGCCTAATAAATTAGGAGGATGGTAGTGTATGATTTAGGAGGATTAGCCAACACTCTTCTTCTTCTTTATTTTCTTTCTTTTTTTAAGTTTTGATTTTTAATTTTAAAATTTTTAATTTTTTAAATAATATTATTCACATTTAGGATTTTAAAAATACCTTTAAATTTTTATTTTTATGCATTCAAGTAGGATAATTTTAGAACTTGTGCATGGGTCTATTTTGATTTTTTAATGGTTCGAACAAAATTAGGTATTTACATATTGCCCCCCTTTGCTTATCTTTTAAGTATTAGAAGATAAGTAAAGGTTGAAAGACACTATTTTGTTTGGATCAATGTGGGGATTGAATGAAAATCTAACTTCAGCTTTAGTGATAAGGGATTAAGTCAAATAAAGCCTGACTCTGGCTTGATTGATAAAAGGTTAAGTCAAATGAAGCCCAACTCCAACTTTGATGAAAGAATCTAATTTTGGTCAAAAAAATGACTTAGAATCTAAGGTTTTAATCCACCCAGTGGGGATACCTAAGAGCGAGTTAGGATTTGAAATAAAATGACCTGACGTAACCTATCTCAAGATTTAAGGAAAAGAAAAGAACTAGGGGTAACCCGTCCCAAGTTTTGAATTAAATGACATTTTTTTGAAATGTGAACATGCTTAGCACATGAAAGGTATATCTTGAAAATGGCATGCTTGACATGTAGACTTGTTTGGTATACAAATAGCATACTTGACATGCAAACATGCTTAACATTTGAAAAGCTTGACCTAAAGCAGCGTGCTTGATATATGAAAGGCTTGACCTTGAATGGCATGCTTGAAATGAAATACTTGAACATGAAAAAAACATTTGTCATGTGAAAGGCTTAAATGACATGCTTGATATAAAAGGCTTGACTTGAAAATGGCATGCTTGACAATGCGAAAGGCTTGACCTAAAATGGGATGCTTGACATGTTTGACATGCAAAAATTTTTGACACGTGAAGAGCTTGACCTTAAAATGACATGGTCGAGATGAAAATATGCTTGACATGCAAAAATTAACACAATGCCAAAACCATAATGCAAATAATGAGTGATGTGTGTGTGTGTGTGTTTTCTCTTTTCTTTTAAAAAAAAAAATTATGAGTGAATTGGAATGTCAAACCCTGTAGAAGTGATACTTTTTTATATTAGCATTTGGTAAGTCTCCCCAACTCTTTGATAAACTGAAGTCTCTTTTTCTCTTTTAAGAAGCCTTTCTATAGATCCTCATCCTCACTCTTTTTGCTATTTCAGGGATATTTTGAATTTGGGGTCAATCTCTCAATTCTTGCCCCGGTTCAAATTTGGTAGTCTCCAAACAATGGAAGGTTTGCTTTCCTAGCAACTGCCCCCAGTTTGTGCTTTTGAATATTTTCAAATTCTAGGTTCACTCCCTGATCATTGCCCCCAGTTTGCTTTGATTACCTTCGAACAAAGAAACATTGAAAAAAATTTTCTTAATTCATCAGTTCTTCTTTTTTGGAAATATGCCTTGCAGGAATGCATATGACAAATCAAAACTACTCAATTGTTTGGGATCAAGATTCCTTTGTTGAGCAACCTTTAATTAAGCCACTCTTAGGTGTTTGTTTCTCACACAAGTGTTTACCTCCTTCACAAGAGTTCGCACTCAAGTGTTTGCACTCACAAGTATCCCATAAGCTTGTTTTCATGTCTCTCTCTGCATTTGTTATTTCACCACATTAGCTAGGATCATTAGGACTTCATTTAGCTTGTATGTGAGGTTTAGGTAATGACTTGGAAAGAAATGGAAAGGAGGAGAGTGCAAGATAGAGCATACAAAGCCTTGTATTTCCCTTTTCATTTTAAACAATGTAGGAATCTGTTTGGAACATGGAGAAACTTTCTGAATCTGCCCCTTTTGTCATTTTCTTTTATTTTTAGGCTTACTACTTTTCTTTTTTTAGTTTCCCATGCTCCTTTTTTTTATTTCTTAAGATTCCTTTTTATTTTTGCCTTTTCATAATTAAGGCTTTAACTGAATGGAAAAAGGATTTTCAAGTTATTTGTTATAGAGTCTTTCTTGATTGATAGCTCTAATGCTCCTTTGACTCTCCTTTAGGGTAAGAATCATGATTTTCTTAGTTATGAGATAATGATAAATGCGAGTTGAAAAAAAAATTGATGGTAGTCTTATCATCTTTTAGGCTCAAATGGGTGACTATGAATATTTTGCTTTCAAGTTAGCTTGAAAAGGTCCAAATAGTCCAAAAATGGCCTATATCACTTCTCTAGTTAATGCAGTGTCCAACAAATTGTTTCATGAGGCATTCAAACAAGTTCTCGGATACCCATTTTCTCACAACACTCTTATAAGACATAACTTCCTCACCACTATTCATGATCTGGGATATTCTTTCATCCAAGAGAATTGAGCATATTGCCAGGCAACACAATTTTATCATTAGCAAAATAGACTTGATTAAGATGAAATTAAGATATTGGATCAATGATTTATTGCTCTCAGGCATCAAAACATGAAAAGATATCATAACTCTGATTGCCCCCAGTGTTGGTTTATTATGGTAATGGTACCTCTTCCTTAAGTTTCTGTCATTTATCAATCACTTATAATATCAGACCATGAACTAATATAAAAGGCAAAAAAAAAAATGACATACAATACATTTATCATGCAAAATATCTTATTGAATTCAAAAGGGTACCCACACATAGTTATTGCCAAGGCCTTTGGTAAAGCCATTAACATATGCCATGGGACTACATAAAAGATATGCACAAAAAGGAAAGGCAGCCCTTTTTTTTTCTTTTTAGAACACATGAGAATGCATATGATACTTCTAATGAGTTATGCATGGGGTGTGTATCAAGAGTTAAAAATAACTCTTTACTCTACCATGAAACTACATGAGAGACATGTGCAAAAAGAAAGCAACATTTTTCTCTTTTTTATTTTTTATTTTTTTTTAAGGATGCAAGAGATTTATATGATGATGGGATATGGATGAGATGCATATCAAGAGTTAAGAATAACTCTTTACTCTGCCATGAGACTACATGAAAGGTGTGCACAAATGAAAGGCAACATTTTTTAGAATGCAAGAGGTGCATATGATGGTCCTAATAGATGGGATGCATATCATGAGTCAAGAATAACTCTTTACTTTGCCATGAGACTACATGAAAGGTGTGCACAAAAAGAAAGGCAACATTTTTTTCTTTTTTTTTTTGTTTTTTTTAACACAAGATATGCATATGATGTCTCTAATGAGCTAGGTATAGGATGTGTATCAAGAGTTAAGAATAACTCTTTACTCTATCATCCTTTACACACTATGCCCTCAATAATAGCTCTTTTACTCGAACCATCCTTCCTAGACTTGTACATCATCCCAAAACATGGGTATTTATTAACAAATACATACAAAATAACTAAAAGAGCACAACAAGTAATAACCGAAGGATAGTATCTATTTTACGCTTCCTATTACCATCAGGAGGTTGCCTGTCCATTTGTTTCACCAGTGGGTTAGGTTGAGACGCATAGACTTGTAGTCGATTAATTAGCTGATCAATGTTTGAACCTATTATTATGGTACGACAAGCCTCCAAGGGTATGAAGCCTTGTTCCACAGCATAATCTAAAAAAGCCAATAAACCATCATAAAAACCATCAATATTTAACAATCCTAATGGCTTTTTATGAGAGTTTAATTTATTCCAAAATGCCACACTGCAAATTTCTTCCAAAGTTTCCAAGCCACCAAGTAATGTGATAAAGGATTCAGCATTGGCAAGCATGTGTCCAAAACATTCATGCATACCCGAAACCTTTAACTTAGTACCAAATGTGTAAATAGTCTTATCAGCTGTCTCTCTTGCAAGGGCACTTAAGACATGACTTCCTCCCATAACTGTAGATGCGGCTGCACATCCTCTTAATCCATGAATTCCTCCACCATATACCACATTGATCCCTCTGGTAGCTAAAGCCTTACCAAGCTTTGTGGCTATATTAATAAATTCATACTCTTTCCCTAAGTTGGAATTGCCTAGGACACAAATGGATTTGAATCTACATGATCATGCTACTTCTTTCCCTTTTTCTGCTCCAGCCATGCATGAATTGGCAAATGTGAAAACATATTTGTAGGCGGCGATGAGTGACAAAGAAATCATGTCACCATCAGGGAGGTTCAAATTTTGAGAGGAGGACAGTTAGATGCAATAACTTCAGATAACAATAATGTGCAAAAAAGTTAAGTAGAAAAGACATACCTATATATTCAACAATAATTCCAAGAGAAAGAAAGTCGTAAAGCTACTGACAATAAAAAGACAACAATGCCGACCTTCTTAAAGCTTTGCATGCAAAGTCAAAAAGGTAAACAGTGATGATGAAGGTGAATTGATAATTAACAAAAAGAAAAGACAATTACACTGATATTATTGCACACAGAGTCAAAAAGTAAACAGTGAATATGATAGATAAACTGACATTTATAAAGAAAAAAGGACAATTACACTGATGTTATCACATACAGTGACAACAGTGATTTCAAGAGAAAGAGAGCTGCAAAATAATTGATACGAAGAGATAATTGTGATGATATTATCAGAATCATGCATGCCAAGTAAAAAAGTAAATAGTGAAAATAATAGGTGCACTGATGATTAATAGGCAAAAATAAATGCATTGCAAGATGAATGTACAGTGATTTTGGTTCATCTCCTTTTCTGGTTCAGCATCCATTAACAGATTAAACGCCATTTATGAACCAAAGATCTGTTTTCATCCAGTTTTCTTATAAACTGGCAAATAGGGTCATTTAACGTTAGATTCCCTAGATGATAGCACTTCTTTTCATTGTGGAATATATCTGCTAAAGTAAGAAGAACACTGAAAATATATCCGCTTGGATGTGTCTCAAGAGTCTAAAGGATATTATCCAATAACTCTTTACTTAGTCCATCGTTTATGAATTGAAATTTGGTCTTCTCGATTTAGGGACACCATTCCTGTATCCTTATAGTGCATATTACATGCTCATTTTGTACACTGATAGCAAACCTCTAAGGCATAAAAGCAGGAAAAAGAAAAGAAAAAGTATAATTGCCTCAATGTATGCAACAATAGTTTCCAAAGAAAGAAAGTCAAAAAGTTATTGAAAAACAACTGTACTGATAATGCATTCCATGATTAATATATAGTAGTCTTAGCTCATCTCTTCCTCTAGTTCTGCATCTAATGCCATTGATGAACCAAGGATCTGCTTCCCACTAGTTTCCTCATAAACTGGTAAATAAGGTCATTTAACGTCAGATTTCGCAGATGATAGCGCTCCTTTTCTTTGTGGAATATGTCTACTAAAGCAAGAAGAGCACCATGAGCATGTCCACTAGGATGCGTCTCAAGAGTCTGAAGAATATTATCCAATGACTCTTTACTCAGTCCATCCTTTATGAATTGAATTTTGTCGTCTCGATTTAAGGAACCATTCCTTTACCCTTGCAGCGTGAATTACATGTCCACCTTGCACACTTATAGCAAACTTCCATCCTTTTAGCTCTTCTTTTCTTGGCATAAGAGTTTTTCCCATTCCTGGTAGATGTCTAACAAGTGAATCTTGAAACTCACTTGCTAGATGTACCTTAGCTTCAATGATCCAATGCACATCTTCAAAAAGGCCTAGACACATGAGCGCCTTTATTCTCTCAAGTTGACATTTGTAAATCTTTCTAAGCACATCCTGAGGAAGAGAAGGGAACCTGATTCTAAGCATTTCAAGGCCCTCTTCTATACTTTTGCTCTCTAGTCAATGATAAGTTAGGACACTCGAATAATGCTCTTTCAAAGTCTTTAGAGTCTTTTTCTTTCAGCGTTCAAACTGAAACTTCCCTGTATTTAGTCATAAGGTGTCGGCGAGTTAGGCCACCAATTGTATTTGGGCATGAACAGTAAAACATCAGGAAAGAGCAATTGGGTGCCTTCACAATTGGGTCTCAAGTTACTCAAAAATGCAGATGGGCCTCATGTTACCCATTAGGCTGAAAACTGAAAATTCTGAGGGACAAAACATTCTTAATGCTACATGTATGATGGTATGACTGTGATCAACCCTCGCGCATGCATGTTTAAAATGCTAGTGCAAAAAAGTAAAAGAGATTCAAGTAACTTCAAGTTCATAATCTCAACCATAAACTCATGAGGGTTCCAAGCCAGATTGGGAATTACCCCTTATATCCTCTGATCCTTTAGGTTTACCATACATCTTTGCAACATTCCATATTCAAGAGAGCTTCTTTCCTAAAAATATCAATTTTAAAGGAGCACTTAATTCAGAAGCACCCTTGATTCTCCTATTTGTCATGTCTTAAATGTGTGACTTACAATATAATGCCAATGATTATAGGAGAAATGTCATTGTATTGATGACTTAAATCAAAAATTTACATCCCTTAAAGGATTTTGATAAATAGTTTGATATAAAAGTTAAAATGCCTTTCTCTTTTTTTTTTTGTAAGTCAAAAGACTGAACCTTATGGCATTGAATTTTCTAAACCCTAATTCTTGGCCAATTACATGTCACCCTTCAAGCATAATACTTCTTCACAGCATCTACATTCACAGGATTCGATAATTCATCACCATCCATATTAGTAAGGATTAAAGCACCCCTTGAATATGCCCTTTTTACCATATAAGGACCCTCATAATTTGACATCCACTTTCCCCTATTATCTCTTGCAATAGGCAAGACTTTCTTGAGTACTAGATCCCCTTCATGAAATTGTCTAGGGTGAATTTTCTTGTCATGTGCCCAAATCATCCTCTTTTGATAAAGACGCCCATGGGATAAGGCTGCTAACCTCTTTTCTTCGATTAAATTCAGCTGTTCATGATGTAGGTAAACCCACTCTGCTTCATCAAGCTGAGTCTCTATCAAAACCCTTAAGGATGGGATTTCTACTTCGAACGATGCTTCCATCCCATATACTAGGGAAAATGGAGTTGCTCCAGTTGAAGTTCTCACAGATGTGCAATACCCATGTAAAGCAAAGGATAACATCTCATGCCAGTCTTTACAAGTAGCTATCATCTTTTCTACAATTTTCTTGATGTTTTAATTGGCTGCCTCCACGGCTCCATTTATTTTTGGATGATAAGGGGATGAGTTGTGATGAGCTATTTTAAATTGCTCACATAACCCTTTCATCATTTTATTATTGAGGTTGCGAGCGTTATCAGTGATGATTCTTTCTTAAAGACCATACTTGCAAACAATCTCCCTTTTGAGGAAGTTGAGAATCACAGTTCTGGTAACATTACTATATGAAGTAGCCTCCACCAATTTTGTGAAGTAATCAATTGCCACCTAGATGAAATGATGTCCATTGGATGCTTTAGGCTCAATAGGTCCAATTACATCTATGCCCCACATGGCAAATGGCCACGGTGAAGTCAATACATTAAGTCCTGAAGGAGGTGCATGCACCTTATCAGCATAGATCTGACACTTATGGCATTTTTTGATGTATTGGATGCAATCAAACTCCATCATGGGCTAATAATATCCTGTCCGCAAAACTTTTTGGGCCATTGCATAACCATTGATGTGAGTACCACACACCTCATCATGGACTTCTTGAATTAACCTCTGTGCTTCTGAGGCGTCTACACACCTTAAGAGTACAGTATCATGATTTTTCTTATACAAAATATTACCACTAAGGAAGAAACCCATTGCCAATCTCTTTAGAGTTCTTTTATCATTCTCTGATGCCCCAGTAGGATATTCTCTGGTTTTAATAAATCGCAGGATATCTTCATACCAAGGCATTCCATCTGGCTCCTCCTCCACAAAAGAACAATAAGCTGGGGAATCATGTTTCCTTATTCTAACCTTTGGGAGATCATTTCCATCCATGATTGGATACATAGCTAAGACTGTGGGTAAGGCATCAACCATCTGATTTCTTCTCAAGAAACATGATTAAAGGAAATTTCCTTAAACTGTTCTGCCATTTCACAAATATACCTTTGATAAGGTATCAACTTTTGGTCTCTGGTTTCCCACTCACCTTTTAATTAGTAGATTACTAATGCAGAATCTCCAAACACATCTAGAAGGCTAATTTGATAGTTTAAAGCTACTTCTATCCCCAAAGCATAAGCCTCATACTCAACCATGTTGTTAGTACATTCAAAGCATAACTTTGCGATAATGGGATAATGTTTTCCTTTAGGGGATATCAAAATTGCCCCTATTCCATGTCCCATTGCATTGGAGGATCCATCGAACATCATTGACCACCTTTGGTTCTCAAGTGATTCATTCTTGGTTACCATCATCATGATATTTTCATCAGGAAATTCAAACCAGACTGGCTCATAGTTTGAGATCAGGTTTTCTGCTAAGTACCCGGCAATCACACTCCCTTTTATCGCCTTTTGAGGTACATATTGTATATTGTATTCTAACAATAGCATGTGCCATCTTGCAATTCTTCCAGTTAAAGCAGGTTTCTCAAATATATACTTGATTGGATCCATTTTTTAGATCAACCAAGTTGTGTGGCATAGCATATATGGTCAGAGGCGGTGTGCCACCCATGCTAAAGCACAACAAGTTTTCTCTAATATTGAGTACTTTGACTCATAATTAGTGAACTTCTTGCTTAAGTAATAAATCACCTACTCTTTCTTCCCTGTTTCATCATATTGCCCTAGCATACAGCTCATTGATTCTTCATACACAGTGAGGTACATGAGCAAAAGTTTCCTAGGTACTAGTGGAACCAAAATCGAAGGACCCTAAAGATACTATTTGATTTTATCAAATGCTTCTTGACATTCATCATTCCAACTTGTACCTTAATTTTTTTGCAAAAGCTTGAAGATCGGCTCACATGTGGATGTTAGCTGAGATATGAACCTTGCAATATAGTTTAGTCTTCCTAAGAAGCCTCGCACTTCCTTTTCTGTCTTTGGCATGGGCATATTCATGATGGCCTTAACTTTATCTGGATCCACTTCAATCCCTTTCTCACTCACCATGTATCCTAGCAACTTTTCGATCTTACTCCAAAAGTACACTTTGTTGGGTTTAGTCTGAGCTGATACTTCTCAATCGATCAAAGAGCTTTCTAAGGTGTATCAGATGTTTGGATTCTGATTTTGACTTTACAATGATGTCATCAACATAGACTTCTATTTCCTTGTGCATCATGTCATGGAAAAGAGTTACCACAGCTCTTTGGTATGTTGTCTCAGCATTTTTTAAGCCAAAAGACATCACCTTATAACAAAAGGTGCCCCATAATGTGATGAAGGTCATCTTATCTTTGTCTTCAAGAGCCAGTTTAATTTGATTATAGCCTGAAAACCCATCCATGAATGAGAAGATAGAGAATCCTGCACATTGTCAACAAGTACATCGATGTGCAGAAGAGGAAAGCCATCCTTTAGCTTGCTTTGTTCAAATCCCTATAGTCCATACATGCCCTGATTTTTTCATCTTTCTTAGGCACGGGCACAATATTAGCCACCTATTCAGGATATTTTGCTACTTCAATGAAACTAGCATCTAAGAGCTTTTTGACTTCATCTTTGATTTTTAACAATATATCTGGCTTCATTCTTCGCAATTTCTCCTGGCTTTATTGGCAAGTGATGAACTACTATATTTGTACCTAGACTTGGCATGTCTTGGTATGACCAAGCAAATACATCTTTATATTCTTGTAGTATTTGGATCATTAGTTGCTTCTCTTTCATGGCCAACCTTGCTCTGATCTTTATTTCTTTCCTATCTTCTTTAGTTCCTAAGTTGATTATTTCAATGGGCTCCTCATGAGGTTTGATCCCCTTATTCTCTTGTTCAACTAACCTCTGTAGCTCAGGTGACACTTCCTCATCATCTTCTTGCCCCTCATCATCTTTAATACTAGTGATTTGGCATTCAAAATCAAGACTTGTAAAATCAGTGCAGTTTATTTCAGTATTATCTGTATTATTCAACCTGGATTACTGGGTTTTGGTTATTTATAATATGTATGACACATGAAAAAGGAAAAGCATGAAACTCTATTTTGGGAAATCAAATGCATTTCATTGAAATCACTTGTTAAAGACAAACAAACAGCTTTATTCATACAACTCCAATCAAAGCCATAGATGGAGTACTATGAAATTACATGTCTTGCAAGTTGTAAACAATTGGAATCTTCTTGACTATCCAATTGCTTGCTCTAATTCTAGCATTGCTTGCCTTAACCACTTCCTTCTTCTCTCCAGAACGGAAACCTTCTTCTATAACTATAATTTGATTAGGAATCCAAAGACCAGCGCTCACAAAAGTCTCATGGAGGGGTTTAATTATCAGCTTATCAGCTTCAATCACTTGGCCATTCAAACAAGCCAATCTTCTTTCTTTTAAGATTTGAGCCACCTAGGCCTTATCAACTCTTGTAGGCTTGAAACCTAACCTGAATGTGTCTTCTTTTTTCAAAAACTCTGGTAATTCCTTTATTCCTTGTCCCCTGCATCCTAACCCCTTTTTGGGATCATAACCATCCCTTTTTAATACCTTTGCAGTCATTAGGGCAGCTTTAGAATATCATGGAAGTGGTATGGTTCCTCCTCCTTTGGCATACACTACATTAACAATTTCAAAAGATTGGAAGGAACTCCTAACATCAGTTTTAGCTGATATGTATGGTTGGAGGATAGGTTAGAGATCAATAGGTCCTCTTCTATAGTTACCTCAACTCACTTTCCATTATGTATGAATTTTACTTTTTGATGCAAGGTAGAGGGTATTACCCCAGCACTGTGGATACATGGCCTTCCCAAAAGGCAACTATAGGCTGAGCTTATCTTCATGACATGGAAAGGGATAGTGAAAGTGCAAGGCCCAATTTGTATGGGAAACTTAACTTCTCCGAGTACTTCACTTCTTGTTCCATAAAATGCCCTTACTATAGTGGTGCTAGGTCTCACTTGAGAACTATCAAATGGCAATTCCTTCAATGTTAACTCTGGTAGAACATTCAATGATGACCCATTATCAATCATGACATTTGCCAAGTCCCATCCTTTGCACTTTGTAGAAATATGCAACGCTTTGTTATGCCCTTGCCCTTCAGGAGGAAATTCTTCTTTAGAGAAAGACAAGAAATTGTGAGCCATGATGTTTCCTACCACACCATCAAATGCCTCTGTGGTTATGTCTTTATCCACGTAAGCTTCATTAAGAATCTTTGTTAATGCTTGCCTATGTGGTTCAAAGTGCGTGAACAAGGAGAGTAATGAAATTTTTGTAGGAGTTTCTTTCAATTGCTCAACCACTCTATACTCACTTTGGTGAGCTTGAGGAATTCACTAGCTTCATCCTCAGTAACCGATCTCCTAGGTAAAGTTTGCCTTACTTCTTTATTTTTAGCTTCAACAAGATCAACATACTTAGTCTTCTCAGACTGCTCTATCTTTATTTCCTTTTGCAAGGGTTCTATCAAGATTTATTTTCCTTTGGGATTTACCTCCATTGCCTTTTAGGCTTCCTCCTTCTTGGATATGATTGGAAGATAACAGCAACCACTTCTCATAATGCTAGAGACTCCAGATATATTGGTAATCTGAGACTGAGAATTTTCTGTAATCACTTGGCAATCATAATTCCATGGGACTACTTTATTACTCTTGTAAGGAAATGGTTAAGGGGTCCTAATTGTCAATTACCCCATGGCCTCAATAAGTATCAGTGGCATTGGTGATCTATCAAGTGTGTACTTGATAGATAGTAATCTCTTTTCCTCAATTGATGATTGTGCTTTTTGCATCACATACTTGATTATTGATGGCTTCATGATATTTGGGTCTCAATTTGCCCCAGTGTTTGTTGCACAGGACAAGAATCAACAATATTCACATTTTCCAATTGAACCCCAACTTGTAGTATACCTTTATTTATTAGCACTTAAAGCATATTTCGAAAAGCTTGGCATTCCTTAATTCTATGGTCAGCTTTCTCACCATGATATCCACAGCTAGTGTCTAGGGCAACCTCCTACTTATCCTCAATCCAACCATGTTCTACCAATGCTGAGAAAATATGACCCAAAGGGGTTTTAATTTCAGATACTTGCTTCCTTAAAGAAATATTTGCTCTGTCAACAATCATGTTTACACTTGATGCTCCATGATTAGGCAAAGGATTTACATCAACATCAGGTCCCGAGGTGACTGGATCAAAATTCAACCACTTGGCATCAATGAGGTCCTGGACCTTTTTCTTTAATGCAATGCAATTATCAACAGAGTGCCCTTTAGCCCTAGCATGGTATTCATAAGTGAGCTTGTCATTGTACCATGTTGGGTAAGGAGGTTGCAGAGGAGGAAGTGGGGTAATTAAGAATAAATTATTTTACAATAGCTGTGGCAACAATTGTGAGTAAGGTATAGGAATGGGGTCAAAATTTTGGCACTTTTTATCATTACGCCTATTCTGATCTGATTGAAACTAAGCTCCTTGTTCATAGATGGTATGTTGCAATTGAGACCTGGGCTGATAGAATATGGATGGATGTTGTGGCATTGGCTGATATGTGACTTGTTGTTAAGGATGTGCCATTTGAGATGCACCCTGATATTGTGGTGATGTTAAATTAACTGAAGGAACTTGGGTCATTGTCATCACAGGAGCAAATGTAGCCAGAGAGGAATGGTAATCCTACTGACTCTTACTGAGTTTACCTTTCCTATCTTATTGAGTATTTACCACATTGATTTCTTCCTTCTTTTTTCCTTGACCTAGGGTTTTCTTTTGATACGATGATTTTGCCATCTTCCCTTCCTGAATTCCCATTTCTATGTTTTCTCCAATGATTATTAAATTGAGGAAGCTAGCATTGCTAGATCCCACCATCTTCCCATAAAAAACATAACTCAGTGTCTTCAGAAATATTGAGCATTTCTCATTTTGACAAAGGCAGTTGCACCCTAATGGCCACATTCCTCCAATGTTCGGCATATTCCTTGAATGACTCATTATCTGCTTTAGTCATTCTTTGAATGTAGATCCTGTCTTGGGCCATGACTCGGTTAAACTTATATTGTCTTAGGAATGCCTCGGCTAAATCCTGCCATGAACGAACAGAATTATGGTCTAAGTTAACATACCATTCTGCAGCTCCATCAATTAAGCTATCTTGGAAAACATGCATCATTAATTTATCATCATCATTGTATGCTATGACAATACATGATCAAATGAGTCTTAGGATAGGTAGTCCCATTATACTTGACAAACTTTGGGATTTTAAACTTAGGAGGAATGACCACGTCTTTCACCAATCCCATGTTATGCACATCTATCATCTCTTCCTTGAACCCTTCCTATTTGTTCATTCTAGCCTCTATCTCTCATATTTTGCTAGGATTTGGGCTTCTTCAGCACTCTTCTTTAACTTTCCCAACTCTACGGGTCATTGAAGTTAGGTATGGTGTTAGTTTCTGATTCGATGCCAAGATCATTTGGATGTGGTCCTTGAGATTATTGTCCTTGGGTATATTGAGGGTGTGGACCTTGATAATGATGTGGGTAAGGACCCTGTATGGGCTGAGGCATGAAGCCTGATAGATATTGCAATGAAGGCCACTGTGGATTCAGTAATTTTGGACCCTCCTGACTATGGGGTAGAAGCCCTTACTAATTTTGTAATCCAAGCTTAGGGGAACATTGCAGGTGTTAGGCCTCTTGATGACTTGGTTGATTTTGATTATTTAGATTTTGTTGATGGTGGGATTGTGGATCTTGATGGTTAAATGTTGAAGCCTCTACTTCAACTGAAACTTTTGCCTAAAGCAACTCAGTTAGCTTGGCCATTTGGGCCTTGAGATCATCAACTTTGGCTTGCGATCCTTTAGCTATTTTTTCTTCACTTGGTTCCCCCATTCATTTAGATTGAGATCGCGTAATTGGAGCCATAATTTCTTATCTGTATTTATTAGATGCAAATGAGTAACTAAATTTTAGTATGCATATGCAAAAATAACTAGCTCAAATTCTAGGGAATCATTAAACTCTTTTCTATTATTATTAAGAAAAATAACTACAACCATCCTTAGAGGTCTTTTTTTTTTTGGATCAACTCTAGTAGTATCTATGTAGTTTCCCCACTTAACATAATGCTCTTTTAATCCCTCGAGAAGACTCTTAGTGGGACCAGGTTCTAACTTGGCCTCTTGCTCTGCTATCCGTATGGCTTCAGAAGCTACTATTTTGGTGACCTACCTTATGCTAGCCTTCACCCCCTCCAATTACTCTTGAGCATTTGCCAAATGATAGTGAAGGTGCTCATTCTCTTCCACTATATTGATATTACATAATCATTCAAAACCTCTTTAAGGCTAGGTCATAACCTTCCTTCACATCAATCAGGTTCTGGCGTAGACTCATATTGACCCTATCAATATGATCAATCCTTTCTTCCAAGTCTTGTTGATTTTGCAGTTGAGATTTTAGGAGTTGAATCTCCTCCTCATGCTATTCTTCAAGGCTATCAATATACCCCTCAAGGTGTTCCTTTTCTTGAGTCATCTTATCCAGACTAACTTCTAATGTAGTGAAGGCATTCTTCATTTTCTGTAACTCCATGTTTTCTTTTTGGTGAGCTACTTTTTGTTTTTGAATGTAGTCCCTGAGTTGGAGCACTTCCCTATTAAGTTGGGTCACTTTATATTGCAAGGACTTCAACTCTTCTTTATTGTCTATGAAATCCTCTTTGATAGGGTGCTTGCACTTGTTTGCTAGGTACACCCCTCTTTTAGCCTCTTCAACCACCTTTTCTTTCTCAGCTATCAATCGAGCATTATCTTGTTCCATAATCATGACCTTCTTTTGAAATTCTCGCAACCTTGGCTTTCCAGGCATCAACCTCCTGTTTCATCTTCAATTCTTTTTCTTCCAACATAGCTTCTCTAATTTGTAGGGTAGACAAAGTCTTTTAGCTTTTAATCTCTCTTCAGCTTCAACATCTTCATTTACCCTGATTCTTTTAGAAGATGAAATCGACAAGGCAATTTCAGGAATAGTGAAACCTTGTTCTCTATTTTTTTGCCATCACGAATACCCTGGAGTGGTTGCAATTGAATGTTCCTCAAGCTCCATTTGCCTTACTTGGCACCATAATTTCCTTACGGTGTCATTCTTGGGCTTGGTATGTTTGTCTCCAAATTCAAGGTCAAACTCATGAAGTCCCTTAGTGGCTAGTACAAATTGTATAGACCCATATTGCCTCATAACCATAGTTAGAGCATAACTGATTATCCCCCACGGGCCAACGAAGGGGACCCAAGGTCAATCTCCATAACCATATATCACTGGTCTCTTGCGTAACCATGTACTCTCCCACTTGACATTCTTGAAATTGTGAAAGTATTCAATCCAAGCATTACGGTCACGTGCTTTCTTAGGCCATTCATATTTGATGAAGTCCTTTAGAGGCTCTCGGTCATTAAAATAAGATGGGTTAAAAGAAATTATAGGATAACCCATATCCTTTGGAGAGAGTAAATGACTCACTAGCCACACCATTAATAATTGCGAGCATCTAAGAAACTGGTCTTCCCCTTTTTGTCTTAAGAAATTTAGAGATCTGAAAGTTTATGCTAGAATGGGTTGTACAAGATTTAGACCAATCTTTAAGGCTTTGAATAGGATAATCACTTGTCCATCAACATACCCTAAAACTCTAGGGAATACAACTGCTCCATAAATGGCCAAGTTAAAACTTGCATTGCCAACTCCTTGTCTGTCTGAGCATGATATAGTCTGACTAGGAAACTGATTGAAATAGCCCATCTTTTACCTTCTTGGCATCATTCCTAAAGTTCATATTTGATAAACCAATCATCTTGTTTAAACTTTTCTTGGGCCCAACCTTCTTGTCATATCTATATACTTTGCCCCTAGTTAAAGGTTCAATTTTTAGCAAGTCACTATATTCTTCTAAAGTGGGTGTTAGATCGTGGCTTCCAAGAGTAAACATCCTGTAAACTGGATTCTAGAAGAAGACTAAGGCTTTGAGCAAAGCTTCATCTACTGGGACTAATAATAGATTTCCAAAATTGGCCATACTTTTTTGCAAATGATACGTCACACATTGCCGATTTGTTCTTTGGGGAGGTTGTGAGACTACATGGGATGCCTAAGACAATTGTTTTGGATTGTGATGCTAAGTTTTTGAGCTACTTTTGGAAGACTTTGTGGTGTAAATTAGGGATTAAGTTATCATTTTCTACTACTTATCATCCACAAACTGATGGTCAAACTAAAGTAGTAAATAAGACTTTGACAACCTTGTTGAGGCTGATCATTACGAAGAATATCAAAACTTGGGAAGATTGGTTACCACATGTTGAATTTTCTTATAATCGTACTATTCATTCTGCAACAAGATTTTCACCTTTTGAAATTGTTTATGGTTTTAATCCTTTAACTCCATTACTTTTGAAAGAGTGTGTTAATTTAGATGGCAAAAAGAAAGTTGAACTTGTTAAGCAATTACATGAGAAGGCGAAGTTCAACATCGAGCGTCAAATGGAGCAATATGCAAAACAAGCCAACAAGGGGCATCATAAGCTCATTTTTGAACCTAGAGATTGGGTTTGGTTGCACATGAGGGAAGAAAGATTTTTGGCACAAAGATGTTCTAAGTTGCTTTCAAGAGGGGATGGGCCATTTCAAGTTCTTGAGCCCATCAATGAAAATGCGTACAAGCTGGATTTGCCAAGTGAGTATAATATTAGTGCCACTTTCATCATTACTGATTTAACTCCCTTTGATACAGGTGATGATTTAAGGACAAATCCTCTTCAAGAGGAGGGGAATGATGATAAAGGCATGGTGGATAGGGTTGATCCAATTCATATTCCAAGTGGTCCAGTAACAAGAGCTAGAGCTAAAAGGTTTAAGGAGGCTTTCAATAGATTGATGCAAAACATTTGGCTTAAGGAACATTTTTTGAGGCCCAAATACTTAGACTCACATGTAGATCAGGGATGGATTTCGTTGATCCAAGTGGTGGATTAATTTCAGCCTTTTGCTGAAACCCATACATTTGGAAGAAGCCCATACACTTGGAAGGATTACTTTTAGCCCAAGCATGTGGAATCATTCAGCAATTATAGACTTGAATTAGCTCGATTCACGTGGATTTGAGTGATTCAAGGAGATCAATTTAGCTTATTATTGAAGATCAATTTGCTTTATTTTGGAATAACTTTCCTTTTTTTTTATGGGATTTGGTCAGCCTTTTCCATAATGGCTAATTTGTTTCCTTTTCTCATTCTAGTTATTTTAGAAAATCAAATTATAATAACTCAACCTATTAAAGGCATATACCCAGGGCTGAAAAAAAAAATAGACCAGATCAGTTTTAGTTTTCTCTTTGGTTCTTTGAAAAACTTTTCTAACTTACCAAGAATTCCTTCTTGTGGCATTCATCTGACTTATCAAACGGTTCACCACCCTGTTTGTGGTGTCTCCACATATCAAGGTTCGTGTTTTCTCATAAACAATGGGTCGAGGTTTCCACCTCCAATTTTGATCATAGAATGGTCTTGGAATCAATTTCATTGTCGAGTCTCATTATACTTGGCAGGGGTTGCATCACTTTCTTTCTCTCTCTCTCTTTGTCTTCTCTTTGCTACTCTCCATCTTTGCATCTCCCTCTAAAACTTGTCTTTCTCTCTCTCTCTCCCTCTCTCTTAAACTTCTTGCTCTCCTACTCTCTCTCTCAAAAACTTGACTTTCTCTGCTTCTCTCTCTACCTCTCTCTCTATCTTCTCTCTCCCAAAAACTTCACTTTCTTTCTCCATCTCTCTCTCTTAAACTTCTTTCTCTCCCACTCTCTCTCTCAAAAGCTTCACTTTCTTTCCCTGTTTGTCTATCTCTCTCTCTTTAAAACTTCTCTCTCTATCTCATTCTCTCTCTTTCCAAAACTTCTCTTTTTTTCTCCCACCCTGCCTCTCTTAAACTTCTTTCTCTCCCACTCTCTCTCAACAACTTCACTTTCACTTTTGTTTGTCTATTTGTCTATTTGTCTATCTATCTGTCTCTCTCTCCTCTTGCAGTCTCACTCTAAAACTTCTCTTTCTCTATCACTCTCTCTATGTGACTCACTCTTTTTGAAACTTCTCTCTCTCTTTCTCGCTCTTGCTCTCCCCAACACCTCCCTCCCTCTCTCTCTAAAACTTTTTTCTTTGTTTCAAACTTCTTTTGCTTTCTGTCAAAAACTTGTGTTTGTCTTTTCTCTTTTTGACTAAAATTTGTCTCTCACTAACTCTGTTTCTCCCTTTCTCTCTCTCTTAAACTTCTTCTCTCCCACTCTCTCTCTCAACGACCTTACTTTCTCTCTCAGTCTATCTCTCCCTCCATCTTCTCTCTCTTGCTCTCCCTTTATATCTCCAAAACTTTTCTTTCTCTCTCTAACCCTCTCTCTCTTAAACTTCTTTCTCTCCCACTCCCTATCAAAAACTTCACTTTTTCTCTCTCTCTTGCAGTCTCTCTCCAAAACCTCTCTCTCTGCATATGTTCTCTTGCTCTCCCTTTGTCTTTCTCTCTCTTGTACGCAATCATTTTTTCTAAAGCTTCCCTCTCTCTCTAGCTATCTTTTTAAACTTCTTGCTCTCTCTCACTCTCTCTAAAACTTTAGTCTCTCTCTATCTCTCCTCCTCTAAAACTTCTTCCATACATTCTCTCTCTCTCCCTCTCATTCTCCCAACACCTCCGTCTTTCTTTATTTTAAAACTTCTCCCTTTGTTTAAAACTTCTTTCACTTTCTCTTAGAAACTTCTGTCTATCTCTTTTTTCTTTATCTAAAATTTGTCTCTCACTAACTCTATCTCTCCCTTAAACTTCTTTCTCTACCACTCTCTCTCAACAACTTCACTTACTCTCACTAAGTCTATCTCTCCCTTGAAAACTTCTCTCTCTCTCTCTCTCTCTCTCTCTCTCTCTCTCCCTCTCCCTCTCCCTCTCCCTCTTTTTCTCTCCCTTAAACTTCTTTCTCTCCCACACTTTCTCTCAAAAACTTCACTTTCTCTTTCTGTCTATCTCTCTGTCTCTTTCCCTCTCTCTCTCTGTCTCTTTCCTTTACTCTCCCTCTTTGTCTCTCTTTCCAACGTCTCTTTCTCTCTCTCACCCTTTCTCTCTTAAACTTCTTTCTCTTTCACTCCCTCTCTCAACAACTTCACTTTCTCTTTCTGTCTGTTTGTATGTCTGTCTCTCTCCCTAAATCTTCTCTTCCTTTCACTTTGTCTCTCTCTCTTTCTCTACATCTATCTCTCACTCTCTCTACCTCTCTCTTTCTATCTTTTTCCTCTCAGTCTCTCTCTAAAACTTCTTTTTCTCCCTCACTTCCCTCTATCTGTCTCTTAAATTTCTTTCTCTCTCACTCTCTCTTAAACTTCTTCCTTTCCCACTCTGTCTCAAAAACTTCACTTTATCTCTTTGTCTGTTTGTCTCTCCCTTTCACAATCTTTGTCTATCTATTTTGCACTACTCTCTCTCTTTTGCAGTCTCCCTCTAAAACTTTTCTTTTTCTCTTTCTCTCCAATTCTTCTCCTTCTCTCTCTCTTTCATTCTTTCTAAGGATTCCCTTATCTATCTCTCTCTCCCCCTCCCTAACACTCTTTTTGTCTCTCTCTCTCTCTATCTTCTCTCTCTTACTTTGCCTCTTGGTCTCTCTCTACAAAACTTCTCTTTCTCTCTCCCTCTCTCTCTCTTAAACTTCTTTCTCTCTTACTCTCTTGTTCAAAAACTTCACTTTTTCTCAGTCTATCTCTGATATGAACCCGTCTAACTCTATCTCAAAAGCTTGCTCATAAGGGGAGGTTTGCGAACCCATATATATAACACCCAAGACATCTCTGCCTAACCAATGTGGGACTTCATCATTCCTAACCCCTTTAGACTGTACATCCTAGTACAGAGAACCAGGATCCATGGCCCACACTAACCAGCAGGGCAGGCCTTATACCATATGATATGAACTTGTCTAACTCCACCTCAAAAGCTAGCTCGTAAGGGGAGATTTGTGAACCCATATATATAACACCCAAGACCTCTTTGCCTAACTAATGTGGAACTTCATCAGTCTCTCTCACTTTCCCTCTTTCTCCCTTAGTCTCTCTCAAAAACTTCTCTTTCCCTCTCCAAATGTTTCTCGTTCTATCTTTGTCACACACTCTCTCTCTCTTTCATTCTTTGTAAAGCTTCCCTCTCTCTCTCTAGCTCTCTCCTTAAAACATCTCGCTCTCTCTCTCTCTCACTCTCTATAAAACTTCAATGTCTCTCTCTCCTCCTCTTAAACTTCTTGCATACACTATCTCTATCTCTGAAACTTCTCATATGTGTCCCTTTCTTTCTAGGTTGCTCTCTCTCACACCCTCTACCTCTCTCTAATTCTCTCTCTCACTCTCTCTATATTCTCTCTCTTGCTCTTTATCTTTATCTCTCTCTCCAAAACTTCTTTTTCTCCCTCTCCCCCTCTCTCTCTTAAACTTCTTTCTCTCGCACTCTCTCTCTCAGAAACATCACTTTCTCCCTCATTCCTTCTCTCTCTCATTCTTTCTAAAGCTTCCTTCTCTCTCTAGCTCTCTTCCTGAACCTTCTCTCCTTCTCTCTCTTTCTCTCTCTCTCTCTTGTTCTCTTTAAAATTTCTCTCTTTTGCCCTCCCTAAAGCTTCACTCTCTCTCTCTTAAACTTCTCTTTCCCTACTCTCTCTCTATGTCTCTCTCTCTCTCTCTTTTTCTGTATATAAGTTCTCTCCCTAACTCTATCCAAAACTTCTCTCTCTCTCTTACACTTGCTCTCTCTAAAACGTATCTGTTTTGCCCTCCCTAAAGCTTCACTCTCTCTCTTAAACTTCTCTCTCCCCACTCTCTCTCTTTGTCACACACACACTCTCTCTCTCTCTTTTTCTATATATAAGTTCTCTCTCTAGCTCTATCCAAAACTTCTCTCTCTCTCTTGTGCACTTGCTCTCTAAAAAACTTCCCTCTTTCCCTACAATACCCTTTCTTTAAAGATCTCTCTTTGCCTCTCTCTCTTTTCTCCCTCATACTCTCCCTCTCTACTCTCTCTCACCCTTTCTCTCTCCTAAACTTCTTTCTTTTGTACCCTCTCTCTCAATAACTTCACTTTCTCCATCTGTCTATCTGTCCTTTTGTCTATTTGTCTCTCTCTATCTCTCTCTTCCTCTCCAAATCTTCTCTTCCCCTCTCTCTGCATCTCTCTCTTATTCTCCCTCTTAGTCTCTCTCTCCAAAACTTCTCTTTCTCTCTTACTCCCTCTCACTCTCTTAAATTTCTTTCTCTCCCACTCTCTCTCTTTCATTTTATCTCTATGTCTGTTTGTCCCTCTTTCTCGTAGTTATTCTCTAAAACCTCTCTCTCTCTCTCTCTCTCTCTCTCCAAGTCTTCTCCTTCTCTCTTTATCTCTATCTGTCTCCTTCTCTCTCTCCAAGTCTTCTCCTTCTCTCTTGATCATGTCATGGTTAGCAAACATAGCAGTTTTTAGGAAGGCAGGCAATTCTGCATAACCCCAAAAGGTGGAAAGAACTAGAACCTGATCTTAACCCAATTAATGACTGAAGAGTTAGGAAAGATGTGTCCTTCAAATCCATATTACCAACACAATCTTATTCCTAAGTGCAATCACACTTGGTAGTGAGTCTCCAAGTCAATATACATGCCTTGCAGTAGATCCCTAAGTCAACATGCATGTATTCTGCCTCAGATCACCCTTATGTTGTTAAATTCTGACTTGTAGCTGACAAGTTGAGCTCATGTCAAGCTAGATCAACATTTTGAATCATCTCAATGTCATTAAATTCACACTCCTATCTAATGGGTTAAGCCATGGTCAAGCCTAGGCTCATGCCATCAATTTTTGTTTAGACTTAAAAGTTCATGCCAAAGTTGAGCCTCATTTAACTCAATCCCTTTATCATTTACACCGGAGTTGAGCCTCGTTTCACTCAATCCCTTATCACTTAAGCCATAGTCAAGCTTCATTTGACTCAATCCCTTTATCATTGAAGCCAAAGTTGAGCTTCATTTGGCTTAACCCTTTATCACTCAAGCCAAAGTCGGGTTTCATTTGACTCAACCCTTTATTACCTAAGCCAAAGTCAGGCTTCATTTGACTCAACCCTTTATCACCCAAGCTAGAGTTAGGCTTTTTTTGACTCAACCCTTTATTACTCAAGCCGGAGTTAGGCTTCGTTTGACTAAACTCTTTATCACTCAAGCCAGAGTTAAGCTTTCATTTGACTCAACTATTTATCACTCATGCTGAAGTTGAGCATTATTTGACTCAACCCTACATTGTTCCAAACGAACTATGTCTTCTACCTTTGCTTACCTTCTAGTTCCTAGAAAGAAAAGCAAAGAGGGGTAGTTGTAGACACCAAATTTCATTCAAAACTCAAAAAAACTTGTATTAGGATTTTTTTATATAAAAAAAAATAAAATTCTTTTCGGTAATTGTAGACACCTAATTTTGTCTGGACCTTAAAAATTAAAGTGGACCCATGCATAAGTTCTAAAATTATCCTACTTGAATATATATTTTTTTAAAAATTAATTAAGCAAAAATAAAAAATTTAAAGATATTTTTTGGTCCCAAATGTAAACAATATTGCTAAAAAATAAAAAAAATAAAAAAATAAAAAATTAGAAAAAAAGGGAAAAGAAGTGTGAAAAGGAAAGAAGGAAAATCATAAAAGGTGGGTGGAATGAGTGAGACGGTTGTTGGCCGTAGGAGGAAAAGAAAGAAAAGAAGGGGAAGACTTAAATGGAAGGGAGGTGTCGGCATGCAGGCAAAAAAAAGAAAAGAGGGAAAGTTATGGAGAAATAAGGTAACAAGGTAGAAAATAAGGCCGAATTTCTTGACATCTAAAGAGAAATAGGTGAGCATGAAAGAAACAAAAATCTCCACCTTTGACATTCAAAAACGGAGGGGCCTTCACCCAGACTTTTCTACCCTCACCTTCACAGCACTTAAAAAAGGAGAAGCTTCCACCTTCACGGGGGGCACTTCCTCTCACGGAAAAAAGGCCGAAGTTAAACGGCACAAAGGAGAGCATCTCTAACTTCCTCACCTTCCGCTAGCTCTCTCTCTTTATTTTTCTCCACCGTCATCGTCCGTTTGGATAAAAATATTTGAGCCATAGTTCTCTCCAGGACCAGTTCTCATTGCACTCTTCACCCTTAGAAACTCAGTATCCTCACCGTGTCTCTTCAGCAAGAACTTAGAAAAAGATGCAACCACCATGATACGCTCTTACTATCTTGCTGCTTGCATCACCTTTAGTGCGAAACCCATCAACCTGCTGCACCCTCAAGAAGCCAGCACCCACACCTTGGAGATACGGTAGAAAGCTTTTATCTTGATGATACTGCACCCCACTACACTCTGGATCTCAAAAGGAATCCAATACCTCAGTTCTAAAGGGGGAACCGAGGCTGATTCATGAACACTGGAACTCAGTTCTCTTCCAACTCCAGTAGAACCCGTCACTTTGACGGGGAAGTGCACCAAAACATTACGTCCATCTCGCTTGTGCATGCCATCTCTACACCTTATAACTCGGGATAGACGCATGTGAAAGTGGCAGCGAGATGAAGTCTCCCAAGCAGCACGCCTGTGGTCACCTTCCAACACTAGCTCCTCTCCATTTGTCGCTCGGCAAACCATCACCAAAGCTAAGCACCACCACTTAGTTCCTTACCCAAAACAGAAAACTTCCACTGCTCTTTTTTTTTCTCTCTTCCCACTATCGCCATCCAAACACACCACTCTTCTCCCCGTTAGCACCTCAAGATCTCAACGCAATTACCAGAGAATCTATTGTGCCACTATTGAACGTCGCATTGCCAACCTTGTCCTCTCCAGTGTTGTGTAACCCAAATCGTGGAGAGCATTCCAGAAGAAGTTTGTTACCTCTCAGCATTGATTCCAAGTCCATCACCTTGCAACAGCTTTCTCTCTATCCTCGTGAGCTTCGTTCATAGAATCCAGAAATCTCTGCGCCTCGAACCTCTCGGCATCCTCATCCGCTGCTTTCCGTTCACCCTGAAGGAACCCAACGCCCTCAAAGCTTCAACTTCATCTTTGTAGCATTGTGCCGTCCCACATAGCCTGTACACGATCCATTCGCTGCCAGCTTCCAGAAATCAGCGTTGCATCCTTGAATAATAGTAGTCGTCGCTGCTACAACGCGTCCACACCTTCACGACTCACCAGCATCCTTGAAACTGAAGTGCATTACTACAACTGTTAGAGTTGGACCAAAAGTTGAACCAGCGTTTTCACAATGCCACCCGACGTCGCCCAGACTTCCCGATAGTCAACTTTCATCACATCACCAAGCCTTGCAACTGTTGAAGCCTTCAACGTCGCTCGCTGCTGTTCCGACATCAGAAGCATCTCACTGTTAGGCCTGTTTGTCGAAAGCTAGCTCCTGCTGTTGGTTGTGACGCTGCGTTCGAACTACCTAAAAGGTTTCGACTCCATCTCCAAGTTGGTCCCAGCTTCCGCTGTTTTGCCTGGTCACGAGTCATCCTCCATCAAGACCCCAAAACCTCATCTTCAGCCGCGACATCACACAGCAGCGGAAGCGCCATCATCAGTCAGCCCGAAGCCGTCACTTAGCTTTGCGAATCTGCTGCAGCGCTCCTCGTGTGCCCAGTCGCAACTCACTTCAGCCTCAATGTCGCAATACCAGAGTCTGTGCACCGCTGCTTGCCACGGATCTTGACGCCAAGAGGTCCTCCGTGTTTTGTCACCAAGACTCACGTAAGGTATGCCATGCAGTTTTCATATTGTTAGGGTCATTATTGTCATATTTTATTATAATATTATTTGGAGGTTCATTTTTAGGAAGCTTATTTTTAGATCTCTTAAGAGCTTATGATATGTTGAAAATTAATAAAAGAAGGTGATATGGATTTTAATTTAAAAAAAATATAGTTAACCTCTTCACTTTCGTTTTAGGTGAATTTTGTATTTTTTTTAAATAATAATGATAAGAAGAAGAAAAATAAAGTTATGTTCTATTAAGTAAATTAAAAAACCAATAATTACATAGGTAGTACAAGCATTTTTTTTACTCTTATTATTTTATTTAAAAAAAAAATTTCGATCTGGAATAGAAAAGGAGTTTCCTTAAAATAAAAAAAAATCAATCTGGAATAAGATGAAATTTTTTAAAATTATTTTTAAAATCTCGATCTGGAATAGAAAGAGAATTTAATTCAAATTATTTTAAAACCCTGATCTGGAATAGAGATGGGATCTTTCAGAATTACATTTTTAAGACTCTGATCTGGAATAGAGATAGGATCTTTCAGAATTATATTTTTAAAACCCTGATATAGAATAGAGATGGGACTATCTCAAAAATTACTTTTTAAAAAACTTTGATCTAGAATAGAGATGGGATTTGCCTGAAATTATTTTCAAACCCCAAACTGAAATAGAAAGGGGATTTACATGAAGTGATTAATTAAATATTCTAACCCGGAATGGGTAAAAATTATTTTTCAAAAATATTTATTTAAAACCAACATTAATTAAATCAAGTAAATTATTTAGATCATTTTGGTACCGAAAGGGCGTTTAGGGTGCTAACACCTTCCCTAAAACGTAACCAACCTCCGAACTCAACCTTTTAAATGCAAACCATTTTTAATTAGGTGTCTGATCTCACCTTAGATAACTTAGATCGGTGGCGACTTCACAAATCACAAAATATGAAATTTTTCAGGGTTGACAGTAATTAATATATTTGATAATTAAAATAATAATAATAAAACTTGTTATATTATTAGCCAATTTTTTTATTTTATCCATGTGTACCCTTCTTTTGTTTTAAATTTTAAATAAATAACTTTTTTAAAAAATAATAATAATAAAGTAAAAATAAATAAATAAATAAATAAAGTAAAAGTAAAAATGATAGAACATATATACATGTATGTAGTAAAAAAGGAAGAGGGGGCTCAATTCCTTGCCTTAACTGACCCCCATTTTCTTTGAGAAGTTGGTGCTCCCCTCAAGAGCTACTGCACTGCCACCATTAAATCTCACCAACAACTGCAGTAGGAGGAGGGGTGGCAAGAAGCTATAGAATGGCACACAAGCCATAGGACAGTAGTTGTAGAGTTGTACACAAGCTGTAAGATAGCAATAGAATGAAGTGATAGAGGGTGCACAAGCTGCACCGCCCTCATTAAAGCTTCACCAACTATTGAGCAAGAGGAGGAGCGGCAAGAAGGTGTAGAATGGCAGCTGCATGGACAGCAATTGCATAACAGAAGATCACCACCCATCACACCCATCAACTCCCATTTGCATGGGAGAAAAGATAGCCAAAACACAGCATAAAAGTGGTAGGCGCCAGATGCATGAAGGATAGTAGAAAACAGAAAGCAATAGCATGGAACAGAGCATGAGCAAGGAAGAACAGAGGTGACACTGGTATGAAGAGGAACACAGCATGAGCAAGGAAGAACAGAGGTGACACTAGTATGAAGAGGACGGTGACCCACAGTATGGTGTAAAACCCACACCTAGTTTTAGCTATAAAAAGGTGGAAGAGAAGGGAACTGGAAGAGAGTTTTTCTCCTGGTTGAGAGTCTTTAGAAACATGAAGAGCTTGAAATGAAAAGGGTATGGAGTGACCCTGTACGAGAACAAAAAAAATAAAGTATATACACACAAGAAGAACCCTCCGTAACTGCAGCACCAGATGCGTGAAGCAAGGCATTTCTAGTGCAAAGGGATCGCTACAGTGTCCCAGCACAACCCTTCAACACTCAACAGTGCCAAGGACCACTCATTGCCCCCCACAAAACTAGACGCAAATGTGCATAAGCCATGGAAACCCAAGGATGTGGTGAAGAGCATTGAAGTGAAGTGGTAGGACTTAACCTATTTTTAGAAGGGTTAAGCAAATGATTAGTCAAACAGCAAAGGAAAAGCCTTTAGAGCACTATGTCCACATGGTTCAGTCCAGTTCTATTCCTTAGAAGCCAACCTATTTCATGCATTTCGAGGCGGCCATTGGAGCTTGGTAGGTTCTGGTTGGTTTATTTTTTTTCTTTTACCCTTTCTATGCACTAGCCATAAACTTAGAAGCCTAGAGTTAGGAGGATGGTAAGTTTTATCATCAATCTCTCAATGCATGGCTGACTCTGTTGTGGGGACTGACCACTTAGCTAGCTAGCTAGATTCAATGGGGCATCATATCTATTTGCATTTTGGCCATTTCTAACAGAAAAGCGTGTGGCCTGTTTCATTAAAAAAAATAATGATAAATAAATAAATAAATAGATAGAATAATAGAAGTGAATATATATATATATATATAAAATAAAAAAATGAGAAAATTTCTTTTTTTTGGGGTACCATTCTTTTGTAAAACAAATTTTTTTAAGTTGTAGAAATAAGGGCAAAAGCATTTATTTTTATAACTTATATTAGCCTCACCTAAAAAGGAATGGCCTATTTTAATGGTCATTAAAACTCAAATATTTTGCAAAAAATCATCCAAATAAGCTTTCTAAGAAAAGCTATGAGAAACAAAAGTAAAAGCATTTTTTTCTTGTAACTTGATTAGACCCCTACCTAGAGAGGGATAAGTCTATATCAATAATCCTTAAAAAGCTTATTAGTATGAGATTCCTAAAAATCAATTCTTTTAACCAAAAATTCATACTTTTTTTTTACTAAAGGAAGTCAGGAAAGTAAAGGCAAACACATTTATTTACATAAGTTTAAAGTAGGCTCCCGCTTGAAAAGGATAATATAAAGATCAAATTATTCAACCTTTTATAATTTAGATATATATAATAAGGAAGTATGGACAATATTTATTGCAAGTATAAATGGCATAAAATTAATATGATACCAAAAGGGCATTATAGGGTGTTAACACCTTCCTTACATGTAATCAACTCTCGAACTCTTTTTTTTTAAAAAAACGTAGACTATTTTTTTAATATAAAGGTGTCCAATCTAACCAAGATTTTAGATTGGTAGTGACTCCCTTCTTTCTTTTAAACCCCATTTCTCCCATTTTACAAATAATGTCATCCATCCCTTTTCTTTTTTCACAAAAAAATATGTACACAAAAATAAATTTTTTTGCCCACGTCGCGTAGACATCGTGACATCTACCTCTGTCTTTGTCCCTTTATCTTAAACTTCTCTGTCTCTCTCTCTCCCCTCTTCTAAAACTTCTGTGCACTTCTCTTATACACTATCTCTCTCTAAAACTTCTCTTTACCCATCTGTATGTTGCTCTCTCTTTGTCTTGTTCTATACAAAAGTTCTCTTGCTCTCTCTAAAACTTCTCTCTCTCACATACTTTGTTTGAAACTTCTTGGTTTCTTTATCTTTTCTCTCTATATTTCTATCTCTTTCTCTCGTGCTCTCTCTTTCACTCTCTGTGTCTTTCTCTACCTCTCTATATTTTCTCTCTTTCTCTCCCTCCAAAACTTCTCTTTCTCTCTCTCCCCCTTGCTCTTTCTAAAACTTCTCTCTCTCACTCTCCCTAAAACTTCACTCTCTCTCTTCTCCATTAAAACCTCTCTCATATGCTGTCTCTCTCTCTCTCTCTCTTAACCTTCTCTCATATGCTCTCTCTTACTCTTTGTCTCCCTCTACCTCTCTCTCTCCCCCTATCTTCTCTCTCTTGCTCTCTCTTTCTTTCTCTCTCTCTCTCTCTCTCTTCCTCTCTCTTAAACTTCTTTCTCTCTCACTCTCTCTCTCATAAACTTCAAATTCTCTCTCTATCTGTTTGTCTATTTCTCTCTCTCTCTCTCTCACCTACTCTTTTATTGTTTTTGATGCTTCCCTCTCTTTAGTTTTCTCCCTAAACATTCTCTCTCTCTCCTCCTCTAAAAGTTCTCACATATGCTATCTCTCTGTCTCTCTTTCTTTTTCTACATAAAAGTTTTCTCTCTCTCGCTCTCTCTAAAACTTCTCTCTCTCATTTGCTCTCTCTGAGACTTCTCTCTTACTCTCTCTAAAACTTCTCTCTCTTGCCATGCAACACCCTTTCTTTAGCTCTCTCTTCTCTCTCTCTCTCCTCCTTTAAAAGTTCTCTCATACATTGTCTCTCTCTTTGAAATTATTCTCATATAATCTATCTCTTTGAAAGTTGTCTCTCCCCACTCTCTCTCTATGTCTTTTTCTATATAAAAGTTCTATCTCTCTCTAGCTTTCTCTACTCTCACTCACCCTCCCTCTAACTTCTCTCTCACTCTCTCTCCCCATGACAACCTTTCTCCCTCTCTCTCCTCCTCTAAAAGTTCTCTTATATGCTGTCTCTTTGAAACTTTCTCATATGCTCTTTATCTGAAAGTTGTCTCTCTCCACTATCTCTCTCTCTCTCTATCTTTTTCTATATAAAAGTTCTATCTCTCTTTAGCTTTCTCAACTCTTACTTGCTCTCCCTCAACTTCTTTGTCACTCTCTATCCTTGCAACAATCTCTCTCTCTCTCTCTCTCCTCCTCCTCTAAAAGTTCTATCATATGCTGTCTCTCTTTGAAACTGCTCTCATATGCTTTCTCTCTCTTTGAAACTATTCTCATATGCTCTCTTTCTTTGAAAGTTGTCTCTCCCCAATCTCTCTTTATGTCTTTTTCTATATAAAAGTTCCATCTCTCCCTAGCTTTCTCTACTCTCACTCGCTCTCCCTCTAACTTCTCTCTCACTCTCTCTCCCTGCAACAACCTTTCTCTCTCTCTCCTCCTCTAAAAGTTCTCTCATGTGCTGTCTCTCTGAAATTGCTCTTATATGCTCTCTATCTGAAAGTTGTCTCTCCCCACTTTCTTTCTCTCTCTATCTTTTTCTATATAAAAGTTCTGTCTCTCTCTAGCTTTCATTACTCTTGCTTGCTCTCCCTCAACTTCTCTCTCACTTTCTCTCCCTACAATAACCTTTCTCTCTCTCTCTCCCCTCCTTTAAAAGTTCTATCATATGTTGTCTCTCTCTGAAACTTCTCTCCCTACAATAACCTTTCTCCCTCTCTCTCTCTCTCTCTCTCTCTCTCTCTCTCTCCCCTCCTTTAAAAGTTCTACCATATGCTGTCTCCCTCTGAAACTACTCTTATATGCTCTCTCTCTTTGAAAGTTGTCTCTCCCCACTTTCTCTCTCTCTCTCTCTCTTTGAAACTTCTTTCTCCCTCTTACTCTCTCTTTCCCTGCAACAGCCTCTCTTTCTCTCTTAAACTTCTCACTCTCCCACCTTCTCTCTTAAAAGCTTCACTTTTTCTCTCTATCTCTCTATCTGCCCAACTCTTGGTCTCTCTCTTGTAGTCTCTCTCTAAAACTTCCCTTTCTTTCTCTCTCTCTCTCTCTCTCCAAATCTTATCTTTCTCGCTCTTCCCTCTTTTGTCCTTTCTAAAGCTTTCCTCTCTTTCTCTCTCTCTAAAACTCCTCTCTTTCTCTCACCCTCCCTAAAACTTTATTCTCTTTGTCTCTCCCTTTCCTCCTCTAAAACTTCTATCATACATTGTCTCTCTCTCTATCTGAAACTTCTCTCATACACTCTCTCACTGAAACTTCTCTTGCCCTCACTCTTTCTCTCTATGTAGCTGTCTCTCTCAAAAACTTCACTTTTTCTCTATCTATTTGTCTCTCTCTCTCTTTCCCTCTATTACTCTCTCTCTCTCTCTAAAACTTCTCTCTTTGTTTAAAACTTCTTTGACTTTCTCTTTAAAACTTCTGTGTCTCTCTCTTTCTCTCTTTGTCTAAAATTTGTCTCTCACTAACTCCCTCTTCCCTCACAACACACACATGCACTCCCCCTCTCTCTCTCTAAACCTTCTCTCTATGTCACTTTCTCTAAAACTTTACCTCACTTTGTCTATTTCTCTCTCTCCTTCTCTCTTTAGGTCACTCCCTTAACCTTCTCTCTCTCTCTCTCACTCTCTCTAAAACTTCTCTCTTTGTTTAAAACTTCTTTTGCTTTCTCTCTAAAACTTCTATCTCTCTCTTTCTCTCATTCTCTAAAATTTGTCTTCAACTAACTCTCTCTCTTTCTCCCTAACACACACACACACACTTGCCCTCTTTCTACCTCTCTCTCAAAACCTTCTCTATATGTCGCTTTCTCTAAAACTTTCTCTCTCTCTCTCTCTCTCTCTCTCTCTCTCTCTCTCTCTCTCTCTCTCTCTCTCTCTCTCTCTCTCCCTCCCTCCCTCCCTCTATTTGTCTCTCTCTCTTTTTCTTTCTAAAGCTTCCCTCTCTCTTTCTAGCTCTCTCTCAAACTTTTTGCTTTCACTTGCTCTCTTTGAAGTTCTCTCTTTCACTCACTCTCTTTGAGACTTCTCTCTCTTTCTCTCTCTCTAAAACTTCTCTCTTTGTTTAAAAGTTGTTTTGTGCTCTCTCTAAAACATCTATATCTCTCTTTCTCTTTTTGCCTAATATTTGTTTGTTACTAACTCTATCTCTCTCTCCTTGAGACACACACGCATACTTGCCCTCTATCTCTATCTTTAATCCTTCTCTCCACATTACTCTCTCCAAAACTTGTCTCTCTCACTCTTCCCCTCCCCAACTCTCTCTCCCTCTCTCTTGCTCTCCCTAACACTCACATGATTTTAGAAATAAGCAATTGGCTGAGCATCTTTTTTGGACCTATGTAGTGAGAAGCATTACTTAAAACACTATATAGGTTTCTTAGGGTTTTTATTTAATAATCATCTAGTGACACACAACAAGAACACTATTTTTTTTTTTGTTTTAAGCATATCAAGCTATGTTTTTCTTTTTAGTACATGGGGATTTCAAGCCCTAATCATGTGTTGATGGTGTAACTATCTTAACAATGTTATTTTTACTCCGTTCTTTAGATTTGAAAGATTATGATATTTGTTTTGATTGAGTTGAATAAAACTTGTTGGGTTGATTAAATGAATATCTATTGCTAGACTTAGGAATTGTGATATGTAATAGTCTTATTCATAATCATTGAGTAGGATATAGTGGTCATAATTATGGACTAGTTCTTGTCTTGATCATTACGAATAACATGGTCTCAATTAAATAGTCTAAACTTGTGTGATTGTTGCTTAGATTGACCTAACCTCCTTGTTCTTAACACTGCTACTATAGTAAACAAGAGAGCTTATTCTAAGTTGTCTAGTAGTTAGAGGCTAGGGGAGAACTTGTTCCATTAGTTACAATTAAGGGATATTTCAAGCATTAGAGTAAAATTATATTATCTTTGATTGGTTTCATTAACCGTGAGGGTAAGATTGAACCTAAAACTGGAATTGTCTTTGTATCAATTCTCTTCTTATAATTCTTATTAGCTTTCCTCTTTGATTAATATTCAATGTAATGAATATTCAACCCATTCATTTTAGTTTGTGTTTTAATTCTGCAGTAGGATTTAAATTGTGAATTAGTTTGAGACGGTCAAAATTTAACCTACTACACTCTCTATGAGATTGACTCTCACTCATTCTATCTACTAGTAAATAATTGAGAGTAAGGTATTATATTTTTGGAGTGTTGACTACATACTACCAATGTGGTATGCACAAAAGTTATTGTTTACCTAGGAAAGGCCCAAGTTACTATTATTAGTATATTTTCATTTACCTTGTCAACTATAATAAACAATAGACGTTTACCGATCAACTTCCTAAATTGATGGTTTTTGTTTTTAGGTACACGTGTGATTGATAAAATTATATAAAATAGCCATATACCAGTTAACCCTATTATTTTTTGTGTCTATAAATACTACATAAATTTAGAATACCAAGAAAGTCTATTATTTTAAATTCATGTAAATCAAACAATTTCACAATAAACTTAAATAAATTCAAAATATAACAACACTTCACAAAATTTAAGGATTAGCTTTAAAATTAAATAAATGTAGAATCAATATATATTACAAAATCTAAGAGTTATCATATATTGAATTTTAGAAAAATGAATCTTTCAAAAAAAACTAAAAAAGGGAAACTACCAATCACCAAATGCTGGATATTCTTAATTACAAGTGAACAATGAGACTATTTAGGATTGAAAATCAATAATTTTAATTTTCTATTTTAAAAAGGAAATTACTGATCTTCAAAATATGAATAGGGAAATTTGCTTTTAAAGTATATAATAAATTGATTCTATATTTAAAGTAAAATGAAAAAGAAATATGCATGCATATATGTAAGAGCAAGCATGAGAAAGCTACCCATGAGAGCAAACATGAGAAGGCTCCTCACTATTTGCTAAGGAAAAATTGATAGGTGATTTTCTTGTATCTCATTCTTTGAGAGGGAACTAATATCTGGCTTGGAGAAGGTCCATCATGAATGCACTAGTACACAAACACAAACAAGTTTGTTGATGGCCACATGTTGGAGATCTAATGAAGAAGACTAGATTACATGTAATTCCATGGTTATGCCATAGATTTTAAACTTCTTCAATGAACTCCATGAGAATGTTGTGTATCATGACACAGTACACAAAATTTGGAAGGAGTTGGAAGAGCAGTTTTCATAAGAAAGTGAACCTTGAATATAGGAAATCAAGACTGAAATTGCAAACACTTAACAAGGAGATATGATGATTTCTCTTTACTATGCCAAGATGAGAGCACTTTAGGAACAACTTGGAGGTATCTTGAATCCTATAGAGATCAGAGTTGCCACCAGTCTTTTTTGGTTGGTGTGATCGACCACTAGAAATGAAAGGGAAAATGTATGGTCTTCAAACTATAGTCTAAGTTCAGGATTAGTTATG
Source organism: Dicorynia guianensis (assembly GCA_037013595.1). NCBI lineage: Eukaryota > Viridiplantae > Streptophyta > Magnoliopsida > Fabales > Fabaceae > Dicorynia > Dicorynia guianensis. The sequence continues at coordinate 18,336,582 of JASUAB010000002.1, read as the reverse complement.
CCTAGGAAAGGTATTAGTAAACTCTTGTTTATGCCCAATGGTATCTAGGCTAGCTTTTAGCTTTTAAAATGGTTAATGAGGCTTGCTATGGCTTACAGTGAATTAATCCTAGAGACCTAATCCTTAAGGCAAAGGTGAACTGCATGAGGAAGCTAGTTAATTTTCAAGGCTCTTAAAACCCTCATTAAATATTATTAGTTAAACCCTAAGTTCAATTGAGGAACATGATTTTAATTAGACTAAGTTACTGCACTTATAATTTAATTATGGGGAAATTTGAATTTAATTAAATAAGGCTTCTACACTCCCTAATTAATTAAGGGACTAGCAAGGGTTATTTGGTCTTGAACCTAACTACCTCAAGCATATGTGACAAGGCATAATTGTAAACAAGTAAATGCTACACTAGCAACTAGAAAACACCATGTGTCTTGACATCTCCACATTTTTTTGGGATGGTATAACCATCAAGCAAGTAACATGAGATAGCAAAGAAGGAAATTGAGCAAACAAAGTTTTTTAACCTAAGCTTGACCTTGGCTAGAGCTAGACTGCCCTTATACCCTTGATATATTTAGTGATAAGGTCTAACTAAGGTTCCATTGTGAGAGAAACTCTTGGTTTAGCTAAGTTATCTTGAGATAATTAGCTAATCCTAGTTCAATTATGAGAGTTTGATTCTCAGCTAGGTTTGTACCCTTGAGATATTCACTAAACTAAATTCAACAAATTAGATCAAGTTTATATCCTTGAGATTTTCATTTAGTTCAATTATGAAAGATAGTGATGCGAACCCTACCAAGAATAATGAGACCCATTAACGAAATTGATTCCCAAGACCATTTTATGATCAGATTTTCGTAGGTGGAAACCTTGACCTGATGTTTGTAGGAAAACATGAGCCTTGATATGTGAAGATGCCACAAACGGGATGGTGAACTATTTGATAAGTTGGATGAACACCACAAGAACAAGTTCTTAATAAGTTTAGAAAGTTCTTCAAGAACCAAAGAGAAAAACTCTTAATTTTTATCTAGAAAACTAATCTGAACTTTTCAGCCTTAGTATACATATAGGCTGAGTTATTATAATTTGAAAAAGGAAACAAATAGCAAAAGGAAGAAAATTCCTAGAATTATGGCATGCCAGCCTTTACTTGAGAATAATTAGCCAAATAATTAGCCCAATGAAAATAATTGCTGAAAATATATTCCAAAAGGCTGACCAAATCTCATAAAAAAAGGAAAGTTATCCCAAAATCACTGGGTAATAATTTGCCAAATTGATCTCCTTGATTCTCTTAAATCCACATGCTTGAGCTGAAAGTAATCCTTCCAAGTGTATAGGCTTTAATAAAAGGCTAAAAGTAATGCTTCCAAGTGTATAGGCTTTACAAGAAAATGAGCTTATGACGCCCCTTGTTGGCTTGTTTTGCATATTGCTCCATTCGATCATCGATGTTGAACTTTGCCTTCTCATGTATCTGCTTGACAAATTCAACTTTCTTTTTGCCATCTAAATTAACACACTCTTTCAAAGGTAATGATGTTAAATCCAATGGAGTTAAAGGATTAAAACCATAAACAATTTCAAAAGGTGAAAATCTTGTTGCAGAATGAATAGTACGATTATAAGCAAATTCAACATGTGGTAACCAATCTTCCCAAGTTTTGATATTTTTTCTAATGATAGCCCTCAACAAGGTTGTCAAAGTCCTATTTACTACTTTAGTTTGGCCATCAATTTGTGGATGATAAGTAGTAGAAAATAATAACTTAGTCCCTAACTTACACCAGAAAGTCTTCCAAAAGTAGCTCAAAAACTTAGCATCATGATCTGAAACAATTATCCTAGGCATCCTGTGTAATCTCACAACCTCCCTAAAGAATAAATCGGCAATGTGTGATGCATCATCTGTATTGTGACATGGAATAAAATGTGCCATCTTAGAAAATCTATCCATAACCACAAAATTTGAGTCTCTACCATGCTTTGTCCTAGGCAAACCTAACACAAAGTCCATTGAAATGTCAACCCAAGGTTCACTAGGAATGGGAAGTGGTGTGTATAGTCCATGGGGTTGCACTCAGGATTTTGCTTGCCTACAAGTGATACATCTTCCACAAATCCTCTCGACATCTCTTTTCATGTGTGGCCAAAAGAAATGCTCTTGCAAAATGGTTAGTGTCTAAGCAACTCCAAAGTGTCCCATTAACCCTCCTCCATGGGATTCCCTCACTAACAAGTCTCGCAATAAACAATTAGGCACACATAGCTTATTCTCTCGAAACAAGAAATCATCATGCCTAAAGAACTTACCCATGGCCTTACCCTCACAATTCCTATAATCTTCACAAAAATCTTGGTCTAATGGATACAATTCTTTAATGTGATCAAAACAAAACAATTTTGCATCAAGAGTAGAAATCAATGCATACCAACGAGAGAATGCATCAACGATGATGTTTTGCTTACCTTGCTTATATCGGATGACATATGGGAATGTCTCAATGAACTTCACCCATCGTGCATGCCTCCTATTCAACTTGTGTTGGCCCTTCAAATGCTTCAAGGATTCATAATTAGTGTGAATGACAAACTCTTTAGGCCAAAGGTAGTGTTGCCATTTTCCAATGCTCAGACCAATGCATACATTTTCTTGTCATAAGTAGGGTAGTTTAAAGCTACCCCATTAAGCTTCTCACTGAAATACACAATTAGTCATCCACCTTGCATAAGAATAGTACCTATTCCTATACCTGAAGCATCACATTCAATTTCAAATGTTTTAGTAAAATAAGGTAAAGCAAGTAAAGGTGCATGAGTCAATTTTTCCTTAAGTAGTTGGAATGTCTCTTCTTGCTTTTCCTGCCATTTGAACCCAATATCTTTCTTGATCACTTCAGTAACTAGTGTAGCTATTCTACTAAAGTCTTTCATGAACCATTGATAAAAACTTGCTAGTCCATGGAAACTTTAGATTTGGCACAAACATTCTCTTCATCAACCTATATACCCTATGCACTCACAACATAGCCAAGAAACACAAGTTTATCGGTGCAAAAGGTGTACTTTTTCATGTTAGCATATAATTTCTCTTTTCTAAGCACCCCAAACTAGATTTCAAATGCAAAACATGATCAGCCAAACTCTTGCTATAAACAAGTATATCATCAAAATACACAACAACAAACCTAGCAATAAAAGCACGCAAAACATAGTTCATTAATCGGATGAAAGTACTTGTGCATTAGTTAGTCCAAATGGCATCACTAACCACTGATACAGTCCATGTTTTGTTTCAAAAGCAGTTTTCCAGTCATTTCCTTCTTTCATTCTTATTTGATGATATCCACTTTTCAAGTCAATTTTCGAAAACACCAAGTACCATGTAGCTCATCTAACATATCATCTAAGTGAGGAATAGGGTTATGGTACTTTATTGTAATATTATTGATGGCTTGGCAATCAACACACATTCTCCATTACCCATCCTTCTTAGGCACCAAAATCACCGGAACGGCACATAGGCTCATGCTTTCTCTCACGTACCCCTTTTCCATTAATTCACTAACCTGCCATTATAACTCCTTTGTCTCCTCGGGATTAGTTTGGTAAGCTGGTCGATTTGGAATGAAAGCATTGGGTATGAAGTCAATTTGATGCTCAATCCCTTGGATAGAGGGTAAACCATTTGGGACCTCCTCGAGAAAGACATCATCATAATCCTGCAAAAGAGAAACAATAAAACTAGGCAAAGCAAGATTAATCTCATTAGTGTTCAAAAATGCCTCTTTGTACAAAAGTACAATCATTGGCTAATTTGAAAACAATGCTGTGTTCACTTCACTTGCTCTTGCATAAAAACTCTTTTGTGCTTTCTCTTTTTTTGTCTCAATGGTTGAATCAGCTCTCTTTTTTCCTCTCTCAATTTTCTTGTCCTCTCCTATTTGCTCTCTCAAACTTTCACTCAATTTATTTTTCTCTCTTTCTTCACTCCTTTTTTGTTCATTGTCTTTTTGTAGCCTTACTTGGTCTTAATAAACTTGTCGTAGCGTCATAGGAGCTACAGTGATCGTTCTTTGCTTAAGCATGAATGAGTACTTGTTTATGTAACCATCATGCTTAACTTGCCGATCAAATTGCCACTGTTAGCTTAACAGCAAATGTCCCACTTGCATCAGAACTACATTGTACAAAATATCATCCTCATACTTCCCAATGCGAAAAGCAACCAGTACCTATTTATTCACCCTTACTTCACTACTATCATTGAGCCATTGCAACTTGTATGGTTTAGGGTGTTTATTGTTGGTAGCCTTAATTTTTCAACCATAGTTGAGCTAACAACATTAGTACAACTTCCTCCATCAATAATAACACTACATACCTTGTTTTTTACGTTGCACCGAGTGTGAAAAATGTTTTCTTGTTGCACTTCTTCATCTTCTTTGGCCTACACACTTAAGGCTCTTCTTGCCACTAGCAATTCTCCTTTGGTAGCATATTCTTCATCATCTGCATCTTCCAAATGTGGCATAGATTCGGTGTCCTCTTTGCTCTCCATTGTCTCGCATCGTCATAATCCTTTTGTTCGAACATTGGCTTGCTATATCTCCCCTGCCTTGACACTTAAAGCACTTAATGTCATGATTTTGAGTAGTGGATGATTCAATTTTACCTTGAGAAACATGGCTGGAGTTCTCGATTTTATGCTCGGATTTGTGTTTAGGCATTGGGAATGCTTGAGGCTTGTCCTCCTTCTTTTTATAACTTGGTTTCCAAGAAGTAGAACCTAACTTTTGCGCTGCATGTGAGTTACCCCCTTCTTGAGTTGTTGCTCCACTTTGATAGCCATGTGCACCATATCCTCTAATTCTATGTAATGTTGCATCTTCACTCTATCTTGTATTTGTCGATTTAATCCATGCAAAAAACTAGGCATTGTAGCTTCATGATCTTCCTCAACATTAGCCCAGATCATTGGAATCTCCATCTCCTTATAGTAATCCTCAACACTCTGGTTTCCTTGCCAAAGACCTTGCAACTTTTTGTATAACTCGCCATAGTAATGACTTGGAACAAACCGCTTTCTCATCATTATCTTCACTCCTCCCAAGTTTCCACTAGCCATTCTCCATTCTGCCTCCTATTTAGTACCAATTGATCCCACTAAACAATGGCATAATCAGAGAACTCAATGGCTGCCAATTTTACCTTCTTTGCTTCAAAATAATTGTGGCAATCAAACATAAACTCCATTTTCTTTTCCCATTCAGGATAGGCTTTCGGATCAAACCTACCTTGAAACAATGGAACCTTCATCTTTATACTACCCAAGTTATTATCTTCTTGGTTTCTAACTCCTCTACCCTATCCACCATATCTCCTATGGCTAACAACCAAATCCTAATCATCTTCCTCATCAAAACCAGTCCCATAATACTCTTCGTCTTCAACCCTTACTTCCCTTGGTTGAACTTTTTCCTTTCTATGCACATTTTGTACATTTTGTGGCTGCCTCATATGTTCATTCTCTGCCTTATCCAACCATTCATGAACTTGCTACATTTTAGTTCTTAACACTCTTCTCATCTCTCTCATTAACGCATCCATAAGTAACTTTGGATCAACCCCTCCCAACAAACTTATGGGAATGCCTTTGCTTGTGTTGTCTGACATGTTTTTACTGCAAAAAAAATGATAGAAAATAAAAGACCTCACAAATTATTTTCCTCACATATTTCTCGCTTAAATACAATTTTCTTAATACTCATATTTTCCCACAACAAATTTGGCCTTTTCCCTCTATTGCTCTTACCACTCTTGCCTTTTTCCACTCGTAATTTTCTCTTTCAGTTCTTTTCAAACTTATCTAAATAAGAATAAGAACTTTTCCTAGCAACAATTCAATCACAAGCTTAACAATGGTTCAAGGAAGAGTATGAAATCAAGAGAATCAATAAAATCACTAAAAAGGGGTTAAGAATACTAGAAAGGGGAGTTTTTGGTAGTTTCTAACTTGTTCTTCTTTCTTTTTGCTTAATACCATATTTTTTTCCTCTTTTTTCGCAGCTTTCTGTTCTTTCTTTTTTTTTTTAACCATTTCTTTTCTTTCTTTTTTTATTTTACTATGTATCAACTGAAGTTGCAATCTAACAAAAGAAAACCAAGAATATTGGCTGCAAAACTAAAATTGGATAGGCAAACTTGAGGCTAGAACCGATGCTCTAATACCAAAATGATATGAACCCAACCAAGAATAACGAGACCCATCAATGAAATTGATTCACAAGACTATTCTATGATCAGATTTTCATAGGTGGAAACCTTGGCCCAATGTTTATAAGAAAACACGAACCTTGGTATATGAAGACGCCACAAATGGGATAGTGAACCGTTTGATAAGTCAGATGAATCTACAAGAACAAGTTCTTGATAAGTTTAGAAAGTTCTTCAAAGAACCAAAGAGAAAAACTCTCAATTTTTATCCAAAAAACTTATGTAAACTTCTCAGCCTTGGTATACATATATATAGGTTGAGTTATTACAATTTGAAAAAGGAAACAAATACCAAAAGGAAGGAAATTCCTAGAATTATGGCATGCCAGCCTTTACATGAGAATAATTAGCCAAATAACCAGTCCAATGACAATAATTGCTGAAAATATATTCCAAAAGCTTACCAAATTCCATAAAAAAAGGAAAGTTATCCCAAAATTGCTGGGTAATAATAAGCCAAATTGATCTCTTTGATTCTCTCAAATCCACATGCTTGAGCTGAAAGTAATCCTTCTAAGTGTATGTGCTTCAGAAAAAAAATGCTGAAATTAATCCTTCCAGGTGTATGGGTTTAAGAAAAAGGCTAAAATTACTGCACCACTTGGATCAACAAAATCCATCCTTGATTTGCACTTGAGTCTAAGTATTTGGGCTTTAAAAAACACTCCTCAACCCAAATGCTTTGCATCAATCCATTGAAAGCCTCCTTGAACCTTTTAGCTCTAGCTCTTGTAACTAGACCTCTTGGAATTTGAATTGGATTAGCTGTATCTGCCATGCTTTGATCACTCTCTCTCGCTCTCTCTAAAACTTCTCACTTTGTTTAAAGTTTCTTTCGCTTTCTCTCAAAACTATTTGTCTATCTCTTTCTCTCTTTGTCTAAAATTTGTCTCTCACTAAGTCTCTCTCCACCTCCCCAACACACAAACACACACTCCTCCTCTCTCTACCTCTCTCTCTCTCTAAACCTTCTTTCTCTAAAACTTCTCCCTCTTAGTCTCTCTCTCCAAAACTTCACTTTTTCTCTCTCTGTCTCTGTCTCTCACTGTTTCACTTTCTCTCTCGTAGTCTCCCTATAAACTTCTCTCTCTCCCCCCAAATCTTCTCCTTCTCCTTCTCACTCTCGCTCTCCTCAACACTCACACACTTTCTCTCCCTACCCAACAATCTCTCTCTCTTTCCCTTTCTCTTTACTAGTTTCTCTCCCTCTTTCTCTATATATCTCCCTTTTAGTCTTCTTTTCCAAAATTTCTCTTTCTCTCTACCTTCTTCTCTTTCTCTCAAACTTCTTTCTCTCCTACTCTCTAAAAAACATCACGTTATCTCTGTCTCTCTCTCTTTCTCTCTGTGTTTCACTCTCTCTTTGTTTCTCTTGTAATCTCCCTCTAAAACTTCTCTTCTTCTTCTCTCTCTCTCCATATCTTCACCTTCTCTCTCTACTGTTCTCTCTATCATCTCTCTCTTGATCCCCTCTCCGTCTCTCTCTCCAAAACTTCTCTTTGTCTCTCTCTTAAACCTCTTTCTCTTAGAAAAACTTCACTTTATATCTCTGTCTGTCCCTCTCTCTTTGTTTGCCTCTCTCTATATCACAGTCTCCCTATAAAACTTCTCTTTCTCTCTCTCTCCAAATCTTCTGCTTTCCTATCTCACTCTCCCCAACACTCATACACTCTTGCCCCTCCCCTGCCTCAGCCCAACAATCCCTCCCACTCTACGTATCTTCCTCTCAGTCTCTCTTTCCAAAACTTCTCTATCTCTCTGTCTCTCCCTCTCTATTTCTGAATCTTTCTTTGCAAAACTTCTCTTTTTCTCTGTCTCTCCCTTTCTCTAAACTTCTTTCTCTCCTACTCTCTTTCTCAAAAATATCACTTTATCTCTCTCTGTGTCTCACTCTTTGTTTCTCTCATAGTCTTCCTCGATAACTTCTCTCTCTTTCTCTCCAAATTTTCACCTTCTCTCTCTCCCTCTCCCACTCTCTCTAAAACTTCTTGGTCTCCCTCTCTCCCTCCAAATCTTCTCTTTCTCCCTCTTAATGCAGAACCCTAAGGATATGTATAATCCAGAAACCCCAAACACGCAATTGATAGAGAACAAGAATAGACAAAGAATTGCCAACCTATTGAACCCACAAATGACTAATGCAAATGGAAACATAAATAATTGGTTGATTGAGGAATCAAGAACAGAAATTCACTAGGATGTAAATACCTTAATGAAGTTCAAATCTTGATGCAATAGAGATTCAAGCCAAGCCTTGAACAAAGGTATAAAACTCCAAAACAATTCTTTTTTTCTTTCATTCTACTGATCCTCATACATGTACTAGGGTATTTATACCCTCACAAGTTCAAATAACCTAGACTATTAGGTTAGGCCTTAAACTTAGGCCTCCCAACAATAAAAACAAGCCCAAACACAAATTGCAAGTAATGAACTGCCCAAAAACTAATCTATTAACTTGGAATGATGAAGTAAACATAGGTTGGATCCGTCTTGCAAATTGAGCCTAATTTGATTAGGTGAATTTCCATTGGCCTTCATTGCATCTTGAGCTTCCATTCCTTCTAACATTTTGCCCATATAAGTTTGAAGTAATTCCTTGAACTTTTTGGCCCTCAATCTTGTAATTGGTCCTTGAGGTAATGTTAGCTCATCAGCTACTCCTCTTCTCTTGCCATCCATGCTTGTGCTCACATTACCTTCTCTCTCTTACTCTCTTTCACTCTCTAAATCTTCTATTTCTCTCATTCTCTCCTAGTTTTCCAAACTTCTCTCACTCTCTATCTCACTAACTCTGTCTCTATCTCTGTCTATCTTTCTTTGTCTCTAAAACTTGTCTCCCTCTCTCTATCTAAAACATTTGTTTCCCTCATTCTTTCCCTTTCTCATTGAAACCTCTTTCTCTATCTAAAACATCTCTTTACTTCTCTCTCTTCATCTTTCTCTCAATGAATTTCTCTCTCGAAATCTACTCTCTCCAAAACTCCTCTCACACTCTTTCTCTCTCTTTCTAGAACTTCTCTCTCTCTAAAACTTCTATATCTCTCTTTTTGAAGCATCTCTCTCTATCTAAAACTTCTCTTTCCCTCTTTCCCTTTTTCTCTCATTTACTCACTTTCTCTCTCTAAAAACTATTCTCTCTGCTTAAAACTTCTCTATATCTCTCTCCAAAAATCCTCACACTCTTTCTTTCTCTAGAACTTCTCTCTTTATTTAAATCTTTTCTTTCTCTCTCACCCCCTCCCTCACTCCCTCTCTCTAAAAGTTCTCTCACTCTCTCTTTCTCTCTCCTTATATCTCTATCTCTCACTCCAAAACTTTTATCTTGTATCTCTCTCTCCTCCCTTCCCTCCCTCTCCCCAATACACAAAAACTCTCTCTCTTGGCCCCTCAACACTCACTCTCTCTTTCTCCAACATGTTTCTCTATCTCTCTCTCTAAAACTTTTCTCTATATCTCTCTTCGTCTCTCTTTCTCTAAACATCTTTTTCTCTACCTATCTTTGATGCTCTCCCTAAAACTTGTCTTTCTCTCTTTCTCTCTCTCTTACTCTCTTTCCCTCTATAAAACTTCTATTTCTTTGTTTCTCTCCCACTCTCTCTAAAACTTCTCTCACTCTTTTTCTCTCTCTTTCTAAAACTTCTCTTTGTCTCACTCACTCACTCACTCCCTAAAACATCTCTCTCTCTAAAACTTCTCTTTCTCTCGCTTTGTGTCTTTAAAATTTCTTCTCCTCTCTTGTTGAAACCTCTCTCTATCTAAAACATCTCTTTCCATATCACTCCTCACATTCTCTCTCTAAAACTACTCTCTCTGCTTAAAACTTCTCTATCTTTCTCTCTAAATCTCCTTTCACTCTCTCTCTCTCTCTCTCTCTCTCTCTCTCTCTTTCTTTCCTTTTCAAAAACTTTTCTCTCACTCTCCCTCTAAAACTCCTTTCGCTTTCTATCTCTTTTTCTAAAACTTCTCTCTCACTCACTTTCTTTCTCTCTCTAAAACTTCTATCTCTTTCTTTCTCCCTCTCTCTCCAAAACTTCTCTCTCTCTCTGTGTCTCTAAAACTTCTCCCCTCTTCCCCTGAAACCTCTCTCTATCTAAAAGTTCTCTTTCACTCACTCTCCCCCTTTTTCTCTCATTTACTCACTTTCTCTCTCTAAAACTACTCTCTCTTCTTAAAACCTCTCTATTTCTCTCTCTAAAACTCCTCTCACACTCTGTCTCACTGGAACCAAGTTTTCTTTCTCTCACTCTCTCTAATGCTTTTCTTTCCATCTAAATCTTCTCTTTCTCTCTCTCCCCCTCTCTCTTTGTCTAAAATTTCTCTCTCTCACTCTCTTTCTCTCCCCAAAACTTCTCACTCTCTTTCTTTCTCATTCTCTCTTAAACTTCTCTCCCTTTCTCTTTGTCTCCATCACCTCTCTCTCTTAATTTTCTCATTTCTCTCTCTCCCCCTCACTTTGAAAGTTCTCTCTCTCACTCTCTTTTTATCTGTCTCTCTCTCTATGTCTACTATCTATTTGTCTCTCCCCATAGCTTCCCTTTCCCTCTCTCTAGCTCTCCCTCTCTCTCAGTCTTTCTAAAATTTCTCTCACTCATATGCTCTCTCTGAAACTTCACTCCCTTTCCCTCTTTCCCTAACAAGTCTCTATCTCTCTCTAAAACTTCTCTCTTTTCCCTGTAAAACTTTGCACTATCTCTCTCTAAAAGTTCTCTTTCTCTCTTTCCCTCTAAAACTTCATAGTCTCTCTCTCTCTCTGAAACACGTCTTTCTCTCTTTGTCCCTGTCTCTTCCTTTGTAAAACTTCTCACTTTCTCTCTAAAAGTTCTCTTTTGCTCTTTCCCTCTCTTTCCATAAAACTTCTCTTAGTCTCTCTCTAAAAGTTGTCTTTCTCTCTTTACCTCGCTCTCTGCTTCTCTCGACTAAATCTTCTATTACTCTCTTTCTCTCCCACTCTCTCTAATACTTCTCTCACTCTCTTTCTATCTCACTATCTATCTCTCTCTCTTTTTATCTCTAAAACTTGTCTCCCTCTCTCTGAAACTTCTCTCTCTATCTAAAACATCTTTTTCCCTCTCTCTATCTAAAACATCTCTCTGTCTTTCTCTCATTTACTCACTTTCTCTCTCTAAAACTCCTCTCACACTCTTTCTTTCTCTTTAAAACTTCTATCTCTCTCTTTTTGCTTCTCTCTCCTTGTGCCTCTAAAACTTCTCCCCTTTCCCCCAGAAAGCTCTCTCTATCTAAAACATCTGTTTCCCTATCTCTCCCTTTTTCTCTCATTTACTTACTTTCTCTCTCTAAAACTAATCTCCCTCTCCAAAACTCCTCTCACACTCTTTGTTTCTCACTCCTTAAAACTTCTATCTCTCTCTTTCTTTGTCTCTCTCCTAAACTTCTCTCTCTGAGTGTCTCTAAAACTTCTTCCTCTCTCCCCTAAAAACCTCTCTCTATCTAAAACATCTCTTTCCCTATCTCCCTTTTTCTATCATTTACTCACTTTCTCTCTCTAAAACTAATCTCTTTGCTTAAAACTTCTCTGATCTATTTCCAAACTCCTCCTTACTCTTGTCCAAACCAAGTTCTCTTTCTTTCTTTAAAACTTCTATCTATCAAAACCTTCTCTTACTCTTTCTCCCCTCTCTCCTTCTTGCTAAAAGTTCTCTAACTCTTTCTCTCTCCCTATGTCTCTATCTCTTTCTCTCTAAAACTTCTATCTCTCTCTCCCCTTGGTCTCTTTGTCTAAAGTTTCTCTCTCTCTCACTCTCTTTCTCTCCTAAAAACTTCTTACTCTCTCTCATTCTCTCTAAAACTTCTCTCCCTTTCTTTCTCACTCACTCTCTCTTTATCTCTCCTATACCTATTTGTCTCTATGTCTCTGCAAAGTTTCCCTTTCTTTCTCTAACTAAAACTTCTCTCTCTTTCTAAATCATCTCTAACTCTCTCTCTTTGTGAAGCCTCTCTATCTTAAACTTCTTTTCCTCTCTTGTTCCCCCTCTTTCTCTCCTCTAAAATTACTTTCTCTGCTTAAAACCACTCTTTCCCTTTCTCTTCAAAACTCATCTCTATCTCTCCCCCTCTCTTAAACTTAGCTCTCTCTCCCCAACACATGTCTCTCTCACTCTCTATCTCTCCCTCTCTAAAGCTTCTCTCTTACTCTCTTACGCTCTCTCCCTTTCTCTCAATGTCTAAAACTTCTCTCACTCACTCACTCACTCTCTCTCCCCCTCTCTTTTTCTCTAAAACTTTTCTTCCACTCCATCTATCTATCTAAATCTTCTCTTTCTCTTTCTCTATCCTCTCCCCTCTCCCTCTCTCTATACTTGCTCTCATTCTCTCATTCTCTCTCCCTATGTCTCTATCTCTCTTTCCAAAACTTTTGTCTTGCTCTCTCTCTCCCTTTGTCTCTTTGCCTAAAATTTCTCTCTCTCACTCTCTTTCTTTGTGGAAAACTTCTCACTCTCTCTTTCTCATTCTCTCAAAAACTTCTCTTCTCTCTCTCCCCACTCATTCTAAAATTTTTTTCTCTCTCTCTCTCTCTGTCTGTTTGTCTTACTCTCTCTACAAAGCTTCCCTTTCTCTCTCTATAGCTCTCCTTCCATGTTTTTCTATCTCTCTCTCTCTCTCCAAAGCTTTTGCTTCTCTGTATAGCTCTCCTTCTCTGTCTAAGTCTGTCTATAATTTCTCTCTCATACACACTCTCTCTAAAACTTCACTTCCTTTCCCTTTTTTCCTAACACATCTCTATCTCTCTCTTTTTCTCTATAAAACTTCTCACTTTTTCTTTAAAAGTTCTCTTTTGCTCTTTTTCTCTCTCTCCCTAAAACTTCTTAGTCTCTCTCTAAATCTTGTCTTTCTCTCTCTGCCTCTGCAAAACTTCTCACTCTCTCTCTATAAGTTCTCTTTTGCTCTTTCCCTCTCTCTCCTTAAAACTTCTCTTAGTCTCTTGCTCTCTGAAACTTGTCTTTCTCTCTCTGCCTCTGCAAAACTTCTCACTCTCTCTCTATAAGTTCTCTTTCTCTCTCCTTCCCTCTAAACCTTCTTCTCTTTTTCCCTCTCTACGTCTCTCTCTCTTTCTCTCTCCTTCCCTCTAAAACTTCTTCTCTTTTTCCCTCTCTACGTCTCTCTCTCCCCCACTCTAAAACTTCTCTTTCGTCTCGATCTCTCTCTAAATCTCCAAGACTTCTCTATTTTTCTCTCTCTCTTGCTCACTCTTGCGTTCTTTCTATCCCTCTCCATGTCTCTCTCACTCACTCTTTTTCTCTCTCCAAAACTTCTCTCTCTTTCTCTCTAACAATTATGTCTCTCTAAAATTACTCTCTCACTCAATCTTCTCTCTCTTGGTCTCTCTCTCCCAGTCTCAAATCTTCTTTTTCTCTCACTTGCTCTCTTTCTCTCTTTGTCTAAAATTTCTCTTTCACTCTCTCTAAAACTTGTCTTTTTTTCTCTCTCTAGAACTTCTCTCTTCCTCTCCCTCTAAAACATCTATCTCTTAGCCCAACATTCTCTCTCTCTCTCTCCCTCCCTCTCTCTCTATGTCTCTCTCCCCCATCATTCTTCTCTCTCTCTTGCTTTCTCTATTGCTATCTCTCACTCTCTTCTTAAAACTTATCCGTCCCCCTCCCCAATGCTCTCTCTCACTCTGACCCCAAACACACACTCTCTTTCTCTTCCTAAGATGCACACACACTCTCTCTCTTCAAGACACTCTCTATCTATCGCTCTCTCTCTTTTGAACATGACTATCTCTCCCTCTCTATCCCTAACACATAGTCTGTCTTTTCCTGTACTCTGTCACTCTCTCTATCCTTCTCTTTCATACTCTCTCCTTCTCTCTCTCTCTCCAATACACGAACACATGCACACACTCCTCTCTCTCTACCTCTCTGTCTCTCTCTCTCTCTTTGGTGATTATTTTTAGGTTCAGTTTGATGGTCAGTATGTGTTTTTTTCTTTTTCCTCTTTAAGCTTGAGAATGTGAACAAGGATTGAATAACTATGAAGAAAAGAAAGAGGGAGAAAGAGAAAGAGAGAAAAGACTCCTCTTGGGGGCTGCAAGAGCTGGCGCCACTAGAAGGACCTCCAGCAATGGACTATGCCACTGCTAGTGATAAGGCCCTAGCTCTTGTCCAAGGTGGGTTGTGGCAACCTCCCCTGCAAAATGCACCCTTAGGTGCAATTCGCTAAAGAATGGTGCATCACACTCTTCATTGGGTGTGATACACCCAATAATCACCCATGCAAAATAAATAATTTTTTTTATTTTCATAAAATAAAATAAATATTATCACTTTGTTCTAAATTTTTCATAAAAAATTATGGTTTTTTTTTTTTAAGTTTGATGAAAAAGGGTGTATTTAAGGTATTTTTTTTATGTGTAAATTTTTCCTAATCTAAATCAATTTAAGAAAATAAAAGGCAAAAAGCAATTTGGTTAATGTATGTATGCAAAGAGGGTTGGCCTTGATTTGGGTCACTCTAGCCCAAACTGGTCCAAGCCTTCCCCCTTGTTACTACTTTTTGTCTTATTATTAAAAAAAAATTGAAGCAATTAAAATGGGAGGGGAGGAAGGCTCAGCCAAGGCCATTGGATCCAAGCCGAACCTCCTATTTTGCCTTTCTTTTAAAAATGGGCTTTTGCCTTTCCTTGAAAAATGGGCTTTATCTTATAAATGTGAAGAGTGAGGCCTTATAGTCATAGGTTAGGATACTTTAGGTTAAAGTAAGTATAAATTCTTGCTTGCATTATTTTTCTATTTCAATTAATTTATTTCTTGAACCCTTGAACATGGATAACCCTAAAATGTATGGATTTTTAGATCTGAATTTTTGAACTAAAGATCATCCAAATTCTCGGAAAGGGGATTATTATTTGAAATTCTTCCAACTATTTCCTATACTTTACCCAAATGTCCAAAATTTCAAGCCCAAATTTTCTAACAACAATCGTTGGTATGGTTGGTGAGAGTGTCCTTAACTAACATTTTGAGGGAATTGCATTGAGTTGGAGAATCATTGAACGTGGTTAGCATTTTTACCTTGAAATCAGATCTCTTTTTTCCTCGAGAATCTAGCTTATCCTTTCAAAAGCCCAATTTTCTCCAAGAACAGTAGTGAATGTAGTTAGTGAAAGTGACCATCGTTGGTCATTCCAAAGATGATTAGGTTATGAGTTACGTTGAACAAATCGGCAAAACCCTTCTAATGTGAACATTGTGAATCAATGTCGCCAAAAGCACTAAATTCATATACTGCCATTTAAACCCCAGTTCTTCCTAACGATGTGTGATGGTGTGATTGGCGAAAGCGATAACCATTAACTTTCTCAAGCGTAATCATGTCATGGGTTATGTTGGAGGAATCGACATGAATCCATTCTCTTGAAGGCCCCTCAAAATCCAAAACATAACCTTGTGTTGACCCTAAAAATCTTGTTTTGGAGTCGCCACCAACCTAAATTGCTTAAGGGTGAGATCGGACACCTAATTAAAAGTAGTCTACATTTTCAGAAATTGGGTTCGGGGGTTGGTTATATTTTAGGGAAGGTATTAGCACCCTAAACACCCTTTCGGTACCAAAAATGATCTTATTAATTTATCTTGAATTAATTTATGTTGGTTTAAAATATTTCGAAAATAATCCCTACCCATTCCGGATCAGGATAAAAACGATTTTTGAGAAAAATTCCCTTCCTATTCCAGTCCAGGGTTTTAAGGATAATTTTGAGAAAAGCTCCCTTCCTATTCCAGTCTAGGGTTTTAAAAATAATTTTGGAAAAATTCTCTTTTTATTTCAGGCCGGGGTTTTAAAATAATTTTTAGATTTTTAAAACAAAGTAAAAAATGTTCACATTACCTAATTTAGGTTCATGTGTTATGTTAAATTTTAAAATACTAATTCCAACTAATAACTCATTTTTATTTTTTAAATTTCCTAAAAGTTTGCTTAAAATAAGGACATGCAAAGCCTAATTATTTTTTCAAATCAAAACTTACGTCTTCTTATCATGATGTATACCTTATACCATGTACTTTCAAGCCAAAAAAGGAAAAGCACTGTAGATGACCTCCAAACTCCATCACATGAATTAACAAAACACATGCAAATGCCCGAAGTTCACAACATAAAAACTACAGAAATTTCACAGCTTTATAATCATATGAGAGCCGAAACACTAACTCATGCTACAGTAGATTCATGCGATAGTTATAACTCCGTTTAAGATGCAAGCAAAAATCATAAAGGGATAGCAGTAAGTTTCAGACTTGAATGTCATACCTTATAACTTTAGAGGACCTTTAGACAAGAGAGGACAGACCACCCTACAGTCGACAGTTTGACGGCAGCACAGGCACGATGTTAGCTTGTGGTGGCATCCTTCTGCTGTAGCTAAAGCAACGAATGGTACGGCGATGAAGAAGAGCTAGCCGGTTGCAAGGTTCTACTATGCGATGGAAGTCGAACAAAGCAAACCGGAAGACGTCGGGCAACGTCGTGAGGACACAGGTGTGGTTCAACTAGGTGACGTCGGGCGATCGGCCAAACTGGGCGACATTGGGCTGGTTTCTGGTGTAGTTTAACTCCAACGCCGGAACTCCACTTTGAGGAAGCTGCTACAGAAACGACGAAGCCGAGCGATGGCAGTGGACTGGTGAAGAGGAAGAAAGTTTGTCCTCGTGCTTCAGTACCGTCAAGTGCTGAGTGAGAGCGTAGTGATGGACAGATGCTAGGCGAGCTGGTGGCGCTACAACGTGATGGTGGAGAGTGCCGTGGGGGGTGAAGTGTAGGGCTGAGATTTTTCTTCAAGTCTTTTGTGGAAGTGCTCTGTTTTTACGTTCCAGTTTCTTTTTTATGTGTGTCCAAGACGAAGGTGGTTTCTGGTTCTGGTAGGTTCAAGGTTTGAGTTTTCCTTTCTTCCTACGTCTCTTATTTGTTTTCGAGAGTGTGTCGTGAAGGTGCTGGGCAGTGGGTTTCGTTTCTTGGCTGGATATCTTCAAGCAAGAATGTCTGAAGATGTCCCTTGCTTCCATGTGTGAAAGTGCTATGTACTCTCTTCTTGCTTTTCCTTTTTCCCGATTTCTTTTTATGTTCTGGACCGAGATGAAGCAACAGCGGTGATGGACGGAGCTTCAGCGGTGAATACGTCCCAGCATGCTAGGATGACGGATCATGTTTTGGAGGCTGACTTCCATGAATTTTGGTATTCGAGGGGCTGTGGGTGCAGTGGTGTGATCCGTATATGTAGCTCAAGAGGGCAGTGGAGAGTTTCAAGTGCATGTGGTGTGTTTCTTGCTTTTGTGCTCATTTCTTGTTCGTTTCTGTCAAAGGTGGCATAGATATGGCTGCGGCTTTAAGGGTGAGGGGTCTTATTTTTATCCCTTTTCCGTGTGTGTGTTTATGTTGTGTATGAGTGGTTGGCTATGAAGTGTGGTTTAGGGAAAAGTGCAGAAAGTTGGCAAAGTGCTGAGTTTCTCGTGAGAGTGCAGTAAGCCTTGGTTGTAAGTCGAATATCTTCAAGCAACAATTTTTGGAAGTGCCTCTTACTACTGTCTGTGGAAGTGCTACGACCACTTAGGCTCCAGTTTCTTCTCCCTTTTTTTCGTGTGTGTTCTCTAGGTTGCGGGCTTTTTTTTTAGTGTATCTCTTTGGGGCGTGGCCTTATGCTTTTTTCTGTTGGGAAGCTTTTGTTTATTTCTGTGTGGGGTGTTGACTAACGTGATTAAGGAAATGTTTTGGGTGATGGATGATGGGTGCCGACTCATGTGAAAGTGCCGATGAAGAGGGGTCGGGTTGGCATTTAGGTGAGGATATTGGGTTTCTTCTGTGGTGAAGAGTGCAGTGGGAGTGAGGGCTGTTTTTTTTTTTTTTTGGTGACTTGGCAAGGTTTCTGAAATGTATTTTAGGTTGCTCTATTGGTCCCCTAAACCCCCTTTTTTTGTGTGTGTGTCTTTCTTATAGTTTCATATCTGTAGAATTTGTGTTTTAGTTTAATTCTTGTTTCTTAATTATATCCTAACTTTTATCTTTTATCTTCTTATTTTTTAATTTTTATTTATCTAACAATCTATTTATCTCTTAGATTTTTATCTTTTATTTATTTTTTCTGATTTTTCTTGGATTTATTTGATTTTTGAAATTTTGGTTTTATTTTTATTATTATTTTTAAAAGATTGAGTTTTAAATTTTGGGTTCGTAATTTTTAAAGCAGGCTGGACAAAATTGAATGTCTATACCTTGAAAAGCCTAGTCAAGTTAGGTATCTTTTTAAATATCAATTTAATTAAGTCAAATCCTAGTCAAACTAGGTACTTTCTTAAATCACAATCCAATGGGTTAAACCCTAGTCAAATTAGGTAACCAATTTCGAAGTAAGTCTTAGATGAACTAGGCATTAAATTTTTCCTTTCCATAGTAATAGCTAAACACCACTTAATAATGGTATTAATCATGAATCATGTTTGGTTACATGCAAAACCCACAATAAGACAAATAAAATTAAAAAATAAATAAATTTATTTTTAGGAACGCCAAAACACAATTTGAAACTAAAAAATAACAAAATACCAATATGGCACAAAAAAGGCATTGTAGGGATACTAATGCCTTCCCTACACATAGTCAACCCCTGAATCTAATTTTTGTAATGCAAATAAAATTTTTTAGATTTGATTTCACTATTTAAAATTAAATTAGTGATGATGCCAATTTTTCAAAAGTTCTAAATTTTCACACACATTCTCAAAACCCCATATTTTCCTAAATTTGACTTTTTTTAAAATTATTTTCTTAGTCACCCAACCGCATCGCAATGTTGATAGCTTGGTACTCCACTGGGATGGTTGAGGGTTAAGCCACGTAAATTAGTGATTTTCTTGTTTCATTTTTATGTTTTGTTTAAGTGCTTAATTTGATTTACACTCAAGGTGTTTTATATTCTTTCAAATTTATTTGTGATGAAGTAGGCCTAGACAAATTAATTTTAGTATCTACTATAATTGTGGATTGGTTTTGGTTGATTGTTTTGCAAGTTGTGAATGAGTATATTATTCCCCACACACATGCACTTGCACTACAAAAATTAAAAAAGGGGAGTGATTACCCCTAAGCTCTATGCCCAAGCTCCTATTAACCTTTAGGCTAACAAGAACAAAAGTAGGGTTGACTTTTGTGAGACCCTTTGTATCCATGCAGTCACCTAAACACTCTCACTTAACTTGGTCTTAGGAAGTGCATTTTGGAGACCTGATGTAGGAGTGTAGAACCTACCTCCCATACTAGTAGTAGCCTTACAACCAACCTATTCAAGAAGTCTGGCCTAAACCTTTAGATCTAGAAGAATAAAATCAGGATGTAGCCTAAATTTAGGCATAATGGGGAAATACTATCCATTTGCTTGTTTGGCATTGCATGCCTAACTTTTGCATTTGCATTTTGAGCATTCTCATTGTACTCACCAATGTTGCATGCATTAGCTCTCAACTTGAGTTCATCTTACCTCTAGGGTAACAAGAGGCAGAGGAAGGCCAACCTTTGTGAGACTTTTAGTCTCCATGCAGGTGTGTGAACTAAGGCAAAGTAAGGTTAACCTTCATGAGAGTTTTAGTCTCTGTATAGACACCTAAACACGTTCACTCAAGTTAACCTTCTTAAGGGTAGTTTTGAGACCTATTTAAAGTTATACATGCTCACTGTTATGCATTAAGTATACGTTACCAGAAAGACATATTCATAATAGCATGCATTCATGCATTTGCATTTACACTTGCATTTTATGAGTGGTAGGTAACACAGCAAATTGTTTTCATGATCCCTTTGGTTTTAGCTCAACTTGGCCTCTTTAGTTATCCGAGGTTGGATTTTATGCATTGCGTCCATCATAGCATGTTACCCTTACATCTTGCATAACCCATTTCAAGCAATTAACCCTTTTCAAATCCTTGCTTCCATTTGTTAGAAAGCTTGACTCCAATAAGTCATGGATGAACAATAGCTTAAAGAAACTCTAGGTAGGATGCAACAAGAGATTAATGAGCTAATAGGACAAATGTCTAAAGCTTTCAAGCTTCTAACTTCTATGGCCATGCTTGTTAGCACTTTGCAAGCTTCTTCTCGTGACAAAAAGTTAGAGGGTGTGTCTATAAAGCTCTCAAACCTAGCTACTACAAGGGAAAATGTTAGAAATGACACCTGAACTAGAGGATTAAGTAACCTGGTAATTAAGAATCCCAAACCTAAGAAACTTGCTTTAGGTAAAGAAGGAATGAAAGTTCATGTAGGGCAATATGGTAGAAAGGAAAAAGGAAAAGGAAAGAAGAAAGAGCCCCAATTCACTCCTAAGGCATTTTACCCTACTTACTAGAGCATCCAATTAGGCACAACCTCCCAAGTGCCACATGTACAATTTAATCAACAGCAACATCACCAACAAGTCTAGCCTACATATCCCTCACTACCTAACTAGTCATTAGTGAACTACTATCCATCTTTCCATTGCCAAATGCAAGATATGAATAAAGGCAACCAAGTGTCCCCTTCACCTCCTAACTCTCCACAATATCAACACCCTGCTTAATCAGCACCTTAATACCAATTAGTGGTTAACCCTGGGTCACCTTGCAGCTAACCAGTTTCACTCCAATATCAATGATAGGTGCTAGTCCCATGCCAACCACGTTTTCCACCAAAGCCACAATGTAGCAATCGGGGAAGGAAGTTTCCTCATCTTGATCCAATTCTTTTTTCCTATACCGAGCTCTTATCTTATCTCTTGCAAAGGAACCTGATATCTCTAATGTCTCTACCACCTTTTCAACCTCCCTATCCATAGTGGTGTATTGAAAATGTGACATATGCATATCATGTTGGGATAAAAGAGCATGCAGTAGAGAACTGCAATGCTTTCAAGAGAGAAGTCCAAAGCTGATAGTGAGGGAACCAACAACAATTCCTAACCTATTGCCACCTAGACAAGAAAAGCAAAATCAGGATCTTAGGATTGAAGAGGATCCCATGGTTGAGATGATGAGTGTGCCAGTTTATACACCACCTGTCATGAGCTAAACAGCCAAGTTGTTTCTTGATTTTCTTTTTGAGTTTATGAAGTCTCATGCCATCCACTAATGGCTTTGTCTAAGGCCTTATTAGGGACCTTGTATGGGCAATTTTAAATCCAATAAAATGCTTAACTAATGAATGCATGGTCTTTCCTTTCTTCCCTAGTCTTGCTTATTATTCAATGTTTTTGTCCCTTACATAGCAGACACCTAAGAGTAGTATTATCGACCTAAATGAAGTAGTACTAAGACAATTTGGGTTGTTTTGATCTATTTCAATGTTGGCAAGCAAAAGCATTAAAGTGTTGAAAGATTTTCTTCATTCTATTCTAAGTAAATTCAAATGCCATCGATAAAATTAATTTGTTTAACAAAATACCCAACTCTCTTGGATGACCGAGTGTCTTTGGTGTGAGGGTGTGTTGTGAGGAAACAGATACCCTAGAACTTGTTTAAGTGCCACTTGAGGCCATTCATTTGATGCCATATTAACAAAAAAGATGATCTAGGCCATCTTTGGATTGCTTGGGCCTTTCAAGCTAATCCTAATGCAAGAATTCCCATGTCACCTATTTGAGCCTAAAAGAAAGATGGCCAAACCATCATCAAATTTTCTTTCTAAAACCCTAATCAACCTTAATCTTTTAGACCAAAAAATCATGGTTTTACCTTAAAGGAGAGCTAAAAGAAGCACTTAAGTGTTAAGAGAGGGAATGTCATCAGGGTTAAGAATTTTTTTCCAATGATCAAGCCATTAGCTAATTAAAAAGTTAGAAAAGAAAAAGAATTCTGGAGATTCAAAGATTTAATTTTAAAAGAGAAAAGGAACAAAAGAAATGGCCAAAAGAAAAAAGACTCTTGTGAATAGACTAGAGAAAGAAAGCTAGTCATTGACAATCGCCACTAAGGCTAGGCCCCTGTAGAAGTGGAAGCTAGGTTAGTCAAGCTATGCAACCTTGGAAGTAAGCCAAAGCGAGACAATTGGGTTAGAACTTGTTTCTCTGTTTAAGTATTACTGTATATAATTTTATGGCATTTGCTAATGACTCTACCTAAACCCTTAACAAGGACTTTGTATGGGCTCACATTTTGAATTAAAAAAAATGCTTAGCATGATGAATGCATTGCTCTTCATTTCTTTTCTTTCCCTTTTATCCAATGCTTTTGTCCTTTGCATAACTAACACCTAAAGGGTGGTACATTCAACCTAAATGAACCAATCTGGGTTTTTTTTTTCTTAATCTATTTGTGATCCCAATGTTAGTACCCAAGATTGTTGAAAGTTTTTCTTACTTTTATCCTCATTAAATATGATGGTGAATGATAAAAGTGGTTTCCTCAACAAAATACTCAATTCTCTTAGATGATTGAGTACCTTTGGTTAAAAAAATGGGTGTGTTGGTATACATATACATGTCAAAATGGGTTTGGTCCATCGGCCTAACCCGCCCCGCCCCGCCCTGCATAAGGGCAAGGCAGGTTACTATATAATATAGCCGCAAATTTGTAGGTAAATTGACCCACCCCGCATAACCTGCCGGTCAATGTAGGTTAGAGGCGGGTTAACCAGCGGATTATAACCCGCAAATTGCAAAACCAAATTGATTCAAAAGTCAAAATAGTGTCGTTGACTCGTTGGTAAAACCAAAAACCCTAATTGCCTAACCAAGCCAACCCCACACGCACACTGCTCACAGTCTTACTCACAGTCCTATCCCGCACACATAGCCTCGACCTTGTTCAGTCACTATTGCTTAACCCCAAATGCACGCCGCTCGCAGTCTTGGTCACAGTCCCATCCCACACACACAGCCTCGGCCTCGCTTAGTTGCTCTCGCTCAATAGTCAACACTTGTGGCTTCCCAGTTCGACTTCGGTAGTTCCCCTTCACCACTGCTTCCCCTTTGTTGTTCTTGAATCCTTCTTGTCTCTCTACCACTTGGGCTGCTTAACCTTGCTTCCCCAGGTTCCCCTTCATGACTTCGCCCTTTCTGAGTCCTGAATCCTCACCTTGTCTTGTGACTCATCTATGCTTCACCTCGTCTTTGCTTCCGGGTGACGTTCATCATGAATCCGTGATCCTCCTCCTTTCAGTCCTTTGGATCTTTGTATTCCCGCTCTGACAGATCGATCCCGGTTCATTTTTCCCTCTTTTCCTCTGTGCTCTTGTACATATATGTCATCATTTGTTTAGATTTAATGTTTGTTTTTAAGTGTCTTTGTAAATTGTAATGATCCTTCAGTTTTGTGCATATTAAGGCTATTAATTTGTCTAGACATCCATTAATTGGTCGAATGGAGATTGAAATCAAATAATCAGACCTCTAAGTAATTATGTGCTGGAATACAGTGAGGAACTGATCCTTAAAGTCAGAGAATAACTAAGAGTCTAAGAGTACAAATTACAAAATACAAAAGCATTGTAATTTGTACTTTTGTTGTGATGAATTTATAGGAGGTTCTCTTGTTCTCTGTTTTTGTAATTTTCACTTTCTCCAATTCTGTGCAGAACAATTGGGCGTTGGTAGGCTGGTAGCTAAATTTGATTTGATTGAGTCATGGAATCAATTAATTTGGATGATGATGTCTTAATTGAAGAGTCCATGTTAGACAAATCTAAAGGTGAAACAAAGAAAAGGGGTAGACAACAAACCTCTGAAGTGTGGAATTTCTTCACAAGTTTAGGGATTGGGAAAGATGGAATTGAAAAGGCACAATGTAATGCATGTAAAGCTGAATATAAGATTGGTAGTCACAAATATGAAACTTCCTCATTGAAACGTCATTTACCAAAGTGCAAGATGCTTAAGGTTCATGATATGGGACAAATGATTATGGATGGTTATATGAAATTAAGGTGCAAGAAAATAGATAAAAAAATTCAACATGAATTATGTGCTACTGCCATCATTCAACATGATTTGCCCTTTTCATTTGTTGAATATCTGGGATTAGAGCTTAGGTGAAGTATATAAATCTTGATGTCATTTGTATTTTTAGAAATGCTATGATTGGTGATATCAATAAAATTTATAAGAGGGAGAAAGAGCAACTTCAGCAAACTTTGGCTAAAATTCCTAATAGAATTTGTTTAACTTTAGATGTGTGGACTACTTGCACTAGTGAGGTCTACATTTGCTTGACTACTCATTTTGTTGATGATAATTGGAAATTGAATAGCAAAATACTTAATTTTGCTCATATGCTTCCTCCATATACTGGGGAAGAATTGACTACCAAGATGTATGATTTTTTAAAGAAATGGGGGATTGAGAAAAAAGTTTTCTCTCTCACTTTGGATAATGCCTCAAATAACAATAGCATGAAGGATGTTCTGAGAGAACAATTGTGTTTGCATGATGGCTTATTATGTGATGGTGAACTTTTTCATGTTCATTGTTCTGCTCATATATTGAATCTCATTATTCAAGAAGGGTTGAAAGTAGCTAGTGAAGCCTTGAAAAGAATTAGAGAATCTGTGAAGTATGTGAAAAGTTCAGAGAGTAGGATTTTAAAGTTTGAAGAATGTGTGCAACAAGTTGGTAATATTAACACTATTGTTGGCTTACGTTTAGTTGTGTCCACTCATTAGAATTCAACATATATGATGTTAAACAGTGCTCTCAAATATAAAAGGGCTTTTGCTTCTCTTAAAGTAGTTGATAGGAATTATAGAGATTGTCCGTCACCTGAGGAGTGGAAAAGAGGAGAAAAAATATGTGAATTCTTAGAGCCATTTTATAAGATTACCAACTTGATTTATAGTTCTTCTTATCCTACTTCTAATTTGTATTTTATGCAATTTTGAAAAATTGAATTTTTGTTATTAGAAAACCTAGAAAATGAAGATTTGGTAATAAGTGACATGTGTTAGAAGATGAAAGAAAAGTTTGATAAGTACTGAAGTGATTATAGCATTGTTCTTGCACTTGGAGCAATTCTTGACCCACGCATAAAGCTTGCGATGCTAGAGTATTTTTACTCAAAAGTTGATACCTTTACTTGTCGAGAGAAGATTAAAAATGTGAGGATAATGTTATACAAACTTTTTGAACAGTATGCCAACTCTTCTAGTGCACCAAATTCTTCTCAATCTCAATCTTCTATTTCATTTATACTCAGACCAAGTGAGAGAGGAAGGTTGAATAAAGGTAAGAAAATTCTTGATGTAAGTTTGTACTTTTTTTTTCTTTAATTAATCTCTTCACTAATTTTTGCACATATTAGTTATACATTTACATATCTAATTTGTTTATTATTTGTCTAGAGCTTCATTTAATGTAGGAAATTTATATGTTTGAGAGCTTAATTGTGACAAATGCTGAAAAATCTCAATTGGGTCTCTATTTGGAGGAGCCAAACCTTTAATTTCATTTTTTTGAACATTTAGATGTATTGGTGAATTGGAAGATGAATAAGCATCATTTTCCAATTTTATCAATAATGGCTTTTAATGTCTTGACTATTTCTATTACTACAATTGCGTCAGAATCAGCTTTTTCTATTGGTGCACATGTGCTTAACAAATATAGAAGCCGTACCCTTCTTGAAAAAGTTGAAGTTCTTATTTGTACACGTAACTAGCTACATGATTTTTTCTTTAATAGTAATATTATTTTGTTTATAATTTGTTCATTATGTAATTCAAGACTTATATTTAATACGACAATGTTATAATCACTTTAATTATTTATTTGGTTATAGATGATGATGAAGAAGCAACAAAGGTTAAAACAACATTGTCAAAAGAAGGTTCAAATGCTTCTCATGAACTACTTGATGAAGATGAAGAAGATAACTAAGACGATGTGGGTTATTGCTTTTACTTATTTATAGTAGTTACTATATTGATACTACATTTTAATTACTATGTTAATGTGTGTATGTAATTTAATGGTGCAGATAAATCTAATGGGCGAAAGTTAAAGCTAGTTATGGACTATTATTACTATTATGAAGTTAGAATTTGATTTTGAAACTAAATATTTTAATGATAATTTGTAATTTGTAATTTACTTTAAGACTTAATTAAAACTTGAATAGTTATTTTTAATTTAAAATATTATGTTTGAACTATAATTTCATTTAATAGGATATTTTATTTGAATTTTAACTATAAGAGTAAGTTATCTTATCTCACCACATTCACAATGCCTCGTATTGTTCACGCCGCGCTCTATCTTCTCGCTTACAATAGCATTCAAGCTATTGGATGGTATCTCTCATATTCTTATTCAAAATTTTGCAATTGCACTTCTTATCAATCACATCATTTAATTGGTTTGCCTCACTATCTTATTGAAGGTTTGCTACAATGTGTTGCATTTTTGGAAGTTGTTCATGGAGCAGTTGGTAAGTTACTATCAGTAGTTGCCTTCTTATTAGAATATAATTAAATCTTTTATATGCATTTAAATACATAACCTTTTGGATTCTAGGTATTGTGCCAACTGCCAAGTGATTATCATATCATTGAGAGAAAACCTTTCAGGTGTAGTTACAGATTCCAAGTAGAGCTTATGCTGTTTTCTAGCTAAACATTTATTAGTCACCTTTATTTTAGGTTTAACTGCATGAATTTTCATTGTCTGGCATATGTTTTTGATTCTTGTTTCTTCCATTAGAAAGTATGAAATGGCAGTGGTCATATAGAGTAAAGATAATTTTGTTTCTTTTGGGTTGACATAATTGTTTACTCTCTGCAAAATGGGAAGGTTTCCTCCAATTGTGATGATAGCATCAGCAATGCCAGTAAATGGGAGGTTTGAGCACATAGTACTTTGGCATGTGTGTGTGTGTGTGTGATATTTTGAGGATCCTATTGGATTCACATTTCAGTTTGAAAGTACCAATAATTTGTATGCCTCTACCATGTGTTCCCTCATATGGAGTTAGCAAGAATTAGAGAATAGCATTGGTCATTTTCTTTCCCTTCTCGTTCAAAATTTGTAGTTAGATTTTTGTAAATATGCAACCTTGTCCCACATTAACCTGAGTTTCTTTCTGTAAGGAATTAGGTCCCACTAATTTGGCATGCTAATTAATCAAGAAGAGTAGATTTTTGCCATTTTGTTTCTACCAAATGCAGTTAATGCGGGAGAAATCTTTCTCTGAGTGCTTGCAAGTTTCTTCCTCCAAATTTGTCAGTGCTGTAGGTCAATCATTGATGTGTTGTAGCAAGTCACCTCCATTTTGTCTCAGTTCAGCAATGCATTAGGCAATTTTCATCTTTCAAATGCCATTTCTGACTGCCTTGATTTGTTTGATTTGTCATCTGAGGAGCTCACTTGGTCTATGTTTGCTACTTAGAATCCCAAAGGTACTACTATCTTTGTTTTTGTTCATTGTGCATGCCATTTTTTTCTCATTCCAATCAATCAAAATTATAAAAAATCTTTTACTTTATAAAACATTGATCTTCTGGATGGTTTCTCTTTTATTATTTTCCTTTCCATTTTCTTGGCAAACTGCAAGGTACACCTATATTCGAAGAATGATATTTTATACGATTGGTTAGGTGGGTTCACTTTGAAAAAATTGTTTCAAATTTCCAAGCCCGAATCCTAGTGTTTTCATCCCATCAAACCCAAATTTTGAGCTTCACCAATGTTTTACTTCGTTTTCTCTATTCTGGTGCTAATTGAAGACAGGAATCTCTACCCTTAGTTGCTGATCAGTCAACTATTGCCCCCTATTTCAATTTTCCTGTAGAGACCCTTTCAATATTTACTTTGTGCTAAAACAAAAAATGATATTTCATATAAAAATAAGTTAATATTATTATTGCAAGCAGGCATAACAGTACTGGAAATCTAAGCTCTGATTTAAAAATTCTGTTACCTTACTATATGTGAACAAACATGGCTGAAGTCTGAAGAAATGGTATCCAATTACTAAAGTTACCAAATTCCTCAAAGGAGTCCTCAGTCATGATGAAATGATGATGCAATGGGAAGCCAAAGAAGATACATGAAAGTACCTCAAACCATAGTTTCAATTGTCAGTAGTCCTCCTTTTAGCCAACTTAATCCATGTCTTCAACCAACTTATACTGAAAGATAAATGAGCATGTGCTGCAATTATACGCATGTAGAACTTAAAAACTGAAATCTTTGACCCATTTCTTTTTAATTTCTCATCTTTTTGTTATGTGGCATGTGCAGTAGTTAGTAGGAGAGGGTTCATAGCACGAGACATTTCCTTCCAAAACACTATAGGGCCCAAGCAGCACCAAGTAGTGGCACTAAGATCTGACTCTGACCTCTCTACTTTTTACCATTGTGGGCTCTAGGTACAAAGGCTGGCTTTGTTTATGATAGTCAAATACTTCAATGAAAAGATGTAGCCTTAAGTATCTTTGATATTATGAGTTTTTACTTTTCAAGTTATTAAAGCAAATACAGGAGAGAAAGGTGAATCTGTTGATATATTAAGTAGCTTTTAAACATTATTCTACACTAATTTTTTTATTAAATTTTTTTTCTTATTTTTTTTAATTATTGGCGGGTAGGCCTGCCCAGCCTGCTATAGGGTAAGTTAGGTTAGGATTTTTCAACCTGCCAACTTTATGGGCCGGGGCAGACTGGCCCATTTTGACAAGCCTACGTATACATGCCTACAAAAATGCTGTGAGGATGCAATGGTCTAGAATTTTTCTGAATGTCCCTCAAGGTAATTTGTTAGATACCACATTAATTAAAAAAGTGATCTAGGTAATCTTTGGAATGTTTGGGCCTTTTAAGCTAACCCAAACATCAGAATTCCTATAATCACCCATTTGAACCCAAGAAGAATGATAGAACCACTATTGAACTTCCTTTCTCTAACCCTTGTCATCCTTGACCATTTAGCCTTGAAAAGCCATAATGTTACCCTAAAGGAGAACTAAAAGGTGGCACTTAGGCTATCAAAGATGGGTGATAGGAAGGGGTGGAGAATCTTTTCTCATTGGTCAAGCCCTAGCCACATAACAAGCAAAGAAAAGTTGTGAGAAATTTAGAAAAAATAACTTAGGAGAACTAGGAAAAAAAGAAAAGGGCTAGCCCAAAAATAAAAAGGAATGAAAAAGAAAAAAGAATGGGACCAATGAGCAAAAGAAAGTAGATCTCTTCCTGAGCCAACAATATGCTCAAATTTCTAAAAGGGAAAGAAGAATATGAGACATTAAGTGCTTGAAAAACAATGCTCTCTTTATTTGTTAAACCCTTATCTAGTTCTTTCTAAATCATTGCTTAGGCTTGGTATTACAAGCTAAGTAAAGTCTTACTAATATTGGCTTAAGTGATGAACTAACTAGTGGAGAAAGGATTTGAAACCAAGCTTATGGAATATCTATAAGAATAGATCCTTGTCCAGAGTGAAAATACTTGAGAGTGATTTAATGATAAGTATGGAAATTAACAATTGCTTAATAAAACACTCTTAATTTCTAAATATTAATTATCAAAGGGTTATCTTGATTCATATTTATGCATTCCTTTGAGACAATATTTAGAATAATTAAATAGATGAAATAAGGAAAACCAATTCTCCATTTCTTTGCTTAGAAGCAATTAAAATACAAACTGGAACGATTATTGACAGAGTGAAGTGACAATTTGCTTCACACATATATGGATTGAAAGGAAAAAAATTGCTTCACACTAGTTGCTAATTATACATTTTTTATGATGGCATATGATATTAACAATGCTTATTTACCAACAACATACTTAGAACAAATCAAATCTCTCCACACACCAAGAAAAGCCATAACAAGCATTAAAATCAAATTAAATCCAGCAGGATGCAGAAATTGCAATACACAAATAAAAAATTACAATAACCAACATGGAATATTCTAAAAAATTAATCACCTTTTTGCCGCCTCTTTACAAATAAAAATTTTCTACAATAGAAGAAACCACAATATAAAATTTCATTCCAGTTCATACCAAGGAATGGTTAAGAAAAATGAAAACTACTTTACCCATTATCCAAATCAGCCTTTAGGTCTTCCATCAAAACCCCGTATTAATGTCTTTCTAAATGGAGCATGAAACAAAATTAAGAAGTAAGAGCATACAGAAGAGCTCCAGATATCTGGTTTGACAAACTTGTGACAGAACCTAAAACGAAGTTTTGTGTGATTGAAGAACCTGAAGGAAAATTGAGCACTCCAAATAAAACCCATTCTATAAAGAAAGAAAAGAATACTCAAAGAATAAGCACAACTCAGCAGCACACCTTCATCGAAACGGTGAAGCCCAGACACCAATATACTAACAAAGAACTTAAACTAAAATCAAAATCAGAATGATGAATTTAAGCATAAATGTTATCCCAAATGGCCAACTTGTCCAGAAGGAAATCTTCTTTCCATCAATTCTCAGCCTCAATCATCGAGGTGCAATTAATATTATCAAGTATATTCTACAGCTGCGTATAGAAATGTAGGCGTCCTTGCGCGCAATTACAATTTGGCTTTGAACCATTAAAGCAATTGGCATTCGAATTCAAACATTACCTTGGTTTTCTGGGACTGATTTACATCTTGGGCATGTAAGATTTTGCGGTTTAGCTTCTTGTCGATTGGGAACTGAAATGCTATGGCAACGAAACGATGAGTCTGCAAGAGCCAAAGAAAGAAATGAAATTCTGTTCATGGGATTGCTAATGATCCAAAGAAAACTATGGGAAAGGGCTTCCCTTGTTAGCGAAAGAAAGCAACACTCAGGAGCAATTAGTGCCAGAGCAGGAGACAAAAAGAGAACTCTGGTCCGAGAGTTTTCTGTTTCGAACCAGACGTAATATTACAGACATGTCAAGGGTAATTTGGAGATTTCAACTATCTTAAAAATCAAGCTCGCTGTTGACCTCATCTTCAATCCGTTTCTTGAGCCGGGCTTAAAATTGGGTGGCTTTGTAAGGAAACACGGTGCAGTGCCTTCCCATCCTCAAATGTTGTCTACACACCTTTTATGCTTTTACAGGCAGCCATCATTACCACTTTCTCGACAGGTACCACTGCATAGTGATGACGGTTACAAATTCAAGGAATGGAATAAAGACTCGTTTTCTTTCTCTACTTCTTCTCGCTTGATAGTTCACGCTGTGAAGGAAGATCCGCAGCAGTATGAGGTAGACCCAGATAAGGCCAGAGAAGCCCTTCGAAGGCTTGATCAGCAGCTTCAGTCTCTCTCCAGCAAACGGGTCTCCTCTCCAAAAATCAGGGGTACTCTCTGTGTCTTCCTTTTTGGCTTGGATATTAATTTTAAAATTAATGACAAAAATATTGATTATGATTTAGTGTTAATAAATTTACATGATTTAAACAAAGTTTTTAATTAAATAATTATTTATTAATTTAATCGTATTTTCTCTTATTTCAAGTGTTAACAAGTTTAATTACCAACTTATTTCTTTTTCTTTATAGTAAAAATTTAAATTAAAATAACTGAACACCAAGAAAATAGCCCATTTATTTTATATGATTTTCTGTTCTTAAAAGTAAACGAAATTTTGATGAATAAAAAAGCTACTAAATAATGACTGCATACTTTACAGAAGCAATAAATTAATGACTGTATAAAGTGTAAAAGATAATATAATTCTATATAATCTAAAGTATTCAACAAATTAATTAAAATTTATGTGATATTTAATGACTTTTGAAAAAAAGAGTTTTAAATAAACGGTAAAAAAAAATTTTGCCTAAATAACACTGCCCCAAGAGTGAAGCAATTTTCTTTTTCACCTGTTTTGGCCAATGAAGATTAAGTTTTAAGGGCAGTTTGATTAATTTTATCATTTCCTATTCACGCACTTTTATATTCAATATTTATATTAATAATATGGGTTTTGTTAACCAAGAAGCTCTATATATCCTTTTGTTCAATGAATGGTTTTTGAGTTCTGAGTGGATTTTTTTAACTACTAACTTGCATGCATATGGGTTGACCACCATTTTTGTACAAGAGCCCATATTTAAACAAAAATTTGTATCTGTATTAATTTTTGTATTAACTTATGCATCGAACTCTTAAAATTACATTTGTTTCGTCTCAAAGCTTGTGGAATTTATAAAAACTTAATGCATTCGTTTCTTCTTAATAGTACTCTGATGGCACCTTCTGGCAAAACCCTTCTAATATTAAAACATTGTAGTTAGGATTCTTTATCTTTCTTGGGCAACAAAAGTTTGCATTTTATACATGGCGAAAACAATCTTTTCTTTTGGGAAGTTGAGATGCCACTTGTCTTTTTTTTTTTTTTTTTCTTTTAAGGGACATGTCACTTTTTAAATTGAATATATACCTGCTTCTTGATGGAAAAATGGAACTTTGTATCAGCAAAAGAAATAAATTAAAACATTGTATATAAATAATATTTATCAAATGTTTGGTTTTCATTTGATATAATATTATATAAATATGTTTTCTCCCAACAAATTTTGTGCTGTTCATCGTATTTAAGTCCTAGACATCTAATAATTGTTATTCAAGTATTAATTAGCAACTCTACTAGTAATTTGTTGTGTCTACATTTCATGATTCATGCAAAATTGAAAAAATTAGAAAGCGATCTCTTGTGAGCTTCATTTTCTTTACTATTTTTTTTTAATTTTTTTCTTCTCTTACTAAGTGCATCTGACTTTAGATCCTTAAATTTGAGAATCCAGGTCTATGGGAAATGATTCTGACACCTTTTTTCCTTCATTCTGTTTTCCTTGTTCAGCTTCGGACGTGAAACTGACTAAAGAACAAGTCGGTAGTGGCAGAAAAGAGGGAGTAGAAATTTCAGGATCGGTATTGGCATATTCAGCCTCTGCCTTAGTTCTCTTCACCATATTTTACAATGTACTGTTTTATACTGTAATTAAGCCATCCATTGATGGTTCATACCCTGCCCAGTGATGGAAAAACGTTGTTGACAAAGAATCTGGCCTTTACAGGTACCATTTCTACCCCTTCAATATGATGGACATAACAATCAATGGTAAATTTATGACCCTACATCTCGATGGGCAATTTAGAGCAAAAGCCAAAACATACCAAAAATGTGCCACTTCCCACCATTATTTTAAAAATTTTTGAAGATTGTACGAGTAACTTTAAGATGTTTACTAACCTTGTTTGGATGAAATTGTGAGTAGACCCTCCATCAATTAAAATCTGAACTCCTTTATTACCCAGTCGTCCTTGCGACCTCAAATTTCTTGGAGTTTCTTGTCCTTCTAAATAATCATGCTGGGACAGCCTAGTCAACTTTCCTTGCAAATCGCGATATTTAAATGGGCCAGATCGTTTGCGTAAAGCTTCCAAGAATTCCTGCCATGAACGCACTTGACCATTTTTTTCAGCCATTGATATCAGGCCAAGGCTTTACCATCCATGTAAAATGAAGAGATTGACAAACATTGTTGCTCAGAAATTTCATGAAAATCAAAATATTGTTCTGCTTTTAAAATCCAACCTGCAGGATCCAACCCCCCAAAGCATGGAATTGTAAGCATGAGCATCTTCAATAGTTGCGACGCCTGCGATGGTGTATTCTTCCTACTACTGCCAGCTGAGTCCTCACGACGTTCGCGTTCTGGATCCCTTGTATCTTAAGGAAGCCGTGCTTCAATATCTGCTCAGCGAATTGTGACCTCATTCAACAATGGTCCAATGTTCGCGAATTGTTCGTCATACACCGTAAATTGATGGGCAAATTCTTCATTAACCCGAGCAATCACACTCCGTATACCCTCCACCATAGTCGCTGGAAGAGTTCGACGAAGATAAAAGAACTACTTTGATAAGCTATTCGAGTCTGCCAACTGACTCCAAGAAGAAGAAGAGGTTGACAAAAGACAAGTTTATGCTGAATGATTTTTCTTGGTTGATTCTTTATTTTCCAATATTATAGTATTTATAGGATACAAGCTCTATTTTAACTACTTTACAGATGAGTGCTTCGGCTATCCTATCCTAACCACCTGACTGCCAGTTGGCATTATTTGTTATATTCCTTAACTACTTTGCCACCTCATATTTTCTCCAGGATGATGGCGCTCCTCCCATGCAGAATTATTGCTGCCAATGTGGTGCATCGCACTTCCTTCTTGATCTCCCTTCCACGCCCTTATCAGACACTGTTATGTGTATAACGGCTACTTAGTATAGAGAAAATAGCAGTGATAGATACGGGATTTTATTTTAATGTAAGCACTAATAAAAATGATTCCGAGACAAATAGTTTTATTACATCATGTTCTTTCAAATTACAATTCTATAAAATAAACAAGATAAATAAATAATATTCATAATTATTGTTTATGCAATCTTCTTTTTAAATACTATTACAAAATTTGTTGATCCTTTATACTATCAAATATGTCCTTATCTATATTGGTGAATTAAGCAATCATTCATCTCCCATATAAATGTGAATTTTACTCTTTATAATATTCATTGCTGAGAAAACTTTTTCCACAGATGCAATCGTAAATGATAGTATTAAGGCTAATTTGATAAGCAAGTACATTAGTAGATATACAATATACTTCCTTATCTCAACTAATTTGTAGAGAAGTTACCAATTTCTTTCAATTTCAAAAGTATTTCATGTGAGCACACTTCTAAAATATAATTTTTTGGTTGACAGTCAATTGTAAGAATTTTAATTACAGAGAAGTGTTATAAATAAAATTGAGCCAACCATATAGGTGAATTATGCAACCATTAATCTTCAATATAAATGTGAATTTTACTCTTTATAATATTCATTGTTGAGAAAACTAATTCCACAAATGCAGTAGTAAATGATAATATTAAGGCTAATTTGATAAATATGTATACTAGTAGATATACAATATATTTCTTTATCTCAACCAATTTTTAGAGAAATTACCAATTTCTTTCAATTCTAAAAGTATCTCATATGAATACTGTTGGGGTTTGACCTAAATTCCAAAAACAAAAAAAAATAGAGTTGTAATTATAATTGATACTACATAAGAGAAGTTGTGATACCTTTAGGATTGTAGAATTTCTGCAATTTGGGATTTTTTGGGTATTGCATAAAATAGCAGTTTTGAGGATCAATTATTCAGTCCAAATTTTAGCCTTGTAACTAAATTTTACATAGTGAAATTTCTTTTCTTCTGCCCGTAGTCCTCGTTGAATTTTTTCACGTTAAATATTTGTGTACTTTCTCTTCTCTTTCTCTTAAATTATATTCTGCAATTTTATTTTTGTTAGCCATTGTCATAACAAATTGGTATCAGAGCCGGTTCTCAATGGCTTTTACTTCAGCAACAACATCTAAGACAAAAATTGAGAAATTTGATGGGTTAACCAGTTTTACTTTTTGGCAAGTCAGGATGATGGCAATTCTGTCAAGAGAAGACACAAAGAGGGTGCTGCTTGCAAAGACAAAAAAGCCCAAGACTATGACAAATGCTGAATGGGATGATATGGATGACAGAGCTCTTTCTTCCATTTAGTTGTGCTTGGGTAATGAAGTTCTTTAAGAAATTCTCACTAAGAACACTACAGCGGGTGCATGGTTGAAATTGGAGAGTCTGTGCATAACAAAATCTCTCACCAACAGGCTATAGTTAAAGCAGCACCTCTATACTCTACATATGTCTGAAGGTACTTCACTAAAATCTCATATAGCAGAGTTTACTTCCATATTACTAATTTAAGTAAGATAGATGTGAAGATTGATGATGAGGATCAATGACTTTTACCATTATGTTCATTGCCTATTTCCTATAAAAATTTTAGAGACACTAGGATCTATGATAAAGAAAAAATTTCCCTTGATAATGTTAGGTAAATTTGCAAGCTAAAGAAAGAATTGATAATAATTTGACATCTATTGAAGTGGGTGATCAGAATGTTGGTCTATTTGTTGATAGAGGAAGAAGCAAGGAGAGAAATCCTAATTCTGACAAGTCCAAATCAAAATCTAAACATAAGAATTTGACTTGTAATTACTGCAAGAAGAAGGGATATATTAAATCTGACTACTTTAAACTGAAGAAAAAGGAAAAAGTAGGTAACAATAAAAGTAAGGCCAAATCAGGAGAAGCTAATGTAGCAGAAGATGAGACAAGTGATATGCTTTGTGTTACTAATGTTAAAATCAAATTTGAAACTAGTTGAGTGATGGATTCAGGAGCTTCACAGCATATGGCTCCTAACAAGGATTGGTTTACCACTTATGAGTTGTTCAATGGAGGTATGTTTTTGGGTAATGATCATCTTTGTAAAGTTGTTAGGATAGGCATTGTGCAAATTCAAATGCATGATGGTATGGTCAAACTTTATCAAATGTGAAACACATTCCAGATTTGAAAATGAATTTAATTTCTATAGGTACTCTAGAAAATAACAGCTATAAATATAAATGTAAATATGGTGTCTTAAAGTCTCTAAGGGTGCATTTTTACTGATGAAAGGAAATAGAATTGGTACTTTGTATTTCTTGCAAGGTTCTATTATTACAGGTTCAGCTGTAGTTGCTGCTACTTTTGTTTTTAATTCAGATGTTACTAAAATTTGGCACATGACACTAGGGCATATGAGTGAGAGAGGCATGACAACATTGAGCAAGAAAGGTCTGCTAGGTGGCTAGATAATAGGAAAGATGGAGTTCTGTGAACATTTTATTTTTGGCAAACAAAAGTAGTTAAGTTTTAGTCCAGCCATTCACAAGACAAAAGGAACTCTTGATTGCATTCATTCAGACCTCTGGGGGCCTTCTCAAGTTCCTTCTAAAGGTAGTCACTCTAGATACATGTTGACTTTTATTAATGATTATTCAAGGAAAGTTTAGGTCTATTTTCTAAAATAGAAAAATCAAATATTTGTGACTTTTAAGCAGTGAAAGACTTTACTTAAATAATAGACAGGAAAATAGATCAAGAAACTCAGAACATATAATAGCCTTGAATTTTGTAATGATGAGTTCAATAAGTTTTGCAAGAAAGAAGGCATTACTCGGCATAAAATTGTTGTGAAAACACCTAAACAGAATGGTGTTGCAGAGCGGATGAACATAACTCTTCTTCAAAAGGCTCGGTGTATGCTTTTAAATGCAGGCGTAGGTAAGGAATTTTGGGCTAAAACTATTAACACAGCTTGCTAGTTGGTGAACCAATCTCTTCATACAACCATTGAATGCAAAACACTAAAAGAGGTATGGTCTTGCAAACTAGTTGATTATTTTATTTTGAAAATTTTTTGTTATCCGGCTTATGCACATGTTAATGAAGGAAAGCTTGATCCTAGAGTAAAGAAATGTGTATTTCTTGAGTACTCATCTGGTGTGAAAGGATACAAATTATGGTGTCTAGATCAGTCCAAGTTTTTTATTAGCAAAGATGTAACTTTTGATGAATATTCCATGCTTGCAAAGAAAGAAGTTACAAATTAGTTATTCAGAATAATGAAATAGAGAACAGTGGAGTTTGAGGTTCTTGTTCAGCCTAAACAATTCTCTGTTCCTAGTTCTACAGATGATGATTCAAAACAGACTTTAGAATCTTCACAAAAACAGTCTTACACCATAGCTAGGGATAGGCCAAGGAGAACTATTAAACCACCTGAAAAGTATGGTTATTCAGATTTTACCTGTTGTCTTGCTGTAGCATAAGAGGTGGAGTACAATGAGCCTAGAAGCTACAAAGAGCCAATATCTTCTGAAAATGCCACAAATTGGATCTCTGCTATGCAAGAAGAGATTCAATCTCTTTAGAAAAATGAAACTTGGACACTTGTGAAGCCATTAGAAAAGAAAAACATTATAGGCAGCAAGTGGGTATTCAAGAAAAAGTCTAATATGTCAAGTGCCTCAGATGTCAAATACAAGGCATTGATTTTAATGAAGTTTTCTCACCTATTGTAAAGCATACTTCTATTCATATTTTGCTTCATTGGTTGCTATGAATGATTTAGAGTTAGAGCAACTAGATGTGAAAACTACATTTTTGCATGGTGATCTTGATGAACTGATTTATATGCATCAACCCAAGGGGTTTGTAGTTGCTGGTAAAGAATATCATGTTTACTTGCTAAAGAAGTCCTTGTATGGTCTTAAGCAATCTCTTAGATAATGGTACAAAAGGTTTGACTCTTATATAGGAGTTATTCGATTTCAAAGATCTAATTATGATAATCGCTTGTATTTTAAAAGACTTTTTGATAAATATTTTGTGTATTTGCTATTATATGTTGATAATATGTTAATTGCAGCATCTAACATGACTAAGATAAAGAAGGTGAAATAGTAGTTGAATTCTGAATTTGACATGAAAGATCCAGTTATGATAATTGCTTGTATTTTAAAAGACTTTCTAATAAATCTTTCGTGTATTTGCTATTATATGTTGATGATATATTAATTGCAGCATCTAACATGACTAAGATAAAGAAGGTGAAATAGTAGTTGAATTTTAAATTTGACATGAAAGATTTAAGAGCTGTTAAAAAGATTCTTGGTCTTGAGATTATAAGAGATAAGCCGAATGGGAAATTATACCTTTCTTAGAAAGCTTTTACTGAAAAGGTATTGAGTCAGTTTAGCATGAAAAAGACCAAACTAGTGTCTACTCCTCTTGCTGTTTATTTTAGACTTTTAGCAAATTTATGTCGAACTACAAATAAAGATATGAATCACATGTCACGCATTCCTTATTCCAGTGCAGTTGAGAGCATTATGTATTTGATGGTATGCACAAACCTGATATAGCACAAGCTATCAATGTTGTGAGCAAATATCTAACTAATCCTAGCAAACAGCACTGGGAAGCAGTTAAGTGGATACTTAGGTACTTGGTAGGTACTACAGATGCTTGTTTGGTGTATGGAAAAAGTAATGATAGTTTGATAGGTTTTGTGGACTCAGACTATACTAGAGATCTTGATAAGAGGAGGACTTTAACAGGATATATATTTTCTTTGGGAGGTTGTGCAATCTGTTGGAAGGCTACATTTCAATCCACCATTGCTCAATCTACCACAGAGGTAGAGCATATGGCAATAGAGAGGCTATTAAGGAGGCAATTTGGTTAAAAGCTTTGGTTGGTAAAATTGCATCTAAATCTATTTCTTTTGTTGTTTATTGTGATAGCCAAAGTGCAATTCACTTAGCTAAAGATTAGATGTATAATAAAAGATCCAAACATATTGACATCAAGTATCATTTTGTTCGGGATGTTTTTGCCAAGGGTGAATTTCTATTAAGAAGATTGATACTATAGACAATCTAGCTGATATGCTCTTGCCTATTAAGAAGTTCAAGTATTGCTTGGATTTAATTGGTGTTCATTGTTGAGTTTGGCTCATAAGAGCTTTTATGGAAGAGGTGGAGAGTTTTTTTATTAAAGTTTATTTTTAGAATTTGTGTGAAGGTGGAGATTATTGGGGTTTGACCCAAATTCCAAAAAAAAAAAAAAAGGAGTTGTAGTTATAATTGGATACTACATAAGAGAAGTTGTGATGCCTTTAGGATTGCATAATTTTTACAATTTGGGATCTTTTGGGTATTGCATAAAATAGCAATTTTTGAGGTCAATTGTTCAGTCCAAATTTTAGCCTTGTAACTGAATTTTGCATAGTGAAATTTCTCTCTTTCTGCCCATGATTTTTTCCCTCATTGGATTTTTTCATGTTAAATATTTATGTATTTTCTCTTCTCTTTCTCTTAAATTATATTCTGTAATTTTATTTTTCCAGGCCATTGTCATAACAAATATGAAGTGTAAAAATTTTAATTATAATAAAGCCTTTTGAATAAAATTAAGCCAACTATATAAGCTCCTTAAAAGCAACAAACAAGTCATTTGAACTTAAGAAGGTATTGGACAATGAACAAGATAGGTTGTAACCCATATCCAATAGTAGATTAGTGGATATTTCCTTAAAGGCAGTTTTTATAGGGTTGCTAGGCTCTACTTCATGCAATTGTATTGGTACTTGATCTCAAGGCTAGTGGAGAGGTGAAGGATTAAGACATACATTTTGCTTCACCACAAAGGAGTTTCACATCTTCCAAGCCATTGAAATCCTATTGGAATTGCCCATTGACAACCAACCAACTATAGGTTGTGGTAGGGAATAAGGGATTGATGTGGCAACATCTACTTGGTATCACACCATGTGGAGAAGAATTACATGGCCAAGGGTTTCCGTACAGTGGTTAAATGAGCAATTTTGTTTACTGCCGTATGAGGCAAACAATCAATAGTATGTATGAGCTTATATCTTGAGATTAATGACTTGCACAATAGTTCCCAATAAGCTAGTAAAGAATGGACAGCATTTTGAGAGAATTTGGCCATTGGAATGTTCAATAATTATCAAGCTAGGCATTGCTAGAGACATGTCAATTGAAATGTTCTTGTTAATCCTTGTGAAAACAAATTCATGGTAGGTTATAATATGAAGTATTTTGGCATTTGCAAATTTGGAGTTGGCAATAAGCATGAACATTCAAAGATATGCATGTTGGCCACGAATTCTATGTTATTTAAGTAGACTCCATCAAATGTGATTTTAATTAAGATATGCCTATCATTGTGTAGCTATTAAATTCTTTTGTAGTCATAGTCATAGTCATAGTCATAGTTTTGATCTCAGTTTCCATACTTAACAGGAAACATTATAAAAAAAAAAAGAATTGTTTACCTCAATCTAACTCTCCAAATGCAAACTAATAACCAATGTAACAATTTATACTTAACTTAAATAAATTTACTCCAAGACTTCACACAATCAAAGATTGGCATGCAAAGATAAAAAATATCCAATACACATTAAGGTATTCTATAAATACTCAATCTCAGCCTACAATTTCTAACAGACATCTAGTGAGAACAAATTGCCTTGAATCAAGTTGCTCAAAATGCAAAAGATATGCATAATTGGAAAATTTGCACTCGTTTAGTGTAATTATTATTCACACTAGCAAAATTAGACAATGGTTTTGTTGAATTGAAGCTAAGGAATGCACTCTACCATTTTGAAATTGCAATGTAGCATTCTAATGACTTGCACTTAAATTCGGTGCTGTGTAGGTAGAATTAAAGACAACAGCACCCAAATTGCAGTGTTCTAATGCCTTGCCCTTAGATTCGCATCTAGCCAAGCTAAAATAGAGACAAGTCAAGCTTGCTAATCAAAATCACAACCTCCCAAACAAAAATTGCAATCTCTAGAGCCAAGAAGCTCTTTATTTTGACTTACACACCATAGCGCATGGCCTTTCAAACCAAGAATAAGGTCTTTTTGCTTCCACAACCTTGTTTACACTCCTTGCTACAAGATCAAAACTCACTGACCAAGGACCTAGCACCATAGTTCACTGTCATTTACAGCATTTTTGGCTCCCATCAATGTGAATCTCACATTCTAACATAGATCATAGCTGTTCACACCTTTACAATCTGTTATTGGCCTAAACTTTGTCAAACTAGCACCAAACTCGAGGGTCATCTTCGTGTGACACTCCTAGCTATGCCAGCCTCACAAGCCATAGTAAGTCATAGATTGCAACTCATCTAGGTTGCAAGTTCCATTAATAATTTGTTGCTCTCCAAGCCACGATTTGAGACAGAGAAAGGAAGAACAAAGATCTATAGTTCAATTAAAATGTGGGGTTTAGGGATTAGGGTTAGGGTTTTGGAAATTTGGGAATTAGGGTTAGGATTTTAGAAATTAGGAATTAGGGCTCTAATACCAATTTAGAGAGAGGGAAAAAAAATGCCAAAATGGTAGTTTTTGTTATTTCTCATTAAATGGTTACTAATTATATATTAAACTTGTACAACAACCATAGAATACTAACATCTTTTAACAATATTTATATGTGCATATGTAATAAGTGGATCTATATGTACATAGTATTTTTTATAAAAGATTGGCTAAAATATATAAAACCTTCCTGAACTAAGGGTTGATTTTAAAAAACCCTCCTAAATTTTAAAATTTTGCATAGAACAATCCTTAACTAATTAAACTATGGAAAAACTCCCTCTTTTAGTTTTCAATTAAATTGTGGATGGAACCCTAAACTACCATTGGGAAAAGACCAAAAACACCTCAAAAAATTTGAACCCCCTCTCCCAAATATGAAATTATGCCCCATGTAGATGAAGAAGGTTGTTTGTGTTGTCCTCTTCACTGCCACCTCCATTAGTTAGTGTCATCATGGCTTGTGGCCACCATGCCCAAGCACCAGCTAAAGCTAGCAATAGTTCTATGCCTCTATTTTATGAAATTGAGTTCTTTGTGAGATTTGGTTCAAACAAATCAAGTGGCTCTAGTTCGATGAGCTTTCCAGATGAGTTCTTCTTGAATGGGCAGGTATGGTCAATGAAGTTGTCAACCCACTTAGAGCAACCTTAGGTTCTTGTTCCCTTACTGGATCTGAAAGGAGAAAAAGATGAAGAAGCAGAGGTTCAAATGCATGTTGACAACTTGGTCCTATGGGTAGTGTCTTCCTATGCACACTTTGAATAGCTCCAAACTCCTAGCAATAATGGTAAAAATGCCAACCCACATCCCAAATGAGAACCTCCCACATAAATCTGTTGCCTCTGGCACCCCATCGCTACCATAGCCTTTAACTTCATCATTCATAACTCGAACCTCAAATTGTAACAATTGAGAAGTGAACTTTAATATTCTATTAATAGCTTTGTTAGGGGAAAGACGGGATAACAATCTCTTGAAACTTTCACTAATCTACAAGAGATTGTTCCAAATTCCAGCAAGAGTTTGCAATGGCAATAGCGTCGAGTTCAATGAATTTTTGGCTAAGGAAGAAGAAGGATAAGATGGTAGCAGGGAAAGACAATTGGCAATGCCATGGAAATGGGAAATGGTGCGTTGAACCAAAGGAGATTCTACCTTGTTGGATTGCTAGTTAGAATTAAGGTCATTTTGGTCTTTCCCTCACGGTAATTTGGGGTTCTGTCTATAATTTAACACAAAAACTAACGGAAAGGGTCTTTTGCACATTTTAGTTAGTTGAAAAAGTTTCTATACAAAATTTTAAAGTTCAAGAAGATTTTTTAAAATTGACCTTTAGTTTAGGGGATTCTATGCATTTTACCCTAAAAAATTTTCCACTAAACAATGGCTATCATTAAAAACTTAGTGCTAATGTACTAAAGAAAATAAAATAAGATTCTCTCTGCTTGTGTTACTGCATTTCTTTTTGACCTGATGAAGAATAAAATCTAGGTGAGCTCCCAATCCCTTCTCATTTTCTTTATGATCGATTTTTGCCTGTCCATCAAATCACTTATTGAAAAGAATAGGTGTGGCATATAGTCTGGTCCTCCCTCCAAAATATATAGTCCATTAGATAGATGACTTCTACTAAGGATCTTCCTTGTCCTCAGATCTTGGAATAAGCAATATCTAAGAAAGAAGTGAATACTACAATTATTAGTGTGAGTGATTCTACTTATTG
This sequence comes from Dicorynia guianensis, assembly GCA_037013595.1. Taxonomy (NCBI): domain Eukaryota; kingdom Viridiplantae; phylum Streptophyta; class Magnoliopsida; order Fabales; family Fabaceae; genus Dicorynia; species Dicorynia guianensis. The sequence goes on along the minus strand of JASUAB010000002.1, from coordinate 18,292,798 downwards.
ATAATAAATTGAATGGGAATTAAGGTAAACACAATACAAAAGTCAAAGATAGAGAAGCAAAACAGTATTTCCACTCCCAATGATTGGAGTGGTGGCTCCATTTGCAAGAGTGACATTTGGTAAATTTGTAGAGTGATGGAATGAGGTCAAAAATGCTAATATTACCTATTATGTGATCAGTGGCACAAGTCAATCACCTAGTTACATGAAGAGGATGTGAGGCAAGCAATGGGGTTACATGTCTAAACCAATGTAGCTATTGAAAACATACCAGCTCCTTGAGTAGCCTAAAATTTAGTATATCTACAAAACTTATTAGTTGTCATGGTACTACCTTGACACCAGTCTCCTCTATAACAAATGATGGAATAGGCAAGAACCCTATTGAGTGACAATGTTCGCAAGTCTATGGCCTTAAGATTGTTTCATCTATCAGTAGTTTCTATTCAAATGCCTTGATTCTCCATAATAATGGCTAACATTTAAGCCATCACTATCACCTTTACCCTCATGACCACCACTGGTTCTACCACCTCTAATTCTAACCTTCCACCTCTTCTACTGCCTCTTTTACTTACTAAAGCTTCTAATTTACTATCCACTAAAGGGATGGAAGGACTCTTATCGACATCCATACTCACTTTAAGAAGTTTTGTGAACACTTCATTAAGAGAGGGAGCTCCTTGCCTATGAGCAACTAAGTTTGAGTAATCTCATACTTGGAACATAGTCCAGTTTGGAAGCAAAGTACCACAATTTGCTCTTGCTGGTTTTGCATTTTCTTCGGTAATTGGAAACATAGTTCTCAATTGTTCAAATGCCTTCTTACTTCAATGTAATAGTCTTGTAAGCTCTTGGTTTTTTGATCGGCACTATAAATATTCAATAATAATTCATGTATATAATGAAATCTTGTTTACCTTCAAACATAAAGTCCAGGTGACCCCACAAAGCATTGACTATAAAGCAGTGTTGAGTAGCATCATCTATGGAAGGGTGAAGAGTTTTATGAATTTGATTATACAACTTGTCATCCACCATCATCCATCTCCTTTTTACTATCTTGTCAGTAGGGGGTCCTTAATTAGATGATTATCAAGTTAATTTCCATTAAGGTATCTCAAATTGTTCTCTTCCATTGTCCATAGTTTTTTCTCCTTTCCAATATCCTATTAGTGATTCTAGCATTGGATATTAGCTTTGCCACTACTCTAGTATCATTGTTTTCTTCCTTAGTCACTTTTTCAACTTGTTTAGATGGTGTTCTTCCTTGTTATAGACATAATTTTCATCAACTACAGTTCTTACAGGCAACTAAGCTTAGTTTTGACCCTTTCACCATGTAAGAACACTAAAACAAGAGAGAAAATAGCCTTTGATTTGTGAAGACCATTTCAAAATGCATCACCCAACCCTAAATTGCACAACCAAGAAGTAGATACCCTCTGCTCAAACAAAATCCCTAAAAAATCACAATCAAAATTGAACTAAGTTAGGTTATCCTCACAAAATCGCACCTCACCATGCTAAAATCTCCTTCAGGATAGGTTGTAACCTCATCAAATTGTGATGTGAAGCTCGAACCTACTTGTGTGACACCCATAGTGATGATTTTTGTTGTCTCAATTGCAAAACACCTTGGTTGCTACTCCTTCCTCAATCGCAACTCACCTTGGTTGCATAAGTCCTTCAAGAACCATGGTCCTCCTAGCCACAAGGAGAAGATAAGAGAAAGGGAGAAGGGCAAAGGCATAAAGGCTAATCAAAATAAGGGGGAGATTTTGGGGATTAGGGTTTAGGTTTCTAAATTTGGGGATTAGCATTTTTGAATTAGGGTTAGGATTTTAGTCAATTTGGGTTTAAGTTAGCTTTGGTACCATGTTGATTTTAAGACAAAGGAAGTGGAGTTAGAGAGAGAAAGTATTTGGGTAAAAGTGATGTTTAGATCTTTCCATTGAGTTAGCCTTGAAATATAAAATACATGAGCACAATAGAATAAGTCTAAAAACAAAATAGTCAACAACTAATTAAACTAAAGACTTAGACACTTTACACACTAACACCTTCTAACAATACTTTATTATATGCACATCGACTAGTCCAGGACTTGATTTGTAGCTTAACAGTTCTACCTACTCATTGTAATTTGTAGGACCTTACTTCAAGGAGGACAATTGGTAGTGTTGCAAAAAGAGAAGGTTTACACTAAATTACTGGGTATAGCCCTTCTTCTAGGATTAAGTCCCCTACCCTTGTTATTTCAATTTTTTTTAGTCAAATTAGCTTTTGAGGTACTTTGATGGCACTATCACCTAGGACACCTTAGCTTTTCTTGTTTACATCACCTGTACCCTCATCTTTTTATTAACAAAAGTAGTGGCAAATTTTCATGTGAACATGCATCCTTGCAAAATGAACAAGAAACTCATATACTACCATAAATTATAAACCTTCTAAACCATTCATCTTTTGTACAATGATATTTAGGGGTTGACATGAATTCCATCATTGACTAGAAAAAAATGGTTCATCATCTTTATTGATGACCATAAAAGAGCTTGTTGGGTATTCCTAATGAAAGATAAATCAAAAGCACCCTAAATTTTTCAAAACTTTCACAAATTTGTGCTCAATGTCTTCCAAACGCTAAGTCAAATTCTCCAAACTAACAATGGAAGGGAATATCTCTTAAATTCTTTTATCTAATACCTCTTATCCCAAGGGTTTGTTCATCAAACTTCTAATGCATATATGTCACAGCAAAATGGGGTAGCAGAAAAAAAAAACCTACCACCTTCTTGAAATTGTCAAGGCAATGATGTTTTCTAGCTCCTCTTTTAGGGAGAAGCCAACCTTATTACCTCTTATCTTATAAACAGACCACCCTTCAAAGTCCTTAACTTCAAAACCTCCTTAAGTTTACTCATGGAGTATTACCCTATCATCAGACTCTTGAATTCCTTGCCTCCAAAAATCTTTGGGTGTACTACCTTTATTCTCAACCAAAATTCTTCTAAGTCAAAGCTTGACCCTTGCTCTCTTGAATTGTGTTTATGGGATACTCTCCCACCCAACAAGGATATAAATTTTATTCACACTCTGCTCAGATTTTTTGTCATTGTTGATGTGCAATTTTTGGAACAACAGCCTATTTTTGACGATACCTCTCTTTAGGGGGAGAATATAAGGGAAGAAAGGCCTTGTCAATGGGATCTCACATTTGCTACATTGCTACCACCTCCTAGATTCCAAACAAATGACATGGTCTTAGAATCTAATCCTCTAACACCTAAAATTTTTGAACCTCACCCAACCTAAGACCAAATCTTGAGCCTAACCTACCCCAAGAAACTGATTTAGAGGAAGATACAACTATAGTCAAATTCTTTCACAAAATATATGGTAGGAGGCCTAAACCACTTCAACAAGGCCAAACATTTGAGCCAGAGCTAGGTTGAGGAGGTGAAATGATAGGTAATGATCTACATTTTGATAATGGTTTGCACTCTGACAATGAGAAATATTTTGTAGAGACAATAGATCTTGAGACTTAGATTTGGATCTCCCTATTGCCTTTCAAAAAGGAAGGAGAACATGCATGCAACATCCCATTTCTAAGTATGTTACATATGCCAATCTATCATAAAAATTTAAGGCATTTGTGACTAATGTGGATAAGCTAGAGATTCCTAAACATATACAGGAGGCTATGAGACATCCAAAATGGAGAGAAGCTATGATGGAAGAAATGTGAGCTCTTTAAAAAAATCATACTTAGGATACTGTTAAACTAACTGATAGTAAGAGAGCAGTGGGGTGCAAATGGATTTTCACAGTCAAGTACAAGTCAGATGGCAGCATAGAGAGGTTCAAAGCTAGATTGGTGGCCTAATGGTTTGCATAAACCTATGGACTAGATTATGAAAAAACATTTGCCCCAGTTGCAAAACTAAATTCCCTAAGTGTATTACTTTCTTTGGCAGTGAATTTAGACTGGGAACTTTAGCAACTTCACATTAACAATTCCTTTCATAATGGAAATTTGGATGGAGAAATCTTTATGAGAATTCCTCCTGGTTTTGACGATGAGGAAATGAAGGGAAAAGTATGCAAATTCAACAAATCTCTCTATGGCTTAAAACAATCCCCAAGAGCATGGTTCAAGAGATTTAGTTATGTCTTAATAGCATTGGCTATAGATAGGGGCAAATTGATCACACTAAGAACGACTATTCTAATAGTCTATGTTGATGACATTATTGGAAATAGCAAGACTAAAAGATCACTTATTTGAAGTTAAGTATCTTGGAAAGTTGAGATACTTTTTGGGTATGAAAGTAGCAAGGAGTACAAAGGGAATCTGTATTGCTCACAGGAAATACACCCTTGACTTACTTTAAGAATTGGAACCTTGGGCAGTAGAACATTCTCTACACCTTTAGAACAAGGATGGAAAGGGGGGACTAATAGTGAGGATACACCAGTTGATGAGGGAAGGTATCAAAGTCTAGTGGGGAAGCTCATCTACTTATCCTTGACAAGACCAAACAGTGCCCATGCAATGAGTGTTGTTAGTCAATATATGCATTGTCGTACTCAAAGACATCTAGATGCTGTTATCATAGCTTGAAGTATTTGAAAGGAACACCTGGAAAAGGTTTCTTATTCAAAAAGAGTGAGGATCAAGGAGTTGTAGGCTATGCTAATGCATATTGGGTAGGGTCATGTGAGGAGTGTAAATCTACCTCAGGTTACTATACTAAGGTTTGGGGTAATCTTGTCACCTAGAGAAGCAAAGAGCAAATAGTGGTGTCTAGGAGTAGTGCATGGGCAACTGCCCAAGGAATTTAGGAGATAATGTAGATAGAAAGGTTACTCGAGGACTTGAAGATTCCTATAACAGTGACTATAAGGCTGGATAATAGCAATAAATCAACCATTAGCATAATCAACAATCCGATGCAGCATGATTGGATGAAGCATGTGAAAATTGATAGGAGCTTTATTAGAAGTGGAAAATGGTGGAATTAGTTTAACCTACACTTCTACCAAATCTCAAGAAGCAAATGCTCTCACAAAGACTTTATCAAGGTCAGTGTTTGAAGATAATATAGGCAAGTTGGGAATGATTGATATCTATTCACCAATTTAAGGGATAGTGTTGGATGAAGCAGCTAGGTCAACCAAATTCTTGCTAAGTCTTTAATTTGTGTCCAAATTCATTCTACCTATACATGCAGTAATTAGCTTAATTTCTCATCTTTTATTAGCCTTTATTAGTTTTTATTGTCATAGATTTTATTTTGTTTCCTTATTATGGAAACCTCTGTTGTATAATATATTTTCAGATAAATAAGCAATGTGTGAAGAATTTTTCCCAGAAATCTTTTGAATTCTTCATATATTTTATAATATTCTATAATATATATTTTTTTGCATATATATATTGCCATACCCATATCCGTATTCTTTTAAAAAATTGCCATACTTATGTTTTGTACCATCTTGAATGCGTATCTCGTACCCGTGCAACATAGGCTATAATTTATGAGTTATTTCTATGATGAATATTAAATTTAAATCAATACTTTTCAGAAAATGATATTTTATCAGTTTTCAAATATTAACATAGATATGTTTTGTTTGGCTATAATTCTCTATGGTTTGCATTAGGCAGTATAGTATACAATTAACAGGTGGGTTTGTGAGTGTTATTGGAAGAATGAGGTTATATTCACTCTGGAGCGCGCGTCCCCCCGGTTGGGGGGGGGGGGGGGGGGGGGTGTTGTAGGGAAGCTGTATAAGCTGCTTTGTAGAAATATATAGAGGTTTTCCTAATATTCAGTCATCAATTAAGATTGTAATCAGCTGAGTGGTTGATGCCACTTTGGAGTAGTGACTTGCAGAGATTTTAGTTCTCTGGGCCTGGAATTGAACCTTCTGAGTATAAAATGTACTGTGGAATATATTTCCATTGGGTGCAATTTAGTGGAAGTAGATGATCTGATTAGTTTGGCTTCAAGTGGGGATAATTTAGGCCATAAGATTTTTGGGTCAATGAAGATAGGTTTGGTTCCGTGTTATTAAAAGGGTTCTAGGAATGGCAGGACAAGGCCCTGAGCCTCCTTTGAGGGTTTCCATCAATCGGCGCTCCTAGGCAAGCTACTGACCTAAAGTGCAAGAAGCCTGGTGATTTCTTTTTTTTTTCTTCTTTTAATAGCATCTACCTAAGGCAATTCAATTGCATTTCTTTTAATCTGTTATAGGAAACAGATGTAAGATTAGTGATTACTTGAATTTGGTTACTGAGTTATAATTAAATGATTAATTTTGATATGTATGCAGTGTGCTACTATATACAGTTTGCCTTAAAATGCATATTGATCGTATGTTAGGAAAAACAAGACTGAAGACAAATTTTTGTGCAGGAGTTGTGGTTTATGAGTATGAACTGAAAATTGGATTGGGCAAGTCTGTTGCCCTTCCATCGCAAGGTCTACCTGCACCACCTCCAGGGCAGATGGCCATCCGGAGTAAGGAGGTATAATAATTATCTTGGTTCTCTGACCCCGACAGGTTTTTGAAAAGAATAGGAAACAAAATTTTAATTTGTGTCTGCTGCCAATTCTCCCCTTTTTGGCCAAAGCATGATTATATGACAATAGCAAGAATGATTTTTATCTTACATTTTCTCAACATATTTCCTGCAAAAGATTATTTTTCTTTCTTTATCTGCAGGGTGGCACTGTGATCTTGTCTGGTCCATCAGGTCCACCGGTAACTTATGTGCCAAATCAGAACTCTGAACTGGTAAGTTCTGTGTTTTGGATTGTCATCATTTCTTAAGAGCAATAACTTGTGATTTCATGTGTAATTGACTAAATTGTCTTTATTACCAAATGGTTAAGATACTCGCTGGTTTTCCTGCCATAAATAATTGTACAGTAAGCACCAGAGATTTTTTGTTGTCCACCTGTTGTTCGTGTTAATCTTTTAATATGTTGTCAGGTTCTTACTCCTAATGTTCCTGACATAATGGTTACACCTCCTGAGGATGGTCATTTAATGCATGTGATTGACACAATGGCTTTGTATGTTCTGGATGGAGGATGTGCTTTCGAGCAAGCTATTATGGAGAGGGGTCGTGGCAATACTCTCTTCAATTTCTTGTTTGAGCTTGGCTCCATGGAACATACATACTATGTTCGAGCAAGCTATTAGTTTGCTCAGGTATTTCACTTTTGTGTAGTGTAAATGCAATGTTGCTTTCCAAGAGTGCATTGAATAAAACAATATTTCTCTGCTGTGAGGATTTTCTAGCATTAAAGAATCCTGGAAAGATTAAAAAAGTGGTAGAATTTACCATGGAAAGATAAAGATGCTTGTGAGTTTCTTATCGAAGATTTGTTTGTTTTATGTTGAATGCAGGGCGATACCCTTCGAAGATGGAGGACAGAAACTTTTATCATGATAACTGGCAGTGGAAGGTGCTCCATCTATTCTGCTTTCATTTCGATAAGAATTTGGTCCTTGGTTGATATAATTTCATTAACCCAAAGGTAGAAAAGAAAGGGTACTAGTGGATTTCTTGCTGTTTTATGTTTTCCTGAAAATGGATAACATGCGTACATGATAATGATGAAAAGTGAAAATATATTTTATTTACTATCAGATGGATTCCTCCATCCTTGTCAACTGCAAAAAGTCCTGAACATGAAAAGGAGTCTGGTTCTACACATGCTGCAGGAAGAAGTAGGGTACTCTTTGTTGTTGTATTTGAAAGTTGGATAAATATAGTTCCTGAACATTGTCTGTCTTGATCTACTTATTAAACAAATGGAAATCTGCAGTGTGTGGAGCCTGAAAGAACACTGACCGATGCACAGAGGGATGGGTTTGAGGATATGCTGCGTGCTTTAACATTGGAGAGGAGCCAGATAAAAGAGGCTATGGGGTTTGCTTTGGATAATGCTGATGCAGCTGGAGAGGTAATACTGTTATTCTGTTACTTGACAATGTGGGTGTGGTCAATGGTTATCTTCAACATGACTCTTGATGTAAGATATTGTTGCCGCATATTTGAACTGTAGCTGGTGTTGTTTGACGTGGCTCCTGCGTATTACGTGTTTTGATTATGTCTTTCTTCATGGTGGATGCCTTGCTGAAAAGACTTTCAATTACTTATGGAATTATACATGGTTTGCCTCATGAATAAAGCAAAGCTTTATGAAAAAAAATCAGAATTCCCAAACATAAGCACAAGAATGCTCCAGTGCTGCCGTTGTTCTCATGCCATAATTTATTATTTACTGCTTCCTGAAATGTTTTAATTTCTCTATTTTGTTTTTCACTGCAGATAGTTGAGATTGTAACAGAATCCTTAGACACTTAAAGAAACCCTTATTCCAACTAAAGTTGCAAGGCTCATGCTTGTTTCTGATGTTCTTCACAATAGTAGTGCTCCTGTAAGAAATGCAACTGCATATCGCACCAAGTTTGAAGCAACATTACCTGACATTATAGAGAGTTTTAATGATTTATATCATAGCATAACAGGACGTATTACTGCTGAGGCTCTAAAGGTAGGCTGTATATTTCCTGGATTTAATTTCTGATTATCCTTACGGATTCTGTTGTGATCTTTGGCTTCAATATTCCAGGAGCAAGTACTGAAAGTTCTGCAAGTGTGGGCTGACTGGTTTCTTTCCTCAGATGCTTATGTGAATGGCTTACGAGCCACTTTTCTTCGATCTGGGAACTATGGTGTGATACCATTTCATTCCATCTGTGGCAGTGCACCCGAAATTGAGAACAAGATCACTACTGAAGATACTATTGATGGTGGGAAGATCTACCAAGGTGCTGCATTGGCAATGGTTCGAGGAGCTGCAATGAAGGAGTTAATGTCTCTTCCTTTTGCTGAGCTGGAAAGGCGACGTAGACACAATGGATTGTCACCTGTTGGTGGTAGAGAAATGATGGTTGCACGGTTGCTAAGTCTGGAAGAGGCAAAGAAGCAAAGGGGTTATGAACTAGATGATGAATTGAAATATGCTCAAAATCAAGAAAATTCGGCAAGATATTCAAGTAGTTGGAGAGAATCAAGCAATGAGCCTGAACCGGTGGGACTGTCTCGATGGAAACGTTATGGGGAGGATGATTTACTATCGCGAGCCAAAGGTTCTGTACCTTTGGAGCCAACACTTTCCATTCCACAGCCTGAACTTAATGCCTTTCAGGAAAGGAGAAGAATGACCTGGCTTTGCCTGTTTCCAAATGGGCTCAGGAGGATGATGAGAGTAATGATGAACCAAAGAGAAGTGGAAAAGGTCTAGGACTAAGCTACTCATCTGCTGGTAGTGAGAATGCAGGTGATGGTCTTATTAAGGTTGATGAGTTAGAGTCTGCTGCTGATACTAGCGTTTCAGCACAACCTGACAGTATGAATGAAGAGCAGAGGTTCTTTTGATTGTTGTCCTTGATTTGCATTATTGATTTGTTCTTCTAGCAGTAGAAAAAGTGTAGTTGTCTCAGGAACTGATTCTGTTTGCTTTGCTAGCATACAATGATCTCTTAGATTGTGCTTTTTTCTTTCTTTCTTTTTTTTCCTATACAGCAATTAATATTTTATCACAAAGAAGGCTTTTTTCGTGGGTGGGGGTGAAAGGGGGGCGGGGTGCAAATGCAGGTGAACAGCTTTTGGAGTAGCATATAATGCAGGCTGATTAAATCTTTTGTCATAATACTGTTTGATGATCCTTAAGATTTCTATTTTCCAAGTATAGACGATGCGAATATATTTATTATCTGATGATCATGGAAGTTACCATGCCTTTTTATACAGACAGAGTTTGAGATGCCTGGAGGTTGCTTTAATTGAATATCCCGAGTCTCTTGAAGAGAGGGGAATAAAAAATTTGGAGGAAATTGATAAAAAAAAGTTGCATTGCAACGGAAACGGCTGCAAGCAGAATATGGGTTACAGATTCTGGTGAAGATTGTCAACGCAACAGTTTTCTCACTCTTTTGGGAAGTCGTACTTCAGCAGTTGGCTATTATGTATTTTAATTGGGATCAGGTTGACTAATGCTTTGTGTAAAATATCTTACATGTATTGGTTGAAATACGATGTTTACTCAATTAGGCAGTAAATAGGTTTGAGAAGAGTCAAATTTTACACACTACACATGCTTAGCATTTTGAAGTTCCGTTACATTAATAGGTCGTTTTTGCATGCGATAATGTTATCTTACAGGAATTTAAGTAAAGAAGTGAAATGTTGAATGTTCTCCGTACAAACATTGAAATGTTTACAAATGTAGCCCATTTTCAGGATCAAAGTCTTCTAAGTGGTTGTAGAAATTTAAGGTGGTGAAGTCACGAATCGTTTTATTTTGTAATTGCAGGAAGAACATATTCAGAAAGGAGGGATAGGCGTGATGATTTACGTGACGTCTCGAGGAAACGAAATCGTAGTCGAAGTGATAGTCCACAGCGAAAATTATCAAGCAGAGACAGGAAGAGGGAACATGCGTCAGACAGGGACCGAGATTGACACAAGGATAGAGGTCATGATTTTGAAGGTGGCAGATGGAGGGACCAGGTCCGAGCAAAGAGAGGAAGCAGAGAGAGAGAGAGAGAGATGATAATGATAGGGAGAGAAGCAGGGATAGGGACAGGAGGAGGTGGACTAAACGAGAGCTTTCCTCATGCAGGAATTGAACTGTCACCCAAATGAGTTTCAGATGTGCTTGCCAATCCTGACAGGAGCTGGCTTTGTCATCTTCAGGGGACTTTGGCGTTGTGATACCTGGCTGAGGGTATAACGGGCGTGCCAGAAAATTGTTTCTTGAAAGGGTTGCAGTGAAAGTATCAATTTCCTACGATGACAGGTAAAAAAATTTGATTTTGGTACACCCAGGATTTTAGTTAGGATGTATTATCGAGAGCTGAACCCTGGTATCATTTTGATAAATGAATTAGTGCAGTGCAGCTGCAAGTTTTCGCAAGACCAAGAAGAATAGAAGATCCCGTCTGACATGTTTAAATTTTTTTGTTTGCTTCTGCTGTATTCAGTGTTTCACTTTGAAGAGTTTCACAGGGGTCATTTAAAATTACAAAAACTCTAACCGTATAAAGCCCGATTTATCTTAGGCTTGGTATGAGTGACTGCTCCTTTCAAAAAAGAAACAGATATAAAATTGAGAAAAAATATTAGTAAAAACAAAAAGATGAGAGTTAAAAAAATATATAATTTGATATAGATTAGTGGGATAAAAAGTAATTGTAGTCAGCTACCAAAAAAAAAGTTATTGAAGTCAACAAGAAAAAAAAAGCAGATGATTTAAATCCCCCATACGTTTAGAATAGTAAGCATATTGGCCGTCACGTTAACGCTGTAGCCACCATGTTAGCATAATGCTAACGGTATTAGTGTCAATTAATGGTGGGATTCAGTCTGTACGAATTTTATAATTGTAAAGAGTATATAATACAACTAATGTAGTACTGGTGCGGTGTATGAAGTATAAAATAAAAAATATATAATATAATCTGAAATGGTTGGTTAGATACTTAAGTGTTGACATTAAAATGCTTAATATCTTAAATAATCTAATGTAGCTAGTTATGATCATAGCAATTAATATCAATTGTATGAAAGAGACGCCATTTACATAAATAAAGCGATGTCACCATCCAGTCAAACTCTCAGAGTACTTGACGCTCTTAGCTTAATAATCAATAACTAATATCATATGGAAGAGTACATTGTACTAATCAAAAGTTCTAATTTCAAGCTGTCTAAGATTGCATTTGGAAGCCCAGTGAAACTTATGTTAATATTAATGGTTAGAAATAGGTTATCTTCCATTTGTTAAGTGCATATAGACTGATCATCCAAAAACTCCCCAATTACATCTTGGAGAATATCTAGTGGAATCAACGAAATTACATGCGCAATAGATGATGATTAATAAGACCCATTTGAATTTTCAAATCCTCATATGACACTAAGTAGTAACTTCTTAGATATAAGAGAAAATAATAATGATATATATGATTGTAACTAATAATCAAAATATACAAAATTAACATAATCAAGATAAGTGACCTAATTATGACAAAAAAAAAAAAATTCCCAAATAATTTTGAAGATGGAAAGGTAGAAAAGAAGCAGCTCTTCCTAGTAACACAACAACTCTTCTCGTCAAAGCATCTGAAGGAGCATTTAACACAACACATCTTTTTAAAAGTTTTTCCCCACATTAGCTAAACTAGAAAATAGTTCATCAATTCTTTTTTAACTGTTTTTGGTATCTTCTTCAATTAATATTCTATGAATAAACTAAATGATCTACATATAGAAAGCAAACATTCATCATATACCATATTTAAGAAACATCCTTATCACTAAATGTTCAATTATTATCATCAAAGTGAATGCACAACAAAAGACAGCCATATTTTCAATCAAAACATTGTCTTGTGCCACTTATACACTTTTATCTAAAAGTTATACTCCATGCTTGTTGACTTCCACCACTGGCATTTCCATTCTGTAGGTACTTATAAGATCATTAAAGCAAATAATAGATTAAGTAGATGAAAGAGTAGCTATAGAGCTTTCACTTTTGTTGAGCTATGAGCCATCATAGCAGTGCAGCTAAAGAACTCATAAAGGAAAGAACCACATATAACATTGTATTTGAGGATTTCTATAAGTGCTTTATGTTGTACATATAGCTAATTAATTTTAAGTGACAAAAAAAACACTTAATGCTAAGTAGAAATGCAGTATTTTGTTAAGCACATGTAAGCATGCAACCCAGCAAATATCTTTATGTTGTTTTTCACTCTCTGTAACATGCATCATGTAGAAATGAAATTTACTTTGTTGCATATTGTCAACATTGTGATGTGGAGCAGTGAAAAAAAAAATTAAGTTTGAAAAGGGATTAGGGAAAAGGATTTTGGAAAAAGAGAAAATGGTGTTGCCACTAACTTAAATTAAAATGGTAAAATTAGACACAAAAAAAAAAAAATAGTTTGTATAACGGAAAACTGGTTCAGAGTTACTTACTCGTAGGGAAGGTATTGGCAACCCTACAATCCCTTTTAGGATTATATTGGTGTTTTGTTACTTTTTAGTTTTAAAACTATGCTTTTTGTTTTACAAAACAAATTTATTTTATTTTTTATTTTTATTTTATCTCACTGTTAGCTTTACACATCATTAAGCATGATTCTTGATTAATATTATTAGTGAGCGGCGTTTAGCCGTTCCTGTGGAAAGGAAAGATTTGATGCTTGATATATCCAAGGCTTACATAGAAATGGATTGCCTAGTTTATCTAGAGATTGCTTAGTTCACCTAAGTATGGAAAAGGATACTTAGCTTAACTAGGGTTTTCATAGGTGCTTTTAGGTTTTTGGTGTAGGGGTGATGCTTTGTAATCCTATCAGAGGAATCATGCTAATTTACTGACTAAACTTATAATGCAGTTTCTTTCAAGATAGTTAGATAGCATTAGTTAACTAACAACCTCACTTTATCTATCGCAGAAAGAATTTGAGTTTAATGGCTAGACTATGGTCGAGAAGTTAGAGAGAGACTGTGATTCTTTGTAATCACGTCAAAGGAAATATGCCAGTTGATTGATTAAGCTTATAATGGCATCACCTTTTGGGCAATTCAAAAGCGGCCAGTTAATTGATAACCCTCCTATAATCTTTCATTTGGAGGGAATCTGAGTTTGAAGGATAAAACAATGGCCAGAAGAAATGAAATGCTGGTTGTGATTCTTTATAATTACGTCAGAAGAGCCATGTCAATTGACTAACAAAGCCTATAATGCAACCACCCTCAAGATAATAGGAAAGTGGAAAGTGGCCAGTTAACTAACAATCCTCCTATTATACTTCATTTGGTAGAATCAAAGGTTTCAAAGTGAGATTTGCAAAGCACAGCAACAAATAGGCTAAGCAATTTTAGAAGCTTGTTCCTTTTCTTGAATTTCAAATTGTGTAAAATCCTATGTGATAACTCATTTTAAAAGCAAGTTCTAAAATATGACATGTGATTGTACCTAGCAATGCCAGTACATAACTTCCTCACAAGCATACATAGCCATAAATTCACAGATAATAGAAAAGGAGTTCAAGAAATAGGAGGAACTTGTATCGAGAACAATCACATTTCAATATGGAAGCAAACTTGTATCAGAATAGGAAATCTAGAAATAAGGAGAACCTACATGGGATACTCTCCTTTCTTAATAAACCAATTACAACACACATGCATTAAGAAAAGAAATTCCAGAAATAGGGGTTTGTATCGGGAACTTCTCCTCACCCTCACTACCATGCAAAACAGAATATTGCACCCCATTATAGAGAAAGTAACGGGATTTCAGCAGTGCAACCATTACAAAAACAACAACATTGCAGAATTTTATTACAGCATTGTATGACATTAAAACAGCAAACAGCAGATTCATGACAGCACAAATAGCAGATTTATTACAAGAGTCATTACAGCAGAAACAACAAATAGCAACATTATAGAATCACAGCAGTGTAGCAACAATTAATTACGGACAACAACAGCAAACAGCAAGAATTAATTACAGACAAAAATAACAAACATCAACAACTATTTACAGTAGAAAAAACAACAGCAACAAGGTTTTGTGACATATTGCAATTAGCCCATTGTTAGCTAAATTGGCCCAAACACAAAACTTCAAAAGTCTAGTAATTAACCCCACATTTATCTTCAAAAGTTTCCATGTAAAAGTCTATCTCTAATAAAATCATTATGTTAAATGATCTGCCAATTTATTTGAATTTTATTTGCCTAATAGGAGAAATTGCAAAGCCTGAACATCATGTTCCCTCACTTCCCCCTTTTTTGTTTTAAAAAATATACCTAATCTGTAGAAGTTAGATTTGGCCCAAACCGAGCGTCCGTGCTGGCCTTTATCTTTATTTTCTCTTTTCATTTTTTTTAAAAAAAGAACTAATCCTATCTTGATAGCGGGGGGTCGGTTTAGGCTAGCTTCGCGTTCCAACCTGAGCCTTTGGCCTCTCATAATTTCCTTTTATTTTTAAAAGAACTAATCAGGTGTATCGCACCCTAAGAGGAGTTTGATTATTGAAGGTGTCAGCGCCTTCAAGGCTCTGGCCATGGCCCTGGGTTCATTCCGGGTGCCTTCACATGCGAGGGCTCATGCTGTCGCGTTCCCCTCACTAACGCCGCTATAATGGCGGCATTGCACACCCACGAGCTCGATGGGTTGCGGCTCAAAATAGAGAGGAGCAGCTGCTCCCCTGCATGCCCAAATCCCGACTACAAAATGCATCAACAAATCCCCAAATCAACACCAGAAATCAATGGAGGAAGAAATAATATTTATCGCTAGGGAAAGGGAATGTCATGAAATATAGGGTAATGTGTAGGAAGGAGATGTTTTACACCACTTCAGCAACCAAAAGCACCAAATATACAAATGAAGATACCCAATGCAGGTTGAAGAAGGTTACCTTCAGCTATTCTTAGAACGGGTCAAGTTCTTGATCTCTGAGTGGGGTTTCTCCCAATGTATGTGAAGAAATGGGCACTGACTTCGAAAAGAAACCCCTAAGCGGTTTGAGTAGTTGGGGTTTTCTTTCTGTTAAGCCTTTTCTTTTCCTCCATCGTGGGCGAGTGGATAGCTTTCTCATCCGTGAGCTTTGTGTATTCGTGAGAGAGAGAGAGATCTGAGAATCAGGGAGAGAAAGGCGCACCCCAGAGTCGAATGAGGTGTGAAGAATGTGTCTGTGAAGGGGAGAATTTCCTCTCTCAGCTAAGAAGAGAGAATAAGTAGCGGGTCAATGGGCGGATTCCGCAATTAGGAGAGCTTGAGAATGAAGAAGAGAAGGGTTTTGTGCGAGCTCTGGCTTCCCCTGAGGGTGAATGAGAATCCAAAGATGAAGAAAAATGTACGGAGACGTCCTGAAATCCCGGAAGAAAGTGTGTAGGAATTGTGCTATGGTTGAAGTGAAAAAGGGTGGGGAATCTCTGAGGTTTGGAATAGGAAAGGGAGATGAATAAACCTCATACCAAAATCCCCTGTACGTCCAGTGATGATGGAATTTGTTGTGCTGAGTGACCTAAGAGAGTGAGAGTGGAGCCGAGAGAGAGAATTTCAAAGTGAGCCCGTATGTGTGTGAGCGTGAATATCTCCTTTTTGTCTTAGGTGCGAGTGAATTAGACAGGATCATGAGTGTGTGTGAGTGGAGGTGAAATCGTGCCATGCCAAGGAATGATCAGGAGTGTGCTTTTGCAAGGGTGAGAAACACAAAAATGGGGGAAGGAATGAGTTAATCTGTGCAGTCCCCGAATCCGAAAAGATAACGAAGGAGAACCACTTTTGTCATTTCTCCCCCATTTTATTTAATTTCCTCTTCATTTTGGTTTTGCATATTTTAACATGTAAATCCTGATATCATTTGATTTTGAATTTTGGTTTTGGTTTACTTTTATTTCTTTATTCTGCTTTGGACTTTTCCTAATTCTATATATTTATGTAATCACTTCCTTTTTTTGTTTTATGATTATTTTGGTGGATCATAATTTGTGTTTCAAATTGTTCCCTTTGCTTATTCTTTAAGTATTAGAACATAGGTAAACGTAGACAAATATTAATTTGGGTCAAAAAGGAATGACCTAAAATCTAACATGAAGGGTTTTAGGTTACTCAACATGATTACCTACGAGCAACTTATAATTTAATGTGAAGGACCTCTAGTTACCTATGATTATCTAAGAACAACATAAGATTTGAAATTAAAAATTTTGAATTACCTAATGGGGATACCTAAAAATGATTTACGATTTAATGCACAGAGCTTCAAGTTACCCAACATAATTACTTAAGAGTAGCTTAGGATTTAAATGCGAAGAGCTTCAAGCTACCAACATGGTTACCTAAGAGTAACTTACGATTTGAAGCGAAGGGTTTTAATCCACCGAATGGAGATACTTAAGAATGATTTAAGATTTAAGCGAAAGGTTTCAGGTTACCCAACATAATTACCTAAGAACAACATAAGATTTGAAGCAAAGGCTTTAGATTACCCCCACAAAGATATCTAAGAACAACTTAAGATTTAAACATGAAGGGGTTTGATCCACCCAAGAGGATACCTAATAGTAACTTAGGATTCAATAGAAAGAGTTTGAAATTACCCCACGGTCACCTATGATCAACTTAGAATTCAAGTGAAGGGTTTTGATCCACCCAGTAGGATACCTAATAGCAACTTAGGGTTTAACACAAAGGGCTTCAGGTTAGCCCATGGTTACCTAAAAGCAAATTAGGATTTGAATGCAAAGGGCTTTAGGTTACCCCATAAGGATACCTAAGAGCATCTTAAGATTCAACATGAAGGGCTTCAGGTTACCCCATGGTTACTTAAGAGCAACTTAAGATTTGAAGTAAAGAGTTTTGATCCACTCAATAGGAATACCTAAGAGCGACTTAGGATTTAATGCAAAAGGCTTCAACTTTCCCCATGGATTTAGAAGTCCAACATAGATATAGAAGTTCTAGATTAGACCAGTTTTGAGAGATTCATAGGCTTGGGGCAAGTTTGTAGTACTCAATAGCTAACCTACTTTTCTGAGAGAGGCATGGCACATCTTCTTGGAGGTAGATTTGGATAAAGAAAGCAAGAGTGCAGTGCATATTGGTGAGGATCTGAGTGTGGTAGTGGAATCTTGGACACAAGAATGTGATCTGCACTTGAATCTTTGGCTAGGATGTGTTCTTGGAGGCTCAAAGAGGAAGAAGAAGCATGATCTAAGAAAAGAGGTCTTATTCAAGGGAAATCTAGAAATAGATACCTTAAAATTAGATTTCTTCATTATAGTTCTACCTCTTTTTTCCTATTCTTATTCTTCTTAATTCTTTTATTTCTTTTCAAAATGTTGACTACATGATAGTTTTTATTTATAGAAATCTTGATTTAAATTTGATGATGATGAGTAGTTAAATCTTCAATGGGGATTAGCAATTGAACTAACATGAGTAGTTGGTGAATTAATTGATCTTGCTATTCTTGGAATGAAAGATTTCTTTTCTACTCTAAGCTTAACGATTTTAATTAGCTTGATCACCTAACTAGAGGTAAGAAAGAGTCAGGTGATTCTAGGAATAGACAACCCACCCTAGGTTACATCGAGAGATTAGTAGGGTATGAATATCCTTAATTGTAGGTGCAATCTTTTAGATGCCTAAGCTTCATGCATCCCTAATTCTATTGATATAGGCATATAATCACCTAATCACCTTAGGAATAAGGTATTAGATATCAGAGTGCATTGATTGATAATCCTAAGTTTAAAGAATAGTAAGATTGTTAATTGCTATTTAGGATTATTAGTGAAATTGTGAAATCCTTAGTTTTAATTCATTAAAAGAATATTCTTGCAATCTTTCCAGCTCGGTAGTTTAGCTTCATATTTTAGTTTATATTCTTTCTTTTACATATTTCCAATGTCCCAAATAGATTTTAGCCTAGACAATTTTTTGTATTCAAATTATTAGCCAAATTCCTATGGGTTTGGCATCCTAGGAATACTATCCTAGTACATTTGATAATGTATACTTGCACTTAGGAATAGTAGTGTAGCAAATTCCATAACAAGTCACTAGGAACCTAAACTGAAATGGTGAGGTCAACACCAAAAAGTGAGATTTGCAGTATAGAAAAGGTGTTCAGGGGTTGGTTACACATAGAGAAGGTATTAGTACCCCTATGATGCCTTTCGATACCACATTATTATTTTGTTGCATTTCAGTTTCAAAATTGCACTTTTTGTTTTTGTCAAAACAAACTTATTTTGTTTTTGATGTTTTTTGTCTCATTGTCAACTTTGCACACAAACAAGTATGATCTATGATTAATGTTGTTATGAGTGGCATTTAGCCATTACTATGGAAAGGATGGTTTAATGCCTAGTTCATCTAAGTCTTACATCAAAAGTATTTGCCTAACTTAACTAGGGTTTGGAGAGATGACTAGCTTAAGTAGGATTTTTCTTGGGGAATCTTAATGATTCAATAATCGCATCAGCAGAATGTCACCAATTTCTCCACTAAGCACATGATGTGATCACCCTTAGGATAACAAGAAAGCATTAGTTAATTGACAACACCGTAAGTTTTGTCATCAAGAGAATCTAGATGTCAAAGGGGATAATTTGACAAAAGGAAATTGAGGGTTTGAGAAGTGGCAAAGATGCATAGAAAGTGGCTAGTTAACTAACAACCCTCTAACTTTCATCATTGGGAGAATTTTGGTTTAAGAGGATGATCTTAGTGAATTGAAATCAGGGAGTTTGAGAAAAGGTTGGGATTCTTTATAATCACATTAGAGAAACCATGCCAATTTCTTAAGTAAGCTAGTAACGTGATTACCCTAGGATGCTTATAAACTAGCTAGTTAACTAACAACCCTCTAACTTTCATTGTTGGGAGAATCTTGTTTGAGGGGATGATCTTAGTAAATTGAAATCAAGAGAGTTTGAGAAAAGTGGAGATTTTTCATAATCACATTAGAGGAACAATGTTAATGTCTCAATTAAGCTTGTAATGTGATTACCCCTTAGAAAGCGCCCAATTAATTGACAACACTCTAACTTCCATCATTGGGAGAATTTTGGTTTAAGGGGATGATCTTAGTGAATTGAAATCAAGGGAGTTTAAGAAATGGTGGGGACTCTTCATAAGAACCACGCCAATTTCTTGACTAAGCCCTTTAGAAAGTGACTAGTTAACTAACAATCCTCTAAATTCCATGATGGGGAGAATCTTGGTTTGAGGGGATGATCTTAGCAGATTGAAATCAAGGGAGTTTGAGAAAAGGTGGAGATTCTTCATAATCATGTCAAAAGAACTATGCCAATTTCTTGACTAAGCCCATAACATAATTACCCTTAAGATGCTTAGAAAGCGGTTAGTTAATTGACAACACTCTAACTTCCATCATTGGGAGAATCTTGGTTTGAGGGGATGATCTTAGTGAATTGAAATCAAGGAAGATTGAGAAAAGGTGGGGATTCTTTATAATCACATATGAAGAATCGTGCCAATTTCTTAACTAAGTTTGTAACATAATTACCCTTAGGGTGCTTAGAAAGTGACTAATTAACTAACAACCACTAACTTTCATCATCAAGAGGAATTAGGGTTTGGAAGGAATGCATCATGAAGACATCTAAAGAAGAGTAGGCACAAATCCCTTTCTTTTGTTTCAGAAATTTTTCAAGTTTTAAGTAAAAAATTGTGATACACAATTGTTTTGTGCATCAATAGGTTCCCAATCACAATGTTAGCCCCTAGCTAACTAAAAGTGTAGAGAAAGGGAAGAGTCCGCAAGGATAGGGATCATGCAAGGGGAAAACTTAAGCACAACATACATTATCACATGAGAAGAGGAACTTAAGAAATTAGGGTATGCATTGGGAGACACTCTTCATTTAGCAAGTAAAATCATAACATACATTCCCACATGAGAAATGGAAATCTAGAAATAGGGGTTTACATTGAGAAATACTCTTTCCTCAACAATCAAGTCAAGTGAGCAAAATGCCTTCACTCAATGAAAGAGGGGATTTACTTGTCCTAACACTTCTTAAACTTCACAACAATAATAAATGTGGAAGAAAGGGAAAAGTCTTGAAGAGTAAGGTTCATGCCATGGGGAGTCTCAATTAAGTAAGCAAATGAGCTTCAAAAATTCCGGAAAAATTTAAAAAATTGCCAAGACACTAAATATGAATATCATGATCTCACTTTCCCAAAAAATCATTCCTATCAAATTAGTTTTTTCAATTAAGCAGGTTGTTCTAGTTAGCTCCCAATTTAGAGTCATTGAAAAGATTAATTTAGAAAGTGAACCTAACAAACTCCTTTTGCTTTGAAATTTTCACAAGTCTAAGATGACATCTGATATTAATCACACAAAACGTTGGAACAAATAGAGTTGATTAAGGTTGAAAACCAAAGCAAAAATATTTGAGACACTATGGAGGATTGCTATCTAGACAATGGGTGAAATTTGATTACCTCACACATTATCAAAATTCATTTCAACCCAAAATTTTCATGTAAGATAGTCAACATGGGAATAGCAGCCCCAAAAAAGATCACAACATTTGAAACTCACTTGCTATATTAAATCAAATTAATCCTCAAGTTGTATAGAGATGAACCCAACACAAGGCAGCCAGAAAGAATATTTTAGAAACTATAACAAAACAGCCTAGAACAACTTGAAATTTTTACATGCATGTGTTAACATATGAAATATCAAGCAAAAAAAATCTCACATTATTTTGAACTCATTTTCTATCTCTAATCAATTTAATCCTAAGGTTGTATAGAATGAACTTTGATACAGAATAGCTAAAAAGGAAAATTTCAAACCCATATCAAAAAGGCCTAGAATGACTTTTTTTTTGAAGGAACATTATAACACATCAAAGATAATGTCCACAAAATTTCACAATAATTGGAGTTAATCTATATATTTAATTGGGCTTAAGGCAAAATCACATTCACTATACACCAATATAGGACAATATATGAAAACAATTTTGAAATCTATATCAAATGACTCTAAATGCTTTGATATTTTTATAAGAACATTCTGTAATATAATAGAAAATGCTTGAATAAATTCATAAAAAAATAGAGTTCATTTGATTAATTAATCAAGCTCAAAGAACTAGCACATTCACTATTATGCCAATACAAAATAGCTTATGAAACAATTTTGATATTTATATCAAATTAACTTCAAATGCTTCAAAAATTTTATAGGAACATGATGGAATACAATAGATCATGCCCAAAATAATTTATAAAAGATGGAGCTCATTTACTTCCCTAACTAATTCTAAATAACCAATAGAATAGGTAAAAATTAGCACAGTAGAAGATCATCTACTTAATATTTTGTCAAATATCTTAAGGGCAACTCTTATATGCTTTTTTGCAAAAGTAAAATCAAGTTATAACTTAGCAATTAGATCATAAAGTTGCATCCAAAATTAAAAGGAGTAATAGTATCTCAGATTTAGAAACATACCTAGTGTGAGAGTGAGCTTCTTCCTTCTCCTTTGCTCCTTCCCTCTTCGCTCCTCTCTCCTTCTCTTCTTCCTTCTCCAAGTAAAAAGTCTACAAAAAATTCATTAAGGTTTAGCCAATCCAATTTTAAAAATTCCCTTCTCCTCTCTTCAACTCTCTCTTTCTTCAATCGGTGTGGGTTCTCTCTTTAGTTATCTATTTTTCTTTCAACATAATTGACCTCCCTTTTTCTTCTTTCCTTCTTCTCCTTCCTCCCTTTCTGGTACAAGAATTCCCCCCTTTCTATCTGCATTTTTCCTCTTCTTCCATGGATGAACAAACATTATCTCTCCCTTTCTTCTCCTCTTATGCTCTTTTTTCTCCCTTTCAACTTTCCTTTTCTCTCTTTAGCTCCCCTTTAATAGGTGTGGAAGCGTAGCATGTAGGAGTGTTGTTACTCCCCTCTTCTTCTAATTTCTTTTTTTTCTATTTTTTATTTCATTTTTCAAGTCTATTTCCCTCTTTTGCTAATGTCTTTTCCTTTTTTTAGTTTGCTATTTTGTTTTCCTTTTTAATTCCTTTCACTTGCTAATAGCTATTTTGTCCTTTTATGTCTTCCTCCTATTGTTTTATCTCTTTTACTCAACCAGCCCACTGTTTAATTCCTTTTATGTTTTTTGGTTGTTGTTTTCTTCATATTTTGTTTTGCTCATTCTCATTTTCTTTTATTTTTATTTCTTATTTTCATATTCTTACTAATTTTTTTTTGTATTATTTGATCTTACAAAACTTGATTAAAGAAACTCTTCATTTATTTTTATTAATTATTTTCTTATGTTTAATTTTTGGGGTGGGCCAAATTAGGGGTCTACAAATTGCACTTTTTTGCTTAGAAGATGGAGAAAGGTTTATGGACACTAATTTAGGTTAAAAACAATTTGCAGAAACCCATTCAAAGATGGAAGGAGAAATAACTTGAAGTAAATAGTTCCAAGGCTTTGGAGAAAACCAATCCAAAATGAATAACCTAAAGTAACGCTTCAGGGGTTAAAAAGATCAAAGAGTTACAAATCACCTAACAAGGTTACCTAAGAGTAACTTAGGATTTGATATAAAGGGTTTTAATCCACCTGATAGGGATAGCTAACAGCAACTTAGGATTCAATATGAAAGGTCTTAATCCACTAAACAGGATAAATTTGGAAAACATCCTAGAGAGTTCATTCTAAGCTTGACATGTACCATGATAAGATCGATTTAATGAAAAGGATTAAAAGGGAAAAGTCATCCTTAGGCTCAACTTGTACTATGATAAGGTCAATTTAATTAAAGAGAAAACATGTACCTAACTAGGATGTCTACAAAATCAACCTAAAGAGACCATTCTAGGCTCAACTTGCAACATGATGAGATTAATTTAATGAAAAGAACCTTAAGGGAAAATTCATTCCTAGGCTCAACTCATACCATGATGAGGTTGATTTAATCAAAGAGAAAACATCCACCTAACCAAGATGTCTACAAAAATGACCTAGAGAGATAATTCTAGGCTCAATTTGAACCATAACGAGATTGATTTAATGAAAAGGTCCTTAGGCTTAGCTCGCACCATGATGAGGTTGATTTAACTAAAGAAAAAACATCCACCCAATTGGGATGTCTACGAAAATTACCCAGAGAGATCATTTCAAGCTCAACTCATACCATGAGGAGTTTGATTTAACAAAAAGGACCTTAAGAGAAAATTCATCCTTTGGCTCAACTTCCAGCACCATGAGGTTGATTTAACTAGAGAGAACGTCCACTTAATTAAGATGTCTATGAAAATGACCTAGAGAGATCATTCTAGGCTTGACTCACACCTTTGCTCTTGTTTTCAATTTACCTCACTAATTTTCATTTTTTCTTTAAGTTTTGTTGGCATTCTTGGTGGATGGTAGGGAAAGTGACCTGTTGCTAAAAATTAGGAGAAAATGCCCGAAAATATCTCCTTTTTCTATTTTGCTTTTAATTTAATTTAAATTGATATAAGTGGACTTTTTTCCCCTTCTATGTTGCCCTTCTCCTTTTTTTGCCTTTCCTTAAACAATTATGGCTTTTAACTTAGAACTTTTATTTCTTGAAGTATTTACTATTCGTTATTTTAATTGCTTTTGGTTTGGAAGTGTGTTTACTTTGTGCATGAGTTTTGAGTTGGATCCCCTTCAAACTAAGCAAGCCTTTGCTAGAATAAGGAGACTTGGATGGCAGCAACCTATTTTTGAAGCAAAACATGAAGCTAAAACCAATTTTGCACAAATGGCTAAAAGGAGAGAACTTGATGGACTTATGATCCTTATAGATTATGCCAATCCAATGGTTAACAATGCCCAATCTAGTATTAGCAATCCTACCATACAATTAAATAATTTTGAAATCAAGCCTTCAATCATCCAAATGATCCAAACTTGTGTGCAATTTAGGGAGGCTCCTAGTGATGATCTTAAGCTTCACTTGTCTACTTTCATTCAAATTTATGATACTTTTAAATACAATAAGTTAGTGAGGATGCTGTTAGATTGAGACTATTCGCTTTCTCTCTTAGGGATAGAGCAAAAAGTTAGCTACACTCTTTCCCTTTAGTGTCCATCATCACTTGGGAAGACTTAGAACAAAAATAATTCTTTCCACTAGCTAAAACAGCAAAATTGAGAAACAATATTACCTCTTGCACACAATTTGATCATGAAACATTATATGAGACATGTCCACACCATGGTCCAAACATTCTACAATGGGTTGTGTGTGGTACTAGGACAACAATGCTACAGTAGGGGCTACATTGATGAGAAAAACCATAGATTATGCCTACAACTTATTACAGGATATGGCATCAAACAATTACCAACAGAACAATGAGAGGAGCACATCTAAGAAGGTGGTAGGGGTGTATGAGTTAGATGCTATTTCAGGTTTCCCAACTAATATGGTTGCTTTGAGAAAACAATTGGCCCAAGTAGGTGTGAATGCTGTCCAAGTCATATCATGTGAGTTGTGTGGAGAGAACCACCTTAGTGAGAAGTGTTCTTTAAACCAAGACAGTGTGAATTTTGTTTCTAATTTCAACAAATAGCAAAACAACACATACTTTAATTCTTACAATCCTAGGTGGAAGAATCACCCTAAATTTGAGTGAGCAAATAACAATAATCAAGTTAGGCAACATAATAACCCTCCTAATTTTGTGCAAACTCAAGAGAAAAAGTCTAACTTAGGAGATATGTTAGTATAGTACATAGCCAAGAATGACTTCATCCTCCAAAATCAAGCTACTTCCATGAGAAACCTAGATGTACAGATAAGGCAATTAGCCAACACTTTGAATTCTAGGCAACATGGTACTTTTCCTAACAACACTAAGGAAAACCGAAGGAGAGAAAACCATGAGTGTAAGGCCATAACTTTGAGAAGTGGTAAGGAGTTAGAAGAAAAGATAGAGAATGAAAAGAGTGAAGAAAAGGGGGTGTAAATAATTTTGAGGAAGAAAACCATGAGGAATGTAGAGAGGCAAACCATGAGGTAGTTGGGAAAAAAAGGAAAAAGGTGAGAGTGAGAGAGAGTAGAAAAGTGCCATAAAAATTTGTTCTCCACCTCCTCATTTTCCATGAAGGTTTGAAAGGAACAAAATGAAGAAGCAATTCTCAAAAATTTTAGAGGCTTTTAAGAAATTACACATCAACATTCCCTTTGCTAAAGCTCTTGAACAAATGCCATCCTATGTGATATTCATGAAACAAATCTTGTCTAGGAAAAGGCACTTGGAAGAGTTGGAAACAATTGTACACATGGAAGAGTGTAGTGCCATCTTGCAACATAAACTTTCACCAAAATTAAAGGACCCTAGTAGCTTAACCATCCCTTGCACTATAGGAAGTTAGTACTTTGAAAGGACCTTTTGTGATTTGGGAGCTATTATGAACCTTATGTCTCTTTTTGTTTTTGAGAGATTGGGTTTAGGAGAGGCTAGACAAAACCTCTGCCATTCTTCAAGTAGGATAGGTCTTTAAAATACCCTAGGGGTGTGATTGAGGATGTGTTGGCCAAGGTTGATAAATTAATTGTCCCTATAGATTTATAGTGCTTTATATGGAAGAGGACAAAGAAATCCCCATTATCTTTGGTAAATCTTGCTTTGCAATAGGGAGGACCTTGATAGATATCCAAAAGGTAGAGTTAACTATGAGGTCTATAGATCAAGAGATTAGTTTTAATGTCTTCAAGGCTACGGATTTATCTAGTGAGGTTAAGGAGGCCTATAGAATAGATGTCAAGGATTTGCCCTTAGATTCACAATCAAAAGATTCACTTGTGGAATTTTTGGGTGTGAAGGCTTGGTTAGAGCAAAGTATGAATTATTTTATCCCCCTCTAATCAAAGGACTACCTATGTCATTCATTAAGCGTCCTCCAAACTTAATGTTAAAACCATTGCCTAAACACTTCACTTATGCATTTTTAGGTGCTACATCTGCATTTGCAAGTATAGAGAGAAGGTTTTTGGGTTGTCAAGTAAGCGCAAAAGTACAAAAGATTGGTTTATGCCATCTAATAGTGGAAAGTGATGATCACATGGACATCAAGCTAATGACTAGTGACTATAACTTAGCACGTGTTGCTTGCTTTGTTCATTTATGTTCTTTGTGTGTTTCTTTCTTCTTCTTTTTTTCAATTCTGTTGAGTTATTATTTTTATCTTTCATTAGTTTCTCTTACCTAAATTTTCTTGAGTTTTGAGGTGTTTTTGGTGAAGGAAAAAAGAGGAAAGTGACTGTGAAGAAAAGTTGACAGCCTGGAGGCGTAAATGCACAGAATTTGTTCCAATTGATTAGCGAAGTTTCTTTTCCCTTATTCTCTATTTTTCATTCTTAACTTTGAGGACAAAGTAAATTTTAAGTTTGGGGGTGAAAATTAAATGCTAAAAATAAAAGTAAAAGCTAAATTGGGACAATTTTTGAACAATTTTAGATCTTCACTTTTCTTTGCTTCCAAGATGGTTGCAATTACATGTTGAAGAAGGCAATTACTTGTCATTTAGTTTTTTGTTAATTCTTAAGTTAATTTTATCTTCCCTTATGCATGCCTTAGTAGGTATGCTTAGCCATGATCATTGCGTATGTTAGTTTTTAGTGAAAGATTATGTGAGTTGCATGAGAATTTGTGAGATGAGTGAGTATGGATTTGATGATACTCTTGAACTCGTTGGAATGAGCCTTGAGACAAAATTAAAGAGTGTATGCTAGAATAGAGATGTACTAGGCCATCTTTGGATAGTTTGAGCCTTTGAAGCTTACCTTGAACTCATATTATCCAAGTAACCTATTTGAGCATTTTACCATAATTCACTGTTTCTCTTGAATTTGAGATAAATTGTATTATCTTATTCCTAAAAAGAAAAAGAAGAAAGCCAATTCTTACCTTGTTTTGTGAATTCAAAAGGGAAAAATCCAAAGAAAAGAGCAAGGTGGTGGAAAAAGTTATTTGGCCAAAGAAAGAAAGAAAAAAAAGAGTAGTTGACAAGAAAAAGTGCTCAAATAAAGGATTGCAATTTCAAGATTTGGAAATATGCAATGCAAAGAGAAAGGCCGTAAAGTTGTACATTACAAGCTTGTGAGAATGAAAGTTTGAAAGAAAAATTGAGAAGACAAGGAAGCTAAAGAGATAGTTTGAGATCTATGAGTTATAGGCCCTATTCCTTTCATTGTTGCCTTTGCTTTTCATTATGAATTCTCACCTTTGTCTACATTCCAAGACTATTGAACTCCTAGGGATGTAGTTTGACATACATATCTTATATTGTGGAGAGGATTCATGAAACACAAGCCAATGGAGTATCTATAGAGTTAGAATGCAAATACTTGAGAGAACTCATGAGGCATGCATAATCCTAACCAATTACTGGTATTCACTTTGATTTTTCCTAAGCCCTCTTACTTTGTCACATGAGCTGGATTTGATTGACTTGAGAATTAGGAGGTGTATGATTAGTGTTTCTCTCCTTTTTACACAAATTCATTGTTTTGGAATGTACTGAAAAGTTTTGATAAGAAATTGTCCTTAACTTGTTTCTCTTCAATTCTCTTGCTTGAGACAACCAAAAGTCTAAATTTAGGGGCATTTGTTATGTCCAATTTTTTTCATCATTGCATACCCTTTTTCTTTGACTTTATTGGTTTATTATGTGATTTTCATGATACTAAAGCTCCATTTGATCAAATATTGCACTAAGTTACTCTCTTTGTGATTTCAAGTGAAAACATGAATTTTTGGGGGTTTCTTATCCTTTAAGTAAGAGATTATTTGGGGCATAGGAAAGGCATATCTTGTAGAGGAAGCAAAGAGCAATGTGCAAAATTGGTGAAAGAAAATATGCAAGTAATTGATTTCTTGGAGACCAAGTAATTGGTTTCTTGGAGGCCAAGTAAGCTAATGTGGCTGCATATTAGATGGTGATGACTTAACTTCAATGAGAAGATGATAAGTGGTGCAAACCTCATGTGATCAACAAGTTAATTTTAAAAATAGGAAAGAATTAAATCACAAGAAAGGAAGGTCTTGATTAGTTAAAGATATCCTTTAATTAAGGAGAGATACATGCCTTAAAGAATGGAATCCTTTTAGAGAAAGAAGATAATCTCACAAAGACTAAGTAGCAGTCAGTATGTTGATTGTAACTTCCTCTTTAAACCTCCAAATTAGGTGATTCTTCAACCAAAAGAAAGCAAAGACACAAAGTTCTAAATCATCATTCTACCATAACGTCTGATTTAATGGCTAAAAGGGTGGGATTTTGCATTCAAGTGATAGGCTAGATTGCCAAAAATAGGAAATTGCTTGGGCTACTAGGTGGGACACCTCTCTTGTGCTAATTAGGGTTAGAAACCCTATAAATTGAAGTTTGCAATAGCTTTTGAGGAGAGAAATCATGTGTTGAGATCACATACAATTCACTTTATTGCACCAAGTTCTAAGTTGTAGTAGCTTGGAAGGGTAACATTGTTCATGATCTTGGAGGAGTAGGAGCCAAATTGAAGAGGAGATCAAGTCTTGGAAGAGAATTCATCCTCTAGCCAAGAAGTCCTTGCTTCATCTTCATTTATTCTTCTTCTTCTTCTTCTTCTTCTACTCCATCCTTCTTCTATTTTCTTGTGTTTCTTTTTATTTTGGTTATTTTGATTTCAAGAATGGGTTGTAACAAAGTAATTCTTAGGGAACTTGCAATGGACCTATGCATGAGTAGTTAGTATTTTTTTTTATTTTAGTTTTATGATGTTATTTTGGTGATTATTTCCTTATACCTATGATTCATGAACTTAATCAAATTGGAAAATTAGTTAAGTTTAATAAAGAATAAAATGATGCTTGGGAAAGATTGTTCAATTGCAGAATTTATTGGATAAGTGAACATATGAATCTTGGATAGGAATGTGTAAGATTGTATGCAAATCATAATAATGCCTTGTTCTTCATGCATGGTTTAACTTTAGTTGATATAGGGATATACTCAATTACTGTTAAGTGGTAGTTCTAATTACCTTAGGAATAAGGGTTTAGATGCATTAATTAAATTGATTAATAATCTCAAATTAATTGCCTAAACCAAGGTTAGTAATTGCTACAGAATTTCTCAGAACCCTAATCTCTTGAAATTCATCACAACACTTGTGTGTGTGACCATCATCATTTTTGGCTGGTAATCTAAGTTAATTTTCCTTTGCTTTTTAGTTAATCTATTGTTTAATTTGGTTTCTCAAAGAAAGTGTTGGCCAATACAATTTTAGTACTTAGGTTAGTAACAATTCCTTATGGGTTCAACATCCTAAAATTCTCATCCACTGTATCTTGACTGTGTATACTTGCACATTAGGATTATTGTTAGGAATTCCCCATTATTTTTTCATTACTATTTCAATTAAAAAAGAAAGAAAAAGGATTGTTTACTAACTATCATACGCATAAAATACCATTAAATCCTATTGTCTTAGCCTATTTTGAACCCATGAAATTTTCTAAATTAAGTAAAAAAAATTTCAAATTCAATCATGAAATTATTTTCAGTGTCCATTATGATTTATTATGTATTTTGTAAATTTTGAACTATTTAGGGTTTAGTAGCTTACCCTCTTAATCTTTCCTATGTTTGACCTATAAAATTTGTTAGGAATTAGAATAACATGGAATTTGATTATGGATTCAATCTTAATTTTGGGTATCACCATTATTTATTAAATTATTCTGGGCTATAGACTAATTTAGTCTATAGAATGCCCCTATTCTCTCATTGTCTAAGAATCAAAAGATGAGTAAAGGTTGATATACACTAAATTTGACTGGAACTGAAGTGCATCGTAACTTGGATCCCATCATTAGGCATGAATCCAAAATACGAAATTCAATCAGTCAAAACATGATCCCTATCAAATCTATGTGACAACGAAGCAAACTAGGGGCTCTTCTTAGGCATGACTTGCAGTGTCATGAGGTTGATTTGTTTAGGAGATGGATTACTCACTTGGAATGTCCATAAGTGACCTATAGTTTGCCCAAGTACCCAAGCTTGACCTATAAAACTTACTGGATTGATTTAATGAGATGGGTTATCATACATCCAATAGAGATCGAATCAAAATGGTTACATGTCCACTCAGAATGGTTATTGTTCACCCAACATGGATCACATAAGAAAGGTTATTGTCTATCAATAGGAATCGAATCGATAAGGTTGTTATCCACCCAAAAGGGATCAAATTGGAAGGGTTACAATTCACCAATAGGGATCAAATCAGAAGGGTTACTATTCACCCAATAGGGATCAAATTAGAATAGTTATTGTCCACCTAGCTAGGACCTTAGAAAATGACCTAGGATTTTAGTGATCTACCTTGGCCTGATTCACAACTATGAAATTAATTTAACTAGAAGGGTTACTATTCATCCAACTAGGACATTTAAGAAAGCTACCTAGAAAAAATAATCATAGGCTTAACTCATACAAGTGAGATTAATTTAACGAGAAGGGCTATAGTTCACCTATCCAAGACCATAGAAAGTGATTTGGAGAAACCACTTTAGGCTCAATTTGCATCATAACAAGATCAATTGAATGAAAAGGACCTAGAAAAAATCATCCTTATGCTTGAATCACATCATAATGAGGTCAATTTAACTAAAGAGAGAACATATGTCCAAACAAGATGTCTACAAAAATGACCTAGAGAGACCATTTAAGGCTTAACTTGCACCATGATAAGAAAAATCTTAATGAAAGGACCTAAGAAAAAAATTATCCTTAGGCTTGATTCATACCCCATAGCCTAATAAGGTTAACTTAATTGAAGAGAAAACATCTAGCCAACTAGGATATCTACAAAGACAATCTAGAGAGATCATTCTAAGCTTAATTCACACCATGACAACATTGATTTAATGAACAAAACCTATGGAAAAATCATCCTTAGACTTCATTAGTGCCACAATAAGGTAAATTTAACTAAAGAGAACATTCTAGGATTGATTCACACCATAATGATGTCAATTTAATGAAAAGGACCTAGGGAAAAATCATCCTTAGGCTTAACTCATGCTATAATGACGTCAATTTAACTAATGAAAGAACATCTACCTAACTAGGATGTCTACAAAAACAACCTAGGAAGACCATTCTATGCTTGACTCACACATAATGAGATTAGTTTTAATGAAAGGACCTATAGAAAAGTCATCCTTAGGATTAACTCACACCATGATGAGGTCAATTTAAACAGAGAGATTCATACCTATCATGGAGACCTTAAACTTCACTAAGGATTGAGAAATCTCCCTTTCGCATGTACATAAACAATTTGGATATTGGATATTGGGTAGTTGGGTTATGCATGTTGTGATAATGTGCTCGATACTTGACCTAAAATGAATTGTTTAATATAATGGTGTGTTTGTCATCCAAAATGTTTAATCTAAAAAAAAATACATGGTTGACATGCTCATATGCTTGACATAAAAAGGCTTAGCCTAAAAAGACATCCAAAATGTGTTGACTTTAAATGGCATGCTTTATATGATAGTGTGCTTGAATAATTTCCCTATCATTTCAATAATATGCTTAAACATACTTTGGGTAAGGATTTCCATAGCTCTAATACCACTTTCCTAATCATAAACTGGTGAGGCAACTAAGCCAAAAGTGCAAACTAATTTTGGAGACAATGCTCACTGACCTGGGACTTCTAAACATGGCTAGATCATTTAATGGGGACACGAAACCCCCTGTATATAACTTATGATCTCTTACTTCTCTACTAAACAAGTTTGTTATGCAAGTTTATTATGTGAAGTTTTGTATCTGAGGGTCTTTTGTTGATCATGTTCTATAGGATCTCTACTCGAGAAAGCTCTACTTTTTGGGAAAAGTCATTTCTAAACTTAGCAAATTGGTTAGAGTTTGATGACATGAGGAAACTAGGGTTTCAAAATTTGACCTCTTTAATCTAGGAAAATTGCCCAAGCATCTTAGAATCCTTGATATATTTCTAGCCCTAATTTTTTTATTTCTATAAAAATGTCTTCCTTTGATTCCATTGACCCCTTTTATATAGATGTGTTATCCCTATTGATACATGCTTTAAACAAGTTCAACTTCTCTTTTCTCTGAAAATTAAGGCTGCAACACTTTTAGCCTACTCATGGTGTATTCCATTCATCACATGAGGGAACATGATTTATAACCACTCTTTCCCATTTCACTAGAGCTTTGACAACTCTTGAACCCATATTTTGGTTTTCTAGGAAATACCTTCCTGATTAATCCTTTATAGGCACTTGACAACCTTTTCTTTGCATGAGAATGCATTTTGGTAAGTAAGGATGTGCATTGCAAGAAAACGTATAGAGGAGGATATGAAATTAGGTACTTTAATCCTTTAGAGGTGGGATCATAGTGTGGGTTATGGCTAGTTGCCACTCTACAAATGGATCAAAATGTCAGAAATCCCAAGAGTGATACCTTTGGGAATTGAGATTTGATAATGCAACCTTAGTGTCTTTTATGGGATCAAAGTCCCTTTGGAGAGGTCTCTCCATAACTCTATCTTGTTTTAGATCTCTCTACTCTTCGAAGGGATTTTTTAGGTTTGGGCTTCACTCTTCCAATTATTGTCCCACTATGAATTATAATTTCCCTCAAGTGGAGAAATATTGAAATATTTTCCTGAATTCACTATCTTTTATTATCTTAGATAATGTCTCTAAGGAATGCATAAAGGTGAATCAAGATAACCCTTTGATAATTACTCAATTCTCTAGAATCTTGAGCTTTAAGCACTAACCCAAATTCCCTACCCATCATTAAATTGCTCCTAAGTGTTTGTACTCTAAGAAAAGTGTTTACTCTCATAGACACTTATAAACTTGTTTTTATGCCCCTTTTCACATGTGCTAGTTCATCAAATAAACTAATATAACTAAGAATTACTTGGCTTGCAATGTAAAACCTAAGTAATGGCTTTGAAAGATATCAGATAAGGGTTTGATAAATAAGAAAAGCATTGTGTTTCAAGCACGCAAAGTCTCATTTTTCCTCTTTCCTTTTTGGAATTTGAGAATCTAGCTAGCTAAAGGGGAGATTCACTAACTATTTTACCTTAGTAGGTTTCTTTTGAAAAATATTTACTGAAATAGGTCCCTATCAAAAGTGTTTCCATATTAGGGGCAAATACTACAATGTAGGATTCCGCATTAGAAGAAATGGAGGGGACTTAATGACCTAAAAATGTGGGTCAAACTAAGATCTCACTTTTTATGAAATTACAGGTTTGACCCATGATTTTATAAAACATGGCTTTGACCAATGTTTTCTAAAATTGTGGGTCCCATATTTTTTGAAATAGTGGGTTTTACCCACGATTTTAGAAAACATGGATCAAAGTCATGATCTCAAAAAAAGTGAGATCGTGGGTTTATCCCACAATTTTAGGTCACTAAAAGCTAACCCTCTAGTCCCCCTAGTCACAAAAAGCAAATTTTTTGCAATTGGAACTACATCTTTTCAAACTAGTGGGTCAAGTATTGCAATATGTAGTGATTCTATGAAGATTTTTTACCATTTGACTCCAAAAGAGGTAAATGTGATGATTAATAATTATATCTATGCCCTTGTTTCATATTCTTGGTTTATATTTTAGAATTCTTTAACCTTTGTTTCTCTTTCTAAGATGGAAAAACCATTAATTGATGCAAGATTTAAGTAAAAAGCGGTAATTTAATGGTGTCAGTTTGTTCTAAGATGGGTATGAGCACAAATTTTGTACTGCATTATAATTTTTGGATACAAGAGTATGAAATTGAAAACCCTAAAGGAGTAGTTTCTCTCTCTCAAATTTATAAGTGTTAGGTTAATATTGATGATAAAATATTACAATGTAGTGGTATAGTTATTCTCTATATTGAACATATTTTTTACTACATTTCGAAATTCATGTTTTTAGCCAAAATATAAATTAAATGGGAAACCCCAAAGTAGCTTCTCTCTCTAGAAATTCAAATGTAGTGGTATAGTTATTCTCTATATTGAACATATTTTTTTACCACATTTAGAAATTCATATTTTTAGCCAACAAATATAAATTAAATGGGAAACCCCAAAGTAGCTTCTCTCTCTAGAATTTAAAAGAGCTAATTTAAAATTTATTTAAAATATGGCAATGTAGTGATGTGGTTATTCTTTTCTAATTAGTATGAACCAATTATTTATTACATTATATTTTGGTTTGAAGTGTAAATGAAATTGTTCAAACCTATTTTAACTTAATAACACTATTGATTTACGAAAGCATCATGAACAATGGAGCATTCACCACTTTGTATTTAAATGGAAATATTAGAGAAGGTATTCATTAGGATATTTTTTTTATGGTTTGAAACCTGTAATGGTGGTCATTTCACTGGAAAGTGGACTACAAGAACTAAAGGAAATTGTGCTTCAAGATTTAGAAATTCCAAGTAATAAAGAAATAGGAATCATGAAATATAAATGCCCAGTTGTTGTAGGTAACACCATGAAGTATAAAGCCCTCATGCTAAAAGATGATAGATAGGTGCAGCTTATATTGTCAATGTAAACCAATTGCTTAAATTAGTTTATTATTGAAATGGAGACTAGATATTATAAGATTGAATATAATGATAGGGCATAATAGTCTCAACTTGGAGTGGATCAAAATATACATTACATACCTTAGCAACAATTTTGCACACCATTGACTCTCTAAAAGTACTTATAGAAATAGTTCACAATATTCTTCTCCAAGACAACTTCCTCCTTAACCAAATATTATTGGTGATGTTTCACCATCAAACATAGTTTGTTTGAGTGTTGATATGAATATAGACATGAGTGATGATATTGGAGATTCACGGCAAGCCAATCAAATATTTGATGATGAATGTGATTATGATCCAGAATGTTATAATAATGATGACCTTCATGATATGTTGATCTATATGTGGACAACTTTGACATGCCTAACAAGGAAGCTAAGACATCTACAATAAAACCCTAATGGTCCAAACCCTATAGTTCCAACTCATGTCTTTGATCTTGCACCTTATTATACTAAAATTGATTAAGCAACCATTAATGTGCTCGAGCATCAACCAAAAATGCTAATGAGCAATTGGAATATTTGCTTGAGTTATAAATTGGCATGAGGTTTCCATCCAAAAGGCCATGACAAGGGCAATCAAACATTATCACATACATAGGTACCAAGATTTTGTTGTGGATTAATTAAAGGCTAAAATGTACATAACCCCTTGAACTTTAACTCAATTTTAAAAGGCCCTCCCAAGCTTTAAAATTTTGCAAATAAGCCTCCTAAATTATGAAAAATATGTAAAAAGGCTGGTCATGATAGGCTAAACTTTAAGCCACTATCATTCCATTCAAATAAGTCAATGTGAAGTTTGGCATGACTCTCACCATGCATTAGTCGTGGTCTTTGCAATAGCTAGGGAGGCAGTCATAGAAGCAAAGCCTATTGCCATGCCACCCATCAAATATGAGATTGGGTTAAGAATCAATAGCTAAGAGGAAAGAAAGCAAAGAAAAATTTTCTCACAGCTAAAGACATACTTGGAGATAAAGAAAACAATAAAAATGGCATCAACTATACGTTGTCCTTTCTTCTCCTTTCATTACCAACCTTGCCCCCATTTTCTTCTATTTGTCACTTTTAGCTATGTGATGGAACCATTGGAGGATGAGTAACTCAAACTAGTTAACTCGTAGTTGGCATCCTCGAGTTCTAGTTTTGGCATATTGCCTATACTAAGTACCGAGCATTTCTTGAGCACCATGAGTCTTTATGACAATTCAACCATCAATAGTAACTCTAGTGAGATCCCAGGTTGTTGTAGTGTCTAAGGTAGTCTTTTGCCCCACTTCATCCATAAATTTCAATGTTGAAGTGAACTAGAGAAGATGACAGTTATAGTAAAAACAATGAGAACAATGATGAGGGAGAAGTGCATAGGAAGAAATAACAAGGGAGTGAGTTAGGGGTGTTAGAAACATGATTGGAACTTGGAAGACTTATGAAATTGAGCCCTCACCTCAAGTTCACATGCTCTAGTAGGATGATTTCTATAACAATCCCATTGATGAATATCTTGTCATTGGGAATAGTCTCTCTGCCTTACAACAGGCGATTAGTTGATCTGGGAGTTTGTGTCTCAATGCTGAAGTCACTGGTTAAGAGTAGGTGGGGAAGGAAGTGAAGCTATTTAAGTAAGAGTTACTAGCCCATGGGTCCTTCAAATATTCTTTAGCCATGCTCTACTAAAAGCTAAGAAGAAAGAAGGACCCCAAGAGGCAGTTGCCATATGTGGGTGAGGGGGAAGACAATGGAAAATGAGTGAGGCGAAAGATGCAGGTGGAGGAAAATGATTGAGAAGAAAGTGTTGGGTTGTTGGGCCAACATTTGGATCTTCATTTTTGGGTGGGTATGTTTTTTCATTTCACTTAAGGTCATTTTCATCATTTTCCCTTGGTCAGTTTGGGATTTGACCAAGGGGAAAGGGTTTCCATCCATACCTTAACGAAAATTCTAATGGATATGCCTTTTTGCACATTTTTCATAGTTCAAGAGGTTATTTGAAAATTTTGAAGTTCAGGAGGATTTTTTAAGATTGGCCTAAAGTTTAGGGGAGTTTTGTGCATTTTAGCCTTAATTAAAAAGAAGATATTTCATTGCACATTGTCCTTGATTTGAGAGTGCTTGTAATTAGAGAATTAGAGTATTACAATCAAAAGATAGTAAAATGTGGGTTTTGAAAAGATATGTAGGCCCTCATAGTTATGTTGCTCAATCAATTTCATAGGATCATTAATAATTGACTTCAAACATGATTGCCTCTTGAATACAAGGAATGAGCGGTGCTATTCCAAAGGGAAACAATTGCTAGAATTATTACTGCACTTAACATGAAATTCCAATACATAGTTAGTTACAAGAAAGCATGGTTGGGGAAGTTAAAAGCTATCAAGAACTTATATGTTAGTTGGGATAGCTCATTCAATTTATTGCCTAAATGGATGGCTATAATAATTCAATCGAACCTAGGTAGTGTTTATCATTTTGTTACACTAGATGCCTATGATCAATATGTTGATGATGCATATAAACGTTTAAGTGTGCCTTTTGGTCCTTTAAGCCATGCATAGACATATTTAAAAATTGCAAGCTCATGTTGCAAGTTGATGGAACCCAATTGTATGGCATGTATCATGGGACATTGTTAATTGCCATGGTAGAGAACTAGTAATAGAATTTTTCTAGTGGCATTTCCTATTGTTGAAAATGAAAATACTTCATGTTAGAGGTGGTTCTTAAGATGCATACAAGACTTTGTTACTCAAAGACAAGAGCTATACTTGATTTTAGATAGGCAATCTATAATTAAAGCTACAATGTGAGACAAGCATTTAGGGTGGATGTCACCACATGCTTGTCATTGCTATTACTTACATCATATTAAAAGCAACTTCAACTCAAAGTGCAATAATAAAACCTAAAAGAAATTGATTTACAAAGTAGGTATGCCATCACTATATGATATTTGTCTTCTATGAGTTTTGGGTATTTGTTGTATGTATAATAATTTATTAGTCATTTTTGAACATTGTGGACCCATTGACTAGGTATGCAAGATCAACAATGAAAGTGTATGAAGGAGATCAAGGAAATTAGGGTTATAAATGACCATGTTATAGCTTGATGTGAGAAGATTTCTAGGTGATAATGGACCCTGGCATTTGATGAGCAAAGATAGGGACACATGACAACTAATTTGAGTGAGTGCATTAATGGTGTTTTAAAGGGAGTTAAAGGTCTTCCTATTGCTGCTTTTGTGCATCATACCCTCTTGAGATGTGATAGTTATTGGAAGTATTGCACACAAATGGCTTTGGCAATGCAATAGGCTTAACACATATTTAGTGATGCAATTACCTCCAAGATGATTGATAATGCAAGGAAGGCAAATGCACATACAGTGGTACAATACAATAAAGAGTGTGGAGTATTTGAAGTGTTAACTAGCCAAGACCATGTCACAAGGGGAGGAGATAACTTTTGCACTATCAATTTGTAAGAAAGAACATGCTCATGTGGAAAATTTCAACATTTAGGTTTCCTTGCTCTCATGTGAGGGTAGCATGTGTAATATGTTGTTGTTAGTCCTAATGAATTTATTAATAAGACGTATTTAGTTGATAATTTGTTAAGCACACACTACTACCCTTTTTATCCACTTGGCCATAAAGATTATTCGCCAATTATAGTTGGACCAATGTTGATTCCTAATCCTATGCTAGATTAGCCTAAAGGAAGACCAAATTCCACAAACATTTGCAATAAGATGGATTGGAGAAAAAGAATTAACAATTGAGATGCACATTGTGTCATGCAATAGGCCATAATACAAAGACATGACTAAATAGATAGAGACCACATGTTCACCTTGAGGAGGGATGATCTTCTCATTAGAGCCGTTGTCCCTTTGATGCTTGTGCTTATATTGTATATATATAGACCATTAGTGTGACTATGTTTGTATTCTTTGACATTAGTTGTAGTCTAAATTGAATCTTGGTTTATGAATTGATGAATAGAAATGATTAGCTATAATTATATGTAAGTATTTGTTGGAATTCACCAAATTCAATAGCTCATATCATTATATGTTAGTTTTTTATGAAAAAAACTATCTGTAGCATTAATTATCTAATAATAGTTAAAAGGAATATGTCACCTTGTAGTGTAAGATGCATTTTAGTTTGTAAGTATTTGTATAAGCAAAGACAATAGTTATTCTTTGCCATAAATCACAAAATTAATATTTACTGTGCTATAGGGCAAAACATAAATTCTAGAAACCATGGTTGAAGAATTCATGGATCTCACTATATTGAAATATTGATCTATCCTAAGACTATTTATATTACATCCATTGCAACTAGCTAAGTCTATACATGTTTCTACCAATTTGAATGTGTATATAGCTTAAAAAATAACAAACCACATGAGCATATACAGGAAAGTAGGAATTTTAGACTTTGAAGATTGTTAGAGGAAATGATTGCCACCACACCATATACTTTAGGCCATACTTTATCAAGTCCTTACTACTTTTCACCTTCAAAGCATCACAAGTGCTTCATGATTCCATGTTGGCATTAGGGTATTTCATCACCTTTGGGTCTTCAAATGGATGAATAACTTGCCAAATTTCACACATTGTTGTTGAATTAGCTACACTAATATTCCTTAATTGCAAATATACATCATTAGATGTACTAGGATAGTATTCCTAAGATATTGAACCCACAAGAATTTGACTAATAATCTAAACACTAAAATTGTCTACAATGGCTTTGTATTATTAAAAAAAAAAAAAGATGTAAGTAAGGGCAGTTTAGTAATTCCAGAATGGACTTTCTCTTTTCCCTTTTTGCTTTTTCACTTTTGGTACATCTCCCTCTCTCACTCTACTGGTGGGTTGACGCCCTCTTTCCCCCATTTGGCTCCATTTTTCTTCCCCAACCTTCCATTATCTTTACACTCTTAGCTTTCTAAGAACATCTTCTTTTGTTTCCTTTTGTCACAAATTTTATTACTCAATGAAGTAAATTTTGTTATTGATGACAATGGCCTTTGAATAGCTTCAATCTTTGTCTTTCCATTATTTTGTGGTTAAGTTAAATTTTTTCCTTAAACCTTTATGATTTTAGAGACTTGTTCATGAACCCTTAACTTTAATCAAATTTCTCTCTACAAAATTTTTCTCTCTTGATACCCATTGTCCTAATCTCATGCTATATGTTTTCCAAATAAATTATAGCATGTCTAATGATTTGATTTAATTTTTCCTAGAGTTGATAGTGGTTATAGAATGGTAATCTATTAGTAAATGTGTTCCTAAGCTATGAGAGCCTTGAAATATATGTTGGTGACTAGGTAACACCTTTATGGTGTTTAGAAAAATTTTTAGAGTTAGCATTATGACGTAACTTGTAGTTGTAGTACGTTAGTGCTTTTAAATATGGTTTAACATGTGAATTTACTTAATTATTTTTATATAGATTCTTCAAAGGCCCCTCAACTCCCAGTTACTTAAGCCATTAGAGATAGTTGGGTTTGTCTGGCAGTACTAGTAGTGCGTGTATAATGGCTTTGTGACATTTACTTAATGATTATATGGTTGATTTTTGTGTGCCTTTACTTTGTCCAGTTAAACATTATTTACTTATTTTTGCACTCACATGTAATTAAGTTATTGTTGTAACTAACCATTTTTAAAATTCTTTTATTTTAAGTTATAATTTATAACTTTGGGAAATAAACTTTTCAAAAGCTATAAAGTCCTATAGAGAGTTGATTTAGCAATAGTTGATATTGAGAATTATTTTATTTCTATGACATAGATTGAATTTTCCATGGTTTTAAAAATGCCATGTGGGGACCGTAATGTCATT
This sequence comes from Dicorynia guianensis, assembly GCA_037013595.1. NCBI lineage: Eukaryota > Viridiplantae > Streptophyta > Magnoliopsida > Fabales > Fabaceae > Dicorynia > Dicorynia guianensis. The sequence continues at coordinate 18,251,619 of JASUAB010000002.1, read as the reverse complement.
AGCAGGGATAATGGCCTATGTGCACATAAAGGTAAATAGAGAACCTATGGAGAATGATCTGATGTATACTTATAGGTGTTCCTTGATATGGATATGATTTTCAACCTTGTGGGGAATGATTTGATGCATACTCCATGATAGTGTCACAATAAGATGGAATCCATTAGGGAATAATCTAGTGTATACTCCATGGGTATCCCTTAAGATTATGAGGAATGATCTAGTGTATACTCTAAGAGTTCTCAAGTAATAGCCCTCACAGGAAATGATCTAGTGTATACTCTACTTGGGTTGTAATTGTTTTTCCTTATGCTTATATTTCTATACTTTATGGTGTTGCATTATATATATTTATAGATATCATGTTAGCATAAAGTATGCCTACATATAGTGCCATAGTTATTTGATTTATAAAATTTTAGATTGTTGATTTGAAGATTTATGTCAATTATTTTAACTGAAGATTAATTGCTACTACCTTCCTTGTCACCTTGTTAATTATGCATTCACTGAGTTGTATGACTCACAATCTTTATGTTTCTGATTTTCAAATATGATCATCCTTGTTAGCTATTGTTAGGGTGTTAAGACCCAGACTTTTGTTGGTAGATAATCTTTTGATGATTTGTTTGGATTTCCTCATTTTACAACTACAGGAATAGTCAAAGAATGTGAACCACTTAATGGTGGATGGTCTAATTTTACATTATGTAATTATCATTGCAGGTCTAATTTTGAGTAATTCTAGATTAAAAAATGTTGATTACTAGCTATTGTATTTTTGGGAAAGCCTATATTTTAAGGGAGACTCTTCTGAAATTTTTGAAAATATTTGGTTTTATAAAAAATAGGTTTATTTTATAGTCATTCCTTTTGGAGTTAGGCTAGCCAAGTTAAGTAGGCCTTTAGGCTAGCTTATCTTGTGTGCTGGTCATGGCCTATAGTTCTAGGTTGTGACATTATCTTAGGCTAAAATCTATTTGAAAATTGGAAATATGTAAAACAAAGAATCTAAACTAAAATACAAAACTAAACTATCTAGTAAGAAAGATTGCAAGCATGTTCTTTTGATGAGTTAATGTCTAGGGATTTCAGAATTCCATTGACAATCCTAATTATCAATTAACAATCTTACTATTCTTTAAACTTAATCCCTCAATCTCAGTGTCCAAAGGTACTACTTCTTTTCTAAAGCTATGCATACATAGGGACAAAACTAGAAATAGGGAAAAACACAACCACTAATTAGAGAAAAATAAATTCTACCTAAGAAACTAACAAGAAAGCAATAAGTCATCTATCCTAAAATTTGCCATATTTTTTCTACCTAACAAGAAATATTTAAACAGCAGTAATGAAACTAAAAGAATCTAAAAGGGAAATGGAAAAGAACAAATTATAGTTAGGTTTTCAAACCCAAGACAAAAAAAAAAAAAAAAACCAAAATTAAGCAAAAAGAAAGGACTAACTCCAATTGCTCCTACACAACTTGTGATCTAGTAGGTTGAAGTTCCAAAATTACCTTCAAAAGAAAAAATCAAAGTTAGCAAAAGGAACTTAAATTATGCCTAACTAAAGGCAATAAACTAGCTATAACTAACTATCTAAAATAATGCCTATTCAAGACTAGAAAACAAGAAATCCTTTTTTTTTTAGGATAATAAAGATGCTAACCAAAATTAAATATGGAAACAAGATTTCAAGAAAGCAAGAGAGACACCTAATCTAAAACACAAGAAAAACAATGTAAAGAAATCATAGAAAAGACAAACAAAACTAATGGAAAACCCCAAATTAGAAATAGCCTAATTGGTATTAATATTAGACTATGTAAGGCAAATCCCAACAATAATGCCAAAAGCTTGTAGTGGAATTAGCTACACTAATATTCCTAAGTGCAAGTATGCACTATCAAATGTACTAGGATAATATTCCTAGGATGTCGAGCCCACATGGACTTGGCTAATAATCTAAATACTAATATTGTCTTAGGCTAGAATCAATTTGGGAAATTGGAAGTATGTACAACAAAAATCTAAACTAAAATGTAAAACTAAACTACCAAGCTAGAAAGATTGTAAGAGTGTTCTTTTGATGAATTAAAAATGGGGGATTTAACAATTCCACTAAGAATCCTAGTCAGCAACTAACAATCTTACTATTCTTTAAACTTAGGGTTACCAATCAATGCATTCTTATATGTAATCCCTCATTCTTAAGGTGATTAGGCCTACCTATACATCTAATTGATTTTGTCCCTAAATCAATAGAACTAGGGAATGATAAGGCTTAGGCATTTGGAAATTTCACCCACAATTAGGGATATTCCTAACATACTAATCTCTAGATATATTCCACCCACTTTAACCTAGAATGGATTATCTATTCCTAGAATCACTTGACTCTTTGTTAAATTTAATTTGGTGATCAAAGTAATTAAATTCATTAAACTTAGAGTAGAAAAGAAATCTTTTAGTTCAAGAACAGCAAGATCAATTTACTTACCAACTATTATTGTTAGTTCAATTGCTAATCCCTATTAAAGATTCATCCACTTATCAACATCAAATTCAAATTGAGATTTATATAAATAAAAACTATCATTTCGTCAAAATCATAAAAAGAAATAAAGGAATTAAGAAGAACAAGAATAGAAATGGAAAGGTAGAACTAGAATTAAGAAATCTAATTCTAAGGTGCCTATTCCTAAACTTCCTTTGAACAAGATCTCATTTCTTCTTGGACCACACCTCTTCTTCCTCTTCAAGACTCCAAGAAAAAATGGCAATCAAAGATTCAATTGTAAATCACGTTCTTGTGTCCAAGATTCTACTGCCACACTCAAATCCTCACCAAGATGTGCTACACTCTTGATTTCTTCACCAAAATCTACCTCCAAGAAGATGTGCCACTCCTCTCTAGTAAACTAGGTTAGAAAGGAGGCTTTTGTAGCTACTAAGTACCACAAACTTGCCCTAAACCTATGGATCTCTCAAAACAGTATGATCCAAAACTTCTAAATTTGTGTCAAACTTTGCAACGTAATTTTGGACAACAAGATGGCAGAATTTGGGTTTGGGATCTTTATGAAAGTGGCACCCCTTTCTCTTTGCTTTTTGTAGCTTTTTAAATCACTTAATTGGACTTCTATAACTTTAAGTATCGCCAAAATACTGACTACTACTCTAGTCAAAATCCTAAGCTAAGTAAGACTAGGACTCCAAATTTTACATGAACTTTAAAGCTTTGATTTGAGGCCTAAACAAACTCCAATTTGAACAATCCAACCCTTTTTGATGATCTCTACTTTAAAACCTCTAAAGGCCACTTTTCATTCTAGAACTCCTTGGCAGTCAAAAACCTAAAACATCCATCGGAGGTCAATTTTACATTAAAATTAAAATTCTTCTCCTTTTTAATTAAAACCCCTAAAGCCATCCAAATCTTGTCCTCACACAACTATGACTCCAATGAGCATGATAAGACCTAATAATAGACCAAGAAAGCTATAGAATAAAAGGGAGAAGGATATAAAATTATGCACTTATCAAAACTAGTCCAAGACTTCAAAAAATCTCAAAATAGCAAATTAGGCCTTTCTTGGAATCTCTAGTGTAATGTTGGCTCTTTTTGATTATCTAGCCCATTAATCAAGCTTAGTTACTCTCCAAGCTTTGATTAGGAACATTCTTAAGAGTGAAAAAATAGATTTTGGGCCTTTCTTGGTTGTATGCCCACTTCTTGGAGATTTAGGCTATAATCAGCCCAAATTCTACTTCCCCTTGTTTGACTCACCTTGGAACTCTTGGGCATCCACTTAACTATGAAAAATAGGCGTTGATCTTGCATTTCATTAACTTTATTGAAATCTTGAATCACCTTATGAGGTATAGGGATCAGTTGGGCAAAGGCAACCCACTTTGCAATTTCTTACATCCAACAAAATTCAAACTTTATCTAATTCATACTCATTGGCTCTAGATGTCTTGTTTCATAAGGGAAAGAATTGCTACCATCCAAGTTATGTAGCCTAAGATACGGCCCATTCTTTATAGGCTGTTCACATAGATGTGAATGATACTGTATGTAATTTTGCCACTAATTAGACTATCTTATCCACATCCAATCAAGGCATATGGGTATTCAATTTATAGCTTGAGATGTCAGATTCCTAGAGTTAAGAATCTCCTCAATCGGATGTTGAAAACTTCAAATATGAACCAATCTTTAATTTTTACTCAAAAACTTAAGTCTTCAAGGTTCATTTCAAATTTGCTACTTGTACTTAAGGAATTCCTAGCCATGCATGACTCGTAGCATGCCTTTGTTTCACCTTTAAAATCCAAGAAAACTGCAACCTTTATGCTATTCACCTAAAATTAAAAAATTAGACTTAATGTTATATTTGATCTTAAGGTGAATTGCAGTCAATTAAATCAAATAAAACAATAAGAAAAAAGTCATTAAAATATGATAGAAATTGGAGTTAACACACACTTCAATAGCAAATCATGGAAAAGGCATACCAAAATCTTACACCAATGAGTGAAACACCATACCAACAACAAAATACATGGAATGTGACTACATGTAGCCACCTACTCATCTTTGCAATGTTAATGAAAATCCTTAGTCAAATACTAGTTGCAATTAAGCATTTGATTTGTAATTATCTTCTAGCCATTTGAAACAATTATTTGTAATTGGATTTGAGGTCTCCTGGATAGTGATTCTTCTTGTTAATAGTATAAGCAAAAATAGCACACCCTATTTTCAAATTTAAAATTTCTCATTTAAATTATTTATTGTCTTTGTTTTGATAGGTTGATCTTCAAGAAGTAAATGCTCTTGCTCAACTTTTGACCTAGAATACTACTATGGTAGACATTCCTTATGGCGAAGCTAAGAGTGCGATAGTGTGTACCCTAAGATAGTTAAGCAAAAGTGAATTGCAAAGATCAACTTGTGTTTTTACACAAAAAAAATTCATGCTTTAATGGGAATCCATACAAATGTGCTAACACCAAATGTGGGTACCAATGCACAAGTATTGTCACTCTCGCTTTATTCCACAGATGCCATGACATTGATTTCATATTTATATGCACTCTATAAAAATTAATTTGATATTCCTTATGCTAATTTCAGTCCTAACATACAAGATGCTTCACATGCACAAACAATGGCTTGGATTGGATGAGTACTAATTTCATGGCCACTTATCTACTCTTAAATGGATGTGGTTAAAAAGAATGTTTTGGTTAAGGAAGAAACTTGTAAAAACTCTCCCTCATTTTTCCCTCTCATATTATGATTTATAGATTCAGGATTTTGGTGGATTATTGGGTAGGGAAGCTGCAATAGTATATGGAGTTAGTAGTCAAAATCCTTATTGCAGTCATTGTCTAAGAAAGTAATCATAGTACTACCAAACAAATATGCAAATGCTAGAGGTGTTACTATTAGCTACTTTGAGTGGGTTCAGGTATTTGACATAGCATAACATGTCCATAAAAGACTTTTGTAGTGATGACAACACTTATATCACAGATTAAAGGTATACGTGCATAGAAATAATGAAAAAGGGTAGCTTGAGACCCACACTTGAATTACTCTATGAGCAGCAAATCTTAGTTTGCTACTATGAAAGCCAATGTCTACTTTTTCCCAAGACACGTGAGATAAGCCTGTATCTAGCTCCTCTAAAAGAACATTCTAGTTAGTAACCTTACAATCTTGAAATGATATAAATAAATAAGAAAAAAGTCCACACAACATTCCATTTTCCAAGTTCAAGCAAAAGTTAATTACATAAGTTTGTTAACTCCAATTTCCAAATAATAACAGATTAAGTAATTATGGAAGAAAGATAAACTGATAGGATTAAAAATCACTGAAAGAATAGTTTGGTCACTTTAATATTTCACAAAAATTTAATATGTACACTTATACACCAAAAAGAGAGAAAAGGCCACTAGGTGGTTTTATGGAAAAAATAGGGACAGATAAGTAATATCTTTTGTACACCATCATTTTCAAGCCAGTTTAAGTCATTCTCTTGCATTGGAAAATTTATGAACTTAACACAAGTAACTATATTGATGTTAAATAGTTTCCAAAGCCACTTACTCATCTTTGCATTATTAATGAAACACATTGAATATGACTACATGTAGCCTCTCACTACTTAGTGATGCCTCTGCAACATTACCCACCATAGAAATATCATACAGAATGAATAGAAACACTATAATATAAAAATAGTATGAGGTTTGTAATAGCAGGAAACTAGTTGCATACCCATAAGATCTCAAATGACAAGTCAATCTTTTACCATAATTCAACAATATTCCATTGAACTAATCAATTTTTAAGCATACCCTCATGTTAGCAATCAGGATATGCTCCTTTCTCACTCTGTCCTGCATGTCAAGTGGCTTTTTTGTCATGGTGGTTGAACTTGTTGAACATACACCACATGGTTATGACCTTAATCCCTAGTAGTTAAGAGGTGGCCTCATCCTTAGCTATGACATTTGGTTGAGGTCACATTAGTCAATAAATAATCAAAGATGGTTAGGAAGCTTTTGTCACCATGGATGCAGTCCTTGTAGAGTGAGGAAGGGTCTGTCACCATGGATGCAGGCCTTGTAAAGGTGAACACTATAAATGCATACCCATCCAAAAAATGTCAATAATACCATCATCACAATATCGATCAGAATAGCTATCTAATGTTGAGAAGACAATAAATAAATGAAAAACATAGCACATTGTGAAAGATGTTCAACAATTTTTAGTATCAACAGCAGTGAGTATTGTCTCATCCTTATTTCTGACATTTGGTTGAGGTGACATTGGAGGGTAAATGATGAAAGATGGTCAGGAAGGGTCCGTGACCATGGATGCAGGCCTGTAGAAGTAAACATTGTAAATGCATGCCCATCCAAAAAATTATAAATAATACCATCATCATGATACTAATCAAAATAACAAACTAATGATAAGAAGACAATTAATAAATGAAAAACGTAGCATATTGAAAAAGATGTTCAATAATTGCTAGTATCAACAATAGATACTACCTAATCCCTATTTGGAATGATAGGTTGGGGGATGATGAATGGTGGTGAAGAATGGTCTTTGACAATTGGCATAAATGAATGTCTACATTTGAAATTGTGATTGTTGGGATGATGGATGGTGCTGATGAAGGCTTTGTGACAATTAGTGCAGGGGTAATTAGTGCAGATGATGAACCAAGGGTAACCAAATGTGATGAGTTATAAACATTAGATGTCTCTTGCTATACCTCTAATAAGCTACCAACACTAGGTCTTGTTTGCTAATGGGCACAAGATGAACTTGGAATATATTTAGCAAGAATCAATCCTTACACATATTTTTGTGGATGTTAATTATCTCACTTATCTGCAAGACTAGCAACCTTTGTGTCCCTCTCTTGATCTCAAACACTATAGGAGGCACTGCTAGATGCTCTATTGTAGTAGTGCTTCATCCACCCATCCCTGATTTGATTGATTTGGCTCTCCTCATTCATACACTTCAATAAAAGCTCCCTAATTTCTTGAGTTTCATCACTAAATTGATGAACAATCATCTCAAGTCCTTTAGCTTAAAAGTCATGAATTATGTCAACATTAATAACAAAATTTTGTTAAGAAGGATTAACTTATTATATTTACTCAAAATAAATTTGGAGTTTAGAATAATAAAAATAGATGAAAAGAGATGGTTATAATAAAAGGAAGTATACTAGGATCCTTAAGGAAGCACCATGTTAACTAACCCACCACCCAGCCACTCTCCCATGTCAAAGTGATAAGGCAATTCTAAGGGTGCATATTATTAATAGTCCCCAAATGACTCTTGTGATTGCTAAACTTTGGATACTAGGCTATGCTAGCAAGGATGGGCCCCCTATAGAGAAGGAGGTTGAGTTAGTCAAGCCATGCAATCTAAAAGTAGCTAAGAGAGAGCAATTAGGCTATTTCTTGTTTCTCTCTTTAACACTTATTGCATGTAATCTATAGCATCTGCTAATGGCTCTACATAAGGCCTTAATAAGGATTTTGTATGGGCACACTTTTATTTCAATAAAATGCCCTATATGATGAATGTATTGCCTTCATTTCATTTCCTTCCTTGTTTTGACCATTGGATTAAAGACAAAGTTGCCCTTGGAACAATGAGTGGGTGATGAATGGCAGACACCTAAGGGGTAATACTATATCCCTAAATGAACAAATACTGGGACAATTTAGGTTGATTTTTTTTAAAAAAATCCTTCTACAATTCCATTGTTAGTACTCGAGAGCATTAAAATGTTTAGAGGTTGCCTCACTTTCATCTTGATTAAATCCAAATGCCATTGATGAAAGTGGTTTGCCTAATGAAATGCTAATTCTCCTAGATGATCAAGCGCCTTAAGTTGTTAAAAAAAATGATATGATAGGAATGCTGTGAGGAAACAAGTACCCTAAAACTTGTCTAAATTCCCCTTGAGGCAATTTGTTAGAAAATACATTAGTTATAGAAGTGATCCAGGCCATTTTTGGATCATCTAGACCTTTGAAGCTAACCTAGACATCAAGATTCCCATAGTCACCCATTGAGCCTTAGAAAAGATGGCAAGACATCATTGAACTTCTTTTCACCTTCTAGCTCAAAAATGGTTGATCTTGCATTAAAGGAGAGCTAAAAGGGACATTTAAATAGCAAGAAAGGGAAACTTTGTCAGGCTCAAGGAAAAAGTTGAGAACCCTTTTCCAATTGGTCTGGCCTTAGCCACATAAAAGCGAAAGTAAAAGAAACTCTCAGAAATTTACAACAAAAATAAAATGCTCATAGAGTTATCCTCAAGAAAATAAACAAAAATGCTCAAGAAGACCACGGAAAAAACAAAAACCAAAGGGACCTAAAGACAAAATGAAAATTAAAGAAAAGAGATGAGAAAAGAGGAAGTAGATCTTCCCTTGAGCTAAACAAAAGTCTCAAAATTCCAAAAGGAAACAGAAAAATGAGACATTGTGTGCTCAACTGTGTACTCTCTTTATTTGTTGAACTATTATGCCATTCTTTTAAAGCCACTACCTAGGCCTTTCATTACAAGCCAAGTGAAGTCCTAGTGATCTTGGCTAATGTGGTGAGCTAACAAGTGTGGACAGGGACATAAAACAAGCCTATGGGGTATCCATGAGAGTGAACACTTATTTGCAAGCACAAACACTTGAGAGAGGGCTAACTAGGCGAGTGTTTAGCAAGGTATTCATAATTCTTGAAATTGATTAGTCATTTTGACTCACCATGTGCAATCCTTTGAGGCATTATTCTAGATGATAATAAGGATGAATTACGAAAAATCCTTTGAACATTTCTTTGCTCGAGGGCAATTAAAATATGAACCGGGATAAGAGCTAAGAGAGCAACCTAAAGTGAAAGACATTCTTTTGCTTAAGGGACATCAAAAATTTAAATTGGGGCAGCAACTAGGGGAATGTGCGTAAAATTAAAGACTCACCTCGAGTAAATGGAGAGAGTTACATAGAGACTACTCCAAAAAGGACTTTGATTCAACAAAGAGAGTGAGGGTTACCAAATCTAAATCCCAAAGTTACTATTCCCAAAATGCCCAACACTCTTATCCATTCATAATTAGGGAAACTAGCCATAACATACCCCTTGATCCTACCTCTAAAAGGTTAAGATACCCCATTTCTATGTTCTTCTTCATGGTTCTTCTTCTTTCCATACACATTTTCACTTCGTAAAGTGCATTCTTGTGCCAAACAAAGTGTATCATGCACCCATAAAGGAATGGTTGCCAAGCAAGTAATTCTAGAGGGACCATGATATTGGTTTCAGAAGTTGACAAACCTTTGGTGGAGTAGAAACTAGTTTGAAGTTGGGTTTCCGATTACATGAGGAATGAATGCTTCATGGACTTAAGTGTTACAACCCACTTCTTGGAGAAAGAGAGAAGTTAGGTTTGTTAAAGGGTATGTGCCAAAAGAGGTGGACTTGGTTATTCAAATAGGGGCAATAAAACCAAGGTTGGCATCCTTTTAGGAAATGAATGAGAACTAGGGTAAGGAATATATCGAGGATCATACCATACAAGGGCAAGGAACATGCTAAGGATTTAGTGACATTCAAGCAATCATCCATGATAGAATGGGCAAGCTAGAAAATTGAAGCACACTAGAGTTAACTAATCCATGAGTTCACCTCAAGAGCTCCCAAGGATCATGGAAGTAGTAACCATAAAGTTCTTGCACAATGCAATAAAATCCTCATGCATAGGCCTAGCATGTCAACATCTCATTGCATTCCATCTCTGGCATCTAGTTTAATTTTACCTTATGTCAAGCATATCATCATTACACGAATTAGCATTAGCATGTCAAGCTTGCATTCTTAAAGTCTACCATGTGACAAGCATGTCATTATGAGAAAAACTTGTTAAATCCTATGTCCTTTTCTTAGGTGTCCCTATTGGGTCGATAATAAGCCTTCTGATATTTACCCTATTAGGTGGCTTTGTAACCCTTCTTATTTGTTCCCCACTAGGTGGATAGTAACCTTTTCACTTGGATTCCATTGGGTGGATTTGTAACCCTTTTGATGTGTTCCCCATAAGGTCGACAATAGCCCTTTATGTCAAGCAAGCATTTTTTAGGGCCAAGCCATCTCATTCAAGCACTGAGGCAAATCAAGAACATCATTTTAAGTCGCATCTATTAAGGTGTGTTTAACACATTCAGCCTAACAACCTAATTACCCAATGTTCTAGCATCCAAATTATTTACGTGCATGTAAAAGGGAGATTTCTCAATCCTTAGTGAAGCTTTAAGACATCCTAGTTGAGTGCACATTTTTTTTTTGGTCAAATCAACCTCGACATGGTGGGGGTCAAGCAATAAGGATGAATTTTTCCTTAAAGTCCTTTTCCTTAAATCAATCTTGTCATGCTATGAATGTGGACTATAATTATCTTTCAAGATTGTTTTCATAGACATCCTGGTTAGATGAATGTTCTCTCTCTGTTAAATCGACTTCATTGTAGTGTGAGTCAACCTAATGGATGAATTTTCCCTAAGTGTCTTTTCCTTAAATCAATCTCGCTAAAACTAGAAATAACTAAAGAAGATATTTTTAGGCTTTTTTTTATAATAAGAATAAAAGCAAAGCAAACAGAATTAACTATATACAAAAAGAAGAAATGTACCTTAAGGGAGCTTAAATAGAACTAAAATTCAATAAAGCAATTAAGAAAAAGCTCAAATTAAAGTAAAAGTAATTGGTATTACTATTAAGTCAAGCAAAACAATTTGTTTTATAAGGGAATGTTGGCCTTGGTCTTAGTTTGGGCTCTACCTCAATCTAAGATCAGCTTTTATGCTTCTTCCCCTTAGTCTATTTGGTTCTTTTAAAAAAGAATAAAGAGAGAGAGAGAAAGAGGGAGTTCAAGGATAATGGCAGTCGAGGCTCACAACTTGAGCCAACACTCAAGTGCCTTCACCCCTTTTCATTTAATGGGGGTAGGAAGAAAGTGTAAAAAGGTATATTACACACTAGAAAAAGCTATAAAAACAACATAAGAATGATAAAGAGAGGCAGCAACACTAAAACAATCTAAGCAGGGGTATAGAGGAAGGTCAATTTTGAAGAAAAGAGGAAGAGAAAGTAATAAGGGGGAAATAAATGAACTTCACTTGGATACTTCTTAAGGGAAGAATACAAAGACAAAGAGAAAACAAAGACTCTTACATAGAGAGGATAGAATATAGAGAAGAGGATGAACCACTCTTTGGCTATTGAAATACTTCCACGAAGAGCACCACTGTTGGGGAGAAAATAAGGAGACTATAGAAAAACCATACACAGAGAGTTAAGGAGAGGCTTTCACAAAATATGGGACAAGAAACAAGACCAAGAACAACACTCTTACATGCTCCTTCATGATTTTTCTATTGTGGCAACTTATGTCTTTAGAGATGTTTCCCCCTCTTTGGCACTTGTCACAGGAAGACACAAAATTGTGACAATCTCTAAACAAAGTTGTTTAATGAAAACCACATTCTAACACTTTAGCTACTGTCCTATTTCCTCCAAAATGCCCTCTATAATTTGAAGCATGCCAATGTTGGAGGATACTCCATGCCTCTTCTTATGGCACACATCTCCCAACTATCTTATCGTCACACAACTTAAAGAGAAAAGATCATCCCAAAGTATAATTTAGAATCATAAATCAACCTTTTCTTTTGATAATAAGAGAAATCAAAAGGTAAGATACCACTAACTAAATAGTTCACCAACTTTGCATACCAAGAAAGTGGGGCACATGTGGCACGCAAAATGTGTTTATTAGGGAACACATCTTCAAGGGAAGTTATAGGGGTGAGGAGCCATTCATCAATCTACTTAGGTGGTCTGCCACTTGAAATTTAGATCCTTTTCTTTCTTTCACCTCGAAGTCAAATTCTTGTAGGAGAAGGACCCATTTGATTTGTCTAGGCTTTGAATCTTTCTTTGCAATGAGATACTTGATGGCTAAATGATTTGTGAAACCAGCAAAATGTGAGCCAAGTAAATATGCTCAAAACTTCTCAAATGAAATCACAATAGCACAAAGCTCTTTTTTTGTGGTTGCATAATTCTTTTAAGTTCATTATATGCTTTACTATCATAGTAAATGGCATGAAATGCTCTCTCTTTTCTTTATCCTAAAATAGGCCTAATGGCATAGTCACTTGCATCACACATACCAATCAAGTCGGATACATATGAAGGCTAAAATTAACTTTCTCTTCAAAATCTCAAATGCTACCATACAATCACTATCAAATTCAAATGCAGCATCCTTCTCAAGGAGGTTGGTTAACGGCTTGCCTATCTTAGAAAAATGCTTGATGAAGCTTCTATAAAAGCCTCCATGCCCAAGGAAGCTTCTCACACTCCTTGTATTTCTAGGCAATTGTAACTTCTCAATTACTACAATCTTTACTATGTCCACCTCATACCCAAGTATAGACATCTTGTGGCCTACCACCACTCCTTCTTGCACCATAAAGTGACACTTATCCTAATTCAGCACGAAATGAGTATCTACACATCTTTTCAAAAAAAGAGACAAGTTATATAAGCAAGAATCAAAAGAATTACCAAAAGCAAAATTATCATTCATAAAAACCTCTATAGTGTCCTCCACCATGTCAACAAAGATGGCCATCACACACCTTTAGAAAGTGGCAAGTGCATTATACAATCCATAGGCCATTCTTCTACATGCAAAGTTTCTATAAGGGCATGTGAAAGTAGTCTTTTCTTGATCTTTTAGTCCAATGGTTATTTGATTGTATCTAGAATATCCATCTAAGAAGCAATAGTTCATGTGCCTAGCAAGCTTATCTAGCATTTGATGCAAGAAAGGCAATGGAAAGTGATCTTTCTTAGTTGCCTTTTTCAACTTTTTACAATCCATGCAAACTCTCCATCTAGTGAAAATTCTTCTAGGGATTAATTCATTGTGCACATTCTCCACTACTATTGTTCCTCCCTTCTTTTTATGTGACGCCATATACTAGTTACGACATAACCCACAAAGAAGTTGTTATTTCTCCTAAGAAAGCTAATTAGATTGAACCTTGCCCCTAAACTAACTTGTAGTTCATAGCCAAAGGTATTAAGAAAAATGGTACCAACTTAGAGAAAGAAGAAGATGGGAGTGATAAGCCAATTAAATGCTACAAGGTTGTAGCCACGATAAGTTTGAATAGTTCTCAAAAGAACCAAAGGAGGAAATCCTCTCTTTTTATTCATAAAATTCATATATGAAATGTTTTACAAGCAAAACAAAATTTTAAATAGGCAAACTAAACAAAATCCCAAAAAGTAATAACCTGGTGTATGTTTAGGTGATCTGGATGCAATTTATTCCCAAATTAAGGCCTGCATGAATTTGGACATGATTTACTCTGTTTAATTGGGAATCTCCTATTTTTGTTATGTTGTGCACAACTAGCCTTAATTCACTCATACTAATCAAAAAACACTCCTAAATAACTCAAATAAAGAACTAAATATCAAGTTTGGTCTAAATTATATAATTAAAAATCAAAGGAACTTAGCATTGAGCCAAAGATGCAATTTAGCCTTAAATTTGTGCCATATAGCTCCAATGTCCTCCAAATCAATTGAAACACTCCCAATCAGTGTGAATAAGTCTGACCATGTTTGAGCTCTTCTAAGGTGCAAGTTTATCCCTTGTCTAAGATTCAGACCATAAGCTCTAGTTAAGCTTCTAAGAGCATCACTCACCTTCTTGACTTTTGCATGCAAAATTGGTCCATCATGAATACACAAAGGGTCACTTGAAGCTCTGTTGAAAGTTACATCTTAGGTCCCATTGTTCTCCCTCTACTCAAAAGTATTTGTCCTTGAATTGTCACCTACATCAAAAGGAAAAAGATCAAAGACATCAAAGTTGCACTAACACTGTATTCACTTGGGAAATCAAATTTTTAGGTATTATCATTGATGCAAGCCACCAATTTGAATGGACCATCTCTTCTTGGTTACAATTTTGAATGCCATTTCATCGAGAACCTTTTGAATGCCTATGTACCTAGACCCAATCACCAAGTTTAGAAATCACTCTCTTGCGTCCTTTATTGGCAACAATCACATATTGCTCTGTCTTCTTCTCAATTTGTTATCGCACCTTCTCATGAAGTTGCTTCGCCAAATTTGCTCTCTTTGACCATCTAAACTAACAAACTCATTAATAAGTAATGGCAATAAATCCATTGATGTCAAAGGGTTAAATCTATATCTAGCCTCAAATGGAGAATAACTAGTAGTAAAATGTCAAGCCCTATTGTATGCAATTTCTACATGTAACAAACAATCTTCCTAAGTTTTTAAATTCTTTTTGATTATGGCATGTAATAGAGTGGATAGAGTATGATTAGTGACCTTAGTTTGCCCATCAATTTGGGGGTGACAAGTAGTAGAGAAAAGAAGTTTAGTACCCAACTTTCCCCATAAAGTCCTCTAAAAATGACTCAAGAACTTGGCATCTCATTTTGAAACTATACTCTTAGGCATTTCATGAAGTCTTACCACCTCTCAAAAGAACAAATCAGCCACATTTGTTGCATCATCGGTCTTATGACACAAAATGATGTGCGTTATCTTTGAAAACCTATCAATCACAACAAAAATGAAATCCCAACCCTTCCCAACCCTAGGCAAAACCACCTTAAAATCCATAGATAAATCTACCAAGGATGACTAGGAATGGGTAAAGCTGTATAGGAGCCATGGGATGACACACGAGACTTAGCTTGCTTACAAGTTACACACTGCTCACACATTCTATCGACATCACTTTTCATGTGTGGCTAAAAGAAGTGCCCAACTGATTGTTTAGTATCTTTTTTATCCTAAATTGACCATTAAACCTACCCCATGAGTCTTTCTCTAAGCAACTCTCTCAAAGAACTCATAAGCACACATAACAATTTTCTTAAACAAAAATACTCGTGCTTATAAAACTTCCCAAAGGTAGATTTCTTACATGCCCTATATATGTTAGCAAAATTAGGGTCATTAACATACAAATTTTTAATATATTCATAACTTAATAACATTGCATGAAGAGTATAAATAAGGGCATACCTATGAGATAATGCATCAATAACCATGTTGTCCTTCTGTTGCTAGTACTTTTTTGACATATAGGAAAGTTTCAATAAACTCAACCTATTTGTCATGTCTTCTATTCAACTTCCTTTGCCCCTTCAAGTGCTTTAAAGATTTGTGGTTTGTGTGAATGACAAGGTCGTTAAGCCAAACGTAATGTTGCCATGTCTCCAAGGCTTGTACTAACATGTACATCTCCTTGTCATATGTGGGATGATTAAGGCTTGTTCCACTTAATTTCTCACTATAATAAGCCACCATGCATTTGTCTTGCATAAGAGCAACTCCAATTCCTATACCTGAAGCATCACCATCAATTTCAAACATTTTGGAAAAGTCAAGCAATGTTACTAATGGGGTTGAATTGAGTTTCTCTTTTATTAAGGCAAATGCTGTATCTTATTCCTCTCGCCATTTGAATCCCACATTCTTTTTCACCACCTCCGTCAATGGTGTAGCAATTATGCTAAAGCCTTTCATGAACCTCCAGTAAAAACTAGCCAAGCCATGAAAACTTTACACTTTCGTTATGGATTTTGGTGTAGGTCACTCTCCAATGGCCTTGAGCTTCTCCTCATCAAGCTTAATACCTTTTGCACTCCCAACATAACCAAGAAATCTAATTTGATTGGTACAAAAAGAACACTTTTTGGGGTTGCCAAATGAACTTTTAGTGTGCAAAACACTCAAAACATCATGTAAATGATCAATATACTTATCTAATGTTCTACTGTACACAAGGATATCATCAAAATACACCACCACAAATTTTCCAAAAAAATCACATAAAATAGGGAAGATAATACCATTGCCATAATTTGTACAAGACTCATCTATACACTATCTAAAATAGGGAACATAATACCATTGTCAAGCCATTTGATTATTTCCTTCTTCACTACTTGCTTCATGTTTGGATTTAGCCTCCTTTGCACTTGTATATTTGGTTTGCACCCCCTCCTTTAAAATAATCTTGTGTAGCTAGATTGTGGGACTTATTCCTCTAATGTCAATTAAACTCCATCCAATAGCTTGCTTATTCTCCCTAAGCGCTCTTAAGAGCTTATGTTGCTGCTCTTTGGTTAAGGTAGATGAAATGATTGTTAGACATATGGAATTTGCTCCCAAATATGCATAGGTTAGATGAGGGGGTAGAGGTTTCAAATTCAAGTCTATAGACTTCTCACCTAAAGACCTGGGTTCACTTTTTAATATTTTTGCCTTAAAAACAAGTGGTTCCCACCTAGGAAACTGTGGACTCTTCTCAAGATAATTAGGTATGTTGGCTGATTCTTCATTTTGTGCAACATCTTCACTCACCAAGGTAATCTTTAAGGAATCTTTGGGCTTGATTATGGTGCCCACTTCAGCTACACAAGGGTCTACCACATCCATTTTGCACACATCTTCATTCTCATAAGGGAACTTCATGGCTTTATAGGCATTGAACTTGACTTCTTGGTCTTTTACTCTCATTGTTAGTTCCCCTTTTCTCACATCTATTATTGTGCCACTAGTTGCAAGGGAAGGTCTTCCTAAGATTATTGGAATTTCTTTGTTCTTCTCCATGCTCAATCTGATGAAGTTAGCAAGAAGGATTAATTTGTTCTCTTTTACCAACACATCTTCCATGATACCCTTGGAATCTGCTAGGGTCCTATCTGTAAGTTAGAGAATAGCACTTATTCACTTATGGACTTTACCTCTCCTAGGTTGAGTTTCTTTAAAATAGAAAGGAGCATAAGTTAATACTTGCCCCCAAATCACATAGGGCATGGTCCACATATTGGTTCTCAATTGTGCAAGAGATAGTGAAGCTTCCAAGGTCCTTTTGCTTAGGAGGAAGCTTTCTTTGAAGTACTACACTATACTCTTCAATAATGTAACCATCTCATTGTCAATTATCCTCCTCTTTCTAGTCAAAATTTTTTTCATGAACTTTCAATAAGATGGCATGTTCTCCTAGGCATTTGCGAATGGGATATTTATGTGAAGTTTTTTGAAAACATAAAGAAACCTTGAAGATATCAAGAAACTTTGAGAATTATTTCTCTTGCTTGCCTTTCCTTAGCCTTTGAGGAAAATTTGTTTGCTCAATATGGCCACTTATGTAGTAAGTGTTGAAATAGCATCCAACTCATACACTTCAACTACTTTTCTTGAATAAACTCTTTCACTATTCCACTTTTAATTATTGCTGGTCATAATCTCCAATAATTCAAAAGTTTCATCAATGGTTTTGATCATCAAGTCACCCCTTGTGGCAGCATCTATAGTGGCATGTGTGTTTACCAGTAGGCCACTATAAAATGTTTGCACTTGTAATCATTTAGGAAGGTCATGATGAGGCACTTCCTTAGCAGCTTCTTATACCTCTCCTAAGCCTTATATAGCATCTTACCATCAAACTAAATGAAAGATGTTCTATCATTCCTTAACTTGGCTATCTTGGCAAGGAGCAACATCTTAGCAAGAAACCTTTGTGCTAGTTCTTCCCATGTAATGATGGAACTAGCTAGTAAGGATTGCAACCATGCCTTTGCCTATTCTTTTAAAGAGAATGGAAATAGCCTAAGCCTAATGATGTCCTTAGTAACACCACTAAATCTGAATGGATCACATATCTCCCAAAAAGCTTTTCCAATGTAGGTAGGCATATCATTAAGGAGTCCTCTAAATTTTTGGATCATTTGGATGATGGCCAATTGATTTAAAAGTTATTTGCTTGAATGGTAGGCTTCCCAATGCTAGAGCCAATCCATCAATTTAAGGAATAACATAGTCTCTCAAATTTCTAGGTGCTGGTGCTTCTTCTTTAGTCATGGGTATGGATTCAACATTTGATTTAGGTGTTCGAAGAAGGATTGATGTTTGTGTAAGAAGCTATCTTTTCTTCTTCATTAACACTCTCAAGGTTCTCTCTAACTCCTAGTTAATTAACTTGTGAATAAGTTGTGAGAAGTCAGGCTCTTGTATGTGGTAAGGTCAAGTGTTACAAGAACAAGTTCCTACACAAATCAAAGAAAAAAGACTAAAGTGAAAATTTGACCAAGTAAGCCAGAAGAAGAAGAAATTGCAATGATTGTAATTCTAAAAAGAAACTATATAAAATAATAGACCTACTATGTACACTAATGCAAAATAACAAAAGGTATGCTAAGCAAACACAGAATTACGTGAAAACACTAAGAATGCACCAAATTTGGAGGCTAAAGTAAGAAAGCTAATTAGGATGCAACCTTGGGAGAAAAAAAACGAAAAAAAAAATCTAAGTGTAGAACTTCAAAGCTAATGAAACTTGGAAACACTTATTTCAAATGCTAAGACTTGAATGTAACCATGCCCTATGCTAAAAGTATTGGAAAACTTCTATTTTAAAAAAGGTACCCAATTAAAGCAAGAACAGGGAAAGCTAATATTAATAATTTTAGTTTCCCTACCAATGCACCAAAAACTTGATTGGGAATAAGTGCAAGTATACACTATCAATGTAATACTAGCAAGGATCCCAAAGATAAAAGTAAATTATCATTCCCATAGAGAATAGGATTATCAACTAGTAACCCAAAATACTACTCTATGCCTTCTTAGATAGATCAATTAGGTTGCAAAGAAACTTAATGATGAATCAAAACTTATAAAGGAAACAAACAAAATAGAATTCAAATGCTAAATTTACAAATTTGAGTAGGGAGAGTACGAAATATTAATAAAGCCTAGGGTCATTCAAATCCACCATCCATGCCTTTTCCATTACCAAAAGCTAAGATAAGACCAATCTTTCTTTAAAGGTAGATTCTAATCCTTTAATCTATCATACTAAATGTTCAACCATATGCACTATTGTATTTAGATGTAAATTTCTCTCGTCAAATAAAACTAATTCTTGAACCTAAAGGCTCCATGTCTATGCTTAATTAGAAATTGAAGAAAAGCATTAAGAACAAATATCTCTTTATTGGTTGCACTAGACCTATGCTATATGTCCATGATAGCATCTAATGTTCTTTAATCCAATTGAACCAAGATTCACCTTTGTTAAGAATTAATTAATTCTTTCATATCTTTAGTTAATTAGCCAGATTAACCATTAAGACTAGAATTAAAGAAAATATCGATGCATAATATAGATCAATGAATTTAAACTAGATTTAGCAAAAGATTCATTGCAACTTCATTGTATTCCCTATAATTAAATCTAACTTATGCTGATCATGTCAATGATATAAAGAATTAAGGAAAGCATAAGAACAGAAGAAGAAGATGATGAAGATGAAGATATTGGACATATTTGTAGTGGATGGATCCTCCAACTCCTCAAGATATAGAACTTCTGTAGCTAAGATTATTCCAAGAAAAATGCCATAGATGTGCAGCACCCTCAAATTAGATTTTTTTCCCTTCTTTCTTGAGTTTTTAATTTGCATGAAGATCACATGTAACCCTAAAAACATGGTAGCCCACTTTGGAATTAAGTTTAGCTCTTTTCTTAGCCTTCTTGCATTGGATTTAGTAAATCTTGGAAGGTTTTTGGGTGAAGACTAGCCCAAGACTTTAGAAAGATTCTAAAGAATGCAAATTGGGCCATTTAATAAGTTCTTGTATGATCTTGGCCTTTCTTGATTATTTAGCCCACAAATCATGCTTAGTCACTCTCCATCTTCTAAATAGGACTCATCTTAGGAGTGAAAAGGTGGAACTTAGACCTTTCATGGGTTCTAAATAGGTGTAGGTTAGTTTCTTGTAGGTATAGGCTTACATAGGATAAAATAGCCCAAATCTAACTTCACCTTAAACTCTAACTACTTTCCCATGTTTGACTCAACTTAGTACTATTGGTCAACCACTTAATTATGAATAATGGGCCTTTATCACTCCCCTCCTTGGCTTTATTGAAGTATTGGATAAGCTTATGAGGTACTAGGCTAACGTAACCCACTTTGCAATGTATGCATCTAGTAGACTTCAAACTTTGTTTACAAATTACTATATCTAAGACACATACTCTAGTGGCCTTAGAAAGCTCTAGATGTCTACTTTGCCATGGAAAGAACTGCTACCATCCAAGTTATATAGCCAAGATATGGCCCATTCTTCATAGAGTATTCAAAATAGGTGCAAAAAAGACTATTCCTAGTTTTGCCACTGATTTGACCATCTTATCCACATCTAATCAAGGCATATGAGTAGTCATTTTAAAGCTCAAGATATCTATATTCATAAAAATAAGAATCTCCTCAATTAGATGTCGGGAACTCTAAATATGTGCTAATCTTTAAATAATGCCCTAGAAAACTCAAGTTAGCCTTTGCTCTCCTTTTCCATCTTTGATTCACAAGATTCAACCTAAATCCATCAAGAACATACATAATTAACAAGATCCATTCAAGAAAACAATAATGAGCTAGGAAAGTACTTAAATTGTACTAAAAACTCTAAGAATTAAGGGTAGAAACAATGCAAATATCTTAACTATCATTAAGATAAGAATTAAAAAGTCTAAAAGACAACAAGCTATATCAGACATCCCTGAATACATTTGGGTATGTTTGGCTATTTTGACAATTATCTTATTTACTTAGTTTTTTATTTTGTCAATTATGGGATGCTCCTATTGACATTCAGTTTATTGTTATATACAATAATAATTGTCAGTTTTCTACAAATAAAGTTAAGTTAGTTATATTGAGCACAGGTGAATCATTGAATTTGAGTTTATAAACTTCAAGTATTATAATATGGTAATTAGATTATAACAAAATTTATTTGAATATTCCTTAATTCAATTGATTTCATGCAATTGAGTCATACTTGTGCTTTAATAAAATTTTACTTAATGAGCTATACACATGTTTGTTGACATTTAATTTTGTCCAAATCTCAAAAAACAAAAAATCCCTATGAATGAATTCAAAAACTTTTTACCTAATTATTAAATTTTTTGGGAATTAATTTGATGATGGTAGAAAGATTTAATGGTAAAACAAGAATCCAATGGTAGATAAGTTTTTATTTTTATTCTTTTTTTAACAAAAATAACAAAATAAAAGAATTTGGTTAAGAATAAACTAGGATCTTTAGAATGCAATTCCACTGCCCCTCATTTAATTTCTATGTAACAAAAAATTGATTTTGCATTTGGACTTGGGTTCCTTCAACTTCTTCTGAGGAGAGAACATTGAGACTAAAAAAAAGAGAAGGCAAAAGTATGAGAAAACTGAGAGGTTACTTTGCATAAGAAAGCTCTTACATAAATAGAGAGGGAGAATACAAGAAGAAACATTGTGAAGGTGCAACTTCTACTTCACAGAGAGCGGTTCAAAGGAATGGAGAGAGCACACACTCCTACAAAGGGTGAGAATGAACACTTGAGGACTCTTAGAAGAACCACAACACATACATTCATCTCACTTGAGGACTTACACATAGAGAGAGCTTAACAAAGGGAGAACATTGCAAGGGGAAGAAGGAACTTACACCAAAGCTTGGCTTTGTTTCCTCAAGTTAGTGGTCTGTGTTCTTTTGTTTTACCTTGGTTGGGGTCCTCATTCTATTTCTTGGACTGTTAGTGGTATTGAACCTTTCTTTCTATAGAGAGAATAAGAGACAATAAAAAATGGTAGGAAAACACCTCCTCTTTTGGCCATGGAAGCCAATGCCGCAATTGTGCTAGTATTGGTGGGCCTCAACAGTGGCCTCTACCATCACCAAACAAATGTCCCCAGCTCATGGCTAGGACCAAGGCTGAAATGTTACCTACACATTTGTACCCCCTCCACCCAAGGGTATAGAGGTGAAGGAGAAGGGTTCATCGCACCCTAATACCTAGGTTTAATTAAATAAAAAAGAAATATCTTTGCAACAAAAAAGTTGATGCATGAGTAGGTTCCAAACCGAGACTTGCCACTTCTTATGTTCTTGCTTTCAAAAAAATACATTATAAAGATCCTTCATTTGGGCAACATGTGTGGTGACCAGTTCGGGACCAAACCAAACCCCTCTTTTCTCCTATACTTGTTTCAATTGTCTTTTAAAAGGGAAAGGCGAATCCTAAGTGGGCTTTGGGGCTAATGTGCAAACAAGAGGAAATGTGAGCCCTTTCATTTTTGTGTTTGGACTGGAACATTATGGGTTGAGATAAATGTTAATTCTTGATTGCATGATTTTATTGTCTTAGTTACTTTGCTTCTTAATCCCTTATGAACATGGATAATCTCTCAAATTTTTAGATTCGGTTTTTGAAATGAAAGCATCCTTTTGAAATTCACGTGATTTGTCCAAAATTCAAGGAAATAGCTACAAGTAACCATTTCTTAACTCCTATTCCAATCCAAATTTCAAATTTCAAGATTTATCATAGTGATAATTATTAGTTGGGGTCTAGCTAAATAACTACTGCTAATTATTTCGAGGGTGATTATATTATGAGTCTTGACAAGAGATTTGTAGGACCCCTCTAGCATGGTCATTAAGAGTCTTGGTATTTTTTTTAACTCCTCTATAAATCTGAATTTCAAATCCTAAGATCTTTCTTGATGATAGTTATTAGTTGGGGTCTTGCTAAATGACCTCTACTAATTAACTCAAGGGTGATTACATTATGAGTCTTGCTAAGAGATTGACAGGACCCCTTTATCATGGTCATTAAGAGTCTTGGTATTTCTTTAACCTCTTTGCCAGTTCAAATTTGAAATCTCATATTCTCTTAACAATGATTATTAGTTAGAGTCTAGTAGAACAATCATTGCTAATTATCTTGAGGCTTATTACACTATAAGTCTCACCAAGATATTGACAAAACCTTTCTAGCATGTTCATTAAAAATCTTGATATTCTTTAGTGCCTTGGTCAATCCAATTTCAAAATTGCTCAATTCTCTTGCTGATAATTATTACTTGGGGTTTAGTAAAGTAATAGCTGCTAATTATTCAAAAGGTGATCATGCTAAGAGTCTCACTGAGAGATTGATGGGGCACCTAGCATGACTATTGACATCCATTGTCATGACCATCAAAATCCAAAATGCCTTTGAAAACCCTAGCCAAGCTTTGTACTTTTTTAATCACTAATCTAGTTAGGTAAAACCCTAGTCCAGTTAGTTGCTTTTTTAAACCTTAATTCAGTTAGGTCAAATCCTAGTTAAGCAAAGTACTTTTTTAAACTCCAATCCTATTGGGTCAAACTCTATTCATGCTAGGTACTCTTTGTAAACCATAATCCAGTTAGGTTAAACCTTAGTCAAGTTAGATACTCTTTTTAAACCCTAATCCAGGTGGATCAAACCCTAGTCAAGTTAGGTACTTTTTTAAAGCCCTAATCCAATTAGGTCAAACCATAATCAAGCTAGGTATCCACTTAAATCCAAAAGCACTAGGTTTCCATTTTTGATATAAGTCCAAAAGCACTAGGCTTTCATTTTTTATATAAGTCCTAAATGATGGTTAAATTTTACTCACTTGCAGCATTAATCATAAATCATGCTTGATCATATGTGAAACTGATAATGAGATAGATTAAAAGAACAAACAAAATAAATTTGTTCGAACAAAACTTAAAACACAGTTTTAAAATCAAAAAGTAGCAAAACACCAATTTGATACCGAAAAGGCATTGTAGAGGCATTAATACTTTCCCTACATATAACCAACTAACAAAACCAATGTTTGTGATAAAAATCATATTTTTTAGTCTCCAATCTCACTATTTAAACTTAGATCAATCGCAACACCAATTTACCATAATTTTCAAAATCCCTTTTCAAAACTTGTTTTTAAAATTCATTTTTTAATTACTTTTGATTGTTACTTTGCTTCATGATGTTGACAATGTTTACTAGCATTGAATCTTATTGAATATCCATAGAAGTTAGTGATATTATATTTATTATACTATTGAGCAAGATCACTTCATAAATCAATTTTTATACACAAACCAGTTATATTAAAAGCTTGATTTGATAGCTAAAACCAATTACAATTAATTAATTATTATGTTAGTTGCATGCTTCTTAGTTATTTATCCTCCAATTAGCAATTATACACACTGACTGTGGCATTCAATCACACTCATAATATCTAGGCTTACGTTATTTGTCTCCATACCAACTTTAGTTTAACTTGAGGAAACCATATATAACCATTGCCTTGGAAATGGAGAAGAAGTGAAGGTAGAATTATGCTTTCTGTCAACTAAACCCTTCTCTTATCAACTTTGAAATTTAACTCCAAATAAAGTTTCAAATTTTAGCAAATAAACCCTTACATTCATCTCTCCAATATATCACAATATTGTTTAAGAACCCAACAAATGTGTGATTTAATTTGGGAGGAAAATTTTATATTGAATGAACATAAATAATTATGAAAAATGATGATTAATATTCTAATAATTAGGATACATAACCATATCAAATAATTAATTAAATTTTAATGACAACATTTGTTCTAAATAAATAGTTATGTGGTCAATCAATCCCTAAATTTTTTTAATATTAGTTAAGAACTATACACACTTGGGATTTAATTTGGGAGGGGAATAATGTTCGGAATATTCAAATTATTTTTACTATGAATCCTATTGTCAAAATTTTTATTTATTTCTATTTCAAAACAAGTAATTAAATTTTAATCATAATCTCATTTAATTTTCATAAGTATAACTCAAATGATCACATTATTGGTCAAAATGAATTACATGTATTAGGTATGTGGGGAAGGGTTAATTTATAGTGAATAATCATAGTTAATTATTTTAACTACAGATAATATTGTAATAATTCTAATTTAGTACTATATCAGGTCATGTTATAAAATTTTGATGATAATTTTATTTAAATTAATAATCAATTATTCAATCAATTCTCAAATTATCACAATCTATCTCAAAAAGTATACATACGTAGGATTTAATTAATAAGGCCTATAATTCATGCTTATATTGATTTATGTTATGCAATCAATTATTAATTGGCACAACATTTGATTCATCCTAGTATTGTGTTGTCAACACTCCAAAAATAAATACTTTACCCTTAGTTACCAACTAATAGATAGAGCAAATAAAGGTTGATCCCATTGAAAGTGCAAGTAATCAAACACCACTATTCTTAGAACAAACATAAATCCAACCGGGGGGGATGGATGCAAAGCATACAATAGCAAGTAAATAAAGTTAAATGGTAAAAAGAGATACTAGACAAAAACAACTTCAGTTCTAGGTTCAATCTCACCCCTATAGTTAATAGTAACAATCAAGATCAAATTACTCTATCATCTTTCTAAGTTATCAACCCAAGACAATAATAAGCTCAATTCAAAATAACATAAGCAACTTCATAGAAAATTGTAGAAATAACTTTACTAAGATAATTAATCCATCAACTTGTGCTAAGTGCTTGATATCCCTATGAACTGAAAAGAAAACTTTAGTCAAACATGTTGAAAATAAAAAACAAGTGTTTTAGTTTGTGTGCCATAAGTAGAAGAAGAAGAAGAACGTCCTCTAAAATAAATCTTAAGAAACCTATTTATACTTTAAGTCATGCCTCCAATATCCTAGGTTAGAAAAGTGGTTGTTGAAGCTACTAAATACCACAAAATCACCCCAAACCTATGGATCTTCTCAAAACAGGTCTACTGCAAAATTCTAGATCAATGTTAGAATTTGAGATGTAGTTTCAAAATAGCAAACAATAGAATTAGGCTTGGCCTCCTCATGAAAGTTGTATCCCTTTTAATTGGTTTTTTGAACTTTTTGAATAACCTCAATTAGACTTCTATAACTCTAGATATCACAAAATACTGACCATCACAAAAACCATTTTCCTAAGTTGAGAAGAACTAGGATTCTTGATTCCACACTAACTTTGAAGCTTTGGTTGGAGGCCTAAACAAACTCTAAATTAGATGATCCATTCCATTATGAAAATCCCTAGATGTCTACTTTAAATCTTATGAAGGCACTTTTTTATTCTAGAACTCTTTGATGGTCAAAAACCTAAGAAACCACATAGAAGTTAGTTTCTTATTAAAATAGGAATTCTTCTCCTTTGAAATTAAAACCACCAAAGCCTTCCAAATCGTGTCCTAACACAAATATGACTCTAATGAACATACTAAGACCCAGAAATAGACTAGAAGAGCTATAGAATAAAGGGAAGAAGGATATAAAATTATTTACTTATCACATCAATTAACATAGTAGTTTCTACTTCTATTGAAAAATTTCCCACACTAGGTCTTAAGTTTTCCTACAAACCAAGATCTCGCTTGCATTATAATTTACTCATGCCTTTCACTCATGTATGTGATCTACCACTATGACTTACTAATCATAAACTTAGCAACACAGTTACTGTTTTGATCACAACATGGACACTACTACTAGTTGCCAAATCACAAACACATCTATTAGATATCAAATCACAATCACAACTACTACTCTTCTTGTGGTTATGGAGATACTACCAAAGCCTTCCAAGCATACACATTCCAAATCTCAAAGGTGAAAGGTGGTACCTTTAAGAAAATATTCTAGATAGAGTTGGGAAAGTTGAGGGTCAGAAACTTTTCTTCTCTATCAAATTTTTCTTTATTAAGTGTGTGCCCTTTTTCTAACTCTTATTCCTTTTTAAATATTTACCACTAGTTTAAAACCTATTTTAACTAGGACTCCCCATAGGTAGAATTAAACTCAAGTTAGGATTTTGATATTTAGGATTAAACTAATTTAAACTCAAATTGACTAGAATAATTAGTTAGATTTTATTTTTAAACAACTAAAAATAATATATCAACTAATTTGTATAAGTTTAAGTAGAACTCATTTAATTAATTATCCTCAAAGATACACTTTAATTAATTAACTAATAATTAATTAATTCCATTCTATTACATGTCCATGTGGATGCACCATATGGCCCCATGCAACATCTCCCACTTGTACATGTTGGAGATGCCAAATAAAATCTTAATCTCATAAATTATATATCCAGTCATCTAGGAAAATAGAACATGTGACGCATGAGAAAGGGTACCAATGAGTGACTGTTGTATGAAGCTACCATCAAACTAACATAACATCACTTGAAATCTTGCTGCCCCATAAATCATTTCATTCTCACACCAGAGCTTTGTATCTCTGATCCCATAAAGCCATGTAAAGATCACTACATGCACTTGTACTCATAGTTATGCTAGCGACAAAGTAGGCATGACTACCCAGGTAATGAGTCAGAAATCCTAGGTGCATATGAAAATGATTTTTTCTTGGATACTTATGCCAATTTATCCAGGTTTAGCTATTTTCCTAGACATGTTCTATTGGACTATGTCTTTCTTGACCCTTGGAGTGCATGCTAAAGAAGCAACACTAAACCTAAATTCCATGATATAAACCAAAGTCACAAAGAGTGCTTAGGCTAGAATTTATAATCTTATATAAGGCTCACATAGTGATGAAACAAGAATCTAATCAATCACTCCCCTTTTTTGGTGACTTATACATATGTTGTATGAATTGTATGCTATGGTGAAACTCCCACTTAGGGTTTGTCATGTTCCAATAAACACCATACAGAACATGGTTACTCAAATCACAAAAAGACTAACTTGAATCACACCAAATTCAAACCTAACTTCTATCAACCTTTATAAAGTAAGTAATTTCCACATATCAACTTATAGAGTCTCATCTTAGCCATATACTAATGCAACTATTTTTAACCTTCCTCTTGATGATCATTTAAGTCTCATTCCACTTGCTACTTAGGTGCTAGGGTGATTTTCTCGAGTGAGAGAGAAAATCTTTTAAGCTTGGTGACA
Source organism: Dicorynia guianensis (assembly GCA_037013595.1). Taxonomy (NCBI): domain Eukaryota; kingdom Viridiplantae; phylum Streptophyta; class Magnoliopsida; order Fabales; family Fabaceae; genus Dicorynia; species Dicorynia guianensis. The sequence continues at coordinate 18,223,069 of JASUAB010000002.1, read as the reverse complement.
ACTTAGATACATGCCATCATTTAAAATAACTAATTATACTCAAATAAAAGGGAGGCTCTTTTATTAATATATAAAAATGAATATAAAAACATATCAAATCCTTAACAACCCTCAACCTTTAATGTCACAACCCAAACCTATGGGCCATGATTGGCACATAAGATAAGCTGGCCCAAAGGCCTACCTAGCTTGGCTAACCTAACTCAAAAAGAATAACTACGTAGTAAAATTATTTTTCTACATAACCAAATATATTACCAAAAATTTTGGCATATTCTCCCTTAAAATATCGACTTTCCCAAAAATATAACAACCTGTAATCAACATTTCGTAATTTAGAATTATCCAAAATTACACCTACAAATTATAAATACATAATGTAAAATCAGGTCATCTGCCATTTAAGTGGTTCACATTCCCTGACTATTCCTATAGCTACAAAATGAGGAAATCTAAGCAACAAGTCTTCAAAAGAGTTATCTAGCAATAAAAATCAAGGTCTCAACATTCCAGCAATAGCTAACAAGGATGATCACTATCTGAAAATAAGAAACATAAAGAATGTGAGACATACAACTCTGTGAATGCATAATTAACAAAGTGACAAGGAAGGGAAGCAAGCATGATGCATATCAAGATTAGCAACAACTAATCTTAACTTAAAATAATGGACATAAATCTTTAAACCAACAATCAAAAATTTTATAAATCAAATAACTAAGACACTATATGTAGGATCCTTTATAGTAACATGATATCCATAAATATATATATATATATATAATGCAACACCATAAAGTATAGAAATATAAGCAAGGGAAAAATAATTTACAACCCAAGCAAAGTATACACCAGATCATCCCCTGAAGTCACAAGAAATTCCTATGGAGTATACACCAAATCATTCTCCAATGGGTTCCATCTTATTGTCGCACCAACGTGGAGTATGCACTAGAACATTCCCCATGAGGCTTGAAACAATATTCATCTTTATGGACACCTGTGAAGTATACACTAGATCATTCCCCATAGGGACTAAAATGATATCAATGTTAAGGGATACCTATTTAGTATACACTAAGTCATTCCTCATAGGCTCTACATCCTTATTTCTATGTGCATAACTATAGATTTATCTAACATAATACCCTTACTAAATCAAATATTTATAGGAAAATTATATTGAAAAGCTGATTTCCTAAGAGTTATAAACTATAACTCTAACATAGACAACACTAGAGATGATTAATAGTAGAAGTGATTTATGTGCAAAAAGAAAATAGATATTTAATGTTGAACTGAACAAAATAGGAGTGCATAAAAAAAATATAATCATGACAAAGTTAATTAGATGGTACAATGCTATTATACACTCACTACTAGTATTGCCAAACAAGTGCAAATTGTCTCCAATGGCTCAAGTTGGTGGGCCTCCAAAGAATCTATAAAAATAATTAGATTCTTTCACATGTCAAACCATATTTAAAAGTACTAACATGGCTAAAACATTGTTAAAAATAACATAAATCTCATCACTTCATGGTAGCATATCCTAAAGTGATATTTCTAACTATGGCTACAAGTTACGTGCTAATGCTAACTTTAAAAATTTTTCTAAACACCATAAAGGTGTTACCCAGTCGTCAACATATATTTCAAGGCTCCCATAGCTTAGAAACACATATTTACTAATAGATTACTATCCTATAACCACCATCAACTCAAGGAAAAATTATATCAATTCATATAGCAAGCTAAAATTTATTTGGAAAGCATATGGCATAAGATTGAACCAATAGGTATCAAGAGAGAGAAATTTTAAAGAGGGAAACTTAATTATAATAAGAGTTCCATGGGCTAGTCTCTAAAATCATAAAGGTCTAAGGAAAAAATTTAACTTACCCACTTGATAATGGAAAGATAAAGAGGTTCAAGCTACCCTAAGACTATTGTCATCAAGCATAAAATTTTTCAATGGGTAATTACTTTTTGTGACAAAGAGGAAGGAAAATGAGGGATTTTTAGAGAGCTAAGTGTGTAGAAGGCTAGATTGTCCAATGGGTCAAGTGCATCTAAGTACCAATCAAGAAGAAGTGAGAAGAAAATGATTAAAATAGGTGACTAAAGGGCTTGAAAGGTTAGGAAAATAGGGGAGGGGCAACTAAAAAATGAGGAAGAATGGGTGTGGAGGGAATGAGGAAAGGGAAAGGGGAAAGAGGCAAAAAGAAGACCCTCTTATAAAATCACCAAATTGACCCTGTAATTTTTTTCTTCTTAAAACAAACTATTGTTACAATTAATGTGATTATGAAAAGCATCTCTGACAGTGGGATTAGTAAAGGGATCAGCAAGCATATCACTAGTAGGAAATGTTTTAACTCAACCAACCTTTGGGTAATAATGTCTCTAACAAAATGGTAACAAGTGTTAATGTGTTCAGGCATTCCATGGTACTTAGGATCCTCTGTGTAGGCTAGGTTAGCTGTATTGTCATAATAAATTGTGATAGCCTCTTGTCAGTGCCCTCCTATGCTCAAGTTATATAGAAATGTCTTTAAACATAAATGATCTTGCACTATAGAGGTGAAAGCCACATATTCTAACTCTATAATGGAAAAAGAAACACATGTCTACTACTTTCTACTTTAAGAAATGGTTCCATTGCCAAGTATAAATGTGCCTTCTAAGGTAGACTTATACTCATCCCTGTCTATTAATCCATTAGCATTGATGAAACAATCGATGTTTAAACTCCCACCTTGCTAGCATAAAAGGCAAATTTGTGGTTCCTTTTAAATAACTAAGTATCCTTTTGACTGCAAATCAATGGGCAGTCCCAAGGTTACTTCAATAGTTACTAACCATGCCTACTGCAAAGCATATGTTGAGTCAAGGACACAACATAGTATACATGCGACTTCTGACTACATTGGCATATGAAACTTTTGCCATTTCCCACTTCTTTTCCTTGATTTTTGGACATTATTCCATAATAAGATATAAGATGTTTTCCATTGAAGTATCTAAAGGCTCATAGTTATACATTCTAAAATGTTCCCAAACCATTTTGTTATGAACCAATGTGTTTTTCAATTGACCACTAACTCTAAACTAAAGTTAAAACTCATAAGATAATTCTCATTCAATTTAGTTGTAAATTATAACCCATTTTAATACAAAGAAAATGAAAATAACTGAAAGTACATGCAAAACAAGAATGCAAAAATAACGAGTAAGGGTGTCTGTGAGAGACATTGTGTACTAACACAATTAGTTTAGTTATGGGGGTAACTACCCCATGAAGTCTTTCATCCATCCTAGTGTCTTAAAGATCATGCTTAAATGGCTTGCAATGGTTATTGGCAAGATCCTTGGTAGCACGATTTAGATGCACTCCTTCCTTGATAAGGATCAGGGGCTTATAGAGTGAGCCCTAATGAGGCAGGTTAGCTTGTAACATCATGCCAGCCTTGAACAAACACCACAACTTAGTTCTCCATTCCTATTTCCATTAAATCATCTTAGTCACCCACCATGAGCAAGAATTGTCCCTTACATCATTGTCGCAAGTTTCACTTTTCATCAAGTAGAAACTAAGTTCTTGCTCCCTTTTAAGTTACATCCCTCAATGTAATCTCTTCACTTTCATAACTAAAATTAAACTAGGTTCCTCATGTTAAACTTGCGGTAGAGGCAATATTGTGCCCATATTGGGTGAAGTCATGGTCACCATAGTTTGAGTTGTGACACTTAACTCTATCATTCTAATGATGCCACAAGTAGGATGTAAAGCTCGTTCAACTTCCCAACAATGTGTGTCATGACCTGTGGCTAAATCCATTGCTTTATTCAAGTTAATAATGCAATCCACTTGAAATACTTGTCAGAGTTCAAGGCATAATCTTGACACCAAAAAAAAAAAAAAAAAAAACTTGCTTGCAAAGACTCATCAACCTTTAATGCCTATGATAGCAAGACTTTAAAAGGCTCCTTTTATCACAACTTTCAAAGTTCTCCTATTTGGTTGACATACATGGACACATTACATTTCCTTTTAAGGGCATCCTTAAACTCTAGCCATGGCTGCAACAAATTATTGGAATATATGTGCTAGTACTAGGCTGAGGCTACTTCCTCCATGTGAAATCCTTGAGCTGTAACCATATGATCTTTGGGATATGCTAGAGATGGAAATAAATTCCAACCTAAAAGAGTACTCATTAGGTCCAGTCCTATTAAACTTGTGAACCTCCAAACGAATGGAATAAGGAGCAAGATTGTTTTCAACAATTCCTGACCATGGCATGTTTGGGTGTGATGGCTCTTAGCTATTCGAACAATGCACATGTTGGTGGAGCTCTTCTATACATCAATCCATCTTAGCTAAGTAGGTTTGTCATTGCTATAATTGGCAGGTAAGTTTGGTCATTGGGCATTAGCTTTCAACTTGTGAGTCTACCTACTCCTCTATGGGTTATAATACCTTCATAGCTATGTGGTTTAGGGTACTCTCAATGAAAGTACCAATTGTCACAAAACTGAAGGGATAACCCCCTTTAAATAAATATAAAGAAAGTAGAAATAACTTAAAATACATGCAAAACAAAAATGTAAAAATAATGAGCAAGGGTGTCAAGGAAGGAGACATAGTGCACTTGCAACCCCAGCTAAGTTATATGGGTAACTACATCATGAAGTCATTTATCCATGCTATAGTCTTAAAGATCATGCTCATGTGGCAAGTGGATATTGGTGGGATCTTTACCAACACATTTTAGATGGACTGTTTCCATGTGGTATTGGCCTCAATGAGGCTACTAAGCTTGAAACATCCCTTTGCCCTTGAACTACTAACTTGTCCTCAAGGTGAATGGTTAGTTTTAGCTAGTTCTTGCTTCCCATTTCCAATGACTCATCTTCATCACCCACCATAAGCAAGAATCATCACTGGCATCTTTGTCATGAGTTTCACATCTCATTGCAATTGAAACAAAGTGCTTGCTCCTTTTTTAGTTGAAATCCCTTATGGCTAAGTCTCTTCACCATCTTCACAAGAATTGAATTAGGCTCCTCATGTTGTTGAACTGATGGTAGACCTAATACTGTGCCCATTTTGGATGGAGTCATGATCACCAAGGTTTGAGCTGCAATACTAGAGTTAATGGTTCTAGGGGTAACATGGCCAAGGTGCAAAGTTCCTTCAAGTTCGTTATGCATCATGAACCCAAAAAAGCTCCATAGCTTTATTCAAAGTAGTGGGCCAATCTAGTTGAAGTGTCCGTCATAGTTTAGGGTGCAATCCTAACATGAAAAAACTTGTTATTAAAGACTTATTAACCTCCATGACTTGTGACAACAAGGCTTTGAAAGGGTCCTATATTACTTCAAAGTTCTAGTTTGCTAAAACTGGAAAAATTCTCCTATTTGGCTGACATACATGGACACACCAAATAATGTCTTAAGGGCATCCTTAAACTTCGGCATGACCGTAACAAATTACTATAATACATGTGCTAGTACAAGGTTGAGGATGCTTTCTCCATATGAAATTTGGAGATTGTAATAAAGTACAACCCAAAAGAGCCACTCATTGGGTTAGTCCCATTTAACTTGTGAACCTCTAACAAAAGGAACAAGGAGTGGGATTCTTTTTAATAGTTCCTAATCATGGCATTTTTGAGTGTAGTGGCTCCTGGCCATTCAAACAGTGCTCACATTAATGGAGCTCTTCTATACATCCACCCATGTTAGATAAGTAGGTCTATATTTATTGTATTTAGTGGGTAAATTTAGCCATAAGGCATTACTTTTTGGCTAATTTAGCTACCTGCTCCTCTACAAGTTCCTGTACCTTCATAGCTTAGTGGTTTAGGGTGCTCTTAATGAAAGCATCAATTGTTACAAACCAAGGTGTTCTTTGAGTGAACATTGACTCCAAACTAAAGATGAAACACAAGATAATTCTCATTCAATTCAACTAAAAGGATACCCCCTTTAAAGACAAAGTAAATAGAAATAACTAAAAGTACACACAAAACAAAATTGCAAAAATAATGAGCAAGAGAGTCAAGGAAGGAGACATGGTGCACTTGCACCACCAGTTGAGTTCAAGGGGTAACTACGCCATGAAGTCCTTCATCCACCTGAAGTCTTAAAAATCATGCTCGCGTGGCATGAGGTAGGTATTTGTGTGATCCTTGGTAGCACATTTTATATGCACTCCTTCCATGATAAGGATAGGGTGAGCCCTAGTGAGGTTGTTGAGCTTGTTACATTGCCTCATCCTTGGTTAACCACCTGTCCTCAAGGTGGACAAACAAGTTCAACTCATTCCTCCTTTCTTGTTCCCACTGAGTAGTCTTCATCACGCACCATGGACAAGAATTGTCCCATGCATCTATGTCGCAAGGGCAAGTTTCTTTACTAATTTCATAGAATCATAGTGGGCTCCTCTTGTTGCACTAGAGGTAAAAGCAATATTGTGCCCCATTTTGGGTATAGTTATGGTCACCATGGTTTAGGTTATGATACTAGACTCTATTGTTCTAGCAACACTACAAACAAGGTGTAAAGCTCCTTCAAGTACCCTATGATGTGCCTCATGAGTCATAGCAAGATACATAGCTTAATTCAAAGCAAGTATGGTGATCCAATTAAAGTGCCAATTGGAGCTTGAGGCACAATCCTAAAATGAAAAAAATTATTTGCAAAGAATCATTAACCCTTATTACATATGACAGCATGGCCATGAAAGAGTCTCAATGTTTCTTCAAAGTTCTAGTTTGCAAGAGCTTTGAAAGTTCTCCTATTTGGTCAACATATGTAAGGCACAACAAATCTCCTCTTATGGACGTCGTTAAACTCCAACTGTGATTATAACAAATTGTTGGCATACATGCATTGGTATTAGGTTTAGGCGACTCCCTCCATGTGAAATCTTGTAAGCTATAACCATATGATCTCTGGAATATTCTACAGATTGAAATAAAGCCCAACCCAAAAGAGCCACTCATTAGGGCCAAACCTATTAAACTTGTGAACCTCTAAACAAATGGAACAAGGAATGGAATTGTTTTCAACTATTTCCAACCATGGCATATTTAGGTAGGTGGCTTTTAGCCATTTGATTAATACTCATGCTAGTGGAGCTCTTCTATACATCCATCCATGTTACCTAAGTAGGTTTGTAGTTGCTATAGTTGGCAAGTAAGTCCAGCCATCTGACATTGGTTGTTGGCTTATGAGGTTGCCTACTTCTCTATGTGTTCATGTACCTCCATAGCTTGACGGTTTGGGGTGCTTTCAATTATTATGAACAAAGGTGTTTTTCAAGTAACACTGACTCCAAACTAAAGGTAAAATTCAATAGATAATTCCTATTCAATTAAACTAAAGGGATAATCCCTTTTACATTCAATGTCAATGGAAATAACTAAAAGTGCATACAAAACAAGAATACAAAAATAACAAAGAAGGGGGTGTTGAGGAAGGAGATGTGGTGCACTTGCACCATCCGTTGGGTTATAAGGGTGACTACCCCATGGAGTCTTTCATCCATCCTGGAGTCTTAAAGATTGTCTTCACATGGCATAGGGTAGTTATTGGTGGGATCCTTGGTAGCACATTTTGGATGGATTCCTTCCATGATAAGGATGGGATGGTTATTGCATGGGTCTTTGTAAGGCTTATAAGCTTGCAGTATCCCCCTACTAGTAAACTACCACCTTATCCTAAGAGGTGACAATTAGGTTTAACTCATCCTCCCTTATTGTTTCCGCTAACTCATCTTTGTCACCCACCATGAGAAAGAATCATCCCTTGCATATATGTCACAAGTTCCACTTCTCATCTCAATTGAAATGAAGTCCTTGCTCCCTTTTAAGTTGTAATTCCTTAAGGGTCACCCTCTTCATCAACTTCACTAGAATTGAAATATGCTCCTTAAGTTGTTGCATCAAATGCAAAGTCAATACAATGCCTATTTTGGGTAAAGTCATGGTCACCATAGTTTAAGTTGTGATACTGGACTCAGTTGTTCTAGTGGTGCCATGGGTAACTTGTAAAGCTCATTCTAATTCCCTATGATATGCATCATAAGCCATAGCAAGATCCATAGCTTGATTCAAGCTAGTAGGACAATCTAGTTAAAGTGCTCATCAAAGTTCAAGTCATAGTTTTGATATGAAAAAACTTGTTAGTAAAGACTCATCAACCCTTATTATCAATGATAGCATGGCTTCAAAAGAGTCCTAATATTCCTTCAAAGTTTCAGTTTGTGAGAGCTTTGAAAGTTCTCTTGTTTGGTTGACATATGTGGACACACCAAATATCCTCTTAATGGTATCATTAAACTCTGGCCATGATCACAACAAATTATTGCAATACATGTGCTAGTACTAGGCTAAGGCAACTCCCTCCATGCAAAATCACACAATCTATAATCATGTGATCTCTGGTATATTTTGGTGATCAAATTAAAGGTCAACTAGAAAGAGACACTCATTAAGGTTAGTCCCATTAAACTTTGTGGACCATAAAATGAATGGAACGAGGAATGCTATAGTTTCCCAACCATGGCATGTTTGGGTGTGGTGTCTCCTAGCCATTCAAAGGAGACTAATGCTAGTGTAGCTATTTTATTGATCCATCCATGTTAGCTTAGTAGGTCTTTAGTCGCTATAGGTAGCATGTGAGTTTGGCCATCTAGTGTTGGCTTTCAACTTGTGAGGATGCCTACTCCTCTATGAGGTCTTATACCTCCATGGCTAGGTGGTTTAGCATGCTCTCAATGAAAGCACCAATTTTTATGAACCATGTTGTTCTTCAAGTAAACATTGACTCCAAACTAAAGATAAAAACCCACTAGATAATTCTTATTATAAATGAAGGGATAACCCCCTTTAAATACAAAAAAAATGGAAATAACCAAAAGTACATGAAAAACAAGAATGCAAAAATAATAGGAAGGGGTGTTAAGGAAGGAGACATGGTACACTTAGACCACTAGCTAAGTTATGAGGGCACTACCCCATGAAGTCTTTTATCCACCCTAGAGTCATAAAGGTCATGCTCATGCTAACTAAGGTGGTTACTAGAAGAATCCTTTACAGCTATTAAGTCCAATTTTTAACATATTTTAATACCCTTTTTTAATGTTCTATTTACTTTAATTGACTACATTTCACCTTGAGATTAAATATTACACCAAGTCTCCAACTTTGTTATTTTAGGTGAATTGCATAAAGGGTAGATTTTTCTTGGATTTCAAAGATAGCACAAGGGTTATAATAAGACAAGACTAGAGAGAGGTAGCTAAGGCATGTTATGAGCCATGCATGACTAAGAACTCCATAAGTACAAGTGGAAAATTTGAAATGAACCTTGAAAACTAGAGTTTTCTAAGTGGCAACTAAAGAGCTTCATATATGGAGTTTCTGACATCCAATTGAGGAGATTCTTCATTTCAAGGAATCTAGACATTCAAGCTTCAAATTGACTACTCATATGCCTTGATTGGATGTGAATAATATGGTCAAATTAGTAACAAAATTACATGCAGTCTAGTTCATGCCTAAGTGAACAGTCCATAAAGAATGAGGGACGGTGTGAAACTAGACATCCAAATCTTTCCAAGAAGTACTCATGGGTCACTAGAGGACATGTCTAAGGTATAGGAATTTTTGGATAAAATTTAAAGTCTGTTGGATGCACAAAATTGCAAAGTGTGCTGCATTAACCCAATTAAGTCCAATACCACGTAAGCTAATCCAAGTATTCAATAAAGCCAAGGAGGAGCCATTTTTCATAGTTAAGTGAATGCTCAAGAGTTCTATGGTGAGTCAAATAAGGGAAAGCATCTAGGGTTCAAGATGAAGTCAAATTTAGCTATTTTAGCATATTTTAGCCTAAATCTCCAAGAAGTGGACTTGCACCTAAGAAAGGCTCAAGATCCATATTTCCACTCTTAAGAAGGTTCCTAATCAGAGTTTAGAGTGTGACTAAGTGTGATTAATGGGTTGGATAATCAAAAAATGCCAAGATTACACTAGAGCTTTCAAGAAAGGCCCAATCTATTGTTTTGAGAAGTTTTTGAAGTCTTGGATTAGTCTTGATAAGTGCATAATTTGATATCCTTCTCCCCTTTATTCTATTGCTTTCCTAGTCTATTTTTAGGTCTTGGTAATAGGATGCAATTTGGAAGGCTTTAGTGGTTTTAATCAAAAAGGAGAAGAATTCTAGTTCTGATAGGAAACTAACCTCCAATCTATTTTTCAAGATTTTGACCATAAAGGCATTCTAGAATGAAAATGTGACTTTCATAGCTTTTAAAGTAGACATCTTGGGCTTTTAAGAATGGGCTACATTGTTCAAATTAGAGTTTGTTTTTGGTCCTCTAACTAGAGCTTCAAAGTTTGTACAGAATTTGGAATCCTAGTCCTACTCTATTAGGATTTTGACTAAAGCAATAGTTAGTATTTTGGTGACATTTAGAGTTATAGAAGTTTGATTGAGGTGATTTGAAAGGATATAGAAAGCTAATAAAGAGAAATACCTGATAAGCCAAATCCCACCATCCTATAGTCCAAAATTATGCCAAAGTCTAACATAGATTTAGAAGTTTTGGATCAAACTTGTTTTGAAAAATCTAGTTTGGTATGAGTTTGTGGTGCATAGTAGCTACAAAAGCTTACTTTTTGGCCTTGTTTATTAAGAAAGGCATGGCACATCTCATTGGAGGCAAATTTTGGTGAAGAAAGCAAGAGTGTATGGCATCTTCATGAGGATCTAGGTGTTGCAATGAATCTTAAACACAAGAATGTGATCTACACTTAAAGCTTTGGCTAGGATGTTTTCTTGGAATATTGAAGAGGAAGAAGAGGTGTGATCCAAAAAGAAAAGAAATCTTGAGCAAGGGGAGTCTATGAATAGATACCTTAGAATTAGATTTCTTACTTCTAGTTCCACATCTTTGTTCCTATTTTTGTTCTTCTTAATTGGTTTATTTCTTTTCAAGATTCTAGCTACATGATAGTTTTTAATTATATAAAATCTTGATTTGAATTTGATGATAGTAATGAATCTTTAATAGGGATTAGCAACTGAACTAACATGAATAGTTAGCAAATTAATTGATCTTACTATTCTTGAACTCAAAGATTTCTTTTCTACTCTAAGCTTTAGGAATTTAATTAGCCTAATAATGCAAATTAGATTTAAGAAAGAGTTGAGTGATTCTGGAAATAGATAACCTCACTCTAAGTTCAATTAGGTAGAATACATTTAGAGATTAATAGAATAGGAATATCTCTAACTATAGGTGCAATCTTTTAGATGCCTAAGCTTCATGCATTACCTAATTCTATTAATATAGGCATATAAATTAAATGCTAGGGTAGACCTAATCACCTTAGGAATAAGGAAGTAGATATAAGAATGCATTAATAGGTAGTCCTAAGTTTAAAGAATACTAAGATTGTTACTTTCTTGTTAGGATAATTAGTGAAATTGTGAAATCCATAGTCCTTAATTCATTAAAAGAACATTCTTGCAATCTTTTCCTGCCAAGTAGTTTAGTTTTACATTTAAGTTTAGATTATGTTTTACATATTTCCTATTTTCCAAATAGATTTTAGCCTAAGGCAACTTTAGTTTTTAGATTATTAGCCAAATCCTTGTGGGTTTGACATCCTAGGAATACTACCCTAATATCTGGTAGTGTATACTTGTACCTTGAGATATTTGTGTAGCTAATTCCACAACAACAACACATTTTGGATGGACTCCTTCCATGATAAGAATGGGGTGGTTAATGACATGGGCCCAAGTGAGGTTGGTGAGCTTGTAACAAAGGATGTCACCAAGGATAATCTCAAATGGTCCTTTAAGTTTAACATGTTCATCATTTCTTCTAGAACTCACTTCTCAAAATTAACATAATAATGCAAAAATAGAGCTACCATTGCTTATTACTTTCAATTGTTTCTAGCACCCATCCACTCTTTGCTTTTCATTACTCTATTACCATAATCACACCGAATTTTTTAGTTTCTATTGCTATACTACTCTTCAAGGGAATTATGTAATACTAGGAATTTTGTAGGCTACTTCACACAAATCACCCAAACCAGTCAAAACAAATTGACAACAATTTGGTTGGTTCAAGTGATGCAAAATTTGCACAACTATTTGATAGGAAAATTCCATGTTTTCACTTGGTTAACTCAATTAAATTGTCAATAAACTCAATTGAATCAACCCATTGAACACCCCTAGTTCAATTGACATGCAAAGCATACAACTCCAAGGATTATATTTGGCTTAGTTACCTCTTCAAAATAACTTTATTTTGCCATTGATAAAACTTTTAGTTTAAGTCTTAACAATTTTTAAAGTAATAATTCTTGTGACTTACTTATTATAAATGTAGTTTTGTAATATTAATATATATCAAATTTTAAAATTATGTATTAAGTGATTGTGATCTTAATTCAAATAATTAAATTTGATATATTGAAATTTACTTTAAAATTTTATCTCATTCTTGCTGGTCCTATATTAGTAAAAAGGCTTTTACATTGCTTAAAATTTCATGTAATTATAAGTCATATTCAAAAGATTTGTGATATGTGACAAATGAACTATTTTAATAATTTTTCTAAAAGCCATGACAACTATTAAATGTTTTAAACTCTTAAGAAATTTAATAAAAATTGGTTTACATTGAGGGTCATCCTTAAATCTATACCTCTTTACTTTATTGATGGATGTACTGACTGAGCATGTCTACAATACAATCTCAAAATGTATGTATTTTGGAGATGATATAGTCCTAGTAAAAGAATCAAAAGAAAAGGTTAATTATAAATTTTAGATATGGAGAGAAGCCTAGGAATCAAAAGGTTTCATTTGAGTAGAAGTAAAACAAAGTATATTGAGTATAAATTTAGTAAAAAGCGAGCAAATAATGATTTAAAGATAAAAATTAGGGAACATAGTATACCATAGGTGTCTAGGCTTCAGTATCATGGATTGATTTTACAAAGCAATGGAGAGATTAATGGGGATGTCACACACAATATCCAAGCTGGGTAAATGAAATGGAGAAATGTCTTGGAGGTCATTTGTGATTGCAAAATATCTAGCAAGTTTAAAGGGAAGTTTTACCAAACTACTATTAAACTAACTATACTCTATGGTAGTAAGTGCTAGATTTTGAAAAGTCAAAAAATGAGAGTGGTAGAGATGAAAATATTGAGATGGATGAGTGGACATAAAAGAAAAGACAAAATTTAGAATGATTGCATTGAGGAGAGTGTTATTATGGCACCTACTGAGGAAAAAATGACGAAAACTTAGTTATGATAGTTTGGGCGTGTGCAAAGAAGACTGCAAGAGACTCTTGTGAGAAAGATTGTTCAAATAGTTTTTAGCCTAATAAAGAGACATAGAGAAAGATACAAAGTGACACTTAGAGAGGTTATTAAAAGAGACTTTTCATTGAATGGTATTTTTGAAAACTTAGTTTTAGATAAATCTTTATGACATCGTTTAATCCATGTAACTAAACCTAGCTAGTAGGATAATGCTCTGTTTGTTGTTATTGTTATTTTAAAGAATTTAATATTTTGCAAATGCAATGCTTTAAAGTCTAAAATATTAAACTATGAAATTTTACTTTTTTGTGGATTTCTTTCAAGGTATCCCCAATCACTATTGGATAGGAGATTAATCCTTATTCGATATGAGAGCTATACGATTAAATCTCTCCTAACAAAGGCTACTCTAGACTCAAACTTTTAGTTCAAGGCAGAGGTAAAGTTAGCCTACCACTATGCTAACACCTAAGTTGTAAAAGAAATAAGTCTTAAATTTTAAAATCCTAAACATGAAACTTTAAACTTAAAATCATAAATACTAAACTTGAAAGTCTAAAATTTAAACTTTTAAATCCTAAACCATAAAACCCTAAGACTAAAGAATAAATTCCTAACCACTAAACCCTTGAAAATTCAATATTTAATTTGTAGCTATTACTCACTTATTATAAAGCCTAAATCCCAAAATTTATAACTCTAAATCTTAAAATCCTAAATAACATATCCTACACATAAAACATGAAACCCTATACCATAAAATGCTAAACTCTAAAATTTAAAACACTATACTCTAAATCTTAAACTCAAACTTAAATCCTTAATTTCTAAAATCCTAAGCACTAAATTTAAAAATCATAAACCACAAATTCTAAATCATAAATTTTAGTACATATAGTTTTAGAATTAATGCCATGTTATTCTCAAGATTTTGTTTTAGGGTTTAAATCTTAAGCTTTAGAGTTTTAGGTTTTAAAGTTTATGATTTCAAGAATTTAGGGTTTATTTTTTTTAATTTAATGTTTGGGATATAAGATTTAGATTTAGAATTTACATATTTTTAATATTTAACATTTAAAGATTAAAATTTAGAATTTAAGGTTCAACTTTCCAAAATAAAAATTTGAGGCAATTTAAAATTTTATCAAATAAATATTATAATTATTGAAAAAAATAAAATCTTATTCCTCTACTATTTTAAAACTTTAAATGTTATAGGACCCAATCACCTATCCACGTAAAGATTTTAAAGAAGTTAATCTAGACTGTGTTCAGGTTGAAAATTTTTTAATACAATTATTATATTATGATACCTATGTCTTTTATTTAAATAAAAATAAATAATTTTATTAATACTTATTTATATTTTTAAGTTAAAACTTTATTGTTAATTAGAATTTTAAATTAAAAAGATAACCAACTTGAAATACCTCTCTTATACTCTAATACTGTACACAGCTGATAGGAATTTCAAATAGCATAATGTTATTTTAAAAAATGTTATACTTATACTCTTATATTTATATTTTATTTATAATATATTATTTGAGATTAATTTTTAATTAAATATAAAATTTTTACATAAGATCAATCTAAAATTATACATTGTTAACAAAACTAAGTATAAAAACATCACAAAATTATTATTTTCACGTTCTTGGACCTCCATTTTTGCTGCACACTAACACGGAAAAGTTTAATAACAGAACAAAAATCTCTCTAGAACACGCTCTTTCATCTTGCATAGGCGTGGTATTCTTCCCAAAGGTTGCATTCTTCTTCCTTCTTAAACTGCAGAAAAAATCCCTCCTGTCATTGCTTTTTTGTCTCCAGTCCATCGCTCTCTGCTCGCTTTCACTCTCATGCTTGTCTGTAGTGTGCGGTCTTCTTCCCCAAACCGCGCGCTCTTCTTCCCTCTGAAATTGCAGAAAAAAATTCCTCCCTTAGAAGCTTGCTCTTGTGTCTCCCATCCATCACTCCCTGCTTGCGCTTGCCTACTCCCTCTCTAGTCACTGCTCTACCGTGTCTGCTGTCTACTCGCTCTTACGCTATTGATTTCGCTCTCTAGTCGCTCTTGCTCTACTGCGGTTCTAGCTTTCCCTAGTGGCTGGGTATCTGGTAGCTACTACATTTAGTAGAGATTTATAAGGCTAAATTGGGTCTTTATAGAGTCTTAAAAAACTGTTCCTTTTCTAGAGTGTTGAACGCATCAGTCAGGATATACACATGCAAAAAAGCATGGATGTTTGGCTTTTTTTAAATATAGGTTTTTTAATACACTTATGCAAATCAATCATTGGGTTAAAGTTTAGGCTATATTATGTGTACTTTAAAACAAAATTTTCTCTATCAGAATAATAATTATTTGGGAATAGAATTGACCAGTTCATTTTCCACTTTTTTAGTTCATCAGTAACATGAGTTATATAAATTGATTTATTGTTGTTTTCACTTAGATATTTAACTAACAACCATCTCACTTGACCACTGCCCTAGTGGATAGATCTACCCAACTACTCATGAGTTATCTTTCAAAAGCTACATATATATTTTGTTTGTATTTTATTAAAGATTATTCCACCATTAGTTTTTCCTTCTCTTATCTCTGTGTGAAGTTTATAAATTCTTGTTTCTGTCTCCTTCTGACCCTGGGAGCACATACAGATGTACTTTGCTTTGGTTTTAGCATAACTTATGAGGGAGATGTTTTCTTTCTTAATATTTACCTTTTAGGAAATTCTGTGAAAAGTATATCAAATTTAGGAAGTAACAACGAAACAAGTGGCTAGCTAAGTCAATTTCTTATTAACTCATTAACAACTATTTGAACATGGTTAACCACTGTGGTTAATTCTTTCTAAGCTGCAAATATTTTTTTCCAGTAGTTACTGAATTGGCAATATCCCTTCGTTTTTTGTGGGGACGCTAAACCATTTGGGAGATGGTAATTCTAGGCAGCTTTAATGTTATCGAATAGAAAGTACAAAAGAAGTTGCACCACGTAAGTGGGTGCATTCAACACCCCTCACGAATGGCTCTTTGAGCCATTAGAGTTGTGGATCCTATAGTTCAGTATATAAAACTAGTAAATTAGTGGTTTAGGTTCTTTTAAGTGGGGTTTTATTGAGAGTCAGTTTGTGATAATAGAGAGATTGAAAAGGAAAGGCCGTTGTGCTGTCTCCTACTCATTTATTAGTTCAATATTAGCATTTGTATTTTGAAAATAATCTATTAATTGTACACAGAGATCTCTCATATAATAACTTCACCATCAAAGACCTAGAGCAGCAGACTTGTCAATAGAGAAGCATATAAGAATCCTTGCATTTGTATATATTTTTGTTTCTTTTTGGGTAGCTTTAAAAACTGTCTAAGCCTTGATCATTTTCTATAATCCACAAGAACTTGTTTGCATCCTCTTTCGAGAGCAATAAGTCATAAGTTTATATTGCTTGTGCTAAATTGTTTTTCTTGTATGTATATAGTTTATATTGTGTATGCTAACTTGTTCTGCTCTCTCTATTGTATTTTCAGAGGAACTATTTCATGCTTGGAGAACATTCAGTGTCCTAAAAGTAAGCTCATTATTTTATGGATTTTGTATTTTACTGTCAGGATCTCACTATTGCTATAGCATTTGAGCCTGTTTGATTGTACTTTCATTTTTTATATTTTATATTATTCTGATTTTGGAGGTACACGGGAAAAGGGGGAACTATCCTACTACAGACTACCATACTTGTTTATCAAGATCTTGTTAATATAAACCTAATTCACTAAACTGATACAATTTTAGAATGTTGATGAAATGGAATATTAGATTACTTATCTAACCATGCTATGTGAGCATAAGTCAGTCATTTGAACCACTTGATTTGTCACAATTGTGAATGTCCCTTTCTAGGTTTTCCCTCCCTTGTAATTCAAGGTATTTACATTAATTTCCAACAAATAATATCTAACTTTTTGATAATTGGAAGAGAGGAGAGCCTAGGGTAGTTATTTATTTTTGGTCACATTGTGTGAGTACTTTTTCCTCTGATCTTATGGATGCATGAATTCCTTCCATCCTGTGTACCTGTGTACCATAAAGCAGTAACATAGTTAAGTATTATGAGAATTTCTATTAGAGCACTCAACAACATCTGGTTTGAAGATAAGGTGCTTCATGTCATTGATTGTATATGGCCCTTAAAAAGGTTTTTTGCACACAAATTCCTACATCTCTACCTTAAGTAATTTTTGAGAGGATTTTAAACGATGTAGAACAGCAGTGCAAATAGAACATAGAGAAGGAACTGACAAAGAACATAACAGAAAGACGGAGAGTAAAGAGGCACCTCATGAACTTTAGAAAACCATCAAGGACATGTTTCCAATGCCTGCAATTGGAATGGAACTAGGCTCTAATGAAACTTGTAATAGATAGTAGATTATTATAGGGAAAGAGATAGGGGAAAGAAAGCAGACACAGAAAGCACTGAGAAGTCCTATAAATATTCATCAAATCAATGTAATAATCTATAAGAACAATGAAATATCATAGGCATCTAACTTTTAGAAATTATTTCATATATAGAAAAAGAAAATTTTAAGATAAGCAGAAATAATAGAACAAACGGTCAACTAAATAACATATTGCAGCTACAAGAGATTATTAATTGTGAGAAACTACAACAAGGATCCTTGAAGCACAAATTTAAAAATTGAAATGCAACTGAAGTAGTCATGATTATCTTGTGCTATGGAATATCCATTGGACTTCAAACTGAAATCTACAGATTTCCTTTTATTAGAGGACTTTCCATTTCCTGAAGTTAGAAAAATATGAAGTTAAAATCTACTATAGATCAATGGCTCATCTATGCCATTCAAATTACATAACCATTTCGAAAATTACTTGTAGTCTCCTTCTACTTTGAGTTGAGTGCTTGCTTGAACTTGCAGCTGAAATGAATTGATACTGCACTCAATAAAGCCCCAGCAGCCATGAGAACAATTAGGCCTTTCATCTTGAAAAAGCCAACTTTTTGCTTTTATTGGCAAATCATTAGATAACCGAAGAACTCTAATTAGTGGTTTTTCTAATATAGTGCATTTGGCCATTAGCTTACCAACTTACCACCTCATCTTTGTTGATGACAGAAGTGTAGTGGCAAATATCTCCTAATTTGTTGTGGACCATATGAAGTGTGAAGGAGCAATTGTTTGGTGAATATTCAGCTATTTTTTTAAATGAACTATATGTCTAAGTGTATGTTACATGTTGATGGAGTATCTTTCAAATTGTATATATGTGAAACATAACTAATTAGCTTGTGTAGATTTTGAGGGAATTGGGTTGTAACTCTAACCAAGCTAAATTGTAAAGATGCAACTATGGAAGCTAGATTGTAGAAACAACCAAGTTAGTTAAAGGCATCATTTATTTGGCAATGTCCTTGTATAACTTTAATCAATGACACCATGTTGATACCCATTTGAAAGAAAATTCTATAGAATAATTAGATTTATGAGTTGTGATATCCTGCAACCATTATGAATACAACAACATCAAATTAAATGGATAAAGCGTAAGCATATATGATTAACTGTGAAAGTAATTCAAAAATAATAGTGTAACATGACCTTAGTGCTCAAAGGTCATCTTTAGGGAGTAACAAGTAAGATTAGAATATACGAATTGAGATTTTTGACTTTAACACTTAGAAGCATGTTTACCAATTGAGATTATAACTTACTCATTGTGCAACAATAACATGGCAACTCTTAGAATATGATACATAATTGTGAAAATATAACTGAATTTAAAATGATATAACCATTCCATGCCCAAGTGTGATTACACCCTATTGTTTATACAAATATAAAAAGGTAATTAAAATATATCATACAATAATGAAAATATAACAACAATTGTGAAAGTATAACTCACAATTAAGAAAATATAACTATATATAAGAAGATATAAGGCACGATACCCAAGTGAGATGATACTCATACATCAAAGTAATTAGAAGAATTAAACACTTAGAGTTGGTACTATAACTAAGTTATAGCTAATATAATGATTTTGAACAAAAGAGACTACAACACAATTATGAAAATATAACAAAAAATAATGAAAATATAACACACAATAGCAAAAATATATGCCATTGTGAAAATATAACACAATTGTAAAAATATAGCTATATTTAAGATGATATAAGACATGATGCTCAAGTGAGATTATACTAATACATTAAGGTAATTAAAAGAACTAGACATTTAAAGCTGCTACTATATCTTGAAGGGTGCAAATTAGCTTGGGAGCATGGCATTAGAAGAGCCATTTTGGAATCAGATTCTAAAAAGGCAATTAGACTAGCTAAGGATCTACACCATCCAAAGAGGGTGCACAAGATAAGTGCTTGGTTAAACCGACCTTGGTAGATCAAGATGAGATATATCCTTAGAGATTGTAATAAAGTTCTAGAGAAGATGGCAAAGATGGGCAGTAAACTTAGAAACAAAATGTACAAAGTATAGGAGATCCCAATAGAAGTCAGAAGAGTTGTCAGGAAAGAGATGAAAGATAGCACTCTAACTAGAGTGATGTAGTGTTTTGTTGTGTTTTCGTGTTCATGTTTTTGCCTTGTACCAAAAAAAGTTGTTATAAGCATGTTTAACAAAGGAGATTATAACATACTTATGAAACTATAACACACAATAGGAAAAAAAATAACATAAATAGTGAAAATATAATGCACAATTGCCCAAATATAACATGCAATTGTGAAAATATAATTGCATTTAAGAATATATAAGACATGATGCCCAAGTGAGATTATACTAACACATCAAGGTAATTAGAAGAATTAAACACTTAGAGGTGGTTCTATAACTAAGTTATAGCTAATGTAAGCTTGTTGAACAAATGAGAATATGACACACAATAGTGAAAATATAACATGTAATTGAAAAATTATAACACGCAATGGTGAAAATATAGCTGCATTTAAGAAGATATAAGCATGATGCTCAAGTGAGATTGTACTAATACATCTAGGTAATTAAAACAATTAAACACAGATGTGCTACTATAACTTAATTAAAGATAAATAAGCATGTTGAACAAAACAGACTATAAGACACAACAGTGAAAGTATGACACACAACAACAAAAATATAACACACAATAATAAAAATACAACTGCATTTAAAAAAATATAAGACATGATGCCCAAGTGAGATTATACTAATACATCAAGGTAATTAAAAGAATTAAAAACTTAGAGGTGCAACCATAACTAAGTTAAATATGTTATAAACATGTTGATCAAAGGATACTATAACACACAATAATGAGAATATAACTGCATTTGAGAAGATATAAGACACAATGCCCAAGTGAGATTATACTAATACATCAAGGTAATTAAAATAATTGAACACTTATAGGTACTACTATAACTAAGTTAAAGATATTATACGCATGTTTTCCAACAGAGATTATAACAAACTTCTGAGACTATAACACATAATAGTGAAAATAAAACATATCATTGTAAAAATATAGCATGCAATAGTTAAAATATAACACAACATTGTGAAGATATAATTGCATTTGAGAAGATATAAGACATGATTGCTAAGTGAGATACACTAATACAAGGAAATTACAAGAATTAAACACTTAGAGGTTCTATTATAAGTACGTTAAAGATGATATAAGCATCTTGATGAAAGGAGATTATATCATACTCATTAGACCATAACATGCAATAAAGAAAATATAACCTTTTAAAAGGAAATAAAACATGATTCCCTAGCGAGAATATATAATACAACAAGGTAATTACAAGAATTAAATAATACAACAAGGTAATTACAAGAATTAAACACTTATAGGTGCAACCATAACTAAGTTAAAAATGATATAATTCTATTGACTAAAGAAGATTATAACATATTCATGAGACTATAAGACATAATTGTGAAAATATAGATACAATTGTGGAAATATAACACACCATTTTGAAAATATAATTGCATTTGAGAAGATATAAGACATGATTCCCAAATGAGATTATACTAATACATCAAGGTAATTAAAAGAATTAAACACTTAGAGGAGCTATTAGAACTAAGTTAAAAATTTTATAAGTATTTTCAAGAACTGGGACTATAACACATAATAGTGAAAATATAACACCCAATCTTGACAATGAAACATGCAATTGTGAAAATATAATAGCATTAAAGAAGATATAACACATGAAGCCAAATGAGAAAATACTGATACCTTTATGTGGAATTAGCTACACTAATATTCCTAAGTGTAAGTATACACTATCAGATGCACTAGGGTAGTATTCCTAGGATGTTGAATCAACAGGGATTTGGCTAATAATCTAAATACTAAAATTGTCCTACGCTAAAATCTATTTGGGAAATTGGAAATATGTAAAATAAAGAATCTAAACTAAAATGCAAAACTAAACTACTTAGTTGGAGAGATTGCAAGAATGGTCTTTTGATGAATTAAAGACTAGGGATTTCATAATTCCACTAACAATCCTAACCAGCAACTAACAATCTTACTATTCTTTAAACTTAGGATTACTAATCAATGCACTCCTATATCTAATCCCTTATTCCTAAGGTGATGATGCCTACCTTTGCATCCAATTGGTTATATTCCTATATCAATAAAATTAAGGAATGCATGAAGCTTATGCATCTAAAAGATTGCACCTATAGTTAGGGATATTTTTATCCTAATAATATCTAGATGTATTCTATCCAATTTAACCTAAAGTAGGGTTGTTTATTCTTAGAATCACTTGACTCTTTCTTAAATCTAATTAGGTGTTGACGTAAATTAAATTCATTAAGCTTAGAGTAGAAAAGAAATCTTTGAGTTCAAGAACCTCAAGATCAATTAATTTACCAACTATTTATGTTATTTCAATTGTTAATCCCCATTAAAGATTCAACCACTCATCATCATCAAATTCAAATTAAGATTTATATAAATAAAGACTATCATGTAGTCAAAATCTTGAAAAGAAATAAAGGATTAAGAAGAACATGAATATGAACAAAGTGTAGAACTGGAATTAAGAAATTTAATTCAAAGGTATCCATTCTTTGATTGCCCTTGAACAAGATCTCTTTTCTTCTTTGATTACACCTCTTCGTCTTCAAGCCTCTAAGAACATGTCCCAACCAAAGATTCAAGTGTAGATCAAGTTCTTGTGTCCAAGATTCTACTACCACACTCAATTCCTCACTAAAATGCACTACACTCTAGCTTTCTTCGCCAAAATCTACTCTAAGAAGATGTGCCATGCCTCTCTCTAGTCTTGCTTATTGCAACTGTTGTTTCACTTTTGAAATAAAAGAAAAGTCCACCTTTTAGACAATTCACCTAAAATTATGAAATTAGAGACTTAGTGCAATGTTTGATCTCAAGGCGAATTGTAGTCAACTAATTCACATAAACAACCATAAAATACTAAGAAAAAGGGTTTTCAGATATTGTAGAAATTGAACTTAACAAATATCCCTAAACTTAATCTTTTAGTTATCCCTAAGAAAAGGGGGTGAAAAGAAAGAGTTAACAACAATTCCAACCTAAACTACTCTTACTATCCAAGATTAAGATAAACAAAACTATTGGAAAAGAAATAGGTGTTCTAGTAGGTAACTACTTAAGTAATTTTCGTATCAAATGTTAATTAAACTCAATCATATAGTTCAAAATGAGACAAATTCAACCATGCCAAGTGCAAATAACTATAGTTAGGATTATGCAAACCATGAATTATCACTCAAGTGTTTACTCTCAAATCACTCTAGAAACTCCACAAACTTCTTCTTCAAGACACCTCTCTACAAAACTAGAGTGTATGCTCAACTAGATCCCTAGGACTTCATTAGGCTTGTAATTTAATAAAGGTAGGATATAAAATGAGAGAAGGTAAAAGGAAAATTAATGGGAGGAAAGCATTTTCCATTGAAAATTCTTGACTACTCTTTTGACTTCCTTCTTTTTGTCTTTTGTTCTTCATCCTATTTCATACCTTGCTACATTTTCTAGCCTTTATCACTTTTTTTTTCCTTTCTTCTCTCCTTTTCTTTCTTTTTTCACAACCACCCTAGCGTGACATTTTAGGTTGTCCTTGCAACCCTTTATTTGAGCAATTTTTTTTAACTTGGAAAAATTCAGCATGTTGTTTTGTTCTAGGCTTTCATGTCATCAAGCTCTCTGAAACAAGGTATGGTGAATTTTCAAGGCTAAGATATTCAATATACTACATTGTTCAAATAAAACAAGGGAAGATAAAGCTCAAATAGGAAATTAGGGATATTCAATGTTCATTGTGGGCTTGAAATGCTCAATCTATCCAAAAATGGCCTAGTTCTTATATAATCTAGCATACAATCTTTCAAATTTACCTTAAGGGTTCTTGAAACAAGTTCTAGAGTATCTATTTATTTGTTTCTAACTCTCTCATCTCACCAGAATTCATTAAGCTCACATAATCCTTCACTACAACTAGTACCTCACATTAGATATGGCTAAGCATATCTAACTAAGAATTGCATGATTTGAAATAAAATTAACAGAAGAATTAAAAATACTACATTATAGGCACTTGCCTTTATCCCCAAATCTAATCCAAACATAATCTTTACTCATGGATACAAGAATAGAAATAATGAAAATTGCACCAAAACAGTCCTTAATCACACTTTCGCAATAGAAAATGCTGAAAACAATTGAGCTAAGCTCTCCACCCCCAAACTTAAACTAAATATTGTCCCTAATGTTTAGACAAAATAAGGAATAAAGGGAAAACCTTGGCTTCCTAAATTGAATAGGCGTTGGCTTCTTGACTGGAGTAAGAGGCATGTTGTCCTTCTCATTCCTCTTGTTTGCCTAAAAAGTAATGAAAGAAAAGAAAACATTTCTAAAAGCAACTTAAAAGTATTGAATCAAAGAAGAATGAAAACTATAAAAACACTCTAAAAACATAAACAAAAAACACATGCAAAGAAGGGTAGAGAAGTAGTTCTATGTTGTAGTCGTTCACATGACTTTCCCTCTAATTCCTATGGCTTTCCTCTATCAAATGCTGCAAACCAACCTACTATCATTTTGCACTTGCATAAATCCCTAAAGAGCATATTTTTCTATTTACAATCAAAGGGAGAAGAAAATTTCAAAGGTATTATAGATGTAGCTCCTAAGGATGCATGTGGGATGCCTAAGTAATGGGTTTAACTTTAAGTTTGGAGGCTTTTCAAAGAAAGACTTAGCTAAGTCTCAAGTTGCAAGGGGATCAAATAATTCATAGTGAGTTCTTCTCCCATCCAACCAATCATTCACACCCAAAAGATTCACATGTAAGACTACCACATTATTTTCAAAGCTTTCGGTATTAAAATTGGTAGCTTCTAGTGAATCTTTGGTTGTGAAAATAAGGGTGAGTCTCTTACATCTATCTTATTAACCTCCTCAATCTCACTAGGTACATTTATAGCCTTAAAGACACTAAACTTTCTTTTTGGTTTCACACACATAGTTAACTCTCCCTTTTGCACATCCATCAAGGTTTTTCCTATAGCTAAGAAAGGTTTATCTAAAATATAAGGATTTCTTTATCTTCTTCCTTGTCTAAAACTATAAAATCAGTAAGGAGAATGAGCTTGTCTATCTTCACTAAGACATCCTCTACTACACCTCTAGGGTACTTAAGGGTGCTATTAGCTAATTGAAGAATTGTAATAATTTCCTTAGCCTTGCCCAAACCCAATCTTTTGAAAATAGCTAAAGGCATAAGGTTAACACTAGCTCCTAAGTCATACAAGGTTCTCCTAAAGTATCGATTCTCTATGGTGCAAGGAATGATTGAGCTACTTGGATCTTTAAACTTAGGTGGAAGCTTTTTTTGAAGAACAATACTATATTTTTCAATACGAGTATAGTCTCAAAGTGCTTTAGATGCCTCTTCCATGAAAGGATTTGTTTCATAAACTTCGTATAGGAAGGCATTTGTCCTTAGGCATAAACAAAAGGTATGTTAATGTAAAGTTTCTTAAGAACCTCTAATAACTAAGAGAAGTGCTTCTCTACTTGTTTCTTTGCTAACCTATTTGGAAAAGGAGGTGGTGGCCTATAGTTTTTAGGAACTCTCATGAACTACTTTTTTTCCTTATCACATACCCCTTTTTCTTTTTCTGTCTCACTCTCATTCTCACTAGTCTTCCTCTCATCTTTTACCCCAAGATCACAACTTCTCTCACTTTCTACTTCACTAGTCATGTCACACCTAGGCATCTCTAAAGCTTCACCCTTAGGTTTACTAAATAAAGGAACTACTTTATGATGATAAAAGCATAGTGGAAACAACTGATCAAATTCAAATTCCAAGTGGTCCAGTTACAACAGCTAGAGCTAAAAGATTCAAGGAGGCTTGCAATGGATTGATGTAGAGCATTTGGGTTAAGGAGTGCTTTTCAAGGCCCAAATACTTAGACTCAAGTGCAGATCAAAGGTGGATTTCGTTGGTCCAAGTGGTGGAGTAATTTCAGCCTTTTTCTGAAGCCCATACACTTGGAAGGATTAATTTCAGCCTTTTTTTATTGAAGCCCATACACTTGGAAGGATTACTTTCAGCTCAAGCATGTGGATTTGAGAGAATCAAGGAGATTAGATTTGCCTAATTATTACCCAGTGAATTTGGGATAACTTTCCTTTTTTTTATGGGATTTGGTCAGCCTTTTGGAATATATCTTCAACAATTATTGCATTAGGCTGATTATTTGGCTAATTATTCTCTTGTAAAGGCTGGCATGCCATAATTATAGGGATTACCTTCCTTTTGCTATTGTTTCCTTTTTCAAATTGTAATAACTCAGCCTATATATATGTATACCAAGGCTGAAAAGTGCAAATTAGTTTTCTACATAAAAGTTGAGAGTTTTCTCTTTGGTTCTTTAAAGAACTTTCCGAACTTATCAAGAACTTATTCTTGTGGCGTTCATCCGACTTATCAAACGGTTCACCATCCCGTTTGTGGCATCTACACATACCAAGGTTCGTGTTTTCTTATAAACATTGGGTCAAGGTTTCCACCTACAAAATCTGATCGTAGAACGGTCTTGGGAATCAATTTTGTTGACGGGTCTTATTATTCTTGGTGGGGTTCGCATCATTTTGGTATCAGAGCGCAGTTTTAGTCTCAGGTTTTGCCTATCCAATTTTAGTTTTGCACCCAATATTCTTTGTTTTCTGTTGTTTAGTTCATACTTATTCCAAAAAAAAGAAAGAAAAGAAGAGCTTCAGCCAAAAAAAAAAAAGAAACAAAGAAAACAAAAGCTTTAGCAAAAAAAAAAAAAGAAAGAAAAGAAAAGCTACAAAAAAAAGGAAAAAAAAGTGGTATTCAGCAAAAAGAAAGAAGAACAAGTCAGAAACTGCCAAAAAAAAACTCCCCTTTTAGTGATTTTATTGATTCCCTTGATTCCATTCTTGAACCATTGATAAGCTTGTGATTGAATTGTTGCTGGAAAAGGTTCTTGTTCTTGTTTGGATAAGTTTGAAAAGAACTGAAAGAGAAAATTATGAGTGGAAAAAGGCAAGAGTGGTAAGAGCAATAAAGGAAAAAAGCCAAGTTTGTTGTGTGAAAACACGAGTGTTGAGAGAATTGTATTTGAGTAAAAAATACATGAGAGAAATAATTTGTGAGGTCTTTTATTTTCTAACATGTTTTTTGCAGCAAAAACATGTCAGACAAAGCCATTCCCACAAGTTCTTTAGGAGGGGTTGATCCAAAGCTACTTATGGATGCATTAATGGGAGAGATGAGAAGAGTGTTAAGAGCAGAAATGGAGCAAGTTCATGAACAGTTGGATAAGGTAGAGAATGAACACATGAGGCCACCATAAAATGTATAGAATGTACGTAGGAGGGAAAGAGATCAACCAAGGGAAGTAAGGGTTAAAGATGAAGAGTATTATGGAGCTGGTTTTGATAAGGAAGATGATTAGAATTCCATTGTTAACAATAGGAGATATGGTGGATGGGGTAGAGGAGTTAGGAACCAAGAAGATAATAACTTGGGTAGCATAAAGATGAAGGTTCCATCATTTCAAGGTAGGTCTAATCCAGAAGCCTATCTTGAATGGGAGAAGAAGATGGAGTTTATTTTTGATTGCCATAATTATTCTAAAGCAAAGAAGGTAAAATTGGCAGCCATTGAATTCTCTGATTATGCCATTGTTTGGTGGGATCAATTGGTGTTAAATAGGAGGAAGAATGGAGAACGGCCAGTGGAAACTTGGGAGGAGATGAAGATGATGATGAGAAAGCGGTTTGTCCTAAGTCATTACTATCATGAGTTATACAAGAAGTTGCAAGGTCTTCGGCAAGGAAACCAGAGTGTTGAGGATTATTATAAGGAGATAGAAATTGCAATGATTCGAGCTAATGTTGAGGAAGATCGTGAAGCTATAATGGCTAGGTTCTTGCATGGATTAAATCAAGAAATACAAGATAGAGTGGAGATGCAACATTATGTGGAATTAGAGGATATGGTGCACATGGCTATCAAAGTGGAGCGACAACTCAAGAGGAGGGGTAGCTCAAATGCAGCCCAAAACTCAGGTTCTACTTCTCGGAAACTGAGTTATACAAAGGAGGAGGACAAGCCTCAAGCATTCCCAATACCCAAACACAAATCTAAGAACTCCAGCTATGTTTCTCAAGGTAAAATTGAATCATCCACTACTCGAAATCGTGATATTAAGTGCTTTAAGTGTCAAGGTAGGGGACATGTAGCAAGCCAATGTCTGAACAAAAGGATTATGGTGATGCAAGGCAATGGAGAAGTTGAGACTAAAAGTGAAGAAGACACCGAATCTATGCTACCATTGGAAGATGCAGATCATGAAGAATATCCTGCTGAAGGAGAATTGCTAGTAGCAAGAAGAGCCCTAAGTGTGCAAGCCAAAGAAGAAGAAGAAGCGAAGTGAGAAAACATTTTTCACACTTGGTGCAACGTCAAAAACAAGGTATGTAGCATGATTATTGATGGAGGTAGTTGTACTAATGTTGCTAGCTCAACTATGGTTGAAAAATTAGGGCTACCCACAATGCAAAATCCTAAACCATACAAGTTGCAATGACTCAATGATAGTGGCGAATTAAGGGTGAATAAACAGGTACTGGTCTCTTTTCGCATTGGAAAGTATGAGGATGAAGTTTTATGCGATGTAGTTCCAATGCAAGCAAGACATTTGCTATTGGGCCGACCATGGCAATTTGATTGGCAAGTAAAGCATGATGGCTACATAAACAAGTACTCATTTGTGTTTAAGCAAAAAATGATCACTCTAGCTCCTATGACACCAAGACAAGTTTATGAAGATCAAGTGAGGCTACAAAAACAGAGTGAACAAAAACAGAGTGAAGAAAGAGACAAAAATAAATTGAGTGAAAGTTTGAGAGAGCAAATAGGAGAGGACAAGAAAATTGAGAGAGAAAAAAAGAGAGCTGATTCGACCATTGAGACAAAAAAAAAGAAAACACAAAAGATCTTTTATGCAAGAGCAAGTGAAGTGAAAAGAGCAATGTTTTCAAATTAGCCAATGATTGTACATTTGTACAAAGAGGCATTTTTGAACACTAACAAGATTGATCTTACTTTACCTAGTTCTATGGTTTCTCTTTTGCAGGATTATATGATATCTTTCTTGAGGAGGTCCCAAATGGTTTACTCCCTATCCGAGGGATTGAGCATTAAATCGACTTCATACTTGGTGCTTCCATTCCAAACCAACCAGCCTATCAAACTAATGCTGAGGAGACAAAGGAGTTACATCCTACCACAAGATTTTCACATTTTGAAATTGCTTTACCTAGTTCTATTATTGAATTTGCTTATAATCATACTGTTCATTCTGCAACAAGATTTTCACCTTTTGAAATTGTTTATGGTTTTAATCCTTTAACTCCATTGAATTTAACACCATTACCTTTGAAAGAGTGTGTTAATTTAGATGGCAAAAAGAAAGCTGAATTTGTCAAGCAGATACATAAGAAGGCAAAGTTCAACATCAAGCGTCGAATGGAGCAATATGTGAAAAAAGCCAACAAGGGGTGTCATAAGCTCAATTTTGAACCTGGAGATTAGGTTTGGTTGCACATGAGGAAAGAAAGATTTCCAGCACAAAGACATTCTAAGTTGCTTCCAAGAGGGGATGGACCATTCCAAGTTCTTGAGTGCATCAATGACAATGCATACAAGCTAGATCTGCCAGGTGAGTATAATGTTAGTGCCACTTTCAATTTTACTGATTTAATCCCCTTTAATGTAGGTGATGATTTGAGGACAAATTCTCTTCAAGAGGAGGGGAATGATGATAAAAGCATATTGGAAACAACTGATCGAATTCAAATTCCAAGTGGTCCAGTTACAAAAGCTAGAGCTAAAAGATTCAAGGAGGCTTGCAATGGATTGATGTAGAGCATTTGGGTTGAGGAGTGCTTTTCAAGGCCCAAATACTTAGACTCAAGTGTAGATCAAAGGTGGATTTTGTTGGTCTAAGTGGTGGAGTAATTTCAACCTTTTTCTAAAGCCCATACACTTGGAAGGATTAATTTCAGCCTTTTTTATTGAAGCCCATACACTTGGAAGGATTACTTTCAGCTCAAGCATGTGGATTTGAAAGAATCAAGGAGATTAGATTTGCCTAATTATTACCCAGCGAATTTGGGATAACTTTCCTTTTTTTATGGGATTTGGTCAGCCTTTTGGAATATATCTTCAACAATTATTGCATTAGGCTGATTATGTGGCTAATTATTCTCTTGTAAAGGCTGGCATGCCATAATTATAGGGATTACCTTCCTTTTGCTATTTGTTTCCTTTTTCAAATTGTAATAACTCAGCCTATATATATGTATAGCAAGGTTGAGAAGTGCAGATCAGTTTTCTACATAAAAGTTGAGAGTTTTCTCTTTGATTCTTTAAAGAACTTTCTGAACTTATCAAGAACTTGTTCTTGTGGTGTTCATCCGACTTATCAAATGGTTCACCATCCCGTTTGTGGTGTCTACACATACCAAGGTTCATGTTTTCTTCTAAACATCAGGTCGAGGTTTCCACCTTCAAAATCTGATCGTAGAACGGTCTTGGGAATCAATTTCGTTGACGGGTCTCGTTATTCTTGGTGGGGTTCGCATCACGTTACTACCTCTTAAGTTGATGGCCATACATTATTGGTTCCTAGGATTTTGCTCAATGTTACCAAAAAAACTACCAAGTTGCCTAACACTCAGAGCACTAGCCAATTGTCCTATTTTAACCCTAATAGAAGTGACTTGACTTTGGAAGATAGAATCAATTTTACCTTATGTGCGTTAAGCATGATTTTATTTTTGCATGCATGGAATCATCTATTAACTGTGTATTGGACCAACAAGTCCTTTAAGCTAGACTTTTTCTCTTGATTTTGTATTGTGGGCTGCACAACACTAGGAGGTCTAATTCAAATGCTATTTTTCCAACCAAAGTTAGAATGACTCCTCCACCCGGATTACAAGTATTAGAGTATGGGTTATTTTACCAATTAATATTAGGTACATAGCTCTCACTCTCTTGTGTTAAAGAGCACCTATCACTAAGGTGATTCTCTTATGCGATTCATAAGACAACACTTACACAGAATTTATACTCACTTGATCCTAGACAAGGCTACCATTTGGGCTTGAATGGATGACAAGGAGTCTAACTCAAAAACATTGGTTGCTCTCTTAGGTGGGTTTCTCTTACTATTTCACTAGTAATTATTGGCTACCATATCCTTTAAAGGGTGTATGCATTATCTATGGTCTTACTCATAAGTGCACCCCCTACAGCAGCATCTATAATTGTCCTACTTGCTCCACTCAAACCATTATAAAAGGTTTGAACTTGTAACCACTTTGGCAACCCATGGTCAAGACACTTTCTTAGTAGGTCTTTCTACCTTTCCCATGCCTCGTAAATGGTCTCACTATCTAATTGGCTGAAAAACAGTAATTCAGTCCTAAACATAGTAGTTTTGGTAGGTGGGAAAACTTAGCTAGGAACTTTTGAGCTAGGTCATCCCAAGTAGTAATGGAACCTAAAGGTAAAGATAGTAGCTAAATTTTAGCTCTATCTCTAAGAGAGAAAGGAAACAATCTAAGCCTAATAGCATTCTTACTAACCCCATTGTGCTTAAAAGTGTCATAAATATCTAAAATGCTAGACAAATGGAGATTAAGGTCATCACTAGGGGCACCTCCAAATTAAACTATAGTTTGGATCATTTGAATTATAGTAGGCCTTATCCCAAAGTTGTTGGATTGAATAGTTAGCCTCCTAATGCTAGATTGGACACTTTCTACCATTGGCATGGCATAGTTCCTAAGACTCTTTGGCTCATTCCCTTCTATCTCAGCCATTGCTTCTCTCACACATTCCTTAGACTCACTAACAATAAGAATGGGATCACTAATGGGGTCTTCCCCAAATCTCCCTAGTTGCCTAATTCTAGAATAGGTCCTCTCAATCTTGGTATCTATAAGTAATACCTCTCTTCTAGAGCTATGCATTCATATGATCAAGACTTGAAATAAGGAAAAACACAACCACCAATTAAAGAAAAATAAACTCTACCTAAAACACTCACAAGAAAGGGAAAAGAAAATTTTAGAATAAGGTCTTACAAATAATCTCTAAAGTCTGCTTTTTTTTTTTTAGTTTTCTAGAATAAAGATCCTAGTAGGAAAAAAATTAAAGAGTAGTAATTGAAACTAAACTAATCTAATGGGGAAAGGGAAAAGAAAATTTTAGAATTAGGTCTTACAACCCAATCAAAAAGAGAAACAGAAATAAGGTAAAAAGAAAAAAAAAAAACAACCACCTCCAATTGCTCCCATGCAGCTTGTGATTTGGAAGCTTAAAGTCCCAAAATACCTTCAAAAGAAAAGAATGAGAGTTGTCGAAAGAAACTTTAATGATGTCTAGCTAAAATAAATAAACTAGCTCTAACTAACTATCTAAACTAATACCTATTCAAGAGTAAAAAGCAATAGTTGTTTAGTACTAGTTGTACTAACCAGAATTAAAGACTACAACAAGATTTGAAGAAAGTAAGGAAAACAAGAATTTAAAGAATCGAAGGAAAGACAAACACAACTAATCAAAACTCTAAGTTAGAACTAGCTCAATTGGTTTTAATA
Organism: Dicorynia guianensis; assembly: GCA_037013595.1. Lineage (NCBI taxonomy): Eukaryota > Viridiplantae > Streptophyta > Magnoliopsida > Fabales > Fabaceae > Dicorynia > Dicorynia guianensis. The sequence goes on along the minus strand of JASUAB010000002.1, from coordinate 18,190,435 downwards.
TTTAGATTGTGTAAGACAAATCCACAATGGTGCCAAAAATATGATCTGAAATTAGGTATACTAATATTCCTAAGTACAAGTATATACTATTAGATGTACTAGGGCAGTACTTTTAGGATGTCAAACCCATAAGGATTTGGCTAATGATCTAAATAGTACAATTGTCTTAGGCTAAAATCTATTTGGAAAATTAGAAATATGTAAAACAAAGAATCTAAACTAAAATGCAAAACTAAACTACCTAGTTGGAATGAAGAATGGCTTTTTAATGAATTACAAACAAGGGATTTCACAATTCCACTAACAACATTAATTAGCAACTAATAATCTTACAATTCTTTAATGATAGGATTACCAATCAATGCACTCTTACATCTAATCTCTTATTCCTAATATGATTAGCCCTACCCCTGTATTTAATTGATTATATGCCTGTATCAATAAAATTAGGGCATGCATGAAGCTTAGGTATCTAAGAGATTGCACCTACAATTAGAGATATTCCTATACCAATTGAACATAGAGATGGAGTTATCTATTTCTAGAATCACTCAACTATTTTTAAATCTAATTAGGGATCAGGCTAATTAAATTCATTAAGCTTAGATTAGAAAAATAAATCTTTAAGTTTAAGAACAATAAGATCAATTAATTTACCAACTATTCATGTTAGTTCAATGCTAATCCCTATTAAAGATTCAAACACTCATCACATCAAATTCAAATAAAGATTTATACAAATAAAAATATCATGTTCTCAGAATTTTGAAAAGAAATAAAGGAATTAAAAAGAACAAGAATAGGAACAAAGATGCAAAACTAGAATTAAGAAATCTAATTCTAAAGTATCCATTCCTAAGACTCCCTTGAACAAGATCTCTTTTCTTCTTTGATCACACCTCTTCTTCCTCTTCAAACCACCAAGAACACGTCCCACCCAAAGATTCGAGTGTGGATCATGTTCTTGTGTCCAAGATTCTGCAACCACACTTAAATCCTCACCAAGATGCACTACACTCTTGCTTTCTTCACCAAAATCTGCCTCTAAGAAGATGTCCCATGCCTCTCTCTAGTCTTGGCTTATTGTAACCCTTGTTTCACCCTTGAAAACTAAGAAAAGTTCAACTTTTACTCTGTTCACCTAAAATTACAAAATTAAAGACTTAGTATGATGTTTGATCTCAAGGTAAATTGAAGTCAGTTAATTCTCATAAACCACCATCAGACACTAAGAAAAAGGGTATTGAAATATGGTAGAAATTGGACTTAACATACATCAAAGTAATTAAAAGAAGTAAACACTTAAGGTGCTACTACAACTAAGTTAAAGATTTTATAAGCATGTTCAAGAAATCAAACTATAACACATAATAGTGAAAATATAACTACATTAAAAAAAATATAAGACATTATACCTAAGTGAGATAATACTAATACATGAAGTTAATTAAAAGAAGTAAATACTTAGAAATGCTATTATAGCTAAGTTAAATACTTTATAAGCATGTTCAAGAAAGTAAACTATAACACATAATAGTAAAAATATAACATTTAATTGTGAAAATATAATTGCATTAAAGAAGATATAAGACATGATGTCTTAGTGAGATAATACTAATACCTCAATGTAATTAAAAGAAATAAACAACAAGAGGTGCTACTATAACTAAGTTAAAGATTTTATAAGCTTATTGAAGAAAAGAGACTATTACTACTAAAAATTGCTTGAATACTAAGGGACTTTTATTGAGGGATCATGATCCCTTGGTAAAAATAATTTTTAGTAAGGGATTTGGTGTCGGTAAAGAAAAGAATCCTTAATAAAAAATGAATATTATACATGAATTTATTATATCCCTAGATAAATATGACGTAATATTTTATGAAGATTAAAGCCAAAAATATATGCATCAAATATTTGGAAGGATGTAATTTTCACTAAAATTTTTAAGTGATTTATTGACAAATTGTCCCCGGTTCAAAATGAAACAAAAGAGTGAGAATGTTTTTGATAAAATTATCAAGAGATTTATCTTTAAATAAAATGTTTTATTTTATTGAAAAATAAATCTTTTGATAAATTTATAAATAGTTAAGACTACACTCTTTTTTTTTTAATTTTAAGTGATCAAAAAATATTATCTATTAATAAATCTGTCAATAAAATACAATAGTAGTTATTTTAAGAGTGTTTATCCTCCAATTCTTCTTAAAAGAGTATTGGGTTGACAAGTTATTTTAGGTATTTTTTTAAAACTAACCGAGTTGTTTTCCAAAAAACTTATTACCCTTGCGCGGAACGACATGACAAGCCCAAAAATTATAGGAAAGAGCTGAACTCCATTCCGTCACTTTATTTAATTTCTGTCCTTTTATTTTTATATTTCAAATTTTTAACTGATCCAAATTTTAACTTTCAGAGAGCTCCCTTCCGCGAACCGAAAACAAAAGACAACTTCTTTTATCTCGATCTGTTTACTTCATTTTGTCTGTCTTCTCTTCTCTTCTCCATTGCTTTCTTCAGAAGAAGCTGCTGTGATGTTTGTGTGAGGATGACAATGGTGTCAGACCGATCTGCACGAAGAGTGGTCTGGTGAGGCAACTGATGAAGTACATGAAATGCTTTGACCTCAAGGTGTGGTATTTTCCATCTGGGTGTTTTCTGTTTGTTTTTGATGAAAAATCTACTGCGAAAAATTATGGCGGCTAGAAATCGAAAAATGAAAAGTTGGGTGCCATTTCCGTTTTAAGTGGTTACTCTACATTCCTTCTTTTGTGCTTGAATATATAATTTGTTGGGTGCCATTTCCACTATTTACTCACTTCATTTCAAGTGTTAACATTTGTCTAAAGCAGCTAGGTTCGTTTGAAAAGATCGACTACGCCGTGGCGAAGTAGATGACCTTCTCGAAGCGATGCTGAGTTCTTCTCAACAAAGTGGGGTTTGTTTGAAATCTAGCGAGTTCATCTTCTCTTCTAATATTCTAATGTTCTACCCCTTCAAAATCTTCTGTTCGTCTAATCTTCTAATATTCTAAAATCTTCTAACATTAGTGTTTTCTGCTGTGCATGCATTATTGTCGTATTGGTTATTGGTACAAATTTTCTGTGTCAATCTGGGGCGGTTACTAATATGATCTTTTTTGTTTCATGCCTTATTGTCATATTGGGGTATTGGGTCGATTTTTCTTTCGCCCTTTCTAATTTGTCATGATGAAGCCGGGGGACGGGACGCTCTTGACCAGGCTTGCAGAAATGGTTGGGCCTGAATCAGCTATTTTGTTCCCAGGTTTGTATTTTTCCTTTTTTCTAATTACATTTACTTCTGAATGAAGTTGACAATATGGAGTTTTATAATACTTTCGTCTATCAACAGTTCTTCTCAGGTACTCATACTATCACATGTGCTTTATTTGCTCTTTTGAGGCCTGATATTGGATTTATGATATTCTCTGCTCTTCGTTCTTTTTTGGTAACTTATGTAGATGGTTATCCTGCTCAATTTGTATCTAGACTAACTTTGCTGTCAGCGTTTGACAGTTGTCAGTGCTCGCTATGACATGCTGGAGGAAGTGATTGGAAAATGGGACTCCGGTGGTGATGTAGAACAGCAGGGGCTTTGCTGTAAACAGGGTTTTGGGGCTATGGAAGGGTAGAAAAGCTAGGAACTTGGTAGGTTAAGGTCTGTGTATGAAGGAATGGATGCTTTAATGGCAATAGAATGGGTTGTTAACATCAATTGAACTAGTGTTTATAGCTGTGAATAGGGGCTGCGAGATTAGGATTTTGGTGCAAGAAAGAGTGAAGAAATTAGGAAAATAAGAAGAAGGAACCTAAGAGTCGCACCTAGAGTCCCAAGGCATCACACTTAGGGTTTGATCGCATCACACAATCAAGGCAAAATTCTGAATAATTCTCATAAACATAAACTCTCCAATCTGAAAAGAAATACACAAATGTTCAAATAAGTTTCCTACAACGTATCCTATAAGAAAAGGAATCCTAATCCTATATGAACAAGGATTAGAATCCACATGGTAATCCTAATCTTATATGGACAAGGATTACAACTCACATCTAAATCCTTTATGTATTAAAATACTTAAAAACAAACTCAAACAGACTAAAAGTCTACTACTATCAAAATACATAAGATAAGTTACAAAAATTCTAAAAAAATTACTGCCAAAATTACTAAAATATCCCTAATAATTATTAACTCTAAATTAAGCTCCGAAAATGAATCTTCCTCTTTGGGTATGTGCCAAATTAATGTTTGGACAGCTTTTCTATATCCTTTATAAGTATTTAAAGGTTGCTGCCAATAGCTTTTATCAGGTGGACTGGGTTCCCTTCAAGATTTTGGGTTGAAGTACCAAGAAGTTCCAGCATGGTACAAATCAATATATTTGTTGTCATAATTTAAGAGTCTTTTCTGACATATTTTTGTCACCTTGCTGAAGATGATGGACTTGATTGGAATGCACTGATGGTTGCTGTCAAACCGGAAACAAGATGTGCACACATAGAGGTCATGTGGTTATTCATGGCGTTAGAGTTTAAGTGTTAATGACATAAGGATGGCAGTAGTGATAATTAAAGTAAGTTTTTTGATTGTGCAGTTTGAAGGTACTATTCAAGGCAGCCACCGTGTCTGCTGTGAGTGCGATTGCTCACACAATTTTGAGTATTGAATAATTTCATGTGGTCTAAAATGCTACAATTCTAGATATTTGATTGCCACTACTTTCTTTATGATATTAAACCTATTTTATTCTAACTTAAAACTTTTGATAAATTTAAATCCCTAATTGTTTCTTTAAGGTAGTTAAATGAATTGGAAATACTAACACAAAATAAAGAAAAAAAATTAGATATTGTGAGAGAAAGAGATACTAAGGCATTAGTGTCGGGCTTTCTAGCACATAAAATTATTTTCTCAGCAGTTGATTGGTGTGTGGAAGTCTCCTGTAACTTGTGCAACTATGGTCACTTTGTTGCATATGTTGTCAGTACCTAAATGACAATGCTGGTGTTTTCAGTACGTGGTCCAACATATTACCCGAGCAGTTGATTATTTTGTGCATTTTTTCGGTAACATTTTCACCCATGGTATATTTACTTTCTGATATACCCTCATACATGTCCAGATGCAGAACCCTGCTTGCTCAGTCATGGTGGACAATTGCTGTGGTGAATTTGTGGAAAGCATTGAACCTCCCATGGTTGTTCGTGACACACTTTTAATTCTATCATTCCAAGGATGAGTAGTATTTTGTTGGCCATTGGTGGTCAGGGTGCAGATTTGATAGCAGGCAGTTTGGTAAAAAAATCCTGGTGGAAGTATTACACCATGTGGTGGATATGTTGCTAGGAAAAAGAAATGTGTCAAAGCTGCTGGGTATATTCAGATTTGTTTTATTATTTTGCATGTTTTGGTACTAAGAACCATTTCCTACTTCAGATTTGAAATTTTATGTTGTGCGTAATTAACCCAAAAAAAAAAGTTAAAATTAAAGTCATGGAGATACAGTTTTGGAGAGGCAGGCTTCCAACTAAGTTCAAATCTGAAACCCCGCCCCTCCAAAAATAAATTAACAAGAATAGAAAGAGAGAAACCTAACACAGCTATTCTTCAGATTCTCTTCCTCTACTTATTTTTTGACACTATTTTTCTGCTTAAAAAATGTAGCACTACTGTAAGTGTCAACTATTTGCTACAAAAGGTCTCCAAAATCTTGCATACCAGCTAGCAAGCACCTGTGCAAACATGCTAGACAGTTCGCAATATGCAACATTAGAGAAACTGGATTATATAACTCTACACCACAAACTTTCACAATTGAACAATGGACTATAAATTGAGAGAGGGTATGACATGATCTTGGATCTTGGATCAGTTACTGTCGAGGATGAGTATTCTGTGCTAATCAAGCTTTTGCATAACGCAACTTGGGACTCCTTTTGGTGTGTATCTTCTGAATCGGAGTTTGTTTAATATGATTCTTGGGACTAGGGGTTGGAGGGGCCTTTCTATTAATTAGCATGTTATTGCTATTTGTAATTTTTATTGTCAATGTTCTTAGAAAGAAATGAATGGTTGCAATTTTTATTGTCATGGCATATTGAACGAATGAATAGATTTGATGGTATTTCAATATGGGTCTGAGTATCTATGCTTCGCATTTCTTAGCAAGGAAAACTGCCCAAAATAGTGGGGGCATCATTTTGGGTGTGGAAAAATTGTTGCACGCATTAAGTGTGCGTGTATAGAAAAAAAAAAATAGAGAGAGAAAAGAAGAATAAGAATGCAAGATTGTAAAGTTACTACGTATATATAATATTGTTCTTTGGGTATCAAAAAGTGTTGGTCCCTTATTAGCCGAAGCCAATTGTTGTTGTCAAGTAAATTTTACTCAATGCCAAAAATATTATATTTTATGCAAAGATATTGATGGTTAATTTTATGTTGATGTGTCATATGTGAAAAATATTTTATTATATAAATTTTATTTTGAGTTTAGTTATTGTCTATTAGTATTATTGAACTATATCAAATTTTATTTATAATTTAATGTCTTAAGTAATATATTAATATTATATTTTTCTCCTATGCAAAATTACTGATATAGATACTAGTTTCTTACAATTTTTAAAAAGTTTTAGATCTAAACAAAATTTTATATTATTTTAACTATTTTCTCATTACTGAAGGATATTATCTGTAGAAAAAAATGTATATAATTAATTTTTTAAAAAATTTATATCCCTTGGTATAAATTTGTTATTTACCAAGGTATCCCTCTATACTTTTTATTTTAGGGATATTAATCCCTTAGTAAATGGAAATAAAATTTTTTTTTAATATAATATATTTATCAAGGGATAAGTTTTTTGATAATAATATGTTGTTAAATTTTATGAAGGGATAGATTCTTTGACAAAATAAAAAATGCTTAAGTAAAATTATTTTTTGGCAAAATTATTATTTTTTATTGATAAATTCTTTATTTGCTGGGGATAATTTATCGATATTTTTATAAAAGATTGAGGAATTTTTTGTTAATTTTTAGATTACATATATAGTGGGATTGTATACTTTGAAAAATTCATCAATAAAACATTTTATTAAGAGATTTTTTATTTTTATTAATAGAAAAATTCATCAGAAATGGATATTTTTTATTAGTGTATAGCATATAATAATGAAAATATAATAATCAAAATATAATAAACAATTGTGAAAATATAACTTAAAATATAAAACATGATTCCCCTAGGGAGATTATACTAATAATCAAGGAAATTATAACATGCTCATGAGACTAACCGAAAATTGTGAAAATATAACATAAAATAGTAAAAATCTAAATATGTTTAAGAAATAATCTACATAATTGAAATACCTCACTCAAAATTTAAGAGGAAATGAATTGGTGGCCATTGTTGATAAATTAAAATTAAGAAATTGATCTAAAATTCGTTATTTATTTATGTGCATTTTATAACACTAATATAAATAATTTTTCTTTCAATAATTTATCTTATGTTTTATTTTATAATAATTCTCCTGTAGAATTAAGTAGAGTTCAGTGCATATGCCCTGCATTAGTATCCTGTTTTGATGTGCATAGATAAGGAAAATGAAGGCATATGCCATATAATTTGCCAAAAGAACGAAATTAGGTAACTATTGGCTTGAACATTTTGAGTAGTCACGTGTAATCGTGCCCGATACCCGTAACTAAACTAACAAACTTGGTAAAAGTCTTTGAAAATAAAACTCAATGGTCACCTAGAAATAGTGAAATACCAAAAATCAGTTACAATAGTGTGTCCAATTGCATATAGGTAGTCATATATGGTCATTGCTTTTTACAGGTATGCATCAATAGTGAAATCAACTTTGCTGAAACCATGAAAGCCCTCTTGCTGTAATAGAGAGAATTCCTGATTTGGCTGTGGAGTACCATTCTTATCATTGATGAATTAACATTGTACCGAATCCATCAGCATGATCAAAAGCTTTTCAACCTTTGAGAACTGGAATGAATAGTTTATGCCAGAGCAAAAATACAAAATTTAAACATAGGATACCATAATCAGAATGTATCAGAAGATACTACTTTTGTAGATTTCTGCAATACACCATGAATTGCAATGTAAGCTCATAAGATATCAAATTAAATCATGCTGCTAAGATCCTAACAAATATTGAGAAGTTTACAAGACAATGAAATGCCAAAACCCTTGTCCCAACCCTCATTATCTTGTATCCAGACAAGCAGAGAAGAAGCAATAAGAGCACCAATATTAATTGAGAAATAGAACCAATTGAAGAAAGAACTCTTACGTTCCTTCTCAGCCTATGAGAATGAAACATAAGGCTTAATCCTGATAGTGCCAAGAGTTTTTAGGTAAAGAGCTACAAAGTAGACAGCATTCTGTGCGTTGCATGACAATTTTCTTCTCCATGGCAGGTTGGTTTTATACCAGACACTAATGCTGATAATATCAAGAGTGTCATTCCCTGTGTACAAAGGAGAAGCCTTTACAATGCTGCTTATCAAGCAAAAAAAGATTGAATCTGATAAAAACTTAAAACAAATTTGTAACTATGAATTCACAGTAGAAGAGAAAAATAATTAAGAGGGATAAGGAGGGATGTGGTGGCTTTCAGTTTTTCAGCATCCTCAATCATTCATTTGGAATCAATACTGAATATGAGAATGAAGTTTGATGCTACTAAGAAACTTTCTGCAATCTCACATTCTGGTGTCCAATATTGAACAAAAGCTTCTATACTTGATTCGCCATGAAGTCAGTAACCAAGTAAAGAATGTTTCCAACAAATTATACTCACAAAAACATAGATTATTGTGAAATAGGCAATGTTCCAATATCTTCCTAGATAGGCATCAACCAAAAATGCTCCAATCTATGGAGTGATGTAGCATGTTCCACTCCAATTCGAGACATTCTTGGAAGCAGTAGCACCGTGGTCCTAAAGTCGGTTCTTAATGTAGAGCACCAGATTGGTGCTTATCCCATAGTAAGGCAATCTCTCATAGCATTCAATTCCTGTTTAAAAAAAATCTTTAATCTTTAGATCCTCATAATTTAATAGGGGATTCATTTCACTATTGTAGTTGATAATTACAACAAAATTACCTAAGAAAAAAAATTGTTCAAATATCAGTCTAATGTTGTTTGCATATGAAAAATACAAAGATGAGAGAACACTTATCTAATCATGTAGACAAAAGGAAGACCACCACGTTGAAAAAGTTGGGAGTATGTTCGTAGAATTGTGCAGCATGAGATTGAAGCAAAATACTTAAATGCCATTACTTATATATAAACTCTTCAAAAACCCTATATACCTCACATTTTGAAATTCACCAACTCCATCAAAACATCAAATCAAACAACTTAAATACTATAGTTGTAAGATTGTAATCTTCATGCAAGACATATGACTAGTAAGCAATACGTTCCCACTGCTAGGAAAATGTTTATAAATACAGGAGATATTTTTTAAAGCATGAAGATCATTAAGTTGTTAGTTTTGCTTTCTGCTAGTAAGATATATAGGTCATTCACAAAATTTGAAGAAATCTACGGCCAGTTTGTCCAGTTGTTATTAATGTAAATCCTTAGTTGACAGGAGATCCAAAGGGATTGAAATTTATGTTGCTTACCCTAACTTTTGTTTGTGTATGTGTGTGTATGTTTGGTTGGCAAGAAAATGTCTCAAACTTGTTAATTTTACCAATTGATTGTATTACTAATTAACTTGCAAAAAATAGGATCCTACAAATGTGATAGGAGGGTGGATGATGGACAGGGGAAGTCTGTTGTTCTGACAAACTGCTATGTCGCTTGTGCGCCCATCAGTTTAAGCAAATCAATTTTCTTGCTTTCTACTGTTCTTGTGAGCTACTTTAAAGAGACATGTTGAATGCACTGATAAAATTTTCTTTGAAAGTGAATCTGTTTCATGTCATTTATTGATAAGACTGCATGGAATCCAATACATATATATATATATATGTATGTATGTATGTATTGGGTGAAGAATTCAGTTTAGCTCTACCTGAGTTCTCTCAGGTGTCCTTGTCTATCTATTAGTGTGTGTGGTGATGGAAACCTATAGATCTGTAGGTTAGACTGTAGAGTTGACATAAAATCAATGTATTTCAGTTATTTTCTGGGGAAATTTTCTTCAAGTTGTTGAAGACATGACATACTATCACAATTCACTACTCACCTTTACCAAATGTCAACATATGATCCCTTTTTTGCTCGTAGGAACTGGAAGGACTTGAATGAGGGTCCACAAAATAAACACCTATCTATTTGCTCTTTGCTTGCAGGATCAATATGCCTGCTTTGCTATTATATACAAATGATTTTCATTTCAAAATTTAGATGCGAACAAGCAGCTGTCACCCTTCCATTCAATGTTGGTGATTTCGTGTGGACAATTATCTCATGCTTGGATTTCTTATTCCAACTAATTTTTTTGACTTCATTATTTTTTTAACTACGAGTTCAAATATACAATTAAGAAACATACAGAAAGAGAATTTTAGACAACAGAACATTAATAATATGTATGCAATGCCATGCCCACCACAACGTGCCAAACTGTTCTGCGGTCATTGATCTGTTTCTTTTCACATTCATACATAAACTGTTTGTTTGTTTCCTGTGTTTATAATGATACTGACCAGTCAAAAAGAAATGATAATGAAGCTATATCACATCAAAGTATCTTAAAAGCTACTTGTCAACAATTTGGCCCATTGTGACTGCAGGTGACGTAATATTCAAGGTGAAAAAAAAAAGTCATTCAGTCTTGCCAATGATCTGATTATCTGTATAATGATGTTGAAGATATAGAACATATTTACGTTATGGGTAATAAAACTTGTTGCTACTGTTGTTTTCCACACTTACAAGCTTTAATCATGGCAGTAACATGGATGATATGGTGGTGTGTTTCAAAGAATACGCAAGTGCTTAGGCTACAAAGTCATACTCTTCTGTTTTTTTTATTATGCTTGTATGTTCTTCACTCCTTTTCTTAACTTCTATGTTTGTCTTATGCAGTCGATCCAGTGGTTTACTATGGAATTTGTTGATAAACATGTTTGCTGCCAAAAGATGTTTATAAGGAATTTCAGCCATGTCTAGCTCTATGAAAGTTTTGGATCCTGCATTCCAGGGAATGGGTCAAAGAGTGTATATCCTTAATATACTGGGTGAATAATAAAAGAAATTGTGGAAATTATGATTTCTTCTTTTCACTTTTCTATGGAAATAAATCAAGTAAAAAATAAAAGAACAAAAAGGTAATAAATAGTTTGTGAAATAAAGAAAAAAAGGAAAGTCCCACATTGGTCAAAATTAAAAATATTAAAGACTATATATTTAGTAAGAAATAGTTAAGGTTAAATTATAATATATGGGTTACAACCTATAAAATAGTCCAAATTAAATTATTAAGTGAAAGATCTTTAAAAGTCTTTAATGGACACTATGGACATCTTAGGGCTTTGAGTTAAAAAAATAAATAAAATTAACTTTTAATTTTTTTGCCATTATTTAAAAAAATAGTTGCAAACAAATAGTCATGATTGTTGAGAACAAATAATTATATTTGTTGGGAACTAATAGTTGAGAATAAACAATTATGCCTGATGAATGCAGAGAATCATGCCTATTATGAATAGACAGCCATTTTTGTCAAAATATCTAACAAACACAACTGTTCAAATATGCCTTTTCATGTCTATAACTTAGGAGTTTTAAATTGCTTTCTACTAGCACATTCACTCTCTCTAGAGAGAGTTTTAAAGACTTTGTTGTATCTTAGAGTAATTTGCTTTCGATATAGAAGTAATATTATATTTAAGACAGTGTAATTTCATGCCTTAAAGTCATAAATTTGTTGTCTTCATAGACTTATTTCCCAACAATTTGAATGTAATATTTCAATATGGAGTCTATTGATTTTTCTACCATCAAAATGCAAGATTTAGTGAAATAGAATCAGTTAGATGGCATAAATTTCACAAGATAGAAGGACAAGATGAGATTCCAACTCACCATCTTGGAGGTCTTTTATATTTTGGACCAGAATCTATCACCCATTATTGTACCAACTACAGAAGATTTAGATTATGTAAGAAACAAAAGACAAAAATGTAAGGAAGACGAATTATTGTGTCGTGGTCACATTTTTAATACACTTATTAATCATTTTTGTGACCTTTACTCAAAATTTACTTCACCAATAGATATTTGGAATGCTTTAGAAGTCAAATATTAAAGTAAAAGGAAAGGCATTGACAAATTTCTTGCTTTAAATTACTTTGATTTCAAAATGTCTGATAACATCCCAGTCATGGATTAAGTCCATGAATTACAAAATTTGGTTTCCAAATTAGATTTGGAGATCATTATTTCTAATACTCTCTAAATAGGAGCAATTCTATTTAAATTACCTCCTTCTTGGAATGGGTATAGGAAGAAAATATTGCATTCTCCTAAGAACTTCACTCTTCAACAATTTCAAACCCATTTGCAAATTGAATTTGAAACTCAAATTAGAGATGAAAGATTTCAAAACATTATGACTAGAAAGGAAAATTAACAAAAGTTGAATGCAATTGGAAAATTTGGAAACAACAAATCTAAAAGCAAGTCTATATGGAAGAATCCAAACGAACTTAAGGTCAAGAAAAATGGAGGATTTAAGAAAAATAAAAAGAACAAGGCATGCTTTCATTGTGGAAAGAAAGTTCACTGCATCAAAGAATATGGATACAAAAAATTCAACCCTACTGATTTGAAGAAGAGAAATACTTTTGAAAATGCTACACTAGCCAACTTATAAGAAGATGAAGTGAAAGAGCATGTAGCAATAGTTACCAGTGTACAAATTGAATGGTTATAGAATTAAATATGACTGTTGTGTCAAGAACATGGACTAGTTCCTTGATTTAGGTACAATTGTTCTTGTGTGAAACATCATGGCTTACTTTAAAACCCACAATGAGTTGAAAGAACAAAATGAAGCATTGATGGGAAATCATAATCATGCCAAGGTACTTGGAATAAAATCTGTTGTGATGAATTTCACTTTTGGATAGAAACTAACCTTAATGTTTATCTTGTTCGTGATGTTAAAAAAAAAAATTTATTAAGTATTCTTTGTAGGAAGGAATTTAAAATTGCCCTAGAGTCAGACAAGGTTGTAATATCCAAGAGAGAATTATTTGTAAGCAATGGATACTTCCTTGATGGCATATTTAAGTCGAGTGTAAATGAAATAAATAATATTTTTGCTTATATTGATTCTTCTTCTTTATGGCATGCTAGGTTAGGACATTTAAATTATATAATACTTAACTATATGTCAAATAATAACTGCATAGATTACAAGCATGTTCATAATGATAGATGTGAAATTTGTGTTCAAGCAAAAAACCTTTTCCTAAAATAGAGCATGACACAAATCTTAAATTTAATTCATTTTGATATTTGTGAAATAAGCAGTAAATTAGCTAGAGGAGGGGAAAATATTTCATTACATTTATAGATAATTGTTCTTGGTTTATATATGTATATTTGTTAAGAACGAAAGATAAGGTCTTTGATAGATTTAAGAAATTTAAGTTTATAGTAAAGAATCAAAAGGAAAGAAAAATTAAAATACTTCAAAGTGATAAAGGTGGAGAATATTTCTATATAGAATTTGATATATTCTATGAAGAAAATGGAATTATCCATAAGAAAATCGTCTCTTTTACACCCCCAATAGAATGGATAGCAGAAAGAAAAAATAGAACTCTAGTTGATGTGGTAATGCTATGCTATTAGATGCCAAATTACCATAGCTTTGCTTACAACTTGTTACATTCACAATAGAATTCCTTCAAAGAAAACTTATAAACCATCATTTGAAGTTTTGAATGGAAGGAAACCAAATTTGAATTATTTTAAAGAGTGGGGGTGTGTTGCTTTTTATAGACTACCTGATTCACAAAGAAATAAACTAAGACTAAGAGGGATCAAGAGTGCTTTTGTTTGTTATGCACAAAATTCCAAAGCATATAGATTACTTAATTTAGAGACCAAAGTTATTGTAGAATCTATTTATGTTGAATTTTTTGAAAATAAATTCATGTTAGATCAAACTAGGCATGAACTTGAAAATAATAAACCTAGAAATGGTATGTACGAAACAAAATGTGACATACATCAAAATAATTCTGATTCTTTTGATTTTCTTGCTAAGGGTAGAAGAAAATTAGTGAATGGACCATCTAAATGAAGAAGAAGTAAAAAAGGCAAGGATAGAAAAATGTCTTGATCCTAATTTCTTTGCCTTTTTGGTTAAAGGAAGTAGAAATAGAGCTATTAAAAAGATGAAGATATTATTAAACATTGAAACTGATGAAGATATAAATGATATAAATGATGAAATAGACTCAATAATGTCAAATAATGCATGGATCTTGGTTGATTTACCTCTTGATTCAAAACCTATTAGTAACAAATGAGTTTTTTAGGAGAAGATATAATTTTGATGGCATATTGCTAACCTTTAAAGCAAGACTAGTTACAAAAGGTTTTACACAAAAGAAGGACTTAGATTATTTTCATACATATACTCCAATTGCTAAAATAACATCCCTTAGAGTACTTTTCACTTTGCCATCATATATAAATTGAATGTACATCAAATGGATGTTAAAACAACATTTTTAAATGGTGAGTTAAAGGAGGAAGTTTACATGCACCAACCTGAAGAATTTGTTCTTCTTGGAAATGAACATAAAATATGCAAACTTGTAAAATCTTTGTGTGGTCTTGAACAAGCTCTTAAACCATGGCATGAAAAGTTTGATAAGGAAATTATATCTTTTAGTTTTGGAAGTAATAATGTTGATAAGTGTATTAATTCCAAGTTTATTAAAGAATATGGAGTTATAATTAGTATCTATGCTAATAATATGCTTAGATTTGGTACCAATATGCATGGCATAAATGAAATTAAAAGGTTTTTGACCTCAAAATTTAAAATGAAAGATCTTAATGAGATAGATTTTCTAGTATAAATACATATGCTGATCAACCTATTGGGCACAGCTTACATAGAAATATCACTCACTTTCTTCTTCTCTTCCTTTTAACATGGTATTAGAACCACAATTTTCCTAATTTTTTGGAAAACCCTAAATCCCCTATTTTTTAAATCTTAATCCCTAATTTATCCTTCTTAACTTCAAATTCCTAAACCTAACCCCTAATCTCTACCTTGAAACTCTTATTTGAGTGTTCCTCACGAATTTTGTCCCTTGGGTGCCTGAAAGAAGCCACAATTTGATGATTTGGGTAGCTTGAAGAGTTGCATGAATAGTAACAATGTTGAAGACCATGATTTGAGGTAGGAGATATGACTTGAGGTCAGCATTTAGGCTGAGTAGGTGCTAGCAGTAGTGACTTGGCAGTAGGGAGGTTTGGCGAGGTGTGACATAGTGGCTTGAAGTGGTGGTACATGATTCTAGCATGATTTTTGGTAGCAGACATGCATTTTGAGTGTGGTTTAGGGTTTTTTAGTGTTGTTTCATGCTCTTTTGCTTGGGTTGCACAATTTGGACCTTGTACAACGGGGTTATGTGATTTAGAGGTCTTGCTATGTGTTTTGGAGCTTCAGGTATGGTGGGCTATCTAATTTGAAGTGTTCTTAGTCTTAATATTATTCCATAGTATGACTGAAGATGACCCCCATTCCACTTGTTCTCCTTGAGCTAATGTTAGAAACCTTGAAACTATTGAAGTGAAACCCAATTATCTTTGTTCTCTAACATCATTCCAGCAACAGCATAAATTCTTGATTAGAAGCTAGACAATGATGAGTAGCAATATCTATCTTAGAAAAAAGCTATCAACATCTTTTTGGGTGGGATTGGAAAGCAAGATCACCTCATTGATATACCATCGATTGGTACTACTTGAATGAGGTGCTTAATGGAGGACAAGTGACTATTTAGTCTTATCTTCAATACCCTTGACATTGAGTTTCATGACAATACCAATCATTGTGCAACAATGAAGGAGTTTTGGGACTTTCTAGAAGAAATTTACTTAGGCAAATTTGATACAATTGTATGACTTATGTCAGGAGCTCTTTCATCTAAATGGGAAAGGGAAATCCTTATCTTAGATATTTACTGAGTTTAATTAGACCTTTGAACAATGGAAGATTCTAATGCCCATTTTTAGTGATGTTGCAGCCATGTAGGCATAACGTGAGCAGTTGAGAGCTTTGTATTTCTTATCAATGTTACCTCCAAAGTTAGGCACAACCCACCAATAAATTCTATTAGGATTTGATTCTTTGAAAATGAAGGGGGTTTACTCTCGCCTTCTTCATGTATCTAGAGACTTTCTTGCTCAGCCTTTCAAATCTAAGTTGTTTGCTTTTGTGAGCTCTACTTCATATAGAGGGTGAGGTGGTCATAGAGGTGGTAGAGGTCAAGGTCAAGGTCAAGGTCAAGATTCTAGTAGATGTAGTGAACCAGGGGGAGGATGAGGAGATTTTGGAGGACGTAGTAATGGTAGTTCTAACTTGAGTCATATTGAATGTCACTACTACCATGAGATGAGGCACTTTAAAAGATATTGTCATAAGTTATAGGGAAGATATACTCAATTGTCTTAGTCTAGCCATGTTGCCACTACAAAACTAGAGTCTTGAACCACTCAGATGGTTGCCATGACTAATGACAAGTTTGCTCAGTATAGCCAGTTTTATGCCTCTTAGTCTTCTATGTCCACTAATACCATGGTTTAGATAGGTAATTCTATTATCTTTTCTGATTCCAAGTCTAAGTAAGTCATTGATTCTGGGGTTACTAATCATATGACAGGAAACACAAGTACTTTGTCCCCTTTTTAGTTATCTGCTCACTCTTTTAGTGTCAAGTTATTTAAGGGGTCTACTGCTCCAGTTATTAGGAGTGACTCTGCTATTGTTTCCCTTAATATTACATTATTTAATGTCTTGTGCCTTTCCCTATTTTCATTTAATTTGCTATCTGTTAATCAACTCACTTGTACTTACAATTATGGTGTTTTCTTCTTCCCTGATCATTGTGTTTTTCAAGATCTTTCGATGAAGAAGATTTTTGGTTGAGGTTATGAGTTTGGTAGTTTGTCTATGCTTGATGACTAGGTTCCTCGCTTAGTAGATGCAATCACCCTATCTCTGCTATAACTCCATTGTCGTCTCAGCCATCCTTCTTTGGAGTCCCTAAAGAAATTATATCCTAGTCTATAGTCTGTGTCTAGTTCACCTTGTAAGTCATGTTAATTTGCTAAGCAGCATCGTCGGTCTTGTGTCTCTAGAGTCAATGAGAGGATTTCATCCCCAATTGAGTTAATGCATTTTAATATTTGGGACCCTCACCCAATTGTTTCTAAGTTTGGTTTCTAGTATTTTGTTACATTTATGGGTAACTTTTCTAGGGTTACCTAACTTTATTTTATAAATAAATGCTTTGAATTATTTTTTGTATTTTGTGCTTTTTGTGCTAAAATAAAGACTTAATTTAATGTCTGAATTAAGTGCCTACGCAACGATAATCCTACAGAGTGTTCTTTTACCCAGTTTTCATTCTTTTTATTGAGTAGAAAATTTTACATTAGTTCTCTTACCCCACTACCCCATAGCAAAATTGGGTTGTCGAAAGAAAGAATCATCACTTATTAGAAGTCTCTCGAGCCCTTCTCTTTAAAATGAAGGTGCCAAAACAATTCTAAGTTGATGTTGTCTCTACAACTTGCTTTCTTATTAACTGGATGCCTTCTTCCATTCTTAGTAGTAAAATTCCCTTTTTACTATTGTTTATTCATCCTCATTGTTTCCTTTCCCACCTCCTATCTTTGGTTGCACCTGTTTTGCTTAGAATCATCACCCTCTAGTGTCTAAACTTGATCTATGATTGTTGAAATGTGTATTCCTTGGTTATCCTCATAATCAAAAAGGGTATCAATACTATTCTCTAGACTTGGGTTGTTTCTTTGTCTCTTCTGACATTACTTTCTTTGAATTTCAGTATTTTTTGATCTTTCATCTTCTAAAAATGAGTCCCATATAACAATAGATGATTTTTTCTTAGTGTCCTCCCTTTCTTCTAGTTTTGATCATGCCATACTGTTATGATGGTATGACAATGGCTAGCAAAATTAAAATTGCAGAATATAATTTTAAAGAGAAAGAGAAGAGAAAGAACACAAATATTTAGCGTGAAAAACCTAATAAGGAAAAAAATCACAGGTAGAAGAAGAGAAATTTTACTATGCAAAAAATTCTGTTACAAGGCTGAAGTCTTTGTAATGTCTAAAAATTGACCCCAATACTTTATTTATACAGTACCCAAAAGATCCCAAAATGGTAGAAATCAAGATCCCAAAATTGCAGAAATTCTGAAACCTAAATTGTAGAAAATCTAGATTCATTGTCTAATTGCATAAATTCTGTAATTTCTGCAATCAAAGCTCTAATTCCAAAAATTTTGCAATCATGCTGTTTTCTATTTTTGTAGCTATTTTAATTTATTTCCATTTTTGTTTTTGGAATTTGGGTCACCAAATGCAACAATCTCTACCTTGATACAAATTCTAAAAATAAACTTTAACAAAGAAACTCTCCACCTCTTCCATAAAAGCTCCTAAGAGCAAAACTCAACAATTGATACCAATTAAATCCAAGCAATACTTGCACTTCTTAATAGACAAAGGCTTGGTGAGAATATCAGTTGGATTGCCTACAGTAACAATCTTCTTGATGGCAATTTCATCCTTGACGAAAACATCCTGAACAAAATGATACTTGATGTCAATATGTTTGGCTCTTTCATGATACATCTGATCTTTAGCTAAGTGAATTGCACTCTAACTATCACAATGAACAACAATAGAAATAGATTCATAAGTAATTTCACCAATCAAAACTTTTAGCCAAATTGATTCTTTAATAATCTCTGCTATTGCCATATACTCTACCTCCATGGTAGATTAAGTAATAGTAGATTGAAGTGTAGTCTTCCAACTGATTGCACAACCTCCCAAAGAAAATACATATCCTATTAAAAACCTCCTCTTATCAAGATCTCCACCATAGTTAGAGTCCACAAAACTTGTCAAACTATCATTACTCTTTCTATATACCAAATGAACATCTATAGTACCTACCAAGTACTTAAGTATCCACTTAACTACTTCCTAATGTTGTTTGCTAGGATTAACTAAATACCTACTAACAACACTGACAGCTTGTGCCATATCAGGTCTGGTGCATACTATCAAATACATAATGCTCCCAACTGCACTGGGATAAGGAATGGGTGACATGTGATTTATCTCTTTATTTGTTGTTGGACATAAATCTACTGAAAGTCTAAACTGAGCAGCAAAAGGAGCAGACACTGGTTTGGCCTTTTTCATGCCAAATTGGCTTAATACCCTTTTAGTAAAAGCTTTTTGAGAAAGGTATAATTTTTCATTCTGCTTGTCACTTATAATCTCAATGCCAAGAATCTTTTTAGCAGCTGCCAAATCTTTAATGTCAAATTCAGAACTCAATTGTTGTTTCACCTTCTTTATCTCAGTCATGTTAAATGTTGCAACTAATATATCATCAATATATAATAGCAAATACACAAAAAATTTATCAGCAAACATTTTAAAATATATGCAATTATCATAATTGGATTTTTGAAATCCAATAATTCCTATATGAGTCAAACCTTTTGTACCACTGTCTAGGAGAATGCTTAAGACCATGCAAGGACTTCTTTAGCAAGCAAACATGATCTTCTTTACCAACAACTACAAACCCCTCGAGTTGATGCATATAAATCTATTCATCAAGATTACCATGCAAAAATGCATTTTTCACATCCATTTGCTCTAACTCTAAATCATTCATAGCAATCAATGAAAGCAAAAGATGAATAGAAGTATACTTTATAATAGGTAAGAAAACTTTATTAAAGTCAATGCCTTGTACCTGACTGTAGCCTTTAACTACCAACCTCACCTTGTATCTCACATTTGAGACACTTGATGTATCAAACTTTTTCTTGAATACCCACTTGCAGCTAACGATCCTCTTCTTTTCTAGTGGCTTCACAAGTGTCCAAGTTTAATTTTTCTAAAGAGATTGAATCTCTTCTTGCATAGCAAAAATTCAATTTGTAGCATTTTCAAAAGATATTGGCTCCTTGTAGCTTCTAGGCTCATTATACTCTACCTCTTCTACTACAACAAGACAATAGGTAAAATTTGAATAACCATACTTCTCATGTGTTTTAATAGGTCTCCTTGGCTTGTCCTTAGTGTAAATTGTACTTGTGAAGATTCTGAAGTCTCTTTTGAATCACTATCTACAGGACTAGGAACAAAGAATTGTTTAGGTTGAACAAAGATTTGAAACTCCACCTGTTATCCACCATTTTCATTATTCTGAATAATAGATTTTGTAACTTCTTTCTTTGTGAGTATGGAATATTCATCAAAAGTTACATCCTTGCTAATAAGAAACTTGGACTTATCTGGACACCATAACCTGTATCCTTTCACACCAGATGAGCATCCAAGAAATACATATTTCTTTGCTCTAGGCTCAAGCTTTCCTTCATTAACATGTGTAGAAGTAGGACAACTAAAAATGTTCAAAATAGAATAATTAGCAAGTTTACCAAACCATACCTCTTTTGGTGTTTTGTATTCAATGGCTGTATAAGGAGATCGGTTCACCAACTAGCCAGCTGTATTAATAGCTTCAACCTAAAATTCCTTGCATAAGCCTGCATTTGAAAGCATACACCGAGCCTTTTCAAGAAGAGTTCTATTCATCCTCTTTGCAACATTATTCTGTTGAGGTGTTTTCACAACAGTTCTATGCTGAGCAATGCTTTCTTTTTGGCAAAACTCATCATTACAAAATTGAAGGCCATTATCTGTTTTAAGTCTCTTGATCTATTTTCCTATCTACTTTTTAAGTAAAGTCTTCCACTACCTAAAAGTCACAAATACTTAATTTTTCTATTTTAGAAAAGAGACCCAAACTTTCCTTGAATAATCATCACTAAAAGTCAACATGTATCTAGAGTGACTACCTTTAGAAGGAACTTGAGAGGGCCCTTAAAGGTTTGAATGAATGTAGTCAAGAATTTCTTTTGTCTTGTGAATGGTTGAGCTAAAACTCAACCTCTTTTGTTTACCAAAGACACAATGTTTACAAACTCCATTTTCCCTATAAGTTGACCACCTAACAGATCTCTCTTGCTCAATGTTGTCATGCTTCTCTCACTCATATGCCCCAGTCTTATGTGCCAAATTTTGTAACATCTAAATTAGAAATAGAAGTAGCAGCAACTACAACTGAACCCTGTAATAGTAGAACACTGCAAGAAATACAAAGTGCCAATTCTATTTGCTTTCATCAGTAAAAGTGCACCCTTCGAGACTTTAAGCACACTATCTTCACATTTATATTTACAATCATTCTTTTCTAGAGTACCCAAAGAAATTAAATTCTTTTTTAAATCTAGAATGTGTTTCATATTTGATAAAGTTCTAATCATACCATCATGCATTTTAATTTGCACAGTGCCTATCCCAGAAACTGTACAAAGATGATCATTACCCATAAACATCTCCATTAAACAGCTCACAAGTGGTAAACTAGTCCCTATTAGGAGTCATATGCGGTGAAACTCCTGAAACCATCACCTAACTAGTTTCAAATCTAATTTTAGCATCAATAACACAAAGTAGATCACTTGTCTCATCTTCTGCTACATTAGCTTCCTTTAATTTAGCCTTACCTTTATTATCTCTTACTTTTTCTTTTTTCTTTAGTTTGAAACAGTTAGATTTAATATGTCCCTTCTTCTTGCAATCATTACAAGTCAAATTCTTATGCTTAGACTTCAATTTGGACTTGTCAGAATTAGGATTTCTATCCTTGCTTTTTCCTCTATCAACAAATAGACCAATCTCTGATCACCCCCTTCAACAAATGTCAAATTGTTATCAATTTTTCCTTTAGCTTGCAAATTTGATCTGACATTATCAAGAAAAATTTCTTCTCTACCATAGATCATGGTGTCTCTAATCTTTTTATAAGAAGTAGGCAATAAACAAAATAGTAAAAGTGCTTGATCCTCATCATTAATCTTCCCATTTATCTTACTTAAATCAATAATAATGGAAGTAAACTCTGCTATATGAGACTTCAATGGAGTACCTTCAAACATTCATAGAGTATAAAGACATTGCTTTAACCTGCTTATTGGTGACAAATTTTGTCATATACAGACTCTCCAATTTTAACCATGCACCTGCTATAGTGTTCTCAGTGAGAATTTCTTGAAGAACTTCATTATCCATGCACAACTAAATAGAAGAAAGAGCTCTATCATCCATATCATTCCATTTAGCTTCTGTCATAGTCTCAAGCTTCTTCGTCTTCCCAATCAGCACCTTCTTTGTGCCTTCTCTTGATAGAATTGCCATTATCCTAACTTGGCAGAGAGCAAAACTAGTTGACCCATTAAATTTCTTAATGTCTCTCTTAGACATTGTTGCTGAAGTAGAAACAATTGAGAACTAGGCTCTGATACCAATTTGTTATGATAGTATGACAATGGCCAACGAAATTAAAATTACAGAATATAATTTTAAAGAAAGAGAAAAGAAAGCACACAAACATTTAACGTGAAAAACCTAATGAGGGAAAAAAACCACAGGTAGAAGAAAAGAAATTTCACTGTGTAGAAAATTCTATTACAAGGCTGAAGTCTTTATGGTACCTAAAAATGGACCCCAATACTACTATTTATACAATACCCAAAAGATCCCAAAATGGCAGAAAACCAAGATCCCAAAATTGTAGAAATTTGAATCTTAAATTGCAAAAAATCTAGATTCACTGTCTAATTGCATAATTCTACAATTTTTGCAATCAAGTTTTAATTGTAGAAATTCTGCAATCATGCCTGCAATCATGTTGTTTTCAATTTTTATAGCTATTTTTATTTATTTCATTTTTTGTTTTTGGAATTTGGGTCACTAAATGCAACACATACCTATTTGTCCCCCCTTAAACACATGTGTCCTTATAGGGTTACAACACCTCTAGCTCTTACCCTCGTCATTAGCACTGCACCATCTCCAAACTCTTCCTCACCTACTTCTTTGTTTGAGATCTACCATCTAATTTGGATCTTCTTATTACTCATCATAAAGGTATTCTTAGTTGTACTTTCCTAGGTAATCGTGTCACCTCTCACCCTATTGCTTTTGTTTTTTCTTATACCTCTTTACTGTCTTCTTCTCAATCTTTCATTGCTTCCCTGATTCCATTATTGTTCCTAAATCTCTTGCATAGGCACTAGCATATTCAAGTTGACGAGATGTGATGGATGAGGAAATGATGGCCCTTGACCATAGGATGTAGTCTTATTGTCCCTTGGGAAGTCTACTATTGTGTGTAAGTGGGTCTACACTATTAAAGTAAATCCGGATGGATTTATTGCCTGGCTCAAGACCTGTCTTATTACAAAGGGGCATGGTCAAACATATGGCATTGACTACTTTGAGACATTCTCACCAGTAGCTAAGATTACTTCTATTTAGTTACTTATATCTTTTGGCCACATCTAGTCATTGAGCTCTACATTAGCTTGATGTCAAGAATGCTTTCCTCTGTAGTGATCTTGCCTGAGAAATTTTATATGAACTAATTACCTGGGTATATTACTTAGGAGGAAAGTGGACATGTTTGCCAGCTTAAGAAATCTCTATATGGGTTTAAACAGTTAACTTGAGCTTGGTTTGGCAGATTTAATAGCATTGTGGTAAAGTTTGGATAGAAGAAAAGTGACCATGACCATTAGTGTTTTTTAGGCACTCGACATCAAGATGAATTCTTCTAGCTGTTTACATGGATGACATTATTATTACAAGGAGTTATTTTGTTGGCATTTTAGATCTGAAGGTTTTTCAAAAGACAAAATTTTGAACAAGGAGTTAAGAGTGCATTGGTACTTCTTAGGTATCAAAGTGGCTAGAAGTAACAAACGAATTGTGTTGTCTCAGAGGAAATATGTCTTGGATATGTTGGAGGAAATAGGCCTTTGGGTGCCAAATTGTGTGATACACCCAAGGTTCCAAACGTAAAACTAGGACCAAAAGATAGAAAGTTGTTGAACAATCCAGAATGGTACAGGCAATTTATAGGAAAGTTGAACTACCTCATTATTACAAGATCAGACATTGTATTTCTAGTAAGTGTAGCTAGCTAGTTTATGACCTCTTCTAGAACCCCCCCATTCGGAAGTAGTGGTACACATTTTAAAGTATTTGAAGAAATCTCTATGACTTGGCTTGCTCTATCAGAGTCATGGTCACTGTAGAGTTGATAGATTTTCGAATGTAGATTGGGTAAGGTGTCCTATGGATGAGAAGTCCACTTCAAGATACCGTGTATTTATAGGTGGTAATCTCGTATCTTGGATAACTAAGAAGGAGGTTGTGGTATCTCACTCTAGTGTTGAGTCTAAATATTGAGCCATGGCACATGTCACTGCTGAGCTTGTTTGTATTTCTTACCTCCTTCATTAGCTTGGGATGGAATGCCCTGGTAGTATGGAGTTATAGTGTGATAATCATTAAGCGACTCATATTGCCACTAACCTTGTCTTTCATGAAAGAATGAAGCATGTTGCGGTGGACTGCCATATTATTAGACAAAAATTGAAAGAAGGGATCATCAATCTCAAGTATATCCAAACAGGGGATTAGCTTGTAAATGTCTTCATTAAGTCACTTTCAAGGAAATGGATTTAGGATGTCTGTAATAAGCTAGACATGGTCAATATATATGCTCTAGCTTGAGGGAAAGTGTTAGAATAGTTAGTTGAATAATAGGCTAGCTAGTGGGCTTGGTTCCAAACTAGAGCTCTTGTACTGTCACTCATACTTGTACTATAGTACTTCTTTCTAGTATAGATTCATATGTTGATCACCCTATTGGGTAGAGCTTACACAAAAATATTACTTACTTTCTTCTTCTCTTTCTTTTAACATATTGCAACTAAATGTCAGATACTTACACTAGCTGGAGGTGCAATATGTTAGGCATAAAAGAAATAACCTACAATGCTAATTCTACCATGAAAGTAGAACTTATTGCTTTAGTAGTTGTAGGAAAGGAAACTTAGTGATTAAGAAACATATTGTTTGAAATTAAGTTATGACCACAACCAATACCACTTGTCTCCATATACTATGATAGTGAAGGTACAATGTCTTGTGCTTTTAGCAAAATGTACAATGGAAAGTCAAGGCATATTAGTCTAAGGCATAATTATATTAGAGAATTGACATCAAGCGGTACCATTTCAATTCTATCTATGAAATCAGCAAATAATTTGGTTGATCTTTTTACTGAATCTTTACCAAGAGATATGGTGTGGAGGACAATACATAGTATGGGACTAACTAAACCCTTAAGACTCCAATCATGAAAACCTAACTTTGAATTACCAAACCGGTAATTACTAAAGTTTAATGGGTAGCAACAAGTCATGGATAAATGTCTGTTTTAACACTAGTTAAGAGGAGTCTCATACAAAACTTAAAGTTAGTGCTCATTGTTACATTTGAGAGGATGAGTATAGCTCCTAATGGAGTTGATTAAGGATTGTTTGTCGTAACAAAGATAATGAAATAAACTTTACCTATATGAATATGGAGTGGTGCTACTTCAACAAAGGTTTAACAAGTTTAAGAAATATTCACAAACATTGGGATTGCTTAGCACATGACCATTTAAAAAGTGCTAGGGCAGTAAAAACCTCTTTGGAGAATCTTAGAAAGTTTGGAGTGTGTGATATCTTTGATCCTACAAGTAAGGAGTCTTGGTTTAATCTTCGGACACCAAATACGTCAATAGCATCCTTAGATATTTTATACTAATTTCAAGGTTTAAACTTGAAAGTTACCTTCTTATATGTACCGTATTTATTATGAATGACCTAATTTACAAGCTAATGGGAGAATATTAAATAGTTTGTAAAATAAAGAAAGAAGGAAAGTCCCACATTAGACAAAATTAAAAATATTAAAGGCTATATAAGTGGCAATAAATTGTTAAGGTTAAATTTTGACATATGAGTCACAACCCATAAAATAACCTAAATCAAATTACTAAATCAAAGATTGTTAAAAGTCTTTAATGGACTCTTAGACACTTAGGGTATCATTGAGTTAAAAGCATAAATAAAATTAACTTTTAATTTTATTGCCATTATTTGAAAAAATAACTATTGTAACAATAGTTATGTTTGTTGTGAACAGATAGTTACATTTATTGAATGTAGAAAATCATGTCTATTTTGAATAGATAGCCATATCTATTAAAAAATTTGATAAATATAACTGTTCAAAAGTGTATTTTTAAATCAGAATTTCAAACTACTTTCTACAAGTACATTCACTTTTTTCAAAAAGAGTTTTAAAAGCTTTGTTGTATCTTAAGATAATTTGCTTTTAATACAAAAGCAATATTACACTTAAGATAATATAATTTCATGCCTCAAAGCCATAAATTTGTTACATTCAGATACTTATTTCCTAACAACAAGTTTATTGTAAGAACATAGCCAAGCTATACGTCATTGATGTTCAGCTATAAGCATGACTTTTCAAGGTTAAATTGTCAAATATTGAATATATTGTCCACTTAAAGAGGTTTTAGACTTAACTTCTCGTAGAGGGACTGAAACATGGAGGATTGAGAATTTTCAACCTGTTTTGTTGCCCAAATGTGTATATGGAAAATTCTACATGGGTGATTCTTACATAATCTAGCAGGTATGGTTATATTTAATTTCACTGTTATGCAAAACTAGTGGTTAAATGTTATTCTCAGGAAAGAAAATGCATGCCATATGTTCTGGTATTAGTTCATCTTATAGTCTTTACGCTATGCACAATATTCATCAAATGGATCTGTAGTTCTTCGGATATTGTGACAGACAACAAACACTGATTGTCATATTAGGATCTAGATCAAACCGCATACACAACAACTATTTTTAGAAAAAAAATTAGTCTATCCATAATGCTCTAAAAATTATCAATTTCAACTTTTGATACAAGTGGAAGGGGATTGGTAATTGCTTGCATGATATATTAGGAAAGCCTTTAACATAATTTCTTCAAACAACAACTATTGAAAGCCTTTGACTCAAATGGCAGGATAGGTTTCTACTTTTTTTTCTAAGACCTCTCAGCCATCATAAGCAAACCAGGTCCTAACAAGAATCTTGCCAAGTTGAGGCAAAACTCACTATCAGCCAAGGGTGTAGGCGGTAAGATCTTAGTTGTTATTAGTAATTATCCTATCTAAATTTGTTTTACAAATTTAAACAAGAGAAAAGAAAGCCATTTTTATCTATTTCTTTTCTTTCCTCTCTTATCATTTTGTATCCCTTGCTTTTCCTTCCCCACCAAATTCCTAAAGCCTAAAACATAGATGTCTTTCTATTAGATAAGACACAAGAATATTTGGAATCTTGTCAGTTAGTTACAGAAAGTTCAAAATAGCACATAGGGCCTAAGAAGAGACAAATATTTGGCCATTTTACCTCTGCAGTGCAACTTTAAAAAAATATTACTCAAATGGTTGTCTTTGAAAAGTATTTGCCAGGATGGGGCAATTATGCCATGTAAGATAGCCACCTCATCTCGCAGTGCCGCCATATCAGAATAGCTAAGTTGATGCTCCTCTCACTACTCCCATAACTCTCCATTTCTCTCCTCTATTTTGTGCCTCGGTTGATTGCTCCTCCCACTGTGAATCCCGCTCCCAGCCATGCTCCCGCTACCACTCTCGGCCAAGCTCCCTCACTACAACTCCCACTCCCAGCCATGCTCTCGTTGCGACTCCTACTCCTGGCCACACTCCCACTTGCGCTACCGCTCCTGGCCAAGCTCCCGCTATGACTCTCGCTCCCAGCCACGCTCCCTCTCCCACACTTGGTCTTCATCTTTGCTTGTGTGATTGTCTCTCTCTCGTTTGTGGTACCAGATCTCTCAAGCACGCACCTCCTAAGGTAAACCTAAAACTGAGACTGCTTTGTTTCTGTTGCATTCAAGGATATCGATCCAAGCCTAGTGAGATTTGTTGAATCGGTTCTCATGGTCCTTGTGTTGAATCGGTAGGAAATATTCAAAATGTGATGTTAGTTATGTAATTTGGCATGTTGCAATCCGTTTTCATTGTAATGAAATGATTACATCTTATGAATGAATTTAAATGTTACTGTTTCCTCATTTAGTTTGAGATTTGCTGAATCAAGGGTCAATTACTTGATTCTCTTTGTTAATGCTTTAGCTTGAGTATTTTGACTTAAACTCCTTCTTGCCATTCAATTGGATGGGAAGTAGGAATACCTAATGAGTGTACCTCTTTTTTGGGAATTTTATGCTTTGAATGTCCTTTAATCCTAAGTGATATAAAAGTGTGTTGCTTGTGCCATGAGCCTTTCATATGATTGACTCACTTAAGAAGCTCATACTAGATGTAAAGCTCATTTGGATTTGGTAATCAAAAGTAGAAATTGACATCTTGTTTTTTATGCAAGAATCTTTACTTTTATATTTAGAATGTAAATAGAGAGTAAATTTTGGAGCATAATATGGAAAGCCGAATAGGCTTTGCCTACTTGAAGTTAAATTATTGAGCAATTGTACTTACTTTATTTAACTTGGATATTTTCTGTAACATTTCTACCAATTATATTTGGCATTTTGGCTAGCATTTTGAGTCTGACCTAAGACACTATTACTTATTCAACTTTCATACTGCTTGTTTTACTGTAACTCCTCCCCCCTTCAAACAAAAAAAGACAGTTTCTCAGATGATGGGTTATAAATAAGTATTCCATCGTGGGAGTAGATGCACTTGATTAAAATGCTTGCTGGTCAAGCCACACCTATAGTAAGATAGCTTGCTTTTGTTGAGAACTTCTATATTTATTAGGAGCCCTATCCCACTACTCAAATTGTGACATGTGGTATATTTACATAATTCTCATTTGCAAAAAAGTTAATGTTCACACAATTGCACTAAGTAACGTTAACCAAGTGTTTTTTTAAAGGGGGAGGAATAGTGTTTGCCTCTATCTAATCAATGTGTTAATTAATCTGAATCTTAAGTGAGAGTTAGTCTATGAAAAGGTCCTATTAGAGATGGTTTTGTGAATGATTATTCATCTAAATTTAGAATACTCGTTTAATGATTTCTTCTAGCAAATGGTATGTTATTGCTATGAAATATTTTTCCTCACAAGAACTAGGTAATGAGATCTAGAAAACCTTTTTTATTCCTTTAAAAATTTCTTATTTGGATAGTGTGAAGTGGAAACTAATACTGGTGGTTTTTGGTACTATTTTTTACTAACACTTTGCTGGGTGGTTTGTCTCCAACCCCCTTAATTGCCTTGATATAGAGGCTATAAATTTTGGCATGGTTGCTATGGATGCTATGCCAAGTAGTCTTTAGTAGTTTTCTTTGCTTGTTACCTTTTGACTAGTTAACACTATTAGGCTTAATGTCAACTTTTATCTAATGATTAATTAAGCAAATATGTGGCAAGTCAATCCTATAGCCCAGTACACCTTCACTTTGAATGATACATTTCATGTATAGCATGTTACATTTTACCTAGAAAAGTTACATTTCAACTATCGGGTGTTATAAGATTAGCTATTGCATGTTACATTTTATCTATTGGCATGTTACATTTTAACTGTTGCATGTTACAAGTCAACTATTGCATATAAAATTTGCCTACTTAATCAACTTGTTTTTGAGTGTTTATGTAATGAAAAGTCATTTCTATGGCTTAGTACACCTTCACATTGAGTGATACACTTTATGTATTGCATGTTGCATTTTACCTAGGAAAGTTACATTTCAACTATCGGATGTTACATGTTAGCTACTGCATGTTACATTTTATCTATTGGCATGTTACATTTTAACTGTCGCATGTTACAAGTCAACAATTGCATATAAAATTTGCCCACTTAATCAACTTGTTTCTAAGTGTTTAGGTGGTGAAAAGTCGATCCTATGGCCTTATACACTTTCACTTTGAATGATACCCGTCATGTATTGCATGTTGCATTTACCTAAGAAAGTTACATTTAAACTATCGGGTGTTACATCTTAGCAAGTATTTGTTACATTTTGTCTACTCCATGTTCCATTTTAACTGTTGCATGATAGAATTCAACTATTGAACATAAAATTGCCACTTAATCAACTTGTTTCTAAGTGTCTAAGAGTTGAAAACTTGTTCCTATGGCTGGTTGGGCAAATTACTATTACATGATATGTAAGTCTGGTAGTTAGACAAAATACTATATAGATGCTATGATGTGTCATAGTTTTCTAAATTACAAAATATCTATCAAATGTCTTGTATTGGAGTTTTGGGTGTTTGAATTTGCTTCAATTGAGTTACTGCATCAGCTCAAATTGCTTAAATGGTATGGTGGCAGTTTAACATGAGAAATGTAAGATTCAACTTTAGCTGACACAATGTGGTATCCTAGCAGTTTAAGCTAGTAGATTGTTTGGCATTGACATCTTAAATCTTCATTGCACTTGTTTGACTGTGTTCCATTGACAGTAAATGTTTGCTTGGTGAGTTGAGGTCCTTTTAGAAGATAAAATCCTTATCCTTTGCGGGATATGCTATTTTGTAGTATGTTATATATTTTTACTTGTTATTTTGTAATGTTGTATTGCTTGTTAACTATGGGTTGTTACAATTTAACTTTGAATTTCACTCATTTGATTAGTGCATTTGTAGCAGGTCTCCAAATCCACAGACTAAAATGCCTCAGAGTAAATCGGGTAAAAGAACAAGGGGTAAAAAAAGTGTTGAAGGAAAAATTACAACTCCTACATTAAAAGAACAAGATAGCTTCAACGCTATGGATGACAAAGTCCTGCAAGCTAGGTATATTTAGTATTTCATGTATATTGTCTATCTATGTTTGTGAAATTGAGATTATGTAATGATGTTATATTATTAACAAATTGTATGGTTGATAGTGGTAGGAAGGGGAAGCGTTCCCTAGGCTCCCAAAAATATATGAGTTCCTGGCATAAATTCAGGTTATTATGTTTATATTTTTTTAAGATATTAGTTCAGTTAGTATTAACTCTCACCTTATGTTGACACTAATGTTGATTGTGTTTATAGGGCAGAGTATTTCAAGAACTCTGATAAGAAGCAAAATGTTATTGAAGTAGGAAACCAAAAGTTTTATTAAATTTTTTAATATAATCTTCATTTGTCAGCATTCTTGTAACAAAGTTCATATCCTGATAGGCAAATGAAGAAATTTTGAAAATATGGAAAAGCTAATCAGAGGAGGAGAAATTGCCTTATAAAAATGCTGCTGCAAAAGATCGTGAACAAGCTCGAATTGAGGAGGGAGGACAAATTGAAAAGGTGTGGCACATGTTATGTTTATGACATAATGTTCACCATTGTGTCAATCGTATTGAAATAATACTAAAAGTTGTATACATTGGTTTTGTAGGAGACTCTATTCACAAGGTGCTCACTTTCAAAATTTAAAAGAGTCATCAATGGAATGGATAACTATAAAAGTAATATTGTTTATAATTTGGGCTTCAGTCAATTGTTACAGATTGGGTGTGATACCCTCGATCATGAAATTTGTTTAAAGATTTTAGATGCTTTTGATAGTTGAACCAAGACCCTCTCCTTTCGAGGTCTAACATTTTGTATTACCCCCAAAGAAGTGGGTGCAATTTAGGGGATTCCATGTGGTGAAAAACCAATTCCCCTAAGTGTCTCAGATCATTTTGTGTTGAATAAAATAAAAGAAAAGGATTTTAAGGCCAAGGAATGGATTATCTAGAACACATTATTACAGGGAAGAGGTATGGCCCCATGTTCCCGCGTGCATTCCTTCTTTATACATTAGGTATTCTTTTATGTCCAACCTCTAGCACTAGATTTCAAATAAGTTGTTAAGTGCAACGTTGGATGTAGAAAATGTTGCAAACTATAATTAGGCAGCATTTGTATATAATACTTTGGTAGAAGAAACAATAAAGTTCAAGACTACAAAGAAAAAAAACGAAAAGGCAAAGAAGTGGGTTGGTGGATGTTTATTATTTTTTCAGGTATGTGGTCATTAAACTAATGACTTTTATGGTTATTGCTTTTATATTGGTCGTCTTTGCATATAACATATGAGTACACTATTTTGTAGATATTTTTCCTACACAAGTTCCTTCTTGGCTCAAAACTTTGTGATGACATGGATTCCCCATTTCAATTTTGGACGAATGATCGAATCCGTGATCATATTTTGTTAGAAAAGAAGAATCAGGAGGTACATATTACTTGTTTGTTAAAATGTAAACCCCTACTTACTATATGATTCAGCCAATCAGTGTGAGTTTGTGTTATAGGGAATTTTGTATTGTAAAATTGAAGAGGAAGAGGAAAAAGAAATCCCATCTAATGATGAGTTTCAACTTACAGTTTGGTCTCTGTGTCCTTGGTCATTGCATTATTTATATAGTTTGAGATAAGATGTACATGTTAACTATTTGCAAATGGCTTATACTCCGTAGGTCATTAAAGAAACGTATAAAAATCTAGTGACCAATGAGCTGAAATGTACAAAACAGAAGATACGTGAAACGTATGAAACACTGATTCCCATTGATCGAATGATGGGTCAGACATTGTGTTTACCTGATGTTCCCTTACAAGTGGCATCCTCTTTGAATGAGTCCAGTAGTGATGATGAGGTGTTAGAAGAAAAAGAGGAACTAGATACAGTGTCTACCCCAAAAGCAAAAAAACCATCAAAGAAGGTCCATTAGGAATCAGATGAAAAAAATTATATCTATTTTGCACAAAAAGAAGAACTCACAATGATGTCCAAATGTTTGTATCTGTTTGCCATACAAATGAAGATTGGCTAACTAGTTAATGTAGACTATAAGCTTATTTTTCTTTTATTTGTGTTGCAGCCTTGTTGTTAAAATGTTTGATTCTCATCTCAGCTTTGCTGACTGTCAGACATTAGGACCAAGGGATGGGTGAATAACATGGTATTACTAGTTTGCTTATCTTACTCATTAGTTAGTGTTGGTTTCATGTATTTAATTACTTTCTTTCATATGTTGACTTCTAACACATGAGATATTTTAGATTATGATGATGGTGATGAGGTGCTAGATGGGAGATCAATTGCATCAGCATGGAATCATCACCCGATATTTGTGTGATCAAGTTCTTCTGGTAAATGCATTATTAAAACCATGATTACCCATGTACATTAATTAACTGATGTGACTCTAATTGTTACCCCCTATTCTTTATTGGGTATTTGTCTAATGTATGCAAGGTCAAATGTTGCATGCTCGTGATGATTGGGATGTTGATGAGGCATGCAATCATTTGAGTCAAGATGATAGACACAACATGCTAAAGTTTAGAATTATAAGTTTAATTCTTATTGTAACTTGATTTACACTTGTAGGTGATAATAAGTAGTTTCTTTCTGTGCTTGAGTTCTATCGTAGGTGTTTACCCCCATTCTTGTTGAGTCCACTAGTTTTGCTATGCTGTTATCCCCATCACCAAACCATGTATGTCTTGGACTTGTTATGAGATCAAGACAATCAAGAAAGGGAGAATTTTGTGGAATCATTGGTAATGTGTCAAAGTGTATTGTTTTTTGTTTTCTAAATTTGTTGGATGCATGGGGTTGGTTACATGCACTTGTATGTTTTATGATGCCACATCACATGGAATGAATTTTGTGAACCACACATACTTGTTTTGTAGAGTAAATGTTTCTCGCAGTTGTTTCCTAAGCTTGGCTTAAAAAGGAAGCACCAATGGAATACAAATCATATATGATAATGTTCCACAGTAGCACAATGGGTAAGTTGGATAATACAATATACTTGGACAGTATGAATTGGACAACTCTTTTCTTGGAGTGTAACAAATGTTTTAATGAATTTGTAGTTATGACTGTGGAATTCACTGTATATTATATATGAAATATTGGGATGGACAAGCGAAAGATGAATGGGGTGGGCAAACTATGCCCTCATTCACAGAGGTTTGATTGAGACTTAATTATTATTATGAGTCTGTTTGTGAACTATTACAAGTTGGAATAATATTATGTATGATAATGTATATGCAAGATGACATTAGTGCATTCCGACAGAAATTATTGTGGTATTTGTTCAATCACGAACAAAACGTTGAGCGGAATGCAATTATGCAAAAATTGTCAGCTAAGAGAAAAGGTTCCTGTGTCAGCTTTGTATTTAACTTTCCCACCAATTGTGTCAAATTTCATACTTCATGTGTGTGTTCCATTTATGAATTTTTTAGATGTTGTCGGAGTATTGTAATTTGTCATGCCACAATGTGTTTGTGACTGAATATTGAAATAGGTTTAGTTAATTTTTTTCCAGGGTACAGAAGATGATGTGTAGGACTATTGCATGTTGATTTGATAGCATGGTCCTCGGCGAACACAGGTAAGTGGTACAATCAGTGGACAAGCCTTTACAGTAGGTTGGTGAACTTAAAAGGATATTTCCCAACATCTATTACAGACCCTCAACTAGTGGGGAAGGTTGGAATATGCTTTCATCTAAGGGTTCATCTGATTCTATACGGCAGGGTTCGAATGGAAGAGCAAGCTGGAGCTTATCAGAAGTACAATATAGTCTTTCCCCTTTATTGTAGGTTATGGTAGTCATTGTAAAGACTAGAGTATTTTCATTTATTTGTATATAGAATTGTACATAGGGTTTCTATATAGTCATTAGTACATGGCCCTGGTCCTGTACATAAGTATTGTATATAGAATTGTATCGATAAATAAATGCATCACTCCAAAAGCTTCACCAAGAGTCTTGTATATGGAATTGTACACATGATTTCCTATAATCTAGTCCACGTTCATCAATGAATTATACACTTTCACCTATTGCATCTTATTTTTTACCTTGGAATGGTAGACTTTATCTATAGCATGTTACATTGAAACTATTGCACGTTACAAATTATCTATGACCATGTTACATTGTAACCATTGCATGTTACAAGTAAGATATTGTATATATAATTTGATGCCTTGTTAACCTTGTTTCCAATTGTCAAAGTGATGAAAACTTAGTCATATAGCCTAGTCCACGTTTACCTATGAATAATACACTTCACCTATTGCATGTAACTTTTTGCATAGGAATTGAACATTTTTTCTATAGCGTGTTACATTGAAACTATTGCATGTTACAGAAAATCTATCGCCATGTTACATTCCAACTGTTGTATGTTACAAGTCAACTATTGCATATAAAATTTGATCCTTTGGTGACCTTGTTTCCAAGTGTCTAACTAATGAAAACTTATTCCTATGGCCTACTATACTTTCACCTACAAATGATACACTTCATATATTACATATTACTTTATGTAGGATTTTTTGGGACACGTTAAGGTGCCTAGGCGGTGTCATTTGGCCGCTCAGGCACCCATGTAGCAGAAGAGACATTCCTGGGAACATTATTGGCTGCCCAAGAGGTTGACATTAGGCACTCAGGTGCCCAGGAGGCCGAAGATAACATTTTGGATACATGTGTAGGGCGCCTAGGAGCTGATTGATGGGCGCTCAGGTGGCCATGTGGCAGAATACTACATTTTGGGCACATGCTTTGGGCACCTAGGTGCTAAACTTTTGGCGCTCGAGCGGCGATGTGCTATTACGTGTTAAGCATTGAATGTTACAATTTAACTATTACATGTTATATATTTTCTATTGCTATGTTACATTGTAACTGTTGCATGTTACAAGTCAACTATTGTATATAAAATTTGACCCATGGTGACCTTTTTTCCATGTGTCAAAGTGATGAAAACTTAGTCATATAGCCTAGTCCACATTCACCAATGAATCATACACTTCACTTATTGCATGTTACATGTTACCTAGGAAGGTGACATTTTATCTACCAGTGTTACATCGAATCTATTGCATGTTACATATTATCTATCGCCATGTTACATTTTAACTGTTGCATGTCATAAGTCAGTTATTGCATTTGAAATTTGAACCCATGGTGAGCTTATTTCTAGGACTCTGAGTTATCAAAACTTAGTCATATTGCCTACTCCTTGTTCACCTATGAATGATACACTTTACCTATTGCACGTTACTTTTGAACTATGAACTTTTTGGGACATGTTTAGGTGCCTAGGTAGTGGGTTTTGGGCGCTTAGGCAGCCATGTGGCAGAAGGGGCATTTTTGGGCACAAGTATGGGTGCCTAGGCAATGTGTCTTGGGCGCTCAGGCACCAATGTGGTAGAGTTGGCATATTTGGGGACCTCCTGCAGCACCTAGGTGGTTTTCATTTAGTGCTCAAGCACCCATGTGGCACATGGTTGGGCGCTTAAGTGGTGGATCATGGGCACACCGGCTCGCATGTGGAAGGGGAAGGAATTTTTACCATGTTTTGACTCTGTTTCTTCACTTTGTAAAATGTTGTCTAACCCTTTATTTGTGCTGCTAATGCATATTTGCCTTCCTATCCTCTCTCTCGAGCCCTAACTTGTGAAAATCACCTTCCCCGCAATTCTACCGTCATTCTCTATCATCTTCGTGTACCACTCTACGCCGTAAGCATTTTGTTTGAAGTGACATGAGGGAGCCAAGGTATGTGACATCCATAATCATCGAACATATGCAAATAGCAAATAAATATTGATAATCAAATAACCATTGCGGGTCTTGCTGCTTTTGGTTGCTGTTTTCATTTTTTTGTTTCCAAATCAGATAAATTGTCTTGTAATGGAAACTGAATAACGTCCATTCTACTAATTTCATATTTAAGTCAGTGTGAATTGATCAAATTTAATCTGATTATTCATAAAGTTGAGACTGCTGCATGGTTGTGCTATAAATTCAATATGAAGTTTGTCTCTGGATTTCATGCTTAATTTGATGATGGTTAAAGTTACTCTAAATAAATTGATTCTTTGTTGGCTACAAAGGAGTTCCAAGTTCATGTCCTAGAACCACTTCCTCTAACTAAACACTTTTCATTTATGTAGGTAAAATGAACCAATAAGCTTTCGCGAATTTGTATTTGAATAGGCATATTAGAGAAAGTGCCAGTGGGGACATCTATTTTCATGGTCCGTATCCCGTTTTGGTATTTATTCCACTTAATTCCAACCTTGAACAGGTAAAACAAATTGTGGTTCAGGCACTAAGAATTCCACGTAATCAAGAAATCCAAATCTTGAAATATAGATGTCCAGTAGGTGGTGGGGACAGACTGAGGTATAATGTCTCCATGCTAGATGAGGATACACATGTGCAGCTCATGTTGATGATGTATGCAAGTCTTTCAAATTGGAATGCCATTGAGATATATGTGGAGACAAAATACTGTGCAAATGTATGTCACAATGACATGGCAAAACAATCTGAACATATGGTAGACTTGAATGTACCACACATACCAACCCAGCCATTATGCATGCCAGTGCCTGACTTTCAAAGTTTGCAATATTCTTCTCCAAGACAATATCCTCATCATCCAAACATTGCTGCTCATGTTTTACCCCTAAATTTGAGTTGTCAGGGTGCGGATATGAATATACACAGGGATGATGATATAGAAGATATGGCAAGCTAACCATCAATCCAATGTTGAAGGCAAGTATGATCCTGAGTGGTATAGTGATGATGGACTTGATGACGATATTCAGCCGGATGTGGGCAATGTAGACTTACCTAACATTGGGTCTGACCAAGCTATGATGGCAACCCCTGGACTGGAAAGCTCAATAGATTCAATTCATGTCAATGATCTTCCACCTCATTATACTAACATTGATTGGGCAGCCATGGATGTACTTGAACATCCACCTAACATGTTAAGGACCAATTGGGATGCTTCCCATGAGTTACACATTGGCTCCAGTTTCCATCTAAAGAGGCCACAAGCTTGGCTGTGAAACATTATCACATCCATACGTACCATGATTTTGTTGTAGATGAATCCAAAAGTAGATTTTTAATGGCACATTGTCCTCAAGCTGATAATGGTTGCAATTGAAGAATTAGAATATCACATTCAAAAGAGCTTAACATGTGGGTTGTGAAGAAATACGCTAGTCCTCATACTTGTATTGCTCCCAGCATGTTACAAGATCATCAACAATTGACCTCAAACGTAATTGCTTCTTCCATAGAAGGGATGCTTGGAGCTAATCCTAGAGAAACTGTTGATGAAATTATTGCTGCGATTATTAATATGAAATATCATTACACGGTTAGTTACAAGAAAGTTTGGTATGCAAAGTTAAAAGCCATTAGGAAGCTTTATGATAATTGGGATAGTTCATACAATTTACTGCCTAAATGGATGGGTGCTATGGTGCAATCGAACACAAGTAGTGTCTATCACTTCATTACCATGGATGCTAATGATGTAAATGTTGATCAAGCACTTGTAACATTTAAGCATGTCTTTTGGTCCTTTAAGCCATGCATAGATGGCTTTAACTTTTGTAAACTAGTATTGCAAATTGATGGAACCCACTTGTACGGCAAGTACCGTGGCACTTTATTAGTTGCTACAGGCCAAGATAGAGGCAATAGAATTTTTCCATTGGCATTTGCTATTGTTGAAGGTGAAAATATAGACAGTTGGAGATGGTTTTTAAGATGCATTCGACATTTTGTTACTAACTAGCAACAACTATGCTTAATATCAGATAGGCATGCTACAATAAAGGCAGCAGTGCAAGCTAAACCCGAAAATTGGATGCCACCGTATCAATATTATTGATATTGCCTCTGGCACATTCAAAGTAACTTCAACTCAGAGTTCAACAATAAAATGTTAAAAAAATTGATTTACAAAGCAGGTATGCCATTCCTTTCTTATGATTGTATTGTATATCGGTTATAGGTTTGTTGGATATGCATACAAAATTATTATTTGTTCATAAGTATTGTTTAATCCATTTATTGGGTGCACAAGATCAACAACAAAAGTATCAGAAAGTGATGGTCAAAATTAGGTGTGCAAATGAAGATGCTGCAGCTTGGTGTGAGAGGATTCCTCAGCATCAGTGGACCCTTGCATATGATGACCATGGTAGACGATGGGGCCATATGATGACAAACTTGAGCGAGTGCATTAATGGTGTGTTTAAAGGAGTTAGAGGTCTGCTTATAACTGCCCTTGTTCATGATACTTTCATGAGATGTGTTGCTTATTGGAAATCCTGAAAACAAAAGGCGTTGGCAATGCAATAGGCATAACACATTTTCACTGACACCATTACGTCCAAGATGGCCGATAATGGAATCAAGGCAAATGCACACGTCATAACAGAATTCAATAGGGAGCGAGGGGTTTTTCAAGTTGCAACTGGCCGAAACCATGTCACAGGGGGAGGAGGTAACTATCACACTATTAATTTGCAAGACAGAACATGCTCGGGTGGAAAATTTCAGCATTTTAGGTTTCCTTGCTCCCATATCATGCAGCATGTGCACACATTGCCATTAGTCCTCATCAGTTTGTTGATCAAATGTATACAGTGGAAAACTTGTTGAGCACATACAACTACTCTTTTTATCCACTAGGCCATAAAGATTATTGGCCACCTACAGATGGACAAATGTTAATTCCTAATTTTGCATTGGTTAGGCCAAAAGGAAGACCTAAATCAACTCGCATTCATAATGAGATGGACTGGAGAGAAAAGACTCAACACTCCAGATGCAGTTTGTGTCACACTGTAGGTCATAATAAGAAGACATGTCCCAATAAATAGAAACCACGTTCTCACCTTCATGAAGGAGGACCATCTCATTAGAGCCATCATCCATTTGGTAAAATTTTAAATAGGTTGCCAACCACATTCAGGCCAAAGCACCTCCATAGTTGAATTGTAACATGTCAATAGATAAAATGTTACATGCAATAGGTAAAGTATAATAGCCAATAGTTTAAATGTAACCTTCATATGTAGAAGGTAACATGCAATATATGAAGACCCACCCCCGAAGCATGTGCCCAAAAATGCCTTTTCTAACTCATGATCGCCTGAGTGCCAAAATCCACCGCCTAGGTGCCCAAGAATGTGCCCAAACATGATTTGTCTACCACATGGCTACTTGAGCGTCCAAATGACACCACCTAGGTGGCCAAAGCACCTAGATTATATGTAATAGTTGACTTGTGGGTGAAGGTGTGCTAAGGCATAAGAATAAGTTTTCATCAGTTAGACACTTGGAAACAATGTCACCAAGGGGTCAAATTTTAAATGCAATAGTTGACGTATAACATGCAATAGTTAGAATGTAACATAACGATAGATTATATGTTACATGCAATAGTTAAATTGTAACATTTAATGCTTTGCGTGTAATAACACATCTCCACCCAAGTGCCCAAGATTCAGTGCCTAGGCGCCAATACATGTGGTCAAAATGGTAGATTCTGCCTAATGGTGGCCTGAGCGCCCAAGATTCAATGCTTAAGCACCTAAACATGTTTCCAAAATGTTCTCTTCTGCCGCATGGGTGCCTGAGCTCCCAAAAGGATGGGCCTAGGCATGCATACATGTCCCGATAATTCTTTATTCTGCCTAGGTAAAAAGTAGCATGTAGTAGCTTAAATATAACACGTGCTATTTAAAATTTAACTACCCTAGGTAAAAAGTAACATGCAATAGATCAAGTCTAGCATTCAAAAGGTGAACATGTACTAAGCCATAGGCATGACCTCTCACTTTGACACTAATAAACAAGATGACCAAAAATAAATTTTGCATGCAATATTTGGATTGTAAGATGCAATAGTTGAATTGTAACATATCAATAGATAAAATATGACATGCAATAGGTAAAATGTAACATCTAATAGTTAAAATGATACTTTACCAAGTATTTTGTAACATGCAATACATAGATTATATCACACACAGTGAACATGTACTATGCTGAGGACCAAGTTTTCACCTTGATACTTTGAAACATGTTCACGCAGTAGTCAAATTTTATATGCAATAGTTGAAATATTACATCTAACAGTTAAAATGTAATATCTTGGTTAGAAAAATAGAACTTCTAAATTAAGTTAGAAATAAAGAATCTAGTCACAAGATTTTTGCTCAAACATTTCAGGTAATGCATTTATTTATTAGTACAAGTATCATCAAACCTAAAGGAAATACCTTCCACGAATTAAGTGGCTGGGAAACAATTTGGTTATCTATTCATTCAATAATTGTGTACAAAAATAAATTGAACCAGCACTCTATTCATATGACAGTATAGGAATAAACCATATGTACAATTCTATATACAAATAAACATGCGTTAGTCTTTACAATTACAACCACCATGTACAATAAAGGGGAAGGACTGTATTGTAGTTCTCATAAGCTCCACCTTGCTCTTCCATTTGAACTCAGCTCTCTAGAATCAGACAAACCCTAGGAAGAAAAGTTGGATATCTTGTTTCTATAAGTATTCCAAGAAAACATGTGCTCACTGAAACAAATCCTCTCATACCTTTGGGTTCATGTTTTTCAGTAATGGTTCCTTCTGATAATGTGATTCTGAACTTTAGGGCTCTGCTTACTTAGGAAGCACATCATCCAAGGAGGCTACCCATATAAATGCATGTTTTCTTGACTGAGAAACCCCATAAGCACCAACATCCAAGAAGGTTAAGATATCTAGAGTTCAAACACACAAATAAAATCATGAAAATAAGGAATATTAAACATGGTTACAGATGATCTGCCATCAAAATCAAATGAATCAGATTTCTACACTATGAAAAGGCAGAAAACAACACAAAAGGATGGTTAATCAATGACTAAAACAAACCTGGCCAACATAATGGGAGATCAAAAAACTAATAGGTTTCACTGCAAAGAAACATGATTATTACAATGTCAATGTATGATTTAAAGCTCTCCAACAAATTCATAATTTGTTTCTAATTGAAGTATTCAACACAACTAATCAAATATACCTCACTGTCAAATGGAGATAGACACA
The DNA here is from genome assembly GCA_037013595.1 of Dicorynia guianensis. Classification (NCBI taxonomy): domain Eukaryota; kingdom Viridiplantae; phylum Streptophyta; class Magnoliopsida; order Fabales; family Fabaceae; genus Dicorynia; species Dicorynia guianensis. The sequence continues at coordinate 18,148,149 of JASUAB010000002.1, read as the reverse complement.
GGCACATGAACAGACTGACTTTTGTCAACCTATTTTAAAAATTGATCAATCATCAAGTACACATCAATACTTCAAAATACATCAAAGTAACATCGGCCTCATAACATAAAGTACCCAAATATCCCATCTATATGCCCCCTAATTCACATTTAGAAACTAGATCTTAGGCAAAGCAGCAAAGGCCAAAATGGGGAGAAAATGTCAGACATATTAGAAACTAGCACTAAGGATGTGATATCCACAATTCCCATCTCAACCAAATAAAACTATCTAGATTTTAGTAAATACCTTCCACGAATTAAGTTCCCACTTAACAATTTGGTTATCTATTCATTCAATAATTGTGTACACGAATTAAGTGAACCACACCAATGTTCATATCACAGTCTATGAATAAACCATATGCACAATACTATATGATTCAACAAATTTTTTTTACTCTTCTTTCAATCCTCTTCTTCATCATGTTCTTCTTCTTCCTCCTCTTCATCAAAATTTACGTCAGCCATAATTTGCTCATTTTCCAAAGAAGGCCTCCCAAGGCATTCGAGTTTAGTTGGAGCTCTGTAGCCAAATTTTGAAGCATCTTTTCCAAGGCATACTGATTCTTCAAAATACACCTAGAAATCTGTCATTGCTGCTCCTGTTGTCTTTCAATTCTATCTAACCTTTTTGTGACAGTCACCTACCGTCTCTGTTGTCTTTGTCGGGGTGGATGAGGGGCTTGTCCTCCTTTAGGCTACTCTTGAAAGTATCTTGATATTACAGCAACATTGATAGGAGGAGTAATAGAAATTGGCACATCTCTAGGTATGGCACTAACACCAGCCTTGAAGCACAATTTTGTTATTAGTGGCGGGTAAGACAAACTTCCTGAGTTTTCCTGTGCCACTGTCTGAATATTATAGGCAATGAGCCTACCTATATCCATAGACCATTCCATTACAATCACATAAATTAAAAGAGCTCATATTACCGTCGCCTCAGAATGATTGGAGGAAGGAAGTAAATTTGCCTACATAAAAGTGCACCAGGTCTTCGGGATGGGTAATAGATCAGCTTTTTTTAGATGCTTAGGAATATTTTTTGCATCTAAAACCCATTGAACTCCTAGTCGGCAAAGAACTCGAAGAACTTCCTATTCTTGTACTTGTCTTGAAACCAATTCTAAATATGCACAGGAGCCAAGGTAGTTCTGCCTCTGACCTAAGTAAGCATTGAGTTCCCTTCTTGAACAATCAATACGAAGGCCTCTAACATAAGACTTATACTTATCTTCCTGATTATTGTTAGTTTGGAATGCATTGCCATAAAATTCCTTTACAATATTCTCATTTCTTGGTTCGGGAATTGAGCATAGCTTTCCCCATTTCCTTTGGATGATTTGGGTTCAAATCTCTTCATATTCATTTCCTTCCAAATCAAACCCTCTTTCACGAACTACATTCATCGTCAGCACAACATCATTGTATCTTTTTCCATGCACCAATGACAAAAATTTTTGTGCATCATACTCAGCACTGCTTGATGCTGCACCTAAGACATTCTTTCTTTTCTTTGGTACCATTGTATCAAATCCACAAACAAAATCCTGTTAAGCAACATCATATACAAAGAATCTAACATCAATGATGGAACATAAGTTTAATGAAAATGCAAATTTAACAGAATGCTATTAAAAACAGTCTTATATACAAAACTACACCCAAATGGTCAACATTGATGTTGGCGCTTATTAGATATACCGATGATAGATTCATCATAAGGGAAAACAAAAAGACAAAGATTCTTGCTCTGCTTATAAAAAGCAAGTTGCACTATTGGATACACACAAAAGTCTCCCCACACAGTCCAATGCCAAGTAAATGGGATGCCAATTACTTAAAATAGAGCAACACCAACTACTCACATAAAACAAAGCCAATGCAAACCACCTTCCTAAGGTGCCCAAGTCAGTTTCTAAGGGTTATAAATCTTCCTCAAAAAAGAAAATGATATTACTTTTGAAGTCCAATTACAAACAACCATTGTCTCATCCACATTGTACAAAAGGAACTTGGTCACAAAATTAAGCACAATGGCATCAAATAAGTCAAACCATAAGTATTTTGGCAACATAAGGCATATAAGCCATACATCCCAAGAGTAAGGGTGCAAAGCAACTGAAAGTAACTCCTACATTTCTAGAGTATCAAGATTTATTTATAACTCAAACTAGTTAAAAATAGGATATCTGGACTTATTTATATGTCTGTATGCACATAGCTAAGGCCTATTCGGCTTTTAAAAGAGTAAGGGACCAAATGTTACTCTCTATTTACATTCTAAATACAAAAGTAAAGATTGTTGCATAAAAAACAAGATGTCAATTTCTACTTGTGATTACCAAATCCAAATGAGCTTTACATCTAGTGTGAGCTTCTTAAGTGAGTCAATCATATGAAAGGTTCATGGCACAAGCAACACACTTTAATATCACTTAGGAGTAAAGGATGTTCAAAGCATAAAATTCCCAAATAAGAGGCACACAACCAACTTGATCCATCCCAACTAAACAAAATGGCTATGACAAAGATCTTGCTAATAAAAACGTTTACAACAGCTATACTAAATTTGCCACTCATATCACTACATATCAGTGGAAGCTGCAGAAAATAAGCAGTTCAAAGAGCATTAAATTACCTTAGCCATCTTATAATTCCCTCTGGAATCATATCTCCCTAATATGCAGGCATCTCATGCCTACCAAAACATGCAAAATCTTACATTCCCACTTAAGAAGCCTAATATATTATTAAGATTGCAAATATTATCCAATCTTCACACATGACTATAAAGCTATTTTTTAATTGTTAGACCAAACATGAGAATTAGTAATAAATTAATAGTCTCACACCCAAACAATCCAACCTTACTGGGAATGTCATAGCTTTAAATCAACCTTCCCGAGTTGAAGACGAAAGAGAGTAATAGAGAGAGGCTGCAATTGTGGCGGTGGCTAAATGTAGTAGAATAGAGAAGAAACGGAATCAAGATGGGACCAAGTGCTATGAGCGAGGGACAAACGAAGTGAACAACACAGAAATGCACAAACGGAGTGGAGTGAAGAGAAACATGAGCGAGAGCACAGAAAACATAGAGACGGGAGAGCTGTGAGAGTGGGAGAGTTAGGTTGAGGAAGAAACAACGTGAAGAGGGGCTAAGGATTTGATGAATGATGTGGCATTACTTTGAGGTGAGGTGGCTGCCTTATGTGGCAGGTTTACCCCTCTTAAGTCAATAACTTTCAATCAATGCTATTAAAGTAAATTTTTTTAAAAAATACACTGTACATGTAAAATGGCTGTAGACAGTAGGCATGAGTTTTCACTTTGGCACTTATAAGATCACCAAATGGTCAACTTTTATATGCAATAGTTGAATTGTAACATGCAATAGCTGAAATGTAACATTTTAATAGATAAAATGTAACATGCAATACCTAAAATGTAACACCCGATAGTTAAAATGTAACTTTCATATGTAAAAGGTAACATGCAATATATGAAGTATATCATTCAAAGGTGAACATGTACTAGGCTGTAAGTATGAGTTTTCACTTTGGCACTCACAAACAAGATTACCAAATGGTCAACTGTTATATGCAATAATTCAATTGTAATATGCAATAGCTGAAATGTAACATTTCAATATACAAAATGTAACATGCAATAGTTAAAATGTAACACCCGTAGTTAAAATGTAACTTTCATATGTAAAAGATAACATGCAATAGCTATTGTATGTTACATTTTACCTATTGAAATGTTATATTTTATTTATCAGAATGTTACATTGTAGCTGTTGAATGTTACAATTCAACTATTAGAAGAGATCATTTTTGGCACATGTTTGGGTGCCTATGCGTTGGCTCTTGGGCACTCAGGGGCCCAAGTGGCAGAAGATATCATTTTTGGCACATGCATGGGCACCTAGGCACTAGCTCTTGGGCGCTCAGGCACCCAAGTGGCAGAAGATATCATTTTTGACATATGCATGGGCGCCTAGGCTCTGGCTCTTGGGTGCTCAGGTGCCCAAGTGGCAGTATGTGCCCATACATGTGCCACTTGGGCGCCTTAGCGCCCAAGTGCCAGCGCCTAGGCACCCATACATGTGCCAAAAGGTCCCCTTCCAATAGTTGAATTGTAACATTCAACAGCTAAAATATAATATTCTTATAGATAAAATGTAACATGTGATAGATAAAATGTAATACCAACAGTTAAAATGTAACTTTCCTAGGTAAATATTAACATGTAATAAATAGAGTATACCATTCAAAGTAAACATGTGCTAGGCCATAGGAACAGTTTTCATCACTTATACACTTACAAACAAGTTCATAAGGCGGTAGATTTTATTTGCAATAGTCGAATTGTAACATCTAACAATTAAAATATAACATTTCGATAGATAAAATGTAACATGCAATAGTTAAAATGTAATGCTCTATAGTTATAGATAAAATGTAACATGCGATAGATAAAATGTAATACCAACAGTTAAAATGTAACTTTCCTAGGTAAATAGTAACATGTAATAAATAGAGTATACCATTCAAAGTAAACGTGTGCTAAGCCATAGGAACAGTTTTCATCACTTATACACTTACAAACAAGTTCATAAGGCGGTAAATTTTATTTGCAATAGTTGAATTGTAACATCTAACAATTAAAATATAACATTTCGATAGATAAAATGTAACATGCAATAGTTAAAATGTAATGCTCTATAGTTAAAATTAACTTTCCTAGCTAAATTGTAACATGCAATAGATGGAGTGTATCACTCAAAGTTAATGTGTACTAAGCCATAGAATTGAGTTTTCACTTTGACACTTTGAAACATGTTCACGAAGTGGTCAAATTTTATATGCAATAGTCGAATTGTAACATCTAACAATTAAAATGTAACATTGTGATAGATGAAATGTAACATGCAATAGCTAAAATGTAACACCCAATAGTTAAAATGTAACTTTTTAGGGAAAACGTAACATGCAATAGATGTAGTGTATCATTCAAAATGAATGTGTACTAGGCTATAGGAATGAGTTTTCATAACTTACACACCTAGAAACTAGTTCATGAGGTGGGCAAATTATATGTTCAATAGCCGAATTCTAACATGTAACAGTTAATATGTAACATGGCGTTAGATAAAATGTAACATGCAATAGTTTAAATGTAACACCCAATAATTAAAATGTAACTTTCTTAGGTCAAAAGTAATATGCAATAGATGAAGTGTATCATTCAAAGTGAACATATACTAGGCCATATGAACTAGTTTTTATCACTTGGACACTCTCAAACAAGTTCATTAGGTGGGCAAATTTTGTTTGTATTAGACAAATTGTAACATGCCACAATTAAAATGTAACATGGAGTAGCTAAAATGTAACTACCCATGGTTAAAATGTAACATAGAGTAGCTAAAAACAAATTCATAAAACATGAAATCAAATCGAAAATGGCTTCAGGTGGGTGATTGGTTAATGATGAGGGCAATTAGATAAAAAGCTTAAATAATGTGGTTGAGTTTTTAACTAATAATCATAGCATAGGCAAATTCTAGCACATGGAATCCATTGATCAAAACAAAACACAATAAACTTTGACCAAACCAGCACTTCCACACTCTACTTAAATTAATAACCTTACCAAAACAAGTTTCCAACAAAACTAATCACCCATGAAAGGTTCAAGTGCTCAACCTTAACAAAATTCTAGCCAACCAGTAGCCATCCAAAACACAATCACTATTTTCAATCAAAATAGTGAAGAACGGAATGAAGAAATTCATCATTCAACACCAAACCCCCCCACAATATCACCCATAGATTAAACCATGGCCAATCACACACTAATCAAGGGCACCATCGAAACTTCAAACCAAATTCATACAAGTGCATTCAAGTCAAACCATGACTAAGCAAGTTTCAAGGTAAATTCCATTCAAGAAAATCTATTGGCCACTAGATATTTAGTAAACTCAAATTCAATAGCAAGATAAACTACTAACACAGAATTCAACCAAACCCATAATTATGCCAAGGTAACTTTTCATTGAAAACAGATCAATTAGGCAGATCATAATGACTAGTAACCCAATCATAGCGTCCCCAAAAATTTACTCACAATACATTCTAGTGAAGTAAATGAGCTCCAGTTTAGACAACAGCAAAATATCGAGTCGAAGAAGAATTAAAGGAAAGTAATGCAAGATCATTTTGGGTTAGGTTCCCTACCTTCTCAATTAGTTTCTACAGGCCTTGAATTGGATCTCGGAATGGGAAACGAGTTCAATTGGGAAGCACGACCCGATTGGGCACAGTGGAGTGCTCTAGAAGTGCGAACGAGCTATGGTGGAGTTGCGATATGCCTTTAAGGGGTGGGTCTGTTGGCGCGATGTTGTGATGCAGCACCTAGTGGATGGGTCAGCTTCAGGTAGTCAGGGAACACTGATAAGACTGATTGCTTGGACTTCTACAATGATGATGAGGGCCAGTGGTGCAACCATAGCTGGGCTTCTCTGGGCTCTTTGCTGGTCTCGGTGCAACCACGGCTAGGCTTCTCCTAAAACCTCCACTTGAGAGAAACTAAGTCAAAGAATAATTGCGGAGCAGAGAAGGTAGCAGACAAGCATCAACCATGAGCAAATCCAAATTGCGCACATCGAACCCTCGTTACTGTACTAAGTTGTTAGCCTCTTTACTCTCTAGGAGTTACAGCTAGCAAGAGAGAGGGAGAAACGGTGTTCAATGCTGACCTGGCATTAAGTGGTGAGGTTATATGCTGAGTTGGCTTATTTGCCCCACATTTGTAAATACTTTTCAAACTGTACTACTTATGTTAATAATTTTTAAAAAAGTATTATTCAGAAAAAATGGCCACAAATATTTTGTTTTCTTTTAATATTCTCGCTACGCTCGTTCTAAATGCAAGGCCCAAACCTCAGTACTACAGTCTCTCTCTCTCTCTCTCTCTCTTTTTTTTTTTTTTTTTTTTTAGTTAACAAGAGAGTCCCACCACTGGCATTTAATTTACCGGTGGCCGTTGGCATAAAGTGAAAGAATATTTTGTACGCCTGTTTCAATTTTTAAATCTACTTTCCGTTAAATATTTGATTCAGAATGAGAATGGAAATTAGACAAATGCACATAGGAGTTGATGAAAACAATGGTAAATTTGCGCACTTACCTTGGCCAGCGATGGAGATACTATTGTTCAGCGATGGACGAGAGAGGCAGCAGGCGAGCGCTAGAGTGAGTAGCGGTAGAGGAGGAAATGAGAGTGTGAGCCAGATGAGGAAGAAAGCGAAACCCAGAGAAGAGAGCGAACAAAGGAGCGAAAGCAGGAGGAGATGAAGCGAAATCGGGGAAGTTTTCCACGTCAGTGCGTACAAGAAAAGGAGATGCAAGTGCGTAAGTTTAACGTTTCTCTTCAAATACAAACAACACAAAAATCTGTCTTTCTTTAAGATGAAAAAATGAAAAGCTTCCCCTTCATTTTCGAATCACTACTACTACCGCTATCACTATCCCCCAATCGCAGTGCTTTTTCTCTCACAGAAGCCCTTCATTGAGGAGATCCACCGAAAGTGACCTTAACCATTTTTCTTCTTTGGGTTTCTTCTTCAATATTTGTTGTTCTGTTGGGAGATGACGTCGTCGTTTGGAGCTGCGAACGCGGTTGTGCTGAAGGATTCCAAGGTTCGGATTCCCAGCTTCCGTGGTTTGAGTTCTGCTAATTCCCTTGCTCTCTCTCGCAACGTCCACGCTCTTTGGCTCCCTTCTTCGACCCGTTCCCTCATTCGGGCTGTGTCCGCGGTGCGTTTCCAATCCTGGGTGCTTCTTACTCTGTCTTGAAAGTTCCAATTTCGATATATATCTATATCCTTGCTTTTCTAATGGCTTGTTTCGGAGCTGAGAAATGTTGAAGATAAAGACACTTTATTTGAACTTAAAATAAAGAAACTTAGCATTGAATTTTAAGGATGTTTAGGGAGAAGCAGATTAATAAGCTTGGAAGCACCGTCATTTTGACTCAATTTGTTGAAGATTTTTGCTTGTGATTTTTTTTACCTCATAGGAATCAGTTTACTTATTCTTCAATTTTGGTGCCTTTACTCGAACTCAACTACTCTGCAACGATAGTTGTATTATTGAGCATTTTCATTATAAAGTGGAATGTTCTTAAATCTCGTTTTCTCCGAGGTTGAAGAGAGCCAATTAAGAGGTTACGTGGAAGAATGCCTAAGATTGTCTTTCTAACTGCTCTTTAATTTTGAAGAAGATTGATAGCCAATAAGCTAAAGACATTTGATCGGATGTCAGGATGCTGGTAAGTGGAAATTCGAAGATTAAAATGAATATTGTCATTAGAAATGAGTTACTTACATTAATTTCTGCTTGACTGTGAAGTGTGGAGTTCTATTGTGATCAGTTCTTGTGCTTCATTCTTATAGTTTGTTGTGTTTGTGATTTCTTTGCAGCCAGCAAAGCCTGAAATGCCACGGAGAAGCGTAGTAAAGTTGAAATATTCAGAGAACTTAGTAATAACATAAGATATCCTTTTAATGAGGAGTTGCTGACAAATGCTTCTAACATAAATGAGGCTGCCACACAATTGATTAAATTTCATGGTAGCTATCAACAGTATAACAGAGATGAACGTGGTGCAAGGTCCTACTCATTTATGCTACGTACTAAAACACCTTGTCGGAAAGTTTCAAACAAACTTTACTTGACCATGGATGATCCTGCTGACCAGTTTGGAATTGGAACACTTCGGTATACCACCAGACAAAATTTCAGCTGCATGGTGTTCTCAAGATGGACCTTAAAACAGTTATGAATACCATCATCAGGAATATGGGTTCAACTCTTGGTTCATGTGGTGACCTAAATAGAAATGTATTTGCTACTGCTGCTCCACTCGTGAGAAAGGATTACCTATTGGCACAACAAACTGCAGAAAACATTGCTGCACTTCTGATATGTGGGTAGATGGAGAGACAATCATGTTACAAGAACCGCTTGAAGTATCAATGGCACGAAATGATAATTCTCATGGTACAAACTTCCCAGATTCACCTGAACCTATTTATGGGACACAATTCCTCCCAAGAAAATTCAAAATTGCAGCTACCGTGCCAACTATAATTCAGTGGATGTTCTCACAAATGATATTGGCATTGTTGTTGTTGTTATTGATGACGAGGGTGAGCCTCGGGTTCAACATATATGTAAGATGGATTAAAACAAAAATTAATATATGTATTATTTTTTGCTTATGTTCTAACTAGTTTCTTGAATTGCTTTTGTAGGTTGGTGGTGAAATGGGAAGAGCACATAGGTTGGGAACCGCTTTTCCTCATTTAGCTGAACCACTAGGTTATGTACCGAAAGAGGATTCTGTATGCCGTGAAAGCAATTGTTGTTGCACAACAAGAAATGGGAGAAGAGATGACCGCAAGTATAGTTGAATGAAATATTTGATCAGCTCCTGGGGATAAGTTCAAAAGTGTAGTAGAGCAATATTATGGCAAGAAATTTGAACCTTTCGTTTACAACTATTTAAATATTTCTTGTTAGGATCTTTATTTTAGAAAATTGAAAAAATAGCATATTTTAAGGTAGATGATTAATTGCATTCTTGTTAGTGTTTTAAACAGAGTTTATTTTTCTCTAATTAATCTAATTTAAAAGGCGTTCGAACGCCTAGCTCTGGGTCATCCTGCAGCAGCAAAGGCCACCGTAGGTGAGACCGGCCGCGACCAATGGATGCCGCTGGTGAGAAAACGGAGAGGGAGAACTGGGTAGTTCTCTCCCTTCCCATAACCACTTTGCACCCATTTCAGCAATGACACCCACGCCCATGCCAAGAAAAGAGAACAACGTAGCTCATCCATACAACCTAACTAGCCAACACTATCAAGACTCAATCACGCTCATAAAAAACAATAAAGAATGAAAACAAAAGAAACAAACAGGAAGCGGGGTGCACCTCTGTTCTTCAGTGCAACAGCTACTTGTAGCTATCTCTCTACCGCGCTTATCCTCCTTTTTCCCTTCTTGTCACTGTTGATACCTTAATAGGTGTGAGAAAGCTGTGGAGAGTTGATAAGAACGTCAAGGCCATGGCCTAGAGTAAATAAAGACATGAGGGCACCAACGGGTGTGTCTGTGAAGTGCCTCGGGGGTCCTTCTTAACCTCTATGTTCTTTTCTTTGGAGGCTCTCTTGTCCCCCTGTACGCGAGTCTTTCTTGAGAGTTTTGTCCGTGAGTGTCTCTTCTCCCCTGTTGCCCCCCTTTTATAGGAGACCTTGGAGCCTCTCTTCACTACGAAGTTCTCTCCTTCAAGCCGCCCTTCACGTCTCCTCCTTTCCAAAAATGTCACCGCCCTACCCTTGCAAGTGGGTTGACGGTCCTGTTTCTTGCTTAGTTGTGTGCAGCCCATGACCATCGCTTTTTCTGTTTTCGCAGTCCAAAGGGGCGGTGCACTTGAGTTGTTTATCAAGTGGCTTTTGTGATCACTCGCAAGCCACTTTTCCGCAGTTGATTAATTTATTTCTTTATTTTCTCATTTTCTTGATTTATTAACATTTGGATCAAAAGTATCTTTAAATATTTCAATCCTTATCAAATTATTTTTCAAGAAAAAAATTCATAATTGGACAAAAAAAATTTAGAATTCACTCACAGGTCCACTTTTGAATTCTTAGATAAAAGTAAGTGTTTACAATAATAATCATGATTTTCATAGCTTGAAAGATAGTAAGTTATAAAGATTAGTACGAGATGTCAAAGTCTAAAACTCTATAAGAAAGAGCAAAAGTATGAATTTGAAATAAATTTTTGAAACTCAAAACCTATATTTGGAGTGCTGGCTACAAATTTCATGCTAGTATTGAAAGTGAGAAAAGAATGAATGTGGCAGGGTAGATTGTGTGAAAAAGAAATGTTCAAGTAAAAATCAACTAGCAATGGAATTGTGATGGAACCTAACTTTGATATTGAAATTGATGTAGAACAAACAGAAAATGTGATTAATAAAGTTTGTATTTTTTGAATAAATTTAATATTATAATAAAAAGGTGTATTAGGGATGGAAATAAAGACTTAAATATATACTAAGTCCTAATCCTATTATAATTGAAATACAACTAAATAGAAATCTTATACTATATAAAATTTTATTCCTTATAGGTATAGGATAACCTAAAGTCAAATAAATAATAAACTTCTAAAATGATAAATCTCTAATAGTTCTAATTCCTAATTATTTTTTTAAATAATATATTCAAAATCTTATATTATAAAATAATTAATAATTATATAAAATATAAATTTTATCATCATTTTTGCATTAGGTTGCCACAATCCAAAATTTTGGTAACATCAAATACCTCGAAAAATCAATTATGTTTCCAAAAATCCTAGTTTGGTGGTTGGTTGCTTATGAAAAAGGTGTTAGTATCCTATAATACTCTTTCGGTATCACTTTGGTCTTATGTTGCTTTTCAAAATGCTCATTTGATATCACTTTTATTCCTATTTTTGTTTTAGGAATTAGGTTGCGAACTTCCTTTAGTGGGATTAAGGGTTTAATGAACATGGTTTCAACATCCTTCTGAAATGAGATTTTGAAAAATGTGCCCTTTTCTTTCTAAGTTATGAGAAATGATTATTGTGCTCTAATTTCCTAACCCTTCTTAGGGTAATTCTTGAAAATTATTATGAAATATGAAAACTAATTACTACCCATAAGCATACAATAGCTTTGAGATGAGCCTTTCATTCTTTCGGATTGGGCTCCAATAAAACATGCCTTCCCCTTTTTCATGTTGTAAGAAAGGATGCTTTTACTCCAATTTCTCAACTATTCCAAGGTAGGCCCACAAGTATTTTTGAAAATGATTGCTACCCATAACCTTAAGCGTGATATTGAATAGTCCTCACATTCTTTCCAAGTGAAAAAATGCCTTCCTTTTCCAGGTTATAAGAAAGGATGCTTTCACTCTAATTCCTCAAATATTTAAGGTAGTTTTGCAAAAGAATTATTTTTCTAAGATTTTTAAAACAAAATGAAGAAAGGAAATAACATTTTCTTTAAAAACATTTGAATAGGGCATTTTTTTTTTAAAAAAAAAAGGATCTTTGGTGCTTTTTAAAGTTATTCTTACATGCTTGGGGTCATTGGAACACTTTCATTGAGTTACTTTGAACTATTAGGGTCCACTAAAATGTGTGCCACATTCATTCGCTTGGTAAACTAAGGCTACAATTAAAAAAAATTATAGTCATCCAAAAATGAGGTAAAATTTATGTAACAAAAATAACAATAGAATATTTTTTTGGTGAAAACTACTAACAACATGTTAACAAGTGAAAGAAATGAACAACATGCATAAACAATAGATTAACAATAAAAAAATGCATAAACAACATATTAATAATCATGTAATCACATCTTTTAGAGTCCAAATTCTAGCTAAACCAATTACCTTATACTTGGCCCACTAATATGGTTGGCTTGAAAAGCTTAAATGGTCCATTGTTGGCTTAGATTATTTCTTGATTAATATGATGCCCCATAAATTACCTCAAGGGGCATTGGAACAAGACCAAAGGTGTATTTACCTTATCAAATGTCAGTCAATCCACTCAAGTTTACTCAATCTTCACATATTAGATCATTCAAGAGAATCGAGTAATCAAGAGAATATATCTGATTTTCTTGTATGCTTTAGGCTATCCATTTTTATCATTGGCATAAAGAGACATGGTAATCTCTTCTTCAATTTTTTATAATTTTTTGAATTGATTTTGGCTTACTAATGAGGGCATGGTATAGTGCAAATAATTAGTAAAAATGAAAATGAAAGTGGAAGAATGAAAGGGAGTGCATGCATTTCATTAAGCAGCCATTGAAAATAAGGTACACATGTGTGCCCATTATTAAATTCAATCTAAGGCCCTGGGTAGAGTCATCAAATGAGTGCCTAAAAGACTACATGAAATTTAAAAGACTATATGAGACTATATCTCTAGTGAGACTTATCTTGGAATGGGAATTTGTCCTTAGCGATAGGTTTAGTAGGGTTGGCATTCACTAATGGCAAGAAAGGTGGTTTTGATCAACATAAGAGCTGTCAAAGTGGTGGCCCACTTCACCCCACATTGACCCGTAATTAATTGGGGTGAGGGGCAGGTCAAGAAAATCCCAACCTACCTAGCCTCCAATTGAGTTGGTGGGTTAGACTGCACAAATAAAAAATTACTTAAAAAATTTCAAAAATACTAAATAAAAATATGAATTTCCAAATAACAAAACTATTAAATTTCAAATAATAATCATAAATATAAGTCTTAACCTATATCATAATTATAGGTTCTAAATATTCCATACTCCAACTTCCAAGCACACAAATTTCATTCTATTTGTGCATCAAGTGTAGATAAAGAACTTGAACTTCTTGCTTGACTAGTTTCTAGTATAGGGTCATCAAAATCCTAGATTTGGAAAGAAAAAAGAATCATAATTAGAAACTTTAAAACTTCAAGAGTCAAATGTTCACAATAAAGGAGAAATATTGGACATCTTGTGTATTAAGGAAGCGTTAGCCTTCATATCATTAGGATTAAAGTTTCAGATGCCTATACCTTGTTTGTATTCATTCTATAGAGGATTAAAACAACTGTATTTAAAGATTGCTAACAAACCAATGGGAAAGAAGAAGAAAGGAAGCTAACTATAAAATGCATTCAATATAAAAGATCCATCATGGCTTTTCCAATATAAAACTACTGTTATTGACTCATATTAGCACTAAAGGGCAAAATAATCAATAAAGACAAACAATTTAGGAGCCAATCCAAATCAGTTGGAAAAGGCCTGGTTAAGTTTCCAACTAGACAATACACAACAAATGGAAGGGATTAAAATAAAAAAAAATGGTGGACCACTACCCATTTGAGGCTCAGAATTTAAACAAAATTTATGAAGACTCAAAATTTGTCTTCAATTATTAAGATTATCTAGTAAAGATTAAAAAAAACAATAAATTCCATGGAAAGGGGGGATTTTATGGAAGGGCACAAACCCATTATTATAATCCTTTGAATAGATTTCATGAGATAGAGCAACCCCCTTTCCAAACTACATTAAGTTTTGGTACTATAAAATAAACAATCCAAACAAACTTTCTAGATTGAACTTAAAGAGATAACATATATAAGAAAAAATTGATAAGCATTGTGGATTTTCATGCCTCAAGCATGAAAATAAAAAATCTAAAATTCTCAAAAATCATCAAAGATAAGTTGGGCATTTCTCAATAATAGAGGCATGATTCATATTATCAAAAAGTTGTTCACTGCTAGTGAAGTGCACGAAACCAAAAGCAAATCCTCAAAGTCTCACCATTTTTTCAATTTCAACTTTGATTTCATGAAGCAACAAGTCATAATTTCTTGAAAGCAAACACCAAATGCTTCTGGGCAATGAGTCAAGAATGAAATAGAGAAAATGCTAGAGCATGAAGCAATCACAAAACTACCTAAAGTCATGTACTTACCAAAAAGAGAAGAAATAGGAGGTAAGGCCAAAATTGTCGAGAGAGATGAGAGTCACAGAGGAGGATGAATGAGAGAGTAGAGAAGAGATAAAGCTTGAAGCCTTCAAGAGAAGGAAGTGACTGGCTAAGGAAGGGCATGAGGCATGAGGGGCATAGAGAAATTAATCCTAAATTAAAACAATGTCATTTTGATTTGCGAGTCTCATCAGATTGGCCTGTTTCAAACTTGCGTTGACTGACGAGTTAGTTGAGGTAGACCAATTTACCTGCATTCTTTTGGGTTAGGCGAGGTGGGCTAATTTACTAACATTTTTTTGGGTTATATGTATAAAAATGGGTAGGGTGGACTTGACCTTGACAATACTAGTTTTGGAGGAGGAGACTTACTCATCCTATGCATTTTGGTTGTAGAGCATGGGCTTGGTTTCTCTCCTTTTTTATATTAAATTTTAACAAAATAAAAGAAGAGAGATCAATTTATCTAAAACTACTTTTGGATCCATTACTTTTATCAAAATTAAGCCCAAAAAATTTTAAATTAAGATAAAATTTTTCAAATAGACTTATGGATTTATTTTATTTTTAGGGCCCACTACTATTTATTATACATTTTTGAATTTAAAATCAAATATCTTAAATCCTTTTTTTTTACCCATTTTAAACCTGGAAACTTTTGTAATTAAGCAAAAACAAAATTCTAAATCCACTTTTGAGTTTATTTTTATTTTTAAATTCAAACAAAATTAAGTATTTACATTCATGACGGCTTCTTCAATGCTAGAGGGAGAAAGTATGACAAAAAGGCTTTTGTGTAAGAAAGAAATGGCTCATTTTTTAAGTATGAAAAATAACTTCCCTCACTTGAGATGAATGTCATTTTTCTTTATTCAGAGATAATTTTACCATTAACTTAATAATTTTACTAAATAAGTTATTTTCTAAAAATAAACAATAAAAAATAAGAAAATGTTTTCTAAAATTATCTCTTTTTTTCTTTCCCAAAACAACACATCCTAAATCTTGAGATAAAAAGAAAAACACAGCTTGAATCTCTTTATGATAATGGTCTCTTGGAGCCATAGTTGGTACGTGCTTTGCCTATTGGGATAGCGATTTGATTTTCTTATTCTTCTCACTAGATGGGCACAATGTTTCTTAGTGGGTCCTTGCTTCGCGACAACTTGTCTTGCTAGGTTATTGGCATTTGTAGGTGTATAAAAGGGAGAAAGAAGAAATTTTTTAGCATAATGGTAAAAATATATTACAGGAGATTTGAGAACATATATAAATAGTTACAGGCAAATGGTTTTTATAAAATACATATTTATACATAAATTAATAATCCATATTTCTAGATTATATATTTTAGACACATATGTCTCATGCGCTATTTAATAGCATTGGTTGTAAATAATAATAATATTTAAATAAGTAAGAATTTATTTTTTAAAGAAAAGAACACTATAAGAAATTTCTCAATTTTCGATGGATGTCCAATATAGTTGTAAAAATAAGTAAATTCAATTTTGCTGGTGGAATTTGTAGGGGATATGTGTTATCATTTTATCTGCAAATAGTCATATCCATTAGTAATACACTAGAAAATTATGTACTAATTTCCAGCCAAGTGGTGTGAAGATTTAACTGGCTACTTATTCAAACAATAATATTACCCACAACTCAACTATTAAAAATGTGATAAATTTTATTATTTCAAATTTTCTTTTGCAAATAAACCATTAGTACAATAGTACCATCATTAGTTAGTTGTTATGTTATTAGATTACCAGTGGTCAATGCCACCAATAATATGCCTATTATGCATTGGAAAAGCCAACGATTGCCTATCATATTTGGAAAAGCCAACGAATGTCAATTTTTACTTTATTTTCTAGTGTTCTTTAAAATGCCACTGATTGGCTGTAAAAATAGCTCCAAACTTCTTTTGCTCACCATTGTGTCACTCATAAAATTAAAATTGACATTGTTTAGCTACCAACCTGGCAATCAATTGTCATGTCATGATTTACCTACAGTCAATGCTGCTAGTAAAATGCAAATTGTACATAGTTGCTTGTGATGCATCAAGATAGCCAATGAATGTAAATTTATTTTACCTTAAAATGTTGGCTGCTACGTATCAGGGCAACCAACAATTGCTTTTTGTTGTTAGTAAAAAATGTTGAAATATTGGTTACCATGAATTGGCATAACCAACGGGTGCTAATTTATTTTACTAATAGCTAAAATTGCCAATAAAAATTAAAATATTTGTTATTGGCTGCAAAACCAATGCAAAAATTTTTTTACCACTACTTCTTACCGCCAGTTAAAAATTCAATTTTTTTATTTATATTAGCAATATTAAACTACTGGTAAAATCATTTTACAAGGGAATCCATCGACTCCCCTCCCCCCACTCCCGCTAGTGCCATTCTCTCCTCTCTTCTCTCCCCTCTCTCCCTTAATCTAGCCTTCCTCATGTTTTTCGGCCTTTTCTGGCAAGGACTAACTTCATAAATGGTGCTTCTTGTTTGGTATAGTGGAATTACTACCAAAAGAATATGGTTTTGTATGAGGCTATTGCTACCAAAAGAGGGTGCTTCTTGTTCTTTACTACACCCTCAATATAACTATAGTTATTTATTTTTTAAGGCTAATAATTGGTGTAAATTCATTGATATCCTAACATGAAATATAGAATGGTGGTGCTGCTAGGTCTCATGCTTTCCACAATTTCATTTGGATGTACCCTTCCCCATCAACTTGCTAGCCCTAAGTGACTTTGATTTTGCACTTCTTTTCAAGCCTTTTCTTCCCTAGTTTCTCCCTTGTGTTGGCTTTGTTGTATGATAATATTGATTCTTGTGAATTACATACAGGCCAAAGTGCTAGGCATTGTGTATCATGTTTCATTTTCTTTGTAGCTTCTTTGTCTCTCAAACAAATAATTTCTTGTGTTGTGATTGCTATAAAGGGTTCCTTCATAGTACTTCCATTTTCTTTTAACTCATCAGCATTTAAACAATTTTGAATTTTGGAACAAATTGATCGAGTGTTGAAAATTTTTTCTATCGTAAATTATTCTTGTTACTCTTGAGATAATTGTCCTAACAATGCAATTATTTTTAGAGTAGTAGAGAATGCATCTACGATAGGAAAAATTTTTAATACTTCCATCAGTATGTGAAAAAATTGAATCATAATTTTTTCCGATAGTTTTAATCCCTTGATATTTTAAATTTGTACTGATGGACTTAGCCAATGATTAAATTCAACTGACTTCCAAACTTTAATTATATTAATTTTATTGAGGGTTATATTTGCCAACAAACTTGATAAATTATTTGATAAACATATATTTTTTCATTTTATTGAAGACTATATTCATTGATAAAATTAATTTACTGGAATCATTTTAAAAAATTTGATCTATTTATCATTTGTTATTTTACATTTTATCGGTGACAATTCACCGATAATATTACTGGTAGATATTGATTGTAGTTGAAAAATATTATTCATGATGCTTTTACCCATCAATTATATTTGTTAGAAAATCCACTGGGAATTAATTTTGTTGACCCATTTTTTATATATGTGTTGGAAATGGCAATTTTTTTCATAGTGGAAAGTATAGAAAGTTGATTCTGATTTCTTATATGTTTGATTGTTTGGAAAATATTTTTGAATCATGCTTAAAAGGTATCTTAAGAAATAATTTTTAATAGTTACTTTACAAAACATAAATGGATTTTTTAATATTTTATAGGCAATATAGGTATAGATAGATAAAACTATATTTTATGAAAAAGTATATTTAATTTTTTAACAAGACATTTTTTTTTAAAGTTTAAGCTACTTCAAAATTTAGTTAATAAGTTTCCGAAAAGAAAGCAGAAATATAGAAAAATATATTATTTTTTAATAAAAGAAATTTGAAAATGTATAAAATAATTTAAATCACTTAAAAAATATTTAAATAAATAGAGTTTTGATTGAAATAATATATACAAAAAAATTGTTTTGTTTTTGATGTTTTATATTTAACAAATTTATAAAATTTAAAAGTGATTGTTGACTATTTTACCCATTAGATTTGAAAATAATATTTCTCAATATTGACAATTTTAAAATAAGAAAATTTAAAAATGGTGAGATTTGAGAGTGTCAGCACCGAAATTTTTCAGTTATTTTTTCCAGAATTTTATAAAAATAATTATTGAGTGAATTAAAAATAAAAAAGAAAGCCTTCTTTGAAATAAATAAGTGTATTTTTTTTAAACCAAATAAATAAGCGTAATTATTTTTTAATGATGGAATTGGGAAACTTTATCTTCGACAAACCGCCAGCGGCTCCCAGAGAAGACCTCTCGTTCGCATTCGTTCCCAAATTAGATTCTCTATTGAAGTCAACCCAAATTTGAAGAGAAGAAATTAAAGTTTCTGATCAAGTCAGGTAGGTCGATTTGGAATTAACTCATTGAGTCTCACCTGTTTGTTCAAATTTGTGGGATGGTTGGTTGATTGTGATAATGTGACTTTAGTTTGTTTTCTGTGGTTTTGATTTTCGAATGGCTGTAGTTTCCCTGGTATAGTTCCTTTTGATAACCTTTGGTTTGGTTGGTACTGTATTTGTTACTAGTTAGTGAGTCTGCATGTAGGATTTGAATGAATTGATTAGGGCTCACTCAAAATGGAGGGTTCCGAATTTTATTTGTCAACTCCGTAAATGGGGTTCTGTATTTTGAATTGTTGTTGTATGAACTAACTCAAAACCATTTTTTTTCTGTTTGTAAGAAAATAAATTGATTGTGTAGCTATGTGTGACTTAGACACTCTTTGAACCTAAGACGAAGTTTGGGTGCTTGAACCGTGAATGTTGCAGTTCTCATTTTATGAGATTTCTATCGATTGCTCTTCTAAACAGTTGTCATTCTTTTTGGCTGGTTGCAATATGGAAGAAGTAATAATCTTGTTGACTTGAAGATGTGTGTGCTGTTTAGTGATATTATTGTCGTTATGCCCCTTTTATGTTAATGGGTTTCATGTTCATGTGGAAACTTTGCAATTTCTCATTTTACTGCTATAGTTCTGTTTTGAGTAATACTTGTACGGGCCCGGGGTCGTGTAATTTTGCATGGACCCTGTATCTGGTATCATAATAACACACAAAACTAGTATAGCTTGCAGTGGCATCCCACGATAGGATAAATTATGAGATATTGCTTTTGCACAAATTATGGGATATGGTTACAACCTTTGCAAGAAAACCAATGTGTTGTTATGATGCCACCTTTTGGGTATGTACAAAATTACACGGGCCTGACTCAAGAAGCTTGAGAGGATGAAGTTCTATATAATTCCAAAAGGAAAGAGAAATATAAAGCTGGATAGAGAAGAGAAGAAAAGAAAAAAAGGAAAGAAAATAGAAGAACAGAGAGAAACAGAAAAGAATGATGAGAGGAATGAATAATAGGAGTTAATGAAGAAAGAGAAGGTAAATAACCAAACTCATAAAAGGAACGTACATCAAAAGAAAAAAAAAATTCCATCCAAGTGGTTATGATTGTGCTTTTGTTAATTTTCTATTTTCTTTTCCTGTCTAACTCCTCGGAGATGTTTCTTATTTCAAACTGATCATGTTTTTATAAATTAAAATCTTGCAACCAATGAACCAAGAGCAACATATTTAGATAAAAGCTGAACTACGTGGATATTGATTCGTGAAGAGCATAAATAGGCACCTTCCTATTAGAGCAAGTCTGATTTTCTAAATACATAGTTGCTTTCACTTTAGTAAATTCCTTGAGTCTTCTTTCTTGGAAGTTAGTGGTGACTCAATTCTTTGTATACATAAAAAGAGATTCATTATCTGTTATATCTGTGACAGAGGATTTAGAATATATTAAACTCTTTCCTCTCCTTTTTAAGGAAAATAATACAAACACTTTTTTGATGATGGTGTGTATCACCATTTACTAGTATTGGTATTTTTTATGTGTATATGTGTTATGAAACTTGTCTTTTATTAGGTCATTTGACTCATTTCTCAATGTGTAATCTGTTATTTTTTTCCTCTCATTATTGCTTATTCTCATGTTGATGTTCTTTGACCAGGTCACCAATCATGAATTTAAGTGGTTGCATTGTGTCTCAAGGGTATGCCTCTTTAAATTATAGGGCTTGCAATCCCAGCGGACCTTGTAGCTCTTTCTTATCTTGCCTTTCACAAGTACCTGTTACTGTTGCTGTCCCAAGCATTCTGAGTTCTTGGGGACCTAATTTACAGTGTGGATCCTGGATGCCAATAGGTAGATTGTATATTTCAGTTATTTCTTAATTCTTAAGTCGTTAATTTTGCATAGCTTGTTATTATTTCTTTTTGAATAAACAATCAATGCGGTATTTTTCCTGATATAATTTATGTAGCTTGTGAGACTTGAAAGTTTTATTTTTTGACTGCACTTTTTTGATTGTAGTGTGAATTTTGATAACCGCAAGCCAGTGTGTTCCAAAAAAAGGTTGTCTGTCTGTTCTCTCCCCAATTTTGGATAATGGTTGAAATTGTTTTACTTTTATTTCCACCATAGGAACGCCATTCTCAAACATTTCTGCTGCATCCAGTCCACTTTTTGGTGGGGGTAGTCTTATGTTTCAGTCGATCCCTGTGTTACCCAAATGGCGGAGGTCCCTAATGGTTCCTAAAGCATCCAAGGATGTCCCATACAGTTTCCGTTACCCGCCAATGACCAAGAAACCAAGATGGTGGTGGAGGACATTGGCGTGCCTCCCTTACCTAATGCCTCTCCATGAGACATGGATGTATGCTGAGACAGCATATCATCTTCACCCATTTTTGGAAGACTTTGAATTCTTGACATACCCCTTTCTAATGGCAATTGGCAGCCTGCCAATTTGGTTCCTCATGGCGTACTTTTTTGTTGCATATCTTGGAATTGTGAGGAGAAAGGAATGGCCTCACTTCTTCAGATTTCATGTTGTGATGGGAATGTTATTGGAGATTGCCCTGCAGGTAGTAGGCATTGTCAGCCGTTGGATGCCACGAGCAGTCTACTGGGGTAAACTGGGAATGCATTTCTGGACAGCAGTATCATTTGCTTATCTTTTTACGGTCTTGGAGTGCATACGTTGTGCTCTTGCGGGTATGTATGCTGATATCCCCTTTTTATGTGATGCAGCCTATATCCAAATCCCATATGATTAAGTGCAATATGTAAGAAAGCTTTTTATTACACTTCTGTTGTTTTTAGCTGGATTAAGTGTTTGTGTTGTGCATTTTTGTTTTCAGTTTGTGTTGAGCAGAATGTGTATGTCCTTCGATATTGACCTGTACAAAATTATTGTATTAGGAAGTCGATCTATACACTTGGGATTCAATTTTTATTTTAGGGGCCTTCACTTCTACTAATTTTTATTTCAAAGGCACATTACATTAGCTTTTGATCATGTTTAAACGGGATAGCAATTTTAGATAAGCCATATACATGATGAACCTACAAAATTATTGAGGAATTCGAATCAGCAGAAGCTAGCTTGAGTGTGGATTAAGGTGGGTGATGGAATTGGTCAATTCGTTTGGAGAAACCTAACAAAGTGAGGTGCTTAAAAATATGAATAATGATATTTTCACAAAATAATGGATACGGAACCTTCACACCTTGATCACGCTGATGTCCACGGTGGCATATATCTCCCCGGCCCCAATATACAATTTCCCTCTCTTCAACGCACATTTTCTCATTTCGCTCCTGATACAAAATCGAAGGCATCTTTCCCTGCATCCATTGTGGGAATATCGTTGCTCTTCTTTCAAAACAATGGTAATTAAAACTGAACTTGACCCAAATGACAGATGATTTCTGTTTACGATTATTTACTCTTTAATTTTGGGTGATTATTAATTTGGATGAAATTAACATGGCTACAGAGGCGAACGTTGGCAGGGGAACCTAAATTTCATTTCAGGTTGTAAAAGTTTAAATTTATATTCTCTTAAATAATTTTTTTTAGTAGTTTTTACTTTAGAGATTATACAATTAGATTATGTATCTTTTCCGTTATTTTGGTTTAACGTATTTTAGAAATACATTAACGGTTACATGAAGGAAAAATCCTGACAACTTGTACGTGGGGCGACGAAAGTTAGACTTGGAAATCAAGGGGAGCCGCTTAAGAGTGGAAATGTAAACAAAAATTCTTTAAACCAAAATCGCGTGAAACACGA
Source organism: Dicorynia guianensis (assembly GCA_037013595.1). NCBI lineage: Eukaryota > Viridiplantae > Streptophyta > Magnoliopsida > Fabales > Fabaceae > Dicorynia > Dicorynia guianensis. The sequence continues at coordinate 18,125,279 of JASUAB010000002.1, read as the reverse complement.
AGTTGGGAGAACAGGAGAAATAGGAGAGATTTCAATCAAGATGGACGGAGTTAAAGAAATGCAAATTGAATAAATAAATTAAATGAACTTCCACTGGGAGCCATCAATGCCATTTTTGGAGGAATCAAAACAAGTAGATTAGTCCAACCAAGGGTGTCAAATTTTGTGAACATGAAGGGATACGTTGAACCACAAACAATCGAGCTGATCCATTGTCATATCAGCTCGACTTGGATTCTTCTTTATGAAGCGGATCCTAATAAAGACTGTAACCACAACTGATACATCATCCTACTCTGCATTCAATGGCATGAAGTTTAAGGAGGACAATCTACAACATATAGACACAGAAATGTATGTATGGTTTTGGTGGTCAGCTACTCTATAGCCGAAAAGATATTATAGCATTCCTGGTCATAAAGCATTCTCTTGCTAAAATGCCATTTTTGGGAGACCCTCTCATACCGAACTCTGTTGTTATTTGCCCCAACAGTATGTCTATCAAATGGCGTGGCGCAAGAGGAGTCGAAGTAAAGCCACCAATTCTGTTAACATAATGTGTGCAAATGCATCATTGACGATTTGACCATGCCAAGTTGTCACTGCTGTCTTTATTTTATTTTTTGAAATTTAAAATAACTGTCTAATGGATAGAATTGGAATTAAATCTATAATTACAATTTTATATTTTAATTATTTATGAAATCCAAACATAAAATCTATAACTCAATAATTTTTAATTCAAAAAAAAAATTGAAATTAAAATCATAATTCTTAACCTTATTTCTAATTTCAAAATTTAAATTAATTAACTCTACCAGTTATCTGACGGACAACAAATAAAGTTAATAATATTTAGAATCTTTAAAATAGGAAAAGGGAAACATATAATTCCTTTAACTTGATGAAAGTGGACATCAAATGGACAGGCATTGCGAGCTAGTTCCATTTCACCCGCCCCAAAGGGTGGTTGTGCTAATAGCACGTTGCAAGGAAACGGGTCATAGAAGGTAAGAGCTTTTTCATCAATATATACCCAAATGAAACGGATTAACTGAAGAGAGTCCCAATATTGCATCCAGAATAGTGGGAAGAGGGAATTAAAGTAACACTGAAGCTAAATCTGAGTTATATGGAGTTGAAGCCATTAAGTCATAGATGAAGGTGAAAACACGAGAACATAATCAGGTGAAAACACCGGAGGAGTCGCCAGCAAACGACAGCAGCAACAGACTGCAAAGGCATTGGCAGCAACTGTGTAATCGATAAATCGGTTTGCAAATGTGTTTAACTGACATAATCTGAACGCGAGTCATCAACTAAAATTTTCAGTGACTCGAAATTGCAAACTAAGTTAATTTGTTCTCTACAAGTGCGCAGTCGCTGCCGTAATAGCGTTTGATCTGATAATTTTTGTTTTAACGTCTGGTAAGTAGCCACATCATCTGGACATGTCTTACCCCACTTGACAGGCTATAACAACGCTTTCAGCAAGAGGACAGTTTTGTTGAAATGCAGAGAGATTTATCACTTTCGGGCGTACAAAAGGTTACTCCCATTGTTCGAGCTTTCTTGATTAAAATATAAAAATCTGTAGACATAGCATCAAAAAGAAACTCTCTTGCGAATCCAGTCTTCCATCACATGACTAAATCAATTTCATGTGTAACTGCTATAACCACTCATGCAAAAACCTAAATTAGTAGCACCTGTGTCAGACAATAATGCTCAGCATAACATCACAGGTCTCCTACAAGGAGTATTAAGTTGTATTATTGAACATAATATCATTGATTTTGTCAATACCAATATCTGATATGGAATCAATGGGCTTCTCATCTCCCTCCGGAGAACAATCAAGACTCATAGGATCCCTACTGAATTCATCTGAAACAGACAGAAGTCAATAAGAATTAGCATGAGAATTTGAAAACGGATTAGATGCAGACAGCTTAGCCTCTAAAAGAAACAACCAAATGAAATATTCCAATTTCAATATGACGTGTACCTAAAGGCTTTGAAGCAGACAAACTTTTAGATTTTTTTTTTCTTTTGTTGCCATAGCAAAATTTTGATGCAGAAAATAAAAAAGTGAAAAGTATTCACATGCATCAGAAGCTTTAAAAGTAATCTTGCAAACAGAAAAGGCTTGTGAAAATGTAAATACAACAGTAACAATAAAGAAACCAGCATCAAACTTACCAAAAATTGTGTTTACAGAAGCAGGGGAAGGTGTTGACATGAAGTTCAGGCCAATGTAGAATCCCAGCACCAAAAGAATGGTCACCATAACATAGGTTGGCACTGCCAGAGCCCAATATCTGTAAAGCAAAAGTTGCTAAAATTTTCATCTTTTTTCTTGTATTATGAATTTGCAATGATGTCTCCGTATATTTTCATTATTAAGCAGTAAGCACCCTAGGAGAAGAGTTACACTCATTCCCCTTCCCCTTATGGCCATCACCTAACAGCTAAATTGATGAACCAACCACCCCGTTTCATCCACCTAAATTGAGTCTACATTTGTACAACCTCAGATTCGTGCTCCAGAATTCCTCCCACTTTGAGATTTTTTCCCAAAGAAAAAGGTTGCGCAGCCAAACATCAACATCTAGCAGAAGGGAACCCTGAAAGTTGCAATGGTAATGGAGTCAAGTTCTCTAACCTGCTAGGATAGTAGGAGATCCCAATAGAGTGCAGCCATGATTCTGGAACATATGCCCATACCAAGAAAATAACTGTTCATAAAATAAACTAGAGAAATATTAGATGATCACAAAATGCCTTGGAATCATCATTAGAAACCTGATTGACAATAAGGTATTTGTTGGCAAGCAATATTGCGATAAAAATAAGGTCATTTTATCCGTGGCCAAGTATGTTTATATTACATAATGCATTAAATAAATCATTGGTGTTTCTGAAATAAAAATGTATTAGCTACCAACATGAATTATTATCGAATATAGAAAATAGAAGCAACTTTTATACAGAAGTAATTATAATGTAGTGGCATCAGAAGCAAACTGTTGAATGCCAGTACCTGCTTAAAAGCTACATTTTATTTTAGCGAAAGGAAAATTTATAAATATAATTTGCTTATAGTGAACATAAGAAAATGTAACCAACATTAATTTAATTATAAATGGTTCTTTTCAGGAGACAGGTTTACAAGAACACCAAATCATGCATAATTTCTGAAACCTTTATTGAAATATCTTGAAAGTTGATCAGATGAATCCTGCCAATATGTCACAGGGGCACATTGGTGACAAGCCAATGAATCACCAACCACAAAATTAACATGGGACAGTAGCATATACAGATACAGATGTATTGACTTTCAACTCAAAATTCATATACTTCTGAAAATTGATTGCCATTGGACATGCAAACCCAGACCTTTTCTATATTAAATCAAGGTATGAAAATATCTATCAACACTGAAAAAAATCTTAGAAACACTGTTACATACTCTTAAAAAGACAAAACATCAAGAGGTACCCAAATAAAGACACATAGAAAACAGCCAAAATATATTTGTCAAGAGCATGATAACAAACACAACCTAAAGTAACAACAGTTGTTATAGATCCCACAAAACCATAAACTTCTGAAGGCTTTGGCCCATGCTCTCCAGACAATCCAAACCCAGAAGTTTTGTCATCTGGATCTAGAAAGGACACAGTTGCTCGTTGTTGTTTTGACAGACTGAGGATTCTTCTTGGACTGTTGACAGAATGGGGACTTTCCATGGAACCTTTCAATTACCTAGGCTTCTAGCATACCCAAGTTGCTTATTTGAATCAGAAATCTGGACAAGTTGAACATAATGAAATTAATGTGTCAAAGTAGACGAATTATAATATCATATACCAAATTATATACAGTAAGAGCATCAGGAACACACAAATTTGAAAAGCAATAATGTTTGAAAGTTTTCCTAATAATCCATTTGTTAATCTAGATTAGATTAATTTATAGGCTAACATTTAGTAGGTTCCTTGTATACTTTAAGCTTTATTAAATTTTCTTAATCTTTACCTGTAGCATGGAAGCCATTTCTTATTTGCTATTATGTTAGCTTCAACTAAGATGACAGAAATTTCTGTGTGAATTTCTATTTGATTTTGGACACAATGGCAGATACAGGGTTATGAAAAGTCTATTTATAGAGATGAAATCCATCTTAATTCTTTAAAGGAAAATTTGGCAGCCCATACAACCAGTTTCTTTTAGATTTATGATGCAGTTCCACCATAGGCGCAATATCCTAGAACTAGCAACTCTAGGTCATTCTTCTTTTGTTCATTCCTCATCCTCTTTCTGCTCTGCAACTGCTTCGGCTTCGCTGCCTTTTCTACTTTCCAAAGTTTCATTTTTGAAAAGGCACTTCAATTGCAAAACTTTCTCAGATCAAATAGCAGCTCCATAAATTCTTACATTCACATTACTTTCATATCCAAACCTAGATCATTTTTCAATCAATAAAATTCAAACACAAAACATTAATAACTGTCCACCCTCATAGAACAGTCAAATATACTAAAAGTTCTGCCCATCTACCCATGCTGCTAACCTGCAGAGTTCAATCCCTGTAGGCTCTTAACCATCAGCAAACTGTATAACCCTAAATTAAGTGATTGGAAGCCTAAATACCATCTCGCCCAATATTCTACAAGTAAACATCCAGTAAAGTTTGACATTTCCATCTTTATTACGCTACCTTGCATATATCTATAAATTTAGGACCAGCAAAGGCTTAACACACTTCAGAAATTTGTTATTATCCTTCAAATCTCGGTCAATTTAAAAATTAGATAAAACCACAATTTATCAAGAAGAATTGTTGACAATAAAATCAAAACTAGAAATTTCCACAACACTAGAAAATTGACCTAACTCTGCACACAAAACTGTACTGATAGAAAAGGAATTAGAATCTAAAACTCGCCCAGAATGAAGCTCTATCTCTCAAGTTTCCAATGCCTTTGACGGCTTCTAATTCCAAGGCCTATAGTTCAAGTTAATTTCAATACAATCAGCACTACCAGGCCTATAGTTCAAGTTTCTAATGCCTTTGACGGCCTCTAATGCCTGAGGTTCAAATGAGTGTCTAAGTCACACATAGCTACACAATCAATTTATTTTCTCACAAACAGAAAAAAAATGGTTTTGAGTTAATTCAGACAACATCAATTCAAAATACAGAACCCCATTTACGGAGTTGACAAATAAAATTCGGAATCCTCTATTTTGAGGGAGCCCTAATCAGTTCATTCAAATCCCAAATGCAGACTCACTAACAAGTAACAAATACAGTACCACCCAAGCCAAAGGTTATCAAAAGGAACTATACCAGGAAAACTGCAGCCATTCGAAAATCAAAACTACAGAAAACAAACTCAAGTCACATTATCACAATCAACCAACCATACCACAAATTTGTACAAACAGGTGAGACTAAATGAGTTAATTCCAAATCGATCTACCTGACTTGATCAGAAACTATAATTTCTTCTCTTCAAATTTGGGTTGGCTTCAACAGAGAATCTGATTTGGGAACGAACGCTCCATAAACGTCGCTCTTGCTTCGTAACTTCTAAAGCAGAGCGGATTTGTCGAAGATAACGAAATTTCACCAATTCTTTTCTCTGCATAATTAAAAAACAATTACGCTTATTTATTTGGTTTCAAAGAAAAATTACACTTATTTATTTCAAAGAAGGTTTTCTTTTTCTATTTTTAATTCATTCAATAATTATTTTTTAAAAAATTTTGGAAAAAATATCTGAAAAAATTCGGTGCTGACACTCTCAATTCTCACCATTTTAAAATTTACTAAATGTTATTTTAAAATTCTCAATTTTGGAAAATATTACTTTCAAATACAATGGGTAAAATAGTCAACAATCACTTTTAGATTTTATAAATCTGTTAAATATAAAAAGGTCAAAAACAGAATTATTTATTTTTTCTATATAATTTCAATTAAAACTCGATTTATTTTAATATTTTTGAAGCGATTTGAATTATTTTATAAGTTTTTCAACTTCTTTTATTAAGAAATAATATATTTTTCTATATTGTTGCTTTCCTTTTGAAAACTGATTAACTAAAGTTTTCATAAATTTAAAAGTAGCTTAAACTTTAAAAATAATGTCTTGTTAAAAAATTAAATATACTTTTTGATAAAATATAGTTTTATCTATCTATGTTGCCTGTAAAATATTAAAAAAATAATTTTTGTTTTGTAAAATAATTTTATTTAAAATTATTTCTTAAGATACCTTTTAAGCATGATTCAAAAATATTTTTAAGAAAATTATCAAACATATTCTTATTAGAAATCAAAATTTACTCTCTATACTCTTTTCACCACAAAAAAGAAAAAACTAACATTTCCCCCAAATATATAAAAATAGGTTGGAAAAATTAATTTTCAGTTGATATTTTGAAAATTATAATTGGTGAGTAAAAGTGTTATTAGTAATGTTTTACAACCACAATTAATATCTACTAGTAATATTATGTAATATTACTAATGAATTACCGTAGGCAATTTATAAAACATTGAATGGTAAATTGATTAAATTGTTCATGATAATTCCAATTTTACCTAACAAGTAATTTGATTTTATTAGTGAATATAGCCTTCGATAAAATAAAAAAATATATTTATCAAATAATTTATAAATTTTACTAGTAGTATAATTCTCGATAAAACAAAATATAATTGAAGTACGAAAGTTAATTGATTTAATTGTTGGCTAAGGTCCTCGATAAAAATTTAAAATCATAAAAGTATTAAAACTATTGGATCAAAATTATGAATAAATTTTTTTATAAACTGATGGAAGCATTGTAGATTTTTCTATAATAGATGCATTCTATGTTACTCTTGAAATAATTAAATTATTGGAACAATTATCTCAAGAGTAATAAGAATGATGTATGATAGAAAAAATTTCCAACACTCCATTAGTTTGTTTTAAAATTCAAAATTGTTACTAGTTGATAAGTAGAAAGAAAATGGAAGTGTGAAGGAACCCTTTATAGCAATTGCAAGATAAGAAAGTATTTATTTAAGAGATAGAGAAGCTATAAAGAAAATCAAACATGATACACAATGCCTAACACTTTGGCCTATATGTAATTTACAACAATCAATATTATCATACAACAAAGCCAACACAAGGGCAAGGAAAGAAAAGGTTGGAAACAAAGTACAAAATCAAAGTCACTCACGAGCTAGCAGGTTGATGGGAAAGGGTGCACCCAAATGAAATTGTGGATAGCAAGAGACCTAGTAGCGCCACCATTCCATATTTCCTATTAGGATATCAATGAATTTATACCAATTATTATTCTTATAAAACTAAACATTTATACTTATTTGGGTTGTAGTAAAGAACAAGAAGCACTATTCTTTTGGCAGCGATAACCTCATACAAAGCCATAGTCTTTTGGCAGCAATTCCACTATATTGAGCAAGAGGTGCCATTTGTGAAGCTAGTCATCACCAAAGATCGTCGAATGAGGTAGAAGGCAGAAAAATGTGAGGAAGGTTAGATTGAGGGAGAGAGGGGAGAGAAGAGAGGAGAGAAAGGTGCTACTGGGAGTGAAAGGGGAGTCTATGAATTCCCTTATAAAATGATTTTAGCGGTAGCTTAATGCCTTTAGTAAAAATAAAAGAAAAACAAACTTTTAATTGGCAGCAAGAAGCAATGGTAATAAATTTTCGTATCATTTTCAAAACCAATCATAAATATTTTAATTTTTGCTAGTAGTTTTAATTGCAAGTAAAATAATTTAGCACCCGTTGGCTACCTTGATGCATAGTAGCCAACATTTTGACGTTTTTTATTAATGGCAAATAAAACTCATTGGTTACCTCGATGCATAGCAGCCAATAGTTCAATGTAAAATAAATTGACATTCATTGGCTACCTGATGCATCGTAGGCAACAATATATGATTTGCATTTTACTTGTGGCATTGACCACTAGTAAACCTATGACATGACAATTGATTGCCATGTTGGTTGCTAAACAATATCAAATTTAATTTTATTGGTGGCACAGCAGTGGGCAAAAAAATTTTGGAGCCATTTTCACATCCCATTGGAGATGTTTTAAAGACCATTGGTAAAATAAAGTGGAAATTAGCACCCATTAGCTTTTCCAATGAATGGCAATTGTTGGCTTTTCCAATACATAGCAAGCATATTACCTGTGGCATTGACCGTCGATAATCTAATAACAGCTAACTAATGTCGATATTATTTATTTGTGAAATAAAAAATAAAATAGTAAAATTTATTACATTTTTGGCTATTGAGCCGCCAATAATATTATTGTCTAAATAAGTAGCTAGTTAAATCTTCCTGTTGCTTAGCAAGAAATTAGCATGTAATGTTTTGGCTGTATTACCAACGGATATGGCTATCTAAGGCTAAAATGATTTTTTTTACCAACTAACACATACACCCTGTAATTCTGCTAGCAAAACTAAATTTACTTATTTATACCAGTGGATTGGACATTCGTTGAAAAAATTCATCAAAAATTGAGAACTTTCTTGTAATGTTCCTTTCCTTATAAAAATATTAATCACTTTAAAATATTAAAATGTCTTAAATTTTATTAAGTAATATCTTATTAGACATTAAATTATTTACAAAATTCTTACTTATTTAAACATTATTATTTTATAGCCAATGCTATTAGATAGCACATGAGACGTGTTCAAAATATCGAATCTAGAAATATGGATAATTAATTTATGCATAAATATGTATTTTATAAGGAACTAGTTGTCTATAGCTATTTAAATATGTTCTCAAATCTCCTATAATATATTTTTTACACTATGCTAACAAATTTCTTCTTTCTTCCTTTTCTACACCTACAAAAGCCAACAACCTAGAAAGATGGGTTGTGTCAAAGCTAGGACCCACTAAGAAACATTGTGCCCATCTTTTGACAAGGATAAGGCAATCAAATCACTATCCAAAGAGGAGAACCATGTACCAACTATGGCTCCAAGAGACCATTATAATAAAGAAATTCAAGGTGTGTTTCTTGATCTCAAGACTTAGGATGTGTTGTTTTGGAAAAGAAAAGGAAACATATTTTTAGAAATTATTTTCTTATTTTTTATTGTTTGTTTTTAGAAAATAACTTATTTAGTAAAATTATTAAAAAGTCAATGGAAAGATTATCTCCATATAAAGAAAAATGACTTTCACCTCAACTGTGGGAAGTTATTTTTCACACTTAAAAAATGAGCCATTTCTTTCTCACACAAAAGCCTTTTGTCACACTTTCTCTCTCTAGCATTGGAGAAGTCATTGTGGTTGCAGATACCTAATTTTGTTCAGATCCAAAAATAAAAATGAAGCCACAAGTGGATTTGGAATGTTTTTTGCTTAATTACAAAAATTTTTGGGTTTAAAATAGGTGAAAAAAAGATTTAGGATATTTGGTTTTAAATTCAAAAATGTATAATAAATAGTAGTGGTCCCTAAAAAATAAAATAAATCCAAAGGTTTATTTGAAAAATTTTTATCTTAATTTAAAATTAGTTGAGCTTAATTTTGATAAAAGTAAAAAGATCTAAAAGTATTTTTATATAAGTTGATCTCTTTTCTTCTATTTTGCTAAAAATAAATATAAAAAAGAGAGAAACCATGCCCCTTCTCTACAACCAAAATGTGCAGCATAAGTCTCCTACTGCAAAAGTTGATCTATCCCTTCACTTGGCTTGAAGCATAATAATTTGGTGTCAATCAAGTATTAAACCTTTTTTTTTTTCTTACAAGTCAAACAATCCTCAATTGAGTGGCCTTTTGTCTTAACATGGTATGCACATATGGCATCCTTATCATATCTTTTTAGATATGGAGGCCATGGTTCCCATAGTGGAGGAACCACTAACACCAAACTATCATGGATTAATTGAGCAAAGATCAATGTAATACATTACAATAGGGCCAAATCAAAGAGATCTCCTTTCCCCATTGTTAAACTGTGATATTGGTGGATTCTAGAATTATTGTCTGGGTTGTATAGGTTATTACTTGTTGGGTTTGGTATTAGAGCATTAAGGCAGTGGAATTCACATAATCTTGACAATTCCACTAATACCTTAACTGGAAAGGTTTCTTCTTGGCTTGAGACCCTCCTTCATACATCACCACTTGTACTTATTCATTTTTCTTTCCAAACAATGGCTTTCGAAGAACCTTCTGTTGTTGTATCAAATATCCACCCACTTTTGATTCCATTTTCTATTCTCTCTCTAATTATCACAAGATAAGAACAAAATGAATGGAAGTATTACTAATCATCTTGTCATAGAATACTCCATGAAGAGTGCTTATGAAATTGTCACCATTTCTTTATCAACAAGTGGTAGTTGGACCTATGCATTATCACACTCCATTTACAAGCATAATCCTAAAAGCATTCAATGAACTCTTTTTGCATGTTTTGCAAGTACAAATGATCAAGAACCATCTCTGTATTGAATTCATATTGCTAGAAGAATGCATCGGCTAGGTCTCCTAAGTCTTGATTATAGCATGATCAAATCGCATATATCATTGGGCCATAATAACAAATAGACTATCATGGAAAATATGCATGAGTTGCTTCATATAATAGGCTTGAGAAGCCGTCTTCCTTGAGTACATAACCAGATGAGCCTTTAGGAATGAGGACCATCACACTTATTAAATTTAGGCAACTTGTACTTCGATGGGACTACTTCATTCGGCACTAAGCACATCTCAGGTAGGTCTAGGATGCCATGGTATTTCATTCCTTTAATTACCCTTAGTCTAGCATCTATAGTTGCCAATTGTGCTTTGACCATTTCCTTTTCCTCTTGTCCCCTTTCTAATCGAGGTCTAGGATGAAAAGAGACTATCACATGCTCCTTCATCTCCTTTGTTTTGGACACGGAATATCCTTTGCTACAAATTTTCCTACCTCAATGGCTTGTTTAATTGGTTAGTATTTTGCGAAACTCTAGGTGACCCAGTTGTCTAATTTTTCTATCTTTCTACTACAAGGGCCTTTATAATTATGCCATTTGGCTTTCCATGTCAGCCATCTTGTGCTTCGTTTCATCATATGACATCTTTATTATTAGTTGATCTATCTGTTTCGCCTACTAATGTGTCAAATATGTGAATGTAAAGATGTCTTTCCTTTATAATGAAACCCTTAAGAAATGGAATGTATTATTGAATGTTAAGCTTGCATGGTAATGCTATTGCAATGAACAATGTGCAATGCATGAAATTAAATTGATGTTTTCAGAAAACAATTTTGAATAAGTTCCTTTGTGACCTACAACATTATCATGAGAGGTAGGTTCTAGTGGTAAATAGAGCCCAAGTAGGAGGCTTTATACATGCAAAAGTGAACAATGCATGGAGGAACCTACTAGATCCATACATAAAAATACGAAAATAAATGTGTGACAAGAGATAAATAAGCTATCAGAAGAGATAAGTGTTCCTTGTTGCACCTAAAATGGTGAGCTCTAGGTTTTATTTTTGGTCCAAAGGTTAAGATTAAACTTCTTGAGTATTTCATCTCTAGATCTTGACTAGTGTGATTGTTAGGTTTTAGACTCCTACATTGGGTTACTAAATTGTCCTCATGTAGACCTTTAACCCTCAACCATGACAAGTTATAGATGAGAAAGATTCTATTTAAGTGGGGATTTTTGGGTGCTTGCTTGGAGACTAAAGGTTTCTTGAATGCTAGCTTTACTTTGTCCCTCTAAAAGCTCACCTATCTTGCTCATGAATAGTGCACAAGGGTCATGATCTTCCCTTTAATTTGTAGTTAAAGTGCATTTATGTGCCTAGAACAAAAGAAAATTCACACAACTAGCACAAGATATAAAATAATACAATTATAAAAAAAAAATAAAACTATACAAACAAAAGCAATGAAAACAATATGAGCTAGTAAGCATACTAGATTTCTTGGTATCTCCATAATTTATATATAAGAAAAATATCCAACACATAAGGTAGACATAGTAGACCAAATAAAGCAAGACAGTAAAAAGATAGTGCAAATCAAAGTCCTATAAAGTGACATAAGAGCAACTATTGTGGCACCTTAGTCAGTCCCCAATGAAATCATCAAGTTGTCACAACATTGCATTCTAAAAGAAATAAGAAATTGAGTTTTGGAAACAAGGGAACAAGTGGGCATTCTTAAAGGAAAAAAAATAGATAGTTGCTACCGATCCAAAATTTTGGTGAGATTGAACCCCTTAAAAAAATGGCATGCATTTCAAACAATCCAAGTTTAGGGTTAGTTACTTATATGGAAGATGTTAGCACCATACAATACCATTTCGGTACTATTTTGGTCTTACATTAGTTTTCAAAATAATCATTTTATATTGCTTTGATTCTGTTTTGTTTTATTTTTGTTTTAGAAATTAAGTTGAGATGTGCCTTTGTTGTGATTAAGGGCTTAATGAACATGGTTCCCAACATCCTATCAGAATGAGACTTTGAAAAATGTACTCGTTTCTATTGAAGTCATGGAAAAGGATGCTTTTTTCCAATTGCCTAACTCTTCTTAGATTGATTCTTGAAAATTGTTTTGAAATATGAAAAATGATTAATACCCATAAGCATAAGGGTAGCTTTGAGGTGAGCCTCCCATTCTTCCAAAGTGAGACTTCAATACAACATGCCTTCCCTTTCTCAAATTGTAGGAAGGGATGATTTTGCTCCAATTCCTCAACTATTCCAATGTAAGCCCACAAGTACTTATGAAAAATATTGCTACCCATAATCTAAGGGGTGATATTGAAAGAGGCCTCACATTCTTTCAAAGTGGGAAAACAATTGCCTTTCCTAAGCTATAGGAAAGGATACTTTTTCTCCAATTCATCAACTCTTCTAAGGTAGGTTTGTAGAAGAATGATTTTTTTTTTTATTGTTAAAGCAAACTAAGGAAAGGAAATAACTTTTAATTCTCTTTAAAAATTTGATTGGGCATTTTAAAATGGAAGGCCATGGGAGCATTTTTAAAGTTATTCTCTTATAGGCTTAGGGTCTTTGGAATCCTTTTATTGAGTAATCTTGAATTGTTAGAGTTCACTAAGATGTGTGCCACATTCTTCCACAAAATAAGCCAAGACTACAATAAAAAAAAAATTATTGCAGTCATTCAAAAATAACATAACATTAAGGGTAACAAAAATGATAGTAATAAAATTAAACTACCAACAACACATTAACAAGTGAAAGAAATGAACTACATGCATAAGCATAGGTTAACCATCCAAAAATATGCATAAACAACAAGTTAGTAATCACGTAATCACATTTTTTATATGAAGTCCAAATTCTACCTAAACTAATGACACTATACTTAGCCCACACTATTGACCCAATCAAATTAAAGGCCCTTATCGATTCTTTTTTTTTAATGTATTGACTTTTTTAATCCAAAAAATAAACAAACAATGATAGGTTCTAAATGGAACACATGGGCTCAAAGAAGCCTAAGCAATGGCTTGCCTTAGTGTTGGCCATTACTTTCCCTTTTGTTCTTTGGTTATTCTTTATTTTTTTTAAAAGGCTTGATTTGGTGGAATGGTAATCCACAAGGAGGGATGCATCCTCATCTCCTTAACACGTCTTGCTCTCCCTAGCACAAAAACTAGAGGCTACTTTCATTTATCTTTCATTGGCACTAGACAATGCCACCATGAGTGGAGGCAGCTAGGCCCTACAACCATGACAACATCATAGAAATGATGGCACCATCACACAAAGAAAGATTCCCCTCCTTCTCATCTTCCTTTCTCTCTCTCTCTCTCTCTTTTAGAACTTATGGCTCTTCTCTTTTAAAAATTTTATAGAACCACCTCTTTTCAAACTTTCTATATTAGTATATTACCACAATCACAATATGAACAATTGCAAAATAGTGCAATTTAACCATGAATTCAAGAAGTGTAGTCTATTCAATGGAAAAGATAAAATTGAATGAACCAATGTACCTTCAAAAGTGGCAATGTGTTAAGTCCAGTTTCTTCCATTATTTCATATCCTTTTTCTTAGTCTTTATTGGTTTATTGTGTGAAATCTGTTATAATAAAGCTCCTTTTGATCAAATATTGTACCAAGTTACTCTTGTTGTGATTTTAGGTGAAAATATGAATTTTTGAAGGTTTCTTGTTCTACAAGTAAGACATTACTTGGGGTGCAAGAAAGACATATCTTGGGGACGAAGCAAGAGAGGAACGTGTAAAATTGGTAAAAGGAAAGATGCAAGCAAGTAATTTCTTGAAGACTAAGTAATTGTCATCTTGGAGGCCAAGTAAGATAAGGTGGCAGCATATGAGATGGTGATTACTTAACTTCAATGAGAAGATGACAAGTGGCACAAATCCCATTTCATCAGCAAGTTTACCTTAAAATTTGGAAAGAATTAAAGTGCAAGAAAGGAAGGTCTTGATCAATCAAAGATATGATCAATTAAGGAGAGATACATGCCTCAAAGGTAGGAATCTAGAAAGGAAACACTCTTGCAGAGATTGAGCAGTTGTTAGTCATCTAACCATAACTTCCTCTCTAGACCTCTAAGTTAGGTAATTCTTGAGCAAAAAGAAAGCTATGGCATAGAGCTAACCATTAAATTTGCTTGGTGGCTAAGAGGCAGAATTCTGCATTCAAGTGATAGGTCAGATTGTTAAAAATAGGAAATTGCTTAGGTTGCAAGGTGGGATGCTAGAAACCGTATAAATTGAAGTTTGTGGCAGTTTTAAAAGAAGGAGACCTCATGTGTTGAGAACACATACAATTAACTTCACTTCCATCAAGTTTTGAGATGTCGTAGCTTGGAGGAGTTCCATTGTTCATGACCTTGGAGGAAAAGGAGCCTAATTGGAGAGAAGATTAAGTTTTGGAAGAGAATTCATCCCCTAGACAAGAAGTTTCTTTGTTTTTCTTACTTCATCTTCATCTATTCTTCTTCTTCTACTCCATTCTTCTTTTGTTTTGTTATGTTTCTTTTTATTCTGGTTGTTTTGATTTCAAGAATGGATTGTAACTAAGTAATTCTTAGGGGAGTTACAATGGACCTGTGCATGAATAGTTAGTATTTTTTATTGATCTTAGTTTTTTTGATATTGTTTGGGTGATTATTTCCTTATATCTATGCTTCATGAACTTAAATGAATTGGAGAATTAGTTAAGTTTAAGAAAGAATAGAACGATGCTTAGGAAATATTGTTTTTTTCTAGGATCAATTGGATAAGTGAGCATATGAATCTTAGGATAAGAATTCTAAGATTGTATGCAATCATAATAATGCCATGTTCTTCATGCATTGTTTAACTCTAGTTGATATAGGGATATACTCAATTAGGGTTTAGTGATAGTTCTAATTACCTTAGGAATAAGGGTTTAGATGCATTAGTTACATTGATTGATAATCTCAAATCACTTGACTAAACCAAGATTGGTAATTGCTAACTAGGATTGCTCGGGGAGTTGTAAGAACCCTCATCTCTTGAAATTCATAACAACAGTTGTGTGTGTGACCATTACCATTGTTGGCTGGTAATCTTAATTAATTTTCCCTTGTTTTCTAGTTAATCTATTGTTTAATTTGGCTTCTCAAACAAAGTGTAAGGAAACACAATTTTAGTACTTAGGTTAGTAACAAATCCTTGAGGGTTCAACATCCTAGAATTCTCATCCACTTCATCTAGACCATGTATACTTGTACGTTAGGATTAGTGATAGGAATTCACCATCATGTTTTTTGGTGTTGTTGCTAGGGAATTGTTTTCACGTTAATTTGAGTTTTTTCTTTATTTCATTTTAGTTTTGTTTGGGCTCCCTTAAGGTGCCTATTCTTTTTTTTTTTTTTTGTGTTTAGTTAATTCTATTTGCTTTTGCTATTATTCTTATAATTAAGAAAGCCAAAAATATTTTCTTTAGTTGTTTCTAGTTTACTTTGCACTTGTTTTCAATTTACATTACTAATTTTCATTGTTCTTTCTTTCAGGTTTTGTTGGCTTTATTGGTGGCTGGTAGAACCAGTGTGACTACTATTGGAAATAGAGAGAAAATACTAAAAAAATTTGGTTCTTTTTGTTTTGCTTTTAATTAAATTTAATTTGTATAAGTGGACTTTTTTCCCCTTTTATATTCTCCTTCTCCTTTCTTTCTTTTTCCTTAAATAACTGTGGTTTTTAACTTAGAACTTTTATTTTTGGCTAGATTTTATTTTGTTTTTACACTTGACCCTAGGTTGGACAACTTAATGTTTTCCATTATCATAAAGTTATTTGGTATTTGTTATTTTATTTGTTTTTGGTTTTGAAGTGTGTTTACCTTGTACATGAGTTTTGAGTTGGATCCCCTTGAAATTGAGCAGCCTTTGCTAGAACTAGGCGACTTGGAGGGAAACAATTGTTTTTAAAGCAACACTTGAAGTTGAACCCAAGTTTGAACAAATGGTTAAAAGGAGAGAACTTGAGGGACCTAGGAGCCTTGGAGATTTTGCCAAACTAGTAGTTGACAATTTCCAATCTAGCATTAGGAGTCCCACCATAGAAGTAAATAATTTTGAGACCAAGCTTTAATTATCCAAATGATCCAAACTTGCATGCAATTTTGAGGGTCTCCTAATGATGATCCTACCCTTCACTTGTCTACTTTCAATGAAATTTGTGATGCTTTTAAATACAATGGGGTTAGTGAAAATGCTATGAGATTGAGACAAATCTCTTTCTCTCTTAAGGATAAAGCGAAAAGTTAGCTATACTCTTTGTCTTTAGGGTCCATCACCACTTATGAAGACTTAGCACAAAAATTCTTGGCAAAATTCTTTCCACTAGCTAAAACAGCAAAACTAAGAAATAATATTACCTCTTTCGCACAATTTGATCATCAAACATTATATGAGACATGGGAGAGGTACAAAGAGTTGCCCAGGAAGTGTCCACACCATAGGTTACCTAGATGGCTTCAAGTCCAAGCATTCTACAATGGGTTTTGTAGTAGTACTAGGACAACCATAGATGCTATAGTAGGGGGTGCATTGATGAGCAAAACCATAGATGATGTTTACAACCTATTAGAGGATATGGCATCAAAAAACTTCTAATGCAACAATGAGAGGAACCCATCTATGAAGGTGGTAGGGGTGTATGAGTTAAATGCTATTTTAACTCTTATACTTGAGATGGCAGCATAAAGAAAACAATTGGCCCAAGTAGGAGTAGATGTTGTCCAAGTTATGTCTTGAGAGTTGTGTAGAGAGGACCACCCTAGTGAAAAGTGTTATTTAAATCAAGAAAGTATGAGTTTTGTTTCTAATTTCAACAAGCACCAAAACAATCCATACTCTAATTCTTACAATCCTAGGTGGAGGAATCACCCTAACTTTGGGTGGGCAAATAACAATAATCAAGTTAGACAACATAATAACTCTCCTAGTTTTGTGCAACTTCATGAGAAAAATCTAACTTAGAGGATTTGTTAGTATAGTACATAGCCAAGAATGACTCCATCCTCCAAAATCAAGCTACTTCCATTAGAAACTTAGAGGTGCAATTAGGGCAATTAGCCAACACTTTGAATTCCAAGCAACATGGTACTTTTCCTAGCAACATTGAGGAAAACCAAAGGAGAGAAAATCTTGGGTGCAAGGCCATAACTTTGAGAAATGGCAAGGTGTTACAAAAAAAGAGAGAGAAAGAAAAGAGTGAAGAAAGGGGGTTGTAAATAATTTTGAGGAAGAAAACCATGAGCAACCTAGAGAGGCAAACCATGAGGTAGTTAGGGAATTAAAGGAAAAAGAGGAGAGTGAGAGAGAACAAAAAGGTGCTGTAAAAAAATTTTCTCCACCTCTTCCTTTTCCATAAAGGTTTGAAAAGAACAAGATGAAGAAGCAATTCTCCAAATTTTTAGAGGTTTTTATTAAACTTCACATTGACATTCCCTTTGCTAATGCTCTTAAACAAATGCCATCCTACACAAAATTCATGAAATAAATCTTGTATAGGAAAAGGCATTTGGAGGAGTTTGAAATGGTTACCCTTATGAAAGATTGTGTAATGCCAACCTACAACATAAACTTTCACCAAAACATAAGGACCCTGATAGCTTCAACATAACTTGCACTATAGGAAGTTAGTACTTTAGGAGGGCCTTATGTGATTTGGGAGTTAGTGTGAGCCTTATGTCTTTTTTTGTTTTGAGAGATTGGATTTAGGAAAGGCTAAGGGAATGATTGCCATTCTTCAATTAGTGGATAGGTCCTTACAGTACCCTAGGGGTGTGATTGAGAATGTGTTGGTCAAGGTTGATAAATTGATTCTCCTTGTAGATTTTATAGTGCTTGATATGGAAGAGGACAAGGAAATCCCCATCATCTTTGGTAGACCTTTGTTGGCAATAGGGTGGACCTTGATAGATACCCAAAGGTAGAGTTAACTATGAGGGTTCTAGATCAAGAGGTTACTTTTAACGTTTTCAAGGCTATGAATTATTTAGTGAGGTTGAGGAGGTCTATAAAGTAGATGTCAAGGATTAAGCCCTTAAATTCAAAATCTAAAGATTCACTTGTGGCTACCAAATTTAAAAGTTTTGAAAATAATTAGGTAGTGACATATGTATATTTTTTGGGTGTCAATGTTTGGTTAAACTAAAGGAAAATTCACTAAGAATCATTTGATGCCCCTTCAATGGAAGACCTACTTATGTCATTCATTGAGAGACCTCCAAACTTAGTGCTAAACCATTGCCTAAACACTTCACTTATACATTTTTAGGTGCTATATCTATACTACCTTTCAGGACTTTTTTCTCTTTTAAATTGCAAGCATAAAGAGAAGTTTTTCATGTGTCAAGTAAGTACAAAAAGATGAGATTGGTTTGTACCATTTGACAAAGGAAAGCCATGAGCACAAGGAAGTCAAGCTAACAACTATAACTTAGATCTTTAACTTGCTTTGTTCATTTATGTTCTTTGTGTGTTTCTTTTTTCAATTCTATTTAATTATGATTTTTATCTTTCATTAGGTTTCTCTTACCTATGTTTTCTTGAGTTTTGTGGTGTTTTAGGTGAAAAGTAGAATATGGAAGTAATTTTTAAGAAGAGTTGACAGCTTGGGGAGCATAAGTGTAGTAGAATTTGTTCCAATTGATTAGCTAAGTTTCTTTCCTCTTAATCTCTATTGTTGCTTCTCAACTTTGAGGACAAAGTTGATTTTAAGTTTGGGGGGGAATTTTGACTGCAGGCTAAAAACAGAAGTAAAAGCTGAATTGGGGCAATATTTGAACAATTTTAGGTTTTCACCTTCCTTTGCTTCCAAGATGATTGCACTTAAATGTTGAAGAAGGAAATTACTTGTCACTCAGTTTTCTATAATTCTTGAATTAATTTTATCTTCCCTTATGCATGACTTAATAGGTATGCTTATTCTTGATCATCGTGCATATTAGTTTTAGTGAAAGATTATGTGAGTTGCATGAGAATTTGTGAGATGAGTGAGTAAGGAAGTGGTGATACTTTAAAACTTGTTTGAATGAGACTTGAGACAAACTTAAAGAATATATTCTAGAATAGAGATCAACTAAGCCATCTTTGGATAGTTTGAGCCTTTGAAACTTACATTGAACTCATATTATCCTTAGTTGCCTATTTGAGCCTTTTACCATGGTTCTTTGTTTCTCTTGAATTTGAGCAGAATTGTGTTATCTTATCCCTGAAAAGAAAAAGAAGAAAAGCAATTGCACACTTTGTTTTGTGAATTCAAAAGGGAAAAATCCAAAAGAAAAGAATAAGGTGCTTGAAAAAGTTCTTTGACCAAAGAACAAAAGAAAGAAAAGAGAAGTCATTGACAAGAAAAAGTGCTCACATAATGGGTTGCAATGTCAACCAAAATTGTCAAGCTTTGGAAATATGCAATGAAAAGAAAAAGGCCATAAGGACTAGCATTTGTGAGTACAAAAGTTTGAAAGAGAAAGTGAAAAGATAAGGAAGCTAAATAGATAGTTTGAGTTCTACAAATTATATGCTCTAGTCCTTCCATTGGCACTTTGCTTTTCATTATGAATTCTCACCTTTGTCTACATTACAAGCCTATTGAAGTTGTAGGATCTAGTTTGGCATACATATCTTATATTGTGGAAAGGATTAACAAGCCTATGGAGAATCTAGAGAGTTAGAGTGAAAATACTTGCAAACACTTGAGAGAACTCATGAGGCACACATAATCCTAACTAATTACTTGCTTTCACTTTGATTTTTGCTAAGCTAGATTTTATTAAGTTGAGAATTGGGAGACATATGATTAGAGGTTGTCTCGTTCTTACACAAATTCATTGTTTTGGAATGTATTGGAAATTTCTGATAAGAAATTGTCCTTAACTTGTTTCTTTTCAATTCTTTTGCTTGGGACAACCAAAAGTGTAAGTTTAGGGGTATTTGTTAAGTCCAATTTCTTTCATTACTTCATACCCTTTTTCTTAGACTTTACGGGCTTATTGTGTAATTTCTATTATACTATAGCTTCTTTTGATCAAATATTGCACTAAACTACACTCATTGTGTTTTAGGTGAAAACATGAATTTTTGGAGGTTTCTCATCCTGCAAGTAAAAAATTACTTGGGGCACAAGAACATCATATCTTAGGGAGCAAGCAAGAGAGGAAAGTTCAAAATTAGTGAAAAGAAAGAAAGATACAAACAATCGGTTTCTTGGAGACCAAGTAATTGTCTTCATGGAGGCCAAGTAAGATGAGGTGGTTACATATTCAATGGTGATGACTCAACCTCAATGAAAAGATGACAAGTGCCACAAATCCCATGTGATTAGCAAGTTAACTTTAAAAATTGAAAAGAATTGAAGTGCAAGAAAGGAAGGTCTTGATCAATCAAAGATATGCTCAATCACGGAAAGATATAGCCTTAAAGATAGGAATCCTTTCAAAAAAAGGAAACAATCTGGCAAAGACTTAGCAGTAATCAATAATTTGACTATAACTTCCTCTCTAGACCTCCAAATTAGGTGATTCCTAAGTCAAAAGAAAGCAAATACATAGAGCTACAAATATGAGTTGACCATAAGATCTGATTTAGTGGGTAAAAGGATAGAAATATGCATTCAAATGACACATCAGATTGCTAAAAATAGGAAATTAAGAGGTCTGCAAGATAGGGCACCCCTTTTGACCAAATCAGGGTTAGAAACCCTATAAATTGAAGTTTATGGCAGCTTTTGAAGAAGAAGATGTCATTTGTTGAGGACACACATAATTAACTTCACTTTCACTAAGTTCTAAGTTGTGGTAGCCTAGAAGGGTGCCATTATTTGTGACTTTGGTGGAGAAGGAGTCAAATTAGAGAGGAGGTCAAGTCTTGGAAGAGAATTCATCCCTTAGCTCAGAAGCCCCTTCATTCTCCTTGCTTCATCTTCATCTATTCTTCTTCTTCTACTCCATTCTTCTTCTATTTTCTTATATTTCTTTTTATTCTGGTTGTTTTGATTTCAAGCATAGGTTGTAACAAAGTAATTCTGAGGGGACTTGCAATAGACCCATGCATGAATAGTTAGTATTTTAATTATCTTGGTTTTATGGTGTTGTTTTGGTAATTATTTCCTTATATCTGTGCTTCATGAACTTAATTGAATGGGAAAATTAGTTAAGTTTAAGAAAGAATAGAATGATACTTGGGAAAGATTTTTTTATTCTAGGATCAATTGGATAAGTGAACTTATGAATCTTAGGATAAAAATATCTAAGATTATGTGCAATCATAATAATGCCTTGTTCTTCATACATTATTTAAGTCTAGTTGATATAGGGTATACTCAATCAGTGTTAAGTGATAGTTCTAATTACCTTAGGAATAGTGGTTTAGATGCATTAGTTGCATTAAATGATACTCTCAAATCAATTAACTAAACCATGGTTAGTAAGTGCTAACTAGAATTGCTAGGGAAGTTGTAAGAACCCTAATCTCTTGAAATTGATAACAACACTTGTGTCTATGACCATCACCATTATTGGTTGGTAATCTTAGTTAATTTTCTTTTGCCTTTTAGTTAATCTATTTTTTAATTTGATTTCTCAAATAAAGTGTATGGCAACACAATTTTAGTAATTAGGTTAGTAACAATTCCTTATGGTTTCAACATTTTATTGTCATTCACTACATCTAGACCTGTATACTTGTACATTAGGGTTAGTGTTAAGAATTCACTGTCATTATGTCCAATGAAAATCACCAACAACTAAACCAAATCGATTCTAAATTTCTAAGAACACAGCAATGGTGATAAGACTTCATAGATTGAGTGAAGGCTAGGAGAAACTTTGGCTATGTTAAGTTACCAACTTTTCTAAGCAAAGCCAAGTAGTATTTGTGATGGGTATTTGGGATTTTAGGTGGGAAATCCTAGTTCACCTCATGAGTTCATAGTTCCTTAGGTGAAGAATGAAGTGAAAATAGAAGACTTTCAAATTGTGTGAATAGGTATGGTGATGAATGTATCTTTGAGTGTGATTTTATAGCTGATAGCTTGCTAAGAACAGATCTTGGGGAAGTTGAGTAGGTTATGTGTGTGTTAAGAGAATGAAGTATCTAATGATGGGTATGACCATCCTAGTCTTCAGAGTCCTCTATTGGGTGTTGAAAATGAGTAAGAGGAGGTAAATGAATCGTGCTTGTGTGAAGAATAGATATGGAGTATATGGAAAAAGGTTGAGAGATTTCCAAAGAAATTAAGGACTAAACAATGCCTAAAAGGATTGGATTAAGATCAACTAAAGAAGAAGAGAGAGGCAGGACATGCTATGTAGGGTGGCTTAGAGGTTGAGCATGTTGAGTAGAGATAGTTTGGGAATCATGAGAGGAAGGTGGCATAAAGACTTGGAATCAAAATGTAAAATATTAGGTCACTTTTTGTTTCATTTTTCTTCTTAAAATTTTAATTTTCATGACTTTATTGTTATAATTTTCCATTTTAATTTTGGGTTAATATGAGTTGTTTTAAGTTCCAAATGAAATCTGGTATCTACATTAGGTGCAAGACAACACCATCCACTATAATACAGTAAAGGATCTATAAGAATTCTTGAGTCTAACACAGTTATATAATCTGAGTTAAACCCTCTTTGATCTTGATGTGAAAAGAAAGACTTTGTCTCATGAATTCAACAGTGCTTTTGAGTAGTGGAAAAGTCTCCTTCCAATCACGAGTGATGTTGCAACAATGCACATGTAATGTGGACAATTAGGAGCCTTATGTTTTCTCTACCTTACCCCTAAACTATGTATTGCTTGTTAATAAATTTTGTTTAGTTCCAATGTGAGAATGCAAACCCTTATCTTCTTTGAGTTGCTAGAGACTTACCCTCACATTCTAAAACATTCAATGAATCATTTTCTTTGGTTAGCTTTACAAGGGCATGCTTTAGGAGGGTGAGGTGATTGGCAACATCAAGAGAGCATGGTTTAAACAATGGTGAATGTCATTATTGTAAGAAGGAAGGGAATTTTTACCCAAGTTGCTAGAAGCTATACTTAACAATCCCAATATGCACATGTTGCCACTACTTGTATTGTACCAAAGTCTAAAAAAACTTTGACCATGATTGATGATGAGTTTACATGGTATAGCTAGTTTCAGCGTCATGGTCATCAACTCCTGCTACTAACATGGTCTAGATAGGTAATTCTATTGCCCACCTTTTTTATTCCAAATCCAAATGGGTTATTGACTCTGAAGCTTTTGACTAATTTCTTTATCAAATATCTTGTGTCTTTCTCAATTTCTTTCAATTTGCTATCTGTTAGCCAAATAACTCATATTGATAATTGTAGTGTGCACCCTTTCTTAATCATTGTGTTTTTGAGGATCTTTTGACAAAGATTTTTGGTAGAGGCTATGAGTCTACTGGTCTACATGTGCTTGGTGACAATGTTCCTCATGTAGTTACTACTTCTACTTTATCTACATCACAACTTCATTATCATCTTGGTCATCCATCCTTTATATCTTTAAAGACATTATGTCCTAGTTCAATTTCTATTTTGAGTTTATCTTGCAAATCATGCCAATTTGCTAAATAAAATTGTAGTAATTATGTGTCTTAAGCCAACAAGAGTGTTGCATCCCCATTTAAATTAGTTCATTTAAACGTTTAAGGTGCTTCTATTGATGTTTACCAATCCAGTTTTAACTATTTTGTTACTTTTGTGTATGATTGTTTCAGGGTTGCTTGGCTTTAATTTATGAATAATTGTTTAAAGTTGTTTTCTAATTTTTGTGCCTTTCAGCTAAAATACAAAATCCATTTCATACATTAATAAGATATTTGCATAGCAACAATCTATACCCAATTTGTCTCACATTTGATGCAATAGGGTATACCTCTCAACAAAATGGGATAGTTGAAAGGAAAAATCATCATTTAATGAAAGCATCATGTGCTCTTCTTTTAAAATGATTGTGCAAAATAGTTTTGGGCTAATGCTCTATCCACAACTTGTTTACTTATTAATTGCATGTTGTCTTTAGTTTTTGATGGTAAAATTCCTTTCTTTGTATTGTTTCCTTTATCTTTATTATTTCCTGTCACTCCACATGTCTTTGGCTAGACTTACTTTGTTTACTATCACTATCCTCTAGTCTCTAAACTTGAACAATGATGTGTAAAGTGTGTCTTTCTTAGATGCTATTGAATTCAAAAAGGTTATTGGTTCCATTCTCTTAATTTGGGTCATCATCTTGCTGCTACCAATGTCACTTTTTTTGAGTTCAATCCTTTCTTTGCTACCCTATTATCTACTTCTCTTGAGTTGGCACTTAAAGTTAATGATAATTTTTTTGTGTAGTACTCCCTCAAAATCCCTCAAATTATATCCCTCTCCTTTGAAACCAGCCTCTATTGTTCCACCTTTATCAAACATGTGTATTCTTGTAGGGTCAAAGTAGAGGTGCCTTCAAACATTGCCTTTGCACTAAGCATATTGCCTACTCCAAAGTCTCTACTGCTAGCTACTTCATCACATGATCCATCTTCTATTTCAAATATACCCATTGCTCATCAAAATAGGTATTCATACTTATACCTCACAAGGTAATCATGTTCCTTCATATCATATTGAGTCCCATTGTTTATTTGTTGTCTCTTTAGACTCTATTATTATTTCTCAATCTCTTGCAAAAGCACTGGTTCATTCTTGGTGGTGAGCTACTATGGATTAAGAAATGATGGCTCTTAAACACAATCAGAAATGGGAGATTGTTCATGTACCTTTTACTAAGATTGCTATTGGTTGCAAATAGGGTTGTGCTATTAAATTTAATCCTAATGGTTTGGTTGCTTGCCTTAAAACCCTATTAGTAAAAAAGGGGTATGTTTACACTGATGGCATTGATTGCTTTAAAACTTTCACCTATGGCCAAGATGACCTTAGTTCATCTTATCATTTATCTTATTGCCTCCAATAACAAGATTCTTCATCAACTTGATGTCAAGAATGTCTTTTTACACAAAGATTTAGTTAGAGAAGTCTATATGGAGCAACCACATAGGTGTGTTACTTAAGGGGAGTGTGGACAAGTTTATCACTTTAAAAAGTCTTTGCATGGCCTTAAGCAATTTCCTCAAGCTCAGTTAGGCTAATTTATTATACTAATGGAATTTAGGATGCACAAAGATCATTTTATGTTTTCTAAATGATCAAAGACAAGATGTATTCTTCTTAATATTTATGTAGATAACATTGTTATTATTGGTAGTGATGAGGTAGGCATTTTAGAACCAAAACCACTGCTTTAGATAAATTTTAGAAAAGAGGAGCACTTTGGTATTTCTTAGGTATTGAAGTAGCTAGAGGTTGTTATGGGATTGTTTTGCCGTAGAGGAAGTGTGTGCTTAATCTCTTGAGTGAAACAGGGCTTCTAAATGCCAAACCATGTAAAACTCCCATAACTCCAAATGTTAAACTTGGGGAGGAAGATGGGGTTACTAGAAAATCTAGAGTGCTATAGGTGATTAGTAGGGAAGTTAAACTAACTTACAATTACAAAACTTAATATCACTTTTTTGGTGAGTGTTGTAAGCTTGTTTATCAATTGTCCAACACTTCTCATTGGGATGCAATTTTGTATATTTTAAAATATCTCAAGATAATTTCCAAAAAAAAGGAAATATCTCAAGAAGTCACTTGGGCAATGTTTACTATATCAAAGTCATGTTTATTATAGATTGAAGGAATTTTTTATGCAGATTGAGCTAGATATCCTAAGGATCATAGTGCCTCTTTAGGGTATTGTGTATTTGTAGGCAGCAACCTTGTGTTTAGGAAGAGTAAGAAGTAGATAATTATATCTGGTCAAGTGTTGATTTAAGTAATAAGCTATGGATCATGCCACTTTAGATAAAACTTGTCTTGATATCTTATATCTCCTTAATCAGTTTGACATGGAATGTCCTAAGAGTATCTTTATTTATTGTGTGATAGTTAGGCAAGAACTCATATTGCCACAGATTTGGTCTTCCATGAGTGAACAAAGTACATGGAAGTGGATTGTCATTTTGTTAGGTAGAAACTTGAGGAATGAGTCATTAATCTAAAGCATATTTGAACAACGGATCAACTAGCAATTTATTTACTACTTCCAAGAAGATGAGTTGAAGATATTTATAACAAGCTAGGCATGTTTAATAGATATGCTCTAGCTTGAGCGTAGCGTTAGGAAATTAGCCTTAATAAGGGCACAATTAGTGGACTAGAAATTCACTTAATTGGTGACCTAGTTATTAGGCTATCTTGTATTGTCTTAGTGATAAATACAGATGTTGGGACCCCTATTAGATATAGGTTACAAAAGAATCTTTTTATCTTACCTTTACATTAAGCAAAATGAAAAATGAATAAGAAAATAATACTTCATACAAGGGAACATTAACAGGCCCACCACATAAGTGGATGAACAAATCTTTGGAAAAGAAATTGACTCCTAGTCCTAATCTTTAAGAGACAAACTAACAGATAAGCAAAACAAATAAATAATTGGCTTTCAAGAAATAGTTGCCAAATTAAGGCCATAAGTCAAGGTATGGCTTTAGTAATGTGGAAGTCCTTAACTACTATCGAGCTAAAACAATCATAGTGAAAAGCAAACACATGTGCATACATGTGGGGCATGAGAGACATGTAACAATTGCCACTTTCTAAAATAATCCTAGCCCTCAGGAATAAGGAAAATGAGGGAGGTCTTCAATGAATTCCTCATGGTAGCTTTATTGCTTTAAGGTCGTTTCCTAGTTCATCATTTTCAACTTGTTCCAATTCAATAGCAAAACAAATTTTTACAGTTCTAGGTTGTGGTGTACCATTTGTTGCAATGAAAGTGGAGTCCTTATTGACATCATTGATGTATCTTGGTTGGTGTGAATCAATGAACAAAGATTAGCTTGGTTATTAGGAAAGTCCCATTGGAAGTGTTGGTCACATGATCCCAATTGGTGGAATTTCTACATAAGGGTTCAAAGGAATTGTGATGTGGAATTGTGTCAACTCTAGTGTCTTAGATGTTTGTGGTTCTACTTCAAAAAACCTTGGCCAACCTAATGGCTTCATTAGGGTTGAATGGACACTAGGCATGAATAGCAACTTTGAGGTCTTCTTTGAGGCCACTAGTTGTTGTTCCATTCTCTTGTTCATTAGTTAAGGCTCCATCTTAAATTAAGAGGCAATAATATGTTTGATATTTTCAATTTATTGTAGTCTATAGAGTCGTCAAATGAATCCTCATAAGTATTAAACCTTTTAGTAGTTTGTCTTTGAGTGCTTACCACATGATATCTAGGTGTAAATCTTCTATCATTGGACCCATATTAAGCATTTCTATCTAAAAGGTACACTATAAGTCATATGCAATCTTCATCATGGGTAATTTAAAGGTCAAAAAATTGTTCTATGTAGCTAATCTAGATGGTTGGATCTTTTGCATTGTCAAAGCATTGAAAATTCAAAGTTGTCAATTTTAGGGCTATACTCCTACTTGCCTCTTCACCATTGGTGTTCCTATGATGAAGATTCACAAATGATTCCTCCTTGGCTGAAGATGCTTAAAGCATTTTAGTCATATATCTACTAATGCTGTCTATCTACTACTCAAGGTCATTGTGGTCTTCAGCTATGGTAGGCTCTAATACCAAAATGTTACATGCATGAATGACTCCACAACCACAATCTCACATCCTAGACCTTCCACAAGCAATCTTGAGGAGAATTGATGAGAATAAATGGAAATATACTGTTAAGTGATATGGGTAAATGAATAAGAAAATAGCATGACTTTTATTCAACTAGAGAAGCCTTTACATAGAATTCATACAATGGAAACAATGAAATGTTAACAAGTCAATTATGTAAGTGGACAACTAGTCTTTGAAAACTAAATTGACTCTTAATCATAATATTTAGGAAACAAATTGACAAATAAGCAAAACAAAAAATAATTGGACTTCGTAGGATGGTTGTCCAACACGATTGCAAGTCAAGTCATGGTCTAAGTAATGTAGAAGTCCTTCACAACTATTGTGTTGAAATAGATTTTGTGAAAAGGAAACAATTGTCAATGCATGTGGGACATGAGACACACATAACAATTATCCAATGGAGCATATAACCATACACTTGATGTTCATATATGTAAATCAAATGATGCACTAGCTAGTGTATGTATAATGTAAAGAAGGGAATAATCCTTAATTAGGAGAAATTATAGTAAACAAAGGAAGGTAGGGCAACAGGTTCATTCAATGATTGCAACAACAAAAGAAAACATTGAGAGATAAAAGGAATAGGGAAAACTTGTAGAACAAACTACTAGTTGCCAACATTGTCTCCAAAGCTCTTTGGGCAAGTGGGTTGTTGCCATTGTTCACATGAGAAGCAAAGTAGCAACAAAAAAACCTAATTATCTATTTTTTGGAGGGGATTTTGAAAATTAGAGTTTTATTTGGAGTCTCCACTTATCTAAGTTTAAATGGTGAGATCAAACAATGAAAAATTTTGGTTTGCATTATAGAAATTGGGTTGGGGGGTTAGATATGTATAAGGAAGGTATTAGCACCCTTAGATGCCCTTTTGGTACCACATTGATGTTTTATTACTTTTTATTTCAAAACTGTGCTTTCAAAGATAATTTTATTTTTCTTTTTTATTTGTCCCAGTATTAGTTTTGCATTTGATCAAGTGTGATCTATGATTGATTCCACTAGTGAGTAGAGTTCAAAGCCATTACTATGGAAAGGACAATTTTGATGCCTAGTTCATCTAGAACTTTCTCAGTTTAATGAGGTTTTAGAAAGAGAGGTACCTAGCTTAATTAGAGTTTTTTGGGGCATTTTAGGGCTTTAACATAGATGATTCCTCATAATCACGCTAGAGGAACCATACTAATGATTGACTAGGCCTACAATATGATTACCTTTGAGATAATTAGAAGGTGGCTATTCTCATGACCACCCCCAACAATCATCATTGGGGAGTATCTGGGTTTAAGGGTCATCTAGGATTCAGTAAAATTAAGGGATTTTAAAAAAAGGAGGTAGGGGTTCATGTCAAAGGAATCACACCAATGACTTGATTAGGCTCATAACATGACCACCTTCAAGATAATTCAGAACGTGGTCATTCTTGTGACTACCCACCAAAATCACATTGGAAATCTGAGTTTGAAAAGAAAGCTTGGGCAATTAGAAACCAAGAGGTTGGGGACTCTTAATAATCATGTCAAAGGAATCATGCCCATGACTTGACTAGGCCAATAATGTGACTATCATTGGAATGATTTAGAAAGTGGCCATTCTCATTACTACCCTCCAGTAAGAGTTGTTGGAAAAATCAAGAATTAAGGAGTGATGAAGTATAAGGGTAAGAAGGGAGACAATGTCCTTTTTCTTGGATTTTATTTAATTTTATGATCCAAAAAGAATTTGAGATTTTGAATGACTTAATATTCTTAATTTTTGATTTCAAAATTTTTATGAAATTTTATGAGTTTTTTAACCACTCTCAAATATACAAGAAATTTTCTGGATCTTCTATCTTTATGAATTTTCTTAGGTCTACCTTAAATTTTGTGCAATTATTAACAAACCTCTAGTTTTTACAAATTTTCAAAACTTTTATTATTTTTCTTAAATTTAATGCATTGAAGTCATCTATGATTTTTCTTTAGTTATTTAATCCTTTCCTTTGTCATTTCCTACTTTTTCACACATTGGATTCCATTTACCAAAACCTTAAAATGTGTAAATCATACAAATGCTAATAATTGAATGCCCCTTTAATGAGGTATTAATTTATAAATATAGCCTTATATGCTGCCAACTAAATGATAGAGAAAAAGTGGCAACGCAAGTTGACTTATGATTGAATGAAACCATTTACTAAAACAAACCAAAGTAGTATGCTATCCCCAAAAACCTAATTCCTATTCTAGCATGCTATCGAGACCAACTAAATAGAAATTAAGGCTTAAAAGACTACGGCATGCAGTAACAAGAGTGTCATTTTAGCACAAAAGAATAAAAGCATGATGAATACAGAAGTTCTCAGAGCTAACCACTACATTGGATTAGAAATAAAATTCTAAGAATCTTGAAATGGCAACACTACTTCCATCCAAGAGATTAAGACTTTGAATCATGCTAAATACTAAGCATGAATATCTCCAACACTCTAAGCTAAACAATCAAATTTACAATGATAGTAACCCAAATCCATGCTTATTGTCAAGATTATTCAAGGCCATGCCTTGCTTGCTTGAGCCTATGGGGCTAAGACTACAACAACAATAACAAACAAATCCTTATCCCAATCGATGGGGTTAGCTACTTGGATTAAATGCTGCCATAGAGTTTTATTCAAAACCAAGTTTTTGAAAATAATCTTTGACCAAATGTCTCTTTTAATAACCTTCCAAGTGTACTTTTTGGTCTTTCTCTATGTCTCTTTATTGGGCTAAAAACCATTTGATCAACCTTTCTCACTAGAGCCACTTGTAGTCTTCTTTGCACACGCTTAAACTACCATAACTGAGTTTTCATCATTTTCTCCTCAATAGGTGCCACACCAACTCTCTCTTGAATATAATCATTTTGAATTTTGTCTTTTCTTACATGTACAATCATCCATCTCAACATTTTCATCTCTACTACCGTATTTTTTGTTCGTGTTGACCTTTCAAAACCCAACACTCACTACCATAGAGCATAGTTAGTTTAATAGCAGTTTGGTAAAACTTCCCTTTAAGCTTGTTGCATATGGAATTAAGACTAAATAAGTAAAATCAAAACTCAATAGGACAACCACCTAACCATCTAACCTATCCTCTTGAACCCACATCTTATTTGTTGAAGCCAAACTAAAATCTATAAATTATGAATGGTAAGCTTTTTATGACCTAGATAAATAATGAGCATTATTTCAAGTAACCCATTCTATGGCTCTCATATCCTTCTTTTTGGACTACATATATCAAGATTTTAAAAGAAAAGCTCTCTAGATCAATGATATCATACATGTCAAAATACTCACAAATATGTGATTTGAGTAATAATGGACATGTGGGATAAGGATTTGCACTACAAAAGTGAACTATGTGCAATCTTCTTGTAATGGTTCTAGCATCCAAGATGCTTACTGGGCAACAATACAAAATCTCAGTATCACAAATTGAGATTATAGCAAAATGTCTCCAATGAGGTCAATATCAACAATACAAACATTATTCCTATAACAATGTTGCACAAAACAAAATACATAATGCATTTAACAATAATAGTCAATAATGACAATAGTCTCAAAATATGACATCATAAACAAAAGTATAATACTCCCACTCATCCAAAACACCTTATGTATTTAATAATGCTATCCATATGGTTCTAAGATGCCATGGATGTTAATCTTTGGTTAAGGGATCACGACCATAAGCTTACTACATATATACTCAATGTGAGTTCAAATTTCCTATATTTTCTCTCTATCAAATTGATATTTCACTTCAAATTGCTTTATGTGAGCAGAATTTCTATTATTTTAAGAGAAATATGTGGTAGTGGAGTTACTACAATAGATAGTCTAAGGCCTAGAAATACTCTCAACAATATAGAATCCTAAAATTAGGTTCCTAAGCCATATGGCCTGATGAGTAGCCTTATAACAGCCAACATACATTGCCTACCATAACTAGGTAGTGATGAGAGTTTGTTTAGCACTCTTCCATGAACTAACTCTTTAGCTATCATGAAAATGTATCCAAAAGTAAATTTATTATCATTTTAATAGCTTGCATAATTAGAATCTTCATATCCAATCACCTCTAGGTGACTAGATCTCCTATGAATGAGCATATAATCTTTGCTTCCTTGTAGATACCTCATAACTTTCTTTGTTACTCACTAATGCTCATAACTAGGATCACTCAAGAATCTCCCAAACACACTGATGGTAAAGGAAATATCAAAACATGTGCATACTTGAGCATAAATTAGGTTGTTGATAGTGGAAGCATATAGGACCTTGTCCATTTCGACTCACTCAATATTGTTCTTTGGATATTGGGTTTTAGAAAGTTTTTCACTTTTTAGAATGGGTGTTACACAAGTGGAGCAAGATTTTATATTAAGCTTGCCGAGCACCTTCTCAATGTAAGTTTTGTAAGACAAGCCAAGAATACCTCAGGGCCTATCACAATAGATATATATTTCCAAAATAAAAAAGGCATCACCTAGATCTTTTATGTCAAATTGGCCAGACAACATTTGCTTTATCTCATGAATCAATCCTAGATCATTACTAGTTAATAGCATGTCATCACTAAACTTGAGATAGATGCATTGATTAGCAGGATTTTCCTGAAGCTAAGCAAAGATACAACATAATCAAATTTAATATACTATTGCCCTAAGGATTGTTTAAACAATCCATAGATAGACCTTTTCATATTGCACACTAGGTGCTTTTGGCACTCTTTTATGAACACATTATATAGATTTATGTACATATCATTAG
The DNA here is from genome assembly GCA_037013595.1 of Dicorynia guianensis. Taxonomy (NCBI): domain Eukaryota; kingdom Viridiplantae; phylum Streptophyta; class Magnoliopsida; order Fabales; family Fabaceae; genus Dicorynia; species Dicorynia guianensis. The sequence continues at coordinate 18,092,160 of JASUAB010000002.1, read as the reverse complement.
ATAATTTTTCATTTAGAAAAGTAGCCTTAACATCCATCTTATGCAACTTAAGATCAAAATGAGCTACTAGAGTCATAACAACATGAAAAGAATCTTTAATGGATATTGGTGAGAATTTCTCCCTATAAATCAATGAACTTTCTTTGACTATAGAACTTTGCTAGCAATCTGGCCTTGTACCTCTCAATTCCTTTGCTAGAATCATGCTTGGTCTAATAGACCCATTTACAGTTAATAGTTTTATATCCACTAGGCAACTTTACAAGATCCTAAACATCATTTTGATTCATAGATGCCAACTCATCCTACATGGCCTTTCAACAACTCAAAAGAATAAAGACTTGAGATAGTCTCTTTAAAAGTAAAGGGATCATTGTTAACTGCCAATTCATGTTCTTGTAGATAGATGAAATCCCTATGAATATTGGGCTTGAGAGCACTTTCAAATCTTATTAATGGGACTTTTTGTTGAATTGATGGTTATACATTAACATTATTAGCTAGTGGTGGCTTAACATCAAGTTCATCTAATTGAGGAGACATTAAGATAGAAAAGGGAACAATAGAAACTAGTAACACAATCTTGTTCCTCTCTAAATCCACATTATGTGGCACTACATTCTCACTGCACATACATCCTCAAAGAAGATAGCCTTATTGGATTCAATGACTTTCAGTGATATGAGAAGGACAATAAAATCTACATCCTTTGTATACAATGCTATAGTCAATAAAGAAACCATTAATAGTCTTCAAATCAAACTTATTTGATTGTAGGTTATAGGGTCTTACCTCTTCTTTATAGGCCCAAATATGAAAATGCTTCAAGTTAGGTTTCTTTTCCATAAAGGGTTCATAGGGTGTCTTGGACACTGATTTACTAGGAACTTAATTTAGAATGTAGCCAACTATTTTTATGATTTCTTCTCACAAGAATTCAAATAAAGAGGAATGACTAAGCATGCATTTCACCATATTTATGAGAGTCCCCTTTTCCTCCTCTTTGCAACACCATTTTGCTAAGGAGTACTAAACATAGTGTACTACCCCTTAATGCCACACTCTTGCAAAAACATAACAAAGGGACCAAGATTTCTCCATGTCTCAGTGTATCTACCATAACAAATTCTTCTCCTCTTTTAGATCTCATGGGTTTAATCTTCTTCCTTATTTTCAATTCAATAACATTCTTGTATGCTTTGAATGTATCCAAAGAATCAGACTTCTTGTTCATGAGTTCAATCCACCTATGTTTAGAATAGTCATCAATGGAAGTAGCTTTTAACACAATCAACATAGTTTCCAAAAAAAATAGAGATTTCTAAACTATGCAACACACCATCCTTAATAAGTCTTTCATTCCTCTCTCTAAAAATGTGATTCAATCTCCTATGCCAAATCATAGAAGAGTTCTCATCAATTTTATTGCACATATTTCCATAATTAGTATTAACAAAATAATAGGATTTCTCATCATAAAGAATACTAGAACCAACAATACAAGAATTATAGTAAATAACAATTTTTTTATTACCAACAGAAGGAAGAATATCTAGATTTATCCAAAACAAACATAGAAATCAAGTTCTTCCTCTTAATAGAGGGAATGTATAATGTCTTTCAAATTTAAAATATGTCCAGATGCTAATTTCAAAGAAATAGGTCCTATAGATTCTACTTTCTTCCTTGCTCAATCCACTATAAACACTAAAAACTCACTATCACTGGATTTTCTACTCCCTATGAACTCTTTTCTTCTCTGACCATGATTTGAAATTCCTGTAGTCTATTATTTATGCCCATTCTAATGACAAAACTTGTAGTTGTCTTTGAATAAAGTACTCTTGCCCTTGTTTGGACCCAACTTCTTGTCACTCTTCTTTTCTTGCCTTTGAAGTTCTTGTTACCCTTCTAGAATTTTCTTTTATCATTTGGGCCACCAATGATAGCCTGTACAATAGGAGTCTTGCCCTTCTTCATGTTCTCTTCCTATTGTGTTACAATAGAAATTATATTATTAATGGTCCACTAATCATTTTTTGAGTATTGTAAGACATCCTCAAAAAATCAAACTAAGAGTAAAGAGAATCCAACACCCTCTAAATCAAGAATTTGTCATCCAAATTAGTACCTATTTTCTTCAACTTGTTGTGATGTGCTCACACACCCTACTAACACCATCATAATAAATCTTAACAATTAGAGAGAGATACTATCATTTCTTAGCCTTGTTAAACTTGACAAGTTTTTCAATGATAGCCTCTAAAAATTGCTTGGCATTCATGGATTAGGAATACCTTGCCTAATGGATTCATCTATGTAAAATTTCATGAACATTAAGTAAACCTAGTTGGAGTATTCCCACTCTCTACATTACGTCCTCTTAGCAACAGAAGAAGCATCGAAAGGTTTGTTTGACTCATCTTCACTAAGGGCTATATCAATATTCATAATTGCAAGTTTTAATTCAAATATTTAACCTAGTCCACATTATTGGTCCCAATCAACATTTTCTTGGAATTGTATTACATAAGAAAATTCATTGAGGAAAATATAAACAAAAATGGAAACATTAAACAGTTTCCTTAATAGTCTAATTAATTTGGCACATAATTGGACATGAGTCCTCATGCCATTTTAATCATACCGATGGGACATGAATTACATTGCATAAGTGTACTCCATAACTATGGCATACTATGTCCTTAAAATTAACATTGATAGGGATTTAAATTCTAAGAACACAAGTGTAAATCAATTTCAAAATACCAATAAACATATCACCAAAGGCATTCCAATAGGGTGTGACCTCTAATGATATTATTTTCTACAAAATTTGTTTGAAAATTTAGAAAAGTGAACAAATAGTTAATCTCGTGATAGGCAAGCTCAAATTCTTTCCCAAAAGATTTTCTAAAGTGTTGAGGTTTCTGAACAGCAGCCCAATTTTCACAGACACAACAATTTCAGCAATTTTAACAATTTAAGCCATATAACATTGCATATTAAATCTAAAATTTAATTTCTATACAAACCAAGTCATATAAGAGTGCACAATATAATTTACAAAACCATGCCAAGATACTACCAAAAAAATTTGGGCCCAAAATTCAGAGAGTGTCATATAATTTTGTGCTAAATAAGCTTCCAAAAATTCAAAATAATATTTTTGGGCTTCAAAAAAATCATAAATGGATTCAACATGAAATTTGGAGTGGAATGAGATCAAGACCTTCTAGCTTGTAGTGTAATAGCTTTTTAGGTTTCTTGTTTTTTCTTATGAAAGGAATATTTTTCATTAAATTTTTAAGGTGGTTGAGTGATTAAACTAATACTCTTTGCAACACCATGTTACATTCTCTTTTCGCTTTAAAGACTAATGAAAAAACAAACTATTTATATCCAAGTTTCTTTTGGCATTTCTAAGAGTTTCAAGACATCAAATTTGAAAGCCATGATAAACAATAAAGTTGCTATAATGGGTAATTTAGGTCTTTGAATGTAATAGCCACACTACTCCCTAACACCACTCATCCCATCATGATTTTCTCACTCCACACTATGAAACCAACTCCAACCAGCCCAAGAAACATTTTACACATGTCAATTTTGAACAATTGAATTAAATTCATGAGATTTGAAATTCATCAACATAGGGTCTAAAGGGTTTTTTTTTTAAAAAAAAAATTGGTGTTTGTTGTATGCAAAATTTATGCAATAGAATCAATACCTAGCACATAGACTATGAAATCTAAGTTTTAACATCTCCAAAAACCAAATCAAACACAAAGTCAAGAACCCACAAATTTTTTATACAAATTTATATGGGAAATTTCACATACATGAAGGTAAACTTTAAAGAGATACATAATTAGATAATTTGCAGTCATAGAATGAATTTATAATAGCTTTGATGCCAATTGAAGGAATTATCATAACATAAATCCATACACAAAACAATCCAGTAAATTATCCTAAGTAGCATTATTTGATAGAGAGACAGAAGAACATACTTGGAGGATTAAATCTCATGGTTGAATGATTCATGGTAACGTAAAGTTTAAGAGAGGGTTTCTACACTTCTTGTCTACTAAATGTGATGATAGGAATCTTGTGTTAGATAAATGGATAGCCAACACCACATAATAGATGAAGAGTAAGGGCCTAATCATTGTCAAACTAAAATTGTGTTAACCTACCCATCAAGGTTAACACTAACAAGGTTCACTAACAAAAGTCTAATAACAATTAGCTAATTAATAAAATAAGTCTAATACTATTGGCTAATATTAATCTAGGTTTTACTAAGAATTAAACCCATTGATATATGTAAGTCCATAGAGACTATAAAATTCTAAAACTAAATGGATCATGCAAAATAGACCATATAATTAAGCAAAAAAAAAAATAGTGTAACCATTGGACAAGATGAGAAAATATGGACCTTCCTTATTCTCTTCACTGTCGCACTTCCTAAATCACGAGAGAAGATGTAACTGAGAGGAGAATTTGAGCAGTAGATGAAGCTTTTTAGGTGAATTTGTGAGTTGGAAACCCTAAGCTCAACATATGAGCATGGATGCCTAAGAGTGTGATGTGAAGTGTTTCTAAAAATTATCTCCCTTGATGTCATGAGAGTACACCCCTTTTATAGCTGTCAAGAAGTCCATGTGTTGGAGTCTATCTAAGCTATGGAGTGGTCATCCATAATTTAAATTTCAAGCATCGTCTTGTCTATTTTCCTTCCTTTATGGATATCTCTTTTTTGTATTCTTCTTCTATAGGTCTCTTCTCCCCTTTCTTCAGGATTTTCCTTTCTTTCTTCTCACTAAACCATCAAGCACTCGCCCTTTCAGGTTTAGTCACCATTCTAATGCTGTGTTCTAGAGAAGAAGAGGAGTGGCTTTGTGTTTTGGAGGAGGAGACTTACTCATGCCCCACATTTTGGTTATAGAGGAGAGGCATGGTTTCCCTCCTTTTTAATAATAATTTTTAACAAAATAAAATAAAAGAGATAAATTGATCTAAAAATATTTTTAGATCTTTTTACTTTTATCAAAATTAAGCCCACAAAAATTTAAATTAGGATAAAAAATTTTCAAATAAATCTATGGATTTATTTTATTTTTTAGGGTCCACTACTATTTATTATACATTTTTGAATTTAAAACCAAATATCCTAAATCTTTTTTTACCCATTTTAAACCCATAAATTTTTTTAATTGAGCAAAAAAAAATTTAGAATACACTTGTGGGTTCATTTTTATTTATGGATCTAGACAAAATTAGGTATTTATAATCACGATGGCTTCTTTAATGCTAGAGGGAGAAAGTGTGACAAAAGGCTTCTATGTGAGGAAGAAATGGCTCATTTTTTAATTGTAAAAAATGACTTCCCTTAGTTGAGGTGAAAGTCATTTTTATTTATTTGGAGATAATTTTTCCATTGACTTTTTAATAATGTTATTGAATAAGTTATTTCTATAAACAAATAGTAAAAAGCGAGAAAATATTTTCTACAAATATCTTTTTTGTTCTTTCCCAAAACAACACATCTTGAATCTTAAGAAAAGAAACACATGTTAAATCACTTTATTATAATGCTCTCTTTGAGCCATAGTTGGTACATGCTTCTCCTGTTGGGATAGCAATTCAATTATCTTATTCTTGTCACCAGATGGGCACAATGTTTCTTAGTGGGTCCTAGCTTTGCCGCAACCTATCTTGCTAGGTTGTTGGCATTTGTAGCTGTAGAAAAGGGAGACAGAAGAAATTTTTCAGCATAGTGGTAAAAATATATTATAGTAGATTTGAGAACATATATAAATATTTATATATAAATTATTTATACATATATAAATGGTTCTTTATAAAATACATATTTATAGATAAATTAATTATCCAATTTCTAGATTCTATATTTTAGACACATATGTTTCATGTGCTATTTGATAGCATTGGTTGTAAAATAATAATGTTTAAATAAGTAAGAATTTTATAAATAATTTAATGTCTAATAAGATATTACTTGTAATATTTCAAAGTGATTTGGTCAATATTTTTATAAGGAAAGGAACGCTAAAAAAAATTTCTCCCTTTCTAATAAATGTCCAATCTACTAGTAAAATTTAGTAAATTTAATTTTGCAGAGGATATGTGTTAGTCAGTAAAAAAATAAAATCATTTTACCCATGGATAGCCATATCCATTAGTAATACAGTCAAAAAATTATGTGCTAATTTCCCACCAAGTAGCAAAAAGATTTAACTAGTTGTTTATTTGGACAAAAATATTATCAACGGCTTAACCACCCAAAATGTGATAAATGTTACTCTTTGAACTTTTGTTTTGCAAATAATTGGTGTCTTAACTCCGGCTAAGCCATTAGGAAAATAGTACTGACATTAGTTAGCTATTATTAGATTACAGGTGGTCAATGCCACTAGTAATATGCTTGCCATGCATTGGAAAAGCCAATGATTGCCTACGATTTATTGGAAAAGCCAATGGGTACTAATTTCCAATTTATTTTAAAAATGGCCTTTAAAATATCTCAGATTGGTTGCAAAAATGGCTCCAAAATTTTTTTACCCACCACGTGCCATTGGTAAAATTAAAGTTGACATTGTTTACCTACCAACATGGCAATCAATTGTCATTTCATATGTTTACAGATAGTCAATGACATCAGTGAAATGCAAACCATACACGGTTGCCTACGATCCATCAGAATAGCCAATTAATGTCAATTTATTTTACCTTGAAACATTGACTGCAATGCATCAAAGCAACCAATGAGTGTTATTTGCCATCAGTAAAAAATGTCAAAATGTTGGCTATCATGCATTGGAGTAGGCAATGGGTGCTAATTTATTTTATTGGTAGTTAAAACTGCAAGTAAAACTTAAGATATTTGTGATTGGCTATGAAAATGATGCCAAAATTTAGTAGTACTGCTTCTTGCTATCAGTTAAAAATTCAATTTTTTATTTTTATTGATAGTTTTAAGCGACTGATAAAATCATGTTGTAAGGGAATCCACTGACTCCCTCCCTCACTCTCGCTAGCATCATTCTTTCCTTTCTTCTGTCCCCTCTTTCGCCCAATCTATCCTTTGCCATGGCAACCTTGGCAAAGGAGCACACAATCATAGCTGCAGCATTAAGCACTAAGTCCTTCCTTCCATTACTAGTATCTTGTTGCTCTTAAACACCAAAATTTCCTACTCACCTGTGGTGGCTTTTGAGGTGTTGGCCACAACGAGGCTTTTGCAAGTGATTGAAGATGGGTGTTTGGTCACAATTGAGGTTGCACCCACTAAGAATGAGGTTGTCAGAGTCATCGAAGCCATTACTGTCTCTCCTTCTCTTTCTCTCTCCCCATAGTAATATTCTGTTGAACTAATTTTACTGATGTGACTCTGAATGTCTAGAAAAGCTTAATTAAAATGTTGCTAGTCACATAGCCTGGGGTTGCTTCAAGGACATCATCCATTTCCTTATCTCTATAGAAATTTTCATAAATGGGCATCAACCATGTGTTGGATTATCTGAACTAGAACTTATGATTGCTTTTTCACCCTTTTTCCTTAAATTATTTAAAAGAAAAGTCTTGAATTTGGAAATCTCTTCTCTTGAGCTTGCTTGACTTTTGTTTTGAAGAGGTAAAGAACCATATTCAATATTGGAGCATTCCACCCACAAATCTTAGATACTAATTCCACAAAAGGAGATTTTAATAGTGATAATTGCACAAATCAATTGTTCACAAAGTGGTTACATGTAAATAAAAAATTAATAATAAAGTGATTTGAATTGAAGAAAGAAAAAAAGAGTTAAAAATGTGAGAATATATGTATAGTGTGTAAAATTACTTTGTACAAATATTATTACTCAAACATTTCTTAACTCTAGGATTATACAATTTTTATTATTTTCACAAATAAAGTTACACAAAATTTTATTTAAAATTATTAAATTTTACATATTAAATCATAAAATGTAATAAATTAATTGTGCATCTCATTGTTTATAAGTATTTCGTATAAAATATGCTACAAAAAATTTTTCCAACATTCTAATACATGATTTATATACATATATATATATATATATATATATATATATCAAAAACCTTTCTCTCATGACATTGGGGAGGAATGACTTATCATGATGGTAATATACAAATTTAAATTTTTAGGTCTCATAATTTACTATATAAAATTAAATAAATTCAATACAGTAAATTATATTATATAAATATTTAATAAGATTTATTTTATGAAATAATAGAATTATATAGTTATAATTGTAACACAAATTAATTGATGTATAAGCAAATACTCACCTTAAGTTATTATTTTTAATTTAAATAAGATATTAATTATTCAAAGTTAAATATATTATATAAGTAATAATTAATAATTAACAATACCATTTAGAGTAACATTACCTGTAAATCTATCTATTTACAAAATCATTTCAGTCGTTTTGTACATGTGTTAGTCCAATATCTATCACATTTTAATACTCTTTTTCTTAGTGTTTTATTTCATTTAGTTGATTGTAGTTCACCTTGAGATCAAATATTACACCAAGTCTCTAATTTTGTAATTTTAGGTGAATAGCATAAAGGGTGGAGTTTTCTTGGATTTCAAAGGTAAAATAAGGGATGCAATGAGCTAAGACCAAAGGAGAGGCTAATAAAGGTATGCTATGAGCCATGCATGATGAAGAACTCCTTAACTACAAGTGGAAAATTTGAAATGAACTTTGAAAACTAGAATTTTTTGAGTAACAGCTAAAAATTGATTCATATCTAGAGTTTTCAACATCCAATTAAGGAGATTCTCAATTTCTAGCAATCTAGACATCTCAAGCATTAAATTAATTATTCATGTGCCTTGATTGGATGTGGATAAGGTGGTCAAATTAGTGGCAAAATAAGGTGCAGTCTAGTTCACACCTATGTGAATAGGAGATAAAGAATGGGCCATATACATAACTTGGACAGTAGCTTTCCAACAAGTAGTTTTGGGCACAAAAGGATGTGTCTAAGGTATAGTAATTTTTGGATAATGTTTAAAGTTCGCTAGATGTGCGAAATTACAAAGTGCATTGCCTTAACCTAGTTGAGCCCAATACCTCATAAGTTGATCCAAGACTTCAATATAGTCAAGGAGGGGTGTGGTAAAGGCCCATTTTTCATAGTTAAGTAGATGCCCAAGAATTAAAAGTTGAGTTAAACAAGGGAAGCAACTAGAGTTCAAAATGAAGTTAGATTTGGGTTGTTATAACCTACTTTAGCTTAAATCTCCAAGAAGTGGACTTGCACCTAAGAAAGGCCCAATATCCATTTTTCCACTCTGAAGAAGGTTCCTAATTAGAGTTTGAAGAGAGACTAGGCATATTAATGAGCTGGATAATTAAAAAGGCCAAAGATTACACTAAAGCTTTCAAGAAAGGTCTACGATGTTGTTTCGAGATGTTTTTGAAGTCTTGGGCTAGTCTTGATAAGTGCATAATTTCATATGACTCTCCCTTTTTCTATATCTTTTCTAGTCTATTTTTAGGTCTTAATATACTCATTAGAGTCATATTTTTGTTAGGACACGATTTGTAAGGCTTTGGTGATTTTAATTAAAATGGAGAAGAATTCTTATTCTGGTAGGAAATTGACCTTCAATCTATATTTTTAGTTTTTGACCATCAAGAAGTTCTAGAATGGAAAAGTGGTCTTTAGAGGTTTTAAAGTAGACATCTAGGGATTTTAGAGTGGAATGGATCATTCAAATCAAAGTTTGTTTGGGGCCTCCAACAAGAGCTTCAAAGTTTGTGTAGAATTTAGAGTCCTAGTCCTACTTAAGTTAGGACTTTGACTGGAGCAATAGTTAGTATTTGGCAATGTTTAGAACTATAGAAGTTTAATTGAGGTGATTCAAAAGGCTATAGTAAGATAGAGAAAGGGTTACAACTTCCATGAAGAGCCCAAGCCCAAATTTTACTATGCTATAGTCTAAAATTACATTGCAAATTCTGACACAGATTCACAAGTTTTGGATCAGACCCATTTTGGGAGATCCATAGGTTTGGTGCAAGTTTGTGGTACTCAATAGTTGCAAAAGCCTCCTTTTGACCCTAGTTTACTATGAGAGATGTGGACATCTTCTTGGAGGCAAATTTTGGTGAAGAAAGCAAGAGTGTAGTGCATCTTGTTAAGGATCTAAGTGTGGCAGTGGAATCTCAAAAACAAGAACATGATTTACACATAAATCTTTGGTTGGAACATGTTCTTGGAGGCTTGAAGAAGAAAAGATGCCTTGTTCAAGGGGAGTCTAGGAATAATACCTTTGCATTAGATTTGGTTTTTAATTCTAGTTCTGCATCTTTGTTCATATTCTTATTCTTCTTAATTCTTTTATTTTTCTTTCAAGATTCTGATTTCATGATAGTTTTTGTTTATTTAAATCTTGATTTGAATTTTATGGTGATGTGTGGTTGAATCTTTAATAAGAATTAGCAACTGAACTAACATGACTAGTTGGTAAATTAATTGATTTTGTTGCTCTTGGACTTAAAGATTTCTTTTCTCCTATAAGCTTAATGAATTTGATTAGTTTGATCATCTAATTAGATTTAAAAAGTATTGAGTGATTATAGGAATAGATAACCCCACTCCAGGTTTAATTGGATAGTATACATCTAGAGATTAGTAGGATAGGAATATCCCTAACTATGGGTGCAATCTTTTAGATACCTAAGCTTCATGCATTCCCTAATTCTATTGATATAGGCATATAATCAATTAGATGTAGAGGTAGGCCTAATCGCCTTTGGAATAAGAGATTAGATATAAGAATGCGTTAATTATAAGAGTGTGTTGATTAGTAATCCTAAGTTTAAAGAATAATAAGATTGTTAGTTGCTAATTAGGATTGTTAATGAAATTATGAAATCCATAGTCTTTAATTCATCAAAAGAATATTTTTGCAATCTTTCCAACCAGGTGGTTTAGTTTTGCATTTTAGTTTAGATTCTTTGTTTTATATATTTTGAACTTCCCAAATGGATTTTAGCTTAAGACAATTTTAATATTTAGATTATTAGCCAAATCCTTGTTGGTTCAACATTCTAGAAATACTACTATAGTACATTTGATAGTATATAGTTGCACTTAAGAATATTAGTGTAGCTAATTTGACAAGAAGTTTTTGGCATCATTGCTACGGGTTAATATTAATACCAATTAAGCTAGTTTTAATTTGGGGTTTCTATTAGTTTTGTTTGTCTTTTCTTTGATTTCTTTACATTCTTATTTCTCTTGTGTTTTAGATTAGGTGTCTCACTTTCTTGAAATGTTGTTGATGTCTTCAATCTTGGTTAGCATCTTTATTATCCTTAAAAAAATAAAGATTTCTTACCTTTTAATCTCGAATAACCATTGTCAACACGCGATGCAGAGCGGCGATCCTGAGTTATAAAAAATTGATGGGATTTTGGAAAACGATAAAAAAAAATAGAGTTGCTACTAACTTAGATTGAAATGGTGAAGTCGGACACTAAAGAGTATGGTCTGCATTACAAAAAAATGGATTCGGAGGTTGATTACATGTAGGAAAGGTATTAGCACCCCTACGACGCCCTTTCGGTACCACGTTGATGTTTGCTACTTTTGATTTCAAAACTATGCTTTGTCTTTTATAAAATAAATTTATTTTTGCATGTAATCGTGATTCAAGATTATTTTTAAATGCATCAATGAAGTCATACTAATTAACTGGCTAAACTTATGATATAATTTTCCTTAGGATAGTTATATAGTGGCTAGTTAACTAACAACCACATTTATCCATCATCGGGAGTTTCTTAAATAGATTGATAGAACCATGTCAATTGACTAACTAGGTCTATAACATGATTTTCCTCAAGATAGTTTGACGGCAACCAGTTAACTGGCAACCTTCTTTTATCCATCGTCGGGATCCTTTCTTAGATGAAATGCATTAATGAAACTATGCTAGTTGACTAACTAGGTCTGTAACAAGATTTCCATTAGGATAATTTGACAGCAGCTAGTTAATTAGCAACCCTCTTTATCCATCATCAGGATTAGGACATCGAAAAACTCTAGAAAAGAGGTCCAAATCAAAGTCAATGCACAAGTCAATGGTCAAAGTCAACAGACTAAAATCAAAGGTCAATGCTAACATGGCGATGATGGTGACATGTCAGATGACATGGCAAGATGACTGGGTTTATTGTGCTAATGTGTCTAATGCAATGGTATGCCAATTGTACAAGTGTGTGCTAACGTGGCATGGTGACATGGACTAATGACTAAGCACTTGGAGCTGATGTAAGGACTCAATTATAGAATTTATTATTATAACAGTTAAATCATGGAATTTAACATTATGGCAGCGTGATTAAAAAAATTATAGCAATACAGCAACTTAATCACAGTAACATAGTAGCTTAATTGCAGCAAGACATATTAGCACAGTAAATAGCAACATACATCAATAATAGAGCATACAGGGTGCAAAATTACAGCAATAGAGTAGCTTGATTTTTACAAGATACAATGACACAGTAAATAGCAACATACAATAGTAATAGTAGCATAATTATAACAATATAGCAACTTGATTATAGTAATCAACAGCAAAAAACTGCATGACTACAACAATTTACAGCTAGAAAATAGCGTACAACAACTAGTTGCCGTGAATTATAGAAGATACAGTGGTAAAGATATATTGATAGCAATACACTGCAGGATTCAAACAAAAGCATGTAGGCAGCAACTCAATATAGACAGTATAGCAGTCATGTATGCAGACAGCAATGAAACATAGCATATAGCAATTAACAATAAGACTTAACTCAAACAGCAGGAAAAATTAATATAAATAGCTACTTGGTTACAATACTAAGGCATTACAGTAGTACAGAAGATACCTCTACAACTCTGTGAGTCTAAATGGGTGAAAATGGTGATCCTTCTTCCCTTAAGCACTTCAGCACCTTCCTCCTTCTTTATCCAACGTGAGTGTGAATTATTGAGTGAGCAAGAGTGCTAGTGAGAATGTGAGTTCAGCTTAGTGAGTGAGAAGGAAGAGGGTGTGCTTCCAATGAGTGAGAATCTCTTAGAGAAATTGAGCTGTGTGCCTAATGAAATGAATTAGGAAGATGATAGTGCATGATTTGATTAGGATAAGGAACATGATTTGATGAGGTGCATGATGAAATGAATTATGAAGAAGGTGGTACATGGTTTGATTAGGATAAGGAGCATGATGAAGTGAATTAGGAGGATGGTGGTGCATGATTTGATTAGGATAAGGAACATAATTTGATGAGGTGCCTAATGAAATGAATTAAGAGGATGATGGTGCATGATTTGATTAGGATAAGGAAAATGAATTGAGGAGGTGCCTAATGAATGGTGGTACATGGTTTGATTAGGATAAGGAAAATGATTTGATGAGGTGCATAATGCAATGGATTAGGAAGATGGTGGGGCATGATTTGATCAGAAAAATGATTTGATGAGTTGCATGATTTAATTAGGATAAGGAACATGATTTGATGAGGTGCCTAATCAAATGAATTAGGAGGATGATGGTGCATGATTTGATTATGATAAGGAAAAAAATTTGATGAGATGCATAATGCAATGGATTAGGAAGATGGTGGTGCATGATTTGATCAGAAAAATGATTTGATGAGGTGCATGATGAAGTGATTTAGGATTATGATGGTGCATAATTTGATTAGGATAAGGAGCATGATTTGATGAGGTGCCTAATGAAATGAATTAGGAGGATGGTGGTGCATGATTTGATTAGGATAAGGAAAATGAATTAATGGGGTGCATAATGCAATGAATTAGGAAGATGGTGGTGCATGATTTGATTAGGGTAAGGAAAATGATTTATGAGGTGCATAGTGAAATAAATTTGGAGGATGGTGGTGCATGATTTAGGAGGATTAGTCGACACTCTTCTCTTCTTTCTTTTCTTTTTTTTTTTAATTTTTGATTTTAATTCTAAAACTTTTAATTTTTTTAAATAATATTATTCACACTCAAAATTTTAAAAATATCTTTAAATTTTTATTTTTATGCATTCAAGTAGGATAATTTTAGAACTTCTGCATAAGTCTATTTTGATTTTTTATGGTCCGAACAAAATTAGGTGTCTATAGGCATTAGTTTAGATAGCTAGTTATAGCTAGTTTATTTCTTTTAGTTAGGCATCATTTAAGTTTCTTTTGATCACTTTGATTCTTTTCTTTTGAAGGTAGTTTTGGGACTTCAAGCATTGAAATAAACCTTAAATACTAGAGTTTTCTAAGTTGCAGCTAAATATTAGTTCATATCTAGAGTATTTGACATCTAATTGAGGAGATTCTTGATTTCTAGGAATCTAGACATCTCAAGCATTTGACTACTTATGTGACTTGATTGGATGTGGATAAGATGGTCAAATTAGTGGTAAAAATTATGTGCAGCTGGTTTGGTCGTATGCAAATATCCATAAAGAATTGGCCATATCTTGAGGTACACAACTTAGATGGCAACAATTCTTATCCTATGTGAAACTAGACATCCAAAGCTTTCCAAAGAGTACTCATGGTCCACTAGAGGATGTGTCTAAGGTATAATAATTTTTGCATAAAGTTTGAAGTCTACTACATATGTAAAATTGCAAAGTAGGTTGCCTTAGCCTAATTGAGCCTAATACCTCAAAAGCTTATTGAAGATTTGAACAAAGCCAAGGATGGGTGTGATAAAGGCCATTTGTCATAGTTAAGTGTATGGCCAAGAGTTCTAAGGTAAGTCAAACAAGGGGAAGTAGCTAGAGTTCAAGATGAAGTCAAATTTGGGTTGTTTTAGCCTATTTCAGTATAAATCTCCAAGAAGTGGACCTACACCCAAGAAAGACCCAAGATCCATTTTTCCATTCTTAAGAAGGTTCCATATTAGAGTTTGGAGAGTGACTTAGCAAGATTATAATCTAGATATTCAAAAAAGGCCAAGATTACACTAGAACTTACATGAAGAGCCGAAGCCCAAATTTTGCCATCTTATAGTTTGAAATTATGTTGCAAAGTCTAACACAGATTTAGAAGTTCTAGATGAGACTTGTTTTGAGAGATCTATAGGTTTAGGGCAAGTTTGTGGTACTTAGTAATTGCAAAAGCCTCCCTTCTAACCAACTTTACTGAGAGAGGCATAACACACATTATTGAGATAGATTTTGGTGAAGAAAGCAAGAATGCAATGCATCTTGGTGGGGATCTAAGTGTGGCAGCAAAATCTTGGACAAAAGAACATGATTTACACTTGAATCATTGGCTAGTATGTGTTCTTGGAGGCTTGAAGAGGTGTGATCCAAGAAGAAAAGTGATCTTATACAAGGGAAGTCTAGGAATAGATACTTTAGAAAAAGATTTCTTTTATTCTAGTTCTACTATTTTGTTCCTATTTGTGTTCTTCTTAATTCCTTTTTTCTCTTCAAGATTCTAACTACATGATAATTTTATTTATATAAATGTTGATTTAAATTTGATGATGATGAGTGGTTGAATCTTTAATAGGAATTAGCAATTGAACTAACATGAATAGTTGGTAAATTAATTGATCTTGTGGTTCTCGAACTTAAAGATTTCTTTTCTACTTTAAACTTAGAATTCAATTAGCCTAATCACCTAATCAGATTTAAGAAAGAGTCAAGTGATTCTAGGAATAGATAACCACACTTTAGGTTCAATGGGTAAAATACATTTAGAGATTAGTAGGATAGGAACATCCCTAATTGTTGGTGCAATCTTTTAGTCGTCAAAGTTTCATGCATTCCCTAATTTTGTTGAAATAGGCATATAATGAATTAGATGCAAGGGTAGGCCTAATTACCTTAGGAATAAGGATTAGATATAAGAGTGCATTGATTAGTAATCCTAAGTTTAAAGAATGCTAAGATTATTAGTTGCTAATTAGGATTGTTAGTGAAATTATGAAATCCCTAGTCTTTAATTCATCAAAAGAACATTCTTGCAATCTTTCTAGCTAGGTAGCTTAGTTTTAAAATTTTGTTAAGATTCTTTGTTTTTTATATTTCCAATTTCCCAAGTAGATTTTAGCCTAAGACAATTTTAGTATTTAAATTATTAGCCAAATCCCTATGGGTTTGACATCCTAGGAATACTATCCTAGTACATCTGATAGTGTATACTTATACTTGGAATATTAGTGTACCTAATTCCACAAAAAGTTTTTGACGCTATTGTCACAGATTTGCCTCACATAGTCTAATATTAATATGAATTTGGCTAGTTCTAATTTGGGGTTTTCCTTTAGTTTTTTTGGTCTTTTCTTTGATTTATTTACATTCATGTTTTTCTTGTGTTTTAGATTAGGTGTCTCTATTGCTTTCTTGAAATCTTGTTTCTGTCTTTAATTTTGGTTAGCATCTTTATTATCCTAAAAAAAAAAAGGATTTCTTGCTTTTCAATCTTGAATAGGGATTAGTTCAGATAGTTAGTTATAGATAGCTTATTTCTTTTAATTAGGCATAATTTAAGTTTGTTTTGCTAACTTTTGTTCTTTTCTTTTTAAAGGCAATTTTGGAACTTTAAGCTTCCAAATCACAAGTTATGTAGAAGCAATTAGAGCAAGTTCTTTTTTTTTAAATCTTAATTTCATTTTTTATTGGGTTGTAAAACCTAATTATAATTTGTTCTTTTTGGTTTCCCTTTTAGATTCTTTTATTTTCATTTATTGATGTTTAAATATTTCTTCTTAGGATCTTTATTTTAGAAAACTAGAAAAAATATAGTAAATTTTAGGGTGGACGACTTATTGCTTTCTTATTAGTATTTTAGGTAAAGTTTATTTTTCTCCAATTGGTAGTTGTATTTTTCCCTAATTCTAGTCTTGTCCCTATGTATACATAGCTCAAAAGAGAGGTAATACCTTTATTTACAGAGATTGAGAGTACCTATTCTAGAATTAGGCAATTAGGGAGACTTTGGGAAGATCCTGTTAGTGATCCTATTACTATTATTAGTGAGTCTAGAGAGTTTGTGAGAAAAACTATGGCTGAGATGGAGAGGAATGAACCTAAGAGTCTAAGGGACTATGCCATGCCTATGGTAGAAAGTGTCCAATAGCATTAGGAGCCCAACTATTTAAGCTAATAACTTTGAGATAAAGCCTGCTATAATTCAAATGATCTAAATCGCAATGTAGTTTGGAGGTGCCACTAGTGTGACCCTAACTTCATTTGTCTAACTTTTTAGAGATTTGTGAGACTTTTAAGCACAATGGGGTTAGTGAGGATGCTATTAGGTTTAGATTATTTCCTTTTTATCAAGAGTTGACTATTGTCTTTACCTTTAGGTTCCATTACCACTTGGGATGACCTAGCCCAAAAGTGAGACCCATTATGAGGCATGGGAGAGGTATAAAGAGTTGACTATTGTCTTTTTAGGTTCCATTACCTTTAGGTTCCTTTTTATCAAGAGTTAACTATTGTCTGTTCCTACCAATTAAAACTGCTAAGTTTTGGAATGACATTACTTCTTTCACCCAATTAGAAAGTGAGACCCATTATGAGGCATGGGAGAGGTATAAAGACTTACTTAGGAAGTGTCCTCACCATGGGGTTGCCAAAGTGGTTACAAGTTTTGACTTTTTATAATGGGATAGAGAAATTAGGACAACCATAGTGTTACTGCAAGAGGTGCCCATATGAGTAAGACCATGGATAATGCCTATAATCTTTTAGAGGATATGGTAGCCAATAATTACCAATGGAATAGTTAGTGAAACCCACATAGGAGAGAAGTCAATGTTCTTGAGTTAGACACCTTGTCATCCATCAAGCCCAAATAGCAACTTTGTCTATGAAGCTTGACCAAGTAAGTATAAATTTTGTGTAGATGTTGTCTTGTGAGTTAGGTAGAGAGAACTACCCTAATGATAGTTGCCCTTTAACACAATAGAGTGTGAGCTATGTGTTGAATGTTAATAGGCAAAATACTCATCGTTAATACTTATAATCCAAAGTGGAAGAATCATACTAGCTTTGGTTGTAATAACAAAAATCAAGTCAGACCTCTTGGTTTTGTGTAGCTCCCTATGTAAAATCGAGAGGAAAATTTAGTTTAGAGAACTTGTTAGTCAAATACATAGCTAAGAATGATTACGTGCATGCTGAAACAAAATCCATGCTTAACTCATATATGGTACAAACTTATTCTATCCTCCAAAGTCAATCCGCTTTTCTTACGAGCTTATAGATGAAAATAGGACAATGGGCAAGTGCTTTAAGTGCTAGACAAACAAGTAGTTTCCCTATTAACACTAAGGAAAACTTAAGGTGAAGCTTTAGAGAAGCCTAGGTGTGACATGACTAGTGAAGGAGAAGGTGGAGAAGTTGTGAGTTTGGGCAAAAAGATGAGAGGGTGACCTATGAGAATGAGTGTGAGATAGAAAAAGAGAAAGGGGTATGTGATTGTCACAACTCCAAAACCTAGGCCTTGATTGGTGCTCATGCTAAACTGGCCCAAGGTCCATTTACCTTGGTAAGCCTAACCCAACAAGCTGTAAGGATCTAACAACAATTAAAAAAATAATAACCTAGAAGGTTTAAAATTTCAGTATAGCTTCCTTTAAAATGTGAACACTTCTAAAATACAGCATTACTTAATAACTAACATATTTAATAAAGAACATATTCTAACAATGCTTATGCACTATTATAATAAAAAAATAAAATATTAAAGTTCTAAAAGACTAATACAAAGAAGATCTCCTTGTGGCTACAAAACATTAGAGTCCAAGACAAAACAAAATATGAATGAAGGATTTACCTGCCAAGGTTTGATTCACAACACCTAACAAGATGCTTTTAATCTTGAAAAAAAAATGAAGAGTATGAGTCAAATAACTTAGTGAATGCATGTGCACAAAGTAACAAGAATGGTAAACAAGTAAGTCACACAATGTATCACTTCAAAATGGCAAATGATTTTAAATAAATAAAAGGGATTACAAATCACTTATTCATAATTGCTTTTATAACAATTTCCAAAACTAATATTGAAAATGGATACTTCACCATTCAAAGAAATTTATAAACCAACTTGTAAAAAAATAACTTTAGAAATTTCATAAACCCATGCTATTCAAATAATTTTTGAAAGTAAAATTTAAAAGAATGATAGAAAGTAGGCACATTACAACCCCATCATGATTTATAAAATCAACCTTTCTCATATAATTTAGACTAAAGCAGTATACTCGTGAGGAGACACATGCAACCACCCAAGCAAAGTATACACTAGATCATTTCCCATGGGGTCTAATACTTGAAATCTTAAGGAGTATACTCTAGATCATTCCCTAGAGCTTCAAGAGACACCCATGGAGATACAATAGATCATTCCCCTATGGGCTTTATTTTTAGTGTGGCACCACATGGAGTCTATACCAAATATTTTCCCATGGGACTAAAAATAATCATATCCATTAATTAATCCATTCTCGATCCATATTCATATCCATAACCTAGGTCATCTATGGAGTATACACTAAATCATTCCTCATAGGGCCCATTCTCACCTCTATGTGCACATAGGCCATCAAACCTGCTAATGGCAATATGGTTCCTACATGATACTTCTCTCAACCATAGAAAAACAACTAAAATCTTATAAATAAAATATATCCATCAAATAGCCATTGAGAAATATTCTGTCAAAATTGATTTCTAGTTTCAAATCATATGGATAATCTCATAATATTCAATGTACAAGTACCAAATAAATTAAATACAACATCAAAAATTATATATGGAAAGATTGTATACTCAACAATTTAAAACTTATTAACACCTTGAATAAGATATTCATAAATATATATTTCCCAAATATAATCTTCCTTAAATAAAGTTGTTGAAGGACTTGTTTCCAAATGAAGACAAAATTATAATTTCATTTGAGAATAGTTGCATAAGATGTAGATTTTATACTCCACAAAAATATTTTGGCACATGAGTAATATATGTGAAGTTTAGTAAATAAGGAAATCATGCAAAAGGAAATATTTGGAAAATGTCAAGACTACCACAATCCCTATATACACTCACAAAGTGGCCGAAATATCTCAATCTACCTCCAATAGCTCAAATAGGCAGAAGGTGAGGAGCCTCCAACAAATCAATCAAAATGCAACAATTGAATAATAGATTAAACTATGACAAAAAGCATTAGCATAACTAGAATACTACTACAAAATGTGCAACCATCACCATGGCATGCCACATCATCACAAGTGAGATTTTTGACAAACATCTATGATCTATATACCATTGCCTAATTTAAAAATATTTCTAAGCAACCTTCAATGATAATTCTCATGGTATCTAGCAGTAAGCAAACTCTTAGTTTCCCATAAAAGACATACAATCTATAACCATAACTATTCAAGAAAACTTTTATGAAATCACATAGCAAGCTAAAAATAATTTGGGAAGCACATATAAAGGTATTGCAGTAATGGGTATCAATAGAGAGAAAGTTTAGAGTAAGAAAATCATTTTGTAATTAGTGTTTCATAAAAAATCTTTAAAACTTAAAAGAACTAAGAAGGATTCAACTTACCCACTTGGAAAATAAGAAGAAAATAGTTTCCAAGCTACCAAAAAGCTTTCAATTACACCTACTTAGCCACTACAAAAGCCAACAATTACAATGGCTATCCCAAGTTTAAGAGGAAATAAAATTTGAGGGTTTAAAAATTTTTAAGTAATGGGAACTCAAGATGAAGCTTTGGGAATAGGGTAGTTTTAGTGGGTATATTGAAAGAAAGAAGAAAATGAAAGAGATTAGGAGAGGAAGTGGCATTAGAATGAAGAACAAAAGGAAAAAAATGAAAGAGGGGGAATGGCTATCGTGAAAGAGAGAAGAAAGAGGGGAAAAGAAGAGAAAAAGAAAGGTAAGGAAGGGGAGTGTTGGCAGTGAGAGAAAAGTGAGCTATTTTTTTTAACTTCTACTAATATCAAAAAATACCCTTACTTCATTTTTAAAATTACCATAAAAGTAAGTGGGCCATGATAGTGATTAGGGAAAAAAGTGGTCCATGAGAGTTCCTAATAACTATAGGCCACCGCCTCCTTTTCCAAATAGGTTAACAAAGAACCAAGTAAAGAATGTAGTGATGTCCTTCAGAAAAAGCTTCCACCTAAGCTTAAAGATCCAAGTAGCTTCATCATTCCTTACACCATTGTGAACTAGTACTTTGGGAGAGCTATGTGTGATTTGGGAGCTAGCACAAACCTTACACCTTCATCTATTTTTAGGAAATTAAGATTAGGAGAGGCTATAGCTAGTATTGCTATCCTAAAATTACCTAATAGGACCCTTAAATACCCTAGAGATGTAGTAAAGGATTCTTTAGTGAAGGCAAAGAAACTCATTCTCACAGTTGATTTCATAGTTTTAGATATGGAGAAGGACAAAGAAACCCTATAATCTTAGTAAGACCTTTCTTAGCTACAGGAGGACATTGACAGATGTGGAAAAAGGAGAGCTTCCAATGAGGGCTTAGGATTAAGTGGTTAAGTTCAATGTGTTTAAGTCTGTGCAATTCCCTATTGAAACAAATGGCATCTTAAAGATAGACCTAGTGGAAAATTTAATGAATAACTTTACTTTAGTTACACAACCAAATGATCCATTAGAGGTGGCACTTTGGAATGAAAATTGTTGTGAGAATCTTGAAACAGCCACTTACTTGGACCATTTAGATGTGAAATCACAACTAGGGGAGGATGAAAAACATTTTGAAAAAATTGAGATTCCTCTTAGCCATGACACACCTATTTTCTCTCTAGCTAATCCTCCTAGTTTAGAGCTTAAAACTTTACTTGGTCATATTAGTTATGCATTCTTAAGGGTTGATTCTTCTTATCTAGTTATCATCTCTTCTTCTTTAGATAATGAGCAAAAGGGAAGCTCCTTAAATTCTTGAGAGAATATAAGATGGCAATAGGTTGGTCTCTAGCAGATCTTAGGGGTTTTAGTCCTTCTTTATGCATGCATAAGATACTTTTAAAGGAGGTTACAGGGCTTACATAGAAGCATAAAGAAAAAGAGGCAGTGAGAAAAGAATCATTAAGTGGTGAATAATGGGATTATATATCTTATCTTAGATAATAAGTGGGGCAGGCCTCTGCATTGTGTTCCTAGGAAGCGTGGGATGACTATAGTTAGGAATGATAACAATGAACTCATTCCCATTAGGATAGTGACTTAGTGAAGAGTTTACATGGACCATAGGAAGCTTAACAAGGCCACTAGGAAAGACCACTTCCCTCTTCCCTTCCTAAATCAAATGCTTGCTTTTAGGAGAATGCCTTTTGGGTTGGGTAATGCACCAGCCACTTTTCAAAGGTGCATGATGTCTATTTTTTCAAATATGGTAGAGAGGATCATAAAAGTCTTTATGGATGATTTTCTATTTTTGGTACTTCTTTTGATTGTTGTTTAGATAATCTTGCTCTTGTGCTGAAAAAGTGTGCTTAGGCTAGCCTTCTTTTCAAGTGGGAAAAGTGTCATTTATGGTTAGTGAAGGTATAGTACTTGGCCATAAGGTATTATCTAGTGGGATAGAGGTAGATAGAGCCAAGATTGAAACCACAGAGAAACTCTCACCTCTTACTTCTATTAAGCTAATTAGAAGTTTCTTTGAGCATGCTAGGTTTTGTAAGAAATTCATCAAAGATTTCTTTAAAATAACCAAGCCATTATGTAATCTCCTCAAGGAGGATGCATCTTTTGTGTTTAGTGAGGGGTGCCATGAGGCCTTTGAGTACCTTAAGTCTAGGTTAGTTTTTACTCCCATTATGGCTTCATCTAATTGAGATCAACCTTTTGAGGCCATGGGTGATGCAAGTGAGTATGCTATAGGAGCTATTTTAGGACAAAGAAAGGATGAAATTTTTCTTGCAATTTACTATACTAGCAAGACTATGAGTGATGCTTAATTAAATTATGCCTTTACTAAAAAAGAATTACTAGCAATAGTATTTGCATTTGAAAAATTTAGATCCTACCTTTTAGGTATTAAGGTGATCGTTTACACAAATCATTCAGCCATGGCACTTCTATGTCCAATGTGGTGCCCAATTATGTATTATGGCATATGAGATTATGTCATATTGGCCAAGGAAGAATGGATAGATTGAATCAAAAAGGTTACTAGGCTCTCTCACAAAAGTAAATCTTCCGTGTATGACCCTTATCTTACTAGTAAAGCTAGTAGAAAGCCTTTTGGTAAGGTTGAGAGGGCATCTCAACTTCTAGAGTTAATCTATTTACATATATATAGACCCATGAATATGAAGGCTAGACATGGCATATCTTACTTCATCTCATTATTAGATGATTACTCACAACATGGCTCCATTTTTTTTGTTGCCTCATCATTTTGAAGCATTGCATTGTTTCAAAGGCTTTGTACTAGAGGTTGAGAATCAAAAGGAGAAGAGTATAAAGACTCTTTGAACTGATAGGGGCAAGGAATATTTATCTTATTAGTTCAAAGAGTTTTATGAGTATAAAGGGTTACATAGATAGTTGATGATTCCAGGAATTCCACAATAAAATGGTGCTATTGAGAAAAGGAATCGTATGCTATTAGACATTTTAGATCAATAATGGCTCAAGCCAACCTCTAAATAAAGTTTTAAAGGAATGAACTTTTGACAATTGCATACATTCTTAACTATGTGCATTCAAAATCTGTTTCTAACACTCTATATGAGTTACAGAATGGTATTACGTCCAATTTAGAAGGCTTACATCCATAGGAATTAGCAAGTCATGTTAACCATGCTTACCATAAGTTTAGGAAGTTAGACTATGGAGCTAATAAATTTGTTTCTATTAGATACTTTAAAAACTATGGGTTACATTATGTGTTGTGAACATCCTGATGAAGGGGTTAGAGACTTAGTCTCGTGATATGGATTTAAAGAAAGGTTTAAAACTCTACGAGTTAGAGGAACATGAGAAATGTACATCCTTATTTATTGACATGGAAATAGATACACAATCTAATCCAAAGAATGTTGAGCATTTTTATGGATGCCATATGAAAAGGCTTTACATTTACCAGACTTAGACAAATGGATGGTTGCCATGCAAGAGCAAATAAGTTCTATAGCTAAGAACAATTTATGGGAGTTAGTTGATCTTCCACCTATGCATAAAACTAGTAGAAACAAATGTGTCTTAAAAATAATCATAAGGTGGATTGATTAATTCACAAATACAAAGCTAGATAAGTGGAGAAAGGTTACACCCAAAAGAGGGAGTAGATTATGAAGAGACATTTTCTTCTATAGTGAGATTTGCATTTATTCACATAATTCTAGCTATTGTCACTCATCTAGATTTGAAATTATTCCAAATGGATGTGAAGACAATATTTCTCCATGAAGAACTAGACAAGGAGATCTATATGGATCTACTATTGGGTTTCAAGTCAAAAGATAGGAACACATGGTGTGTCGGTTGAAGCATTCTATCTATGGCCTAAAACAATTGTCTAGGCAATGGTGTATTCCCTTTCATTAAGCAATCACCCATGTTGACCCTAAAATTTGATTTGGAGTCGCCACCGACCTAAATTATCTAAAAGTGAGATTGGACTCCTAATTGAAAATGGTCTATGTTTTAGAGATTGAGTTCGGGGGTTGGTTATGTTTTAGGGAAGGTATTAGCACCCTAAACGCCCTTTCGGTACCAAAAATGATCTTATTAATTTATCTTAATTAATTTATGTTGGTTTAAAAATTAAAAAAAAAACATTCTTGATAAATAATCCCTGCCCATTCTGGATCGAGATAAAATAATTTTGAGAAAAATTCCTTTCCTATTCCAGTCCAGGGTTTTAAAAATAATTTTAAGAAAATCCCCTTCCTATTCCAGTTTGGGGTTTTAAAAATAATTTTAAGAAAATTCCCTTCCTATTCTAGTTTGGGGTTTTAAAAATAATTTTACAGAAAAATCCTCTTATTTAACTAGCTTGACTAGAAACTAGGATTAAGATTTAAGAAAAGTGGCTTGCCTAGTGTGATTAAGTTAGAGCCAAAATTGCTTAGGACTAAAGAAGAACTCAAGGAGATGATACTAGAGTTTTTTAAGAAATAATCCTAATGCTAAAATTTCTTGAAAAATCGACAAGAAATTAAATCAATGACTATGGAAGATCAACAAGAACATTGCCTAGGCTAAAATATGTGCAGAATCTTTAGTACAGAACATGCAGAATTTTTAGTTCAAGATGCAGTACAAAACCATTTAAACAGAATGCAAAACCATGCAGAAATAGAAGCTTGAATATTCAAAATAGTATAAAATAGATATGTGCAGAAAATTAAAATATCATATGCAAAATTTAATCATGCGTATGATAATGTAGAATTTAAGATGGAATCTATGCATGCTAACAGTGCAGAATATGCAAAATTTTGACATGATTTTATTTGCATGTAGAGACCCACAGTAAATCAAGATAAAAGTGGTGAAAGAATGTGAAAATACATGCACACCATGATTAATAAAAATAAAAGTTATGCAAACACTACAGCAAAAACAATCCTAGCTATATTAAGATTAAAGTATGAGATCTATAAGATTAAAATTGAACAACATATATGAATCTAAAAGAAAAGAGGAAAGGGGCTTACCTTGAGTGTCTTCCTTTGTGTGATTTAAAAAAAAGGTGTATGCTTGTGGTGTGAAGAGTGTGCAATTTTTCTTGTAGACTAAAATCCTTTCTAAGCTCTCTCCTTTTTTTTTACTACTTGAAAAGCCCCCTTTCTTGTGCATAAGTGGTTTTTTTTATAATTACTTAATTTAGAGTTTGTTTTTTGGTTAAATTCTTATTTTCTAACTTTATCTTAACTGTTATCTTTTATCTTTTTATTTTTTTAATTCTAACATTTTATTTATCTTTTAGATTTCAGATTTTTATCTTTATCATCCTATTATTCTTGAATTATCTTAGTTTTCTTTTATTTATCCTCTTTTATGTTTTTTTTATCTCTTTATTATTTTTTATCTTTATCTCTTTATCATTTTCTCTTCTATTTATCTTGTATTATCATTTTTAAATTTTGATTATCTTGTCTTTTATTTTTCTAATTTTATTTTAGTTTTATTTTAAAATTTTATTTTTTGGTTTGGGTTTATTTATTTTATTTTGTTATTTTTTAGTTTAAATTTAGGTTTGTAATTTATGTTAAAGTTTTGAGAAAGTGGGCCGGACAAAAGTTGCTTATTGTACCATGGCGGATATGGGGGTTGAAAGGTAGGCGATGGAACCAAAGACACTAGATTATTCTGCAACAACTAGGGTAAGAGCTTAGAGTAAGGTATTGGGATAGGATCAAAGTTTTCAACTTTCCTATTAAATTGCTACCTAGGTCGATTCTGCTTATATCGTTCGGACTGTTGTTGAATGCGCTGAGAAGCTTGGGCAACTGGTGCTTGCAGAGTTGGTGTAGAAATATTCACAATAGGGGTATTACCCTTCCATTTTCCTTTTTTCTAGTATTCTACTGAGTGCACTCCTTCCTTTTTCTTATCATTCTGAAATTTCTGTTGGCTCTCAGTAATTAGCTTTCCAATCTTTCCTGTTGTGACTCCTCTTTCTACCCTTTCACCAACAACAACTAAGTCAGCAAAATTAGTAGATGTGCATGCCGCTATTGTAGCATAATAAGGATCCTCTAGAGTGCTCATAAAAAGGGTGATCATTTCTTTATCAGATACAGGTGGTTGCACTCGAATCGCTATGTTTCTCCACCTCTGAGGGTAATCCTTAAACAATTCTTTTTCTCCTTTTCTCATGTCTTGCAGCTGAAACCTATTAGGAGCAATGTTCCTATTGTATCTATACGGCCTCATAAAGGACTCAGCCAAGTCCTTCCAAGTGCGAATAGAATGGTGATCCAGGCTTAAATACCATTCTGCAGCCTCATCAATCAAACTATCTTGGAAGACATGCATTAGTATCTTTTCATCATTAGAATAAGCTGCCATTTTTTGGATGTATATGAGAAGATGGGTCTTTGGACAAGACGTCCCATTATACTTAGTAAATTCAGGGACTTTAAACTTTGGTGGCAAGATCACATTAGAGACTAGTCCCATTTCTGAGAGATCCAACACATCATTATCATTCGAGAATCCTTCGATCTTCCTCATTCTAACTTCTAGAATCTCATACCTCTCTTGGGCCTTGGTTTCCTCAATGGCCTTCCTTAATTTCTCCTATTCTGCTGGATCATGAAAGTCTAGGATGATTTTGACTTCTGGGCCCTTTTCATGGTAAGAGTTTTGGGCTTGTTGATCCTTAGGTTGCTCTTGATTACAAATATCTTTTGGCCCTCAATAGCTATTTTGAGCTTCTTGTTCTTGATTGTGGGGATCTTTTGGCCCTTGACAGCTATTTTGAGCTTGTAATTTCATCATTTTCATCATTTTGGCCAACTGACCCTTGAGTTGGTTAATCTCGCTTTGCATTTCCTCCATTGTCTTTTCTTGCCTAGGGTTTTCTTGACCTATGCCTTCCATATGCCTACTTCGAGAACGTGTTGTCGGAGCTGTGATTACTTTTTTATCCTTTTGAATAAACAATGCATTATTGGTATGCAAATGAGAATATATGCAGATGAATGTGATACGATGCATGAAGCCAAAAGTGTGTAACTTATGCAAGTGTTAATGAAGAATGCATGCTTTTTTTTTTTTTGCCCCCATCTATCCTAAATGTATATAAATCTTAACTTAGGGACTTCATGTATATAGAAATAACATGTATATGGTAGGAGAATTGAGCTAAAAATATAATCACAAACACGCGATGAGATAAAGGAAATGTTCCCCATTGTGCCTAATTTCAGGTAAGTCCTAGGTCCTTGTTCACTCTCATGGGCTTGGGCCAATACTCTCTCTCACAAGGGATAGCTCTAAGGCTATTATTGGTGTAAAGGTAGGTTCTAAGTTTCCTACATCAGGTTCCCAAATTATCCCAAAAGGATAAATTTGAGTGGGGTATTTCGGGCGCCTATGCAGAGATCGAAGGTCTCTCGAAGGCTAACCTTACTACACTCCTCTAACCTACAAGGTATCTTAAATGGCCCGAGTATAGGGCATAGGGGTCATGACTTCCCCTTTATTCTAGTGCATGGTGAAAGTGACACTATGTGTAGGGAATCATATCCAAATCTATATAAAAAAAAATCATATGCAAATATATACATTTATAAAAATAAATAGGTACAAAATTTAAACACCCAAAAACACTAGAAGCTAGTAAGCGTACCTTTAATTTTGTCATCTCCACAAAAATAAACCAACAAATCAATCAAAAAAATTAATAAGATCATTTTTAAATTGGCCTAACCCTCTAATATCCCCAGTGGAGTCGCCAAGCTGTTGACCCTAAAATTTGATTTGGAGTCATCACCGACCTAAATTATCTAAAGGTGAGATCGGACACTTAATTGAAAATGGTCTACATTCTAGAGATTGAGTTCAGGGGTTGGTTACGTTTTAGGGAAGGTATTAGCACCCTAAACGCCCTTTCGGTACCAAAAATAATCTTATTAATTTATCTTAATTAATTTATGTTGGTTTAAAAATTTAAAAAAAAAAAGATTTTTGATAAATAATCCCTACCCATTCTGGATTGGGATAAAAGTAATTTTGAGAAAATTTTCCTTCCTATTCTAGTCCAGGGTTTTAAAAATAATTTTAAGAAAATCTTCTTCCTATTCCAGTCCGGGATTTTAAAAATAATTTTAAGAAAATCCCCTTCCTATTCCAGTCTAGGGTTTTAAAAATAATTTTACAGTGGCTTGCCTGGTGTGACTAAGTTAGAGCCAAAATTGCTTAGGACTAAAGACGAACTCAAGGAGATGATACTAGAGTTTTTTAAGAAATAATCCTAATGCTAAAATTTCTTGAAAAATCGACAAGAAATTAAATCAACAACTATGGAAGATCAACAAGAACATTGCCTAGGCTAAAATATGTGCAGAATCTTAAGTACAGAACATGTAGAATTTTTAGTTCAAGATGAAGTACAAAACTATTTAAACAGAATGTAAAACCATGCAGAAATAGAAGCTTGAATGTTCGAAACAGTATAAAATAGATATGTGTAGAAAATTAAAATATCATATGCAGAATTTAATCATGCGTATGATTATACAGAATTTAAGATGGAATCTATGCATGCTAATAGTGCAGAATATGTAGAATTTTGACATGATTTTATTTGCATGTAGAGACCCATAGTAAATCAAGATGAAAGTGGTGAAAGAATGTGAAAATACATGCACACCATGATTAATAAAAATGAAAGTTATGCAAACACTATAGCAAAAACAATCCTAGCTATATTAGGATTAAAGTATGAGATCTACAAGAGTAAAATTGAACAACATATATGAATCTAAAAGAAAAGAGGAAAGGGGCTTACCTTGAGTGTCTTCCTTTGTGTGATTTGAAAAAAGGGTGTATGCTTGTGGTGTGAAGAGTGTGCAATTTTTCTTATAGGCTAAAATCCTTTCTAAGCTCTATCCTTTTATTTCACTACTTGAAAAGCCCCCTTTCTTGTGCATAAGTGGATTTTTTTATAATTACTTAATTTAGAGTTTGTTTTTTGGTTAAATTCTTATTTCTTAACTTTATCTTAACTCTTATCTTTTATCTTTTTATCTTTTTAATTCTAACATTTTATTTATCTTTTAGATTTTAGATTTTTATCCTCATCATCCTATTATTCTTGAATTATCTTAGTTTTCTTTTATTTGTCCTCTTTTATCTTTTTTTATCTCTTTATTATTTTTTATCTTTATCTCTTTATCATTTTCTCTTCTATTTATCTTGTATTATCATTTTTAAATTTTGATTATCTTGTCTTTTATTTTTCTAATTTTATTTTAGTTTTATTTTAAAATTTTATTTTTTGGTTTGGGCTTGATTTATTTTTGGGCTTATTTATTTTATTGTGTTATTTTTTAATTTAAATTTAGGTTTGTAATATATGTTAAAGTTTTGAGAAAGTGGGTCAGACAAAATTAGGTGTCTACAAAAGGAAGAGAAGATGGAAATGGCAAAAGTACCATATGCCAATACAATAGGAAGTTTAATGTATGCAATGTTTTGTACTCAACCCAACATATGTTTTGTAGTGGGCATGGTTAATAGATATCAAAGTAAGCTTGAGGCTGCTCATTAAGTTGCAATCAAAAGGATTATTAGATATTTAAAAGGAACCACAAATTTAGCTTTGTGCTATCAAGGAGGGAGTCTAAACTTACTATAAAGATGGGTCAATAAACAAAGATGAACTCAAGTCCACATTAGGATATGCATTTATACTTGGTGGTTAAGCTATTTTGGGAGTAGCAAGAATTAGACATGTGTTTCTTTATTCATTATGAGGTTAGAATATAGGGCTTGCACCTCTACACTACAAGAAGCTTTTTTATTAGAGAGTTCCTGCATAATGATAAATGCATATTTTATATTCTTTTCCCTTTATTCTATAGCTTTTCTAGTTGATTTCTAGGTCTTTGTATGCTTAATGGAGTCATATTTGTATTAGGACATGATTTTGAAGGCTTTGGTAGTTTCAATTAAAAAGGAAAATAATTCTTGTTTTAATATTGAACTAATCTTTGTGGTTTTTCATGCTTTTGACAATCAATGAATTCTAGAATGAAAAAGTGTCCTTTAGAAGTTTTAAAGTAAACATCGTGGGCTTTTTAGAATGGGCTGGATAGTCCAATTTAGAGTTTGTTTGGGCCTCTAGTTAAAGCTTCAAAGTTAGTGCAGAATTAGGAATCCTAGTCCTTCTTAGGAAAGTGGCTAGCATGGTAGTCAAAATTTTAGCGATATCTAGAGCGGCAAAAGTGCAATTAAGGTGATCCAAAAGGTTACAGACAGCTAAGGGATAGAGATTTTATGAGAGTTCAAGCCCAAATTCTATCATCTTCTTGTTCAAAACATAATCTCAAGTTGCATTATGGATTTAGAATTCTTGGGCATACACCATCAGTTTGGGGTGAGTTTATAATATTCAAAGCTTCAATAATAGCCTTTCTGACCTAGGATACTAGGAGGATGACCTAAACTATAAATAGGCTTCTTAGGATTCATTTTGAAGCACCTTCTTCTTTTTCTTCTTGTGGCACACAATCTAGAACACTTGTTTTTTACTTTTTAGCATATCTGGCTAAACTTTTCTTGTCAATTCATAGGGATATTGAGACCGAAACACATGTTCATGGAATAATTATCTGAGGAAAGTTATTTACACTTTTTTCTATGAATTTGCTTATGTTATTCTGAATTGAAAGATCATGATATTTGTTTTGAATGGCTTAAATAATGCACTTTAGGTTGATTGAATAAATATCTGTTATTAGAACTAGGAATTATGATACAAAATAGTCCTTTTCCTAATCATTAAATAGTGGTTGTGATTATGGACAAGTATTAGTTTAATTCACTATAAATAACACAACCTAAGTTAAACAATCCAAGATACTATGATTGTTGCTTAGATCAACCTTATCTACTACATTAAATCTTGAGAGCTTGTTCTAGGTTGTCTAGTAGTTAGATGCTAGTGGAGAACTTGTTTCATTAGTTACAATTAAGAGAGATTTAGGGCAATGGGGCTTATTATTATCTAGGGTTGACAATTTCATTAAAGGGTTGAGTAACTGATTTTCAATGGTTGCTACTAACTGTCAGGGTGAGATTGAACCTAAAATTGAAGTTGTTTTTATCTACTATCTCTATTTACTATTCACTTCATTTACTTTTATATTGTTTGCTTCGCATCTAACCCCCTTGTTTGACTTATGTTTTCTCTAAGAATATTAGTGTTTGATTATGTGCACTTTTTGTGAGATCAACCCTTACTTGTTCTATCTGATAGTTGGTAACTAATGATAAGGTATTTGCCTTTAGAGTCTTGACAGCACACTACCACTTAACTCGAGCATAAGAGGGCATTTGCACGATACTGTCACACTTTGTCATGACAATATAGCAGCCTTAGCCTATGCTAAGGATCACAAGTACCATGGAAAGTCTAAACATATTAACACCCGCTTCCATTTTATTGGAGACAGCATTGCATAAAGGCTAGTTGAATGAAAGCATATTCCCACTAGCGACATGTTCGTTGATTAGCATACTAAATGCGTTGTAGAGATGTTTTTCATAAGCACATTGAAGGTTTAGGGTTAATTAATTAATTGAAGAGTATCTCTTATGGATAATTAATTAGATGAGTTCTAATTATATTGAGACAAATTAGTTGATTTATTTTTTATTTGTTCAAAAATGTAATCTAAGTAATTATCCTAATTAGTTTGAGCTTAATCTAATTTAATCCTAGGAGATAGGATTCCAAACTAGAGTTCAACTCTAGCTATGGAGAGTCCTTTTTAAAATAGGTCTTCAACTATTGGTGAATCTTTAAAAGAAAAAAGAACCTACAAAAATAGGCTACACACTTCATGTATAAGAAAATTTTCAAACTCTCAACTCTCCCTTCTCTCTTTAGAATATTTTTCTAAAGGTATTATCTTACACCTTTAGGATTTGAAACACGTATGCTTGGAGGGCTCTTGTAGCATCTCCATAACCACAAGAAGAGTAGTAGCTATGTTCATCATTTGATGTGTTCATGATTCAATGTGTTCATGATTTGACAGCCAGCAGTAGTGTCTATATCATGATCAGATTGGTAGCTATGTTGTAGAGTTTATGATTAGTAGATTATAGTGGTAAATCATATATGTGAGTTCAAGGCACAAGTAGATCATAAGGCAAGTGAGATCCTATTTTGTATGAAAACTTGAGGGAAGACCCATTGCTTGTGAATTTTCCAACAAGAAGGATAATGAAACATACATCCTTTGGATTTGATGTAGTAGCGAATAAAGAACCCACTAATAGGCTTTGAATCAAATTTCTTTAATTGTAAATTATAATGTATTACTTTGCCTTACAACCCTAAACATGAAAATATTACAAGCTAGATTCTATATTTTAATAGTATTGCTAGGGGTCTAACCATTTATTGTGAAAACTCTAGTACTATATGTTTTTGTCAAAACAGTAATAACTTTGCACATAAAAAACATTAAGGTCAAATTTCAGTTTATTAGAGAGAAAATACTAGATCTTTAGACTCACATTAAGCTTATGATTGTAGATCCCCTAGCCAAAGACTTGATAACCAAAGTGTCTCAAGAAAATGTAACTTGTGAGGATGTAGTGAGACTTATATGATACTTTGGGTTGGTGGGAGTGTTTCACTTACATTTATGGTAGTATTCATGTCTCAAAATAATTATTGTTGTTGGTTATTGTTAATAATACACCTTATTCTATTGCATGCAATGTTATTATATGCAAAACATTTTGATATTGTTAATATTGATCTCATTGGAGATATTTTGGCATAGTTGATGCTGAGATATTATGTTGTTTGTCACTAAGCATCTTTGATGCTTGGACCATTATGTTGAAAGATCACATATAATATACTTTTGTAGTGCATATCCTTATCCCACATATCTACTATTACTAAAGTCTTGAGTTTGTGGGTGCTTTGACATTAGTAATATTTGTATCCTTATCTGATATGATTTATGCATCATTGGGTGTTCATAACCTCATTTTAAGCTTAAGGTTTGCTATAGCTAATATTAATTATCTTGCTATTGACACTTTTGTTGCCACCTTTGTTGATATGATCTAGAGAACTATTTTCTCAAACCCTAATATATGTAGTCCAAGTGGGAAATTGTTAAATTTTTTATCCTATGTGGACTTTTGTATATTAGTATTACATAAGTTTTAATAAAACTCAGATCAATATTAGTTAATGGTGTTAGACTTTTCTTAATGATTTTTCTATTGAAACTAGTGACCACTAGTCATTTAGCATTGTTACACTGGTCATTAGCTATATCAGTGAACTTGTTTAATTGGCTAGATTAGCTAAACATTAAAACTAGAATTAAAGAAAACATTCGTGCATAATAAAAATCAAAGAATACAAACTAGAATTAGTAAAAGATTCATTGCAACAACTTCATTATATTCCCTTAGAATTATATCTAACTCTTGCTAATCATGTCTATGACAACTAAAAAAAGCATAAGAATAGAAAAAGAAGAAAAAGATGCTGGATAGGTTTGCAATCAATGATCCTATACCTCCCACAAGATGCGTAACACTCATTTAGCCAAGAATGCTCCGAGAAAGCTTTTCCTCCAAGAAAAAGACTATAAAGAATGCCACTAGCCATGCAAAACCCTTAAAATAGGTTCTTTTTCTTCTTTCTTGAGTTTCCTAGTTACATTAAGATTGTGTGTTGCACTCAAAACATGGTAGCTCACTTTGGGATTAAGTTCAACCCTTTTCTTAGCCTTCTTAATTTGGATTTCATGAATCTTGGAAGGTTTTGAGTGCAAATTAGCCCAAGACTTTAGAAGGATTCCAAAGAATGCAAATTGGGCCTTCTAGTAAGCTCTTTTGTGATCGTAGCCTTTCTTGATTATCTAGCCCACAAATCATGCTCAAACACTCTCAAATTTTTGAATGGGAACCTTCCTAAGAGTGAAAAAGTGGATTTTAGGCCTTTCTTAGGTTCTAAATAGGTGCATGTCTACTTCTTGGAGGTATAGGCTTACATGGGCTAAAATAGTCAAAATTTAACTTAGACTATACACAATCTTAAGGAACCATAATTTTTCTTTACAAATATCATAGGTGCACCTTAAGTTGAAAAACTGGGGCAAATAAAACCCTTATCCAACAAATCTTGCAACATTCTTTCATTCCTTTCAACTTAGCTAAAGCATGTGATCAGGAGGTATGGAAAGAGGTTAAGTGCCTAGAATCAAGTCTATGCAAAACTCTAATTTTCTATTAGGTGGTAACCCAGTCAACTCCTTAGGCAAAACATTTGGAAACTCA
This sequence comes from Dicorynia guianensis, assembly GCA_037013595.1. NCBI lineage: Eukaryota > Viridiplantae > Streptophyta > Magnoliopsida > Fabales > Fabaceae > Dicorynia > Dicorynia guianensis. The sequence continues at coordinate 18,057,064 of JASUAB010000002.1, read as the reverse complement.
TTCACAACTAGCACTTGCTAAACACTTGCCTTAAGCTCATGGATGTTTCTAATTGCTACCAAAGGGCTTTGCAACCCTTCCTTAACACTTTTCCCGCTTCTAACATTGAAATAAGATTATATGGCATTAAACTCCTATCACCTTGAAATGAAAAAGTTTGTTCTCTTGGTATACTTAATTTCACTATCTTATTATGGCAATCCAAACTAGCATAGTAAGAAGATAACCAATCTATATGTAAGATGAAATCAAAGTCAATCATTTAGAACCACAAGATCAACTAACAACTCCTTACTTTCGACCAAACATTATAAGATCTAAATACTAAATTTGCTATGAAAGTGTCTCGCACAGGAATACTATAACCAATGATAGAGCTAAAAGTGAAAGTTGGTTCCAAACTATGAGGTAGATTATGGAGACACAAATGAGTGTGTTGAACTAGGATTAAATAAAATTTGAGCATCAAGAGAACAAATAAGTAGAATACCTGTCACAATAGCATTTAATGCCTGAGTATCCTAATGAATCATGGTAAACATAGGAGCCTATCCTTGGCTGGGTTGTCCTAGGCCTTCACCTATTGGGCCTTTTCTCCTAAGCCCTTACCACCATACTATGAAGTACTAGTCTTTGTCCACTAGCACTGCTAAATTGGCTCACTGAAGTAGATGGTTGAGGCGATGATAATATTGAAGGTATTGACTTTCTACTAAAAAGGGTTGTGAGGATAGCATTGGACAATTCTTCTTAATGTGACTTAGATTGCCACAATGATAACATGCTTCTAAACCTTGTTGGCAAGGACCTATATCCATTCTCCCATAATTGGCACAAGGACTGGCAAGCCCACTAAGTTGGCTTTGACCATAAGAGCCCCATAATTAGGAGTGGTGCTAATTGTTTGGGTATTGAATGCATTATACTACCACTAACTCTATTGTTAACCTTGACAGCCAAGTTCACTTATCTCTAAAGTCTCCATTACCTCAATCCTAATAGCCCTTACAAAATATCTTAGCATGTGACCTCTTAAGCAAGTAACAAGAGCCTCCACTTCTCTCCCTACTTTGTTGCTCAAACATTAAGGTGCTATTTAGAGCAACTTCACAAGTCATGTCCTTAGGCCTTGTAATGAACCTAAACAGATAATCCTTAAGACCTCCTTAGAATTGTTTGGCACATAGCTACTCTATAGCTACCAAGTAAGGTGCATATCAAGATAACTGTGTGAATTGAATGTTATACTAAATCACAAACATCGCCTCTATTTGCACGAGAAGTTCAAACTCTTTGGTTCTAGCATCCTGAACATTGTCTAGCAAGAAGTGTGCTATAAACATTCGAGAAACCTCATCTCAAATTAAAGGAGGTGACCTTGTTAGTCTACTATGAAGCATATACTCATACTAGCACCGAGCAATATCCACTAGTCAGAAAGTTACTAAGTTAATTGCTTGAGATGTAGAGTACCCCAAACCTCTACATAACCAAAAAAAGTAGGCTAGAGCTTCAAAAACTATGCCAAAGAAACCTCATTCCTTGTAGCTCTAAAAGTAGACTATTGTTTGACTTGTCTTGCCTCATGTTAAGGCTCTTGGTCTGCCTAAGGCTAATCCCTCTATTGTTGCTATCACATAACAACACGTATTAACATCTCCACTACCTATTGTATATGGTGAAGTCCTATGGTCATTGCAACAACCACAAGATCATCATGTCTTGTTTCTAGTGGCTCATCATTAGTCACCTAATGGCACTACCATGTCTACCCTTACCATGGTTACCACCGCATCATTTAGGAATAAACTCATAAGGCAGAGCAAAAGCCTTATAAGGAATGGTATCTCTCCTAGTAATTGCTCAAGTTCTTGGAGGCATCCTTGCCTATGATAATAACAAAATGTCAAACATAAATGCATGAAAAGATAATGAACTCCACAAAAATAGATGACTACAGTCTCTTACTTGTAAATAATGCCTACATACATAGCCCACAAACAATATTCTATCAGTAACCTATTTATAGCTATTAAGACCTAATACCCATGCTCTATACCAACTTTTTCACAACGCAAACCTATGGGCCATGATTGGCACATAACTTAAGGAGCCTTAAAGGCTTACTTATCTAGGCTAGCCTAACTTAAAAGGAATGACTATACAATAAACTATTTTCATATAAGAACAAATATATTATTAAAAATTTTAGTAGATTCTCCCCTAAAATATAGGCTTTCCCAAAAGTACAATAGCCTAAAAACAACATTTGTTAGAGAAAAGGGTTTAGTTTAGCAGCTGCAGGCTTGTCACATGGAGTATGTTAGTAATCTGTTAGGCCTGGTCTTTGTTTTGTTAGCAATCTATTAGTCTGGTCTTGGTTGTAGTTTATTAGTTAAGGACATTAGTGTAATTCAATAATTAAGTCCTAGCCTATAAATTGTAATCTTAGCTACATCATTTGCAGAATAATAGATTGAATCACAGCTTTCTTTCCTGAACTTTCTTGTCTAAAAGTTCTTGAGCTTTCTTTCTTTCTAAAGTTCTTGAGAATTCTAACATGGTATCAAAGCTTTGATCCAATGGCAGAAAATTTAAATTTGTTCTCTCTAGCATCTCTGAATGCTTCACTAGTTTCTTTTAGCCACTCTATTTCCGTGAAATTAGACAGCAATTCCTATCTACTATGGAAACATCAAGTTCTTGCAGCCATCAGAGGGCATGAACTAGAAAAATACATCAGTGGTGGTCAAGAAGTGCCATCAAGATTTACAGTAGATGAGCAAGGAAGAGTTCTTGGGATCTTGAGTCAGCAGTATGTTCTTTGGAAGAAGCAAGATCGGCTCTTACTGTCTTGGCTCCTGTTAATGATGTCAGAAAGTATCCTTACAAGGATGATGGGATGTGAATACTCATACTAGGTCTGGGAAAAGGTAGAAACTTTCTTTGCCTCTCATACAAAGGCAAAGATCAAGCAGTTCAAGTCGCAGCTACAAACTGTGAAGAAGGGATCCATGACAGCTACTGAGTATCTTTTAAAGATTAAGAATCTTGTTGATTCTTTGGCTTCAGTTGGTCATGCAATTATAGAAAATGATCATATAGAGGTAATTCTTGATGGTCTTTCCTCAAATACGATGGTTTAATTACATCCATTCTCTCTAGAACTGATCCATATTCAATAGAAGAAATTGAAGCATTATTGCTTGCACAAGAAAATAGAATTGAGAAACATCATAAAGAAGTAGAGGCTATGACAGTGAATCTTACTACACATCCTCAGAGTTACAATGTAAACAGAAATGGTCATCAAGGTTTCCCTGGTCAGTATGCAAAAAGAGGAAGGTTTAGAGGCAGAGGAAATTTTTTCAAAGGTAGAGGAGGTTATAACAATGGGCGGTTTGCTGGTAGGAATGGAAGGTTTTCTGGTAAAAGTAACATTCAATGCCAATTATGTGGGAGATATGGACATTAGTCCTAGAATTGTTATCACAGATTTGATGAAAGTTTTCAAGGACCAGCTCAAGTTTCGAGCCACTTCAGCAAGATAGTCAATGGTAGTATCAGAAACACACCCTATGCAATGCTGACTTCTAATAGCAGCAATAATGACAATGAGCAAGAATGGTATCCTGATTCTGGGGCCACTAATCATGTAACAGTGGATGTCTCTAACATTGTATAGAAGACTCCATATAATGGAAAGGAGAAGGTGCACATTGGTAATGGCTCAGGTTTGTTCATTAAAAACATTGGTAATTCTCAAATTAAGTCTTGCTTTTCTAATCAAAATCTTTACCTAAACTCACTTCTTCATGTTCCAAATATTACCAAAAATCTTGTGAGTGCTTCTCAGTTTGCAAAAGACAATTATGTCTATTTTGAGTTCCATCCTGACACTTGTTATGTTAAATCTTAGGATACTCATCAAATACTTTTGAAGGGGACTGTTAGAAAAGGCTTGTATGTCTTTGATCAATTTCATATTCAAAAGGAACCGTATACCACTGCAAAAGTGTTAGCAACTCAATCACCAAATGTTACTTCACCTATTGTACATAGTTCCGATACTTCTTCATTGTTAAATTCTTGTTCTGAGTTAGACAAATGGCATGTTAGATTGGGCCATGCCTTTGTACAAGCTGTCAAGAGTGTACTCACTTTTTGTAACATTAGAATACCAAATAAAGAGCTTTCCTTTTGTTCATCTTGTTGTCTTAGTAAAAGACATAAATTTCCTTTTGTCTCTTCTCAAACAGAATACTCAAAACCTCTTCAACTAATCCATTCTGATTTGTGGGGACCAGCACAAGTGCTGTCAAAAGAAGGTCATAGATATTACATACATTTTGTGGATACTTTTACCCACTACACATGGATTTACTTTCTTAAAAGCAAGTCTGATGCATTACAGACCTTTATTCATTTCAAGAAACAAGTAGAACTTCAAACCAACCACAAAATCCTTGCCTTACAAACTGATTGGGGAGGAGAATTTAGAGCTTTCACTGAATATTTGAAAGACCAAGGAATAGTTCATCGTGTTTCATGTCCTTATACACATGAACAAAATGGGCTTGCAGAAAGAAAACACAGACATATAACTGAGACAAGACTAACCTTGCTTCACCAATCATCTTTACCTAGTTCATTTTGGATTGAGGCATTTAGCATAGCTGTGTATCTCATTAATAGACTACCCACACCAGTCTTAAATGGTTCTACTCCATTTCAAACCTTATACAAAATCAAACCTGATTATTCTTTTCTTAAAGTCTTTGGGTGTATAGCCTATCCTAACCTAAGACCCTATAATAATCCCAAATTTCAATTCAAATCCATTGAATGTACCTTTCTTGGTTATAGTCCAGCACACAAAGGATACAAGTGTTTGCATCCTAATGGGAAAATAATTATATCTAGAGATGTCATATTTGATGAAAGTAGTTTTCCATTTAAGAACAGCAAGGGTTCGTCACAGCAGTCACTTTCCAATAACAAATCACATTCTGTTTCTCCACCTTCAGCCATACCTCCTATTCTATCATTCTCTACATTAACTAATGCAAGACATACTTAGAATACCAATGCATTTGCTAGACAAACAAATAACTCATGTGCACTTGCTAATAATACCAATATTATGGATTCTTTACAACATGTTTTAGGTTCCTCTGTAGACTTTGAAGTTCCTCAACATCCATTTCAAAATGTCCACTCAATGGTGACCCGTAGCAAAGCAAGGGCACTCAAATCAAACAACCACTCAATGGTGACTCGTAACAAAGCAAGGGGAACTGAACCAATAGTACTTACTATTTCTAGAGAGCCTTAGACTATTGAAGAAGCTCTTAGTATACCAGAATAGAAGTGTGCCATGGATTTTGAGTATGCAGTGCTCATGAGCAACAAGACATGGAGTTTAGAAGCTTTACCCAAAAATGGGAGGCCTATAGGGTGCAAATGGGTGTTTAAAGTTAAAGAAAATCCAGATGGTACTGTCAACAAATATAAAGCAAGACTAGTTGCCAAAGGGTATAATCAAGAGGCAGGAGTTGATTTCCATGAGGTTTTCAGTCCAGTGGCAAAACCAGTCACAATTCGAGTTCTCCTTACTTTGGCCTTATCAAAAGGGTGGAACATCCATCAAATAGATGTTAACAATGCCTTTTTAAATGGTGATTTGAATGAAGATGTATACATGCTACAGCCTCCTGGATATGAATCAGTTAACTCATCTCAAGTTTGCAAGCTTCATAAGGCTCTCTATGGTGGCCTTAAGCAAGCTCCTCGTGCATGGTTTCAAAAATTGTCTGCAGCTTTACTTGATCTTGGTTTTACCAAGGCAAAATGGGACTCTTCCTTGTTTCTTTAGGTTACCTCCCATCATGCTCTCTATGTTTTAGTCTATGTGGATGATATTTTGATTATTGGATCTTCACCAACTTTGATTCAAAACTTGATTGATAAACTAAATGCAAAGTTTTCATCAAAGGATCTCGGGAAACTTAAATACTTCTTAGGTATTGAAGTTACTTACAATTTTATTGGTGCAATATACCTATCTCAATCCAAATACATTAAGGATCTTCTTACTAGAGCTGGTATGCAAGGTGCCAAGTCTATGCCCTCTCCTATAATCTCAACACCAAATATCTCAGCTAGTAGTGGTTATCCTATTTCTAATCAAGCTGCGTACAGATCACTTGTGGGAGCATTACAATATATTACCATTACTAGACTAGAATTATCATATAGTGTAAACAAAGCTTGTCAATTTATGCACTATCCTATGGATGTACATTGGAAGTTGGTTAAACAAATACTGAGGTATCTAGCAGGCACCATATGTCATGCTCTAGTTCTCCAAAGATCATCTACTCTTGATCTCACTGCCTTTTGTGATGCTGATTGGGCATCAGACATTGATGATAGGCGTAGTACCTCAAGTTTCTGTGTATATCTTTGTCCTAATCTCATTTCCTGGTCATCTAAAAAGCAAACAACAGTGTCTAGATCAAGTACTGAAGCAGAATATAGAAGTCTTGCAAGTACAGTGGTAGAATTAGCTTGGCTGCAGTCTTTACTCAGAGAACTCAACATTCAATTACCAAAAGTTCCTAGAATATACTGTGACAATATGAGCACAGTGAGTTTATTAGCAAATCTGGTCTTTCATTCAAAGACTAAACATATTGAACTAGATCTCTATTTTGTTTGTGAAAAGGTCAACAATAAAGAAATTGAAGTCTATCATATTCCATCCCTTGATCAAACAGTAAATATCTTCACCAAGGTAGTTTCAACTTCAAGGTTCCTTCAACTTAGAGACAAGCTTAATGTCATTCCTCTTCTAAGTCATGCCACTGATCTTGAGGGGGAATGTTAGAGAAAAGGGTTTAGTTCAGCAGCTGCAGGCTTGTCACGTGGAGTATGTTAGTAATCTGTTAGGCCTAGTCTTTGTTTTGTTAGCAATCTGTTAGTCTAGTCTTGGTTGTAGTTTATTAGTTAAGGATATTAGTGTAATTCAATAATTAAGTCCTAGCTTATAAATTGTAATCTTAGCTACATCATTTGTAGAATAACAGATTGAATCATAGTTTCCTTTCCTGAACTTTTTTGTCTAAAAGTTCTTGAGCTTTCTTTCTTTCTAAAGTTCTTGAGAATTCTAACAAAAATTATCAAAAATACACCTATAATTATAATTACATAATTCAAAATTAGAAATCCATAAGTTAAGTGACATATATTCCCTAACTTCTCCTATAGTTGTAAAATAAGGGAATTGGTAGCTAAGATATTTGCAAAGTTTTTGCCCTTAACTCTAGAGTTCTCAGTGCATTTTAAGTACTTTCTTAGATCTTTATTGTTTTCTTGAATAGATCTTGTTAGTTATATGTGTTCTTTATTGATTCATCTTGTGAATTAGAGCTAGAAAAGAAGAGCAAAGTCCTAGCTTGCATTTTTTGGGTAATATTTAAAGATTAGTACCTATCTAGAGTTCCCAACATCCAATTGAGAAGAGTCTTTATTTCTAGGAATCTAGATATCTGAAGCTTTATATTGACTACTCATATGCCTTGATTGGATATGGATAAGATGGTTAAATCAGTGCCAAAATTAGGCGCAATTTGGCTTGCACCTATTTTGAGCAGTCTATGAAGAATGGGTCATATCTTGAGCTATACAACTTGGAAATAGAAATTCTTGTCCCATGTAAAAATAGACATCTAGATCTTTCCAATGAGTTCTATGAGTCACTAAAGGATGCATCTAAGTTATAGTAATTTTAGGAAAAATTTGACATATACTAGTTGTATGAAATTGTAAAGTGGGCTACCTTAGCCCAATTAAGCCCAATACCTCATAAGCTAATCCAAGACTTAAATAAAGTTAAGGAGGAAAGTGATAAAGTCCCATTCTTGATAATTAAGTGGATTTCCAATAGTTCAAAGGTAAGTAAATCATGGCTTCTACAATGCGATCCTAGTCAAAACTCATGGCAAAACAAAGGCAAGAGAAGTCTACAGAAGAATTACATGCAAAAATTAGAAATCTCAAAGCACAACTAGCTCAATTAATTGAGCTACTCATATCCAAAGAGCATGCACACAACAAATCTCAGCAAGGCCTAGGAAACCAGTAACAGCAAATTAGATGCTAATCAAGATAATAGCACTTAAATTAGAAATCCTAGTCTCAGCATGTTTTAGCAGGATGAACCTATGCTCTCCCATAAAATCATAGCAAATTAGATGCTAATCAAGAAAACCTACCTGAGTAAGAGATTCAACTGTAGCAAGCATTGAACGTCAGTGGCACTAAACTTTAGAGGTACTATAGTGTAATTCTTTGGGATTGAAATGGTACTGAACTTGGATTAGAATGGCACTAAACCAAGGCTATTTTGGGCTATGTGCAACATCTCTAGCTAGTGATTTTGAGTGGGGCAGTGAGTGAGTTTTCAAGTGGAGTAAGACTTTGGTGCATCTTGATTCAAGGCTATCATCTTGGGGTCAAAGAAAGTGCTAAATTTCTCTAATCATATGTCTTTTCAATTTTGGAATTGGTCAATAATAGAAATTGTGTTTAAGGCATTTTGAGAGGTGGAGAGTAGTGGGTTCAAGACTAGGAAAGCTGCTAAATTTTTCATTTCTTATTCTGTAGCTCCTCTTTTCTATAGGACTAGGTTCTTTTTTGTGATGTGCAAGCTTCTTATCTTGTGGGAGATTTTTGATGTTTGGGCTGTGAACTAAACAAGGTGCAGTGATTTTTTTTTGAAGGTGACAACTGTTGTGATGCTTCCATAGGCTCTCTTTCTTATGTGTAGGCGATAGGCTCTTTTTGTAGGCTTTTTCTTTTTTCTTAGTTTTTCTGGTTGTAGGCCAAAATCTCTTTTTAGGCTGAAATCCTCCTCTTCCCCTTTTTTATTTTTGTGTGTAATGGGCTTTTAAAGATGTAGAATTAAAATTTATTTTCTAAACAAATTCTTGTTTTCTAGTTTCACTTGTATATTATCTCTTATCTCTCATCCATTATCCTTTTTATCTTTTAATTTTTTTATTTATCTTTTGTTATCTCATGGATTTATCTTATTATTTTAGAGTTTTCTAGTCCTCATCATCTTATTTTTATCAGCTTTTTTTCTTTATCTTTTTATTGACTTTCATCTTTGTTATATTTTATTTATCTCTTAAATTATTTTTTTATTTATCTTATTATTTTTTATGAGTTTAATTTTAATCCTAAAATTTAATTTTGGGTTTCATATTTTGGGTTGAGCTTGACCTTGATTTTGGATTTAATTTTAATTTTGGGTTTGATTTTAATTTTGGCTTTGGGTTAAATTTTGGTTTAGGTTTTGGAAAGTGGATGGATAAAATTAAGTGCCTACACAAACCAAGCATGGAACCCCAAAAGATGATGAATCCAAACATGAAGGAAGTGCTGAAGAAGGAAATTATCAAATGGCTTAGCAATGGTATTATCTTACCTATTTTAGATAGTGTATGGGTAAGTCCTGTACAATGTGTGCCAAAGAAGGGAGGAACAATAGTAGTGGAGATTTGTACAATGAATTGATCCCTACAAGAATTGCCACTAGATGGAGAGTTTGTATGGATTATAGAAAGTTGAACTAGGCAACTAAGAAAGATCACTTCCTATTGCATTTCTTGGATCAAATGTTGGATAGACTTGATTGGCGCATATACTATTGCTCTAAACTGCTCTTTAGATGGCTATTTTGGATATAATCAAATAGCCATTGCACCAAAAGATCAATAGAAGACTACCTTTACAAGCCCTTTATGGAACCTTTGCATTTCGAAGAATGCCCTTTGTACTATGTAATCTACCTTCCACTTTCCAAAGGTGTATGATGGCCATCTTTTCTAACATGGTGGAGGACATTCTAGAGATTTTCAAGGATGATTTTTCTATTTTTGGTAATTCTTTTGATCATTGCTTACATAGCTTGTCTCTTGTTTTGAAAAGATGTGTAGATGCTAATTTAGTGCTGAATTGGGAGAAGTGCCACTTTATGGTGCAAAATGGAGCAGTGCTCGGCCACAAGGTGTCTATACATGGGCTTGAGGTGGACAAAGCAAATATTGCAATAATTGAGAAGCTACCATTGCCTACAAAAGTAAAGAGTGTCCTTAGGCATGTAGGCTTTTATAGAAGGTTCATCAAGGATTTCTCTAAAATAAGCAACCCATTTACCAACCTCCTTGAGAAGGATGCTACATTTGAGTTTGATAGTGATTGTGTGGCAGCATTTGAGACTTTGAAGAAAAAGTTAATTTTAGCCCCAATATGTATCCTATCTAATTAGTAGGCCCCTTTTGAGATAATGTGTGATGCAAGTGACTATGCCATTTGGCTATTTGAGGATAGAGGAAAGATGGAGTGCTTCATGCCATTTACCATGCTAGTAAAACACTTGAGGCTAAAATGCACAAGATGCCTCTAAACTATGGGGCAATTGCAAAAGACCTCCTAAACTTTCAATTGTTGCATAGAACCCTCATTAACTTACTAGACTTGGCAATGCATCCCCTTCATTATTTTTTCTATTAAAAATTTGATGAAACCTAAATCACATGGTAAAACCTCAAATTGACCCTTGTGAAATGATAGAAATGCCACTAATAAGAATGAACCCTCTAAAATGGAACCCAATTCGTAGCTTTCAAAGGATTGAAACCCCATCTTTGCCCAAAGTCCCCAAATCAAAGGCCCCTCCCCCGAAAGGAAAAAAAATCATAGAACGAGATGGAGAATTGGCCTAAAAACCATAATTTATAGACAAAGAACTAATCAAGGCAGCCTCCAGTGATTTCTAATTGATCTTAGAGGGGAAAACAAGTTCTACAACTCAAACTAGAATATGAGAAAATCATTTTACTTTCTTGGGTTTTGTTTGTATGCTCCACTATTTGCAAGAGCTATTCTCAATTACAACCAATGCACAATAAATGAAATGAAACATAACTAGCAAACTAGCCTTAGTTAAAGCACTAAACATAAAACAGACACTTTAAAATAACTTATTAGAAAAAATTTGGCCTCAACAAAGATAAGTTTTGAAAAACATATCAATTACCAAAGACCAATGTATAACAACAAACCGAGCCTTTTCCCATTAGGTGGGGTCGGCTACATGGATCAAATAACGCCATACCAAAGACCAATGTAATTTCAGAAATTTAGAGAAAAAGAAGAAAGCTCATAGCTTGATGCTTATAAGCACCTAAATGTTATGTGCTTTGCTAGAAACCAACATGGTTGATGAACCAACCATATTACATAGAAACATTTTTCATGAATTTTCCAAAGATATAAATCAATCAAATTTTGAAGTAAAAGTTGCTATGGCTGGTGCATTTGCCCTGATGACTCCATATTTTGTTTAGGGTTTCAAATTGGTTCCAATTTAGGGGGTTCATTCTTGTTAGGAGCATTTCTATCTTTTCACATGGGTCAATTTGGGGTTTGACCATGGGGATTGGGTTTCTATCTAACTTTTAATGAACAAACTAATGGACGGGGTGCATTACCAAGTTTAGTGATTTAAGGGAGTTCTAGACATTGAAAGTTTATGAGGGTCTTTTGCAAATGCCCCTTAGTTTAGAAGGGTTCTATGCATTTTAACCAACACTTAATGAGGTTCAAAAGAATTATGTAGCTACAGAAAAAAAGCTTCTTGCTATTGTGTTTTCATTTGAGAAGTTTCAAGCATATTTGCTTGGCTCACAAATTGTTGTTTTTATAGATCATTCAACCATCAAGTATTGCACCACAAGGAAAGATTCAAAGACTAGACTATCAAATAAGTCCTTCTCCTACAAGAATTTGACTTTGAGATGAAAGATAGAAAAGGATCTAAAACTCAAGTGGTGGACCACCTCAATAGATTGGGGAATGGTCCCTTACCTCCTAACTCCCCTTGAAGAGATGTTCCTTGATGAACACATTTTGAGTGCCACATGTGCCCCACTTCCTTGCTATGCAGATTTGGTGAACTATTTGGTTAGTGGTGTCTTACCTTTTGATTTTTCTTTTCATCAAAAGAAAAGGTTTATTTATGGTTCTAAATTCTATTTTTGGATTGATCCTTTTCTCTTTAAGTTGTGTAATGAAAAGTTAGTTAGGAGATATGTGCCACAAGAAGAGGTGTTGAGTATCCTCCAACCTGTCATGCTTCAAATTATGGAGGCCACTCTAGATGAAATAAGTCTGCGACTAAAGCGTTAGAATGTGGTTTTCATTGGCTAACTTTTTTTAGGGATTCTCAAAATTTTGTATCTACTTGTGATAGGTGCCAAAGAGTAGGAAACATCCCTAAAAGGCATGAGCTACCTTGACATGGAATCCTTGAGATTGAGCTATTTTTAGGGATCAATTTCATGGGACCTTTCCCATCTTCTTAGAATAATAAGTACATCTTGGTTACTAAAGAAATGTTTCCAAATGGTTTAAGGTTGTGGCTTTACCCACTAATAATAGTAACCAAGTTGTTAAATTTATGAGAAAGAACATTTTTACAAGATTTGGTACTCCAAGGGCTACTATTAATGATAAAAGATCACATTTTTGTAATTTTCAAGCAGGTATTTTAGCAAAGTATGGAATAAAGCACAAGGTCTCTATAGTATTCATCTCTAAACAAGTGGATATATAGAAGTATCAAATGGAGAAATAAAGTGGATACTAAAGAAAGTGGTGAAGCTGACTAGGAAAGATTAGATGATGCATAGTAGGCATATAGGATAGCCTACAAGACTCCTTTAGAGATCTCTCCCTATAGGCTAGTTTTTGAAAAAGCATGTCATCTTCAAATGGAGTTAGAGCATCAAGTATAGTGGGCAATCAAGCTCCTTAATTTTGAGTTGCATTGTACAAAAGATAAGAGACTTCTCTAATTGAATGAGCTAGATGAGATAAGAGGAGATGAATATGAGAGTGCCCAAATCTACAAAGAGAAGATAAAAATGTGGCATTATAGGAAGATAGTGCCACGTGACATCCTTATTGGTCGAAGGTGCTCTTGTACAATTCCAAGTTAAGGTTATTTCCTAGCAAGCTCAAGTCATATTAGAGTGGGCCCTTTGTGGTGACCAAAGTCTTTCCTTATGGTCTTGTGGAGTGTTGGATGATCTATGGACACTTTCAAAGTAAATGGATAAAGAGTAAAAAGGTACTTGGGAGAGGAAGGCATGGCTGAAAGGGTAGCCATGCTCTCATACAATCCTTAGGTCCTTTATGTATAAGGAAATCTACTATAGACTATAAACTTAGCAACTTTTATAGCTTTCTTAGGAGTAATTGAATTATGCTTTGTTTTTATTTAGTTCTTGCTTTTTTCCTTTTTATGTGTGCTTTGGTGTTTTCATTGTCTTTTCTTACAACAATAAAGGAGGAAAGAAGAAAATTGGGCAGCAAATAGGTGGCCCTCACTCTAAGCTAAGGGTGCCTTATTAAGAAAAATAAGGGGTTGCTATAATCTCTTAATTCTTATTCAAATTACTGCATTGCATATGTTTGTTATGTTCCTTATAACCCATTTAGGGTTGTGTTTACAACATTAGGGACACTATTGGTTTTAAGTTTGGGGGTGTTGTGCATTACACAAAGAGAGATGTAATCCAAAGGCTTGCCATATAAATGAAAATTTTTCCCTAATTTTACATGCTTGCATTTAGATTAGAAAGAAAGAAAGTATGTGTGATGAGTTCTGCATGCTTTTGCTACATTCAATTCAAATTCAATAAATATGGTAGGTGAATGTGCAATTAGTCCTTAATTCAAGTTTCTTGTGAGTTTTGTGTTCAATTTTTGCATGCTAATTGTGAGATTGTGAGATATGAGATGAGACATGAAAGTAAGGAATGGACAATCTAGAACTTGTTTGATTAACTCTTAAGATTTGCTAAAAAGAGTTTTGAATGCTAATGATAAAGGACATAGGCCATCTTTGGTAATTATTTGGGAAATTAGAATATGCAAAACAAAGAATCTAAAAAAATACAAAACTAAACTACCTAGCTAGAAAGATTGTAAGAATGTTCTTTTAATGAATTAAAGATTAGGGATTTCACAATCCCACTACCAATCCTAATCAACAACTAACAATCTTATGATTCTTTAAACTTAGGATTACCAATCAATGTAGCCTTGTATAAAATCCCTTATTCCTAAGGTGATTAGACCTGCCCTTGCATTTAATTGATTATTTGTCTATATTAATAGAATTAGGGATTGCATGACACTTAAGCATATAAAAGATTGCACCTAAAGTTAAGGGTGTTCCGATCCTAGTAATTTCTAGATGTATTCTACCTAACCGAACCTAGAGTGGGGTTATCTATTCTTAGAATCACTTGGCTCTTTCTTAAATCTAATTAGGTGATCAGGCTAATTAAATTCATTAAGCTTAGAGTAGAAAACAAATCTTTTAGTTCAAGAATAACAAGATCAATTAAGTTACCAATTATTCATGTTAGTTCAATTGCTAATCCTTATTAAAGATTTACCACTCATTATCATTAAATTTAAATCAAGATTTATATAAATAAAAACTATCATGTAGTCAAAATCTTGAAAAGAAAAAAGGAATTAAGAAGAACAAGAATAGGAACAAAGATGCAAAACTAGAATTAAGAAATCAAATTCTAAGGTATCTATTCCTAGACTCCCTTTGAACAAGATCACTTTTCTTCTTGAATCACACCTCTTTTTCCTCTTCCAACCTCCAAGAACATATCCTAGCCATTGATTCAAGCATAGATCATGTTCTTGTGTCCAAGATTTTACTGCCACAATCAGATCCTCACCAAGATGTGCTATACTCTTGCTTTCTTCTTCAAAATCTGCCTCTAAGAAGATGTGCCATTCCTCTTACAGTAAACTAGGTTAGAAAGGAGGTTTTGAAGTTATTGACTACCACAAACTCACCCCAAACTTGTGGATCTCTCAAAATGGGTTTGATCTAGAACTTTTGAATCCATGTCAAACTTTGCAACTTAATTTTGGACTACGAGATAGCAAAATTTAGGCTTAGAACTCTTCATGGTTATACCTCTTCCTCTTGGTTTATAGCCTTTTGAATCACCTCAATCAGACTTCTGTACCTCTAGATATTGCTAAAATACTTATTGTTGCCCTAATCAAAATCCTAACCTGAGTAGGACTAGGAGTCTGAATTCTACATGAACTTTGAGGCTTTGGTTGGAAGCCCAAACAAACTTCAATTTGAATGATTTGTCCCATTTTGAAAAGCCCTATATGTTTACATTAAAAGTATGAAGTCCATATTTTCATACTAGAACTCCTTGATGGTCAAAAACCTAAAAGACATATTAGATGTCAGTTTCTTATTAGAATTGGAATTCTTCTCCTTTCTAATTAAAATCACCAAAGCCTTCCAAATTATGTCCTAGCACAAATATGACTCTAATGAGCATACCAAGACGTAATAGAAATATGACTCTCATGGGCCTTTCTTGGAAGCTCATTGTAATCTTGGTATTTTTTGATTATCTAGAATCATGCTCAATCACTCTCCAAACTCTAATTAGGAACCTTATTAAGAGTGACAAAATGGATCTTAGGCCTTTCTTGGGTGCAGGTCCACTTCTTGGAGATTTAGGTTAAATAGGCTAAAACAACCCAAATTTGACTTCATCTTGAACTCTAGTTGCTTCCCCTTGTTTAACTTGCTATATAACTCTTGGGCATCCATTTAACTATGAAGAAAGGTCCTTTATAATGCCTCTCCTTAGCTTTATTGAAGTATTGGACTAGCTTATGACGTATTGGGATCAACTGGGCTAATGTAGCCCACTTTGCAATTCCATGCATTCAGTAGACTTCAAGAAGTGGATCTCCCCTATTCTCACCCAAAAAACTCAAGAAAATTGAGAAATGGATTAAACTTAATCCCAAAGTGGGCGACCATATTTTTTGGGCTATATGTGATGCTAATGTAGCTAGGAAACTCATGAAAGAATATATAGAACATAATTTAAGGGTGCTACATAGTTGGTGGCTTTTTTTCTTGTCTTTTCCTTGGTGGGAGAGCTTTCTTTGAGCATTCTTGTCTAAGGGAGTGCTACATCTTGATGAGTTGGAGGATCCATTCACTGCAAATCTGTCCAACATCTTCTTCTTCTTCTTCTTTTCTTATGCTTTCTTTAATTCTTTTTGTCACGGACATGATTAGTGTAAGTTAGATTTAATTCTAGGGGAATACAATGAAATTGTAACGAATCTTTTGCTGATTCTAGTTTCAATTCTTTGATCTTTATTATGCATAGATGTTTTCTTTGATTCTAGTCTTAATGCTTAGTTAACCTAGCCAATTAACTAAAGATCTAAGAGAATTTATTGATTCTTGACAAAGATAGGTTAATTCTAGGTTCAATTAGATTAAAGAACATTAGATATTAGCATGGATATATAGCATAGGTTAGTGCAATAAATTAAAGGATACTTGTTTTGAATGCTTTTCTTGATTTTCTAAATGAGCACAAACATCTAACCTTTAGGTTCAAGAATAAGGTTTATTTGACTAGAGACATCTACATCTAAGTACAATAATGCATTTGGCTGAGCATTCAGCATAATAGGTTTACTTTAAAAGAAAGATAGGTCTTATCTTAGCTTTTGGTAATGTAAAAGGCATGAGTAGAATTATGTTGTATTTGTATAACCCTAGGCTTTATTAATATTTGGTATTCTCCCTACTCAAATCCTTAAACTTAGCATTTAAATTCTGTTTTGTTTGTTTTCTTTATAAGTTCTAATTTATCATTAACTTCCTTGCAATCTAATTAATCTATCAAATAAGGCATTGGAGAGTATTGTGGGTAAGTAGTTTAGAATCCAATTCTCTGTGGGAACAATAATTTACTTTTACCATCGGGATAGTTACTAGCATTACATTGATAGTGTATACTTGCACTTAACCCTAATCAATAATAAATAATTATAGAAACATTAAGTCAATGTCACAATGCCTTTATATACTCATAACTAGTATTACCAGACAAGCCTAAATAATCTCCAATGGCTCAAACAAGTGAGACTTAGGGGCCTCTAAAGAATCTATTAAAATAAAATAAATAAATCACTTGTCAAACTATATTTAGAAGCACTAACATAGCTAGAACACTACTAAAAATAGTGTATCTATTACTGCTTTATTCTAGCATATCCTAAAGTATTATTTCTAGCTATGGCCATAAGTTATTTGCTAACACTGACTTTAAAAATTTTTCTAAACACCATAAAGGTGTTACCCATTTACCAACATTTATTTCAATACTCTCATGGCTTAGAGATGCATATTTACTAATAGATTACCTTCTTATAACCACCATCAACTCAAGGAAAAATTAAATGGATTCTTATGACAAGCTATAATTCATTTAGGAAGCATATGGTATACGATTAGGACAATGGATATAAAGAGAAAGAAAGTTTAGAGAGAGAAACTTAATTAAAGTTATGGTTTCATGAGCAAGTCCCTAAAATCATATAGTTTTAAGAAAAAATTTAACTTACCCACTAGATAATGGAAGGCAAAGAGTTTGAAGCTACCCAAAGGCCATTGCCATCAAACACATTTTCTTCAATGGACAAGAGAAAGGAAGAGAAGGAAACAATTAATTTAGAAGTGCTAAGGATAATATAGGTTGAGATTTGCCCTTTAGGTTAAGTGAATTTTTGAAGGAAAAGTAAAAGGATGAAAATAAAGGGAATTAGGGTGAGGAAAATAAAAGGGCTAAGGGAGAGGAGGGGTTTTAGCTTCATAAGGACAAGAAAGGGAGAGTGGGTGCTAAAGTGAGGAGGAAAGGGGAGGAAAAAAATCCCTACCTCTCTTGTAAATTCACCAAATTACTCTTCTATGTTTTTATATAGTTCTTACAACTCAATAACTAGCAAGCCACCTACCTCAACTCATTGATCTATAGTTGCTCAAAAAGATGATCATGACCAAAGAAGAGGCATACAAAAGAATTGGGACTTGCTTCCAATGAGAGAAATAACAGAAGGAGAACATAACTAGAAGACCAATGTAGAACAAGTGACCCAGAGTGTGCAAGGTTCCAAAAAAAACATTGAGTTACTGTGAAGCCTCATCTAACTCTCCCTCCATGTGTGCAACATTAGTCACCTTTGTGTGACCAATATGTAGCAGCTCTATTAGAGTGTGATCATGAAAACTTCCTAGCACTCTTACCCTCTTCTTTACTACCTATCTCTCTTGTTCTTTAGTGTTTCTTCTCTTTTCTCACTCCTAGTATCACTGTTTCAGTTTCTCTTAATTTTGTCTACCACTTTACTTGGTTCTTTTGTGTTAGTGAAAAATGGGCGTGTGGATATTTTTGTGTGTGTATCGCCAAGAGAAGCCTTCTCATTCCCTCCAAAGTGATGCCTTTGTTCTTTTTAGTGTAGATTCCCCCTTCCAATTCCTCTCTGCCTTCTGTAACTGAGTGGTGCTTCTCTCAGAGTGTTGTCCTCAAGTGTGTATGTGCTCCATGAGCCCTTCTCTCACTCTTTCTCGCCCTCTATCTTAATAGAATGAGGGCTAGCCGCTTCATTTATAGGATCATCTTTTTTGTCTTTTGTTTTTTTATAGCTTCCCTCATCCTTTCTTCTTGTTATGGCCATCTTTTCCTTTCTTTTTTGGGTTTTATTTTCTCTTTTTTAAATGAAAATATTAAATTTTAATAAAATTTGTTACCAAATATTGCTAAAATACCCCTTTATGTCTTCCAGTTTTAACCAAATTAATCCTAAACATTTTTTTTGAAAGTAAGTAGAAAATTAATTGAATTAAACTATGGATTTATTTTTATTTTTGGATTGTATAACTATTCATTACATTTTATCTAATTTAAAACCAAATACTACTAAATTTTTTTTCCTTACCAAAATCAAGCTCAAAAAATTTTGCAATTCAGCAAGAATAATTCCAAATTCAGTAATGGGTTAATTTTATTTTTGAAGTCTAAACAAATTTAGATGTCTACAACCATAGATAATTATCATGTAAATTATTTCAGTAGCATCGGGCTTTTAAAATGGTAGACAAATTAATTACCTTACTACCCACAAGTGTAGGATATTAATTTTGTCTATTATTTTATTAGTGTCATATTTTGGGATCACCTTAAATTAATGTATATACTATTTAGCTCATAGGTGATTATTATGCAAATTATTTGGCATGGGTTTTTTAAAGTAGTAGATAAATTAATTATCTTACTGCTCACAGGTGTGTTGGATATTAACCTTTTATAAATATTTATTTTAAAAATATGGCCCATATTAATTGTTAAATTGATATCATTGCTTTTTAGCTTCTTGTACTTTTTCCCTAAATGATTGAACATTATTTATTAAGACCCTAACTGGGAATAGTTATAAGAGATGGAAATAGCGCATATAACTAGCAATTACCTTGATAGATGTGGACTTTGCTATTAGAGATGACCCTTCACTAGCTTTCAATAATGAAAGTATTGATGGTAAAAGGCCATCATGCCAAATGGCAAAGGGTCAATCACTTAGTATTAATGGTTATGAGGATAATTTCCAAAAACTAAGAGTTAGTTATTCCTACCACAAATGATGACAAAACTTTTTTCACTTCCATTAGGGGTAGGTATAAAGCTTTTACTAAAGCCACAACCTGACAATTAAGGAAGAAATTCATTTACTTGCAATATGATGAAGAAGGTAGTGTTAAGAACTATATCCTAAGAATGGTGAATGTCTTTATTAGGCTAAATGCACTACAATTATTTGCTTGTAGAATAATTAAGGTACCTTGGATGGAAATTTTCTTAGTGGAGGTAAGTATTTTTCATTACAATGCCAATAAATTTTTTGTTGAGAATTTTTGTAATATTCTTATCATTTATATTAATCTATGTGGTGGCCAACTATCGGTGGTTATTATGCATTTTAGTTTAAGTGTCATGGAGCTTTTGAAATAGTGTATAGGCTAGAAAATCTTTTACCCCATAGGTTTTTTACTTCCAAAATTTGTAAGAAAGTTTCTAAATTGTGGTTTGCCATTGATTGCTATTCATTTTGTTAAAACATGTTAAACATGTAGCTTAATTATCTAATATCTATCATGCTAAAGGTGATCTAGTGGGTTGTTTTAGCATTTCAACTCAGGGCTTCTTAATTAATGATGTGCATGGTTTTATTGTGTGTAAAGCTTATTATTGTAGTTTATGATGGGTAGACTATAGTTAGGGTTTTTTTATTGAGGCTGAGTCTTCTCTTGTCCTATGAATATCAGTCTATTGATGACTTCTCCATTAAAGCCATGCAATGTCTTTGGGATAAGGAAAAGGAGTGGAAAACTCTAATCACGGCTTATATGTGTGGAAAACTCTTCTTTTAGTGGCGATTGTTTAGTTAGAGTTTGTGTGCCATGTAATTATAGCAATGGAATTGAGGTAGCTTAGTCATACTTGATTCTTAATTAATTATTCTAATATGTGTGGTTTTAGGTTAGCATAGATTTAAAAATTCTTACAAAATTGTTTGTGCTACATGTTGAATTTGAAAGATTGAGAAATTAACAAAAGTAGCTCGGCATTCAACTCAATGAAACAATTATTCAGCACTTGAAGATGCCTATCAATTAATAGTATAACTCAATTAGAAAGTAATGTAAATTTGAAAATTTAAAAACTTAGGTGCACACTTTAAATTGTGTCATGTGAGCCCTAGTTTGTTTTGTTATGCAAGCACTCTTTTGTTTATATATATGTATATTAAAAGCTTTAAAAGCTTTTGTAGGCACTTTTCTACTCATTCTTGTTCATAGATAGGCCCCTAATATGGCTAAATTTCCCCATTCTTATGGAGGGACATTCCCACTATAGTACCAACAAGAACGGCTTTAGGTTAACCACCACATCCATTACGAAAACAAGATATGAATACCCAGAGTTAGGATTCAAAGTTAGGGTGTGAAATAAGATAAAGGTAAAGACAAAATCGAAAGATAAAAATAGTTAGTGAGAGAAAAAAGTAGGACCTATTAGTTAGATCTATAATACATATAATTGAGAAACTGTGGGAGGAAAGTCAATTGACATGTTGCTCCCTTATGCATTAGCCTATTTCTATTCACATCTAAAACTAGATAATTTCTATCCTCTTTTTGAAAGTCTACTAATGTGTTGCCCTATGAGGGCTTCTTTGTTTAATACGTTATATACGTTTTGATAGTGGGATGTGCTAATCACACTAGCTAGCATGCATTCCTAAACAATTTCATCTTATTGGCCATCTTCTTTAAATGCATTGATGTTTTGTTCACCATCTTCTCTAATTGAATTTGTATAAATGCATTATCCTCCTATATATCCTATGTCAGTATTTTTATCTCTTTTGCATTTCTATTCAATTATGCACCACTATAACATATAAAGCATAATCATTCATCCATGGTCAATTATATGCATCCTATAAATGGTCAAACTGGTCACTCTTTTATGTTATTCCACCTTTATCCCACCCAATATTAGTTGTTTATATAAAATTGGTTGGTTTATCCTACAAGTAATCTTAATTCTAATATGAAGATTTAATGTAAGTTTATGTTGATCTAAATGACACCTTTAATTAGGGTACTTGAGTTTGTTACATTATAAATTGTTAGATCCTTATATAAAAACATTAACTTCTTATTAGCACCAATGACTATCTTCTATTTTCCTAATGATTGGATCAAATATTTCATTGTTGTTCCATCTCTATATGATGAATAAAAAGTATGAGTACATCAAAGATTTGAATCCTATAAGGAGCAATGCAGAGTAAAGGTTAGGGTAGTTATTACTTGAAAAGTTCCTAATTACCTATGTCTTGATCTTGGTGATAATGTAGAAATGTTGCTCCTTGATGAGAAGGTTTATTTTGCTTTTTATGCTTTTTTTATAAGCAAATAACCTATAATCAATGTTTTGTTATATTGTATTTGATTTCAGGGTGAAAGGATACGAGCTACTGCAAAAGCCTCTCTAAAAGTTTGTCACAAAATAAAAGAAGGAAAGGTTTGTTACATGGAGAACTTCAATGTAAGTATGAATATTGAATCATGTAGGCTAACTAAGAATAACTATAGGCTATCGTTTAATCTATAGATGACTATTGAAGATGATATTCTTTCAAGAATTCCTAAAAATGGCTCTGATTTTGTTGAATTCAAGGATATTGAATTAGAGTCTTTTGATAGTGCATTTTTTGTAGTTACTAAAAACACACATATTAATATTTCTTATTATTATGTTCATTTTGCTTCATCAATATTATTGATTAAAGTTTGTATTGTAGATGTTATAGGATTATTATCTGGTATAGGTGAGGCTAGAGAGCAAATTGTAGTTGGAAGGAGAGCTAAAATGGTTGTATTAGAACCTAAAAATCTTAGGTACTTTTGATGTTTTTCATTGACATGTACTATCGCAATTTATCCTACTTTTTTTTCTTATTTATGCTCTTCTTTTGGTTAATGATGTTGCTACATAGGAGAAAAAACCTAGAATGTACTCTTTGGAAGTGTTATGAAGATCAGATCATGTCATACATGGATGGTAATCCTCATAATTCTACTATTGTTATCTTGCAGCTTGCAAAGCTAAAGTGTTTAAGAGGTTTGTATACTAACAACATAAAAATATGATTATTCCATTCGATTTTGTTTGTTTGTCATCCCATTTTCTTTATGATGATGTAGGAAAGGTCAATGTATCTAATATTAATTATGGCACCAAACTACTAATCAATGCTGATTTGGTCAAGGTTGAAGAGTTCAAAACAAGGTACAATTGAATATATTATTGCCATTAATTCCCATATATTTCATTGTTCAGTGTTCTGTCTTTTTTTCATCCATTGCTATTAACTTGAAGTATCAATCATTTGTAGAATTTGAAACAGTGATATTGATAGTGGACAAAAGTTAACTCAGCTATCTACCATTCTTCATATTCCATTGTGAATGACTTCCTTAAAGATAGTCAAAGACAAACAATTTCAAATATGAAAGACACAAGGGAAGTATCTTATATTTATATAGAAATGTTTTCCATTTGACATAAATTACTATTGCATTCTTGGTATGATCAAGTTTGTAATTTCATTTTTATTTGATTGTTTATTTGTATTAATGTCTTTGCCTTTAGGTGGTTACACCATTGAGTCAAAGGTTAATTGGTGTACAAGAGTTGCAAAAGTTCTCTACATGGCACATGTTCTAATGAGGACAACTGGTATTGTAAAACTAAAACACATGGGATACTTATTACCCAATGTAATAACACTTGAATAAGATAATTATATATACATTCATATGTATTTGTGTCCTTTGTCTAATCATCTTTACTATTCATTATATTCCATGGCAGAATCAACATCCATGTCTAAGTTGTTGATTGTATAGATTCTACCTCTTTTATACTATTTGATAGAGATTGCACAACATTGTTGTCAATGACTGCTATGGAATTACAAGAAATTCAATTTACTAAGGCAATTCTTATTAGTTGTGATATGTTTATCTAATATTATGTGCCGTATAATAAGAGAGTATTACTATCATTGCTGTTTTGTCACCATATTTGATTAGCTATATAATTATTTTTTTCCTCTAAGGCACCATCTTGGAACAATCTTGAAGAGTTCAATTGTTCAATTGATAAATCATTCTTATTTAATGTCAATGTTAAGAAATATAACGTATTTTCCAATGAAGAGTCTACATACCAAATTGGAAAAGTTTGTGCATCTATTTCCATTATTCAAACCTTCCTAAGCACTTATCATAATGCTAATGTACTTGAATATACAATTCTTTCTTAATTTATTCAATTTGTACTAAAGTTAGCTATTGTCTTTATACTCGTTTGTATGCTTTACTATAGCCCAAATTCACTTTTGATAACAACTGTAATAATGATGTGGTCCCAATGACAGCTGACAGAGCAACTATATGTCCTTAATATGTTTATATTTTGGTAAATGGTACATATATTTTTTACTTTTGTTACTTTGTATAGGATGTTGAAAGTCATACATGTGATAATGTTGATTTGGAGACATTAGTTAGGTTGTAATTTCTCCCATATTGAATTGTAAATCCACTATTAATGAAACCCAATAATCGACTTCGAAATCCAAAAAATTAAAGATTTAGAATACATGAGACAATTAATGTCAATTTCTTCTTCTGGGATTATGATAATGTTTCCTATCAATTACAACTTGCTCTTATTTGTTGCTCTTCTCTACAATGGAATGATGTTTTAACTGGTGTTATTGATGTTTGTATATTTAATTTTTGGGAGGCAATTCTTACCTGAATTGTTCTATTAGTATTTATTTTTCATTGTTTTCATCTTTTGCATTTTAGTTGCTTAATTCCTTCTTTTATGTATGTGGTCAATATGGCCACTTGTATTTTTTAATTCTAAACATAATTAAATGTCATAGTGAAACACCTTATAGTTATTCCTCCTATCAATGACACCACAAAGGTATTTACCATTTAGTGTTTCTATCATATCAATTGCTGCAATTTTCATTTTGTATCTGTCATTTAGTGTTTCAAATCTTTTATATATTAGTTTCTTCTTTGCTTCTTTTGTCTATGTTGTCCATAAGGCCACACGTGTTCAAGTGCTCTAGTGATAATTAAATGTCACCATTAGATACTTTATAGTTTTACATCATACATTTTTTCATATTGTGTTCTTCCTTGAACCAATACATTCATCCTATTTTTAGATATTGCACTATTGCATTGTTGATGACCAACAACTCTGCTAAAAAAAATTAATACCTCATCCATACTGCTTTGCTTGAATTCTATAGAAATATGATATAAACATGTGTAAGAATAATCTATTGCCATAATATTTCTATAATTACAAAATATGCCAAGAAGATTGCATATCATTTATCATCAACTAATTATGGTAAAAGTTGAAATATAGCCATCACCAGTAAATATAAACAAAGTCTTATAAAAAAACAAAAACAAAGATTTAGCCCTTTAGATGCCCATATCCTTCCTCTGTTTTCATATTGCACTTTAATCTACATTTCTTTTGATTGAAAATGTCAGTTCCAATGCACTTTGATTGTTCTCTTCTTCACATTTGAAAACATTATTGATTGGATAGTTATTGGTCTTCAGAGTGAGCAATTTTAGCCATGGTGTCTTTATCATTATCCTCTAGTTTGGCTTCATGTTTGTCCTCCCAATTGTGAGAAATTGTAGGGATTGATTTTTTATCAGCAATATCACAATTCCATTGGTGTACATGTTACAATGATTAATCAACAGTGTGTGCAAAATTGACACACTTTCCAAAAGGGTTGGCAATGTGATTGTTGTCAACATAAAGAAAAATGAAATCTTCTATTTTGAAAGTTGTTAGATATGGAAGTTCAAGCAATAATCATATGAAAGCATGAGCATTCAACCATAGTGTGTCAGAGTTTAAGAAGAAAATACCATGTCATTTGCTAGCATGTAAAACTTAGTGCATCTTCTCATGGTTTCAATGGAATGATCCTTGGCATTGTAGAATTTGTCCTCCCACAATAGATCAATTGAACTAAAATTGACTTTTGAAACCCCAGCCTAGGAAATCTTCATTGATGAAATCCTTTTGCAAATCCCAAAATTTGTCATTATTATGATTGCGTGCAATCTTCAATATTCCTATCTTAAGATTCATATGCTCACTTATCCAATTGATCCTAGAATAAAATAATCTTTTCCAAGCATCATTCTATTCTTTCTTAAACTTAACTAATTTTCCAATTCAATTTAGTTCATAAAGCGCAACCTAAGGAAATAATCACCTAAACAACATCATAAAACTAAGATTAATAAAAATACTAACTATTCATGCATAGGTCCATTGCAAGTGCCCTAAGAATTACTTAGTTACAACTCATTCTTGAATCAAAACAACTAGAATAAAAAGAAACATAACAAAACAAAGAAGAATAATAGATGAAGATGGAGTAAGCAAAACAAAGGGGTTTCTTGGCTTAGGGATGAATTCTCTAACAAAACTTGATCTTCCCCCAATTTGGATCCTTCTCCTCCAAGGTCACAAACAATGGCACTCTTCCAAGTTGTTACAACTCAAAACTTGGTGGAACTGAAGTGAATTGTGTGTGATTTCAACACATGAGTCGTCACTTTCAAAAGCTGCCACAAACTTCCATTTATGGGGTTTCTAACCCTAATTGGGTTAAGAGGGGCATCCCACTCTATAGCCCAAGCAATTACCTAATTTCAATAATCTGACTTGTCACTTGAATGCAAAATTCTGCCCTCTTACCCACTGAATTAGATGATATGGTTTTGTAGCTATGTCTATTAGCTTTCTTATGGTTTAAGAATCACCTAATTTAGAGGTCTAGATAGGAAGTTATGGTCAAATTACTGACTGCTGCTTAGTCTATGCGAGATTGTTTCCTTTAAAAGAATTCCTATCTTTATGGCAAATATCTCTCCTTACTTAAGCATATCTTTAGCTAATCAAGACATTCCTTTCTTGCACTTCATTCTTTCCCATTTTTAAAGTTAAATTGCTAATCACATGGGAATTGCACCACTTTTCATTTTCTTATTGAAGTTGAGTCAATACGATTTAATATGCAGCCACCTCATCTTACTTGGCTTCCAAGAAACCAATTATTTGGACTCCGAGAAATCGATTACTTGCACCTTTCTTTTCACCAATCTTGCACATTGCTCTCTTGCTTCCTGTCCAAAATATGCTTTTTCTTGTGCCCCAAGTAATCTCTTACTTGCAGGACAAGAAACCACCAAAAATTCATGTTTTCTAGCTTAGTGCAACATTTGATCAAATGGAGCATTAGTATAAAAGAAATCACACAATAAACCAATAAATACTAAGAAAAAACATGTGAAATAATAGAAGAAATTAGACTTAAGATGTTACCAAATATGAATTTGGATGTTTGAACTTAATTCAGTTTGTTTATGAATACAATAACACGATAAAATATAAAGTTATAATAATAAAAATATATGCAAATTTTACCATAAATATTAACATTTTTTCAAATTGTATACATATCAAAATTTCATTCATTTTAAATGAGTTTCTAATGTCTATGATTAAGAATACTACTGTGCAATCCAACTATAACTATTCAAATTTTTTTAGTAATTACAAGGAGATAGAAGCCCAAAATAAAAGAGAAAAAAATAATCAAAACTACTTAATCATAGATTAGTAAGAACCGATATTGTTAAAATATTTGTAGGATACTATATCAACATTAGCTACTCTTACATTTACACTTGCATTCCAATACGTACGTCTTTATATGTGTGTCTATATATATAAATATATATTGTGTGTGTGTGTGTGTGTATATATAAACAAATTGTTCATTAACCTAAATGAACAAACGTCTTGTAAGGACTTGTTTATTTATTAATCATAATTTTAAACTTTTGGTTCAAATTTTTTATATAATTTTAACGAACATAAACAAAACAAATTTAAATAGAGCTTATTCACGGGTTGTTTAACAAATATATAGGTCAAGTTACACCCCATTTGATATATGGCCAGCTGGAAATTGCTGATCCATAATCGTTATCCACTTAATGAGATCAAATCAACTTTGGTCTACAAATGAAGTTACATTTAAATCCTTTGTGTATCAATTAATATTCTTTCACCTGTAATCGGTATTCTATATCATTATATCTATATATATAATAAATACATGTGGCTGCCTTGTATAAATATGTCTTCCTGCCTTTGCTTTTTTTTTATTATTTTTTTACAATTTTATAATTGCTGCATGTGGAGCCTACACTACTACACGGACTGCCCTATACAAAATGCGGGCCTTGCCACCTAATGTGTGTAACGACTCAAAAATGGGTAGCCACTTCATATGAACAAAATTTGGATAGCCACTTCATATGAACAAAAATCTGCTGATGAAATCATTCTCTTACCCAATGCGATTTCGTTGTATAATTATATAAGTCAGACTAATATTCTGGTTATGTCCACTTTAAAGGCACGTATTCAGAAGCAATATTAATGGCTTTGCAAACCACACCCCTGAGCCAACCCAAGATCAAAATATGATCAGATGAAGTAACTAACTCGGACAACAGATCATCTAACTATCTATGGAAAATAACAAATTCAATACGTAGTTTTTTCGTTGCTCAAAAAAAAAAAAAAGAAAAAAAACCTAAAGTAGTGATTACGGCACTTAATTCCACAAGTAAAGGACAACGCGTGCACTGCAAGCATGTCCTCCCAAGGACAAGCAAAGGCAAAGTGAAGAATGACCATTCTATAATGGGTACAATGAAGATGGACTATGACAATTCACAAACAACAATGATGCACACCATAGGTCCATATGTTTCCCGGTTTCCTCAAAAGGCAAATCATGTGGCTCCTTCGAACTGCGGACCAGCACGGTTCTTTAGCACTTGCTCAAGATGGTGGGCAGTATCTGGTGGGTGAGCCTCCACTCTCGGCCGTTCCGGCACAACCCACCGCCCATCGCTGCTTCTTACCATTCCCTTGTTCTCGTCCTGCCGCCAATGCGGCGGCACGCCGTACTCATTCCGGAGAAAGTCGCAGCTCTTGTTGACAAGAGCAATGTCTCTTTTGGTTGCTAAACGGAACCGTTTCCCCTTTCCATGGTAGCCATCCACCAAGTGCAAATGGGCCTCCAAGTTATGTGCACATCCAAGATCATTAGTTGGCTTTAGAAACGGGCTATGTGTATGATCCAATGCAAGCTCAACCCCAACATGTGCATAGCTCCATGGAAAAGATAAGGTATCCTCTATATACTTCTGGAATTGGAACTTCTCATTGGTTATTATCCCAGGCACTGTCGGTACCTTATCATGCACATTGATAACCCTCAAAACCTTAACCCCAAGCTCCTCACACCTTTCCTTAAACCTCAAGTTCCCAACTCGGGGGCCGGAAAACGAGTACACGGTTACCGGAATCTCAGACGTGAGGTTATCATCTTGTACAACGTTTAATCTTAACTCAGCAATGTCATACGCGCTCAATATTGCTAAAGCAGCACCAAGACTGTGCCCTGTGATTGTGATGCTGAGTTCTTCCTCTTCGTAGTACTGAAGAAGCCGCTTCACTTCTGCAAGAATCTGTTCACGAGCTGAAAATGAGCAATAGTTGCAGGAGTCTTCTTTCTTGGTGTACAAGTCATAGAAACCGGATTCGATTTTGATTGTCGGGTCGTTTCGGAAATTGGCCGGGCGGAGAATATCTTTGAGATCATAAATCCATTCCAAATACGTTACAGTTCCTCTCCAAGCAATCAGTATGTCACGGCGTCCCAACCGTTTGATCTCGTCTTCGTCCGTGGCGACGGCGACATAGCCCATCCAGTTCGCGTGGGGGCTCCAGACGCTGCTTAGTTTCGATTTTTGAAAGAAGTTTGGAAGGTTGATGTTTGATGTAGCATAAAGATACCGGCTAACGGTATAGCCTGTGTTTGCTGTGTCGAGCTTCTCAAAGAAATGTGATGGGTGGTATTTGCACGTTCCACAGTACCTGGAGTGAGGATCGAAGTCGAAGGAATCATAGCAGGCTTGAGCGAATTCGCCGTAGCGGATGATTTCCCGGCGGAGATGGGGATTTAAGGGGTCTAGAAGTCCTTCCCAGTCATTGCAGCCTTGGATTTCCTTCCATACGTGATTCAATGGGGGCTCAGATTCACCAAGCAAGGTTATGGCTTCTTCGGTTTCTTCTTCCAACTCTGAGGTTAAGGTTGAGATTGAAGAGAATTTGAGGGATGGTTTGAAGTTTGGTGAAAAGGGTTTGCTAGGAAGGAAGAGAGTTGTGGTTTTGTTGAGTTTAGATCTTGGTAGAAGACCTTGAGAAAGAGGAGTTAGGCAAGGGGAAATGCGGTTGTGAAGAAATGGCAGAACAGAAGCCATAAGAAAGTGAAAATAATTAAGACTATTTTGGGGGGGACACGGAAACAATGAACAAGAGAGGAGGCCAGCAAAGTGGAAAGAGGATGCAATTATGGAGAGGAGGAATAGTACTCTGTGTGGAATGAGAGATAGAAAGGGATAGGAAGACGTTTTAACTATATAATAAGAAGACTTCTATATGTGAAAAACGTGTGTTTGACGAAGGGCATCGAGAGAGGGAGATTTTGCGAGCTAAGAAGACACAGAAGGACCAAGACTTTGGGAGGATAGAAAGAGGATAACAAAGGTAGCTTTCAACGATGGAAACGTTTCTCAGAAATTAGTCAATGATACTATTAAAGTAACCAATAAGAACCAACAAAAAAGAAAAGGAAGAGAGATTGCATAAGGGAAAAAAATAGGCCACCACATTCTTTCTTTCTTTTCTTTCGATGTGAAGTAAGAAAGTGATATGAGTGATATTTAATTACATGCACTACATAGTATACTTTAACATGGTTAAAATGGGGCCCAAATGACTAATTGACGATAATATTAATTAACCATAGTTAAGTATATTTATATAAAACTTTAAATATATTATGTATTTACTAAAATATCATATATAAATTAAGAAAAAGGAATGGATTTGGATAATCATTATTCTCATTTTCAAGGGTATTTTATTTTATTTTCCTATTTTTTCTGAAATAGAAAATAAAATATTTTTCAAAAAATATATAATGCTTAGTACGTAATACACATAATATTTAAACTTAATTGATTTTTTAAAATATTAATTTTGATTAAGGTAGTTAAATTAGATATTTTATGTAATAATTATAAAGAAATTATGAAAATAAAATTATAATTTTTTTAAAAATGGGGAGACGTCATGACTTGAGATACTTGAGCCTTAATGGCATGTGGTGGTTAGAAACTAGAGTCCCAAAAGTATGGTGGTCCCCTTTACTTTGTGTTGTCCACTAACACCAAGGCACTGAGAAAGTAGAGGTGCTCATTAAGATTTGACGATGAGTTCTATCTTGTGTTTTTGGATCGTAATGGGAATAGATAGAAAACTGGCACCACCAATGTGACCCACTACACTTTGGATAAAGCAGCAGGATTTTGATCTAAAATCTCAGGTAAAAAGAGAAACACGTTACCCGACCAAGACAAAAGTGGATCAAGTTATGTTATAATTATATTATTATGGATCTGTTTCCCATTTCTTTTCCAATGAATGCAGAGAAAATTAGTCAACATTTATCCCAAAAAGAAAGCATTCTAATCGGAAAAATTGTGATCTATCACTACAAGAAAAGGCATTCTATTATCCAAAGTATTTTCTTTATTTTTGGATAATTTCACACTACAAAGTTAACTCTTTTAAACTTCAGTGAGTATTTATTAAGAAAATTAGCATTAAAGACAAAGTTGTTCCTATAATTTAACGATAAAAAATTTTAATTTATTTTAATATAAGAGCTAAAACCTTTTTGTATTTAAAAATATTTAATTTATAATTTATTTAGACAAAATTACCCCAAATTACTGAAAGCAATGACAATTTGTTACGAAGGAGGCCCAAATGTCCCATGGGGATTCGAGCATCATTCCTGTTGAGCCCATATACCTTAACAAGACTAAACGTTAGAGGAGAATCCACCTTAGCATGGATACGTGCAGGGCAAGCTTAGCTTGAGGGAGCGCAAACTGCTTGCATGAATGAAGGATTATGTCCTCCACTAAGTGGTCCCAGAGTTGGTAATGTGGTGATGCTTAGGATGAAAGAACAATCATGTGTCATGATGAGCCTTTTAGCGGCCAAATTACTATCTATATGAACCTATTGTTATGTATCATGCGAGAGGAACATGACCTCAAACCGCTCTTCCCTCATTTCAATGAAGGTTTGCCAACTCTTGAACTAATATCATGATCTTGTGGGAAGTACTTGCTTGATTGACCTCTTTTATATGCACTTGACACCCTTTGCTTTGCCTAAGAATGTATTCTAGGAAGTAAGGGTGTCTATGGCAAGAAGAAAAAACACAAAAAATGATATGAAATGGCTAATCTTTTAATGGTGGGATCAGGGGGTGGTCATGGCTAGATGCCCCCAATTATGAGTGGATCAAAGTGTCAAACACTTTGGGAGTAATACCTTTTGAATTAGGATTTGGTAAATTGCCACTCTCTTTATCGGGTTAAAGTCCTTTGTCAAGAAGTCTCTTTATAAATATTTTAACTCTCCACTTTTCCAAGGTAACTCTTTCAAAGTCGGGTGCACTCTCCCATTTGTTACCTGAGTTTAAGTTTTATTTCCCTTCAAGCAAAGTAATATCTTTCAACTTTGGGTTCCCTTTCCCAGTTTTTGCCCTGATATGAATTTTGATTGCCCTTGAGCAAAGAAATATTGAAATAGTTTTTCTTTATCATCTAAAATAACACCTTATAGGAATACTCCAGGTAAGTCAAAATGACGCTCTAATAATTACTCAATTCTCCACATTTAAGAGTTACTTATTAAACGCTTGCCTAATTAAGTCACTCTCAAGTGTTTGCACTCTTAGATAAGTGTTTACTCTCACTGATACCTCATAAGCTTGTTTTCAGGTCCCTCTCCATACTAGTTAGTTTGCTAGGTCAACCAAGATCACTAGGACTTTACTTGGCTTTTAATGCAAGGCTTAGGTAATGGCTAAGAAAGAATGGGATAAGGGTTTATGAAACAAGGAGAGCATAATGTTTTGAACACATAACACTTCATTTACCTCTTTCCTTTTTTTTTTGAAATTTGAGACTGTTGTTGGCTCAAGGGTGATATTTATTTCTTTTTCACTCATCTCTTTTTCTTTCTTTTTTTTCTAAGATAGCTCCTTTTCTATGGTTTTCTCAAGTTTTTTTCTTTGTCTATATTTCTCAGAATTTTACTTTGCCATGCTTTTTACATGGCCAAGACTTAATCAATTGGAAATAGATTCATCCCTTTCCATGAGTCTAATAATATTCCCTCTCCTTTGACAACTTAAGAGCTCCTTTTAGCTCTCCTCTATGATAAGTTCATGCTTCTTCATGCTAGAAGGGTAGTGGTGACAAGGGTTAGTGAAAGGACATATGATGGTGGTTGTGCCATCCTTATTATGCTCAAGTGGATGGCTACAGGAGTTTTTATGTCAAGGTTAGCTTGAAAGGCCCACATGGTCTAAAGTGGCTTAGATCATTTCTTAATCAATGTGGCGATCTAGTGAGTTGCTACAAGGGGCATCAAATAGTAGCAAGGTACTTACTTTCCATAGCATATCTTTTAAGTTAATGCACCTTCACAACATTTCTTTAAACCAAGGCACCCAATCATCTAGAGAATTGAGTATTTTATTGGCAAACCACCTTTATCATAAGCAAAATGTATTTAATCCATATGAAATTAAAGCAACCTTCCTACAGTTTAATGCTGTTGAGTACTAATATTGGAATTACAAATAGATCTCTTTTTTTTTTAAAAAAAAAAATAAACCAAGATTGTCCCTAGTATTAGTTCATTAAGGTCAGTGATACTACCCCTTAGGTGTCATTCACTCATTGATTAATCAATATTTCTAAAGCAACTTTGTTTTTAATGTAAGGGTTAATAACATTTAATAATAAGAAAAGATAATCAAATGGAAAGCAATACATTCATCATGTAAGGGCTTTTATTGATTCAAAAGTGTGCCCATACATAATTCATGCTAAAACCTTGGGCAAAGTCATTAGTAAATGTCATGAGACTTGATGAGATAGCACTTAAAAGTGAAATAAAAAATCACTCAACTACATGGTTAGACCTACTCATTATCTTAAACTAACTTGTCTTCTTGAATATCAAGATCCTGGTTATGCCCTTCCTAGCCTAGTGACGTGCTAAGGCCTACAGTTAGTGCCCTTATTATTACACCAAATTCTAACCATTTATCATTGATTAAATCTTGAACCTTCTTCTTAAGGACATTACAATTCTCCATTGTATGCCCCTTGGCCCTATTATGGTATCCATAGGTTGCATTTCCATCATACTGATCTAGATAGGGAGGATGAAAATGTAGTAGTGGAACTAGAGATACTTGATTCCTTTGCAAGAGATAGATTAAGAGATTGGCATAGGAAATGAGGACAAGATCAAAATCCCAACACCTATTTCCAGGATGTTGCCTAGCATGGTTAGCCTAATGTTTTTACTGGACTGATTAGGTTAGTATTATGGCCATGATGCTAAATGTGGTTGTTATTTACCTAATGTAGTGGATATAGAGGCCAAGTCCATTGGTGATGCTATGGTTGATAGGATTGTGCAAGCGGCACCTAGGAGGTTGTGCCTATTGGGAGCACTTGGTAAGGTGGGTGAGATGCCACAAAAGCTTGTGGGCATGCCTTTTGCTTTTATTTTCCTTTCATTTTTTCTTGATATTGCACGACATGAACCTCCACTTTTCCTTTTTCGATGGTATGCTCTTTAAGAAGGGGATTCTTACCTACTTGGGTTAGTCAATTCTCTAATTTGGATACCACTCTCAACCTTTTCTCCTATAAAGGCCAGGTTGAAAAGCTTCATAGAGGCACCATCAATCTCTTTACCAAAAGAAGAAGCTTGTAGACTACTAATAAGCATTGGCATAGATGCTATAAGCTCAAAAGCTTTTGACATCTACCTCTTCAACTCATTAATCTATTGTTACATCTTACCAAGAGTCTTCCTAAGCTGTTGTTCATCCATGATGCACTACAATCAAGTTCTTTAACAAATGGAAGTAGTGATTTGAAAAGAATTAATTTCCTAAAATGAATTATGCATTGATGTAAAGGTGCTATGCTACAATGCTATGCATGGATTCGATGCTTGATATGTAAAGTGAAAACTTAGGTTGGCAATACAAAAAACTAAAAAGGTTGAAAAAATAGTGCTCTATTACCAATGACTCGATGCAAATAGGAAAAGTACAAATGCAAAATGCAACCATAGCAAGTGGGTTTCTCTCATGACCTATACCTATGCATTATGGAGAAAGTTTATGCATGCAAAAATGGTGAATGTAACCAAAGATTCCTTATCTAGAAGAGTAATAACATTGCAAATGTAGAAAATAAACATGCAATGCGAAATAGATAAAGTGGCAGTATTTCCCCATTGTGCCTAAATTTGGGTAAATCCTAGGCTTATTCTTTGTGTCCATTGGTTTAGGCTAGACTTTCTTGAATAGGTTGGCTCTAAGGCAATTACCAATGTGAGGGAGGTAGATTCTAGATTCCTACATCAAGTTCCCAAATTGTCCCCAATAGGGTCAATTTGAGTGGAGATATGTAGGCTCCTACATAGAGACCAAGGGTCTCATGATGGCTAATCCTACTTTATGCCCTCACTATCTTAAAGGTTCCTAGGAACTTGAGTGTAGAGCTCAAGAGTCATGATCTCCCATTTTCTAAAGTGCATTATGGTGTAATTGTATTGTGTGTGGGGAATATACCACTTACTCACAACCTACCAAACAAAAATAGATCACTAGCCACTAGTTGATAGATATAACCATCTCACAAAATACAAAATTTTTTGAAAATCACAATTTATTTTTAAGATGGCTATAATTGTCATCAAATACAACTTTTTATAAATTCCCACTTTATGTTAGTGGTAGTCACAATCACTACAATTGCATGAAAAATGTAACTTCTTCAAAATTCACAATTAATTCTAGTGGTAGTTGTAATTTAAAACTATAATTATTAGCAAAGTTTGAAATAAAATAAGCCAATGGTGGTTTGAATAGCCACTATCATATTGCAGAGGAGTTTTTTTCTTTTTATTTTTTCTTTTATATAACTATATAATAACTAAAACTATCAACTAAGGTATTATAGTCCACACAAATACTAGTTAAACTAGAATCATATCTAAATCACTGAATCACAACCATATCCAAAATAATTGTAGCATAACTATATATATCGAATTTAATCTAAAGAGTACATTATAATTAAAAGAATTTCTTAAGTATTGAAATGATATTGAATATGATGTAAAGAGTACATTATAATTATATATTCTAATTAAACTTCATTCATTGTCTTCAAGGATTACCATCATTGATTGTCTTGCTTATCCTTGACTTCAACAAAACTAAGAAATTATTTGAATTTGGTTCTTATAATAAAAAAATTAAAACATTGGTCAAATAATGTACTTTAAAAGTCAAATAATAACAACTTTTCTTGGAAATAAATTGAAGATTGAAGACAACTGATCATCATATATACTATCCTTAAAATCATCAACTTGCCACAAGATGTGCAAGAATAGTTGTGATAAATGTGTGGGTTAGCTTAACCCTTTAGTCCCTATCAAGTATGAGACAGTTACAAAAATATATGAAGTTCTAAACAATCTAAGCTATAAATCAACAACTTGTTAGTTATAAATTAACATAAGATTTAGAGGACACAACTAATATAAATCAATATAAGAAGTAGGCCAACAAAGTTTCTTCTATGCACAAGAAAAATAGTAGAATTATAACATCAAGTTCCTTTATCTACTTGACTACAACTAGCGAACAAGATTCATGCCCAAATCAACATCATTGAGAACCCTATAAATACCAATATTTATATTTTACACTAACTAAATACCTCATAATTCCCCTCAATTGGGATATATTTAGTGTCATCCTAGGGGGAGAATGATGGCACTAGTTGTGTAAAATAAAATCCTAAGATTTTCCCTATGTTGAGAGCACTGAAACATTTGCACTCATCCAACATCATAACCACAATATAACTACAATGATGGTATAATTTAGTCACAGATTCTCAGTAAACAAAAAAGATTAATCTAACTTACTCCTAATTCCAAATAGTGATCACACAAGTAACCAAAGGAATCAAGAAAGAGTTATATCTAGTCTCTAAACAGCATATATAGGTTTCAACTCCTCATTGAAATTGGCATAACAATAAAGGTCCCTCTGAACTAGAGTTAGTTTGAACTAAAAAATGGAATTAGCTACAGAGTGCAATCATAGACAAGGAATGTAGTACACAATAAGACATAGCAAAACCTAAAACAAAAGGACACAGCACCAAATTGACATAGATAATGATGGCCATTGAATATTTGATTCAAGAAAAATTCATCCTTCTAATTAAATGCTGTATAGACCTCTTACAAGGTCAAAACACTCTGCATTTTTAGTATATAAGACCTAAAGCATTAATTGAAGTCCATGCATTTAAATAATCAACTACTATTAAATTACTGATATATGTCAATCATCTTTGTTATTACCAATTTCATAGTAACTATCTTTCTTGGATATAATCTTTAAAATTGAATTCTACAAAACAAGCAGCAAAAGAAAATGAAAACGCCTTAGAGAATTATAGAAGTTCAGATGTCATTAACAAAGCAAACTACAAATCACTAATATCTAAAAAGTAAGGAAAACTCAAATTGTAGATCACTAATATCTAAAAAATACATCAAAAGCCAGTCCCTTTCCCCTACCTCTCAGACTCGACATTTATAATGTATAGTACCACAAAGCATACAAGTGGTTAAACAAAACTGATCATGTTAAGGAAGGTATTTAGATATTAGCTTTCTAAGTAGTGAACCATTACACTTTCAAGCACCTAAGGTAGGCATTTAGAAATTATGACCACTTGGCCAGAGAAGACAAATCAAATGTCTAATTGATCCAAACGACAACAAACTTAACAATTTGGATAAATATGAACCAATAGCAAACTTAACAATTTGGGTAGAGAATTCGTATCTTACTTGATCATTTATAGATGTGTTATGGTCTTGGGGAATGTGTATTGAACTTCTTTGCATTAAATGTCTTATTTGACTTTCAAATTGTTCCATTTGGGTTTCAAGAACCTTCCTTTTATTGGTCTCTTCTTCTAACTTCCTTTGAAGATCTATGATCACAGATTCAGATGAATTGCCCAGGGAACAAGATATATTGCCACCACCTACTTGATGATAAACTAATCCAAACACTAGTGTTGGAGTGATGCCAACCTTTAACTTGGCTTGGATGCTCTTTCCAAACACCTAGCCAAGTGAATCATGGGTGCAATGATGGTGGAAGTTGTGTCTTGTCCTTCTAATTTTACAATTTTTTCCTATATGATGAATTAAATAGATTTTAGATAAAAGTCCACAAATTGCAATTATGAAACACAAATAGTTAACTTAGTTAGTAACACTACTTACATAGATTTCCTAAGCCTCATCGTTGACATATGATCCATCCTTTCTTTTATGGGTCTAATTATATATTGAACCTTGACTTGATTTCTGACTTGTCTTAGCTACCTACTTAATACAATGCAATTTAATATTGTTGATATGAACCCACCTAACTCCACCTCAAAAACTAGCTTGTAAGGGGAGGTTTGCGAACTCATATATATAACACCCAAGACCTCTCTACCTAACCAATGTGGGACTTCATCATTCCCGACCCCTTTAAACTGTACGTCCTCATACAAAGAACCAGGATCCATGGTCCACACTAATCAGAGTAGGGCAGGCTCTGAACCATATGATATGAACC
Organism: Dicorynia guianensis; assembly: GCA_037013595.1. NCBI lineage: Eukaryota > Viridiplantae > Streptophyta > Magnoliopsida > Fabales > Fabaceae > Dicorynia > Dicorynia guianensis. The sequence continues at coordinate 18,018,439 of JASUAB010000002.1, read as the reverse complement.
CACCTAACTCCACCTCAAAAGCTAGCTTGTAAGGAGAGGTTTGCAAACCCATATATAACACCCAAGACCTCTCTGCCTAACCAATGTGGGACTTCATCAATTGTTAATGAATATTTGGCTAAGTTAAGTAACTTTCATAAACATTTCATTTATTATCTCTTCATTTCTTTGTCTCAATATCTTAGAACCACCAACATGTTTGATTGTTAGCTTCTTTCTATTTTTAGCATTTTCTCACACATTTTCCTATAATTGAAGAAAGAATGTAATTCTAAAGTAGTGGACATATAGAGATGAAAGTATGTTTTGTGTATATGTAATACCTTTGTCTTTGGACTCAATTGATGTTCAACAAAAGCTGCATATTCTAATAATGGGATAGACTCAAGTTTGCTCACAACATTTTCTATGAAACTCCCATAAATATTAATGTACTTGTTCTTTAGCCACAACCTATTTTCCTTCCTTTTTTTACCTGGATCTTACATAATGTAGGACTAGGCAGTAGTTTCATTACAAAGATCCCACCAAAATTTTCTCTTGTAGACATGAACATTATGTTTGTAACTAAAAAGTACATAAACATATATACACAAAATTGATTTATCTACTTTGAGCATATTGTTGTATACATTGTCCTTGTATTTCCTAAGAACAATGGCCACTTTGTAAAACAAATAGGTAAGAGAGAAACATCTCTTGCCAATTCGCCCAACACCCCAGCTAGAAGACCATCTACATATGTCCCTTTAGATTGCCTATTCTCAAAATGAATTCCTATCTCTTGGTCTTGTGGGAGGGATCACACTTGTCGACAAGTTAAATTTGTAACCTTCCTTACACCTTGCAAGTCTATTGAGAGAATATAGTTAGACAAAAGAATTAGGAGTTGAACAAATCAAATTATATATGTGCTATCTATAATCTTAACCATCCAATAATGTTGAGGTTTTTTCCGTGAATAAGTAGTGGACTGTGAGAATGTGCTACAACCTTTGATTGTGGAACTTCAAGAGTAGATTATAGGGGTGTTGTCAAGAGCTCATTATAGCAGGAAGAGAAGGGAAAGAGTCAAGAAAACCAAAACCCTTGTGAAAGCATGTGGTTTGCCATGCTTTTAACACATATCTTCAAGCTTTATTCATATCAAATAACTAAATGTCTTATACACATTTACAACAAAAATAGATTAAGGTGGCAGGGTATTACACAAAGAAAACAAATAGAAAACTATTGAGTTTAATTTGTACAGTGTGTGATAAGACATTTTTGTTTCATTGACTTGTCCATGTCCAAAATTGGGTGAGATAGAATACAAAATCATGTCATTACTAGATAAATTTAGTAATTTTTAAGTCACTAAATAATTTTGTAGTCCTCTTTTTTCATGGACCTAAAATACAAATTAGAACTCATGTATAACCACACTACCACAAAACTCCTAAATTAAGCAATTATTCTTTAAACAAATTTAAAACATCTAAACAAGTAATTAATAGCAAACAGAACACAAGTTCTTTTACATACCAAATTTGGGTGGTGCTCCACCAATCTTAAAGCTCCATAGATCTTAATGTTGCAAAACTTGAAGTTATGGCCACGAAAAAATGTCATTTCATTCTAAAATGCAAATGAGATAAACAAGTCATTGCCAACTTAATTACAACTGTACATAGCTCTTTTTGAGTTTAATTAGTTCAACATGGAATCAAGTGTAGCAATTAAGTGTAAGTGTGAGTATAATATTGTCCAAATAGCAAGAGTTGATGAGAGCTTGAAGTATAATTGAGAGCTTGCTTTTTAGGATCAAACAACTTGATGACCTATCCTAGCCTTCCAATTGATTTAGGATAAACAAAAACCCAAATTGAAGTTATTATAATATTGAACAAATAGCCTATCTAGTTGTATATTTGCTATTTAAGAAAAGAAGATGTAATAGAGATTTTAGAAAATTGTTACTCCAATGAGGGTAACATAGCTAAATAGTATCCATATTGTCATAGATATACTTCAAAAAGAAGATAGGCTTTAGTAATGTAATAAAGCATATGGTATTACCTTTAGGAGCATCAATTTCAAAATAACAATAATTGAAATGTAGTGTTGGGGTAAATGGATTCTTTGGATGAAAAACTAAAAATAGGGACAAGCAAAGAGGGCAGACTTATTGATATGTTGAACATTTGAAGCCACAATATGAATTTAAGAATTTTGTTTGACGCTAGTTTATGATCAAACCCACAATATGAAAATTTACTTGAGGGACTGATACATTTATAGCTAACTTTATGATCTAACCAATATATTTGGTTGCTTGGCATCTATTCAAGTAAAACTACTACTACCTATAAGTTTGACTACAAATTCATTTCAAAGAGTAAAAACTACAGCCACCTATAATTATGCCACAAAGTTCTTCTTACATTCTAACATTTTGTATAAACTAAAATGCATAATAAGGTAGGCTCATTTTTTTTGACAATTGGGTTAGAGCTGAAGAGTAGTACTACATGTAGCGAGGAGAAAGAATAGTGTTGTATTGTGTCATTCTAGTTTTTGGAGTGTGGGTGGTATTGACATTATCCCTAATATAATCTAGTTCATCTTCATCATTATCTTTATGTTTAACTGGTCACCTTGTTAGAGATACATAGAAACAAGAGTTACTATTCACACACCAATATGAAATAGAATAACAATGCTTAATTTTATTTCATTTGACTTTGATTTGCTAATAAAAACAAACTTACACCACTTTTTATTTTATATTGGTAATTGGAATTTCAACCAATGAGCATAGAGAGGGCAAATTCAACCATCCATCACTGATAAAATAGTACTACTTGTATTGTACATAACAAAATAAGTAAAATGCAATTCAATCACCCTTATTAATCACTTATAATATATATTACTACTTACACTATACATAACAAAACAATTCAAATATCATTCAATTTAGTTCCTTATTTGATTTTTTATCATGAAATTTTTAAAATTCATCCAAACTTATCCTCCATGTTAATTGTTAAGTTCAAGGGGTTATACACTAAGTTCCTAAACACATTGCATTGTTTTCAAGAAGGGGTGTTACATTGCAACTTCTTTGATTGGTATGATCAAGAGATGTTTGATGGAGCATTGAAGGTGACTAAGACTTTGAGGAAGAAGGTTTTAAAGCTACAAACAAGGATGAGACTTGTTTGGGGACTCTGCCTTGTGTTAATGGTAGTTTGTATGATTTCTTGGATTATTGTATGGATCCTTGTAGTAAATGGGAGAAGTGGCAATGAAGGGTCTTGCTCATTGCCATTACTAGACCTTCTGTCTTATGTAATGGCATGTGTGAGCATTAATATGCTGAATAATGGTTATCTTTTTTGGCTTTATGTAATGGTGAATTTGATTAATGCCATGTGTCTTCTATAATAGCAAATTATGTTGGGTTTAGTTGTATTGGCACCTTGTTGAACCTTTTGTACTTAATGGATTAATGTGAAAGGTAATAGTAGATTAAGTATGCATTATTTGTTTTCTATTAGTTGTCTTCTATTTCTAATGATAATGGCATGTAATGGTAGATTATGTGAGCATTGTGTTTGACTTTTTGTAAGTATGCTAATTAGTCACATACTTTTAAGTTGTCTTATTACGCTCTTTCACAACCTACTAATTAATTGTGATTTGGAAAACACAAATAAAGGCACTAAGCATTTGTGCCTTTTGCCAAAAATGAATAGCAACAAATAACATCAACACAATTGCAACTTAAGCAAATCAAAATCTATATTTTGGATAAGAAATATTGTATTAATAATAGCAATTGTCTGAGACCATGTACCAAAATACCATAAACCTATTAAACATAACAGTTAGCCATTTGCCACTAATTAAACCAAAAAACCAAGTACAAGAATGCCTAAATAGAACCATCACAACCCAAAAAAGATAAAAAAGACATCCCTATAACATAACTATATATAGTCTAACTACATAACCATCTACTAGCCACCATCATTCATAGATTCTTGAGTCCTATGCAAGTGAGGAAGTCTCTTTTCATTAGTGTACTGGTAGCTTATTTTCTTATCCTTGATATTGGCTTTTTTCCTTAGATTGAGAAGTGATAGTGCCCTTATCAGCTATAGTAAAGGGTATTTGGAATTGAGGAGCTAGTGAGCTAGACTTATGAACAATACTTGGATTTGCATTGTGAACCCTACAACAAAATGAAACTTGAATGTTTAGTTTGAGCAATAACAATTATAAATACAACCTTAAGTGAATAACTTTGGTCTAGATCTAGTTGCTAGAGGGCCTTTACAAGTTATCATTTCATTCCCCTCAAGTCCACATTTGAATCACTTAATTTTCCATATCTGCTTTTGAGTTTATATGGATTTGTAGTCTCCTCAAGTGCCTTCTTCCACTACTTTTTTGGCCTTTTAGTAGGCCTTTCAGAGGAGGTGGTTGGACTGCATCCTATCTTGAGTTTGGCCACATAAATGGATCATTTGTAGGCTTTATAAACATCTCATATACCTTCTAAAACTTGTCCTTTGAGAAAATATTATGGACAAAATCCTCTAGTGACCTATTATTATGAGCAAGTGTTGCAATGGCATGCCTACAAGGTATGTCTCTCATATCTCACAACTTGCAAACACATGTTCTATTTAACAAATCAACATCAAATTATTGGTCATGTTTATAGTTCACTTGATACCTATGTCCTTTAGGTTCACTAGCCCATGTAGGTGTCCAAAACCAAGACTAAAATCTTTCTTTCTCTAGCCTATTTTGTGCCCTAAGACATATTGGGCTTTGTATCTTCTAATGTTGTCCTTAAACTCTGCCATTTTATTCATTAGACAAACTCTAATGTTGATAGCCATGGAAAGTATTGGTTTCTCATTGGAGTACCACAATTTTGGAGTTAAACTACTTACACATGTTGTTGGTAAGAGTATCATTCCTTGGATAGATTTGAAAGGCATATTTGAACCACCTTTTTGGTGGCGCCTTTGCCAAAGTAGCCTAGGATTTGTCATTTAGATTCTTCATTTCGTTCATGTGCTTTTGAAAGTCACTAGCTGTTGTGGCCCTTGCACACTTCCACATGCAGTTTATCAATTATTTGTACTTGAACTTCTTCAAGAAGCTGGCCATCAAGTGCTTCACATAGAAATAATGGTCTACTTTTAGTACAAGCTCTTCCATTTATAGAGAACAAACCCTAATAGATTGCACAAATAAATTAGTCAAGTCAAGTTGTGAATGATCTTGGGAAAAAATCATAATCAATAGAGGACTAAATTGATAAACTTAAAAAAAGCTAGAGGACAATCTTGATAAACACTTATATTTTTGAAGCACTAAAATGATAAACCTTAAAACTTATAAGGATTAAATGACAAACATCTAACCTTTGAAGAACACTTCTAATAGTGTCCTTATCAACTGAAAAGACCAAAACTACTATAAATACCCAATACCAACTACAATAAATACCTTTTGATGGTCTAAAATGAAGGATCACCCATTGGCAATCGTTGGTCCATTATTCTCAAGGAGTAGTGTAAGGAACTATGTCTACTTTTCCTTGTTTTAACATCTACAATTGCATAAACAATGACATAGGAGCCATTGTTACCCTTATGTGCTATTGCTACAAGAAGTTGCCTTCCATACCATCCTTTTAGAAAACATCCATCTAGACCTACTAAAGGTCTACACCCATCCAATAATCCTCTCTTGCAAGCTTCTAAGCAGACATAGAACTTGTCAAAGATTGGTTTATATGAAAGGCTTAATTTACTGTTCACCCTTGTTTTTAGTTTGGAGCCATCATTGACCTAAATTACCTAAGATGAGATCAGATACCTAATTGAAAATAGTTTATGTTTTAGAGATTAGATTTAGGGGTTGATTACATTTTAGGGAAGGTGTTAACACCCTAAATGTCCTTTCAGTATAAAAAATGATCTAATTAATTTACTTGGTTTATTTGGCATTGGTTTAAAGAAATAAAAAGATTTTCAAAAATAATTCTTGCCCATTCCAGATTAGGATTTTTAAATAAAAATGATTTTGAGAAAAACCTCCTTTCCATTCTAGACTGGGGTTTTAAAATAATTTTTGAAAAAATCCCCCTCCTATTCTAGATCTGGGTTTTAAAAATAATTTTGGAGAAATCCCTTTCTTATTCTAGATTGAGGTTTTAAAAATAATTTTTGAAAAAATTCCCTTCCTATTCCAGATCAACGTTTTAAAAAAATGATTTTTGAGAATATCCTCTATTTCTACCAAAAAAGGTTTTACCCAAGAATAATTTCCATAGAATGATGCAAGCTAACTTAGGATGACCAAAATTCTCATCCATTAATTTAACGACCTAGTCAAAGTTTCATGTCAAAGACTACCCATGAATTCTCGGTGAACTATAAACATTCTAACCCAAACCTTCCTTGAAGAAGGTTTAACCAAGTAAAATCTCACAAATTCAAATCATAACAAGTTCAAGCAAACTAACAACACCATTAAAATTCACGAAATAATCCATTTCAAAACCAAACCAATCTTAATCAATAAATTAGTAACTTAAGCTGATGATTGTGATGAAATTGGTTCTTAAATTGTAACAAGATTTAGGCTAAAAAAATCATAATCCAATGAGAACCCATTCTAGTCAAATTGCAAAATACACATAAAAATTCAAACTAGATCATACAAATGTGCTAATGATGGATTAAGCACAACCCAACTTTCTTCCAAAGCAATCAAATAGAAGGCTAGATGGGAAGCATTACTTGGGCATTCCAAAGTGAAAAGAGGATGGCTATGCACGGCACTATTCTTCAGCAATGTGATTTGGGAAGTGGCTTGCAGCCAAAATGACTTGGAATAAATAGCACTTTTGGGTAGTAGTTCTACAAAGATTGGGCTTGTTCAAGTTCCTTGCTAGTGACTCCCTTAGAATATAGGTGCTGTACTGGTTTGCATGCTGGCATGGATGAAGAAGGAGGGTGGAGGTACATTTGTTTAGGTGCCAAACCACAACATAGACTGAGAGGTTCTGACTTCTTCATGATGACGAGTGTTTTTGGTGCGAAGTAGAAGAATGCACTAGGCTGCTAGCTAGTCTAAATGCTGGCATAGATGAAGACCAAGGGGAAGAGAAGTGTTAGTGACAGGTATGGCTTCTATTGGCAAGATGGCTTTCACAACACTGATTGGACTAGTAGGTGTGCAACAATGATGACCTCTTAGCAGGATATGGAGAATGGTGTTGGTCTTTACTGCACACAATAATGGGTTCAACTAGTAGATTCTAGGATGAGGAGCATCAATCCTCTTAAGTTAAAGTAGTGGCTACGTTAAGGATTGAAATAGTGAGAGGAAAGAGTTAGATGACGTTGTTTTGGTGAGGGTGAGGAAGCTTGGAGTTGTCATTTTGGTGAGAAGATGTTGGGTTTCTTTTGTAGGCTCTTTTTTCTATTTCTTCTAGTTGTAGGTTGAAAATTTCTTTTCTCTCCAGGTTGAAATCTACTTCTCTTTTTTTGGCTCCTCCCCCTATTATTTTTGTGTCTAGTGGAATTTTTTATAGGTGTAGAATTAGAATTTCTTTTCTAAACAAACTCTTCTTTCTTAGTTTGAATTGTATATTATCTTTTATCTTTTAACTTTCATCCTTTTCATTTTTGGATTTATTTTCTTATCTTTTAATATTTTCATTTATCTTATCTTTTAACATTTTATTATTCTTCATCTTTTATTTTTTAAATATGTTTGTATCCCTTTTTTTCCTATTTTTACTCTCTATTATTTATCATTTATCTCTTGGGCTTATTTTATTTTTTCTTTTTCTTCATTGTCATTTTATCTTATCATTTTATTTTTATCATCTTTTATCTTTATCTTCTTATTGTCTTTTATGTTTGTTATCTTTTATTTATCTTAGTGTTTTTTCTCTTATCATCTTATCACATTTTCTCTTAATTCTTATAATTATCTTGTATTATTATTTTTTAATTTTGGCTATCTTTTATTTTAGTTTTATCTTGACATTTTATTCTTGGGCTTGGAATTGGTTTTGGGTTTAATTTAATCTTTTGGGATTTATCTTATTCCATTTTCACATTTTTAGTTTAAGTTTAGGTTTGCAATTTAGGTTAAAGTTTTGGAAAGTGGGTCAGACAAAATTAGGTGTCTACAAATTGCCTCCCATTGCTCATCTTCTTTTAGGGAGTAGAAGATGGGCAAAGGTTGAGAGACATTATTTTATCTAGATTAGAATATAATGCAAGGGGTTACTGTCCACCCAATAGGGATCAAAGATGACCTAAGATTTCCCCTTAATCCTAGGTTGTCAAAGGGTTACCATCCACCCAATGGGATCTAAAATGACTTAGGACTTTCTTTTAGTCCTAAGTCTTCGGAAGGGTTATAATCCACCTAATGGGAACTTATATAACTTAGGATTTCCTTTTAGTTGAAAGTTGTTGGAAGGGCTACCATCCACCCAACGAAGATCTAAAATGACTTAGGATTTCCTTTTATTCTTAAGTTTTTAGAAGGGTTACCATCCACCCAATGGGGATAAAAAATGACCTTATGATTTCTTCTTAGTTCTAAGTTTTTGGAAGGGTTACCATCCATCCAACGGGGATGTAAAATGACTTAGGATTTCCTTTTAGTCCAAAGCTTTTGGAAAGTTTTCATCCACCCAGTGGGGATCTAAAATGACTTAAGCTTTCCTTTTAGTCCTAAACTTTCAAAAGGGTTACCATCCACCCAATGGTGATATAAAATGACCTTAGGATTTCCTTGTAGTCCTAAGTTTTTGGAAGGATTACCATCCACCCAACGAGAATCTAAAATGACTTTAGGATTTTCTTTTAGTCCTAAGTTTCTGAAGGGCTACCATCCACCCAATATGGATTTAAAATGACTTAGGATTTTCTTTTAATCCAAAGCTTTCGAAAGGGTACCATCCACCTAATGGAGATCTAAAATGACTTAGGATTTCCTTTTACTCCTAAGTTTTAAAAGGGTTACCATTCATCCAATGAGGATTTAGAATGACCTTGGGATTTCCTTTTAGACCTAAGCTTTTAGAAGGGTTACCATCCACCTAGCAGGGATCTAAAATGACTTAGGATTTCCTTTTAACCTTAAGTTTTGCAAAAGGGTTTCCATTCATCCAACAAGGATCTAAATGACTTAGGATTTTCTTTTACTCCTAAGCTTTCAGAAGGGTTACATCCACCCAACAGGATCTAAAATGACTTAGGATTTCCTTTTAGTCCTAAGTTTTTGGAAGTGTTTCTATCCATCCAACAGGGATCTAAAATGACCTAGAATTTCCTTTTAGTCCTAAGCTTTCAGAAGGGTTACCATCCACCCAACAGGGATCTAAAATAATCTTATGATTTCCTCTTAGTCCTAAGTTTTCAGAATACCATCCACTCAATAAAGATCTAAATGACCTTAGGTTTAATGTGAACAAGTTTTTCCTTTAATAATTTGATTTGATATGGATGAGTTTTCCTTGATATAACTTGACTTGATAAGAATGGGTTCTTCCAAAAATGGTTTAGATTGACGGCATGCTTATGCTTGTGCATGCTTAACATGTTAGTGTAAAATCTCAATTTGTTTCAAAATCTTGGGGACATGTTTGACTTGTGAAAATTTTAATTTTCTTGAAAATTCAAGTGATGATGGTATGCTTGTATGCATTGAAACCTGGTCAATCTAAATGCTAATGATGCAATATTACCCTATGACGATGCACATTGACACACTAGGAAATGAAATTTTCATAGATTGTGCAAAAATGCTACTCTATGACCTTTGGGAGCTCTTGGGATGAAATCATGGATAAGTTAACTCTAGTGCTTTTGAGTCTTCTGGCTTGCTTATTTAAGAAGGATTGCCCTAGTGTCACTGAATCCCAAATATATTCCTCACCCCAGTTTTTTATTCATAAAGATGTTATTGTTTGCTCTATTACCCCAATTTGCATATATGAGCTAAATCCCTTTTGATGTACCCCTTAAACAAACCATGTTTCTTTCTCTTTTAAAAGAAATTAAGGTGTGACACCTTCAATATTCACTCAAGACAGGTTCCATTCATTTGGAAATCACAGCTTAAAACCATTCTTCATTATCACTAGAGTTTTGCCAATTTTTCAACCCATGTCTTGTCCTTTCAAGCAGTACCTACCTTATCAACATCCTTAGTAGCACTTTACACTTTTTTGCTTCATATGAGAATGCATTTTAAGAAACAAAGATGGCTTACAACACAAAGGATATGAAACTAGGTACTTTGGGCTTTTAAAGGAGAGATCAATGGATGGGTCAATAACCTGTTGCCCTAATTAAAGCAGATCCAAGTGTTAAAAACTTTAGGAGTAATACCTTTGAGGACTAGGTTCAATTCTTTTTGATGGGTTATAGCCCCTTAAGAGAAGTTTCTTTGTAACTTTCCTCTTAGTCTCTCCTTTCTTTAAAGGTGGGTCATTTGGATATGGGTTTTACCCTTGATTGCCATAGTTTAAATTTTAACTGCTCATGAGTAAAAGAATGTTGAAAAGGATTTTCTTAACTCATTCTCATTTATTATTTAAGTGATGCCTCAAGGGAATGTACATAATAATTATTCAGTTCTCCGGAATCCAAACTTTTCTATTAAGCACTCAATTTAATTTCTCTAGTGTTTGCACTTTAGTCAAGTGTTCACTCTAATCAATTTCAAGTGTTTGCTCTCATAGATATCCCCTTTTTGGATAACCTTGTTGGCTCAACATGAAGTCTATTTCTCTTTACTAGTCTCTTTTTTCTTATTTTTGGCTAGGCTTTTTTCTTTTTTATTTTTTTGGCCTAGAACTTTTCCCTTTTCATTTTCTTTCTCAATATTTTTCTTTTTTTCTTTTTGTGCTTTTCACATAGTTTTAGAAGGATACCTTCAATCCTTTCACTTGAGCCTTAGATTGTTGCTTATAGCATTTTCCTTCTTTGATAGTAGGGGTACTCCTTTTAGCTCTCCTTTAGGGTAGAGTAATGATTTTTCAAGTTGAAATATTAAAGTTTGTGTGGGTCATAGGAAAGAAATTGAATGGTGGTCTTGCCATCATTTTATAGGCTTAAATGAGTGATCATGGGAGTTCTAATGCTAGACATTGGCTTGAAAGGCTTAAACTATCCAAAGATGACCTAGGTCATTTCTTGAGTAATATGGTATCTAACAAATAGCTTCAAGGGATATTTAGACAAGTTTTGGGGCATCTGTTTCCTCAAAATAAGCAACCCTCACCATAGGCTCTCTTTTTTTTTTTTTAATAAAAAAACACCAGTCATCCAAGAGAATTGAGTATTCAAGGAAACCAATTTTATCATTGGCTATTGGATTTATTAAGAATAAAATTAAGAAAAAATTTTCTTCATTTTAATGCTCATGAGAGTCAATCTTTGGGATAAACCATATTGTCCCAATGTTGGTTTAGTTTAATAAGCAAAAGAAATTAGATGAAAAGTAATGCGTTCATCATGCTAAGCATTTTATTGAATTAAAAGGTGTGCCCATACAAAATCCTTGTAAGTCCTTGGGCAGAACTCTTAGTAGATGCCATAAAATAAAAACTTAAAAAGATGTAAAATAAATAAAAAAAGCAAGGAATAGTCTAACTTGTAGTAAGAGGTGCAAGAATGGACCTACTATCTCAAACCAATTAGTTCTCTCCAATCACAAGATATTGGTTTTGCCCATGCTATTCTAGTGTTGGGCAATAACATTTTGATTATCATGGTTAGGCATGGGATTGCCATGCACATCTATTCTAGTTGTGTAAGTTCAAAAGTCAACCACTTAGCATCAATTAATCCCTAAACCCTCTTTTTAAATGCAGGGTAATTATCAACAAAGTAGCCTTTTGCCTCTGCATGGTAAGCACAAGTTTCTCATCATACCATGATGGGTATAGGGGTTGAAAAGGAGGCAATGGAACCCAAGACACTAGATTGTTTTGCAATAATTAAGGGAAGAGCTAAGAATAAGGTATTGGGATAGGATCAAGGTTTTCGACTTTCTTATTAATCTATTGCTAGGTTGATTCAGTCGGTACTATTGGGATTGTTGTTGAATAGGTTAAGAAGTTTGGACAACTAGTGTTTGCAAAGTTGGTGTAGAAATGTTCACAATAGGGGTGCTACCTTTCCACTTTCCTTTTTTTTTGTATTCGACCAAGCACACTTCTTCCCTTTTTTTGTTATATTGGAATTTCTTTTGGTTTTTGGCTATAGACTTTCCAATTTTTCCTATTGTAACTCCTCTTTCTATGCTCTCGCCAACAACAACTAAGTCAACAAAATTAGAGGACATGCATGCTACTACCATAGCATAATAAGGATCATCTAGAGTGCTCATAAAAAAAGTGATAATTTTTTTGTCAGACATGAGTGGTTACACTCGAATCGCTGCACTTAGCCACCTCTAAGTATAATCCTTAAATTACTCATTTGCTCCTTTTTTCATGTCCTATAGCTGAAACCTATCAAGGGCGATATTCCTACTATATTTGTACTACCTCATAAAAGACTCAGCCAAGTCCTTCCAAGTGTGAATAGAGTGGCATTTTAGGCTCAAATACCATTCTACAGCCTCATCAATTAGAGTATATTGAAAGACATGCATCAATATCTTTTCATCATTAAAATAAGCTGCCATTTTTTGGATGTAGATGAGAAGATGAGTCTTTGGACAAGATGTCCCATTATACGTGGTAAAGTTGGGGACTTTGAACTTTGGTGGTAAGATTACATCAAAAACTAGTCCCATTTCTAAGAGATCTAACACATCATCATTGTTTAAGAATCCCTTAATCTTCCTCATTCTAGCTTCCAAAATCTCATACCTCTCTTAGGCCATGGCCTCCTCAATGGCCTTCCTTAGTTTTTCCTATTCCACTGGGTCATCAAAGTTTGGGATGGTTTAGCCTTCTGGGCCCTTTTCTTGGTAATTATTTTAGACTTGTTGATCTTTATGTTGCTTTTGCTTACAAAGATTTCCTAGTCCTTAATGGTTAATCTAAGCTTGTTGTTCTTGATTGTGGGGTCATTTGGCCACTGATAGTTGTTTTGAGCTTGTTGTTCCATCATTTTCATCATTTTAGCTTGCTGGCACTTGAGTTGGTCAATCTTACTCTACATTTCTTCCATTGTCTTTTCTTGCCTAGGGTTTTCCTAGCTTGGGCCTTCCATCTGCCTACTTTGGGAACATATTGTTAGAGCCATGACTACTTTTTATCTTTTGAGTACACAATGAATTATTGGTATGCAAATGAGAATTTATGCTTATGAATGTTGTGATGCAATGCATGAAGCAAAAATGGGCAACTTATGCAAAAAAAAGGACAAGTGTTAATGAAGAATGCATGCAATATTTTTTATGACCTATTTCTATACATGTTGGCAAGGATATACATTTCCTAAACGGATTCCTAAATTATTTACTATTATAATTCATTTAGCCAAAGAAAGAGCTTTAAAAATCTTAAAAGGCTAAATTTTGCCCCTAGCTATCCTAAGTGTAAATAAATCTCAAGCTTAGGACTTTTATGCATGTTGAAGTAAAATGTATGTGGTAGAAGAACTGTGCTTAAAACATAATCTTAAGCACATGATGAGATAAAGGAAATGGAATAATAAAATGTTCCCCTTTCGTAAGTCATAAGTTCCTGTTCACTATCATGACTTTGGGCCAATACTCTCTCTCAAAAGGGATAGCCCTAAGGTTATTAATAGTGCAGAGGTAGGTTCTATGTTTTCTACATCAGGTCCCAAAATTGCCCTGAAGGATTAATTTGAATGAGGTGTTTTAGGCACCCGTGCGAAGGCTGAAGGTGTCTTGAAGGACACCCCATTAACCTACAAGGTATCCTAATAGGGCACAGGAGTCATGACCTCCTCTTTATTCTAGTGTGTGATGAAAGTGATAGCATGTGTGGGGAAATATATCCCAAACCTACAAAAAGAATCGCACACACATATATACATTTATAAAAAAAATAAATAAATAGGTACAAAATTTAAACTCCTAAAACATTAGAAGCTAGTAAGCGTACCTTTTATTTCATCATCTTCACAAAAATCAAACCAACAAATCAATCAAGAAATTAATAAGATCATTTTTAAATTGGCTTAACTCTCTAATGTCCTTAATGGAGTTGCCAAATTGTTGACCCACATTTTTAGTTTGGAGTTGTTATCACCTAAATGACCTAAGGTGAGATCGGACACCTAATTGAAAATAGTCTACATATTAGATATTGGATTCGGGGGTTGATTACATTTTAGGGAAGATGTTAGCACTCTAAATACCATTTCAGTACCAAAAATGATCTAATGAATTTATTTTATTTAATTTGGCATTGGTTTAAAGAAATAAAAAGGTTTTCAAAAATAATCCATGCCCATTCTGGATTAGAATTTTTAAATAAAAATGATTTTGAGAAAAATACCTTTTCTATTCCAGATTGAGGTTTTAAAATAATTTTTAAGAAAATCCTCTATTTCTTCCAAAAAAGGTTTTACCCAAGAATAATTTCCATAGTATGTTGCAAGCTAACTTAGGACAACCAAAATTCTCATCCATTAATTTAACAACATAGTCGAAGTTTCATGTCAAAAACTACCTATGAATTCTCAATGAACTATAAACATTCTAACCCAAGCCTTCCTAGAAGAAAGTTTAACCCAGTAAAATTTCACAAATTCAAATCATAACAAGCTCAAACAAACTAACAATGCCATCAAAATTCATGAAATAATCCATTTTAAAACCAAAACAATCTTAATCAAGAAATTAGTAACTAAAGCTAGTGATTGTGGTGAAAGTTGTTCTTAAATCATAACAAGATTTAACCTAAAAAAATCATAATCCAATGAGAAACCATTCTTGTCAAAATGCCAAATACACATAAAAATTCATAGTAGATCATACAAATGTGCTGATGATTGATTAAGCACAACCCAACTTTCTTCCAAAGCAACCAAATAGAAGGCTAGATGGGAAGCATTAACTAGGCATTCCAAAGTGAAAAGAGGATGGTTATGCACAGTGCTATTCTTTAGCAATGTGATTTGGGAAGTGGCCTGCAACCAGAATGACCTGGGACGAGTAGCACTTCTAGGCAGCAATTCTGCAAAGACTAGGCTTGTTTGGGCTCCATGCTAGCGACTCCCTTAGACAATAGGTGCTGCATTGGTTTGGATGTTGGTGTGGATGAAAAAGAAGGATGGAGGTTCATTGTTTGAGTGCCAAACCACAACACAAATTGAGAGATTCTAATTTCTTTATGATTGCAAGTGTTTTTAGTGTGAAGTGGAAGAATGCACTGGGCTACTAGTTGGTCTGAATGCTAGCGTAGATAAAGGCCAAGGTGGAACAGAAGTGTCAGTGATGGGGCTTTCACAACACTGATTGGACTAGTAGGTGTGTAGCAACGATGACCTCTCAGTAGGATATAGAGAATAGTGCTAGTCTCTACTGCACACAACAATGGATTTAACAACTAGATTCTTAGATAAGGAGCACCGATTCTCTTGAGTCAGAGTAGTGGTTGTGTGAAGGATTGAAATGGTGAGAGGAGAGAGTTAGAGGATGTCATTTTAGTGAGGGTGAGGAAGCTTGGACTTGTCGTGTTGGTGAGAAGTGGCTAGGTTTCTTTTGTAGGCTCTTTTTTTCTTTTTTTCTTTGGTTGTAGGCTAAAATTTTTCTTTTTTCTCTAGGTTGAAATCTGCTTCTCTTTTTTAGGCTTCTCCCCCTTTTATTTTTGTGTCTAGTGGGAGTTTTTATAGGTGCAGAATTAGGGTTTCTTTTCTAAACAAACTCTTGTTTCCTAGTTTGATTTGTATATTATCTTTTATCTTTTATCCTTTTTATGTTGTGATTTATTTTCTTTTTTTTAATCTTTTCATTTATCTTATCTTTAAACATGTTATTATTCTTTATCTTTTATTTTTTAAATACGTTTATCTCCTCTTTTTTCTTATTTTTATTTTCTATTATTTATCTTTTATCTCTTATTTTTTTTCTTTCATTGTCATTTTCTCTTATCATTTTATTTTTATCATCATTTATCTTTACCTTTTTATTGTCTTTTATCTTTATTATCTTTTATTTATCCTACTGTTTTTTCTTTTATCCTCTTATTGCATTTTCTCTTAATTCTTTTAATTATCTTGTATTATTATTTTTTAATTTTGTTTGTCTTATCTTTTATTTTCTTGATTTTATTTTAGTTTTATTTTGAAATTTTATTCTTGGGTTTGAGCTTGATTTTGGGTTTAATTTTATCTTTTGGGAATTATCTTATTTTATTATCTTATTTTTAGTTTAACTTTAGGTTTGTAATTTAGGTTAAAGTTTTGAAAATTAGATTGGACAAAATTAGGTGTCTACACCTATTTACAACATCCTTCACTATATAACTAGCATTGCTTCTTGATAGCTTTGCTGTGTACTCCCACACTTGAGAATATTAGTTTTTCTCTTATCCCACTATCATCTTTCTAGCAAGCTTAATTGTTTTGTAGAACTTAGCACTAGGCAGCTCTACCTTTATGTCTTCTTTGAACCAAATGTAAACATCATGAGGGGTAAAGTTCATCTTTTGTTTTAGCCTAGGCATAAGTTTTGATGCTAGCCACTTAGTGCTGGCTTGTTTGTTCTTGTAGCTCCTACTACATATGTACCGATCCACTAAAGTCTTGACTTGGAAGTTGTGTAACTCTTTGGATAAACTATAGAACATCTTCCATGGACATCCTTAGCTACTTGTGGCCAAAACTCTAGTTTTGTCATTCTTCCTTAGATGCACTTATAAGCTCTATCAATAGCGTAGTCCTTTATTGCTTGTTTCTACTCCTCATGATTGGCAAACTCTATACCAATCTAAAATTTGATAAAGGCATATTGTGTGTCAAGGTTAAACTCTACGAACCTTGGCCTCTTCCTCTTGGGTCTCATAGGTTGCTCACTATCCCCGTCTCCATCTCCACCTTCACTTTTGTCCTCAAGAGAAAAGTACTCATTTAACTTATACTTATCTTCATTCTTAAATGGATTAGCCACATTGAAGGTTTATGCAATTCCCCTAGCTGGTAAATCACCCTAGGTACCATCAACCAAATTCTCATTATCATTAACTGTAGGATTAGTGAATCCCTCAAACGTATCATTATCTTCCTCATATTCACACTCTCCATATGGAACCTTTTATGCCTCATCTATGCCACTATCATAGTCATCCCCATAGGTGTCATGACCTTCTCCTTTGCATGAAGGTGGTGGTCAGTACCATCTTCTACATTCAAGTTTTGTGAAGAGGAGTTGATTGTGAATAACTCTCAGTGGCAGTAAATAAATTGTCATCCACTATTAGATTAGTGAATACTTCTAACATCTGTCCATCTTTGTCATACTCATTCTCTCCATAAGGACCCTTATATGTCTCATTTTTAGCACTATCATAATCATCCTCAGAGCTCTCTTCATGAAGTGCCTCTACATGATGGTCTTGCGATTGATCAACCCCATGTTGGTCAGCACCTTTTGCCTCTACAGTAGGTCCCTCTCTCTCAAGTTTAGTAGTAAGTCCCTCTCCCTTAGGTTTAACACTAGCTTTTCTCTCTTAGGTTCTTCAATTACTCCCTCTCTCTCTAGTTCAACCTTTGGTTGCAATCTATCAGGTTTAGCCTATGCTTCCTTTCTTTCAGTAGTAGCTTCTACTCTACCAATGAACTCAATGTGTGTTTCAATACCCTCCTCTGTGTCTTTAACCACATCTTTGAATTGTTGTCAATTAAACCCTTGTGGATCTTCATTAACACTTTCTTCCCCTCAACTTCTTGACCCTCACTTCCATTTCCTTCAACAATGACTATAAGTGTCCCTAAGTGAATAATATAGATGTGCTATTTAGTTGCTTCTTTTATGACATCTAGCATGAGGTCAAAATCATGATCATTGTTAACCTTCCTTAACCCACCATTCTTAGTAGGCATCACAAGAACCAAATAAATGCATCTCTTGAATTCCCCATACTTAAGCCTCTTCATTATCATGTCCATGTACTCAAAGTTTAAAGGATATTCATACAGGTCCCATTCCTCAAACACCAATGTCTCAAAACTAATGTATTACAATGGCTATGTGGTGCTAAATGAGCCCTCATGGTGCAGATGTAGTGTTAGTAGATCCATACTAAAATTGACAAATAGAAAATAACATTGGACCACATTAAGGAATAAACTAAGATTTAAACAATAAACAAAGGACTACTTTAAAAAAAAAAAAAAAAAACTTCCCCTTTTGCAATTTAATAAGCAACCAACAATAAATCATGCTTCCCTACCTAACAACAATGGGACCACAACACAGCGTTTGCCATCAACTATTTACACATCAGTAATTAACCCAAAAACCACAGAAATCCTTTATCATTCAGGCAAATCACACAAAAGCATCCCTTTTTTTGTACTAGCATGATTGTTCTTTCTCCACTCTTCACTCTGGCATGATGGTGTTTACTTTCTCTAACCTCCAACAAAATGGATGGTGCAATGGCAAGAGAAGCAAGTTTCACCAGAGCAATGATGGGGTAGTTTTAGGGGAAAGCCTAGACATGTCCATTTTCTTTCCCTAAAATGGTGTCATTTTCCAAACACATTTGGAGTTTTCTGAAGATTGAAGAGGGAGACCCCCAGCTCTTGCCACATTAGGTCAATTATTGGCTGGATCCCCCCTCCATGTCAACGTTTTGTTTGCAATTTCATGGAGATGCTAATGGCTAGATGAAATTGATTATTTTTTGAACTTTCAAGGACAACTTTGAGAAAAAAAATCTTTTAAGGTGAAATTGGTAAAGTGAGTATCTTCTAAGGACCAAAATAGTAGCTTAGTCAAAATTTAACAAAGTACTACCATTATTAATGCCAATCTAAGTATGTTTTATATGTAATCTAGTTTTGTGAACATTTTGAGGGAACTTACGAGATACTTCTAATCAAACTAAATTATATATTATAAGAAAATAATATAATTTATTGAGAATGTATTGTATTTAGAAATCTCATATAATAGTTGGGGATCAATTGTGAATTATTAAATAATACCTAATGAGAAAGAGAATAGTTAATTTTTTTCTATAAATCATATTTTTGTACTTGATAAATATTGAATAAAGACATTCATTGGGTCAAACAAAATTGTAAAAACCTAAATAGTTTGATATTATTTGTGAATCATTTGAACCAATTAATGAGATGGTACATAAATTTCGTATAACCATCTATTATATAATATAACAAAATAATATATAATTCATATAGAATGAATTGTCTTTACATAACACATACAATACGACTAAGAGAGGAGATATTTAGAATTCAGAAAAAAAAACTTCAGAGCATATAAGAGAAAAGAGAAGGGGAAAAAAGTAAGGAAGAAAGCATGTAAAAGAAGTTGAAGAAAAGCAACCAAGGAAGACAACGTGTAAGAGAAGTAGCTAGATAATTGTTTGAAAAATTAAGAACAAAATTTAAAAAAATGATGTAGTAAGACGTTGCAGATTCTATCTCTCCTTTTATATATAAGATAGATGTTCTTGACATTCTCATATTATTGTTAGTATTTGAATTTTTATTCTTATTGTCTAGCAACATTTGTTTATGTGAGTTTAAGATAGTTGTTCATAAGTGCATGTTACTGCTTCATATTGGTTATAAGAAATTTTGAGACTATCCCATGAGTTCCTTCAAAAGGTTCACAAAAGTGGATTACATATACAACATTCCTATGTTCCTATTAATAAAAATTGGTAATTGTTCACAATAATTTATATTGGTTATGAAAATAATGATAGTTCTTTGTCAAATTTTTTGCCGAGGTCAATATAGTTTGTTGAATATATTTATACAATATTTATATTTATGTTTTACATACACTATATCAATTTCTTATTCTTATTGTCTAACGAAAGTTGTCTATATGAGAGTTTAAAATTATTATTCATAAACTCATATATCACTTCGAATATATCCGCAGCATTGCCCAAGGACAAATCTAGTTAATTAAATTCTCCAAGCCCCATACATCATATCAGTTTCATTTGCTTACTTAAATTGTAGATTTTTGTGAAAGCAATAAGCTAAAAATTTAATACAAAATAAACATCTAAATCTGAAAAGCCTCTTGACCTTTATAAACGCTAAATAGAAATGACTTGGAAATTGGGTGTTTAATATTCCTCCACATTACTTTAGTGACCTATCAAAGCACTTGAATAAATGAAGGACGAATAAAAAGGTAATTTTATTACGAATTATAAAAAGAAACATTGGGATAAATTTATTACGAATTTTAATATTCAATATGATAATTGAATAAATGATTCAGAATGGAACTACCACATTCCTATCCATCATTTATAGATACTTGATTACAGCATTATGCCAACAATAGTTGCAACTATAATTCTCAACATGTTTAGGTACAATGAATTGCTTCAGGCAATCTACAAGTGCACGATAATGATTTAAATGGCAGCAACCAGAAATTTGGAAAATAAATATAATTAAGGTGAATTCTTAAAACAAATCAAGTTTAAGACATCATAATAATTAACAACAATGTGGGAGAAGAAAATGCAGTCCTACCATGTACAGGGGCAACATAAATAGTCCTTCTTTAGGAACCAGCCTTGATCCTCCGCACAACTCACGCCTTCTCTGAGCTATCTGTCATCAAATGCAAATAATTTCATAAAATAGGTTGACATATCAGAATTTCATAAGTCCATTTTATTTTGGTTTTTTATTCACTATGTTTATTTTGGCAGCTCATTTTATTCACTAAGTTCATAAGTTGATTACTTAGCTTGCACTTCATTAATCAAATTTAATGGTCACAATTCTTTTGCTGAATTAAACTCTTGTCATCACAGAAGGGGTAACTCTAGTTGCAAAAAGCATTCCAAGGCAAAAAACTGAATTAGTTACCAAAACGATTGAAAGCATGATTATTCTTTTTTAACAAACAAAATATACCCATATATCTTAGCCTCTTCCCAAAGTAGAAACAAAGTTACAGGTAGAAAATAAAAAAAAAAAAAGTTTAAATCAATGAGTAATCATAATACCTAACAATATAAGTAAATCAACATTTTCATGAATATTAATGTCTGCAACAAAATCAATACGTATTCAATATATCTATATCTATATATCTATCTATCTCTCTCTATATATATAGGGCAGCACTTCAATGATGAAGTCTCCCATTCTCTAATGTGTACCCCTAACAAAAGCCCACAGCTTAATCATCTAGGTGAGTCCAACTCCAACATTTGCAATAGTGTAAATCAAATTTAAAAAAAAAAAAAGAAAAATAAGCCCATAGCTTAGGTATTACAAAACTGAAGTTACTACAATTACATAAAAACCTCTATTATAAAAATGATACATGAGGGTGTTCGTTGATCAAGGAACTCATCCTAAAAATTATTGTCGTTGGTTACACTATTACTCTTTATATAGCGCAAATTTCAGACACTAATGAGCAAGATTGAATAGTTCACACACAAGACAAATCAATCACATCATACCAAAGACGGGAATTTAAGAGTAGACACAAAAAGATGACCCTTCCTTTAGCTCTTGTCACCTTGTAGCTTCATTGACAAAAGTTAAAATTCTACATAAGTTTGAGTGCTTTAAAACATAAAAAGTTGAACTCTTTGTTAGACAAAAGATAACTTTCAACAAATTGACAATGCATAATAACGCTGATAGTTAAAATGTAGACATAAACTATTACCTTGTAGTCCAAATGATTTTGAGTTATTACTTGGAAGTTTCCATGATTGGAAAATTTACTCTATCATCATTATTAGATTTGGAAAAGAGTTTAAATTATTAAACTCTATAATTTTGGAGTTTATAGTTGGAAAATAAAACTTCACAATGCAATCAAAGCAAGAAAATTGAAGCAATTACATAAAAAAATCCATATAAAATTTCTCTGTTTCCATGGATTGTACCTAGTTTCAATATAAGATCAAATTAGAACAATTCATGGAGTATTATACATACATAGATATTAGAGAGATTAGCAAGTTCAACCATGTCCAACCCATGAAAAAATTTTAGCATATATATAATTCTAGTCATGCCTATATCAAACAACGCTTCCACTTTGAGTAAAAAGGCATAGCACCATTGTCAAGTAGATCAACTTCCCCTGGGACATAGAAAACATCACAACTACCCCATTTTCAATGCCCAATTTAATGTGCAAGAAGATCATTACAGAAAAATTAGTATTAGGATGTGAAACAAGTTATACTTTCTTGCACATAAGGAACATAAGGAATATAAAGTTAAATCTAGATTCAATTGTTAGAGTGATTTGGAAGATATAAGGATAATGAAAACATTTTGTGTCTAGAGTATCATGGTAGTTGAAAGAAAAAATAAAAATGGCCCCCAACATTCATCGTCAAATTTAATTGAAGGGATCTAATCACTTTGTTTTAAAAATTTCAAATTCTATTACATTTTGAAAAGTACTCAATCTTCCCTCCATATAGTATAGTAAAAAGTAAAAGCAAACTCTTGCTTCTAGTTTTGCTCACACATGCACTTTATGTGAGTAATGGGGAAGGGGGAGGAGAATTATCCTTCTATGCCTCATATAAATATAAGGTCCCTATTTCAATATTTCATTCTCGTACACTTACTAACTAGAAAAATTCTCATTGAATTGCAAAGTAAGTCAATGCAATCAAAATGCCGACCCTTCACCTTTAATGGCTTTTAAGAAGTTGCCTAGTTTGTTTAGTTTGAAGACAACAACTGCACAAAAGAAAATGAAAGGGATGGGTAAGTACTTCAATTGTGACAACATAAGAAGCCAATTCTTATATATAGCAATATACAAACACAAAATTAACTAAGAAATACAAACTTTTCTAACTTTGTCACATACAAGAACCATGTTCACAAGCTATGCATAAGCATTAAAATTCTTGTGTTCACTATAAGACCACATCCATACTCATCCTTCAACCCACTAAACCCCTAGTAATATAGAGTACATACCCATAATCAGTTTACAATCACACTAAACTTCATGGTTTACAAATAATACATAATTAGTTTCCGAAGCTCTTAATCTTTTCTTGTTACTAACTACACCAATACCATTTTAGAGGCACGCCCCTTTCTTGGGATGGTGTTAGGAATTCACTAGTGCTTCTAATTCTACCTTTAGATGGTGGTTGGCCTCTACTAGTGCTTTCAATCCTTCCTTACAATGGTGTAGGCCCTCCACTATTGCTTCCACTACCCACAAGAGCCTAGGACAATATAATAACTTGGTTATCAATGACACATAAAAAATCCCAATGTCATAAAACTAACAAATAAAAGCTTGTAATCATACATTTTAGTTTCTAACTCCATTAATGATGTTGGGCCTCCATTAACCAGAGAAGGCTAAGAAAATTTGATAGTTTGGATAGCAATGAAACATACAAATCTCAATGTCATATAAAATAAAATCTTGTAGTTATGCATTCTAGTTTCTAACTTCATTAATGGTGATGGGCCTATGTTAGGCCTTTACTACCAGAGGGGCCTAAGAAAATTTGATAACTTGGTTAGCAATGAAACATAAAATGGATACAAGAATTAAAAGTTACAATTAAGGGAGTCAATTATACACTCTCACTATTTGATCCACTACTCTTTCCTACCTTTCCTTGAGGTTGCTTTGTCTTCCTTACTCTCTTGTTGAGATTCACTTGGCCTTTACAACATCACACATTGTGCCCCCTACATCACAATTCACACACTTGAGAGATTTCTAGTCAAGCAATAAGGGTTGATAGATTTATCAGCAATCTTCTATCTAGCTTTCTTTCGCCTCTCAGGTGCATTGTTATATTTGGGTGGAAGCAGTGGTGTTTGATTGATTTAGTCCTTTGGGGCCAATCTTTTTCCTATGATATAAGATGAAAATATGAGCATAAGTTCTCTCAAATCCTTCAAGTAGTAAGGATGAACAAAGTTTTTTGGAATCAATCTTATCCTATAAATGCAAGTCATAGCATGTATAACCTGTAAGATCCCTTTGTCTATAGTACACATCATCTAAATAAAAATTAATCACTTTTTGGGTCACCCATGCATTCTTTACCTCAAATATGTTATCTTCAGTCATAAAACATATTTACTCTAGGGATTGCTACTTGACCTTCTCTAACTTTGTCTATATATGGTGATAAATTAGACCTTAACACTATTTCATCCCTTCCCTGAGTTTCCTCATTGCATTAGTCTCTTCATCAGCATTCTCCTTATGATTTCACACATAGTGAGAATTGGTTTGTCTCGGGCCTCCATCACAAAAGAATTGAAAATCTTTGCAATGTTGTTTTGCAAGATATCACAATTTGTCCTTTCATTGAATGCATGCCGTCTCCACAAAGATGGTTTAAGCTTTCTCAACCATTTTTCTTTATTGGCCTAAAGGTTCTTGATCTTTCCCATATGACTCTCAAAGTCATGTACAATTGTCACCCATGTAACATTCCATAACTCACCCTTCAAACTTTTCTCTTTGCAATTTATCTTGAAATTGGTGTACAAATGCCACATGTAAAACGTACGTTCACAACTGTATGCCTTTATCACTTCATTTAATCCTTGCAATAAAAGTGTAACTTTGTTAGGTTATTGTCTCATACACAATTGACTAATTATAATTTGATTATGCATAGTCTACCTTTTACCAATCAGACATGATGACCCAACCTTTGTCCTTGAAAGTCCCAATATTCACTTAAAGTAGTTGCATGAACCATTGCCAACTATCCTTTGTTTTACCTTCAACCACAACAAATGCTATGAGGTACATATTCTCATTATCATCCTCTCCAACTATACATAATAGTTGACCCCTAGATTGACCTTTCAAGAAACAACCATCAATGTAGATAATTAGCTTACACATAACTAAAAACCATTTTTACAAGCATCTAGGATGACATACTTTCTCTAAAAGAGCCTTTACTCTAAATGGTCGACTATTGCTCTACTAGGATTGAAATTTCCTATTGTAGCACAATGATTCTAAACCTTAGAAAATTATTCTAAATTTGTCCCCTTAATATGAGCATTTGCCATTCTCGTGGCTCTATATGCTTGAAAGTAAGGACTTGCACATTATGATCTCTCTGCACTTGATTAGTAAATGCAATATTCTAATTTGGTTAATCCCTGATGTTATCCATATACTTTTTGGGCAGCCATGATGCAATCACCTCTATGTTGTTTCTAATGCAACCATAATTATGCTCTTAATGCATGAAGGTCTTAATTTGATATGTGGTTCTATCTTGTGTACGTAAAGCATTATCTTCCATCCATAGCCTTGTTCACACACAATTGTAATCCTTAATTTCTAATTGTAAATGTACATGAAATCAATCCCCTTTAAGTGCTTCCTTATAAAACCTATAATCTGTAAACTTCATCCTAACTTTTAAATCTAATACACTATGTATCAATTTTCTCATTGAACTTTGGGCATGTAGGTATGCCCCTATCATCAATAGAACCATACAAGAAATGCATCTCATCACTATATGAGTAATTAGATTGAATGTCACCATGTATATTACTATTTGGTGGCTCATGTTGCTTGTTTGTTCATTACTCTATCTAAGGTCCAATATTAGCACAAAATATCCTCAACACTGATAAATCCAATACCAGTCTCACAGAACATGTCAGACAGCTTGACATCACTATCAAAAAAGTCACATACATATAAATTTATGGTCGACTCTTTTAGTTCACTATTAGTTTGACTTGTTTCAATTTGTATAGTTTGTCCATAAGCATTGGAGTTTGTAAGTTCAACAAATATTTGCACCCTCTCCCTTAGGTTTATCTTAGTCCTTTGGAAAATGGTTCTAATAGCTTGATCACTTTCAAAAATTGATTTCTGACATGTCTACTTCTCTAAATTTAAATCAAAAGTTAGATACATTTTGAAAACCTTTGGAGTGACATGCTTCACAAGGTGTAGTACAGACAAATAGTCTTGGTCATAACTAGCCAACCTATCCCATTTTCCACTAATGTAATGACAGGAGTATATTCAATCTTCTTGCTATAATAAATTTTTAGTATTACATACCCATGGTTGATATCAGTACAAATAAACAAAATTTATCAACTCATGTTAAAATAATAATTAAAGGATAAAAGTTGTAGAAGGTTCTACAAGATTATGCTCATGCATCCCATATCCTCTTAGAAGTTAAACAAGAGAGCAGGATCAAGTTTTACTAAGGATGATGAAGATTCTTGAAATAAGTACTAAAACAAACAAGAATGTTAAATACTCAAAACTAACATAGCAATCATACAATCAAATGGCATGGCCATTTTTGTCAATTAAATAGTCCAATAGGGAAAAATAGACCAGAAAAATCTCTTCCTTAATTGCTAAACTAGTTAATCAATTCATTTTAATGTGTTCATCATGCTCTATTTATTAATTTGCTAATGAAGTAGACATTGTGAATTAAATACATTTTAACATTAGACAAACAAATTCATATCTCTTTTCACAAACTTTGTCATATCCTAATCAAATGCAATTCGAATTAAAAACTCTCAAGTCGAAAAACTAATAACTCAAACATTAAGCATTCAATCATCAAAATTGATTATTAAATTAATTACTGACATATTTCTCCAATTTCCAAAAGTTTGTGTTCTTATATATCCTAATGCTATTGTTATGACGATATGATGATAGCTAGCAAAAATAAAATTTGCACAATATAATTTTTAAGGAGAAAGAGAAGAGAAAGTACAAAAATATTTAACATGAAAGCCTAATGAGGGAAAAAATCACAAGTAGAAGGAAAAATTTCACTATTCAAAAATTCTATTACAAGGTTGAAATTTTTGTGCCTTAAATTGACCACAAATCCTGCTATTTTATGTAGTACCCAAAGATCCCAAATTGCATAAATTCTACAATCTTACTAATTTTGCAATCTCGTTGTAGTATCCATTTATAACTACAACTTTTTTCTTTTGTTTTTGGAATTTGGGTTAAACTCAAGATGGGTAAATACCCAACACAACAATCTCCACCTTGACATGAATTCTAAAAACAAAATTCAATAAAGAAACTCTCCACCTCTTCCACAAAAGCTCCTGAGAGCCAAACTTAACAATGAACTCCAATTTAGTCCAAGCAATACTTGAACTTCTTAATAGGCAAAGGCTCAGTGAGCATATCAGCTGGATTGACTGTAGTATCAATCTTTTTGATGGAAATTTCACCCTTTGCAAAAACATCCCAAACAAAATGATACTTGATGTCAATGTATTTGGCTCTTTCATGATACATTTGATCTTTAGCTAAGTGAATTGCACTTTGACTATCATAATGAACAATAATAGAAATAGATTCAGATGTAATTTCACCAATCAAAACTTTTAGCCAAATTGCCTCATTAACAACCTCTGCAATTGCCATGTTCTCTGCTTTTGTGGTGGATTGAGTAATGGTAAATTGAAGTGTAGCTTCCAATTGATTGCACAACCTACAATAAAAAAACATATCTTGTCAAAGACCTCCTCTAATCAAGATCTCTAGCATAGTTTGAGTCCACAAAATGTATCCAACTATCATTACTTTGTCCATACACTAAACGAGCATCGACAGTACCTACCAAGTACCTGAGTATCCACTTAACTGCTTCCTAGTCTGTTTGCTAGGATTAGCTAGATACTTGCTCACAACATTGATAGCTTGTGTTATATCAGGTCTAGTGCATACCATCAAATACATAATGCTCCCAACTGAATTGGAATTAGGAATGTGTGACATGTGTTTCTTCTCTTTAATAGTTGTTGGACATAAATCTCTTGAAAGTCTGAAACGAACAACAAGAGGAGTAGACACTAGTTTGGCCTTTTTCATGCCAAACCAACTCAATACCTTTTCAGTAAAAGATTTTTTAGAAAGGTATAATTTCCCATTCAACCTATCTCTTATAATCTCAATACTAAGAATCTTTTTAAAAGATCCCAAATCTTTCATGTCAAATGCAAAACTTAACTACTGTTTCACCTTTATCTCTATCATGTTAGATGTTGCAACTAACATATCACCAACATATAATAGCAAATACACAAAAGATTTATTAAGAAGCTTTTTGAACACATGCAATTATCATAATTGGATCTTTGAAATCCAATAACTCCTATATAAGAGTCAAACCTTTTGTACCACTATCTAGGAGATTGCTCAAGACCATACAAGGACTTCTTTAACAAGCAAACATGATCTCTTTACTAGCAACTACAAACCCCTTGGGTTGATGTATATAAATTTGTTCATCAAGATCACCATACATAAATGTAGTTTTCACATCCAATTACTCAAACCCTTAATCATTGATAGCAACCAATGAAAGTAAAATTTGACTAGAAGTACACTTTACAATAGGTGGGAAAACTTCATTAAAGTCAATGCCTTGTACCTGATTATAGTCTTTAGCTACCAACCTTGCCTTGTATCTTATATCTAAGACACTTGAGGTATCAAACTTTTTCTTGAATACCCACTTGCAGCCACCAATCTTCTTCTTTTCTGGTGGCTTCACAAGTATTTGAGTTTGATTTTTCTAAAGAGATTGAATCTCTTCTTGCATAGCAGAGATCCAATTTGTAGCATTTTTGAAAGATATTGCCTCCTTGTAGCTACCAGACTCATTGTACTCCACCTCTTCTGCTACAGCAAGACAATAGGCAAAATTTGAATAGCCATACTTCTCAGGTGATTAATAGTTCTCCTTGGCCTGTCCCTTGCTTTAGTGTAAGACTATACTTGTGAAGATTCTAAAGTCTCTTCTAAATCATCATTTGTAGATCTAGGAATAGGGAATTGTTTAGGTTGAACAAGAACTTCAAACTTCACCTATTCTCCACCTTTTTCATTATTCTAAATAACTAATTCTATAACTTTTTTCTTTGCAAGCATGGATATTCATCAAAAGTTACATCCTTACTAATAAGAAACTTGGACTGATTTGGACACCATAATCTATATCCTTTCACACTAGATTAGTACCCAAGAAATACACATTTCTTTGCTTTAGGCTCAAGCTTTCCTTCATTAACATGTGCATAAGCAAGACAACTAAAAATTTTCAAAATAGAATAATTAGAAGGTTTGCCAAACCATACCTCTTCTGGTGTTTTGTATTCAATGGCTATATGAGGAGATTGGTTCACCAATCAACAAGCTATGTTAATTGCTTCAGCCCAAAATTCCTTGCCTAAGCTTGCATTTGAAAGCATAAACCAAGCCTTTTCAAGTAAGAGTCTATTCATCCTCTCTGTAACACCATTTTGTTGAGGTGTTTACACAATAATTCTATACTGAGCAATGACTTCTTTCTTGCAAAACTCCTTGAACTCATCATTACAAAATTCAAGGCCATTATCTATTCTTGGTCTCTTGATCTATTTTCTTGTCTACCTTTCAAGTAAGTCTTCCACCACTTAAAAGTCACAAAAACTTGATTTTTCTATTTTAGAAAATAGACCCAAACTTTCCTTGAATAATCATTAATAAAAGTCAACATGTATCTAGAGTGATTACCTTTAGAAGGAACTTGAGAGGGCCCCCAAAGGTTTGAATGAATGTAGTCAAGAATGGCTAAACTAAAACTCAACTACTTTTGTTTACCAAAGACAAAATGTTCACAAAACTCCATGTTTTCTATAATCTAGCAATCTAATAGACTGCTCTTGCTCAATGCTAATATGCCTCTCTCACTCATATGCCCCAGTCTCATGTGCCAAATTTTAGCAACATCTGAATTAGAAACAAAAATAGCAGCAACTGCAGTAAAACCTATAACAGTAGTACTATGCAAGAAATACAAAGTGTTAATTCTGTTTGCTTTCATTAGTAAAAGTACACCCTTAGAGACTTTAAGCGCACCATCTTCACTTTTATATTTACAGTTGTTCTTTTTTAGAGTACCTAAAAAAATTAAATTCTTTTTCAAATCTAGAATGTGTTTCACATTTCGCAAAGTTTTGATCATAACATCATGTATTTTAATTTGCATAGTACCTATTTTAGGAACTTTACAAAGATGATCATTACCCAAAAACACACCTTCATTGAACAGCTCATAAGTGGTAAACCAGTCTCTATTAGGAGTCATATGCTATGTAGCTCCTGAATCCATCACCCAACTAGTTTCAAATCTAATTTTAGAATCAGTAACACAAAGCAAATCACTTGTCTCATCTTCTGCTACATTAGCTTCTTCTGATTTGGCCTTACTTTTATTGTCACCTATTTTTCTTTTTTCTTTAGTTTAAAACAATTAGATTTAATGTCTCTTCTTCTTGCAATAATTACAAGTTAAATTCTTATGTTTAGACTTTGCTCTAGACTTGTTAGAATTAAGATTTCTCTCTTTGCTTCTTGCTTTATTAACAAATAAACTAATACTCTGATCACCCCCTTCTATAGATGTCAAATTATTATTAATTTTTTCTTTAGCCTGCAAATTTGACTTGACATTATCAAGGGAAATTTCTTCTGTACCATAGATCATAGTGTCTCTAAAATTTTATAATAAGCAGGCAATGAATGCAATAGTAAAAGTGCTTGATCCTCATCATCAATCTTCACATTTTTCTTACTTAAATTAGTAATAATGGAAATGAACTCTGCTATATGAGATTTCAATGGAGAACCTTCAAACATTCACAGAGTATAGAGGTGTTGCTTTAAATGTAGCCTATTGGTAGGAGATTTCATCATATACAGACTGTCCAATTTCGACCATGCATCTGCTGTAGTATTCTTAGTGAGAATTTCTTGAAGAACTTCATTACCCAAGCACAACTGAATGGAAGAATGAGCTCTGTTATCCATATCATCCCATTTGGCATCTATCATAGTCTTGGGCTTCTTCATCTTCCCAAGCAGTACCTTTTTTGTCCTTCTCTTGACAAAATTACCATTATCTTAACTTGCTAGAGAGCAAACCTAATTGACCCATCACACTTCTCAATGTCTATCTTAGATGTTGTTGTTGAAGTAGAAGCTATTAAGAACCAAGCTCTAATACCAATTTCTTATGATGGTATGACAGTGGCTAACAAAAATAAAAATTGCAAAATATAATTTTTAAGGAAAAAGAAAAGAGAAAACACATAAATATTAAACATGAAAACCCAATGAGGGAAAAAACCATGAGCAAAAGGGAAATTTTCACTATTTAAAAATTTTATTACAAGGCTAAAATTTTTGTGCCTTAAATTGACCCCAAATGCTGCTATTTTATGTAATACCCAAAAGATCCCAAATTGCAAAAATTCTACAATCTCGTTGATTATACAATCTCGCTATAGTGTCCATTTGTAACTACAACTTTTTTCTTTTGTTTTTGGAATTTGGGTCAAAACCAAGTGGGTAAATACCTGATGCAATGGCCATCATGATCTCTTTATCTAGATCACTATTATTTTGTGATTGGTTTTTAATACCATTTCTCATAGTTAAAAGATCATTTAATTACTCTTATATTGTGGACAATTTTTTTAATGAATTTATTCCAAATCATTTTTTTGGTAATGACCTTTAAAACTTTGGTGTACAAAGTGAGTTTTGGTAAAGGTTGTTCATTGGTTCTTATGGGGTAGCAAGTACAATTGAGTTGTAGGCCTTATTCAACTCTGGTGGTCCTTCCATTGGATAACTATTGTAGTGTTCTAGTTTTAAGCATACACATTACAACAAAAGAAGTAAATCCTTCCCTAGAGTCTGAAAGGATACCCATGGAGTATACACTAAATTATTCGCCAATGGGTCCCATTTTATTGTGGCACCAATGTTGAGTATACACTAGATCATTTCCCACAGGGCTTAAAACCATATCCATATCCAAGAACACCTATGGAGTATACACTAGATCATTTTACATAGGCTCTCTTTACCTCTATGTGCACATAGGCCATTAACACTACTAATGGCATTATGGTTACCACACAACATATTTAAAAACCATGGAAATTCAGTCTAAGTTGTAGAAATAAAATAATTCTCAACATCAACTATTGCTAAATCAACTCTCCATATGACTTTTTAGTTTTTGAAATGCTTGTTTCCCAAAGTTATCAATTATAACTCAAAATAAAAGTACATTAAAAATAGTCAATAACAGCAATGAACTTAATTACATGCAAGCAAAAAAAAAATAAGTAATGTTGAACTAGATAGAATAGATACGTGTAATAAATAATTATAGAAACATTGAGTAAATGTCACAATGCCATTATATTCTCACAACTAGTGTTGCTAGACAAGCCCTAAACTATATACAGTGGCTCAAGTAGGTGGGGTATTGAGGGATCTCCAAAGAATATATCAAAATAAATAAATAAAACCACACATCAAACCATACAGAATATCATTACCATAGCTAGAACATTGCTATAGATAGCAAAAATGCTACTACTTTATAGTACAACCTCCTAATGTGCTATTTATAGTTATAGGCTACTAGTTACATGCAAATGTTAACTATAAAAATTTTCCTAGACACCATAAAGCTGTTACTGAGCACCAATATTCCTTGCAAAGCTCTTATAGCTTTGAAACACATATTTACCCACAAATTATCATCCTATAACTACCATTAACTCAAGGAAATATTAAATTAATTCATATGGAATGCTATAATTAAGGCATATGGATAAGATCGGGATAGTGGGTATTGAGAGAAACTCAATTAGAGTTAGGTTTCATAAGTAAATCTCTAAAATTTTCAAGATACAAGAAAAAGTTTAACTTACTACCCAAAAGAAAATATAAGTCCAATGGTAGGCTACTAACTCCTTTATGCTTTCAAGGTCCCAATATTTATCAATGGCAACTCTTAAGGTTCTTTAATGGATTATGGAAGAGAGGAAAACCACTAATGAGATTCATCATTGAGTGAAGTGGGTTTGAGGAAGGAAAGTAAAAAGAGATGAAAATAAAAAGGGATTAGGAAAGCAAAATGAACAAAAATGGAGGAGGGGGTGTATCAGCAAAAAAGCAAGAAAAGATATAGAGAGATGCCAAAAAAGTAAAAGGAGGAAGAAGGGAGGGAAAAAAATCCCCTTATGAATTTACCAAGTTACCATGTAGTAAATTTTTTTTTTAATAATAGTTGTTACCTTCTTCCCACTAAAAAGAATTCAATCCCCTAAGTTTGAAACAAGCTACTTATTTTGAGATTCGAAGAGGTAAGGGTATTTGGCATGCATCTCCTCTTTTATTTCCCAAGTTACCTCTTCATTGCAGTGGTTTATCCATACCAATTTTACTAGTTAGACATCTTTTCTTCTTAATCGTTTCACTTGCCTATCTACTACGAGCATTAGTTGCTTTGTATAAGAAAGTTGCTCATCCAATTGAACCACTTAAGATTGAAGTACATAAGATTTATCAAGAATGTATTTTGAAAGATAAAGACATAAAACATTGGGTGAACTCCAACCAAATGAAGATGAAAGGGCTAAGCAATAATTTACTGGTCAAACTCTCTTAAGAATCTCAAATGTCCTAATGTACCTTGGGCTCATGTTCCCCTTTCTACCAAATTGTAGAACACCCTTCATAAAAGAGACACATAAGAAAACATGGTCTCCCACTCCAAACTCTAACTCTTGCCTTCACTTATCAACATAGCCTTTCTCTCTACTCTAACCTATCAATAACCATTCTTGAATTAGCTTAACTTTCTTAATTGTATCCTATACCAAATTTGAACTAAAAAGCTTAGGTTCTCTAACTTCAAACCAACCAATAGATGACCTACAATGTCTCCCATACAAAGCCTTAAGTAGTGCCATCTAAGTACTTGATTGGCAATTATTGTTATATGCAAACTCCATCAGTGACAAGTATTGATCCCAACTCCTACTAAAGTCTAACATGCAAGCATGTAACATGTCTTCTAGAATGTAAATGGTATGTTGAGATTGACCATCCGTTTGAGGGTGAAAGGTTATGCTTAAATCCACTCTTGTGCTCAAAAGACCTCTAAAATCTAATGGTAAACTAGGGACCATGATCAACAATGACAAACACTGGTACCCTATGGAAGGAAAACATCTTGTCCAAATAAAGTTTACCATATGGCACTGCATTGTAGTTGGTCTTCACTAGTAGGTGTTAAAAGAGGACAAATAGGAATTATGAAAGATGTACCAATAGGGTTACCAACATTTATATTTATACTAGAACTAAGATAGTAGTATAATAGAGTATGATAATACAGTAGTACAAAAGCTCTAGTACTAAGCCCACTAGCTACGCCCATTATTCACCTACTCTAACACTCCTCTTCAAGCTAAAGCATATATTGACCATGCCCAACTTGTTGCTAATATCCTTAAATCATTTTCCCAAAAGAGATTTCGTGAGGATATTTGCAAGTTGATCCCTTATTCAAACATGCTTGAGGTTGAAGACTTCTTCCTTAAGTTTACGTCTAACAAAATAATAATCCACCTCAACATGTTTTGTTCTCTCATGAAAGATAGGGTTGTGGCAATATGAGTCATTGTATGATTATTGCACCATAACTCCATACTACCAAGGCACTCCATCCTAAGCTAATGATGGAGCAAGAGATCCAAACAAGCTTAGTAGTGGCATCTTCCATGGCTCAATCTTAGACTTAGCAGGACACAACAAGCTGCTTCTTACTCTTCCAAGACATGAGATTGCCATCTACAAACTTGCAATACCCTAAAATGGACCTTTGATCCATAGGACACCCTACCTAGTTTACAATTGAGAACCCTTTAATTCTGCAATGACCATGACTTTATAGAACAAGCCATAGCCAAGAGATTTCTTAAGATACTTAAAAATGTGCATCATTGCTTCCTAATGTGTGGTTCTAGGAGTGGTCATAAACTGGCTGACCACACTTACTAGAACTACAATTCTAGTCTTATAATAGTAAAGTAGTTTAGCTCCTTACTAATCATCTATAACACTTTGGATTATCCAATAACTCTCCATTTTCTGGTCACATTTGGTACCATGGGTGTGTCACATGATTTAGCACCCAAAAGCCTTGTTTCATCCAACAAGTTGGGGACATACTTCCTTTGTGACAACACATTTCTTTTGCAACTTCCAGCCACTTCAGTACCTAAGAAATACCAAAGTGCTCCTGGCTCCTTAATCTAAAATTTTGTGTTTGGGAAAGCCTTCAATTTTGAGGTACCTATAGCATCACTTCCTATAATGATAACCTACATATACAACAAAGAGGATACGACCTGATTCAGAGTGTTTGAAGAACATAGAGTGGTCATGTTCACTTTTTGTCAATCAAAACTCTACCATAACACTATTGAATCTACCAAACCAAGCTTGAGGAGATTATTTTAGTCTGTATAGAGATTTTTTCAAGTGGTTGACCTATCCATTCTCCCCTTAAGCAACATATCCAAGCAGTTACTCAATATACACTTCTTCAATGAGATCACCATGGAGGAAGACATTCTTGACTTTCAGTTAATGGAAAGACCAATGATTAGAAGCATCTAGAGAGATAAGTAACAAAACTGAGGTGATCTTGGTCACTAGTGAGAATGTTTCAAAATAGTTAAATACCATACACCTAAGCATACCCCTATGCAACAAGACAAGCCTTGAGGTAGGCAATAATACCATCCAGATTCACCTTGACAATGTAGACCAACTTGCAACCAATAGTAGACTTTCAAGGGGTTAAGCAACGATAGCCCAAGTCTAATGTTGTTCAAGAGCTACCATTCCTTCATGCATCATAGCCTGCTACTCAGAATGATCTAATGTCTCTACAAGAGACTTAGATATAGGAACAATAATGCAGTTTGAAGAAGCAATAAAAGACTGAGAAGAGGTCAGTAAAGAGGCAAAGGAGACAATAGAGGCAATAGGGTAAGAGATAACACAATTATCTAGTACAGTACAAGTATGAATACCTTTTTAATAGGCAATGGAAAGGTCCAAATCAGATGGCAAATCTTTGGACAAAGAAGTAGGTAGAGGAGAGTTTGGAGTAGGTGATGGTTAGAAGCCAAGCCAATAGCTAGAGGTGTTGAGATTGGTATGCTACTAGAATACACCTATTTAAGAGAGGATGAATAGGGAGGGTAGGGTCCAAGGGGGAGGTGCTAGAAGGACTGGAAGAGAGAGAGGACACCAAGAAAAAATTATCTACTGCTATGGTCGACTCAGCTAGAGGAGATAGGTGCCAAAAAAGGACTAAAACTCAGAATGTAACATC
Organism: Dicorynia guianensis; assembly: GCA_037013595.1. Classification (NCBI taxonomy): domain Eukaryota; kingdom Viridiplantae; phylum Streptophyta; class Magnoliopsida; order Fabales; family Fabaceae; genus Dicorynia; species Dicorynia guianensis. Next base: position 17,981,973 of record JASUAB010000002.1, on the reverse strand, counting down.
AGTAGAAACAAAATAACAACCTAAGTTTGGAAAGTAGCAATAGTATGCTTTTTAATTGTGAGGGTAACAAAGGAAGACACATTTCAATGATTATGGATCAAGTTTGGGCACCTGAGGACAATGATCTTGAACAAAGTATATACAACCAAAGATAGAAAGAGGAAATGAAATAGTAACAAAGAAGAAAATGACATAGAAAAGGGAATTTTACCACTAAGAATGGAGGAAGGTATTTGGTTAATGAGACCAAAATGGTTTTTGCACTTTCATGTCAACAAGAAGAGCTCAGGAGACTTCCATTAAGTGATAATTCTTCCCTTTAACAACTCTATTCTGCCAGAGGGTAGTAGGGAAAGAAATTTGATGTGAAATTCCTTGCTATAGTAAATAAGAAGAAAATTGGGCATGGGAATATTTTGTGGCATTATCACTTCATAGGCATTTTATAGAGACATGAAATTGATTTCAAATTGACAACAGATAGAAAACAATTATGAGTAATTTTTCATAAAGTAATGCTAGGTAACCCTTGAATAAAATCATCCACAATTGTAACAAAGTATAGAAAACCAAACTTAGAAACAATCAAGCAAGGGCCTTAGACATTAGAATGTATAACTCAAATGAGGATGCAACCCTTTATTGACTCTAAGGACATAAGTTTGACAGTGCTATTTATCAAACTAACATGTCTCACAAGGTGAACTAGAACTAGATTGCAAATGAGGACCTTATTTCTATAGAGATTCCAAAGACAAATGACCAAAAGGACAATGAAATTATAGTGGAGACAGGGCAGCAACAATTACTAAATAGGGGACTTGGTTACAAAGCACATACAAACTGTCAAACTTATACTTACTACCAAAAATCTTCTTTGTTAAAAGATTCTGAACAACACAGTGGTCAAGGAAGAAGTAAATACCAAAATTGTAAGTGTGAGTGATGCGACTAATAGATAGCAAATTAAATAGAAATTAGAAAAGGCATAGAACATTAAACAAAGTAATATTGGGGGAGATAGTAGTAGAGCCAATCTCAACAATGGAAATAGTAGACCATTATCGAACTTGACATAAGATGAGTGAGCAGAAGACTTAAAGATGACAAAGTACCTACACTTCCCATCATATGGTTAATATGCCCAGAATCAATAACCTATTTAGACTTGGAATCAAAAAGACATGCAACAAAATTATCTATCTAAACCTTGTTAGTAGTGGGGCTAAATGACTGGGAGGCTTGAACTTGGCTATAGCAGGTAAATTCATCATCAATCATCATGACCATCTAAGTAGTTCTAGAATCTAATTCTATAGTGGCAACTATATGGACTGAGATTGTGGTGTATACCTTCCTTGCAACTTGGGACAATTCCTTTTAAAGTGCCTCATCTCATGGTAGTAGTGATGTTTGATATGACTCAAGTTGGAACCACCAACACACCACCTCTTCCTGGTTCACCTTATCCTCCCTTGTCTCACCAAGCCTACTAGCATCATGTCCTTATCCTCTACCTCCTTTAGTAGCATAGCATTAGAGCTTAGTAGAGCAAATGACTCCTTCATAAACAAATGAGAAGGCAAGTCTCTAGCAATGCAAAGGATTTAGGAGTATACATTTTTCCCTATAAGCAACTCAAAGTTAGACAAAATTTGTTGACAAGCCATTCCAAATTTAGGTGGTAACATAGATAGAAAGCATAATGCACTCAACTACTCATGTTATACTGCATAGTTACAGTTGCAACATCACTAGTAATGGGCATAAGATTCTTCCATTGTTCAAAAGTGTGGTTATATTCAGTAAACATTTAGGGTAAGGATTTTCCTTTCCCATCTAGGTGTAAGAAATCCTAACAAAGCTCATATAGCTAGGTCAAATTATTTTAACGAAAATAAATATCATCCAAAAACTCCCATAGTTCTTTTACCATTTCACAATGGTATATGTTGTCCTACACCTCACTCTTTAAGATATTAAAGATGAGACCAAGTAGTTGTTCATCCTCCATTAGCCATCTTACAATAGAGGCACTAGTCGGCAGCATATTAGTGAGATGGTCTCACTTCCTAATTCCACTAAGGAAGATATGAATAAATTTCTTGCAAGATATGTATTGCCTCTCATCAAGATTTAACTTTTGATCCATGATCTTTGTTGCAGCAAGAATAATCTCCAAGAACAAATTCTTAGAATTAACATTTTTGGGATCATTGAGTTTCACCTCCTTAGTTAGTTTAAGGATTTTTTATATTCTCATTACCTTGAGGAGAACCAAAGGTATAGGGGTCATGTTTAGCCATTTATAGAGTCATAGTCCTAATACAAGGAACACCAAATAGTAAGAAAAATCAAAACAAAATTAAAATGATCTCACCACATGATCAGGAGAAGACAGCACCGTCAAATCATAATTTTTCAACTGTTGTCAGTTACAACACACAAATAACTACTCAAAGATAGCAATCTAGCCAATAAAACCACACAAAGATCAACAAATATCACCAAACCACACCCACATCATGTCAAACAACACAAACATAGGCTAACATGGCTTGAAATAGCATTTTACCAAATTGAGTTAAAAAATGCCTTAGATGAGCCAAACTTGTAGTACCATCGCTAGCCACCCACGAATGGTGTCACCCTCCATTGACTAGTCTCCCTATAGCCTGTCACACTACTCTTGATCTATTAAAGGTGCAAAATAGTGTCTCTTACTGTGCAAGACCTTGTGGGTCACTAGAACTCCAAAAAAATCAATGCATACGTAGCTAATTTAGCCACCTAAGGGAGAGAAATGCAATTTTACTTAAGGTCCCATTAGAATTTGAGGTTGTTGGCTTGAAATTTGAGGTTAGGGTTAGGGAATTTGGATTTAAGGCTAGGAAATTTGGGGATTAGGGTTTTAAAATTTTAAAATTAAGGGTTTAAAAAAATTGGGCTTTGGGTTCGGCTTTGATACCATGTTAAAAGAGGAGAAATAAGAATTATGAAAGCTGTACCCAATAGGGTTAACTACATATATATATATATATACTAGAATTAAGATAGTACTACAATGGAGTATGATAGTATAGAAGTATAAAAGCTCTAGTTTTAAGCTCACTAGCTATGCATATTATTCACCTACTCTAATAGCAGGAAATGCATTGACTTAGTCATTAATCTACAATCAGCCAAACAGAATCAAAGCCCTTTAAAGTCTAAGGTAAACCAAATAACAAAGTCCATGGTGATTCTCTCCCACTTCCATTTAGGAATCACAATCTGTTGATGTAGTCTTGTCGGCACACGACCCAGAGTGGTGAACACAAAAAAAATATGTGGTGTTTGGGAAAGGGGTTTAAGAATAAAGAAAACCTTGAAGTTGCCATAGACTTCTATTGAAATGGTAAAGTCAAACATGAGAAATAAGGTTTGCATTTTAGAAAATGGATTTGGGGGTTAGTTATGCGTAGGAAAGGTATTATCACCCCTACAACACTCTTTCAATACCACATTGGTGTTTTATTGCTTTGGGCTTCAAAACTATGTTTTGTGTTTTGTGAAAACAAATTGAATGTTTTTGTTATTTTTTTGTCCCACTATGGGTTTACCATGTGCTTAAGCATGATCTGTGACTATCACCAATAGTAGATGGTGTTAAGCCATTACTATGGAAGGGGTAATTTGACATCTATTTCATTCATGGCTTACATCAAAAGTGGTCCACTAGCTTAACTAGGAATTTTTGAAAATAGTTGAGGAAGAAAAATCAATAAACTTGGTTAAAGATATCGAGCAAACTCTCTTCAAATTAGGTATAGCTAAATGCTTTTCCTCAAAAGTATGAGAATGACTCCTCATTCTATCTTGTAGTTCGTTGTTGGGAATTTATAGCTTTTTGATTCAAAAATATGAAAATCAACCTTTTTTTTACACGAGAAAATTGAAAGTCAATAAACCTCATAAAAAACATCAAGCAAGCCCTTTTTCTCCAAATTAGGCCTACTTATATATTCTCCCTTAGAAGTATAAGGAATGACTCCTCATTCTACTTCCTAGTTCATCATCAAGAAAAATCTAAGTTTGAAAGGAAAAAATGGGGAGGGATACAAATGGAATTAGTGTATATGAATAATATAAGCACAAATGAAATTAATGTACATGAATAGTGTGGAACGCAAATAAAATTTGTGTACATGAGTAGTATAGGACACAAATGGAATTTATGTGCGTGAATAGTGTACAATGCAAATGGAATTAAGAGGGATGAATAGTGAGATGCTAGTTGTCAGCTGATTTTTTTTATTTACCACTCAAACACAGATTTAAAAAGTGGTACTATTAAAGTTTTTGATCTTTCTTCATTGAACTTCAAATTTTTTTGTAAATAGTGCTAATTTTGTTGAACTAGGTTGTGAAGTAAGATTATTTTTTTGATGAAAAGATTTTCTCTTATGTTTTTCAAAAAAAGAGATTGACAGAAATAGTATAGTTAAATTTCTTAATATTCATCAGAAATTTTCAAAGTAGTAGCAAAAATTTTAAAAACTTTCTAAACACAACTGCATGTTTTTTATTTTTTGTAAAACATTTTTATAATTAATTTTCATGGGCAATGATTGGGTATTATTGGATACTATTCATCATCTTTTGTAGCATCTAAAGAAAAATAGAGCTTATGTAGTTCTATTTTTCCTTGACTCAAACTTCTTTATTTTTGCAAACAAAATAGCCACATAATGAAATGTGCACTACTAGACACCTAAATCCTTATCTCCTTACACAAATTTAACTCAAGTAATGGCTTAGAAGGAAAAAGGATTAAAAACATGTAGAGAACTAAAATAAAACAACACAAATTGACTACATTTTCGAGAGATAAAGTGCAATCGAAAGAATGTTGTAATGACACCCCTGGTTGCAACTCCATTTCTCAATTTCTCTTCTTCTTTCTACTTACTCTCTATCTTAGCTCTCTTCTTTTCTTCTTTTCCCACTCACCTCTCAATTGTTCTTTGTTCTTTCTATGCTCCCTTAGTGTTTTTCTTTTTTTCTCACTACCTTCTTGTCTAGCTTCCCTCTGTCCCCTTAGTGTGTTACTAAATGAAATGCCTCTATTTATAGATGCTCAGCATGAAAGCATCTCAAATTTTTGCCTAAAACCACATGCATCCTTCACCTACTTCATTGTCTTCTCTCAATTTTTTCTTCAAGCCCACCAGCCTAATGCATAGCTTCCAATTGCATCTGCACCATTGTCTTTAACCTTTTAGCAATTTCTCCAATGCACAGGTAATGCATTTAAGGAGTGGTTGAAGAGTTGAAAAAATTTTTCAACCATTTTGGTCCCCCACTTCTTTTATTATTATTTATTTTTTAAAATTAAAAAGACAAAATGACTAACATTTGGGACCAGAAAATATCCTTAAATTCTTCTATCTTATTAAATTAATTTTCAAAAATTTTGTATTTGAGTAAAAAAATTTTAGAACATACATATAGGTCCATTTTTTTTTTTTAAGGCTCGAAGAAAATTAAATGTCCATAGATTGCCCTTTGCTTATTTTCTAAGTATTACAAGCTAAGCAAAGGTTGATGAATGCTAAATTAGGCTTACTCAAACATGTTATTGACCATCCATTGGGGATGAAAATGAAAGAGTTATAATCCATCCAATAAGGATACCAAATAGTGACTTAGGCTTTAATGTGAAGGGCTTTAAGTTACACCATGGTTACCTAAATTCAATATAGGATTTGAAGCAAACGGCCTTGATGCACCCAACTGGATACTGAATAGCAACTTAGGATTTAATGTGAAGGGTTTTAGATTACCACATGGTTACCTAAGATCAACTTACTATTGAAGCAAAGGGTTTTAATCCACCCAATAGGATAACTAATAGCAAGTTAGGATTTAATGCAAAGAGCTTTAGGTTACCCCTGATTACCTAAGATTAACTTTAGATTTGAAACAAAGGGTTTTGATCCACCTAATAAGATACCTAATAACAACTTAGGATTTAATGTGAAGGGTTTCAAGTTACCCCATGGTTACCTAAGATCAACTTAGGGTTTGAAGTGAAGGGTTTTGATCCACCCAATAAGATAGTAATAGCAACTTAGGGTTTAATGTGAAGGATTTCTGGTTACCCCATGTTACCTAAGATTAACTTAGGATTTGATGCAAAGGGTTTTTATCGACCCAATGGGATACCTAAAAGCAACTTAGAATTTAATGCAAAGGGTTTCAAGTTACCCCACATTTACCTAAGATCAACTTAGGGTTTGAAGTGAAGGGTTTTAATCCACCAACAGGATAAAAGTAGGGCTTCAGGTTACCTAGTCACATTTAATGTGAAATAGGGTTTAGGTTACCCAACACGGTTTAAATATGATATAGGGTTTCAAGTCATCCTAACAAGACTAGAGTGAAAGGGTTTTAGTTTACCTTACTTGGAAGAAGAAAGAGTTTCAACTTACCCTTATAAGAATAGAGTGAAAGGGTTTCATGTCTCCCTGAAAATGCATGTTTGATGTAGTGATACACTTGACCATAAGTACATATTTGAATACTGATGTATGATTACCCAAAAAATACATGCCTAACATGTCAATGCAAATTCATGCAATGATTGTATGCTGGCATAAGACAAAATTAACATAGATGCCATAGATCCAATGTACTAAGATGCTAACGTTCTAGGTCCATGCATGAAGATTCTAATGGACCATGCAAGAACTTTTATGGATACTACTTTCATGAACCTCGAGAATTCTTAAGGTGAACTCATGGGTAAGTTAATTCTAGTGCTCTTGACACATTTTGGGCTCACCCACACTATCACAGATGATTACCCCAATGTTACAGAATCCTTGATACATAAATGCCTAAGTATGGTGGGATCGTCAATATGCTCCTTGCACTAGTTATCATTAATTTTTCCAAAAGGATGTCTGACTTGCTTTTATTTCTCCTATTTGAATAGTTAAATCATTCTTTCTTGGCACATCCCCTTTAGTGAGCCTAACTTGTCTTTTTCTCTAGAAGTGAGGTTGTAGCACGTAAGGTGAAACATGACTTCAAACTAGTTTCCACTTCACCAAAGGTTTAACAAGTTTTGAAACAAATATCATCGAACACCTTATCCTTTGCATGGGATGGCATTTTGGTAAGTGAGGATTGTATGGCAAGAAGAAGAACCGCATGGAAATGGAATACTTTGACCCTTTTTTGGTGGTAGGACCAAAGGGTGAGTTATGGCTATTACCCTTGATTACGAGTGAATTAGACTGCTAGACATTTTTGGAATGTTACCTTTAGGATTTAGTAACCCTTTCTTACTCTCTTTTATGAGAATGAGCCCTTTTGAAGGAGTCTCTTTGTAGAGTTTTGATTACATTCAAGCAAAGAAAGATTGAAAAGATTTTTCTTAATTCTTCCTCTTTGTTATCCAAGGTGACGCCTTGAAGGATTATGTAAAGTAAATTTAGATTACTCAATTTTCTAGACACAAGGGTGCTCTATTAACCTTTTGTTGAGTTAAGTCACTCTCGAGTGTTTGCATTCCCAAATAAGTGTTTACTCTCATAGATAATCCCTAAGTTTGTTGTTATGTCCCCCTCCAAGTTTATTGTCTCACCACATCAACCAAGATCACCAAGACTTCATGCAACTTGTAATGTATGGCCTAGATAATGGCTTGGAAAGAAATGGATAAAGATTTAACAAATAAGGAGAGCATAAAGATTTCAGCACAAGATGTCTCAATTTTCCTTTCTCTTTAAAGGTAATTAGGAATTTTGCTATTTGGTTGGCTCAAGGAAGATCTATTTCATTTTCTTTTTTCCTTTATTTTCTCTTTGTTTATAGGCTAGACCATTTTTCTTACTTTGCCTTTTACATGGTTAAGGCCTAACCATATGGAAAAGGGTTCCCACTCCATTCCCCATGCTAGATAGCATTCCTTCTTTTTTGAAAGCTTAGATGCACCTTTTAGCTCTCCTTTAGGGTGGAATCATGGTTTTTTGGGCAAAAAGATTAGGGACAATGAGTCTTAGAGAAAGAAATTTTGATGGTTGTTTTACCATCCCTTTTAAGCTCAAATGGTCCAAAGATGGCTAGATCACTTCTTAGTCATTGTCATTTAATAAATTGCTTCAAGGGGCATAGAAAATTCTTTTTTGTAATCTAATGCTCTTGGGTATTAATATAGGGGAAGATTATAAATTTCAACCCGATTGCCCCAGTATTGGTTCGTTTAGGTTAGTAGCAGCACCTCCTTAAGTGTCTGCCATTCATTAACCCTTCATAACATATAATGACAAGACAAGAAAAGGAATTGAAAGGAAAAGAAATGAATTGATAGGCAAGGCATTCATCATGCAAGGTTTCTTATTGAATTCAAAAGGGGTGCCAATTCAAAGTCATTACCAAGGCTTTAGACAAAACCATTAGTAGATGCCATGAAACTACATGAAAGTAATGCAAAAAAGAAAAGAAATATTTTTGTTTCTTTTTTGAATGAGGACAGAAAAAGAAAAATTAATTTTTCTAAGGGGATGCATATCAAGAACTAAGAATAACTCTTTACTCAGCCATTCTTTACACACCATGATTTTACTTATGGTTTTACTAACAACTCTCTTTTTTAGTCCGACCATTTCTTCCTAACCTAATATAGACATTGTCCCCATTGTCTTTTATAGATTAGCATGGGTGTTTATTAAAAAGAAAACTAAAACACATAAAAAGATCAAATGAAAAAATTGAGAGTAAATCCATGAGAGTAAGGAAAGTCACAACTAAACACTGGTATTTGGTTTATGGTTCTTACTACTATCTAGAGGTTGCCAATCAACTTACTTCATTAATGAGTCTAGCTTAGGTGCATAGATTTGCAATTGGTCAATCAACTGATCAGTTGTTGAGGTGGCTATTATGGTATGATGAGTCACTCAAGATATAAATTCTTGTTCCGTAGCATAATCTAGAAAAGACAACAAACCATCATAAAAACCATTAATATTTAACAATCCTAATGGGTTTTTGTAGAAGTATAACTTGGCCTAATATATAATGTTGGAAATTCCCTCTAATGTTTCCAAACCACCAGGTAATGTGATAAAGGGTTTGGCATTGCAAAACATGTATCCAAAGTATTCATACATGTTTAAAACCTTGAACTTAGTTCCCAAGGTAGAGGTAGTGATGTTCTTGCCAGACAAATCCTTTAGAAGGATACCCAAGATGTTGCTTTCTTTAGTAATTGTAGTTGTTGCCACACATGCCCTTAACCCTTGAATTCCTACACCATACACCAAATTTATTTCTTTGGTAGTTAACACCTTACCAAGTTCATTTACTACTTTCACAAACTCTTCATCCTTCCCTAGATTGGATCCACCAAAGACATAGATAGATTTACATCTAGACATTGATGATCCTTCTCCCTTTTTTTCTACCTTACAATTAGCCATGCGTATAATAAGTGTGAAAGTGTATATTTATAGCCAAAAATAAGTAATGAAAAGATCACGCAACTCAATTATTGTCAAAGAAATTTGAATTTTAAGAGAAAGATAATCAAAAATATATACTAGATGCAATAATTTTAGATAATGGTGTGGCAAAATTGAAACAATGTGCAAGGAAAGTCAAATAGAAAAGACATGCACATGTATATGAATAGTAGTTCTGATTTTGGCTCACATCTTCTAGTTTTATGTCCAGTAATGGCTTAAATGCCTTCTATGAGTTAAGGATTTGCTTCTTATCCAACTTCCTTATAAACTGGCAAACAAGGTCTTTTAATGTTAGATTCCCAAAACTGTAGTGCTCCTTTTCCCTGTTGAACTAAAGTGAGAAGATCACCATGAACATGTCCACTATGATGTGTCTCAAAAGTCTAAAGTATATTATCCAATGACTATTTACTCAATCTATCCTTTATGAATTGGATTTTGTCTTCTTAATTTAGGGAAACTATTCCTTTATTCTAGTAGTGAGTGTTACATATTCACCTCACACACTTATGGCAAATTCCATTCTTTTTGCTCTTCTCTTTTTAGTGTAAGAACTTCTTCTTATTCCTAGTATATGTTTAACAAGTGAATCTTGAAATGCACTTGCTAGATGTACCTTAGCTTCAATGATCCAATGCAGATCCTCAGGAAGACCTAGACACATGAGCATCTTTATTCTTTCAAGTTAGCATCTATGGATCTTCCTAAGTAAATCTTGAAGAAGAGTAAGGTACCTAATTCTAATCTATGTGAGGGTTTCTTTCATATCTAATGGTAAAATGTACAATGAAATAATCAAACAAGAGAAAACTTAAAAAGTAAGTAAGGAAAATAAAGAGAGAAAGCTCGGGTTACTTCCTAAGAAGAGCTCATTTATCAATAAATAAGAGATAGAACTAGTAACCAAACAAGAATAAGTAAGGAAAAGAATGAAAGCTTGGGTTACCTCCCAAGAAGTGCATGTTTATTGTCATTAGCTCATCAACCTTTGAATTAGTTTCCACCTAGAGCAATTGAAGTAGATGGTTTATGTTACTTGCCCACTATGTAGGGCTCCAACCTTTATCCATTCACTTTGAGGGTTCCTTTCTAGGGATAAGTAACTTTAACTATTCTGTATGGAAAGGTCTTTGTGATTGTAAATGGACTAAACCTTCTTGACTTTAACTTTCTTGGTTCACCAATTAGTGTTTTAAAGGCTATCCTATAAACCTAAAGTGCATTATCTAGCTAGTCAATTCCTCAATTTGGATACCACTCCCATTCTCTTTACTGTGGGTTGGAGCTTTGGGGTGCTGACAAGTGTGGCCGTGGAAGCTAAAATCTCAAAAGTTTTAGCCATTTATCCTTTCAAGTCATTGACCTATAATTGCATTTTGCCCAAAGTTTTCCAAAGTTGTTACTCATCCATTATTCAATGCAATCGAACCTCTAAGATGTGGAAACAGTGATTTTGAACTAAAATGTGTGATGCAAGATGCACTGTTGCATTGCTTATTATGCCATGGTTATCGAAGATAAAAAAAGCAAATGGTGTTACCTTACAAATGCATGCTTGATACTATGATGTGTAAATGTATGTTCAAATACTGGTGTGATTAACAACAAGGGCTTGACCTTAAGAATACATGCTAGACATGCCAAGGTTTTTTGAACATTTGTTTGATCAAACAATGATTAAGGACTTTAGTGGCTCCAATTCCACTATCTCAATCACAAGTTATGAGGGAACTAGAATCCAGTTCAAATAATCCTCAAGGGTGCTACTTGTTAGCTTAAGGCTTCCAAGGGATGCCGAATTGAGTAATGAGAACTGTTTCTTAGGATGCATCTTTGTTTGATGACTTATCATCTGGTCCTCCTTTGCAGGTGATTCCACATCGAGAGTTCCTTTCAAAAAAACTTCATTTAGGCTAGCAAACTGAACTAGTTTAGCCTTCTTCCATTAATTTTCATACTTAAAAAGGAACATGTAATTTTGAAGCACTTAGTTTAAATTTACTCATTTATCAAGTTTCAAACATAAGATTATCAATAACATGCATGTCATGTACAAGTAAGAAATAAGCAAGACAAGCTTTAGGAAAATTGACATTGTACTCAGCTCAAAATTCAGGTTCTACATCCCTCTACGGGTTTTGGTGGGCAAAAGAAAAAAATGCTTGGTACATAATTTGAGGTAAGATAACTTTAGTATGGGAAAAACATAGGGTACGCTAGCAAGCCTTGTTGAAGACAAACACTGAACATGGCTGCACTTAGTTCCCAACTCTTGACTCTTGGCCTATCATGTGTTGACCCTTAAGCATAGTTTTTTTTTTTGGCATCTACATTCATCAAATTTGGCAACTCATCACCATCCATGTTAGTGAGAATCAGAGCACCTCCTAAATACACCTTCTTCACCACATAAGGGCCTTCATAATTTGGGGACCATTTGCCTTTATTATCCCTTGCAATAAACAAAACTTTTCTTAGCACTAGATCCCTTTTGTAAAACTACCTCAGATGGACTTTCTTGTCATGTGTCCTAATCATCCTCTTCTTATAAAGATGTCCATGGGATAAGGCAACTAATCTCTTCTCTTCAATCAAATTCAATTGCTTATGATGCATACAAACCCATTCACCTTCCTCAAGTTGTGTCTCCATTTAAACTCTCAAGGATAGGATTTCTACTTCAAATGGTAGTATAGCCTTCATTCCATACACTAGGGAGAATGGGGTTGCCCTAGTTGAGGTCCTCATAGATGTACTATCCCTTGCAAAGCAAAGTAATTCATGCTAATCCTTGTAAGTGATCATCATGTTTTCTATGATCTTCTTTAGTTTCCTATTCACAACTCTACTACTCCATTCATTTTTGGGTTATAAGGGGTTGAATTGTAATGAATGATCTTGAATTGTTCACACAACTCGATCATCTTGTTGTTGAGGTTATTGGATTATCAGTGATAATTCTCTCAAGGAGACTATATTTGTAGAAGGTCCCTTTCTTGAGGAACTTGAGGACCATTGTTTTAGTAACACTACTATATGAGGTACTTCAACCCACTTTGTAAAATAATTGATTGCTACAAGAATAAAGAAATTGCCATTGGATGCTTTAGGTTTGATTGGTCCAATCATGTCTATAGACACCTAATTTTGTTTGGACCCTACAAAATTAAAGTGGACTTATGTATAGTTTTTAAAGTTATCCTATTTAAATATATATATCCTTTTTTGAAAATTAATTAGATGAGAATGAAAAATTTAAAGATATTTTTGGGTCCCCAATGTTAATAATATAAACCTTTTAAAATTTGAAATTTAAAAAAAAAAACAAAAAGAGAAAAAAAGAGAGAAAAGAAAAAGAAAAAAGAAAAAAAAAGAGGAAAAAAGAAAGAGAGAGGGTTGTTGACAAATCATGCACCTAATCTACCAAATCATGCACCTAATCCATTTAATCACGAACCTAATCCACCTAATCCCAGGACTTTTAAGAAAGAAAGAATAAGTTGGGTAGTTTAAAATGGAATACGGAGGAAAACACTACTAGGAGCATCACTTGGAGAGCACCAAGAGAGAACTAGAGTGGAAGATAAAGAAAGGGAAAGGCATGAAAGAGAGACAAAAAGGATTGGAGAGAGAATTCAAATCTTCTTCATTCTTTTAGTTTTCTCTTTAACAAGTTCATCACATTGGCTTAAAGAAGTTAAACTTGGCCTTTGGAGTGTCGTTGGTGCCCAAACTGTGCTAGAAATTGTAGGTTTCACTAAAAAATTTGAGAAAGAGTCATCTTCGTTCACTCCCCAAAAATCATATTTCTAGTCTAAATCTCAAAAAACACACTCCACCATCATGCTCAGGAGATACCAAAACCTTAGGGACTATGAAGAATGTTGTTTGAAACTACTCCATGCACCACCACATGCCTCTCACGTTGAGAGAATGGTGGTGCATGAATGCCATGCACTTTAAGGTTGAAGATGTCAATCAGCACAAAATGTTAACCTACTTGCACTGTCAGTATACACATCATCTGACATATTAACTTTACTTGCGCAATTATTGTGCCACATCACCCGACACACATGTGACACATCAGCCCAATTGCACAATCATCACACCACGTCACCAAACAAATCAGTAAAGCATACCTAGTCAGCATTCCACATTAGCTAGCACATCATCATGCCATGGTAACATGTCTTTGCCACATCAGCGTTAATGGTTGACTTTCTCCATTGATTGTTGACTTTGACATAGACCACTTTCCAAGGGTTTTTCCACCTCCTATCACATTTTCGGCCTTTATTTTACCATTTGAGCACTTTAAATATAGGTTTCACTTATTTCTTAATTTTCTCTCATTGTAGAATATGTATTTTTGTACTTATATCTTGTTTTGTTGGATAATTGTGTGCTACGATAACTTTGCTTGTGATGTAAGACTTTCTGCTAATCATGGTTTTGCCTTGATTATATTAAAATGTTTTATTTGGTTGTGGTGGCATTCCAACTAATTTGATCTCCTATTTTACTAGTAAGTTCCCAACAATGGTCATTGGTGTAGTTGGTAAAAGTAACTGCAGTTGGCTATCTTGAGGGAATTATGTTACGAATTATGTTGGAGAAATTGACATAATTTACTTAACATGACTAGCATCGGTGCCTAGTGCATGCAGTTGGCAAAAGTAGTTGTTGTTGACCTTTTCCAAGATAATTACATTATGGCTTACGTTGGAGAAATTGATGGAATTCCCCTAATGTAAATATCATAAATCAATGCTCCTTAAAGCACTAATTTATTTTGAGTCTCTCCGATGATGGTTATTAGTGTGATTGGCAAGAGCAATCATTGCTAATCATCCCAAGGCCAATTGCATCATGGGTTGTGTTGGAGAAATTGACAAAATCCTAGTGACATGACCAAATTCACATCTCTCTCAAAAATTTCACAAAATCCAAAATAACCTTGAAACCCTTAGTGAAGCTAGATATTTCTCAATCCCAATCTAATTGGATCAAGCCTTAGTCAAGCTAGGTGATCAATCCTAATGTGAATCCTGGATGAACCAAGCATTGAATTCATTCTTTCCATAGCGATGGTTAGATGCCACTAATTGGTGGTATTAATCGTGGACCATGCTTGATCATGTCCCAAACCCGTAATGAGACAAACAAAAATAAAAAATAAATAAGTTCATTTTGGGCAAATCAAAGCACAAGTTTGAAATTAAAGAGCAATAAAACACTAATGTGGTATTGATAGGGTACTGTAGGAGTTCTAATACCTTCCTTACATGTAACTAACCACCAAACTCAATTTCTATGATGTAAACCTAAATCTCAGTGACCAATCTCACTTTTTAAAATTAGATCAATGGTGACACTAAAAATTTAGAATTTTCACAATATTTTTCCCAAAACCATTTTCCCCATGCTTCATTCTCAGATTTTTCTTATTATCTTCTTTTCTAGTTGCCGCTTCACATCACAATGTCGACAACTTGTCAACTTCATTAGGGAGCTTCGAGGGTTAGGCCACTTAAATTGGTGTTTGTTGCTTTCTTATTTCAGTTTTGTGCTTTGTCATAATGCCTAATTTGGTTACACTCAAGGTGTTCTTTTGAATTTGTCTACCATTATTGTAATAGATCAAGCTTAAACAACTTAATTTCATTACCTAATGGACTTATGGATTGTTTTTTTTGGCTGATTATTTTACAAATTTTAAGTGTAGTATTCCCCTCACACACTTGCACTCACACCACTAGAACTAGAAAAGGGGAGGTAATGACCCTTGAGCTCTTAGGAACCCTTTGGCTAGCGAGGCAAAAGTAAGGTTGACCTTCATGAGACCCTTGGTCTTTATGTAGGCACCTAAACACCCTCATTCAGATTGATCCTCTCTAGGGCAATTTGAGGACTTAATGTAGGAGTATAGAACTTGCCTTTCACATTAGTAGTTGCCTTGGCACCACCTTGTACAAGAGTATTTAATCTAAACTATGGAAGCTAGGGAGCAAACTTAGGATGTACCTTAACTTAGGCACAAAAGGGAAATACTATTCATACATTCTTGCATTTAGATTTTTTGACACCCTAGATAGGGAACTTTTTTTATTGCACTTATCACTATCGCATACATAAGCCCTCAACTTGGGCAATTTACCCTTATAGACTAGTAAGGGGCAAAAGTAAGATTGACCTTCGTGAGACCCTTGGTCTCTGTGTATGCACCTAAACACCCTAGTGGAGTTGCTCCCTAAACTACTAGATAACCACTAGCAGGGGTAGTTTGGGAACCTATCTAGGTATACAGATCTTCACTCACATACATTAAGTCTAGGACACTAGAAAGACCTCGTCTTTCTATCATTATACCAATTATTTTCATATAACATATTTTTTATTTTTCAAGTTTAAATTTTAGGTAACGCTAGCATGGACATTAATATTATATCAAACCCCATCATGCCCATCGTAGACCCATTAGACCAGGTCATATTTACCCATGAAAAGGCTTAAAAGGAATAAGGGGACTATTTAGTGGGGGCAGATTGTTTATCCTTGCTTACTATTGGGAGGCTCTTATTTGAATGAAATGATCTATCTAAGCTAAAGGAAATTTGGGAAGGTTATGACCAGATTGAAAAAGTAGAATTTACAGTAAAGTATGGCTATCTGGCATATTTTTTGTTAATTCTAGTGGCGGAAGCATTATTAAAAGCTTTGGTTTTCTTTTGGAATCTAGTATATAGGGTATTTACCTTTGGAGAATATGATTTCACCCCTACTCTAGAAGAATATAGGGAGATGCTGGCTATTGATACTGCTATAGGGGAAGAATTTACAAATCAGGTCAGAAGACACAGCCTAAAATGGTCTTGAATAGATTATTAGACATACCAGCTATCAATTTTGGCAAGGATGCCAAGGAAAAGGGAAAGAGTTAGGCCATCTCAATTAGCTTTCTAGTTAGGATTTCTGAAGCCCACAAGAACAAGAAAATGGCCATGAGCACCCTAGCCCTAGCTCTCTATGGAGCTGTTATATTGCCTAAAGTACATGGATATGTTGACATATAGGCCATAACTCTATTCAAAGAGATAGAAAATGGATTGAATCCTATGCCAAGAAAAACTCTCAAATCACTGAATTACCTAAGGAAAACTGGAGAGGGATAATTCCTTGGCTGTACACAGCTCTTAATGGTATGGATAGTGAGCCATTTACCCTCAGTGAAGATTACAGGATACCCAATCATATACTTTAAGCCAATATTCCTAGGCAAGCGAGATACACTAATTGATTTCATAGAATCCAAATGGCTTTAGAAAAAAATAGGATTGAGACTTCTGGATTAAGTTCTTCCAACAAGCCAATGATTTTAGGTAGAAATACATATGGATGCGAAAGGGCCTAGTTGCCATTGGTATGGTAATAGGCTTTGGATTCCCCTTGTTAGTATATGGGATATTGTTACCTATGCACTTATTATGGTGATGAGACAGTTCAAATGCATGCAATTTGTGCTAGCCACTAGAGGCCTTCATGAGTTTGATTTTGAGGAAAGAAATGTTGCGGCTAGACATGAAGTTGTTGTGACCCTTTGGAAACAAGTCCATCAGATTTAGTGTAGTGAGGAAATTACCATAACCACACTTGGATACCCACATTGGCAAAAGGATCACGAGAGAGGAAGTATAGCACTAGAAATTACTTTCTTAGGATCCTCTTCTAAAAGGCCTAGAACTAAAGCTGATAAGAAATTAAATTTGAAAAGGCCTTGTCAAATCTGTAAGTTAGAGAAGACATAATAGTTGAAAAAGAGAGGTAGATAAAGGAGGTAATTGATGATTAGAAATCAAAGGTGGTAAACTTTCAGTTTAAGATGATGAAGTTAGAAAAGGCTCATGAAAAATCAATGGTAGAACAACGACAATGTATTGACAAGTTAGAAAGGAAACTCCAGTTAACTAATAAAAATCTTCGCATCTTTGAAGAAGATCTTAGGCACATTAAAGAAAAAGCAAAGGCTTCAATAAATGAAGTTGCTAAACTTAGGAACTAGATTCAAAAACTAAAGACAAGTGGCAAAAAGGACATTGTAGAAATTCACCAATTGAAAGAGTTAGTTGCACAATTGGAAGACTAGTATAAGAAGACCACATAGGACAAG
The DNA here is from genome assembly GCA_037013595.1 of Dicorynia guianensis. Classification (NCBI taxonomy): domain Eukaryota; kingdom Viridiplantae; phylum Streptophyta; class Magnoliopsida; order Fabales; family Fabaceae; genus Dicorynia; species Dicorynia guianensis. Next base: position 17,964,288 of record JASUAB010000002.1, on the reverse strand, counting down.
GAACAACTTGAATCCTATATAAATAGCCTACAAGAAAGTCATGAAAGAGAGATTCAAAATCTGACAGCATAACTCCAAGGACATTACAGGCTAGAAGCTAGGGTTAATGCATTTGATAGAGAAAACATGAGATTGCATGACTTGCTCACAAGAACTGAGGAAGCCCATGAATTATGCATAGAAAAGATATTGCAGGACCTGGGTTAATTAGAACCCAACAAGATAACATGAATTTCTAAGTAGCACTAATGGATGCACAGGAACAATTGGAAGGAGTAAGGGTTCACATCTAGCAATTAGCTAGGGAAGCAAGGCACATAGCTCAAGAGATAGCTGAGCATAAAGAGGCATTAGAGTTGGGGACCATTCATAGTCTTCTCCAGAGACTTAGAAAAGATTATGTCAAAGTGGGAAATCTACATTAGTCTTGATAGAGTTTGGTGTAATAGAAAATTTGAAGACACTCCACAAAATTGTTTGTAAACTTTTTGAAACATATGAAATGAAAGTCTTTTGGTGTTAACTATACTTTGAGCCATTTTGCATCAACATCACATCATAATTACATGCATGTATTCATTCATTTATCATTTGTTACCCCAAAGAGAAAGGAAGTCAAAAAGGAAACCATGACTCCAACAACACATTCCCAATCAAGGCCAATGGTAGAACAAAGGTCAATAGAGGAATTATAGTCCAAAGTTAAAAAGGACAATTAGACAAATTAACCAAATTGCTCACTGTCCAAAAATGAACAAGTTAGCTTCTTATGTAATTGAGATGCCCACGAGTAAGATAACTTCACCAAAGTGGAAACTCATTCCGTCCTAGACCTTGATGATGAAGAAGAATTAGAAGAAGCAAAGAAGGCTTCTGAGGAAGCCAACACTCAAAAAAGTATGAAAGGCTTGAGGCAAAGGTTGGAAAAATGGAGGGATTTGATGATAATGACATTTTAGATGTGGCTGAAATAGGTTTGATATTTGACATTGTGATACCCCCAAAATTTAAGGTACCTAGTACAATGGGACAACTTGTCCAAGGGCTATGTACTATAGAAAAATGGCACCATACTCTAATGATGAAAAACTTTTAATGCATGTTTTCCAAGATAGTTTGATTGATAGGCCGCCAAATGGTACATAAGCTTGGATCATCATTCCATTCACACATGAAAAGATTTGGTTGAAGCTTTCCTCAAGCAATATAAAAACAATCAAAATATGGCACCCAATAGGACTCAAATCTAGAACATGGAAAAAAGGGATAATGAATCATTTAGAGTTTATGCACAAAGATGGTGAGATGTGGCAATCAAGGTACACCTCCCTTATCTAACAAAGAAATGACCATAGTCTTCTTGAATACCCTAACATACCCCTTCTATAGGAAGATGGTAGGGTTCACCCACTTAAAATTCCCTGATTTAGTGGAAATAGGAGAAATAATTGAAAGGGGAATCTGTGCTAGAAAAATGGAGAGGTCATAAGCAAGAAGCTCAACCAAAAAAAAACCCTAGTTTAATAGCAAAAAGAAAGAGAAGGTCCGCTCCATTGATTACTAAAATAAAAGGAAGAGCAAGGATAAGAAGTGCAGCGATAAACAATTGAAATATCAGCTAACTCCCACAAAAACATTTACTCCCGTAATGAGTTTTGCCAAGCCAACCCCATAAGTCACTATCACCCAACCATCTTATCCAGCTACAATGCAACCATTACAATAGTCATAGTTTGTATCACAATAGCCTAAACAGCAATACCAGCCTAACAAGTCTAGGCAATCCTTCAATAAGGAGTTTATGAATCTTGATCTTATCCCTATACCTTACCATGCCAGGGCTAAATGGTATGATGTAGAGAACTGTACAACCTTGAAGGTTTAAAATTTAATTGATGCCAAGTGGCTCAATTTTGAGTTAGTACCTGTAAGCCTAGATGTTGATGGCAACCCACTTCCTAATCATGAAAATCATGGAAGTCATGGAGTTAATACCATTGATGAGGGGCCTCAATTAGTATTGAAGAAGTCTGTATATGAGGTCAAAACCCCTATGAAATGCATCTTCCAAGTCTTTGCAAAATGTAGCATGGTGGAAAAGAAGGGGAAAACCTTTTAGGAATCAGGATGTGAATGTCATAAGGCTGAAGCAATCCATGGATTGGAAGAATGCATTACTTTCAAAGACCTTTTGCAAACGCTGATAGATGATTGCTTTTTATTGATAAGGGTTGAATTGAAGAGCATAAACATGGTTAATACTTCCCTACTAAACCCATCACTTAGGCATTCTAATGAACATGCTCCACAAGGCCATTAACAATCAAGTACACTACAAAGGGAGTTCAGCCAAATAATGAAGCAATGAAACCATCTCCCACTAAAATCATGAAAAGGTTAACAATTAAAACTCCATAACCTTTTTCATATGTAAGTGATAAGGCAGTTCCCTGGCAATGTGACTACTAATTGGTGCCAAAAGATTCCAAATCTTTGGTTTCAAATATATATGTGATTAGTGGAGTGACAAGGAGTGGCTGTTGCTACCTTTATCCCACAATGGAGAAGAAAGGCATTAAGAAAGCCAATGATCCCAATCCTATGGAGACTAAGGTATGAGACAAAAGGAAGGTAGTCCTAATAGAGATCCCTAATCAAAAAGAAAAGGAAACACTATTTGTGATTAAAATGACCAAGTCGTTAGAGGGGGATGACCCCCAAGGGAGCAAATCAAATATTAAGGAAACAAAGCTTGTTGCACTCAAAAGGCCCATTACAGAAGAGGAAGCTAGTGAGTTCTTAAAGCTCATTTGGTAAAGTGAGTATAAAGTAATTAAACAATTGAGAAAGACACCAACTAAGGTTTTATCACTGTTTATGTACTCTAAGCCACACAGGCAAGCATTGATGAAAGTCTTAAATAAGGCATACATTCATAAAGACATAACCATAAAAGCAGTAAGCAATGTATTGGGAAACATCATGGCCCATAACAACTTATCATTCTCTAATGATGAGTTTACCCCAGAAGGGCGCGGGCATAACAAGGCTTTGCATATTTTAGCCAAATGCAAGGAGTGTAGCTTGGCTAATGTCCTAATTGACGATAGGTCAGCCTTGAAAATCCTCCTAAAGTTGACTTTCAGGCAGCTTCCTATTGACAAGTCCATTTTAAGGCCAAGTACTATTATGGTAAAGGCATTTTATGGGACCCAAAGTAGTGTATTAGGAGAAATCGAATTACCCATCCTAATAGGTCCCCATATATTCAATATCAGTTTTCAAGTAATAAAGGTAAGCTTTACATATACTGCCTCCTTAGGCATCTATGAATCCATATCACATGGGTAGTCCCCTCTTCTCTCCATTAAAAAGCAAGGTTCGTATATGATGGAAAAATAATAGAAGTAGTTAGGGAAGAGGATCTACTAATATAAAAACCTTCCATAATTCCATATAGAGAAGCTAAAGTGGAGTCTAAAATTTCCTTCTAATCATTTGAGATTGTAAATGTGACTTGTGTAAAGGAAGGAAAACCATTGTTTGCCCCTCGTCTTTTTAATGTAGCCATGATGATGGCAAAAGTCCTCAGGAGTAGCAGCTACATTCCTAGAGGAGGACTAGGAATTAAAAGGTAAGGTATAAGGGAACTGCCAAAACTACTACCAAGCATATAGTCTAAGCCTTAAGCCTACTTATGCTAATAGGGCCCAAATGGCTTAGGTCCAAAGAGAAAGGTGTTTGGCTCACCTAGAAGGTCAAGTGATAGACACCAAGAAATAGGTTATCAAGGACCTGCATGAAACTTTTGTGAGTGTTAGCTTCAGAAATCTGAATCAAGTTGTTGTTATTGAGGAAGGGCACTCTAAGGAAGAGGGGACAGAGCTGGTTACACCATGTATCCCTAGAAAGGAACTTACTAACTAGATAGCCAAGCCAATTCCTATAGTTTTCAATTTTAAAAAAATGTAATTTTTAAAACACACCATCTATGGCCCAACTTAAGGCCTAGATCAAATTTATCAGCTTTTGTATGGATTTACCTTATTTGTTATGTTTCAATGAAATATGTGTTGTCTCATTTTTCACTCATTTTTTTCACTCCTTTGGCCTTTTCATACCTCATGCTAACACAAGCCATAAACAATCCACATTAACTCTTAAAAATAATCTAGTTTAAATGATGAGGTCAACATTAAAGAAGATTGTGTTGTTCTCCCAAATCTCAACTTGGAATGCCAAATTAATAGTGCTTTAAGCAATGAAGGAGAAGAGGAAGACTGGGGGCCATCACCCAAATTACAAAGAATGTTGAACAAGAAGACAAGGGTATCAAGCCTCATGAAGAGCCCACTAAAGTAATTAACTTAGGGATTAGAGAAGACAAAAAGGAGATAAAGATTGGGGCATAGTTAGCAGAGGCAGAAAAGAAAGTGATGATCTAATTATTGCAAGAATATATCTTTGTGTTTACATGGTCATACCAAGATATGCCAGGCTTAAGTACCGACATAGTCATTCATTGCTTGCCCGTTAAACTAGGTTTCAAACCAGTAAAGTAGAAATTAAGAAGAATGAAGCCTAATATACTAGTAAAAATTAAAGAAGAAATGAAAAAGTCACTTAATGCTAGTTTTATTGAGGTTACAAAATACCTAGATTGGGTAGCTAGTATCATACCAGTGCCAAAGAAAGATAGGAACATTCGAATTTGTGCAGACTATTGAGATTTGAATAAGGCAAGCCTAAAGGATGATTTTTCACTTCCCTACATAGATGTGCTTATGGATAATGCTACAAGATATTTTATCTCCTCATTTATTGATGGATTCTCAGGATATAACTAGATTAAACTAGCCCCTAAAGATAAAGAAAAAATAACTGTCATCACCTTGTAGGGGATCTCTTGCTATAGAGTAATGTCATATGGATTAAGGAATGCTGGGGCAACTTACTAAAGATCCATGGTAGCTTTATTTCATGATATGATGCACAAAGAGATAGAAGTGTATGTTGATGACATTATTGCCAAGTCTAAGTCTAAAATAGAGCATATACCCCATCTTAGAAAGCTCTTTGATAGGTTAAGAAAGTACTAACTCAAGTTGAACCCAACAAACTGTACCTTTGGTGTGAGATCGAGAAAACTACTAGGGTACATGATTAGCAAAAGAGGCATTAAGGTGGATCTAGATAAAGTCAAAACCATCATAGATATGCCTAAGCCTAAAATAGAAAAGGAAGTGCAAGGTTTCTTGGGAAGGTTTAATTATATTGCCAGATTCATATCCTAATTAATAGCCAATTGTGAACCAATGTTCAAAGTTTCTTTGTAAGAATGAAAACATTTAATGGGATGAGTATTGTTAAGAAGCATTTGACAAGATTAAATAGTATCTACAAAATCCACCAATCTTGGTCCCACTGGTGCCTAGAAGCTGATGTTTATATATCTGAGTGTGCATGAAGGACCAATGGGTTGCATGCTGGGGCAACATGATGAAATTGGAAGAAGAGAGTAGGAATTTATTACCTGAGCAAAAAGTTTCTGATTATGAGTTAAAATACTCAATGCTAGAACAAACTTGTTGCACTTTAGCATGGGCAGCTCGTCGACTTTGGTAGTACATGCTACACCACAAACTTGGCTAATATCAAAGATAGATCTAATCAAGTATATATTTGAAAAGCTAGCCTTAACTAGAAGAATCACAAGATAGCATATGCTTCTATTAGAGTATGACATCCAATTTATCTCATAGAAGGCAATAAAAGGAAGCATGATTACTAAACACCTTGCTAATAATCCAATTTTAACATATGAGCCTATCCAATTCTAATTCCTAGATGAAAATATTATGGCTTTGTCCGCCAAAATAAACTATTTAGAGAAGAAAGATGGTCATTATTATTTGATGGTTTATCTAATGCACTAGGGCATGGTATTGGTGCAATTTTGGTATCCCCAAAAGGGAAGTAGTACCCTATGACTGCTAAACTATGGTTTGAATATACTAATAACATAGCAGAATATGAGGCTTGCACTATAGGGATCGAAGTAGCCCTAAGCTATCAAATCAATCTTTTGGATGTGCATGGGCACTCTACATTGGTAATTTACCAATCGAAAGGAGAGTAGGAGAGTAGAGATCCCAAGTTGATTTCTTATAAAAAATAGATAAGTGAATTAGCAAGGCATTTTAAAGATATTACCTTCAATCATGTACCTAAAGAGGAGACTAAAATAATAGATGCCCTAACAACACTATCATCCATGTACATAGTAGTAGACACAAATGATCTTTCTAAGATCAAAATGTACAGGTATGATTCACTAGCTTATTGTTCATTGTAGAAGAAGAACCTGATGGAAAGCCATGGTATGAAGACATTAAATGACTAATCAAACACAGAGAATACCTAACAGGTGCATTGGAAAATGACAAAAGGACATTGAGGAGATTAACAATGGGATTTTTCCTTAGCGGAGAAATTTTGTATAAAAGGAATCATGATACTATTCTCTTAAGGTACATTGAAGCTAAAGAAGTGCAGACACTGATGCTTGAAATAAATGAAGGGGTGTATGGAACCCACATCAATGGTCATGCCATGGCTAGAAAAGCCTTAAGAGCAAGGTATTTTTTGCCCACTATGGAATTTGACCATATCAATTATGTCAGAAGATGCCATAAGTGTCAAATTTACGTTGACAAAATTCACACTTCCCCTTCAACACTTAGTGTGTTAACATACCATGGCCTTTTGCCATATAGGGCATGGATGTAATTGGGCCCATCGAACCTAAAGCTTCAAATGGCCATCGCTTCATTCTAGTACAATAGATTATTTCATGAACTGGGTAGAAGCCACTTCCTATTTGAATGTAACAAAGATATTTGTCCTTAAATTTCTTAAGAAAGAAATCATCTGTAGATATGGTCACCTAAAAAGGATCATCACTGATAATGCAAGTAACCTCAATAGCAAAATGATGAAAGAATTGTGTGAATAGTTTAAGATAGTCACTATAACTCCGCTCCATATCGTCCTAAGATGAATGGTAGTAGAAGCAACAAATAAGAATATAAAAAAAATAGAAAAAATGACTATCACTTATAGAGAGTGGCATAAGTTATTGCCTTTCATGCTCTATGGTTACTACACATTGATGAGGACCTTGACCGGGGCAACTTTGATTATCTTTAGTGTATGGTATGGAAGTAGTGCTCCCATTTGAAGTAGAAATACCATCATTAAGAGTGCTAATGGAAACTCAACTTGATGAAGCTAAATGGGTTCACATGTGATATGAGCATCTAAACCTCATAGAGGAAAAAAGACTTGCTACCTTATCCCATGGGCATCTCTATCAAACAAGGATGATTAGAGTGCATGACAAAAAGGTCTACCCGAGGCAATTTTATGAGGGAGACTTAGTATTAGAAAAGATTCTCTTAATCACAAAAGATAGTCAGGGTAAATGGGTTCCAAACTATGAAGGACCTTATGTGGTAGAAAAGGCATACTCTTGAGGAGCCTTAATCCTTGCCAACATGGACGATGATGAATTGCCAAGCCCAGTAAATTAGATGCTATTAAGAAATATTACGCATAACGGTTGGCACATGATTAGCCAAGAATTAAGATTTGGAATTTGAACATAGTCTAAACTTTAAAAGTTATCTTCAAAAGACCTTTATTGATCCTCACCCGAATCTTTGTTGCTTAATTTTGTACTTATTTTGATTCATTATTGTCATTTGGACCATCAAATCCATAAAAGGGATGAAAATTTTGGATGAATGCAATTTCATACTCCATTATCCCTTCTATACTTATCCCTTACTTGTACTTTATCATATACTTGAAACATGATGAATAGGTAATTGTTGAACTGTAGTGTTTTCTAAATTACATGTTTTTTAAAATTTGAAAAGCGAGTGAATGGCTTAAGCTAATCTAGTTAGGTGACCCAAAAATAGGTTTCCCAAAATAAAGGGCTGGTGAAAATTTAAGCAAAGAACAATGTTGGGAGTGCAAAGTAATACGTGACGGAAGTCACAACTAATAACTCTAGAAAGGAGGCGAGGGGTCAAAATCATCAAGAAAGGATTTTGGAGTACCAATGAAGGATCTAGCCCAAATTGGCTAGCAACATTTCCAGAAGTTAAAAGTTTCTTCATAAGTCTAGGCTGGGAAAGTACATTGGATTTGTGGGGTTTTCCTACAACAAAGTTTCCAAAGTAAGAGCTCTAAAAACACCATTTCATACCATTGATCATGCATTTAAGGTAACTTGTAGCTCATTGTCATTCAAACATTTTTGCTCTTAGCCTATCTTTCTTACATGTTCATGTTAGTATCCCAGTTCCAATCAGTGGCTCAACTTGGCATCATTTTATGACTAACAATGTGCCATCTTGGATATTGACTCAGAACAAGAGTAAGTTGGGGCATTATTTGCAACTAGCTAGAAATACAGAATATGGAAGTAAGCCTTGCAAAGCTTAAAATAGATTCCCTTCTCTTCCCTAAGATGTGCTTTGGAAGATTTATAGATGCCAACTTGAATGAATAAAGGCACTCATATGTCTAACCCTTCTTGAGGATGTGCATTGGATTATTGAAGCCAAGGTACATCTAGCAGGTGAGTTTCAAGATTCACTTGTTAAACATCTATCGGGAATGTGAAGAAGCTCTTACACTAAGAAGAGAAGAACTAAGGGGATGAAAGTTTGCTATAAGTGTGCAAGATGGATATATAATATATGCTACAAGTGTAAAGGAATAGTGTCCTTAAATAGAGAAGACAAAATCCAATTCATAAAGGATAGACTAAGTAAAGAGTCATTGGATGATATCCTTTAGACTCTTAAGACACATTCTAGTGGACATGTTCACAATGTTCTTCTTGCTTTAGTGGATATATTCAAAAAAGAAAAGGAGTGCTACTGTCTAGGAATCTGATATTAAACAACCCTGGCAACCAGTTTGCAAGAAAACTGGATAGGAAACAAAGCCTTTACTCATAAATAATGTTTAATCTGCTATTGAATATAGAACCAAAGGAAGAGATGAGCCAAAATCACTGTACATCAATCATGTAGTGCATTTATTTTTCTGCTTGTTATTCACTGGTGCACCTATCATCTTCACTGTTGGTTTTTTGACCTTGTATGCATGGTTCTGAATGTGTCAATATAACTATCTTTTCATTATCAATCACTTTATGACTTTCTCTTGAAATTATTGTCATATACATAGGCCTGTCTTTTCTGCTTAACTTTCTTGCACATTGTAGTTATCTGAAGTTATTATATCTGACTATTTTTGGGTTGCATGATTTTTCTATCACTCATTTCTGCCTACAAATAGACTTTCACACTTGTTAATCCACACATGGCTGGTGTGGAAAAAGAGATAGAAATATTATCCATGCACAAATTCAAATCTATTTGTGTCTTTTGTGGTTCAAATCTAGAGAAGGACAACAAATTTGTGAAGATAGCCAATGAACTCAGTAAGGTGTTAGTAGCTAAAGGGATAAATTTGGTGTATGGCAGGGGAATAGAGAGACTAAGAGGATGTATAGCCATATCTGTAATTATTAGAGGGAGCCATGTCTTGGGCATCCTTATAAAAGGGATGTCTAACAAGAGATTCAATAACTATACCTTTGGTGCTGAGTTAAGGGTTTCAACCACGCATGAATGTTTTAGACACATGCGCTGAAATGCTAAAGCTTTATCACATTAGTTGGTGGTCTAGAAACTCTAGAAGAAATTTCCAATGTGGCATTTTGGATCAAATTATACTCTCATAACAAGCTATTAGGATTACTAAATATTAATGGCTTTTATGATGGTTTGTTGTCTTTTTTAGAATATGCTATGGAACAAGACTTCAGACCCTTAAAGGTACATCATGCTAGAAGAAATTTCCAATGTGGCATTTTGGATCAAATTATACTTTCATAACAAGCTATTAGGATTACTAAATATTAATGGCTTTTATGATGGTTTGTTGTCTTTTTTAGAATATGCTATGGAACAAGACTTCCTTAAAGGTACATCATGCTATAATAATAGATTCAAACATTGATCAATTAATCAATTGACTACAAATCTGTGTATTTCAACCTAACCCATTGGTGAAACAGGTGGATTAGCAACCTCCTGATGGCAATAGAAAGCATAAAATAGACACCATTATCTAATTGTAACTTGCCTTACTCTTATGTTTTTTGCTTTTAGTTATTTTATGTGTGTGTTTGTTAATAAACACCCATGCTAATCTATAGAAAACATAGGGAATGATGTACAATTTTAGGAAAAATGGTTTGAGTAAAAGAGAGTTGTTATCGAGGTCATGGTGTGTAAAGGATGGTAGAGTAAAGAGTTATTCTTAACTCTTGATATGCATCCTATACATGTTTCATAGAAATTTTTTACATTTCTTTTCTACATGTCTTTTATGTGGTTTTATGACATCAGCTATTAGTTTTGCCTAAGGCCTTAGTATTGACTATGTGTAGGCACCCTTTTGAATTCAATAATACATATGGCATCTCCTTGTTCGATGTTTTAGTACCTAAGAGTAATTATTGATCATATGTTTTAATTTGATCCCAATTAAGTCAATTTTGCCAAAAATAAAATAGGATTACCTAATAAAGTTCTCAATTCTTAGATGGTAAATAGTAGTGAAGGTGTGATATATCATAGCTCATAAATGTGATGAGATGTTTAAATGCACAAATTGGGGTGATTGCTAATAGAGTGGACCCAAAGTTGAAAAATTTTACATTGCTTGGGGTTACCAAATTAAAATTGGGACAAGGATATCATGATATCAAGAGTAATTTTCCTTGATTAAAGGAGACAAGCCAGAAAAGTCAAGAGTGACAGAGTTGGTTTATTCATGATTTCACCTCTAGAGTTTCCGAAAGCCATGGAAGTATCATTCAAAAAAAAGAAAAAGAAAATATTGCATAGTTCACTAAAACTCATCTTGCTTCTTGGTATGCTAACATGCATCATGACGATATTATCACATTGCATATGTAGAGCATATTGTTGATTTCTAAGAAATCACTTTTAGCATGTCAAGCATGCTATTTTAGGTCAAGCCTTTCAAGTGTCGTCATGTTTGCATGTCAAGCATGCCATTTTTTAGGTCAAGCCTATTCAAGTGTCAAGTACATTTGCATGTTAAGCATGCCATTTTTAGGTCAAGTCTATTCAAGTGTCAAGCATGTTTGCATGTTAAGCATGCCATTTTTTAAATCAAGCCTATTCAAGTGTCAAGTACATTTACATGTTAAGCCTGTCATTTTTCAGGTCAAGCCTTTTATGTGTCAAGTTCCTTTTTAAGGTCAAGCCTTTGACATGCCAAGCATGTTTATATGTCAAGCATTTCAGGTTAAGCCTTTCAATTGTTAAGTACATTCACATGTTAGGCATGCCACTTTTAGGTCAAGGCTTTAGCATGTGAAGCATGACCACATGTCAAGTATATCAATTGACTAGTATGTTCACATGTCAAGCATGCATTCTTAGGTTGAGCTTAGGTATATTGAAATTCTAGGTCATTATCTTTGGTCCTTATTAAGTTGATGGTAACCCTTCTCATTAAATCAAATTCACAATCATGAATTGAACTTAGGTAAGTGAGGAAATCCTAGGTCATTATCTTTGGTCCCTAATGGGTGGATAGTAACCCTTTTCGTTAAATTGAATTCATAGTTATGAATCAAGCTTAGATACATGGAACATCCTAGGTTGTTATTTTAGTCCCCATTGGGTGGATAATAATACTTCATGTTAAATCGGTTACATAGACATGAATCAAGCCTAGGTAAGTGAGGAAGTCTTAGGTCATTATCCTTGGTCCTTGTTGGGTGGACAATAACCCTTCACAATTTCATAGTCATGAATTGTCTTTGGTCCTTATAGGGTGGATAGTAACCCTTCAAACTTAAGCATTAATGGGTGCTTAGTAACTCATCTTGGTAATCCCGCTCTTTGGTTCCAGCCAAATTAATGTTTATCAACCTTTGCTTATCTCCTAATACTTAGAAGATAAGTAAAAGGGGGCAATCTATAGACACCTAATTTTATTCGGACCATAAACATTAAAGTCGACTCATGTGTGGGTTTTAAAATTATCCTATTTGAATATATATATATATATATTTATATCTTTCTAAAAATTAATTGGATGAGAATTAAAATTTAAAGATATTTTAGGTCCCCAATGTTAATAATATAATCCTTTTAAAATTTAAAATTAAAAAAAGAAAGAAAAAGAGAAAAAAAGAGAGAAAAGGAAAAAGAAAAAAAAAGAAAAAAAAGAAAAAAAGAAAGAGAGAGGGGTGTTGACAAATCATGCACCTAATCCACTTAATCATGAACCTAATCCACCTAATCCCAGGACTTTTAAGAAAGGAAGGATAGATTGGGTAGTTTAAAAAGGAATGTGGAGGAGAGCAATACTAGGAGCACCACCAGGAGAGCAAGACAAAAGGAGTGGAAGATAAAGAAAGGGAGAGCTATGAAAGTGTGAGAAAAAGGATTGGAGAGAGAATTCAAATCTTCTTAATTCTTTTAGTTTTCTCTTTAACAAGTTCACCACACTAGCTTTAAGAAGCTTAACTTGGCTTTGGAGTGTTACTGGTGCCCAAATTGTGCTAGAAATTATAGGTTTCATCAAAAAACTTGAGAAAGAGTCATCTTTGTTCACTCCCCAAAAATCATATTTCTAGTCTGAATCTCAAAAAATATATCCCACCATCATGTTCAAGAGGTGCCAAAACCTTGGGGACCATGAAGTTTGCCATCTGAAACTGCTCCATGTGCCTCTCGCGCTAGGAGAATGGTGACACATGAATGCCATGCACCCTAAGGTTGAAGATGCTAGTCAGTATGACATGTTAGCCCTACTTTCACATTAGCATGCACATCATCTGACACATCAACCATACTTGCACAGTCATTGTGCCATGTCATCAAATACATCATCTTACACATTAGCCCTGATTGCATAATCATCATGCCATATCACCAACAAGTTAGCAAAGCTTACCTAGTCAGCATTTCATATCAATTGCCATATCATCATGCCACGTTAGCACATCTTGGCCACGTCAGTGTTGACTATTGACTTTTCTCTGTTGACTATTGACTTATCCATTGTTTTTTTGCTAGATGCTCAACTATCACTCTGCCTTTTATTGCCTTTTGAGATACATACTAGATATCATATTTTGAGAGTAACATATGCCATCTTGCAATTCTACCAATTAGCATTGGTTTCTCAAATATTTGATTAGGTCCATCTTTGAAATTAACCATGTCATGTGGCATAGCATCTACTACCTAAGACAATGAGCTACCCATGCTAGAGCACATTAAGTTTTTTCCAACATTGAGTATTTTGGTTTTAATAGGAGAACTTTTTGCTCAGATAATATATTAGTTGCTCCTTTTTACCAAATTCATCATGTTTCCCTAGCATGCAACCCATTGACTCTTCATGTATATTGAGGTACATGATCAATGGCCTCCCAGGTACAAGCAGAATTGAAATTGGTAGCTTTTAGTGGTATTGTTTGACTTTGTCAAATGCCTCTTAACATTCTTCATCCCAAATTGCACTTTGATTCTTACACAAGAGCTTAAAGATTGGCCCACATGAATTCATTAACTGGGAGATAGATCTTGCAGTGTTTCTCAATCTCCCCATGAAGCCTTGCACTTCTTTCTTTATCCTAGGTCTAGGCATGTTCATGATGGATTCAACTTTATCTGGATCTATTTCAATTCCTCTTTTACTCACCATGTACCCTAGTAACTTTCTAGACTTCACATTGAAGGTTCATTTCACTATGTTCAATTTAAGTTGGTATTTTCTCAAATGATCAAAGTGCTTCTTGAGGTGTATCAAATGTTCTTTTTTAGACTTTGACTTAGTAATTATGTCATCTATGCACACCTCAATTTCTTTGTGCATCATGTCATGAAATAGAGTCATCATGGATGTTTGATATGTTGCTCTAGCATTTCACAGGTTGAATGACATCACTTTATAGCAAAAAGTGCCTTATAGTATGATGAAGGTTGTCTTCTCGTTATCTTCAAGAGCCAATATGAATTGATTTTAGTTGGAGAATCCATCCATGAATAAGAAAATGAAAACCCTATAGCATTATCCACCTATATATCTATGGAGGAAAAGGAAAATCATCTTTTGGGCTTACTTTATTCAAATCCCATAATTCACACATACCCTAATTCTTCCATCCCTCTTAGGAATTGATATGACATTGGCCACTCACTCTAGGTACTTTGCCACTTTAATGAAACCAATGTCAAATAACTTCTTGACTTCCTCTTTAATTTTTAGCAATATATCTGGTTTTGTCCTTCAACTTTAGCTTCATATGCTTGGATCCAAGTTTTATTGGTAGGAAATGAACTACTATATTAGTGTTTAGGCTGGGTATGTCTTGGTAAGACCAAGCAAGCACATCCTTATTTTGCTATAATAACTAAATCATTCCTTTCTTCTCTTCTTCTGCCAGTTGTACTCTAATCTAAATCTCATTCTTATCTTCTTTAGTCCCCAAGTTGACTACTTCATTATGCTCCTTAGGAGACTGGATCCCCTTATTCTCTTGCTCTACTAATCTTTGTAATTTAGGAGACAGCTCCAATTTATCTTCCTTCATCTCTTCATCCTTTGCTCAAGTTACTTGGTGCTCAAAATCAAGACTTAGGAAGTGAATGCAGCAATTTTCAATGTTATCTTTGTTATTTAACCAGGATTCTTATGTTTAAGTTATTACGGATTTCTTTATTGTCATGATGTATGGAATGGTAAAAAAATAATGCCTTTCTAAAATTAGAATGCATTTTATTGAACATTGCTTAAAATGAATAAATGGTGTGCCATACAACTAAAACTAGGTCTTGGGTAAAGCCATAAATGGTATGCTTAAAAAATTACATGTCTTTAAAGTTGTAAACAATCAAAATTTTCCTAATGGTCTATCTGCTTGGCTTGGTTAACTTTTACTTCTCTCCTAATGAAAAATTTTCTTTTGTCATTGTGATTTGGCTTGAAGTCCAAAGACCAAAACCCATAAAGGTCTCACAAAGATCCTTCATAACCAACCTCTTAGTTCCAATTACTCAACCGTTTAAATGAGCTAGCCTCCTATCCTTTTGGGCTTAAGCTATCTTGGCTTTATCTACTCTGATGGGTTTGAAACCTAGGCCAAATGTGTCTTCCTTCTTTGGGAACTCTAACACCTCCTTCATACCTTGCCCTTTGCTTCACAATCCTATATCAGGGTGGTATCCAATCCTTTTCATCACCTTAGTAGTCATCAAGATAGCTTTAGAGTACTATATGGTAGGTAAAGGCTTTCCTTCTTTGGCATACACCACATTGACAACCTTAAAGGACCAAAAAGAGATCCTAGTATCTATTTTAGTAGATATATTAAGCATGAAGGAGTATTTTGATATCAGTAAGTCTTCCTTTGTAGCCACCACAATCAACTAGCCATCATGCATGAATTCACCTTTTGGTGAAGGGTGGATGTTATTACTTTAGTGGTATGGATCCAAGGCCTTCGTAAGAGACAACTATAGGCTAAAGTTATACTCGTGACATTAAAAGGAATATTGAACATGTAAGGTCCAATTTACATAGGTAGTTTAATTTCTTCCAGCACTTCTAGTCCCATCAAATGCCTTCACTATGTCATACTAGGTCTCACGTGAGAGCTATCTTCTAGTAACTTTTTCAAGGTTAATTCTAGCAAGGTATTCAATGCTACACCATTGTCAATCATGACATTAGCAAGTCAATTCCCTTGCACCTTACAAAGACTACAGGGCCTTATTATGTCCACGTCCTTCTAGAGGAAACTCTTCCTTTGAGAAAGAAAAGAAATTGTGTGCCATGATATTGCCCACTACACCATTCATTGCCTTTGCAATTACATTTTTATCTACATAGGCTTCAATGAGGATTTTAGTGAATGCTTGCCTATGTGGCTCAAAATGCAGGAATAAGAAGAGCAATGAGATCTTTGCTAGAGTCTTGTTTAATTGGTTGATCACATTATACTCACTAATGAATGAGTTAAAGGAACTCACTATCTTCCTCTTCTTTCATTAGTCTCTTAAGAGCAAATAATCTTGTTTCTTTAACCCTATTGTTATGGGATTCATTAGGTTTTACTCCCACAAATTATTTTACTTTCGCCCCTCTAGGTATGAGTGCCCTATTTGCCTTGTGTTCTTCAACCTACTTTTCCTTAGATGGCCCAATTAGAATCTTTTCCCCCTTATCTAGCTTTTGTATACCAATAAGAGTCCATTCTAAGATCCTATCCACCTCCTTCTCCACTATGGATGGTAGATAACAGTGATCACTCCTTGCCACACTCATGGCTCCAGATATATTAGAAATATGAGAAATTAGATTTTCAATAACCACTTAGTAGCTATAATCTCATGTATAGGAAGGGTTGAGGAGTCTTAATTTCTTATTTGATGGCTATGTACTTTACGCCACATACTTGATGGTTAATGGCCTCATGATCTGATTACCCCGATGTCTATTTATCATGAGGGGTATTAACCATGTTCACATTCATTGACTTTACCCTTACTTGGAGCATGCCTTTGTCTATCAAACTTTGAAGGAATTCTTAGAATACTTGGCATCCATCATGCTTTTGATCTATTTTCTTATTGTGGTATTTGCAAACAACTTCACTAACTTGATTACCCTTGGTTGTATCCATCCATATTTGACCAAAGCATGAAAGATATTAATCATAAAGTTAATTTTAGTTAAGTACCTATTGAGAATCAAATTTGACTCATGGGTCATGACATGGATGCCTACCACTCCATGATTAGGCAAAGGGCTCTTATCAACATCTAGCCCTAAGGTCACTGTGCCAAAATTATCCACTTAGTGTTAATACAATCTTGGACCTTTTATCAAAAGGTAGTGCAATTGTTGACAGAATACCCTTTAGCCCTAACATGATAATTGCAAGTGAGTTTCTTATTGTACCAAGGAGGATATGGAGGCTGATAAGGAGGAATTAGTCTTATCAAAACTAGATTATTCTATAGCAACTGTGGCAAAAGTGGGAGTATGGTATAGAAATAGGGTCATAATCTCAATGTTTCCTATCAGTCTATCTAGCTTGATTTAACTGGTATTGAGTTTTAGGCTGATGAGTCATAGATTATTGCTATGATGCTAACTAATACTACTAGTACTGAATATACTATTGGGGTTGCATCAGTTGAGGTGTAACTTAGACCATTAGGGGAGTAAGAGTCAGTTGTGGGGTTTGGGCAATGACACCTATAATTAGAGCATATGACACCTAAGGTGCTTGAAACACCTATTGCTTTTTGTTATGTTTACCTTTCTTCTTCTCCCTATTTTGGGTTTCCATTATGTAAACCTCCTCTTTCTTGTTAAAAGTCTAAGGCTTCTTCTAACTTGACAATCTTGCAACTTTTCTTGCTTGAATTCCTCGCTCGATCTTTCCCCCAATGACCATAAGATTAGGGAACCTTGAATTGATGAAACCTACCATATTTACATAGAAAAGGTAGTCTAGCATGTGGAACATGTTTCCTTCTCTAATGGGGTGGTTGCACTCTTACTACCATATTTCTCCAACATTGGGCATACTCCTTGAAAGGCTCATTATCACCTTTAGTCATGTTCTAGAGGTACACTTTATCAAGGGCCATCAGTATGTTATACTTGTATTGCCTTAAGAAGGCTTTAGCCAACTCTTGTCCGGAGTGCATGAAGTCATGCTCCAAACCAACATACAATTTAGCCATCCCATCTACCAAGCTATCTTGGAATATATGCATCATTAGCTCATCATCATCAAAGTAAGCCACCATCAAATAGCTATACATTATCAAATGGGCCTTAAGGTAAGAGGCCCTGTCATACTTGACAAACTTAAGGACTATGAATTTAGGAGGAATGACTACATTAGGTATAGATCCCATGTTATGCATGTCCAAGATGTCATCCTCAAAACTCAACATCTTGCTTACTTTAACTTCCAACTTCTTATATTTTTCATAATCTAGGTTTCCTCAAAGGTTTTTTTTCTTTTTTTTTTTTTTTGCTTCTCTATTTCCTTGGGGTCATCAAAATCAAGTATAGTGCTAGTTTTTGATTTTGCTACCACTTTTGGGTGCCCTTGGTTTTCTTGATGCTAAGGTGTTGGTCCTTGCTGATATTGCATATGAGAATACTGTGGGTAAGAACCCTGGCAGTAGTGTAGGTAAGGACCTTGTTCGAACTATACCAGTATGCCTTATGGGCATTGTAGATATGGCCCTCATATGTACTGAGGAGGGAAACCTGATTAGCACTATGGTGGAGCCCTTGCTAATACAATGAGTTCTAACCCTCTAAAATATAGGGCAATGACCCCTAACCTTAGTGGATATTGTAGGTGTTAGACCTCTTGGGAAGGATATTAGTGACTTGATTAATTCTGGTTACTTCATCTCTACTAAAAATAGGCTTGTAAGCCTTGGGTGCCCTTCAGAATGAATGCTCATGGATGGTTCAAGCATTGTAATTGAGAACCTTGTAGATCCTGGTGGCTCGGTCCCTATTGGTCATGGGTTATAGATCATGAGGGTTCAATAGTGATGTCTTTGTCTCATTAGAGGCTTTTGCCTTGAGCAGCCCAATCATCTTGGCCATCTAGTCCTTGAAATTGTCAACTTTAGCTTATAGTTCTTCAGCTATTTTCTCTTGGCTTAGTTATCCCATTCACTTGGATTAAGATTGCATAATTGGAGCCATGATTCTTTAATTTGAAAATCAAAAAACAATGAGATGACATGGTAAAGGAGATACACTAAAAAAATGCATGACTGCGAGAAATGCAAAATTAATGTTGGTTATTTGCAATGAAAACTTGAACTATAAGCTTTGCAAACAAAAACATTTCATTGTGCCAAAATTGTCTTGAACACATTAGAGGTGTAAAAAAAAGACACAACACTTTAAAAGGGAAATACATCATGATCCAAAACTTTTCCAAAACAAACAAACCATGATAGGGAATGAGTTAGCTTCTCCAAATCTCTATGTAGGACCAATAACAACTTGCCAATGTCCTAATTGGGAATTAGTGTCTCATCAACATCCTTCATTGAAGCTTTCATTGCATTGGCTATCCCAATGCACTCACTACAAAGCCACTCACACCTTGCCTCAAATAATTATGACTTCTCCTACTCATAAGGAAGATACTCTAATTAATCCATCAACTCTGAGATTATCCCATTAGGTTTCTCCTCACTATCTCGATTGTACCTAGTAAGCTTGGCTTTCATAGTTTCCAAGGTCTAGATGCATGCTTGGATCACAGCATGTGATGTCAACAACCTTTGAATTTCCTTTTTTAGTTCCCTAGTGTTTGTCTTTTGGGCTTGATCCACTTCCCTATATTTCTAGACTTCAACCTTCAATTGCTTGTTTTCTTCCTTGAATTCAATCAACTCAACACCATAAATCTCATGGACATCCTCAAATCCATTCTTAACTTGCCTACACCTCTTTGTGATTCTTTCAAATTTACTCTTGAGGATTTTGGACTCTTTGTTGTATTTCGCCATCTCCATTTGGTCCATCTCCTTTATCTCTTGGATTGTACGTTCAGCACCATGATTTTCTTTGAAGACTACTCAATGGTAAGGGTCATTTGTCTCTCCTTTTTTTCACGCAACATCTCTCTTCTTGAACTCTTCATAGGTTTTCTCATGTTCGGCCTCAACTTTAATGATGCCTTTCTTCCCTCAGAGTCAATCTCTTCTTACTCCTATGGCTTTCTCCTTCTTTGTTAGGTATATTGAGCCAAGTGGCAATTGTGAGTCGAAACTTCTCTTCCTAGATTCTTGACATGCAATGTACCCTTTAGTAGTAGTTGAAGTCTCTCCTATAAGTGCCTCCATATACATGACATTTTTTCAGCAATCTTGAGCCATTTGAAACTTACCCTGAGTAACCTTGTCATCATAATTACAATCTAAAATATTCAAGCCATGAGTCATTAGAATACACTAAACCATGCCTAACTATCTCATCATTATGGTGGGTATGTAATTGATTACACCCCTTGGGCCAAATAGGGGAACCCAAACCTTATCACCACATCCATATATCATGGGCACAATAGGCATCCATATAGTCTACCCCTGCAATTTTGCCAATGCTCTAAACCATGTACTTCTAGTAGGTTTGTCCTTAGGCTAGGGCAATTAAGAGAACTCTTCAAGGTTATTTCTATCTGGGAAGTAAGCCTAAGTTAGCGTGATCTAAGAGTACCTTAACTCAGTCATGGAGGGTACCCTAACCCTATCAAAAGTTACATTCATCCTATAAAATGTCCTTCACCTTTTTCTCTAAGGTAGCATAGGCACGAAAATGTTTTAGATAAGATTAAAAGTACTGGGTGAATGCCATGCTGTACTTGATAGAAGAGAAGAACAATCTTATCATCAATGTACCCTTCCACCTTTAGATGCAACAATAACACATATATAGCCAAGGCTAGCAAGCCAAAATCTCCCTTTGTGCTAGCATATTGCTCCATAGTAGATAACAAAGGATTTAAGGACATGCACTAGTTATCTCCCTTTTCCTTACAAACTCCCTTCAGTACTAGTGAGTTTATGCTAATGATCCTAGACAACTGCCTATATGGGGACGCCCTCGAATCCTAGTGGTATTGCTTCTAATCTTTCTTTGGCTTGACCCTTAACAATGTAGAATATTCTTTCATGGTTGGAATTTGATGAAAATCACCTAGACTAAATACCTTATATGCAAGATCTTAGAATGATAACAAGGCCATGAGTAGTGACTCGTCAATTGGCACAAATAGTAGATGGGCTAGGCACTTATACTTATCTTCAAGTTCTTTCTTCTTCTTCATGCCATTCCACATTGCCTTAAGGCTAGTCAGATCTCTCTACTTAAACCTTAAATTAGGTAAAAGGTTAGAAGGAAAAAGGATTAAGAACATGTAGAGGACTAAAAAAAGAATAGAGATTGATTACCTTTTAGAGAGACAAAGTGCAATCCAAAGAATTTTGTAAAGAGCCCATTGGTTGCAACTCTCTCTCTTGGTTTCTCTTCATCATCCTTCTTACTCTCTTTCTTAGCTCACTTTTTTTCTTCTTTTCCCACTCACCACTTGGTTATTCTTTGTTCTTTCTATACTCCTTTATTTTTTTCTTTTTTTCACTACCTTCTCATCTAGCTTCCCTTTGTCCCCTCTAGTTGTAGTATTGAATGAAATACCTCTATTTATAAAGGCTCAACATGAAAGCAATTTCAAATTTTATAAAATCATATGCATCCTTCACCAGCTCCATTGTCTTCTCTCAATTTTTTATTCAAGCTCACTACCCTAATGCATAGCCTCCAACTGCATTCGCACCATTATCTTCAACTTTTTAGAAATTTCTCCAATGCACTGGCAATGCATTTAAGTAGTGGCTGTAAAGTTGTAAAAAACTTTTCAACCATTTTAGTCCCCACTTCTTTTATTATCATTTATTTTTTAATTAAAAAGCCAAAATGACTAACATTTGGAGCTTGAAAATATCCTTAAATACATCTATTCTCATCAAATTAATTTTCAAAATTTTATGTTTGAGTAGAAAAATTTTATAACTTAAATATAGGTCCACTTCAATTTTTTTGGGGTCTAGACAAAATTAAATGTCTATATCTGACATTCATTTGATGCCTAGCTTTCACTTGTTAACACGCTAAGCAATATGAGATAAAGTTAGCTACATCACTCATCATACCTTCCCACCAATAACATTCTTTCAGATTTTGACACATCTTGGTGGAACCTAGATGTACTATATAAGCAAAGTGATAAGCTTTCTCTAAAACTTTCTTGAATAACTTACTAACATCGGGTACACACATCTAAGAACTACACTATAACACATCACTAGATTCAACTGAGAACTCAAAAGCCTTACCCTCTTTTACCTCTTCTACAAATCTCCATAAGTATTCATCTTGTTACTTTAATGCTTTAATATCCTACATGATAGAAGAACAAAGCTGTACATGAGCAAATAATGTTCTCAATCCTATAACCTCAAATTGCATGTTGTTTTCCTCAAGGTTAGATTATTCTTTAGCCAATGGCCTCTTCACCTTTGCTATATATGCTAAACTACATAGAGATTTCCAACCAAGTGCATCTGCAACTACATTAACTTTCCTAAGTGGCAAAGAATAGTGTGGTCATAATCCTTGATTAATTCCATCCACCTTTTCTATCTAATATTCATCTCATGTTGCTTAAAATGGTACTTAAGGCTCTTATGATTAATATAAATCTCACATGTTTCCCTATAAAGGTAGTGCCTTCAAATCTTGAGTACAAACACATACTGACTAACTCCAAGTCAATGGTAGAGTAATTTTGTTCACACTTCTTAAGATGTCTAAAGGCATAAGCAATCATCTTCCCTTGATGCATGAATACACAACCAAGACTAATTCTTGAGGCATCACAACACACTGTATAGCCACTAGAACTTAAAGACAAAACTAGTACTTATCATGGCAATCCAAACTAGTATGGCAACCATGTTTCACTATCTTATCATGGCAATCCAAACTAGTATTGCAAGAAGATAACCAATCCATGCCCAAAATAACATCAAAGTCAGTCATATTTAGAACCACAAGATCCACTCACAACTCCTTACTTTCCACCACAACATCACAAGATTTAAACACTAAATCTGCTATCAAAGTGTCACTTGTAGGGGTAACCACAACCAATTATGGAGCTAAAAGTGAAGGTTAATTCTCAAACTGCAAGGAAAAGAATGGAAACACAAACAAGCGCATATCTAGGATCAAATAAAATTTGAGCATCAAGAGAACAAATAAGAAGAATACCTATCACAATAGCATTATATACTTGAGGATCCTCATGAGTTAGGGCAAGTACTTAAGCCTATCCTTGGCTAGACTACCCCTAGTCTCCACCTTCTAAGCCTTTAGCACCATGTCATGAAGTATTAGGCCCCTATCCACTAGCACCACTAAACTACCTCACCAAAGTAAATGGTTGAGATGATGAAAATGCTTACTATGCCAAAACTCTACTAGAAGAGGGCTGTGATGATAGCACTGAATAATTCCTCCTAATTTGACCTAGTTGGCCACAATCATAGCATGTTCCTGAACCTTGTTGACAAGGCCTATATGCATTCTCTCACAAATGGCACAAGAAGTGGTAGTCCCACTAGAGTGCCTCTAACCAAAATACCTCTACGACAAGGAGTGGTGTTACCTATCTAGCTACTAAATTCACTATACTACTATTGACTCTACTATTGGCCCAAATAGCCTTCTCCACTCTCATCCCTAAAGCCTTCATTACCCAACCTTGATAGCCACTATGAGATATCTCAATAAGTGACAAGAGTCTCCACTTCACTCCTAACTTCATTGCTCAAACATTAATGCTCTATTTAGAGCATCCTCATTTGTCATGTCCTTAGCCTTACAATAGACCTAAACAAATAATCCCCCAGACCTCTTAGGAATCACTTAATAGATAATTCCTTTGTAGCTGCCAAGTGAGATGCATATTGAGATAAGTGAGTGAATTGAATGTTATACTTCATCACTAATATCCCTTCTATTTACACCAAAAGCTCAAACTCTTAGTCTCTAGCATCTTAAACACTATCTAGCAAGAAAGATGCTATGAGCATCTAAGAAAACTTATGCCAAACTAAAGGAGGCAACCTTATTGGTCTACTATGAAGCATACCCTCATACCATTGTCGAGCAATTCCATTAATCAAAAAGTTACTAACTAGCTAAGATAAATAACACCCAAAAGCTCTACATAACCATGCCACTTGGTCCAAAAAACACTGAGGATCCTCATTAACATCTGACCTAGAAAAAGTAAGAGGTTAGAGCTTTATAAACTAAACCAAAGAAACCTCATTCCTCAAAGCTCCAAAAATGGATTGTGTCTCCACATGTCTTGCCTCATGCTAAGGCTCTTAGTCTGCTTAAGGCTAATGTCTCTATTGTTGTTGTTGTTGTCCTATAACAACAACTTTTAACATCTTTGCTACCTGTTGGATAGCCTAAAGTCCTACAGCCATGGTTGTAACCACCAGATTATCATGTCTCATCTCTAGTGGCTCATCATCAATCACTCTAGGGGCACCACCACATCTACCCCACCATAATTAACACTGCATCTTCTAAGAACAGACTCATGAGGCTAAGTAAAATCCTGATCAAGAATGATATCTCTTCTAGTAGTTACTCTAGTTCTTGGAGGTATCCTCACCATAGATAATAGCAATATCGAACATAAAGCCATGTAAGGAAAATGGATTCCTAAAGAATGGATGTTGATAGCCCCTTCCTTGTAAACTATGCCTAGATACATAGCCCATAAACAAGATTCTATGCCAACCTATTTTTCAACTATTAGGACCTAATACCAATGCTTGGATACCAACTTTGCCATGACCCAAACATGTGGCTTGTGACCAGCACACAAGATAAGCTAGCCCAAATGCCCACCAAGTTTGAATAGCTTAACTCAAAAGGAATGAATATGTAATAAGACTCTTTTTGTATAAAATCAAATCTATTACTAAAAATTTTGACTAAGTTTCACCTAAAATATGGACTTTCCCTGAAATACAACAGCATGTAAACAACATTTCTTAAAGTGTTTGAGGGCTTTTACTAAGCATTAGGAATAAAGAATTGAAAATAGCAAATATACAAGCTTGCTAAGGGAATGGAAAGGAAAACAAGAGATTTGGATTAAGTGCAATGCAATAAGGATGAAGAGAGAAAAGTTTTGGCAGTAGTGGGACATATCAAAGAAAAATGGAAGAGTTATTTTCACAAACTTTTCAATTAGGAGTAGTCAACAAGTATAGACATGGAAGGTTTCACTACTCAAGAGGAGGATTAAAACTTTGCTTTTTATCATAGAATTTGGGAAGTTAAGGTAAAGGAAGCACTTAAGAAGATGAACAATGGAAAGGTTATGGGTCTAGATAACATACTTATTGAGGTTTGTAAGTATTTGGGAGAAAAAGGTATTTTTTGTCTTACCAAGTTGTTCAATGAGATAAAGAGGATGCCAAATGAATGGAGGAATAGTATTTTGATACTTATTTACAACAATAAGGGAGATATTCAAAATTGTGGAAACTACTAAGGGATCAAACTCAAGAGCCATACTATGAAATTTTGGGAGAGAATGATTGAGCACAAACTAAGAAAAAAGACTCCCATACTAGAGAACCAATTTAGTTTTATGTAGGGAGATCAACCATGGAGGCTTTCATGGGATTTGATGGAAAGGTACCAAAGTAGAGAGAGACTTGCACTTGGTTTTCATTGACTTGGAAAAAGCTTAAGATAGAGTCCTAAGTGAAGTCCTATGGAAGGCATTGGAAAAGAAGGTGTTCATATCGCTTATATTAACTCTATAGAGGATATGTACGATGGGGCAATAATAAGAGTAACGACTCAAGGTGGGGTGACAAAAGACTTCCCCATAAAGATTGATTTACATCAAGGGTTATCCTTAAGTCCATACCTTTTCACTCTAGTGTTGGATGTACTTACTAGATACATCCAAGATGTAGTCTCAAAATTTATGCCTTTTGCATATGATATAGTCCTAGTAAAGGAGTCAAGAGAGGATGTTAATTGTAAACTAGAAGTGTGTAGAGAAGCCTTGAAATCAAAGGACTTTTTATTAAATGGGAGTATGACAGAGTATATGAGTACTAATTCAGCAAGAGGCACACAAATAATGAATTAAAGGTAAAAATTAGGGAGCACATTTACCACAGGTGTCAAGGTTTATGTATCTTAGTATGATTTTACAAAGTGATGAAGAGATTGATATGGATGCCATATACAAGATTCAAGTTGGGTGGATGAAATGTAGAAATGTCTGAAAGGTCATTTTTTATTGCAAAATATAGCAAGCTTAAAGGAAAGTTTTACTGAATTGCTATAAGACCAATCATGATCTATGGTAGTGAACATTCTGCCTTGAAAGGTCAATAAGAGGAATGAATAAGGGTGGCAGAGATGAAATTGAGATGGATGAGAGGACATACAAGAAAAGATAAGATTTAGAATGATTATATTCAGAAGAGAGTTAGTGTTGCACCTATTGAAGAGAAAATGATGGAAACTCTATTATGATGGTTTAGACATGTGTAAAGAAGACCAATAGAGGCTCTAGCAAGAAAAGTTGATTAAATGATTTTTAGTCCAATGAAGAGAGGTAGAGGAAGACTAAAAAGGACACTTAAAGAAATTATTAAAAGGGATCTTTGATGATTAAATGGTAATCCCTGAAAACTTGATTTCAAATAGGACTTAATGGCTTTGTTTAGTCTATATAACCAACCTCATATGGTGGGATAAGGTTCTATTTTTTATTGTTATTGTACAACTACAATTATAATTGCATGAGTCAAAATTTGACATTCCACAATTTAAGTGGTCCATATTCCCTTACTTCTCCTATAGTTGAAAAATGAGAAAATGGAAGCAACAAGTCATCAAAAGAGTGATCCAACAATAGAAATCTAGGTCTCGACACCCCAGTGATAGCTAACAAGGATGATTACTATTTGAAAAAGAGAAATATAAAGAGTGTGAGTCATATGACTTTGTGAACGTATATATGACAATATGATAAGGAAGGGAAACAAGTATAGCATGACAAGATTTGCAAAGACTAGTCTTGAGCTAAAATAATTGGCATAAATTTTTAAATAACAATCTAAAATTTTCTAAATCACATAAATGTAGCATTACATCTAAGTATCCATTATGCTTAAGGCATTATCCCTAAAATTTTTATTGGAACAACTAACTTATGGAACTATAAGCTGGGAAAAATTAATGTACAACCAAGTGGAGTATATAGTAGATCATTCCCTACAAGAGTTATTACTTGAGAATGGTCAAAGTATACACTGAATCATTCTTTGGAATACAAAGGGATACCCATGGAGTATACACTAAATCATTCCCAATGGGTCCCATTTTATTATGGCACCAATGTGGAGTACACACTAATGGATCCCATTCAATAGCTTTATTCTCTTTCCTTCTATCATTGCATTTACTTGAAACAATGGCGCAAACATTTTATTTCAAAAAGCAACTTAACCAAAAAAAATTTTTAGGTGCCTATTCTTTCTTAAGTCATCTTTTTACAATTGTAATATATGCATATAATGTAATATGAAGTTCATAAAAAAATTAATATTTTGAGCATTTGTTTAGATACAAGTGAATAAAGTAATTAATATGCAAATGGTGAAAACAATTCTAGTGCAAAAATGGAGTAATGGGCTTGAAATGAATAAGATAATAACCATAACTAGTTCAATGCTTAGTGTGTTGCACTAATAACAGTAATTTTCATTTTATTTCTATAGAAATTATGAAGTATTTAATTACACATAATTTTCATTTATAAGTTTAGTTAATAATTTTATTTATTTAATTTTCAATATTGTTTTTAATTAATATTTTTATGATAATGACATGTGTCAACATTATATTATATTGATAAATGCTCAAAGAATGGTAAAAAAATATTGTTTTTAATTTATATCCAATATTATTGAAGTTTAAACATTGTTTCCTTTTCCTCATTCACTTTAAAGCATTTGTTGTCAACAAATTTTAATTTTGTTTCTTTTTATTTTAGTATGTTATAGTTATTTAACTTTTGGGCTTTTAATTATATATTTTTTGTGATAATTTCATGTGTTAATATTTATTGTTATAATTAATAATTTCTAATAATTTATCAGCAATTTTTTTCACTATCAATTCTAATATAATAAATTTGACATATGAAAGCAGTAACTTTATGTTTGTTTATGGAGCATTTAATGATAACCAATTTTAATTTTATAAATTTAGCTAACATTATTAAAATCTAAATTGTTTCTTTTTTTGCTTTTTATTTATCTTTGGGATTTTAATGTCAATAAATATTAATTTTATTATTTAATTTTTTACTTTTTATTTAACTTTTCATTTATAATTATAATTTTTTGTGATAGTAACCTATATCAATTTTTATTATGGTAATAAATGTTCAAAGAATGCTTAATAGTTCCCATTTTTAATATTTATTTGAATTTATTTTTGTTTTTAATTATTTTAAAGCATTTGGTGTCAATAAATTTTAATTCTTTATTCTTAGTACAAGTAGTCATTTGCCTTCATTTTTAATTATAGTGTTTTATTTTCGGTAAATAATTATAGTGCTTTAAGATAGTAGCATGTGTCAATATTTCTTGCTAGGATGAATGCCTAAAGAATATTCAAAGGTTTGTTTTTAGTGTATAGATTGAGATCCTCCATAGTGAGGAGTACACTTTATAGATTAAAGTATAAATGGATAATCATTGATAGTAAATCAATGATATAAATTATCCTAGATCCATAAATTCTCACTCACTTACCTATATTTTATAATAATTTTATTATTGATTTTCTAATCAATGGTTATCCATAATCATCCACTTGCATTTTACTTTGTCAACATAACTCCTCACTTTAGAATATCCAAATTCTTAATATATATACACACACACTCTCTCTCTCTAATATTATTGCCATTAAATATATACACAGTGACAATGGTGGATCATATCAAATGTAGCACTACCATATATGTGCATCTAAGAATGGCAACATTACAATGAATAGCTAAAGTACTTACATAACTTAGAATAATTACCACTATTATAATACATTGGTCTTAACTCCTAAAACAAAACAAAATAAGCAGATTAACTAATAACATCATAAGACATAATTCACAATGATGCATATTTACTCTCTTTAATGGGAAGAATCCTAATCCTCCTAAACATTGGAGCAACACTTTTCCACCTTTTTGTACTAAGTTCTTAGCACTAAATGCCTTATCTTCACTAACTACTTCTCTTGCATTGCTCCCGATAGTCTCAATACTAATATTCACATAACTTGCAACGTATCATCAATATCCACCTTTTCAAAATCAATGGGCTCAACCAATAAGATGTTAGCATAATGGAAGCTAGTTACGCCCCAAGTTACGACTTAGGTTATCTACCCAAGTTCAAATCTTGGAAGTCACCCTCTTGAGAGAAGTGAAATTGTTCAACTTTAAGTCTTTGGGAAAATTAAACCTCATGTTGCTTAATGGGCTCATAATCTATCACAATACCAATATGGAATAGTGCAATCAACTAAAAATGCTAGCTTTATGGCATTACGATGATGATTCACCCAACCCATTAATAACCACCAACAAGTAATTATTTTTTACTCTTCTTAAGTAAGATAAATAATACACTTCTCTCAACTATCATAGTTCTTTAGAACTTTTTAATGGTGAAGGTGTCATGACCCAAAAACTTGGGGGATGACTAGCATACAAACTAAACTAGATCAAGGATCATTAAGCTTGGTAAGCTTAACCTAACAAGCATACAAAAACCCAACAACAATTTTTAAAAGATAATAACCTAGGATTTTTGAAAATTTGGCAAAGTTTCCCCTAAAATATGGATATTCCCAAAATACAATAGTACCTAATAATTAACATATTTTAATATAGAAAATATTCAACTATGCTTGTGCACTATTACAATAAAATTTAAATATTAAAGTTCCAAAAGACCAAAATAGAAAAGACATTCTTCATAGCTACAAAACATAGGAGTCTAAGACCAGGGAAAAAAATTAGAATTTAGGAATTACCAACCAAAGTTTGAATCACTGCACCCTAAGAGATCAACTCACAATATTCTTTCAATTTGTAAAAATTTCAATCAAGAAGAGTGTGAGTCATTCGACTTAGTGAATGCACATGTATAAAGTAACAAGGATAGCAAACAAGCAAGTTGCTTGATGAATTACTTTAAAATTGCAAAAGAATTTATTAAATAAATAAAAGGGATTACAAATCACTTGTTCATAATTCCTTCCGTAGCAATTTCCAAAGCTAGTATTAAAAATGGATGCTTCACTATTCAAACAAAGTTTATAAATCATCTTATAAAGAAATAACTTTACAAATTTCTTAAACCCATGCTCTCGGAATGATTTCATAAAAATAAAATTTAAAAGAATAATAGAAGGTAGGCACGCTACAATTTCCATAATGATTTATAAAATCCTCCTTTCTCAAATAATTTAGAATAAGCTAATATATCGTGATGAAACACATGCAAACACCTAAGCAGAGTATACACTAGATCATTCCTCATGAGGGCTAATACTTAAGGTCTCACAGAGTATACACTAGATCATTCCTCAAAGTCTTAAGGGACACCCATGGACTATACCCTAAATCATTCCCTTATGGACTCCATCTTTTACTATTGCACCGCATGAAGTCTACACCAAATCATTCCCCATGAGCCAGGAAATAACATATCAATATCTATAACCATAACTTAGGCCACCTGTGGAGTACATACTCGACCATTCCCCATGGGGTCCATCCTTACCTCTATGTGCACATAAGCCATTAACCCCACTAATGGCAATATGGTTCTTGCATGATACTTTCCATAGCCATAGAAAGCAACAAAAATCGTAGAAATAAAAATATATTTACAAACACTTATAAGAGTTAATTAGCTTACAAAACTACTTTCCAATATTGAATCACTTTCTTAAACTCATAGTGTCCAAATCAAAATTTCAAATTAAATTCAATTTGCCATGCAAAAACATAGGTATAAAAATTTTAACTCTATTATTCTCCACAATCACACTATCTTCAAATCACATATTCATAAAAATGGTTTAATTGGAGAGCTTGTTTCCCAATGGAGACAAAATCATAATTTCATTTAAGAATAATTGCATAAGGTACAAATTAACTAAACCACAAATATTTTTGCATTTGAGTAAAATATGTAAAGTTCAATGAGTATGGGAATCATGCATGAAGAAAAATTTTGAAATTAAGAATGCTACCACAATGCCCATATACACTCACAAAGTGGCCAAAAAATCTCAATTTGCCTTCAATGACTCAAATAAGTTGAAGACGAGGAGCCTCTAATGAATCAATCAAAATACAAGAATTTGAAGGATACATTAAACTATACTCAAGAGCATCAACATAACTAAAATATTACTAAGGAGTGAGCAACCAACACCACAGCATACAAGGACCTTACCAAAATGAAATTTCTGACTAAGATCAATGATCTATATATGATCACCAAATTTAAAAATATTTCTAAGTGCTCAAAAGCATTACCTAATCTCTAATTATAATTCTCACGACATCTAATAGCAAGCAAATGCATAGTTTCCCACAAAAACATACAATCCATAACCATAACTACTCAAGAAAATTTTAATTAAATCATGCAGCAAGCTAAAAATAATTTAGGAAGTACATAGAAAGGTATAGAAGCATTGGGTATGAAGAAGAGAAATTTTATAGAAAGGGAAAATTATTTTGGGGTTAAGGTTTCATGAAAATCTTTAAACCATAAAGAAATTAAGAAAGATTCAACTTACCCACAAAGAAAATATGAAGACAATGATCTCCAAGTCAGCAAAAGCCTTTCAATCACACCCACATAGCCATTACAAAAGCTAACAATCACAATGGCTATCCCAAGGTTAAGAGGAGATAAAATTTGAGGGTTTAAAAATTTTTGAGTAAAGAAACTCAAGATCAAGCTTTAGGCATGGAGTAGTTTTGGTGGTATGTTGAAAGAAAGAAGAAAATGGAAGAGATTGTGAAAGGAAGTGGCATCAAAATGAAGAAGAAAAGGGAAAAATGATGAAGGGGGAGGGCTGCATCAAAGAGAGAAGAAAGATGGGAAAAGAAGAGAAAAAGAAAGGGGAGAGGAGTGTCAACTGTGACTGATAGGTTTTCTTTAAAACTAAAATTACAAAAATACCCTTAGTAAATTTTTAAATTGCCATAAAAAGTAAGTGGGCCATGACAAAAGGTGATAGGGATAGCAATTGCCTCCAGAGCTCATGGCTTTGTTCCATTGTCTAGTATCTCCTTTGAACAATGCTATAGATGATATCCTATGTTGATCTATTTGAGGAAAATCTAATGTTGAGTTGGGCCTAAGTGTATCTAACTCTTGTTTTGGTAGGTTTACCATGTAACCAACTTAAACCCCACAAACTAAATTGAATTTAATAGATCTAACAAATTTGTTTTAAACTTGTAACAAAAATTTTGTAAAACTAAACTCTAACATATTTAAGGAAAAATTATAAAATACCTCATTCAACTTTAACCAATATGCAATTTTTCACTATATTTTCAATTAAAGCAATTAAAATCCTTAACATATAATATTGTGCAAATTACTAATTCTGTTAACCCATAATTTAAATTATTAATAGAGTAAACATATGATTTTATTTGACCAACCTAACTCCTAATTATTGCTACACTCCTCTATTGTATAAAGGAACAAGAGGGGAAACTAGCTTTGAGGTCAACTAGTTGAAGGGTCTTCTTCAATTTGTTTTATATCATCTCTTTGATTTATTTGCCAAATGAAAATTGATTTTTTGTAGAATAGACTAGCTTCTACACCATTATTTTGCATCAAGCCAACCAATTAAAAGGCTAGCTCTTGGACTGTTATGCAAAATAGGTTTCTTTGATTTCTTTGATATTATCTTTTAGATTTCTTTGCCTAAGCTCATTGTAAGCTAGTTTGTTTGATTATGCTCCTTAACAACAACACCCAACCTTCACCCATAAATAAACTTCCTAAGAACCTATCCATGCCTATATTGATTTCCCTACAATGACAAGCTGCATCACTCCTACTTGTCAACAGCAAACTTTATGTAGAATATCAGCCAAAATAATAAAACATGGCTTTAAATTTAAAGCCTTGACAAGCCGCACCTCTTCTATTTTATCAATGGCAAGGTTTATGCAATCCTAGCATTCAACAACTATTGATAGGGGTCACATAAAATTATATAGTTCTTCCATTAACAATTTAAATCTTAAGCTCACAAAATGAGCCATATGCAAAATATTATAAGGGTTTTAATTGCTTCAATTGAAAATATATGCAATTAAGTGCACATTGGTTAAAGTTGAAAGAGGTATTTTATAATTTGTTTATATTAAACAATCTAAATTTCTCTATTTAGCAAAATTTAATTTATGAAAATGACATGACTTAAAATTAATAGCATCCACAAGCTGCCTCATTCTTGCAAGTTAGTGATGGAGGTTGAAAATAATTCTTATTAGATATATTTAATCTAATTAAGATTTCAATTTGCGAATTTATCTTGTAATTTGGGGATTTTATCCTTACCTTGGATAAGGAAATCTTTATTTTTATTTGTTATTTATCATTAGGTTTATTTCTTTTATTATTATGTTTATCAATTATTTAGTTACAAGCTATAAATAGGGGTTTAGTCTCACATTGTTATTTGGACTTATTATGCTATTTAATTATTCAGAGAATATAGACCTTGCTTGTCATATTTTCAGATTGTTCTACATCATTTTTCGTATCAATGCCAAGTTCACATCACAATTTCTTTGTTGCCTCCCATTGTTTCATAGTTCTAAGAGACTTTTTCACTTGTTGGATTCTACATTGATTGCTAAAAACACTATAGATCTTGTTGGAAAATTCAAGAAGTTCACACTCTTAGTTTACCTCAAAACTTGCACTCTAGCCACTATATTGAGACATGCACCCACCATTGAGTCTGGAAGCCATCAATTGTGTCAGAGTTGAAAGATTGTTGCAAACTGCCTTGCCACAAATTCTCAAGTGCTGCACACACCAACAGCCCTCTTGGTGCGTGCATCTTATGTGCCTCAAAGCTCAAAAACTCTAGATCACAACAAGTCATTAGCCAAGTAAGATGCCTCATCAGCAATAATTCACTGCCATGTTAGCCAATGTTGCCTCATCACCATTGACCATTGATCATCACCCATAGCACTTGCCTGAGATTTTTAAGCCTCTTGAACTTCGTTCTAACTTGGCATTTGGAAGCTCTAAGACTTAGTTTTGGACTCTCATACTCAATTTTACTTCATAAGGTTTAAAGAAAGCTATATCGGTGTCAAAAATCTAAACCTTATCTCTACAATCCCTAAACATGGTCGAGACTATCTTAGATGACAAGTATGTTGGTTCTTCTTCCACCCCTTTCTGCCACTACTCGGTTAAGTGAAAGAATTGACCCGATACTTATGCCACTTGGCTGAAGGAAGATTATCTCCTCTAGCTTGATGCAAACCTCCTAGTGCAATGCCAACACTTTAAATTTTAGAATTTATCTTATATTTTAGGGATTTTATCTTTATCCTGGAAAGGATATCTTTAGATTTATTTGTCATTTTTAATTAGGTTTATTTCTTTATTTTTATGTTTATCACTAGTCTGGCTACAAGCTATAAATAGGGTTTAGCGTCATGTTGTTATTTAGACTTATTATGATATTGAATTATTAATAATATAGACTTGGCTTGTTATATTTTTTGTCCATTCTATATTAGTTAGCCACAAATCAGTCGCCAAAACTCACCTACTCATGTCTCAATTTTCTTTTCATGTCAAATTGGTTTTAAACACCAACCAACCTCTTATCTAGCAAATATTCCCTTCATTATTTTAATAGATTATATGTCCAAATGTTAAGGTACCATGATATGAGTCATAGAATAGACATGAACTGTAGATATTTTACCAAAGTCATTCCTATGTAATACAAAGTCATTATAAGACCAAGGGAACTAACAGCAAGAAGGACAAAACAATAAGGTGCATATTTCAATACGTCTATTACCAAAATCAAAAACAATTGGAAACTAGAAAAGTTGCAACTAGGATCATATAATTCTTGTCCTTTAGCACATAATGCTATTTCATTTTATCAATTAGTTTGTTTATGAGATCTTCTCTAGCTAGCTTGTTGAGTTCAAAAGGCTACAAAAACTAGCAACTTCCTTACAATGAGGATCAACACACTACAAGAAAAAAAATTCTGCAATGAAAAAATTCATCACAAAATGGGCTTTTCTTATTGTAAAATAAGTTCTATGATAGAATTTGAGACAACAAAAATTGTCTAGAACTTAAGACTATTTGAGGTAGAATTTCTATCTTAAATGTAACCAAATTTGGTGATAGAAATATTCTGTCTCAGAATGTGTATCATTGATTCATCCCAAATCTGTCTTGAAATGGCTATCATTGATCCATCTCAAAATAATAACAAAATAATTCCATCACAAAAATCCATCATAAGTCTGTCACCATTGTAGACAGTCAATTTTGTCTAACCCACTTTATAAAAATTTTAACTTAAAATATAAACCCAAGCTCAAATCTTTAAGGAAACAAGCCCAAAATAAATAAGCCTAAACCAAAATCCCAAACCCAAGAGTAGGACCAAAAAATCAGAAAAATAAAGATAAATCCAAGAAATAAAAGATAAACAATAAGATAAAAAAAATTCAAGAATTAAATAAAAGATAACAAAAGATAAAAGATAATATAAAAGATAAAACTAAGATGATAAAGATAATATAAAAGATAAAAATAAGATGATGAAAGATAAGAATATGAAATCTAAAAGATAAATAAGAAAATGTTAGATAAATGAAAAAGATAAGAAGATAAAGCATAAAAGTCAAGATAAAATTAGGAACCAAGACTTAAATTAGAAAACAAATTCTAAAATTCTGAATCTATAAAAACTGCTCATTCAACATAAGAAGAAACACAAAAAAGAAACTCAAGCCTACAAGAAAAGAGTCAACTTTTAACCATAAAAGTAAGATGAGTAAACGTAGCACTTTCACACATGAAAGGAAGAGACTTCAGAAAATTTTCAACTTCAAGGATTCAGCCCCATACCTCACTCTCCATTGCATTTTCTCAGCACTTTTCCACTCTGAGGACCCCATCACAGTCCTTTGCTTTGAAGAAGAGGTGGAAGAGTCTCGGCATTGAAATTCTGGTCTCCAGCGTCGATGAAGAGCTCTACGCACCAGAAATTGCACCACTGCCACTATTTCAGAACAACCCATTTACTGTCGTCATAGGAGAGGTCATCACTACTATGTTCTCGACCAAGAAACTCAGTCGCTGTTTGTAGCAAAGGACCATAAGTCGCACCATTGCTACCACTGTCGAAGGACCCAGTCGCTGCTTGCCATTTCTCAGTTTTTGCAGAGCCATCACCCACTGTTGCCCCTGCTAGTAACTTCCCAGGTCGTGCCACTGTGCATAATTACTTCCCCTCTGATTTGGAGCTACCAGTTTTCCAAATCAAGAAATCTAGCCCTATTTCTACCATGTGTTGTTACTGTAGAAATTGGTGCAGCAAGTTCTATTGGATTGAATTGAGCACTGTTTTTATTTAAAATTCAATAAGTGAAAAAGGTATGGTTATTTGATTTCTTGAGAGTTTATGCTGATGTCCTTTTTTTTTTTTGGGGTCATGGGCACTGATATGCAATGTATGAATTTCTTGAATTATTCTTGTTAGTTCTTGTTTTCTTGTGAAAACAAGATTAAGTTTATACTTCCAAATTCATATTAGTTGGACTAAAATTTGTTATATTTCTCTTGATTTAAATTGTTATGATCTGAATATTGGTCCAATTTTAGGAAAATCTAAAATTGGTCTTACCATCATGAAATGTTAGATGTTAGGGAAATCTAATGGGCCATTTTCATTTTGATGACTTTGAATTGTAAACATATTTTAACATAATGATTTATTTGAGGATTTGGTTGATTTTAAATATTAGAATTTATTTCTTTTGAGTGTAATGGTAAAGACCGAAGGGAATAGCACATGTGCCTAATTCTATAACTTTGAAATTTTTTTAAAATTATTTTTAAAATCCTAGCCTAGAATAGAAAGAAGATTTTTCTAAAATTATTTTTAAAATCACAGCTTGGAATAGAAAGGGAATTTTTTTAAAATTAATATTAAAACCTAGGCTTGTAATAGGTAGAAGATTTTCTTTAACTTATTTTAAAATCCTGGACTGGAATAGGAAGGGGATTTTCTTTAAATTATTTTTAAAACCTTGGACTGGAATAGGAAGGAGATTTTCTGTAAATATTTTTAAAACCCTAGATTGGAATATGGAATGGACTTTTCTCAAAAATTGTTTTATTTAAAAATTTCAATCCGGAATGGGCAGGGATTATTTTTAAAAATCTTTTTTTTAAAATCTTTAAACAACATGAATTAATTAGATCATTTTTGGCAGCGAAAGGGCGTTTAGGGTGCTAATACCTTCCCTAAAACGTAATGAACTCCCGAACCCAATCTCTGAAATGTAGATTATTTTCAATTAGGTGTTTGATCTCACCTTAAGTGATTTAGATTGGTGGGGACTCCAAAAACAAAAATTTTAGGGTCAACAGCTTGGTGACTCCACTAGGGACCTTAGAGGGTTAGGCCAATTTAAAAATGATCTTATCAATTTCTTGATTGATTTATTAGTTTGATTTTTATTTTTGTGGAAATGACAAAATAAAAAGATATGCTTACTAACTTCTAGTGTTTGTGGATGTTTAAATTTTGTACCTATTTATTTATTTTTATAAAAATATATATTTTTGCATGTGATTTTTTTTTTTTTATATTTGGGATATGATTTCCTGCACACACAATCACTTTCACCACGTACTAGAATAAAGGGGAGGTCATGACCCTATGCCCTATACTTGGGCCATATAGAATACCTTGTAGGTTAAGGAGTGTAGTAAGGTTAGCCTTCGAGAGAACTTCAGTCTTCGTATGGGCACCTGAAACACTCCACTCAAATTTGTCTTCCTAAGGACAATTTGAGGACCTGATCTAGGAAAACATAGAACCTACCTCTGCACTATCAATAACCCTAGAGCTATCCCTTTTGAGAGAAAGTTTGACTCAAACCATTAGAGTGATTAGGGACCTAGGACTTACTTGAATTTAGGCACGATGGGGAACATTTTAATATTACATTTTCTTTATCTCGTCACGTGCTAATCAATATGTTTTCAATACAATTCCTTTGTCATGTACATTTTACTTCTATATGAATGAAGGCCTTAAGTTTAAGGTTTATTTACCCTTAGAATAAATAGTGGCAAAGTATGGTTAGCTTTTAAATACTTCTAAAGTACAATAAGAGATAGTTTAGGAACTTGTTTAAGGAATGTAGACCCTTACTAACATGCATAGAAATAAATCACAAGAGGAACTTACCCAGAATAGCATGCATTCTTTATTAACACCTATCACCTCTTTGCCTGAGTTTCCATTTTTGCATCATGCATGGCATCACAACATTCATATACATAAATTCTCATTTGCATGCCAATAATTTATTTTCTTAAAACTTCAAGAGGATTAAAAGGAAATCACAGCTCCTATAATGTGATCCTAGTTAAAACTTATGGTAGAACAAAGGCAAGAGAATATGCAAAAGTAGCTCGAATTGACTGAACTACTCGTGTCCAAAAAATGTGCAAAATGAATCCCCACAAGTCCCATCAAATCAGCAACTGTGCAAAACTAGCCAGACCACAATCAGGCATATATTGTGGAAATGGAAGCTAGCTCCATTCTAGACCTTGACAAATTGGAGGAGCAGGAAAAATTGAAAAAATCAACTAAAGAAGCTTTGATCCAAGAGAAATATGAGTTGCTGAAAGCCAAGTTAAGAAAAATAGAAAGTTTCATTGACAATGATGTCCTGGATGTGCATGAGATTGGATTGGTACCGGATGTTGTTATACTGCCAAAATTGAAGGTACCAGAATTCAAAAAGTGTGATGGAACATCTTACCCTAGTGCACAATCGTCATGTACATCCAAAGAAGGCCGCTTATGCAGATAATAAGAAACTTCTTATCCATGTCTTTCAAGACAATTTTGTCGATGGAACTACAGAATGGTACATGACCTGGATCATTATTCTATCCAGACATGGAAAGATCCGGCAGAAGCTTTCATGAGGCATTACAAGTATAATCGGAAGATAGCCCTTGAAAGGTTCCAAATCCAAAACATGGCAAAAGAGGATAACAATCTTTTAAGGCCTATACTCAATGATGGAGGGATGTGGCAATAAAGGTACAACCACCTCTTTCTGATAAAGAAATGGTCACTATAGTCTTAAGTACTTTGACATATCCCTTTTATAGGAAAATGGTGGGATTTGTCAACATGAGCTTTACAAACCTAATAGAGATTGGGGAAAGGATCAAAAGGGGAATAAAGGCTGGTAAAATGGGGAGATCCTTGGAAGGCAATGCATTCCAAAAGAAGACTCAATTCAATAGTAAAAAGAGTGAGGATGATCATTTTGTAAATTACCACAATAAGGGAAGAGGCAAAGCCAAAAATTTTGACAAAAAACAACATGCATGACAAGTGTCTTATGCACCACAATCGGTGCTATCTCTACAACCTACCCAATACCAACCATATAGCAAGTACAGCCAGTGCAGAGCCACTAATTCAAGCTAATAATATCAAATGCCAAAACTTTGATCTTATCCCAATACCATGTTCATAGTTATTACTGCAACTACTATAGAATAACCTAGTGACATTGAACCCTATTTGTCCACACCAACCTCTGTATCCTACATGGTACAATGAGAAGCTTACATGTGATTACCATGCAGGGGCAAAAGGGCATATGGTAGACAATTGTACTACTTTCAAGAAGAAGGTACAAGACTTGATTGACACTAAGTGGTTGACATTTGATCAAATAGCTCCAGGACAAGATGTGCATGGTAATCCTTTGCCTGATCATGACAATTAAGATGTTAACAACCACTAAAATAGCATGGGCAAAATCAAGGTCTTATGATTGGAGAGGACCAATTGGTTTAGGATAAAGAGTCTGTTCTCATAGCATTTATTACAAGTTGGATTATTTCCTTTTATTTATCTTGCATCCTTGCCTTATGGTACCTACTGATGGCTTTGCCCAATGCCTTAGCAAGGATTTTGTATGGGCACATTTTTTAATTCAATAAAATGCTTAGTATGATGAATACATTGCTTTTCATACAATTACTACCTAAATCAACACTGGGATAATTGGTTTATCTTAGAGATTGATGCTCATATACATTGAAATTAAGAAAGGTTTTTCCTAATCTTACTCTTGATAAATTCAATTGCTGATGATAAAATAGGTTTATTTCAATACTCAATTCTCTTGGATGTCTGAGTGTCTTTTGATTAAAAAAAAAATAAAGAGTCTATGATGAGGGTGTACTTGTTGTGAGGAAACAAATACCCTAGAACTTGTCTAAATGCCTCTCAAAGCTACTTGTTGGATACCACATTACTCAAGAAATAACCTAGGCCATCTTTGGATAGTTTGAACTTTTCAAGCTAAACCCTAATATCTGAACCCCCGTAGTCACCCATTTGAGCTTGAAAAAGGATGGCAAGACCACTATTCAATTTCCTTCCTTTGACTTGCACCAACTTTAACCTTTCAATTAGAAATCATTATTCTACCCTAAAGGAGTGCTAAGAGGAGTACCCTTGCTTTCGAAGAAGAAAAATACTACAAGTAAAAATCTAACGCTCAAGTGAAGGGATTGAAGATTCCTTCCAAAACTTTGTAAAAAAGCACAAAAAGAAAGGAAAAAAGAGAAAAAAAATTATAAAAAGAAAATGAAAAGAAAAAGCATTAGGCCAAAAAAAGAGAGAGAGAGAAAAGGCCAACTGAAAGAAAGAAAAAGAGACCAATAGAGAGAAATAGACTTCACCTTGAGCCAACAAAGTTATCCAAAAAGGAAAAGCAAAAGTGAGACATCACGTGCTCAAACACCTTATGCTCTCCTTATTTGATAAATTCTTATCTCTTCCATTCTTACCCATTACCTAGGCCCAATATTATAAGCTGACTAAAGTCTTAGTGATCTTGATTAGTATGGTAAACTAACTAAAGTGGAGAGAGGCATGAAAACAAGTATATGAGATATCTATGAGTGCCAACACATGAGTGTAAACACTTGAAAAGGATTAGAGTAAACACTCATTTAAGAGTGCAAATACTTGAGAGACATTAGAGTGAGCACTTTGCAAAACACTTTTGATTCTGGAGAATTGAGTAATTATTATGTGCATTCCCTTGAGGCATCACTTGGATAATAAAAGAGAATGGGGAAGGAAAACCTTCTCAACATTTTTTACTTATGGGCTTTCAAAATTAAACTGGGGCAATCAAGGGTAAAACCATATCCAAATAACCCACCTTTAAAGAAGGGAAGGATTAAGAAAAAAGTTACGAAAGGATCCTACCCATAAAAAAGAATCAAACCCAATTCCCAAGGGTATTACCCTCAGAGTTTTCAATACTTTGATTTGCTCAAACTAGGGCAATGGATCATTGATCCGCCCGATGATCTCTCTTTTAAATAGTTTTGTACCCTTTATGTTGATCCTTATTTCTCAAAAAAATGCATTTTCATGCAAAGTAAAAAGTGTTAGGTGCCAATAAGGATGTTAATCAAAGGGGTACTACTTGAAAGGACAAGACATAGCGAAATGCTAATGGTAAATGAAGAACAATTTTAAGTTGTGATTTCCAAGCATGCTAAATATGTCACATCATTAATTTCTTTTAGAAGACAAGGAAGCAGGAGTATGCCGAAAGGGGTTCAGCTCAAACATGCAAACAGGAACAATAGAGCAACCATTTGAAAGGCACCACATGTCTCGAACAT
This sequence comes from Dicorynia guianensis, assembly GCA_037013595.1. NCBI lineage: Eukaryota > Viridiplantae > Streptophyta > Magnoliopsida > Fabales > Fabaceae > Dicorynia > Dicorynia guianensis. The sequence goes on along the minus strand of JASUAB010000002.1, from coordinate 17,922,379 downwards.
TGGTCTATATGTGCTTTCCTGAAGTCCTCCCATGAGTTTGTAATTAGGAAACCAATTTGGAGCTATGAAAACTCCTAATTAAGAATTTGATGAAACATTGAATCATCAAGCATTATTTCACTATGAGCATGCATCTACATCCCTATGTGTAGATAAATCTAATCTAGAATGTTTTTCTTAGGGTTTTTTTCAGTAAATCAATCCTAGAATGGCTTACTCTAGGTTATCAACCTTAACTTAGAATGAGTGTCTCCAAGTTCATCCTGGAATGTGGTTCTTTAGGCTACTAAGCTTAATTCAAATCCTGAGATGGGCTATCCCAAGTTCTTTAAATCCTAAGATGGGTTACCTTAGGTTATTTTGTTTCAAATCCTAAGTTGCTCTTCAAGATCCCCAAGGGTGGATTTAGTACCCTTCATATCCCCAAGGGTGGATTTAGCACTCTTCAACATCCCTGAGGGTGGACCCGATAACTCTTTAACATCCCCGACGGTGGACTGGATAACCCTTTATACCCCTAAGGGTGGATTTAGTACCCTTCATATCTTGAGGGTGGATTTAGTACCCTTCAACCTTCCCAAGGGTGGACCCAATAACTATTCAATATCCCCAAGGGTGGACCCGAAAACCCTTGAATATCCCCAAGGGTAGATTTAGTACCCTTCATATTCTCAAGGGTGGATTTAGTACCCTTTAACATTCTCAAGGGTAGACCCGATAACCCTTCAACATCCTTGAGGGTGAAACCGATAACCCTTTAACATCATCGAAGGTGGATTTAGTACCCTTCATATCCCCAGGGTAGATTTAGTGCCCTTCAACATCCTCGAGGGTGGACCCAATAACCCTTCAACATCCCCGAGGTTGGATTTAGTACCCTTCATATCCCCGAGGGTGGATTTAGTACCCTTCGACATCCCTAAGGGTGGACCTAATAACCTTTCAACATCCCTGAGAGTGGACCTGAAAACCCTTCAATATCCCCAAGGGTGGATTTAGTACCCTTCATATTCCCGAGGGTGGATTTAGTACCCTTCAATATCTCGAGGGTGGATCAAGTAATCTTCACATCCCTAAGGGTGGATTTAGTACCCTTCAATGTCCCCCAGGGTGGATCAAGTACCTTTCATATCCCCGGGGGTGGATTTAGTATCCTTCAATATCCCTAAGGGTGGATCAAGTACCCTTCACATCCCCGAGAGTAGACCCCATAACCCTTCATATCCCTGAGAGTGGATTTAGTACCCTTTAATATCCCCGAGATTGGATCTAGTACCCTTCATATTCCAAGGGTGGATTTAGTACCCTTTGTTGTCCTCGTTGGATGGATAATAACCGTTCACATCATTTCATTCCTAGCCAAAATAGTGTCTCTCAACCTTTGCCCATCTTCTAGTTCCTAAAAGATGAACAAAAAGGGGCAATCTATAGACACTCAAGTTTGTTCGGTCTACTTTATAAAAATTTTAACTTAAAATATAAACCCAAACTTTAATCTTTAAGGAAACAAGCCCAAAATAAATAAGCCTAAACCAAAATCCCAAACCCAAGAATAGGACCAAAGAATTAGAAAAATAAAGATACATCCAAGAAATAAAAGATAAATAATAAGATAAAAAAATAAATTCAAGAATTAAATAAAAGATAACAAAAGATAAAAGATAATATAAAAGATAAAACTAAGATAATAAAGATAATATAAAAGATAAAAATAAGATGATAAAAGATAAAAATTTGAAATCTAAAAGATAAATAAGAAAATGTTAGATAAATGAAATGGATAAGAAGATAAAGCATAAAAGTCAAGATAAAATTAGGAACCAAGAGTTAAATTAGAAAACAAATTCAAAAATTCTGAATCTATAAAAACCGCTCATTCAACACAAGAAGAAACACACAAAAAAGAAACTCAAGCTACAAGAAAAAGAGTCAACTTTTAATAATAAAAGTAAGAAGAGTAAACGTAGCACTTTCACACACGAAAGGAAGAGAATTCAAAAAAATTTTAGCTTCAAGGATTCAGCCTCATACCTCACTCTCCACTGCACTTTCTCGACACTTTTCCACTCCAAGGACCCCATCACAGTCCTTTGCTTTGAAGAAGCCATGGAAGAGTCTCGGCATTGAAATTCTGGTCTTCCATGTCGATCAAGAGCTCTACACACCAGAAATTGTGCCACTGTCACCATCTCAGAACAACCTATTTACTGCCGTCATAGGAGAGTTCATTGCTGCTATGTTCTCAATTAAGAAGCTCAGTCGCTATTTGCAACAAAGGACCATAAGTCATGCTGCTGCTGCCACTGTTAAAGGACCTAGTTACTACCTACCATTTCTTAGTTTTTCCAGAGCCGTTACCCATTGTTGCCCCCACTGGTTGCTTCCCAGGTCACGCCACTATGCATAATTCTTCCCCTCTAATTTGGAGCTACCAACTTTCTAAATCAAGAAATCTAGGCCTATTTCTACTGTTCGTTGTTACTACAGAAGTTGGTGTAGCAAGTTCTATTAGATTGAATTGAGCACCGTTTTTGTTTAAAATTCAATAAGTGAAAAAGTTATGGTTATTTGATTTCTTAAGAGTTTATGCTGATGTCTTTTTTTTTTTTTTTTGGGTCATGGGCATTGATATGCAATGTTTGAATTTCTTGAAGTATTCTTGTTAGTTCTTATTTTCTTGTGAAAACAAGATTAAGTTTATACTTCCAAATTCATATTAGTTGGACTAAAATTTGTTATATTTCTCTTGATTTAAATTGTTATGATCTGAATATTGTTCCAATTTTAGGAAAATCTAAAATTGGTCTTATCATCATGAAATGTTAGATGTTAGGGAAATCTTATGGGCCATTTTGATGTTGATGACTTTGAATTGTAAACATATTTTAACATAATGATGTATTTGAGGATTTGGTTAATTTTAAATATTAAAATTGATTTCTTTTGAGTGTAATGATAGAGACCAAAGGGAATAGCACATGTGTCTAATTTTATAAGTTTGAAATTTTTTTAAAATTATTTTTAAAATGCTGGCCTAGAAGAGAAAGGAGATTTTTCTAAAATTATTTTTAAAACCTTGGCCTGGAATAAAAAGGAAATTTTTTTTAAAACCCCAATTTGGAATAGGAAGAGAATTTTCTTTAAGTTATTTTAAAACCCTAGATTGAAATAGGAAGGAGACTTTCTTTAAATTATTTTTAAAACCTTAGACTGGAATAAGAAGGGAATTTTTTGTAAATATTTTTAAAACCCTAGACTGGAATACAAAAGGGACTTTTCTCAAAAATTATTTTATTTAAAAATCCCAATCTAGAATGGGCAAGGATTGTTTTCAAAAATCCTTTTTTTAAAATCTTTAAACCAACATGAATTAATCGAATAAATTAATTAGATCATTTTTGGTACCAAAAGGCGTTTAGGGTGCTAGTACCTTCCCTAAAACGTAATCAACCCCTAAACCCAACATCTAAAATGTAGACTATTTTTAATTAGGTGTCCGATCTTACCTTAAGTGATTTAGATCAATGGCGACTCCAAAAACAAAAATTTTAGGGCCAACAACCATTCTATCGCAAAATGCCATGTCACAACAAATTATGTGGACTTAACCCATCACAAATCTATCAAGAAGTCGTTGCAACATACCACATTGGAGAAAGTGACATGGAGAAATATTGTCAACAATTTGTACCTATTCTATTACAAAAAGCCACGTCATGTCAACTTATGTGGGCATCACCTGTCACAAAATTATTTGCCAAATGGTCACAAAATGCCACATCATAGAGGCTGACATGGAGATATTTGTCACTAATCCATGTCTAAATTGATGATGTCATCAATATCTCATTGCCAAATGCTGCACATGATGCTATATCAAAATGTTGAGGTGGACAAATGCATCCACATTAGTGTAATGAGTTGGACATTCTCCATCTCAAATTCATCTTAGAATGAGTTATTTTGTCTCAAATCTATTGTGAATTTGTCTCAAAATTTGAATATTTTGGTTATGCCTCAAATTGATTAGTTTCACGCCCAACAAAAGATTAAAAAACCCACCAAATGCCTTAATGCAATAAGAAATCATAAAAGTCAAAATGAAGAAATAATAATCATAAAAGTGTTGTAGCAATAATGTTATATACATAAAACTCAATATATCATCTTCCTTAGAGGTTTCCTCACCATCATTGACATCATCGGTGTCTTGACTATCACCCACTAATTGATCAAATAGATCATCAAGATCATCACTAGATGTATGATCTAATGCACCAACTACAATAAGAGGATGTGTAGGCAAAGGGTTTGTTGAAGTAGGAGGTAGAGTTGTAGTATGATAATAAGGAGGAATGTTTGTCCCAATATAGGATCACAAATGGCTGACCAATGATACAAGATGGTTGATTTGATGTTGTTGGTTTGATTTTTGTACCTAAAGCTTCTAATTTTGTTGTTTTAGTTTGTTGAATTGTTATGAGTCAAACCAACTTGAAGATGGACTAGTGGATGGGGCTTGTTACATCACAATACCTAAATTACCAAGTCCATATGGTCTCCATTTCTTATTCTTACCTCCAATTATAGCCAAGAGGAGACAAGATTCATTAAGTGATGCTAACCCACCATCTGAATTAGCACCACTCTCAACAACACCGTGAGACAATGAAGCATCTTCCTTCATTTTCTAAACTCTTTCCTACAAAAAATAATATACAAAATAAGACATAAGTATAAACACCAAACTATTTAATTTAGGAAATTAGATAAAATTTGTTTTAGAAACTTATTGTCAACTGCTGAGATTAGGTATCCACATACATGACAATCTCCTGATGGGTATGGGTCTTCTTATATGTTTCCACTCACCCTCTGACATGCCCACCTTCACCTCCTATGCCAAATTTGTATGAAAAATATGTTGTACACTTAGTTATCACCGACTACTATAAAAGAACTTACCATCTTTTGCTTCACATCATAGAAATTAATGGAACCACCAATGTGCAAGGAAGCTCCTATTTTAGAAGCCTTATTTTTGTTTTTGGTTGTTTTAGACTTCTTTGTTAGCTCAAGAGATTCCCAATGCTAATACATCTTGCCCCATAAATCATTGACTATGAACTTGGGCTATTTTAGATGCTCTTTCCTCAGCTGATTCATTAGTTGATGGAGCCAAATAGTAAAATGAAATCTCCAGTTGCTCTAGATCCTCTCGTCATTTTGAGGCAGCCACTTGTAATGTTTCAAAAAAAATTGCAATAAACAAATTAGGCATCATAAGGATTATTCAATTAAACTAATAAAAATTAAAATGTATATTGACTAACTACTCATTCATTAAACTAAAGCTCTTGAATCCCTTCGTTGGTGTTTTTCTAAGAGTAGAATTTATCATGAAATTTCACCTTGATCACATGAACAGTATAACAAGGAGGGTCTATACTAGGATAAAAGTTGTACAAGAAAGATATATATAAAAATCAAGTTACTCAGTGACTATTTAACAACAAATAACAAAATAATAAATAATTAACAAATCACTTACCCATTCCTGACAAGATATATCCACATCTTTCCATCATTTGGATCTAAATCCCAAGGCATGTTAGGGTTAGTAAGGCATGGCTAAGAAGGTTGAGGAGGCTGTGAATGACCTAAGCCAGCCTAGGTGTCTTAATATGGCTGTGAAGGGCTTGCCTTGAGCCCTTTGTCTTGAGGTGGATGCAAAAGGTGAAGAGCTACGTTAATGACATATTTTAGGAGGGAAATCTATAAGAATGGCTAGGATATAGACTAAATAAGTGCTGGTGGTCTAATTAGGAAGAAATACTAGGCCATATCCTAAATAGATGGAGGATAATAGACTGGGGCATATGGGTGAGGATAATATAGGAGTTGGTAGGTGGATAATAACAATAAGAAGAAGTCCTAGGTTGACCAAGTGAGGAGCACCCTAATGTAAGAAAGTGCTAGGCAACCTTGTCATTGATACATAAGCGAAGGGGTAAACAATGAGCTTGCCTAGGGAAATCACAAAAGGGATAACTAAGATGGTGACCACCCATTGTGCGTTCAACCCTGGCTCTGATGAGCACCTTCAGCATTGCATTGGAAGTAACTATCCATAAGGCATTTACCCTTACCTACCATCTAAAAAATTAAAACAATTTAATGTAAGACATAATTTAAATAATTATATTTACACATATATAAAAAATTTATAGTCTCACTAATTAGTTATTTATAATTGACTCAATCCTCATATTTGTTATAATCTTTAGGAGTTTCTTCTTCAGTTTTAGTGTTATTTGAACCAAAATTTTCTTCTCCATCCTCAATTGTACCAACTTTATTTTTTTATTCTAAACCGATGGTATCCTTTGTATTGTCATCCTTTGAATTGTCAGAATCCACACCTTCATCATTAAGGCAGGACCTTTGAGCTTCTTGAAATCCCTGCTTTATCTTACATACTCCTAATTAGTTCATTTTCTACTTCAATGGGCAAAAGATTCACAATTTCACCACTTTGAAATGTTGCTCCTTTTGTTCTTTGTTAGCATCAGGAGCATTGATCATACCTTATTAACCACTAGCCATCCATGTCTATCACATTGTCTACTAGAATATGGTGTGTAGTAAACTTGAATTGCTTGTTGTGCAAAGATAAATGGATCATACTGCATATATATTCATGTTTGTCCAAACCTTAACAATCCCATAATGGGAACTAACCCTTGTGCCAAAGAAAATGGTCAAATCAAACCAATCATAGTTAAGAAGCATAAGTTCTTTAGTAAGATATGCCATATAGCCTATAGGTCAATTTAACCACTTTCTCAAGTATATCATGGTATTCTATTTCAGAATGGCTGCTCCTTTAATGCAAATACCATTATTATTATTAAACTATGACTAACCATATGCTTGAGTATGAAACTTTTACCTGTTGGCATAACATATTAGATATGTCTCCCTTAACCTCATGGAACCCCATGCAATATCTTTAATAAACTATAAATGTGTCACCTCATTTGAATTTTGAACTTGATAAAAACTATTGTAACATACATAAAACAAGGATTGTTATAATGCCCCTAATTAGTTATTTTATCTTTGCTTACGTATTGTTGGAACCACTATAGAAACTCCCTCGTTAGCCAATTATGCGCCTCTACCTACTATAAGTTTAGCTCCCTAACCTATAAATGTTGCACATATATACTACATACAAGGTTTGTTATCAACATTCCAATGGTGATTAGGTCATATAATGAAGCAATTAATGTTTGTGATACTTATTTTACATAACCTTGTGTTTCTTCATAGTTTAGAAGCATAGATAAGGTGCAGCATGCATTTCTTCATCAGTTAAGTATATTGTTAAACAATAACTAACACAACATAGGGGAAGATTGAATATGGAAATAGGAGAACCACTTTCACCTCTATCATCATTGCTTAGGACTTTTGTTATACTTGAATAAATAGGTGCTTCAAAGTATTGTGATCCAAAAGTGGATATTTCCTAATTAATATAAGCTTTAGCAATTGAACCCTTAACACAAGTAGTATTCTTAATTTCTCTCTTTAACTGATTCAATAACCTATTGAATTGAACAACAATATTATTAATATCAATTAGCACTATGAAACAAAATGAAGACTAATTGCACATCTAGAAAATTAATTACGTCTCAAATCATTACATCCATCGACATTAAATGGGGCCATCCACTCTTGCTTCATAAAGTAAATGGAGTAATAAATGTTCCATATAGTCAAAAAAGCTTGGTTGGAATATTCGTCCAATTTATACATGAGCAATGCAATATTATTTTCCATCAATATCAATTGATCCACTCTTAGCATTGTTGAACAAATATTCCTAAAGAATTTACGTAACTTTATGAGGGCATTGTATATGTGACTAGGCAATGCTCTAAAAGCAACAGGAGGCATATACTCCATCAATACGTGATAGTTTTGACTTTCATACCTATAAACTTTCCTTCACCCATATGCCCAAAAAATAATGTGATTAGTATTGTTGAGAAAATATCCCTAAAAATTGATTTAATTTCAAGAGGGCATTATATATTTGATTAGGCAATGCCTTAAAAGCAATAAGAAGCAAATATTTCATCAACATGTGACAATCATGACTTTTCATGCCTATTAACTTTCTTTCACCCATATCTACATATCCTGATAGGTTTGAAGGATAACCATCAAGAAATTTCAAACCATGACTTATTCACAAATTGATTATCTTTGTTCATGAATAGAGCATATTAAACCTTAGGTTTCATGAATTTACCACTCCCTAAATCTACAAGCTCTAACTCTATTCAATTGCAATACTCTTGCAAATCTATTCTAGCATTTATAGTGTGCTTTGTTTTACCCTTGATGTCCATTATTGTATCAAAATCATTATTGAACACATTGTTGTCAATGTGCACCATATCTAGGTTATGTTAGAGAATGTTAGTATTCCAATACTCTAACTCCAAGAAAATGATTTGTTTCATCCAATGGTGATCTTCCCCATAACCATTTATTTCTCTTACCCCATCTTCAGCTACCTTTGGTAGATTCCACACTTGTTCCCATATTTGTTTGCCATTGAAATAGATAGGTGACAATGACTACTCAATGTCATTTTTAACTAATGCATTCCTATTTGACACTAAGAGTGGTTGATGGTAAGAACTACCAATGATAATCAAAGAATGATGTATTCTAGGAATACTTGAGTACAAGTGCCTTTGATTGCTCCATAAAAATGGGATAACCCAATTTGCCAAAAGTTGACCATCTAGATAGCATTCCATATGTAGAAAAATCATTTATTGTCCACAACAAAGTAGCCCTCATTTTGAAAATTTTTCTTCATTAATATGTCTTAAGTCAAAACTCTTCAAACTGCAATTGCTAAAACTCTTCAAATACACATCTATACATGCCTTAGGGTTCCTAGGCCCAAGAATGATCATTGTTAAAAACAAGTATTCAGCCTGCATACACAACCATAGAGGCAAATTATATGGTGTAACAACTACAAGCTAACAAAAATATGTTTTACTTGATGAGCCAAAATGATTAAAGCCATTAGAACAAAGGCTAAGCCTAACATTTCAAGTATCTAAAGCAAAATTAGGCTATGTTTGGTCAAATTCTTGCCATGCTTCCCCATCCGAGTGAGACAACATACCTAGTTGTCGAAGGTTTTTATAGTGCCATCTCATTTTACATCAAAGGAATATAACCTTTAATGCATAGAAGCTAGTGAAAAATACCATTATTTTTTTGCAATTGGCTTGGAGTTCTAGTGCCTTGTGCCCATTTGCTTGTTTCAAGGACACGTAGAATTTAGAACTTTCAAGTGCCCATCCTCTTCTTAATACAACATACACCCATTGCTACAACAATCAACTTTTTGAAACCCAACCATAGCTTCTTCATAACCTTCTTTGTATAATACTAATTATCTAACAACTAATTTGGTTGAGGCATTGCCTCCTTCATAAATCCAATGGATTCATTTTAACATTGTTTAAACACATTTCAAATTGCTTTTATGTTGAGTAATTGCATTGACATCGATAACCTAGAATAAATCTTGTCCCTATCGCACGATGGTGCTAGAGACATAACCAACATGTTATAAACTCCTTAGCTTCATCATTAGGAGGCTCCTCTTCTTGCTCCCTATTGGATCTATAGTATTCTTAAAAACTTGATCTTATTGCATCCATTACCATTGTCTCATACCAATACATGTGTCCTCCATAATGCTATTACCCATATCCTCATGTATCAGTTGTTGCACTTGCTCAAGTAATTCTTCACCATGACAAGTCCAATAACAGTAATTTGGTTGGAACCCTCTCCAACACAAATGAACCCTCATGTTTCTCCACTTTCCAATGCATACAATGGCATTTTGTAAATGAACACCTAATGGTTTTTTCTTGTATGAACAACAAAAGGCTACATACATTAGCCATGAATTCTTCAATTCCTCTAATGAACTCATTTGTTATCCCTCTCTGACTAGGAAACAACTTATTATACATTCACTATCTATGAGCTAGTGGTTCCATCTACTATTAATTTCTAATTTGAAACAAGTACAGTGATGAACTAAACAATTGAAGAAGAAAAGAAAGCCGACAAATTGAAGAAGATAAGAGACTTATTCACTACTTGAAAGCCCATCATTTGGCTATGTTAATGAACTAACCACTTGAAGAAGAGAATTATGTCCAACAAATTGAAGATAAGAGACTTATTTACTAATTGAAAGTCAAATAATTTGTTGACTTTCTTCTTTCCTCTAAGTGGATGACTCATCATTGTAGCCAAATGAATAAGTCAAACTTCAAATAACCCAAGTTGAAGTTCAACTTACAAAGGTATGATTTATGGTTTTAGGCTTATCATTCAAGCTTAAGGAGTAAAGTTTAGGGCTGAGGGTTTAAAGCATAGGGCATATGAATTAGGGATTAAGGCATAGGGTTTAGGACTTAGGGCATAGGGATGGTATGAGGACTTAAGGTTTAGGGTTCAAGGCATAGGGTTTACTTCTTAAGAGTTAGGGTTTAGGATCAAGGTGTAAGGATAGGTCTTAGGACTTAAGGTTTAGGATTTAGGGCACATGGATTAAGTCTTATGACTTAAGGTTTAGGATTTAGGGCATAAGAATTAGGTCTTAGGACTTAGGACTTAGGATATAGGATTCAGGGTGTAGGGCTTATAGTTTATGTCATAGGGCTTATGGTTTAAGTTTAGTGAACCTAACTATTTAATGAAACAAGATTCTTTAGGTCTTAAGATTTTGGGTTTCATGTTTAAGGCTTAGGACATATGTCTTAGGTCTTAGGACTTAGGGTTTATGTTCAAGATGCTGGGCTTATGGTTTACATCTTTATGGCTTGCATTTTAAGTTTAGTGGACCTAAATACTTGATGAAACAAGATTATTTTTTGTTTAATGCTTAGGGCATATGGTCTAGGGATTAGGCATTAGGATTAGCATTTTGGGGTTAAGTTCAATAAACCTAACTACTTTATGAAACAATATTCTTTATGACTTAGGGCTTAGGGTTAGGGTTTAGGAGGTTTAAGTTGAGTGAATCTAAATACTTAATGGAACTAGGGGACTAATAAGTGACAAGTACTCTTAATGAATACTTTCATAAATAACTATGATAGACAAATGTCATGTCTTAGTGATATTAGCATGGGCATATTTTCATTCTAACAAACTAACATAGCATAGGTACAGTTCCATAACAATTGAGAAGACAATTTCAATTAAGCCTAACCACAATTCCACAATCTAGCAAAAAAATTCAACCATAATAAACTAACAAAAAAATTCAACCGCTTATGTAAATTAACATAAAAATTCAACTGTGTATGCAAATGAACCAAAAAAATTCAACTATAATAAACTAACTTGTATCATAAATCTAGTTCTAAATACAAATGTAAGCTTTTTTCAAAAACACTATTAGTATTATAATTTTAGTGAATTAGAATCTAGGTTCTCATTTTTTATTAACAAATTGGATAGCATTCAAAATATCCAAATACATGCTGCTTCCATATTGTATATGTAGACACCTAATTTTGTCCGCACCTTAAAAATTAAAGTGGATCCATGCATAAGTTCTAAAATTATCCTACTTGAATATATGTTTTTTTGGAAATTAATTGAGCGAAAATGAAAAATTTAAAGATATTGTTGGGTCCCAAATGTGAATAATATTGTTAAAAAATAAATAAAAATTAAAAATTAGAAAAAAGAAAAAAGATAACAAAAGAAAAAGAAGTGTGAAAAAGAAGGAAAGAAAATCAAAGAAGGTGGGTGAAGGTGGAAAGAGTGAGATGGTTGTTGGCCGTAGGAGGAAAAGAAAGAAAAGAAGGGAAAGACTTAGATAGAAGGAAGGTGTCGGCAAGCCACCAAAGAAGAAGAAAGGAGAAAGTTATGAAGAAATAAGGTGACAAGGTAGAAAACAAGGCCGAATATCTTGACATCTAAGGAGGAATGAGTGGGAAAAAAAGGAAAAAACTTCTCCACCTTTGACATTCAAAAACAGGGGGCCTTCACCCAAGCTTTGGCACCCACATCTCTGCTGTACTTGAAGGAGGATTTTTTTGGAGAGGAGGAGAAGCTCCTTTCTGGTTGGGTTCAGCAGCTGAGGATCGGTAACCCACATACGTGGGCAAAGGGAGTTGAAGCCGGATGCAGAGAGATGAGTTCACAAGCTTACTGATGCCCCTGCACCAAGGGTGTTCTCACTTGTGGTATATACTCTTCTTGCCTTCTGTTAAGATAAACTTTTGTAGCCTTGTTAATTCATCTTTCTGTCCATAATAATTTTACTACGTTGTCATGAGGTTGGAGTGAGTGTCAGTCGAAGTTTTGGCATCTAGGCACAAGGGACAAAGTTGAAAGAGTTCCGAGACCGAGAAGAACTCACGTTCTTCTTTAGTTTTGTCACAGTGCTGCCATTTGGTGGCACCGTCGTCGTTGCTCGGCGTTGACGATGGTGTGGGCTGCCACTTGTGACCCACCAGCAGTGACGGAGACGCCGCATGTTGGGGTGGCACCGAAGTAATCCAGCCTTTTGATGGCAAAACATGTGCTCCATATTTCTGCAAAATTGCACCTACGGGTGCAGTTCCTAAGGAAGAAGGGTAAAAATAAATCAAAAATAAAAAATATTTTAAAAAATAAAATGAAATATGCAGTTGTAATAAACATTTTTTAAGAAAATTTTTGGTATCATTTTCAAAAATTTTGGATAAAGAATGTAAAGTTTAACTGTATTATTTCTGTCTTTTTATTTTGTTTCAAATAAATGTAGAAAAAATAAAAAATTATTTTGATTGTGTCATCTAGTCTAGCAAACTCAGTATTATTTTTCAAAAATCTTGAAAGTCTAATAAAGAAAGTTTCATAAAATTTAGTAGCATTACCTTTTAAATATATATTATAAGTGAATAAAAAAAAGAAAAAAGAAAGAAAAGGGAGAGGAGGCCGTGAATGGACTTCAACCATCACTGCATGGGCTTTGGCTCATGATGTGGATATCCCATTTTTTTGATCTAAAATGAATAGTATAAAATAAAAATATAAAAAAATAAAAAACAAGGGCAAGCATCCATGTTTTCATACATTTATTCACATTCCCTTTCCAATTTTACATTTGTGAGAAAAATAAAATAGGAATAGAATGGGTATTTTCATAAAATCATCTTTAAAGAACCTAATCTGGAATAAAAAGAAAATTTTATTCAAATTATTTTTTAAAATCATGATCTGGAATAGATATGGAATTTTCAAAAAATTATTAAAACCCTAATCTAGAATAGAGATGGGATTTTCAAAAATTATTAAAACCCTGATCCGGAATAGAGATGAGATTTTCAAAATTATTAAAACCCTGATTTGAAATAGAGATGAGATTTTCTTAAAAATTATTTTTTTTATAAACCTTGATCTAGAAAAGAGATGGGATTTTCCTGAAATCATTTTCAAACCCCAAACTGAAATAGAAAGGGGATTTGCATGAAGTGATTAATTAAATATTCTAACCCGGAATGGGTAAGAACTATTTTTCGACAATATTTATTTAAAACCAATGTTAATTAAATCAAGTAAACTAATTAGATCATTTTGGTACCAAAATGGCGTTTAGGGTGCTAACACCTTCCCTAAAACGTAACCAACCCCCGAACTCAATCTTTTAAACGTAGACCATTTTTTATTAGGTGTCCGATCTCACCTTAAATAACTTAGGTCGGTGGCGACTTCACAAATCACAAACATGAAAAAATTTCAGGGTCGACAGTATAGATTGGTGGCAATGTTGCAGACTTTTCACACTAGAAGTGCCTTTTTAGGCATGTAATCTTAATACTGCCAAAAATGGCATTTTGGTATGAAAAATCTTTGACATTGCCGCCAATCTGTACAATTTGGAAGAAGTATTTATTTGGCCTAGAATCTAATACAAATCTCCTAAAACTACTTAGATATAGAGATACATGATTCTATCTAAACACAAATGCCCATGACTACTATGAAAAATTCTAAAAGCTACTAAATACAAGAACAAATCACAAAAAAACATTTGTTTTTTAGAAACAAATCAAGAAAAGTACATAATCAAAAGCATTTGAAAAGAAGCTTGGCTATGAAAATGAAACAAGTTTTTATTCTATGACAAACTTAGGAAAAATTACTATGCATCCAGCCATGTATTATGGCCTATTTTGCACATGGTTTTGGAGAAAATTCACTTGAAATAGCAAATAGGTTCCCAAAATTTTGGAAAATTTGCTAGAGCATGCAAAGGCATTGCATTGAAGAGATAAGTAGGGGTAAATGAATTCACCATGGAATAAAATAAGACACATCACACATACATAAATTCAATTGAGCCCATGACCATAACAAAATTTGGAATAGTAGTGATAAAGTCTCTAAGCCATCTTCATTTTGATAACAAAGGGGGTAAAAAGAACAAGAAGGAAGAAACATAACACTAAAGTGTTGACCCTAAATTTTAGTTTTTAGAGTTGCCATCGACCTAAATTATCTAAAGGTGAGATCGGATACCTAATTAAAAAATGGTTTACATTTCGAAGATTAGATTCAGGGATTGGTTATGTTTTAGGGAATGTGTTAGCACACTAAACGCCCTTTCGGTACCAAAAATGATCTAATTAATTTACTTGATTAATTTATATTAGTTTTTTAAGGAATTAAGAAAAATTTAAAAATAATACCTACTCATTCCAGGTTGATATTTTTAAATGATTTTTAAAAAAATTTCCTTTCTAATCCAAATCATTATTTTACAAATAATTATCTAAAACTTCCTTACTATTCTAGTTTAGAGTTTTAGGAAAATAATTTAAAAATATCTCCTTCCTATTCCAGTCCAGAGTTTTAAAAAAATATTTTAAAATAAGGAAGAAAGGCCTATGTCATTCAAGTGATCATTCATTTTTAATTTATTTTATTTAAAAAGAATATAACTTATTTTTTATTTTTTTTAAAAAAAAACTAAATTCGAAACCTAATTTTCTTTTTCTTTTTTTTTAAATCAAAACTCATATAACCTTTTTCATTATATTCTCATGGACTTTCTAAAAAAAATGACTCTCCAAGTAATTTCATGAGAACTGCCATGCCCACATAACATGAAAACTGTCAAAATCATAACAACAAGATAGCATCACCTACGTAAAGGACTCCATGAAGTAGTTTGGATGTGGTGTTGAGATCAATAGCAAGGACTAGATTGCATAATGGCAAACAGGTTCCGGTGATGTGACACCACTACAACAAAGGCAACGAGATTGTAGACAGAGAGGCTGAACCAGTTGGTGGCAGCTGTGCTAAGTGATGAGAATCTATTGGACACAATGCTATGCTTCACAAAGGTGGTGTGGTGCAAGGGAACTCCACGACCTAGGCTTTGGTAGCATTGCTATAGAATGAATGACTTTGGTGGATGCAATGGTCACAATTATCAAATGTGCAGAATATAGAAATCTTGACTTTGTTGCACACATCGTACTGGATCTTCTTTAGCTTTGATGTACTATCCTAGGGTTGAGTTCAGCAGTGTAGCAATTTGATTGCACTAACTATGGTAGTGAATGGCCTCTCAAAGGCAGTAGCAGTGAGGTTCTTGGTGACCAACTGCAAAATGAGTGACTTTGGTGGATGCGTCATAGTAGCAGCGAAGCCCAATAGGGGTGTGACACTGGTTGGCAAAAATGAGCCGATGGCACCAATGGGCCTCTTTGAAGAAGCTAATAGAGTACTATGACAATGAAGCTTCGGAGCAAGACTTCTAGAAATTGGCAATGGTACTGAACTCTAATACTAAAGTGGTAGTGCTTTGAGTATGAATCTTGGGATTGGGGCTAGTTGCAGTTGAACCTCCTATGAAGATGGCATGCAATGTCTGCAACCTTGACAACCCAAGAGCAGAACTCTTATTTTGGGCAAAGTTGGTAAGGCTACAATCTAGTCCTGGATGCCAAAGCCATGGGTTGTGAAGGTGAAGAGGTCCTTGTGTCTATTTTCCTTTGGCTCTCCCTTCTTTGTTTTCTTCCGAGTGCTCATAGGTTCCTATTAAGAGGTGAAGATGCTGGGTTTCCTCTTGTAGGCTCCCCTCTTTGTGATCCACCTTGCTACATTATCTCTTGGTAATCTCCTTGCTTATCCCTTGTCTATCTCTTCTTCTCATCTTCTTATCTCTTTAAGATTTTCTTTGTTTTCTTTCTTCTTTGGCCGACACTCATGCCCCTCTTTCCACCTTTGCTGATGCCTTCTTTGATTTTCTTTTCTTCTTGCTAATAATGCACATATTAAGTGTATCATTGGCAAAATTATTATCAATCTTTTTTTTTATTTTTAAACTTTTCAACACATTTTTTGTAGATAACATTATTCACATTTGGGACCCAAAAATATCTTTAAAATTTTCATTTTCACTTAACTAATTCAAGTAGGATAATTTTAAAACTTATGCATGGGTCCACTTTCAGGGTCCGGATAAAATTAGGTGTCTATAGATTGCCCCCCTTTGTTATCTTCTAAGTATTAGGAAATAGGCAAAGGTTGAGAGACATTATTTAGTTCGGATCAATATATCGTGTGAAGGGTTACTGTCTACCTAATGGGGACATTGAAGGGTACTAAATCCACCCTTCGAGATATTCAAAGGGTATTGTATCTACCATTGGAGATATTTAGAGGGTACTAAATTCACCTTTGGGGTTATTGAAGAGTGATTTAGGGTTTGAAACAAAACAACCTAAGGAAACCCATCTCAACATAAAATCTGGGGAAACTATTCCCAGTTGAAATGAAAGACAATTACTTAGAGAGACCTATTCTAGGTTTTGAAGGGTTTTAATCCACCTAATGAGGATACCTAAGAGGGACTTAGGATTTGAAACAAAACAACTTGAGGAAACTCGTCTCAGGATTTAAATCTGGGAGAAATCCATTCCTAGTTGAAATAAAAGATAATTAGCTAGAGAAACTCATTCCAAGATTTAAAGGGTCTTAATCCACCCAATGGAGATACCAAAGAGCGATTTAGGATTTGAAACAAAACAACTTCAGGAAACCCATCTCAAGATAAAATTTGGGGAAACCCATTCCCAGTTGAAATAAAAGAAACTTACCTGGAGAAACCCATTCCAAGATTGGAAGGGTTTTAATCCACCCAATGGGGATACCTAAGAGTGACTTAGGATTTGAAATAAAACAACCTGAAGATACCCGTCTTAGGATTTAAATTTGGGAGAAACCCGTTCCTAGTTGAAATAAAAGATACTTACCTGGAGAAACCCATTCCAAGATTTGAAGGGTTTTAATCTACCCAATGGGGATACCTAAGAGTAACTTAGGATTTGAAACAAAATAACCAGAGGAAACCCATCTCAGAATAAAATCTAGGAAAACCAATTCCTAGTTGAAATAAAAGATACTTACCTGGAGAAACCCATTTCAGGATTTAAAGGGTTTTACTCCACCCAATGGGGATACCTAAGAGCGACTTAGGATTTAAATCTGAGAGAAACCCGTTCCCAATTGAAATAAAAGATAATTACCTAGAGAAACCCATTCTAGGATTTGAAGGGTCTTAATCCACCCGATGGGGATACCTAAGAGCGACTTAAGGTTTGAAAACAAAACAACCTAGGAAAACCTGTCTCAGGATTTAAATCTGGGAGAAACCAATTCCTAGTTGAAATAAAAGATACTTACCTGGAGAAACCTGTTCTAGGATTTGAAGGGTTTTAATCCACCCAATAGGGATACCTAAGAGCGACTTAGGATTTGAAACAAAACAACCCGAGGAAACCTATCTTAAGATTTAAATCTAGGAAAAACCCATTCCTAGTTAAAATAAAAGATAATTACCTAGAGAAACCCATTCTAGGATTCAAAGGGTCTTAATCCACCCAATGGTGATACCTAAGAGCAACTTAGGATTTGAAACAAAACAACTTGAGGAAACCCGTCTCAGGATTAACTTAAAAAGCTTGGGGTAACCCATCCCAAGTTTTGAAATAAATGACATTGTTTGAAATGTGAATGTGCTTAGCACATGAAAGGTTTATCCTGAAAATGGCATGCTTGACATGCAAACTTGTTTGGTATGCAAAAGGCTTTACCTAAAATAGCATATTTGACATGCAAACACGCTTAACATTTGAAAAGGTTGACCTAAAACAGCATGCTTGACATGCAAACATGCTTGATATGTGAAAGGCTTGACCTTAAATGGCATGCTTGACATGAAATGCTTGAGCATGAAAACACCTTTGTCACGTGAAAGGCTTAAATGACATGCTTGATATAAAAGGCTTGACCTAAAAATGGCATGCTTGACAATGCAAAAGGCTTGACCTGAAATGGCATGCTTGAAATGCAAAAATGCTTGACATGTGAAGAGCTTGACTTAAAATAGCATGCTTGACATGTAAACGTGCTTGACATGTGAAAGGCTTAACCTTAAATGGCATGCTTGACATGAAATGCTTGAGCATGAAAACACATTTGTCAAGTGAAAGGCTTAAATGACATGCTTGATATAAAAGGCTTGACCTAAAAATGGCATGCTTAACAATGTGAAAGGCTTGACCTGAAATGGCATGCTTGACATGTGAAGAGTTTGACCTAAAATGACATAGTCGTGATGAAAATATGATTGACATGCAAAATTAATACAAATGCCAAAACCACAATGCAAATGGTGAGTGATGTGTGTTTTTTTTCATATATTATGAGTGAATTGGAATGTTAGACTCTGTAGAAGTGATACCTTTTTATATTAGCATTTGGTAACTCTCCCTAGATCTTTGATAAACTCAAGTCTCTTTTTCTCTTTTAAGAAGCCTTTCTATAGATCCTCATCCCCACTCCGTCTCTTTCGGGGATATTTTGGATTTAGGGGTCAATCTCTCAATTCTTACCCCATTCCAAATTTGGTAGTCTCCAAACAATGGAAGGTTTTTTTCTTTTTACTATGGGTTCGCTCTCCTAGTAACTACCCCTAGTTTGTAGTTTTGAACATTTTCAAATTCTAGGTTCACTCCCTAGTCATTGCCCCCAGTTTGGTTTGATTACCTTTGAGCAAAGAAATGTTGAGAAGATTTTCTTAGTTCATCATATCCTTTTTGAAGACATGCATATATTGGATGAAAACTACTCAATTCTCTAGAATCAAGGTTTCTTTATGAAGTAACTCCTTGATTAGGACACTCTTGAGTGTTTGTGCTCTTACACAAGTGTTTATCCCCTTGACAAGTGTTTGCACTCAAGTGTTTCCATCTTGATAAGTGCTTGCACTCAAGTGTCCCATAAGCTTGTGTTCATGTCTCTCTTTGCATTTGTTATTTCACCACATTAGCTAGGATCACTAGGTCTTTATTTTAGCTTATAATGTAAGGCTTAGGTAATAGCTTAGAAAGAAACAGATAGAGGTTTAGCAAACAAGGAGAGTGCAAGATTGAGCACACAAAGCCTTGTATTTCCCTTTTCATTCTCAACAACTTAGGAATCTTACTAGACATGGGAGGAACTAACTTTCTTTGGCCCATTTTTCATTTTCTTTATTTCTGGGCTTGCTCTTTTCTTTTTTAGTTTCTCAAATTCTTTTTTTTTTCCCATGATTCTCTTTTATTCTTGCCCTTTCATAATTAAGGCTTTGACCAAATGTAAAAAGATTCTTGAGTTCTTCTTGATAGCATTCTTTCTCTATTAATTATTTTGGTGTTCCTTTGACTCTCTTTTAGGGTAAGGATCATGGTCATCTTGGTTGAGAGGTTAAGGTATACAAGGGTTGAGAAAAAAGGATATTGATGCGGCCTTGCCATCCTTTGGGGCTCAAATGGGTGGCTATGGGTATTTTGCTTTAAGGTTTAGCTTGAAAGGCTCAAATGGTCTAAAGACAGCCTAATGAAATCCCACATTGGTTAGGCAGAAAGGTCTTGGGTGTTATATATATGGGTTCGCAAACCTCCCCTTACAAGCTAGCTTTTGAGGTGGAGTTAGGTGGGTTCATATCATATGGTATCAGAGCCTACCCTACTCTGGTCAGTGTGGGCCATGGATCTTGGTTCTCTATACAAGGACGTACAGTCTAAAGGGGTTGGAAATGATGAAGTCCCACATTGGTTAGGCAGAGAGGTCTTGGGTGTTATATATATGGGTTCTCAAACCTCCCCTTACAAGCTAGCTTTTGAGGTGGAGTTAGGTGGGTTCATATCACAGCCTAGATCACTTCTCTAGTTAATGTAGTGTCCAACAAATTATTTCAAGGGACATTCAAACAAGTTCTAGGAAACTAGCTTTCTCACAGCATTCTCATGAGCTACAAGACACCACTCTCTCGCCACTGCTTATGATCTGAGATACTCTATCATTTAAGAGAATTATGTTTTTTTTTGTCAAGCAATCCAATTTTATCATTGGAAAAAATGGATTTGATTAGGATGAACTTAAGATATCTAATCACCAAGTAATTGCTCTTAGGCATTAAGATGTGAAAACATACCATATCCTTGATTGCCCCCAGTGTTGGTTCATTTTGGTAATGGTACCCCTTCCTTAATGTCTGCCATTCATCAGTCACTCATAAACATGACATAGAATACATGCAAGATGTCTTATTGGACTTAAAAGGATGCTCACATATAGTCATTGCTAAGGCCTTGGATAGAGCAATAGCAGATGCCATAAGATTACATAAAAAATATGCACAAAAGGAATGCAACATTTTTTTTATAGGAAACAAAAGATGCATATGACACTTCTAATGAGTTGTGCATGGGATGCATATCAAGAGTTAAGAATAACTCTTTACCTTGCCATGAGACTACATGAAAGACATGCACAAAAAGAAAGACAACATTTTTTTTCCTCTTTTTTTTGCATGCCAGTGACATGCTTAGTATGGTAAAAGTGATTTCTTGAACATCAACAACATGCTTTACAAATGCAATTTGGACTTGCTAAAGATCAAAGAATGAGGATATGTTGATATATGGTAAATTTCATATCAAGTCAATGCATTGAAATAACATTACCCAGATGCCCCCAACACGCAATGTAATGATATTGTCATAATGCACGCTAACATACGAAGAGATATGATAAATTTCAGTAGACTGTGCAATAATTTTTTTGTTTTCTTTTTGGTGGATGATACTTTCATGGCTTTCAGAAACTCTAAAGGTGAAATCCTAAATGAACCATCTTTATCCCTCTTAACCCTTCATTTTTTTTTACATCACGATATCCTTGCCCCAGCTTTAATTTAATGTAATGTTTCTAACTTTGGATTCAATCTACTGGCAATCAGCCAACTTTGTGATCGCATCGCATTTTATGAGCTTTGACATATTGCAATACTATTTACCACCTGAGAATTGAGTATTTTGTTAAGCAATCCTATTTCATCATTGGCAAAATGAGTTTGATTAAGATGAAATTAAGATATTTGATAAGCAATTTGTTGCTCTTAGGTACCAACACATGAAAAGATATCATAACCCTGGTTTCCCTTTTGCTAGTTTATTCTAGTGATGGTACCCTTCCCTAAGCATCTGCCATTCATCAACTACTCATAAACTTTAGACAAGGAATTAATATCATATAATACACTCATTATACAATGTCTTATTGAATCCAAAAGTGTACCCACATACAGTCATTGCCAAGCCCCTAAGCAAAGCCATTAGTAGTGTGATGCACAAAAAGAAGTGCAACATTTTTCATCTTATAGGGAACAAAAGATGCATATGATGTTTCTAATGAGTCATACATGGGATGCATATCAAGAGTTAAGAATAACTCTTTACTTTGCCATGAGACTATGCGAAAGACATGCACAAAAAGAAAGATAACATTTTCTCTCTTTTTTTTGTAGGAAACAAAAGATGCATTTGATGTTCCTCATGAGTTATACATGGGATGCATCTCAACTGTTAAGAATAACACTTGACTCTGCCATGAGACTATGTGAAAGACATGCATAAAAAAGGGAAGAACGACACATTTTTTTTCTAAGACATAGGAGATGCTTATGACGCTCCTAATGGGATATACATATGAGGCATATCAAGAGTCCAGAATAACTCTTTACTCTGCCATGAGACTACATAAAAGACATTCATAAAAAAGGAAAGAACAACACTTTTTTTTTTAGGACACATGAGAATACATATGATGCCCATTATGTATGGGATGCATATCAAGAGTTAAGAATAACTCTTTACTCTGCCATTCCTTATACACTTCGATCTTGATAACTTTGTTAGCAACTTTCCACTCGGACCATCCTTCCTAGACTTGTATATCATCCCAATAACACAAAAATGACAAAAAGTAAAGCCATGACAAGTTACAATCGAAGGATGGTATCTATTTTATGCTTCCTACTACCATTGGGAGGTTGTTCATCCACTCATTTCATTAATGGGTAAGGTTGAAATACACAGGCTTGTAATCGATCAATCAACTAATCAACATTTGAAGTTGTTATTATGGCATGGTGAGCCTCTAGAGATATGAAGTGTTGTTCCATAGCTGAATCTAAAAAAGACAATAACCCATCATAAAACCCATTAACATTTAATAATCCTAATGGCTTTCTTTGATAGTTAAATTTGATCCAAAATATCACACTGGAGATTCCTTCTAAAGTTTCTAGATCACCAGGTAATGCAATAAAGGCTTTAGCATTGAAAAACATGTATCCGAAGTGTTCATGCATGGATGAAACCTTTAATTCAGTACCAAAGGTATAGCTAGTGATTCTCTTGTCATCCAACCCTTTTATAAGAATGCCTAAGACCTAGTTCCCTCCCATAAATACAGATGTAGCTGCACATCCTTTCAGTCTATGGATTCCTCCACCATACACTAAATTTATCATCCTGGCAGCTAGCACCTTACCAAGTTCATTGACTACCTTTATAAATTCATTATCCTTCCCTAGATTAAAAGAACCAAAGACACAAATAGATTTGAATCTATGTACCGATGATGTTTCTCCTTCTTTTTCTGCCCTAGCCATGTGTGAATGATCTAGTGTAAAAGTGTATTTGTAGGGAGAAATGAATGATAGAAAAATCATGTAATTCGATCTTGGTCAAGAAAGTCTAAATTTTAATAGAAAACAGTCAAGTGCAATAATTTCAGACAACAGCAATAAGAAAGTCAAGTAGAAAAGACATGCCAATGAACATGACAGTAATTATATGAGAAAAAAGTCATAAAGTTATCGACAATGCAGAGGCAACTGCACTGGTGTTATCGAAACTGCATATGCAATGTCAAAAAGCCAATAGTGAAAATGATGAGTATACTGATTACTATTAAAGAGAAAGGACAGTTATATCAATATTACTAAAATCATGCAGGCAAAGTTAAAAAGATGACAGTGAAAATCATGAGTGCACCAATTATTGTCAAATAGAAAGGACAATTATGCATGCAAAATAAAAAGCAAATAGTGTAATTAAAAGTGCACCAATGATTAATGAGAAAAAAAATCATCGACAACAACTGTATTGATCAAAACTGTGCATACACAATTGGATAGCAAATAATGATAATGATTATTTCACCAGTGATTAGTAAGAATACATTAAAGACTAATGTATAGTGATCTCAGCTCATGTCTTTCCCTAGTTTTGCATTCATTAATGATTGGCCAATAGAGTTGTCAAATCCCTAAGAAGAAAGTTTTCCTTTTCCTTGTGGAAAATGCCCACTAAAATAAGAAACACCGTAAAGATGTCTACTAGGATACATCTCAAGAGTCAGAAGGATATTATTCAAAGACTCTTTACTCAGCCCATCCTTTATGAATTTAATTTTGTCTTCTCGACTTAAGGATACCATTTCTTTATCCTTACAGCTTGCCATTCAGGAATTGAGGACTTATTACCCATCTAGTTTCCTTATGAACTGGCAAACAAGATCGTTTAGTGTAAACTTCTCAAGATAATGGCACTCCTTTTCTTTGTGGAATATATCAGTTAAAATGAGAAGAACACCATGAACATGTCCACTAAGGTGCATCTCAAGAGTCTAAAGGATGTTATCTAAAGACTCTTTACTCAGCCCATCCTTTATGAATTTGATTCTATCTTCTCGATTTAAGGACACCATTCCTTTAGCCTTACAGTGTGTATTACATATCCACTTTGCACACTTATAGCAAACTTCCATCCTCTTAGCTCTTCTCTTTTTGGCATAAGAGCTTTTTCCCATTCCCAGTAGATGTCTAACAAGCAACTCTTGAAATTCACTACTAGACGTACCTTAGCTTCGATGATCCAACGTACATTTTTAGGAAGGCCTAGATGCATGAGTGCCTTCATTCTTTCAAGTTGACATCTATAAATCTTTCTAAGCACAACTTGAGGAAGAGAAGGGAACCTGATTCTAAGCTTTACAAGGCTTTCCTCTATTTTTGGCTCTCTAGTAAGGTGATAGGTTAGGACACTCAAATAATGCTTCCCAAAGTCCTCTGAGTCCTTCTTTTTCTATAGTGCGGCCTTAAAATGAACCTTTCATTTTAGTCATAAAATGATGTTAAGTTAGCTACCAACTGGTACTTGGGTGCAAATAGTATATGGAAAGGGTAACTAGGCACTTTTGCATGATTAGGCTTCAGCTTGTCTCAAAATGTTGATAGGACTCAGGTCACCCATTAGACACAACCAAAAAATTAAGGAACAAAACATGCTTAATATCACCTGAATAATCAAATGGTGGCATGACCTTGATCAACCCTCAAGAAGGCATACTTAAAATGTTAATGATAAAAATGATTTATTTGGTGCAATGAATGATTTTTTGAAATAGAGGTTAAAAGTTTTGATCCACTATCTCAATTGTAAACTCATGAGGGTGCCACAAGACCGCCTGCAAAGGGAAACAAGAAATTGCCTAACTATCTGACCTTGGTCTTGCCTTATCATTTTGACATAGGAAAGGCTTTAGAGTATTAATTATCAACTACCCTTTGGCTTCTATAAGAGGTTATGGCATTAGCAGCCCATTAACTATGAACTCAATGGATGAGGGCCCTATTGCCCCAATTTGTAGCTATGCCACTTTATCACTTACCCAATCACCAATAGCTCATTGGAATCTGGGCATCAGATTGCCCAAGCGACTACCATATCAAAGAAGCATTAGCCATGTTTATATCATTTGGCTACACTTTGACTCAAAATGCCATATCCAATTAACTAGAAGCCTATTTCTTTATCTTACGGTATGCAAGAGATTGGCACTTGTTGCTGATGTTGGGTGACATTTACTAGTCATGACATAATCGAATAAGGTAATGACTAGGTAAGGTGCTGATGAAGGAGGTAAAGGAGAACTTGGGCACTCATATTCTTGACTTGCATGGAGACTAAAGGTCTCATGAAAGTTAACCTTCCTTTACTCCCTATTCATGCACTTGTACAAAGACTAAAAGTCTCACAAGGTTAGCCTTACCTGACCCCTTGTTAACCTTCAAGTAAGGTAAACTCAAGTTAAGAAGGTTATGCATGCAACAAAAATAAGTGCAATAAGAATGCTTAGAATGCAAATGTCAAAGTTAGCACAATGCCAAACAAGTAATCAAACAACACTTTCCCATTGTGCCTAGATTATGATACATCTTATGTTTCCATTCACTCTCATGGGTTTGGGCCAAAACTTTTTCTTACAAGGGATAGCTCTAACACTATTAATAGCGTGAGGTAGGTTCTATGTTTCCTACATTGGGTCCCTAAATTACCTTTGAGAGGATCAATTTGAGTGGAGTATTTTGGGTGCCCATGCGAAGACCGAAGGTCTCTTGAAGGCTAACCTTACTACACTCCTTTAACTTACAAGGTATTCTAACTAGCCTGAGCATAGGGCACAGGGGTCATGACCTCTCTTTTGTTCTAGTACGTAGTGAGAGTGATAGTGCATGTGAGGAAGCATATCCCAAACTTATAAAAAGAGTCACATACAAATATATACATTTATAAATAAATATGAAATTTAAACATTCAAAAAAATAAGAAACCAGTGAGCGTACTTTCTATTTTGTCATCTCCACAAAAACAAAAATCAAACCAACAAATTAATCAAGAAATTAATAAGATCATTTTTAAATTGGCCTAACCCTCTTTAGATCATTCACGATGAAGTCGCCAAGCTGTTGACCCTAAATTTTAGTTTTTGGAGTTGCCACTGACCTAAACTATCTAAAGATAAGATCAGATACCTAATTAAAAAATGGTCTACATTTCAAAGATTGGATTTGGGAGTTAGTTACGTTTTAGGGAAGGTGTTAGCACCTTAAACACCCTTTCGGTGTCAAAAATGATCTAATTAATTTACTTGATTAATTTATGTTGGTTTTTTAAGAAATTAAGAAAAATTTAAAAATAATACCTACTCATTCCAGATTAAGATTTTTAAATGATTTTTAGTCGTGATTTTAAAAATAATTATCTAAAACTTCCTTACTATTCTGGTTCGGAGTTTTCGGAAAATAATTTAAAAATATCTCCTTCCTATTCAATTCTAGAGTTTTAAGTAAATAATTTAAGAATATCTCCTTCCTATTCTAGTCCAGAGTTTTAGAAAATATTTTAAAATAAGGAAGAAAGGCCTATGTCATTCAAGTGATCATTTATTTTTAATTTATTTTATTTAAAAAGAACATAACTTATTTTTTTTTATTTTTTAAAAAATTACTAAATTTGGAACCTAATTTTCTTTTTCTTTTTTTTAAATCAAAACTCATATAACCTTTTTCATTATATTCTCATGGACTTTCTAAAAAAAAATGACTCTCCAAGTAATTTCATGAGAACTACCATGCTCACATAACATGAAAATTGTCAAAATCATAATGACAAGATAGCATCACCTACGTAAAGGACTCCTTGGAGCAGTTTGAATGTGGCATCAAGACCAACAATAAGGACTAGATTGCATAATGGCAAATAGGTTTTGGTGGCGTGAGGCCACTGCAACAAAGGCAGTGGGACTGAAGACAAAGAGGCTGAACTGGTTTGTGAGAGCTACGCTAAGTGATGAGAATCTATTGGGCACAATGCTATGCTTCACAAAGGTGGTGTGGTGCAAGGAAGCTCCACGACCTAGGCTTCAGTAGCGTTGCCACAGAATGAATGACTTTGGTGGACACAATGATCCAATTATCAGATGGTACAGAACATAGAAATCTTGATTTTATTGCACACGTCATACTGGATCTTCTTTCGCTTTGACGCACTGTCGCAGGGTCAAGTTTTGTAGTGCAACAACTTGATTGCACCAACCATGGCAGTGAATGGCCTCTTAACTTTGGTGGATGTGTCACAGTAGCAGTGAAGCCCCACAGGGGTGCAATGCTAGTTGGTAAAAATGAGCTAACGGCACCAATGGGCCTCTTTGAAGAAGCTAACAGAGTACTGCAACAATGAAGCTTTAGAGCAAGTCTTCTAGAAATTGGCAATAGCACTGAACTCTAATACTAAAGCGGTAGTGCTTCGGGTGTGAATCTTGGGGCTGGGGCTGCGTACACGCTGAACCTCCTATGAAGATGGCATGCAACATCTGCAACCTAGACAACCCAAGAGCAGAACTCTTATTTTGGGCAAAGTTGGTAAGGCTACATTCTGGTCCTGGATGCCAGAGCCATGGGTTATGAAGGTGAAGAGGTCCTTGTGTCTATTTTCCTTTGGCTCTCCCTTCTTTTTTTTCTTCCGAGTGCTCCTGGGTTCCTGTTGAGAGGTGAAGATGTCGGGTTTCCTCTAGTAGGATCCTCTCTTTGTGATCCACCTTGCTGCCTTATCTCTTGGTAATTTCCTTCCTTATCCCTTGGCCATCTCTTCTTCTCATCTTCTTATCTCTTTTAGATTTTCTTTGTTTTCTTTCTTCTTTGGCTGACACTTATGCCCCTCTTTCCACCTTTGTCGATGCCATCTTTGATTTGCTTTTCTTCTTGCCAATAATGCACATATTAAGTGTATTATTGGCAAAATTATTATCAATCTTTTTTTTTTTTTATTTTTAAATTTTTCAACAAATTTTTTTTGCATAACATTATTCACATTTGGGACCCAAAAATATCTTTAAATTTTTTTATTTTCACTTAACAAATTCAAGTAGGATAATTTTAAAACTTATGCATGGTCCACTTTTAGAGTTCAGACAAAATTAGGTGTCTACATAAAGCACAATAACATCTTTTGATAGAACATTTTTTTAAGACTGGCTAAAAGTCATGGAACTAAACAAACCCATCATAATCAAAATTATAAAACACTAAAAGGTCAAAATGCCACTCATTATTCAGGCTTCAAACACAACTACAAAATAAAACCACAAACATTTTAGAATAGGATAGTCCACAAGAGGTGGGAGCAAGAGAATATGCAGATCATATTAAGCAACAAAAATAGAGTACCATCATTGAACAAGGATCACCAACTAGATGGGGAATAAGAGGAATAAAGGGATAATGCTACACAACTAACACAACTTTTCCAACAATTGTACTCTTAATTTACATGCCCAACTAACTTAAAATAAGTGCATAAAACAACTTATTAAAAACATAAAGAAAATAATTCAACATCCTAAATCAAATAAGCTTACTTGAAATCTAGAAATTTTTACTCCACTAAAAATAGAGAGTTGAGAAAATAGAGCACTAAGAAAATTCAATTA
The DNA here is from genome assembly GCA_037013595.1 of Dicorynia guianensis. Lineage (NCBI taxonomy): Eukaryota > Viridiplantae > Streptophyta > Magnoliopsida > Fabales > Fabaceae > Dicorynia > Dicorynia guianensis. The sequence continues at coordinate 17,893,579 of JASUAB010000002.1, read as the reverse complement.
GCTATCTACAATAGATGTAATAGTTAGATTCCACTAAAACATAGTAGTGAATGGGAAACAGAGTAGGTTATTTAAAAATAAGGCAAACAAACAGGATTAAGGGAAGGAATTTTTTTCAAGATAGACAAAGGCAAAAATGTAACACATCCATATTAAAGAAAGCTGTAACAAAACTTGTTTAAATATTATTACTCAAAAATGTAACACATCCATATTAAAGAAAGCTGTAACAAAACTTGTTTAAATATTATTACTCAAATTCAAATATCAATAATTTTAGAATCATATGTAATCATAGTCTATAAATGACAAGATTAATTACCCACACAAATGATAGAAAAAATCCATTTGAAGATGCATAATAGTGGAGTAAGTCCTCCAAAGCAATCTATTATTTCTTATGCCTAAAAATAATAATTAAGTGGTCATCCAATAGATCAGCATGGTTAATGTAATTTTGTAGAAGTTCTTTCTTTAACACTAGTTTCCACTTTCATAAAACTTTTAAATAGTAATTGACTATGATACCCCTACCAATACCAAGCATACTTCTCCATTCTTATCCCACCTCACACCAACCCCCATTTTAACTTGCAAATATATGAAACTTTTACAATACATCCCTAGTGCTAACATTTGAAAACATATTACACATAAATCATGATAAAACAAATCCATCAATCCCTTACTTGCCTTCATAAAGACAACATTGAATATTCTTCTTACCTTCAAGTTGTGTAAGACCTTTTGTATTTTTGGATGCATGTCACTTTTTCTAAAGGAAGGCTAGAAAAGGGGGTGAGTGAGGTTATAACTTTTACAGCACATAAGTTTATGAATTAAAGTTGGATTATAGCCAAAAATTTGACAAATGAAACAAAGAAAATGATCTCAAAGCATTAGTAAACTACCTTGTATTTGAATGATTATTGTTAACTTTGACTTTGGTATCAATCCTTGTGATCATTTTCTCTTAACCCTTTATTTCATTTTAATAAGGTTGAGCTCCTAGAGGAAGACACATAGACAACAATAATCATACTACTAAGTTAGCAAATGCATTTGGTGATATTAAATAGTGCACACAATGAATCATATCCATGTTTATGTATTTCTTGTTGCATAGTTAAATTCAAATTAAAATTCATACACAATAATACACAACACTAATAATATAAAGATTCTAGTTACCTACCCCACTCATTGAACAAAGATGCTATACTCATGGGTATAATAAATGCAACTTCATATTCCTACTTCATCAGACAAACAACTGCCAAACTATGGCAGAAGAACATCAATAGAAGCTTATGCATAGCCATTGACAATATTATAGCAAAGATAGACCCAAATGAGTTAGCTACATAACCAAGGTGAGCAATTAGAGGATTCTTTTCCTACTAAGTATGATGATTTCAAAAGTCAATGTTTACTTACCTATAGATCATAGTCACCTATGTATTCAAATAATATGATATTTTACCATACACATAGCAATTATTCTTCTCTACCTATACCAAAACTATATGCTACAGATGCTCTCATAATTTAATGAGTAAATGAGATTTCATTTAGGTAGAAAAGGTTCCAACTTTTGTTCATTGTTTTTACATGGCATATTAATCTTGAGCTATATAGCCTTTACTAACATAGAAAACTCATTCAAAGAAAACCCTAATCAAAATAAAACAATTGAAAATTTGAATAACATTAAAGTATGAATATTTGTAACTTTTTCAACATAATTTGAAGAAAATATTTTATTTGTTTTTTCCTAACCTATATGTTTGCCATCTAAGAGTGAAAAACAAATAATACACACAAGATACAATAGAAAATAAAATAAAAATAAAAGTGAAAATATGTTGTTATCTTTACATAATAAGGTAACAAATAGGGATATAAAAGGTTGTTGTGATACTCTAAAATGAAATCCTTGGGGTTTTTGATGAATTCTTTGCTCTTCTTGCTTTAGAACTTCTAATACTCAAATTGCTCCTTTTCCCTCAATGGCCATGCTTTGTAACTTTTTCTCTTCTTCAATATGATCTCTAGAATAAAATTCAAAGGCTTTTGTCTCCTCTTCCAACATGATTTATGCACTAAAATCCTAAGGAAATTACACCCCAAAAGCAAAAAAGTAAGTATCACCCACCAAGCATGGTTTCAATGTTGCTAAGAGGTTGGACTACCTTACTGATGATGATGACAATGCCTGGCAAAGACTAAGTGGTGATGGTGAGATAGTGCATCACCTTTGATGCAGACATAAATGAAGAGACAAAAGAACCAAAGGGTGTGCTGAGGTTTAGGGCTAAGGAATCTACCTCACCTCACAAACATTGCCTTTCAATATTTTTTATGTTTTTATTTCTTATTTTTGAGTTTTGAAAATGTGTGCTTTGTGAAGTTTCTCGTTCATATCCATCATTTCATCCTTACTAATAGGTATTTTCTAGCCCAACCTAAACCTTAATACTTTAATTTCATTCACTTTGTTTATTTATACATCATATTTTCATTTATTACTCACAATAATGTAATCTATGTATGCAATGCTAGCATGAATTTCATTTTGATGTCAAGCAAAATATTTTATTAATTTATTACATAGTTTGAGTTGGGTAGTGGTTTCTCTCACCAACTAAAGGATTATTATTGATCTAAGTTAGGACCTAAGCTAATTGTCCAAGTTCAAATCTTGGAAGTCACCCTTATTGGCAGAGATGAAATTGTTCAGATTTAAGTCTTGAAAGGTATTAAATCTCATGGTATTTGGCCAAAAAGAAAATAGATATGAGCTATAAAAGTAGGTTGAAAAGGCTCATTACTTAGTTTAGGAATGTTGTTGCATTTGTTGATATTGCTTTTTTATAGAAAAACCCACAAAATTATGTCTAGAATTTTTTTTTGGTGCTTCTTTTGATGATTATAAAAGTCACAACATTTCCAAACTCAATTTCACACAAGTTTTATTTGTAAGACTAAATGTATTTGCGAATATGGAAAATAGATCATCTAAAATCCTAAAGGGCATGCTAAACAAGCTTCCCCTCATAGTCATGAGGCGAAGGCCAAATAATAAATATAAAAAAAAAAATTTGGAGCTTTCCCTCATGGCTGTGATGGGAAGGCTGTCTGACATCTCCTTTGGGACACCAAATGATCCTAGTCTACTAATAAGTAAGAAAAAAAGCATTGAATATTAGCAATTCCCTTATGAGAAAGGTGTATTGCTACGATTTTTATGATAATTTTTAAAGATTAAAATTATTTATTGACTTGCACCTAACTACTTAAACATTTAAGATAAATAGTTGTTTAATATGGTATCAAAGACTTCTTAACCAAGAGGTGAACAATATTTTGCCACTTTCATTCTTCTTCTTTTTTTTGGTAATATTATTTGAAGTTTTTAGGTTAATTAATTCTTTACAATTTTTTTAAAAGAATCTAAATATTTTCTTTTTCTTTTTCCTTCCTTAAGAAAAAAATAGTAAGATGAAGCAACTAACTTTTAACTTAATATACTCAAAACTTCAAAGTCTATATTTCTAAGTCAGTTGCTATCTTAGAAGTTGAAAGGAAAGTAAACAATTAGCTAACATTTAAAAGAAACAATTAGATATGAAACCTAACCTTGGTGAAAAAAAAAACACATCTTAGTGAAGGAGGATCCTGTAAAGTAGTATGTTTCAAATGCAAGTTCTAGAGAAAATAGTTACATATTTGAACACTTATACAAATCTTTTGAATTTTGTATTTGTATAATTAATGTACTTTCTTCAATCTAGGAAAACCAAAATGTATAATTTTATCAATAAAATTACACCATGTCAATCACCACTGAGCATTAATGTAGAGACTATCAACAATTCCAACAATATTTACATAGGATGTAGCTAAACTCCACCAGAATGATACCATCTCTACCCTAGTTTCATTTTGAGCTTCTTATTTAGTGAATTCTGGAGGTGATTCTAGGTCATCTTCATAGCTCTTCTTTAGGAGTGGTCCACAAAGACTTGGATTAGCTTTGTAGTTTTTATCATTAATGTTTACAAATTGTCCTATATTGGGTGACATACCAGATAGGTTGTTGTATGACACATTGCAGATGGCTAAAAAGTGCAATTGGAAGAGTTGAGAAGGTATTTCTCCACTCAAGTTGTTATGGGACAAGTCAAGGCTCTCTATGTGACAAGTTCAAGGAATGAATCTTCTACAACACTTCAACTTGTGGGGGAATAATGCTAATAAGCTCATTATATCATAGTTTCTATTAGGAGTGTTAGTGAAATCAAGTTAGTTGGCTGAGCTAGTAGTTCGATAGCTAAGGTGGTTTTAGGAAGTTGAATCATGCACTTCTCTTGAGTACAGCACTAGCATGAGTTAGATGAGTGTAAATCTATTACAGAGTTTGTTACTGACTTAGTTAGCTGAACTTGTAAACCATCAGCTATAGATAGCCATTAATCTTCTGTGAAATTAATAAGGTAGAACTATTTTAGTTTCTCATTTTCTCAATTTAGGTATCAGAGCTTTCTAGAGCTTAAGCTTAGTATCCATGGTTAAAAACACCAATCCTTCAAATAGGATTCTTGCTATTTCCTTTACACACACTAAGTTAGTGAAGTTAGATTATGGTAACTCCTTCTATAGAAATAACAAGTTCTTGCTGCTATACTTAGACATGATTTGGAGAATTCATCACCAAATAGCCATTACCTCACAAGTACCTCAATGATGCAAATGTTGTAAGAGACATAGTAAGTCGTGAATTCTTAGATTGGTAGAAACAAGACAAACTCCTCTCATGGCTCTTATCATCCATGGCAAAATCAATCTTAACTAGGATAATTGGTTGCAATTCCACGTAAGAAGTATTGAAATTAGTTGAGCTTTACTTTGCTTTGCAAACCAAACCATGATTAGACAATACAAAGGCCAATTACACAATACAAAAGAGGGAGGTATGATGATTACTGACTATCTCTTAAAAATTAAAGGCATAGTTAATGCATTGGCTATAGTTTGTCTATAGTAGGAAGTCCAATATCAAGTACTGATCATGTAGAGGTAATAGTTGATTGATTGCCAATAGAATACAACTCATTGGTCATATATGTTAATTCAAGAAATGATGGCTACTTTGTTGATGATATAGAAGCTTTGCTTCTAAATTAGGAGACTAGGATTGAAAGGCACCTCAAGGATGTTGATATGCTAACCACTAAATCAACAACACAAACTCACATTGACTACTCAGCAATTGAATTACAATCAAGGGAGACCTCCAAATTATTATAGCAATGACTCATCATAGATGACTAGAGGCAACCATGGTAATTTCTAGATAGCAATAATTAGTTATGGTGGTTTTTAGAGGGTTAGTTATAGAGGAACCTTTTCAAGAACGAGAGGAAGAGGCCAAATGCACCCTAGAACTAATCAAATGTGCCAAGTTTGTGGCAAAATAGGGCATCTAGCATAGTACTATTATTTTAGGTATAATGAAAATTTTAAAGGTCCAAGAAACCAATACTTCACAAAAACATATAAAGCACCATCATAGAGAATTTCATACAATTATCCTCACAACCAAGATGTAAGACAGAGAATTATGATCCCTTCTTCAACCATTAAGGTTATAGTTAGGCTCCATCCTTTAGAAACTTTTGTGGAGAAAGAGATCACTTGCAAGCCATGACACCTAATAGAGAAAGCACCACTGATAGCCAAAGGTTCCCTAACTTAGGTGCCATAAACCATATCACCAATAATGTTGATAGTCTAATGACCAAGGCCACATGTACAAGAGTAGATCAAGTCTTAATAAGAGATTTTTCAAGTTTGTTCATTCAAAATGTAGGGCATTCTAACATTAAGACCCCTTCAGACACCATCTTAACCCTTCAATCTCTTTTACTTGTGTCTAATATCACAAAAAATCTAATTACTATATCTTAGTTTGCACAAGACATCAATGTATTTTTCAAATTTCATTCTTATTGATGTTTTGTTAGATGTTAGGACACCAAGAAAATCCTCTTGATAGGAAGGCCTGACAAAGGTCTTTATGTGTTTGATTAACTTCACTTGATACCATCCAAGTTTGATCTCTCTCATAAACTTGCTTAAAGTTAGTCTTAGTTTTCCAAACAACCTCACTTTGCTATCAAGGAAGTAAATTCCTAGTGTCAAGCCCCTACTAAATATTGCATTCTTGACCTTTGGTACCTTAGACTAGGGCATGCCCCAACCCCTACATTATAGCAAGTTCTAAAAACTTGTAACATTTCTTCTAGCAATAAAAATGCTTCGCTTTTCCCATAGTATATTGTTTAGGAAAAGCTCACATGCTTCATCTCCATCATCACATACTGAGTATAACTCTCCTTTACAACTACTTTACACTACTTTATAGGGTCCTTCACTAGTTTTATCTACCAATAGGAATCCATATTATATGTTTTGTTAATGCCTATAGCAAATTTACCTAGATTTATCCCATTGAACAAAAATTAAAAGTCTTTGAGGTCTTTCTTGGCTTCCAAAATCATGTAGAACTTTAGCTTGAGCACAAAATTAAATTAGTTCACTTTGATTAGGGATTGAGTTTAGAAACTTATCAAAATATCTTTATACCAATGGCATTCATCATAGAATATTGAGTCCTTACTCCCATGAGCAAAATGGAGTGGCTGAGAGGAAACATAGACACATTGTTGAGAAGGGGGTAAGCTTGTTAAACTAGGCCTCTTTTCCCTCACTACTCTAGGAAGATGTATTCTCAATAGCAATCTATACAATAAATTGGCTTCCTTCCCCCCTTCTTTAATTTAAATCCCCTTCAGAGGTTCTATACAAAACATCAACTTCTTACAAACTCTTTAAGGTGTTTGGTTTCTCTTGGTTTCCTGACCTTTGCCCTTATAATAACCCTAAGTTCCAAAATAGATCAATTCCCTACTTGTTTATAAAGTTTAGCCCTAATCACAAGGGTTATTGCTACCTTACTTCATTTGGAAAAATCTATGTCCAAAGATGCTATTTTCAGTAAGACTTAGTTCCCCTTCAAGTCTTCTTCCTTCTTTCATAATCTCATTCCTCATATGTTTTCCACCCTTCCCTCTTCCTCCATTCCACTCACTACATCAACTTCTCAATCAAGTGATGAGCCCCACCTTTGCCTTTAACAAATTTGGTACCCCTAACTATTATGACTAAGAATCCTATGAGCTCTGTTGCAAGTGTAATGCATGAAATTTGTTAAAATTATTCAATACCATCCATTGAAAACATGTCACTATGCCTTCTACTATAGTGGTTAACTCTTATCTATTGCAAACTAGAAGTAAGTCTGGCATAGTCAAACCAAGAGTTTTAGTTGCTAATACTAAACCTACATCAGTTAAGGTTACACTAGCATTGCTTGAATATAGAGATTCTATGCAAAGTGAATATAATTCTCTCATTGCCAATCATACTTGGGAGCTTGTACCATTATCTCCTAACTAAACTCCTATAAGGTGCAAATTGTTGTTCACGACCAAATAAAATTTAAATGGCTCCATGCTTAAGCACAAACCATACCTAGTGACTAAGGTGTTTCACCCAAGGATGGATTACATTACTCTGGGGCTTTTAGCCCAGTTATGCAGGCAACCACTATAAGAGTTATCCTAACTCTTACATTGTCTCGAGGCTGGAAGGTGCAACAATTTGACATCAATGAGGTGCTTTGAATGGTGTTTTGAGTGAGGAAGTATTTATGAGCCAACCCCTTAGCTTCATCTCCAAGGATTCTGGTCTAGTTTGTAAGCTAAAAAAGAGCCTTTATGGGCTTAAGCATACTCCTTGAGCTTAGTTTCATAAGTTTCAAGAGCACTAATTTCATTTGGGTTCCAGTCTACTAGGTGTGATTCTTCATTGTTTATATAGAATTTCACTATAAACACCTTGTTAGCATAGTTTATGTCAATGAAATTTTAATTACTAGATCTTCAAAAGCAAAAATTGAAGCCTTGATCTCTCAACTCCATCAAACCTTTGCCCTTAAAGATCTTAGAGAAGCAAACTATTTCCTAAGCATCAAGGTCATTCCAACTTCTGATGATGATGTGTTTGTCTCAGTCAAAGTACATTCATGACCTATTATCATGTACCAAAATAGAGAATGCCACACTTGTCAACTCTTTAATTATAGCTATTACTAAATTTTCAATGAAGGAAATGACCTTGCTCAAAACCTTGCCCGATATAGGTCCATTGTTTGGTGCCCTACAATATGTCACTCTCACATGCCCTGACATTAGTCTTGTAGTCAACAAGGTCTATCAATTTCATAAACAGCCACTTGAAGCTCATTGGCAAGTTGTAAAATGCATCTCATGTTATTTTGTAGGCTCAATTCAATGTGGTATCTACTTTCATTAGATTGATTGTATCACTCTCACTGCTTACTGTGATAGTCACTGGGCCTTTAATCTCATTGATCATCAGTTTACACCAAGGTTTTGTATTCTATTGGGTGATAATTTGGCTAATTGATGTGCCAAGAAGTAAGCCACTATCTTGCATTTAAGTACAAAGGGAATATATAGAACCCTCATAAACATAGTAGCCAAATTTGTTAGATTTAGTCTCTTTTTTTTAGAAGTAAGGATCACTCTGTCCTCACCACTATTGTAATAACTTGAGTGTGGTTCATTTATCTACAAATCCTATTCTCCATGCAAGAATTAAACATGTGGAGCTCTACATCTTTTTTGTATGACATAAGGTTGGCTCTCATAAGCTAATTGTTGAATGTCTACCTCACCAACTCGGTGACATTTTCTCAAAGCCATTATCAAGTGCAAGGTTTCATTTTCTTATAGACAAACTTAAACTAGTCAATCTTGACACCTTGACTTTGTGTGGGGCTCTTAGGAGTGTTAATGAAATTGATTTAGTTGGTTAAGCTGGCAGCCAAGTAACTGAGGTGGTTTCAAGAAGTTAAGTCATGCTCTTCTTATGAGCAGAGCATTGCCATGCATCAATAAAGTGTGAATCCCTTAGAGAGCTTTTTATAAAGTTAGTTAGCTGAACTTGTAAACCATTGGCTATATAAAGCCATTGATCTCTGCAAAATTAATAAGATGGAACCTTTTAGTTTCTCAATTTCTTTCTTTCTAAACTAATGCAACCTAGCCATAAATTCTAGGATGCTACCTTGGTATGATTAATAATTACTCTATTCAAAATAGCACTTATGCATCTACTTTAGCTTTTATCTCAGCCTCAATGAAAGGTTGACCCAAATTTATTGTTGCATTGTAGAAATATTGTGGGACACATCCAAAAACCATGATGTTCTCTTTAGCATTTGGAAATTATTAGTATCATCATAAAGTTTATATCCCTCTGCTCTAAATGACAAATTTGTGAAGCATGATGGTAATGTTCCATTAGACTTGTTGCATGAAAGGTCCATAATGCTAACATTTTTCATTTCACACAATTGATTTGGGATCTACCCTTGAAAATGATACCTTGATAAGAGAAAAACTTGCAATTTTAATAGCTTAATAATCTAAGTAGGAATACGTCTAGAAAAGTGGTTATCACTCAAATTCAACATTACTACCCATGAGCTCTCAATCAATGTGGATGGCACAAACTCTAAAAGAGTGTTCTTTTGCAAATACAGGAATTGCATGGATGGGAGATATGGCACTAACCTAGATAATCTTTTATGAGAAAGATCTAAGATTTCAAAGTTTATTAAATAAGAAAGCTCATCAGGTCTCTCACCTTCTAAGTTATTTTTTACCATGAGAAGGATGCTGAGAGATGAGCACTAGCCAATTGAACTAGGAATTCTACCAAAGATTAAACTGTTGGATATGTCTAAAGTAAACAATATTGTATTGTTTTCCAGTATCTCTTTAATTTGCTTGCTGAAGTTGTTGTTATTGAGATACAACATTTCTATTGAAGTCCACTTTGAATATTTATGAGTTATTAGCCCTTGGAGAAGGTTGTTGGATTGTTTAAAGAATGCTAAGGCAATCTGTAGCCAATTGTGTTGGTAATCCCCCTGAAAATTTGTTATTTGACATATCTAAGAACCAAAATCCCTTCATTTAGCAAAGTGATGAAGGTATGTTTCCTTTAAAGTTGTTAGTTGACAAGTCCATATGTATGATGCTTGGATGAATAATACCAACATTTCTTAGTAGGATACAACTGATTTATTTTTGATATATCTAGGTAATGTAAGCCTTCTTGAGAGGTGAATAGTTGAAAGCTTTCCTCAAATGTGTTCTCTTTCAAAATTAAAGTTCCTAATCTGGAATAATTTTATGATAACCAACTTGGGAATGTTCCAACCATTTTACTATGAGAAAGGTTAATAAAATGTAATTCATATTGGTATTGAAGAAAACTAGGAATAGTTATACCACTATTCATGTTTAGGTTGTAATTTCCTAAAACGAGGGATCTTAATTGAAAGGTAGGATACCATTCTAGATTTCTAGTTTCAACTTGTAACCTATTGCTCTTATATGGAAAATAGAGAACCTCAAGCCTCGAATGGTTAGCTAAAGTGCTCATTAAAAACAAACCCTTAAAGTAATTTTTGAAGAGAGACAAGTATTGAGGGGATATGAGGTTGCTAATAAAGATGGAACATTGCCTCTAAAGTCATTTTGAGTGAGATCAAGAACGTGAAGATTTGTTAGGTTGCTTAAACACTCTAGAAGTTGAGCAATCATGTTCCTGCTAAGACCCAACTCAACTAGGTTCTTCATTTCATAAAGTCTTACCAAAATTGATTTATGTAAGTTTGTAATTCCTAGTTTGGATTGTTTTTGAATTTGAATTTAAATTGGCCCTAATTAAAGCATAGCAGGTAATAATTATATGTTAGAACTTGCTGTGGGTGAGGTTCTCTAGCTGCACGCTAAAGTGACTAATGTGGTACTGCAAATGAATAGAAATGGAATATATGAATAGAATAGAAAACAAAAATGATTTTATTCAACACAATAATCCTCAATTACAATAGGATCTATCTCTTTATACTAAGCTTGGATCTTTCAGCCTGTTATTCAATTACAATGTTCATAATTATAGTAACCCACATGTTCAATGACCTAGCCTCCTTAAGTAGAGTAGCATCATTTTCTTCATTAGCCTTACTCTTGATTCTTCTAAAAACACTATCGTTTTTTCTATCCTTCAACACATCTCTGCTCCTAGAAGATGTCCTTGTCCTCAAGGATGTGGAGGCAACTAAAATTAAGGAAATTGGGTGCTAACACGTTGCTTCCTAAGTTGAACTTCTTTTCTAGTAAGTCAAAAACTCTTCCATATTATACTTAAATCTTCTATTCAAAATAGCAAGAGGCTCCTAAGTTCCTTTTTGGGCCATAGAGGAACTATCATTGGTTTAGTAGTTATATTGCCATTGAAGGGCTTGAGGAGGGATACAAGGAATAGAGGGTGAATCTTGGCATCTATTGGTAACTCTAGATGGTACACTACTTGGCTAATTCTACAAAAACTTAGAAAGGACCAAAGAAGTATTGACTGAGTTTTTGATCCCTCTTTGCCACTAATTTTTGTCTAAAGGGTTGTATTTCAAGCAAAACCCAATCACCAACTTGGAATTCATAATCCCTATGCTTTCTATAATAAACTACATTCATTCTATCCTAAGTAGCTCTAAAGTTTTCTTTATCTTCTTTTAGTAGCTAGTCACATTTTAGGAGATAGTCCTCCATTACTTGAGTCTTGGCAGTCCCTGGCATATAGTGTAAAAGAAAAAGGGGAGCTCTACCATATACCAGTTCAAATGGAGTTTTTTTAGTATATGAGTGAATACTTGTGTTATAAGAATATTCAGCCCATGTCAACCAAGTGGTCCCATCTTTAAGGTACTAACTAGTGCAGCACTGAAGGTACATTTCCAAGGTTCAATTTTTAGCTTCAGTTTGGCATCCATTTGAGGATGATAAACTGAAGAAAAATTGAAACTTGTGCCTTGGAGTTGGAACAACTCTCTTCAAAACTTCTTGTGAATGTGGTATCTTGATCATAGACTATAGACTGTGGCATCCCATGTAACTTAAAGATATTATCAAAGAAGATATAGGCTATTGAGGCTGCTATATATGGGTAAGTAAGTGCAATAAAATGGGCATATCATGATAACCTGTCAACCACCAATAGTATCATTGTTTTACATTTGGAGCTAGGTAAGGCTTGAATGAAATCCATAGATTTTAGTCCAAATTGTCTCTAGCATAAGCAAATAGCTCAAAAGACTTGTAGGACTTTATTGCTCACTCTTGTGAGTTTGGCATGTAAGACACTATCTGACCACTTCCTTCATTATTTTGCTCATGTATTTCTAGAAGAAGACTTCCTTAACTCTGTGTAAAGTCTTCAAGAACCCTTTACGATGAGAGTTACATATTTTTACTAAAATTACTAGTATTAACTAGGAATCTTAGGGTAGATAGATCCAATCTTCAAAGAAAACTACTTCACCCTTAATGTCCCAAGGACCGAGGGCATTTTCATCTCTAATGAGTTGCAATTTTTGCTACAGTTCACTATGATTCCCATTTTCCTCATTAATTGCATCCCACTATAAAGGAATAGGTTAATGGCCATGTATTCAACTATTGGTAGTTTCTTGGAGAGTGCACCCATTGCTAAGTTACCATTGCTCTTTTTTGTACTTAATTGTTAAGTCAATCCTTATTTTGATGAGCCATTTTTGTTGTGCCTTAGCTAAAATTTTCTATCTCCATAAGTATTTGAGACTCCTATGATCAGTCTTTACTGTAAACTTCTATCCCATAAGGTAAGGTCTCTAATTTTTGACTATTAAGACTAGAGCTAGTAGCATTCTATCATATGCTGAGAACTTTTAATTTCTTCCTTTCAAGGCAGTGATGAAATAAGCAATTGGATGTCGTTCCTACATAAGGTCTACTCAAATCCCATATTAAGAAGCATCACACTCTACTTTAAATTTTTTTGAAAAATCAGGTAAGGCAAGTACTATTGCATTGGTCCATGCTTGTTTCAGTTTATTCAAAACTATTCTTCTTAAGTAATTATGTCAAAGGAGCAGCTATACCTCCAAACCCTTGTACAAACCTTCTATAGTATCCTGCTAGGCCAAAAAAACCACTGAGGACTTTCACATTCTGAGGTTGACACTACTCCTTTATTGCCCTTACTTTCTTGGGGTCCATCTTAACCCTTGAACACAAGTAATGTGACCCAAATACATTATTTCTCTTTTCCCCATTGTACACTTCTTCCTAACTATCAACTAATGTTGTATTGCATTGGTCAATGCTTGTTTCAGTTTACTAAAAGCCTCTTCAACCTCAATGCTCCAAAGAAAACTATTCTTCTTAAGTAATTATGTCAAAGGAGCAGCTATACCTCTAAACCCTTGTACAAACCTTCTATAGTATCCTACCAGGCCCAAAAAATCACTGAGGACTTTCACATTTTGAGGTTGACACCACTCCTTTATTGTCCTTACTATCTTGGGGTCCATCTTAACCCTTGAACACAAATAATGTGACCTAAATACATTATTTCTCTTTTCCCCAGTGTACACTTCTTCTTAACTATCAATTGATGTTGTTTGAGAATATTTAGAATTGTTCTAACATGTTCACAATGCAGTTCCCATGCTCTACTGTAAATTAATATATCATCAAGAAAGACAAAAAAAATATTCTAAGGTAAGGCAAAAATATCTCATTCATGTACATTGGAAGGTTGTTGGTGCATTGGTGAGGCCAAATGGCATCTCCAAGAATTTGAAATGGCCATGATGGGTTTAGAAAGTAGTTTTTTCTACATCTCTCAAGTCCATTCTAATTTGATGATATGCAGCTCTCAAATCAAGCTCTGTGAAGTATTGAGCCCTATGAAGCTCATCCAATAACTCTTCTATTATAGGTATTGGAAATTTGTTTTTGATTGTTAGCTAGTTGAGGCCTTCATAGTCAATTTAGAACCTCCAACAACCATCCTGCTTCTTTATGAATGGCATAGGAGATGAGCAAGGGCTCTTGTTTTGCTGAATTGTACCTTGTTTCAACATTTTGGCCACTTGTCTTTCAATTTCCATCTTCTGGTAATAACGGTATCTATTAGGCTTGATTGCGATGGGTGAGCTACTAGTTTCCAAGATGATTCTAAGGACATGCTTTTTCCTAGGAGGTAAACCAAAAGGAATGCCACAAATCTCAGGAAATTCTAGTGCCTTTCTTACCCTTCATCAATCCCTCATATTTCTTATTATTGGTAACCTCCAATTTAATAGAAATCTACAACAAAGTGACCCTGCCTCCATTTAATTGTAGGTCCTAAACTAATTTGGTTCTTGGGAGTTCAATCCTCCATAGTTCTTTTTCCTCCCCTTTATTGTTAAATTCATGCTCATTTTTTCTAAATTTAGTTTGAGATCTTGCAAAGTTCTTAGCCATTGAACTCCTACTACAACATCACATCCTTCCACATTTAAAGAAAAAAATCCATAGGAAATGTAGTACCTTACAATTCAACCGGCACTTGTTTTCAAATCCCTTTACTAAGTAGCTAATCTCAATTTGCTACTATCGTCTTTAGATTTTCTCCTTGCTCTACTTTTGTTCCCACTCTCTTGATTGTTGCTTCATTTAGGAAGTTATACAATCATATTAGCATTTGTAATCAAATGAATGGTAGTTAGTTCCCTAGTACATCTAATTTTGTCCAGCCCGCTTCTCAAAACTTTAACATAAATTACAAACCCAAACTCAAACTAAAAATAACAAAATAAAATAAGATTAAGCCCAAAATACAATTAAATCCAAAAATAAAACCAAGCCCCACACCCCAAAATAAAATTTTAAAAGAAAACTAAAATAAAACTAGAAAAAAATAAAAGATAACCAAAATTTAAAAATGATAGTATAAGATAAATAAAAAGAAATAAGATAATAAAAATAAGAGAAAAATTCAAAAAATAGAAAAATCAAATAAATCCAAGATAATTCAAAAAAAATAAAGATAGTTCCAAGATAAATCAAAAAAATAAAGATAAATCCAAGAAAAGTCCAAAAATCAAGATAAATCAGAAAATGAAGAATAAATATAAGAAAATAAGCAAAAATAAAAAAATAAAATAGATAAAATTAAGATATGATAAAATATGAGAGATAAAAATCTGAAATCTAGAAAGATAAATAAGAAAATGTTAGATAAAAGGGTAAAAGTTAGGATAAAGTTAGGAAATAAGAGTTAAACTTGAGAACAAATTCTGCAAAAACTAAAAACTATAAAACATGCACTTCACTGCACAAGACTCTAGTCACGGACGGATATAGGAGGCACTCAAAAGTAGAAGGCACTCTCAGACACAAAGGGGAAGAAGACCCTTGCCATCATCAAACTCCCATAAATCGCTCCACTGCACTCTTGAAGCCGGTTACATGCTCTCAGACACACATGCATGAAAAAACTTGGGCACACTCTTGTACACATGAAAAAACTGGAACGTAAAGCACAGCATTTTCAAGGAAGACTTCAAGTTTCAGCAACTATCCGCCGGCACTACAGCATACTCACAGGCGCCACCAGCTCGCCCAGCAGCCGTCCGTCAGCAGTGAAGCACACTCACGAGTGTCACCAGTTCGTACAGCAATTGTCTGTCACTGCGCTTTCGTTCAAGACCTGTCGTCACTCACATTGCAATGTCAGATGCCATCAGCTAGTTCTAGCCGGTCGTTCAACCTTGACAGCTGCGACCACGAGAGCTTCCAGCGTTGACGTCGCTCGGGTCTGCTCACTGACACTTGTTGCAGCGTTTTCATTACCACCACATCGTCATCCTCTCAGTCCAAGCTCGTTTCTGTCACAGAACACAGCCTTCCTAGTTTGCACACTTCCCCTTGGATTACTTCCATTGAAGTCATAAGGTATGGTTTTTAAAAACCTACTACTACCTCTTTGTCATTTGGTTACGTCCTACATGGGATATTAACGTAAGCTAAATCTGATACCAACTTGGTGTTTGAGCCTCTTTTATCATTCATGTAGTTTTCATGTTAACATGGGTGTGAGTTCTTTTAGTTTATAAGGTAGCATATGCAAGTTGTTCAAATGTTTTAGTTTGAAAGTTTATGGTGTAAAGTGCATATAATGAAGAGGGAACGTGAGCTTAATCCGGAAAAAATAGTTGAAGTGTTATATTTTCTTGTTTTAAGCGAACTTTAAAATTTTAGGTAAAATAAGGAAAATAAAGGTAAGTCATTGATTGAGTTTATTATTTTCCTCCCTTGTTACATGTGTGATGATATAAACATTTCTTACTTATCTCTCTAGAGATTATTTTTTAAAACCTTAATCTGGAATAGAGAAGGAAATTTTCTTTAAATTATTTTTAAAAACCCTAGACTGGAATAGGAAAGGGATTTTCTTTAAATTATTTTTAAAACCCTGGACTGGAATAGGAAGGGAAATTTTTCTAAAATTATTTTTAAAACCCTGATTTGGAATAGAGATGGGATTTTCTTGAAATTATCCTTAAAAAACCCTGATCTGGAATAGAGATGGGATTTTCTTGAAATTATTTTCAAAACCCCCGGACTGGAATAGGAAGGGAATTTTTCTCAAAATTATTTTTATCCCAATCTAGAATGGGCAGGGATTATTTATCAAAAATATTTTTTTTAAACCAACATAAATTAATTAAGATAAATTAATTAGATCATTTTTTATACTGAAAGGGCATTTAGGATGCTAACACCTTCCCTAAAACATAATTAACCCCCAAACTCAATCTTTGAAATGTAGACCATTTTAATTAGGTGTCCGATCTCACCTTTGAATAATTTAGGTCAGTGGCAACTCCAAATCAAATTTTAGGGTCCACACCTAATAATCATGTAAGGTAAATGATTGAAGGAAATACCTTTAGCCTCGGCCAAAAAAGGACACCAACACTTTCAATTTTCTAAGATTATAATCTAGTGTAAGTAGAAAATGAAAGGAGTATACATAATCATTGAGATAATGGTTTTAATTAGAGTGAAAAAAATAAAATGTCAAAGGTATGTACATGGACTGAAGTTTGATAAGGTAATATTGTCTAAAGATTATAACTAAGGACAAGAATCTCTAGCTTCATCAAACTCAGAAACCCTTCAACAAATGTAGAATTGTGAACTATTACTTTCCTAAAAATGTTAGAGGATCAATGCTAATTTAAATGATAGAATGAATCATGTCCTAGGGAAAAAGGGTACCTTTAGGCTTAACCAAGCCATCAAATAGATTATGAGATAAATTAAGGCTTCTCAATTGTCCAAAAGGATAAAACAAAGAAACATTTAGAAACCAATTTGCTTAACTAGGAATTCATGAAGAGATAGCTTAGTTACATGGCCAATTAAAGGATTGTACTTCACTAGCTTCCAAACACAACAATCAACCATCCTATCATTAATCCATGGAGACAATTCTCCTCTTGAACCAACGAAGGCCTTTATTTATGGTAGATCATTTCTCTTGTTTTCTAAGTAGCCATAGGATTCTTGTGTTTGACCCACCACTATTAGCAGCCATAACAACAAAAATCTAATCAAAGCCAATCTAATATTAAAGATTTCCACCATAAGTGAAGAGGTTGTTATATTCATGATCCTTTCTAGGTGTATCTGTAACCATTTTAACATAGTATGGTCATAAGCTTAGCATGAAAATTTTAGCTTGCTAATGACATGCTAGTCTCTAAATTTGAAATCCATAAAGGTTTTCTCATGGGGGATTATTTAGTTAAGATATGAACATGGAAGAATAATTAGAAAAATCATTTGGACTAAATCTCCATGTCTAAACATAGAGTTTGCTTTTGCCAACCTAAATATAGGACAAGTAATGTACAAGGGCAAAAAGCCATCTAAGGGTTCAAATATTTAGTATTAGACTATAATATAGACTAAGCAAATGTAGTCTTCTACATGTAGTATTAAGAATAAGTATAGGATGGTCTATTAAATTGTTATAAATAATTACTTTAACAAAACACTTGCTAGGCCTCATAATTCAATCAATAAGACTCAATAAATTTAATAGTTCAAATTTTTTAAGAGAGTATTTAATAAGATTTAGTCTGTAGTAATAATATGAAATATTAAATAACTGAGCCTTACTAATCCTATAAACTAAATCTTTCTAAATACTCACTTAAAAATATCTAAATCATTTAATTTATTAAACTACATAGTCTAAACTATAAGACCTAACTAATGAACAACTCAACTAAAATTTTATCTAGATTTAATTTGAGAGAATTAATGGGAGGTGTTTTTTCCTAGTCCATTTAGCTCTCCTCTTCTAGATTTTATTTTGGTAAAAAGGTACAATTGTTCCTTGTAAATTAAAATAATAGTTCCATTATTTCAAATTTATTAAATATTTATTAAAAATTTAAAATATTGAATTTATTTAATTTTATATACTAAACTTTAAAATCCAAAAATCTAATAGATTATAAGCCTATATATGAGAATTTCGTTGAACTTTTTTCTCAAAATAATGGGTTACTAGGTGCTCCATATACATTGGCTTGTCTCCTCTTTTGCACTCTTTCATTGAATGCTTGTATTAATAATAATTGGTTTCCCTTAAGGTGAAAAATATTTCACTAAAGCCTTGTTATCACAATAAAATCAACATATTATTCAACACTATTAACTAGAAAAGAAAGGGCATTGATTTCCACCAATAAAAAATAAAGGAGGTTGATATTTGTACACAATAATTTTACACATATTTTTTATATTCTCTTACATTCTTACCTTTTCTCACTCCCTTCAATCTTTTCTACATCTTCATGTTCATGCCTTGTAAAAAATGTACACATGCTACAAAAAAATTCAAATTTTAGAATGTCAATTTTTGGCAAATATATAAAAATCCACCAATAAAATGAATTTCTAGCAAATTTTTTAGTAGATTTAATTTGTCAATAAAAGTGTCATTAGTAATATTTTATGCTTGCATTCAATGTCTGCTATTGTTACTAGTGAAAAACCATGGTAAAATTAAAAAGAAAAAGACAAATAATAAATTAATTAATTTATCTCAACGATTCAACTTTTATTAAAGAGGATAATTGATTTTACTAGTGGATAAATTCCCCCAGTAAAATGAAGAAAATATTTATTTACTGAAGAATTCAATCATTTTATTGGGAAATATTACCTTTGGTAAAATGTAGAAATTTGATATATGGAATATCAACCATGGCCATATCCCTAGGTAAAAAATTAAAAAAAATTAATAATTGTTAACAAACAAAGGCTATCGAAAATTATTAAAGATATTCTAATTTATGGACTTGCACTCTACTTCGTTAAGCCACCATTTCTTCGCTTTTCCCAAAGCATGGCCAGGTTGATTCAAAATGGAAAAAGTCAAAGTTGATGAACTTGGTCCACCATCATTGAATAGTTAACCTAAATTGTTATAGACTACACATTGAGGCTTGAAATAATAGAAGAAAAAATGGGAGGTCCCCCCTGTTAGGTAAGCCTCACCCTCCACCCATGCTTTATTTTTCATTCTTCTTTTGATGTCAACCATCAACCTAATCAAATAAATATATAAAATCATTCATAAGCTATATAATTACAAATTAATTTAAAACACAGCATAATGAAATTCCATTGCATATGTACTTCTTAAAAAGATACATCCATTGGTATTGAACAACATCATTTACCCTAGCTTCATAAGTTAAGTGTACCAATAAATGCTCCTTGCGATCAAAGAAAGACAGGGAAAATTCTTTCCAATTTGAATTGTATAACTAGAATGTTTTGCTACATAGTCAACAAGTTATCTACCCTAAGTGTGGTTAACCACAAGTCCCAAAAGATTGACTAAGCGCTGTGAGAAGCTTCCACACATTGTTATGCAATCATCAAATGAAACTAGCAATTAACACTCCATAAAAATGTGGCAGTCATGACTTTTCATACCATCTAACTTCACCTCCCATTTGTCCATGCATCTAACCAAGTTACCATTGGACATTCTTAGCTCCTCCACCCATTTGCATATGGCTCTTCTTTGCTACAAGGATAATGTATAAGTGGCCTTAGGCTTGGTAAACTTGCCATTGGGCAATTCTATCAACTTCAATTCTCATTGCCTACAATATTTTCTCATGTCCAACCTTGCTTTCTCATTGTCTTTAGTTTTTCCCTTCAGATCCATTACACTATTAAAGATATTGTTAAAGGCATTCTCTTCTATATGCATTGCATCTAAATTATATCGGATTAAATTATGCTTCCAATAAAGTAATTCCTAAAAGATGCTCTATTTCATCTAGTTATGACTAACCCCAAACTTGTCGAGTCTCCCCAATGACTCATCTTAGTTATCTTAGCAAACCACTAACTCTTGCCTAAACTTGGTAACCTTGACTAGTCAACCTTGTCAGAGGCTTGTCACTATTAATCTTATTCTTCCTAAGAGCTATCTTGTTCTATCAGAAGGGATGATCAGGGGGAAGGAATTGCCAAAGTATCAAACTAATAGTTTTTACCAAAGTGTTTCAAGAAGAATGCCTTGCTTTCCTGCATGCAGACAAGGCATGCTAGTTTTCCTATTGTACTCTACCTTGATAACATTCCATATATAAGGAAATCATTGATGGTCCCCATTAACACTGCCCATATCACGAAATTTTGTTTTGTAGAGATGTCATATATCAAAACACCCTACCACCACAATTGTTTCAACTCATCTATTAGTGGCTAGATATACACATCAATCTTCACTTTAGGGTTATTCAGACTAGGAACAAGACATGTTAAGAATATGTTTGGGGTAGTCACGTAGAGTTCTAGCAAAAGATTGTAAGGAGTTACAATTACTAGCTAACAAGAGTACACCATAGTTGATTAGTTGCATGGAGTGAATCCATCGGCACACAAACCTAACCTAACATTCCCGAGTTGCAAGCAAGATTAGGATAAGTATTGTCAAAGTGCTTCCACACTAATCCATTTGATGGGTGGCTTAGTACCTTTGGCTCTCCTGTACTCATAATGCCACCTCATGTATGGGGCTAAACTCATGAAAGTATATAAACTTGGTAATTTAGGAATTAGAGGCATATAATGCATTCTAGCCTCGGGTACATTTTTCCCTCTATCTCTTCATTTTGGGTTGTATCTAGGAGATTTGCAGAATTTGCATTCCCTCTCATTTCTATCATATTTGTAGTACAACATACAACCAATGAAGCAACAATTAATTTTTTTTATTTTAGTTCCGATTTAGGTATTAGTTTTTTTGCTTTATAAAAATCATTAAGTACCAAATTGGGCTCAGCAATGCATTCCTTCACAAATTTTGTCAACAAATTAAAGGCATATTGACTATGGTTTTAATCTAATTTTATACTCAACATTCTCACTCCTCTAATAATTTCAAGTGCTCTTCACAATCCTACCACAATTGTTGCTTAGAAGCACTTAACAAATCATAGAATTGTTGAGCCTTTAGATTTGGAGATTATTCTACATTTTCCTAGTAATGTAGCTCAAAGTCAAGCCTAGTAGTATCAAAAATTGTAGACTAGTGGAGACCAAAATTATCTTCATAGCCCATATAAACATGGCCAGAAGTACATGCAATATTAGCATTATAATATTGAAATCCTGTTTCATCCTCTTCATTGTGGTCTATTCTATACCAATAATTAGGTCTAAAACCATAGCTATATTGATAGATCTTTATTGTGTCATGAGGCAAGAGTATTGTACTTTTACATTTATTACAAGGACACCTAAGACTCTTGTCAGAGTGATACAATGGTAACTAGCAAGCATATGCAACAAAACCATCAACCCCAACAACAAACTCTTGTCTAAATCCTGTTCAACCTAGATAATTTCTGTTACATTTCCACATACAGTAATGTGAAATTTCCATTGTCTTACTAAATAACTCATATTCACAACATACCAACTATATATACATCTATATACACACAATACTTGACAACCTTAGATATGTAATCCAAATTTCACCACACAATAATTGAAATACAAAAAACTCACATACATATATATACATAAGCATTTAAAAGTTGTAGACACCTAATTTTGTCAAGCCTATTTTCAATTTGATCCTCATTTTAGACCAAGTCTAGATACAAACTAAAAATTAAAAAAGGAAAATAAGATCAACCCAAAAATAAAAGTGGACCCAAAAATAAAATTAAGCCCAAAATAAAATTCAACCCAAAGATAAATAACAAAAAATAAAAAAGGATGAAGAGATAATAACAAGTAGATAATACAAACCAAATTGGAAAAGGTAAATGTAAAAAGATAAAAGGAAATAATAAAAGATAAATAATAAAAATGAGATAAACAATAAAAAATAGACAAAATGTGAAGATAATAAATTCAAAATGTAATAAAAGATAAAATGATAAGATAAAAAAGAAACATAAATAAATAAATTTGAGAGATAATAGAAGTAGGATAAAACAAGTCCAAAGATAATAATAAGAATGGAAAAATAAGAAGATAAAGGAAAGATAAAAGATAACTAAGATAAGAGATAAAATTAAGGAGTTAGATTTTGACTAAGATAAGAACCACAAATACTAGTATTAATAGGACACAAGACTACACACATTAAAGGAAAAACTACCAAGCCTAACATAGCCATAATTTTTACTCTCATCACATGTCAAAGACTAGACTCTTTAACAAAGACACTCACACCTCACAACCACACACTTTCACCTACTTAGACACTCATGCTCATGTGTTTAACTATAGGTTCCCAGCTCTTGCACTTACCCAAAAGCTTCACCCAATCTTAAACTCTTTCCCTTTAGTTATGTGGAAGGCATACTATTGCCCAAGTTGAAGTGTTAGTGTGAGGAAAGGCATGCTCTTCTCATCTCCGTTTTGTTGTACACATTCTTTTCTGTCTCCATGGCATTATGCTTTTCTCAATACATGGATATTAGCATATGCTTGCTGATTGGATACCCTTAGAACACTAAGGATTTTGGGTAGCTTTCTAGGTGCACAAAGGCTGGATAACAATTCTGCAACATAAGCTTAAGGAGGTAGCTTTTTTGTTGTGCATCTTCCTATTTCATGTTAACTCTAAATGGTGATACTTGCATAATTCTTCTACTAATATGCATGCTATTCTGGTGTCATGTGTATAACTATTTTTCTTATGCCCACTACCAACTCTAATTCATGATGAATGCAGAATTTTATTATTATATGTGCACATGAGTGTTTAGTGATAAGCGTATAGGATTGCTTTGTCCTTGACGTCCTTTAAGCATTTTAATCATCATGACTAAATGAATAATTGTTAGATAATTGGACTAAATTATTTCACTTTGTCCCATAAGGCATTATGTTTTTGGGAATAATTGAAGAAATTACATGTGTTTAGTAATTGGTTTGGGTACCATGAAATGGCATGGAATTTCAATTTGTAAATCCAAGTAACCATGCACCTTTTGAATGTAACACATAAGCTTTGTCTTTAGCTTAATAATTTAGAATCTCCAATATTTGCTTGAGATCTCAAAATCCTCTTTTGCTCATAAAAATTAATATGGTTTAAAAGATAAGTTTGAGGGGATTTTTTTAAATTGTTTTTTAATCCAAAACCCCAATCTAGAATGAGAAGAGATTTTCTTTAAATTGGTTTTTTTACCAAGAACCCTAAACTAAAATGGGAAGGAGATTTTTTTAAAATTGTTTTTTATTCCAAAACACCAATCTAGAATGGAAAGGAGATTCTCTTAAAATTATTTTCTTATCTAAAACCCCCACCTTGAATGGGTAGGGAATTTTCTTGGATACTTTTATCTAAAATGAGTAGGGAATTTTCTCAAAATTATTTTCATCTAAAATCCTGATCTAAAATGGATAGGGATTATTTTCAAATTCTCTTATTTTGGAATTTTTTAAACTAACACTAAAAGCAAGATAAATTAATTAGATCATTTAGGTACCAAAAGGGTGTTTAGGATGCTAATACGATCCCTACACATAATCAAACTCCAAACCCAAACTTTGAAAATGTAGACCATTTTTGATTAGGTATCTGATCTCTGCCTTAAAAGTTAGGTCAATGGTGACTCCATTGTTGTTTTAAAAATCTCATTTTCCCATTAAACATGTGTGTGTGTGAGAGAGAGAGAGAGAGAGAGAGTTTAGGGAAAGATCGCTGCTCTATGTTGTAATGTTGTGACAGCTTAGTGACTCCACTAAGGACATTATAGGGTTAGGTGAACAAAAAGTGATCTTGCTAATATGTCTTGCTATATTGATATTCCATGTGTTGGTTTGATTTTTCTTTTATTGTAGAGATGACAAATGCCAATTACATTTTCTAGCTCTAAGTGTTGTGTTTGTTTTAATTTCACAATTTTATTTAATTACTTATTTTATCCCCTTATATATTGTGATGCTCTTTTGTGCACTTTAGGTATTTTGTTTTCCGCACACACTATTACTATCACCACATACTAGACTAAAGGGGAAGTCATGACTCTTGTACGCTATACCCGAGCCATAAGGTACCATGTAAGTTAGAAGAGTGTAGCCTTTGAGAAACCTTCAGTCTTCACACAGGTGTCTGAAGCACCACACTCAAATTGATCTACCCAGGGGAAATTTGGGGACCTGATGTAGGAAATATAGAACCTACCCTTGCACAATTAAAACCCTTAGAGCACCCTTTTCAAGAAAGTCTAGCCTAAACCTTTGGAAACAAACAGGGACCTAGGACTCACTTGAATTCAAGCATGATGGGGAACATTTATTAATTTTTTCCTTATCACTTGTTTGCAATTATGTCCTTTGCTTCTTGCATGCATAAAGGCCTTAAACGTGATATTTATTTATCCTTAGGATAGACAAGGGCAAAATAAGTTTAACATTTAAGACATCTTAGGTGCTTGAAGTACCCCTACATAAATTATTCTTTTTAACCTATAAGGGTGAGTATTATAAGCTAGCAAGGCCACATGTGAAACTGATCATCATGCATCATAGCAAATAAAATTGACCATAAATAGTCATGGTTTCGATGCCATCAATCTCTTTTTACATGTTTACACCCTTTTGATCTTCTAAGTTTTTTGATATTTCACCTCACATACATCATGCATTCCAATATCATTTGCCACATCATCATAACATGACACATTCATATGTTGCATTATTAACCTTAAATAATCTTTACAAACCACTACTTCTACCTATTAGAAAGCTCAATTGCGATGAGTCATGGATGGGTAACAACTTAGGGAGACTCTTAACAAGATGTAAGAAGAGATTATTGAGTTGAAGGGGTAGATGTCAAAGGCTTTTGAGCTTCTAACATCCATGGCTTTACAATCTGCTCCTTGCAATAAAGAGATTAATGGTGCCTCTGCAAAGTTCTCTTGCTTGGTCATTACAGGAGAAGAGGTTAGGTGTGGTGCCCAAATTTGAGGGTTAATTGATCTAGCAGTTAAGATTCCTCCACCCTAAGAACTTGCCTTAAGCAAAGGAGTTATGCAAGTTCATGTAGGAACACTAAAAGGTAAAGGAAATCAAATGGGGCACCAACCTTCTTTTGAGGCATCCCACCCACCTTATGAAGTTTGCCAAGTGGGCACCACCTCCTAAGTGTTACTTGAACAATCTCAGCAATTGCAATGTCACCAATAGGTCTAGCCTACATATCCACCATATCAGCTACCATAATCACCACCATCACCACAACACTAGCTTGATGAATCCAAGCAACAATATTTGGCTAACTATGTTAGATGACGTACTAAAAGAAGGCATTGAAATTTTAACCCTATTTTCATTTCTTATGCAGAACTTTTACCTCATCTCTTACAAAGAAATCTAGTAACTCTAGCCCTGCTACCCTCTTTTAAATGTCCCTATCCAAATTAGTACAATGAAATGTTATCTGTGAATATCATGCTGGGACAAAGGGCCATATAGTGGAGAATTGCCACACTCTCAAGAAGAAGGTCCAAGATTTAATTGATGCTAAATGTTTGGACTATGGGGCAATCATAGGGGTACCAACTACAAGCCCTCACCCACCACTAGACTAGGAAAGGCAAAACCAAGGCCCTATGATTGAAGAGGACTAAATGATCTGAGATAAGGGGTTTGTCCTTGTGCCACCTACTACAAGTTGGACAATCATGCTATCTCCTACTTCTTTGCATATTTGTAAGTTTGTATTTTATGACACTTACTAATGGCTTTATCCAAAGATTTAGCAAGAATTTTGTATGGTCATACTTTTGAATTCATTAAAATGAAAAGCATTATGAATGCATTGCTTTTTTCCCATCTTTGCCTTATGTTGCTTGTTATCTAAAGTTTTAAGTAGTTAATAAGTGACAAACACCTAAAAGGAGGGTAGTACTATTAACCATAATAAGCCAATAATGGGGCAATACTATGGCAATCTACTTCCCTTGTTGACACTTAAGAACATTAAATGTTGAAAGATTTTTTCAAATTTATTCTCTATAAATCCAATTGCCAATGATAAAATTGATTTACTCTAATACTTCATTCTCTTGGATGACCAAAGTGTCCTCTAAAAAAGAGAGGCTATGGTAAGGGTGTCTTGTTGTAAGGAAACAAACAACCTAAAACTTATCTAAATGTCCCTTGAGGCAATTTGTTGGACTCTACATTACCCAAGAAGTGATCTAGGCCATCCTTGGACCATTTAGGACTTTCAAACTAACCCTGGCATCAAAACCCCTATAGTCACCTATTTGAGCCTATCAAAGGATGGCAAATTTGCCATCCAACTTTATTTTTCTTACCCATGCCAACTTTAACCTTTCAACACAAAAAACCATGATTTTACCTTCAAAGAGAACTAAAAGGAGCACCTAAGCTAATATAGAAGGAAAGTGCTACTGGCCAAAAATCTACAACTCAAGGAAAGAGGTTAACTATCTTCTTCCAAAATAATGTGAAAAGTACCCAAAAAAGGAGAAAAAAATGGGGAATTAAAAATTGAGAAAATAGAACTCAAGACCAAAAAAAGGCCTCACCCTATGCTAACAAGGTTCTAAGCAAAAAATGGTATGGTGAGACATCATGTGCTCAAAACTTTATGCTCTCCTTAGTTCATACCTTTTGAAACTTTATGCTATCCCTTTCTTTCACACCAATTACCTAAGCCTTATATTACAAGATGAGTAAAGTCCTAGTATCTTAGTTAATGTAGATGTCCAACCAAAGTGGAGAGAGGCACAAAAACAAGCATATAGGGTATCTGTGAGAGTGAACACTTGTCCAAGAGGGCAAATACTTGAGAGTGATTAAAGTAAATACTTGGTTAAGAGTGCAAACACTTGAAAGAGATTAGGATGAGCACCTGACAGAGCTCTCTTGATTCCAGGGAATTGAGTAATTACCAAAAATTACCTTAGCTTGCCATGTGCGCTCCCCTAAAGCATTATCTTGGATAGTAAAGGAGAATAAATTAAGAAAGTTTTTCAATATTTCTTTGTTCAAAATCCAAACTGTGGCAAGAAGTAGGAAAGTGAACCTTCCTTTCCTTGAAATTCAAACTAAGCCAAGGACAATGAGATCAAATCTTCCTTTTCAAATTAAGGCAAGAACTAGGAGAGCAAGCCTTTCTTTCCAAACCAGGGCAAGAACTGGAAGTGCAAACCTTTCTTTCTAAAAATTCAAACTAGGGTAATAACTGGGTGGTTGAGCCAAAATCTGAGAAAAAATAGAGAATTATGGCGGAACTTAACTAGGCAAAGAATAGGGAGGGTTATCAAATTCTAGTTTCAAAAGGTACTACTCCTTAAGGTGTCTAATACTTTGATCTACTCATAACTGGGGCAATGAATCATAAGTCCACCTATTAGTCCTTTCTCTATATGACCAATGTACTCAGTTTTGTATCTTTCTTGCCATAACTATCATTTCCTAAAATGCATTTCATGAGAAGCTTGCATTCTCATGAGAAGAAAAGAGTGTCAAGTGCCATAGGAAGAATACTACTTGAAAAGAAAGGAAATAGGCTCAAAAGTGGACAACAATTCAAAGTTGTGTTCTCCATACATGATGAATGGAAGATATCCTAAATAAATGTCAATGGTGTCACACCCTTAGTTGTTGATGAGGAAGTTAGTAGCTAATGTGCAAATAGGGGCAATAATAGTAATAGATGATATCCTTATGAATAAGGAATAAAAAATTGGGGCCAAGGATTATATTTAGGACTCATTGATGTTGGGGCAATCTTTTGGGACTTCATAAGTAAGCCAAGAAAGGGTTAATTCTATTAGAGCTAACTTATCCTAATCTCACCATAAGAGCTTATAAAGGTCATTGGACAAACATTCATAAAGGTTTCTCATAATCCATTAAAATTTATCATGCTTCCAAGTATATTAGTATGCATCATCATTGGCATCTACATTAATCATGTTTCAATGCATATCATCACCAAGAAAACTATAATTTTTTGCATGTCAAATGTGACATTATGATTTTCACGTCTCAAATACATTAGCATGTTAAGCATGCATTCTTAGAACAAGCAAGCATGAGCATGTCATCTTATAAGTCACCATAGGAAGGACTCATTCATAGTTAATATATGGGAAGAACCATTCATATAAATTTGAGTCACTATAGAAGGACCTATTCATAGTAAATTTGTAGGAACAACCCATTTATATTAATTCAAGCTATTACAGGAAGAGCCCATTCACAGTCAATATGCCAAAAGAACCCATTTATATAAATTTAGGTCATTATGGGAAGAACTTGTTCATAATTAGTATGCAAGAAGAACCCGCTCATATCAATTTAGGTTATTTTGGGAAGGACCCATATATATCAAATACCACATTTTCAAGAAGAACCTATTCATATCAACTTAAGCAACTGTAGGTAGAACCCATTCAAATTAAATCCCAAGTCGCTCTTAGGTATCCCAATTGAGTGGATTACAACCCTTTACATTAAATTTTAAGTCACTTTAGGTATTCCTATTGGGTGGATCATAACCCTTTGTGTTAAATCAAAGAATGTTATTTTGAGAAGAACCAAATCGTATTAAATTCCAAGTTGCTCTTAGGTAACCCTATAGGGTGGAGTATAACCCTTCATCTTAAATCCGAAGTCACTCTTAGGTATCCTAGTTAGGTAGATGATAACCTTTCACATCACCCCATTTGGTGGATTTAGTACCCTTTTGATATATATCCCCATTAGGTGGATTTAGTACCCTTCCAATTTATATCCCCATTGGGTGGATTTATTACCCTTCTGAGTTAATCCCTATTAGGTGGATTTAGTACCCTTTCAAGTTATATCCCTATTGGGTGGATTTAGCACCCTTTTGAGTTGCATCCTTATTAGGTGGATTTAGTACTCTTTCAATTTATATCTCCATTCAGTGGATTTAAACCCTTTCAAGTTAATCTCTAAATTGGTCACAGCCAAAATAGTGTCTCTCAACCTTTGCTTATCTTCTAGTTCCTAAAAGATGAGCAAAGGGGCATAATCTATAGACATCTAATTTTGTTCAGCCCATTTTTAATTTGATCCTAATTTTACACCAAGTTTAGAGACATACTAAAAGTTGAAAAAGGAAAATTAAATCAACCCAAAATAAAAGTGGACCCAAAATTAAAAATAAGGCAAAAATAAAATTGAACCAAAAGATACATAACAAAAATAAAAAGGATAAAGAGATAATAATAAGCAAATAATACAAAACAAATTTATAAGGTGAATTGTAAAATGATAAAAGGAGTTAATAAAAGTTAACTTAGGGGATAAAAGATAAATAATAAAAATGGGATAACAAAAAAAAAAGACAAAATGATAAGATAATAAATTCAAAAGGTAACAAAAGATAAAATGACAAGATAAAAAAGAAACCAAAATAAATAAATTTAAAAGATAATAGAAGAAGAACACAAGTCCAGAGATAATAATGACAAAGGAAAAATAAGAAGATAAAGGATAGATAAAAGATAACTAAGATAAGAGATAAAATTGAGAAGTTAGAATTTGACTACAATAAGAACCTAAAATACTAGTATAAATAGGACATAAGACTACACACATAAAAGAAAAGAACTACCAAGCTTGACATAGCCACAATTTTCACTCTCATCTATATCACAAACTACACTCTTTAACAAAGACACTCACACCTCATTGCCACACACTTTCCCTTACTTAGACACTCATACTCGTGTTAAGCTATAGGTTCCCACCTCCTGCACTTATCAAAAAGCTTCAACCAATCTCAAACTCTTCCCTTAAGTTACGTGGAAGGCATATGCCCAAGTTGAAGTGTTGGTGTGAGCAAAGGTGCACTTTTCCATCTCTATTTCATTGTATGCATTCTTTTTTGTCTCCATGGCATTATGCTTTCTCATTCCATAAATATTAACATATGATTGCTAATTGGGTAGCCTTAGAACACTTAAAATTTGGGTAGTTTGTTTATTTTGTTTATTGTGCATCTTCCTATTTCATGTTAATTCTAAATGGTGGTACTTGCATAATTCTTCTACTAATATGCATGCTTCTCTGGTGTCACATGTATAAAGATTCTTCTTATGCCCACTAACAACTCTAATTCATTATGAATGTAGAATTTTATTATTATATGTGTACATGAGTGTTTGGTGATAGGCATATAGGATTGCTTTGTCCTTTAAGCATTTTTAATCATCATGACTAAATGAATTGTTGTTAGATAATTCGACTAAATTATTTGATTTTGTCCCATAAGGCATTATGTTTTTGGGCATCATTAAAGAAATTACATGTGCTTAGTAATTGGTGTAAGGCACCATGTAATGACATGGAATTTCAGTTTGTAAATCCAAGTAATGGTGCTCCTTGTGAATGTAACCCAGTAATTTAGAATCTCCAATATTTGCTTGAGATCTCAAAATTCTTTTGTGCTCATAAAAATTAATATGGTTTAAAAGATAAGTTTAAGTGGATTTTCTTAAATTTCTTTTATCCAAAACCCCAATCTAGAATGGGAAGGAAATTTTTTTAAAATTATTTTTTATCCAAAACTCTAATTTGGAATAGAAAGGGGATTTTTTTAATCCAAAACCCCAATCTAGAATGGGAGGGGACTTTTCTTAAAATTTTTTTTATCTAAAACCTCAATCTGAAATGGGCAAGGTATTTACTTTAATATTTTTATCTAAAACCCTAATCTAGAATGGACAGGGAATTTTTCTCAATGTTAATTTTATCTAAATTCCTAATTTGTAATAGGCAGGGATTATTTTTAAAATCTCCCATTTTAGAATTTTTAAAGCAAGATAAGTTAATTAGTTCATTTAAGTACTGAAAAGGCATTTAGGATGCAATACCTTCCATACACATAACTAACCCCCAAACTCAATCTCTAAAAATGTAGACCATTTTTTATTACGTGTTCAATCCCACCCTTAAAAATTGGGTCGGTGACGATTCTATTTTTATTTTAAAAAACCCATTTTCCACTTAAAAATAATAGAGAGAGAGTTTAGGGAGAGATCGCTACCCCATGTAGCAACATTGTGACAAAGGGTATACAATAGTCAATAAATTTTAGTCACACAAAGCAAACATGATATTTGAGGATAAAATTAGTTATTACCTCTTATTTGAGCTGTAACAACCAACAAATGAACTGCATCAATGAAATTGTCTATAATTCTTGTGGTATGTAAGAAAGAAAGTGAAAGATGATAGAGAAGTGGGAGAAAAGATCTAAGAGTAGATGGAAGAAAATGAGAAGAGTTTACTTGCCTTTTATTTGAGCTATAACAACCAACAAATCAACTATATCAATGAAATAATCTTTAATTCTTGTGGTATGTTAGAGAGAAAGTGAAAGAAGATAGAGAAGTGGGAGATATAGATACCTAATTTTGTCCAACCCATTTTAATTTGATTCTATTTTAGCCCAAATCCAGATCTAAACTAAAAATCAAAAAATAAGATAAAATAACATAAGGTCACAAGCAAGATTTTTGCTTAAAATTGGGATAAGTTGAAAATAATTTAATGACATGTTAAAACTTCAATTCAAATGAAGCTTGCTACCCAATTTTCAAAATTCTTCAAGATAAGGATTTAAGCAAAAAATAAAAATAAAATTATAAAAAAGGGGATCCGATTAAACAACTTACATGAAACTTCATATACTTATCTAGAGGTTTGAAAGGAAGATAATTCCCTCAATTGATCCCAAAAGATTTAGGAGAATTTCAAATGAGCATAGGATAAAGATTAATTTGAAAAGGACTCTACTAATTGATTAACTATAAAAGGGGCTCTCCTTCAGCAACTTAGGACTCATTTTTCATTAGTGGAATTCACACAAAATTTTAGTTGCCTGTTCACACTCACTCATAGCTATACTTCCTCCCAAACTTCTCCACATCATCTCTTTTCACTTGATTCCCACTATTGTGCACGCAAAGTCCACTATTCTACCACTATTATGCAAGGGTTACCAGCATAATTGACCCACATCCAATAACTATCAATAAGAAGTGCCACCTATAAGGAAAGATGTCTCATGGTGCCTTTCCACTAGAAGGAATTACGCCACTGCTCCACTACTCAAGAAACCATTGCTACCACTAGGAGCCTTTGTTATGCTACCATTCATGAAATCCATTGTCGTTGGGCCTTCCTTGCCTTTGCTAAAGCCTACCCAAATCTCATCCTTAACTATGCTTATTGCATGTCCAAAATAAGCCACTCATTTTCCCAATTGGATTGTCTTTCCCCAACTATGAACCAATTCCAAGTCTATAATTAACAAGACTAAATGATTAGACACCTAACTTGAGAAAAACTTGCATGGTTGGCTTTTAGTTTCTACTTCTTTACTAGGAAAGTTTGCTACCATTAGAGTAGGAATTCACTATGGTAAATAGATTAAATTTGGTATGTAGCAATTGAATTCTCGGTCTTGAAATGAGCTTCTTTGAGTTGAATATGCTATGACCTAGTTAAATAATTTTTATGGAAATTGCCTTTGATGTAATTATGGGTTTGACAAGATTCTATGCTAATAGCTTATGTTGTCTTTTCAGCTAAAAGTGTTATGACTTAGTTTGCTAAGTGTCTAGTGGGCAATGGACTTCCTTGGATGAAGTTGGCTTTGAATATTTGCTTATGTTGTTTTAGTTGTGACTTGATTCAAATTTGTTAGTGTGAATTTGCTTTGAAGTGTGATTATATTGAATAATGGGTTTCTTGATTTGATTCATTGCCATTTAGATTACCTGTTTATTAAGAATTCAATTTTGGAGAAGTAATTGAACATCTCCTAGGTGGTTAGCTAAAAATTTCAATCAACTAAATGTCTCATGGCTATTTGTTTATTAAGAATTCTACTAGTTTATTCTTTTATTTGTTCTTTCTTCTTTCTTTATTTTTGATATTTGTATTTGAATTTAAATTGCAATTTCTCATGATCTAATTTATTTGGGGACATTATTCTATAATTCAAACATTACTTTGGATTTTAAAAGGAAATTTTTTTGGCTAGTCTAGATTAGCTATTCAAATTCATTGTGTTTGAATGTCAATGGGAATCCAAGGGTCCAATGTGTGTGAGGATCCAAGATTTTCAAAATTATTCTATTTTATTTTAAAACCTCAATCTAGAGAGACAAGAGAATTTTTCAAAAGTAATATTTTATTTTAAGACTTGATTTGAAGGTATTGGGGATTTTGTTAAAATTATTTTGAAATCTCGATCAAGAGGGATAAAGAAATTTAAAAAAAAATAACTTATTTTTCTTCCAAAACCCCAATCTAGAGAGACAAGAGATTTTCACAAAGTTATTATTTTATTTTAAATATCTAGAGGGATAGAGGATTTTATCAAAATTATTTGAAAACCAAGGGAATTTTTTAATATGTTTATTTTTTCCAAAATCCCAATCTAGAATGGAGGGGGATTATTTTTAATCAAAATCTTTCTTTTTAAAATTAGAATTTTTAAACCAACACCAAATTAGGGCAAGACAAATGAACTAGATGATTTAGGTACCAAAAGGGTATTTAAGATGATTACACCTTCTTTATATGTAACAAACCCCAAGGCTAATATCTAAAATGCAGACTGCCTTTGATATGGTGTCCAATCTCATCCTCAAAATTTAGGTCAATGATGACTCCATTTTTTATTTTAAAAACCCATTTTCACCTTGCTCTAAAAACAAAAGAGAGAGATTTTTACATAAGATCACTGCTCATGTCATGACGTTACGATAACTTGGTGACTCCACTAGGGACTTAGAGTGTTAGGCCAATAAGAATGATCTTGCTAATGTGTTTTGATTTGTATGTGTTGATTTGATTTTTATTGTGGAGATGATGAAATACTAGGTACATTTTCTAGCTCCTAGTGTGCTATTTGTTAAAATTAACGGTTTAATTATTTATTATTATTATTTCTATTCACACTGTGGTATTATGTGCAAGATATGTATTTTATTCCCTACACACACCATCACCTTCATCACACACCAGATTAAAGGGGAGATCATGATTCCTATACGTATACCTAGGCCACATAGGATATCTTGTAGGTTAGATGAGTATAGTAAGATTAGCCTTTAAGAAACCTTTGGTTTCTGCACAGGCATCCAAAACAGCCCGCTCATATTGATCCTCTCAAAGGCAATTTGAGGACCTAATGTAGGAGGTCTAGAACTTACCTCATGCAATAAGTAGCCTTAGAGCCATCTTTTTCAAGAAAGTCTAGCCTAATCCAATGGACTTAAACATGGACTAGGGACTTACATGAATTTAGGCTCCTATTAATTATTGAATTATTTATTTTATCATATTCACATTCATGAATATACAAAAGGTGGGATTTCTAGTTTACTTAGTTATTCATTCCTAAAGAATGCACTCTACAATTATAGGACACTAGAATAGTCTACCTCCATTTCTTCCATTTATTAATTATTTCCTTTTATCTTGCATTTGAACCATAGGATTTGCAAAAAATTTATTTCCACATGACGCACTCAATTGCATTATCTACTGGGACTCATATTGTCACTCAAGAGCAAGCTAAGGAATCCTAAGAAGAACTTCAAAAGAAATTTGGAGATTGCATGCCTCCTAACTTAGTTCCTAATCTACCAGAAATTGGAAAGGTTATTTTCCAGCAACATGGCTTATCTAGACTCAAGCATATTTGAAAAGACACCACAGATAAGGGATCTTTTTTGGCAAATTTGGCCCCTTGGCATATTTACTATTTGTATTAGTTGATGAATCTTTACTCAAGGCATTGCTATGTTTTGGGACAATGAGTATAGGATATTCTCCTTTGGGGATATGAACTTAACTCCTACTATAAAAGAATATGGTACTATCTTTAAGATTAAGCCGAACCTAGCTTGGGAGACATATTCTTATAATCCTAGAAATGCTATCAACAGACAATTAGCAAGATCAAGGCGGAGTAAGGTTAATAATTTTGATAAGATCCTTTGCGACAAAGTGGGGCAACAATGTCTTCCTATTGAATTTCTCTTATTAGCTGCAAAGAATCATATCAACACTAAGAGAGGTTTTGACATGCTTGCCTTGGCCATATATGGTTTGATTCTTTACCCAAGGGTTGAAGGTCACATTGTTGGTAAGGTGGTGTTATTATTTTGTAAAGTGAAACACTAGGTCCATCCAATAACACCCATTCTAGAAGAGACGTTCTAAACACTATGCTACCATAGGAAGAAAGGGAAGGGATGCTTGATTGCATGTGCACAATTGTTGACAATATGGGCATTCAGCTATCTCCCACACATGAATAGTTTTGGATATTCTCACATAAAACTGACTTGAGATTACAACACCATGAGGAATGCCCTATGTGAGTTTTCTGAATTTTCATGGCCCCAGAATAGACCAACTTGAAATTAATGGGTCCAAGCACTAATTGATATAAGACAAGTAAAGTGGAAAGCATTTGGATGCCAATGATCCCAATGCTCTACAATCATAGAGATAGGTCATGAGTCTATCTTATTGGTCCTTAGGGATTAATAGGGTATTCTCCCTTGATGGTGAGAAGATAGGTCAGAGGTATTCAATATGTACCAACAACACATGGCTACATTTCTGAGATGGGACATATGGTGACGAACTCATTAATACAAACGTAAGAGAAGATAGGGCCTCTTGGAGGAATGCTTACTTTATAGAAGTCCTGAGAGGTAATAGAGAAGTGACCACTAACGAGTATGCCATGTTATAAAAGAAAAGAGGAAAGAGATTTGTGCCTCCAGCAGTAGTTGTTCCTATAGAATCATTATAGAAAACTAAAGGTCCACATGTTGAAGAATCACCTATCCAGCCTAAGGCAATGACTATCGAGAAATAGGCATACCAAAAATTGTAAGAAAAGTATGATATACTACACACAAGCTTCTAGAAGCAAGAGACTGAGCAAAAGAATAAATAGAATGCCTATTAGTCCAAAATAGGCAATAAAACATAATGCTAGAATCCCTTGGAATAGAAATTGTTGCAATCAAGAAAGTTGATGAAGAGGGGACCACGTGGTATAAAATAGAACATAGGAATATTGAAAGCAAGCTAGAAAGGGCAACAAAAAGATACAAGCAAGTTGAACAAGATTTAGATGATGTCTGAGATGTCTTGTGGGAGGATAATTAGGAATTAAAAAATGAAGTCTCAGGACTTAAAGAGAAGAATCAAGCCTTAAAAATAGAAATAATAAGACTTCAAAAAGAAAATCAAGGTTTGAAAACCACCTAAGTCACACAACTACAGCACATCCAAGAGTTAGAAATCATGAAGTCCCAACTAACCAATTACATATAAGACAATGAAGTAAGCATGAGATAAAAGTGTTAGGTCTCTTAAATCAATTAAAGGATTTCCCATATATATAGGGTAGAATGCAAATCCTTGAGGTTAAATGCTTGAGACTTAAAGGAATGGTGGCACAGATTGAACAAGCACACCAAGAGGAGATGCAATAGTTGGCCACCATGTTGGATGCGACTTACTACAAGACAAAATTGATCCTTGTTAGAAATTTGTATGAAACAATTGCTCAGACACTCTATATGGAGAGGATAAGGATAGTTGGAAGAGCAAAATAATGGAAAGATGAGATTAAAAGAACAACAACACCAATAGGTCAACTTGAAAGGCCTTTTTAAGCCTTATGTGAAAACCTAAAGAAGCTTGGAGAATCCCTTAGTGTGAACCCAAATGGAGAACAAGGCCTAGTAGACAATGCTTAATTTTTTCATTTATTTTATTTTGTCTTATTTTGTTCTATTTTTTATTAGTTAATGTAATGAAAGACCTTTTGCTTTTTCATTATAACAAAAAGTTTTGCAGTTTCTACAGTTCAAATGATTTATCTATTTCTTTCTTCTTACATTGCATACCATTCATGTGAATCATGTTTCAATGCCTATCAATAATTTATTTTTCCAAAAAACAAAAGGTTAAAAGGAAATCACTACTCCTACTATGCAATCCTAGTCAAGTCTCATGGTGAAACAAAGGCAAGAGAGATCTATGGAAGAGTTGCATGCTAAAATTGGAGATCTTAAAGAATAGTTGACCTAATTCACTAAATTGCTTATAGCCTGGGAAATTAATGAGAACATTCAAAATTGTTTCCCAATCTAGTCTAGGTTGTCCTCACCAATAACATTAAGAAGACTCTTGCAGCTAGAATATATTATGGAGATAAAAGGCAGCTCCATCCTGGATTTTAACAAACTATTAGAGCAGGAAAAGCTAAAAAAATTTGCTAAAGGGGCACAGATTTAGGAGAAGTATGAGTTACTAGAGGCTAAGATGAGAAAGATTAAGGGGTTTGCTGATGATGAAATTCTAGATATGCATGATATAGGATTGGTATCAGACATTGTCATACCACCAACAACACATAATTTCATGTATTACTGAATAGTGGCAACCTATGCCGATGTGAGAAGCTATTAATTAACATTTTTTAGGACAGTTTGATTAAAGGGATGGTAAAATGATATATGGGCCTTAGCCATCACTCTAACCAAACCTAAAAAGATCTATAGTAGCCAATACAAGTACAATTATAGCATAACCCTTAATAGGATTGAAATCCAAAACATGACAAAAGAGGATAATGAATCCTTCAAAGCCTACTTAGTGGTGGAGGGACATGGCAGTAAAAGTTCAACCATCCCTATTTGATAAGGAAATAGTCACTATATTCTTGAATAATCTAACGTATCCCTCCTACAAAAAAAAGGTAGGGTTTACCCATGTAAGTTTCTCAGATTTGGTGGATTTCAGTGAAATGATATAAAAAGGAGTGCAAGTTAGTAAGATGGCAAGATCATCAATAGGGTATTTGTCAAAGAAGCCTCAATTCAATAGCAAAAAGAAAGAGGAGCTCCAATGGATGCCTAATGTAAAGGAAAATGGAAGGGCAACAAGTATAATTAGGAACAATAGTGTACCAGGCATTCTATACATTAGTATTTGCTCTATTAGTGAGTGTCACTACCCAATTCCCTTAGGCTACCTCATTACTAGATCACACCTCAGCCAGTTATGAAGCCTATATGATAGTAATAGGTACAATAGTAGCAACCTGTGTTATCTCAATCCAAACTTTAGTATTAGGCCAATAATACTAGGCTCAAAATGATAAGAAACATTAAAATTTTAACCCTATTCCCATACTGTATTCTTAATTACTATTGCAACTTTTGCAAAATAATATGGTGTTGGTAATCCCTCGTCCTCCATATCAACCTCTGTATCCATTGTGGTATGATGAGAAACTTACTTACGATTACCACACTGGGACCAAGTGACACATGGTTTACAACTATGTTTCTTTCAGAAAAAAGGTCCAAGACCTAATTAATGCAAAGTGGTTGAAATTCAATCAAGTAACTCCAATACCTAAGATAGATGGTAACCCTCTTCCTAATCATGGAAGTTCAGGCATTAATGCTATTTTTGAGGGGCCTCTATTAACCTTCAGGGGATCTATGTTAGAAATTAGAACTCCATTGAGAACTATACTCCATGCCTTAGCTACATGAGGATTAGTGAAAGTGGAGGGAAGAAAATCTTAGAGAAATATATTCCATGCCTTAGCCAAGTGTGGACAATTGCATGTTACAAGTTAGAGCAAATTTGGAATATGTAGGCATGGTCAATGCCATAACAAGTAGACACTAGAGCAATTAGAGTCCCAAAATCCTATAAAACTATTAACTGTTAAGTATGTGAAGATGACATCACTAATTGGTGCACCAAAACCATTAGTGGTGAATTACACTATCGAGATGACAACACTCACTAGACCTATGAAATACCTTAGCATTAAAGCCCCATCACTGTTTCCATATAAGAATGATAAAGTGGTCCCATAGACTTACAACCATAAAAAGTGTCCTATAGGTTTACAACTACAAAGCAATACCTGAGGAACCAAATTCCCAAGTCATCAGTATATCAGGGTCACTGGGTTAACGAGTAGGCAATGTTATCACCCCAGAAAAGAATCAAAAAGATTATCAAATTTAATCTTATAAGGATCTAGAAGTTGGACAAGGGAATGAAGCCCTAATAGAAGTCTCTAAGGAAGTAAAAACTTAGGAGTTAGTAAACATTGGGGCAATGGCATCTGAAAAGACAAAAGTGGTAGTCAAGCCTTATAGCCCTAAAGGAGTGGAAAAGATAAAAGCAATCTTGCTCAAAATGCTGGTTACTAAGAAGAAAGCTAGTGAATTCCTTAAACTCATTATCCAAAGAAGTAATAGGTAATTGAATAATTCAGAAGGACACTGACGAGGATTTCATTGTTATCTCTATTCATGCATTCATAGTCACATATGTAAGCACTGATGAAGGTTTTGAATGAAGCTTATGTTGACAAGGACATCTCCATTGAGGCATGAATAATGTGGTGGGAAACATCATGGCCCACAATTATTTATCATTTTCTGAGGAGGAATTCCCCCCCCTAAGAGGCACAAATGCAATAAAACTTAGCATATCTTTGCTAGGTGCAAAGGCCATAATCTGACAAATGTCTTAGTCAATAATGGTTTTGCATTAAACATTTTTCCAGAACACACTTTGAGAAGATTAACTCTTGATTAGGTCCTTTCAAAACCTAAGACTATCATTGTGAAAGTGTCTAATGGAAGCCAAAGAAGGTGCTGGGCAAAGTTGAACTACTAGTACAAATTGGGCCTTGTGACTTCAATATCACTTTCCAAGTCATGGCAGTAAGCTCTTCTTATAGTTTTCTAATTAGAAGGCCTAGATTCATACAACTAGGGCAATCCCCTCATCTCTCCACTAGAAAGTAAAATTTGTGTGTGAGGGGAAGTTAATTGAAGTAGCTAGCATAGAGTGCTTGTTGATATCTAAGCTAACCTCACTTCCATACATTGTGGCTAAGATAGAGGTTAGGAGTTCCTTCTAGTCCTCTAAGATTATAAATGTAGAATTCATGAAAAAAGCGAAGCCATTGTTGACACCTTGTCTTCCAAAGCTACCGTAATAACTGCCAAGGTACTTAAAAGAGATGGTTATTCCATAGTAAGGGACTAAGAAGCACAAGACAAGGCATGAAGGAGGCACTAAAGTTGCTAGAGAATGATGGACAGTATAGGAAAATACAACATTTTTGAAGGATTTTTCTAATTGATAATAAATCTACTAGTAAAACTAATGAAAATTAATTAACTTGGTAGAATTTTCATAGGTTAAGTTATTGCTGGTCAAAAATTGTAAATTTACTAATGGACAACAATATCTCTCAAAAAATCTGTAAGAAAATTACACAGAAATTTCTTGCCAAGGTGTATGAATATTTTACTGACTATGTAAATAGCAATACAGTGGACAATAATATTACTGGTAGCCTAGGCTATAAAAAATTAGACAATATAGGTTATCAACTAGCTAATATCTAGGGTAAATAGTCATCAAAATGATTACTAGTAGCTACCTGCCAATGAGTCGCCAATAATAGTATATTTACCAACTGAACAAGCCACTAGTAAATGCGCATATATTTTAGCCTCTAGGAGTGAAAAATTACCAATTGATTAAGCTACTAGTAAAAATGAAAGATTTTCAAAAATCCAATGATTATCGAACAAATATGCTACTGGAAAAAATTTATTACCTTATCCCTCAAAATTCAAAATAATCTACCAATAAAAATGCTTTTAAAAAATGCAGAATCCCTTCTTCTTCTCTCATTTTGTTCGGTCTTCTCCTTTCTTTGCATTTTTGTCCATCTTTTCTTCTCTTTTCTCTTACTTCTCTATCGTCTTTCACTTTGTCATTAAAATATCACAAGAAATGGAGATCATTTTGTTGATGAAGTCGATTTGGTGGTTGTTATAGCTCAAATAATAGGTAAGTAATTAAACTCTTCTTCTCATTTTCCTTCTCCATCATCTACATGTTAGATATATATTTTCTTCCACTCCTTTATCTTCATTCACTATCTTTCTAACATATTATAAGGATTAAAGAATATTTCATTGATGCATTTGATTGTATTGTGTTATATAGCTCAAATAAGAGGTATATAATTAATCTTAACCTCAAATATCATTGATGTAGTTAATTTGCATGACTAAAATTTATTGTCTATTTGTATATCAATTAAATTCATATATGTGTACGTATGACATATATGTACAAGTATAATTGTTTTATTTCAATCATTGTGTGGCAAAATTTGATCGGATTACAATTACAAGGTACTGGTTATTCTACATATATGTATAGTTCATGCATGGTAAACATCAGTTATATTGCTAGACAATTGAAATCATGCATCATTGTAGATGGATGTATAATAGAAATTCTCTGGGTCAAATCAAACATGGACAAGAGTTTGTGATAGGGTTGAAGGTTTTGTTGCATAAGCTTGTTAGTTGGCATTGTATCACTTGGTGGGTATCTCAAATGTCCTTGTGATAAATATAAAGCTACAACACTCTTTCCTCTTAACATAGCAAAGATTCATCTATATACCTATGGTTTTAACCTAATTATTGGTATTGGATAAACCAAGGTGAAGAGGATCAAACAAGAGTTCAATATTATTACAATGCAAATATTACAGGTATTTCTAGCAATGTTTATATGGGTTATGAAGATAATATTAGTGATCATCATGCTATGGATTTTTATACTGCTAGGCTTGAATTTGAGCAACATTACTAGCAAAATGTAGACAAGGCTCCAAATCTAGAGGCTTACTAATTTTATGATTTATTACATGCTTTTGAGTAATGTTGTGGGACAACTGCATAAAGCATTCAAAATTGTCAACGAGAATGAGAATGTTAAGCATGAAAGCCTATTCTAATGATACTCAGTATGCCTTTAATTTGTGGGCAAAATTTGTGAGGACTGTATTGTTCATTCTAATTTAGTGCTTGATATTTTTACTAGGCCAAAAAATTGGTATCTAAATTAGGATTGAAAAGCCAAAAAATTTGATTGCTACATTAATAGTTGCATATTGTATTACAAAGATGATGCATGTAAGAGGGAATGCAAATTTTGTAGATCTCTCAGATGCTAGCCAAGGCAAAAAGATACAGGGAATGATGTACTAAGGCTGGAATGCATTATATGCCTCTAATTCCTAGACTACAAAGATTGCATACTTTCATGAGCTTTACCCCACATATGAGATGGCATTATGAGAACAGGCAACTCAAAGGTGTACTAAGCTAGTCGTCAAACAGAGAATTATGAATCATTTTGACAATATTTATCTTGATTTGGCTTGCAAAACCAAAATATCAAGTTAGGTTTATGTGCTACAAATTCACTCTATACAGCCAATCAGCTAAGGCATACTCCTATTGGCCAATCATTGTAACTCTTTACAATCTTTCGTTAGAGCTCTGCATTACTACCCCATACATGTTCTTGGCATTCTTATTCCTATCCACATAACTTAAAAGTGAAGATTGATGTGTATCTCTAACCACCTGTAGATGAGTTGAAACAATTGTGGTGGTAGTGTGTTTTGACATATGATATCTATAAAATGGAATTTCATGAATCAGGTAACATTAATGTGAACCATCATTGATTTCCTTGCATATGGAATGTTGTTAAGGTGGAGTATAGCAAGAAAACTAGCATGCCATATTTGCATAGAGGAAAGTAAGGCATTCTTCTTGAAACACTTTGGTAAAAATTCTTGGTTTAATTTAAATCAGCAGTTCCTTCCCCTTGAGTATCCCTTTTGATAAAATGGGATAGCATTTAGGAGGAATAAGGTTGAGAGGGATGAGCCTTCAATAAGACTGACCAATGAGCAAGTTTGGGCAAGAGTAGCTAGTTTGCTTAAGATACATAAGCTTGGGTCATTAGGGAGACTTGATGGGTCATGTTGATTCAAAACTAGATGAAACAAAGCATCTTTTAGGAATTGCCTAATTAGAAGCCTAATTTAATTCGGT
Source organism: Dicorynia guianensis (assembly GCA_037013595.1). Classification (NCBI taxonomy): domain Eukaryota; kingdom Viridiplantae; phylum Streptophyta; class Magnoliopsida; order Fabales; family Fabaceae; genus Dicorynia; species Dicorynia guianensis. Next base: position 17,849,940 of record JASUAB010000002.1, on the reverse strand, counting down.
ATAGTTTAGATGTGATGCATATAGAAAAGAATGTTTTTGCCAATGTCTTTAATATCATGATGGATGTGAAGGAAAACACTAAAGACACTAAGAAAGTAAGGCTAGACTTGAGAGAATATTGTAGGCAACACAAATTAGAGTTAATACCATTGACTAGTGGCAAGTTTGCTAAGCATAAGGCCACTTACATGTTGAACTTGGCACAAATGTATGGACAAACAAGAAGGAAAGTTATAAGGTATGAAAAGTTATGACCACCACATATTTATGGAGTGATTGTTTTCAATTACATTTAGATCACTACCTAACATAATATGTAAGCCTCTTACAGATCTAAGTAATTTTTTTGAGACTTATGCACAACAACACAGAGGGTAGACAACTTGTTGATTATGTAGCTAAATATTCTTGTTATACTATGCAAGTTGGAAAGGATTTCCCCTAACTTTTGTTGATTCCATGGAGCATTTACCAGTGTACTTAGCTTATGAAGCTAGGCTAAGCAATTAGGTTCAATACCAATGGATATATCCATTTGAGAGGGCCATATGCAATGGAGATATTTTTACATGATATTTTTAATTAACTAAACTTGTAATATATATTTTTCATGTAAAAGTTTATTTATTGATATTAGGTTGATGGGTGACATCAAAAGCATTGTTATGAACAAAGCACAAGTGGAGATTTCAATATGCGAGGCATACATTTTTAGGGAAACCTCCCATTTTTGCTCCTATTATTTTAAGTCTCCTGCATAATCTAGAAGAACTCAAGTTGACCATCTTGATGATGATGGACCAAAATCATTAGCTTCATCTCTTTCCATTTTCAATTAATTTGGCCAAGTTTCAAGGAAAACTAAGAAATAGTGGTTGAATGAAAAAGAGTACAAGTTCACAACCTTGCACATTTTGATAAACTATGATGAAGTGTAGCCATACTTGATGTAGCTGTATTACATTAAATGCGAGGTCATTATTACATTCTCTTATTCCAATTTTTATTATTACGATCTTGTTATGTAGCTATTCAATGTCCTTGGCAACCAATCGAAGGCATTGATGCAAGAATGTTTTGCATCTTAGTTCAAGAGTTATGTTAGGATTTAAATACTTATGCATCCATGTTTATTATATGCTTAAATAAGAGTTCCTTTAGCACATGTTACTAGTAGCTCAATATATTTCTATTAAAGTCATATATACCATATTTTCTCATAGGTACATGATCTGGTGAATGGAATAAACAACTGGAATCTACATACTTTAGCTTAGGGCCTTATCAAAGACACTTGAAGTTGGCTAATGTTTTTTGTGAATGGGTTTAAGTTTCAAATGGCATCCTAGTTAGAGGTGGAGAAAACAAATAATAGTGGTGTCTAGGTCAAAGGAACCAATGCAAGTGGGGACAATGAATGTTATGACATTCTAAAGGATGTGCTAGAGTTGGATTATCCTAGAATTCTTCCAAGAAAAATGGTTCTATTTGATTGTTAGTGGTTTGACCCCACTAGGATGCAGGGGACTAAAGTTCATAATTAGTTTAAACTTCTTGAGGTAAAACAAGACCCATAGGTATGAATCCTATGACCCATTCATTGTTGCATAGCAAGTGAGACAAGTTTATTTTGTACTTTACTTGACCATAGATAGATCAACTTGATATCATAATTGGTGCACATTGATGAAACAATGCCAAGTGCCATACATGTTGACTAAGCAAGTTTTGAAGGAGTAGAAGATAGTCATGAGAGTACAAATCATCATCATGTGTCTCATTTAGAAGAAGAAGAAGTTGAATATTTAACCAATGAAGAGAGTACCAAAGAAGATGAGGACCTTATTAATATTGAACAAGAAGAAGGAGTTGATGAAGAAGATTTAGGTTAACGTAATCCAGTTACATTATATGTTGACAATTATTTATTTTTATTGAATTCTATATATTTTTGTATGCTTGATATAATATCTTGTAAAAAAATTAAGGACAACTAAAATTTAAGAATATATATAATTATATAATTTATGTCTTATAAAAGTTGATAATGACTAAATTCATTTTATTTTATTTTTTTGCATTTTACTAGTGGCAAGAAAAGGTGTCATCTAAATTTAATTTATTGGTAGCATATTGTAACTTTTGACTGCAAAACTATGGTAATCTTACAAAAGTTATTTTACCAGTAGTGAACTGCACATAAAGTGATTGATTGACATAATCCAATAATTATCATTTCTTGATTTTACTGATGGTTTATGTGTTGATTAAAAGAAATTCATGGTGAATAATAGTTGGTGCATTGATGATAACATCTTGCTGGTGGTGTAGACCACTAGAAATTTGAAACTAACAATGATGGGCTAAAAATGCGACAAGCATTGGGTCATTATGTCCACCATGTAACTAATGCTGAGGCAACTGGTAAAATATGAGAAGCATAGTGATTGGCCAAAATGGCCATGAGTTGAACTAAATACTGATAGTTATGACCATTGGTAAAAAGATAACATGACTGTTCATACTCTGCTCAGTCATTGAACCATTGAAATGGCACAAAAAGATTTTTACCTATGAATATGGCCACTAGTAAAAATTCAAAAATATTTTCTTATCTTTTTGGTGGCATAAACCATCAATAATCTTGTTTTATAAGGGAATCTTGCAACTCCCCCTCACTTCATACAACTAATCCTTCTCTTTTTTTTTTCTCCTTGGCATCCTTCCTCCTCTCAACAACTATCCCTCCTTCCTCTAGTAGCCCTCCAATGTGGCAAGTTTTATTCGATCTTCTTCTCCTTTCTCACCTCTTCTCCTTCATTCTATCTATTTTCTACTCTCCCTAACTTTTTGCATAACAATGTCTATTTTTAGGTTTTGCTCTAGTTTGTGATCACTCCTCCATCACTCCTTTATAATCAAGGTTACTTTTCTAGTTATTTCCTCTAAGTGTTTTGCAAACATTGGAATAGAATGATAACTTATATTCTAGGTGTGGCTGGTTTGATAACTAGTTGAATGTACTTTAATTTAATTGAAATGATGTGTTCAAGAATTTGATTGCTATTTGAGAATTTCTGGATCATTATTGATGTATTTTACAAACAAGGGGTCTCCATTACTAAGAGGAGACTTTGCCAATTTTTTCTTTAAATTTTGATTAAATTTTAGAATATTCATTAATTTGATATGAACTATAATGAATTTAGTATGATTTTAGTTCTTAATTAGTAATAATGAATTGTTTTATGTTCATGAGTTAGTTAGTTAGTTAGTTAGTTAGTTAGTTAGTTAGTTCAATTTATAAATTGATCTATGTTAATTTAAGTTAGTTTGTAACCTATGTTAAAATTTAAGTTAATTTAGATTTATGTTACTTAAGTAATCAAGTTTAGCACATAACAAAATTATAACTAATGTTGGATTATATTATTTTAGAAGACATCCAATACCCCCTATAGTCGGGTCAAGGTAGAGGGTGGCCTCTTAAACTCGGTAGTCAACCTCAGACCTTTAAGACTGCCCTAACCACCACTAGTGCCACCCCAACCATCACCAATACCACTACAGCAATTGCCTCCCCTTCAGAGCCCTAGATGACTATGATACTCACATGGGGGTTTCAGCATCCTCCTCTCCCCCCTTATCTAGCCTCCACACCATCTACTACTCCCCTAGGGCATGCTCCTTGTCTACCCCCTTTTGATCAAGCTGATCAAGAGGATTCTTAGCCATTGGTAGCTCTATCACCCATGAGGGTGACTGAGATTGTGCAAAATAGGATATTTAGGTATGTGTTTTTTTTTTTTATAGAAATGGTTTGCTAGGTTGACAATCACCACAGCAAGTATATGTGGTGAGCATTTGAAAATCACAAGTCAAAGCAATTGTCTAAGCTACATATGGATGCTTGAAAGGTTGGCTAGAAGCCCAATTGGATAGGGTTGGGTGTTTGGAAGGATTTGAAGGACTACTAGAACACACCTAAGTATAAGCCCAAGTGTAAGAAGGCTAAGAAGAACCCAACATCAGAGACTAGGTCACTGCACACTAGGGGATCTACCCAGTTAGACACCACTTTGGATTAACTAGTAAGTAATATTATTTGATATTTTACAAATATGACATATATTCAATATGTTTAAATTAATTTCTTTAATTCTTTCATAAGTCTTGGGCTAATGAGTGCTCTCACAGGACCTATGCATTTTTTTTGTTATGTTTAATTTTTTTAAGTGTAAAATTAAATTAATTTTGTACTTTCTTTTCTTGTAGGATAGATATGTCGCTAAAGTTCAGCAACTATCTCAAATGTTGCAAGAATTTCTAGAGGGTCCTAGGGAGAGCTTGCTGCTAGTGTCCTAGTCAATGAAGAAGAGCTGTTGATAAAAGTCACTAGTGGCACCTATAAGGGCAAGGTTTATGGGATGGCTGCACATAGTGGTAGGAACAGAGCTACGTGTGGGACTAGTTCTACCACTTTTTTTGTGGCATCCTTTGCCTAAATTTATCTGGTAATGGTTGATGGTTTAAGGACCTAGATTAGGAACGAGATGACCTCAAAGTTCAATGAACAATTTGCATAGGTCCATACCAAAAATGCAAAGTTGGAGGTGTAGCTGTATTAGTTGCAAATTGTGATAAAGGCCCAATTGCAAGCTAGTAGCTCATCATTTTCATTTCCCAGTCCTCAAACTTTAACCCCGTAGGCTCCTTTCTAGCAACTTCCTACAGACCCACCAGCAAAGTAGCCATTAAATGATTAGTAAGATTCCCAGTCTCCTCCATCTGAGTTTCCACTTGATTATAGCTAGATATAGGATTTATTTCATTTTAGTTGTATTTATTTGACAATATTTTAGTTTTATTTTAATTATATATTTTAATTTCTAGAAATTTTCATTTGACAAATATTTATTTTAAATTTAATTTTTTTATATTTCATATTTATCTATAAATTTAATTTTTAGATTTATAATTTTATTATTTATTATACATCATTATAATTAAAAATTTGTTAAATTAATAATTAATTTAATATTTCTAGGAGATATAGATCCTCATAAAATTTTTATATATTCAATAATTTTTGGCGGTGGTATCTATTGGTAAAAAAAATAAATGTATTAAAAAATTCATTGATCATAAATTTAAAAATATTTTTTTGGCAACTTCACTCAACCAGTTCTTTTATTTTTTTTTGATCGACACAACCATCAGTTAAATTCAAGATGACTATCTCTCTTTAATTTATCAAATGACAAATCCATTTGTATTATTATTATACACATTGAAAATTGAATTTTTATTTCTTTTACTAGGGTTTTATTAACTGTAATATTAAATAATTTGTTTAGAAATAATTAATCGTCAAGCAAATAAATTGATGTTGCTGTAAAAATTTATTTTAATTTATTACTGCTATCATTCGGTAATATTCAAAAATATTACCATATGATGATTGTATTGATCAAAAATATTATTGATGACAGTAATACCAAATGATGTTTATCTGCTAGAAATGAACTTTATCAATTGATTTGGTCTTGTTTTGACGAATTTGGCCCACTAGAAATCAAAATTTTTTTTGTAGTGATATGGTTTGGGATTTAAACCCACAAGGGCTAATAAAGCAAGAATGGCTTAGGTAAGGAAAGAAAGGAGGTTAGCTTGCCTAGAAGTTCGAGTAGTTGATACTCGAAAGTTGGTCATAGAAGACCTTTATAGGACTTTTGTTAGCATAGGCTTTTGGACCCAAATTAAGTTGTCACCATAGAGAATGGACCTCTTACAAAAGAGAGAATTGAGCTAGTCATGCCATGCATCCCATGGAGCAAGCCAAGCAGCTGGACAATCAAGCTTGTTCTTGCCTTTTTAGTCTAAGAGACATGTAATTTTCAAACCTCACCATCTATGGCTTTGTCCAAGGCCTAGATTAGGTATGTATTGTTTGCTTGTTTTAAATAAGTGATCAATAAAATGCATTTTGTTTTCCCAATCATTTGTCTCAGTCATCTTCCTTTACCTCCATTTGCCTTTTTATGCCATGCATACCATGAACAAACCCATGATAATATTCTAGGTAAAATAATGAAGAAAATACTAGAAAAGACTATGCTGACCTCCTAAATCTTAACTTCAAACACTCAATCAATTGTGCAATAAGTAACAAAGAAGAAGAAGAGGATTGGGAAGCATCACTTGAACTACAAAGAGTGGTTGTACAAGAAGATAAAGGGATTAAGCCTCATGAAGAGCCTTTCAAAGCAATTAACTTATGATTAGATGAAGAGCAAAAAGAAATCAAGATTAAGAATAGATGGCTGACAAGGAAAGGAAAGCAATGATCTAACTACTGAGAGAGTATCAAGATGTATTTGCCTAGTCATATCAAGATGTGCTGGGTTTAAATACTAACATTATAGCTCATCACTTACTAATTATGCCCAGGTTCAAGCTAGTGAAGCAAAAATTACGATGGATGAAACCTAATATATTGATAAAGATGTAGGAGGAGGTCAAGAAATTGTTTGACACTAGGTTCATCAAAATAACTAAATATTTGGAATGGGTGGCCTAATGTTGTACTCATATCTAAGAGGGATGAGAAGATATAGGTATGCATGGACTATCAAGATCTAAACCAAACAAGTTCAAAAGATGATTTTCTACTTCTCTATGTTAATGTATTGGTGGATAATGTTACAAGGTACACCATTTTCTCATTCATGGATGGATTCTCAAGATACAACTAGATCAATTTAACTCCTAAAGACAAGGAGAAGATGACTTTCATCACTTTATAAGGAACCTTTTGTTATAAAGTAATGTCATTCATATTAAAGAATGCTAGAGTAATACACTAGAGAGCCATGATAACCTTATTCCATGGCATGATGCGCAAGGAAATAGAGGTATATGTCAATGACATCATTGCTATATCCAAATTTGAAGGAGAACATATTGTGCATCTCAAAAAGCTCTTTGATCACCTAAGAAAATATCAGCTCAAGTTGAAATGCACATTTGGTGTGAGATCAGGGAAGTTGATGGCATACATGGTGAGTCAAAAGGGAATTGAAGTTCATCCAAAACAAAAAAAGGAAGTGCAAGGGTTCTTAGGGAGAATAAATTACATTGCAAGATACATATATAACAATTGATGGCCGATTATGAACCGATATTCAAACTCCTTCACAAAAACCAAGGGGTTAAATGGGATATGTCAAGAGGCACTCAATGAGATCAAACAATACCTCCAAAATCTATCAAATCAGTTCCCCTAGTATCAGGAAGACCGCTACTTATATGTCTAACTATGCATGAAGAGGCATTGGGGTGCATGCTAAGGTAGCATATTAAACTAGAAAGAAAAAGTAGGTGATTTACTACCTCAATAAGAAGTTTACTAGTTATGAGTCAAAATACTTGATGCTTGAAAAAACTTGATGTATCTTGGCATGGGAGGCTCACTACCTCCGGAAGTACATGGTATGCCATACCACCTTAATGATTTCAAAGATGGATCCAATCCAATCAAGTACCTCTTTGAAAAACTAGCTTTAACTAGGAAGATCGCAAGGTATCATATGTTTTTGTCTAAGTATGACATCTAGTAGGTCTCATAAAAGGCAATAAAAGGATGTATAATAGTCAAACATCTAGTAACAAGCCCAAGTCTAGACCAAGAACTTGTCTTTTTGAGTTTCTTGATGAAAACATCATGGCACTCCCGACCATTGATAGATTGCCAAAAGAAGAAAGGTGGTCATTATCGTTTGATGGTGCATCCAAGAATGCCAACAGAAGAAAGGTGGTTATTGTTGTTTGATGGTGCATTCAATGTACTAAGGCATGGAATCATGGCAATCCCAAAGGGAAACATTATCTCATGACTGCCAAGTTGTGCTTTGAATGCACCAATAATGCAGCAGAATATGAAGCATTACCCCATGACAACCAAGTTGTGCTTTGAATGCACCAACAATGTAGTAGAATATGAAGCTTGTGCCATAGGTGTTCAAGTAACCCTGAGCTATCAAATTGATTCACTAGATGTATATAGCACTAGTAATTTACCAATTGAAAAGGGAATAAGAGACTAGAGGTCCTAAGTTAATTCCCTATCAATGCCATATTAATCAACTAGAAAAATAGGTTAAGGACATCACTTTTAATCATGTGCCCAAAGAGAAGAACCATATAGTAGATGCCTTAACCATGTTATCATCCATGTACCCAACAATGAATGAGGATGATCTCCCAAAAATACATATGAGGAGGTTTGGCTCACCAGCTTATTGTGTAATTGTCAAAGAAAAACTACCATAGTATGAAGAAATTGAATAGTTTGTCAGAACTAGGGAGTATCCCACTGGCGCATCATAAAATGATAAAAGAACTCTGAGAAGATTGGCAATGGGTTTCTTTCTTAGTGGTGAAATTCATTACAAAAAAAATCATGATATGATGTTTTTGAGATGTATTGAAGCCAAAGAAGCATAGAGAATTGTAGACACCTAATTTTGTCTGGTCCACTTTACAAAATTTTAACCTAAATCAAAATTAAAATTTAAATAAGGTTAACCCAAAAATATTCCCAAACCCAAAGATAAAGCCAAAAATAAAAAATAAAGCAAATGATAATAAGATAAAAGATAAATCCAAGAATTGAATAAAAGATAACAAAAGTGGAAAGTAAGATGATAAAATACAAGAAAACTTGAAATGTTAATCCAAGAGATAAATTAGAAAAGATGACAAGATGATGAAGATAATGAGAGATAATAAGATAAATAAGAAAACATAAAATAATAAAAGATAATAGTTAAGATAAAACAGAGAAACAAGAGTTAAACTAGAAAACAAACTCTCAAATTCTATAACTATAAAAGCCATTCATGCAACACAAAAAGCGGGGGAATCCAGAAAAAATGTAGAATAGTTTTCAGAACCAAAAACCCCACACTCTTCACTTAAACAGCCGGCACCCTCATCTCAACCCAAGAGGAAAGTTTTCACTGCAACCAAAAAGGCGAAAACTCATAACCCCCTCTCAACCCATCAATATCACCCAAAATCGAAACACCTCTACTACACGTTTCCAACCCCTTTACTCCAAGGAGACAATAGAAAGCTTCCTCACCCAAGGACGACAACACTCTAGCTCCTTCATTAAACAGAGATCCCCATCTTCCCCTCCTTCACGGTTCCTGTCCTTACTCCGAAGAGACCAGTGACTCTAACTAGAGCTTGGCATTGTTGCTCACTGTGCCATTATTATTCCAGGGGTCTTGCCATTGCCTGGACTTTGTTGCGCACTGTTCTGTTTCAGGGGCTTTTCCACCACACCGTCACCCCTAGGAGTCTTAGTTCAAACTCGTTCTTGTTGCGCCACCTAGTTTTGTTGCATTATTGCTTAGCTTCACTGTTTCTGTTGCAACGTCCTCACTTACCGCTCCTCTCCCAGTCAACACCTAAGAATCTTAGCCCAAGAGAGTAAAGATAGCCGCTGTTGAACGTCACACTTAGCCAAGACCTCGTCCTGGAATGGAAAGGGAATTCTTTTAAAAATATTTTCAAAACTCTGGCCTATAATAGAAAGGGAATTTTCTCAAAATTATGTGTAAAACCTTGGACTAGAATAGGAAGGGGGTTTTTCTCAAAATTATTTTTAAATCTCAATCCAAAATGGGCCGGGATTATTTTCAAAAATCTTTTTTTAAAATTTTTTAAAACCAACATAAATTAATTAAGGTAATTTAATTAGATCATTTTTGGTACTGAAAGGGCGTTTAGGGTGCTAATACCTTCCCTAAAGTATAACCAACCCCGACCTAATCTCTAAAATGTAGACTATTTTTAATTAGGTGTTCGATCTCACCTTTAGACAATTTAGATCGGTGGTGACTCCAAAACAAAATTTTAGGGTCAACAACTTGGCAACTCCGCTGGAGACATTAGAGGGTTGGGCCAAGTTAAAAATGATCTTATCAATTTCTTGATTGATTTGTTAGTTTGATTTTTATTTTTGTGGAGGTGGCAAAATAAAAAGGTACACTTACTAGCTTCTAGTGTTTGTGAATATTTAAATTTTGTACCTATTTATTTATTTTTATAAAAATATATATTTTTGCATGTGATTTTTTTTTTTAGATTTGGAATATGATTCCCTGCACACACTATCACTCTCACCACGCACTAGAATAAAGAGGAGGTCATGACCCTGTGCCCTATACCTAGGCCATATAAAATACCTTGTAAGTTAGAGGGGTGTAGTAAGTTAGCCTTCGAGAAACCTTCAATCTCTGCATAGGTGCCCGAAACACACTCGACTCAAATTTGTCCTCCTAAGGACAATTTCAGAACTTAATGTAGGAAACATAGAACCTACCTCTGCACTATCAATAACCCTAGAGTTATCCCTTGTGAGAGAGAGTTTTGGCTCAAACCCCTGAGAGTGAACAGGGACCTAGGACTTACCTGAATTTAGGCAAGATGGGGAACATTTTAATATTACATTTTCCTTATCTCATCATGTGCTAATCATTATGCTTTTAACACAATTCCTCTATCATATACATTTTACTTCTATATGTATGAAGGTTTTAAGTTTAGCCTTTATTTACCCGGAGAATAATAGGGGCAAAGTATTGTTAGCTTTTAAAGACTTCTAAAGTTCTTTCTTTGACAACATAAAGTACAATAGGAGATAGTTTAGGAACTTGTTTAGGGAATGTAGACCCTTACCAACATGCATAGAAATAAATCACAAGAGGAACTTACCTAGAATAGCATGCATTCTTTATTAACACTGGTCACCTCTTTACCTGAGTTTCCATTTTTGTATCATGCATGGCATCACTACATTCATATGCATAAATACTCATTTGCATGCCAATAATTTATTTTCTAAAAAATTCAAGAGGATTAAAAGGAAATCATGGCTCCTACAATGCTATCCCAGTCAAAACTCATGGTAGAACAAAGGCAACAGAAGTCTGTGGAAGAGTTATACGTAGAAATTGGAAATCTCAGAGTTCAAATAGCTCGACTAACCGAGCTACTCATGTCCAAAGAAAATATGCAAAGTGAGTCCCCACAAGACCCATCAAATCAGTAACGAGAAAACTAGCCAGATCGTAATTAGGCATATATTATGGAAACAGAAGCTAGCTCCATTCCAAACCTTAACGAATTAAAGGAGCAGGAAAAATTAAAAACATTACCTAAAGAAGCATTGATCCGAGAGAAATATGAGTTGCTAGAAGCCAGGATGAGAAAAATAGAAGGGTTTGCTGACGATGATATCCTAGATGGGCATGAGATTAGATTGGTATCAGATGTTGTTATACCCCCAAAATTTAAGGTACCAAAATTCAAAAAGTATGATGAAACATCTTGCCCTAGGGCACACATCTTCATGTACATCCAAAAGATGGCTACTTATACGGATAATGAGAAACTTGTTATCCATGTCTTTTAAGATAGTTTAGTCGATAAAGCTACCAATGGTAACTAGATCATTATTCTATCCGAACATGAAAAGATTTAGTAGAAACTTTCATGAGGCATTACAAGTACAATCGGAGCATAGCCCTTGACAGGTTCCAGATCCAAAACATGGCAAAAGAGGATAACTAATCCTTTAAGGCCTACTCAATGATGGAGGGACATGGCAACAAGGGTACAACCACCTCTTTTCGATAAGGAAATGGTCACTATATTCTTAAGTACTTTGACATATCCCTTTTACAGAAAAATGGTGGGATTTGCTAACATGAGCTTTGCAGACCTTATAGAGATTGGTGAGAGGATCGAAAAGGGAATAAAGGTTAGTAAGATGGGGAGATCCTTGGAAGGCAATACATTCCAAAAGAAGCCTCAATTCAATAGTTAAAAGAGTGAGGATGTACATTCTATAAATTACCACAATAAGGAAAAAGGCAAAGTCAAAAATTTTGATAAAAATCAACCTACATGCCAAGTGTCTTATGCATCAGTAATGAGTGTTACTGTACCTCGGGCTACCTATATCTCATCACCCTATCAAAACCAACCACAATCGGTGCTATCTCTGCAACCTACCCAATACCAACCATTTCAACAAGTGTAGCTGGTGCAATCCTAATCCAAGCCACCAATACAAGCTAATAGTACCAAATGTCAAAACTTTGATCCCATCCCAATACTGTATTCATAGTTATTGGCATAATTACTACAAAATAACTTGTTGGCATTATGCCTTATTTGTCCATGCCAACCTCTGTATCTTGCATGGTATGATGAGAAGCTCACATGTGATTACCATACAGGGCAAAAGGGCATACAATAGATAATCGCACTGCTTTCAAGAAGAAGGTACAAGACTTGATTGACACTAAGTGGTTAACATTTGATCAAGTAGCTCCAAGACCAGATGTGCATGGTAATCCTTTACCTGATCATGACAATTAAAATGTTAACAACCACTAGAATAGCATGGGCAAAACCGAGGCCTTGTGGTTGGAGAGGACTAATTGACTTGGGATAGAGAGTCCATTCTCATACCATTTACTACAAGTTGGATTATTTCTTTTTTACCTTATGGCACCTGCTAATGACTCTGCCGAAGCCTTAGCAAGAATTTTGTATGGGCACATTCCTTAATTTAATAAAATGCTTAGTATGATGAATGCATTACTAAATCAACACTGGGCCAATTAGTTTATCCCAAAGATTGACACTTATAAGTATTAAAATGAAGAAAGGTTTTCTTTTCCTAATTTTATTCTTGATAAATCCAATTGCCCATGATAAAATAGGTATGCTTGAATACTCAATTCTTTATGATGACTGAGTGTCTTCTGATTAAAAGAAAAATAAGAAAGAGAGCCTATAGTGAGGATGTGCTTATGGTGAGGAAATAGATACCATAGAACTTGTCTAAATGCCTCTCAAAGCTATTAGTAGATATCACATTACTCAAGAAATGACCTAGGTCATCTTTGGATAGTTTGAGCCTTTCAAGGTAAACCCTAATATCTAAACTCCCATAGTCACCCATTCAAACCTATAAAAGGATAGCAAGACCCTTTATTCGATTTCCTTCCTTTGACTCACATCAACTTTATCCTTTCAATCAAAAATCATTTCTCCACCATAAAGGAGAGCTAAAAGGAGTACCTCTGCTATCAAAGAAGAAAAATGCTATAAGCAATAATTTAAAGCTAGATTGAAGATGCCTTCCAAAACTTTGTAAAAAAAAAAAGTCCAAAGAAAAAGGAAAAAGAGAAGAAATATTGAAAGAAAATGAAAAGGAAAGGTGTTAGACCAAAAAAAAAAAAAGAGAAAAGGCCAACTGAAAGAAAGAAAAAGAGATTAGTAAAGAGGAATAGACTTCACCTTGAGCCAACAAAGTCATCCAAAAAGGAAAAGGAAAAAGTGAGACATCACGTACTCAAACATCTCACACTCTCCTTTTTTGATAAATCCTTATCTCTTCCATTCTTACCCATTACCTAAGCCTAATATTACAAGCTGAGTAAAGTCCTAGTGATCTTGGTTAGTATGGTAAACTAATTGAAGTGGAGAGAGGCATGAAAACAAGCCTATGGGGTATCTATGAATGCCAACACATGAGTGTAAACACTTGAAAATGATTTAAGAGTGCAAATACTTGAGAGAGATTAGAGTGAGTACTTTGCAGAACACTTTTGATTCTGGAGAATTAAGTAATTATTATGTGCATTCCCTTGAGGCATCACTTGGATAATAAAAGAGAATGGGTAAGAAAAACTATCTCAACATTGTTACTTATAGGCTGTCAAAATTTAAACTAGGGCAATCAAGGATAAAACCATATCCAAATGACCTACCTTTGAAGAAGGGAGGGATTAAGAGAAAAGTTATGAAGGGATCCTAGCCATCAAAAAGAATCAAACCCAATTCCCAAAGGTATTACCCTCAGAGTTTTCAATACTTTGATATACTCAAACTAGGGTAATGGGTCATTGACCCACCCAATGATCTCTCTTTTAAATAGTTTTATACCCTTTATGCTAATCCTTATTTCTCAAAAATGCATTCTCATGCAAAGTAAAAAGTGTTAGGTGCCAATAAGGGTGTTAAAAGAGGTACTGCTCGAAAGCATAAGATATGGAAAAATGCTGATGGTAAATGAAGAACAGTTTTAAGCTGTGATTTCCAAGCATGATTAGAAGACAAGGAAGTAGGAGTATGTCAAAAGGGGTTCAGTTCAAATATGCAAACAAGGGCAATAGTACAAACACTTGAAAGGCACCACATGTCTCGAACATTGGTCTATATGTGCTTGCCTTAAGTCCTCCCATGAGTTCATGATTAGGAAAGCAAGTTGGAGCCATGAAAACTCCTAATTAATAATTTGATGAAACATTGAATCATCAAGCATTATTTCATCATGAGCATACATCTGCATCCCTATGTGTAGATAAATCAAATCTAGAATGTTTTTCTTAAGGTTTCTTTCAATAAATCAATCCTAAAATGGCTTACTTTAGGTTATTAACCTTAACTTAGAATGGTTGTCTCCAAGTTCACCCTAGAATGTGGTTTTCTAGGCTACTAACCTTAATTCAAATCCTGAGACATGTTACCCCAAGTTCTTTAAATCCTGAGACAGGTTACCTCAGGTTATTTTGTTTCAAATCTTAAGTTGCTCTTCAATATCCCTAAGGGTGGATTTAGTACCCTTCACATGTCCTCCTTGGGTGGACAGCAACTATTCAAAATCCCCAAGGGCAGGCCTAGTAACCCTTCACATCCCCATGGGTGGATTTACTACCCTTCAATGTTCTCATTAGACAGACGGTAACCCTTTAAGATCCCTAAGGGTGGATCCGATAACCCCTCATATCCCCGAGGGTGGATTTAGTACCCTTCAATGTCCTTGTTGGGTAGATAATAACCCTTTCATATCCCCGAGGGTAGACCTAATAATCTTTCAATGTCCTCATTAGGTGGACGGTAACCCTTCAACATCCCTGAGGGTGTACCTAATAACCCTTTACATCCCCGAGGGTGGATTTGGTAACCCTTCAACATCCCCAAGGGTGGACTTGGTAACCTTTCACATCCCTGAGGGTGGATTTAGTACCCTTCAATGTCTTCATTGGGTAGACAGTAACCCTTTAACATCCCCGAAGGTGGACCTGATAACGTGTTACATCCTCAAGGATGGATTTAGTACCCTTCGATGTCCCCTAGGGTGATAGTAACCCTTTGTATTACATTCTGATCTGGACAAAATAGTGTCTCTCAGCCTGTGCCCATCTTCTAGTCCCTAAAAGATGAGCAAAGAGGGGCAATCTGTAGATACCTAATTTTGTCTAACCCACTTTACAAAATTTTAACCTAAATTAAAATTAAAATTTAAATAAGGCTAACCCAAAAATTAATCCCAAACCCAAGATAAAGCCAAAATAAAAAATAAAGCAAATAATAATAAGATAAAAGATAAATCCAAGAATTGAATAAAAGATAACAAAAGTGGAAAGTAAGATGATAAAATACAAGAAAACTTGAAATGTTAATCCAAGAGATAAATTAGAAAAGATGACAAGATGATGAAGATAATGAGAGATAATAAGATAAATAAGAAAACATAAAATAATAAAGATAATAGTTAAGATAAAACAAAGAAACAAGAGTTAAACTAGAAAACAAACTCTCAAATTCTATAACTATAAAAGCCATTCATGCAACACAAAAAGAAGGGGTATCCAGAAAAAACGTAGAATAATTATTAGAACTAAAAACCTTGCACTCAGCCAGCACCCTTATCTCAACCCAAGAGGGAAGCTTTCACTGCACTCTGCCGTAACCAAAAAGGCAAAAACCCGTAACCCCCTCTTAACCAAATGGTATCACCCAAAACCAAAACACCTCTACTAAACGTTTCCAACCCGTTTGCTCCAAGGAGACAACAGAAAGCTTCCTCGCCCAAGGACGATGATGCTTAAGCTCCTTCATCAAACGGAGATCCTCATCTTCCCCTCCTTCACGATTCCTGTCCTTGTTCCAAAGAGACTAGCAACTCTAACTAAAGCTTGGTGTTATTGTTCATGTGCCATTGTTATTCCAGGGGTCTTGTCACTGTCTGGACTTCATTGCTACATTGTTCTATTTTAGGGGCTTCACCACCACATCATCACCTCGAGGAGTCTTAGTTCAGATTCATTCCCATCACGCCACCTGGTTCCATTGCACTGTTGCTCAGCTTTGCTATTTCTGTTGCAATGTCCTCACTTACCGCTCCTCTCCCAGTCAACACCCAAGAATTTCAGCTCAACGAGAGTAAAGACAGCCGCTGTTGAACATCAGACTTAGCCAAGAGTTCTCTCCACTGAAACTAGGATTCTTGTACGCTAAAATACATCAGCTGTTGAAGCTCTGTCGAAGTCTATCGTAGTCTGTCTTTGCAACTTTCCCCTCACTTGCTGGAAGCTTCGTCACTGTACTTCATCTATTCTTTTTTTTACTCCGCCACTGAAGTTGCTTGAAGTTGAAAGGTGTTTGAAGACCCAGACGCTGCTATGCGGAAAAGTTGCCATTAGCTAGTCCTACCTCACCATCATTCAGTCACGTTGCCTCTGTCGCAGTGATCCTAACTCACCCAGCTACTATCTACATTTCAAGTTCACATCTAAATGGCTCAAGAGGAGATCATACTGCACTATTCTATTCTCACCTCTACTCTGTCTCAACTCTGACTTTGACCACAACACCAGAACCTGTGCACCGTTGCAAACCCAGTTCTTGTTGCTGGTCTTGATGCTACCTCCGGACTGCCCCAAAAGATTTCTTGCCATTCTAATATAGGATCTTGGCTTTCCATCGCATCTTTTCACTGAGACACACCACAAATAATGGCACAAGACTCACTTACGAGAGGTATGTCATGCAGTTTTTGTACTACAATACTAGGGTCTTTATTGTTTTTATTGTTATGATATTATTTGGGAGTCAGTTTTAGTCTTCTTTTAGAAGCTCATGGTATGTTGAAAGTGTAGTAAAGGAAGGTGATATGGATCTTGATCTAAAAAAGATAGTTAAGTGAATTTTTTTATATGGATCTTGGTCTGGAATAGAAAGGGAATTTTTTTAAAAATATTTTCAAAAACCCAAACCTAGAATAGAAAAGAAATTTGCTCAAAATTTTTTTTAAAACCCTGGACTGAATAGGAAGGGGGTTTTTCTCAAATTATTTTTAAATCCCAATCCGAAATGGGCAGGAATTGTTTTCCAAAATCTTTTTTTAAAATTTTTCAAAACTGACGTAAATTAATCAAGGTAATTTAATTAGATTATTTTTGGTACCGAAAGGGCATTTAGGGTGCTAATACCTTCCCTAAAACGTAACCCGCCCCCAAACCTAATCTTTGAAACATAGACTATTTTTAATTACGTGTTCAATATCACCTTTAGATAATTTAGATTGATGATGACTCCAAAACAAAATTTTAGGGTCAACAGATACAAGTGATCCACAAAGGGGTATATGGAATACACATCAATAGTTAATGCTATGGCTAAAAAAGTTCTAACAGTAGGATACTATTGGCCAACTATGGAATCTAACTATATTAATTATGTCAAGAAGTGCACAAGTGTCAAATTTACACTAATAAAATTCATGCATCCCCTTTAGCAATCAATATGCTAACCTCACCATGGCCATTCATAGTGTTGGGTATAGATGTGATTAGGCCGATCGAACGTAAAACCTTCAGTGATCATCATTTCATCCTAGTGGCAATTGACTATTTTACAAAATAGGTGGAAGCTACATCATATAGCAATGTTACCAAGACAATGGTTCTAAGGTTTCTCAAGAGGGAGATCATATGTAGGTATGGTCTTCTAGAAAGGATTATTACTAATAATGCCAAAAATCTCAATAGCAAAATGATGAAATAATTGTGCAAGAAGTTCAAGATAATTCATCATAACTTAACCCCGTATCACCCAAAAATCAATGGACCGATAGAGTTTTGGGCGATACAAGGTGGTGAATAAGAATATCAAGAAAATCATAGAAAACATGACTATCACTTATACAGATGCATGAACAATTGCCTTTTGCCCTCCATGGGTATTGTACATTAATGAGAACCTTAACTGGGGTAGCCTCATTCTCTCTGATATATGGATTGGGAGTCATTCTCCTATTCGAAGTAGAAATACCATCACTAAGAGTACTAATGAAAACCTAACCCAATGAGGTAGAATGCGTTAGAATGTAGCATGAGCAACTGAACTTAATTGAAGGAAAAATGCTAGCAGCCTCATCTCATGGGTGGCTTTATCAAAAGAGAATGATAAGAGCCCATGGCAAGAAAGTCCATCCAAGGCAACTTCATGAGGGAGATCTGGTGTTGAGAAAGATCTTATCGATTGCAAGGGATAACCAAGGCAAGTGTCCCTAAATTAAGAAGTGTCTTATGTGGTGAACAAGACATATTTTAGAGGAGCATTAATTCTGACAAACATGGACGACAATGAGCTCTTGAATCTAGTGAATGTCAATACTGTTAAGAAGTATTATGCTCAAAGCTTAGCACATGCTTAGCCAAGGACCAATGTTTGGGATTTGAGCATAGATGAAATCAATGTTGCCTTCAAAAGAACTTATTTACCTTTACCCAAATTCTCATTTTCACCCATGTTTCATTTTTGCTTTATTATTTGCTTACCAAAACCCTCAAAGGGATGTAAAAATTGGATTTACCTAGATTTATCAATGAATATAATCCTTTCTTTCTTAAGACTTGCCTTGTCTTTCCCATATTTGTATCTATCTTGCATTTTATCTTAAACATGTATTTGAAACATGTCAAACAAGTAAAAATCAAATAGCAGTGTTTGTGAGTTACATGTCTTAAGTCTTAAACACAAACAAAAAAAGCTTGGGCCAATTCAAGTTGTTAGCAAGTCTCCCTAAAAGAAGAATCCTTAAAGAAAGTTCCTTCAAAATATGACCAAAGCAAAACTCCATACAAGGAAATTCACCCAACATAAATGGAGAAACAAAAGATCGACAGTCACAAAAAAAAGGATTTCACATCTTGCCAATTGATTCAATCATTGGTAGGCAAATTCCCTACAAGACATTGGCACTTGACCTTGGTCCACCCACAAGTTTATTGGTTAGGAAAGTAGGTTGGAGTCATGAAACTCCTTAATCAAAACTTATAATATCATCAAGCATACTACACACATTAAACATGTCATCTCAAATTCACATATCAAAAAGGTCATTTCGAGAAGAATACATTCATATCATCTTAAAGTCATATATCAAACAAGTCATATCAATAAGAACTTGCTCATATCAATTTAAGTCATTCATATTAAATATCACATTCTTGGGAAGAATCTATTCATACAATATAGGTGATTACAGGAAGAATTTGTTTGTATTATATCATAAGTTGCTCATAGGTATCCCTGTTAGGTGGATTATAACCCCTCACATTAAATCCTAAGTTGCTCTTGCATATCCCTACTAGGTGGATGATAACCCATCTTGTTCATACCAAGAATGTCATTTCAAGAAGAACCTGTTCATGTTAATACATGTCATTGTGAGAACAACCTTTCATATTAAATCCTAAGTCACTCTTAGATATCCCTGTCAAGTGAATTATAACCTTTCACTTTAAATCCTAAGTTGCACTTAGGTATCCTTGTTAGGTGAATGATAACTCTTCACATTAAATCCCAGGTTGGTTTTCTTAGTATCCCTATTAGGTGGATCTTGATCCTTCCGAGGAAATCCCTATTGGGTGAATTAAAACCCTTCATATTAAATTGTAAGTTAGTTCTCTCTAGTATCCCTCTTGGGTGGATCTTGACGCTTCAAAGTGAATCCCCATTGGGTGAATTGAAACCCTTCACAATCCTAGCTTAGTTTTCTTAGATATCCCCATTGGGTGGATTAAAACCTGGCACTTTAAATCCTAAGTTGCTACTAGGTATCCTTGTCAAGTGATTATAACCCTTCACCTTAAATCCTAAGTTGCTCTTAGGTATTCTTATTGAGTGCATTATAACCCTTCACCTCAAATCATAAGTTGGTCTTAGATATCCTTACTAGTGGATGATAACCTTTCACATTAAATTCTAAGTTCGTTTTCTTAGGCATCCCCATTGGGTGGATATTGAACCTTCCAAGTAAATCCTAAGTTGGTTTTATTTAGTATCCTATTGGGTGGATTTTGACCCTTCCAAGTTAATCCTCAAATTGGCCTTGGCCAAAATAGTGTCTCTTAACCTTTGTCTATCTTCTAGTTCTTAAAAGATAAGCAAAGGGGGTCAATTTACAGATACCCAGTTTTGTTTGGCCTATATTAACTTGATTCTATTTTAGCCCAAATCCATATCTAAACTAAAAATCAAGAAGAAAATAAAATATTATGCTCATGAGCAAGTTTTTTGCTTAAAATTGGGTAAAGCAAAAATAATTTAGAGACATGTTGATCTTAATTCAAAATGGCAATGGGTTTTAAAACTTTAAGTCAAATGAAGCTTGTTACCTAATTTTCAAAATTCTTCAAGATGAGGATTTAAGTAAAAAATAAAAAAAAATTATAAAAGAGAGGATTTAATAAGATAATTCAGTTGAAGTTTTGGATACTTATCTAGAGGTTTGAAAGGAAGATAATTCCCTTAGGTAATCCCAAAAGATTTAGGAGAATTTCAAATGAGGATAGGATAAAGATTAATTTGAAAAGAACTCTACTAACTGACTAACTATTAAAGGGGTTCTCCTTCAGCAACTCATGACTCACTTTTCGTTAAAGGAATTCACCCAAAAGTTTAGTTGGCTATTCACTCTCACTTACAACTGTCACTCCCTCACAAACCTCTACACGCTATCACTTTTCACCAAATACCCACTACTCTACAACCAAAGGCCACTATCTTGCCATCATCATCAGGGGTCACTGGCAAAATTGACTGTCATCCAATAGCTATCAACAAAGAATGCCACCAATAGGGAAAGTCACCTCGTAGTGCCTTTCCACTAGAAGTATTTGTACCATTGCCTCACTATTGCTCGCCACTATTGTTGCTTAGGAAGTTATTATCTACCACTAAGAGCCTTCATTGCATTGTCATTCATGAAATCCGTCATCACAGGGCTTCCTTGCCCTTTCTAAAACCTACCCAAAGCTCATCCTCAATTACACTCATTGCACATCATGAACTTAGCCACTTATTTCCCCAATTGGACTAGTCTTTCCCCAACTATGAATCAATTCCAAGTTTACTATTAACAAGACTAAAAGGTCAAACACCTAACTTGAGAAAAACTTGCCTAGTTAGCTTTCAATTTCAACTTCTTTACTTGGAAATTTTGCCACCATTAAAATGGGAATTCACTATGGTAAATAGATTAAATTTGGTATGCAATGATTGAATTCTCATCTTGAAACGAGCTTCTTTGAGTTGAATATGCTATGACTTGGTTAAATAATTTTTATGGAAATTGCCTTTGATGTAATTATAGGTTTGACTAGATTCTAAGCTAATAGCTTATGTTGCCTTTTGAGCTAAATGTGCTGTGACTCAGTTTGCTAAGTGTCTAGCGGCCAATCAACTTGCTTGGATAAAGTTGGCTTTGAATATTTGCTTATGTTGTTTTAGTTGTGATTTGATTCAAATGTGTTTGTGTGAATTTGCTTTAAAGTGTGGCTGTATTGAATAATGGGTTTTTTGATTTGGTTTGTTGCCATTTTGATTATTAAGGATCCAGTTTTGAAGAAGCAATTGAATGCCTCTAGGGTGGTTACCTAACATTTCAATAAGCTAAATGTCTCACGGCCATTTGTTTATTAAGAATTCTACTAGTTTATTATTTTTTTTATTTGTTCTTGCTTCTTTCTTTATTTTGGATATTCATATTTGAATTTGAATTGCAATTTTCTCATGGTGTAATTTATTTGGGGACATTATTCTATAATTCAAACATTAGTTTGTATTTTGAAAAGGACTTTTTTTTAACTGGCCAGATTAATTCATCATATCTAAATGTATCAATGGGAATCCAAGGGTCCAATGTGCATGAGAATCCAAGATTTTCCAAAATTATTACGATTTTATTTTAAAATTTCAATTTGGAGTGAGAGGAAAATTTCAAAATTAATATTTTATTTTAAACCTCAATTTGGAGAGGTAGAAAATTTTTTCAAAATTATTTTAAAACCCCAAATTAGAAGGACAGGGGAATTTTTCTAAAAAAGTAAGTTTTTTTTCCAAAACCTCAATCCAGATTGACTTGGGATTTTTGTGAAGTTAACATTTTATTTTAAACCCCGATCTGGAGGGATAAGGGAATTTTATAAGTTTATTTTTCCAAAATCCCAATCTAGAATGGGTAGAAATTATTTTTAAACAAAATATCCCTTTTTAAAATTAAAATTTTTAACCCAACACTAAACTAGGACAAGACAATTTAACTAGATTATTTAGGTACTGAAAAGGCATATAGGATATTAACACATTCTTTATATGTAATTAACCCCCAAACCTAATCTCTAAAACATAAATCATCTTTGATCAATTGTCTAATCTCACACTAGAAAAATTAGGTTTGTAATGACTCTATTTTTTATTGTAAAAGCCTATTTTCCCCTCACTCCAAAAACAAGAGAGAGATTTTTGCATGGGATCACCACTCTGTGTCGTGATGTTGCAATAAGAAAAAAGAGGAAACAATTAAGGAAAATGAGAAGACCAAACAAAATGAGAAGAAGCAATGGTTGTGTGCTTTTTAAAAGGATTTCTATCAATAGATTATTTTGAATTCTAATGAGTAAAAGTGAAATTAATTTTATCGAGTAATTTTTTAGCGGCATATTGAGGAAAGCCACCAATAATATTTTTAAAAAAATAACTAGCAATTAAAATCTACTATTAAAATTACTATTTCTGATGGATAATTAGCAATTATGGCTACTAGTAATATTATTGGTTAGCAACTAGTAATATTACTAGCTACAATAGCCTTTAGCGAAATAAAAATATACATGGTGAAAATTTTATCTCAAGAGCCATCGTTGGTAGAAAATTGGCTCACAATTTTCTACCACGATTACTGAGGGATATGGCTATCCGCAAGTAAAATATTTTTTTACCAACCAACACATTTCCACTACAAAATTTATCAATAAAATTAAATTTGCTTATTTTTATCAGTGGATAAGACATTCGCCTAAAATATCTATTAGAAATTAGGGAATTTCTTATAGTGACGCTATCATTTTTCAAAAGAAATATAAAAAATCTTAAAGCTACAATTTGTATTGATTCCTTCTTGATATTTAGAATCACAGATGACGCAAAACATGATGGGTTATACACAATAATGTTGTTTTTATAAATAAAATTTTATTAAACATTTATCATACACTAAATTATAAAAACCCACTTGAAAGGCACACCACAAACCATAGTTATGTGTACTTTTTGTTCCTTTCCTTAAGAAGCACTTATCCTTACCAGGAAGCATTTATGAGGGATAGGGATCCGATTGGATGAGATAGTTTAAGAGAGACAAAAATAAAATTAAGAGTAAAAAAAATAATGAAAAAAGTAGGACTCACTTGGAAGTTATTACCACTCAAAGTCTAACATTTTCAAATTTTCCAAATTTCCAATAATTGCAGTAAAGATTATAAAGATGTATTACATATGACTATGTGTATATGTTGATTCCCAAATTTGTTTTTGGTTATATAATACATAATATAGAGTAAAAAATGCATATAAGCATCATGATTATGATGATGATGATGATGATAATAATAAATGATAAGTAATTAGTTATTATAAAAAGCAAAATAAGAAAAATTATTCAAAATATCTTTAGAAAATAGAATACAGTCACCTCGTAACACGTTTTTGCGTAGTTCTAACACTTGATTCTGTATGAAACATCTAAGAGGATGTTTTTAAAAATTATTTGATAAGAATTACCGTTAGTTTACACTGTTAGCACAAGGATTTTGAGAAAACTATCATTTTAATATTAGAGCAAGGATATTTTCAATTTTTTTACTTTTTTAAAAATCAATTTGAGGCTTGTTTGATTCTATTTTTGTTTTCTTATTTTTGTAAATTATCTTATAAAATTATTTTTCAAAATTATTTCACAAAATAAAAATACAAAAATTTTGTTAGATAAACTTATTTTGAGAACAGTTTTGAAATCTTAGAATGCAAAAAACATAAATGATAAATTTTGTTTTTTGAGAATAAATTTTAATAAAAAAACTCATTCGGTTGGATATAAAAAAAAAAAAAATTGCTTATAATAACTTGTAATTTTGTAAATAAATTATAGATATCCTCTACATAGAACTCTAATTGATCGCTCACGAGATAAACCCACCCATTGTAACTATGCATTTTTAAAGTTAAAAATGTTAAAAATAATGACTTTATTAATTCCACGATATTCATTTTTTATGTATTATATCACAAATAATCATCACACTTATTGTCATTCATCATACATAAATAACACATTCTTATATACTAATATGATAACGAGTTTGATTTTGATCAATTCTACTCCGTGCCAACTAGCTGATACAAATTGAATTAACATTTAAATAAATTAAATTGCTTAAACTATACACTAACATTTTTACACTCTACCCACATCCAATTTTAAAATAAAAAAAATAATAGTTAAAAGTTCTTATAACTATCCATTGTCGTTGATTCCATAGGCATGTATTGCGAGGAGATGCCAATTGCCAAGACACCAAACTTCAAGCTGGTTCACATAGTCTTTGCCATGAGTTCTAGAATTGTCGTTTGTCAGAAAATGGTTAGTTTCTCGTACAGTGAAGAATGAACATGTTGAGACATAAAATGTCTCTCCTGCTATGGCTGGTGCAAGGCATTTCTGCCCGAGCAACTTCTTTGGCTTTTTAATTAGTACTTGTTTTGGGATTGAAATAAACATTATCTGAAAGATTGGAGACTAAGCTGGTACGAGAAGAAGATGAGAAAAAAAGGGTCATCGCAATAAGGAAGAAGCTGTGGCGGCACTGGTAGAATCATAATCTGCCAGATTTGGTAATCAAATTGGGTACAAACCAAACACCGTCTTCCTCACAAGTAACTTCATTATATCAAAACTGTCATTGCAAGCTAAAAAATAACCTATAATTTAGACAGATTAGGTGAGACACACACTGCCTAAGCCACGCAAAAAAAGGCAAATCCCGCAAAATTAAGTAGACCTTTACTACGTGCTACCATCTTTAAACCCTCCCCTAAAAAACTGCTCATGGAAACAAGTACAGGCACCATGGTGCCAGTGCCCCGACGACAGTAACACCTGTGGCATGGGAATTGCTGTTTACTCTCAGAAATTATTACAAGCTCCGAAACCCCTCTCATGTTCAGGATTATATTGGCCCTCTTCATACCAAGGCCGTTGTGGAAGGGTAGAACCGTCGTCACGAAGAGTGCCATCGAGCATTGCCGGTTT
Organism: Dicorynia guianensis; assembly: GCA_037013595.1. NCBI lineage: Eukaryota > Viridiplantae > Streptophyta > Magnoliopsida > Fabales > Fabaceae > Dicorynia > Dicorynia guianensis. The sequence goes on along the minus strand of JASUAB010000002.1, from coordinate 17,824,412 downwards.
CTAAAGTTGCTGCTTCTTTTGTAGAAATCCTGAGATTTATACTAAAAAATTTCAATTTGTTAAACTAAAAAAATTATACGAAGAAAAAGTGTGAACTCCAGTGATCTTGAGGGATTCAATTAAAATGAAGGCAGAAAGAAGTATGTACCACAGGCTTAAGTAAATCTTCAAGTATTTCATATGCCTGCATCAGGCGAGCACCCACTATTTCAACAGGCAATTCAGCCTCAACTAGAATATGAAGAAGTTCATTCAGATGTTCATACCCAGGTTTACGTCTCACCAACTCCTACAAAATATAATAAAACTAAAATTGACATGCGATCTTTGGACAAGATTAATAGGTCCATGTCCACATGTTTCAGGCAACAACTTTTGATAGCATACAAATGGCAATCATAATAAATATCTACTCAGTTGAATTCAACATTACAGTACAATATTTTTCGTTACGTACAATTGAATCACTAATTGATCATGTCAATTTTATTACATACAATGATAGATTCTATCATTATCATAGCTGGATCATGAATGCGAAAAGACAGGCAACAACAACTTGACCCGGACAAGTGAAACTCTCAAATACCTATTTTCTGTTGTTCTTAATCCTGTACTCAAGACTTTGATTATACGTCTTTTAGTCGATTAACTCCTTTCAAAGCTTGGTGCCGTTTGAGAAAATTTATCCAGGGGAGCATCTACTTATCTGACAATCTATATCTCAATAGTTGCTTTAAAGCGTAAAATGACATCTGGTTTTTCATTCATACAATCCCAGCACTGCTTTTTCAACAAAAACTTTTAATATAGCAAGCAAAACATATTTACTTTGGCAATTGGCTCTACAAAATTATCACTTTTCTTCATCAAATGTACGTTAGAAATGATCAACACAACTGCACTCGTGCAGTTTCTAATGAAGTTAGCATATGCTTCTGCATGTTTCATATTCACTGCTTACGTAATACCTCAGATATTGGATGTAGTATCACGTTTCTGAAACAAAGAACAATATTAAGGCACCTGTCAGAATTGTACCAAAAGCAATTAAAATTATAATCAGAAATCACATCACCATCTCACATTGTGTTCACCAAGTTATTTGGTTAGTGTATAGAGAAATTTGAGCATCAGAAGTTACCATAATATTGCCACAAATCTGTTTCCTTTTTAATTTATATTTGTGAATCATTTAGAGAAAGAGGCACACCAGCCGAGGGAAAAAAAAGGGTAATAGTTTAGAACAAGGATTACTCTAACTTGATTCTATAGTTGGGTCCCTGGACCTTTATTTATACCAGAAAACAAGAGACAATTGCTAACTTCTTGTACTCCGAGTAAAATGGTACTTAAACTAGGAAGCCAGCTTAGTTACTTAAACTAGCAAACTAGTTTAATTAGTTAAACATGCTGCCTTCTCTTGCATAAAATACAGTTAAGCAGCTTCTCCGCCATGAATTGTGCTTACTAGACATGGGCCCTTGTGATTCAATCATGGTTTCTCATAGGAAGGCAAGCAGTTAGCTGCTCAACCAGTAGCCCAATATATCTCTTGGATAAGTTTAAAATTTCACGTCTTTGGGATGAACCTCAAGCCAAAATGTAAAATATCATAAATTACAAAGAAGGATATTAATGGCCTATGGCTATATTCTATGCAGCTGGACATAACGCTCTATGCCCATGTGATATTCTACAGGCAGATTTAAATGATTTGTCCAATAATCAAAAGACGGTTTGTCCAATATAAGTATACTGAAACTACATGTGTTTAGAAAGTTCACCCAAAAAAGGATTTTAAGAAGAAAGTGCTACAAAACGGTATAAGGCTTCTTGATCATTATAAAACAGTATAAGGCTTCTTAATCATCACAAAAAAAATTCTTAAGTTGTAACACTGCTGTTGATTACAGATAAGTGATAAAAAAATGTTGATTATTAGTAATTTGGGATTTCAATTTTAGTTACCGATAATTTGAAAGATAGCACCGAAAATGGAGGGTCCAACACAATATTTGTATATTATAAATTGGAGTGATCAAGAGGCTGAGCTTGACTGAAAGTAAACCTTACTGTCTGATTATTATTATTATTATTATTATTATTATTATTATTATTATTATTATTATTATTATTATTATTATTATTATTTTTGTTTTAGTATTACATTAAATGATAATACACCTCCAGACAGGTTACTGGATTTGTTTAAATCCATCTTCTTTTGATGTATGTATTTTATTATAAGCTTAACTTTAACTTGCTTAATTGCCATTAGAAGCTTCTATTTTAATTTAGGTGTTATACTTAGCTCCATACAATAAGTTAATGACATCAAGATTTTATACTAGAAGCTGTACAACTAAGAAACTGTAGTTGCCTTATGTCTCTTAGGATGATACCTGAACGTCCAAGATGCAAACCCCTGGTTCTCTTGTCCCTTTCTTCTTCTCCATGATTCCTTTCAACCACACTTTGATCTAATTTAAACCAGCACTTTTGCAAGCCTAACTTTTCCCACCCAATCCAATTTAAATCTTTATCTCTATTAACCAATTTCATAATATCTGCTAAGGTCACTGTTCAAAAAGCTAGCAACAGAAACCTAATTCAAAATAAAGAAACAAAGAGAAAATAAAGAAACAGGGAGAAAAAGATGGCACCTTTGATTGCACCGTCGTGCATGTTTACATATGGCTCCTCACCAATGCCAAAGGAAAAGATGTCAACCTTCAGATCAAAAAGCAATTTCAAGAAATCACACGGGTTAAGTCTTGCCATCTCACTATGCTGATACTCACAATAAACCCCCTAAATACGAGCACGACAATATTAGTGTGATGGCTTGGTATGAAAAGGAGAAAAACGATTAGTTCCAAACCACCAAGCATTCTTGTCACACAGAAAATCATGGGCATAACAACTAATTTGACAAAGAAACAAGAACTATATAAGATGCAGTATAGGAACAAACACAAGAAGTGAATTGAATGAAGGCCATTTTACATGAATAGTATATTTTTTAAAAAAAATTTACTTAAATGGCATAGTTCAAAACTTATTAACCTGTGAGGGGCAAATCTGCCATGTAAGCTTGCCACTTCATACATTACATGCCATATCAATCAGCCATCTCACCAATTTAATGCCAACCCCTCTTCACACTATTTCTTCGTCACCCTCATGAGCCCTAACTCCCTTTCCCATAGCTCTCTCTTTACTCTGCTTTCTCTCCATCGTTCTCCCTCTCGCCATCACTCTGCTTTATTTCCATCAACATTGAACTATAAGCAATACTCACTCTCTTTAGTCCATTCTGTTTCTGCATTTCTAAGCTCTTCACTCTGTAGTTCTTTTTTCCATAGCTCTTCACTCCATTTCTTCCTCTCTTTTAGCACATTGTGCCCTGACCAAAATTTTAGTCTGTTCATTCTGTTTGTCCTCTCTCCTGCCATAGCCACTACTGCTCCCTTGTTCCATCACTGGGCTACTACTCCCTTGCTTCATCACTTGGCTACTACTCCCTTGCTCCATCACTTGGCTGCTCCATCACTCTCTTTTGTCTTCAAGTCGCAAAGCTTGAATTGTCTAAAAGGCAAACCCTAACTCCATCTCTCTCGCAGCTTTCTGTTTCTATTAGATTCCATAGTTCTTATTAAGTTTCTATTAGAATCTATAGCTCTTTATGCCATTTCTCACTTTTGGTCTTTTGTTCTAGGTTTTCCCTTTCTCTCGCCATGACACAAGGAACCCTAACTCCATCTCTCCTGTGGCTTTCTATTTCTCTCCTACCTCTTGGCTCAATAGCTCTCTGCTCTTCACTTGGCAAGTCTCTGTCTTATCCGATTGAACCTGTCACCCCCCATTGTGGTCCGATTGTCAGCGCCTATGCAAGTCAGCTAAGAAACTGAGGCACTTAACCCAAACTAATGATTACTTAGTGTAATGTATGATTTTAGCTTAGGCCTTGAATGGTTGTTGAGGAACTCCATGAAAATGGCCTGCAGCATATTTTTAAATTAAATAGATGTTGAATTTGTGACAATTGAGAGAGTAATGTTGTGTTTATAGATTTAATTTCTTTTCTTTAAGTTAAAAAATTTGCACTTAGTGTATGTGATTCCAGAACAAAGAATTGAGTAGAAGCATATTTTCTGCACTATAGTTATATGCAAGGCTAGCATTTCCCATGCTTCATACCCTGTGAATTGTTAAAGACTTGGACCATAGTCTTAATAATGGACAATATTGTTATTGTGGCCCTCCTATTTTTCATATCATGTTGAAGTCCATCATGAGGTAACTAAAATTCTTTAACTCAGCATTCATATGATTGACCCATTGAACCTTACTAGGATTAATTCATTCATAGAACTCAACTCTACCCATACTTCATCTATGGTTCTTTTAAAACCTTTAGAGTTCAACAATTATTTGTTTGTATTGGCAATCACAACTAGGAAGCATATTACTTTGAAAACAATTTGGTGTCCCTTTCTATGTTCCTTATCACAAACCCCTAGCTTAAAGAACTACCTTCATAACTACAAGTGTCCTGAACCTAAAACCACTCTCTTTCTGTTTCTCTGCTAAGTGGTTCCTGTAATTAGATTTTAGGTGGAGGGTCACCTTAGTGTAAAACATAATTGAGAACTCAAGAAGAAAGCCCAATCGACCCATCCCTACCATGGTTGCCACCACCATCATCAACTGTCAGAAAATAAATTTAAACCAAATAAAATGTGAAAAGGAAAGCAAGAAAAGAATCAACTACCAACCACAAAAAATTATAAAAAAACAACAAATACATTGACAATAATTATTATATTCACTGCCAAAAGTATAAAAATAAATTTTTTTTTATAATTTTTTGTGGTTGGTAGTTAAAAGCTATACATATGCATTTGCACTTCAAAAACTTATAATGAAATCCTAAAACATATGTTGTTAACTATGTTTTGGCTGTTTTCTTGCTGTTAAAAGGAGAAGAATACTTTGTGCATGTGAAAAATTAAGCAAGTTGATACTTTCCTATTATGTTTCTAGAACACAATGTCACATACTTATGTTGGAGTAGGTGTGCCTACATTTGGATGTGTGTGCACAATACATGTTCATGTTCATTGTCAAGTTTTATGCATGTTTCTTGTCTTTTGTGCATTGGTCTATTTGATTTGTTTTATGTGTGTGAATTGTTTATCTCCTCCTTTTTAAACTACCCTTTTCATTTGATTTATTTTGACTTGAATCTATTGGTTGGCCATGATGCCTATGTCAACCAACAAAGCACTAGTTTTGGAGGTGATGCTGGCTTTATTCCATTTGAGCAGATTTTCCACATTCGTGTAATGACCTATGAGATTCTTTGGTCTCTTATTTTGTTCCTTTTGTATCTATAGCTTTTTATTTTTTGAATGGAAGGTCAATTTGCAATGTGGTAGGTAGGAATGTTAGAAGAGTTTTTTTTTTTTACATGTTTAAAAGAAATATGTTTAAGAGCAATAATGTAGATTCAGTTTATAGCATTTTAGGTGTTTTGATATGCTTTAAAAACACCACATTACTGGACCTTCATAAATTCATATAACTAACTGAATTACTATTTCAAACAAGAATCATAATGAAAAGATTAATGTTTATATGTATTAGTTGTATAATTATATATATTGAATTACAGTAGCACCCATTTGAAATTTAGGAAAGATGTGTCTATTTCTGAATTCTATTCCTAGGCCACAGTACATAAGGCATAGTTTTTATCTTTTAGTGTCACTTTGTTGCTACAAGTTATGTGCTCTATCGTTAAATATAGATGCCTCTTGCAATTCATACATTTGAAGTCTAATATTTCTTCCATGCTATGGCAACTCCCTTAAGGGTGATCAAGATTTTGTCAAGACTTTTTCCATCAGAGTATTGGTGGAAAGGATGTCAAGGTTCCATCTTTTTTCCAATGCGGACATCTAAGAATTTTAAGGAGTTATTTTATGAAATGCAATTCATTGGATCCTATTTTTTGACAAGTCCTTCATTGAACTATCCTTTATGGAAGCTGTACAAGGATGTACTAAAACTGTGGCATTTCAAACTGACATGCTTTGTAATACTTGTGGCATGCCCATCTATTCAAAAATATTTATACAATTTCAAGCTTACTATTGTTATGATGTGTCAGCTATCACTAGTATATTCAATTTGTTTTTGGGAAGTCATTGCACTGTGGAAGTGAAAGTTAATAGTTTGAAATTCTTTCTCTTGCTGCACTATTGTAGGTGGAAGTGATGTTCCTCTTGGAACCAAACCAGAAATGTGTAAGCATTTTAAAGGGTCTGGCATGGTCAATCTTGTCATGATACTAAATTCCAATTTGTTTTAAACATAGTATTGGTTTCTTTTTGGTTATTAGACTAATGACTTTGATGCATGTTCAGATATATGTAAAAGCTAGCATATTTAAATAGGAGAGTACTTGTGCTACATGTAAGGAAACTGGAAAAATTGTATTGGTATGGTGCAAACTCTCATTTTTAGTATTGTATGTAAGTGTTCAAACTTAAAGTATGCATGACTTGGCCGTTAATTGTGAAACACTTTCATTATTGATCTTTTTGTTTTTGCCAACTGGACAATAGTCCATGTTTCGCCTTATCTTCTTTCCCCTTAGGTGTTATTGTTGGAGTTCTAACCTCTTGCGAGAAAGATTTTTCATGTTCTTCTCTTTCCTACTCTCTAAACTTAGGATTAGAAAGATGACTTTCTTCCTCACAAAACACTTAAACTACTTGTTTTGAGTACATAATTTAAGATTGCTTTCATTATAACAGTTTACTCGTGGCTTTATGCAGAGGTTGCTTCCCCATTCCTGTATTTCATGTTTAATAATAAAAGCACATGATGAACATCAACTCATGATGCTGAGTTCATTGTATACAGTTTATAGCTATGCCTATCTTTTATACTAGTTGTAGTTGGTCATAGTTCTATATGTGGTGAAAATCTAATTATTTTCTTTTGTTGACATTAGCACTTCTACAAGTCTTGCAGGGGTGCAAAAGTCATCAAAGGAACAAAGTCAGTCAAGCTAGATGTCATGCCTGGTAACCTTTTAATGATATGTTGGGAACCATTACTACTATTTGGGTCATGTTCAAGGGAAATATAGATAGAAATGTTGCATAAGGAGTAATTTTTATGGTTTTCATTTTACTAATTCAATCCTCAATCTAGTTGGAGGGAGAACCTTCACTTTGAATACAGTAAAATATTTTGTAGCAATATTACGATAAAATAATTTTAATTAATTAAGATGGGAAAGGAAATAAAGCTCATGTTACTACTGTTCATTTACAGGGGTTGACAACAATGAGACCATAAAGGTTTTTAGAAGTGGTGGAGCAGATCTGGATGGAGATCACCTTGGTGCTTTTATTTATACCGTGTAAGTGAATCAGTCTTGAGTGATAGATGTTTTCTATCATTATGTTGATTCATATTTGTCCATGTTGCTACCTTTCTCTTTTTAATATTATTTCTAGGGAGCCCATTGCCTTGCCTTATTGGTTATGATTTTATATTTCATGTTAGACGACATAGTGCATTGTTTATGAAGTATACTATTTCTATTGTGAATAGTTTTTTCACAATTTGGAAGTATTGATCAAGTGGCATAATGCAGTTAGAAACTCTACAGATTTTAGTTGTTGATTCTGATGAGACTGATGGCACTAATAAGAAGGGTGTACTTGCTCTACTAATATAGGTTCGTTTGAGATACACACTACTGGTTTGGATAAAAAATGCTAGCTAACTGAGATATATGGAAGGAGCAGGTTTGGGGAAAAATGGTCAAGGTATTACAGATCCCATTGAGGTTATACAACAGCCTAAATCACTTAGTTTGGGTGTGGAGTTCTCCAACAACCTTCTTGAACCAGCTACAAACAAATCTTCAAGAATTGGTACTTTTGAAAAGCATACTAAAGGCTTTGGTTCATAGATGATGGCAAAGATGGGTTTTATTGAAGGCATAGGATTAGGCAAAGATTCACAATGCATTACTACTCCATTAGTTGCTGTTAAGCTACCAAAGTCACGAGGACTAGGTGCCAAAGGTTGAGTCAGATGCCATTTGTTTGTTGTAAGCTTTATTGAAATTGTATGTTAACTTCCAATTGGCATGACTAATTTGACTAGAAATTAAACTACTATCCAATCCAAGTTCACTATTAATCTATATTTATTGTTTTCATAATAATAAAACTCATTATTTTTTGTTTAAACTTTGATCAAAGATTATTATGAAAATACAAAATCACATTTGTTGGACTTTCTAGCACTCCTTTGGAAATCTGTGCATTCAGATCTGAAAATAGATATTGAAGGCGCATATGACAGTGACCCATATAAAATAATTATATATATATATATCATGTACAAAATAAGAGTTAAAATATCTTTGTTGTAATTACACGAAAGAAGGGGTTGGATGAAGCAATTAGAAAGCGTGATTTAAATTTTGTTTAATTATTATTAAATGATAAAAAGAAACATTTATAATGGATATTTCAACCTATTCACACTTAAAAGTTTACAACTTTAATTGATATAGCTTAATTATTAAAGTGTTTTATTCTTGTATTTTTATTTCTATATAATTTTACTTTATAAAATTAAATTAATTGAATTTATTAAATCATATTAATTAAAATATGAAATGTAAAAGATATTGTATATAAAATTATAAAATTTCAAAAGTCAAGTTCCCAAATGGTGAAAATTTTACATGCAATACATGAATTGTAATATGCAATAGCTAAAATGTAACATACTAATAAATAAAATATAACATATGGTAGTCAAATTGTAACATCTGATAATTAACATGTATCATTCATTACTAAAACCTAACATGCAATAGATGTGGTGTATAATTAAAAAGTGAACGTATACTAGGCTATAGGCATGAGTTTCACTTTGGCACTTAGAAACAAGATCACCAAATGGTCAAATTTGATATGCAATAGTTGAAATGTAACATCTCAATAGATAAAATATAACATGCAATAGTTAAAATGTAACACCCGATAGTTAAAATGTAACTTTCATATGTAAAACTTAACGTGCAATATATGAAGTGTATCATTCAAAGGTGAACATGTACTAGGTTGTAGGCATGAGTTTTCACTTTGGCACTTACAAACAAGATACCAAATGGTCAACTTTTATATGCAATGGTTGAATTGTAACATGCAGCAGCCAAAATGTAATATTTCAATACATAAAATATAACATGCAATAGCTAAAATGTAACTTTCATATGTAAAAGATAACATGCAATATGTGATGTGTGTCATTCAAAGATTAACATATACTAGGCTGTTAGCATGAGTTTTCACTTTGGCACTTACAAACAAAATCACCAAATGGTCAAATTTTATATGCAATAGTTGGATTGTAACAGGCAATAGCCAAAATGTAACATTTCAATAGCTAAAATCTAACACCCAATAGTTGAAATGTAACTTTCATATGTAAAAGATAACATGCAATATATGAAGTGTATCATTCAAAGGTGAACATGTATTAGGCCGTAGGCATGAGTTTTCACTTTGGCACTTACAAAAAAGATCACCAAATGGTCAACTTTTATATGCAATAGTTGAATTATAACATGCAATAGCCGAAATATAACATTTCAATACATAAAATGTAATATGCAATAGCTAAAATATAACACCTGATAGTTAAAACATAACTATCATATGTAAAAGATAACATGCAATATATTAAGTGTATCATTCGAAGGTGTGCCAAAAATTCATCTTCTACTGCATGGGCACCTGAGCACCCAAGGACCACCGCCTAGGTGCCCATACATGTGCCAAAAATTCGTCTTCTACCACATGGGTGCCTAAACACCCAAGAACCAGCACCCATGCATGTATGAAAGCTACATTTTAGCTATTGCATGTTACATTTTATCTATTGAAATGTTATATTTCAGCTGTTGCATGTTATAATTCAACTATTGTATATAAAAGTTGACCATTTGGTGATCTTGTTTGTAAGTGCCAAAGTGAAACTTGTGCCTATGGCCTAGTACATGTTCACCTTTGAATGATACACTTCATATATTGCATGTTATCTTTTACATATGAAAGTTACATTTTAACTATTGGGTGTTATATTTTAGCTATTGCATGTTACATTTTATCTATTAAAATGTTACATTTCTGCTGTTGGATGTTATAATTCAACTATTGCATATCAACTTTGACCATTTGGTGATCTTGTTTGTAAGTACCAAAGTGAAAACTCATGCCTACGGCCTAGTACATGTTCACCTTTGAATGACACACTTCACATATTGCATGTTATCTTGTACATGTGAAAGTTACATTTTAGCTATTGCATGTTACATTTTATGTATTGAAATGTTACATTTCAACTATTGCATGTTACAATTCAACCATTGCATAGAAAAGTTAACCATTTGGTGATCTTGTTTGTAAGTGTCAAAGTGAAAACTCATGCCTATGGCCTAGTACATGTTCACCTTTGAATGATACACTTCATATATTGCATGTTACCTTTTACATATGAAAGTTAAATTCTGGCTATTGTATGTTATATTTTATCTATTGAGATGTTACATTTCAACTTTTGCATGTTACAATTCAACTATTGCATATCAAATTTGACCATTTGGTGATCTTGTTTCTAAGTGCCAAAGTGAAAACTCATGCAATGGCCTAGTACACATTCACTTTTCAATGATACTCCTTATCTATTGCATGTTAGGTTTTAGGTAACGAATGTTACATGTTAATTATCAGATGTTACAATTTGAATTTTGTATGTTACATTTTATCTATTGGTATGTTACATTTTAGCTATTGCATGTTATAATTCATGTATTGCATGTGAAATTTTCACCATTTGTGAACTTGTTTCTTACCATCTAAGTGAAAACTCATTCCTATGGCTTACTATACATTCACCGCGTTCACCATTGAATGTGACACTTTCTCTCTTGCATGTTATATTCTAACTATGGCACATCACATTTTAGCTATTGCATGTAACATTTTATCTATTGAATTTTGTTATATTTTAACTGTTGCAGGTTACAAGTCAACTAAGGCAAGGACATACAAAACTCCACTAATACAATAGTGATTAGGACATATATGTCAAGCTGCCCCTAATTTAGCTTTAGGCTTCCACAAATTTACTTAAGTAATGGTGCCCCAGTGACATGGATGGTTGTACTATCATAAGAGAAAAGCTTCTACAAATGAAGTTAATGCAAATTGAGCACTCAGCTTTGCAAGTTGACAATTGCATTATTAGTTTCGACATTTCAGCATCCACTAATACTTGCAAGACATGCACATCCCCAAATCTCCTGATCATAAAAAGAAATTGGCTCAGCCACACTTAATGCAATAAGAGTGAGTTGAAAATAGATATATCATAAAGTCAGACCAAATAACAACAAGAAGTTGGAATGGCATATATTAAAATAACTTTGATAAAAAGTAATTAAGAATAGCAAACTAAATAGAACTACTATAACAAGAGGCCTACAAACTTGGTCATGTAAGATAGCATCCCGAGCAGCAATATCAATGTCACATGCATTCTTTAATTCTACTCTAGAGCATTTGGTAGATGCATTGGGAACATTCACTATGGCTTCATGCACTTTTTTGTGAGATATTGATAATAGAATCCAGCAAACCAACTGAAGAAGTGTTCTTAATGATCTGATACTCTTGAACAATGTGGTTTAATTCTTTAGGTACTATTGCATTCTTGTGTTTGAGTAGATCCTCACATGTTGCAGTTTTATTTTGTTCTTGCTACTCATTGACTATTTTTGGATGTTGCAATGAATCCAATGACTCACTGCCAATTACACTATATTTCAACTCTTTATCAGTTGGTTTATCATCCCTGTTGAAAGTCATTGGCTCTCTTGACAGAGGCAAACTCTATTGAATACCAGCTTGACTAGATCTGAGTTCCAATTCGGAATTCCTTCCAAAATTAGGCTATGTTTAGCAAAATGAACCTAAATATAGTAGGCTATATGAGGATTCTATATGCAATGACACCCCACTGTGTGCCAATCATCTACTCTATATCAAACCTGTGTCCTTACATTTCTATATGTCACTGCATTGATGTTTTACAATCTCACACAATATTTTATGGTGAAAAAACAATAGAGTGCATAGTTTTCATTCATGGGGTTATTTTTCTCCAAACAAGCTCACAAGCTCCAAGTGATAAAAAACAAATCTAGAAAGGGACTAACTATATCAATAATTATATAGTGTAAGCATCACAATAGCTTCTATACAATAAAATGGAACAAAAAAATATTGCTGATATGGTGAGGTGAACAACAATCATCCATATTGGCTTCAACTTATCCTTGGCTTACAAGTTATGCTTTTAGTGTAGATCCTTGGGAGTATAGTTCACCCCTCAATCACCATCAACCACCTACCCTTGACCTCTCAAAATTTTGCATCATATAGTATGATTAAGACTGCAATTTAACTTAACCACAGTTTAGGGAAAGAAAAGAACATAAATGTGATCTTTAAATGGTAATGAAATGGACTTAATTGAAAAGAAATTCAATGCGAATGACAAAAAGATGGAAGAAGATGAAATAAAAGTGGGACATGGAATGTGGTGCAGACTCAATTGCACAAAGTATGCATATTTTTTCATAAGGTAAAAGGCCGAGACTACTATAGGTCAATACAAAAGGCTTGCACAATATACTATTAATAACCTAGGTGGCAATATGCACCCTTAGTGACTATTGCACACCTTATGCTTCACCCCTTGTGTAAATAATATCACTCTCTTTTAGTAAAACATTCATCTATTTTCATACATGTTTTTTCAGGTGAAATATTTTTTACTTCAAAATCACCATTGCTGAAACTAATTTAGATGGAGATTTTATGTTCTCTGTAAATTTCAATCTTCAAGGTTTATCTTGTAGTTGCAACATAATTATTTGGCTGATTGAAGAATATTTTTGACCCTAGCCATATCTAATATTAATTATGGTTGATATTTTATTTTTTCTTGGTCATGACTGACTATAATATGAGTGATGTGCAGTTTCCTTGGTAGCAATTCTTCCTCTTTCTTCATGCTTACTGCTTAGCTTATTTCTAACCACCTTTAAATATTTAAATTGAGACTTGTTGTATACTAGATGGAAACTACCATAGTATGTGTCAATTATTCTTCCCAAATGCCAATAATATGGCAAATGGCCCAAAAAGTCTTGACTTTTCTGCTACAAATTCACATCCACCCTCCAACATTGCAACCCACATTCTATCTCTCTTATAGACCCAAGGTCCTAAATTATTGTCCATGCATGATATAATATATAAACTTTCTATTTTAAAGTTAATACTATGATCTTAAGTACAACCTAAGTTTTGTATTTCAAGTTAAAAAATATAATACAAATCTGAGTTTATGAAATTCTGGGAATGATAGCTGGCTGCCACTGGTTTTTATGTTTTAGGAAGTTTAATTTTGAGATAGTGTTATGGTTTATGTGTCTAAGAAATTTGATATAAAATATAAGTTTTTTGAGCAAAAGTGGCTGATTTAATGGTTCAAAATCCTATTGTTTGATCATGTCAAGAAAATGACTTGCTTCCACACATTAAGATGCTACTTGTTTTATGTTTACATGTGTGTTGAATATGGACAAATATAGAAGGTTATCTTGATAATTAATTATGATTTGGGCAATAGATATGTATTAATTATACTTTGGCCATTGTTACTTTGCTAGAAATACTTTATGCTCTGATTTTTCAAGAAAGAGGAGTGGTTTTGTTCAATGTTTTATTGCAGCACCTTCATAACATATTTGTGTTACTATAGTGCAACAAAGTATTTACATGTTTATCTATTTGAATTTAGTGAAATTTTGAATTAAGGACCAACTTGTGCTTGTATTTAGTGATAAAGGAATTTTAAATTTTATTTCGAGATAATTACCAAAAACTTTTCTGTTATTTAAGAATGTTAATTTTGTTATTTATTTAGACAAAATTACCCTCAAATTAATAAAATACAATAAGCATTTATATTTCTCTTCTCCCACATTGTCTCTACTCTTCTTTGTACCGTTCTCTATCTTTTTAAACACCAAAGCTCTTTTGCTGAGTAGTTCCCTTTTGGTGGGCATTGACTAAACCATAAAACAAACCCCAAAATTCTGCAGCTGTAGCAGAACTATAATCCATGAATCTCGAATATCCCACAACCCAGCAACCCGGGTGACTCCTAATGCAGTCACCAATATTGATGAGAAAGACTTGGTTTTGGACTTGCAGCACCATCTAAATTCAATTTAAACCAATCCTAACTTGTAGCACATAGGAATATTATTCAACAAATTATGACAAAAATCAAGGCAAAACCGACAAAATTCACTTTGAACCATCAAAGTGCCTAACCCATGTAGTAGCCAACTCCTAACAAATTTTGACCAAATTCGATAAATAACACTTAGGCATCACAAATCAAAATAGCAGCACATTTTCAAGATTCCAAAGCAAAGAAATCCAAAACCAAAAGCATTTGACATAGTTGTCTTACCTTTACTAATTTCTACAAATTTGGGGATGGTTTCTAGAATAATTGATGAGGCAATCAAACAAGGGATTGACTACGCACGATATGGGCCATTGCGGCACAACTCTTTCTCCCCTGGATGACAATGTAGCATCTTGAGTTGGTGGAGGTGTGTCAGGCTCTGGCATTAGACTTGGCCAACGTCTATAATCACAAGATAAGAGACAATCAGGCTAGTATGGCATCATAGAGGCACTAGTTCTCCATAGTGGTTGTGCCTCTTTGACCTCCTTACAGCATCAACCACGCAATTCAGGAAAGAGTTAAGGAACTTAGGTCTTGAGTGGGTGAAAAACTTTGGTGAGCATCTTTGTGAAGAAAGTTGCCTTGAAAGCCAACACCAACAGTGTGATAGAAGTGGAGTGAAAAGCATAGAGCTACTAGTAGTGTCTATGGCTCAAGTCTAGCTCTGTGAAGAGAGATGAGAGTGACAATAGGGTGAAGAGAGATGAGAGCAAGAGCAAAGAAAGTAGAGTGACGAGAGAGCTACGAGAGAGGGAGTTAAGGCTGGTGAGAGTGAGGAAGAAACAATGTCAAGGGGGGCTGCCGTGAGATGGTTTTTGAGGTGGCATTGTATAAGCTAGGTAGGCAATCCTATGTGGTACATTTACCCCTTACAGGTAAATATTTTTTAAACAATGCCATTTGAGTAAGTTTTTTTTAAAAATGCACAATAGAGGTAAAATGGCCATTAAATAAAAACCTAGCACTATAAATCAAGAGATGAATCTAACCAATTCTTACATGATTCAAAGCAAATCACTCGAACAAAGTAGGAAGGTAGTCTTAAAAAGGAGAACAAAGAAGCCGACAGTAGAGTGAATTGAGGCAACCAATTTCTTTAGTAACTAGGAGCAACGAAGAGGAAGCACAAGTGGAAGAGAGTGAAGATTATAGCTAGTGTGATTTGGAGACTTTCTTTCTAATTACAAAGATCCATTAATGAAAACAAGTGTTCTTCATGTTTTCAAGGAGCATCCAAAAGAATGTATAAATATATCATTATTTCTGCCCCAAAAAAAATATATCATTAATTTTGAGAGAGAATGAGAAAGAGTGAGAGTGCGAGTGTGAGTGAGAAAGTTAATGGAAAGTTATTAGTTAAGGAAACCAATCTTTTGGAGCATAGAAAGAAAAAAGCCAAAGATGTGGTTATCATGGATTCTAATTCATCCTTAGTTCAAGTCAGGAAAGGCTTACATTTGGGGGAGGCAAGGAGTCCTATAGTTGCTCCAGAAAGTCAATAACTGATCTCTTACAGGGATACATTACTAGGTTTTAATAGAGGTTTGCATGACAAGGTATGTGACAAACCTTGTCAGGCATCCATTCCCAAGTTGGAGGATAACATTTCAAGCATCATTAATTTGGAAGAATCTAAGAAAAGATATCACCTTTTCTATCCTAAAATTCAAGTGGAGAAGGAGAAACACCAGGATATGTGCTCATCCTAGACTTCAACTCTGATAGTCAACCTTTTAGGAAAGAGATTGGGTCTGCCCTCCTAAAAGCTAGACTTCATATACTCTGGAGCATCAAAGGGATGTGGGAATTCTTAGACTTGGAGAATGACTTTTTTCTAGTAAGATTTCGATACCACACTGATTACAACCACATTCTCCAAGATGGCCCTTGGATAGTGGCAAACCATTATGTGGTCATCCAAAGGTGGAGGCCTTTCTTCAATCCTTACAAGGACTTTGTCCAAAAAATCCCTATTTAGATGAGAGTTCTAGGTCTTCCAATTAAGTTTTATAACTCTCATATGATGTGGAAAATTAGAAATTTGTTCAGAAGAATAACTAAAGTTGATTCCAATTCTATTAAAAGGAGAAGAGAGGGGACCAGGAGTTCACAGAAAGGGCCAAATTTCCCCACATTTGTATAGAAGTGGATCTCTCTAAAGAATTTCTATCTAAATTTCAAATTTTCAATCTTACATTTCATGTAGCTTACGAAGGCTTGCATTTCTTGTGTTTTAGTTACAGCTAGTATGGACATCATAAGGATGAATGTCAAGTAACTATAACTGATGAAGCAATGGGAAGGACACTACAAACAAGAAGAGGCAAAGTGCTACAGGCATAGGTGGTAAAGAGAAGGAAGCAATGGAACAAGAATTTGCCTTTGGAGAATGGATGGTAGTCTAGAACCACCTAGATGAAAAAGCTCTGTCCCAGGGATCCTGATCAGAGCAAAATGATGAAAGGGAATAAAAAGTAAAACTCCGAAAGTGCTAACCAAAAAGCAAAAGGCATTTAATGAAGGAGGGGTCAAGTTTATTATTTCATGCCTTAACTTAAATTGATGGCCTAGAGAGCTAGGTGACAGAGACTAAAGAAGCTATGCTAACTGATGAATTAGACAAAGAGATTCAAGGTGAGGTGTGCATTAAAAGTGCCAGGTAATGATATTTCTATGCAAAGTTTGGCTACGCTTTGTTACATCTCTAACCTAGCATTTGATGTGGGAAAGAGGAAAGAGAAAGTGGGAGGCAAAGGCTGGGTAGTGGGAAAATGAAAAAGGGAAAGTGAAGAAACAATGGGAAAAAGGAACAGCTAAGAAACAACGAGACTTTCTCACTCACTCTAGCTCTCTCGCTCAGTCTGTAGGTACGATTCTGGTTGCTACATCATTCATCATTTGTTGCTCATTTTCCCTTGCACATTGACTCAACTTTCCTGCCCTCTTCTCCTGCGCTTTTGTCACCATCACTATCGAATGTTGCGAATGTCAATCCTTCTTGTTTGAACTATTTCATGGTTCTCTACCTGAAGGTTAGTCCTCCTCACTCTTCCAATACTATACTCTTTGGCTGTTTGTGTGCATTTCTTTTGGTTGCTATTGTTTTTTTATGTATTGAACTAAAATGTTTACTATGTTATGTAACATCTTTTGAATGTAATGTATTTTAGTCAGCTGGTGTTGGAATGGAATCTACCCTATCTCCTATTGTGAGTCAAAGAGCTTTTTGTTCTTAGTTTTTTCTAAGTGCTAGTTGACAACCTTTACATGCTAGGTTTCCTTACTTCCCACTATTATCATGTGTTGTTATCATTGTTTTTATATTGGTAATAGGTGGCAATTAGGGTTCATGTACACAACCTTGATGGATGTTGAGAGGCTCTTAGTGAGGTTGATGAGATGCTCATTTGTTGATATCTGAGGGCACAATCAATATATTTTTTTAGAACAGTTTTTTGGTGTGTTATTTAGTTCATTTCTTCAATTTGTTAGTGAGGTTGATGAGGTGCTCATTTGATTATAGTGAGGTAAACTTCAAGGATCTTAAACCTTTTGCTGTATAGGGTTGTGAGGTATATATGGATACATTCAGTGGGTGTGTTGTGAGCTATGAGAGGTTAATAAAGTATACAGTCAATTGAAAAAGGAGTTGTGGTAGGAAATTGTGCCTTGGGAATTTTTAGTCTACTGTTATATCTTGAAGTGACTATAGAGAATGAAATATATCCATGGACGTTTTAGAAAATTATCCTGTCTACCATAAATTGGAGCCATTCTGAATATATAATAGGCCTAATTGTGCTTTATTTGTGGGAGGTGGCCACATTATCCTTTGTTTGTTGCATTTTACATTTTAACTAATGCATGTTATATGTTAGCTATTGTGTTACATTTTAGCTATTGGAGATAACATTTTAGCTATTGCTTGTTAGATTTTAATTGTTGCATGTGAAATTTTACTAGTTAGTGAACTTTTTTCTAAGTGAAAATTGATTCCTATGGCCTGTTACACATTAACCATTTCATGTTACAATTTCTATCTTGCATGTTACATTTTAACTATGGCTTGTTACATTTTGGCTATTAGGTGTTACATTTTAGCTATTACATATTACATTTCAACTATTGGATGTTACAATTCAAGTATTGCATTTGAAATTTTCACCAATTGCGAACTTTTTTCTGAGTGAAAACTCATCCCTATGGCCTAGTACACATTCACCATTGAATGTTATACTTCATCCATCTCATGTTACATTTTAACTATCAGATGTTACATTCTATCTATTGTATGTTACATTTTAGGTATTACATGTTGCATTTAAGTGTTGCAGGTTACAATTCAACTATTGCATGTGAAATTTTACCACTTGCTGAACTTCTTTCTAAGTGTCTAAGTGAAAATGCGCATGCTTGCGATACGTACAATTCTTAGTGCAGATGGCTTTAGCATCAATGTAGTTTATTTAGTCTTGTACTTGCATTGATAGTTTAACTTGTCCTCCAATTAATATTCTTGCATTTTCTTCTACCTCAATTGTGTCAGGCAATAACTTCCCATTATTAGAGGTTCAAAAGGTAAAAGGTTTCTTGGTTATTACTTTTGTCAAGCAATAACTTCCCATTACTTTTAAAGAAGCTTATAAAATGTTGAACTTAGTTATAGTAGCACCTCCAAATGTTTACTTGTTTTAACTTCCTTGATGTATTAGTATTATATAACTTGAGCATCATGTCTTATATCTTTTTTCGTGCAATTATATTTTCAAAACTGTATGTTATATTTTGATGATTGCATGGTATATTTTAACTATTCAATGTTATATTTTTACTAATGCTTCTTATAACACTAAGTGAAAATATAAGACATTAAAGAGTTTTGTTTACCAGTGAGTGTCTTAACTTCGGGAATTGCATGTCTACTTTATGAGTTTACTTTGGATTGATTAATTCATTAAAAATTTGTTTACATTTGTTTGGTTTGTAAGACAATGTGCAACCATAGTGAGACCCTCAATTTAGTTAATGATAAATAAGAAGTTGTGAAGAAGTTGGCACATTAACCCCTATGGAAGGTAATAGTCATGCAACAAATGATGAAAATCAATCAAGCCAACTTGTCAACCCACCTAAAAGAGGAATGGTGTTTACATCAAATAGATGAGGTTAAAGAATATTATAGAAAATATCTAGATCAAGTTAGGTTTGGAATAATAATAAGAACATCAATTAAGCATGAGGATGGTCAACTTCATTATCTTTGTCTTGCATGCTCAAGGGAGGGTAAAAAATCTAACAAACCAACAAAGAACATCAAAAGTTGTCCCTCGTTGAAACAAAAATGTGATGCAAAGATTACTGCCTCTTTATGTGATGATGTCAAGTGGCAAATAAAGCATGCAGCCATTGATCACAATCATGCAGTTAGTCCAACCAAATCCAAACTTGTTAGAAGTCACAAACACCTTGATATGCATGTGAAGAGAACTTTGGAGTTAAATGATGCAACAAGGGTGCAAACAAATTAAACCTTCCAAACTCTCGTTGTTGAGGTAGGAAGTCATAAGAACCTGACATTCTGTGAAAGGGACTATCGAAATTACATCCAAAAAGTGCAAAGAGCCATAGGGAAGGACGGAGATGGCGATTCCCTTCATAAATATTTCTTAAGAATGTAGGAACAAAATGATAAATTCTTCTATGTGATTGATTTAGATAAGACAATCATTTAAGAAATGTGTTTTGGACTGATGCAAGGAGTAGAGCTGCATACGAATACTTTGATGATGTAATTACATTTAACACCACATATCTCACAAATCAATATGAAATGCCTTTTGCAGCATTTGTTGGTGTGAACCATCATGGACAATCCATACTTCTTGGATGTGGGTTGCTATCTTGTGAAGACACAGAATCATTTATGTAGTTGTTTCAATCTTGGTTAAAGTGCATGCACTATGTTCTACTAAAAGGAATCATTACAGATTAAGCAAGGCCATGCAAAATGCCGTTGAGATTGTGTTTCCATCAACCCAGTACCATTAGTGTCTATGGCACATTATTAAAAAACTAGCTCACAAGCTTGGTAGTTATGCTGCTTACAAGTCCATTAGTCATAATTTGAAGAGTGTTGTCTATGATTCATTAACTGGTGATCGATTTGAAGAGGCTTGGATGAAGCTTGTGGAACACTTTGATCCTCAAGATAACAAATGGTTAACTGGGTTATTCCATGAGCAAACATATTGGGTTCTTGCTTATCTAAGACGTAGCTTTTGGGCAGGTGTGTCTACAACCCAGCACAGTGAGGGTATGCATGCCTTTTTTAATGGGTACATAAATAAGCAAACTAGTTTAAGATAGTTTGTAATGCAATATGACAATGCATTGAGGAATAAGGCAAAGAAGGAGTTTGAAGCTGACTTTGGTTCATTCTCTACTACCCTTCCTTGTGCAACTAAATCACCATTGGAGAGATAATTTCAAAGCTTATACACATTCCAAGTTCAAAGAGGTGAAAGTAGAATTTGTTAGAAAAGCAGACTACAAACCATAACTCACTCATATTGAAGGAGATATAAAACATTATGCTATTCTTTAATACAATATTGTTGGGGATAAGCTAAAGAAAACAACATTTGAAGTCACCTTTAATAGTGCTAACATTGATGCAAATTGTACATGCTTGTTATTCTAGTTTAGAGGAATTATTTTTTTGGCATTTACTTGCAGTATTTTGGCATGAGGAAATTGAGGAAGTGTCTTCAAACTTTATCTTGGATAGATGGAAGAAAAATATCAAAAGGAAGTATATGTGATAGTGAATGGTGTCTTTTAGATATCCTACATGGCAAATGAATTAAATGAAATAGTAGCGGCTTCAAGCAACCTATATCCTATAATAATTACTAGCTAGTCTTCTTTACAAGATGATCTCTTATCTAATAGTGATGGCCTTCTATTGTTAAGCAATAGTTATGTCTATCCTTAGTTTGAAGAGTCCCACCAAACTGGACCTCTTTTAGAGGAAGTTTTATTTGGAGACTTGGACTTGCATGTGGAGGTATGATAGACAACATAATTTTGCTATTCCATGAAAAAGCCAACTATTTACTTTTATAGGTAAGTCATTAGATAACTACTTTGAGTTGTTATTTCTATTTTTTGGTAAATCATTTGATCAGGATATCCTTTTGTGTATTCACCCTTAAGTACTTAGTTGAATGTCTGATAGTTGAAAGAAGCACCATAATAAGGATCTTTTCTTACCACAAATAAGCTTCTAGTTAGTTAAATATTGGGGTAAGTCCATTACTCTAAGTTTTAAGTCTGTCTAATGTAGTCATGCATTTTCTATTCAGTATTTTATTTGGTTTTGAGTTTTATCCACTATTGCAGACTCAGTTTGTTGCTCAACTGCAGATTCTTGAATTGGTGGACAATGTTTGTATACTATTTATTTTGGTAGAGATAATACCTTGTTGTATTAAAATTAGCAAATGATCATTTCCTTTGACCTAAAACATTATTTATATTTCTATATCTTTTCTTCAGGTTGGAGGTTGTGCTTTTTTCATAGTATACCTTCCATTTGGCTATAATGAAGGTGGAATGCTTTGATACATTCTTCTCACTCTTAGCAATTGGTTTATGCCCTTATCCTGGTTGTATGCTCTGTATTTGTTTAACCCAACTAAATATGACTGGTAACAGTATGTATAGTCTATACATTGTTGTAGATATACCTCTCCTACATATGATGTACGCTCTATTTGTTTATAGGGTGGTGGAAGTCTTTCAAGATTGGACAAATTGGCTTCTTTACAGAGGTGAGATTGGAGTTAAGGGAGAAGAAAGCTGGGAAGCTTGGTGGGATGAATAAACGGTATTTAATAAAACAATAGAAGCCCATGATGACTTCAAAAATATTCCACTTATATTTCTTTTTTGTCATGTTTTAAAGAGCTATTTGGCACATTAGATATGTTCATTTTGTATATGAAGTCCTTATTATTGATTTCTAGTGTTTAAATAGAACTGTAACTTCGGCTTTCCATTTTGCTTTTAATGAATGATTGCATGTACAAGCACTATGCAAAGCATGGGTTGAAGGATAGCAGAGACCATCTTGAGTCTTAGATTTGTTATCCTCGAATATGGTATTCTATACAAGGTTCATGTGCAAGGAATGAATACTTCATTGACGGTATTGAATCATGCTTCTTTAGCTTCCAATTCACTTGTGCTATTGACATCTTTAAGTTCTTTTTAATAAAAATAGTTTGCTGCAGATCAATTTCTGGGTTTGCTTGAATTGTACATAATTGAAGTAGCAAGTAGTGTTCAATATTTCCCATAATAGGATGTGTATAAAACTTTTGCAAGAATTCTTTTTGTTTGAGTTTCTTGAACTTCTTATTTTTTCTTAAATTTTTGTTCAAAGTCATCATGTTCAACTATATATCTTGTCATTGTTATTGTATGCATACAACATCATTATGCTAAAGTTTGTTTGTGTTCAATTATGTTAGATTCTATGTGTGTAGAATTTTTATAGTCCAATCACAGTACACTGCTATGGGTCCTTCCCTCCTTGGGCCATTACATAGAAACTTGGCCTCTTATCTTTTTTTTTTGTTTTTTGCAATTCTTGTCTTCTTTATGTAAATTTCCCCTTTTTGGTGAAATTAATATCATACTGAGATTGAGATCATTAGGGATACACATTAGGTTTGCTTTATATTATATGTAGTAGTGTTTGTCATTATGTTTGTACATTGGCAGATGTATGTCTATTACAAATTGTGGCGACCAAGAAGGCTATGATGAAGAAGCTGGGACTATGGAAATCCATTTGATCTATTGCATGTTTATACAATGGTAGCATGGGAATGCTTATCTTTCTATCCATTGCATTTTTTTTCATGGTTTCCATTTGTATCAACATTCCTAACCTGCCTTATGTTTAACCAAGCTTTCATCATGATGGCATGGAAATTTCTTTGATCCTTGCTAGAAACAATTCCAATGCTGGGTTATAAGTGCATTTGGTTGATGCCTGTGTAAATTCTACATGATCTTCATCTTTCAAACTTTTTCCTTGTTGGGGTGATGGACAATGGTATATACAATTGTTGAATTGTAACATGCATTAGTTAAAATGTAACATTTCAATCGATAAAATGTAAAATGCAATAGTTGAAATGTAACATATGATAGTTACAATGTAACACGTAATAGTTGCAACAGTTACATGTAATAGTTAATTGTAACATTCAATGCTTAATGTGTAATAGGACATAGGAAGGAGTTTTTACTTTTGACACTTAGAATCAAGTTGACCTAGCAGTCAAATTTTACATGCAATAGTTGATTTGTAACATGTAACAAATAAAATGTAACATCTAATAGATAAATTGTTATACTTGAATAGCCAAAACATAATATTTGCTAGTTACAATATAACTTTCATTAGGTCAAACATAACATGCAATAAGTGAAGTGTAATATTCAATACATAACATGTATTAGGCCATAGGAAGGAGTTTTTAATTTGACACTTGGAACCAAGTTCACCAAGTGGCAAAATTGTATATACAATAGTTGAATTATAACATGCTACAATTTAAGTGTAACATGGCAATAGATAAAATGTAACATGCAAAAGTTAAAATGTAACATTCATTAATTAAAACATAACATGCAATAGATGAAGTGTAGCATTCAATGCTATCTTCTGCCACATGGGGGCCTGAGTGCCCTAGAGTCAATGCGTAAGTGCCCATACATGTGCCAAAAATGCTATCTTCTACCACATCGGACCTGAGCGATTAACAGGTAGCGCCTAGGTGCCCATACATGTCCCAAAAATGCTACCTTCTGCCACATGAGTGCCTGAGTGCCCAAAAGTCAATGCCTTGGCACCCATATATGCCTCAAGAATGCTATCTTCTGCCACATGAACACCTGAGCACCCAAAGGTCAGCCCCTTGGCACCTATATATGCCCTGAGAATGCTATCTTCTACCACATGGCCACCTGAGTGTCCAATAGTTAGCACCTAGGCACCCATACATGTCCTAAAAATGTTATCTTCTACCACATGGCCACCTAAGCACCTAAGAGTTAGCACCTAGGCATCCATACATCCCTTCAATGCTATCCTCTACCACATGGGTGCCTAAGCGCTTAAGAGTTAGTGCCTAGGTGCCCATACATGTCCCAAAAAATGCTATCTTTTGCCATATAGGTGCCTGAGCGTCCACTAGGTAGCACCTAGGCACCCATACATGTCACAAAATGATAAAATTTTATATGCAATTGTTGAATTATAACAATAATAGTTTAGGTGTAACTTGGTGATAGATAAAATTTAACATGCAATACCTAAAATGTATTAATCGATAGTTAAAATTTTATGCAATAGTTGAATTGTAACATTCAACAATTTAAATGTAACATGGCGATAACTCAAATATAACACGTGATAGTTAAAATGTAACTTTTCTAGATAAGAATTAGCATGCATTAGATGAAGTATAACATACAAAAGGTGAACATGTACTAGGTCGTAGGCATGAGTTTTCACTTTGGCACTTAGAAACAAGATAACCCAATTGTAAAATTTTATATGCAATATTTGAATTGTAACATACAACAGTTAGATTGTAACATCTCAATAGATAAAATGTAACATCTAATAGTTAAAATGTAACTTTACCAGATAAATAGTAACATGCAATACATGGATTGTATCACTCAAAGTGAACATGTACTAAGCCATAGGACCGAGTTTTCACTTTGAGAATTTAAACAAGTTGATTAACTGGGAACATGTACTAGGCCATAGGAACAGTTTTCACTACTTATACACTTAAACAAGTTGAGGAACTGGGAAAATTTATATGCAATAATAGAATTGTAACATGCAACAGCTAAAATGTGACACCTGATAGTTAAAATGTACCTTTCCTAAGTAAATAGTAACATAGAACTCCTAGATTAACATACAAATGAAGAATGTCTGTATCTTTGTTGGAAACAGAACTTCTAGATTAAGTTACAAATGAAGAATCTAGTCACAAGACTCTTACTCAAACATTTCAAGTGATGCATTTATTTATCAGTACAAGTACCATAAAACTTAAAGGAAATACCTTACATGAATTAAGTGGACCAGAGCCATGTTCATATCACCGTTTAGGAATAAATCTTACGTACAAATTCTATTCATTGGACAAATTTTTTCTTGATTTTTTTTCAATCCTCTTCTTCATCATGATCTTCTTCTTCTTCTTCTTCCTCTTCATAAAAATTTATGTCAACCATAATTTGCTCATCTGCAAAGGAAGGGCCCCAAGGCATCTAGGTTCAACTAGAGTTGCAGGGTCAAATTCCGAAGCATGCTTTCCAAGGCATACTAATTATTCAAAATAGTCCTAGAAATCTGCTACTGCCATCTTTCAATTCTATCCAACCTTTCTCTAATATTTACCTACCTTCTTTGTCGTCTTTGTTGGGGTAGATAAGGGGTTTGTCCTCCTTGAGGCTGCTCTTGAAAGTATCTTGATATTACAACAGCATTGATAAAAGTAGAAAAATAGGCACATCTCTAGCTATGGCACTAACACCAGCCTTCAACCATAATTTTGTTATCAGTGATAGGTAAGGCAAACTTCCTAAGTTTTCCTATGCCACTATGTGAATATTATAGGCAATGAGCCTACCTATATCCACAAGCCATTCCATTACAATCATATAAATTAAAAGAGCTCGTCTTATCACTACCTCAGAATTATTGGAAGAAGGAAGTAAATTTGACTGCACAAAAGTGCACCAGGTCTTCGGGATAGGTAATAAATCAGCTTTTTTTAGATGCTTAAGAACATTTCTTGCATCTAACACCCATTGAGCTCCTAGTTAGTAGAGAATTCAAAGAACTTCCTATTCTTGTAGTTGTCTTGAAACCATCTTTGAATATGCACACTCACCAGGGAAGTTATGCCTTAGACCTAAGTAAGCATTGAGCTACTTTTTTGAAAAATCAATACAAACCCCCTTAACATAAAAATTATACTTATCATCCTCATTATTGTTTGTTAGGAATGCATTGCAATAAAATTCCTTTACAATATTCTCATTTCCTGGTTCAGGAATTGAGTAGAGCTTTCCCCAATTCCTTTGGATGATTTAGATTTGGATCTCTTGATATTTTTTCCTCTAAATCAAACCCTCTCTCCCAAACCATGTTCCTTATCAACACAACATTATTGTATCTTTGTTCATGTGCTAATGACAAAAATTTGTTTGCATCATATTGAGCACTGCTTGATGTTGCACCTAAGACATTCTTTCTTTTCTTTGGTGCCATAGTATGAAATGCACAAACACAATCCTATTGAACAACATCAAGTACAAATAATCCAACATCAATCAGGGAACATGTGTTCAATAAAAATGCAAATTTAACAAAATTCTACTCATGACAGTCTGATATATAAAACTTCACCCAAAGGTTCAACATTGATCTAATGATTCTTTGGTTGGTTTCAACCAATCACTTGCCCAATACTCTAATTTTAGCAAAAGAAATTATTTTCACTATTAGAAAAATTCAAAATGCTTCAACATTTCAATGATTCCATAGCACAACAATCAAAACTTTCAAAATCAACAAAGTTATCCTTAAGTTTCTTGATTTTCTTGTTACATATTCTTATGCAAAATAGTTAACACCTAAAGCTTTAACAAAATGAAGAATAGATAACCTAATTCAAGAGATAATCTTTCACCAACAACCTTAATTCTTTTCCCCCCAAGATTTTTTCAACTAGCCCTAGGGTCACAAATGACCAATGCAAAAGGAATTAACTTACAAGATTTGAAATCTTTGGGAAGAAGTCAAAATGTACCTCTTTGGACGAATGAAAAAGGGATGGAAGTTAGCTAGAAGGAAACTCTCTTCAACAAACCCCAAAACCTTTAAATGATGCTTACCAATGCTTTCCACAAAATTAAAATTAGATTGGGGATATGAGGAACACAAAAATTTTAGGAAATGAGGCTGAAAACAAATGCTTTAATGGAGATAGAGAAAGAGAAGAGAAAATGTGGGTTAGGACTATGAAAGGCTCAAAACAAATGGATTAAGAGAACTCAAATGAAAACCCTTAATATTAGGTGGCGCTATGCATGCCTAGGTGCTATATACACACCACTCGAGTAGTGGAGCATGTTCAAATATAATGTTTTTGCCCATCCACCACTCGGACGGTGAACGCTTAGCACCTGGGTGGTATGTGACTCAAGAGACTTTTCTTTTCTTGGACAATGAATGCTTGGGTGGTGACTTGCCAGAATACGAAGATTTTTCACCCTTTGGATGCCTGAGTGGTGAACTTTCACTGCCTGGGTGGTATGTGACCCAAGACACATTTCTCTTGTTGGACAATGAATGCCTAGGCGGTGAAATATGGCTGCTTGGGTGGTGACTCTCCAGAATATGAAGACTTTTTACCCTTTGGACACCTGAGTGGTGAACTTTGACAACCTGGGTAGTATATGACCCAAGACACATTTCTTTTGTTGGACAATAAATGCTTGGGCTATGAAATATGGCTGTCTGGGCAGTGACTCACCAGAATATGAAGATTTTTTGCCCTTTGGATGCTTGAGTGATAAACTTTCACTACCTGGGAAGTATGTGATCTGAGACACATTTCTTTTGTTGGACAATGAATGCCTAGGTGGTGAAATATGGCTGCTTGGGAAAGGACTCTCTAGAATATGAAGATTTTTCACCCTTTGACTACCTAATTGGTGAACTTTCACCACCCAGACGATATGGGACCCAAGACACTTTTCTTTTGTTTGACATTGAACACCTAGGTGGTGCAATATGGCTGCCAGGGCAGTGGCATGGTAGAAAATGAATGTATACTAGACCAAATGAACCACTTCCAAGTGGGCAAATCTTATATGTAATAGTTAAATTTTAAAGTGCAATAGTTGAAATGTAACTTAGCAATAGATAAGATGTAACATGGAATAGCCAAAATGTAACCCCAATAGCTAAAATGTAACTTTCCTAGGTCACAACTAAGATGCAATAGATGAAGTTTATCATTCAAAGTGAATGTGTACGAGGTTATAGGAACGAGCTTTCGCCACACACACCTAGAAACCTGTTCATCAAGCAGTCAAATTATATGTGCAATAGTTGAATTGTAACATACAATAGTTAAAATATAACATGACATAGATTAAATATAACATGCAATAGTTAAAATATAACACCCAATAGTCAAAATGTAACATTCGTAGGTAAATAGTAACATGTATTAGATGAACAGTATCTCTCTCGTGAACGTGTACTAGGCAATGTTGACGAGTTTTTACTTTGACACTTTGAAACATGTTCACAAAGTTGTCAAATTTTATATGCAATAGTCAATTTGTAACATATAACAGTTATAATGTAACACCTGATAACTGAAATGTAACATGCAATAGTTACAATGTATCACCCAAAAGTTAAAATGTAACACCTAATTGGTAGGTGGGCATAGTTTTGCTAAGGAAGATGATGTTTTGTTTCTCTAAGAAAAATTACCTTTGAAATAGGATCAAATGGATCTCAATATCTTTGTTGGAAACATACAACTTCTGGAGTAAGTTACAAATGAAGAATATAGTCATAAGATTCTTACTCAAACTTTTAAAGTGATGCATTTATTTTTCGGTATGGGCATCATGAAACATAAGGGAAATACCTTACACAAATTAAGTGGCTAGGCAACAATTTGGTTGTCTATTCATTCAATAATTGTGTACACGGATTAAGTGGACTAAAGCTAGGTTCATATGACAATATAGGAATAGACCATAAGTACAATTTTATATACAAATAAATAAACATGTTGCAGTCTTTACAATGACAACCATAACCTACAATAGAGGGCAAGGACTGTAGTGTAGTTCTAATCAACTACAGATTGCTCTTCCATTCAACCTCTACCCTTTACAATCAGATGAACCCTGGGAAGAAAAGTCTTCAACTTGACAGACGCAAGAAGTGGAAATCCCACATCACCAAAGGCATTGCATCTCATTCAAATATGCGATAGTAATTCAGATTTCCAGAGGATAGATGCAAGCAGTGAAAATCCACCACCATTCATGATCCTTAGCAAGAAGGTGGAAGTAGTAGTCCTTGTGGACAGCAAGTCAAAACTGGCCCACTTCTTCCTTATTGAGTGTCTTTTTGCAAACTACTTCAGAATGTTTGTCCCATTGGAATCCAAGATTGTAAGGGCCACTAACTAACGATCTTCATTTAAAACTTCACCCTAAGCTTCCTTCTTCTCTTTCAGATCATCTGCCATCAAAATCAAATGAATAAGATTCCTACACTCCCAAAAGGTGGAATACAAGGCAAAAGGATGGTTAATGAATGACTAAAATGAACCTGGTAAATATAATACATCAAAATAATAGCAACCCCATTAGTTAAGTATCATGCAATAGAAAATCAAGTATGATTAGATATACCACACTAAAGATGACTACAGATCACTATATGTCACTAACAATGAGTACATATAGCAGTAAATGATCTAATTCTGTATTAAGGCAGAAAAAGTTCCATCTAACTGACAACATCATTTTCTATGCCTTGTAAAATAATTGAGCAAACCTATTTGAGTATTCACTCCACAAACACTTCGTGTTATGACAAATTAAAAGAAGTGACAGCAATGAAAAATTTACAAATGGAACACACTATTGAAATACAAAATCTGACATAAGTGGTAGGAAAGTTAAGAAATCTGACACAGTAACCTTTTCTCTTTGGTGACATTTGTTCTAGAATTGCTTCTCGCTCAACATTTTATTCGTGATTAAATAAATCCCACATTAGTTTCCAATGGAAGCCACTAATTTGATCCTGTATATACATTATTATGCATAATATTATTCCAACTTGTAATAGTTTACAAATTATACATAATAGTGATTACAAGCCTCAATCCAACCTCTGTAAATGAGGGCATAGTTTGCCCACCCCATTCATCCTTGCGTTGTCCATCCTAGTATTTCATATATAGCATGCAATGAATCTCATAGTCATAACTAAAAATTCATTAAAATAGTTGTTACACTCCAAGAAAATATTAGTCCAATTGACATTGTTCAAGTTAATTGCATTAACTGACTTACCCATTCTACTGCTGTGGCACATCATCATATATGATTTTGATGTTCCACTTGTGCTTCCTTTTTAATCCAAGCTTAGGAAACAGTTGTGAAAAACATTTAACCTATAAAATAAGTATGTGTGGTTCACAAATTCATTGCATGTTTTGAGGCATCATACAACATAAAAGTAAATGTAACCCACCACACACATACAACCAATTTAAAGAATAAAAAATAATTCACTTAATACATTACCAATGATTGCGCACAATTGTCCCTTTTTTAGTTGCCTTTATCTCGTAATGAGTCCAGCACAAACATGATTTCTTGACTGGGGATTAACGCACAGCAAAGCCAATGCACCTCAAAAAGAATGGGGGTGAACACCTATGATATAACTTAAGCAAATCAAAAAACTACTTATTACCAACTACAAATGTAAATCAAGTTATGACAAGAATTAAAATTACAATTTTTAACTTCATCAAGTTGCATCTATTATTTGGACACAAATGTTTGCATGACTCATAAATATCCCAATCATTACAAGCATACAAATATTAGAGAAATACCTATTAAAGAACATATGGTAATAATGAGACTCAGATGAGTTAATTCATGCAGTCAATGAGTAATCATGGAGTGAAAAATGCATTTACTAGAAGAACTTGATCACATAGATATCGGGTGACGATTCCATGCTAATGCAGTTAATCTCTTATCCAGTATCTCATCACCATTATCATAATCTAAAATTTATCATACTTAGTGAACATATGCAAGAAAGTACTTAATTACAACAAAACAACAATAACTAAGGACTAAGATAAGCGAAATAGTAATACCATGTTATTGACCTAACCCCTTGGTCCTAATGTCTCATAGTCAGTAAAACTGAGGTGAGAATTAAATAGTCTAACAACAAGGCTGCAACACAAATCAAATAAACAATAAGCTTATGTTTTACATTAAACAGTTGGTCAACCATATATGTATGGTTACTACATACTAACGTTTGGTCATCCTTTCAGGTTCTTCTTTTTGTGCAAAACACATACAACTTTTGCTCATCGGCTTGCCAATGGACCTTTTTTGATGGTTTTTTTCCTAGTTTTAGACCAGACACTGTGTCTATTTCCTATTTTTCTTTCATCACCTCAACATCATCGCTGGACTCACTGAAGGAGGAGGCCACTTGTAAAGGAATGTTAGGTAAACATAGTGTCTGACCCATAGCTTGATCAATGGGAATGAACAATGCATGCATGTTATGTATCTTCTATTTTGTATGTTGGAGCTCACTTGTCACTAAATTTTGATACGTTTCTTTCATCACCTACAAAGTAGAATCGATTTTTAAATAGTTAACATATAGATCTTATTCCAAACAATATAAATAATGCAATGACCAAGGACACAAAGAGCACACCACATGTTGAAACACATTACCATACAGGATCCTTGTCCTCCTTCACTTCAATTTTAGAATACAAAATTCCCTATAGCACAAAGTGACACTTATTAGCTGATTCATATGATAAATAAGGGCAAATACATCTTAACAATCAAGTTTGATGTACCTCCTGATTCTTCTTTTCTAGGATAATATTATCCTGGATTCGATTATTAGTCTTATATCGCAATGGCAAATCTGTGCCATCACAATGTAATGAGCTAAGAGGAAACTTTTGTAAGAAAAATATCTACAAAATATTTTACAAGTATGTTATATGCAAAGATGACCAATATAAAAATAATAACATAAAAAGTAATTAGTTTAATGACCACATACCTTAAAAAATAACAAACATCCACCTACCCATGTCTTCCCCTTTTGGTTCTTATTCTTGGCAATCTTGAATTTAATTGTTTCTTTTACCAAAATATTATACACAAATACTACCCAATTATAGTTAGTGGCATTTTCTATGTCCAAAACTGCATTTAACATCTTATTCGATATTCTAGTACTAAAAGTTGGACATAAAAGAATGCCCAACGTATAAAGAAGGAAGGCACAGGCAAACATATGGTCACACTTCTTCCCACTAATAATCTACTCTAAATCATTCCATTCCTTGGCTTTCAACTTCTTTTCTTTCATTTTATTCAACAATGAATTATTAGAGACATAGTGTGGAACTGGTTTTCCATCACATGGAATACCCAAAATTTCACCCACCTCTTTGGGGTTTATACAACATGTTAATCCTCGAAAGGATAACGTCTTGCTTCTACTATCAAATGCATCTAAAATCTTTAAACAAATTTTGTGATCGAGTGAATCACACCTAATCTATAGCAATTGTCCAAACCCCATTCTATCAACAACATTACTTTTAGAGTCATCCATTCCACGAATGGCTCTTTTGAACTTTAGGGGTGAGCACCTTGTGGAGAGAATCTCCTACAAAAAAAATATATACAACTTGTAGTATTATTCCAATATTATTGACCCGATGGTAAAGATTGTGTGATACACATAACATTTTCCACACCTTTTAAACTCATGCTCCCTCCTCCATTTGAGCTATAAGGGGATGAACTTTGTTATAAAAATGTTGTCATATGAAGATTACATTAAGAAACTAAAATAACTCTGTAGTCCTTACTTCAATAATGTTCTGTTTCTTATTAGAGTTCTTGAAATATTCAGCCCTATAAACATAATCAACATTAGTGTCAACATAAGATGAGAGTTAACACTAAATAAACTAATAACTTCAAAAAAATATAAAATAACCTGAACTTATGCCACGAACTAATATGTCTCTGGGAGCCTAAGGCATGCTTCCGCTTGATACCACTATCAACCTTACAATTTGTTAATAATATAAATTCATTAGATAGTTCCAATTTCACAAATATAGATAGACAATATAGGTAGAAACTCTAAATTGTAAATCTACATGCAATATTAAATATACCTAGGTTGTGGGGATTGTCATCCATAAGGTTGAAGCTATGTTGTTCTTCTACTATAGGAGTTCTACTTTTAGATTTAACCACCTTTTTAGCTACTTTTCCTTTAGCCACTTTCCTCTAAGCCATTTTAGTTAGTGGATTTGGAGATGTGCTACAAATGCACAAATCAAATGAGTGAAATTCAAAGTAAATTGTAACATCCCATAGCTAACAAGCAATACAAGATGCAATAGCAAGTAAAAATATATAACATACTACAAGACACAAAATCCAGCAAAGGAAAAGAATTTCATCTTTTAAAAGGATACCAAGTCGCTAATCAAACATTAACTGTTAATGGAACACAGTCAAATAAGTTAAAGGAAAGTTTAACATGTCAATGCCAAACTAGCTACTAGGTTAAACTACTAGGATACCACATTATGTGAGTTAAAGCTTATGTCTTACATTCCCTAGGTTAAACTGTCAACATACTAATTGAGCACTTTGAGCTGATGCATTAAGTGAATTGAAGTAAATTCAAACACCCAAAACTCCAATATGACACATTTGATAGATATTTTGTAATTTAGCAAACAATGACACATGAGAGCTTCCATGACATATTTTGTCTAATTACCGAACCTACTGCTTCATGTAATAGTAATTAGCCCAACCAGCCATAGGAATGAGGTTTCACCACTTACACATTTAGAAACAAGTTAATTAAGTGGGCAAATTTTATATGCAATAGCTTATTTGTAATATGCAACAGTTAAAATGTAACATACAATAGATAAAATGTAACACCAGATAGTTGAAATATAACTTTCCTAGGTAAAATATAACATGCAATAGATGAAGTGTATCATTCAAAGTGAATGTCTACTAGGCCATAGGAATGAGTTTTCACCACTTAAACACTTAGAAAGAAGTTGATTAAATGGGCAAATTGTAGCCACTTTACTATGTGCCATTTGAGTCAGTGCATTTGGAGACGTGCTACAAATGCACAAACAAGCTTGCAACAATGTGAAGTTATGACAAAGGTTGCATGTATATTAACAAACACCAATATTTATAGTTGTAACTAGTTCCACAACTGTATAGTAGAATTGATTCCTACAATTTGTTAGTCAAGGTTTTGTGGTTTCAATTTAACATACATAAGACATGAAATCCAGCAAAGGAGAAGAATTTCATCTTCTAAAAGGATACCAAGTCACCAACCAAATATTAACAATCAATGGAACATAGTCAAATAAGTCCAAGGAAAATTTAATATGTCAATACCAAATCATATGACAAGGATGTGATCAACGACACTCCGCAGCAAGTCAAAAAAGTTTAGTCACAAATATTCTAGTAAAGAAAATTAGACCTTCATAGAAAATAGTGTGCCATATCAATTTAAACTGGCTTCTAATAATTGCAAAAAATGTCACCTCAGAAACTATTCCTCAGCATATGAATAAACTTTGTATGTTAGATAGGAATGGAATTGCAAGCATAAACAATCAAGATATCAATTATAACAACAACTATCCTCAGATGAAAAGGGACATTAAAGGGTATATGCTGACTTGTCTAACTTGCCACATGGCCAAGTATAAGGTTAAGAGCCATATCTAGTCTTTTTCAATCTCTAGCAATATCAGCAACAATATGGGTGGACATTTCAACGGACTTTATTATAGGTTTGCTGCCATCTCACAAAAAGATAACCATCTTTTGGTCATTAATCACCTACCAAAATATAGTCACCCCACAATTTGGTAGGTAAGTTCACATAGCTAGTGTCTTTATCACTAGCATGGTGAAGCTAGATATTAAATCACCTTGGTTTGAAACACTATCATCAATTTGGTTTGAAGATATTAAATTTGCTTATGTTAGAGATGAATCAAGTTTGATTGACTTATGACAAAAAAAAATGGCCTTCACACATAAACCAAAATGCAGCAGAAAACCCACATATAATCCAGTCAACAAAGGGAACCAAGGACTAACCTTCAAACAGAATGACAAAACATTGCCGGAGAGCCACCGAGAAAGGGAACTGGCCCACCAACGGAGAACAATGAGCAACCAAGACTGAGAAAGGAAACCCACACAGCACCAGACATTGATTGAGAGAGACTAACAGAGAGCCAAAGTGCAAGCGAGAGATATAGAAAAGCAAGTGATAATTGAGGCATAGACACTGGCAAGACAAAGACTAGAGGCCCAAAATGAAAATGAAGCACAGTGGTTGTTCCTTTTACTTTTTCAATTCTGAGCTTGGAAGATTCTGCTGCACTCTTTGCTTCTTTTCTTGCTCCTACTACTTGCCCTGCTTTTAGTTTTGCCACGTCAATTGCCACGTTGAAACATAGCCAAACGTAGCTGAAAGTAACATAGAAATATCATTACCCAAAAGTACCAAAAACAAAGAAAAGGAAATTAATGGTGATAATGAGCATGAAATGAGGGGCACGGAAGCTGAGGAGAAAGATGGAGTTAAGGTAAGGAAGAGGAATAGTTATGAAGAAGGAGACAGCCTCCTTAAACAAACTAGAACTCAAAACAGTAAATTGAATGCTCAAAAAGGAAAAGCAATGCAACAATGTATGTTGCAAAGGGATGCATATCAATAGCAAAGTATCATGCCAAATTAATGCTATCTCAAAGCCCAACACTAAACATAATCGGCCAAGTAATAGGGCAAAAATCCAGTTAATCTTCAATTGGCAAAACAAGCCCAAGATTTAAGTTGAAAGGAAATAGAAACCATGAATAAAAAGGAGAAAACTCCAAATAATCAAAAAGGGCCCAAAGGAGAGATTGTTACTTTTTCTCAGTCAAGTGCTATCCAATTGATTAAGTGGTATTAGCAGGCTATCAAGCTCCATGAACCTAATCGTGCCCTTGACTTTCTTGGGCTGTCCAAGACATATTCTAGGTTGCATTAACCCATCCCTCTTATCTCATTTATTTTATGAATAATAATTTTAATTGGTGTAGTTGGAGTAGTAGGGGAATGGCCTAGCTTGGTTTCACCTCTCTTTTGAAGGATATTACCAGAATCAATAATGTGGATGTCTTCTCTTTACTAGAGACAAGGCTTTTTGGGCAGACGTGCTAAACAAGTAGTCATAAAATGTGATTTTGATTCTCACTTTTGTATGAAACCTGTTGGATATTCTGGAGCTATTTAGATATTGTGGAACAAAGGCAAAACCTATGTGAAAATTTTGGAAGCTCACAAACAATTTGTGTACACCAAAATTTAGCAACTGGGCAACCATTTTGAATATTTTGTCTTATTTATATATGCTAGTCCTAGAAATGCTGAATAAGGTGAATTATGGGATAAACTCTCTCACATTTCAATAAGCATTCAAGATTCTCGTATCCTATTAGGTGACTATAACTCCTATCTCAGACCTCAAGAAAAAATTGGTAGAGTTGGTCATAATTAGGCCAGCATATTAGTTGACATGGGATATAAGGGGTTTGATTTCACTTGGAAGTGGAGGACAGTCCAAGAAACACTTGACAGGGGTCTAATTAATTCTAACTGGCACAAAAAATTCCCTAATTCCTTTTTAATCATCTCCCCTTTTTTTACTCTGACCACAGGCCAATTTTGGTTAAGTCCTTTGGTGATTCTAGAAGTGGCACTCATGGTCCAAAACCCTTCCATTTCATGGTTGCACAGATTACTCATATTGACTTTCAACAAATGGTGGACTCTTGCTGGAATGTTCAGGGCCCATGGGAAGAAGCCAAAACTGTTTTCCAAGAAAAAATCTAGACTAGCATGAGAATATTTTTAAAGCTGAAAGTAAGGAAAAAGCAAGACTCTATGCAAGGCTGAGAGGGATAGATGCTAAATTACAACTTAGGAGAGATAACTTTCTTGAACAACTTCAACAAGCTTTGTGGAGGAGATATGAAGACATTCTCATTCTTGAGGAAATTACCTGGTTCCAAAGATCTCGCTGTCAATGGCTTGCTTTTGGAGATCATGACACTAAATTCTTCCACTCCTCTACCCTATCAAGAAGAAGGAATATCAGAATGTTGGCCCTTCAAAATGGCAATGGTGAATGGTTTCATGAAAATGATGATCTTATGCACATGGAAGTGTCTTTCTTTGAGAAGCTCTATAAACAACAAGGTAAGCCTCTATAACTTTTCCCTCTACATGGATGCTTCCCTAATCTTGATCTTTAAGGGAAAGCTCTCTTGAAAGCCTTCCCTTTAAATGAGGAGATTCAACAAGCCTTCTTGGAATGAAACCTTTCAAAGCCCCTGGATTTGATAGTCTCCAAGCCATATTTTTTCAAAATCAATGGAAAAGAGTTGGCACTTCTATTTACGACTTAATTGAAAAAAAATTTTCAGCATCTTGGTCAGGTGAAATCTATTAACAAGACCCTCTTGGCTCTTATTCCCAAAGTGGATAACCCAATAAAAATTAATCAATTCAAACCAATTAGCTTATGTAATGCGGTGTATAAAATCCTGATCAAACTGATAGCTAACAAATTAAAAGACTTTATGGATCATCTAATTCTTCCAAACCAATGCAACTTATTTCAAGGAAGACATGGTTCTGATAACATTATTATTGCCCAAGAGATCATCCACTCTATGAGAAAGAAAGAAGGAAAGAAAGTTGGATGGCTATCAAGGTAAACTTGAAGAAAGCTTATGATAGGACTAACTGGGATTTCCTACATGATACTATTATTGATGTGGGTCTCCCAAGCAATCTCATTAGCCTTATCATGGCTTTTGAAAGTACTGGCATCATGAGTGTTCTATAGAACAGATTTACTACTCAATTCTTTGACATCTCCAAAGGCATTAAACAAGGAGACCGTTTGTCTCCATATCTCTTCGTGTTATGTATGGAGAGGCTTGGCCATCTTACTCAGATGGAAGTTATTAATCAGAAGTGAAAGCCTATTGCACTTAGCAAAAATTCCTCCAACCTCCCCCCCCCCCACAATTTCTCACTTGTTTTTTGCTTATAACTTAATGTTATTCTTAGAAACTTCTCTTCATCAAGCTGAAACTTTAGCTCTTTGCCTTCAAACTTTTTGCCAAGCCTTAAGGCAAAATGTTAGTCAAGAAAAAACCAAGATATTTTTCTCATGAAATATTAATCATAATAGGAGCACTAAAATTGCTAATCACTTGGACTTTGGTCTTACTTCTAACATGTGAAAGTATCTACGAATTCTCCTTTTCCACAAAAGGGTAAGGAAAAATACTTTTATCCACATTCTTGATAAAGTCAATAAGAAGCTGAGTGCTTGGAAAGGAAGTGTTCTATCCTTAGTTGGAAGGCTAACTTCGACTAAATTTGTCTTATTAGCCATGCCCACATATACAATGCAAACTTCTCTCTTGCTAGTGGGTTTATGTGATGAAATTGAGAAAACCTTAAGGAATTTCTCATGGGGGAAAGACAATGGCCATCAACGACCTCACTTAACTCCTTGGACTATTGTTTGTAATCAAAAGATAGAAGGGAGCTTGGGTTTGAAAATGTTGAGGTTCTAATAAGACCCTTCTCATGAAAATTGGTCATGGGCCTTTGACTAACAGTGAAGCACTTTGGGCAAGAATTCTTAGATCCAAATATAAGGTAGAAGATAGGATTGTTCCTAATATTTCCCTTGTAGAAATCCATTAAAGTTGTGGCATGGTATCTCTATTTCTTGGAACTACATTAAACAAGGAACCAAAATTCTTATAGGTGATGGTCTATCTACCTCTTTTTGGTACAATAAATAGATACCTGAGTATGAACTTTTAATTCAGCATGCAACAGCATTAATACATAATCAATTATTGTTTGCAAAGGCAGCTTATTTTGTGAGTGAACAAGGAAACTAGAATTGGCATCTTTTTAAGCATTTAGTGCCTTTTCAAGCTATTGCTTTAATAGCATCTATTCTTCCTCCTTCCATTAATGTAAGAAAAGATAGATTTTCTTAGGCATTATCTTTGGATGGTAAGTTTAATGTCAAAATTGCTTATGCCTTAATTCAAGGAAATCAGAATCCACTAATAGATAGTATCAAAAGATTTAGAAGTGGAATGGGCTTGAAAAAGTAAAACTTTTCCTTTGGCTTCTCAAAAGTAGGAAGCGTCTCACCAATCATACCAGGTTGACTAGGAATATGGTGGCTTTAGATGCCTATCCTAGATGTGCTCAAGCATTGGATAACATTCACATGGTTAGAGATTGTCCTTTATCTCTCTCTTTCTCTCTATTTCAGAGAATTGTGAAACCAAACCTTTAGCTTGAATTTAGACTATTAACTTTAGAAGATGGGGTTACAAAAAATCTGAAAAAAGACTTTGGGGAGCAAAGCAATAAAGATTAGAGGCTTTCCTTCAGCCATATTTGCTGGAACATTTGGCTTAGCCAAAATGAATGTAGCTTTCGGGGAAATCTTGCTTCTAGAGAGGCCTTTCTCTTTAAAGCCTCTTGCATGAGTGATAACTATCAACATGCAACATCCATTTTGAATAAGAAAAACTTCCCCACCCAACTTAAGCAAGAAAACTTCATATCTTAGAGCTTTCCTCCTCAAGAGTGGACTAAAGTCAATATTGATGGATCTAGTTTGAAGGTAGTAACCAAGCAGCTTGCAGTGGTGTTCTCAAAAATTCCAATGGGGCCTATATTGTGGTTTCACTCATAATATTGGAACTAGGACAACACTTCTAACTAAATTTTGGGGATGGGTAATTGGTTAGAGATGACCTGGCACGTGGGAATCAAAAAAATGATTGTGGAGACATATTCTCAAATAGCTCTAAAGCTGATTCATGAAGGTTGCTTTGAAACTCATCCTTATTCTTGGCTGATTACTCACATTCAAGATCTTCTCAATAGGCTTTGGCAAATTTAGTTAACTCACATCTTTAAAGAGGCCAATGGTTTGGCTAATGGCCTTGCCAATCAAGGGCATGTGCAAGCATTGGGTACCATGGTTCCCTTGTAAACTCCAAACTCTTGTATTTATCTGTTTCTTAGAGACCTCATGGGGGTAACTTCTCTAGGCCTGTCAAGTTGTAGTTTTCTTTCACTTTGTATCCTCTTTTTTATAAAAAAAAAAAAAAAAACCAGAAAGAAAAAGGAGCATCCAAAAGAAAACAATGAAAAAGGAACAAAAACAACCTAAAGATTTTCTCTAAAATCTACTCCGAAAACAAACTATATGGAATAAGTTTTGAAAATTATTACTATAAAAACTGTTATGGCAGAATGACAATAGCCAGTAAAAATTAGAAATTCAAAGTATAATTGTAAAGGAAAGAGAAGAGAAAGCACACAAATATTTAACATGAAAAAATCCAATGAAGGGAAAAAACCACAGGCAGAAGGAAACATTTCACTATGTAGAATTCAGTTACAAAGCTAAAATTTATACTAAATAATTGACCCCAAAAATTGCTATTTTATGCAATACCTAAAAGATCCCAAATTACAAAAATTTTTCAATCCTAAAGGCATCACAACTTTTCTTATGCAATATCCTATTAAAACTATAACTCTCCTTTTTTTTCTTTTTTCTTTTTTTTTGGTTTTTGGAAGTTAGGTCAAACCACAACAATCTCCACCTTGACACAAATTCTAAAGACAAACTTCAACAAAGAAACTCTCCACCTCTTCCACAAAAGCTCCTAAGAGCAAAACTCAACAATGAACACCAGTTAAGTCCAAGTAATACTTGAACTTCTTAATAGGCAAAGGCTTAGTGAGCGTATCAGTTGGATTGTCAGCAGTATCAATCTTCTTAATAGAAATTTCACCCTTGGCAAAAACATCTCAAACAAAATGATACTTGATGTTAATATGTTTGGCTCTTTCATGATACATCTGATCTTTAGCTAAGTAATTACACTTAACTATCACAATGAACAACAATAGAAATAAATTCAAATATAATTTCACCAACCAAACCTTTTAGCCAAATTTCCTCCTTAATAGCCTCTGCTATTGCTATATACTATGCCTCTGTGGTAGATTGAGCAATGGTAGATTAAAGTGTAGTCTTCCAACTGATTGCACAACCTCCCAAAGAAAATACATATCCTGTAAAAGACCTTCTCTTATCATGATCTCTAGCATAGTCTAAGTCCACAAAACTTGTCAAACTATTATTACTTTTCCATACACTAAATGAGTATCTACAGTACCTACCAAGTATCTGAGTATCCACTTAACTACTTCCCAATGCTGTTTGCCAGAATTAGCTAAATACCTACTCACAACACTAATGGCTTGTGCTATATCAAGTCTGGTTCATACCATCAAATACATAATGTTCTCAACTGCACTAGAATAAGGAATGCATGACATGTGATTCATCTCTTTATCTATTGACCTTTTTTATGCCAAATTGACTTAATACCTTTTGAATAAAAGCTTTCTGAGAAAGGTATAATTTCCCATTCGACTTGTCTCTTATAATCTCAATACCAAGAATCTTTTTAGCAACTCCCAAATCTTTCATGTCAAATTTAGAACTCAACTGCTATTTCACCTTCTTTATATCAGTCATGTTAGAAACTGTAACTAACATATTATCAACATATAATAGCAAGTAAATAAAAGATTTATCAGGAAACCTTTTAAAATACATGCAATTATCATAATTGGATCCAATAACTCCCATATAAGAGTTAAACCTTTTGTACCACTATTTAGGAGATTGTTTAAGACCATACAAGGACTTCTTTAGCAAGCAAACATGATCTTCTTTACTAACAACTACAAACCCCTTTGGTTGATGCATATAAATCTATTCATCAATATCACCATGCAGAAATGCAGTTTTCACATCCAATTGCTCTAACTCTAAATCATTCATAGTAACTAATGAAAACAAAATACGAATAGAAAAATGCTTTATAACAAGTGAGAAAACTTCATTAAAGTCAATGCCTTATACTTGATTATAACCTTTAGCTACCAACCTTGCCTTGTATTTGACATCTGAGGCACTTAAGGTATCAGACTTTTTCTTGAATACCCACTTGCTACCAATAATCTTCTTCTTTTCTGGTGGCTTCATAAGTGTCCAAGTTTGATTTTTCTGAAGAGATTGAATCTCTTCTTACATAGCAGATATCCAATTTGTAGCATTTTCAAAAGATATTGCTTCCTTGTAGCTTCCAGGCTCATTGTACTCTACCTCTTCTATTATAGCAAGACAATAGGTAAAATCTAAATACCTATACTTCTCAGGTGGTTTAATAGTTCTCCTTGGCCTATCCCCAGCTATGGTGTAAGACTGTACTTGTAAAGATTCTGAAGTCTCTTCTAAATCACCATTTGGTGAATTAGGAATAAAGAATTATTTAGGCTAAATAAGAACTTCAAACTCCACCTATTCTCCACCTTTTTCATTATTGTGAATAACTGATTCTATAACTTCTTTCTTTGCAAGCATGGAATATTCATCGAAAGTTACATCCTTGCTAATAAGAAACTTGGACTAATCTAGACACCATAATCTGTACCCTTTTCACACCAGATGAG
The DNA here is from genome assembly GCA_037013595.1 of Dicorynia guianensis. Taxonomy (NCBI): domain Eukaryota; kingdom Viridiplantae; phylum Streptophyta; class Magnoliopsida; order Fabales; family Fabaceae; genus Dicorynia; species Dicorynia guianensis. The sequence continues at coordinate 17,781,316 of JASUAB010000002.1, read as the reverse complement.
TATCCAAGAAATACACATTTCTTTGCTCTTGACTCAAACTTTTCTTCATTAACATGTACATAAGCAAGATAGCCAAAAATTTTCAAAATAGAATAATCAGTAGGTTTGCTAGACCATACCTCTTCTAGTGTTTTGCATTCAATAACTATATGAGAAGATCGGTTCACTAACTAGCAAGCTGTATTAATAGCTTCAGCCTAAAATTTCTTGCCTAAGCCTGCATTTGAAAGCATACACTAAGCCTTTTCAAGAAAAGTTATGTTCATCCTCTTTGCAACACCATTCTATTAAGGTGTTTTCACAATAGTTCTATGTTGAGCAATGCCTTCTTTCTTGCAAAACTTATTAAACTCATCATTACAAAATTTAAAGTCATTATCTATTCTAAGTCTCTTAATCTATTTTCCTGTCTGTTTTTCAAGTAAAGACTTCCACTACTTAAAAGTCACAAATATTTGATTTTTCTGTTTTAGAAAATAAACCCAAACTTTTCTTGAATAATCATCAATAAAGGTCAACATGTATTTAGAGTGACTACCTTTAGAAGGAACTTGAGAGGGCCCCTAAAGGTCTGAATGAATGTAGTCAAAAGTTTCTTTTGTCTTGTGAATGGTTGAGCTGAAACTCAACCTAATTTATTTGCCAAAGACACAATGTTCATAAAACTCCATCTTCCTTATAATCTGACCACCTAACAAACTCTATTACTCAATGCTGTCATGCCTCTCTCACTCATATGCCTTAGTCTTATATGCTAAATTTTAGTAACATTTGAATTAGAAACAGAAGTAGCAGTAATTACAGTTGAACCTATAACTGTAAAACCCTGTAAGAAATACAAAATGCCAATTCTATTTGCATTCATTAGTAAAAGGGCACCCTTAGAGACTTTAAGTACACCATTTTCATATTTATATGTACGTTCTTTGCTAGAGTACCCAAAGAAATTAAATTTTTTTTCAAATCTAGAATGCGTTTCACATTTGACAAAGTTCAGATCATACCACCATGCATTTTAATTTGCACAATGCCTATCCCAACAACTTTACAAAGATGATCATTGCCCATAAACATACCTCCATTGAACAGCTCATAAGTGGTGAACCAGTCCCTACTAGGACTCATATGCTATGAAGCTCCTAAATCCATCACCTAACTAGTTTCAAATCTGATTTTAGCATCAGTAACACAAAGCAGATCACTTGTCTCATCTTTTGCTACATTAGCTTCTCCTGATTTGGCCTTACCTTTATTGTCACCTACTTTGTCTTTTTTCTTCAGTTTAAAGTAGTCAGATTTAATATGTCCCTTCTTCTTGCAATAATTATAAGTCAGATTCTTATGTTTAGACTTCAATATAGACTTGTTAGAATTAGGATTTCTCTCCTTGCTCCTTCCTCTATCACCAAATAAACTAACACTCTGATCACTCCCTTCAACAGATGTCAAATTATTATCAATTTTTCCTTTAACTTGCAAATTTGACCTGACATTATTAAGGAAAATTTCTTCTCTACCATAGATCATAGTGTCTCTAAAATTTTTATAGGAAGCAAGTAATGAAAATAACAGTAAAGGCACTTGATTCTCATCATCAATCCTCACATCTATCTTACTTAAATCAGTAATGATGAAAGTAAATTCTGCTATATGAGATTTCAGTGGAGTACCTTCAAACATTCATAGAGTAGAGAGGCGTTGCTTTAATTGTAGCCTATTGGTGAGAGATTTCATCATGTACAAACTCTCCAATTCAACCATGCACCTGTTACAGTTTTTCAGTGAGAATTTCTTGAAGAACTTCATTACCCAAGCACAACTGAATGGAAGAAAGAGCTCTGTCATCCATATCATCCCATTCAGCATCTGTCATAGTCTCGGGCTTCTTCGTCTTCCCAAGCAGCACCCTTTTTGTATCTTCACTTGATAGAATTGCCATCAATGTCTGTCTGAGATGTTATTACTAAAGTAGAAGCCATTGAAAACTAGGCTCTGTACCAATCTATTATGGTGGAATGTCGATGGCCAGCAAAAATTAGAAATTCAAAATATAATTGTAGGGAGAAAGAAAAGAGAAAGCACACAAATATTTAACATGAAAAAATCTAATGAAGGGGAAAAAATATGGGCAGAAGGAAAAATTTCACTATGTAGAATTTAGTTACAAGGCTACAATTTATACTGAACAATTGATCTCAAAAATTGCTATTTTATGCAATACCCAAAAGATCCCAAATTGCAAAAATTCTGCAATCCTAAAGGCCTCACAACTTCTCTTATGTAGTATCCAATTATAACTACAACTCTCCTTTTTTTTCTTTTTCTTTTTTTTTGGTTTTTGAAATTTAGGTCAAACCACAACACAAACATCCTTTCGAAACAAATTTCATTGCTTTTTAACTCTGGGAACCAAAAACTATTCTACAAAATAGAAACCAAATAGGCCTCTAGTCTTCAACTTTTAAATTAACCAATTTAGTCTCTCGTCAATTATAATTGAGATAATTTAGTTCTCTTACAAGTGAAATTAAACCAAATTAATTTCTTTACAAATGCAATTGGGCCAATTTAATCTACTACATATCAAATTTTTCTTTTTTAAAATAACTTGACTCGCTAATGACCTAAAATTTATTTTTGCCCTCTAAATTTAAACAAGTTTCCTCTAGCATGGATTTATCTTCTCTTATGCCAAGTCTCAAATTCTAATTTTATGTATTTTAATGACTCTTTTAATCATAAATTAATATAGCAATCACATCACATTACAATAAAAAAATAAAGTTAATGTTACTACTAGTGAGTCATATCATTTTAAAAAAAGAAAATCCAGTAAGTGAGAAACTAAATTATCTTAATTACACTTATAAAATAACTAAATTATCCAATTGCATTTGTAAAGAAACTAAATGATTCTTTAAAAATGCAGAGGAACCAAAAATGCCTTTCTTCTTTCAATATTTGAAGGATGTACCTTATATTAATTTATTTTTCAGAAAAAAAATTAGCCTTCTAATGTCAAACCCTTTTATGTCCTTGAGTCTCCCACTTGCTCAAATTACAATTGGACATACTAACATGGACTAAAAAATATCTTACTGGACTTCTTTTTTCCTGAGATGACGAACCTAATATGACATGGTGAAACGACATCGTTTGGAGAACCACCGTGTATCAAAATTAGGAGATCTCTTTTCTTCTCTGTGAAACCCTTGTACCATTGACTATAACAAATAAGCAAGCCCGACAAGGAGAAGAACTTCGCAATCACCAGGGAACGTCTTCAATGGTGTGAAACTCAAATGGGTCCTGATCTGTAGACGAGTAGAATCAAGAAACTTTCTCAAACCCGAGACCTCAATTCAACGTTCTGATCCAAAGTTCATTCGTTGGAGCTGACCTTCCACGCATAAGTACTTGGTGTTGAAATCCTACTTGCCCTTTATTCTGCAACAGATGAAATTGAAGAAGCAAGAGGCAAAGGCCTTGAGAATCTTCAAAACGAATTACCGGAACATTTACGGGAATCTGAACGACGCGTGGGTGGTGACGAATCTGGACATCTGGAAACGTTTGAGACGCTGGCATTGGACCCGGAAATCAAGGACTTCGTTTTGCAAGATCTTCAGACGTTTTGTTGCTAACTCTCCTTTGTGACAGAGGCATTGCCTAATGCCCATGTCCAAAGTAATCTCTTAGGCTCGTACCTTTTCTTTTAGAGCATTTTAATACTGATACGTGGAGTATCATTCCATTCATGCTAACAAAGACAGAGGCATCAATGAAATCTACTCATTTTGATCTTAAAAGCTTTGATTTTCTCTTTCAAGGGACTGCTTTTTGTGACAAGCCCCGTACTTACTACATTCACTATCATTTCTATCTTCTTAAAAAACTAATTTAATGTCTTGAAAAATATGTTACATTATTTTTTTAGTATTAAATAACCTATAAATTAATTTTAATATACCAAATCTAAAAAGGTCATCACTCTTTCAAAAAAAAACTGAATGAGGGTGATCAACGCAAAAGTTGTCTATTGAAACAGCGACTAATAATTAATGACACAAGTATTTGGAATTGGAACCGCAGTCTACTTGGAGTGTATGATTATGATTAATTTGCTATATTTTTCTGGAACATTTTGAATTCATTTCTTTTTTCGACAAGAGTAGTAATACACACTTGAACCAAGCTGCGGACAAAATATACACACTGAAGTCGAAGTTGCACAAGGAGTTCAATCCAATGGTAAATGCCCGGTGCTATCATTGGAGCTACTGTAACTCCACGCTTTTGCCTTTCCATCTCGTTATAGTCGAGGGTATAAGGGTTTCATGCACGGAGAAGAAAGGAAATCCCCCAAATTCTGATACTAAGCGTGCTCTGGAAATGACATCAATTATAATTAATAACGTAGGAAAAGCAATTAATCTTATTTGGATTCACTTAATCACAACTAACTCACATAAAAGTACGAATTATCCACTAACTGACAACACTATTCCTAAAATTCTTCCATCCATAACGAAGCAAACCAATTCATCCTTTTCAATCCCCATAAACAGGTTCTTTTTAAAAGTTCAAAATAGACTATAGCAATTTATTCATGAATATATATATATATATTTATGTATGGATAAAAATGGACCACACCACGAATTGGGTCAATTTTTTCTGTTTAAATTGATTTTGTAGTAATAAGATTGGCTAACCCTTATTTGGTGACTCCAGGAGCAACTGTTCATGGCCATCATGGAAAAATTCTTTAGGAAGGAAATATATTAGTTACTTTTATATATGAAAAAAAGGATATGTATTAGCCACATTTATCTATCAAAAATTGAGATCCAGTGATATAAGATGGGGTCATTCAAAAGTGACTCTGACATTAGAAGTGCATTCAATTAAGTCAATATGGATGAATCTAAAAAAGAGAGTTGAGGGTTAGGACGAACAAATAACAAGAATTCTTGGCATTTCCTAGGAATTCTTGATTTAAATAAAAAGTCATTGACAGAAATTAAAATTTTAATTTTAATTATTAATTAATTAATACTATAATAATTGAGTATCATGTAATTTAAAAGAAATTATTCTGGAAATGCTTCACAAAAGAGTTTAGATTAATCTCGACAATACTTTAAAATTTCAATACTTCATACAGAAATTTGTTGATTAAACCAATAAAAGTTACGAAGATTAATCCCATCATATCATGAGTAAATTTTTAACATAATGAATTACAAAATATGTAATTATAATAGAAAAATTGATATGTGACAATAATTAAGTACACAAATAATTGTGTGAACTCAAAGTTATTAGTATAACATCACAATTTACTACAAATTAATATGCTAGATTGGTGAGAAGTATCAATCATAATTAATTTTTTAAATTAAACTCTTCCATAAATTATGTTTAACAAGTCATAAATTCACTTGCAATTAATCATTATTGAATTTATTTGATTTAAAATTTATACAATAATTATATTTTAATAGTAGGTTTGAAGATTGTACTTGTTTATTCCTTTATTTAAACCTTGCTACCGAGAGGTTGACTAGGACAAAGTTCCTTAGTTGGCATTAAAAACAAAAATGGATTACATAGGAAACTAACAAAGTAGCAATCATAACTGCTTTAAATTAAAATTTCAAGTCCATATCAAAGGCAAACTAAGAATCAGAAATTAGAATTATTGGCACAGAGAGTGGAAATAATATGTGTATGCACATAAAAAAAAAGAATAGGGATTGTTTTTCTACGTGGAATATAACTTTATATACAACCCTTCAAAGCTCAAAAATCAACCCTTCACAATCTTTAAATTACATCTTAATAGTTAAAACTGGCAAATTCCAAGAGTTAGGATTTAAAAATTAACATAGGTTGTGTCTCTCATACTCCAAGGTCTAGCTGAAAAAAAAAAAAAAAAAAAAAAAAACCTTATATTGCACTACATGGCATATGTGGTTCATGGAGACATTCTCTACATAATAGTGAGGTATGCAAGTGGAAGAGGGAGGAGGTTTATCATAAGGGTCAAAATAAATAGAAAATTTTCTGGTAAAATAAAAATTCCAATCAAACCAATTGATACCAGTAGTAGGAGTGGAACATAAAGGAATTTGGGTGGTTGTCGTTTAGAGCTGAGGCAAGGTTGGAAAGCCATACCCTTGCTAAGCTTCCACAACCATAGATAGGACAGTAACCAAAACGGTTGCTAGGATGAGAGTTCTATTTATATGTGGAAAAGGTCTTTCAACGGAAGGCCTACTATTTATGGGTTAGAATTACCATTCACCCTCTAATTAGAAGCTATATGCATGTAGAAATTATTTATTACTTAATATGTTAGAAAACTAATTAAATAATACCAATTAAACACTATAAGATTGCAAACTACCAAAAAAAACCATAAGGATGAATAAAGGTTAAAATTACTGTATAAGTGACAAACTCTCAGACAGCATAAATAGAATATGAGACGGAATTTGAGATAGGTGGATTAAGCAGGCCCAAAACTTTGTGGGGAATTAAACTAAAAACGATTGGCCCAATCCCTTACCACCTCCGAACCTTAAACCCTTAAAACCTTGAACTCAAGCAACTCAGAGACCAGAGAACATAGTGGAGAACAGGGAGGCCGCTGGAGGGAGGCACAAGAACTTCTGTGTTCTGTAAACTACAAAATCAATGATATAGAGGCTTTGACGACTGCATTTGCAATAGACCCCGCTTCTTCGCTGTGGTTTGAAGACATTTGTATGCGAAATTGCAGGTAAAAGTCGAGACATAGTTCGCTTCTTCTCATACTCAAATCCTCACTGGTTGCATCTTTTGTCGGTATATTTCTGAATTGGCTTTTATTATAATCATTATTTTTGAACTGGGCTCAGCTCTGACTTCCTTTTTTTTTTTTTCTGGTTGCAAAATTGAACCTTTTTGAGACATGGTCTGGCATAGTTTTTCTTCTATCAGATTCATTATTTCTGAACTGGGTGATTTTTTTTATCCTGGATGCAAAATTGAACAACATTGTCTAGCTCAAATTTTCTTCCTTTTAATTGCTCTCGCTGCGTGCACATCTTCAGAGAAAAATTTACATATTATAATCATCAATATTTTGGCCTTCCCAAAATTTAAATAACGGGATATAATTAAATTTTCATGTCTAAATTGATGTAGCTAGCACTTCTGTTTTGTAGTCTCTGCCATGCTCTAAATATTTCATTTGCCACCACCGTCTCCTTAGTCATATAATTTGAGGAAAAGAGTAAAGAGATCGGTTAAGCGTTGACCATTTTTGTTGCATTCTTGATGTCCGTTCATGATATGGTAATTGGTAATTGTTGGGCCTTGGCTTGTTATTTTAATAGTCTAATTTGCTTGAACATATTCTCGCCCTGGTCATCCTTAGTTCCATCGGTAGGATTGGTTTTTTAATTAGAGACGGTATTACATATATTTACATATATCTGTTCTTAAAGAAGAAATTCTCAGAGGTCAAAGCCTTTTTTTTCTTTTTTGGTACGCCATATTTAGCTCATTTTTCCACTGTTGCTTAACTATTGTTTGTATGCTTCTCTTTGGAAGTTCAAGTCGTAGTTGTATTTTAAACTTGCTGCTGGTTTCTGACTGTCTGTAATGACGCTTTACTATCACCGGATTGGTGGTACACCAAAGGTTTGGAAAATGAAAAGAGAGAATGTGAAAAGACAAAAGAAAACAAGTAATGAAAGTTCCCAGGGACAGTATATAGGAAGAATTTGAGATGTTTTACATCTGGAATGCTAAATATTACGGAAGTCTGAGATAGTGCTTCTTGTCTATTTGAATATTCTTGTCCCTGTTGAATTTTGTCTCGCACATGCTATAAAAGCTTTAATTCTGTTGAGCTTATACGGTTGGGCTGTAATTGACACAACAATTTTCTTCCATAAAATTTTGCACATAGGGTGGCTCTTCAATAACCTATAACAGAAAAGAAAGGTCAGTGCTGGAAATTGTTTTTTTGGATGCCAAGTAATAACTATCACATACAACCCTGAAGCCTATAGCTCATTTTAGAAGCAAAGAAAAGTTGAACAACTAGACTTCATCAACATAATCAAGGGTGTAGTACCCACAGTTAATTGTTGACGCTGAGAAACAGATGGATCACTTGGCAGCAGCTGAAGAGCAAATTGCTTCACAGAGACTGCAGCAGAAACTCAATGAAGTGAACACAGCTGCTCAAACTAATCTTGCCCCTGTTCAAGACCATGTCAATTTTGCCCTCCAGGTTCTTTTTTGTCCCAGTGGTTATTTTCATGCCAGTATTATGATGTTACATGGGAAGAGTGGATGTTTTTATGGCTTGGTGCTTTGAAGTTGAAACTATATAGGAAATTGAGACTCAAACAGAAAGTAATTTCATTGTCTAGTTAATTTTTTTTTTCTTGAATTCCCTTTTATCTGTCTACTTGAAATTGTTGCACTAATTATACATCTGCTGTACTAGTAAGTCATAAATTGCCACTATTAAGTCGCATAGAATTGAAGTTTCTTGGAATTACAGGTTTTGATAACTAGTCCTTTATATCCTGTATTTTCTTTGCCACCTGTTATCAAAGATTATTTTTGCATCTATGGACAAACATTCTATCTCTAGTTTCAATTTTCTATTATTAATTTTCTGAATTAATAATTCCAGAAAGCCTATTTTAAATGTGCATACGAGTGCTTTGATAGAAGCAGAAGGCAGGAAGAGATAAGCTATTGCGTTGAGAATTGCAGCATTCCTCTTTCTAATGCTCAACAGAAATTTCAAGACGAGATGGCGAAGTTTCAAGTAAGCATGACCTATTTCAAAGTTCTGTGATCTTATTATTTCTGTTTTCTGTTTTCCTTTTATGGGGGGAGGGGGTGGTTAATTTCATTTGTCTATAATGTACTCCTTTATAGTGTATATTGTTACTAGAATAGAACTTCTAAAAATGATGGATGTTTGTTTTAAAGGGTACAATGTAATGTTGCTGATTTAGTATAATGGTTACTATTACCTTTTCTTTAGAAGAAGGGATTTAATTAAAGAGAGGGTAACTAGAAAATAAACTTGTCCTTCTGAACAAAAATAGGAAAAATGAAAACATCTTTACAGCCTCCGTTTGGTGCTCTGCCCATGGTCTCTTCTGGGAAATTTCCCTTAACAATATGCTGTGGGATTGCAAATATGCATTGAGTCTTTGCCTGCCTTAGAGGTCCCTGGGCTATAAATTGAAGTGAGGGAAATGCTGCTTACTAAATTTCAGTAGAGACGTTTGTTTAGGAAATCTATGGCTGTAATTGATGTATATATGTAGCTTTTTTAGTTGAAAGGTATCTGCAGGATCCAGTTGTCAGTTATGGTATCGGTATCCAGTAATGCCCATTGATGCCTTTTATAGTTATGTGGAAATTGTTTTCACATTGCATTCTCAATGCAGATTGATTATTAAGAAAAAAGGTTTTGTGTAGTCGCAAATTGAGAACAAGGGGGTAAGGAAAAGGAGAATGTGAAAGATCCGTTGGATAAACTTATAATTGCAACAATGGCTTTACGTACTGTTGGAAGAGTTCTATAAATCTCATTTCCTTTTGCGGAAGTAGAATTTCAATACAAAATGAAAAAACTTAGGGTTTCATCCAGAAAAGGAGAACCAAATAAAACTGAATCCAGTCTTAGCCAAGTAGATTAGGCTCTGAACTATTCAATATAACTGGACATGTATCCTTGAACAAAAGCTTTTGTTTATAACAAATTCAAAATGCCCCTTGTCGTTTGCTTGGGCCCTGTAAAAAACTAGACAATGCTCGTTTTAGGCTGATAATGCCATTTACTGTATTTGCAATTCGGCCTTTGTAATTTTGGAGCATCTCAGCTTGGAAAAGCTTCGTCTCGTTACCTGAACCAGGTCAAGAATGTTTGGGCTTGATTGAATTGTTTACAATACTCTCAGTAAGGTTTAGTTGAGACAAGTTTGAGATGATCAAGTAATTTACTTTGCAGTACATTTGGCACCAAATATTTGCAATACTTTTACTATTAACTAATAGCTGATAGCTTGATACATGTTCTACTTCCTGGAAATAATAGTTTGATTGTTGATACTTGTCTCGTTGGTCTGACTATGTTACTTGCATCTGGTGCAGGAGAAGTTGAATAGATCTCTAATGGTCTGCCAAGATAAGTTTGAGGCGGCTAAGCTCCAGAAGAAATCTGGGGCTGTGAACGAAATGCTTTCCTGTGCTGACCAGTCAATCCAGGACAGCATCAAGATGCTTCCACATCTTGCTGAAAAGTTGAAAAATTCCCTTGGCGTTGGCGACAGGGCTTTGTAGTTAATGGTCAAACTTTCATAAATTTCTCTTTAGTTGCCAGTGAATATTAGAGAAAGACATCAATGCTCGTTTGTGCAATTTATTTCGGAGTAGAGACAGAAATAGTAGGTTAATGTCGGTAGAATGCCTGCATCAATGACCTGAAGTCTCACCATATTATATACCACATCAATTGTGTCATGTGGTAATGCCGGAAGTGTTGAATAATTTTTCATAAAAGAAAGGTCGTTTCAAATTTAGCATAGATGTTATTGCTATTTGAGTATCAGTTCAAATATCAGAGGAGATGTATTGCTGCAATTAGTGCAAAAGACTAGTTTCTTAAACTAACGAGCTGGTTAGATATCTTGGTATCAAGCTACAGCATGGTTGGATGACTAAGTTCTTTTAACCACATTTTGGATAGATTCCAATCCCGTTTGAGTGATTGGAAATCTCAATGCCTGCTATGAAAGATATATTAATTTTACATTCAAAAATTTAACAGTTTTGCTATCCATATAAATTAAATTTTATTAAATATTTATTTAAAAATTTAAATAATTAAATTTATTGTATCAAATAGAATAAATTATAAACTTAATAGATTTAATATTAAGTTTGTGAATTTTTTTCTTGTAAACTAAATTTGTGAATATTTAATAACATCTTCCGGTGTTACTTTTTTCAAATTTTCAACTAGACTACGGTTACCAGCACACAATGCAATTGCGTATTGTGCATTGCGACAAGGCCTGATGCAATCTAACGTAAATTGCCTTGAGAATTGAGTATTGTGCAACCATGGCTCACACAATAATGCTTTTTTAAAATAGGGTAAGAATAATTATATTTAAGTTAAACTATTTTATGTCTTTATAATTAATTTGAATTTTTAAGTACATTTTTATAATTTAAAATTAAATAAATAAGTTTTATAATTTTTTTGTTTATATTTTAAATATTTATTGCCACTTCTTGTTATAATATCGTGTAAAAATATTTTACGTTGATTGATTATAAGTAACATTTTTTAATTATTATCGAGATTTTATTATTATTATATTATACTATAAAAATTTAGTTAAATAATATTAAAAAATATAAAAACTTACTAGATTTTAAGTAGATTCTTACCTCAATTATGTAAAGTTTTTTGGTACTATGTCACAATGTATAGTAATCGTATAAATTTAAGATATAAATAATAAAAATTATAGAAATTTATTTATATAATTTTAAATTATAAAAATTTATTTAAAATTCAGTCCACCTATAAGAAATTATAAAATAATTTCACTTTAATTTTGACTAAAAATTTACGAAAGCCCAATTGATATAGAATAAAAGAAAATCTAGAAAAGAAACCTAAAACACTCAATTAATCTCTAATCGAAATCAATAATAAAATGTACCCACATAGGATGCATAATATGTAATTCTAAAGTTATTAAGGTGAAAACTAATAATTTAAGACTCAAAGTTATAATCTAAAATAATTATCTTAACTAAGAATAAATTATTCAAAAATCAAAAGCTTAAAATTTCAAAGTTCACACAGTTATATTCTAAATTCTTAATTACAAACTTATTAATAATAATAATAATAATTACATAATGAATTAGTACATTAAACATAATTTCTAGATTTTCGTTTTGCCCTGCTAATTGACTCCAACGTAAGGGAGGCACAGTCTTCTATCTATTTCCCTATCGCTCTCCCTCTCATACTGTCCTGCTCTCCGTCTTGCATCGTCTCTGTCTCCCTCCCCGGCACACACGGCTTTCTGCACAACGATTACTTTGTTTCGAGTCTTCCCACAAGCCCAGCCGCAAGACACTCTCCATTTGTTTCTTCAAGTACACCCACAATGCTCTGTTCTTTGTTCTTAAGCCACCAACCTTTTCTATTTAGAGCTGTTTGTTTGGGGTTATATGAAGTTGATAATATATATGTAATATGATGTGCGCAATGATTCAGTATTATGCTGCACAACGCAATTCGCAAATGTTGCTAGGAGCCTTTGTTTGCATCGTGCTTTTATGTCTCAATTCCTATTCGAAATATAGCTCTTGTTTTATTTGCTTAATTTATGTGTTCTAGGTTAAACGGTTTGATGGCTTCAGTATATGGGTTACTGAACCTGAATATATGTATTGATTAAGTTGGATTGCATGATTCTGACAATAAGCATATCTTTATGCTATGATTTAAACATAGAAGTATTTATACTATATATGGAATTTGTTATCTTTATGAATTATGCCAAACTAAAAAAATTTGATGATGCTTTGCTTATGGTTAATTATATTAAGTTTTGTTTAATAGCATTTGTTATTTTAATGAATTATGCCAAACTTCAAGAATTTGATAATGCTTTACTTATGTTTAATCATATTATTTTTGAACACTTTGTATATTTCTGAATGTTTTCTATATTATGTCCAAGTTCTCTTTACAACAATGGCCAATAAAGATGTTATTTCCGTTTACCTACTGATTCCTTTCTGTAATTTTTTTAACAGATAAACAGTTAATGCTAGTTAGGCCATTACACTAGAATTAGACAGGACTATGGTGTCATATTGGTGATTTGTTTTGACTGAAAGACAAATGCATGGTAGCTAGCAGGTTTTCCATAGTCTTAAAACTACGAAATGGAAATGCTCATTTTTCCTGAGGTGTTTTAAAAGGGAGTCATTGTTTGAATATGAAGTATGTCATGAGTTAAACATGAATATTTGATGATAATTTGTATAAATTGTATGAATACTTGTCACGTAACAGGTTGCTAGAACTCTAGTGTGAGTTTCTGAGGAGGCTTTGTGAATATATTGTTACATACCCTCTCTAAGGGGGTGGATGTGACAGATAGAGACAGAGAGAGGCTGAACTCTTGGCTAAAGAAAAGTGCTGAATTTTGATCTGAGCCATACTGACACAAAGATTGAAAAAAGAGAATGGATATAGCATGTCAAACTCTCCTTCTAAATCTAACTCCACAAGTAAATCCCTCTTTGCTTTTCTTTTTTCTGTCTTTCTTTCTTTTTTCTTCTCTTGTTCTTTACTATATTAACATAATTTAGTGATGATAGTTTGTTTCTATTTATTAAGTAACTTTGATGTTTCTGTGCAGATGACCAGATATAGGCAGACAATAGATGGGTTTATTATGCCTACTCTGAATTGTAGAAATCTGTGTCTTTCACGTCAGCTAACAAACAGTCAAGGAGAAATTCTCAAAAGGCACTGCTGCTCTTTGAATTTTATTTTTTAATTACATGATTTTTTGAGCAAATTTTCTTCACTTCATGTTATCAAAGAGAATTTTAGTTCAGATACATATACTACAAAGCTTTAAGTGTTACAATGTAGAAATGCCTGATCCCTCTGCATTATAAAATCTGGAGGGAACTTCTTTTAAGATTTGTTCAAATTATAATGCCCTAATAATTTCTTAACTGCATCAGCACAACTAATTCTAATACAGTGTGCATGCATGTGATTTGTAAATGAATCTGTTTTAATAATTTAGACTGCCAATTTATAATGTTTATTTTTATTTACAGGCAATGTATTAGATATCATCCCACTGTTGCTGTACTAGCAGCAGCAGGTGCAAGTTTATCCTTTTGTGTAGCATGCTAATGTCCTCCCTGATTCATACATTTTATATATCAATAACTTCTCTTCATTCCCTTATTGAAGATGCTCACATTCCTTCTGCCCATTTTGAGGAGTTCTCTGTCTCTACTACCAATATCAATGATATGAGAGAACTAAAGGTATCATACTATGTTTAATTGAACTTAGATATACAAGATCATGAAATTTCTTATAAGCGCAAACTGTGATAACCATTTTGACAAAAATGGAATTGAGTGAAGCAAAAAAATTTTGTGCTGAGAGTCACTTCATTTTCCTGGAGATGTTCTTCAATGAAGCACCTATGCAGTAAGCATAAGCAATTGCCTGTTATAGAGCCCATTTTATAATAAAAATTACTTTTTTTTTTCCTGTACGTGGTTGTGATTGTTACGTGCTTTTAAAATTTGAATATTGACTACTTATCTTTTGATTGACCCATCCAGATTAGCATAGAGGTGAGTGGCACCAAAACACAAAGGTTGTTTGATGATGTCTTTGAAAAAATGGTTGCTGCAGCCCAGCCAATCCCAGGGTTTCGCAGAGTAAAAGGAGGTGACTTATTTATAATTCAATGGGTTATTTAAAATTGAACAACAGTACTTTGTATATACATATCCATGAAAGGGAAAAGAAATGATATAGAAAAATTCTAACGTATTCATTGTCACTTCAGGTCACATGTGTGCATGGCATGCAGAATTGCAATATGGAATTCCCATATAATGTTGGCATCATTTGATCCCCATCATGTCTTCACTTTCATCATGAATTATGTTGGTGATCTTGTTTTAGTTGTTTAAAAGTCAATACATGGGCTTTGATGTATATTTATGTGAGCTTAAGGGAATAATAACCCCAGCAAACGAAAAAATTGAAATAAAATGAAAAAGGATAAGATAACAACTTGTTGGTGTAGGTCATATTATGCTAATCATAAAAAGTGATGATTTTATCTAGAGTACTATAAAGCCGACTCTCTCAGAGTAACTATCTATTGCTGTCACCTTAAATAAATAAGTAGAGAAAATAGACAAAGTTATGAAACTAACCACTCATAATTCACACATCCACCTTTTAAGAGACCATAACTATCTCTTACAACTAATTTATCTCATATCCAATTTCTTGTGTTAAGAACAAAGAATTAAAAAAGGATTGAGAATTCAATTTTTTGTGCGAAAAACAGAAAATTAGAAAAGATTGAGTAAGTTAAGGAAAAGACTCTGATGAAGATTTCTTGACTGTTTGAATTGCCAGCTCTTGAGAAAACCTATGATATACACACTCTAATAAGTTTAATAGAGAATGGGTCTGTATGTAGCCCTATGATAATAGCACAGATATTGGTGGAGTTAATGAGAAATCATATTAACAGAACAAGAGAGGAAAGGAGGCCCTGTACTTCTCAAGTTTGTTTTCCCTCTTCCGAAATCTGGTGGTCTTACAAACTCAAAAGTATTTCCAGATTTTTCATACAATAGCCTCATTTGTGCACAATAGACGGTGATGATAATAACAGTAATGAAAGCAAGTTAAATAACAAAACAAAAGCTAGAACTGTTATAGCCATAACAATTATGGATAAAACTAAAACATCATGGAGAAGTTGGTTTCATGAATGTTAACTTAAGTTGTTTAAAAAGATTTTTTCGTTGAGCTTCCTTGTCTCTCGCTATTTCTGTGCAACTTTATATTGCTTTTTCTTGCTTCAATAAATTGATAACATTTGGTCTGTTTCTTTGGTTGGCCAATTGCATCTGTTACAATTTGAGGACTGCCAGGAATAACGCCAGATGTAAGTTTTCTCCTTGAATTATTTTGCTGCCATCAATCATGAGCTTAGCTTTTATTAGGAATCTAATTGGCAATAATTTCTCACTTAAAACTGGAATGCAGATGGCCAATGTATTTTCTTTCAACCCTTCCCAAATATCTGTGTGTATGTGTTTATATGTATAAAGCCTATTAAGTCTAGGATGTGATAGATCTATCAAAACTATTTTGAGACCCATTTATCTTGTTTGAATCAGTCCCATGCTATGTTTACTTTTGTGGATAGAATTGAGAAAATTATGAGAAACCATTTTGTGATTTGTTGTGGGTTGAGAATAAGAAAAGTAATCTGGTTAATTAGAAGTGATGTTTACTACTGAGAAAGAGGATGATTTAATTTTGTGAATTTGGTGCCCAACATCTGTCTTTGAGTATTTGATCTGCACTCACCTTGGCATAAGGTGATTTGAAGCAAGCATAGTTGTTAATTGCGAATGACGCACTTATTGCGTTAGGGGTCATCGTGACACTGCACATTGCATATTGCACTATGAATTGCACATGAAAATTTGAACAATTACGTAATTATATAACATATATAAAAATATAATTTTATATATTTAATATAACCCTAAATAACTACAATATATAAAAAAAATAACCTTAAAAAAAATATGACAACTCCATTTGGAATCAAGATTCAATATTTCAAATAACAGACACTAAACAACATTAGGCAACTTAAGCATAAATCCATAACGTCTAATTGTCTTAGGCTAAAGCCTCTAAACATCACATACAAACACTAAGCATAAGAAGAACATTGCATAGAAATACTAAAGTTAGAAGAAACATCAATGTTGAACAAAATCCCAGATGACCAGCACTCAGCAGTGAACAAAGGAAAATGCCTAAGTTGAAAATTGAGACCAAAAGAAAAAAGCAATTGGAAAAATGGAGAAGTACTCTTGTCATGTGTAAAACATGTATCATATAATAATTCAAAGAAGCTTCAGTACTATCTTTCGGAAGGAAGGACATCAGCAAAGTGTCCACTAGTCACATTCACTGTTATTAAACAAGTTCACAAGTAACAAAGAGCAACAGTTAACAGCCCACAAAAAATATAACAAATATGCGAAGTTACAAATCAACCAATCAGCAAGCAATCATAACAGTTTACTCCTTATATGTCTTCAAATTGTCTTAGTCAATAGAAATAGAACGAACAGAACTGAACAGAGCATAGAACAGAACAGAACACTCACAGGCTAGAAGAAGCTTACCAGAAGCAGAGAGGGCCAGAACAGAACCGATTGCAGTGCCAGAAGACTAGAACAGAACCGATTGAAGGAGGGGGACAGAACCACTGCAACCACAAAGAGACAGAACAGAGACAGAACCAGAAAAGCTTCTAGCAACCACAAAGAGAAACCAGGCTTCGGGGATGGAGAAAGAAGCAAGGGATAAAATAGGAGAAGCTGAGAAAGGAAAGGAGACAGGCTTCAGGGGTAAAAATATGGGTATTGTGGTTAAAAAACCCCTTGTTACCGTTTTTTATCTTTGCGCTGCATTGCACAGCGCAATTGTGCACAAAATTGAGCAGCATTGCAAGTGCAATGCTGCGCAACACAATTGCGGTTTTGTTGCGCAAAACCCCATTGCATTGCGCAATTGTGATTGCAATTGCACACAATTGGCAACTATGGAAACAAGTATGATGTAAAACAGATTCCATGCTGCCAAATAGTACCATTCCCACCACACATTCCCTTGGAAGGCTACCGCATAAGTTTATCCTTTTATTTCCTTTTTACGGGTATATAAAGTTGGCCATGATAATTGTCTTCATATATGCAACAGTCAGAAAATGTTAGTTGTTCCCATGCTTTTCTGTAGTTGACTTTTTTTCTGGTCACAGAAAACTCCTTTCAAATTTCACATCATGTTGTCATTTATAATTCAAGTATCTTGTTAAAATTATCTTTCGGGAAGTTGAAAAATGTTTCAGAACTGGTCTTAAAAGCCTGATCTCAAATCTTCTATATTCTGCTAGTTTTCCATGGGAATTAGGTGTAAAAGTTTGGAAAGTCAATGCTTCTAGCCTTTTTTCTCTTCTTAGTTTTTGATCCTTTCCCCACATATTTGAAGCTTCCTCTTTTCTACTCCCAATCCCATTTGAAATCAAATGGATGCCGCTAAAGTCTAAACTTTTATGTGCTAAGTTAAAACTTCTATTTTCTTAGTGTTTGCATTATTAAGTTGGAACAACTATGCTAGTATTCTAATGAATTGTAAGTGTGCACCTAAAATTTGAATAAGCTCTTGCAGAAATTATTGAAGACTTAAGAAAAAGAAATTTGGGTCTAAGATAATTACCTAGTGGAAATGTGCTAAATTTACTATGCTTTGGTGTAGAGTTAGGAGTAATGGGCTTGGGCCTTGTACTAGAGCTAGTGTACTATGCCTATATACTATTGTACTATCATGATCAGTTCTAGTATATATACATGCTGGTAACCCTCATTGGGTACAGCTTTTCACACAATAGCTATCTCTTTTCTTTCAACAAGGTATCAAAGCTTAACCCTAGCCTCAATTTTTGAAAAATCCCAATTTGAAAATTCTAAAACCCTAATTCCCAAATTCCCTAGCCCAAAATTCAAATCCCCTAACCCTAATCCCAAATTGTAAACCAAAAACACTTGCTTTTGACCAGCCCTTCATCAAAATAAAGTTCTCTTCCCTTGGGTGGCTGAAATCAGCCACGAAAGTGGTGAAATTTTGGTGATTCGTGACCCAAAGGGTCGTGCACAACAGGAGGCACAATTTTGTGCTTCTAACGGACCAACCATCACATGAACGGCAGCAAGGGAGCAGCGACAGGGGTGGGGATGCTGGCTGGTGGTAAGTCCACACTGTCTGTAGGTGGCTGCCAGTGGTAGCGGCAATTTGGTGCTGTTGGAGGCGTTTTGGCACGATTTGGAGCCCTCTGATTTGGTTAACACGATTTCAATTTATTTTTGTGTCGTTGGATGTGATTTGGGTGTTGGTTGGCACAATTTGCTGCCCTTTGTGTGGTTTTGTGAAGTTGGAAAAGATTTGAAGGCTGGGTCATGGTTTTGAGTAGTTGTTCATGTGTCACAACTGAGAAATTGCAACTTGGCTGTGTTGCCTCCTCCTAAAACCTTGGTGGGACTTTTAATTTTGCTTTTGAATTATCTCATTGTCTGGTACTCTTTGTTTTAGGACTGTGACTCTATAAATGGCTGAAGAAGAGCCCCGTACCTCTCTAATTACTAAGACTTTGAAAAACTTTGACAATGTGGACAAGAAAAATAAAAATAGTGTTGAGACCTTTTTCTCTAAGATCATTCTTGTTGCAGCCAAAATCATTGATCGAAAGTTAGATAATGATAAGAGACAATATCTCTCCTGGAAGGAAGCTATTGATATCTTTCTTGGTTGGATTGGAAAGTAAGATCATCTCACTGATATGCTAATGACTAGTGCAACCAGATTAAGGTGTTTAATGGAGGACAAGTGACTGTTCGGTCTTGTCTTTAATACCCTTGATAGTGAGGTTCAAAATAATACCAACCATTGTGGAATGGTGAAAAAGTTGTGGGAATTTCTAAAAGTTTATTCAAGTAAAGATAATTTATCGCAGTTGTATGACTTATGTTAAGAGCTCTTTCATCTATATGAGAAAGGAAAATCCTTGTCCTAAATGTTTATTGAATTTAATCAAACCTTTGAACAATAGAAGAGTCTCATGCCTATTTTTCCAATGATGTGGCAACCATGCATGCACAACATGAGCTATTGGGGGCATTGTGCTTCTTATCGATGTAACCTCTGGAGTTGAACATAACTCTCCAACAAATTCCATTAGGATTTGATTCTCTAATAATGAGGGGTTTACTCTTGCCTTCTTTGTGTATCTAGAGACTTACTTGCTCAATGATCAACACTTGAGTTCTTTGCTTTTGTGAGCTCTACTACACAGGGAGGGTAAGGTGGTTGTAAAGGTGGTAAAGTTCAAGATCGAGATTCTGGTGGATGTAATGAACCCTGGGGAGGATAAAGAGAGTCAGAAGGACATGGTGGTATTCTCAGTCACATTGAGTGTCACTACTGTCATGAGTCATTTCAAGAGAAATTGTCCCAAGTTGCAAAGGGGAAGATACTCAATCATCGCAATCTGCTCACATTGCCTCTATAGACATCGACTTCGGATCTAACACTATCCAAATGATTGATATCACTAAGAATGAGTTTGCCTGGGGTAGCCAGTTCCAAGCTTCCTAGCCATCCACTCCCACTACCAATCTTGTCCAATCAGGTAATTTTGTTATGTCTCTTTGATACCATTCAAAATGGATAATTGATTCAGGGTTTATAGATCATATGATGGGAACTTTGGGTAATTTATGATCCTTTTAGCCTTTCACTTGTTCATCTAGTGTCACTCTAGCAGATGGATTCAACACTCCCATTGTTAGGAGTGGCTTTGTCTATGTCTCTCCAGATATTACTTTGTCAAATGTTTTGTGCTAGTGCAAATTTCTTTTTAATTTATTATCTGTTAGTCAACTCACTCAGACTGTTAATTGTGGAATCTGCTTCTTTCCTGATCATTGCATTTTTTAGGATCATTTAATGAAGAGAATTTTTTGTAGAAGATACCAGTATGGTGGGCTGTATGTGATCGGCGATTAGGTCCCTCCCCTATAGCTATTGCCGCTCTGTTACCAATACAACTTCATTATTGACTTGGCCAACCATCCTTGGAGTCTCTAAAAAGATTGGGTCCTAGTTTACAGTCTGTCTTGTGAGTCATGTTAGTTTGTCAAATAATGTCGCAAGTTGCATCCTTATTTGATTTAGTTTATTATGATGTTTCGGCCTAGTTTCAAATATTTTATTACATTTGTAGATCATTATTCTAGGATGACCTAACTTTATTTCATGAAAAATAGATCAAAATTGTTTTCCATCTTTTCTGCATTTCATGTTAAAATTGAGAATCATTTTAATACCCTAATTAAAAATTTGTGCAGTGACAATGTTAAAGAGTACTCTTTTGCACAATTTTTCTCTTATTTAGTGGAACAGGGTATATCAATTTTCTTGCCCTACTACACCTCAGTAAAACTAGATTACTGAAAGAAAAAACCGTCATTTATTGGAAGTGTCACATGCATTGTTGTTTACCTTGAAAGTGCCAAAGATGTTATGGGCTAATGCTATTCCCACAGCTTGCTTTCTAATGAACCAAATGCCTTTCTCTGTACTCCATGGTAAAATCCCTTTCTCTACATTATTTCCACCATTTTCGTTATTTTCTTATCTTGCACATGTCTTTGGGTGTACATGCTTTGTTCAGAATCTCCGTCCACAAGTATCTAAACTTGACCCTTGGTCTCTCAAATTTGTTTTCCTTGGTTACTTTCGCAATTAAAAAGGGTATCATTGTTACTCTCCTGACTTGGTTCGCTACTTGGTTTCTACCGACATTAGCTTCTTTGAGTCCCTCTTTCTTTATTACACCAATTGAGTCCCCCACTACTCAGTCTTTCCCTGACGTCGATAAGTTTTTCTTAATTGCCTTTCCTTACTTAGAGTATCATGGTGTTTCTTTCATTCTTGATCCTATTATTCTTGTTAGACCTACATTGAAATAGGTGTAGTCCTGCAAAGTACCTTCAGCTCCACATCAAGTCCCTAGCACAATGCCTGCTCCAGACTCTCCTTCACCAGCCTCTTCAACAAGCAATCCACCCTCCAATTTGGATCTTTCCATTGCTCACTGCAAAGGTATTCATGCTTACACCTTACCAGGTAATCGTGTCCTTTACCTATTAGTTTTGGTTGTTTCATATTCCTCCTTAGGTTCTTCTCAATCTTTTATTGCTTCCCTAGATTCTATTATTGTTCCTAAGACTCTTGCAAAGGCTTTAGGTCAATCTGGGTGGCAGGTTGCAATGGATGATGAGATTGAGGTTCTTGAACAAAATAAAACTTTGGACCTTGTTTCTTTACCTCCTTGGAAATCTAGTATTGGCTGTAAGTGGGTCTTTTCGGTTAAGGTCAGTCCAAATGGTTTGGTTGCTCATCTCAAGGCATGTCTTGTTGCAAAGGGGTATGCCTAGATATATGGGTTGGATTATTTAGTGACTTTCTCACCTGTGGTCAAGATCACATCAGTCTGGCTCCTTATCTCTTTGGCAGCTTTCATTGGACCCTTTATCAGCCTTATGTGAAGTTGCATTCTTACATGGCGATTTGGAGGAAGAGGTTTACATGGAGCAACCACATGGCTATATTGCTTAGGGGAAGAAGGGACGGGTCTGTCACTTGAAGAAGTCCTTGTATGGACTCAAACAATCCTCTTGATCTTGGTTTGGTAGATTTAGTTAGCTTGTGGTAGAATTTGGCCTAACAAAATGTGATAATGATCATTCTGTATTTTTCAGGCATTCTAGCTTAAGATGTATTCTCCTTGCTATGTATGTAGACGACATTATCATTATAGGTAATGACTAAACAAGTATCACAAAGCTCAAAGGCTTCTTGACGTCAAAGATTCAGACTAACGAGTTAGGAGCCCCTTGATATTTTTTAAGTATCGAAGTAGCTAGGAGTCATAAAAGAGTTTTGCTATCATAAAGGAAGTATGTCCTGGACATGTTCATTGAAACAAGCCTCTTGGGTGCGAAACCATGTGACACACCTATGATTCCCAATGTTAAGCTGGGACCAGGAGATAGAGAGCTACTGGTGGAACCAGAACGGTATAAACGACTAGCGGAGAAACTAAATTATCTGATTATCACAAGACTAGACATTGCTTTTTCAGTGAGTATAATTAGTTAGTTCATAGCCACCTTGAGGACCTCTCATTGGGAAGCTGTGATGCATATATTGAAGTACCTAAAAAAGTCACTAGGATATGGCTTGCTCTATCAAAGCCACAGTCACCACAAAGTGGAGGAGTTTTCAGATGTAGATTAGGCAGGTTGTCCTAAAGATCGAAGATACACTTTAGTGTACTATGTCTTTGTAGGAGGGAATCTAGTGTCCTAGAAAAGTAAGAAGCAGGCACTTGTCTCTTGCTCCAATGCTGAGTTAGAATACCGAGTTATGACACATGCCACGGTTGAATAAGTTTGGATCTCATAGCTCCTCTATCAGCTTGGAATGGAGTGTTGTGAGAATATGGAGCTATGGTGCGATAATTGGACAGTCATACATGTCGCCACAAACCCAATTTTCCATGAAAGAACCAAGCATGTTGAGATGGATTGCTATTTTGTGAGACAAAAACTTGAGAGAGGGGTCATCAATTTGAAGCATGTTAGAACAAGGGACCAATTAGCAGATATCTTCACCAAATCCCTTCTAGGAAAACAGGTTGAATATATTTATAACAAGCTGGGTATAATTGATATATATGTTCTAACTTGAGGGAAAGTGTTAGAGTCAGGAATAATGGGTCTGGGCTTTGTACTAGAACTAGTGTACTACGCCTATGTATTATTGTGCTATCATGATTAGTTCTAGTATATATACATGCTGCTAACTCTCATTGGGTGCAGCTTTTCACAAAATAACTGCCTCTTTTCTTTCAACAGCCTTTTTTTCTTTGGGGGGGTGAATGAAGGGGGTGCTTTCAACAGTCTAAAAGGAAGGTTCATACTGTTAGGAAATAGAAGTAATTAGTTGAAGTGCGGTCAAGTAGAAATTCCTAAAAATTGTCTTATATTTGTATGTTCCTTTTCTGCTAATTCAATGAATAAAAGTTAAAAGTTCTGGGTTTTCTCTTTGTAACTCTCTTCTCCTTAATTCTCACAAATTGCAACACAAACTACTTAGTTTGCATCTTGGAGACTTGAATGGAATGATTTTGCTTGTTTGACTTCCTTGTGGAGTTTTGCAAATTGGAATTTGGGTGCAGTTTCTTTCATGGACTTGCTAAAATTAGAAGACTATATGTTGTGATGTTTTCCATTACTCTCTTCACAAATTTCACAGATATTTGATTTTCCTCTTCTCTATTCATGAGGATTTTTGGAATTTATTATCTTCTCTTCTCTGTATTTTCTCCATTATATAGTAGAAGCAAATATATTTTCTTTAATTAAAAAACTCTGTGCAGAATTCTAGTTGCTTAAGATGGAAAGACAAACTCTCTCTTTGGGGAGCAGTGACCCTATGGAATGTTTGTTTATGCAGTTTCCTGCAAGGGCAATAAGCACAATGTTTTGGCACTGGCCAGGCTGAATTGGAATGTGATGCCATGCTAGTGGAGTTATCACAAAATCACAGACATGCACGCACACCGGTTCACAACCACACACCTGCACATAGAGATTTGGTATTGTAGTGTACCAATTTTCAGGTTACTAGGATTTCTTTGTTCCCTTTGATTGAAATAATTATTTATTCTTCCAATGCAGACCTGGTATTCTTCATATTCTTTCTACTTATATTACTTCTGCTACTATGTTTGTGTTTGTATTGAGATAAATTAACAACCTGGACCAGCAACAGTGTCATTAATGAAGACATTTTGAAATGAGACATGAAATGTGTCCTTGCATTTGCAGACATGTTGAAAGGAGAAATGAAATGTACTCTTGCATTTGTATGCATACCCTAGAATAAGGGAAGGCGTTAACGAGAACAAACGGTACATGCTGTTATTATGCAACTGATGCAGGATAGATGGGGGTCAATTACAATCATACTTTTTATTATAGATTTTTATTTATTGGGTTATCTGAGGTATTATGGTGTAATTTGAGTCCAATTAGGAGAGTATATGGAATTATGGATATGTGTAGTTCTAGAATATAATTCAATTGTCAGTCAAGTTTACTTATGTCTATAACAGGTGTTGCTATATGTCAAACGAGGAACAGGTCATATTTTCAGTTATCAATATTCTTCCAGGATTTTCCTTGTAGTCTGGTGAATTCTGGAATTGAGAGGCTCTTAAACACTAGAACTTTTGGTATTTACAGAGATAAAAGAGAGCCAAGTATCCGGCCTCTTCCCAAGTTTCAAGTCTAAGTCCCTTGCTGAGAGGACTAATTTCCTTCAGCCCCAAACTAATGCCCGTCCAAAACTGAATGCCAGACAGAATGCCCCACTGCACTCTCCCAATTCCCTTTTTATTTCTTCATTGCTCCTAGTCTTTCCACTAACTCTCTTTCCTCTAATGATCTTGGGTCCCACGAAATTTCCTTCGGGTGTAAACAACCCACTCTTTTTGCCTGGCCCAATTCTCTTTGATTGAGGCCATCAGCATCTTATGAGCGTAATACAGTTTGATGCAAACATTTGTGGGGTCTTTGATATGGAGATGGAGTCATGATCATTGGTTGCATCTTACGTGTAACAGATACCAAAAGACATCTTACTGGAGGTGCTTGGACCTTCCAAAGTGTTCAAGGAAGTAATCAAGAAAATAATCAACTGCACTGTAGCTGAATATGTGGAGAAGGTATTTTTCTCTATGACAAATATAATATTTCCTGAAATTGTTGCTACAGGTCTGTGACCCGAAAATTATTTCCCTCTTTCAAATACGCCATGCTTTCTATCATAAATAAATCTATGCTTCAAAGCTGGATGGTCTTGAGTTCAAGTTCTGATTTACACAAATTTTATTGCTTTCAATTTCTTAACTGTTTGTTGGACTTCTATGTTTTATATCACAATTGAAATTTTTGAAATTATGTGATTCTGCTAGACAGTACATGTACTTTATGTTTAAACGAAGATTACTTAAAATATTGAATCCATGGTGTCGCAAAGAGCATCCGGCATAAATTTTTAATATTATGGTATAGGTTGTGAAGTGCAGTCTAAATATGTAGTTTCAGATTGATTACACATTTAATATATATCTCCCTAGCAAGTTTTGCTTTATATTTTCGTACAGTTCCTTTATTCTTACACTTTTATTTCTATATAATTCTCACTTAATATCATCAAATTTATTAAGTGTTGTAAACTAAACTGTGAAACTTATCTAATTTAAAGGCTCACACCTAATTTTGTGGCAATAAATATTGAGAACATATTCATTCATTTTCGTATTTACACACTCTCACATATCTACAATTAGAAGGTCAATTGATCATTTGCTTATAAATTTGTGGCTTCGCGGCACGTTTGGTCCTGTTGTTAATGTGTATGGTAAACCGACTAGTAAATGTGTTTTATCGTCCTCTTTTGTGTCTAATACCACTTCAGCATCAACGTCAATGCTGACACGTTACATTTAATGCAACGCATTAACAATTTATTATTTTGTTTTTGTTCGATAGAATCCTCAAACTTTTGCCTTTGAGTGTTTCATTCTCAATCTCATGAAAGGAAAAATAAAATTGCAGGAACGTTTAAAAGTTAGCAAAGATCTAAGAGTTGAGCAGAGCTTCGAAGATCTTGAAACTAAATTTGAGGCGGGCAAGAAGTTTAGCTTTGGTGTGGTGCTTCAACTTCGAGAGGAAAATTGAGTTATATTTATCTTTATTTAAAATTCTTCCTAATTCTGGCTGTAGTTTTTTCTCATTTGAAATGAGAATCTGTCAATTGGGTAGAGGACCTCAAACAGTTTTCCGTAATGCTTCAAGATAGAATTTGATTGAATTTACCGTACACAACTTGTATAACTAAACGCATGGCAGCATCTAGCTTTGATTAAATTTATTTAAACTAAATATTTAGGGATTGAGATCCTTTAAAGAGAGAAGTGTATTTTACAAAGTAAAGTGCAAAAGAATAATCGTTGATGAAAAAATTATTAGTATAAATTATTGCATATTCATAAATAGTCATTCATTTATTTGTAAATTATAAAAATTTTTATAAAATTAATGGTCATTTATTTATATTTTATTTTGTAAAGTGTATTTATCACTTTAAATGATTCAAATCCAAATGTTTAGTATGTTTGTGTTAGAAAGTACTAATACACAGCAGCAAAAACCTCTATCCCACTTGGTATAATTAGTTACATAAATTAAACAGTGACATTAAGTTATATTAGAAATCAAGTTTTTACAAATATCATGTATCTAAATATTTTTTTTAATAATATTTTCAAGTATCATTTTGTATTTGTTTTTACCCATATTCATTATACTAAAAATTATTTGATCGACTTTTCATATTAAAGTTTTAAGCAGTCTTCTTCACGTGTAAATTATTATAATTGAGTTTTTATTATTTTTTTCTCAATTAGTGCAATATCAACTTTTTTCTTATCACAATCAATTTGAATATTCTTTTCTTTTTATGTTCACTCATTTATTTCAATATTTTTATCTTTACTGTTCTTATTTGTTATTCTTATTAATCTTTCAAATAATAACATTTATTACTATAGAGCATAATTAGTCTTATAATAGTTTAGTAAAGCTTTTGTTTAAATTTGTTAGATATTTTGTAATCACAAATGGCTTTCGAGATGTTTATCCATTTCAACCACTCAGCTCGAATCATGTGTATGGCATTTCTATCGCTTTTCCTATCATTTTATAAAATTGATCTAAAATAACAAAACTGTAATATCCATGATATAAATATGTTAGTAAATACTAATACATGAATAAATATATATTTTCAACAAAATTTTTTTTAAAATGTTTAATTTATGATGCAAAATATTGATAATAATAATTGTTTATCAATTTTTGTATAATTTATATAAAGGTATAATGCTGAAGTCCTATTTTAGTGTTTGGTCTCTTACTATAAATAGGGGTGCTTTATTGTTGGATGATATCGAGCAAATCTTAATGTAAAATCTAATAATTTATATTGTAAGAGATACCACAATTAATAAACTTGTAATGAATAATTGTATATGATAAATTGAAATCAAGCAAGAAGTAGAGAATTTTACCTTGAAGATTAAACTTGTAATAGATAATCAAATAAAAAAATTAAGTGCTCTAAGCAATAAAAATTATTTGAAGTAAATATTTATGAGAAAAATAGAGGATTTGCATTCTCTAAGGTGAGAAATGCATTTTATCTTGTAAAATATAAGTAAATAATCATTAAAAATTAATAATAAAAATTATTATAAAATATAAATAAATAATTAATAATTAATAGATCTAGAATAATTTATACTACTAATTTTATCAATAATTATTCATTTACTTTTCACTTTGAAAATCTCAATCCAGGAGTTAAAAGTCCTATAACTAGTATACACTCAATTGTATATTTATTTATTTTACTAAAAAAGTGTATGATTTATTTATAAATTTTTAATCAAATAATAAGTGCATGGCTTATACTTAGAAAAATAACTATTTACTAGCTTCTGTGCACCTGTTCTTGTGGGTGTCGTAGGCTTTTTTTTTTTTAATTACGGTAAACATTTTTTATAAGTAATTTTATTTTTATCCTTAGATTTGTCAATCTTTTAAATATATTAAAAAAAATATATGAGATATTTAATTTGAAGAATTTAAAAGGCTATTTCTTTTTTGTGTGTTGCCCTCAAATTATGATGTCATAATGGAAGTGGACATGTAATTATTTCAAGGTGTCGGATATCAAATGAAGTGAGAATAGAAAAACTGTTGACTATTTTATTTGTGTTGCGCTTTTATTTTATTTTGTTCTTTAATTATAATTATAATTATAATGACTTTAAGTGAAGGGTATTTTACAATATATTATAAATGTTAATGTATTTTTTCAGCTTAAATATATGAGCACAGAAAATAAAATAATATAGTATATTTATAATATTCTTTCCAAAAAATTTATTTACTAAATATTTTATAATTATTATTCAAATATATTTACCTTCTATACAAAGATAACAATTTAATAAAATATCATTTATTTAATTAAATAAAACATGAACACAAATTAGAGTTACTTTAACTTTTTATCTATTTTGTACATTTTACAGGAATTTCTTTTTTTACGTTACATATAAATTTAAATTATTAAAAATATCTTTAGTTGAATAATAAATTTACTAAGAATTATGAAAAATATCTTTATTAATTGAGTAATAAATTTTTTTCTTCAAATTCATATTTGATCCCTTCTCCAAAAATTATTTTATTCAAATCTTCTCATAATTTATGCATTTTTTCACAAAATACAATATACTGAAAATTGTTTTGTTAAATGTACTGCACAAAATATGAAAAATAATACTATAAACATATTTTTAGTATTTTTATTTTTTAAAAATTTATAAATTATTAAAAAGACTTACATGAGATAATTTTTAAAGAGAGGACCAAATATAGAGTTTAAGAAGAAAAATCTTATCACTCAATTAAAGATATTACTTATAATTCATATTAAATTGAGTTTCTGTATACCATATTTATAAAATACAAAAAAACTAACATAGGTTTTAAAAATGAAAATAAAAATGTTAAAAGTATAATATTAAAGAGAGATTAATGTAATTTATTCAATAAATTAAAGTATCAATAATCTGCCTCAAAGGTTTGATTTAGAGTCTGTTTAGATGCGCACATTATTTTGAGAAAAGTTCTTTTTCCAAATGTAAAAAAATTTAAATTATGTTTGGATGAGTTTAAAAGATAAAAGTCAAACTAGTAAAAAAATTTACAATTATGCCTTTTTTTAGAAGTTAAATTTTTTTCTTTTAAAAAAAGTATCTGCGATAAAGAAAGGGCAATTCTCATAGGATGATCGGTCATCTTATAATGTTTTCTTTAGCCAAAAATATCCTTCATCTTCGAGACCAAAAGACTTAAAATGTGTAGACATGGCTTCTTTCCCAGAGATGAGGAAGGAGGCTGTCTCTAACCATTGAGTTATTCTCACCAATAGATCGCTCAAACCTGTTCAGCTTAATTTGCCAACAATCCACATAACAAATTGGGCAGATCTTGGCGTACTTTTTCGTTCTGATTCACTTAAAGGGGATGAAGAAGGTGACGAAGAAATTGGCAGTGCCAGTGCCGGTGCTGGCAGTGGGTCAAGTGATAGCAGTGTAGAATAGAAGGTTCAAAGATGATGTACCCCAATTCCTCTGTCGGCGATGAGCTGAGTAGTTCTTTGGAGAACAGGATTGATGAACAGGACACCCATATCGCACAACTGGAAGAAGAAAATTTGACACTGAATGAAAGACTGTTTCTTATGGAGAGGGAACTGGATGAGCTGAGGAAGAGGGTTCGGTACCTGGAGACTGAGTAGCTAGAGAATTGGCAGGAATAGCTTTATGGAGAATTTGTTATGTTTATTTTTCTTTTATACTTCTTGCTAAATTTAATTTATTATTAAAAAATATTTAATATTTAATGTAAAATATCTTATTAAAAAATTAATTTGTACGTCTTTTTTAATAAATAGTAGTTGCCCCTTGCGTGATGCTATGAGTAATATTGTTCAAATTAATAATATATGAATGCATTCAACAATTATATATTTTTTATTAGTAATATTATTGAAATCAATAATATTGTTCAAATTAATGATATTGAACTTTTGTGACACATTTTGAAAAAATTAACTACATGTATGATGTTTGATATGTAATTATTTATAGTTCATTTATATAATGGAATGTGTTGGATATGCTCACTTAGTTACATAACAAGCATCAATTTCAGTTACATAATTGGATGGGTTACACAAAATATTCTTTCATTATTCAACAGAATCATATGTACAGTTAATCTATTAACTAAATAAATAAAAGATCAAATTAATAGAATGTAATTTGTCCAGGAAAATTGCATAGAAAGGCAATCAATTAAAATATGTTCAAAATGATTAATAATTGATGGATGATTGGATTTCAAAATGATTTCCTTGATTTAGTAATAGTTTGTAGTTAAATTGTAATCAATTTGAGACATTTAATGTGACATGAACAGATAACTCAACATTAATTATCTCACAAATGCTTTTTTTTCTTGAGGGTTAGAACTGTGATATGACTTATCATCGATTACTGATGATTTTAACTTGCCTTCTTTTCGCTTCTGCTAAGAAGCATATACTAAAAAGACTTCAAATAGCTTCCATTGCTTCTGTTCATTCGTTCTCAGTATCTCTGCTTTCTTGAATAGCTTCCATTTCTTCTATAATAGAATGGATGGGATGGTAAGAAGAAGAGTACAAAGAAGAACCATCCTAGAAAGCAAGTTACAGAAATTGCCTAACGTATTGAAATTACATATGTCATTTATTGCATTTGTTGAATCTATGAAAACATCTGTGCTATGTAGAAATTTTTGTAATTTGTGAAAAGATGTTCCATCTTTGAATACATCACCAGAAGATTTTATGGATCCAAATGTATTTTGGGAATTTATTGAGGAATTTAGTCATCATAGAAATCATGAGGTTCGGGTTTCGAAGGTTGACTTTGGGTTGAGAAATATGCAGTGGAACCCTAATTTCTCCAAAGTTTTGCGATATGTAATTGATCGCTTATGGAGAAGGTTACTCTGGCTACTAGTTTTTATGTTGCGGTGACACATCTAACTCTTAATTGCCGTGGTTTCTTATCTCTTTCTCTTCAACTTCCATCTCTGACACATTTTATGGAGGAAGAATTTGTTTGCTTCAATGTTGACTGTAATAGAATTGCAAACCCTTTCAAAAAATTGTCACAAGTTGCACATTGTCTTTCTCAATAGATGTAACAGTAAATTGTCTTGGAATTGGAGTACTACTCATCCACTACAATTCCCTTCAATATCTCAAAATTGATTGGACCAATATGAAATGGAACCAGCGTATAAGCATAAACACACTAAGGCTCAAAATGTTGACCTTGAAGACCAATGATCATGAGTATCATAATATTGATTTTCACTTTGATGAAGTACTGAGCGATACTGTACCGAATCTAACATTTTTATTTTAAATATTTAATTATTACATTTTATTTATTGATTTAACAATTAGCAATTGTTGGCACATTTATAAAATTTTAGTATAATGTTTTTTATTTTGATAATGATCTTCTTTGTACTATTTGAAAAAATTTTGTTTTATATAAGATGATTGAACTAAAATGATATGTAATGGATTTTATATAATTCAGCTTGTAAGTAAAGTTTGATTGATCAAAATGTTATATGTCATTGATTTAATAAAGTTCTCTCTCTCAAAGTTTATGCAGATGATGGAGATCACAAGAAGTTTCATATCGAGGATTGGGCCATTTTACCCATATAATACAATTTTTAAAAAAAATTACTTAAATGGCATAGTCCAAAAAGTATTTACTTGACGGAGGCAAATTTGCCATCTCAACTTGCCAACTCACATATTATAGTCACATCATTCAACTATCTCACAGCTGTCTTTGTTAATGCAGCAGAATTTGTGGGTTCAACCCACAAATTGTGTGTTGAGGCAAAATTCATGGGTTTAACCCACAAATTTTATGTAACAATAGAATTTGTGGGTCCAACTCACGAATTCTTTCTTCTGGACTCCAATTGCTTATTCTGTCATTCGTATATAATTTATAATTTATTTAGTGAAAAGTTAAAATCTAATTACTCAAATTTTAAATTTTAATAAATTTAATTATTTATATTATATTTTAATAAAATTTAAAATATATTTCAACCAATAATTAAAAATTAATTTTTTAAATAAAAAAAGTCAAACAAGACATAATTTTTCTTAATAAAATTTTTTATATTAATTAAATATTTTATAAATTTTTATTTATGTCATTACAAGAATAGAGATACATTTATATACTTAGACAATGACCAAGAATCTTCTTAACACCCACAAAATGGTATAAATGAATAAAAATTGTATTGTATAGGTAAAATGGCCATGAGTTTCATGACGTCTATTATGGTTGATAGCTGTATTTTGAAACGTTTCACCCTTTCTCATCATATTTATTCATGAGCGCTTCACTATTCCTAAAGTCAATTCCATTTTGTGATACACTTTTTGCATTATAAACAAGTTTTGCAGATAATTGAAGAATCTTGTATCAGTTTCAAACTATAA
This sequence comes from Dicorynia guianensis, assembly GCA_037013595.1. Lineage (NCBI taxonomy): Eukaryota > Viridiplantae > Streptophyta > Magnoliopsida > Fabales > Fabaceae > Dicorynia > Dicorynia guianensis. The sequence continues at coordinate 17,748,528 of JASUAB010000002.1, read as the reverse complement.
AATGTTTTTTTGTAAAATATATTATTGTCACATAACTTTGAAAGTAACACTCAAAGCTATATATATGTATCTTGATCATTGTCTAATGTATATAAATATATCTTGGTACTAGAAAGATTCTTGATTATTATCTAACGTATATAAATGTATCTCTATTCTTGTAATGACATAAATAAAAATTTATAAAATATTTAATTAATGTAAAAAATTTTAATAAAAAAATTATGTCTTGTTTGACCATTTTCTATTTAAAAAAATTAATTTTTAATTATTGGTTGAAATATAATTTAATTTTTATTAAAATATAATATAAATAATTAAATTTATTAAAATTTAAAATTTGAGTAATTAGATTATAACTTTTTACTAAAAAAAATTATAAATTATATAAATTATATACGAATAATAGAATAAGCAATTGGAGTTTAAAAGAAAGAATTCGTTGGTTGAACCCACGAATTTTGCCTCAACACACAATTCGTAAGTTCAACCCATGAATTCTGTCATTATTATGCAAAATTCATGGAATCAACCCATGAATTATGCTGCATAAACAAAGACAGCCGCGAGATAGTTGAATGATGTGCTATAATATGTGAGGTGGCAAGTTGAGGCGGCAAATTTGCCCCCTTCAAGTAAATATTTTTTGAACTATGTCATTTAAGTAATTTTTTTTAAAAATTGTATTATATAGGTAAAATGGCCTGAGGATTGCTTTTGCCAAAAATACTTTAATAAATTAATTAATTAATCAATATTGATATAATCATAAAGCTAATTGTGTCACTTTGTAACAGAATAATTGATGCAAATTATGTGAAGAAAATAAATGTATGCTAAAAAAATTCAGATGAGAATATTCATTTGGGTCTTCAAATGCTAATCTAGAAAGATGCGGGGTGGTATATTGAATCCAATTTAGTTTGTACTTTATAGTTTTGTCTGGGAAGTTATTAGGCCACATTTTTGAAAAAAAAAAAAGGGACTGATTTGGGCTGGGCTTATTAATACTCTTTTGTCTTCCCTATAAAGAGTGACTACTTAAGTTCATTGGTGAACTATACAGCAACAAAAACACGAATAGTTATATGTTGATGTTCTTGAGCAATAGTTCTTGTTGTTGTTCAGCGTTGGAGTTCATTTTTTATTTGTAATTAGCTGTTTTAGAATTTGATAGTTTTATGAGGAGGTATGGAGGCGATATACAATCAGAGATGAAGAGCGTGAAGGAGTATTCTAGAGAGTCCAATGGAGAGACTACATGATTTGTTGAAGCTAGAAAATATGTCATTTTTGCTCAGTATTGATTCCGTTAGAATGCCCCTTGTAAGTAAAGTGTTTAGGGATTTATGGAAGCATGTTTCAGCCATTCATATTACAATGAAGGAATTTGAGAATAAAGAGAAATTTTGGAAATTCACCTACGAACTTTTAAGCAGAGGAACTCCAATGCTACGATTATAAAAATGGATTATGGATTGAATAAGGTAGCATTTGACGAACAATTTTATGAGGTTATTTTGTATGGCATTACTCACAATGTTCAAAGAATCTAGTTGTTGAATTGGTTTTATATGGGGTCAGCTAATTTAGTTTTCTCTCACAAAATCCTATGACATCTTACACTAAATGGCTATGCAAACATTCCCTTATCATTTGATTTACCTAATGTAACAAAACTTGAGTTTCAGAAGTTTGTTTTTTTTTTCTATGAACAACAGGAAAGTTGTAGAACCATTTGGTGGATGTGTTCAATTGGAGACATGGGTGGTGAAATGTTTTAATCTATGGTGCGGTGGAAGTGGAAAGCTGTTGATAGAGAGTTAGTGCTTGAAATATCTCAATTAGTAAGAGCACGTGGGGTCAAGTGTACAGATTAATGGTAAATGCCACAATATTAAAGATTGAGAGTGAAGAGCAAGAATGAAGCTAGTGAGGATCTAATATTGAACTTCAAAGGTAAATAAACCATTGTGTCCGAAGGCTTATATTTATAGCCAAGATCTCATGACCATAGAGTACGAAGGTGGTGGATGACAGCGATATTGCGTGAACAATGTTAAATGGTTATCTTATAATGTTTTGTTGTAGGCATTAAGTTAATTTTGTAGTTACCATTCATATTGTTATTGTTATTATTGACAGTTAAAACTACTCATTGTATGTTGAAAATCTAGTGAGATATTGCATTGTTACATGTTTTATATTTACTTAAATTTCTACTTCATGATTGATTTTAACAATATCAAATTTATACATCATAGTAAATAGGCTTTTGTAATGAAAAAGTTATCAGTTTTTATAATTGTTTTATGGCTTAACTATGGTGATTTTGAATAAGCAGACTAATTTAATAATGAAGCATTAATATAATGTGATACAACGAAGATTTAATGGTTATTGATGGGTACTATATTTCTATTTCCATATTCATTCTCATATAAATGTATTTATAAATATATATGTTATAGATTATGTATTGAAAGGCATTCTTTGACGGATGACATTCTTTTGTAACTTTTGATTTTTAAAATGATAATATTAATTTTATGACATGAAATATATATATATATATATATATAACTTTAAAGAGTCCAAAAATAATTATTATTGCCACAACTTTGCATGTTCCTAAGTAAAAATTCAATTGGAAAAAAGAGAATATCTAAATAATACAACCAAAGAAAACATCATGTCTCTCCAGCTTTTCATATTCGTCGAAAATAGCATGAGATCATTAACGTGTTGGAGAAGAGAAGAGTGTTGGAGAAGTAGATTGAGAGCTTCATATGAAAGCTTGTCTAGGAAGATGCAAAATTAGAAGAGAAAAGAAAATCAAAATGAAATTTCAAAAGTTTGAAGTGTTGACACTTGTAAGATTCTGGAATATGCCATTATGACATATGTATATAGTATAGATATTAAGAGAATGAGCTACTTGACCTTTGGTTCAAGTTGTATCAGGCCACAATTCCAACCCCCTACCCCTATGCTCGATTCCTCCCTCCCCACACAATGTATCAAAAAAAAAAAAAAGATATTAAGAGAATGACATTTTTCATTAATACAAACCAAGTAATGGGTTGCTATTTATTATGGCATTAGCAACATCATAATGTCTTTATTTACTCAAATTATATCAGATTCATCGAGCCCACTTAAAATAAAGTTCTATTTTGAAAAGTATAATCCAAATAAGACACTCATTTTCAAAATATAATGACTATATGGACCCATTTTCAAAATTCTATCATATAAATTTACTCAAAGTATGCCTACACCATAATTATCAAGTAGTCCCCAAATAATTTTCTATGAAATGACTAATTTTGGGAGTAATGCATAATAGTTGTCTAAGATACTTATGATATATGTTATACTATAAATCTAATTAGTAGTTATCAACCTTTCACAATAAGTTTTTTTAATTATTTAAGACTCTTTTGTCATAAATATTGTATTTATTTTATGTTTATGTTCATTGTGATAGTAATGCATATTGAAATACAAAAATCAAATATCCAATACATCAAACATATGTTATATAATGCCTTACTAAATTTGCTTTCAAATAGTAATTCATTATGTATGTATAATTAATATAATTAGTGTCATCAATTAGAACGATAGGATCTGATTGGAACTTGATCATTTTATAGAAGGACTATTTTGGCGTTGAATTTGTGATTCGAGTTACATTTTGATGTCAAAATTTATTTGGGGATCTACTTGATGTCAATTCCATTTTTTAGGAATGAAAATAACTTATTGCTCTATTTTTGCATTTTAAGTTTACTTTTATGAGGTAGAAGAATGTATTCAAATTAACTTTTCTAGATTCTCATTCAATAACTAATATTTCAAGAAATGGATTGTAATAAATTGATTAGACTTAAAAAGTTATTTATATATATACATATATATATATATATATATTTCTGAGGCTATATGTAATTTAAAGATATCTTTATATGAAATAATAAAAACTCAAATTAATGTTTTTCAAAACTTTTATTTGGTAAGAAGATTTAAAAGTGGTCAACTTATCCATACAATAGAATTTAAATAGTTATTAAATTTGACCTAAATTTGAAATTAATATATAAATATATTTATATATTATTTAATTTTTGTGTGAATTAACTAGTTAACTTAATAATCTTAATGATTTAACCACCAATTTGATTTTAAAAACATTGTTCTCAACTTATATGGTGAAGTTCATGAGTTGCTTGCAATATTTATAAAGTGATATTTATAGACAAAGTTCTCTGCCAACACAAAGCTCACAAGTAAGCTCCAATGGCAGCATAAATTCCCTATGACTATCAAGTAATTTCTATATAATTATTACTGCATGCAATCACTCAATATATTTCACAAAACCTAAGTTGAACCTAATTGTAAGCTACATATAGTAGCTTGATAGAACCTTGAAATATCAATTTTACAATGTGACTTGTAAATGTTGCCCAACTAAGGTAAGCTTTATCTAGCAAAAGAACCAAGGACATAGGAAAATCATACAAGTTTCCCCTTTGTCCCTCTAACATTGACATTCCATAAAAATATCCTCATCATTATCTTTTTCTCTTTTTTTGAGGTTAAAAATGAATTTATTCAAGAAGAATCAATGGTCACAAACAAAGTGGGGTGGTATTTGAGGACCCACGCAAGTTACATCATGATAGTCTAAAGCTACCTTAGATAACATATGGACAATAACATTACTACAAAATTTAAATTTGGCAAACAATTGAGCCTTCTCCTTGCACTCTGATATAATAGTACAAAAGTAGGAGGGTATGTTAGCTCCACAATTGAAAGCTTGTACCATCCCACTTGAATCTGTTTCCAACACTAGCTGCTCTTCACCTGCCACATTGAGAATTGCATCTAAACTAGAAAGGACAACAAGGACTTCAACCATCTTTACATCCACTGAGACCTCCAAAATTTTTGTGCTTGCTGCTATCATTTCACTTGATGCATTACTCAACACGCAACCTACACTATAAAGCCCCAACATGTAAACTGATGCATCATAGTTCAACATTAGCCAACTTACTTCCGATGGTACCCAATGTTTTTGGCTTCAATCTCTTCTTACATGATACCTTCTCATATTTATAGCTTCAAGGTTATCTTCTTTGGTCTTGTTAACCAAATTCTGCAAGTCCAAGTAAGAGATGGATTGCTTCTCAAAGCATAATTTGTTATGGGAGAACCATGTGCTTCAAAAAGATATTGCCACCAAACCCATATGATCACTAGATAGAGAGGTTGCCAATTGTTTTCACTAGTCCATGAGTGACATTTGTGGGCTCCCATCTACCCTCAACAATAGAGGCAATGCAAACCAGAATTTCCTAGCAATTCGTAGTCCCTAAAAGCATGAATCTCATTTTCGAATTTGGTAGCACATATGGGGCAATAAGCAAATAATGTAGTGCCCTTTCTCATGAGACTTTATTTGGTTAGTAGTCTACCCAATAATGCTCTTCATAAGAAGTTTTGACTTTCTAAGGAATTTCAAGTTTCTAGATGTGAACCTAGTCAAAATCAGAACCCTCATGTGAACTGGTTCCAATATCAGGGTTATTGCATTGCATAGCTAAACAATAACTCAAGCACTTAGCATACTCTCCATTCCTTGTGCATATGCATGCCAATTTGTCAGTTTTTGTTATGTTGCATAAAAGGATATTAAGGATCTAATGGGCCTCAAAAACTAGAAATAAGGCCATGACCAGCATCTTATCCTAGTTGAGAAGATCATGGTCAATAAAGTCACTAACCCATTCAACATTGTCTACTTATGGTGACCAGCATTTCCCACCATTTTGCTCCATCAAGCATCTATCCTCCTATAACCTAGTACTCTAACCATTACCTATAATCACCAACTTTCCTCTTCAATTAGCCACTTGCTTCCCTAAAATACTTCTCCATGGAAAGCAAGGATTAAAGCCAATTGAAGATTTGATGAAATTATACCTATCGCAAATGACTTTAGACATGAGAGAATCATCATTGTGTAAGAGGTGTCATCCCTACTTTGCTTGAAGAGTGTCGTTGAATGCTATGAATTCTCTAAATCCCACCTACCCTTATTCTTTATCTTCAATTTAGTGCTTCAATTAACCCAATGAATTTCCCTTTCATTGCCTTTACTACCTCACCAGAAATTATTGATCATAGACCCAATCTTCTTATAGAGGCTTGTAGGAAGTTTGAAGCATCCCTAATATAAGTGGGGTTTAACTAAGCCATTGCCTTAATTAGAACCTCTTTCCTCACCTAAGATAGGACTTTCTCTTTCCAAGTAGACAAAATCAAATACAAGTGCTTTTAATCTCCCCACAAAAGTTGGAAGACTCATATTTTGTGTCTCGCTATTGTCTTAATCCCCATCCATTGTTGGACTAAATTATGACTCGTAGTTGGCACATTTTAGCTAAAAGAGACCTCTAATTTATCCAAGTTAATCAATTTGCAAGAAGCCTTTTGGTAAATATCTAAGATACCTAGTATGCTATCAACTACAAAACACATGAGAGGTACTTGGGGAGCATCGAGCAATCCAGATACCATGAAGACTATTTTTTAAGTTGTTCACATTGTATTAAAGTCGAGAAAGTTTTAGTACATAGAATGAAGAGATATGGCGAGAAAGGGTCACCTTATCTTAGACCCCACTAAGGGGCAAATTTCTACTGGGCTATCCATTAATTAGTAGAGAGAAGGTAACTGTGGTAACACATCTCATAATGAGGCTTGACTACTTTTGTGAAAAGCCCATGCTATTAAGGACCCTTTCCAAGAAGAACCATTTCACCTAGTCATAAGCCTTTGAAATGTCTAATTTGGCAACCACATAGCCTTTTTTCCCAAACACCTTTCTGTTGAGGTAAAGGAAGATGTCAAAAGCTACAAGAGCATTGTTTGTCATTAACCTACTTGGGACAAAACTACTTTGAAAATCTCCCACTATAGTTGGCAAATCATCTTTAGCCTATTTGCAAAAATTTTGTGATTAATTTGTAGGCTACATTACACAGACTAATCAGCCTAAAATCTCTAATATGGGTTAGCTTCTTTATTTTGGGGATCAAGCAAATAAAAGTTTCATTTAGAGCATGGGGTCTCTCCCATTATTTAGAACTTTGAGAATAGTTTCCACAACAATAGAGCCAATAGTGTCCTAGAATTTTTGGAAAAACAAATTTGACATATCATCTAGTCCTGGTGCTTTTGTATGATGCATTCATTTGAGGGCCGCCTTTACTTCTCTTGTAAAGATAAAATCTGAAGTTCTATTTATCTCACTTATGATCTTATTCCTTATTGTAGCTGTTACTTGATCAACTTCAAAAACATCACTTGTCTTGAATAGATTAGAATAATAAGCAATCATGACTCTAGCAATATCTTCTTCCTCATGAAAAATGCACCCATCATCATAAAAAAATTTTAGATTATATTTCAATTTTTCTTCTAGGATGCCTTGTTGTGAAAGAATTTGGTATTTTTGTCACCATACTTTAACTAGTTCGCCCAAGATCTCTAGCACAATTTGATTTCCTCCAATTTGAGCAACTCATTCAAATCATCCTCCATTTTTTGCTGTGTTGTGAAATTCTCAACCACACAAGGTTGCTTTTGAAGACAACCCAAGGATTTTCTCAATTGCCTAATCCATTTGGATAAGTCTCCAAAAATATCTTGACCCCAACTCTCTAATTCTTTCACACAAGACTATTTTTTTAGTCAATTCATCTATTCTACACATCCATGCATTTCTAACTATATCAAAACTCCCCACATTAAATAACCAGATCTCCTCAAATCTACACAAAATTTGGCTCTTTTTTCTAAACACTGTGGACTTACTGAATGTGTTAATGATTGGTAAATGATAAAAATTATGCTTGGGTAGAACAATTACCTAGGACAAATGGAACTTTAGTCTTCAAAGATTAGTGCTCAATTCTCTATCAAGTCTCTCCCATACGTTGGCCCGTTCTCTTTATCGATAGTCCATGTTAACCAGTTTCTTGTGTAGCCCAAGTCTTAAAGATGACAAAGGCTAAGGTAGTTCCAAAGCCATAAGCCTGTGAGAAAGTAATGTGGTTAACTCCTAGCTTTTCATCTGCATTCAGAATGACATTAAAGTCACCCAAGCAGCAACCATGGTAATGTGGATTAATCATGTAAGCAATGAATAAGGTGCCATGTAACCTCCCTCCTAGACTCCACAGGGTAGCAATATAGACCTATGGCAAGGCACCATTCTTCCTCATCCTTACCCTTCACATTCATATCTATGTGATTTTGATTCATAGACATGCCAAACCACTTGTTGCTATGGCCAAAACTCATGCAACCAATTCCTCTACATTAGAAAAACCATTCCGTCCTTTGAATTTATTCATCTCTATATCAATTTTCCTTGTTTCCATGATGAAAACAAGACTGGAACCTTCAAAAGCAATGAGATTCATGAGACTTGAACTATCTGCGGGTTCCTAAGCCCACGACTGTTCCAACTTAATATTTTTCATAGCTGTAGCTAGGGTTGATTGGCAACCTCTACTTTTGTAATGATAGTGCTCCTTTTTGGGTTCTCTTATGTCTATACTATTTCCTTATCCACCCCTTATCACTTATACCCTCTTTTCTCTTCTGCCCATAAGCATAAAATTCTCACTTTGTTTCAAGTTTAATCACACATGCCATTTTTGTTTCTTTTGGATGGGTTCAATTTTTGTATTGTGGGTATTAGTATTTGTCCTTGCCTTTTCTATGTCATCCCCTGCATGTGTAGCAGCTTGCATGTTGCTAATTCCTAAGCCACTATCTGTCAATTCCTCTCTCACCAATCTGAAGAGAAAATACAGAATTAAGACACTTAAAATAATTCCTAAGAGAAAAATTAAAAGAGTAGTAACTTTTTTCTTTTGGTTAAGGAAACTAACTTGACTTTTTATTGCTAATGAATCATGCCAAACATACAATCTTTCACATTTTTGAGGAATGTACTTACCATTAAGGAAAAATGATATGTATCTAAGATCATTTAGGGCAATCAACATGTGATAACCTAAAATTATTTTTATGTTATGATTAAGAATGGGAATGGCAATTGCTAATTGTATGCTAATTGGCAACAGAACTCATTGCTCAATTATTTGCTAACCAGCAAGTACCATATAAATAATGTAAGCATTGAATACGACAACTAAACTAAAATGAAAAGAGAGAGGAAAATAAAGACTGCGAGAGAGCGAGAGAAGAAGAAAAAAGGAGGGAGATGAAATCAAAAAAGATATTAATAGTGGTTTAGGTGTAGAATGGGAAAAATGATACTTGCATGTTGGTGTGCTTTACGTACACCATATATGTAGGTAGGGTTATGCATGGGTTAGGTTGAAAAAAAAAAATTCAATTGAATTGAAAAAAATTTGGATTTGGAATGTTTCACTCAAATCTAACCAAAAATAGTTTGGGTCAATCTCAAATTTAGGTCTAGTTTATAGGGAAAAAATAACCTATTATCAACCAAACTATAATTACATGAGTCATTAATTAGGTTGGGTCAGTCCCATTTGTATACCACTGTATGTAGGTACAAAAGTTAATAAGAAAGAAAATATAAGAGTAAAGACTATGAAAATGTGGAGCGTAGTATAGCATTTTTTTATTCATATATCATTACTAGGAGAATCGTATGGTCTTGTCCAACTTTTCAGGCAAGTTTTACTATGCCTGATTGCCTGGGGAGAAGTGTGTGGATGTGCATTTTTCATATTTTATTGTTCTGGCAATCTTAGCATTTTTCAATTTAGTATATATGATAACAATAATCAATAAGGTAAGGTGACTCGGTGCATTGTAGACAAGAAAATGATAAAGGAATGCTGGAGATTATATACTTTCTTTACATGCTTAGACAATAAAAATGAAAGGAAATCCAGAAAAGATAGTAAAAATGAGTAATTGAAATGGGAGAAAGGAACAGCATAAAAAGTAAAGAGTCAGAAGGGTGAAGTATTTTTATTTTCCTTAATATTATAATTTACTCAACTATTAATGTTTATAAACAGAATTTTTTCTTATTGATATGCTTTATTTTAAAAATTTAATATTTGAAATTTAATTTATATATGATATTTAAAATATTTATAAGGTTTTTAATTCCATGTTATTTCATCAATGACTTACCGAATGAATCACTAATCCAACATCAGAACCAATAAACTTATCGATTTATGACCAATCAGTTTTTAAAAAAAATACGATATACGTACGAGCAAGAGAGGGAAGTGAGTGCAGAAAAGTTTACATAATATATGCAAAATTTACTTATGCAAACATCATAACCCCTTATACTGAGTTATAACAGTTTGGCAGACTTTTGAACATGTAATATTCACATGGTAACAATTAGACAACCAACAAAAGGATAATGACTGCCGTCCATATCCTGAACAAATAAACCATGATAGTTCATATAAATTTAGCCTAAGTGAAATTATATCTTCATTAGTCCCAAGGGAAATACAAACAAAAGGAAGTACAAGAAAGGATGGTACAAAATGTAGAAAATTCATTCATCAGAATCTTTTGATTCCAAGTAATTCCTAAGGACTTCTCGGTACTGATCAGGATGGTACCACCAAGTCGGGGTATTGAGTATAGCCTTCTCCAACCAATACCTATCAACCACCTTCTTCTCAGTCAGGTGCTTGTAGAATCGTCCCCATTTGTACATGACACGCTTTAATCGAACACTCTGGTTACCACCAAATAGATACTTGATATAGTCCTTGGCTAGCTTCGTAAGCTCCTCCCCAGTGATGATATAAATATACTGAAAAGAAAAAAGCACAAAGTTGAGTGATGAGTAAACAAGAATTACACACTTGTTTATAAGCACACACAACAACAGAAACAGAGAAAGAGTACCAGAAAAATAAAGCCGCAGGTTGCTAAAACCACTTGCAGAGTCTCGTCCATCATCTCAGAAAAGTTTTCATCGTCTGATCCACCAGGACCACCACCACCTCCCCTTCCTCCTTCCCCTGGTGGCTTCCCAGCACTACCCCGATTGTCATAATGTTCTCCTTTCTTAATCTGCTCTCTTAAGACATCCTCTATTGACTGTCCCTTAAAATTTTCCATAGCCTTCTCAAGAGCCTTCCATGGGGAACCCTGGTTACAGTTTATATGTTTAGTAAAATTTAGAAAATTTTACAACATATAATATAAGTCAATAATTCTCAATGAATATTATTAAAAGCATCTAAGCTACCTCCCCTACAACTAGGCATTGAAGTGGTCTACAATTAATAGGAACCATGCTTTGTGCTACAACAAACCTACCTATTTTTGCTCCCACCAAGCATATTTAAGTTGGCCTTTGAAATAGCAATTACTTCTCTGTATTAAACTACCTTTTCTTTTTTTAAATAAAAATATTTGTTGTGCTTCTCAACACATTATTGGTATTCATAGCCGTAGATCTAGGACAGTTCTTCATATATACAAGTTCTACTAATTCTAACGGCTCGATAAAAATCACAAAGCAAAGAATTTAATTTTCAAAATAAATTCAAGTTTTCTTGCTTTATGCTCAAATAGTTATCAGCAAAATTACCGCATGCCCAGAGCTTAATCAAACAAGACAATAGAGACAATAAAGAATGAGCCAATTTTATAGAGATTTATATCACAGTGTCCAACACATTTAAAAAACAGAAAAACAACATTGAAAGGCTTCCAAGCCACGCAGCACAAAATTTAACCGATAACAATTTAACCATGCTTACTAAGAGCATTTATAATATAATCACTGATAAGATGAAAAAACATAAAATATGGTATATTACCTCATTATTATTTTCCATCATTCCTTTTCCACCGGCTAAGCAAACATGGAGAGGTTGCCGAGATTTCAAATTTGGCACACATTGCAAGCCAAATGAAGATTTTGCTACCAGGCTCAAGGATGTCCTTGCTAGAGCTTTGTTATTCATAGGTGACACACATGGTTTAGAAGGAAGACAAAGCAACTGTGATATGTTTTTGACATGTATCCCAGGCTGGCATGCAGTAACTTGTACGGTGTTCATCTTCATCCAATGGATCAGGCACCCCAAAATTCACAAATCACCCTGGCCCTTCATATCAGCAGGTTCCCAGTCAGATTATTTTAATCCAAATATTACCTAAAAGTCGAAATGATCGTATTCGGGAGAGAGCTGGGGTGGCGCCTATTGAGGAAAAAATGACAAAAATCCAGTTACGGTGGTTTGGGCATGTACAAAGAAGACCGCGAGAGGCACCAATGAGAAAGGTTGATCAAATGGTATTTAGTCCTATGAAGATATGTAGAGGAAGACCAAAAAGGACACTTGGAGAGGTGATTAAAAGAGACCTTTGATTAAATGGTATATCCGAAAAGTTGATTTCGGATAGAAGTTTATAGCGTCGTTTGATTCATGTAGCCGACTCCACCTAGTGGGAGAAGGCTCGGTTTGTGGTTGTTGTTTATTACCTAAAAGTGGTAGGAAGTCTCTAAAATGAAACTAACCTCAAAATATTAAAATTTCACAGAACACAAAACCTAATCATAATCCAAACCTAACAAATCCACATACAAAGCTTGCATAAACCAAACCATGATAGATTCTAATACGACACAATCAGCACCTGAAACCAAAGAGAGCCAGCACCAAGCCAGAAACTTAATCATAATCAAAGTACTTTCTAAATCAAAGCAAGATTTCATTCAAGAAACTCAGTACACTAGCTGCCAACAAGCCATATATTCTTAACCGAATCAGAAATTGAGTCCAGCAGTTATCCCAATGAACTCCACAAACAAAATCGGGGCAAATTCAGCACAAACAATTTCAACAGAGTAAAAAATTGAAACAGAGCAATACCCGTGTTAGGGATGATTAGTGTGGAGGGAATTAGCCATTGGTTGTAAGCATCTTTTGATGAGCTGCCATTTGTCATTTTCGTTTTGTCCTTGCATACAAGCTGTCCTTTGAGTCGGTAGAACTTCTGCAGGTGTTGCCAAGTGGCGTAATGGGTATGGAGCTATTAGGAAAGTTTATACGTTATCAGTATATAATGAAGGTCAGTCATTGAGTCTATATCCGAGAAAATACTAGAAAGAAATGAATCAGAATCTAGAGTGACCTTCAATCCAAATCTATGCAATTTATCTTCCATCCCTAACATTTGGTATCAAAGCCGTACGAGTCCACAGTGACAAATCATGAAATGGAACAGCGGTTAGAGATCACTAATAAGCGTTTAACCAAAGCCTTTACCACCATTCACCAGTTGAACGTTCTACTGAACAAATTGACCAATCTAAACAGCTTCCTGAGTCCCATTTTGAACAGATCCTTACTCAAATGTCCCAACTCCAGCAAACCATCAACCAGCTAGGTAAGCGTCCTGAACATGATAATTCTCATTCTGAAGGAGACCAACTTTGGTAAATAGAAACCCCACCCAAAGCGACTCCTTCCATTCCAAAGCTACCCAAGTTCGATGGTACAGGGTTTCGTGTTTGGTGCAGCTATGGTGAACAACTCTTTGAACTAGACGAGGTCCTTAATGACTTACACCTAAAAGCTATCTTACGTTCCTTTGAGGGTCGAGCCTACCTCTGGCAACAACAGTATGCCTTCGCTTGGAACAGTGCCTTTCCGCCATGGCGAACCTTTATTTTGGATATGGCTCTTCATTTTGTCAAAGGGTTCTGTGAAGACCCGGACCCCTGGCAGAGCTGACTAATCTCAAGCAGACAGGTCCATTGGGCAATTATATCTCGGAGTTCGATAAACTGGTCTCCCGTGCAAAACTCTCAGAAGCTCAAGCCTTAAGTTGAGTAATTAGCAGTTTACAGAGTGCTTTGGAAAAATCTATTCATGTCAATTGTCCATAGACTGTAAACAAGGTCATCTTCTTTGCCCAAATGCATGAGGTGGTTATTCTTGAAGTTGTTGATAATCCTCACTTCCACTATCATTTTAAGAACCCCTCCTATGAGAAATCAGTTCTACCTCCTGTAAGTGCTCCTTCAACCGCAGTTACTTCTCATACTCCTTTGCCCCACACTCACGCTAACACATCTGCTAGCTTTGCTCCTGTGATTAATACTAAACAGGGGTCCATGTCACATAAGGTGTATGTCCCTCCTCCCAAACTGGCAGCATAGTGTGGAGTTCCTAAAACTAAGTCAGGAGGTTATGAGTGCCCGCAAAGCAAAGGGGCTCTACATGTTCTAAAGGGATAAATACTTTGATGGCCACATGTGTCGTAGCTCTCGACTTTATGCCCTGTTTCTTGAAAGAGAGGGGTTGCAAGACGAAGTCACTGATCTATTGGAGAATGTGACCATATCAAACTCTCAATCACCAGCCTTGGAGGCAAAGGCGACAAACAAGCCCATTCAAATCTCCCTCAATGCAATTCAAGGCTAGGGTGGCACACAAGCCATGGAGATCTCAATCACAATTAAGCACCAAAACTTATGTGCATTGATCGATTCAGGTAGTAACCACAACTTCATCAGGCTCAAGTGCGCTATATGGCTGGGCTATAAGCTTTGCGCTTCATCAGGTTCTAATCATGTGAAAGTGGCCAATGGTGAGACGCTAACAATCAATCACCATAGTCTCTCTCTGCTCTAGTCTATCCAGCGCTCCTCCACAAGAAAAAAGTTCTTCACTCTGCCTTTACAAGGTTATGAACTCATTCTAGGCATGCAATGGCTATTGAACTCGACACCATCAGATGGAATTTTGAGGAATGATGGATGTCATTTCAATCGAGGGATTGCACGATCACTCTTTGGGGTGCTTCAAATAGTTGCATTGTCTTTGAAACACTAAAGGATGATGAACGCATGAAAGGCACCATGTCATTTATGCTCACGCCACTTGGACAAGGGTCTCTCATTGACAAGTTCCTTTTTTCCATTGGTACACTTGTGGAAGAGGCCCATGGTTTAACAGAGGCCCAAACCCAACAACTTGTTGCTCTCCTAAGTGCTTACGACATCATTTTCATCGAATCACAGGGTCTTCCTCCAAAATGCTACAAGGACCATCACATTCCACTTGAAGCAGGGAGCAAGCCGATTAATCACCACCCATATTGCTACCCACACCTTCAAGACGCCATCATTGAAAAGCTAGTGAAAGAACTTCTGCACAAGGGATAAGTATGCCCAAGTAATAGCCCTTACGCTTCACCTATCATCCTCATCAAGAAAAAAGATTCATACTAGAGATTTTGTGTAGGTTTCAAGCAACTCAATGCAAAGATGGTAAAAGATAAATTCCCCATTCCTTTGGTCGACGAATTAATAGATGAGCTTTGTGGTGCCCAATTCTTTTCAAAGGTGGACCTTACACAGGACTATAATCAAGTTTGCATCCATCCCTCAAATGTGCCGAAAACCATGTTTAAAACTCATGTGGGCCAATATGAATGGCTGGTGATGCCATTCGGTCTCTCCAACGCTCCAACAACGTTCCAAGCTCTAATGCATGATAATTTTAAGAATCATCTCAGACGTTTCGCACTCATTCTTTTTGACACTAACAATCAATCACCATAGTCTCACTCTACTCTGGTTTGTCCAGGGATGATCCATGGAAATAGAGTTCTTCACTCTACCTTTACAGGGTTATGACCTCATTTTGGGCGTACATTGGCTATTTGAACACAGCACCATCAAATGGAATTTTGTGAAAGGATGGATGTCATTTCAATCGGGGGATCACACGATCACTCTTTGGGGTGTTTCAAATAGTTGCATTGTCTCTGAAACATTAGAGGATGATGAACGCATGAAAGGTGCCACATCATTTATGCTCGTGCCACTTGGACAGGGGTCTCTCATTGACATGTTCCTTTTTTCTATTGGTACACTTTAACAAAGGCCCAAACCCAACAACTTGCTGCTCTCTTAAGTACATACAATATCATTTTCACTAACCCACAGGGTCTTCCTCCAAAATGCTCTTAGGACCATCACATTCCCCTTGAACCAAGGAGCAAGCTAGTGAATCTCCATCCATATGGCTACCCACACCTTCAAAAGGGCATCATTGAATAGCTAGTGAAAGAACTTCTATGAAAAGGGATGGGTACACCCAAGTAATTGCCCTTACGCTTCATCTATCATCCTCATCAAGAAAAAAAGATTCATCTTGGAGATTCTATGTAGATTTCATGCGACTCAACACAATGACAGTAAAAGATAAATTCCCGATTCCTTCAGTCAACGAATTAATAAATGAACTTTGTGGTGCCCAATTCCTTTCGAAGCCTACAATCAAATTCACATGCATCCCTCAAATATACCCAAAACTGCGTTTAAAACTCATGTGGGCCACTATGATTGGTGATGCCATTCGGTCTCTCCAATGCTCTAGCAACATTCCAAGCTCTAATGCATGATATTTTTAAGAATCATCTCATGCGTTTCGTACTCTTTTTTTTATGATATCCTTATTTACAACTGCCCTTCGGCAGAGCATCTAAAGCATTTGGAAGTGGTCCTTAGTCTTCTCCAACATCATAACCTCTTTCTCAAATGCAAGAAATGCACTTTTGGCCTACGAAAAATTGAATATTTAGGCCCTTTTATATCTACGAATGGTGTGGAAGTGGACAACAAAAAGGTCGATGCAATGATGACTTGGCCTTGGCCTCAGGATGTTAAGGAACTGCATGGCTTTCTGGGACTCACAAGCTATTACTGCCAGTTTGTCCAAAGCTATGGCAACATTACTCACCCGCTCACTAATCTTCTCAAAAAAGACAAGTTCAAATGGTCACCACAAGCAACGGAAGCTTTCCAAACGCTCAAATCAACAATGACTACATCCCTATTTTAGCCTTATCGAACTTCAATGAGCCATTCATCATTGAGATAGATGCCTCAGGATCTGGCATAGGTATGGTCTTATTGCAAGGGAAACACCCAATTGCTTACCTCAGCAAATCCATGGGGGCACGATTCAAGACAATGTCAACTTACGAGCACGAATTATTTGCTCTAATTTACGTGGTTAAAAAATAGAATTAGTATCTTATTGGGGGTCATTTTATCATTCACACTGATCAAAAATCCCTGAAATACCTTCTGGAGCAAAAGATTCATACACCAATGCAGTGTAAATGGCTGCATAAGCTTCTCGGCTATGACTTTGGCACCCATAACACTATCGCAGATGCTCTTTCTCATTGAGAGACCCAAGGTTAACTCTCTGTTGTTACAATAGTCAACTCTAACCTATTGACCCAGGTCAGAAATAGTTGGACCACCAATCCTCACTTGCAACAAAAGATTGCATCCTTGGAAAATGATCCTTCCTCATACCCAAAGTACTCATGGAACCAGGGTTTGTTGAAACAAAGGACATGTTTGATCGTTGGGAATGATTCCTCGCTATGGGATTTCATTTTGAATTTGTTCCACAATGGACCAATGGGCAGCCACTTTGGCCATTGTGTCACTTAACAACGCATAACTGCCATTTTTAATTGGTGAGGATTACAGCAAGACGTACGTAATTGGGTCAAAAACTGTGACATATGCCAACAATTCAAACTGAACCTTACAACCTCTCCTATTTAATTCAACCACTTCCCTTGGTAGATAAACCTTGGCATTCAATAACTATTGACTTCATCACTGCTCTTCCGAATTCAAAGGGAAAATCAGTTATTTCATCATAGAGAATCGTTTTACCAAATATGCACACTTCATGGATCTTACACACCCCTTTACCGCGGCAACTGTGGCTTCTATCTTCATGTCCAATGTATTTAAACTCCATAGACTACGACATATGATCATATCGGATCGTGATCCTATCTTTCTCAACAATTTATGGTCATCTATGTTTGAAAGTTTGGGTGTACAATTCCTCAAGTCATGTTCTTACCATCCACAAACGGACGAATAGTCCGAGGTAGTCAACAGATGTTTGGAGCACTATCTCCAATGTGCCTGTAATGAACTCCCCCATCAATGGGTGAAATGGTTGTTGTTAGCGAAGTTTTGGTATAACACATGTTGGCATTCATCTCTAGGCACGTCACCTTTTGAAGCATTATATGGTTACCCCCAACTGAACATGTTCCTACTTGGCTAGCGATTCATGTGTCAAAGCTATTGACAGGGAACTTCATTCACAAGAAACCATTCTGGCTATGCTTCACACTAACTTACTAAAGACACAGAACCAAAATGTGCATTAAGCTAACAAGAAGCATTCTGAATAAGCCTTCCAAGTAGGCAACCTCATCTACGTCAACTCCACCCTTACAAGCAAGTCTCCCTCCCAAATCGAAGTTTTCACATGCTGGCAGCATTATATTTCAGTCCATTTAAAATCTTCAGTAAAATAGGAGCTGTGGCTTATAAGCTTGATCTGCCTAATGGGGCCAAATTTCAGCCGTGTTTCACATGTTAATGTTAGAGCGACACCATGGTCATCAGGCCCCTCTAGTCACACTTCCCCCAATCTTAGACATTGGCCACACTCCTCTGATTTCAATCGTTATCTTAGATCGCCACTTACATAAGAAATAAGGCAAGGCAGTAATGGAAGTCTTGGTTCAATGGTCACTCCCAGTTGAAGATGCCACATGGATGGAATACCAAGCATTTAAACAAAGTTTTCCGCACTTTGTGAACCCCACATCCTTGAGGGCAAGGATGATTGGGGGAGGGGGTGTTGGAAGTATTGTTAGGGATGATTACTGTGGAGCGAATTAGCCGTAAGGGTAAACATCTTTTGATAAGCTGTCATTTGTTGTTTATGTTTTGTCCTTGTGTATAGCTGTCCTTCGAGTCGGTAGAAGCTTCTGTAGCTGTTGCCAGGGGGCGGAAGTATTGCTGGAGATCATTAGTTTGGAGGGAATTAGCCATTGGAGTAAGCATCTTTTGATAAGCTGTCGTTTGTTGTTTTCGACATTTGATTTTGTCCTCGTATATGAGCTGTCTATTGAGTCGGTAGAAGCTTCTATAGCCGTTGCCAGGTGGCATAATGGGTATGGAGCTATTAGGAAAGTTTGTTATGCGTTATCAGTATACAAGGAAGATCTGTCATGGTGTCCGTATCAGGGAAAATACTAGAAAGAAATGAAGGAGAATCTAGAGTGACCTTCAATCCAAATCTACTTAATTTATCTTCCATCCCTAACAACCCGAAACAAGCAAATTCCCTCAAGGAATTTCGGTAACCATCGAAATTCCATAAGTTGAAACAGAAGCAAATTCAAGCAGCGACATAATCGACATTTTCAAGGCTAAGAGGAAGATAATCACCAGGTGGCGTACTGGGTATGGAGCTATTAGGAAAGTTTGTTATGCGTTATCAGTACATAAGGAAGGTCTGTCATGGAGTCTGTATCAGGGAAAATACTAGAAAGAAATGAATGAGAATCTAGAATGACCTTCAATCCAAATCTACTTAATTTATCTTCCATCCCTAACAATCCGAAACAAGCAAATCCCCTCAAGAAATTTCGCTAACCGTCGAAATTCCATAAATTGAAACAGAAGCAAATTCAAGCAGCGACATACTCGAGATTTTCAAGGCTAAGAGGAAGAGAATCACCAGAAAACAGAGCCCAAAGTAGTTCAGATGAATGCCTTACCTTGATTAATCCCAGGTGTGGGGATTAAATTTCAGAACGTGTCGACAGTCGATGGATCAATCGGGGAGCGAAGCGGCTGGGAACAGAGGAACTTTCAGAGGAGCAACTCCTTCTCCGGCGAACGAGAATCGACTGCGCAAAATCTTGGTGGTGAGAGGGTGCTTCTGGCGCTGCAAGGCGGCGCTATGGATGTAGGGGCGTCGTCTCAATGCTACTTCGAACGGGATGTGCTCCGCGACCCAGGCTTCAATGGCGGCGCTGCGGCGGTCTCCTGCCCCAGGGCTCCCTTGATGGTCTCGTCGGCAGCTGGCGGCCTCCTTGAGCAGTCGGTACTGTGCTGTGGGATGGTGAGTTGCGATGAAGGGATTCGGAGGTTTGGGTGTAGAGAGACGGGGTGGCTGCAGAGTGATGAGTAACGGATGTGATGGAGAAGAGAAATGGGCTGGCGAGCGTTTTGGTTCTAGAGGCGGTGGGTGTCGTTTTGGTGGGGGAAGGGAAATAAGGCCGCGGGAGAGAAATTGGGAATTTGGCTAGTAAATTATGGAAT
Organism: Dicorynia guianensis; assembly: GCA_037013595.1. Taxonomy (NCBI): domain Eukaryota; kingdom Viridiplantae; phylum Streptophyta; class Magnoliopsida; order Fabales; family Fabaceae; genus Dicorynia; species Dicorynia guianensis. Next base: position 17,728,274 of record JASUAB010000002.1, on the reverse strand, counting down.
CCGTTGATTTTTTGGTTGTGTCAGGATCTTCTGATCTTTTAGAATTTTTTTTCTATTCAAACTCAAACTTTTATTGTCATCTCTTAGTTATATTTTATTTCATTTTTTTTCCATGTGTTATCCCATTATCTTACTCGTGTCTCTTATCTTTTATTGATCTTTCATCTTTTATTAATTAAATTTATTTCATATGTTATATTTATTTTTAAATTTATTTTGTATTATGTGTTTATTTTCTTTTACCTTTTTGCATTTATTTCTTATTTCTTTATTATTTTTTTATTTTATCATTTTATTTTTATTATCTTAGTGTTCAATTGTGAGTTTATTTTATTTTCTTATTTTTAATTTAAGCTTTGAGCTTAGGTTGAAATTTTGAGCCAAAATTTAAATTTGCAATGTATCGGACAAAATATGGTATATACAATTATGATATACTAAAGTTAGAGAAAAATGCGTACACAATCTATCAACTTTAGGTCAATTGTAATATACCCATTCAACTATAAAAATTAATAAGTATACCTTTTAACTATTAAAATAACATAAGCACATCTCTTCCATCTAGTTACTATTAAAGTTAACAATTACGTGACTTACATATGATTACTAAATGGCATTTTATTATTAGTTAGTTAAATAAACTCAAAAAAATTGGGTAGGAATAAGAGAGGAAAAGAAGAAAGCAGAAAAGTCCTTCAATGTAACCTAAGATTAACATTGCAACTTTATTACTACTTTTAATTCTAAGTTTGCTTTCTCTTTTCTTCTCATTTCTTGGAGAAATATCTGTGTAATTACTAATAATTGTCATAAAAAGGCTTTTCTTATATAGCTACTTAGAAGATTTTAGATGTACATATTGATTATGTCTATTGGGCAATCCCTGGCTACTTATATGATTGAGGTGTCATTTCTCTACATTTTGGTTTTAGCTTCATTTTAAATCTAGAAAACTAAAAATTTAACTTCAATGCACACATGTAAGCCCTATAATCAAAACTATACGATTTCAAAATTATTCTTTTTTTTTAAATACTTAGCAAAGAAAATTTTTATTTTGGTGTGAATTGATTATTAATGACATATCAACAACAACTAAATTCCTTTTGTTCGAGTAATTGTATATATTTTGGTTTCACGTTTATGCTTTCTTTTATAAATATAAGCATATCATATTCAATTCAAACAGCAATAAGGGATGAAATATATGTAAAAAATTTTAATGTAAAATTTAACATTTTTCATAACCAATGATAAAAAAGAATGTATTTTTTCTTTAAAGAAAAAATATAACACATCCTTTTAATTTTTAGTCTTTAATAAAGTACACTCATTAAACTTTAATTCATTTACAAGTACACCCATTTAACTTTAAACTATCTACAAGTATATCCCTTCAACTTATAAAATAAAGCGTCAATAAAACGATGACATGTGTATAAGTAGTCACGTGACTGTTAAATTTAATGGTAGATGGATGAAAGGTATGTGCTTGCACTGTTTTGATAGTTGAAAGGGTATACTTACTGACTTTTATAGTTGAGGAAGTGTGCATGCAACTAACCTAAAGTTAAAGGGGTGTGCATCCATTATTCTCTTGAAGTTATTCAACTTAGTTGGTACAATGAAAACTCAATTACTTATTATGTAGTTTGCATTACTAGCTTCAATTTCTTAATGTATGAAAAGATTTCCTAAGTCTTAATTGAAAATAAGTTAAATCAATGTATTTCTCTTAAGGCCAATGGGAGCAAGTTTTCCATTCTTGCTTTATATCTAGATGACATCTTACTTGCTTGTAATGACCATTGTATGTTTTATGAGACTAAATAGATGTTGTCTAATGTATTTAATATGAAAGATTTTGGTGAAGCTTCTTTTGTTTGGGGATTGGAATTCACCATGGTAGATCTTGCTATTTGTTGGGTTTATCTCAAAAAGCAACTTGGACTATGTACATGAGAGGTTCCATATGTTGGATTGTAATCCTGGAGATGTACCCATCATCAAAGGTGACAAATTTAGTAAGAGCCAATGTTACAACAGAGATAAACAAAGCCCATAAATCTCTTAACCGCATAATCTTCTATAGGTCATTTATGTATCCATTTAAATAAGTAAGATAGGTACAAGTGCCACAACACTTATATAAAATTTATTTTATACACTTGTTACAAACTACCTTGATTCTAAGAAAGTCTTAGACTATAATATGCAAAACTATAGTTAGAAGTGTAATTGCCACACATTTAGATATACCTTAATTGTTTGGGTTCTTGGCATATATCTTTCAAGATATCAGCATTAGGTAGCTACATAAAAAAGGTCTTGAGGTACTTGTAGAAAATAAAAGAATATAAGCTTAATTATAGGCATGTAGATGACCTTGAAGCACTTGTGTACTCATATTCATATTTAGCTAGGTGTGCAAAAGATTTGAAGTCCAGCTCAAGAGACATTTTATGTTAGTTGGAGGTGTCAATTCATGGAAGAGTACTAAGCAAAGTATGACTGCTCCTTCCACTATGAATGGTTAATTCATAGCTTGTTTTACTATTGCTACTTAAGCTATATGGTCGTACAATTTTATCTTTGAGCTTAGCGTTGATAACTTTGTTTCTATGTCCCTTGGAATTTTTTGTGATAATTCTACTCCTGAGTTCTTTTCTAAGAACAACAAAGTTTTTAGTGGGTCTAAGTATCTATAGTTGAAGTACTAGACTATTAGAGATATTATGAAGAAAGGAGACATAATTAAGCTATTAACACTAATTTAATGTTAAACCAAGCACTTAGTTCTACGATGTGCGTAGGATATGTTTCTAATAGGGGCATTTTAAGTTCTTTTAATGCTTTGTATTAGTGGGAGTTTTGATATTTACTCTTGTGTTTATTCATTGTTATGAAATCTTGAACTTATTCTTATTTGTATGATACATTTATGCCATTTTTTGGTCATGTGTTATTGATGTTGTTGACATGCAACATGGAAGCAGCAAATGAAAAAACAGGTTTAGGAAAAGGAAAATGGAGTTGCTATTGACTTAAATTGAAATGGTGAAATCGATCACAAAAAAAAATGGTTTGTGTAATAGAAAACAAGTTTAAGGGTTAATTATGTATAAGGAAGATATTAGCTCCCCTATAGTGCCTTTTCAATACTACATTAGTGTTTTATTACTTTTTAATTCTAAAACTATGTTTTTTGTTTTGCAAAATAAATTTATTCTATTTTTAGGTTTTTGTTTGTCCCACTATTGATTTTTTATGTGATTAAGTATGATCTATGATTAATACTGTTAGTAAGTAACATTTAGCCATTCCTATGGAAAGGAAGGATTTGATGCCTAGTTTGTTTAGGGCTTACATTGAAATGATTGCCTAGCTCGTTTAAGGCTTACTCAGTTTGCATGAGTATGGAAAAGGGCACCTAGCATGACTAGTTTCATAGGTGTTTTTAGGCTTTTGGTGTGAGGATGAGTTTTATAAATTGTGTTAAAGAAACCATGCCAGTTGATAGACTAAGCTTGTAACGCGGTTTTCCTCAAGATACTTAAATAATGGTCAGTTAACTAGCAATCTCCTTTATCCATCGTTAGGAAGAATTGAGTATAAAGGAATGGTGAGGCCATGGTCAAGAAGTTTAAGGGAGATTGCAATTCTTCATAATTACGTCAAAGGAAAAATATGCTAGTTGACTGACTAAGCCTATAATGTTATTACCCTTGAGGCCATAAGAAAGCAGTCAATTAGTTGACAATCTTCCTATCATCCTTCATTTAGGGAGAATCAAGGTTTGAAGGAGTGACTTGGACAAAACAAGGTCAAGGGATTTTGGGGTGGTAATATTCTTTGTAATCACATCAAAGGAACCATGCAACTTAACTAACTAACAACCCTCCTGCCACCTTTTATTTGGGGGGGAATTGGAGTTTGAAGGATCAAACAATGGCCAAAAGAGATAAAATATAAGTTGTAATTCTTTATAATTACATAAAAGCAACCATGCTAGCACTAGATCTATAACGTAATCACCCTTGGGATAATAAGAAAATGGCCAGTTAATTGACAATCCTCCTATTATGCTTCATTTGGAAGAATCAAATATTTCAAAGTGAGGTTGGCAAGGCAAACAACAAATAGGCCTAAGCAAATTTAGAAGTTGGTTCCTTTGCTTGAATTTTGGTTAGATATCGTGAATTTCAGAAAGATATTTTCTTTTAAAAATTTAGATTTGGAAAAAATGGGAAATTCCAAGAATTTTTATGTTCACAAAAGATCAGGAAACAAATTGATTGAAATAATAAAATAATGCGAGTAGTAATTAACATTTGTGCCCAATCCAAAATATTTTACTACAAATATCCACAATTAATTCATGTTCACAAATGGATTAATAAAGCTAATTAATTAAGGTAATAATTGATGTAAGTAACAAATAAAATTTATCTCAATCCAAATTTATTTAGTACAAATCACATAACAAGGTGCACATTCTCTATTTTCATTTTCTAACAAACCCCAAAAACCAATTAAGTCTCTTTTATGACCCCATGGTTTGGGCTTCAACGAGCCCAAACCATGGCTCCATGTTTTACTTTTAAAATTTTTATTTATTTTTTTATAAAGTTGTGAAGCCCAACAGTGCCTCCCACATGGTCAGTTGCTTTGTTTTAACTTCATTTGATTATTATTTTTTCAAAACAAACATAATATGTATTTAAAAAGTGATATCGTTAAACTTTTTGTTTTTTGCAATTGAACATCTAAATTTTTTGAAAAATAATAATTATTTTTTAAAATTAATCTGTGAAATTAAAAATTTTCTTTTGCCAAAGTAAATCTTTTATATTTTTTTAAGAACATAAAAAATTGATAAAAATAATATAGTTAAATTTCACAATCTTCATCATACATTTTTCAAGCCAGCATAAACAATCTTCAAAAAAAATTTAAAATCCAACCATACATTTTGTTTTATTTTTTAAAACTAAAAAACTTATTAATTTATTTTTGAAGGGGGTAATGATTTGATGCATTGCACCCTATGGAGTGTGTGATGCACCCTTCCCCTTTATTGTAGTAGGTCTACAACTGTAGACGGTAGACCCACTACTCTCCTTGCACCCTTGATGTAAACCGGAGTTGCAATCCCATAGTGGCAGCATGAGTTGCCATCACAAGCTGCCCACCGGTGTTGCCACAATGGTGGTGTCGGTGCTTGGGGAAACATGGAGATAGGCTAAGCCTTTCTCCCTCTATGTTTTCTGTCTCTAAAAAGTAAAAGCTCTAGAAGCAAAAACTAAGCAGCCTCAAATAATCACGAAACAAAAGTGAAGGGTATTAAATGGAGATTAAGAGCTTACTTGAACGTGATGTTGCCGACATTAACTCTCCCTGAGCTCCTCCTCCTCCTTCTTTCTCTCTTTCTTTTTTGGGAGTTTTTGTGTCTCCTACTCTCTGTTTTCGTTTCTCTCTTTCTCTTTGTTTCGGTTTCTCTCTAGCTTCTGTCACCCTTTCTTCTCTTCACTCACTCTTGGTTCTTTTGCTCTCTGCTCAGTTAGTTTTTTTTCTTTCCCTCTGTGGTTTTTCTCTATTTCTCCTATTCTTTCCTCACTCTCGTGAGTGCTCTAAGTGTGCTAGAGAGAAAACCTCCTTCTCACCTCACTTCTCTCTCTCTCTCTCTCTCTCTCTCTCTCTCTCTCTCTCTCTCTCTCTCTTCTCTCTGTTCTCCCTTTAAGAAGTCTGTGAAGTTCTTTTCTCAAAGTCCGTGTGTGTTTGAGAGTGAGAGAACCACGGAGAGAATGTGCTGGTTTGTGCTTGTGTAAAAGAATGGGTGTTGGTGAGTGCCGTGTGAGCCTTCAAAGAGAGGCTACCTAAGGGAGAAAGAGAGTGAGCCCCCCTCAAGTCCTCCTACATGTTAGGTCAAAGCATTATTGAAAAGCTCCTAGTTCCCCTAGTGTGCAGTTGCTTTCTTCCTTTTTGTCACCATTATGCTAGCTCTCTCTCTCTCTAAATGTTTGCTACTCCTTCCTTCCATTTTGCATGCACTACAACCATTTGCTTTTTGTGTTAAGGAGGTGCAGTTGAATTGCAAACACTTGTCCATTCGCAACCAAAACATCTTGTTTGGTTCGTTCCCCTCTTTTTTATTTGGATTTTTTTGCTTTTTGTTAATATGTTTTCAATTTTTGCTCTATGTGTTTCTTTTGCTTTTGTTTTTCTGCATTTTTATATTTTTTTCTATTTTATATTATAATCTTCTTTTTTACTTTTTGCATTATTTTCATTTTACTCTTTTACTTACTTTTTATTTGGTTGTTTTTTTTCCTTTTTTTCATATTTACACCTTAAATGAGGCTTATTAGGTAGGACCAAATTAGGGTATATAGATTGCCCCCTTTGTTCATCTTCTAATTTTTCAAAGATGAGCAAAGGTTGATAAATAATAATTTGGGCTAGAAAATGATCTCGAGAAAGAAAATGGCTAGAGAAACCATTCCAAGTCAGATGGGGATTAACTTGGAAAAACCCATTACTAGGTTGGTAAAAAGTGACCAAGAGAAAACATCTTAGGCTTGACTTGTCCTGTGACAATGTTAATTTAATAGGAAAAGACTATCCACCTAAATAAGACATGTAGGAAAATGACTTAGAGAGATCATTTTAGCTCAATCATACTATAACGATTCCACTTTAATTAGAAATGACTATCCATCCAAATGGGCAATTTATGGGAATGACCTAGAAAGATCATTCTAAGTTCAACATATACTGTGATGATGTCAATTTAATGAGAAAAGACTATCCATCTAAACAAGATGTCTAGAAAAATAGCCTAGAGAGATCATTCTAGGCTTGACTTGTACCACGATAAGGTCAATTTAATGAAAGAGAGAATATCCATCCAACTAAGATGTCTACGAAAACAACTTAGAGAGATCATTCTAGGTCAACTTGTACCAAGACGAGATAGATTTAATGAAAACAAGAACATCCACCTAACTAGGATGTTCACAAAAACAACCTAGAGAGATTATTATATGCTCGATTCATACAAGACAAGATCAATTTAACAAAATGGACCTAAGGAGATCATCCTAGGCTTAACTTGCACCACAACAAGGCTGATTTAACTAAAGAGATTGTTGACCCAATCAGGATGTCTACGAAAATGACCTAGAGAGATCATTCTAAGCTTGACTTATACCAAGACAAGATTTATTTAATGAAAAGGACCTAAGGAGATCATCTAGGCTTGACATGCACCACAATGAGGTTGATTTAACCAAAGAGATTGTTCACCCAATCAGGACATCTAGGGAAGCGACCTACAGAGATTATCCTAGGCTCAACTCGTACTGCAATGAGGTTGGTTAAATAAAGAGGAGAACATCCACCGAACTAGGATGTCCATAAAAATGAACTAGAGAGATCATTCTAGGCTGAATCATACCAATATAAGATTGAATTAACAAGGAGATCATCCTTGGTTTGACTTGCATCATAACAAGGCCAATTTAACCAAAGAGATCATCCACTCAATCAAGACATCTATGAAATAACTTAGAGAAATCATTCTGGGCTCGACTTGTACCGAGATGAGATTGATTTAACAAAAAGGACCTAAGGAGATTATCCTAGGCTTGACTTCCACCACGATGAGGTCGATTTAACCAAAGAAATCATCCACCCAATCAAGACATCCATCGCAACCACCTGGAGAGATCTTTATAAGCTCAACTCGTACCATAATGAGGTAGATTTATCAAAAGGAAAAACATCCACCTAACCAAGATGTCCACAAAAATGACCTAGAGAGATCATTCTAGGCTCGACTCATATCGAGACAAGATTGATTTAATGAAAAGGACCCAAGGAGATCTTCCTAAGCTTAACTCACACCACAACAAGGTCGACTTAACCAAAGAGAGATTCACACCTAATCAGAAGACTTAAAGCTTCACAGAGGATAGAGAAATCTCCCTTATACATGCACATAGATAATTTGATTATTGGGATATTGGGCAATTAGGTTGTGCATGCTATGATAATGTGGTCAACACATGAAATGACTTGTTTGCATTTAATATATGAATGGGTTTAACCTAAATGACACTCTTAATATGGACAGGTGCAAAATAACATGCTTGACCCGATGGCGTGTTCATCACACAAAGCCATACTTGAAATGATATGCTTAGTACGTCAATGCTTGTGCTAAAAATAACATGCTTGATATGATGATGTACTTGCATGATTTTCTTTGGTTTTTCAATAGCATGATTGAATAGGTTTTGGGTAAGGGACTCCATAGCTCTAATATTGCTCTCCTAGTCATGGATTTGCAAGGCTACTAAGTGAAGCACAAACAGCTTTTGAAGGCATTACTCACTAACTTGGGACTTCCAAGAGTGGCCGAACCAATTAATAGGAACACAAAATCCCTTTCCTATAACTTCTAATCTCTTACCTTTTTGCCCAAATAAGTCTGTTACAAAATTTTCTTGGGTGCACCTTTGCATTCCAATGGCCTCTCCTTGACCACATTCCTAAGAATCCTTGCTTAGGTTAGCTTCACTTTTGGGAAAACTTGTTTCCAAGCTAACAAATTGTCTTTGCCCAAACTCCTTGTAACAAGGTTTGATGACATGAGGAAACCAGGGTATCATAGTTTGACCTCTTTAAAGAAGGATAATTACCCCAACATCACTAAAATTTTACATTCTCTTGCCTCATTTTCATTCCTTGCTCATGAGGAGATAGTCCTTTACTTTACTGGCCTAATTTTCTAGTTAGCTCAACCTTGTTTGGCACATCTTTTCAACCAAACTTGGCCTCTTCCTCATTTTCAAGAATTGAGGATGCTACACTCAGGGTGTATTCCAATCACATGAAGGGAATATGATTCCAACATCTCTCCTTGTTTCACCAGGTTTTTGGCATCTCTTAAGCTCACATCTTGGTCCTCTCTGCTTGCGTACAATTCCCTTATAGGCTCTTGGCACCTTATCTTTGCACAAGAATGCATTGTAGGAAATAAGGATGTGTATGGCAAAAAGAAAAATACCACTAAAGGATATGTGGAACTAGGTACTTTAATCCTTTAGAGATGGGATCAAAGGATGGGTTATGGCTAGTTGCCCTAGTTATATGTGGGTTAGAGTCTTAGACACCCAAGGAGCAGCACCTTTAGGGAATTAGGAATTGTTAACTTATCATTATTCTCTTTTATAAGATTGAGTCCCTTAGGAGAAGTCTCTGTGTAAGTTTCTCCTCTTTTAGATCTCTTAACTCTTTTAGGGTTTTCAATTTTGAGTTCACTTTCCTAAGTATTGCCCCAACTCGAATTTTGATTTCCTTCAAGCATGGAAATACTTTTCATCTTTAGGATCACCCCTAATTGTTGCCCTAGTTTGGATTTTAATTGCCTTTGAGCAAAGAAATATTGAAAAGTTTTTTTCTTAATTCTTCCCCCTTCTTATCTAAGATGATGCCTCAAAGGATTGAATAAGGTAAATTAAGATTACTACATTCTATGGAATCAAGGGTGCTTTGTTAATCATTTGCCTTGTTAAGTCACTCTTGAGTGTTTGAGCTCTCAAACAAGTGTTTGCTCTCATGGATACCCTATAAGCTTGTTCTTATGCCCCTTTTCACATTTGTTAGCTCACCATATTAGCCAAGATCACTAGGTTTACACTCAGCTTATAGTGTATGACCTAGGTAATGGCTCCAAAAGAACAGGACAAGGGTTTAACAAACATGGAGAGCATAATGTTTTAAGCACTCATTGCCCCATATTTCTCTTTCCTTTAGGAATTGCTAGATTCTTGTGTAGCTCAAGGGAGATCTACTTCCTTTTGCCAACTTCCCCTTTCATTTTCATTTTTTTCTTTCTTCATTTTTGAGTTAGGCTCCTTTTCCTTAGTTTCCCAAGTTCTTTTTATCTCAATTTCTTAGGATTTCCTTTTTATTTTCACCTTTTAAATAACTAAAGCTTGACCAAATGGGAAAGGATTTTTTAACTCTTTCCTCATGCCAGATGGCATTCCCTAAAGTGCTCTTTCTAACTCTCCTTTAAGGTAAAATCAAGGTTTTTCAGGCTAAAAGGTTATGGTTAATAAGGGTTAGTGCAAAGAAGTTCGATGGTGGTCCTGTCATCTTTTAGGGCTCAAATGGGTGACTAAGGAAATTTTGGCATTAAGTTTAACTTGAGAAGCCCAAACATTCCAAAAATAGCCTAGATCACCTCTTAGTTAATGTGGTGTCCTAGTGAATTGGTTGAAGGGGCATTCAAACAAGCCCTAGGATATTTATCTTCTCATAGCATCCTAGTAAGTTAACAGACCCTCACACTAATGTTTTAAACAAAAACACTTAGTTATCTAAGAGAATTGAATACTTTATCAACTAATCCAATTTTATCACTAGCATTTGAATTAAGTTAAGATGAAATTAGAAAATTCTTGTCAATCATTTAAAGGCTTCAGGCATCAATTATTGGGAAAGATTAAAAATTATAACTAGATTACCTTAGTTTTTGTTAAATTAGGTAGACAATACTGCACCATCAAGTGTTTATCACTGAATCATACACAAACCTTAATGCAAGTGGCAACAACATTGGAAAATTAGACCAAGAAAGGTAATGCATTTATCATGCAAGTTGTCTTATTGAACTCAAAATGGTGCCCATACAAAGTCTTTACTGAGGCTTTGGGTAAAGCCAGTAACAAATGTCATGAGACAATAATGCTTAGAACGGAAAATTGGACTTAGCTTGATTATCCTGCTTTGGCTTATGGCTTGATCAACTCATCTTCCACTACTACAAGGAGCCCATAGTGACCTGGTCTAAGATCTAAAAATTAGAGCTCACAAAAGTCTCATGGGGATCATTAATGATTCAAGCCCCAATCTCTAGGTTGTACCCATGAAGTCCAACTATCTCATCAGTCCGATATTAGGAAGGCTTTAGGGTCTCAACTATCAGTTGCCTTATGGCCTCAATGGGTGCCAACATCTTGCTAATTGCATACTTAATGTTTAGTGGCTTCACTGCTACAATTTGTACCTATATTCCCTTTGCCACATACTTGATGGTTAATGCATTTATGGTAGCTTGAGCTTCAAATTGCCTTAATGATTGCTTTGTATGAGGAGCATTGACCTGTTTATAGTATCTGGCTTCACTCTAACTGGCAACATACCCTTGTCCATCAACTCTTGGGGTAGACCCATGAAAGCCCCACATTCCTTTATTTCATGGTTGACATTAACTCCATGGTATTTACAACTAGTTCCCTGAATGTTTCTCTCCTTCATTCAACAAAACCCAACCTACTAGGGCTTCAAAAATAGTCCTTAAAGGGTTTTTTATCTGAGATGCATCCTTCTTAAGGGTTGACTAAAGTTACTTAGTGATTGCATTAATGTCTTGTTCCTTACCACTAGGAGAAGTACTACCACCCATGTCTAGTCTTAGGGTTATTAGATCAAGGTTTAATTGCTTGGTGTCAATCAATGCCTGGACTTTCCTCTTTAAGGCAATATAGTTATCTATCGAATGGCCCTTAGCCTCAACATGGTAAGCACATGCAAGCTTCTCATCATACCATGGGGGGTATAGAGGTTGAGAATTCGAAAGGGGAACCACTAACACCAAGTTATTTTGCAGCAACTGTGGCAATAGTTGAGAGTATGGTATGAGAATAGGGTCAATATTTTGACATCTTTTTGTGGCATGTCGCTTAACATGCATTAGTATCTCTACAATGCCGTTTTGGTACCACATTAACATTTTGTTGCTTTTTGATTTTCTAACATGCTTTTTGGGTTTTTGTTTGTCCCACAACTAATTTTGCATGTGATCACGTGTGATTTATGATTAATGCCATTAGTGAGTAGCATTTAGCCATTCTTGTGGAAAGGAAGGATTTGATACCTGGTTTGTTTAGGATTTACATCAAAATGGGTTACCTAGTTAGTAGGGGCTTGCTCAATTTGCCGGAGTTTGGAAAATGGTACCTAGCTTGACTAGGTTTTTCATATGTATTTTTAGGTTTTTGGTATAGGGGTGATTCTTATTAATCATGTTAGAGGAACCATGTTAGTTAACTAACTAAGCTCAAATGTGGTTTCCCTCAGAACAGTTAGATAACAGCAAGTTGATTGGCAGCTCCTTTTATTTATTATTAGGAAGAATCTAAGTTTAAAGGAAAGGGAAGACCATGGTCAAGAAGTTTTAGGGAGACTGCAATTCTGCATAATCACATCAGAAGAACCATACCAATTAATTGACTAAGCTTGTAACAGTATTACCCTTGGAGCCATAGGAAAGTGACTTGTTGATTGACAACCCTTCTATCATCCTCTATTTAGGGAGAATCTAGGTTTACAAGAGTGATTTGGAGAAAACAAGGTCAAGAGATTTTGGGGTGATAGGATTCTCTATAATAATGTTAGAGGAACCACACAAATTAATTGACTAATTCCATAATGCAATTACCCTTGGGATAAGGGAAGATTGGTTAGTTAACTACCAACCCTCCTCACATCCTTCATTTGGGGAAATTCAAGTTTAAAGGATCAAACAATGGCTAGAAGAGATGAAATATAAGTTGTGATTCTTTATATTTACGCAGAAGAACCATGTTAATTGACTGATTAGACTTATAATGCAATCATCTTCGGGATAATAGGAAAGTGGCTAATTAACTAATAATCCTCCTATTATCCTTCATTTGGGAGAATCAAAGGTTTCAAAGTGAGGTTTATTAAGCAAAGCAACAAATAAGCTAGGCAATTTTAGAAGTTGGTTCCTTTCTTTGAATTTTGATTAATCTCATGAATTTAAAAAAGATATTCTCATTTAAAAATTCAAATATGAAAAAAATGGGGAATTCCAAGATTTTTCATGTTCACAAGAGATCAAAAAACAAATTAATTGATATAATAAAATAATGCAAGCAATAATTAGCACTTGTACCAAACCAAAATATCTCAATATAAATATTTAAAATTAATTCATGTTAACAAATGGATTAAAAAAGCAAATTAATTAAAATAATAATTGATGCAAGTAAGAAATAACATTTATCGCAATCCAAATTTATTCAATCCAAATAAAGAACAAGGCCTACATTCTTTGTTTTCATTTTCAAACGAAGCCCAAAAACCAATTAAGCCCCTTTTTCACCCTCTTCTTTTAAAAGAAAAGGTCTGAGCCCATAGTTTGGGCTTCAAGGAGCCCAAACCTTGGCTCCAAGTTTCACTTTTAATATTATTTATTTATTTTTTTAATTTTTTTATAAAGTAGAAGGGGAAGCACGATTGGGCCTCACGGGAGGCCCAACCAGCCTCCCCATGGCCAGCTATCATGTTTTAACTATATTTTATTATTGTTTTAAAACAAACTTAACATGTAATTAAAAAGTGATACTATTAAATTTTTGTCTTTTTAATTAAATTTTTAAAATTTTAAATCAGTAACAAATTTTAAAAAAATTTTCTGAATCCAATTATTTATTTTATTTTAGTTTTAAAAATTAAAAAAAATTTTAGATTTATTTTTAGAGAAGTAATAATTAGGTGCATCGCACCCTATGGAGGGTGCGGTGCGGTGCACCCTTCCTCGTTGTTGTAGGTTGTAGACCTGCTGCTCTCCTTACTGCTCTGGTTTAGGTGGCAGCTGGGCCCTCGCTAGTAGCAAAACATGGAGATGGGACCATCTCCCTTTGCATTTTCTCTCTCTAAAAGCTCTAGAAGCGAAAACCAAACAGTCTCAAATAATCAGGAAATGAAAGTGAAGAGTATTGAACAGATATTAAGAGCTTACTTGAATGTGAGGTCCCTGGCGTTAAGTCTCCCGAGCTCTTCCTCCTTCTCCTTTCTCTCTTTCTTTATCGGGTGCTTCTGTGTCTCCTGCTCTCTATTTTAATTTCTCTCTAGCTTTTGTCACCCTTTCTTCTCTTCACTCTCTCTGTTCCTTTGCTCTCTATTCACTCATTTTTTTCCTTTCCCTCTCTAGTTCTTCTTTGTTTCTCCTTTTCTCTCCCTCTTGAGTCTTCACTCTCGGTTATTCTCTCTTTCTCCTCTTTTCTATTTCAGCTCCTTACTCCTGATTTCTTGGTGCTTGGCGTCTCTCTTTTCTCCATGAGAGTGTTTGTATGTGAATGGAGGTCAGTAAGTGGGAGACAAAGGTGAGGGAATCTCTGTAAAGAGGTAGGAATGAGCTGTGAGTGTGAATGAGTATGAGGGTATACTGTAGTTGATGATAGTGGGTGAATCCGGGTAGGATCTCAGAATGAAGGAGATAAAGGTGCCAATGAGAGGCTCAATGAGGTACCCATAGGAGAAAAGGGCTCTGGGCTATTCTGGTTCCGAGGGAGTCTGTGAGAGCCTCAAAAGTGGAGTAATGCTATTTCTACATTGTTTCTTCGTTACGTTCACTACGTCTCTGACATGGCAATGGAAGCCAAATTGAAAATTTAAGTGCGACAAAAACGAAAATGAAACACCCAGCCTCTCTCACTCGCTCCCGCTCTCATGCTCTCACTCTCTAGCTCTCAGTCGCCGGTGTCCTTTGTCGTCTGCACATCATCAGCTCAGCTTTCCTGACTCTTTTGTCGGCATCGCTATCCAGTCAACCCACAAACTTTGTCGCTCATTTTCCCTCGTACATCGGCTTAGCTTTCCCGGCCTCTTCTCTGGCTCATTTGTCGTCGCCGCTGTCCAGTGAGTCCTCCTTCTGTTATCACTGTTGCAATTCATGTCTTGCATGTTACATTTTAAATATGACTTGTTACATTTTAGCTATTGGAGTGTTACATTTTAGCTATTGCACGTTACAATTTGGCTATGGAAGTGTTACATTTTAGCTATCGCCATTGCAGTTCATGTCTTGCATGTTACATTTTAAATATGGCTTGTTACATTTTGGCTATTGGAGTGTTACATTTTAGCTATTGTACGTTACAATTTGACTATTGGAGTGTTACATTTTAGCTATCACCATTGCAGTTCAAGTCTTGCATGTTACATTTGAAATATGGCTTGTTACATTTTAGCTATTGGAGTGTTATATTTTAGCTATTGCACGTTACAATTTGGCTATTGAAGTGTTACATTTAGCTATCGCTGATGCAGTTCATGTCTTGCATGTTACATTTGAAATATGGCTTGTTACATTTTGGCTATTAAAGTGTTACATTTTACTTATTTAATGTTACATTTCAACTATTGGATGTTACAATTTAGCTATTGCATCTGAAAATTTTCATTGTTGTGAACTTTTTCCTAACTGAAAACTCATCCCTATGGCCTAGTACACGTTGGCCATTGAATGTTACACTTCATCCATCCCATGTTACATTTTAACTATCGGATGTTACATTTTAGCTATTACGTGTTACATTTTAGCGATTGAATGTTACATCTCAACTATTGGATGTTACAATTCAGCTATTGCATCTGAAAATTTTCACAGCGGTGAAGTTTTTCCTAAACTGAAAACTCATCCCTATGGCCTAGTACACATTAGCCATTAAATGTTACACTTCATCCATCCCATGTTACTTTTTGGTTTGTCGGACAATGTGCGAGCAAAGTGAGACCCTCAATTTAGTTAATGATAATAGAAGAAGTTGTGAAGAGGTTGGCACATTAGCCCCTATAGAACATAGTAGTCATGTAGCAAATGATGAAAATCAATCAAACCAGCTTGTTGACCCACCTAAAAGGGGAATGGTATTTACATCAGCAGATGAGGTGAAAGAATATTATAGAAAATATGCAGATCAAGTTGGGTTTGGAATAATAACGAGAACATCAATTAAGCGTGGGGATGGTCAAATTCGTTATCTTTGTCTTGCATGCTCAAGGGAGGGTAAACAATCCAACAAACCATCAAAGAACATGAGAAGCTGTCCCTTAATGAAACAAAAATGTGATGCAAAGATTACTGTCTCTTTATGTGATGGTGTCGGGTGGCAAATAAAGCATGCAGTCATTGATCATAATCATGCAGTTAGTCCAACCAAATCCAGACTTTTTAGAAGTCACAAACACCTTGATATGCATGTGAAGAGAACTCTGGAGCTAAATGATGCAACAGGGGTGCGAATAAACAAGACCTTCCAAACTCTCGTTGTTGAGGCAGGAAGTCATGAGAACATGACATTTTGTGAAAGGGATTGTCGAAATTACATTGAAAAAGTGCGAAGAGCCATAGGGAAGGATGGAGATAGCAATGCCCTTCATAGATATTTCTTGAGAATGCAAGAACAAAATGATAAATTCTTCTATGTGATTGATTTAGATGAGATAATGCATTTAAGAAATGTGTTTTGGGCTGATGCAAGGAGTAAAGCTGCATACGAATACTTTAGTGATGTAATTACATTTGACACCACATATCTAACAAATTAATATGAAATGCCTTTTGCAGCATTGTTGGTGTGAACCATCATGGACAATCCATACTTCTTGGATGTGGGTTGCTGTCTTGTGAAGACACAGAATCATTTGTGTGGTTGTTTCAATCTTGGTTAAAGTGCATGCACTATGTTCCACCAAAAGGAATCATTACAATTCAATGCAAGGCCATGCAAAATGCCATTGAGATTGTGCTTCCATCCACCAAGCACCGTTGGTGTCTATGGCATATTATGAAGAAGCTACCTCACAAACTTGGTAGTTATGATGCTTACAAGTCCATTAGTCATAATTTGAAGAGTGTTGTCTATGACTCACTAACTGGTAATCAATTTGAAGAGGATTGGATGAAGGTTGTGAAACAATTTGATCTTCAAGATAACGAATGGTTAACTAGGTTATTCCATGAGCAGACACGCTGGGTTCCTACTTATCTAAGACATAGCTTTTGGGCAGGTATGTCTACAACCTAGCGAAGTGAAAGTATGAATGCCTTTTTTGATGGGTACGTAAATAAGCAAACTAGTTTGAGACAGTTTGTAATGCAATAGGACAATGCATTGAGGGATAAGGTAGAGAAGGAGTTTGAAGCTGACTTTCGTTCATTCACTACTACCCTTCCTTGTGCAACTAAATCACCATTGGAGAGACCATTTCAGTCAGCTTATACGCATTCCAAGTTTAAAGAGGTGAAAGTAGAATTTGTTGGAAAAGCGAATTGCAAACCATAACTCACTAATATTGAAGGAGATATAAAACATTATGCTGTTCTTGAATGTGATATTGTTGGGGATAAGCCAAAGAAAAAAACATTTCAAGTCACCTTTAATAGTGCAAACATTGATGTGAATTACACATGTTTGTTATTCTAGTTTAGGGGAATTATTTGCAGGCATTTAGTTGCAGTACTTTGGCACGAGGAAATTGAGGAAGTGCCTTCAAAGTTTATCTTGGATAGATGGAGGAAAAATATCAAAAGGAAGTATATGTTAATCAAAACAAGCTATGACATTAAGCAACTTAAACCTTAAATTCAAAGGTGTGAGTTACTTTACAAGAAATTTGATGCTGTAGTTGAAGCCGCCGCTGAATCTGAGGATACCACAGCCTTTGTTGTAGATCGTCTTGATCAGTTAAGGTCTGAAATTGGAAAAGTGTCCACCAAATCGAGAGGGTCTGCGGAAGACAGAATGGCCACTCCTGTTGACAATGTTCTTGAGACCATGAATGGTTCAAGTGATAAGGTCTTAAGCCCACACCGTGTTTGTCGTAAAGGACGACCAAGTTCTAAAAGATTGGTCTCAACATGGGAGAAAAATTGTAGAAGAAAAAGACAAAAAAAGAATGAATGCAATAAAATGTATGCCCATTAATTTGTGACTATATTTGTATTTTGTTAAATTCGTTTGCAACAATAGTAGGAAAAGATATTATGATTGAAACATAATGGATAGTAATCAAGATGTGGTCATTCATTATTGAGCTCGTCTTATGCGAAAGTGAATGGTGTCTTGCAGATCTCACACACGGCAAATGAATCAACTAAAACAGTGGCGGGCTTCAAGCAACCCATATCATGCAACAATTGCTAGTCAATCTTCTTTACAAGATGATATCTTATCTAATAGTGATGGCCTTCTGTTGTCAAGCAATAGTTGTGTCTATCCTCAGTTTGAAGAGTCCCACCAGAGTGGACCTCTTTTAGAGGATGTTTCATTCAAAGACTTGGACTTGCGTTTGTAGGTATAATATCGAACATAAAACTTATTCCATGAAGTATCCTTCTGTTTGCATTTATAGCCAAGTCATTAGATAACTACTTTGAGTTGTTATTTCTATTTTTTGGTAAATTATTTGATCATGATATCCTTTTTTGGAATTCTCCCTTAAGTATTTTTGAAATAGTATGTTTGTATACTACTTATTCTGGTAAAAGTTACGCCTTGTATACTACTTATTTAGGTTGGAGGTTGTGCTTTTGTTCATAGTATACCTTGCATATGGCTATAATGAAGGTGGAAGCCTCTCATACATTCTTCTCATAGATTGAAGTTAAGGGAGAAGAAAGCTAGGAAGCTTGCTGGGATGAACAAGTTCACCAAGTGGCAAAATTTTAAGTATAACATTCAATAGCTATAATGTAACACCTGATTGTTAACATGTAACACTCATTAGGTGAAACAGGTTCACGCTGAGGAAAAATTGTATATGCAATTGTTGAATTGTAACATGTAAGTTTAAATGTAACATGGCAATAGAGACAATGTAACATGCAATTGATAGGTAAAATGTACCCACCATTCTGTCTTCTCTTTTTCTATCGTCATTTGTTTTCTATCCATGCATGAAATGTTAAAGTGTAACATGGCGATAGCTAAAGTGTAACCTGACGATTGCTAAAGTGTAACATGCGATACATAAGTGTAACTACAGATAGCTAAAGTGTAACTTTTAATGGAACGTTAACTTTGCCTAAGAAAACAGTATGATGTGCTAATGTGAGGTGTTTCCTTCAAATAAAATGTTTACTATGCGTTAGGAAGTAGTTTTGATCAATTGCTTCTGAATTGAAACATGCAAATTCTTACGAGTAACATGACGATAGATAAAGTGTAACCTGACGATAAGTAAAGTGTAACGTGCGTACAAAAGTGTAACTACTTATAGCTAAAGTGTAACTTTTAATGGAACGTTAACTTCGCCTAAGAAAAAATATGACGCGCTAATGTGAGGTGTTTCCTTCAAATGGAACATTTACTATACATTAGGAAGTTGTTTTGATCAATTGCTTCCGAATTGAAACATGCAAATTCTTACGCATAACACGGTGATAGCTAAAGTGTAACTTGCCGATAGCTAAAGTGCAACGCGCAATACAAAAGTATAACTATCGATAGCTAAAGTGTAACTTTTAATGGAATGTTAACTTTGCCTAAGAAAATAGTATGATGCGTTAATGTGAGGTGTTTCCTTCAAATGGAATGTTTACTATGTGTTAGGAAGTAGTTTTGATCAATTGAATTCGAATTGAAACATGAAACTTCTTATGGTGACATGGCGATAGCTAAAGTGTAACATGTGATACCAAAGTGTAACTATCGATAGCTAAAGTGTAACTTTTAATGGAACGTTAACTTTGCCTAAGAAAACAGTATGATGCGCAAATGTGAGGTGGTTCCTTCAAATGGAATGTTTACTATGCGTTAGGAATTAGTTTTGATCAATTGCTTCCAAATTGAAACATGCAAATTCTTATGCGTAACATGGCAATAGCTAAAGTGTAACGCTCGATACCAAAGTGTAACTACCGATAGCTAAAGTGTAACTTTTAATAGAACATTAACTTTGCCTAAAAAAATAGTATGATGCACTAATGTGAGGGGTTTCCTTCAAATGGAACATTTACTATGCGTTAGGAAGTAGTTTTGATCAATTGCTTCTAAATGGAAACATGCAAATTCTTACGCGTAACATGGCGATAGCTAAAGTGTAACCTGACGATAGGTAAAGTGTAACGCACTATAAAGAAGTGTAACTACCGATAGCTTAAATGTAACTTTTAATGGAACGTTAACTTTGCTGAAGAAAATAGTATGATGCGCTAATGTGAGGGGTTTCCTTCAAATGGAACGTTTACTATGCGTTAGGAATTAGTTTTGATCAATTGCTTCCGAATGGAAACATGCAACTTCTTACGCGTAACATGGCGATAGCTAAAGTGTGACCTACCTATTGCTAAAGTGTAACGTGCGATACATAAGTGTAACTACCGATAGCTAAAGTGTAACTTTTATGCAAATACATAAAGTCTAACACTCAATAGCTAAAATGTAACTTTCATGCAAATAGTGTCATGGTAGAGGATGTGTCTCCTCCGAATTGAACATTTACTAGGCTATAGGAAGGAGTTTTAACCAATTATGCCCAACACTTATATTTCATCGCTCGTGAAATTTTATGTGCAAAAGCCGAATAGTCAATATGTAACTATAATCACATGCTTCAAATTGGTTAAGTATCCATTGAAAATTTTGTACACAGATTAAGTGGACCAGAGCCAATTTGATATGACAGTATAGGAATAAACCATAAGTACAATTTTTTGTACAACTACAATCACATGCTTGAGTCTTTACAGTGACAACCACACCCTACAATAGACGAGAAGGGGCTGTAGTGTAGTTCTGATAACGGCAGCTCAAGTTGCATCATATCATAACCTCATTTTCTCTTGCCTATAGAATAATTGATCAAACCTATTTGAATATTTACTCCACAAACACATTTTCTTATGACAAATTAAAAGAAGTGACAGCATCTAAAATATGGAACACACTATTGAAAAATGAAATCTGACACAAGTGATGGGAAAGTTCAAATGTCCTAGAAATAGTACCTTTTCTTTTTGCCAACATTTGTTTTAGAATGGCTTCCCGCTGAACATTTTGTTCACGACTAAATAAATCCCACAAAAGTTTCTCCTTGAAGCCACTAATCTCATCCTGCATATACATTATCATGCATCATATCATTCGAACTTGTAATTGCTTATAAACTATACATAATAGTAATTAGAAGTCTCAATCGAACCTCTGTAAACGAGGGCAAACCTTGCCCACCCCATTCATCCTTGCATTCTCCATCCCAGTCCTTCATGGTTAGCAAGCAATGAATCCCATAGTCATAACTAAAAATTCATTAAAACAATTGTTACACTCTAAGAAATTATTTGTCCAATTCAAACTGTACAGCTTAATTGCATTATCAGACTTACCTATTATGCTGCTGCAGCACATCTTGATAGATAATTTTCAAGTTGTACTTCTGCTTCTTCTTTAAGGCAAGCTTAGAAAATAGTCGTGAAAAACATTTCCCTTGCAAAACAAGTATGTGCAGTCCACAAAGTCATTACATGTTGTGTGGCATCAGAAGAAAATGGGTACATGCAACCGACCCCACACATACAACAATTTTAAAGAAATAAATGAAATCTAACACATTACCAATGATTGCACACAACTGTCCCTTTCTTCGTTCTCCTTACTTCGCAAGGAGTCTAGCATATACATAGTTTCTTGACTGGGGATCAAAGCATAGCAAAACCAATGCTCCTTATAAAGAACGGGGGCGAACACCTACGACATGATTCAAGCCAGTCAACTATCTACCTCTTACTAACAACAATTGTAAATGAATTTATGAGAATATATCAACTTACAATTGTAGCCTTCATAATCTCGTGTCTACCATCTGGGCCCAGAAGTTTGCATCCATCATTAACATCCCACTTTTCACGTGCATGTAACATTTGGCCCTGCAGACATTAGAGGTGTACACAGTAAAGAACGTATGGTAATAATCACACCCACAAGTTAATTGATGTTCATGAGTTATCATGGTGTCAAAGGCGCATTTACTAGAAAGAATTGATCACATATATATCGAGTGACGATGTCGTGCTCTTGAAGTTGATCTGTCATCCAACATCTCCCCACCATCATCATGACCTACAATTTATGAAAGTGAACATATGGAATAAAGTACTTAACTACAACAAAACAACGCTAAATACAGACTAAGATAAGCGAAATAGCAATACCATGTTATTAACCCATCCCCTTAGGCCTAATGTCTCACAATCATCAAAGGAAAGGTGACAATCTAAGATGTTAACAATAGGGCTACAACACAAATCAAATAAACAATTAGGCTATGCTTTACATTAAATGGTTGGCCAATCAAATATGTATGGTTACTAGAAACTCACATTTGGGCATCCTGTTGGTTTCTTCTTTTTGTGCAAAAATCATAAAACTTATGTACATCTGCCTCCCAATGCACCCTCATGGATAGTTTTGTTTCAAGATTTGGGCTAGACACTGTGGTTGCTAGAGGTATTTGTTCAACCTCCTCAATCTCATCACTAGACTCATTCAAGGAGGGGGTGATTTGTAAAGGCATGGTTGCCAAACACATTGTCTAGCCCACAGCTTGATCAATGGGAATCAGCCATGCGTGCATATCACTAATCTTTTGTTTGGCATGTTTGAGCTCAGTTGTGACTAAATTCTTATATGCTTCTTTAATCACCTACAAAGTAGAAGCAAACACACTGAATAGGTAACACATACATCTTATTCCAAACAATATAAATAAATCAATGACCAATGATAGTTTAAGCACACCGCATGTTGAAACACATCAATAGAAGGGATTTCCTTTTCCTCTTCCACTTCATTATTGGAATACATAATTCCCTATAACACAAAGTGACACTTATTAGATGATTGATATGCTAACGAAGGACAATTGTTTTAACACACTTGAGTTATATGTACCTCCCGACTCTTCTTTTCTAGGATAAGACGAGCCTAGATTCGCTGATTCGTCCAAAATTGCAATGGACAATCCGTCCCGTCACAATGTAATGAGTTGAGAAGGAACTCTTGTAAAAAAAATATCTACAATACAAAGTACAGGTATTTTATATGCAAAGACGACCAATATAAAAACAATAACATACAAAGTTATTGGTTTAACCACCACGTACCTTAAAAAATAACAAACATCCGCCAACCCACGTCTTGCCCTTTAGGTTCTTATTCTTGGTTGTCTTAAATTTAATTCTTTCTTCTATCAAAATATTATATACAAATGCTGCCCAGTTATAGTGAGCAGCATTTTCTATGTCCAAAACTGCTATTAACAATTTCTTTGATATCTTAGTACTAGAAGTTGGACATAACAGAATGCCCAACGTATAATGGAGAAAGGCACAGGCAAACATGCGGTCAGACCTCTTCCCACTAATAATCTGCTCTAAATCATTCCATTTCTTCGCTTTTAACTCCTTCTCTTTCATTTTATTCAGCGACTTCTCATCAGAGATAGACTGTGGGACTGGTTTTCCACCACATGGAATGCCCAAAACCTCGCCCACCTCATTGGGGGTTATACAACAAAATATTCCTCTGAGGGACAGCACCTTACTTTTAATATCAAATGCGTTTAAAATCTTTACACATATGTCATAATTGAGTGAATCACACCCAATCTGCAACAATGAACCAAAGCCCATTCTATGAACAATATTACATTTTGAGTCATCCATTCCATGGATGACTCTTTCGAACTTTAATGGGGAGCACCTTGTGGAGAGAGTCTCCTACAAAACAAATGCACACAACTTATATTAGTATTTGAATATTAGTGACCCGATGGTAAATTGTGTGATACACATAACATTTTCCACACCTTTTGAATTGGTGCTCCCTCCTCCATTCGTTCTTGGTGTCGGGTTTTGGTAGCTGCATTCTTATATTGTAGTTTATCCTCCTCTGATAAACTTTTCCAAAGATTTAGAATTTTTTGATTGGCCTATAAGGGATGAACTTTGTTAATCAAATGCTGTAATATGATGATTACATTAAGAAACTAAAATAACTCCTTAATCCTTACATCAATAATGCTTTGCTTTTTATCCAAGTTCTTGAAATATTCAGCCCTATAAACATAATCAATGTTAGTGTCAACATAAGATAAGAGTTAAAGTATAACAAACTAATAACTTCAAAAAAAAAATACAAAATAACCTGAACATATGCCATGAACTGATATGTCTTTGGGTGCTTGCGGTTCACTTCAGGCTGATACCACTATCAACCCAACAGTAGGATAAAATATAACATCATTAGATAGTCCCACTTTTACAAACATAGATAGACAATCTAGGTAGGAACTATAAATTGCAAATCTACATGCAATATTAAATATATGTAGGTTGAGGAAGATTCTCATCCATACGGTTGAAGTTATGTTGTTCTTCTACTAGAGGAGTTCTAATTTGAGCTTTAACTGCTTGTTTAGCTGCTTTTCCTTTACGTGCTTTCCTTTAATCCATGATAGTCAGTGAATTTGAATATGCCCTACAAGGCACAAATCTAATTCATGAAAATTAAAGCTAAATTGTAACATCCCATAGTTAACAAGCAATAAAAGATACAATAGCAAGTAAACATATAAAACATACAACAAGACACGAGATCTAGCAAAGGAAAACAATTTCATCTTCTAAAAGGACACCAACTCACCAACCAAACATTAACAGTCATTGGAACACAGTCAAATTAGTCCAAGTAAAATTTAATATGTCAATACCAAATCATATGACATATGATGTGATCAACGACACTCCACACCAAGTCAAAAAGTTGAGTCACACATATTCTACTAAAGAAAATCACATCTTCATAGAAAATTCTTATACATATAAATTTAACTTCGCTTCCAATAAATACAAAAAAAATGTCCATGTTAGATAGGAATGGATTTGCAATCATAAATAATCAAGATATCAGTCATGACAACAACTCTCCTCATACTAATTTACTATAAAAGCTACATTGACAAAAAATGCAAAGCAAACACTAGGATGACACCAATAATGTAACAAAATCATGCAAACCACTAGCCGCTCAACATTCTATAGTCTTGATCATGAACAGGACAATAGTTGACAGTAGAAGTT
Source organism: Dicorynia guianensis (assembly GCA_037013595.1). Lineage (NCBI taxonomy): Eukaryota > Viridiplantae > Streptophyta > Magnoliopsida > Fabales > Fabaceae > Dicorynia > Dicorynia guianensis. Next base: position 17,703,307 of record JASUAB010000002.1, on the reverse strand, counting down.
GATAGGTAATATCATAATCTCATTGAAATTGAAGACCAGATAATAAAAGGAGATAATGTGGCAACAAACACGCTTGCAGCAATGTGAATCTATGACAAAAGTTTCATGTATAATAACAGACACCTTGGTTTAAATGGTGAAGCTAGATATTATATCACCTTCATTTGAAACACTATTATCAATTTAGTTTGAAGATATTAAATCAGCTTGGGTCAGAGATGAATCAGGTTTGATGGACTTTACGACCAAAAAACTTTTACGGCCTTCACACCTAAACCAAAATGTGGCACAAAACCCACATATAATCCAGTGAAGGAAGGGAACCAACCACTTACCTTCGGATAGAACGACCAAACATTGCCGGACAGCCACCAAGAAAGGGAACTGACCCACCAACAGAGAACGATGAGCAACCGAGACTGAGAAAGGAACCCACACAGCACCGGACACTGACTGAGAGAGACCAACAGAGGGCCAAAATGCGAGCGAGAAGCGAGACACAGAAAAACAAGCGACGAGCGAGGTGCAGACGCTGGAGAGATTGAGAGTAGAGGCCCGAAATTCAAATGAAATGAGGCACAGTGCCTGCTCGTTTCTCTTTTTCAATTCCCAGGGGAAGAAGGAAGCTTCTGCTACACGCTTCACTTGATTGCCCGCTACTCGGATGCCACATCAGCAACATGCATGTTACGAAGGATTAGTTGTATTAAAGATGCTAGTTATTAATATTAACAAAGTTTTAGAAAGAATGATCAAAGTCAATGTAAAGTTTGATTCAATTTTAGATACCAAAGGATAACCACTCAATATCACAAAGTGTAACAAATAAATCAAAATAATCATTTTCAATAATTGAAATTATGAGTTGACATTACAGATTAGTAATATCTTTTTCTTAGGCAAAGTAAACATTCCATTAAAAGTTACACTTTAGCTATCAGTAGGTTACACTTTTGTATCGCACGTTACACTTTACCAATCACCAGGTTACACTTTAGGTATCACCATGTTACGCGTAAGAAGTTTCATGATTCAATTCGGATGCAATTGATTAAAACTACTTCCTTATGCATAGTAAATATTCCATTTGAAGGAAAAACCTCATATAACACATCATACTACTTTCTTAGGCAGAGTAAACGGTGCATTAAAATTTACACTTTAGCAATTGGTAAGTTACACTTTTGTATCGCACGATACACTTTAGCAATCGCAAGGTTACACTTTAGTATCACCATGTTCCGCATAAGAAGTTGCATGTTTCAATTCCGATGCAATTGATCAAAGCTACTTTCTTATGCGCAGTAAACGTTCCATTTGAAGGAAAAACCTCATCTAGCGCATCATACTATTTTCTTAGGCAGAGTAAATGGTCCATTAAAAGTTACACTTTAGCAATTGGAACGTTACACTTTGGTATCATGCATTACACTTTAGCTATTGTCATGTTCCGTGTAAGAAGTTGCATGATTCAATTCCGATGCAATTGATCAAAACCTAACGCATAGTAAATGTTCCATTTGAAGGAAACACCTCATATTAGTGCATCATACTATTTTCTTAGGCAAAGTTAACGTTCCATTAAAAGTTACACTTTAGCTATCGGTAGGTTATACTTTTGTATCACACGTTACACTTTAGCAATAGCAAGGTTACACTTTAGCTATCGCCATGTTCCACGTAAGAAGTTGCATGTTTCAATTTGGATTCAATTGATCAAAACTACTTCTTAAGCTATAGTAAACGTTCCATTTGAGGGAAACACCTCACATTAGCACATCATACTTTTTTCTTAGGCAGAACTAACGTTCCATTAAAAGTTACACTTTAGCTATCGGTAGTTACACTTATGTATTGCATGTTACACTTTAGCAATCGCCAGGTTATACTTTAGGTATCGCCATGTTACCTGTAAGAAGTTACATGATTCAATTCAGATGCAATTGATCAAAACTAATTCCTAACGCATAGTAAACGTTCCATTTGAAGTAAACACCTCACATTAGCGCATCATACTTTTTTCTTAGGCAAAGTTAACGTTCCTTTAAAAGTTACACTTTAGCTACAGGTAGATTACACTTCTGTATCGCACGTTACACTTTAGCAATCAGCAGATTACACTTTAGCTATCGCCATGTTATGCATAAGAAGTTGCATGATTCAATTCAGATGCAATTGATCGAAACTACTTCCTAACGCTTAGTAAACATTCCATTTGAAGGAAACACCTCACATTAGTGCATCATACTTTTTTCTTAGGCAGAGCTAATGTTCCATTAAAAGTTACACTTTAACTATCGGTAGTTACACTTCTGTATCATACATTACACTTTAGCAATTGCTAGGTTACACTTTGGCTATTGCCATATTACTTGTAAGAAGTTGCATGATTCAATTCGGATACAATTGATCAAAACTAATTCCTAACATATAGTAAACGTTCCATTTGAAGGAAACACCTCACATTAGTGCATCATACTTTTTTCTTAGGCAAAGTTAACGTTCCTTTAAAAGTTACACTTTAGCTATAGGTAAATTACACTTTTGTATCGCACGTTACACTTTAGCAATTGGTAGGTTACACTTTAGCTATTGCCATGTTACGCGTAAGAAGTTGCTTGTTTCAATTCAGATGCAATTGATCAAAACTACTTCCTAATGCATCGTAAACATTCCATTTGAAGGAATCACCTCACATTAGCATATCATACTATTTTCTTAGGCAAAGTAAACGTTCCATTAAAAGTTACACTTTAGCAAGTGGTAGGTTACACTTTTGAATCACATGTTATACTTTAGCAATCGCCAGGTTACACTTTAGCTATCGCCATCTTACGTGTAAGAAGTTGCATGTTTCAATTTGTATGCAATTGATCAAAACTACATCCTAATGCATAGTAAACATTTACAACTCACATTAGCATATCATACTATTTTCGTAGGCAAAGTAAATGTTCCATTAAAAGTTACACTTTAGCAATCGATAGGTTACACTTTTTTATCGCACGTTACACTTTAGCAATTGTCAGGTTACACTTTAGCTATCGCTATGTTCTGCGTAAGAAGTTGCATGATTCAATTCGGATGCAATTGATCAAAACTACTTCCTAACGCATAGTAAACATTCCATTTGAAGGAAACACCTCACATTAGAGCATCATACTATTTTCTTAGGCAAAGTAAACGTTCCATTAAAAGTTACACTTTAGCAATAGGTAGGTTACACTTTTTTATCACATGTTACACTTTAGCAATCGCCAAGTTACACTTTAGCTATTGCCATTTATCACAGGTTACACTTTAGCTATGCGTGGTTTCATTTATCACATGGTTTATTAAGAAAAGAAACAAAGGATTAGCTGTTGCAACTTGGCACTCTAACAAAAATTAGGGGAAAAAATAAGGAAGTGCAGCACATTTATGCGTGAGAATTGGACAACCAAAAACAGGTTAATGGCAATGCATATTCATATAAAGAAAAAGTTGCAAAACATATTTACAACTTAAAAGCACCACCGTAACTTTGGAGCACTGTATAGGACTTCATGATCAATAATACATACCTCAAACTCAATAGTAACTCATCTTTGAACCGGAGTGCGACCGATAGAGTGAACTCACATAGCATTATAGGATGAGGTTTGAAATGAAAATGAACAAGAGTTGTTCTTCCTTTTTCTTTGAGCTGCGCTCTGTTGATTTTTTTAAAAATTTTTCCCACCCCACGAATAGTTCATAGAATAAGGACTGACTGGACAATGACGGTGACGAAAGAGCCAGGAAAGCTGAGCCGATGATGCATGAGCGACAAAGGACGCCAACGACCGAGAGCTGGAGAGTGGGAGAGTGGGAGAGTAAGAGCGTGAGAGCGGAAGCGAGTGAGAGAGGTTGGGTGTTTCATTTTCGCTTTCGTCATGCTTAAATTTTCAATTTGGCTTTGCTCCATTTCCCGCTGCTCCATTGCCACATCGGATGCCATGTTGGAGACGTAGGAAGAAACAACGTAGAAAGAGCATTACTCCAAGAGTGAGTGCTGAGGAAAAGAAATGTGTCAAAAAAAGCTCCTAAAAATCTCAAAGAAAAAGTGAAGAAATTCCCTGCAAAAAAGTGAGAATGTGTTAGAAAAATTTAGGAAATGATGAGGTACATTGTTATCTTATATTTTGGGTTATATTTGTGATGTAGTTTAAAGTAAAATTTTTAAAAAATAAAATAAAAAATTTTAAAAAAAGATAAAAAAATAAAAATAATAAATATAAATAAAAATATAAAGATAAAAATGTAAATATAGTATTATTTGAAAAATCAAAGGTTCCTATTGTAGTTAGGGTGTGAGGAATTGGTATGCTCAAGGAATGTGTAGAGGCCCAAAAGAAATGCATCCTTTTTTTTTTTGTCTTATCTATGAGTGGGCTATGGGGAGAATGTGCAGAGGTGAGAATGTGCAGGCATGAGTGATAGTGTGCAGAGGTTAGCGACAATGGGTGAAACCTAGAAGGAGTGTGCTAAGGTGTGTCTCTCTTCATGTGCTGGTACCCCCTACTTTTTCCTTTTCTCCTCTTCACGCCTCATCCGTGAAGAGGAGAGAAAAATTCCCTCTTTTCATTTTTTATTTTGGCTTTTCTGTTTTTATTTTATATTTTTCTTTCTATTTTATATTCTTGTTTTTGTCATTTTTAATTTCTTCCATTTATATTTCTTGTTTTTATTTTTTATATTATTTTCTCTTTTTTTACTCTTTTACTTGCTTTTCTTTTCTTCTCATTTATTAATTTTAGTGATCTCTTTTTCTATTTTGAAATTTTCTTACTTTAGAAATTTTTTGTTGTTGATTTTCTTTATATTGTTGAAATTTTACTTAAAAAAATTTACTCCTTTATTTATTTCTTATTTATTGTATTTATTTATTTATTTTAAAAAATAAAAAAATGTACAGCAAAAGAATCAAAACCGAAAGGATGAGAGATGAAAAGCTCAACGTGATGCCACTAAGCTACTAGTTGAGTGGCTGTATTTATTTATTTTAAAGCAAAATCTTATTTTAATCATCTACAAATTAATTAACTTTTATTTTATTCTTTCACTGTTAAAAACTTCTAATTTGATCTTTCACTAATTAATTAACTTCTATTTTAGTCCCTCACTATTAATAACTTCTAATTTGATCTTTCAAAGATTGAAATTGATATCAATGAAGTCTCTCATATAATCAGCATGTGACGCTGTTAAGGACTAGGTTGACATGACAGACAATGTTGACGTGACATGATGATATGACAGGTAATGTGTCATTTTAAGGAATCTAACAATGCCACGTAGCATCGTGGGATAGGTGACGTGGTAATTTGAAAGAATCTAATAGTGCCACATCAGCACCACTTGTCATGCCACCTACCACGTCATCACCATGGGGGCAAGTGATGTGACATTTTAAAAGAATCTAATAATGCTACATTAGCACCATGGAACGTGACGTGACATTTTTAAAGAATTTATCAATTTATATTAGCACCGTCTACCATGTCACCTGCACATTAGCGTCGTGATAAGTGACATGGCATTTTAAAGAAATCTAACAGTGCCATGTCAACATAATTTGCTACATCAACTGTCATGCCATCATGCCACATAGGCATCATCTGCCACGTGAGCTCAAACCTTAACGGCATCACATATTGGTTATATGAGGGACTTGATTGATATCAATTTTAATCTTTAGAAGACCAAATTAGAAGTTATTAACAATGAGGGATCAAAATAGAAGTTAACTGACTAGTGGATGAGCAAATTAGAAGTTTTTAATAATGAAAAATCAAAATAAAAGTTAATTAATTTATAGAGGACCAAAATAGAGTTTTACTCTTTATTTTAATTATTTTAGTTGGACCAAGTTAGGTGTCTACTCTCTTGAGCTGGCAACACTAGCTATCCTAAGGACCGACTTAATTTAATTGATACATGCGCCTCTCATGGTAAAAGTTAGAGTGCCCAGCTTTTCTATTTTCTCATAGAATTATCAACCCTTTTTCATTTTGGGCTTGCTGTTGCACTTCTCTTGTCCCATATCTTTTGCTTTTATGTGCTTTATAAGGAAATGCTACCCTTATTCTCTTCTATTCTTTTGTTCATCTACAAATTCAGCTACAATTTCTTGTGAAAGTGAATGATGTGACTCATATTCTTTCCTTGTAATGTGAATATTCTAAAGTGGAGTAAAGAAATAGAGGTTAGCATTGCAAAACATTTTCTTTCACTCTGGCCTTTTTCCTCTTCTACAGAAGGTGTACTATTTTTTCATAAAAATGTTCTGTATTGTGCATTAGCAAAAGGTGATTCCTTCTCTTTTTTTCTAATTTCAAAATTTAAATTTTGTTTTGTTCTATTCTCCTCTCCTTTTTGTTTCATTTTTAAGAATACAAACCAAACACAAGGAAATCATAAATAAAAATTGGAGAAAGATAAAAGGTCACAAAAATTTTTTTCATTGTAATAATTTTGAAAATTGTGAACATACCTAGGGTGCAAAATAACAAAATTCTCTGCTTCATTGATAATGAGGTTTTGGAATTTCTTCCACCAACTTTATGTTTATTTTTTGAAAATAATGACTCTATAAAATTATAATAATTAGTCTTGGGTAAAAATTCCACAATTTTCGGAGACCTTTGGGTGTTTTTTGGAAATTAAAAGGGTTTTCTTTATTTTTTGGACCAATTTTCTTTCTCTTCCTTTATTTTTTAGAGTTTTTTTTAATTTTGTATGAAAAGGAAATATTAAAAGAAAGTAAATGCATAATATATCACCAACTAGAGCTTACTTAAGTGGATTCATGCATGTAACAACTACCCAATTGAGCATGCCTACATTGTAGTAGCATGAGGATGGGTGATTTACTCCCAAATTTTATATTCTTTTTGCCTTTTCAAGTTTTTAGATGAATTTAGGCGTCTGTATCAATAACCTATACTAATAAATAGTTTCTTACATATAAATATATTATAATTAAAAAATAAATAATTATTATTAACAATAAATTATCCCCCAATAATTTATTTTATTTTTTTAATTTCGATGAGGGATGATGTCACTGTAAATAAACAAGTACATCATAAATAAAAATTAATAATTATCATTACTATGGAATAATCTCTTGATAAGTTAATTTTCTTACAATTTTACCAAGAGAGGGCACGTAAATTTCTTGTATTGAGGGATTGTTCCTTAGTATTTTTTTATACACTTATCGCTATTTATAAATCAACTCACAGATTTCATGCATTTAATATCGATAGTTTATTTTCTTATTTTATTGACAACAAGTCTGTCAGTAATATATCGGACAACAACATGCTATCCCTTGATAAATAGTTTATGAAGATGCAATAAACGAAAGACACTCATCCCTTGAAAGTTCATCAGTAATAGTAATTTACCAACAAAATCTTTTTTACTATAGGTGGATTGTTCCTTTGGTAATTTATGAATTTTTAGTAGTGATTAAGACCTTGTTTTCTTGAAAATGCTTGAGGAGCAAATTTTGCTTTTGCATTATGCCTTTCATTGGCTTGCTTCTTGGTGTGACATATATAGGATCCATTTGATATAATTGCGAATAGAAATGATTCTAGTAGAATTGAGATAAAATAATTAATGTTGAAAAGACTAATTTTAAAATTAATTTGTAGTTGAATGCATTATATCATAATTGGTTTTACAAGTGTTGGCTGTATTTGGATAAAATTTTTGAAATAAAATTTGGAGGTAAAAGACAAAAATAATTTTGTTATCTCTCTTCTTTTGCCTTCTGCCCTCTCTCTCTGCAAAATAAATTCTGTAAAATGAGAAGAAAGCCTACCTTGTAGAAAAAAAAAATTTTGAACCTAAAAAGTTATCACGATTCATGATCCAAATACTCACATTTACTATTACAATGGATTTTGAGAGCCAAAGGCCCATCTGGAGGCCCTCCACTAGTACACTAAAGATTAAATAGGCACATATCTTTTGGAGTAATGCTATATCTATGTCATTTTTTTGCTACATTCGCTACGTCTTCGACATGGCAATCGAGCAGCGGGAAATGGAGCAAAACCAAATTGAAAATTTAAGCGCGACGAAAGTGAAAATAAAACACCTAGCCTCTCTCACTCACTCCCGCTCTCGCTCTCCAGCTCTTGGTTGCCGGCGTCCTTTGTTGCTCATTTTCCCTCGCGCATCATCAGCTCAGCTTTCCTAGCTCTTTCGCCGCCATCGTTGTCCAATCAGTCCTCCTCCTGTGAATTATTTCGTGGGGTGGGAAAAATTTTAAAAAAAATGAACAGAGTGCAACTCGAAGAAAAAGGAAAAACGACTCTTGTTCATTTTCATTTCAAACCTCATCGTATAGTTTCTCTCTCCTTGGGTTTCTGTGGCTCGCTTCTCACTAGCATATTTATTTGTATACTACTTATTCAAGTTGGAGGTTGTGCTTTTGTTCATAGTATACCTTGCATATGGCTATAATGAAAGTGGAAGCCTCTCATACATTCTTCTCATAGGTAAAATGTAGCCACCATTCTGTCTTCTCTTTTTCTATCGTCATTTGTTTTCTATCCATGCACGAAATGTTAAAGTGCAACACGACGATAGCTAAAGTGTAACCTTGCAATAGCTAAAGTGTAATGTGCAATACAAAAGTGTAACCTATCGATAGTTAAAGTGTAACTTTTAATGGAACGTTTACTTTGCCTAAGAAAATAGTATGATGCACTAGATAATGTTTTTCCTTCAAATAGAACATTTACTACGCATAAGAAAGTAGTTTTGATCAATTGCATCCAAATTGAATTATGAAATTTCTTACGCGGAACATGGCGATAGCTAAAGTGTAACGTGCAATACAAAAATGTAACCTACCCATAGCTAAAGTGTAACTTTTAATGGAACATTTACTTTGCCTAAGAAAATAGTATGATGCACTAGATAAGGTTTTTCCTTCAAATAAAACATTTACTATGCATAAGGAAGTAGTTTTGACCAATTAAATCCAAATTGAATCATGAAATTCTTATGCGAAACATGGCGATAGCTAAAATGTAACATCACGATTGCTAAAGTGTAACGTACGATACAAAAGTGTAACCTACCCATAGCTAAAGTGTAACTTTTAATGGAACATTTACTTTGCCTAAGAAAATAGTATGATGCACTAGATAAGGTTTTTCTTTCAAATAGAACATTTACTATGCATAAAGAAGTAGTTTTGATCAATTAAATCCGAATTGAATCATGAAATTTCTTATGCGGAACATGGCGATAGCTAAAATGTGACCTCGTGATTGCTAAAGTGTAACCTCACGATTGCTAAAGTGTAACGTGCGATACAAAAGTATAACCTACCTATAGCTAAAGTGTAACTTTTAATGGAACGTTTACTTTGCCTAAGTGTCGGCTTTTATTAAAAGTTACACTTTAGCTATGGGTAGGTTACACTTTTGTATTGCACATTACACTCTAGCAATCGCGAGGTTACACTTTAGCTATCGCCTGTTCCGCATAAGAAATTTCATGATTCAATTTGGATTTAATTGATCAAAACTACTTCCTTATGCATAGTAAATATTCTATTTGAAGGAAAAACCTTATCTAGTGCATCATACTATTTTCTTAGGCAAAGTAAACGTTCCATTAAACGTTACACTTTTGTATCGTACGTTACACTTTAGCAATCACGAGGTTACACTTTAGCTATTGCCATATTCCGCATAAGAAATTTCATGATTCAATTCGGATTTAATTTATCAAAACTACTTCCTTATGCATAGTAATGTTCTATTTGAAAGAAAAACCTTATCTAGTGCATCATACTATTTTTTTAGGCAAAGTAAATGTTCCATTTAAAGTTACACTTTAGCTATAGGTAGGTTACACTTTTGTATCGCACGTTACACTTTAGCAATCACGAGGTTACACTTTAGCTATCGCCATGTTCCGCATAAGAAATTTCAAGATTCAATTCGGATTTAATTGATCAAAACTACTTTCTTATGGATAGTAAATGTTCTATTTGAATGAAAAACCTTATCTAGTGCATCATACTATTTTCTTAGGCAAAGTAAACATGTCATTAAAAGTTACACTTTAACTATCGGTAGGTTACACTTTTATATCGCATGTTACACTTTAGCAATCGCGAGGTTACACTTTAGCTATCGCCATGTTCCGCATAAGAAATTTCATGATTCAATTCGGATTTAATTGATCAAAACTACTTCCTTATGCATAGTAAATGTTCTATTTGAAGGAAAAACCTTATCTAGTGCATCATACTATTTTCTTATGTAAAGTAAATGTTCTATTAAAAGTTACACTTTAGCTATGGATAGGTTACACTTTTGTATCACACGTTACACTTTAGCAATTGCGAGGTTATATTTTAGCTATCGCCATGTTCCGCCTAAGAATTTCATGATTCAATTCGGATTTAATTGATCAAAACTACTTCCTTATGCATAGTAAATATTCTATTTGAAGGAAAAACCTTACCTAGTGCATCATACTATTTTCTTAGGCAAAGTAAACGTTCCATTAAAAGTTACACTTTAGCTATGGGTAGGTTACACTTTTGTATTGCACATTACACTTTAGCAATTGCGAGGTTACACTTTAGCTATCGCCATGTTCCGCATAAGAAATTTCATAATTCAATTCAGATGCAATTGATCAAAACTAGTTCCTTATGCGTAGTAAATGTTCTATTTGAAGGAAAAGCCTTATCTAGTGCATCATACTATTTTTTTAGGCAAAGTAAACGTTCCATTAAAAGTTACATTTTAACTATCAGGAGGTTACACTTTTGTATTACATGTTACACTTTAACAATTGCCAGGTTACACTTTAGCTATCGCCATGTTACACTTTAACATTTCGTGCATGGATAGAAAATAAATGACGATAGAAAAAGAGAAGACAGAATGATGGGTACATTTTACCTATGAGAAGAATGTATGAGAGGCTTCCACCTTCATTATAGCCATATGCAAGGTATACTATTGACAAAAGCACAACCTCTAACTTGAATAAGTAGTATACAAACAGAAATGCTAGTGAAAAGCGAGCCATAGAAACCCCAGGGAGAGAGATACCACAGGATGAGGTTTGAAATGAAAATGAACAATAGTCATTTTTCCTTTTTCTTCGAGCTGCGCTCTATTCATTTTTTTAAAAATTTTTCCCACCCCATGAAATAGTTCACAGGAGGAGGACTGACTGGACAATGACGGCGACGAAAGAGCCGGGAAAGCTGAGCTGATGATGTGCGAGGAAAAATGAGCAACAAAGGACACCGGTAACCGAGAGCTGGAGAGTGGGAGAGCGAGAGCAGGATCGAGTGAGAGAGGCTGGGTGTTTTATTTTTATTTTCATCGCGCTTAAATTTTTAATTTAGTTTTGCTCCATTTCCCGCTACTTGATTGTCACGTCGGATGCCACGTCAGAGACGTAGCGAATGTAGCAAAAAAATAACGTAGATATAGCATTACTCTATCTTTGGTCCCCCTCATTTACAACATATTTAATTGTTACTAGTCTTTAAACAAATTAGAGTAGAACCCGTGCGGTGCACGGGAGTGAAAATAAAATAATATATAAATATATGCATTGTTTTAAAAAAAAATTGTTTAATATATCTATCCTCTCTTATAAAAAAATAATTACAATAAGATGTTTCAACTTTTATAGAGAAAACAACTAATGATAACTGCCTCCATTCAAACTTTAAATATAAACTACTCAAAGTAATTTAAATAATGGTTAGTTAAAATTAATATGCTACACAAATGTTACTGGCAAGGGTAATCAAGACCCAGCTCTTGACAATGAACATGCAACACAATGTTACCTCTCCCACTAACACCAACTTATTGATAAAAACCTGGAACAATAGAAGCAATAAAAGTTGACCAATAGGTACAGTAGTTACCAAATTATTTGTGTAAGCCAACCCACCACCCAGAAATAAAACAAACCACAGTCATAAATTACATAGGACTTTCCACTTACATAAAGAAAGACACAACCAATAAAGACTAAGGAATAGTAACTAGCCTTTAAATGATTGCTACAGGCCACTCTTCTTCAATACAACTCAACCTTCCTTGAGTTCCTCAAATCTCATCTCACACTTCCAAGTATTTGGTTATAGTGTCAATGCTCCACTATGAAGTTCCATCTCTTGCACATCTTTACTTATCTAATATGAGCTCCAACTTCTAAGCAAACCAAATAGAGCTTGTTATTTTGGCCATTTAACTATATAATGCAATTTTTAAAAAACAATTACTTAAATGGCATAGTTCAAAAAGTATTTACCTAAGGGGGGCAAATTTGCCACCTCAACTTGCCAACTCACATATTATAGCCACATCATTCGACTATTTCGTGGCTGTCTTTGTTCATGTAGCAAAATTCGTGGGTTGAACCCATAAATTCTGTGCAGCAAACAAAATTCGTGGGTTTAACCCATGAATTGTGTGTTGAGGCAAAATTCATGGGTTGAATCTACAAATTCTGTGTAACAACAGAATTCGTTGATTGAAGAATCTTGTATCAGTTTCAAACTATCAAATGTTTTTTTGTAAAATATATTATTGTCACATCACTTTGAAAGTAACACTCAAAGCTATATATATATATATATGTATCTTGGTCATTGTCTAACGTATATAAATGTATCTTGGTGCTAGAAAGATTCTTGATCATTGTCTAACGTGTATAAATATATCTCTATTCTTGTAATGACATAAATAAAAATTTATAAAACATTTAATTAATATAAAAAATTTTATTAAAAAAAATTATGTCTTGTTTGACCATTTTTTATTTAAAAAAATTAATTTTTAATTATTGGTTGAAATATAATTTAATTTTTATTAAAATATAATATAAATAATTAAATTTATTAAAATTTAAAATTTGAGTAATTAAATTTTAACTTTTCACTAAATAAATGATAAATTATATACGAATAATAGAATAAACAATTGGAGTCCAGAAGAAAGAATTCGTGGGTTGAACTCACGAATTCTATCATTATTATGCAAAATTCATGGGTTCAACTCACGAATTCTGCTGCATGAACAAAGATAGCCACGAGATAGTTGAATGATGTGGCTATAATATGTGAGGTGGCAAATTTGCCCCCCTCAGGTAAATACTTTTTGAACTATGCCATTTAAGTAATTTTTTTTAAAAATTGCATTATATAGGTAAAATGGCCTGTTATTTTCTCTACCATAGTTCCATTTTATTTTCATCCCAACTTAGAAAAAGAGTTAAAACCAATCTAAAACAACTTATACAAATATCATAGGTTTCAGTTTCACTAGTCATCTTGTAAACATCATGAAAAATTTGGACCTTAATAAGCTTACGCAGTCTAAAATCTCAATATGTTAAAGTTTTGGAATTATAAGCTTCACATTTGGATAAGAATATTGGTCTAATTGTGAGTATTGTCTTATAAAAACTTTCATCTACTTTTCTAATCCAAGAACTATAGCTTCTTATTGAGTGAAAGCAAATTTTGTAAATTAGGATCATCAACAATAGTATAACAAAAGAAACAATATACTGATGACAATAAAAAATTAATTTATCAGATATTTAATTCGATAAAAAATATAATATCTGAACAATCCATTTGTAAGTGAGCCATCAAAGGGCAAATGCATAGTGCATACTACATGCCCAAATAAAGCACCATCACTTTCCAATAATGGTTTCCAAACATAGGGAACACCATTTAGGTGGGGAACTCCCTTAAAAAATTTCAGCTTTCTCTTTAATTGTTTATGCATAGGTGATGTGGTAATAATGACATAATCTAATCTATAACAAAATAAAATGCTTTAAGAAAACAAAATGCAGTAATATTTGAAACTTAGCTAGTCAAAATAGGAGAATAGATATTAACCATAAAAAGAATAGGAGAACAGATAATCCGGAATACAAATACAAAGGGTTTACACAACTTGCACCCAAATTTAATGGATGAATTCAAATAGGTTCATCCTTAAATACTATACAAATTTTAATTTGTTAGACAGAATAACATTACATAAAAGGCAAAGACTTAGGAGTAAGCATAATTTTCACCAACCCTTACCAGTAGTATAGGTAGAAAGATAGCTGGATTAAATTATCTAAAGAATAGCAGAAGTCCCCATATCTAAGCACTTCATTTGTAAGCTCTATAATGCATTGCATTTTAACATCTGACATTATAATGGTTCCATTTGCATTTCCATGAAAAACAAAAGTCCTCACAAAGTCTAAAATCAAGCTTTTGTGTATCAAATATTGTGCTTAAAGTGAAAGCCTTAGCTATGCTGATAGCCTCTTTGCTAACTAAAGTTTGGAGTTCTTCACGATCTAGACTCATATAAAAAAGTTTTAAAAATGTTTGGTAAATTCATATAAAAAGAAGAAGAAAAAATTCATTGATGAAAGCAAAACACAAACATAAGTGAAGCAAAGAAAATGTAAGCCTCATACTGGAGGCATAATAGTTGTAATTGGAGGCTGTTCACCAATACAACAAATCAGATTTTCACTTCACAGCAAAAATTGTTTGACCAATCATTTGACTCAACAACTTAAGTAAGGAAGTCCATTTGCAATTAATACAGAACATAGCACAGAGTTTTTCTACCCGATAATACTTGTGAGTATGAGTATCTTGATCTAACTAAAATGGAACTTAACTTACTCTCTAAGATGGCTCAACAAAATCTCCTAGCATGCAATTATATATATACCAAGTCACTATTGTCAAATGCAAACAAACTCAACTTACTTATTTTATCAACTGCTGCTGCTAGTTGTTGTCCCATGGCCTGGTGAGAAGGAACAGAAAAGAAAAGGCAATCTAACAATGTCTGAAATTTCATGGGTGAAAATTAAAAATTATAAGTAACTTATCAGATAAGTAACTTGCAACATCTTATAAGCAAAATCAAATTATATTAGATGTCAAGATCAGATAAGTCAAATCAATGCATTAGTGACCATATCATTTAAGCATTGCAGTGCCTTGACTAAGTTTTCCTCATATTTCATGTCCTGCATCACAAAATCTATATTAGGAGTACAAAAATACAAAACTATACATATGAATATTCAAGTACAGAAGAAAAAACTCACCATGTATATATGATGAGGTATAACAAGATTATAATATCTGAAACACAGTAGCTTAATTCAACTTCTACCAATAGGAGTTGAAAACATCACCTAAACTAAAGCACGTGGGTTCAATTTTATTTAATAGAAAAACAAATGAGTATTTGAAAAAGTTGTGCTGACATAGAATAAATTTGAAAAATTGTATTATGGAATTATATAAGTTAAATAATAAATATTTCTACAAACTAGCAATACATTAGACTAACATTCTTTAAATGATCATGTGAAGTACAAAAAAAAGGCAACATGGACCATCCAGAGATTCCAGCAGCTAGCACTAACTTCATACAACTGAGTCCCATTTCAATTTTCAGTTCAATTTCTTTCCATTAAAAAGTTTATAGGGGACATATTTTTCACATTTGAGAAATATAGCAAACATAGATAGTCAAAAATAAATAAACAATTTCAGATTCATTTTCATTTGGAATTGTCTTCAAAACCAATCAATATTTTTTGTTGTGTGTGTGTGTGTATGGTGACTACAAAGATTGAATCTAAAATCTTTTGAGATTATCTATATCTTTTGTTACTAAATCACATTACTTAATAACCTGACTTCAGAGCAATTTGTGCCTAGCAGAATTTTGCTTGTCATTCAAACAGAATCCACATTGTCATCCTAGCATAAAACAACTTCAAAGTCAAGCCTCAAGTTGTTGCTGAATTTCATTTTGAGACTTTTTCTCCTAATATGTCAGTGCAGGAGAGTGTTAGCAAAGATGAGGCAATAAAAGTAAAGTTGAAGCAAGACAGCTACAGAAAATTTTGAGCGAAGTAATGAAATTTTCATGGGTGACAACAGATTATCCTTAGAAAAGAAAATGGGAGAAGATGCTTCAACTTCCAATAGAAATACTTAAGAATGTGTTTGTGATAATAATATGTCTGTCATGAATTTGTGATGGGTTTGTGACAAATCCATGACATTCATAATATATCACATTAATGGTGGAACTTGGGATGGAATTATGATAGATATATTTCATTGTTGTTATATTCTATCACAGACCCATTGCTAATTTACCTAGAATAAGGTAGGAAATCAAGTGCAACGAACACTATCATTGCAAATCAATTCCATCATAGATCCAAAGCTACCATTTTTTGCTAGAAAAGTGGGAAAAACATGAGAGCATTGTGATGGAATACATATGTCACAACATCAGAGCATCATGGGTCTTTAATTAAAGAAACTAAAAGGGGTTAAAATTTGTGACATAATTGCCATGGAATTTAGATGTCTCAATATTGTACCATTGCATGTCCATGGCAAACATTTCCCCAAAAAACATGTGAAAAATTAACAACACAATTATGATGGACTCGTTCATCAAAAAAATCAAAATATCACAAAATGAAATATGATCTAAAGATTGGGTTGTAATTATGATGAAGTTTTCATTGCAAGTATGATTGCGTCACAAGTTCGCCACAATTGTCCAGAATCTTGTTTAGCTTTTTATATCTAGATTTAACTATTTTGGAAAGATCTAGCAATCTCCACCTTCATTTTGAGATAGGAAACCCTACATCTCCCAAAACATTTGAGACTCATAAAATTCTTTATTTAATGCTTGGTCACATTGTTTTGAAACAAATGTTGTTATGCATCCCACAATAAATATTGACTCGATTGCATGCACATCATGCTTGATCATTCAAAAACTCATCATCAATGGGCAACATTAATTGTGTTAACTTCAATCCAACAATCTAATCCTTGAAAATCAAAATAAATGAGATGTTAAAAGATTTCCTTAGATGTGAGTATGAAACTTATGTGTTAAGTGTTGTGTATTTCTTACTCTTGTTAGATTTGAGATTTTGTCAAGATCACTTCTTCTCCACCATTTGATTTGAAGATTTGAAGTATGAGATCTCCCAAAAGAAATTTGAGACTCATCAAACATTATTTGACGCTTGATTATGTCATATTGAAATGAACAATGTTATGTTTTCCATAACAAATGCATTCATACCTGGTTCAACCATTCTAAAACTTATGTTGGGCAAGCAACATTGTACTACCTTAAAATCCAATGATCCAATTCTTAAAAATAAAAAAATGAGATGTTATTAGATTTCATTAGAAATGTGAGTATGACACTTATGTATTAAGTGTTGCACATTTCTTGCTTTGGTTATATTCCAAGATTTGATTAAGATCAATTGATCTCCCTTTTTGGGTTTCAAAATCTAATGTCCTGGACCTGCCAAACACTCAGTGTGGATGGTTAACATTATATTAAGCTCAAATCCAACTGTCCAATTTTTTAAAATCAAAACAAGTGAGATATTGTTATTAAATTTCCTTGGTCATCACAATGCCATAATGTAGTAAGTACTCTTCACTATTTCATATTGTTGCTAGGTTTCAATAGGTTGTGATGAAGATTACTCAATCTCCACTGTTGAATTTGAAATCAAATTCCAAAGATCACCCATGAAAGATTTGTGAGTCATCAAACATGATGAAAGGATCAACACAATGTTTTGAAATAAAATGGCCTTGATTTTCTTTTGATAGTTAATTGTAATTATTACTAGCTAATTTATTTGTAAGTTTTAACTAAATCATCATAATTTTCAAAATTTTATTTGTCTAACATTAATTTTTCAAAATTTTTTATAATTATTTTGCAATTTTAATTTTATTTAATTAGTGTTAAAATAAATATATTTTGAAATTTGTTTGACAATTGTTACAAACAATTATGTCACAAATGTTGTTGTAAAATCAGATATTCCATCAAATATGCCATTTTTAAGTGAAAGCAACATTTTAGACAAAAAGTTTTGTAGGGAAGCAATTCATGTATTACGATGGCATTGCAACATTGTTGTGTATCAATTTATATAAACCAATGTCATTCTACTTAATAATTTTAGTAGGAAAATGAAAATTTAAATATGCTATGGTATTATTGTTGCAAAATTTGTTGCAAGTGGAAAATGTTGTTGTTCAACTTAAAAATCTTAGTGGGATGAAAATTTAAATTTACAATGGTAGTGTCATTAGAAAATCTATCATAATTTCATTCACATCACCTCGACCCCCTTCTTCCTCCTCATAGTGGTGCCTCCGCCAAAACTCTATGAATTCCTTCCTCCCTTTAGCAACTATAGTTGCTCCTTATATTTTTTCATGATTTTGTACCATTCTTAGCCAATTGAAGACTCCATCTTGCTTTCCTAGGTGAGTTATACTTAATAATTGAACTAGTTTTCCCAAGAACAGGCTTCTCATATCCTCAAGTGCCTAAACCCTAACCCCCTTGGTAAAAGGATTTGGCCTCAACAAGGATTCTCAAGTGCCTTTGCTGATTGAATTGTGGGAACTACCACTCCTTGCATCTATTTCCTGGTTCTACCTAAAGGTTTGTCCCAATACCCCTCTCTTTCTTTTAGTTCTTTTGTTTGTTTGGGGATAGTTGTTGCTATCATGGTTGCTCAGATCTTTGTGAATTTTGCTTTGGGTATGGCTACTGATGACAATTTGGAATGTAGTTGAACTCAGTTGGGTTGATGCATATTGGTTTGAATTGGTGTTTAATGCCTTCTTAGCATGTTTTTTGCACTTTTGCTTTGTATTCCTCTAGCCTTCTTAGAATGTGAATGTCATTATTGCTTTATTTCGAGCATTGAATACTATTTGAGTGCTATGATCTTGTAAGATAATAAAAGATGAAGAGTGTAAGTATCATTTTTGGAAATCTTTGAACTCTATTTAGGAAAGTTTTTTTTTTTTTTCATTTAGGGCTTTTGCAAATGAATTTTTATGCTAAATGTTCTTTGTTTTAAACTTAATTTTGTTATTTGGTTTGGCTTGTTCAAGGATAGATATATCACATGCCAACCAAAGTATAAATTTTCAAAAACCCTCCACTTTGGAGTTAATTTCTAATTTTTTTTTTGAAAAGGGCAAATGTTCATGCAAGAACTGACTATGTAATTCCTTTTTCCAATTTCTTCTTTACTTATACTTTGTTATGTCACTCAAAATTTTCTTTTTCCAGTCACTTAGTTTCTACCTTCCTATTATAGTTTGTGGAACAAAGTATAAATTTTCAAAAACCCTCCACTTTAGAGTTAATTTCCAAATTTTTTTGAAAAGAGCAAATCTACATGCCAAGAATTGATTGTGTAATTCCTTTTTCCAATTTCTTCTTTACTTATGCTTTGTTATGTCACTCAAAATTTTCTTTTTCTAGTCACTAAGTTTCTACCTTCCTATTATAGTTTGTGGAATTTGGCTTTAGGTATGGACCTAGTGTTCATCTAGCTTGAAAGTACTATAAAAAAAACCTTGATCCTAAATAGAAAAACAAATTCAATGCAACTCTTGTGGTAAGATTTTGAATGCCAATATGACTAAAGCCAAACAATACCTTCTTGATTGATGCTACTATACTAAAGAGTGATAGACTATAATTGAATCACATGGCTAAGTTTATAATTTTATATTTATATTAGTGCGTGCTCTTTTTTGGTAACATAATGATAAGAATGACATTTTAGTTGGTGTTGGTTCAAATCTTAAACTCTAGTTGAATTTTATCATAAGCTGAAAAAAATTGTTCATTCTTGAGATTGAAATTCAAAGACTAAACCATCTACTCCTTTTCTTCCTTTTGCTTATGTTCTTAATCATTGATTTGCTATCTAGTATTTAAAGCTATGCATACTATGACTATAGTGATTCTTGATTTGGCCAAAAATATTCTCTTCTATTGTTCAAACTTGCAAGGATGAAGTTGAGGCAGAGGTGTAGATTGATAGCATCAAAGAGAAACAATCTATTTTGGTTGTCTAGTATCAAACTATTGTAAGGAACTTGCTAAGGTTAATTTAGAGTTATGTTGATGAGTCTTAGCCTTCTCTATTGCTTGCTGCATCTTTTCTACTTTTTGGTACCCTTTCTTGTATCTTGTATGAAATTACTTGCATTAATAGTTTGAAAGTGTACTAAATTTTTGCAACTTTATTCCATGGTACATAAAATCAACACATCAATTGTGCTTAGTGTATAGTTCTAGGTTGTTTAGTGTTAAGAACACTATCTTATTTAAAAGCTTGATACTTGAGAGTTAGGTTAATGAGAGATCGTTGGCATAGTAATGTGATTGTTCACCATTACCATTGGTTAGGTTGACGGGTTCATTGATCACATTTGCTGCACAACACTTCTACTAGCCTTGCACCATTGTCTACTAGAGGTATTGTGCCTTATCAGCCTTTGTCTTCTCATTCTCTAGTTTCCTAGTCTCTCACTTCCCAATGTCCACCTTCCTAGCACCCGGTTTCCTTGCGCATGACTTCGCAAACCATCCTACCTAGCCACCACCTTTAGATACTGGGCCATCCTAGCCATGCTATTACTTCAATTATCTTTTCAAAGCCTCATAACCTTTTATTACCTTGGGATGTGTGGTTTTACCTAACAAGAAGTGGATCTATCTCCATGGAGAGACTAAAGTTTGACAATTCCACCCTTATATGAATTGCATATTGCTTATTATTGTTAATTTAATTATTGTATTAGATATTTTAATTGTCTAATCTTCTTTCTTATGAATAGTCTTGCTTTCTTTTATTGGTTTAAGCCTAGTAAGTCCTTGCCTCGAGAGATATCTACTTCTAGCAACTCCAAATTTGATGCTGAGTACTACAATTGGTCATCAACTAGTTTTGAGACACAGTCACAACTTATGGTTTAAGGAGTGTGAGGTTATTAAAAGCATTTCTCAGTAATGTACTTATATATTCATTACATTATTCAATTGTGACTTCTCTTCTTTTTTAGAGAAAGTTTAAGTAGCTACCCCAACATAATGCTACAATATGTAAGAACTAGGAAACCTAAGCTAAAAGTAGATTGCAACAAATGTTGCAATGGACATGTGAGAAGATGGCTCAAAAGCCCATGTTTATTGATGAGTTAATGTGGAGGAGGATGGTTGAGAGATTGAACTTTGACAAGTAGAAGAAGAAGCCAAAGGTAACCAAGAAGAGTTGGACAATAGAGAAGGGTAGCTTATCCAAGTGATTCCCTACACATATGAGGAAGATGATTAGTGTTATCTTAGTTAATAATTTGTCCTTAATATTTTGAGTTGTAATAATTCAATTGTTACTTGCACTTGTTTGGGCATTGGGGGCTAGACTCCTAGCCGCTAGCTTAAGGAACATGTACCTAAATGTGCACAAAAGAAATGGCAGTGATGAGTTTGTCGATAATAGAGTTGTTGCTATATATGTAAGTTTTCACAACATATCTCAAATTTCATTAACTTTGACTTAAAAAACTTATTTACTAACTCACTTTAAATGCAGGATGAGGTATGAAGATTGAGGGGTGCCTCCTTTTTTTAGGCCTAGTGAAGCCATCATTAGTTTTATCCTTAGTGATTCCCAATCCTAGCCAGATGAAAATTCCCTCCTCTTAATAGCAACTAGGAGAAAAATAAGAACAGGAAGATTAATGGATTGGTTCTATGGGGACGTCCATTTATAGTGCCTCATCAAGTTTATCTGGTGCCATTGGCAGAGTGCCTAGGACATCATAAACTCTGAGATCACTTAGTTGAAGGAGCAGATATCAATGTTTGAGAAGATGAGTTTATTTTGCACCTAGGTACACAAGCTCTTGGGACACTTGTTCTAATAGATGAAGACTATTCTTATTAAAGTTGTGTACACTACAACAACAACAACAACAACAACAAACCGAGCCTTTTCCCACTAGGTGGGGTCAGCTACATGGATCAAACGACGCCACAAACTTCTATCCAAAACCAAATTTTCGGATATACCATTTAACCACAGATCTCTTTTAATCACCTCTCCAAGTGTCCTTTTTGGTCTTCCTCTACATCTTCTCACAGGACTAAATACCATTTGGTCAACCTTTCGCACTGGTGCCTCTCTCAGTCTTCTTTGTACATGCCTAAACCACTGTAATCGGGTTTCTGTCATTTTCTCCTCAATAGGCGCCACCCCAACTCTCTTCTGAATATAGTCATTTCGAATTTTGTCTTTTCTTGTATGTCCACTCATCCATCTCAACATTCTCATTTCTGCCACCCCCATTTTTTGCTCTTGTTGACCTTTCAATGCCCAGCACTCACTACCATAAAGCATAGCTGGTCTAATAGCAGTTTGATAAAACTTCTCTTTTAGCTTGGTAGATATTTTGCGATCACAAATAACCCCCGATGCGTTTCTCCATTTCATCCATCCAGCTTAGATCCTGTGTGAGACATCCCCATCAATCTCTTCATTACTTTGTAAAATCGACCCAAGGTACCGAAACTTGGACACCTGCGGTATGCTCTGCTCCCCAATTTTTATCTCCAAATCGTTGTTTTCTCGCCTCTTGCTAAATTTACACTCCATATACTCTGTTTAATTCCAACTTAAATGAAAACCCTTTGATTCCAAGGCTTCTCTCCACATTTTCACTTTACAATTCACCTCCTCTCTTGTTTCCCCTACTAGGACTATGTCATTAGCAAACAGCATACATTTTGGGACTGCATCTTGGATGTGTCCAGTAAGTACATCCATCACTAAAGTGAAAAGGTATGGACTTAAGGATGACCCTTGATGCAGACTGATCCTTATGGGAAAATCTTCTGTTACCCCTCCTTGAGTTCGCACATTTGTTGTAACTCCATCATACATATCCTTTATCGCACGAATATGAGCAATACGAACACCCTTCTTTTCCAATGCTTTCCATAGGACTTCCCTTGACACTCTGTCATAAGCTTTTTCCAAATCAATGAAGACCATATGCAAATCTTTTCCTCTACTTCGATATTGTTCCATCAAACTTCGTAGAAGATAAATAACTTCTGTGGTGGATCTTCCTGGCATAAAACCAAATTGGTTCTCTGATATATGAGTCTCTTTTCTTAATCTCTGTTCAATCACTTTTTCCCAAAGTTTCATACTATGGCTCATGAGTTTAATCCCCCTGTAGTTCCCACAATTTTGAATATCTCCTTTATTCTTGTAAATGGGTATCAACGTACTCTTCCTCCATTCATCTGGCATCCTCTTGGACCTTAGTATCTCATTCAATAACTTGGTAAGCCAAGAAATACCTCTCTCTCCCAAACACCTCCAAACCTCAATAGGTATGTTATCAGGACCCAAAGCCTTACCATTACCCATCTTCTTAAGTGCCTCCTTCACCTCCACTTCTCGAATTCTACAATAAAAAGCAAAGTTTTGATCCTCCTCCCGAGAACTTAAACTTTCCATATCTATATTTGTTGACTGCCCCTCATTGAAAAGCTTGTGAAAATAACTTCTCCACCTTTCTCTGATATCTTCCTCTGTTACCAAGACTTTTTCTTCTTTGTCCTTGATACATTTCACTTGATCCAAATCTCTTGTTTTCCTTTCCCTTCCCTTAGCAAGCTTGTATATTTGCCGTTCTCCATTCTTTGTTCCCAAAGCTTGGTAAAATCCATCCAATGCTTTAGATCTTGCCTCACTAACTGCTTTCTTTGTCTCATTTCTAGCTGACCGATACTTCTCCCAATTTTCTTCCTTGTTATCAAGATGTAAAGCTTTGAAACACTCCCTCTTATACTTAATCTTCGCTTGAACATTCTTATCCCACCACCAAGATTCTTTATCTTTAGGGCCAAATCCTTTTGATTCCCTTAAAACTTCTTTAGCTACCTTTCGGATCCCATTAGCCATCTCTTCCCACATATGATTAGCACAATCTTGTGTCTCCCAAACTTCTTCTTCTATTAGCTTTCTCTAAAAAACCAACTGCTTTTCACCCTTTAGTTGCCACCACCTGATTCTTGGGTTTATAACTCTTCTGCTTCTCTGTTTCTGACTCTTCACCTGCATGTCTAGAACCAAAATCCTATGTTGTGTGGTCAAACTCTCCCCTGGTATAACTTTACAATCCTTATAGATCCTTTTATCCATATTTCGTACCAAAAAGAAATCTATTTGTGAACTTGAGGCCCCACTCCTGTAAGTGACTAGGTGCTCCTCCCGCTTCTTAAAACAAGTATTCGCAATCTTAAAGTCATAAGCCATTGCGAAGTCCAAAATTGATCTTCCTTCTTCATTTAGTTCTCCTATACCAAAACCCCCATGAAATCCTGTGTATTGCCCTGCATCCTTTCCAACATGACCATTAAGATCTCCACCTAAGACAATCTTTTCATGGTGGGGAATTCCTTGGACTAAACCCTCCAAATCTTCCCAAAACTTTACCTTTTCTTGTTCTTCCAGCCCCACTTGTGGTGCGTAAGCACTTATGATGCTAAGAGTCTCCTGTTCCACTACCATCTTAAGGGATAAAATCCTATCCCCTATCCTTTTAACATCCACTACATTACTCTTCCAAGTCTTATCCACAATAATACCAACTCCATTCTTTGCTCTAGTCTTCCCTGTATACCAAAGCTTGAATCCTGAAGTATCCAATTCCTTAGCCTTTGCTCCAACCCACTTGGTTTCCTGAAGACACAAAATGTTAACTCTCCTTCTGATCATAGTATCCACTACCTCCATAGACTTCCCGGTCAAAGTTCCAATATTCCAAGTGCCAAAATGAATCTTGTTCCCCTGAACTAACTTCTTTACCCACATTCGTCCAGCAAGATGTGAGAACCCTTGCTTATTTAACACTACATCCGGGCACCGATGCAGTGGTTCTAGCTCAATTGACAATGTACTCAAGCCATACAGCGCGTTACTTCTAGGTAACGACCTAGCATTAGCACTATAGTATCGTTTGTCCATGTCATAAAGATTCGACACAGTTTTACGTTGGCTGTCGACTACCTAACACAACCCTCCTCCTTTATCCGGGCTTGGGACCGGCTATGAAAAACACAGGCGGAGTTGTGTACACTACAATAAAAAAATTTTTTGCAATGAACTAGTGATGAAAAATCAATCACAAATTTTCATCTTACCTTTCATATTTGCAAGGCAACTACGATGGAATATTGTCATGGATCTCAACATACCATGTTTGTTACAATTTGATCATTTTGTGATGGACATGACTAACATTTGTCAATTTAAACGAGCTGAGTTAAAGGTTGGACAAAATTAAGGGATTTTGGGTCAATTTGAGGGGGTCATTCTATAAAAGACTATTTTGTGGGGCTCCAAATCTTTCAAGGACCAAAATGATTGTTTTCTCTTTAAAATAACATAATGGCAAAGATGCAATTAAATAACTTATAAAGGATTGATATAATAGTTTACTGATTGTTTGCATTTTTACATATTTATACATAGTACACATTATTCAAAAATAGAATATGCCTTTAAGACCTCTCCTTTCATATTTGCATAAAAAACATATAAAGAATTGAAGGCATTGTCATTTTCATAATGCATACTAAGAATACCAAAAGCTTGCCATTGGAATAATGCTTGCAAACAAAAGAATATGAAGTCAAATTCTTCTCACATACACATGGTGTATACTATAGTTAGGTGTAATTTGAACTGAATAAAAAAATACAAAAAAAGTAACTTAATTTGAATACAAATAAGACCCCTATACAGATTATAAGATACATGGTACCAATACAATTAACAATAAAATTGAGATCACTTTTAAAGTACCAAAACTCCCATCATAACAAATAAATATGTAAGAAAAATGATAGACAATATTTTATAAGAATTAAAGTCAAAGACTATTAATGGGTTTGACAAAATCATATGCTTTCTTTATTCTTAAAAGAAATAAATTTCAAAATAGATGTATAAACATGATAATGTACAAAAACATGTTTTCACTTGTTAAACTATACGATTTCTTGTTAAGTCTTATAATATAAGACTAATGTGGAATTAGCTATACTAATATTCTTAAGTGCAAGTATACATTATTGGATACAATAGGGTAGTATTCTTAGGATCTCAAACCCACTGGGACTAGCTACTTATCTAATTATTAAAATTGTCTTAGGCTAAAATTTATTTGAAAAATTGGAAATGTGAAAAAGAAAGAATCTGAAAAAAAAATGAAAAACTAACTACCAAATTGGAAAGATTCCATGGATGTTCTTGTAATCAATTAAAGATTAGGGGTATCACAATTTTCCTAACAATCCTAATCAACAACTGACAATCTTACTATTTTTTAAACCTAGGATTACTAATCAATGCACTCATATATCTAATCCCTTATTCTTAAGGTGATTAGGCATATCTCCAGCATCTAATTGATTATATTGCTATATCAATAAATTATAAAATGCATTAAGTGTAGGCATCTAAAAGATTCACCAAAAGTTAGGGATATTCCTATCCTAGTACTTTATAGATGTTCTTTACCCAATTGAACCTAGAGTGGGGTTTCTCCTAGAATCACTCAACTCTTTCTTAAATCTAATTAGGTGATCAAGCTATCTAAATTTATGAAGCTTAGAGCATAAAAGAAATCTTTAAATTCTTCACATTAGTTCAATTGTTAATCTGTAATTAAAGATCCAACCACACAATCATAAAATTCAAATCAAGTTTTATGTAAATAAAAATATCATGTAAACAGAATCTTGAAATGAAATAAAGAAAATAACAAGAATAAGAATAAGAACAAGGATGGAAATGCAAAATTAAAGAGATCTAACCCTAAGGTATCTATTGCTAGAGTTCCTTTGAACAAGGCCTCTTTTCTTCTTGGATCACACATTTTCTTCCTCTTCTTTTGCCCAAGTTTTCATTGCCACACTGAGATCCTCGCCATAAGCTTTCTTTAACAGATTTTGCCTTAAGAACATGTGCCACTTGGATTTGGTGAATCTTGGAAAGTTTTTGGGTATAGACCATCCCAAGAATTTGAAAAGATCCCAAAAGGCACAGATTGGGCCTTCTATAATCTCTTGTGTGATCTTGGACTTTCTTATTTATCCAACCCATAAATCACACTTAGTCACTCTCCAAATTATGATTAGGAACCTTCTTGTGAGTGGAAAAGTGGATCTTTGACCTTTCTTAGGTTCTAAATATGTGGAGATACACTTCTTTGATGTTTGGGTTGACATAGGCTAAGAGAGACTAACTCTTAATTCATTTTGAACTCCAGCTACTTTCCCACGTTTGACTCACCTTAGAATTCTTGGGCACCTACTTAATTTTGAAGAGTGGGACCTTGTGACACCCCTCTTAGCCCGTGTTGATGTTTTGGATCAACTAATGAGGTATTGGGCTCAATTGGGCTAAGGCAGCCCACTTTGGAATTTTGCATATCTAATAGACTTCAAAATTTGTCCACAATTTACTATACTTAGACACATCCTCAAGTGCCAATGAGTACTTATTAAACTCTAGATGTCTAGTTTCACATGGGACAAGAATCATTGTGATTTGAGTTGTGCAGCCCAAGATATGACTAATTCTTCACAAACTGCTTATAATTTGTCTAGTTATTGGAACACATAATCCATATCCAATCGAGGCACATGAGTAGTTAATTTAAAGTTTAAGATCTTTAAGTTCACATGAATTAAGAATCTCCTTAATTGGATGTCAGTAACTCCAAATATGAACCAATCTTCAACTGCTGCCTAGAAAACTTAAGTCTTTAAAATTCATTTCATAATTTCCACTTCAACTTAAGGTGTTCCTAGCCTTGCATGGCTCATAGCATGCCTTAGATAGCCTCTTTCTAGTCTTGGCTCATTGCAGCCACTCTTTCACCTTTGAAATCGAAGACACGCCCACACTTAATGCTATTCAACTGAAATTACAAAATTAAAGACTTAATGTACTGTTTGATTTCAAGGTAAATTTTAATCAATTAAATCACCTAAACAACCATGAAACACTAAGAAAAAAGGTAATAAAATATGGTATAAATTGGACTTAACAAATACCCTTGAACATAGTCTTTTGGTTGTCCCCAAGCAAAAATAATCAAAAGAGAGGGTAAGGACAATTTCTTCCAAAACTACTCCTCCTATCAAAGACTAAGAACCAACAAACTACTGGAAAAGAAATAAGAGTTCCAACAAGCAACTAGTCATCCAATTTTCAATTTGAATGTTAATTAATCTCAACCTTGTGGTTCAAAACAAGACAAGCTTGGTCCATGCCAATGTGCAAACTCACTATAGTTAGGATTATGCAAACAATGAATTATCACTATTGTGTTTACTCTTAATTCACCCTAGATACTCCATAGGCTTGTTCTTCATGACACCTCTCCACAACACTAGAAAGTATGTTAGACTTGATACCTAGGACTTCATTAGGCTTGTAATATAATAAGGGTGGGATATAAAACAAGAGAATGTAAAGGAAAAAGTAAAGGGACGAGAGCATTTTTCATTGAAAGCTCTAGACTACTCTTTTGATTTCCTTCTTTTTAACTTTACCTATTCATTCTATTTCACACCTTGCTAGATTTTCTAGCCTCTTTCACTTTTTTTTTTCTTTTCATAACCACCCTAAGATGACATTTTGCGTTGTCATTGAAACCCTTTATTTGAGCACTTTTCTTTCTTTTTTCTAAAAATTGCTTTTTTTTCTTCTTTTTTTTTCTTAGCTAAGAAATATCAAACATCTTGTTCTATTCTAGACTTTCATCTCATCAGGTTCTCTGAAACAAGGTATAGTGAATTTTCAAAGATAAGGTATTCACTATATTGTACTGTTCAAAGAAAATAAAGGATGATGATAATTGCTCAAATAGACAATTAGTGACATGCGTTTATCATGGTAGGCTTAAGAGGCTTAATCTATCCAAACCGGCCTAATTCATCCCTAATCTAGCATACAATCTTTCCAAATTGCCTAAAGGATTATTAAAACAAGTTCTAAAGTATCTAATTCATTATATCTTGCTCTCTCACACTGCTAGAAATTTTTCAGTTACCATAACACTTTTTATCCATTAGTAAAATTTGAAAAAATTAATTTGACAAATGGATTTTCCAGTAGATTAAATCAGTCAATAAAATTAACCCACAAATAGCATATCCCTATGTAAATTGGTCAGAAATTTTCCTACCAAGAAGTGGAAAAATTTTACCTATAGAATTACCAGCATCTAAGCCTTTGGTAATAATAATACTTTTCTTAAAAAATTTTTGTTGATTACTGACAACATGGAGCTGTTGGTAATTAATCATTAAATGTCAATTATTTTTTGAATATATTTATCAACATTTATTTAAAATATATATTATTTATTTTTTAATAAATACTTATTAAAATTTAAGTTAAATAAATACATATTATTTTCAAAATTATGAACTTAAATACATATTAAATTTAAAATTTACTTTTTAATTATTATGGGGGCCATGGTTGGGCATGTTGCCCACCTGTGGTAGACTTCTCCTTTTGAAATTATAACATAGTTTTTTTTTTCAAAAGGTGAAAGCTAAATGAGCAACAAATTTGCATCTAAACAATACTCTTATATTCTCTTGCTTTTATCAATTTTAGTTTAAAAAAAATTTATAGCTAAGTAGAAAAATTTAGAAGCTAATTTTTTTAAAAAAATTTAAATTAATTAAATATGGGCAAGGATTAGGAGCATGCGCCTTCTCCTTTCTTCTCTTTGCTACAATTGTTGCAGGTTGTAGCAAATTTGTTTTTATCGGTGGTTTGCAGTCGTAATAAAAATTCTTTTACAGTCTTTACTATAGCATTGCAACAGAGGTTGTAGCATTTAGTTTTACTGGTGGCTACAAGTCACCAGTAAAAAACCTTAAAATTTTTTGGCAGTCTTTGCTGCAAATGCTTCAAGCCACTGGTAACTTGTGTTTTTTAGGGACTCCCCATTATTTGCTTCCTTTACTGCACGAGTCTCTTCTTCTTTGTCCTATTTTTCTTTAAATCTTTGCCACTAGGTAAGGCTTCTTTGGTGATCTCTAGCCAAATTCTAGCAACATTATAGTGTCTTATACTATTCTTGACTGAATTAGATCATCCTATCATTGTGTTTTTATGGTTGGATGTCTATTTGGCCTCTATTTTTCACTTTCTTCATCACTACTTCTAACATTACATTCTTTCTATCTTCAGGAATAGTGGTAGTGCTTGGTTGGACACCATTCTTTGTAATTTGTTTATTTCTTCATTATTGTTAAGATTAGTAAAATGAAAATTGTAATATGAAACATGTAATTTGTTGTTAAGGTTCCTGTTATTGCTCTTCATTGTTTGTGTGTTCTTATCATTGTTATCATTGTTTGGCATTAAGCAAGAATTGTGTGTCCTTATCATTGCTAACATTAGAATTGAAATTGATTTTCTTTTTTGTTTTTGTGTTCTTATTATCTATGAATAAAGGGAAGAGGAACTTAGTTGAATCATGGTTCTACACTTGGTGCAGGCACTGCACCTTGTCTCCCAAATTGAATAGGAGTTGGCTTCTTGGTCGGAACAAGAGGCATTTGTCCTCCTTCTTCTTGTCCCTCTTGATTTTTCTACAAAAATAAATAACAAAACAAAAGCAACCAAGTATAAAAGCAAATTGAATGAAAAACATAGACAAATTAAAGCAAAGGAATAATTCAAGACCCATTAAAACATAATGCAAGAGAAAAGAAGAGCTTCTAAAACTAAATGTCAAATAGATGCAAGAAACAGGCAAAAAAGTAGTATTAAGTTATAGTTGTGAGCTTGAATTTGTGGTCCTAAAATACCTATGAATTGGAATGTGTAATGGATGTTTTTCCTTTATCAAGTTCCTCAATTAGATAAATCTTTAGTTTATGCCTGTTCACCTCAAATGGCCTATTGGTTCCCTCTTCCTTAATCTCTATGGTCCCATAGGGGAAAACTTAGGTGGCAATGAAAGATTTACTCCACCTAGACTTAAGTTTACCCAAAAACAATCTTAGTTTGGAATTAAAAAGCAATACCCTTTACCCCGGTTTAAAGTCATATGGTGTCATCTTCCTATCATGCCATAGTTTAGTTATCTCTATTGATCCTAACACTCATAGGCATCCAACCTAAACTCCTCTAGTTCATTCAATTGGAGTAATCTTTTCTCACTAATACAATGGGGATCTAAGTAAAGGTTCTTAATTACCCAATCTGCATGGTGCTTTAACACTATGGGTGTCGACCCTGAAAAATTTTATGTTTTTGATGTGCACCGATCTAAGTTATCTAAGGTGAGATCGGACACCTAATTAAAAATGGTCTATGCATAAAAGATTGAGTTTGGGGGTTGGTTACGTTTTAGGGAAGGTATTAGCACCCTAAACGCCCTTTTAGTACCAAAAAATGATCTAATTAATTTACTTAATTTAATTAAGGTTGGTTTTAAATAAACATTTTCGAAAAATAGTTCTTACCCATTTTGGGTTGGAATATTTAATTAATCACTTCATCTAAATCCCCTTTCTATTCCAGTTTGGGGTTTGAAAATGATTTCAAGAAAATCTCATCTCTATTCCAGACCAGGGTTTTTAAAATATAATTTTGAAAAATTTCATCTCTATTCCAGATCAAGGTTTTAAAATAATTTGAATAAAATTCTCTTTCTATTCCAGATCGGGATTTTAAAAATGTTTGTATTATTTACATGATCATCTATTCCTATTTTATTTTTATTTAAAAATGATATAACTCAAATTTATTTTTATTTCTCTCACAAATGCAAAATTGGAAAGGGAATGTGAATAAATGTATGAAAACATGGATGCTTACCCTTGTTTTTTTATTTTTTTATTTTTTAAGAATCAGACAAAATTAAGTATTTACAATGATAAACAAAAACAGAATTACAGATCTTTTTACAGCAGAAATAGGAACTGCATGA
Organism: Dicorynia guianensis; assembly: GCA_037013595.1. Classification (NCBI taxonomy): domain Eukaryota; kingdom Viridiplantae; phylum Streptophyta; class Magnoliopsida; order Fabales; family Fabaceae; genus Dicorynia; species Dicorynia guianensis. The sequence goes on along the minus strand of JASUAB010000002.1, from coordinate 17,671,296 downwards.
TTTTACAACAGCATGTCTACAGCAGAAACTGAATTGCAGAATTTTTACAGCAGAAATTCTACAGCAGGAAGAGTTGCGAAATTCTTTTACAGCAGAAGTAGAGTTGCAAATTTTTAAAGCAGAAATAGAGTTGCAGAATTTTTACAGCAGAATCAGAAACTGTAATAACAGAATTACAGCAACATGATACAGCAGAAACAGCAATGTTTCCCTAACAGTACAGCAACTCCATTTATATTTTGAAGGATTTATAAAGATACAGCAAGGAAACCTAGGGCAAACAGCAGAATATACAGAGTACAGCAGCAAGTTAAATCCAATTGCAATTCCAACGATTCATACTTCAACAAAGCAATCCATGAACTAAAGTAGGACTTAACAGATTGGGAGTAATGTCTGAATACAAAATGCTTAGATACCAGAACATTCATCCCAATCCTAGGGAATCACTAAATCCAATAAATCTATACCCATCTCATTCTCAGCATATAAATATGGAATTCCTTGTTTCTCAGCAAATGATACCACAGCTCTGGGATGAGAAAGAAAAAGAAAAAGAAAAGGAAAAAAAGTGTTACCTGAGAGCTAGAGATAATGAGGACAACTGAGTAGGTAAGAGAATCAGAGAGAATTCCTTTTACCCGTGCGTCTGTCCCCTGTTATAAGGTGCAGAGATGGCATGCACAAACAAGGTGGACATGAGGTTTTGGTGCCCTAATTGGCCAAAGTGACAGGTGCTGCTGGAGATCAAAGAGAACTGAGCTGAAGTGTGAATGAATCAGCTTGGGTTTGCATAAGAACTAAGGTGTTGGATTCCTTTTGAGACAAAGAGTGTAGTGGGGTGCAGTACCATGAAGATAGAAGCTTTCTACCATATCATCAAGGTGTGGGTGCTGGTTTTTGACTGAAGTGCCGTGGAGATGAGAGTGAAGGAGCTTGGGTAAAGGCACTCTCCAGGTGCTCAAGGTGGAGAAGTCACGGCTCTCCCAGAAGAGAAGTGCTCCATCTCCCCGTGTTTTTTTTCTTTTTTCCTGTGCTTCCTCCCTTCTTGCCTTCACAGCTATCCTCCCTTTTGTGCTCACCGATTCCTCCTTTGAAGTCAAGATGTTTAGCCTTTATTTTTCTTCTTTGGCTGCTTGCCGACATCCACCCTTTGATTTTCTTTCCTTCCTTTTCTACTCATGGCCCATACTCCTTCTCACTCTTTCCACCTTCACCCACCTTCTTTGATTTGCTTTTCTTCCATTCACACTTCTTTTTTCTTTTGTTCTCTTTTTTTTCTTTTTTCTAACTTTTAATTTTTTAATTTTTAACAACTTTTAAATAATATTATTCACATTTGGGACCCAAAAATATCTTTAAATTTTTCATTTTCACTCAATTAATTTGTAGAAAAATATATATTCAAGTAGGACAATTTTAGAACTTATGCATGGGTCCACTTTAATTTTTAGGATTCGGACAAAATTAGGTGTCTACAATGGGTAGATGGCAAGTGTTGCCATGAACTAACTTATAAGGGGACAACTCTATGGGAGTTTTATAGGCAATCCTATATGACCAAAGAGCATCATCTAGTTTCCTACTCCAATCTTTCCTAGAGGGACTTACAATCATTTTTAGGATCCTCTTTACCTCTCTATAGGAAACCTCTACTTGGCCATTAGTTTGGGGATAACACAAGGTAGAAAACTTATGAGTGACCCCTAATTTGGAGAGAAGGGTTGAGAATTGCCTATTGTAGAAATGAGAACTACCATCACTAATTATACCTTTAGGAACTCCATGTCTAGTGAAGATGTTCTTCCTAAGAAAACTAACTACTACCTTAGCATCATTTGTAGGGATAACCACAACTTTTACCCATTTGGGCAAATAATCTACTACAACTAATACATATTGATGGTGAAAAGATGGAACAAAGGGTCCCGTGAAATCTATTCCCCATACATTAAAGATTTCTAACTTTAAAATAGGGTTCAAACACATCTCAATTTTTGTAATCAAAATCCCTATGCTTTGGCATCTATCACATGACACTACATAATGGTAAGCATCTCTAAATAAAGTAGGCCAATAAATCCCACATTGTAGCACTTTTGCTGCAATTTCATTCCCACCAAAATGCCCTTTAGAGCTAGATGCGCTACAATGCATGAGAATGTTGTCTACTTCTGCACATGCACATCGTCTTAAGATCTTATCATTGCATTGCTTAAATGGATATGGTTAATCCCACATAAAATATTTCACATCATACAAGAACTTTTATTGTTGATCAGACAAATTAGGAGGAAGAATGTTACGAGATAATTTACATAATTAGTATGCCAAGGATCACCAAATTTATAGCAAACACATTCTGATTAAGGAGAGAGTCATTAATCAAAATTGGATCATCTTGTGAATATCCCTTTTCTAGCCTAGATAAATTATTTGCCACTTAATGTTTAGAACCTTTTCTATCTCTAACCTCAAGATTAAACTCTTGGAGAAGGAGAACCAATCTACTTAGCCTAGCTTTAGACTCTTTCTTTGCAACTAGGTGCTTAATGGTTGAATGGTCTATGTAGACTATCACCTTGGTACCTAAAGGTAGGATCTAAATTTTTCAAATGTAAACACTGTAGTTAGCAATTCTTTTTCAATAGTGGCATAATTTAATTAAGCATCATTCAAAGTCTTGCTAGAATAGTAAATTACATGCAAAATTTTATGCTTTATTTGTCCTAAAATTGCCCCTATGGGATAGTCACTTGCATCACACATGACCTCAAACGGTAAATCCCAATTAGATGTAGCCATAATGGTAGCAAAAACTAACCTATGCTTAAGGTACTCAAAGACCTCACAGTACTCCTCAATAAATATAAAAAGTCTATCATTCTCTAGGAGATTGAGCAATGGCTTGGCTAATTTAGAAAAATATATGATGAATCTCCTATAAAACCTAGTATACCCTAGGAAACTTCTAATTCCCTTAATTGAAGTAGGAGGTGGGAGTTTCTCTATGGTTTTATTCTGGGCTTTATCCACCTCTATCCCACTAAGTGATACCTTATGTCCAAGTCCTATACCTTCCCTAACCATAAAATGACACTTTTTCCAATTCAAAACAAGATTAGTCTAGGCACAACTTTTTAGCACAAGAGTAGAATTATCCAAACAAGAATCAAAAGAAGCACCCAAAATAGAAAAATTATCCATAAATACTTTTATGATCCTCTCTACCATATAAGAAAGAAAGGACATCATGCATCTTTGAAAAGTAATTGATGCATTACACAATCTAGAAGGCATTCTCCTAAAAGCAAACATGCCATAAGGGCATGCGAAGATGGTTTTCTCTTCATCCTCAGGAGCTAACACAATCTAGTTGTGACTCGAATACCTATCAAGAAAACAATAGTAAGAAAACCCAGCTAACCTATCAAGCATATGATTAGGAAAGGAAGAGGGAAGTAGTCTTTCTTAGTGGCCTTGTTAAGCTTCCTACAGTCTATGCACACTCTCTACCAAGTTATTGCCCTAGTGGGAATAAGTTCATTGTTATCATTATTAACTACAATCATCCCACCCTTCTTAAGCACACATTGTATAGGACTAACCACTTATTATTTGAGATTGGATACATGATCCCATTGTCTAACCACTTAATGATTTCTTTTCTTACTATCTCCTTTATAATATGGTTCAATCCTTTTTCTACTTCTATGCTAGGCCTTACACCCTCCTTTAACAAAATCTTATGCATGCATAAAGAATAACTAATTCCCTTAAGATTTGCTAAAGACCAACCTATTGCCTTACTAGAAGAGCTCAAGACTCTAATGAGATTCTCTTTCTGCTCACTATTTAAAGAAGAAGAGATGATAATTGGATAAGAAGAATCAACCCTTAAGAATGCATAACTAAGATGACTACGCAAAAGTTTAAGCTCTAAACTAGAAGGATTAGTTAGAGAGGAAATAGGGTGTCATGGTTAAGAGAATTCTCAATTTTTTTACAACATTTTTCATCATTCCTAAACTATGATTTCACATCCAAATGGTACAAGTAGGTGGTTATTTCAAGATTTTCACAATGGTTTTCATTCCAAAGTGCCACCTCTAATGGATCCTTTGGTTGTGTAACCAAAGTTAAGTTCTCCCTTAAATTGTCCACTAGGTCTATTCGTAAGATGTCATTTGCTTTACCAAGGAATTGTATAGCCTTAAACAAATTGAACTTAAACTCTTGATCTTCAGCCCTCATGGTTAGCTCTCCCTTTTACACATCTATCTAGGTCTTCCTTGTAGCTAAGAAAGGTCTTCCTAAGATTATAAGGATTTCATTATGCTCTTCCATATCTAAAACTATGAAATTAGCTAAGAGAATGAGCTTGTCTACCTTCTCTAAGACATCCTCTACTACACCTTTAGGGTACTTGAGGGACCTATCAGCTAATTGTAGGATAATAGTATTACCCTTAGCCTTTTCCAAATCACAAAAAGCTCTCCTAAAGTACTAGTTCCCTATGGTACAAGAAATAGGGAAGCTACCTAAATCTTTACGCTTAGGTGGAAGGTTTTTTTGAAGAATTGCACTGCATTCTAAGTAAAGGCTATAGTCTCAAAATCCTTTAACCCCCTCTACCTAGAAAGGATTTGTTTCATAAACTTAGCATAGGAAGGCATTTATTCCAAGGCATTGGCAAAGGGTATGTTAATGTGAAGTTTCTTAAAAACCTTTAGAGACTTAGAGAAGTGCTTCTCTACTTGGTTCTTTGCTAACTTGTTTGCAAAATGAGGTGGTGGCCTATATTCATGAGGAACTCTCATGAACCACTTTTTTCCCTTATCATATACCCCTTTCTCTTTTTCTATTCTCATTCTTATTCTCACAGGTCTCCCTTTCATCTTTATGTCCAAGTTCACAACTTCTCTCACCTTCTCCTTTAGTAGTCACATCACACCTAGGCTTCTCTAAAGATTCACCCTTAGGTTAGCCAAAGGAAGGACTACCTTACCATTTCTTAAGGTAATGGCATTACTCTCTTGGTTCCTAGTATTTTCCTTACTGTTGCTAGGAAACTACTTGGTTGTCTAACACTCAAAGCACTAGCCAATTGTGCTATTTACTCCTTATGTCCCTAATAGAAGCAGACTAAATTTGGACGATAGATTTAGCTTTTACCGTATATGAGTTAAACATGGATTTTGTTAGCATGCATGGAATCATACTTAGCTATGTATTGGACTAACAAGTCCTCTAACTCATTAGAGACATAGTTCATACTTTCTTGTGTTAAAGGACACCTATCACTAGGGAGGTTCTCTTCACACAACTCACAAGACAACAATTGTACATGCTTTATGCTCACTTGGTGTAGTTGCCATTTAGGGTTGGATGGATGACAAGGTGTCTAACTCAAAAGCAATGGTTGTTATCCTAGGTGGGTTTCTCTCATTAGTCCACTTATAATCATTGGCTGCCATATCCTCTAAAAGGGTATAGGCATTACCTATGGTCTTACTCATAAGGGCACCCCCTATAGCAACATCTATGATTGTCCTAGTTGCTTCACTCAACCATTATAAAAGGTTGAAACTTGTAACCACTTTGGCAACTCATGGTGAGGACACTTCCTAAGTAGGTTTTAATACCTCTCTCATGCTTCATAAAGGGTCTCACTCTCTCATTGACTGAAAGAAGTAATGTCATTCCTAAACTTAGCAATTTTTGCAAGTGGGAAAAACTTAGTTAGGAACTTTTGGGTTAGGTCATCCTAAGTAGTAATGGAATCTAAAGGAGATAATAGCCAACTCTTAGCTCTACTCCTAAGAGAGAAAGGAAACAATCTAAGCCTAACAGCATCCTCACTAACCCCATTGCACTTGAAAGTGTCATAAATCTCTAAAAATGTTGACAAATGGAGGTTAGGATCATCACTAAGGGTACCTTCAAACTAAAGTGTAGTTTGGATCATTTGAAATATAGCAAACTATATCTCAAAGTTGTTACCTTGAATAGTTGGCCTCTTAATGGTAGAGTAGACTCTTTCTACCATAAGCATGGCATAGTTTCCAAGACTCTTAGTCTCATTCTCCTCTATCTTAGCCATAGTTTCTCTTGCATATTCATTAGACTCACTTATAATAGGAATGAGATCACTAATAAGGTCTTCCCCAAATCTCCCTAATCACCTAATTCTAGAAAAGGACCTCTTGATCTTAGTACCTAAAGGTATTATCTCTCTTCTAGCTCTATGCATACACAAGGACAAGACTAAAAATGAGAAAAAACATTGATAAGGAACACTACCACTAGATTAAAGGAAAAAAAATTAAAGCAATCTAAATTTTCAATGAAAATTATATCTAAACCAAAAGGGAAACTTCTAATATAAATGAACTGGGAAAAAGCAACCCCTAATATGTGAAAAATAAAATTTACCTAAAACATTAACAAGAAAGTAATAAGTCACCTACCCTAAATTCTACTATTTTTTTTCAATTTTCTTGAATGCAGTTCCTAACAAGAAGTATATAAAGAACAATAAATGAAACTAAAAGAATCTAAAGGGGAAAGGGAAATAACAATTTATAATTAGGTTTTACAACCTAATTGAAAAACAAAATTATAGTAAAATAAAGAAAAAGCTCGAATTGCTCAAATGCAACTTGTGATCTAGAAACTTAAGTTCCAAAATCACCTTTAACACAAAAGAACCAAAGTTTCAAATGGAACTTTAATGGTGCCTAACTACAAGAAATTAACTAGCTATACTAAAAGTTTAAACTAATGCCAATTCAAGATTAAAAGGTAAGAAATCTCTTTTTGTTTTAGGATAATAATGGGGCTAACCAGAACCAAGGAAGGCAATAAGTTCTAAAGAAAGCAAGAGAAATGCCTAATCTAAAAACAAGAAAAACAAGAATTAAAGAAATAAAAGAATAGACATGCAAAGCTAATGAAAACCCCAAATCAGAACTAGCCTAATTGTTATTAATATTAGACTATGTAAGGCAAATCCCCAGAAACAGTGCCAAAAACTTGATGCGGTGTTAGCTACACTAATATTCCTAAGTGCAAGTATACACTATCAGATGCACTAGGGTAGTATTCCTAGGATGTTGAGTCCATATATATTTGGCTACTAATCTAATTATCAAAATTGTCTTAGGCTAAAATCTATTTGGGAAATTAGAAAAAGAAACAATCTAAACTAAAAATGAAAAATTAACTACTTAATTTGAAAGATTGCAAGGATGTTCTTGTGATGAATTAAAGACAAGGGATTTCACAATTTCCCTAATGATCCTAATAAACAACTAACAATTTTACTATTCTTTAAACTTAGGATTACCAATCAATGCACTCTTATATCTAGTCCCTTATACCTAAGGTGATTAGGGCTACCCCCTGCATATAATTGATTATATTGCTACATCAATAAATTATGAAATGCATGAAGTTTAGGCATCAAGATATTGCACCTATAGTTAGGGTTATTCCTATCCTACTACTCTATGATGTTCTCTAACTAGTTGAACCTAGAGTAAGGTTATCAATTTCTAGAATCACTAGACTCTTTTTTAAAACTAATTAGATGATTAGGCTAATTAAATTCATTAGTTTAGAGTTGAAAAGACTTCTTTTAAGTCCAAGAACAGCAAGATTAATTAATTTACCAATTGTTCATGTTAGTTCAATTGGTAATCCCTTATTAAAGATTTAGCCACACATCATTATAAAATTCAAATCATGATTCATATTAATAAAAACCATCATATAAATAGAATATTCAAAAGAAATAAAGGAAATAACACGAATTAGAATAAGAACAAGGATGTAAAATTAGAATTAAAGAAATCTAACCCAAAGGTATCTATTCTTAGAGTCGTTTTGAACAATGCCTCTTTTCTTCTTTGATTGCACCTTTTCTGCCTCTTTAAGCCTCCAAGAGCATGTCTTGGCCAAGGATTCAAGTCTAAATTGTGTTCTGGTGCCCAGCTTCTACCACCACACTCAAATCCTTACCACAAGTGTTGTACTCTTGCTTTTTTCGCCATATTCTGCCTTTAAGAACATGTGCCATGCTCCTTTTGTTGTTGTGACCCTTGTAGACACTTAATTTGGTTTGAACAAAATAAACAAAATAAAAATAAAATAAAAAACAAAAATACATGAAAAGATTCATAGAAAAAACAAATACTAGTAATACAATGAAAACACAAAAGGAATGAAAATTAGTAAGACATGATAGAAACGAATAGGAACAAAATGAAATAAAAGAGCAAATGAAAAATAAAATGAAACAACAAAGAAAAGTGAGCAAAATAAAATATGGGAGAAATCAAGAAGAGAAAACAGGAGAAAATTTGGGAGAAGAAGAAATCAAGGAGTGAAAAGGTGAGACAAAGAAGGAAGTTCAAGGAGACAAGAAGAGAAAAAATGTGGGGAATGAATACAGAGGGGAAGAGAGGAGAAGGGGAGTTGACTTGGAGAGAAAAGGGGAAAGAGAAACAAAGAGCATGAGAAAATTGAAACAGAAAGCAAGAATTGAGGGAGAAAAGAAGAGAGGAGAACGGGGTGAACAAAGACAAGAAGGGGACTGAATACAAAATGAGAAAAAGAGGAAAATCAGAGCAGAAAGAAAAGAGTGGCCCAAAAAGAGAATGCATGCTCATGGAGGGGCATGAACTTCCCCTCACATAAGGGCCCACCAAGAGAGAAAAAGCTTAAGAGCGGAGCAAGCTAGAGTTGGAGGTACTCAGTTAGAGTGAAGGAGAGAAATTGAGATAGCAAAGTTAGTTAGAAGCTTGAGAAATCAAAATAGAGATGGTGAAATCGTGTTGCTGTATTCTTGTTTCTCATGTCAATAGGTTGAATTTCATGAAAATAAGCTAGGTAGATTGAAATATCATCATTTTTTTACCTCTTATATTGTAAGAAGATGAAATTTCATGTAGGTAACTAGATAGGATGAAATTTCTGTTGATGCTTTCTATTTCTTATACTATAATGGATGAAATCTCGTAGAAATGAACTAGATGTGTTGGATTTTTGCTGCTACTCACTTGTTTCTCATGTTATAATGGATGGACTTTAAATGAAAATAACGTGAGTTTGCTATTTACTAATGTTCTGTTCATATGAATTCAATTTATGTTGTTGCTGTAATGCTGTTGTTTCTGTTATTATTTCTGCAATTTTGTTGTTGTTTCATGCTGTCTCTGTAATTCTGCATGCTGCTTCATGCTATTTCTAATATTCTGTTGCTGTTTTGTGCTGATTCTATAATTCTACATGCTTTTTGATGTTGTTTCTGCAATTATGTTGTTGTTTTGTACTGTGTTGCTATGTTTTGCAGTTGTGTCTCCCCTCTTCTGGATATGTCAATTGTGTTCTCTTGCAATAATGCCAAAATTTAATAAAACTGGATGGTATCAATGTTTGCATATCTCTTGGTAAGTATGTGTATGCTAGTATGTAAAGTAATTCTCATTTGAGGCAATGCTCCTAGTATTTGGTGTGAGCACATGGAACTAGGTGTGTGCACTAAACACAACCCCTTTTTTAGGTTGCTTGGTATGCTTGAGTATGTGTGGTGTGTAGATGAAATCCCTCCACTATAATGCTACCTCTTAATTTCCGATTCAAGAGTGACCAACATGATAATTTAACTATTTAGTGAAGAGCATTCCCGATGCAGTTCCCCACTTCTGGATATCCTTTTCTTGAGTGATGATTTAATTGTCAAAGTAAGGAGTGTTTCTTGATGCAAGCCACACTTCTTGATTTCCCTTTTCACTAGAGTAAGTGTGCGTTATTTATTTGTTGTGCTATGATGAATGGCTACTGGGGTTGATTTTTAATGTTGTGTTTATGTATATGAGACTTATGACATGTGGAGATCTTGAAGTCCCTAATGCTCCTTTAACAATAATTGTTTTGGGATTGTAAAAGCCCTTATCTAGACTTTCTAAAGTTTTCAAAGGTTTTTGTTTCCCCCCCATCTGATGAAAAGTGATAGACTCACTTATGATAGGCTAATAGACAAATAAGGAGTTATTTACTATTAGTCTCGAGGAAAGTGATAACTTGGGTTCAATTCAGAAGGAAAGGATCCATTCATCATCTCTACAATCATTTGTTGGTGTTTACAACAAATACCTCAAAAATCTTTCCTTTAAAAATAATCAACTAAAACCTAGTGGATTTCCTATAATGAATAGGTTGAAATTGGAGGCATTCTTTTACCATTCAAAGGTAGAGTACCAAGGTAGACTTACTTTGGAGAGAAAGAGCCCACCTAGTGTTTCTCAAGTCCATTGGTATTTTCTATTCTACACTTTTCTAAAATCTAGTTTTAAACCCAAAAAAAATAGTAAACCTCCTAATGAGGAACCACAAGGTGGAATAAGGAGTTTTTCTCCTATAACCCTAAGGGAGGGTGTCTAAGTAGACCTAATCTAGGGGGAAAAGGTCTTCCTAACACTCTTATGAGATTTTCTAGCTTTCCATGCCTAATTTAAAAAAAAAAAAAAATCAATCTTTGTACTCTCTCTCTAAACAAAATGTGAACCTTCTAGTGATAAGTTAAGAATAAAACTATGAAGACACTTCCTCTTAATCTTGAAGGGAAGTATTCAAATGGATCTAATTTTAAGAGAAAGGGTTTATTTAATGCTTTTAAGAGGTTCACTGATATTTTGAAATCATTTTGATCTTGTGAACTAACTTGTCCTTCAATATGTCAAAGTTCTTTCACAAGCCATCACTCTAAGTATGTTTTGAAAACCAAAAGCAACAAAACACTAATGTAGTACCGAAAGGGCATTGTAGGGGTGCCAATAACTTTCTTACATGTAAGCCACCCCCAAACTTGTTCTTTGTAATGAAGATCATATTTTTTCAGTGTTTAACTTTACCATTTTTTCTAAGTCAGTGGCGATTCCATTTTTTTTTCCCAAAACCTATTTTCAAATGCAATTTTTTGTTTGCCACTTCACGTTGCAATGTCGACAACTTGGTAACTCCACTATAGACATTTGAGGGTTAGGCCACATGAGATGGTTTTTGTTGCATTTTGTTTTTTATTTCTATGCTTTGTTGAGATGTCAATTTCATTTAAATTCTAGATTTCTTATTGTGCATTTTGGACTTGCATCTTGAAATATTATTTCTATTTTTCCACTAAATTAGGCCTAGATGACTTATATTTCTGTAATAGTATCTACTATATCTATTGGATTAGCTGGCTCACCATTTATTTTGTTGGTCATGAGTGGGTGAATGAAAGTTCTTTTTCCCCTCACACATATACACATACACCACTTACCTTAGAAAAGGGGAGGTCATGATCCTTAAGCTATATACCAAGGCTCTTTTAGGAACCATGTACACTAGCAGGGAGGAGTAAAGGTTTGCCTTCATAAAACCATTAGGAGTTTAGATCCTCCCGTGGAACTAATAGTAACCTTAGAGCCAACCTGTTCAAGAAAGTTTGGCCTAAACCTTGAAGTGTAGAAATAATCCTAGGATTTTCCCTAATCTAGGCATGATGGGGAAATGATGTCTATTTGTTTACTTATAATCTCATGCTTATTTTCTGCCTTTGTAATTTTAATACTTTGCTAAAGAAGGACTCTCTTGTTGCATTCACCACTTTTACATGTATAAACTCTCTCCATCATGCATAGGTATAGGTTACAAGAAAAAACCTATTCGTAGTCACATGCATTTTGTATTTTGCACTTGTGTTATTTGCATTGAGTCATAGGTAATAAGGCAATGTTTTTGTGACCCTTGCAACTTTTTATCAACTTTACGAACTTGAGTTTTCCACTTTGCATTTCATGCATCATGTCCATGCATTGCATCATAGCATTATACCTTTGTATAATGCATCTTTTGTTCCAAGTAATTATTTCTTTCCAAATCATTGCTTCCTATGCTAGAAAGCTCAATTGTGGTGAATCATGGATGAGCAATGGCTTAGGGAGATGCAACAAGAGATCAATGACTTGAATTTGAACTTTTGGCTTCAATGGCCAAACATATCAATACTTTGTAACCTTCTTCCCATGGTAAAGAGGTTAAAGGTGCACCCATGATGCTCTCTAACTTAGCCAATGTAGGAGAAAAGATTAGGAGTCATATTTGAATTGTGGAATTGACTAGTTGACTAATTAAGAAATGCTAACTTAAGGAGCTTGGTCTAGGCAAAGAAGAAATGGGGATCCATGTGGGGCATTATAAGCATAAGATGAAAGGAAAAGGAAAACAAAAGGCATGCCCTGATGGTTATGGGGCATCTTACTCACCTTACCAAGTGTCTTGAGTGCAACCTCTTAAGTGTTGTAGGCACAACCAGTCTGGCCTACATACCTAACTCACAAATAGGTGCAATAATCCTAACCTACACCATTGTAACCTAGGCCTAAATTTCAGGTTAACCATTCTAAGTGACATGTTTAGAAAAATGTTGAGCATTAGACCCTATTCCCATGTCATACTCTCAATTACTCCCATAGCTATTATAAAACAACTTGGTGTTAATGGTTCCTATCACATCATTCCAGCCACCATACCCTTCATGATTTATGAGATGATTACATGCGTATACCATGTTAGGGCTAAGGGGCATTCAGTGGATAACTACATGGTCTTCAAGAGAAAGATTAGAGCATTGATTGATGCTAAATGGCTGAGCTTTGATCCTATTGCCTTAAGACCAGACATAGGTGGCAACTCTTTTCTTAGCCATGGGAATCAAGAAAGGAATGTATATGAGATCCAAATTCCTGTGAAGTTATTAGTAATTCAGCATGTGACAAAAGTGGCATTGCCTTAGACTAGGGCTATGGAGCCACGACCTATTAAGTGCAATTTTAGTGAAGTGTTGGCACTTAGGGAGACCATAGGGTAACTGATGATTAAAACCCTAAAGCCTTTCCCATGATAGAGTGACAAGGTGGTCCCAAGGGTACATGTCATTGATAGTCCCTAAAAGACTCCTATGAACATTGATCTCTAGACCCTATGCCATTTTGATGCTATTAAGGTTGAGCTCCCTTCAAAGGAGGAAAATTGAATCTGTTAAGCCATGCAACCCTAGAAATGAGCTATAGATAGATAGTTAAACTATATCTCACTTCTCTTTTTGATAGCCTCTTGATATCTGCTAATGGCTTTGCCCAAGGCCTTAGCAAGGATTTTGTACAAGCACCCCTTTGAATTCAATAAAACACCTTGCGAGATGAATGCATTGCCTTTCATTTCATCTTTTTACCTTATCTTGTTATTCAATGTTTATGTTATTTATATCAAATTTATGAGTGGATAAAAGATGACGGTCACTTAAGGGGTAGTACCACTAACCTTAATGAATTGATATTGAGGTAATCAAAGTTTTAATTTTTAACCTTTCCCAATATTGGTACCTTCGAGCATTAAATTGTTGAAAAGAGTTTTCTTAATTCATCTTGATTAAATTTAAAGGTCAATGATCAAATAGAATTGCTTCACAAAATATTCAATTCTCCTGGATGATTAAGTACCTCTAGTAATAAACAATGGTAAGGGTGTGTTAACCAACAAGAATGTTGTGAGGAAACAACTACCCTAGAACTTGGTTGAATGCCCTTTGAGATACCATATTTACTAAAGAAGTAATTTAGGACATCTTTGGACTATTTGGGCCTTTTCAAGCTAACCTTGATTGAAAGTGTGTCATCAACACTCAAAAAGTAATACCTTACCAATCACTAACAAGTAGATAGGATGAGTAAGATTCAATCCCATAGAGAGTGTAAGCAATAAAACATTGATATTCTTAAAACAAATGTAAATCAAATGGTGGGTTGGATGCAAAGTAACAATAGCAAGTAAACAAATATAAATGAAAAAGAAAATATTAGATGAAAACAACATCAATTTTAGGCTTTATCTCACCCTCATAGCTAATGGCAACAACCTAAGATCAAGCTAATCTACCTTATCAACCCTAGACAATAATAAGCTCTATTGCTCAAAATCTTTCTTAATTGTAACTAATGAAACAAACTCTTCACTAGCATTAACTCCTAGACAACCTAGAACAAGCTCTCTAGATTTAATGTAGTAGTAGCATTAAGTACAAAGAAATTAGGTTAATCTAAGTAATAATCACATAAGCTCAAATTATTTAACTCAGGTTATTTTATTCCCAATGAATTAAATGAAAACTTATCTATAATTGAAACCACTATGTACCACTTAATGATTAGAAAAAGGACTATTATGTATAAGTGTATCACAATCTTTAGATCTAGCAATAGCTATCCACTCAATCAACCTAATGTGCACTATTTAAGTTAATAAAGATAGATATCATAAGCTTTCAATTTAGAATAACATTAGGAACTTCATAGAAAGGAATAGAAATAACTTTACTAAACTAATTAAAACATCAACATGTGTTTAGAGATTAATATCCCCATGAACTGAACAAAAAAGTTCAGCCAGACATATTGAAAAATTGAAAACAAGTGCTCTAGATTGTGTGTCACAAGAAGAAGAAGAAGGTGTTAAAATAAATCCTAAGAGGCCTATTTATACATTAGTTGCCTCCTAATTCAATAAGGAGTTTGTTGCAGCTATTAGACATCACAAAGTTGCCCCAAACCCATGGATCTTCGCAAAATAGGTTTATTCTTGAATTCTGAATTTGTGTTGTCCTTTGAGATGAAGTTTTGTCCTAAAAGATGGTGAAATTCAAGCTTGGTCAATCATAAAGTTGTAGCCCTTTCTCTTAGGTTTCTGTATCCTTTTAAATAACCTTAATTGGACTTCTATAGCTAGAGATATTGTCAAAATACTATCACTCAAGTCAGAATCCTAATTTGAGTAGGACTAAAATTCTGAATTCTGCACTAATTTTGAACCTTTGGTTAGAGGTCCAAACAAATTCTAAATTGGATTATCTAGCCCATTATGAAAATCCCTAGATGTCTACTTTAAAACATCTAAAGGTTACTTTTCATTCTAGAATTCCTTGATGGTCTAAAACCTAAAAGACCACATTGAGGTCAGTTTTCTATCAAAATTGGAATTCTTCTCTTTTTCAATTAAAATATCCAAAGCTTGCCCATTCATGTCCTAACACAAATAGAACTCTAATAAGCATATGAAGACCTAGCAATAGGCTAGAAAAGCTATAAAATAAAGGGAAGAAAAATATAAAATTATGCACTTATGATTGATGCAAAAATTTTCATAGTCACCTATTTGATCCTTAAGAGATGGCAAGACCAGCATAAAACTTTCTTTCTCTAACTCTTGTCTACCTTAATGTTTTAGGTAGAAAAACCATGATTCTTACCTAAAAGGAGAGCTAAAAGGAGCATTTAAGCTATATAAAGAAACGGAATGCTATCTAGCATGATGAAAGAGTTGAGAATCCTTTCCCATTTGATCAAGCCTTAGTCATGTTAAAGGTAAAATAGAAATGGAAATCCTGAGAAATTGAGAGGAAAGAACTCAGAAAACTAAGGACAAAAGAAAAGGAGCCAAGACCAATAAGGAAAAGAAAAGGAATGGGTAAAGAGAAAAGGAAAGGTTTATCACCCTTGAACAAACAAGATTCTCATAATTCCAAAAGGAAAGAGAAATATGAGACATTGTGTGCTCAAAATGTTGGATCTTCTTCTTTGTTAAACCCTTATGCCATTGTTTTTGAGCCATTATCTTGGCTACACACTACAAGCAGAGAGAAGCCCTAGTGACCTTAACTAATATTGTAAGTTAACAAATGTGGAGAGGGACATAAGAATAAGCTCATGGGGTATCTATGAGTGTGAACACTTGCTCAAGAGCACAAACACTTGAGAGTGACTTAACTAGGTAAGTAGTTAATAAAGTACCCTTGATTCCAAAGAATTGAGTAATCTTAATTCACCGTATGCAATCCTTTGAGGCATCATGTTGGATAACATAATGGAAGAATTAAGGAATACTTTTCAACATCTCTTTGCTCAAAGGCTATTAAAGTTCAAACTAGGGGAAGAATCAGGAGAATGAACCCAATGTTGAAAATATTTTTATACCAAGGAGCAGTTTAAGCTCAAACTAGGGTAATAAATGGGAGAATGGGCCTAAATCTAAAAGCACACTTAGAAGAGTGGAGAGTTTTAACTGAGTGAAGTTACAAAGAGACTTCACTAAAGAGAGCTAAGCCTATAAAAGAGTGAGGAAGAGTTAGCAAATCCTAATTCCAAAAGGTACTACTCTTATGGGATTTGACACTCAAATCCACTCATAACTGGGGGCAATAAGTTGTAACCCATCCTCTAATACCATCTCTAGAGGATTAAAGTTCCCAATTCCATACCTGCCTTTGAGCTTTTCCTTGCCATAGATAGCCTTACTTCCTAGAATCCATTCTCATGCAAAACAAAAGGTGTCAAGTGCCTATTACAGGATGTTAACTAGGCAAGTACTTCTAGGGTGACTAAGATAAGAAGGTGGTCAAACCTCTTGTAAAACAAAGGAAAAAATAGTTTGAGGTCGTGTTTCCTTTACTTGATGAATGGATTGCATCATAAGTAAATGTTGAAAGGATCACAACCTCAATCACCAAATAGAAGATTGAAGCCGAGCTTGTTAGGGGGCATGACAAGAGAGGTTAATTCAGTAGTGCAAACAAGGATAGAAGGAATGGATGACATCCTTATGAATAAGGACTAAAAATTAAGGCAATCAATGTATCAAGAATTTTTTAGCACTGGAGGCAATTTGCCTTGAGTAAAGGAGTAAGTTAAGGAATTCTAGGGTGTCAAAGTTGGCTCATCCATATTTCCACCTCAAGAACTTTTATAGTTTGTTAGGTAATACTGACAAATTCTCTATAATCTAGAATGTCAATATGCATCTGCATTGAAGTCCATAGTACTTTCCAGCATGGTAATGTGCCTTTACATTATTGCATTGCATCTTTGGCATCTAGGTTTAATGCATCAACTCAGCATATCATTGAAAATGAATTCTCATGCATTAAACACATATATAGAACATGCATTTTAGTGTAACATGAAACCCTTTTCACAATTTCCTATTAAACATGCAGGCCCTTTTAACAAATTCCTGAAACATTTTTCACTTTTTTCCTTTTTGGGTGACTGCAAACCTTTTCACTTCATTCCTGTTGGTGTAACTTGAAACCCCTTTGACTCTAGCTATGTTGGGTAACTTGAAACCCACTCTCACTTAAACCTTTAGGGTAATCTAAAACCCTTTCATGTTAAACCTTGTTTGGGTAATTTTAAACCCTTTTCCTTAAAATCCAAAGTCATTCTTAAGTGTCCCTAGTGGGTGGACTATCGACTCTTCTCATTTCATTCTTGTTGGATACCAAAACACTTTTCCTTAAGTCCTAGGTCATTTTGAGTTGTCCTCGATGGGTGGATTGTCAACCCTTTCCAATTTCATTCTTGTTAGGTATTGAAACCCTTTCACAACATTCTGTTAGGATTTGAAATCTTTTTGCATTTAATCCTACTAAGTACTAAAACACTTTTCCATTTAATCTTGTTGGGCATTAAACCCTTCTCATAAATTCTTGTTGGGTGTTGAAACCCTTTTCCCTCACTTCTTATTAGGTATTAAGATCTTATTTACAAATTCTTGTTGGGTTTTGAAACC
Organism: Dicorynia guianensis; assembly: GCA_037013595.1. Classification (NCBI taxonomy): domain Eukaryota; kingdom Viridiplantae; phylum Streptophyta; class Magnoliopsida; order Fabales; family Fabaceae; genus Dicorynia; species Dicorynia guianensis. The sequence goes on along the minus strand of JASUAB010000002.1, from coordinate 17,653,629 downwards.
CCATTCCTTTCCTGTTATGTATTTCAAACATTTTACCTTCAAATCCTAAGTCATTCTAAGGTACCCCTAATAGGTGGATTGTCGACCCTTCCAATTTCAATCTTGTTGGGTATTGAAACCCTTTTCTTTAAATACTAGAACTTTCTTAGGTGTCCTTATGGGTGAATTGATGACCCCTTCTAATTTCATTCCTGTTAAGTATTGAAACCCTTTCGCAACTATCAGGGGGTATTGAAACCTTTTTGCATTTAATCCTAGTGGGTATTGAAACCCTTTTGATAAATTCTTGTTAGGTATTGAAACCCTTTTCACCACTTCCTATGAGGTATTGAAACCCTTATCACAAATTCTATCAGGTTTTGAAACCACTTTCACTTTCTATTGGGTATTTGAAACCCTTTACCTTCAAATCTGAAGTTGTTCTTAGGAGTAGGTGGATTATCAACCTTTCCAATTGCATTCTTGTTAGGTATCAAAACAACCTTAAATCTTAAACCTTTCTTAGGTGTCCCTAGTGGGAGGATTATTAATGCTTCCAATTTTATTCTTGTTGGGTATTGAAACCCATTATCATAAATCCTAAGTCATTTTTTGGTGTCCTCAATGGGTGACTTGTTGACCCTCCAATTTCATTCTTGTTGGGTAATTTGAAACCTCTTACTTTCATCTCGCTAAGTATCGTGAAACCCATTGCATTAAACCTTAAGTCACTCTTAGGTATCCCTATTAGGTGGATAGTAATCCTTCATTTTTAATCTTAAGTCATTCTTAGGTATCTTTAATGGATGGATAAGAACCCTTCAATTCAAATCCTAGGTCTTTCTTGGGTGTCTGCATTAAATGGATTGTTGACCATTCTATTTTGTATTCTTGTTAGGTATTGAAATCCATTGCATTTAGCCCTAAGTCACTCTTAGGTATCCTTGTTGCATGGATAATAACCCTTTTCTACCTTTGTCATTAAATCCTAAATGATTTTTTTTTTTAATTTAGTCACTATTGGGTGGATTATCAACCCTTCCAATTTTGTCCCTGCTGGGTGGATTGTTGACCTTTTTGATTTTGTTCCCATTGGGTGGAGTCATAGCCCTTCTGATTTATCCCCATTGGGTGAAGAGTAACCCTTCCAAGTTTGATCCTTATTAGGTGAATAGTAATCTTCTAATTTTGTCCCCATTGGGTGAATTTTTGACCCTTTCAATTTTAATCCCTAATAAGTGGTCAGTAACCCATCTAAGGAATCCCACTCTTTGGTTCTGACCCAAATTAGCATTTACCAACCTTTGCCTCTCTTCTAATACTTAGAAGATGAGTAAAGGGGGTCAATCTATAGACACTTAATTTGGTCCAACCAAAATAAAGAAAATTAAAATAAAATAAATAAACAACAATTAAAAAAGATTCATAGAAAAATAAATACTAGTAATACAATGAAAACACCAAAGAAATTAAAATTAGTAAGACAAAATAAAAAAAAAGAGGAAAATGAAATAAAAGAGCAAATGAACAGTAAAATGAAATAACAAAGAAAAGTGAGCAAAATAAGATGTGGGAGAAATCAAGAAGAGAAAAGAGGAGAAAACCTAGGAGGAGAAGAAGAAATCAAGGAATGAAGAAGAGAGGCAAAGAAGGAAGTTAAGGAAGACAAGAAGAGAAAAAATGTTAGGATGGACGCAAAGAAAGGAGAAAGCAAGTTGACTTGGAGAGAAAAAGGGAAAAGAAAGTGCAAGAAAATTGAAACAAAGAGAAAGAATTGAGGGAGAAAAGAAGAGAGGAGAATAAGGGTGAACAAAGATAAGAAGGGGACTAGAAATAAAATGAGAAAAAGAGGAAAATCAAAGCAAAAAAGGGAGCTATCCAAGAAAGAGAAAAGGGAGCACAGAGGGCTCTCTCTCACACTCATGGAGGGGCATAGACTTCCTTTCACATAGAGGCCCACCAACAGAGAAAAGGCTTAAGAGTGGAGAGAACTAAAGCTAGAGGGATACAGCTGGAGCAAAAGAGAGAAAACTGAGATGGCAAAGTAATCAAGGAAGCTTGAGAGAGCAAAATAGAGATGTTGAAATCTTGTTCTATATTCTTATTTCCCATATATCAATAGGTTGAATTTAAGGAGAATAGGCTGAGTAGACTAAAAATTCATTGTTGGTTTTATCTATCATATTTTAAGAAGATGAAAGTTCTTGAAGGGAACAAGATAGGTTGAAATTTTGGTTGATGCTTTCCTATTTCTTATATTATAATGGAAGAAATTGTACATAAATGAACTAGATGTGTTGGAATTTTGCTATTGTTTTTCCTAAGTTGTAATGGGTGAAATTTTGTGGTGATGCTTAAATGCCTTGGGATTTTAGGTCATGTTTTTCTAGTTTGCAAATCAAATTTCATTAATAAAGCTAGGAATGTTGGAAATTTTTGCCACTGCTCATGTTATAGTGGATAAACTTTAAATGAAAATGAGGTTAGTTTGCTATTTATCCATGTTCTATTATTGTTATGAATCTAATGCTCATTGTTGCTATAATGCTATTGTGTTTGTTATTGTTTCTTCTGCTTCTACACTTTTATTGCTATTTCATGATGTCTCTATAATTTTGCATGCTTTTTCATGCTATTTTTTATATTCTATTGTTGTTTTATGCTATTTTTCTAATTTTACATGCTATATTTGTAATTCTATTGTTGTTTTGTGTTGTCTTTGTGATTCTGCATGCTATCTCTACAATTCTATTGCTATTTTGTTCATGTTGCTGTGTTTTGTGATTATTTCTCCCCTTTTCTAGATGCCTCAATTGTGTTCTCTTACTATAATGGTATCAATGTTAGCATATCTCTTGGTAAGTGTGTCTTTGTTAGTATGTAAAGTGATGGTCATTTGAGCCCAATATTTGTGTTAGCACATGGAACTAGGTACATGCACTAAACACACCCCCTTTTTAGGTTGCTTGGTTTGCTTAAGCAAGTTGTGAAATGTAGATGAAATCCCTCCACTATACCCTTACTTCTTGATTTCCTCTTCAAGAGTCACAAATGTAATCAATTTAACTATTGAGTGAGGAGTATCGCCGACACAGTTCCTCACTTTTGGATATTCTTTTCTAGAGTGATGATTAATTGTCAGAGTGGGGATTGTTTCCTGATGTAGGCCCTGCTTCTAGATTTCCCTTTTCTCTAAAGTGTGTATGCATTATTTATTTGTTGTGCTATGATGAATAGCTATTGGAATTGATATTTTAATTGCTTGTTTGTGCTATGTGAGACTTATGACTCTTGAAGGTCCCTAATTCTCCTTTAACAATAAATGTTTTGGGATTGTAAAACCCTTTTTTTAGACTTTCTAAAATTTTCAAAGGTTTTCACTTCCCCCATTTTAAATTCATTCGTCAAAATACAATAGACTCACTTTTGATGGGCTAATAGACATATGAGGAGTCACTTGCTATTAATCACAAGAAGAGGTGATGACCTGGGTCTGATTCAAAGGGAAAGGTCTCATTCATTACCTCTCTAATGGTTTGCCAATGTTTACAACAATTATCTCAAAAATCATTCCTTTTGAAAAAATCAATTAAAACTCAGTGGATTTCCAATGACGAATAGGTTGAACGTGGAGGCATTCTTTGTAACACTAATGTGGCATTGAAAGGGTGCTGTAAAGGTGGTAATATCTTCCCTACACATAACCAAGCCCTAAACTTGTTCTTTGTAACATAGACCATGTTTTTTCAATGTTCAACTTCACCATTTCTATCTAAGTCAAGGGTGACTTCATTTTTTCTTTTTTCCAAAACCCATTTTTAAACTTTATTTTTTGTTCACCACTCCGCATTGTGATGTTGACAACCCTATCTTTCCTTCTTTAAATCCTTCTTGGATAGGATTTGGTTAATCTTGGAAGATTTTTTGGGTGCAAACCATCCCAAGAATTCAAAAAGATCCCAAAAACTGTAGATTGGGCATTCTAGTAAGCTCTTATGTGATCCTGACCTTTCCTGATTATCGAGCCCATAAATCATGCTTAGTTGCTCGTCAAAGTCTGATTAGGAACCTTCTAATAAGTGGAAAAGTGGATCTTGGTCCTTTCTTTGCTTTTAAATAGGTCGTGGCCCACTTCTTAGATTTTAGGTTGACATAGACAATGATAGCTCAAATCTGAGTTTACTTTGAACTCTAGCTACTTTCCCATGTTTGACTCAACTTAGAACTATTGGGTACCCACTCAATTTTGAAGAGTGGGCCCCTATCATGACCTTCTTAGTTCATGTTGAACTCCTGGATCAATTGATGAGTATTGAGCTCAATTGGTCTAAGGCATTCCACTTTGCAATATAGCATATCCAATAGACTTCAAAATTTGTCCACAATTTACTATAACTTAGTCACATTATTTGGGGGCCCATGAGTACTCATTGAAAGCTTTGGATGTCTAGTTTCACATGCAACATGAATCACTGTGATGAAACTTAAGTATCCCAAGATATGACCCATTCTCTATAGACTGCTAGATAGGCATGAACTAGACTACTCATGATTTGTTGAGTGATATGAACAAATGAACCATATCCAATCAAGGCACATGACTAGATTCACATGAATCAAGAATATGCTCAATTAGATGTGAGGAACTTTAGATATGAACCAATCTTTAGTTGTTGCTAATTGTTGGCCAGAAGACTCAAGTCTTCAAGATTCTTTTGATCTTAAGGTGAATTATAATCAATTGAATCCCCCAAACAACCATAAAACACTAAGAAAAAGGGTATTAAAATATGGTAGAAGTTTGACTCAACAAATACATTTATGTGTATACCTAGAGTTTCCAAATCTAACCTATACCAATTTACATGAAAGTACGAAGGAGAATGTTTAACACCTTGCTAGATTTTTCAGTCAAGACACATGAGAAGTAGCATAAATCATTTTTCAAGCATCAATTATTTTTCTGTAAGAAAATTGTGCACTTAGCATTCAATTTACCTACAAGGGATATAGGGGAGGGTTATTGAATTTAACATAACCTATATGCTTTAACAATGAAATCAAAGGATCAACTGAGTCAAAACAAAAGGATTCATTTAAACTATATATTTTACAATCATATTTTTTAAAATAAAATTCTTTTAATCTATGAAGACTATGTAGTTTCAAGTTTTAAAAAACACTAAAAAAGAGCAAAGATAGAACAACTTTGAAATATGGCATTGAGGTTGAAGTTAAACCCTAGCCAAAACTTAAGACTCACATTTGTGCTAGTTTTTTTGAATTGATATAATTTCAATGATTAAATTAGATATGAGCAACCTATAAATGAAGACAATAACAAGGGAAATTAGTATCAAGATTTTGCAAGCTAACCAATTTCTAAATGAAAAATACTAGTACAGCATGTCCATATATAACCAGCCGACAATAAGATTGAAAAGATTTAAAGTAACATGCATTATGTAGAATCAAAGAAGAATAGTTCTATTAGAACTCAAATAAGTAATTATAAAAATAAAATTAATTAAGTATATAGGTTAGATCAGTTAATTAACTTATGTTATAGTTATCATTGTTGATTTTTATATTGAGATTGTTTTTCCTAATCCTTTTCTTGCACACAAAACCATCTTGCTATTTTTGTACCAAGGCTTCTTGTTGGTTTTTGTTTGCGTGGTCCTAGTGAGTTCATTTTAAATTTTTATTTTTGGTTTGGTTGGAATAATTTCTTAAATGTTTGAAATAATATCTTTTTAGCTTCTATAGTACCAATTGAAATATCAGTCACATGTTCGACTATGAGTCTTAAATAGATATAGGATTACTCTATTTGGTAACTCCGCCAAAGAGTGCCCAACCTAGTAAGTGACCATTTTGGTCAATGAAATAGTTAATTTTCTATGGTGGTTTAAAAATAATTTTAAAATTTCAGATGGGCAAAATAATTTGAAAAAATTTATGTCTTTCTCACTTTTATATATAGTATAAATATAGATATAGATTTTTTACTTTCACATAAGTTATTGTTTGTTATTTATGTACAAAAGTAGTGTAGTACTTTGGTTTAAGGTTTAAGCCAATGTCAATTGCATACATTTTGACTTCCAAGTGGGAAGATCTAAAACTATTTCTACATCAAGAAAGAGAAGGATATATGATGGAAATACAATCACCCACAGAACCAAGTGATGGTAATATTGTTGTTTGTGGCTTTTTTGTGACAAAGTTATAACTTGTGGCATTATGAAAGTAAAAAAGTAGGAGAGAAGGGGTATGTTAAAGCATGTAAGAATGTGCATCCTAAAGTATGACAAAAGTCACAACATTATGAAGAAAAGAAGGACAAAGAAAAAGTTGCATCTAATGGTGGTTTGGTACTTAAGTTTTATGATCTTGGAGAGGATGAAGAAGAAAGTCCATGGCCATGTGGTAAGGGTAGTAGGCCAAGTCAAGTGGAGGAAGATTCCCCCTCTTAGTGGAAGGTAGGAAGGGTAGTCAAAGGCACTATGGATTTATACTTTTTCAAAGGATAGAAAATTCTCATCAAGAAAAAAAGAAGGCCAAGTTGGGCAAACAAGTGAAAATGATGCATGTGATAAAGAAACTAGGGCTAGAACAATTTACACTACTAGAAATTTATTAATTATAGACAGGCTTTATTGACAAAACTTATTCCATGAATAAAAAAATTGATATTACAATTGATAAAATAAAAAAATAGGGATTGGCAACCAAAATGATTGGTAGTTTGATATTTAGTTGGTAAGTCCATATAAAATATGTGCATTTTTTTAAGGAAATAAATTACCCACAATTTTTTTTGGGGAAATTTCTATGGTAAAATATAATTATTTTAGCATTTGTAGGGAAACATTCACCAATAGCAAAATTAATCGATAATTTGATTGCTTGAGTAGTCAAACATATAACTATCAAAGTAAATGTGTTACTAGCAATTTGAAATTGTTCGACAACTCAAACAATGAATTGCCAATGCAATTCTATTGGCAAAATAGTTATTAAAACAACATCATTTCAATTACTGTGAGTTTCCCTCAGTAGAAATAAAATATTCGTTGGTAATTCCAGATCTGAAGTACATTGCCATCCTAGCTATCTCCCTTCCCTTTCTTTCGTTACTCTCTTTGCATCTCTATCTAAGATTTCAATAAGAAAACTTGTAACTCTATTGTTTGGGCATTTGGTTTGTTGCTACTGTTGAAATAAAAGGCATGTAGTTGATTTCATCTCTCAATGTATTGTTTGTAAATTTCAATTGTTGTGTGGTGGTTAATAATGTCTACATGTAATTGTGATACTTGTTTTTATATAGAATTTATTAAAAATTGTTTGTGGTATAGAGTTGGCCCAAAATCTAAGGTGTATTATATTATATTTGTTATCAAATAATGAAAATTTCATAATATCATAGATGAATGTATAACAAAAATTGCCTAGGTCAAGGGGGACTTGGGCCAAATTTTGTGGATATGGTGGATAGTTTTGTTGGCTATGCTTGTTAGTTGTTGCTATACATATCCAAAGGGACTATCAAGGGTCATTATAGTAAATGCAAATGTGAGACATTATTAATTCCAAAAATGGTTAGGTATTTTATATATAGATATGGATTTAAACCTTAATATTGCTATTGGACAAACCATGTGATGAAGTCCCACATCGGTTAGGTAGAGAGGTCTTGGGTGATATATATATGGGTTTGCAAACCTTCCCTTACGAGCTAGCTTTTAAGGTGGAGTTAGGTAGGTTTGTATCATATGGTATCAGAGCCTACCCTGCTCTAGCCAGTGTAGGCCATGGATCCTGGTTCTCTGTATGAGGACATACAATCCAAAGTGGTCGAGAATGATGAAGTTTCATATTGGTTAGGCAAAGAGGTCTTGGGTGATATATATAGGTTCACAAACCTTCCCTTATAAGCTAGCTTTTAAGTTAGAGTTAGGCGGGTTTGTATCACCATGATAAGCAAGAACCATTAGTTTAGACTGGATTTGACTACTATGCCGCTATAAGTACTTTTGCCAGTGTTTATGAGCATTACTATGATAATTTTACTTATCATCAATGCATGGCTTTTTATGCTACTAGGCTTAATTTCAAATTGCACTACCAAGAGAACTTAGAAGAATCTTTAAATCTCAAGGCACAACATTTTTATAATTTGTTATGTGCTTCTGAACCACAACCAATACACATTTGATTAATAGTCAAGTCTTATGAGGGAGACTTATCCTCAGCACAATCTAGTGCCTAATATTCTTATGAGTCTAGGAGTAGTACTTAAAATAGGACTAAAACTCAATAAAATTGATTGCTAAATTAATGGTTACATGATGTACTACAAAGACAATGCATAATAGAGGGAATACAAATTTTGTAATTCTCTCAAATATAAACCCAGCTGAAAAGATAGAGGGAAAGAAATACCTGATGTAAGAATGTATTATTTGCCTTTGATTCCTAGGCTACAAAGGCTATATACTTCCATAAGTTCATCATTGCACATGAGATGACATTTTGAGAATAGGTGGGTGAAAGGCATGTTGAGCCACCCATTAGATGGGGAAGCATGAAAGCACTTTGACACCCCTACAGTGTAAGGTTGGGTTTATATGTTGACAAATTCACTTTGTACAACTAGTCCATGGCATTGTACTCTTGTTGGTCATTGATTGTAATTTGTAACTCCTTATGATCATCTTCTAGAGTGCTACATGACTACCTTGTACATGTTCTTGACATGTCTTGCTTTTAGCCTAAGTAACCTACCACTAATAGACAAGCTAAAACAATTATGATGGTAGGGTTTTTTGACCTATCATATAACCACAACCAAATTTCATGATATAGGTAGCATTAATGCAAACCTTCAATGATTTCCCTCTATATGAAATGTTGTCATGGTGGAGTATAGTAGGAAAACTAGCCTTTCCATTTGCATGGGGGAAAGCATGGAATTCACCTTGACACACTAAAGTAAAAACTCTTCATTTAATTTGCATTAGCTATTCTTCAGCCTTAATCATCTATTCAAGTAGAAGAAGACAACATTGAGGAATAACGTTAAGAGTGATAAATCTCCAACAAGGCTGATGTGAGAACAAGTTTGTGCTAAGGTTAGTGGTTTGCTTAAGATTATAGAGGATGGGTCTCATGGGTTTTGGGGTTAGTCATAGCTAGATCAAACAATGCATCTTCTAGGAGTTATCTTATTGGAAGCATAACTTGATTCAACATAATTTAGATGTCATGCATATATAAAAGAACATCTTTGACAATACTTTTGGTATCATGATAGATTTGAAGGGAAAAAACCAAAGACACTAAGAAAGTGAGATTGGACTTGAAAGAATATTGCTGGTGACAAGACTTGGACTTAATTGAATAGCCAATGGCATTTTTACCAAGCTTAAGGCAACTTACATGCTTAGCTTGTAGCAAGAAGAGCTAAATGAAGATGGTAGACAAACTCAAAATACCAGATGGCTATCCCTCAAACTTAGCTAGATGTATTGATAAGAGGTAGGGAAAGTTTGTTTGCATAAAAAGTCATGACCACCATGTATATATGGAGTGTTTGTTATGCACTACATTCAAAGCATTGCTCAAGAATATGTGAAGCATCTTACAGAGTTAAATCAATTGTTCTAGGTCTTGTGCTAAACCACAATAAGAGTAAATAACTTATTAGCTATGCAACAAAACATTCCCATGATATGTGTAAGTTTGAAAAAGATTTTCTCTCTTACCTTCTTTGACTCCTATTGAGATCACAATGCAGAAGCAATGAATAGAAATCAAATTTGAAAACAAGTTTTGGGAAAGGGGTTTAGGAATAAAGAAAATGTTGGAGTCACCACTAACCTAAATTGAAATGGTGAGCTCAAATATCAAAAAGTTGGTCTACCTTACAAAAATTGGGTTAGGGATTGGTTGCACATAAGGTATTAGCACTCCTACAATGCTATTTTGGTACCACATTGGTGTTTTGTTACTTTTTGGTTTCAAAACTATGCTTTGCGTTTTGTAAGAACAAATTTTTTTTTGGTCTCACTTGGTTATGCATGTGATCAAGCATGATGTGTGATTAATATTATTAGTGAGTGACATTTAGCCATTACAGTGGAAAGGGTATTCGATGCATGATTCATATGGACTTACATTGAAACAAGTTTACCTAGCTTGACTAAGGCTTATAAGGGATACCAAGCTCAACTAGGGTTTTCAAAGGTGTTTTTGGCTTCGAGGGATCCCAAAATAAAGGTGGATTCATGCTAATCATGTCATCTGAGCTTTGCCAATTTCTCCAACATGACTACCCTTTGTATAATTAGCATCAATCGCTCTCGCCTACCTCACAAACAATCGTTGTTAGGAAGAATCAAGATTTGAAAGGCAATAATTGGACATTGAGTTTTAGGCAAATCAATTCATTATGAATGTGTAAGGGGGCCTCCACCAATTTCTCTCATATAACCCATAATTTAATCACCCTTGAGATAGTTAGCAATGGTTGCTCTTGCCAACCACACTAATGACCATCATTAGGAAGAATCAAGGTTTCGAAAAGATAGGGTGGATATGTGAAGAAAGGCATAGGATTCCAAAGATAAGGATTCATGCTAATCATGTTAAGTGAGCTATGTTGATTTCTTCACCATAACCCATAACGTGATTAATCTTGAGATAGTTAGTGGAGGTTACTTTCACTAACCTCTGACATCTTTCATCAAGAAGAATTAGGTATGAAAGGTAGAGGTTAAATAATGGGAAGAAAATCAATGGACAGGAAGAATCAAGCTTGAATGGTACAAGTAAAGTAGCAAGAAGAAAAGCAATGGATTCTAAGGACAAGATTTATGCCAATCATGTTAAATAAGCTATGCCAATTTCTCCAACTTAGCCCATAACACAACTAGCCATGGGATAGCTAGCAATAGTTGTTCTTGCTAATCACACAAACAACTATCGTCGACAAGTGCATTGTATATTAATAACATAGTTCCTAATCACAATGTCAAACTCTACCAAATTCAAAATAATGATGGAGAAAGGGAAGAGTCCACAAGATTATGGGTCATACAAATAAGGGGGTCAACAATATTCCTATGCCTCTTGCATTTCACAACATCAATGAGATTATTGGAAATTGAAAAAGAAAGGGAAGAGCTAAAAGAATAGGATCATGCAAAGAAGGACTCAATATCAGCAATATTCCAACACCTCTTTCAATCCACAAAATCAATGGGATTCAAGGAAATTTAATAAGAAAGGGAAGAGTCCCAAAAAGTAGGAGTCATGCATAAGAGATGGGGAATCTCAACAAGCAATCCATAAAGAAAAGGAAGACTCCATAAGGTTAGGGGTCATGCAATGGACGGAGCTAAATCTTGTGTTTAAAAGAAATTCTCCGAGTCCAAAGTTTACTTACATCCAATAATTCCTACACAATTCCCATAATCATGTGTTAAAATAATTTGAGGAGTAAGTAATCCAATTAAAATGTCACTACAGATGAACATTAATCACATCATAGAACTCCAAGAATTGAAGACACCATTCACCTTAAGTCCTTTGCTTTTGGGAGGGATTAATTCCTACTTTTTATGGAGATATCACTTAAATGATTTAAAAAATTATCTTCATTGGGTCCCACAACTAATCTTAGATAACCCAAAAACAGTCAAAACATAAAAATTCTATCAAGGTATAAACCATCTATTTTGCCTTCAAAGAGAAAATAATGAAATAGGACACAAATGGGATTTATGGGGGTGAACTTTCATGGCCGGCCATCTTGTCTATTTTAGTTGTTTTCTTTTTTTCTAAAATCTAAACAAAAATGAGATGAATTCATAAGAATCTTTCTCAATTTGACTTCAAATTTTCTAAAAAAGAGCACTAATTTTGTTAAATCAATTTGCTAAAGGGGACTATTTTCTATATTTTTTGGAAAGTAAAAAGATTTTCAAAAATAATATTGTTATGTTTTCCAATTTTCTTTAGAATTTTTCCAAAAATATACCAGAATTTTCTAAAAATTTTTTGAATCCAACTAAATATTTTATTTTATTTTCCTACAATATTTTTAATCCAAATTAATTAAATAAGGGGAAGGATAGGGTGCATCACACCCTATGGAGGGTACATTGCACCCTTCTTCACCAAGAGCCCATGGCTATAAGAAAAACAGAGCCTCCATGCCACATCCACACCTCCTTTTTCTATGAAAATGTAGGAATCCCAAGATCACCATAACTTCTAGAATATAGCAACACATAGCTTCCTAAAAGAATGCAAAACTCAACAAAATCTAAAAAGAATGGAGCACCTACCTAAAGAAGTGAGCAGTTGGAATGAGGGATTCCATGTTCCTAATGAGCTAATGACTCCCATGTAAGCCTTTAGTACTCAAAGATTGCAATGAAGACCTCATTGGGTACATTTTGTACTCCACTGTTTTCAAATGCCCTATGTGTGGTAGTGCATTACCTCTCCTCTATGTGAGCCTCCTCTTACCTCTCCTCTATATAAGCCTCCTCTTCACTTTCTCTTTACTTTCTTGGTGTGCTTGAAGTTGGTGAAAGAAAAAAGAGTGTCCCTCCTTAGTCAACTCTCTCTTTTCCCCTTTTTGTTCCTACCTAGTGGTGAGTCTCTCTCGATTCTAGTTTGCTCCCTCACTCTCCTTTCTCTCTAGCTCTCTATTTCTCCAATGTGCAGGAGTCTAATCTATGGCAGTCAAACCCCTTTCTTAGCTTTTTCTCCATAAAAACCCTAACTAAAAACCTTCTAGAAGCTAGCTCACCTCTATCTGTTAAGCCCTTTCCATTTCTCTCTCTACCTCCTTTTATTTTCTTTTTTTATTCTTTTTGTATTTTCCTATTTTTCAATTCTCATCTTTTGTCTTTTTGTTCATTTGTCTTTTTCTCATTTTGGCATTTCTGTTACTTTCTCTTGGCCTTTTGCTACCACTCACTTTTTCTTTTTTATTATTTTGCTTTTTATTTTATTTTGATTTTATTTTGGTATTATTTCCTTACTAATATTTGTTTTTCTAATTATCTTTATGTTATCAACTTTTGTATTATTATATCTTACAAAAATTTTTTATAGAACATTTTTATTTATTTTGGTTTTTTATTTTGGTCAAATTAAATTAAGGGTCTACAGATTGCCTTCCTTTGCTTATGTTCTAAGTATTAGAAAATGAGGAGCAAAGGTTGATAAACACTAATTTAGGCTAAAACCAAAGGGCATGATGACCTAGATGGCTTCCACCCATTGAGAATTAGTTCAGAATGTTCGACAATCCACTCAATGAGATTAAAATTAGAAGGGCCAAAACTCCACCCAACGGGAACAAAATTAGAATGGGTGACAATGACAAAATCAAAAGATTTAAAAATCCACCTGATAGGGGACAAAATCTAAGGTCGACAATCCACCTAACATAGACAAAATTGGAAGGACCATCTATCCATCTAATGGGGAAACCTAAGAAAACCACTTAGGATTTAATATGAAAGGTTTTAATCTACCCAATAGGGATACCTAAGAGCAACTTTGGATTTAAAGTGTAGGGTTACCATTCATTCAACAGTGATAACTAAGGGTGACTTAGGATTTAATGCAAAAGATTTCACCACCTGACAAGGATAAAATTAAAAGGGCCAACAATCCACCTAACAAGAACAAAATTATAAGGGTTGACAATCCATCCAATGGGACACCTTAGAAAACTACCCAAGATTCAATGTGAAAGGTTTTGATCCAAGCAAAAGGAATACTTAAGAGTACTTAGAATTTAAAGTGTAGGGTTATCATCCTCCTAACAAGGATACCTAAAGGTGACTTAGGATTTAAAATGAAGGGTTTCAAATTATCAAACAAGATTCAATTTAAAAGGGTTTCAAATTACCCAAAGAAGATTCAATGTAAAAAAAGGTTTTAGATTAACCAAACAATTTGAATGTAGAAAGGGTTTTGAGTTACCCAACAAGGTTTAATATGAGAGGGTTTCAAGTTATGCAACATGGTTTAATGTGAGAGTGTTTTGAGTTAGTCAATAAGGTTTAATGTGAGAGGGTTTCAAGTTACCCAACAAGGTTAAATGTAGGTTGGGTTTTGAGTTACTTGATAAGGTTAAATACAAGAGAGTTTAGATACCCAACAAGAATAAATGAAAGGATTTCAGGTTAACCTAGTAGGATTCAATATAAAATGTGGTTTTGAGTCACCCAACAAGCTTAAATGTAGAGCAGGTTTTGAGTTACCTAACAAGGTTTACTGTGAAGGGGTTTCAGGTCACCTTAACAAAATTCAATGTAGGGTTTTAGATTACCTAAACAAGGATTCAATGTTAAAAAGGTTTCAGATTACCTAAACAAGATACAATGTAAAAAGGGTTTCAAGTCACCCAATAAGTTTATATGTGGAATGGGTTTTGTGTTACCCAACAAGTTTTTATGTGAGAGGGTTTTGAGTTACCTAACAAGGTTAAAGCAAAAGGGTTTCAAGTTATCCTAACTAGAAAAGAGTGAATAAGGTTTCAATACCTAACAAAAATGAAATTCATAGGGTTGATAATCTACCTAATGAGGACACCTAAGAAAACCACTTAGGATTTAATGCAAAAGGGTTTCAATGACCAACAAGAATGAAGTCAAATAAGTCAACAATCCACCCAATAGGGACACTTTAGAAAAACACTAAGCATTAAAAGTGAAAGGTTTAACACATGAGGAAAGTTAGTGTTTGATTATGAGAGCAAAAGTCAAGGTTTGGTGACATGAAGGAAGGTTAAGGTGTGAGGACCTAAGCAAAAGTCAGAATTTGGTGACCTAAGGAATAGTTAGGGTTTTGGTAACTTGAAGGAAAGTCAAGGTTTGATGACTTGAGGGAAAGTTAGGGTTTTGTGATCTAAAGGAAAGTCAAGGTTTGAAAATTTGAAGAAACTAAGGTTTGATGACTTGAGAGGAAGTCAAGGTTTGATGACTAAGTAGAAGTCAAGGTTTGGTGACCTTAGGGAACATTAAGGTTTGATGACTTGAGTAAAAGTCATAGTGTGGTGACCAAAGGAAAAGTTAGGGTTTGATGATCTAAGAAAACCAGGGTTCAAAGTTTAATCTAAAGAAAGATTAGGGGCAATTGATGATTCTCAATGATGTTGCTCCATTAAGAAAGTTGATTTACCATGGGTTAGACTTGAAAAGCTTACCCAATCGAGATATGAGGGGCAGCTCTCTTGGAAGGTAGGGTTTGATGCAAGGCTTTGCCTAGTGAAGGGCTAATCATCATGAAATGCTCATCATGTGTGAAGTGCTCGTGATCACTTGTTTGACCTTCACAAAAAGATGACATTCTTGACATAAGCATGCACTTGGTGCATGAAAGGTCTGAATTGAAATGCCATGCTTGTCATGATATAATGCCTAACTAAAATAAAAAGCTTGGTCTCTTAAAAATCTTGAGGCAGTATGCTTGACATGCGAAAGGATTTCAATTTCTTGAAGATCAATGCAATAATGATATGCTTGACATAACACAAAATTATCCTAGATACGAAAGATGCAACAACATTATGAGGATGTATGCTGACATACTAGAAGGAATCATGAACTTCATTGTACCATGCAAGAACTTTTATGAATGCTACTCCCCAAACCTTTAGGAGCTCTTAAGGTGAAATCATGAATGATTTAACTTTTGTTCTCTTGATTCTTTTCTTGGTTACCCATGCCATCAAGGAGGGTTGCCCTAGTATCATAGAATCATCAATACATTCATTGCCCCAATTTCTACTTCTTTTGCATGAGGTCATCATTGTTTTTATTGCCCTTATTTGCATTTTGTTATGCCACTTCCAATAAGCCCAATATCTTTTTTCTCTAGGAATTGAGGACACCACTTTCAATCTTTACTCATGATGCAATCCATTCATCAAGTGAGGGGAAACATGACTTCGAAACAATTTTTCATTGCACCAAAGATTTGATAACTCTTGAATCCATATCATGGTCCTCTAGGAATTTAGAGAGAAAAGGGCCATCTAGTATATCAAAGGTCCATTGGCATTTCCTTCTGCCTTTCCTAAAATCAAATTGTAAACCAAGAAAGGGTATACTTTATGCTCTTATAAGGTTTATTGCCTTTTAACTCTCCTTTTGAAAAAGATTTGTCTCTTACCCATTCATAAAACCAAGGGCCCTCTATAATGAATTAGGAATTGAAGTGTGGAGTCATTTTCTCTTAATTCTAAGGAAAAGCACCCAAGTGGATCTGATTAAAAGAGAAAGGATCCATTTGATACTTTTAGCAAGTTCATTAGTATTTTCAATTGTCTTGATTTCATAAAACCACCCATTCTCCTAAATTTCAAAAGTTTTCTGCTAGTAGACATTCAAAGCATGGTTTAAAACCAAAAAGTAACAAAACACTAATGTGGTACCACAAGAGCATTGTAGGGGTGGTAATATCTTCCTTATGCGTAACTGATCCCCAAACCCAAATTTTTGCAATGCAAATCTTTCTTTTCCCAAACCTGTTTTCAAACTCAATTTTTGTTCACAACTCCACATCACATATCGATAGCTTTAGACCCCTAATTTGGTTCAACTAAAATAAAATGAATGGTAAGTTAAAAAGTTTCCACAAAAAAATACCAGTAATAAAATAACAAGTAAGGAAAAGATAATAAAATGAAAAAATAGTGAAACAAAGAGAAGGAGCAAAAAAAAAAATGAAATGAAGGGAGAAAAGCCAAGGGAAGTTCAAATTAGAAAGAGGAGAGAACAGAATAACAAAAGAAATCAACATATAAGAATTGAATGGAAAAAGAAGAAAAGTTAGCAAATAAGAAAAATTAGAAAATGAAAAAAGAAAGATAAACAAAAAAGAAAATAAAAAAAGAAAAATTCTAAAAGCTTGTGGAAGAAAATTGGGGACCATACTTAGGGGTATTTCAGTTAGGAGCTAAAAAAATGAAGGAAATTGGTTAGAGAGGCCAGCGACTAAACTTGCCAGCACATTCACAAGGAGCTCTCACAAGCTTAAGCCGCTCTCACTTCTCTAGGACTAGGAAGTTTCTCACATTATCCCTCAGCTACACACTCACACACATGCCTTGAGAGGTGGGAGAGTGAGGGAGGCATGAGAAAGGGAGAAGAAAGGGTGAGCAGCTAACAAAACAAGGAACCTTGTTAGAGAAAAAGAGGCAGCAAAAAGCTCTTCTCACGGAGGAATTTGGTAAGGCCTTAATAGAATTTGCTATTGGTTGGATATTGAGTCTCCTTAATTTGAATATGCTGTGATTTTGAATACATCAGTGGTATTTGATCCTCTTTGATAGAAATTTGCTTTGGTGTAGCTACCGACTTTATGATTTGGTATTTTCCTTTTATTAAAGATCATGTACTGTTACTTTGTTGGGCATCAAAAATAACATCATGATAAATTTTGGGGAATTATTTGTGGCAAGAAGTTTGTTGTGACACTTCAAACTTTAATAAGAGTGCTTGTTTAAATTGTGAACAGCCAATGTATTTTATGTTTTGCTATTAAGCATTTGCTAATGTTATGGTGTGGTTTACTTGCCTCAATTGTTGCTTAACAAACATTAAGAAGGATCTGATTTTCGTTGTTGTTTACATCTGTATGCTGCTATATCTTACTGTTTTCTGCTGATGTTACTGCTGTTTCTGCTGTATCTAGTCGTTATTACTGCTATCTGCTACTGTTTTGTATATCTGGTTACTGTCATGTGGTGTTGTTACTGTTGTATGTTGTGGTCTGTTTTCACGCTGAATTAGCTGTTGCAATGTGTTTTTTGGCTGTTGTCCTCCTGTAATTCATTTCTGTTCAACATGATCAGCTGCTCCATGCTAGTTCATTTGCTGTAATTCATTGTTTCTCTTTTGCAGTATGCTGCCATCTTGCTATAATTCATTCTGTGCCATTGTTCCCACTGAATTTATGATACTGTATAATTGTTCAGCTGTCTCGTTGTGTTCTAGTGCTGTTTGCAATGCATTATTACTATATTTACTGTGTTTTTTTTTTTTTTTGCAATAATAATGAAACTTCAATGAAAAATAAATGGTGTTGATACTTGTATGTTTCTATTTCTGCTGACAACATTCACCTTTTCATGTTTTGCCGCTATGAATTAAATCCCCAAATATGTGTCTCATCCAAAGGAAAGTAACAACTCCTTAGTAGGGACTCTGGACTCTCTATGTGCATGTGATGTTTACCGAAATGCTTCTTGAACTTATTCATCAATTGTGTGTTGAACCTATTCTTATCAACACATAAAAGAGATTATTAATTGAGGTTCAACATTCTTAGGATTTGGTGTGGACCATTGGAGCCCTGTTAAGTATGCTAAACTTGATTTTAAAGTTGTTTAGTTAGCTTGAGCAAATGTAGTGTGTGCAAGTGAAATTCCCCATCGCATGGCCCCACTTCTAGTCACCCCTTTCTTATGTAATGAATGTATGCTGCTCTTTGATTTACTCACTAAGTGAGGAGTACTTCCTAATGCAAGCCCATATTTCCTGAGCTATCCTTCTCTTATGTGGCAAATGTATACCATTCTTTTTAATTTGGAGTGAGGAGTGCTTCTGAATGTTGGCCCCTTATTTCTTAAGATGTCTTATTCTCATATGGTGCATGTATGTTGTTCTTTTAGCTTGCTATGGTGAATGGCCATTTGTGGTGATATTTTAACTGCATTGTTTTTTGTATGTGAAATTTCGGAGACATTGACACTGAGATTCCCCTTGCTGCTCTCTTGACAACAAAATAGTTTTGGATTGCAAAGCAACCCATTTGACCTCCTTAGACTTTTCAAAAGGATTTTGCTTCCTCCTTTTGAACTTTTTTGACAAAAATGATGGACTCTCCTATGATGGATATATGGTAAAATGAGGAGTTACTCACTATTATTCTTAAGCGAAGGTGACGGTTTTGGTCTAATTCAAAAGGAAAGGACCTATTCATCACCTCTAAAAAATTTTGCTAATGTTTACATCATTCCTTCCATAATCATTATGAATAAATAGCAATTTAGTACTCAAAAGATGGATTCAACATTAGTTGAATAGCTGACTCCCATTTGCCATAAGGTGTTACACCAAAACCTTGATTCGACATAAAAAACTTCCTTCCATCAAGTTGGTGTGTTAAAATAAATAGCTCCTCTAATGTGGCATAGTAAATGAGCTTACATGGACTTTGGACAATTGACATGGCAAACCAAACCCAAGAAATTGAAGGGAATTACCATATTTAAATCCTTGAATATGCAAGAAATCACTAACTCAAAACAAAAGGAAAGCTAAGATTGGGTGGGTTGTAAGAAACATTCTAAGAATATGAACAACCATATCATCTTCTTCATAGGATACGAATAACTAGAAGTAAAAAATGTTCTAGTTGTTCATCACTAGTGTTTAAGCATCCCCCAAAGGTATATACAAATTGTATGCAACTAAATGCAAACCCCAAATTCTCCTTTTCTCCTTGGCTTGGATGTTTTTCCTTCTAAACATATAGCTCCATTCCTAACCCTCCCATGAAAAAAGTAGAGTTAAATTTGATGAAATTGGTAAAGTCTCAAGACAACTACTAATTGGAAGAGGCACTACAACTATTCTTGTTCAATTTATGTTGTACTATTCTCATAATAAGGGACAAGATAAAGAACAAAGCATCTAGGTTGCATAAGTAGATAATTGCTTCTTTGAGCTTTGTATGCACGTATTCCTACTATCACCCATTTTACCCATCATCTATTGAAAAGTTCAATTCTTAAAAACCTCAAATTTTCTTTCATTTATTTATATAGCATTAATGTTTTTAAGAGATTTGGAAGTTAAAGAGGAGGATGAGTTTGCCATATATCTATCCCTATCTAGTTTAGATATAACAAAAAGACTAGAGACAATGATAGTGTTTAATCTGTGTTTTTGGGTTTCTTCTACTACTCTGCTCATCATGGGTTTCTCAGATTACTGCTTTCCTAGCACTTTTCTTTCTAGTTATTGTTAGTCAACTTCTCTTTAATCCTTCTTAAAATCGAGGATAATGAAGGTGATGACCCCCTCAATACCCACTTTGTCTAATGTAAAAATTCAAAGGCTTTTATTCTTAAATCCCTTAAAGCTATTATAACACTGACTTAAAATTTCCTTCTTTAATTCATCTTGCACTTAACGCATTCAACATCTAAAATTAAGGATTAGGAATTTTAATCTCATGTTTAATTGCCACATCAGCCTTTTTTGTGCATTATCAAAGGGTTTACTGTGCCACATTAGAGCCTCCATTTATTTTAATGCACCAACTTGATAGAAGGATGTTTTTTATGTTAAATCAGGGATCGCTATGAAATCCATCTCTTGGTGACTAAATTTTTTATTTACTTAATCATTATTTTTGGATAACTAATAGAAACCCATGAGATTTCCAATGATGAATCTTTGGTTGAATGTGGAGGCATTCTCTTATTATTTAAAGGCATGATGCCAAGGTGGATCTAATTTGGAGAGAAAGGGCCCAACTAGGACCTCTATGGTCCATTGGCATTGTCATTCCATTTTAACAAAAGTTTATTTTAAAGCAAGAAAAAGACGATAAGCCTTCTCATGACAAAGTACGAGTAGAATGAGGAGTGATTCCCTATACTTTTGAGGGAGACTATTCAAGTAGATCTAATCTAGAGAGAAAAGGCTTGCCTAATGCTCTTATGATCTTTGTTGTCTTTCATATTCCTTACTTGAAAAAAGAGTCAATTCCTACCCCTTAAAAAATGCAAACCTTCTGACAATGAATTAAGAATTGAAGTGTGGGGCACTTCCTCTTAATTTTGAGGAAAAGCACCGAAGCGAATCTGATTTAGAGAGAAAGTGATATGGACCCACCTAACTCCACCTCAAAAGCTAGCTTGTAAGGGGAGGTTTGCGAACTCATATATATAACACCCAAGACCTCTCTACCTAACCAATGTGGGACTTCATCATTCCCAACCCCTTTAGACTATACATCCTCGTACAGAGAACCAAGATCCATGGTCCACACTAACCAGAGCAGGGCAGGCTCTAATACCATATGATATGAACCCACCGAACTCCACCTCAAAAGCTAGCTTATAAGGGGAGGTTTGTGAACTCATATATATAACACCCAAGACCTTTTTGCCTAACTAATGTGGGACTTCATCAGAAAGGGTCTGTTTGATGCTTTTAATGGATTCATCAATATTTTACAACTATCTTGATTTCATAAAGTCACATTCTCCAAAATTTCAAAATTTTCTACAAGCAAATATTCCAAGTGCAATTTTGAAACTGAAAAGCAATTAAACACCAATAGTGTACCAAAAGGGTGTTATAAGAGCATTAATACCTTCCCTATGAGTAACTACCCCAAAACCCAAATTTTCTTGATGCAAACCATATTCTTTGGTGTACAACCTCACCATTTCAATCTAGGTTGGTGACAACTACAAATTTTCCTCTAACTCTCCCAAGCCAATTTTTAAACTCCTTTTTTTTTGTTTGTCAATCTATGTTGTGATGTTGACACTTCTTGGCCATGATGCTCATAACCAACCCCTTGAACTACCCCATCTTCTTTTTCTATTCACTTGTGCTCTACCAATGCATAGAAAATAGAGCTCATGGTGGTCTTGATCTCAGATAAGAGTCTTGTAAGGGGTAGGTTTGTCCTATTAGTGATGACATTGATGCCTTGTCCTCCATGACTAGGTGTAGGATTTCCAGCTACATCTAGTCATAAGGTGACTTGGTCAAATTTCAACCACTTAGCATTGATCATGTCCTAAATCTTTTCCTAGAAAGCGGTGTAATTATCAATGAAATGCCCCTTAACTCCCATGTAATAACCATAAGTGAGCTCTCCATTATACCATGGTGGAAATAGAGGCTGATAAGGAGGAAGCGAACATATTAAGATCAAATTGTTCTACAATAGTGCAACAACAATTGTTAATAAGGTCTGGGAATAAGGTCAAATTTTTTACACCTTTTTCTAGCACATTGTCCAATGTGCTTAGCCTAAAATTATGGCCTAGATTACAACAGTGTTGTTTGGGATGGTTGCACATGCAAGAATGCTAGGTTTGTAGGTGGGTTGATTGTGCTTCTAGTGCTTGGGAGGTTGCACCCACCCAGGGCACCAAGTAAGGTAGGTGAGATGCCTTAGGAGCAAATTTTGCTTTCTTTTTGCTTTCATCTTTTCCCCGCACGAACCTTCATCCTTCCTTTGTCTATGGTGTACTCCTTAAGAAGGGAGTCCTTAGCTAACTAGTTAGTCAATTCCCTAATTTGGACACCACTCCCAACTTTTTCTCGTACAATAGCTAGGACAAGGAGTTTTACATAGGTACTATCAATCTCTTTACCAAAATAAGAAGCTCACAAAGTGCTAGCAAGTGTAGCCATAAATGCTAGAAGCTCAAAAGCCTTCAACATCTACCCTTTCAAGTTATTAATCTCTTATTCCATCTTGCTAAGAGTCACGCTAAACTATTGCTCATCCATGGTTCATTGCAATTGAACCTCTAAGATATGGAAGTAGTGATTTGGAAAGAATTAATGAATTGAAATTAATGATGCATAATGCAATGGTGCAATGCTTATGATGTCATGCCTAGGTACAATGCATGAAATGCAACCATGGAAAACTAAAACTGTAAAGTCAACCAAAAATTGCAAGGTGAAAAAAAAATTGCCTTATTAAGTATAGCTCATGCAAAAAGGACAAATGCAAAATGCAAAATAGAGGTCTCTACAAATAAGCTTCTTTTGTAACTTATGCATGATGGAAGGAATTTATGCATGCAAAAGTGGTGAATGCAACCAGAGATTCTTTATCCAAAAGCATGGTAAGATTGCAAATGTAGGAAATAAACATGTAATGCAAAATAAACAAGTGGATAGCATTTTCCCATTGTGCCTAAATTAGGGTACATCCTAGGTTTATTTTCTATGTCCAAAGGTTTAGGCTAGAATAGTTGCTAAGCAGGTAAGTTCTAGACTCTTACATTAGGTCCCTAAATTGTCATTGAGATGATCAATAATAGTGAGGGTGTTCAAGTGCTTGCATAGAGTCCAAGGGTCTCAGAAGGCAAACCTTACTTTATGCCCTCACTAGTGTAAGGGTTCCTAGGAGCTTGGATGTAGAGCTCAGAGGTCATGACCTCCCCTTTTCTAAGGCAATGTAGTGTAGGTGTGATGTGTGTAGTGAATATACCACTCGCTCACTCCCAACTTGCAAAATAGTTAGCCAACCACTAGTTCATATATATAGCAGATAATAGTGCAAAAAAGTAAGTGATTTAGGCATAATCCAATAGTATAATCCAGACAAGGTTCCAAAATACAAGTCTAGTTAGTAAAAATTAGAAATCCAAAATACCAAATCATACATTGAAATACAAACAAATTAGACTTGCCACTAAAGCATAGAAACAGAAAACAAAATGCAACAAATACCAATTCATGTGGCATAACCCTTTAATGTCCTCAATGGAGTTGCTAAGCTATTGATATTGCAATGTGGAAGTAGTGAATAGAATTGAGTTTGAAAATGAGTTTTGGAAAAAGGGTTTAAAAAGAAATAAAAAATTGAAGTCATTATAGACCTAGATTGAAATGGTGAGGTTAGACACCAAAAAGTTAGTTAGTGTTATACAAATAAGGTTTAGGGGTGAGCTATAATAAGGAAGATATTAGCACCCTTACAATACCCTTTCAATACTACATTGGTGTTGTTGCAATTTGATTTCAAAACTGTGCTTCATGTTTTGCCAAAGCAAAATTTGTTGTTTTGTTGTTTTTTGTCTCACTATTGGTTACCCACATGGTCAAGCATGATTCGTAATTAATATTGTTAGTGAGTGGTATTTAGCCATTATTGTGGAAAGGGTGATTTAATGCCTAGTTTGTTTAAAGCCTTCATTAAAAGGAGTTTACCTAACTTGACTAGGGCTTCTAAGGGGTACCTACTTAACTAGGGTTTTCAAAGGATTTTTGTGCTTCAAAGGGTCCCAACATAAAGGTGGATTCTCACTAATCATGTCATTTGAGCTTTGCCAATTTCTCTCATGCAACCTATGATGTAATTACCCTTGAGATAATTAGCATTGGTCACTTTCACCAACCTTACTAACAAATATTGTCAAGAAGAATCAGGATTTGAAAGGCAATAAATGGGCATAGAGGTTTAGGGGAATCAATTCATGATGATTGCGCTAGAAGGGCTTTACCAATTTCTCTAATGTAAACTTTAACATAATCACCCATGGGATAGTTAGTAAGGATCACTCTTGTCAACTGCACCAATGACCATCATGAGGAAGAATTGGGGCTTCAAAAAGATAAGGTGGATATGAGAAGAAAGGCATCGGATTGCAAAGGTACAGATTTATGGCAACCACATTGAGCAAGCTATGCCAATTTCTCCAACACAACCCTTAATACAATTACCCTCATGATAGTTAGTAGCAGTTGCCTTCATCAACCCCTCTAACCTTCGTTGTTGGGAAGTATTAGGCTTGAAAGGTACAGATGAAGAACAGGGAAGAAAATTAATGGATTCTAGGATAAGGATTCATGCCAATCACGTTAAGTGAGTTATGCCATTTTCTCTAACATATTCCATAATGTAGCTACCCTTGAGATAGTTAACAATAGTCACTTTTGCCAAATGCACTCAAGCAAAGTTATAGGGAAAGGTACAACCAATTCTAGAACTCAACTCCTTTTCCTTGAATTTCACAGGCTTTCAAAATTTTAGTTAAAAATTATAGTTGACAAGTGCATTGTATATTAGTAACCTAGTTCCTAGTCACATTGTCAAACAGTACCAAACTCAAAATAGCCATGGAGAAAGGGAAAAGTCCACAAGATTTGGGGTCATGCAATGATAGGGTCAATAATATTCCAACACCTCTTGTGTTTGACAACATCAATGGGATTAATGGAAATTCAAAAAGAGAGAGAAGAGTCCAAAAGAATAGGGATCATGCAATGAGAGACTTAATAATAATGATATTCCAACACCTCTTACATTCCACAACATCAATGGGATTTAAGGAAATTTAAAAGAAGGGGAAGAGTCCCAAAGAGTAGGGGTCATGCATAAAAGATGGGGAATCTCAATAAGCAATCCATAAAGAAAAGGAGGAGTCCGTAAGGTTAGGGATCATACAATGCTAAATCTTTTGTTTAAAAGAAATTCTCCAAGTCCAAGGTTTACTTGTATTTTATAATTCCTGCACAATTCCCGTAAGCATGTGTCAAAATAATTTGAGGTGTAAGCAATGCAATTAAAATGTCACTGCAAATGAACATTAATCACACCATAGAACTCCAAGAATTAAAAACACCATTCACCTTAAATGCTTTGCTTTTGGAAGAGATTAATTCCTATTTTTATGAAGAACATATCACTTAATTTCTTTCAAAAAATATTTTATTTTAATTTGGTCCCACACCCAGTCTTAGATAACCCAAAAACAATCCAAAAATAAAATTCAATCAAGGTCTAAACCATTTCTTTTACCTTCAAGGAGAAAATAGTTAAAAAGGACACTATTTCCAGCGCCTATTTTACTTTCATGGCTGGCCATATTGGCTGTTTTAGTCTTTATTATTATTTTTGGAAATTCAAACAAAAGTTAGATGAATTCATAAAAGAGACACTATTAAAACTTTCTATCTTTCTCAATTTAACTTTAAAAATTTTTGGAAAACAGCAATACTTTTGTTAAATCAAATTGTGGAATCAGATTATTTTTTGCTAAAGGGGATTATTTTCTATATTTTTTAGAAACCAAAAAGATTTACAAAAATAATATTGTTAAGTTTTTCAATTTTCTTCAAAATTTTTTTAGAAAAGTACAAAATTTTTTAATCCAATTACATATTTTATTTTACTTTTCTAGAATATTTTCAATTTTCAATTAATTAGATAAGGGGAAGGATGGGGCGTAGTGCACCCTTCTTCACTAAGCCATGCCTCCTTTTTCTATGAAAATGCAACAATCCAAAGCACACAAAGCACTATCAAAACCTTTAGAACATAGCATCAGCACATACCTTCCCAAAAGAATGTAAAACTTAACAAAAAACCAAAAAGAATGGAGCACCTACTAGATGAAGTGAGTGGTTGGCACGAGGGAGTTTGGGCTCCTAACGAGGCAATGACTCTCTGTAAACGTCGACTACTCTGAGACTACAATGAAGGCCTCTTTGGATATGCTTGCTCGAGAGCTATTCATGCTCCACTATCTCTAAATGCCCTCTGTGTTATAGTGCATTACTCTTCTTTGCGTGAGCTTCCTCTTCACTTTCTCCCTACTCTCTTGGTGTGCATGAAGTTGTTGAAAGAAAATAGTGTCCCCCCTTAGTAAATTCTCTCTTCTTGCTTTTTACTTCCTACCAGGTGGTGAGTCTCTCTCAATTCCAGCTTGATCCCTCTCATTCTCACTTCTCTCTAAGTCTCCATTTTTACAATGTGCATAAGTCTAATATGTGGTAACCAACCCCTTTTCCTCAACTTTTCTCCATAAAAACCCTAACTGAAAACCTTCCAAAAGCTCACCTCAATTTGTTAAGTCCCTTCCATTTTTATTTTTCCACCTCCTTTTTATTTTCTTTTTCATTCTTTTTTTGTATTTTACTATATCTCAATTCTTCTTTGCCATCTTTTTGTTCATTTGTCTTTTTCTCATTTTGGCATTTCTATTACTTTCTCTTGGCCTTTAGTTGCCACTCACTTATTCTTTTTCATTATTTTGCTTTTTATTTTCATTTGGTTTTCTTTTGGTATTATTTCCTTACTAGTATTTGGTTTTTTATTTTCTTTATGCTATCAATTTTTCTATTATATCTTGCAAAATTGTACTAAAGAAACTTTTTATTCATTTTTATTTATTTAGGTTTTATTTTGGTCGAATCAAATTATGGGTCTACAACTCTATGGAGCATTTACTTATGCACTTAGATTATGAAGCAAGGGTTGGCAATCCAATTCAATGCCAATAGATGTATATGTTTGTGATGTATATACATAATCAAATATGGTTTTTATTTTATTTAATTTTATGTTTACTGAATTAAACATTTGATCTAGTTCCTTTTTGATTTGATGTAATTAGGATCATGATGACATCAAAAGGATGGTAAAACATAAAGGTCGAGTTGAAAGTTTCATATGTGAGGCTTACATAACACTAGAGACCTTCCATTTTTGCTCTTATTATTTTAAGTCTTGTGCAATCTAGAAGAACTTAGGTTGAATGATATGAAAGACCAAGTTCATTAGAATCAACTATTTCCAATATTTAACCAACCTGGTCATGCTTTAAGGATAGCCAAGATGAGATGGCTTAACGATGTGGAATACAAATCGGCAACCTTGCACATTTTACTAAACTATGATGAAGCCTGGCCATATGTCAAGTAAGTGTCTTGCATTTAAAAAACTAATTACTACATGCTTAAGTTTAATGAGATGTGTGCAAATACCATGGTTTTTTTTCCTATAAGTGTTCAATGTCCTAGTTGAACAATCAGATGGGTTAATCCAAGAACATTTTACATCCTAATTTTAGAGTGATGTAAGTATTCATATGTGCATCTTATGGCATCATTATGGATGTTTTAGAATTAGATTATCTTGGACTTTCATCCAAAAATGTTGTTTTGTTTTACTGTTAATGGTTCGACCCTACTAGACTATGAGGCACAAGAGTCTAAACTCAGTTCAAAATTATTGAAGTAAATAAGTTTTGTGGGTATGAACACTTTGATCCATTCATTGATGCATAATAGAAGAGGCTAGTTTATTATGTGCCCTACCTAAACACAGACTAAGTTAGAAATAAAAATTGGTGAGTAGTCATCAAGACCAAGCAAAGGGTCAAGGTAAAAGCTGCCTTACCAAGCTGATGAACGACAATAGATCAAGATTGTGCCCTTTGATCATGAGACAACATTGAGTTTCTCACATGATGACAATGGTGATTTTGAGGAAGTTGAAATAATTTAGATTAGGACAGGTTATTGCATGTAGTGCATGGAGGAGGTAGTTGAATATGCAAGCATCTTTGAAAGCACTGAAGAACCTAACCTATATTGTATGTGTATTAGTTGTGTTGACAACTAATAGAATTAGATTTTAATATAAATTGAGTTATATTCTATAATTTTGAATTAGAAATAATGCTAGAAATGAGAAATAATAATTAGAAAAAATGCTATTAGAAATACTAATTAGAAATCATGATATTTGAAATTAGAAAATAATACTACTTTGACCAATGGATTTCCGTTAGCATATTTGGTGAGTAAATTGAATATAGGAATTAAAGTTTGAGACACAAAGTTATGAAACACCAACATTACTAATGATATTCCATTAGAAATTTTAATAAAGTTGGTTTATGATTAAGGAAGCAGCTTTGCATTTAATGTGGTGTCAGATTTATCAATGAAAGTTTGTTAGTAAATTTGGGCCAAATTTTTTATTGGCCATTTGTTAAATTGTGGTAGGCTTTTTTAATATTATTGAGGAATTGCCTAAAAAAACTAAACACACTATTTCATTACAGTTAAAATGTGATTTATCAATGGAATTCCCTCGGTAATCCATTGATAAGTCCAAAATATTTTGAATGTCACAATTTCCCCCTCCTCACTTTGTCTCTGTACTGCTTCTCTCTCTAACTTGTGGCATTCTCTAGCGCTTTTGCCTATTTCCAACTAGTTTTGGCATCCTCCAGCAATGTTGGGTACTCCCTCACTCTTTCTCTTTTGTTTGAGATATAAAATAGCTATTTAATCTTCCTATTTCACTATTTGTTGATTCTCACTCTAACATTACATTTTCATGTATATTGCATAATTGGGACTAGAAATTGCTTTGATATTCCCACTCATTTGCTATCCTCTTTATTATTTTTGAGGTTCCTGACAACAAACTTTTCTTGTGTTGTAGAGACTATTCAATATGGCAAGACAATAAGATAGATAACTTATGATGTTTTAGATAAATGTTGATGATATTGGTACTATAAAGATATGAAATTAAGGCAGATGACATGTTTTATGATTGAAAATTGTGCTGTTTAGGTGTTTGAAGCTTTCCATATAAATTATAGAGATACCAAGAAACCATGAAAGCTTTCTAGCTTTTAGTGAGATATTTAAGTCTTATTGGGTGCCTTAATATGTAATATGGTGTGTTTTTTCGGAAAAATTGGTTCTTAATTATTTATATAGCATGAAATTAGTGTTAAATTTCAAATGAGGTTTTATATTAGATTATCAATATTAATTAGGTTAATGAAATTATGTTTTAATTTGACTATAAGCTATAATTAGAGTTTAGATTAGCCTATAATAAAGTTAAATTACTTAAATTATGTTTTAATCTGAATTTAGAAGTTAACTAAGTTAGGTTATAATTGTGTTAATTTCTTTAAATTAGGATATAATTTAAAATAAGTTATAATATGAAAATAGTTTTTAAGTTAGAATTATGTTATAATTAGGTTAGAAATTAAGATTATCAAAACTAATTACACTATAAATTAAGTTATCTAAATTAAATTATCATTTGAATTAAAGTTATTATTAGAATTAAGAATTAGGTAATAAGTTAAATGATTTAAATTAGATTGTATTTTGAAATTAAGAGATTAGAATTTGAAATTAGTTTTTAGTTTAGAATTAGGTTATAAATTAGATTATTAAAAGACAAAACTACTATTTTCATCCTTGAAAAAATAGTTTTATTAGATTTGTCCTTAAAAGATTTTCATATCAATTTCATCCTCGAAAGTTCAAATTAAACCAACTTCATCCATCCTTTCAATGCTCTATGAACTCACAAATGGAAAGCTGAGCTTGAAGGGGAATCTAGATGAGGTGGCCAACGTTTAAGCTAATGTGGCCTTCTATAGTGCTGATGTGTCTGAGCTAGTGTTTTCTCTCTTCCACATTCAAAAAACACCCCTAAATATTGCCAAAATGACACCATTCCATCCACTTCATCACTAAACTGCATGATTTCCCCCTAAAAGTAGCTCACTATTTCTTTGAAGAAACCTACTCTCACACCATTGCACCATCTATTGTGTTGGAGGTTGGAGGATGTAATCATCAATTCCTGAGTGGAGAAACATACACTTGCACCATCACAATAAAAAGGTACATTGTAAATTGTGATTGCTTATGATTTTGTGCCAATGATAGAGGATTTGTGGGATATTTGGGTGGGTTATTTTTCTATGAATAGTTAATGTAGAAAATGTGTTGTGGTGCCATTGTTGTTGGATAGGGAACTATGATTTATTGCTGGTTGGATATTAAAAAGGAAAAGGGAAGTTGCTTTGATTAAGTAGTGTTTTATTTATTATTTAATTTTTAGTTAATTCTTGTATGTGGTCCCCATCTCATTTTCTATTTGTTATTTTTAGTATGGATCTACTGACATTGCATCTACACCATAAGGGCACATTTAGCACCACATGGCCACTAGAACACATTGGTGGTTCTGCATTTGTGTTTGAGTTATGTGACCCATATAAAGATCCTTTGAACTTTGAGTACATGGACAAGATAATGGAGAAGCTCGAATATGGGCAATTCTAAAGATGTGTGTATTTGCTTCCTAGGATGACAATTGAGGATGGGTTTAGAGAGGTCAACAAAAATGATGATTTTAACCTCATGCTAGATGTCATTAAAGGAGGAACTAAACTGCACATCTATATCATTCATATAGGGACAACTATAGTGTTTGTAGAGGAAAACTATTGTGAGGGTAAGGATGATGGTGAAGTGAAGGGTGAAGAAGTAGAGGGGCAAGAAGGGGTTAATGAAGATCTATAAGGGCTAATCCCCATATATTCAAAGATGGGTTGATGACAGAGAAGATGGTACTCATTCTCACACCAAGTTCACTGGCAGAGAGAAGGGAACTCATACATTAATTTCAAAGATCTATAAAGGCATAATGTAGAAGAACTTGGCAAAGAAGGACCTAATACTAATGAACCTAAGACAAAGGAACCTAATGACAAAAAGGGAACTAATGCTGAAAACCTTAAATAGAGAAACCTAATGACAAATAGGGATGTAATGCTGAACAACTTGAGACAAAGCCACTTATTAACAATAAGGGAGCTAATGTTGAACAAGTTGAGATAGAAGCACCAAATGACAAAGATCCCGAAAGTGTTGACACTTTTGAGGATGACTATGATAGTGGGGAAGATAAGGCATACATGGTTTCATATGGTGAGAGTGAGTATGAGAAAGATAAATAGATGTTTCATGCATTTACTAACTTAATAGTGAATGATTATTTATCTACTACCCCAAAGAGTGATCCACCAACTAAGGAAACTGCATAGAACTTGAATGTGTAAGAAGGTGCTGACTAGCCTATAATTGATGAATCTCAAGACCTTCATGCACGGGAGGAAGGTGTTGACATCTCTAGTGATGAGTATGATAGTAGGGAAGATAGACCATACTAGGTTTCTTAAGGAAGAGTGATTCTAAAGAAGATGATCACATGTTTAATGCATTTACTAACCCCAAAATGAATAAGAATTTCATTTATGGCACTGAGGTGATGCAACAACTAAGGGAACTTCACACAACTTCAATGTGGATAATCCATTTGAGAATGAAGATAAATATAAGTCAAATGACTATTTTTCTCTCAAAGATTCAGGTGAAGATAAAGATGAAGACAGAGATAAAGATAAGGACAATGAGCAACCTAAGAGACCTAAAAGGAAGAGGCCAAGGTTTGCAATGTCTAAACTTGATAGACAATATGGCTCTATGGCATTTTAGGTTGGCATGGAGTTTGCCACCCATGTGTAGTTGAAATAAGTAATAAAAGACTATGTTGATGATAGAGCCTATCAAGTGCATCTGACAAAGACAAAAGTACAGTTTTGGCCGCATATAGCCAAGGATGTCCATGGATGATGTTCTATATCTTAGTCACACAACTTCCAAGTCAAGACTTTAGTGGACAAACACACTTATAGTAGAAGTTACAAGAAAAACAAGCTAGCACTAAGTGGTTGCATCAAAATCTATGCCAAAGTTGAGACAAAAGATGGAATTGACCCCTTATGATGTATACATATGGTTCAAAGAAGACATAAAGGTAGAGATGCCCAATACCAAGTTATGTATGATAGTCAAGCTTGCTAAAGAGATCATAGTGAGGTCAGAGAAAGAGCAATATTCTAAAGCTTAGGATTATATAGCTAAGCTATTAAGAAGCAATGTTAGTTCTATAATGAAGATTGCAGTGAATAGGCTTACCCTTTCACATGAATCAGTGTTTGACAAGTTTTATGTGTACTTGGAAACTTGCAAGAGAGGATTTTTGGAGGGTTGTAGACCTTTAATAGGTTTAGATAGATGGTTTCTGAAAGCGTGGTATGGAAAGCAACTTCTTGCAGCAATAGCACATATAGGTAACAATGGGTTCTATGTCATTGATATGTAATTATGGATGCTAAAACCAAGGCAAATTGGAAATGGTTTCTTACACTGCAGCTTGAGGACATTGGACCAGTAGCTGCACATGGGTGGTAATTTATTTAGACCCATAAAAGGTTTTTATCAGTTTTGGTGTTGGCTACTTATAATAGTGATGGATCTGTAAGTTGATTATAATACTATCAAATGCATCCTTAAAAGATTAAATGTTTATCAATTTAGTCCTTTAAAGATTTTGTTTTATCAATTTAGTCCTTCAAAGATTCAAGTTGTTATAAATTTAATCTTCTAAAGATATTTGGGTTTAGCAAATCTATTCTAAAACTATTTCATTTTTTAACAAAGTAATCCCTAACAAATACATCTAAATTTGACTTTAATGAGCTAATTTATTTGTGCAATCTAAGGGCCACAATAGTAGGTGAGTTTAATAAGCTCATGGAAGCAGAAATTAAATCATAAGGAATGGCCTATGTTGGTAGAGCTTCCATGATAAAAGTGGTCCAAACATTGCTTTTAAATCTATCCAAGGAATGAAACTCACACAAACAACATGTGTGAGTGATTTAACTCTAAAATTGTGGCATTCCAAGGCAAGCTAACACTTTCCATGGCCAAGGACATTAGAATTTATCAAATGAATAAAATGGCTGAGTGTAAGGAGAGAATTCAAAGATATCAAGGCCCAATATGTCCTAGGGTTCAATATAAGCTAGAGAAAGAAAGGCTTCAATCTTGGTTTTGGACACCTACATGGGCCAGTGGCCCTAAAGAAAACAAGTATCAAGTGGATTGTGGACATGACCAACAGTTTAATATTGATTTATCAAATAGGACATATGCTTGCAAGCTATGGAATGTGAGTGGCATACCCTATCGACATGCCATTATAGAACTTGTTCACAATAATAGGTCACTAGAGGATTATGTCCATCCCTTTTTCTCCAAGACTAGGTTTTAGAAGGCATATAAGCCATTTATAAGGCCTACAAATGGTCCATCTATATGGCCAAACTCAAGACAAGATGTAGTCCTATCACCTCCTCCAAAAAGGCCTATTGGAAGGCCCAAAATGTAGTGGAAGAAGGCACCTAAGGAGGTTACAAATCCATATACACTCAAGAAGAGATATGGAAACATTAAGTGTACCAAATGTGGAGTTAAGCGGCATAATCAAAGAACTGGCGTGGGCCCTCCAGCAAATAAATCTTGAGCAAAGACAAGAAGGTTCGCTTACAATCATATCAATGAATGTTAATGTTCAAACTAAAATCTCAACTTTCCTTTTCTTGTATAGTTCATAAGCTGCAAATCTAGCACTATTGATGGGTCTAGCTCACTAACACAAGCTCTTCAATCCCAAATGGCAACCACTACAGCTGATAGGAGCACTATTACTTCTCAATCAAAGAGAAAGATGGCTATCTCAAGGGAAATATGCACATTGCCAGTACTCTAAAGAAAAAGAAACTTTTAACTTACTTGGGACTCAAGAATCTATCAATGATCATGACCAATAGATGATTCTATTTAGGAATGTCTTTTTTAGGCAATAACTGGTTTTGTTTAAGCATGTGTGTAGTTTTCATTTTGGTGTAATTTGTGGCAAATGGCTTTTTGGGTTCTGTTTAGGAATCTATTATTTTAATGGGTTTATGGTGTTTTGGTTCATTTGTCTTACACAATTACTATTATTAATGCAATGCAATATTTATTATACAAACATTAGATTTGATTTACTTAAATGGCAATTGTGTTAATGGTATTTGTTCTTGTTCAGTTTTAGCAAAAGGTACAAATGTTTAGTGCCTTTCTTTGTGTTTTGCAAGAGCAAAATTAATTAGTAGGTTATGGCTATGTAGGCAAAAGCACAATCTATTTTGGCACAATTACATTTGATAACAA
This sequence comes from Dicorynia guianensis, assembly GCA_037013595.1. Taxonomy (NCBI): domain Eukaryota; kingdom Viridiplantae; phylum Streptophyta; class Magnoliopsida; order Fabales; family Fabaceae; genus Dicorynia; species Dicorynia guianensis. The sequence continues at coordinate 17,619,160 of JASUAB010000002.1, read as the reverse complement.
TTATATTTCATATTAATACATTAAATACGAAAGGTCCCTAAGCTACCATTACAACTAAACATAACATAATCAGCTATTACCTATTACATAAGGCACATGCCATTAGTACAAATTCACCACTACATAAAGCCAAAAAGAGGACCATTATTCAGTATACAAATGCTCACACACACCATTACATAAGACACTAATGCATCTAAGGCAATGAGCAACTGCAAGGAGCCATACAATAGTCCAAGAAATCATGCAAGCTAGCAATAACAAAAGGTAGAGTCCTCACGCAACTCTCATCTATGCCACCAACTTTACAACCTTCTTCCTTGAAGTCTTAACCACCTTTAATGCTATTAATCATATCCTCATCATACCATTCAAAGAAGTTGCATTGTGACCACAAAGTTAAGGTCTCCTTCTTTAGGTTGCTCGATCAATTTTACCCATTAGTGATGAAATGGATGGAATGGTGTCATTTTGGCAATATTTAGGTGGTGTTTTCTAAATGTGGAAGAGAAGCCACATTATCTTATGTGTTGGCCACCTCTTCTAGGTTCCCCCACTAACTTAGTTTTCCATTTGTGAGTTCATGAAGTAGTTAATGGATAGACAAAATTGACTCAATTTTGAACTTTCGAGGATGAAATTGATATGAAAAATCTTTTGAGGATGAAAATGATAAAACATGTATCTTTCAAGAACAAAAATAGTTGTTTTGTCTTATTAAAATTTAGTAGGTTACTTAAATTAGGTTATTATTATAATTGAAGTTATAGATAGAAATAATTACCTTAGAAATTAGATTATTAGGATTCATTTGGTTATTTAAATTAGGTTATCATTTGAATTCAATTTGGGTGTTTATATCTTTTAATATAAATTATGGAGATATCAAGACACCATGTATGCTTGCTAGCTTCTAGTGTAATATCCAAGTGATATCAAATGTCTAGATGGAAATTCTATATGTGTTTTCCATTATAATGGGAGTTTATATTTAGGTTAGAAACTACATTCTTAAATTTAAAATTTTTTTATTAATTACATGATAAAATTAATTTTTGTTGTTAGTAGAAGTCATCCTTTTGGGCTCCAAATAGATCTTAATTAGGTAAAGGTAGGTTTAGAGTCAAGGTAAGGGTTATCTACTTGGGATGACAATCAGCCCAGGTCTTCTAGTATAACCACCACTAGCGCCTTTCCCTTTGCCGTCACCACTATAGCACCTAATGACCACCACCATTTCTATCCCCATTAGTTCTCCCTTTCCCTACATCAAACCACTATCACCACCACCACCATTATACCCTCGCTCATATCTACTAAAGCTGACCATGATTCCCACTCCAAATTTTGCCCTCTTACCCCATCCACTTAGCCTATTGCTACCCAATCTTCATCTTCCCAACATTCCCCACCCCCTTTGCAACCTCTCAGCAAAGAACTTGCCACCTCATCCTCATCTTCTCAGGATTTGCCTCATGAGGAGAATACTCAAGGTCTAGAGAATACCATTTATCTAGATAGCCCACATAGGTATGTATCTTTTCATTTAATTTGTATATCATTTGTAATCTAATTAATGATATATTTTTATTAGCTTAAACTAATGGCATATTTTATGGATTTCAAAAGCTAAAGGGCCTTTACATCAGTCTCACAGGCCTTGACCAATTCAGTCAAAGCTTGAAATGTTGTATAAGACTTGGAAGGAGGTGCCAATTGACATAAAGTTTGGTAAGTGATTGGGAAGTAATCACATTAGTTATGTTTACAATTACTTTTAAAGGCTAAAATATACTTTCGGTGCCTAAAATTTATACTAATTTTCAATAGAGTTCTTATGAATTTAAATTATTCAATTAGGTCCTTGTTATTTTAAACTATTATCATTTTCACATAAATCTATATGGCATGTCTATAATGGATGGAAAAGTCTACCCTAAATCATGCAGTGACATGTTGTCCTATGTAATGCACTATGTGGCATTAAGGCATTTGAGTTGACCATGTTCAAAGATTTAGGGTGGAAATTTGTAGTAACCACAAAACATACGATGGCCATCTACACTACAAAGACTAATTGTTGAAACAATGTGATTATGCTAAAATATGGGTAGCAATAATCTTGATGATGGGCATCAATTCAATTATAGCTTTTGATTCTAGAGGCTAGTCCAAGTGCCTAATCCTAGTAACTTCTAATTGAGTCAGTTATTAACAAGTTAGTTGAATCTAGAACGATAGAACCCATTAAGAACTTCATGATACTTGTAGGCAATGGTTTGAAGACCATAACCATTCCTTTGACTAATGTGGAGCATTGAGCACCATGCTTGAAGCTAGTCCCATTGTCAATGTAAATTGAAGTAAAAGGGAATCAATAGAAATGATGGTAACTATGTGTCCTAATTTCTTCAATGAAATTGGACCCATAATCAAGGGTAGAACAAACTCTCTTCAGCCCTAATTTGAACCCTAACAAACTAATTGCATATATAGCACTAATATGAAGATTTCTCTATAGCCATGAACCAAATCAAACAAGAATTAAATTAGTATTAATGGAAATAGATTCAACAAGAAATTCATAATCCCTTTTCCTTTACTATAAATTCAAATCAAAGACAATAAATGTTTCTAGAGGTTACAACAATTTCAAAGATAGAGATTACCCATAACAATTCTCAGGCCTAATTGCTTCAAAAATTAGTCAATGTAATCAATGGACATTTGTTAATCTTAGCTGTAATGATTTTTTGTGAGATTACAAATAAGATCATTAGTATACAAATTAAATTACTTAAATCTTTTGAGAAAACACCTAGTTGGTATCACTCTTTCATCAATTGCAAATGAGATTACTATATTTGGGTCATTGTGAAGATGCCACCAACCTCATGTTAATGGCCCACCCTTTGCTTCTTTGAAACTTTTTCTAGTTATTGGGTTGCTTTTTATGTTCAATTGCATTTGTAGTTGTAGCAATGACAAAAGCACAAACATTGAAGAAGGCTAGTGAAACCCATACATGGAACTTAATAGCTTTCCAACATTGGACTTCATTGTTGATGATATTCTAGATTGCTTGAAGGAGGACAATGACACAGGCCCCTTTCTTTTACAGCAATTTTTAAAATTTAGTAAGGGTAATTTCATAATTTTAGTTTTTTAAAAGAAAACCTCACTTTCCACTCACAACTGACACTCCCCTCCCCTTATCATTTTCTCTTCTTCTCCCTTCTTTCTTCTCTCTTTCACACAGCTCCTCCCCCTCTTTCATTTTCTCATTTTCTTCTTCATTTTGATGCCACTTCCTCTCCCAATCTCTTCCATTTTCTTCTTTCTTTCAACACACCCACCAAAACTACTCCACCCCAAAGCTTTATCTTGAGTTCCTTTACTTAAAAGTTTCTAAACCCTCAAATTTTATCTCCTTTTAACCTTTGGACAGCCATAGTGATTGTTGGCTTTTGTAGTAGCTATGTGGGTGTGATTGAAAGATTTTTGGTGACTTGGAGATCATTGTCTTCTTATTTTCCTTGTGGGTAAGTTGAATCTTTCTTAGTTCTTTTAAGTTTTAAAGATTTTTCATGAAACCTAAACCCCAAAATGATGTTCTCTCTCTAAACCTTTTTCTCTTGATATTCATTGTTTCAATACATTCTTATGTGCTTCCTAAGTTATTTTTAGCTTGTTGTATGATTTAATAAAAATTTTGTTGAGTAGTTATGGTCATTGATTGTATGTTTTTATGAGAGTTTGCTTACTATTAGATGATGTAAGAATTATAATTGAAGGTTGGGTGATGCCTTTGAGCACTTAGAAATATTTTTAATTAGGTGTCTATATATAGATCATATATCTTAGTCAAAATCTCATTTGGTAAGGTCCCTATATGCCATGGTGTTGGTTGCTCACTCCTTAGCAATATTTTAATTATGTTGACGCTCTTGGACACAGTTTAATGTATCATTCAAATATTGAATTTTGATAGATTCATTGGAGGTTCCTCACTTTCAACCTATTTGAGTTGTTGGAAGCATATTGAGATTTTTCGGCCACTTTGTGAGGGCATATGGGCATTGTGGTAGTTTCCTTATTTTTGATATATTTCTTCATACATGATTCCCTTACTCATTGAACTTTACATATTTCCCTCATTTGTAGAAATCTTTGTGGTTAAGTTCATTTGTACCTTATGCAACTATTCTTAAATCAAACTATGTTTTTGTCTCCATTGAGAAACAAGCTCTCCAATTAAACCATTTTTATGAATATTCAATTCAAAGATAGTGTGATATTGGAGAACAATAGATTTAAAATTTTTACAACTATGCTTTCTCATGCCAAATTGAATTTACTTTGAAATTTTGATATCTATGGAGAAAGTGATTCAATACTAAAAACTAGTTTTGCAAATTGATTAGCTCTCCATGAGTATTTGTAAATATATTTTTATTTCTATGATTTTTGTTACTTTTTATTGCTGTGAAAAGTGTCGGGTAGGAACCGTATTGCCATTAGTAGGGTTAATGGCCTATATGCACATAAAGGTGAGGATGTGCCCTATGGGGAATGATATAGTATATACTCCACAAGTGGCTCAGGTTATGGTTATAGATATGCATATGGTTCTTTTTAGGCCCATGGAAATAATCTGGTGTGGACTCCATAAGGTGCCATAGTAAAAAAATGGAGGCTATTGGGGAATGATCTAGTGTATTATCCACTTGGGTTGTTGCATGTGTTTCCTCATGATTATATAGCCTTAAACTAAATTACTTGAGAAATGAGGAGATTATAAATCATCATGGAAATTGTAACATGCCTACCTTCTATTACTCTTATAAATTTATTTTGATGAAATCATTCAAAGAGCATGGGCTTAAGAAATTTCTAAAGTTATTTCTTTACAAGATGATTTATAAACTTTTTTTGAATGGTGAAGCATCCATTTTCAGTGCTAGTTTTGTGTATTGTTATGAAAGGAATTATGAACAAGTTATTTGCAATCCCTTTCATTTTTTAATAAATTCATTTGCAATTTTAAAGTGATTCATTGTGCGACTTGCTTGTTTCCCATCCTTGTTACTTTGTACATGTGCATTCACTAAGTCACATGACTCACACTCTTCTTGTTCAAATTTTTACAAATTGAAAGTATCTTGCAAGTTGATCTCTTAAGGTGCTGTGATTTAGACTTTGGTTGGTGATTCCAAAATACAAATTTTTTTCTTGGTCCTAGACTCCTATGTTTTGTAGCTATGGGGAATGTCTTTTCTGTTTTGGTCTTTAAAAATTTAATATTTTATTTTTACTATAATAGTGCATTAGTATAGTTAGAACATTTTCTATATTAAAATATGTTGGTTGTTAAGTGCTATCGTAGATTGGGAATGTCCATATTCAAGGAAAACTGCTAAAATTTTAAAAATCTTTGGTTATTTTCTTTTAAAAATCATTGTTGGGTCTTTGTATGCTTGTTGGGTTAGGTTTACCAAGCTAAATGGCTTTGGGCTAGTTTAGCTTGTGCGCCAATCATGGCCTAAGTTTTTGGGTCATGGCAAAGTTAGTATCAGAGCTTTGGTGCTAGGTCTTAATGGCTACAAAACTGAATGATGATTGAATCTAGTTTATGAGCTATGTACCCAGGCATAGTTTACAAATATGAGGCTATCAACATTCATTTCTTTGGGAGTCTCTTCTTCTTTGTTTGCTCTTGTGTTTGATAGTTTACTATTATTTTAGGTTAGGATGCCTCCGAAGGCTAGAGTTATTGCTAGAAGAGGTTCTTTCATTGATGAGGCTTTTACTCAGCCTCATGAGACTACTTCTAAAGGACATGGCCATGGCCACAATAGGAGTAGGCATGTTGGCGCCACTAAAGTGTCAGGTAGGAAGCCACCAGAGATGAGACTGGATGATCAAGTGTTTGTTGTAATGATTGTAGGATTTTAGGGTGTACAACAGGTAGTGGAAATGTTAATGGGTGTTGTCTTGAGACAATAACAACATGGGGATCATTCCTTGGTGGACTAGGAGCCTCAACTAAAGACTAAGCAAGACGAACAACAATTGATTCTTGAATTTAGAGGCAGAGATGTTTCGTTAGCTTATGATATGACTTATACAGGTGCCTTGGATAAAGTTTTGGTGATTGAGCAAAAGAAGTGAGAAATCTAGTGATTCACATAAGAAGTCCCATTTTAAGGCATCTAAGGGTGGTTATTTGGGCAGTGGTAGTAGTGGTTTTATGGGAGATGTTGCTATCATTGTGGACAGCTAGGTCATATGAAAAGGAATTGCCTAATGTTAATTCACAATCATCCTTTAACAAGGATTTGGCCACATCATCAGTGTCACTAGCTCAAGTTATAGTCCCGATGAAATTGTTTAGTACGATTAAGAGGCAAGAGCCTAGTACCTTGCAATAGAGTGATAGAGATCTTGAAGGAATAGATTCAAAATATGCTAGTTAGAGGTAGGTCAACTAAGGACAAGCTCACATGTTTGCCATGGCTCATCAAGATATTCAACTATTAATGTAGATGCTACAATTATATTTTCCATTTGATTTTTTGAAGTTCAAGCTTTATTTTGACATAAAGTCATTTGTTTGAGTGACCTTGAAGAACATAAGGTTTAATTGGACTAATGCTTGAAAGGATAGTTTCTAGCAACTTAAGACTTGCATGATTTCTATAACAATTTTAGCTTTACTTTTGATTGTTGATGGCTTACAATGTGCTATGATATTTCAAGAGTTGGTTTTAGATGGGTGCTTATGCAGCATAAGAAGGTTATTACTTATATGTTTAGACAACTTAAGAAACATGAGCAAAATTGCTCTACATATGACTTGGAATTAGTAACTATGGTGTTTGCACTCAAGATCTAGAGGTACTATCTTTATGGGAAAATTTGTAAGATTCTACCGATCATAAGAGATGCAAGTACATTTTGAAAAGGGAGAAATCAGACCTATTAAAGGTTATGACTATGCCAATAGAATATCTATGGATATCTTGGCACACGTAGAAAGGTCAAGAGCTTTGTGGAAGGGAACTTCTTATACTTGAGAAAACGGCTGTACAATTTCAACTTAATAAAGTAGAAGCATTATTGGATTATGTACAACTTTGTTCTACTAGTGTTGTCAAAACCCCACCATGGTTGTATGGTTTGGCTGCTTGTCAACCTATAGCCATGTCATTTTACATGGTTTGGCCTCTCTAAATTGTTTTTTGATGCCCTCTTATTATCCCTATCTACTTTTGTAACCTAGCCTCTCTCTTGTTCCCTTATTTGTTGGTTTTGATTTGCTTGGTCATATTTGCACATAGACAATAGCCATAGATTGTTAGAAAAGTTCACTTTGGTTTCTTTCTTTCTTTCATGATCTATTAACCTCTCAACCTTTGACCTAAAGTCCCATAGTCCCATGTTTCTTTCCACTATTTTTATCTCTTTCTTTTTGGGCTTCATTATTCTGCTACTTAATTTTATTTCAGTGTTTTGAAGTTTGATAGGCAGTATGTAATGTTGTTTTTAAATTTGATACACACTTGGACAATATGTAAAGTTCAATTTAATTTTAAACTTTTAATCTATTTCTTCTTTTGTTAAAGGATGTTTAAAGTTTGATATAACCTTTGAAAATGTTTTAAACTTTTAACATTTTCCTTCTTTTGTTTAATGCTATTTTTTTAAAAAAAATTTTGGAAGATAGTACGTAGCACATCTAGAATAAAAATCTTTTGAACTTTCAACTTATTTTTCTTGTTTTCTTTCTTAAAACACTATCAACATATATTTAATCTCTATTTGGTGTATTCCTACTTTTATAGTCTACATAAAAAAAAAAAAAAAAAAGAATCACCTTCTGTCATGGCTTTTTAGTCATTGCAAATTAAGATTTGCTTACTTGTTTGTGTATCTCTATGTTACTATATTTAAATTACTTTTATTTTAGAGTTGGTAACTTTTAGATCTTGTTATTTAGTTTATGTGGTCACTTAGACTTTGTTATTTAATTTTGTGTTCCTTTATATATTATCATACCTAAATTTTTTTGTTACATATTTAAATTAATGATAGTTTTTTAGTCTTATTGCCATTTTTTTCAATGTTTGCTATTGTGCCATTCACTATTACTCCATGGCTTAATTTGGAGATGCTGCCATTGATATAGTATGCCATTGGTAGCATTAGGTAGAAGGTATTAAAACTTCTTTGTATCAAGACACTTGTTTGGTAAAAGTGCTGAAAGATGTAGAGAGCAATAAAGATTTCTGAATTGTCAATCGATTTTAGTGGTGATGTAGTATTGTTAATATGCTTCTAATATTGGAGAATTGCACAAGAAAGTTTAAGAAGAAGCTCATCATTTGTGAATATTGTGCCTCAAAGTTTCACTGAGATGTATAAGGATGTAAAGAGTAATATTGTTGTAAAGGAAAGAAAAGGAAATAATCGAGTTTGTCTCTCATTGTTGGGTGAGATCCAGTGAAAGTGGAGTATCCGAAGTCTATAAGGTTATTTTCAAGTATTGAGATCCATGAAAGAGTTGAATAAAAATGAGCATTTTCAAAGGCTACCTTCAGCATGGTTAAGCAATGGTTAAGATGAGAGAAGAATTCTAATAGCTTTTCTTACATTCAATTGTTTTAATTGCTAACATCAAACTAGGCTAAGGAATGGCAAAAGATAGAGAGAAGTAGTTATAGGGTTTTTTTTCTTTATAGGATATGCATTCAAAGTACCCACACCTCTTTGATTATCATGCTAACTAAATTGTTTTAAAATTCAGGGACGAATTCTTTTAAGGAGGGAAGAATGTCATGGCCACTTACTTTTATGGGAATTTTATTTTCATAATTTAAGCTGACACTTCCCTCCCCCTTTCTTTTTCTCTTCTTTTCCCCTCTTTCTTCTCTCTTTCATGCAGCTCCTCCCCCTCTTTCATTTTCTCCCTTTCTTCTTCATTTTGATGCCACTTCCTCTTCCAATCTCTTCCATTTTCATCTTTCTTTCAACATACCCACCAATACTACTTTATGCCTAAAGCTTCATCTTGAGTTCCTTTACTTAAAAATTTCTAAATCCTCAAATTTTATCTCCTCTTAGCCTTGGAATAGTCATTGTGATTGTTGGCTTTTGTAGTGGCTGTGTGGGTGTGATTGAAAGCTTTTTGGTGACTTGGAGATCATTGTCTTCTTATTTTCCTTGTGGGTAAGTTGAATCTTTCTTAGTTCTTTTAAGTATTAAAGATTTTTCATAATACCTTAATCCCAAAATGATTTTCTCTCTCTAAAGTTTCTCTTTCTTTATACCCATTGCTTCAACACCTTTCCATGTGCTTCCCAAATCACTTTTAACTTGCTGTAAGATTTAATAAAGTTTTTTTTGAGTAATTATGGTTATGGATTGTACATTTTTATGGGCAACTATGAGTTTGCTTATTGTTAGATGCTGTGAGAATTATAATTGAAGGTCGAGTAATTCCTTTGAGCACTTAAAAATATTTTTAAATTAGGTGTTCATATATAGATCATAGATCTTAGTTAGAAATCTCATTTTGGTGAGGTCCTTGTATGCCGTGGTGTTGGTTGCTCACTTATTAGTAGTATTTTAGTTAGGTTGACGCCCTTGGGCATAGTTTAACATATCCTTCAAATTGTTGTAATTTGATAGATTTGTTGGAGGCTCCTCACATTCCACCTATTTGAGTCGTTAGAGGCAGATTGAGATTTTTCAACCACTTTCTACATGTATATGGGCATTGTGGCAGCTTTCTTATTTTTGAAATATTTCTTCATGCATGATTCTCTTACTCATTGAACTTTACATATTTCACTCACATGCCGAAATCATTGTGGTTTAGTTAATTTGTACCTTATGAAATTGTTCTCAAATGAAATTATGATTTTGTCTCCATTGGGAAACAAGCTCTCCAATTAAACCATTTTTATGAATATTCAATTCAAAGATACTATGATATTGGAGAATAATAGATTTAAAATTTTTACACCTATGTTTTCTCATGTCAAATTGAATGTACCTTGAAATTTTGATTTGGACACTATGAGTTTGAGAAAGTAATTCAATATTGGAAACTAGTTTTGTGAATTGATTAGCTCTCCATGAGAAAGATTTTCATTGTTGTCTATGGTTGTGGAAAGTATCGTGTAGGAACCGTATTGCCATTAGTAGAGTTAATGGCCTATGTGCATATAGAGGTAAGGATAAGTCCTATGAGAAATGATTTAGTGTATATTCCATAGCTGGCATGGGTTACAGTTATAGATATGGATATGGTTATTTGCAAGCACATGAGGAATGATCTAGTGTAGACTTTATGTGGTGTAAAATATGGATATCATGATAATGCAAAATCTCTCCATTTTGGACAGCATTGCCAATGATGTTTATATTACAAACTGCATATAGTCAAACATAACGCCTACAACTAACAATTAATTAAAGGAAGCCCATTGGGGAATAATATAGTGTATACTCCATGGGTATCCCTAGAGACTCTGGGGGATGATCTTGTATATACTCTATGAGACCTTAAGTATTAGCCCTCGTGGGAACTGATCTAGTGTATAGACCTCTTAAGTGGTTGTGTGTGTTTCCTCACAATTATATTGCCTTATTCTAAATTATTTGAGAAATGAGGAATTTATAAATCATGATGGAAATTGTAGTGTGCCTACCTTCTATTATTCTTTTAAATTTTTTAATGAAATCATTCAAAGAGCATGGGTTTAAGAAATTTCTAAAGTTATTTCTTTACAAAATGATTTATAAACTATGTTTGAATGGTGATGCATTCATTTTTAGTTTTAGTTTTGTAAATTGTTATGAAAGGAATTATAAACAAGTGATTTATAATCCCTTTTATTTTTTTAATATATTCATTTGCGATTTTAAAGTGATTCATTGTGCAACTTGCTTGTTTCCCATCCTTGTTACTTTGTACATGTGCATTCACTGAGTCGTATGACCCACACTCTTCTTACTTAAAATTTTTATAGATTGAAATTATCTTGCACGTTGATCTCTTAGGGTATTGTGATTCACACTCTGGCTGATAATTCCTAAATTTTGATTTTTTTTCTTGGTCATGGACTCTATATTTTGTAGTTGTGGGCAATGTTTTTTCTATTTTAATTTTTTGAAACTTTAATATTTGATTTTTATTATAATAGTGTATAAGCACAGTTGGAATTTTTTTGTAATAAAATATGTTAGTTTTTAGGTACTGTTGTATTTGGGGAATGTCCATATTTTAGGAGAAACTTTATCGAAATTTTGAAAATCTTAGGTTATTGTCTTTTTAAAAATCGTTGTTGAGTCTTTGTATGCTTGTTAGGTTAGGCTTGTCAAACTAAATAGGCCTTGGGCTAGTTTAATTTGTGCACCAGTCATGGCTCAGGTTTTTAGGTCATGACAAACAATGTCATGGGGAAAAGAGATGTAGGTGTTATCTATAAGGATGGAAGAGTGAGAGTGAGAAAGAGAACAAATAGAAGAATCTATAGAAAGAATCCCTACCTTTGAATTTGCAATACAGTTTTCTAAATTTGTTCTCATCCCTCCTTAAGAAATTTGAAGAACAAAACCTTCCCCCCTATATAGATTCATTCTCATGGTCTCTACCATTACAACCCAAAAACTATTTTTTACCCCACACAAGAGTGACTTGGCGATAATTCTCGGAACCATTAGAGCTCATTGCTAGACAACTTTCTTGTTTAAGCTTCATGGTGGAGGTGGGGGTCATCATGTGTATTGGAGCTACCAACAATTCGCCCCTCAAATCTTTGATGCCTTTATGCCATGCAAGGCATTACAAGGTCTAGGGTGAACTTTTCCATCCATTTTTGATAGTGCCATACAAGGACTCGATTGAACAAATTAAATTTATAAGGACTCGATTGAACAAATTAAATTTATAAGGACTCGATTGAAAAGTGGTATAAATTTTAGGGACCAAAAGTATATTTAGCCACTTTTAAATTTTAGTTATTGACTTTGACAACTAACCATTTTTTTCTTTTTTTAAAGAAGCAAGTTAACCTCAATTAAGGTCACACTAATGCAGTGTGGCAAGTGTTCAACTTTCATGAGTAGAAACATATGTTTGATATGTATTGAGATATCTGTGAGGCTAGATAGAGGTCATTGTGGATGAGTGAGGGCAAATTGAAGGATCTAGCCCACCACTGGAACTTCAAGAGATTCCAAATTAAGGTAGTATAGATGAAGAAGAATAAGGCCTTTGAGAAGGGAGGGTCACTACACACCGGGGGCTCTATCACTCTAGAGGCAAGTAAAGACATGCTAGTTAGTTATAACACTACTTTTTAATAAATTGTGTTATTATTGATATAATTTAATGATCAATTTGTGTAATCTTTTTTGGGGAGGCATCACTTGAACACCTTATTGATCAAAGCAAGGTGTTCAAATTCACTCCACACTAGGGGCTCTATCACTCTAATGGCAAGTAGAGACAAACTAGTTAGTTATTACACTAATTTTTAATAAACTGGTGTTATTATTGATATAATTTAATAATTAATTTGTTTAATCTTTTTTTCAAGAGGTGACACTTTTGCACCCTTTTGATCAAAGCAACGTGTTTGTCACTCCCTAGCTAGTTAGTTATAACACAAATTTTTAATAAATTGAGTGTTATTATTGATATAAGTTGATGATTAATTTGTTTAATTTTTTTTTTTTCATGAGGTCACACTTGGATGCCCGATCAAAATGAGGTCTTCAAGTTCACACACCAATAAAAGGCTAATAGGTCCTGAATCGATCAATGATATTAGATGAGTTACGTAAGTTGTCAAATTATATTTTTAAAAGTTTAAGTCTATTAATTAGTTTTTAATTTTTGAAAAATATATGTCAATAATCTTAAACTTCTTTTTCTTATTGGAGTAGTATCAAGTTAAGATGCAGCTATGCTAGTCCTAATAGCCACCTGAGGGAGTTCAAAGCTCCTCGGGTAGTTCTGGCATGATAGGAAGGTCTAGAAGGATGTAGTTGTTATCTATAAGGGTTAAGGTTATGGTACTGGCTCACAACCCTGCATAAAACAATTTTACGCACTCTTCCTCCATCACTGCATCTTAATCTTAGCCTTCTAGAGTTAGTTTGACCCCATGTTGGTGGAGACCATTAGGTCATCTCGATCAAGGAGAATGTAATAGTTCAGGGCAGAGGGTTAGAAGAAGATGACTACCATGCAAGACCACCTTGCTTGGTTGGAGAGCATCGTTGGTTAGACAGGTGGAGTTGTGTTTGGTTCTACTTAGCTACAACCACCACTAGCCTTCTAGCATGTCCAACATAGTGATTTTATTGAGGTTGAAGAATCTGAGGACACCAATACAACTATTGAGGATCCTCAAATTGATGTAGATTATCATTAGATATGATATTTTTGTTTGGGTTGGATTGATTGTATTAAATTATTATTGTAAATTTTAGATATTTTATAATAATTAATTTACTTTAAATTCCTTTTTATTTAAATTTTTATGCTTATTTAAAATTTTAATTTATTTTATGGATAAATTAATTTTTAAAAAACTAATAAATGTACCATTATTAACGAAAATATCATCAATAATTTTAACAACTTTTACTCAATTATACCAAGGGATAGTACCCTCAATAAATTTAAGCAAAAATTTGCAATTATTTTATATTTTCCGAGGACAATTCCTCAAAATATAAAAAAATTATTGAAGGCAAAGCCCTTAGTATTATGCATGACTTCGTAAGTAATTTTTCTTTTGGTACTAGTACGAGACTAAACGCTCAAAACAAAGAAGGAAAAAACCTAAAAGAGCCATGGTATGTAGCGTTGTAATTCCCTACAAATCTGCCTGATATAAGAGCCTCATGCACATGGGAAGACTTTGTTGGCAATTAAAACCAAACTATTGGATACTTTAATTAATTATAGATTTTTTATTTTTTTTCACTGACGGTTAATTGTCAGTAAATTTTAGTAAACTTACTACTGGATTCAAATTCTCTTAGTAAATATTTTGGCATGAGGTTGTCAACGATAAACACATGTCTCTCAAAAATCCATTAATAATATTTATTTCCTCGCCAAAAGTGGAGTTATACTGACAGTTTTGTTCATTGAAATTCTTTGAATTTTAATAGTAATTGGATCTTTTAGGCCTATAGCTTACTTCGTAAGACTTAGTAGATAAATTATTTACATTTTTTTAAGTGATGGTTTATTAAAATTTTGTTTGTGAAAATAGCATAACTGATTGTGAATAAGCAAATGAAAATGCAATTTGCATTGTGCAGTAATAATTATCTAATAAAGTTAACGAGGGTACATAGAAAAATACTTGATATGGATAGGAAGGCCAAACATTTGCGAAAATAATCATATAAGAAAAAAACATGTATAGACTCGGTAAGAGTATATAATAAACATAAATAAGTTTTTCAACCATCTCGTAATTGATAGTAGGTCATGCTCCTGGATTGCAACAATCAACAATGATCTTCTCAGCCTATCTTACAAACCTAGAAAGCTCTTATTTACTCTAAATCTTGAAAGCTGCAATCTAAATTTGTAATTCAAGGTAAGCTTTGCTTGCTCAACTAAATGTAGCTAAAAATATAATTAAAACCTGGAAGATGAAGACACAATCCAATTATAGTGATAATTACAAAATGAAAAAGTTTCCTCGTATAAAATATACTTAAAAAGCATGAAATTCAATCACAACCATTAATTATATGGGACCCACATGTAGGTTCTACACAATTAATAATGGGAAAATTACAATTGGGTTAGCTTGTCAAACTTATTTACTCCAATGATCATAAATAAATATAAACCCATTTAAAGTTAAAGGTGTGAATTTATTCCTCTTAAAGTCAATGTAACATTATTAGTAATGGACTAAATTATCTTCTTCTTCTTTCTCAAATTCTTTTAAAGAAATGTATAAAACTACATCTTTTATTTTATTCTTTACCATTTAATATCTTTTAATAAACTCATGTAAGACAAAAATACAACAAAAACTTTGAAAGTTTGCCTCAATGAGTATGCAATCAGCAACAAAATTACTATGGCATATTTTCATCAATGTATTAAAGTAATCAAATGAGAACTTACATTATCCACTAGTTCAACCAATTTCCAAGATAACCCATCTAAATTGAAGGTGAGGATGACTTTCCCAATTTGATCTAATATTGAACCTTCTCTATGTAGCCGAACATGCGGGTGAGATAACATTTCCAACAAGACAATCGTTTCCTTATCTTTCCATTTAGAGTAGAAGAGTCAATGAAACAATATAATTTTCACTCAAAAATTATCAAATAAAGAGTGCAATAGAATAGAATCAGAGCAAACAAAATAAATTCTTATGTAGATGAATTGAATTCTTTATTGAGGGAGAGTTTTGGGGTTTTTATTGCATGTTTCTTTTGTGTAAAATTATTGAAGCATGTTAAATAGGAAAGACAAAGATTAGGATGTAGTTTTATACACGTTTCTTGAAGAATATGAGAAAGAATAAGAGAGTAATTTAGTCTATTACTAATGTTATACTGGTTTTAAGTAAAATAAATTAATGCCTTTAACTTTAAATGGATATATATTTACTCATAACTATTAGAGTAAATAAATTTGGTAAACTAATCCAAATTATAATTTTTCCATTAATAATTGTGATCAATTTTGTACATTTTAAATATATCTTATTTTATACATGTGAAAATGCGCTGGTAATAATTAAATAACATTTGTCCTTCATAAATTCCTTCAATTTGCATAAACACTATTAATCTAGCAAATTAATATAACATTAAAAATTTAGCCAATAATTCAATGGCCTAAATTGTAAATCTATTGCAAAAAAACTAAATTCTATCCCTTGAAAAAAGAATCCCATGATTTAACATTTCTTAATTTTTATATGTTTGGGTAGTTGAGTTGATCAAGGGAAAAATATAACATTTTCTTTATTAATTTTCATAAGAAATATTTTAATTTTTTTCTACAAAAAAATTAGATGGGTTTAGTTCGGTCTTCCACCAAAATTAGAGTATGCCCTCAAGCTTAAAGAATATTCACATAGGTTCTTATAAATCACTCATCAACAAACCCTCGTATTAATAAGAACAATCAAACTTTGACTAATAAAATTAACACCTTTCCTCCTTTGTCAACTGCTTTAACTTAAAGAATTCAAATTTTAGTTAATTCATACTTTAACAAGGACACGTGCTGGGCGTGCAGCACACGTGCTTACTGATGGCCGTTGGCCCGTAGTAGTCACAGAATCCCAGAGACAGAAACCCCTAAAACCTCTTTCCTAAGAACTAACGCCCCAGTCGCTCTCTGCCAAACGGCCAACCAAAACCAAGAATTTCACCTAATTAATATACAAAGGGAAAGTACCGCCGCACAAACGCCCTACGACAAGCGCAGCAAGAGAAAACGTCAACTCAGACATCGATAGAGACAGAGCCTCCAAGGAACCAAACAACATTAACAATGTCGATCGTCTTCTGTTCCAATCCCTCTTTGTACTCTTCGTTTTCCTCTTACAAATTCAATCCTTCCTCTTCGTGTCCCTTTTCATCCTACCTCCGCCTTCGCCTCACTCTGCCTCCACTGGTTCACACTTCCTCTTCCCTTATCTGCCAACGCAAAAGCCTCCCTTTTATTCCCTGCTACACCAGTGGCGGCGGAGATGGTATCAGCGGTGGATCTTCCGGAGGTAATGGTGATAATGGAGGTGCCGGAGGAGATGGGTATGACAATGCTGGAGATGACAGGAAGAACGAGGCGATTGTGGTGTTGACGGAGGCAGAGAGGTCGTTGGAAAGTGTGCCTATTGACTTGGCGGATGCCATCAAAGACGGGAAGATTCCTGCTTCGGTGGTGCGTCGTTTTCTGGAACTGGAGAAATCTCCTTTCTTACGGTGGCTGCTTCAGTTTGAAGGCTTCAAAGAGCGTCTTCTGGCCGATGATCTGTTCTTAGCCAAAGTGGCAATGGAGTGCGGGGTCGGCATCTTCACCAAGGTTCGTTCTTTCTGCTTTTGATTTATTCCCATGTAGCCTCAGGGTGTTTCCCAAACTTTGCAAGCTGGATTAAATAGGTACGATGTAGTCAGTTTCAAAACTTTGTTCTATTGTCCGTAGCTTAAATTTTGAAACACTGCTTTTTACATGATAAAATTTAAAGAAAAACTAGTTCAAAACAAAGCCTGCACAGAACTGGTTTTGGTGTAGTCAAAATTTTATTTGGATAAAAGGCTTTTATATATCGAATCGAAATATGTCAGACAATGTTTGATGTTAAGCTAGTTTAAAACTAATTTTTAGACAAATTAAATATTATTTAAAACCAATTGAAAGTTATAACTAAAACTAGTTATAACTTAAGTAGTTCAGCACATATTATTGAATTTCCCAATGACCCTTTTAGAATGAGAAAGATAAGTAATTTGTCCCCAATAACTCTTGTAAATCATCCCCTTGGGATAAGTGGTTGATTCTGTCAAATAGCTGAAATGTATATAGTTCGTGGAATAATGTGATGATGATTATAAAGACTATAAATATTAAATTCTATGTTCAAGTGGGTTGATATATTTCATGAACAATAGTGTCAAATGACGCCTCTTCTTGGGTAAATTATATGGTTTTGTATTTGCATTCAGCATATGAGAACTTCTACAGTCAAGCAGAGTGGGCTAGTTACAACATGATTATGTCTGAGCTGTTGGGTAAACACACACATTGGACCATTATTTGGATGGAATAAATGTTATTCCACTCGGCATGTTACACTTTATTTCTTTGCTCATTAGTGTTTAAGCCTGTTCCAATTTTGGCTTGCTCTGTTTGAGTGGGATTGATGTGCTTCCTAGATTCATGTCCAAAATCAGCATGAGGTATTACTGTATTAATTATTCAATACTAAGCCAGAAGTAGATGATGCACTTAATTTAATATGTACTGTATTATTTATTCGATACTAAGCCAGAAGTAGATAATGCACTTAATTTAATATGTGGGCAGACATTGGACTTGGTTGCTTGGATGTTTTTTCATATATCATTTAGGGTCCAAGTAATAATTTATTGTGTCTTGTGAAATGTGTGATAGATATTTCCTGGTGTTGAAAGTAATGCGTAGGGAGACTATAAGAATAATTCCATCTAGAGAACTTGATGACTTAAAGTTCAAATGAATTACTGGGAATAACTTTGTACTTAATTACTTTTGAATATGGACAACTATGTCATTAATACGGTGTGAAATGTAAATATGTGTGAGATGTGAGTTATTGCTGTTTATGTTTGAGGAAGAAGGAAATGTGTTATTTTGTCCAACTTAATTAACTTAAGAATACTGCAAACTTTTGTTCATGGTATTAATTTGTTTTTTTGCTTTTGACTGTTATGTGCACCTCTTCGTTGACAGTCTTCTGTTTTTTTCTTTTTCTCTGGTTGTATGTTCTAGACTGCTGCTGAGTATGAACGCCGACAAGAAAACTTTTTCAAGAAGCTGGAAATTGTTTTTGCTGATGTGGTACTGATATTCTTATGACATCATTTATGATGAATCTGCATAACGTTTCTTTCACAAATTAGCTGTTACTACACATTATTTAAATTCTTCACTTTTGGGCATGAGCTTGATTGATGCCACTATTTCATTATGAACTAATTTCATATATATATTTTTCAGCTTTTAGTGTTTGTTGGCATTGAGCTATTATATTTTTGATATGTTATGAGAGGTTTATTTGTCATATTTGTCTTATTAACGTTGAGTCTTGATGAACTAATATTGAAATATTTGTATAGGAAACCAATTTTATTGCTTTTTCTTTTTTTAATTTTCAATTTGTTCTCATTTCTTAAGTTCTTCCTTGATTGAGAACTAATACAGTACCAATATATCTGAGTTTGCATATATTATGTTAATGTTAAACCCCAACTCAAGAGGATGTAAGTTAGGAAGGATGGACACGAGGGTAGGGTAAAATCTCAAATGGCAGGGAACTGTTGAGCAGGGCTGCCACTGATTAAGTATTCAGTAGAGGAGGCCAGGTGGCTTGAGAAGAGTGTTTTAGGGGCAAGTTTTGTAGTTTGAATAGTTAGACAGTTAAGATTGCGAGAGAATTATTGGGGAGAAAAACCTTGAGAGACGAGCCTCTCTCTGACTATTATTTATAATAGACTGTACAAGGAACAATGGGCCTAATCAATGCTAATGACATCACATGTAAAATATGCACAATATGAATATTCTATTATGTACACTCTAACATTCTCCCTTAAGCTGGAGCATAAATATCATATGCACCAAGTTTGTTACAAATGTAATCTACCTAATGACCCTTCAATGACTTGGTGAAGACGTCAGTTAGTAGATCATTGGAATTTACAAATTCTGTGACAATAACACCTTTGACCAATTTTTCTCTAAGGAAATGACAACCTATCTCAATATGATTGGTGCTCTCATGAAACACTAGATTGAAAGCTATCCGCAAAACAACCTGATTATCACACACAAGCTTCATGGGAGACACTTCACAAAACTTTAATTCCTTCAGGAGTTGCTTAAGCCATATTAATTCACAAGTTGCATTGGCCATAGCTTGATATTTAGCTTTTGCACTAGATCTAGCAGTCACATTTTGTTTCTTGCTTTTCCAAGAAATCAGATTTTCCCCAATGAGCACACAGTAACCAAAGGTGGATCTAAGATCAGAGGGAGATTTTGCTCAATCTGCATTTGTATAACAGTAAATATTTGTGTCTCTTATCCTCATAAAGCAACCAGGCTCTCTTTGACTATTATTTATAATAGGTGTACAATGGGCCTAAATCAATGCTAATTACATCACATATATAATATGTAAAATATGTACAATAAGAATATTCTACTATGTACACTCTAACACCTTTTTGTATCCTTATGATAGTCTATCAAATCAATATAAGTCACCACAAGTTCTTGACGGTGCTCACAAAGCTGAATGCGAGCCAAATGGAGTCATTGCTAGTGGCTTGTAGTCATCAGATTTAAGGAAGCAACTTGTTGCATGGAGCATTTTGGCTAAAATCGAGAAGGGCTATATGGGAACAGGAGCCATTGAGGTCAAATTACAAAGGAGGTGGAGAATGCTTCGAATTTGCTAGGCAAGTTCAATGCAAGTGTTGTTGGGTACCTGCACTACACTAACACCAAAGCGATTTGGGTCAATACATGATGTACTAGGAGTTTTTTATCAGAGACCCATCCAATTCACCAAGTTATGTGCCACCTAATAATCATGAAGATGTGGTCTCTAAATGTAACCTTAGGGAGCCAGGTAGATCTCAAAAGGCTTCATTGATGTGCCCAATCAATTTTTCTTTAGGAGGTGACCACTTATAGGACAGATTTAGTCGTTTTATTTTGTCTAGTGATGGATATAAATTTGGGTTGACTTCAGGAAATTGTACCGGTGCTAGCAATTCAAAAGTGGCAATTTCCTAGTTGGAAGCAATTCTTTCTGACTTGCAAGATGAAGAAATTCAGGAAGACAAGTTGTCTGTGCTGAAAGCTCATGCTTACGCACTATTTGGGGCATTTCTTGTCTTGCAGGGTCCTCAAAGGAGAGTATGTCAAAACAGGACTAAGGATTCTGTTGGTACTGAAGGTTGAATGGAAAAATTTGCAATGTGGATAAAGTCATGGTTGAAGACTGCACTTGGTCTTAAAATTCAGTAATTGGGTATTCAGCAACAAGCATTAGCAAAGCATAGATGCTTGGGATTTTCCAATTCAAGATTTTATGCAAGGCTAGTTGCAAAGCATCTCCCATCTTTTCACCTTGAGAGTAAGGTGAATTTCCATTGGGAGGGTAATGTTAGACCCCCAGTCAAGAGGATGTAACTTAGGAAGAATGGAAATGAGGGTAGGGGAAAATCTCCAATGACAGTGAACTCTCTAGCAGGACTGCCAATGATTAAGTATTCAGCAAAGGAGGCCACATGGCTAGAGAAGAGTGGTTTAGGGACAAATTATTTTAGGATGGATAGTTAAACAATTAAGATGAATAGTCAGTGACGGGGAATGTCAGGAAGAATTAGTGGCGGAGCCACACCCACCCTAGCCTCCCTTGAACTTCTAAGAATCTCTTATATATCATTAAAAATTTTTAAATTTTTTTAATTTGGTCCCTCTTGAAATTTTGTAAAATTTAATATATTACCTATAATTGTTTTAAACTTTTTTAAATAAGTCCTTATATTGTTTATTTTATCTTATTTTATTAATTTTTAAAATGAGTTTTAAAACTTTAAAATTCTATAAAAGATTTCGCATCTTCCAAATTAGTAAAAAAAAAAAAAAAAACTGCATAAGTAAGTAACCCACTTGAAAAATCTCACTCAAAAGTCAACATTCTACCTACTCAAAAAGAGTACTAAACAAGTTACCCATCCACACTAAGCCTCATTTCATATGTAATATACTCTTTAAGTGAAGACGAATTCTTAAAAGTCACCCTCAAAGACTAAACTAAAACACCATTTTAACGAACTTAACCCCATTCGCAAAATCCAATATAGCATTGCATATTGTGTGATGATTTCAACTTTTTTTTATCTTATGACTTTTAGTCTCAACCCTCCCTGAAAAAAATTTCTGGCTTCACCCCTAGGAAGAATTGAGTAGAGTTGTGGGAGAGACTAGCCTCCCGAATTACCTGAGTGCTACCTTGTTTGGGTAGAGGTTCTCTTTTATTTTCTTATCTGCACTTAGGCTTATTCAGAAGTTCATCTGAGCTCCGATTGTTTGTGTAATTGCTATTTCCATTGGGGAATCCTATCATATTATCGTATTAATGAGTTAATCAAATTGATAGCATTTCCCTTTTATATTAGATCCAAATAACCAGTGCAGAAATATGAAACAGAATATGATAGAGAAAGTAATTTTTTCATTCGATTTGTTCGCACTTATTTGTAGATAGAGGACCCATATATCCTATTTTATATAAATAATACTATGAATGAGATATTTTAATTGACAACAACCTTTTACTTTTTATATTAGATTTAAATAACTAGTTCAGAAAGATGAAATGGAGTATGACAAATAATTGATTATGTGTGTGTCTTGTGAGACTAGTATAATTGGGGCTTCTTTGTTTTTGTCTAGAACCAATTATCCCAAAAGCTTAACCTATTAGGTTAAGATCCAAGAATGGCTTCTAAGTGTGGACAAATGTACAAGTCCACCAAACATTGTGCCGAAACTCAGCTTAATTGTTGGTAAGTTGGGGTGCTAAGGATCAAACTCTTGACTATTTGATCATTAAAGCGCTAATACTATGTTAAGAGCCAACTATCTCAAAAGCTTAAGTTATAATGGGGAGATCCAAGAATGGTTTATAACTCCAACAGTTTTACTCTCTTTATAAATTTGGAGCCAGTTTTTGTTAATTTTTTGTATATGCTATACCTGCAGCTGAGTGTTGGTGAAGGCCCTGATATTATGTGAGCCTTATATATGAAGTTTTATACTTCTTACATCTTACTATTATTATATTATTGTTGGAAGTGCATCAAATGCTGAAAAAATAACCAAGAATAGCTAATTTGAGACGAGATTCTCTCAATAGGGAGAGTGATCTCAATCAATTGAACACCTTGACCTGGGTTACAATGATTTGGACATGTTATTTTTCTTATTGTTTATTGAGGTATAAGACTGTATAGGTCATTGCCATTGTTTATTTGGAAAAGTCCAATGGAGTTACTCAATTCCATGCTATAGAATTTCCTCTTTCTTGAAAAGGAAGTCTCTCTGCTTATATAACAAAATTATTCTTTGTATATGAATCTACACACTGATTTTAGATTTAACTGTTTGCTTTTAAATCTCTGATGTATGTGTTGATGTTTTTTTACATTGCACTTTGTACTTGTAATTGTAAGAAAATATTGCTTCCAGTGAAATTTTTATTGTAGTCAATAGCATAACTACCCTTTTACATATACTATTCTTAGGTCATGGCCATACTTGCAGATTTCATGCTGGTATATCTTCCTGCCCCTACTGTATCTCTAAGACCACCAATTGCAGTCAGTGCAGGGCCTATTGCTAAGTTTTTCCACAACTGCCCAGACAATGCATTTCAGGTCTTTAAAAACTTCTACGGACTAGCGGTTTAGATATTTTTCACATATTCTCTGTTAAATGCTATCAGTGGTTACTTATCACATACTTTATTTTCTTCTGCAGGTTGCTCTCTCAGGAACATCATATTCTTTGTTACAAAGGATAGGTGCAATAGTGGTATGTACAATTTGATAATTTCTGTCTTGTTACAGCTCGCAAATTGTATCCATTTCATCATTTTTTTTTTTCCATTTCATTCTATTTTCCAGAGTCTGATTTTTGATATTATGTGGTTATGTTGTACAGCGTAATGGGACAAAGCTTTTTGCAGTTGGGACTGCTTCATCACTGGTTGGTTCTTCCGTTGTGTTTTTCCCTGTTTTCCCTGCTTCTAAACATTTCAGACTCTGGCTGTTGCTGATCTTATAACTATAACTTCTATGAGCAGAATCATGATTTGGATTTTGAGTTGACTGATTTAGCATTCTCATTTTCCTTATAACTATGCATGTTTTTCAAGTAAAGAACTAGTGTTTGAGGTTTGTCGTGGGCATGGCCAGTGACTGTTGTGATTCCTGATAAATATGGGTGATTTGAATTAAGTTTGTTATTTTTTGTATGTTATAGTTGTGCGATGTGAATCTAGGTGTCAATTTCCTAGTCATGCATCTAGGTTGCTTCATGTTTTCTTCTTTCATCTCTTCCCCACCATCCCCTGCCCCCTCCTTCTCCCCACCTCCCTTTCCTCATTTCCTGTATTTGCTATCCTTAGTGATGATGCAAAATCTATTGAAAGTGATTGGAATTAACAAAATCAGAAACGTCACACAAACAGGTTCGTAAGTAGGACTGTAGGAAGGAGCGCTAGTGGTTTCATTAATCACCTTCAAACTAACACCACTAATAGAAACTTCCTACCATTGACTAATAGATGGGATTTTTTTTTTTTTTTGGTGGGGGGGGGGGGGGGTTTCAATGAGCCATTTCAAAGGTAGAAGGAAGACACTTAAAGGAACTCTGGTTAATTAATTTGTTTAAGAGTTGCAACAAGAGCTTTACTGAGTCCACGTTGTCCATGATGCAGTTCAAGTAAAAATTCTGATCCTTGACTTATGCCTGTTTCATTGAACTATATTCACCCCTTGGGTGCAAGGTGAAACTGATTGGGCCTTATGTATCCTCGTTATGATTAAATTCTTTTGCACACATTCCTTAAATACGATTTTGAAACTTTTTATGAATTTATTCTAACATATGAGGTAGAGAAAGACATGAGAAGTTTGTCAAAATTCATGCAATATTTAATAATATTATCTTTGTTCAATAAAAATCACATTTACTCGTTTTTAGGCTGATTACTGCTGTTTTCACTTAGTTGATGCTGTCTTCAGTCTGACTAGAATCGGTTGGGCTCAGACACTGACATATACTGCATTTTTTTATTCATTCAGGTTGGGACAGCTGTGACAAACGCCTTAATTAATGCAAAAAAAGCTGTTGATAAATCTTCTGCTGAGGAAATTGAAAATGTTCCCATATTATCTACAAGTGTTGCCTATGGTGTGTATATGGCAGTTTCTAGCAACCTCAGGTAAAAATGATAGTGTAATTGGTGATGGATTGTTTGGTGATTATGATTAAAAGTCAGTTAATTCTTAACGTGTTGGCCAGTAAAAAAAAGCTAATGCTTCAAGCAAACCCCTTGCCCTGTAACTTGCTCTTGTCTTTGCATACATCTGGGTTATAATAATGACTGTTTCCTGTGATATCAGAAAGAGTTCTGTTTAGTTTTGTTCTGTCGCTTTCAACAGCAAACTCAGGGATCTTAAATTTTTTCTTTGTACTGACAGGTATCAAGTTCTTGCGGGAATTGTTGAGCAGCGGATTTTGGAACCTTTGCTACACCAGCACAAGCTAATACTTAGTGCAATATGTTTTGCTGTTCGGACTGGCAATACATATTTGGGTTCATTACTGTAAGACATTTTATAACTACTCTGGTTGCTTGTAAATCTAGCCTTTGTTGTTGCCAGTGAGCTAATTGCTTGTTTTATAATTTTGCCTTGACAGATGGGTGGATTATGCTCGTTGGATAGGGATTCAGTAGGCCCGGAAGTAAAAGAATTAGTTGCTCCTTCGTTATTGACCATATTTCCCATGATGTTCATTAGCTTTTCTTATGTACACTTTCAAAGAGAAATTGATAGAAAAAGCAATTTATTTTGTGCGATCTTTGGTTGTAGGGATTAAGTTTTCTTTCCTCTCAGTATTGTGTACGCGGTCAGTTGCTGAGCACTCTTGGGATTCTGGTTTTTCTCAATTTATCTCCGAATTCTTGCTGCATGGCTGCGGACATAATTTTGAACTCAATAAAAGATTGTTCCTGTTTGAAAGGATAATAAAAGAAGTTTTTGTTACTAGCTAATAAAACCTCTTGGTTTTGCTAATCTTATAGCCTAGGTACAATAGTGGTCCATATATTGCTTTTTCTATTGTCGCATTAATGACAAAAAATGGAAATTATTGCTTTTTCTGAGTTTGAATTGTCTCCCTCCCCCGACCCAATAATTTATTTCTTTTAATATAATTTCCTAAGGCAATTAAAATTTTATTTATAATAAAATCATTGAAAGGATACTTGAAACATGACTTTGTATGTGAAAGTCATAGTAACTCATCTTATCTTAGTCATGCAGGATTTATCTAAACATGTAAATCATTAATCTTATATACAAACAATTTAGTAAATCATTCTAAGCATATATGCTATCTAAGAGAGAGAGAGATAGCTAAACATATCTGAAAGACTGAAATTCATAATTAAAGGATTCATAGTGATATAAAGTTTAAGAGAAGATTTTTACTTTTCTTACTATTATGTGTGACAATAGAAATATTATATTAAATTAATGAAGAGTTAACACTACATAATAAATGAAGAGTAGAGATTTTTCTTTGTCAAATAAAAGTTGTGTTAACCTATCATTAAGACTAACATTAACAAGGCCTATTAACAAAAGCTAGATAACAATTAACTAATTAATAAGATAAGTTCAATATTATGGACTAATTATGATCGGAGTTTTAATAAGAATTAAACCCATTATATATATTAGACCACATAGGATATAAAATTCTAGCAATCTCTTACTTAAACTACATATATCAAGGTTTTAAAAGAAAAGTTCTCCAAATCAATAACAACATAGCAAGGCAAGCAATATTAGCCAAAACAAGTCTCAAGTCTAAAATGTGATTGAGTACCAAACAATACATAAATCAAGCCAATAAAAACAATGATATCATATATGTCAAACCACTCGTTAGCAAGTGACTTGAGTAATAATGGACAAGTAGGATAAGGACTTGCACTACAAAAGTGAACTATGTGCAATTCTCTTGTAATGTTCCTAGTATCCAAGATGCTTATTGAGCAATAACAACAAATCTCAGCAACACAAATTTGAGACTACAACAATGTCTCAAATGAGGTCAACATCAACAATATAAGCATTATTCATATAACATTATTGTGCAAAGCAAAATACATAATGCATTAAATAATGATAGTCAATAACAACAATAGTCTTAAGACATGATAACATCATAAATGAAAATGTAACTCTTCCACTAACCCAAAATAGCATATGTGTCTAGTAATGCTATCCATATGGTTCCAAGATGCCATAGATATCATGCTTTGGTTGGGGGATCACAACCATAAGCTCAATACTTATGCACTCAATACTAGTTTGAATTTCTTATATTTTCTCTGTAACAAACTGGCATTTGACCTCAAAATGCTTTGCATACTCTAATTTTTTATTATTTTGAGAGAAACATGCTGTAGTAGAATTATCACAATAGATAGTCAAAGGCCTAGAGATACTCAGCAATATGGAATCTTAAAATCAAGTTTCTAAACCATATGGCCTAATGAGTAGCCTCATGATAGCCAACATACTCTACCTTCATAACTGAGGTAGTTGTGAAGTTTGTCTAGCACTATTTCATAAACCAGCTCCTCAAGCCATCATGAAAATGTATCTAAAAGTAGACTTATTGTCATCTAGACAACTTGCATAATCAAAATCTATATATCTAATATCTCAAGGTGACTAGATCTTCTATAAGTGAGCATAAGATTTTTGATACTCTATAGATACCTCATAACTTTCTTAACTGCTCATCAATGCTCATAACCAAGATTGGTCAAGTATTTCTCAAGCACACTACTAGCAAAAGAAATATCAGGACATATGCATACTTGAACATACATTAAGCTGCCAACAGTGGAAGCACATGGAACCTTGTCCATTTCGATTTGCTCAATATCATTCTTTAGACATTGGGTTTTAGAAAACTTTTCACTTTTCCAAATAGGTGTTGCACTAGGGGAGTAAGATTTCATATTAAACTTGCTAAACTCCTTCTCTATATAAGTTTTTTGAGACAAGCCAAGAATACCTCAGTGTCTATCACGATAGATCTATATCCCTAAAACAAGAGAGGCATCACCAAGAACTTTCATGTCAAAATGGCCTAATAAACATCTGCTTTGTCTCTTGAATAAATCCCAAGTCATTATTGACCAACAAAATGTCATCAACATACAGTATAAAAATAATGAAACTATTTCCATTAAACTTGAGATAGATGCATTGATCAGTAAAATTTTCCTTAAAGCCAAGCATAAATTCAACATAGTCAAATTTAAAATACTATTGCTTGGAACCGATTTCAAACCATAGATGGACCCTTTTTAGCATGCACACTAGGTGCCCTTGGCCCTCTTTTATGAACACATCAAGTTGATTCATGTAAATACCCATAAGCTGTTTGACACTCACTATTGCCATATCAAAGACCAAGAAGGGCCAAAACATGTCTCCAATGGCGAGTTGTGACAACTTAGTATCAAAGCAAGTTCAAGCCAAGGGCCACCAAGTCTCCAAGTTAGAACAACAAGTGGAGTCATTGCCAATAGGACATGAAGAAGTGCTAAGGTGACTATCAAAGATGATAGGGATGATTCAATTCTTGGGGGACAATTCGGTGAATAAAAGGAATTTGCATTAGGATCATGAATTTCAAAGGGAAAATACTCCCAATAGTGGGACATTTCATAAAAAGTTCATGAAGCTAAAGTTCCCAAAATATCAAGGAACTGGAGATCCTATGCCATGCTTATTAAGGGCTAAATAGTTCTTTGCATTTCAAGGAACTCCACTAGAAGAGCAAGTCAAGATTGTGGCATTTCATCTTGAAAATGATTCACAAATTTGGTACCAAAAGGAAGAGAAAGAGTAGACTAGGGTTGAATTGGGAATAGTTTAAGCCTGACATAATTGAAAGATTCGGGGGATTTTCAAACAAAGAAGCATTTAGGGAATTGGCAAAGTTGAAAAAAGTGGGGTCAATAAAAGACTATTACAACTAGTTTGATTGTTTGCTAGCAAGAGTTGGAGAATTATCAAATCAACAAGAGGCAACATTATTTGTTAGCGGCTTAAAAGAGACAGTAAAGGCAACGGTTAAGGCTTAAAGGCCTAAATCTCTTAGTTCTACAATCAGATTGGCAAGAGTATTCGAAGAAAGTCAAGATGGAAGTGGAATTTTAGTAAGAAAACATATGAAAAAGAACCATATGAAAAGGGGAAGAAAAGAAGTGAGGTAGTAATTCAATGGTAAAGAAACTAGTGCCAAAAGAGGTCCAACAATGGAGAATAAAAGGATTGTCTTTCATTGTGATGAAAAGTAGAATTCCAATAACCAATGCAAGAGACTTTTCAAGACTGAATTAATTGAAGAGGAGGAAGAATAGTATGAGAGTGAAGCTGAGAAGGATGTAGAGAGTGTACAACCATAGATATCCATACATGCATTGACTGGAATTGCATCACCTTAGACACTAAGAGTTAGAGGTAAAATCAAAGGAATGGAAGTCATAATCTTGATAGTTACAGACTCTACACATAATTTCTTGAATGAAGATATCATCAAGAAATTAGGAGTAAGGGTTAAATAAGAGCAAAGACTCAAGATTGTAGTAGCAAGTGGGGAACAAATATCGAGCCTAGGGATGTCTAAGGAAGTGCTAGTTGAGCTACAAGGTACATTCGTTCCTATAGATTTATTTGTTTTGGGTTTAGAAGGTTGTGATGCAGTTATAGGAGTCCAATGGTTGAGAACCTTAAGGGATTTCAAGCTTAATTTGGAAACATGTTAATGAAGTTCTTAGTAAAAGGGGAAGAAAAAAAAATTATGGGGCATTGGCATTCCAAAGTCAAGCATAGTCAATAATAAGTCAATTGCAAAGGCACTGATGTTGAATGTCGGGAAGGAAACTCTTTTGCATATATTAGTAGTGAAAGACAGTACAGAAACCAAGGATGAATGGAGAATATGGGAGCAAGAGTTTCCTAAGGTGTTTGGTGTTCCATTGGGGTTACCACTGAGGAGACAACATAACCACGGATCATTCTTCAAGAGGGGAGTTCTCCTATTTCTATCAAGCCATACAAGTACCCTCACTATCAAAAGATGGAGATTGAAAAGTAGGTGATAGAAAAGCTCAAGCAAGGTACAATATAGCCAAGCACAAGTCCTTGCTCTTCACCAATTCTCTTGGTCCAAAAAGATGATGGGTCTTGGAGGTTCTACATTGACTATAGAGGACTCAACCAAAACTATAAAGAACAAGTTTCCTATCCCAATAATTGAGGAACTATTGGATGAACTTCACAGTGCTCAACTGTTCTCCAAGCTGGACTTAAGAATGGGGTACCATTAAATAAGAATGGACCCAAGAGACATTGAAAAGACTACCTTTAGAACTGATCATGGCCACTTCAAGTTTTTATAATGCCCTTTGGGCTTACTAATACACCTACAACATTCCAGTGCCTCATGAACCAAATCTTTCAGTCTTAACTACGTAAGTTTGTTTTATTTTTTTAATGATATTTTGGTATATAGCCCCAATAGTGAATTGCATTGCCAACATATTAGGATTGTACTTGAAGTCTTGAGAAAACACTAGTTGACTATTAAAAATGTGGGGAAGGGGTTAAGGTGGATAATGAGAAAATTAAGGCCGTTGAAAAGTGGCCTTAACCTAAGTCAGTAAAAGAGCTTTGCAAATTCCTACTAGGTATTATAAGTGATTTGTTAAAGAGTTCGGAGCACTAGCTGTACCTCCAACTGAATTATTAAAGCAGAACAATTTTTGTTGGAATCATGAAGGTGAGCTGGCCTTCTAGAACCTCAAAACAGCTTTGACACATACACCTCTGCTAAGTTTACCAGATTTCTCAAAGCCATTTGTAGTAGAGTGCAGTCCTCAAGCACTAGTACAGGTGCAGTACTCATGTAGGAAGGTAAACCCCTTGCCAATTTTAGTACAACATTTAAAGGGAGGAAACCCTATCTACCTATCATAGAGAATTGTTAGCACTGGTATTGGCTATTAAGAACTAGAGACCTTATCTCTTAGGTCAGAAATTCATAGTAAAAACAGATCACAAAAGTCTCAAGTACCTACGGGATTAGAGGATTTCCACACAAGCTTAGCAAAAGTGGTTGATTAAGTTGATGGGTTATGATTTTTCTATTAATATAAAATGGGCAGTACAAATGCAGCAGCAGATGCATTATCTAGGACAGATCAATAGCAAAATTATGAGCGATTTCTTTACCCATACCCTTGTAGTGGTAGTCAATTAAGAATGAGAATTTAGAATATGAAGAACTAAGATAAAAGCACACATTGATCCAGCAAGATAAGGTAGTAGGGCCTTGGGAACTTAAAGATGGGGTTGTATTCTTCAAGAATTGTGTTTACTTACCACAGGATTCCTATCATTGTGGAAGATATGCATGGTGGTCATCATGAGGGATACGTAAAGAATTTGCAAAGGATTAGACAAGTATGTTTTTGGAAAAACATGGCGAAATTAGTCAAGCAAATAGTAAGGAACTATGTGGTGTGCCAAACTTACATATCAGAATAGCAAGTACCTATTGGTCATTTATAGAATATGCCTATACCTAACATGATTTGATCAGATATTTCTATGGACTTCACAGAGGTCCTCCCGAGTTCTGGAGGGAAAATAGTCATCTTTGTTGTGGTTGAACGTTTGTCAAAATATGCACATTTTGCTCCTTTAAGTCACCCCTATATTGCTGCAATTGTGGCCAAACTTTTTTTGACAGCATATTCAAGTTGCATGGCATGCCAAAGTCAATAGTATGTGATAAAGATCTAGCATTCACCAGCCATTTCTGGAAGGAATTATTCCAATTGCAAGGTAATAGATTTAATTTCTCATCAGCCTACCACCTTTAAACCGATGGTCAAACAGGGCAAAAAAAAGGACCATCGAAATGTACCTAAGGTGTTTGACAAGCCAGAGACCAATGGAGTGGCTGCAACGGCTTACGTGAGCAGAGTACTCATATGACACCAGCATTTACATTATAGAAATCTAATTTTATTTAGACTTTAAAAAATAAAAAATTAAATCCATAAGTGAATTGCAAAAATTTTCTATCTTATTATAAAATTTTTGGAGCTTAATTTATAAATGTAGACAAGTTTAAGGATATTTTTTAGGTCCAAATGTTAATAAATTGTTCTTCTTTAGTTTTTTATTTTTAATTTTAATTTTGATTTTGATTTTAATTTTAAATTTAAATTAACAAAATAAAAAATTTAAATAAAAAACGCTGGCATTGGTCCCAGTTTGGGCCAAAAACCCAAACCAAGACTGGCCCTTTTGCTTTGAATAAACTTCCTAGAGTGCACTGTGTTAGAGAGGAGGAACGAAATAGAGGAAAAAAGAACCAGGACCTGAAGAGCTTGGTTAGAAGCAAATGACTTCGTTGGACACAAATGGCACTGGCCCCTCCATAAATAAAGGCAAAGTGATAGAGCAGAAAGGGGAGCAGAGGGAACAGAGTGATAGGGTAGATTGAGGCATTTGGAAGGGCAAGAGAGCTTCATGGTGAAGAAACCCGGGACTGAAGCTCCATATAAGGAATGTCTCAACTTTGAGATAGGGGGACCAGACTTCGCATACACTCATAGGCACTAAACTCTGAGAGACACTCCCTCGCAGTGACACAAGAGAGACACCAAAGGAAACCTACACAAGGGAAGCAAGCACTAAGAAAGAACACACTTGGAGAGGACCCCTGTGCACTTCAAGAAGATGGAGGCCAAGTGTGAATTAGGACGCATTTACACAAGGAAGAGCTAAAGCACAAATGAAGAAGAAATGGGATAAGATAATAGAGTGACTCTCTGGGGAGTTTCTTCCTTAGAGTCTTTGCTCCAAGATCTTTGCGAGGTTTCTACGTGTTCGGTTCGGTTTTGCTTTGGGCGTTGCTTGGACACGTGACCAGGGTAAGTGGCTTTTACCTCCATTTCTTGGCTTGTAATTTATCAACTCCCATGCTTGTTTTGCTCTCAGTATAATAGAGTCAACGTTAGTTAAGTGATTTAGGCTCATGAGCGAGTAATCGATATGTATGAATAAGGAAAAAACCACAAGAAAAAGAGAGGAGGGACCACCTTGTGAAGGCCAGAGAAGTGCCACCGCCGTTGTGGCGGCATTGTCAGGGTCGCCAGCAATACCCATGCTATTACCAACACGAAGGCCCCGGCTCATGCCTGAGGCTGGGGTGTGGGAGCAACCTTCCTACGCCCCTCTATACCTGCACTTCTAGTGCAGTTTGTTGAAAGGAAAAGGCGCATTGCACCCTTCAAAGGGTGTGATGCACCCTATAATTGTCTCTACAAAACTAAATCAAAATTATTTTTTATTTTTAAAAAATAAAATAAAAATTATAATTTAGCTCTAAAATTTTTATGAAAAAAATTGTAATATTTAATATTTCGAAGTTTGATAAAATATGTGTATTTAAAATGTATTGTTTATGTATAAGTTTATTTTATTTATATAACTTTTTTTTTAAAAAAAAGGGATAAAATAGGTTTGCTTTTGCAAAAAGGAGAGATAGCCATGGTTTGGGTCATTTGTCCGTGGCCACTCCCCTCCATTGTCTTCCTTTAATGTAAAATAAAAATGAAAAAGAAAACACAGTTAATGATGAAGTAAAGGGATATGGGCAGAGGCTTGGGTTCGGGCCTCTTCTTGGCCCAAACCGAGCATCTTTGGTCAAAAGGAGCCCAACCCAATTATTTTTAAAATTGTTGGACAATAAAGATAATCCAGGCTAAAATTCTTGAGAAGAAAAAGGGATATTTTCTAATTAAGAAAGAAATTGAGCTCTAAAGAATTTTCATTTTTTAGGCAAAAAAATGGTTGAGTAATCTTGGGGCTTTTTACTAGATTTTAAGTTAATTTGTGATGATCTTAGGCCTTAGATTAACTCACTTAATGTGATTAGCGTCCTTACCTTAAAATTCAATGCCCTTTCTTGAGAATCTAGCCTACCTTTTGAGAACCTCAACTCTCTCAAGGATAGTAGTGAATATAGTTGGCAAAAGTGACTGTTGTTAGTTTTTCTTGAGATAATTACATTTGGGTTACGTTGGAGAAATTGACAGAATCCCTCAAACGTAACTAGTAGGAATTGATGCTCCTTGAAGCACTAAATCTATTTCAATTTTTAATTCTTCCTAAAAATGGATGCTGATGTGGTTAGCAAAAGTGATCACTATTTACTATCCTGAAAGTCATCACATTATAGGTTATGTTAAAGAAATTGACAAAGTCTCAGTGATGTAATACAAATTCATTTCTCTCCAAGAAATCCCTTTAAATCCAAAATAACCTTGAAAACCAAAGTTAAGTTAGGAACTTTCTTAAACCTTACTCCAGATGGGCCAAGCTTTAGTTAAACTAGGTTTCCATTTAAATCCATAAACCCAAGTAAAGCTAGGCAGCTAATTTTGATGCAAGTCTTGAACAAACAAGGCATCAAATTTTGTCTTTCCACATTAATGGATAAACCCACTCACTAGTGGCATTAATGACAGGTCACGCTTGATCATGTGTAAAAGTTATAGAGACAAACAAAAATTAAAACAAATAAATCTATTTTGGAAAAAATCAAATCACAGTTTGAAATTAAAAAGCAACCAAATACTAATATGGTACTGAAAGGGCATTGTAGGGGTGTTACTTCCATCCTTACATGTAATTAACCCTCGAATCCAATTTTTGGAATGTAAACTTATTTTTCAGTGTCTGATCTCACCACTTAAAATTAGGTTAGTGGCGAATCCAATTTTTCAAAAATGCTTAAATTTTCACATATTCACCAATATCCACATTTTTTCCTAAAACATGTGTTTTTTGGTCGCTGTTCATTTAGCAATGTCAATAGTTTGGCAACTTTACTATGGAAATTTAAGAGTTAAGCCATTAAAATTGGTGATTGTTGTTTTCCAATTTTATTTCTATACTTTGTCTAGTGCCTAATTCAATTTACATTCAAGGTATTTTGTATTCTTTTAAATTTGTTTGTGATTGTTGTGAAGGAGTCGGCCTAGATGACTTACTTTCAACGTCTGTTACACTTGTGGACTGGTTCTAACTTATTGTTTTCCAGGTTACAAGTGAGTGTATTATTCCCCGCACACACATACACTTGCACCATAAGAACTAGAAAAAGGGGAGATAATGACCCTTAAGCTCTACACCCAAGCTTTTAGGAGTCTTTAGGCTAGCAAGGGCAAAATGTAGGGTTGACCTTCTTTAGACCCTTGGTCTTTGTATAGGCACTTAAAACCCTCACTCAAATTGATCTTCTCGAGGATAATTTGAGGACCTGATGTAAGAGTGTAGAACCTATCCCTCACATTGGCAATAGCCTTAGAATTAACCTATTCAAGAAGTCTAGCCTAAACCTTTGAATCTAGAAAATTAAAAGCTGTAGCTTCAAAAAAACTCTTGGCAAGATGTAGCAAGTAAGTCATGGATGACTTACTTTCAACGTCTACTATACTTGTTGGCTTGTTCTAACTGATTGTTTTGTAGGTTACAAATGAGTGTATTATTCCCTGCACACATATACACTTACACCATAACAACTAGAAGAGGGGACATAATGACCCTTCAGTTCTACACCCAAGCTTTTAGGAACCTTTAGGCTAGCAAGGGCAAAATGTGGGGTTGACCTTCTTGAGACCCTTGGTCTTTGTATAGACACCTAAAACCTTCACTCAAATTGGTTTTCTTGAGGGTAATTTGAGGACTTGATGTAAGAGTTTAGAACCTACCCCTCACTTTGGCAATAGCCTTAGAACTAACCTATTCGAGAAGTTTGGCCTAAATCTTTGAATCAAGAAGAATAAAATTAGGGTGTACCCTAAATTTAGGCATGATAGGAAAATGTTGTTTGTTTGACATCGCTAATTTTTGCATTCTAAGCACTCTCATTACACTTATCATTGTTGTATACATAACCTCTCAACTTGAGCATGTCTTACCTGTAAGGTAACAAAGAGCAAAGTAAGGCTAACCTTTGTAAGACTTTTAGTCTCCATGTAAGTGTGTGAACTAGAGGCAAAGTAAGGTTAACCTTCTTGAGACTTTTAGTCTCCGTGGAGCCACCTAAACAACGTCACTCAAGTTGATCCTTTCAAGGGTAGTTTTGGAACCTATTTGGGGTTATACATCCTCACCATCATGAGCAGGGTAAGTTATAAGGAAAACCTACTCGTGGCACTATGCATTTTGCATTTATAGTTTTTTTTCATGAGCCACATGTAACAATGTAAATTGTTTCATGATCCTTTCAATCTTGGGGTAGCTTTGTGACTTTAGTTATCTAAGGTTGCATTTTATACATTGCACCCATTATAGGATAGTCTCTTTGCATCTTGCATCACCCATTTCAAGAAACTAATCCTTTTGAATACTTACTTCCATCTATCAGAAAGCTTAATTAAATTGAGTCATGGATGAGCTATAGCTTAAGAAAACTCTTGGCAAGATGCAACAAGAGATGCAAATTGTTTCATCATCCTTTCAATCTTGGGATAGTTTTGTTACTTTAGTTATCTAAGGTTTCATTTTATACATCACATCCATCATAGCATAGTCTCTTTTGCATCTTGCATTACCCCTTTCAAGGAATTAATCCTTTTTTAATCCTTACTTCCATCTATCAAAAAGCTCGATTAAACTGAGTCATGAATGAGTTGCAGC
This sequence comes from Dicorynia guianensis, assembly GCA_037013595.1. Classification (NCBI taxonomy): domain Eukaryota; kingdom Viridiplantae; phylum Streptophyta; class Magnoliopsida; order Fabales; family Fabaceae; genus Dicorynia; species Dicorynia guianensis. Next base: position 17,582,773 of record JASUAB010000002.1, on the reverse strand, counting down.
TTCAGAAAACTCTTGGCAAGATGTAGTGAGTATGTCGGGGATGACTTACTTTCAATGCCCGCTATACTTGTGGACTGGTTCTAATTGATTGTTTTACAGGTTACAAGTGAGTGTATTATTCCCTGCACACATATACACTTGCACCATAACAACTAGAAAAGGGGAGATAATGACCCTTCAGTTCTACACCCAAGCTTTTAGTAGCCTTTATGCTAGCAAGGGCAAAATGTGGGGTTGACCTTCTTGAGACCCTTGGTCTTTGTATAGACACCTAAAACCTTCACTCAAATTGATCTTGTTGAGGATAATTTGAGGACCTAATGTAAGAGTTTAGAACTTACCCCTTACTTTGGTAGTAGCCTTAGAACTAACCTATTCAAGAGGTTTGGCCTAAACATTTGAATCATGAAGTATAAAATTAGGGTGTACCCTAAATTTAGGCATGATAGGGAAATGTTGTTTGGTTGACATCGCTAATTTTTGCATTCTAAGCACTCTCATTACACTTATCATTGTTGTATGCATAACCTCTCAACTTGAGCATGTCTTACCTCTATGGTAACAAAGGGCAAAGTAAGGCTAACCTTCGTAAGACTTTTAGTCTCCATGTAAGTGTGTGAACTAGGGGCAAAGTAAGGTTAACTTTCTTGAGACTTTTAGTCTCCATGGAGGATCTAAACAATTCACTCAAGTTGATCCTTTCAAGGGTAGTTTTGGAACCTATTTAGGGTTATACATCCTCACCATCATGAGCAGGGTATGTTACAAGGAAAACCTACTCGTGGCACTATGATTTTGCATTTACACTTGTTTTTCACGAGCCACATGTGACAATGTAAATTGTTTCATGATCCTTTCAATTTTGGGGTAGCTTTGCCACTTTAGTTGTCTAAGGTTGCATTTTATACATTGCACCCATTATAGGATAGTCACTTTGCATCTTGCATCACCCATTTCAAGAAACTAATCCTTTTGAATACTTACTTCCATCTATCAGAAAGCCAAATTAAATTGAGTCATGGATGAGCTATAGCTTAAGAAAACTCTTGGCAAGATGCAGCAAGAGATGCAAATTGTTTCATCATCCTTTTAATCTTGGGATAGTTTTGCTACTTTAGTTATCTAAGGTTGCATTTTATACATTACATCCATCATAGCATAGTCTCTTCTGCATCTTGCATCACCCATTTCAAGAAATTAATCCTTTTTGAGTCCTTACTTCCATCTGTCAAAAAGCTCGATTAAAGTGAGTCATGGATGAGCTGTAGCTTCAGAAAACTCTTGGCAAGATGTAGCAAGTAAGTCATGGATGACTTACTTTCAACATCTACTATACTTGTGGGCTTGTTCTAATTGATTGTTTTGCAAGTTACAAATGAGTATATTATTCCCTGCACACACAAACACTTGCACCATAATAACTAGAAAAGGGGAGATAATGACTCTTAAGCTCTACACCCAACCTGTTAGGAGTCTTTAGGCTAGCAAGGGCAAAGTGTAGGGTTGACCTTCTTGAGACCCTTGGTCTTTGTATAGGCACCTAAAACCCTTACTCAAATTGATCTTCTTGAGGATAATTTGAGGACTTGATGTAAGAGTCTAGAACATGCCCCTCACTTTGGTAGTAGCCTTAGAACTAACCTATTCAAGAAGTCTGGCCTACACCTTTCAATCTAGAAGAATAAAATTGGGGTGTACCCTAAGTTTAGGCATGATAGGGGAATGTTGTTTGTTGGACATCACTAATTTTTGGATTCTAAGCACTCTCATTACACTTATCATTGTTGTATTCATAACCTTTCAACTTGAGCCCGTCTTACCTCTAAGGTAACAAAGGGCAAAGTAAGGCTAACTTTTGTGAGACTTTTAGTCTCCATGTAGGTGCATGAACTGTGGACAAAGTAAGGTTAATGTTCTTGAGACTTTTAGTCTCCGTGTAGCCACGTAAACAACCTCACTCAAGTTGATCCTTTCAAGGACAGTTTTGGGACCTATTTATGGTTATAGATCCTCACCATCTTGTGTAAGTGTTAGTCACAAGGAAAACCTACTCGTGGCACTATGCATTTTGCATTTACAGTTGTTTTTCATGAGCCACATGTAACAATGTAAATTGTTTCATGATCCTTTCAATCTTGGGGTAGCTTTGCCACTTTAGTTATCTAAGGTTGCATTTTATACATTGCACCCATTATAGGATAGTCTCTTTGCATCTTGCATCACCCATTTCAAGAAACTAATCCTTTTTGAATACTTACTTCCATCTATCAGAAAGCTTAATTAAATTGAGTCATGGATGATCTATAGCTTAAGAAAACTCTTGGCAAGACGCAGCAAGAGATGCAAATTGTTTCATCATCCTTTCAATCTTGGGATAGTTTTGCTACTTTAGTTATCTAAGGTGGCATTTTATATATTACATCCATCATAGCATAGTCTCTTTTGCATCTTGCATCACCCATTTCAAGAAATTAATCCTTTTTGAATCCTTACTTCCATCTGTCAAAAAGCTCGATTAAAGTGAGTCATGGATGAGCTGTAGCTTCAGAAAACTCTTGGCAAGATGTAGCAAGTAAGTCATGGATGACTTACTTTCAACGTCTACTATACTTGTGGGTTTGTTCTAACTAATTGTTTTGCAGGTTACAAATGAGTATATTATTCCCCCAACACACATACACTTGCACCATAACAACTAGAAAAGGGGAGATAATGACCCTTGAGCTCTACACCCAACCTTTTAGGAGTCTTTAGGCTAGCAAAGGCAAAATGTAGGGTTGACCTTCTTGAGACCCTTGGTCTTTGTATGGGCACCTAAAACCCAGACTCAAATTGATCTTCTTGAGGATAATTTGAGGACCTGATGTAAGAGTCTAGAACATGCCCCTCACTTTGGTAGTAGACTTAGAACTAACCTATTCAAGAAGTCTGGCCTACACCTTTCAATCTAGAAGAATAAAATTGGGGTGTACCCTAAATTTAGGCATGATAGGGAAATATTGTTTGTTTGACATCACTATTTTTTGGATTCTAAGCACTCTCATTACACTTATCATTGTTGTATTCATAACCTCTCAACTTGAGCTTGTCTTACCTCTAAGGTAACAAAAGGCAAAGTAAGGCTAACCTTTGTGAGACTTTTAGTCTCCATGTAGGTGCATGAACTATGGGCAAAGTAAGGTTAAGGTTTGTGAGACTTTTAGTCTCCGTGTAGGCACCTAAACAACCTCACTCAAGTTGATCCTTTCAAGGGCAGTTTTGGGACCTATTTGGGGTTATAGATCCTCACCGTCTTGTGTTTGTGTTAGTCACAAGGAAAACCTGCTCGTGGCACTATGCATTTTGCCGTTGTAGTTGTTTTTCATGAGCCACATGTAGCAATGTAAATTGTTTCATGATCCTTTCAATCTTGGGGTAGCTTTGCTACTTTAGTTATCTAAGGTTGCATTTTATACGTTGCAGCCATTATAGGATAGTCTCTTTGCATCTTGCATCACCCATTTCAAGAAACTAATCCTTTTGAATTCTTACTTCCATCTATCAGAAAGCTTAATTAAATTGAGTCATGGATGAGCTATAGCTTAAGAAAACTCTTGGTATGATGCCGCAAGAGATGCAAATTGTTTCATCATCCTTTCAATCTTGGGATAGTTTTGCTACTTTAGTTATCTAAGGTTGCATTTTATACATTACATCCATCATAGCATAGTCTCTTTTGCATCTTGCATCACCCATTTCAAGAAATTAATTCTTTTTGAATCCTTACTTACATCTATCAAAAAGCTCGATTAAAGTGAGTCATGGATGAGCTGTAACTTTAGAAAACTCTTGGCAAGATGTAGCAAGTAAGTCATGGATGACTTACTTTCAACGTCTACTATACTTGTGGCCTTGTTCTAACTAATTTTTTTGCAGGTTACAAATGAGTATATTATTCCCTGCACACATATACAGTTGCACCATAACAACTAGAAAAGGGGAGATAATGACCCTTAAGGTCTACACCCAACCTTTTAGGAGTCTTTAGGCTAGCAAGGGCAAAATGTAGGGTTAACCTTCTTGAGACCCTTGGTCTTTGTATGGGCACCTAAAACCCTTACTCAAATTGATCTTCTTGAGGATAATTTGAGGACCTGATGTAAGAGTCTAGAACATGCCCATCACTTTGGCAGTAGCCTTAGAACTAACCTATTCAAGAAGTCTGGCCTAAACCTTTGAATCTAGAAGAATAAAATTAGGGTGTACCCTAAATTTAGGCATGATAGGGAAATGTTGTTTGTTTGACATCACTGATTTTTGGATTCTGACCACTCTCATTACACTTATCATTGTTGTAGGCATAACCTCTCAACTTGAGCTTGTCTTACCTCTAAGGTAACAATGGGCAAAGTAAGGCTAACCTTTGTGAGACTTTTAGTCTCCATGTAGGTGAATGAACTATGGGCAAAGTAAGGTTAATGTTCGTGAGACTTTTAGTCTCCGTGTAGCTACCTAAACAACCTCACTCAAGTTGATCCTTTCAAGGGCAGTTTTGGGACCTTTTTGGGGTTATAGATCCTCACCATCTTGTGTAAGTGTTAGTCACAAGGAAAACCTACTCGTGGCACTATGCATTTTGCATTTGTAGTTGTTTTTCATGAGCCACATGTAACAATGTAAATTGTTTTGTGATCCTTTCAATCTTGGGGTAGTTTTGCCACTTTCGTTATCTAAGGTTGCATTTTATACATTGCATCCATCATAGCATAGTCTCTTTGCATCTTGCATCACCCATTTTAAAAAATTAATCCTTTTTGAATCCTTACTTCCATATGTCAGAAAGCTCAATTAAAGTGAGTCATGGATGAGTTGTAGCTTAAGAAAACTCTTGGCAAGATGCAGTAAGAGATTAATGAGTTAAAAGGATAAATGTCTAAAGCCTTTATGGTTTTGGCTTGTATGGGCATACTTGTTAGCAATTTACAAGCTCCTTCTTGTAACAAAGGGGTTGGGAATGCATCTACATAGCTCTCCAACTTGGGCATTGCAAAAGAAAGTGTTTAAAAAGACACTCAAATTAGAGGATTGACTAACTTGGCAACTAAGAGTTCTCAACCCAAGGAACTCACTTTTGGTAAAGAAGGAATGGAAATTCATGCAAGGCAATATGGTACAAAGACAAAAGGAAAGGGAAAGCAAAAAGGTCCCTAATTTGCTCCTAAGGCATTTTACCTTACCAAGGCACCCATTTGGGCACAACCTTCTAAGTGCCACCTACATAATCTAATCAACAGTAGCATCACTAACATGACTATCTTGCATACCCCTCATTACCTAACCAAACACCAACGAACCACACTCATCTTTCCATTGCCAAATGTAGGGTGAGAGTAAGGGCAACCAAGTTCCCCCATCACCTACTTACTCCCCACAACATCATTACCTCACCCAAATGGCACCTTAACACTAGTTAGTGACTAACCCTGGGTCACCTTGCAACCAATAGGTTTCACCTCAATACCAACAACAAGTGCTAGTGACATGCCAACCACATTTCCCACCAAAGGTACAATGTAAAAATAAGGAAGGAAGTCTCCTCATCTTTATTCCATTCCTATTTCCTATGTAGAGCTCTTACCTTATTCTTGCAAAGGAATTTAGTATCTTTAGTGCCTTTGCCACCTTTTCAACCTCTTATCCAGAATGGTACAATGAAAGTGCCACTTGCTTGTACCATGCTATGGCAAAAGGACATATAGTGGAGAAGTGCAATGCTTTCAAGTAAAGAGTCCAAGGTTTAATTGATGTAGAAGGGTTAGATCTTAAGGTGATAATGGGGGCATTGGCTGAAAGACCTAGTACCCCACTTGGACAATAAGAACAAAACCAAGATCCTATGATAAAAAAGGACTCTTTGATTAGAGATGTTGGCTAAGCCAGTGTACAAACCACTTGCTATGAATTGGACAACTAAGTTGTTTTCTTAACTTTCTTTTTGAGTTCATTACATGTAATCTCATGATATCTGCTAATGGCTCTACCCAAGGACGTAGTAGAGACCTTATATGGGCACTTTTTAAATACAATAAAATGCTTAACATGATGAATGCATGGTCTTTCATTTCTTCCTTAGTCTTGCTTGTTATCAATACTTTTATCCCTTGCATATGGACACCTAAGAGTAGTACTGTCAACCTAAATAAGTTGATATTAGGACAATCTAAGGTGTTTTAATCTATTTTAGTGTTGGTACCCAAGAGCATTAAAGTGTTGAAAGATTTTCTTAATTTTATCTTGAGTAAATCCAAGTTGCCAATGATAAAATTGATTTGCCTGACAAAATATTCAATTCTTTTGGGCAACGGAGTGTCTTTGGTTAAAAATTATAGTGGCATAAGGGTTTGTTTGCTTAAAGTGTGCTGTAAGGAAATAGATACCCTAGAGCTTGTCCAAATGCCTATCGAGGCAATTTGTTTAATGCCACACTAACTAAAGAGATGATATGGGCCATCTTTGGACCATTTGGTCCTTTCAAGCTAATTTTGATGCTAGAATTCCCCTAGTCACCCATTTTGAGCCTAAAAGAAAGGTGGTTGGAGACCATCAAATCCACTTTCTATGACCCTAATCAACCTTAACCTTTTACTATGAAAAACCATGATTTTACCATAAAGGAGAGCTAAAAGGAGACTCAATTTGTTAAGAGAGGGAATGGCATCAGGGATCAAAATCATTTTCCAATGGTCAAGCCATTGACCAATTAAAAAATTAGAAAAGAAAGAAATTTTGGAGATGCAAAGATTTGAACTTAAAAGATAAAAGGAACAAAAGAAATGGCCAAAAGAAAAAGGAGATGGTCTATCCTTGAGCCAACAAGATTCTCAAAACTACAAGAAAGGAACAGGAAGATGAGTTATCATGTGCTTGAAATGCCAGTGCTCTCCTTGTTAAACTTTTATGCCTTACTTTTTAAGTACATTACAAGCTAAATAAAGTCTTAGTGATCTTGGCTAGTGTGGTGAACTAACAAGTGTAGAGAGGGCATGGAAACAAGTCTATGATGTGTTTGTGAGAGTAAACACTCACCTAAGAGTGCAAACACTAGAGAGTAACTTAATTATAAGCATGAGAGTTATGATTACTTAACAAAATACTTTTGATTTTACAGAATTGAGTAATTATCAGATATTTATAATAAAAAAAGGGAATTATAGAAGATCCTTTTAACACTTCTTTGCTCAAAGGTAATCAAAATTCAAGTTGGAGGCAAGAATTAAGAGAGCAAACCCAAATCTAAGAGATCTTTGGCAAGCAAAGAGACTACAAAGAGAGAGTTATGGGGGACATTTCCAAAGAGACTCTAACCCCAGCAAGAAGAGTGGTAATGGGTTATTAAATCTCAATTTCTAAGGTACCACTCTTGAGGTGTTCAACACCTTGACACACTCTTAATTAGGGTCAACTAGCCATAAGCCCACCTTTTGATCTTAGCTCTAAAAAATCAAGGTACCTAGCTTTATATACAAATTGTGGCCACTACCCTCAATTTTCTTCCTTTTATATATAAAAAACTACACAAATAATGATGAAATGAAGGGATGTGTGCAAAGGCTCAGGTTGGGCCTCCTCTTGGCCCAAATTGAGCCTCTTTGGTTGAAGGGGCAAAAATCAATTTATTTTTAAAATTGTTGGACAATAAAGATAATTTGGGCTGAAATTCTTGAGAAGAAAAAGGGATATTTTCTAATTAAAAAAATTGAACTCTAAAAGAATTTTCATTTTTGAGGCAAAAAAATTTAAAGTTAATTTATGATGATCTTAAGGCCTAAGATTAAATCATTAAGTGCATAATTTGTTAATTATCCATCACACATGTGAGGTTGCTATTGGATTATATAGTATGATGAATGTGCAAATTTGGGATTTTTAATTTTCTTGAAATTTGATTTTGCACAAGATCAAGGAAAGGGATTATCATTTGAAATTAACCTGTTTCAAACCCCAATTTTTTCTTATGATGGTCATTGATGCAATAGCAAGAGACCACAACTAACTATCCTAAGGGAATCATGCTATGAGTTATGTTGGAGAAATAAACATAGCTCAATGTGGTCAACGTCCTTGAAATTTGATGCCCTTTCTTGCAAATCTAGCCTACCTTTTGAAGAACCTACATTCTTCCAAGGACAATAGTGAATGTACTTAGTGAAAGTGATTGCTATTAGTCTTTACCAAGATAATTATATTATGAGTTATATTGGAAAAATCAGCATAACTCACTTTTCATGATCAACATCCTTACCTCGAAATCAATTGCCTTTCTTAAGAATTTAGCTACCTTTTGAGAACCTTGACTCTCTCAAGGATGGTAGTGAACATGGTTGGCAAAAGTAATTGCTATTGATCTTTTTCGAGATAATTATGTTATGAGTTACGTATGAGAAATTAGTGGAATCCCTCTAGCATAACTATCAAGAATCGATGCTCCTAAAAGCACTAAATCTGTTTCAATTTTTTATTCTTCTCGACAATGGATCTTGGTGTGGTTGGTGAAAGTGATCACTATTAACTATCCTGAGAGTAATCACATCATGGCTTATGTTAGAAAAATTGACAAAATCCAGTGACATGATACAAATTCATTTCTTTCTAAGATATCCTTGTACATCCAAAAATAACCTTGAAAACCCTAGTCAAGTTGCGTACTTTTTTAAACCTTAATCTAGTTAGGTTGAACTCTAATTAAACTAGGGCTCTATTTAAATCCATAAGCCCTAGTCAAGTTAGGCAACTAATTTTGATGTAAGTCGTAGACAAACTAGGCATTGAATTTTCTCCTTCCACATTAATGGCTGAACGGCACTCACACTGGCATTAATCACGGAACATGCTTGATCACTTGTGAAAGTCATAGTGAGACAAACAAAAATTGAAAACAAATAAATTTATTTTGGGCAAAATCAAAGTATGGTTTAGTACTGAAAGGGTATGTAGAGGTGCTAATACCTTTCCTATGCATAACCAAACCTTAAACCTAATTCTATAATGCAAACCTATTTTTTGGTGTCTGATCTCACCACTTAAAATTATATCAATGGCAACTCCAATTTTTCAAAAATTCTCAAAATTTCATATATTCACCAATATGAACATTTTTCCTAAAACACATGTTTTTTGGTCACCTTGCATCATGATGTTGACACACACGACTACAAAGTAAACTCCCTTTGAACTTGTTTATGGCAAGCCTCCACCAATGTTATTGAATTATGTGTCAGGCACAACAACAATTCAAGTAGTTAAAGATTGCCTAATCTCATGTAATCAAGTACTTCAAGAAGCTATAAACAACATAGGTTGGCTCAAGAATGAGCCAAGTCCTTTTATGATAAAAACCACCGAGACCATGAGTTTGCAGTAGGTGACTAGGTGCTTATCAAAGTGCATCCATTCAGAAAATATTTCCCTTGCTACCAAGACTTCCAACAAGTTGTCTCCTTATTTTTTTTGGTCCTTTTCAGATCCCCTCTAGAATTGGAAAAGTAGCATATAAACTTCATTTACCACAAACATCCAAGATCCACCTTATTTTCCATGTTTCACTCCTTTAACCATTTTATGGTGACCCATAAGCAAATTAAATTCCATTGCCTCCATCCTTAAAGCCAAAGAGACTTAAACCACAAGCAATCCTTGACACCAAATGCACTGATATTGAAGAAATGTTTTTAGTGCACTAGAAAGGCAGCACACTAAATGAAGCAACTAGGGAACTTGCCTCTACCATTCTGCACCAATTTCCCATGGCTATTCTTAATCCCTTTAAGGGCAAGGATGATGAAGGGAGATATGTTAGGAAAACAAAGAAAAAAGGACAGCATTGAGAGAAAGTTCAAAAATAAGAAGAGGAATAGTGTTGTCTATTAAGTTGTTTATACAATTGGCCATGTGGCAAGGTTGTTAGAATTGTAACAAACAAAACAAACTCCATTAAGCTATAAAAGGAGTGAACCCAATTGTAATATTCATTCGATTTGCATTCAATAAACTCATTCATTTTTCAATAAGATTTGATTCTCTAAGTCTATGCCATTTCTCATAGTGCCACCATAGTGAAGACCAAGAGGGCCCAAAACATGTCTCCAATAGCAAGTTGTGATAGATTTGTATTTATAAATCTATTATCAATTTTTATTAGTTGACTAACACAGTTATACCTAGCATTTGAGTGTTTGCTTATGTCTATCTTTTTCAAAGTTTTAATGGATTAGTTTAAATCTCATTTGCCAAACATGGACAAAATATCTTGTGAGATGAAGTTTAGACAAAGTGCTATCAAATGAAACTATTTGATGAGCTTTTCAATGTCTCATAATATAGTTGACTTTTTAAAAATTTTACTTTTGAATGGTTCTACAATATTGTTTTATTTATTTCCATTTTATTGGCAGTATATTCCAATCTATGCATCTAGACTTACTATGACATAAACACAAACTATAGACCTTTTTTAGCATGGATGGCTTTAAGAAGTGGCACGTCAAGCTGTTCAAGAGCAAAGAATGTGCTAGGGAGTTCATGTTTGGACATGGTTGGAAAAAATTGTGTAGAGATTATATGTCCATATGAAGGAAATGAAATTATCTTCAACATTGTGGGTGCAACAAGAAAGGAGATGTTTGTATGTCTAGGGTGAACATTACATGGTTGTCTAGGATAAATTTTAGTTTTATTATGTTTATTTCCAACACTTTGTCAACATGCAACATGAGTTTCAAAATGGGTTTAGGAAAAGAAAAAAAAATGGAGTCACCACTAACTTAGATTGAAATGGTAAAGTCAAACACCAAAGAAGATGTTTTGCGTAGCAAAAAATGAGTTTGGGAGTTGGTTATGCATAAGGTAATAGTACCCCTATAATGTCTTTTCAATACCACTGTGGTATTTTGTTGCCTTTTGGTTTTAGAACTGTACTTTTGATTTGCAAAAGAGTCCTTGGATAAAGGTAGATTCCTATTAACCACATCATCAGGTTTTGCTAATTTCTCCAATGAAACCCATAACATGATCTTCCTTGAGATAATTAGCAATGGTCATTCTCACCAACTGCACCAATGACTATTATTAAAAAGACTCAAAATTTGAAAGGCAATCAATAGGTATTGTAATTTTAAGATGGGTCAATTCATAATGATCATGTTAGAGGGGTTTTGCCAATTTTTCCAATGCATCCCATCATGTAATCACCCTCAGAATAGTTAGTAATAGTTGCTCCACCAATCGCACTAACTACTATAGTTAGGAATATTCAGGGTTTTGAAATAATGGGAAGGATATGAGAAGAAAGTCATCAAACTCCAAAGGTAAGGATTCATGTTAACCACATTGAGTGAGCAATGCCAATTTCTCCAACATAACTCACAATGCAATCATCCTTGGAATAGTTAGTCATGGTTGCTCTCGCCAACTACACTAACAACTGATGTCGAGAGAATCTAGTTTTTGATGAAAGAGACAAGGTATGGGAGGTAGTACAAGAAATTCTAGGATTCAATTTATCCTTTCCTAAGTTTCAGAAACTTTCCAAATTTTAATTAAAATAAATTGTGATTGACAAGTGTGTTTTGAACCAATAACCCAGTTCTCAATCATAGTATCAAACTCTACTCAACTTAGAGCAATTTTAGAAAAAGGGAAGAGTTCACAAGAATAAGGGAAATGCATTAAGGGGGTCAATATCAACAATGTATCCATGCCTCTTGTATCTCACAATATCAACAAAGTTTAAAGTAATCCATAGAGAAATGGAAGAGTCCACAAGATGAGGGATCATGGAATGGAGAGGGGTGAATCTTATGACAAAGCATCTTGGATCGACATGAATATTTTATGTGTGCCAGTTAACACATAATTCATCAAATCTATAGAATTTCACATCATTCTTACCTCATTTGCCATTTCAAATCACATCAACTTTGAGACTATTTAGAATGAGCTCTAATGCAGGATAGTTGAGAGAGAAAATTTAGAAACCATAGTAAACTAACCCAGAATGACTTAACATTCTTACATGCATGTTGTAACATATGAAATATCAAGCCCACAAATTTTCACATTATTCCAATCTCATTTACTACCTTAAATTAATTAAATCCTAAGGCCATATAGAATGCACATCAACATAGGACATTTAGAAAGGAAAATTTAGAAATTATAGCAAACCAGCTTAGAATGACTTCAAATTTTAACATGCATGCTCTAATATATGAAATATCATGGCCACATTATTCCAACCTCATTTGATACAATTAAATCCTAGGGCTATACAAAATGAATATCAACTTAGTATAGCCAGGAAAAAAAATTTAGAAACCATAGCAAACTAGTATATAATGATTTCAAATTTTTATACAAGCATAAAAACACATCCATGATAATGTCCACAAATTTTCAAAACAATTGGAGTTCTTTTGGTATTTAATTGAGTGCAAATCAGAGGTGTCTTCACTGATGCATTGACACAAGATAGTCTATGAAAATAATTTCAAAATCTATACCAAACGAACTTGAAATTCTTTGAAATTTTTATCAGAACATGCTGGTATATTGTAGATCATGCTCACAAAAATTCATAAAAAATGGAATTCATTTGCTTAATTAATCAAACTTAAATAATCAGCACATTCATTAAATTAATTCCAGCACAAGATAGATCATGAAAATAGCTTTAAAATCTATATCAAATGAACACCAAAAGGAGTGGTAGGATTTAAGATTTAGAAGCTTACCTGGTGTGAGAGTGAGCTTCCCTCCTTCTCCTCCTTCCTCTCTTCTTCCTTTTCTCATTCTCTTCTTCCTCTCTTGCTTCAGCTGTCTCCCTTTTCTATAGAATTGCTTCCTCTTCCCTCTTCTTTTCCTCTCTTCACACCTCTCTATCTCCCTCCCTTCTCAAGATATGTGTGTGTGTGAGGGTGAGTAAGAGTGAGTAACCGAGATTAGGCCTCCTCCTCTTTCTTCTAGTAAGTTCCTCCCTTCTTCCTTCTCTTCTTTCTTTTTGTTCTTTTCCCTTTCAATCGTGCCTTCTTTTTTTTTTTCCTTGGTTTTCTTCTTTCTTTTTTCCTATTCCATTTTCTTCCTTTTTATTTTTTTTTTGTTTTTTCAATCTTAATTCCTCTCTAAATTCCCGTTACTTGCTCTTTTATTTCATTTTGTTCCTTTTCTTTTTTGATTGGTTGATTCATTTTCATTTTCTTTTTCTTTGTATTTCTTGTTTTCATTTCCTTTGTATTATTTTATTTTTCTTCTTTTTAATCTTTTACTTACTTTTTATTTTTATTTTTATTTTATTTATTTATTATTTTTTCATCAATGTTTTTTTATTTTATTTGTATCATTTTATTTATACTTATGTATTGTTTATTTTATTTATTTTAGTCAGATCATATTAGGTGTCCACACACTTATTATTTGAATACACTATAGTATTTCACACTACTTACGAGTTTTTGGACATTTCACAATGTCACTTTGTTTCCTCCAATTATTCGAAGACGCTATGTAGTATTTTATACTACTTTTGAGCTTTCAGATTTTTGTGTTTATATATATATATATATATATAGTTGCATAGAATAGCTCATATACAATATATTACTTTGGAGAGAGGAGAATATGTGCTAATTGTAGACACCTAATTTTATCTGGCCCACTTTCTCAAAACTTTAACATAAATTATAAACCCAAATTTAAACTAAAAAATAACAAAACTTAAAGATAAGCCCAAGATACAATTAAATACAAAATTAAACTTAACCAAAACCTAAAATAAAATAAATAAGCCCAAAAATAAATCAAGCCCAAACCAAAAAATAAAATTTTAAAATAAAACTAAAATAAAAATCAGAAGAAAGATAAAGATAATCAAAATTTAAAAATGATAATACAAAATAAATAGAAGAAAAAATGATAAAGAGATAAAGATAAAAAATAATAGAGAGGTAAAAAAAAAGATAAAAGAGGATAAATGAAAGAAAACCAAGATAATTCAAGAATAATAGGATGATAAAGATAAAAATCTGAAATCTAAAAGATAAATAAAATGTTAGAATTAAAAAGATAAAAAGATAAAAGATAAGAGTTAAGATAGAGTTAAGAAATAAGAATTTAACCAAAAAAAACTCTAAATTAAGTAATTATAAAAAATTCACTTATGCACCAAAAGAAGGAGGTTTTCACGCCAAAAAGCAAAAAGAGGAGAAAAAGGGGCTTTTCACGTCTTACTAGAAGAAAAAGAGGCCTCCAAAATTTTAGCAAAAAGGCTACAAAGAGGAGGGGGGTTCACGTAGGAAAAAAAAGGAGAGATAGAATTTCAGCAAAAAGAGGAGAAAGGGGGGCTTTTCACTTAGCAAAAAATGGAGAGAGCTTAGAAAGGATTTTAGCCTACAAGAAAAATTGCACACTCTTCACACCACAAACATACACCCTTTTCTCAAATCACACAAAGGAAGACAGTCAAGGTAAGCCCCTTTCTACTTTTCTTTTAGATTCATATGTGTTATTCAATTTGAATCATGTAGATCTCATACTTTAATCCTAATGTAGCTAGGATTGTTTTTGCTATAGTGTTTGCATAACTTTCATTTTTATTAATCATGGCATGCATGTATTTTCACATTCTATTATCCTTTTTATCTTGATTTACAGTGAGTCTTTACATGCAAATAAAATCATGTCAAAATTCTGCATATTCTGCACTATTAGCATGCATAGATTCCATCTTAAATTTTGCAAAATTATGTGCATGATTAAATTCTGCATATGGTGTTTTAATTTTCTGCACATATTTAAACTATTTTGAACATCCAAACTTCTACTTCTGCATGATTTTGCATTCTGTTTAAATAGTTTTGTATTGCATTTTGAACTAAAAGTTTTGCACTTTTTTCTGCTTGAAAATTCTGTACATTATTTCATTCTGCTCTTTTTGTCCTCCACAAATTCAACACTGCAATTCAACTTCTGCATTTTGTTTCATAAATTCTGTATAAAATGTATTTCTGTTTTGTTGTTTTGTTTCTGCATTCTGTATAGAATTTTCATATGACTTTTACATACTAAAAATTCTGCATGTTTTGTATTGAAAATTCTGCACATATTTTAGCCTAGGCAATGTTCTTATTGATCTTCCATATTCATTGATTTAATTTCTTGTTAATTTTTTATTAAATTTTAGCATTAGGATTATCTGTTAAGAAACTCTAGCATCACCACCTTGAGTTCCTCTTAGTCCTAAGCAATTTTGGCTCTAGGCACTTTTCCTAAGATTATTTTTAAAAACCCCGGACTGGAATAGGAAGGGAATTTTCTTAAAGTTGTTTCTAAAACCCTGATCTGGAATAGAGATGGGATTTTTATGAAATTATTTTTAAAACCCCAGAATGGAATAGGAAGGGAATTTTCGTAAAATTATTTTTAAAACCCCAGACTGGAATAGGAAAAGGATTTTCTTAAAATTATTTTCAAAACCTTGGACTGAAATAGCAAAGGAATTTTTTCAAAAATTATTTTTATCCCGATCCGGAATGGGCAGGGATTATTTATCAAAAATCTTTTTTAAAATTTTTAACCAACATAAATTAATTAAGATAAATTAATAAGATCATTTTTGGTACCGAAAGGGCGTTTGGGGTGCTAACACCTTCCCTAAAATATAACCAACCCTTGAACTCAATCTCTAAAATGTAGACCATTTTTAAATTAGGTGTCCGATCTCACCTTTAGATAATTTAGGTCGGTAGTGACTCCAAAAATCCAAAACCAAATTTTAGAGTCAACACTAATTAATCATAATTAATTAAATGGAATATTCAAGGAAATGCAATTATGTCTAATTTGATAAAACTTATTATTAGTGCTTAATATATATGCCAAATCTAATCAATTATTAATCAAGCAATTACCTTAATTGAGAATCAATTCCTACGATTACGTACACAATGTTATAACCGTTTGTTTAATTTCAAATTAATTTACAATAATTGATGCCATGTCAAACAATTCAAACATTGAAATACCCTTAATTGATGTTATGGTAATTAATATTTTCATTCAATTATACAAAAATAAGAATAATTATTGTAATTATGTCTAATTAGTTGTATGTTTATGGGTATAGGTAAATACGGATATTTTTAATTGAATTGATTGTGATTTATGTAATTTATGCATGAAATAGTTTGTATAAAACAACATGGCATTGATGTTCTATGTCAAATTAAACATTGAAATATGCTTAATTGATGCTTAATGAAGATTTTATTCAATTGTAAACACCCAATTCTACATCACCCACCCGACCTAAAAATTTCCCCAAATCAACCATTCTTCTGCTGCCAAACCACAACAATTGGAACCCTAGATGAATTCAGCCAAAAGCAATTCAAATCTAGCAACTTTCCTAACCACGAAATTGCTAGAATTTGTCACTTTTCATAGTCGCCGACTGGAACTATCATTCTAACAATATCAAATTGATCAATGAAACATAAATGTTTCTAGTCCTATTCTCAATCATGCTGAGAAGAGTTCATTGCAAATCAGATCAAATTTGAATGGTGAAATTACATATGAAGAAGAAAATTTGTGAGGACATATAACTTGCTGCAAATGTAATGCATTCTGATTAAAGTTATTTAAATGCATCTGGTGATAGTTCTAAAACTGAGCCACTATAAGAGAATGGTTAAGTCTAATGCTGCCAATAAGTTGCTTCTTTACTGCATATGCTACTATGCTCCCAAATTTTCTTTCAAAGCTACAATGCCTTATATGCAATCAGTTTTTAGGGCTTTGTTGCTTGTGGTTCATGCTTTTGCCTAGATATTCTGAATATGCTTTATTGTTTTCGAGGGAAATATGGATTGGTCCCTTATGTTGTTGATAATTAATGTCTTAAGGTTCTAAGTTAACTTCAATTCTTGGCAATGTTCCCATTGTTAGAGCTTGATGATTGTTTTTGGCACACAATATGTCTCATGTGTTCACATGGTAGATGAAGTTACTAAGTAGCAATATGCAATCATTCAGGCACAGGTAGATTGTTTGAGTGTGACATCATGCTTGCAGCCTTGTATAATTTATATCTGGATTTCCTAGAGTGAATTTAGGATTTTTCACAAACCTTGCATGCCATTTATTGCATAGCCCGCATTAATTCCTTGGTGTTTTAGATGATTCTTTGAGCAATCTCTCATAACTTTAGTTGGCAGCATAGCTTCAACAGCAGGTGTACATTTTGATGGGCAATTGATGGCACCTTGAAAATGTCTATAGATGTAGATCCAATTCCTAAGATCATCTTTCTGATCCATGCCTACCCAAGTTCCTCATTCTAGAAATTTGATTTCAATGTTTGAGTTCTGGGTGTACTTATGTTTTAATTTGAACTCAAAAGAGTTTTCATTAACAAGATTATAGGCATTTGTATAGGATTTTCTAATAGATCAAGAACCTTATTTGGATCTATCAATATGCTGTGCAGTACATAACAATCCTACAGATAGAATGTGAGGATCTTTTTCTGCAAAGGTTTTTTTTGAGTTTGAAATTTTTCTTTGAAATTAAGGTGACTTTTGATGTCAAAACAGCAATTGATGCTATCTCAAATAATGTTCCTTAGTACTTTTGCCATCACTTAGAAGTACAGCTCAGTTCTCATACATAAGAGTTTTTTCAAATACATTTGGTTGTTGGTGTGTTCGAGATGTGTTAAAATGCCATAAAAGCTATTTATTGATAGATTTATGGCATAAACACTTAGATTAGTAATGGAAGCATGGTATATAATGGACAAAGTTATAATCTTAAAATAGTCAATCAGAAAAATCGCAATTCAAATAAATATGTAAGCCATTGAGCATAAAAAAATAGTACTATAAAAGGATATATACAGAATTCAAAATAAACTAGTTGATATATATAGTCTAAAACAGCAAATATACTATGCAGTACTATGTTACAAAAAGATTTTTTTATTTGCCACAAAATGAAAATGAAAAAAGTAGGAGGATGGAAAAAATATGTCCAATAATTACTAAATACCTTCATTGTCAAATCTTTTGGTCTCTTAAACTTTTTTGACTGGAAAATTGGAATAAACTTTTATGCCAAAATAGCCTTCTTGCTAACAATATGTACAATTGGCTAGGGAAATCATACACCCAAGTTGAATCAGAGAATTGCAATGCTAATGATGCAAGGGTATGAGCCACCGAACATGTTATGGCTATGTCGCTTGAGCGACGTAGTAAGCAATGTAGCACCCAGGTATAAGATGAAATGAGATGAAACAATGTGTTTCGCTCCTTATTTCATCTTCATAATAAAGAAAATATAATCAGACGTAGGAGAGACATATGAATAAAAGTGTAAGAATAACACCGTTCATGAGCCACTGCATTACCCATTCTACAAACATGGGAGATTATGTAACTGGAGAAAGATGAAAAGCTATATCTACACTCATTCACTATCCTATCAAAATAAGATCTCTCCTTAGGAGTGCCTTGAAGAGCCAACACAACTTCAAGATAGTCCACTTCTATCTGGATAGCCACACCCCTGTGTAACTTAGATACTAGTTGGAGTCTGTATAACGAAGCCATGACCTTAGCACACCTTGTGGGATGTTGGCAACATATCAACGTCTTTCTGTTGGCATGAAAACTTCAAGTTTTGAATGTTAGTCTTCCTCCTCCAACATTCCTTCAATTTTTGACTGTTGGCTTCAATTTTTGAATTGCCAATGCCTTTCTCCATTGAAGCTTTCATTCTGAACATTAGCAACAAGCCAACATCCATAACAGACCATTAAGTGGTCCATTCTAGGTGCTTCCATGGTGGTTTGGAGAAGATTAATGGAGTTATTGCCATCTTTGTTAGGAAGATGTTGCAACACCAAACCACTATATATATGGGTCCCTGGCTTAGCTTCTCACCATTTCAGAAGCCAAGCACACTTCAATACACAATCAATGAGTGAGAAGAGCTGAGTTAGAAGCATTTGTAGAAGCATTTTTTAGTTGAAGCTTGCAATGGCTAGAGATTAGTTTTCTTCCGCTTTTACTTCATTTTGAATGTTATTATATGTTTTTATGTCCAATATTTGCTTACAGTTGGTATCAGAGCTTTAAATGGCCTCTGCCTTGCTATATTTTTCAATCTAAAAATTTTTCAATTTTCAAAGCTTGAAGTTACTTTATGCATAGTTAGTTTTCATGTTTTGATTGCATAAATATATTCCTCATGAAATTCTAATTAGTTTGGCTTTAGAAACATTAAAAAAGACATCCGGAATCTTCAAAAAACATCAAGTTTTTCGGTGGGTCCGAAATGGGTCAGGTTAGGTCAAGATGACTCAGCTGGAGGTTGAAGACGACATAAACAACAAGTCATCTTAAGTAAACGACATGGAGTTTTTGAGTGATCGACACGTTGTTTTGAAAGGGCAAATTTTGGCCCTTGCCTCCTTGAAATACAACATTTCATTAAAGCCAAACAGGCTGGGCCATTGGGTTGCCAATTGGGCCTATCTAGGTTTGCCTTCTAGGCTGTATTTTGGGCCTATTTTTTCAGTTTTAAGCCTATTTTTACCTTAAAAAAAAATAGTGCAGGCCGAGCTTTTAGGTGCAGGCTGGGCTTTCTTGGCTATTATTTTGGGCCTAACTAGGTTTTACTATTTGGGCTAGTTTGAACTCAAAATAAAAAAAAAAAGGAAAGAAATGGAACTTCTGGATTTAGACTAGGATGATGGACTTTCTGACATGGCCTATTCATAATTTGGCTTTCTATGATCAAAATTTCATGTTGGGTATTTTCAAAAAAAAAAATATTTTGGACAAAATTTTGCATAGCCCAATATTTATTAGAATTTATTTTTATTATTAATTTTTGTCCAAAACATTATGCTATATGCCTAATATTTGTAATTTATTTTGGGAGTATTTTGGCATATTTAATTTGAGGTAAATTTAATTAATTAGTCACATTTTTGGACAAGTTGATTAATTAATTGTTTAAATTTTCATTATGCAAACTTGCTTTTGCATATTTGTTCAGTTATAAGTAAGCATTTAGTCCTTTTAAAATGTCATGTGATTAATGTAATTTTAGTTTAATTAGAGTTTAGCTACAACATCTTTAATTATTCTAAAATTATATATTATAAAATAAAATCACATATAGTAAACAACACAAAATTATAATTAATATATATGATATGATAATCATTATCTCATAGGAATGTTATCATATTATATATGTTTAATTAGGATGGGATGGTAAATTTTCTTTTTTCTTAATTACCATAGGATTTAAGAAAGAGATAATTTACTAGTTTCATCATAAAGTAGCATAAACCTAATTGAATAAAGCTTAGCTCACAAGCAGTTTTATTTATTACTAGGCTCATGATTTAAAAAGATATGTTTTACATTAGTAAGACATATCATATGGAATAATTAGTTGCCTCAAATTTTAACATAACAAATTATGTAGTTTTTCAACCCTTTAGTATCTCCGACTTCCAAGTTCCTAAACTTCATGGTGACAATTACAAAACTTGAAAGGAGAAAATTCTCTTACAATTAGGGTGGATGGACATTGACTATGTACTTAGAAAAGAAAAACCTCTTATGCCCACAGATGCTAGCAGTGCTTCAGAGATAAATCTTTATGAATGCTAGGAGTAATCTAACCATCTCAGCATGATGTACATAAAGACCAAAATATTTGCAAGTATTCGTGGATCAATAAGAGAGCATAATATGTCCAAGACCTGTTGAAGGCCATCGATGAGCAATTTGAGTCATCAAATAAGGCCCTAGCAAGCACCCTGATGACAAGGTTATCTTCAATGAAACTCATTGGCATAAGGGGTGTGTGAGAGCACATAATGCAAGTAAGGGATATAGTGGCTTAGTTGAAGAGTCTAGAGGTTAAGATGTTAGAATCTTTCCTTAGGCACTTCATTATAAACTCCCTACCACCTCAGTATGGACCTTTCAAAATCTCCTACAACACACATAAGGAGAAATAGTCCATTAATGAATTATTGACCATGTGTGTTCAAGAGGAGGGAAGGCTCCTAGCTGATATGGGAGAGAGTGCACATTGGCCATACAAGAAAAAAGTAAAAAGCAAGGCAAGGCCAAAGGAAAGGGTAAGGCACCCATTCAAGTTGGCATCAAGAAGGAGTCCAAGTGCTTTTCCTATAAAAAGAAAGGACGCATGAAGAAGTACTGCGCCATATTCAAAGCCTGGCTTAAAAAAAAAGGTAACTCGACCTCACTCTTTTGTTATGAATCTAATATGGTAGATATTAGTAGTACTACATGGTGAGTTGATTCTGGTGCTACAATCCATATCTCTAATACCTTACAGGGATTTCTAGACTTAAGGAAGCTAGTAGGTAGTGAGCAATGCATCTATTCAGGAAACAAGATGGGCTCACAAGTAGAAGGCATAGGAACATGCAAATTAGTATTAGATACTAGTTTTATTTTGATTTTGAAAAGTACATTTTATGTACCAAGTTTCTCTAGAAACTTGATTTTAGTTTCAAAACTTGTACCATTTAGATATTCCTTTAACTTTTTAGATAATTTGTTCCAGTTATCTTATAAATCTAATGTTGTTAGAAATGGTACAGTTTGTCATGATCTATTTCAAATTCAATTACAAGATAGTACATTTTATGATTCAATGCATGTTTCTAGCAATATAGGTATCAAGAGAAGTATTACTAATGAAAATTCCTCTATATTGTGCATCGTAGACTTAGTCATATCTCAATAGAGAGGGTGAAAAGGTTAGTACAAGATGGAGTACTTAGAACTCTTAACGTTGTTGACTTTGACACTTGTGTAGATTACATTAAAGGAAAGCAAACTAATAAGACCAAGAAAGGTGTTAAGAGGAGGTCTACCTTATTAGAAATTGTACATACATCTGTAGTCCAGATAGGGACTCAAGTAGTCAAAAATACTTTATCACCTTTATAGATTATTATCACGATACATGTTTCTCTATCTTCTAAATAATAAAAATAAGGCATTAGATGCCTTTAAAGTTTTCAAGGTAGAAGTAGAGAAACAATGTGGAAAACCAATAAAGACAGTGAAATTAGACAGATATGGTGAATGTTATGGTAAATACACTGAAGATGGATAAGCATCAAGTCTATTTGTTAGGTTTCTTCAAGAACATGGGATTGTTGCCCAATACACCATATCTAGATCTCCGGATCAAAATGGTGTAGCTGAAAGAAGAAATCAAACATTATTAGATATGGTGCGGAGCATGCTTAATAGCTCCAAACTTCTTAAATCCTTGTGAACTAAAGGACTCAAGATAGCTATGTATATTCTTAACAAAGTTCTGACTAAAGCTGTTCAAAAGATGCCATTTGAGTTACAAAAAGGTTGCAAACCCAGTTTAAGACATATGTGCATTTAGGGATGCCCATCAAAAGTCAGGGTTTACAATCCACAAGAGAAGCTAGACCTAAGGGCCATTAGTGGCTATTTTATTGGGTATGCTGAAAGGTCCAAGGGATATAGATTTTACTGTCTATCTTATAGTACTAAGATTATGGAATCAAGGAATGCAAAATTTCTTGAGAATGACTTGATTAGTGGGAGTGATCAAATTCAAAACTTAGATTCTAAACAAGATCATTTTGGTTCTTAAGCTTCCACATCAAGTGATAAATTGGTTATAATTCATGCCCCTTAAGTACAAACGAGTATTGAACAACCATCATTGAGACTCCACAACTTGTTGACCATAGCCAAGTTGATCCGATTAATCAACAATTACCAAAAATTATTGAGCAACCAATTGTGCAACATCCTCTTCAAGAGGATGTTGAGACAACATTAAGAAGATCAATAAGGATAAGGAATCAGCAACTCCTAGTGACTATACAGTGTACCTACAAGAATCTAACTATAATGCCATGAAGGAAGAGATGGATTCCATGGCATCTAATAGAGTTTGGGATCTTGTCGAGTTGCCTAATGGCTCTAAAGCCATTGAATGTAAATAAGTCTATAAAACTAAAAAGGACTTATTAGGCAACATCAAAGATATAAGGCAAGACTCATGGCCAAAGGATTCACTCAAAGGGAAGGAATTGATTACAGAAAGGATTCACTCAAAGGGAAAGGATTGATTACAGAAAGGATTCCCTCCGCGTGATAGCATTAGTTGCCCATTTTGATCTAGAACTGCCTCAAATGGATGTTAAGATGGCTTTTCTTAATGGAGAACTAGAGGAGGAGGTATATATGAAACAACCTTAAGGATTCTTCTCTAGTGCTAGTGAGCATTTGGTTTGCAAACTCAGGAAATCCATATATGCATTGAAATAGGCCTCACGCCAATGGTATCTTAAGTTTCATGATATTATTTCCTCATTTGGTTTTGTGAAAAATATCATAGATCAGTGTATATACCAAAAGGTCAGTGGGAGTAGAATCTGTTTCCTTGTACTATATGTGAATTATATATTACTTGCAACCAATGATGGATAGATGTTGTACATGGTGAAACAGTTTCTCTCAAAGAACTTTGATATGAAGGATATGGGTGAGGCATCTTATGTCATTGGCATTAAGATCCATAGGGATAGAACTCAATATTTATTGGGTCTATTGCAAGAAACCTATATCAACAAGGTCTTAAAGAGGTTTTGGATGAAAGATTGTTCATCAAGTGTAACACCCATTATGAAGGGTGGCAAGTTCAATTTGAACCAGTGCCTAAAGAATGACCTTGAGAGGGAACAAATGTATAAAGTGTCATATGCTTCTATTGTTGGAAGCCTTATGTATGCTCAAGTTTGTAGAAGACCTGACATTGCTTTCATAGTTGGTATGTTAGGGAGATATCAAAGTAATCTAGGAATGGACCATTAGAAAGCTGCAAAGAAGGTGATGAGGTACCTTAAGGGTACTAAACACTACATGCTGATGTATAGACGAATTGAGAATCTTGAGGTAGTTAGCTACTTAGATTCGGATTTTGCTAGATGTGTTGATTCACGAAAATCAACATCAAGTTACATTTTTATGCATACCAATGAAGCCGTATCATGAAGGAGCACAAAGCAGACTTTGACTGCTACTTCTACCATGACGGCTAAGTTTGTATCTTGTTTTGAGGCAACTTCACATGGTGTATAGCTAAAGAGCTTTATCTCTAGGCTTAGAATAGTGGATTCTAACTCAAGGCCATTAAGGATATATTGTGACAACTCAGTTGCTATTTTTCTGGCTAAGAATAGTAAGAGTGAAAGTCGAAGCAAACACATCAACATTAAATACTTAGCCAATCAGAAGCATGTCAAAGAGAATAAGGTCACCATTGAACACATTAGCACTAACTTCATGATAGCTGATCCTTTAACCAAAGGCATGCCATCAACAAGGTTTAAGGATCATGTAACTAGAATGGGACTTGGTCCCACATTGAGACTTTGATGTAAATTTTCATCATTTGTAATAAACTCTTATTTTATGTATGTTGTTTTCTCTTTTTATATGCACATTTATTTTTAAGAATAACAATAATTAAGAAGACCTTAAATAATCATAGGGCTTATTCATTAAGTTATAGTGGGTTTTTGGAAACAAATACATTGTAATACATAGAAGATAATACTCGCTTTAAGAAGATTTATTGCCAGGATTCGTGTATTTAGTTTTCTACTCTTTGAATTTGAACTATGGAAATGGTATAGAGTATACGAACTAAGTGGGAGAATGTGGGATGTTGGCAACATGTCAATGTCTTCCGTTGGCAGGAAAGACGGTTTTGAATGTTGCCAACTTCTGATTCTAAACGTTGGTCTTCCTCCTTCAAAGTTCCTTCAGTTTTTGAATGTTGGCTTTAGTTTCTGGATTATCAATGTCTTTCTCCATTGAAGCTTCTGTTCTAAATCTTGGCAACAAGCCAACGTCCATAACAAACCATTAAGTGATCTGTTCTAGGCATTTCCATAGCAGTTTGGAGAAGATTAATGGAGGCATTGTTGTCTTTAATGGAAATATGTTGCAACACCAAACCACTACATATATGGGTCCCTATCTCAGCTTCTCACCATTCCAGAAGCCAAACACACTTCTATACACCATTAGTGAGTGAAAAGAGCTGAGTTAGAAGCATTTTCGAGTTGAAGCTTATAACGGCTAGAGGTCAGTTTTCTTCTGCTTTTACTTCATTTTGGATGTTATTATATGTTTTTCATCTCTAATATAAGCTTACACACCTAACTTCACCTATACCCTGTACCTTCTTTG
Organism: Dicorynia guianensis; assembly: GCA_037013595.1. Lineage (NCBI taxonomy): Eukaryota > Viridiplantae > Streptophyta > Magnoliopsida > Fabales > Fabaceae > Dicorynia > Dicorynia guianensis. The sequence goes on along the minus strand of JASUAB010000002.1, from coordinate 17,557,436 downwards.
TTGCTTAAAGAAGAACTACTCCTTCACTATTACAAAGGATAGTGCCTATCCCGTAGGTACCATCTTCATTTACTATAGCATCAGAGTTCAATTTGAACCAATTGGTTAGGGGTGGGTGCCAAAAAGTGGAGCTTGTAAGAGGCTACTGCACTTGCCACAGACCATTATAAACATTGTACTCCTCCAATGATCTATCAACCAGCCCCATTAGCTTTAAGAAACTCATATTTGTGTGCTAGAAATACGGTTGATTTCTACTCCACCATAATGCCCATAATAGAGTTGCTACAAAACCACTAACTTCTGGTGTGCTAACCTACAATATCTTACTCCACTAGCTGCCTACAAAGTACTCCCCATCTAATTGATCCCTCAAACAAAGGCTAGACCTAAACCACACTGGTTTTACCTAAGGACCTTCAAGTAGAGCATAAACCTTAGTTTCATCTGCACAAGAGCATCTAGGACAAGTACATTGTACTAGCACTCCTCTCTTATGGAGATTACACTGGGTAAGAAGGCAATCTAAACAAGCACGCTAAACAAACACCTTGATCTTATTTAAGGTTCTAGATTGAGTACCATGGGAAAGAACTGTGATTACTTGAACTGCTGCCTGTTGCTGGAATATCTTTATTCATCACAACACTATAAGTAGACTTTGTAGTGAATTCCCCATCCTTTGTTTCCCCCCATACCAATAGATGATCACAAGCCAAATCACTCAAAGGAATAGATAAAATCTACTTAACCTCAAAATGGAACAACAACTGGGTGACAAATCCTTGTCCTGCATTGCCTATCATGGTCAATGAGCTGGGACATGACTATGACTTGTTAATTTGTTTAACTCCAGACTAAATAACCAGGTTGTTTTGGCAGCCACCGATCATCCCAGATGTTGATATTATGACCATTCTCCATAATCCAATGACAACCTTGTTCTAGGATCCATTGTGAACTCAGGATGCTCCTTCATATATAGCTAGGCTTGAATCCTGCCCGAGCCTTTAGAATTCAATTCTAGGGTGATATTGACTCTTGAAGACTCTTGCCATAAGGGATGTGGGGGCTTGAAGGAGTCACCATTCTTGTTGGCTAACATTCCAGAATTAAATGCCTAAAACCTCCTGAATCCAATGCCATCTTGTATTTTGAATGAGACAATTTTTTCCAACTCAACTAGTGAATTTTTCTTTCACCACCCTTGCACCCCATCAAAAGTTATTCACCATCATCTCAATACTATTGCAAAGGTTCTGGGGAAGCTTGAAATAACCCATTACATAAGTTGGAATAGATTGGGCCATGGATTTGGTAAGTACCTCTTTTCTGGTTTGTGAGTTTTCTTTTTCCTTCCAACCCGTTAGAATCTTCAAATTTGTTGCGACCTACCATGGTAGACAAACCCAAATATTTTGCATGGCTGTCCAAGGCCTTTATTTCCATCCACTGTTGAACTAACATTCTCCTATTTGCAAGCACACTTTTCCTATAAGATAGCTCTAATATTCAGATTGATTTTCTAGCTAGAAGCTTTTTGGTAAGAATTTAAGATACCATGCACATTGGATTTTAGCACCAGTAGATCAAGAAAATAAATACTGTTATTAGCAAAAAATAAATGTGAGACTAATGGAGCTGTCATTGCCATTTAATACCATGTATGTGTCTCTGAAAATGGATCCCCTTGCCTCAAGCCTCTCTGTGAAAAGAATTTTTTTGTAAGCTCTCCATTTACTAAAACAAAGAATTAAATTGTAGAGACACAATTCATAATTAAATTCACTTAGTTGTCAGGAAAATTCATAGAAATTACAACTGATTGCAAAAATATTCCATTCGCTTCGGTCATAGGCTTTGGTTATATCAAGTTTTAAAACTAAAAAATCTTTTTTGCCACAACTTTTCCTCATGAAGTGAAAGATCTCATAAGCAATGATAGCGATATTAGTAACGAGTCTTCCAAGTACAAAGGCACTATGGAAATCACAAACAATGTCTGGTAGAATAAGCTTCAATTAGTTTGCTATGGTTTTAGTGACTAGTGTGAACAAGACATTGCATAAAACTGATAGGCCTTATGTCTTTAGCATGGCTGGATTTTTTAATTTTTGTAACCAAACAAATGAAAGTGAGGTTAAAATCACCTGGATCCGATGTGTGATTTAGGATGCTAAGAACTAGGTTGGTAACATCATCTTCAACTATATGCCAGAATTTTTAATAAAAAAGTGATGGCAGCCCATCAAACCCAAAGCTTTTGTTAGGTGCATTTGAATCATAGTCTTATGCACCTCTTCCCTGGTGAATTGTTTGGCCAAAATTATTTTTAAATTTTTTTAACTCTACCACAGACAACTTCAACAATGTTATTTTCATTTGAAGGAAATTCTGTGGAAAAGAGCAATTCAAAGTATTTCTTCAAGACTCTTGCAATTTTAACTTCATTGAAAAATTTGCATCTAGAGTCATTAGAAAAACAATCAATCTAGTTTCTCTCTTTCCTTTATGATGCCTTGCCATGAAAAAAAATATGTTTTTATCCCCATGTTGCATCCAATTTGCTCTACTTTGCTAGCACCAATAAATTTCTTCCAATTGAAGCAAATCATCCAAATCTTTTTCAATTAATTTTTTCTGTGCCATCACTTCCTCTGTTTGGGATTTCTTTTATAAATTTGTCAACTCCTTTTTTAAAAGCACCAATTTTCTTATTCAAATCTACAAAGCTATCCTTACTCCAACTCTCTAGATGGCTTGCACATCTCTTGATTTTATCTTGTACATGATTTCCCATAAACTAACCCTCCTCCACCACCCCAGATATCACATCCCTTGTCAACCACATTTTCTCATATTGCCATACCTTCTTCTCTCTTCTCTTTCCCTTTTGAGCCCCTCTCCCAAAATGTAACAAAATGGGAGCATGATCACTTTTATAATCTAATAGATGGGACACCTCAACAGATGAAAAAATAGTAAGCCATACTTGGTTCAACACGAATCTATCAAGGCATTCTTGTATGTTACAATCATCCTCTTGCCCATTGCTCCATGTAAATGGATAGCCTTGGAAACCCAAATCCAAGAGCCCACAGATCTACAATGCACTTCTAAATCCATCAATTGTCACATTGTTTGTAGCGTTGTCACCTATTTTCTCATGGCCAGCTAAGAGATAGTTGAAACCACCAAACATCAACCAAGGAACCTTATTCATTGTATTTGGAGACTGAATCAGTTGTCATATTTTCTCCTTATGGCTATCTTCAAAAAAAACTTAGATTCCTATGGCTCGCCATGGCTAACAACTTGCAGGTTAATATGGTTGAGACTCATAGACAAAAGAGATACACTAATCCCCTTCCACATGCAATCATATTATCATACCTTCTCCAATGTCTAAACTTTTATAGCTCTCCAGCAAAATGCCTTGTCTTTATCAAGAAAATAAGATTGGGATCTTCTGTTTGTATGCACTTTCTAAAAGTTCTAACCGTCCATGGATTCCCAAGTCCATGACAGTTCCAACTTAGAAAACTCATGGCTTCTAACAAGGTTGCCAAGCAACCTTTGCCAAATCATGAAAAATTTTCCTCCTCTTTGTATTTCTTGGTTCATATCACTTGGGATCAATGCACTATTTCTTGTACCATTATTTTTTCTTTTTAGCTCATTAGACTTAGGACTGACCCTTCACTTGTCTTTTCCCTTGCCCTTCTTTTCCACCTCCTCACACCCATTCTCTCTTTTATTTCCTTCTTCTCCTGCACACTTATTTTCTCCTCCTTGTGTTTACTAAATGTGGGAAAGTATTTCATGAAGAGGTGCATGGTCACAAATTCCCAAAACTGGACCATGTTCTTCTATTAAAATCATGGGTCTTCCACCTTTTGTATTACTAGCAAGTCCAACACTTACAATACCACCTCCCCATAAATTTCTTTTGTCCCCTCTTTTACCCCCACCTCCGGATCAGCACCCACTAGAACCTCTTGGTCGCTCAAATGTGCACTCCCACCCATACAAGAATTTGCACCCTTTGCTGTCCATTATCCTAAAATTCCACCTCCCTTGGCTCATAATTTTTCTCCAAACTATAGCCCACCATGGGAGCCGTGAGAGGCACCACATCATCTTCTTCTCCACTCAGTTTTGTTTGTTTACCCACACTTTTATCCACTTTATTATTACTCTTACTTCCCCCACACCCTCAATCTCACCAAACAACTCATGCTTCACCTTTGGTTCCTTTTTCAGTCCACTCTTCGCCCTTGTAATCAGTTTGAGAGGGGAATCTCTCATCCATGAACCATAAGGTAAAACCTCCAAGTGCTCCAAATCATCTCCCTCATTTTTTTCTAAATTGTCATAATCTTTCAGAATATGACCCACTTCCCACAAACATAACAGAAATTAGGTAATCTTTCATATTTCAAGAAAATTTTCTTTGATTCTCGCTAAGGATTTTTTGTTACCAATCCTCTTTTAAGGGGTTTCTCAAAATCAACAAGAACTCTCACCCTTAGAAAAGTACGCATAAATTTCTCGATTACATCCCCCAAAGTTTGAGCTACAGTACTTGTTCAAAATTTAAGTGGTAAATCATAATATGGATCCAAAATGAGGTCTTATGAAGCGTCACAGAAGAGGGTTGAATCTTTACATCCAACTTTTTCAAAAAAATTACCTATTTATCAAAGAACCATGGGTCTCCTTTAAGAATCTTTGCTTTATCCATCCAACTATTGTAGATACTTAATTTTGTCTGACCCACTTCTCAAAACTTTAACATAAATTACAAATCCAAACTTAAACTAAAAAATAATAAAATGAAATAAGATTAAGCCCAAGATACAATTAAACTCAAAATAAAACCAAGCCTAAACCCAAAAATAAAATTTAAAAATAAAGCTAAAATAAAATTAGAAAAATAAAAGACAAGACAACCAAAATTAAAAAAATGATAATACAAGATAAATAAAAAGAGATAAAATAATAAAAGATAAAGATAAAAAACAATAAAAATAAAAAAAATAAATAAAAGATAACAAAGATAAAAGATAATAAAGAGATAAAAATAAAAATAGTAAGATAAAAATTCAAGAGATAATAAGATAAATAAAAAATTAAAAGATAAGAAAATAAATTAAAAGATAAAAAGATAAAAGATAGGAGAACAAATACAAACAAAACTAGAAAACCAAAGTTTGTTTAGAAAATAAATTCTAATTCAACAACTATAAAACTCCATTGCATACAAACTAAAAAGGGGGTTTTCACGTAAAAAAAAGAGAAAATAGCTAAGATTTTTGCCTGAGGAGGCCAAAAGCCTTAGCACTTTCAAAACCAGCCTTTGAACCTGCGCACACTTACTTGTCAGACACTAACTTCAACATACCAACCATCCTTGCCTGACTATTCATAACTGGAGCCAAATACTAAAAAATCATAACCCCCGGTAATCGAAATTACTTTTCCACCTGAGTGCTTCTCACACACCTCGGCATACAGGCTAACACAACTTAACTTTCTTCCATTTCACTAACGTTGGCCTCCATCACGCTACTTCTCTCACTCAGTGGCTTCATCCTTCTCCCTTTCACAATACTGTGAACAAAGTTCGGTGCTGATGACCACCATTTTGTCATAGTTCCAGGGGTCTCATTGCTCATCCATCAACGCCGTTGTCTAGAGAAGTAAACAGCACGCGAAACCCAGCAAGGAGAAGGTGACTGCTATTGAATCGTGATTCTATGGTGACACATCGCTGCTACATTGTGACCCAGCACCAAGAAGTACGACCACGCTACCGAGAGGGTGCATTCATTGCTTAAGAAGTTCCCTTGCTAGAGGCTCACATTTTTGAAGGTTACATCGTCCCGGTTGATTTTCTCATCACTTGAACTCGATATACCAAACATCTATATGAAAATCAGCCTCTACAGAAGTCTCTCTGTAGTGCCACCTCGTTGTTAGCACCACGCCGGGAAGCTTGAGCCCAACTTCGTCATTGCTGTCAAACCAGAGCTCACAACAGTGTTGCTCCATGTTGTTGAATAGCCGCAGCACAACCATTCCTCACCCAGCATGACGTTACTATGAGAAATGTCATCGTTCACCGCCGCAGAGACTAGCATTGTCCTCCATATCCGGCTGAAAAGCCACTGTTGCTGATTCGGAGGTCCAGTCAGTGCTATGAAAACCATCTCTATAGTTTCACACCAAACCGTATTCGCCCCTTCTCAGCCCCTATTGCCGTCTTAGAACAACCCACTTGCTTCAGTTGCTGGAAACATCATCGTTGCAGTCAAGAAGCTCGGTTTTAGCCTACACTTGGGACTCATCTGCAACTTGTTGCTAGCTGAACTACTCCTTGGCTCTATCCTTCAAACACCAGCACTTCACCTACACGGTCCACAAGAGTGGTGCTATCTTTTGGCGGATTTCATGAGTTATTGAATTTTTGGGGTGTAGGCATGACTTTGTTTTATGTAGTGTTTGCTATGAGCTTTATTAGTTTTCACTGGGATATTGTTTGGAAGTCAATTGTTCTAATCTTGTTTGAGAATTTGTGGCACATTGAGAAATTAATGGAGAAAAGTGACATGGGTTTTCTTCTTGAAAGAAGTAGGTGGGTCTTATGCTTTTCATTTTAGGTGAATTATGAATTGTTTTTAAAGGAAAAATAAGAGAAAAATAAAAATAAAAATAAATTATTAGTTGAAATTAAAAGTTGACAAAAGTAGATGGATCTAAGAGCTTATGACTTTTTAGATAAAAATAAATTAGGAATAAGTGATCACATGGTGATGTAAGTATTTCTTCATTTTTTTAAAATCATTTTAAAAACCCTACTCTGGAATAGTAATGAAATTTTTTTAAAATTATTTTTAAAATTTCAAACTAGAATAGGAAGGAGATTTTTTTAAAATTATTTTTAAAACCCCAAACTAAAATAGGAAGAAAATTTTCTTAAAATTATTTTTAAAACCCTGACCTAGAATAGAAAGGAGATTTTTTTTAAATTATTTTTAAATCTCTACCTAGAATAGGAAGGAGATTTTTTCTTAAAATTATTTTTATCCTGATCCAGAATGGGTAGGGATTATTTTTTAAAAATCTTTTTTAAAATTTTTAAACCAATGTAAATTAATTAAATCATTTTTTGTATCAAAAGGGCGTTTAGGGTGCTAACACCTTCCCTATAATATAACCAACCTCTAAACTCAATCTTTGAAACGTAGACCATTTTTTAATTAAGTGTTTGATCTCACCTTAAGTAATTGAGATTGGTGGCAACTCCAAAACCAAAACTAAAAATTTTAGGGTCAATAACTTGGCAACTCCGTTGGGGAAATTAGAGGGTTATACCAATTTAAAGATAATCTTATTAATTTCTTGATTGATTTATTAGTTTATTTTTGTAGAGATGATGAAAGTAAAGGTACGCTTACTAGCTTCTAGTATTTTTGGGTGTTTAAATTTTGTACTTGTTTATTTGCACATTTTTTTTATATATAGATTTGAGATATGATTCCCCACACACAATATCACTCTCACCATGCACTAGAATAAAGGGGAGGTCATAACCCCTGTGCCCTACACCCGAGCTATTTAGGATACCTTGTAAGCTAGAGGGGTGAAGTAAGGTTAGCCTTCGAGAGATCTTCGATCTCCGCATAGGCGCCCGAAACACACCACTCAAATTTATCTTTCCAAAGACAATTTGGGGACCTAATTTATGAAACATAGAACTTACCTTTACACTATTAATAGCCTTAAAGCCATCTCTTGTGAGAGAGAGCATTGGCCTAAGTCCATGAGAGTGAACAAAGACTTAGGACTTACCTAAAATTTAGGCACAATAGGGAACATTTCCTTTATCTTATCACATGTTTATAATTATGTTTTAAATACAGTTTCTTTGTCATTTACATCTTATTTCTATATATATGAAGTCCTTAAGCTTAGGATATATATACATTTAGGATAGATAGGGGCAAAAAAAAAAAAACAAAAAGGAAGAGCCTTTTAAGATTTCTAAAACTCTTTCTTTGACAAAATAAATTAGAATAGGGAATAATTTAGAGATTTGCCTAGGAGATGTAGACCTATTCCAACATGGGTAGAAATAGGTCTAAAAAAAAAAAAGCATGCATTCTTCATTAACACTTGGCCTCTTTTGCATAAGTTGCACACTTTTGGCTTCATGCATGGCATCACATTCATATGCATATATTCTCATTTACATACCAATAATGCATTGTTTACTCAAAAGGATAACAAATAATCACGGCTCCAATAATACATTCCCGAAGTAGACAGATGGAAGGCTTAGGTCAGGAAAATCCTAGGCAAGAAAAGACAATAGAGGAAATGTAAAGCGAGATCGACTAACTCAAGGGTCAGTTAGCCAAAATGATGGAAATGATGAAGCTACATGCTCAGAATAGCTATCAAGGGCCAAAAAATCTCCACAATCAAGAACAAGAAGCTCAAAATAGCTATCGAGGGCCAAAAGATATTTGTAATCAAGAGCAACCTAAGGATCAGCTAGCTCAAAATTCTTACCATGAAAATGGCTCAGAAGTCGAAATCATCCCAAACTTTCATGATCCAGTGGAACAGGAGAAATTGAGGAAGGCCATTGAGGAGGCCAAGGCCCAAGAGAGGTATGAGATTCTCAAAGCTAGAATCAGGAGGATCAAAGGATTCTTAGATGATGCTAATGTGTTGGATCTCTCAGAAATGGGACTAGTTCCTAATGTGATCTTGCCACCAAAGTTCAAGGTCCCTAAATTTACCAAACATAATGGGACATCTTGTCTAAAGACTCATCTTCTCATGTACATTCAGAAAATGATAGCTTATTCTAATGATGAGAATATACTAATGCATGTCTTCCAAGATAGTCTGATTGATGAAGCTGCAGAATGGTATTTAAGCCTGGATTGCCATTCTATTTGCACTTGGAAGGACTTGGCTAAATCCTTTATGAGGCAGTATAGATACAACAGGAACATTGCCCTTAATAGGTTTCAATTGTAGGATATGAGAAAGGAGAAAAAGAATCATTTAAAGATTATGCTCAGAGGTGGAGAAACGTAGCAATTCGAGTGCAGCCACCTATATTAGATAAAGAAATAATTACTCTTTTTATGAGCACTCTAGAGGATCCTTATTATGCTACAATAGCAACATGCACATCTACTAATTTTGCTGATTTAGTGGTTATTGGTGAAAGGGTAAAAAGAGGAGTCACAATAGGAAAGATAGGAAAGCCAATTGCTGAGTCAAAAGAAATTCCAAAATGATAAGAAAAATAAAGGAGTGCACTCAGTAGAATATTAGAAAAAAGGAAAATGGAAAGGTAACATCCCTATTGTGAACATTTCTGCACTAACTTTGCAAGCACCAGTTACCCAAGCTTCTCAGTCCATTCAACAATAATCCCAACAATATCAGTAGAGTCAACCTAGGTGGCAATTTAATAAGGAAGATGAAAACTTTAATCCTATCCCAATTCCATACTCTAATCTCCTACCCCAGTTGTTACAAAACAATTTAGTGTCTTTGGTTCCGTCGCCTACCTTTCAATCCCCATATCCACCATGGTACAATGAGAAACTTACTTGTGCTTACCATGTAAGGGCAAAGGGCCACTCTGTTGATAATTGTCCTGCATTTAAAAGGAGGGTTCAGGGATTGATTGATGCTAAGTGGTTGACTTTTGAACCTAAGCAACCAGGACCAGATGTACGTAGCAATCCTTTGCCTGATCATGATAATCAAAATGTTAACAATATTGCCCAACACTAGAATGACATGGCAAAATCAAGATATTGTGATTGGAGAGAATTAGTTGGCTTGAGATAGTGGGTCCATTCTTGCACCACCTACTACAAGTTGGACTATTTTCTTTTATTTATTTTGCATTTCTTCAAGTTTTCATTTCATGGCACCTACTAATGACTCTGCCCAAGGCCTTAACAAGGAGTTTGTATGGGCACAACTTTCAATTCAATAAAATGCTTAGCATGATGAATGCATTACTTTTCTTCCAATTTCTTTTACCTATTAGACTAAATTAACACTCGGGCAATATGGTTTATCCCAAATATAGACGCTCATGAGCTAATAAATGAAGAAAATTTTTTCTTAACCTCATCTTGATAAATCCAATTGCCAATGATAAAATAGGTTTGCATGAATACTTAATTCTCTTGGATAATCGAGTGTCTTCTAATTAAAGAAAAATGAAAAAGAAAGCCTATAGTGAAAGTGTCTTATTGTGGAAAAATAGATACCCTAGAACTTGTCTAATTGCCCCTTGAGACTATTTGTTGGACATCGTATTATTCAAAAAATGACCTAGGTCATCTTTTGATAGTTTGAGCCTTTCAAGCCAAACCCTAATATCAAAACTCTCATAGTCACCCATCTGAGCCTATAAAAGGGTGGCAAGGCCGCCATTCGATTTCTTTCCTTGGACCTACACTTAAAAATTATTATTCTATCCTGAAAGAGAGCTAAAAGGAGTATTCCTACTATTAAAGAAGGAAACTGCTATGAGCAACAATCTAAGGCTCAAGTGAAAAGATTGAAAGTATCCTTCCAAAATTATGAATAAAAAAAGAAAAAAAAAGAAGAAAATATTGAGAAAGAAAATGAAAAAGAAAAGTGCTAGACCACAAAAAGAGGGGGCTAGCTGAAAGAAAAAGAGAGACTAGTAAAGAGAAATGGATTTCACCTTGAGCCACAAGCTTATCCAAAAAAAAGAAAAAGCAAAAGTGAGACATCATGTGATAAACCCTTATCTCTTCTATTCTTACCCATTACCATTGGCCTTACATTACAAGATGAGTAAAGTCCAAGTGATCTTGGCTAATATGGTGAACTAACTGAAGTGGAAAGGAACATGAAAACAAGCTTATGGGGTATCTATAAGTGCAAACACTTGAGAATGAACACTTGTTTAAGAGTGCAAATACTTGAGAAATTAGAGCTGGTGCTTAACAAAGCACTTTTGATTCCAAAGAATTGAATAATTATGTGCATTCCCTTAAGGCATCACTTGGATAATAAAAGAGAATGAGTTAAGAATAATCTTTTTAACATTTTTTGTTCATGGGCAGTCAAAATCTAAATTGGGGGCAATCAAATGGAAAAACCCATACCCAAATGACCCATGTTTAAAGAAAGCAGAAACTCAAAAAGTTATAAAGAAACTTCTCCTATAGGGTTATAACCCACAAAAAAGAATCAAGCTTGATCCCCAAAGATATTACTCCCAAAGTTTCCAACACTTTGACCCTCTTAAACTAGGACAATGGGTTATTGATTAATCCATTGATCTCTCCTTTAAAAGCCCAAAGTACTAAGTTGCATGTCCTTTGTGTTATAAGCCATCTTCATTTCTTAAAATGCATTCTCATGCAAAGCAAAATTGTCAGGTGCCAGTAAGAGGTACTGCTTGAATGGACAAGATATGAGCGAAAATTGGCGAAACTCTAATGGTGAACAAAGAAAAGTTTTAAGCTATGACTTCAAAACATGATGAATAAAAAATGTCTTAAGTGAATACAGAAAGCATCACGCTCTTAATTTTTCTTAGATGAGAAAGAACCAAGATACATTCAAGGACTATGTCAAAAAGGGTTTTAGCCCAGATATGTAAACAGGGGCAATAAAGCAAACAATAACATCTTTATGAATAAGAAAACTGAGGCAAGGAATATACTAAGAATTTAGTGACACTAGGGCAATCCTTCTTGAATGAGTAAGCCAAAAGACTCAAAAGCACTAGAATTAACTCACCCATAATTTCATCTCAAGGGCTCCTAAAGGACATGGAGTAGTATTTCTACATAATCTATGACATTTCATTGCTTAATATGTCAGCATGCATCATTCTAGGATAACATTGCATCATTGGCATCCAAATTAATTATGTTTTAATTCACACAATCATACCATCATTCCCTGAATTTTCAAAAAAATTAAAAATTTCACAAGTCAAGCATGTCCCTAAAATTAAAAATTAGGATTTTACGTGTCAAACATGCACAAGCATAAGCATCACATCTTATGTCAATCTAAAACATTTTGGGGAAAACCCATCCTTAGCAAGTTAGGCTATATTAAGGAAAATTCATTCATTTCAAATTAGATCATTATGGGAAGAACCCATTCATATTAAATCTTAAGATTGCTTTTGGTCCTTGTTGGGTGGATGGTAACCCTTCCGAACTTAGGATTAAAAGAGGAAATCCTAAAGTCATTTTTGGTCCCTATTGGGTGGATGGTAACCCTTCCGAACTTAGGAGTAAAAGAGAAAATCCTAAGGTTATTTTTGGTCCCTGTTGGGTGGACAGTAACCCTTCTGGTCTTTGTTGGGTAGATGGTAATGCTTCTAAACTTAGGATTAAAAGAGAAAATCCTAAGGTCATTTTTGGTCCCTGCTAGGTGGATGGTAACCCTTCCGAACTTAGGATTAAAAGACGAAATCCTAAGTTTATTTTTGGTCACTGTTAGGTGGATGGTAACCCTTCCAAACTTAAGATTAAAAAGAGGAAATCCTAAGATTACTTTTGGTCCTTTTTGGGTGGACAGTAACCCTTCTGGTCCCTATTAGGTGAATGGTAACCCTTCCAAACATAGGATTAAAAGAGGAAATCCTAAGGTTATTTTTTGTCCCTATTGGGTGGGTGGTAACCCTTCTAAACTTAGGATTAAAAGAGAAAATCCTAATGTCATTTTTAGTCCCTGATTGGTGGACAATAACCCTTCCAAACTTAGGATTAAAAAAGGAAATCCTAAGGTCATTTTTGGTCCCTGTTGGATAGACAGTAACCTATTAGGTGAATGGTAACCCTTCCAAACATAGGATAAAAAGAGGAAATCCTAAGGTTATTTTTGGTCCGTATTGGGTGGGTGGTAACCCTTCTGAACTTAGGATTAAAAAAAAATCCTAATGTCATTTTTGGTTCCTGATGGGTGGACAGTAACCCTTCCAAACTTAGGATTAAAAGAGGAAATCCTAAGGTCATTTTTGGTCCTTGCTAGATAGACAGTAACCTTTCTAATCCCTATTGGGTGGACGGTAACCCTTCTGAATTTAGGATTAAAAGAGAAAATTCTAAGGTTAATTTTAGTCCCTATTGGGTGGATGGTAACTCTTTCGAACTTAGAATTAAAAAGAGAAAATCCTAAGGTTGCTTTTCGCCCTTGTTGGGTGGATAGTAACTCTTCTAGTCCCTGTGGGGTGGACAATAACCCTTCTGGACTTAGGATTAAAAGAGAAAATCCTAAGATCATTTTTTGTCCCTGATGGGTGGACAGTAACCCTTCCAAACTTAGGATTAAAAGAGAGAATCCTAAGGTCATTTTTGGTCCTTGTTGGATGGATAGTAAACTTTCTGGTCCCTATTGGGTGGACGGTAACCCTTCTGAACTTAAGATTAAAAGAGAAAATCCTAAGGTCATTTTTGGTCCCTGTTGGGTGGATGGTAATCCTTCTGAACTTAAGATTAAAAGAGGAAATCCGAAGGTCATTTTTGGTCCCTGTTGGGTGGACGATAACCCTTCCAAACTTAGGATTAAAAAGAGAAAATCTTAAGATTGCTTTTGGTCCTTGTTGGCTGGACAGTAACCCTTCTGGTCCCTATTAGGTGAATGATAACCCTTCCAAATATAGGATTAAAAGAGGAAATCCTAAGGTTGTTTTTGGTCCCTATTGGGTGGACAGTAACCCTTCTGAACTTAGAATTAAAAGAGGAAATCCTAAGGTCATTTTTGGTCTCTGATGGGTGGACAGTAACCCTTCCAAACTTAGGATTAAAAGCGGAAATCCTACAGTCATTTTTGGTTCTTGTTGGATCGACAGTAACCTTTCTAGTCCCTGTTGGGTGGATAGTAACTCTTTTGAACTTAAGATTAAAAGAGGAAATCCTAAGGTCATTTTTGGTCCCTGTTGGGTGGACGGTAACCCTTCTGAACTTAGAATTAAAATCCTAAGGTCATTGTTGGTCCCTGTTAGGTGGACAGTATCCCCTCGCATTATATACTGACCTGGATAAAATAGTGTCTTTCAATCTTTGCCCATCTTCTAGTTTCTAAAAGATCAACAAAGAGGGCAATCTATAGATGCCTAATTTTGTCCGGCCTACTTCTCAAGACTTTAACATAAATTGCAAATCCAAACTTAAACTAAAAAATAACAAAATAAAATAAAATAGAGCCCAAAATACCATCAAACTCAAAACAAAACCAAGCCCAACCCAAAAATTTTAAAATAAAACTAAAATAAAATTAGAAAATGAAAGACAAGATAACCAAAATTAAAAATGATAATACAAGATAAATAAAAAGAGATAAAATAATAAAGAGATAAAGATAAGAGACAATAACGATAAAAGAGGATAAATAAAAGATAACAAAGATAAAAGACAATAAAGAGATAAAAATAAAAATAATAGGATAAAAATTCAAGAGATAATAAGATAAATAAAAAATTAAAAGATAAAAAAATAAATTAAAAGATAAAAAGATAAAAGATAGGAGATCAAATACAAACAAAACTAGAAAATCAAAGTTTGTTTAGAAAACAAATTCTTATTCAACAACTATAAAAATCCATTGCATACAAACTAAAAAGGGGGTTTTCACATAAAAAAAAAAAGAAAATAGCTAAGATTTTTGCCTAAGGAGGTCAAAAGCCTTAGCACTTTCAAAACAACCTTTGAACCTAAGCACACTTACCTGTCAGACACTAACTTCACCATACCAACCATCCTTTCCCGACTATTCATAACTGGAGCCAAATACTAAAAAATCATAACCCCTGGTAACCAAAATTGCTTTTCCACCTGAGTGCTTCTCACACACCTTGGTATACAGGCTAACACAGCTTAACTTTCTTCCATCTCACTAATGCCAGCCTCCATCATGCCACTTCTCTCCCTCAACGGCTTCATCCTTCTCCCTTTCACAATTATGTGAACAAAGCTCATGCTGATGCCCACCGTTTTGTCACAATTCCAGGGGTCTCAGTGCTCATCCATCAATGCCGTTGTCTAGACAAGCAAACGGCACACGAAACCCAACAAGGAGAAGGTGACTGCTATTGAATCGTGATTCTAGGGCAACACATCACTGCTACATTATGACCCAGCACCAAGAAGCATGACCACCTATCGAGAGGGTGCATTCATTGCCTTGGAAGTTCCCTTGCTGGAGGCTCGCATTTTTGAAGGTTACATCATCCCGGCCGATTTTCTCATCACCTGAACCCGATATACCAAACATCTACATGGAAATCAGCCTCTACAGAAGTCTCTCTGTAGTGCCACCTCATTGCTAGCACCACGCCGAGAAGCTTGAGCCTAACTTTATCATTGCTGTCAAACCAGAGTTCCTAATAGCATTGCTCCACGTTGTTGAATAATGGCAACACAACCATTCCTCACCCAGCACGACGTTACTGTGAGAAACGTCATCGTTCGCCATCCAGAGACCAGCACTGTCCTTCATATTCCGCTGAAAAGCCACTATTGCTAATTCGGAGGTCCAGTCAGTGCTGCGAAAACCATCTTTACAGTTTCATGCCAAACCGTCTTTGCCCCTTCTCAGCCACTGTTGCCATCTTGGAACGACCCACTTGCTGCAGTTGCTGGAAACATCATCGTTGCGGTCAAGAAGCTCGGTTTTAGCCTACACTTGGGACTCATCTGCAACTTGTTGCTAGCTGAACTGCTCCTTGGCTCTATCCTTCAAACGCCAACACTTCACCTACATGGCCCACAAGAGGTATGTGGTGCTATCTTTTGGCAGATTTCATGAGTTATTGAATTTTTGGGGTGTAGGCATACTTTGTTTTACGTAATATTTGCTGTGGGCTTTATTAGTTTTCACTGGGATATTTTTAGGAAGTCAATTGTTCCAATCTTGTTTGAGAATTTATGGCATATTGAGAAATTAATGGAGAAAAGTGACATGGGTTTTCTTCTTGAAAGAAGTAGGTGGGTTTTATGCTTTTTATTTTAGGTGAATTATGAATTTTTTTAAAGGAAAAATTAGAGAAAATAAAAATAAAAATAAATTATTAGTTGAAATTAAACGTTGAAAAAAGTAGATGGATCTAAGAGCTTATGACTTTTTAGATAAAAATAATTTAGGAATAAGTGATCACATGGTGATGTAAGTATTTCTTCATATTTTAAAATCATTTTAAAAACCCTACTCTAGAATAGAGATTGAATTTTCTTAAAATTATTTTTAAAATCTCAGACTGTAATAGGAAGAAGATTTTCTTAAAATTATTTTTAAAACCCCAAACTAGAATATGAAAGGAATTTTCTTAAAATTATTTTTAAAATCCTGGCTTGAAATAGAAAGGAGATTTTCTTAAAATTATTTTTAAACCTCAGCCCAAAATAGGAAGAGGATTTTTTCTTAAAATTATTTTTATCCCGATCTGAAATGGGCAAGGATTATTTTTTAAAAATCTTTTTAAAAATTTTTAAACCAACATAAATTAATCAAGTAAATTAATTAGATTATTTTTGGTACCGAAAGGGCATTTAGGATGCTAACACCTTCTCTAAAACATAATCAACCCTCAAACTCAATCTTTGAAATGTAGACTATTTTTTAATTAGGTATCTAATCTCACCTTAAGTAATTTAGATTGGTGGCAACTCCAAAACCAAAACTAAAAATTTTAAGGTCAACAACTATAAAATTGAAACAAATTGATTTTTACGTTGATCAACAATGTCTACTCCATGACGTGGCCTCTACATCTGTGGCATTATTGATCAAAAAGCTATAGAATTGATGATTTACTCTGACCATATGTGACCCATTATGGATAAAGAGAAATGAGTTGAAACTCCATCCTCTACTATAATAGCTAGTAAATTCACTTCTTCTATGTCATCCCATATGAAGTTAATTGCATCCCATCTACATGCCATAGCTAAAAAGCTAGCACTCAATCTTTACTCTGAAAGACAATGAAAACCCTAGGAGATGGCATCCCAAACTCTACGAAGAGAGACTAAAAGTGCCACCCGAATCTCGTGTAAATTCTTCTGCCTCTTCAATTCTTTTGGAACTTATAGTAGAGCACATATTTACAATAAGGAAAATAGAGATATATATACTGCTATACTACTATACTAAGAGATATAAGGCTCAAATAAAGATAAAATTTATCTACATCTTATCTCAATATTTTTCTATCCAGCTTAGATTGATTTCATCCCAGCTTCTATTTTTGAATTGAATCTTGAATTGAAATCTTATTTCTTAAGGAACCTAGAAAGAAGTGTATCTTAACCAGCTAAAGCCCTTAGCTTTACCTTCCTTTTGAGAATGGCTTTGAGAAAGCACCAAAAAAATGGCTTTCTATATAAAGGATATAACAGATAGCTAACAATGCTTGCTCATCATGTTAAAAATGATTGTTTCATATAGCTATATAGAGACTACATGAAGAGTTTCAGAGAGAACATGGCAAATTTTTTGGAATCTAAAGTCATGATAGATATTGAATCCATTAATAGTTTTAATATAAAATAGGTGGCTCACATCCATTGGTAATATAAAATAGAAGATCATGCTATGGAGCACACTTTAGGATATTACAATTTAAATGATAAAGATGGATATCGTCTTATAGCAAGGATGCTCTCATGACATGATGCCACTCTAAATTCTACATGTCTTGAGCTAAGAAACTCTAATCAAATAGCTTGGCCTTCTTTATGCTTTGTTTCAAGAAAAGGGACCAATTCTAGCAGTTTGTAGATCAGGAAAGTGGCTGGATTCAAGTTGCCTTTTGTTGAATTCGTCTAACATTCCAATTGTCGCAGTTTGGAGGTGGGAGAGTGACTAATTTTGGGAAATTTTTGGGTTGGGTTGGAGATGCAATTGGGTGTCTAAATGGGTGAAATTTGAGATATGTGAGGGGTAGAAATTTTGTCAATGTTGGCAATCAACTATTGACTTCACACATTAGGATGTGCGATTAATTTTCCCAATTTTTGAAGTGCAAGAGATAATTTGTCTTAATTGATACCACAAAAAAATTTTTTACACATGAATTAAAGTGTAGGGGTTTGATACATTTTATCCTAATATATGTGAAACCCAATCAATTATTAATTAGGCAAATAAATTAATCGATAATCAATCCCTATAATTACGTGTATAATATTAGATCAACAATGTTTTGTTAGTTTTGTTGAGCATAAGTGACTTCATTGGATTTGCATTTATACACTTTAATTAGTTTATAATATAATTTTACTTATATATTCATTAATTTAATTGAATGCATGTAATTGAATTGTACTTGTGCTTTGTTGAAATTTATTTAATGAGCTGTACACATGTTCAAAAACAAAATTTTATTCAATATACATAGATTTTTTTAAATTATATTGATAATCCTATTTTGAGCATTTATGTTCTAATCTATCTTTATAAACAAGACACTTTTGTCAAATTTTAAAATATGATATATTTGTAAAAATTAGTATAATACTAAGTCCTATATAAATTAATATCCACAATGTCAACACATTATTGGTAGTGTGTCATCAACACCCTAAAAATCAATACATTACCAATCATTAACAAGTCAATATCGAGAGTAAGAATTGATCTCACAAAAGGTGTAATCAATTAAATTCTAACATTCTTACAACAAATGTAAATCAAACCACTAGGGGTTGAAAGCAAAGCAAATAATTGCAAGTGAACAAAGCTTAATAGTAAAAAGAGGTACTAGATGAAACCAACTCCAATTCCAAGTTCAATCCCACCTTCATAATGGCAACAATCAAAGATTAAATTAATTTACCATCTTATGAAGTTATCAACCCTAAACAATAGTAAGCTCTATTGCCCAAAATCTCTCTTAATTGTAACTAATGAAAAAAACTCTCCACTAGCATCTAATCACTAGACAACCTAGAACAAGCTCTCTAAATTCAATGTAGTAATAACATTGGGATCAAAGAGATTAAATTGATCTAAGTAACAATCACACAAACTTAGATTATTGAACTTAGTTTATGTTATTCACAATGAAATAAATGAAAACTTATCCATAATTTCAACCACTAAGTGCCATTTAATGATTAGGAAAAGAACTATTGCATATCACAATTCCTAAATCTAGGGATAGATATTCATTCAGTCATTCAATCAACCTAAAGTGCGCTCTTTAAGCTGATCAAAATAAATATTATAAACCTTTAATTCTGAATAACGTAAGCAACTTCATGGAAAGGAATAGAAATAACTTTACTAAAATAATTAAACTATCAACATGTGTTTATGGCTTGATATCCCCAAAGAATCAAAAAGAAAAACTCAACTTGACATGTTGAAAGACCAAAGAACCAATGATCTAAATTGTGTGCAGCCAAAAGAAGAAGAAGGTTGTGTAAATAAATCCTAAAAAGTCTATTTATACATTAGGTCATTCCTCTTAGTCTCCTAGTTTAGGAAGACATCTGTTGCAATAGTTGAACATCACAAAGTCATGCCAAACCCATGGATCTTCTTAAAACGGGTCTATTCTAGAATTCTAAATCAGTATCACACTTTGAGAAGAAGTTTTAGCATAAAAGATGATGGAATTTGGGCTTTGAGCTCCTTATGAAAGTTGTAACCTTTCTCTTAACTTCTTGTAGCCTTTTGAATCACCTCAATTGGATTTCTGCAGCTCCATATATCACTAAAATACTGACTATTGTACAAGTTAAAATCCTAATCTTGGTAGGACTAAAGCTCTGAATTCTGTACTATCTTTGAAGCTTTGGTTGGAGGCCCAAATAAATTCACATTTGGATATCCAACCTATTCAAAAAAGCTAAGCAGAGGTCAGTATCTTAGTAAAATTAGAATTCTTCTCCTTTTCAATTAAAATCTCTAAAACTTAGCAAATCATGTCCTAATACAAATAAAAGTCTAATAAGCATATTAAAACCTAAAAATAAGCTAGAAAACCTATAGAATAAAGGGAATAAAGATATAAAACTATGCCCATATCAATTATACACATGTATTTTTAATTGGGATGTATATTTTGATAGTATTTATTGATCATAATTGTTTATGGTAACAATTTATGCTTTATTGATATAATTTTTACTAATTACTTGATCAAAGAAAATAACTAAACGTGGTCAATTAACCAAAAAATTATAACATGCTTAATTATAATTAATTTGAGGGTTGAAATTTGAAGTTTAGTTAGGGAAATTTTATAGGGTTTAATGTTTATGGATGAAGTTATAATATTTATTATCATGTCCATGATTTAGTAATTTAAAAGGTTAGCAGTCCTTTTGTTGAGTTATGTTGAAGGATGTTGTATTTTTGGGTGTGACCCATATTCTAAAACCAAAAAAAAAAATACAGAAAAATAGAGTTACAGTTTTATTAGGAAATTGTAAAATAGTTGCAAACAAAATTACAATTTTAGTAGGAAACTACATATAGCAGTTTGTGACCTTTTCCATAGAAAATATACAAAAACCAGAAACCAGCGTGAACAGTAATTTTTTCTTTGGGATCTGCTACTACAAAATAGTAATACATAAGAGTGCAGATTTTCTGTAATTTTGGGTCCTTTGGGTACTGCATAAACAACAGTTTGGGTCTACTTTTTTACACAAATTTTAGCCTTGTAACTAAATTCTACATAGTGAAATTTCTCTCCTTCTGCCCATGGTTTTTCCCTCATTGGATTTTTTACGTTAAATATTTGTGTGCTTTCTCTTCTCTTTCTCTAAATTATATTTTGAAATTTTATTTTTGATGGCTATTGTTATAACAAATTGGTATCAGAGTCAGGTTCTCAATGTCTTCTTCTTTAGCAACAACATCTAAGACAGACATTGAAAAATTTGATGGGTCAACTAATTGTGCTCTCTGGCAAGTAAGGATGATGGCAATTCTATCAAGAGAAGGCACAAAGAGGGCATTGGTTGGGAAGACAAAGAAGGCCAAGACTATAACAGATGCAGAATGGGATGATACGGGTGATAGAGCTCTTTCTTCTATTCAATTGTGCTTGGGCAATGAAGTTCTTCAAGAAATTCTCACTGAGAACACTGCAGCGGGTGCATGGTTAAAATTGGAGAGTCTGTACATGATGAAATCTCTCACCAATAGGCTACAGTTAAACTAACGACTCTATATTCTGCGTATGTTTGAAGGTACTCCACTAAAATCTCATACAGCATAGTTTACTTCCATTATTATTGATTTAAGTAAGATAGATGTGAAGATTGATTATGAGGATCAAGCGCTTTTATTATTATATTCTTTGCCTGCTTCCTATAAAAATTTTAGAGACACTATGATCTATGATAGAGAAGAAATTTCCCTTGATAATGTCAGGTCAAATTTGTAAGTTAAAGAGAAAATTGATAATAATTTGACATCTGTTGAAGGGGATGATTAGAGTGTTGGTCTATTTGTTGATAGAGGAAGAAGCAAGGAGAGAAATCCAAATTCTTACAAGTTTAGATCAAAGTCTAAACATAAGAATCTGACTTGTAATTATTGCAAGAAGAAGGCACATATTAAATCTAACTATTTTAAACTGAAGAAAAAGAAAAAGTAGGTGACAATAAAGGTAAGGCCACATCAGACGAAGATAATGTAGTAGAAGATGAGAAAAGTGATCTGCTTTGTATTACTAATGCTAAAATCATATTTGAAACTAGTTGCATGATGGATTCAAGAGCTACACAGCATATGACTCCTAATAAGGACTGGTTTACCACTTATGAGCTATTTAATGGGGGTGTGTTTTTGGGTGATGATCATTTTTGTAAAGTTGCTAGGATAGGCACTGTGCAAATTAAAATGCATGATGGTATGATTAGAACTTTGTCAAATGTGAAACACATTCCAAATTTGAAAAAGAATTTAATTTCTCTGGATACTTTAGAAAAGAATGGCTATAAATATAAATGTGAAGATGGTGTGCTTAAAGTCTCTAAGGGTACACTTTTACTGATGAAAGCAATTAGAATTGACATTATGTATTTCTTGTAGGGTTCTACTATTATAGGTTTAGTTGTAATTGCTGCTACTTCTATTTCTGATTTAGATATTACTAAAATTTGGCACATAAGACTAGGGCATATGAGTGAGAGAGGCATGATAGCATTGAGCAAGAGAGGTTTGTTAGGTGGCCAAATTATAGGAAAGATAGAGTTTTGTGAACATGGTGTTTTTGGCACACAGAAGAGATTGAGTTTTAGTTCAGCCATTCATAAGACAAAAGGAACTCTTGATTATATTCATTTAGACCTTTAGGGACCCTCTCAAGTTCCTTCTAAAGGTAGTCATTCTAGATACATGTTGACTTTTATTGATGATTATTCAAGGAATGTTTGTGTCTACTTTCTGAAACAAAAAAATCAAGTATTTATGACCTTTAAGCAGTGGTAGATTTTACTTGAAAAACATATAGGAAAATAAATTAAGAGACACAGAACAGATAATGGCCTTGAATTTTGTAATAATGAGTTCAATGAGTTTTGCAAGAAAGAAGGCATTACTCGACATAGAATTGTTGTAAACACACCTCAATAGAATGGTGTTGTAGAGAGGATGAATAGAACTCTTCTTGAAAAGGCTCGGTGTATGCTTTCAAATGCAAGCTTAGGCAAGGAATTTTAGGTTGAAGCTATTAACACAGCTTGCTAGTTAGTGAATCAATCTCCTCATACAGCCATTGAATGTAAAACACTAGAAGAGGTATGGTCTAGTAAACTCGTTGATTATTCTATTTTGAAAATTTTTGGTTATCCTGCTTATGCACATGTTAATGAAGGAAAGCTTAAGCCTAGAGCAAAGAAATGTATATTTCTTGGGTATTCATCTGGTGTGATAGGATACAAATTATGGTGTCTAGATTAGTCCAAGTTTCTTATTAGCAGGGATGTGACTTTTGATGAATATTCTATGTTTACAAAGAAAGAAGTTACAGAATCAGTTATTCAAAATAATGAAAAAGGTGCAGAACAGGTGGACTTTGAAGTTCTTGTTCAACCTAAACAATTCTCTATTCTTAGTTCTACAGATGGTGATTCAGAAGAGACTTCAGAATCTTCACAATTACAACCTTACACCATAGCTAGGGACAGGCCAAGGAGAACTATTAAACCACTTGAGAAGATGGTTGTTCAGATTTTGCCTACTGTCTTGCTATAGCAAAAGAAGTGGAGTACATTGAGCCTAGAAGCTACAAGGAGGCAATATCTTTTGAAAATGCTGCAAATTAGATCTCTACTATGCACAAAGAGATTCAATCTCTTCAGAAAAATCAAACTTGGACACTTATGAAGTCACAAGAAAAGAAAATGATTGTTGGCTATAAGTGGGTATTCAAGAAAAATTCTGATACTTCAAGTGTCTCAGATGTCAGATACAAGACAAGGTTGGTAGCTAAAGGTTACAATCAAGTACAAGGATTGACTTTAATGAAGTTTTCTCACCTATTGTAAAGCATACTTCTATTCATATTTTGCTTTCATTAGTTGCTATGATGATTTCGAGTTAGAACAACTGGATATGAAAACTGCATTTTTGCATGATGATCTTGATGAACAGATTTATATACATCAACCCAAGGATTTGTTGTTGCTGGTAAAGAAGATCATGTTTGCTTGCTAAAAAAGTCCTTGTATGGTCTTAAGCAATCTCCTAGACAGTGGTACAAAAGGTTTAACTCTTATATGGGAGTTATTAGATTTCAAAGATCCATTATGATAATTGTGTGTATTTCAAAAGGTTTCTTGATAAATCTTTTGTATATTTGTTATTATATGTTGATGATATATTAGTTGCAGCATCTAACATGATTGAGATAAAGAAAGTGAAACAGCAATTGAGTTCTAAATTTGATATGAAAGATTTGGGAGCTGCTAAAAAGATTCTTGATATTGAGATTATAAGAGATAGGCCAAATGGGAAATTATACCTTTCTCATAAAGCTTTTACTAAAAAGATACTGAGTCAGTTTAGTATAAAAAGGGCCAAACTAGTGTCTACTCCTCTTGCTACTCATTTCAGACTTTCAGCAGATTTATGTCCAAGAATAGATGAAGAGATGAATCACATGTCATGCATTCCTTATTCTAGTGCAGTTGGGAGCATTATGTATTTGATGGTATGTACCAGACCTGATATAGCATAAGCTATCAGTGTTGTGAGCAGATATGTAGCTAATCTTGGCAAATAACACTGGAAAGCAGTTAAGTTGATACTTAGGTACTTGGTTGGTACAACAGATACTCATTTAGTGTATGAAAAAAGTAATGATAGTTTGATAGGTTTTGTGGACTCAGACTATGCTGGAGATCTTGACAAGAGGAGGTCTTTGACAAGATATGTATTTTCTTTGGAAGGTTATGCAATTAGTTGGAAGGCTACACTTCAATCCACCATTGCTCAATCTACTACAAAAGCAGAATATATGGCAATTGCAAAGGTTGTTAAGGAGGCAATTTGGCTAAAAGATTTGATTGGTGAAATTACATCTGAATCTATTTCTATTATTATTCATTGTAACAGTCAAAGTGCAATTCACTTAGCTAAAAATTAGATGTATCATGAAAGATCCAAACATATTGACATCAAGTATCATTTTGTTCGAGATGTTTTTGTCAAGGGTGAAATTTTCATAAAAAAATATTGATACTACAGACAATCCAACAATATGCTTACTAAGCCTTTCCTATTAAGAAGTTCAAGTTATTTTTGGACTTAATTGGTGTTCATTGTTGAGTTTTGCTCTTAAGAGCTTTTGTGGAAGAGGTGGAGAGTTTCCTTATTGAAGTTTATTTTTTAAATTTGTGTCTAGGTGGAGATTGTTGTGTTTTTGGGGGTGACCCAAATTCTAAAACCAAAACAAAATAGAAAAAAACAAAATTGCAGTTTTAATAAGAAATTGTAAAACAGTTATAGATAGAATTGCATCAGCAGTTTGTGACCTTTTCCATAGAAAATATACAAAAACCAAAAACTAATGTGAACAGTAGTTTTTTCTTTGGGCTCTGCTACTACAAAATAATAATACAGAAGAACGTAGATTTTTGGTAATTCTAGGTCCTTTAGGTATTGCATAAATAGCAGTTTTGATCTATTTTTCTACACAAATTTTAGCCTTATAACTGAATTCTACATAATGAAATTTCTCTCCTTTTGTCCATGGTTTTTTTCTCATTGAGTTTTACACGTTAAATATTTATGTGTTTTCTCTTCTTTTTCTCTAAATTATATTTTGTAATTTTATTTTTAGTGACCATTGTCATAACAGAAGAATTATTGTTAATTTCAAGTAAATTTGAAATTGATTATGCCTCATTGTGACTAATTTTAGGTAAACAAATAAAGATAAGAACGTATTGCAATAGGATTTTTTATTAAAAATTAAATGCTTTGGATAGAATAAATAGTCGGCAATTTTCAGTAATTATGCCAGACTAATTGCAATTAGCTGATATGATAATTGACATGTTTGATTTTAAAATATATTTTGCAGTTAATTATGATTAAATAGCACTCATGAAATTATGGGATTAATTATCTTAATTAATATTTAATTGATAATTTAGTAGTTGCATATACAATATATTTACATTTGATTTCAGGTAAATTTGAAGCTCAATTTCAAGTAAATTTCTTAGTCACTTAGCTTTATTAGTCCAAAATTTTAGTTAAAAAATTAAATGGCTTGTTGTAATGTATAATTGGCAATTCTAACTAGTCAACCTTACTAATTTCAGGTATGTTATGAAGTTCCGATCTTTCATATCTGATCAAATAAGCTTTTTTAAGCTAAACTTTGTGTAGTAATTAATATATGCCCAGGTTGTATTAGACATTTGAAAATGTTGAAATTAAAACTGCCTCTGCCAGCTGAAAACCCAAATACATGAATGCTATAAACTATAAGCCACATATGAGATTTGGTGCGAATAGGTGTCCAAGCACCTGGGTTCTCAGTTAAGGGAAGACACAGATAATTTGAGTCAAGGCCAAACAAAAAGAAAGAAGAGACAGAGAAAAGACATTGATGTTGCCAACCTTTCTACATAATTTTGCTACAGCCATTTAAATCGTTAGACGCTTTCATGGTAGTTTCATCTGTTTTGCTTACGAAAATTACACAAGACACAACACAATATCAAGTCTGCAATGTCACAGGAGAGCATTGCAAACATCGGCTATTAATGCTAATATCCAACATTTTCAAACAACAAAAAGAATTCTTCTAGGAAGCCCACAAATCCACTCCTCCAGCCTCTTTCACAAGGATTTGATTGTATTCAGGCCTTGATGTCTGCAAATGATATAAATAATAATCAGAACTTGAGACCAGAATCATGAGATATACAGGGTGGGATGGGGGAGTGTTGCAGCAATTACAATCAACAAAAGAACTTAATAGTAGATAGAAATATGTTGCGTTAATTAATGAAAGAACCATGCCAATAATAACTAAGATATAATAAACGCTATCTTACAATATTGGAAAACAGAAGTGAAAGAAAATAGATTTATCCAATTGGATAATTCAACTCCATGCTTACACAGTACAGCTACTTGGTATACATTCACAAAAAAGTGGCTTAGCCAAGCACTACCATCGACAACCCCTGCTCTAACCTCTTTCTCTGTTTTCTCATCTTTCCTTCTTTTTGATGAGCCTCACCGACATCGTCATATTACATAAACATCCTAAGAAAGAGTGGGTGGCCATTGCATTTGTAGTTGTTTAACAAGACTTGAACAAAGAAATTTCTTCCTCTTTCTCAAGGCCAAATTATGTCGAACTCTCTAATGATGATCATCCTTTCACAAAAACAAGATTCCTCAAAAAATCCTCTCACACTATTTCATCAGCCCTGAATACCGAACAATAACCCACTTAAAAATTTTTTTATTAATTCAAACTGTACTGTCTCAACACAAACTGTGCAATGATCCTTGTTCAACTTCAAACAAATGCTAACAATTAAGTCCCAGATTGTTATGGATAAAAAATCCAAGAAAAGATTAGAAATTATAACAATAATAATTCATCATTTACAAATAAGATATTTTGCTCAGAGTATTTAATCAAACCATCAATTAGACTAGGAGTGTAAGTCCCAAATCCAACAATATGTTTACTCAATCAAGTAAACTAATGTCATTTCAAGGTCTATTCATTGAGCTTGCCACATGGTAGTGCCCATGTTTCTCTCAATTCTTCTTTCCGCAAATTGAAACAATCACTCAATTTACAGGACCAGAAGGACCAACTTCATTCAAAATATGATAAATTAATAACAGGGATTAGAAATGAATATTCATAGGAAACGCACAAGCATCACTGGAAATGACAGGAGGAGAGGATGGAGAGTACGTGGAACTTACTATGTCTTTGAAGAGAATATAAGCAATGACAAAGAAAAGGAAGAAGAGGATCTCAAACTCTACGAATCTGACTAAGGCAAAGATGGCATCTACCGGCCGAGTCAACACTGACTCATTCTGATCTTGGACTCTCCTGTTCATTGCTGGTTTAGGAGGCCAAAGAAATTCCTCTTTGGTTTGGTTGCACAAATTGGCAATTTGGTCTTCACTTGTAGGCCTGAAAGAAATGAGAGTGCTTTGCAATTTGGTGAGAAGAATCAAACAAAAAATGTTTGGGCAGAATGACGCAAATGAAAATTACCTACATTAATATAACTGAGGTTCTTCAAAATGGACAAAGCAAATATCAATCCTCTGGGGACCAAGCCTAAGACAACCCAGAATTTTACACCATCCTGTTTATGTGCCCCCAAATTACTCATAAGTAGGTCATCAAGCTCACTATTTCTTATGAGTGTAATGAACCCAGATAATTATTTTATGCTCAATATGCCAACGAAAAACATCCCTTTAATCCAAACTAGAAATTTAACACTACAAAGCAACATGACACAAGCCTTGCCACTATTAAGAAAGCTTATCAGGAAGATTAATAAAAGAATTTCCTTGCAATACAAAATGTTTAACTTCTACTCTGTTGCCAAAGGGTGAAAGAAAGACATAGTCAAACAGTAATTAATAAATTTTGAATTTCTTGATTGTTATGTTAGTACCAAAACAGAAGCTGATCCCATAGAACCATTGCAGTTCAGTAGACACAGTCTCTTCCCATCAACAGGTAGGAAGAACATTCTGGCCGCACAGAATACAATTTTAAATGATAGCAAAATTCGATGCTCAAAAACATAAATTACATATACTTATTGATTCATTAAATAAAAGAAAAACAGAGGGAGCCAACAACATTAACCATTACGCATATACCTTTTTGCAGACATGTGCCGTGATAGCAAGGACCTGTTAGGCGTTGCCTCTTTTAAGGATAAAGAAAGCACACGTATTATGTTGACTATGGGCACCAACATAATAGTCAGGTTTTGTAACATAAAAGTCAGTCAAGGGCTTGATAACCCACAAAAAATATGAAAAACTAAGAAATGGTTGGGATTGAAGCATTAAGAGCCCTTTTCATAGCATTCATTAACTTCCAAAAAATATAATTCTTTTCTAATTTCACACCATAATATTATTTGGTATCAGTGATACATGAAATTAAGGGTAATCAATAGTTAATGGGCAGGCCTTGATGTGGAGCACGGAAAGCAATGTATATGATGAACGCAAAACTGCCAATCCAAATCCTTTTAAACCATAGAAAACCAACCATGCAAGAAAACAGCTGGACAGAATTACTTTCAAATATCCTCCATATTTACAATCAATTGAATATTAAAGATACAACACAAACAGGAGACAAATTTTATATTTTCTAGTCGTAGTTTCATTTGTTTATATTCTTCCAGACAACCAAACAAATAGACATTTTCATTTGTTTATACTTAATCCAGTGATGGGAATAATTGGATAACCATATATTCAAGTAAGAATTGATGCATGATACCAACTTCAGTGGGTACTCCAAAAACAGACTAAAAAAAATATATATGAAAGGCTTCTCTACAGCCCCATAGTAAACTGCTCCATATTATTTCTTATCTAACAATCCTACAATGTCACATTCTATTTGATTCAGTGAATTGTTTGACTCCTAACACTAGCTTGCTCAAAGATAAAGTATGAATGATTATCTATAGAGGGAAAATTGAAAGAAAAATGAACACAGACAGAAAAGCTCATCAGTGACCCAGGGATCTAGGTTATGTGGAGTGGCAGAAAATGCCCCCACTGAGTTAAAAAAAAAAAAATAGTCAATGTGAATTTTATATAAGACTCACCCAGTTTGCCCCATGGTATAAGCAAAAGTGCCTCTGCAAAGCTATTTCAGTTCCTGATATTTAAGTTCCCTCCCTTTTCCCAAAAATGATTTGCTGTCCATTAAACTCCTTATTCCATCCAAAATTGCAATAACCCCATTAAACGAAGAAATATTTGCCATCACCCTCCAAATATATCTCCAAGAAACCCAATTCCAATGAACATCTTATTCCATCCAAACTTGCCTAACCTTCCATTAGAGTGGGGTTATGAGAAAACTCTCTAGGGAAGTTGGTAGAACAGAGAGTAATGGCACCAAAAGTCTTATATACTCACAGAATGCAAGGGAAATTTCCCTCAGTACAGCACAGCCAGAACAAAGAAAGAAACAAATAAAAGGACAACAAGCTCAAGGAAAATCCCTATGCTCCAACGATCTAGTCCCTTGCACAGAGAAAACTCTGGTGCGCAAGCCAAAACTTCACACAAAACTACTGGTCACCTTTCCCCCACTCACAAATTCCCCTTTACAAGCCATTCCCAATCATTACTAGCCGACGTGTATTCTATCCTCCAACTTCCCATGATTCCCTCTAACTAATTCTGCCTTTTGCTCCTCACGTGCTCTTGTTTTCTTCCTCCTCTCATAAACCTTCGAACTCCCTTTTCTTGGTCCTGCTCTAACAGCACTAATGTGCTGCCCTAGTGACCCCCCCATTCTTCTCAGTTCTAACAGAAGTATGTCCCAATCAAGAATTCTCCTTCAGCATTACAAGCTGCCATACAACTGGAACTGCCACGACCACCATTTTTGTGAAGTGCATCATACCTTGATCTTTGCCATGCAGCTGCTAATTCTTTACAAAACAAAGAAATCTCAAAAGAGAACTATACCAGCCAAGTATGTCATTATGCAAGGAATCAAATGTGTGCAGGAACCAATTATAAAACAACAGCAACACCAAAGCCTGCTATTAGTGTTAATGTGAAAGCTACCAAACCAGATAATCAGACATGATAATTCATGCTATGAACAAAAATGAATCTAATAATCGACTAAAGCTTCAAAAAATTGCTTCTTCTAAACTGAATCATCCTCTGGATAACTAACAAACTAAACTTTAACACAGTTCTATTCACAAACAAAACCAGCCTCAAATACTTCAACACCTAACCAACACCAGATTCTCATGATATTGCCATTACACAGCAGAAACCGAATGAACAAAGTAACAACCTCTACAACCTACAGCAATCAACAACAGCTATTGGTACCACAGTAGAGAACCCAAGATAACATTCTAACACTAGGAAAGAAACATTATCTTTTGATACTGGTTGAAGGAATATCAAAATTGAAGAGCAGACCGAAATCTCAACCAGGACTTTTCATGCATGAATTTTCAACAAGAAATATAATTCTGTATTCAGAAATGTGTAGTCCAGTGTTTGGCATCCAAAAGTTCTTACACAAGTCAAAACTCTGCATATTTCTCCTTACACAAATTATAAGTTCTCAAGAAATAGACTGCTTTACAAGAAGTTCCTTCATAGATGGTGAACCAGAATTTTCACCTAAGCAAAGCATTTTATAACAAATCAGAGATTTAAGGTACTGAACAGAAATTGCATAAAAATATTTTATGAATCAGAAACTTGCATCAAGCTTCTCATAACAGAATTTCGTACCTAATCTTGAATTGAATATAATGTTTATAACTTTCACACAGCCCATCTTCCACTTCAACTCTATGCTAATTACCAAACCCATAGCCAATCATGTCACATCCTGTAACTTCATCTGCATTTATTATTTTAATTCTTGAACAAGCATTACAAATTTTTTTCCCCTTTCAGATTCTTTATCTTAATTTTCTTCATAGAATTTCTTTATTATTGTCTCCAGTAATGATTCAAGTCAGCCTTATCATAGTTCCATATGTTAGCTAAAGGTAAATCATCTTTCAAGAAAGAAAGAAAGAAGACAAAAGACGCACTTGGGCCACAATAGCAGCGATAGCATAAAAAAAGATTGAATAGAAGTAACTCAGCAACGACAAAAGAAGGAAAAAATTTCCAATAGAAAATGGAATATAACCCAGAAATTACAGGCACTGATTTGAATCAAATATTCAATAATCTTAACTTACAGATAATAACTGAGCAAATAACAGCACCGATTGACACAAGGTTTGTAAAAAAGTATTGAAATAAAGTCATTAGAGCCAGATTAAAATTGTTTACCTCCAGTGAAGTCTTCTCACGGCCAAGATCAAGCGACAAATCGGTTCGCCGGTGACAGACTTGATCTGAAAGTTCAACCCAGAATGAAAGGAAGAGTCCGAAGAATTAGAAGTTGTAACTATCAGGGCCTCTCTGCATTTGTTTGTAAAAGAAGGTAAACCACAATGATAAAAAGGTCTTTGAAGTCCCAAATGAAGCCGCGTTCGTCGAAAAGACCATTTCTTCCCGGCGCAAGAGCATCATTTTTTCTGTTCTAAATTTCCTATTGAGATTAGACCACCAATGTCGTTATTTTCTTAGACCACCAATGTCGTTATTTTCTCCACGTTTCGGCTGGTATTCTCGGTGGTTCATAGTTGAAATAGGATGCTCTAGTTGACTTTTTAGGCTCTGCACAAACGATTCCTAGACATTGTACGGATATTTAACGGTAGATAATGGCTAATGATGTACCAACGGGTTATCGTTTAAATGAGTAATGCTATTTCTAAGTCGTTTCTTTGCTAAGCTCGCTACGTCTCCGACGTGGCAATGGAGAGCGGAAAATGACAAATTGAAAATGTAAGCACGATGAAAGCGACAATAAAACATCCAGCCTCTCTCATTCACTCACGCTCTCGGTCGCCGGCCTCCTTTGTCACCGCTAGTGCATCATCGGCTTTAGCTTTCCCGACTCTTTCGTTGCCGTCGCTGTCCAGTCAACCCTCCTTCTGTGAACTACTTCGTGGGGTGGGCAAAATTTTTAAAAAAATCAACAGAGTGCAGCTCAAAGAAAAGGAAGAACGACTCTTGTTCATTTTCATTTCGAACCTCATCCTTTAGTGTTGTGTCAGTTCACTCTGTCGGTCGCACTCCGGTTCAAAGATGAGTTACTATTGAGTTTGAGGTCGGTATTATTGATCATGAAGTCCTATACAGTGCCCCAAAGTTGCGGTGGTGCTTTTAAGTTGTAAATATGTGTTTAAACATTTTCTTTATATGAATATGTGTTGCCATTAACCTGTTTTTGGTTGTCCAATTCTCACGCATAAATGTGCTGCACTTTCTTACTTTTTCCCCTGATTTTCGTTAGAGTGCCAAGTTGCAACAGCTAATCCTTCGTTTCCTTTCTTAATAAACCATGTGATAAAAGAAACCACGCATAGCTAAAGTGTAACCTGTGATATTATGGGTAACATAGCTAAAGTGTAACCTGGCCATTGCTAAAGTGTAACGTGCAGCAAAGAAGTGTAACTACCCATAGCCAAAGTGTAACTTATATTGGAACGTTAACTTTGCCTAAGAAAACAGTATGATGCTCTAATGTGAGGTGTTTCCTTTAAATGGATCGATTACTATGCATTAGGAAGTACTTTTAATCAATTACATCCGAATTGAAAAATGCAACTTCTTACGGGTAACATAGCTAAAGTATAACCTGACCATTGCTAAACTGTAACGTGCCACACAGAAGTGTAACTACCCGTAGCTAAAGTGTAACTTTTATTCGAACATTAACTTTGCCTAAGAAAGCAGTATGATGGTCTAACGTGAGGTGTTTCCTTCAAATGGGACGTTTACCATGCGTTAGGAAGTACTTTTGATCAATTACATCCGAATTGAAAATGCAACTTCTTACGGGTAACATAGTTAAAGTGTAACCTGGTCATTGCCAAAGTGTAACGTGCCACACATAAGTGTAACTAGGCATAGCTAAAGTGTAACTTTTATTCGAACATCAACTTTGCCTAAGAAAGTAGTATGATGCTCTAATGTGATCAGTTTCCTTCAAATGGGACGTTTACATGCGTTAGGAAATACTTTTAATCAATTGCATCCGAATTGAAAAATGCAACTTTTTATGGGTAACATAGCTAAAGTGTAACCTGGCCATTGCTAAAGTGTAACGTACCATACAAAAGTGTAACTACCCATAGCTAAAGTGTAACTTTAATTGGAATGTTAACTTTGCCTAAGAAAATAGTATGATGCTCTAATGTGAGGTGTTTCCTTCAAATGGGACGTTTACCATGCATTAGGAAGTACTTTTGATCAATTGCATACTAATTGAAACATGCAACTTCTTACGGGTAACATAGCTAAAGTGTAACCTGGCCATTGCCAAAGTGTAATATGCTGCACATAAGTGTAACTACGCATAGCTAAAGTGTAACTTTTATTCGAACATTAACTTTTTCTAAGAAAGCAGTATGATGCTCTAATGTGAGATGTTTCCTTCAAATGGGACGGTTACCATGCGTTAGGAAGTACTTTTGATCAATTGCATCCGAATTGAAAAATGCAACTTCTTACGGCTAACATAGCTAAAGTGTAACCTGGCCATTGCTAAAGTGTAACATGTCGCATAGAAGTGTAACTACCCGTAGCTAAAGTGTAACTTTTACTCGAAAGAAACTTTGCCTAAGAAAGCAGTGTGATGCTCTAATGTGAGGTGTTTCCTTCAAATGGATCGATTACCATGCGTTAGGAAGTACTTTTGATTAATTGCATCCAAATTGAAAAATGCAACTTCTTACGAGTAACATAGCTAAAGTGTAACCTGGCCATTGCTAAAGTGTAACGTGCCGCACAAAAGTGTAACTACCCATAGCTAAAGTGTAACTTTTATTCGAACATTAACTTTGCCTAAGAAAGCAGTATGATGCTCTAATGTGAGGTGTTTCCTTCAAATGGGACATTTACCATGTGTTAGGAAGTACTTTTGATCAATTGCATCCGAATTAAAAAATGCAACTTCTTACGGGTAACATAGCTAAAGTGTAACCTGACCATTGCTAAAGTGTAACGTGCCGCACAGAAGTGTGACTACCTGTAGCTTAAGTGTAACTTTTATTCGAACGTTAACTTTGCCTAAGAAAGCAGTATGATGCTCTAATGTGAGGTGTTTCCTTCAAATGGGACGTTTACCATGCATTAGGAAGTACTTTTGATCAATTGCATCCGAATTGAAAAATGCAACTTCTTACGGGTAACATAGCTAAAGTGTAACCTAGCCATTGCTAAAGTGTAACGTGCCGCACAAAAGTGTAACTACCCGTAGCTAAAGTGTAACTTTTATTCGAAAGTTAACTTTGCCTAAGAAAGCAGTATGATGCTCTATTGTGAGGTGTTTCCTTCAAATGGGACATTTACCATGCATTAGGAAGTACTTTTGATCAATTGCATCCGAATTGAAAAATGCAACTTCTTACAGGTAACATAGCTAAAGTGTAACCTGGCCATTGCTAAAGTGTAACATGCTGCACAGAAGTGTAACTACTCGTAGCTAAAGTGTAATGCCTAAGAAAATGATATTACTAACTAGCATCTTTAATACCACTGATCCTTCGTAACATGCATGTTGCTGATGTGGCATCCGATCAGCGGGCAATCGAGTGAAGCGTGCAGCGGAAGCTTCTTTCTTCACCCGGGAATTGAAAAAGAGAAACGAGCAGCCATTGTGCCTCATTTTCATTTGAACTTCGGGCCTCTACTCTCGGTCTCTCCGGCTTCTGCACCTCGCTCGTTGCTTGCTTTTCTGTGTCTCGCTTCTCGCTCGCACTCCTGCCCTCTATTGGTCTCTCTTGGTCAGTGTCCGATGCTATGTTGGTTCCCTTTCTTGGTCTCAGTTGCTCATCGTTCTCTATTGGTGGGTCAATTCCCTTTCTTGGTGGCTATCCGGCAGTGTTTGGTCGTTCTATCTGAAGGTAAGTGGTTGGTTCCCTTCATTCACTGGATTATATGTGGGTTTTGTGCCGCATTTTGGTTGTGGTGTGAAAGCCGTAAAAGTGTTTTGGTCGTAAAGTCTATTAAACCTGATTCATCTCTGATGCAAGTTGATTTAATATGTTCAAACCAAATAGATAATAGTGTTTGAAATGAAGGTGATATAATATCTAGGTTCACCATTCAAACCAAGGTGTCTATTAATATACATGAAACTTTTGTCATAGATTCACATTGCTGCAAGCGTGTTTGGTGCCACATTATCTCCTTTTATTATCTGGACTTCAGTGAGATTATGATATTACCTATCAACCTCTACTGTCAACTATTGTCCTGTTCATGATCAAGACTACAGAATGTTGAGCGGCTGGTGGTTTGCATGATTTTGTTTTGCCGGGGTGTGATCATAGTGTTTGCTTTGCATTTTTTGTCAATGTAGCTTCTATAGTAAATTAGTTTGAGGAGAGTTGTTGTCATTACTGGTGGGTTGCTGTCCTTTTAGAAGATGAAATTGTTTTCCTTTGCTGGATGTCGTGTCTTGTTGTATATTTTATATGTTTACTTGCTATTGCATCTTGTATTGCTTGTTAACTATGGGATGTTACAATGTAGCTTTAATTTTAATGAATTTGATTTCTACCTTGTAGGGCATATTCAAATTTACTGACAATCATGGATCAGAGGAAAGCACGTAAAGGAAAACCAGCTAAACAAGCGGTTGAAGCTGAAAGCACAACTCCTCCAGTAGAAGAACAACCTCAACCTAGGTATATTTAATATTGCATGTAGATTTGCAATTTATAGTTCCTACCTAGATTGTCTATCTATGTTTGTGAAAGTGGGACTATCTAATGATGTTATATTTTATCCTACTATTGGGTTGATAATGGTATCAGCCTGAAGCGAACCGCAGGCACCCAAAGACATATCAGTTCATGGCATATGTTCAGGTAATTTTGTTTTTTTTTTTGTTGAAGTTATTAGTTTGTTACACTTTAACTCTCATCTTATGTTGACACTAACGTTGATTATGTTTATAAGGCTGAATATTTCAAGAAGTTGGATAAAAAACAAGGCGCTATTGATGTAAGGATTAAGGAGTTATTTTAGTTTCTGAATGTAATCATCATATTACAGCATTTGATTAACAAATTTCATCCCTTATAGGCCAATCAAGAAATCCTGAATCTTTGGAAAAGTTTATCAGAGGAGGATAAAATGCGGTATAAGAATACAGCTGCCAAAGCCCGACACCAAGTACGAATGGAGGAGGGAGCACCAATTCAGAAGGTGTGGAAATTGTTATGTGTATCACACAATTTACCACAGGGTCACTAATATTCAAATACTAATATAAGTTGTGTACATTTGTTTTGTAGGATACTATCGCCACAAGGTGCTCCCCATTAAAGTACAAAAGAGTCATCCATGGAATGGATGACTCAAAATGTAATATTGTTCATAGAATGGGCTTTGGTTCATTGCTGCAGATCGGGTGTGATTCACTCGATCATGACATCTGTGTAAAGATTTTAAATGCATTTGATATTAGAAGTAAGGTGCTGTCTTTCAGAGAGATTTTTTGTTCTATAACCCCCAATGAGGTGGGCGAGGTTTTGGGCATTCCATGTGGTGGAAAACCAGTCCCACAGTCTGTCTCTGATGAGAAGTCGCTCAATAAAATGAAGGAGAAGGAGTTAAAAGCGAAGCAATTTAATGATTTAGAGTAGATTATTAGTGGAAAGAGGTCTGACTGCATGTTTGCCCGTGCCTTCCTCCTTTATACGTTGGGCATTCAGTTATGTCCAACTTCTAGTACTAGGTTATCAAAGAAGTTGTTAATAGCAGTTTTGGACATAGAAAATGTTGCTCACTATAACTGGGCAGCATTTGTATATAATAATTTGATAGAAGAAACAATTAAATTTAAGTCAGCCAAGAATAAGAACCCAACGGGCAAGACGTGGGTTGGCGAATGTTTGTTATTTTTTAAGGTATGTGGTGGTTAAATCAATAACTTTGTATGTTATTGTTTTTATATTGATCATCTTTGCATATAACATACCTGTACTTTGTATTGTAGATATTTTTCTTACAAAAGTTCCCTCTCGGCTCAGTACATTGTGACAGGACGGAATGCCCATTGCAATATTGGACGAATCAGTGAATCCGGGCTCGTCTTATCCTAGAAAAGAAGAGTCGGGAGGTACATATAACTCAAGTGTGTTAAAACAATTGTCCTTCATTACCATATTAATCATCTAATAAGTGTCACTTTGTGTTATAGGAAATTTTGTATTGTAATAATGAAGTCGAGGAGGAAAAGGAAATCCCCTCTGTTGATATGTTTCAGCATGCGGTGTGCTCAAATTGTCGTTGGTCATTGATTTATTTATATTGTTTGGAATAAGATGTACGTGTTACCTATTCAGTGTGTTTGCTTCTACTTTGCAGGTGATTAAAGAAGCATATCAGAATTTAGTCACAAATGAGCTCAAACGTGCCAAACAAAAGATTAGTGATATGCACGCATGCCTGATTCCCATCGATCAAGCTTTGGGCCAGACAATGTGTTTGGCAACCATACCTTTACAAATCGCCCCCTCCTTGAATGAGTCGGGTGATGAGATTGCGGAGGTTGAAGAAATACCTCCAGCAACCACAGTGTCTGACCCAAATCTTGAAAAAAAACCATCCAAAAGGGTACACTGGAAGGGGGATGTACATAAGTTTTGTATTTTTTGCATAAGAAAAAGAAAACAGCAGGATGCCCAAACGCGAGTTTCTAGTAACCATACATATTTGATTGGCCAACCATTTAATGTAAAGCATAGCTTGATTATTTATTTGATTTATGTTGCAATGCTGTTGTTAGCATGTTGGATTGTCACCTTTCATTTGATGATTGTGAGACATTAGGCCCAAGGGGATGGGTCAACAACATGGTATTGCTATTTCGCTTATCTTAGTCCGTATTCAGCATTATTTGGTTGTAGTTAAGTACTTTATTCCATATGTTCACTTTCACAAAATGTAGGTCATGATGATGGTGGAGAGATGCTGGATGGCAAATCAAGTTTAGGAGCATGGCATCGTCACCCGATATATATGCAATCAATTCCTTCTAGTAAATGCGTCTTTAACACCATGATAACTCATGAACATCAATTAACTCGTGGGCGTGATCATTACCATACGTTCTAAAGTGGGTACACCTCTAATGTCTGCAGGGCCAAATGTTGCATGCATGTGAAGAGTGGGATGTTGATGATGCATGCAAACTTCTGGGCTCAGATGGTAGACAGGAGATTATGAAGGCTACAATTGTAAGTTGATATATTCTCATAACTTCATATTCAATTGTTGTTAGTAAGAGGTAGATAGTTGACTGGCTGGAATCATATCGTAGGTGTTCGCCCCCATTCTTTATAAGGAGCATTGGTTTTACTGTGCTTTGATCCCCAGTCAAGAAACTATGCATGTGCTGGACTCCTTGCGAAGTAAGGAGAATGAAGAAAGGGACAGTTGTATGCAATCATTGGTAATGTGTTAGATTTCGTTTATTTCTTTAAAAGTGTTGTATGTGTGGGGTCGGTTGCATGTACCCATTTTCTTCTGATGCCACACAACATGCAATGACTTTGTGGACTACACATACTTGTTTTGCAGGGGAAATGTTTTTCACGACTGTTTACTAGGCTTGCCTTAAAGAGGAAGCAGAAGTGCAACTTCAAAATCATCTATCAAGATGTGCCGCAGCAGCATAATAGGTAAGTCTGATAATGCAATTAAGCTGTACAGTTTGAAATGGACATATAATTTATTGGAGTGTAACAATTGTTTTAATGAATTTTCAGTTATGACTGTGGAATTCATTGCTTGCTAGCCATGAAGTACTAGGATGGCGAATGCAAGGACGAATGGGGAGGGCAAGCTTTGCCCTCATTTACGGAGGTTTGATTGAGACTTCTAATTACTATTATGTATAGTTTATAAGCAATTACAAGTTCGAATGATATGATGCATGATAATGTATATGCAGGATGAGATGAGTGGCTTCAGAGAGCAACTATTGTGGGATTTATTTAGTCGCGAACAAAATGTTCAGCGGGAAGCCATTCTACAACAAATTATGGTAAAGAGAAAATGTACTACTTATCAGACATCTTAACTTTCTCACCACTTGTCATATTTCGTTTTTCAAAAGTGTGTTCCATAATTTAGATGTTGTCACTGCTTTTAATTTGTCATAAGCAGATGTGTTTGTGGAGTGAATATTCAAATACGTTTGATCAACTATTTTATAGGCAAGAGAAAATGAGGTTATGAATTAATGCAACTCGAGCTACCGTTATCAGAACTACACTATAGCCCCTTCCCATCTATTATAAGGTGTGGTTGTCATTGTAAAGACTCAAGAATGTGATTGTTGTTGTATAAAGAATTGTACTTATGATTTATTCCTATACTGTCATATCAAATTGGCTCTGGTCCACTTACTCTATGTACAAAATTTTCAATGAATACTTAACAAATTTGAAGCAAGTGATTGTAGTTAAAAATTGATTGTTCGTCATACTATTTTTTTTAGGCAAAGTTAATGTTCATAGAAAAGTTACACTTTAGCTACGGGTAGTTACACTTCTGTGCGGCACATTACACTTTAGCAATGGCCAGGTTACACTTTAGCTATGTTACCTGTAAGAAGTTGCATTTTTCAATTCGGATGCAATTGATCAAAAGTACTTCCTAACACATAGTAATCAATCCATTTGAAGGAAACACCTCACATTAGAGCATCATACTGTTTTCTCAGGCAAAGTTTCATTCGAATAAAAGTTACACTTTAGCTACAAATAGTTACACATTTGTGCGGCATGTTACACTTTAGCAATGGCCAGGTTACACTTTAGCTATGTTACTCGTAAGAAGTTGTATTTTTCAATTCGGATGCAATTGATCAAAAGTACTTCTTAACGCATGGTAAACGTCCCATTTGAAGGAAATACCTCACATTAGAGCATCATACTATTTTCTTAGGCAAAGTTAACGTTCGAATAAAAGTTACACTTTAGCTACGGGTGGTTACACTTCTGTGCGGCACGTTACACTTTAGCAATGGCCAAGTTACACTTTAGCTATGTTACCCGTAAGAAGTTGCATTTTTCAATTCGGATGCAATTGATCAAAAGTACTGCCTAACGCATAGTAATCGATCTATTTGAAGGAAACACCTCACATTAGAGCATCATACTGTTTTCTCAGGCAAAGTTTCGTTCGAATAAAAGTTATACCTTAGCTATGGATAGTTACACATTTGTGCAGCACGTTACACTTTAGCAATGGTCAGGTTACACTTTAGCTATGTTACTTGTAAGAAGTTGCATTTTTCAATTCAGATGCAATTAATCAAAAGTACTTCCTAACGCATGGTAAATGTCCCATTTGAAGAAAACACCTCACATTAGAGCATCATACTATTTTCTCAGGCAAAGTTTCGTTCGAATGAAAGTTACACTTTAGCTACGGGCAGTTACACATTTGTGCGGCATGTTACACTTTAGCAATGGCCAGGTTACACTTTAGCTATGTTACCCATAAGAAGTTGCATTTTTCAATTCAGATGCAATTGATTAAAAGTACTTCCTAACGCATGGTAAATGTCCCATTTGAAGGAAACAGCTCATATTAGAGCATCATACTGCTTTCTTAGGCAAGGTTAACGTTCGAATAAAAGTTACACTTTACCTACGGGTAGTTACACTTCCGTGTGGCACGTTACAGTTTAGCAATGGTCAGGTTACACTTTAGCTATGTTACCGGTAAGAAGTTGCATGTTTCTATTCGGATGCAATTGATCAAAAGTACTTCCTAACGCATGGTAAACATCCCATTTGAAGGAAACACCTCACATTAGAGCATCATACTATTTTTTTAGGCAAAGTTAACGTTCCCATAAAAGTTACACTTTAGCTATGCGTGGTTACACTTTTGTGCGGCACGTTACACTTTAGCAATGGTCAGGTTACACTTTAGCTATGTTACCCGTAAGAAGTTGCATGTTTCAAATTGGATGCATTTGATCAAAACTACTTCCTAACGCATAGCAAACGTTCCATTTCAAGGAAACACCTCACATTAGCGCATCATTCTGTTTTCTTGAGCAGAGTTGACATTCCATTTAAGGTTACACTTTAGCTATCTGTAGTTACACTTCTAAATCGCACATTACACTTTAGCAATCGCTAGGTCACACTTTAGCTATCGCCGTATTACACTTTAACATTTCACCCATGGATAGAAAACAAATGACGATAGAAAAGGAGAAGACACAATAGTGGGTACATTTTACCTATAAATTGCATGTTACATTGTATCTATTGCCATGTTACATTTAAACTTACATGTTACAATTCAACAATTGCATATACAATTTTTCCTCAACGTGAACTTGTTTCACCTAATGAGTGTTACATGTTAACAATCTGGTGTTACATTATAGCTATTGAATGTTATACTTCAACTTTTGCCACTTGCTAAACTTGTTCATCCCAGCAAGCTTCCTAGCTTTCTTCTCCCTTAACTTCAATATGAGAGGCTTCCACCTTCATTATAGCCATATGCAAGGTATACTATGAACAAAAGCACAACCTCCAACCTGAATAAGTAGTATACAAACATACTGTTTCAAAAATACTTAAGGGAGAATTCTACAAAAGGATATCATGATCAAATGATTTACCAAAAAACATAAATAACAACTCAAAGTATTATCTAATGACTTGGCTATAAATGCAAACAGAATGATTAAGCATGAAATAAGTTTTATGTTCGATATTATACTTACAAACGCAAGTCCAAGTCTCTGAATGAAACATCCTCTAACAGAGGTCCACTCTAGTGGGACTCTTCAAACTGACGATAGACACAACTATTGCTTAACAATAGAAGGCCATCACTATTAGATAAGATATCATCCTGTAAAGAAGATTGACTAGCAATTGTTGCATGATATGGGTTGCTTGAACCCGCCACTATTTCATTTGATTCATTTGCCGTGTGCGAGATCTGCAAGACACCACTCACTATCGCATAAGATGAACTCAATAATGAATGACTACATCTTGATTACTATCCACTATGTTTCAATCATAATATCTTTTCCTACTATTGTTGAAAACAAATTTAACAAAATACAAATATAGTCACAAATTAATGGGCATACCATTGTATTGCATGCATTCTTTTTTTGTCTTTTTCTTCTACAATTTTTCTCCCATGTTGAGACCAATCTATTAGAACCTAGTCGCCCTTTATGACAAACACGGTGTAGGCTTAAGACCTTATCACTTGAACCATTCATGGTCTCAACAACATTGTCAACAGGAGTGGCCATTCTGTCCTCAGCAGACCTTCTC
Organism: Dicorynia guianensis; assembly: GCA_037013595.1. Taxonomy (NCBI): domain Eukaryota; kingdom Viridiplantae; phylum Streptophyta; class Magnoliopsida; order Fabales; family Fabaceae; genus Dicorynia; species Dicorynia guianensis. Next base: position 17,514,729 of record JASUAB010000002.1, on the reverse strand, counting down.
GATTTGGTGGACACTTTTCCAATTTTAGACCTTAACTGATCAAGACGATCTACAACAAAGGCTGTGGTCTCCTCAGATTCAGCGGTGGTTTCAACTACAATTTCAAATTTCTTGTAAAGTAACTCACACCTTTGCATTTGAGGTTTAAGTTGCTTAATGTCATAGCTTGTTTTGATTAACATATACTTCCTTTTTATATTTTTCCTCCATCTGTCCAAGACAAACTTTGAAGGCACTTCCTCAATTTCCTCGTGCCAAAGTACTGCATGTAAATGCTTGCAAATAATTCCCCTAAACTAGAATAACAAACATGTGCAATTCACATCAATGTTCGCACTATTAAAGGTGACTTCAAATGTTTTTTTCTTTGGCTTATCCCCAACAATATCGCATTCAAGAACAGTATAATGTTTTATATCTCCTTCAATGGAAGTGAGTTGTGGTTTGCAATCCGCTTTTCCAACAAATTCTACTTTCACCTCTTTGAACTTGGAATGTGTATAAGCTGACTAAAATTGTCTCTCCAATGGTGATTTAGTTGCACAAGGAAGGGTAGTAGTGAATGAACGAAAGTCAGCTTCAAACTCCTTCTCTGCCTTATCCCTCAATGCATTGTCATATTGCATTACAAACTGTCTCAAACTAGTTTGCTTATTTATGTACCCATCAAAAAAGGCATTCATACTTTCACTTCGCTGGGTTGTAGACATACCTACCCAAAAGCTACGTCTTAGATAAGCAGGAACCCAGCGTGTCCGCTCATGGAATAACCCTGTTAACCATTCATTATCCTAAAGATCAAATTGTTCCACAACCTTCATCTAATCCTCTTCAAATTGATTACCAATTAATGAGTCATAGACAACACTCTTCAAATTATGACTAATGGACTTGTAAGCATCATAACTACCAAGCTTGTGAGGCAGCTTCTTCATAATGTGCCATAGACACCAACGGTGCTGGGTGGATGGAAACACAATCTCAATGGCATTTTGCATGGCCTTGCATTGATCTATAATGATTCCTTTCAGTGGAACACAGTGCATGCACTTCGACCAAGATTGAAACAACCACACAAATGATTCTGTGTCCTCACAAGACAACAACCCACATCCAAGAAGTATGGATTGTCCATGATGGTTCACACCAACAAATGCTGCAAAAGGCATTTCATATTGATTTGTAAGATATGTGGTGTCGAAAGTAATTACATCACCAAAGTATTCGTATGCAGCTCTACTCCTTGCATTAGCCCAAAACACATTTCTTAAACACATTGTCTTATCTAAATCAATCACATAGAAGAATTTATCATTTTGTTCCTGCATTCTCAAGAAATATTTATGAAGGGCATTGCCATCCCCGTCCTTCCCTATGGCTCTTCGCACTTTTTCAATGTAATTTCGACAGTCCCTTTCACAGAATGTCATGTTCTCATGACTGCCTGCCTCAACAATGAGAGTTTGGAAGGTCTTGTTCGTTCGCACCCTGCTGCATCATTTAGCTCCAGAGTTCTCTTCACATGCATATCAAGGTGTTTGTGACTTCTAAAAAGTCTGGATTTGGTTGGACTAACTACATGATTATGATCAATGACTGCATGCTTTATTTGCCACTCGACACCATCACATAAAGAGACAGTAATCTTTGCATCACATTTTTGTTTCATTGAGGGACAGCTTCTCACATTCTTTGATGGTTTGTTGGATTGTTTACCCTCCCTTGAGCATGCAAGACAAAGATAATGAATTTGACCATCCCCACGCTTAATTGATGTTCTCGTTATTATTCCAAACCTAACTTGATCAACATATTTTCTATAATATTCTTTCACCTCATCTGCTGATGTAAATACCATTCCTCCTTTAGGTGGGTCAACAAGCTAGTTTGATTGATTTTCATCATTTGCCGCATGACTACTACGTTCTACAGGGGTTAATACGCCAACCTCTTCACAACTTCTTCTATTTTCATCAACTAAATTGACGGTCTCACTTTGGTCGCACATTGTCCTACAATAGTCAATTTGTAACGGCCGTAGCTAAAATGTAACACTCCAATAACCAAATTGTAACGTGCAATAGCTAAAATGTAACACTGCCATAGCCAAAATGTAACAAGCCATATTTAAAATGTAACATGCAAGACACGGCCGTAGCTAAAATGTAACACTCCAATAGCCAAATTGTAACGTGCAATAGCTAATATGTAACACTGCCATAACCAAAATGTAACAAGCCATATTTAAAATGTAACATGCAAGACACGGCCGTAGCTAAAATGTAACACTCCAATAGCCAAATTGTAATGTGCAATAGCTAAAATGTAACACTGCCATAGCCAAAATGTAACAAGCCATATTTAAAATGTGCAATAGCTAAAGTGTAACACTGCTATAGCCAAAATGTAACAAGCCATATTTAAAATGTAACATGCAAGACACGGCTGTAGCTAAAATGCAACACACCAATAGCCAAATTGTAACGTGCAATAGCTAAAGTGTAACACTGCCATAGCCAAAATGTAACAAGTCATATTTAAAATATAACATGTAAAACATGGCCGTAGTTAAAATGTAACACTCCAATAGCCAAATTGTAACATACAATAGCTAAAATGTAACACTTCAATAGCTAAAATGTAACAAGCCAAATTTAAAATGTAACATGCAAGACATGATCTGCAACGGCCATAACAGATGGAGGACTCACTGGACAGCAACGGCGACGAACAACTCGGAGAAGAGGCCAAGAAAACTGAGCTGATGTGCGAGGAAAAATTAGCGACAAAGTCCGCGGGTTGACTAGACAGCGACGGCGATGAAAGAGCTGGGAAAGCTGAGCCGATGATGCGCTAGTGGTGACAAAGGAGGCCGGCGACCGAGAGCTGGTGAGCGGGAGAGTGAGAGCGCGAGAGTGGGAGCAAGTGAGAGAGGCTGGGTGTTTTATTGTCGCTTTCGTCGAGCTTAAATTTTTAATTTGGCATTTCCCGTTCTCCATTGCCACGTCGGATGCCACGTCAGAGGCGTAGCGAGCGTAGCGAAGAAACGACGTAGAAATAGCATTACTCCGTTCGCATATTGATTCACGTTAGAGGCATGATTAAATTTGTATCTTTTTTATTTTATTTAAAATAAATTTTTGTTATTTAGATTTTAAAGAGTGTAACTAAACATTATTTACAATAAATAATTGTAATCAACTTAGCTTAATAGAGACATTCACTATCATTGGAATATAATCGCCAACATCACCTCTCCTATTGTACCATATGTCGATAAATTTCTTCATTAATTGACCAACTTTGGCTATACTAAGATATTTTACACTTGTTGCCAATCAAGTTAAAAAAAGTCTTGACATTATATGTATTAAAATAACACACACTAAGGTTTAAAAATTAACCTCATGATCATTAGTTTAACCAATTGACCTGTTCTCACTTGACATAACACCCTTTTGCATATAAATAGTTTCATTATTCAAAGCTAGTTGTGGGTTATCTCTAATAACAAGGTACACATCTATTATTGTATTAGAATAACACATACTAAGGTTTAAAAATTAACCTCATGACCATTAGTTTAACCAATTGACCCTTTCTCACTTGACATTATAGCCTTTTGCATATAAATACTTTCATTATTCAAAGCTAGTTGTGGGTTATCTCTAATAGTAAGGTACACGTCTATTAAGTGCCATTTATATGTCCTCCTTCTATCTCTTACAATGCTTCTAGTTAGGGTTTTAATAAATTATGCTTGGTTATTCAGGTAAAAGGTACAAGGAGTTGAAAAGTGATTATAACAATTTAACAACTAATATGGTTAATAATTTCAAAATAATATTCACATATGAGATCTTTGGAATATCATTGTAAACTTCACTCTAGCTGAAGAATATAACATACATATTTTAAGGTAACCCCTAAAATATTAGGTTGATAAAATAATAAACAAAGTCAATATCCAATACTTGTGGTTAATAAGATAATTGGCTTATCTATTATTTTAAAAACCCATGTCACTTAAATAATTTACATAATAATTACGTATGGGCAGAATATTACATAAATTAATTTAAGGTTATCCCTAAAATAACAAGCTCTTAAAACAATAAACAAGATTAAGATCCAACACCTATGGATAGTAAGATAATTAACTTAGATATCATTTTTAAAAACCCCATATTACCTAAACAATTTATATAATAATCATTTGTGAGCAAAATACTACATAAATTAATTTAGATAACATGCACATCCTTGCAAATATTATCACAAAAATTTTAATAAAATTTCCAATAGGAATCAAAACAAAACAATAAACATTTTTAACTTAAGGTTTAACTATAAAATGATCCCTTAAATATCAGGTTAATAAAGTAATAAACAAGATTAATATTTAATAGTTGTGAGCAGTAAGATAATTAACTTATTTATCATTTTAAAAGCCCTATGCTAGCTAAACAATTTACATAATAATTACTTAAAGGCAGAATAGTACATAAATTAATTTAGGTAACATGAATATCTCTATTAATATTATCACAAAAATAAAGATTTCCAACGGGGACAAAACAAGGCTCATAAGCATTTTTAGCTCAATTTTTTTATCATAAATATCTTTCTAAATATATCTCTAAAAGATTTTTATATATAATTTTAACAAAGGAAGTATACAACGCAGTAAATAAAATTCTCTACAAATATATATATATATATATATTTGAAATCATTCTCAAGCACTAAAATTCTTGTAAAATTTTTTATAAAAGTGTAAGTAAGTCTATAAGGTAATTTTAGCTATAATTTATGGCCCAAATAACCAAAAAAGTAGGCCTAAAGACAATAGTCATCTTTCTGCCAAAGTGAGCACAAAATGTGTAAAGTCATTTAGCCTAACATAAGGAGTAGTTTTACACTGAATGGGCCAAAATCTTTAAGTCCATGTACAAAGGCTTGCCATCACGTTTTACCCAAGCTTTAAGATTTTATTTTTTGTATTTTAAACATGTGGACAACAGCTCAGATTGAAGAAGCAACCGAGCCGCCGATCCATGAGCCCTAACGGATCCAGGTCAAGCCAACAGATTGGGTTGCATCCCTTTTACAACCGGAAAATCATCTCCATCCCTAGGCATCAATGGCGCCGCTTCCTCAACTACGACGTTGTCTGCTGATGGCCAAAGCCACTGCAAACCCAAGTTCCGATGATGCTAGCTGCAGTCTTAAACGCCCAAGATCTGTGCTGCCAACAGTGCCACAACTCCACGTCGCGAATGGCAAATCGGAGCCAGATCTCCGTCGCGAAAAGCAGCAACTTCTTGAAGCTATAGTGGGTTCATGTCTCTCACAAACTCGGAATGGAGAACCTGCGTTGGACCAGATCCATGGTCATGTTGGCGCTGTGTTGTGTGCCTGGTGCTCCAAATCCAACCACGGATGGCGCTATGTCTCCAATGTCTAGTGAATCCCAACATTTTCCAACCAGGGACCATATTTCGATCTCAGTGCCAGTTCCATCAATGGAGGAAGAATTCCGTGGCTACTCTGCGTTGAAGCCGTGTACAACACCATTGTTCTATTTGAGGTCTCTGTGTAAATGGAGAACGTTTCCAAATTCGGGCAAAAATCAAAGAAGAAGACAGTCATCCAAATCGAAAACAAGTCGAAACAGTCGTGAAAATGTTCTGTGTGTACAGGTGCGCTTGATCCAAGTTGAAATGATCATCCAAGAAGAAACAAGGATAGTTATCTCGATAAAATCTACCAAGAAGGCTCAGTTTATCTCTCCGATGTGCTCAACAATATCAATTCATTAACAATCTTCCTTTCATAATTCCTCTTGGCAAATTTTCAACACATCATAGCAGAAAGTTCACACGTCCAATTTCATGCTCCATAGAACAAATATATTTTTGATATGAATAATGTATAAAACGGCGTCTTCTCTCCATTTGAAATCTCCAACTTCAACGGGTGTCTAATGACTCTTGATTTCTTTTAAAATCAAGATTATTTGAAAAGATATTCATAGTAGTTTTTCACTTCAAAATTTCTTAGGCAAAATTTTCCTACGCATGAATACATACTAGGCTTGTCAAAATGGGCCGACCCGCTCCGGCCTATCTCGACCCGCATAAGCCTGCAATTAGGCGGGGCAGGTCGGCTCGCATAATTGATGGGCTAAAAAATTTCAACCCAACCTGCCCCGCAGCGGGTTGCGGGTTAGGCGGGCCAGCTCGCTAATAATTAAAAAAAAGATTTTATTAAAAATTAGAATTTATAAATGATAATAAATGACTAGTTAAATTTAATATACTAATTTTAAAATAATTGCAAATGAATACAATCAAATTTGCCTTTTAATAATGTACCTAAAGACATAACCTGAATTTATCTCGTAATAAATTATAAAAATCTTGATCCTACTCATAAAATTGCTAATATGCAACATCATTTTTTAGGCAAGGCTTTAATAATATTACTAACATACATGCACAATAAAACACATGCCTACAAAGATATAAAGGTCATGTTCCTATATGTGACAAAGTCTAATATTGATGTCATTCAAAATAAACTACATGTTAATTGAAAATAGAGTTATGCTATTATATATTTATACCACTATTCCTATATATGCAATGTTTGAGTTTTGTACCTTAAATTATGATAACATAAAAGCTGAAGAACTCAATACAAATATAAAGATAATACTTTCTGCTTCAAAAAATAATATATAAATGTGATATTGATGATAACTATGTAACAACACAAGCTTTATACTATCACTTGAATGATTCAGAATAAGTTGTTGCATAGTATAATAATTTGTCTTCTCTTTGAGCTCATCAATTTTTATTTACTTTTTAACTTGAAATCCTTCAAAAATTTTTGTCTCTACGGTCACCTATAAAATTACACATTATATATAAGATATTCAAAATATAAGAAAATTATATCTAAACTGTATGAAAATCCTGTTTAAATTGCATAATCCAAATTGGAATCAAATGACAATCATTTAACTTGCCCTCCTCTTCCAATTCATATCCATTGATCTTGTTGTCATAATAGTATAACTTATAGCAATTTTTTGAAAGTTGAAACCATTTTAAATGATATGTTATTTTAAAAAAAAATTTAAATAATGCGGGTCAAAACCTGCGGGTTCAACTCGTCCCAGCCCGCATTGACCCGCGCGTTATACGGGGGCGGACTAATTTACCTATGAATAAATGGACCACCTATATAGCAACTCAACCCACCCCTTATGCGGGGCGGGGCGGGCTGACCCGGCGGGCTCAGTTCATTTTGACATCCCTAATACATACACATACCAAGTAATGTAATAAAAGGCATCTTATTTTTAATTGAAGATGCAAAATAGATTGGTTGGAATTTTAGGCCACATGTAAGAAATTTTTTTTATGAATCTATGTTAATTTAAAATTACACAAATTAAAATAATTAGTCTAGAATCAAGTATAAGATGGCTCTCAATTTCATCTTATAGTTACATGGCACACCAATTCTTACTAACAATTCCTATAAAAAAAGAGATCCAAATATTAACACACTTAAAAGATAAATTATAAATTATAACTTGTATACACTAAGATTAAAGTTTTCTTTTTATTTTTCTCTTTTCACATATATTGAATGATTTAAATAAAAAAATTAATAATAAATAAATATTTATAAGATAAAAGAAAACTCAATCTTATTACTAAAAAATATTAATTGTGATCCACCCATTATAAGACATAATAACTAGCTTTATACATAATAAAACTCAAATACATCTGAAATAATCTATTGAATCACTTTTAATCTAATAAGTATAAGTTAATTGAACTACATATTTAATTTATTTTAACAAAACAATTAATGACAGCCCACAATATAAAAATTTTCTTACATAGTAAAGATTTGCATGTCAAATTTAATCACATTTACAGGGAAGCAAACATCTGTGCGGATTGGTGTGCTAAGCTGGCCCTGAAAACTGATGAAGACTTTCAGTTCAACAGTGTAATCCCTTCAGACCTTCGCAATCTTCTATGGGCAAATATGGTGGGAGCTCACAAGGAGCGTAGCAGTCGAGCTATGAAAGAGTATTTTCTTTTAGTTTCTTTGTTCTGCATTCCTTCTGTGCTTGGGCTTTTAGTCCCGTTGTACAACAGCAAAAAAATAAATAAATTAATAAGGGTTTGTAAAACTCTTACTGAAGTAATAGAATTTGCCAAGAACTGGGAAAAAAGGATAAAAAAAGTTTACAAATCAATGCAGATGAGGACACCACAGTAATCAACAATTCACATGTAGTTCCCAATAGTAAGATTTGTGTACTGTTGTCCCGATATAACGAGTATTAAGACATTTGTTCGTAGAATCAGCATGGCTTGCCAATTTGGTTACTAACGCAATTATTTTATTGTTGTGAAATTACTCGTCAATAAATCAACCATCAAAGTTCACATGCTTGTAATTTATACAGAGCAATGTTATTTATGCGCTTGTTTATTGTAGGAAATCTGTGCAAACCTTTCAAAAACTGCTCTGTAATAATTCACTGTGTAAATTTTATAAAATGAACTTATATGCAACTAACATCACTTTTCTAATGCGTGGCTGTTACTAACGGGCAAGGAGCTGCATCCATTTTTTTTTTTTCAAGTGGGTAACGTAATTTTTCAAATGTTGTTTTATTGAGGCAAAGTTCATGTCAGCAATACAGTTTCATATTAAAAATTAGATTAAATCCTATTTTATTAATATTAAAACTCTAAAGTTATAAATCTCAAAATCCAAACCTTCTACTTATCAATTCTTAAATATCAAACACTAAACCCTAAGCTTGAAAGTTATAAAAATCTAAAATCTTGATATATATATATATATATATATATGCATATGTTTTTAGAATTTAGAATTTATTGTTTAGTATTTAAGGGTTTAAGGGTGTAATATTTTAGTTTTATATTTAAAATTTTTTAATTTAAATTTTAAAATTTTATAAATTTTGAGTTGAATTTAAATTTTAAGATCTGAAGTTAAACAAATTTTAAAATTTATAATTTATCTCAATGCACTCTTTTAATTTGAGTCATTTATAAGTATATCTCCTTAAAATATTACATATATAAATAATTTACGTGCAAGTGACAAAATAATATTGAGACGGAAACCGTGACAAGTTAAGAGTGTTGGGCGAACAGAGGAGTAAACAAATCCTATTTTGTGAAGCCGCCGACGGCTATGGTGTTGTGTAACTTTTCAAAATTGGCTTCGAATCGATCAACACTGAATAAACAACTCCTTATGGTTGTCGCTCCTGCCATTCTCCAACGTGCGAGTGACAAAATAATATTGAGACGGGAAACCGTGACAAGTTAGGAGTGTTAGGTGACATTTAAGAGAGAAGTAAACAAATCCTATTTTGTGAAGGCGCCAACGACTATGGTGTTGTGTAACCTTTCAAAATTGGCTTCAAATCGTTGAACACTGAATAAACAACTCCTTATGGTCATTGCTCCTGCCATTCTCCAACGTCCACAACTACTCTGCTCTTAGTTGATCTTCTTCATCTGAGTACAAAGGCTTCATTTTTTTCATCCCGCATACTCTCATTCCTGAACAATCCACCATCCTTCGGCAGCAGCAATGGGTCAGAAAAGGGTTCTGCTTCTATGCGGTGACTACATGGAAGACGCGGAGGTATGTTCATCCCCTTCTCTCATCCCTTCTCCTTCTATAGTCGGTCTTTTCATTCTGTTTCACTTGGGATGCAGGCGATGGTACCATTCCAAGCATTGCAAGCCTATGGCGTCTCCGTCGATGCCGTCTGCCCCGGAAAGAAAGCCGGCGACATCTGCCCCACCGCCGTCCTTCAAGCTTCAGCTCCCCAGGTCTCTTCCACACGCCCATAAGCTTCATGTTAAGCTTTTTTATTTACCTGGGTTTGATTTAGTATGGATTATACAATGATCACGATTTGGGGAATGCTAATTCTCTTGTTCCAGTTTTATTCCCGAACGCGTGGTCACAATTTTACTCTCAATGCTACGTTTGATGAAATTGAAGCCGACAATTATGATGGGCTGGTGATTCCGGGAGGGAAGGCGCCGGAGTATCTTGCTCACAATCCAAGTGTTGTGGTATTGGTTACTGAATTTGCCAATTCTGGAAAACCAATTGCCGCTATCTGTCATGGGCCGTTGATTCTGGCAGCTGCAGGAGTAGCTCAAGGTCGCAAGTGCACGGCTTTTCCTACTATCGGACCAGTACTTGTTGCAGCTGGTGCTCATTGGGTTGAACCTGAAACCGAAGAAACAACTGTGGTTGACGGCAACCTCATTACAGGAGTTACTTATCAAGGGCATCAAGAATTTATTCGCTATTTTGTGAAGGCATTAGGTGGCAACATAAGTGGCTCAACTAAAAGGATCCTGTTTCTTTGTGGAGTAGGTTTAAAGCACTCTGATATTGTTCATTGTTGTTAGTTGTAGTAGATTTGTGCAATTGTGCATAAAGGTTTAGGTTGGTGCACTAACATGTTGAGGTCTCTATTGATGTATGTTTCTTCCATAGAAAATGTAGCCTTCATTGTTATTGCAAATTGATAAAGACCTGTTTTAACATTTTTCAAATTGCAGGATCACATGGAGGATTATGAGGTGACAGTTCCATTTCAGTCTCTACAGGTTTTAGGATGCCATGTTGATGCAGTTTGTCCCAAAAAGAAGGCCGGTGATTTCTGCGCTACGGCCATTCATGATTTTGAAGGTGATCAGACTTATAGTGAGAAGCCAGGATATAATTTTTTTTTGAATGCTAACTATGATGGTGTGGATGCATCAAACTATGATGCACTTGTCATCCCTGGAGGTAGATCCCCTGCGCATTTAGCATTGAATCATTCAGTTATTGCATTGGTGAAGCATTTCATGGAAAGCAAGAAGCCAGTCGCTTCTATCTGCCAGGGGCAACAGATTTTAGCCGCTGCTGATGTTCTCAAGGTATAAATATAAAATACTCCACCTTCTCTAAGTCTTTCTAAATGACACAACTCTATTTTTGCTTAAAATCTTCACTCCACCCCTTTTAACCTTGTTGACTAACCTCTGTGCAAGAATTTTAACATAATATTTTTGGTTTAATTCTATAAAGTAATGACATTACATGATCAGAAAATGAAGTTAGAAGTTTTTTCCATTATCAATGATCTTTTAATTAAAATTAGTTGTTATAAAATTGAACAAATAAAATCAGGATAACTGTTAAAAAGTGAGATAACTTTCTTGGGCAACCTAAATAGCTTAACTAGCCAAGGTTGACTGTATGGAGAAAGAGACGGGTAAACATTAACTCTTGAGATAAGAATTTTCTATAGTCCTTGCTTGAATTGAATAATTAGACATCAACCATAACTATGATTATAGCCAAAAATAACATTAGTAAGGGGATACAAACCAAAATCATACATACCTTTCCTCATTTTTTCTTACCCCCTCACTTTTTGATAACATCATCTTGATATATTTGTTCTGCTTTTATCTCTTCGTAACAGCTAATAAATCAACTATATGTATACATACTATGTGATACTACATATGAATAAAATTAAACTCTTTCATTAAGATCTATAAACTAAATCTTTCTAAGAATACTGAATATTTCTTTTTTGAATCATATTATTATCATTCAACGGCAGTTCATAGATAAGAGAAAAAGTTTCTTTACTTTCGTTTTGAAAATTTATGTAAAAATAATGTCAGGTCACTTAGACAAAGAATCTTCTTTTAAGATTATTGGATGAAGGTTAGTTAATAGGTTCAGATTGAGGAGGAAGGTAGATTTTGGGCAAAAATTGAGTTTTGTCTTTTGGAAAACTTTAGAGCGGGTGGAATGTATTGTACTCAATTCTTATTATTTCAACTGCATCAGAGGTGAGTGGTTAATCATATAATGAAAGGAAGAAAAAAAGTTGAGTCTTGAGGTAATCTTGGACAGCAATTGAGTTTCCCTTAGCAGTTCCCAGGAAGGGAGAGGACATGCAGTTTTAAGGAATTTTTCTTTATGAACATGACAATAGGCACACTGAAACTGTATTTGATTGATGGTGATGAGAAGACAGTAGATCTGGTCTTGATTTCATGTAGAGAAAGGAACCGTGTAGCCAAGGACTGGTGTAAGTCAGATCTGGTCTACAAATTAAGTATTCTGCAAGTGGAATTTGGTGCTCAGTGCTTAAGTTATGTTACTTGAACATCTGATAGATGTCTGTACAACAACACCCGCTTACTCAAACTCATAACAGCTGTGCACACATGCACAATTTTTTGTGTAAATATAATCTGTTATATTTTTTCATATCTGTTTTTAAAATCTTATAGTACAATATTTGAGGTGTCTTAAAAAAATTTCAGTTACAGAGAATATAGAATTAGGCCAGAGAGAGTTGATAGTTTTAGGTTTAGAATTGATATATCTACAACACTAGAATCCTCTTGAGCAGTTATTCTCTTCATTCTTGAGTTTTGTTTATTGCTATAAATGAAGAATATCTAAAGTTCTATATTGGTTTTATAATGTTCCCTAGGCATTGCCTTTAGATTTTATTAATGTTTTAAAGGGACTTTATTTTTGTGGCTTAATTGGTATGCAATGACATCTTGGTGCTATGGTGGCATTTTACTTGCAACAGGGAAGGAAATGTACTGCTTACCCGGCAGTGAAGCTTAATGTGGTTCTAGCAGGAGCAACATGGCTGGAACCTGATCCCATAGATCGTTGCTTCACTGATGGAAATTTGATTACTGGAGCTGCATGGACAGGACACCCTGAGTTCATTTCTCAACTGATGGCACTACTCGGTATTCAAGTATCATTCTAGCAGTTATCTGTGATATAATCTCGCCATATGTGTATGCACTAAAAGACATGCATATATTACTATGTGAGAACTTCTAACGTATGGCTTGGAGAACGTATTTACATCTAAATAAAAGTCTAAATGCTTTGTTTCTTTGAGTAGGTGATCTTTCGGTGGATACTCGCTAACAAGAAAAATTTTCTGTAACGTGTTGCGAGCTTGTTGAGTCCGGTTTTGCTTTTGCCATATCTATGAGCATCTATTAGAATAGAACCAGCCATTCAGTTGTCCTAGTGGTTGGTCAACTACCCACTATTTGGTTCCAAGGCTCAATGACTGGTATACTATAGAGAATAATGAAATGAGGTATATGAAAACACCTCTCTTTTATGGGAACTTCTCTATTCCCATCCTCAGTGAAATATGTTTGCGAAACAGCAAAATAAAACAAAATTCAGATCAAACTCAAGAAACCTTGCAAGTCTGAAGGACAAACCACTGTATATAGTTAATTTACTGTGAATTCCATATCGTTTTTGCACAATAGCATTGTGAACCTCCCCCCCCCCCCCCCCCCAACAGACCAATTAATTTCATAAGATATTGGATGCTGTCTTTGCGCTTGTTGTCTTCCTATTTTAAGGTGTTCATTTTATTAATTTCATAAGATATTGCTGACATCACAATGTGGGAGTAACAATTAAAAATACAAAAATAAAAGAGGGGCTTGGGAAAGAATTTTTAAAAATGTAGAAAATTTAGAGTCAACAGCAATTTAGAATGAAATGGTATGATCAGGCACCAAGATGTATGACATGCATTTTAGAAAATGAATTTGAAGATTAATTACATGTAGGAAAATGCATTACCACCCTATAATGCTTTCAGAATAACTAGGATGAGGCCATTTTCCCTTATCTATCCCGACAACCGTTGTCCAGAAAAATCCAAGTTGTTGAAAGGTAATTAGACAAAGCATAAACAGAAGGGTTGAAGAGAGGCAATTCCAAAAAATGATTTCAAGCTTCATCCCTATTTTTGAATTTTAATAGACATAGTAATCTCAAGTGCAGTAAAGGTGTTTTCATTTCTCAGGATAACATTTCTAAAGCATTTGGGGAATTGCAAGATTTCCATATTCAAGATAAAAGAGACTAGCAACAAGCCAATAAACCAATGAAGTAATTGAAGCACAACCAATACAAACCAAGATTCAACCCAAACCAAAAACATTCCGAATTCAAACAATTACTTATTCACACTCTTTTGATAAAAACTCCTTTACTTTATAGTAAATTCCATTTTTTTTTGGGAAAGCAAAACGTAACAGCCCAAATGCCAACAATGTGCGCCGCTTTCTTTAACAAACCAACCATGGACTCATGAAATGGAGAAAATTTTAAGGCCTAGATGACAGCATAAGGGACTCAAGTATAAAATGGCAGAAAGAAAAGGTCACAAGCTAAGGTGAGGTTATTGAAACAAAATGTTCAGCCGCGCCCCTAATTAAATCCATTCCTTTCATAGAAAAGCAAAGCAAGAGGAAATCAGCTCAGATAAACCGAAACACAGAATTATCTTTAAACCATGACAAACTCATATTCCGAAAGGAAAGCAAGTAAGTGCAACCAACAAAATTCAGCTACCGTGAATATAGCAAATACTCATTGTAGATATTTAATTTTGTTCAAACTCTAAAAATTAAAGTAAATTCATGTGTAAGTTTTAAAATTTTTTTATTTGAATATGTGTTTTTCTAGAAATTAAGTGACTGCGTCAAGAAAATTTTAAAGATATTTTTGAGTAGAAAATGTGAATATATTATCTTTTAAAAATTAAAATTTTCAAAAAATAAAAAAGAAAAAAAAGGAAAAAAGTTTCGATAAATGCTCTCAAATAATGCCTAAATAATGCACCTCACCCCAATGGATAAGGCACCTAACCTGGCAAAATAGAGAAAATGAGAGTGTCTGCAAGAAAGACGAAATAGAAAAAATAAGCGCGTCGACAAGAAAGAAAAATATAGGGAAAAGAAAGTGTCAGCAAGAAAAAAAGACAATCATACTGCCTCCACAGTTAATCCGGAGATAACTTCAGCAGAAAAAAAGGACGGGAAATGTGTGGGAGCTACTGAGTTAACGGATCCATGCTTAGAGGAAGAAGACCGGAGGGAGAGCTGATTATTTGGTGGAAGGGAAATAGAAAGGAGAGCCGGGAGAGGTAGGATGTTGGAGAGTGAAAAGCGAAGCTGAGAGTAAGGAAAGAGAGGAGCAAACACAGAGAGAGAGGGAGAGATTATCGGAGAATGAGCTCTTTCTCATTTGATTCAGCTAGAGTTTTCACAACTAGGAGTTGGTGACCCACATACGGGAGGCAAGAGAGCCGAAAGTCAGGTGCAGAAAGAATGGCTCAACAAGCTCCCCAACAACTCTGCAAGGACTTGCTAAGACGGAGGTGAAGAGTGGCCAGAGGAGAAGTGGAACAGAGTCACCATTTGGGTATGCACATCCCCCCCCCCCCCCCCTTTTTTTTTAAAGTTTCTTTTAATTCCTTGTTGATGTATATCTCTATTGGAAATGGTCCTGCTATATTGGCATGAATGTGGGTGAGTTGTGGTTGGAGTTTCGAATGTAGCTTGCATGTGATGGCCGAAAGAATCGTAACAGAGAGGAACTTGCATTCCTCTCTCGCGAAGTCATGACGCTGCGGCGGGGCAGCGCCGTTGCTCATGTGGTGGCGGCGTAAGCCACTGCTTTCTGGCTGCCTACGGTGGCTTTCAGCCACCGCAGGAAATAATTGCTGCTCCGGTGAGACCCGTAGCTAAAACACAGAGGAACTTGCATTCCTCTCATGGTGTTGAGGGGGCAGCGTCATTGTTCACTTGGCGGCGACGTGAACCGCCACCCTTGGGTTGCCTGCGATGAACCGCTGGAAGGAATGGCTCCGGAACCGGAGCCATGAGGTTATGCCTCACGTCTCCCTTTGTCTCCCTTGCATGTAAGTGCAGAAGATGGAGTTGGGTGCATCGCACTCCGTGAAACTGCACTTTCAAAAATAAATTAAAAAAATATTTTTAAAAAATAAAATAAAATATGAAATTAAAATTAATATTTTTTTAAAAGAAATTTTGTATTGGTTTAAAAAATTTTTGATAAAAAATAAAAATTTAATTATATTATATCTATCATTTTATTTTATTTTAAAAAAATATAAAAAAATTTATTAAACAAAAAATTATTTCGATCTCGTAATATAATATAAAAAAATTATTATTTTTTTTCAAAAATTTTAGAGGTCTAATAGAAAATGTATCATAAAATTTAACAGTATTATTTTTAAAATTTATTATAAGTCAAACTTAAAAAAAAAAATGGAGAGGATTTTCATGGCTGAGGCAAGGGCCCAAGCTGTGTCTAGTCCTCATCTCCACACACACACACACACACACACACACACATAAAGAGTTTGTTATGAAAGTAGTAAAGAGGGTCACGGTATAGGCTTGTACCATGACCCCTTTTGCACTGGTCCATAATCATTTTTTTAATTTTCATTTTTTTCTAAAATAAAATGAAGCATGAATTTTTTCTTTTTTACATAAATTAATTTGATTTGGGCTTACATTTATGCTTTACTGATCTCAACTTTATTTTAATTCACATTGAATATGGGGATGTTGAAACAATTGTACTTGTGTTTTATTTAATTTTATCACCAATTAGAAGTGTTGTTGAATTTCTTTTTTATCAAATTAAATGTGAACATTTTGAAAAATTTCCAAACTCCTAGAAGTGATTGCCCTTTTTTTGGATAAAAATGTTTTGAAAGCTATGAATATTTTAAATTTCAAGAAAAGGGATCGATATTTTAAATTAATCTAAAATTTCAAATCCCTGGTGATCCCGACAACGGTCATGGGTGTGATTGGCGAAGGCGATTGCAACTAGCTATCTCGAGGGAATTATATTATGAATTATGTTAAAAAAATTAATATAATTCACTTAACATGACTAGCTTCTGTCCCTTGAAATCAAATACTCTTTCTTGAGGGTCTGCCTTCTTTAGGACCTTGATCCCTCTGAGTGTAATAGTACATGCAGTTGGCAAAAGTAGATGCTATTGGTTCTCTCTAAGATAGTTACATTATGGGTTATGTTGAATAAATCAACGAAATCTTTCTAATGTAAATATCACAAATCAATGCTCTTTAAAGCACCAATCTATTTCAAATCTTTCTGATAATAGTTACTAGTGTGATTAGCGAGAGCGATCACTACTAAACATCTTGAGAATAATTACGTCATAGGTTGTGTTGAAGAAATTGACAATCTTTACGACGTGACCAAATTCCCCTTTCTCCTGAAAATTCCACAAAATCCAAAATTAACCTTGAAAACCCTAGTCAAACTAGATATTCTTAAACCTTAATTTAGTTAGGTCAAACTCTTGTACCTTCTTAAAGTCCTAATCAAGTTCGGGCCAAGCCCTAGTTAAGCTAGGTAGTCAATCCTAATGTGAATCTTGGACAAACCAAACATTGAATTCACCTTTTCCACAGCAATGGCCAAGTGCCGCTTACTAGTTATATTAATTATGGATCATGCTTGATCGCGTGCAAAACTCACAGTGAGATAAATAAAAATAAAAAATAAATAAGTTTGTTTTAGGCACAGTCAAAGCACAAGTTTGAAATTAAAAAGTAATAAAGCACCAATTGGTACCGAAAGGGTGCTGTTAGGGTGCTAATACCTTCCCTATATGTAACCAACTCCCGAACCTGATTTTTGTGATGCAGACCTAAATCTTGGTGTCCGATCTCACCTTTTTAAAATTAGATCGGTGGCAACTCTCAAAATTTTAGAATTTTCACTATATTTTTCAAAACCCATTTTTTCGTATATGCTTCTTTCTAGTCGCCACTCTGCATAGCGATGTCGACAGCTTGGCGACTCCATTGGGGACATTTGAGGGTCAAACCATTTAATTTGGTGTTCGTTGCTTTCTTGTTTCATTTCTATGTTTTGTCCTAATGCTTAATTTGGTTATACTCTGGGTGTTTATATTCTTTTGGATATGTCTACCAAGGATTAGACTTAGCTAACTTAATTTCATTATCTGCTGCACTGTGGATTAGTTTTTAGCTAATTATTTTGCAATTATGAGCATAGTATCCCCTTCACACACTTGCACTTGCATCATAAGAATTAGAAAGGGAAAGGTGATGACCCCCGAGCTTTATACCCAAGCTCCTAGGAACCCTTAGGTTAGCGAGGGCAAAATAAGGTCAACCTTTGTGAGACCCTTGGTCTCCATGCAGGCACCTAAACACCCTCACTCAAATTGATCCTCTCAAGGACAATTTGGGGACCTAATGTAGGAGTTTAAAAGCTGCCTTTCACAATTTTAGTTGCCTTAGCACTACCTCATGTAAGAGTATTTAACCTAAATTGTGGAAGCTAAGGAGGAAACTTAGGATGTACCCTAATCTAGGCACGATGGGGAAATGTTATTCAACTATTTGTTTGGCATTGCATGTCTAACTTTGGCATTTGCATTTCAAGCATTCTCTTTGCACTTATAGGTTAGTAAGGGGTAAAAGTAAAGCCGACCTTTATGAGATCCTTGATCTTTGTATAGGCACCTGAACACCTCTGCTCAAGTTGCTTCTTGAATTGTTGGATAACCGCTAGCAAGGGTAGTTTGGGAACCTAACTAGGTATTTTAGATCCTTACCCTTATGCATTAAATGTAGCACACACAAGGGCCTCATCTTCATGTTATTATACATTTTTGCATTTGCATTCATTACATCATGATTACATGATTGTTTCTTTAAGCATACACTCATTTGCAACTCACTGCAATATAGGTCAAAAGGAAAACCACGACTCCAATAACGTGTTCCCAATGAAGGTAAATGGCAAAACAAAGAACAAAAAAAAAAATAGTGAAAGAATTGCAGTTTGAAGCTAATGACCTTAAAAGACAATTAGCCAAGCTAACTGAATTGCTCGCTGCCAAAAATGAACAAGGTAGCTTCCAGCATGACTAAGACACCCAAAAACAAATGGAAACTCATTCTATCCCATACCTTGATGACAAGGAAGGATTGGAAAAAATAAGAAGGGCCTCTGAAGAAGTCAAGACTCGTGAAAAGTACAAAAGGCTTGAGGCCAGTGTTAGAAAAATGGTGGGGTTTGATGATGATGACATCTTAGATATGGCTGAGATAGATTTGGTACCTAATGTTGTGATACCCCCCAAATTTAAGGTACTAGAGTTTGTCAATTACAATAAGAGAAATTATCCAAGGGCACACATTATTATATACTATAGAAAGATGGCAGCATACTCTGATGATGAAAAACTTTTAATACACATTTTCTAGGATAGTTTCATTGATGGAGATGCCGAATGGTATATGAGCCTAGATCATCATTCCATTTGCACATGGAAAGATTTAGTTGAAGCTTTCCTCTGGCAATATAAGTACAACTGAAATGTGGCTCCCGATAGGATTCAAATCTAGAATATGGAGAAAAAGGATAATGAATAATTCAGAGTTTATGCACAAAGATGGTGAGATATGACAATCAGGCTATAACCTCCTTTATTTGACAAAGAAATGCTTATAGTCTTCTTGAATATACCTTCACATACCCCTTCTACGGGAAGATGGTAGGGTCTACCCATTTGAAATTTTCTAATTTGGTAGAAATAGGAGAAATGATTAAAAAGGGAATCTGTGCTGGAAAGATGGGGAAGACACAAGGGGGAAGTTCATCCCAAAAAAAATCCCAGCTTAATAACAAAAAGAAAGAGGGGGTCCACTCTGTAGGTTACCAGAATAAAGGAAGGGCCAAGAATAAGAGGTGTAATGACAATCGGTTAGCATATCAGCCACCTCCTATAATGATATTTACTCTCATAATGAGTGTTACAAAGCCATCCGCACAAGTCACTATTGCCTAGCCATCTTATCCAGCTGTAGCACAACCAGTGCAACAATCGTAGTTTGCATCTCAACAACCAAACCAACAATACTGGCCCAATAGGTTTAGACAATTTTCTAACAAGAAGCTCATGAATTTTGATCTTATCCCTATACCCTATTTCTAGTTGTTGCCACAACTACTGTAAAATAACTTGGTGTTATTTGTCCCACTCCTAGCTTAGGAACCACCATACCCAGCATGGTATAATGAAAACCTTACATGTGCTTACTACGCAGGAGCCAAGAGGCATGATGTGGAAAATTATACGGCCTTTAAGAAAAGGTCTAAAGCTTAATTTATGGCAAGTAGCTTAATTTCAAGTTAATTCCCTCAAGATTAGATGTTGATGGCAATCATCTCCCAAATCATGGAAGTCATGAAATTAATGTCGTTGCTGAGGAACCTCAATTAATTTCCAAGAAATCCATATTTGAGATCAAAACCCTTGTGAAACACATCTTGCAGTCTCTAGCAAAATGCGGCATGGTGGAAAAGAAAGAAAAGAGCCTTTTGGGAATCAAGATGTGAATACCATAGGCTATAGCAACCCATGATTGGAAAAGTTCATTGCTTTCAAAGACCTTTTGCAAAAACTAATAGATGATGGCTTTCTACAAATAGGGGGTGAATCAAAGAGCATAAACATGGTTAATACTTCCCCTATAACCCCATCAATTAAGCATTTCGATGAACTTGCTCCTATAAGGCCATTAACAATCAAGTAAACCACATAGGGGACTTGACCGAATGGTGAAGTGATGAAATTGGCTCCCTCCAAAATCATGAAAAGGTTGACAATCAAAACTCCACAACCTTTTCCATATATAAGTGATAAGGTAGTTCCCTGAGAATATGACGTTAAGTGGTGCCTTAGGATTCTAAATCTCAGGTTACAAATATATTTGGGATTAGTGAAGTGACCAAGAGTGGCCATTGCTACCTCCCCTCTACAATGGAAAAGAAAGGCATTGAGAAAGCCAATGAGCCTAATCCTATGGAGACTAAGGTAAGAGGGAAAGGGAAGATGGTCCTGATAGAGACCCCTAGTCAAAGGGAAAAGGATACACTATTTGGGGCTAAAATGACCAAGCTGTCAGAAGTAGATGACCCTCAAGGGAATAAATCAAATACTGGGGAAACAAATCATGTTGCACCTAAAAGGCCCGTTACTGAAGAGGAAGCTAGTGAATTCTTAAAGCTCATTCGACAAAGCGAGTATAAGGTGATTGAACAATTGAGAAAGACATCAGTTAAGGGTTCTTTGTTATCACTATTTCTACACTCTAAGTCGCACAAACAAGCTTTGATGAAAGTCTTAAATGAAGCATGTGTTCATAAAGACATAACCACAGAAGCAATAAGCAATGTGGTGGGAAACATCATGGCTCATAATTACTTATCATTCTCCGATGATGAGTTTCCCTAGAAGGGCGTGGGCATAACAAGGCTTTGCATATTTCAGCTAAATACAAGGAGTGTAACTTGGCTAATGTTCTAATTGACAATGTATTAGCCTTAAACATCCTCCCAGAATTGACTTTCAAACAACTATCTATTGACAAGTCTCTTATGAGACCAAGTGCTATTGTGCTAAGGACATTTGATGGGGCCCAAAGTAATGTATTAGGAGAAATTGAATTGCCCATCTTGATAGGTCCCTGTACATTCAATGTCACTCTTCAAGTAATAAATGTGAGTTTTGCATACAGTTGCCTCCTTGGGCATCCATGGATCCATGCCACAGGGGTAGTCCCTTCTTTTCTCTATTAAAAAGTGAAGTTTGCATGTGATGAAAAAAATAATAGAAGTAACAAGAGAAGAAAATTTGCTAATATCAAAGCCTTCCACAATTCCATATATAGAAGCTGAAGTGGAGTATGGGATTTCCTTCCAATCATTTAAGATTTTAAAGGAAGGAAAACCATTATCCGTTTCTTGCCATTCTAATGTGGCTATAATGATGGCAAAAGTCCTAAGACATAACAGCTACATTCCTAGAGGAGGACTAGGACTTAAAGGGCAAGGTGTAAGGGAACTGCCTAAACTAATACCAAGTGAAGACACATATGGTTTAGGCTTCAAGGTTACTCATGTTGATAGGGCCCAGATGACTTGGGTCCAAAGAGAAAGGCATTTGGCTCGCTTAGAAGGTCAAGTGGTGGACACTGAAAAATTGGTTATGAAGGACTTGCATGAAACTTTCGTTAGTACTGGCTTTAGAAATCCAAATTAGGTCACTGTTATTGAGGAAGGCCACTCTAAGGAAGAGAATATAGAGCTAGTTACACTATGTGTCTCTAGAAAGGAACTTAGTAACTAGACAGTTAAGCCGATTCCTATGGTTTTCAATTTTAACAAAATGTAATTTGCAAAACACACCATCAATGGCCTAGCCCAAGACCTAGATTGGATTTATTAGTTTTTACAAATTTGTTTTATTTCAAGTAATGATTAATGAAATATGTGTTTTGTTCCCCACAATAATTAGTTTCATTTTCCACTAATTTTGCACTTCTTTGTCTTTTTCATACACCATGCCAATTCATGCCATAAACAATCCCACATTAATACCTAAAATAATCTAGGTTAAATGATAGGGACAACATTAAAGAAGACTATGCTAATCTCCCAAACCTCGACTTTGAAAGCCAAATCCATTGTGCCTTAGGCAATGAAGGAGAAAAGGAAGATTGGGAGCCAACGCCTGAATTGTAAAGAATGGTTGAAGAAGAAAACAAGAGAATCAAGCCTCATGAAGAGCCCATTGAAGTAATTAACAAAGGTGGAAAAGGAAGCAATAATCCGATTATTGCAAAAACATAGTGATGTGTTTGCATTGTCATATCAAGATATGCTAGGCTTAAGTATCGACATAGTCGTTTATCGCTTACCCATTAAACCAGGTTTCAAACCAATAAAGTAGAAGTTGAGAAAAATTAAGCCTAATGTACTGTAAAAATTAAAAAAGTGAAAAAGCTACTTGATGCCGGTTTTATTGAAGTTGCAAAATGCCCAGATTGGGTAGCTAATATCTTGCCAGTACCAAAGAAAGATGGGAAATTCAGATTTGTGTAAACTATCAAGATTTGAATAAGGCAAACCTGAAAGATGATCTTCCACTTCCTTATATAAACACGCTTGTGGATAATGCCATTGGATACTTTATTTTCTCATTTATGGATGGATTCTCAGTATATAACCAGATTAAACTAACCCCTAAAAATAAAGAAAAAATAACTTTCATCACCTTGTGGGGCACCTTATGCTCAGAGTAATGTTATTTGGATTAAAGAATGCTGGGGCAACTTACCAAAGAGCTTTTATAACATGATGCACAAAGAGATAGAAGTGTATGTTGATGACATCATTGCCAAGTCTAAATCTGAAATACAGCACATAACCTATCTTAGAAAGCTCTCTGATAGGTTAAGAAAGTACCAACTCAAGTTGAACCCAGCAAAATGTTCCTTTAGTGTAAGATCAGGGAAACTATTAGGGTACATGGTTAGCAAAAGAGGCATTAAGGTGGATTCAAACAAAGTCAAAGCCATCATGGATATGTCTAAACCTAAACCGAAAAAGGAGGTACTAAGTTTCTTGGAAAGGCTTAACTATATTGTCAGATTCATATCTTAGTTAACAACCACTTGCAAACCAATCTTTAAGCTTCTTTGCAAGAATCAAAACACTGAATGGGATACACACTGCCAAGAAGCATTTGATAAGATGAAGCAGTATCTACAAAATCCACCAATCTTAGTCCTGCCAGTGCCAAGGAGGTCATTGTTTATGTATCTAACTGTGCATGATGGATTAATGGGTTGCATGCTGAGAAAATATGATGAAATTGGAAGAAAAGAATAGGTAATTTATTACCTGAGTAAGAAATTTACTGATTATGAGTTAAAATGCTCAATACTAGAAAAAACTTATTGCACTCTAGCATGGGTAGCTCGTTGACTCAAGCAGCACACGTTGCGCCACACAACTTGGTTAATCTTAAAGATAAATCTAATCAAGTATATATTTGACAAGCTTGCTCTAACGAGGAGAATTGTAAGGTGGCATATGCTCTTATCAGAATATGACATCTAGTATGTCTCACAAAAGTCAATAAAAGGAAACATGATTGCCAAACACCTTATTGATAACTTTGAAAGAGACTGAAAGAGAGAGAAAGGGAAGTTTTAGAGAGAGAGAATGAGTGAGAGAAGTTCTAGAGAGACCAAGAGAGAGATAGAGAGAAGTTTCAAAGAGATTGAGAAAGAGGGATGGAAAAAAGTTTTAGAAAGAGCAAAGGAGAAAGAGGTAAGTTTTAGGGAGTTAGAGAGCAAAAAAGAGGTTGAAAGAAAGAAAGAGTAGAAAGAGAGTAGTTTTAGAGAGAAAAAGAGAGAGAGTAGGAGAGAAAGAGACTGACAGAGAGAGAACTTTAGAAAAGAAGATAGGGTGAAGTTTTAGAGAGGGCAATAAACATATAGGGAGACAAAGAGAGTGAGTGAGGGAGAGCATGTGTTAAGGAGAGAGACACCCAATTTTAGAACATGAACCTGTCCAATTTGATGAATTCCCAGATGAAAATATTATGACTTTGACAACTGAAGATGAATTGTCTAGAAAAAAAAGATGGTCATTAATGTTTGATGGTTCATTTAATGCATTAGGGCATGGGATTGAAGCAATTTTGGTATCCCCAAAAGGGAAGCATTACCCTATGACTACTAAATTGTGCTTTGAATGCACTAACAATATAGCAGAATATCAGGCTTGCACTAAGGGGATCAAAGGAGTCCTAAGCTATCAAATCAATCTTTTGGATGTGTATGGAGACTCAGCATTGGTAATTTACTAATTGAAGGGGGAATGGGAGACAAGAGATCCCAAATTGATTCCTTATCAAAAAAATATATATTAATTAGTGGGCATTTCAAAGATATTACCTTTAATCATATGACCCCCTGACCCCCTTTTGCACTAGTCCATAATTATATTTTTATTTCATTTTTTTCTAAAATAAAATGAACCATGGATTTTTTTTACATAAATTAATTTGATTTGGGCTTACATTTATGCTTTACTAATCTTAACTTTATTTTAATTCACACTGAATATGGGGATGTTGAAACAATTGTACTTGTGTTTTATTTTATTTTATCACTAATTAGAAGTGTTGTTGAATTTCTTTTTTATCAAATTAAATGTGAAAAATTTGAAAATGTTCCAATCTGCTGGAAGTGATTGCCCCTCTTTTGGATAAAAATGTTTTGAAAGCTATGAATATTTTAAATTTCAAGGAAAGGGATTGTTATTTCAAATTAGTATAAAATTTCAAATCCCTGGTGATCTTGACAATGGTCGTGGGTGTGAAAGTGATTACAACTGGCTATCCTTAGGGAATTATATTATGAATTATATTGAAAAAATTGACATAATTCACTTAACATGACTAGCATCCATCCCTTGAAATGAAATACTCTTTCTTGTGGGTCTTGCCTTCTTTAGGACCTTGATCCCTCTAAGTGTAATAGTGCATGCAGTTGGTGAAAGCAGCTACTATTAGTCCTCTCCAAGATAGTTATGTTATGGGTTACGTTAGAGAAATCAACGGAATCCTTCTAACGTAAATACCACAAAGCAATGCTGTTTAAAGCACCAATCTATTCTAAATCTTTTCGATGATAGTTATTAGTGTGATTGGCGAAAGAGATCACTACTAAACATTTTGGAAATAATTACGTCATGGGTTATGTTGAAGAAATTGACAAAATCCTTATGACGTGACCAAATTCCCCTTTCTCTCAAAAATTCCACAAAATCCAAAAACAACCTCGAAAACTCTAATCAAGCAGGTATTCTTAAACCCTAATCTAGTTAGGTCAAACTCTTGTACCTTCTTAAAGTCCCAATCAAGTTGGGGCCAAGCCCTAGTCGAGCGAGGTAGTCAATCCTAATGTGAATCCTAGATGAACCAAACATTGAATTCACTTTTTCCATAGCAAAGGCTAATTGTTGCTCACTAGTGGTATTAATTACAGCTCATGTTTAATCGTGTGCCAAACTCACAGTGAAACAAATAAAAATAAAAAATAAATAAGTTTGTTTTAAGCTAAATTAAAGTAGAAGTTTGAAATTTAAAAACAACGAAACATCAATGTAGTGTTGAAAGGGCACTGTAGGAATGTTAATACCTTTCTTATATATAACTAACCTCCGAACTTGATATTTGCTATGCAAACCTAAATCTTGGTATTTGATCTCACTTTTTCAAAATTAAATCGGTGGTAACTCCTAAAAATTTAGAATTTTCACTATATTTTTCAAAACCTATTTTTTCCATATTCGCTTCCTTCTAGTTGCCACTCCACATTGCAATGTCAACACTCATGACCATGCACATGGAAGGGGGAGATAGAGAGAGACAACAAGAAAATTAATGTGCTCAAAATGAGAATAATAGAATCTCCAACCTATAAAGACAAGGAAAGTAGATAAATGGCCCCATAATTTAACCATTAATCACCAAGATAAAAGAAAGGCAATAACAAGGAAACGATACAAAGGGCCTTCACCTAACAAATAAATTTCAAGGACCCCACAATATGATATAATGATGGCACCTAAGGACTATGACAAATGCTAGTTATTCTGCACCTAAATGATTCAAATACCAACTGCAAATGATTTGTAATAAACCACGTAAATCTAGACAAATGATCAAGCAAAAGAAAAATGGGATAGCGAAATTGGACACATGGGGAAACAAGAATTATAACTTACTCGTTTCATCTTATTTTAGCTTCTTATTTATCCCCTTAAGCTTCAGTAAACACTAACAAGTACTAAAAAGGAAAGCCACTAACTCAAAATTGATAGTCCTACACATGGAAAAAAAATTAACAAAATAAGGTGACAATGCCATAACAGAATCAACAGAAGTCCTTAGCACTCTCCACCGCTCGACCAAGAAATTAACACCATGAGCAAGCCACATTTATTCTTGAAAGGGAATGGCACTAGAAAATGAGTCCACAAAACCTATCAAACTATTATTACTTTTTTCATACACCAAATGAGCATCTACTATACCAATCAAGTACCTGAGTATCCACTTAACTGCTTCCCAGCGCTATTTGCTAGGATTAGCCAAATACCTACTCATAACATAATAGCTTGTGCTATATTAGGTCTAATGCATACCATCAAATATATAATGCTCCCAATTACACTAGAATAAGGAACGTGTGGCATATGATTCATCTCTTTATCTGTTGTTGGACATAAATCTACTGAAAGTCTGAAATGAGCAACAAGAGGAGTAGACACTAGTTTGACAATTTTCATGCCAAATTGACTCAATACCTTTTCAGTAAAAGCTTTCTGAGAAAGGTATAATTTCTATTCGGCCTATCTCTTATAATCTCCTAACCAAGAATCTTTTTAATAACTCCCAAATCTTTCATGTCAAATTCAGAACTCAATTGTTGTTTCACCTTCTTTATCTCAGTCATGTTAGATGCTGCAACGAACATATTATCAACATATAAGAGCAAATACACAAAAGATTTATTAGAAAACCTTTTAAAATACACATAATTATTATAATTGGATCTTTGAAATCTAATAACTCCCATATAAGAGTTAAACCATTTGTACCACTGTCTAGGAGATTGCTTAAGACCATACAAGGACTTCTTTAGCAAGCAAACATGATCTTCTTTACCAGCAACTACAAACCCCTCAGGTTGATGCATATAAATTTATTCATCAAGATCAGCATGTAGAAATTTAGTTTTCACATCCAACTACTCTAATCCTAAATCATTCATAGCAACCAATGAAAGCAAAATACGAATAGAAATATGCTTTACAATAGGTGAGAAAAAAACTTCACTAACGTCAATGCCTTGTACTACTATAGCCTTTAGCTACCAACCTTGTCTAGTATCTTACATCTGAGGCACTTGAGGTTTTAGACTTTTTCTTAGATACCCACTTGCAGCCAACAATCTTCTTCTTTTCTGGTGGCTTCACAAGTGTCTAAGTTTGATTTCTCTAAAGAGATTGAATCTCTTCTTGCATAGTAGAGATAAAATTTGCAGCATTTTCAAAAGATATTGCCTTTTTGTAGCTTCTAGGTTCATTGTACTCCATTTCTTCTGTTGCAGCAAGACAAAAGGCAAAATTTGAATAGCCATACTTCTCAGGTGGTTTAATAGTTCTCCTTGGCTTGTCCCTAGCTATGGTGTAAGGCTATACTTGTGAAGATTCTAAAGTCTCTTTTGAATCACCATATGCAAAACTAGGAATAGAGAATTGTTTAGGCTGAACAAGAACTTCAAACTCCACTTATTCTCTACCTTTTTCATTATTCTGAATGACTGATTCTGTAACTTCTTTCTTTACAAGTATGGAATAGTCATAAAAAATTACATTCTTGCTAATAAGAAACTTAGATTGATCTGGACATCATAACCTGTATCCTTTCACACTAGATGAATACCTAAGAAACACACATTTCTTTGCTTTAGGCTCAAAGCTTTCCTTCATTAACATGTGTATAAGCAGGACAACTAAAATTTTTTAAAATAGAATAATTAGCAAGTTTGTCAGACCATATCTCTTCTGGTGTTTTGCATTCAATGGATGTATAAGGAGATCAATTCAGCAACTGACAAGCTATGTTAATTGTTTCAGCTCAAAATTCTTTACTTAAGCCTGCATTTGAAAGCATACACCAAGCCTTTTCAAGAGGAATTTTGTTCATCCTCTCTGTAACACCATTCTGTTAAGGTGTTTTCATAATAGTTCTATCTAAGCAATGCCTTCTTTCTTGCAAAACTCATTGAACTCATTATTACAAAATTCCAGGCCATTATCTATTCTGAGTCTCTTAATCTATTTTCCTATTTACTTTTCAAGTAAAGCCTTCCACTGCTTAAAAGTCACAAATACTTGACTTTTCTATTTTAAAAAATAGACCCAAACTTTCCTTGAATAATCATCAATAAAAGTTAACATGTAGCTAGAGTGACTACCTTTAGAAGAAACTTAAGAAGGCCCCCAAAGGTCTGAATGAATGTAATCAAGAGTTCCTTTTGTCTTATGAATGGCTAAGCTAAAACTCAGCCTCTTTTGTTTACCAAAGACATAATGTTCACAAAACTCCATCTTTCCTGTAATCTAGCCACCTAATAGACCTCTCTTGCTCAATGTTGTCATGCCTCTTTCACTCATACGCCCCAGTCTCATGTGCCAAATTTTTGTAGCATTTGAATTAGAAACAGAAGTAGCAGTAATTGTAGCTAAACTTGTAACTGTAGAACCCTGCAAGAAATACAAAGTGCCAATCCTATTTGCTTTCATCAGTAAAAGTGCACCCTTAGAGACTTTAAGCGCACCATCTTCATATTTATGTTTATAGCCATTCTTTTCTAGAGTACCCAGAGAAATTAAATTCTTCTTCAAATCTGGAATGTGTTTCTTATTCGATAAAGTTCTGATCATACCATGATGCATTTTAATTTGCATAGTGCCAATCCCAGCAACTTTACAAAAATGATAATCACCCAAAAATATACCTCCATTAAATGGCTCATAAGTGGTAAACCAATCCCTATTAGGAGTCATATGCTGTGTAGCTCCTGAATCTATCACCTAACTACTTTTAAATCTATTTTTAGCATCAGTAACATAAAGTAGATCACTTTTCTCATCTTCTACTACATTACCTTCTCTTGATTTGTCTTGACCTTTATTGTCACCTACTTTTTCATTTTTCTTCAGTTTAAAGTAGTCAAATTTAATATGTCCCTTCTTCTTATAATAATTACAAGTCAGATTCTTATGTTTAGACTTCGATCTAGACTTGTTAGAATTAGGATTTCTCTCCTTGCTTCTTCCTTTATCAACAAATAGACCAACACTCTGATCATCTCCTTCAACAGATGTTTAATTATTGTTAATTTTTTCTTTAACTTGCAAATTTGACCTGACATTATCAAGGGAAATTTCTTCTCTACCATAAATCATAGTATCTCTAAAATTTTTATAGGAAGCAGGCAATGAATATAATAGTAGAAGCGCCTGATCCTCATCATTGATCTTCACATCTATCTTACTTAAATCAGTAATGATGGAAGTAAACTCTGCTATATAAGATTTTAGTCGAGTACCTTCAGACATATGCAAAGTATAGAGGTGTTGCTTTAACTGTAGCCTATTGATGAGAGATTTTGTCATGTACAGACTCCAATTTCAACCATGCACTCGCTGTAGTGTTCTCAGTGAAAATTTCTTGAAGAACTTCATTACCCAAGCATAACTGAATAGAAGAAAGAGCTCTATCATCCATTTCATCCCATTTAGCATCTGTCATAGTCTCAAGCTTCTTCATCTTCCCAAGCAGTGCCCTCTTTGTGCCTTTTCTTGACAGAATTGCCGTCATCTTGTTTGCCAAAGAGCAAAACTAGTTATCCCATCAAAATTTTCAATGTCTATCTTAGATGTTGTTACAAAAGTAGAAGCCATTAAGAACCAAGCTTTGATACTAATTTGTTATAGCAAAATGATGATGGCCAATAAAAATAAAATTGCAGAATATAATTTAAGAGAAAGAAAAGAGAAAGCACACAAATATTTAACGTAAAAAAACCTAATGAGGGAAAAACCATGGGTAGAAGAAGAGAAATTTTACTATGCAAAATTCAATAACAAGGCTAAAATTTGGATTGAACAATTGACCCCAAATAGCTACTATTTATTTATCACCTAAAAGTCAAAACTGCAGAAAAATTGCACTCTCATTGTTATGCTGTTTTGCATAATAGTAGACCTCAAAACCAAACTATAGTTGCTGTCCCAATATTCTATACAGTTGCAAACCTAAAAGAGAAGACTGTAGTCTCACTAGTTTCTAGTTTCTGTATATATACTACAATTGAGACCCCTACAATTTTGCTGTTATTTTTCTGCTATGGCTGAGAACCCCAAAGAACCTCAAAAATTGCTGTGTGCAGTTTTCTTTTAAAACTGCAACTATTTTGCTGTATTTTTTATTTATCTTTTTGTTTTTAGAGTTTGGGTCAAAACCCAATACGTAACAAATAAACCAATGCTATTAAACTTCACCAAGGGAAGGAGGTACAGTTGGATTGAACTCCTTTAAGGTATCTTATCATGTAAAGTACACTAATCTCAACTCATTATATAATTAATGATTAAGATTAATACACATCATTTAATAAAGCATGCCAATTTTTTATTTTAACTTAAACAAATCTTACCATTTTTTGCTACATCATTTATCTTCAATCTCATCTTACCACCAGAACATAAATCCATTGTTTAATTTCAGCACCTACTTCTTCCTTTTCTCATTCTCTTCCTTCAATTCCTTTGAAACATAAGGTTTGCTTCATCGGCAAGGTTTTAAGAACCAAAAGGTAACCCAATCATAGTTCAATGAGAATAAAGGTTGCCTTTTTCATTGATTTTGTTATAACATGACCCACATAATTTGTTGTTGTAAATGGTTGCAAAATTCTGATAGTCTAAAGCATGTTTGGAATACTAGTTTTTAAAGATTATGTTATTGCCCCTTAAGTACAAAGGTGTTAATACAACAATTCCCCAAGATATAACAGACTCTTTTGATTATATGAACTCATAGTTAGGAGATAAGATTAAGAAAAATAATATAATAATATATGAGAGCAATATGCTAGCAAACAAGGATTAATTTTAACATGACATGTTGCTTTTTCTTCCACACAAATTTTCATTTTCTTGCAACCAAAAACAACTTTTGTTGACTATGTACATTAGAAAACATGAATGTGGGTTTTTAAAAGTAATACCATTTATGGTAGTTTTAAAAAACCAAACAATGCAAGGAAGTTATCCAAGTAACTATCATCATGTGGATCCAAAGGGACGGGCAACTAACAAAAACTAGACAAGGGACATTTTGTGACTTTTAAAAAGTGATGTTGTATTAAAGCTTTTAAAATATTTACGAAAATATAACAATGCCCCACTATTTTCAAAGGTTTAATGTGTTCAAAAATTTGGAAAAAACATTTGTTCGCTAATACTCATAAAGTGAATACATCAATTTGGTGTCTTTTGGAATGTAAACCAAACCTAGACAAAATGATACTTGACTTACAAAAATATTGGTGAAGCATATAGCTTCTGTGAATTAGTAAGTCTTTATAAAAGCTAGTAGTCTCACATGTCATATTGCATTTTCTAGGACATATTTTTACTGAACAATGCAATTTTGCACTAATAGATTATGTGGGCATTTGGTAATTCATGAGTGCTCCAGAAGTTCATCACTATCTTACAGGAGCAACCCCACTCTACACTTATATAGGTGGTTTTATCAAGTGTATAATGCAATTTATACATCACCCAAAAGGGCTATAGAATTCGTTAAGAGTTCCACTTATCTTCACTTATATATTGCATGTATAGCACTAATCACACATCATAAGAGGGACTTAAAATTATTGTATTGCCATTTGAATTAATAAATGATTTGTTATTACCCATATGAACCTACTTCATGGGATGTCCATTCACATAGATTGGGTGACCATGATTATAGATTTCTATGTTGGCTTTAGTCTCATCTCCCTTGATATTTCTAATATTTTTTTCTTGCTCAAAGGTTTAGTCAGTGTATTAGCTAAATTCACATATGATTTCACATAATCAATGGAAATAATTCCATCTTTTAGCACTTGCTTTTAGAGTTGTTAGTTTCAGCCTAGACCAATTGGCTCACTTGAAACTACCCTGAAAAATTAAGGGTCAGGTTAGAAAAATTAGAGCTTGAAAAATCTGAACTTTTTTTGGCCCAACCCAAGAGCAAACTCGTTCCACCTGCCAATTTCTTTTGTGGGAAATGAAGAATAATAATCATTATATAATATCAAAATTAAAATCAAAATAATGTCATGGAAAAAATTCTTGTTAATAAAAAATTTTATAAATTTATAACTATTTTAATAATTTAGAAATTTTAAATATAAAAAGTTGTGCTAATTTATAATTTAGTCTTAGGTTTAAATTTAGGATCAAGTTCAAATTTAGGTCCAGGTTAAGGATTAGGGTTAGGTTTAGGTTAAAATTTAGGTTTAGGTTTAGGGTTAAGTTCAAATTTAGGTTTAGGTTTAGGATTAGGTTCAAGGCTAGCACATAGGGCAACCCGCAAGGCTAGCCCATTTAGCCACCAACCATGTAGAGTTAGGGTTAGATTTGAATTTTTTGGCCCAAAAAAACTAGTCTTTTTTTGGCCTTAACCAAATAAGCCTAGGATTGAGTCAAGTTAGCCCATTTGATAGCTTTACTTGCTTTACAATATTGTGTTGTATTCAAATATAATGATTTTTTCCATTGAAAGCTTTATTCTTTGGTATGGCTGTTGCCACTTGGCAATCACAGTGCATTGATACTAAATGTGTTGGTTTCATAGCCAATGGAATTTTTGTCATGAAGTTTTTTAACCACTCAGCCTCATTTTCAAGCAACAGCACCACTTCCAAGGGTGAACACATAACCACTAGTGGATTTTGTCTCAACTAAATCAAAGATCTAGTTAGCATCCCTGTAGTCTTCTAAGATAGCTACAAATCCACGATATATAATACCATAATTCATAGTATCTCTCAAATATTTCAATAATCTAATTAGTACATTCCAATTATTTTAATTGGAATTGTGTATATCTACTTAATCTACACGTAGTATATTCTAGATCATGTCTAGTAAAATTCATGAAATGCATTAAGCTTGCAATAATCTAAGCATTTTAAGATTGAGCAGTAGGATCATTCAAAATTTTTTTTTTAACTGAATGTTAATATTATAAGAAGTACTCACTAGTGACACATCATAGTGTCTAAACTCAAGAAGTTTTTTAACATAATGTTCTTGTGACAATATAATTTCTTTATCATTCATTATGATTTTAACACCCCAAATAACTTTGTCTTTGCTCAAATCTTTCATGTCAAATTTGGAAGCCTAGGAGTGGTTTTGTAATATCCACTAATTCAAGACTAGATCCAAAAATGAGTATATCATCAACATACAAGCTAAAGATTATACAACCACCATCTACGCATTTTAAATATACACATTTATTCATTTCCATAGATGAAAAACAATTACTCAATAAAACTTGTTCAAGTATCTCATGCCACTATTTTGGTACTTGTTTTAAATCATATAAAGACTTTCTTTAATTTTCAAACTTTATTTTCTTGATCATAAACTACACAACCCTTAGATTGCTCCATAAAAATTTCATCTTCTAACTCACCATTTAAGAAATTTGGTTTTACATCCATTTAATGTACAAACAGTTTGTAAATAGAAGTCAAAACAAATAAAATATGAATATAAGAAGTTTTAGTTACTAGTACAAATGTATCCAAATAATCTACATTTTGTTTTTGTGTAAAAACTTTTCCAACCAACCTTGCTTTATATTTTTCTTTAGAACCATCTAGACTTAATTTTCTTATATAAAAATCTACTTGCAATAAATTAATTTTGTATTAGGGGTAAAACAACTAACTCCAAAGTTTAAGTTTTCAAAATTGAATCAATTTTAGTTTTTATTGCTTCTTTCCAAAAATTTGCGTAAGAAGAAGAATTAGTTTCAGAATTTCCAAAAGTTATTTCTTTTCTTATTCCTTTACTTCTCAAAACTTCACTATTAGTTTCCTTAGAAAAATATTTAGTATGAAAAGAAATCTTAGGTGCATGAGAAACTTTGTTAGATAGTCAAAAAATGTACTCAAAGAATTCAGCATTCTTTGTCTCAATTATAGTGCTACAAACATCATTTTTAAAACAAGGAACCTAGTTGTGCATAAGCAACAAACATACAATTAGAAGTTTCTTATTGTATTTTTCTTTTCTTAGGTTTAGGTAACATAACCTTGGCTAAGAACCCCTACACTCTTAAATATTTTAATTTAGGTACATAACCTTTCCACAGTTCATATGGGGTTTTACTAGTGTTCCTATGGGGTATTCCATTTTGTAAATGACATGTAGACAAAATAGCTTCTCCCTATAAATTATCAAGTGCAAAAGAGCTTATCAACATAGAATCTCAAACTATTAGAATTTGCATCCTTTTTACTGCAATCTTAAAGGGTTATTCCACCACCTCTCAGGTGCAAAGGCATTAAAGGCAGCAATCTCCTAAGATTCAACAAGCTATTCTAATTGTGTGCATTCACATTCAAGAATGGGATAAGCAAAAATAAGAGTTGTATTCCAACAAACAAGAAAGAATTGATTCTAACATTTGTGACTTTTTTTCCACACAAATTTTCTCTCTTTTTCTAGCAACCAAAAATGACTTTTGTTGACTATGTACATTAGAAAACATGAATGTGGGATTTTAAAAATAAAACCATTAATGGTAGTTTTAAAAAATCAAGAGAAAACTATCATTTTGGTCCTTAAAAGATTTAGGACCCCAAAAAATAGTCCTCAATAGAATGAACCCCTCAAATTGACCCGAAATCCCTAAATTTTGCTCTCAATTAAGTCCTATAGTTAGCCTAGTTAGTTCAAATTGACAGACAAATGCAAGCTGGCAATAATGGTGCTTTGCTAGCTTGCTAATGTAGACACCCTGTATTACCAATGTTACTTGGCCAAAATGCACTGTTTGCCCTTCTTTGAATCGTTTACATTTTGAGTGGTTTGAACCACCACATTCTCACCCAGAACCCACATGGCAAAGTTGATAATGTCCTCGATCAGCCCCATGCACTAATTCATCTCACTCTGGCTCAATGCTCTTAGGCACTTCCTCAATGGAAGCATACCCCCAAAAGAATGACTAGGATATGGGCATCACTGCAACCAAGAGGATGACCTAAGGATAAAACTCCACCATGCAAATTTACTTTCTCCTACAAATTTAGAGTATTACCCTAGTAAAAGGAGTAGAACAAAAATTCAGCACCAAATTGAAACTATTGGGAATGATGGATTGTGGACAAATTTTATTTTCTAAGGCCATACTAAAGATGGATCTAATTCATTCAAGAATGTGCATTCTACTAAGGGAGTGGAAAGGGAAGGTTTACGAGGATAGATAAGTAGGAATAATGCCATACAATTGTATAATATTTTTGTGACTCACTTAAAAGAAATAGTGAAGAGAATAGACATAACAATAGTTACAAGTTTCACATCATCGTGTAAAGTCTGAGAAGTTTCTTATTTTCAAGAACCACAACCTGTAGATAGCATTACGAAAAATTAGAATAGCATAGCCAAATATTAACAAGCTACTAAAATTAAGAGATTAACATATAATCCTGCCAAGAAGGCTTCATTAGTTTTATAAAAATCAATCTTGGAAGCCTGTAATTCAGCATTGAAAATAGCTTTTGGAATGGCAAGGGTTGGAGCAATTGTAAAAACTCTGGAGCCTATATAAGTAAATGTTACATGAGCATCACATGGTATTGCTGCTGCAGAAAACACTTAAATTAATGTAAATAACAATATGTTCAATTTCTAATTATTCCATTGCCTACATGTCCAATTCATACAAATCTATTATTCATACCTGAGCAGTGTTAGCGTATCTAGTGATTTTTGCATTAACTTGAAGCCTAAGTTTTGGTCCTTTTCTCCACTCACCAAAACTAATGCTGTAGCACCATTATTGTCAGTCAAAAGCAATTTCATTTAAGTAAAAACTAATGTTCAAGCCAAACTAAAACTGCTAAAAGTAGAAACTTAAGGTAGTTACTTTTGAGTTTGAATTGTGACTAATATCAAAAAGTAAAATTACCCTGATCACTTGTAGTTAAAGATGATACACCATCTTCTTACCAAAGAATTTATGGAATGGAAGGAACAAAATGAGTAAAAATTATCCTATGATGTGACACAAGATCAGATACCAAGATTCATCTACATCTAGAAGGTGAAATGACTAGAATGGTACTGGCTTGGTTTGTACATAGCTAAGTGGGCTCACTAAGTTTTTAACTTACCATACTCCTATTTAATTGTACATGGATTCATATTTGTTGTACAAACACTTTACCCTATAAATAAAGTAGAAAGTAAAAGGGAAGAAGGCACAAGTGAGAAAACAAACAAAGTACTAAATTTTGGAGGCCAACCCATAGCTTATGAATTTGTTTGTGGCTCCACCTCCATGTCACCATTGCTGGTGAAAGATTCCTGCCCACCATTTCTATTCTTAACAATTGAATTCTTCCTTTTTGGCTAAAATGGTGCATTTTGGCCAAAGAGCCTCAATATCATTAGGCACATCAGCAAGCCACCAAAGTATCGTTAATGCCAACTCAATGTCATGAAAGTCACGTGTAAATATCTATCAATTTAAACTAACTAGGCTAAGAACAGGATTAAATTGAGAGCAAAATTAAGGGATTCTGGGTCAATTTGTGGAAGTCATTTTGCCGAGGACTATTTTTTGGGGTCTTAAATCTTTCAAGAGCCAAAATGACAATTTTCTCAAAAATCAAATGGTGCAAGGGGTTATCCAAGTAACTGCCATCATGTGGATAAATACGGATGGGCAATTACAAACAAAAATTGGACAAGGGACGCCTTGCGACTTTTAAAATGTGACAGTATATTAAGCCTTTTAAAATATTTTAATAAAATATAAAATTTGTTATTCATTGGCAAAAATTATTGGGTCATATAATGTTACATAACAAAATAAAAACCTACATGATTGCTTGAACCTAGAACATAAGTCTTTAGTGAATTTCATTTCTTGTTGAAGCCAAAAACCAATTCAAATATAAATTAAAGAATTGACTGACATTTAAACCTAAAAGGATGGTCATGCAAAGTGTTAGATCCATTATGGTTAGATTTAAAAAATGGCCAGTTTTGAAGAATTAGCTTGTTGAGGTTTGACTCAAATTCCAAAAACAAAAAAAAGAAAAAGAAGAAAAAAAAAGAAGAGTTGATAAGAGAAGTTGTGATGCCTTTAGGATTGTAGAATTTCTACAATTTGGGATCTTTTGGGTATTGCATAAAATATCAATTTTGGGGTCAATTGTTCAGTCCAAATTTTAGCCTTGTAACGGAATTCTGAATAGTGAAATTTTCCCTTTTGTTTGTGGTTTTTTTCCTTCATTGGATTTTTTCACATTAAATATTTGTGTGTCTCTTCTCTTTCTTTGAAATTATATTTTGCAATTTTTAAGTTTTGTTTGCCATCATCATTCTACCATAACAAATTGGTATCAAAGCCTAGTTCTCAATGACTTTTACTTTAGCAACAACATCTAAGATAGACATTGAGAAAATTTGATGGTGCTACTTGGGAAGAGAAGGCACAAGGAGGGCACTACTTGGGAAGATGAAGAAGCCTGAGACTGTGATAGATGCTGAATGGGATGATATGGATGATAGAGCTCTTTCATCCATTTAGTTGTGCTTGGGTAATGAAGTTCTTCAAGAAATTCTCACTGAGAACATTGCAGCAAGTGCATGGTTGAAATTAGAGAGTCTGTACATGACAAAATCTCTCACCAATAGGCTACGATTAAAACAACCCTCTATATTCTACGTATGTCTGAAGGTACTCCACTAAAATCTCATATAGCAAAGTTTATTTCCATCATTACTAATTTAAGTAAGATAGATGTGAAAATTAATGATGAGAATCAAGCACTTTTACTGTTATGTTTCATTGGCAACTTCCTATAAAAATTTTAGAGACACTATGATCTACAATAGAGAAGAAATTTTCCTTGATAATGTCAGGTCAAATTTACAAGCTAAAGAAAAAATTGATAATAATTTGACATCCATTGAAGGGGTGATCAGAGTGTTGGTCTATTTGTTGATAAAGGAAGAAACAAGGAGAGAAATCCTAACTCTAACAAGTCTAGATCGAAGTCTAAATATAAGAATTTGACTTATAATTACTGCTACAAGAAGGGACATATTAAATTTGATTGCTTTAAACTGAAGAAAAAGGAAAAAATTGGTGATAATAAAGGTAAGACCAAATTAGGAGAAGCTCATGTAGCAGAAGATGAGATAAGTGATATGCTTTATGTTACTAATTCTAAAATCAGATTTGAAACTAGTTGGGTGATGGATTCAGAAGCTTCACAGCATATGACTCTTAACAGGGATTGGTTTACTGCTTATGAGCCATTCAATGGACGTGTGTTTATGGATAATGATCATCTTTGTAAAGTTGCTAGGATAGGCACTATGCAAATGAAAATGTATGATGGTATGATTAGAACTTTATCAAATCTGAAACACATTCTAGATTTGAAAAAGACTTTAATTTCTCTGGATACTCTAGAAAAGAATAACTGTAAATATAAATGTGAAGATGATATGCTTAAAGTCTCAAAGGGTGCACGTTTACTAATGAAAGCAAATAGAATTTGCACTTTGTATTTCTTACAAGGTTCTATAGTTACAATTTCAACCGCAGTTGCTACTACTTCTATTTCTAATTTAGATGTTACTAAAATTTGGCACATGAGACTAGGGCATATGAGTGAGAAAGGCATGACAACATTAAGCAAAAGGAGTTCTATGAACATTGTGTTTTTGGCAAACAAAAGCAGTTGAGTTTCAGTTCAACCATTCATAAGACAAAAGGAACTCTTGATTATATTCATTCAGACCTTTGGGGGCCTTCTCAAGTTCCTTCTAAAGGTAGTCACTCTAGATACATGTTGACTTGTATTGATGATTATTCAAGGAAAGTTTGGGTCTATTTTCTAAAATAGAAAAATCAAGTATTTATGACTTTTAAGTAGTGGAAGACTTTACTTGAAAAGTAGACAAGAAAGAAGGCATTGCTCGGCATAGAACTACTATGAAAACAACTCAACAGAATGGTGTTACAAAGAGGATGAACAAAACTCTTCTTGAAAAGGCTCGATGTATGCTTTCAAACGTAAGCTTAAGCAAGGAATTTTGGGCTAAAGCTATTAACATAACTTGTTGGTTAGTGAACCAATCTCCTCATACATCCATTGAGTACAAAACACTAGAAGAGGTATAGTTTGACAAACCTGCAGATTATTCTATTTTAAAAATTTTTGGTAGTCCTACTTATGCACATGTTAATAAAAGAAAGCTTGAGCCTAGAGGAAAGAAATATGTATTTCTTGGGTACTCATCTAGTGTAAAAGGATACAGATTATGGTGTTCAGATCAATCCAAGTTTCTTATTAGTAGGAATATAACTTTTGATGAATATTCCATGCTTGCAAAGAAATAAGTTATAGAATCAGTTATTCAGAATAATGAAAAAGGTGGAAAATAGGTGGTGTTTGAAGTTCTTGTTCAGCCTAAACAATTCTCTGTTCCTAGTTCTGCAGATGGTGATTTAGAAAAAACTTCAGATTCTTCACAAGTATGGCCTTCCACCATAGTTAGGGATAGGCCAAGGAGAACTATTAAACCACTTGAGAAGTATGGTAATTTAGATTTTGCCTATTGTCTTGCTGTGGCAAAAGAGGTGGAGTACAATGAGCCTGGAAGCTATAAGGAGGCAATGTCTTCTGAAAATGCTGTAAATTAGATCTCTGCTATGCAAGAATAGATTTAATCTCTTCAAAAAAGTCAAACTTGGACACTTGTGAAGCCACCAAAAAAGAAGAAGAATGTTGGCTATAAGTGGGTATTCAAGAAAAAGTATGATACCTCAAATGACTCAGATATGAAATACAAAGCAAGCTTGGTGGCTAAAGGCTACATTCAGGTACAAGGCATTGACTTTAATGAAGTTTCCTCACTTGTTGTAAAGCATACTTCTGTTCGTATTTTGTTTTCATTTGTTGCTATAAATGAATTAGAGTTAGAGCAACTAGATGTGAAAACTGCATTTCTATATGATGATCTTGATGAATAGATTTATATGAATTAACCTGAGGGTTTGTAGTTGCTGGTAAAGAAGATCATGTTTGCTTGCTAAAGAAGTCCTTGTATGGTCTTAAGCAATCTCCTAGACAGTGGTACAAAAGGTTTAACTCTTATATGGGAGTTATTGGATTTAAAAAATCTAATTATGATAATTGCGTGTATTTTAAAAGCCTTCCTAATAAATCTTTTGTGTATTTGCCATTATATGTTGAAGATATATTAGTTGCAGCATCTAACATGACTGAGATAAATAAGGAGAAACAGTAGTTGAGTTCTAAATTTGACATGGAAGATTTGGGAACTACTAAAAATATTATTGGTATTGAGATTATAAGAGATAGGCTGAATAGGAAGTTATATATTTCTTAGAAAGCTTTTATTGAAAAGGTATTGAGTCGGTTTGGCATGAAAAATGCCAAACCAATGTCTACGTCTCTTGCTGCTCATTTTAGGCTTTCAACAGATTTATGTCCAACAACAAATAAAGAGATGAATCACATGTCATGCATTCCTTATTCCAGTGTAGTTGGGAGCATTATGTATTTGATGGTATGCATCAGACCTGATATAGCACAAGCTGTTAGTTTTGTGAACAAGTATTTGGCTAATCCAGGTAAAAAACACTGGGAAGCAGTTAAGTAGATACTCAAGTACTTGGGAGGTACTACAAATGCTCGTTTAGTATATAAAGAAAGTAATGATAGTTTGACAAGTTTTGTAGACTCAGACTATGCTGGAGATCTTGATAAGAGGAGGTCTTCGATAGGATATGTATTTTCTTTAGGAGGTTGTGCAATCAGTTAGAAGGCTATACTTCAATCTACCATTGCTCAATCTAGCACAGAGGTAGAGTATATGGCAATAACAGAGGCTGTTAAGGAGGCTATTTGGCTAAAAGGTTTGGTTGATGAAATTACATCTGAATCTATTTATATTATTATTCATTGTGATAGTCAGAGTGCAATTTACTTAGCTAAAGATCAAATGTATCATGAAAGATCCAAACATATTGACATCAAGTATCATTTTGTTTGGGATGTTTTTGCTAAGGGTGAAATTTCTATCAAGAAGATAGATATTGTAGATAATCTAGCTGATATGCTCCCTAAGCCTTTGTCTATTAAGAAGTTCAAGTATTGCTTGGACTTAATTGGTATTAATCATTGAGTTTTACTCCTAGGAGCTTTTCATGGAAGAGGTAGAGAGTTTCTTTGTTGAAGTTTGTTTTTAGAATTTGTGTCAAGGTGGAGATTGTTGGGGTTTGAACCAAATTCCAAAAATAAAAAAAGAAAAATAAGAAAAAAAAAGGAGAGTTATAGTTATAATTAGATACTGCATAAGAGAAGTTGTGATTCCTTTAGGATTGCAAAATTTCTGCAATTTGGGATCTTTTGGGTATTGCATAATAGTAGTTTTTGGGGCCAATTGTTTAGTCTAAATTTCAGCTTTGTAACAGAATTTTAAACAGTGAAATTTTTCCTTCTGCTCATAGTTTTTTCCCTTCATTGGATTTTTCTATATTAAATATTGATGTGTTTTCTCTTCTCTTTCTTTGAAATTATATTTTGTAATTTTTAAATTTTGTTTGCTATCGTCATTCTACAATAACATAGCTAAATCAGGCAACAATGGAGGATAGAGTAGTTAGTTATGGTAACAAACATAGTGATTCTAGAGTGAGTCAAGATGTGTTTTGGAGTTGTCTAGATGATGTAGGATTGAGAAAGAGGAGGGAAGGGAGAGAATGGATATGGCTGGTTAGGAAAGAACTTAGGAGATTCTAAGTTTAAATACGCCTTCACTAGAGTCACCATTGTAAAGAAGGTCTGAATGTCGAAAATTGAGTAGTTTTAAAATCAAATTGGCCATTAAATTATTGAGGTTATTAAATCATTAATTCAACTAGCAAACGAGTATCAAATAGTATAAAAATTAATAATATTTAAATATTTTAAAATACATCTATAATTTAATTTTATACTAATATATATATAAGTAATAATATCGATATATGTGTCAATTATCCATATTTAATGGTTGTAATGCAGAGATTAGTAGCCAAACCAAGTGGGTAATTTAATTTTGAGAGAAGATTGATGAGTGAAGTTTAACTTCTCACTTACATGGAAAAATGCTTAAGTAAGCGCATTATGCATACGCTGGAGGTATGCTTTGAGAGAAAGAAAGAGTGAAACAGTGGGTTTTA
The DNA here is from genome assembly GCA_037013595.1 of Dicorynia guianensis. Taxonomy (NCBI): domain Eukaryota; kingdom Viridiplantae; phylum Streptophyta; class Magnoliopsida; order Fabales; family Fabaceae; genus Dicorynia; species Dicorynia guianensis. The sequence goes on along the minus strand of JASUAB010000002.1, from coordinate 17,471,717 downwards.
CTCTTTCTTTCTCTTAGAGCATGCCTGCAACAGTGTTTCACTCTTTCTTTCTCTTAGAGCATGCCTCCAATGCATATCACTGTTGCTTACCATGCCCTTTCTCTAAACCTTCTCTCTCTTCCCCCTTTTTCAGACTCAAAGTACAGCTGTAAAGTTTTAAACTCCTTCCTACCAGCAAAACCTACATTCTTGGTATTCACTCTCAGCTTTTTCTTTTTCCCCTTCCACACTTTAGTGATCTAATCCACCTGTACCTCCTCATCCCTCTTATCTTTCTTTGTTCTCTTCTTTTTCTTCCTTTTTTCTTCCCCCACCTATTTTTCTCTTTCCTTTGGGTCTCACTTCATGAAGTTCTTTTTCTAGAATGGAAGCTTCCCACTATCTTTCTTCTTCTAGAACACCAGCTCCCCACTCTTTGTTCTTGTTTAGGTAGTGAGTAAGAAGGGCAGAAAGACCAACCATTTTTCTTTCTTTCGGTTGCCAATTTGTTTCCTTATTGGAACCATTTTCGTTTTGTGATTCAAGTGCTTTCATTATCATCTCAGGGAAATGAGAAAGTCATGGTGTTTATTAACCTCTTCAGTTGCCATTATCATCTCACTTTTTCTGCAATTTTTTTGTCATCATTTCACCAGACCAGTTCAATCTAGTTCAATTGATTTTGGTTTTCATCAATTCCTTGTTAAAATGATTGCAAATCTGATTAGAATGAATGCTTGCACTGGACCAGGATTCGGTTCCTGCTTGAACCAGCCGATCCAATTTGAATTGAAAAACCATGCCCAAATTGCAATGAATGAAATAAAAAAAATACATGTCTCTATCAAATAACTAGTGTTTTTCCGGCACAATGCACAGTGAAATATGTAAAGACTAATGCTTATAAGAAAATGATAATAAACTATTGAATTAGGTGTGGAAATCCATTAGACAAATATAAAATAATATTAATAGTGATACATTTCAATTAATTTAATCTCTAATAAAATATAGATGTTAAATGATAGATAAAAATAAAAATTAATTAATCAATATAAAAGACGAGTTGTAACGTAAGATTATTAAAATACTTTTAAGAGTTAATTAAAGTACGTATTGAATCTACTAAAAATATGTAGAGTAGAAATACTCTTGTTCATTATAAGTAACTTCTAACCACTTTTTGCCTGTAACCTTTGAAATAGTAACATACAGTTAAACGTGTTTGGAAATTAGTTTTGGAAGATACAATTCAACTTGTGAAAGTGTTTTGACTTGACTTTCATTTAAGGTCATGGTAAAATAAACAGTTAGAGGAAATTATCTTTAACATCTGATCGATAATTGAGATTTGAAGTAATCAATGTCATTCTAACGTATGAAAATTCTTTCCTCTAAGTTTGTGCTAGTAAGAAGGTTGCCCTCAATCATGTGCTTTTCAAGCTTGGTAATATGAATTCTTGTTCCATTGCACAAACCTTTTAATTGGTAAATATTTCTAAGAAACATTACTTGAACTCCAACTTTGTATCTTGATCTACACATAGGAAACCTAGAACAATTGATTTTATTCAAAATTTTTGGAGAATAAAATTTTTGTCTGTATAGTAGGAACAACTTTATTTTCTTGAATAGATGACTGTTATTCCATTTATCAATGATATATATTTACACAAGTAGAGAGCGAGATAAATAAAATACTCCTTGCTTCCATTTATGAAAAATTCCCCTTATCCATCCCCATTTTGATGCTCAACTTCAGCTTGGTAAAATTTGTGGACATACATCCAACATCAATAATTGTCCTTTCTAGTTTTGAGTGCTTCAAGTTGAAAGTCATTCTCATTTGTTGAGGTAATATGGTTGACTTATAGGTGTCTGTGTGCTGATCTTGACCTTAAATTATATGAATGGTTGATATCATCATACTTTCCTATCAACAACTAACAAGAAAGCAATTAAAATATAAAAAGTTTGATCCTATTAACATTTTTATACTAAACTATCACAAACTCAAAGCAATTTTATTACATTTATTAGTTTTATAATTTAATTTATAAAATTCAATAAACTAAATTATTCAAATTTTTTATATAAAAATTTAACAAAATTTTATTTGCAAAAATAACAAAACTAATAAAAATATGAGTAAGAGAACAAATGACAACAATGGATCTTCCTTTTTTCGGTACATCAGTATGAATATCAGATGACTCTCGAGTGGGTCAATCTTGCCTTGTCTTCATTCAAATCTGTATGAGTTCTCCCGTAACTTCCTTCAGTTTATGCGACTATTTGTCACTTCTATTTGCCTTACCTGCCTTACCAGCTAGCCAAGTCAATACCCTGTTTCCTTCCCCACGAGCATGTTGCACTCTGATTACCCATCACCTACTTAACTAGTTTCTAATAATATCTATTAGCTGCTTCACCTGAAGATTTTAGACAAACTCCCTTTCACCAGCCGAATCTGACTCCAACCAAGCTTTCCTAACCCCAACTTCCCATGCCACTTCCAATCCTTCGATCATGACCCAAAGCTCTGACTCTAAAACTGTGCATCAGCCAATTCCCATGTAACACCCCGTAATCACCTATCCTCTATCATCTCTTATTATTCCACCACACACTGCATTCTCATTGTTACATTTCCATGACCCATCAACATTGATTTTGCGCTAGCCTCCTATTAGCATAATCCAAACGATCATCCTCTCCTTTCTTCTCGACTCCCCTTGGTTTAGTAGGTAAGAGTGCTCCTTGGCTATTTCTATCTCCTTAGCACTTATCAGAATATTCATCACTGGATCTTGACTCCTAGGATCAATTGAGTTGAACACAATGTCGTTTCTCATCAACCAGATTTTATGAAGAACCACCCCAAACACTGTACCACTTCAAGTTCTCCTCTCTCCCCGTATGGCTACTCAGATTCATGCTTAACCACTCGTGTATTTAACTATATAAATCTGTGCTAGTGTCTTGGTTGCACGATACGTCTCCAAACATTTGCTACTATATCATAGTCCCTCACTGCATGCAAAGTCATTTCTTTTGGCCCCTTACACACTAGGCACCTCCTATCAGCCGATACATTCATCCTAGCCCTTCTACTATTTGTTAACAATTTTTCTTTGGCACACAACCCAAACAGAGTCTTATATCTTATATTTAATGACTATAATGACGAACCTAACCAAAATTTTGGACAGTGGCTACAGGCATCAATATAAAAAAGTGTAGGTTGAGATAATCCAATGAAGACGTTGGAGAGTAAGATGTGACGGATGATACTTGGGAGGTAAATATTGGTGCAGCATCTCTTGTGGCTAAGAGTACTAAAAATGAGGGTGCGACAAAAGAGGAGAGGGAATTTCTAGTGGAAATAAAGTTAGTGGCTGAATCTATTAGTGAGAACAATCATGCAAGTCGAAAAGAAACTGAAGCAGTATGTGAAGTTCAGTCAAAAGATAGGGATATCTAAGTGGAACCAGTTACTAGTGCTAGCTTAGTGGTTGAATATGATGCACAAAAACCAACTGATATGGCTCCATCAAGGGAGGGTAAAGGAAGCAGTGTGAAAGGCGAGGGGTGAAAGAAATGGAAGAGGAGGGCATGTGAGATTGTCAAGGGGATAGGGGGATCGAAATTGTTTCTAGGAAAAGAAAGGAAGGGGCAATGGAGGTAGAGAATGTGAATGGGGAGAGACCATAAGTTACCATTCAAGGGACACCAAAAAGGAGAGAGCTTGACGCTAAAAAGGCAATTGCTAGTTTCCATCACCACTAATCACCATGATTGCTTAAGTTAGAACTACCATGAGCTAGGGAACCCATGGACAATTAGAGCTTTTAAAAAGCTTATTCAATCAAAAGATCCCGATATTGTCTTCCTAATGGAGACAAGGAAATTTGAAGAGCAACTAGAGAGGTTTAGGCATTGAAGGGGCTATGATAGCATGATAGTGGTAGATTGTGCAACGTTTGGTAGGCAAAGGTTAGCGGGTTTAATGAGCATGTGGAAGGGAGTTGATATGATAATTCTTTCTATGAGAGTGAATAATATTGATATGCAAGTACTCAGCTCAAAATGTTAGCACTCTTGCAGAGCTACGACAATTATGGTTTCATGGAGGATGCCCATAAGGAAAACATTTGGCATCTGATAAAATCTTTGAACACAATGCCACATCTCTCGTGGTTAATGTTTGGGGACTTCAACTATATTCTCTAAAGTGAGGAAAATCTAGAGGTAACCCTACTAATACTTGCATTATTAACAGTTTTGGAAATGCATTACAAATTGTGGGATCATGGATTTGGCTTTTGAGAGGTATCCATCGTAAACACCTAATTTGGTCTGACCAAAATAAATAAAATAAAATAATATATGAATAAATGATACAAATATTAGCAATAAAATAACAAATAAAGAAAATCAAAATACATAAAGAGAAAAGATAAAACAAAAATATAAGTGAAAAAGAAGAAAAGGAAATAATGCAAAAGAAAATGAAAACAAGAAATAGAAAAAAAAAGGAAATTAAAAATGATAAAAACAATACAAAATAGAAAAACGAAAATATAGAAATATAAAAGAGTAAAATAAAGTAAAAAGCAAAAAATAAGGACAATAAGGGGGAAAGGACAGTTGAATAAAAAAAAAGAAAAAAAAAAGAGAAAAGAAAAGAAAGAGGAGGTCGTTGAAAAGCTAGAAAAAAAAAAAAAACTTTGGCAAAATTACTCACCCTCACACACTCCTACATTCATGCAAGACAAAAGAAGGAACCCATGTGAGAAGAGAGGCTTGAAGGTGAATAGAGAAAGGAGAGAACAGCTGAGAGAGGGATAAGGGAAATAGCTGAAGCAAGAGAAGTGGCTGAAACAATAAAGAGAGGAGGGGAAGAAGAAGAAGGAAGGAACCCCACTCTCACACTAGGTAAGTTTCTAAATCTTAGATCTTATCACTACTTTTGATTTTGGATGCAATTCTATGATATAATTGTTGAGCTACAGCTTGATTTTAATTTTGCAGACCAACGTGTGAGAGTTGCCCATTTGACAAATTGTTAAGTGGAAGATCTTCTACCATGCTAATTCTTAACTGTTCTGCTGGTTGTTTGGAATCAATTGGGGAAGTAAATGCTTTTTATGAATTTTATGGACATGACCTTTCATATTCCAGCATGTTCCAATAAAAATTTTAGAGCATTTGGAGTTCACTTGATGTAGATTTTGAAATTGTTTTCATAAGGTATCCTATTTTGGTATGTATGTGAATGTGCTAATGTTTGACTCAATTAATTAAGCAAATGAATTCCATTTCTAATTAAAATTTGTGGAGATAATCTACAATATACCAAAATGTTCCTCTAAAAATTTAAAAGCATTTGGAGTTTATTTGATATGGATTTCAAAATTGTATTCATAGACTATCCTATGCCAGCATATCAATTACTGCTCCTCTATTTTGAGCTCAATTGAATATTCAAATGAATTCCAATTGTTGTGAAATTTTTTGGACTATTTTGATATGGGTTTAAAATTTTCCTTACCAACTATCCTTATTGAAGTTCATTCTGTATAGCATTAGGATTAAGTTGATTTGAGATAGTAAATGAGCAAAGAATAATGAGAAATTTTGTGAACTTAATATTCCATAACATAAGGCATATATGTAAAAATTTCAAGTCATTTTGACTGGTTTGTTATAGTTGCTAAATTTTTCCTTTTTGGCTACTCTATGTTGAATTTATCTCTATACAACCTGAGGATTAATTTGATTTAAAATAGCAAGTGAGTTCCACATTCTATGATTTTTTGTGAGGTTACTAATCCATGGTTGTTGCATGCAAAATTTGGGTAGAAATGAAATCTTTCGATGTGTGAAGTAATTGAATTTTTCCTACTGTCCAAACAACAATCGTGTGCAGTCTCTAAAAATTTTTCACTTTAGTTTTTAACATTATTGAACTCGATTTGTTCTAAATTTTTGTATGTGAGCAATATCACATGTTATCTTAATTATATAAAAATTTTAGAGTGAAAGAAGTTTGTTAAGTTCACTTTCTATATTAATCTTTTAGATGACTCTAAATTAGTTGTGGACTAGAACAACCTATTTACTTGAAAAAACTAATTTGAATAGGGATTTTTTTTGGGAAAATAAGGTAATGATATCATATTTAGTGTCCTGGAAAACTTCCCTAATTTTTATAGAATTTGTGTAGCTCATTTGCTTGCTAATCAGGACTTCCAAAAGTAGTGTTCAGGTATGAATCTAGTCTACGACAATGTGTTTGCTTCCTATCTTGAATAGATTTTGTGTATTCAATTGAATTTTATATTGAATGGCCCTATTTCTTAAATTCCCTTTCTAATGTGGGAATGTGTGCATTTCTACTAATTTGCTTAAGTGAAAAGCATCCGTGATGCAGTTTCCCATTTTTGGATTTCCTTTTCTTAAGTAAGGATTTTAACTATTAAGTGAGAAGTGTCCTCGATGCAGTCCCCAAACTTTGGATTTCCTTCTTTTGAGTAATGATTTTTAACTATTAAGTGGGGAATATTTCTCAATGCAGACCCCATTTCTTAAATTTTTTTTCTTATGAGGGATGTGTGCTATTCTCTTACTTTGTTATAACAAATGGTCATTTTGTGATGGTGCTTCAATTGAGATTTATGATTCCAATCATGTCCTAGTTCGTGCATGGAGAATCATATGTTGGGGTATTGGGTAAGCTTAAAACATTGTTTTTTTTCTCTGAACACATTCCCACTCAAAATTACATGTTTATTGAAATCAAGGAAAGGGATTAAAGCTTGAACTTCTCTTTATTATTGTGCTTACAAGTTTTACCATCTTAGACATTTTTAAACTTACTTCAATAGAAGCAGTGGACTCTTCTTTAATGGATTGATGGTCAAACAAGGAGTCACTTGCCATTAGTCCTGAGTTGAAATTACAATCTAGTTCCAATTCAGAGGGAAAGGACCTATTCTACACTTCTATAAAGGTTCACCAATGTTTGCCTAACTCCCTCAATAATCATTGTTTTCGAAAAATAAATCAAAATAGAGTGGGCTTCCTATGACCAATTTTAGGATTGAGCGCAGAGATAGTTGCCTACAATTTTGAGGAGAGATGTCTAGGAGGACCTAATTTGGAGAGAAAGGGCCAACCTAGTACTTCTAGGTTTCATTGGCATTTTCTTTCTACCTTTTACTAAATCTTATTTTAAACTAAAAAAGTGTTAACTTCCTAACAATGAACTACAGGGTAGAATAAGGAGTCATTCTGGTACTTCTAAAGGAAAACATTCAAGTAGGCCTAATATGGAGAGAAAGGGTTTGCTTGATATTCTTAACTAAGTTTGTTGGTTTCTTCCTCAACTCATTTGAACAAGCCATAGTCAAGTTGACCAACCATTTTCAAACCCCAGTCAAGCTAGGTACACTTCTATTTTTCTAAAAGTCCTAAACAAGCTAGGTAACCACTTTTGATGTAAGTCTTGGACAAACTAAGCATCAAGTAAGCCCTTTCCACAGTAATGGCTAAACGCTATCCACTAGCAATAATAATCACGAATCATGCTTAATCATTTGCCCAAATCAACAGTGGGACAAAAAAAATAATAATAAATTTGTTTTGATAAAACACAAAGCACAGTTTTAAAACCAAAAGTAACAAAACACTAATATGGTATCAAAAAGACACTATAGTGGTGCTAATACCTCCCTTATGTGTAATTTCAATCTAAGTAAGTAATGAGTCCAAATTTTTCTTTATTCCCAAACTTGCTTTTTTGGTGTTCACCACTCTGCTTCACATGTTGACATCCATATACTTGGAGTAATGGGGAAGAGAGGGAACATGATTCATGAAAAACTTGATAGATTTGTAGCCAACCACCTATGGAATGATATCTTTTCAACCAATAGCATTACTAACATGCTTAATTTCAAAGTGACATGCACCAATGATGATCAAATTTAAGAGAGGGGATTAGGTGAGGTGGAGGAAGAAGTATGGAGATTTGAGGGAATGTGGCTCACAAAGGAAGATGTGTCCATTGTTGAAGACACTTATGTGTGGGCTAATGACTTACTAGAAAAATTAAGAGATGTCCAGTTTTTTGGAGAATTGGAGATGGGATAGTTTTAGGAAGCTATCAAAAAAATCTCCACTTGCATGAAAGAATTGATGCATCTGAAAAATTTGCCAAGAACAAAAGATTTTATTTCCAAGCAAAAAGCAACAGAGAAAGAATTGGATGATTAATTGTAACTTGAAGAAATTTTTTGGTGACAGAGAAGCAAAGCCAACTAGCTAAAGTATAGGGGAAAAAACACCAAATTTCTCCATGGGAAGGCATCTTAATGAAAGAAGAGAAACTAGATTGACTATATATCAAATGATGAGAACCACAAATTTTACAATGACGAGGAGATCTCAAAAGTGTTTATTGGATATTTTGTTAATCTCTTCACTGTTGGCCATTAACTATAGATAATGACATCAAATGTGGTGAGAAATAGAATTATTGATGATCTAAAGATAGTCTTGGAGGGTCATTTTACTAGAGATAAAGTTTATTGTGCCTTATAATAGATGCATCCCACAAAATTCCCTAGTAAAGATGATTTCCCAACCTTGTTTTATTAGAAATTTTGGCACAATGTTGGAAATGATGTTTTTGATCAAGTCTTTAGTATTCTCAATCAAGGAATAGATCAAAGTGTGTTAAATCATACTTATATCTATCTAATCCCAAAAATCAAGAAACCAATGCATGCCAAGGATTTTAGGCTTATCAGTTTATGAATCTCTTTAATTAAATTGGCTATTAAGACAATTGCACATAGATTGAAATTGATCCTACCTGAGATAATCACTGAATCTCAAAGTGCTTTTGTCCTTGGGTATCTTATCATAGACAATGTGGTGGTAGCATATGAGATTTTTCACTACATGAGAAAACTAACTAGAAAAAAAAGAATTTTTAGCCATTAAATTAGATATGGGCTAAGGTAAATGAGTGGGTTGAGTGGTGTTTTATGAAGGAAGTGCTAGTTTCTATGGGCTTTTCTGACCACTGGGTAAAGCTAATTATGAACTATTACCTCTTTGACTTTTTCCATTATGGTTAAAGGAAAGACTATTGAATCTTTCTCCCTACATAGAGGATTATGTCAGGGAGACCCGTTGTCCCTGTATCTTTTTATTTTGTGTGTACAGGTGTTTTATTACAAAGGGAACGAAGTGGGGGTAATATTCATGGCATAAAAGTTGCTAGATCAACTCCATCAATTTCTCAATTATTTTTTGTTGACGATAACATATTGTATACTTGTACAATTGACTCTAAGCTTCAGTGTTTGCAACATATCCTTCTTTCTTACTAGTGGGCATCTGGCCAAAAAATTAATTTAGACAAATTTGACTATCTTTTAGCCAAAATGTACCGACAAATAGAAGACTATAATCCAATGGAGGATGGAAATTAAGGCAGTTACTGCCATGCCAAATATTTGGGATTGCCCACATATGTGGGATACGACAAAAAATAAGTATTTAACTTTGTCAAGGATCGGGTTTGGAAGAAACTAAAAGGTTGGAAAGAGAAAGCCTTATCAGAATAGGCAAGGGTTCTTATTAAAGCCAAGACAAGTTTCCAACCAAGCTTCGTTTAGAGGAGTATTCAAAGCTCACAATGGATTCTTGATCAAGGTTGTTATTGGATGGTGGGTAACGGGCTAAATATTAATATCTAGAAGGAATGTTGGCTTCCTTCACAGAATGGTTTTTAAATTTGGAGCCCTGCCTCTAAAGAGGTAATATGGTGTCCCAATTAATTGACAATGATATGTGAATGGGGAAAGAATAAACTATGCAATATTTTCTACCCTTTTGAAGTGGATCAAATTTTTAGCCTGCCTTTAACCAGACTAAACAGAGATGATATATTGGTGTGGAATGGCACAAAAGATGGTATTTTAACGACAAAAAGTGCCAATCACTTTGCTCTTAGTCAAGATGTGCCTGATGTTGGTAGCAGTACTAATTCTCCTTTTCCACATTTCTCCTGGAAAGAACTACGGAGCCTCCAAATACCAAATAAAATTAAACTCTTTCTCTGGAGAGCTTGGCTTAATGCTCTTCCTGCTAGAAGGAATTTACGTAGAAGGGGAGTGGCAGTACCATTATTTTGTCCGTGTTGTAAAATGGGGGGAGAAGACCTTTTTCATGCGCTGGTGGAATGCCCAAAAATTCAACACATATGGTTTGGGTCAAATTTGGGTCTGCAATACTACTTGTCTAAGGAGCCATCCGTTTGGTGGAGAGAATTGAGGTTGTCAGGGTTAGAGGAAGCTCTTGCTTATATCGTAGTACTGATGTGGGGTATTTGGTGGGGCCATAATAAGATATGCTTTGATGGTGTGATGGTTAGTTTTGATGATAAAATGGCCGTCGTGCATAAGTGCCTTACAGGGTATAAGGATTGCACCGCTCTCAGGAGAAGCAAGCAATCGCAGCATAAGGAAGTGGTGTGGAAACCACCAAGTCAACCGCTATTCAAGCTCAATACCAATGCTTCTCTTCTGGGTGAGGGGCATGTCGGTTTAGGGGCCATTATCAAGGATAAGGATGGCCTGGTTTGTGCATCACCATCTATGGGGTTGAAGGAAGTAAATTGGCAGAAGCTATGGCTTTGGAGTTTGGGGTATATCTCACAGTCCAGCTTGGGTTGCAGAGAAGTTTAGTAGCTGAAGTGGACAATTTGGAGATGGTGTTGGCACTCTAGGTGCTTCCAATTCTTCCTCTTACTTTGATTTTAAAGGGAGATGATTGTAGACTATTGATAAGACAGTGTCCTAATTTTACTATTTCCCATGTCTATAGGTTAGGCAATGCAATTGCCCATAGCTTAGCTAAACTGACAGTTGACATTGAGAATCCAACTTGGGTGGTTCTACACCTCCCAGTATTGTAATGCTGCTTTATAAGGATGTTGTATTGGCTCCTAATCAATAAAGAGTAATGCTATTTCTATATCATTTCTTCGCTACATTCGTTACATCACTGACGTGGCATTCGACATGGCAATGGATCAGCGAGAAATGGAACAATGCCAAATTGAAAATTTAAGCGCAATGAAAGCGACAATAAAACACCCAGCCTCTCTCTCTCGCTCCCGCTCTCGCTCTCTTGCTCTCGGTCGTCGGCCTCCTTTGTCACTACTTGCGCAGCATCGGCTCAGCTTTCCCGGCTCTTACGTCGCCATTGCTGTCCAGTCAGCCTGTGAACTTTGTCGCTCATTTTCCCTCACACATCAGCTCAGCTTTCCTGGCCTCTTCTCCCAGTCGTTTGTCGCTGTCGCTGTCCAGTGAGTCCTTCTTCTGTTATTGCCGTTGCAGTTCATGTCTTGCATATTACATTTTAAATATGGCTTGTTACATTTTAGCTATTGCACGTTACAATTTAGCTATTGGAGTGTTACATTTTAGCTATGGCTGTGTCTTGCATGTTATATTTTACATATGGCTTGTTACATTTTAGCTATCAGAGTGTTACATTTTAGCTATTGCACATTACAATTTGGCTATTAGAGTGTTACAGTTTAGCTACGGTCATGTCTTGCATGTTACATTTTAAATATGGCTTGTTACATTTTGGCTATCGAAGTGTTACATTTTAGCTATTGCACATTACAATTTGGCTATTGGAGTGTTACATTTTAGCTATGGCTGTTACAAATTGGCTATTGTAGGACAATGTGCGAGCAAAGTGAGACCCTCAATTTAGTTGATGATAATAGAAGAAGTTGTGAAGAGGTTGGCACATTAACCCCTGTAGAATGTAGTAGTCATGCGGCAAATGATGAAAATCAATCAAACCAGCTTGTTGACCCACCTAAAAGAGGAATGGTATTTACATCAGCAAATGAGGTGAAAGAATATTATAGAAAATATGCAGATCAAGTTAGGTTTGAAATAATAACGAGAACATCAATTAAGCATGGGGATGGTCAAATTCGTTATCTTTGTCTTGCATGCTTAAGGGAGGGTAAACAATCCAACAAACCATTAAAGAATGTGAGAAGTTGTCCCTCAATGAAACAAAAATGTGATGCAAAGATTACTGTCTCTTTATGTGATAGTGTCGGGTGGCAAATAAAGCATGCAATCATTGATCATAATCATGCAGTTAGTCCAACCAAATCTAGACTTTTTAGAAGTCACAAACACCTTGATATGCATGTGAAGAGAACTCTGGAGCTAAATGATGCAGCAGGGGTACGAACGAACAAGACCTTCCAAACTCTCATTGTTGAGGCAGGAAGTCATGAGAACATGATATTCTATGAAAGAGACTGTCAAAATTACATTGAAAAAGTGCGAAGAGCCATAAGGAAGAATGGGGATGGCGATGCCCTTCATAAATATTTCTTGAGAATGTAGGAACAAAATGATAAATTCTTCTATGTGATTGATTTAGATGAGACAATGCGTTTAAGAAATGTGTTTTGGGCTAATGCAAGAAGTAGAGCTGCATAGGAATTCTTTGGTGATGTAATTACATTCAACACCACATATCTAACAAATTAATATGAAATGCCTTTTGCAGCATTTGTTGGTGTGAACCATCATGGACAATCCATACTTCTTGGATGGGGGTTGCTGTTTTGTGAGGACACAGAATCATTTGTGTGGTTGTTTCAATCTTGGTTGAAGTGCATGCACTGTGTTCCACCAAAAGGAATTATTACATATCAATGCAAGGCCATGCAAAATGCCATTGAGATAGTGTTTCCATCCACCTAGCACCGTTGGTGTCTATGGCACATTATGAAGAAGCTGCCTCACAAGCTTGGTAGTTATGATGCTTACAAGTCCATTAGTCATAATTTGAAGAGTGTTGTCTATGACTCATTAACTGGTAATCAATTTGAAGAGGATTGGATGAAGGTTGTGGAACAATTTGATCTTCAAGATAACGAATCGTTAACAGGGTTATTCCATGAGTGGACACAGTGGGTTCCTACTTATCTAAGACATAGCTTTTAGGCAGGTATGTCTACAACCCAATGAAGTGAAAGTATGAATGCCTTTTTTGATGGGTACGTAAATAAGCAAACTAGTCTGAGACAGTTTCTAATGCAATATGACAATGCATTGAGGGATAAGGCAGAGAAGGAGTTTGAAGCTGACTTTCATTCATTCACTACTACCCTTCCTTATGCAACTAAATCACCATTGGAGAGACAATTTCAGTCAGCTTATACGCATTCAAGTTCAAAGAGGTGAAAGTAGAATTTGTTAGAAAAGCGGATTGCAAACCGCAACTCACTAATATTGAAGGAGATATAAAACATTATGCTGTTCTTGAATGCGATATTGTTGGGGATAAGCCAAAGAAAAAAACATTTCAAGTCACCTTTAATAGTGCAAACATTGATGTGAATTGCACATGTTTGTTATTCCAGTTTAGGGGAATTATTTGCAAGCATTTACTTGCAGTACTTTGGCACAAGGAAATTGAGGAAGTGCCTTCAAAGTTTGTCTTGGACAGATGGAGGAAAAATATCAAAAGGAAGTATATGTTAATCAAAACAAGCTATGACATTAAGCAACTTAAACCTCAAATGCAAAGGTGTGAGTTACTTTACAAGAAATTTGTAGCTGTAGTTGAAGCCGCCACTGAATCTAAGGATACCACAGCCTTTGTTGTAGATAGTCTTGATCAGTTAAGGTCTGAAATTGGAAAAGTGTCCACCAAATCGAGAAGGTCTGCTGAGGATAGAATGGTCACTCCTATTGACAATGTTCTTGAGACCATGAATGGTTCAAGTGATAAGGTCTTAAGCCCACACCAAGTTTGTCTTAAAGGACGACTAGGTTCTAAAAGATTGGTCTCAACATGGGAGAAAAATTGTAGAAGAAAAAGACAAAAAAAGAATGCATGCAATGCAATGGTATGGCCATTAATTTGTGACTATATTTGTATTTTGTTAAATTTGTTTGCAAAAATAGTAAGAAAAGATATTATGATTGAAACATAGTGGATAGTAATCAAGATGTGGTCATTCATTATTGTGTTCGTCTTATGCGATAGTGAATGGTGTCTTGCAGATCTCGCACACAGCAAATGAATCAAATGAAACAATGGCGGTTTCAAGCAACCCATATCATGCAACAATTGCTAGTCAATCTTCTTTACAGGATGATATCTTATCAAATAGTGATGGCCATCTATTGTTAAGCAATAGTTGTGTCTATCCTCAGTTTGAAGAGTCCTAGTAGAGTGGACCTCTGTTAGAGGATGTTTCATTCGGAGACTTGGACTTGCGTTTGTAACATGTAAGTTTAAGTATAACATTCAATAGCTATAATGTAACACTTGATTGTTAACATGTAACACACATTAGGTGAAATAGGTTCACGCTGAGGAAAAATTGTATATGCAATTGTTGAATTGTAACATGTAAGTTTAAATGTAACATGGCAATAGATACAATGTAACATGCAATTGATAGGTAAAATGTACCCACCATTCTGTCTTCCCCTTTTCTATCATGATTTGTTTTCTATCCATGCGTGAAATGTTAAAGTATAACACGGCGATAGCTAAAGTGTAACTTGATGATTGCTAAAGTGTAACGTATGATACAGAAGTGTAACTACCGGTAGCTAAAGTGTAACCTTAAATGGAATGTGAACTCTGCCTAAGAAAATAGTATGATGCACTAATGTGAGGTGTTTCCTTTAAATGGCACGATTACTATATCGTTAGGAAGTAGTTTTGATCAATTGCATCTGAATTGAAACATGCAACTTCTTATGGGTAATATAGCTAAAGTGTAACCTAGCAATTGTTAAAGTGTAACGTTCGATATAAAAGTGTAACTACCCATAGCTAAAGTGAAACTTTTAATGGAACGTTAACTTTGCTGAAGAAAATAGCATGATTCTCTAATGTGAGGTGTTTCCTTCAAATGGAACATTTCCTATGCATTCAGAAGTAGTTTTGATCAATTGCATCTGAATTGAAACATGCAACTTCTTACGGGTAACATAGCTAAAGTGTAACCTACCAATTGCTAAAGTGTAACGTATGACATAGAAGTGTAACTACCCATAGCTAAAGTGTAACTTTCAATGGAACATTAACTTTGCCTAAGAAAACAGTATGATGCACTAATGTGAGGTGTTTCCTTCCAATGGAACGTTTACTATGCGTTAGGAAGTAGTTTTGGTCAACTGCATCCGAATTGAAACATGCAACTTCTTATGTGGAACATGGCCCATAGCTAAAGTGTAACCCACCGATTGCTAAAGTGTAACGTACGACACATAAGTGTAACTACCCATAGCTAAAGTGTGACTTTCAATGGAACGATAACTTTGCATAAGAAAAAAGTATGATGCGCTAATGTGAGGTGTTTCCGTCAAATGAAACATTTGCTATGCGTTAGAAAGTAGTTTTGATCAATTGCATCCGAATTGAAACATGCAACTTCTTACAGCAACATAGCTAAAGTGTAACATATGATATGGAAGTGTAACTACCCATAGCTAAAGTGTAACTTTTAATGGAACGTTAACTTTACCAAAGAAAATAGTATGATGCCCTAATGTAAGGTGTTTCCTTCAAATGGAACGTTTGCTATGCGTTAGGAAGTAGTTTTGATCGACTGCATCCGAATTGAAACATGCAACTTCTTACGGGTGACATGGCCATAGCTAAAGTGTAACCTGGTCATTGCTAAAGTGTAACGTACGATATGGAAGTGTAACTACCCACAGCTAAAGTGTAACTTTTAATGGAATGTTAACTTTACCAAAGAAAATAGTATGATCCTCTAATGTGAGGTGTTTCCTTCAAATGGAACATTTACTATGCGTTAGGAAGTAGTTTTGATCAATTACATCTGAATTGAAACATGCAACTTCTTACGGGTAACATAGTTAAAGTGTAACCTACCGATTGCTAAAGTATAACGTACAACATAGAAGTGTAACTACCCATAGCTAAAGTGTAACTTTTAATGGAAAATTAACTTTGCCTAAGAAAACAGTATGATGCGCTAATGTGAGGTGTTTCCTTCAAATGGAACATTTACTATGCGTTAGGAAGTAGTTTTGGCCAATTGCATCCGAATTGAAACATGCAACTTCTTACGCGGAACATGGCCATAGCTAAAGTGTAACCCATCGATTGCTAAAGTGTAACGTACGACACAGAAGTGTAACTACCCATAGCTAAAGTGTAACTTTCAATGGAATGATAACTTTGCATAAGAAAAAAGTATGATGCGCTAATATGAGGTGTTTCCATGAAATGGAACGTTTACTATGCGTTAGGAAGTAGTTTTGATCAATTGCATCCAAATTGAAACATGCAACTTCTTATAGCAACATAGCTAAAGTGTAACCTGGCCATTGCTAAAGTGTAATGTACGATATGGAAGTGTAACTACCCATAGTTAAAGTGTAACTTTTAATAGAATGTTAACTTTACTGAAGAAAATAGTATGATGCTCTAATGTAAGGTGTTTCCTTCAAATGGAACGTTTGCTATGCGTTAGGAAGTAGTTTTGATCGACTGCATCCTAATTGAAACATGCAACTTCTTACAGGTGACATGGCCATAGCTAAAGTGTAACCTGGCCATTACTAAAGTGTAACGTACGATATGGAAGTGTAACTACCCATAGCTAAAGTGTAACTTTTAATGGAATGTTAACTTTACCAAAGAAAATAGTATGATGCTCTAATGTGAGGTGTTTCCTTCAAATGGAATGTTTACTATGCGTTAGGAAGTAGTTTTGATCAATTGCATTCAAATTGAAACATGCAACTTCTTACGTGGAACATAGCTAAAGTGTAACCGACCGATTGCTAAAGTGTAACGTTCGACACAGAACTGTAACTACCCATAGCTAAAGTATAACTTTTAATGGAACGTTAACTTTACCGAAGACACATCCTCTACCATGACACCATTTGCATGAAAGTTACATTTTAGCGATTGAGTGTTAGACTTTATCTATTTGCATGAAAGTTACACTTTAGCTATCGGTAGTTACACTTTCATATCGCACATTACACATTAGCAAGCGGCAGGTTACACTTTAGCTATGGCCATGTCACCCATAAGAAGTTGCATGTTTCAATTTGGATGCAGTCGATCAAAACTACTTCCTAACGCATAGCAAACGTTCCATTTGAAGGAAACACCTCACATTAGTGCATCATACTGTTTTCTTAGGCAAAGTTAACGTTCTTTTAAAAGTTACACTTTAGCTATGGGCAGTTACACTTCTGTATCGCATGTTACATTTTAGCAATGGCCAGGTTACACTTTAGCTATGTTACCCGTAAGAAGTTGCATGTTTCAATTCGGATGCAATTGATCAAAACTACTTCCTAACGCATAGTAAACGTTCCATTTGAAGGAAACACCTCACATTAGCGCATCATACTGTTTTCTTCGATAAAGTTAACGTTCCATTAAAAGTTACACTTTAGCTATGGGTAGTTACACTTCCATATCGTACGTTACACTTTAGCTATGTTACCCGTAAGAAGTTGCATGTTTCAATTCGGATGCAATTGATCAAAACTACTTCCTAATGCATGGTAAATGTCCCATTTGAAGGAAACACCTCACAATAGCGCATCATATTGTTTTCTTAGGCAAAGTTAACGTTCCTTTAAAAGTTACACTTTAGCTATGGATAGTTACACTTCTGTATCGCATGTTGCACTTTAGCAATGGCCAGGTTACACTTTAGCTATGTTACCCATAAGAAGTTGCATGTTTCAATTCGGATGCAATTGATCAAAACTACTTCCTAACACATAGTAAACATTCCATTTGAAGGAAACACCTCACATTAGAGCATCATACTGTTTTCTTAGGCAAAGTAAACATTCCATTAAAAGTTACACTTTAGCTATCCATAGGTTACATTTTTGTATTACGGGTTACATTTTAGCAATCGCCAGGTTACACTTTAGCTGTCGCCATTTATCACAGGTTACACTTTAGTTATGCGTGGTTCCTTTTATCACATGGTTTTTTAAGAAAGGAAACCAAGGATCAGCTGTTGCAACTTGGCACTCTAAAGAAAATCAAGGAAAAAATAAGGAAGTGCAGCACATTTATGCGTGAGAATTGGATAACCAAAATCAGATTAATGGCAATGCATATTCATATAAAGAAAAAGTTTAAACACATATTTACAACTTAAAAGCACCACCACAACTTTGGGGCACTGTATAGGACTTCATGATCAATAATACAAACCTCAAACTCAATAGTAACTCATCTTTGAACCAGAGTTCGACCGACAGAGTGAACTGACACAGCACTATAGGATGGGGTTCGAAATGAAAATGAACAAGAGTCATTCTTCCTTTTACTTCGAGCTGCGCTCTGTTGATTTTTTTTAAAATTTTTTCCACCCCATAAAATAGTTCATAGAAGGAGGGCTGACTGGACAACGACGGCGACGAAAGAGCCGAGAAAGCTGAGCCAATGATGCGTGAGTGGCGACAAAGGAGGCCAGCGACCGAGAGCTGGAGAGCGAGAGAGCGAAAGCGGGAGTGAGAGGAAAGGCTAGGTGTTTTATTGTCGCTTTCGTCATGCTTAAATTTTCAATTTGGCATTGCTCAATTTCCTGTTGCTCCATTGCCACGTCGGCGACGTAGCGAACGTAGCGAATAAATGACGTAGAAATAGCATTACTCATCAATAAATTATCCTACTGTTTCTTTTCCCAAAAGAAAAAAACAAAAGGAAGACGAAAATATTTCCTTTGTCTAAAATAAACTTTTTAAAAGTATTATCTATCAAAATATCATTTTGTTATAAATTTACATTATCTTATTTTTTTTAAAACAATCAAACTTATACTCAAATTATTGTCTTTATCTTTATTATAAATGTTATATCCTATAAAAAAAAGACTATTTTTGTAAACATTGATGTCTTATTAAGCGATTAATGTAGCATCAATTTCATTGATACAAAAATTATAACAAATATTTTTATAATAAAATTCTACTTTTTTAATAGCTCTATTCATTCTTATGATAAATGTTATTTGTTAATAATACTTTATTTTATAACTTTTTTATAAATTATTTCATTAAATATTATATAAAGTATTTAATATAACATCAATTATCTTAACTAAAAAGATTATAACAACTATTTTTGTTAGAAAAACTGTACTTTCTTAATCTGCTCTTTCACTCTCATTCTATATGATATATTTTATTAAAAATTAAAATTTATTTACCTTTGTTAGTATTCACTCTTTTGTTAAATATTTGATATACCATCAACTAGTTTATCTAAAAAAAGAATTTTTATTATTTTATGATTAATATGTAAAAGTCAAAAATATTTTTTGAACTATTATATACTTTATAAGGTTTTTCAATTTTTTTTATTATGTTATTGTGATAAAATAAAAGAATTCCAAAGGACTATGAAATAGAAGAAAAAAGTATAATAAAAAGAAATTTCAAAAATATTTAATATTATTCAAATCTAACATTTAAATAGTTTTATTTATTATGATTTGTGCATCTTTCTATTAAAATATTTATTTACAAAACATACCTAAATTAAATGATAAAAAAAAATCATGTGTAACACACGCTATATATAATATATGCATTTTTATTGAATTATTTATATACAATAAACTTAAATTAAATGATAAAACAAAGTCACGTGCAAAACACTTGTAAAAGTTTTAGTTAGCAAAATACTTTTATAATAAATTTATTTGTAAATTATATATAACTAAATATTACGCTATGTATAATATATGCATCTTTTTATTAGAATATTTATTAAAAAAAAATTATGATAGCAAGGGGCTTGATACCAACAAAAAAAAGAAAAAAAAAAAACACTACAGTATCGCATATCAATGCGCTTCAATCTGGGAGGCTTCAAAGGATAGGAGTACCAAAAGAAGATGTGAGCGGCAAATTGGTCTTTCTGAGGGTGTGGAACTGGAGTTACGTACCACTTTGTTAGGCACATAGTGCTTAATTAATTTTAGGAAATTATCTTTTAAACCAGTAATTGCTATTTTTAGCATTGGAGGACTTAAATTATCACATTCATGATTGAAAAGTTGTATGTTAGACAAACCATAATTGGACACACATGCACAATTAAAGTAATTTGGTCAATTATATGTATAATACATAATGACTTATTAAATAGGCAAATGATAATTGGACACACATGCACCATTAAAAGGACGCCCAATTATCATTTCCAAATGTTAAAGATGAGCGTCTTCCATTAATGAATTTTTGAATTTTCATTTTATTTATTTTAAAATATTTATCATTAATTTGCTTGGAGTTGACTTAATCCATCAATTAAAAATTTCCTTTTATGTGTAATTAGAAAGCAAAGTTGTAATGCTAACTTTTTTATTCATTTCCATATTTAATTAAATTAGGCCTATTTATTTTTCAGCAACATAATCAATAATTGATTATGTATTTAATCTAATATAATTAAGAATTATGTCCTAATGATTAAAATTGATTTATCTGCCTAATCAAATAATTAGAAGTTTTGATTTTAATTATTTAAAGTTCCCTCCCTCAAACTGGTTTATTTGGTGAATTAAACTACATGTCAATTTCAGTCTTTCACCAAATTTCGATCATCTATTTACATAATAACCAAATAAATGAAGCCAGATTGTTTCAACAAATAATTATTTCTTAATTAAATTATGCCAAAGTTTTTCAGACCTTAATTTAGTTTGATATAAATGATGCAAATCAATTTCAATCCTTGATTAGAGGGAGCCAACATCAATTCCCAAAATTCATGGCAGCATGCTAGTCTCATGGTATTTACAATCAATTCACGTTTGCTTGTCTATGTGTCTTCCCCCCCAACAAATTAATTTTTAAATGAATTTTAAATGAATGTATATTTAAATTTATTTCTATATTTAAATCTTGGCATAATACAATGTTTATCTCTATGACAATTGCAACCCACTTAAATCAAGAAATTGAATACTGTACAATAATAATATGTGTTCTATCAATTTGTCAATTAATTATTAATTTAATTAATTGTCAATTAATGTAACTTAGACATATAATTTAGTAAAAAGATTTGCCCAAATTTTGTCATTGGCTTGATTTGTGGAAAGCACTAATGGCATGTTCCTTTAAATGGAATTGGGTAATCTTTAATTGTGACTAAATCCAAATCACAAAAATTATGTCAATTTTTATTTCAAGAAATACGATTTAAGATTGTAGATACCTTCTTCTATGAATAATAATTTTTAAGCTGAAACTAATTGTGAATTACTTCTATAAAAGGTGGTCAAGTTTCTTCTTCTATATTACAAGGACTATCACCTTTTTTTCTTAAGCTCACATAATTATGGGTACCTTCTTTCTAATTATTAAAGTTATTTAAGTTAAATTAGGCCATAATTTATTCATCAATCAATTGACCTTTAAATTAATTAATCGCCACTCTAACCTCTAATTTGATTACATGCACTAATAGTTTAAATTAATAGTACAATAATCCTGAATAATGCCAATCATGCCATTAACAACCCAAATTGATAATTGACAATTATGTAATTTAAACGATAAAATCCTAATCAACTATGTATGTTTCGCATCAACCAATTAACTAACCTTGATAAATGACATCAAACTAATTGAGTTTCAAATTTTGCAATGAACACCTTTTTTTTTCATTAGAAACCCTGATTTGTTCAATAAATTAGCAAAAAGTAATAACACAAAAAGTTATTTAACACTGCTTACATTTTACCTTCTTGGTTCAAAAGTTACATGTTTTTTAGTGGCATTTAACTCAACTATTTGTGGAAAAAATAATAAAACAGTAGATCCAGCCCCTGGTTGTGGTTAGCACCAAAGTAAATGTGAATTGTGATATATCACTACCAACATACAATGCAATCAAACAATTTATGCTGAAAATATTATGTTAGTATGAGGAATACAGTGTTCTCACATATTTTCATAATGAGATGCTGCAGAATGTTGATTTATTAAAATCTATAGTTTAGTCTCTGAATTTTAATAAGTTACTGATTTAAATTTAATGAAATAAAGATTGTTTAAGTTTTAAAGTGTAGGAATAAGGGGACAATAGAAATAATGCTATCCATCAAAAAATTGATGGACAAATGCCAAGGAAAATTTGGACAAGCATAATAAGAAACAGAAAATAAAGGTGTTCACATTGTAGAAGAAAGAATTTACATAACCGAAATTCATACCAAACAAAATAAAACCCAAAATAATAGGAAATCTTTTGGCAAGGACGATATATGTAATTATATGAAAAGCTTCAATGGCATTGATGATTGTATCTTTCTTACAGAATCCTAATGTTACAAATGAACTATATAAGTTGTACAACAACACATCTTTTGTGGTCATAACCATACTTCCGTGCTTTCCCCTTTGATTTGGAGTTAAAATTATGAGCTTTTAGCTCATTTTTGTGAGCTACAGTTGCAAGACCGCCCCTGTGGTTGAACAGCATGCCCGGAAGAGACAATAATATCTATGCTTCTTGAGCAGGTTTAGCTGTATTTGTAATGCAAGCATCCTTTCCCCTTGGCTTACAAACAGCATCATCCTTGATCTTTGGGGACACAATTAGAGTACGAATGCCAATGCCATAATTCCAAAGCCCATCAAAGCTGTGGGAGTTTACACCTTGGAAATCCCTTGTGCTAGCAAGGCCTAGGTTGATGAGACAATCTAGGAATGAGTACATCTGCCAAAATTAAACAATATCAATGCAGAATTAGAGTTTACCTATATGAAAATATTGATAGCATGCAACATAGCAGATCATGGAGGAATCTGTAAGATGTGAACTCAATAGCATGTGAAATCTATACTCAATAGGAAAACTGTAACCTTTGAATTTTTTTTAATAGAATAGTTCTAACAGATATCAAATTCACCTATTTGGAGAATGATGGGGGCAAGATACTTGAAGTAAAAAATTGCATGTGGTGTTATTAAAACGATGAATCAAAAGAAAATGATGGAGGCAATGGAAGACAAGGAAGCAGAACAATGTACCCGGTAGAGGAGGAGGCATAAATAGAAAGGAATAAAAGAATCAATCCATAGAAATGAATCCAAAATATGTAAATCGAAAGGCACCAATGTTAATCTAAACAAAACACTAAAGGCATCAATGGGAAAAATAAAATTGTAGAATGATGAAGATTTACCTTTGTCACTAATGATGTGGGCGGGATACCTAGAAAAAAAAAAAAAAAAAAACAAAGGAGAGTGGCATTGGCAGATAAGAAAGCAAAACAAAGTACTTAGTAGGGAAGAAGGCAGGATTGATGTGCCTAGTAATAGAATGGATCATGCAGGATCAAGATTGGCAAGGCGGCGCTGGAAGCAAACACAATCAAAGACCCATGAGAGAGGAGAATAGCTACATATTTGATCCTAACGGTAGGGTAAAAGTGGACTGATAAACTCCCTATTTATATGCCTTTTTTAAATCTAAATTCTAAAAAGGCAATAATTCTAAATTAATTTATTTTGATGAGAGATTATAAGAAAAAGAGAAAGTTAGCCAAGGATGCACACAAATTTCATTCTACAAGACAGGTGTCACATTTAGATGCATCTATGGAAGGATACTTAGCATTATTGCATTTTGAGTGATTTTTCTCTTAGTATATTATATCGTAATATGATTCTTGTGGGAGTTTTATATTGGATCTATGCAAACCTAAAATCACACAAATCAAAATAAATAGTCCAGAATCAAATATGAGATGCCCACCTCAATTCCATCCCTACAACTACATGGCACACAAACTCTTTCTGAACAATCCCTACTAAAAGAAGAGATCCAAGAATTACATACCTAAAAAGTAACCATAAAACTATGAGTAACTTGTACATATCGGAGATCAAAGTCTTCCTCTCCTTTTCCTCATCCACAAATATTGAATGACCTTAATGGCAAAACCACCAATAAATAGATATCTATAGGATAAAAAATGGGACTTAGCCTCATTATAAACCTTGATTGTGGCTCACCCATCAATGACACTATAATAGGCTCTCCATACAATAAAATCTAAGCACATCCTTAATTAACAAGCCTAAGCCCAAAGGTGAAACAACCCTCTAGATCACTTTTAACATAATAGGTATAAGTTAACTGGGCTACATATTCAACCATTTAAACAAAACAAAATTGAAAAAATGGTAGCCCACAATTTAAATATTTTCTTACATTCTCTTACTTAGGCAACATTGATTACATTTTAAGTTATTTGAAAAATTTTCATTAAAAAGATTCTCAAATTGAATATCAACTATGGCCACTAAACTAACATAGTCTCCATAATCACCTTAAATATATGATCTCATCTTATAACACAACTAACATACAACTATGGACTAGGATACACTTTTGTTAGTATAACTCTCACATAATCACATAAGCTAATCGCATTATAGACATGATCACAAGCATATGGTATGTAGTTACACTTACATAACATAGCCAAGTGATCCTCCTATGCTATCGTGTAAAAGTGCTCATAGCCTTTCTCATGTAAGTCACCACATCTTCCTAAGAAGACCAATAACATTGCTTCTCATAAAGCTACACACTGTTTCACAATAAGAACTCTATAGTGAATCAATCCAAAAGAAATAAATTCTCTACAAACATCCACATAAGGAGTAGCAATCACAATGCTCTCTCTAAGACAGCATCACATCTCGAGATAAACCGGTCTATCATTCACATGATCAAAGTAACAAGACATAAATCACATTAAAAATTTAACATCATGTGCACATTGTAGATACCTAATTTTGTCCGGCCCACTTCTCAAAACTTTAACATAAATTACAAACCTCAACTCAAACTAAAAAAAAATAAAATTAAATAAAATTAAGCCCAAAATACAATTAAACTCAAAAATAAAACCAAGCCCACACACAAAAATAAAATTTAAAATAAAACTAAAATAAAATTAGAAAAATAAAAGATAAGATAATCAAAATTTAAAAATGATAATACAAGATAAATTGAAGAGAAAATAATAAAGAGATAAAGATAAAAATAATAAAGAGATAAAAAAAAGATAAGAGAGGATAAATAAAAGAAAACTAAGATAATTCAAGAATAATATGATGATAAAGATAAAAATCTGAAATCTAAAAGATAAATAAAATGTTAGAATTAAAAAGATAAAAAAATAAAAAAATAAGAGTTAAGATAAAGTTAGGAAATAAGAATTTAACTAAAAACTAACTCTAAATTAAGTAATTATAAAAACACCCACTCATGCACAAGAAAAAGGGGCTTTTCACGTAGTAAAAAAAAGGAGAGAGCTTAGAAAGGATTTTAGCCTACAAGAAAAATTGCACACTCTTCACACCACAAGCATACACCCTTTTTCAAATCACACAAAGGAAGACACTCAAGGTAAGCCCCTTTCCTCTTTTCTTTTAGATTCATATATGTTGCTCAATTTTAATCATGTAGATCTCATACTCTAATTCTAATATAGCTAGGATTGTTTTTGCTATAGTGTTTGCATAACTTTCATTTTTATTAATCATGGTGTGCATGTGTTTTCACATTCTTTCACCCCTTTTATCTTGATTTACTGTAGGTCTCTACATGCAAATAAAATCATGTCAAAATTCTGCATATTTTGCACTATTAGCATTCATAGATTCCATCTTTAATTTTGCATAATCATGCGCATGATTAAATTCTGCATATGGTGTTTTAATTTTCTACACACATCTATTTTATACTATTTTGAACATTCAAGCTTCTATTTTTGCATGGTTTTGCATTCTGTTTAAATAGTTTTGTACTGCATCTTGAACTAAAATTCTACACTGTTTTCTGTTTGAAAATTCTGCACATTATTTCATTCTGTTCTTTCTGACTTCCACAAATTCTACACTGCAATTCAACTTCTGCATTTTGTTTCATAAATTCTACACAAAATAAGTTTTAGCAATCCTATTTCTATTTTGCTGTTTTGTTTCTGCATTCTGTATAGAATCTTCATATGACTTTTACATACTAAAAATTCTGCATGTTTTGTATTAAAGATTCTGTACATATTTTAGCCTAGGCAATGTTCTTGTTGATCTTCCATATGCATTGATTTAATTTCTGGTCGATTTTCCATAAAATGTGAGCATTAGGATTATCTCTTAAAAAACTCTAATATCATTACCTTGAGTTCTTCTTTAGTCCTAAGCAATTTTGGCTCTAACTTAGTCACACTAGGCAAGCCACTTTTCTTAAATCTTAATCCTAGTTTCTAGTCAAGTTAGTTAAGTAAGGGGATTTTCTTAAAATTATTTTTAAAACCCCGGCCTGGAATAGAAAGAAGATTTTCTTAAAATTATTTTAAAACCCCAGACTGGAATAGGAGGGGCATTTTCTTAAAATTGTTTTTAAAACCCCGGCCTAGAATAGAAAGGAGATTTTCTTAAAATTATTTTAAAACCCCAGACTGGAATAGGAAAGGGATTTTCTTAAAATTATTTTTAAAACCGCAGACTGAAATAGGAAGGGAATTTTCTTAAAATTATTTTCAAAACCCCAGACTAGAATAGGAAGGGGATTTTCATAAAACTATTTTTAAACCTCGGCCTGGAATAGGAAGGAGATTTTTCTCAAAAAAATATTTTTATCCCGATCTGGAATGGGCAGGGATTATTTTCAAAAATCTTTTAAAACCAACGTAAATTAATCAAAGTAATTGATTAGGTCATTTTTGGTATCGAAAGGGCATTTAGGGTGCTAACACCTTCCCTAAAATGTAACCAAGCCCCAAACTCAATCTTTGAAATGTAGATCATTTTAAATTAGGTGTTTGATCTCACCTTTAGATAATTTAGGTCAGTGGTGACTCCAAAATCAAATTTTAGGGTTAACAGCTTGGGGACTCCACTGGGGACATTAGAGGGTTAGGCCAATTTAAAAGTGATCTTATTAATTTCTTGATTGATTTGTTAGTTTATTTTTGTGGAGATGACGAAATAAAAGATACGCTTACTAGCTTTTAGTGTTTTTGGATGTTTAAATTTTGTACCTATTTATTTTTATAAATGTATATATTTACTTTTTTTTAGATTTGAGATATGATTCCCCATACATACTATCTCTCTACGCACTAGAATAAAGGAGGGGTCATGACCCCTGTGCTCTATACTCGGGCCATTTAAGGTACCTTGTAGGCTAGAGGGGTGTAGTAAGGTTAGCCTTCGAGAGACCTTTGGTCTCCGCATGGGCGCCCGAAACACCCTAATCAAATTTATTCTTCTGTGGATAATTTGGGGACCTGATGTAGGAAACATAGAACCTACCTTTACACTAATAATAGCCTTAGAGCTATCCCTTATGAGAGAGAGTGTTGGCCCAAGCCCATAAGAGTGAATAAGGACTTAAGACTTACCTGAAATTAGGCACAATGGGGAACATTTCCTTTATCTCATCACATGTTTATGATCATGTTTTTAGCACAATTCTCCTACCAAATACATGTTATTTCTATATACATGAAGTCCTTTAACTTAAGATTTATTTACATTTAGGATAGATGGGAGCAAAAAAAAAAAAAAGAAAAAGAGGAAGAGCCTTTTGAGATTTCTAAAACTTTCTTTGACAAAATAAATTAGAATAGGAAATAATTTAGGGATTTGCCTAGGAGATGTAGACCATCACCAACATGGGTAGAAATAGGTCTAAAGAAAAATCAAGGAAAGAAAAAAGAAAAAAAAAAAAGCATGCATTCTTCATTAACGCTCATTCTCTTTTTTGCATAAATTGCACATTTTTACTTCATGCATGGCATCACATTCATATGCATATATTCTCATTTGCATACCAATAATGCATTGTTTACTCAAAAGGATAACAAGTAATCATGGCTCTGACAACTTGTTCCCGAAGTAGGCAGCTGGAAGGCTTAGGTCAGGAAAATCCTAAGCAAGAAAAAACAATGGAGGAAATGCAAAGCGAGATCAACCAACTCAAGGGTCAATTAGCCAAAATAATGGAAATGATGAAACTACAAGCTCAGAATAGCTGTCAAGGGCCAAAAGATCTCCACAATCAAGAACAAGAAGCTCAAAATAGCTATCGAGGGCCAAAAGATACTTGTAATCAAGAGCAACCTAAGGATCAGCAAGCCCAAAACTATAATCAGGACAAGGGCTCAGAAGGCAAAGTCATCCCAAACTTTGATGATCCAACGAAGCAAGACGAAGCAAGAGAAACTAAGGAAGGCCATTGAGGAGGCCAAGGCCCAAGAGAGGTATGAGATTCTGGAAGCTAGAATGAGGAAGATTGAAGGATTCTCAGATGATGATGATGTGTTGGATCTCTCAAAAATGGGACTAGTCCCTGATGTGACCTTGCCACCAAAGTTTAAAGTCCCTGAATTTACCAAGTATAATGGGACATCTTGTCCAAAGACTCATCTTCTCATGTACATCCAAAAAATAGCAGCTTATTCTAATGATGAAAAGATACTGATGCATGTCTTCCAAGATAGTCTGATTAATGAGGCTACAGAATGGTATTTAAGTCTGGATCGCCATTCTATTCGCACTTGGAAGGACTTGGCTGAGTCCTTTATGAGGCAATACAGATACAATAGGAACATTGCCCCTGATAGGTTTCAGCTACAAGACATGAGAAAGGGAGAAAAAGAATCATTTAAAGATTATGCTCAGAGGTGGAGAAATGTAGTAATTCGAGTGCAACCATCTGTGTCAGATAATGAAATGATTACTCTTTTTATGAGCACTCTAGAGGATCCTTATTATGCTACAATAGCAGCATGTACATTTACTAATTTTGCTGACTTAGAGTTGGTCAAAGGGTAGAAAGAGGAGTCACAACAGGAAAGATGGGAAAGCCAATTACTGAGAGCCAAAAGAAATTCCAAAATGATAAGAAAAAAGAAGGAGTGTACTCAGTAGAATACCAAAAAAAAGGACAATGGAAGGGTAATACCCCTATTGTGAACATTTCTGCGCCAACTCTGCAAGCACCAGTCGCCCAAGCTTCTCAGCCCAATCAACAACAATCCCAACGGTATCAGCAAAATCAATCGAGGCAGCAATTTAATAAGAAAGTTGAGAACTTTGATCCGATCCCAATACCGTACTCTGAGCTCTTACCCTAATTGTTGCAAACAATCTAGTATCTTTGGTTCCATTGCCTAACTTTTAACCCCCATATCCGCCATGGTACAATGAGCAACTTACTTGTGCTTACCATGCAGGGGCAAAGGACCACTCTGTTGATAACTATCCTGCATTTAAAAGGAGAGTTCAAGGATTGATTGACGCCAAGTGGTTGACTTTTGAACCTGAGCAACCAAGACCAAATGTTCATAATAGTCCGTTACCTAATCATGACAATCCAAATGCTCAACACTAGAGCAGCATGGGTAAAATAAAGATCTTGTCATTGGAATGAACCAGTTGGCTTCAGTTGGTGGGTCTATTCTTATACCACCTACTACAAGTTGCATTACTTCCTGTTTTCGTATTTGTTTTGCATCTTTTCATTTTACGGCACCTGTTAATGGCTCTGCCCAAGGCCTTAGCAAGGAGTTTGTATGGGCACACCTTTCAATTCAATAAAATGCTTAGCATAATGAATGCATTACTTTTCATCCAATTTCTTTTGCTTATTAAACTAAATTAACACTGGGGCAATATGATTTATCCTAAACATTGACGATCATGAGCTAATAAATGAAGAAGAACTTTTCTTAATCTCATTCTTAATAAATCCAATTCCCAATGATAAAATACATTTGCTTAAATACTCAATTCTCTTGGATGACTGAGTGTCTCATTATTAAAGAATGATGAAAAAAGAGCCTATAGTGAGAGTGTGCTTAGTGTGGGAAAACAGATACCCTAGAACTTGTCTAAATGCCCCTTGAGGCTATTTGTTAGACATCACATTATTCAAGAAATGACCTAGGCCATCTTTGAATAGTTTGAGCCTTTCAAGCCAAACCCTAATATCAGAACTCCCATAGTCACCCATTTGAGCCTATAAAAGGATGGCAAGACCACCATCCGACTTCCTTCCTTTGACCTATGCCAACTTTAACCTTTCAATTTGAAAAACTATTACTCTACCTTGAAGGAGAGCTAAAAGGAGTATCCTTACTATCAAAGAAGGAAAATCCTATGAGCAACAATATAAGGCTCAAGTGAAAGGATTGAAGGTATTCCTTCCAAAACTATGTGAAAAAGTACAAATAGAAAAAAGAAAAAGAGAATAAATATTGAGAAAAAATGAAAAAATTGCTAGACCAAAAAAAGAAGGGGCTAGCTTAAAGAAAAAAGAAACTATTAAAGAGAAATGGACTTCACCTTGAACCACAAGCTTATCCAAAAAAAAAAAAGTGAAAAATGAGACATCATGTGCTCAATATTTCACGCTCTCCTTATTTGATAAATCCTTATCTCTTTATTTATACCCATTACCTAGGCCTTACATTACAAGCTAAGAAAAGTCCTAGTGATCTTGGCTAATATGGTAAACTAATTGAAGTGGAGAGGGGCACGAAAACAAGCCTATGGGGTATCTGTATGTGCAAACATGTCAAAGAATGCAAACACTTAAGAGTGATTAGAGTAAACACTTAACTAAAGTGCAAATACTAGAGGAATTAGAGTGAGTGCTTAACAACACACTTTCAATTCCAGAGAATTGAATAATTATTATGAGCATTCCCTTAAGGCATGACTTGGATAATAAAAGAGAATGAGTTAAGAAAAACTCTTTTCAACATTTTTTTGCTCATGGGTAGTCAAAACCTAAATTGGGGGAATTAAAGGGTAAAACCCTATATCCTAATGACCCACGTTTAAAGAAAGGAGAGACTCAGAAAGATATAAAGAAACTTCTCCTATGGGGCTATAACCCACCAAAAAGAATCAAGCTTGATCCCCAAAGGTATTGCTTCCAAAGTTTCTAACACTTTAACCCATTTAAATTAGGGCAATGGGTTATTGATCAATTCATTGACATCTCCTTTGAAAGGCCAAAGTACCAAGTTGCATATCCTTTATGTCATAAGCCATCCTTATTCCTTAAAATACATTCTCATGCAAAGCAAAAATTGTCAGGTGCCAGTAGGAGGTATTGCCTAAATGGATACGACATGAATTAAAAATTGGCGAAACTCTAATGATGAGAGAAAAAAAGTTTTAAACTATGATTTCAAGACATGATGAATGAAAAATGTCTTAAGTGAATACTGAAAGCATCACACCCTTAATTTCTCTTAGAAGAGAAAGAGATAAGTTATGTTCAAGGACTATGTCAAAAAGGGTTTTAGCCCATATATGCAAATAAGGGCAATATAGCAAATAATGACATCTTTATGAATAGAAAACTTGGTCAAGGAATGTACTAAGAATTCAATGACACTCGGCCAATCCTTCTTGAAAGAGTAAGCCAGAAGACCCAAGAGTGCCAAAGTTAACTCAAGAGCTCCCAAAAGTCATGGAGTAGCATTTCCTCACAATCTACAAAAATTTCATCTGCTAATATATCAGCATGCATCATCATAGGATAATATTGCATCATTGCATGCAAGCATACCATTATCGCCTAAAATTTCTCAAGAAAATTAAAATTTTCACAAGTTGAGCATGTCCCTAAGATTTTGAAAAAGTTAAGATTCTACATTATCATGTCAAGCAAGCACAATGATAAGATTTCATCTCATATCAATATAAAACTATCTTAGAAAGAATTCGTCCATATCAAGTTAGAGACAAACTTATTTAGGCCAAATCAGGCCATTATGGGAAGAACCCATTTAAAGGTTGTTTTTGGTCTTTGTTGGGTGGATAGTAACCCTTCCGAACTTAGGATTAAAAGAGAAAATCCTAAGGTCGTCTTTGGTCCCTGTTGAGTGGACAGTAGCCCTTCTGAACTTAGGATTAAAGAAGGAAATCCTAAGGTCATTTTGGTCCTTGTTGGTGGACAGTAGCCCTTCTGAACTTAGGATTAAAAGAGAAAATCTTAAGGTCATTTTTGGTCCTTGTTGGGTGGACAGTAGCCCTTCTGAGCTTAGGATTAAAAGAGGAAATCCTAAGGTCGTTTTAGTCCTTGTTGGGTGAACGATAGCATTCCGAGCTTAAGATTAAAAGAGAAAATTTTAAGGTCATTTGTGGTCCTTATTGGGTGGACGGTAACGCTTCCAAGCTTAGGATTAAAAGAGGAAATCCTAAGGTCGTTTTGGTCCTTGTAGGGTGGACGGTAACCATTCTGAGCTTAAGATTAAAAGAGAAAATCTTAAGGTTATTTTTTGGTCCTTGTTAGGTGAACGGTAGCCCTTCCGAGTTTAGGATTAAAAGAGGAAATCCTAAGGTCATTTTGGTCCTTGTTGGGTGAATGGTAGCCCTTCCGAGCTTAAGATTAAAAGAGGAAATCTTAATGTTATTTTTGGTCCCTGTTGGGTGGATAGTAACCCTTCGCATTATATACTGACCTGAACAAAATAGTATCTCTCAACCTTTGCCTATCTTCTAGTTCCTAAAAGATGAGCAAAGGGGGGCAATCTGTAGACATCTAATTTTGTCCGGCCTACTTTTCAAAACTTTAACATAAATTGCAAACCCTAACTCAAACTAAAAAATAACAAAATAAAATAAGATTAAGCCCAAAATACAATTAAACCCAAAAATAAAACCAAGCCCACACACAAAAATAAAATTTAAAATAAAACTAAAATAAAATTAGAAAAATAAAAGATAAGATAATCAAAATTTAAAAATGATAATACAAGATAAATTGAAGAGAAAATAATAAAGAGATAAAGATAAAAATAATAAAGAGATAAAAAAAAAGATAAGAGAGGATAAATAAAAGAAAACTAAGATAATTCAAGAATAATAGGATGATAAAGATAAAAATCTAAAAGATAAAAGATAAATAAAATGTTAGAATTAAAAAGATAAAAAGATAAAAAATAAGAGTTAAGATAAAGTTAGGAAATAAGAATTTAACTAAAAACTAACTCTAAATTAAGTAATTATAAAAACACCCACTCATGCACAAGAAAAGGGGGCTTTTCACGTAGTAAAAAAAAGGAGAGAGCTTAGAAAGGATTTTAGCCTACAAGAAAAATTGCACACTCTTCACACCACAAGCATACACCCTTTTTCAAATCACACAAAGGAAGACACTCAAGGTAAGCCCCTTTCCTCTTTTTTTTTAGATTCATATATATTGTTCAATTTTAATCATGTAGATCTCATACTTTAATCCTAATATAGCTAGGATTGTTTTTGCTATAGTGTTTGCATAACTTTCATTTTTATTAATCATGGTGTGAACGTATTTTCACATTCTTTCATCTCTTTTATCTTGATTTACTGTAGGTCTCTATATGCAAATAAAATCATGTCAAAATTCTGCATATTCTGCACTATTAGCATGCATAGATTCCATCTTAAATTCTGCATAATCATGCGCATGATTAAATTCTGTATATGGTAATTTAATTTTCTGCACACATCTATTTTATACTGTTTTGAACATTCAAGCTTCTATTTCTATATGGTTTTGCATTCTGTTTAAATAGTTTTGTACTGCATCTTGAGCTAAAATTCTACACTGTTTTCTGTTTGAAAATTCTGCACATTATTTCATTCTGCACTTTCTGACTTCCACAAATTCTACACTGCAATTCAACTTCTGCATTTTGTTTCATAAATTCTGCGCAAAATAAGTTTTAGCAATCCTATTTTTGTTTTGTTGTTTTGTTTTTGCATTCTGTATAAAATCTTCATATGACTTTTACATACTAAAAATTCTGCATGTTTTGTATTAAAGATTCTGCACATATTTTAGTCTAGGCAATGTTCTTATTGATCTTCCATAGTCATTGATTTAATTTCTGGTCGATTTTCCATGAAATTTGAGCATTAGGATTATCTCTTAAAAAACTCTAGTATCCTTACCTTGAGTTCTTCTTTAATCCTAAGCAATTTTAGCTCTAACTTAGTCACACTAGGCAAGCCACTTTTCTTAAATCTTAATCCTAGTATCCTAGTTTCTAGTCAAGTTAGTTAAATAAGGGGATTTTCTTAAATTATTTTTAAAACTCCGGCCTGGAATAGAAAAGAGATTTTCTTAAAATTATTTTAAAACCCCAGACTGGAATAGGAAGGGCATTTTCTTAAAATTATTTTTAAAACCCTGGCCTGGAATAGAAAGGAGATTTTCTTAAAATTATTTTAAAACCCTAGACTGGAATAGGAAGGAGATTTTGTTAAAATTATTTTTAAAACCCTGGACTGGAATAGGAAGGAAATTTTCTTAAAATTATTTTCAAAGCCCCATACTAGAATAGGAAGAGGATTTTCTTAAAATTATTTTTAAACCTCGGCCTGGAATAGGAAAGGGATTTTTCTCAAAAAATTATTTTTATTTCGATTCCGAATGGGCAGGGATTATTTTTAAAAATCTTTTAAAACCAATGTAAATTAATCAAAGTAATTGATTAGGTCATTTTTGGTACCGAAAGGGCATTTAAGGTGCTAACACCTTCCCTAAAACGTAACCAAGCCCCAAACTCAATCTTTGAAATGTAGACCATTTTAAATTAGATGTATGATCTCACCTTTAGATAATTTAGGTCAGTGGCAACTCCAAAATCAAATTTTAGGGTCAACACACATTACAATAAGATGTCTTAAAACATAAAGGCTATCATAATTTGCAATAATATAAAAGAAAACATAGTTTTCAAACACTCCCACTAATCCAAAGAATCAAAAGAACTCACAACACTTATTTTTTATACATGTTTCTTAAAACACACAATTGGAGTTCTTTGGTTAAGGGATCAACTATCATCTTTTGAGTATCAATGTGCTCAACAAGTGTATCACCATTCTTAATCATATCCCTAACAACAAAATATTTTATCTCAATACGTTTTGATCCACTAGAAGTCTTGTTATTCTTTGAGAACATAACAATCATCATCACAATCTTTAACAACTTAAAGATAAAATCAATCACCGTAATCCTAGAAATAAAAGTATTTCACACTTGTCAAGATATGGCCCCGCTAGCCAGCATAAAACATACCTTATCATGACTTCAAGTAATTTGGACAACCAGCATTGTCTTAGTTAGAATACCAACCACCTATTAGTTGTCAAACTTTCTTATAGACAAGCATACAATCCCTTGTTGTTCCTGCAAATTCCTTAATTTCTCTTTAACAACAATCCAATAGTCTTAACGAGGACTTAAATATCTACCAATGACATTCACAATAAAAGACAAACCAAGTTTGGTCCAAACCTATGCATATATCAATGCTTCTTACAATGCTAACATAGAGAACCAAAGGCTTTATATAGGATAAAGTTGACTTGGTCTCAAAAATATAGTGACATCATTATTGGCAAGAAGAATGTCATCTACTTTGAGAATAAAGATGATAAACTTACTCCCACTCAGCTCAACAAATATACATAGGTCTACCTAGTTATTAACAAAATCCATAGGAGTGACAAATTTGTTAGATTTTAAATACTACTACCTTGATACTTGCTTAGACTAAATATCAACTTCTTTAGTTTTCATGATGTTGACCATGTGCTTTGTCTCTAAACTAGTTGATATGCTACCTTCTCATGTGCAACAAGCATGTTTTCCAAATTCATTGTGCTCTCAAATGCATTTTAATTATCTAAATCACCCTATACAAATTTCACTGTAATTGTTGCAACTATCTTCTTTTATAGGTACAATAAAAGAATTTGTAGCCTTTCAACCACTGGGATACCCTACAAGGTAACTTGGTGGTTTTTGGTTACTAATGTTGATGTCATAAAATTATAGAGTTTTACTTCCGCTGGACAACCCTATACCTTAGGATGGTGCAAATTTAACTTCCACCCTTTAAACAAATATGTCTTCATAAATCTCACTATGGGTGAATAGTATAACATTTTAAGCCTAACCTTGATATGAACACGCTATTGAAATAATAAACAAGTTTTAAAATCAAACATCTATAGGTTAAAAGATTTTCTAAGTTGTACACTATTTCAAAACTCCATGTCATTTAAACTAAAATACATAACAACCCCCTACAGGTGAGCTATTACATAAATTAATTTAAATGACAAGAACATTCTTAAAACTCACTAATAATGTTTCTGTCAGGGTATCCGTAGTCATTCTATAGGCAAATAAATGTAGTCTAGTTAGCCTAAAAGAGACGTTCACCATCCTTAGGGTATAATCCCAAATACCACTTATTCCACATATGTTAATGAATGTATTCATTAATTGACCAATTTGGGCTTTAACAAAAAGCTTGTTCCCAATCAAGGTGAAGAAAGTCTTGACATTGTGTGTATTAGAATAACACACACTTAGGTTTAAAACTGACCTCATAGCCATTAGTCTATCAATTGACTCTTTCTCACTTGGCATAATGGCCTTCTACACATCAATACTTTCATTATTCAAAACTAATTGTGTGCTATCATTGATAGCAAAATCCACATCTGTTAAGATAAGTGCTAGTTATATGTCATCTTTCTATCTCTTATACTGCTTTCAGCTAGGGTCTTAATAAATTATGCTTGGTTATTTAGGAAAAAAGTACAAGGAGTTAAAAAATGATTATCGCAATTTAAATAACCCATATAGGCAATAATTTTAAAATAATATTCACAAAAGGGATCCTTGGCATAAGATTCTATCATTATAAACTTCTTTATGGGTGAAGAATATAACATATTTTAAGATAATTACTAAAATATCAGGTTGATAAAATAATAAGCAAGGTTAATATCGAACACCTATGGGTAGTAAGATAATTAACTTATCGTTATTTTAAAAAACCTATGCCACTTAAATAATTTACATAATAATCACCTGTAAGCAAAATATTACATATATTAATTTAAGTAGATCCCAAAATAATAGGCCAATAAAATAATAGTCAACATTAATATCCAACACCTATGAATAGTATGATAATTAACTCATCTACCGTTTGAAAGCATGTGCTTCCTAAACAATTTATATAATCATCACCTATGAGTAGAATACTATATAAATTAGTTTAGT
This sequence comes from Dicorynia guianensis, assembly GCA_037013595.1. Lineage (NCBI taxonomy): Eukaryota > Viridiplantae > Streptophyta > Magnoliopsida > Fabales > Fabaceae > Dicorynia > Dicorynia guianensis. The sequence continues at coordinate 17,434,508 of JASUAB010000002.1, read as the reverse complement.
TAACATGAACATCCTTACTAATATAACCATAGAAATTTAATGAAATTTTTAACAAGGATAAAACATGGCCCATAAACATTTTGAGCTCAACATTTGACCATAACGGTGATCTTAAAATATCATGCTAATAAAATAATAAAAAAGATTAATATCTAATGCTTGTGTGCAATAAGATAATTAACTTATCTACTAGTTCAAAAGATCCATGCTACCTAAACAATTCATATAATAATCACCTATAGGTAGAATGCTACATAAATTAATTTAAATAATATGAACATCTTTATTAATATTATCATAAAAATTTTAATAAAATTTCTAATAAGGATAGAACAAGACCCATAAACATTTTTATAAATATTTCTTCAAAAGATTTTTAACAAGGGAGACATACAACACGGGAAATAAAATTTCCTACAAAATACATATTTTTTTAAAATTATTCTTAAGCACTAAAATTCCTCTAAAATCATTTATAAAAGTATAACCAAATCTATGAGGTAATGTTAATTATAATCTATGGCCTAAATAGTTAAAACATTATGCCTAAAGACAATATCCATGCCAAAATGTACGCAAAGGGTTCAAAATTTTAAGCCACTAAGGGCTCTATCACTTGTTCTAACTGGGAAAAATGTTCTATACATACAAATATATTAATGCTTATTAATTATATATTTGTTATAAAATTTGGACAATGTGTGTCACAACATTAAAATTATTTAGTCCTTGAAATAGGCCCAAAGCTAGTCCAAGAGAGGAAGCCCATACCATAATAATTGCTCACCAATCCCCTTTTATTTATTTATTTAAATATTTACAAATAATAAAATACCCTTAATAAGATGCGTATATCTTAGCAAGTTCATGGGGTAATTTTAATTTTATTCCAAAACTCAAAAGAGCCGAAACAGTGTACCCAAATGAATATATAGGTTGTTACCCAAAATGGGTTCAAAAACTATTAAGCCCAAAGCAAGAGTCTCCATCACATTTTGGCAAAGCTCCCAATATATATATATATATATTGGTATCAAATCATTTATAATCATGTCATTTTATTTATTTGGTTGTGAAACATATCACTTGGGGATAAATCTATTACTCATAGCCTTAACTTAGTTGTGAATCACATCATTCCCAATTGCCAAGCCTATTTTTTTTATTTCATTTAGGTCATATGACCCATGTTCCATACAACTCACCAACTCAATGAACTGTGTTGCCCCACAATCCATACAAGTCATCTTCATCAAATCCGGGGTGCGGTTTTTGTGTAACTTAAGAACAATTGTAATCTAAACTTGACGGCACAACAACATGGGTTTTCTCTTGACCCTTGTGTTTTCTACTTCTCTATTGATTCAAGAAACAACCATAGATTCTCTAGACTCTCTCTTGAATCCTATCCCTCAAGAAGACAACTCTTTCACAAATTTTAGTTTTTAGTCATACAAAAAAAGTATTCTTTCTTTCTATAATAACTAAAGGAATTAAGATTCTTTAGAAAATTTATATGGTAGCATCTCTATGAAAATTCTCATGGCAAAATTTTTCACATAGAATATGGGAGAAAATTTACAAAATCCAATTTCATATGGAGAAGAATAATTTCATATTATTAAAAGAGATCACACAATAAATTTAGGATTTTAGATTAAGCATAAACCTGGCTCTAATACCACTTGTGAGAATTTTATATTGGATCTATGCAAACCTAAAATCACACAATCAAAATAAATAGTCTAGAATCAAGTATGAGATGCCTACCTCAATTCCATTATTACAGCTACATAGCACACAAACTCTTACCAAACAATCCTTGCTAGAAGAAGAGATCCAAGCATTAACAAACTTGAAAAGTAAAGATAAAACTACATGTAACTTGTACATGATGAGATCAGAGTCTTTCTCTCCTTTTTCTTATCCACAAATATTAAATGACCTTAATGGGAAGTCACCAATAAACAGATATTTATAGGTAGGAAAGGAAATTCAGCCTCATTATAAAAAACCTTGATTATGGCCCACCCAGCACAAGAGACAACAATAGTCTCTACATAGAATAAAATTCAAGCACATCCTTAACTAACTGGCCTAAGCCCAAAGGTGAAGCAACTCACTGGATCACTTTTAACATAACAAGTATCAGTTAATTGAGCTACATATTGAACCCTTTTTAACAAAACAAAATTACAATGAATGGCAGAACACAATTTAGATATTTTCTTACATCTTGTTCCTAACTTCAACCAAGATTCTCACCTGTACTGCTTAGACTATACTGGTATGTGGAATTGGTCCTCACAAGCTTCATTCTTAGTCACGGAACTCGTCTCTCCATTTTATTTTTTCCTAATGTTTGTGCACATGTTATGGCACTAACAATTGTTTATACCTATTTAAATAAAAAATAAAATGTTAGTCTAAAGGCAAAATAAAACAAAAATAATATTATTAGTCATATATAATAAATGCTATATTGATAATAATATACCTACTTGATTATGAATTGATATGTGAAAAAAGGTACCCACATCATCAAAATTATTTATTCTAGTTACAATTTACAAATGTCATAATAAAATGAATAACTGATTCCATTGAAATTTCATTAAATGTACTTACTAATAGATTGATTTAACCTAAATAGCAATATAATTATAAAAGAAAAGTATTAAGTGTGTAATGCATTTGTTAATATAGCATGTTTAATATAAATAAATAAAAAGGGATATAATCATTTACCTCTATCATTATAGTCTATGAAAGATTGTAAAATTTCTCTCTCACCAAAATGGTTTAGGTTTACCTCTATCATTATAGGTTTGCTCAACTTTTTCTATTATAAAATCATGCCATAGTTCTTTGCAATGCATTTATTGGCCAAAATAAAAGATAAAAAATAAAATTATACTTTAGAAAAATAAGAAACTAAAAAATTATACTAATTGTTATAATTATTACTATTGTATTGACTTAGGCAATAATTTCTTTATACAAAATATATTTTTCATATTATTATAAAAAAGATAAAATGCATATAACTCCCTTAAATTATGAGTCAATTTTAAAAAGCCTTCTTAAACTTTAAAAAGTTGTACAAAACCCTCATCAACTATCAAAAATATGCAAGAAGGCCCTTTTGTTACATTTTTTGCTAAATGCTAGATGGTTTCCCTAAACCCTTGGTCAAATCCCAAATTGACTAAGGAAAAATGACTAAATTGACCCTAATTTATTTGAACCTCATTCGCCAAACCCCTCACCCTAATCAAAACCTTAATTCCCAATTGTTTCCCCTATGTTCATAGAGGAAATCTAACACAAGAAGCCCAATGGGAAAGGCAAATCTGGTTACTTCTGCTTTAATTAAAAAGAAAGGGCTTTAATAGTTTGATGGCTTAGAGGATAAATAATCCAATGACAAGATAAGGAGGGGTTTTAAGAAAACCGAAAAAAGTAAGTGGTTTTGGGAAGAGATTTCCAAACAGATAGCTAATTTCAAAGGAAAGGTTTTACAATGAATCTTAGAAAATGTTTAGGTCAAATTATCAAGAGCTCAAATAGCTACAATAGGAATTACCCAACTGACTAGTACGCAACACAACTCTCACTCTCCTATGCTATTTTATACTTTCACTCTTAGCTCAAAATTTTATCTTTTGGTTTTTTGGGTTTTTCTAGTGCATAAGATACTATTATCTAGGTATCACTTTCTAATAAATAGGTATCATGGGTTAACATTTTCCAAAATCATAGAAAGATGATCATATTGCAGATATTTTCTGTCCAAATCTACATTTACATCTTTACCCACAAGCTCAGCTGCAGTTTAGCAACACTCCCTATTCATGAGTATTCATCTTACATATAAACTCTCCTGAATTCTTTGCAATATTTCTCTCATATTTTTTTGTGAACTAAACATTTACACACACTAACACACCAACTTGTTATTCTTCTACAATTTCAGGTCATGGAATGGAAGATTCCAAATGAAGCACCTGGAATTGATAGCATATCTAGTCTGTTTCTCTACTTCTCCTATCAAAATCCCACCACTTTTAGTACAGTGAACGGAGAAGATAGCGTTAACCATTAATAAAGCTAAGGAGATCTTTAGTGAAAATGCAAAAAAGGTTGTTCATTTTCTAATGATCTCAGTGCCAAAAGAGAGAGGATATTGGGCAAATCTCTGGGTCAGCAATTGGAGTAGTCTACAAATCAAATAAATGTAGGATTAGTGAGGTAGGGGCATTATCCCCTTGGTCAATTTTAGGTTTGACCAAGGATTTAAGAAAATCGTCCATCATTTAACAAAAAACATAATGGAATGGCCTTTTTACACGTTTTCAATAATTGAGAAGAGTTTTGTGTAACTTTTTAAAGTTTAGGAAGATTTTTAAAATCGAATCATAATTAAAGAGATTTTGTGTATTTTAACCTAAAAATATATGCCTAACCCACAAGAACTCTTTTACTATTATTTTTTAATGCAAGTTTTTAAATTGTACTAATATTTGTATTCTCTCAAAAAATCTTTGCTCCTTTATTTCATTTAGAATCAAATCACTCCTACTAAATGTTTCATACAAAAATCTCATAAAATTTAATATAAAAGTTAGATTAATTGATTCTTGTAGTTTAGCCTTTAGAACAAAATAATTTTGATAGTGTAAATTCTTTCAAGTGAGAATTTTATAAATTTTAGCTTATAGAAATAAATAGTGTCCATTTTATATCTTTCCATTGATAATATTATCATTTTCTAATTTTATTTGTATTTAATTTTTATAATATAAAATTAAAATTATTAAATTTATTAAATTATATAAATAAGTGATGTATACAATATATGGAAAGATTTAAAGGCTTACTGTGTTGAAATGGAGTTGTAAAAAGTTATTTCCTTGACTAAAGCTCATTTTGTTCCTTCAAATATGGAGGCTCTTATATTTTGATCTTTCACTTTCAAAAGTTTCTAATCAGTCATTCATAAATTCAAATAATTATTAATCAAGTCTCTTCATCAATGAATCATTAACAGTATTAAATAATATGCTAACATGATACGTTGACTTAGCTAACATGACAGTCACATGGCAACATTTTTATTTACCAAGTAGGATCAAAACAACACCGTTTTGAGAACCTAACACAATTTGCATAAGACCAAAAAAGAATTAACCCTATCTATGAGGGACCAAAATAAAACTAACCTCATTTGTAAAGAAGCAAAATATAAGTAACCCAATCTACAATGTATCCAAATAAAAGTAACTCAATTTGTGAAGAATCAAAATATCTATAAGAGACCAAAATAAAACTCTATATATGGGAGAGATCAAAATATAAATAATCCCATCTATAAGAGATTAAAATAGAAATTATATTATAAGCATACAAGCAAACTAAAAGAGAAGTTAATCCCCTTAAGTCCTTATTTGTCTCACATGTTCCTCTTCTATCATTATTTAATATAATTACTAAATTTAGTTCAAAGCAGGAAAAAACAAAGAAAAAGAAGAGAAAAAAGTAGCACATCAATAAGAATTTAATAGTTAGCTAGAAATATCAAAAGTATGGCCTTAGTTTTAATTACTTAGAATTTAATAGTTAGCTAGAAATATCAAAAGTATGGCCTTAGTTTTAATTACTTAGCAAGTGGATTATGAAAATTTATTAATCAACGTACCTAATTATGAAAATTGTTTCTCACCAAATAAAAAGGAAGAAAATAAGAACAAATGGTATGTATGAGGATTATAATTTAGTCAGTGAATGAGATTTAATATTTTGAATGAAAGTTTAATAAAAATTCATTTACAAAAATAATATAACCGGTTTATTACAAATTTATATATAGTGGCCTTAGTCTTAATTACTTAGCAAATGGATGATGAAAATGTATTAATCAAAGTATATAATTACAAAAATGGTTTCTTACCAAATAAAGAGGAAGAAAATAGGCATAAATGATATGTATGAGTATTATAGTTTAGGCAATTGATGAGATTTAATAATTTGAATGAAAGTTTAATGAAAATTTATTTATAAAAATAAATCACCAATTTATTACAAATTTATATATAGTGCTATGGGTACACCTCTTGTTGACAATAAGGATAGCATTCATAGCCTAACTAGTGTGTTTGTTAGGAAGCCTAATGGTATTAAGTTCGTAGATGAATTAAATTATAGAACTATGGGGCTATGTAATTCTTAAAATTTTCTAGGCCCAAACTCACCTTATAGAAACTATAGGTATGAAGCTGTATCGAGTAACTTTGAATAATAATAACACGAATTGGGATCCTGTAAAGTAAATAGTACACTTGGAAGAGTAAAGTATAAGTTAATGATTATTGATAAAAAATTTAATAGTATAGAATATCTAAAGTTTATAAATTTGATCCATTTGCTTACAAGTAGATAATTTATGCTTACAAAGTAATTTCTATCTTGATCCCTCGTGGGATTACTTTTATTTTATTTTTATTTTGAGTTCTTACATACTAGGTTATTTCTATATTAATTCATCACAGATGGACTTATTTCTATAGATCTATATCTTCTAAGGTAAGGATTGCTCTTTACAAAATAAAATATAAATAAATAATTTTTAATTAAAAAATTAATATAAATATTATTATAAAATATAAGTAAATAGATTACAATTTATGAATTGAGAATAATCTATACAATTGATTTAATCATTAATAATTATCCATTAGTAAAGTATACTTTTCACTTTAAAAAATCTTAATCTTACTTCTATTTCAATCATTTATAAATGATATTACTTTTATTTAAATCTCTTACGGATAAAGTTATTTTTATTTTACTTCTTCACAAATAAAGCTATTTTAATTTTAATTTTTTATGAATGATGTTATATTTTTTTCAAAATAATATTATTTTAATTATATTTGTTAAATAATAAAAATTTACTATATGACTGCTATATCATAATACTAATATGTCACCTTTATTGATATGTCAGGGAAAGTTAATTTGCTACATCAATGATAACTTAATACGTGAACAAATCAATTAACATCATTAATGATCATTAACACAAAAACTAATTAATAATTATTTAAATTTATAAAATATTTATTTAAAAAATTTTAAGAAATAAAGAATCTAACTTAAAAAAAAAAAAAAAAAACCCTCTGTTAATATCAAAAACAGAATTTGAGTCTTTTCGCTCTCACCAGTAGAGTTACCTACTAAGCTACCTACTTATCGCCGGTAAATCTATTGAGAGCGTTAAAAGTCGCGCCTCTTGACTTCTAGCTTGGCCAAACGTTGAGCAAATAAATATTTCGGTGCGTGCTTCTTCTCCGGTCACTACCTGCGCCTCTTTTTGTATCTCCATCTCCTCCTCTCCTCGGCCATGGCGTCTGCACCTCCCCTTCTACTCCGTCTACAGATCGCTATCTTCTTAGGGCTTCTCTCCCTCTCCCTCTCAGCCAACGCGAGGCCTTGCAGATCCTATGCCATCTCCTCCTACGTCATCTCCTTCAGGCGCCCCTCTTTTCCTGGCGGCTACCATCACCACCTCGCCGCAGATCAGGATCTTTCTTCTTCTTTACCGGGAACCGTTACCACCTTCACCGAGATCAGATCCCTGATACCCGCCTACATCGTAGGCAAAGACAACAACAATGAGAAACCCTCGTTTGCGACTGAGATCTTCTTCGATCGTGCGCTTCCTGGTCACTCGCAGGAGGAAGGTGAAATTGAGCGAAGGGCATGGCAGATACGGGGCCCCTTCGGGTTCTCTTCCTATGATTTCAGCTCGCTGCGTGATCGGACCAAAGACATTCTGAGCGTTGTTGTAGCTTTGCTTTTCGGCGTCGGCTGTGGTGCTCTCACTGCTGCTACCATGTACTTGGTATGGTCTGTTTTCTATAATCACTACGAACATCCTGCTTCTTATGATGATTATGTGGATGACGATGACAATGAAGATGAAATTGATAGCCCCAAGAAGATGGGCTATGTTAAGATTCCGACAGCTGAGTCTGTGCCTGCAGCAACCAAGGAAGCGGTATGAGAATAGCAAATATATTAACCATCATTTCGTGTGGGGGTGATGGACTTTTCTACTTTGCGGATTGTTAATAATCATAGTGAAAGCTAATAGAAAATGGGCAAACTTCTGTCCCGTATCAGTTTGTTTATCACATGTTAACTGTTCTGTTTATAATTCACGTACTAAGCACTCAAATCTTGTCTGTTGTATCTTCCGCAATCAGTTGTTCTGGCTAATCCTGATGTCGATGCTATTAGTACCTTGTGATTGTTTGTTCTTATGCCGAAGCTTGCACTAATGATGTATGGAATGCAGATAGACCTAATCAAAAAATGCTTATCTTTGTATTCTTGTCTACGTCTAACATCTGCCCCAAATATTTTTCCGGAAACTATGTTATTCCATCATCATCATCATGTTTGCGGGCTTTAGGCGGTGTGATTAACCTATTAACGAAGAAAAGTTTCATTTTTTCCTTCTGCGGAATTAGATGACAGTAGAGTGTTACTTTTGGACTTGTTTCATTCGTTTTGAGAGTTTATATTTTTGTCAAAAAGGTAAGGTATATATTCTGGGAACTGCTAGTGTCATTCTTAGTAGTAGCTTTTTCTAATGCTGAGATTTAATACTGTTACACATTTAACGTGGATACTCTAACTTAAACTTCATATGTGTGTCAACATAAGTAAAATAGTTATTATTTTGAGAATCAGGAAATTATTAACATTGTAGTTGGGTTTTGAGACTTGCAGAGTGAAGTTTTTAGCTAATTAATCTTTGTAGTTATATCACTCAGTTAATTTGCATCTCAATTATGGAACTTAGCGTTTTGGTTGGTTTTAGAAATTTAGTGTAATTTAACTAAGCTTGTGTTCATAATTACTTTGTGTGTATCTAGTTGTGCTATTATGTGAACAATTGGTAACTCGAAATTATGCAAGTTGTTAAGATTTCACACAATGGATCACAATCTACTTCTAGTTATGATTTAAGTTGCAGTTTTAGCATAGTGTCATTTCCCTTTTTCTGTTTTTTCGAAAATGATATAGGAAGTCATATGTAGATTTTATTTGGTTGTTAACCAGAGTTTCAATTAATAATTCAAATCCAAGACCTTGTGTGTGTGTGTGTGTGTTTAGTGGCTTACCACTCCTCATGTGACCAAAAAAAATGATATAGTTAGTCATATGTAGATTTTATTTGCTTGTTAAATAGAGTTTCAATTAATAACAGAGATAATCTATAATATGTTTGTAGAAGAAGCTGGGAACTAGCAGTTATTATGAAAACCTTGCATCCTGAAGTCTAATGCATGATGTATACATGATCACTGGCTTCTGATACAAATTTACTATTCATAGTTAGGGAGTAATTAATCGTTGGATAGGGAATGCTTTTCTTTAGTATTGAAGAAACTGTAACCTTCTCCAAGTGTTCTTAATTGGTGTGATTGAAACAACACATGGATTATAATTGTATGCTAAGGTGCTCCTCACTATAAGCTTGAATTCTGTAGCTTAGGTAGCTGTTTAGTAAGATGCATTTAGGGAGAAAAGAGAAACAAACAATAAAGTGCAGAACGGTAAGAGAGCACCATCTTTGTTAGTATATCCAAAAGCTGCAAAGCTTTTCAACAACCTCATAGCTTGGCTTAAAGAATGCTCTACTGTTGGCAAAGAATACCTGTAAAATTCATTAATCTATATAGTTATGTATGCCAGTGATAGATGCTTGTACTTCAGTTTGATTTAAGGAACCTGTAACCTTCTCCAAGTCTACTTATCAATTACTTCATATTCATAAAACTGTGAAATGGACTGGATTTTATTATAGTCTGCATAATAATTTTTTAATTTGGGCAAGTGGACTTCATTCTATTATCCTCTGCATATTAAAATTTAGATGTGAATAGTAGAATCCTGCAGACATGCTATTAGTCTCATCCCTCAACTGCTTATCCGTTGTGTTAGCTGGTACGTGGTAACAGGGAGGAACGGTAAAATTTAGTTCAGGGTGTGAGAATGGGTATGAATTACTCTTTTTAAAGGGAAATGGTTCCAGTATGGAGATTTTTCTTCGTCATTGTACTTGGTTGTGATGAGCCCATTCTGCTCACTTCCTTCTCTCTTTTCCTCATCATCTATCCATAATTTTGTCTCTACTCTTTGTTTCTTGCTGATTTGTGTGATTGTGTTTTGGGAGCGATCTAATGATTTCCTGCCCTTTTTAACTTAATTTTGATATGAATGAAGATAATAATATAAATGCGGTGAACAGGACTAGGTTGTGGTGCACTGTAATTTAAGCCTTTTCCTTTATGAATTTCCGGAAACTCTGTTCTTTCTTTCCTTTTTTAATTTTTGTTTGTATTTTTTACGTTGTAAAGGCATGTCTAACACACAAGCAACTTTAAGAGAAGTTGGCAGAAGCAACAATAATTAACGGGGGCCATAATTCTTTGGACTCTATCTTCTGTTTCTATTTTGTATCAGATACCAAAGCATAAATTCCATGGGTTTATATGTTTTGATAAGTGGATTATGCAGAACATTGAAAAAATCCATTTCCTTTCTTCCATCCCCTCTATTGATTTTTCTCTTTTTGTTTGTTTGTTTTGCCCTTCTATGTCATATTTAGTTGATTTTCTTTAATTTCGTTGAGCCAAGGGTGGAGATTTAGAAAGACATTGGTGAAGGATGTAGGGTTTGGGAGCAAAGACGGATTGACCTTATGTCGTGGGGGCGTTTGCCGTACTAATTAAAAAGTTTTGAATGAGTAATTGTACAGATTTATTTTAACTGTCTTATTGATGCCAAATAATTGCTCCTACAAAAGTAAGTTGACTATCTGAATATTAAGTCACTGAATTTTACATTCGATCTATTAAAACCGAGAGAAAAATATCCCGGGCACAGAAGGTAATTCTATCCAATTATTTGTATCCAAACATAATGCGGAAATTTGATTATCTGCTATTCAATATTCTATCGTTAATTGAATATCAGTCAACGCATATTTCATTGATTCTATAAACTGGATTCTTCACGTACAAATGGTAGGAAACTGAAAACAGCGGTATTGCAAGTCCAACACTACTTTTATTCATGTCTATTCTAAAGCGACTCTACATTTGAAAATCTAAAATTTCTTACAATAGATTAGAAGCAGGCAAGATACAGTTCCATATTTCATGTTGAACTCACCAAAATGTAGGGCAAAACAAGCCAAGTTGCTTGGAACTAGTGTCCCAGAATTATACATTCTGACAAAGTGCCAAACTCTGTACTGTATTGTCAAACTGTATACGAACCAGCATATAAAGCTCCACGCTGCAGGACTGGTTCAATCAATAAGTTATCATGGCAATCATCACCTAAATACAGTGAACTCGGGTGCTTGTCGATATCAAGCAGCGATAACACGATCTCTTCTGCGAAAGCATGAGAATTATAGCCATCTACAAATTCACAAACTATGCCATTTACTTCAATCAAGCAGCTACACCCGGGAATTTTCTCACTGTCCTTGCATTACTGTCCTCACTCTTGCTGCCACATCTTCCCATTGTTTTGCAGAAGAATTTTCTCACTCTTGCTGACACAAACATACTTGGAATAAGTTTATCATTTTCTCCACATCTCCATGCACCCTACAAGTATTGAGTTATGCACCCAATACAAAAGAATCTGGTTCCATGGGCATTTCCCTCAACATTCTTTGCGTCTTCCAGCATCCCTACTCTCCCCAGGAGGTCTGCCAAACACCGTAGTACTGAACTCTTGGCTCAATCCCCTAAATCTTTCATACTTCCAAATATTCTCAGACCCTTTTAGACAAATCCCATACGACTCTATGCATTCAAAACACATGAATGTAACTTCATTAGGTGCAACTCCTGCATGCTGCACCTGTCCACCACTTCAATTGCATTTCCACTCTGATCATGATTGCCTTAGTCTAAAATTAGAGAAGTGAAAACAAAATCATCTTTATTTGGCATTTGGCATCTCATTGAAAACACTACAAGCAGTTTCAATGCAACCACATTTTTGGACACGTCTCAGCAAGAGCTGCAACCAATATTCTATCAATCTCCATCCAAGCTGTTAGCGTGCTTGCAATCCCTAAATGATGTGGCCTATACCCAGAAGTCAGCATATGATTAAAAAGCTCCAAAGCCTCTTTGAACAAACCTACTTGAGCATACACAGTTATCGCACTCAGGGATGGACCCACGATGAACAATGTGAAGGCAAATGCCACAATTTTTTTAAAATTTTAATATTAAATATTATTTCATCTTATTGTCCGCATTACATTTTATAATTGTCTCTACTACCATTTAAAATGAGACAAATTCATTAAGAATTGTTATGTTATCTCTTCTTTCCGTTTATTCCATCATTTCTCCATGTATTCAGTCACCGTTATTTGTAAAAATAAATGACATAATCAACAAGTTTATGACTAAATATAAGAAATATTCCATTATAAATGAGGTAAGAAAATAGGAGGTCTCTAACACTTTTTTTTCTTACATTATATATATCTTGCCATTACTATTCAAAATTCGTAGGTCTCTGCCCCTAATTACACTCCAATAAACTGAATGTCTGTTGGCTATTTGATCGAACAATCCACATGCAACCAGAACCTGTATCAACTTTCCATAGCCATTAATCAAAGCAGTCCATGTAATGACATCCCTGTTCATGCTCCCATCAAACCATTTCCTAGCAGGGTCCATGATACTATAAGTTGCATACAAATGTATCAAATCACTCTGCACAAAATCATACGATTCCCAATCTAGTTTAACGACATGTGCATGGAGCACAATCCCAATAGAGAGAGATGCGTCGTCAGCACAACTTTAAGGAGGAAAGAGAAAGTATAATTGTTGGTTAAGAACCCACTCCAGTATTCTAGCATACAAAGATAGAGCAGTCGTGGGTTCGGCAAAAGCTTTAATCATGTTGTTCCAAATGACATTGTTTCAAGATAGTAGGCAACGGAAGAGTTGGTAAGCATGGCACAGATCACCGCAGTGTGATATGGCACAAAAGGTTATCACTTTACTTACCTCAAAGGGATAAAAAATGTTGCATTAGCACATGATTTGTCATATAAACATGTAATATGATAAAATTAATTAATTATTTGTTAAGTAATTAAAGAATATTTCTTCAAAATAATTAATTAGATGAGTTCTAATTAAATTGTGAGATAAGTAATTGATTTATTTTGATTTAAAAATATAATTAAACTTAATATGTTCATCAGTTTTAGTTTAAATTAACTTAATTCTAAGAGATAAGACTCCTTGTTAGAGTTCATGCAACTCTATCTATGGGGAGTCCTTATTAAAATAGATTTTTAACTAATGATGGATATTTATTAAGAGTGTTGAAGAGTCTAGATAGAAAATTTTCACTTATAATAAATTTTTTTAACTCTTAACTCCCCTTTATCTCTCTCTAGAATACTTTCATGAAGGTATCATCTTACACTTTTGGGATTTGGAATGTGTATACTTTAAAAACTCTAGTAGCATCCCCACAACCATGGAAGGATTGCATTCGTGAGCTAATTCAATCAATAGCAATGTTAGTGAATAGACCAGAATGAAGGTTGTGTTACTGAGTTCATGACCAATTGATTTGTGTGATAGATCTCGTATGTGATAGGCGCAAATAGATTGTAAAGCAAGTAAGATCTTGATCTATGGGAAAATTGAGACAAAACCCATTATGGTTAATTTTTCAATAGTTGTATAAGAGACTCTTATGCTTGTTTTCATATTTGTATGCCTTGTGTATGCTTTGTGCCACTCGTGATTCATATTGTGAATTTAAAACAATTTTGTGCTTGCTAACAAGGCAATTTTCAATCCATTTTTTAAAGAATGAACAAACGTGATTTTTTGAAATCTTTGTATAGATTTGTTTTATGTAACAAGATATTTAAAATAACATTATATGCATGAATGGATTACACATGTAAAGGATATTGCTATTCAGAGTTGCCTTAGTTGTAAGCTTTTCTAGAAAACCTTTTGAAAACTTTATGAACAACCAATTTCGACACATATTTTGAAACACAAAAATCTGTGTTTTAGATTATGGCATTAGAGTGAATTTGTTCCTTATAGCGAGATCTTTTCAACTAGACCAAAAGCATGTCAATCGAAGCACAAATGAGGGAGATACAAGACCAGAAAGTTGGCCAAAAAATCACCGAATTCTAGAAATTTTCTAAGATTCATGCATTAGAATTTGCATCTAACCCATGTGCACCACCGAAAAAGTTTGCACACAAGCCGCCAAGAAGGCCTTGTTTCTCAGATATCAAGGCATCAACTAAAAGAGGAGCAACTTATGTGGTCAGCATTATTGTTTGACTCCTCTAGGATGACACATGTACGACACACCAATGCATCTATTTCGGATGTTAGGCAGCCAAGAAAATGCCTACACACGCACACAACACATGCAGCATCTCCAAAATTCCGTATTGTGCCAATTTTTCAAGAAAATTTTCATTTTCTCTGTACGTATAGCTATGTACTGAATAGTACCTAAAAATAATTTGTTTATTTTAAATATTGTTATATTAATTGATTTAAGGGTATTTTGAAGAAAATAACTTGGTGACCAATTTTTTTCCTGCAAATAATTTTTTGCATAAATCACGCTTTTCATATCCATGACATACTAGCCATGATTACTTATTTGTTGAATTATTTTTCATTTATTTGTTAAATGATAAATAATCTATTAATGTCAGTTATTTATATATTTTTGTGTTTGATATTTTGATAAATACTAATGGTATTGGATGTCATTTTTCCTTAAAATAATGGAATATATACAAAGTGGTGCAACATTTCTATTTTATCAAGTAGATTAATGTTGTAAAAAATAATTCATATATAATTATTTTTGAAAAAATGTATTTATTATTAAGGCATTGTAAGGGATGTGTTTGCACACCTAATTCAAATATATTTTATTTCTTTGATCATTGAAACCAAAATATGAATAGAGTTTCTCAGTTGAACTCGCCAAGTGATATGTTCATTTTATGTAAGATAAATGTTCCAACAGTATTTATCTTAAATTAAGTGGGAATCAATCCTACTTAAGATATATAAAATTAGGTGCTTATTTTCATCTATATTATAAGAGATAACACTAGCACTTATGAAAAATGTTTTATTATAGGCAACAATAAGTAGGTTTACTATAAATAGCAATTAATTAGATATATGCCTAGCCAAACTTGTGTAATATTATAGTGAAATGGCATCCGAGAATATCATCACAAAACTAACTAAGGGAGACAAGTCAGATGATAAGAACTATGATATGTGGTATTGAAAGGTTTAATACCTTCTTAATGACCAAGAATTGCTTAACCATCTAACTAGTGTCATGGACCTAGCTATTGAGAGCACTAGTGCCCAACATCACCATGGCCTAAAAGCCTATAACACTTGGTTTAAGATGGATATAAGTGTGTACTTTACATTATTAAGCTACATGTACAACGATCTCATTGGAGAGTTTGAGAACTTTCCAATTGGTAGGGAAATATGGAGCCAACTGAGATTCAAGTATGGTGGAACCATTGCCACAAGGCCTCAAGCTTCACTACAAGGCTTCATGCTTTGACTTTGAGGTTTAAACCATACATGATGGATCAAAAACATCAATAGCTAAACATTTAAGGATAACATCTTCCATAATTAAAGAGATTTAATTAGCTGGACATGTTCTCTTAGATGAATAACAAATCATGGCTATCATTAGGTCCCTTCCAAAGTCCTCTTAGGGATAGTAAAGCTTGTGCTTATACACAATGAGGCAATTAAAACATTTGATGACATTTTTGGCCATTTAGAGCATGAGGTTGAGCACAATCATGTGACCATAGTGCTACATTGGTGGCAGAAGCTAGACAATGCAAGGGAAAACAACGAAAAGAATTTAAGAAAAAAACTAAGAACCAAAAGCTAACAAGAATGGATACTTTACCCATCATTGTCATGAGTAGGCAAAGGTTTCTCCTTTTTCATCCCTTATAGTACTTTTGCATGTACTCTTATGTTTGTAGTTTACTTTCTCCAAGGTTAACTTGTAGACTCAAGAGCAAGCAAGTCCATAAATTGTAACATGTAGGATTCATAGATTACCATCGAGTAATAGTAGATAAACACTTCATGATCATGAGGAATGGAGTTGAAGAAGAAGTTACTGTAGTTGAAACTTACCAACTCACATTGCATATTGAATGCGAACTAATTCTACATTATATTTGACAAGTGCTTGCCATTCAATGTAATCTATTATCAATTTATGCATTGTTGAACTTGGGATTTCTTCAAGAAAAATGGTTGTCCTTTTATTTTGGAAAAACTTTATATGGTCATAGCCATGTTGAACATGATATGTTCACATTAGACATAGATGACAAATCAAATAATTATGTCCATGTTACTTCTACTTCTAATGTGGTGCCCAATTCTATGTTGTAGCATTTAAGATTTGGACATATTGGCTAGATTGGCTCGAGAGTTCTATTAGGCTCTCTCGCCAAATTAAGCCTACATGCAAGCCTTGTCATGTTGGTTAAACTACTAAAAGCCTTTTGATAAGGCTAAAATGGCATCTTGACTTCATCACATTCATAGATAACTACTCATGATATGGTTCCATCTTTTTGTTGCTCAGCATTCTATAGCTTTGGATTATTTCAAACACCTCATAGCAGAGGTTAAGACTTAAAAAAAGAGAAGAGTATAAATACTCTTTGAACTAATAGAGAGTGCGAATATTTATATGATCAATTTAGAGAACTCTGTGAGTACAAAGGGATATGCAAACAACTAACAATTTTAGAAACTCCACAACAAAATAGTGTTGTAGAGAGGAGGAATTGTACAATGTTATAGATAGTTAGATCAATGATGCTTAGGCCAACCTCCTGCTTAAGTTTTATTGGATGCGCTTTTGATAAGTGCATACTTTCTTAACCTTGTGCCTTCAATATCTGTTTCTATCACTCCGTATGAGTTATGGAATAACAAGGCTTATGTTCATGAGGATTAGCGGGGTAAGTTCACAATGCTTCCCATAAGTTTAGGAAGTTAAGCCCTAGAGCTTATTCAAAAACCACTAAGGGTTACATTATGTATAGTGAATATCCTGATGGAGGACTTAGAGGAATTAAGTTCCATGATGTGGATTTTCTAGAAGAGGATGTTCCCATTATCAATAAAGTAAAGAGAGGTTTGTAACACAATGAGTAAGAAGAACTTGTATGTTGTACACCCAGTCTATTGATATGGAACTTAATACACATTCCATTTTAGAGAATGTTGATAATAGTAGGAATGTCCAAGACTAAACTTCTCAAGATTCATAGTACTGCCAAAGTGTATGGGGAAAAATTCTATTACAATCACTTTGAAATAAAGGGAATGTACCACTTGAACATTTTTGTGGAAACTAGTGAGTCCTCTTCATATAAAGAAGCTTCACTTTCACCAAACTCAAACAAATAGATGGTTTCCATACAAGAGAAAATTAGTTTTATGGCTAAGAATGATGTATGGAGTTAGTTAATCTTCCTCTTGGCACAAGACCAATGATTTGACTTGTTATGGATGACATGCTTTTATCCTATATGGAATTGAATTTGCATAAGAACTTGTTCTCATCCTTTTATCACATTTTTTCTTTAAATTCTTTTATTTATCCTTGATGGTTTCCTTATCTTATATTATTATCTTTTATTTTATTTATTATTATTATTATTTTGGTTTTAAATTTTATTTTTGGAATTTAATTTTGATTCTAGGCTTGGTCTTGGATTTATTTCAATTTTGGGTCCACTTTTATTTTTGGGTTTTACTTTTATTATAAGTTGATTTTATCTTTCTTTTCTAATTTTTAGTTTAGTCTAAAATCAAGATCAAATTAAAGATGGGATGGACAAAATTAAGTGTCTACAGATTGTCTTCCTTTGTTCATTTTTAGGAATTAAAAGATAGGTAAAGGTTAAGAGACACTATTTTGTTCGAAGTTTGTTGAAAAGGGTTTAGTGAGAAGAATTATTGTCTACCCAATGAGGACAAAATCTGAAGGGTCTACAATCCACCCAACAAGGATACCTAAAAAAACCTACTTAGTATTTTTTGTAAGAAAAGGGTTGATAACCCACCCAACGAGGTCAACTAAGAAGATTTGATGTGAAAAAAATAAGAAGGGTTAACAACCCACCCAATGGGAATACTAAGAAAACCTACTTAGGATTTAATGAGAGAGGTTATCATCCACCTAACAAGGATATCTAAGAGTAAGTTAGGATTTAAGGTGAAGGATTATAATCCACTCAACAAGGACACCTAAGAGTGACTTAGGATTTAAAGTGAAGGGTTATCATCCATCCAACAAGGATATCTGAGAGCGACTTAGGATTTAAAGTGAAGGGTTATCATCCACCCAACAAGGATACCTAAGAGTTACTTAGGATTTAATTTGCAAAGGGTTTCAATAACCAATAAGGATAAAATTGGAAGGGCAGATAATCCACCTAACAGGAACACTTAAGAAAACTTGCTTAAGATTTGATATGAAGGATTAAAATTAGGAGGGTTGACAATCCACCCGAGGGGAGCACCACTATGAAATTGATATGATGGGTTCTTTCTAAAATATGATGTTTGATATGAACAAGTTCTTCCCGAAATGATATGAATTGATATTAATGAGTTCTTCTCAAACTGTAATACTTGGCATGAACGAGTTCTTATCGAAATGATTTGACTTGTTATGGATGACATGTTTATACTTGTGTTTGATCTAAAAATGTATGCTTGACACACTAATGTACTTGACACATGAAAACCTCAATTTCTTCAAGATCATAAGGGCATGTTCAACATGCAAAAATTATAATTTTCTTGAAAATTCAAGCAATTATGATATGCATTGAAACACAATTAATTAAGATGCCAATGATGCAATATTATACTATCCCGATGGTGCATGTTAACATACTAGGAAGTGTGATGAAATTTAATGGATTGTGTTAAAAACTCACTTATGTTGCTTCTATAATCCATAGAAGCACTTGAGTTGAAATCATGGATGAATTAGCCCTAGCACTTTTGACTCTTCTAGCTTGTTCATTCAAGAAGGATTGCCCCCATGGCGCAAAATCCTTGATACATTCCTTGCCCTAGTTTTTATGCTTTATTCAAGAGGAGACTCTCTTTGTTTACATTCTTTACCCTAGCTAAACTAAACCTTTTTAAGAACTAAGGGTATGGCATCTTCAAGATATTCTCTATTCATCATGCATGGGAACATAACTTTGAACCATTGTTCCTTCACTACTAAAGTTTTGTTAACTTTCAAGCCCATTTCTTATCCTTTTGAGTAGTACTCTCTTGATTAACATCCTTCATGACACTTGACACTATGTGCTTCACATGAGAATGTATTTTAGAAAATCAAGACATTTATGGCAAGAAGGATATAAAAACTAGGCACTTTAACCATTTAGAGAAGGGATCAATAGGTGGGCTTATAAGTAGTTACCTCAACTATGAGTAGATCAAAGTGTTAGACTCCTTAGGGAGTAGTGCCTTTTGAAACAAGACTTTGGTAACTCTCATTACTCTTTGCTTTGTTAAGTCCCTTTGTAACTCTCTGCTTTTTCAAGATGAGTCTCTTAGATCTTAGTTCACTCTCCTAATTATTGTCCAAGTTTGAATTTCAAGAAGAGAAAGGTTTGCTCTCCTAGTTCTTGCCTGAGTTTGGAATTTTAACAAAGAAATATTGGAAAATTTTCTTAATTTATTCTCTTTATCCATGATAATGCCTTAGAGGAATATACATGGTGAATCAGGGTAATTCTCTAATAATTACTTAATCCCCTAGAATCAAAAGTGCTCTGTCAGGCTCTCATTCTAATCTCTTTCAAGTGTTTGAACACTTAATCGAGTGCTTACTCTAATCACTCTTAAGTATTTATACTCTTGGACAAGTGGTTGCTCTCATAGCTACTCCATATGCTTGCTTTCATGTCCTTCTCCACTTTGATTGGACATTCACATTCACTAAGATTACTAGGAATTTATTTAACTTACAATGTAAGGCTTAGGTAATGGGTTAAAGAGAAAGGGATAAGGATTTAGCAAATAGGGAAAGAATAAAGTTTTGAACACATGATGTCTCACCATACTCCTTTCTTCTTTTTAACCTTGTAAGCCTAGGGTGAGGTCTATATCTTTTTCCTTTTTTTTTTGTTGGTTCCCTTTTTTCTTCTTCTTTTGGCCTTTTTCTTTTTTTTTTTCTTTTTCCTTGAGTCTTATTTTCTCAATTTTGTACTCCTTCTTCTTTTTTTTTTTTCATGATTTTGGAAGAAGATCATTATCCTCTTCCCCTGGGCCTTAGACTTTTGCTAGTAGCATTCTTCTTCTTTGATAGCTTAAGTGCTTCTTTTAGCTCTCCTTTAGGTAAAATCATGATTTTTTGGGCCAAAAGGTCAAAGTTGGTATGGGTAAGAAAAAGCAAGTATGACGGTCTTCATCCTTTAATGGGCTCAAATGGGTGGCTATGGGAATTCTAGTATCAAGGTTAGCTCAAAAGGCCCCAATGGTCCAAAGACAACCTGGATAATTTCTTAAACAATGTGGTGCCTAATTAATTGCCTCAAGGGGCATTTAGACAAGTTTTAGGATATCTATTTCCTTACAATAAGTACGCACTCACAACAGTTTCTTTTTTTCTTTAGTCATAGACACTTGGTCATCAAGGAGAATTGAGTATTTAAATAAACCAATTTTATTGTCAGCGTATGGATTAAATTAAAGTAGAAGTAAGAAAATGTTCCAACATTTTAATGCTTCTTTGGCAATAACATTGAAACCACAAAACCCAAAGTGCCCTAGTACTAGCTCATTTAGCAGCCATATTGCCCCAGTATTGGCCTATTATCATTACTAGTATTACCCATTTTAGGTGTCATTCACTTATTAATCACTCAAAGCTTTGGATATTAAGGTAAAGAGAGGGAATGAAAAAAAAATGCAAGTCATTTTATTGAATTTAAAAGGTGTGCCCAAAGAAAGTCCTTGCTAAGGCCTTAGGTAAAGCCATTAGTGGGTGCCATGAAATAAAAACTAAAAAATATGCAAAGAAGCAAGAAATAGCTTGATTATCCAATTCATAGTAGGTGGCACAAGGATGAACACCTTATCTCAAAACAATTGGTCCTCTTTAATAACAAGATCTTGGTTTTGCCTTTCCTAGTTTGGTGGCAAGCTAGGATTTGTAGTTGGTACCCCTATGATTGCCCTAAAGTCCAACCATTTAGCATATATTAAATCTTGGACCTTCTTCTTGAGAGCATTGTAATTCTCCACTATATGGCCCTTTGTCCTAGCATAATATGCACAGATAGGATTTTCATTATACCAAACTAGATAGGGAGATTGAAAAGATGGTAGTGAAATTAGAGTTACCAAATTCCTTTGCAAGAGATAAGGTAAGAGTTCTGCATAAGAAATGGGAATAGGGTCAAAATTTTGATGCCTTCTTTTGGTATGTCGTCTAACACAATTAGCTCGATATTGTTGCCTACATTGATCAAGCTGGTGTTATGATGATGGTGCTTATTGTGGTGGCTGACATGGTGGATATGTAGTCTAGGCCTATTAGCAATGTTGTAGTTGATGAGATTGTTTGAGTAGTACTTGGGAGGTGGTGTCCACTCAGGGAACTTTGTAAGGCAGGTGGGATGCCTCCAAAGAATGTTGGCACCTCTTTTAATTTCCTTTTCCTTTCAAAATTCCTCCATGAACCTTTGCAACTCCTTTGCCTAAGGTAAGTTCTTTGAGTGGGAGAATTTCAACCACCAAATCAATCAACTCTCCAGTTTAAACACCACTCCTAACCTCTTCTCCTACAATGACCAAGTTGGAGAACTTTGGAGAGGCATAACCAATCTCTTTGCTGTAAGAAGGAGATTGTAAAGCCATAGATGCTAGAAGTTTAAAAGCCTTCAACATTTGCCTTTTCAACTCATTAATATCTTCCTACATTTTTTCAAGAGTCTCCTCAAGCTATTGTCCATCCATCACGTATTGCACTCAAGCTTTCTAACAGATGGAAATAGCAATTTGAAAAGATTATTTGAGGTTAATGATGAAACACATGAATGTGCCATGTTATGATGATGTGGCAAATGATGTTGGAATGCATGATATATGTGAAGTGAAGTAGAAAAAAAATTAGAAGATCAAAAGAGTGTAAACATGTATAAAAGAGATTAATGGAATGGAAACCATGACTATTTATGGAAATTTTGATTTTCTATGATGCATGATAATTAGTTTCACATGTGGCCTTGATTATAACACTCACCCTTAAAGGTTTAAAAGAGTAATTTAATTTACATAGGGGTACTTCAAGTGCCTAAAAGTCTCTCAAATGCTAACCTTATTTTGCCCCTTAGGGCCTTTATACAAATGTATATAACAAAGGACACAATTGTAAACAAGTGATAAGATAAGGGAAAAATAATAATAAAATCTTCTCCATCATGCCTAAGTTCAGGTGAACCCTAGGTCCCTATTCATTTCCAAAGGTTTAGGCCAAACTTTCTTGAAAATGGTGGCTCTAAGGCTATTAATAATGCAGGGGTAAAAGTTCTAACTTTCTTACATCAAATTCCCAAATTGTCCTTAGGAAGACCAATTTGAATGGGGTGCTTCGGGTGACTGTGCAGAGACCAAAGGTCTCTTAAAGGCTAACCTTACTATACCCCTCTAATTTACAAGGTACCCTATATGGCCCAAGTATAAGGTATAGCAGTTATGACCTCCCATTTACTCTAATGTATGATGAAAGTGATTGTGTGTGCACAGAACAACTTCCTCAACCTACAAAAAGCAACATACACAAAAACATATGGTTATAAAATAAAATAAAGACATGAAATTAAACACCAACAAATCACTAGTAGCTAGTAAGCATACCCTTCATTTTGTCATCTCCACAAAAGGAAAATCAAACTGACACAAATAAATCAATCAAAATATTAACAAGATCATCTTTAATTGGCCTAATCCTCTAATATCCCTAATGAAGTTGCCAAGATGTCACAATATCATGACATGGCGCGGTGATCCCGCATGAAATTCTCTATCTCTCTCTTGCTTTCGGAGTAAGGGGAAAATGGATTTTTAAATTAAAAAAAAGTTGCTACTAACCTAATTTATGCAAGAGTGAGATTGGACAACTAATCAAAAATTATCTATATTTTCAAAGATTGGATTCAGGGGTTAATTACATTTTAGGGAAGATATTAGCACCTTAAATGCCCTTTCAGTACTAAAAATAATCTAATTGATTTATCTTGTTTTATTTTTGTGTTAGTTTGAAAGTTTAAATTTTCAAAGGGAGATTTTAAAAAATATGCATTTTGGAAAATGCACCCCAATCTTCTCAGATCAAGTTTTATCCTCTAAAAAATAAATTTGTTTAGAAAAATAATTTCATTGTAGTAATTCCCCGCTCCTTTCAGGAAATCTAAAAAATTAAAATAATTTTCTTGTGAAAATTCCCCCACTCCTCTTAGGAAGGGGTTTTTTATAAAAATTGATTTTTGGTTTTTATAAAGTAATTTCTTTATAGAAATTCTTCACTCCTTTTAGAAATAGCTTTTCTAAAAATTAATTTTTTGTTTAGAAAAATGATCTCCTTGTGAAAATTTCCCATTCCTTTTAGGAAAGGATTTTCATGACTTTCAAAAATAATTTCCTTAGGTAAATTCCCCAGTCCTTTCAAGAAAGGGTTTTCACAATTTTTTAAAAATAATTTCTTTGGGGAGATTTGTCATTCCTTTCAGGAAGTTTCTAAAAATAGTTTTACTTTAGAAAAATAATTTTCTTATGAAAATTTCCCATTCCTTTCAAGAAGGGATTTTAAAACAATTCTATTTTAGAACAAAGTTATCTTTTTAGCTAAGATAAATTTGAAAATTATTCAACACTTTATGTATGGCTAAGCCCCATTTGTGAAATGTGACATAATTAAACAAAATAGTGCACAATATTTAATTTACAATTGAACCCACACACATGCACATTGTCCTTATAACCAATTTATGTCATGATATGGTAATGAACCTAGAATTTTAAATCACTAACATACGTGATATGAAACAATGAAATGACCTATTCATTGGGAGAAAAGATAAATTACACATTAAAATAGATCACTCTCACTCTTTAAACAATTATATACCATAACGGGGTAGCAAATGACACTTGATAGTAAATCAAAATGTCCAACCCATTCAATTCCAAATAACAAGTGCCCAGCAAAATATGAGAACTAATCAAAAAGTAGGGAGCATGGATTCACCAAAACAATGCAGATACAGGTAAGCAAAGAAAGACCTTAAATGAATAAGGACATACCTTAGTCACTTGCAAACGTGCTTGAGGCAATGTGTAAAAAATTTAAATGGTGAATAGAGTTTCTAAGCAGGTGTGGGAGATGAAAACTTAAAGCTCAACACATGAGCATTCATGCCCAAGTACAATAGTGCAATGTGTGGTGCCTCAAAAATTTTTTTTTTTATGTAGGCTTGTGCCCTTTTATATTGGTTTTTTCCTAATCTAACTCTAATTCTTTAGTTTTATCTTTTATCTTCTTTTATTCTATCTTTTAATCTTATGTTATCTTGCTTGTTATCTATTCTTTATCTTCTCCCATCTTATAAAATTTATCATGTTTTATTATTTATCTTTTACTTTTTACCTTTTATTATTTTCTTTTATCTTTATTGTTATCTCTTGAATTTATTTTATCCTTTTTTATGCATTATTCATTTATCTTCTCTTGAATTTACTTTTTTATTCTCATTATTATTTTATTTATTATTTATTTCCTATATTTATCTCTTTTATTTTCTTTTAATTTTATTGGTATCTTCTTATTTTTCCTAGTGTTTCAATATCTTTATTTATTTTATATCTTATCCTCTTATCACATTTTTTCTTTTAATTCTTTTATTTATCCTTGATGGTTACCTTATCTTATATTATTATCTTTATTTTATTTTGTTATGATGCCATGTATCTTTTAATTTGGTTTATCTCATTTTTATTATTGTTTTGGTTTTAAACTTTATTTTTGGAATTTAATTTTGATTTTGGGTTGGTCTTGGATTTATTTCAATTTTGGATCCATTTTACTTTTGGCTTTAACTTTTATTCTAAGTTGATTTTATTCTCCTTTTTTAAATTTTGGTTTGATCTAAAATCAAGATTAAAATAAAAATGGATTGAACATAATTAGGTGTCTATAAGGTCAATGTGTTTAGACTTTCCATAGGTGTCTACATAGGCTAAGGTGACTATATTGTCACAATAAATTATGTCAGCCTCTCATGTTTGCCTTCTAATACTCAAGCTACCTAAGAACCTCGTTAACCATAAAGCTTCTTGTACTGTAAAGGTGTAAGCCACATATTATGACTCCATAATGGACAAAGCAATACATACATTGTTCTTGCAACTCCAAGAAATGGCTCACCACCAAGCATGAATGTGTATTTGTTGACATTGTGATGTAGAGTGGCAAATAAAAAATTAATTTAAAAAGCAAAAAAGTTTGAAGAAATGGGAATGGAAAATATGTGAAAATTTAAGAATTTGAATTTGCCATCGATCTAATTTTAAATGGTGAAGTTGGACACTGAAAAATATGGTCTACCTTATAGAAAATGAGTTCAAGAGTTAGTTACATGTATGAAAGGTATTAGTACCCCTGTGTGCTCTTTTGATACCATATTGATATTTTGTTACTTTTTAATTTCAAAACTGTGCTTTTGTTTTAACAAAAATGTATTTTATTTTTTATTTATTAATTGTCTTACTTGGGCATGTGATCAAGCATGATTTGTGATTATATCGCTTTGTGAGTAGCATTTAGCCATTTCTATGGAAAGGGTAATTTGATGTCTGATTTGTCCAAGACTACATAAAAATGAATGCCTAACTTGACTATGGATTTCAAAGGTATTTTTTAATTTTGAGGGGTATGACCAACAAATATCAATAATCGTGTCAGAGGGGTCATGCCTACTTCTTGACAAGACTCAGTGTGATCACACTCAGGATAATTAACAGCAATCATTTTACTAAACCCCAATTAATGATCATCATTGGTAATTATTTGAAAATTTAGAAGTTGGACTAGTAAAAGTAATAAGATTCTCAATAATCATGACAAAAGAGTTCTATCAATCTCTTGACGAGGCTCATAGTGCAATTATCCTTAAAATAGTTAGTTGTAATCATTTAACTAGACCCCAACTAATAAATGTCATGGGGAATGACTTAGGGCTTGAAGTTTGGAAGGATAGAAGGGTTAGAAGAATGTCAAGTCTCTTGACCATACTAGAGGAGTCCCATCAATCTCTTGGTGAAACCCCAATTAATTGTGGTCATTTTACTAGACCCAAACTAATTACCGTCATCGAAAAGGATCTTGAGATTTGAAAATTTTGATAGGCAAGAAAATCAAAATGTCAAGATTCTATAATGATCATGCAAGTGCTATAATGATCACACCAGAAGAGTCCTGCCAAGCTCTTAGCAAGGCTCATAACATAATTATCTTTGAAACAATTAGTTGCAGTCATTTAGCTAAACTCCAACTAACTTCGTTAGGAGGATATTAGGATTTGGGAATTTAGACAAATAGGGGAGTTTAAGGAACACCATGATTGATCTCGTTAGAGAGGTCCTGTCAATCTCTTAACACAACTCATAATATGATCATCCTCAATATAATTAATCGTGGTCATTTTTCTAGACCTCAACTAACATTCATTATCGTGAAGGATTTGGAATTTTAAAAGGTAAGGATAAGTATTTGGAAATTTTTGAAGAATAATTTCAGAGCTTCAATCCCTTTTCTTAAGAGGCAAATTGAGTAAATTTCAAGAAAAGATATTTTTATTCCAAGAATTCAATTCAGATAATTTGGGAAGTTCCAAGATTTTTCCACATTCAATAGAAATTTAATAAGCAAAAGAATAAATAAAATAAAAGTGATGTAAACTTATTCTAAGTACCATCATCAAGTCCAATCTCATAATAAATTCAGTTCACATTTCAACTCACATTTAACTAAAATAAATTGGCCCATCTTTGTAAGGCTTTGGCTAAAGAAAACTCAAATCGAACCCCACTTTAACCTAAACTGAGACCCACTTTTCAGCCACAACACAATTCCTTTCATTTAATTTTTTTTTAATATAAAAGCATGAAGGAAGTGGAGGAGTATCCACGATGGGGCCAGGTGCCCAACTAACCCAACCGTGGCAAACTTCCTCAAAAAGTAATTCTACCTTTTGTCTTTTTGTGTTTTTTTAAGTTAACTAAAATAAAAATAATTTACACATAAAAATACATCTTAAATATATTTACTTTTATGAAACTCAATAATAAAAAATACCACAATTTTTAGTAAAAATTTAAAACAAAGTAAAAAATTAAAATTTATTTTTCTGAAATACAAATTACGATTGATTTTTTTTTCAAGGGGCAATGTTAGGGTGCATTGCACCCGTTGAAGGCTGCGATGCAGCCTTCTTGCATTTCCTCTTGCAGCCAAAGGTGTAAGACTAGGCAAGGTGCCCAAGCTTTGGCATCAACATCTTCACCACTTGGCAGTGGCATAAACTGCTGCTAACACCACTGCGACACGTTAATGGCCACAGCACCACGATGACAGCAACAAGACAAAGAGAGAGAGAGAGCATGCTCTTAAAATAAAAGAACTCTCCCTCTTATGAAACAAGCGCACCTTTGTCCCGAGGAGTTTTTAGTGCATTGAGATTTCACATTGCAGGAGAAGTAACTTCAGCTCCTTAAATTAGTTAGTGCCTTCTCACGTTCTTGGATGTCTACTTCATCTCTCTTGTGCAATCTCTTTCTCGTGTGTTCTCTTGGTTTTCTCTTTTTTTCTCGTGTAAGAGTGTGTATCTCCTTTCAATAGTGAGTACCTATCTATAGTGTTCTCGATTCCTCTTTCTCACAAAGAAGTCCTCTCTCCTTTCCCCTATGTGGGTTCCTATTTTATGTCCTCCTCTGAGCCAGTATGGCCGCCTTCCTTAGAAGAAGTCCCGGGCAGTGCAAGTCAACAATGACCCCTACTTTTGCTCAACATGCCAACTTCTTGTGAGCAGGCCATCGTTCGTTCATCTGTTTATGCTGTAAACATTAATTGGAGGGTAGTGCATATTTGATTACTCATGCAAGTGGATGCCCATTGTCAGTGTTGATTTATTTATCTTTTTATTGTTTTATTATTTTTTTTGTTATTTTGTCATTTTTAATTAAAAATTAGAATTGAAATTAAAACTAAATTAAACAAAAAAGGACAATTTTTTAACATACGAACCCAAAGCTGTTTAAATATTTTTATCCTCAACAAATTAATTCCCAAAATTTTATAATTGGATAAAAAAATTTAAAATTTACTCACACGTCCACTTTTAGATCTTAGACAAAATTAGGTATTTATAGCTGTCCCCCTTTGCTTATCTTGCTAGGACTAGGAGGTAAGCAAAGGTTTTGACACAATTTTGTCTAAAAAAATCCAAGTATTAAGAAAACTTGAGAGACAAGAAACAAAGATAAGACATGAACTATTAAGATGGAAGAGACATGATTCAGACAAAGCTTAGAACCAAAATTGGACAAATTTTTTTTTTTTTTTAATGATTGGGATAGAACTAAAATCAAAAATAAAATTTAAACTTGCAAACATAAGAGATGCAGCCCCACTTGGGGGTAAATGCAAGATAAGATAACAAGCAGCCCTATTCAATGGTAATGTAAGATTAGACAACATGTGACCCTATTCTAGGGTAACACAAGATTAGAGAACATGCAGCCATACTCAAGGGTGAATGCAAGACAAGCAACCTTACTAGAGGGTAAACGCAAGACAAGCAACCCTACTTAAGGGTAAACATAAGAAACAACAAACGACCATTTTGGAGGGTAAATGCAAGACAAATAGCCTTACTTGAGGGTAAATGTAAGAAAGATAGCAAGCAGCCCTACTAGAGGGAAAACACAAGAAAGCAGCCCTAATTAGGGTGAAAATAGGCCAAGTGACCCTACTAGAGGGTAAACACAATAAGCAGCCCTATTGAAGGGTAAGCATAAGATTTAGACAACATGCGGCCCTAATTGAAGATAAACAGCGAGTAGCATATTGGAGGGTAAATGCAAGACAAGCAGCCCTACTTGAGGGTAAACATAATAAGCGGCCCTATTGGAAGGTAAATGCAAGATTTAGACAACATGCAGCCCTACTTGAGGGTAATGCAAGATTTAAGTGATAAACAGCCCTACTTGAGGGTAAACGCATTAAAAGACAACAACAACCCTTTTGGAGGGTAAACACAAGACAAGCAACCCTACTTGAGGGTAAATGCAAGAAAAGACAACATAAACACAATAAGCAGCCCTATTGGAGGGTAAATGCAAGATTTAGACAACATGCGGCCATACTTGAGCGTAACGCAAGATTTAAGTGATAAGTGGCTCTACTTGAGGGTAAACACAATAAGAGGTCCTACCAGAGGGTAAATGCAATAAGCGGCCCTATTGGAGGGTAAACTCAAGATTTAGACAACATGCAGCCCTACTTGAGGGTAAACTCAGTAAGGAGCCCTATTGGAGGTTGACGTAAGATTTAGACAACATACAACCTTACTTGAGGGTAAATGCAATAAGCAGTCCTACTAGAGGGTAAATGCAATAAGCGGCCCTATTAGAGGATAAACACAAGATTTGGACAATATGCGGCCTTACTAGAGGGTAAACACAGGAAAAGATAGCAAGCTACCCTATTGGAGGGTAAACATGAAATGAGTGGCCTTACTTGAGGGTAAATGTAATAAGCGACCCTACTAGAGGGTACATACAAGATTTAGACAACATGCAACCTTTTGAGGATAATGCAAGCTTAGACAATATACAGCCCTACTTAAGGGTAAACAACAGGAAAAGATAGCAAGCGGCCTTATTAGAAGGTAAATGAGAAACAAGTGGCCCTACTTAAGGTAAACACAAGACAAGTAGCCCTACTAAAGGGTAAACACAATAAGCAACCCTACTAAAGGGTAAATGCAAGATTTAGACAACATCTAACCCTTTTAAGGGTAACATAAGCTTAGACAATATGCGGCCTTACTCGAGGGAATTTTGTTAGCTCAAGGGAAATTAGGAAAGCATAATGATTTAAGCACAAGATATCTCACTCTTGCTTGTTTTTTTCTCTCTAGAGGGAATTTTGTTAGCTCAAGGTGAGGTATTTATACATATTCTCTTTGTTTCTTTTCTTTTTGGATTTTTTTCAATTTTTCAAAAGTCTTTCATATTGTGTTACCTTGACCATTTAGATGAAGATTCTCAATCCTTTCTTTGAGCATGAGATATAATAACATTTTAAGCCAAACAAGTACTCCTTTTAACTTGCATTGAGGATAAAATACTAGTTTTTTCAACTAAAAAGGATTAAGTTTGATAGGGGTTAGAGAAAAGAAGTTAGATGGTGATTATGCCATCCTTTTAAAGCTCAAATAGGTAACTACGGATATTATGATGACGAGGTTAGCTTGAAAGGCCCAAACTATCCAAAGATAACCTAGATCATGTTTAGTTAAATGCAATGTCCAACACATTGCCTCAAAGGGCACGTGTACAAGTTCTAGGATGTCTTTCTTCTCACCAAGTCTCAATTGATTGGCACTCCCTCATAAGTAGTTTTAACCATAAATACTTCATCATCTAATAAGAATTAAGCATTTATCTAGAATGTATCTTTTGACTTTTCATGTCATCAAGCAATCCCATTTCATCACTGGTAATTGAATTTAAACAAGATAAAATTGTAAAGAAACTTTCACATTCTACTTTTAGGCGCTATTCCTCTCTTTGTGAGCTAGAGTGAATTGAGGTTATGATTAAATTCAAATAAGATTGCCCCCCGGTATTGGTCCCTATGAGGTATCTTTCACTTATGATTCTACTTAAAGGAATATTGTCATTCAACAAGTGAACAATAATATAGGATAACAAGGAAAAGATGAAAAGGATGAAATGAAAAGGTAATGCATTCAATATTGTTAAACACTTTATTGATTCAGACAAAGTAAGCCCATACAAAACTCCTACTTGTGGCCTTAGGCAAAGCCAAATAAAAAACTAGGAATGAAAATTACACCATTACAAAAAGGAACTTGTAAGGAATGCTAATCATTTTAACTTGAACCAGATAGATAAGGACATGCCCCTAGATAAGTTCATCATTTATTGTCATAACTTGCCCCCTATGTATTGATTGTAACATTATAGATTCCCATGATTTGGTAAGGGGTTATTGTTGAAGTTCTCAAGACTCTTGAAGGAAGGCGCAAGAAAGAAGAAAGAAAGAAAACTTCAGAACTCCAAGATGTGAAGGTTCTGAAATGTAAATCTGATTCAAATGAATTAATCTACAAATGATGTAGCTGAGATTACAATTTATAGACTAAGACTCAATAACTAAATTACACTAATGTCCCTAAGTAATAAACTGAAGACAAGATTAATAGAGTAACATCAGAACCACACGAGACTCTTACTGCACCGGCACTCACCAAAGCAGCCTAAGCAGCCTTATCTCTAACATCCCCCCTCAAGCTCAGTGGCATGACTTGGAAGAGGAATGACACTGAGCTTGTCTCTAAGTTGAAGAAACCTTGAAGTTGAGACTGCCTTGGTGAGGATATCTGCTGTTTGATCAAGAGACAGAATATGATAGACTTCAATTTCTTTATTGTTGACCTTTTCACAAACAAAATAAAGATCTAGTTCAATATGCTTAGTCTTTGAATGAAGGACCGGATTTGCTGACAAGCTGACTGTGCTCATATTGTCACAATATATTCTAGGAGCTTTTGGTAGTTGAATGCTGAGTTCTTTGAGTAAAGACTGCAGCCAAGCCAATTCTGCCACTGCACTTGCAAGACTCCTATATTCAGCTTCAGTACTTGATCTAGACACTGTTGCTTGCTTTTTAGATGACCAAGAAACGAGATTAGGGCTAAGATAAACACAAAAACCTGAGGTGCTGCGCCTATCATCAATATCTGACGCCCAATCAGCATCACAAAAGGCAGTGAGCTCAAGAGCTGATGATCTTTGGAGAACTAGAGCATGACATATGGTGCCTGCAAGATACCTCAGTATTCGTTTAACCAACTTCCAATGTACATCTGTAGGGCAATGCATAAATTGACAAGCTTTGTTCACACTATATGATAATTCTGGTCTAGTAATGGTAATATATTGTAATGCTCCCACAAGTGATCTGTATGCAGCTTGATCAGAAATAGGAGAACCACTACTAGCTGAGATATGTGGTGTTGAGGCCATAGGAGAGGGCATAGACTTTGCACCTTGCATACCAGCCCTAGTAAGAAGATCCTTAATGTATTTGGACTGAGATAAGTATATTGCACCAGCAGAACTGTAAGTAACTTCAATACCTAAGAAGTATTTTAGTTTCCCAAGATCCTTTAATGAGAACTTTGCATTCAGTTGATCAATCAAGTGCTGAACCAAAGTTGGTGAAGATCCAGTAATCAAAATATCATCCACATAGACTAAAACATAGAGAGAATGATGAGAAGTAACCTGAAGAAACAAGGAAGAATCACATTTTGCCTTGGTAAAGCCAAGATCAAGTAAAGCTTCAGACAATTTTTGAAACCATGCACGAGGAGCTTGCTTAAGGCCATAGAGAGCCTTATGAAGCTTGCAAACTTGAGATGAGTCAGCTGATTCATACCCAGGAGGCTGTAGCATGTATACATCTTCATTCAAATCACCATTTAAAAAGGCATTATTAACATCTATTTGATGGATGTTCCACCCTTTTGATAAGGCCAAAGTGAGAAGAACTCGAATTGTGACTGGCTTTACTACTGGACTGAAAACTTCATGAAAATCAACTCCTGCCTCTTGATTATACCCTTTTGCAACTAATCTTGCTTTATATTTGTTGACAGTGCCATCTGGATTTTCTTTAACTTTAAACACCCATTTACACCCTATAGGCCTCCTACCTTTGGGTAGAGCTTCTAAACTCCATGTCTTGTTGCTCATGAGCGCTGCATACTCAAGATCCATGGCACACTTCCATTCTGGTATGTTAAGAGCTTCTTCAACAGTTTGAGGCTCTCTAGAGATAGTAAGCACTGTTGGTGCAGTTCCTCTTGCTTTGCTACTAGTCACCATTGAGTGATTGTTTGAATTGAGTGCCTTTGCTTTGCTACGGGTCATCATTGGGTGGACATTTTGAGGCACACGTTGAGGAACTTCAAATTCTACAGAGGTACCTGAAACATGCTGCAAAGAATCCACAACATTGGTATTATTAGCAAGTGCACATGAGTTATTTGTTTGTTCAGCAAATGCATTGGTATTCTGAGAATGTCTTGCATTAGAGAATGATAGAATAGGAGGTATGGCTGAAGGTAGAGGAGGAACAAAATGGGATTTGTTACTGGAAGGTGACTGCTGTGAGGAACCCTTGCTATTCTTGAATGGAAAACTACTTTCATCAAATATGACATCTCTAGATATAATTGTTTTCCCATCAGGATGCAAACACTTGTATCCTTTGTGTGCTGGACTATAACCAAGAAAGGTGCACTCAATGGATTTGAACTGAAACTTGGGATTATTGTAGGGCCTTAGGTTAGGATAGGCTGCACACCCAAAGACTTTGAGAGAAGAATAATCAGGTTTGATTTTGTACAAGGTTTCAAAAGGAGTAGAACCATTTAGGACTGGTGTGGGCAGTCTATTAATGAGATACACAGCTGTGCTAAAAGCTTCAGTCCAAAATGAACTAGGTAAAGATGATTGGTGAAGCAAGGCTAGTCCAGTCTCAGTTATATGTCTATGTTTCCTTTCTGCAAGCCCATTTTGTTCATGTGTATAAGGGCATGAAACACGGTGAACTATCCCTTGGTCTTTCAAATATTCAGTGAAAGCTCTAAACTCTCCTCCCCAATCAGTTTGTAAGGCAAGGATTTTGTGGTTGGTTTGAAGTTCTACTTGTTTCTTGAAATGAATAAAGGTCTGTAATGCATCAGACTTGCTTTTGAGAAAGCAAATCCATGTGTAACGGGTAAAGGTATCTATAAAATGTATGTAATATCTATGTCCCTCTCTTGACAACATAGGTGCTGGTCCCCACAGATCAGAATGAATTAGTTGAAGAGGTTTTGAGTATTCTGTTTGAGAAGAGGCAAAAGGAAATTTATGTAATTTACTAAGGCAGCAAGATGAACAAAAGGAAAGCTCTTTATTTGGTATTCTGATGTTACAAGAAGTGAGTACATTCTTGACAGTTTGTGCAGAAGCATGGCCCAATCTAACATGCCATTTGTCTAACTCAGAACAAGAATTTAACAAAGAAGAAGTATGGGAACTATGTACAGCAGGTGAGGTAATATTTGGTGACTGAGTTGTTGACACCTTTGCATTGATACATGGTCCTTTTTCAATGCGAAATTCATCAAAGACATACAAGCCTTTTCTAACAGTCCCCTTCAAAAGTATTTGATGAGTATCCTGAGATTTAACATAACAAGAGTCAGGATGGAACTCAAAATAGACATAATTGTCTTTTGCAAACTGAGAAACACTCACAAGGTTTTTGGTAATATTTGGAACATGAAGAAGTGAGTTTAGGTGAAGATTTTGATTAGAAAAGCAAGACTTAATCTGAGAATTACCAATGTTTTTAATGAACAAACCTGAGCCATTACCAATGTGCACCTTCTCCTTTCCATTATATGGAGTCTTCTGCACAATGTTAGAGGCATCCACTG
The DNA here is from genome assembly GCA_037013595.1 of Dicorynia guianensis. Lineage (NCBI taxonomy): Eukaryota > Viridiplantae > Streptophyta > Magnoliopsida > Fabales > Fabaceae > Dicorynia > Dicorynia guianensis. Next base: position 17,399,473 of record JASUAB010000002.1, on the reverse strand, counting down.
TCACATGATTAGTGGCCCCAGAATCAGGATACCATTCTTGATCAATGCCATTGCTGCTGCTGTTAGAAGTGAGCATTGCATAGGGTGTGTTTCTGACATTGCCATTGGGGCCATTGGCTGTCTTGCTGAAGTGGCTAGGCACTTGAGCTGGTCCTTGAAAACTCTCATCAAATCTGTGATAACAACTCCAGGACTAATGTCCATATCTCCCACATAATTGACATTGAATGTTGCTTTTATCAGAAAACCTTCCATTTCTACTAGAAAACCTCCCATTGTTGTAACTCCCTTTGCCTCTGAAAAAGTTTCCTCTACCTCCAAACCTTCCTCTATTTGCATACTGACCAGGGAAACTTTGATAACCACTTTTGTTCACATTGTAATTCTGAGGATGTGTAGCAAGATTCACTGTCATAGCTTCTACTTCTTTATGATGCTTCTCAATTCTATTTTCTTGTGCAAGTAATAATGCTTCAATCTCTTCAACTGAATACGGATCTATTCTAGAAAGAATGGATGTAACAAAACCATCATATTCTGAGGAAAGACCATCAAGAATTACCTCTATATGGTCACTTTCTGTAATTGCATGTCCAACTGAAGCCAAAGAATCAACAAGATTCTTGATCTTTAAAAGATAATCAGTGGCTGTCATGGATCCCTTCTTCATGGTCTGTAGCTGCGCCTTGAATTGCTTGATCTTTGCCTTTGTATGAGAAGCAAAGAAAGTTTCCACCTTCTCCTAGACCTGGTACGAAAATTCACACCCTACCATTCTTGTAAGAATGTTTTCTGACATTGTTGACAGCAGCCAAGACAGCAAGAGCTGATCTTGCTTCTTCCAAAGAACATACTGCTGACTCAAGATTCCAAGAACTCTTCCTTGCTCATCTATTGCAAATCTTGATGGCACTTCTTGACCACCACTGATGTATTTCTCTAGTTCATGCCCTCTGATGGCTGCAAGAACTTGTTGTTTCCACAACAGATAGGAATTGCTGTCTAATTTCACAGAAATTGAATGACTAAAAGAAACTAGTGAAGCATTCAAATATGCTAAAGAAAACGTATTCATATTCTCTCCCATTGGATCAAAACTCTGATACCATGTTGAAGTTCTCAAGACTCTTGAAGGAAGGCGCAAGAAAGAAGAAAGAAAGAAAACTTCAGAACTCCAAGATGTGAAGGTTCTGAAATGTAAATCTGATTCAAATGAATTAATCTACAAATGATGTAGCTGAGATTACAATTTATAGACTAAGACTCAATGACTGAATTACACTAATGTCCCTAAGTAATAAACTGAAGACAAGATTAATAGAGTAACATCAGAACCACACGAGACTCTTACTGCACCGGCACTCACCAAAGCAGCCTAAGCAGCCTTATCTCTAACAGTTATTATTCACAACCTCAGTGAAGGCGCCATGCTATTGACATCACAACGTGGAGTGGTGACCAAAAATTTAATTTAAAAAAACAAAAAAAAGTTTGAAGAAAATGGGAATGGAAAATATGTAAAAATTTGAAAATTTGAAGTCGTCACTGATCTAATTTTAAATGGTTCAAACACCAAAAAATATAGCCTACATTACAGAAAATGAATTCAGGAGTTGTTTACATGTAGGAAAGGTATTAGTATCCCTACAGTACCTTTTCAGTACCATATTAGTATTTCGTTACTTTTTAATTCCAAAACTATGCTTTGGTTTTAACAAAAATGTATTTTATTTTTGATTTATTAATTATTTCACTGTGGGCTTGCATGTGATTAAACATGATCCATAATTATATTGCTTAGTGAGTGGTGTTTAGCCATTTATGTGGAAAGGGTAATGACCATCATTAGAAATGATGCCTAGTCTGTCCAACACTACATAAAAATGAATGCCTAGCTTGACTAGGGATTTCAAAGATATTTTTGGATTTTGAGGGGCATGACTAACAAATATCAATAATCATGCTAGAAGAGCCCTATCTATTTCTTGATGAGACTCATAGCATGATTACTCTTAGGATAATTAATAGCAATAATTTTACTAGGCCCCAATTAATGACCATTGTTAGGAATGATCTGGGAATTTTGAAGTTGGACTAGTAAGGATTAAAAAATAATAACATTCTCAATAATCATGCCAGAAGAGTTTCATCCATCTCTTGGCAAAACCCATCACATAATTATCCTTAAAATAATTAGCTGCAATTGTTTTACTAGACCTTAATTCATGGGGAATGACTTGGGGCTTGAAGTTTGGAATGATAGAAGGGTTAAAAGAATGTCAAGTTTCTTGATCACACTAGATGAGTCCCATCAATCTCTTGGCGAGACTCAACATTATCACCCTCAGGATAATTAATTGTGGTCGTTTTACTTAACCATTGTTAGAAAGGATCTTGAGATTTGAAAATTTGGATAGGCAACAAAATCAAAATGTCAGGATTCTATAATGATCATGTGAGAAGAGTTTCGTTAATCTCGTTGCATGGATCATAACGTAATTATCCTTGAAATAATTAGTTGCAGTCATTAAGCTAGACCCCAACTAATGTCATTACGAGAGATCTTGGGATTTAGGAATTTGGACAAATAGGAGAGTTTAAGAAACAACAAGATTGATCTCATTAAAGAGGTCGCACAACACATAACCTGATTATCCTCAAGATAATTAGTTGTGCTCATTTTGCTAGACCACAACTAATGTTTGTTGTCGTGAAGGATATGGGTTTTTAAAAGGTAAGGACAAGCATTTGGAAATTTTTGAAGAATAATTTTGGAGCTTTAATCCCTTTCCTTAAATTTGCAGACAAATTTCATAAATTTCAAAAAAAGATATTTTTATTCCAAGAATTTGATTCAAATAATTTGTGAAGTTTCAAGATTTTTCCAAGTAACATCATCAAGTCCAATCTCAAAATAAATTGCCCACATTCAATTCACATTTAACTCACATCTTTGTAAAATAAAAAGGATCTCAGCTTGGGCTAAAGAAAACCCAAACCAAGCCCTACTTTAACCCAAGACGAGACCCACTTTTCAGCCACAAGGCCCACAACACATTTCCTTTCATTCAATTTCTTTTTTTTTTATAAAAGCATGAAGGAAGTGAAGGAGTGGCTTGGGCCAAGTGCCCAACTGTGGCAAACTTTCTCAAAATGTAATTCCACCTTTTGTCTTTTTTATGTTTTTATTTAAAGTTAACTAAAATAAAAATAATTTACATGTAAAAGTATATTTTAAATCATATATTTTTATCAAACTTAATAATAAAAAATATCATAATTTTTTATGAAAAATTTAAAACAACGTGAAAAGTAAAAATTAATTTTATGAAATAAAAATTCTTTTTGATTTATTTTTCAAGGGCAAATGCGATGCACCCTTCTTGAATTTCCTATTGCACCTGAAGGTGCAGGACTAGGCAAGGCACCCAAGCTTTGGCGCTAGCATCTTCACTACTTGGCAGTGGCATAAGCCACCTCTAACACCACTATGGCACCTCCATGTAGGATTGTCAAAATGGGCCGACCTACCCCAACCCGCTCAGCCCACGTAAGCCTGCACTTAAGCAGGGCAAGGTGAGTTGGCCCGCATAATTGGCAAGTTGAAAAACCTCAACCCAACTTGTCCCACGGCGAGCTGCGAGTTAAGCGGGTCAACCCACCAATAATTGAAAAAATTATTAAAAATTGAAGTTTATGAAGTTTTACTTGCTATTGTTTGAATAAATGCAACTAAAGCTTCAACCAAAGGAATAGGAAAAATAAAAGTACAACCTGATCCATTCTCCATGCAAAAAAAGATCATGGCAGTAAATACTAAATAAGATAAATTGCTTCTATTCAATTAACAAATTACCTCCACGCAAAAAAAGTAATAAAAACTGATGGCAACTCCTAGACCTATAGGAAACATACAGCACAAAACTTGTGAGTTATGATCAAAGCTTAATTCTTGATCATCCCAGAGAAAGCTGGTTCTGGTAACTATTTCAAGTTTTGTATCTTGACATTGCTAAATGCTAATGGGACTAAAAGATTCTGTAAAGCAAAATTCATAGCTATTAACCTTCAGCATAGGATGTATTGATTGATTCAGGACCTAAGAAAACATTATTTGTTAAAGATAAATAAAGTAGTTATTTTCTTTACTTGAATTGGAATCATCAAAGAGTTTAGAACCTTTGAGGACATACTCATTTCCATGAGCTGGTAGAATCAGATCATCTTCACGGAGATCATGCCACACAAATCCACTCTTGTAGCTTCTGAATTACATAAAGACCAAACATACAAACCTGCTGTTGTAACTAGTTAATTACCTAGTCAAGTGAAATTGTGAAACAACTTGACGCTAGACTTTCTACAAATTCAAAATAACAAGGGGATTCACCACACAAACAATAGCTATTTAAAGTTGAAAAATAGCTTTAAATGGAAGAAATGCATCAGAAAATTATATCCACGAATGACAAAGCAAACATAAATCACAAATTAAGTTCAAAAAAATATCCTATTATATAACATTACAGTCCAAACATTTGTCACAGTTTGTTCTTCATAATATTTATAGTAGTCCACAATTGGCTTCTAACTTTCACCAATTAGATTTACTTGCACCACCAAATTACATGCACACATTAATATAATCATTAAAATGTAGTATCAATATAGTAACTACCATAAATAAGTAAAAGTGATAACCCACATCATCTTATTATCTTGCTCTTCATCTTCATCAAGTAGTTCATAAGAATATTTGAACCTTCTTTTGACAATGTTGTTTTAACCTTTATTGCATCTTCATCACCATCTATAACCAAGTAAATAATTAAGGTGATTATAACATTGTTGTGTTGAATGTAAGTCTTGAATTAAATAATGAATAAGTTATAAATAAAACACTATTACCATTAAAGGAAAAAGCATGCAACCAGTTACATGTACAAATAAGAGCTTCAAATTTTTTAGGAAGCATACCGCTTCTATATTTATTAAGCACATGGGCACCAGTAGAAAAACCTAATTCTAACGCAAATGTAGTAATAGGAATAGCTAAGACATCACAAGCCATTACTGATAAGATTGGAAAATGATGCTTATTCATCTTCTAATACTCCAATACATCTAAATCTTCAAAAAAATGAAATTTAAGCTTTGGCTCCTCCAAATAGAGATCCAATTGAGATTTTCTAGCATTTGTCACAGTTTGACTCTTAAACATATAAATTTCTTACATTAAATGAAGCTCAAGACAATTAATAAACAAATTAGATATATAAATATATAACTAATATATGCAAAAAATAGTAAAGAGATTAATTAAAGAAAAATAACTACAAACTTACATCAAGAATTTTCTTGCCTTTATTCAACCTTCCTCCCTCACTTGGTCTAGGTGTCAGTGAAATAGAAGATTGAGATTGAGAAGAACTTGGTGCACTAGAAGAGTTGGCACATTGTTCAAAAAGCTTGTATAACATTGTCCTCACATTTGTAATCTTCTCTTGACAAGTAAAGGCATCAACTTTTGAGTAAAAATACTCTAGCATCATAAGCTTTATGCATGGGTCAAGAATAGGCCCAAGTGCAAGAACAATGCTATAATCACTCCAGAATTTATCAAACTTTTCTTTAATCTTCTGACACATGTCACTGATTACCAAATATTCATTTTCCAAGTTTTCCAACAATAAACATTCAATCTTCCATACTTGCATAAAATACAAACTAGAAGTAAGATAAGAAGAACTAGAAATCAAGTTGGTAATCTCATAAAATAACTCTAAGAATTCACATATTTTCTCTCTTTTCCACTCCTCAGATGAAGGACAATCTTTATAATTCTTATAAAGTACCTTAAGAGAAGCAAAAGCCTTTTTATATTTGATGGCACTATCTAACATAATATATGTTGAATTCCAACGAGTGGACACATCCAAACGTAAGCCAACATTAGTGTTAATATTACCAACTTGTTGTACACATTCTTCAAATTTTAAAATCTTACTCTTTGAAACTTTCACAAATTTCATAGATTCTCTAATTCTTTTCAAGGCCTCACTAGCTACTTTTAACCCTTCTTGAACAATGAGATTCAATATATGAGCAAAACAACAAACATGAAAAAGTTCACCATCACATAATAAGCTATCATGCAAACACAATTGTTCTCTTAGAATATCCTTCATACTGTTATTATTTGAGGCATTATCCAATGTGAGAGAAAAAACCTTTTTCTCAATTCCCCATTCCTTTAAAAAATTATACATCTTGGTAGCTAGTTCTTCCCCAATGTATGGAGGAGGCATATGAGCAAAATTAAGTATTTTGCTATTCAATTTCCAATTATCATCAACAAAATGAGTAGTCAAGCAAATGTATCCCTCACTAGTGCAAGTAGTCCATACATCTGAAGTTAAACAAATTCTATTAGGAATCTTAGCCAATATTTACTTAAGCTACTCTTTTTCCCTCTTATAAATTTTATTAATATTAGCAATCATAATATTTCTAGAAACAAAAATGACATTAGGATTTATATACTTCACCCAAGCTCCAATCCCAACATATTCAACAAATAAAAAGGGTAAATCATGTTGGATGATGGCAACAGCACATAATTCATGTTGAATTTTTTGATCTATTTTCCTACTCCTTAATTTCATATCATCATCTATAATCATTTGTCCTACATCTTGAAACTTAAGCATCTTGCACTTTGGCAAATGACGTTTCAATGTGAAAGTCCCATATTTGTGGCCACCAATCTTATATTCAGCTTTACATGCATTACATTGTGCCCTTTCAATTCCATCTTTCCTAATCCACAAATTTGTGAAGAAATTCCACACTTCAGAGGTTTGTTGTCTACTCCTTTTCTTTGTTCTACCTTTAGATTTATCTAACATAGACTCTTCAATTAAGATATCATCATCCAAATTAATAGATTCCATGACTCAATCAAATCAAACTTAGCTACCAAAGCCCAATTGTCTTATCTAGGAAAAAACAAACAAAAAATTTAGAAATATACAACAAGCACAGAATTACAAATTTTGACACAATAATAGTTAATAAAAAGGAGGCTTTAGTAAAGCTCAAAAAGGCCAAATCTAAATCCAGCATGAGATAGGTGATACAAGCCATAGCATTCTCAGACATGGCAGAAGAAGTTTGCCAATTGCAATTGATTTCTAGAATAAGGGTTTAGAAAGTGAGACTGAACTCTTATCAAGCTATTTATGTTGGATTCTTCCAAAGCACAATAGGAACAACTTAACCACACAAAGACTTTAGGTTGTTTGGATTTAAATTAACATGTCCTTAAAGAAGTGGAAAAAGCCCATGACTTAAATAAGTGGCCCAACAAGTTAAAAGCATATAGTACTATAGAGGTAATTAATTCTATAAAATTTTAACAGTTTAGTAGCATCAACAGAATATTAACAAACCCTACATGCATTGATATCAAAGAACCTAACTCAAACTCATTCTATTAAGAAAGAATCTCACTATTCTAAAAGTCACATTATAAATTTCAGTACCATGTAGAATACTGTAATCTAGATAGAAACCATACTTGCACTTAGGTTTCCTGAGACTAAGTTGACTTCAACAGGAAAATTTCTAAACAACTTTAACATCAATAACTTCTCAAGGCACATTTAAACATTTTCTATATGAGTATCACGCCACATATGCATTTAACTTGAGAGGAAAGACAACATTGCTTTATAGAAGACATGACAACGTTATTCAATGACCACTGATAGGAATAAAAAGTGAGCTTTGAATATTTAGTTGAAAGCTAATGAGTACAATTAAGATTTTGAGCACCACACATATTATTAATGCTTAATAGATCCCCAAATATACAAAACAAAATGAATAACAAGCTGAAAATTCAAAGCAAGAATTTCCTTATTTCATAACTTCTTTCAACATTTTCTACACTTTTTGAACCGTATTACTTCACCCAGTAACAATAACAACATCCATCTATGAATGTCAACTTGGTTGCACTATCTCATAAATGCATGCAATATGTGATTAATCAAACAGGGAGGCAACCATTTCAAAGAAAATTAGGAAAGCATAGTCTACAAAAAACTTATCTTGTTGACAGGATAATTAAAAAAAATGGCATATTAGCATATAAAACCTATAGTTCCAAACAGAGTTGTCAGGATAATAAAAAAAATTTACCTTATTGCAAGTCTTGCCACTCCATGAGTCGGAGCCTATGACTGCAAGTCTACAACTGCAACTGTAAGTCTACAACTGTGAGAAGGGGTGGTCACTGGTTACAGATCGGAAACGACAAGAAGCAAATTGGGCAAGTAGCGCTTGGGACTACAACTCTGTGACTGCAAGAGAGGAAAGTGTCGAGTAAGAAAGCTAAGAGGGAGTAGCACTTGGGATTGGCGATTAGGACTGCAATTACAAGAAAGGAGTCTGAGGAGAGCATCAAGTTAGCGAGAGGGACTACGATTGCGACTTGCAAGAGAGGAGTGTAAGGAGAGCATCAACTTCTACCTTCTAGACTAGACTAACTAGGTCACTCGAGATGAAAACTCTGGAAAAGGGGCCAACCAGGGCTGTGTCATGCAATGCGACATGCCTTAGCATCTAAATTCAATCGTTTAAGGCAATTACACAAACAAAATAGGAATGTCGTTTTAGACTCTCAACAAGGTGCTATGCAGGTCAAAACCCACCAATTAACCCACACCAAACTCGCTTCGACCCACAAGTTATGCGAGGCAGGTTAATTTATCCACAAATAAATGGGCTTACTATATACTAACCCAACCTGCCCCTTATGTAAGGTGGGACGGGTTAGCCCAGCAGGCCTAACCCATTTTGACATCCTTACCTCCATGGTTTCAGTGCCACTATGACAGTGATGGGATAGAGAGAGAAAGCATGCTTTCTCTTTCTCTCTCTGAAAACAAAAGAACTCTCCCCCTTATGAAACAGGTGCACCTTTGCCTCGAGGGGCTTTCAGTGCACTAGAGGTTTCACGTTGCAAGGGAAGTAACTTTAGTTCCTTGAATCAGTTAGCACCTTCTCACGTTCTTGGATGTCTTCTTCATCTCTCTCGTGCAAACTGTGTGCTCTCTTTCTCCTGTGTTCTCTCTGTTTTCTCTCTTTTTCCTATGTAAGAGTGTATGTCTCCCTACAATAGTGAGTACCCATCTGTTAATGTTCTCAATTCCTTATTTTTGCAAAGAAGTCCCCTCTCTTTTCCAGTGTATGGGTTTCTATTTTCTGCCTTCGCCTAGGCTAATATGGCTGCCTTCCTTAGAAGAAGTCCCGGGCAATGCAAGTTAATAGTGACCCCTACTTTTGCTCAGCATGACATCTTCTTATGAGTGTGCCATCGTTCATTCTCTTGTTTATGCTGCAAACATTAATTGGAGGGTGGGGCATATTTGATTACCCGTGCAAGTGGATGTTGACCCTAAAATTTTGGTTTTGGAGTCGCCACCGACCTAAATTGCTTAAGGTGAGATTGGACACCTAATTTAAAAAATAGTCTATGTTTCAAAGATTAAATTCGGGGGTTGGTTACATTTTAGAGAATGTATTAGCACCCTAAACGCCCTTTCAATATTGAAAATGATCTAATTAATTTATTTTAATTAATTTATGTTAGTTTAAAAAAATTTTAAAAAATAATCCCTGCACATTCCGGATTGGGATAAAATTAATTTTGAGAAAAATCTCCTTTCTATTCTAGGCTGGGGTTTTAAAAATAATTTTAAAAAAAGTACCCTTCCTATTTCAGTTCAGGGTTTTAAAAATAATTTTAAAAAAGTTTCCTTCCTATTCTAGTCTAGGATTTTAAAAATAATTTTAAGAAAGTCTCCTTCCTATTCCAGTCCAGGGTTTTAAAAATAATTTTAAAAAAATTCCTTTCCTATTACAATCCGGAGTTTTAAAAAATAACTTTAAAAAAATCCCCTTCCTATTCCAGTCTGTGATTTTAAAAATAATCTTAGAAAAAATGCCTAGTGCTAAAATTAGTTAGGACTAAAGAGGAACTCAAGGTGGTGATACTAGAGTTTCTTAACAGATAATCCTAATGCTAAAATTTAATAGAAAATTAACAAGAAATTAAATCAATGAATATGGAAGATCAACAAGAACATTGCCTAGGCTAAAATATGTGCAGAATCTTTAATACAAAATATGCAAAAGTTTTAGTATATAAAAGCCATATGAAGATTCTATACAGAATGCAGAAATGAAACTACAAAACAGAAATAGAATTGCTAAAATTTATTTTGTGCAGAATTTATGAAATAAAATGCAAAAGTTGAATTGTAGTGTAGAATTTGTGGAAGACAGAAAGTGTAAAATGAAATAATGTGTAGAATTTTCAAGCAGAAAATAGTGCAAAATTTTTAGTTCAAAATGTACTACAAAACTATTTAAACAGAATGCAAAACCATGCAGAAATAGAAGCTTGAATGTTCAAAATAGTATAAAATAGATGTGTGCAAAAAATTAAAACACCATATGCAGAATTTAATCATGCATATGATTATGCAAAATTTAAGATGGAATTTATGCATGCTAATGGTGCAGAATATGCAAAATTTTGACATGACTATATTTACATGTAGAGACCCACAGTAAATCAAGATAAAAATGGATGATAGAATGTGAAAATGCATGCATGAAGGGATGATAGAATGTGAAAATGCATGCATGTCATGATTAATAAAAATGAAAGTTATACAAACTCTATAGCAAAAAACGATCCTAGCTATATTAGGATTAAAGTATGAGATTTAAATGATTAAAATTGAACAACACATATGAATGTAAAATAGGCTTACCTTGAGTGTCTTCCTTTGTGTAATTTGAAAAAAGGTACTAACCTTTTTTTTTTTTGGTGAAAGAGAGTTTTATTTTGGTTCAAGGGGATGTCGTTTGTGGGTGAGGCTGCTTGGGTTCTTTTCTTGCATGGGTAAGAGTTAAAAAGTGCAGTGGAGGGGTTCTTTTCTTGATTTTCATAGTAGGCTGAAATCTTTTTTTTTTTTTAGGCTGAAATCCTCCTCCTTTTTTTTTTCTTGTGTGGGTAAGCATTAAAAAATGTAGTGGAGGGGTTTTTATAAAGTTAGGATTTCTTTCCTAATTAAATTCTTATTTTCTAATTTTAGTTATATTTTATATCTTATATTTTATCTTTTATAGTTTATCTTTTATTTTATTATCTTTATCTTATAATCTTTTAATTAATTTTTTTTTATCTTATTATCTTCATCATCTTTATCTTATATTTAGATATTCCTTCTTCTCAATATCTTTTATCTTTTTTTATTTTGACTTTTATCTTTTTTATATTTTATTTATCTCTTATCCTCTAATTATTTTATTTATCTTTTTAATTCCTAATTTATCTTGTATATTATTCTTTAATTTTGGTTTAATTCCTAATTTATCTCGTATATTATTCTTTAATTTTGATTATCTTATCTTTAATTTTTTTTATTTTATTTTAGTTTTATTTTAAAATTTTATTTTTGGGTTTGGGCTTGGTTTTATTTTAATTGTATTTTAGGCATAATCTTATTTTATTTTATTATTTTTTAGTTTAAATTTATATTTATAATTTAAGTTAAAATTTTAGAAAATAAGCTGGATAAAATTAGGTGCCTACATTACTCAACCTGCAAACAAAGGAAATTCAGAAGATGAAACAAATTAAATGCAAAGAATATACTCAAGTTAGGCAAAACAAAGAGATGCATTGTTATCAATTCTGCTGAAAGACTTGACATTAGCATAGGATCTCTCAATAATGGTAATAGTTTTTATTATAGATGAGACAAAACTTTTAAATTAACAAGGCATTTGGTCATTGGCTAGATGAATGTTGAGCACTTAAAGAATACAGAACAATCAAACAAATCAAACCGCTAATTCGAAGTCAAACCATTAATTCTGTTCTATTTCACTCCCATTATTTTTTTCTAGCAACCATAAATATCAAACACCACATGTATAAAGTTAATAAAATGTAACAATGCAAAGGCAAGTGGAAGCTCAAATTCACAAAAATGGACATTATTGGAATAAAAATCATATATACATAGGCAATTTAGTAGATAAGGACCTAGAACTCTAAAATAGTTCAAAAATTGAAAAACATTTAAAATAAACTAAACAAAATCCAATCAAATTAGGTCAGATCCTAGCCAACAATCGAAGAACAAATAAAAGTCTATCAGCTATGTAGAACCACTAAACATCCTGACATAACGTAAAACACTAATTTACTTCCTTAGTGAAGATACTCTTCTATAAACAGACTATTCCAAGTTCTTCCTAAGCATTCGTGGTTTTCTACTCAAACAAATGACTTAGACACTAACATGCATATAGAAAGACAAACACATAGAAAGAAAGAGAGTGCCTATTGGAAGTTGAAGACCTAGCTAAGCTTTAGAATTTGAAGTGGGAAGAGTTCTTTCTTCAAATGTGTTCTGGGTTTATCAATTTTTTCCTCCCAAAAACTAAACACTTTAGAGATAGAGAATGCTTTAGAGATAGAGGGTGCTTCATAGATGTGCTTCAAAGAGGGACAAGAGTCACAAAGAGATGAAGCTTCAAGAGAAACTCAAAGAAAGAGAAGCAACTAAGGGAGAGTGAGGGACTTCTGAACTTTTGGAAGGGAGTGCAGGTCAAAAAATCCATGGGTTGGCCCACCCCAAACCCATGTTAGCCTGCAAGTTAAGCGAGGCGGGTCAATTTACCCACATTTATTTGGGTTATAGATATGTAAACCTACCCTGCATAAGCCATTTTGCCAACTTTAGCTATGATCTACCCATTACAAACTCAACAATACAGCTATTGATGGAATCACAACATAGACCCAACTATTGGTTGTCAAATCACAAGCACGACTATCGAATCATGAACATAGTTGTTGCTCTTCCTATGGTTATGGAGATGTTACTAGAGCCCTCCAAAAATACACGTTTCAAATTCTAAAGGTACAAGATGGTACCCTCAGGAAAATATTTTGGAGAGAATGGGAAGAATTTAGAGCTAAACAAAAATTCTTGTACATGAAATTTTTCTCTATTAAGTGTCTAATTCTTTTTCTAGACTCTTTTCCTTTTAAAATATTTTTCATTAGTTAAAAACATATTTTAATTAAAACTCTTCATAGGAAGAGTTGAACTCTAATTAGAAGTCTTATCTACTAAGATTAAGATAATTAGTTAGATTATATTTTTGATAAATCAAAAATATCAAAAATAAATAAACTAATTTATCTCATAGTTTAATTAAAACTTATCTAATTATACAATTTATTTAGAATTCATCTAATCAATTATCCTTAAAAGATATCATATAATTAATTAATTGTGTCCTATTACATGTCTGTGTAAACACATCACATGGTCCCATGCAACACATATTATTCTTTTCTTTTGTTATCGAAGGGTGCAATGAGTTGCAAATATATAAAATAAAAATCAAGAGAATACCAAATTTATAAATTCAAATCCTAAGACAGGGATAAGTGCCACAAGAATGATGAGTTTTTGGTGTCTTTCTTTCTAATATATAAACGTGCAAATTTTTATTCTACCTATTAACCTGTGAGAAATGTATATTTTTACACTTCATGTAGAACTTATAAGAGCCTAAGCAGCACCAAAAGAAAAAGAAAATAGGAAAGCAGATAGTTATGTTTGATCTAAATATAGCAGCCATGTGAGCGGGCATAGAAGTGATGTGTACGAACTAGCGAATAGGGTCAATATCCGCGAACCGGATACCAAATTGCTTATGCTTCTGCTTTCCATGTATTCTGTTGGTGAAATCCGGGACAAGGGAGAGGGAAGTAGATTGGGGTGAAGGCTCATTTTGCCTTGGCTATTATTTAAGATGAACTTGATTTTAGCATAGTAGACAAACTCGGAAATATAAAGGACTGAGGTCAAACCGACCAGCCCTGTTCTCATTTTGAGCTCTTTTAGGAGGTCAGATAAATGCAAATCATTTTGCCTTTTAAGTATGATGAGACAGAATAACTTAATGGGTCAAATATTTCTTTATTTAGCTATACCGGGTCTTGACCTGTTAGATGAAGCGAAGTAGAGTGATCTAATCCAACGAACTTAACATATTTTGACAACCTTCATTACAATAATTACAACTGCTTACATGGTTAATAAATTCATGTGACAAGTCTCAAATCATCGATTGCAGGAATGCTACTAGCTTTCAAAAAATTCGAGTAACTTTTTTTTTTTTTTTTTTGGAGTGGAAAGATTTGAGTAACTTGAGTATTATAGTAATTTCTCTTGTAAAAATGGCATTTATATTAATTTGTAAAACTTCTTCTGCTTGTAGGTATAGGAATCTGGCAAAGCAGCAGTTCCTAGAGAGTATTTTGGGGAAGGAGAAATTGAACCCATAACTACCACCTTTTGGTGGAAACCGTTATACGCTAGAGCTATTCCCCATGTGTCATCAACAATGTTAATTCTCAACATATTCTCATTTAATCAAAGTAATCCTTAAAATTTGTAACATTTTATAATTATCTATTCACAAACTATTCAAATTCAATTTCTTTGATATTAATTCAATTCATAATGTTCATAACAACTGGTATATTAATAAAATAATAAATAAATAGATTATTTTTATAATTTTTTATAGTTATAAAAATATTTTATATTATATAATAAAACTTAATTTAAATTAATAATACATTCAAAATCGTTTCCCTCTAAATAAGATTCATTAGATTTCTTCAGAATTTTAATTAATTTAAATTTAGTTTTCAAAAATAATATTAAACTTAAACAAGATTTTATGAAAAATCTTTGCCAATTATTAAAGGAGTCTAGCCTGAATTAGTCAATACCAAACTCAGCTCCACTCATTTACACTCCTACTAAAAACTACATTATTATTCCTTAAAAGAGCATTAGAAAACAATTGGTACAACTGTAAAATAGTTTTGATGCTATCAAATTATCAATAACAGGAGATTCGAATCTCCTGGTTCATCATTTAAAAAAGAAAATAACAACACTAACAATAGTAACAATGCCCCACCGATAACACGAAAGATTAATCACTCAAATAGGAGGTAATGCCACTGTCATTGGGAAGCATCAAAATGGGGTGGCTCTAACAGAAATATTCAGCATTCCCTAGTTTTTTCATTTTTCACATTACTTCAGAGTGTTCTCCTAATTAATAGCTAAAAGATTAACCTCAAAAAAACCAAAAGGACTAATATCTCAGAAAAACAAAAATCATTAAAACAGACAATTTTTTCTCAACTAAACCTTCTCTATATACACGATTTGAATCAAGCCAAAAACATATTTAAAAAGCTCAACTATCCGCTACCGATACCAACTCATATTAGTAACTTCTCTAATTTTCTATCTAGTATCTACTGCGCATTACTTCATGCAAGAGGTTAATTAAGTGCTACACCGATAGCAGTGACTATTTCTAGCTTTCGGTGCACAAGCTCCACACAAAAGTTTGTCCCGGTTTGTAATAGATCATACCAAATATTTTTGGAATCTAGGATTGATAAGTAGTATTCAAACAAGTGTACTAAACATGTAACTTCTTTTATACGTGGGATCCGAAGAAATACATTTTTAAATTTATCTCAGTATTCAAGCGAGCCAATTGATGGAAGGCCAGAAACAAGGTCCTGAGATTCAGTACCGGCGCTGTTCAGCCTTTGTCCCGCATTTGGACCTACGGATTCCACTGCTTGCCCTCCCATTCTCTGAATATCTTCAGGGGAAAGTATTTTGATATACCAAACGTTATTGACAAATGATCTACAAGAGGTTATAAAGGAAAACCAGATAGCAAAAATCAAAAATCGGCAGAACTTTAACTAAATGAAAAAAAAATAATAATAAATTAGCAATTTTATTAATGTATTAATGATAGAATATCAAGACAATAAGGCATTCAATAAAAGTCTAGATAATTGAAACATGTACTTACTCCCACGGATCGTCTCCAAGGAGAAGAACATCATTCTCCCTGTCAACAAATACAAGCTGCCAGCCTGATCTAAGAGGGTCTTCTAACTTCCCCTCGATTCCAAACATCAGAGCCAACTCCTCTCGCAGTTCATGATAGCTGCTGAACCGGGAGATGTCAAGTGAGCGCCCAACTGACCCTGATTTGTAAACCTGTGAAATCACACTACGGTAGATAAGGGAGGAAAAAAAAAAAGAAAAAAAGAGAGGACTTACAGGCAGCTATGACACCTAATATCTTATGATACAAACCTTCACAAATGTATGAGTTTGATTTTGTGGGTTAACTTGCTCTGCACTTTGCAACAACTCTGAAGAATTTTGCATGCAAGCATATAGGGAACCGTGGTATCCAGAACTCCCTAAGGGCATTGTTGATGCATCAGTATCAACAGATGAAGCGGTATAACTAGGGACAGTGGAGGGAAGCAGAAGACCAGATGAATCAATATTAACACCAAAGAGAGTAGGATTTTGCGTATCAGAATTACAATGCGGTGGCACCATTGCAGTGTCTTTACCAGTATATTGTGCACGTGACAGTGAGTTGCCAAAGGCATTGACCTGCACAGGTGCATACTTCTGGTTCCATGATTGTTGAGGTATCTGTTCAGTCAGCATGGACTGACCGGTTCTAGAAAGGTTCAAAAGATTACTGCTCCCTTCAGGACAAAGTGAACTAAGCACGTTTTGTCCAGGGGAAACTGATGCAGAGAACTTCATGCCTTCTAAAAATTCTGGTTTTGAATATGATGGTGAAGGCATATTAGAGTGTTGCCTCTGATGGAGCTGATCAATCAAAAGAGTGTCATGATAAGTATTATTCTGCTGCTGTGCTCGGTCTTCTTGATTGTTATGCTGTTTCTGAAGGAGGTGTGGTGATAGTGTCTCTGTCAATACTTGAGCTTGCGGCTGTAGGATACTAGAAGACACTGATTGCTGTAGTGCTTGCTGCTGGTGAAGTTGTAAAGGAGAACTATGGTTTCCTGATTGCTGTTGAAAATGGAAAGGCTGTTGAAAGTTCATCATTTGTTGCCTTACCAGATCTCCACTTCCTAGGTTCTGCATATTAGCTGCCAGCACGGCTTGGTACTGCTGATTATTATCATTCCCAAGCATAGCTGGATCCAATCGCTGCTGCATCCAGGGCAATAAACCAACACCTTGAAAATTTAGAGAGTTTAAACCTTGGTCTCCAGGTCCACCTCTGAACCACATTAGCCCATTGGTTGCTTCATCTCTACCATCTGTAACAAGATCCTAGGTGAAGAAAAGGAGACAAAAGAAGAGACAAGTGCATGCTTCAACAACCATCAAAACCAATGCAGCAGCTTTTTTTTTCTCTTTTTTGAGAGCTGCGAGGGGATTCAAATATATGGGGCTGAACACGTCTTCCCCCATGTTTTTGGATGAGAGATAGAAAAGTAAATGTAGGAACACAACTTTTATTTGTATTCGATAGTTTGATAACATAATTTAAACATTTAAAACTTTATTAAGGAGTTAGCATAATGTGGTTGCTAGAATGAATATTACACTTTCTGCAGTGCTTCTGTTATTAATTTCTTTTAAAGTTTGGCAGACAATCTGTGTCATTGTGCTTAAGCTATCTCGCACCTGAGTCTGACTCCTCATGTACCGTCAGTGACTCATTCTAATGTGGATGAATGCTTGAAACCTATATGCGAGCAATTATGATCAATTCTAACAAGATTAAAGTTTATGAACACTGATAGTTGACTTTTTTGGTTGTCACAATTTTCATTTTTTACTTTTCTAGCATGTTGGTTGATATGTGTGTATAACTACATGTTCCTTTGTTCTTGCAATAGAAAGTTGGGTGGTTTTCAATTCACTAAAATTTTGCCTAGTTATTGTTTCAGTATGATGCAATGTCTGAGTCCCATGTATCGTTGCAAGTGTTTCATGGTTAAAGCTACATTTTGTATACATATGTATTAATAAATGTATAATAAGTCAACGACTCAAGGAAGCTTATGCGTACCCAAATGCAACTTAGGACATAATTAAATTGTAGGCTTGACTTGTTTAACATGGAGTAGCTCTGGAAGCTAGGTAAAAGATTCAGGAACTGTTGAATGCCAAACATTTGTATTGGCAATCTGAAATTTAACATTCTTAAAATTAATCTCCAACAAAAACGAACCACCACATACTCACAGAAAACTTACATATTAAATGTCCTCTATAGTCTCTGTACCATTTGAACCATTTGCATTTCAGACCAGGTATGATTGTGATGATAAAATAATAACACTCCCACATAATTTTTATCAAACCATCCTCACATAATAATGTAGGAACTTTTGGCTAGTGTGGGTCTCACATCATATGGTATGGGACTCACGCCATCCAAAAATTCCCACAATTATGTGGGAATGGTTTCACTCGTGATAATATGCATACTTTAAGTCATCAGTTTAATAAAGAAAAATGTTAACTACTAAAGGTGACTTCTATTAAATGTGAAAAGCTTGACCCCAGTATATTGTCCAATACATACAGCCCTTTAGTAATCATTTTCACCCAAACCCAGCACTGTCGTCACACCAGGATCAGAGCCAGATTATTTTTGGGAGCAAACGTTAATCTCACCATTATATAACAGATGTATGAAAACCATGTTGTGAAAATCCAATAGATAAAATGAATTCTATTTGATCCACTGTCCACTTAAAAAGTTTTAATTTTTATGCTGCCATGTGACTAAAATACTGTTTAATTTTGAAGTAAATATCCTATAGGTTGTCAGTGGATCAAAATTATACTCATATAAGATATGTTAATAGTTAGCAATTACATCAATGATAGAACAAGAAGGAAATCCTAAATTATTTCACCATTAAAGCAAGCCCACCACTCTGCGTATTACATCTTTATTCATATACACAAATCAGTAAAAGCAAATTCCTAACCTTTTCTCTTTCTAGTTGAAGAAATATGTGAACAGTTACTCAACTAAAATATAGGTAGGATGCTTTCAGACTAATGCAAGTAATTTGGCAAAACAATTTTTAGATTTTGTAATGGAACAATTTAAACATGTACTCGTAAATAATTTTCTCAATTAATCAAATTATATTTCAACTACTGCAATTAGAATTAGAAAGGAATGTTAGAACTAACAAGTTTTATTAAAATTAAAACTACATAAAGAAATCAGAAGAAAACAAATGCTATTATGCAATTACAGTGCATAGTTGTTAAAGCGAGCATTCCATATTTTGCAACCGGTGTGGGCCCTAAGAAACAACCAATGCTAAGGATAAACATTGAACACTTCTTTCAAGTGGACAAATAAGACAAGAAAAAGAGAATTAGAAGACCCAAAAAAAAAAAAAAACTTTCATGTGGGAAAAAGTCCTCATGCGAGTTGAAGCTAAGAAGGTAAATAAAAAAAATTTGGTGAACAAAATTCGCTTTAATATTTGCTAAAACTATCTTGCACATAACTTTCATTGCAATAAGTAATTCTACTAATATCAGTTAGATTATCTCAGCTCTTTTTGGGGTATATCTTATTTGAAAAGAAAAAAAGATATTCATCAAATGTCATCCCAATGATTTCAAGTTAGGCCATATAAATTTTAAATTCTTTAAACTACATGAAACCTAAAATCACAAATTCTGCATGTGCGTAAGACAAATAGTCTCCAGGTGGATATCTATAGAACTAGTTTAACAATTAGAATATATGATAAACTCAGCTTTGGGGAAAACATGTACCATGCAAGAAAGAGGGGCCAGGATGCCATGGACGTTTCAATCGAAGGGGAAATAGTGATGGATACATAGGGAATGTAGTTAAAGGCTCAATTTCCCATAACGATACACGTGGCTGTCTTTCTCCTGCTGTTGATTCATCCCATCCAACCTATGCATAGAATAAAAGGACAGAAGATAAAGACTCAGTTTCCCGTGAATAGCATATTCTTTAATACAACTAGAGAAATTTATCCATCACTTTTTAGATTAGGAATACAAGTTATACAGTTTTTTTAGCTATCTAAAGCCTGTAGCCAGAGACTAATTTTTGTGTAAACATAATGATATAAACAACAAATAGTAATTAGATTGAATTAAGTAGGATTCAAGCAAGTATCAATATTGAGAAAAGTTGCATACGCCAGACGCAAACTACATAATTCTATCAGCTAGTGAGATTTGTGGAACCTTATACTCAGGTTGCTGCACCAGAAAGCATACATTTCACATTGTTTTACAGGAGACCCATATTTGAGAATCATCCTGACCTAGGCCCCATATAAATTCACAACCAAAACACAAATGTTTTGGCAAGTGATCAATTACTCAGTAACTAAATCTGTAAAAACAACATCAGGCAGGCACCTTTAGGATTTCAAAAAATCATAGACGTCAAAATGACTTAATATAAATCACGGGTGATCCCCACAACTATAAATTAATTCACATAAAACATAATGATTATTCTGGAATTTAGAAAACCAAACCAGGACTTGGTAATTGGTAAAAAGACTAAAAATTAGTACCACTGAAGTCATATGAGGGTAACAGGAAGTAGAATAGGTTATGCGTATCAAAACAGTGCTCTCCAGGTCAAACTAGCTGCACCGATAAAGAGTACATCCAGCACTGATGTGTATTAATGCTTGACCAGGTATTACAAGGAAGAACATTGATATGTAAACAACTGGGCAACAATTACTTTAGACGTACAAAATCATATTAAAAATTACAGATGATATAAACCCAGAGTTTCCCCAAGGAC
Organism: Dicorynia guianensis; assembly: GCA_037013595.1. Lineage (NCBI taxonomy): Eukaryota > Viridiplantae > Streptophyta > Magnoliopsida > Fabales > Fabaceae > Dicorynia > Dicorynia guianensis. Next base: position 17,378,644 of record JASUAB010000002.1, on the reverse strand, counting down.
TCCATGCGTTTTAAATAACCAATAATGAACTAAAGTTATTCCCTGCCCCAAATCCGAAGTTTCCTTTATGCCAAACATTCCCCTCCTCAATTGGACCCTATTGTTATGCCAAAAAGAAGCCTTTGATTTATATTGACTCAATTTTTTTATCATACAACCCAGTATACCTACCGAAGTTCTATTTCTTTGTCATCAACCATACTTCCAGCTTTCAAATGGTCATAAATTTTTCTAAGGATTTTGACATGCTGTACTGTGTCAAAAGTTGTATCAACTACATCAATCAGGTTAACGAGAGGACCAACCACAACTACAGAAAACATGCAGCTGGGCATTTTAGACAAATAGCAACACATTACTTGAGAAGGAAACAAATTTAATACAAAATTTGAGACAAACGCCTCGGGCATAGTCCACAGAACAGCATTTAATTGCAAAGTGACATTAAATTTCATACAAGGTATTGTCTATAATGCTAATAGGTCTTATGAGTATCTTGCATGTATCTTACTTACCTTGACAGATCGCCAATGAGAGTTTGGCCAACGAACAGGATCCAAATCACTTATACCAGTTATCGTACCCATGAACCTGCAAAACAAAGTCTTATGTGTAGATAAAGGCAGAATAGTACGATGGCACACTGCCAGAGAAAAGTAATTTTGCACCTACTTTACACTTCCCTTCAAAATTAAGGTTCCATTTTCTAATACTTTTTACTCACATCCCAAATTTAAATGCTAATATGTGACTAAGATGCTGAAATCTAATTACTCATTTTTTATGCATGACTGCTGTAACCACAAACCCATTAACAAGAATATGCCATAAGCATTTACAAGGTACAGATTCTGTACTATATGAAACAAGATGAGCCAAACTTCAGAGGTCATGCCTGAATCTGTACTCTAAAATTCTGTATTATATCAACAGATGATTTAATAAATAAGCAGTGATGGCCAAAATTACCTGCGAACACTAGACTCTTCAGTCTCAAAATGCATCCTGAATCGCATTCCAACAGAAACACGTGTATGGTACACAGCTTTGATATATTTTGAAAGTGGTATAACAAACTCGGATGGACTAGCCCTGCCCATGATATAGCTGTCAAAAGAAGCATTATAATTTCTCATAAAGTAGCATCAAAGATGGAAGTTAGACAATATTCACCACCTTGGATTGTAAAAGACTGTAAAACAGCTATTAGTTGCAGCAGCATGAGCAGCAGCTGCAAGGAGTCCAATGTGCATACTATCACTTGATAGAACAGATGATGGCATCACAGTCTGTGGTCTATTGGCATGACGTATTCCCAAAAGAAGCTGATTCTTTTCATTCCTAATAACGAAAATCAATGGAAAAATAAAAACAACTAGTAAATTCCAGCATTCAGTAATATAAAGGTGACCAAAAGATGTCAAATGAAACAGATACCATATGAAAAGCACAGAATCTCCAGCCACAAGTCTCTTGGCACTAACAAATACACTCCAGCCTGTTGTAAGAAGGTGTCGTTTTGGCTGTCCTGAAACAACATGCAAACAATAGACATATTAGCTTGGGTAAAAACTTAAACTAAACGGACAATCTCAGGTCCTGTGCAACAGCATAAGTAGTAAAATTAATAATTCTATCTCAATAAATATTATCTTCTAAATCATTAGCAATGCATCTAAGAGTTGCTTCAAGATCTTAAATGTGAACTTTATGTTGCAATAGAAAGATTACCTCAACAAAAATAATTTCAGTAAATATGCCCCATTATTCTAAAACTCTAACGAAACAAAAAGAACGGTTGAGAGTAAGATGGAACTATTCCAAATAGGCACATTATATCAAAACAAAACTAGATCAAAATTTACTTTAATAAATTTATCTTACTTCTCAAAACGTTGGAAACCACATGCTACCAAATAATAGAGGTAGATAGATTAAGAAAACAGTTCCCACAACAATGTTATCAATATCATCAGCAAGGGCACTCAGTAGAATGAGGAAGACATATATTTTAGAACTTCTTTAGAAAAACCTGGTTCACAATGCACTTAGTTAAAAGGCAAATTATCTGGCTGCCATATCTGTCAAAGTGTCTGGATTTGTAGAGTCAAAGTCAAAGGAGTAACCAATTGAACAAATATACAAATTTACAAGAAAAGTTGGAATTTCTTAATAAGAACCAGTATGGACCAATGCTCTAAGTTAAAAGGCAAGTTATCTGGCTTCCATATTAGTGAAATTGCCGGGTTTAAAAAAGGTCAAGGAGTTATCAATTGAAATAATCTACAGATTTACAAGCAAGCCGGGATAGCAGTTGTGCTAGCCAAATAATTCAATCTCTGGTTTCCTTAAGTAACTTAGAAGCTTGTTGAACATTTTGCAGATGATACAACAGCTTTCATAGTGGAAAATCAATTCCACTAGCCCCAGGTCAAAACAATATTGGGAAAATTACAGTTTTAGTCTGCTCCACAATTCTATTTATTCTAATGGTCATAAAAAAATACATGTCCATTAATGGTCATAAAAAAATACATGTCCATTTAAAGTCAAAAGGTATTGAGTTATTCCAATTACAGTTGGTTCAATATTTATAAATTTGCTCTTAATCCCTCATTTATTTATGACATTTTCTAGGAAAATTATGTAATATTACAACATATCTTTTAACATGGCATTAGATTTTTTTTATGACATGAAACCCTAAGATTCTAAATTCTAAATATCAAACCCTAAAACTTAAAATCTAATCTTTTAACCATAAAACCCTAAACTTTAATTCCTAAACCCTAATGCCTAAAACCATAAAATCCTAAATCCTAAAAGTCTAAACTTCAAAACCGTAAACACAAACTCTAAACCCTAAAAATTAACGTGAAATCCTAATAATTGCTAAATCCTAAAGCCCTAAAATCCCAAACCCTAAATTCATATATTCTAAACCTCAAATTCTAAACACTAAACCCTGAAATATATCATTAACTCATTGCAAAATATTACAAACAAATAAGGATAACTTAGTGAATTGATAAATTTGAATTGTCTGGAAATGAAACAACCTAACGCCTTTTGACTCTAAATGGACACAAATTTCCCTATGAGCATAAAAGTAGATAAAATTGCCAAGTTAACCATACCTATAATTTTTCTTTCATTATTTGACAATGTAATGTTAGCCAAGTTCCTAAGGGTCAAAGCCAGTATCTCAACTGCCTAGGGAAAACATTTGAAACATATATATCATATAGTTTCGACATTAGTATAGAAGAAACACTTGAAGACGAGCAAAGTATCTAATGTCCAACAATCTTCAGTTAGCCTAATGCACCATTCCTATTTCGTGCTTTTCAGGTTCAAGACCAAAAGTCAGATTTTCCATATAATTCTACCAACAAGGTGTTTGTCTAGTAGAAGCGTGCTTGCCCCGAGCAAACTTTAATTGCCAATGTGTAGGGGTTTGATTCTCAGAGAGGAGCTTTGTTGGGAGAGGAGAAACTATTAATGCTCTAATTCATGAAGTGGTTGCCTCACTCAGCCACCATTTTAGGACAACCAGAATATAATTCTAATTCTAATTATCTAGCTTGCCAATGGCAAAAATCCACACCCACTGGGTGGTATAGATAGGAGATCTTCATAGCCAGAACAAGATAGTCAGAGTAGAATAGTTAAAGATGAAAAAAATTAAACATGTACCCCGAAATATATGTCGAAACTTCCACTCCACATCATGGAGATCCCGAGCAATGAGTTCTTGGGCTGGTGGTTGCTGTGAGAAGTCCTGTACAGAACAAATAAAAGAGAAATAAACCTAGATCCGTCCAAAGTCAAGCAAAAAGTAAAATATGAACTCTACCAATGGAGGGAAAACTTTCTCAGCTGCACGACGAGGAACAGAGAAACCTCCATGTGTGCTGGTGTCACTTGCTGTTAATGTCTTGCAAAAATAATTTGAGGGCTGCTTACTTGGAACGCCCAATTCCATAGGAAGAAATGTATCCTTCTGCTCTTGCTACATGGACAATTAATAACAGAAATTCAATTACAAAAAGACAGAAACAGGCTCATTATGAATAAAACAAGCTGGCAAAAAAACATAATACCGGAGTCAATGGCTGGAGTGTCATTTGAGCATAGACTTCATCAGTTTCAACATCAGCCTGAAATTTAAAAAATGCTCTAGCTGACTTAAAAATCAAATTCTAGCATACTCTTATAGGAGGCGGATATTACCTCAACTATTATAACGAAATGGAATATATAATACCCACATGCATTGTGACATTATGAAGTTGGCAAATCAACTGGGGTGGCAAGCTCGGGTAATTGGGCAAGTGGCCATCAACTTCTCTGTTAGTTGTGGCAGCAACCTGCAATCATCATTAATTACATGTTTTAGTTCAGTTTCAATTATGAGATTTAACATATGCAGTTAAATCCATAACCAAGTTTGCAGCATAAGTTCTATATCTTCTTCAGTATAAATTAAACAATGTACAATTCAATCAAGAGCAGAAAATTAAAAGTTCGAGTGGGGAGTAAAAGCACCTGCTCGCTATGACCCTGAGGGAAGTAAACCACACGGGTCCCCGCAGTTGGCAGGGACACCAGAGGCCCCGCGCATGCATGCCATAGCTCCGAATTCAAACACTTCTTCTCCCCTCCTACCATCACCGTCATCGTATAGAATATTAGTCAGAGAATCAAATTTGTACAAAGGGAAAAGAAAACACTTACAGAATGTCCATGTGACAAAAAAGGTTGAAAGGCAAATGTATACTTCAACCCCAATTTGAGTTCAGAATAAGGGGGAAAAGGAAAAAGACAGAAATGGAGTCGTTACCTTCATGTCCCTGCTGACCCAAACCTGATGTTGAAAGTTTCATATCAAGCTTTACTTTCTTCCTTCTTTGAAAGATAAAGTGTTTTGCAATCACATATATACATGAAACCCTAACTCACAGCTATCATCATCAATTTGCTTCAAGCCACTGCATTCCCCCATATCTTCCTCCAAGTTGCCAATGCACTCCATGCCCAGAAATGAAAGCAACCTCAAGAATCAAACAAAACCCAAACCGAGAAAAACCTCGCAGAACAGCATCCCAAAATTCAGAACCTACCGCTGGCACAAAGAGCCCCAAAATCAAGCTGCAGATGAAGGATGAGAAGCAGAGCTATTTCCAGCAAATTTAGGCAAACCCATGTCCCAAAATTGAAACCCAATTCGAGTTAAGTTGCAAGCAGGGCACGTTGTTCGAAATCGCCATGAAAGAAGCAGAACAGAGCAGAAGGGGAAGATGCAAGAATGAAGCAGCACAAGTGAGTGTTGAAGTAAAGGCTTCTCTTTTGTGGCCTATCACTTTCGATTGAGACCCAGTAAGGATTTTGGGCTTGAAAGACACAGTGATGAGTGAGAGAGAGAGACGAAGAACATAAAGTAAGAGCCTTTGCCATATATAAAGGGGTCCCGACCAAGCTGGACCTGAGTGCAGTAGAGAGAGAAAGAGAAAGGACCGTCTGTGTAAGAGTTATGGGAAGAAGGGATCTGGGCCGTTGGGGAATCCGTACATATAAATCTTGACAGTCCATTCGGACTGATGTGACAGCAGGAATGTGCCACCATTCTTCAGTGGTCGTTGTCAGAGTACGGAAAAAATATTAACATAAATAATGTTAAATATTTTATGAAAAATAAGATATCTCTAAGAGGGAAAGCGAGCGCGTGCTCCGTAAATGGATGACGAGTGACTGTGTGAGGCGTAATAACTAGCAGGAAAAAGTTAAAAGGAAATCGATACTCATTGATGGTTACGTACGCCCGCCCCTCGAATTTGCCACAAAGTATGGAGAAAATAATAATAAATAAAAATATATAAAATGAGTTATTTTTATAGGAGGGGAGAAATGCTAGTTATTTATATAAAAATTTTATTTTAAAAAATTTATATTATTGAATCATCTTATCTTATAAAATAAATATTATTAATTAAATTTATTATGAATAATTTCATGAATTTTATATATTAATATAATAATAATAAATAAAATTTTATTTTATTAAATAAGATTGATTACATAAATTAAATAATATTATTAAATTTAATTTAAAAGTAAAGTTTTAAAAATAACATTTAATCAAATACTCTTTTTAATAATTTTTTTAAGTATCTTTTTTCGTCTTCCTTCATACCTATTCATTTGGCTAAAATTATTTGATCAAATTTTTTTACTAGAATTTTAATGATCTTCTTTATACATGCTCAAATTATCGTAATCGAATTTTTGTCATTTTTTTCTCAATAAGTGTAATATCCACTCGTCTATCTCAACATTCTCATCTCAGTAAACTTTATTTTTACTCTTGTTAACATTTTAAAGCTTAACACTCACTATCATAAAATATAACTTGTCTTATGACAGCTTAGTAAAATTTTCCTTTAAACTTGTTAGATTATTTGTGATCACAATTGATCTTGAGACATTTCTTCATCAATCCTATGTGATATATTATGCTCTTCAATTTTTATCTTCAAATCATTATTTACTCATCTCTTGTTAAATTTGTACTCCATATACTCTGTTTTACTTTTACTTAAATAAAAATAATTTGATTCTAAGTCTTTTCTTTACACTTCTAATTTACAATTAAGCTCTTTTCTTGACTCCTCTACTAGGATTATAATATATACAAAAAGTATACATTTTAGGACTATATATTGGATGTATCCACTAAGTACATCCATTACTAAAGTAAAAATGTATAGCTTAAGAATGACCCTTAATGCAAATCAATCTTTATGGAAAACTCTTCTATTGCCTCTCTCGAAATCCTCATATTTATTGCTATCCCATCATACATATCCTTTGTAGCATGAATATAAATTATATGAATATCCTTCTTTTCTAATGCTTTTCATAAAATTTTCCTTGGCACTCTATCATAATCTTTTTTCAAGTTAATGAAAATCACATGCAAGTCTCGCTCTAGTGTGGTACCATTCCATCAAACCCTGTAACAAATATATAACCTGCATGATTGATCTTTCAAGCATAAAACTAAATTAATTTTTTAATATCTGAGTCTCTTTTCTTAGTCTATACTCAATTACTCTTTTTTAAAGTTTTATTTATATATCAATATTTTAAAAATAATTTCCATTTAAGTAACATATAAAAGAACCGAATGAGATTCTCTATCATTAAGCCAGAGAATTACAAAAAGAAGATAGATATAGATTGAATAGAGATAAAAGAAAATAAGACTCATTAATTAAAATGTTAAAAAAAATTACCAAAATTAATAAAAAAAAATGTTAGAATATCCAAATTCTAAAAGATCATATTAGTAAAGAGATGAGTCAATTGAATCCCCTACATTTATACTATAAAGAGATACGGATTGAATGAACATTTACAATTTGTTTGATTACCAAAAATTGACATTCAAATATTGAAACTGCAATTTCATATGTTTGAAACTGAAATATTAACCAAAATAACCAAAGTAATTTATGGAAGTATTTAGTATTGGATATTAATGTTGAATATCAGACATGGATTTATTTGAAAAACATCAAAAGTTAAATTTATAAATGTCCAATTTTAATATATGAATTTTGTTAATGCACATTGGATACTTTAAAATTTCCAAATTTATCAAATTTTGGTTAAGGTACCCTAAGCTATTAAAAATAATTTTGGATGAGTGATAGCTTAATCTTAAATCCATAACCAGTCAAAACTGTTTTAATTATCTAAAGATGTTGATTGGCTCAATTAATAAAGTTTTTTGTGACAAGGGCAAGTACTTAAAATTAAATTTCATCTTCAAAAGAAAGAGATATTGTATTTAAGAAAATAATATGATTCCTTATTGGGTAATCTACACTCATAAATCAACTAAAATATCGTTTTAAATTTTAAGTTATTATTTATGCATTATGCTATTCTCAGATAGAATTTTATTAACTTTCATTTAAATAGGAGTACTTTTACCCATCACTTAAAACCCATCAAATCTAATAACAATCGTCCCTTAAGTAAGAGTTTAATATTGTCACATTAAAAAGTAGTACTTTTAGTCATCACTTAAAATCCAAAACGAACCATTATCCATAATAGTTCATACTTGGGATAAAACTCATAGTATACACGCTTGGAATGATATGTTCAAATAAGAAGAGTTGATAAACTTTTTTATTTATGTTAAACTGAAGAGTTTATGAAGTTTCTAGCTAAACGATTTTAACCATTAATATAACTTAATGGATAAATCGTTAAACAAGCAAAGATAGTCACTTGAGTTTAGTTCAAGTGGCATTGAACCAAGCCTTCCAATTGGTACAAGGTGGGTTCAATTGTCCCCTCCCAAAAATTAGAAATTTCTCTTGGTAAAATGCCAAGCACCCTCTAACTATGGCAAAAAAAAAAAAGAAAAAGAAAAAGAAAAATTAACAAGCAAAGATAACAAATTTTTTGTTTTTAGTAATTGTGTACTTTTATTTTGTAAATTTATACAAGCCCCCAAAATTCATTTTTAATGGAAGACATAACCAATTTTAGAGTTACTGGTTTAAAATTTAATTTTAGTATTTAATGTTATGCCATGTTCAGAATTTAGGATTTTATAATTTAGTTTTAGGGTTTATGTTTTGAGGTTTAGTTTTAGGCTTTGTGGTTTAGTTTTAGAGTTTATGATTGGGAGTTTAAAGTTTAGTTTTAGGGTTTGTGATTCAAAGTTTAGGGTTTGAAATTTAGTTTTAAAATTTAGGCAAGTTTGATTCCTCCCTTCCAAAAAATAGAAATTTACCTTGGCAAAATGCCAAGCACCATTTATCTACAGCAAAAAATAAAAAATAAAAAATAAACAAGCAAAAATAACAAGTTATTTATTTTTAGTAATTATGTACTTTTATTTCATAAATTTACACAAACCCCCTAAATTCATTTTTAAAGGAAGATATCAATTTTAGAGTTTATGATTTAAAATTTAGTTTTAGTGTTTAATGTCATGTCATGTATAAGATTTAAGATTTTAGATGTTAGTTTTAGGGTTTATGATTGGGAGTTTAGAATTTAATTTTAGAATTTGTAATTTAGTTTTATGGTTTATAATTTAAAATTTAAGATTTGAGAATTAGTTTTAAAATTCATGATTTAGTGTTTAATTTTAAGGTTTACATATATGTTTGAGAAAATATATAAGTATAAAGTTTTTGATGAGTTAAAAGAGAAAGTTTAGATAGTTGTTATAATTATCTGATAACTTGTTTACGTAAGCATGTGTCATAAATTTATTTAAGATCATCTTTAAACATAAAACCTTTGAAAAGTATTGTAATAATCATAGAAACCTCCATCCATAATAGTTCATATATCGAGTAATAATTTTGGTTCATTTTTATAAATGCCTAACCAAACTGCCATCCTACAGATTGCAAATATCTTATTTTGCTTTAAATTTCTTTTGAAATGGTACACAAAAAAGTAAGTTTTGATTAAACTTTCATATTATCTTAATGTCTTGACATCTCATCTTATTAAAAATTATACTTTGTTTAACCAAAATTTTTCATTTTGAAAAGATTTATTTACCAAATTAAATTCTAATAAAATTTTACAATATATTAAAGTTTATCAAATTCTATCCTATAAGAAGTAGAAACTCTTTTTTCTAAAATATTTTTTTATATTTTGGGAAATTTCTCTATATTCTAGTATGGTTAATAAAAAATATATAAATAATAAAATAAAAATTATATTAATCTTTGGTCAATGTTAAATTCCATGAACTATTTATGCATGGCTACAACTATTTACATAAAATGTAATCACAAATATCTAACAAGTGTTTATGTTAAGTAATTCTAGTTTTACAGTAATTTTGATGAAGGGCACCTAACAATTAGTATAAAATATATGTTGAAAATGTTATTGTCAATATGAGTAAACTTTCTCTAACTTGAAGCTCACTTTTAATATTTGTTGATCAATTAATCAATTAATATATATATAAACTGTAACCATCAGAATGCTACTAATGTCTACACCTATTGTTCTTTTTGAATTTAAATAAATTTCTATGAAACTTTTTATTAAATTCATATAGAATTGTGTGTGCAATTTCATCATTAATTAGTTGTGTCTGTATAAACAATTGTGCAATTGACAAGCAGCTAACCACTTGAGCCTTTATATAGACATTTGTATATTTTCATTAATAAAAGGAGTTGTGTAAATATAATTAATCTTAAACTAGAGTGAGTTTTAGTTTGTTGTTAAAATTATAATATACAATCAATGTTACTACATCATTAAAAATATTTGCAAATAAATTTTATTTATGTTGTTTGTAACCTTAAAATGAGCATTTGGGTTTTATTATAACGAATTCAATCAAGATATATGTAAGCAGTTATAATAGGTAATAGAAATGATAATTTTTCGTTATTATTAATAAAAATATTTTATAAGATCAAATTGTTGATTGAAAAGCCCAAAACTCAATTTGAAAAATAAAGGAAACTCTATCTTATGACAACAAATTAAAAACTAAAATTCTCATGGACAAAATGATATGTTTGAGGTTTGAGAACATGAATTACAAAATTATACTTCCTTAAAAGCGTATTGAACCTTTTTTTTTTTAAAAAAAAAATGAGGGTTTCAAATTGGTTACCGCGGATCAAAATAAGGAAAAAGAGGTGGGTATACTATAACTATGAGGTGAAAAAAGTGAAAAATACAGGATTGGGGCTCACATGCATGTTCGTCTTGTGGGTCACTCACTCCAAACACTTCCAATTGTGTCATTTAAGCCAAGCAGGCATATATTGAGTAATGCTTGCCGCAAATTCCTTAGAGCCAAAAGAAAAAAACAGAAGTCTATTGTGATTGTTATATTAATTTATTCTTTGTTACCCTTGCATGCACATATTATAGTGTGAAAATTGCAAGACCAAGCTGGGCAATAAAGTTGTCATGCCTGTGTGAGACATTAATAATAAGTTCACCCTGTTGGCTAAAATTTTATTATAATCTTTCACATTACTATATTTTCATTTTGTTCTTATTATTTGTTTTTTAATATGACAAGGTATAATACTAAAATAGAGTTTAAAAATGTAGCTCAACTAGTTCACTTCTTCAATTGATAAACAGTAAATATTAATCATTCAAATTAACATCCAGAAATTCAAGAAAAAAAAAACAACTTTGAGTTTTTGGTATTGTGATCTCTTGCCATAAAGGGAGGAAAAGTAGAAGAAAGACAAATACAAAATTAGGAGAAAAAATATAGTAAAAGAATAAAATAAAACTCATACATTAAATCATAAAAAGAAATAGAGAAAAAATCATCAAAATTAATAAAAAGAAAATTCAGAGATTCAAATCTAAATTTTTATACTCCTATAATGTCTATTCCATTAATAATCACAAAACGGTGTGTAAGTGTGTGTATATATCTACTTTGTGACATTCTTAACAATGAAAACGTCAGGTAAAATTCATAGAAGAGCATAACACGTTGATTATTTTACATTTTATGGCATAATTTTTTGAAATAGAAATGAAAAGAAGAACTTTTAAAAGGGAAGGATGATGAGAAGGAAATTCAATGCAGCCGAAGTGAAATGTGGTTCCCCCCTTATTTTTGAATGTCTAGTTATATTTAGAGACGAAAAAATATGGAAATCAAAGGATAAAAACAAAGATAGAAAGGGATCAAAGATTACTATATAAATGGAATGGATGTAGGTGGTATTTGGTTTGCAAAAATATTTCCTATTTTCATTTGAATTTGTCTTTATTGGAAATAATTTTCTTTTGAAAATTTTAAATTACAGAAAATATGTTTAGTTTGCATCAATTAAATTCTTTTTTAGAAAATAAAAATAATAAAAATACATTTGGTTTAAGGTTTAAGATTTAAGATTTAGGTTTTAGGGTTTAAGGTTTGACGTTATGGGTTTAGGGTTTGGGTTTTAAGATTTATAGTTTTAGAGTTTGCAGTTTAGAATTTATGATTGTGGGTTTAAGAGTTTAGGGTTTAAGAGTTTAGGGTTTTAGAATTTAGAATGTAAGGTTTGATATTGGGTTTTAAGATTTAGAATTTAAGATATAGGGTTGAAAGTTTAGAGTCTAAGATTTAGAATTTTAGGATTTTAGATTTAAGGTTTATGATCTTAGGATTTTGGTTTGAGAGTTAGGGTTTAGGTTTTGGAGTTTTAAAATTTAAAATTTAAAGTTTTAAGGTTTTGGATTATAAGGTTAAGGGTTTTGAATTTAGGATTTTAGATTTTTGAATTTAGAGATTTAAGATTTAAAGTTTACGAAATAATTTCAAAATTATCATCGTATTTTTAATTTATATTTTTTATTTTTTAAAACTTTACATAAAAGACAATGAAAATATTTTTTTATTATTTTCAAAATTTGTCTTATTTTATAAAATTAAAAAAAAAATTACCTTTTTTTGGCAAACAAACACATTTCCACTAAACCAAACTAAAACAAACACATTTTCACAATTTTTCATCCTCTTAGCTAGGAGCACCCTTAAAAAATATTAAATTATTTTGCTTATTATGAGGAATTCCTAGAAAATAAAACTACATATGCGCAACAATTATCATTTTTTTTATAATATATGTAATTATTTTATATTACCATAACAAGAGTAAAGTGAACTCATTTTTCATCATTTAAAAATATATTTTTTTGTGATTTTCCTCTGATTTATTTGTATTTTCCTTTTCTTAATGTTAATATTGACTAATTATATATTTACACTATTATAATAAAGAAGTCTCATGTCTCATACTTAAAACAAGTATTTCAAAAAAAATATATTATTTGTGGTTTCCACATTAATTTGTGTACATTTTGACTAATTAATCCGATTAACTAAATTGTTAATGTATGAATTGTTAGATTACTTAAATTTTACAATTTAACATTTAATAATTTGAATTTTATAAAATAAAAATTATGTAAAACTAAAAATATAAAAATAAAGAGTACAAATATAATTTTTGTCTTTTGAAAATTAGAAAATAATTAAAATTGTAATTCATAATAATTTAGTTGCTTAGGTTATAATTTTTTATTTATTAAAATAATAACAAAAAGATAATACTATTTTTATATATTAAAATTTATAAAATTTTCATTTAAAAAAATTTTACAAGAATTTAAATTATTAAACATTATAAAAATTTCATAGTAACCAAGGGATTCATCCATTGCTAAAAATAAATAATTTGCCAGTAATTATTTTTATCAACAAATTTATTGACGGAAAAAATTTCTAAGAAAAATGTTTGCCTAATATTATTACCGATTGAAATTTTAATCCTTTAGAAATTTATCAATTGAAATAAAAAATATTGGTGAATAATTTACATTTTGTTAGTAAATAAATTATTTTAACGGGGAATTTTATTATTTGCGATGAATTTATACTTCGATAAAGATAATGAGTTCTTCTTACCAAAGGATAAATGCTTGGGTAAATATTTTATTTTTTTAAACTTTTATTTACTATTTTAGTGAAGGGCTTTTCCCCAGTAAACATTTAATATTTAAAAAAACTAATTTTTAAAAATTTTATTATAGTTACCCCTTTGTAGATCTTTATCATAAAAACAAATCAAAGTCAAATTCAAAAAATTTAAAAAGTCATGTACATATTCTAATATCAGTATTTCTAGTATGATTAGATAGAAATTACATCATGTCTATATTCTAATGTCAATATTTTCAATACAATTAGACAAAAAATTAAGCTATCTATACATTCTAATATCAATATTTTCAGCACAATTAACATAAAAATTCAATCATAATAATATTAAGTCAAATATTATAATCCTAAATATATTAGCTTTGAGATAAATTAGAAAGAAAAGTATTACCAACCTTAATAAAAAAAACAATGAAGAGAGTGAAAGAGTGGTATGCTTAATCAAGTTGCTCTCACAATGGCTAAATATATAGAGAGGGAAATGAAATGTAAGAAGGAGGAGTGAAAGAAGAGAAAAACAAAGTAAAAATTAATCTCAATTCATAAAAACATGCAAGGGAGTATTAGGATTTTCTTTTTATTTCTTTATATTCCCATGAGGTATTCTCACATTCTTAAGACGGTGAGACTAATTCTTACTTGCAGAATTATGCTTGTAATTGGCCCTTGGGCATTTGGACTTAGAGATTCAAACTTATACTTATTAAGTTGCACTCTCCTAAGAGCTCAAAGGTGACTTCATCTGTTAAACTAGCCCATAGATTTATATAAATCGAGATTTTCTTGATGTGTCTTAAAATGGCCATAATTTGGTTGGAAAGTCAATGAATGGCTGCCCATTGGCAGATCTTCATTGGGGTGGAGGGAAGCCATAGCTCCCCCAAAATTTTTTAAAATTTTTAGTATTTATATGGCAAAAGTTTACATAATTTGACAAAATACTATATAAGAATTATATGGTTCCCTCAAAGTTTAAAATATAAATAAATTTATACATAACTTATATGTTAATAATACAAACTAATTAATAATATAACTATCATATGCAAAAATCATTCATGCAATATAAATGATACAACACACTTAATATCTATACTAGATTATTAGTAATTTAGTGAATAATTATTTGGTTTGCAACTAAAAGTAAAAAAAATAAAAAAAAATAAAAGAAGAGAATGATAAAATAATTCATTAACTTTTAGTGCCAATAATATATAGTGTTTTACCCTCTGTTAAATACACTAAAAATAAAGTTAACTTTAACATTATATTCTAAATGCTTCTACAATTTCTTAAATTTAAATAATTTATAAATTACACTCTTAAAATAAAATTAATTACACATTAATTTGAATATATTTAATTTTTGAACTTTTATAATTAATTATTATTATACTATTTGTATTAATATTTATATTTAAAATTAAAATATTTTTTAAAAAATTTAATATATAAATAAATATTAATATAAATTAAATTCATACTCAATAATTTTTTTGGCTCCCATTAAAAGTTTAGTCAAGATCTATCATTGTGGTCGCCTAAAAGGTGAGAAACGGAGTAAAAGGAGAGAAAATAGTAAAGCCAGGTAAATGACGGAAGAGGGGGAGCATGTGGGAAGGGGTGCACCTCACCGACGGATAGGATTTGTCGGTAATGGAAGTGAAATGTGCATAATATTCCTGCCCGTTAGTAAGGGAAGTATTTTGCAGAATATTCTCTGCCCCTTTTCCAGGGGTAAAAAAATGTCCAATCATCTATTATTGATTGAATTTATTTTTTGATAAATTATATTTAATTAGTTAAAAAAATTTTGGATTTAAAATTTTAAAAAAATATTTATTAATTTATTGGCAAATTTATCCATATATAAAATACATTTGACCGGTAAACAAGATTTTGGACTGCTTATGGGATTTGCTGATGTATTGGCCGTTGGTATGCTTACCAACACATTGGCCTTCGGTAAATCCAACGGCCAGACCTTCTTGCCAATGCACAAGAAGTTTTCTGTTGAATTTACCAACAAAAATTAATATTTGTTAGTAAAATTATCAACAAATTCTTTTTTTATTGACAATCTATTTATTGGTAAAAGTATTTATTATTAAGAGATATTAATCTATCTATAAAAATTTGTCAGTAATTTATTAAATTTTATAAATTAAATTATAAATTTAATAAATCTAATATTTTGTATTACATTTTATAAGTAATTAATGACATCCATTTTATAAGTGTTTCTTTTTCCTTTTTCACTATACACAAAACCATCAGAGGCTGCACTCTGTCAGTTTTCTGTTGGGTGATAAAGGTCTTTCCAAAAACATGATACACCATCTTTCTCAATGCACTGTTTTTTTCCCTTTACGCAGAAAATCCAATGCCTCCCTTTATTATGTTCCTTTCTTTAATTTATCCATAAAATGCACTTAATAAGAAAAAAATTATATTTAAAATTTTTAAATATAAAATAAATAGAAAAATACAAGAAATTCAAATTCTAAAAATGAAATAATTAAAAATTAATAAAAAAAGGTGAGACTCAGAAAAGAAAAGAAATATATTGAAAAAAAGCAACCGAACGAGGGCAAAAGTCTCGGTGGATCCAAGAAAAAAAAAATTCCACATCAGTGCTACGCTGCGTTTAGACTTCGAAAATGCTGCTTTGTCCATAGCTTCCTCTATCGTCGTCCTCTATCTTCGTGATAGAATTTGCGGAGTTGCAGATTGCGATAGTTTCTTTATTCTCACAGTTCACAATGGTGGCCATGAACGGGAACCCGAAGCAATGAGATGGTTGACTGGTAGTTGACTATTTGTCCAACGTTACAACAGAGTGCCACGATTCCTCGGCAGTTTCGTTTCGGCAACTTCCGAAATCGGAAAATATCAATCAGGTCGAACGATACGGTACGATAATTTGCTCCTTCCTTCTCCTGCAACCTTTCTCTGTTTGTTTTTTTTGTTTGATGTTGAAAACCTATAGAGCTGGACTGATATTTCTCATGTAAAAATTTTATTTTTCAGAAGCATTGATGCAAACAAAGTATTTCATCAACTCTATAGTTTCAATTTATGCACTTAGAATTAACCACACTTTTATGAAATTTGGATATAATATACATCAGCCAAACACACTTTAGGACTTGGGGATAATATACATACAGTTTATGGTAAGCTCAAGTACATTATCTTTCATTTCAAAGGCATCCCTGCATCGCCACTGATAAGTTGGAGAATAGTTTTCTATCAAGTACATTTATGGTATGCATATGCAGCATGCTTGAATATCTTGAAAAAATTTAAATTTGCTCCATGGGTATAAGAATCACAATTGGACTACCAGAATGTCATATTTTGTAATGACATATATAACTAGTCAAAAATAGTGCCATTAATTCAACCCAAGAATATTTTGTCTCTGTGCAATTCTAGTAATTGTTGCAGTTAATTACTTTAGAGCCTGAATTATCAGATGCCTAATTGTGAGAAGATATTATTATTTGTTTGGTTTTGTTACAAGCCACATGCTCATGTTGATCTTCCTTTTTGCAGGAGAAATTCATTTGAAGAAATACATTTACATACTGTCATCAAAGGTGTCTGAGGAATGGAGTTGAGATCATTCATCTTGCAATCCAACTTCACACATTTGGTTCCAACATTCACATGCTGTGTTAAACCAGATCATTCATCTTTCATGTCCAGGAATATCCACTGGAAGGTTTCTAAGCTGAATTTTAGTAGAAGAATAGGACTTGTAGCAGTCATGACTTCACTGGTATTAGTGGGGGAGGGCATTTCTAACAGAGAAATTGGAAATGCATTTGACTTTGGATTTGTGGCCCCTGATCAAACAATTGAAGAGGCAGAGAGTGGAATCAGAAGTCATGCACAAGCTTTATTACAAATCAAAGATCTGCTAGAGTCAGAATCATGGAAAGATGCACAAAAGGCACTACGACGAAGCTCATCACTGCTGAAAAAGGATATCTATACCATAATCCAAAACAAACCTGGAAGTGAGAGGCCCCAACTAAGAAAGCTATATTCCAATCTCTTCAATAATGTTACTAGAGTAAGTGCTGTCACGTATCCACCTTTATGCATCATTAAAGTGAAAGATGGTTTTTCTACCTTCCCAAATCTCATTGTGATTTATATAAATACATTTATTATCCACTGCCTATATTTTTTTATAATCATATTTAAAGCGGTTTGATTGGATTCAAATAGCTCTGTTAACTGTTAATCATTAAAAATGTGGTGGCTTTTAGAGATATAAGTCCATTATTATATATATGAATTAGTATAATTCGCCAATGAATATTTTGTAATGAGAAAAGAAAGTAACCAGTCAGAGGATAAGACATCCTCTTAAGACAACGAAAAGTCAAATTGGATTGCTAACTTTGCTGGTTGCCTTTAGTCAAATATAGATATGTTAGTTCAATAGAGCTCATCAATCCCTAAATTCAAAGTATTAATTATGATGCCAGGAGGGATCTTTCAATCAACTGCAGCATATGAATAGAGGAGACACCGATATATGTTCGGTTCTTTATCGCACGAGTAGAACAGTGGCAGATGTTAACTTTCAACCTTATTAGAAAACTGAGAATATATCATTATGTTAGATTGCTAACTTTTCCAGTTGCCTTAAGACTTTGGCAGACAACTTTGTCATTATCTTTCGAATGTTTTGACTCCTGGAGCTTCGAAACCAGCTCCCTTACAATTGTGTGCTGCCACATCTGTAATTAATTTTACTGTCATCCTTTATGTGCAGTTTTGTGGAGGAAATTCTTCCATCAATGACATTTGTTGATCTTCTTGTATATAGTCATTGTTAAATGAAGTGATTGCATATAAGCCATTTATTGACACTTATGCATGTTTGATGAGCATTTCAGTTAGATTATGCAGCAAGGGATAAAGATGCACCACAAGTCTGGCAATGCTATGAGAACATAGCTGTAGCAGTCAATGACATCCTGTCCAGAATATAATCATAACTAACTTTGTGATAAGGAAAAACAGAGTAGTTGGTGATTGGATTATGTCGACTGCTGCCTGAATCTGCTTGCTGTAAGAATGGAACTAGTCAACAGCGTAAACTGGTACTAGCTGATGACTGAACAAGCATCCTGTTACAAATTATATGCATGTCATGGAGATTGTGAAGAAACAGAGCAAAAATGAGAGAAACCCCTTGAGTGAATATGTATATCTTATTAGTTTTCTTATTACTATATGGTATTTATACAAAGTATGTTATGGACCATGGGCCTCTATATATTGTAGAACAATACAGTAAAGTGTACTGTAACTAATGACAGGATATAAAAAAGTAAAGGAAATTACTACTATTTCAACAAGATTTATGCAAGTGTGTTGAACTTCGAATGTTCCTTGATAACAAAGTGATATGCAATGTTATTAGAAGCAGTAACGATAAATTCACAAGCAGGTGCCTCAATTTTGGTACGGAGTAGTCAAGGCCAATTTTAAGAATGTGTAAATTGCAAAAATAATAATGAATGCGAGAAATTGAATGTAGTCATTTTTGGGAAGTTTCTGGTCTTTTTATTTCCCCTTAAGATCTTCACAAATTTCTAGTTTGAATATTGTTTAATGAAAAATATTTTTAGCCTATTTTTCTAATTAATTTTTGCAATAGTGGAAATGCTTTTGTACTTGTAGACGACTCAATGTCCTTGTCAATTTGAGTGCTGGGGTGGAAAAGAAGCCTTCGTTGGAGCTCAGTGGAAGTGGATTTGAAATTCTCCCAAAAGATTATGAAAACATGATTTCTGAGCTTTATCAAATAGTGGGAAGTTGAGCTGGACACAGAAAACACAAAAAAGGCGGAAGAATTGAAACTCTGCAGAAATAAGTCATTTGAATTTCAAGTTTCAATTGGTGGAAGACTGAAATGTTAAGTGTTAGAAAGAGCTGATAGAAATAAAGGGAACCAAATATCATGATATGGTATTCAGATTTATATGTTGCATATCTTGGGTTATGTGAGGGGACAAAGGTTTGAACCTCACTAATTAAGACCGCCTGCAATCTGTTTCACCACATGATCAATTTTTTTTTTTGGGTATTACCACAAGATCAAATTTAATAGCTTATAGAGATGTCAAAACGGGCTTGGCCCGCCGGGCCAGCCCGCCCCGCAATGTATAAAGGGTGGGTTGGGTTACTATATAGGTGGCCCATTTATTCGCGGGTAAATTAGCCCACACCCGCATAATCCGCGGGTCAATGCGGGTTGAACCTGCGGGTTTGAACCCGCATAATTTTAATTTAATTTTAATTTTTTTTAAAATAACATATCATTTAAAATAGTTTCAACTTTTAAAAAATTACTGTAAGTTATACTATTATGACAACAAGATCAATGGATATGCATTGGAAGAGGAGGGCAATTCAAATGATTGTCATTTGGTTCCAATTTGGATTATGTAATTTAGGCAGGATCCTCATATAGTTTAGATATAATTTTCTTATGTTTTGAATATCTTATGTATAATGTATGATTTTATAGGTGACCGTACAGACAAAATAATTTTTAAAAGGTTTTGAGTTAAAAGGCAAGTAAAAATTGATGAGTTTAAAGAGAAGACAAATTATTATACTATGCAACAATTCATTCTGAATCATTTAGATGATAATATAAAACTTGTGTTGTTACATAGTTATCATCAATATCACATTTATATATTATTTTTTGAAGCAAAAAATATTATCTTTATATTTGTATTGAGTTGTTCAGCTTTTATGTTATCATAATTTAAGGTGTAAAACTCAAGCATTGCATATATAGAAATAATAGTATAAATGTATAATAGCATAACTCTGTTTTCAATTAGCATGTAATTTATTTTGAACAACATCAATATTAGACTTTGTCACATATAGGAATATGACCTTTATGTCTTTGTAGGCACATGTTTTATTGTGCATGTATGTTAATAATATTATTGAAGCCTTGCCTAAAAAATAATGTTGTATATTAGCAATTTTATGAGTAGAATCAAGGTTTTTATAATTCATTACAAGCTAAATTTAGGTTATGCTTTTAGGTATATTATTAAAAAGTAAATTTGATTGTATTCATTTGTAATTATTTTAAAATTAATGTATTAAATTTAACTACTCATTTACTATCATTCATAAATTTAAATTTTTAATAAATTTTTTATTATTTTTTATTTTTGGCTGGCTGGCCCGCCTAACCCGCAACCCGCCGCGGGGCGGGTTGGGTTAGGTAAATTCCAGCCCGCTAATTATGCGGGCCGGCCCGCCCCGCCCCGCCAGATTGCAGGCTTTTGCGGGTTGGGGCGGGCCGGGGCGAGCCGGCCCGTTTTGACATGTCTAATAGCTTACATATTTGTTGAATTTGTTCTTTTCTAAAGAGATTTCATTTAATAAAGAAAGACCATAAAGAACTGTTCTCAATAAAGCAAAAAATTACACATATAAAAAAGAATTGGATATTTTTTAACTTGTTACTATGTTTATGGATGAAAGTTGGAATTTTTTAAGTAAAAATATAATCTTAGAGATGATTTACCTATATGTATATATATACACACACACACATTTATAGTTTTTAAAATTAAAATAGATAATGAAATGACTGAGTTATTGAGTCACTAATTCAACTACATAAAAAAAATAAATATATAAACCTTATAAATTTAAAAATTACAAATAAATAAAATAAATTTAATAATTTATATTTTTAATTAAATATTTAATAAAATTTAGTTTGTGCAAAAAACATTATTGAAATTTTAAACATGGATTCTATTACTTTCATTAACAAAAATTTATTCAATTTTTTAAAATAATTTAAATTATTAAATTAATTAAATTTTATAAATTTAACTGTGAAATTTAATTAATCTAATAATTTTTATTAATTTATAAATATTTAATAAATTTTATTTAATGGAAGCATGCTTTTTTCTTTAAGCCACTCCTCTTGCTTTCTACCTACCACCATACCCATCCCTTTTTTTTTTTGAGTAATGATATATATATACACACACACACACAATTTTATACTTTCTCTTTTTTTCTTTAAATTTTTTTTCTATATATATGTACACCCATGAAGTATAACTATCTTTTCCTTTTTCTCCTCTCCTCTCTATTTTTATTGCTTAAATCATAGGTTTGATTTTAATACTATAATAAATACATACTATATGTAAATATATTTTATTGAGACTTCCTATAGGTTACGATGAGTTATTATTTTTTATGTCTACAGATAAATGTTTAATATTTTCAAATTAAAATTAGAAAAAATGTATAAACTTATTTAACTTTAGATATTTATAAGCACATTTCTTCAATTATAAATATTAGTAAATACATATTTTTAATTATTAAAATAATATAAATATATTCTTTCAACTATTAAAATAATATAAATATATTCTTTCAACTATTAAAATAATATAAATATATATATTTTATTTATTTATCATTAAATATAAACAATCATGTAATTTACTCGAGATTACTAATACATCTTGTGTTTTTTTATTGACAATTTAGATGAATTTAAATAATGAAACATTTGCACAAAAAAGAAAGAAAAATAGAAAGAAGCCAATTCTTTCAATGAATAAATATATTGTAAATCTTTTTCTTAATATTTTTTTTATAATCTTTTGAAGTTTATAATTGATGAATTTTTTTTATGCTTAAAAAAGTAAAAAAAAAACTTGCTTTTTGTTAACAAAAAAAAAAGGCATTTATACTCTGCCATCCATTGATGGTCCCCATCCCCGTCTTATCCAATAAATGGAATTCTCTTCTGGACCAAGGCAGCTTTAGCACTGGAAACCACTGCTGGTTGTGGATTGGGGATCCTAGTTTTCCACGAGAAGATATGAATGAGTGCATCACACACACACACACACATATATATATATATATAAATATAAAATTTTTGTTTAAATATTCTTATTTTTATTTAAAAATTTAAATTAAAAATTTATTATTTTAAATAAATTAAATTAAAAAACTTAACTAATAAGTAAAAACTTACATATAAGTATTTAAGGCTTTTAAACATTTTTTTCTATATATATAGAAAGCATAGAGAATTTGATAAGTCTTACAAATAACAAAAACTGATGAAACATTCCTTAAGACAACTAATGGGGCCAAGCATTTGCACAAGAGACTTAGTTAACAGTAGTATTATTTTTATATTTTTATTTATAATTATCATTTATTTATTTATTTATTTTAATCTTTGTATTTATTTTTAATAAAAATAAGATAAATTATGTTAAAGACGTGGCCTATTACGTATCCTTTCAAATATAGGACTTCCATTACCCCTTAGTTGATAGTCATGAATGACAAAGATGATGACAACGATCTCATCATTGACTTGACTTTAATTAAATAGAAAGAGTAATGCTACTTGTTGAAACGGAAGGATCCCTCGATTTTTAATATTTTTAAAATTTTTTATATATCAATAATACTTTTAAGAATTTTTAAATAATTTTTTCTATATTACACCTAATTTTTAAAAAAAATTTATATTAATTTTTTAAATATTTTAAAAACCTGAAATTTACGTCATCTTGTCATTTATCCGCTTCGATATTTCACATTTTTAATTTTTTATCTCATTATATTTTTATTATACAATATTGATAACAAGTTATATATTATATTTGTATTTTTGGATATATTTAGTTCTATTTCATATAATATACTTGTATTATGTGATGATTTTAATTTTTTTATTTAGTAACTTTTAAATTCTAGTCTCCTAAGTAAAAATTTAGCTTTGTCCCTGCCCTTTGCATAATAATTTATGCATAAATACTGCATTGAAGTATTTTTAAATAATTTATATATTTTAAATTTTTATTTATTTATTTATTAAAATTAACCTATTTAAAAAATACTTTAATATAATACTTATATACAAGTAATCATACAAAAAACATTTCTCAAATAAAAACCAATTACTCAGTTTTCTGTTTCATCTTTTAGATCATTATTTTCATTATATTTTTTGGCTCTATCTACTTATTTTACATTTAATAGAAGTTAATCGTTGACTTGACTTCCGTGTGTAAATGTGCCTAATTGCACATAAACGAAATCTTCTTGGTCCACATAACATAACAGTGCACAAGTAAATTAAAATATGACATCTAATATAATGGCGAATGCTGACAGCTCCTCTCTTCTCTCTTACTCATGGTACACCATCACGTCATCAAAAGTTAAACCTTAATTTTTTAAAAAATAATATTTATATATAATTTTATGTATTATATATATTAAAAAAATATATAAATAAATATAAAAAGCATAAAAAATTTATATCTTTGCGTAAAAACTTTCCTTTATGGTCTATATGTCAAACAGTTTCCTCCTTAATGCTAAACAATGACTATCCTTATTCAAAGAAAAAAGAAAACAAAACAATGACTGCTATTGGTCTCTCTCATGCATTATCCCTCTAGAAATCTTAGAGCGTGCTGTAACTAACTCCTTCTAAAATTCATTACACGTAATCTTGCATCATAGCTGCCTCTGTTTCCTAGATGTTCCAATCTTAGTTTCGGGTTTTTCTGTTAGACTACATTAGACATTCTAAATATGTAATGACATCCAAAATCAAGAAATGTGAAAAAAAAAACTAACCTTTAACCATTGCAAACTTGAACTTGAAAATGGTCTACGGTAAGCTTATAACTCAGCTTTTCTTACTCAAGGATGGTGTACAAAAATGTATTTTACTTTTGGATAATGAGAAATTGAGTCAGAGACCCATAGATTTATAGTGGTTTGTTATGTACACTGGCCTGTTACCAATGTTCAGAAATGGAAGTTGACAATGTTCAAAACCGTTTTACACCCACGTTTATGTAAAAATCATGGGGCAACATTGGCAACATGCCAACGTTTCGTAGAGACCCAAATTCTCACACTTGGTCCTTATATTTTATAATATTTTCACAGTTTAGATGTATAATATTTTAACAGTAGAAAACAAATATACGAATCATGGCAACAAGTCCTCTTAAAGTGAGTATTATCTTCCATGTATTACAATGTATTTTGTTTCCTCAACCAACTATAACTTAAAGAATAAGCCCTATGCTTATTCAAGGTCTTCTTAATTGTTGTTATTCTAAAAAATAAATGTGTACACAGAATAAGAAAACAACATACATATAAATAAGAGCTTTATTACAAATGATAAAAATTTTTAAATCAAAGTCTCAATGTGGGACTAAGTCCCATTCTAGTTACATAATCCTTAAACCCTGTTGGTGGCATGCCTTTGGTTAAAGGATTGGCTATCCTCAACTCAGTGCTAACGTGTTCAATGGTGACTTTATTCTCTTTGACATGTTCTCGAATGGCTAAATATTTAATGTCGATATATTTGCTTCGACTTCCACTCTTATTAATTTTAGCCAGAAAAATAGTAGCTGAGTTGTCATAATATATCCTTAATGAGCTTGAAATAGAATCCACTATTCTAGGCATAGAGATAAAGCTCTTAGCCATACACCATGTGAAGTTGCCTTAAAATAAGATACGAACTCAGCCTCTATGGTAGAAGTAGAGTCAAAGTTTGCTTTGCACTCCTCCATGACATGGCTCCAGGAGTAAACATAAAAATGTAACCTAATGTTGATTTTCGTGAATCAATACATATGACAAAATCTAAAACTGAGTAGCCGACTATCTTAAGATTCTTAGTTTGTCTATACATCAACATGTAGTCTTTAGTACCCTTAAGGTACCTCATCACCTTCTTTGTAGCTTTCCAATGGTCCATGCCTTGATTACTTTGATATCTCCCTAACATGTTGACCACAAATGCAATATCAGGTCTTGTGTAAACCTGAGTATACATAAGACTTCCAACAGTAGAAGCATATGGCACGTTACATATTTGTTCCCTCTCAAGGTCATTCTTTAGGCACTGGTTCAAATTGAACCTGTCACCCTTCACAATAGGTGCTACACTTGACGAATAATCTTTCATCCAAAACCTCTCTAAGACCTATTGATATAGGTTTCTTGCAATAGACCTAATACACATTGAGTTCTATCCCTATGGATGTTAATACTAATGACATAAGATGCCTCACCCATATCAATCATGTTAAAGTTCTTTGAGAGAAATTATTTCACCTCGTACAGCATCTGCTTATCATTAGTTGCAAGTAATATGTCATTCACATATAGCACAAGGAAATAGATTTTACTCCCACTAACCTTTTGATATATACATTGATCCATGATATTCTCTACAAAACCAAATGAGAAAATAATATCATGAAACTTAAGATACCATTTGCATGAGGCTTATTTCAATCCACATATAGATTTCCTATGCTTGCAAACTAAATGCTCACCAACAGTAGAGGAGGATCCTTCAGATTATTTCATATATACCTCCTCCTTTAGTTGTTCATTGAGAAAAGCTGTCTTCACATCTATTTGATGCAATTTTAGATTAAAATGAGCAACTAATGCAATTATCACACGGAGGAAATCCTTTCTAGATACAAGAAAAAAGGTCTCCTTGTAATTAATTTCTTCCCTTTGAGTGAATCCCTTGCAATGAGTTTTGCCTTATATCTCTCAATGTTGCCTAATGAGTCCCTTTTAGTTTAATAGACTATTAGGCAACTCGATGAGATCCTAGACTCTATTAGACTCCATAGAATCCTTTCTTCTTTCATGGCATTATGCCATAATTTAGATTCTCATGGCTTGTGAAAATATCTCTGGATCATTTTTGCCTCCTATGTTGTAATCAGATTCTTGTAGGTACACTGTATAGTCATTAGGAATTACTTACCTCCTTATCCTAGTTAATCTTCTTAATATTGTCTCAACATGCTCTTGAAGAGGATGTTGGTCAACTGGTTGCTCAATAGTTTCTAGTAATTTTTGAGCAACTAGATCAACTAGCTATGGATAACAGGTTGTAGATTCTTAATGATTGGTTGTCCAATACCCGTTTGCACTTGAAGGGCATATATTATAACCAATCTATCTATAACCAATCTATCACTTGTTGTGGAAGCTTGAGAGTCAAAATGATCTTGTTCAGAATCTAAGTTTCGAATTCGATCACTCCCACTAATCAAGTAATTCTCAAGAAATTTTGCATTTCTTAATTCTACAATCCTAGTGCTATGAGATGGACAATAAAACCTATATCCCTTGGACCTTTCGACATACCCAATAAAATAGTCACTAATGGTCCTTGGGTCTAACTTCTTCTCTTGTGGATTGTAAATCCTAACTTCAGATGGGCATTCCTAAACACACATATGTTTTAAACTCAATTTCTAACCTTTCCATAACTCAAATGGCATCTTTTTAATAGCCTTGGTTAGAACTCGGTTAAGAATATACATAGCCATCTTGAGGGCTTCATTCCATAAGGACTTAGGAAGTTTAGAGCTGCTAAGTATGCTCCGCACCATATCCAATAATGTTCGATTTCTTCTTTCAATTATACCATTTTGGTTTGGAGATCCAGGCATGGTGTATTGGGTAAAAATCTTATGTTCTTGAAGAAACCTAGCAAATAAACCTGATGCTTGTCCATCTTTAGTATATCTATCATAATACTCATCAACTCTATTTGATCTCACTATTTTTATTTGTTTTTCACATTGTTTCTCTACTTCTGCCTTGAAAATCTTAAAGGCATCTAGTGCCTCATTTTTATTATTTAGAATATAGAAAAACATGTATCGTGAATAATCATCTATAAAGGTGATAAAGTATTTCTAACTACTTGAGTCCATATTTAGACTATAAATATCTGTATGTACGATTTTTAATAAGGTAGAACTCCTCTTAGTACCTTTCTTGGTCTTATTAGTTTGTTTTCCTTTAATGTAATCTATACAAGTGTTAAAGTTAGCAAAGTTAAGAGTACTAAGTATTCTATCTTTTACTAACCTATTCATCTTCTCTATTGAAATATGACCAAGTTTACGATGCCACAGTATAGAAGAATTTTTATCAGTAATGCTTCTCTTAATACCTATATTGTTAGAAACATGCATTGAATCATAAGATGTACTGTCTTGTAATTGAATTTGAAATAGATCATGACCAATTGTACCATTTTCAACAACATTAGATTTATAAGATAATTTAAACAAATTGTTTGAAAAGTTAAAGGAATATCTAAATAGTACAAGTTTTGAAACTGAAATCAAGTTTCTAGAGAAACTTGGTACATAAAAGGTCTTATTCAAAATCAAAACAAAACCAGTATCTAATACTAATCTGCATGTTCCTACGCTTTCTACTTATGAGCCCATCTTGTTTCCTGAATAGATATATTGTTTACTTCCCACTAGCTTCCTTAGGTCTAAAAAGGCCTGTAAGGTATTAGAGATATGGATTGTAGAATTAAAATTAATCCACCATGTATAACTACTAATATCTACTATATTAGATCGTAACAAAAGAGTGAGGTTGAGTTACCTTTCTTTTTAAGCCAAACTTTGAATTTCACACAGTCCTTCTTCATGTGCCCATTCTTTTTGGAAAAAAGGTACTTGGACTCCTTTCTAATGGCAGATTAATTGGGTACCTTGCCCTTTCCCTTTGCTTTGCTTTCTACTCCTTTCCTGTATAGCCATATGTGCACTCTCTCCCATATCAGCCAGGAGCCTTCCCTCCTCTTGAACACATATGGTCAGTAATTCATTGATAGACCATTTCTCCTTATGTGTATTGTAACAAAAGAGTGAGATTGAAGTACCTTTCTTTTTAAGCCAAACTTTGAATTTCACACAGTCCTTCTTCATGTAGCCCCTCTTTTTGTAGAAAAGGCACTTGGACTCCTTCCTAATGCCAGCTTAATTGGGCACCTTGCCCTTTCCCTTTGCTTTGCTTTACTTTTTACCCTTTTCCTATATAGCCCTATGTGCACTCTCTCTCATATTAGCTAGGAGCCTTCCCTCCTCTTGAACATATATGGTTAGTAATTCATTGATAGATCATTTCTCCTTATGTGTGAGGTGGCAAGGAGTTCAAGATGAAGTGTGTTGACCCTAAAATTTTGCTTTTGGAGTCGCCACCGATTTAAAGTATCTAAAGGTGAAATCGGATACCTAATTCAAAATAGTCTACATTTCAAAAATTAGGTTCAGGGACTGGTTATGCTTTAGGGAAGGTATTAGTACCCTAAACGCCCTTTTAGTACAAAAAATTATCTAATTAATTTATTTTGATTACTTTATGTTGGTCTAAAGATTTTAAAAAAAAAAAAAGATTTTTGAAAATAATCCCTGCCTATTCTGGGTTGGGATTTTTAAATAAAAATAATTTTTGAGAAAAACTCTATTCCTATTCCATTCTAGGGTTTTAAAAATAATTTAAAGAAAATTTTCTTTCTATTTCAGGCCGGGGTTTTTAAAAATAATTACAAGAAAATTTTCTTTCTATTCCAGTCCAGAGTTTTAAAAATATTTATAAAAAAATTCCCTTTCTATTCCAAGCCTAGTTTTTTTTAAAAAAAAATTTAGAAAAAAGAAAATAAATAAATATATATATATATATATATATATATATAAATATATACTTACATAGACCATGAGTTTATTTATTCCTCATTTTTGGTTTTTAAAAAAGAGGCATAAGTTCTAGAATTCATACATTTTTATTTTAATTCTATAATTTTGAAATCAAGAGAGGAAAACAATAAACTCAACTAACAATTTTTATTTTATACAAAGTTTACCAAAAACAAGGAAGCCTAATACATATATATTAAATCAAAAACTTATACTCTTTTTCGTCGTTATAAAAGAATTTTCAGGGACTTTCCAACACTATCATATAAACCCATACCCATATGGAAACTGCAAAAAATTTTTGGATGCATAAGGCTCAAACACCAAACTGATACTATTATGGTAATAACCCCATTTAAGCAAAATAACAATAATGATAAAGAGGCAATAGCAAGCTTTAGAGGCCATACCTTTTAACCTCAATGAGAGGAACCTCAAACGAGAGTGTACAAACTAGGAGTAGACAATAGATTAACAGCGACACAAGCAAGTAGGGCTGTTCTCTACTCTCGCTAGGCTGAGCTTCTTCGTTGCTGGTTTCTCGTTGGTTTGGCTAGTCTGGCATGGATGGAGAAGATGAGCAAGAGGGAATAGCACTAGTTCTGGAGGTTGACAGAGACGTTACAACAAGAATAATGTGAGTGTTGACGAGTGCTGAGTAAGAGCGCAGTGATGGACAGCTACTGGGCAAGCTGGTGGTGCTGCAACATGATGGTGAAGAAGGCTAGACAGCCGACACTGTAGCGCGAAAATCAGTAAGCACTAGCTCTAGTCCAGGCCGCTGGTCTATAAAGCAAGAAGAAGCTTTGCAGGAGGTGTCGTCCTTGACCAGCTGCCATCTTATGGGTGAAGGTGAGAGTACTGGATAGTGGGATTCTTGGTCAAAAAATTGTGAAGAAGTGCTGTGAATAGGCTTCAGTTCTAGGCTCAATTTTTCCATAGGCTCAAGTTTCTTCTTATTTTCTTTATGTGTTTGTGTGCGGGAGAGTGCCATGGAAGGTGAGGTACAGGGTCAAGTCCTTGAGTCTGGAACTTTTCTAAAGTCTCCTCCTGAAAGTGCTACGTTTACTGTTCTTATTTTCTAAAAATTGGACTCTTTTTTCTTGTAAGCTCTCTTTCTTCTTCTTTTCTGTGTGTCTCCTGTTTCTTTTTTCCAAGAGTGTGTGTGTCTTTTTTCGTGCCTTCGTTTGTTTAAGCATGAGTGGGTTTTTATAGTTACTAAATTTAGAGTTTGTTCTTTACTTTAATTCTTGTATCCTAATTTTATCTTAACTTCTAATTTTATCTCCTTATCTTTTTATCTTATTATCTCTCATCATCTTCATTATCTTGGTTTTATCTTTTCTGATTTATTTCTTGAATTACAAATTTTATCTTTTATCTTTTATATTATCTTTTATTATTTTAGATTTATCTTTTATTTCGTGGATTCATCTTCATTTTTATGATGTTCTTGAATTTATCTTCATTTTTTTGATTTTTGGGTTTATCTTTATTTTTCTGATTTTGGGTTTTATTTTAGGGTCTGGGCTTATTTTTCTTTAAGATTAGGTTTAATTTTATTTTATTTTTAGTTTTATATTGTGGGCTGGACAAAATTGAATGTCTACAGATTATCCCTCTTTGCTAATCTTTTAAGAACTAAAAGATGGACAAAGGTTGAGAGACACTATTTTGGCCTAAAATGATTATGATGTAAAGGTTTATTGTCCACCTAATGGGGACAACGAAGGGTATCAAATTCACCCTCGGGGAAACGAAGGGTACTTGATCCACTCTCGGGGATATTGAAGGGTACTAAATTCACCCTTGGGGATGTGAAGAGTACTTGATC
Organism: Dicorynia guianensis; assembly: GCA_037013595.1. Lineage (NCBI taxonomy): Eukaryota > Viridiplantae > Streptophyta > Magnoliopsida > Fabales > Fabaceae > Dicorynia > Dicorynia guianensis. The sequence continues at coordinate 17,347,653 of JASUAB010000002.1, read as the reverse complement.
TACCTTCGAAAAAATTGAAGGGTACTAAATCTACCCTCGGGGATATGAAGGGTACTTGATCCACCCTTGGGGATATGAAGGGTACTTGATCCACCCTTGAGGACATGAAGGGTACTAAATCCACCCTTGGAGATATAAATGGTACTTGATCCACCTCGGGGATATTGAAGGGTGCTTAATCCACCCTCGAGGATATGAATGATACTAAATTCACCCTCAGGGATATGAAGGGTACTTGATCCACCCTTAGGGATATGAAGAAGTAAAAAACTTGAAGAAACCTATTCCAAGTTAAAAGAAGGTTAGTAACCTGAAGAAATTCATTCCAAGATAAACTTGGAGAAACCCGTTTTAAGAAAAGTTGATGACCTAGAGTAAGCCATTCTAGGATGATTTACCTAAAGAAATTTTGAGAAAAACATTCTAAATTAGACTTATCTTCATATAGGGATGTAGATGCATGTTCATGACGCTTAATAATTTGATTATTTTATCAATTAAGGATTTTCACGGCTCCAACTTGCTTCCCCAATTATGATCTCATGGGAAGAATAGCATTCGAAACATGTAGCATCTTTCAAGTGTTTGCTTTATTGGCAGGGCACTTTATTGTTTGTTTTTCCTCTTTGTGGAGTCTTGTCATTATCATCTTGAGGAGTTCTTTGCCAAAGAAGCTTAATCTCAGGCAACTAGATCAATCCAGACCTTTTCCTTTTTTAGAATTTAAAACATGTAATTCTCCAACACTACATATTTGATTTTTACCTGTTTATCATGTTTCAAATACATGTTTATAACAAAATGCAAGAAAGATACAAATAATTAGGATAGATAAAAGAAGGCAAACTTTTATTGATAAAAATTCAAGTTTTACATCCCTTTTTAGGGTTCTGATAAACAAAGGACAAAGTACAAGGCACAGTATGATTGAAATGGGATTTTTAGTGAGGGTAATTGGATATTTTGAAGATAATACTAGATACAACTATGCCTAATCACAAGTCTAGACTCTTAGTGCATTATGCATAATATTTCTTGATAGCATCTGCATTTATCGGATTTGGGAGCTTATCACCATCCATGTCTGCAAGGATTAATATCCTTCCAGAAAATGCCTTTTTTCCTACATAAGGTCCTTCATAGTTTGGGGACCATTTGCCACGGTTGTCCTTCATTACTAGCAAGATCCTTTTTAACACCAAATCTCCTTAATAAAATTGCCTTTGGTGGACTTTCTTATCATGGGCTCTCATCATCTTTTTCTGATAGAGTCTCCCATGAGACAATGCTGCTAACCTTTTTCCTTTTACTAGGTTTAATTGCTCGTACCACATTCGAACTCATTCTGCTTCATTGAGTTGGGTTTCCATTAGTTTTCTTAAAGATGATATCTCCACTTCAAATGGTAAAACTACCTCCATTCCATATACCAGGAAAAATGGGGTTGCCCTAGTTGAAGTCCTAACTGATGTGCGATATCCATAGAGGGCAAAGGGCAAAAGCTCATGCTAATCTCTGTAAGTGATAGTCATCTTTTCTATAATTCTCTTGATATTTTTATTTGCCACCTCTACCGCGCCATTCATTTTTGGGCGGGGTTAAGTTGTGATGAACTATCTTGAATTTCTCGCACAATTCTTTCATCATCTTATTGTTGAGATTGGTGGCATTATCAGTAATGATCCTTTCTGGATGACCGTATCTGCATAGGATCTCCCTTTTAAGGAATCTTAAAACCACATTCTTTGTCACACTGCTATATGAAGTAGCTTCCACCTATTTTGTGAAATAGTCAATTGCTACTAAGATAAAACAATGACTGTTGGAGGCCTTAGGTTCAATTGGCCTAATCACATCCATACCCCACATTGCGAATGGCCATGGTGAAACTAGTACATTGAGTACTGAAGGAGATGCGTGGATCTTGTCTGTAGAGATTTGACATTTATGGCATTCCTGACATAATTAATGCAGTTTGTTTCCATGGTTGGCCAATAGTATCCTACTCTTAGGACTTTTCTAGCCATAGCGTGCCCATTGATGTGTGTCCTGCACACCCCTTCATGAATCTCTTGTATCATCTTTTGTGCTTCTTTAGCTTCAATGTATCTCAAAAGCACTATATTCTAATTCTTTTGTAAAGGGTTTTGCCACTAAGAAAGAAACCCATTGCCAATCTCCTCAGAGTTCTTTTGTCATTTTCTGATGCTCCAGTGGGATACTCCCTAGTTTTCATAAATTGTTTAATATTTTTATACCATGGTTCTCCATCAGGTTCTTCTTCAACAGCTGCACAATATGCAGGGGATTCCAGTTTTCTCATGCAGATTTTTAGGAGATCGTCATCATTCATTATGAGATACGTTGATGACAACGTTGCTAAGGCATCTGCCATCTGGTTCTCTTCTCTGGACACATGATTGAAGCTGATGTCCTTAAATTGTCTTGCCAACCTAATAATGTGTTCCTGATAAGGGATCAACTTGGAATCTCTAGTCTCCCATTTCCCTTTCAACTTGTGAATTACTAATGCTGAGTCTCCATATACATCCAAAAGATTGACTTGATAACTCAGGGCTGCCTCAACACCCATGGCACAGGCCTTATACTCAGCCACATTGTTTGTACACTTAAAGCATAACTTGGCGGTCATGGGGTAACATCTCTTTTCAGGAGATATTAAGATTGCTCCAATTCTATGCCCTCGTATGTTGGATGCTCCATCGAACAGCAGGGACCATCTTTTTCCTTTAGTTGTTTTATTAATTGTTGAGAGTGTCATGATATTTTCATCAGGGAATTCGAACTGATCAAGTTCCTGGTCTAGAATAGGATTCTTTGCCAGGTGATCAGCGATTATGCTTTCCTTTATTGCCTTTTGTGGAACATATTGGATATCATACTCAGACAGCAACATATGCCACCTTGCAATTCTTTCCGTTAAGACAGGTTTTTCAAAGAGGTATTTAATTGGATCCATCTTTGAAATTAGTAGCGTGGTATGGCGTATCATATACTGTTTGAGGCGATGAGCTACCCATGCCAAGGCACAACATGTTTTCTCGAGCATCGAGTACTTTGACTCATAATTAGCGAACTTTTTGCTGAGGTAGTAAATCACTTGTTCTTTTTTTTTTTTTTTCAGTTTCATCATGTTGCCCCAACATACATCCCATTGACTCTTCATGCATAGTCATGTACATTAGTAATGGTCTTCCTGGTATCGGTGGGACTAGAATTGGTGGGTTTTGAAGGTATTGCTTGATCTTATTAAATGCTTCTTAGCATCCTTCATCCCACTTAGCCTCCTGATTTTTGCAAAGGAGCTTAAAGATTAGTTTACAAGTAGCTGTCAATTGGGAAATGAATCTCGCAATATAGTTTATTCTCCCTAGAAAACCTTGCACTTCTTTCTCTATTTTGGGTGGAGGCATGTCTATAATGGCTTTGACTTTATCAGGGTCCACCTCGATCCCTCTCGACTTACCATGTATCCTAGCAATTTTCCTGATTTTACACCAAATGTGCATTTTGCTGGGTTCAACTTAAGTTGATATCTTCTCAAACGGTCAAAGAGTCTTCTGAGGTGTATCAGATGTTCTTTTTCAGATTTTGACTTAGCAATGATGTCATCGACATATACCTCTATTTCTTTATGCATCATGTCATGAAACAGGGCCACCATTGCTCTTTGGTATGTTGCCTCAGCATTCTTTAGTCTAAATGACATCACTCTATAGCAAAAGGTTCCCCACAGGGTGATGAACATTGTTTTTCTTTGTCTTCAGGGGCTAATTTAATTTGATTGTATTCTAAAAATCCATCCATAAATGAGAACATAGAGTTCCTTACAGCATTATCCACTAGTACATCAATGTGAGGAAGTAGGAAATCGTCTTCTGGAGTTGCTTTCTTCAGATCTCGATAGTCCACACATACTCGAATCTTGCCATCTTTCTTTGGTACAGGCACAATATTGGCTATCCATTCTGGATATTGATCTACTTTGATGAAACCAGCATCAAGCAATTTCATGACTTCCTCCATAGTAGATCTGGTTTCATTCGCCTTAGTTTTTGCTTAAGGGGTTTGAACTCAGGCTTTATTGGTAAGCAATGGACTACAATGTCCATATTCAATCCTAGCATATCTTGGTAAGACCAAGCAAATATGTCCTGATATTCTCTTAGTAGTAAAACCATCGCTTCCTTTTCTTGATCAGCCATTTATGTCCCTATCTTAATTTCTTTTTTGTCTTCATCTATTCTAGATTTATTACTTCGATTGGCTCTTCATGGGGCTTGATCCATTTTTCTTCTTGTTCAATCATTCTTTGCAGTTCAGGTAATAGTTCCCAGTCTTCTCCTTCTTCTTCTTCATTGATTACGCAACTGATCAAACGTTCAAAGTCTAGACTTGGGAAGTCAGCATAATCTTCTCTAGTATTTTCTTCATCATTTAACCTGGATTGTTATTGAGTATTTGTTATGGTTTATTTATGTTATGGATAGTATGATGTATGCTAACAATGATAATAGGTAGAAGTGAAGTCATTTTGGAAAAAGGAAATGCATTTTATTAATCAAATATTTGAAACAAGTAAATAAACCAAACCCATACAAATCCAATCTAGGCCTTGGGCAGAGCCATAAATGGTGAGATTTGAGAATTACATGTCTTTTAGACTAAAAACAATAGGAATCGGCTTGACGACCTAATTGCCTGGCTTTCTCCCCAGAATGCATGGCATGACTAGCTCAACCTCTTTTTCTGTAGGGCTTCCTTCCTTAAGAGCGGCAACTTGATTCGGGGTCTAAAGACCAGCACTAATGAAGGTCTTGTAGAGGTCCTCAATGACTAATTTCTCTGTCTTTGCGACTCGGCCCTCTAAACGAGCTAACCTTCTTTCTTTCTTAACCCAGGCCATTCTCATTTTATCAACCCTTATGGGTTTAAACCCCAAGCCATATGTCCCTTCATTTTCTGGCAACTTTGGTGGCTCTTTCATGCCTTGACCTAAGCTCTCCAACCCCTTTCCAGGAATGTAGCCATCTTTTTTAAGTATCTTGCCTGTCATTAGGGCGGCTTCAGAAAAATATAGTGTTGATAGTAGTTTTCCTTCCTTTGGAAATTCTATGTTTACAATCTAGAAAGTTTGAAAGGAACTTCCGATCTCAACTTTTGCTGTAATGTATGGAAATGAAGATGGTTTAGATACCAACAAATCTTCCTCGACAGCAATTTCTACTAGCTTCCCTTTATGCACTAATTTTACCTTTTGGTGGAGAGATGATGGGATTGCTCTTGCCGAATGAATCCAAGGTTTCCCCAGAAGACAACTATAGGCAGAATTTACTTTCATGACCTGGAAAGTGACTTCAAAGTCACATGGGCTGACTTGTATTGGAAGCTCAATGTCACTCAGTACTTCACTCTGAGTCCCATCAAATGCTCTTACAACAATAGTGCTGGGCCTTAGAAGAGTCTGATCAATGCCCAATCTTCTTAAAGTGGATTCTGGCAGAATGTTTAACGTAGAGTCATTATCAATCAGGACATTAGCTAGATCATGGCCTTTGCATTTAGCAGAAATATGCAAAGCCTTTTTGTGTCCACGCCCTTCAAGAGGGAACTCTTATTCAGAAAATGACAAGTAATTGTGGGCTAGGATGTTTCCCACCACACTATCTATTGCCTTTGTGGAGATATCTTTATCAACATGGGCTTCATTCAAAACTTTCATTAGAGCCTTTCTATGTGGCTCAGAATGTAGGAATAAGGATAGTAGCGAGATTCTTGCTGGTGTTTTCTTTAACTGCTCGATCACCTTGTACTCACTTTGGTGAATGAGTTTAAGGAACTCGCTAGCTTCCTCTTCAGTCACTGATCTTTTCAGAGAAATTGGTGCAGACTTTTCATCTTCAGCAAAATCACCTTTGCAGGGTTCATTTTCTACTTCAGTCCCTCCAGGCTCAATTGCCCCAGTATTCTCTAGTGTCTCACTTTTTTTCTCATTATCTTTTCTTGGTTTCTTTGCCTCATCATGTTCAATTGCCTTTCCGTTCCCTTTCACTGGGGAGATAACATCGTCCACTTCTTGTTACTCTAGTAATGCCTGAAATATTAGTTACTCGTGGATTGGATTCTTCTGGAGTCCCCTTATAATTATAAATCCATGGTACTGCCTTGTCACTTTTGTATGAAAATGGGGCCGGTGTCGTAATTGTTAGTTGCTTCATGAGTCCAGTAGGGGCTTCCACCTTTTCAACTATGCCACTAGCTACGAATGGTTCTGGTATTTCAATTTGAGGTAGCTTCCTTACATACTGAATAGCTAGTGGCTTCTGCTTACTCGAAGAGGCGTGAACCATGTTTACAAACTTGGAATTTTCTCCCACTTGTAACATGCCACCATCCATTAACTATTGAAGTAAGCCCTTAAATGACTCACATTCTTCTATCTCATGATCTGAGTCTTCTCCATGAAATTCACATCCAGATCCTATAGATGTCCCCCTTTCAATTTTTATTACTCCATATTCAACTAGGATGTGGAATATAATCTTTAATGGAGTCTTAATTTTTGACACAGAATTCTTAAAAGTAGGCAATGTCCCCTCAAAGGCAGCGTTAACACTTTTATGATTAGGAAGGGGGTTTCCATCTACATCTGGCCTTGGAGCTACCTATTTAAACGTCAACCACTTAGCATTAATCAAGGCTTATACTTTCCTCTTGAAAGTAGTGCAATTGTCTACCGTATGCCTTTTCGCCCCTGCATGGTAATCACAAGTTAGGTTCTCATTGTACCATGCAGGGTATGGAGGTTGGAGTGGGCAAATAGGGCTCAATGTCACTAAATTATTTTGTAGTATCTGCGGTAATAACTGTGAATATGGTATTGGGATAGGATCAAATTTTTGGTACTTTCGATCGTTTTGTTATTTTTCACAATTAGCCTGAGCTTGTGGCTTAGGTTGAGGTTGCATTGGCTGTACTTGCTAATATGGTTGATACTGGATAGACTGCTAAGGTGCGTTCTCATAGGGAGATGAGGTAAAGGTAGCTCAAGGTGTCACGGTGCTCATTATCGGTGCATAAGACACTTGGCAAGTTTGCTGGTTGTTATCAAGATTTTTCACTTTGCCTCTCCACTTGTTGTGGTAATTCATAGAATGGACTTCCTCTTTCTTTTTATTATTGGGTTGAGGCCTCCTTTGTGATGCATTGCTTGCCATGGATCTTCCCATCTTACCAGTTTTTATTCCTTACTCAATCCTTTCTCCGGTTTCTACTAGGTCAGCGAAGCTCATGTTAGCAAATCTCACCATTTTCCCATAAAAGGGATATGTCAAAGTGCTCAGAAATATGGTAACCATCTCCTTATCAGAAAGAGGTGGTTGTATCCTTATTGCCACATTCCTCCATTGTTGGGCGTAGGCCTTGAAGGATTCATTATCCTCCTTTGACATGTTCTAGATTTGGAACCTGTCAGGGGTTATGTTCCTATTATACTTGTAATGCCTCATGAATGCTTCTACCAAATCTTTCCATGGACAGATAGAAAAATGATCGAGGCTCATGTACCATTCTACAGTTCCATCAACTAAACTCTCTTGAAAGATCTAGATCAGAAGTTTCTCATTGTTAGCATAAGCCGCCATTTTTTGGATGTACATGAAGATGTGTGCCCTAGGGCAAGATGTTCCATCATACTTCTTGAATTCTAGTGCCTTGAATTTTAGGAGTATAACAACATCAGGTACTAATCCGATCTCATGAACATTTAGGACATCTTCATTAGTGAACCCCTCCATTTTCCTCATCCTAGCTTTCAATAACTCATATTTTTCCCGAATCAGTGTTTCTTCAGCTGATTTTTTCAATTTTTCCTGCTCCTCTAATTCGTCTAGGTCTAGAATGGAGCTAACTTCTGTTTTCAATATATGGCTAATTGTGGTCTACTTGGTTTTGTGGTTGCTGGGTTATTGGGCCTTGCAGGGACTCATTTTACATATTCTCCTTGGACATGAGAAGCTCGGTTAGTCGAGCCAATTGTGCTTTGAGACTCCTGATTTCTGCATGTAGCTCTTCAACAGATCTTTCTTGCCTTTGTTCCGCCATGAGCTTGATTGAGATCGCGTTGTAGGAGCATGGTTTTCTTTTAAAATTTTTAGAAAATAAATTATTTACATGTGCTAGGAGATAATGATATGCATAATATGAATGATATGCAACTTAAAGTAAATTATTGAATCAAAAGACTATAAACTTTATTATTATAAAAGGATCTTTAATCACATCAATTAAGAAAAGAAAAATAAACTAAAATAGGCTAGGCATAATCTGCTAGGCCTTGTTTTCCATTAGGGTTCACGCTAGGGGGCTTCCTAAGTTTTTTCAAATCTTCATGCAGGGCCCAATAAAGATTCTGAACTTGGCCTTCAGGCATCGCTGTCTTTTCAATCTCACTTATCCACTGTTTAGCTCTTTCAGCTATCCTTATTCTCTCCATGTAGAATACCCGGGTGATCCTTTCATATAGATTTCTATCAAGGATCAATTCTGTCTTGTAATAAGTTGCATTCAGCATAGTAGCCAATTGCTGTATCTCCTCTCGGTGTGCTTGTTCCATCTGTAATATAATTCCTTTGAGCCTTAAGCATTCAGTTTCAGAGATTTGCATTCTTCTTTGTATATATGGGACATCCTTTAACTGATTGAGGAGACCTTGCAATTTCATCTCATGCCGACTTTCATTGTCCCTGATGTAGGCAATTAACTAAGCCTTTATATTTTCTAATTTGTGGATGGATTGTAGTTGAGTGGCTTGGGTACCTTTTAGCTCCTTGTTTTCCTTTTAAAGCTTTGCTACCTCCATTGCTAGGACTTGATTTTCTTCCTTTAGTCTTGAGACTTCATTTTCTAGTTCTTTATTATCTTCCCACAAGACATCTCGGACATTGTTTAAATCTTGCTCGGCTTGTTAATACCTCTTTATTACCCTTTCTAACTTGCTTTCAAGGTTCTTGTACTCTTTTCTGTACCACATAGTTCCTTCTTCATCAACTTTTTTATCTACCGCAATCTTTTTCTCTAAGGATTCTATTCTTGTAGCGTATTGCTTATTCTGAGTTGCTAAGCATTTTTCTTTACTCTTCCACTCTTCCTCTTGCTTTTGGATGCTTGTATGCAACAGGTTGTATTCTGCTTGTAATTTTAAATAAGTTTTTTTTTTCTACTATCTTTGGCTCGAGTTGGGCATGTGGAATTTCAACATGCAAGTTTTCGACTTCTCGAATGGATGCTGTAGAAGCAATGGACAATGGGGGTACAAAACCCCTTCCCCTTTTGCTTTGCCATATTGAGTATTCTTTAGTGGTTGCTTCTCTATTGCCCCCTAGGCCTTCTATGAAGTAGATAATCTTCCAAGAGGCTTTGGCTTCTCCATTCTTCACGCTGGTGGGATTATCACTATAAGTCATGTATAGGGAATGTAACCCAAGTGTCGTTGGTACGTATTGGATACCTTCGAATTGTCTTCTCACCATAGAGGGAGAGTACCCTATTACTCCCCAAGGGCCAATGAGAGGGACCCATGGTTTGTCATTACAACTATAGAGTGTTGGAACTACTAGCATCTAGGATGCCTTTTATTTTACTTCTCCCAGGTCTGTGAGTGCTTGGATCCATTGATTTTGGGTAGGTCTATATTTAGGTCATGAGAGTTAAGAAAATTCATATGGGGTATTCTTTGCTATGTTGTAATCTCGAGTCAATTTCACCTGTGAATATCCCAAATGGCTCTTATGTAGGAGGTGGCTAAATGCCTATATTGTTAGTAACTATGCACATGCCACAAAACATCCTTTTCCTTTCTTCCTCAGATAACATAGTGTGTGAAAGGTCTCTGTTAGAATAGGTGGAATTGGATGAGCCCCATGCTTTACTTCAGAAAATAAAAGTACCACCTGGCTGTTAATGTGACCTTCTACCATTGGATAAAGAAGCATGTCAAAGCCTTTCTTAGTGTTAATATGGCTTTCTGTGACTGATAGAAGAAAATCAATAGGAAGGCATTGCTCTCCCCCTTTCTTGTAGAGGAACTTATGAAAATCAGTAGACTTATCCCCTGTTAATCTGGCTAACTGTCTGTTGACAACTATCTTGGGATTATAAGAATATGCTCTCCATGCCAGATTGTGTGGAACCTTCAAGATAGCTTCATATTCTTCTATAGTAGGAGTTAACTCCATGTTCCCAAAGGAGAATACCCTATAGTCGGGATCCCAGAAAAACAACAAAGCTTTGAGTAATGACTCATCCATCGGTACAGACAGCAAATACCCTAGATGGCCAAATTTGGTTTGAAAAGCTGCTTTATCTGTGGTATTCTTCCAAATTTGCTTGAGTCTTGATAAGTCATGTTACTTGAAAATAATTTTTCCAATTTCTGGGAGATAAGGGACTGAGTCCTGAGGCAAGCAATCCCCAAATTTCTTTTGAAGTTCCTCTTGGGATCTCCTAGCTTGATCTTGAGTGATAACAAGGGTCCCGGTAGATGATGTAGCCATGTGAAAATTAACTTTTGAAAGTCCTATTATTTAAATGCGAAATGGAAAGGAAAATGTTAAAAAAATGAAGATGATTATCCTAATGCCCTATGATTTTTAGAGTGTAATTTTTTTTATTTTAAAGAAAAATGATAGAAATGGAGACATGCATGATTATGATAGAATAATTTAGCAATTAATAGGATATTCTCCATCGTGCCTAATTTATGGCATGTCCTAGGTCCTTGTCCACTCTCATAGGTTTGGGCCAAAAGTCTCTTTTACAAAGGATAGCTCTAAGGCTATTAATAGTGAAATGACAGGTTCTATGTTTTCTACATTGGGTCCCCAAATTGTCTCTAAGAGGATCAATTTGAGTGGGATGTTTTGGGCGCCCATGCGGAGACCGAAGGTCTCTCAAAGGCTAACCTTATTATATCTCTCTAACTTACAAGGTATCCTATATGGCCTAGGCATAGGGCACAGGGGTCATGACTTTCCCTTTGTTCTAGTGTGTGGTGAGAGTGAAAGTGTGTGCAGGGAAACATCTTCCAAACCTATAAAAAGAATCACATGCAAATATATACATATATAAAAACAAATAAATAGGTACAAAATTTAAGCACCCAAAACACTAAGAGCTAGTAAGCGTACCTTTTATTTCGTCATTTTCACAAAAATAAAAAACTTAACAAATCAATCAAGAAATTAATAAGATTATTTTTAAATTGGCCTAACCCTCTAATGTCCTAAGTAGAGTCGCCAAGCTGTTGACCCTAAAATTTTGCTTTTGGAGTTGCCACCGATCTAAAGTATCTAAAGGTAAGATCAGACACCTAATTAAAAATGGTCTATATTTCAGAAATTAGGTTCGGGGACTAGTTACGCTTTAGGGAAGGTATTAGCACCCTAAATGCCCTTTTGGGACCAAAAAAGATCTAATTAATTTATGTTAGTCTAAAGATTTTTTTTTAAAAAAAAGATTTTTGAAAATAATCTTTTCCCATTCTGGATTGAGATTTTTAAATAAAAATAATTTTTAAAAAAAATTCCCTTCTTATTCCAGTCCAAGGTTTCAAAAATAATTTAAAGAAAATTTCTTTTCTATTTCAGGTTGGAATTTTTAAAAATAATTACAAGAAAATCTCTTTTCTATTCTGGGATGAGGTTTTAAAAATATTTACAAAAAAATTCCCTTTTTATTACAAGCTGGGGGTTTTAAAAAACAAAAATTTAGAAAAAAAGAAAATAAATAAATAAATAAATAAATATATATATATATATACTTACATAGACCATGAGTTTATTTATTCCTCATTTTTGGCTTTTAAAAAAGAGACATAAGTTCTAGAATTCATCCATTTTTATTTTAATTCTATAATTTTGAAATCAAGAGAGGAAAACAATAAACTCAACTAACAATTTTTATTTTATACAAAGTTTACCAAAAACAAGGAAGCCTAATACATATATATATATATTAAATCAAAAACTTATACTCTTTTTTGTTGTTATAAAAGAATTTTCAGGGACTTTCCAACTCTATCATATAAACCCATACCCATATGGAAACTGCAGAAAATTTTTGGATGCATAAGGCTCAAACACCAAACTGATACTATTATGGTAATAACCTATTTAAGCAAAATAACAATAATGATAAAGAGGCAACAACAAGCTTTAGAGGCCATACCTTTCAATCTCAATGAGAGGAACCTCAAATGGGAGTGTACAGACTAGGAGTAGACAATGTAGATACTCAATTTTGTCCAACTCATAATATAAAACTTTAAATAATAAAACCTAATTTTTAAGAAAAAATAAGCCCAAATCAAAAATCACAAACCCAAAATTAAAACCCAATCCAAGAAAAATTAGAAAAAATAAAAAATAAAACCAAAAATCAGAAAAAATCAAATAAATCCAAGATAATTCAAAAAAATAAAGATAATTACAAGAAAAATAAGAAAATGAAGATAAATCCAAAAAATAAAAGATAACAAAGATAAAAACAAGAAGATAAAACATAAAAATCTGAAATCTAAAAAGATAAATAAGAAAATGTTAGATAAGATAAAAGATAAGAAGATAAAGTATAAAAAAATTAGGAATCAAGTGTTAAATCATGAAACAAACTCTAAAATTATAAAAACCCATGCCCAACGTGAACAAGGGAGGACATGACACTCTTGAGTATCAAAATTTTCAGCCTACTTAGATCCACATAGATCCGCTGCACTCTTCACCACCTCAACCACCCTTTTTCTTTTGTTCTCTTGGCTGAACGACAACTACACCACCCAAACCAAAAAACAGAAAGCAGACTTCTCCTCCACCTTGCTCCCCTTCTTCAAGCCCGTGACTGAGACTCCTCTTTCCCCATCAGTCATCTTCAACTCAACCATCCACTTCAAGCGTCGTGCACGCTGAAACACGTCCACAACTGGAGCTTTGTCATGCCATTCACCATCGAAGCATTTCAGTTCGTGCAACTTTCCTCCCGTTCATTCACTCTCCATTTGCATCCCCTTATGGCACATCACAGCCAACACACTCTTTGATACATGGGAGGGATGAAAAATTGAACCAAGCCTACGGCACATAGACACAGAAAACAGAGAACACAGACATGAAAAATAGAGCACATCCTCGGCTCGAATACTTCACTCTATGCCAGTGTTCCACCGACTGGTTCCGCCACCACCTTGGACCACGCACCTTCAACTTTGTCACCGTTAAGGAGCTCAGCACTTTCCTCCGCTTCACGCCGGCTCCCCATCACACCACCTCCTCCATCTTACTCATCTTCTTCATCCAAACTGCCGTCCGGAGAAGCCGACGCAACTAGCACTCGGACAACCTAAGATAAACGAACCTCCATCCGTGTCGATTTTTGAACCAGTACAACTCTCACTGTCTTAGAAAAATCGGCACCCTCACAGAAGCAACTCCGTTTCCCAACCCTTCTCTCCTAGCTACTACCGGCGTTTCGGGTTCACATTTGAACGTCATCGCACCATCGTCTTCGTCGTCTCCGACATCTGCTTCAAACACTGGAGCTTGCCTTCTTGCAGTTGGTCTTGATGCTCCTCAGTAGTTTCCCAAACCACTGCATCCAAATTGTCTAAGAGGTGTGTGATATCAAGTAATTTTCATGTTACATTTTTGAGTAAAACCCTATTTTGGTCCTTTAAAGATGAATAAACTTCTATTTTAGTCATTCACTGTTAAATTTTTCTATTTTGGTCCTTCAGAGATCAATTAACTTCTATTTTAGTCCTTCACTGTTAAATTTTTCTATTTTGGTCCTCCAGAGATTGAAATTGATATCAATCAAGTCCCTCAATTAGGATGATTATTAACAAGGTCAAAATTGCTGACGTGGCAAAATTGGCTGACGTGGCTGCTGACATCAGCATGCCACGTCAGACATTTTTGTCACGTCAGCATGACATGTTAGCTAATACACTGCCACGTCAGCAAATTTTGCCTAGTCAGCATGCCACGTCATCCAAATTCTGCCACGTCAGCAAATTCTGCCACGTCATCATAACACGTCAGCAATTTTGACCTTGTTAGCAATCATCCTAATTGAGGGACTTGATTGATATCAATTTCAATCTCTGGAGGACCAAAATAGAAAAATTTAACAGTGAAGGACTAAAATAGAAGTTAATTGATCTTTGGAGGACCAAAATAGAAAAATTTAACAGTGAGGGACTAAAATAGAAGTTTGTCCATCTTTGAGGGACCAAAATAGGGTTTTAGTCTACATTTTTTTTTGGGTGGCAGGAGTATGTATTTTATGGTCTTTTGCTGCATGAGAGTCACTCTTAGTTACTTTAGTTAGGAATTTATTATATGATGAGAATATAAGGGGTGGTACAGTTTTGATATATCAATATATATATGTTCTAGGCTTTTTCTTGTAGGTAAATTTTATTTTATTTGAAAAATGGAAAAAAATAAATTATTTTCTTTTTAGATAAAATATGTTAAGAATTAGTAATTATATGGGTAATACAAGCATTTCATTTTTTTTAAATGTCTACAAAGTTGAGTGTCTACAAAGTGTATAAGGAAGGATTCTAACATCTTAACCTCAAGACTCTTCAACTGAACAGCTATATCCCTTATCTGCAGTATGTACTCTCACACACCTTTTATGCTTGTGAGTTTCATTGATAATAACCTTGTCATCAAGGTGTTTGCTAAGGCCTTATTTGATGACTCATATTGCTCGTTAATGGCCTTTTGCAAGTCCTAGATGTGTTCATGCTCTCCTATTGATCCACAAATACTAGTAGATATTTTTGTTTTTATGTATATCATGCTAAGCTGATTAGATCGCTCCCAACATTCATAAAGATTAATCTCTTAAGTACTACTAGCGTTTGTGGCATAGGAGGTTTTTCCTTTCTAAGTGCATAATCATCATCCATCCATCTTAATTGAAGAACAATTTTCTCCTTCCAAGATTTGTAATTATCACCATTAAGTTTGAAAATTTGAAAGTCGGAGATACTAATTAGTTGAAAAGCTGCATAAAATGCTATGTTAAAATTTGAGATAATTAATTATTCTATATGATATGTCTTATCAATGTAAACATATTTTTCAAATAATGAGCTTAGTAACAAATAAAACTGTCTCTGGGCTAAGCTTTATTTAATTAGGTTCATGCTACTTTATGATAAAACTAGTAAATTATCTCTATTTTCATAAATCCTATGGGTAATTAAGAAAAAAAAAATTACCATCCCATCCTAATTAAGCATATATAATATGATAACATGCCTAAGGAATAATGATTATCATATCATACATATTAATCACAATTTTATGTTTTTAACTATATGTGATTTTATTTTATAATGTGTAATTTTAAAATAATTTAAATTGCTATGGTTAAACTCTAATTAAACTAAAATTATACTAATTACATGACATTTTAAAAGAACTAAATGCTTGCTTATAACTATGTAAAACAAGCTTGCAAATAGAAATTTAAATAATTAATTAATCAATTTGTCTAAAATGTGAATAATTAATAAAAAAATTTCTCTGAAATTATTAACTAAATATGCCAAAATACTAACCAAAATAAATTGTAAATATTAGGCATAAGTAAAATGGCATTATGAATCATAAAGTTTTGGATAAAAATAAATAATTAAGAAAAATTAATTTCCAATCAAATATTAGGCTATGTAAAATTTTAGTTCATATGAAAATATCCAACATAACATTTTGATCATAGAAAGTCAAATTATGAATGGGCCATGTGAAAAGGCTCAAAATAATAGCCCAAATTCAAAAGTCCTCTCCCTTTTTTTTTTTTTGGAACCCAGACAAGCCTAAATGGAGGACCAAAAATCGTAGTCCACACCTTAAGTGAAATGGTGCATTTCAAGAGTGGAGAGACTAAATTTTGTCCTGTCAAAACGACGTGTCATTTACTCAAAAACCCAAAATGACGCATCGTTTGAGTTATCTTCTACCTCTAGCTAGGTTGAATCGACTTGACTTGAAACTGTTTTGGACCTGTCAAAAAATTAGCTATTTTTTAGATCTTTCGGACATCTCTTTCAATATTTCCAAAGGTAAAATTCATCAGAATTTCAAAAGAGTTTTATGTAATAAAAAATTGAAAAACACATATGCATGAAACAACTCAAAGCCATGAAAATTACATAAGTCTCAGATTAAAAATACAGCAAAGTAGAGGCCATGTTGGCTTTGATACCAACTATTAGACTATATTGGACGTTTTAAACATGTAATGACATCCAAAACCAAGAAATGCGAAAGAAAAACTGAGCTCCAGCCATTGCAAGCTTGAACTTGAAAATGGTCTATAGGAAGCTTCTAACTCAGCTTTTCTAACTCAAAGATGGTATGTAGAAATGTATTTTGCTTCTGGATGATGAGAAAATGAGTCAGGGACCCATATATTTATAGTGGTTAGGTTGCAACATCTTCCCATCAAAGACGGCAATACCATCTAAAAACTTATCCAAAACCGTCATGGAAATGCCTTAAATGGACCACTTTTGGTCTATTACACACGTTGGCTTGTTACCAATGTTTAGAAATGGAAGTTGGCAACATTCAAAACCATCTTACATCCACATTTATGTGAAAATCATGAGGGGACGTTGGCAACATGCCAACATCTTACGAAGACCCACATTTTCTCCACAAAGTATCAAGAGTACATACTTGGGAGGTATACTCCCCTCAAACCACATGACATAATCAAGAGTAAAAGCATCATTGGCAAGAGAATGAGCTAATGTATTACAAACATGTGGGATAAAAGACTGTTTAAAAGAAGGAAGACTTAAAGAGGTTAGCTTGCAATCCTTAATTACAATTGTTGGTGAGTTATCTTTGCCAAAAGCTACGGCAGTGACTAGAGAGTTAGTCTCTGCTAGAATGTGAAACCCAAGCAAATAGTCATAAACTTCTAAGAGGTCAATCTGCACCACTATGGCCTTAGCAATCTCTATCTCCATTGTTTCTGCCAATAACTTCATTCGAGTAGCCACAATGATGCCATTTGGTTGCCTAACCACCCCTCCAACACCACACTGTTTGGAAGGACGCTTAGATGCATCCATATTGATCTTCAAGAACCCATGTGGAGGAGATAGCCAATGTGATGGGAGAAGGAGTATTACCATAGCCTACCTATATTGTTGAGAAACTATGTAGTCACCCTCAATTTGTTTCTAGCATACCAAAGCCCCCACATTGTTAACATAATTAATCCTATTTCATCCAAAGTAAGAAAATTTTCCACTTCCTTCCACCATTCCACTATACCGCCTTGGTAATGTGCAACTCGGAGATTCAACTGGCAAGCAAACCAAATTGGCATTGCCCAACTACAATCCCTTAATACATGATCCTCTGATTTAGCAAATTGCCTACACCTTGAACATTCCACTTCCAAAATTATGCCTCTCTTAGACAAATTTGCTTTGGTTGGTAGGCGCCCAATTAAAGCATACCAAAAAAGTGTTTCACCTTTTGAGGAACCCCTAGTTTCTAAATAGTAGACCAATTTACCCCATTGTTATCAATCTCACTACTGCTTGGTTTATAGGACCCTTTTTACTATATGAAGCAATAGATAGATGTCTTTGAAATCCCTATCTTTTGTACTTTCCTAAGATAATAAATTTGCTCTATTTATCCTACAAAGTGGGATATTTAAAATTTGATGGGCTTCAAAGGGCAAAAAGATTGCATTCACCATATCCTTTTTCCATTAGGCCTTGGCAAATTTTCACCTAACCCAATTAAAATTGGCCCAAACAAAAAAAAATAACGCATCTAGTTTAGGCCGACTTGGCCCAAAATAATTTGCACTAAAAGTGGTTGGTTTCATATGGGTTCATCGGTTGGGTTTGGGTATGGATTCCCGAACCCATGATAGCCCATATGAACTAGATGTTTTTCTTCTTCTCACTCTAACCAATTCTTCTCCTTCTTGCTTTTGTCCATGGCTCTTGCTTTTGGTCAGTTCTTCTCCTTCTTGCTTTCATCCATGGCTCTTGCTCTCAGCTAGTTCTTCTCCTTCACAGCACTACTATATTTATGAAACCCACCATTGCTCCTTGTCCTCATTGAAGCCTTGTTGCCATCGTGTCTCCATGGCTTCACTTAGATGAAGCATTGCCAGATCCTTGAAGATGTAGTTTGATAGTAAGTATCGACATTTAAATTAACTTCATTGCTTTATTTTTTGGTTTAAATTTTGTTAAAATTTTCTTATTTGAAATTCATAGCAATTTGAAAAGGGCCTTCACTAGTATGAACGAATTCTTGCCCTTCCATGTTCAATCTTCTAGACTTGCAAAAGGCTCTATTTCACTTGCATGAACTTGAATTGTTTGAACTAAAAAATTTTGGGTTCATACTTCAAATCGGGTGAGATAAGTTTCCTTCATGGGTAACCTCGGTTTTATTCAGTTTTACTCAAATTTTCTCTAACCTAAACCGCTCCACCCAATGCCCACCCTTATTTTCCATTGGTGCTCCATATCAATAAAGTCATTTACCACTGAAACGGAATCGGTCATAGGTGACCAGCTTTTACCCTTGTTTTGGTAAGGTAGCCCCTGATCCTCCCAAATTTTTATTTAAGTTCCATCACCCACCACCCATTGGCATCCTTCTTCTAGAACCCACTTAGATCCCCATATGCTACACTAGGTGTAGCTAGACCTAAAACCTCAAGATGATTTTAGGAAATCTAACTTGGGAAAATAGTGACTGCCAATGGTTCTCACCATAAAAGAATCTTTGATGTGCATCATGTGCCATCCCTATTTGGCCAAAAGATTGTTATCTCTCAGAATCCCGTTCCTTCTTTCTTCTCTGTTCAACATATTTTGTGCTAACTAACCTAATGAATCTTTCTTTCATTGCCTCAACTTCCCCACTAAAAGTTAGTAATCATTGATTCAACGGTTTTACATAGAGGGTGGCATAATTTGAAACACCCCATGATATATGTAGGAATAGACTGAGCAACTGCCTTGATGAGAACTTCTTTGCTTGCCCTAGATAGAGCTTTCTCCTTCCATCCTTTAACCTTCTTCCACACACACTCCTAGACAAAGTTGAATACCTAGGATTTTGATCTACCCACAAAGATAGGGATACCTTGATACTTTGTATGCCTCTTAATTGCCTTAATACCCATCCACTGTTGGATAATTTCCCTCATGATAGTTGTCATATTTTGGCTATATGGGGTTTTTGATTTATCCAAGTTTATTTGCTGGCTTGAAGCTCTGATAAATATCAATCACCTCTTTCAATGAGGAGATCTAAGTTTGTGAGGTTTTGTAGAATAGGATGCTGTCATCTGCCAAATGGAGATGAGATATATTTGGTGCTCGGTGTGCTATTTGAAGCCCATGAATTTGGTGAAGCTACTACTCTCTATGAATTAACTCAGAAAATACTTCAGCATATAAAATAAACAAGTAAGGGGATAGAGGGTCACTTTGTTTTAAACCCCTGCAAGGCATGAATTTTTTCTTGGCTGCCCAATGATTAATAGAGAAAAAGATACCATGGACACACATTGCATAATCAAATTGACCCATTTGTTAGAAAAACGCATGGCTTTTTGCATCTTTTCTAGAAACTTCCATTCCACCTCATCATATGCCTTTGACATGTCCAACTTTGCTGCTATAAAGCCTTTTTTTCCTATGATGGTTGTTTCCTCAGGTACAACTCCATTTCCCAAGTATTAGCTCATTTAATCATTTCTTAATCAATAATTAATTAATTTGGTAAATATGTTCTAGACATAACTTGGCTAGTTTGAATCTTTAGATATTTATCATCAATACAAGATATCAAAGAAAAAAATAATTTAATGATTTTGTATTGAACTCATACGATGCAGGTCATAATTAACTTTAATGTTCTATTTACATTATTAAAATTTTAATCTTTTTCCATTTACATTCAAAGTTCTATTCTTTAGACTTAAAGTTAGAAAAACTATAGTCAATGGAGCTTATCATAGATTAGCTAAGTAGTAAGGATATGCTTGGATTTGGATGTTCTACCTTTATATATATTTTTTACACTTTGATGCCTTTCTATTTATCTTTTATTAATTTATATTAAAATATATTTTATGAATCCAACCTTTTTTTACTTGCTTACTTTTTTTTTTCTCTTATAAATTTGTATCTATTTCTTTCCTACTTTCTTTTACTGTTGAATCTCCTAAAGATAAAGGATCTGATTCCGGATATGCTTTCTAGCTGTTTCTGTTTTATGGATATTTTGCCTTATGTAATTTTTTTACAACTAATTTAGGCAGTCCTACAATCATGCAACTGAAATAAGATAATAAATAAGTATTTTTTTCTCTTATGATATTGTTAGTCATATTTTATAAAAAATTTTCATTTTTTAAATTACCTAATATTATATTACCAAATTATCAATTGAAACAACCTACTTCATCTAAACTTTGACTTCTTTTAAAATACTAAACTTTATTTTTCTTTATAAAATTATTTTGATATTATTAAAAGGTTAAAATTGAATGACTATAAACTTAGAGTCACTTATATTTTCTAAATAAAAAATATATTAAAAATAGCTTTAAATTTTTAATAATTTTAATCTAACTTGATCTACTTTGATATAGTTATATTTAAAAGAAGAAGTTTCTAGGACTTCATAGTAAATAATTTATTTGATCAAATTTATAATTAGAAATTTAAAAATTAATAATTATCTATTTTAATATATATATATATATATATATTAGATGAAATAGTTATATCTACTTTTATATATTTATTATAATGATTGAAATTTAAAAAATTAATAATTATTTTAATTTTAAAGAATTTGTATAATAAATCCCATGCATTGCATAAGTAATACGCTTTTTTAAATGAAACTAATATCAAGAAACCACAGCAATTTTAGAAATTTTCGATCAAATTGCTAGTGATTGGCACGCATGAAGAAAAATTAGAAATTTTGTTTTTTTATCAACAATAAGAAAAATGTTTTGATATCACTAATTATTTAAATTTTAAGCACTATCCAAAAAAATGATACTTTTTATTTTTCCTATTTATATTCCTATTCTAATTTAACTAACTGAATTGAACATGCCAAACGTGAGATTTGTGGATAAATCAAATATCAAATACTAATTTTTAGTTGAATCGTAGTGCTGCTTCAATTACAAAGTGCTTGCAGATTACTGCTCATAAATCGAGGGTGTAAATTCCTTTAGGTAATGATATTTCAATCCCAAGAACACGTATAGATTAGCAGTTCATTAGATTATGTTCAAATTGATTTTGATGTTGGATGCTTGATAATAAGTTGAGGTATGAGAGCAACGACTTCTTTGACCACACCACTTTGCCTGGCAATAGCATGGTTTGTGGGAAACAGTCTGCAAATGGAGCCACCGCTTTTAGTGCAGTCGCACAACAAGTGCAGATGGATCTCCAAATAGCCACACCAAAATTTCTGGTCATTTTGCAGCTACTAAAACAGAAGTAGCCGGTGGTGCAATTTATGCTACTGCACAATGTGCTGACACTATTACAGAGAGTGGTTGTTTGGACTGCTTGCAAGTTGGATACGACAACATAGATAGTTGTCTTCCCAACACAGAAGGCAGGGCATTTGATGCTGGGTGTTTAATGAGATACTCTGGGACACACTTCTTTGCTGATAACCAGACCATAAATATTATACCGTTGTTAAAACAAGGTAAAGTTAAAATAACACTGCAATTTTATTGATTTTGGATCAATGAAAATGTAATTAATTAAAAAGGGCAAGTGGGTAATAGTACCTTATTTGAACTGAGACCAACTTCTTTCTTGTTTTGCAGGAGGTTCACGCAAGAAGGGGGCCATAATTGGTGGAGTTGTTGGGGGAGTAGATCTTGCTCTGATCCTGCTTTTATTATTTGCTTGGCTTAGAACATCATAGAGGCTCAGGATGGTTCTAAGGGGTAAAACAACTTGGAAAGTCATTATTTTTATTATTACAGTTGCAATAATTTAAGATGATGCTTTAGGTTTCATTTCTTCTCAAAAGAAAAATTATGGTTCAAGCTTGATATTACCATTTGTAGGGCGCTGCTTACTTAACCTCCTCAGTGTGTTTCATGCATTTGATCCTTTTAGTTTGCTTGAAACTATATCCATTTCTTGCTTTCTTAAATAAAAATTCCCTGATTTTTATCTTAACCTTTCCATATGGCCAGTGGCAGACTTGACTAAAAGTTTTGCGGGGCCAAAGTAATGAACTCATACTAAAAGTTTACAAGTATACATAAGTTGGAGCATATAAATAATTTCAAAAGTAATATCTAAAAATAAAACAAAGAAAATTATACATTTAAAAGGTTGCTCTTTGTTCTTTCAAAGACATGAAGTCATCAGTAATTAAATTAGTACTAAGGTTTTTAGTTATTTCTTTTCAAAAAAATCACCATATTGTCTGCCAAAAATTCATCTTCCACCCTATTACACAATCTTGTCTTGATTATCTTCATGCTAAAAATGATTAGTCTTTTGTAACTGTAGAAACTGGAAGAGTTAAGATGACAAGAAGTAATCAATTAATTAAATAAAATGTGTCTGACTTTCTTGTTTTTACCAAAGCTTGACACAACTTAGGTATAGTTAATAGGTTATTCAACTCTAGATTGCCAGAAGCATCAAGAATAAAATTTTGAAGTTGAAATATCGAATTGATCTTCTCTTGTTCATTGAAATCCATGGGATAGAATTTGTCCACAGTAGTGCATATATTATCCATGTCAAAAGCTTTATAAACATTCTTAAGAATTAGATCAGAGCTTAGAGTTAGAAGCTCCATTGCTTGCTCATTGAATCTATGATTCAACTCTTGCAACTGCTTATCTAGTGTCACCAAAAGAATATTTACTCTAAAATGATGCTCTACTGTGATGTCATCTTTTTGATGGTGAGAGCGCCCTTGATGTGATATATAATTAGCACCAAAATTAGGAAGTTCAATGTTGTTGTAGTATATTTGAATAATGGGCTCAGTTAGTGAGTTATTATGTACTAGGGCTACCTTGTACTGTTGTAGTAGCTTATGCTAGTCACTCTAGTTCTAGTATAAATATATCTGCTGACAATCTTGTTGCGTATAGCTTACATAGAAATAATTCCTCTTCTTATTTTCTTTTTCCTAACATGGTATCACAGCCTAACCTTGAAAAAAATCTAAAATTCCTAAAGTTTGAAACCTTAATCCCCAAATTTTTTAGCCCTAACTCAAACCTTAATCCTAAATCTTAACCCTAAATCATTTATTCTAATCTAACCCGTAAATAATTTGTGATTCCGCTGGGTGGCTGAAAACAACCACGATTGGTGACCCTTTGAGTGATTTTGCAACCCTTTGGTCATGCATGAATAGGAGCATGATTTTGTGCACCTAGGAGTGTTTGAGGAGGCACAGTTTGTGAACTTCGACTTGTAACCATAGCTCTCAAGGGCCAATCACAAGGTTTCATAGTCGGGGATTTCTCCGACATTATCAATGACTTTCTTATTGAAAGGAGACTGGCCAGTAGTTCTGTGGCACTCAAGAAAAACAAAGTCCTATTCACTTAGTCATACTCTTTAGAGATGAGATGTCATGCTGTGAAGCCGTTGTATCAAATTTACCTACTTTATATAAAACCTCTCGTAAGGGCTGCATGTGTGATAGAAAAAGGGCATGAATTATGCCAAAGTACTTGTTTTAGCTCCTGCCTCATTTGCATAAGCCTGAATTGTAAAATTCACAACTTCTCAATCAAGATCATTTAAATTACAAAATTTCACTCTCTCATTTGTCTCTTTTCTTTGGTTCTTCCCTATTGCCCTGTTTTGTGCAAACATTTTTTTTACAAGCCCAGATTAGAATTACTTGACTTCCAATGGAGAGACTTCCTCTCACAGTCAAGTGATTCATAAAAATTATTCGAAAGAATTACTTAGGAGGAAGATAGATCATCTTATTGTGAGAGAAAGTCAACTTGACTTCTTCTATAGGAAGTCAGGTGATTCTAATCAAGTGAATACAATTTTTAAAAGGAATGTCTCAAGATAGATTTGTTACAAGATTATTTATCTCAACATTTTCCTTCAAAAAAATGGTAACAGTAGTTCATGTGCTGCACAGCTGCTATATGTAAATACATAATTTTGTCTAAGACTCTTATATAAAATTTTGTGCTTAATTACATAATTTTCACGATTTGAAATGGGTAAAGTAAAGTGATCTAGGGATATCTAATTTTAAACCAGCAAAAAATATAATAAATAATGGTGAATCTTAAAAATTAAAATAAATCTATTATGGAATTTAAAATATTTTTTTACTTAATTTTAAAAATTTCTATTGTACCCAAAAAAATTTCTAGGGATTAAGCTGAGTAAAGTAGAAGAGTATCTAGAGCTATTTTTGGAATCCTAAGAAAGAAAGTTTTATTATTTTTCACTATTTTTGTAAAAAAAAGAAAAGTAAAATAAAAAAGAACCAAAAACCGAAACCGAAGAGAATGAAAACATAAAAATTAAAAAAAGAAGAAAAGATAAAAGAGGGAAAAATGGAAAGAAAACGTGGTTGAAAAAAAAAGAACAAGGGATAAAACGAAGAAAAGAAGAAAAGCGATCTCCGTCTCTAGGGAGGGAAGCCACGCGAAAAAAGATGCGGGTTGGCCATTTTCATAGCAAACGGAAGAAAAACGGGCGAGAATGAGACACAACGGAAGGGAGAGCACCACCCGAGCACCCAAGAAAAAGAGGAATACGGATTGAGGTTATTAACTTTCACTTTAAATGAGAAATAAAATAAAAATAAAAAAAGTTACTAACAAAAAAGGAAGGTTCATATTTTAAATATTTGAGTAAAAATATACATACCTAGTATTGTAGAGGCCATTACAGATCACTTTCTTAAATTGATTTCTCTCTCTTTCCCTTCCTTGATGGGCACCCACTTTGCTTTATTGATGGATGATCCTATTCTAACTTTTCACTACTTTTTAGTTTTTTCTTTTTTCTTTTTGGGTAACCGCTTTATGGACAGAGGAAGGACCAATTTAATTAGGGTTAGTTTTGCTTAAATCTGGTACGTCCATCAAGTAATCAAATGTATGGGTGAGATTTATTTAGCTATTAAAATAATAACTTAAATTAAATATAGCTTTAATTATCTTTAATTAAATAATATCAAAGATAAATACAATTATCTTATCTATTTATCAAGCCACATCCAACATTCTCACACTTAGCCTAATGGATAGATAATGTAATGTCTTAATAGCTTAAACATGTTGCGTACATAAAAATTAATCTCATCAATGACTATCATCATACTCACCATAGTACAGTAAATTATCAAATGTGAGTTATGGCGGTTGTACGTAGTTTTGTAACATACTTCCTTCCATATACCACAACATTTGTAACTCACCATACAAGGTCCATAAATAGCAATCACATTTTATCATGGTCCACTATAATGTGTACGCTATCATAAGAAACAGGAAATTCAAATTTAAGTCAGAAACAAATTAATTGAGCTCAGAGTGTCAACATCATCATAATAAATATCAATCATAAGGACAACCAAGACCCATTGTATGTACATGTTCTCTAAACAGTTTTGGTTGTAATCCTTTTGTCAAAGGATCTGCAATCATTTCACTAGTGCTAAAATTTTCAATGGACACTCTTTGTTTCTTGACTTCTTCTTTAACAACAAAGAACTTTAACTCAATATGTTTTGTGCCATTAGAGTATTTGTTGTTCTTAGAGAAGAATACTTCTGCAGCATTATCACAAAAAATTTTCAGTGGATTGGTAAAGGTGTCAACAACCCCAAGTCTTGAAATAAAGTTCTGCAGCTATAATGCATGATTTGTTGCTTCATAGCAAGCCACAAATTTTGCTTCCATAGTTGATGAAGCAACTATGGATTCTTTTGTACTTTTCCATGATATTTCTCCTCCTACTAGTAGGAACAGGTAACCAAACGTGGACTTTCTACTATCTACACATCCAGCAAAGTCTGAATCTGAGTATCCAAGTACGTCCAAGTGATTTGCTCTTTTATACATGAGCACGTAGTCCTTCGTTCCTTGTAAGTACTGCATAGTTTTCTTAGCAGCTTTCCAATGATCTATTCCTAGATTAATCTGATACCTTCCCAGCATTTCAATAGCAAAATTGATATCCGGTCTGGTATAGGTTTGCACATACATTAAACTGCCAACAACAGAAGCATATGGAATTGATTCCATTTGCTTTCTTTCTAAATCATTCTTTGGGTGTTTTTTAAGATTGAATTTGTCCCTTTTTGGATAAGAACAACCCCAGCTGAACATTTATCCATATTGAATTTTTTAAGAATTCTTTCTATATAGGCTTTCTGAGACAAACCTAACAGCCCTTGTGTTCTATCACAAAATATTTCAATTCCAATTACCTAGGATGCCTCACCCATATCCTTCATTTCAAAATTCTCTGAGAGAAAATCTTTCGTTTGACACAATATGCTCAAATCATTTGTAGCAAGCAAAATATTATCAACATATAGAACTAAAAAGATAAACTTGCTTCCACTGACCTTTCGATATGTACAACGATCAACCAAGTTTTCTTCAAATCCAAAAGATGTTATGGTGTCGTTGAACTTAATATACCATTGTCTAGAAGCTTGTTTTAGTCCATATATTGACTTTTTAAATCTACACACCATTTGGTCTTTTCCATCAACCCAAAAACCTTCTAGTTGGTCCATGTAAACTTCCTCCTTAAGATTTCCATTAAGAAAGGCTATTTTCACATCCATTTGGTGTGACTCTAAATCATAATGAGCCACTAATGCTAAAATGATTCTTTATGAATCTTTCTTTGAGACAGGTGAAAAGGTTTCAGTATAATCAATGCCATCTTTTTGAGTATAGCCTTTGGCAACAAGTCTAGCTTTATATCGTTTAATATTGCCATTCGAGTGACATTTGGTCTTAAAGACCCATTTACACCCAATTTTCTTTGAACCTTTTGGCAATTCAACAAGATCCTAGACTTTGTTTTGTTCCATAGACTTCATTTCTTCTTTCATGGAATTTATCCACTTTTCACATTCAATACTTTCCATGGCTTGTGAAAATGAAACTGGATCTTTCTTAATTCCAAGATCAAAATCTGACTCTTGCAAATAATCCACATAGTCATCCGAAATGGCTTATCTCCTTTGTCTTTCAGATCTTCTTAAGGGTATTTCTTGTGGTTCAATTGTGTTAGATACTTGTGAGTTAGTTTCTTCTAGGAGTGTTTCATTATTCAAAGGTTGCTCAATGTTATCTTTAGCCACTAGGACAACACTTGAAATAGATGTTAATAAAGGAATATTTACAAGTAGAGAAAAGCCCACCTTGATTTCCTTTATGTCAACATCCTTTCGTTCATCACTCCCACTAACTTCACCATTCTCCATAAATTTTGCATTTTCGATTTCCACAATTCTTGGACTATGGTTTGGACAGTAAAACCTATACTCTTTAGATTTCTCTGGATAACCAATAAAGTAACCACTAATCCTTCGAGCATCTAATTTCCTTTCATATGGATTGTAAATTCTTACTTCTGCTAGGCAGCCCTATACATGTAAATTTCTTAAACTAGGCCTCCTACCAGTCCAAAGCTCAAAAGGAGTCTTTGGAACTGCCTTACTAGGAACCTTATTAAGCAAATACATGGCAGTTTTTAATGCATGCATCCACAATAATTTGGGTAATGAGGAGTTACTCATCATACTCCTAACCTTGTCCATTAAGGTTCTATTACGCCTTTCTGCCACACCATTTTGTTGAGGTGTGCCTGGCATAGTATACTGTGCACATATGCCATACCTTTCGAGGAATTTTGCAAATGGACCTGGACATTGACCTGATTTTTCATGTTTTACATAGTATTCACCACCTTTATCAGATCTTACAATTTTCACTTTTCTGTCTAGTTGCCTTTCAACCTCATTTACATATACCTCAAGGGCATTCACTGCTTTAGATTTTTCCTTAAGCAAATAGACATAACCATAACGTGAAAAATCATCGATAAAAGGTGATGTAGTATCTTTCTCTACCAAAAGATGGAACATCAAAGGGTCCACATACATCAGTGTGTATAATTTCAAGAAACTATGTGCTTCTTGTGGCTTCTTTCTTGTTATGTTTGGTTTGCTTTCCCTTAATACAATTCACACATAAACCAAAATCAGAAAAATCTAGATTAGGAAGAATTTCACTCCTTACTAGTCTTTCTATTCTTTCTTTGGATATATGACCCAAACGTTTATGCCACAAGTAAGCAGAGTGATCATTTAGTTTATTACGTTTGATTCCAATATTATGATGCACTACAAGCAAAGATTCTGCAAAATCATTATCAAGTTTCAATTTTATAAACCATCAGAAAGGATACCAAATCTGATACCAGAATTATCCTTAAATAAATTGAAACAACCATGTCCAAACTCAACATTAAAACCAAAAACATTCAATCTAGATAAGGAAATAAGGTTTCTAGCAACTGAAGGTACATAAAGAGTTCTTAATAGGTCTAAATTATATCAGTATCTAAGACCAAACGATAAATCCCTATGCCTTCAATTGGTGCATTCATGCGATTCCCCATAGATAAGAAACTTTCATTTGGATTTGTGGTTTGGATCGTAAGGAATCCCTACATCATATTACACACATGAGTAGTAGCACCAAAATCAAGCCACCAGGTATTATGAGGAATTTCAGCTAGGTTTGATTCAAAACATACTAAAGCACTAGGCTCACCTTTCCTTTCAAACCAAGCTTTGCGTTTTTGGCAATCCTTTTGGAAATGACCAACTTTTCCACAAAAGTGACACTTGCTTGCCTTTTGTTCCTTCTTTTTAGCCTTAACAACATTAGTAGGCATTTTTCGTTTCTTGAACTTGTTGGCTTTTGGCTTAAATCCTTTTCCAGCTCCTTGCCCTATGAGGTTGATTGAATGACTTCCTTGCTTCTTTAATCTTGTTTCCTCCTGAACAAGCTTGCTGGCTAATTCAGTAACAGCCCACTTATCCTTAATAGTGTTGTAGTTAATTTGAAATGGCCCATATTCAAGAGGAAGCGAGTTCAAAATGAATTGTATAATAAATGAGTCATCCACATTCATTTCCAAGGTTCTTAATCTTGTTGCAATGTTAGTTATCTCGATGATATGCTCTTGCATACCTCTCGACCCATCAAACTTCATGGTCGTGAGTTCTGCCATTAAGCTACCAGCAAGTGACTTATCTGTAGAGCAGAAGCATTCTTCCACAAATTAAAGGTATTCCTTTGCACTTTCTGTTTGTGAAACAGTTGACTTAATGTTGTTAGCAATAGTCATTCGCATAAACATAAGGCTTAGTTTATTAGAACGTTCCCATGCTTTATGGTGTGATTTTTCTTCCTCACTGCTTGAATCCGTAATAGCAGTAGGTTTATCTTCTAATAGTGCTAAGTCAAGATCCAACACATCTAAGTGAAACTTGACTTGTTCGCACTATTCAAAAAAATTCACCCTATTAAACACAGTTACAGATGAAGCTTGCGAATAAAGTGAAACAGCTGCAAAATAATACATAATTGCACAAAAATTTAAAACTTCATACAGATTTAGATAAACAAATAACAATATCATAAAAGCATATTATAGTTCTCCTTTGGGTAGATCCTATAACATACTATCATAAATTAAATGCTAGAAATTTTTAACTTAAGTAGTAAATTAAAATCCTCAATCAATCACATATGTTATCTTTGGATAAACAAATACATATGATTAAAGAAAATTAATTTACTATTTTTACGTTCACTATTTGTAAAATAATTGATTTACCTTTGGGTAAATCTTAACAGTTTGACAAACAGTGAACTTAATTAATAATAATAGGCACTTAAATAAATAAATAAATATATATATATATTAATATCACAATGATTGTCTTTATTTAAAATTTATTATTCTTATGATTTGGTCACTTTGGTGACAAACAAATTATCTTAAAATAAATTTCAAATCACTTAATGATAATCCTTTAAAAATAATGATACAATTTTTTTTTTATTCCATTCAATTGATATTATTCTCAAGATAAGTCATATAAACATACACAAACTAATAAGTGCAGTAGTGTATCATCAAAATTTACACTTATTTAAACATAATGAATCCTCCTATATATATAAGCATACAAACTAGTAATTATATCTTTAAGTTTACATATATATATATATAATTACAAAAATCAATTCAATTGAAATTTTACTTTTAATATTTGTGTATCATCCATAGACATCAATTCGTGTGATATCAATTGAATATGATATATGTCTCTTATCCAAAGAAACTGATTAATATTAAATGCATATATATACGGACAAAAAGTCAAAACATGGGCAAAAGTTCTCATGTAGCATTCACCGAGTGCATTCTGCTCCATATAAAGCATAAAAATGGGGAAAAGAAAATAATAAAAACGACGTGGGTATATTATCAAACAGATGGCGGCTAAGGAATGGCATTTCAAAGTAGAGAAATTGCATTCGCTATCAAACAAAATAGCAAGATCCAAACTAGCAAAGACATATTTCTCAATGTTCTTGAGCCCAAATCAACATATTTAAAATTTTTCATTGAAAATTCATATCCTAGAACTTCAAACAGATATAGGTGTAAGAAAAAACTTCATATGCAAAGGCAACTAAAGCAATGACTATGAAATTCCTAACCGTGCTTTGATACCAAATGTTATACAATTCCTAATTCCCAAATCTGTAGAATTTCATAATTCTCATAATAAACTTAAATATACATACCTGATATTGTAGAGGTCATTACAGATAACTTTCTTAAATTAATTTTTCTCTCTTTTCCTTGCTTGATTGACGCCTGCTTTGCTTTATTGATGGATGACCCTATTCTAACTTTTCACTACTTTTTAACTTTTTAGATAATCATTTTATGAACAGAGAAGGATCAATTTAATTAAGATTAATTTTATTTAAATTTGATATGTCTATCAAGTAAGTAGATATACGGATAAAATTTATTTAATTATTAAAATAATAATTTAAATTAAATATAATTTTAATTATCTTTAATTAAATAATATAAAAAATAAATATAATTATCTTATCTATTTATCAGGCCACACACAACACTTACGTCTCTAGGAGGGGAGCCACGCGAAAAAAGATGCAGGTTGGCCATTTTCATAGCAAATGGAAGAAAAACGGGCGAGAGTGAGACGCAACGGAGGGGAAAGCACCACCCAAGCACCCAAGAAAAAGAGGAATACGGATGAGGTTATTAACTTTCACTTTAAATGAGAAATAAAATAAAAATAAAAAAAGTTATTAACAAAAAAGTAAGGTTTATATTTTAAACATTTGAGTAAAAAAAAAATCAAAGTTAAAAAAAATAAGAAAATTAGGAATCAAATCCGGGGAACACTCAGAAAAACACTCATTTTGATTCCTTTTTATTTCACTTTAAAATTTTTTAATTATTTTTTATAATTTAATATATAAAATTTATCTTCTTACTATTTTCTCTCCCAGTTCATACATTTCTCTCTTTAAATCCCACTCGAGAGACCCGGTCCCTCCAGTCATACGGAGAGCCCAGACCGCGGAGGGAAGAAGAAAATCACTCACATCCATACTGAAATACACACAGAAGAAATAAACATAGTGAAGAAAAATACTAAAGGGGAGAAAAGCAATCGAAGAAGGGAGGATGAAGAGAAAAAAATCGGAGAGCGTGGTAGAGGGGAAAGCGTTCTGGGAAATTCTTGGGGATAACACAATTACTCAACACTTTCTTCTGTGTGTTTGGTGCTTGATACAGGGACTGCAGAGCGTTGAATGTCAAAAGGTGATGGGTTATCCAGTGTGGACCTTCGTTGCTGTTGATACCGGAGCAGAGCTACACAAACCGGGAAGACTCACTAGGAACAACACACATAGGTGGTGGAGGCACGATTGAGGCGTGAATCGAGTCTGTGATTGAAATTGTATGGTTAGAATTTCCTTGAGCAGAGGATACAGAGTCTAGTTCGTTGTGCGGGACTTTATCTCATTCAGGTAACATCTCTCACCTACTAATTGATTTTTCCCTCTGTGATTTTGCTTTGGATTCTTGAAAATAGTAGCCATAAGACTGTAACAGGGTTGGTACTGCTGATTTTGGTTTTTGTTAACTACTAGATTTTCTTGTGATGAAGTAATTGACTGGAGATGGTTTTGTGAATTTTTATGTTGGAATGCTCTGTTCTCATACTGAGATGTGCGTGACCCCATAGCTCGGTACCCCTTCTTCTGGTTGACTTCCCCCTTTCCAGAATAATTGTGATTTCTATTTTTTTAAGCATGTCCCTCTTCCATTTTCCCTGACTGTTAGAAGTTTTTCCTCCCTTTAGGTCCCATTTTCAGGTGCCATTCCCTTTCAAGAATAAATGTGGCTTGCTCATGGTGTTAATTTCTTGGTCGAGCGGTGAAGAGTGCCGAGGACTTCTGCTGATTTTGTTATGGCATTGTCTGTAAAACGTTGGCCTTTCAGTTACATGACGTTGCATGAGGCTGGCAACGTTCATGGCAGCCAACGGCTTTTCCTCTTCCGCTTCTTGCGGTTTCGACCGTTGGCCACCATTGAAGCTGAAGTTTCTGAACGTTGGCCATTGAAACTTCAGTTTCTGACTGTTGGGTGGAGCCAACGTGCGTAACAGACCATTAAGTGGTCCGTTCCTGACGTTTCCACGGCTGTTTGGAGTGAATTCCGAACGGCGTTGTCGTCTTTGATGGGAAGACATTGCAACGCCGAACCACTATATAAACGGGGTCCCCTAGCTCAGTTCTCACCATCCAGAAGCCAAACACACTTCAGCACACCATCAAAGAGTGAGAAACGTGAGCTAGAAGCGTCCCGTGGCCAACTTTCGACTTGAAGATTGCAATGGCTGGAGGTCAGTTTTTCTTCCGCTTTTACTCTGTTGTTGATGTCATTACATGTTTAGGACATCACTTAGATGCTTACAGTTGGTATCAGAGCCTTTGAAACCTCCGTCTTGCTGTATTTTCGAGCTTCAAAACGTTGAAAACTTTTTGGCTTCGGGTTGCTTCATGCATGGGTTTTTTCCGTGTTTTGATTGCATAAATAGATTCCTTATGAAATTCTGATCAATTTGGGCTTTTGAAACATCGAAAAACACGTCCGAAATCGCCAGAAACCGTCGGGTTTTCCGGTGGGTCCGTGTCGGGTCGGGTCGGGTCGTCTCGACCCGGCTGGAGGTAGGGGATGACCCAAACGACAGGTCGTTTAGGTGAACGACATGTCGTTTTGTGAAGACGACATGTCGCCCCTTAGTAAACGGCACGTCGTTTCGACGGGCTGAAAATCAGCCCCAGCACCCTTGAAACGCACCGTTTCACTTAAGTGAAACAGGCCGGGCCGGGCCGCGCGCTCTGGGCCTCCGGGCCGCGATCTTGGGCCGCCCAGTTACATTTTTTTTTGGCATGCTGGGCTCTTCCAAAAAAAAAAAAAAAAAAAAAACCTGCATTTTCGGATTTGGGCTGATGTTTTGGGCTTTTTGACATGGCCCATTGAAAATTTAGCTTAATATGATCAAAATTTCATATTTGGGTATTATTTATCAATTAAAATAATAATAAATTTATTATTGGACAAAATTATGCATTGCCCTTTTGAAATTCATATTTATTTTTGTCCAAACTTTATGATTTAAAATGCCATATACCCATTTTGAAATTTATTTTTGGGAGTGTTTTTGGCATATTTATTTGAGGAAAATTTTAATTAATTAGTCACATTTTAAGATAAGTTGATTAATTAATTATTTAAATTTTCATTATGCAAGCTTGCTTTTACATATTTGTTTAGTTATTAGCAAGCATTTAGTTTCTCTAAAATGTCTTGTGATTAGTGTAATTTTAGTCTAATTAGAGTTTAACCACAGCACCTTTGATTATTCTAAAATTACACATTATGAAATAAATCACATCTAGTAAAAGACATAAAAATTGTAATTAATATATATGATGTGATAATCATTATCCCACAGGATTGTTATCATATTATATATGTTTAATTAGGATGGGATGGTAAATTTTCTTTTTTCTTAATTACCCACAGGATTTAAGAAATAGAAATAATTTACCAGTTTCATCATAAAGCTACATGAACCTAATTGAATAAGACTTAGCCCACAGGCAGTTTTATTTGTTACTAGGCTCATGATTTACAAGATATGCTTTACATTGGTAAGACATATCATAAAGAAATAGTTAGTTGCCTCAAATTTTGACTTAGCATATTATGCAGCTTTTCAACCCATAAATGTCTCCGACTTCCAAGTTCCTGAACTAAGAGGGGACAATTACAAAACTTGGAAAGAGAAAATCCTTCTACAATTGGGGTGCATGGACATTGACTATGCGATAAGAAAGGAAAAACCTCCTACGCCCACGAACACAAGCAATGCTTCAGAAATAGGTCTTTATGAACGCTGGGAGCGATCTAACCGTCTCAGCATGATGTACATACAGACCAAAATATCTGACGGTATCCGTGGATCCTTAGGAGAGCATGAATACGTCCTAGACTTGCTGAAGGCCATTGACGTGCAATATGAATCATCCGACAAGGCCTTGGCAAACACCCTGATGACAAGGTTATCTACTATGAAACTCACTGGCATAAGGGGTGTGCGAGAGCACATAATGCAAATGAGGGATATTGCGGCTCAACTGAAGAGTCTAGAGATTGAGATGTCAGAGTCTTTCCTTGTGCACTTTATTCTGAACTCTTTACCATCTCAGTATGGACCTTTCAAGATCTCCTACAACACACATAAGGAGAAATGGTCGATTAATGAACTATTGACCATGTGTGTCCAAGAAGAGGGAAGGCTCCTAGCTGAAGTGGGAGAAAGTGCACAGTTGGCCATACAAGAAAAAGGTAAAAAACAATTCAAGGCCAAAGGGAAGGGCAAGGCACCCATTCAAGCTGGCATCAAGAAGGAGTCCAAGTGCTTTTTCTGTAAAAAGAAAGGACACATGAAGAAGGACTGCGCCAAATTCAAGGCTTGGCTTGAAAAGAAAGGTAACTCAATCTCACTCTTCTGTTATGAATCTAATATGATAGATGTTAGTAGTAATACATGGTGGATTGACTCTGGTGCTACAATCCATATCTCTAATACCTTACAGGGCTTTCTAGACCTAAGGAAGCCGATGGGCAGTGAGCAATACATCTATTCAGGAAATAGGATGGGCTCACAAGTAGAAGGTGTAGGAACATGCAAATTAGTTTTAGATACTGGCTATGTATTGATCTTGAAAAAGACCTTTTATGTACCAAGTTTCTCTAGAAACTTAATTTCAGTTTCAAAACTTGTACCATTTGGATATTCCTTCAACTTTTCAGATAATTTATTTCAATTATATTATAAATATGATGTTGTTGGAAAAGGTACAGTTTATCATGGTCTATTTCAACTTCAATTACAAGACAGTACATCTTATGATACAATGCATGTTTCTAGCAACATAGGTATTAAGAGAAGTATTACTAATGAAGATTCCTCTAACTTGTGGCACCGTAGACTTGGGCATATCTCAATAGAGAGGGTGAAAAGGTTAGTAAAAGATGGAGTACTTAGTACTCTTAACTTTACTGACTTTGAAACCTGTGTAGCCTGCATTAAGGGAAAGCAGACTAATAAGACCAAGAAAGGTGCCAAGAGGAGTTCTACCTTATTAGAGATCATACATACAGATATTTGTAGTCCAGATTTAGATTCAAGTAGTCAAAAATACTTTATCACCTTTATAGATGATTACTCATGATATATGTTTCTCTATTTACTGAACAACAAAAATGAGGCACTAGATGCCTTTAAGGTTTTTAAGGCAGAAGTAGAGAAACAATGTGGTAAACAAATTAAGATAGTGAGATCAGATAGAGGTGGTGAGTATTATGGTAGATACACTGAAGATGGACAAGCATTAGGTCCATTTGCTAGGTTTCTTCAAGAACATGGGATTGTTGCCCAATACACCATGCCTGGATCTCCGGATCAAAACGGTGTAGCTGAAAGGAGAAACCGAACATTAATGGACATAGTGAGGAGCATGCTTAGCAGCTCTAAACTTCCTAAGTCCTTGTGGACTGAAGCCCTTAAGACGGCAGTGTATATTCTTAACCGGGTTCCAACCAAGGCTGTCGAAAAGACGCCATTTGAATTATGGAAAGGATGGAAACCCAGTTTAAGACATATGCACGTTTGGGGATGCCCGTCAGAAGTTAGGGTTTATAATCCACAAGAGAAGAAGTTAGACCCAAGGACCATTAGTGGCTATTTTATTGGGTATGCCGAAAGGTCTAAGGGATACAGATTTTACTGTCCATCTCATAGTACTAGGATTGTGGAATCAAGAAACGCAAAATTTCTTGAGAATGACTTGATCAGTGGGAGTGATCAAATTCAGAACTTAGATTCTGAACAAGATCATTTTGGTTCTCAAGCTTCCACTTCAAGTGATAGATTGGTTATAATTCATGCCCCTCAAGTACAAACGGGTATTGAACGACCAATCATTGAGACTCCACAACCTGTTGACCATGACCTAGTTGATCCGGTTGATCAACAATTACAAGAAACTGTTGAACAACCAGTTGACCAACAACCTCTTCAAGAGGATGTTGAGACAACATTAAGAAGATCGACTAGGATAAGGAGGTCAGCAATTCCTAGTGACTATACAGTGTATCTAGAAGAATCTGACTACAATATTGGAGCCGAAAATGATCCTGAGACGTTTTCACAAGCCATCAGTTGCAGAGAATCTGAATTGTGGCACAATGCTATGAAGGAAGAGATGGATTCCATGGCGTCTAATGGAGTCTGGGATCTCGTCGAGTTGCCTAGTGGCTCTAAAGCCATTGGATGTAAATGGGTCTACAAAACTAAAAAGGACTCATCCGGCAACATCGAGAGATATAAGGCAAGACTCGTGGCCAAGGGATTCACTCAAAGGGAAGGAATTGATTACAAGGAGACCTTCTCTCCTGTATCCAGAAAAGATTCCCTCCGTGTAATAATGGCATTAGTTGCCCATTTTGACCTAGAACTGCATCAAATGGATGTGAAAACGGCATTTCTCAATGGAGAACTAGAGGAGGAGGTATATATGAAACAACCTGAAGGATTCTCCTCTAGTGCTGGTGAGCATTTGGTTTGCAAGCTTAGGAAATCCATATATGGATTGAAACAGGCCTCACGCCAATGGTATCTTAAGTTTCATGATATTATTTCCTCATTTGGTTTTGTGGAAAATGTCATGGATCAATGTATATACCAGAAGGTCAGTGGGAGCAGAATCTGTTTCTTGGTGCTATATGTGGATGATATTTTACTTGCAACCAATGATAGACAGATGCTATATGAGGTGAAACAGTTTCTCTCAAAGAACTTTGATATGAAGGATATGGGTGAGGCATCTTATGTCATTGGCATTAAGATCCATAGGGATAGAACTCAATATACATTGGGTCTATCGCAAGAAACCTATATCAACAAAGTCTTAGAGAGGTTTCGGATGAAGGACTGTTCACCAAGTGTAGCACCTATTGTGAAGGGTGACAGGTTCAATTTGAATCAGTGCCCAAAGAATAACCTTGAGAAGGAACAGATGAGTAACGTGCCATATGCTTCAGCTGTTGGAAGCCTTATGTATGCTCAGGTTTGCACAAGACCTGACATTGCTTTCGCAGTTGGCATGTTAGGGAGATACCAGAGTAATCCAGGAATGGACCATTGGAAATCTGCAAAGAAAGTGATGAGGTACCTTAAAGGTACTAAACACTACATGCTAATATACAGACGAACTGAGAATCTTGAGGTAGTCGGCTACTCTGATTCGGATTTCGCCGGATGTGTTGATTCACGAAAATCAACATCAGGATATATATTTATGCTTGCCGGTGGAGCCGTGTCATGGAGGAGCGCAAAGCAAACTCTGATTGCTACTTCTACCATGGAGGCTGAGTTCGTATCTTGTTTTGAGGCAACTTCACATGGTGTATGGCTTAAGAGCTTTATCTCTGGGCTGAGAATAATGGATTCTATCTCAAGGCCATTGAGAATATATTGTGACAACTCAGCTGCTGTTTTTCTGGCTAAGAATAATAAGAGTGGAAGTCGAAGCAAACATATCGACATTAAGTACTTAGCCATCCGGGAACGTGTCAAGGAAAATAAAGTCACCATTGAACACGTAAGCACTGAGTTGATGATAGCCGATCCTTTGACCAAAGGCATGCCACCAACAGGGTTTAGGGATCATGTAATTAGAATGGGACTTGGTCCCACATTGAGACTGTGATGTAAAATTTTCATCATTTTGTAATAAAGCTCTTATTTATGCATATGTTGTTTTCTCTTTTGTGTGTGCACATTTATTTATTTATTTTTAAGAATAACAACAATTAAGATGACCTTGAATGAGCATAGGGCTTATTCATTAAGTTATAGTGGGTTTGAGGAAACAAAATACATTGTAATACATGGAAGGTAATACTCGCATAAGAGGACTTATCGCCATGATTCGTGTATTTAGTTTTCTACTGTTGGAATCCAAATTGTGTAAACATTATAGTATATACGGACCAAGTGGGAGAATGTAAAACGTTGGCCTTTCAGTTACATGACGTTGCATGAGGCTGGCAACGTTCATGGCAGCCAACGGCTTTTCCTCTTCCGCTTCTTGCGGTTTCGACCGTTGGCCACCATTGAAGCTGAAGTTTCTGAACGTTGGCCATTGAAACTTCAGTTTCTGACTGTTGGGTGGAGCCAACGTGCGTAACAGACCATTAAGTGGTCCGTTCCTGATGTTTCCACGGCTGTTTGGAGTGAATTCTGAACGGCGTTGTCGTCTTTGATGGGAAGACGTTGCAACGCCGAACCACTATATAAACGGGGTCCCCTAGCTCAGTTCTCACCATCCAGAAGCCAAACACACTTCAGCACACCATCAAAGAGTGAGAAACGTGAGCTAGAAGCGTCCCGTGGCCAACTTTCGACTTGAAGATTGCAATGGCTGGAGGTCAGTTTTTCTTCTGCTTTTACTCTGTTGTTGATGTCATTACATGTTTAGGACATCACTTAGATGCTTACATTGTCACCTTATTTTGTTAATTTTTTTCCATGTGTGGGACTATCAATTTTGAGTTGGTGGCTTTCCTTTTTAGTACTCGTTAGTGTTTACTGAAGCTTGAGGGGATAAATACGAAGCCAAAATAAGATGGAACGAGTAAGTTATGATTCTTGTTTCCGCATGTGTCCAATTTCGCTGTCCCATTTTTCTTTTGCCTGATCATTTGTCCAGATTTACGTAGTTAATGACAAAACATTTGCAGTTGGCATTTGAATCATTTAATTGCAGAATAACTAGCATTTGTCATAGTCCTTAGGTGCCATCATTATAACGTATTGTAGGGTCCTTGAAATTTATTTGTTAGGTGAAGTCCCTTTGTTTCGTTCCCTTATTATTGCCTTTCTTTTATCTTGATGATTAACGGTTAAATTGTGGGGCCATTTATCTACTTTCCTTGTCTTTATTGGTTAGCGATTCTATTATTCTCATTTTGAGCAAATTAATTGTCTTCTTGTCTCTCTCTCTCCCCCTTCCACGTGCATGGTCATGAGTATTTGCTATATCCACGATAGCTGAATTTTGTTGGTCGCACTTACTTGCTTTGCTTTCGGAATATGTGCTCGTCATGTTTTAAAGATAATTCTGTGTTTCCGTTTATCTGAGCTGATTTCCTCTTGCTTTGCTTTTCTTTGAAAGGGATTGATTTAATTAGGGGCGTGGCTGAACTTTTTGTTTCAATAAACTCACCTTAGCTTGTGACCTTTTCTTTCTGCCATGTTATATTTGAGTCCCTTATGCTGTCATTTAGGTCTTAAAATTTTCTCCATTTCATGAGTACATGGTTGGTTTGTTAAAGAATGCAGAACTCATTGTTGGCATTTGGGCTATTATTGTTGATTGTAAAATTTTGTTTTATAGTCGTCACCAATTTAAATTTTTTAAAAGTGAGATTGGATACTTAATTAAAAAATTATCTACATTTTAGATATTGAGTTTGGGGGTTGGTTACGTTTTAAGAAAGGTATTAACATCTTAAATGATCTTTTAGTACAAAAAATAATCTAATTAATTTATCTTGATTAATTTATGTTGACTTAAAAAATTTAAAAAAAAATTGAAAATAAGCCTTGCTTATTTCAGATTGGGATTAGAAATAATTTTGAAAAAAATTTCTTTCCTATTTCGGTTCAGGATTTTAAAAATAATTTTGAGAAAATTTCCTTTCTATTTCAGGCCGAGGTTTTAAAAATAATTTTGATAAAATTTCTTTTCTATTCTAAGAGAGGATTTTGAAAATAATTTTGAAAAAAATTCTCTTTCTATTCTAGGTCAGGGTTTTAAAAATAATTTTTAAAAAATCTCTTTTCTATTTTAAGAGGGGATTTTAAAAATAATTTTGAGAAAAATTTCTTTCTATTTTAGGTCGAGATTTTAAAAATAATTTTAAAAAAATCTCTCTTTTATTCTAGGTTGAGATTTTAAAAATAATTTTGAGAAAATTTTCTTTTTATTTTAGGTCAGAGTTTTTAGAAGTAAGAATAAAAGGTAAGGAAGAAATACTTGCGTTATCCATATGCCTGAATTTATTTTTTACTTAAAAAAAAGACAACTTATTTTTCTTCTTCTACTTTTTAAAAAAATTTACCTAAAACAACAAGTATAAAACGTAACTATTTTTTTAGATCAAAACTTACGTCACTTATATTCTCATTAAACACTTAAACTTTTAAGCAAAACAAAAGAAGAACTAAGGAAGACTGGCAAAAAGATACAACCCATTCCCACACCAAAAGTTGGTAAGTCA
Organism: Dicorynia guianensis; assembly: GCA_037013595.1. Lineage (NCBI taxonomy): Eukaryota > Viridiplantae > Streptophyta > Magnoliopsida > Fabales > Fabaceae > Dicorynia > Dicorynia guianensis. The sequence goes on along the minus strand of JASUAB010000002.1, from coordinate 17,306,486 downwards.
AAAATCTACAAAGAGAGAGTTGAAGTGACCATACCTTTCAACTCCAAAGAAGAAAATTCAAGCAAGTTTAGTGGCGAAGAAGGGGTGGAGAATGGACGAAGTGCAGTGACGGAACTTCCAGTGAGTGATGGAAAGTTGCAAAGACGGATTGATATACTGTGATGTGGCAGAGTTCAACAGAGCCTCAACAGTTGACGTGTTTTAGCATACAAGAATCCTAGTTTTAGTGGAGAGAACTCTCAGCTCTAAGGTTGAAGAAGGGAGGTGCAGCGTTCAATAGCGGTTGCCTTTACTCTCGTGGGCTGAGATTCTTGGGTGTCGATGGGAAGAGGAGTGGTGAGTGAGGATGTTGCAATAGAAACAGCGAAGCTGAGCAACAGTGAAATGGAACCAGGTGGTGGTAGCGCTATGGGTTCTGATGCCGTGATGGAGGTCAAACTGAAACGAACAGTGATTAGGCAAACTGGGAACATTGCAACAAGTAGCGAGATGGAGTGACAAGGGCACAACACTGGCATGGTTTAGCTCCAACGGCAAAACTCGAAGTACTAATTCTTCAAGGCAAGGGAGTCGAGATTCAAGATCCTTCCACCACTTCTTGGAGGTGAAGATATTGTGAAGACGCGTGTTGTGAATGAGTAGTGTAATGGGCTTCGATTCTTGGCTGAATATCTTCAAGCAAGAATTTTTGAAAAAGTCTCTTTCTTCCCTCCTCCCTCTTGTGTTGAATGAATGGTTTTTTATAGTCTCAGAATTTTAGAATTTGTTTGCTAATTTAACTCTTGGTTCCTAATTTTATCTTGACTTTTATATTTTATCTTCTTATCTTTTCATTTATCTAACATTTTATTATTTATCTTTTGGATTTCAAATTTTTATCTTTTATCATCTTATTTTTATCTTTTATATTATATTTATATTTTGTTATCTTTTATTTAATTCTTGAATTTATTTTTTTATCTTATTATTTATCTTTTATTTCTTGGATTTATCTTTATTTTTTTGATTTTTGGTTTTGTTCTTGGGTTTGGAATTTTGGTTTGGACTTATTTATTTTGGGTTTGTTTTCTTAAAGATTTGAGTTTGGGTTTATGATTCAAGTTAAAATTTTATAAAGTGAGTTGGACAAAATTGAATATTTACAGTTACGCTTTGCTTTCCAAACAAAAAAAAAAAAAGGAATTTTATAAAGTAAAGGAGTTTTTATGAAAAGAGTATGAATAAGTAATTGTTCAAATTTGGAATGTTTTTGGTTTGGGTTGAATCTTGGTTTGTATTGGTTGTGCTTCAATTACTTCATTGGTTTATTGGCTTGTTGCTAGTCTCTTTTATCTTGGATATGGAAATCTTGCAATTCCCCAAATGCTTTAGAAATGTTATCCTGAGAAATGAAAACACCTTTACTACACTTGAGATTACTATGTCTATTAAAATTTAAAGATAGGGATGAAGCATGAAATCATTTTTTGGCATTGCCTCTTTTCAACCCTTGTGTTTATGCTTTATCTAATTAGCTTTCAAGAACTTGGATTTTTCTTGACAACGGTTGTCAGGATAGGTAAGAGAAAATGGCCTCGTCCCAGTTATTATGAAAGCATTATAGGGTAGTAATACATTTTTTCACATGTAACCAACTTTTAAATTCAATTTTTAAAATACATATCATACATTTTAGTGTCCAATCATACAATTTTAATCTAAATTATTGACGACTTTAAATTTTTTATATTTCTAAAAATTCTTTCCAAAACTCTTTTTTAATTTTTATATTTTTAATTGTTACTCCTACGTTGTGATGTCGACGATACTAATCAAATTAACAAAGTGAACACCTTAAAATAGGAAGACAACAAGTGCAAAGACAGAGCATCCAAGATTGTCCATAGAGATGGTTTTTTCTTCTGCCCATTATGCGTATAATTGGCCCGTTAGGGGGGCAGGTTCACAATGCGATTGTGCAAAAACGATATGCAATTCACAGTAAACTAACTATATGCAGTGGTTTGTCCTTCAGATTTGAGAGGTTTCTTGAGTTTGATCTGAATTTTGTTTTATTTTGCTGTTTCGCAACAATATTTCACTGAGGATGGGAATAGAGAAGTTCCCATAAAAGCGAGGTGTTTTCATATACCTCATTTCATTATTCTCTATAGTATACCAGTCATTGAGCCTTGGAACCAAATAGTGGTAGTTGACCAACCACTAGGACAACTGAATGGCTGGTTCTATTCTAATAGATGCTCATAGATATGGCAAAAGCAAAACCAGACTCAACAAGCTCGCAACACATTACAGAAAATTTTTTATGTTAGCCAGTATCCACCGAAAGATCACCTACTCAAAGAAACAAAGCATTTAGACTTTTATTTAGATATAAAATATGTTCTCCAAGCCATACTTCAGAAGTTCTCACATAGTATATATGCAAGTCTTTTAGTGCATACACATATGGCGAGATTATATCACAGACAACAGCTAGAATGATACTTGAATGCCGAGTAGTGCCATCAACTGAGAAATGAACTCAGGGTGTCCTGTCCATGCAGCTCCAGTAATCAAATTTCCATCAGTGAAGCAACGATCTATGGGATCAGGTTCCAGCCATGTTGCTCCTGCTAGAACCACATTAAGCTTCACTGCTGGGTAAGCAGTACATTTCCTTCCCTGTTGCAAGTAAAATGCCACCATAGCACCAAGATGTCATTGCATACCAATTAAGCCACAAAAATAAAGTCCCTGTAAAACATTAAAAAAATCTAAAGACAATGCCTAGAGAACATTATAAAACCAATATAGAACTTTAGATATTCTTCATTTATAGCAATAAACAAAACTCAAGAATGAAGTGACTAACTGCTCAAGAGGATTCCAGTGTTGTAGATATATCAATTCTAAACCTAAAACTATCAACTCTTTCTGGCCTAATTCTATATTCTCTGTAACTGAAATTTTTTGAAGACACCTCAAATATTGTACTATAAGATTTTAAAAACAGATATGAAAAAATATAACAGATTATATTTACACAAAAAATTGTGCATGTGTGCACAGCTGTTACGAGTTTCAGTGAGCGGATGTTGTTGTACGGACATGTATCAGATGTTCAAGTAACATAACTTAAGCACTGAGCACCAAATTCCACTTCCAGCATACTTAATTTGTAGACCAGATCTGACTTCCACCAGTCCTTGGCTACACGGTTCCTTTCTCTACAAGAAATCAAGACCAGATCTACTGTGTTCTCATCACCATCAATCAAATACAGTTTCAGTGTGCCTATTGTCATGTACATAAAGAAAAATTCCTTAAAACTGCATGTCCTCTCCCTTCCTGGGAACTGCTAAGTGAAACTCAATCGCTGTTCAAGATTACCTCAAGGCTCAACTTTTTTTCTTCCTTTAATTATATGATTAACCACTCACCTCTGATGCAGTTGAAATAATAAGAATTGAGTATAATACATTCCACCCGCTCTAAAGTTTTCCAAAAGACAAAACTCAATTTTTGCTCAAAATCTACATTCCTCCTCAATCTGAACCTATTAACTAACCTTCATCCAATAATCTTAAAAGAATATTCTTCGTCTAAGTGACCTGACATTATTTTTACATAAATTTTCAAAACAAAACTAAAGAAACTTTTTCTCTTATCATTGAACTACCGTTGAACAATAATGATATGATTCAAAAAGGAAATATTCAGTATTCTTAGAAAGATTTAGTTTATAGATCTTAATGAAAGAGTTTAATTTTATTCAATATAGTATCACATAGTATGTATACATATAGTTCATTTATTAGCTGTTGCAAAGAGATAAAAGCAGAACAAATAAATCAAGATAATGTTATCATAAAGTGAGGAGGTAAGAAAAAATGAGGAAAGGTATGTATGATTTTGGTTTGTATCCCCTTAATAATGTTACTTTTGGCTATAATAATAGTTATGGTTGATGTCTAATTATGCAATTCATGCAAGGACTTTAGAAAATTCTTATCTCAAGAGTTAATGTTTACCCGTCTCTTTCTCCATACAGTCAACCTTGGCTAGTTAAGCTATTTAGGTTGCTCAAGAAAGTTATCTCACTTTTTGACAGTTATCCTGATTATTTGTTCAATTTTATAACAACTAATTTTAATTAAAAGATCATTGATAATGGAATAAACTTCTAACTTCATTTTCTGAACATGTAATGTCATTACTTTATAGAATTAAACCAAAAATATTATGTTAAGATTCTTACACAGAGGTTAGTCAACAAGGTTAAAAGGGGTGGTGTGTAGATTTTAAGCAAAAATAGAGTTTTGTGTCATTTAGAAAGACTTAGAGAAGGTGGAGTATTTTATATTTATACCTTGAGAACATCAGCAGCGGCTAAAATCTGTTGCCCCTGGCAGATAGAAGCGACTGGCTTCTTGCTTTCCATGAAATGCTTCACCAATGCAATAACTGAATGATTCAATGCTAAATGCGCAGCGGATCTACCTCCAGGGATGACAAGTGCATCATAGTTTGAAGCATCCACACCATCATAGTTAGCATTCAAAAAAAAATTATATCCAGGCTTCTCACTATAAGTCTGATCACCTTCAAAATCATGAATGGCCGTAGCGCAGAAATCACCGGCCTTCTTTTTGGGACAAACTGCATCAACATGGCATCCTAAAACCTGTAGAGACTGAAATGGAACTGTCACCTCATAATCCTCCATGTGATCCTGCAATTTGAAAAATGTTAAAACATTTCTTTATCAATTTGCAGTAACAATGAAGGCTACATTTTCGATGGAAGAAACATACATCAATAGAGACCTCAACATGTTAGTGCACCAACCTAAACCTTTATGCACAATTGCACAAATCTACTACAACTAACAACAATGAACAATATCAGAGTGCTTTAAACCTACTCCACAAAGAAACAGGATCCTTTTAGTGGAGCCACTTATGTTGCCACCTAATGCCTTCACAAAATAGCGAATAAATTCTTGATGCCCTTCATAAGTAACTCCTGTAATGAGGTTGCCGTCAACCACAGTTGTTGCTTCGGATTCAGGTTCAACCCAATGAGCACCAGCTGCAACAAGTACTGGTCCAATAGTAGGAAAAGCCGTGCACTTGCGACCTTGAGCTACTCCTGCAGCTGCCAGAATCAACGGCCCATGACAGATAGCGGCAATTGGTTTTCCAGAATTGGCAAATTCAGTAACCAATTCCACAACACTTGGATTGTGAGCAAGATACTCCGGCGCCTTCCCGCCCGGAATCACCAGCCCATCATAATTGTCGGCTTCAATTTCATCAAACGTAGCATTGAGAATAAAATTGTGACCACGCGTTCGGGAATAAAACTGGAACAAGAGAATTAGCATTACCCAAATCGTGATCATTATACAATCATCCATACTAAATCAAACCCAGGTAAATAAAAATGCTTAACATGAAGCTTATGAGCGTGTGGAAGAGACCTTGGGAGCAGTTGCTTGATGGACGGCGGTGGGGCAGATGTCCCCGGCTTTCTTTCCGGGGCAGACGGCGTCGACGGAGACGCCATAGGCTTGCAATGCTTGGAATGGTACCATCGCCTGCATCCCAAGTGAAACGGAATGAAAAGACCGACTATAGAAGGAGAAGGGATGAGAGAAGGGGATGAACATACCTCCGCGTCTTCCATGTAGTCACCGCACAGAAGCAGAACCCTTTTCTGACCCATTGCTGCTGCCGAAGGATCGTGGATTGTTCAGGAATGAGAGTATGCGGGATGAAAAAAATGAAGCCTTGGTACTCAGATGAAGAAGATCAACTAAGAGCAGAGTAGTTGTAGACGTTGGAGAATGGCAGGAGCAATGACCATAAGGAGTTGTTTATTCAGTGTTCAACGATTTGAAGCCAATTTTGAAAGGTTACACAACACCATAGTCGTTGGCGCCTTCACAAAATAGGATTTGTTTACTTCTCTCTTAAATGTCACCTAACACTCCTAACTTGTCACGGTTTCCCGTCTCAATATTATTTTGTCACTCGCACGTTGGAGAATGGCAGGAGCGATAACCATAAGGAGTTGTTTATTCAGCGTTCAACGATTCGAAGCCAATTTTGAAAAGTTACAGAACACCATTGCCGCCGGCGGCTTCACAAAATAGGATTTGTTTACTCCTCTGTTCACCTAACACTCTTAACTTGTCACGGTTTCCCGTCTCAATATTATTTTGCCACTCGCACGTAAATTATTTATATATGTAACATTTTATGGATATGTATTTATAAATGATTTAAATTAAAAATGTGTACTCATAGATAAATTATATATTTTAAAATTTTTTTAATTTCAAATCTTAAAATTTAAACTTAGTTCAAAATTTATAAAATTTTAAAATTTTAAAATTTAAATTTAAAATTTTAAAATATAAAATTAAAATATTACTCTCTTAAATCCTTAAAAACTAAACAATAAATCATAAATTTTAAAAGCATAAAAAATTAAAACCCTATATATATATATATATATAAAGATTTTAAATTTTACGACTTTCAAAGTTTAGAGTTTAGTGTTTGATATTTAAGAATTGACAAGTTGAAAGTTTGGATTTTGAGATTTATAACTTTAGAGTTTTAATATTAATAAAATAGGATTTAATCTAATTTTTAATATAAAACTGTATTGCTGACATGAACTTTGCCTCAATGAAACAACATTTGAAAAATTACGTTACCCACTTGGAAAAAAGAATTAGATGCAGCTCCTTGCCTGTTAGTAACAGCCACTCATAAGAAAAGTGATGTTAGTTGCATATAAGTTCATTTTATAAAATTTACACAGTGAATTATTACAGAGCAGTTTTGGAAAGGTTTGTACAGATTTTCTACAATAAACAAGTACATAAATTACAAGCATGTGAACTTTGATGGTTGATTTATTGACGACTAATTTCACAACAATAAAATAATTGCGTTAGTAACCAAATTGGCAAGCCATGCTGATTCCACGAACAAAAGTCTTAATACTCATTATATTGGGACAACAGTACACAAATCTTACTGTTGGGAACTACATGTGAATTGTTTGATTACTGTGGTGTCCTCATCTGCATTGATTTGTAAACTTTTTTTATCCTTTTTTCCCAGTTCTTGGCAAATTCTATTACTTCAGTAAGAGTTTTACAAACCCTTATTAATTTATTTATTTTTTGGTTGTTGTACAACGGGACTAAGAGCCCAAGCACAGAAGGAAAGCAGAACAAAGAAACTAAAAGAAAATACTCTTTCATAGCTCGACTGCTACGCTCCTTGTGAGCTCCCACCATATTTGCCCATAGAAGATTGCGAAGGTCTGAAGGGATTACACTGTTGAACTGAAAGTCTTCGTCAGTTTTCAGGGCCAGCTTAGCACACCAATCTGCACAGAAGCTTGCTTCCCTGTAAATGTGACCAAATTTGACATGCAAATCTTTGCTGTGTAAGAAAATTTCTATATTGTGGGTTATGTTTTATTAAACAAGTTAAATATGTAGTTTAATTAACTTATATTTATTATGTTAAAAGTGATTCCATACATTATTTCAAATGCACTTGAGTTTTATTATGTATGAAGCTAGTTATTATGTCTTGCAATAGGCCGACCATAATCATTTTTTTTATAATGAGATTGAATTTTTTCTTCTATCTTATAAATATCGATTTATTGATAATTTTTTCATTCAAGTCATTCAATATCTATGAATAAGAAGAATAAGAAAAAAATTCTAATTTTAACATATGTAAATTACAATTTACTTTTTAAGTGTGTTGATGCTTAAATCTCTTCTAGAAAAATTGTTTAATAAGGATTCGTGTGTCATGTAAATGTAAGACGAAATTAAGAGAGCCATCTTGTACTTGATTCTAGAATAATTGATTTAATTTGTGTAATTTTAAATTAACATAGATTCGTATAAAAATTCTTACATGTGGCCTAAAATTCCAACCAATCTATTTTGCATCTTCAATTAAAAACAAGATGCCTTTTATTACATTACTTGGTTTGTGTTTGTATTCCTGCGTTAGGAAAATTTTGCCTAAGAAATTTTTTTAAGTGAAAAACTACTATGAATATCTTTTCAAATAATCTTGATTTTAAAAGAAATCAAGAGTCATTAGACACCTCGTTGAAGGTGTAGATTTCAAATGGAGAGAAGATGCCGTTTTATACATTATTCATATCAAAAATATATTTCCTCTATGGAGCATGAAATTAGACGTGTGAACTTTCTGCTATTATGTGTTGAAAATTTGCCAAGAGTAATTATGAAAGGAAGATTGTTAATGAATTGATATTGTTGAGCACATCGGAGAGATAAACTGAGCCTTCTTGGTAGATTTTATCGAGATAACTATCCTTGTTTCTTCTTGGATGATTATTTCAACTTGGATCAAGCGCACCTGTACGCACACAACATTTTCACGAATGTTTCCACTTGTTTTCGATTTGGATGACTGTCTTCTTCTTTGATTTTTGCCCGAATTTGGAGACGTTCTCCATTTACACCGAGACCCTCAGATAGAACAATGGTGTTGTACACGGCTTCAACGCAGAGCAGCCACGGAATCCTTTCTCCATTGATGGAGCTGGCACTGAGATCGTACTATAGTACCTGGTTGGAAAATGTTTGGGATTCCCTAGACATTGCAGACATAGCGCCATCCGTGGTTGGATTTGCGGCACCAGGCACACAACACAGCGCCACCATGACCATGGATCTGGTCCAATGGAGGTTCTCCATTCCGAGTTTGTGAGAGACATGAACCCGCTATAGCTTCAAGAAGTTGCTGCTTTTCGCGACGGAGATCTGTCTCCGATTTGCCATCGCGACGTGGAGTTGTGGCACTGTTGGCAGCACAGATCTTGGGCGTTTAAGACTGCAGCTAGCATCATCGGAACTTGGGTTTGCAGTGGCTTTGGCCACCAGCAGACAACGTCGTGGCCGAGGAAGCGGCGCCATTGATGCGCAGGGATGGAGATGATTTTCCGGTTGTAAAAGGGGTGCAACCCGATCTGTTTGCTTGACCTGGTTCCGTTAGGGCTCTTGGATCGGCGGCTAAGTTGTTTCTTTAATCGGGGCTGTTGTCCACATATTTAAAATACAAAAAATAAATCTTAAAGCTTGGGCAAAACGTGATGGCAGCCATTTTGACATGGACTTAAAAGATTTTGGACCATTCAGTGTAAAACTATTCCTCATGTTAGGCTAAATAACTTTACACATTTTGTGCTTATTTTGGCAGAAACATGAATATTGTCTTCAGGCCTACGGTTTTGGTTATTTGGGCCATAAATTATAGCTAAAATTACCTTATAGGCTTACTTACATAATTTTACAGGAATTTTAGTGATTGAAAATAATTTTAATAAATAAATAAATACATATATATATTTGTATTTTTTGTGTTGTATGTCTCCTTTGTCAAAATTATATATGAAAATCTTTTGGAGATATATTTAGAAAGATATTTATGATCAAAAATTGAGCTAAAAATGCGTATGGGACTTGTTTTGTCCTTGTTGGAAATCTTTATTTCTATGATAATATTAATAGGGATATTCATGTTACCTAAATTAATTTATGTACTATTCTACTTATAGGTAATTATTATATAAATTGTTTAGATAATATGGAGCTTTTAAAATAGTAAATAAGTTAATTATTTTACTATCAGCAACTATCGGATATTAATCTTATGTATTATTTTATTAACCTTGAATTGAAAATGTTTTTGGGCTTTTGTTTTTTTGGTGAAATGTGTTTTTGGGCTTTGTTTTAGTCCCTATTAGAAGTTTTATTAAAATTTTTGTGATGATATTTGTCGAGATGTTTATATTACCTAAATTAATTTATATAGTATTTTTCATAGGTGATTATTATATGAATTGTTTAGATAGTATGAGGTTTTTAAAATGATATATGAGTTAATTATCTTACTATGTATAGGTGTTGGATATTAATCATGTTTATTGTTTTATTAGCCTATTATTTTGGGGATAACCTTAAATTAATTTATGTAATATTTTGTCTACGGGTGATTATTATATAAATTGTTTAAGTGACATGGATTTTTAAAATAGTAGATAAGTCAATTATCTTATTACCCACAAGTACTGGATATTGACTTTGTCTATTATTTTATTAACCTGATATTTTGGGGGTTACCTTAAAATATGTTTTGTTCTTCATCCATAGAAAAATTTATAATGATATTCCAAAGATCTCATATGTGAATATTATTTTGAAATTATTGCCCATATTGGTTGTTAAATTGATCGCTTTTTAGCTCCTTATACCTTTTACCTAAATAACCAAGCATAATTTATTAAGACCCTAACTAGAAGCATTGTAAGAGATGGAAGGAGGACATATAACTAGCACTTACCTTAATAGATGCATACCTCACTATTAGAGAGAACCCACAACTAGCTTTGAAAAATGAAAGTATTTATATACAAAAGGGTGTTATGTCAAGTCAGAAAGGGTCAATTGGTTAAACTAATGGTTATGAGGTCAATTTTTAAAACTTAGTGTGTGTTATTCTAATACAATAATAGATGTGTACCATGCTATTAGAGAAAACCCACAACTAGCTTTGAATAATGAAAGTCTTTATATGTAGAAGGCTATTATGTCAAGCGAGAAAGGGTCAATTGATTAAACTAATGGTTCTGAGGTCAATTTTTAAACCTTAGTGTGTGTTATTCTAATACAATAATAAATGTGTACCATGCTATTAGAGATAACCCACAACTAGCTCTGAATAATGAAAGTATTTATATGTAGAAGGCTATTATGTCAAGCGAGAAAGGGTCAATTGGTTAAACTAATGGTCATGAGTTTAATTTTTAAACCTTAGTGTGTGTGTTATTCTAATACACATCATGTCAAGACTTTCTTCACCTTGATTAGGATCAAGTGTAAAGTTTTTTAGTATAGCCAAAGTTGGTCAGTTAATGAAGAAATTTATTGACATGTGGTTCGATGGGATAGGTGGTCTTGGGGATTATGTCCCAATGATGGTGAGTGTCTTTATTAAACTAAGTTGATTACAATTATTTGCCTATAGAATAAATGTACCCCTGATGAAAATTTTATTAGTAGGGTAAGTATTTGTCATCACAATGCTAATAAAATTTTTGCTGTGTGTTTTTTGGAGTATTCTTGTTATTTAAATTGATTTTGTTATGGCCCACCCACAAGGAGCTATTATGTATTTTAGTTTAAATGACATATGTTTTTGAAATAATGTACGGGCTAGAAAATCTTTTAGCCCATAGGTGTTTCATTTTCAAAACTTGTTCATTATTTCAATAGTTTGTTTATATTAGGGTTTATCTAAAAATGTTATACCTTTCACCCAAGTAAAATTTATAATGACACGTTTGTTTCAGGGATGGAAGTCAAGTTTACGCCATCTTAGGATCTAAGGTTATCTAGTAGAAGTAAAACTCTAAAACCCTATAACATCAAAATTAGATCCAAGATCACTGGATGTTGTTTTATGGGTTACCCCAATAATTCTAATAACTACAAATTTTTTGTCATACTCGTGGGACAAAAATAGTTAAGGCATTGATAATGAAATTTTTAAAGGGTGATGTGGATGATTATAAAGCACCTAAAAACATAGAAGTAGTATGGAGAACACACTAATTATACTTCTTGAACTTGTTGTGCATAAAGGGTAGTATATTAGTTAGTTGAGAGACAAGCAAATGAACAATATCATAAAGTTGCTAGTGAAAATCGACCTTATCTTGTGCAACTCTAGGTTCCTCCTCTTATTAAGTGTTCTCAATGGATAAGAATATTTATTATACCACAAGATTATGTTACGCATTTGGAAGAAAGATTTTTAGTCCCAAGTAAGCATTATGATAATGAGATTTGAAATTTTATAAAAGTCATCACCTCTATGGATTTTGTTGTAGACTAGTATATATACCTTGAGTGGGAGAAAGTTCATTTACTTGGTTTTCTATATAAATGACATTCTACTTGCCAACAACAATGTTAGTCTGCATTATGAGGCCAAAGCCAACAACAATGTTAGTCTGCATTATGAGGCTAAGTCAATTTTATCCTATGCAATAATTTGATGTGAAAGACCTTGGGGATGTTACCTTTGTTTTGGGAGTTGAGATTCATAAGGACAAGTCTAGGTTCATGTTGGGGCCTCTATTACTCGTGTACTAGAATGATTTGACATGGTAGTTGTAAACCTGTTGATACTTCAATTATTGAATGTAATACATATAGTGAGGACTAATGTCCTAGGAATAAGATAGAAAGAATGTCAATGAAAGATAGACCCTATGTTAGTACTATAAGAAGCATTACTATTTATGTAGGTTTGCACCAGACTTAGTTTGTCTTTTGTTATGACTGTCCTTGGTAGATATCTAAATTTTGGTAAAGACTATTGGATTGTTGTTAAAGAGATGCTTTGATATATGCCAAAGGCAAATATTGTATGCTTGTCTACATGAAGGTTGATACCTTACAGATGGTTAGCTACTTTGATTTAGACTTTGCTGGTTATCCAGATAACTTAAGGTCCACGTCAGGTTATGTTTGAATGATGATCAATGGAGCCATATCTTGAAAGAGTGTGAGATAGACTCTTATTACATCCTCTGTCATGTGAGCTGAATTTGCACCCTATAATGGTGCAGCAACTTAGGCTATGTGATTGAAAACTTAGTCTCTAGGCTTATGGTATTTGATTCCTTCTTTATGCTGTTAAAAATTGTGATGACAACAATAATCTTCTCAAAGAATAACAAGACTTCTAGTGGGTGAAAGCAAATTGAGATAAAGTATTTTGTTGTCAAGGACATGACTAAGAATGGTGATATTCTTGCTGAGCATATTGATCCTCAAAAGATGATAGTTGATCTCTTAATCAAAGAGCTCTCATTGTGTGTTTTAAGAAATATGTATAAAATATAGGTGCTGTGAGTTCTTTTGATTCTTTGGGTTAATGGGAGTGTTTGAGAATTATGTTTTCTTTTATATTACTACAAATTATCATAGACTTTTTGTTTTAAGACAACTTATTATTATATGCACATTATGTTAAATTTTTAATGTGATTGATGTCTCCTTATGAGAATGTTTGTTGGGAATTTATTTCTCTTAGATTGAACTATTGTAGTGTTCTTGTTGTGAAACAATGTGTTGCTTTATGGGAAGCAATGCTATTGGTGTTCTTGGGAAGACATGGCAACTTTCATGAGAAAGGCCATGAGGACTTTTACATAATAACATGGGAGGATCACTTGGCTATGCTATATAAGTATAACTACATACCACATCATTGTGATCATGTTTATGATACGATTAGCTTATGTGATTATGGGATAGCTATATTGATAAACAATGTATCCTCGCTCATAGTTCTAAGTTAGTTGTGCTATAGGAGGGATCATATTTTTAAGGTGGTTATGTTGGGCTATGTTAGTTTAGTTGTCATAGTTGATATTCAACTTAAGAATTGTTTTAAAAAATTTTTCAAATAACTTAAAATGCAATCAATGTTGCCCAAGTGGAAATGTAAGAAAATTTCTAAATTGTGAGCTGCCATTGATTGCAATTTTGTTTTGTTAAAATGGGTTGAATATGTAGCTCAATTAATTGATACCTATTATGTTAAAAGTAATCTAGTAGCTTATTTCACCTTTGGGCTTAGGCTTGTTAATTAAAGATTTATTTGGGTTTTATTATGTGTAGAGCCTGTTATTGTGTCCTTTGATGGGTGGGTCATAATTAGAGCTTTTTAATAATGAAGTTGAGCCCCCTTTCTTGTCATATAATTATCTATCTATTAGTAGATTTCCTATTAAGATCATTCAATATCTATGGGATAAGGAAAAGGAGAGGAAGATTCTAATCTCGGCATTTGTAAGTTACACATAATTTAATGTTTACTTTTTTCAGTTTGTTGATGCTTGGATCTCTTCTTCTAATGGGAATTGTTTAATAAGATTTCATGTGCCATGTAGCTATAGCAATGGAATTGAGGTAGGCAACTTGTACTTGATTCTAGACTAATTGTTTTAATTTGTGTAATTTTAGGATAGCATAGATCCATATAAAAATTCTTATATATTCACCAATATTTAATTCTTTATAGGAGCTAATAATTATAAAAAGGCTTCTTTCCATTCTCTTTGAGCCATGGGATTACACTCAAGGAATCACATGCCACTAGAAGCTTCCTTATACCTAGCAATCAAGTGAGTTCTAAGCCCTTAAGGATGTCCCATAAGTTTGCTTGGTAGGCAAAGTAGTAACATGTTCTACAAGCAAAACCTCCAAGCCAATTAATTTCATGATCTTGGACTACTCCACCACAGCTCTTCTAGGACTTCCCTTGATAGTTCCATTTGTGTTTAGCTTGCACCAACCAAATGGGGATGGTTTCCAAGCAACTAAAATAATTTCTCGATCATCGTTACTTACCAAGGATGCTTGATTTACAAACGCTACTTGAACTTGTTGCTATTGAGAAGTAAACTTGTTCAAGCAACCATAAATGCCACATGACAATGAATAGGAGTAATATGAGACAAGAGTGTAATCTATGTTGTACAAGGGGGCTACTAGTTTGAAAATAAGTGGAGAAACATTTGGTTAAAGGTGAAGTTGGATTCACCACATGTAAGAGGCTGAAAAATGTGAAGGTGCAGAAGTAAATCCAGTTGAAATAGTTAACCAAGTTCAAGAAGTCTTTAACAGTTTGTCTCATATAGTAAAGCTTATAAATTGCAAGTTTCAGCAAGTGTTGTTGTACACACAAAGTGAGCAATAGAATATAAGTGAAGTGAGACATAATATATGATAAAGTGAGAGTGAAAAGAAAAGAGAAAGAGAGAAGTTCATAAAGAAAAGTGAAGATAGAGTAAGTGTGAAAAAAGTATCATATGCAATGTATGTGAGGAAAATTAGAGTGAAACTATAATAAACAATTTGAGTGTTATTTTATGCTCCTATTTTCATTTATATTTCTTGTCTAGCCAAATCAACACCACATGTAAAATCAATTTTTATTACATAATTTCCAATATCAAGTATCAAAGCTTTGGTTTTACCATGGCATCTACCAATAATAGCTTTTAGCCTCAAGCAATAAGACTCACAAAAGAGGAAGAAGTAAGGCTGGAGAAAAAAGAAAAGGAGTAGCTACAAGAATTGAGGAAAGAGAGAAAAAGGCATTGTACAAATATATCAAGGTGTAGATGAATCTATGTTCAAGATATTGACCCAGCAAAGTGTTCAAAAGAAGCATCGGAGTTACTACAACAATCATTTGGAGGAGTTGAGAAAAAACAAATTCAACTTCAAGCACTAAGAGCCAAATTTGAAAGGCTAAAGATGAAGCCTTCCAAATCAATTTCATATTACTTTAACAAATTAATTTCATTTACATATAAAATAAAGAGGAATGGTGAAGACATCAATGATGTAGAGTGATAGAGAAAATTTTGAGATCTTTGGATCCAAAATTTAATTATGTTGTTGTTTCTATTGAAGCATCCAATGATTTACCAAAAATGCCCAATGAAGAATTGATGGCTCTTTGTAAGCCTATGAGTAGTGGCTTTTCAAGTCACGTGAAGAAACATCTATGGAGCAAGCATTGTAGAATAAACTTACCTTGAAAGATCAAAAGAATGATTCTCACAAAGGAGGATTTCAAAGAGGTAGAAACTTTAGATGAAGAGGACATGGTGCCAATAGATCACAGTCATATTATGGAACTCAAAATCCATGGGAGAATAGAGCATCATACTCATACTGAGGAAGAGGCCATGGCAAAAGCCATGGTTGAGGTAGAGGACAAGGTTAAGAGTAGTACAAATATGATAAATCTGAATCTAGTGTTGAATCTATAAGAAGTTTGGTCATTAAAGTGTTATTATAATAAAAGTGAAGGAGAAAAGGTGAATTTCATTGATAAAAAAGAAGACGAAATGGGTCTTTCTTCATTTGCAATCAATAATCAAGAAATATGTGGTTTTGCTACATGGTATCTTGATACTAGTGCATAAAATCACATGTGTCAAAGGAAAGAGCTCTTCTCTAAACTAGATGAATGTGACTATAGAAATATTGCTTTTGGAGGTTTATTACAAAGGCTAGTGAAATAAAAGGCATGATTATCCTTGAAATGAAAAAATGAGAAGATATGTTCCATTGCAGATGTTTACTATGTGACAGACATGAAAAATAATATCTTAAGTTTTGGTCAATTATTGTAGAAAGATTATGATACTCAAATGAAGAACTCAAGCCTAAGTATAAGAGATAACTTTAGTTTGTTGATTATATTTGTGGAGATGGTGAAAAATATAATGTTTCAATTGACACTATCCAAAACTCAAGGAAATCATTTCATGGCGAACATTGAAAATGAATCAACTCTTTGGCATTTGAGATACAACCATTTAAATTTTGAAGCACTAAAGCTATTAGAAAGGAATCATATGGTGAAAGGCATGCCATAGATTGAGCATCCAAGCAAGCTATGTGAAACTTGTGTTATGAGCAAGCAACATAGGAAGACATTCAAAGGATGGAGATCAAGAAGAGCAATTGAGTGTCTTGAGTTTGGTTCATTTAGATTTATGTGAACCAATCAACCTAATGTTAAAAGGAGGAAACAAATATTTCCTAACTTTCACTAATGATTTTAGTAGTAAAACATGGATACAAAGAAAAGAACAAAATCTTTTTCGAAATTCAAATAGTTCAAAATTTTGGTGGAGAAGAAAAATCATTGCTATATCAAGAAACTGAGCACTAACAAAGGTAGAGAATATGCCTTAGAAGAATTTCAAAGTTTTTGCATAGAAAATGGCATTATTCATCAATTCATTATGCCTTAAACCCCACAGCAAAATGTTGTGTGAGAAAAAAAGAATAGGACTATTCTCAACATGTGAGAAGCATGTTACAGGAAAGAAATATGCCAAAAGGATTTTGAGGTGAAGCTGTAACTCATTCAACCTGTCTGTTAAATAGATTTCCAAGAAAAAGAATTAAAAATGTTACACTTGAAGAGGCATGGAGTTAGTGGATACCTCAAGTTGATAACTTGAAAATTTTTGGGAGTGTAGCATAAACCAAAATTCCAAAGGAAAAGAGGACAAGGCAAGAAGACAAGAGCCAGAAGTGCATTCTAATGGTTATGGTGAAAGTGGTAGTGGTTAGAAGTTGTATAACCCTATTACAAAGAAAATTCTGATGCCAAGAGATGTGGAGTTTGATGAAGAACAAGTATGGAATTAGAGCAATGAGGACCAGCCAAAGCAACTTATTATTGAGGATGAGAATTAGCAAACACAAAGAGTTGTTGTTGAAATAGATTCTTTCCAAACACCTTAAGTTCCAATTGTTTCAACAACCAATCTAGTTCGTTTATGAAGAAGACAAGGAGAATTCAAGACATCATGGAGGCCACGCCAAGACTTAACTTTGTAAATATACCATGTTTTGTCTATATGCAAGTTGTAATCCTTTAACATTTAAGGAACTAAATCAAAAAGCTGAATGAAAAAAAAGCAATGCAAGAAGAAATAAATTCCATTAATCAGAATAGTACATGGGAGCTCACATCACTTGCAAAAGATCACAAGGCAATCAAAGTAAAATAAGTTTACAAAACCAAAATAAATGCTCAAGGAGAAATTGAAAAATATAAGGTAAGGTTCATGGTGAAAGGCTATAGTCATTAGTATGGAAATGGAATTAATTATGAAGAAATTTTTGAACCAATAGTAAGAATGGAGACGATTAGATCAATCATTGCTTTAGTAGGTCAAAAGAATTGGAGCATCTACCAAATGGATGTAAAGTTAGTATTTTTGAATAGATATCTTAAAAGAAGAGGTCTACACTAACAACCCTTTGGATTCATTTTTGAAGGACAAGAAGATAAGGTGTATAAATTAAGAAGAGCACTTTATGGGCTAAAGCAAGATCCAAGAGCATGGAATGCAAGAATTGACACTAGTTTCACCAAGAAAGGATTCATAAGATGTCCATATGAGCATGCACTATATACCAAAACCAAATAACTTGGAGAAATCATGTTGGTTTGCCTTTATGTGGATGATCTCATCTTTAATGGAAAGATCATGATTAACCAATTCAAGTAAGCAATGGTGAAGGAATTTGAAATAACTGATTCAGACCTTATGGCTTACTTTCTTGGAATTGAAGTGAAGCAAAAGTAGTGAAGGAATTTTTATCTCACAAGAAAATATGCTAAGGAAATTTTAAAGAAATTCCATATGGAAGATTATCATCTAGTAGACACTTTAGTGGAATGTGGTACAAAGCTAAGAAGAGAAGGAGAAGGAAGGCTAGTTAATCCAACCTATTATAAGAGTCTTGTCAATAGCTTATGCTATTTGACTTTCACTCAACTAGATGTCTTATATGAAGTTGCGTTAATTAGTCATTACATGGAGACTCCAAAGTCACTTAGTGTTGCAGGGAGTAGTCAATTGTTGCATTATCAATCTTTGAAGTAGCATACATTATAGCAACCTCATGTGTTTGTCATGATATTTGGCTGAGAAGGTTACTAGAAGAGTTACACATGCAGCAAGAAAAAGCTACCAAGATTTTTGTTGACAACAAGTCAGCTATTGCATTAGCCAAGAACCTAGTTCAACATGAAAGAACAAAGCATATTGATGTAAGGTTTCATTTCATCAGAGAACATATTGGTTCAAAGGAAATTGAATGGTACATGTGAAGTCAAAAGAGCAAGTGGTAGACATTCTCACAAAACCATTGAAGACAAAATATTTTCAAAGATTGTGTATTATGCCTGGAGTAATGGCACATCGAAGACCAAGTTTAAGGGGGAAATGTTAAGAAGAAAACTTGTTGAAGCAACCATTAATACCACATAACAATGAATTGCGGCAATGAGAGACAAGAGTGTAATCTATGTTGCATAAGGTGGCTACTAGTTTGAAAATAAATGGAGAAACATTTGGTTAAAAGTGAAGATAAATTCACCACATGCAAGAGGCTGAAAAATGTGAAGTTGCAGGAGTAAATGCAGCTGAAATAGTTAACCAAGTTGAAGAAGCCTTTAAGAGTTTGTCTCATATAGTAAAGCTTATAAATTGCAAGTTTTAGCAAGTGTTGTTGTATGCACAAAGTGAGAAATAGAATATAAGTGAAGTGAGAGATAATATATGATAAAGTGAGAGTGAAAAGAAAATGGAAAGAGAGAAATTCATAAAGAAAACTGAGAATAATGTAAGTGAGAAAAAAATAGTGTCATATGTAATATATCTATGAGGAAAATTAGAATGAAATTATAATAAATAGTTTGAGCATTATTTTATGCTTCCATTTTCACTTATATTCCTTGTCTAGCCAAATCAACAACATGTACAAAATCAATATTTGTTACATAACTTTTGCCAAATAACCCATGCTAGGTTGTCTGGTGCATGGAACTGAGGATTGTGAATTGTGTTATTCCTCCATATCCATAAGAGTTTCACTAACTTAAATTTATTAAATTCCATTTAAAAATTTGTGGAAGATTAGATTTATTAAATCTTACAAACTCAACCACAAAATTTTACAAATCTAATTATAAACATAATTTGAGATAAATTAGTAGTCCATATTTAATGAGACTATTTGGAAACCCTAAATTTTTCTATCTTATTATTGTATGCAATAAGGATTCTATGTAAACCCTTAATTTTCCTTTCTATAATTGGGATCGAGATTCTTTGCCGTTAAGTCTCTCAACCACAAAGTAATTTTGGAGAGAGATAAGAAATTTTTGAGGGGTTAAAGGAATAAGTGAAATAAAATGAGTCATACCACAAATATGGAATTTGATTCCCTAACTTTCTTATTTTTTAACTTTGTTGACTTTTTCACTTTTTTTCATTGCTAACTTTTTTTATTTATCTTAATTTTGTATCTATCTTTTACTTAAGTCACCACTAACTTCCAAAATGAAAAGTTAAGGAATCCCAGTCCCTGCAAATTAAGTAAAATACTATTCTCTAATAATTGCACAAAGTCATGAAAGTCACTAAATTTCAACATCAGGATCCATTTCCCTTGTTACAGTAATGGCTATAGCCATAAGAATAATCATTTGTGCACACCTATTTAGTGAATGTACACTATAATACCTTGTGAAAACCTTTTCCCATACACACCACTAAAATGAGGAGCGTATATATCATTAGTATAACAAGAATAAACTGAATCAAGACAAAGGAGAACCTATTAAAGATTATCCATTGTTGAGCTTAAGAAGGAGATAATCAATCTCAAGCTTCAACCAGTGGATTTCAATACAATTCAAGCAAAGTGGCAAGTGGTGAATTCTATTCTATGATCTCTCTTGGAAAGAAATAGTGGCTTTCTTGAATGTCAAATGTAGCACACAATGTGGACTTGGTTAGGGCATTCACCATACTATTGGGATATAATGACTATGGCGGACTTGGTTTTCTTGAGTGCTTTGTTTTCTCTAGCAAGTAGTTAACAATATAAATCTAGTTTCAGTAAATTATAGTAGTCCACCTTTTCACCTTCAAGTTTTCTTTGCTTGATGTGTTAGGTAAAGTTCTTTCCATGAAGTTTTGCATCTAGATAACAAATAGTCTTAGGTCAATGAACTGAGAGAATCTAGAAAGGAAGATAAATAATCTTAGGTCAAAAGAAGGAACTAGAGGATTTTAATTCACTTATCCAAGCACACAAACAGGGTGGTGTGACTTTAGAGCAAGGGAGAACTAAACAAAAAAGAACAACAATAATAATAAACATGATGTAAAACTAAATAGAGAAATGGGACCAGAGATATCATGCTACTACATAAAACTATAGTATGCTAGCATTTCAGGAACACCAAAAACAAACCATCAAATAAAGCGGAGTCTCTCCAATCCTCATAATTTTCCAAACCAGAACATACAGGTTAATTATGAGGCAAGTCTGAGATGGAGATGCTGTAATCCTTTATGCACATATGTTCTACAAAACTAATGCAAAATAACAACCAACACAAGAATGAAAGTAGGTAGAGATGTCAGGAAGATATAAAATTCAGAAGCAACTCTGCTATAGATAGAATAAGTGGTCAACAGCAATGAGAATGAGAAAAGGACACAAAGCACACCCCAGAAATTTTAGCCTTGAGTATATAAATTGCTTAATATCTCAACTTGAAACCTTTAAGCAGACATAAAGAAAAACCTAGGCTCACGAATACCAGATGTTCCTAAGTGCATCAATAACTCAAAGAGTATTTGCAAGAATCATATTGAAGTTAATATAAAAGTCTAATTCCTATATATATATATATATATATATATATAATATAATCAATGCAAGCATTAATAATGATTGCTTGTAAATTATTTAAGAACTAACTTTTTCCCCGTGAGTAAGTAACTTCTAAACTTAAATCTCCCTACTCACTTGGCCTTAAAATGAAAAACCTTAAGAACCAAGCAACTCAAAAAATTTCTGCTTGCATACTCTAGTTCTAGTAACTTATGTTGCCATTATGTATGATATTGACATATTGCACTGTGAGACGTGAGATGCAGATAATTATAACGCTTTGCTTTCTTAATAGTTTGCTATTCTGAAAAATCTTGACTAGAAAGATTACTACAAAAGAAGTGCAAATTGAACAAGAGTTCAAAGTTCAAACAACATATAGATTAATAGCAAGTAAATTATACAACAAATTGTATTTTTTGTTCTCTTGATAAGTCAACACAAGCTGTAATGAATTTCAATGAACCAAATAAACATCTGTTTCATCCAAAATATGTTAATATTGTGAACTAAAATTATAATTCTAGGGTAGATCAAACATATCAATATAATAAGTTTTGTTCTTGTAACCATGACTGAATTGAATTCCCACAAGCCTACTCTAATTTAATTTTCTTTATGGCTTACACATTCAACAAAAAGGATTAGGTTTCACCTTCCTAAAATTTCAAAAGCCCTTATAAAATTAAATGAATCTTTTCATATGTTACAAAAGGAACCTGAAGGTAATCATGCTATTTTCATAGGAAGAACCCACAGAAGTAATCCTCATTACTTGTAAATCTGCAATGAAGGATGCTTCAAAGTCTTTCATAATGTTACTTATAGAAATTTCCTTGCACAAAGGTATCATTAAAGAAATTCATAAATACTAATCATAAAAATTGAACTAAACAACTCTAAATTTTCTAATTTACTATAGAATTTTGTTGGTAATTTCTTTTCATTTTTTGTTTCTATATAAGATTAAAATCACTCAATCTATATGTCTCCTATTCCCTAAATAGGGGAAACTTAGAGTAAGTGGGAAGAAAAAAAATAAGGTCTTTGTATTCAAATGAAGAGGATCAACTTAGAGGAGAGTAGTTATGGACATATGCAAAAGCCACAAGTGGTGACCATAAGGAGATGTTCATTTAGTGTTCAACGATTCAAAGCCCATTTTGAAAAGTTTTCTTTTTTTGTTGGCTTGCCAAATTTGAAAAGTTACTCAAAACCATAGTCGTTGGTGCCTTCACAAAATATGGTTGTTTACTTGCCTCTTAAATGTCACCTAACTGTCAAAATTATTTGGTTAGCATTAAAAAAACAAAATTCGGTTAACATTTAAACAATTAAAACTTGTCACAATTAGCATTCACACTTGTCACAAATTCACCGTCTTAATATTATTTTGTCAAATGCACATTAAATTATTTATACATATAATATTTTTTGATTGGTTATTAAAACTTTTTAAAAAGAGTTCACTTTTATTAAGTTTAAGGGGTGTACTTATAAACTACTCAAAATTAAAGGAGTGCACTTATAGATGAATTCATAAACCCTAAGAATCTCTCAACTTCAAACCCTGAAATCTAAACTCAAATGCCCAAAACCCATAGATCCTAAAACTTTTAAAATTGAAATCCTAAACCATAAAACCTAAATCATACACTCTTAAATCCTCAAATACTAAATATTGAACCCCAAGCACTATAAACATAAATAGTTAAAACCCTAAACTTGTATATCAAGATTTTAGGACTTTAGATTTTTATGACTTTAATATTTAGGATTTAGTGTTGTGCATTTAGGGATTCATGGGTTAAGGGTTTGGGTTTTAGGATTTATGTCTTTGGGGTTAGGTTTTATAGTATATAGTTTAGGATTTGACATTTTAGCTTCTTAGGGTTTAGGATTTAAGAGTATTTATAATTTTAGGGTTTTATGTTTAGTATTTAGGGATTTATTGGTCTAAGGTTTTAGGATGTCAGACTTAGAGTTTTAAGCTTTTAGAGTTTAAAGCTTAAGTTTTAGAGTTTAAGGTTTTCAGTGTTAGGTTAGTTAAAGTTTATGATTAATTTGTAAGTACACCATTTAATTTTGAGTTATTTGCAAGTACACTCTTTTAGTAGTTTAACTTGTAAAATGTGAGAACTTTCTTAAAATTTAAGTAGTCAATAAAAAATGCCACGTGTAAAAGATTATGTGTAAGTTGCATGGCTGATAGGCATTAATGGTAAACGAACAACATGGTGTGTCAACATTTTTAAACAATTGAAGGGTTGTACTTACTAACTTTTATAGTTAAAAGAGTATATTTGTAACTGACCTATAGTTGAAGGTTGTGTATATGGACATTTACAATAAGTTACAAATAATATCAAATCAGCACTTAATTATGCCAAATTAGTCAATAACTGTCTATGTCTTGATATTTGTCTATTTTTAGGTGATAATAGAAGTATCAAGCCACTTAACATATATATAAGATTGCAAGTTTAGACCTATAACTAGATCTAATCCATGTGGTGCACAGAGCTGAAATATTAAGTAATATATATGAATAATTATGTTTAATGTATTGAGAAGTGAACATAATCGTTGGCCTTGACTTGAATATTTTATTGGTAAAACTTGTATTTAGTTGTTTGATTTTGTTAGTTGACAAAAAATATATATAAGGTCACATAAAGGAATTTGATTTAATTCTATTTAATTACATAAAGGAAAACAAAATGATATGATTTTTTTTTGAAAATGCGAATTAATATAAACTATATCACATAATAACTAATCATGTTGAGATATATAAAACAAACACTTTTTAAACAAAATAATCACATATCAGAATTGCTTATTTCAATATCTAGAAAACTTCATTAAATGCTATGTTGGATGTAATGTTTGATGCACTCATCTCAAGTATTAGTATTTTTAAACCCCCTTACTTTTATTCCTAGAGAGTCCGATATATAATTGCCCATGACTAAATGTAAGTCTTGGAAGATAAATTCCAACACAAGAAAGGGTTTAGCCTTAACTCTTGTTTATAGTCATGGCAACGGAAACAACCAATGGAAACTGCCTCCATTCAAACTTTATAGGCAATGTCTAAGTAGAGGGACTCAAAGTCATTCTTGGGATCAATACAACCCATACTATGTTGATGCCTGAAAGGATTTTAGCTTCAATAACATGTTTTCCCAAACTTGTAATAAGCAGTTTTGTTCCATTGCATAAGCCACTTGATTGATCAATGCTCCTCATAAGCATAACAAGAACCTCAACTTTCAAACTGGGAAGACTCAAAACTATGAAAGTATTCAAAATCTCTGGTGACAATGAGTCATTATTGAAAGATGAACTGCCTTCTTGTCAAAGGAGGTATTCTCCTCCATACTTGACGGCTCTTAAGATCTTTAGAATAAACATTCAAATGCCTCTTGAACATGATATAGTAAGTCTTAATAGTTCCTTTTGTCTTTAACTAAATGATACTTCAATGCACATGATATCTATCAAACATAATTTTAAAAAGTTAATTAAAAATAAGCCATGATATCATTTTTCACTAAAGATTTTTATTTTCTAATATTTATAAATTTTTGTCATTATACAAACAAAGATGTTCATATGGCAAGTAAATTAAAGACCCATACTCGTGTTACTAATAAAATAAATCATACTCTAATTTCAAAAAATTATAAGTAATAATAAGCATCCCTTCAAATATTAATTTTATAATAATGTGACATAATTAAGTGAATCCATTAATATGACAAACACCAATACTCATGTTACTAATCAAATCAATTATAGACCAATTACAGAAAAGAAAGAATAATAGGCAAATGCTTTAAATCAAAGAGTATGCCTTATAAATAAATATAGAAAATGTGAAGTACACAAATTACGGCTTTCACATATAAAAATGTGCATAATTTTATATTTCAGTATTTATTGTTGATTAGCGTTTTGTAGACAGTTTCCTGAGACTAAAGAGTCAGTAATCTACTTGTAGTCATGGTGCATATTTGAACATCCATGTATTTTTGCCATTTGTTACTAATAGATTATCTATGCAAAGTGCCACTAGATGGGGTAGTTTTCCATATAAGGCCAAAATATTTAGAGCAAGACAACATTTTTAAAGATAAAAGTAGAATTAATATATACTCTCAACACTCAAAAATTATAGCAAAGATTCAAAATCATACAATAGTTTTGGATTAAACAACATCAGAAATGTCAATGTGATAATCCATCTTCAAATATCACAAAGGTATTTTGCCCAATGACTCTTAAGAGTAAATCAAATTAATTAGCCTAAATATCACTTAAAAAATCTCCAAATTAGTGGAGACAACAACAATAGAGATTGTTGTAGCAAGTACCACCTTCTGATTCCCTATGCATGTTTTAATCAAACTTAATAGCAAACAAACTATGAAGGAAACCCCATTTTTTCTTTTGCTCATCTATAGCATAGGGGTATTCTAACCATTGGTAGCAACCAATTATATAGGATGATCATGTTTCATCAAACTGCTTAATCATTTGCACATGAAGATGCAATTTTCTAAAAGCCACTAGAATCCATGTGTGAAAAAAGTATTAGACATGCAAAGGAGTATACATGTTTCTAACCATGAAATTTTCATAACCATGAAAATTGATGAAACAAATAAATCTTTTCCACTAAAATTATGTATACTTCTAACCTCTATATATCCATTATTAATTGTTGTGCATTACCTAGAACATTGATATGCATAGAAAATATAATTAATATAAATAAATAATTCTTGTAAATCCATATCTTAAGCCCAACCTTGATGAGTTTTGTGCAAATGTGTAGGACCAAAAAAAAAAAAAAAAAGAAGAGGAGTTGTACATCTTGTAAATGGAGTCATCAAAGAATGAAAATCAAACAACCAAGTAGGACAAAAAAATTAGACTTCATGGAATGAAAGAGAGTGGTGTACTAGTAAAAGCACCACTTGGAACAGCAAATATAGCAAAAGTTTGATATGTTTAAAGCAAATCCACCTATAATAGTCCATACCCAATCACTTGTTATCCACCAACCAAGTTGAATCTTGACAGAATTTAACCCATCACCAGCTACAAATTCCAAATAATCATCAACAATGAAAGTGCTCTAGTGTTCTTGAAAATGCACATCTTTAGGTAGAAGAAGATTTTTGTTCACAAAAATTTGATTGCTGTGAACTCTAGTCTAGGGGAAAATTTTGATTGACTATGTAGATGCACATAACTTATATATTTGCACCTCCTAAAAACAATTGTAGTTAAACAAACATAGTCAAAGGATTTAAATCTCATTAAATCACAATTTATCAAAAATAGAAACCAATTAGTATATAACATATAAAAAGTATTGATCAATGCTACAAGATTAAATCAAACCATAATGATGATTAGCACTTGAAGATATGGGCAACAAGCCAAAATTCCCATAATGAAGAAAAAGAGTACAACATAATAATAGAAAAGCCAAATAATGCAATTAAATGAGGTAATTCAGACCCTTACCAACTAATGAATCTCAATAGCCATTTCAAAAGAAGGTAGAGGGGTATCCTCTTAAGCACATATTTGCCCTAAATAACCTACAAAAGTATGGTGAGTGATGGGGAAATCCAAATTGCATGTGGTAAGTACAAAGAGCCCTACCCATTGAAGGCATTATCAATGATCATAGATGAATCATAGCCTAGAATAAAAAGGAGTTAGTATAGAAAAATTATTTATGGCTCACATGATATTTAATGTGTATTTTATTGAATATATATTTATTTATATATTTGGTAAAATATTAAGTGATTTATAATTATGTTTACTGTTTATAACCTATTGGCTAAATGAAGAGGCATGACTCTTGGAAAGCCTTGATGGAAGGCTTCCAATGATGTTTAAAAAGTGGTTTGGTCCTCTCTCTACCTCTCATGAAAAACTCATACTTGCATTCTAAAAAAGAAAGTCAAAAGACACAATTCTCCAAAGTAAGGTGTCTAAACTTCCATCAGAAAGAGGAGACAAAAATAGAGAGAAACCACATTGCTTACTTATAAAATTCAAAAAGTTTTGATGGCATAAGATATGTCTTCTTTCTTATTATCAATTGAATGTGAAATACATGATGTTCTAAGATCTATGAGTATGTTGATTTATCATTTTATGTTATGCATGAATCCAAGTGATGAAACTTAAATGCAATATTAGAGCATGGTTTAAGAAGTCATGTATTTCCATATAAGATCATGAATCTTTCCTTACTTGTATTAGAATTTGAATCATGATTTCCATTGTACTTTGTTTACTAATTTGCAAATACAGGAGTTAAGAATGCATGAAAACTTGAACACATGAGAAATTTCCTATGCAATCCAATCTGTGCTATTGTGAATGTGAAACTGCCTTATTTGCAAATTTGCATGAGAATTGGGATGGCTGCATCTATGTGAAAGGTTGCAGATGTAATTCATTAAAATAAAAGAAGAAATGAACTAAAGTAATTGAAAGGTGGTGTTTAAGGCTATAACTGCCACTCATGTTTTAACCATTAGAGTTCTTAAATTGTCTTTTCATGCATGAGACAAAATGGTTTGAATAGAATGGTTGAAGATTCAAATTGTCTTTTCATGCATGAGACAAAATTGGATGAAAAGTTCAAATTGCCTTTTCCTTTTATTGTTTCTATTTTATATATTTATATACATGTTAGGATATTACCATGAGAATAAATTTATTTCTCATGTATAATGTATATTTTATAAATTTTAAATTTGATATATATATATATATATATGTATGATTTTATGTTAAAATAGTTTGTGATCACCAAAGTGGCCAAACTAGAATGATTAGATATCATGCATAATATAGTCATTTATTCATGACACTTATGAAATGTCCATTAATGATTTGGTCAATAAATAGCATTCATTGGTCATTAGAACTTTAGGATTTCCCAAAAGAATTATTTTCTATGATTAATGAACATGACTAAAGAAAATTAAGGTTCTTGGATCAAATATATTTTGTTCATCCAAAGGTGGCACATGTGTTTAGTTAAAAATTTTAATTTCTTGATCATAATGAAAAGTGGCATTTGTTTATGATAATATATTATAGTATTTACCCAAAGGTATATTGCAATATACTCATGTCTCTTTTGAATCTATAATAGAGTTAATTTTGAGCTCTTATGTTAATTTGTACCAATTTCTCTTTATTCGTTTATGATAATATATTATAGTATTTACCCAAAGGTATATTGCAGTATACTCTTATGTCTTTTTTGAATATATAATACAGTTAATTTTGAGCACTTATGTTAATTTGTACCAATTTCTCTTTATTCGTAACCTTCTTCTGTTACCATATTTAATAGTTTGACTTCTTTGAATGGAGTGAACAAGTCAAGTTCCACTGAGATATGTTGGATCTTGACTTCACACTTTTGGAAGGAAAGCCCATTGCTATTACTACTTTAAGCAGTGAGTAAGAGAAGTCCAAATATAAAGCATGGGAATGGTTTAACAAATTAGGCCTTATGTTTATATGAATGACTATTGCAAACAACATTAAGACTTCAATTCTTCAAACAAAAAATTCAATGAAATATCTAAAGTTTATGGAAGAACATTTTCATTCTGCTGATAAGTCACTCACTAGTACCTTAATGGCACAACTCATAACCATGAAATTTGATGGGTTGCAGAGTATGCAAGAACATATCATTGATATGCTAACATTGTAGCAAGATTGAAGACTTTAGGATTGATTGTGGATAATTCCTTCCCAGTTCAATTTGTCTTAAACTTATTGCTTCCTAAATATGGTGCTTTTCGAATTAACTATAACATTATTAAGGAGAAGTGGGATGTTAATGAATTGACCCATAAGCTTAATCAAGAGGAAAATAGTCTTAAGAATTTGGGAAGTCATTCCATAAATTTCACTACTCAAGGACCTATAAAGCACTTAAGGTAAAAGCCAAACGTTTTATGAAAAAGAAAAGGCTTACTAAGGATTATTAGGTTGGTAAGAAGGAATATAATGATAAGTGTTGATTTTATAGGAAAGGACACTATTAGAAAGATTGCCCTAAATGCAAGGCTTGGTTCGAAAAGAAAGGTATTTTAAATTCTTTATATTTTGAATCAAAGTTAATTAATATTCCTCATAGTACTTGGTGGCTTGATTCTGGTGCTATTACTCATGTATCCAATATGATGCAGGGATTCCTTATGATCCAAACCACAAGCCAAACTAAAAATTCTTGTAAATGGGAAATATTATGAAGGCTCCAATTAGAGGATAGGGACTTGTTATTTGGTCTTAGATACTAGTTATCATTTAGACCTATAACAAACTCTTTATGAACCTTCAGTTTCTAGAAACCTCATTTCTCTTTCAAAGTTGGATGTTTGTAGTTTTATTTTTTTTTAATTTTGGATGTGGTTGTTTCAGTTTGTATAAGAATTCTAGACTTATTGGTTTTGGTGTTCTTACTAATGGTTTTTATAAATTGAAACTTAATCATAAATTTGTTGAATCCTTGTTTACTGTGCATTTGAATATTGGAAATTAAGCATAATATGCTTAATGAAAATTTAGCTTACTTGTGGCATAAGTGTTTGGGTCACATATCCAAAGAAAGAATAGAAAGATTAGTAAAGAATGAGATTCTTCAAAATTTAAATTTTATTGATCTTGGTTTAATGTGAATTACATTAAGGAAAAGCAAACCAGACATAACAAGAAAGGAGCCACAAGAAGCACTTAACTTCTTGAAATTGTACACACTGATATATGTGAAACTTTTGATACTCTATCTTTTGGCGAAGAAAAGTATTTTATCACCTTTATCTATGATTTTTCACATTATAAGTATGTCTATTTGCTTAAGGAAAAATCTTAAGCAATAAATGCTTTTGAGATACACATTAATAAGGTTGAAAGACAATTAGACAAGAAAGTGAAAATTGTAAGGTCTGATAGAAGGGGTAAATACTATGAAAAAATATGATGAAACTAGACAATGTCCAAGCCCTTTGTAAAACTTCTTGAAGGACATGGCATATGTGCACAATACACTATGCCATACACACCTCAACAAAATGGTGTGGGAAAAAGGCATAACCGCACATTAATGGATATTGTTAGGAGTATGATGAGTAATTCATCATTACCCAAATCATTGTAGATTTATGCATTGAAAACAGTAATATACCTATTAAACAGGGTCCATAGGAAGGTAGTTCCAAAAGCTCCTTTTGAGTTATGGACAAACAAGAAACCTAGTTAATGTACCTACATGTTTAGGGTTGCCTAGTGGAAGCAAGAGTTTATAATCCACATGAAAGGAAGTTAGATTCTTGAATATAATGCAGCTACATGTTTAGGGTTGCCTAGTGGAAGCAAGAGTTTATAATCCACATGAAAGGAAGTTAGATTCTTAAATAGTTAGTGGTTACTTTATTGGTTACCTAGAGAAATCTAAACAATACATATTTTATTATCCTAATCATAGTCCACAAATTGTAAAAACTAGTAATGCAAAATTCCTTGAAAATGGTGAAGTTAGTCGGAGTGAGGAACAATGAAATGTGGACATAATAGAAGTTAAGATAAACATTCCTTCATTTGTAAGTGTTCCTTCATCCATTGTTGTTCTAAATGCTATTCTAGTTGTTAAAGCACATCATAACATCATTGAACACTATTTGAATGATGAAACACCCCTTGAAGAAACTAACTCATAGAGAACTAATGAAAGTGAGTTGCAAGCAATATCTTTGAGAAAATCTCAAAGAGTAAGAAAGTCAACTATTCTAAGCAATTATGAAACTTATTTGCAAGAATTAGATATTGTCATTAGAATAGAGTCTTAGTTTGCTGATTCAGAGAAATAGATTGATGTCATGAAATATAAGTTAAAATTTATGTATGAAAATGAAGTCTGGGATATCGTTGACTTAACAGAAGGCTCCAAACGAGTTGGGAGTAAATGGGTCTTCAAGACCAAATGTGATTCAAATGGCAATATTAAACAAAATAAGGCCACATTTGTTACTAAAGGATACACTCAAAAAGATGGCATTGATTACAAAGAGACATTTTCACTAGTCTCAAAGAATGACTCATTATGTATTATTATGATATTGGTGGCTCACTATGATTTATAATTACACTAGATGGATGTGAAAACAAATTTTCTAAATCAAAATTTTGAAGAGAAAGTTTATATGGACTAACCTAAAGGTTTTTCAATTGAAGGAAAAGGTCATATGGTGTGTAAATTTAAGAAATCAACATATGAACTTAAATAGGCTTCCAAGCAATGGTATATTAAGTTTAATGATATCATCACTTCTTTTGATTTTGAAGAAAATGTTTTTGATCATTGCATATATTGAAAGAATAGTAGGAGCACATTTTTATTTTTAGTCTTATATGTTGATGATATCTTGCTTGCTACAAATGATTTGGGCATGTTGCATGAGACAAAAGATTATGTCTAAGAATTTTAAAATAAAAGATATGGAAGAGGCATCCTACATGATAGGAATTGAAATATTTCATGATAGGTCACAAGGACTATTAGGATTATCTCAAAAAGCCTATACTAAAAGAATTCTAGAGAGATTTAATATGGAAAAGTGTCCTACTAGAACTATTCCAATTGAAAAAGGAGACAAATTTAGTCTTGTGAAATGTCAAAAGAATGATATAGAATGAAACTGAATGGAATCAATTCCATATCCTTCTATTATGGGAAGTTTAATGTATTTGCAAACCTACACAAGATTGGATATTAGTTTTTTAGTTGAAATGCTGGGCAAGTATCAAAGCAATCCTAGAATTGATTATTAAAAATCTGGAAAGAAAGCTTAAGATATCTCTAAGGTACTCAAAATTACATGCTCATGTATAGAAAAACTAATTACTTAGAATTGATTGGATGCTTAGTTTCAATTTTGTTGGGTGCCATGATAGTAGAAAGTCTACTTTTGGTTATTTGTTTCTCCTTTGAGAAGAAGCAATATCATAGAAAAGTGCTAAGCAATTTGTCATTGCCTCGTCCACCATGGAAGTAGAATTTGTGGCATGTTTTGAAGCCATAATTCATGTATTATGTTTGTGGAACTTTATTTCAGGGCTTGGTGTTATTAATACCATTTCGAAGCCACTAAAGAGAGAGAGAGAGAGAGAGAGAGAGAGAGAGAGAGAGAGAGAGAGAGAGAGAGAGAGAGAGAGAGAGAGAGAGAGAGAGACAAAGATAAAGATGTGTTGGGTAGAGACAGAGAGAGTTTTGGCACTAGAGAAGGAAAGAGGAATACTTAGGGAGAGAGATAGAGAGCATTGTGAGGGAAAAGAGAGAAGTGTTAGGTGGAGATAGAGAGAGTTTTGAGGCAAAGAGAGAAAGAAAGAGAGTCAAGGGGAGAGAGAAAGGAGAGAGAAAGAGCAAAAGAGGAAGACAAAGGGAGAAAGGGAGACAAAAAGTGTGTGTGTGTGTGTGAGAGAGAGAGAGGGAAAGAGAGTGTTTGGGTGAAAGAATGAAACAAGAAGTGTTTAGGTAGGGGAAAGAGAGAATGATGGTGAGAGAGACAAAGCGAGATAGAGAAAGTGCTTCGAGGGAGAGAGAAAGAGTGTTTAATGGCACAGAGAGTGTTCAGGAGGGGAAGAGAGGGTGAGAGAGTTAGAGAAAGAGGGAGAGCATGTTAGGGAGGGAGAGACCATGCATATTGGGGGGGGGGGAGAGATAGAGAGTGTGTTAGTGAGAGAGATAAAGAGTTTTAGGGTGGGGGAGAGAGTATGTGCATGTGTTAGGGAGAGAGAAAGAGAAAGAGAGAGTTAGGGAGGGAGAGAGTAAGACAATGGGAGAAAGAGATGGAGAGAGAGAGTGGGAGAGGGAGGGAGAAAGAAAGTTTAGGAGGAGAAAAAGAGAGATAGAAAGAGAGTGTTAGGCAGGGAGAGAGAGAAAGAGAGCAAGAGAGAGAATGTATGTGTTAGGAAGAGATAGAGAGTGTGTGTGAGTGTGTTGGGGGGAAAAAGAAAGAGTGTGTGTTAGGGAAAGAGCGAGAGAATGTATGATGCTGAGAGAGATATTAAGGCTCTATGGCAATGTTCTTCTATAAAAATGATAAATACTCAAAAGGTGCCAAACATATGGAATTGAAGTATTTTGTCATTAACGAAGAGGTTCAAAATCAAAGAGTTTCTATTACACATATTAGAGCAAATCTTATGATTGTAGATTCATTGACTAAATGTTTGCAACCAAAGACAATTAAGGAACATGTACTTAGATTGGGTCTTGGTTGTCCTTTTGAATAATGTACTAAAGTTGACACTTTGAGCTCACTTATGTGTTTCTAATTATTCATGTTTCTATTTTGTATACATAATTGTTTAGAATAATGTTGATAGGAATTGTCTTTTAACTAAGACATTAAAGTTGGACCATTATTATCTTCACTAGTGATCATGTTAAGTTGGGAGTTGGTGTTCTATACATGCAAGGGACCATGTCGAGAAAATGACATACAACTGCCATGACTCACATTAATATTTTAATTTAACAATGATATAAAGTGCAACCAATGTAAGAAAGGTTTTAACATATTATTTTGTGCACATAGTGTTCTCTTATTAAATCATGAAGTAATATCATATGAGCTAAGTGGGAGAATGTAAGATTATTTGTGGCTTACATGATATTTAATGTATATTTTATTCAATACATATTATTTATATATTTGGTAAAATATTAAGTAATTTATTATGTTTAATGTTTATAACCTATTGACTAAATGAAGAGACATAACTCTTGGAAAGCCTTGATGGAAGGCATCTAATGATGTTTAAAAGGGTGTGGTCCTCTCTTTACCCCTCATTAAAACTCATACTTGTATTTTGGAAAAGAAATCCAAAAGACACAATTTTTCAAAGCAAGGTGTTTGAATTTCCATTAGAAAGAGGAGAGAAGGGGGAGAAACCACACTACCTACTTATAAAATTCAGAAAGTTTAGATGGCACAAGGAACGTCTTCTTTATTATTATAATTGAACGTGAAATACATGAAGTTCTAAGATCTATGAGTATGTTGATTTATCATTTTATGTTTATGATGAATCAAAGTGATGAAACTTACAAGACCAAGATAACACAATGTTAGAAAGTTATACTAACTGCCAACATATCTAGAAAAATTATAATAACACATCTCAAGCTGAGAAAATTTTCACTATTAATGTAGGATAATATAAACAGCCATACTAAGAACTAAATATCCAAAAGAAACATTTGCTTTAGTCATTTGCATTAAAACATGCATTCGCCATAACATCCACCCAAATCACAGCACAAACCAATTCCTATACTGACATATAACTTCCTAACATACCAGATGATCACCAAGCTACCTAAGGTATTCATATAATTTTTCTCTATGTAAAATTATTTTGCAATTTGCCTATATACTCTCAGTGTAACATAAATGAAGCAGTAAATAAGAAAAAGACTTCTGAATTTTATAAAAAAAAAGGTAGAATATGATCCTCCACACCATGGTTGATACTTAAAATCTCACAAACTTGGGCGCTTCAATGCATGCATATCATGCATGAGATTGTTGTTTGTCTACTTCGTTTTTGGGATAAGAAAATTCGGCATATGCTCTAGATGATTCAATTTAAGTAGTACTGTAGTATTTATCTTTGAACTCAGTTTTAATCCCAAAAGAGGGTTTTAAACATCTTTTTTTTTTTTTTTTTTATCATTATGGTATCTCAGTTTTGTAATTATAAGATGTTGTTCTAGTGTACTCTACACTGTAGATATGTGACTGTTGAGATATTTGTCTGCTTATGCCCAGACTCAAACAACAACCATTATTTTTACTTAATTCCAAGCATCTTTTTTTTTTATCCACGCAAAAGTGAAATTTTATGCTGCAAAATGCATATTCTTGTATAAAGCCAATACAAAATTCATTTCATTTCGATAGGTTGAAATTTCAAATAAACAAGAAGCATTAAGTCCATGGCTTTGATTGGTCATTAATTACACTTTTTAATACTATTATTTTAAACATACGAAATACCTATTGTTTATGCTACCTTTTTTTTTTTTGGTAAAAACACAATCAGTATGAGTCGAAAAATAGACTCATAGGCTGGAAATAGAGCAGAGCACCCATTAAACCACAAAAAATAGAGAAGAGTATAGGCAGGACAGAACAAAATCAACGCAAGGTATATTTAATTATTTTTGCCAAGACCAATGGGAAGGCAACATACTATCTTTCTAGTAACTCCACCAAGAACGAAGATCCTGGTGAAAATATTTTATTGAAAAGAAGACTTCAGATAAACTTAAAACAGGATCAGGAGCATCATCTTGCTTGTTCATGATCCGCAGAACCCCAGTACCAAGTCCTACAACCATATGGGCTGCCCATTGAGTATATGCTTTACAGGAGCAGCAATTTCATACTCCATAGGTCCATACTCATTTTCAATTTGCATACAAACATGGAAAAAAAAAAAAAAGGTTGCTTGGCTCAGTAAGATTCACCATTATATGCAAGATGTAGCAAGCATGAACACTCAGATTATGTAGAGTCCATAAAAATCGAAGTATGTTATTGTCAAACTAATTTAATCAAGATTATGATAATTTAAAATAATTTACTATATCCTATACTTAATTTACAAAATTGTGTACTTAAAACTTCATTCAACATATTAGCTCATGATATAAAGCACAAAATTCATTCCTTTTAGACACAGAATGATATCAATTCTTTGATTTGCATCCCATCTTCTTTCAATGAAAAGAAGGTGGTATGTACCATCTATTCTATACAATAAAAATTGCCAAAAGTGGATTTCAAACACAGATATGAATAGTCTTAGTGTGAGAAATTGAGAGGAATGAGAGAGAAAAACCCATATAGTGTTGTATTGGGATATTAAGAGTGTGTACAACAATCATACTATTAAGTTCTATTTATACAAGAAACTATGGGTCAATGGGTATCTATAACCTTAAACCTAATAATAAGAAACAAGACATTAATAGGAAATTAAACATAAATAACTTTTGTAGTGTTGTGTTTGGATACTAATAGTGTGTGCAAGACTCATACCACTAAGTTCTCTTTATATAAGAAACTATGGGCCTCTTTACAACCCTAAATCTAATAATAAGAAACAAGCCATTAATAGAAAATTATACATAAATAGGAAACTAATCCTATATATTCAACAAGCCCCTTCAAGTTAGAGCATATATGATAGATGCTCAAGCTAATTACATAGATAATAAAAGTCAAAAGACTTAAAAAAATATATATATATGAAGCAACCTAAGATGAATGTAGTGGTGCTATATGTGTGAGGAGGTCTAGATCTGAGTTCAGCATGATATGTCCTAATTTGAGTTCAGTTTGATAGGTCGTGATCTAACTTCAGCTCAAACATAGGTCAAGGATTTCAGAGTGGAGGTTTGCTAGGACTTTCTGATCAAAGACTTGCTAGGAGCTTCAAATCGGTAATTAGTCTTTGAGGATAACTGGATCATAAACTCAAGGTAATGCGACAAAAGTAAAAGGCCAAATTTGATAAGGAGCTTGAACAAATGGATGAATTGGAACTTGACATAATTTGAATAGAAGAAGGCTCTCAAAACCCAATAAACAAGGATAAATGAGCTAAAATGAGCTGAAAAGGTGCCAAAGGCCTCTAGAGTGTCATGATAGCGTGGCGACCTAGACCTTTGGTGGCATACAGCAGTAAGACTCAAAGCATAGGCTAGATGGAGTGAAATGAATCCAATAGTGCTGGCAATGAGATAAACAAACCACTAGAGAAGGAGATCAAGGCAAAAATGTGTGATAACTTGCAGTTTTTGATCACTGGTGCATGACCATTGGCAAGGGTGACTAGAGATGTTAAGGACAATGGTATGTGGGAAAGGGTTAAGAAATAAGGAGGTCTAACTTGATAATGGTGGTGAAGAGAGGGAAAATGCCATGAAGGAGATAGATGCAATGGAAAAGAGAGAGAGCCATAGAGTGGTGAGGGTTTTCTATAGCAACAGCTAGGTTTTTATCTCAATAGTTTCTAATACTATGTGAGGATTTGAACAGAAAGAGAAAAAGCCCTAATAGTGTTGTATTGGGATACTAAAAGTGCGTACAAAGCTCATAGTAGTGGGTTCTATTTATATAAGAAATAATGAGCTATGAGCCCATCTATAACTGTAATCCTAATAATAAGAAACAAGACATTAATAAGAAATCAAACATAAAAGGAAACTAATTTAATATTTTCAACACTAAGCATGCATCTATGCATAAAGGAATTAGTAGGAGGGAGAGATTCATAACCAAGAATATCAAGACCTTCTTTGTATCAGCACCTTCCTTAGCTTTTATAAATATTGAATTCAATTCAACAGAGGAAAAGAATGTCAAAAAGTTTTAGTAAATTCTGAGTTCTTTGGCTGCACTAGGGTAACTCTTCATGAAGAATAGTAATATTTGCACAAACTATGAAAGGGTTGTGTACACCATGAACTTTTCATAAAAATTGAGTGGGGTTCAATCTAATATATAGTGGCTTAGAGAAGGGTTTATGAGAAATCTGTTTATGTAAATAACAATACTATTTTAAGGAAACTCTAAAAGATTCTAATAAGTGTAGGCACCCTCTTGGATTAACTAAATTATATGAACATTTGTAAATTTTCCAGTTTATCGAACCCTATCATCCAAGTTCTTGGAAAGTCAACGTTAGAAGAAAATATCCTTTAAATGTAAGAAAAAATGTTGCTTATAATCATTCCACTTCCTTTCTTATAATATTTGACTTTCTTTTCATATATTTCCCTTCTTGTACCTTAAGCAAAATAATATACAAAATGTGTTCAAAAGGAATTACATGGTTTTTATAAATTAGCAACCCAAAAGCCTAGACAATTCCTCAAGAAATTTGAACACAACAAACCCCATTTTCTCTAACCCAAGAAACCGAGACTAAGTTTTAAGAAAGAAAAAAAAAGAAACCTTTTACTCACTGCACCAATCATGAGAAAAGTAAATAAATAAAAGTTCCAAATATATCAACTATCCCACACAAATTTCACCCAGCATACTACTCATATAAGCTTCTACAAAAACGCTTCTATCAATTTGGTGCTATTTAATGAAAAAAAAAAATGACCCAATAAATTCGTGTTTTAGATAAGTCATCATCAATCTCATTCCAACGGCAATATAAGATGACCATACAAAGATTGGCACAAACAGATTACAATCAAGATAAGGCACATTATGCCAATCATGACCTGCCCCATTAGCTAATGCAGTTATGATCAATAGCAGAACGGTAAAGAGGGAAAACCACAAACAAAAGTTGTCAGGAAAAGGTAGAAGAACAAATTGCCAGATAAACCCATGAAGGCAATGAAATTACTCAGTGATTTCTTCTGTGGTGTTGGAGGACTCCTCCTTTATAACACAAAATGGAGAGAGCACCTCACTAGTATTACACCCTTCAAACACTGAAAATGTGGAAACAACCCAATAAACAGTTCGATGCACAACACTTATCCAATTCCGTGGCACTGATAGAGAAGTGCACACAAAGAGAGAGAGAAAGAAAGAAAATAAGAGAGATAATTATTACAGTGTTTCATGGATAAAAACAAAAAATCAATCCAACTCCATTGGGATGAATGCAAACCAATACTGTAAATCTAGGACAAAATATGGAAAGAAAATAAGCAAGAACCAAAACTCAAGGCATTGGCTTTGATCTTTAACTGGAACAATCCAACCATTCTCACTCCAATTGACTGTTTTTGGCAATTGGTTGCTAGCACAATAGGTGTGCTGATCATTCTTCTTCAACCCAATCAAGAACGAAAGATAGAGAGAGTGGAGGAGAACCATCAATGGCACTCAGAGAGAAGAACACACAAAGAGAGAGAAAGAAAGAGAATAAGATAGATAATAAACCTCAAACCTTTAATCATGAAACTTTAAATTGAAAAATCCTAAATTCCAAACCTGAACTATGAAATTCTAAACCTTATATTGCAAAACCCTAAGCCTCAAACTTTAAACCCTAAACTTTAAATTGTGAAACCCCAAATCACAAATCTTAAATTAAAAAACTCCAAATCTCAAGCCCTATACTATGAAACCATACACCTCACTTTTGACTTTCACCCACCTAGTTTAGGATTTAGGTTTCACAATTTGGGGTTTGGAGTTACATAATTTAGGGTTTGAGTTTTATGATTTCATAGTTTAGGGTTTGCGATTTTGCAATTTTGGATTTGGTATTAGGATTTCACAATTAGGTGTTTGTAGTTTAGGGTTTAGGATTTAGAGTTTTATAGTTTAGAATTTACCTTGATATAATGCTGAAATAATAACTTTGTTGACACATTGTTTAAAATTTGGAGTTTCATAATTTAGAATTTACCTTCCATGCTAAGTCAATATGCAATTTCAATAATGATTACCACATCAACACATCACTTAACATCGTTTACAGTTCATAGACGAAGGACTTGATTAATAGCTGTTTGAATTTGTAAAGGTATTGATTGAAAACTTTTGAATGAAATCAACCAAAAGCAAAAAGAAAAACCCCATCTATAAGAAATCAAAATAGAATTGTAGCCAAAAAAATATAACTGTATTGCTAACATGAACTTTGCCTCAATAACAACATTTAATAATCCATTTCCAATTTTAATGAATGAATTAGAAGCAGTTCCTTGCCCGGTAGTAACGGCTCCTCACAAAAAATAATGTTAGTTGCACATGAATTTATTAAATAAATCATTAAGGAGCAATGTTTAGAAAAGTTTATGCAGACTTTCTACAGCGTAGGAATATACAAAACATAAAATACATGCATGTAAACTTTGAAGGTTGATTTATCGACGGGTAATTTCACAACAATAAAATAATTACGGTAACAAAATTGGCAACCGAGGCTGATTTTACGAACGGAAACCTTAATATTCTCTAAATATTGGGACTACTATGCACAAATCTTACTAATGGAATCTATACGTGAAATGTTGATTTCTGTGGTGTCGACATGTGCATTGATTTGAAAACGTTTCTTTTCCTTATTTTCCTTTTTTCTGCAAATTATATTGATTGTTTCAAGAGTGATTTTATTTCCATAAATTTAAAATTATTAAATCCTTACTTAAAAATTTTAATTAAATTTTAAAATTATAAAATTCAACAAATTTAATTATTAACACAATTTGTTATAAATTAATAGTCTCACATTTAAAGATATTACATTTATTTTTTTTGTAAATTCTTAATTTTTCTGTCTTATTAACAGAATCAGAATCTTCTATTATCGAATCCTTTGTAAACCTTTTAATTTTTATAATCTTATTCTGAGATCGAGATCCTCTGCTGTTGGGTCTTTTGACCGCAGAGTGATTTCATAGAGAGATAAAAGCAATTTAAGTTCTTTTTCAGTAAAAATAAAAAACAAATTGAGGAGTCAGTTTAGTAAGCAAGAGAAAATAGATATCATTATAAATAGTATCTGCAAATACTATTCTCTAAAAATCTCACTAAAGTCACCAACATTCGACGTCACAATCCGATTCCCTTATTACAGCAATGGCTATAGCCAAAAGAATAATCATGCATACACACTGTATTTAGTGTATGTACACTGTCTTGTTGATTGGTCAATACCTTGTGAAACACTTTTCGCATACACACCACTAAAAGGAGGAGCGTATATATCATTAGTATAACAAGAATGAACTGTATCAAGACAAGACAGAGGAGAACCAGTTAAAGATTATTTCAATCCCTTGTTAAGCTTAAGAAGGAGGAGAACATCAATCTCGAGCTTCAACCAGTGGATCTCAATACAATTCAAGCAAAGTAGCAGGCAGTATATTCTGTTCCGTGGTCTCTCTTAGAAAGCAATAGATATTTGGCTTTTTTAATGTCAAATCCAGCACACACAGTGGATTTTTGTTGGGGCATTCACCATGCTATTGGGATATATCGAGTCTGGCCGACTTGATTTTCCTAAGAGTGCTCTGTTTTCTCCAGCGACTAACAATATAAATCCAGTTTCAGCAGAGTATGCTAGCCCCCCATTTTGCCGTCAAATTTTCTTTGCTCTATGTGTTAGGGAAAGTTCTTTCCATGAAGTTTTGCATACTAGATACCAAACAGTCTAGGTCAAAGAGATGAGATCATTTAGAAAGGAAGATAAATAGTTGTATTCCGATATTAACCATCTATCTCTCAGCCATACATTAAAAGTCTCACATTCTGTAACACACGTCCTCTCAGCCATACGTTAAAACTTTCTCACATTAAGTAACACACGTCAATATATTTTGATACAAGACACATGGCAAACTGATTACATTAGAAGAACTAGAATGATACTTGAATACCAAGCAGTACCATCAGCTGAGAGATGAATTCAGGGTGCCCTGGCCATGCAGCTCCCGTAACCAAATTTCCATCAGTGAAGCAACGATCTATTGGATCAGGTTCCAACCACGTTGCCCCTGATAGAACTACATTAAGCTTCACAGCCGGGTAAGCAGTACATTTCCTTCCCTGTTACATGTAAAATGTTGCCATATCACCAAGAGGTCATTGTAGAATCTAGTGCATATCAATCACATCATATAAAACAGTGAAATACCAGAATTTGAAAAGAGGGAAAAAAAAAAGCCGAGATTTTTAAATTCTGTAGCAATTACTCAAATCGGGGGTAGAGCAGCAGTGAGTAATATCATCCTTTTTTAGCCAAAATATTCAGAAACTTCTTTGCCATTGAATGACAAGTAGGGATTTAAGAGAGACGAGACTAACAGACAAACCACTAGCGGATTATGCAAACTCTCACGACTAATAACATACCTATAGTCACAACAGAACCTCTCGAGCCTTTTATAGAAAGAAAAATTAACCAAACCTGTAAAGGTATTACTTTGGAGTCTAGAAGACAAGGGAAACGCCTAGACTCAAGGATTTCATCATTTCGTAAAGGAGGATAATAAAAATAGCTCAGCCTGAAAAGCAAATGATGAAGAATCTTCTGGTGCCACATACTTTTATTTTATTTAAGCTTAAGTTGTATAGCATAGTTATTTGATATGAGACAGAGGAAGAGGGAAGCAAAATATCAAAAGAAGGTACCAGAAGATTTTATTTCACTTATCCCAGCAGAGAAACAAGGTGGTGACTTTAGAGTAAAGGAGGACCAAACAAAAAAGAACAACAAAAATAAGTAAAACTAAACAGTGCAACGGGATCAGAAATGTCATGCTACATTATGCAACTATAGTATGCTAGCACTTCAGGAACATGAAAAACAAAACCAACAGATAAAGCGGGGCTCTCTCCCATCCTCATACTT
This sequence comes from Dicorynia guianensis, assembly GCA_037013595.1. Classification (NCBI taxonomy): domain Eukaryota; kingdom Viridiplantae; phylum Streptophyta; class Magnoliopsida; order Fabales; family Fabaceae; genus Dicorynia; species Dicorynia guianensis. The sequence goes on along the minus strand of JASUAB010000002.1, from coordinate 17,263,657 downwards.
TTCAGGACCAGAACATGCAGATTGATTGTCATGCAAGTCTGAGATGGAGATGCTGCAATCCTTAATGCATGTATGCTTCTACAAAACTAATGCAAAATAACAAGTAACACAAGAACGAAAGTCGGCAGAGATGTCAGGAAGATATAAAATTCAGAAGCAACTCCACTAAAAGATATATAGAATAAGTGGTCAACAATGAGAAAAGGACACGAAACACACCCAGCAATTTTAGCCTTGAGTGTATAAATTGCTTGATATCTCAACTTGCAACCTTTAAGCACACATAAAGAAAGACCTATAATCATGAGTACCAAATGTTCCTAAATGCATCAATAACTAAAACAGTATTTGCAAGAATAATATAGAAGTTAATATGAAAGTCTAATTTTTATATATGATAATATAATCAACAGCAGCAATAATGACTGAATGTAAATTTTCTAAGAACTGACTGTTTCCCCATGAGTAAATAACTTCTAAACTTAAATCTCCCTACTCACTCAGCCTTAAAAGGAAAAACCTTTAAAACCAAGCCAAGCAAAAAATTTCTGCTTGCATACTCGAGTGCTAGTAACTCACGTTGCAGTTATGTATGATACTAACATATTGCGCTGTGAGACATGAGATCCAGGTAGTTACAACACTTTGCTTTCTTAATAGTCTGGTATTCAGACAAATCTTGACTAGAAAGATTACTACAAAAGTAGTGCAAATTGAACAAGAGTTCAAAGTTCAGACAACACACACATTAGCAGCAGGCATATTATTTTTTTCTTGATAATTCAACATAAGCTGTAATGAATTTCAACCAGCTAAATAGACATTTATTTCATCCAACATAAGTTAATACTGACAACTAAATTACAATTCCAGGATTTATTAAACACATCCATATAAAGTATGTTCACAGTATTAAGTTTTGTTCCTGTAACCACGAATAAATAGAATTCCCACAAGCCTACTCCAATTTATGGCTTACACACTCAACAAAAAGCATTATGTTACACCTTCCTATGATTTCAACAGCCCTTATAAAATTAAATGATTCTTTTCGTACGTTACTAAAGGAACCTGAAGGTATCTGTGCTATCTTCACAGGAAGAGCCCACAGAAATAATCCTCATCACTTGTAAGTCCGCAATGGAGGATGCTTCAGAGTCTTTCATAAATGTTACAGAGATTTCCTTATATGAAGGTATCATTAAAGAAATTAACTCTAAATTTTCTGAAATATTTATAGAATTTTGTTGGTGATTTCTTTTCGTTTCCCGTTGTTAAAAGATTAAAATCACTAAATCTGCATGTCTCCTATTCCCCCCCGGATAGGGGAAACTGCTAGCAAAACCACCAATATGATGAAAATTACCTAGAGACTACAAAACTAATCGACATTTTTAAGTCAAACCAGATCTAAGATCACTCATTTCTATGCGTTTGCCGACAACCGTATATAGAAAAGGGCATTGTTATGTTGCCCCCATTATTTATCTCTTTTCCACCACTCCTCCATGTATTTAGCCACATTCACTTGTAAGAATGGATCAGGTGGCTGGTGGCTAACATGTATGTGACTAAAACAAGGTGGGGTAGTGAAACTGGGGTAGGATAGCAAGAACCAACAAACAGGAGGTTCCCAATAAGAAATAATAATACCTTGAGAACATCAGCAGCAGCTAAAATCTGTTGCCCATGGCAGATAGAAGCAACTGGCTTCTTGCTATCAAAGAAATGTTTCACCAAGGCGATAACTGACTCATTCAATGCCAAGTACTCGGGTGCTCGACCTCCAGGGATGACAAGAGCATCATAGCTTGAAGCATCCACGTCGTCATAAGTAGCAGTTAAAGCAAAATTATGTCCAGGCTTTTCACTGTAAGTTTGATCTCCTTCAAAATCATGAATGGCAGTTGGACAGGTGTCACCAGCCTTTTTTTGGGGGCAAACTGCATCAACATGGCATCCTAAAGCCTGAAGAGACTGAAAAGGCACAGTAACCTCGTAATCTTCCATGTAATCCTGTAATTGAAAATGTTAAAGCTCTATCTTCATCAGTCTGTACCAGTAATATAGGTGAAATATTGCATGAAAGTAGCATACACCAACAGAACATTTCTGGAATTATGTACAAAATCTTACTCCAAGAACCAATTTCTTCGTACACAAAAATAGCCATGAGCTCTGTTTCCAAAAATCCTACTCCTAGAACTAGAACAACTTAGTCAAGTATTTTAGTCGATGATTTTTTAATATAAGCAACATAAAAAAACACTTGAACCTACCCCACAAAGAAATAGGATCCTTTTGTTCGAGCCACTTATGTTGCCTCCCAATGCCTTCACGAATTGCCGAATATACTCAGGATGCCCTTCATAAGTAGCTGCAGTAATGAGATTATCATCAGCGACAGTCGACGCTAAGGTTTCAGGTTCAATCCAATGAGCACCAGAAGCAACCAGTGCTGGCTTAACAGGAGGATAAGCCGTGCACTTGCGACCTTTAGCTACTCCTGCAGCTGCCATAATCAATTGTCCATGACAAATAGAAGCAACTGGTTTTCCAGAACTGGTAAAATTGATCACCAAATCCACAACACTTGAATCGTGCGCAAGATACTCCGGCGCTCTCCCACCCGGTAGCACCAAACCATCATAGTTTTTGGCTTCAATTTCATCAAAAGTCGCATTAAGCGCAAAGTTGTGACCACGCGTCTCCGAATAAGTCTGAAACCAGCGAATACGCATTGCCCGCAATCAAGAATTAAAATTTAACATGCAGTGCTCAACAATAAATGGAACCCAAAAGAGTTTATGTAAATAGCAACCTGGTGAACGGAAATCTCATGGACAGCGGTGCGACAGATATCGCCGGCTTTCTTTCCAGGGCAGACGGCGTCGACGGACACACCATAGGCTTGCAAGGCTTGGAATGGTACCATAGCCTGCAACCGATGTCAAAAGGGAGTAAGTGAAATAACTACGGAATGAACTACAGAACGAAAAGTTAAAAGTGAAAGAGATGAAGGTTAGGTACCTCATAGTCTTCCATGTAGTCGCCGCATAGAAGCAGAACCCTCTTCTGACTCATCGTTGCTGCTCAGAATAGGCGTACTGGCTGCAGAAGAACCCTCTGAAATCGTAGGATCAGTGACAGAGCACAAGGACAACGCCAGAGAAGACGGCTTATATCGTGGGGTGGCTTTAGAAAGGACCCAATTTTAGCTGAAATTTCCAAATAAAAACACACAGCGTCTTCCTCAACTTGACTTTTAAGGGGCTTTTCTGTAAACAAATACAAAATCAGAGAGAGAAAGAAGACAAGCAGGAATATGAGGATAGAAAAGTGTGTAATGGAATTTTTTTGGGCCCTTCTGTAATTGATAAGTCACAGTAATGATCTAGAAATCTCCAGACCGAAGTCATCACGTTCTCGGCTGTCCCAGATATCGTGTCAGCCACCTGCTGCTGCTGTGGCTCGATTCTATTGGAAAGTTTCATTACTGGTATTCATCATTACATAAACATTCAGGCGAACGAGGACGTCGACGTGGACTTGCCGGAGTGGTTATCGGGCATGACTAGAAATCATGTGGGCTCTGCCCGCGCTGGTTCGAATCCTGCCGTTCACGTTTTCAACTTTTCAATGATTGGCGTTCACTAATCTCAACTTTTCAATGATTAGCGTTCACTAATCTGTTCTAAAATTTATAGACCGGTTTTTTATGGCGCAAAACAAGAAGGAATTGTTATGCTATTTTGTTTGTATATATTTTGTTATATATTTTTATAAAAATAGATGATTATATTATATTTGTATTACTTTTTTATGTACTTAATTTATTTTTTTAATAAAAATGGATAGCAAGAAATATATATATATATATATATATATATGATTAAATACTCTACGAGACTAGAGTATAGTTTGTAGACCAATTTTTATGATGAAAAATAAATTGTTAAGTTTTCTCTTTTTTTATCACTTTTTTATATATTTAGTTAAATTCATTTGTAAAAATGAAGGACTTGCTTAGCATATATATAATTAAATATAAGATAAAAATAGTAAAATATATAAGAAAATAATATAATAAGAAAAAAATTAAAATTAAAATTGATTCTTCTTCTATTTGCTTGTCGTTTGGTTTTCTCTTTTCATCTTAGCTTTATAGTAATGGTGTTGCTTTAAAAATTGACAATACGGATAATAAAAGAAAAGGGCCATACTTTAATATATTATTGGATTCTTTTGAGGCAACAAAAAATAAATAAATAAATAAATAAAATGGATGCTTCGGCCATCTTGATTGTATAGTGTGTAAATTAAAGACAACAGTTGAGCAGTCTTTTAGTTTTATGCTGATAGAAGCTACAAGAGAAATGAAACAGTAAGAAATTGGATTCAATGTTGAACAGAAATAATGTTTATTTGCTATAATTCATCTGAAACAGTCAAGCAAGTAAAAACAATAACCTCTTCGACAAAATTTTGAAGATTTTTAACTCAACAAGTACTGAAACTTCATAAAATTTTTATCCAAAATAGACGCACGGCCATGGATGACAAATTCCATCAGGGATATGAAAAAAATACCCAACTCTGCTTCTTTGCTGAAACCCAAGAAGGAACAAAAGCCATTCAATCTGAAAGAACTAGCCCACTCTGATCAGATTCAAAAAATTGCAGTATACCCACACAAATGAAAAAGTAAAATAGGATAATTGTAACGTTATATTGGTAGTCCCACAATTGAACGTAACCAAATTTTAAATATTGAAAATATGAAAAAAAAGATTTAAAAAATATAAAAAATAAAATTATAAATTATAAATAAAATTAAAAATATAAAAATAACGGTTACCAAGTCTTGCTAATATGAAATACGAGCTTTCAAGCGAGTGAAAGGGGATTCAACTGTCAGAACCAGTAAGAAAGAAATAGGCCTCAGTCAAATAAGACTGGCAAAGGAACTTTGGCTCAACAAAAGCATTAAACTTTGAGCTGAAACAGAAAAAGGGTTTAGCCATTTCCGTCTTCTAAGACGCCGAATTTCATTATCATAAATTTCCTTCATTTTCGTAGAGAGATAGAGCGTCTACACATAGAAGGAGAGATTGGATTGAAGGAGAGAGGAGAGGAGCTTCAAGCAATGCCTCTGCAAATTCCTCGCAGCAAAGATTGTTCAATCGAGGAACTTTCTGAGCTCTCTGTTTGCTTGAATGTTGAATCAGCTTACAACCTAATGCTTGCTTTTCATTCCATGCTTTTTCCTTCGGGCACCTACGTGATATCTTTCAGTTCAGGTTTCAGGTCTGCCGGCATGAGTTTGGGTTTGCCAAGGCCAAAAAATGTTTATTGGTTCAGATTTGGTTATTTCGCCAAACGCACCCCGACTCTTTATTTTACTTTTCTGTTTCTCAAATTTCATTATTGAAATTTCAAAATCATAACAGCTCACCCCAAATCTCACAGTAATTGTCAATATAAATTTACATTTCATATATTCAACTTTGCTTTTAAAAAAAAGTATATTATTGTCCCTCAAATACATTCCTAAACTATCTTAACAATAGATTGATAAATATTCAATGAATATTTTTATAACTATTTGAATACTGCCAAAAAGTAATTATCATAACTATTTCATGTTGAAGAGATGAAAGACATGTTTAGAGTTTTACCCTTGAGATGTTTTTATTGAAAAATTTATTATTTAATTTTAATAAGAATTAATCTCACTTAAAAAGTGAGTTAAAAATTTAAAAAAAATAAAGATAAAAGACAAATAAATTTATCTATTTCACTCACAATCAATCATCAACTATATTATATGTATATAAAATTTAATAAAAATAATTTAAAATATAATTAAAGAAGAATTATATACCTAAAATTGTATACGACAATCAATACAATTTTTAAAGAATATAATTTGTAATAAAGCTTCTGATATAGAATGAATAAAAATAAGACACATAAAAGTTTATTTTTTAAATAATATCAATATCATAATAAGTTTGAATAATAATATGAGATTGAAATTGTATTTATAGCTTGTAGTTAAATAAATGATAAATATGAAAATAAAATAAATAAATAAATTTAATGATAAATAATAAATAAATATGACAATACCTTTAACCAAGATAAGGGTAAAATTCTCAAATTAAAATTTTAATTAAATATATCTAATAATTACATTCAATTTTCATCAGCCTCTCCCTTTAAGAAAACGATTTAATTACAAATGGTGCAGTTTTTAATCTAATTGTATAGCTGGACTTAAATGTCCCAAAAAAAGATACTACTTCTGATTGTTACATGGCAAGAAGCTTTTGGGGACCTAACTGAAATGTCTCCCAAGTATTATGCAGCATATGATGAACTAAAGGTATTATTCTATATGGATTGACATTTCTATCAATCTGCATTCGTACTATGATGGATCATCGATGCTAATGTTTTTTTGTTCTTTTTTAAAAAAAAATACATGGTTGAAGCAAAAAATTCTTTGGAGCAATAACATTGGATAAATCGTCTTAACTTCAAGAATAATGATGTACCTTTCTAATCATACTAATGGTTTAGAAACTTGGATGAGATTTTTTTGTAATTTTTTATTAAATTTGTAGCATCTAACTTTTTGAAGTCTTAATTATAATATCAATTATTTTATTTACACAAATCTTACAAAAACTTTGGAAAGTCTTACTTACAAAAATATTTTTTAATCATACTAATGGTTTAGAAATTTGGATGGGATTTTTTTGTAATTTTTTATTAAATTTGTAGCATCTAACTTTTTGAAGTCTTAATTATAATATCAATTATTTTATCTATGCAAAACTTATAAGAACTTTGGAAAGTCTTATTTATAAAAATATTTTTTAATAAATTTAAACTATCTTAAAGTTTAATAAAGATTCTCTTAGAAATGAGAAACTGTTTTCTTTGCTTATTATAAATTTTATTTTCAGGTCCTATAAGCAATCAAAATTATACTTTTATGTTTTTTATATTAAAATTTTAATATTTACTGTATTTATTAAGTATGTAATATAATATTAATTATTTTAAATTCTAGATATATAGAATGCATGAGTTTGAGGCTAATCAAACAATTAATGTCTATAATTCATAAATCCCAGGCAATAACCTGTGCTCTCAAAGGAACTACAGAGAAAAAAAAAAAAAGATATAGAAAAAGAAACAAGAGAAAATCCTTGGTTTGTTATCACATTCAAGAGTTCTTGGAGTACAAATCTTAGTCAACCTCCCCTGCTCTTAGCAACGTTCTTTTTTTTTTTAATGAATACAAGGGGGCATGAGCCCCAAAGAAAAGAAAAAATCCTACGCAACAATTTTCCTAGGAAGAGACACTTGCATAGTGTCCGCCAGAATCAAAATCTTCAAAGGTTCAGTGGCTGTCTACAACATAGTTGTTCCTGAAGAGGCCATCACCCCTTGAGACGCGAGCCAGTCAGTACAAAAATTCTGCTCCCGATAAATATGTCTGAGTTGGATATCTTCGAAAGTATGTATGAGATTGGATATTGCCAGTAAAATAGATGAATTGCTAACATTCCCATTGGTCACCACTTGCATGAGAGCTTTGGAGTCTGATTCAACTTCTAATTTCTTACATTCCCTTTCTTTAGCTAATAAGAGACCTTGATAATGGTCCCAGCATTCTGCATGAAAGACTGTCGCTTGGCCACATGACCTGTAAAAACTAGCCACCCAATTCCCCATATCATCTCTTATTAACCCTCCACAATCATTTACACCATTTTCTTTTCTTGCTCCATCAGTATTTAGTTTAAACCATCGGTATTGAGGAGGATACCAGTGCAGTAATCTAGTTTCTTTTTGAGTAGGGATTGTCACCTTCTGATCCTTGATATCATCTTCAATTTGATTCTCCTGTTGTATAATTATAGCGACTCCATTTCTTGGCCATAAAAATTTAGGATTACACAACGCTTGATTTCTCCAATACCATATTCTCCAATACGTAAGAGAGCATATTATGTGACACCTACCTGTTTTCACCTTAGCCAAATTATTTTTAATGTTATATTCAATCCACTCTGATAAAGAGCAACAATAATAACAAATTAAGCATTTTCCCATTGTAGACCCTAAAATTTGATTTTAGAGGCGCCACCTATCTAAATTGTCTAAGGGTGAGATCGAATATCTAACTAAAAAAAAATGGTCTACGTTTTTAGAGATTTAGTTCGGGGGTTGGTTACGTTTTAGGAAAGGTATTAGCACCCCAAATGCCCTTTTGGTACAAAAAATGATGTTATTAATTTATCTTGATTAATTAACGTTGGTCTTTAAAAAAAGATTTTTTTAAAAAAATATTTTTAAAAATAATTCCTGCCCATTCTGGATTGGGATAAAAATGATTTTGAGAAGAATCTTCTTTCTATTCCAAGCCGGGGTTTAAAAAATCTTAGGAAAATCATTTCCTCATAAAATTTCCTATGCAAAAAGACACTTTATTTTAAGACATCAATGTCTTCTTAAAATTCAAGATTCGCTATATCAAATTCTAATTAAAATTACATCTAAACATTTATCATGAATATAAAAGTCATCTTGAAGTCAACATAATGCTGAATAAAGACTTCCTTTCCTAACAAGAATAATTCATACTATTAAAACTTCTAAGGGTTAAGGAACAACCCATTAATTATAATCAACCCAACTACACCAATTCTTAGATTAGGTATTCCACGTTGTCTTGAATTCCTATGTTAAGCAATCCATCCATAACTAAATGACACAGGTAAATCTTCAACTAAGCATCCTAATTAAACCAAAATGCAAAAAACATCTTCAAGAAGCGTACAAACTCAAAAGCAAAAGAAAATCAATAACAGTCCACATCAAAGCTGGCAAGCCGCATAAATTTTAAAGAGCAAGAATCAAACAAAAACAAATAGGGCGCCATCCAACATTCAAGTAACAGTTTCAATCGGAATTCTACCTGATTCTCGTTGTTCCACTAAGGAGTATGGCGGGTTCAGTTAGCAAGAAACTTGGCTGGGTTTAAGAGAACCTTCAAAGATGCTAGCTTTCTGAAGAACAAATCTTCCAAGTGATGAACCAACCTTCTATCACGATGAATGGCAGGCAACTCTAAAGAAGATGATAGCATTGTCGTCTTTGGGTAAGGATGCTGGTTTCTCGAGAGTGCAGTAAGGATGCCTTCGTTTTGGGTGAGGAAGTGCTGACGGCTTGCGGGGCGTAATAGTTTAGCTTCTTTGGACTTGTTGCTAGTCTTGTTCTGTGGCTGTCAGTGACGTTCTTCAGGGTTTGGTGCTGCGTCGTGGAGACGTTTGAGACTAAGACGACAGACGTAGTGTTGCTTGTGATGAAGTCGGCGATGCAATGTGACACTGCAGAAGACTGGGCAGCCGATGGTGTAGTGCGAAAATCAGTAAGCACTGGCTTTAGTCCAGGCCGCCGGTCTCTAAAGTAGGAAGAAGTCCTTGAAGGGAAGTGATGACAGCAAAGTGGAAGGGTGTCGTCGTTGAGCCAACTGCCTTCCTATGGGTGGGTGGTGTGAGGGAGGCTGGCTTGGATGAAGAACAAGGGCAAGATGGAGGAAAGGTCTGCTTTCCGATTTTTTGGTTTAGGTGGTCTTGAGTTTCAAGGCTAAGTGATTAGTTTTCTTGTCTCCGTAGGTTCTCTGTTTTCTAGGCTGGGATGTGTGTTTTGGTTTTTGATTATTTGGCTTAAGTTACCTACAGCAGAAAAAGGAGAGTTGGGATGTTGGAACTGTCACTTGGGTGCTAGGTGGTCCCGAGTTTAAAGATGAGTTGCTGTATTTTGTCTTGTTTCCGTGAAAGTGCTACGTTTTTAGGCTCTAGTTTTTTTGCTTTTTCCATGTGTGTTTGTAGTGCAGTGGAGAGTGGGATTTTGGTGGCTGAAGTGTGACAGGAGTTTCTTTGAGGTGAAGGTCGGATAGCTGTATTTTTTTTTGCTCTTCTCTTGTCCCTGAACTCTCCTTTCTTGTGCATGAGTGAGTGTTTTTATAATTACTTAATTTAGAGTTTGTTTTTTAGTTAAATTCTTATTTCCTAACTTCATCTTAACTCTTATCTTTTTATCTTTTTAATTCTAACATTTTATTTATCTTTTAGATTTCAGATTTTTATCTTTATCATCCTATTATTCTTGAATTATTTATGTTCTTTTATCTTTTTTCTATCTCTTTATTATCTTTTATCTTTATCTCTTTATTATTTTCTCTTCAATTTATCTTGTATTGTCATTTTTAAATTTTGATTATCTTGTCTTTTATTTTTTCTAATTTTATTTTAGTTTTATTTTAAAATTTTATTTTTTGGTTTGGGCTTGATTTATTTTTGAGCTTATTTATTTTATTTTGTTATTTTTTAGTTTGAGTTGGGGTTTGTAATTTATGTTAAAGTTTTGAAAAATGGGCCGGACAAAATTAGGTATCTACAGATTGCCCCCCTTTGCTCATCTTTTAGGAACTAGAAGATGGGTAAAGGTTGAGAGACACTATTTTGTTCGAGTCAGTATACAATGCGAAGGGTTATTGTCCACCCAACATGGACCAGAAACGATCATAGGATTTTCTCTTTTAATCCTAAGTTTGGAAGGGTTACCGTTCACCCAACAGGGACAAAAAATGACGTTAGAATTTTTTCTTTTAATCCTAAGTTCAGAAGGGTTACAGTCCACCCAATAGAGACCAATATGACCTTAGGATTTCCTCTTTTAATCCTAAGTTCGGAAGGGACTGTCCACCCAAAAGGACCAATATGACCTTAGGATTTTCTTTTTTAATCTTAAGCTCGGAAGGGCTATTGTCCACCCAACAGGGACCAAAAACGAACTTAATATTTTCTCTTTTAATCTTAAGTTCAGAAGGGCTATTGTCCACCCAAACAAGGACCAAAATGACCTTAGGATTTCCTCTTTTAATCCTAAGATCGAAAGGGTTACCATCCACCCTATAGGGACCAAAAATAATCTCAGGATTTCCTCTTTTAATCCTAAGATTGGAAGGGTTACCGTCCACCCTACAGGGACCAAAAAAATGACCTTTGAATGGGTTCTTCTTGTAATGACCTAATTTGAGTTGTATAAATTTTTCTCTAACTTGATATGGATGAGTTCTTTCTAAAATAGTTTTTCATTGATATAAGATGAGATGCTTATGCTTGTGCATGTTTGATATGATAATGTAAAATCCCAATTTTTAATTTTAGGGACATGCTTGACCTGTGAAAGTTTTAATTTTCTTGGGAATTTAGGCAATGATGGTATGCTTGTATGCAATGATGCAATATTATCCTATGATGATGCATGCTAACATACTAGAAAAATGAAATTTTTGTAAATTGTAAAAAAATTCTACTCCACGACCTTTGGGAGCTTTTAAGTTAGCTCTGGCACTTTTAGGTCTTCTGACTTGCTCTGTCTAGAAGTATTGCCCCAGTGTCATTGAATTCTTAATACATTCCTTGACCAAGTTTTCTATTTATAAAGATGTCATTATTTGCTATATTGCCCCTGTTTGCATATCTGGGTTAAAACCCTTTTTGACATAGTCCTTGAATGTAACTTGTCTCTTTCTCTTCTAGGAAAAATTAAGGGTGTGATGCCTTCAACATTCACTCAAGACATTTTTCATTCATCATGTCTTGAAGTCATACTTTAAAACTTTTCTTCTCTCATCATTAGAGTTTTGCCAATTTTCAATTCATGTCTTGTCCATTTAGGCAATACCTTTTACTGGCACTTGACAATTTTTGCTTTGCATGAGAATGCATTTTTTTTAAAAAAAAGAAAAAGAAAAATGAGGATGGCTTATGACACAAGGGATATGCAACTTGGTACTTTGGCCTTTCAAATGAGATATCAATGAATTGATCAATAACCCATTGCCCCAGTTTAAACAGGTTAAAGTATTAGAAACTTTTGGGGCAATACCTTTGGGGATCAAGCTTGATTCCTTTTGGTGGGTTATAGCCCCATAGGAGAAGTTTCATTATATCTTTTTGAGTCTCTCCTTTCTTTAAAGGTGGGTCATTTAGGTATGGATTTTTCCATTTGATTGCCCCCCAATTTAGATTATGACTGCCCATGAGCAAAAATGTTGAAAAGAGTTTTTCTTAACTCAATTCTCTTTTATTATCCAAGTCATGCCTCAAGGGAATGCTCATAATATATTCAATTCTCTAGAATCAAAAGTACTTTGTTAAGACCCACTCTAATCTCTCAAGTATTTGCACTCTTAAATAAGTGTTTGCACTCACAAATACCCCATAGGCTTGTTTTCGTGTCCCTCTTCACTTCAGTTAGTTCACCATATTAGCCAAGATCACTAGGACTTTTCTTAGTTTGTAATGTAAGGCCTAGGTAATGGGTATAAAGAGACAAGGATTTATCAAATAAGGAAAGTGTGAAGTATTGAGCACATGATGTCTTATTTTTCACTTTTTCTTTTTTGGATAAGCTTATGGCTCAAGGTGAAGTCGATTTCTCTTTACTAGTCTCTTTTTTCTTTCCGCTAGCTCCCTCTTTTTTGGTCTAGCACTTTTTTTTTCATTTTTTTTCAATATTTCTTCTCTTTTTCTTTTTTTTTTATTTGTGCTTTTTCACATAGTTTTGGAAGGATTCTTTCAATCCTTTCACTTGAGCCTTATATTGTCACTCATAGCATTTTCCTTCTTTGATAGTAAGGATACTCCTTTTAGCTCTCCATCAAGGTAGAGTAATAGTTTTTCAAATTGAAAGGTTAAAGTTGGTGTGGGTCAAAGGAAGAAAGTTGGATGGTGGTCTTGCCATCCTTTTATAGGCTCAAATGGGTGACTATGGGAGTTCTAATATTAGGGTTTGGCTTGAAAGGCTCAAACTGCCCAAAGATGGCCTAGGTCATTTCTTGAATAATGTGATGTCTAACAAATAGCCTCAAGGGGCATTTAAACAGGTTTTAGGGTATATGTTTTTCCACAATAAGCACACTCTCACTATAGGCTCTTTTTTCATCATTCTTTAATAATGAGACACTCAGTCATCCAAGAGAATTGAGTATTTAAGCAAACGTATTTTATCATTGATAATTGGATTTATTAAGAATGAGATTAAGAAAAATTCTTCTTCATTCATTAGCTCATGAGCATCAATGTTTAGGATAAATCATATTGCCCCAGTGTTAATTTAGTTTGATAGGCAAAAGAAATTGGATGAAAAGTAATGCATTTATCTTGCTAAGCATTTTATTGAATTGAAAGGTGTGCCCATACAAACTCCTTCCTAAGGCCTTTGGCAGAGCCATTAACAGGTGCCATAAAATGAAAGATGCAAAACAAATACGAAAGTAGGAAGTAATATAACTTGTAGTAGGTGGTATAAGAACAGACCCACTAACTGAAGTCAACTGGTTCATTCCAATGACAAGATCTTGATTTTACCCATGCTGCTCTAGTGTTGATCATTTGGATTGTCATGATTAGGTAAGGGATTATTATGAACATCTGGTCTTGGTTGCTCAGGTTCAAAAGTTAACTACTTAGCGTCAATCAGTCTCTAAACCCTCCTTTTAAATGCAGGACAGTTATCAACAAAGTGGCCCTTTGTCCCTGCATGATAAGCACAAGTAAGCTGCTCATTGTACCATGGCAGATATGGGGGTTGAAAGGTATGCAATAAAACCAAAGATACTAGATTGTTCTGTAACAACTAGGGTAAGAGTTCAGAGTACGATATTGGGATTGGATCAAAGTTCTCAACTTTCTTATTAAGTTGCTGCCTCGATTGATTTTGCTGATATCATTGGGATTGTTGTTGATTGTGTTGAGAAGCTTGGGCAACTGCTGCTTATAGAGTTGGTGCAGAAATGTTCACAATAGGGGTATTACCCTTCTATTTTCCTTTTTGATGGTATTCTACTGAGTGCACTCCTTTTTTTTTCTTATCATTTTGAAATTTCTTTTGGCTCTTAGTAATTGGCTTTCCCATCTTTCCTGTTGTGACTCCTCTTTCTACCATTTCACCAACAACAACTAAGTCAGAAAAATTAGTAGACGTGCATGCCACTATTGTAGCATAATAAGGATCCTCTAGAGTGCTCATAAAAAAGGTGATCATTTCTTTATCAGATACAGGTGGTTGCACTTGAATCGCTATGTTTCTCCACCTCTGAGCATAATCCTTAAACGATTCTTTTTCTTCTTTTCTCATGTCTTGCAAGTGAAACCTATCAGGAGCAATGTTCCTGTTGTATCTATACTGCCTCATAAAGGACTCAGCCAAGTCCTTCCAAGTGCGAATAGAATGGCGATCCAAGCTTAAATACCATTCTGCAGCCTCATCAATCAAACTATCTTGGAAGACATGCATTAGTATCTTTTCATCATTAGAATAAGCTGTTATTTTTTGGATGTACATGAGAAGATGGGTCTTTGGACAAGATGTCCCATTATAATTGATAAATTTAGGAACTTTAAACTTTGGTGGCAAGATCACATCAGGGACTAGTCCCATTGCTGAGAGATCCAACACATCATCATCATCCGAGAATCTTTCGATCTTTCTCATTCTAGCTTCTAGAATCTCATACCTCTCTTGGGCCTTGGCTTCCTCAATGGCCTTCCTCAATTTCTCCTATTCTGCTGGATCATGAAAGTTTGGGATGATTTTTGACTTCTGGGCCATTTTCATGGTAAGAGTTTTGGGCTTGCTGATCCTTAGGTTGCTCTTGATTACAAATATCTTTTGGCCCTCGATAGCTATTTTGAGCTTCTTGTTCTTGATTGTGGGGATCTTTTGGCTCTTGATAGCTATTTTGAGCTTGTAATTTTATCATTTCTATCATTTTGGCTAACTGACCCTTAAGTTGGTCGATCTCGCTCTGCATTTCCTCCATTGTCTTTTCTTGCCTAGGATTTTCCTGACCTAAGCCTTCCATCTGCCAACTTTGGGAACGTGTTGTCAGAGCCATGATTACTTTTTTATCCTTTTGAATAAACAATGTATTATTGGTATGCAAATGAGTATATATGCATATGAATGTGATGCGATGCATGAAGTCGAAAATGTGCAACTTATGCAAGTGTTAATGAAGAATGCATGCTTCTTCTTTTTTTTAGACCTATTTCTACCCATGTTGGTGAAGGTCTGCATCTCCTAGGCAAATCCCTAAATTATTCGCTATTCTAATTTATCTTCTCAAAGAAAGAGTTTCAGAAATCTTAAAAGGCTATTCTCTCTTTTTTTTAACCCCATATATCCTAAATGTAAATAAATCTCAAGTTTAAGGACTTCATGTATATAGGAATAACATTTATATGGCAGGAGAATTGTGCTAAAAATACAATCACAAATACGTGATGAGATAAAGGAAATATTCCCCATCGTGCCTAACTTTAGGTAACTCCAAAGTCCTTGTTCACTCTCATGGGCTTGGGCCAACATTCTTTCTCACAAGGGATAGCTCTAAGGCTATTTTAGTGTAAAGGCATGTTCTATGTTTCTTACATCAAGTCCCCAAATTATCCACGGAAGGATAAATTTGAGTGAGGTGTTTCGGGCATCCATACGGAGACCGAAGGTCTCTTGAAGGCTAACCTTACTACACCTCTCTAGTCTACAAGGTACCTTAAATGGCTCGGGTATAGGGTACAGGGGTCATGACTTTCCCTTTATTCTAGTGTGTGGTGAGAGTGACACTATGTGTAGGGAATCATATCCAAATCTATATAAAAAATCACATGCAAATATATACATTTATAAAAATAAACAAGTACAAAATTTAAACACCCAAAAATACTAGAAGCTAGTAAGCGTACCTTTTATTTTGTCATCTCCACAGAAATAAACTAACAAATTAATCAAGAAATTAATAAGATCATTTTTAAATTGGCCTAACCCTCTAATATCTCCAGTGGAGTCACCAAGCTGTTGACCCTAACATTTGATTTGGAGTTGCCACTGACCTAAATTGTCTAAGGGTGAGATTGGATACCTAACTAAAAAAAATGGTCTGCATTTTTAGAGATTGAGTTCGGGGGTTAGTTACGTTTTAGGAAAGGTGTTAGCACCCCAAATGCCCTTTCAGTACCAAAAATGATCCTATTAATTTATCTTAATTAATTAACGTTGGTCTTTAAAAAAAGATTTTTTTTAAAAAGTATTTTGAAAATAATCCCTACCCATTCTGGATTGGGATAAAAATAATTTTAAGAAGAATCTCCTTTCTATTTCAGGCCGAAGTTTAAAAAATCTTAGGAAAATCATTTCCTCACAAAATTTCCTATGCAAAAAGGCACTTTATTTTAAGACATCAATGTCTTCTTAAAATTCAAGATTCGCTATATCAAATTCTAATTAAAATTACATCTAAACATTTATCAGGAATATAAAAGTCATCTTGAAGTCAACATAATGCTGAATAAAGACTTCCTTTCCTGACAAGAATAATTCATACTATTAAAACTTCTAAGGGTTAAGGAACAACCCATTAATTATAATCAACCCAACTGCACCAATTCTTAGATTAGGTATTCCACATTGTCTTGAATTCCTATGTTAAGCAATCCATCCATAACCACATGACACAAGTAAATCTTCAACTAAGCATCCTAATTAAACCAAAATGCAGAAAACATCTTCAATAAGCGTACAAACTCAAAAGCAAAAGAAAATTAATAACAATCCACATCAAAGTTGGCAAGCCGCATAAATTTTAAAGAGCAAGAATCCAACAAAAACAAACAGGGCGCCATCCAACATTCAAGTAGCAGTTTCAATTGGAAGTCTACCTAATTCTTGTTGATCCACTAAGGAGTATGGCGGGTTCAGTTAGCAAGAAACTTGGCTGGGTTTAAGAGAACCTTCAAAGATGCTAGCTTTCTGAAGAACAAATCTTCCAAGTGACGAACCAACCTTCTATCACAATGAACGGCGGGCAACTCTAAAGAAGATGATAGCGTTGTCGTCTTTGGGTAAGGATGCTGGTTTCTCGAGAGTGTAGTAAGGATGCCTTCATGTTGGGTGAGGAAGTGCTGATGGCTTGCGGGGCGCAACAGTTGAGCTTCTTTGGACTTGTTGCTGGTCTTGTTCTGTGGCTGTCGGTGACATTCTTCAGGGTTTGGTGCTACGTCGTGGAGACGTTTGAGACTAAGACGACAGGCGCATCATTGCTTGTGATGAAGTCAGCGATGCAGTGTGACACTACAGAAGACGGGCAGCCAACGGTGTGGTACAAAAATCAGTAAGCACCGGCTTTAGTCCAGGCTGCCGGTCTCTAAAGTAGGAAGGAGTCCTTGAAGGGAAGTGATGACAACAACGTGGAAGGGTGTCGTCGTTGAGCCAGCTGCCTTCCTATGGATGGGTGATGTGATGGAGGCTGGCTTGGACAAAGAACAGGGGCAAGATGGAGGAGAGGTCTGCTTTCTGTTTTTTTGGTTTGGGTGGTCTTGAGTTTCAAGGCTAAGTGATCGGTTTTCTTGTCTCCGTAGGTTCTCTGTTTTCTGGGCTGGGATGTGTGTTTTGGTTTTTGATTATTTGGCTTGAGTTACCTACAGCAGAGAAAGGAGAGTTGGGGTGTTGGAACTGTCGCTTGGGTGCTAGGTGGTCCCAGGTTTAAGGATGAGTTACGGTATTTTGTCTTGTTTCTGTGAAAGTGCTACGTTTTTAGGCTCCAGTTTTTTTGCTTTTTCCATGTGTGTCTGTAGTGCAGTGGAGAGTGGGATTTTGGTGGCCGGAGTGTGATGGGAGTTTCTTTGAGGTGAAGGTCGGGTAGCTGTATTTTTTTTTTTCGCTCTTCTCTTGTCTCTGAACTCTCCTTTCTTGTGCATGAGTGGGTGTTTTTATAATTACTTAATTTAGAGTTTGTTTTTTAGTTAAATTCTTATTTCCTAACTTCATCTTAACTCTTATCTTTTATCTTTTTATCTTTTTAATTCTAACATTTTATTTATCTTTTAGATTTCAGATTTTTATCTTTAGCATCCTATTATTCTTGAATTATTTATCTTCTTTTATCTTTTTTTTATCTCTTTATTATTTTTTATCTTTACCTCTTTATTATTTTCTCTTCAATTTATCTTGTATTATCATTTTTAAATTTTGATTATCTTGTCTTTTATTTTTTCTAATTTTATTTTAGTTTTATTTTAAAATTTTATTTTTTAGTTTAGGCTTGATTTATTTTTGAGCTTATTTATTTTATTTTGTTATTTTTTAGTTTGAGTTGGGGTTTGTAATTTATGTTAAAGTTTTGAGAAGTGGGCTGAACAAAATTAGGTGTTTACATCTATTAGGTAAGGTTGACTACGTGAATCAAATGATACCATAAACTTTTAGTCGAAATCAAATTTTTAGATATACTATTTAACTAAAGGTCTCTTTTAATCATTTCTCTAAGTGGACATGTCAAAACGGGCCGGCCCGCCCTGGCCTGCCCCAACCTGCGTAAGCCAACAATTAGGTGGGACGAGGCGAGCCAGCCCACATAATTGGCTAGTTAGAAAATTTCAGTCTAACTCGCCTCGCGGCGGGTTGCAGGTTATACGGGCTAGCCCATCAATAATTAAAAAAAAGAATTTATTAAAAATTAGAGTTTATAAATGATAGTAAATGACTATGTAAATTTAATATAGTAATTTTAAAACAATTGCAAATGAATATAATTAAATTCGCCTTTTAATAATGTACCTAAAGGCATAACCTAGATTTATCTCGTAATAAATTATAAAAATCTTGATTCTACTCATAAAATTGCTAATATACAACATCATTTTTTAGACAAAACTTCAATAATATTACTGACATACATGCACAATAAAATACGTGCTTACAAAGACATAAATGTCATGTTTTTATATGTAATAAAGTCTAACACTAATGTCATTTAAAATAAATTACATGCTAATTAAAAATAGAGTTATGCTATTAGACATTTATACCACTATTCCTATATATGCAATGTTTGAGTTTTGCACCTTAAATTATGATAATATAAAAGTTGAAGAACCTAATACAAATATAAAGATAGTACTTTCTGCTTCAAAAAATAATATATAAATGTGATATTGATGATAGCTATATAACAATACAAGCTTTATACTATCACCTGAATGATTCATAATGAGTTATTACATTGTATAATAATTTGTCTTCTCTTTGAACTCATCAATTTTTACTTGCCTTTTAGTTTGAAACCTTTCAAACTTTACAGTCACCTATAAAATCACACATTATATATAAGATATTCAAAACATTAAAAAATTATATCTAAACTACATGAGAATCCTGCCTCAATTGCATAATCCAAATTGGAATCAAATGACAATAATTTAAATTGCTCTCCTCTTCCAATTCATATCCATTGATCTTGTTGTCATAATAGTATAACTTACAACAATTTTATGAAAGTTGAAACCATTTTAAATTATATGTCATTTTAGAGAAAAATTATAGTTATGTGGGTCAAAACCTGTGGGTTCAACCCGCCCCAACCCGCATTGACCTGCGGGTTATGCGGGGGTGGGCTAATTTACCCGCGAATAAATGGGCCACCTATATAGTAACCTAACCCGCCCCTTATGCGGGGCGGGATGGGCTAGCTTGGCGGGCCAAGCCCATTTTGACATCTCTATCTCTAAGTATCCTTTTTGGTCTTCCTCTACATCTTTTCACAAGACTAAACACTATTTGATCAACCTTTCTCACTGGTGCTTCTTGCGATTTTCTTTGTACATACCCAAATCACCGTAATCAGGTTTCTGTTATTTTCTTCTCAATAGGCGCCACCCTAACTCTTTCCTGAATATAATCATTTTGAATTTTGTCTTTTCTTGTATGTCCACTCATCCATCTCAACATTCTCATCTCTGCCACCTCCATTTTTTGCTCTTGTTGACCTTTCAAAGCCTATCACTCACTGTCATAGAGCATAGCTGGTCAAATGGTGTTCGATAAAACTTCCCTTTAAGCTTGATAGATATTTTGCAATCACAAATGACCCCCGATGTGTTTCTCCATTTTATCCATCTAGCTTGGATCCCGTGTGTGACATTCCTATCAATCTCCCTATTACTTTGTAAAATCAACCCAAGATACCAAAATTTGGACACCTGTGGTATACTCTGCTCCCCAAATTTTATCTTCAAATCACTGTTTTCTCGCCTCTTGCTAAATTTAAACTCCATATACTCTGTTTTATTCCAGTTAAATGAAAACCTTTTGATTCCAAGGCTTCCTCCATATTTCTAATTTACAATTTGCCCCCTCTCTTAATTTCTCTACTAAGACTATGTCATTAGTCAATAGCACACATTTTAGAACTACATCTTAAATGTGTCCAGTAAGTACATCTATTACTAAAGTGAAAAGGTATAGATTTAAGGATGACCCTTAATGCAGACCGATCCTTGTGGGAAAATCTTCTATTATCCCTGCTTGAATTCGCACATTTGTTGTAACTCCATCATATATATCCTTCATGGCAAGAATATAAGTAACACGAACACCCTTCTTTTCCAATGCCTTCTATAGGACTTCCCTTGACACTCTATCATAAGTTTTTTTCACTCTGATAAAGAGCAATCATAAAAATTGACGAGGGCATTTCAGTTAACAATATCAGACCATATTTTTTGAGCCATTCTACAATTCCTCAAAGTATGAATTACAGTTTCCTCCAATTGGTCACACCAGCTATATGAGGGATCCCTATTGTTCCATTTGGCCGTGTAACTTCTAGTTGATAGCCTTCCATGTTTAACCTGCCACATAAAAGTTCTTTTACAATATGGCACCAGAAGTCTCCAGATTTGTTTCCAAACAAAACTGCTATCCTGCCATTCAAATTTAGGTAGATTAATACAAGCACTATGGATTGAGAACTCTTCTCCATTTTCCCATTTTAATTTATGCGAGCCTAAGCCTTGTTGAGGGGGGAAAATCCCTTGGATTTTGTAACAGTCTCCTGCAGCAACAAATTATTTAAGTAGTCCCAATCTTAATCATAATTATTCCGCACCAAGTCTTTCACTCTTACATCAACTAAATCTTCATGAATTGACTCTTTTGCTTCCTGTAAGGGTTGGACCAGGAAGCCAACAATCCAGCCAAAATTTTGTTACACTGCCATCTCTTAACTCCCATTGAATATTATTTTCCAAAATATGCCAAACCCCCACTACAGCTTTCCATAATTTAGAATCAGTATTTTTGCATTGAATTGTTCTCGGTCAATCATCATAGTGTCCATATTTAAGGACTTGATTCAAAGGCCAGAATCACTAGTCTGAATTCTCCAAGCCAATTTTAACAAACAAGTAGTATTCATTTTGTTCATATCTCTAAGTCCCAAAACTCCTCTATCCTTTGGTTGACATAGTTTTCTAACAGATAGGGTGGGCAACCTTTTTGTTAACATCATGGCCCCAAATAAAAGCTCTATGCAATTTCTCAATTTCACAACAAACCACCAAACCAGAACTTAATGAGATAAATTAATTCTACTAGCCAGAGACAAAAATTGAGCTTTCTATCCTGCTAATTTTTCACGAATTTTATTAATAATATAAGAATAATTTTTCTTTCCTCTTTCACTTAGAGTAAGGCAAATTCCCAAGTAACACTCTAAGTTGTTAGTTTTATGAAAACCAGTTTTGTTCGCAATATCATTAGCTAAATCATCAAAGACATTTCTAGAAAAAAAGATACTAGTTTTTTCCTTGTTTATGTGCTGACCAAAAGCATCACAGAAATGCTGAAGAGTTTGAATCACCATGTCCAATTGTTGCATGGATGCTTTTGAAATTAAAAGAAGATCATCTACAAAAGGTAAATGAGAGATCTCTGGCCATGTCTTCCAACTTTAATAGCGTTCCACCAATTTTGCTGAATCTCATCCTGTATCAAATGACTAAGTTTTTCCATACAGAAAACAAAGAGATAAGAGGACAAAGGATCACCTTGTGTTATACCTTGTGATGGTTTGAATTGGCCAATCTTGCTTTCATTTCATAAAACATCCATAGTTGAAGATGTGACATAGTTTAAGATCATACTTCTCATGTTTAATGGAATCCCCATTTCTTCTAGAACTTCTTGTAAAAATTCACAATTAAATTTATCATAGGCCTTTTCCAAATCAATTTTAATTGCCATAAGGTCTTCACCAGTTCTCCTCCTCTTCACAAAGTAAATTATTTTTCCTGCAATAATTATGTTATCGTGAATTAACCTGTCTGGAATGAAACTAGCTTGATTGGGAGATATCATGCAATTTAAGATTCTTTTCATTCTATTAGCAATTATTTTTGTAATGCACTTATAAGTACATTGCAAAGAAAAATTGGCCAGAATTGATTTGGAAGTTCTGGTTTGTCAACTTTTGGTATCTGAGCTATCAAAGTATTATTAATCTTCATCACATCTTTTGATCCGTCAAAGATCTTCTGGATAAAATGGCAAAGAGAATCTCCCACACAACTCCATCTATTTTGATAGAAAAGAGCTAGAAAGCGATTATCACCCGGAGCTTTTAACGGGCCCATACTGAAAATAGCCAACCTAATTTCTTCTCTGGTTACCCCTGATGCCAAGAAATTCCTATCCCCAGTTTGAATTGAAGGAAAGGAAATATTTGTTTGAAGCTGAAATTTCCTCACCTTTTCTCAGTAAATAGATTTCTGAAAAAATCCACCACTGTGTTTTTGACTTGACAGTCATCGGATATCCATTTCCCATCTGTTCCTCTGATCACGGATACTCTACTTCTTCTTCTAGCAATAGCTCGGGTATGATAAAAGCAGTTATTCTTGTCACCATCCCGAATCCATTGAGCGCGAATTTTTTGATGCCAAAGCATTTCTTGTTGGCACATCACCTTACGTAATTCTTGTTGCAGCTCCACCTTATCAAGGAAGTGGTTCCATTTTTTTTCCAAAGCCAGTTGTGCCCCTTTAATTCTGGCTAGGAGTTTTCTCTTTCTTGTTCTAATATGTCGGAAAACTTCACGGTTCCACTCTTTGATTTTTCCTGTAAAAACTTCAATGTTTCTTTCAAGATTTTGATTAGTATTCCATACAGAATATAAAAAGGTTGAAATAAGGGATGAGATAGCCACATAGCTTCAAACCTAAAAGGTCTGTCAGCAGCATTTCTCGTGTTTCTTCGGAAGAAAACTTTTAATGGATGGTGATCGGAATAAGTTCCAGGTAAAACTTGAATCCCAGCTTCGGTAAAAGTGCAACGCCACCAATGGTTACATAATCCTCTATCAAGCCTTTAAAACACTCTATCATAGGGGTGCTTTTTTGGACCTCTCCGAGTAAATTTGCTCTTTTCCCAGCCAACATCCAAAAAGCCACATCTCTCAAACCAATGGATGAAATTGCGACTCATAGTTGGATTGTATGGAGCACCTCCTTTTTTTTCTTCTTAGGTTTTTATATCATTGAAATCTCCCAGCAGTAGCCAAGGGGCTTCTATGGTCTCTCCAATTTTTTCTAAATCCTCTTGCATATGTTTTCTCTCCTCAGCATAAGGGCTAGCATATGTTACTGTCAGAAAAGAAGTTAGTCGTCTTCTCCATGTAATTTTGAGATGAACATATTGGTTTGAGTTGGTTAGAATGTCCGCTTCCAGATTTTCATTCTTCCAACGCACCCATATTCCTCCAGAAAAACCTTGTCCCTCCACTAAGTAATTGTTTTCAAAGCCCAAACTTGTCATTATCGCATTACCTCTCTCCAGTGCTACTCTGGTCTCTGCCAGAGCAAGAATGGCCGGTTTATGCTCACGGTTTATACTGGCTACACGAGTGAAAAATTCTGTTACCTGCTCCACGACAGTTCCAAAAAATAATAGGATGCATGATTGTTAATAGGTAATAGACAAGATGCAATTAGTGCTCCCACACAACTTCCATACGGTCACCGCCCTGCATTGGTGTCTCCTAGACCACTTCCATGTCCTGTCCAATATCCTCCTGCATGGTTACTCTTTGACCCAAATCTGGAGGTTCACTAGGGCAATCCATATTGCTCGACCCAACAGGTTGCTGGAAAAGGAAAGAATTTGGGCCAATATTTGGCTGTGAAAAGCTTTTTAATGGTTTTTGTATGGTATAATCAATTTGTTCTTTCTCCTTGACGATCTCGTCTTCAGCGCCAAATTGGAGTATTTACTTTAACTTCTCGTTGCTGATTCCCAAATAAGAACTCCCCATTTGAACTTCCACAGTTTTCTTCCCTTTCATTTCTGCATTATTTTGTCTAAGTATAAATTTAGTGCTTCGTGCTTTTGTCTCACCTTTTCTTCTCACCATTATTGTGTTCATTTAATGCCACAATTAATACTATATTTAAAGTCTCCTGCTGCTCCTGTTTCTCAAAAATGGCACGTGATCTGCGCTCTCCACGTGGTCCCTATTTTCCTCCTCATTATTCATTAAGGCCCGAAAACGTGATACTCCTATCTGACCCCTATCCTCCACTGTTATTTTTTGGCCTTGATTTTCGTTTCCAGCCACTATTTCAGTTCCTCGATCCCTTCGTGGTCTTCTTTGCCGGTAAACCACCATCCAGTCTCCGAACTCCGGCATTGGTGCAGTTTGAGCCTGAAAATTATTTGTACCTTCTCCATTATTTTCTCTATTTTCAATATTTTGATGTATAGGCGGCAATTTTTTCTTTGGGCAAATATCAGCATTGTGTCCATAAACTCCACAATGAAAGTATGTAAGATAAATTCCTTCATACTCCACTCTACTCTGTTACTCCCAAATTAGGACCGCAAATCTCAAATTGGGACATGGTGCCTTCATGGATGTGGAGCTTGGAGGAAGGGTGAGCCCAGAGAATGGCAATAGACTAGAGAGGAATGACGAGAGAAATAGAGAGAATCCAAACTTCAAAGGCAAGGGGTGGTCCGAATACGGACGTTTCCAGGAGGTGTATCAAATAAAGATAACATATGTTTTGATTGGATCCGGTCACCGAGGGTTGACATTACCCAAACTTCACCCATATATACTCATTTGTCTCAAGTGTGTTAAAAAGCCACTCAACCCGACCCAAATTTTTGCCAAATTTTAACTCGGATTCTGACGGGTTATGCCCACCCGTAATGGCAGAGATGTAAAACAACCACCCAACCAAATCTAAGCAATGCAAAGATTACTTAAATTACATTTACCCCTCAAGAGTTTTAAAAATTGCAGTGATCTCTTTTATATTTGTATGTTCACTAGACATGAAAGGTGGTTTGGAGAGTGTGTCAACAAAAAATCAAAGAACAAAAAAAAAAAAAAAAAAAAAAAGACAAGAGTTGTTTGTACGATGAAATTTCAAAGTGGTAGATTGTGAATTTTGAAATTCAAGTGGTGCATGGTGTAGTTTCAGCTAGCCATTTTGATCCCTTTTAACGTCCTCTCTTTTGTTCCCCTCCTAACACCAAACAAAGCCTAAGGAGGTCCCTGTAATTGTTCTAAGTAAACAATTACCTTTTGTAAGTGATCATTTTAATGTTTATAAAACGAATTCTGCACACAAATAAAGTTCCTGTACTTATCCAGTTATGAGTGCAGGGTTAATTCAGCTTAATGACTGTGGTCTGACTTGCAATTGGTGAGAAGTCCCAATGACATCGACGAGAGAAGCAATAGTAAACATGGCATTGCCATTGTGGTGACAACCTACAAATTTAATGGCAAACAAGAAATTACGCAATTGATCACCACTAATCCTATTATACATTATAAAAAATGACAATGGAAAAAGAACAGGACAGGCAATTGATGTTGAATTATTCAAAAGTAACATGGTTAGGATCTGCTAGTAAATTATGCAGCTTAGCTCCCTTCCGTTCCTTGTGCACAAAATAATAGATTACTTCCAGTCCTTCCTTAATACTCTGCACTTTTCAATTCTGCTGACCGAAACATGTGGCAACAAACTCAAGCCGAAGCTTGGATATGTACTGCATGCATCGCAAAGCACAAAATTATCTATTGATTATTAGGTAGCATTTCAGCAATTGCTCCGTTACCACCTTATTTTCCTTGGCTTGCCCCTGTTGGAACCTCTGGTATTCATGCATTTATATGAATGTCAAATCATCAACATAGCCAGAAAAGCTAATCTACAATGTTAGTTACAAGTTTATAGCAGCGCATATTGCGTAGAATATTTTTTCAACTTACCTAGATGTAGAACTTGTTTCTGACATGTCCCTTAAACTGAATGACTTAAACGGTGACTCAGAATCATCAAGAAGTTCTAACTCGAGCAAGGCATCCTCAATGGCCCGAGATAAGTTATTGTCATCACCAGCATTACAATCTCTTTTCTTAAGCATGAAGGACTAATTCTTTCCATACTGTGTCACTACAGATTAAACTTACAGCATTTCCCAATATCCAAAGACAATGTCTGCAGAACAGAGACCAGTTTTAATCAATTTAAGCCTTTTTTATGAGGTAGGAAGCAGGATGCATGACAATAGACAATATTATACCTGGCACGAGTCAGTGCCACATTTGCTCTTTATCTGTTGGAAAGAAAACCCACTTTACCGCTCGCATTAGACCTGACAGTAGAGATTATCATGATATCCTCCTCACCACCTTGGAAGCCATCAACGGAATGAATGCTAACAGAGAAGTCAGTATCAAAATCTGAATTGTACTTCTTAACTTTATCCTGGATTTCATAAACTTGGCCATTGGGCATTATATGGAGATATGACTCCTATGCTGACTTTCCTCCTTGTGCTGGGAAACTCTGTAAAAGAAAGGGAAGGGATTGTGTATATAATATAACATTGTATTCCATAACTGAAGATTTTAAATTTTTTTTACTTTTCTTATCAGGATGCATTTAACATGCGTGCACAAATGGAGAAAGGGAGAGATTAACCTTTTTGAAGGCTTCCAATAATCTCTGAGATAACAGCAGCCTCAACTGTGTTCCTCAAACTGTGTCCACGGCCAGGTTGCTCTTTACTCTTTGATATGTTTATAAAAGAATGGGAGCCAAACATTTTTCCTTCTAGGAAACGCTCACTATAGCTTATCTCTCTGATGCTGGGGGCATCAGACAGTTGCTCATCATAGAACTCTTTATTTGGGAATAAGCTTACAGATGGATGCATTCTATACTGGACACTAAGCAGATGCTTCTTATATCCCAACAATACCATTCTCTCAAACAAACTTCTTCCAAATACAGCATCATTAGACATCTGAAATTTGATCGTTTTAAACATGTTAACAAAGATTTTTAACAATAATATCCACATTTTAAATCACACAAGATAATAGAACTGAAGTACCTTGCTTTTAACCATTGCAGGAAGTTCTCTCATCACCTATGAGAATAGCGCGGTGCAAGCCTGGAAGTTGCAATTATAATGGAGATTGAAGATAATTATTAAAATTATTTAATTAAGATTTTAGTTTAGGAATTACATTGTAATTTAAGGATTTTATCCTTACTTTGTATGAGAATAGCTTTAGATTTATTTGTTATTTATTATTAGGATTATTTTTTTTATTTCGATGTTTATCATTTATTTAGTTATAAGTTATAAATAAGGTTCTAATCTCACGTTATAAGATACTTTTTATTATGATATTGAGTTTATTTAAAAAAATATAGACCTGTCAGTCATATTTTCTATCCATCCTATATTAATTTTGGTATTAGAGCCTGATTCCACAACCTTCTGCTACTCACAACCATCCTCCCTAACACCAAAAAACCACCATTTCACTAGAAAACTACAGATTTTATCAAAAAATTCAACAAGTTCATCACTCTTGATCTACTGCAAAACTCACACTTCAGGCCACCATCTTGGGACATGCACCCCACCACTGAGTTTGGAAGCCGCTAATTATGCCAGAGCTGAAAGATTGCCAAAAAATCCTCTTCACGCATGGCACACACCACCAACCCTCTTGGAGCATGCATCTCACCCACCTACAACTACAATGCTCCAAATTGCACCACATCAACACCAGTTAGCAGCCATGCAAGACACCATGTCATCCAGATCTGCCATGTCATCATTGATCATTGACCCCAAGTGTTAACTAGTGTTGACCATTGACCGCCACTCGGATCACTTTTTTAAGGTTTTTGGACCTCTTGAGCACAATTTTGACATAAGATTTGGCATTTGGAAACTCCAACATTGAGTTTTGTGATCTCATACTCACTTTGACTCATAAAGTACACTATCTCTTGGCAACTTGTTCTAATTTTCATATTAATTAGGTTTGTTAGTAATTTGCTTTTAGGACTCAAGTTTACTTCATTATCTCCTTCTCATAACCCAAAAAAAAAAAATATTGCTTCTCTTTTTTTTGTTGCCTATTTGAGTTCCTTTGTTATAACCTAATTGACCTCT
Organism: Dicorynia guianensis; assembly: GCA_037013595.1. Lineage (NCBI taxonomy): Eukaryota > Viridiplantae > Streptophyta > Magnoliopsida > Fabales > Fabaceae > Dicorynia > Dicorynia guianensis. Next base: position 17,235,238 of record JASUAB010000002.1, on the reverse strand, counting down.
TTTATCCTTATTTATTTAATTGCTAGTTTGCCCCTTCTTACCTATTTATTGCTTGCTTTACATATCTTACATTTATTCACACCCTTCAAGATGCTTTTTGAGAGACCCTTGGTCTTTGTATAAGGTCTTAGATAGGGGCAAGTAAGGCACACCTTCAAGAGAGCTTTGATCTTTGCACAGGCTTGTGAACACCTTGAGTTCTTTAAACCCACTACATTTACATAACATTTACAGATTTTTATGTGTGTTATTAGAGTAGTTCATAATTATCTTTATTTTGCAACAAGTCTAGTCAACTTTATCTATCACCTTTCCAAAATAAAAAAAATAAAAGAAATCCCTTCTCACATTGCCAATCTTTATCTCAATCCAACCCACATATCCCATAGTAACTTGATAACCTCACCCTTTCATTAGCACAATCTTATAGAGATATGGATCCTCAAAATGAACATTTTGATAGGATAAAAGTTGATATAGGAGAACTTAAGGATATAGTTCATGCCTTAGTTAGCAAATCACTAGTAAGGTCATTAATGGGGACCATGCTAACTCTTCTCATTCTATTAATGATCATAGACAATCACAAGACTTTTGAAATAACTTTGATGATCAACAAATGAATTAGGATAGGTTTGCTCCATATAACAACAAAAATAATGAGGAATTTGACATCATTAGGAAACTTAAGATAGATGCCCCTGAGTTTAGTGGTAGCCTAGATCCAAATGTCTTCTAAGACTGGTTATTTAGCATAGAGGATTACTTTGAATGTACGGTAATGTGATTGATGAACAAAAGATCTACTTTGTTAAAATGAAACTTATAGGGTCTACTAAATGTTACTAGCATACTGTAGAAAGAGAGAGATTATATCGTAACCTTATCTCTACTTAAGCTGAGATGAAACAAAAGCTAGAAGATAGGTATCTCCCCTTCTACCACAAGAGTAATCTGATGGATAAATGGTTGAACCTTAGACAATTACCTAGTATAATTCCTAAATATATAGATAACTTTGAAAAGTTAATGCTCAAATTTGACATTCAAAAGAACCTTAGGTAACCATTACAATATTTATTAATTGGTTGCAAGATGATATTAAGAGGAAAATTAAACTCTATGGCCCCACATTCCTTTAGGAAGCCTATTAAAAAGCAAATGAGTTAGCTCTATTCCCTGGAACTTCCAACCAAAGGTCATTTCCTTCTTAGTCTACATCTAATCACCTTAATTGCAATCAGAATACTTATAGGTCCCAGTCTTCTTCTTGTAGGGCTTACCCTTTTTCCTATAGGGCTTCTGTTTAACCTAACTCAGGTTTTAATACTTATCCTACTTCTTACCTGAATAATAATTCTTTTAAAGGTAATTCTAATTTCTCTAGTAATTGCTCCAATACTTCAATATAATGCCGTAACCATCATGGCAAGGGCTAAATTGCCAGTCAATGTCCTAGTAGAACCCTAGTTGGCTTAATGTCATGAGATGCATCATGTCAATTCTTGCTCCTTTTGATTATTGGAAATGCACTAGTATCTTTCTTACCTATATTACCTATGGTGGAAAAACTTGTAGGTTAGTTATTGATGGAGGAAGTACTACAAATGCTATCTCTACTACTGGAGTAACTAGGTTAAGACTAAAACTTAAAACTCACCCTAGACCTTTTAGAGTAGCTTGGGCAAATTCGACTAACCTTGAAGTTGAAAACAGGTATAAGGTACTCGTTCAAATTGGTGGATATAAGGAAGATATTTATTGGGATGTCTTACCCATAGATGTTGCCCATATCCTTTTAGGACAACCTTGGCTATATGATAATAATGTTACCAATCATGGGAGGGAAGACACCTATACATTCTAGCATCATGGCAAGCTTAAGACACGACCTACTCCCTAGAGTAAGAAAAGGAAAGGTATTCACCTTCTAATGCATAAAGAATTTGAAAGGGAAAGTCTTGAGTCTGATGTATTCATAGCTATTGCTCCTAAGGCCACCATCAATTGTCCCAATTTGCTTCCCATAGAGGCCTCCCTAAGACTAGCCAATTGATACATGAATTTAAGGATACTGCACTAGTGAACTTCCCTATGACTTATCTCCCATGTGAGACATCTAACATGCCATAGACTTAGTACCTGATGCCACCTTGCCTAACCTTCCCCATTATAGGATGAACCTTAAATAACATGAGGAGGTTAATTAGCAAGTGGAAGATTTGTTAGCTAGAGGTCACATCCACCCTAATCTTAGTCCTTGTACAATCCTTGCCCTTTTGACACCCAAGAATGATAGATCCTTGTGGATGTGTACAGATAGTAAAGCCATTAATAAAATCACCATTAAGTATAGGTTTCCTATACCTAGGTTTGAGGGTATGTTGGACTTAGTTGTTGGTTCTAGTTGGTTTTCTAAAATAGACTTGCATCATAGATACCACTAAATTAGGATTAGGCTAGAAGATGTATGGAAAACTACCTTTGAAACTCAAGATGGATTGTATGAGTATATATTTATGGTCTATCTAATGCTCCTAGTACCTTTATGAGGGTTTTGACTCACATTCTTCATCCTTTCCTAGGCAAATTCTTAGCTGTCTATTTTAATGATGTCTAGTTCTATAGCAAGTTAAGGTTGAATATCTTGATCAACTTCATTAGTTTTTTCTTACTCTTAGAACTGAAAAATTCTATGTCAACCTTTCGAAGTACTCTTTCCTAAAGACTCGGGTTATTTTCTTCAGGATTTATAGTCTCTACCCAGGGTTTATTTGCTAATCCTAAGAAAGTATAAGCTATGAGACAATGGCCTACCCTACAACCATAGCTAAGATTTTTATTTTTTATGAGTTAGTTTCCTTTTATAGGAGATTTATTCAAGGTTTTAGTACCATTAAGGCTCTTATCATTAAGTATCTAAAACAAGAAAAGTTTACTTGGTTACCTGCTACCTTTAGGGCTTTTAATGAGATAAAAAGGTGCATGACCGAACCACCTATTTTAAGACTCCTTGATCTTTTGAAAGCATTTGATATGTCTTGTGACACTTTTGGGGTAGGAATAAGAGGAGTCTTAAGTTAGGAAAGTCATCTTGTAGCATTCTTTAGTGAAAAACTCAATGATTCTAAGAAGAAATACTTCACTTATGATAAGGAATTCTATGCCATAGTTAGGTCCCTTATTCATTGGCAATATTATCTTGTTTCCTAAGAATTTTTGTTATATTCTAACCATCAAGCCTTGCGATTTATCTAATCCTAAAAGAAATTAAATGCTAGACATTCTACTTGGGTAAAGTTTATCCAACAATTTAGCTTCTTTTTATAGGAGATTTATTCAAGGTTTTAGTGCCATTATGGCTCTCATCATTGAGTGTCTAAAATAAGAAAAGTTTACCTAGTCACCTACTACCTCTAGGGCTTTTAACGAGATAAAAAAGTGCATGACTGAAGCACCTATTTTAAGACTTGTCTTGTGACACTTTCAAGATAGGAATAAGAAGAGCTTCAAGTCCAGAAGGTCATCCTATAGCATTCTTTAGTGAAAAACTCAATGATGCTAAGAAGAAATACTCTACCTATGATAAGGAATTCTATGCCATCGTTAGGTCCCTTATTCATTGGCAATATTATCTCCTTTCCCAAGGGTTTGTGTTATATTCTGACCATCAAGTGTTGCGATTTATCTAATCCCAAAAGAAATTAAATGCTAGACATACTGCTTAGGTAAAGTTTATCCAACAATTTACCTTTGTCATTAAACATAAATCTTGTGTAGAAAACAATGTTACCAATGGTCTTAGTCGAGTTAGTTTAGTCTTACAGACTATGAGTGTTAGTATTGTAAGCTTTGACTAGTTAAAAGATGACTAACCCACTTGCCCATATTTTAGTATTATTTATCAAACCCTATTCTATGGAAACCATCAAGATTATGTCAATTTTTTCCTATGCAAGGGTTAGTTGTTTATAGGCACTAAGTTGCGCATCCCTTCCACTTCTCTTCGTGACTTTTTATTTTGGAAAATGCATACTAGTGGGTTAATTGGTCACTTTGGGAAGGATAAGACCATTGCCTTAGATAAATATATATTTTACTAGCTTTCCCTAAAAGGAGATGTTACTAGAATTGTGTCCTAGTGTAGAACATGTCAAACTACTAAATCTAAGAAGAGGAACACTAGATTGTATACACCTTTTCCTGTCCCCATGTGCCTTGGGTAGACTTGAGTATGGATTTTGTTCTTGGATTACCTCGTACTACTAGGGTGCATGATTGTTGTTGTGGATAGGTTCTCCAAAATGGATCACTTTATCCCTTGTAGTAAAACAGCTGATGCATCCCTATTGCTAGGTTATTCTTTAGGGCAGTTATGTGTTTGCATGTATTATCCACTACCATTGTCTCTGATAAGGAAGTCAAATTCATGAGTTACTTTTAGAAGATCCTTTGGAAATTATTTGGCACCTAGTTAAAATTTTCCTTTGCCTTTCACCCACAGATTGATGGATAAACTAAAGTAGTTAACAGGAGTTTAAGTGATTTGCTTAGGAGCTTAGTTGGGGAGAAAACAGGTAATTAGGAATTGATTTTACATACTACTGAGTTTGCTTATAATAGCTCAATCAATAGGCCCATTGATAAGAGTCCTTTTGAGATTGTACATGGTCTACCTCCTCGATAGCCCATTGATTTTGTACCTTTGCCTATTTCCTTAAGACCTTCTAATTAAGCTGAAACATCTGCTAACCACATTCATGAGTTGCATGCCAACATTAGATGCAAGCTTACCTTAAGTAATGATAATTATAAACTTACTGCTAATGTTCACCTAGGGATTTGAGTTTTAATATAGGTGGCTATGTGATTGTTCACATCCATCCTAACCATTATCCTAAACATTCCTCCCGAAAATTATTTGCTAGAGCTTATGATCCTTAATGTATTTTACAGAAGCTTAGCCTAAATGCATATTTACTTGACTTAACTTCTAATATGACTATTAGCCATGTTTTTAATGTAGAAGATTTGTTTCCTTATTGGGGTAACTTTGAGCCCCTATGTTATCTCCAATTAATTTTACAGGTACGAGTAACACTATGCTAGTGCCAAAAATTTCAACTTTTTTCCTACGATTTCTAGACATGATTGAGACCATCTTGGATGATGAGTATGTCCTACCATGCTTCTTGGTTTTGATGACTACTCACCAATTATGATTTCTACCTATGTCTTCAGTCGAGTGAGATACAAAATAAACTTGTCTTGCTTGTTGTGTGCAATGAATGGATCAAAGTATTCATACCTATAGCATTGCTTTACCTAAAGAATTTTGAACTGAGCATGAACTCTTGTCCCTTGAAGTCTAGTGGCGTCGAACCTTTAACAGTCAAATAAGACAATTTTCTTTGGAGGGATTCCAAGATAATTCAATTCTAACACATCCTTAAGGATGCCAAAATATTCATTATTACCACTTGCACTAGTTCTTTTAACCAAGATGCCAAGTGAAACATAAACCCATCACAAGAAACTTTTGCCAACTCTTAGTGTCTTTATTAGGGTCCTATGCTAAAGCTTCCATAGTCATGTCATTTACTCCAAACATTAGGCCATGCACATACAAACAATGGACAATTACTTCATTAGTACTGGTTGATATGTAATATGCACATATAAATACTCATATAACTTTGGAACTATGATGCAAAATGTTTGGCGATCAGCAACTCCAATTGCTCAATTGAGACATCTAACACTTGCAAGAAAAGATTGCAAAGTTTGCATTTTGAAATTAAATATATTTCATTAATATTGATAAATTAGTTTCCTATTTAATTTAAGTATGATAAAACCTCATCAAGAGGTTAGAGGGCAGTACCTTGAAGATGAAGCTGCAAAGGATAATAGTTCAAATGATGACAATGTCGAGGGCATCACTGGATCAGAATAAGAAAATAAAGTTAGGACAAGTAATGATGGAAAAGAAGAACTTGGTTCAGATAACACTGAAATTGAAGAGGACACCCTAAAGGATTATAGCGAATATGATGATTGATTGAATGAAGTATCAATAATTAATTAGTCTATCATTTTCTTTATTTTTGTGTATGGTAATCGTATTTATTAAAATTATATCTTACATTAAATTATTTTAATTTTTTAGATGGAAAATAGAGGTAAATGCCCTATCGGGAATGGCTCCCAATGGACAAGCTCAAGCAATCACCGAAGCCAGGAACAAGGGTGAAGCAAGTGGTCACAAAGTCATGTGTTATATCCACCTTCCCTATAGGTAGGCTCATCATCTACCCTCTCCTTTGGTGTGTCAATGACTGCAATTAATATTGCATCATTCTCCTACATCAAGTACCATTTGCTCCACTTATGACTTCTTCCTTTCCTTTTTTTTACCCTAACATCCCTCATGTTATCCTATATGCCCCGCCATACTATTCTTCATCTACTCAAGTTATACCTCCTTACTTCTTCGAGACTAGACCGCTACCTATTAAGGTCACACCCTCACCCCTCCCAAAGATTCCCTTCCTAGAGGCATAGCCTAGGCCTTCACAACCATCATAGGATAAAGGGATTGAGCGAGGCCCTTCATAGCCATGGCAGGACACTAGAAGCAAGGTGGGCCCTTCAAGAATCCTGATTCATCCCAGCCTATTAACCCTTCTCAGCTGGTACTTGATAACCTTGATCTACCTTGGAGTGTCGACTTGTCTAATGGGAAGATGTGAAAATATTCTGAGAGGACTGGGTAAGTGCTTTATTAATTATCATTTATAATTATTTTTATTTGTTGTTAATATTCAACAAATAACATGATTTTTATATGTCTTTGTTTTACAAGCTTTTTCCTACTATAAACCCTCCTTGTCATCTCTCCAAAGTCATCCATATGAAATTTGATGGTGAATACTACACTTGGACAAACACCAATGAAGGCATTTGCCAAGTTTGGTTTAATGAATGGATAATTAGTCAAATAAAATTTTATTTGCCATCAATTTAATTATTTAATCCTTATGATGCCTAATATGTTGATTGCAAAATTTGGTAAAAGCATTTCAAATCGATGTGCATCAATGGTTAGCAAATCCAAAGTAATTTGAAACTCTAGTGTGCTATTGACTCCGTCAGATGATACAACGTATCAAGTCGAGCTATCTAAAGTAGCCAAAGTTCATAGACAAAAATTTTTGGGACAAGATGTGTTAGTATTGTGATGCTCTTGAGTTCAAGAAGAAGTTTGAAACAACAGAAAAAAATTGAACTTCTAAAATAAGAGGTTCCTTGCACACTGGCAGTTCTAATACTTTTCCTAGGGTGAAGAGAAAGTTTGTAAGTTCTTTTAAATTAGTCGATAAATATTGCATTAACTAAGTGTCTAACATATTTATTACTCAAATTTTGTACAAGAATAGAAGGAAGACATGACACAGGGCAAGTGAGAAGTATATGCAAAGATACATAGATGTAAGAAAACTGACCAATGAGCGAATGCCTGACCTTAGCAGTTAGTCATAAGTTTTGTACACGATTGTTTAATTTTTTAAATTAAATATTAAGGTTTTCATACTTTTGCATTGCTTTGTGCATTCTTTATTTTTTAGTATAAAGTCTAGCAAATGAAGGAACCTATTTGTTCATCTTAATATACTATTAAGGATAACGCTCAAACAAATGGCAAGTCAATATCTTTGGATGAGTCTAGTCTCCTTTTGACTGCGATTGGAAGTAAGAACAAGAAGCAAAGATTTTATGGACTTGGAAACATAAGTAATATCATACAGTCCTCATCCACCTATCTATCAACCTTATTTTGATCCACTTCACTAGTTGAACCTACAAAAAGAGAATTAGGAGTTTAGGATGAGAATGTCATAGATTGAGCATTAGGCCTCCCATCTTGTAATAGTGTTGTTGCTATGTTTGGGATGAACTTTAGTACCAAGATTCCTCCTACAACTCTAGCTTCTCCTCCCACTGCTTCTCTTGCAACCCTAACTCCTCTATCTATAGCTCCTTTTGTTGTAGCCCTTTTGTCCACAGCTCCTCTTGCCATAACTCCATCACCTATAGCCTCTCCTACTGTATTTCTTGCACCTAATGATCTACTGGATCAATTAGATTTTGATATTGAGTGCGCTCCATAGGACTGTTTGACATTTATGTGTGGTATCAATTTTATAATAATATTGTTACAATTATATACATATTATTTGTTTTTAATAATATAGCAGGTTTTTTTTGTAATTTAGCAGGTTTGATTTACCCTTAATATAATGCAAATTAAAATAATAGAAAATTATGAAATTTTGGATGAATTTACAATGGGATTGTAAACTTAAGGACAAATTGAGATAGATTAGTGATATATTTGTCAACTAATGTGGCATTTTTGGGGATGGATTTGTGATGCAGATGTCATTTGACCTAGTAGATTTATGATAGATTTGGGATGCTTGTTGTTAGACCACATGGCAATTCTCCCATGTGATGTGACTTTTTAGGATGGATTTGTGATAGATTTTGCTAGGCCAAGTGGCATATTTGCAATAGATTTGGGATAATTGTTGTTTGCCACATGGCACTTTATCAAGTGACGTGGCATTTTTGTAATAGATTTGTGATGGATTTGAGACAGTTGTTGTCATGCCACGTGGCACTCCTCATTTGTGATATGGCATTTTTGAGATGGATCTACAATAGAATTAGGATGAACATTTGGCGACCAATTTTGAGTTGTCGAAAATCAAGACAATTGTGCAACAATCTTTCTCGTCATAGATCATATGCAACAAGTATTGTGACGTCTTTTTGGTTGTCACAAATTTCATGACAAATTGAGGACATTCTTATAGTGTTCAATGAAGAGATCAGCTAAGCGTATGGGTATTCTTCTGAATGGTACTGATGGAGATGGTTCTTCTTCTTCAACACAAAACAAAGTATGGAATAAAGAGAGAATGAGAGAATAAAGGGAGAAAGAAAAAGATTTTTGTTTGGCCTAAGTAATTGGTAAAGGTCAGGAGTTGGTGTGGCGTGCAAGACATTATTGGCTTCCATAATAGGACAAAAGCTTTCAAAATCTCGAAGTAAACTAATTGAAAATTTTGAACCCATAGTCAATAGACCTTGATACCCTTATTTATGCTGTCAACAAAATAGCCATTAAGGATATGTGGTCAATTAATGAAAGTTGACTCTCATCATTTAATGGATGCAACGTTTTCTTTTAGATGGCATTTATATTGCTTGTAAACACCCTCACACACAATCACCTATTAGATAGCATAGTCATTCCTGGGTTGGACCGAATCACCACGGTTTGAGATTTCTCAACTCAACCCCAACTGAAACTACCCATTCCTATCCCACCTAGTGAATCTGATTAATGCATAAACCGACCTGGTCCAACTGGTTTTATTTTTTAAATCGGTTTTAAATAGGTTGATTTGGGTTGTTCGGGTTATGCTCACCCCTATGAGAGAACTGGAGAAGGAGATCAGACTTCAAAGGCAGACGTTATCAGGAGGTGTATCAAATAAAGAAATCATATATTATATATCGATTGGATTCATGTTACTAGGAGTTGACATTACCCAAACTTGCACTTGTTCCATTGTACCCATGTGTATTCATTTGTCTCATTTGTGTTAACATGCCACTTGACCTGACTTCGGTTTTTGCCAAATTTTAACTCGAATACTGATAGGTCATGCGCACTCCTAATGGCAAAGACATAAAGCAACCACCCAACGAAACCTAAGAAATCCAAGGGCTGCTTAAATTACATTTACCCCCCTATAGTTTTAAAAATTGCGGTGACCGCCTTTGTATTTGTATCTTCACTACACATGAAAGGTTGTTTGAAAAGTGTGTGTCTGGAAAAAAAAAAATAAATAAATAAACAAGAGGTGTTCGTACTATGAAATTTCAAAGTGGTTGTCTATGTGATTTTTGAACCTAAAGTGGTGCTAAGTGTAGTTTCAGCTAACCACTTTGTTCCCTTCTAACGTCCTCTCCTTTCTTTCCTCCTAACACCAAACAAAGCCTAAGGAGGTCCCTGTAATTGTTCTATGTAAACAATTGCTTTCTATAAGCGATCAATCAAATGTTTCTAAAATGAATTCTGCTACGCAAATAAGGTCCCTGCACTTGTCCAGTTTTGAGTGCAGGGTTAATGCAGCTTAATGCTCATTATTCTGCCTGTCGTCTGACTTGCACCTGGTGAGAAGTCCCAATGACATTGAAAAGAGGAGCAATCGTAAATATGGCATTGCCATTGTGGTGACAACTTATAAAATAATGGCAAATAAGAAATTGCACAGTCAATCACGACTAATCCTATTATATATTATCAAAAATAAATTATTCACAAGTAACATGATAAGTATCTGCTAGTAAATTATGCAGCTCAGCTCCCTTCTGTTCCTTGTGCAGAAAATAATGGATTTCCAGTCCTTCCTTAATACTCTTCACTTTTCAATTCTGCTGACAGAAACATGTGGCAACAAAACTGAAACAGAAGCTTGGGATATGTACTGCATGCATCACAAAGCACAACATCCTATTGATTATTAGGCAGCGTTTCAGCAAGTGCTCCATTATCACCTTATTTTCCTTGGCCTGCCCCTGTAAGAACCTCTGGTATTCATGTATTCATATGAATGTCAATTCATCAATATAGCCAACAAAGCTAATCGACAATGTTAGTTACATGTTTACAGAAGTGTATGCTGCATAGAATATTCGTTCAACTTACCTAAATGTAGAAGTTGTTTCTGACTTGTCCTTTAAGCTGAGTGACTTAAACGGTGACTCAGAATCATCAAGAAGTTCTAACTCGAGCAAGGCATCCTCAATAGCCCGAGATAAGTTATTGTCATCATCAGCATTATGGAAACAATCTCTTTTCCTTGCATCCAGGACTAATTTTTTCCATACTGAATCACTACAGATTAAAGTTGCAGCATTTCCCAATATCCAAAGACAATGTCTGTAGAACAGAGATCAGTTTTGATCAATTTAAGCCTTTTTTATGAGATCAGAAGCAGGATGCATGACAATAAACAGTACAATACCTGGCACGAGTGAGAGCCACATTTGCTCTTTGTCTGTTGGAAAGAAAACCCACTTTACCGCTCGCATTAGACCTGACAGTAGAGATTATTATGATATCCTCTTCACCACCTTGGAAACCATCAACGGAACGAACGCTAACAGAGAAGTCGGTATCAAAATCTGAATTGTACTTCTTAACTTTATCCTGGATTTCATAAACTTGGCCATTATATGGAGATATGATTCCTATGCTGACTTTCCTCCTTGTGCCGAGAAACTCTGCAAAAGAAAGGGAAGGGATTGTGTATATGATATAACATTGTATTCTATAATTGAAGATTTCTAATGCTTTTTCTAATTATCTTCGTTTTTCTTTCAATTTTCGTAGCAGGATGCATTTAACATGCGTACACAAATGGAGAAAGAGAGAGAGTAACCTTTATGAAGGCTTCCAATGATCTCTGAGATAACAGCGGCCTCAACTGTGTTCCTCAAACTGTGTCCACGGCCAGGTTGCTCTTTACCCTTTGATATGTTTATAAAAGAATAGGAGCCAAACATTTTGCCTTCAAGGAAACGCTTACTATAGCTTATCTCTCTGACTCGGGGCGCATCAGAAAGTTGCTCATCATAGAACTCTTTATTTGGGAATAAGCTTATGGATGGATGCATTCTGAACTGGACATTAAGCAGATGCTTCTTATATCCCAACAAAACCAATCTCTCAAACAAACTTCTTCCAAATTCAGCCTCGTCAGACATCTGAAATTTGATCATTTTAACATGTTAACAAAGATTATCAACAATAATATCCACATTTTAAATCACACAAGATAACAGAACCCGAGTACCTTGCTTTTAACCATTGCAGGAAGTTGTTTTTCATCACCTACGAGAATAGCCCGGCGCAGGCCTGGCAGTTGCAAGGGGATGGCTGATTCACATTCTTTGAGCTGAACTGCTTCATCAATAACTAAAAATTGCACTGGCTTCATTCCTTCTGTGTATAGTTTAACAGAACTTGATGCTGTACAGAAAATTAGGCATGAATTCCTTAAGCAAAAATTTGCTATTCCATGTTTGTCTGTGATGTTTGGAAGTGAAATTGACTCTGACAGTGATCTTAGTATGCGAAGGCACTCCTTTCTTTTGATTTCAACAATGCTTTCTTCGTCTTCATAATCAGTGAGAACTTGATTGAACTTTTGAGGCAATAAATTCTCAAGAGATTTTAGCAAATCCAGAGCTCTAATCATGTTCCTTGCACTTTCAAGCGATATCAAAGATGTTGGTAAGTGTGTGTACATGGTTTGCGTGCAGAACTCTAACTTCCCTCTAATGGAACGAAATCTCTGCTTCACAAATTGCTCCAATGTCATAACATCATTCCTCTTGTCATGCTTATACGAATCATATTGCTCTTCAATAAAACTGAACTTCTTCTTCACAAATTCCTCAAATGTCATAGGATCTTCACTCTCCTTATCTATGCTATTCCTATATAAACGATATGCACTTTCCACATAGCTGAATTTTTGCTTCACAAATTCTTGGAATGAAACAACATCATCATCCTCTTCCTTCACACCAAGCGTATATAGACGATATTTTTCCTGGGCGTCCTCTAGCAAACTGATCATTGATTCCAAGTAATGTTTCCATCCTGTCAGCGGAGCAAAACACCTCAAAAGCTTATCAGCGCGATAATCAAGAAATACATCATGAAGACCATAATGACCATCTACTTTCATTCGAGAACTGTTCCCGAATAGCACTATGTCACCAAGCCCATATTTATCATACTGAAGATGCTCCTTCAACAAACTCAGAAGGCGAGCTGCCACTTCCAACGCTGCAGTATTTGTTGGAGCACATGTTAATGTCCTGGTTTTTAATTTGAGCAGAGAAAATAACAAGGAAGCAACTGTCTTTGTTTTCCCCGTCCCAGGAGGACCCCATATGAGTTTGATAGGGGCATTATGCTGACAATCCCCCTTTGTAACACAGCTCAAAACTGCATCTTCCTGAGATTGATTTAGATTATGACGACGGATTGCGCTTCTTATACTAGAAAAGGATGGGCTGTGATTTTCTTCAGAAAAGCATATGGAACATCCTTCACTATTCTGTTAAACGTAAATCGAAAACATGAATTAGTAAATCAAACATTTTTGCTTCATCACTATCTGAAGGTGAAGGGGAAGACAAACCCACAACTAGAAAAATTAAATTAAAAAAAATTGAAGGCAAGACAGATGCGGTAAGTTTCCAAGTTATGATAATAAATTTTGCCATTACATATCACCAATATTTTAAAGTTATTATGTTGTCAAAATTTTCCAATTAGGAATACGTCATATACGTATTAAACGACAGGAAAGCTCATTAAGAATCTCCTACAGATGTAACAACAGATTGAATGATTCTTACAGTTAAGTCAGCTTGCAGCACTTTTTTGATAATGGTCAAGTTGGCACCCTCCAGTTGGGAGTTCAAGGCTTTCCAAATGCGAACATTGGTTGTCATGTTCAAAAGATAGACTGCATAAAGCTTTTGCGCCTTATTGCTCCCCACGTCTGGTTCAATCTCCATGATCTTTGATGAAAGAATTGGGATCTTATCAGCAGTCTCGTCTCTTGACCCATGAACATAAGCAATATGGTAGTATCTTCTGGGCCTGTTCAAATCACCTACGGATTTTGGTCTAGTATCTGTGAAAGCAATGAGATCTCCAGCCTCAGGTTCATATAATCCAACATCTTGCACTTCATTAGTAGTCCTCTTTAACTGAATATGATAGAACAATTCTTTTGGAGGTTTGAAGTTTCGGGACCTTTCAACTGTCATGATTTCACATACTGGAGAACGGGACGACACACCATTCAAGCTTGAAGATAAATCACTGTGTGTTTCCTCCATCAAGGAAGGAATAAAGGAGTTCATGTAATGTGTTGTTGACGAGAATGTCAGTGGAATTTTCTCCACCTGAGAAGAGCAAGCAATGTTTAAAATGATATCCCTATGTTTAAACAAATTAAGGTCTAAAGATAAAACTTTCATAACAAATGAGGTTTTCCATGCAGCAGACATGTCATAGGTTTCCCAAATGGTTCTAAATCCATGTTCCTCTAAACAAAGCTCAATTTTAAAAAGAAAAAGGGGAATGAGTTGTATGATAAAGTACGACAGTACTCATTGCAAAGCCAAATAATGGCCTCATATGCAGTGCTCTCGTTCATTTTCCTCACCAGCCAAGAACAAACAAAAAACTATATTGAAAAGGGGAAACAAGCCTTATGCTTATAAAAATTTTCATCGAGAACATCATTGATGGTCCAAGAGAACACAATTTCCACCAAGCTGGCATGCTCATAACGTTTCTCCATTTTTTTCTCCTTTCTTGCTCGAATCAAAGATAATCAAAAGCTGAATGAACACTCAACACAATAATAACATATATATGGACTCGCTTGCCTTACCCCCGAAGGAAACACACAGTTTACAAAGCATCCTAAATTAAAGGTGCCAAAGAGTTAAGAACAGTCCAAATTAACTTTCGGAGAGAGAGCTGCGAAGCGAAACGTTTGACCCCAAGTCAATTGCAAGTCGTTGGGCAACAGAAGAGGTCGGCTACATTTGTTTTGGTATCCCCTATAGAATTGTACTGAATGCACCTTTGGTTAATTTCGTAGCGATTTCGGTGTCATCAAAAGGAAGCATTCTTAAAGGGTACGTACTAAAGAAGACTGGAAATTGTGACAAGTTGGGTGCCTTGGATTCCTTTGCATTACGTTCACATTTATGGTAGGACCAACCTAGGAATTGAAAGAGTCCTATTATTTTTATGCATGAGATAGCATATTAAAATTATCATTCTTGAAAATGATATATAGTATTTTCAAAATGTTATGTAACATTTTGAACATGCAAATTAATATATTAGAGCTATACATCTTAGATGTATAACTTTATCATTTTCTAAATTAAAAATGATTGATAGCTCTGTCATATATCCACTGATGAATTTTGGTTTTCTCTGCACATATTTTACATTTTTTTATATTTTTATTATTTTCTTTTTTATTCAATACATTTTATCTCAAGAGCTGAAGATAGTGTACTTCCTCACTGCGCAAATAATATCTCCCTTCTGTATTAATGCCAGTAAAATCATCTTACTTGTACGGAATTAAGAACAATAATGGTCCCAAAAAATTCATAACGTAAATTATATATAAAACATAAATAATCTCTTTAAATAGTGACGCATTCAATATACTCAAAAATTACTATACAACACAGTGACTAGTTAAATAGTGATAACAAATGCATAGAATAAGTAACGATTAGGATTGTTTAATAAATAGATTAGAGTTCTTTATTTCGTTCAAAATAAATGAGTTTTGCTCTAAAGGATTTGGGTGAATCCTAAACGTGGCACCACCAGATTAAAACTTAACAGTTTTTTCCCTTAAAAAAAAAAACTTGACAATTTGTCGATTGAAGTTGCAGCATGAGTTCTTCAACATGCGGTCCGTCCCCATAAAAAAAAAAATGCGGTCCGTCAATTAATAGTTACTTGGCTTATGTGTTGGTTTGTTTGAGCCGGCTAGATTATTGTTTTCGTAAAGTACTCATAAGTTTTTAAGTTGCATTTTAAAATTTAATTTATGATATTTTATTAAATATAAATTATATAAAAATAAAAATAAGAGAATAAAAATTATATATAAAATTAGTGAAATGTATATTTATTTTATAATGCCACTCAAAACACGACAAATGAATTATTGCACAGGTCATTGAATTAGCTTGCCCAGCATTAGGAGATCCAATAACTCTTTACCTGACGAGTATCTTTTTACTTTTGTGGGTAAATTACAGTGTGATTCTTTTTTTTTGGTATGAATAGTGTGACTGATTTTGCGGCTGAAGTAGCTGTATTACTTAACTTTAGTAAAATAAATTAGTGTTTTTATCTAGGTGTTACACAGGGATAACTTGTTACATTTACATAAAATAATTGATTTATACTTATTATAATAAAAAATAGGATATAGTTGGAATTAAATTTGTTTCTTATCATGACAATAATATATTTACGCATTTGAGCCTCAAGGGGTTGGTGCAGTTGGTGTAAGCACTTCAAGATTACTTGATAACTACAAGTTTGATTCTTACAGAAACTTTTAAAGTTAGGAATCTATAACACTATCTATTCTAAGGGGAATTAGGTTTGCTTGAGTTGAAAGATAGGAAGGGTTCATAGCTTAGGTAGGGATACCTCCTGATTCATCCAAACTATATATATATATATATATATATATATATATATATATATTTACACGTTTGTGGATAGATATATAAAAAAGGTTCTTCATAGAATGAAATTTGTTTATTTGACTTACAACATACAAAAATGTAACAATAACCTGCATACTAATTCTAATGAAACTTCATTTGTACAATCAATACATTTGTTGATAAATTGATTCAATTAGCATTAGCAGTTTTATAATTAAAGAAAAGTATAATGTTCAACAGCCATTTAGTAATATAGAATGGTCACTGTGAATAAGTAAATTTGAAAACCACAATTATCTCTATTAATGCAGTCTCTAAAACACCTAATTGAAAACAACATTGGTCATGGTCTTTGAAATTGCTTTGCTGAGATCATGACTCATAATTTTTAGATTAGTTTAGATATCACTCTAGAATCAACCACATAAAGTAGTTGTCCATGCCTGAACACTGGTTTGTGCAAGTATAGTCCAAAATAGGACAATGCTTAACTTTATGCTCTTATTAATGATCATAACAAAGTAAACTGAAAGAAGAGACTATCTTTGTTGCCACTTAATAGGGATTTTATGATTAGATAGAATCTTTGTCATGTAAGGAATCAATACAACTTGTCTAGCATTGCTCCCCGAAATCACTTTCACATTAATTAGGCAAGATTAAGGTGAAAGTACTTTCAGAGAGTAATGTTGGTAAAAAATTTTCAGTCTTGTGATTTGGCAGCCCAAAACACATAAAAGTGTTTAATATCTTAGGGGAATCAGTGATTAGCTCACTAGCCACATTAGCATCTTCTTTACAAAACCTATCCAAACAATGGACGTTAGCATTTGAACTTGATCCAATCTTAGTGCAAGTATTGTCCTCTTTTGAAAGAAGTTCAAATCTGTAATATTTCCCCAGAGACCAAGGTACAAAGTTGACAAGTTCATTGTTTTATTGAACTGAATCTAGGCAAGCCTTGGTACGCCATACAAAGTGGAGAAGATGGCATTGTATCCGTCTTCTACCTTTTATTCAATTTTGTTTTTTGGAAAGGGGTTTCAGTTTTTTGGGAGGTTTTCACCCTTTATTGCCACATCAGCTTTATTTATGTCACTTCATCATGGATGGAATGCCACATTAGCTCTTTGGTTTGTTTTAACATAAATGACCTTTTTTATGTTGAATCAAGGATTCGGTTATGTCCAATTAAATTTAATTACATTGAAAATAATGTTGGATTCAAAAGATGTTCACTAAGAAGCACTAAATGTAGTCCATGTTAGCAGAAATACAAAGTAATTCCTTAGATAGGAGAACAAATCCATAAACAATTCACAGTATAACTTTGTGACATAGTTATGATCCCTCTTTAAAAGAATCCAATTTATTACAATAATTAAATTATGCTTTTGCCCTAAAATAAAAAATATGCTGTGGCGGGTGATGAACAACCTACATGATAAAGAATTGATGTCTTACAACCTGTTTATGTAGAAACTAATTACATTATAACATAGATTTTAAGGGCATCAAAATATGTTCACCAAGGACAAACAAATATATTGTTGTATCAATAAAAAAAAAAAGTGAAAAAATGTATGCTAAATGTAATTAATAAAGAAATTAAACAATTTGATGATATATAGCCATATCAATAGAAAATGAAGATTAATTAATAAAAAAATAAATGGGCTAAACTTTTTCTCTCAATAATATAAATATGATCCACAATTAATGACTCATCTCATTATCTGAAGGATTATATGACATAAAATAAATTTTATGCTTGTAAGAAGATTAGTCATTTTAAGTCGAGGCAAAATATTAATTTAATTTAGCAAACAAAATGGTAGTGCTATTTGGAAACCAAATAATTATGAAATATAGTCAAAAAAAATTTTTTGGTAAAGCAATGAATAAACACTATATTTTGTACTAAATATCCTTTTTGAGGTATTCAAAAAAAAAATCTTAAAATATAATCACAACTGAAATAAAGAAAATATAAATGAAGCATGGTAAATTTATAAATGATAATCCATGTATATTAAGATAAAAGTTGGAAACAAAACAATTTTAGGGTGAGTGAATATAGTGCTAGATCAATTACCCATTTAAAATTGTCTGTGTTCAGACTGTGTCACATAAAAAAGGGTAAAAAATATGAAGTGACTTCGTAACCCATAAAGTGGTGAAATTTGAATATTAGATAACTATGAAATATATAGAAAATATTTTTATAATGGGAGCATAAATAACACCATAATGTTTGAAAAACAATATTTTTAAGTTATTAAATCAATACAAATACAAATCTTACATAAATGTGTCACTTATGAATTTGAAAAAATATAGCCTACATCAATTAATTTAATCAAATATTTATTAATGTATACCAACATAAAGTTAAAAAATATTACAATTACATAGTGTGACAAATTAGTGTCAATGTAATAAAAATACAAATTAATTAATAATCAAATGACTATAATTCCAAAATGTTCCTACCTACGAAATAGCCATGAATCATGATTTTTCCAGTCTACCTTACACATAAGGAGACCGCACATTATTTATAATCATGAAAATAACTTACATTATTAGACTAAAAGTAGGAATGTACATAACCTTCATTACTTTAAATCATCTATGTCAATAACTAATAGCAAATAAATTAATAAGATACAAAATTAGCTTTTAGAAATTCTTACACTCAATGTGACAGTTATTCACAATTATTCCAATTGCAACTTATCAGAACAATTTCACGCTTGAAAAGACTGCAACCATATTATATTCCGACCTAAGTTACTTATAAAATACAGTTAGATTCTTTTCATTTAATAAATGACATAAACCTGATAACTTGCATGAAGACCTCAAGTCATAAACCCTAAAAATCGTAAAAAGAATATAATTACAATCAAAAAATTTACAATGCATATAGACACCAAAGATAGAAGCGAATGTACCTGACTATGACGCTTACTCGGATAGACAATGAACCCAATGGGGAAAGGAGGAGTGGGACAAAGAGATAGGGAGTATGGTGATGTGATTCCCTTAAAACACCCTATGGAAATAGCCCTCCAAAATAGCACACTTGAAAGAATATGATGATTTATTATAGAGAGATTAAGTGAAAAGGTACCTAAAATCTAATGGTTTTTGAGTGTTGATATGGTCAGAAGGAAGATTAAAAAAAAAAAAAAAAAGAGCTAAAAGAATCGATGCTAGAGAGCATCTCCACTCTATGTTCGCTTTTACGGGATCAATGAGTATAGAATACAAATTGAATTAATGAAGTCACATAAGCCCTAAATGCCTAATAAGAGAGTGATAGAATTTTAAATTTCAAAATATGTTTTATTGTCTTTATATAGTAAATTGGTTTTAAAGGGTAAACTAATAACTGTAAGCATAATTTGGATGTACTAAACATGATATGACATCGAAAACAAGGTAAAAGCGGAAGAAAACTGACCTCCAGCCATTGCAAGTCTTGAAGTAAAAAATTACTTGCAAGATGCTTCTAACTCAGCTCTTCTCACTCACTGATAGTGTACTGAAGTGTATTTGGCTTTTGGATGGTGAGAAACTGAGCCAGGGGACCCTGTATATATAGTGGTCCAGTGTTGCAACATCTTCCCATCAAAGACGGCAACACTCATCGGAATCCACTCTAAATGGCCATGGAAACGTCTGAAATGGACTACTTAATGGTCTGTTATGGACGTCAGCTCGTTGCCAACATTTAGAAACCAAAGAATCCAAGGAGAAAGACGTTGGCAATTCAAAAACCGAACCCAATGTTCAGAAACTGAAGGAATACCGAAAACGGACGTTGGCAGTCATTAGCAACGTTTCTAAATGTTGCCAAGAACTCTGAAATGTTCATGCAATGTTTAGAAAGCCAACGTTCAGCAAACATTTATAGTCTCCCACTTGATCTGTATACTTTATAATGTTTTCACAGTTTAGATTCCAACAATAGAAAATTAAATACATGAATCATGGCAATAAGTCCTCTTAAAGCGAGTATTACCTTCCATGTATTACGATGTATTTTGTTTCCTCAAATCCACTATAACTTTATGAATAAGCCCTATGCTTATTCTAGGTCATCTTAATTGTTGTTATTCTCAAAATATAAATGTGCACATAGAAAGAGAAAACAACATACATAAAAATAGGAGCTTTATTACAATTGATGAACATTTTATAGCAAAGTCTTAATGTGGCACAAAGTCCCATTCCAGTTACATGATCCTTAAATCCTATTGGTGGCATGCCTTTGGTCAAAGGATCAGTTATCATCAACTCAGTGCTTACGTGCTCAATGGTGACTTTATTCTCTTTGACACATTCCCAAATGGCTAAGTACTTAATGTCAATATGTTTGCTTTGACTTCCACTCTTATTATTCTTAGCCAGAAAAATAGCAGCTGAGTTGTCACAATATATCCTCAATGGCTTGAAATAGAATAAACTATTCTAAGCCCAGAGATAAAACTCTTTAGCCATACACCATGTGAGGTTGCCTCAAAACAAGATACAAACTCAGCTTCCATGGTAGAAGTAGCAGTCAAAGTCTGCTTTGTGCTCCTACATCACACGGTTCCACTGGCAAGCATAAAATTGTAACCTGAGGTTGATTTTCGTGAATCAACACATCCAGTAAAATCCAAATCTAAGTAACCGACTACCTCAAGATTCTCAGTTCGTCTGTACATTAGCATGTAGTGTTTAGTACCCTTAAGATACCTCATCACCTTCTTTGTAGCTTTCCAATGGTCCATTTCTAGATTACTTTGATATCTCCCTAACATGTCAACTGTGAAAGCAATATCAGGTCTTGTGCAAACCTAAGCATACATAAGGCTTCTAGTAGCAAAAGCATATGGCAAGTTATGCATCTGTTCCTTCTCAAGGTTATTCTTTGGGCACCGGTTCAAATTGAACCTGTCACCCTTCACAATAGGTGATATACTTGATGAACAGTCTTTCATCTGAAACCTCTCTAAGACCTTATTGATATAGGTTTCTTGCGATAGACCCAATAAATATTGAGTTCTATCCCTATGGATCTTAATGCCAATGACATAAGATGCCTCACCCATATCCTTTATATCAAAGTTCTTTGAGAGAAACTGTTTCATTTCGTATAGCATCTGTCTATTATTAGTTGCAAGTAATATATCATCCACATATAGCACAAGAAAATAGATTCTGCTCCCACTAACCTTCTGATATATACACTGATCCATGATATTTTTCACAAAACCAAATGAGGAAATAATATCATGAAACTTAAGATACCATTGGCATGAGGTCTATTTCAATCCATATATGGATTTCTTAAGCTTGTAAACCAAATGCTCACTGGCACTAGAGGAGAATCCTTCAGGTTGTTCCATTTATACCTCCTCCTCTAGTTCTCCATTGAGGAATGCCATCTTCACATCCATTTGATGTAGTTTTAGATCAAAATGGGCAACTAATGCCATTATCACATGGAGGGAACTTTTCTAGATATAGGAGAGAAGGTCTCCTTGTAATCAATTCCTTCCCTTTAAGTGAATCCCTTAGCTATGAGTCTTGTCTTATATCTCTCAATGTTGCCTGATGAGTCCTTTTTAGTTTTGTAGACCTATTTACATCCAATGGCTTTAGAGCCATTGGGCAACTCGATGAGATCCCAGACGCTGTTAGATGCCATGGAATCCATCTCTTCCTTCATGGCATTATGTCACAATTTAGATTCTCTGCAACTAATGGCTTGTGAAAACGTCCCTAGATCATTCTCAGCTCCAATGTTGTAGTCAGATTCTTCTAGGTACACTGTATAGTCACTAGGAATTGCTGATTTTCTTATCCTAGTTAATCTTCATAATATTGTCTCAGCATCCTCTTGAAGAGGATGTTGCTCAACTGGTTGCTCAACAGTTTCTAGTAATTGTTGATCAACCGGATCAACTTGGCTATGGTCAACAGGTTATGGAGTCTCAATGATTGGTTGTTCAATACCCGTTTGTACTTGAGGGGCATGGATTATAACCAATCTATCACTTAATGTGGAAGCTTGAGAACCAAAATGATCTTGTTCAAAATCTAAGTTCTGAATTCTATCACTCCCACTAATCAAGTCATTCTCAAGAAATTTTACATTCCTTGATTCCATAATCTAGTACTATAAGATGGACAATAAAACCTATACGCCTTGGACCTTGCGGCATACCCAATAAAATAACCAGTAATGGTCCTCGGGTCTAATTTCTTCTCTTGTAGATTGTAAACCCTTACTTTTGATGGGCATCCCAAACACATATATGTCTTAAACTGGGTTTCCAACCTTTCCATAACTCAAATGGCTCTTTTCAACAGCCTTAGTCAAAACTCGGTTAAAAATATACGCAGTCATCTTGAGGGCTTTAGTCCATAAGGACTTAGGAAGTTTAGAGCTACTAAGCATGCTCTGCACTATGTCCAATAATGTTCGGTTTCTTCTTTTAGCTACACTGTTTTGATCTAGAGATCTAGGCATAGTGTATTAGGCAATAATCCCATGTTCTTGAAGAAACTTAGCAAATGGACTTGATGCTTGTCCATCTTCAGTGTATCTACCATAATACTCACCACCTTTGTTTGATCTCACTATCTTAATTTGTTTTCCTCATTGTTTCTCTACTTTTACCTTGAAAACCTTAAAGGCATCTAGTGCCTCATTTTTATTATTTAGAAGGTAGAGAAACATGTATTGTGAGTAATCATTGATAAAGGTGATAAAATATTTTTGACTATTAGAGTCCATATCTTGGCTACAGATATCTGTATGTATGATTTCTAATAAAGTAGAACTCCTCTTAGCACCTTTCTTGGTCTTATTAGTCTGTTTTCCTTTAATGTAGTCTACATAAGTGTCAAAGTCAGTAAAGTTAAGAGTACTAAGTACTCCATCTTTTACTAACCTTTTCACTCTCATTATTGAGATATGACCAAGTCTACGATGCCACAATATAGAGGAATTTTCATCAGTAATACTTCTCTTAATGCCTATATTGCTAGAAATATGCATTAAATCATAAGATGTATTGTCTTGTAATTGAATTTGAAATAGACCATGACAAACTGTATCTTTTTCAACAACATCAAATTTATAAGATAATTGAAATAGATTATCTGAAAAGTTGAAGGAATGTCTAACTGGTACAAGTTTTGAAACTGAAATTAAGTTTCTAGAGAAACTTGGTACATAAAAGGTCTTTTTCAAAATTAATACAAAAGTAGTATCTAATACTAATTTGCATGTTCCTACACCTTTTACTTGTGAGCCCATCCTGTTTCCTAAATAGATGTATTGCTCACTACCCACCGGCTTCCTTAGGTCTAGAAAGCCTTGTAAGGTATTAGAGATATGAATTGTAGCACCAGAATCAATCCACCATGTATTACTACTAACATCTAGCATATTAGATTCATAACAAAAGTGTGAGGTTGAGTTACCTTTCTTTGCAAGTCAGGCTTTGAATTTAATGCAGTCCTTCTTCATGTGTCCTTTCCTTTTATAGAAAAAGCACTTGGACTCCTTCTTGATGCCAGCTTGAATGGGTGCCTTGCCCTTTCCTTTGGCCTTGCCTGCTTTTTACTCTTTTCTTGTATGGCCAAATGTGCACTCTCTCCCATATTAGCTAAGAGCCTTCCTTCCTCTTTAACACACATGGTCAATAATTCATTAATAGACCATTTCTTCTTATGTGTGCTGTAGGAGATTTTGAAAGGTCCATACCGAGGTAGTAGAGAATTCAAAATGAAGTGCACAAGAAAGGACTCAGACATCTCAACCTCTAGACTCTTTAACTGAGCTGCTATGTCCATCATTTCCATTATGTGCTCTCGCATGCCCCTTATGCCAGTGAGTCTCATTGAAGATAACCTTGTCATCAAGGTGCTTGCTAGGGCCTTATTAGATGACTCAAATTGCTCATTGATGGCCTTCAGCAGGTTTGGGCATGTTCATGCTCTCCAATTGATCCACAAATACTTGCAGATATTTTGGTCTTTATCTACATCATGCTAAGATAGTTAGATCGCTCCTAGCGTTCATAAAGATTAACTTCTGAAGCACTACTAGCATCCGTGGGCATGGGAGGTTTTTCCTTTCTAAGTGCATAGTCAATGTCCATCCACCCTAATTGTAGAAGAATTTTCTCATTCCAAGTTTTGTAGTTGTCACATTTAGTTCAAGAACTTGGAAGTTGGAGATACTAATGGGTTAAAAAGCTACATAATATGCTATGTCAAAATTTGAGGCAACTAATTATTTCATATGATTTGTCTTACTAATGTAAAATATATCTTTTTAAATCATGAGCCTAGTAACAAATAAAACAGCCTGTGGGCTAAGCTTTATTCAATTAGGTTTATGCAACTTTATGATGAAACTTAGTAAATTATCTCTTTCTTAAATCTTGTGGGTAATTAAGAAAATAGAAAATTTACCATCCCATCCTAATTAAATATATATAATATGATAACATTCCTGTGTGATAATGATTATCACATCATATACATTAATTATAATTGTATGTCTTTTACTATATGTCATTTATTTCATAATATGTAATTTTAGAATAATTAAAGATGTTGTGGCCAAACTCTAATTAAACTAAAATTATACTAATCACATGACATTTTAAAAGAGCTAAATACTTACTTTTAACTAAACAAATATGCAAAAGCAAGCTTGCATAATAGAAATTTAAACAATTAATTAATCAACTTGTCTAAAATGTGACTAATGAATTAAAATTCCCCACAAATTAAATATGCCAAAATACTCCCAAAAACAAATTTCAAATATTGGGCATATGGCATTTTTAATCATAAAGTTTGAACAAAAATAAATATTAAATTTCAAATGGGCTATGCAAAATTTTGTCCAAAATAATAAATATATTTTTTTTAATACAAAAATTCTAAACATGAAATTTTGATCATAGTAGGCTAAATTCTGAATGGGCCATGTCAAAAAGTGTAAAATAGCAGCCCAAATTAGGCCCAAAAATCGGAAGTTCCCTTTTTTTTTTTTGAAATAAGATAGGCCCAAAAATGAAATCCTGGCCCACTTTTTTGGTTTGAAATTTGGTAGGCCAACCCAGATAGACCTGAACAAACAGTCCAGTCAGGCCAGCCCAAATTCCTTAAGTGAAACGATGCATTTCAAGAAGGGAAGGGGCTGATTTTTGCCTAGTAAAAAATGACCTATCATTTATCAGGGGCGATGTGTCCTTTATTAAAATGACTTGTCATTTATGTCATCTTCAACTTCTAGCTAGGTCAACTGACCAAACTCGAGCTAGTGTTGGACCCATAAAAAAACACAACATTTTCTAGAGATTTTGGATGTCTTTTTCAACGTTTCCAAAGCTAAATTCGATCAGAATTTCATGAGCATATATTTATGCAATCAAAACACTAAGAAATCGAGTGCATGAAGCAACTCGAAGCCATGAAATTTTCACGATTTTTAGGTGCAAAAATGCAGTAAGGCAAAGGCCGTTTGAGGCTTTGATACCAACTGTAAGCGTAATTTGGATGTACTAAACATGATATATCATCCAAAATAAGGTAAAAGTGGAAGAAAACTAACATCTAGCCATTGCAAGTCTTGAAATCGAAAATCGCCTATGGGATGCTTCTAACTCAGCTCTTCCACTCACTGATGGTATACTAAAGTGTATTTGGCTTCTGGATGGTGAGAAGCTAAGACAGGGGACCCCGTATATGTAGTGATCCGGTATTGCAATGTCTTCTCATCAAAGACAATAACACCCGCCGGAATCCACTCCAAATGGCCATGAAACCACCTGAAACGGACCACTTAATGATCTGTTATGGATGTTGGCTTGTTGCCAACATTCAGAAACTGAAGAATCCAAGGAGAAAGACGTTGGCAATTCAAAAACTAAACCCAATGTTCAGAGACTGAAGGAATGCTAGAAATAAACATTGGTAGTCATTAGCAACGTTTTTTAATGTTGCCAAGAACTCTGAAATGTTTATGCAACATTTAGAAAGCCAACGTTTAGTAGACATTTACAATAACTTGTCACAAAATATTTAAGGAATATATTTAAAAATTGGCACCCGATATAATCACATATTTCTATTTAGAGAAAAGTACAAATTCAAAATATGAATTTAAAACATTAATATAGTTATTACTTCAATTACTTTGGAAAATTAAAATAATTTTAAATTTCAAAATATGCTTAATTGGTTTTATATTGTAAACAGGTTTTAGTTGGTATATCAAAAGCCTATCACAAAATATTTAAAGAAGAAATTTAAAATTTGTCCTAAAATATAATTGATATATCTATTTAGAGAATAGTAGAAATTCAAAATATGAATTTAAGACATTAATTTAGTTATTAATTCAATTTAATTCAACAAATTTAAGTAATTTTAAAATTTCAAAATATATTCTATTGGTTTTATATGGTAAATTAATTTTTAGGTGGTAAATTAAAATCTTGTCACAATAATTAATGAGGAGATTCTTCCCTTTCTCCCATGATATAATTGATATATCTATGTAAAGAAAAGTGAAAAATTCAAAATATGAATTTAAGACATTAATATAGTTAGCACTTCAATTTAATTTGGCAAATTAAAATAATTTTAAGTTTCAAAATACGTTCTATTGACTTTATATGGTAAATCAATTTTAGATGGTATATTAAAAATGCATCAAAAAATTTAATGAAAAGATCTAAAATTTGTCATAAAATATATAATTAATATATATATTTAGATAATAGTAACAAATAAAATTATGAATTTAAGACATTAATCTAGTTATGTATTTAATTTAATTCAAAAAATTAAAATAATTTGAAATTTCAAAATATATTATATAGGATTTACATACTAAATCAATTTTAGGTGCTAAAATGAAAACTTGTCATATAATAAATAATGAGGAGATTCTTTCATTTGTCATATGATATAATTGATATATTTATTTACAAAATCGTAGAAATTCAAAATATGAATTTACGACATTACTATAATTATTAAATCAATTTAATTCCACAAAATTAAAATTATTTTGAATTTTAAAATATGTTCTATTGGCTATATATAGTAAATTAGTTTTATATAGTACAATAAACACTTATCACAAAATATTTAATGAAGAGATTTAATTTGTCACAAGATATAATTGATATATCTATTTAGAAAATAGTAGAACTTCAAAATATAAATTAAGACATTAACCTATTTATTAATTGAAATTAATTCAGTAAATGTAAATAATTTTAAATATTAAAATATATTCTATTGGCTTTATATGGTTAATCAATTTTAGGTCTTAAATTAAAAACTTTTCACATAACACACTATAGAATTTTTTTTTATTTTCCGCAACCAATACTCATCGTAAAACAAAAATTTCAATGTTAAATCAATTTTTGACGATTTTCCTATAAGCTTTTAATTGGCTAGGAAAAGTGTCATTGGTAATATTTTATAACTGATATTTTTATCTATCAGTAATATTATTTAATACTACCGGTCAATAGCTGCTGGTAAAAACAAAAGTGGTAGTTGTAAATTAATTAATTTATTTTGAGGATTAATATTTGACATTTTACTTTTACAATAGCTAAAATCTC
The DNA here is from genome assembly GCA_037013595.1 of Dicorynia guianensis. Classification (NCBI taxonomy): domain Eukaryota; kingdom Viridiplantae; phylum Streptophyta; class Magnoliopsida; order Fabales; family Fabaceae; genus Dicorynia; species Dicorynia guianensis. Next base: position 17,207,186 of record JASUAB010000002.1, on the reverse strand, counting down.
CCTAGAAATTAAAATTAAAAATGTAATTTACTGATGGCTAAAACCTTGGTAAATTTTACTAAAATTAAAATATATAACATATTTTAATTTAATTGGCTAAAATACCCCTTGGTAAAAATAACTACAACTAATATATAGATGGCATGAACTGCCAGAAATGTTTATGTATTTTTTTTAAAAAAGACAATTTTTCAATGCCAAAAATCCATTCTTGCTAATCTTGAAATAATTACATTATTGTAACTATTATTTCACAAGGATTAGCAAGTCTACAAGACAAAAAATCTCTATCACCTTCATAGGTTCGCTCAAACTTGCAAAGTTACAAATAATTACATTAAAAATAGGCAAAGCAAATAACCATACCCTACATATTGTATGGCATGCTACTTCGATATAATATGAATTGATGAAAATGTCAAAAGTTTTACAAACCGTAAGTGCATTATTGCTATTATTGATATAATAGCCCCAAAAAGACAAAGAAATTTAGGAAAAAATAATATGTAGATTATTTACCATTTTTCTTCAAATTTCTTAGCCACTTTTGGGGTAATTGCCTTATCAGTGATAAAAATATATTTATTGTATAACAAATTTTCAACACTTCCATAAGTCCCTATTATATAAGAGCAATGTCATGTACATTCAAATACATAAGGTGCAACTTGTAAATTATAATAGACCAAAATTAATACAATTTCTATGATCAGTAAAAATAAGTCATATATGCTAAAATTGTAAAATCATAACAATTTGATTAAGTTTTTTGCTCTACAATCATAAGGGAAAGGAGAGAATAAAGATAGAAATAAGGACTATGTGAGATAAAGATATAAAAGTAGAAGTGAAGAAGGAGGAGAGAGCCTTACCCAAGTAAGGGAGGGAGAATAGTGACCCAAGCTTGTGCCAAAGACCTGCATGGTGGTTGAAAATAGCTAGTAGTGAGGATAGAAGCAGAATGACAAAGTGAGAGAAAGGCATGAAGGAGAAAGGAAACAAGAGTAAGGGGCACAGCAGTAAGGGGAAGTGTTCGAATTTATATATATAGTTACTTTACTGGCGACTTTATTCACTGGTAAAATATTAAAAATTTTCAAATTTTTTTCACCCCAAGGTAATAAATTTTGGTGTTGTTTTCCTACCCTTACCAGTGGCTTAGATTACCAGTAAAAAGATGATGCTACATATTGGTTGCCTTGATACATTGTGTGTTATAATTTATGAATGCTCATAATATTCCTAATGGTAATGCCACCAATAAAACTAAATGGCTGCCTCCCCCAATGCATCAATCACTCATGTATGAATTCCAATATTATCGATAGTAAAACCACCAATAAAAAAGATATTACAATCAGTTGGCTGTCTCAATGTGGATGTATATTTCTATTATTACCAGGGGTAATGCTATAGTAAAATAATTTAGTTGTCTATGTTGATGCATCGGTCACTGTGAGTTATGTATGAATTCAATATTACTAGTGGCTATCAGTTGATAAAACAAAATTGCAACTAGTTAGCTATCCCGATGCAAAATAATTCATGTACTATCTATTATTATAGGTGGTCAAGGCCCTTAGTAAAAAGAAATCGCATTAGACTTAGTGATGCCAAGATGCATTGAAATTAATATCACCAAAAGTTGTTTCCTTAGTAAAAAGAAATCGCATGCATCGATTGCTTGGCATACAGATGGCATCTAATATTACTGGTAGCTTTACCATTGGTAATATGTTATTTGACATTTGAGGTAACTCATCAATTAATATAATTTTATTTTTTCCATGGGGAAGCCATAGGTAAAATAACACATAATTTTACCGGTGGTTTTATCGTTCAGTAAAATTCATCAAAAAAAATTTTGAATGGCTTCACCACTAATCCTCTTGGGTAAAATCTTCACGCATATCTACCGACATGTGACATAGGGTGGCAATTACATAGAATAAAAAATGGGTTTGGAAAGTGTTGTTTAGGGAAATAAATAAATAAATAATGGAGTCACCACTGACTTAGATTGAAATGGTGAAGTCAGACACCACAGAGTATGGTTTATGTTACAGAGAAATGGATTCAAGAGTTGGTTATGAAGTCCTACCCCAGCTTTTTATGAGAGTTTAATTTAGTCTAAAATGCCACACTGAAAATTCTTTTCAAAGTTTTCAAACCACTAGGTAATGCAATAAAGGCTTCAACATTGCAAAGCATGTGTTTGCAATGTTCATGTATGGTTGAAACCCTTAACTCATTACCAAAGGTATAGTTATTGAATCTCTTGTTAGCCATCTCTCTTATAAGGATGCCAAGACACGGCTCCCTCCAATAATTATAGATGTGGCTGCACATCCTCTTAGTCCCTATATTCCTCTACCATCCACTAGATTTATTTGTCTGTTAGCTAACACCTTACCTAGTTCATTAGTTATCTTTAAAATTCATAGTCCTTCCCTAGATTGGAACCACAAAAGACACAAATAGATGTAAATTTATGCGTTGATTATATTTCTGTCTCTTCTTCTGCCCTAGCCATGTGTGGTTTAGCAAATATGAAAGTATATTTGTAGGTAGAAAGGAGTGATGGAAAAATCATACAATTGAATCATGGTTAGGAAATTTTGAATTTTAAGAGAAAAACAGTCAGGTGTAATAACTTTGGATAATGGCAATGTGCAAGAAAGTCAAGCAGAAAAGGTATGCCTATATATACGACAATAATTTCAAGAGAAAGAAAGTTGTAAAGTTATTAACAACAAAAAGACAACTGCATTGATATTATCAAAACCATGCATACAAAGTTAAAGAGCAAATAGTAGAATGACACATAGGCAATTGACAAAGAGAAAAATAAATGCATTGCAAGATTAATATACAGTGAATTGGCTTTATCTCCTTCTCTAGTTCTACATCCATTAATAGACTAAATGCTATTTATGAATCAAGGATCTGCTTCCTATATAGTTTTCTTATAAATTGGCAAATAGGGTCATTTAATATCAGATTCCCAAGATGATAGCACTCATTTTTTTTGTTGAATATGTCTGATAAAGTAAGAAGAACACCATGAATCTATCCACTAGGATATGTCTCAAGAGTTTGAAGGATATTATCATGTGACTCTTTACTCAATCCATCCTTTATGAATTGGATTTTGTCTTCTTGATTTAGGGATACCATTCCTTTTCCTTTGTAGCGCGTATTACATGTCAACCTTGCACACTTATAGCAAACTTCCATCCTCTTAGCTCTTCTCTTTTTGGCATAAGAGTTTCTTCCCATTCCAGGTAGATGTTTAACAAGTGAATCTTGAAATTCACCTGCTAGACATATCTTGACTTTAATGATCCAATGCACATCTTTAGGAAGGCCTAAATGTGTGAGTATCTTTATTCTTTCAATTTGACATCTATAGATCTTTCTAAGCACATATTGGGAAATAGAAGGGAACCTAATTCTAAGCTTTGCAAGGTTTTCTTTCATATTCTACTAGGATATGCAAATAATGATCTTCTTTATTGTTCCAAAGCTTTCCAACCCTTTTTTTTCCTAAGTTAGTATCCAAAATGATACTCCCCTTGTCAATCAGAAAATGATGTCAAGTTGGGCCTTCAACTGGAACTTGGGCATGAATAGTAAGAAAGATGGAAAGGGTAGCCAGGTGTCTTCATATGGTTAGGCCTTAGGTTGCCTAAAAAAAAAAAGAATGTCAATAGACTTCAAGTTGCCCATTAAGCTAAAAACAAAGAGGTTTGGATGAGAATGCATGCTTAATGTTATGACATATGAATGTATGCTCAAATAATGGCATGACTATGATTGATCCTTTGGAAGCATGCTTAACATGTTAATGCATTTGGTGTAAGAAAAAAAAAAGGTTTAAGTAACTCTAACTCCACTGTCTTAATCAGAAACTCATGAGGGTACCATGATTAAACTCAGATGATTTCAAATTTGTCATCTTAAGGTTAGAAGACAAGCTAGATTAAGAATTATTCCTTATTTCTTCTGATCCTTTAGGCTTACTATAAATTCTCGCAACATTTATGTTCAAGAGCATTTCTTTCCTAAAAACTTCATTCAAGCTAACAAACTGCACTAAGTGTCTTGTAAGTTGTAAACAATTGGAATCGACTTGACTGTCCAACTACTTGCTCTAAACTTAGCATTGCTTGGGTTAACCACTTCCTTCTCCTCCCCAAAGGAGGAACCTTCTTCTATAGCTATAATTTGATTAGGAGTCCAAAAACCAATGCTCACAAAGGTTTCATGGAAAGGTTTGATAATTGGCTTATTGGCTTCAATAATCATTCCTCCTTAATACCTTTGTAGTCATTAGGGTAGCTCTAGAATATCGTGGAGTTCGTATGGGTCTTCCTCCTTTGGCATACACCACATTAACAATTTCAAATGATTGGAAGGAGCTCCCAACATTAGTTTTAGCTAATATATATGGTGTGGAAGACAAGTTAGAGATTAACAGATCTTCTTCTACAACCACCTTAACTAACTTGCTATCATGCATGAATTTTATCTTTTGGTGCAATGTAGAGGGTATTGCCCTAGTAGTATGGATCCATGGCCTCCTCAAAAGCCAGCTGTAATTTGAACTTATCTTCATGACATGGAAAGGGATAATAAAGGTACAAGACCCAATTTGTATGGAAAACTCAATTTTCCTAAGTACTTCACTTTTTGTTCCATGAAATGCCCTTACTATAGTGGTGCTAAGTCTTACTTGAGAACTATCAAATGGCAATTCTCTCAATGTTGACTTTGTAAGACATTCAATGATAACCTATTATCAATCATGACATTTGCCAAGTCCTGCCCTATGCACTTTGCAGAAATATGCAAGGCTTTGTTATGTCCTCATCCTTCAGGAGGAAACTCTTTCTCAAAAAATGATAGGAAATTATGAGCCATGATATTCCCCACCACACCATCAAATGCATCAGTAGCTATGTCTTTATCCACATAAGCCTCATTAAGGATATTTGTTAATGCCTGCCTATGTGGTTCAGAGTGCATGAATAAGTAGAGTAATGAAATCTTTGTAGTAGTCTCTTTCAACTACTCAATTACTCTATACTAACTCTGGCGAATGGGTTTGAGGAATTCACTAGCTTCTTCATTAGTGACCGGCCTCTTGGGTATAGTTGGCCTTGCTTCTTTGTTTTTGGCTTCAAAAGGTACTTGGCCATCTCAAGATATACTATCTTTGCCCCTACTAGCTTACTAGCATCCATTTCTTCCTCTTTCGAGAATTCTGTTAAGATTCCTTTTCCTTTTTCTAGTTTTTTCATCCTAATGGGACTTGGTTCTACCACCTTTTTATCTTCTTCTTTCTTTGATATGAATGGGAGATAATAATGACCACTTCTTATAATACTAGAGATCCTAGATATATTGGAGATCTGAGAGTGAAAATTTTCAGTGATCACCTAGCAATTGTAATTGCACGGAACTGCCTTATCACTCTTGTAAGGATATGGTTGAGGGTCTTAATTATCAATTATCCCATGGCCTCGATGGGTATCGGTGGCATTAGTGATCCATAAGTTGTATACTTGATAGATAGAGGCCTCTTTTTCCCAACTAATGATTGTGCTTCTTGTTTCACGTATTTGATTATTAATTATTTCACTGTATCTTGGGTCTCAATTTGCCCTAGTGTTTATTGCACAAGATGAGAATCAATAGTATTTACACTTTCTACCTTTATCCCAACTTACAATATACCTCTATTCATCAGCCCTTGAAGCATGTCTTGAAGAGCCTGGCATTCATCAATTTTATGGCCAGCTAATTGAGACCAAATTATTTTGCAATAGCTGTGGCAATAATTGTGAGTCACGTATAGCAATGGGGTCAAAATCCCAATGCTTTTTATCATTATGCCTATTCTGATCTAATTAAAACTAAGCTCTCTATTAATAAACAGTATGTTGCAACTAAGGCTTTAGCTGATGAAACGTGGATGAATGCTATGGCATCAGCTAATATAGGACTTGATCATGTGTAACCTGATATTATGGAGATGTTAAATTTACTAGAGGGGATGGGGTCACTGCCATCATAGGAGTAAATGCAGCCTAAGAGGAATGGTAAGCCTATTGGCTCTTGTTGCGTTTGCCTTTTCCCTTCCAATTTTATTAAGCATCTATAGCATAGACTTCTTCCTTCTTTTTACCTTGGGCTAGGGTCTTCTTTAGATATGAAGATCTTGCCATCATCCCCTCCTAAATTCCCATTTCTATGTTATCTCTCATTGCCAGATCCTACCATCTTTCCATAGAAAGGATGACTCAATATCTTCACAAATATTAAGCTCATTTCTCTCTTTGACAAAGGCGGTTGCACCCTAATGGCCACATTCCTCCAATGTTAGGCATATTCCGTAAATGACTCATTATTTGTTTTAGTCATCCGTTGAAGATAAGTCTTGTCTAGGGCCATGACCTGATTAAACTTGTATTGTCTTAGGAATGTCTTAGCTAGATCCTACCATGAATGAATAGAATTATAGTCCAGACTAATGTACCATTTAGTAGTTCCATCAACCAAGCTATCTTGGAAGACGTGCATAATCAATTTATCATTGTCATTGTATGCCAACACCTTATGGCCATACATAATAAAGTGAGTCTTAGGGCACATAGTTCCATTGTACAAGGTTAATTCATGTTATTTAGATTTGAAAGATCATTATATTTATTTTGATGAACTTAAATAGCACACTTTAGATTGATTAAATGAATATCTATTGCAAGATTTAAGGATTATGCTACGTAATAGTCCTATTCTTAATCATTGAGTAGCACATAGTGATCATGATTATGGACAAGTTTTCATTTTGATTACTATGAATAACATGGCTTATGTTAAATAATCCAAGCTTGTGTGATTGTTGCCTAAATTAAGGTAATCTCTTTGGTTCTAATGCTACTACTACATTAAATCTAGAAAGCTTATTTTAGGTTGTCTAGTAGTTAGATGCTAGTGGAGAGCTTGTTCTATTTTTACAATTAAGGGAGATTTTATGCAATAAATCCTATTACTATCTAGGGTTGATCATTTCATAAAAGAATAGGACAGCATTATATGAGATTGCTTCCATTAGCTGTGAGAGTGAGATTGAACCTAGAACTAGAGTTGTCTTAATATTGTTTCCCATCTTATAATTTTTACTATTTGCTTTTTTTTTTTGGTTTAATTTTGCAACTATTTAAACTATATTCAACCCCTAATCTTAATTTGTACTTTAATTTGAGAAAACCGTAATCTAATTGACTACACTCTATATAGGATCGACTCTTACTCATGCTATCTACTAGTCAGTGATTCGCAAGGTATTTTGTTTTTGGGGTGTTCACAACATGCTACCATTCCTCCTCATAAAGGGAATATAAATAATATTTTTCAAATTTAAAACATGTCCAGATACTAATTTCAAAGAAACAATTCCTATGAATTCTATGTTCATGTTCGCTCCATCTGCTACAGACATTAAAAATTCTCCATCATCTAGTCTTCTACTCCTTGTGAGCTTCTAAAAATAATATGTAACATGAATAGTGGATCCACTATCTAACTACCAAATATTAGGAGGAATATTAACCAAATTTGATTCAAAACAAATTGAAACTAAATGGATACCTTTCTTCTCTAGCCATGCCTTAAAACCCTGCAATGAACCTATTGTGTCCATATTTCTAATAAAATTTACAATTCCCTTTGAAAAAGGTATTGCTGCCCTTGTTGAGTTCAGCTTCTCACGTTTCTTCTTACCATTCCCTTTAATGCTCCTGTTGCACTTTTGGAATTTCATTTTGTCGTTAAAGCCACCAGTGACAACTTGTATAATTGGTACTTTACATTTCTTCATGTTTTCCTCCCCTTGGTACAATCGACATTAAGTCATGGGTTGTCCACTCAATCTTCTAGGCATTTTAGGTTGTTTTCAGAACATCAAACTAAAAAGGAAGAAATTCCAATGCCCTCCAAGTCAATTAATTCTCACCCAAGTCAACCTTCATTGTTTTCATCTTGTTGTAGCAATATACAAGCTTTATAATGTACTCATGCACGTCACTAACACCATCATACTTAGTCTTCTCAATCAGCAAAATGTATTGATCTTTCTTTGCTTTGTCAAATTTGATAAATTTCTCATCAACAACCTTTAGAAAGTGCTTGGCATTCAAGGATTCAGCATCAAAAATGTTTTGCCTCATGGATTTGTCCATGCAATATTTCATAACATCAAGCAAATCCTATTGGAGTGTTCCCACTCTTTATATTTTGCCCTCTTAGTAGCAGAAGAGGCACCAGTAGGCTTGTTTGGCTCATCTTCATTGAGGGCCGCATTAATATTCATAATTGCAACATTTAATTTTAGACATTCAATCAATTCCTTATGATTGGTCCAAATAAACATTTTCTTAGAAATGAATCAAATAGTAAAATTCATTAAGGAAACATAAACAAAAGTGGGAGACATTTAGTATAAACAATTTCGTCAATAATCCAAAAGCAAGTAATTTAACATGAGTCCTCATCCCATTGTAATCCCATGAAGAGTCCTAAATTACAATGCATGGTGTACTCCACAACCATTGCATATCATATCCCTAAAACTTAACACCAATAGGGCATTTAAAATTCTAAGAGCGTAATATCAATGTAAATAAGTTCTCCATAATGCTAAGAATCATGCCACCAAGGACACTCTAGCAGGGTGAGACCTTTAATTTTATAATCCATAATATAATTTCAACAAAATTTTGTTTGAAAATTTACAACGAAGGAAAACATAGTTGATGCTGCAATAAGCAAGCTCACAATCTTGCAAAATAGAGTTTAAAGTTTCCAAATTTCCAAACAATAACCTAGGTTTCTCAAATATGACAATAATGACCATTTTCAGAATTAAAGTACAACAATTAGGCCAAATAACATTACATATTCAATTCAAAATATAATTCATGTACAAATCATGTCATATTTGACAGTGTGTAAATTTAATGTGCATAATAATTCTAGAATACTACACAAAAGATTTTAGCATGAAATTTAGAGAGTATAGTATAATTTTAACCAAAATATATTTCAAAAAATTCAACATAATTATTTTTTTATCTTTAAAAAATTCTAAAAAAATCATCAATGGATTCAAGATGGCGAATAGAGCAGGGTGGGACCAAGACCTTGCCAAAATATGGTGGCATGTGGCCTCACACACTAAAGATACAAGTGGGCTATGCTAAAACTAGGTTGGAGGTCTTCTTCTTCATTTGGTTTCCAGCAATTTGTGTCATCTTGACCCACCTCCAACCCATTACTCTACAATCTCAATTTCTTCACCATTTTGCATGAATATTACATGCTTTTGATCCTAGAGATAGCATCTAACACATTCCAAGAAAAATCTTGTGGAAAAATGCTCCCAATAATTCAAATACAAAGTAAGCAAAAACCAGGTTTGCCAATGGCTAAAAAAGTGTGATTGTGTGTGCCAATTTTTAAGATTTGAGCATGCAACCAACTCTAAACAATATAAGGAACAAAATGCATGTGTCAATTTTGAACAACTTTTTCAAAACATGTGGGTTTCAAAAACCACAATAAACTTAAGGTTTGAAAGAGCGTTTTGCAAAATTGGGGTTTCTTGAGTGAAATTAATGCAGTAGAAATAATACCAGTCAATAAGAATGAAATCCAAGTCTGTAAATAACCCAAACATGTCCAAAATCATAAACACATTTTGAAATCAATGAAACCACAAACAATCACCCAAAACCATAAAATGAATAATAATCATACAATAAAAAGATTTAGAATAACAATGAAGTCAGACAATATGTAGCCATAGAATGAGTTTACAAAGACTCTAATGCCAATTGAAGATTTATCTATAACATTCATGCATAAATCTATACACAAAATAAAATTCAGCAAACCATTCAAAGCATACATATTATCTGAGAGAAAGAGATTAGAAAAATACTTGGAGGAGCGTAGGAGGTCATAGCTTGAGCATCCATGAAGATGAGTATGAAAGAGGTTCTGATAGTGGAAAATGTAAACTTTTCTCTTTGTCTAGTATGTGTTATGGAAGGTGAGTGTGTTAGGTTAATGGGGTGTTAACATCACATAATTAGATGGAGAACAGGGACCCCTTTCTTTGTTAGTCCAAAAGTGTTAACCTATCCATCATAGATAGCATAAATAAGGCCCACTATTAAAAGCCTACTCACTATCAAGGTTAATAATAGGACAAGTCTATACATTGACTAATATTAATTAAAGTTTTATTAAATTGATATATATAAGTCTACCTATGATAAAAAAGTTTAATGATTCTTAAATAATTAAGAAACAATTACAAAATTAAGAGAAAATAGCAAAAAAAAGTTAAATTCACACATTATAAAATTAAAAAAAATGAAAAAAGTCACTGAAGTAAAAATAAAAAAAAGTCAAAAATCCAAATCTTGCCTACTACTCATTAAAATTATTGTCAAGAAAAACTAAAAAAATACAGCATTATGCACCATTTCTAAGATAAAATATGAAATATGGTAGTGTGGCGAGACCATGTAAATGAAGTCAGCAAGGTTAAAACATTATTTTATAAATTATTAAACACAGAAAAACCGGTCATGCTAAAAAAGATAAAGGAGCAAAATTTGGTGTTATTTTTTATTTTTACTGTCAAATCTATTTCTTAATTTTATTTTTCTTTTTTAATTAAAATTATATTTGTAGTGCAGAAAAAATTATTTTATTTTCTTCATTTCACTCACTATCAATGTGATACTGAATTTACAACAATTTAAGATATACTAATTCTCAAATATGTTACTATTCAAAATGTAGAACATATTATAATTTTTGTGAAACACTAATAGGTCAAAAGATAAGCTGCGTAGCTTAATTTTTTCTTAATTTTATAAAATTCATCGTAATATTAAATGTTTTTATTGGGTAGATTATCTAGGAAAATTCAATTTTTAATACAACTATATATTCCTTTGTCCGATGAAAAAATTAATACTATTCTATTATTCGGGATTATAAAAACTATGTGATTACCCATTTTGGGTAGTATATATGATTGTTTAAAAAAATATGGTATGGATTATCAACACCATAGTTACTTGTAATTCAATAGTTAGACTGATTAAAAATATATTCCATAAGTTATTAAGCAAGGAAATCATCTATTACAAATTAAAGATTATGGTTTTAAGTTCTACATATTTCCTTTCTTAAATTTTTTCTTACTTTATTTTTTAAAAATTTTACAAAATCAAATGTTGGATTGAAAGTTTCCATTGTTTAAATGAAATTAAAAGTTTGAAAATTATTTCTATATCATTTTATATTCCATTGGATAATGCAAAATTAATGATATTCTATTAAAACTTTGAAAAAAATAATAAAATTATACAAAATTATGACCCAAAAAATACTCTAAATATAATGAAACTTGTTATACTCACAATTTTATTTTCACTTAACCCTTATAATTAATACAAAATTTGAACCATTCAAATTCTATGAAATACAACATATCAACATATTACATTTCTCAATTAAAACAAGGCTTGTCACATATGAAGTAAGAATAATATTTTTTCAAATATTCACTTAAAATTTTAATAATTAAACTTGTTTAATCTTCAACAACTGAATTATAAAATTTAATAGATATTATAGTGTAAATTAATTAAATAAAATGTTGGTAGCCGAAATTTTAATGGTCAAAACTTTTTCATATATTCATACACTGAACTACCTTGTTCTGATGAAAATTTTCATCGAGAACATCGTTGATGGTCCAGGAGAACACAATTTCTATCAAGAAGGACATATTACATATATTAAAGAATCCTTTTGGCTTGCCACTGAAGAAACCAAAGCGTATGCACACATCAATGATTTAACAGCTGCCTCATTCTCAATCATTCAAATGATGAGAGTACAATGGACAAGAAAAAGAAAAAAGAGAATTGAGATACGCATAAAACGTCACAGTTGAAGCAAAAGAAATTGGTAAATTGTAGATGTAAAAGAAAAAAAAAATGTTATGTGTATACTGTTTTATACATTATATATATAATATATGTATAAAATAAATTAAAAGAAAAAAAATTTGAGAGAAGTTGAGAAAATACATGAAATTCATATATCTAAAAGTATACGATCGGTGTGAAAGAGTTATATACGGTCCAAACTTTCCCCGAGATAAAGTCGGAAATGAAAACGTTTGACGCCAAGTGAATGGCAACTCAACGAGCACATACGAGGTCGACATATTGGTTTATGTACCCTCTATTTGTATTGTATGCATTGTTGGTTAATTTCGTAGCAATTTTGGTTTTTCTTCGAATGGAAGCATTTGAAAGTGCTGAGTGCCAAGAAGGCTGGAATTATGACTTATTCTTTTTCGTACATTCACTGTTATAGATGGACCTTCCTGGGAATTGAAAACGATTGGGGAGTTTAGATTGGACCGACTGATGACTCGTGGGTTTCTGTATGTTACCTTGGAGGAGGCAAGCAGGGGACCAATAAGTGTCAACATGATCAACTCACAGGTGTACCCAAAATTAGTGGAGCAAGCAGTAACTCTCTAAATGATGGATAATGTGCTGTAATGAGAGGTATTAAGGTAGGTTTTGTCTACTTTATTTTGCTTAAGAGATGTGGTAAATTTATATTTGTTTAAATATTTAATGTACAAAATCCAAATAGAACAGAATGAGAAGGGATAAATTAAACTTACAAATTTATATATAAAAATACATTAATATATTAAATAAACTTGACTTATTTTATCTGAGAAGTAAATTAAAATTAATATTTTTTAACCTATTTATAATACTAATCAATTCATTTTACTTAATTTAATTATATATTATCACAAATCAAAATAAATAAAAGGAGTAACAGGACATTACTAGAATAGTTCAGAATAAAAAAAGCAAAAAAAGCACTAGTTTGAATAGATTACTTTTCTAAGACTTAAACAGTGAAATCACTTTTATTGTAGGCCGGCTTTCCCGTACAAAGCATATAAAATAATACATTAGACCAATCATAGGACAATATTTGTTATGCGCCTTACAGAAAATAAAATATGATTTGGTACCCAAAGCCTTTAACTATTAAATGTAACATTCAACTATGTATCAAACTTTCAACCCTCTTTTTTTTTTTTTTTTACTGAATTCAACACTTTTGCCCCAAAATTGGCTGAATTTCACCAGCAACCCATTCCTTTCAACACATTCGTATGACTGACTCCTCATAAACGCAAACTGTACAACATCAAGTATCTAAAACACTATGCCGTCAAAAGATAAGGTGAATATATAGCTATATTTGATATATTTTTTTTTTAATTTTATAAAATTCTTCAAGACTGTATGTTTTCATATTGTAGATCATCTAGAAAAAGGTAAATTATCTCAACATGATTTTATATTCCATCACACGAACAAAGAAGTTAAAATGGTTCTATTATTCTTAGTTATACACTTACAAAATGTTTTGAGCGAGTTGCCAAGAAACGTCTTATAAATTCTCCATCAAACGTTTGTTGCATCAGTGTCTTGGGGGAAAAACAATACTTGCAAAGCAGCGAAAAAAAGTGCTATGACACTTAGGTTAGCCACGCATGGCTTGTCAAATTCTAATTTTTATTATTCTAACTTTTTTTTTTTTTTGTAAAATTTATCATTCTATTGATAAATTCTAATTTTAAAATTGCAATTTCTCTAATTCTATTTGGAAATTATAATTTCTATGACTCAAACTTTTATTTTTGAAATTTCTATCATTCTATTTTTAAATTCTAATTTGTATAATCTTAATTTTTAAATTCTAATTTTATAGTCCTAATTGTCAAATCCTAATTTCTCTAAATTTATTTCTAAATTCAAATTTTAATTTTGTAATTTTTAATCAAAACGAAATTGTTGTAATTATAACATATTTTCTAACTGTAGCATAATAATAAATTTTCAATTCTAATATTTATATTCAATTCTATAGTTTAATTTATAATTTTCTTAAAATTTATAGGCAGAATTCCTCTTAAAATAGAGATCCCTGCCTAAAAAAAAAAAAAAACTTCAAAACCATTGAAATCACCAAATAATTCATTAACAAAACTTAATTTCAACACACAACAACATGAAATGTACCTTAATTTTTTAGTACTAAAAATGTTATAATATAGAAGTTAAATTAAAAAAAAAAACTAAAATCAACTACTTAAACTAAGTTTAAATCTCCATAAAACGTGCCTTATGCCCTAATGTCTTCTCAATAGCAGACAAACCAATTCAATGCTATCTATCCTATTGGAATTTTTTTATATAATTTATCCTAATGTCATCTATCCTAACGTTAATATTTAGACAAAACAAAACCAATGTTATTGAGAGAGAAAATAAGAAATAGAGAAAAGAGGAGAGGAGAGAGAAAGATTTCGGACGCGAATGGCCGGAAAACGCCATCTGTTCTGCTAGTTTTATATGTTTCTCGTCAATTTGGCGATGGCGCAGAGTGATAAGTTGTGTATTTTTTGTACCGTTTTCGTTCTTGTTATTTAACAGACAACTGTTGGGAAAAATGGATCAGAGGCTTGATAACAGCGGAAGCACCTCAAGATCACTTTTTCCCACTATGCAAATAAATTATGCACAACAAAATTTAAGCAGAAAAATAAATACAAGAGGCACAAATATTTAACGTGGAAAACCCTCCAATATTGAGGGAAAAACCACGGGACAAGCTCCGAGAAAATATTCCACTATAATAAGGATAATTACAAATATCCTTACAACACACTTTACTCTCTTTCAAGTGATACTAAAATTATAGTGGCACTCAGTGAGACCCTCTAGAGATGACACCCAATATTTTTGGTGTATACCCACACCCTCACTCAATTGGGAATTACTCAGACTCTCTTTTATCTCACACTCTTAGAGAAATAAAATTTCTCTTAAAGGCTTACCACTTACACTTGACTTTAGCCTTATTTTCTCTACTTAAGACTTGAGCCTTTCTCTTTGGCTCTCCTCTTGCTTCTCTTGCTTGTGCATCTTCTACTAAATGAGGCCATCTATTTATAGGCATTCTGAGCTGCAAAATGTGGCAGAAATTTCAACATTTTGCCAACCAAAACCGTGTTGAAAATATCAGACTTTCCACCTCTTATGCAGCTGGCTTCACTTTCAAAGTTGGCTACCATTTCTTGTAGAAAATATTGGGTGCCGACATGGGGTGGACCCAACAACAACAGACATCCAAGACATTCAACGAGGGAACTATGTGCAAACCAGACGATGTTCATGTTCGAAGTTGTGGTTATTATGAAGAACAGAGATGCAGCATTGAAGAATATAATAACAGGGAGTCACTCAGCCGTGGCCTATGTGCTTCTGTAGAAAATGTTTTTCCAAACTATATTGTCAAATTTTGTCAAATTGCTACTACTTGCAAGACCTATATAATTGGGAAATCAACTAGTTACAAAATCTGTATCAAGGTCAGGATTTCTAATCTGTAATGATGTTTTCATCGTAAGTTTTGAATCCATCAGTCAGTATTTCTTGAGCGGCTGTCTATTGCCAGAAACTCAGCCTGGCAAGCTATCCATTGTTAAATAGTTTGTAAATAAAGAAAAACGATAAAATCTCACTTTAAAAAAAATTATAAATATTAAAAATTACATAGATAATAATAAATGATTAAGGTTAAATTATAATGTATAAGTCACAACTCATAGTATATCTCAAATTAAATTATTAAATCAAATATATTTAAATTCTTTGATAAGGCACTTGAGATATGTTGGGACCTTGAGTTAAAAAGAAATAAATAAAATTAACTATTAATTTTATTTTTATTATTTAAAATATATATACAAATAATTATATCTATTATAAACAGACAATCACGTCTTTTAAGAATAAATAGTTGAGAATAGACAATTATATATGTTGAAAGCACAAAATCATGTTTATTATAAACAAATAATCATATATATCAAAATTTGACAAACATAACTGTTTGAAAGTATTTTTTATATTAATAAATTAAAAATTTTGAATTACTTTCATGATACACATTCAATTTATTGTATCTTAAGTTAACTTAACTTTTATACAAAAATAATATTACACTCAAAATAATATAATTTTATGCTCCAAAACCAAAATTTTTGTTATCTTCATATATTTTTCTAACATCAACTTGGGCTTCAATTGTTGCAAAATTTCTGCCTGCCCTTTGTTGACCTTAAAATTTTAGTTTTGGATTTTTGGAGTCACTACCAACCTAAATTGCTTAAGGTGAGATTGGACACCTAATTTAAAAATGGTCTATGTTTCAAAGATTGAATTCGGGGTTGGTTACATTTTAGAGAAGATATTAGCACCCTAAACGCCCTTTCGGTACCAAAAAGGATCTAATTAATTTGTTGGTTTAAAAAAAATTTTAAAAAATAATCCCTACCCATTCCGGATCGGGATAAAATTAATTTTGAGAAAAATTCCCTTTCTATTCTTCCTATTCTAGTCCAGGGTTTTAAAAATAATTTTAAGAAAGTCTCCTTCCTATTCCAGTCTAGGGTTTTAAAAATAAATTTAAGAAAATTTCTTTCCTAATCCAGATTAGGGTTTTAAAATGAAAAGAAAAGTAAGGAAGAATTGTTTACATCACCCATGTAGCTATTTGTTTCCAATTCATGAAACATTAAAACAAATTTTAGATTCATTTACTTTTGTTAAATTGTAACATTTTGAAATTAAGAAAAGAAACTAATAATTCATTTATTTTTTTTTCTTGAGTAAAAATGTAGAACTCAACCATTAACAAAAAATTGTAGAACCCACCTAATTCTTTCAAAAACAAAACCACGTAACCTTTCACCCTTTTCTCCATTGTTTTCTTACTATGCCATAAACTCCCAATTGAAAAGAAGGAACTAAAAAAATAGTAGTGACTCATGCCCATACTAAGAACTCATAACGGCACAAGACAAAATCCCATGCCTTGAGCTGTGTGGGTTTAAAACGGGGCCGCAAGATGACGATGAACTTGGGTAAAAAATGAGCGCTTGAAAGCACGGTTACCGTGATGATTCATGTCTTTCTCTCACCAGCAGTGGCACGTTGATGTCTCTAATGGCGAACAAGGTGGAGATGAACTACAACCGTCTTCCATGAGGTCCAGCTTCAACGGTGGATGACGTAACAGGCGGAGTTTCAATAGTTGGTGCATTTCAGACGTGGGCTTCTCGGTAGTTAGCCTCTGTGGAAGTCAAGCTCATGGTAGCAGCGACGATCATGAGACTTCAAAAGCGACAACAATACGACTCTTGGCTGGATTGTATAGACGCAGCGACGGAAGAAAAGTTCGCAGACAAAGTGAAGTGCAGCAACGTGGTGAAGCTTCTATCAAGTGATGGAAAGTTGCAGAGACGGATTGATACGCTATGGCGGGATGTGCTTTGTGAACCAAGCTTGATCAGCGGCACAGCACGGAGACTTCTTGAAGCTTTGCACCAATGACGCGATGCTCCAGTGGGGTTGGCGGTCTTCGACAGTGAGCAGTGCCGTAGACAGAGCTTCAATGGTGGCTACGTTTTGGACGAGGAAATGCTGACGGGCTGCTATACTATACTGACGAACAGGAACTGTCTTCTTGCACAGAGGCACGACGCTCCAATGATCTTGAAGTTGGGTTTCGAACTTAGTTGAAGATGAGACGAGATTTTCGTTTCGTTTGGGTGCTGGTGTGGATGGAGGTTTGTTCGTTTTTGGGCGCTGAACCGTGACCAGGCTGAGGAGTTCTGGATCCTTTGTGATGGCAAGTGTTTCTAACACCAAGTAGAAAAATCAGCTGGCCGCGAGCTCAAGGATGAAGTTCAGACAGAATAGGAGTTGCTTGCCTCTTTTTTCAAGGCTCCTTTGCTGAAATTTTTTCGGCTTTTTAGTACGTGAACCCCCTTCATTGTGCATGAGTGAACGGTTTTATAGTTTCTTGAGTTCAGAGTTTGTTTTTTAATTTGACACGTTTTCCTCAGTTTTATTTTAGTTGTTTTCTTTTATCGTTTTATGTCTGCTTATCTTTTAACCTTATCATCTTGGTTTTATCTTTCTAATTTATTTTTTAGATTGCAAATTTTTATCTTTTATCTTTTATCATATTATTTTAATTTTATCAATTATTTTTTATTATTTTAGATTTATCTTTTATCTTTTCTTTCTTTTTTATCTTTTATTTCTTGAATTTTTATCTTATTATCTTTATCTCTTATTCTTTTATTATTTATCTCTTTTTATTTATTTGTATTATCATTTTTTATTTTAGTTATCTTTATCTTTTGTTTTTTTGATTTTATTTTAGTGTTATTTTAAAATTTTATTTTTAGGTTTGGGCTTGATTTATTTTAGTTTAGGTTTTGGTTAAGTTTAATTTTATATTTAATTGTATTTTGGGCTTATCTTTAAGTTTTGTTATTTTTTTAGTTTAAAATCAGGTTTGCAATTTATGTTAAAGTTTTGATAAGTGAGCCAGACAAAATTAGGTGTCTACACCCTCATTTTGTATCCTTTTGGCAGTTACTTTAGGAAGATCTCCTAAATTCTGACACCAACTTTGAGAATGACGAACAAGTGTTTTGCAGCAACTAAGGAGTAATGCTATTTCTACATTATTTTTTCACTATGTTCGCTACGTCTCTAACGTGACATTCGACGTGGCAATCAAGCAGCAGGAAATGGAGCAAAGTGAAATTAAAAATTTAAGCGGGACGAAAGAGAAAATGAAATACACAGCCTCTCTCACTCGCTCCCGCTCTCGCGCTCTGGCTCTCCAACTCTCGGTTGCCAGCGTCCTTTGTCGCTCATTTTCGCTAGCATCAGCTCAGCTTTTTCAGCTCTTTTGTCGCCGTCACTGTCCAATCAGTCCTCCTTCTGTGAACTGTTTCGTGGGGTGGGTAAAATTTTAAAAAAAAATGAACAGAGCGTAGCTCGAAGAAAAAGGAAGAACGACTCTTGTTCATTTTCATTTTGAACCTCATCCTATAGTTTCTCTCTCCCTGGTGTTTCTGTGGCTTGTTTCTCACTAGCATTTTTGTGGCTCGCTTCTCACTCGCATTACGGCTCTCTCTCAATCTCTTTCAGTCGCTCTCTAGTGCTTGTAGACACTCAATTTCCAGCCCACTTTAAGAATCACAAACCCAAAATTTAATCTTTAAAAAAAATAATAATAAAAATAAAACCAAAATTCCAAAAATCATAAATCCAAGATAATTCAGAAAAATCAAATAAATCCAAGATAATTCAAAAAAATGAAGATAATTTAGAAAAATGAAATAAATCCAAGATAATTCAGAAAAATAAAGATAAATCCAAGAAAATGAGAAGATAACAAAGAAATAAAAGAAAATATAAAAGATAAAAATTTGAAGTCCAAAAAGATAAATAAAAATGTTAGATAAATAAAAGATAAGAAGATGAAGTATAAAAGAATTAGGAAATAAGAGTTAAACTAAAAACATGCACTTGAAAAATCTGAAACTATAAGAATACATGCTCTTGAAAAAAAAAAAAAAACTTAAAAAAAGATTGCATTGCACTCTTACACTTAACTCTCTGACACAGGCACTTCACACGGCACTCTCCTTACCTCCTGCAAACCACTCTCCTCACTTCCCGAAAACAAACACACCACACCTCCTGTAAACCACCCACACCTCACCTCCTGTAAGCCAACACACTCTCGTCTCAAAAGGAAAGCTTCACACATTTGTCCAGCCACGAAACAAAGTCCACTGCACCCTTGCCCAGCTGCAGCTCGCTTTGGCCTCAACTCTAGGACGACACAATGAAGAACCATTACATCTTTGGTAGACGACTTGCTGCTACCAGTTGTCTCGTCAATCAGCTAGTCTCTTGCAGTATCACTGAGTTGTCAGCTTCTGCAAGGAGTTTGTTCCAGCCACTATTCGTTCAGCTTCGGCATTCATCACGGTGCCAGAGGATGGCTACGGCTACAGGAGTTTTTAGCCTCAGCATTGTCCGGACTCACTCACCACCAGAGAATGTCGTCGCCACCCTGAAGCGTCTCTGCTGCAGTGTCTTCGTACCCAGTCGACGTCCAAGAATTTCAGCCCGGCGAGAGTAAACGCATCAGCTATTGAGATCCTGTCGAGGTCCATTACAGCCCGTCTTTGCGATTTTCCCCTGCTTGCTGGAAGCTCTGTCACTACACTTCGTTCATTCTCCGATCCTTCTTCACCACAGAACTCGCTTGAATCTCCTTCTAAGGTTTGGTTACTTGAGTCTTTGGGTTGCTGTCTTGACTTTTGGTCATAAGTTGTACTTTGCAGTTTTGCAATTTCTTGATCATTCTTGGTTGGAATTTCACGACAATTGATAGTTTTTTTTTTTGTTTTATGAAAACAAGATTAAGTTTATACTTCCAAATTCATATTAGACTGAAATTTGTTACACTTCTCTTGAATTAAATTGTTGAGATCTGAATATTTTTCCGATCTTAGGAAATCTAAAGTTGGTGTAATCATCATGAAATATTAGTTGTTAGAGAAATCTTATGGGTTATTTTGATTTTGGTAACTATGAATTATAAACATGTTTCAACATGATTATGTATTTGGAGTTTTGATATTAGAATCTATTTTTTTTAAGCACAATATAAAGACTTAAGAAGATAGCACATACACATAATTTTGTTATTTTTGAGATTTTTTTTCAAAAAAATATTTTTAAAACCCCTGTCTGAAATAGAAAGGAGATTTTTTTTTAAAATTACTTATTTTAAAAAATTCTAGACTAGAATAGGAAGGGGAGATTTTCTCAAAATTATTTTTAAAACCCTAGGCTAGAATAGGCAGGGGCTTTTCTCAAAAATTATTTTATTTTTAAATCCCAATTCGGAATGGGTAAGGATTATTTTCAAAATATTTTTTTTAAAAATCAACATAAATTAATTCAAGATAAATTGATAAGATCATTTTTGGTACCGAAAGGGCGTTTAGGGTGCTAACACCTTCCCTGAAACGTAATCAATTCTCGAACCCGATTTCTGAAATGTAAACTATTTTTAATTAAGTGTCTGATCTCACCCTTAGATAATTTAGATCTGTAGTGACTCTAAAACAAAATTTTTAGGGTCAATAGCTTGGCGACTCCATTGGGGACATTAGAGGGTTAGGCTAATTTAAAATGATCTTATTAATTTCTTGATTGATTTGTTGGTTTGATTTTTTGTGGAGATGACAAAATAAAAGATATGCTTACTAGCTCCTAGTGTTTTGAGTGTTTAAATTTTGTACCTATTTATTTATTTTTCTATATGTATATATTTGTATGTGATTCTTTTTGTAGGTTTGGGATATGTTTCCTTGCACACACTACCACTCTCACCACACACTAGAGCAAAGGGGAAGTCATGACCTCTATGCCTGGGCCATATAGGATACCCTGTAGGTTAGGGCGGTGTAGTAAGGTTAACCTTCGAGAGACCTTCGATCTCTGCATGGGTGCCTGAAATACCCCACTTGAATTGATTTTCTTAAGGACAATTTGGGAACCTGATGTAGGGAACATAGAACCTACCCTTTCACTATTAATAGCTTTAAAGCTATCCTTTGCAAGAGAGACTTTTGACCCAAACCTATGTGAGTGGACAGGGACTTAGGACTTACCTGAATTTAGGCACGATGAGGAACATTCTAATATTACATTTTCTTTATCTCATCACGTGCTAATCATTATTGTTTTTAACACAATTCCTTTGTCATATACATTTTACTTCTATATGCATGAAGGTTTTAAGTTTAAGGTTTATTTACCCTTAGAATAAATAGGGGCAAAGTATGGCTAGCTTTTAAAGACTTCTAAAGTTCTTTCTTTGACAACATAATGTACAATAGGAGATAGTTTAGGAACTTGTTTAGGGAATGTAGACCCTTACCAACATGCATAGAAATAAGTCACAAGAGGAACATACCCAGAATAGCATGCATTCTTTATTAACACTGGTCACCTCTTTGCCTGAGTTTCCATTTTTGTATCATGCATGCATATGCATAAATTCTCATTTGCATGCCAATAATTTATTTTCTTAAAAATTCAAGAGGATTAAAAGGAAATCATGGCTCCTACAACGTGATCCTAGTCAAAACTTATGGCAAAAAAAAGGCAAAAGAAGTCTGTGGAAGAGTTACATGTAGAAATTGGAAATCTCAAAGCACAAATAGTTTGACTGACTGAGTTGCTCATGTCCAAGGAGAATATACAAAATGAGTCCCCCCAAGTCCTGGCAGCCTGGCAACTGCAAAACCAAGTGGACCCCAATCAGCCATATATTGTAGAAACAGAAGTAAGCCTTGTCCCAGACCTCGATGAGTTAATGGAGCAAGAAAAGTTGAAAAAATCAGTAGAAGAAGCATTGATTCTGGAAAAATGAGTTGCTGGAAGCTAGGATGAGGAAAATGGAGGCATTCACTGATGAAGATGTCCTAGATGTTCATGAGATCGGATTGGTACCTGATGTTGTTATACCCCCAAAATTCAAGGTACCAGAATTCAAGAAGTATGATGGAACATCTTGCCCTAGGGCACACATCTTTATGTACATACGAAAAATGGTAGCATATGCTGATAATGAGAAACTTCTAATCCATATCTTTCAAGAAAGTTTAGTCGATGGGGTTGCAGAATGGTACATGGACCTTCATTGTTATTCTATCCGAACATGGAAAGATTTGGCAGAAGCTTTCATGAGACATTATAAGTACAACTAGAATATAGCCCTTGACAGATTCCAAATCCAGAACATGGCAAAAGAGGATAATGAATCCTTCAAGGCCTATGCTCAATGATGGAGGGACGTGGCAATTAGAGTACAACCACCTCTTTCTGATAAAGAAATAGTCACCATATTCTTGAGTACTCTGACATATCCATTTTACGGAAAAATGGTGGGATTTGCCAACATGAGCTTTGCAGATCTAATAGAAACTGGTGAGAGAATCGAAAGAGGAATAAAGGCTAGAAAGATGGGGAGATCCTTGGAAGGCAATGCATCATAGAAGAAGCCTCAATTCAATAGTAAAAAGAGCGAGGATGTTCATTCTGTAAATTACCATAATAAGGGAAGAGGCAAAGTCAAAAATTTTGATAAAAATTAGCATGCATGCCAAGTGTCTTATGACCAGTAATGAGTGTTACTGTACCTCGGGCTACCTATGCTGCATCACCCTATCAAAACAAGTCACAGTCGATGGTGTCTCCACAACCTGCACAATACCAACCATTTTAACAAGTGCAGTCGGTGCAATCCCAATCCAAGCCACCAATACAAGCTAATAGTATCAAACATTAAAACTTCGATCCCATCCCAATACTATATTCATAGTTGTTGCCATAGTTGCTATAGAATAACTTGGTAGCATTAAGCCCTATTCATCCACTCCAACCTCCGTATCCTACATGGTATGATGAGAAGCTTACATGTAATTACTATGCAGGGGTAAAAGGTCAAATAGTAGACAATTGCACTGCTTTCAAAAAGAAGGTACAAGACCTGATTGACACTAAGTGGTTGACATTTGATTAAGTAGCTCCAAGACTGGATGTGCATGGTAATCCTTTGCCTGATCATGACAATCAAAATGTTAACAACCACTAGAACGGCATGGGCAAAACTAAGATCTTGTGGTTGGAGAAGACCAATTGATTTGTGATAGAGAGTCCATTCTCATACCATTTACTACAAGTTGGATTATTTCTTTTATTTATTTTGCATCTTTACCTTATGGCACCTACTAATGGATCTGTCCAAGGCCTTAGCAAGGATTTTGTATGGGCACACTTCTTAATTCAATAAAATGCTTAGTATGATGAGTGCATTACTTTTCATCCAATTATTTTTGCCTAAATCAACACTAGGGCAATCGGTTTATCCTAGATATTGATGCTCATAAGCATTAAAATGAAGAAAGGTTTTTCCTAATTTTATTCTTGATAAATCTAATTGCTGATGATAAAATAGGTTTGTTTGAATATTCAATTCTTTTTTATAGCTGAGTGTCTTCTGATTAATGAAAAATAAGAAAGAGAGCCTAAGGTGAGGATGTGCTTATGGTGAGAAAATAGATACCCTAGAACTTGTCTAAATGCCTCTCAAAACTATTTGTGGGATAATGTCTCAAGAAATGACCTAGGCCATCCTTGGATAGTTTGAGTCTTTCAAGCTAAACCCTAATGTTTGAACTCCTGTAGTCACCCATTCGAGCCTGTAAAAGGATAGCAAGACCTTTTATTCGATTTCCTTCCTTTGACTCATACCAACTTTAACCTTTCAATCAGAAATCATCACTCCACCCTAAAAGAGAGCAAAAAGAATACCCTTGCTATCAAAGAAGAAAATGCTACAAGTGATAATTTAAGACTCAAGTGAAAGGATTGAAGATTCCTTCCAAAACTCTGTAAAAAGCACACAAAGAAAAAGGAAAAAGAGAAGAAATATTCAAAGAAAATCAAAAGGAAAGACGTTGACCAACAAAAAAGAAAGAGGAAAGGTCAATTGAAAGAAAGAAAAAGAGATTAGTAAAAAGGAACAGACTTCACCTTGAGCCAACAAAGTTATCCAAAAAGGAAAAGCAAAAGTGAGACATCACATGCTCGAACACCTCACACTCTCCTTTTTTGATAAATCCTTATCTCTTTCATTCTTACTCAGGAACTCGTATTTAAAAATTGTCTTCCTTGTGATAAAGAAACAATGAAGTGTAGGCCAAGATTAATCAAACAGTTAAATTTCTTATTATCCTTTGATTGTTCTGTTGGCAGATTGGTTATCATGAACTTGTAATTAGAATAATTGCTAAAGGGATGAAGAATGAGGAGCTTACTAGGATTAATGGCAGACCTCGGCAGAGTAAACAAGATGATGAGAACCAAAAAGAAGATGAGGTCAAAAAGAAAATTGATTCGGACAGACAAACATTCCATGATGGCGCAATTGTGAAAGGCAACTCGAGAATAATCATGTATTAGAGCCATAGCTAATGTCGAGAATCTTTTCTCTTGTTTGAAACAGCGGATGGTGGCTACCCCAGAAATTGATTCTGAGAAGTGATGCAAGATTGGAGCCTTTCGAATACCTACCATCCTGACTAATTCTCTGGCAGTAGTGATGTAATAAGCCTGCAAGTATACATCAGCCACCTTCATCACTAGAATACTAGATTGTGTCGTGTAAGAGTGAGAACAACCGGAAAAATCTTCAATTCATGCCTTTTATGATCTTGACGAGCAAATGATGTGATTTAATTGGTGTCATGGATTTTTACCTGATACCAGATGGAAATGGCCAGCACGACGAGACAAAGAAGAATGGCGTGCCAAGCAACCTGGCACATTAGGATGATGATAGTTAATAACTGGGTAAGTGCGAATATTGGTCCAGCTAATTTGTATGGTATATCTTTATCTACAGTACTTTGATCTTTAGAAGGCTGTTCTTATCACAAAAGAACAATGTTATGTAATTCTTTCCGCCGTAACCAAAAAAAAAAAAAACAAAGAACAATGTTATATAAGAAATTAATAGAACAGATAATTTGAAAAAAAAAAAAAGTTTTGACTTGATGATCAAAACTGACCCTATTCAGGATTCGGCTTGAACTTGTGTGGTGTCAAAAAATGAAACGGACGCTCTGCAAGCTGATGTAAGCATCTCACATAAAAGATGCTGAGTGGTCTACACGGCAACCGTTGCCATTAAAACCGTCCTTCCCAAATTAAAAATAGAGCTTCCACCAGACAGAACAAATATCCCTAGAAGTCGCTCTTTGCTGATCCTTGCTCTCTGTTCTGTGGCCCAAGCTATCCAAAGTTGCTTCGCATCTGCATTCCTCGAAAGAGAAGTTGGCAAAGAAGAATAACCGGAACAAGTGCACCTCTATAAGCAGATGTGACAAAGGTTGAGTAAACACTCCATTTCACTCAACCCCCCTCTGCCTCCTCTTCTTCTTTTGTTCTATCAAAATGCCTTCCATCCTTATTCTTCAGCAACATCAGTTTGGCTTATTTGACCGGGTCTGCTGCTGATGGAATTATACATGATTCTGCAAACTAAATCTAGCATACAAGCCATCCATCACGTTAAGTTGAGAAAGTTACTTGACGGAACAGCTTGAAACTCCATGTTGCTAAGCTGAAGATTGGCTGAGAAGAGGGTGAGGAGATGTGAGATGAGAAGAGTGTCGGTAGAGCTGAGAGAGAAAGGGTTGAAAGGTGTGCACTTCTCTTCTTATCGCAAATTTGTAACTGACATATGTATGTATTAATATACTGTGTAACAAATGAAGAATAGAAACCACTTTCTTTGTAAATACAAAATATTATTTTATTTATCATGAATAATATAATAAGATTTATAATAATAAAAATTTATAAAATAATTATCAAAATAAATTTTACATTAACTAATATTAATCTAAATTTTATTAAAATTTTATATATACAAATTTGATATAGGTAAGTCCATATATATATATATATATATATATCTAACATCTTCTTGACATGGAGTGATTTGATTTAGTGTTTCCTTATGAGCAGCCATTTGCTCAACTACATCACTCCTGGGTCTTGCCATCAGATCTTTATACTTTACTGTCTCAACCATTTTTCCATCTTTCATTACCTACCAAAAAGTATATCAATGGTGAGAGGCCAGACGCTAGTGATAGAATCTTCGGGAAATGATAAGTGGTCAATAACTCACCAAGATAGTATCTGCGGCTTCCAAAAATTCCAGTTGATGGGAGCATAAACAACCGTTTTCTTGGACAAAACTTGCATAAAACACTTCTGCAAAACATTCCCCTAATCAGTGAAGTCCACTAAGTGAACTAAAATGAATGTCAACATTAGAAAATGCGAAAAGAAATGACTAGCCGAAAAATCACGAGTACCTTGAACAACTGTAATCCAGCATGCGCATCAACAGTACTGAAAGGGTCATCTAGGAAATAAATATCTGAATCATTGTAAACAGCCTTTGCCAATTGAATCCTCTGTTTCTGCCCTCCACTTAAGTTTATGCCTCTTTCCCCCACTCTGGTCAAATCTCTATCTATCCAGAGGTTGATATCCTGATGCAAAGCACAGCAGTCCAAAACATTCTCATAGAAGTCTTCGTATTTGCTTGCCAAACAAGATGTTTTCCCTCATAGTTCCAGACTGAATCCAGGGAGTTTGGGATACATAACTTCTAGCTCCGTAGACTTGGATTCCCGCCCCAGAAGTCCTTGGAATCTCACCAGGCATACAACAGAATAGGCTGGATTTGCCAGACCCCACTGACCCACAAACTGCTACATTTTGACATTTTTCTATCGTCAACTTTTTTTAAAAATTGAATTGTTGGTTTCTTGAGGTTTTGATTATCTGCTTCCCATGCATATTCACCTTTCTCGATTTCAATAGCAACTTCAGAAGATTTTGAAGTATGCTTGTTCACGAATTGCTTTTGATCCTCTTCCTTAATAAACTCCTGAATTCGACCAACCGAAACTTTTGTTTGAGCTATCATGGAAATAAGCTCCGCAAGTTTGTAAATTGGTTCTTGTAAAATACGGAAAGTTGCTAAAGCTGAGAGTACTGTTGCTGCTGTTAATTCTGCTTTCACCATTATACAGACACCAAAAGTGACAACAGAAACTAAAGTTGGAGAAACCCAGAATAGGAGGGCCACCGCTGAACAAGTATAGAGGTATTTCTGAAGCCATCTTCTCTCAGTTTCCCTAAGTTGGAGGAGTTTCTTTTTAAGAATGTGGATTCCCAAGAATGCAATTTTAGAATTCTAATATTCCTCAAGGTCTCTGCAGTCACTGTGATTCTTGAGTCTTTTGATCTTGCAGTGAAGACTTCCTTGCATATTGGCCAGAGGTGTGTTGCACACCATTACCAAAATAAAGACACCAAGTGCAGCAACAGAAGGGGTAAAACCTAAATTTCTGTATAAGATAACCAAGGTCAGAATAACCTGAACCGGAAGCAACCAAACACCACGAATATACCAGCAGAACTCCTCAATTCGTTCACCATCCACATTGATCAAATTTACAATATTACCATCGGTTAATTGAGCACTATTAATCGATAATGATTTGCTGTAAATCAGCAGCATGAGAGCTGTACGCACTCTTATTCCAATTCACTGAGCACCAAAGTACCATTGTCTTTGACTTGGTGACTCCACTGTCTTAGTGAAGAAGAAAAAAGAAATGCAAGAATCAGCCCATATTGGATGCTTGAATTATCATGATTTTCCATTAGGATATTCACAAAGTTTGTGATCAACAAGGGACCCATGTAAGTGCAATTGAGTTTACTCCTAAAGAACAAGTAAGTCATTAAATGCTAAAAGACCAAATGATGCTTAGAAGTATATAAAATTCGCATAAGAGAAACAAGAACGGCGAGAATGGATCAATGTTTATCTGCAAAAATTGCATTTAAGGTCAGTGATTTCCAAATGGAATGGGCAATAGCTTTCGTCAACGAACTGGCTTCATGCTTCGTTTTCCAAGTGATTCCTGCAACATTGAAGAAGCATTTTCTGGGGTTTCAGGTTGAGGAACTGATGGAATATGAGAAAGTTTAGGCTTTTGAATTCGACCCATCTTAAAAATCGGGTTTAGCCGATGGAATGCGAGTTGGCTCCATATTCCAGCATTTGTGAAGGCGTCCTCACCTTCTTCTATTAAAAAATCTACGTCCTTTTGGAGTAAGACTTGTTCCATATCAATGTCTTTCTTTGTCCATATAGTGGGACGAGCTTTGAAAGACAACAATAATAACAGAGGAAGGGAAATGAAATCGGTTAGAAAAAGTATACGAAGATAATAGAAAGATTTTGGCTTTAAGGCATGAAATTATACTATTTTAAGTGTAATATTATTTTTGTATAAAAAGCTAAGTTATCCAGGATACAACAAAGGTAAATGTGTAATTTAAAAGCAATCTAAAAACTTCTATTTATAGATATCAAAAGACACTTTAGAATAGTTGTATTTCTTAAATTTTAATAAACATGATTGTTTATTTATAAAAAATATGATTGTCTGTCTCTAATAGACATAGATATAGTTATCTGTTCCTAACAAACACAAATAAAGATAAATGTATATTATAAAAGTAATCTAAAAGTTTCTATTTATAGATATCAAAAGACACTTTTGAACAGTTGTATTTATTAGATTTTGATATATATGATTGTCTATTTATAAAAGACATAATTGTCTGTCTCTAATAGACATGGTCATAACTATTTATTCTTAATAGATATAATTCTTTATTATAAAAATAATGATAATAAAATTAATAGTTAATTTTATTTTTAACTCAAAGTCCTAAGTGTCCAAATATCCTATCAAAAACTTTATATATCTTTGATTTAATAATTTTATAACCCATATATTATAATTTAACTATTATCATTTATTGTCACTTATATAACTTTTAATATTTATAATTATTTTTAATGTATGACTTTATATTTACAAACTATCCAACATTATCCTCCGACGGGAAAAAGGACACTCTTAAGGATTTGAAAATGTTTCATCAGTTTCGCGGAGACTGAGAGTGAATCCAAGATAATGGCAAAGACCCACCAAAGTATTAAGGCAAGGGGCCACCTTTTGCTCTCCCTGAGTCTTATCTTCACTGAATATACAGAAATTATAGTTGCTAAAACCCATGTTGAAGTCAAGGAAAGAGAGTTAAAAGGAAATAATTCTTTCACTCCTATATTCATGAAAAGCAGAAGCCAAGTTTAAAACTGCAAGAATAGCATTGGAGGCAACTGTGATTGTGGTAAAAACAGCAAACCGTGACCGTCCATGGTTCAAATATACAACGCCGTAACGTGTGCTTTCTCTCAGACTGTCTACCAAAACTCATATAAATATAGCAGCGAAGAGTGCTGCATTGACTAGTCCCGACAGAGTACCCTATATGGCCATGGTTCAAGTTACTAGTCCGAAGTAATGGGAGGCTGATAATTAAGAAAAACAAAGGCATTCTGGAAAACGCATGCAGTGAATGCCTTCATCAATTTCTTGAATATAAAAAGCATGGAGAACCAATAGGGATAAGCATAAAAAAGACCAAATATTATCAAAACACAGTAGTAATCTGACAACAGAAAGAATATAAAACAGAGGTCCTGGGGTCGGTTTGAGTAGCAAACCTGTGACAATATGCAGATAGCAAGTGGCTTTCTGAGGGAGTGGTAGCAGCAGGAGAAGGAAAGAGTGTTGAACGCTGTATACCTAGCGGAGGGTGCTTTAGTCTGAGGAAAGTGGCTTTCTGCATTGGTCTCTTGTATAACATCAGTCTGAGGGAGTGGTGGTAGGAAAAGGAAGGACTGTTGAACGCTGTGTAGCTAGCGGAGGGTGCTTTAGTCTCGGCACTGATTTCTTGTATAAAAAGAAATCTTCATTTTCAAGCATTTTTACTTTGCATGGTTACCATCGTTAAATTTAATGAGTGAAAGTAAACTTTGAAATTCAATTAATTCTTTGTAAAATTAATTATATAACGAACGAAATCTTTGTCATTAGAGATCTTTCCATGAATATACTATTTTTAATTTCCCAGAAATATTATAATATTTTCTGTTGTTGCTAGAGTCTACAAGGGATAAGAATCTTAACGGTAAATTAGTTATACTTATCTAACACTAATACTTTTATATTATTGTATTCCTTGTCTTGCTTTACTTCTACATATTTTCCGAATCCAAGTGGCGAAAAATGTCCCTCTTACTAAATAAGAAGATTAAAGTCTCACAAAAATTTAATTTAAGTGATTAAAAATTTGAGTTTCATAAATATTATATATAATTTATTAAATTTAATAATTTAGTTTCTGAATAATATTTAATAATATTAGGTTTGTAAAAAAAATTTAAATTTATAGGCAATAACAAAACTGGTCCAGTTTTACTTAGAAACACTAATGTCTTCACGCACGTGTTCATTGCAATGACCTGGATTTCGTTTTCAATAGAGACGAACAGAGAAGGACATGACAGTAAAACAAGACGCCTAACTCCCTACTGAGTTGATAACTTCACCGGTTGATGGCCATTATCATCTGTTTCCAACTTTCTATATGCCATGTATGCAACCATCAAATTTTGTCTGAAATTTAAAATAATTTGATATTAATTAACTTGTAAAAATTAAATGAAAATGGGTGTTTTATTTATGAATAAATTACACTAACTTCCCTTGAGGTATTTGATTATGACACTTTACTCCATTCTTACTCAAATATGAATTAAAAAAATATATTTAATATTAATAAAATATTTATAAAAAGAATATTAAAAAAATATTTTAGTCTAATTTTATTTAAAAATTATACTTTAATTCAATTAATTATTTTAAATAATTAATATTTTGTTAAATTATATTTTTTTAATCAAATAATTATATTTATTACAAAGTATAAATTTAACAATATATATGATTAGGAAAAAAAATTTACTATAAATATAGAGGCATTTTAGGATAAGTTTAGTTAATAAAAAATAAGATCAATTATGTTTTATATTTTTTTCTTAATTAAATTCATCCTCAATATGTTTCTATATTTGTACTAATTTTTTTTTCATAATCATACATATTATTAAATTTATACTTTGTAATAAATATAATTATTTGATTAAAAAAATATAATTTATCAAAATATTAATTATTTAAAATGATTAACTGAATTAAAGTATGATTTTTAAATAAAATTAGACTAAAATATTGATTTAATATTCTTTTGTGAATATTTTATTAATATTAAATATATTTTTTTAAATTATATTTGAGTAAATGGGATGAAGTATCATATTTGAGTAACAATGGAGTGGAGTGTCATAATCAAATACCTCAAGAGAGGTTAGTGTAATTTACTCTTTATTTATTTATATTTCAATTAATTTTATTTTTAAAATAAAAAGAAAAAGGAGAAAGAGAAAAATAAAACAGGAAGGGTGTTGGAGAAATTATTTTTCTAAAAAAAAATTATAGAGTTTAAAAAAATTTTATAAATATTAAATTTTGATTTGAAAAATTTTTAAAAGAATTTAAAAATTTTGAAAAAGTAAAATGAAGATCTAAATTGTCATGACTCTGATGCTTTATTCCCAGACCTCACAACACTGCTGCACTTTCAGTATGTATTTATTTTCAGCTGCCTCAAATCTCATAACGCCGCTCCAAACCTGCTATCAATTAATGTTTCTACAGCTCCATCTAAGTAGCCATCCTGTGGTCTCTGAAGAGCGGAAAAGGTAGAAGCGGCACATCAATGTTCAAGGATTCATTCTCAAGTCGCTTTGGTGCAATGCAAATATAAAAAGGGAACGAGAGAGAGAGCTAAAGGATAAGCGGGTGAAAAGGATACACACAAAGAACGGAGATAGGACTAAAAACTGAGAGACTAAGAGCGAGGAACAGGGAGGATTTGGCTCGAAGGAGGACTCCATACACCTCAACACTTGGAGAGGGAGAACACTGGGCACTCATGCTGCTAACAGAGTTAAAAAGAAGCTGAGGAGAAAAGAGCTCCAACCAAATTTGCGGCATCAATTAAGTTTTACTTTCATGGTTTTCTTCACGTTTTCAGTCCGTGTCTTGCCTCCGGTGTGTTTCCTCATTCTCTCCTCCATAAAAATGTGCTTAACTCTGCTTTGGAATTCTTGGGTTAGATTCTAAAGGGGCTAGAGGATCCATTTAGGTTCCTTTAGATAAGAGGTCCTGGGAGGAAGAGGGCTCCCACCTCTCCCCACTCCGTCCTTGCACCGGCGCTGCCACGGTGAGGTTGCCTGTGGTACTAGACGTCACCGCAAGCCGGTGGTGCTCCGAGGCTCTCTTTTTCCTCTGCATCCAAGGGTGCAGGGGTGAGGCAAAGAGAAGGGTGCATCACACCCCATGTAGGTTATGATACACACTGTCCTAACTCATTATTTAATTAAATAAAAAATAAATTTTTTAAAAGCACTTAACTCATTATTAAGTTTTAAATTTTTTTTATATAATTATAAAATTTTTTAAAATTATGTTTGATAAAAATAAAAAAATTGAAGAATATTTTTTGTGATGGAGTTTTTTAAGTTTTATTTTTAAAAAAAAAAATTTCAAAACTAAGAGAGGTTCAGCATGACGGTTGGTCTAGGCCACGTTTGGGCCAAAGGAGACGAAACAGGCTTGAGACCAAACCAGTTTTTGATCTTTATGGTTTGAGTTGTTTTAAAAAGGTAGGGCCCAATCTATAAGAAAATTAATAATAAAAATTATTTATAAAGATAGAAAAATATTTTTTTATAATAGAAAGATTTTGGAAGAGTGTGAGGTAATTAATTTTGAGTTTTTATGATGTGATTAATGTTAATTTGTAATGACATTTAGTTGCAAAGTTTGCACTTTAAATTAATTTTGATGCAAGCATGTGAAATTTATTTTATTAAATGTGGGTAAATCTTGGAATTCTCAAATTTATCCTAAAATTGTTCTTTTTTTTGAAAAATGAAAGTTCCCTTTCTATTCAAGATTCCTAGTTGAATCGAATTCAAGGAAAGAGATAATATCTTTCTCCTAATTATCTTGAGAGTAAGCATGTCGGAGAGTTGTTATTGAACTAGCCACTTTCTAATTATTTTAGAAGTAATCGTGTTATAAGCTTAATCAAGAAAAGTAGCATGGTTCCTTAACATGATTATTAAGAGTCTTTGTCTTTTCTCAAATCTCTTGATTGTCCTGTTGTACAAGCCATGCCCTCAAACCCAAATTCTTAACAATGACAATTGTTAGAAGGTTGTCAGTGAACAACCCACTTCCTAATTATCTAGAGGTTATTACATTATGAGTCTAGTTAAGAAATTGGCATAGCTCCTTTTACACGATTATTGAGAATTATCGCCTATATGCAAGGATCAAAATACCTAAAAAAAAAAAAATTAGTCAAGTTAGGTATCTTTTTCAAAACATAATTGAACAGAGAAAGTCCTAAGTAGCTAATTTTAATGTAAGTCTAGATGAACTAGGCGTTGAATTATCGTTTCTACAATAATGGTTAAATATCACTTGTGATATTAATCATAGATCACACTTGATCATGTGCAATAAATAAAAAACAAAAATAATAAAGTGGTTTTGGGAAAATATAAAGCACATTTTTAAAATCAAAAAGTAACAAAATACCAATGTGACACTAAAAGGGTGCTATAAAGGTGTTTACACTTTCTTTATGCATAACTAATTCTCGAATCCATTTTTTATAATGTAGATCATATTTTTTTGTATTCGACTTCACCATTTTAATTTAAGTTGGTGGCGACTTCAAAACTTTCTTACATATTTTTTAAAACCTTATCGAAAACTCATTTTTAAACTAGATTTTTTGTTCGTAGCTCCATGTTGCAATGTCAATAGCTTGGTGACTTTGCTGGGGATTTCAAGGGTTAACCCACATAAATTTGGTATTATTGCTTTCGTATTTCATAATGTGCTTGTTGTGATTGCCTTTTTATGGGCATTTTGGGTGTTCATTAGTAATAATCCTACCTGTGATTGTTGTGCTAGGCCTAGATGGTTTCTTTTTTTTTTGCAATATTATCTATATATCTATGAATTGGTTAGCTGGCTAATTGTTTTGCTAGTTGTGAGTGAGTGCTATATTCCCTGCACACACATATACCTACACCACGTACCTTAGAAATAGGGAGGTCATTACCACTAAGCTTTGTACCCAAGGTTTTAAGAACTTTTAGGTTAACAAGGATCAAAGTAGGGTTAGCCTTTGTGAGACTTTTGGTATCCGCACAGGCCCTGAACATGCTCACTCAAATTGATCCTTTGGAGCACCATTTGGGGACTTGATGTTGGAGTCTAAATCCTATCTCCTCACACTAGTTATAGCATTAAAGCTATCATGTTTAAGAATGTCTAGCCTAAACCTTTGGACATGTAGAGATAAACTTATGATTTACCATGATCTAGGCACAATGAGGAAATGCTTTCTATTTGCTTACT
The DNA here is from genome assembly GCA_037013595.1 of Dicorynia guianensis. NCBI lineage: Eukaryota > Viridiplantae > Streptophyta > Magnoliopsida > Fabales > Fabaceae > Dicorynia > Dicorynia guianensis. The sequence goes on along the minus strand of JASUAB010000002.1, from coordinate 17,172,025 downwards.
TGCAATTGCATGTTTAATGTCCTCATTTTCATCATTTTCATTCTATAGATGAGTAATCTCTCATTGCACTCACCATTGTTGCATGCATAAGCTCTCAACCTAGGCTTTTATACCTTTAGAGGCAAAAATAAAGTTAACCTTCATGAGACATTCGGTCTTTGTGTAGGTGCTTGAATACCCTTGCTTAGATTGTTCTTAGCATGCTAGATGATCACAAATAGGGGCAATTTGGGAACCTATATAGGTGTTATAGATCCTTACCATCATGCATAGAACATGGGGCATGAGGCACGAGAGGGACTTCATCTTCATGGCATTTTTTCTATTTTCTCGTGCATTATAGTGATCATTTTTTCTTTTGACCCAAATATTAGGTAACATCACCATTAGATAGTGATCCTTTTGAACTTTGTCATATTTGACAAGGTTTAAGCTCAAGCATATTAACTTAACCCACTTAGTAGTATAAGAGGCTGTAGTGGGTTTAGAAGGCTCACCCTCATTTAAAGTTATTCTAAAACAGTAAAGATTGAAAATGCATAATATACCCAGTCCTCATTATTGGTTCTTTTCAACATTCTCAAATTTCAATTGAGGAAACAATCGCAAAACTTGGGAGATATAAAACTATTAGTTTTTTCATGTATTTAATTAACTATGATAGTAATTGGATTAGAGCCTTATGCTATTGTAATTCTATCGAAGAGTCTTGAATTACAATGCATAAGCAAGCTCCACAACCATTGTATGTCACATCCCTAAAGCCTAACACTAATAAGGCATTTAAGATTTCAAGAACATGACATCAATGTAACTAATTTTCACTACCCACTAAGAATGATAGCACTAGTTATACTTTGATAGGATGTAGTAACTAATTATACAATCCTTGATGTCATTCACATAATTTAAACTTAATTTGTTTGAAAAAATATAACACAAACCAAATGATTCGCAATAGGCCAGTTCACAACCATATTCAAAATTATATTATATTATTTAAATTTTAAGAGCATAATATCAATGTAAATAGATTCCTCAGAACATTAAAAATTATATTACCAAGGTCACTCCGATAGGGTGTATCTCCAATGATATAATCCATAACATAATGTCAACAAAATTGTTTAAAAATTTAGAAGGAAACTTTAAAAACATGTTATCAATGTAAATAAATTAATGCTAAAATCATACCACCAAGGGCACTTTAATAAGGTGTGACCTCAAATGATATATTTTATAACATAATGTCAACAAAAATTTATTTGAAAATTTAAAAAGAAATAATATTAGATCAAATACGTGAGCTCACAATCTTCAAAGAAAAAGGTTTAAAGTATCTAAATTTTCAAAAATAACCCACTTTTTTCAAATACAATAGTAGTCAACAATTTCATAAGTACAAGATTAGGCTAAATAACATTGCATATTAAATCCAAATTTTAATTCATATGCAAAACATGTCAACAAGGCATAAATAATATCACCATCCAACATTAATTGATAAATGTGTTCACAACAAATGAAATTAAAACAACTAGTGTCATAACAGGAAAGTAACATAAACAACACAAAATCAGCTCCCACTAAATTAATGCATCAAAAGAACTCAAAATACTCATATTCTCAACATGAGCTTGAAAGGTAGCAACATTAAGTGTTTTAGTTAGTGGATTCATATCATAGTTTCAGTATCAAAGAGCTACACAAGGATTTTACCATTCTCAAATAATTTTCTAACAACTAGATATTTAGTATTTATATTTTTAGAGCTACTCGTAATTCTATTATTTTAGTATAAAAAACCATTATTTTATTATTACAATAAATCAGCAAAAACTTAAAATAAGTCAATAACTCTTAAGACCAATAGGTTATGTAGTTGTTGTCAAGAAACTAATAAATGTAGCCTGAGAAAATACTCATGCTCTTTGACAAAGCACCTTTCTTTTCTTAATAAAATAACACAACCGCTAGTAAGTAAATACAACCCAAAAAAGATTAATCTTTTTATTCGCAAGTAGAAATATCATCAACAAGGAAAACAAGTTGCTTTTTATTAACTTTTAGGTATATACATTAATCAATTTTATCCTTCACAAAATCAAGTGAAGTAATAATCTAATCAAACTCAACATATCAATACCCATATGCTTGCTTAATATTGTAATTTGACCTTTTAGGATTGCAAACTAGATGTTATATCCTTGTTTTACAAAACTCCTAGGCTATAGCATATAGATCTTTTAATCAAGATTTCTATATTGCTACATCTATCTGACATAACTCTATGCCAAAAACAATGTTCCAAAGTCATAATGATCTTGAAGGAAATCTTAATAGAGATATTTAGAATTCAACAAGCTCCCACACATTAAGATCTCAAATATTCGAGTTCAACAAATTCCCACATATTAATATCTATAAATATATAGAATTCAACAAACTCCCACACATTACTCTTATACATGAATTGAGTTTCTTTATTCATGTTCATAATACACTTATGAAATTTTGAGAACTAGGTATATCTAGACTACAATATACTAAATCTTTCCTTCTCCTAAATGTCATAGTCAAGATATACCATATATGTTTTATAAAATTGAGAACGACATGAAAGCGCAATTTTACGTCTCAGTCACCTTATTCTATTCAAGACTCTTAGACATCAGAAATTAAAGAACAATAATACAAATAAATAGTCTAAAACATAAAATGAAACTAGACTCAAGTTTCAAATCAGGTGCTTTACTTTACTTCCACTTTATTTTCATATCTTGGTATAAGAGTCCCAACATTAATTACTTTCCTTCTTATTACAAATCTTTCAGACTTTGTAACTTTGTAGTGTGAATAGCATTTTAGGTTACTTCTTTTCCTTATAAAAGGGATATTTTTCATTAAAATTTTTTAGGTGGCCGAGTGATGAAACTTATACTCTTTCCAACACCATGTTGCACTCTCTTTTCCCTTTGAAGACAAAAAGGAAAAACAAACTATATTTATCCAAGTTTCTTTTAGGGTTTCTAGGAAGTTTTCAAAACATTAAATTTGAAAGTCATGATAAATAATAAAGTTGCTATAATAAGGCAATTTAGGTCTTTCAGTGTAATAGTCACACTACTCCTTAAAACTTAATACCAACTCAATATTCTCATTTATCTCTAATAATCATTTGGTTAAAATGCATAGAATCTCTCTGAATTTTAGGTCAATTTTAAAAGACCTTCCTAAACTTTAAAAGTTTTCAAAGAACCTTTCTGAAAAAATGAAAAATTTTTAAAAAGGTACATCTATTAGAATTTTTGTCAGCTATTGGATGGAAACCCTTTCCCCTGGTCAAACCCTAAATTGACCAAGGAGAATTGACGAAAATGACCTCGCAAAAGGGTATGGTTAGACTCTTTACCCATATAGCGATTCAATTCTACGATGTTCAAGATCGTCTTAGCTATGATCGACCTAGCAAGGCTGTGGATTGGCTTAGCAAGAAGGCAAAGTCTACTATTGACAAACTTGTTGAGTTTCTCCATGGCACCCAACTACAAATTCTACTAAAGCACAAGAGGTGAAGCAGAATACAGGGTCAAACAAAATGGCAATTATAGCAGAACAATAAGAGTCTTCTGGATACAATTTTAAGCTCCAAAGGCAATTGGCTTAGAACCCAAATGACCATTCAGGTTTCATTCCACCACCGCTTTATAGCGATGTCATAGCTATCTTCCCTACCTCCACTACTACTTCCTCCATCAATTTTCAGAACTACCCACCTAGTATAATCCCCAAAACCACCAATTTCTCTGAAGATCTTGGCCTATCTCTGCATTTGTTCCAAGACCCAAGTCTATTTCATGGGCAACAGCAAGGGGATGGGAATCAAACACCTTCAAATGACCAATCCCTCTTTGCTGGCTCAATCCCAGTTGGCTTCGAGGCCAGTTATCAGAGGATTACGACTTGGAACAGTGATGCAAGCACAAATGTAAACAGGGGCATGTTCATGGTGAACTCGCCGCCATTGTTTGGCCAAGGTTCAATATTTTCTCAAAAGGGATCCCTTCATCCAGTTTTTCACCATCAATTCGTGCTTGGAATGACATTCCAATCACTTCTTTAGAGCATCATAAGTTAAAAGCTTTGATCTTTAGTAGTCGGTTCCTCTCTAATGGGGTACTAGGGCTCTGTATTCTCGCGAGAATTCAGGGTCAGGAAGAAGATGACCATGGAGTTGCTTCTGACAGGCCATAGTGGGTGGGTGGGATATCTTCGGGTATTTTTGTCATTTGCCCTTAGTCAATTTAGGGTTTGACTAGGAAAAAAGTGTTTTCATCTAGTAGCTGACGAAAATTCTAACTGATGTACCTTTTTGAAAATTTTTCATTATTCCTGAGGATTTTTTGAAAACTTTTAAAATTTAGAAAGATATTTTAAAATCAATGTAAAGTTCAGAAGAATTTTATACATTTTAGCCTAATTATTTTAATCAGAATTATTCAAAAGAAAATACATGGTGAAAATCAATGATAAAATCATCTGCCATAATAATCTTTCATGAATCCTTGATTTATCATTATAGACTCCCCTATAGGTGGACAATACAACATACTTGAAAGTAATCCATTAAAATAACAAGTTTGCAAAATAGTGAATAAATTTAATATCTAAAACCTATGGGTAGTATGATTTTCTCATATACTAGTTTAACATGCTCCATGTTATATAAACTAATTTTCATAATAACTCCCCATAACTGAGTTATTACATTAATTTAATAATATCTAATCATATCCCCAACTTATAACATTCACAAAAAATTTCAAACAATTTTCGCAAAATATTCAAATTTCAAAAATCATTATAAACTTCGGGTTTAAAATAGGGTTTTGTAAAATTTGGGTTTCTTAAACAAAATTAATGCAGTAGAAACAATACCTAGACATATATTGAAAGCTGAGATTCAAAACTGAGACATGTATTGAAGTCAATGGAACCACAAATTATCACACAAAACCTCAATCAAAATTCAACATGTAAGAAAATAGATCTAAAAAAACAATGTGATAAGATAATATGTAACTATAGAATGAGTTTGTAGTGGCTCTAAATGCATTCATAGAATGAACCCCAAACTAATTTTCTGGAATTCTCTCTAAATTCTTAAAAACCTAAATTGTGATCAAATTCTAAATTCTATATCACAAGTATAAGAAATCATGTCAACAAATATACATAGTATACAACTATAGGAAGATTCTATGAAGCTTTGGTATCAATTAAAGGACTTCAAAAATAATTATTCAATAATTGTCCATACAAAATACATAATCAAAAGTCATCTATCCTAAGGAGTGTAGATCACCTTATAATATGTATACTATATAGTTAGAAATATTTAGGGATTTAAGAAATATCTGATGCAATTCTATAATCCCTTATCATCTATCAATAACGTATCTCTATGATCCAACAATACTGCACAAGAAACAAATGTATAAATGACAAATTGAATAATATGGTTAAGGAAACCATTAGTTAAGAGAGATAGCTCATCTTGGTCTATTATAGAAACAAAATATGTTAAGAATGTGATGTCAATGAGGCAATAACACTACATGAATAGATAGAGAGTAGGGACTTCTTCTTATGTTAGTAGGATTTCGTTAACCTAACCTATCATACGTTAACCTATACAAGGTCCAATTACTAAAAGGGTCCATAATAGCTAATTAGCTCATAATTTAATGATCACATAATTAGGCCACAAATCAAGTCTCATATTAATCTTATGATTAATTTGGGTTTTATTAAAAATTAACCACTGATATATGTAAGTCTATAAAAAAATTCCAACATTTCTGTGAAGCTAAGTGTTCTTTTATCTTTCTATAGAGTGATTTCTTCCTTTGGAGGGTTTAGTTCAAATGAGGGGAGGGGAGAGGAGGATTTAAATGGAGGGAAGGAAAGGGGAGGGGAGAGGAAGGGAAAAAAAATTTCCTTGTTTGGTTTGGTACAAGAGAAAAGGAGTGGGGGAAAAATAATCCTTATTTTCCCTTTCCTTGTTTGGTTAATATGGGAAGAGATTTTAATTAGAAAGTAATGTGCTATTATACTATTTTAAAGAAAGATAGTTGTTAGATTAAAAAGATAAGGGTAGTTTTAGAATTAAAACAGATAATTATGAATGACTTAATCATCATAATTCAAAATTTTCAATGAACTTTTTCTCCTTTCTAAATTCTCCCATTTGTAGAGGAGAGGTAAAATGAGGAGAAGAGAGATTCTAAACCCTTTATTTTTTCTCCCCTTCCCTCCATTTCCTCCCAACCAAACGCAAAGTTAGTATGTGTCAATGTGTTTTCCCTTTGAATGGGTTTCATTCGTTTTGCGTGTCAATATTTTTACTTGCACATAGACCGATTGGTCATTTATGGAGAGAGATCTCTCTTTTTTGTCCATGATGATAGGCCAAAAGCCCCTTTTTTCCCACTTTCTTGGGATTTCCTTTTCTATTTCTTTATTTTTTTGACAAAAAAAGAGAAACTAATCCATTATCGAATCCAAAAAATATTTTTAAATCTTTTTACCTTAACCAATTTTAAACAATGAAAATTTCTTAATAAGCAAAATATTTTTTTGAATTTAATTACTCATTTATTTTTATTTTTTAGGTTCCAAATAAATTTAAATTTCTATACTCGTCAGTTCACACACCAAGCTCACACTCTAACCAACAGTTCTCTTTTCTCTCATCCCTTTCTCAAGCCATGTAGTTTGTCACCCATCTTGGCTGCACAATCTTCCTCATAGGCCTGGTAACTAGTTCTTGGCCTAGATCAGCATCTTGTGCACTAGCCATAGTGTTGGGCCTAGCCTGTTGGACAACTTGTTAACCTTATAGCTTAGCTAAAGTCAAGGCAGACTTAGGTAGAAACTTATGGGTCAATCATCCTAACTACCTTATTAAAATGTTAATGTTATATATATATATTTTTAAAATTATTATCTCCATTAAATATTTAAAATTATCTCACTTTTATTTGTAAGTCTCTAAATGATGTCCTAAACATGAAATGACATCTAAAATAGAGTAAAAGTGGAAAAAAACTAACCTCCAGCCATTGCAAACTTCAAGTTAAAAGTTGCCCACAGGATGCTTCTAACTTAGGATTTCTCACTCTTTGATGGCATGCTGAAGTGTGTTTGGCTTCTTGATAGTGAGAAACTGAGTCAGGGGACCTTGTATATATAGTGGTCCGGTGTTGCAACGTCTTCCCATCAAAGACGGCAACGCCTCCATTAAACTCCTTCAAAGTGCCATTGAAACTCTTGAAATAGACCACTTAAAGGTCTGTTATGGACGTTAGCTTCAACCAACATTCAAAAATCGATGTTTCAATGATAGCCAACATGCAAAACATAAGAAGTGGAAGAGAAAGAGACGTTGGCTGCCACGAACGTTGCCAACTTCTCAGGATAGTTCATGCAATGTCTCTGAACTTGAAGCCAATGTTTCACATTCTCCCACTTGGTCCGTATACACTATAATGTTTCCACAGTTTGGATTTCAACAGTAGAAAACTAAATACACAAATCATGGTGATAAGTCCTCTTAAAGTGAGTATTACCTTCCATGTATTACAATGTATTTTGTTTCCTTAACCACTATAACTTAATGAATAAGCCCTATGCTTATTCAAGGTCATCTTAATTGTTATTCTCAAAAATAAATAAATAAATGTGCACACAAAAGAGAAAACAACATATGTATAAATAAGAGCTTTATTACAAAATGATAAAAATTTTACATCAAAATCTCGATGTGGGACCAAGTCCCATTCTAATTACATGATCCTTGGACCTTGTTGGTGGCATGCCTTTAGTCAAAGGATCAGCTATCATTAACTCAGTACTTATGTGTTCAATGGTGACTTTATTCTCTTTGACACGTTCTTGGATGGTTAAGTACTTAATGTCGATATGTTTGCTTCAACTTCCACTCTTATTATTCTTAGCCAAAAAAATAATAGTTGAGTTATCATAATATATCCTCAATAGCCTTGAGATAGAATCCATTATTCTAAGCCCAGAGATAAAGCTCTTTAGCCATACATCATGTAAGGTTGCCTCAAAACAAGATACGAACTCAGCCTCCATGGTAGAAGTAACAGTCAAAGTCTGCTTTGCGCTCCTCCATGACACGGCTCTACCGGCAAGCATAAAAATGTAACCCGATGTTGATTTTTGTGAATCAACACATTCGGTGAAGTCCGAATCTGACTAGCCAACTACCTCAAGATTCTTAATTTGTCTATACATCAGCATGTAATGTTTAGTACCCTTAAGGTACCTCATAACCTTCTTTGTAACTTTTCAATGGTCCATTCCTAGATTACTTTGATATCTCCCTAACATGCCCACTACAAAAGCAATGTCAAGTCTTGTGCAAACCTGAGCATATATAAGGCTTTCAATAGCAGAAGCATATGGCACGTTATGCATCTGTTCCCTCTCAAGGTCATTCTTCGGGCACTGGTTCAAGTTGAACCTGCCACCCTTCACAATAGGTGCTACACTTGATGAACAGTCTTTCATCTGAAACCTCTCTAAGACCTTGTTGATATATGTTTCTTGTGATAGACCCAATAAATATTGAGTTCTATCCCTATGGATCTTAATGCCAATGACATAAGATGCCTCACCCATATCCTTCATGTCAAAGTTCTTTGAGAGAAACTGTTTCACCTCATACAACATCTGTCTATCATTAGTTGCAAGTAATATATCATCCACATATAGCACAACGAAATAGATTCTGTTCCTACTGACCTTCTGGTATATACACTAGTCCATGATATTTTCCACAAAATCAAATGAGGAAATAATATCATGAAACTTAAGATACCATTGGCGTGAGGCCTGTTTCAATCCATATATGGATTTCTTAAGCTTACAAACCAAATGCTCACTAGCACTAGAGGAGAATCCTTCAGGTTGTTTCATATATACCTCCTCCATTAGTTCTCCATTGAGGAATGCTATTTTCACATCCATTTGATGCAGTTCTAGATTAAAATGGGCAACTAAGGCCATTATTATACAGAGGGAATCCTTTTTAGATACAAGAAAAAAGGTCTCCTTGTAATCAATTCCTTCCCTCTGAGTGAATCCCTTGACCATGAGTCTTGCTTTATATCTTTTGATGTTACTTGATGAGTCTTTTTTAGTTTTATAGACCCATTTACATCCAAATGGCTTTAGAGCCAATAGGCAACTTGACAAGATCCTAGACTCCATTAGATGCCATGGAATCCATCTCTTCGTTCATGGCATTATACACAATTCAGATTCACTGCAACTAATGGCTTGTGAAAACGTCTTTGGATCATTCTCGACTCCAATATTGTAGTTAGATTCTTCTAGGTACACTGTATAGTCATCAGGAATTGCTGACTTCCTTATCTTAGTTGATCTTCTTAATGTTGTCTCAGCATCCTCTTGAAGAGGTTGTTGGTCAACTAGTTGCTCAATAGTTTCTAGTAATTGTTGATTAACCGGATCAACTTGGCTATAGTCAACGGTTGTGGAATCTCAATGATAGGTTGTTCAGTACCCGTTTGTACTCGACGGGCATGAATTATAACTAATCTATCACTTGATATGGAAGCTGGAGAATGATAATGATCTTGTTCAGAATCTAAGTTCTGAATTTAATCACTCTCACTCATTAAGTCATTCTCAAGAAATTTTGCATTTCTTGATTCCACAATCCTAGTTCTATAGATGGACAATAAAATCTGTATCCTTTAGACCTTTCGGCTTATCTAATAAAATAGCCACTAATGGTTCTTGGGTCTAACTTCTTCTCTTGTGGATTATAGACCCTAACTTCTGATGGGCATCCCTAAATGTGCATATATCTTAAACTGGGTTTCCATCCTTTCCATAATTCAAATGGCATCTTTTCGACAGCCTTGGTTGGAACCCGATTAAGAATATATACAACCGTCTTAAGAGATTCAATCCACAAGGACTTAGGAAGTTTGGAGCTGCTAAGCATGCTCCGTACCATGTCCATTAATGTTCGGTTTCTTCTTTCAGCTACACCATTTTGATCCGGAGATCTAGGCATGGTGTATTGGGCAACAATGCCATGTTCTTGAAGAAACCTAGCAAATGGACTTAATGCTTGTCCATTTTCAGTGTATCTACCATAATACTCACCGCCTCTGTCTAATCTCACTATCTTAATTCGTTTTCCACATTGTTTCTCTACTTCTGCCTTGAAAACTTTAAAGGCATCTAGTGCCTCATTTTTATTATTTAGAAGGTAGATAAACATGTATCGTGAGTAATCATCTATAAAGGTGATAAAATATTTCTGACTACTAGAGTCCATATCTGGACTACAAATATCTATATGTATGATCTTTAATAAGGTAGAACTCCTCTTGGCACCTTTCTTGGTCTTATTAATCTGCTCTCCCTTAATGCAGTCTACACATGTGTCAAAGTCAGTAAAGTTAAGAGTACTAAGTACTCCATCTTTTACTAATCTTTTCACCCTCTCTATTGAGATATGACCAAGTCTACGATGCCACAATTTAGAGGAATTTTCATCAGTAATACTTCTCTTAATACCTATATTGCTAGAAACATGCATTGAATCATAAGATGTACTGTCTTGTAATTGAAGTTAAAATAGACATTGACAAACTGTACCTTTTCCAACAATATCAGATTTATAAGATAATTGAAATAAATTATCTAAAAAGTTGAAGGAATATCCAAATGGTACAAGTTTTGAAACTGAAATCAAGTTTCTAGAGAAACTTGGTACATAAAAGGCCTTTTTCAAAATCAATACAAAACCAGTATCTAAAACTAATTTGCATGTTTTTATGCCTTCTACTTGTGAGCCCATCTTGTTTCCTGTATAGATGTATTACTCACTGCCAACCGGTTTTCTTAGATCTAAAAAGCCCTATAAGGTATTAGAGATATGGATTGTAGCACCAGAATCAATCCACCATGAATTACTACTAACATTTACCATATTACATTCATAACAAAAGAATGAGATTGAGTTACCTTTCTTATCAAGCCAGGCTTTGAATTTGGTGTAGTCCTTCTTCATGTGTCTTTTCTTTTTATAGAAAAAGCACTTAGACTCCTTGATGCTAGCTTGAATAGGTGCCTTACCCTTTCCTTTGGCCTTACCTTGCTTTTTACTATTTTCTTGTATGACCAAATGTGCGCTCTTCTTCTTGAACACACATGGTCAATAATTCATTAATAGACTATTTCTTCTTATGTGTATTGTAGGAGATTTTGAAAGGTCCATACTGAGATGGTAGAGAGTTCAAAATGAAGTGCACAAGAAAGGACTCAGACATCTCAACCTCTAGACTCTTCAACTGAGCCGCTATGTCCCTCATTTGCATTATGTGCTCTCGTACACCCCTTATGGCAGTGAGTTTCATTGAAGATAACCTTGTCATCAGGGTGCTTGTTAGGGGCTTGTCAGATGACTCATATTGTTTGTCAACGGCCTTTAGCAGGTATTGGACGTGTTCATGCTCTCTTATTAATCTACGAATACTTCCAGATATCTTAGTCTTTATGTACATCATACTACAATGGTTAGATCGCTCCCAGCGTTCATAAAGATTTATTTCTAAAGCACTGCTAGCGTCCGTAGGCATAGGAGATTTTTCCCTTCTTAGAGCATAGTCAACGTCCATCCACCTTAATTGTAGAAGAATTTTCTCCTTCCAAGTTTTGTAATTGTCACCACTACTTTCAGGAACTTGGAAGTTGGAGATACTTATGGGTTGAAAAGTTGCATAATATGCTATGTCAAAATTTGAGGCAACTAATTATTCCATATGATATGTCTTACCAATGTAAAACATATCTTTTAAATCATGAGTCTACTAACAAATAAAACTACCTATGGGCTAAGCTTTATTCAATTAGGTTCATGTTATTTTATGATGAAACTATTAAATTATCTCTATTTCTTAAATCCTGTGAGTAATTAAGAAAAAAGAAACTTACTATCTTATCCTAATTAAACATATATAATATGATAACATTCATGTGGGATAATGATTATCATATCACATATATTAATTACAATTCTATGTCTTTTACTATATGTAATTTTATTTCATAATATGTAATTTTAGAATAATTAAAGGTACTGTGACTAAACTCTAGTTAAACTAAAATTATACTAATTACACGATATTTAAAAAATAACTAAATACTTGCTTATAACTAAACAAATATGCAAAAGCAAACTTTCATAATGAAAATTTAAATAATTAATTAATCAACTTATCTAAAATGTGACTAATTAATTAAAAATTTTCCTAAAATAATTGATTAAATATGCCAAATACTAACCAAAATAAATTACAAATATTGGGCATATAGCATTATGAATTTTTGGACAAAAATGAAAAATTAAATTTCTAAGGGTTATGCAAAATTTTGTCCAAAAAATATATATATTTTTAAACACAAAAATCCCAAACATGAAATTTTGATCATAAAAGACCAAATTATAAATGGGCTAAGTCAAAAAGCCCAAAATTCTGGCCCAAAATTGGAATCCACTAATTTTTTTTTGGTTATTCGAGCTGTGAACAGTAGAAGGACGGCCCAATTTTTTTTTGGTTCGGTCAGGCCCAAAATCGCGACCTGGCCTGCACCCTTAATGAAACAGTGCATTTTAAGAGGGGAGGGGCTGATTTTCAGCCCATCGAAATGACATGTCGTCTATGCAATTAGGCCGTGTCGTTTATTAAAATGACCTATTGTTTGCATCATCTTCCACCTCCAACCGGGTCGATCAACCCGACCCGTGTTGGACCGCCAGAAAATCTGACGTTTTCTGGCGATTCCAGACGTGTTTTTCGATGTTTCAAAAGCCTAAATTATTAGAATTTTATGAGAAATCTATTTATGTAATCAAAAGTTGAAAAATCCAAGTGCATGAAGCAACCCGATGGCTTGAAATTTTCACAAATTTGAAGTTTGAAAATGCAGCAAGACAGAGGTTTTTCTAAGGCTCTGATACCAACTGTAAGTCTCTAAATGATGTCCTGAACATAAAATGACATCTAAAATAGAGTAAAAGAGGAAGAAAACTAACCTCCAGCCATTGCAAACTTCAAGTCGAAAGTTGTCTATGGGATGCTTCTAACTCAGGATTTCTCACTCTTTAATGGTGTGCTGAAGTGTGTTTGGCTTTTTGATAGTGAGAAACTGAGCTAGAGGACCCCGTATATATAGTGGTCCGGCGTTACAACCTCTTCCCATCAAAGATGGCACCGCCTCCATTAAACTCCTTCAAAGTGCCATGGAAACTCTTGAAACGGACCACTTAAAGGTCTGTTATGGACGTTAGCTTCAACCAACATTTAGAAACCGATGTTTCAATGGTGGCCAACATTCAAAACGTAAGAGGCGGAAGAGAAAGAGACGTTGGCTGCCATGAACGTTGCCAACTTCTCAGGATAGTTCATGCAACGTCTCTGAACTTGAAGCCAACGTTTCACATTATTTGGTGCCATGAAAATTTGTTATAATTATTTTTATAAAAAATTATTTATCCTTTGTTACTCAATAACGTAAGTTTTATATTAAAATGTAGCTACATTGAACCTCTTTGCATGCCATCCTAAAATCAATTTTTACCATGAAAACAAGTTGTGAATCCCACCATTTTTCCAAAACTATTACTTTCATTCGTTCTATCAAATGAGTCTTACATATTTTGTACACATTTTTTATATACATACTTTTAAGTCATCTTTTGTAAGTTAATTATATTCATAGTTTATCTAAATGAACACATTATACCTTGTATTTATATATAATTATATATATAGATATATAATATTATATATTTATTGCTCTCATTACTTAAATTTTCAGGATCAGCACTAGCTGAACTGGCTTCCCTCCTAACAAATTTTGTGCAAAGGGGGCACCCAAACTCTATGGAAGTGAAGTCCATTTTCTTCAAGCTGATGATTGTGGGAGGGCTAAAGCATCCCGCCATCTGTGCTGCGCTTGGATCCATTTACATCGTTGCTCGTTATTTCTATTTCACAGGCTATGCCCCCGAGGACCCCCAGAAGCGTCTCAAGATTGGATTCGCTGTTTTCCTTAAATTTAGAGGATGAAAAATTTTTAAAATATGAGGAAATACAACTGATAAAACCTAAATGTTACTATATCTGTTTAATTTTTTAATACTGATAATTGGTGTAAATTCATTGATACCCTGACAGAAATATGAAATGGCAGCGCTACCAGGTTTTGCGCTGTGCACAATTTCATTTGGCGCACCCATCTCCACGAGCCTGCTAGCCCCCGAGTGATTTAGATTTTTGTAGTTTCTTTCCAACCTTTTCTTTCCATTTTTCTTTCCCTCCCCTTGTGTTGGCCTTGTCATATGACAATATAGATTCTTGTGCATTACATATAGGCCAAGGAGCTAGGCATGGAGTACCACGTTTGATTTTCATTTTTTTGATACATTGGGGAGGGGTTGGGGGATCAAACCGTTGGGGAAGCGGTTGGGGGACTTGGTCCGAAACCACCTAAGCCAAATGATAATTTTCGTAGTAGATTCTGTCTCTTAAATGAAAACTTTATTGTGCTGGGATTACTATATAAGGAGTTCCTGCAACGCGTCTGATTCTCTTATTTCCCTCCCTTTCCCAATAAGGGCAAGTTGGGTTGAATGTGGAACGCTAACAATCATTGTATCTATTTCATTACTTTCGTATATCTGCATAAAACTCATTAGTTATTGATTACCTAATGAAAGAGTCGGAAGTTATAAAGCTGAGGTTACTATTTGTTGCCAAAATGGGCAACATTCATTAGATTGGTTAACGCTCTAGTGCAAAGATAAGCTCGTTGTTTTATATAACAATTCTGTTATTTTTATAATTAAATTTTATTAAATATTTATTTAAATAAATATAAATAATTAAATTTATTAAAATTTAGAAATTAAAATATAAAATATTAACATCAAATGATCGTCGGCCGCTGATATTATTTATTTGTCATAAGATGGACCAATCTTCTGTTCTGCATATAAAACAAGCACTGCTCTGAGTAGACTCATTCACAGTTCTCATTTTGATCAATGAACTCCCTTCTCACCAAAAAAAAAATTCAACTCATCCATTAATTTCGGAAAGCTATGTAAATTGTGTTATTTGAAGAAAAAGTAATCGTTGAACGACTGAATTAGTATGACAAAATTAAAAAATTGATGAACTGATTATATCCAAGAAGCAGAAGTCCAGCATAAAAACATTGTAATAACTTGAAGGGATATTGCCATTGACTTTAGTTAGTAGAACCTTGTGGAAGCACAAGTTCTGTACTGGCAATACATAAAGCTCTACATTGTCAAAGTCACATGGAATTGACATTTTCATTGCACAACGAACAAGTCAAGAGGCCTAACTGGTTGTTTTAGGTTAAAATAAAGATGTAGCAAATTCTTTTACCTTTCGATCTTTCAACTACAGGTAAATTAAGTCAGTTGTTGAAATAAAATTATTTTGGGATTACCAATAATGTAGTACATGCATTTTAATTTTTGCTTCCTAGATACACTTGTAAAGGTCATCGCCGCCCCATAATATCGCCACAAATTTATGTACCGGCGTAGGTTCATTTTCTGTCATGTGACTCTACCAAAGAGAGTTCAAAATTTGTGCTTCACAGGTCAAGTTTTTTTATCATTAGCTAAGTAACAGAAGCAAGTTATCCATGATTAGAGTACTAAAATGAAGCAGCCCACGCCATATATGTTGGACATGTCTTTCCTCACCAAATCAACTTCACATATAATTCTTACAAATATACAGCTGTCCTTTATTATAGAAACTACTTATCTAAACTAACAAGTACTTTATTTAAAACAATTGAGGAAAGTTAAGGAATTAAATGGGAATTTAGGAAATTTCGATTCCTCGATAATCAGACAATTTCTAATGGTGAATCCTTAGGTCCTGCAAAAGGCCCTGAATGACCCAATGGTTAGGATAAAAAGTGACAGAATAGTTGTGGAACTTAGCGAGAGCACTAAGAGAAATGAGATTAAAACAAAATTCTGGAATGTAAAGGACATGTGCAAGGGACCAAGTAGGAGATAATTGCACAATGCCTATGCCGTGGACATTGACTATGGCTTTATTTAGTAGTTTTACGGTTAAGTTTGAGCCTTTGGTGAGAGAACTGGACATCTTTTATGACAGCAAACATGATGGGTAGCTTCAGTATCTAAGACCCATGATTGAGAGTAAAATATCATTTGAGGTGCGAAGTGCAAGGTTACCGTTTATGTTGGATACAGAAGGGTTAAGATCGCATCTTGAGTAACTTGAACATCATTGCGAAGTTGAAGATTCAAGAGGTGAATCAACTGGTTCACTTGATCTGATGTGACTTGAGGTGCCTCATTTGTTGATTTCTCATGAGAATCAGAAACAGACATTTGATGAGCTTGAGGCTTAGAGAAATTTCCTTTATTTCGTGGCTTATATCCTGGTGGGCATCCATGCAACGTGTAGCATTTGGCGATGGTACGCCCTTGAAGACCACCATGGGTACACAGTGGTCTTTCTCTCTTTTCTTTTGGTGCTAAAGGATGTGCAGTAGAAGCTGCAAGTGAAGCATCAAGTTCTTGGGAAAGGGTTAATGTGCTACAAATGGTACGTTGCGTCGTTGCCTCTCTTCTTGAATTACTAATGAAAATACCTTGTTGATAGGTGGAAGAGGTTTAACCATAAGAATCTGTGCTCGGATATGTGAAAATGAGTCATTCAGCCCCTTTAAGAATTGCGTAACATATTCGTTTTGTTCATGATTCAACCAAGATTTCAATCCACCAAAGTGACAAGTGGGGGCAGGCCTGAATTCCCGAAGTTCATCCCATAAAATTTTCACTTTAGTGAAATAAGAACTCGCATCTAACGCACCTTGAGAGAGGGACATCAATTGAGTCTTAAGTTGAAAAATTCTTGGACCGTTGCTTTGGTGGAAACGATCGAAGAAATCAATCCAAATCTCAACAGCTAAATTGATATACAACAAGCTATCTGCGATTTCTTTTTTAACAGAGTTTAGGATCCAGGAAGTTACCATACTATTGCAACGAATCCACGCTGTGTACAGCAGATCATCATTGGCAGGTCAGGAAATGGAATGATTGACGAAATGAAATTTGTTCTTAGCCGTGAGTGACATCATCATTAAGCGACTCCCTGAATTGTAATTAATTCCATAGAGTTCGTGAGAGACAAGCACCATTCTAGGATAATCGGAATTGTGTAAGAAGAACGGATTGGATGTATCTTCTAGTAGAGGAAGTGGTGGTTGCGCGGGCAGAGGCACCGGAACCTCAATTTCGTCCTCGAGCCATTTGAAGAAGGCTATGGTGAATTCAGACACACAGGAAAAAACGCTCAGATACCATTCTACTATTTGACATAAAGCATAAGGAAGGGAAAATGATCTTATTCCAAGAAGGAAGCTCGTGAAGAGCTTATATATAGAGAAAGAAAGAAAAACAAGCTGGCAGAATTTTACAGCAGCTAACTAACAGAATAACAACCATTTCCTAACTAACCAAGCTGACGTGGAGCCCTTCATCTCTGATAGCCTATTTCCATTCTTACGAAGGAGGAACGAAGCAAGCTTCACTCATTTTTTTCGATTACGGGGTTAATTTGATTTTTTATGAAGATATTTAAATAAATTATAAGAATTACCAGATTTTATAAAATTTCTATTAAAACTTGTAATAAATAAGAAAATTTCGATATCACCTTCACAAAATTTTAAGAATTTCTAGTATAAGGATAAATTCTTATAACTATGTCCATAAGAGATAAAACCTCAGATACAATTGCTATAAAAAAAAAAATACTTCGGAGGATAGTTTTTGGCCGGTAGCTGACACATAAGTTTACTAACAAAATGAAATGTAATGTTGCAAAACAATGTGATTAGAATTCTTATTCATGATTATCCAACAATGGTACCGTAAACCGCACACAGAATACATTTGCATTTATAACTAATCTAATGAGGGAAACATTTGCATTTTGCTTCAAAAAAAGAAAAAGGAAACATTTGCATTTCAATAATGATTAGGATAAAATATTGTTTTATGTGTATTTTTCTTGATTAGTCAGTTTATTTAACGAGACTCACTTGACCAAGCCAATGTGCATAGGCACTTTACCTTGGAGAAGAAGCCGCAGAAGCAACCAGACCATATTATTTGCATTAAATTAACAGAAATGGTGCTTCTTGGCCTATGCGGTGCCATAGCTTACGTGATTAAGTTGAGCCTATTTATATCTCTATTTACTGTCAACTCTCTCCACCCGATACGACTAAGAATTAGCCATCGTCATCTGCTCCATTCTTAAACACAACCCTTCCAGAAAGACAAAAAAACAATGTCCGAAATAGTGGAATTGCTGCAAAAAGAATATAGCTTTGTGGCTATTGTTCTTGTTCTTTACTGCACCCTCAATTTCTACATGGCTTTTCAAGTAGGCAGAGCTCGTAAAAAGTACCCATTTCATCTTGATTACTTTTGGTTATTGCATTTGTGCCAAAGGTGAGTTTGATTATAAGATGTTTATTGAAATGCTCTATAGGTACAGAGTGTTTTACCCCACCTTCTATGCTTCAGAATCCGAAACCAAAGATGCCAAGCTTTTCAACTGCATTTAGGTCTCAATTCTGGCCTCCTAGCCCGGAAAATTTATGGGTTTTCTTCTTCTATAAAATTATTTTCTTCGTTTTTTTCTAGATGATTTTATGAATGAAATTATTGATTAATTTGGTGCAGAGAGGGCATCAAAACTCTCCAGAGATGATGCCCATTTTCTTCATGCTGATGTTTCTGGGAGGGCTGAATCATCCCGGCATTTGTGCTGCGCTTGGATCCATTTACGTCGTTGCTTGTTATTTCTATTTCACCGGCTATGACACCGGTGACCCCCAGAAGCGTCTCAAGATTGGGTTTCCTGTTTTCCTTACATAAATTTAGAAGATGAAAAATTTTTTAAATATGAGGAAAGAAACAGCTGATAATGTAGATTCATTGATATCCTGACAGTAAATATGGAATGGTGGCGCCACTAGGTCTCATACTTGCACAATTTCATTTGGATGCACCCTTCTCCACCAGCTTGCTAGCCCATGAGTGACTTTAATTTCGCAGTTTGTTTCCAACCTTTTCTTTTCTAGTTTCCTTCCCTCCCCTTTTGTTGGCTTTGTTGTATGATAATATAGATTCTTGTGAATTACATATAAGTCAAAGTGCTTGGCATAGTGTACAGTGTTTGATTTTCTTTGTGGCTTCTGTGTCTCTCAAAGATTTTATTGTGCTGTGATTACTATATAAAGGGTTCCTGAAACGCGTTTGATTCTCTTATTTGCCTCCTATATTTGCTTAAAGCAACTCTGATCAGTGATTGATTACCAAAGGAAAGAGTCTAAAGTTACAAAGCTGTGGTTCCTATTTGTTGCCAAAATGGACAAGATTCATTAGATTGGTTATCGTCCTGGCGCAAAGAAAATGTCGTTATTTTGTATAAGGGTCTTTCTATTTTCATCAATTCTTTTATTTTTATGAAATAAATTTTATTAAATATTTATTTAAATAAATTTAAGTTATTAAATTTATAAATTAAATTATAAAACCTAACCTTCCTACCATTGTGTCATGTTGATGGCTGCAGGAGCAACATTTGACGTAAGTTGGTCCGCTGTTCGTTGTATCTAAACCATTGGACTAATCTTCAGCTCTGCTTATAAAACAAGCAGTGCTGTTTGCACAGTTCTCATTTCTATCAATGAACTCCTTTTTCAAAACAAAAAAAAAAAAGAGTTTCAGTTCATCCACTAAATTCAGAAAGCTATATAAAGTTATAAATTCTGTCATTTAAAAAAAAAAATTGCAATCGTTGAACAAATGAATTAGTATGACAAAACTGACTATATTCAAGAAGCAGAACTCCAGCATAAAAACATTGTACTAACTTGATGGGATACGATATTGCCATGGACTTTAGTTAGTAGAACTTTGTGGAAACACAATTTCTCTATTGGCAATATATGAAGCTCCATATTGTCAAGGCATATGGAATAAACATTTTCATAACATAGTGAACAAGTCACGAGGACTAGCTGGTCGTTTTAGGTCAAAATAAGGATGTAGTAAATATTGTTATCCTTCGATCTTTAAACTAGTAAATTAAGTCAGTTGTTGAAATAAAATCATTTAGGGATTATCAGTTATGTAGTATATGCATTTTAATTTTTGCTTCCTAAAGGCACTTGTAAAGATTATTGTAGCAGAGACTCAAACTTAAATCAAGTAGTAAAATATAATTTTATTATTCCTCTTCTTTCGAATTCAATTATCATATTATAATTTTTTTAATACTCTAAAAAAAATAATTACAGTTGCAACAATATCACCATGAATTTAAGTATTGGTGTAAGTTCATTTTGGGCATATTTTGTGTTCAAGTGGTAGAAGGCAATTTCAGATCAGATTGAATCATAACATACACACACATTTGGGCATATTTTGTGTTCAGGTGGAAGAAGGCAATATCAGATCAGATTGAATCAAAACACACACACACAAAATTCGGAATCAGTCTCATTTAGCTCGCCACTACACACACACACACACACACAAAATTCGGAATCAATCTCATTTTGCTCGCCACTAGCAGTAAGTTTCAAATACTGCCGCAAATAGTAGCTAGCCGAACGTCATGGCCTAAACAGATCGGCCTAAACAGGCATCCATGGGGCAGCCCCTTATTGTTGGTCGGATAAAATTGGCCACTACAGAAACGTTGTGTTGAGTTATATTTTTTTCCAGAAGCATTTCAAATTTGTAAATTTGTGCGAGTTTGCAGGAAGTTATTGGTTCGGACTTCTGCCATGTGATTCTACCTAAGAGAGTTCAGAATTTGTGCATCACTGGTCAACTAGAGGCAAATCATTTAAGAGCACTAAAATGTAGCAGTCCAGGCCATATATGATGGGCGTGTCTTTCCTCACGACATCCACTTCATAGTTCATACAAACATGTAGCAGTCCTTTATAATATACTTCACCACACAAGCCTTGGAGTTACTCACTAGCACAAAGTGCTGTATCAGCCGTGGAAAGCAGCAATGTCAAAGCCTTTGCTCGGAGTGGTTGCTGGTGCATCATACTTGCTGAATAGCTTGTAGGAGGAAATGAAGGAAAGAACCACATAGCAAACCGCTGCGACGAATGTGATGGCTATCGATGCTGTGGCCTTATCGCAGAAACGACCAAAAGACCCACAAGCCGAGCTCCATGTGGTGGCGGCGTCCCCCTTCTCAGCCAAATACAGCACCTCCGTTGAAACAGCTCCAGCAGCAAGAACTATGTAAGTGAGCACCTAGGAACACAAATAAACAAATGTTGGATACTTTTATTATCTTTACGGTACATGTTAGCAAAGAGGTTTAAAATGAGACGTCTTACAATCACTATCAATTTACTCCTGTAATATCTATGTTTCTTTCAATATAGATGCATCACCCCTTCTACTTTTATAATCTAAAATCTTACTAAAAATAATACAGACTATTAAACTTTAAAACTAACAAATTAAACTTTAAAACCCACTAAATCAAACAGCACACAAAAATGAACCCCCAAAATTTTTCTTATGCATTGTTCACTACATTAGCGCAATAATCCATTCACGTTAACATGCTACCTCGATCTGTCAACCATGACTAGACATTGTCTTTTAAATAACAAATGCAATTTTTTAGCACATAAACAACAAGTAAATTGGAATTGTTACTCACAAATATAATGGTAGACATTGCTGTCATTAATAACCAAAAATGAAAAACATTGTTGTCGTCAAAATAATGAACTCAAAGCTGATTGTTAATAATAACTAATTACATAATGTATATTGATGTATGAGTTAATTATTCTAACCTTTATTTTATTTTGTACTTCTTACACAAACGGTTCTCTATTTTTAAAATTTATAACAATCTCCTTTGTATTTTATAAATATATTACACATAAATCCAATTTATTAAATGAATTATAAAAAATATCATTAGTTAAATAGTAATTTTATTATCATTGATCAGAAATACCTTCATTAATGCTCTATTTTCCTATGCCGAGAGGGATTTTCTTAAACCTTTTATTTATAACTTTCTTTTGCATTTCATTATCAAACTTTGTTGATTAATAAAACTTTTAACCAAAGGAATTTGAAAAGTCTTTGTGCTTTATTCTCTAAATTGTATATCTCTTTGATGGATTCTAATGAGATGACTTAGTCTTATCATTTCTACATATCTTTGGTGGATTCTTGAGAGTGATGAGTGCACCCTGTCTTGTATCTCTAAGGTTGTGGAGTCTATCATGCATCCTTATAGTGATAAACAATTTCTATCCATTTAGTTTCCAGAATTCTAAAACTTATTTCGCTAACTATTGGACATGTCAGCTACTCTATTTTTATCTCTTTCTTTCCTTCACAAAATGTAGTGATTTTTTGTATAATTTTAAAGCTCAAATCGTCTCTTTTCATTGGCTTTTGAATCATTCAGCTTTAACGCTTCTATAGAGAGTTATAGCCAAAACAACTTTCTTATCTTTTTAATCCACAAATTACCTTTTCATCTACCTTCCGTTTTATCCCGTATCAAATACAGCATGGCCGCAAACTAATGCAGTGGCCTGGATTTTTGAATTCCATTTTTTCTAACTTAGCTTTTTTCATTTTAATTAAATTGCATTATGAAATACGTAACATCAGTATCTTTTCAAGGGATTAGCTGAAGGAACCCTAAAATAATATTTTAATATTAATTATTTTCAAGTCAATTCTATTTAATTTTATTTTATTTATAAGTATGGCAAGTATACCCTCGTATAATTGGGTAATTGAGTTCTTATATCGTAAGCCCTCTCAACTTCGTTTTTGTCCTACCATTTTTTCCCACTCTAGAGTACAAACCTACTTCCCTTTCCAGCAATACTTACTTCGAAGTTAATTATATTGAAATATAAAACTCCCAAAGCTTCATCCTAAGAAAATTAATTATGTATATAAATTAGTTTACTATATGAAAGAGAAACTGATGTAGTTAATACGGTAAACTAAGTATTTAATGGTGAAAGTAAAATGACCTGGTCAAGCAAGAAGAAGGTCCATGCTCGGGGCATGGTGGAGGATGAACGGGGAATGACCACAAAGACTGCTGAAAGGAGTGAGTAACCTGCACAGATACCATTGGCATTCACCAAATATCTGCAAGTTGCAGAACCCAGAAAACATAAAAGAGTTCTTTTAGTTCATCATCTTTATTTTGATAATTTAAATCTCAAACTAATTTAAATAACCCAATTTTTTTTTTTTTTTTTTTTTTGTGTCTGCTTGTATAAGAAAAACTCGAAGAAATAACCCCAAAAAAAAGATCAAGCAAAAAGTAGAACGAAATGCTCTCACTTTTTATCTTCAAAACAAGAAATGAGTTTTGCTTAGATTTGTGCAAATAAATAAACGGAATAAACAACAGAGAAGAATACAAAACCTGAAAGCTCCAAGGTCAGTGTAAGCAACAGCGCCATAATCGTTTGCTTGAGAGTTCTTACGCATGAGGACAAGCGCAGAAACGCAGAGACCAATGGGGACCAGACGCAGGAAGCTCTCAGCAGTACGTAGGATGTTAGCGTTGCCTTCTTCTTCCTCATGAGCTCTGGAGCCCATCGTCATCTGCATAGGAGATCTTGCAGCTGCAACGTTGACCACGCCAGTGCCTTTCTCCATTAGTAGCAGTGTTTGTGATTTCTCTGGTTACCTCTCTGGCTGTGTTTCTCTGGTCGTGGCTCTTTGGCGAGTTGAAAAAGGTGAGATCCACATACCACAACAACTAGTACCGGCGGAGAGTGGGCATAGAGCTACTCATTAATTACTTAGAGGAATTTCATTAGTTGAGGAGTGGGAGAGGCAGGTAGGAAGATGGAACCAGCATTCAATGTCACCTAGACAAGGCCACGCATTCCCAAGACAGGATTGGATAAGTCTGTTTTCTTTCTCTCTTAGACTGTTAGCTGCACCATCATCGCTCAAATCATCGCTTTCGTTTCCATAAGTCTAGCACCCTCAATTTTTTTTTTATTTTATTTTAGAAAAAGAAAAATCCAGTATCATCTATCATGATATCATCATCAAACGGCTTACTTTTTTTTTTAGTTAATACAGGAATCTATATATGACTAGGATAGGGATACGGGATAATAGAAATCGAACCAAGCACACGATTCAAGAATGAAAGCATCAACGCAAGATGAACTAGCAACTCCCGGCACACGGCCTACTTAATTGACCATGAGTCATATAATATATGTATAAATAAATTTTATGTATAGTTTATATATTTTTTATATTCATATTTTTAATTTTTTAATTAAAATTTATAATCTAAACATGCACAAAACGTAAATACGCTAATTGTGCGGATATTATTATACATTGTACAACGTTGCATGAAAGTTGTTTACATAATTAAAAATTTGTTCAATATTAACATCTTTTAGTATGAATTTTTAAGTTTGTTAAATTGGACGGCCAAGCAGATAACATACAATATATTTAACAATTTAAATTTTATATTATAAAAATTAAATAAAAATAGTAAAACTAAACGTTGTCATCCCTAGTAAAAGGTGCGTTCCTCAGTTTTTTTTCCTTCAATATTTCAGTACCGTTTATTTTTGTAAAAAATTTTGGACTTATAGTTATAGTTGAGGATAAAATTAAAAATATATGTATAAAATATATAAAATATGTACGTAATACTATTAAAATATCTATAGATTAAAAATGTAAATCATATCTTGTATAAACTTTTTACGCTCTATAATTATTTTATCAAAGACATGCATAAAAATGAGTCAAATTCCTTGATTTTGAGATTTAAAATTAATGAATATAATTAAAGAAAGACAAAGAAAAAGTCATATAAAAAATATAAAAATATAAAAAAATATTATGAAACCAAAATTATAAAATAACAAATTCCAAAAATTTAAATCTAAATAAAAACACACATTACCATCACAAAACAATTCTTAATTACTGCTCGTTACATGATAAAGCTTCTCAATTGCATTATAATTGAAAACTAGACCTTTGAGGATGCTAGATAGAACATAAAATCTTTTATCAGAAAAAGTTTTGATATAATTAGAATAAGTTCACGCTTGATTTCGGTTACCTTCGTTAGATTAAAGATCGTTTGGATGGACATTGTCATTTGTTTATTGAGTTGGGAAATTTGAGATCATTGACAATCAGTACTTTGCAAGAAGCTGCAGTAATAGTTGAAATCAGTACTTTGTGAGAAGCTGCAGTAATAGTTGATATGGGCATCATATTATTGATGACTGCTTTATATCCGATTTTCTTATGTTGAACAGCATCTATTAGTAAACATATGATTTTGCGACCATTTGATTTGACCATTCCTTAAAAGGGTCAAAATTGGTTCTATATGTAAGAAAATTTACAACAATTACGATAGAATTTTATAAAGTTAGAACATCAAATAATCAAATTCTAATGCAAACTTATATCTGTCATGATAAACAAATAATGCAACGTCAATATTGTTTCCTAGAAGAAAGAATAACTAGACAAATTTCACAAAGTCTTCCCTTCTAATTTCTAACTATAATAGCAGCTCCAATGGAACAAGCCTATCACTGCACAAATCATTAGAGTAAAAAGGGGACCCAAGCTTCTACCTAAAATAAAAAAGGGGGACCTAGGCTTTATATATATATATATATATATATATATATATTATACTAACCTTAATTTGACCCTCTTATTAAGAACTCTAAGTGGCATTAGCCTACACTTATGCCTCGTATTATATCACTGGCCTATGATATGTCATAAGTCCACAATAAAATAATCACCAACTAGGCTTATTTAGTCTTCCAATGAATCCTTACAACTTATTTTATAAAAACCCAAAACATAATCAATTAGTAGAAGCGCCCACATGAAAAAATTTCTACATTCTTCCACTTAGGCAACACTAATTGACTAATATAATTATTAAAACATTTTACTTGAAAAACAATTCTCAAGCTTTTAATATAGCAACAATTTTTAAACCCAATGATCCATGGAACAATACCTTCACAAAGACGACTTTGTCTAATACACCAATAATGCCGAATCATGACAATGATTGCATCTTTCAATGATGCAATAATGTGCATGGTCACCAACATCATCAACTATACAAACATAGTTAACCCCTGACAAGTGATAACCCTTAACTAGATCAGTCCTCCATGATTTCTCTTTAAAATAAGGAAAAAACATATCTATCTCAAGACACTTTGTGAGGCATATTCAATCCGCACTTAAGACCAACAAGTGTTGACCTAACGAGATGAATAATGATCTCCAAAATGGAACATATAAGATAATAAATCAAAAACTGTACCAATTAGCTGGACAAGCATACAAACAATAAAAGCATTATATATACATATATAGACACACATACATATACATATATATGAATATAAAGTCATGTGTGTTAATAGATCATAAATGAATAATGTCATGTCCAAAGCAATAAGGCTCACCCATATGAATAACATTATAAACAAGAGCCAAACTAGTACAGAAGACTCCCACTAACCAAGTATTTAGAGAACTTAAGACAACCATGTTTTTAACATGATTTTTAAAACTGAGTTAAACACTCTTGGTTAATAGATCATGCAGCATAAATTTGTACGAATGTGCTCCACAACTATGTCCTCATTCTCTATATAATCTCTGAAAGTCAGACATCTTAATTCTAAATGTTTAAACCTACTAAAAGTTTTATTGTTTTCGAAGAACAAAACAGTGAAATTGTAATAATATATTTAAATTGCCTAGAATTTGAAACTGTAACATGCAACAAAATTCATCCTTCATGGAATTGAAGAGAAGGTTCTAGAGTTTGCTTTAAAATCTTCCATAAAATGGCTCCTGCAGTCAACATGAATTATAACCTGAAGTAGATTTTAGATAATCTTGGCACTTACCAAAAATCAGAATTTGTGTACCAAATCATCAACCTTCTTATACACAAGCATATAGGTTTCTTTTTTCTTTTGGGCAAGTCATCACCTTCTTGGCCACAACGTAGTGATCCCTCTCCAGATTAGAAAAATATCTCCCAAGAACAATAGTAGGAAAAGTCAATGTTATGTTTTTGGGTGTGACCCAAATTCTAAAAATAAAAAAGTTACAGTTTCAGATGGAAACTGCAACCAAGAGTTACAGTTTTAGTAGGACACTATAAAACAATTGCAGATAGAATTTAGTTTTAGTAGGAAACTGCATACAGCAGTTTTAACTGCAGAAAATATACAGAACACAGAACACCACGTAGACAGTAGCCGTGAACAACGTCGGTGAATAGTGCGCAAATAGTGCCGATGAACAGTGCACGGTAAACAGTGTTTGTTTTTGGGTTTGCTACTGCAAAACAGTAATATAGAAGAGTGCAGATTTTCTGTATTTTGGATACAACAATTGTTTGGGTCATTTTGGGTGCTGCTGTTTGGGGTCAATTGTTCAACCTAAATTTCAACTTTGTAATTGAATTCTGCATAGTGAAATTCTCTTATTCTACCCGTGGTTTTTTCCCTCATTGGGTTTTTTCACATTAAATATTTGTGTGCTTTCTCTTCTCCTTCTCCAATTTATATTTTGCAATTTTTTTGTTGGCATTGTCATGACAAATTGGTATCAAAGCCTGGTTCTCTCAATCTCTCAGTGGCTTCTACTTTAGCAACAACATCTAAGACAGACACTGAGAAATTTGATGGGTCAACTAGTTTTGCTCTCTGGCAAGTAAGGATGATGGCAATTTTGTCAAGAGAAGGCACAAAGAGGGCACTGCTTGGAAAGACGAAGAAGCCCGAGACTATGACAGATGCTGAATGGGATGATATGGATGATAGAGCTCTTTCTAATGAAGTTCTTCAAGAAATTCTCACTGAGAACACTGCAGCGGGTGCATGGTTGAAATTGGAGAGTTTGTACATGACGAAATCTCTCACCAATAGGCTATGGTTAAAGCAACGCCTCTATACTCTGCGTATGTCTGAAGGTACGCCACTAAAATCTCATATAGCAGAGTTTACTTCCATAATTACTGATTTAAGTAAGATAGATGTGAAGATTGATGATAAGGATCAAGCGCTTTTAGTATTATGTTCTTTACCTACTTCCTATAAAAATTTTAGAGACACTATGATCTATGGTAGAGAAGAAATTTCCCTTGATAATGTCAGGTCAAATTCACAAGGTAAAGAAAAAATTGATAATAATTTGACATCTATTGAAAAGGGTGATCAGAGTGTTGGTTTATTTGTTGATAAAGGAAGAAGTAAGGAGAGAAATCCAAATTCTTACAAGTCTAGATCGAAGTCTAAACATAAGAATCTAACTTGTAATTATTGTAAGAAGAATGGGCATATTAAATTTGACTGTTTTAAATTGAAGAAGAAAGAAAAAGCATGTGACAATAAAGGTAAGACCACATCAAAAGAAGCTAATGTAGCAGAAGATGAGAAAACTGATCTACTTTGTATTACTGATGCCAAAATCAGATTTGAAACTAGTTGGGAGATGAATTCTGGAGCTTCACAGCATATGACTCCTAATAGGGACTGGTTTACCACTTATGAGCCGTTTAATGGAGGTGTGTTTTTGGGTGATGATCATTTTTGTAAAGTTGCTGGGATAGGCACTGTGCAAATTAAAATGCATGATGGTATGATCAGAACTTTGTCAAATGTGAAACACATTCCAGATTTGAAAAAGAATTTAATTTCTTTGGGTACTCTAGAAAAGAATGGCTGTAAATATAAATGTGAAGATGGTGTGCTTAAAGTCTCTAAGGGTTACTAATGAAAGTAAATAGAATTGGCACTTTGTATTTCTTGCAAGGTTCTAATGTTATAGGTTCAGCTGCAGTTGCTGCTACTTCTATTTCTGATTTAGATGTTACTAAAATTTGGCACATGAGACTGGGGCATATGAGTGAGAGAGGCATGACAACATTGAGTAAGAGAGGTCTGTTAGGTGGCCAGGTTACAGGAAAGATGGAGTTTTGTGAACATTGTGTCTTTGGCAAACAAAAGCGGTTGAGTTTCAGTTCAGCCATTCACAAGACAAAAGGAACTCTTGACTACATTCATTCAAACCTTTGGGGCCCTCTCAAGTTCCTTCTAAAGGCAGTCACTCTAGATACATGTTGACTTTTATTGATGATTATTCAAGGAAGGTTTGGGTCTACTTTCTGAAACAGAAAAATCAAGTATTTGTGACTTTCAAGCAATGGAAGACTTTACTTGAAAAGCAGACAGGAAAACAGATTAAGAGACTCAGAACAGATAATGGCCTTGAATTTTGTAATAATGAGTTCAATGAGTTTTGCAAGAAAGAAGGCATTGCTTGGCATAGAACTGTTGTGAATACACCTCAATAGAATGGTGTTGCAGAGAGGATGAATAGAACTCTTCTTGAAAAGGCTCGATGTATGCTTTCAAATGTAGGCTTAGGCAAGGAATTTTGGGCTGAAGCTATTAACACAGCTTGCTGGTTGGTGAACCGATCTCCTCATACAACCATTGAATGTAAAACACCAAAAGAGGTATGGTTTGACAAACCTACTGATTATTCTATTTTGAAAATTTTTGGTTGTCCTGCTTATGCACATGTTAATGAAGGAAAGCTTGAGCCTAGAGCAAAGAAATGTGTATTTCTTGGGTATTCATCTGGTGTGAAAGGATATAGGTTATGGTGTCCAGATTAGTCTAAGTTTCTTATTAGCAGGGATGTAACTTTTGATGAATATTTCATGCTTGCAAAGAAAGATGTTACAGAATCTATTATTCAGAATAATGAAAAAGGTGGAGAACAGGTGGAGTTTGAAGTTCTTGTTCAGCCTAAACAATTCTCTGTTCCTAGTTTTATAGATGGTGATTTAGAAGAGGCTTCAGAATCTTCACAAGCACAGCCTTACACCATAGCTAGGGACAGGCCAAGGAGAACTATTAAACCACCTGAGAAGTATGGTTATTCATATTTTGCCTATTGTCTTGCTGTAGTAGAAGAGGTGGAGTACAATGAGCCTGGAAGCTACAAAGAGGCAATATCTTCTAAAAATGCTGTAAATTGGATCTCTGCTATGCAAGAAGAAATTCAATCTCTTCAAAGAAATCAAACTTGGACACTTGTGAAGCGACCAGAAAAGAAGAAGATTGTTGGTTGCAAATGGGTATTCAAGAAAAAGTTTGATACCTCAAGTGACTCAGATGTCAAATACAAGGCAAGGTTGGTAGCTAAAGGCTATAGTCAAGTACAAGGCATTGACTTTAATGAAGTTTTCTCACCTGTTGTAAAGCATACTTCTATTCGTGTTTTGCTTTCATTGGTTGCTATGAATGATTTAGAATTAGAGCAACTAGATTTGAAAACTACATTTTTGCATGGTGATCTTGATGAACAGATTTATATGCATCAACCTGAGGGGTTTGTAGTTGCTGGTAAAGAAGATCATGTTTGCTTGCTAAAGAAGTCTTTGTATGGCCTTAAGCAATCTCCTAGACAGTGCTATAAAAGCTTTGACTCTTATATGGGAGATATTGGATTTCAAAGATCCAATTATGATAATTGCGTGTATTTTAAAAGGCTTCCTGATAAATCTTTTGTGTATTTGCTGTTATATGTTGATGATATTTAGTTGCAGCATTTAACATGACTGAGATAAAGAAGGTGAAACAGCAGTTGAGTTCTAAATTTGACATGAAAGATTTAGGAGCTGCTAAAAGGATTCTTGGTATTGAAATTATAAGAGACAGGCTGAATAGAAAATTATACCTTTCTCAAAAAGCTTTTACTGAAAAGGTATTGAGTAGGTTTGGCATGAAAAAGGCCAAACCAATGTCTACTCCTCTTATTGCTCATTTCAGACTTTCAGCAGATTTATGTCTAACAACAGATGAAGAGATGAATCACATGTCACGCATTCTTTATTCCAGTGCAGTTAGGAGCATTATGTATTTGATGGTATGCACCAGACCTGATATAGCACAAGCTATCAGTGTTGTGAGTAGGTATTTAACTAATCTTGGCAAACAGCACTGGGAAGCAATTAAGTGGATACTCAGGTACTTGGTTGGTACAGCAGATGCTCATTTGTTATATGGAAAAAGTAATGATAGTTTGACAGGTTTTGTGGACTCAGACTATGCTGGAGATCTTGATAAGAGGAGGCCTTTGACAGGATATGTATTTTCTTTAGGAGGTTGTGCAATTAGTTGGAAGGCTACACTTCAATCTACCATTGCTCAATCTACCACAGAGGCAGAGTACATGGCAATTGCAGAGGTTGTTAAGGAGGCAATTTGGTTAAAAGGTTTAGTTGGTGAAATTATATCTGAATCTATTTCTATTATTGTTTATTGTGATAGTCAGAGTACAATTCACTTAGCTAAAGATCAGATGTATCATGAAAGATCCAAATATATTGACATCAAGTATCATTTTGTTTGTGATGTTTTTTGCCAAGGGTGAAATTTCCATTAAGAAGATTGATACTGTAGACAATCCAGCTAATATGCTCACTAAGCCTTTGCCTATTAAGAAGTTCAAGTATTGCTTGGACTTAATTGGTGTTCATTGTTGAGTTTTGCTCTTAGGAGCTTTTGTGGAAGGGGTGGAGAATTTCTTTGTTGAAGTTTGTTTTTAGAATTTGTGTCAAGGTGGAGATTGTTATATTTTTGGGTGTGACCCAAATTCTAAAAATAAAGAATTGCAGTTTCAGATGAAAACTACAACGAAGAGTTACAATTTTAGTAGGACATTGTAAAACAATTGCAGATAGAATTGCAGTTTTAGTAAGAAACTGCATACAGCAATTTTAACTGCAAAAAATATACAGAATACAGAACACCACGTGAAAAGTAGCCGTGAACAACGCCGGTGAGCAGTGCGCAAATAGTGCTGGTGAACAGTGTAGCCGTGAATAGTGCCAGTGAACAGTGCACGGTAAACAATGTTTGTTTTTGGGTTTGCTATTGCAAAACAGCAATACAGAAGAGTGCGGATTTTCTGTATTTTGGATACAACAGTTGTTTGGGTCATTTTGGGTGCTGCTATTTGGGGTCAATTGTTCAGCCCAAATTTCAACTTTGTAACTGAATTCTGCATAGTAAAATTCTTTTCTTTTGCTCGTGATTTTTTTCCTCATTGGATTTTTTTACGTTAAATATTTGTGTGCTTTCTCTTCTCCTTCTCCAATTTATATTTTGCAATTTTATTTTTGTTGGCCATTGTCATAACAGTCAACACATGAAATATATTAAACTTCCTACAACAATTGCATAAGGAATATTTTTCATAGACTTGATAAGTGATAGTAAGAGAGAGAAAGAGAGTAAATCAAGAGAGAGAAAAAGTAGTGAGGAAAAAAATGAGACCCATATGTTAAATTATAACAAGAAATAGAGAGAAAGTTATCAAAGTCAAAGGATCTAAATCCAACTCTTCCTCAATCTCATTCTTGGGACACTATTCTTTATTGAACTTGTCACCTTTTGTAGCAAGTACATCTCTAAACTTTCAATCCTGCATATTGGATATTTCAAGAACCCTCTCATTGTAGGTTTTTTGGGATAACCCCAATAAATTAAAAGCTCTATCTCAGTTGATCTAAATAATCAAAACAAATTATGTCTCTCTAAGAATTTTCATGTCAAAAGCAAAATATCATCCACATAAACAATTAGAAAAATAAGGATGTGTTTGGAAATGCTCTAAAATTTTTTGTTTTCTAAAATCTATTCTGTGAAGAAATTTTTAGAGTTGTTTCTAAGAATAAAAATATAATAAAATCTGTTTAGCAAATTTTATTGTGAGAATAGATTTTAAAAATAAAAGAATAGAAAATTCGTTTGGTTTAAATTTTTTTTACTATGTTTATAACAACTCTAATTTTGTAATAGAATTATAGAAATGTTCTAATGAGAAAATAAAAATAATAAATAAAAGGAAAATATTATTATAATATTTGGTCATTAAAATAAATTTTAAGATAAACTTTCAAACTACAAAATTCTCATCAAGCACAATAATGTTGCTATTTTTTAAATTCCTTGACTTACTCTTTATTTGTTTTTTCATATGTTTACTTATTCAAAATTAAAATCTTGTTTCATGCTTATATAAATAACATTTTATATATAAATATGATAATTAGTTTAATTATGCATACTTTTATTTCATACTAACTACAATTAGTATACAAGTGGAAATAACATTTGAATAAGTCAAATTGTTTAAACTACACACTAGAATTATTATACTGTAATCACATCCAATTTGAAATACAGTCACAATATGCCGCCATTTTTATTGCACTTTAATTAGATAATCTTGATAAGTTGTCATAATTGGTGCTCATCTCCTTGGTGCTTATGTCTTGATTTAAAGCCTCTATTTTTGCAGCATCAAGATTTTTCCATTAAGTAAACAATCTATCATATAAGTTTCACTTACATATATAGTTATGAATAATATAACATGCTATCACTATGAGCCATTGCCTAAAAGACTTGTATGGTGGCTCAATTTTAAAATTGGAAATCTAATCTTCAACACTCCATAGTGTCGCTCAATGGACATTCTTAAAGATGAGTGCCTGTAATTAAATAGCTCTAAACAGCTTCTTGGTTGCCTACCCTGGCCTCTATATTCAAAAGTTCTAGCAAAAATGACAAAGATTACAATGACTACCTGCCACCAAAAGTATATTTAACAATTAAGCATGTTCTCATATTAATTTCAGCACTGCATGAAGTTTAATATTACTAGCAGTTGGTAAGATGGAAAGGAACCTTTGTCATAGTCATTAATGAATTAAAAACTGAGGACTCTCCAACACCTCAGCAAAGAACTAAAGTCAGAAGTACTAAGAGAATCGGAGCTAAGAGGTTGATGGAAGAACTCCTCCAATGTCTTCACCATGTCAACCCATTTTGGAATGTTATCTTTAAAAGCGGGAAAAAGCTCTAAAAAGGTTACTACTTAATTTGCTAGGCTCTGTGCTCTGCTAGCTATCCCAATATGATAGTCAAGCATTAATTGTGAAAATGCAAGAAAGGCAGTGAGTTCATTGAAAGCTGTATATGCATATAGGTATGCTCCTCCAACTATAACAGGAATACGAGAAGCTAACTCAACATAACAAAGGGTATTTATAACACATGGTGCTCCAGCAAGTATAAAACTTATCGTTACTCCTGCATTAAAGTAGCAAATGATTAATGAATATAAAAGCTTTGAATGAGAAGTACTCAACTAGCAAGACAAGCATTGACAAATACTTCATAGAAACTTTGTCAGTACACACCAATGGTTGATTTTTCACCATAACACACAGTGGCAAAACTCTTATATCAATGCACAGGGTACCATTTAAGCTTGAACACATGCACAGTCAAAATAGAGAGAAATGAAATGAAATTATATAAAACATTAAATTAGTATGCAATTTCATTATTGTCTCCTTATATTTTGTTGTGTTCCTCGGAGAAGAAAAGGTAAAATAGTCATGAGATATAAAAAGACTGGGAAGAATTAATTTACATGGCTTTTCATGTACAAATTTATAGCAATTGCAATACTTTAGTGGGAAAAATTAGGATGGTTATAGTAGGACCAAAACAAATTGTGACTTATTCCTGACAAATGAATCTATCTTTTGAATCATATTTGAAGCATGTAAAGAAGGAAAGGAATATAGATTGTCGTCCAGGTGATCCATTATAGATCCACATCAAAACATTGCTTTCTATCTTCTAAATTCATACCAACAATAACAAACATTCATAGAGAAAATGAAAATGAACAGAAATAAATAATGTTTTAATTTTTTACTTTAAGTGGAAAGTGAAATGACCAAATTATTTTATTTGTAACACCGGTATTCCTTAAAAAAATTACAAAGTGGAATGCAAATCGTAGCCACTCCAATTTCATCCCATCCTCTTTAATCTCAGACCAGGCAAGTATGCAATATTTTCACTCCTCTTTTTCATACCCAAGAATTGCAAGTAAATTTCCTTAAACTGTAATTTAGTGTTTGGCAAGACTTTCTTTTTTTTAAAAAAAAAAAAAAAACCTAACCCTTTGGTATTGTTGCAAATTTCTGTGTGCACTCCAGCTCTAGCCTCAACAAGAATAACCAATTCACTAAACCAACAAACAAGAAAGCTTAAAAATTTTAATCCATAGAAAATATAAGAAGAACACTAATCCCATGCTTAGCACACTTGAAACAGCCTTGACAACAGCCCTTTCAGAAAACAGCAGTAAATGGACTAAAATCACCCTTAACTTCATCAAACGACTATAACAAACTATAACTACGATTACCATAAGCAAAGAGAATAACCCAATTGGTAAGATACTATTTGATAGATAGAAAATTAGATAGCATTTACCAAAACACAGACATCCAATTTAGCTAAAAGAAGTTCAAAGTTGGAAGAAATACCAGGGCCAGTGTCACGTGCAACAGTGCCAATGACAGCAAATATGCCATAACCATTTGAAGCACCAATCCCAAGAAGGATGAGGCCAAGCACACCAAGATGCCGGGATAGACCCTGGCTAGAATTCTCGTGGGCAACTTTCTT
This sequence comes from Dicorynia guianensis, assembly GCA_037013595.1. Lineage (NCBI taxonomy): Eukaryota > Viridiplantae > Streptophyta > Magnoliopsida > Fabales > Fabaceae > Dicorynia > Dicorynia guianensis. Next base: position 17,136,142 of record JASUAB010000002.1, on the reverse strand, counting down.
AGCCGGCGGGCTCAGGCATTCAGTTCTGAGCACTGAAGACCAGAAATGAGAGTGAAACGAAGAAGAGTAAGAAGACGAAGAAAAAGAATGGTCTTTGCTACCATCCTGGCCTCCCATATCGGAGGATTGCACAGGGGAGTGTGAAGAAGGGAGGAAGAAAGGTCAAAATGCAAACTCTACGACATATAGAGAAGAAAGGAGAGGAAATAGAGAAGAAAGAAGAGGAAGAAGGAGCTTACCTCTACCGGACATTGCTGAGAACCTCGCCTTGGCGCCACTGAGACATTGAGAGGAAGTAGGAGGAGCAGCAACAAATGCGAAGAGGGCTCTGGGGGTTTGTTTGACGCCTTTCTCAATATTTACAAGTTTGCCATTAATGAGATGGATTCTGCCTATTGTTCTGTGTGTTTTGGAGGGGACAACAAGATGATCAGAACAAAAATAACTTCAAGCTATTCCCCAATTTTAACTCTGAAAACAACCGTTTGCAAAACTATTTTGAAAATTAAAATATAAAACAAACTCTTTCAAACAATTTTTCTTTATTTTTGAAAATAAAAATCTATTCTCAAAAACAATTACCAAACAGGCCCTAAATTTACTCTCACTAACCTTGACAAGCCTAATCGATCTTGTTCTCTATGAAACCTGGAGAAGTAACTACCTCATCAAGTTTCAAGTACCACTGGTAGGAAGTTTGCTTTAGCCATAAATGAATCTGTTCAACTTGCATATTAAATGCTCCCTCCCACTTTCTTAAAAACCTTTGTTCTATTGCATATAGACCTCCTCTTTAAGATTTACCCTCCAGAATTTGTTTTAACATTAATTTCATGAAGCTTTAGGTTAAAAATGAGCAATCAAGGCCATAACAATATATATGGAAAGAACCTTTAGTAGACACATGAGAGAATGTCTCTTTATAATCTATTCTTTCCTTTTAGGTAGATCTCTTAGCCACTAATCTAGTGTTGCAATGCTCATTCCTCCCTTTATAATCCGTCTTAGTCTTGAATATCATTGGTTCTGTGATTTTCAGGAGGTTCTACCAGTTCTGGTACAATATTATTAACCATAGACTGCATCTCTTCTTTCATGGCTTCTATATATCCACTTATTAGATTTAGAACATATAACAGTCACAGCCTTACCATAGGTTGTTAGGTCAATAATCTCTCCTACATCATAAACATATTATACAAGGATCACAAACTTACTCCCACTTACCTTGAGATAAAAATATTGATTAAAGTTTGACTCCCTAAGATTAGAGATAGTAATCATACAAATTAGTAGGTCTCAAAACATTAGATACAAGAAACTTGTTCAACAAATGTTATCTTAAGATCCTTAAATTTGGACTCAAGGTGAAACGTTTTAACACATATTCCCTAACACCCCCAACATTCTTATATTCCAAGTGGTGTGTTATCTCATGAAAGACTCAGACTCTACTTTAGGAGACACTTGGTATACATCACTAATATGTTAGAACTTTTTTTTTTGTGGTGATTAAAGGGGGCTTAAGGAAAAAGGAAAAAATTATAGAATAGTATCTCTAGGAAAGGACACTTGCATGGCATCTTCCATTAACAACACATGGAGAGCAATTGGAGCATTTTGAAGTGTGTGTTCTTGTAATAGCCTTCACTCCCTTGGATGCTAACCAATTAGCACATTTATTCTGTTCCTTATATACGTGCCTCCAAGTAATCTCCTTAAAACCATGCAGCAAGTCCATGATAGCAGCAAGTATTAGTGTCCTCTTCTCATTGCTAGAGAGTAATTCGATTAGAGCTTGAGAATCTGACTCTACCTCCGATTTACAACATCCCATAGGTTTTGCAAGTTGAAGATGTAAATATAAATCCCAACTCTTTGCTAGAAAAATAGAAGCCTACTCACATGATCTATAGAAACTAGCAACCCAGACCCCTTTGTCATCTCTTATTAATCCTCCACGACCACTATCCCCATTCTCCTTCTTAGCCCTATCTATATTTAGTTTGAACCAACTTTCTTGTGGAAGCTGCTAATGAATTAAATTTGTTTCCCTTTTGGTTACTCCATTTGTCTCCTTGTTATCTATAGCTTTAATTATTTGTTGCACATATTTCCTTATAATCATTACTCCATTTTTTGGCCAAGTGAAATCTGGGTTGTGATTTGCTTCATTTTGCCATCTCCAAATCCACTAGCTAGCAGTAGCCTACATCATTAGCCATCTACCATCCAACCTTTCTCTTAAGTCCTCAATTAAATTATTTGCTATCCATTCTTCTAAAGACCAAGAATAGAAGTTGCTAAGGGCTACAGGTTTGACCAAGTATCTCTAAATGCTCTGTGCCTACCTACAATGCCAAATAACATGTAAAGTGCTTCCTCTTTTTGATTAGACCAAATGCACAAATCATCTCCATGGCACCATTTACTAATATAGCTTTTAGCCATTAGTCAATTATGAGCCATCTACCAAATGAAAGTACAAATTCTATTTGGAATAGGCATTTTCCAAATGAAAGTTGCATTCCACCCATGAAGAGCTAGCCAAATGTTGATATGTACTATGGACAGAAAAGCTACCATTTTGATCAAGATTCCATTTCATCTGGTCTAGTCTGAGACCGTGCTGAGGTGGAAAGATGCTCTTAATATGTCCAACTCTGCTATTAATAAATTATTAAGATAGTTCCAATCCCAATCTTGATTTCCAACTACAAAATCTTTTACACACATGTCAAGCAAATCTACTTGTTTAGCCGCAAAAATGAGATTATATTGTCTTGACAGCCAATTGTCATGCCAGAATTTAACTCTATTGCATCTCTAATCTCCCATTGAACTTCCGCCAATACCTTTCAATTTCCTTACAAATCACTCTTGGAAGTTGATCTACATGCATCGATAAATAAGGATAGTGGAAATAACTGATTTCGCAAGTATCACCCTACTTGCCAAAGATAAATATCAAGCTTTCCAACTTGCCAACTTCTTATTTTATCCATTAATGGGATATATCTTTCCTTCCTCTAACTTTTGGATTAAGATAAATTCCCAAGTATTGACCTTGGTCATCTGTGATTTGAATCTCAGCTTTGTCGACAATGGTCATGGCTTTATCTATAGGAACATTGCTAAAGAAAAAACTTCTAGATTTTGATATATTAATTCTCTATCTAATGCCTCATAAAAAACCTGAAGAGTCTGATTAATAACTTCCATATATTGATATGAAGCTTCAACAAATAGTAATAATCATCTGCAAATAAAAGATACGATATTTTTGGCCCATTGTGTCCCATCTTTATAGGTTTCCATTGCAGTGAGTTCTTTACTTCCTGTATGAGATGGGTTAGCTTCTCCATGCAAAAAATAGAAAGACAAGGGGATAACAGATCTCCCTATCTTATTCCCTACTTTAGTTTAAAAGACTTTGTCTTGCTTGCTGCCATTCCACAGTATATCCATTGTAGAAGAGCTAATACAATTGATAATTATATGCTGTAAAAATGTTGGGAGTTCCATTTCAACGAGGATATGTTTTAGAAACTGCCAATTTAGCTTATCATAGGCTTTTTCAAGATCTACTTTTATCACCATCATGCCTTGTCCTATTTTCTTTCTGTTCATGGTATGGATAATCTCACCACCTATTATAATATTATCATGAATAACCCTCCTTGATATAAAGCTGGCTTGATTTGGAGACACCACTAGTGAAGAAATTGTTTGAACCTATTTGCAATAATCTTAGTAATGCACTTATACATCACATTGCAAAGAGAAATAGGGTTGAACTGATTTGGAAATTTTGGTTTCTTAGTCTTGGGAATCAAAGCTATCAGAGTATGATTAATCTGAGTAATGTCTTCCTTACCTTCAAAAACCATTGTTATATAATGATATGCTATTTCACTCACAAGATTCTAGTTTTTCTAAAAAAAGATTACTAGTAAGCCATCAGGCCTTGTCGTCTTCAAAGGTCCCATGTTAAAAATGGCCTTATCTATATCCTTTCTACTAATTTTTGCTTTTAGATAGGTAAGATGATCTTCCTAAATTTTTGGGAAAGATGTTAAAGTTTGCAATCTCCCTAGACTATCCCTTTGCTCCATGAACAAGTTCTTAAAATGATCAATGACTAACTTCCGAACTTGAATATCATTAACACCCTATGACCCTTTGTATCTCTAATCATAAAGACTCTATTTGCCCTTCTTCGAGCAATTGTTTTAGTGTGATAGAACTAAGTGTTTTCATCTTCATCTTTGATCTAATCAACACGAGACTTCTGATGCCACATGATTTCTTCTTGCTTTAAAACTTGGTTCAATTCCAGTGGAAGATACTACTCTAATCTATCTAAAAAGGGATTCTAATTTCTCTCCATGGCTAGTTGAGCCCTTTTAATTTGAGCAAGAAGAGTTTTTTTTTCTTGTCCTAATGTGACCAAAAGTTGCCTTATTCCACTCTTTCACCCTAGTAGCAAAGTGATTTATATTTGTTACCAAATGGTCTTCATGACTATAGCTTGATTTGAGAAGTTCTAAAAATGTGGGATGAGTAAGCCAAGCAGCTTCAAAAAGAAATGGTCTATTCATTGGATTGCCTGTCATTAAATGGAGCACCAATTTTAAAGGATGATGGTCTAAATAACTTCTAGGAAGGACTTTGATACCTGCTTCTACAAAACAGATGTGCCATTGATGATTGCACAATCCTCTATCAAGGTGCTCAAAAATTATATTGTAAGGATATCTAATAGGTCCCCTCCAAGCACATCTACTTCCTTCCCACCCCACATCCATCCAACCATATTTCTCAATCCACCAGACAAATTCCTCACTTCCATTAAAGTTAAAGGGTGCCCCTCCTTTTTTTTCTCGGACCCTTTAATATCATTAAAATCTCCTAATAATAGCCATGGTTCTTTTATATGCTTATTGAATTCTTCCAACTCTTGATGCATTATCTTTCTTTCTTCTTCTTTTGGGCTAGCATAAAAAATTGTTAGTAAACACTCCTTTCCATTTGGCCATTTTATTTGAGTGTGAACATATTAAGCCAAATGCATAATCACTTAGGCCCTTAGATTGCCATTATTCCAACCAACCCATATCCTCTTAGATAAGCCTTGATTGTCCACTAAATACTAATTCTGATAGCCCAAATTATCTAAAATCTTCCCTCCATGGGAACTACATACCTTTGTCTCTACCAAAGCTAACATGCAAGGTTTATGATCTCTAATTAAAGTCTTAGCATGATTAGGAAATCACTACTCCCTACCCCTCTACAGTTCCAAAAACTAAGGGATCCATTATGAAAGTGAAGAAAAAGACCAAAAGATGCAAATGTAGCTACTATGTACCTTCCATTGCTATCTCCATTACTGGGCCCATGAACTTGCTACATCCTATTTCTCACTTTTTGAGTGGCCCAAGTGAGTGTTTGGTCTTGTGAAAGCAAGGAATTAGTACATGGGGCCACATTAGATGCCTCATGTCCATCCCATATTTGCTCCTCCTAGTTGCATGTAATATCCCCATCAAAATGCCCATTGATCCTCCTTTCACTAATATCACGATAGCTCTCATTAAGTGCCTCCTTAAATTTCGTGCCTTGATCATTGCCAATTGTATTAATTCAATGAGTGTCCCTTAGCCTTTGGCTACCTTTTGGGTTCTTCTTTATGTTTCTCTCTTGCAATTCTTCTTGATTAAGTTTGAGAATGGATTTAGAATTCTTCTTTCTTTGACCAACTTTTTTTTGCCATCATTAAGAGCATTAAATGCTCTGCCTTCAAAGAGTTCACTACCATTTCTTTTTAGGTAGTCACTAGTTGGAATCTGCTCCATTTGTCTCTCATTTTCTTCTTGTACAATTTCCAAAGTCTGAAATCAAGACCTTGTGGTGATGTCATTAACAACTAATGATCTCTTCTATCCCTACATTTCGGTGATATGTCCTCCTCTGGTGCCTTTCCTCTTCCAATTTCTTCTTTACCACTGCCCTACCATTAAATCTTTGAATTCAAGGACTAGTTTGATTTGGTGTTGATCTCCTTTTGTTCCTTCTGCATTATTAGGTTGATGCCCCTCTGCTTCCTATACCACTTGGGATGTCTTATTTGGGCAAGAGTCTGCATTATGGCCATATACTCCATAATGAAAGCAAATAAGGTATATTCCCTCATATTTAATCTTGATTTTTTTCCTTCTCCCATTTGCTCCTTCGATTACAAATTGAGACAGGAGCAGCTTTATTAAGTCAACTCCCACACAAAATCTTGTATACTTGCCTCTGGCTAAGTCTATAGTGTTGGCATCCACTTTAATAGTTCACCTTATTCTATCTCTAATCTTTTTAAGAATTTGATGATCATAATATTCTAGAGGCAATTGTGGTAGCCTTACCCACACAATCATTGAACTCAACTTAGCTCATGAAGGATCAAAGTCTTTTTCCCATTCTTGCATCACTAAGTAATGATCATAAACCATCCATGAACCTTTAATAAGGGCCACTAGATGATCACATTCATTGCTAAAATTTTCCATAAAGTATTTATTGCCGATGTCAATAATCTTTACCACCCTTACATTGGCCCAAAGCTATTTTAGATGTCATTTGAGAGTAATGAATCCTACCCTTTGTCCCAATAGATGCACAATCAAGGACTTCTTAAAGGTCTGCTTATCTCCTCATGGATTCGGTTGGATAAACATAACATTGGGCACAATACTCCTGCTACTACCTTTTCATCAATGAAGGTAATATCTTCCTCCTCGCCCATTTCTTCACTTGCATAGCTATCATATTCTTCTTCCTCACTCAGAGTGTCCCCTGATTCACTTTCTTGATATTGCTTTCCTGCTCCTCTACATGATGGTTTCCTAACAGTACATTCCTCTATGAGTTTAGCAAGTTTTAGCCCTTATCATCCTCCTCACTTTCTAAGGGTCCTATCTGATCATGATCGTATATAACTAGCACTAAACTGCTACCTTCAAAGTCACCCTTTTGCTTTCCTTTCTTCAAACTCTACCTTATAAGATCGTTCTCTTCCTCTAATTGCCCGTGCTCTTTGTTGCTTTGCCATTCATTTGACATACTTTTACTCAAAAAGGACTTTTCTCTCTCACAATTAATATGTTAGAACTTTGTATCCTAGGTGGACTAACATATATCAATGGGCTTTAATTCTTAATAAAACCCAGATCAATATTAGTCAATAAATTGGACTTGTTTTTGTTAATTAGCTAAGTATTATTGGGCTTTTGTTATTGGGCCTTGTTAGTGTTAGCCTTGATGGGTAGGTTAACACAACTTTAGTTTGACAAGGATTAGGTTCTTACTCTTCATATAGCCAAGTCTTATTGGGCTTTTGTTAGTGGGCCTTGTTAATGTTAGCCTTGATGGGTATGTTAACACAACTTTAGTCTAATAAGGATTAGGTCCCTACTCTTCGTCTATTTATGTGGTATTGACTCTCCATTAATCTAACACATTATTCCTTTTGTCATACATAATAGAAAAGAAGAGCAAAAACTCTTTCCTCAAATTTACATCACCATAAATACTACAGCCATGAATTTTGCTCCTTTAGGTATGTTGTTCTCTCTCTCTTAGATATAGTGTATGCTTAGGATGATTTATTAGACAATTTTGTGTATGGATTTATGTTGTTTATGTTATAATAAATCCTTCAATTGGTATCAGGGTGACTATAAATTCATTTTATGGCTGCATATTATTTGATTATGCCTCTCCTTTAATTTGTTCTTTTATATGTGAAATTTTCGCACATGGTTTTGTATGAAAATCTGGTGGATTCTTAATTTCTTGTTTGATTCAACTTTTGGAGATGTTGAAGCTTATATTTCATAGCCTTTGTATTGGGTATTGATTATGATTATCAATTTTGCACATGAATTTTTCAAAAAGCCCTAAGTTCATGATAAATTTTGAAACTCATGATTTTGGTTTAAATTGTTTGAAATTGAGGTGTCTTTCTTGTTCCCTATGTCTTTTGGAATGAAAATATGGTATTGGATATGAAAAACCATGCCTGAAACTCCCCCTTAGCCATAGTAGAAACTTCCATGTAAGGTCTCATTAGATTCAGTTTTTTGATGATTTTTTCCTCAAGATTGTGCTTGGATCATGTTAGATGGAGGTTTTGGGAGAGAATATGGAGACAAAAAAAATCAAAGAATATGGTAGAGAATGGTGAATTTGGGGATCAGATTACAATTCGGGTCATTTTGACTTGGATTATAGGCCATCTAGGCGAAGAAGAGAACCTTAAACCTAGATAGCCAAGCCTCACATGTGCAATTGGCTCCATTTTTGCATAGAATTCATTAATGATTTTTTCAAAATTTTTTGAGGCTCCTAAATATCTATTTTAAATTTTTCAAAACTTATTTTGCTTAAAATTATACTATACTCTTAGAATTTCATGCCCAAATTTTTTTTGTAACATATTGGCATGGTTTTACACATCATATTTTATGTACTCTCCCATATGACTTGGTTTACATGAAAATTAAATTTTAGATTAAATATGCAATGTCATGTGGCTAAAATTGTTGAAAATTACTGAAATTATTCTATATGAGAAAACTAGGCTGCTGTTTGGGAATCTAGATACTTTGGAAAACTTTTTGGGAAAGAATTTGAGCTTACCTATCATGGGATCAACTATTTTGTTCACTTTTCTAAATTTCCAAATAGATTTTGTTGAAAATAATATCATTAAAAAACACACCCTATCAGAATACTTTTGGTGATACGTCTATTAGTATTTTGAAATTAAATTACATTGATATTATGCTCTTAGAATTTAAATGCCCTATTGGTGTTAATCTTAAGGACATAATATGTAATGGGAATGGAGTTTGCTTGTCTATTGTAATTCTTGTCCTATCGACTTGTTTACAATGACATAAGGATTCATGTCCAATTACTTGCCTAGTTAATTGGACTTTTGAGGAAATTGATTATGCTAAATATCTCTTATTTTGTTTCTTCAACAATCTTTCCTATGCAATTTAATTCCATGAAAATGTTGCTTAAGACCAATCATAAAGAATGGATTAACTGTTTGAAGTTGAATATGGCTATCATGAAAGCTAATATGGCACTCATTAAGGATGAGCCACCCAAACCCACTAATGCCTCTTTTGCTACTGAGAACGCAAAATATAAGGAGTGGCATCACTCTAACCAGGTTTGTCTAATGTTTATGAAGTTCTACATGGATGAATCCATCAAGCAAAGCATTCCTGATGTTGAATCCTTGAATGTCAAGCAATTTCTAAAGGTAATTAATGAGAAGTTTGTCAAGTTTGATGAGGTTGAAAAAGGCCAATATCTCTCCTTAATTGTTAAAACTCATTATGATGGGGTTGGTGGGGTGCGTAGCATATCATGAAGCTTATGCACTACCACAACAAACTGAAGACAATGGGTACTGATGTAGGTGATAGCTTCTTGATTTTGAGGGTGTCGGATCCTCTTCCCTCTCAATTTGATTTTCTTAAGACATTTTACAATACTCAAAAAAATAATGATTGGACAATCAATGATGTGATTTCTATTGATACCCAATAGGAGGAAAACATGAAGAAGGATAAGGGTCCTATGGTACAAGCTGTCACTAGTGGCCTAACTAACAAGAAGAAGTTCTAGAAGGGTTACAAGAATTTCAATGGGAAGGAGAAGAATAACAATGAGAAGTTATGCCCAAACAAGGGCAAGAGTACTTTCTTCAAGTGCAATTACAAGTTCTATCATAGGTATAGGCACAAACAGGCAGACTGTAGGTAGTTTATATCTTGGCTAGAGAAGAAAGATACTCATTCTATTTTGACTTGTTTTGAATCTCATTTAATTGATGTTCCTCCTGATATTTGGTGGCTAGATAATGGATCTGCTATTCATGTTGCAAATTGTTTTTAGGAGGTCACAAGGAGTAGAAAACTAGGTGATGAAGAATTTTTAGTATCTATAGCAAATGGAACAAAGAAGAAAGTAGAATCTATAGGACATCTTTCTTTTAAATTAGCATCTAGACATGTTTTAAATTTGAAAGATACTATTTATATTCCCTCTATGAGGAGACATTTGATTTCAATTTCTGTTTTGAATAAATCTAGATATTCCTTTCTCTTTGGTAGTGGAGAAGTTACTGTTTATCATAATTCTTCTATTGTTGGTTCTAGCATTCTTTGTGATGGGTTATATATGTTAAATGTTGACTGTTCTCTTGGGAAATCCCCTTCTTTTGTTAATACAATTTGTGGAAATAAATGTAGTAGAATTGATGACCCTCTATGCTTTACCATAGGAGATTAGGTCACATCTCTAGGGAGAGAATTGAAAGGCTTATCAAAGATAATGTATTGCATAGTTTGAAACTTTTGATTTTTGGGAGTTGTGTTGATTATATTAAAAGGAAGTTCAATGCAAGGATCAATAAGAAAGGGTCTAATAGAAAATAACACATTTTACAATTGATTCATACAGATATTTGTGATCCTATTACTACCACTGCCATGGTTATTTTAAAATGTTTTATTACTTTCATTGATGACTATTCTAGATATGGGTGGCTTGAACTCATCAGTGAGAAGTCAGATTCTTTGGATGCATTCAAAATATTCAAGAATGCTGTTGAATTGAAAGCAGGGAAGAAGATCAAGTTTATAAGATCTGATAAAGGAGGAAAGTTTTATGGCAAGTACACTAAGATTAGAAGAAATCCTAGTCTGTTTACTATTTTTTTGCAAGAATGTGGCATTGAAATGCAATACACTATGCCTAGTACTCCTCAGCAGAATAGTGTAGTAAAGGGGAGGAATAGAACTTTCATGGATATGGTGAGATGCATGCTTACCTATTCCTCCCTACCTGAATTCTTATAGGGAGAAGCCTTAAAGACTGCTACCTACATTTTAAATCAAATGCTTAGTAAATTAGTGCCTTAGACACCCTATGAATTCTTTATAGGAAAGAAGCCCACATTTTCATGTTTGGGGTTGCAAAACAGAGGTTAAGACCCTATAACCCATAATTAAAGAAGGTTGATTTGAAAATTATTAGTGGTTTCCTTATTGGTTATAGCATCAGATCCAGAGGATATAGATTTTATTGTCCTTCTCATACTTCTAGGGTTATTGAGTCCAACAAGAGTATCTTCTTTGAGGATGATATGTGCAGTGAGAATATAATGCCATGCAATGTGGAATTTAGAGAGAAACAAGTTATATTGCCAATTCTTATTGTTCCCATTTTTGTGCTTCCTCAAACAAATGAAGCTGATGGTGAGCCACTACCAGCTGATAATATTGTTATACAACCACCAGTTTAGTAAGAAGTCCCATTGAGAAGATTTGAAAGGGCTCGCAAGCCCAATATTCAAGGATTTTATTTATCTATAGGCACATGAATTGGCTACTAACAATAATCCCTCCAGTTATAAAGAGGCTATCTCAAGTCCCTATTCTTCTAAGTGGTTGAAGGCCATGCAAGATGAATTGGCATCCATGAATTAAAATTGTGTTTAGGATCTTGCAAAGTTACCTGCTAGATATAAAACCATTGACTATAAATGGGTCTTTAAGACTAAACACGATTCTAGAGGAGGAATTGAGAGATACAAGGCCAAATTGGTGGCCAAACATCTATAGTCAAAGGGAGAGCATTGATTATAGGGAGACATTCTTACCAGTCTCCAGTAAAGATTCCTTTGGTATTGTTATGGCTCTAGTAGCTCATTTTGATCTTGAATTGCACCAGACAGATGTCAAAACTACTTTTCTAAATAGAGAATCATTTGAAGATGTCTAATGGATCAACCAAATGGTTTTGTAAAAGAAGGTCAACTGCACCTAGTGTGCAAGCTGAAAAGGTCCATTTATGGTTTGAAATAGGCTCCAAGGCAATGGTATCTTAAATTTGATCATGTTGTATATTCACTTGGCTTCAAGAAAAATCCTACTAAACAATGCATTTATCTCAAGTTTAGTGGGAGCAACTTCATTATTCTTGTATTATATGTTGATGCTATTTTGTTGGCTAGCAATGACTTTGGATTGATTCATGAGATAGAGTAGATGCTGTCAAGTTATCTTGATATAAAAGATTTGAATGATGTTTCTTTTGTTTTGGGCACATAGTTATATCATGATAGACCCTAAGGTATTCTTGGCTTATCTCCAAAAACTTATATTGAGAAGGTGCTTAGCAAGTTCTATGTGAAATTTTGCTCACCATGTGTAGCACTTATCTTGAAAGGTAAAAAACTTTCTATAGTACAATGTCCAAAGAATGATGATGAGCGAGTTGAAATGGGAAGGTCCCATATGTTCTACTATTGGCAATCTGATATATGCCTAGGTGCACACACATCTTGATATTTCTTTTGCTATTAATGTGTTTGGGAGATACTTGAGTGATCCTAGTTTTTGAGCATTGGTGAGTAGCAAAGAAAGTTATGAGGTACTTACAAGATACCAAAGATTATATGCTCACTTACAGAAGATCTAGTTACTTGGAGGTTATTGGATATATAGATTCTAATTATGCAGGCTATTTAGATGATAATAAGTCTACTTCTAGATACATTTTCATAATAGCTAGAGGAGTTATTTAATAAAAAAGTGCTAAACAAACTCTCACAACTACCTCAATTATGGAGGCAGAGTATGTTAGTTGTTATGAGACTACTCGTTAGGCCATATGTCTTAGGAACCTAATTTTAAGATTCCATATTGTTGAGAGTATTTCTAGGCTTCTAACTATTTATTGTGATAACTCTACTACTATATGTTGTTCTCAAAATAATAGAAGTTCTGTGCGTACAAAGAACTTTGAGGTCAAATACCAATTTGTTAGAAAGAAAGTACAGGAATTACAGACTCACATTGAGCACATAAGCACTGAGCTTATGGTTACAAATCCCCTAACCAAGGGATTAACAGCTAAAGTGTTTCAAGAAAATGTAACCCATATGGGTGTAGTAAAAATTTAGTTGTTTTCGGTTAGTGGGAGTGTGTTACACTTTTGTTTATGATACTATTATGTCTCGAGGCTATTATTGTTATTGTTTTATTGTTAAATACATTAAGTATTTTGTTTTGTGCAGTATTATTATGTTATTTGATATGGAGACATTTTGTTGTAGTCTCAATTTGTGATACTGAGATTTTGTGTTATTACTCAGTAAGCATCTTGGATGATAGGACCATTACAGGAGGATTGCATGTAGTTCACCTTTATAGTGCAAGTCCTTATTCCACATGTCCATTATTACTCAAGTCACGTGTTTGTGAGTGTTTTGACATGTATGATATCATTGTCCTTATCAGCTTTTTAGTGCATTGTTGGACACTCATAATTACATTTGGGATTTGAGGTTGGTTTTGGCTAATACTACTTGTCTTGCTATTGACATTGTTGTGGCTACATTTTGTTGTCATTGATTTGGAGAACTTTTCTTCTAAAATCTTGATATATGTAGTCTGGGAGATTGTTAGAGCTTTGTATCCTATGTGGACTTACATATATCAATGGGCTTTAATTCTTAATAAAACCCAGATCAATAGTAGTCAATAGTATTGGACTGATTTTTGTTAATTAGCCAAATATTATTGGACTTTTGTGAGTGGCCTTGTTAGTGTTAGCCTTGATGGGTAGGTTTATACAACTTTAGTCCGACAAAGATTGGGTCCCTACTCTTTATCTATTTATGTGCTGTTAGCCTTCCATTAATCTAACAAATTATTCCTTTCATCACACATAATAGAAAAGAAGAATAGAAACCCTCTCCTCAAATTTATGTCACCATGAATTTTGCTCCTTCAGGTATGTTGTTCTATTTCTCTTAGAGAGTGTATATGCTTAGGATGATTTATTGTATTATTTTGTATATAGATTTATATTGTTGATGTTATAATAAATCCTACATAATAGTCTTAATCATGGCCTTAGCATTACTACTATCTTACAGAGCATTCAAGAACTAACCTCATAGTAGCAACCAAGTTAATCCTATTTGACATCTCTCATTTGTCATAATATTTCTTCTTTTCAAGAGTACTTTCACTAGGATCGGTAGAATCGTTGTTGTTCACAGAAAAATAAATTGTACACAAATAAAAGTAGTATAACTTGTCTAATCAAATCGCCATTACAATCAATAAATAGCTTAGTAATAAAATAAATTATATTCCAAGTTTAAGGTACATACTTACATACTCCACTTTGAATGAAGTCAATAGAGAGAACATAATAACATACAAGTTCATTCACTTTGGGCAAATAAACTCTCAAGACTAATGTATTCTCTACTTCATATGTTTCATCCACTTTAGTTCAGAAACATATTACAACCCCCTTTAGGCAGGTTATTATGTAAATAACTACAAAATCTTAATTTTTTTATTTTTAGGAATTAGACAAAAATTGCACTAATATGAACAAATCACTTTAGTGATAGATGTTCATTCTAACTCACAATTTTCAAACTGAAAATTAAATAAGCCCATAACCATGAAGCAAGCATACTTTACAACATGTAAGTATATAATTATTCCAACATGAGATACAAAACAATAGGCATCTCTACTAATCACTAAGCAAGCCTTCCTAGAATTCCCAAGAAACAATTTTAAGTGTACAAATCGTAAAATTCAATTTTTTTAAATGTAATTTGGTCATTTAGCCTGGAGCTGAAATCATGTAATATACAATGCCACCAAAGAGAGTATATTACTCTATAAGGTTTAAAATAAGCTACAATAATTTTCCAAAATCTTAGTTGAACAAAAATTGATAAACACGCTTTTTTGCAATTTTATAAGCACAAAAACTCAGAATATTATGCACAGTGGAAAACTAAGATTTAGATTACCAAAATATATGAGAGACTGAAGTATAAAACTATGCTTATCATATTTTTACTTAGGCCGATCAGCAAATGTTCAGGGACACTTCTGTCAAGTACTTACATGCAAAGATTATTAGATTTCTCCCACTTAGCATGTAATTGTTATTCTTTTTTTCAGTACATGTGGGGTGAGATAAGATCGAACCTGGGTGACAAGGGGGGAAAAACAACCCAGATCTACCATGTGAACTACATCTCACCCCCCCGCCCCCATGTAATTGTTATTCTTCCTCAATATTTTACACCGTAGGATCATTATCCACAAAGATTGCATAATCAACATCAGTCATCCCCAATGCAAATTCCAAGTCCCCTCCTTTTGGTTTTATTTCTTAAAATTTGAATTATTCAATTCCTTAACAAACACAATGTTGTTATTTAAACCAAAAGATATTGAAGAATAGAATCAACACAACATGTCAGGTAATAGGCCATAGGCAATCCACTATCCACTCGGTATGCTAACCATATCACCACAACCCACTTTGGGCAGGGTATGCAAAATATAGAAAACACCCATATTTGCAGGAAGCCAACCAGGAACTAGTTTTAGAAGTTATCAACTTTGAGCAGATAAGCTTCCCATTCCACATAAAAGTACTGGAAACCATTTCTAAATTAAAACATACAATATTCCCTTTGGGCAGGTGATCGTATCCAATAACCAAGAACTCTCCCACAATGACGAAAATCTTAAGAATCAATAAGAATAAATTCATTTTGGCGATAATTTATGCATATAATCCATAAAACTCCCATTCAGGATATTTAAAACT
Source organism: Dicorynia guianensis (assembly GCA_037013595.1). Lineage (NCBI taxonomy): Eukaryota > Viridiplantae > Streptophyta > Magnoliopsida > Fabales > Fabaceae > Dicorynia > Dicorynia guianensis. The sequence goes on along the minus strand of JASUAB010000002.1, from coordinate 17,120,410 downwards.
TGCCATCCAATTTATCCATTCAACATACAAAAATGCATACTCATTATAGCCCAAAATAATCAAGTAGACATATATACATTTCTATAATTCAGTTTTCAAAATATTTTTTGTATAATCAGTTACATAAGTCCATACATGATCTAAAATCTTGAGAGTATGTAAAACATACAATGTTCTACACTTAAATTATTCAAGGAAAGTAGATATATAAAAAAAATTTCTAACAAATGCCAATATTTCAATCCACAAAGTTCCCACAATTTCAAAGAACTTATATATAAGAAAATATGGCATAATAAGATAAATTGAAAATAAATTTACTGTGCAACTGACAAATAGTTACTTAATAAAACTCCCAATGCGTCATGCATTTCACTTGAAAATAATCAACTAATTTTGCTTACCCCATAAGACACACCTCATCATGTCATAGCAACACATGTATTCAAAATAGATATATCCACAAAACATATATATATATATATATATATATATATTATATCTTAGGAATTGTGATAGGGTAGGGTATTAAATTTATATACCATATCCTTACTCCGCTTCCCGACAAATTATATCTACTCTCTAAGGATAACTAAAAATGTATTGGAAATATAATACTGTATAAAAATAATACATATGTAAAACTAAATTCACTTATAGGTTGGAAAGTATATATACCTTTTCTGCCCAACAGCCATCAGAATTTATAAAATCCCAAAATTAAAAAAAAAAATTCCTCAGAGTATGTAAAACATATGATAATTTAGAGTATCCAAGCGATACCACAATATTTTAATCCAGAAAATTTTCAAAAGCTCAAATAACTCCTGTAAAATATGATACTATCAAAATAAATCTAGAAGCCACTATGTACCTTAGAAAAAAAAAATTAAAACAATGTCATAAATAATTGAATGAGGTTAAAAGAAACTTTCTGAAATATTTTTTTAGATCTTTCCGCAATTTTCTAGTATTTTTCTCAAATTTCATATTTTTAGACTTATTTATTAAAATAATAAATAAAGAAAACTAAGGTTGTCTTCAACCTCTCAGACCAAAAGCATGTCGTCCACCATCTGAGCTCCACCTCATTCTTATGTCAAACTGAGTAGTTTGATAAAAGAAAAAAATAGACCAAAAAATTAATTCATTACTAGAAATTTATCAATTATCGATGGATTATTTCATCACAAAAAATAAAAAATTTGTCAATAAAATATATTATCAATAGATTTACCATGGGATTAAATCCCATAGAATGATCATCCTTTCTAATTTTTACTGTAGGAATTTTATATATCTAAAAATTTAACGATGGATTTTCATTAGCAAAATCATAAAAATCTGAGTAAAAAGCAACATTTTTGAGCAAAAATATATATTATTAAGGTTTTTTTAATTTTATTTAGGAATTTATTCTTTAGTAAAATTCAAATTTATAATTTTATGGAGGAATAAGTCCTTTGATAAAAAATTTTAATAAAAAATGCAATAAGGATATATATTTCTTTGTAAAAGTATAACAACATATATGAATATGATAATTTTTTACTTAGGTCAGTAGAAAAAGGTATTTTATCGAAGGATACCAATCGCGTGATAAATTAAATTATATAAAGCATGTTATGATTAATTATTTCCGATGGATTCAAATCCCTTAATAAATAAAAATTTTTATTTTTTAAAAATTTTTATTTTTTAAAATATTTTTAAGATGTAGTATAATAAAATAAAATAAATAACTAAAGTTAAACCATAATAAGCTTATACAACTCTCAAAATTTACAATAAGCCAACTTTAATTAACAAAGATAAAAGCTCTAATTTAATTTAAAAACTCTAACAAAATCTCTAAATTTAAGAACTCTAAAGTAACCTAGATGACTTCATTAACATGTAATTACTCGAATGAAGTTCTAACTTTAACATAAATTTAAAATTAAAACCTAATAATATAAAGTTCATGACCATCTAATTATAAATAAGATTCAATATCATGCAACTAAACACATAATTTCAATTTCTAAAAAAAAATTTGGAAGAATCTTCCTTTAGGAATGGAGACCCTCTACCACAAAACAAGAATAAAACTTCAATACTCGCCACAACTATCATAATGTAGACAGAAATTCATGTATATGGACACAAAAAAGAAATTTTAAACTCATGTATATCCTTCACAACACAATCAGTCATAACAATATAATTCTACATACATTGACTAATATAAAATCAAATAGACAGAAAATCAATATTCAATCACAACAATTAACATAAGCCATAACAATATTAAGTCATCAATCCTAATGTCACATCTAATAATTTTAACATAAATTGTAGGGAAAGTGATAACAACCTCAAAAGAAATGGAAAATCAGCATAAAAGAGAGTATATAACCAATTTAATAGCTCTCACAATGACTGAAAATCAAAGGAAAAAAGAAATATTAGAGGGAGAAGAGAAATAAGGCACAAACTACCTAAAAAACCATCAAACAACAAAAGCATAGAAAGAGATTAGTAAAATTCTCTAAAAGAGTCTAAAAATGACCAATGCTTCATCACAAGATGATCCAAAAGTAGCCTGAAGGTGAAAGTACCACTGAGAAGAAGAAAGAAAAAGAGAAGAGGAGAGTAGAAGAAGTGAAGCACACAGAGGGGAGGCTGCGCGCCTTATAAATACTTAAGGTTATTGACAGCTTGTGATCTATCGGTAACTTTAATGAAACAACATTGTACTCTTTTTTTATGAATTTTTTCAACATTATCAACAAATTTAACCATCGGTATTGTTAAAAATTTTCAATAAAAAATTGAATTCATAGCATATGCAGTAATGTTACACACTTTTTTGAAAATTTTTAATATTACCAACAGATTTATAGGTCAATAATACTAAGAATGTTCAATAATTTGAATTCACTGCATGAATTATTTTACTTGTGATTATCAACAGATTTCAATCCATCGGTAATCCCTTAAGAGTTAGCTTTTACCTGATTGATGGGACTTAACATTAGAAAAAATTATCGACGAACAAGATCTGTCAATAACTCCTTACATTTTACAAAGAATCCTTGGGATTTGTTGCAAAATAACATATTATTACCTATGGATGTAGTCCATCAATAATAACCTAATTTTTTATTACATTAGTTTAAGTTTTAATTAATATTATCTATAAATTTTTCATTTGAAATTATGTCAAGATTTAAGAATATATAATAATATAGATATAACAAGTAACAAACTACTTACAATAAATTTCAATTATATTTTAATTAGTTGAAATGATTCATGTTCTTAAAATAATAATATCCATATAATAAATTTGAAGTATATTTCAAATTTTGTTAAAAATACTTAATTTATTTTTTAAATTTAATTACCTATATAATTATGAAACTCTTTATTTTTATTATGTGTAATAGTAGTAACTAAACAAAATTAATATTATATCTATTCAATTAAATTGTTATTGTATTGTTAATTTTTAAAACATATTTAACTGTATTTTTATTTGTATAACATTATGATAAAATTGATAAATTAAGTTATGACAATACTTGTAAAACTTAATCCATAATCCATAACGGTATTGATCACACTGTCAAAGATGTTCTTCTCTAACTACATGATATCTAAATTATGCCTAATTAAGTTATGCTTTTAATAAGACAAATTCTAGCCATCCATGAAGCCCCGTTAGCCGTTAGAGATTTGCACCAAGGTTCTTAAAGTCTCGGGGTGCTGCTCGGAGTTGTAATCCATCAATGTGGAACTTAGGACTAGCTAGGGCGAGAAATGCTTCAGAGGGAGGGAGAAAGGATCTGAAGTGTTGACAGTTTTGAAAATTCCAAGTGTGGGTTAATTGGAAGTATGGTAGGGGCCTGTATGAAAATAGTGCGTTTTAAATTTTAGATTTTTAAAAGTACTTATATTACAAAAAAATTGTGTATTAATATTGATTTCATTATTTTAATAGTTTGTATAGTTTAGTTGCCTCATATTGCTATATCTTTTTTTTTTTCAGAATAAAAACATGGCATTACTTCCAAATTAATTAAATAAATTTAAAGTTTAGACCATTTATTTAATTTATCTTTTTGTTATTAGGATTATCTTAATGGTTAGTCTTGATTGATGATTATTTCCTCATAAAATGGCTAAATTAAGTAAGATAATTTATTTTAATAGTTTAACATATTTACAATAGATTGGTGCCAAAACTATTTATTTTAAATGTAATTATATCACATATTAAAATCTACCTTAATTAAATGTTATATTTTTATCATTAACCCTACCCTAATTAAAGCTTGGATGGATTAAAAACAAATTTGTGATGGATATATAAAACTTTTAAAAAAGAAAACCTTTTAGTTATAAAAGATCGCTATTTGGTAGCAAAACCAAGGCAAATCCATCCCAAGTTTTAGTTAGGACGGATTTGCTGCAAATTGTTTTGTTTTAGATAAAAATCTAATTAAATATAAACATATTTAAAAATTAAAACTAAAATTTTACCTTGCAAAAATCCAAGTTTGATAAATTTATTTATAAACATAAATCCAAATTTAAATATCAAAATTTATGGTGGTTGAAGAGGAAAACGTAATAAAACTTGGTCAAACGAATAAAGTATGTTAAGCAAATGAGAAAGAAATCAAAATGGATCCAAAATTTTAAATTACAAATGATTATCAAAGAATTTTTTCTTAATAATTTGATGTACTGTTTTAATTATTTTTATTATCGACGGATAACTCAAATTTTGACCAATCAAACACAGTAGAATTATTAATTTGTAAGTGAACTACCAAATTTTAAGATTTTGCATTACGAACCAATTCATCGTCAATGAGTTTTACCTACAGATTATCACCAAATGAACTATCAGTAACTTTTTCATGGTGGTTTGGATCTTCTAGGTCTAATCAATAGTCCTTCAGTCGGACCAACCCAATGGTGCTACTGCAATCCAGGACTCTGAGGAGTTTGCTGAATATGATGATGATAATCTACTACATGATTATTTTTGTATTTGAAACCAATACAATGACTTAGATTTTGTCCTAATTATCCAACCAAATTACAATACTACAATTCCTTATATTACACTATTTTAATAACCGCACAACAACTAATTAAAATATACACAATTCCCATATATAAATATAATTAAAGAAGCATGTATCAATAAAAGATTACAACAATTATGTATATCATATATCTAAACAAATGAAAAACTAACTATGAAATTGAGTTTCTGTTATGACAATGGCCAACAACAAATAAAATTGCGGAATATAAATTGGAGAAAGAGAAGAGAAAGCACACAAATGTTTAACGTGGAAAAACCCAATGAGGGAAAAAACCACGGGCAGAAGAAGAGAATTTCACTATGTAGAATTCAGTTACAAGGTTGAAATTTGGGCTAAACAATTAACCCCAAACAGCAGCACCCCAAAATGACCCAAACAACTGCTGTATCCAAAATACAGAAAATCTGCACTCTTCTGTATTGCTGTTTTGCAGTAGCAAACCCAAATCAAACACTGTGCACTGTTCACCAGTACTGTTCACCGACACTGTTCACACAACTGCACTGTGCGGCACTGTTCACGACTGCAGATGGGCACTGTTCATGAAGGGTACTATTCACGGGTACTGTTCACGCTGTATATTTTCTGCAGTTAAAACTGCTGTATGCAGTTTCCTACTAAAACTGCAATTCTGTCTGCAACTGTTTTACAGTGTCCCACTAAAACTGTAACTCTTGTATTTTTAGAATTTGGGTCACACCCAAAAACATAACAGTTTTGCATAATAAGCAAGATGTTAAAGGATGAGATTACATACATACCATCTATTTTAACCACAAAACCAACAAATTAGTGGTCAAAATAGTAGAAATCACATTTTTGAATGAGAGAAAAGAAGAGTTTTATGAGAAAATGATGCTAATGTGAGATTCAAAAGACATTTTTGACAAATTTAATTTTTTATCTACTAATATCATAAAAAAATTGTGTAAAATTAACTTTTTTTTAATTTACTGACTGATAGCATTTTTTTTACAATCAACAAGGGAAAAATACTTTTTTAGTTGTCTAATGGATTTACAAAGGGATCAATCTGTTGATAAATCCCACACAAAGTTTTTTATGCAAATAAGTGCAATATAATGCGTCAGATTTACCGAGAGATTGTCCTTTGGTAATCAGTAAATTCAATGCACACTTTTTTACGTCTATTTACGTGAAATATTACATCAGATTTATCAATGGATAATTCAAATTTGTCGATAAAAGTGAAAATTTTACCGATAGAATTTTTTAAAATTTTACTTATGTCAAATCTGCGTATAAAATTACTTTTACCAAGAGACAAAAATCCATTGGTAAAATCCACCAATATTTAAGGAATTTCTACTAGTGATTATTTGCATTTAGGCATACTTGAATCCATGTGTTAAATGGCCCAAGACATTCATAAACTTATTCTCAATTTATTACCTAGCAACTTACTATGGAGATCTTGTAAAAGAAATTCTTGGATAGACATACCTAGTACGCAGATCTGAAAAATCTTCCATGATAAAGTTCCAACTCATTAAAAGATTTGCCATATCAAGCTATTGAGTTACAACATGCATTCAAGGCTAATCACCAAAAAATTATTCCCAAGTTTACTTGGTGAAAATTGCAAAATTAAGAATGCAAAACACAATTTCATCTATTCTTTGACATATATTTATAAAATTTGATCCTAAATCCAACAAGTATGCTCTAATACCACATATAAGAAAATTTACAACAATTACGATAGACTTATATGGATGTTAGAACACCAAATAATCAAATTCTAATGCATACCTACATTCGTCATGATAAAAAAATAATGCAATGTCAATCACTGCCTAACAAGGTCTTTCTCTCTGATCTCTAACCAAAATGGTGGCTCTAATAGGACAAGCCTATTGCTACACAAATCATTAGAGTGGAGAGAGGACCTAGCATTTATTTATATATATATTATACTAACCCTAATCGTATGACCTCATTAATGGCTCCAATAGGCATTGGCCTACATTATGTTGTCCATCACATCACTAGCCCAAGTTGTCACATGCCCACAAAAAAAAAATTACCAACTAGGCTTATGTAGTCTCCCAATGTATCTTTGCAACCTATTTGATAAAAACCCAAAACATGATCAATTAGTTGTAGCTCACATAAAAAAAATTCTTACACTATATAACTATTCTCTCTTATTTACATAGCCAACAAGGGAAATCGCACGAAGTCAAGAACATATAGATTTTGCTAACAAGTACTTGAAAGAAGCTAGGGGTATACACTTGCTGAGCTGGTTTGAGATTTTGCCTTACTTAATACTTGCCCAATTTCAAGCTAAAATGAAAAATTTAGCATGATCCTCAGGTCATTATTAGAGATAATTGTTAACCTAGCTAGTTAATAGACATAATTGTTTTTAGTCTTGAATGATATAAGGAAGATGGTGTACATATGATAATGAAGAAGAAATGGAGTGAGAGACACAACCCCATCAACTTAGTTATGACACAAAAAATTAAAGGGCAAAATTAGAGGAAATTTTGGGAAAACTTGCTTATCGCATATGTTTGCACCTCCCCATCATACGACATCCCCAAGAGAGTGAAGCAAGGAGAGCTAAATTACACAAAGCATAAGACAAAGAAGACATGATCTCTAGGGCTGTACCTTTAACTATCAAGCTAGCACTCTAGAACAAGCCAAATTAACAAAAGGCAAAGAAAAAGTAAAAGGAAAATGGGAGAAGAGATTATGAAAAACATACAGAAGAGATCAAGAATCACTGAAAGGGAGTTATGAAATGTGAAAATAGTGGTAGGGACATTACCGATGGATTATTCAAATTTGTCAATAAAAGTGAAAATTTTACCGATGGAATTTTTTAAAATTTTACTTATGTCAAATCTGCGTATAAAATTACTTTTACCAAGAGACAAAAATCCATTGGTAAAATCCACCAATATTTAAGGAATTTCTACTAGTGATTATTTGCATTTAGGCATACTTGAATCCATGTGTTAAATGGCCCAAGACATTTATAAACTTATTCTCAATTTATTACCTAGCAACTTACTATGGAGATCTTGTAAAAGAAATTCTTGGATAGACATACCTAGTACGCAGATCTGAAAAATCTTCCATGATAAAGTTCCAACTCATTAAAAGATTTGCCATATCAAGCTATTGAGTTACAACATGCATTCAAGGCTAATCACCAAAAAATTATTCCCAAGTTTACTTGGTGAAAATTGCAAAATTAAGAATGCAAAACACAATTTCATCTATTCTTTGACATATATTTATAAAATTTGATCCTAAATTCAACAAGTATGCTCTAATACCACATATAAGAAAATTTACAACAATTACGATAGACTTATATGGATGTTAGAACACCAAATAATCAAATTCTAATGCATACCTACATTCGTCATGATAAAAAAATAATGCAATGTCAATCACTGCATCTGAAAGAAAGAATAATTAGACAAACCTAACAAGGTCTTTCTCTCTGATCTCTAACCAAAATGGTGGCTCTAATAGGACAAGCCTATTGCTACACAAATCATTAGAGTGGAGAGAGGACCTAGCATTTATTATATATATATTATACTAACCCTAATCGTATGACCTCATTAATGGCTCCAATAGGCATTGGCCTACATTATGTTGTCCATCACATCACTAGCCCAAGTTGTCACATGCCCACAAAAAAAAAATTACCAACTAGGCTTATGTAGTCTCCCAATGTATCTTTGCAACCTATTTGATAAAAACCCAAAACATGATCAATTAGTTGTAGCTCACATAAAAAAATTCTTACACTATATAACTATTCTCTCTTATTTACATAGCCAACAAGGGAAATCGCACGAAGTCAAGAACATATAGATTTTGCTAACAAGTACTTGAAAGAAGCTAGGGGTATACACTTGCTGAGCTGGTTTGAGATTTTGCCTTACTTAATACTTGCCCAATTTCAAGCTAAAATGAAAAATTTAGCATGATCCTCAGGTCATTATTAGAGATAATTGTTAACCTAGCTAGTTAATAGACATAATTGTTTTTAGTCTTGAATGATATAAGGAAGATGGTGTACATATGATAATGAAGAAGAAATGGAGTGAGAGACACAACCCCATCAACTTAGTTATGACGCAAAAAATTAAAGGGCAAAATTAGGGGAAATTTTGGGAAAACTTGCTTATTGCATATATTTGCACCTCCCCATCATACGACATCCCCAAGAGAGTGAAGCAAGGAGAGCTAAATTACACAAAGCATAAGACAAAGAAGACATGATCTCTAGGGCTGTACCTTTAACTATCAAGCTAGCACTCTAGAACAAGCCAAATTAACAAAAGGCAAAGAAAAAGTAAAAAGAAAATGGGAGAAGAGATTATGAAAAACATATAGAAGAGATCAAGAATCACTGAAAGGGAGTAATGAAATGTGAAAATAGTGGTAGGGACATTACCGTAGTACCATTCACCATTTTTTATGGTATACTAATCTCTGTAGACTTAACTATGTTATATGAATGAGGTTTGGCCTTGTACGTGCTTCAATTACATATTTCCTCAGGATCTATTTCAAATTGGGTGTTTGATCAACATTGTATATAGTTAGCACAAGAGATCATTTGAATCATACTTATGGTATACATTAATCTTCTTTACAAGCACTCTTGAAAGACTACAAATAAAGTAACAATTTGGTCCTACGTGCTCATAGTTTAGTCCATAAAACATATTTGCTTGTAACTCAATCCATGAATGTGTTAGAATCATTTCAATTTAATTCTTTGACTAAAACCCTATTTTGGTACCTCAAAGATCAATTTTTAGAAATTGGTCCTCCACCATTTGAAATCACCTTCAATCAAGTCCTTTCATCAATTAGCCGTTAAGGGTGTTATGTAATGGTGTGATGTGGCATGTTAAGTTGTTGACATGACATGTTAACTTCAATGACATGGCATGTTGACTTAACTGACATGTCAATGAAGTTGCCATGTTAGCATTATAGTGTGGCAACCACATGGCAACTCCATTTGTAAGGAATCAAAGTAAAAGTAACCCTATTTGTAAGGGATATTGGAATAGAAGTAATCCCATTTATGAGGGACCAAAATAAAAATAACTTCATTTGTGAGAGATCAAAATAAAAGTTTACTTTGAAAGGATAAAAGCAAACTAAAAGAGAATTGCAAATTATGTAACCTTAAACTTTAAACCCTAAATCTTGACTTGTAAATTTTCAAACCCGAAATTGTGAAACCCAAAACATAAATTGCAAAACCTCAAATCCTAAATTGTAAAACCTTAAATCCTAAATTCTAAGACCTAAAATATCAAACTCTAAACCCTAAATCTTAAATTGTAATACCCTAAAACCTAAATTGCAATATCCTAAACTATAAAACCCTTAATCTTGAACCTTGAATTACAAATCCTCAACCCAAATACTTAAATCACAAAAGCCAAAACCCTAAATCCTAAATTTTAAACTTAAATCTTAAACCCTAAAATTGAAAAGCCCTAAACTTTTAACCTTAAATCATTAGAACCCTAAACTCCAAAACTTAAATTATGAGACCTAAAACCCTAAATTATGAAACCTCATATCCCAAATCCTAAACTATGAAACCCTAAATCTAAAACCCTAAACTACAAAGTCCTAAATCCTAAATCCTAAATCACAAAACCCTTATACCAAACCTCAAATTGCAAAATCACAAACCCTAACTAGAAAACTTCAAAACCCAAACCCTAATTATGAAACTCCCAAACTTAGTTGCCAAACCTAATCCCTAAAATGGGTAGGTGATAGTCAAAGGTGAGGTTTGGGTTTCATAATTTAAGGTTAAGAGTTTGGAGTTTTACAATTTAGAGTTTGAGTTTCATAGTTTTGGGTTTGAAATAAAAGATATGTAATTTAGGGTTTCATGATTAAGGGTTTGAGGTTTAAGATTTCATAATTTAAGATTTGAGATTTGGGTTTGAGGTTTCACAGTTAAAGCCTTAGTGTCTCATGATATAGAATTTAGGGTTTCATAGTTTAAAGTTTAGAGTTTCATGATTTAGGACTTATGGTTTCATAATTTAGGGTTTAAGGTCTCATGATTTAGAATTTAGGGTTTTATAGTTTAGACTTTAGAGTTTTGTGATTTAAGATTAAGGATTTAAGATTTTGCAATTTAGAGGTTGGGGTCCCAAGGTTTATGGTTAAGGTTTTCCAATTTATGTTTTGGGTTTAGGGTTTCACAATTTTGGATTTAGGATTTTGTAGTTTAAGATTTAAGGTTTAAGGTTTCACAATTTGTGTTCTCTTTAGTTTACTTTTATGCTTACAAAGCAAATTTCTATTTTGATCCCTCACAGATAGGGTTACTTTTTACTTTGGTCCCTCATAGATATGATTGCCACATCATAACATTAATGTAGCAACTTTATTGTCATGCTAGCTAAGTCAACAACCCATGTCAATGAAGTCAACATGCCACATCAACAACTTAACATGACACCTCACACTGTTACATGACACCCTTAATAGCCAATTGACATAAGGACTTGATTGAAGGTGATTTCAAATGGTATAAGTCCAGTTTTAAAAAATTGATCAAATAGGGATCAAACTAGAAATGGCCCATCTTTAAGGGATCAAAATATAGTTTTAGTCTAGTTCTTTTGTTAACTAGCTTATCTAAGCTTGACTCAGTTGTTGACATGGTGCGTTATGTGCTTACATGGCCTGTTAAGTGCTAATGTGGCACATTTAGTATTGTGCGTCATTGATGTATCTAAACTTGAATAAACTAACAATTTCATCCCTAGTATATACGTGTGCTTACAATTTCATCCTTGAAACAATTCAAACCCTAAACCACAAATCTTAAAGTCAAAGCCCTAAAACCATAAATCATATGTCCTATATTCTAAACCCTAAACCCTAAAATCTTTAAACCAAAACCTCAAACTCTAAATCCTAAAATTCAAAACCTTAAACCCTAAAATATTAAATTCTAAACCCCTAAAATCTCAAAATCCCAAACCCTAAAAATTAAACATTAAAGCCATAAACCTTAAAATTTGAAAACTCTATATCTTAAATTCTAAAATCTTAAAACCCTAAACTCCCAAACCCTAAAATCTTAAATTGTAAAATCCAAAACCTTATATTACAAAAATCCTAAATTCTATGCCTAAAATTTTAAAATTACAAAACCCCAAACTCCTAAACTTAAATTGTGAAACCATAAATCCCAAAACCTAGATTGTTAAACCCTACACCTTAAACCACAAAACCTAATCCCTAAATTGCAAAACCTCAATCCCTAAACCCTTCACCACAAAACTCCAAAGCTAAAATCCTAAATTCTAAATGCTAAACTAAAAAATCTCAAACTTTTAACCCTAAACTACGAAAGCACCCAAACCCCAAATTCAAAACTTTAGGTCCCAAATGCTAAACCATGAAACCATAAACTATAAAATGATAAACCCTAAATCTTAAATTGAAAACTATAAATCACAAACCAAAAACCCTAAATTAAAAAACTCTCATCCTTAAAATTGGCAGGTTATAGTTAAAAGTGAGGTTTAGGGTTTAGAGTTAGTGTTTCATAGTTTAGAGTTTGAGTTTTAGGGTTTCACAAGATAGGGTTTATAGTTTCATAAATTAGGATTAGGATATAGGATATTTAATTTAGGGTTTGAGTTTTGCCATTTAGGGTTTTGCGATTTAACATTTAGGATTTCTTAATTTAAGATTTAGGGTTTTATAGTTTAAAGCTTAGGGTTTCATAGTTTAGGTTTAGGTTTAGGATCTTGTGATTTAGGGTCTGGATTCTATAGTTTAGGATTTGGGCATTAGAGTTTCACAACTTAGGGTTTGAGATTTAGGGTTTCATAGTTTATGGTTTGTAATTTTAAGGTTTAGAATATGAGAGTTTCACAATGTAGGGTTTAGGGTTTAGAACTTAAGGGTTTCAAATTTTGGGTTTTAAGATTTTAAAGTTTAAGATTTAGGGTTTTGAGATTTTAGGATTTAATTGGGTACAAAATTTAGGGTTTAAGGTTTTAGGTTTTGAAATTTTAGAGTTTAGGATATGAAATTTAAGATTTAATGTTTATGTTTTGGGGTATAGGTTTTAAGATTTAAAATTTAAGATTTATGATTTAGGGTTTGAGTTTTTTCAAGGACAAAACTATAAGCACACGTATCTTTCAGGGAGAAAGTTGTTAGTTTACTTAAGTTTAGACATGTCAACAAATAAAAAAGTGCCACATCAACACTTAATGGACCACGTATGCACAATTAAGATTTACACTCAATCAAGACCTTCCATCACTTCCATATTTATGATGTAGTGCCATTATTGAAGATGTGACACCACTAACTTGTGATAGAACAATATTTAACATGTGGCGTGACTAACATGGCAAAAATAATTATATATAAATTCTCAAATGCAATAGATAAATTCTAAGTCTTAAATACTAAATTCTAAATTTTAAACCTTAAAACCTAAACTCCAACTACTAAATCCTAATTCTTAGATCTCAAACCCTAAATTTCAAACCCTAAATCTCAAACCTTAGGGTTTAATGTTTCACAATTTAAGATTTAGCAATTTATAGTTTAGATTTAGGGTCTTGTAGTTTAGTTTTGGGTTTTGAAATTTGGGGATTCATAATGTAGGGTTTGGGGTTCTACAATTTAGGATTTGGATTTTGCTTTTTATAATTTAGCAATTGGGATGTTGTAGGTTAAGCTTTGGGGTTTGCAGTATTGCAATTTAGCATTTAGGCTTTCACAGTTTAAGCTTTTTCAATTTAAAATTTGGTTTCTAAAGTTTTGTGATTTAGAGTTGGGCTTTTGTGATTTAAAGTTTGGGATTTGGCATTTGGGATTTTGTAGTTTAGGTTTTGGATTTTAAGGTTTTACAATTTAGGATTTGTAGTTTTACAATTTAAGATTTAGAATTTAAGCTTTTTGAATTTCAAGTTTCTGAGTTTTGCAGTTTAAAGTTTAAACTTTTAAGGTTTAAAGTTTCAGGATCTAAAATTTAGGGTTGAGATTTATGGATTGTAATTTAGAGTTTAGAATTTGCACTACTAGAAATTTCAACATTACAAACAATTTTATCCATTAATAAAAACCTAAAAATTTATTAATAATTTATATTACTAATAGATTTATGGAGGGGTTAGATCCCTTAATAAATGCCTCATCAGTAATTTTTACTAAGTGATAATAATATCCCTTGGAAATTTAACGATGAATTGTTGTCAATAAATAATAATTGTTTTGGACAAAAATATATTTTACCAATGTAATTTTATTTTTATCAAAAGATTTAAACCTCAATAACATAAGAAATTTGATTTTTTTTTGAGAGATAAATCCTTTGATTAAAAAATTTTTAATAAAAAAATTATTCTTTTATTAAGGGATCTGCATCCCTCTAGTAAATCAAATTATTGCAGAAAATTTTACAATTTATTATTATTGAAGGATTGATATCCCTTGATAATTATAAATATTTTAATTATCTTAAATTAAATATTTTTAAATGTAATATAATTAAACAAAATAAATATATAAAATGAAATTTTAAATATTAAATAAATATTATCAAATTATGCAAATATGACAGTAAAATTATTTAAATATGACAATAAAATTTATACATAAAGAATTGAAGTTATAATTTAAAAATTTATATATCAACTATAACTACAACTAAGCCATATAACTTATACAACGCTCAAAATAAGCCATAACTTAATTGCTGAAATTCTACTATAAACCATATAACTTTAATAATTTATAAATCATCTACAACTAATCAATTAAATCATAATAAGCCTATACAACTCTCAAAATCTGCAATAACCCATATAACTTAATTAATAAAATTCTAACTCTAATAGAAGCTCTAACGTAATTTAAAAACTTTAACATAATTTAAAACCTCTAATGAAAATATAAATAGGATTCATAATTTAAAAACTCTAATAGAAACTATAACATAATTTAAAACATCTAACATAACCTAGTTAACTTAATTAACACATAATTACTTTTACAAAATTCTAACTCTACGTAAACTAAAAATTAAAACCTAATTGAATAAAGTTCATGACTATTTAACTATATATAGGATTCATAATTTAAAAACTTTATTTTTTTTACAATTTTCTAAATCTGACAAAAATACAGTTTAAGTTCATTATCATATTACTAAACACAAATCAATTTAAAATAATTTTGACAAAGTCTCCCATTAGAAATGGAGACCCCCTACTACAAAAAAAGATAAAACTTCAAGATTCAACCACAACAATTACAACATAGATAGAAAATCATGTATATAGACAAAAAAATATTTAAACTCATGTATGTCACTCACAACATAATCAACCATAACAATATAATTCTACATACATTGACTAATATAAAATCAAATATATAGAAAATCAATATTCAGCCACAACAATCAAGATAAGCCATAAAATATTAAGTCATCTATCCTAATGCCACATACAATAAGTTTAAGATAAATAGTAAGGAGAAGTGACTCTAATCTTGAAAACAATTGAAAAATAGCATAAAAGAAAGTAGATAGTTGATTAAATAGCTCTCACAATGACTAAAAATAAAGTCAAGAAGAAAATATCACAAGGAGTAGAAAATAAGACACAAACTACATAAAAATAACATCAAACCATAAAACATAGGAAAAGGGTAATGAAATTCTCTATACAAAGGATACAAATGATCTGAGCTTTGTTGGAATATGATCATAAAGTGGCCTAAAGGTGAGAGCACCACCAAAGAAGAAAAGAGAAAAGAGAAGAAAAGAAGAGGAGAAGAGAGGTACATGGTAAAGGGGAAGCTGTGCACCTCTTTAAAAGATAAGGTTTATCAATTGATACGAATCCATCAATAACTTTATTAAAACGATGACTTTTTATTTTTGTCAAAACTTTTTTACTGTTATTAACAAAAAAATCCATCAGTAATAGTAAAAAAATATGAACTTTACTGCACAAGTGGCAAAAATTTTTATCTTAGGATTAGGATCCGTTAGTAATCCACTTTAGCCTAGAATCTCTACTATGAAATTGAAGTGATGTTTCAAGGGAAAAAGGTAATGTTGCAGAGAATCCCTATTGCAACAGGGATTCTCTGCTATGGTCAAAAAATTTTGACCATTCAAGGGATTACCAACAAATAGCCATCCATTGATAATCCCCTAAAATAGTAAGAATGGTGAAAAATTACCAAAGGATTGTCCATTAGTAATATTACCAATGGACAATCCATTGGTAAATCTGACATACAAAGTTTCACACCTATTTGCACATAATATTGTGTCAGATTTACTAATGGATTGTAAAAATAAATGTTGATTTTTATTGATGACGAATCCATTGATGAAATTGAATTTTACTAATGGAAATTTATCCATAAGTAAAAATTTGTCAAAATTCAGGCAATTTCTAGTAGTGTTAGAGTTTAGACTTAGGATTTAAGTTTTAAGTATTGTATTGAGAATTTGAATGTTTTTATTTTCTATTATATCACATGAACCATGCTACATGTTAAGTAATGTGCCACATCACAAGTTAACGATGCCAAGTTATCAATAACGATGCCATATCATCAGCTCCATTAACTCTTTTAATGAAAGTAAATGAAGGATTTCATTGAGTGTGATTTTGACCTATGGAAGATTTGATTAATTTATCAATGAATGACCAAAATAGAAATAGACTCACATCTATGAGGGACAGAAATAGGATTTTAGTAGAAAAAATACTCTTTGTATACTTAATTTTTTTTTGAAAAAAAAGGGCTTTGTTAAAAATCAAAACTATTTTTGTGTTTAAATTTAAGTATTGAAAATAAATTATGAGTTAAAATGTCATTTGGATGCAAAAAAATTAAAAATAATAAGTATATTAAGAGGTGATTTAGTTAAAAGTACACAAAGCCTTTCAAATTTTTCTATCGTTAATTATCTATTCCTTGGCCAAGTTGAAATCAGCTATGGAAAGTTTTCCTTTCTTTTCAACTCCTCCATTGTATTGACAATAATGACCTTTGGTCATTACGAATACCCAATTGGTCATTACGGCTTAAAATCTATTTTTGTTATTATCATTTTAAGAGGCACATTATAGAAAAGTCTACAACATTAGACGAAGCTAACCTGTAACAACATTACTAAAATCACATCATTTTGTATCAGTCTTGAAAGAAATTTTGAAATGAATGCAGGAAGATAAGGAGATAACTTAAGAAAGTTGCGAAGGTAGGGCACCGACTTAAAGAGAGTTACAAGGAAAAAGCACATATAAAAAATGATGTCCTTACAACATCTGCAATTGTTGAATAATTTACCACCAAATTTGTTAGGGATGAGAAATTGCAAAGAAGTAGAGTGAGAAAACGTAAGCACAATTCAAACCGATATTGGGCAAAAAATGAACAATCAATCACAAGCAAAATGAATAGTAAAAACATGAACGAATAACAGAATAACGAAGAAGATAATCAAATAACAAGGAACACAATCAAAAATTGAAGGGGTAAGCTTTGTCATTATCATTTGTTGTAGGAATATTTGGGTTGAACAAATTATGATTATACACCATTAGTCACATTCTCTCTCTTCTGTCAAGCTAAAAATTTAGGCTTCAGAAAAGAAATTTTAGCTTTTTTAAAGCTTTTTCCTTTTTGGAAAAGCTCAATTGAACACCTATTTTTACTTTAGAAGTGGTTTATTTTTAAAATGCTTTTTCCCATAATAACCCTATCCAAAGAGGCTCTTATTCATACGTTTTCATTCAAAATAGAGCAATATTTTCCTAACATAATTTGAGAAATACATACTTTTCAACACTTGTATTATCCATATACTTGAATCACACTTCAAATAATCTATCTGCAGCTGCTCATATTATCAACATTCGTTATCAACATTCAAATAATCACATATATGGAGTGATCAATGTACATTTCTTTCATCGGGGTGTGCTAAGCTGAGTCTTAAATGTAATTGTAGACTATCTAAACTTACTGTGTGCCAACCAAGTTGGAGATGGTATATTTCAACCAAATTTTAATTTTCTCCATTATCTCAAACTACATAAAGGTACCAATGCAAATGTGGAAAAAAATAAAAATCACATAAAAATTATTCTTTTAATCAACCATATTGATTATATATATTGAAAGAGCTCAAACAGATATATGATTTCAATTCATAAACAATACGTGTCAAATACAATCCTTCATTGTACCTTCATGTTTTCCTTATATTTTTGTCCTTCTATAATTCTTTATGAATTTTTTCACTTGGCAATATTACAAATTGACTTCTATATGGCACGAAAAATTAATGACCTACATCATGCAATAAAGTGTTGAAAAGAATTGTGTTTTTTAAAAGAGTAAAAAATAAATAATGCTATATAAAAGTATTTATATTGTTGTTATAGTATGTGAACATTTTATAATTTACGTTAATGAAATTTCAATATTCGCTATTGTCTTTTTCCTCCATATTTGCTGCACTTATGCATTTTCGTAATGCAGAACAAAATCATGACAAGAAATAAATCGTTGTAAATACACTTGTTTTCATAAATAATAGTATTTCTTATATTTTGTCACGATGCAACTCCCACAAATATGTGCAATATATTTTAATAGTTCTTTTATTTTTATAAATTAATTGTTAATGAAAATTTTATTTTAAAAATTTTAAATGATTAAATTTATTAAATTTCACAATTTAGACGATAAAATCTAACAAGTTAACTGTTCATATTTAATTTAGTAAACTTTTGATAAATTTCACTTTGTAAAGATTTATTTTCTCAATATTTTAATAAGTTGAATTTAATGGGGAAAAAAAAAGAGAAAAGAAATGGCAAGTCCTATAGCTAGTCCTTGCCAAGAGAAAATATTGCCATTCATTGGGTCATTTATGTTTAAGGAATAACACCCCCCCCCCCTTCTGAACGGCAATATGGCAACTGAAATAACAAATATTTATGGTCAAGTTGGAATATCAAAAATCTCACAAATAAGCTTTCATTCTTAGTTTTGTTTCCAATATTTTTTATTGTGAAGTACTTTTAGAATAACATCTATTTTTTAAAGAGATTTTTATAGAAGGTAAGTTTTTATATTTGTTAAGTCTCATAATTTAATATGTAAAATATAAATTTAATAATTTAGATTCAAGTATAAAGTATGAATCATTATGTGACGATAAAGATATAAAATAGTGAAATTAGATTTGAATCTTTTACCTTCTCACTTTCTATCTACCTTATTAATTTATATTAAAATATACTTTGTAAGTCTCATTTTTTTTTCACTAACTTTTTTTCATTTAATTATATATATATATATATATATATCTCTTTTACTGCATCTCTTACCGCGTCTCTTACTTATGGATTCCCTAACTTCCTTTCCCGAATTTTATGTCATTGGCAAAATTGTTTGAGATAAATAAGTTTAATCTACAGTTATGAAAGAGTTAGATGATGATAATCAGTCTAACAAAATGGGTAAGCAGACATCTGATTATTTTGCGACTTGATAGTGCATGACAAATATTTATCATGGTTTGTTTAAACTAAATGAAAATTTTCGTTTGTATGAATACTATTTAGCTTCCATGACATGCACTAAGAAAATAATAAAATGAATGCCGGCACTGTTTTGACCATGTAATAACTTTAAGCTCATCAAAATTTGCTTAAGCATTCATTAAGTACAAGAAAACCAATTGCTATTATTTGATTTTTGCATGATGAGAGCATTATCTTAGTATGAGATAATTGATACTGCCACGCACCTCTTCTCAACAAACTCTAAGTAAATCAAGCCCTCCTTAGAATTTTTTTGGGAATCAATATCATTAAGTGATGAAAGCTAATTTTCTTAATTCTTCTTTTCCTTCCCAAAGTAGGTTGATTGCCATGATGCAATAAGTTATACCAGCGCTTTAAAACATGTTCCAAATCATCTTGGTTTTGCATACAAACACAAAATACAGGTCCTAAATTTAATAAATAATAATGGCATGAGACAATGAGATGAACTTTAATTATTAATATCAAAGTAAAGAAAGTCTAAATTGCTCAACTTAAGCATTTTCACAAAAAGGACTAAGAAAATATCATTTACGAATTCACATAGAAATATGACCACTGGTCAAGCTTAGCAAAAGTGCAAACAATATTAGAATTATCGAAAGGCCAAATCTGCAAAAAATAGCTTTTTCTTTCCTTTGTTGTTTCTTCTCTGCTCTAGTGCTCTTTCATCTGCATTAATTGCTTCTCGCTCAACTGCAATATACACATACATATACTTATCAATTGAATAACTTGCAGCACCATTATAAGTAAAATAAAATTAATTATATTGAATGTCAAGATCGTATAGGTCAAATCAGGTATCAAAGCACATGCATAAATGAGGCAGTGAATGCTTAGGTATAATAATGAATGAAAGAGATGAGAAACCATGACAGAGATTTTGGTAATTATGCCTGAGAAATGTTATTTCTACGCATTTTTTACGTTTCGTCCACGCTTCAGGACATGAGAGCGAAAAATGAAATCGTAAGAGAGAGATAACAGCAGGAAATGAGAAGAAAGTAAAACCAATTTCTCCATGATCATGAAGCCACGTAAAAGATGTAGAAAAAATGTGGGTCTAATTTTGTGAATATAACATTTCTTTTATGCCTTTATGTATGAGAAAGAAATAAATATACTCATTTAAACCTAAAATTAATGTTAATGCTATCATGGAACGAATAATCTGGGCTACATAAAACAAAATTTCTTAATTTAGATAGAAAAATTAACGTAAATTAAAAGTTCAAATACATTGATACATTTATGTTATTATTTTCATTTATTTAATTTTTTAATTATAATTTTTTGTGGTGATGACATGTGTCAATAAACTCTGACAATCTTATAATTAATATTTATTATGATAACCACAATTAATCAGATAATTACATACATTCTTTAATTCAGTAAAAGATTTTTATATTCTATAAATGTAGGTGCAACTGTTTTATTAAAGTTAAATTTAAAAACATATTTAAATTTGTTAAGTGTGGTATATTGATGCCAAAAGGCTTCACATCTTTAACTCTAGATCGCTTCTTTTTTAGTCTGAAACAACATATTGATGCAGCAAAATTGTATGCATTTGGTAATCACTTTTATCATTTTATGTTTTCTTTCTTCTGTTAAAAAAAAAAAAAAAAGTGCAGGACAAGAATCCTATGGACTATAGGTTTTCCCTCAAGGAACAGTTTCCATATGATCACGGCCCTTGGAGAATGAGTACACATATTAGGAAGAAACCCACAAGGTATTAAATAAGGGTATCTCTTTATCGGGTTGGATTTGTACTCAATATTAAACTGTAAAAAAGACAAAAATAACTGTTAAAATTTAGATCACAACAAAAATTTATAAAACCACAAAAATGTAAAACATCATAGATAAACAAATTAGACTATGTACCTCAATACATTATTTGGAATGAGAATTATGTATTCGGTTATGCTATTATACTATGTGTAAACATTAATTATTTTGCATATAAAACTTGTAATTTCTTATTTTACATATTCACAAATGCTAATATATCCTTTTCAACTCAGAAATCATAACAATCTAAATTTATTTTACCCTTGGGATATGCATGTTTATGAAAAGAAATTATATCAGAGGATGTTCTATTGCCACAACTAATTAGGTTGACATCCATGCAAACATTAGAAAATTTAAGTTACATTTCAGATTAATTCATACAACTATATATGAAATAATTTAGAATATTGTATGAGGTCGTGTGGTATACACAACAATCTTTATATCTCTCTCCTTCTCATCACTATCAAGAACGTAAAATTCCATCTCAACCCTTTCTGACCTCCCTATTCAACTTCTCTGCATTTCTTTTACACTTTCATACCCCAGTCAAAATCATTTAAGTCTTCAAAAAGATGATCGGCATATATATATATATATATATATATATATATATATATATATATATATACACATATATACATACATACATACATACATATATATATATATATATAGTGATCTTGAGCATCCATCATCGCATTGGCTGCTTGGTAATTAATTTTTTCAACATCAATTCTTAAATAATTTAACTTTTGACAAACATACAAAATAGTCCCTTAAAGATAAAACCATGACCATTTTAATTAGTCCCTCTCACATTTAATTCTTTCAATTGGTTCTTGAAAGATAAACAAAGCATATAAAATGATCCCATAAAGATAGGGTTATGTCTAATTCAGTTTTTCATAAATTTAATTCCATCAATTGGTCCTCCAGAAATAAAAAAAATCATTCCAATTTAATCTTTAAACTTAAATTTTAAATCTCAAATCTTAAAACCATAAAAACTGTAATTCTTAAACCAAAAGTCCTAAATCATAACCTCCAAATTCTAAAATTATAAATCATTAGACCTTAAAATCCCAAAAACCTAAATTTTATACCTTAAACCCTAAACCCTTGAATCTAAAACATTAAACCATAAACCATTAACCATTAAACTTAAACACTAAAATTGTAGACTTTTAAACCATAAACCTATCCCTTAAACCCTAAACCTTAAATTTTATACCTTAAACCCTAACAAGAGATTTAAGGTTTAGGTACTTGATTATGATTTAGGATTTTTGTTTAGGGGTTGTAGTTTAGATATATGGTCTTAGGGTTTAAAGTTTTATGAATTTAATATTTAAGATTTTAATATTTAGGGTTTATGTTCAGGGATTATGATTTAGGAGTTTAGAATTTAAGGTTCAGGGTCTATGATTTTAGCTTTTAGGGTTTATGGGAGACTAAATTGAAGGTGATTTCTATCATGATAACTAATTGATGGAATTAAATTTATGAAGAACTAATTTAGATATAACCACATTTTTTAGAGACCGTTTTGTATATCTTGTGTATCTTTGAATGAATTAAATGTGTAAGGGATTAAAATGGTCATAGCTTTATCTTTGAGGGTTGTTTTGTTTTATCTTAATTTTCAAACATCAATTCTACAAAAAATTAATTAAGTAAATTATACTCCATCCCCATGAAGTTCTTTCAAATGACATTAAACTTTATTTTTATTCAAAAGTTACGTTCTACCTCAATTTGACTATATTGATTAACATTGATCTAAGAATCTTAATGAAATATTCTTATTTTAAAAAATTTGACATTACTTTACATATATTTGTAAAAAGTAAGCTTCAAAAATTAAGTAAATCTCCTATACCAATATTTATGCCAAAAGATCTTTAAAAGCTTTTTTTATTATATATGACCAATTAAATAATTATTAATTTAATATATTTAAGGTCAAAGTTCATAAAATCTTAAATTCTAAAATATAAAACTCTAAACCCTAAACACAACATTGCATTAAACCCTAAAGTCTAAAACAACATATAATAAACCTATATACTAAAACTTTAATACCTTAAATCCTAAAATGTTAAACATGAAAACATAAATATAAAAATTCTAAACCTTAAAACTATAAGTACAAAAACATTTCAAACCTTAAACTTTATAACAAGCACTTGTAAATATTAAATTCTAAAGTCCAAAACCCTAAAATTCTTAATTGTAAATGTAACATTGAACTCTAAACACTAAAATCTAAAATCTAAAACCCTAAAATCTTAAAATTTAAAGCACTAAACTATATAAAATTTAAGTATTTAGGATTTATGTTTTATATTTAGGCTTTAGATTTAAATTTTGTTTTATATTTTTTATTTTAAATTTATAATTTATAATTTGGGATTTACAGATAAAGGTTTAATATCATATTGCTTTTAGAGTTTAGGGCTTTATATTTTAGGAATTTAAAGTTTTTTATTAAAGTTTTGCTATTTAGCATTTTAAAGTTTAGTATTTAATGCCAAATCATATTTAAAGTTTAGGTTTATGATTTAAAGTTTTGAGTTTAAGGCTTTAAATTTTAAAATTTATGAGCTTTATTTTTAAATAAATAAATTAAATATATTAAATTGATAGTCATTTAATTTGTGCTTTATAATAAATATTTTTAAAATCTTTTATCATAAATATTAGTTATACATGATTTTTATAATTGATTTTCTTATTTTTTTAAGTCTAATTTTTAAAAAATATATGTAAAAATTATATTAAATTATTTAAAAAAGAATATTTTGTTAAAATTTTTAGATGAAAGTTAATTAATAAGCGAAACTGGGGCACTGTGTAAGTTTTTAAAAAATAGGGTTTAGTGTTATTTGAAAAACTAAAAGGGATGGAGTATAATTTATTCAAATCAGTTTTACCCAAAATTAATTTTATTAATAGCTAATCCAAACATGCACTAAATATCCACTAAGCTAAAGGTTATTGAAAAACATTAGTAGATATTTGTCATTAAAAAAAAGTTGTTATGGATAAGACTTCTATGGAGGGCTCTTAATTGAAAAATATAATGAAATTTAGAAAATCATTTGTACAAAAACAAAGCGTTGTGCAAATGTACACTTCACATTTTTAGAAAACAATATTGAATTGCGCATTAATCCAATCAAGTCATAAATTTAGGACATATGGAAATTATGATAATATACTGATATTAGTCACAAAAAACATGTTTTTTATAAAATGACTTGAATTTGAATTTGCATGATTTCTCTATTTTTGCTATGTCTTTTATTTTTTAAGTCATGGATAAAACTTAGGACCACCTTTTTAAAAGAATAAGTCAAACACTAATTATTAATTATACCGCGTACGCTATGGTGTATAAAAGCTATATTAGTGGCTTGATTATTTTAAATTTTGACCGTATTAGCTTTGAAATTTACTTACTCTAATTTCTCTTGTAGACTTTTTATCATATAGACTTTATTTATTTTAAAAACTTATGCAAACGTTTATTGAATATAAAAAATTTGAAATTGGATAAGATTTTTGTAAGATAGATTGCTAAAATCAGGGTGCTAAAATGTTGGTACTATATTTAAGTTGCTTTATTTCACCTTAAATAATTTAATTTAATTTAAAACATATTAACGTAATAAAGTCGCCAAAAATGAGGGAACCCAGTTGGGTTTGGGATGAGCTCAACGTGAGCCTGAGCTGGCACAAGACATTCTAAGAAAAAGAGCAGAAGGCCTGTAGCTGGGGTCCCAATGCCCTCGGAAAAAGGGGATATGCATAGCAGAAACGATGGGTGCCCTTTTTTTTGAAATGGAAAATTCATTCACTCAGTGGGCGCCGCACGTACGGTAGAAAGCGATTGGGGAAGTTACAGCTTACAACTAGCAACGTACCTTACATTCGAATGCTTTGCCCTTATCCAAACTCTTTGGGAACTTCAATCTCCACGCGCTACATCCCACGCTGGCTTCCCACAAACTAATTTCCGAATTTCATACAAAATTTAAAAGTCTGTTTTCCCCTTTTTACATATTAAAAATAATTTTTTTAATTAGAAAAAATAAATCGCTTAATTTAAATACATAAAATTTTAAATTTAAATAAAAAATTTTAAAAGATAATAACATCATTGCATTATTAAAATATAAAAAAATGTTGAAATTTAATATTCATTATCTGTGAAATTTATTTTTAATAAATTTAGTTATTTATAATATTTTAATATATAATTTATTTTTATATTAATTTTACACAAAGATATGTTAATTTTTATATAGAAGTACTTTGCATTTTAACATATATTTATTTTAATAAATGATAATAGATAAATCTAAACTTAAGTTTAAATTCACACTTATTATTTATAAATATACAAATAAAATTAAATAAAAAAATTGAAAATTAACTAGAAAATAGTCCATAAAGATGGTATGTGTATCACGCGCAAAACAAATATAGTGGGTTTTGAATCCTTCAATTGCCACATTTAGCATGGCAGGGGGGATGTTGGAGTAGGTGTTGAGGGGACAAGCGAGATCAAATCCGGATAAAGCCGAATCTTACTGTTTTCTTTAGAAGAAGAATATCAAAATTTAATAAAGAAATATAATTAAAACATTAAAAAAAAAACATTAATCTTATCCACCACATCAGAGCTTTCCTTTTGAATTATCCATGTCTTCCAAATTCAATTGCACACAACTATTTGTTATTCTATTTAAAGCCCCTGCTCTCGAACCGAGAAAAGGGAAACCGTGTTCAAACTCGTTATGAGCTAGCTAGCCAAACACAAGTATTTGCGAAGAAAAAATTGAGGCACATTCAGATATATTGGACAATGGATCCTCAAACCATAAAGGGCCATCAAGTAGGGTGTTTGAAAAACAAAAGGTTGGAGATGGAGCAGCACAAGAACAGCATGGTGGAAGCGAACAGGAAAAGACCAGTTCCTTATGAGGGTGATCTTGTTGATTCCTTTTCTTCATCTTCTTCGTTTTCTGCCTCTGTAATCTCAAGTGGGTCATCATCAATGGAATCCGATTCTTCCGAAGAAGTTACATCCCCTGCTTCTTCTGCAGCTGGCCCTTTGAGTGACATGTCTTCTCTGTTTCAACAGCTTCCAATAAAGTGAGGTTCTTTTCTCTGCCTTCTCTGATTCTTTCTTTCCTTTGTGACGAATGTTTGCTCTCTCTTGATTTTTCTCGAGTCTGCGTTTCTGGGTTCTTTCTTTGCCTCAGAATTTTCTAAAGTTTGTGTCTGTAAATGTGATAGGAGGGGGCTTTCAGAGCATTATCAGGGGAAGTCACAATCATTCACTTCATTAGCAAATGTGAGGAGCTTGGAGGATCTTGCAAAGCCAGAGAACCCTTGCAACAAGAAGTTGAAGTCTTGCAGAAGCTATGGAGGAGGACTGGGAGAGACCCATAAGGCAAAGGGCACCGATCATTGTGCTTTCTCGAGGCCTATGTCCTCTAAGAGGGGATTGCATTCAAATTCAAAGGGTTCATGTTCCCCTTCTGTCGGGGCAAAAAGGGGCAGTGCCAACAGGCCCCCAATCCGTCCTTATAGATCTGCCACGACCTGCTCCACCATCTCTAATCAAACTGCGTTTTTTGCTTGAAGGATGGCAGTTTTTTACTTAGAGAGAATTTTCAAGAGTTCAGCCAATTTTGTGTTAGCGATTTTTAAATTTATCAATTTAATTAGTTTAACTTTGATTCGCTGAAATTGAGATTAAAAAAAAAAAGTTGATTCGAGGAAATTATTATATATTGAAAAAGACAAAGAAATTGGAGTTAGAGGAGTACCTAGATTAGTTCTTTTTGTTCTTGTTATTGCATACAGAAATATATATATATATATATATATATATATATATATGCAATTTTGTTAGAAGCGATTCTTTCATCGCATTAAGTATCAATCCCTCTTAAGATTTAGTATCCATTCAGCAGGATACTAATTAATTAATTCATAAAAAATAGTAATTAATAATACGTAAAATTTTATTTAAAATCAATTTTACTCAGAATTTATTTAGACGGATCTAAAAATTTTTTCTAAAAAGATTAGTTTGTTTTTTGGGGTTAAAATTTGCTGCGGAGGGTCATAAGTCATAAACTACGAAAATATAAATGAAGAAAATTAGCACATATTAGGTTTGCACAGATATATTTTGTCAAAATGTCAATGTATGTATACGTCGTAAGAAAATCTATATATATCATTGTTCAAAGAATTATTAATTATTGGGAATGACACAAATTACTTTAAAGAGAACAATTGCGCATCTCAATTCAATTATATACTCTACTATTATTTTTATGCTTTATTATACTAATTAACGTGTGTGTTTTTCATTCCCCTAAAAAGTCTTTTATTTTACTGTTATTTGAGATATTATATATCAAGTTCCTATTCCTCTCAAATCTTATCTATTGATCATATTATATTTTATGTAGGCTTATAAATTTGGCATTTTAAATCAGACAAGTTATAAAATAATTTTTGAAATTTTTTATTTTAACTAACACGTTATTAAAAAACAAATTAACTATACAAGGGACACAAAATTTATATTTTAATGTAAATTGGCACTGTAAAATTTGTCATAGTTTCGTATTAATTATTAAATTATTCACTTGAAGTCAGATTTTAACATTTTAGTTAGTTTCCATACAAAATCTTATGACACAAGAAATCAATGATTGGTATTTACTAATATTTTTCCTAGAGATGACTTGCTCGAGTTTTGTTTTTATTTTCTCTTTTCTTTTTTGGCATTATATTTATAAGCAGATAAGGTAATCCTGGGGGTTGATAAAGCTGGTTACAAGCGATTTTGGGCGCACATTTTGATTAGGGCATAAGATTTGGCTGTGTCCACTTGCAAGTGGGGAAACGGAAGGTGTCAGGAAATGGTATGGACCATACTGCATGTGCACCAGGAAGGGTCAGTTCCGAGGTACTGCTGAATGAGGCCACAAGGTGAGCCCAAAATATCCAATTCCTTGATGGATCCCTGCGGAGGCAAAGCGCCCAACAACAACTATAACAACCTAACGCCTCTTTCTCCACAAACACCTGCTAAATAAGTTGTAAAAAGAATGCTCAACCCGAGGCAAGTGCCTATACAATTGGAGTCCCCTATCCTCGGCGGTGGGTAGATTTGCTAACTAATCTGCTCAACAGTTGCTTTCTCTAAATATGTGGCTGAATTGAATGTCTCAAGGCTGGCATATCCACGTTCGAATATGAGACACCAAATGAGTCCCTTAAATTGCATTATCATAAAAGGGAAGTAAAGCTATAACTGCTGTTGAGTTTAGACTTATCAATGCAGGCTGCCCACCCCACAACAGCCCCGTAATTAAATAGGACAGGTCACATTCTTTGCAGGGCAAGGCAAGTTAGTTTGCAGTTTAATATATTTTTTACATGTAAAAACACAAGTTGGCTCACCATATTCTATTCTTTCATGACCCGCAAATTAAACAAGATTGGTTATATTTTTTGTAGTTCAAGAAAATACATACTTGTTTGCCTCTTATGTGGGGTAGAGCGAGCTTGACCCTGCAACCCTAGTTGAGTCTCATTGTTGTTTACAATAAATAGCCACGCTTTGCAATATCTTCCTTAAACTGATTGATATTTTGCATAGAATTCTGACTTGCCACACCAAATTTTGCTTAAAAATTTCCTTTAAACGAATGACACTGCCATGACTACCTCTTATAAACAAGAATGCTTTCATATATATGCACATATTTCATTTGATGTTAAACTATGTATTCCATAAAAGATTATTTTTTTTTTCATTTTCATTTATCTCAATTTGACATATTGTGGTGAACTTTTTGGTTCTAAAAGAACTTAATTATGGAAAATTTAAATAGAGCTATCTCATTAAAAGACAAATGGTTTGTTAGAATGATCTGCATGATTATTTGGTTGGACCAATTCTTTGTGGGAGCAAGGGGGATTTGTTCTTTGTACTTTTTTTAGAAGAATAATTTAGTCTTTTAATTTTTAAGTTAGATAAATTAGTTTCTTTACAAATGTAATTGAGACAATTGACTCTCTCATCCACTAAATTTTCCTTTTTTAGTATGATGTGTCTTATTGGTGATGATCAAGATTTCATTTAATACCTTACCACTAACCCTAAATATATGCATCTCAATAACTTTTTTAATTAAGAGATAAATTCATATACTAGTTACATAATATTGTAATGAAAAAATTAAAGTCTGGGTCACCACCAACAATCACTATGTCATACCGAAAAAGAAGAATTCAATGATTGAGGGATTAAATTATTTTAATTATACTTGTAAAGGGACTAAATTATCTTACTTAAAAGTTGACAAACTAAATTGCTCTTTTGCAAAAGTAGAAGAACTAAATTATCCTTACTCCATCGTTTGTGTCTCCACAACACATTTTTGTCATACCCTAAAGAATGTCATATTGTAGGTTGGCAATACTACTCACATATTGTGCTTTATCCTCACATCTTTATTTTTATATAATTTTTATTTCACAAAATTAAAATTATTAAATTTATTGAATTTCGCATGGAGGACTGCATGAGATCCAATTAATTTAAATGTTTACACATAATGATGTAAGAAATATATTCCTACAATAATGAAAAAATATCTATTTTGTTTGGTAAAATATACATGCACTGTGGGTCTATCAAATTGTATTTGTTGCATTAATGCTTATACATAGCCAACTGATAATAGATCATGAAAAATACAATTTGCTCTAATTTATAACTTTAACAATAAGAATAATTAATTCATATGAGTCAATAAATGTATAGTATTTGACAAAAAACTATAAAGGACAGGGATGCTACAAGAAAACTTGAGATCCAATAAAAACAAGGAAAATTAATTAAACTAACAGAATTTTTGTTAGAAAAGTGTTGGTAGGTCAAAAATAGTACTTTTACCTATGGATAAGCGTATCCTCAACAAATTCTGCCAAAAATTTGCGCATAAAATTCTTGCCAAGGGGTGCGATGATTTTACTAATAGAATTAACAATGACAAAGTTGATGGTTATATTACCGGTGGACATTACCATAGAAAATTTGGTAAAAGTTTTTCACATAAAATATTACTTGACTAATAACCGAATGATATGGCCACTGGAAATATTATCGTCGGTTGCCACTAAAAATAATAAATTTATCAATAAATTTAGCCATTGGTGCCATTTTTTTAACCCATGGCTTAGCCACCAATAAAAATAAAATTGACATTAATTGTTAGGTGACTCCAAATGCCATCTCACACATGTACAAATGGTTAGTGCTTCTAGTAATATTAAATTTTGTACATGAATACCTGCACATTGGGATAGCCAATGGGTTGTGATTTCATTTTACCTACAGCAAAGTCTGTCAGTAAAATCAGAATTCATACATGAATCCTAATGATTGATGCATTGGGATAGACAACAGGTTGGGATATCATGTTATCAATGGAATAACTGCTAGTAATATTAGATTTTGTACATGAATCCCTAAATATTGAGATAACCAATGAGTTATGATTTCATTTTACTAGCAGTCTAGGCCTTCGGTCAAAAAGAAAAATGCTTGCAAAGATGGTGGCATAATTTATTACCCATCATTTAAAAAATTTTAAATTTTTATATTTTTACTGATGGCTTCAAGCTGCTAGTAAAATCCTTAATATAAAGGAGTTTGCAGACTCTTGCCTCACTTCGATGTGACTCTCCTCTTGTCTTCTTTTTCTTGCTCTCATCTCTCTTGTTTTCTTTCCCTCACCTCACTGTCTCCTTTCACCCTTTTTGTCTCCTCTCTCCCTCACCATCCTTTCTCTCCTTCTCCATTTCATCTCTCCCTTTCCATCTCCTCTCTCCTTCACCATCTCCTCTCTCATGCTAGTTGCAATAATGAACAATTTGGCTTGGAATACTATTTTGTATTAGTTTTTGTGTTGGTTGATGCTTGTTTGTATGTGGTATGTGGAATTTCCCTTCCTCAGAGTCTTGTTATTTTTATTATCCTTATCCATATTGTAATTATTCCCCTAAAAGCTTCATTGATTGCCTCCTTTTCTTCCTATATTGTTGGTGTTTCTTTTGGAAAAAAAAATCATGTCATAGTAGATTTATTTAGTTATGAATATGCTTTTACTACTTCACAATTTTACTAGACAATTAGCTTTATATATATGTAAACCATGAGGAGAACTAGTTGTCCTCAATGAATCTTTTCCGTGTTTCTGCCACTTGAGTTTTATCATAGATATTGTTGTTTGTTTGTTTGATAACAGATATTTGGAGACAAGCATGGAAATGTTCTCCATTTGTATGAGAGAGATTGTAGTGTGAAGAGAAGACACCAGAAAACAATTGAGGAAGCTCCAATTGTATGGCTTACAATTTTTGTTCTTTATCTTGTTATTTGTTGTTAATTTTGTTGTAGTTGTGAACTTGCAATAGTAGATTCAATCATGCAGCCAAATTTCTTTACTGATTTTTGTGTGCACTTGGGTCAAGCTACTATATCTTTGGCAAGATTAAAGACATTATTTACTTTTCTTTTTTTGTTTTACTTTCTTGCTTCATGTTGGCCTTCATGGTATTAATTGATTGTAAAGTCTCACGTAATTATTTGTTACTTTGTAGGTTTGAATGGACTTGTAGAGGTGATGGAGATTTTCAGTCTTGTAGATTTGTTCTTACTGATCTCTTATGAGATAATTGTTTCAAAAATGTAATTATTTAAGGATCAGCTAGAATGGATTTTTGAGATTGAAAATCTTCACCACTTCCACATGTCCGTGTAAAAAAAAAAAAAGAACTAGTGTAGTACCTGTGTGTTGGATGAGGTGTAAAATGAATAAAATATAGTATAATATGAGTAAGAAAATAGGTGAGAGTATATATATATATATATATATTTATACATATATATATATTGGTAATTCCATATGAGTATATACTAACTTAAGATTGACAACATAAAAGTAGATTGTTGTAACATTGCAATGCATAATGTCGTTGCTGTAATGATTTATGTTAGTTAGATTAAATAGATGATGAAGACGCACATTATATAAAAAATATGATTCCTATAAAAAACCCAACAATACATATTAATTATTTCAATACCTGGAATACTTTTGTAAACACAATGTTGCTTGTCTTGTTTGTGACATGTCCACACTCATCAAGTATCAACAATCTTAGACCACTTTTACTTTTCACTCTAAAGAGTGCAACATATAATTGTTCATGACTAAAAATAGGTCTTGGAAGATATATTCTAACATGAGATAGTGATTGACCTTGACTATTGTTGATAGTCATTGCAAATGAAACAACTAATGGAAATTGTCGATGTTGAAACTTTATAGACAATGTAAGAGTTGAAGGAGTCAAGGTCATTCTAGGGGTCAAAATAATTTCACCAATGTTAATGCTTGTAAAAAATTTTGCTTGAATAACATGTTTTCCCAACTTCAAAGTAAGCAATCTTGTGCCATTATAAGGACCACTTGATTGATCAATATTCCTCAACAACATAATAGCAACCCCAACCTTTAAGATCAACTTATGGTTAGGAAGTCTTGATGTAGACAATGTATTCAAAGTCTTTGGAAATAATGACTCATCATCAATAGAAGACCCTATCTTTTCTTTACATAAACTATCCAGACTCAAGTAAGTCAAAGCATTACTTGGAATAAGTGACATGATGTATTCATTTAACATAGCAACATCTAATAGCGTAAGAGCAAGAATAGCACACTGCTCAAAGAAAGTAGGATCAATAATATTTTCTAGGAAATTTGGATAGAAAAATCTGCTAATTTTGAGATTTCTTCATGTCAATCTATAATCAAAAGCTCATTTGGAATATCAATCAAAGACTCTCCATAAACATCATCACCAATGTCTCCATCTCTAATCTTTAGAAGCCACTCAGAATTATTTTAGATCATCCAAATTATGTGCATAGCTTCCCATTTAGAGAGGCAAATTTTTTGTTGAAATCAAAAGTTGAATGTACAATTTGAAAATATAAATTAAAAGTTGATACATTAAGATAATAGGTAGTATTTAGAAAAAAATTAAGTACTATACTTGACAAAATGGCCAAAGGTAAGAAGAGTTAATAGTGGAATGCACTATATCTAATTTGCTTCCATAGGATTCAATTGGTAGAATTTGTTTGAAATCACCTCCAAGAACAACTTTTCGTCCAAATGGTTTATCAACACTTGAAAACTTTAGTCTGCCTCTTAAGGTTCTATCTAAGGCTTCAAAAAAAAAAAATGATGGACCATTGGAGCTTCACTCCAAATTATTAGTTGTGTTCTTGAAAGCAAATTAGCATGAGCAGAATTCTGCCTTATATTACATGTGGAATTTTCATTGATCTGTAGAGGAATACAAAATCTTCAATGGGTTGTTCTTCCTCTCGAAAACAATAAAGAAATAATACCACTTGACACCACATTAAGAACAATGTCTCCTCTAGATCCATGTGCTGCTAAAAGAGTCTTCCAATTAAAAGTTTTTGTAGCTCTACCAAAACCATATCAAAAAAGAAAACCTCCATTGTTTGCAGAATTTGATGATGTAATTTTATTATACACACTCATTTACTCATCAGTTAGGCAAGATAATAATCTTTTGTGCTCATGTGACAATGAAGCTTTATCATATGATAATTCATCAAGAATCAACTTATATGAGACATCAAACAATGACACACCTACAATCTTAGGTATTGTTGGGTAATTAGAAAGACTCCTCCCACTATTGTGCATGATTTTAACAATCTCCAAAAGAGAAGAGTTTTGAGTATCCATATTGGTCATAGTCAAATCTGAAAAGCAACCTAACTTAATAATTAGAATATGAGAGTACATTGAAAAATGAATGAGTAACTAAGAGTAATTAAGTTAAAAATGCAACATACCTTATTTTCATAACTATTTCATATGCTAAGAAAGAATATCATTTGATAGATATATGCTAATAAAGAATATCATTTGATAGATATCTCCAACATTTTTGCCAAGACAATTTAGGTCTACTGATAGTATTACAAAACAACATGAGAGCAAAAAGTCATCTAAGATAAGCAACTAATGCCCAGAAACTTGCTTCTTTAATTGCATCAATATATTCATCATCGTCTTGATGAAGTCCAAAAGAATAGCATGCATCCTTCGATGAAGCAAACTAAATGCCATCAATAGTCCTAAAGTCTTTGTAAGAAATACACCCTCTTTGAACATTAATTAAAATTCTAAGGTAGTAAGCTTCACTATTCATAGGAGGCACATAATGAAGCCTTACAATAGAAAGTCCTTTTTCCCTAGGATACCACTATTGTTTGCATTCTTTATAAACAAATTGAGTCACAAACTCTGCATAGGTCAAATTTTTGCCCTCCTCATATTTTTTGTTAGCATGCATCCATGCTTCAAACATTCATTTTCTAGACTTAAACTTTTTCTTCACATCATGAATTGAGTCACCATCATTGAATATAACTACCTTTTCAAATGGAAAGTGGAAGGATAATCTTTGAACAGTAGGAATTCTATAATGGACATCAAAACCAAATATTCTCCAGGCTACTTCACAGGTAGATATATATCTGAATAAAAACAAAATGTGTATAGTTAAAAAAATATTGAATGATCTATTATAATGCATAATGAGACATAACCAAAATATATTTATAATTAAATACTACTTACCTGCAATCATGATACACCTTTATTTCATCATTTGAAAATGATTCATCAACATTTGGATATGGATGATGTGTAGCAATGATGACTATCATTTCCCTTATGTACGCATTTGAAAAGATATTTCACCACACTGCTTTGATAGGTGTATTTAACATTGATATGAGCCTTGTAATGCAATAGCATATTGGCATTGTATGGAACAACAAACCTACTGTCAAGATTAATTCCCTTTTTACTAACAAACCTTCCATCATTTCTTCTTTTGTAATGAGGAAATCCTTCATCATTAATTGAAGAATATGATGAGAACCTTTTTGGGAAATTCTTTGAACCCCTTAGATTTTGCATGCAAGGAGAGCTTGGATTTGAAACACCATATGGACCATGAATCATACAAGTACTGATAGCTTCAAATCGATTAAGATCTTTGTTTTTATCCAAGATCTTTGCAAAAATCAATGCATCACTTTCTAATCCATAGGAAGGCTTATTTGATGGATCCAAAAATAGTAGAATATGACATGAGGTAATCCATGCTTTGGAAACTCCAGTATTCAAACATCTACAAAGATATAAAAAAGGAGAGTGTTAATTATAAAAAAAATATAATACAATTAAAAAAGACAAAGCATTATCTAATATATATATATATATATATATATCTTACATGCATTAACTTTGCCTAACATTTGACCTTTGTTTAGATCATGCAACAATTGATCTAACTTGAACTTGAAAACTTTGCAAAGGATATTAGGTCGATCCTCTGACTATTTCATAGATCATTCAATTTCTAGCCATTTTGGGTTGCAAGTAATTGTAATAAATAGGCTAAGATACTCTGCTCATCTAAATTGTGAATACATCCCTATAGTTTTCAACCATATATCTTAGACCACTTGTGAAGGAAGCTAGGATAATAATACATTTTCTTGTACACACTGCTTCACCTTCACCTTAATTGAGGGCATATCTCACATTACTATACGAATTTGATCTTGTTTATACTTGATAAAGTTCAATCGTTCAATCTCTATCATGATGTACGGATCCAAGAATTGTTGGAAAAGCTTTCTTGATTGAAATAAGATTTGTGACTTTGTAACTCTAATCTAAAATCTATAAGCCAAAAATTCCCATATACTAATAGTTTCCCTTGACTTGGTCACTCTTTGCATTAAGTTGAACATCATCTCTATAGCCATCTTCTCCATATGGAAATAACAGAGGATATTGCAAGCCAAGATACAAATGATGTTTCACATCAACTCAATTCAATTTTCTATCTTTTGTTTCAGCAATAATGTCTCTATTACCAAGGGAGGTTTCAATATCAGCTACAATCAAAGCTACTACTTCAGAAGCACTTGGCAGATTGTAGACTCTGCCATTAGTTCCTCTTTTTTGAATCAGCCTTAATTTAACACCACTAAAATCATCCTATTTAAAACGATCTCTAGCATACTGAAAAGATTTGGAGATGACATTGTGTTCATCAATCATTTGTTTCAACATATCTACAACAATTTGATCCAAATTCTCACCAAACTCATCAAATTTGCATAATGTTAAATGCAACACATCAGCCATAATAAAACTTAAAAGGAGAAATGACATGAATAGTAAAATATAAACTTGGAAGCAAATTTAAAAATGTCACAACTAAAAAAAATAAGTATTTATCTAAATGAACACAGTTTATTATCAATCTCATTATCTGTATGATATATGTATAATTACGCAAATTGTGGCACTTCACCATTATGAGGAAAAAGGCTACCTATCAAGTGGTGAACTTGACTGCCAACTCTAAACTAATAAAGTCCTGATATATTTCTAAAGGAAGCATCAACCTTGCCCCCAAAAGATGTGAATGAGAACATCGTGTTATATGCCCTTATATTGCACAAAAAATTCTTACTAATGATCAAAATTATTGTGAAGATGCTAAAGTACTTTTGGAGCTGATTGAAGCAATGGAATTTGAACGTTTCAATTCATGCAACATAAACAAAATTCTAGAAAACTTGTGCTCCGATTTTTTCTTGTTTTCTCCTCATACCATAAGAGCACCCCAAAATCAAGGTATTGTGAATACATAAATATCAAGCAAACATTAAAAAAAAAGTCAAGCAAGAAAGAAAAGAAATTGACGCACATAAGCAAATAGCAATATATACCTTCTTCACAAATGGAAATTGTATTAATAGACTCAGCAAACTCATTTGTTAGGCATGCCAGGTGTTATACTACAAATACAGAAATCATAAAATCATCTCATAAATAAATAGCAAATAATATTTCAATTTATATCATATAACATGTCAAGAATAAAATGAAACACATACTGTGAACTTCTTGCAATGGCAGTGGGGTTTGTAAAAGAGGACGGCAGTGACAAATCTGTACATGTATCATTTTCAATGTCGGCTGCATGCATAATCTAATATAAGTGGACACATAAAAAAATGGAGTAAATAAATTAATTAATTAAGTTGTTATTCCATTACTTGTACAAATAGAATTTACTTCTAAAGTGAATGGGATTGGAGAGTTTTGAACTTGCTTTGTTTTCTTTTTTTTGGTCTATCATAGCCTTACACTTTATCTTTGCATCTGTTTGTTCTAAACATCAATACAGAAATTTAAGTGAATGTCATAAGAATTGATTATTCTAATATTGGAATAGAAAAATGAATGAAAATGTAATAGCAATATATAATATCAAATAGAACCTCGAGATATTGAAGAATGATATATATCATTTGAACTAATAATTGAAGAAATTGATTCATATGTTGTAATTCCTCCTGAATCATAAAAAAATAAAACATATGTGTAATGCTGAAACTAAATTGTATATATTAGAGATATTAAACTCCAGAAATAACCATATAAAAGCCCATTTGTGGAAGGCAAATAATTCAAAACATCTCAAAGAGGCCTCCTAATCGCATGTCCAGCTGTATCAATAGTTGCACATGAAAAAGTGCAATAGTTATCAGTAATAGAAGAATGGTCCACTGAATTTTCTGGTGATGCATAGTTACGATCACAAGGAATTCTTGAAGTTGATGCACTGAAAATTTTTATTAAATGAGAATTACGTATTAAACCAAATGGTGTATACAGATATACAACTGTACAAATAAATAAACTATACGTGTATGTGTATAGATGCAAAACAGTATATAGTAACAAATAAACAGATAAGTCATTCGCCATATTTTTTAAAAGTAAAAGAATAGATTTAAATATATATATATATATATCACAATATAGCAAAACTAAACCAAAACTTTGAATTACAACAAAATTAATTTTTTAATATATATTGCTGTACAAAATTGAGTGTATACAAAAAATAAATGACTATAAATTTCAAATAATTAATTGTGTAATTTATTAGTCATGTAAGGATATAAGCACAAGTATTTGACAACATATAAAAATAGCAAAAGAAAAATAATAATAGCATTGGGAATTTAAATATGGAGTTGATATACAATACACAATCCATGTGCACTATAATTAGGAAGCATTTGATATAGATATGTAATGTAGCAATCACATTTATTTAGATATAGAAACTAACCATACTGGTGATTGTGAGTCTGCGCACATTTCTGAATGTTGCATGGGGTCTTTGTAGCAAGACATTGCAGCTCCAACATCTTTTTAGTTTCTGAACATTGGAGATAAGCCAAAGTCTTACAGCTCTTCCTACTTCAGTTTCATAATGTTGGCCATTGAAGCCAACATTACAGACCATAATGTGGTCCATTTTAGGCATTTCCATAGCTGTTTAGAGAGGATTTTGGAGGGCGTTGCCATCTTTAATGGGAAGATGTTGCAACACCTAACCACTATATATTTCTAGGTCCTTGGCTCAGTTTCTTACCATCCAGAAGCATAACATACTTCTATACACAATCTAAGAGTGAGAAGAGCTGAGTTAGAAGCATCCTATAGACAGTTTTTGAGTTGAAGCTTGCAATGGCTAGAGGTCAGTTTTCTTCAGTTTTTACTTCATTTTGGATGTCATTACATGTTTAAAACATCCTATATAGGCTAATAGTTGGTATCAAAGCCGCTAATGGCCTCTACTTTACTACATTTTTCAATAGGAAACTTGTCCAAACTTCATGTTTTTGGGTTGCTTCATGCATGCGTGAGTTTTGAGTTTTGATTGCTTAAAACTCTTCCTTGTGAAATTCTGATCGATTATGGCTTTGGAAATGTCAAAAAAGACATCCAAAATCGCTAGAAAATATTGAGTTTTTTCGATGGGTCTGAAACGGGTTCGGGTCGGGTTGGTTAACCCAACTAGAGGTAGAAGACGACATAAATGACAAGTCATCTTGGGTAAATGACACATCATTTTAAATATTGACATGTCATTTTGGGTAAATGACATGTTATTTTGATTTGGCTAAATTCAGCTCCTTCCCTCTTGAAATGCACCATTTCATAAATGGTATTTGGACTGGCTTTTAGGGCTTTCGAATTTGGGCCTATTTGGTTTGCTTTCCAGGTCACCATTTTCCAATAGGCTAGGCTTTCTGGGCTACTATTTTGGGCCCATTCCAAATCCAATAAAAAAGAAAAAAGAACCCATTCTATTTTTTGGGCCGAATTTAGGTTAGAATTTTGGACTTTTTCACATGGCCCATTCAGAATTTGGCCTATTATGATTAAAATTTCATGTTAGATATTTTCATATTAAAATTATTATTGTTACTATTTTTGACAAAATTTTTGCCTAGCCCATTAGAAATTCAATTTTTATTTTGTCCAAAACATCATGATTGAAAATGCCATATGCCCAATATTTGTAATTTATTTTTGGGAGCATTTTGGCATATTTAATTTGAGGGAAATTTTTGATTAATTAGTCACATTTTGTTCAAGTTGACTAATTAATTGTTTAAATTTCCATTATGCAAGCTTGCTTTTGCATACTTGTTTAGTTATAAGCAAGCATTTAGCTCTTTTAAAATATCATGTGATTAGTGTCATTTTAGTTTAATTAGAGTTTAGCTACAACACCATTAATTATTCTAAAATTACACATTATGAAATAAATCACATATAGTAAAAGACATAAAATTGTAATTAATATATATGATATGATAATCATTATCCCTCAGGAATGTTATCATATTATATATGTTTAATTAGGATGAGATGATAAATTTTTTTTCTTAATTAGCCACAAAATTTAAAAAGTAAGAGATAATTTACTAGTTTCTTCATAAAGTAGCATGAACCTAATTAAATAAAGTTTAGCCCACAGGTAATTTTATTTGTTAT
Organism: Dicorynia guianensis; assembly: GCA_037013595.1. Lineage (NCBI taxonomy): Eukaryota > Viridiplantae > Streptophyta > Magnoliopsida > Fabales > Fabaceae > Dicorynia > Dicorynia guianensis. The sequence goes on along the minus strand of JASUAB010000002.1, from coordinate 17,079,730 downwards.
TAGGCTCATGATTTGAAATATATGTTTTATATTGGTAAGACATATCATATGGAATAATTAGTTGTCTCAAATTTTGACATAGCATATTATGCAACTTGTCAAACAATTAGTATCTCCGACTTCCAAGTTCCTGAACTTAATGGTGATAATTACAAAACTTGGAAGGAGAAAATTCTTCTTCAATTAGGGTGGATGGATGTTGACTATGCAGTTAGAAAGGAAAAACCTCCTATGCCCATAGATGCTAGCAGTGCTTCAGAAATTAATCTTTATGAATGCTAGGAGCGATCTAACCATCTCAACATGATGTACATAAAGACCAAAATATCTACAAGTATTCATGGATCAATAGGAGAACATGAACACGTCCAAGACCTGCTAAACGCCATTGATGAGGAATTTGAGTCATTAGACAAGGCTCTAGCAAGCACCCTAATGACAAAGTTATCTTTAATGAAACTCACTGGTATAAGGGGTGTATGAGAGCACATAATGCAAATGAGGGACATAGCGGCTTAGTTGAAGAGTCTAGAGGTTGAGATGTCAGAATCTTTCCTTGTGCACTTCATCTTGAACTCCTTACCACCTCAGTATGGACCTTTCAAAATCTCCTATAACATACATAAAGAGAAATGGCTATTAATGAATTATAGACCATGCATGTTCAAGAGGAGGGAAGGCTCCTAGCTGATATGGGAGAAAGTTCACATTTGACTATGCAAGAAAAGAGTAAAAAGCAAGGCAAGGCCAAAGGAAAGGGCAAGGCACCTATTCAAGTTGGCATTAAGAAGGAGTCCGAGTGCTTTTTCTGTAAAAAGAAAGGATACATGAAGAAGGATTGCGCCAAATTCAAAGCCTGGCTTGAAAAGAAAGGTAACTCAACCTCACTCTTTTGTTATGAATCTAATATGGTAGATGTTAGTAGTAATACATGGTGGATTGATTCTAGTGCTATAATCCATATCTCTAATACCTTATAGGGATTTCTAGACCTAAGGAAGTTGGTGGATAGTGAGCAATACATCTATTCAGGAAATAGGATGGGCTCACAAGTAGAAGGAGTAGGAACATGCAAATTAGTATTAGATACTGGTTTTGTTTTGATTTTGAAAAGGACCTTTTATGTACCAAGTTTCTCTGAAAACTTGATTTTAGTTTCAAAACTTGTACCATTTGGATATTCCTTCAACTTTTTAGACAATTTATTCCAATTAACTTATAAATATGATGTTGTTGGAAATGGTACAATTTGTCATGGTCTATTTCAAATTCAATTACAAGACAGTACATCTTATAATTCAAAGCATATTTCTAACAATATAGGTATTAAGAGAAGTTTTATTGATGAAAATTCCTCTATATTGTGGCATTGTAGACTTGGTCATATCTCAATAAAGAGGGTGAAAAGGTTAGTAAAAGATGGAGTACTTAGTACTTTAACTTTGCTAACTTTGACACCTGTGTAGATTGCATTAAAGGAAAGTAGACTAATAAGACCAAGAAAGGTGCTAAAAGGAGTTATACCTCATTAGAAATTGTACATATAGATATCTGTAATCTAGATATAAACTCAAGTAGTCAAAAATACTTTATCACCTTTATAGATGATTACTCACGATACATGTTTCTCTATCTTGTAAATAATAAAAATGAGGGACTAGATGCCTTTAAGGTTTTCAAGGCATAAGTAGAGAAACAATGCGGAAAACAAATAAAGATAGTGAGATCAAATAGAGGTGTGAGTATTATGGCAGATACATTGAAGATGAACAAGCATCAGGTCTATTTGCTAGGTTTCTTTAAGAACATGGGATTGTTGCCTAATACACCATTCCTAGATCTTTGAATTAAAATGGTGTGTTGAAAGAAGAAACCGAACATGATTGGATATGGTGCAAAGCATGCTTAGTAGTTCCAAACTTCCTAAGTCCTTATGGACTGAAGCCCTTAAGATAACTGTGTATATTCTTAAGCAGGTTCCAACCAAGGCTATTGAAAATACACCATTTCAGTTATGGAAAGGATGGAAACCCAATTTAAGATATATGCGCATTTGGGGATGCCCATCAGAAGTTAGGGTTTACAATCCACAGGAGAAGAAGTTAGAGCTGAGGACCATTAGTGGCTATTTTATTGGGTATGCCAAAAGGTCCAAGAGATATAGATTTTATTGTCCATCTCATAGTACTAGGATTGTGGAATCAAGGAATGCAAAATTTCTTGAGAATGACTTGATCAGTGGGAGTGATTGAATTTGAAACTTAGATTTTAAACTAGATCATTTTGGTTCTCAAGCTTCCACACCAAGTGATAGATTGGTTATAATCCATGCCCCTCAAGTACAAATAGATATTGGACAATCAATCATTGAAAATCCATAACCTGTTGACCATAGCCAAGTTGATCCAGTTGATCAACATTTACTAGAATTTGTTAACTAACCAGTTGAGCAACATCCTCTTCAAGAGGATGTTGAGACAACATTAAGAAGATCAACTAGGATAAGGAGGTTAGCAATTCCTAGTGACTATACAGTATACCTACAAGAGTCTGACTACAACATTAGAGCTAAAAATGATCTAGAGACATTTTCACAAGCCAACAGTTGTAGAGAATCTGAATTGTGGCACAATGCCATGAAGGAAGAGATGGATTCCATAGCATCTAATAGAGTCTGGGATCTTGTTGAGTTGCCTAGTGGCTCTAAATCCATTGGATGTAAATGGGTCTATAAAACTAAAAGGAGCTATCAAATAACATCAAGAGATATAAGGCAAGACTCACGGCCAAGGGATTCACTCAAAAGGAAGGAATTGATTACAAGGAGACTTTTTCTCCTATATCTAAAAAGGATTCCCTCCATGTGATAATAGCATTAGTTGCCCATTTTGATCTAGACTACATCAAATGGATATGAAGATGGCTTTCCTTAATGGAGAACTAGAGGAGGAGGTATATATGAAATAACCTAAAGGATTCTCCTTAAATGCCATGAGCATTTAGTTTGCAAGCTCAGGAAATCCATATATGGATTGAAACAGGCCTCACGCCAATGGTATCTTAAGTTTCATGATATTATTTCCTCATTTGGTTTTGTGGAAAATATCATGGATCAGTGTATATACCAGAAGGTCAGTGGGAATAAGATCTATTTCCTTGCGCTATATGTGGATGATATATTACTTACGACCAATAATAGCTAGATGCTGTATGCGGTGAAATAGTTTCACTTAAAGAACTTTGATATAAAGGATATGGGTAAGGCATCTTGTGTCATTATCATTAAGATCCATAAGGATAGAACTTAATATATATTGGGTCTATCACAAGAAACCTATATTAACAAGGTCTTAGAGAGGTTTCGGATGAAAGACTGTTCATCAAGTGTAGCACCTATTGTGAAGGGTGATAGGTTCAATTTGAACCAGTGCCCAAAAGAATGATCTTGAGAGGGAACAAATGCATAACATGCCATATGCTTCTGCTGTAGGAAGCCTTATGTATGCTCAAGTTTGCATAAGACCTGACATTGCTTTCACAGTTGGCATGTTAGGGAGATATCAAAGTAATCCAAAAATGGACCATTAGAAAGCTACAAAGAAAGTGATGAGGTACCTTAAGGGTACAAATCACTACATGTTGATGTACATATGAACTGAGAATCTTGAGTTAGTCGGCTATTTAGATTCAGATTTCACTAGATGTGTTGATTCACAAAAATCAACATCAGGTTACATTTTTATGCTTGCTGGCAGAGCCATGTCATGGAGGAGAGCAAAGTAGACTTTGACTGCTACTTCTACCATGGAGGCTGAGTTCGTATCTTGTTTTGAGGCAACATCACATGGTGTATGGCTAAAGAGCTTTATCTTTGGGTGTAGAATAGTGGATTCTATCTCATGGCCATTGAAGAAATATTGTGACAACTTAGCTGCTATTTTTCTGGCTAAGAATAATAAGAGTGAAAGTCAAAACAAACATATCGATTTAAATACTTAGCCATCTAGGAATGTGTTAAAGAGAATAAAGTTACCATTGAACATGTTAGCACTAGTTGATGATAGCTGATCCTTTAACCAAATGCATGCCACCAACAGGGTTTAAGGATCATGTAACTAAAATGGGACTTGGTCCCACATTGAGACCTTGATGTAAAAATTTTCATCATTTGTAATAAAGCTCTTATTTTATGTATGTTATTTTCTCTTTCTATGTGAACATTTATATTTTGAGAATAACAACAATTAAGAAGACCCTAAATAAGCATAGGGCTTATTTATTAAGTTATAGTGGGTTAAGGAAACAAAATGCATTGTAATACACGGAAGGTAATACTCACTTTAAGAGGACTTATTGCCATGATTCATGTATCTAGTTTTCTACTGTTAGAATTTGAATTGTGGAAACATTATAGTATATATGGACCAAGTTAGAGAATGTGAGTCTTTGCACGTTTCTAAACATTGCATGGGGTCTTTGTAGCAAGATGTTGTAGCTGCAATGTCTTTTCGGTTTTTGAACATTAGAGACAAGCTAACATCTTACAGCTCTTCCTACTTCAGTTTTAGAATGTTGGCCATTGAAACCGGCATTACAGACCATAATGTGGTCCGTTTTAGGCATTTCCATAACCGTTTAGAGAGGATTCCAGAGGACGATCCCTTCTTTGATGGGAAGACATTGCAACACCTAACCACTACATATTTCTAGGTCCTTGGCTTAGTGTCTTACCATCCAGAAGCATAACACACTTCTATACACCATTTGAGAGTGAGAAGAGCTAAGTTAGAAGCATGCCATAGGCGATTTTTGAGTTGAAGTTTGCAATGGCTAGAGGCCAGTTTTCTTCCACTTTTACTTCATTTTGGATGTTATTACATGTTTAGAGCATCCTATGTAGGCTAACAGTGATGACATCAATTGGTTCGGATAACATGAAGATAATCTATTTCTAGTAGAATTAGTCCCTACAAACATTTGACCTAATACAACAGACATAGCCCAAATAAAGATTTTTAGTGATGCTTTATATATAATGCATGAATAGCCATAAAAGCTCGGTAGTACCTGTATAATTCTAATTATAGAACCTATTCAATTTTTTGGAATGAAAACCTAACATCTATTATCAACAATAGTATTAGAATACAAACATAATTTCACATAGATGCAAAGTTGATTATCTATAAATAAATTGACTACCGATAATAAAGAGAAGTGCTACTAGTGTTTAGATTCATAACGTTAGTGGGTATGATAACTATGTTTACCACCCAATTTGATTAGATAGCTTATAGAACATTGCTTACAAAATATTCAGAGAGTGCTGAAGAAAGAAGATGAAGTGTTTTTGGAGATGATAGTAAGAGAGAAGAGAGTTAGTTCAAAGTATTCCCAAGTTCTAAGGGAGCATTACCCAAAACCATAAAGATGGAAATTGGTTGACAGCATTAGCCAATAAAAAAATTTGAAAAATAGTATTTATTTTGGTGGCAAATGCTATCGAAACATTTACTTCATTAAGTACATTTTTCCCACCAAATTGGAGTCATCCATTATTAGGTTGAGTATTTAAGTAGTGTCCATGCAAATTTTGTATTATTTTTTATTATGATTATCACTACCATAGGGCAAAAAATTGAAGCTACATTGAACACAACAATATTGATGAGGATTGCTAGACTTAATAATAAAGCTATATATATATATATTAGGTATATTCATGCTAATTAAGATGCATAATAAAATGATCTAATACTAAAATGATAATAGATAAACAAAACTAATTAAAAATCAATAATGCTAGTAGGAAAGAATATACATATTGAAAATTGAAGTTAATAATGACTAATATAAAGCATACTGAATCGGGAATACTAATAGGCAATTGGAACAATGCCTAAATGGTGGTGGGCCAGTGCAATCATTGCATCATCTAATCCAAAATGTTGCCAACACCCACAGGACTTGCACCATTCAACCTCTATTTAAGGAGAAGCATTCCAAGGGATCAATATCGAAGCATTATCAATCCCAATAGATCTAATTTGATGATGATGAATATAATTTTTAAGGGGCAAAAGAGGGCTCGTGGGAGAAAGTTCTATGCCAACCTCTGAAATCTGACAATAGGATGTTCAAGAAATTGACCCTAGAACTGATTGTTTACATCCTCGTATTCTTGCCTTCCATCAAAGTGGTGAGGACATCTTTGGTGGCAAAATCTTGGCGAAATCTCTGGAAAGACATTTTAGCCTTAAATCTTTACCCAGATCATTTTGATTCGAACGAACTCTTTTGGAGCTTTATGAGACAATTTATCAAGAATTACAACAACTTTATTGTGGTTTAGAAGCCAAATTTTGGACCACACATGTTGTGCTCTAATCCCCCTCTTGAACAAGTGTTAGAGTATAGCATTTCATGTGGGGTTAAGAACATCTCCATGTCTACTAGGTTTTACACCCTATGCTTAGATTGTGTACTCAATTGCAAGACTTTGACCTCTCTAACTATAGTTGGGTATGCGTTCATTCCCCTCTCTCTAGATTTACATCTTCTGACAAATCTTTACTTGGAGAGATTTGTTTATTTTATTGTTCACAAGACTTTAACAACAGACCCATTTCAAAATCTTACTAAGCTCCACAATTTGTACCTTAGTGGATGCCAACTATAGTCTAATGAGAATGGAATAGTCATAATCAAAAACATATCACTCCTGGCAAGTACTTCTTCAAAAAGAAGCAATTCGTGAAAGTGATAGCACCTTCTCTTAAATAGATGACTCTAGGAGGCAAGAAGTGTGGGCACTCCAAGATTGTTTTCAAGCTCTCTGAGTTAGACAATCCATCCACCCCTACTTTGACATTTTAGATATGAGCATCCACACATTCCTTTGCCTACTAGTTCATCACGTTTAGTGATAGTATTTTTTTGGTTGGTCTGTAAAGGTTGGATATTAGTAGTGCTGTTCATTTGACTTTGTTAGTTTATATAGAAGCCATATTTTTGTTGGCTAGTGGCTTTTACCAGGATTTCAATTTTTTGGCTACACCTATTTTGATGGTATAAGGACATTTAGACAAATTAGTTAGAATATGTAGATAGTTAAATATATTACTTAGTTTTTCTTTGTCATATCAATAGTATATTATAAAATTGGTGGATGCATATGACAATCACCCAATATAGATGTAGTGATTATCATTCATATCATATATTTTGTTTGCATATTTTGGGTGGACAAGTAGTCATTACAGACTAATTAGAGCATTCTACAAAGATGCACACTTTGTTCTTTGACGGATGAAATAGTCATCATCAGAAATATGTCACTCCAAGTTCTCACCATTGGCAACTGATTTTTCAAAAAAAAAAATAAGCAATCAATGAAGGTGATAACATAGGTGCCTCAATAGATGAATCTAGAATGAAAGATGTGTGGGTGGGCAAAGACTATTTTAATCTTTTCTGAGATGCAACCCTCACATCTTATCCCTGAATATGTAACCGAATGAGTTGTACAATAACTGCTTGAATAATAAGAGGACATCCTTAGTCTACATAGGTTATATGTATGAATTTGACTTTGGTATAAGCCTAATGTAGTAATTATTTGGTTGCTGTCAACTTGATATGTTGTGTAGTTATTCCTATCTGGCAATATAAATCAGTATGTATTTGGAGCTAATTTATGTAAATACATTGAAGGGAAGTCTTAATCCCCTAATATCAATGAAGCTGTTACTTTGCTGGTATAAGACATTCAATTATCAAAATTTTTTTAAATGCACATTCAAATTGTAGTACACAAGAAAAGCTATGTTCATCAATAATGCATATAGGAAATTAATAAATGTTTCAAAAATTTGGTAAGAAAAGTAAAATATTAAGTGAAAATATTGAATTTACTAAAGCAAAAATTATAATGAAGTAATAAAGTTGTCCAAATGGAGGAAAATTGGCAGTATAGGCTAACTAATAAAAAATGGTTGAGTAATTTGATTCCAATGATTAGATGCTTTATAATTTAATTGTTGTTGCCATTATTAGCCAAATACAGTCTTAATGAAGCATTTGTTCACGCTCATCCATGACAATCTCTATTAAATAGTGAATATAAAATGCATTGGGAAGATGTGTTACACGTGCATTGACTTATTTGGACTTGATTTGCTAACTCACTACACAGTCATGTAACTGCATCAAGGTAAAAGGTAATCCAGAGTTCACTAGTATATATCATGATTTCATTCTAATATTTGTGGTCAAACACTTCATTATTCCCATTTAACATTAATAGATAAAGCAAAAAAGGATGCAGAGCAACTAACCACTTATGGCGTTGCTTTGGGAGCCAATTATATCATCTCAATAAATTAGGATTGAGCAATTTTAATTCAATCATTCCATTATCAAAATGCCAAATGATGCAGAAGGAATGATTAAATGCACATTTGATGTCTATTTAAAAAAACATTCATAGTGCAAAATAATCTACAAAACATATTCTTGCTATTCATCTGAAATCAAGTATGGATAGAATACTGTAGGGTCAAAAGCTTGTTTGTAGGACACCAGTTAGTTGACACATGACACCCAACAATGATAAACGATGAGTTTATCATCCATATATTATCATTCCTCCCTTCGATTGAAGTAGTAAGGATTAGAGTATTGGCTAAGTTTTGGGCCAATTTATGGCAAGACATTCTAGCTTTCAATCTTTACTCAGAAGATTTTGACTTAGACTCTGTGTTCTGGTTGTTTGCTAAAGAGTTAGTTTAGTATCATAATCCTAGAGCAAAGATATTAGAGCTTGACTTTGGTGAGCATACCATTTACACTGATCCACATGTTGAAAAAGTTCTACTAATAGCATTGAGCATGAGTGCAGAAAATAAACATGACAACTAGATTTTACCATATATGCATAAACCACTTGCTCAGCTATAGGACTTGCACCTCTCTAAAATTAAATTGGGTATTTGTGCATCCCTATGTTATTGGACTTACCCAATCTAGCATCTCTCCATTTGGAGAAATATGTTTTTCTTACCATGGAAAACACACATACTGCAATCCATTTGCCAACTACATAAAGCTTTAGCATTTGTATCTGATAGGTTGCCATCTAAACTGCAATGATAAAGGAAAATTGATCATCAAGAACAGTTCACTTCAAGTGATAATAATGGGGAAGAACTTTGTTAGGCTACATCAATGGATCAAAGTCATCGTTCTACAGTTAAGAGAGATAAATCTTATCGGGAAGAAGTATGGCCAATCGAAGATTCTATTGAAGGTCTCTAATGATAACACCAGGCCACATAGATGTTTAAGTGCATGGGAAGGCAACTTTTGTTGAGATATGTAGGTCTTTTGATATTGGAGTGGATATTATGTTTTCTGCAGTGAATATTGTTTTTTCTTTTTGTAATATGTATAAAATGAATTCGATCAATGAAATCCATATCCAAAATATAAGAGTTTAATATTATGGTTGTGTCAACAATAAATAATTATTTACACTTTCTATTATAAAGGACCTCGTTCTTGTACAAAAGTAAACATTTTATTTTATGCAATCTAAGTAATGAAGAGAGTTAATAACAAAATATAGCAGCAACTAAGCAAATGAACTTGGTATGCAATATAATTGAATCAAAACTCAAAAAAGACAGCATCGACAAAATTTTATGCATTGTTGACGGATAATCCTTATGGGTTATGCTATAGCCAAGATTGTAATTAATAGTTTATCTCTGAGGCTAAAGCACTTGTAGCTTATGGTTGTTATTAATTAATAGATACTATTTATTTTCATATTATTTTATTAACATATTGTGGTTACTCTTAACTACATACGTAATGAAGTGCAGATAATTGGTGAGAATAGAAAGTAGGATGAATATACACAACTGTGTATGACATTCTCAGAAAGCAAGAGGAATATATTGTAAAGAATGTTTTCGAAAAAAGGTGACTGCTTAATGTAGCAATGTAGGTGTTATAAGAAGGTTGAGAGTGATGTGCCACCTATGCATTGAGTATAATAATTTACTTTCTAATAGACATCAATGAGATTATTGTCTGCCACTATCACTAACACTTTTAATAGGGCAGCTGCATCAATGCTTATCCAAAATTCTGGATAAAGTTGATACACCTAGGGGTGTGCTCTAAACACAAACATTAACAGGGCATCATATAAACCAATGTCGGTCATTTCACATCACAACTCATGCAATAAATTAAGCCAAAAGTTGAGGATTATTGTTAGCATAGAAATAGGTAGCAATAATCAGACAATCATAGCAGGCATCATTTATTTGAAGTTATAATGCAACTTAACATGACAAAGGGAAAAACAAAAGATATGTTTCAATCCAACAAATAATTGACCAAACATCAGAAATAAATTAATAAGAAATAACTATAAAGTACCAAGAGTGAGATTGATAATATCAAGTCAGATAATGCATAAAGTTTACAAAAGTACTTAACAACATCACAACTAAAAGAACTAATTAACATAAGTCAAACAAATATGTCAATAATAAATTACAAAATCATTCATCATCCATCCTAGGAGTTTTAGTTGGTCTGATCTTAGAAAGCAACACATCATCACCAACTACTTCTTTCCCTTTTGAAACTGATCCGCATGCATTAACAAGTTTACATTTTCCATCAGTTCGTCATTGTCACAAGTCTAGCTCTCAACATCCTATAAGAAGATTAAAGATTGTTATGATTATGGCCAGTAAAAATAAAATTGCAAAATATAATTGTAAGGAGAAAGAGAAGAGAAAGCACACAAATATTTAACGTGGCAAACCCAATGAGGGAAAAAACCACAGGCAAAAGGAAAAACTTCACTATATAGAAATTCTGTTACAAGGTTGAAATTCGTACTAAATAACTAACCCAAAAAATTGCAATTTTATGCAATACCCAAAAGATCCCAAATTGCCGAAATTCTGCAATTCTAAAGGCATATTAACTTCTCTTATGCAGTATCCAATTATAGCTACAACTCTCCTTTCTTCTTTTTTTTTTTTTTTTTGGTTTTTGGAATTTAGGTCAAACCACAACAATCTCCACCTTGACATGGATTCTAAAAATAAACTTCAACAAAGAAACTCTCCACCTCTTCCACAAAAGCTTCTAAGAGCAAAACTCAACAATGAACACCAATTAAGTCCAAGCAACACTTGAACTTCTTAATAGGCAAAGGCTTAGTGAGCATATCAACTAGATTGTCTACAGTATCATTCTTCTTAATGGAAATTTCACCCTTGGCAAAAACATCCTAAATAAAATGGTACTTAATGTCAATATGTTTGGCTCTTTCATGATACATCTGATCTTTAGCTAAGTGAATTGCACTCTGACTATCATAATGAACAATAATAGAAATAGATTCATATGTAATTTCACTAACCAAACCTTTTGACCAAACTGCCTCCTTAATAGCCTTTGCTATTGCCATATACTTTGCCTTTATGGTAGATTAAGCGATGGTAGATGGAAGTGTAGCCTTCCAACTAATTGCACAACCTCTCAAAGAAAATGCATATCCTGTTAAAGACCTCCTCTTATCAAGATCTTCAGCATAGTTTGAGTCCACAAAACTTGTCAAACTATCAGTACTCTTTCCATATACCAAATGAGCATTTGCATTACTTACCAAGTATCTAAGTATCCACTTAACTACTTCCCAGTACTATTTACTAGGATTAGCTAGATACCTGCTCACAATACTGACAACTTGTGTTATATCAGGTCTAGTGCATATCATCAAATACATAATGCTCCTAACTACACTGGAATAAGGAATGTGCAACATGTGGTTCATCTCTTGATTTGTTGTTGGACATAAATTTGCTGAAAGTCTGAAATGAGTAATAAGAGGAGTAAACACTGGTTGGCCCTTTTTCATGCAGAACTGACTCAATACCTTTTCAGTAAAAGCTTTTTGAGAAAGGTATAATTTCCCATTTGACCTATCTCTTATAATCTCAGTACAAGAATCCTTTTAGTAGCTCTCAAATCTTTCATGTCAAAAACTCAACTGCTGTTTCACTTTTTTTATCTTAGTCATGTTAGATGCTGCAATTATCATATCATCAACATATAATAGCAAATACACAAAGATTTATTAGGAAGCCTTTTAAAATACACACAATTATCATAATTGCATCTTTTAAATTCAATAACTCATATAAGAGTCAAACCTTTTGTATCACTGTCTAGGAGATTACTTAAGACCATACAAGTACTTCTTTAGCAAGCAAACATGATCTTCTTTACTACCAACTACAAACCCCTCAGGTTGATGCATTTAAATTTGTTCATCAAGATCATCATGTAGAAATGTAGTTTTCACATCCAGTTGCTCTAACTCTAAATCATTCATAGCAACCAATGAAAGCAAAATATGAATAGAAGTATGCTTTACAATAGGTGAGAAAACTTCATTAAAGCCAATGTCTTGTGCTTGATTGTAGCCTTTAGCTACCAACCTTGCCATGTATCTAACATCTAAGGCACTTGAGGTATCAGACTTTTTCTTGAATACCCACTTGCAACCAATAATCTTCTTCTTTTCTAGTGGCTTAACAAGTGTCCAAGTTTGATTTTTCTAAAGAAATTGAATCTCTTTTTGCATAGCAGAGATCCAATTTGCAGCATTTTCAAAAGATATTGCCTCCTTGTAGCTTATAGGCTCATTGTACTCCATCTCTTTTGTTACAGCAAGAAATAGGCAAAATTTGAATAACCCTACTTCTCAAGTGGTTTAATATGTCTCCTTGGCCTGTCCTTAGCTATGGTGTAAGACTATACTTGTGAAGATTCTAAAGTCTCTTTTGAATCACCATCTATAGAACTAGGAATAAAGAATTGATTAGGCTAAACAAGAACTTCAAATTCTACCTATTGTCCACCTTTTTCTTTATTCTAAATAACTAATTTTGTAACTTCTTTCTTTGCAAGCATGGAATATTCATCAAAAGTTACATCCCTGCTAATATGAAACTTGGACTGATCTAGACACCATAATCTGTATCCTTTCACACTAGATGAGTACCCAAGAAATACATATTTCTTTGTTGTAGGCTCAAGCTTTCCTTCATTAACATGTGCATAAGCAGGACAGCAAAAAATTTTCAAAATAGAATTATCAATACGTTTGCCAGACCATACCTCTTCTAGTGTTTTGCATTCAATGGCTATAGAGGAGATCAGTTCACCAACCAGTAAGCTATGTTAATAGCTTCAACCTAAAATTCCTTGCCTAAGCTTGCATTTATATTTGTCCTCTCTACAACATCATTCTGTTGAGGTGTTTTCACAATGGTTCTATGCCGAGCAATGCCTTCTTTTTTGCAAAACTCATTGAACTCATCATTACAAAATTCAAGACCATTATCTATTCTGAGTCCTTGACTTGTTTTCCTATCTACTTTTCAAGTAAAGTCTTCCACTACTTAAAAGTCACAAATACTTTATTTTTCTGCTTTAGAAAATAAACCCAAACTTTCCTTGAATAATCATCAATAAAAGTCAACATGTATCTAGAGTGACTACCTTTAGAAGGAACTTGAGAGGGCTCCCAAAGGTTTGAATGAATATAGTCGAGAGTTCCTTTTGTCTTGTAAATGACTAAACCAAAACTTAACTGCTTTTGTTTGCCAAAGACACAATGTTCACAAAACTCCACTCTTTCCTATAATTTGGCCACTTAACAAACCTCTCTTGCTCAATGCTATCATGCCTCTCTCACTCATATGCCCTAATCTCATGTGCCAAATTTTAGCAACATCTGAATTAGAAATAGAAGTAACAGCAACTATTGTTGAACCTATAATAGTAAAACCTTACAAGAAATACAAAGTGCCAATTCTATTTGCTTTCATCAGTAAAAGTGCACCCTTAGAGACTTTAAGCACACCATCTTTACATTTATATTTATAGCCATTCTTTTCTAAAGTGCTAGAGAAATTAAATTCTTTTTCAAATTTGAAATGTGTTTCACATTTAACAAAGTTCTAATTATACCATCATGCATTTTGATTTTCATAGTGCCTATCCCAGCATCTTTACAAAGATGATTATCACTCAAAAACACACCTTCATTGAATAGCTCATAAGTGGTAAACCAGTCCCTGTTAGGAGTCATATGCTATGTAGCTCTTGAATCCATCACCCAAATAGTTTCAAATCTAATTTTAGCATGAGTAACACAAAGCAGATCACTTGTCTCATCTTCTACTACATTAGCTTCTCCTAATTTGGCCTTATTGTCAGCTACTTTTTTCTTTTTCTTCAGTTTAAAGTAGTCAAATTTAATATGTCCCTTCTTCTTGCAATAATTACAAATCAGATTCTTATGTTTAGACTTTGATCTTGTCAAAATTAGGATTTCTTTCCTTGCTTCTTCCTTTATTAACAAATGGACCAACACTCTGATCACCCCCTTCAACAGATGTCAAATTATTATCAAGTTTTTCTTTAGCTTGCAAATTTGACCTGACATTATCAAGGAAAATTTCTTCTCTACCATAGATTATAGTGTCTCTAAAATTTTTATAAGAAGTAGGCAATGAACATAATAGTAAAAGCACTTGATCCTCATCATCAATCTTCACATCTATCTTGCTTAAATCAATAATGATGGAAGTAAATTCTACTATATGAGATTTCAATGGAGTACCTTTAGACATTCATAGAGTATAGAGGTGTTGCTTTAACCATAAATTATTGGTGAGAGATTTCATCATGTACAAACTCTCCATTTCAACTATGCACTTACTGCAGTGTTTTCAGTGAGAATTTCTTGAAGAACTTCACTACTAAAGCATAACTGAATAGAAGAAAGAGCTTTGTCATATATATCATCCCATTTAGCATCTGTCGTAGTCTCGGGCTTCTTTGTCTTCCTAAGTAGTGCCCTCTTTGTGCCTTCTCTTAATAGAATTGCCATCATCCTAACTTGCCAGCGAGCAAAATTAGTTAACCCATCAAATTTCTCAATATCTGTCTTATATGTTATTGCTAAAGTAGAAGCCATTAAGAACCAAGCTCTGATACCAAATTGTTATGACAATGGCCAGCAAAAATAAAATTACAAAATATAATTATAAGGAGAAAGAGAAGAGAACATACATAAATATTTAACATGGAAAACCTAATGACGGAAAAAACCACGGGCAGAAGGGAAATTTTCATTATATAGAAATTCTGTTACAAGGTTGAAATTTGTACTGAACAATTAACCCTAAAAACTGCTATTTTATGCAATACCCAAAAGATCCTAAATTGTAAAAATTCTACAATCCTAAAGGCATCATAACTTCTCTTATGCAGTATCCAGTTATAACTACAACTCTCCTTTTCTTTCTTCTTTTTATTTTGGTTTTTGGAATTTAGGTCAAACCAAAACAAAGACTTATGAGGTATTTGTAAACATCGCAAATAGGATAACTTAAATATGTATACTGTGCATATCATACTAGATGTTTTTCATTAAGTGAAGAGTATTTGTCAACTTCACAATTTTATCAAACATAAATTTATCTTGTAAAGAGCAATTGTTAGTATAAGTGTAATGCATAGTTTCAAATTTTGCTAGTCAATTATGTAAACCAACTTGAGCTATAGTTGGAGTATTGAATGTCTTAAGAAAGGAAGCTATAATGCTCAAATCATTGCATATGCTTCCTACTTGGTAGGTGGATTCCTCCATAGTGGAAATGTTATGCTTCTGAACATTCAACTTAAAATGGTTTACCTTAAAGAGCATCAAGTTCTTCTAGATATCTCTCTAAATCACCAACCTGGTAAACAGCAAACATTAGAAATAATAGAATGTAATGCATAACACTAAAGCAATATTAATTCAAACAATAAAATAGTAATCACCCTATCCAAATGCAAAGCTTAAAGTTCAATAGCAGTTATTGAAAATAACCATGTGCAGTCCTTATCAAATGAAATAACAGATGCTAAATTAGAAGAATCTATAACTCTTATTTGAACACTAAACTTGTAACACATAAAGAGCAAATTGTGTAATGATGTGATATTTTAAATAATATGTTACAAATAATAAAACAAACAGTAAATAAAAGATAAATAGACATAACTTGGAAGATAAGAATCCTAATGAGTGTGGCAAATTTTACATACCACATATTAAAGTCAGCACATACACCATGGCTACATTTCTTACAGCTCTTATGCTACCAATTGAACCTACACTTAACTCCCTTAATCGTAGCATAGGTTACACACATCATAACCTGAAACAAATATTTTTAGATATATCATAGCAAAGTATATTACATTCAATATGTTAAGTGTATCAATTTACCTCTTGGCTATCCTTGATATTAGATTTTGTCTTTCATTATGTCTAAATAAGGAAATTACCTTCCAATGAATAAGAGGATTGCTGTAACAATTGGGTTAAGACTTAAGAACCATTGTCTTGATTAATAGGTGTCGACATCGCAATGCAAAGCAATGATAAAAAAATATAGGATTTGGGAAACTTTGAGGTTTTGGAAAATATGGTAAAAGTTTGAAATTTTTAAAAAATTGAAGTAGCCACCAATCAATTTAAGTGGTGAGATCGGATATCAAAAAAATAGGTTTGCATCACAAAAATTAGGTTTGAGGGTTGGTTATGTATAGGGAAGGTATTGACACCCTTACAATGCTCTTTTGGTACCACATTAGTGTTTTGTTACCTTTTAATTTCAAATTGTGCTTTGATCTTACCCAAAACAAACTTATTTATTTTTTAATTTTTGTTTGTCCCACTATAGCTTCTTTTGGTACCACATTAGTGTTTTGTTACCTTTTAATTTCAAATTGTGCTTTGATCTTACCCAAAACAAACTTATTTATTTTTTAATTTTTGTTTGTCCCACTATAGCTTCTACACATGATTAAGCATGATCCGTAATTAATAGCACTATGAGTGGCGTTTAGCCATTAATGTGGAAAGTGAAATGTTCAATGCTTGGATCGCTAGGGCTTATATCGAGATTGACTACCTAGCTTGACTAAGGTTGACCTAAGTAGATTAGGATTTTAAGAAAATATCCAATTTGACTAAGGTTTGACCCAATTGGATTGGGGTTTAAGAAATATTGGATTTTGTGGGAATTTTGGAGAGAGATGAATTTGTATCATGCCATAGGGATTTTGTCAATTTCTCCAACACAACCTACGACGCAATTACCTTCAGGATAGTTAACAGTAATCACTTTCCCTAATCATACTAACAACTATTGTTGAGAAAAGTCAAAGATTCAGAATAGATTGGTGCTTTAAGGAGTCGAATTGTCATACTTACATTAAAGGGGTTTCATCAATTTATCCACCATAACCTAAAACATAATTATCCTAGGAAAGGCCAACAACAGTCACTTTTGCCAAATGCATGCAGTGTTACACTTAGGGGAATTGTGGTTCTCAAAAAGGAAGGTGGGATTCTCAAGAACGGGTATTGGATTTTAAGGTAAGGATGTTAGTCATGATAAGTGAGTTATGCCAATTTCTCCAACATAACTCCTAACGTAATTTCCTTAGGATAGTAAGCTATGATCGCTTTCACCAACCACTCCAATGACTGTTGTCAAGAAAGTTTAGGGGTTTAAAAATGTTGAGCCATAGACTAGGAATTTTGAGAATTGCATATTCCTAACCCTTTCCTTGAACTTTGGAAGAACAAAAAAGAAAAAATGTTTTAATTCAAAAATTGATCTCCGGGAGTTTCAAAATCCCCAACTTTCTCACATTCAACTTGAAAGAAATTTAACAATAATCTAATCAAGTGACAAAATTAAATGAAACACAAACACAAATGTTTCAATATTTTCCACATTCAATATAAATTTAACAAGCTAAGAAGATAATTAAAATAAAAGTGAGATAAAAAAGCATGAATATTAAACCCAAATCAAGTTAAATTTAATTCATACAAAAATCCATGGCCCATTCTATTTTCAAGAAAAAAAAAGGAAAAAAGGGCCTAACTATAGGCCAAACAAGAAGAGGCGATGGTTAGGTTTGACAAGCCCAAACCATGGCCTTCTTAGCTTATTTTAAAACAAAAGTTATATATATATATATATATATATATATATATATATATGAAGACAAGAAGTAGCCACTGTTTGAGCACTTGACCCAAGTTGTGGCAGCCTTTGTGTAAAAAGTCATTTTTGCACTTCTTTTATATGTATATATATATATGAAGATAAGGAGTGACCACAATTTGGGCACTTGGCCTAAGCAGTGGTAGCCTCCCTACAAAAGAGTCACTATCACCTTTTTTCCTTAAGGTTAATTAATCATGTATTTAAAAAGTAATACTGTTAAACCTTATGATCCTTTTTTTTGTTAAACTTCCAAATTTTTTGAAAAATAATGCTAGTTTTGTTAAATGAAATTATGAAACCAAAATAATTTTCTGCCTAATGAATTTTTTTTCTATATTTTCCTAAAACAAAAGGAAATGACAGAAATAATACAACTAAATTTCACAATTTTTATCAAAAATTCTTCAAACCAATACCGAAATTCTCAAAAAAATTTTTGGTTCTAACGACATATTTTATTTTATTTTTCTAGAATATTTTTTCTTTTTTATTTTTTTTTGAGTGAGCAATTATTAGGTGCATCCTACCCTATGGAGGGTGCAATGCACCCTTCTCCTTCAAAACTACACCTAAAGGTGTAGTTTTGAAGGAGTCTCGAGCCTCGTGGTTTCATGGCTCTAGATTATCCTGGAGCCACCCTAACCTGCAATGCCTTCTGCCACTGCAGGTGACTCAAAGGTGGAACATCCTGTGGCAGTGTTATAACACCACAAGAGAGGAATGTAAGATCTTCTCTATTACAACACCCTTCTTCAACGTGATTCCCATGCATGCTAAGTCTAAAACTTTAGCCAAGACTCACCCATGTCTCATAATAGCACAGCAAGATCAATCCAGGAATACTAAGCTATAACAGAGACATGCATAAGGAAAAATAAGGAGTTAAGAGACTTAGCAAAGAATGGCTAGAGACATAGCAGGGAATGTACATACCTCAATCATACACTCTTTGCTCCTCTCCACAAACCTTCACTCCTATATTCCCTCTTATACTCTAGTTGCTCTTAGTCTTAAGTGTTACTTCACTCTCTCTTGGGTTCTTCATTTTCTCTAAATCTCTATTTCAGTCTTCCACTCTCAAGTGTTTTACTTCTCTTGACTGTTTATTTTCCTTAGCTTTTGCAACACTAACTCAGTATTTCACCTTGGCTTCCCCTATTCTTTCCCCTACTTTTCAAAATAAACTGAAAAACCCCTTAAATAGAGCTCTCAGCCCCTCTTCATTCTCTCTATTCCTACCCTTTTCACTTTAGCTAGAAAATATCTCCAACACCCATCATTATGTTTTCTTCGAATTTCGAATGCATTAAATGAAGATAGCAAATTGGATTTTGGTGAGCTCATTGTCTCCTCACTCTGCTTCGTCTATCCTTTCCCATTTCATAGGGCACTTTAGGGACCTTAAATTGAAAAAAAAAAGGTCAGTCATGGTTTGGGCTTTTAGCCCAAACCATGACCAAAGCAAATTTGTTTTAATTAAAGATTTTATTATTATTCTCTTATGATTTAATGTTTAAAAATGCCCTTAAAAAAAAAACTTTTTACCTTGGCCTATTTTAACCCCAAAAGTTTTTCAACTTTAAGCATAATTTTATTATTAATATTATTTTTTTAAAAAATTACATACTCATTTTATTTTTGAGGTTAGGACAAAATTAGGAGTCTACAAAATTCCCCCCTTTGCTTATTTCCTAAGGATTAGGAGATGAGCAAAGGTAGAGAGAGACACTAAATTTGGCCGAGCCTAACACATGTGATAGCCTAAATCTCTTTGCTAGGTGAGAATCGAAGAAGCAAAATTCAATCATTACTTGATTATCATGACAATAAAGCAGTCTTGGGATTCTTTTTAGGTACAACTTGTGATGTGCGAGATTATAGTATTTCAAAGATGGATTACCAATTAGGGCATCTATGAAGACCTAGGATTTTGCCCATGCACCTAGGCTTAATTTATAATTATGAAATTACTTTAATGTGAAGGGTTACTGTCTACCCAACAGGAACCAAAGATAACAACCTTGGATTTTCTCATGTTCCTAGGCTAGGTTCATGATTGTGAAATTGTGAAGGGTTACTGTCTACCCAGCAAAGACCAAAGATAACGACCTAGGACTTCCTTGCTTACCTAGGCTCAATTCATGATTGTGAATTGTGAAGGGTTACTATCTAGCCAACAAGGACCAAAGATAATGACCTAAGACTTTCTCGCTTACCTAGGCTTAGTTTATGATTGTGAAATTGTGAAGGGTTACTATTCACCTAACAAGGTCCAGAGATAATGACCTAGGATTTCCTCGGTTAACTAGGCTTAATTCATGATTGTGAAATTATGAAGGGTTATCATCCACCTAGTAGGGACCAGAGATAATGACCTAGGATTTCTTCATGTATCTAGGCTTAATTCACGATTGTGAAATCAGTTTAATGTGAAGGGTTACTGTCCACCTAACAAGGACTAAGGATAATAACTTAGGATTCTCTGCATTCCTAGCCTCACCCTAAGAATGCATGCTTGACAGGCGAATATATTTGTCACATTGATATACTTGACATGCAGACATGCTTCACATGTGAAAGACTTGACCTAAAATTGGCATGCTTGACATGCAAAGGGCTTGACTTAAAAATGGTATGCTTGACATACGAAGGGCTTGACCTAAAAATGGTATGCTTGACATGCAAACAGGCTTGATACATGAAAGGCTTGACCTAAATATGGCATGTTTTATAGTTTCTACTTTGGAAAGTTTGTCAAAGGAAATCCCACAAATCCAACTTACTTTCCCAATCTAGACTTATGAAGAAAGCATTTAAGTTTTGGAAATATTGCTTGCTAGTTTAGGCTAGGTTAATCATTGATATTTCAAAATCCTATCCTTATGATGTTGATCCCTCACCTTCTTGCTTGAGATACCGGTTGCAATTTTCCTCTTGCATTACCTTGCACTCCTTAGATCATGATTAAAATTTTTTGCAAACCCTTTGAAACTAATTTTCAAACTAACTAACTTGATTAGCTTAAGCCATTTCCTATTTATTTAGATTTTAACAAATATATAATTTAGAAAACACTGCATTTTGATAGTTACCCATTCATCATGTTTCAAGTATATGATAACATGCAATCACAAAAGGGACAAGGTAAATTTCAAGAAATATGGAATTTTATTCATCCCGGCTTTACATCCCTTTTAGGGTTTTGATGGTCCAAACAATAATGCATTGCACAAAATTAGAATAAGTACAAAATTAGGCAACAAAGATTCAAGTGAGGTCAACGAGGTCTTTTGAAGGCAATTATTGAATTTAGACTATGCTTAAATCCCAAATCTTGGCCCTTGGTTGATTATGTGCCAATCATTAGGCATAATATTTCTTGATAGCATCTGAATTCACTAAGTTGGGTAGCTCATCTTCATCCATGTTGACAAGAATTAATGCTCCCCTAAAGTATACCTTTTTCACTACATAGGGTCCTTCATAGTTTAGGGCTCATTTGCCTCAATTATCGTCTGCAATCAGGAGAATCCTTCTCAACACTAAGTCTCCTTCATAGAATTTCCCCAATTATTCTTCGTCAAGTTGAGTTTCCATTAACACTCTCAATGATGGTATTTCCACC
Organism: Dicorynia guianensis; assembly: GCA_037013595.1. Classification (NCBI taxonomy): domain Eukaryota; kingdom Viridiplantae; phylum Streptophyta; class Magnoliopsida; order Fabales; family Fabaceae; genus Dicorynia; species Dicorynia guianensis. The sequence continues at coordinate 17,057,926 of JASUAB010000002.1, read as the reverse complement.
TCAAACAATAGCACAGCTTCCATCCCATACACTAGAGAGAATAAGGTTGCCCCAATTGAGGTTCTCATTGATGTATAGTAATCGTGGAGGGCGAAAGGCTACAATTCATGCCAAACTCTATAAGTGATAGTTATTTTCTCTATTATTTTCTTGATATTCTTATTTGCTACTTCTACTTCTCCATTCATCTCAAGATGATATGGGGTAGAGTACGGTGAACTATCTTAAATTGTTTATACAATTCTTTCATCATTTTACTATTAAGGTTATATGCGTTATCAATGATGATCCTTTTTGGGAGACTGTATCTGTAGATGATTCCTCTCTTGAGGAATTTAAGGACCACTACCTTTGTTGCACTTATATAGGAAGTGGCTTCTACCCACTTCATGAAGTAATCTATCACCACTAGGATGAAGTGATGGCTGTTCTAAGCTTTAAGTTTGATGGGCCCAATCACGTCCATGCCACACATGGCAAAAGGCCATGTGATGTTAACACACTAAGTGTAAAAGGGGAAGCATGAATTTTGTCAGTGTAGATTTGACACTTGTGGCATTTTCTAACATAATTGATATAGTTAGATTCCATAATGGACCAATAGTACCCTGCCCTTCAGGCTTTTCTAGCCATGGCAGGACCATTGATGTAGCTTCCATACACCCCTTCATGTATTTCTTGCATTACTGTCTATACTTTCTTGGCTTCAACTCACCTTAAGGAAATAGTGTCATAATTTCTTTTGTATAGATCTTCGCCCTAAGGAAGAATCCCTTTGCTAACCCCCTTAATGTCCTTTTATCACTTTTTGATGCACCTATTAGGTATTCTCTATATTTGATTAGCCACTTAATGTCTTCATACCACAACTTTTCATTCGGTTCTTCTTCTACAAATGAATAATAAGTTGGCAAATCCCGTATCCTAATCTTAGAAAGATAATCTATGTCTACCATCGAGTACATGGATGATAGTGTTAGTAGGGTATCTGCCATTTGATTTTCCTTTTTGGGTACATGATTGAAGGTAATATCTTTAAATTGCCCTACTAACTCACATATGTACTTTCAATAAGGAATTAACTTAGGATCTCTAGTCTCGTACTCTTTTTTCAATTGGTAAATTATTAGCACTGAGTCCCTATACACATCCAAAAGATTGATTTGATAGCTCAGGCTTACTTTGATCCCCATAGTGCAAGCCTCATATTCTGCTATGTTGTTAGTGCATTTACAGCATAATTTAGTAGTCATCAGGTAATGCTTCCCTTTTAGGGATACCAAAATTGCACCAATCCCATGCCTCAGTGCATTTGGTGAACCATCAAACATTAATGACCATCTTTCTTCTCTAAATAATTCATCTTTGGTAGACGAAGCCATTATATTTTTATCTAAGAATTTGAATTGGACAAGTTTATTTTCTAAAATCAAATTATTAGCAAGGTGCTCAGTGATCATGCTTCCTTTTGTTAACTTCTATGAGATATACTGGATGTCATATTCTGATAAAAGCATATGCCATCTTGCGATTCTCATAGTGAAGATAAGCTTCTCAAATATATATTTTATCAAATCTATCTTTGAGATTAGCCAAGTTGTGTAGCGTAACATGCATTACTTGAGCCAATAAGCTACCATGCTAGAGTGCAACAAGTTTTTCTATCATTGAATATTTCAACTTGTAATTAGTAAACTTCTTGCTCAAGTAATAAATTAACTGCTCCCTTCTTCCAATTTCATTATGTTACCCTAGCATGCAACCCATTGATCCTTCATGCATGGTCAAATACATGAATGACAGCCTTCCTGGCACTAGTGAGCCAAGATTAGTGGATTTTGAAGATATTGGTTAATCTTATCAAATGCTTCTTGATAGTGCTCATCCCATTCAGCATTCTGATTCTTGCGAAGGAGGTTGAAGATTAGTTTGCAAGTGGCTATTAATTAGGATAGAATCTAGCAATATAATTAAGCCTTCCTAAGAAACCTTACACTTTCTTTTCTATTTTAGGTTTAGGCATACCTATGATGGCTTTGTCTTTGTTTGGATCTAACTGAATGCCTCTTTTACTAACCATATACCCTAGTAGTTTCCTTGATCTCACACCAAAGGTGTATTTTGCTGGGTTTAACTTGAGTTAGTACTTTCTTAATCTATCAAAGAGTTTTCTAAGATGGGCTATATGCTCTTCTTCAAATTTAGACTTGGCATTGATATCATCAACATACACTTCTATCTCTTTGTGCATTATGTCATGAAATAAAGCTACCATGGCCCTTTGGTAAGTTGCCCCAGCATGCCTTAGCCCAAATGACATCACCTTGTAGCAAAAGGTACCCCACAGGATAATGAAGGTTGTTTTTTCTTTATCTTTAAAGGCCAATTTAATCTAGTTATATCGTGAAAATCCATTCATAAATGAGAAGACAAAGTATCTTGTGGCATTATCCATAAGCATGTTTATGTGGGGAAGTGGGAAATCATCCTTTGGGTTTGCCTTATTCAGATCTTGATAGTCTATACAAATCTGGATCTTCCTATCCTTCTTTGGCACTAGCATGATATTAGCTACTTAATCTAGGTATTTTGTAACTTCGATAAAACTAGCACCAAATAACTTTTTTACTTCTTTAATTTTTACCAATACAATAGACTTCATTCTTCTCAATTTTTGCTTTGCTAGTTTGAAACTAGGTTTAATGGGCAAGCAATGAACAATTATGTTAGTACTTAAGCCCAGCATATCTTAGTACAACTGTGCAAATATATCACTGTATTCTTGCAATAATAGATCATTGCTTTCTTTTCTACCTCTACTAACTATGCCCTAATCTTTATCTCCTTTTTGTCTTCTCCAATCCCTAAGTTAATTACTTTAATGGGATGTTGAAGAGAAAAAAAAACTTCTCTCGTTTTTAACTGGTAGAATTTAGGTGATAGTTCCCAGTCTTCTTCTTTTCCTTCATTGCTTAAAGCACAATTGATTTGGCATTCAAAATCAAGATTTAAGAGATCAGCATACTCTTCTTCAATGTTGTCCTCATCATTTAACCTACATTGTTTTTAGGAGTTAATGCATGATTGTTTATGGCATATATTGGCATGCTGTATGAAAAGGCAAATGAATGATAAAGAAGTGAAGAATGAGACAACTAATTTGGGAAACAAAACACATATTTCATTAATCAATATTTGAAACATAGCAAACAAAGTAAGCTTGTATAAAAAGTTGATAAATCTGATCTAAGCCTTGGGCTAGGCCATAGATGGTGTATTTTAAAATTACATTTCATTAAGTGCCCTTCTTCAATAATAGCAACTTGATCTAGATTTCTGAAACTAGCACTCACAAATGTTTCACGTAGGTCCTTGATGACCAGTTTTTTGGTGCCACCACTCAGTGTACTAGGTGAGCCAAATGCCTTTCTCTTTGAACCCAACCTATTTGGGCCCTATTAGTGTGAGTAGGCTTAAAGCTCAAATCATATGTATCTTCATTTGGCAATGGTTTGGGCAATTCTCTTATGCATTGGCCTTTACCCCTTAGTCCTTCTCTAGGAATGTAACTACTATTCTTTAGGATTTTTACCATCTTTATGGCTACATCTGAATAATGAGAGTAGACAATGGTTTTCCTTCCTTCACACAAGTCACATTTACAATCTCAAACAATTGGAAGAAAAAAAATATCAAACCCCATTTTAGCTTCAATATATGGAACTTAGAAAGGTTTAGATATTAGTAGATCCTCCTCCTTAGCTACTTCTATTATTTTTCCATCATATACGAACTTCACCTTTTGATGGAGAGAAGAAGGGACTGCCCCTGTAGTATGGATCCATGGGTGCCTAAGGAGGCAATTGTATGCAGAGTTCACCTTCATGACTTGAAAGTGATATTGAATACACAAGGACCTATCAAGATGGGCAATTCAATTTCTCCTAACACACCACTTTGGGTCTTATCAAATGCCCTTACCATAATAGCAATTGGTCTTATAAGAGACTTGTTAATAGGAAGCCGTCTAAAAGTCAATTCTAGGAGGATGTTCAAGGCTGACCTACTATCAACTAGAACATTGCCAAGTTACACTCCTTGCATTTGGCTAAAATATGCAAAGCCTTGTTATGCCTACACCCTTCTAGGAGAAATTTATTATTAAAGAATGATAGGTAGTTATAGGCCATAATGTTTCCCACTACATTGTTTAATACTTTTGTGGTTATGTCTTTATTAATGTATGCTTCATTTAAGACTTTCATCAATGCTTGCCTATGTGGCTTAGAGTGCAAAAGCAATGACAACAAGGAAACCTTAGCCAGTGTCATTCTTAATTATTCAATTACTTTATACTTGCTTTAATGAATTAGCTTCAAGAATTCACTAGCTTCTTCATTAGTAATGGGCCTTTTAAGTGTGATAGGATTTGCTTCCTTAATCTTTGATTTGCATCCTTAGGGTCATCTACCTCGATGGCTTGGTCACTTCAAATCCCAACGAGTGTTTCCTTTTCTTTTTGATTGGGAATCTCTATCAAGACTTCCTTCCACTTGTCTCATACCTCAATCTCCACCTAATTGGGCTTGTTGGCTTTCTCAGTGTCTTTCTTCTTCATTGTGGTGGGGAGGTAGCAGCAGCTACTCTTTGTCACTCCATTAACCCCAGTTATATTTGTAACCTAAGGTTTGGAATCTTCTAACACCACTTAGTAGTAATATACCTAGGGAATTGCCTCAGCACTCACATATGGAAAAGGTTATGGAGTTTAATTGTCAACCTTTTTATGTTTTAGTAGGAGCCAATTTCATTGCCACATCATTTAGTTGAGTTCCCTTTGTGGTGTACCTAATCGTTAATGGCTTTGCAAGAGTACATTCATTAGAATGCCCAATTAATGAGTGTACAAGGGAAGTACTAACCACGTTTACACTTTTTAACTCACAACCTATCTGTAAAAACCATCATCTATCAGCTTTTACAAGAGGTCCTCAAAAGCATAGCATTCTTCTAATCCATGGGTTACTTCAGCCCCATGGTATTCATATCCTAATTCTTGAAAAATTCCTTCCTTTTCTTCCACCATACTACATTTTACTAGAGCCTGAAAGATATGTTTCATTGGGGTTTTGACCTCAGGTATAAATCTCTTGAGAATTAATTAAGCTTCCTTGATAATGGCATTAACTCTATGATTTCTATGATTAGGAAGAGGGTTGTCGTCAACATTTGGTCGTGTAGGTACTGACTCAAAATTAAGCCACTTAGCATCCATTAAATTCTAGACCTTTCTCTTAAAGGCTAGACAATTCTGCACATCATGCACTTTAGGCTTGGTGCGGTAAGCGCACATAAGATTTCTGTTATACCATGCTAGGTATGGTGGTTCCAAGGTTGGAAGAGGGACTATTGATACCAAGTTGTTCTGTAATAGTTATGGCAACAACTAGGAGTAAGGTATAGGGATAAGATCAAAATTCATAGACCTTTTGTTAGAGGATTGTCTAGACTTGTTGGGTTGGTTTTGCTACCTAGGCTGTTGAGATGCAGATTGTGACTATTGCACCAGTTGTGTTATGGTTGGATAGGATGGCTAAGCGATAGTGACTTGTGGAGTTGGCATGGCAACACTCATTATAAGAGTGAATGTTGTTGTTGAAGGTGCCTGATTTGCTAATTGGTTGTCATTGTACTTCTTATCTTTGTCCTTCCCTTTATTCTAGTAATCTACAAAGTGAACTTCCTCTTTCTTTTTGCTAGTAAACTAGGGTTTTTCCTAGGATGAACTTCCTGCTTCTAACCTCATTTTTTCTCTCCTATTTCCTCTAGATTGAGGAATTTCAAGTAGGTAAACCCTACCATCTTCCCATAGAAGGGATATGTTAGGGTGTTCAAGAAGATGGTGGTTATTTCCTTGTCAGATAAGGAAGGTTGTACCCTGACTGGCACATCTCTCCATCTCTATGCTTAAGCCTTAAATGATTCATTGTCTCTTTTTTTTCCATGTTTTGGATTTGAATCCTATTAGGGGCTATACTTCAATTATATTTATTGCCTGAGGAAAGCTTCAACTAAGTCTTTCCATATGTGAATGGAACGATGATCCAAGCTTATGTACCATTTAGCAACCCCATCAATCAAACTATCCTAGAAGATATGCATTAAAAGCTTTTCATCATTAGAGTATGCTGCCACTTTTCTATAGCACAAAATAATGTCTGCCCTTCGATAAGTTGTCCTATTGTACTTGACAAATTTCGGTACCTTAAATTTGGGGGGTATCACAACATTAGTACCAAACCTATCTTAACCACATCAAGGATATCATCGTCGATGAACGCCTCCATCTTCCTTGTTTTATCCTCCAGCCTCATACTTTTCTCGACTATTGGCTCCCTCAAAGGCCTTCTTCACTTTTTCCAATTCTTCCTTGTTGTCAAGGTCCAGGGTTGTGTTAGTTTCCACTTTCGTGTAGTTATCTTGTTGGTGGGCATCTTGGTTATGTAGGAAACTATTTTGTTCATTCATGGTGATACCTTTAGCAACAAGTAGCTTAGTGAGTTTGGCCAATTATCATTTGAGGTCATTAACTTTTGATTGCAATTCTTCCATTGTTTGCTCTGGCCTTTGTTTTGCCATTTGCCTTAACTGGGAACATGCTATCAGAATCGTGGTTTTCCTATCAACCTCTCTCTCTCAAGTGTAACAAATGATAAATGAATGAATACATGCATGTAATTATAATGCAATGTAGATGCAAAAATATTAAATGGCTCAAATTGTAGTTAACACCAAGAGACTTTCATTTCACATATTTCAAAAAGTTTGCAGCCACTCTCATGGGATGCCTTCTTTTTTAAGTTGCATCAAACTTTTCTACTTCACCAGACTTTATTAAGACCGACATATATTTCCTACTTTGACATAATCTTTTCTAAGCCTCTGGAGAAGATTGTGGGTGGGTCCTAGCTCTAATTCCTCTTCATGCTTAGATATCTCTTTAGCTGTGTGCCTTGCTTCCTTGGCTAATTGCTGGATGTGAATCCTTACTCATTCCAGTTTATCTTATGCATCCATCAGTGCTACTCGAAAGTTCATGTTTTCTTGTTAGGTTCTAATTAACCCAGGGTCCTATAGTATCTTTTCTTTGTGCAAACCATGGACTTGCTCAGTTCTTATAACAAAGTCACACAGCCTAATGTTTTCTATATAAAATGCATCAATCCTAGCTTCCAGTTCATATTGCCCCTAGAGTTATACTGTCAGACTCTAGATCTCCCTTTCTTGACTTTCTTGTAGGCCATCTATGTAGGATTCAAGTTATTTCTTATCCTATGTGCCCTTCTCATACTTGTCTTCCCATTGTGCTACTAACTCTTTCAACTGATGAATTTTTTGTAGTGTCTTTCTGGCAACTTGTCTTTAGTTTCTATACATGGTCCCTAAGTCTAGCAACTTCATTTAATGAAGCCTTTGGTTTTTCTTTACTAGCCCCAAGATCCTCTTTAGAGATATGAAGATTTTTATTGGCTAACTAGATTTCCTTTCTAGCTTGTCAATACGTTGCTATTGTTCTACCATTGATTTTTCATGAGTCTTTTCTAACTCCATCATCTTAAATTGAAAATTTGCCACCTTTTATTCCCAAACACCAACCTCTTCCTTTATCTGCTTCTTTTTCAATATTAAGGTTTCTCTAACCTACAGATCTAACAAGGACTTTTCAAACTTCATTTTCTTATCTGCTTCATTATTTTTATTAGTTCTAGGTCTTTTAGAAAAAGATCTTAAGAAAGTAATTTCTTGCACTATGAACCCTTTACCATAATTCTTTTGCCAATATGGGTATCCAAGTGTGGTCATGGTGGTTTTCTCACTATGCTCAATCTGATGGACTTGTCTCCAAAGGATCACAACATGTCTGGCTACAACATCCCTTTCCCCAAACTCAAGATCAAACTCATGAAGGCCTTTAGTGGCTAGCACGAATTGTATGCATCCAAACTATCTCATCACCATAGCAAGTGCATAGCTGACAAACCCCATGTACTAACAAGGGGAATCCAAGGCTTGTCACCATACCCATAGGCAGCCGAGACCTTTTGCAACCATGTGTATTCCCACCTGAAATCTTTGGCCTGTTGGAAGAACCTAATACAAAAGTCTCGATTCTCTCCTTTTTAAGGCAATTTGGATTATATAAAATCAATTAGTGCATCTCGCTTACCCAAGAAACTAGGCTTAAAGTATATGATTGGGTATCCTATAATCTTTATTAGGGGCAGATAGCTCACTCAACATACCCTTAAGAGCTGTGCGTAAACAAGGAAGTGTCTCTCTCTAGTTTTCCTTTGGTAGTTCAGTGCTCTAAGAGTTTTTGTCGGAATAGGTGAAATGGGATTCAATCCACTTTCTATCTCCCTAAATAGAATTATGGCCTATATGTCAACATATCCATGCACTTTATGGAATACAATGGCTCCATAGATAGTCCAAGCTAGGGTTTTCATGGCATTTCCTTGTTCTTGTGAGCTTTAAGTTGAACTAAAAAGCTAATTACGATGGCCCAACTCTTTCCTTTTTTCGTGGCATCCTTACCAAAATCGATAGCTGGTATGTCTAATAATCTGTTTAGGACCCTTTTAGGTTGCGTCTTCTGACCAAGTCTATAAATTCTTTCCCCTATAGTAGTATTGATAGCTAGTGTCTCCCTATATTCTTCTAAAGTGAGAGTGAGATCATATTCTTCAAAGGTAAGTACCCTATATACTAGATCCCAAAAGAAAACCAAAACCTTTTGTAATGTTCCCTCCACCGAAACTAATAATAGATATGCTAGATAGCCATACTTTGCTATAAACTATCCTTTTTTGATCTGGTCATAACCTTCCCAAATTTCCTATAACTTGGATAGATCATTCTATTCAAATAAGAGCCTCCTCATAACAAGCAAGGACAAACAGTCTTCCCTTGTCGAACAATCTCCCTGTTCCTTTTGAGTCTTTTCTCGAATGAATATGACTTGGTCTAGTGGGTCTACAATGGGCATGATGGGGTTTGATGCAGTATTAATGCTTATGTTGGTGTTACCTAAAATTGGAGCTAGAAAAATAATTATGATGTATGAAAAAATAATTGGCATAATGATTGAAAGATAAGGTCCTTTTAGTGTCCTAGACTCAATGCATGTAGGTAAAGATCTACGTACCTAGATGGGTCCCTAAACTACCCCTACTAGCAGTTATCTAGTAGTTCAAGGAGCAATTTGAATAAGGGTGTTTGGGTGCTTACACGAAGACCAAGGGTCTCACAAAAGCCGATCTTACTTTTGCCCTTTACTAGCCTATAAAGGTAAATTGCCTGGGTTGAGGGCTTATGCATGCAATAGTGATAAGTGTAATAAGAAGTTCCTCATCAAGAGTGCCAAAAATTATAGTGCAAGAACAAATAAATAGTATTTCTCCTCTGTGCCTAAGTTTAGGTCATCTTAAGTTTGCTCCCTAGCTTCCACAGTTTAGGTTAAACACTCTTGTGCAAGGTGGTGCTAGGGCAACTACTAGTGTGAAGGGTAGGTTTTAGACTCCTACATTAAGTCCTCAAATTGCCCTCGAGAGGATTAATTTGAGTGAGAGTGTTCAAGCGCCTACATAGAAGGTCAACCTTACTTTTACCCTCACTAGCCTAAGGGTTCCTAAGAGCTTGGGTATAGAGTTCAGGGGTCATCACCTACCCTTTTCTAATTCTTGTGGTGTAGCTGCAAGTGTATGAAGGGGATAATACACTCACTTATAACCTACAAAATAGAACAAATCCACAACTTTAGCAAATCTTAAGTCGTCTAGACCTGCTCTTTTAAAATAATCAAATTCAAATGAACAAACACTTTGAGAATAAATCAAATTAATCATCAAAACAAAGCACAAAAATGAAATGAGAAAGCAACAATTGCCAATTTATGTGGCTTAACCCTCAAAGTCTCTAGTGACGTTGTCAAGCTGTAGATATCGCAACGCAAAGTGGTGAGCAAAAAAGATGGGATTTGGAAAAATTTGCGGTTTTGAAAAATATGGTGAAATTTTGAAGTTTTTAAAAAATTGGAGTTGCCACTAATCTAATATAAGTGGTGAGATTGAACACCAAAAAATAGGTCTACATCACAAAAATCAGGTTTGGGGGTTGGTTATGTGTAGGGAAGCACCCTTTTGATAGTACTTTAGTGTTTTGTTGCTTTTTAATTTCAAACTTTGCTTGATCTTGCCTGATACAAACTTATTTATTCTTTGATTTTTGTTTGCCCCACTATGGCTTTTATACATAATCAAGCATGATCTGTGATTAATACTACTATAAGTAGCATTTAGCCATTAATGTGGAAATGGAAAAGTTTGATGCTTAGATTGTTTAGGACTTACATCAAGATTGACTACCTAGCTTGACTAGGGCTTGACCCAACTGGATTAGAATTTTAAGAAAGCACGTAGTTCGACTAGAATTTGACCTAACTAGATTAGGGTTTAAGATATACCTAGCTTGATTGGGTTTGACCTATCTGGATTGAGGTTTAAGAAATACCTAGTTTGACTAGGGTTTTCAAGGTTATTTCTAGATTTTGTGGGATTTTTAGAGAGAGATGAATATGTATCATGTCATTGAGATTTTGTTAATTTCTCCAACATAACCTACGATGCAATTACCCTTGGAATAGTTAATAGTGATTGCTCTCACCAATCACACTAACTATTGTTGGGAAAAGTCAAAGATTCATAATAAATTGGTGCTTTTAAGGACCATTGATTTGTGATAGTTACATTAGAGGGGTTTTGTCGATTTCTCCTACGTAACTTATAACGTAATTATCTTAGAAAAGGCCAACAATGGTCACTTTTGCCAACTACATGCTTTGTTGCACCTAGGGGAATTGAGGTTCTCAAAAAGGTAGGCAGGATTCTCAAGATTTCAAGGTAAGGATGCTAGTCACATTAAGTGAGTTATGCCAATTTCTCTAACATAACACTTAATGTAATTCCCTTAGGATAGTCAATTGTGATCACTTTCGCAACTACACCAACGATCATTGTTGAGAAAGTTTGAGGGTTTGAAAATGCTGAGCCATAGAGTAGGAATTTTGAGAATTGCATATTTCTAACCCTTCCCTCAGACTTTGGAAGAAAAAAAAAAGAAAAAAAAGTTTTTATTCAAAAATTCATCTCCAGGAGTTTAAGAATCCCCAAATTTCTCACATTCAATTTGAAAGAAATTTAACAATAATCTAATCAAGTGACAAAATTAAATGAAATACAAACACAAATGTTTCAATATTTTTCACAGTCAACATAAATTTAACAAACTAAAAACATAATTAAAATAAAAGTGAGATAAATAAAGCATGAATATTAAACCCAAATCAAGTTAAATTTAATTCATGCAAAAATCCATGGCCCATTTTATTTTCAAGAAAAAAGGGAAGAAAAAAAAATGGCTCAACTATAGGCCAAACAAGAAGAGGCCACAGTTGGGCTTGACAAGCCCAAACCATGGCCTTCATAGCTTATTTTAAAATAGAAGTTATATATATATATATATATATATATATATATATGAAGATAAGCAATAACCACAGTTTGGGCACTTGACCCAAGCCATGGCAGCCTCCATGTTCACTTTCACACTTCTTTATATATATATATATATATATATATATATATGAAGATAAGGAGTGGCTGTGGCTTTGGCCAAGTGCCCAAAACATGGTAGGCTCTGCAAAAGAGTCACCTTCACCTTTTTTTTCAAGGTTGATTAATCATATATTTAAAAAGTGATACTGGTAAACTTTATGATCCTTTTTTTATTAGACTTCAAAATTTTTTGAAAAATAATATTGGTTTTATTAGATTAAATTGTGAAATCCAAATGATTTTCTACCTAATACATTTTTTTCTATATTTTCCTGAAACAAAAAGAAATGATAGGAATAATACAACTAAATTTCACAATTTTCATCAAAAAATTTTCAAACCAGTATTGAAAATTCTCAAAAAAATTTTTGGTCCTAACTACATATTTTATTTTATTTTTCTACATTTTTTATTTATTTTTGAGTGGGCAATTATTGGGTGCATTACACCCTCCATAAGGTGCGATGCTCTTTCTGCTTCAAAACTGCATTGCGCCCAAAGGTGCAGTTTTGAGGGAGTCCTGAGCCTCGTGACTTCATGGCTCTAGGTTATCTCGAAGTCACCCCAACCTGTTGCGGCTTCTGCCACCATAGGTGACTCAAAGGTGGTAGGATGGACAACGGAATGCCACAAGAGAGGAATGTAAGTTCCTCTCTATTATAGTACCATTCTTCATCATGATTCCCATGCATGCTAAGTCCAAAACTTCAGCCAAGACTCACCCTTGCCTCATAACAATACAGCAAGATCAATCTAGGAGTACCAAACTATAATAGACACATGCATAAGGAAAAATAAGGAGTTAAGAGACTTAGCAAAGAATGGCTAGAGACTTAGTAGCGAATGTAGGTACCTCAATCATACACTCTCTACTCCTCTCTATGAACCTCTGCTCCTATACTCCCTCTTCTACTCTGGCTGATCTTAGCCTTAAGTGTTACTTCACTCTCTCGCAGGTTGTTTGTTTTCTCTAACTCTCTATTTTGCTTTTTCACTCACAAGTGTTTTACTTCTCTCGGCTCTCTCTATTTTTCTTAGCTTTTGCAACATTAACTCAGTATTTCACTTTGGCCTCCCCCATTCTTTCCCCTGCTTTTCAAAACAAATTGATAAGCCCCTTAAATAGAGCTCTTAGTCTATCTTCATTCTCTTCATTCCCTCCTTTTCACTTCAACTAGAAAATATCTCCAACGCCCATCATTGTGTTTTCTTCAAGCTTTAGATGCATTAAATGAAGGTGGTATGATTGGATTTTGGTGAGCTTGTTGTCTCCTTACTATGCATCGTCGTCCTCTCCATTTCACAATGCACTCTAGGGACCTTAAATCAAAGCAAAAAGGCCGGTTTTTTAATTAAAGATTTTATTATTATTCTCTTATGATTTAATGATTAAAAATGCCCTAAAAAAAACCTTTTCACCTTGGCCTATTTTAACCCCAAAAGTTTTTCAACTTTAAGCATAATTTTGTTATTACTATTATCATCTTTTTTAAAAAAAATACATACTCATTTTATTTTGAGGTCCTAATAAAAATTAAGGGCCTACAATAAGCAAACTAAACAAATGAAGTAAATATATGGTAATCAATTTATGACTAAAAAACAATTGTAGATTGGCAAAGAAATCATATTAATATAGCAAATTAGTAGATACCAAGTCGTGAAAGTAGTAACTTTTGGACGGTCTAGATTTACCAATGCTCGTGTGCAATACTTTGTATTTGATAACAATAGTTTTCCTCAAAACAAAACAATGTGAGACAAATTTTAACTCTAAACCCTTTAACTTGCCAAACTGAACAATGAAACTGAACAATACTTTGTATTTGGGTTATCTTGAATGTAACAAGTTATCTGTTCAGAGTACTATTCTCACAATGCCACATCCAAAGTTTTTCATCTATCATATAATGTATGCATGAATTAAGATAGAGAAATAACATCAGTATTGGTTTTCGATCATATCAAACACATATACAAAAGGTAACAACTCAAAAGTACATACTTGACATTATCAAGCTCAAGCACGACCATCTTTGTTTTTCTACCAAAACCAATATTCTCTTTAACATCTCTAATCCCAAATAACAATCCGATTACATCTACAAAATATGATTAACAGTAGATGACTTCAAATAATTTTTACCACATATATAAAAGATATAAAATGTAACTGCTAATATAAAGTGTTGTTCTTATACAAACCTATAGGATATGGAGTGTCCAGAGATTCCCTCTCAATATCTTCAAACTCAATAAATGAAAAACCATACTACAGGATGCTAGACTCAACAATTTGTGTAACAACTATTCTTAAATAAAAGTTCAATTTGTATCCGTGCCTAGTAGCTCTGAATATATCATCATTCAAACCAACACCAAAGTTTTTGAAGTATGCTATACCTGCATGCATTTTATCACAGATACATGATGATGCTCTTGTAGCTGATTGGATCATGCATCCTTGAACAAAACAACAAGAAAATTTCCATTACAAATTGTAGACATCTAATTTTGTCTGAACCCTAAAAAAATCAAAGTGAATCAATGCACAGGTTCTAAAATTTTCTTACTTGAACATATATTTTTGAAAATTAAAATGAAAAGTTTAAAGATATTTTTGGCTCTCAAATGTGAATAATATTATTAAAAATAAAAAATAAAAGAATAAAAAATGAAGAAGGAAAAAATGCCAACAATTGTTTCACCCACTCCATTTTAATCATGCACTAAACCTACTCCATTTCAATCATGCACTAATCCAAAATGATATAGACACCTAATCATGTCATTTCCTTTAAAAAAGAGAAAGGCAGGACAAAGCCAAAAAAACCAATAGGTAAGATTAGCCAAAGAGGGGTGTCGGCAAGCAGGTAGGGAGGAAATAAAAGAGAAAGAGAGAGCAAAAGAGGAGGTCCGTGAGAGAAGGGGGAAGGAAGTAAATAGAGCTCAAACCAAGAAGAAGGAAAAAAACTAGAGAAACCAAAAGAGGAGGCAGCCAAAGAAAGAAGGGAGGAGAAGAGTCTGGAGAAAACATGAAAAAGAAAAAGGAGGAGAAATAAAAGAAAAAAAGAAAAAACCAGAGAGGAGAGTCATAGTGGAGGTATACAGTAGAAAAATGAAGAGCAAGCCAGTTATGGACAAGATCATGGTTTTGGTTAGGTTCCACCGTTGATCTCCTAGGTTGTTTTCATGCTCTTCATTTCGGGGCTTTTGTTTTCTGCAAATTTGAGAGTGCAGGATAATGAGTTGACCCCAACAATCAATGCCGGGGATCTGGTGACTAAAGCTTGGCATGGCGCTCTCCATACTTTTCTTTAAGCATCTTTTGCTCAACCTGCAGATCTCGATCTGTATTCTGGTTTATTATTTCCTCTGTTTCTGTTGCAGTAATTCTTCAATTTGTTTTTGCATTCTGCTGTTTCTGTTGACATAATCCTGCATGCTTTTTCCCTTGCTTATGTTGCTGTAATTCTGCATCCTGTTGTCTGTATCCTAATTCTGTATCTATCTCTGTAACAGTAATTCTGCATCCTGTTTTCTGTATCCTAATTCTGTATGTCTCTGTAACTGTAATTCTGCATCCTATTTCTGCATTCTGTAATTCTATATATGTTTCTGTTGAGGTAATTCTGTATCTATTTCTGCATTCTAAATTCTGCATTTGTTTCTGTCGCTGTAATTCTGCGTCCTGTTTCTGCATTTTGCTGTATTATTTCCTGCATTGCTGTAATTAAGTTGCTGCATCACCATAATACTGTAATTAAGCTGCTGTGCTGTTGTGTTACTGTAATGCTGTAACTAAACTGCTGTACTATGGTGTTGTTGAGATTAAGCCGTTTCTATTGCTGTAATTTTTTTAATCATGCTGCTAAAATGCTAAATTCCATGATTGAGCTGCTGTAATACTAAATTCTATAATTAAGCCCTTACATCAGCCCCAAGTGCTTAGTCATCAGTCCAAGTCACCATGCCACATTAGCACACATAAGCACAATCAGCATATTGTGTCACCATTCCATGTCAGCACACACTTGCATAGTATGCATACCATGTCATCAAACACGTTAGCATAGTTAGCATAACATGTCATCAAACATATAAGTGCACACCTGCATAGTCAGCATATTGTGTCATCATGCCACATTAGCACACACTTGTACAGTCAGTATACTATGTCATCAAACATATCAGCACAACAAATCCAGTCAGCCTACCACATCACTAGCCACATCATCACAACATGTCAGCATGTCTCTGCCACATTAGCGTCCGTGATCATTGACTTTGTTGTTGACCTACTATTGACTTTGACTCGGATCAGTTTCCTAGGGATTTTTGATCTCCTGCTCGCATTTTCGAGACCTGTTTTGCCATTTAAGCACTCCAAACATAAGCCTGACTCATTTGTTCACTTTCTCTTATTGTTGAAGATGTATTTTATAATTAAGTTTTATTTTGCTGAATAATTATGTGCTATGATAACTTTACATGTGATGTTTTGCACTTTAAATTGTTCATAAGTGTATGTGCATTAAGGTATTTATCATTGTGAACTATCAAGAATAATCATGGATTCATCACGACCATTTTGAATTTGACTGTGACTTTGTTCCAATTCTTTTGATCCCCTATTTTTGTTACAAAGTGAACCCCGACAATGGATAAAGAGAGTTGCCAGTCAACTGGCCACTATCAAACTATCCTGAGAGAAATTATATTGCGAAACTAGTCAGTTAACTGGCATGGTTCCATTAATACATTTTTGAAAGATTTTGGCAATGGATAAAGAAGGTTGCCAATCAACTGGTTGCCATGAATTTATCTTGAGGAAAATCATGTTACAGACCTAGTCAGTTAACTGGCGTGGTTCTATTGATATATTAGAGAAACTTTCGATGATGGATAAATATGGTTATCAGTTAACTGGCCATTATATAACTATCCTAAAGGAAATTACATCATGAGTTTAGCCAATCAATTGACATGACTCCATCGATGCATTTAAAAATAACCCTAAATCACGATCACATGCAAAAATAAATTTATTTAACAAGAGACAAAGCATAGTTTTAAAATCAAAAGAGCAAACACTAACGTCATACTGAAAGGGTATTGTAGGGGTACTAATACCTTCCCTATACATAACCAACTCCTGAATTCATTTTTTTGTAACGTAGACCATACTATTCGGTGTCTGACTTCACCATTTCAATCTAAGTCAGTGGCGACTCCATTTTTTTTATCATTTTCCAAAACCCCATCAATTAATTTTTTATCACCCGAGATCGCCACTCTGCATCGCATGTCAATAGTTTGGCGACTCCATTGGGGACTCATTTAGAGGGTTAGGCCACATGGGTTGGTGTTTGCCCTATTTCTTTGCTTTGGTTAACTATCTAGTCTATTTGTCTTCTAGGCTTTTGACTTTGCATCTCGGATTGTGTTTTGGGATTTTTAATATTTGTATTTTCAATTTCACTCTTAAATTATGCTGGATCATGTTGGTAGATTAAATTTGAACAATTTACATTTCCATGATATTTTCTACTATATTTGTGGACTGGTGGTTGGATGATTATTTTGCTAGTTGTGAGTAAATGAGTGGATAGGTTATTTCCCACACATACGCACACTTACACCAATGGCACTTTAGAAAAAGGGAGGTCACGACCCCTGAGGTCTTAGGAACTATTACGTTAAAGGGCATAAAGTAAGGTTGTCCTCCATGAGACCCTTGGTCTACGTGTAGGCACCTAAACACCCTCTCTCAAGTTGACCCTTCAGAGCAATTTGAGGACTTTATTTTAGGAATTTATACCCTACCCTCTTTGCATACTCTAGTAGCCCTAGAGCCGTCCTATGAAGAAAGATTAGCCTAAATCTCTGGATGTGAAAGTGAGCCTAGGATTCACGTTGACTTAGGCACTATAGGGAAATCTTATCCGTTCACTCACTTGCAATTACATACATCATGATTGCATGCACTCTCAATTTTAGATTTTGTATAGGGAAAGTATCCTTCGTGCAGGTACTTGAATGACCCTTGGCAAAATAACATATGAGATTAATCATATCTTCATGACATTATTTTATTATCATAATCATCAATTTTCTCTGGCTCAAATTTTATGTGATATTATGGACATTAACACTACTGCGATCATCGTAGAATCCCATGATCAAGTACTCTTTACTCAAGAAAAGACCCAGAAGGAGTAAGGAGATGTCTCAAATGGATGGAATGGTGCAGTATTACCAAAAATTAAGAACGTGTCTTTTACACAAAATGACTTGTCTAATTTGAGGAAGATTTGGGACAGCATTACTGACTTGGAAAAGGGGTAATTTTCAAAAAAGTATGGCCAATTGAGAAATCTGTTATCAATCCCGATAGATGAAGCATTGCTCAAAGCCTTAGTCTTCTTCTAGAATCCATATTACAAAGTGTTTACTCTCAGAAGCTATGATCTAACACCTACCTTAGAGGAATATGGTGACATGTTAAAGATCAAGCCTTTAGATGGGGGTAAAGCGCATAAATAAGACAAAAAGGTTAGGCCCAAGAAAAGTTTGAACAAGTTGTTTGGTTTATCAAACATCAACTTCGAAAATAATGCCAAGGAGAAAGGAAAAAAGTGGGCCATTTCAATCAACTTCCTTAAGATAGACAAAGAGTTGGTGATGCAAGCCTTAGCTTTAGCCATTTATGGAGTAATCATATTCCCTAGAGCTCATGGGTATATTGATGGACAAGTGATTATCTTGTTTAAAGCTTTCAAAATAGGTTTGAATCCTATGCAACCCATTCTAGTAGAAACTTTCAAATCCTTGAATTTCCTCAGGCATAATGGAGAAGGCCAATTTCTTGGATGCTCACAATTATTAATAGTGTGGCTAGTGAGTCATTTACTCTCTCCAAAGGATATGGGTTATCCTATAACTAAAGGACTTCATCAAATATGAATGGCCTAAGAAAGCATGTGACTGTAATACTTGGATTACATACTTTTGTAATTTCAAGAATGTCAAGTGGGAGAGTACATGGTTATGCAAAAGACCAGTGATATATGGTTGCAGAGATCGACCTTGGGTCCCTTTAGTTGGCCCATGGGACATAGTCAATTATGCTCCAACTATGGTTATGAGGCAATATGGGTCTATACAATTTGTACTAGCCACTAAGGGATTTCATGAGTTTGACCTTGAATTTGGAGACAAAGATACCAAGCCCAAGAATGACACTATAAGGAAATTATGGTGCCAAGTAAGGCAAATGGAGCTTGGGGAAATTTGACTGCAACCACTCTAGGGTATTCTCGATGGCAAAAGAATAGAGAACAAGGTTTCACTATTCCTGAAATAACCTTGTTAGCTTCATCTTCTAAACAAATCAAGGTAGATGAAGATGTCAAAACTAAGATTAAAAGCTAAAAAGACTCTGTCTGCCCTAAAAATTAGAGAGGCTATGTTGTTGACCCTAAAATTTTGCTTCGAAGTCACCACCGACCTATATTATCTAAAGGTGAGATTGGACACGTAATTTAAAAATGGTCTACATTTCAGATATTGAGTTTGGGAGTTGGTTACGTTTTAGGGAAGGTGTTAGCACCCAAAACGCCCTTTCAATACTAAAAATGATCTAATTAATTTATCTTGATTAATTTGTGTTGGTCTAAAAATTTTTTAAAAGATTTTTAAAAAAATAATCCCTACCCATTCTGGATTGAGAGTTTTAAATAAAATAATTTTGAGAAAAGTCCCCTTCCTATTCCAATCCAGGGTTAAAAAATAATCTTAAGAAAATCTTCTTTCTATTCTAGTCTGGGGTTCTAAAAATATTTACAAGAAAATCTCCTTTCTATTCTAGCCGTGGTTTAAAAATATTTTAAAAAAATCTCCTTTCTATTCCAGTCCAGGTTTTTAAAAATATTTACAAGAAAATTCTCTTTCTATTCCAATTTGGGGTTTAAAAATTTTTTTAAGAAAATCTCTTTTCTATTCTAGGCTAAGGTTTTGAAAAAATAATTTAGTTTCCTTATAAAATTCCCGATTTCTTTCAAAAAGACACTTTATTAAAAATAATTTCTAATACACTTCCTTTTAGTTCTTGGTAACTTTACTTTGAATCATTAGATCATGAACATAGATGCCTTATCCTCCCAAATGAATCAATCATCCTAACAAATATAATTTTAAATTTTAAACTAAGATAATAATGTCTTCTTAAGATTCAAGATCCAAATTCCAAATAAAGTTGCATCTAAATGATGATGACATTAAGATGCTAGCTACAAGAATATATTAACTATAATCAACTCAATTCCACTAATTCTTAAATTATGTTCCTATGCCAGATACCTTATGCCCATGACCAATTAACACAAATGAATCTCAACCAAGTATGCAAAGAAAATCAGCATAGCAAACTCCATATCAAAACTTGCAAATCACATTGTCGTATATCAACACAAATCATGAACAGAATTTGCTAAAAACAATCAAGACATAACCCAATATTTAGGGAACAAACTAGCAGGTTTCAACTAACAGCATTACCTAATTCCCGTTGATGCTTCAAGGGCTATAGCAAGTTCACTTGGAGAGAAAACTGACTGGGTTCAAAAGACCCTTCAAAGGCACTAGCTTTTGAAAATAGGAATCGGTCTTCTTGTAGCGTGATTAGAAAAATTACTCATAGCTAGAATAAACTGGATGAGTAACACTTCAGGGCAGCATTTTGCAAAGGTTGGGTTTGTCCAGGCTCCTTGCTAGTTTGGTGAGTAGCTATTGGCTTCCTTGATGACCCTTGCCTTCCTGCACAATAGCACAATGGATTCTTTTGCGATAAGCTAGGCAAAATGAACTACCACGGCAATGGTGGATGCAATGGCCGCAAGGCTTTGAAAGCAATAACAAGATGATCCTTCCCTAGGCTGTGGGGAAGGTGGCGTGACGCCTTGAACGTGGCTATGCGAACTGGATGGAGACAAACTAGAACCGAGGGCTTCAACAATAGTAACCTTGGTGCAAAGGCCTGCGATGCATTTTGGATAGAGTCATGGGTGAGAATGTAGCTGTGGCTACTCGATGATGTGAAGGAATGCTGTTGCGAACTCTAGTCTCACAGCAATGATGAGGTTGGGCTCAAGCTTCCTGGTATGGTGTTAGCAATGTGGTGGCACTACAGAGAGGCTTCTATAGAGGCTGATTTGCGTGTAGATGTTTAGTGAAATTTAAGACACAAAAATTCTAAGCTGTGTAGGCATGAGCTCATGACAACAAAGGGAAAGTTGTAGAGACAAACTGAAATGCTAAGATGAGGTAAACTTCAATGGTGAATTGCATGACAAAGCTTCAGCTATGGATGTGTTTCAGCATGCACGAGTAACGGATTCTAGTTTTAATGGAGAGAAGTCACAGCTTTAATGCTGATGAAGGGGTTATAGTGAGTTTTGACCAAGGAGGTGTCATTTTTGGATGAGGGAGCTAGGTTGAAAATTTTCTTTTCTCTCTATTCTAAAATCTACTCCAATTTTCTTTAGTTTGTGCCACCCCCTTTCTTGTAGGCTCTTATATGCTGAAGTTTTTTTAGGCTTTCCTCCTCTTCTAGACCGTGAACCCCCCCCCCTTTTATATTGTGTGTATGTAATGGGCTTTTATAAGTGTAAAGTTAGAGTTTTCTTTTCTTGTTCCTAGTTTTAGATGTGTTTTATTTCTTATCTTTTATCTTTTATCTTATATTTTTGTCTTTTAATCTTTTTATTTATCTTATTATCTCTTAAATTTTATGTTATATTTAGATCTTCCAACTTCTCATTATCTTTTATCTTTATCTCTTTTTTGTGTCTTTTATCTTTGTTATCTTTTATTTATCTTAACATCGTATCTCTTATCGCCTTATTATTTATCTCTTCTTATTTATTTTGTATTATCATTTTTTAATTTTGGTTATCTTATCTTTTATGTTTCTAATTTTATTTTAGTTTTGTTTTAAAATTTTATTTTTGGGTTTGGGCTTGGTTTTATTTTGGGTTTAATTGTATTTTGGTCTTAATCTTATTTTATTTTGTTATTTTTTAGTTTAAGTTTAGGTTTGCAATTTATGTTAAAGTTTTGAGAAGTGGGCTGGACAAAATTAGGTGTCTACAGATTGCTCCTCTTTACTCAAACTAGAATGGGTAAATTTTGAGAGACACTATTTTGTCCGGGTCAGTATATAATGCAACGGGTTACTGCCACCTAACAGGGACCAAAAACGACATTAAGATTTCCTTTTTGTCCTAAGTTCAGAAGGGTTACCGTCCTCCCAACAAGGACCAAAAATGACCTTAGGATTTCCTCTTTTAATCCTAAGTTTGGAAAGGTTACTATCCACCCAACAAGGACCAAAAGGGTTACCATTCACCCAACAGGGACTAGAAATGACCTTAGGATTTTCTCTTTTAATCTAAGCTCAAAAGGGTTACCGTCCACCCAACAGGGACCAAATATAACCTTAGGATTTCCTCCCTCTAATCCTAAGTTCGGAAGGGTTACCGTCCACCCAACAAGGACTAAAAATGACCTTAAGATTTTCTCTTTTAATCCTAAGTTCAGAAGGGATACCGTCCACCCAACAAGGACCAAAAATAATCTTAGGATTTTCTCTTTTAATCCTAAGCTCAGAAGGGTTACTGTCCATCCAACAGGGACTAAAAATGACCTTAGGATTTTCTCTTTTAATCCTAAGTTTGGAAGGGTTATTATCCACCCAACAAGGACCAAAAACAACTTTAGGATTTCCTTTTTTAATCCTAAGTTTGGAAGGGTTACCATCCACCAACAGGGACCAAAAGTGATCTTAAGATTTAATGTAAATGGGTTCTTCTCATAATGTCTGATTTGGCACGAATGAATTTCGCTTGATATAACCTAACTTGCTAAGGAAGGGTTCTTCTCAAAATGTTTTAGATTAATATAAGATAAGATGCTTATGCTTGTGCATATTTGACATGATAATGTAGAATCTCAATTTTTCAAAATCTTAGGGACAAGTTTGACTTGTGAAAATTTTAATTTTCTTGAGAATTTAGGCGATGATGGTATGCATTGAGACATAGTCAATCTAGATGCCAATGAGGCAATATTATCCTATGATCATGCATGTTGACATGAAATTTTTGAAAATTGTGAAAAAAATGCTACTCCATGACCTTTGGGAGCTCTTGAGATAACTCTGGTACTTTTGGGTCTTTTGACTTGTTCTCTCCAGAAGGATTGCCCTAGTGTCACTAAATTTTTTAATACATCCCTTGACCATGTTTTCTTTACATGAAGATGTCATTATTTGCTCTATTGCCTCTGTTTGCATATTTGAGCTAAAACCCCTTTTGATATAGTCCTTGAACATATCTTGATTCTTTCTCTTCAAAAAGAAATTAACGGTGTGATGCCTTCAACATTCACTCAACACATTTTTCATTCATTATGTCTTGAAGTCACAGCTTGAAGCTATTCTTCACTTGCCATTAGAGCTTTGCCAATTTTTAATTCATGTCTTGTCCTTTCAAGTAGTGCCTGCCTGATCAACGTCCTTAGTGGCACTGAACACTTTTTACTTCACATGAGAATGCATTTTAACAAATGAGGATGGCTTACAACACAAAGGGTATGTAATTAGGTACTTTGGTCTTTTAAAGGAGAGATCAATGAATAGGTTAACAACCAATTGCCCCCACTAAGTGGATCAAAGTGTCGGACACTTTGAGAGTAATATCATTGGGGACCTGGTTTAATTCTTTTTGATGGTATAGCCCCTTAGGAGGGGAGTTTTTATAACTTTCTTTAAAGGTGAGTTATTTGGATATGAGTTTTACCCTTGATTGTCCTAGTTTAAATTTTGATCGCCCGCAAGCAAAAGAATATTGAAAAGGTTTTCCTTAATTCATTCTCTTTTATTATCGAAGTGATGCCTCAAGAGAATGTCCATAATAATTACTCAATTCTCTAGAATCAAAAGTGTTATATTAAGCACTCACTCTATTTCCTCTAGTGTTTGCACTTTAGTCATGTGTTTAATCTAATCACTTTCAAGTGTTTGCACTCATAGATACCCCATAGGCTTGTTTTCATGCCCCTCTCCATTTTAGTTAATTCACCATATTAGCCAAGATCACTAGGACTTTACTTGACTTGTAATGTAAGGTCAAGGTAATGGGTAAAAATAGAAGAGATAAGGATTTATCACATGATGTCTCACTTTTTGCTTTTTCTTTTTTGGATAAGCTTGTGACTCAAGGTGAAGTACATTTCTCTTTACTAGTCTCTTTTTTTTTCTTTCAGCTACCCCCCTCTTTTTTGGTCTAGCACTTTTCTTTTTCATTTTTTTTCTCAATATTTTCTTCTTTTTTTCTTTTTTTTTTCCTTTTTAACATAGTTTTGGAAGGATACTTTCAATCTTTTCACCTGAGCCTTAGATTGTTGCTCATAACATTTTCATTCTTTAATAGTAGGGATACTCCTTTTAGTTCCCTTTTAGGGTAGAATAATAAGTTTTAAGTGTAGGTCCAAGGAAGGAAAGTGGATGGTGGTCTTGCCATCCTTTTATGGGCTCAAATGGGTGACTATGGGAGTTTTAATATTAAGGTTTGGGTTGAAAGGCTCAAACTGTCCAAAGATGGCCTAGGTCATTTCTTGAATAATGTGGTACCCAACAAATAGTTTTCAGGGAATTTAGACAAGTTCTAGAGTATCTTTCTCTCACAATAAGCACACTCTCACATAGGCTAGCATTTTTCATTTCATTTAATCAGAAGACACTCGGTCATCCAAGAGAATTGAGTATTCAAGCAAACCTATTTTATCATCAGCAATTGGATTTATTAAGAATAAGATTAAGAAAAAATTTTCTTCATTTATTAGCTCATGAGCATCAATATTTGGGATAAACCATATTGCCCCAATGTTAGTTTAGTCTAATAGGCAAAAGAAGTTGGATAAAAAGTAATGCATTCAACATGCTAAGCATTTTATTGAACTGAAAGGTATGCCCATACAAACTCCTTGCTAAGGCCTTGGGCAGAGCCATTAACAGATGCCACAAAATAAAAACTTAAAAAGATGCAAAATAAATATGAAAGTAGGAAAAAGTACAACTTATAGTAGGTGGTGCAAGAACAGATCCACTATCTCAAGCCAACTAGTTCTCTCCAATGACAAGATCTTGATTTTGTCTATGCCGCTAATGTGTTGAGCATTTGGATTGTCATGATTAAGTAAGGGATTATTATGAACATCTGGTCCTGGTTGCTCATATTCAAAAGTTAACCACTTGGCGTTAATCAATCCCTGAACCCTCCTTTTAAATGTAAGACAGTTATCAACAGAGTGGCCCTTTGCCCCTGCATGGTAAGCACAAGTAAGTTTCTCATTGTACCATGGCGGATATGGGGGTTAAAAGGTGGGCAATAGAACTATAGACACTAGATTATTCTGCAATAACTGAGGTAAGAGCTCAAAATACAATATTAGGATAGGATCAAATTTTTCAACTTTCCTATTAAATTGCCACCTAGGTTGATACTGCTGGTACTATTGGGATTGTTTTTGAATACGTTGAGAAGCTTAAGTGACAGGTGCTTGTAAAGTTGGCGCAAAAATGTTCACAACAGGGGTATTATCTTTCCATTTTCCTTTTTTCTAGTATTCTACCAAGTGCACTCCTTTCTTTTTCTTATCATTCTAGAATTTCTTTTGGCTCTCAATAATTGGCCTTCCCATCTTTCCTGTTGTGACTCCTCTTTCTACCCTTTCACCAACAACAACTAAGTTAGCAAAATTAGTAGACATGCATGCCATTATTGTAGCATAATAAGGATCCTCTAGAGTGCTCATAAAAAGAGTAATCATTTCTTTATCTGACATAGGTGGTTGCACTCGAATCGCTACATTTCTCCACCTTTGAGCATAATCCTTAAATTATTCTTTTTCTCCTTTTTTCATGTCCTGTAGCTGAAACCTATCAAGGGCAATGTTCCTATTGTATCTATACTGCCTCATAAAGGACTCGGCCAAGTCCTTCCAAGTGCGAATAGAATGGCGATCCAGGCTTAAATACCATTCTATAGCCTCATCAATCAGACTATCTTGGAAGGCATGCATTAGTATCTTTTCATCATTAGAATAAGCTACCATTTTCTGGATGTACATGAGAAGATGAATCTTTGGACAAGATGTCCCATTATACTTGGTAAATTCAAGGACTTTAAACTTTAGTGGTAAGATCACATCAGGAACTAGTCCCATTTCTGAGAGATCCAACACATCGTCATCGTCTGAGAATCCTTTGATATTTCTCATTCTAGCTTCCAGAATCTCATACCTCTCTTTGGCCTTAGCCTCATTGGTGGCCTTCCTAAATTTCTCCTAATCCACTAAGTCATCAAAGTTTGGGATAATTTCCCCTTCTGGACCCTTTTCCTGGTAATAGTTTTGGGCTTGTTAATTCTTATGTTGCTCTTCATTACAAGTGTCTTTTAGTCCTTGACAGCTATTCTGAGCTTATTGTTCTTGATTGTGGGAATCTTTTGACCCTTGACAACTATTCTGAGCTTGTAGTTTCATCATTTCCATCATTTTGGCCAATTGACCCTTAAGTCAGTCGATCTCGCTTTGCATCTCCTCCATTGTCTTTTCTTGCCTAGTATTTTTCTGGATTGAGCCTTCCATCTGCCTACTTTGGGAACGTGTTGTTGGAGCCATGATTACTTGTTGTGCTTTTGAGTACACACTAAATTAATGGTATGCAAATGAGAATTTATGCATATTGATGTGATACCATGCATGAAGTAAAAATGTGCAATTTATGCAAAAACAGAATGAGTGTTAATGAAGAATGCATGCTTTTTTTTTATTGGTGACCTATTTTTATACACATTGGTAAGGATATACATTTCCTAAACAAATCCCTACAATATTCCTTATCGTAATTCATCTTGCCAAAGAAAGAGCTTTAGAAATCTTAAAAGGCAAATCTTATTTTTGCCCCTACAAATCTAAAGCTTAGGGCCGTCATGCATATAGAAATAAGATGTATATGATAGGAGAATTGTGCTAAAAAAAACATAATTATAAATATGTGATGAGATAAAAGAAATAAAATGTTCCCCATCGCACCTAAATTTAGGTTAGACCTAGGTCCCTGTTCACTCTCATGAGCTTGGGCCAACACTCTCTCTCACAAGGGATAGCTTTAAGGCCATTATTAGTGTAGGTAGGTTCTATGTTTCCTACATTAGGTCCCCAAATTACCTTTGGAAGGATCAATCTGAGTGGGCTATTTCGGGCACCTGTGCGGAGGCTGAAGGTCTCTCAAAGGCTAACCTTACTATATCCCTCTAGCCTAAAAGGTATCCTATGTAGCCTAGGTATAGGGCATAGGGGTCATGACCTCCCCTTTATTATAGTGTGTGTGGGAAAATACATCCTAGACTCATAGAAAGAACCACATGCAAATATATACATTTATAAATAAACAAGTACAAAATTTAAACACCCAAAAACACTAGAAGCTAGTAAGCGTACCTTTTATTTTGTCATGTCCACAAAAGTAAAAATCAAACCAATAAGTTAATCAAGAAATTAATAAGATCATTTTTAAATTGGCCTAACCCTCTAATTTTCCCACTTGAGTCACCAAGCTGTTGACCCTAAAATTTTGCTTTAGAGTTGCCACTAATCTAAATTATCTAAAGGTGAGATCTGACACCTAATTTAAAAATGGTCTACATTTCAGAGATTGAGTTTGGGAGTTAGTTATGTTGTAGGGAAGGAGTTGGTATCCTAAATGTCCTTTCAGTACAAAAAATGATCTAATTAATTTCTCTTGATTAATTTACGTTGGTTTAAAAATTTTAAAAAAGATTTTTAAAAAAATAATCCCTACCCATTCTGGATCGAGATTTTTAAATAAAATGATTTTTGAGAAAAGTTTCCTTCCTATTCTAGTCTAGGGTTAAAAAATAATCTTAGGAAAATTCTCTTTCTATTCTAATCTGAGGTTTTAAAAATATTTACAAGAAAATCCCCTTTCTATTCTAGTCTGTAGTTTAAAAATAATTTTAAAAAAATTCCCTTTCTATTCTAATCTGAGGTTTTAAAAATATTTATAAGAAAATTTCCTTTCTATTCTAGTCCAGGGTTTAAAAATAATTTTAAGAAAATCTCTTTTCTATTTTAGGCTGAGGTTTTAAAAAAATAAGTTAGTTTCCTTATGAAATTCCCTATTTCTTTCAAAAAGACACTTTATTAAAAATAATTTCTAATACACTTCCTTTTAGTTCTTGGCTAACTTTCTTTGAATCATTAGATCATGAACACAGACACCTTATCCTCCCAAATGAATCAGTCATCCTAACAAATATAATTTTAAATTTTAAACTGAGATAATAATTTCTTCTTAAGATTCAAGATCCAAATTCCAAATAAAGTTGCATCTAAATGATGATGACACTAAGATGCTAGCTACAGGAACAATATATTAACTATAATCAACTCAATTCCACTAATTCTTAAATTAAGTTCCTATGCCAAATACCTTATGCCAATGACCAACTAACACAAATAAATCTCAACCAAGTATGCAAAGACAATCAACATAGCAAACTTTATATCAAAACTTGCAAATCACATTGCCGTATATCAACACAAATCATGAACAAAATTTGCTAAAAACAATTAAGACATAACCCAATATTTAGGGAACAAACTAGTAGTTTTCAACTAACAGCATTACCTGATTCCCGTTGATACTTCAAGGGCTATAGCAAGTTCACTAGGAAAGAAAACCGACTAGGTTCGAAAGAGCCTTCAAAGGCACTAGCTTTCGAAGATAGGAGCTAGTCTTCTTGCAGTGTGATTAGAAAAATGACTCGCCGCTAGAATGAATTGGATAAGCAGCACTTCAGGGCAACATTCCACAAAAGTTGGGTTTGTCCGAGCTCCTTGCTAGTTTCGTGAGTAACTAGTGGCTTCCTTGATGACCCTTGCCTTCCTACACAGTAGCACAATGGATTCTTTCATGGTGAGCTAGGCAGAACAAACTGCCATGGCAACAGTGGATGCAATGGTCACAAGGATTTGAAAGCAATGACAGGATGATCCTCCCCAGTGCTGTGGAGAAGGTGGAGTGATGCCTTGAACGTGGCAATGCGAATTGGATGGAGACAAACTAGAACCGAGGGCTTCAATAGCAGCGACCCTGATGCAAAGGTTTACGACGCATTTTGGATAGAGCCATGGGTGAGAATGTAGCTGCGGCTACTCGACGATGTGGAGGAACACTATTGCAAACTCTGGTCTAATAGCAACAATGAGGTTGGGCTCAAGATTTCTAGTGTGGTGCTAGCGACATGTTGGCACTGCAGAGAGGCTTCTGTAAAGGCTGATTTGTGTGTAGATGTTTGGTGAAATTTGAGACGCAAAAATCTGGGCTGTATGGGTGCGAGCTCACGATGACGAAGGGAAAGTTGCAAAGATGAATTGAAATGCTAAGACGAGGCAAACTTCGATGGTGAATGGCATGATAGAGCTTTAGCTATGGACGTGTTTCAGCGTGCATGAGTAACAGATTCTAGTTTTAATGGAGAGAAGTCACGGCTCTAAGGCTGATGAAGGGGTTATAGTGAGTTTTGACCAAGGAGGTGTCATTTTTGGATGAAAGAGCTAGGCTGAAAATTTTCTTTTCTCTCTACGCTAAAATCTGCTCCAATTTTCTTTAGCTCGTACCACCCCCTTTCTTGTAGGCTCTTATATGCTGAAGTTTTTTTAGGATTCCCTCCTCTTCTAGACTATGAACCCCCCCCCCTTTTATATTGTGTGTATGTGATGGGTTTTTATAAGTGTAAAGTTAGAATTATCTTTTCTTGTTTCCTAGTTTTAGATGTGTTTTATTTCTTATCTCTTATCTTTTATCTTATATTTATGCCTTTTAATCTTTTTACTTGTCTTATTATCTCTTAAATTTTATCTTATATTTAGATCTTCCTACTTCTCATTATCTTTTATCTTTATATCTTTTTTGTGTCTTTTATCTTTGTTATCTTTTATTTATCTTAACATCTTATCTCTTATCCCCTTATTATTTATCTCTTTTTATTTATCTTGTATTATTATTTTTTAATTTTGGTTATCTTATTTTTTATTTTTCTAATTTTATTTTAGTTTTATTTTAAAATTTTATTTTTGGGTTTGGCTTGGTTTTATTTTGGGTTTAATTATATTTTGAGCTTAATCTTATTTTATTTTGTTATTTTTTAGTTTAAGTTTGGTTTGCAATTTATGTTAAAGTTTTGAGAAGTGAGCCAGACAAAATTAGGTATCTACATATCTTAAAAGAAAAAGAGTTGAAGATGAAACAAGAGGTCGATACATGGAAAGCAAAGGTTGTAGAGTTTCAAAAGAGGATCATGATTATGGAACATGACAATGCCAAATTAATTATCGAAAAAGAAAAAAAAGTTGAAGAAGCTAAAAGGGAGGTGTACTTGGCAAATAAGCACAAGCACAATACTAAAGAGGACTTTGTAGCTAATAAAGAAAAGCTGAAGTCCTTACAAGATAAAGTGATGCAACTTAATAGGAAGCGCTCCAGCTCAAGGACTATATTCAAAAGCAAAAAGTAGCTCACCAAAATGAAAGCATGGAGCTACAAAAAATAAAAGATGCCTTCACTACACTGAAAGTTGATCTGGATAAGATGACATGAGAAAAGGAACACCTCGAGGGGTATATCGATAGACTCGAAAAGCAGCATGAGGAGGAGGTTTAGTTCCTGGAATTCCAACTACAAAATCAGCAAACTTAGAGGAAAGGATTGATCATATTGACAAGGTGAATATGAGTTTATGCTGGAACCTGATTGATGTGAAAGCAGCTTATGACCTATACCTTAAAGAGGTCTTCAACAATTATGTGATAATCAATATAGTAGAAGAAAATGAGCATCTTCACTATCATTTACCAAATGCTCAAGAGCAGTTGAAGGGGATGAAGGCTAGTATAAGGCAAGTCACAAAAATAACAGCTTCTAAAGCCATACAGATAGTAGAGCAAGAAGTAGAGTTGGAACCTAGTCCTATTAAGACTCTTCTTGAGGAATTAAAAGAGCATTACATCAAAGTGGGAAAACTACATAGATATTAATGGGGTTAATCCCAAGTTAACACCTTTAAGGATGGTTGTAATTATTTTTCTTGAAAAAGAGCTTAATATTGCCTAGAATTTGAGCCAGTTATATTTTCGCATATCAACATTACATTTGCATGCTAGAAATTTAGTTAATTATTTGTATTTAATACAAATAAGAAATTATGGCTCCAATTATGCGATCTCCATCTAAATGAATGGGGGAACCAAGTGAAGAAAAAATAGCTGAAGGATTGTAAGCTGAAGTTGATGATCTCACCCAAATGCCCAAGCTAACTGAGTTGCTACAGGCAAAAGTTTTAGTTGAAGCAAAGGCTTCAACGTTTAACCATCAAGATCCATAATCCCACCATCAATAAAAACCAAATAATCAAAATCAACCAAGTTATCAAGAGATCCAACACTTGCAATATCCTCCTGAGATCGGATTACAAAATTAGCAGGGGCTTCTACCCCATAGTCTAGAGGGTCAAAACTCATTGAATCTGTAGGGGCCTCCACTACAACGTCAATTAGACTTCATGCCTTAGTCTATACAGGGTCCTTACCCGCACCATCACCAAGGTCCACACCCTTAATATACTCAAGGGCGGCAACCTCAAGGACTACAATTCCAACAACCAAATGATCCTAGTGTCGAATTAAAAACTGAAACCACATCTGACTTCAATGACCCCGTAGAGTTAGGAAAGCTAAAGAAGAGTGCTAAAGAAGCCAAATTTAAGAAAAATATGAGAGACTAGAGGCTAGAATGAACAAATAGGAAGGGTTCAAGGAAGACATGATAAATGTGCATAACATGGGATTGGTGAAAGATGTGGTCATCCATCCTAAGTTTAAAGTCCCAGAGTTTGTCAAGTACAATGGAACTACCAGGCCTAAGACTCACCGGATCATGTATTGGCATAAGATGGTATCATACAATGATGATGATAAACTAATGATGCATGTTTTCCAAGACAGTTAATTAATGGGGCTGTAGAATGGTATGTTAACCTAGACCATAATTCTGTTCGTTCATAGTAGGATTTAGTTGAGGCATTCCTAAGACAATATAAGTTTAATCGAGTCATGGCCTCAGACAGGATCTACATTCAAAGAATGACTAAAGCAGATGATGAGTCATTCAAGGAATATGCCTAGCACTGGATGAATGTGGCCATCAGGGTGCAACCACCTTTGTCAGAAAGAGAAATGAGTTCAATATTTGTGAAGACACTGAGTTATCCTTTTTATGGGAAGATGGTGGGATCTAGCAATGCTAGCTTCCCTGATTTAGTGATCATTGGAGAAAACATAGAAATGGGAATTTAGGAAGGGAAGATGGCGAGATCATCATATCAAAAGAAAACCCTAGCTCAAGGGAAAAAGAAGGAAGAAGTCAATGTGGTAAATGTTCCACAAAATTGGAAAGGAAAAGATAAACACAACAAGAATTAGCAGGCTTACCATTCTTTTTAGACTACATATACTCCTGTTATGGCAGTGACCTAAGCTCCTCTTATAAATTTAACATCCCAAATGGCACATCCTCAACAACAAGTAGCATATCAGCCAATGCCACAGCATCCATCCACATTCTATCAGCCCAGGTCTCAATTGCAACATACCATCTATCAACAAGGAGCTCAGTTTCAATCAGATCTGAATAAGTGTAATCATAAAAAGCACCAAAATTTTGACCCCATTCCTATACCTTACTCACAATTGTTGCCACATCTGTTGCAAAATAATTTAGTCTCAATTATCCCACTTTCTCCTTTGTAACCTCCTTACCCACCATGGTATAATGACAAGCTCACTTGTGAATACTATGCTGGAGCTAAAGGGCACTCTGTTGGTAATTGCACTACATTAAAGAAAAAGGTTCAGGACCTTATTGATGCCAAGTGGTTGAATTTTGACCCAATCACCCCGAGACCTGATGTTGATGGAAATCCTTTGCCTAATTATGGAGGATCAGGTGTAAACATGATTATTGACAGAGCAAATATTGCTTTAAGGAAGCAAGTATCTGAAAGTAAAATCCCTTTGGGTCATATCTTCTGGGCATTGGTAGAACATGGTTGGATTGAATATAAGTATGGGGTTGCCCTAGACACTGGCTATGAATATCATGGTGACAAAGTTAACCATGGAATTGAGGAATGCCAGGCTTTTCAAAATATGCTTTAAGGGCTGATAAATAGAGGTATACTGCAAGTTAGAGTTAAACTCAAAAATATGAATGTTGTTGATTCTTATCCTGTGCAACAAACACTGGGGCAAACTGAGACATAAAATACCGTGAAGCCATTAATAATCAAGTATGTGATGCAAAAAGCACAGTTATCAATTGAGGAAAAGAGATTACTATCTATCAAGTACACACTTAATAGATCACCAATGCCATCGATACCTATCGAGGCCATGGGGCAATTGACAATTAGGACTCCTCAATCGTTTCCTTACAAGAGTAAAAAGGCAGTCCCATGGAATTATGATTGCCAAGTGATTACAAAAATTTCTCAGTCTTAGATTACCATTATATCTAGGGTCTCTAGCATTACAAGAAG
Source organism: Dicorynia guianensis (assembly GCA_037013595.1). NCBI lineage: Eukaryota > Viridiplantae > Streptophyta > Magnoliopsida > Fabales > Fabaceae > Dicorynia > Dicorynia guianensis. Next base: position 17,024,511 of record JASUAB010000002.1, on the reverse strand, counting down.
TGGTTGTTCTTATCTTCCAATCATATCCAGGAAGGAGGAAACCAAAAAGACAATGGAGCCAAATCCCAAAGGAAAAGAAATCTTGATAGAATCTTTGCAAAAGGATGAATTAGATACTGGTAATCTAGTAAAGGTAGAGCAATCTAAGAAGACTAAGTATGTTGATCTTGTTGAAGCTAAAAATAAAGAAGTAAGGCAAACTTTACCTAAGAGATCAGTTACTGAGGATGAAGCTAGTGAATTATTCAAACTTATTTGCCAAAGTGAGTATAAAGTGATTGAGTAATTGAAAGAAACTCCTACAAAAATTTCATTAGTTTCCTTGTTCATGCACTTTGAACTACACAAGTAAGCATTAACAGAGATTGTTAATGAAGCTTACGTGCATAAAGACATAACCACGAAGGCATTTGATGGTGTGGTAGGAAACATCATGGCTCATAATTTCCTGTCTTTCTCTGAAGAAGAATTTCCTCTTGAAGGGCGAGGACATAACAAAGCATTGCATATTTTTGCAAAGTGCAAAGGATGGGACTTGGCAAATGTCATGATTGATAATGGGTCATCACTGAATGTTCTACCAGAGTCAACATTGAAGGAATTGCCATTTGATAGTTCTCAAGTGAGACCTAACACCACTATAGTAAGGGCATTTGATGGAACAAGAAGTGAAGTACTTGGAGAAATTGAGTTACCCATACAAATCGGGCCTTACACTTTCACTATCCCTTACCATGTCATGAAGATAAGCTCAGCCTATAGTTGCCTTTTGGGGAGGTCATGGATCCACAGTGCTGGGGTGATACCTTCTACCTTGCACCAAAAGGTAAAATTCATATATAATGGAAAGTTAGTTGAGGTAGCTATGAAAGAGGACTTATTGATCTCTAACCTATCTTCCACACCATGCATATTAGCTAAAACTGATGTTGGGAGTTCCTTCCAATCTTTTGAAATTGTTAATGTGTTATATGCCAAAGAAAGAGGAACCATACCACTTTCATGATATTTTAAAGCTGCCTTAATGACTGCAAAGGTATTAAAATGGGATGTTTATGATCCCAAAAAGTGGTTAGGATGCGAGGGACAAGGAATAAAGGAATTGCTAGAGTTTCTAAAAAAGGAAGACATATTTGGGTTAGGTTTCAAGCCTACAAGAGTTGATAAGGCTCGGATGGCTCAAATCTTGAAAGAAAGAAGATTGGCCCATTTGAATGGCCAAGTGATTGAAGCCAATAAGCTAATAATTAAACCCCTCCATGAGACTTTTGTGAGCACTGGTCTTTGGATTCCTAATCAAATTGCAGTTATAGAAGAAGATTCCCCTTCTGGAGAGAAGAAGGAAGTGGTTAAGCTAGGTAATGCTAGAATTAGAGCAAGTAGTTGGATAGTCAAGAAGATTCCAATTGTTTACAACTTGCCAGACATGTAATTTTCATAGTACTCCATCTATGGCTTTGATTGGAGTTGTATGAATAAAGCTGTTTGTTCGTCCTTAACAAGTAATTTTCAATAAAATGCATTTGATTTCCTAAAATAGAGTCTTTATGGTTTCATGCTTTCCCTTTTTCATGTGTCATACATGTCATAAATAACCAAAACCCAATAATCCAGGATGAATAACAGAGATAATACTGAAATAAATTGCACTGATTTTTCAAGTCTTGATTTCAAATGCCAAATCACTTGTACTGAAGGTGATGAAGAGTAGGAAGATGATGAGAAAATGTCACCTAAGGTACAGAGGTTAGTTGAACAAGAGGATAAGGGGATCAAACCTCATGAGGAACCCATTGAAATAATCAATTCATGAACTAAAGAAGACAAGAAAGAAATAAAGATCAGAGCAAGGTTGCCACGAAAGAGAAGCAATTAATGATCCAATTACTACAAGAATGGTCATACCAAGACATGCCAGGTCTAAGTACAATATAGTAGTTCATCGCTTGCCAATAAAACTAGGATTTAGATCAATGAAATAGAAATTGCAAAGAATGAATCCAAATATATTGTTAAAAATCAAAGATGAAGTCAAAAAGCTCTTAGATGCTAGTTTCATTGAAGTAGCAAAATATCCTGAATAGGTGGCTAATATTGTGCCTGTGCCCAAGAAAGATGAAAAATTAGGGCATGTGTGGAGTATAGGGATTTGAACAAAGTAAGTCCAAAGGATGACTTTTCACTTCCGCACATCGATGTACTTGTTGACAATGCTACAGGATTCTCTATCTTTTTATTCATGGACAGGTTTTCAGGCTATAATCAAATTAAACTAGCTCTTGAAGACAAAGATAAGACGACCTTCATCACATTATGGGGCACCTTTCATTATAAGGTGATGTCTTTTGACTTAAAAAATGCCCGGGCAACATATCAAAGAGCTATGGTAACTCTTTTCCATGACATGATGCACAAGGAAATAGAAGTATATGTTGATGACATCACTGCAAAGTCAAAATTAGAAGCCGAACATTTGATACACCTTAGAAAACTCTTTGATCAATTGTGAAGATATCAACTCAGAATAAACCCAGCAAAGTGTACTTTTGGAGTGAGATCGGGAAAGTTGCTAGGATACATGGTGAGCAATACAGGGATTGAAGTGGATCCAGATAAAATTAAGGCCATCATGAATATGTTCATGCCAAAGACAGAAAAACAAGTGCAAGGCTTCTTTGGAAGACTAAACTATATTGCAAGGTTCATATCTCAGCTAACATCCACATGTGAGCCAATATTCAAGCTTTTGCAAAAAAATTAAGGCACAAGTTAGAGTGACGAATGTCAAGAAGCATTTGATAAAATCAAATAGTATCTTCAAAGCCCTCTAATTTTGGTTCCACTAGTACTTGGGAAACCTTTGCTCATGTACCTCACCGTGTATGAAGAATCAATATGTTGTATACTAGGGCAATATGATGAAATAGGGAAGAAAGAGTAGGTGATTTATTACTTAAACAAAAAGTTCACTAATAATGAGTCAAAGTACTCAATATTAGAGAAAACTTGCTATGCTTTAGCATAGGTGGCACATCGACTCTGACCAGATATGCTACGCCACACAACTTGGTTGATCTCAAAAATGGATCCAATTAAGTACCTATTTGAGAAACTTACATTAATTGGAAGAATTGTGAGATGGCACACGTTGTTGTCAAAATATGATATACAATATGTACCTCAAAAGGCAATAAAAGGGAGTGTGATTGCTGAGCACTTAGCAGAAAAATTGATCTCAAGCTATGAGCCAGTCCGATTCGAATTTTCAGATGAAAATATCATGATGCTGGTAACCAAGAATGAATCACTTGAAAATGGAAGGTGGTCAATGATGTTCGATGGATCCTTTAATGCAATGGGACATGGAATAGGTGCAATTTTGATATCCCCTAAAGGAAAACATTACCCCATGACTGCAAAGTTATGCTTTGAATGTACTAACAACATGGCTGAGTATGAGGCTTGTGCTTTAGGGATAGAAGCAGCTTTAAACTATCAAATTAGCCTTCTAGATGTGTTTGGGGATTCTGCATTAGTAATCTACCAATTAAAAGGTGAGTAGGAAACCAGGGACTAAAAGTTAATCCCTTGTCAAAGGTATATTTGTGAAATAGCAAAACAGTTTAAGGAAATCTCCTTTAATCATGTTTCTTGAGAAGAAAATCAAATGGCTGATGCCTTAGCCACACTCTTAGCTATGTATCCAATCATGGATGGAAATGATCTCCTAAAGATTAGAATAAGGAAACATGATTCCCCAGCTTATTGTTCTTTTGTGGAGGAGGAGCTAGATGGAAAGCCTTGGTATGAAGATATCCTACAATTTATTAAAACTAGAGAATATCCTACTGGGGCATCAAAGAATGATAAAAGAACTCTAAGGAGATTGGCAAGGGTTTCTTTCTTAGTGGTGATATTGTGTACAAGAGAAATCATGATACCATACTCTTAAGGTGTGTAGAGGCCACAGAAGCATAGAGGTTAATACAAAAAGTCCATGATGGGGTGTGTGGTTCTCATATCAATGGTCATGCAATGGCTTAGAAAGTTTTGCAGGTAGGATATTATTGGCCCATAATGGAAACTAATTGCATCTAACATGTTAGAAAATGCCACAAGTGTCAGATTTGTGCTGATAAGGTGCATGCACCTCCTTAAGCACTCAATGTATTGACTTCACCATGGCCATTTGCCATGTGAGGCATAGATGTAATTGGACCTATTAAGCCTAAAGAATTCATTGGACATTATTTCATCTTAGTGGCAATTGATTACTTCACAAAATGGGTAGAGGCTACTTCATATAGTAATGTTACCAAAATTGTGGTTCTCAAATTCCTCAAAAGGGGGATTATTTGTAGGTACAGTCTTCCAAAGAGAACCATCACTAATAATGCTCGCAACCTCAATAATAAAATGATGAAGGAGTTATGTGAGCAGTTTAAAATAGCCCATCACAACTCATCCCCTTATAATCCTAAAATGAACGGAGCTGTGGAAGTAGCCAATAAAAACATCAAGAAAATTGTAGAAAAGATGATAGCTACTTATAGAGACTGGCATGAGATGTTACCCTTTGCTCTACATGGGTATTGCACATATGTGAGAACTTCAACTATAGCAACTCCATTTTCCCTAGTATACGAGATGGAAGTAGTGCTCCCATTTGATGTAGAAATCCCATCTTTAAGGGTTTTGATAAAGACTCAACTTGATGAAGTAGAGTGGGTTCGCATACATCATGAACAGTTGAATTTAATCAAAGAAAAGAGGTTAGCAGCCTTATCCCATGGGCATCTTTTTCAAAAGAGGATAATTTGGGCACATGACAAGAAAATTCACCCAAGACAATTTCATGAAGGGGATCTAGTACTCAAGAAAGTCTTGCCCATCACAAGAGATAATAAGGGAAAGTGGATGCTAGATTATGAGGGTCCTTATGTGGTAAAAAGGGCATATTTGAGGGGTGCTTTGATCCTTACTAACATGGATGGTGATGAGTTACCAAATCCTATGAACGTATATGCCATGAAGAAGTATTATGCTTGAAGGGTGACATGTGATTAGCCAAGAATTAGGGGTTAGAAAATTCAGCATAGTAAGGTTTAGTCTTTTGACTTCAAAAAACTAAAAAAAAAAAAAAGGCATTTTAATTTGTATATCAAACTATTTGTTACTTGTTTATCAAAACCCTTTAAGACATGTAAATTTTCAACTTGACTCATCAATACAATGACATTTCTCCTATAATCACTTGCATGATATTGTTAGTCACATATTTAAGACATGACAAACAAGAGAATCAAGGGTGCTTCTGAATTACATGTTCCTTTAAAGTTTATGTTTTTAGGAAAGAAGCTCTCTTGAACATGGAATGTTGCAAGGATGTATGGTAAACCTAAAGGATCAGAGGACATAAGGGGTAATTCCCAATTTGGTTTGGAACCCTTATGAGTTTAAGATTGAGATTGCAAACTTGAAGTTACTTGAACCTCTCTTACTTTTTTTTTTTTTTTGCACTAACATGCATATTGATGGGTTGATCACAGTCATACCATCATACATGTAGTATTAAGCATGTTTTGTCCTTAAGAATTTTCATTTTTTTAGCCCAATGGGTAACATGAGGCCTATTTGCATTTTTAAGTAACTCAAGGCCCAATCGTGTGAAGGCACCAGTTGCTCTTTCCTGATGTTTTACTGTGCATGCCTAAGTTCCAGTTGGTGGCCCAACTCGCTGTCATTTTATGACTGAACAAGGAAGTTTCGATTTGAATGCTAAAAGAAAAAGACTCTGAAGACTTTGGAAGAGCATTATTTGAGTGTCCTAACTCAACACTAACCAGAGAGCAAAAGTATGGAAGAGGGCCTTGCAATGCTTAGAATCAGGTTCCCTTCTCTTCCTTAGGATGTGCTTAGAAAGATTTGTAAATGTCAACTTGAGAGAATAAAGTCGCTCATGCGTCTAGGCCTTCCTGAAGATATGCATTGGATCATTGAAGCAAAGGTACATCTAGTAGGTGAGTTTCAAGATTCACTTGTTAGACATCTACCCAAAATAGGAAAAAGCTCTTATGCCAAGAAAAGAAGAGCTAAAAGGATGGAAGTTTGCTATAAGTGTGCAAGGTGGACATGTAATTCACGCTGCAAGGGTAAAGGAATGGTGTCCCTAAATCGAGAAGACAAAATTCAATTCATAAAGGATGGACTGACTAAAGAGTCATTGGGTAATATCTTTCAGACTCTTGAGACACATCCTAGTGGACATGTTCAGGGTGCTCTTCTTACTTTAGTAAACATATTCCATAAAGAAAAGGAGTGCTATCATCTAGTGAATCTGACATTAAATGACCCTATTTGCTAGTTTATGAGGAAACTGGATGGGAAACAGATTCTTGATTCATCAATGGCATTGGATGCAGAACTAGAGGAAGAGATAAGTTAAGATTATTGTATATTAATCATGCAGTGCATTATCAATATAGTTGTTTGTTTTTCAATAACTTTATGACTTTCTTTCTTTGGAAATTGTTGTTGCATACACTGAGACTATTATACTTTTTTTTTCTTTTTCTTTTAACCATGGAGGTTTGCTTTAAGAGTATAAAGTGAGCATGTAAAACACGATGCAAGGGTATAGGAATGGTGTCCCTAAATTGAGAAGACAAAATTCAATAAAGGATAAACTGAGTAAAGAGCTATTGGATAATATCCTTCAGACTCTTGAGACGTATCCTAGTGGACATGTTCACAGTGTTCTTGCTTTAACGAGCATATTCCACAAAGAAAAGGAGTGTTATCATCTAGGGAATCTGACATTAAATGACCCTGTTTGCCAGTTTATAAAAAAACTAGATGAAAAGCAGATCTTTGGTTCATAAATGGCATTTAGTCTGTTAATGGATGCCAAACCAAAAGAAGAGATGAACCAAAATCACTGTACATTAATCTTGCAATGCATTTATTTTTGCCTATTAATTGTCAATGCACCTATCATTTGTACTATTTACTTTTTGACTTGGCATGCATGATTTAGATAATATCATCGCAATTATCTCTTCATATCAATTATTTTGCAGCTCTCTTTCTCTTGAAGTCGCTATTGTCACTGGTGCATCTGTGATCTCCACTATTTACTTTTTAACTTTGCATATGATAATATCAGTGTAATTGTCCATTTTTTTTCTTGTTAAATGCCAATTCATCTATCATATTCGCTGTTACTTTTTGACTATGCATGCAATAATATTAGTATAATTGTCTTTTCTTCTTGTTAATTGCCGGTTCACCTTCATCATCACTATTTACCTTATTGACTTTACGTGCAAAGCTTTAAGAAGGTCGGCATTGTTGTCTTTCTGTTGTCAGTGGCTTTACAACTTTATTTCTCTTGGAATTACTGTTGTATATGCAGCATGTCTTTTCTGCTTAACTTTCCTGCACATTATTATTATCTGAAGTTATTGCATCTAACCATCCTCCTCTTAAAATTTGAACCTCCCTGATAATAATTTGATTGCATGATTTCTTTGTCACTCATCATCACCTACAAATATGTTTTCACATTTGCCAATCCATGCATGGTTGGGGCAGAGAAAGAGAGAGAAGTAGTGTCATTATGTAGATTCAAATCCTTTGTGTCCTTGGCAGTTCCAACTTAGGGAAAGATTATGACTTTATCAATATAGCCATTAAGCTTGGTAAGGCATTAGCTACCAGAGTGATTAATATGGTATATAGTGGAGGAATTCATAGATTAAGAAGATGTGTAGTTGCATCTATAGTGATAGGGGGAAGTCATGTCTTGAGCACCTTTGCAAGAGAGATGGCTGATAAGATTATTTACACCTTTGGTACTGAGTTAAAGGTTTTGAGCATGCATGAATATTCTGGACACATGCTTTCCAATGCTGAAGCTTTTATCACATTACCTAGTGGTTTGGAAACTTTAGAAGGAATTGCCAGTGTGGCATTTTGGAACAAATTAAACTCTCATAAAAAGCCATTAGGATAGTTAAATATTGATGGTTTTTATGATGATTTATTGGCTTTTTTAGATTATGTTGTGAAACAAGGCTTCATACCCTTGGAGGCTCATCATACCATAATAATAGGTTCAAGCGCTAATCAGCTAATTGATCAACTACAAGTTTATGCATCTCAACCTGACCCATTGGTGAAACAAGTGGACAGGTAATCTCCCAATGGCAATAGGAAGCGTAAAATAGATACCATCCTTCGGTTATGACTTGTCATGCTCTTTTAGTTATTTTGTGTGTATTTATTGATAAATACCCATGTTAATAGAAAGCATTAGGAGGATATACAAGTCTAGGACGGATGGTTCGAGTAAAAGAGTTGTTATCAAGGACATAGTGTGTAAAAGATGACAGATAAAGAGTTATTCTTAACTCTTGATGCGCATCCCATACCTAGCTCATTAGAAGCATCATATGCATATCTTGTGTTCCAAAAAAAAAAGAAAAAAAAAGAAAAAATGTTGCCTTTCTTTTTGAACACACCTTTCATGTAGTCTCATGGTAGAGTAAAGAGTTATTCTTAACTCTTGATATGCATCCCATCCATTAGGACCATCATATGCATCTCTTGCATTCTAAAATTGTTGCCTTTCTTTTGTGCACACCTTTCATGTAGTCTTATGGTAGAGTAAAGAGTTATTCTTAACTTTGGATACACATCTCATCCATAACTCATTAGAAGCATCATATGCATATCTTTCGTCCTAAAAAAATAAAAAATAAAAAGAAGAAAAAATGTTGTCTATCTTTTTGTACATGTCTCTCATGTAGTCTCATGGCAGAGTAAAGAATTATTCTTAAGTCTTGATGCACACCCCATGCATAACTCATTAGAAGCATCATATGCATTCTCATGTGTTCTAAAAAGAAGAAGAAAAGAAAAAAGGTTGCCTTTCCTTTTGGTGCATATCTTTTACATAGTCCCATGGCATCTGTTAATGACTCTGCCTAAGGCCTTGGCAATGACTATATATGGACACCCTTTTAAATTCAATAAGATATTTTGCATGATGAATGTATTATATGTCACTTCTTTTCTTTGCCTCTTATATCAATTCATGGTCTAATATTATGAGTGATTGATAAATGGCAGACATTCAAGGAAGAGGTACCATTACCATAATAAACCAACATTGAGAGCAATCAGAATTATGATATCTTTTCATGTTTTGATGCCTGAGAGCAATAAATAGTTGATCCAATATCTTAATTTTATCTTAATCAAGTCTATTTTGCCAATGATAAAATTGGGTTGCCAGACAACATAATCAATTCTTTTAGATAATAGAATATCCAGATCATGAACAGTGGTGAGGAAGTTATGTCTCATAAGAGTGTTGTGAGAAAATGGGTATCCAAGAACTTGTTTGAATGCCCCATGAAACAATTTGTTGGATACGGCATTAACAAGAGAAGTGATCTAGGCCGTCTTTGGACTATTTAAACCTTTCAAGCTAACTTAGAAGTGAAATGTTCATAGTCACCCCTTTAAGCCTAAAAGATGATAAGACCACCATCAAATTTTTTTTTTCCAACTCACATTTACCATTATCTCATAACCAAGAAAACCATGATTCTTACCCTAAAGGAGAGTCAAAGGAGCATTAGAGCTATCAATCGAGAGAGACTCTATAACAAATAACTCAAGAATCCTTTTTCCATTCAGTCGAAGCCTCAATTATGAAAGCCAAGAATAAAAGGAAATCTTGAGAAATTGAAAAAAAAAAGGTTAGGGAAACTAAAAAGAAAAAGAGCAAGCCTAGAAATAACTAGAAAGGAAAATGGGCAGAAGAAAGTGAGTTTCTCCTATTTCCAGTGAAATTCCTAAATTGTTGAGAATGAAAAGGGAAATACAAGGCTTTGTTTGCTTAATCTTGTGCTCTCCTCCTTTCCATTTCTTTCCAAGTCATTACCTAAGCCTCACATTACAAACTAAATGAAGTCCTAGTGATCCTAGCTAATATGGTGAAATAACAAATGTGAAAAGGGACATGAAAACAAGCTTATGGGATACTTCTAAGTGCAAAACTTGAATGCGAACTCATGTCAAGGAGGTAAACACTTGTGTGAGAAACAAACACCTGAGAGTGGCTTAATTAGAGAGTTACTCAACAAAGGAATCTTGATTCCAAAAAATTAAGTAGTGTTGATCTACGATATGCATTCCTACAAGGTGTATTTTTAAAAAAGAAGAAATGATGAATTAAGAAAAATCTTTTTAACAGTTCTTTGCTCGAAGGTAATCAAAGCAAACTGAGGGCAATGACCAGGGAGTTAACCTATAATTTGAAAATGTTCAAAAGCACAAACTAGGGGCAGTTGCTAGGAAAGCAAACGAAGTAAAAAAGAAAAAATCTTCCATTGTTTGGAGACTACCAAATTTGAACTGGGGCAAGAATTGAGAGATTGACCCCAAATCTAAAATATCCCTAAAATAGCATAGAGAGTAAGGATGAGAATCTATAGAAAGGTTTCTTAAAAGAGAAAAAGAGACTCGAGTTTATCAGAGTCAAGAAGAGTTACCAAATACTGGTATCAAAAGATATCACTTCTACAGAGTCTGACGTTCCAATTCACTCATAATTTTTTTTAAAACACGCACCCACACATCACTGATCATTTGCATTATGGTTTTGGCATCTGTATTAATTTTGCATGTTAAGCATATTTTCATCTCGACCATGTCATTTTAGGTCAAGCTCTTCATGTGTCAAGAATTTTTGCATGTCAAGCATGCCATTTTAGGTTAAGCCTTTCACATTGTCAAGCATGCTATTCTCAGGTCAAGCCTTTTATATCAAGCATGTCATTTAAGCCTTTCACATGACATATGTGTTTTCATGCTCAAGTATTTCATGTCAAGAATGCCATTTAAGGTCAAGCCTTTCATATATCAAGCACGTTTGCATGTCAAGCATGTTATTTTAGGTTAAGCTTTTCAAATGTTAAGCATGTTTGCACATCAAGTATGCTATTTTAAGTCAAGCCTTTTGCATACCAAACAAGTTTGCATGTCAAGCATGCCATTTTCAGGATAAACCTTTCATGTGCTAAGCACATTCACATTTCAAATAATGTCATTTATTTCAAAACTTAGGATGGGTTACCCCAAGTTTCCTTTCTTTAAATCCTTTGGTGGGTTACCTCAGGTCATTTTATTTCAAATCCTAAATTGCTTTTAGGTATCCCTACTAGGTGGATTAAAACCCTTCAAATCCTAGAACATGGTTTTTCCAGGATATTGCAACTTGGAACATGGCTTTTCCAAGTTCTTTTATTTAAATCCTAAGATGGGTTGCCTCAGGTCATTTTGTTTCAAATCCTAGAACAGGTTTCTCCAGGTAATTCAAAACTTGGGATGAGTTACCCCAAGTTTTTTTCTTTAAATCCTGAGACAGGTTACCTCAGGTTGTTATTTCAAATCCTAAGTCGCTCTTAGGTATCCCCACTAGGTGGATTTAAACCCTTCAAATCTTAGAACGTGGTTTTTCCAGGATATTGCAACTTGGAACATGACTTTCCCAAGTTCTATTATTTAAATCCTGAGATGAGTTACCTCAAGTTATTTTGTTTCAAATCCTAGAATGGGTTTCTCCAGGTAATTCAAAACTTAGGACAAGATACTTTAGGTCATTTTGTTTCAAATCCTAAGTCACTCTTAGGTATCCCTATTGGGTGGATTAAAACCCTTTGCATTAAATTCTAGGTCATTTTTCTAGCCAAAATTAGAGTCTTTCAACCTTTATCAATCAAAGTCAGGGTCAGGCTTCGTTTGACTCAAAACTTTTATCATCAAAGTCGGAGTTGAGCTTCATTTGACTTAACCTTTTATCAATCAAGCCGAAGTTAGGCTTCATTTGACTTAATCTTTTATTATTAATGCTGGAGTCGGGCTTCGTTAGACTCAAACTTTTATCATCAAAGCTAGAGTTGGGCTTCGTTTAACTCAAAATTTTATCAATCAAGCTAGAGTTGAGCTTCGTTTGATTTAACCTTTTATCATCAAAGCCGAAGTTGGGCTTTGTTTGACTCAACCTTTTATCAATCATAGCCAGAGTCGAGCTTCATTTGACTCAACTTTTTATCAATCAAAGCTGGAGTTGAGCTTCATTTGACTCAAAACTTTTATCATCAAAGCTAAAGTCGGGCTTTGTTTGACTCAGCTTTTTATCAATCAAAGTCGGAGTCGGGCTTCGTTTGACTCAACCTTTTATCAATTAAAGCAGGAGTCAAGCTTTGTTTGACTCAGCCTTTTATCAATTAAAGCTAGAGTCAGGCTTCGTTTGACTCAACTTTTTATCAATAAAGCCAAAGTTAGGCTTTGTTTGACTCAACCTTTATCAATCAAGCTGGAGTCAACTTCGTTTGACTCAACCTTTTATCACTAAAGTCAGAGTTGGGCTTCGTTTGACTCAACTTTTTTTAAGCTTCATTTGACTCAAAACTTTTATCACTCGAGCCGAAGTGAGGCTCTATTTCACTTAACCTCACATTGATTTGGACAAAATAGTGTTTCTCAACTTTTGCTTATCTTTTAGTTCTTAAAAGATGAGCCAAGGGAGGCAATCTGTAAACACCTAATTTTGTCCAAACCCTAAAAAAATCAAAGTGGATCAATGCACAAGTTCTATAATTTTCTTACTTGAACATATATTTTTCTGAAAATTAAAATAAAAAATTTAAAGATATTTTTGGGTCTCAAATGTGAATAATATTATTAAAAATAAAAAATAAAAAAAGAAGAAGGAACAAATGCCGACAATTGCTTCACCTACTCCATTTTAATCATGCACTAAACCTACTCCATTTCAATCATGCACCAACCCAAAATGATATAGGCACCTAATCACGTCATTTCCTTTAAAAAAGAGAAAGGTAGGACAAAGCCAAAAAAATCAGTAGGTGGGATTAGCCAAAGAGGGGTGTCTGCAAGCAGCTAGGGAGGAAATAAAAGAGAAAAAGAGAGTAAAAGAGGAGGCCCGTGAGAGAAGGGGGGAGGAAGTAAACAGAGCTCAGACCAAGAAGAAGAAAAAAAACTAGAGAAAGCAAAAAAGGAGGCAACCCAAGAAAAAAGAGAGGAGAAGAGTCTGGAGAAAACATGAAAAAGAAAAAGAGAAGAAAAGGAAGGAGAAATAAAAGAAAAAAAAGGAGAAACCAGAGAGGAGAGTTGTAGTGGAGGTATGTAGTAGAAAAATGAAGAGCAAGCCAGTTATGGACAAGATCATGGTTTTGGTTAGGTTCCACCATTGATCTCCTAGGTTACTTTCATGCTTTTCATTTTGGGGCTCCTATTTGCTGCAAATTTGAGAGTGTAGGATAATGAGTTGACCCCAACAATCAACGCCGGAGATCTGGTGAATGAAGTTTGGCATGGTGCTCTTCATACTTTTCTTTGAGCATCTTCTGCTCAACCTGCAGATCTCAATCTGCATTTTGGTGTATTATTTCCTCTGTTTCTGTTGCAGTAATTCTGCAGTTTGTTTTTGCATTCTGCTGTTTCTGTTGACGTAATCCTGCATGCTTTTTCCTTTGCTTATGTTGCTGTAATTCTGCATGTTGTTTTTTGCATCCTAATTCTGTATGTCTCTGTAACAGTAATTCTGCATCCTATTTTCTGTATCCTAATTCTATACCTGTCTCTGTAACTGTAATTCTGTATCCTATTTCTACATTCTGTAATTCTGTATATGTTTCTGTTGCTGAAGTTCTGTATCTATTTCTGCATCTGTAATTCTGCATCTTATTTCTGCATTCTGTAATTCTGTATATGTTTCTTTGAGGTAATTCTGTATCTATTTCTGCATTCTGAAATTCCGCATCTGTTTCTATTACTGTAATTCTGCATCCTGTTTCTGCATTTTGCTGTATTATTTCCTGCATTGCTGTAATTAAGTTGCTGCATCACCATAATGCTGTAATTAAGCTGTTGTCTGTTGTGTTGCTGTGTTACTGTAATGCTGTAGCTAAACTGCCGTACTGTGGTGTTGCTGTGATTAAGCTATTTCTATTGCTGTAATTTTTTTAATCATGCTGCTAAAATGCTAAATTCCATGATTGAGCTACTGTAATGTTAAATTCTATAATTGAGCCCTTACATCAACCCCAAGTGCTTAGTCATCAGTCCAAATCACCATGCGACATCAGCACACGTAAGCACAATCAACATATTGTGTCACCATGCCACGTCAGCACACACTTGCATAGTAAGCATACTATGTCATCAAACACGTCAGCATAGTTAGTATAACATGTCATCAAACATGTCAACACAGTTAGTATAACATGTCATCAAACACCTGCACAGTCAGCATATTGTGTCACCATGCCACATCAGACACACCTGCATAGTCAGCATATTATGACACCATGCCATGTCAGCACACACTTGCACAGTAAGCATACCATGTCATCAAACATATAAGCACACACCTACAGAGTTAGCATATTGTGTCATCATGCCACATTAGCACACACTTGTACAGTCAGTATACTATGTCATCAAACATATCAGCACAACAAATCCAATCAGCCTGCTACATCACTGGCCACATTATCATGACATGTCAACATGTCTCTACTACATTAGTGTCCATTGATCGTTGGCTTTGTCATTGACCTATTTTGACTTTGACTTGGATAAATTTCCTAAGGATTTTCGACCACTTGATTGCATTTTTGAGACCTATTTTGCCATTTAAGACTCATTTGTTCACTTTCTCTTATTGTTGAAGATGTATTTTATAATTAAGTTTTGTTTTGTTGAATAATTATGTGCTGTGATAACTTTATATGTGATGTTTTGCACTTTAAATTGTTCATAAGTGTATGTGCATTGAGGTATTTATCATTGTGAACTATCAAGAATAATCATTGATTCATCACAACTATTTTGAAATGTTCCATTTGATTGTGATTTTGTTCCAATTCTTTTGATCCCCTGTTTTTGTTACAAAGTAAACCTCGATGATAGATAAAGAGGGTTGCTAGTCAACTAGCCGCTATCAAACTATCCTGAGGGACATTATGTTGCGAACCCAGTTAGTCAACTGGCATGATTCCATTAATACATTTTTGAAAGATCCCGGCAATGGATAAAGAAGGTTGCCAATCAACTGGCCACCATGAAGTTATCTTGAGAGAAATCATGTTACGAACCTAGTCAGTTAACTGGCGTGGTTCTATTGATAAATTAGAGAACCTCTCGACAATGGATAAATATGATTGTCAGTTAACTAGCCGTTATATAACTATCTTGAAGGAAATTACATCATGAGTTTAGCCAGTCAACTAGCATGACTCCATCAATGCATTTAAAAATAATCTTGAATCATGATCACATGCAAAAATAAATTTATTTAACAAGAGACAAAGCATAGTTTTAAAATCAAAAGAGCAAACACTAATGTGGTACTGAAAGGGCGTTGTAGAGGTACTAATACCTTCTCTACATGTAACTAACCCCCGAATTCATTTTTCTGTAACGTAGACCATACTATTCAGTGTCCGACTTAACATTTCAATCTAAGTCAGTGGTTACTCTATTTTTTTATCATTTTCCAAAACCCCATCAATCCATTTTTTATCACCCGAGATCGTTGCTCCGCGTCGTGTGTCGACATGTTATCAGTTAAAAAGATACAAACAAATAAATTTTTGGAAGTGAGGAACAAATGAAAAATTACTTGCCCATCAAGAAGCACTATTTCAAGATTATCACCAATATCAAGTCGTTGATACCTTCAAGCATTCCAACACCAAATGACCCTCTCCTTATTCTCCATTGTTGTTTAGAGGGGTTAAGATCACTCAAGTAATTAAAACTAGCATCCATTTTTCTTGTCCAAGAAGGGAGGAAACAAAAGAGAAGAATTGGAAAAAAATGATGATATAGATATCACAAATCATCTTCAAAATAGGACAATACTTATATATAGAGATCACTAACAGCAACTTAATGAAATTGCTAGAATTCAAAAGAAGATTAATATTTAGAAAATCTGGAAAACATAACATGCTGTTAACCACTACCAATAGAATGGCATAGATCAAATCTACCATTTCCAGGAGCCTTGAAACTAACAGAATGCAATTAAACCAATAACCAAAAATTCAAAATTTCGCAAGCTACTTGATATGCGTGCTTAACCCTACTTCTATATCAGATGAAACTGAATAACTAACGAGTGAAATATCCAGCCACAATCAAATACGTGTGTGCATGCCAACAAACTCGTAATAAATGAAAGTAAACAATACTACTACTTATGCATTCCAAATGTATAAACACGGGTCAACTGATCAGCAAACATTGCATAATAGCTATTGTTGGTAATATAAATCCAACGAGGGAACACACTGTAAGTCAAAGAAGACATTTTCAATGCTTAAAACTTTCCATTTCAAGAAACTTTTAAATCGGATATCAATGGGAACTAAAAATGGGAGACGCATGATAGATTGACACTTGTTAGACTTTCCAAGTTATGGTTGTTCTCTTAAGTAATATAAGATATATAAATGTTTCCCGCAGCTTATGTCATTAGTAATTTAGACACAATTATTTTTACCATGAGGAATCCGCTGATTAAATTCAAATGTGTTACATATTTTAAATTTAGTAAATTTTATTGAAGGTTTTATTTGTCAATAAAACATATTTTTAATTATATTTACTTAGGAGATTATATCTGTCGATAAAAGTAAATTGTTAAAATATTAATCATTAAGATAAATTAATTAATTTATTATCTATCACTTTTTTTTACTAGTAGTTATGTTAGTAATATTCAACAATATTATTGACAAATGTAATATCAATTATAAAATATTATCAATGATATTTTTACCATTGAATTAAAATCTACCAAAAAAATTGTCAAAAATTAATTTTTTTGATGAAATCTATGATTTACCAGTAGATAATGGCTATTGAAAATCGAAAAATCTTTTATAGTGAGACCAATAGTTTAAAATTTAATATATTTGATATTTGAGACGTTAGTATTTAAAATTATTGTTTAGTTTTTTAGATGTAATTTATAAATTTGAAATTTAATTTTTGGTATAATCAAATTTAAAATTTTATTATTTGTTAAAAGTGCTTGATATAGAAAAGGAAACTTATAATGAATGGATAATAAAATTTTGGATATTTTAATATTTTGAATTTGAAATCTAAATAATTCATATGTTTATTTTTGATGTAAAATTTAAAATTTGGTTTCTTTATAGTAAACAAGGATTATAGAGCATTATGAGTCAAAATCGCTTAAATTGCTTCTTCTTTTAGTTTTTTAATATCTAAGACATAATTTTTTTTATTAGATTGTTCACGTGTCATACAGCAAGCATAAGAAAATTGGGTTGGACTGTACCCTGATTTGATAGATACAATTACAAACACTTGTGAGACACTTGATGGGATCAAATTATGAATAAATGAACCGTATATCAGTATGGGTCAACCAAATTTGAATCAAACTTTTGTCAAACATTTAAGCTTACATCGACCAATGCATACTTTACGGTGTTTGTGTCATACTTGGTCTACTCTAATATTATTATTTAATTATTATGTCACTCATTATTTTATAATTTTTTAAAAAATTCGAACAATGTAATAATATTTAATTGTTGTTTTAATTTTTTTAAATTGTAATAAAATCTATTTTATACCTATTTTTATACACAATTTTCACATCCATCTTACCACAATCATTGACTTACTGTATGAATCATATTCACATAATTAATTAATGGCTATACTTGAATAAATATAAAAAATTACGTGTAAAATAAAATGTGAACATAGTAAAACTTTTAAAATTATAATATAAATTAAAAATTTTATATACCTATTAAGTAATTTGTTACATCTCTTATATAAAAATGATCTTAAAAAAATCATGATATTGTCATCAATCATAAGCATTCGTTTTCATAATTTTTCTGACTTATTTTATGTGTTATACTAAAATTTTAATTTTTAAAATAATTCAAATTTTATATAATATTTGCATGTATATAAAATTTTACTTAACCTTCCTTGGAAATGAATAAACGTCAAATGGGTTGGCTTGGTCCCCACAATAATACTACTTTAAGAGAAGCATGGGTTTATTAGCGTGAATGGTTTAGCAGGATGGTCAAAGAAAGACCCGTGACGGGCTCCTCCTTGATAAAGAAAGCCAAAATCACGGAATAATTGATAAATAGTTAAATTTTTTATAATATATTATTTTAAATTTAATTTAAATTATATATAAAAAAATAAATTTTATTAAAAAGTTATATTTATTTTAATAATTTTTTATTTTAAAAATATTAAATCTTAACTTTTAAGCGAGAGATACGAGGTTTGAAAAGAAAATTGAAAAAGCGGAAACCAACGCAGTGCCAGGAAGCTGCAGAGAGGAGAGATGTCGGCGGGGGCAAGTAAGTAACAGATATTTTTGTGACATGAGTGGACCTATCCAGGGTGGAACACACAACTTGTCAAATTGACAATCCAAAAAACGTAGAGGGAGGCCCCAACCACCAACTTGTAAATTCGTATTCAAGGAGGGTGCAAATGGTCTTTGACATCTTTTTTTTATAGAAGAATTTATATTTTACATGAAAGAGAAGTTTGTTTAACTTATTCTAAGAATATTCTCACACATTCAATTGGTCTAATTTAAATTAAGTATATTTTAGTGGATTTGGTTAGGTAATTGATTTTGATCAAGCCAACAAATCTCCAATCCAATTAAGTTAATTTGGGTTATATTTTTTTTATTATTTACATTTATTTATCAACACAAACCAAAACATATAATTCTTTATAGTAGAAAAGGGGATAAAATAATATTATTGCACTCTATCCTACCATTTTTTCATTTTTTAAGTCATCACTTTTGTTACATCATAAAAAATTAGAATAAGAGTAGTAAATGGAGGAGCCTTATACCTACAAAGCATATTCATAGTTGGCTAGGAAAGAGCATAATCCCAGCTCCTTCAAAATAACCATTAAGTAATATTTTATTTTCCAGTTTTTCTCAAGTTTGTTTTGATTTATTTGTATTAGTATTTTATTTTATATTATACTATATTTGAACTGCTTAATTTATAGCTGTAGTAAATGCTATACAATATATATTTTTATCAGGATTTATGTTTTTGTTTTATAATTTTTTTTTTCCTTCTACCGTTATAGTTGTCATACGCTGATTGAGTAGAGATAAAGTTTAATTGACATTTACATGTGCTTCTCAATGCTTATATGTTGTTAATAACGAGGAACTACATATGATAAGATTTTAACAATACGGACAGTTGCTTCAAGTCCTATGCTGCTGTTGCATTTAGCATGTTTTGTAATCAGTTTAGTGTATTCTTCAATTTAATATTAATTAATTTTTATGATTTATATTTTGTTGACTATTTGATTTATAATTTATGATTTAGATTTTGTTGTTAATTGTTCAACCTATAGTTTATGATTTTGACTTTATCTGTATGTAATTTACTATTTAAAATTTGGATAATCATGTGTAATTCAAATTAGTAAATTTGATTTGTTTATTAAAAGTTTTGATGGGGTAACTCAATTACCCAACATAACCAACTAATGATTGGTTTGGGTTTAAAAAAAAATTACTCAAACTTAAATTAACTCAAGAATTGATTGAGTTGGATCTTAAATATTCCTAAACTCAACCTGCAACACTCTTAACTTATTTTTAAATTAATTGCTCCAGAAGGTAAATTCATATTCACTTCTGATAAACTTTAAAAAAGTCTATAAACTTTAAAAATTTTATCTTGGTTAAAATGAATCTTGTAATGTAATTATAAAGCTTTATATATGCCAGCAAATGCATGATAACATGATGGGATGGGTCACATCAAGCTAAAAAAATATCTTCAAAAATAAAAATAAAATGGCTTAACATAATTGAGATGAGAAAACCAAACCAACATGTAAATTTGAGTTGGGGGTCGTAATTTAAGAAAATAGACACATAAACCAATACTAGTCCTATGTTCATAAATCAACACAAACCTGAACTTGCATAGAATTGCATCCATTTTTTTTTTTTTTTATATTGTTTGACAATGGTAGAAATGTGAGAGATATTGTATCATTCAACCAAAAAGATATTCTCCTAATTTATGTAGTCCTAACTCAAATAATTTGATTTTATTCTATAATTTCATGCATATTAAAATAATTATACCTAAAGATATTGATAAAGTTTCTATTTGAATTGAATTGTGTAGAGTCAATTTTAGCATTAGTTCTTTTACTTATTTTTCATAAATATTCTTATTATTTCTTCTAAGTTTATATATTTTACACATATACCTTTCAATATTTTTTTAATAATTTATCAAAAATCGTTTTTGCTCATATTTAACCCAAACGAACCCATAAAAATTCAAGTTTACTTCTCATCATTCTATCAATATAGTATATCCCAAAAGATAACTCTTTTTTTTTTTTACATCTATTCCAAAAAAATAATTGTATATAAATATAAACAGTGATTTCATTTATATGTTTTCTAAATAAGATGTTCTCAATTTTTTGTTAATCTAAATTGATACGAAACGAAATTAATTATTCACCCTTCGTGAATACTTTCTTCTTGTAACAAAAAGGGAAATTGTTGCTCCAAAAAAATAAAAAGAAATTGCTAATTGAAATTCCCAAACTATCCCTACATTATAGTAACAGAAAGGCAGATTTTTTGTTAGGTTAGTGTCCCCATCCATTTTGCCAGGGGAAATTAAAATAATAAATATACAGTGTTTGGCGGGTATTCGTCTTTATTAGCTTGCCAGGGCCGGTGGATCCCTCTGGTTTTGCAGAGAGAGAAACGGAGAGAGATTGAAAGAGAGAAAGCGTACGGTTCAGCGATTGAGGGACAAGAGAGAAAGAGAGAGAGGCATTGCCATCGATCTATGCAAGCGACGCTGGACGTCTCGATTCTCTGGCGACATTTCGGAAAGATAGTTTAAAAACTCATCTAACCTTATGAGCTGGTTTGATAAACTGCGTTTTTCATCGAATTTGAGCCGCTTCGTTGCTGGCATCCTCATCTTGATTTTTTACCATTCTTTCCAATTAGTCTCTAATTTCTTGATTCCTATACACCCTTTTAATCTTCAATCTAATTGCCGTTGATCCCACCATTTCTCTTTCAACCCATTTTCATTCCATTGATTCCTCTGTCAAAGACCCCTCTGATTTGGCTACCTCTTTTGAGACCAGTGATCTGACTTTGATGGACCCAGAAGAATTATTCTCCACCAATTTCCTGGATGGTTAGTATATTCTTTGTTTTCACTTTCAATTTTCTATTCTATTCTGGTATATTCTATTCATAATTTTTATGCTTCTATATTACTAAGGGCTCACTTTGGCTTGTCTTACTATGCTTATTCTTTGGTTGGTAAGTTTTGAAAGTTTGTATTTTTCTTGTTGTTTTGGAGGTTGATGAGGAACTTGCTAGTCTATATGTCAATATAACAGTAATATTTGATAAATAATGGCCTTTGTAATATAATAATTGTCAAGTCAATAATTGAAATTGCAGTGATAAAACCTGTCTATAATGTAGTTCCAACATAATTAAGGTCTTAATCTTGCTACATGGTAGATGGTCACTACATAAATAATCCATTTGCAATTAAGTGGCCCAGGTTATTTAATTGTAGCTGCAGTGCGTAGGTATATGAAATGTTGATAAATAAAAGGGAAAAGCATGATGTTAGTTTCATATTGCTTGGTTTGTTAGTAGACTAGAAGCATGCTGTTGTATGAACTGAGGATACTTAAAAACTAGGGATTTGGATCAGATAACTTTCATTTTTTCTAACTTTTATAACTTTCTATCTCTGTTGCATTTAAATCTGTTAGTCCTTATATTTTCTCTCTCTAATTTTTCTTTTTTTTAATTGTCTCTGTCTCTCTCTTACTGTACACATAGTAGATGGTCACTACATAAATAATCCATTTGCAATTAAGTGGCCCAGGTTATTTAATTGTAGCTGCAGTGCGTGGGTATATGAAATGTTGATCAACAAGAGGGAAGAGCATGATGTTAGTTTCATACTGCTTGGTTTGCTAGTAGACTAGAAGCATGCTGTTGTATGAACTAAGGATACTTAAAAACTAGGGATTTGGATCAACTAACTTCCATTTTTTCTGACTTTTGTAACTTTTTATTCCTCTCGCATTTAAATCTGTTAGTCCTAATATTTTTTCTCTCTAATTTTTCTCTTTTTTAATTCTTTCTCTATCTCTCTCTTACTACACACTATAACCTTTTGGGTGAAAGTTACCAAATCCCAACCCAAAAACTAGAGAGCCATGGCTGTGTTGGACATGAAATGACATAACTCTTAAAATATACATGTGGACACTCTAAATTTTGCTTTGTTGCAGTGTATGTATCATGTTTGTCCTGTCTCTGTGCATCCTAGATGCTGAAAGATTTCGCATGCGGTACTAGCCTATGTTTTTGCTTGGATTTTTGCTTCACTCTGCTCTGTCATGTGTATAAAAGGTTTGAGCCTAAAGTAAATGAGAGATAATTGTCATGGCCTCAATGCTCTTGATACATAGATAGTGACATTCCAGGAAATTGTACTTTGATTCAAGATCATGATGGATCATATTTTCTTGTTCTACTATCTTTTTCCTTTTCATTTTTTGTTCTTTTATTTTGCCACCAGGGTGGGGGATCTGGGTTTGTGTGAACTTTCTATTTGCTTGATCTTAATAACTTTTTTCTTATAAAAACTTTAGGATGACCAATTTATGAATGTTTAGATGTTTTCTCATGTGTTTTATTGATATGTTCAGATGGTGTTTCTTCTCTCTTACTTTTAATTTTAGATAAGAGAGTAGCAAATGAAGTTTATACAAGGTTTCAATGATTACACTGCTAGACCTTTAATTCTTTATTTCTCATGATTCTATTTGCTTCAATTGATTTGTCTGTCAATTTCAAACTGATATTTTGGAGGGCATAGGCATTGGAGAATGTGCAGTGGCCTCATTTAAGTTTTGCAAAACATTATAAAACCTCTCTCCGTCCCCTCTTTTTTATAAGATAATCTGTATTAAAATATGCTGAATAAGATTTTAAATATAATATATGAACAATAATTGTGTGCGAGAGGGCAGTCTTCAATGACTATAAATCAAATATGGTTTAATGAGTCAATCAAATGTTCAAGTCCTTTTGAGAATGTTGTTGCAGTTTTTTGCTTGGTGTTGGAGTAATATTTTATATGGATCTGGATGCCTCCGATTTTCCACGACTTTATTTTGATTTTATATAATTCTATGGCAGATAAATGGTTGAATGATTAAATTTCATATCCTTAGAACCAGAGAATTGAATCTGTTTTCAAACTTTCAAACTCAAAAATTATGATAGCACATCAAATGGGGGAGGGGGAGGGGGTGGGCGGGCACATTTATAATTCATTTCTTTGCATTTGAAGAAATTTCTCTCTCAACCTGTACCTATTTTGAGAGGAGGTGGAGGAAGTAGAAGTCTGTCCTTTAACACAGAGTGACTTATCTTTTTGGAATTTTGTTTTTTTAAGTAAAATTGTGTAGAAGTGTGCAGTTTTGGCAGTGGTTTGGTGCTTGTGTTAAAAGCAGAACACAAGGATTTTCAAAAAGCATGAGTCTTTTAATGTATATTGGGCGATGAAAAAGTTTACTTGGCTTAACTGTGGATTTTTATTGTTGGATCTTTTCAAGGTCTTGCATGTATACATACAAATTCACAATGGGATTGGATGGCTTTTATTGTATTGATATTTTGAAATTTGGTGTGTTTGTCTTTTCAGCTGAAAATATTTGTCCTCTAAGCTGTGCTTTTGATTCTTTGAAAATCGGCAGAATTTGCATTATATGATTTGTTTGTTTCATTCTCTTTATATATGAGAATTATGTGCCTCATCTGATTTTGGTGTCCAATGACCAGGCACTATTGTGTCACACATTGAAAGCCAACGCAGAGCTTTTCCTTCAGTTATTGTTATAGGTGCTGGGATATCAGGGATTGCTGCTGCACGTAGTCTCTATGATGCATCTTTTAAGGTGTCATATTACTATTACTATTATGATCAGATTTCATCTTTATCTATATTTTTATTTTCTTTAAGTATGTCAGAGAAAAGATTTTCTGTTGCTTTCTGCTTCAGCTTATTCTCATCATTCTTTCAGGTGACTGTACTGGAGTCACGGGCTAGAATCGGTGGCCGCATTCATACTGATTTCTCATTCGGTTGTCCAGTAGATATGGGAGCCTCATGGTAAATTCATTGTTTCAATTGGCCCCAATAAAATTGTTTATACTGCTTTGCTTTTTCCAAACGTATTATTTTTATTTGAAAGATGAATAGATTCCATGTACAGTATTCATGTTCTTCTAAGTCACTATCTATTTGATGTGCTATGCTATTCTTACTATGATTTCTTGCTAGTTGATTGCTACCCTGTCCTTCTCTCCCTGACTCTGGTTTGGCCATTATATAAAGCAGGAATACATGCACCAGGCCACTAAACACAGATAGAGATCAAGGATCTTGTTATAGTTAATGATAGGCCTCATGCTTGGGTTTTTTGAAGGATTGAGTTGAGTTGAACACATTAGTTTTCGCTATTTCAAAATAATTTATAAAAGATGTTTTAATATGTCAATTTTCAAGCAAATTCAAATGATACTCATGGAGTCTGCAACTTAGGTGGAGATTGTTCCTAATGATAGAAATGAAAATCTTTAGAAGCTCCCATCTGTGCCAATTTATCAGCCCCAGCACTACCTTCTCACAGGATGTTGATCAGATGAACATCCCATTAATGTTGCAGTAGCATGCAGACATCTGGCAAAACACTTTCATAAACAAGATGCTCGCCATAACGATTGTGAATTAGATTCAAAACTTTCAAGGAGCCTGTTTTGGTGTAGACCTTCCAAAAACCAGTATCACAATTCACAAATTTGTAGAAAATCCCTTCTTATAGAGTTCAACATCATCACCATTGCAAATGAGATGTATGGATTCCTAGTAGTCTCAATTCAATGTAAACTTTCAAAAATCAGGATTCGAACAAAAGATCAAACCTTTTCTCTAAAAGGGTAACCATGTCTATTATGAAAAATCTTTAAAGCTTCCAAAGAGTCTGTTCTGATGCAAAACCTGCCCAAAGGGAGCATCATAATTATTCTCTGCCTTACCCAGATTGCCAAATGAAATGCCATTAACATCTCTGAGACCAGATATAGCAATAAAGTACCTAAGACCAAAACTGTCCCCTGCCCTGTTTGTTACTGGAATGTTATCTTACTGAAAATAAATAGTTATTGTATTTTTTAATTTTGCTAAACCTCCGCCATTGCTTCCTATCTGGTAAAGCTGTGTGTCATCTCCGTTTTATGTTGACCTTTTTAATTCTCTGCCCACACTCTTTCTATAAAGCACACGAAAGATTCTCAAGGTGTAATGTTCAGTACCATGATTGGAATCTGATATGGTCATTGTTCATAACTACTTTCCTCTCTTCATTTTGTAAACAAACACCTCTTAAGAATTATAATGTTTGGGATTTTTTGGAGATATATTGGTTTTGTCCTAGTGGAAAAAGGCTCGGTTTGTTGTATATTGGGTTTGTCCTTATAACTAGGATATATACTGCCTCTAGTTATTGTTACTCTTCATGCTTTAATTTTAAATTGTGAGGAATTGTAAATGACATCAGTCATAACTTGATGATTTTTTTCTTTTATTTTATCAGTTCTCTCTTGATTATTTTGCAGGCTACATGGAGTTTGCAATGAGAATCCCTTGGCTCCATTGATACGTGGTCTAGGGCTTACATTGTATCGTACCAGTGGTGATGACTCTGTCTTATATGACCATGATTTGGAAAGGTAATAATCTAGATGTGAAATCTTCATGTTGTTCTACAATTCAGTTTGGACTGATGTATTTAAAGATTTAGGTTGCAAATTTTAGGATTAGGCGCAATAGTGTTTGTCTTTCAACTCATAAGACTCAATTCTGTGTCTGAAATTAAGAATCATGTCAGATTGGTTTTGCAAATGTAATATATATGGAGGTTATGGATTTATGGGATTAGGGGTTGCATTTTGATTGCAAGTTCTGCCAGTTATGGCTTATGGGCTGAGAAAACTTTACTCTAGTAAAGAACATTTAACATGTAATAGGATGGAATAAAGGTTAAATTGGAAAGAAAGGATGACCAGAGAAGGTTCTGTAGGTTGGACAATTACCCATGGATGGTGATGGTCTTACCAGACGAACAGAACAAACACAAGTTTTGGCGGGGGGAGGGTTGCTTCCATATGATGAAGTCCTACATTGGTTAGGTAGAAAGGTCTTGGGTGTTATATATATGGGTTCTCAAACCTTTCCTTACAAGCTAGCTTTTAAGGTGGAGTTAGGTGGGTTCATATCATATGGTATCAGAGCCTGCCCTGCTCTGGTTGGTGTGGGTTATGGATCCTGATTCTCTGTATGAGGACATATAGTCTAAAGGGGTATGGAATGATAAAATCTCAAATTAGTTAGGTTGAGAGATCTTGGGTGTTATATATATGAGTTCGCAAACCTCTCCTTACGAGTTAACTTTTGAGGTAGAGTTAGGCGGGTTCATATCACCATACTCATTCATATTGTTGCGACTTGTTAACTTAGCCTTGAAATTTGTTTTGTTCACGTCATGCAGTTTTCTTTCTCTTGCTAGGACTAAGATGTTGATTCTTCTAAGTTAGTGCAGACAGGCAATTTCGTTTTTAATTTTTGGGTTCTTATATTGAAATCTGAGTATATGACTTCCAAACTGTGACTCAAAATGAACATGGCAGAAATGACTGGACATGTCAACTTGATGATTTAAACATATTCTGTTTTTAAAAAAATACAAAAGTTTGTCAGCCCTTACGAAGGGGAGCAGTCATGTTGAATTTACAGCTACACAACATATCATTCAAAATTTTTATCAAATGAATCGTAAGAGTTTTTATGACTTGAGTTTAGTTCATCCGTATATTATCTTGCACTGAAAGCTTGTTCATCAATACAATATGAATATCATGATTTTAAACAATTTTTGTTATCTAAGATAAAATATTTTAGAAGTTCTCTGTCCTTCTATTAAGTAAAGACATATAATTCTCAATCAAAGATTAAAATGTGATAATTTAGAGTACAAAACTCCATCATGGTTAACAATTAACTTAAAGAAGCATATAATACCCAATATCTGACTTTAATGAAACATTCAAACTATCAAAGTAAGGAACATCCATCAAATACTTCAAGACATCTACACCATTTATATAATTTTAATGTTATTTTAGTAAGCGTCAATATATAAATTTTTATAGCAAATACAACCTCCTTTTTATTTTGTACTTCTTACACAAACCCCTCTCCATTTTTAAGACCTACACTAACCTCCCTTATACTTTATAAATAGAATACATATAAATCCAAATTGTTGAAAATGCCCTTAGTTGAGTAGTAAATTTGCTATGACTTGTCAAAAATAGTGTTATTGATTGAGTAGTAAAATTTTATCTTCTTGAAATTCATGTTTGATCCCCTTTGTAGAAATGATTTGATCTTTTTATAATTTATGAATTTTCCACAAAATACCAAAAAAATACTATAAACATTTTTTTTTGAATGTTTTGCACAAAATGCAGAAAATAATACTACCAATACAAATACATTTCTAATATTTTTTGTATTTTGTGAAAAAATTCATGAATTATAAAGAGACCCACATGAGACTATTTGTGCAAAGGGAACCAAATGTGGAGTTTAAGAGAAGAAAATTTTACTACTCAACTAAAGGTATTTCTAACAATTTATTGCAAATTGGATTTATGTGTAGTACATTTATAAAATATAAGGGAGGTTAGTGTAAGTTTTGAAAATAGAGGGGAGCTTCAAGTAATTTATTCTAATTTTTATAAATGGTTTAAAGTCTTTCAATGATAAGTGTTAGCATACATACATCCCAACGAAATTCCAAACTCAAAGACATTGCCATAAAATCACCAAAATACCCATGGGACTGAAAGTATAATATTAACGAAATAAATCCTATTGATCATGACCTAAACTTAATAATCCTGCTCAATTTAATTGCTACCTTCATCAATCTTGCTTTGTTGCTAATATATGACTATCAAAAAAATGTTATATTTGCTTTCCCTGGATGTTGCCTGCAGAATCGAACATGATTAAAAACAAATATGCCAGTACTCTTAGGAAGCCTTAGCCTCTTCTTTCTGCATGGGCATTATCACTTGGTTTCACATGAAAAATGAATCACATGCTTATGATTTTGTAGTGTAGTAAAATAACTGGAATTCTTTTAAATTCTAATAAAAGGGACTAATAGTAACCGCATTTTGTCTTTCCAGTTATATGCTTTTTAATATAGATGGACATCAAGTTCCTCAACAGATGGTAATGGAAGTTGGAGACACTTTTAAGAAAATCCTGGCGGAGGTAAGATGCTTTCAGTATATGTTGCGTTTTTTTTTTTTTCTTTTTTTTCTTCAATCAGGAATGCAATTGTGATAATCTAAATCTGGAATTTAATGGCCTTTTATTGATAATTTTAGACAGGGAAAGTGAGGGATGAGCATCCAGATGACATGTCAGTTCTCCAAGCGATTTCAATTGTGTTAGATAGGCATCCTGAACTTAGGTACTGATAAAGAAGAGATGAGTTCATTAAGTAACTGCATTGAGAATTGAAGTTTCAGTCTATCAGTGTTACTAAAATAGTTTTCTGCAGGCAACAAGGAATTGCCCATGAAGTGCTGCAATGGTACATATGCAGAATGGAAGCTTGGTTTGCCGCTGACGCTGATATGATATCCTTGAAAACCTGGGATCAGGCAAGTACCATTATATATTAGTAGAAGGTTAAAGTATACTCCTTTCCTCTGAACTTCAATGCAAGTACTTTTTTCTTCCGCATTATTTTGTTTCGCAGACTTCATTTTGACGCAGGGTCTTGGGTTAGATTGTTGTTGATAAATAAAGATGAAATCTTTTGAGAGCAGAAATCTAAAATTTGCCAGATTTTTAAATAATGGATTATGTATTGTTTTATACTGATCATTACATAATGTGTATTCTATGAACTTAAGTAAAACATAGGAAATAACAGAATAGGAGATAAATAATTATTGATCAATTAGAAAGATTAGTGTTTTGAAGAGATAACTAAGTTGACAGTTTTTGTTTGACGTATGAGCTTGACAAAATAAAATTTTGCCACTTGTATGTCAAAGGTTGTCTAAATCAAAAAATATTAGTGCTAAATTATGTTTGAAGAGCAAAGTGATAGGAAAATAATTTTAGGGATAAATTAAAGCTTGTATTTTAACCTAAGTTGAGCTGTCAAGGCTTTGTTGCAATGAAATCAAGTTAATTCAGTCTATCTTCTATGTTCTGAATCCAATTGCAATTTTCAGTGTTCCTTTGTAATGAAAATGACATCTTTGTTTTGGTAAAAGCTTGAATTCTAGTAGAGTTTGAGCTTTTTTGATCATCTTGATTATAAATATCTCAAAGACAATTTGAATGCTTGACTTTGATTGAGTAAACTTTGAATTTGGTTGTAGTGTTTAAACTCTGGACTGGGATTTTTAATCAAATCAAATTTTAAATACTTGATAAATTAAATTTGATTTGACTATTGCCCTGGGATCTCAGTGGGTGGATGTGGGCCCAATTTTCAAATCTGTTGGACAATCTTTGCAAACATTACGGGCCTGACAAATTAAATGCACATGGAATCATGGAGGCTCCTCTTTGTTTGCATAATGTGATAAATATTTGTTACCTTTTACTGATATGGGCACTATCTATCTATTATATATGAAGTATTGTGTGAACAAAATTATTTCTATGTTAAGTTTTTGGCATTAAAGTCTTTAGGTCATTGCATTGGTTATTTTGATATAATGAGGTCAAGATATGATATGTCAATTTGGTTATTGCATTTTGATCTGGATATTCAATTTACACTGTTGAGGTTACTAATTGACCTTAGGAGCATGTCCTCTCTGGCGGTCATGGACTTATGGTGCAAGGATATGATCCTGTTATAAAAGCTCTAGCAAAAGATATTGATATACGTTTGAACCACAGGTATGCCTGCACAGTATTATATACAATTTACTTGCATGGTCATTTTCTTGTAAGTCATGATGGAACATGCAATAACAAGAAGTGGAAGAAAGAAGAAAACTATTGCTGATTCTATATTTGAAATCTGAAAAATATTAAGCACAGGAACAAAGTCAATATTATAATAAAAATTTTAAATAGATTTTCTGTTGATTAAAAATATTTTCTTTTTAAAGCAGATTTTATATTTCCTTTTCATTGCCTTTTAATAGAGGCAGGTGCCTGGCTTTTATCTGGATAACTAAAATGATTTAAATCTTTGAAACATGTTCATAGTTCATGGGTTGAGCTAGATAACATCACTGACAAACCATGTTCCAATATTTATTTATTTAACTTTTCTTTGACTGTTCCATGGGCTTGCTACTATTATGTGTCATGCATATGATATTTTGGACCAGCGCAGACGTGGAATTTCTTGTTTTATTGTTGTTGATGGTCATGAATATACTTCTTCGTTCTCCTTTGCCCTCTTCTTCTCTGACAGTGGTTAGAGTGTCACAATTTGATCATTTTGTGAATCCTCGTTGGTAGGGTGACTAAGATATCCAATGGATACAATAAGGTGATAGTCACAGTTGAAGATGGCAGGAATTTTGTAGCTGATGCTGCTATTGTTACAGTTCCTCTTGGGATTCTCAAAGCCAATCTAATTGAATTCAAACCAAAGTTGCCTGATTGGAAGGTTGCTGCAATTGCAGATCTTGGCGTGGGCAATGAAAATAAGATTGCCCTAAGATTTGACAAAGTGTTTTGGCCAAATGTAGAACTCTTGGGCATTGTCGCGCCCACTTCTTATTCTTGTGGCTATTTTCTTAATCTTCATAAAGCAACAGGGCATCCAATTCTTGTCTATATGGCAGCTGGGAGGTTTGCTTATGACCTTGAGAAGCTATCTGATGAGTCGGCTGCAAACTTTGTAATGCTACAGCTCAAGAAGATGTTCCCTGATGCATCTGAGCCAGTAAGTGCGGTTCTCAAGTAGTCCTCATACTGCCCTGTCTCTTAAAGTTTATTGTAGTTTTGGAGCCTCAAATGTTTGTTTTGTTGTGGACCATTGCAGGTTCAGTATCTTGTGTCACGTTGGGGAACAGACCCAAACTCTCTTGGTTGTTACTCATATGACTTAGTTGGAAAGCCGACTGATGTGTATGATAAGCTTCGTGCACCCCTGGGTAATCTTTTCTTTGGTGGGGAAGCTGTTAGCATGGAGCACCAGGGATCTGTGCATGGAGCTTACTCTGCTGGGGTTATGGCTGCTGAAAATTGTGAGAGATATCTCTTAGAGAAAGTAGGGCGCATGAAGAAGCTGCCACTAGTTTCTGTTAGGCATGAAATACTTGAAACTGCAATACCCCTTCAGATATCGAGGATGTGAATTCACATTTGATAACATTGCAAAATCAAAACATCTTTAATTAAATTTTAAAAACACAAGATCGATTATTAACATGATCAAATTGTCAATTGGTTCAAATGGTGAAGTCTTTTGCACTAGATTTGGAATTGAATCCATCCTTTATTAAAATGATGGCATTATATCATTATCCATTTGGATAACCAATAACAGGTTGGGAGTGATAAAGGAGAATTTTGTCCTTATTCCTTGGCTTTTCAAGGGAATTGGGGACAACGTCTGTGCAATTGATGATATTAAATTTCTTTTCCCACTTGCGAATAGAGAAGCAAACAGATATCTCGAATGACTAAAAGATGGATGTGTCCCCTCTACCTTCTGGGTGCCTTCCCCCACAATTTCCTTAGCCAACATCCTGGTAAACGACGGAATTCTGTTCTCAGTCTCACATTTCGAGCTGTTCTTTTTTGTTTCTTGTTTGTGTTTTTAGCTTTGTGCTGTCTCATCGCTGCCTAAAAAATGATACAAATAGAATGATTTCTCATTTTCTTTCCTTTCTAATTTGTAGAAAATCAAATAACATTAAAACAAAAGAAAGTATTCATATTCATGTGCTTATAATCAATTCCTTAGAAATTGATTATTGGCATTCATTCTTGCAATGAAAGTCACTCTTTAATTAAAAGTTCTAACGATTCAGAGCGTATTTATTAAAAATCACGTCAGCTAAAAATACTTTGTTTTTTCTATTTTTACTTGTTTAAATGAATGACATAATGTTCTATCTCAAGTTTTTTATCTCCTTACTTATATAAAAATACTGCTTAAAAAATTATATACTTATATAAATAAAAGAGATATATTTTCTTCTACTAATATATTGTTTCTCATCTTTCATTAATACTGAATTGAGGTCCTTTAAAATATAAGGTATATTTTACAAAATTAAAAATGAGATAACTTATTATTAATAATGACATAAATTATTATAAGTTATAGATAAGTAAATAATAATTTATTAGTTTAAATTAATTTACTCTATTAATTTTATTAATAATGTCATTATTCATATTGTATTTTATAAATAAAACATATTCTACACTTTAAAAAAATCGAATACGTGTATTACATATAATTAGAAAGAGAGAAAATTTGGTTTCGATTGTACATTTAAGTGATACAATCGATAAATGGATAATTTATTATATGACTAAAAAAACATTTCTCAAACGATAATTGCAGTGGTTGTACCTTTGAAGGTTTCTGGTGGAACTTTCAAGCCTGATAGCGATATACCAAATGCATTGAAACTTCCTGTAATAATGAAATCTCAGCAGAATTATGACTTAATTTTGTGTTTCTTAAAAAGCAAGTAATTTTGATGAAACAAAATTCGGAGGGCAGCTGCATATGAAGGCCAAATC
This sequence comes from Dicorynia guianensis, assembly GCA_037013595.1. Lineage (NCBI taxonomy): Eukaryota > Viridiplantae > Streptophyta > Magnoliopsida > Fabales > Fabaceae > Dicorynia > Dicorynia guianensis. The sequence goes on along the minus strand of JASUAB010000002.1, from coordinate 16,991,440 downwards.
ATACTTTGTGGGCCTTTCAAGCATTTATATTTTTTATAAAAAATAATTCAATTAATTTCAATAAAAATTAAATCTGAGACCATATTTTATAAAAAAAATTATCAAACACCAATTATACAATTAAAAAATAATTCAATTAATTTCAATAAAAATTAAATCTGAGACCATATTTTATAAAAAAAATTATCAAACACCAATTATACAATTTATAAATCTTCCTTAATTGCCTTATTTGTCATTTACGTGCAAATCACAGTTTAGTTGGGCAGGCCAACAACAAAGTTTCTAGAGAAAACTATCAAACCACCCTTCCTTCATGTTGATAGATTAATTAAAGATTGTTATAAAATACAAGTAGGTGGATGATAGTCATAGATCTAGGATAGTTAAAATTATTAATTTTTTATTAATAATTATCTATTTACACTTTACAAAGTAAAAGACACTTGTTATTTTAAAAAATCTCTATCCACCATGGTGATGTGATCACAACAAAAAATATAATTACTCTATTATACAATTTAAAAGCCTAAGGCAACAAATTAATATTTAAAATGACTGTTTTACATCACCAAAGAAAATGACCCTTTTACACAACAAAATAATCCCATTGTACATAGTTGTTCATTTGTAAACAGTCATTTTTAAGATAAGTTAAAACAATTGAACCTAATCAAATAGGACTTATGATTTCTTTCATAATTAAAATTACATAAATGTTGCTACTATGTAAGTGGAAGCAATACATTTTCACAATGGTTTTGTTGGTTGATTTTTATGGGTCCTATAGTTCAGCTAATGAGACTAATAAATTTAATTGTTTGAATTATGTAATTGTGTAGAATTTAAATATGTGAGAACAAAGTAACTATAAAAATTAGTACCTTTATGCAATGTGCATATTAATTCATTTTTTATTCTTTTGTGATTACAAGGGCTAAATGCCCAAAACCAAAACAAATAAAGAAAAACTACTCTATAGTAGGTCAAATCAATCTAACCCAGAGGATGCCAACAAGGAGGAGGCACTCAAGATCCTTAGAAGAAGTATGAAATAGATAAGTAGCCATCACCAAAAGTACTACTTAAACAAACAAAGGAAAACTACTCCATAATAGGTATAATCAATTTGACCTTGAGAATATCAACAGGGAGGAGGGACATAAGATCCTTAGAAAGAGTATCAAATATATAAGCAGCCATCACCAGAGATACTGCTTGATTTGCTAGCCAATCTACATAAAAAAGTGTGAATATATGAAATAATCCACAATTTCTAATCCCATTTGATCCACATTATTAAGCCGCTCAATCAAAGATAAAGAATCACTTTCTAGCACCACCATATAGTTTCCTCTATTTCAAACCATTTCCAAACCTTGTAAGGCACCACAAGCTTTCACCTTAGACACTAACAAGTGGCAACAATTTCTAGCAAAAAGCCTAAAGGAACTAGCCATGCTCATTTTGCAATCTTCCACCACAACCTATTGAGCCATCAAGTTTTTTTTTTTTTTTTTTGGGGGGGGGGGATACAGCTAAAACAAAATAAAAGAGCACTCAAATCTAATCCATCTCAGAAGAGCTACTCTCATCATATCTTGAAGGATTATGGAGCCACGACCATCTAGTGGATGCATAAAAACTTGAATTCCATATGAGCAGGAATGTGCATAATTAGGCTAGCCAATCACCAATCCATTGTCCTCCTTACCTAAAAACATGAGAAATCACCACCTCCCATTCTTAACATTTTAGTTCCCTTGTAATTACCACTAATCTAAAATAAGGATGATCCTTGGAACAACCTTTTAAGATGACATGAATAGCTAACATGGAGTCACCTTTTGCTTGCAATTTCCATATTCCTTATTGCCACACCAATTCCATTCTTGTGACAAACCCCCCTAGTTTTGCCACTAACACACTTATGTTACCAAGGTTCTTTGAGAATCCTAAGGTTTAGTGGCCATTAGAATCTTTGATCACCCTTCCATAGGTTATGTTATGTCCTCCCCTCAAACTCAACCCATCCATACTTAGCTTTGTCTATTGCACTGGTGGGAAACACCATGACATAAATGTTTTAGTCTTTATTAGCATAGAAAAACCACACTATTGGAGTAAGGTTTTGGAGACCGCCACATTATGACCCATACAAGTTGTCTTTTTGATGATCTTATTACATGGCTATCTATCAAAGCATTTTTCATTGTGTTGGATCCATATATTCCAGGATGCCACACCAAATATAACTCTAGCTTTGAGTGTAACCATCTTCAAAACTCTACTTCAAAGCCCTTCTTAGCCAATAATCCAAATCCAAGATGTAAACTCGCTCCATTCTGAAGGGTGTATGAGGTGCATAAAAAACTGCAAGGAATTAGGATAGTCTCTAATCATATGGAGGCAATCTTCTCAACCATGAGAGCACCATGGACAACACCCAAATTGAGCCATATGGCATTCCACATGCTTGGAGTTAGTGAGCAAATGCCCACCCAATAGAAACTAGAGGAAAACATATATTTTCTTAGGACCATTCCAATGCCAAACTTAGTCCTATTTGTTATGAATTCATATAATCTATCTCTAAAGCAAACAATATGCTGACTTCACTAAAAATTAGCCATCAAGAGTTAAAGACCAAGAGACTTTATCATTGTTAGCTATGTAAGAGGGAGGGATGGTGTTTGCTATGTGCATGATTGCTTGCAATGAGAGCAAACATTCAAAGAGATCCCACTTCTATTTACCATTCGAGCTTGCAAAGTATGCAACCATTTTATCTAGCAATTGATTAGGTATTGCACCATGACATGTGGAAGAAGTGGTTCAAACCCTGTCACCCTTTTATTTGTCCAAAACAAGGTATCTTTGTCATTTCCAAAAATAATTTGAGTCCCTTCCTTAACATGTTCCCATGTTTTGACAAAGTCCCTCTATAAGTTTAATGAGTTTTGAACTAGATTAATATCAAGCATAATGTGCTCAACCACCTTGTATTTTTTCCAAAGGACTTTCACACAAATTGAGTTTTGATTGGTCATTAATCCATGTCCAATCTTTACTAGTAGTGCCTTGTTTGAAACCTACATGATGGCAAAAGGTATAGTTTTTGGCCACCATTAACCTTGTCCCTAAGAAAATTCTTTAATAATTTCTCAAGCTCCTAACACAAGCCTACTAGAAGTATAGATGTTTGCATAGGATATGTAGGAATGGCAGACAACATATATTGGGTCAAAATCAGTCTTCTTGCCAATGATAAGGTAGCTACTTTATAAGAGTTTAATCTTTGATAAAGTCTATCAAAAACATGCATGAAGGCAACTTTGTGGACTCTTTTATGAAACAAAGGAATATCCAAATATTTACCCAAGTTTGTTGTAAGGCCAAAACCAAGATAATAACTAATTTCCTTAGATTTGTTGTGATTAACATTCTTGGAAAGGCAAAAATTTGTTATCTCCTAATTCAACTTTTGCCTCAAGCATGTACAAAATTTTTGCAAGCAATCCTTAATTACACCTACTTGGCCCCAAGAGGCCTTAGTAATAAATTGCAAAAAATAACTAGAAAATAGGAGGTCCATGTTTTCTAAGAACAATAGGCTTCCGTTCATTTCTAGTAATAGGCAGTTGAATTAATTACCCTAATCTTTCTATACACAACACAAATAAATAAGGTGACAAAGGGTCTTCCTGCCTAATCTCCCTAAAACATAAAAAAAATGTCTTCATGGTACCGTTCCCTAATATTCTCATACTATAAGAACTAACACATGTCATTATGAGATTAATTAAGCTAGAAGGTAACCCCACATCCAAAAGGGTATCTATAAAAAAGCCCTAGTGGATTTTACATATGCTTTTTCTAGATCTACCTCAATAGCCATCCAACCATCCTTACCTGTATACCTTGCATGGAGTGGATAACTTTTTGAGCATATTAATGATATTATTCATACTACGATGGCCTTTGATAACATTGCATTAGTAGGCATTACTAAATAGCTCATGTGCTCTTTTAATCTGTTGGCAACCATTTTTATAGCAATTTTAAAAACTATCTCGTAAAAGCTAATGTGGTGAGATTGTTTAATAGTGATAGGACTTTCCATCTTGGGAATAAGATCAACAAATGTCTTATTAATTTTACTAACCAATTAAGGCTACTGGAATATTTCCTGAATCAGTTTGCAAATAGATTGACCCACATAGTCTTGTTGATTTTGAAAGAATATTGCTTGAAGTCCATCAGTGCCTAGTGCTTTAAATTGTCCCATACTAAAAATTGCCTATTTGATATCCTAATTTATGGGTGTTAAGCCCATAACAACTTGTCCTTGAATACCAAGATGGGGAAAACACCTCGATAAAGGAAACTAACCATTAAAATACCCATCATGTTTGTATAAGTCCTTAAAAATTCAACTACCATCCTATTAAGAGTTTCATTGTGATACATCCAATGCCATTTTCATTTTGTAAAGTTACAATTCTATTTTTTTCATTAGCTTGTGATCCTAGTGGTATGAAAAATTTGGTATTTTTATCTTTGAAGGCAAGCCAATGACACCTTGACCTTTCGTACTAAGTTATCTCTTCCCTAATCAAAATCTCCTCATACTCTTCCCATAAAGCTTCTTACAACTCTTCAAAGAACTTATTACTTTTAGACTATAATTTGGTATCAATACCCTTAAGCCTAACATATAGTCTGGATTTCCTTCTACATTCCTATTTGAAAACCCTTTCATGTGACTTTAAAATTTTAGATTGAAGCTTATGACAGGATTTAAGCCATGTTCTATGATTATCCTAACAAGAACTTACGACCCCTTGGAAAGAGCAATGGCTTATCCAAGTAGCCAAAAAATGAAAATGTTTGGGACCATGATGCCTTTTAGTAAGGAACTTGGTAAAGATTAATAGAATCAGTTTGTGATCAAACAAAAAGAAAGGTAAGTGTTGCTTGGATGATTTCAGGAAACTTCATCATCATTGATAACTGATAGTAGCTTTATCTATCCTTTCCATCACTACTCTCCTTCTCTAGGTAAAAGGTAGACCTTTAAACCTAAAGTCCACCAAATTATAGATTGCCAGACATTCCGCAAACTCAATCATGCTTCTCTAATGTGGGGCAATGCACCCAAGCCATAAGTTTTTCTTGCTCTATTTGTATTAATCTTACAATAAGTCAGTTATGCTTAACTAACCAAATAAATATTTTGATCAGTTATGGTACTTCAAGACTCCACATCCAAAGCTAATCAGCATTCAAGAGGTCTCACTTGTGCGAAGCTAACATAGCATAAGTAGATTTCACTAAAAACATTCTAATTTTTGCACAATCTCATATAGGGGTAGGCAAAAACCATTCACCCCATTTCAAACTAAATCAACATATAAAAAAAAATTTAGTCGAGCTAGATAATAATTTGGGTTGAGACAAAGATTATAAAGAAACAAATGATTACTTACGAGGGGGGTTGGGTTCCAAAAAATATATCCATGGAAACTTGACCCGACCCAATAGTAGTTTAAGTACTTTCAGTCTCTAGATAGCTTTCATTTCAAGCTTCTATTACTTATTCTATGTTTCATGCCTTTCTCTCCCTCTTGGATTCCAAACTCTTCACTCTCTCTCACACACACACTCTCTCTCTCTTGGCTTTGCTTTCATGCTTCTCCTTTCTCTCTCTCAGTGTTGTTCCATTCTCATTGAAGAATCACCCCAAGCTCACCATCGACAACTCTCTCTATCTTTCTCTCTCTCTCTCTCTAATTTGTTCCATTCTCATTTTCTCACTGAAGAAGCTCCTCAAGCCCTCCATCGACACATTCATGCCTCACATACTTTGTTCAATTTTATCAGTGGAAGAGATCTTTGTGATCTTCAACATGGATGCTAAGCAATCTATGCTGTCAGCCATTATTTTGTAGCTTTTGCCTTTAAAAAATTTAAAGCAAGTGATCTTTATGTGGTTATTGTTTATTTAGTGAAAGAGTAGATTTATTTGGGATTGTTCAAATTTGTAAATTATTTTTAACATTTGTTAATTGTTGGTTGTACCCATTTTTGGTTCTTTCTTCCCTAAATCCACACTTTATTCTTCCTTTGGTGGCTTCACCAAATCACTGTGATTGTGAACCATACAAGTTTAATGGAAGTTAAGAGTCTATCTCTATCAATATTATTGATTGGAAAAAAAGTAATACTGAGCCAACCCACCTATGCCAACCTCATCCATCCCAACTCAAAAACTTTGGCTATATATTTCAACCTAGCTAGAATAATGTAACACAATGCACATATCGATTTCATTTGGTTTACAAACTTTTTGTCCTAATCTAAACTGACCCACCTGAAGCCACCCCTAGTCCCATATTGCACAATCCTAACCTAAGTTAGGCATAGGAGAAGGAATAGCTTTGATCTCCATTATGTCATCATGAGGGAGGACTTCAATAAGAAAATCCCAATCCTAATCACCATTTATCACTAATGAATTAAGCATCATCGCCCTAAGCTCATCATTAATGGGCATTAATGCTTTCTCTAAAAGAGAAGCACCATTTTCAAGCCGATGATCACTCAGGAATTTGATGAGGGATTCCTTTCTCATACTCCAATGAATATGATTAATAGTTTTAGGCCACAAGTGAACTAAATATTTGCACAAGGCTGAGTCAATTTGGCCACTCTTCCTACCTCCATATTTGCTTTCATAACTTGAACCCAAAGATTATTGTTACTAGTAATCATCTTCTAGCAAAGTTTCATAAGATAGACATCATTCGTTAGTAGGAGGTTTCTCAAACCTAATCCACCATGAATTTCAGGTTGGCATACAGTATCCGATGCAATAAGATACATCTTCCTAGTTCTCTCATTATAACTTCAATTAAAATTTTGCTAGAGCATTTATATTTGAACACATATTCTTAGGAAGTTTCTCTATTTGCATATGATAGACAAGCATAGAATTGATATTAAATGAGGCTAGAGTGATTCTCCCTACTAAGGACAAGCATTTAGACTTCCACCTAAAGAGTTCTCCTAACTCAGTTTACAACTTCATCGTATTTCCTTACCCCTTGTAGGAGACATCAATTGGATCCCAAATCACTTGCCAATGTTAGTTGTTTATTAAAAGCCAATAGCCATATTATTGGCCATGATGCTATCAACGTTGTTGGAAAGAAAATTTTAGTTTTATTCACATTAGCCTCCTAACTTGATTCCAGGTTGAATGTATTTAAGCAATCCAAAATGCATTGGATATGCTCCATAGAAGCCTTTAATAACAAAAGCAAATCATCAGCAAATAGAAGATGGGAAATGATAGGGTTATTCCTACTAACTTTGACCCCATCCATCTACCTTGGTTCATAGCATTCAAAATAATGTGAGATTATTTTTCCATGAAAATCTTTAAAAAATAAGGGAAGATAGGATCTTCCTATCTAATACCCTTGTTAGGATTGAAATCTAAAGTCTTTGCTCCATTCCACAAAATGTTCATTGAAGAGGTGGGAATGTAGTCCATAAGAAGCTTTATCCTATGATCATGATCAGAAAGCAATAATTCTCAAGGTGTTTTTAATGAAATCCCTATTAAACTTATCATAGGCATTCTTAAGATCAATTTTACTAGCCATGTATCCCTTCTTCCCACTCTTCTTTTCATAGAGAAATAATTTTCTAGCTATGATAATATAATCCTGAATAATTTTTCTGGGCACAAAACTAACTTGGTTGTGGGAGACTACATGAGGGTGAAAGCCTTTTATTCTGCTCACTAACACCTTGGTCAAGCATTTATGGAGCACATCGCAGAGCAAGATAAGTCACAATTGATTGACAAATTGCGGCTTTTCCACTTAGGGGATAAGCGTAATTAAGGTTTGATTTATACTTATGATTTTCTCGTGACAATTGAAAAACTTCATAATGAATTGGCACATAGAATCACCAATAATACCCTGATTCTTCTAATAAATACAATGCAGGATACCCCTCTACTCCAAAGACTTTTGTAGATGCCATATGAAAAATGGCTTTTCTAATTTTATTCCTGTTAATAGTCGCTCTTATCCTTATCATAGTCCTTGATGGGAGGAAAAGAAGTGTTTGTCACCAAGGTACTCATAGCATACGGATTTTCCACAAAAAGATTTTGAAAAAGAAAAAAATGATAACAACATTTTTATCAACCCTCTCATCCTCAATCCAATTCCTATTCCTATCCCGTAAGGCAGTGACCCTATTACTTCTTCTTCTAGCAATAGTCTTGGTGTGTCATTAGTTCAATTTTTTTGCTTTGTTTTTATTTTGTGATAAGAGAAAAAATACGTAAAACTTTAATAACTTCTCACTTACACTCTAATAGGCTAAGTTCTATATATTAAGAAGAGAAAATTGAACTCTAAGTCTAAGCTTTGCTAGTATAGATGATTGTCTTAAAAATTACGTTGAATATAAAATTGTTTTGAATTAGATTGACAGTCGAATTAAATTATTTATCGAAGCACTTCACCAAAATGTTATTATAACACTCATTTATTTGTTTTTGTCAAACTAAGATGAATCGAATGACAAATACCTGTCTACATTTGTCACCTTAATATAAGCAAATAATTATAAAAAATAACATTATTATCAACTCAATAATGGAATGATAAATAAGCACTCACCTCATCTCATTATAAAACCATTGACGAAATTACTTTAAAAATTAAAAAAACTGTTAAAGGCTAGCATGCACAATGCTGCAAGCATAATATCTGGTAGTAGAAATTGATGGGCCTAATAAGATACTACCTTATATTATTAAAGAGATTTTTTTAATACTTCTTTTACATTTCCTCTTATATTAATAGTCATTAAATTTTGCAAGAAAATTTATAAAATAATAACCTATTCGCCAATAATTCTATCAATTAAGCAGTGGTATTTTCTACCTCAAATCTTTTTATTTTTTAATATTTCAATAATATAGTGATATTTAATACTATTTTAATTTTTTTAATATTTTAAATTTGAATATAAAATTTTATATATTTATTAAGTTCACAATTTATATAATAAATTATAAAATTTAATTGATATAAAAAGTTATATCATTAAATATGAGAAAGATAGAAGGATTTGAACATTGGAGATTTTTTTCGTAAGTTATTTTGGTGATTCTCCATTTCTATAACTATAACTGAAACTAAAAACTAAGAAAGGGAACTTGGCCGCTTCTTCATGGATTGGACGAAATCAATTTTGGGTGTTGGACTTCTAACTGTCAAAGTAATGGCATATGATTGTCAAAGTCAAGCCACCAATGACTAGAATAAGTTAATACGATAATAAATATTTAAATTTATTAAATATGTTATTGTGAATTTAATTTAAGTTATATTTATAAGAATTTTATTGTATTTATATTTTTAAAATTATATATTACGTTATATATAATAAAAAATAAATAAATTTAATTAATAATTTTATATTTTTATTTAAATTTAAAAATAAATATTATATATTTTATAAGATAATATAAATATATATATTATTTTTAATATAAATATATTATTTTTCATTTATATAAAATATTTATTTGAGAGGATATTATTGATTTTAATAATTTTTATTTTTTAAAAATTAATCTTTTAGTTATTCATGAAAAAAAATGCTTGAAACAATAAAAAAAATCAAGTCACCAATAAAAAAAGGAAAATTCAAATATAAAAAAAGATTTCCAAAGAAAATACGAATTGAAAGTAAGGGCAAGTAAGACAAGTTCAGCAACTAATTAATCGATGTTTAATACACAAAACAAATAAATATAAAATAAAAATAAATAATAACTCGAATAAATATAGGGGGACGGACGTTTACGCCCTGGCATCCACCTTGAGCGAAAAGCAATAGTTTAGAGAGAGGCTCTGCTTTGGGGCTTCTTCTTTTGTCTTTGATTTCAATCCCCAGCGTCTTTGTGTTCTACAGGTTCACCATCGGCCCTCTCAACTTTAGGAAATTTCTCCTCTTTTGGTTGATTGGGTCTACTTTTTCTCCATTTCGGCTCCATCCGATTCAGATCCCATGGCTACGATCGGCCACAACAATCTAAATGCCAAATTGGTTAGTCGAATTTCGATTACCTATTCTCGCTTTTGCTTCCCTTCCAGTTTCGATGTGGATTTTGGTTGATAATTGCGAAATTGGTATTCTCGTGAATCAGGTTCTGCTTGGGGATATGGGTACCGGAAAATCCAGCCTCGTTTTGCGGTTTGTTAAGGGTCAATTTCTTGAATTTCAGGTTCTTTTCTTCTCTCTTTCATTTCTTAATTTAATTGGGTGCTTCTATGTCCTTGTATTAAAGCTGAAAGTTTTATTGGTATGTTAGGTATACTCTGAATTTTCCTATACATTTAGTTCTGTGGGCAAATGTTTGTAAAATCTTGAATTTAGCTACTTTATGTTGCTTTCGCATGATATTATACTTTGGGAAAGAAAAACTACTGAGCACTGAATTCTTTTGCTTTTTTTTACTGTTGCTGCGTTTTTTAAAATTTTGTTTGATGAGAGTGTGTCGGTTGATTACAGAAAGTACATCGTACTTGGAAAACTTTTACCACCTTAAACTGGAAATAAAGGATAGTGAGAGTAAAAGGTTTCAGTTTAGAGCTTAAAATGATACTCATGAACAAAAATGGAACGGAAAGGGGGAGTTGAGTAATTTCTTCAGCATGCACGCTGACAGCTCGAATTCTGAGAGCTTCTAATTTGTGCCAAAGCTGATAATGCGTAGAACCTTGGAGATTCTGTTACTGAATTTATTTTGTCTATCGTTGTGACAGGAATCAACAATAGGGGCTGCATTCTTTTCACAGACGTTGGCAGTAAATGATGCAACAGTGAAATTTGAGATTTGGGACACAGCTGGACAAGAGAGGTACCACAGCTTGGCTCCAATGTACTACAGAGGTGCTGCTGCCGCTATCATTGTCTATGACATTACGAGCATGGTATATTACCTTTCCCTTTGAAAATTTCTGAATATTAATTGAATAGGTGATATATGCCATTCATTGATTAACTGATGTTGATATTCTTTTCTTGTTTCTATCTATTGACCAAAATTAAAAACTGAAAAATGATCGGAGAAGCATAGGGCATAAAATAATAATATATATCCAATTTGTTCTAGTTGATAAGTCTCAAAATCACAATGGAAATTTTCAAAAGACTTAGTAGTCAATTTCATGTTTTGAGTTTGACTTTTGCTTTGGTACATAATGTGGATAAGCAAATGCTAGCAAAATTTTCTTATCCCACATTTTCTTAAATTTAGAAAACATATTTCTGTTCACGAGTTGGACTTTTGTCTATAACGATTTCTCAGCTATTTTATCATCCTCTTAAAGAACGATTAATGCTCTTTAAAGGTACTAAATGGTTGCAATGTAAGTATGCCTAGAGCATTCTGTAAGTTACTCTTACATTCTTAAGGAAGAATGAATTAAAAAACAAAAAAAAGAAAAAACTTACAACTCAAAACTGTAATAAAATGAGGAACCCCAACTCATGATCTTTATAAACTATCACCTGCAAGACTTTCCTCTAGAGCTGTTCATGCGAATGATCATTCCTCCCCATTAAATATTGTTGCTTTCTACCCAAAAATTTTGCAGAAGAGATTGCAGAATAATTTTCCTACATGCACATGATCATCCTATTGTAATCCATGCTGTTGCTTCTTGAACTAAATATGATAGGAAATAGGTTATGATATCCAAGGCTTGTTGGGCAAAAGCCTTTTAAATTTAGCTGAGCATATGTTTCTTATTTGGAGTTAAGGATGGGAAATGTTGAAAATTGAGTAAGATGGATTAACATCATGGTTGCATTAAAGTGGTGGTGACTTAATCTACTAGCAGGGTTTGTCCACTTCGGTTTTTTTAGCTTTTTTTTTCTCTTTTATTTAATGTTATTTCATTCATCTTTTATTTGCAGGATTCATTTACACGAGCAAAGAAGTGGGTCCAAGAGCTTCAAAAGCAAGGTATTTGCTAATAGGCATTGAAGCCTTCTTGTTATTATTCTTTCTTTTTGTTTCCAGGAAATAAATAGACTGCTGTAACGTCAAAGAGAGATATGAAGTTTATAGAATGCAAAAGGAAAATCAAATTACTATTACCAATATGCAAGCTTTTGGATACAAACTTTTTTCATGGCTAATGCATTCTTGGCGCATCCTTTAACAGTACTTTCATTTTTTTTTAAATTCATTATGTCTTATTAAAGAATAAATTCAGTTAATTGTTGAATGAACTTTTACGAGTCTTGTTATAAAATAAAAGGTGCAAATATAGGGATACATGAATAACACAGAAAAGGATTTGTTGGTCTCTCGTCTGAAAAGGATCACCTATCTGAGAGATGGAGCACCCAGAGTGAGCAAAAGGAAGAGAAGGAGATAGGGAATCCCTTATGTTGCAATGAAATAGAACAGATTGGGGCATCCTTAATGTTGAGATAGCATTGTTTTATGTTCTGTCCTCTTTATTTTTTATCTTTGTTGAAAAATTAAACATTCTTACAGTTATTCTATAAATATATTTTTAAAATTTTTGAGATGCTGATTTTGGGTGACACTTCTTAATATCCAAGAACATGAGGTTCTGGCTATAAGTTTTAGTACCAAAGCCGTTTTAGTAGACAGTATTGAAACAGGCCTTAAGTTCCTTGGGTGTATAATACAAGAGAGAATGATTGCATTGATGAGAATTTAGTGATAATAAAACAGGCCCTAAATTTTTGGTATATTATAGATCAACTAATAATAGGTAACATCTGTGTTGCAAAATAACAGTAGGTGGTCTGCCTTAAAGTATTATTTCAAAGGTGGCCACTTTTGATTACCCATTTTATAGGAATTTAGTGTTTGTGGTAGTTTTAGTATCATAACCAGATCTTTTAATGGTGCCCTCATTTTTCTGTTGTCATAGGTAATCCTAACATGGTAATGGCTCTTGCTGGTAACAAAGCTGACTTGGAAGATAAGAGGAAAGTGACAGTTGAAGTAAGTACTTTTAATTTCTCTAAAAATTCCCATTGTGGCATGTGAGCTATGAAGAGTTGTTAAAGCTTTAGCAATCTTTTCAATTTAGTTGCAACTTGGGTGAAACGATATTTTTTCACCCAAAAAATTTGAGGTTATGAGTATTGTTGAATTAATAATATGCTATTATGTCATGAATTTCATCTTCCTATTATTATTCTCTAATGGTGCCTCATGAGATCTTCCAGTGTCATTAGCTGTTTGTATAAAAACCATCCCAGAGCATAACTGAGCAGCATAGAAAGAGGAATTTTACTTTATTATTATCATTATTCAATGGTGTTAGCAACCACATAATGTGTTGAATTGTGGATCTTGTCCAGTACATTGGACACCAAGATATTTGGTAAATCAAATAAATTAATTGAGACTGGCTCCTTAGTGAGGTTAAGCTATAGTCTGATTTAATTCTTCCAACTGAAGTAAAACTATTATTTTAGCTAAATTTTTCCCATTATCAAAATTTCGGGTGGAGTTCCTTTAGTTTGAATATTAAATGTGGTCTGGGAGTGAAGAGTTTAGATAGTTTGCTAGCATTTTTAAGCCAACATCTTCATGGAGTAAAAGGGTTTTTGGCTTGATTGGAAGCAAAACAGAGTGTATGGAATGCAAATTTAGTAAAAAGCGTATTGGAAATGCTTTGGATGTGAAAATTGGGGATCATATCATACTATAAGTGTCACAGTTTAGATATCTTGGTTCCATCTTGTAAAGTGATGGAGAGATTGATGGATGGATGTCATACATAGGATTCAAGTTAGGTGAATGAAATGGAAGAATGTCTCTAGAGTTTGGAGTAATTTGTGATTACAAAGTGCATATCAATCTTAAAAGAAATCTTTATTGAACTACTATAAGACGAGTAATGTTCACTGATAGTGAGGGCTAAGCAATGAGGTGCTAACAAGAGCAAAAAATGAGAGTAGAAGATAAGGGAATGTTGATGTGGATATGTGGACATACAAAGAAAAATAAGATTAAAAATGAATGCATTTGAGAGAAAGTCAATGTATCACTTATTGAAGACTAAATGACAAAAATTTGTCTAAGGTGGTTTGGTCATGTGAAAAGAGAACCTATACCATTAGAAAAGTCAACCGAATAGAGAATAGTCCAATTAAAAGAGTTAAAGGAAGATCTAAGAACAAATTATATCAAAAAAGACATTTTAAATACAATATCTGAAAATTTGGTTTTTAATCGAATACAATGGTACTGTTTAATCCATATAGCTAACCTTATCTAATATGATAAGGCTTAGTTTGTTGTTGTTGATGGTTGTGTTGTCACTTGTCAGTGACTTCTAGGTTCTATAATTTCTTCAATAGAAGTAGCATAATTTTTTTTTTCTTATAATAGGTTTCACAATGATTACAAGTTTTTGTGGACCTCTCATTTGTATTCTTTTTCTTGATTACTTGAATCCCTTTTCTGCATTGCAGCTTTGATTTTATCTCCTCTTTAAGAAAGTCTATTGTTGTTAATTTTCAAAGTGCTGTTGGGATAAGTGGTTTTGACAGAATGAGTTTATGAGTTTATCATCTATGGTAAATGTGATTTTATCTTTTAAGAGTTACTTTCTGGGTAAATTTCATCGTATTTAAACATTTATTTCGACACCAAACATTCTGGAATGTGTAATTAATGTAGCAGCTTGTTTGATAATTTCCCTTTTGTATGTTGTTTTATATTGGAATTAAATATCAGTTTGCTTTGTTGGCATTGCAGGAGGCACGTGTATATGCTGAGGACAATGGTCTCTTTTTCATGGAGACCTCTGCCAAAACTGCGGCCAATGTAAATGATATATTTTATGAAATAGGTGTGAGCCCATTCCTAATGCATAATGCAAACGCTTTGGGCTGCTTGATGAATATGAGTTTTGTTGTTATCTTTATTTATTTATTTTTTATTTCCTTCCATTCCAAAAAGGCGAAACTCTCCTTTAGATGAATGATGTCTGTACCCTTTATGCAGGATAAGATATTCCCATTATCTTTGCTAGTGGTTGAAGTTTATACTTGGTACAATATTGTGACTGGTTATGTGCTGCGAAGTGGATGTGTGAGCCCACTTGCATGATCTAAGCTTTGAATGTGATTGTGTTCAATGGATTGCATCTGCGACTGTGTAATCTTTGGGCTGTACTGCGTAAATAGTTGCCTCTCCATTTTCTCTGCCTGCTTATTACTGTTGATTGCTACATTTATAGACTATTTTTCTTTTAATCCCAGCTCGTTTCCACTAGTTTTCTATTTCCTTCTTGTAACATGTAATCTTATTTGTATGAACTTCTCATGTCGAAGATCAAGTTATGGAAGCAGATAAATTGTTGTTTTGCTATTTGTTTCATGATTTAGATTATTTTGCATGTGCCGTTGACCTGTGTTTCATTCTTGCCACAAACTGCTAAACTTACTTAATGTCGCTTGGCTTACAATTTCTTTTGTAAACAGCTAAGAGGTTACCGAGGGCTCAGCCTGTTCAAAATCCAGCGGGGATGGTTCTTGTGGATAGATCTGCAGAAGGATCCAGAGCTGCATCATGTTGTTCATAAGTGTTTGGGCCGTATTTTTTTCCCCTTAAGTAAACCCTTCTGTGCTGTGTCTGTTCTAAGCACTTAAATGAAAATGTTATTATGAGCTCCAACCAGTGTGTGGGCTGTCTAGGTAATGATGTAAATTGCAATGCGAAACTTAATGGAGCACAATACATAACTTGGATGTATATTTTCAGTGGGTTGATTTATTGAGTACGCAATGAGCAGGTGTACTAGTTATTCTACTTGTTATTCACAAATAGCCTATTTTTACACTTCTATATTCACATAATCTTAATATAAGTTACACCATTAAATTTATGAGTAATTCGAGTGTTATACTCTAATTTTAATATATAATGTTCATATTTTTTATCTATAATTATTAATTTATGATTAAGTTTTATATATCAATAATTATAGATGAGAGTGTGAAAATTATATAAAAATTAAAGTCGGTACTAAATAAGATTTGATGTATTTTGAATTTGTATTATGCAACTTTAGCACTTGGGATGTTTTCATTTTCTTCAAACTTTTTGAACAATTACATAAAAGAAATAGATAATAATACTCTAAATAGATTTTATATTGTAATAATTATTATTTTAAAATTTTTTCTAAGAGAAAGGAGCTGGGTTTATGATAAAACTTGTACTTTTTAGAATTTTGGAGAAAGGGGTTTAAGTCCCAGAAAGGGAAAAAATTTATTATAATTCGAGCTATGAAGACTAGTTAAAGGATTGGAGGGTGTGGGAAACACCTATTAGGAGACTCTTACAATGCAAATCATCATCCAAAGTCGAAATTGACCATATATTATCATATCTTCAACTAATCACGTCTAAGAAAATTTTGAATCTTAGTTTTAAATAGGCACCTTCAATTCTTTAAAAAAAGAATCCTGATATTTTTATAAATAAATTTTTAACAACAAATTTTAATTATTAAATTCATTAAATTTTATAAATTAAATTATAAAATTATATAATTTATGATCATATGTGTTCTGAGCACGAATTCTCTTTGAAAAAAACATTTACACCTGCTAATACCAAAACTTTACTACAATTTGATATTTTTAAAATTTAAATATTGAGTAGAGAAAAAAAATGTGTCATTCACATTTTAAAGCGCGGGTGAACATAAAAATTACATATCCACACATAACTTGCATAATATTAGTTCTATGTTCCATAGGAAGAAGTTGGCTTCAAATTTAATTTCTGTTAAAAATAATTAAATGATCACATAATTAATTGTTACTTTTTATCTTCAAATAAAAAATAAAAGAAATAAAAGAAATAAAATTATTGTGATTGTATTTAAAATTTATTAATTTTTTTTTTTGGGTGGAGTGATTTGTAAAATTATTTGAGATAGAAGATTCTGTGGATCTCGTGCATTTATATATTAGCGGAATCTCGTGAATTTACATAATTACTTTTTTACCGCTACACGCCACAGACCCCGAGCAGTACTGCTCTCACGCTCCGATCTTCACGCTTTGCTATATTCTCTCATGTTCCAAACCCATATCTAATACTTTTATTTTTATCTTTTTATATTTATAATTTTATTTATTTTTAATTTTAATAATTTTAATTACATCTACATCATCTGAATATATAATTTCCACTGTCTATGTTTTGCATACATTCTCTCTCATCTGAAACTCTTTTTATTTCTAATTTTTCTTTTTAATATTTTTGTGAGTGATTATATACTATTGCACTGTTTTGAGTTATAAAATTATCATTTTCCCCACAACCCACATTGAAGTTTTATTTAATCAAGGTTAAAATACATTTCTGCCATTAAAATTTACATTTATTGTTATTTAAGTTTATAATCCTAATTTGTTCAATTAAACTTTTAACTTTTTTTCACTGTTATCAATGACATGGAGTTTTGCATGAAGCCCATCTCTTATGGGCTAAAAATCTGACATATGAAGGGAAATGGTTTAAATAAATATATTTTAAATTTTTAAAATTTATTTCAAAATATAATTAAATTCTCATTAATTTTAATTTTTTAACACATCAGATTTTTCTATCTATTATACATGACCTTGTGCAAAATTCAATATAATTAATAATGATAAAAAGGTTAAAAATTTAGTGAATCAAATTAAAATTATAAAGATTCGATTGAACTAATACAAATTTTACAACCTCAAAGTATGTTTTAACCTGATTAATATATTAAGGTCCCACCGCTGCCGCAAATAGCATCCAATGATATTTTGGCTAAAATATTTACTCTTGTACTTAAGAGTATTTGTAAGTAACCTTGATTTACTTATAATTTTTGTATAGAACTATTCTAAACTTAAAAAATATTGTACTCCGTCTATTTTCTATTCAAATAATGACAAACATTTTAAAAAGCGGTTAAATCTTTGTCGACTAATGAGAAATTTTTAAAAAAATTAAAATTTTTAAGAGAATTATTTATAATTCATGAAAAGTTAAAAAGGATTAATTGTAACTTATATAAAAGTTAAATAATATTCAATAAAATTAATGATAAAATATAATAGTGTTATTTGTATTGATTAACTTGAGGTTTAATCACTTTTTTAGAGTTTCTATCATTGATTAGACGAAAAAATGGACAAAGGAGATATTATAATATTTTATAAGTTTAAGAGAGTTTTGTTCAAAAATTAAATAGTATAAAAAGGTTATTTGCAAGTGAGCTTAAAGACAGGAAAAATTTGTACATTTTAGTCTTTTAAATAATTGTTGCACACCCAACGTCACTTGATGAAGAGATTTTCCAAGTTTTGAAGGTAAAGTTTTTTCTAATAATTTTATATATAAAAATTGAATTGTATTAACAATTTTTTAAGTAAAATTGTAGGGTGAGAGTAAATTATTTCATTTTGAGACTAAAATACACCACATACTTCAACAAAATTGATAGTATTTGTAGTGTGCTCAAATAATTCAGTGATGTCTACGACTCCAAAGATTTTAGAGAGAAGAGACGAAGAGTTTGGGAAATTTTCCTTTCTCCATTCTGCGATCCCATTCTTCATCTTTCTTATCTTCGTTGATTAGTTTTGCCAAGTTATGAATAAATGACCTGGTTGAAAAGCTCTGATTTCCCTTCTGATTTCAGATTTTAAACCAAATTCAAAACAACTTTGCAAGAAGGAATCAGAAACGCCTAATACCTGATTGTAGAGTTCTTCAAATTTATCGAGGAACTCATCTACTATTGCTGTTTGCACCAATTTCGACAATTTTCCTTGCAGGTCACGACATTCTAATCCCCCAAACTGTGCCTTTAATGCATCCAGAAGCATCAACCATGAGTAGAGCTGATGGTTCCTTCGCATCCACTGAAAAGATGATATGGACATCCTTTGTTCTTCGGATGCCTCATGAAGATTGAAATATTGCTTTGCCCTTGCAGAATCGGATCCATCAACCCGACGACCATTCCCAGTCACCCGAATCATATTCTAAGTCGTGAGCTTGGGACTAATCTCCTTCAGCATCGTCCTGATCACCGTGTTCTGACAAGCATTCATGCAGTCCTCTATCACGCAGGATCAAGTTCCTTTCATTTTGCTGTTGTTGACAAAAAGATTCCAATTGATGTCTTATAGGTAAAATATTTCGAATCTTATTTAATGAACAAACCCCATTGCCTTGTATTAGTATTATTCAATAGTTTTTTTGGTGGTCAATTTTGTTATAAACTAAATCAGAATATCAAAAAGTATGAACATACAATCTTTAGTTTAATTTGCGCAAAAGAAATTGAAGTGAAATTTTAAATTTATAATTAAATGGGTTTCAAAGATTTGCGAAGATAATAAAACTAGAATTAATATGAATGCTTGTGGGGTGTATAAAATTAAATGAAATTATGGCAACGTACCCGAAACAAAAGATAATGATTTCTCGTGTGACAAAAACAGTGTTTTTTATTTTCATAGAAATAAAGGTTTGTCTTATGTTTAAAATGAAATGTAAATAAATTGGATTTATTTTTTTTAAAATATATACACACTTATAAATTAAATCTTTTAGTGACATGTTTTTTCTACTCTATTTCCTAAACCGTATCTCGTGTGTGTGGATATATATATATATATATATATATGTATATAATTTCAGTGCTAATAATGTTCAATCTATAGTAGAAGGCCAATGCAAAAAGTTTTTGAGAATTTACTTTTAGTTAATTAGTTTGTTCATAATCTAGCATGTTCTATTATCATTTTAGATTAATAAATGAATTGGCAATGAACAGTTTAGGTTGAGGTTAAATTTGCCTGTTTAATAAATGAGTTGTGATTTAAAATATCTTAATCTAGTTCTTTATTATTATGAATTAATCTATTAATATAATTCTAAATTAAAATTTAAAAAATCAATAAAAATATCAAAAATAAAAAGTATATACATAAGAAGTTCATAAAAAAACACAAAATCTACTAATTACATGTAATTATGCTCACATTTTATAACCAATTCATTATTAAAACATATATGTAAGCTAAAGTAAGTAAAAAATAAATATTAAAACTGTATAACATTTAATCATTAAAAAATTAGAAATGTGTTCCTACATCTTTTGTTTTTGCAAAAGATTCATATCTTGTGTGCAAGATTTTAGATTAACTAAGTTTCATAATTTGGTTTATATGATTTAATAAATTTAATAATTTAAAATTTATTAAATGAGAATTATATAAAAATAAATATGTAAAAAATAAAAACTATAAATATATATCTCCCATTTTATATTGAAGATATCTTTCTAATTTTTGTAATTTGAAGTGGGCTTGTTAAGCCTACCTAGCTTATTTAACCCACAAGTTAATCGGGCTGGCCCTAATAATTTTGCAATAAAACCTGCAAAAAGTTGGCAAAACCCTAAACTGCTTGAGAACTTATTAAACGTGCTAACTCATGTATAGGGTGTTCTTCAGTTCAACTTGGATCGGCTTTGCCATTTAATTTAATAGGTTGGCCATAAAAAAGAATCCAATCCAACTGACATTTTGATTCCAAACTGAATTAATTCAAATTTATGTCGGATTAATTTGAATGGAATGATTCTTGCTAATGTTTTTTTTTTTTCTCCTGTAATAAACATTCTCTATTTTGCTAATGAGCTGTGACTCAGATAGTATAAAATGACGTCCTTATTTATTCGGTCTCGGGTTCAACTCTTAACTATCCCTTTCTCTTGCAACCATTTTAGCTCCTATCTTCACCAAAAAAAAAAAAAAAAATCATTCTTTATTTTTTTGGTTGAAAGATGGGGCCAAAAGGCCCAAACAAAAAAGAAAATTATCCCATGAGAGTAATATTATTTGTACAAATAAATTCAGCATAATGACTATATAAACTCTCTTAATGTCTCTTTAATTTTTTTCTCCCCTCAAAAATCATATTTTCTGAAAGTAAAAGGAATACCCTCCACTACGTACTATTAACAATTTCCTCTCTGAGGAAAAGTAGCAGTAAGATGAAACTGTCATTACTGAATTGTCATGCCTTGTGTTCAAACTCACTCCCATGTAGTAGTATGAAAGCAACTTCCATATGAATTTCCACACACAAGCTTCACAGTATTTTCTGTGTTACTCTTTGGGCCCACCTTTAAATGGATATTTTTTAAAGTGAAGAGAATATTTTATAAAATAAAATATAAATGAATAATTATTAATAAAAAAATTAATTATGAAAATTTTTATAAAATATTAATAAATAAATAATAATTTATAAATTTAAGATAATTATATTATTTATTATTTATTAATAATTTTAACTATTTATATTTTATTCTATAAAATGTACTTCTTAATTCAAATCTGTCCCAAATAACGTGGTCTTCATCTGATCTACACCTGCCAAACTTATTATGTTAGGGCCAATTGTCCTATATAATCCCATCTCAACCACATGAAGGGCACATTGTTATTGTTAACCAAAATAGCCCACTTCTCACATTTCTCTATTTCTTCCTCTCTCTTGGGAATAATATACCAAGTAAATCATAGCCTTTTGCATCTTTCGTAGCTAGAAAAGTCCATCTTCAAATGGATAATCTTCCAAAGTGCCAAGCAAACTATACCTCGCTGAGCCCTGTGACTTTCTTTAAGGGAGCTGCTGCACGCTACGCCAACCGTGCCTCCGTGATCCTCAAAGGAACCAATTTCACATGGGGACAAACTTATGAGCGCTGCCGCCGTCTTGCTTTCTCCCTCCGTGCTCTCAACATTGCTAAGAATGACGTTGTAAGTAACAATTTTCATACATAAAATTTCTGGTACAAGCATAAATATTGGGAAGTTAAATTCCAATAGTGGCTTTTGTATGAAATAAGTTCTGGCGAAAGATAACAAATAAATTTGAATGGTATTGTCTTCCCCTGTACTATTGGGAAAATTTTGTTGATCATCATACATATATATGTTTCATTTATCAGTATTCAAAGATTGTTATACTAATAATTGGCTTGTTGCACAGGTTTCAGCGCTGGGACCAAACATTCCAGCAATGTATGAGATGCATTTTGCAGTGCCTATGGCTGGCGCTATGCTCAACACCATTAATACCCATCTGGATGCTAATAAAATAGCCACCATTCTCCGACACTCTGAAGCGAAGGTCTTTTTTGTGGACTATGACTCTGTTTCAAAGGCAAGCGAAGCCCTCCGACTGCTGATGGACGAGCACCTTCAACAGGGTGCACAGGCAACTGAAAAGCACTACTCATCTTGTCCATTAGTCATTGTCATTGATGACATAAACTCGCCCACTGGCATCCGATTAGGTGAGCTGGAATATGAGACTGGTCCATCAAGGTGATCCAAATTATATTCCAGAGTAAATCCAAGTTGAATGTGCTCCAATTGCTCTGAATTACACATCAGGAACAACCTCAGCACCCAAAGGAGTGGTCTACAGCCACAGAGGAGCCTACCTCAGCACCCTTAGCCCAATTCTAGGGTGGAAAATGGGTGGTGAACTAGTTTGCCTTCGCAACACTACAGCATATGACATCTACAGCAACATAGCTCTGCATAACGTGACACACTGTGCTCTGTTGCCATTGTATTCAACATCATTTTAGAAGCCAAGCCAAGTGAACGCTGCGAAATCAAAACTCCAGTACAGATACTCACCGGAGGAGTACCACCACTAGCGTCATTGCTCGAGCAAATTAAGTCACTTGGATTTCATGTCACACACGCATATGGGCTAACTGAGGCAACTGGACCAGCACTTGTGTGTGAGTGGCAGCACCAGTGGAATCAGCTACCAGAAAGGAACAAGCACAACTGAAATCCCGTCAAGGTGTTAGCATTTTAGCTCTTGCAGATGTGAATGTGAAGAACTTAGAAACAATGGAAAGTGTGCCAAGAGATGGGAAGACAATGGGAGAGATTGTGTTAAGGGGAAGTAGTTTAATGAAATGGTAAAGCAACCGCAAAAGCTTTCAGAAATGGTAATTGGTTTCTCACTGTGGATGTTGGCGTTATACACCCAAATGGATATTTGGAAATTAAGGACAGGTCCAAAGATGTGATCATATCTGGTGGGGAAAACATAAGCAGTGTAGAAGTAGAATCTATTCTGTATAAGCATCCGAGAGTGTTAGAGGCTGTAGTGGTGGCAATGCCACACCCGAGATGGGGGGACATGTGCATTATTATCGTTGAAGAAAAACTCAGCAGGCAAGACAGATGTTGTAAATGACGAGGAAATTATAGCTTTCCGTAGGAAGAATTTGCCACCTTTCATGGTTCCAAAGATGGTGAAGTTCATGCCATAGCTGCCAAAACTTCAACTGGTAAGATTCAGAAGTTTGAACTAAGGGTCAAGGCAAAGGCCTGTGTGGTATCCGAGAATCTGCTGTCCAAGAACAAGTCTAGTCAGGTCAATCAAAATATTGCTGGTTTCAGTGAGCAGATTTTGGCTGTGTCTCGTCTTTGAAAGTCTGTTGCAGATGTGTTGGAATTGTTTTTAGTAAGTTGTAGGTGATTATTTGTAATGTTAGTTATGGAAAGTTATTTGTGTATTTGTAATGATATTATAAATGCTATAATATAGGGATAGATAGGGAAAATTGTGTAGAAATTTTGGAAGTCCTTAATCCTTGAAATCAGACTTGAAGAGGTTGCTGGTGTCTCAAATAATCAGTGGGGTTATCTTGTAACAAGGGTACATAAATTGTATTTACTATTGTAATTCCTTAATGCATGAGTGTTTTATATTATTCGTATTATTATATTGTATTAATCAAAAGAATTTTATTATTTGGTATCAGAGCAAAATTCAAATCCTGAGCAACAAATTTCGATTTGTGAAAATTCAATTTCTGGGCAATAAGCGTAGATTTGGGTAAGTTGTTGGTACTTCAAAAAACTAAGAGGACTATCCTATAATAAAGATAAATAATTGTATTGGTCATTGTAATTTCTTTGTGTATAAGTACTCTGTTAATTTGTATTTTAATTAAAGAAATCCTATTATTTGATATCAGAGCAAAATTCAAATTCTGAGCAGTCAATTTGTGCTTCTAAAAATTTAATTTCTGGCGAATAAGAGCAATGAATTACGCCTGTTTAACAAGAACTGAATGTTGGCTAACACGATGCAAGACTGCAGGTTGATAGCGACAGACTCAAATGCTTCAAACGGAGATTGCTTCAACCCAAGAACAGAGAAACATGGGTGAGGGTCACAAGGAAAATTTGGTGTGAGAGAGGGCCAATATGAGGGATATGGTCTCCAAAGTGAAATTGTTGAAATGCTGTCAGATTTAAAAGTTTTATCAGATTTTCAGGTGGTGTTTTGTTGAACGGGAATAGTTAAGAAATGCATTTCGGTGGAAAGCAACCATTGGACCTTGGGAAGGGAGACTATGGCACATGGTAATGTTTGGATGTACTGTACTGATGATGGACTTGGGCTATTTTGTTCAACTAGCCCATGACCTTGCTGCATCGCCAATGTAGTTGTTTAATTTGCAGTACAAAAGTCATTCCCAAATTGTTTTGAGACTACCTAGTTACAATAAGTGGTGGATCCAGAATTTTTTTTAGCATAGGCACTAAAAAAAGTTTATAAAATAAATATTTTTACTGTGCTATAGTAATATTATATCATTTTAAATTATAATTTCATAAAACACAAAAATAAATAAACAGTATCTATAATTGTTGCATATGTGATATTATCTTTTGTAGCTATTACAAAGTTGGTTTATCTTTTATAGTTTATACTATCAAAGTTGTCCATCTCTTTATACGTTAATAAGTAGATTATTTAACCATTCATCTCTTATAAGATTACAAATTCTACCATTTATAATAATTATTGCAGAAAACGTTCTTTTGGTAGATACAATTGCCACTAGTAAGATCATTGCTACCTTGATAAGTGTAGATATTAAAGGTGGCAAAATGGGCTTGACTTGCGGGCCAAGCGTACCTCACTCCACATAAGGTACGAGATGGGTTAAAGTGTATATGGCCCATTTAAATGCATGGTAAATTAACTTGTCCCACTTTGACCCATGGGTTAAGCAGGTGCGGCATAGGTCAACCTATAAGTTTTCGACTTGCAACTCTAAAATTCATAACATTTTAAATTTTTAATCCTTTACAACAAATAATAACACTGACAATGAGCAAGAGTGGTATCCCCGTTTAGGAGCCATAACCATGTAACTTTGGATGCCTCTAACATTGTGCAGAAGACTCCATATAATGGAAAGGAGAAGGTGCACATTGGTAATGGTTCAAGTTTGTTCATTAAAAACATTGATAATTCTCAGATTAAGTCTTGTTATTCTAAGTAGAATCTTCACTTAAATTCACCCCTTCATGTTCCTAGCATTACCAAAAACCTAGTGAGTTTTTCCTAATTTACAAAGGACAATTGTGTTTATTTTGAATTTCATCCTAACACTTGTTATGTCAAATCTTAGGATACTCACCAAATACTTTTGAAGGGAACTGTTAGAGAAGGCTTGTATGTCTTTGATCACTTTCAGATTCAAAAGGAACCATCCACCATTGCAAATGTATCAATAGTTCATTTGCCAATCCCTTCAGCTGTTCTACATAATCCTCATATATCTTCATTGTCAAGACCTTGTTTTGAACTAGACAAATGGCACATTAGATTGGGCCATGCTTTTGTACAAACTATCAAGAATGTACTTACCTCTTGCAATATCAAAGTACCTAATAAAGAGCTCTCTTTTTGTTCATCTTGCTGTCTTAGCAAAATACATAAATTTTCATTTGCCCTTTCTCAAAGAAAATACTCAAAACCTCTTCAGTTGATTCATTCTAACTTGTAGGGACCAACACCAGTGCTGTCAAGAGAAGGTTATAGATACTATATACACTTTGTGGATTCATACATACGTTACACATGGATTTAATTTCTTAAAAATAAATCTAATGCTTTACAAGTTTTTATCCACTTCCAGAAGCAAGTAAAACTTCAAACTAGCCATGAAATCCTTACTTTGCAAACTGATTAGGGGGGAGGAATTTAGAACCTTCGCTGACTACTTGACAGACCAAGGAATTATCCATCATGTTTCATGCCCTTATACACATAAACAAAATGGAATTGCAGAAAGGAAACATAGGTATATAACTGAGACTGGACTAGCCTTACTTCATCAATCATCTTTACCTAGCACATTTTGGGTTGAGGCATTTAGCACTGCAATTTACCTCATTAACAGATTACCTTCTCTAGTTTTAAATGGTTTCCACTCCACTTTAAATCCTATACAACATCGGCCTTGATTATTCTCTTCTCAAAACTTTTGGATGTGCTACCTACCCTTACCTAAGGTCCTATGACAATCCTAAGTTCTAATTCAAATCCATTCAATGTACCTTTTTAGGTTATAATTCAGCACATAAAGGGTACAAATGTCTCCATCCAAATGGGAAACTAATCATATCTAGAGATGTCATATTTGATGAAAACACTTTTCCGTTCAAGAGTTCTAATGGTTCCTCACTGTTATCATACTCCTCTACCACCTTAAATTCTGTTGTTCTAACTTCTATTGTACCTCTTATTCTAGCATCTTCTAAAATTGCCTATTGTAGGACTTTCTCAGAATATCAAATTATTTACTAACCAAACAAACAACTCATGTGCATCTATTAATAATACCAATATTATGGATTCTCTGCAACTTGTTTCAGGTTCCTCTTCAGATTCTATAGTTGCTTAACAGTTGATTCTAAATGTTCACCTAATGGTGACTTGTAGCAAGGCAGGGATATTCAAGCCAAAGGTGCTTACTATTTCAAGAGAACCTCAGATTTTTTATGAAGCTCTTAGCAAACTAGAATGAAAGCAAGCCATATCTTGAATATGTAGTACTCATGAATAATAAAACATGAAGTTTAGAAACCTTACCCAACAATAGAAGACCAAAGGTTGTAAATGGGTGTTTAAAGTGAAAGAAAATCTAGATGGCACAATCAACAAGTACAGGCAAGATTGGTTGCAAAGGGGTATAATCAAGAGCACGGGTTGATTTCCATGAAATCTTCAGCCCTGTGGTAAAACTTGTCACAATACGGGTCTTTCTCACCTTGGCTTTATCAAAAGATTAGAGTTTTGCATCAAATAGATGTTAACAATGCATTTCTAAATGATGATTTGAATGAAGATGTATACATGGTTCAACCTCCTAGCTATGAAATAGTTGACAAATCTCAAGTTTGTAAGCTCCTTAGGGCCCTCATGGGCTGAAACAAGCCCCTAGTGCATGGTTTTAAAAACTCTTAGAAATTTTGCTTGGTATCAGTTTCAAGAAAGCAAAATGTGATTCTTCCTTGTTCCTTCAAGGTATCTCTCATCATTCTCTTTATGTTTTAGTCTATGTGGATGATATTTTGATCATTGGATCTTCACCAACTTTGATTCATGACTTGATCAAAAAATTAAATGCTAAGTTTACATTGAAAGACCTTAGTAAGCTTAGTTATTTTTTAGGTGTTGAGGTAACCTATAGCTTTTTTGGTGCATTGTACCTATCTCAATTCAAGTATACTAAACATCTTTTCACTAAAGCTAGTATGCAAGATGTGAACTCCATGCCTACTCCCATGGCTTCAACACCAAAAGTATCTACAAATAGTGGTTCACCTATACCTGATCAGGCTATGAATAGATCTTTTGTGGGAGCACTACAGTATATTATGATTACTAGACTAGAATTATCCTACAGTGTCAAGAAGGCTTGCTAATTTATGCACTGTCCTATAGATGTTCACTGAAAATTGGTTAAATGAATATTAAGATATCTTGCAAGCACCATTCATCATGCCTTGGTCTTTCAAAAACCACCTTCAATTAATCTAGTTGCCTTTTGTGATGCTGATTGGGCAATAGACACTGATGATAGGCACAATACTTTAGGTTCTATGTATATCTTGGCTCTAATCTCATATCCTGGTCATCTAAAAAGTAAGCAACAATCTTTAGGTCAAGTATTAAAGTAGAGGATAGAAGTTTGGCAAGCACAGTGACAGAATTAGCTTGGATATAGTCCTTGCTTAAATAGCTCAATATTCCACTACATAATGTTCCCAATATATACTGTGACAATCTAGCACAGTTAGTCTATTGGCAAATCCAGTTCTTCATTCAAAGACCAAATATATTGAATTAGACTTTCACTTTGTTCGTGAAAGGTAAACAATAGAGAAATTGAAGTCCACCACATACCATCTCTTGATCAGACAGAAGATCTCCTCACCAAAGCAGGCTCAACTTTAAGATTTCTTCAACTTAGAAGCAACTTCCAAGGTCATTCCTCTTTCAAGTCATGCCTTTGATTTTGAGGGGGGATGTTAGAGAAAAGATTCAGTAAGAACTAGCCATTAAGTCTGTTACAATGCTATTAAACTCGTTACAATCTGTTAGCTTAGTTAGAAAGGGTAAGCAGTATAGTTCATCCATAGGTAGTGAGTCTATAAATTGTGTTCTCGATAATCATTTCCTCTTAATAAGAATTCAATTAAGCATTTTCTCATTTTCCCAAAATACTTGTGAATCATAACAATCTTCCACCAAATAAAAGAAGGTCTATATGGATTACAGTACGTTCTAGAAGTATTTTCAATCTTTCACTTTGAGCATAAGGTAAAATTTATTGGGAGGGAATTGTTTCAGATCAAATAATACGAGGCAAATTCTGAATACCACATGAGACATGGCAAGTTCTTATTAGTATATGTATTGAAATTGATTTTAGTTAGTTATAGGAAATTCTTTTTGTATTTGTAATGATATCATAAATACTGCAATATATGGATAGATAGTGGGAGTTTTGAACTTAAGAAGTCTTTGGTCCTTAAAACTACACTAAGGAATGTTGCTGGTATCTTGAATAACCAGTAAGCCTATTCTATAATAAGGGTAAATAATTGTATTTATTATTGTAATTCCTTACTTTATAAGTGTTTTATGTAATTTTTATTAATATATTGTATTAATAAGAGAAATTCTATTAAAGTTTTTGTGCATAGTGGGATTTTGACTTAAAAAATTCTAACGCTTTAGTTTCAATGTTCAACTAGTAGAGTGTTGAGATTTCATAACTATTATCTTTTTGTTTCCCTCCTTTGTTTACTCCGATCCAAGTTCTCTGTTTCATTCTAATTAACTTGAGTCAATTTTTTTTCTGATTTTCTTATATCCATGACACTTATTGCAAGCAGGTGAACTTTAAATAATTTGTTGAAGGTTGCTTCTTAGAAGGGTCAACGAAAGAAAAGAGTAATTTCACTGACACAGATACTGTCAAAGTCCGTGGACCATTTAAGTGGGGTCATATCTACTTTGACTAGTCTATTTTTTGTGCGCACTATACAATGTCCCGGTATTATAAGTAGATTTGCTTATGATTCTTTTTTTCTTTTTTAGTTCTTTAACTAAACCTAAAAGAGAAACGCAGACTAATATTTGGCATCGAATGTTCTTCTTCCAGTATTATCGGTGGTTCTCTAAGAATCTGAAAACCTCTGTGTTTTGAACTGAAGCTTCTTGCTAGAAAATCAGCAACCTTGTTGCCTTCTCAGCCAATATGGATAACTTGAATCTCCCTTTGTTTCTGCCGCCACGGTCGACTATTCTCAAACAAGGTTTGAACATGTAAATTCATGGGGAGCTCCCGTTTAATCAGAAGCACAAGATTTGCTTATAATTCGCTCACTTGCAGAAATGGACGAATTATTACTTTGTCATAAGCATGTAATCTTTTGCCAAGATTAATAAAAAGATTTGATTGTATTAATTTAAAAACTATGTCATAAACATTATTAAAATTAGAACTCACAGATGATAATCAAAACAACTTATAAAATTAGGGAAAAGTGTGATTAAACATTGGTTATCCTTGCTATTGATCTATCCCATGTTCACAACTAATAGTGACCCAAGATGGATTTCAAATTAATTCCCATTGAGAATAACAGCACACAAACTAAGGACAATGAAAAAGTTGCCTGGTCCACGTTCCATAAAGAACTTTGTTGTCATACATTTCCAACTTTCAGAAAATGATACCCCATTAAATTAAGGGGCTTCGGGAACTAGTACGTACTAGGGACCTCCAGTGCTCTTTTGTTACTACCACCGAAAAAGTAATGCAACAGCCAACTAAAAGTGTCCAAGAAGAGATATTTATAATCATTATGACAACACAAGAGCGCCTCGTGGTCTATTCCCCAATTCAGGACATGTTCTCAATACTGACAATTCAGATGACAGAGATGTCCAAAAAGATCCAATTATAATGCATCTTTCTTTTCTCAACAAGTTTCGGACTCTCAAAGGATTAATGATAGTTGCACAAAATAACTATTCATAAGTTATTTATCTGTAGATTAAAAAAAAAATTGAAAGAAAGGTAAGTTGAATTTAACTTATTTTATATATATTCTCATATTTTTAATTCTTTTTTCTAAATTTAACTTACCTTTATTTCAATTTTTTTTAATCTACAGATAAATAACTTATAAATAGTTGTTTTGAGCAACTATTATTACTTCTGTCAAAAGGGTTTATTATTTGGTGACAACTGAATTCAGAACCGATGGGTGGACTTGTTTTCGTGGGCAAAATGACAGACTGTACGTTTTAATATTTCACTTTATCTTAACCACAAAGTCGAGAAAGGAATGGTACGCCATGATTGCTGTTAGTAACGCATAAGGGAATTAAGAATTGCCGTTCAGATTACGTTACTGAATTTTTTATTATAATTTTTAATTTATAAAATTTAAATCTTATAAATTAAATTATAAAGAAAATAAAAATCAATGGTTCACAGATTGATTACGTACCCTTTTATTTATGTTAAACCCTGTTGCTTTCATAAAAGCAACACTTTCCTCTTATGTTAAGCTCTAAAGCTTGATAGAGAGATATTTAGATGTTTGATTTTGAAGATAGTGAAAACGAAAGGAAATGATGATACTTTTAATTTTGACTTTTGTGTATGTAATTTAGGATCCATTTGGAATAGTGGTGGATAAATAAAAAAGTTAGTTATTTTAGAATTGATTCATAATAAAATAAGTTATTTTAAAATTAATATTTTAAGAATTAGTTGTGTCTGAATAACAAGATTAAAATCACTTTTGAATGTAAAATAATAAAAAAATAATATAAAGTAATTGGTTTTAGGGATGGCAAAAGCCACCCCAAATGGAGCCTTAGTGGAAAAAGTTGCAAAAGCGAACAAAAATAAAGTAAAATGATTATATTACATTTTGTTACGATCAATGTTCAACATGGTTACGTGAAAGCTCGGTAATTCTAACAACAATGAAAAAAATTTTCTTTTGGTTTACTTGTACGATTTTCTTTTCCAAAAAAAAAGCAATTTTTTACTGGAGGAGTCAAATACCAAGATTCTGAAATATTAGCCTCAAGTCAACAATAAATATTATTGTACCACTAAAAATATTGCTAAAAAAAGTGTTTTATGCTTCACTACAAGTGTAAAAATGAACCCTAGTTTATTGGTAAAAGCCAAACCCAATCAAATTTAATTGAATTGATTCAATTAAAACCGATCAATTCTGTTAATTAAATTAATAGAATATCATTTTTAGAAAATCAATTAGTTTAGTTGTTGCTTCTTAATTTTATTGAACATGTTTCAACCAAATCGAACTGAACGGATTATCTTATTAATATATAAAAAATAGTAACATCGTTAGAATTGTTTTACTAACCCATTTTCATCTTGCTGCTGCTTTTCCTCTATAAGATCTATCCAAGTGTAATATTCCTTTTGTTTAGGACTTTCGACCCCATCTTTCAACCCAAAAAAAAAAAAACCAAAAAAAAAAAATGGTTTGTTTATATAGGAGAAAAAAACATTAGCATGAATCATTCAATTTAAATTGATCCAATGAAATTTGGATTAATTCAGTTTGGGATCAAAATGTCGGTTGAATTAGTTTCTTTTTTACGGCCAACCAATTATATTACTTTAGTTAAATTAAATGGCAAGATCAATCCAAATTGAACCGAAGAACACCTTACAGATGAGTTAGCATGTCTAACAACTTCTCAGGCAGTTTAGGGCTTTGCCAATGTTATGCGGTTTTAATTGCAAACTTATTAGGCCTAGCCCATTTAACTTGTGGATTAAATGAATTTGGTAGACATAGCAAGTCTACTTTTAATTAAAAAAGAAAAACTAAAACCTTATTTTAGTCTCTAATAGATAAAGGTGTCAAAATGAGTTAATCCGCCTCGACTCACGATAACCTGCAATTAAATTAGGTGGAACAAGCAAGTCTGAAATTCTAATAGATTAAGAAAATACTAACCTAAGCCGTCCCTATTAATTTATGAGACAATATATTTTTTACACGCAAAAATAGGAGCCAACTCATCTCTCCCCCTTGTGATTCACAAATTAAATAGGGCAAGGCAAGGTGAGGTGGCTGCCATTTTTGTGAATCAAGAAAATACAAACCCACCTTGCAGGCCTAACCCACTTTAACATCTCTACTTACAAATGGGAGTTCTTTTCTCTCACTCTCAAAAGTTTTTAATTAAGTCCTTCATAAATTCAAATAGCTATCAATCAGGTTTCTCTATCAGTGAATTGTTAACAATGTTAAATGATGTGCTAACGTAGCACGTTGACTTGACTGACATGTTAATGAAATTGCTACATTAGCATTATGACATGGCATATAGTGGTGAATTTTTTTTATTTGGTAGGTATGTTGATGACCAAAATAAAAGTAACCGCATTTATAAAGAACCAAAATTGAATTAACCCCATATATGAAGAGCCATATAGAAATAACTCGATTTGTGAGAGACTTAAATAGAAGTAATCTGATCTATGAAATATCAAAATATAAATAATCTCATCTTTAGAATTAACAAGAGTTTTGCCCCATGGAATATACAATATTAAAAAATAAAAATATATTCAAATATCAACATAAGTTTAATATATGCATATCAAATAAATTAAAGACAATCCTTTTAATATCATTTTCTTTAGACAATAAATATTATCATAAAATTATAACCAATTTCTTATCTCCTATTTAATATTGGAGAGGTACAATGTACCATTACTTCTTTACACTTTCTTGACCAATAGGGGAGGGAGATTGTCAACATGCAACATAGAGCGACAAACAAAAAATAAGTTTGAAAACAAGTTTGAGAAAAGGGTTTGAAAGAAAACGAAGTTTGGAATTGCCACCAACTTAAATTGAAATGATGAGGTTGTACATAAAAAAGTGAGGTATGCATTATAGAAAATGGGTTTGAGGGTTGGTTATACGTAGGTAGGGTATTAGTACCCTTATATTGCCCTTTTAGTACCACATTAATGTTTTGTTATTTTTTGTTTTCAAAACTATGCTTTTGAGTTTTGTTAAAACAAACTTATTTCATTTTTATTTTTTGTTTGCCCCACTGTTGGTTTTACATGTAATTAAGTGTGATTAGTGATTAACGCCATTAGTGAGTAGCTTTTAGCCATTACTGTGGAAAGGAAATTTGATGCCTAGTTCATACAAGACTTACATAAAAAAAAGGTGCCTAGCTTGACTAGACTTGGAATAGTTACCTAACTTGAATATGATTTTCAAAGGTAAAAGGCAATGATTCTTTATAATTATGTTAGAGGAACCACACCAAACTCTTGACTAGGCTCATAACATCACTACCCTTGAGATAATCGAGAAGTAGTCATACACATGACCAATTCTTCATTTATCATCGGGAATAATTTGGTTTAAAAGGAAAGAAGCATAGTCAGGTCAAGGTCAAAGGATTTTTGGTGAAGATGATAATTCTTTATGATCACGTTAGAAGAACCATGCCAATTGTTTGACTAAGTTCATAACATAATTATCCTCAAGATAATTAGAAAGTGGTCATATACATGATCTCTTTCCCTATCCATTATCGTGAAGTATTTAAGGGTTTAGAAAGAGGGTTTGCAGGAGTCAAGTTCAAGGTCCAAGGGTCTTAAACCACATCAAAGAAACCACGTCAAATACTTGACTATGCTCATAACATGACTACCCTCAAGATGAATAAAATGTGGCCATATAATTTTCTTTTCATTTTGCATGGAGCTATTTTAATATCTTTTTTCCATTTTATGTCTTGATTTTCTTTATGTCATAAATTTTATTTTTCTAATTTTCCTTGTATTGTCAACAATTTTGAAGAAACCTTTCTATTTATTTTCATTAAATTTTTGGAACAAACCAAATTATTGGTCTAAAGGTTGCTCCCCTTTGCTCACTCTCTAAGTATTAGAGGATGAGCAAAGGTTGATAGATACTAATTTGGATCAGAAAATAATCTAGAGAAAGAAAATGATCAGGAGAAACCTATTCAAAGCTGAAAGGAAAACAACTGGAGAAACCTGTTCTAGGGTTTTGGGATAAACTGTCATAGAAGAAATAACCTGAAGTAAACCATTCTAGGATTTTGAGGTAAATTGTCCTAAACGAAGTAACTTAGAGTAAATCGTTTTAGGGTTTTTGGGTTAGCTATCCTAAAAGATGCATAAGAATGACTTAAGATTTAATATGAAAGGTTATAATCCACCTAATAGGGATACTTAAGAGCGAGTTAGGATTTACTATAAAGGGTTATAATCCACCCAACAAGGATACCTAAGAGCAAATTAGAATTTACCATAAAAGGTTTTAGTGAAAACCATGCCAAAAGATTTAATCTGAAATAAACTATTCTTGGGTTTTGGAGTAAATCGTCCAAAAAGAATTAACCTAGACTAAATTGTTCTAGGCTTTTTAGGTAAACTGACCTAAAAGAAATAACCTAGAGCTAACCATTTTAGGATTTTGAGGTAAATAGTCCTAATAAAGATACCTAAGAGCTACGTATAATTTAATGTGAAAAGTTATAATCCACCTAACAGGGATACTTAAGAGCGACTTAGGATTTATTGTGAAGGGATATAATCCACCTAATAATATGATACCTAAGAGTGACTTAGGATTTACTATGAAAGGTTTTGGCAAAAACTATTATAAATGAACAACCTGGAGTATACTGTTCCTAGGTTTTATGATAAACCATCCTAAAAAGAAAGAATTATAATCTACCCAACAAGGATATCTAAGAGCTACTTAGGATTTACTAAAAAAAGTCATGGCAAAAACCATTCTAAAGGAAATAACATGGAGCAAACCATTCCAGACTTTTGGGATAAATTGTCTCAAAAGAAATAACCCAGAGTAAACCATTCTAGGGTTTTAGGGTAAACTACCCCAAAAGAAATAACTTGGAGTAAACCACTCCATGGTTAAAATGAAAAGTTACAAATCACCTAGCAAGGATAAGATTAGAAGGGTTATGTAGCCAACCAATAGGGAACAGATTATAAGAGTTATTATCCATCTAGTAGGGATCAAATTAAAAGGGCTACTATTAACCTAATGGGGATCAAATTAAAAGGGTTATTATTGACCCATTAGGGAGTATATTAAAAGGGTTACTATCAACCTAGTGAGTATCCACCTAACAAGAATCATATTAGAAGGGTTACTATTTATTTAGTGAGTATCAGATTAGAATGCTTACTATCTACCTAGCAAGGATCAAATTAAAAAGGTTATTATCCACCTAATAAGGATCAAATTAGAAGGGTTACAAAGCCAACCAATGGGAAACATGCTAGACATATGAATGCATGTTCAAATGCTGATATGATTGATATAAAAAGATCTAGCCTTAAAAATGCATGCTTGACATGTTAATGCTTATTCATATAATGAGGATATGCTTAGCATAAGACAAAATTAACCTTGATGCTAAAGATGCAATGCAATAAGATGCTAACATGCTAGGCCTATACATAAGGATTTTAGTAAACCATGCAAGAACTTTTATTGATGCTGCTTCCAAGATCCTTGGGAGCACTTGAGGTGAAGTCATGGATGAGTCAACTCTGGTGCCTTTTAGTTTTTTAGCTTGCCCATTTTGTCGTGGATGATTGCTCTAACATCACAAAATCCTTAATACATTCATTGCCACAACATCATAGTCTTTCCCATGCCCCTACTAGTATTGCTAACCTAAACTCACGCTGCCCATCTTTGTAACCAAACTTGGCTTTTGAGGTTGCAACACTTTAGTTGTAGCACATTCCATTCATCAAGTGAGGGGAACATAATTTCAAGCTAGTTTTTGCTTCATTAAAGGTTTATCAACTCTGAAAGCCAATATCATGGAATACCCTTCACGTTGCATGAGAATACATTTTGGGAATTACTTGCCTGATCAATGTCCTTTGATAGGCACTAACACCCTATACATTGCATGAGAACACATTTTAAGAGGTGAAGATGTGCATGGCAAGGAAAAGGCTTAACGGAAGGTATGGAATAGGGTACTCCAGTCCCTTAGAGGAGGGATCAAAGGGTAGGTCATAGCTAGTTATCCTCAGTAATGAGTGGATTAGAGTGTTAAACACTTTGAGAATAGTACCTTTGGGATTTTGTATTTGGTAACCCTTCCCCACTCTCTTTACTAAGTTAGAGTCTTTTTGGAGAAGTCTCTCTATAACTTTCTCCATTCTTTTGAGGTGAGTCTTTTCAGATTTGAGTGCACTCTCCTAGTTTTGGCTCCACTTTGGATTTAATGGCTTTCAATCGAAGAATGAATTTGAAATTTTAAGTTCACTCTCTCAAATCTTGCCGCAGTTCAAATCTTGAAGGCCCTTAAACAAGGAGAGACTTATCAATCTCATGTTCTCTCTCTTAGTTCTTGCCCAAGTTTAAATTTTAATGGTCCTTGAGCAAAGAAGTATTAAAAGATATTTTCTTAATTATTATCTTTATTATCTGACTTAATGCCTTAAAGGGTTGCATATGGTGAGTCAAAATGACTCATCAATGATTACTACATTTTTTGGAATTATGAATATCATGCTAAACACTTGCCTAGCCAAGTCACTCTCAAGGTTTTGGGCTCTCAAACAAGTGTTTACTCTTGTAGATACCCTATAGACTTATTTTTATGTGCTTTTCCACACTTGTTATTCCACCATATCAAACAAGATCACCAAGACTTCACTTAGCTTGTAACATAAGGCCTAGGTAATGGCTGGAAAAGAAAGGAGTATGGATTTAGCAAATATGGAGAGAACAACATTTTGAGCACATAATGTCTCATTGACTTCTTCCTCATTCGGAATTTCAAGGCTCTTGTTTAGGCCAAGGTGAGATCTACTTCCATTTCCTTTTGCCTTGTTCCTTTTCCTTTTTCATTTTGCTTTTGTTTTAGGCTAACATCTTTTATTTTCCTTAACTATCTTGGTTTTTATCACTCAAAAAATTTTTCATTTTGCCATAACACATTCCATTCATCAAGTGAGGGGAACATAATTTTGAGCTAGTTTTTACTTCATTAGAGGTTTAACAACTCCTAAAACCAATATCATGGAACACCCTTCATGTTGCATGAGAATCAATTTTGGGAATTACTTGCCTGATTAATGTCCTTTAATAGGCATTGACACCTTATGCATTGCATGAGAACACATTTTAAGAGGTGAAGATGTGCATGACAAAGAAGAGGCTTAATGGAAGATATGCAATTGGGTACTCCAATCCCTTAAAGGAGGGATCAAAGGGTAGGTCATAGCTAGTTGCCCTCACTAATGAGTGGATTAGAGTGTTAGACACTTCAAGAATAGTACCTTAGGGATTTCATATTTGGTAACCATTCCCCACTCTCTTTGTTGAGTTAGAGTCTTTTTAGAGAAGTCTCTCTATAACTATCTCCTTTTGAGGTGAGTCTTTTTGGATTTGAGTGCACTCTCCTAGTTTTTGCCCACTTTGGATTTATGGCTTTTAATCGGAGAAAGAATTTGAAATTTCAGGGTCACTCTCTTGTATCTTGCTCCAGTTCAGATCTTGAAGGCCCTTAAACAAAGAAAAACTTTTCAAACTTGGGTTCTCTCTCTTGGTTCTTACCCAAGTTTAAATTTTAATGGCCCTTAAGCAAAGAAGTATTAAAAGATATTTTCTTAATTCATCATTGTTATTATCTAACTTAATGCCTTAAAGGGTTGCATACGGTGAGTCAAAATGACTCATCAATGATTACTCAATTTTTTGGAATTATGAACACCATAGTAAACACTTACCTAGCCAAGTCATTCTTAAGTGTTTGGACTTTTAAACAAGTGTCTACTCTTGTAGATACCCCATAGACTTATTTTTATGTCCTTTTCTACACTTGTTATTCCACCATATTAACTAAGATTACCAAGACTTCACTTAGCTTGTAACGCAAGACCTAGGTAATGGCTTGAAAAGAAAGGGGTAAGGATTTAGAAAATATGGAGAGTACAACATTTTGAGCACATAATGTCTCATTGACTTCTTCCTTATTCAGAATTTCAAGACTCTTGTTTGGCCCAACGTGAGATCCACTTCCTTTTCCTTTTTCATTTTGCTTTTGTTTTAGGCTAACCTCTTTCCTTTTGCTTAGCTATCTTGGTTTTTATCACTCAAAAAAATTTTCATTGTCTTTCTGAGCTAGTTCTTGTCCTTACTTTGCCTTTTACATGGCTAGGTCTTACCTGCATTAGAAGAAGATTCTCAACCATTCCTTGAGCCTAACCTTTTCTTCTATTTAAGTAGTCCTTTAAGCTCTCTTTCAAGGCAAAATCATGGTTGTTCAAGCTAAAAGTTCAAGGTAGACAAAGGTTGGTGAAAAGAAGTTTGATGGTGGTCTTACCATCTTTAAGGCTTAAAGGGGTGGTTATGGAAATTTATTGTCAAGGTTAGTTTGAAAGGACTAAGTAGTCCAAAAATGGTCTAGATCACCTCTCTAATGTTGGTCTAACAAATTATCTCAAGAGGGAATCAAACAGGTTCTAAGATGTCTACTTTCTCACAATGCTCTTGTACACTGATGTACCCTCATAGCGGTATTTTAGCTAAAGATCTTAGTCATCCAATAGAAATGAATATTTTGTCAAACAAACCAATTAGGCACTAGATTAATTTTTTTTAAAAAAAGTGGGCTAGATTGCCTCAATATTGGTTCATTTAAGGAGACGGTACTACCCATTAGGTGTCTAACATTCATCACTTAGAAATTGTAATGTAAGATGTGCACGTGATCAAGCATCATGTGATTAATGCCATTAGTCAATGGCTTTTAACCATTATTATGGAAAGGGTAGTTCAATGCCTAGTTTGTCTAAGACTTTCATTGAAAAAGGGTGCCTAGCTTGACCAATCTTGGAACAGGTACTTAGTTTGACTAATATTTTTAAAGGTGAAAGGCAATGATTCTTTATAATTACTCTAGAGAAACCACACCAAAGGCTTGACTAGCCTCATAATGTGATGACCCTCAAGATGATTGGGAAGTGGTCATACACATGACCCTTACCTATCCATTATCAAGAAGAATCTAGGTTTAAATGGAAAGAAGCGAAATCAAGTCAAGATAAGAGGATTTTAGGTGAGGGTGATAATTTTTGTATGATCACATTAAAGGAACCATAACAAATGCTTGACTAAACTTATAACATAATTACCCTTAAGATAATTGAAAAGTGGTCATAAGCATGACCTCCTTCCCTATCCATTGTTGAGAAGAATTTGAGGGTTTAGAAAGAGGGTTTATAGGAGTTGAGTTTAAGGTCCAAGAGTCTTGGGCAAAGGTGGTGGCTTCTTGTAATCATGTTAGAGGAACCACACCTAATGCTTGACTAGGCTTATAACATGACTACCCTCAAGATAAATGAAAAGTGGTCATAAGCATGACCCCTCACCCTATCTATCATCAAGAAGAATCTGAGTGTTTCGAAAAAGGGTTTGTAGGAGTCGAGTTCAAGGTCCAAGGGTCTTGGGTGAAGGTGGTGTTCTTTCATAATCATGTTAGAGGAACCACACTAAAGTTTTGACTAGGCTTATAAAACGACTACCTTCAAGACAATTGGGAAGTGGTCATACACATGAACCTTATCCATTATTGGGAACAATCTAGGTTTGAAGGGAGCTTAAAAGAGTCTAGTTCAAGCACAAACCCCTTTCCTTGAATTTCAATGAACACTCAATCTCAAGTGAAAACATTGTTTAAAAATATTTTTCAAAGTTTGAGATTTAAAATCACCTAATACTCCATCACACAATTCTCATGACCATGCATCGAGAATGATTTTGAAGTGCAAGCAATACAATTAACTAGTTGGCACAAACTCCAAAAACAATTATATTATTTCCTTTATGTTCTTCATTGGTAGGAAAACTAATTTATTATTTTTGTAAAAGAAAATTATCATTTGACTATTGAGAATAAAATTTTTTTAGTGTGGCCCACTCCCATTTTTAGATAATTCAAAAGAAATTAGGTTTAGGTCTGAAAATCTTTGAGAGGAAAATAATTCAAGTGGACTTAGAAAGAAAATAAATAAGAACAAAAGCCCCCCCCAAAAAAAAGCAGAAATAGCAAACATAAACATTCTTACAGCAGAAGAATGCAGCAAAAATAGAAGCAAATAGCAGACAAAAACAGCATGCAAAATAACACACAGAATACTATAAAAATGCAAAAACAAAACAAGCATGCAACATATAGCAAAAAATGCAAAACAAAAGAATAGGATGCAACATTAGAGCAAAAATGTAAGAAACAAAAGCATTACATTATCAGAATTATGCAAACAGCCAAAGAATACAACAACATTTCCACAATCATGCATTGAAACTAATTTGACATGTAAACAACACAATTAACATGTCACTAGAAATTAACAAAATCTACATTGTAAGACTCTAAAACTAATTAAGTCAAGTCTCTTCAAATTCTCTATCTTTTTTTCCAAAAAAATTATGACTACCCCCAAAAACCGAAAATGAAGATGAATATTTCACATAGAGGAGTGTGCATCTCTTCCATCGTGCGACCTTATGGCTCATGTGCAACCAATTGATTTCTATCTACTACTAAAAGGAAAATTCATTATTTACTTTTTTAAAAAAAATTTGTGGACCCAATCCATTTTTAGATAACTCAAAGAATAAAATTAGGTTTAGGTGCAAACCTTTTCAAGAAGGAAGCAATTTGAGTGGGCTAGAAAAAAGAAAATAAGCAAGAGCCCAAAAATATAAAAAATGGGGAAAGGCAAGATTGGGTGTCAAGAGGGCCAAACCGACCTTCCTTCAGAGTCGGCCACCACACCAGTTCATTCTGTTTTTTTAAACAATTTAGAGAAACAATTTAAAAAGGTGGCACTATTGTTGAGCCTCAAAAATTTCTTATAAGAAGTGCTAGTTTTTTTGAACTATATTTTGAAGGGAGATTATTTTTTATGAAAAAAAATTTTTCTATATTTTTTAGAAATAAAAAAGATTAATGGCAATAATATAGTTAAATTTTAAATTTTTACTAAAAAATTTTTAAACTAGTGTCAAAAATTTTTTAAAACTTTTCTAAATTCAGTCATATATTTCATTTCAATTTTTGAAACTTTTTCTTTTTTTAACTATTTTGGTAGAGACTATGATTGCGTGCACTGCAAGTGAACATGTAAGAAAAAAACTGAAACACCCCATAGTAAGTGAACACGTAGGAAATAGAGTAC
This sequence comes from Dicorynia guianensis, assembly GCA_037013595.1. Taxonomy (NCBI): domain Eukaryota; kingdom Viridiplantae; phylum Streptophyta; class Magnoliopsida; order Fabales; family Fabaceae; genus Dicorynia; species Dicorynia guianensis. Next base: position 16,949,615 of record JASUAB010000002.1, on the reverse strand, counting down.
AGGGAACAAAACCTAAATGATCATATAATCAAATTCCAAACAAAGGAAACCAACAATCCTATGTAAGCATATATTGGATGTCTAAAATGTATAACAACATCTAAAAAATGAAGGAAAGCGGAAGAAAACTGACCTCCAGCCATTGCAAGCTTCAAGTCAAAAATCGCCTACAGGATACTTCTAACTCAACTTTTCTCACTCATTGATAGTGTATCGAAGTATGTTTTGCTTCTAGATGGTGAGAAACTGAGTCAAGGACCTCGTATATATAGTGCTCAGGGTGTTGCAATGTCTTCCCACCAAAGACAGCAATGCCCTTCAGAATCCACTCGAAACAACCATGGAAACTCTTGAAACAGACCACTTAATGGTCTGTTATGCACGTTGGCTCCGCCCAATGTTTAGAAATCAAAGTTTCAATGACCAACATTCAGAAACTCTAGCTTCAATGGTGGCCAACGTTAGTAACCAAGGAGAAGACATTGGAACATTGCCAACATCTCTAAATGTTGCCAATAACTCAAAAAATGTTTATGCAACATCTAGAAACCGAAAACCAATGTTTCACATTCTCCCACTTGGTCCGTATACTCTATAATATTTTCACAGTTCGGATTCCAACGGTAAAAAACTAAATACACGAATCATAGCAATAAGTCCTCTTAAAGTGAGTATTACCCTCCATGATTACGATGTATTTTGTTTCCTTAAACCCACTAAAACTTAATGAATAAGCCCTATACTTATTCAGGGTCATCTTAATTGTTGTCATTCTCAAAAAATAAATGTGCACACAGAAAAAGAAAACAACGTACATAAAATAAGAGCTTTATTACAATTGATGAACATTTTACATCATAGTCTCAATGTGGGACCAAGTCCCATTCTAATTACATGATCCTTAAACCTTGTTGGTGGCATGCCTTTGGTCAAAGGATCAACTATCATCAACTCAGTGCTAACATGTTCAATGGTGACTTTATTCTCTTTGACACATTCTCGGATGACTAAGTACTTAATGTTGATATGTTTGCTTTGATTTTCACTTTTATTATTTTTAGCTAGAAAAACAACAGCTGACTTCTCACAATATATCCTCAATGGCCTTCAGATAGAATCCATTATTCTAAGGCCAGAGATAAGGTTCTTTAGCCATTCACCATGTGAAGTTACTACAAAATAAGATACGAACTCAGCCTCCATGGTAGAAGTAGCAGTCAAAGTCTGTTGTGCACTCCTCTATGAGATGGCTTCACTAGCAAGCATAAAAATATAACTTGATGTTGATTTTCGTGAATCAACACATCTAGTAAAATCCGAATCTGAGTAGCTGACTACCTTAAAATTCTCAGTTCATCTATACATCAGCATGTAGTGTTTGGTACCCTTAAGGTACCTCATAATCTTCTTTGCAGCTTTGTAATGATCTATTCCTGGATTACTTTGGTATCTCCCTAACATGCCAACTATAAAAGCAATGTTAGGTCTTGTGCAAACCTGAGCATATATAAGGCTTCCAACAGCAGAAGCATATGGCACATTGTACATTTGTTCCCTCTCAAGGTTATTCTTTGGGCATTGGTTCAAATTGAACCTATCACCCTTCACAATAGGTGCTACACTTGATGAACAGTCCTTATTCCGAAACCTCTCTAAGACCTTATTGATATAGGTTTTTTGTGATAGACCCAATAAATATTGAGTTCTATCCCTATGGATCTTAATGCCAATAACAAAAGATGCCTCACCCATATCCTTCATATCAAAGTTCTTTGAGAGAAACTATTTCTCCTCATATAGCATCTGTCTATCATTAGTTACAAGTAATATATCATCCACATATAGCACATGAAAATAGATTCTGCTTTCACTGACCTTCTGGTATATACATTGATCCATGATATTTTTCACACAACCAAATGAGGAAACAATATCCTGAAACTTAAGATACCATTGGCATGAGGCCTGTTTCAATCTATAAATGGATTTCCTAAGCTTGCAAACCAAATGCTCACTAACACTAGAGGAGAATCCTTCAAGTTGTTCCATATATACCTCCTCCTCCAGTTCTCCATTGAGGAATGCCATCTTTACATCCATTTGATGCAGTTTTAGATCAAAAATGGGCAACTAATGCCATTATCACATGAAGGGAATCCTTTCCAGATATAGGAGAAAAGGTCTCCTTGTAATCAATTCCTTCCCTTTGAGTGAACCCCTTAGCCATGAGTCTTGTTTATATCTCTCAATATTGGTTGATGATTCCTTTTTAGTTTTGTAGACCTATTTACATCTAATGGCTTTAGAGCCATTAGGCAACTAAATGAGATCCCAGACTTTATTAGACACCATGAAATCCATCTCTTCCTTCATGGCATTGTGCCACAATTTCAGATTCTTTGCAATTGATGGATTGTGAAAATATCTCTAGATCATTTTTGGCTCCAATGTTATAGTGAAATTCTTGTAAGTACACTATATAGTCACTAGGAATTGCTGACCTGCTTATCCTAATTGATCTTCTTAATGTTGTCTCAGCATCCTCTTGAAAAGGATGTTGCTCAACTAGTTGCTCAATAGTTTTTGGTAATTGTTGATCAACTAGATCAACTTGGATATGGTTAATAGATTGTGGAGTCTCAATGATTGGTTGTTCAATACCCATTTGTATTTGAGGGGCATGGATTATAACCAATCTATCACTTGGTGTGGAAGCTTGATAACCAAAATGATCTTGTTTAGAATCTAAGTTCCGAATTTGATCACTCCCACTAATCAAGTAATTCTCAAGAAATTTTGCATTCCTTAATTCTACAATCCTAATACTATGAGATGGGTAGTAAAATCTATATCCCTTGGACCTTTTGGCATTCCCAATAAAATAGCCACTAATGGTCCTCAGATCTAACTTCTTCTCTTGTGGATTATAGACCCTAACTTTTGACGGGCATCCCCAAATGCACATATGTCTTAAACTAGGTTTCCAACCTTTCCATAACTCAAATGGCGTCTTTTCAACAGCCTTGGTTGGACCTCGATTAAGAATATACATAACCGTCTTGAGGGCTTTAGTCCATAAGGACTTAAGAAGTTTGGAGCTACTAAGCATGTTCCACGCCATATCCAATAATGTTCAATTTCTTCTTTTAGCTACACCGTTTTGATCTGGAAATCCAGGCATGATGTATTGGGCAACAATCTCATGTTCTTGAAGAAACCTAGTAATGGACCTGATGCTTATCCATCTTCAGTGTATCTACCATAATACTCACCACCTCTATCTGATCTCACTATGTTAATTTGTTTTCCATATTGTTTCTCTACTTTTGCCTTGAAAACCTTAAAGGCATGTAGTGCCTCATTTTTATTATTTAGAAGGTAGAGAAACATGTATCATGAGTAATATCTATAAAGGTGATAAAGTATTTCTGACTACTAGAGTCTATATCTCGACTACAGATATCTGTATGTATGATTTCTAATAAAGTAGAACTTCTTTTAGCACCTTTCTCGATCTTATTAGTCTGCTTTCCTTTAATGCAGTCTACACAAATGTCAAAGTTAGTAAAGTTAAGAGTACTAAGTATTCCATCTTTTACTAACCTTTTCACCTTCTTTATTGAGATATGACCAAATCTACGATGTCACAATATAGAGGAATTTTCATTAGTAATACTTCTCTTAATACCTATATTGCTAGAAATATGCATTGAATCATAAGATGTATTGTCTTGTAATTGAATTTGAAATAGACCATGACAAACTGTACCTTTTCCAACAATATCAGATTTGTAAGATAATTAGAATAAATTATCTAAAAAATTGAAGGAATATCCAAATGGTATGCAAGTTTTGAAAATTAAATCAAGTTTTTAGAGAAACTTGGTACATAAAAGATCTTTTTCAAATTAATACAAAATCAGTATCTAATACTAATCTACATGTTCCTATGCCTTCTACTTGTGAGCTCATCTTGTTTCCTAAATAGATGTATTGCTCATTGCCCACTGACTTCCATAGGTCTAGAAAGCCCTATAAGGTATTAGAGATATGGATTGTAGCACCAGAATCAATCCACCATGTATTACTACTAACATCTACCATATTAGATTCATAACAAAAGAGTGAGGTTGAGTTACCTTTCTTTTCAAGCCAAGTTTTGAATTTGGCACAATCGTTTTTCATATGCCCCTTCTTTTTGTAGAAAAAGCACTTGGACTCCTTCTTAATGCTAGCTTGAATAGGTGCCTTGCCCTTTCCTTTGGCCTTGCCTTGCTTTTTACTCTTTTCTTGTATGGCCAAATGTGCACTCTCTCCCATATCAGCTAGTAGCCTCCCCTCCTCTTGAACACACATGGTCAATAATTTATTAATAGACCATTTCTCCTTATGTGTGTTGTAGGAGATTTTGAAAGGTCTATACTGAGGTGATAGAGAGTTCAAAATGAAGTGCACAAGGAAGCACTCAGACATCTCAACCTCCAGACTCCTTCAATTGAGCTGTTATGTCCCTCATTTGAATTATGTGCTCTTGCACACCCCTTATGCCAGTGAGTTTCATTGAAGATAACCTTGTCATCAAGGTGCTTGCTAGGACCTTGTCAGATGACTCAAATTGCTCGTCAATGGCCTTTTGCAAGTCTTGGACGTGTTCATCTCTCCTATTAATCCACAAATACTTGTAGATATTTTTATCTTTATGTACATCATATTGAGATGGTTAGATCACTCCCAGCATTCATAAAGATTTATCTTTCAAGCACTGCTAGCGTCCATGGGCATAGGAGGTTTTTCCTATCTAAGTGTATAGTCAACGTCCATCCACCTTAATTGTAGAAGAATTTTCTCCTTCCAAGTTTTGTAATTGTTACCATTAAATTCAGGAACTTGAAAGTTGGATATACTAATGGGTTGAAAAGTTGCATAATATGCTATGTCAAAATTTGAGGCAACTAATTATTCCATATGATATATCCTATCAATGTAAAACATGTATTTTAAAATCATGAGCCCAGTAATAAATAAAACTGCTTGTGAACTAAGCTTTATTCAATTAGATTCATGTTATTTTATGATGAAACTAGTAAATTATCTCTATTTCTTAAATCCCGTGGGTAATTAAGAAAAACAAAATTTACCATTCCATCCTAATTAAACATATATAATATGATAATATTTTTGTGGGATAATAATTATCATATTATATATATAAATTACAATTTTATGTCTTTTACTATATGTGATTTTATTTTATAATATGTAATTTTAGAATAATTAAATGTGTTGTGGCTAAACTCTAATTAAACTAAAATTACACTAATCACATGACATTTTAATAGGACTAAATGCTTGCTTATAACTAAACAAATATGCAAAAACAAGCTTGCATAATAGAAATTTAAACAATTAATTAATCAACTTGTCCAAAATGTGACTAATTAATTAAAATTTTTCACAAATTAAATATGCCAAAATACTCCCAAAATAAATCACAAATATTAGGCATATGGCATTATGAATTTTTGGACAAAATAAATCATTAAGGAAAAATTAATTTCCAATCAAAATTGGGTTATGCAAAATTTTTGTCCAAAAATAATTTTTTAAAGAAGACGACTTGTCATTTACGTCGTCTTCAACCTCCAGCTGGGTCATCTCGACTCGACCTAACCCATGTCAGACCCGTCGAAAAACTCAATGTTTTTTGAAGATTCCAAACATCTTTTTTGATGTTTTCAAAGCTAAAATCGATTAGAATTTCATGAGGAATATATTTATATAATCAAAACATGAAAACCACGCATGCATGAAGCAACCTGATGGTATGAAAATTGCAAAATTTTTGTATTGAAACTACAGCAAAGTAAAGGCCATTCGAAGTCTTTGATACCAACTATAAGCATATATTGGACGTCTAAAACATATAACAACATCCAAAAAATGAAGGAAAGTGGAAGAAAACTGACCTTTAGCCATTGCAAGTTTCAAGTCAAAAATTGCCTACGAGATGCTTCTAACTTAACTCTTCTCATTCACTGATAGTATATTGAAGTGTGTTTTGCTTCTGGATGGTGAGAAATTAAGCCAGGGACCCCATATATATAGTGCTCAGGGTGTTGCAATATCTTCTCATCAAATATGGCAATGCCTTCGGAATCCACTCCAAACAGCCATGGAAACACTTGAAACGGACCACTTAATGGTCTATTATGCATGTTGGCTCCACCCAATGTTCATAAACTGAAGTTTCAATGGCCAATGTTTAGAAACTCTAGCTTCAATGATGGCCAACGTTAGTAACCGACTTCACATTCGAACATTGCCAATGTCTCTAAATGTTGCTAATAACTCAGAAAACATTCATGCTACATCTAGAATTTGAAAGCCAATGTCTCGCATCTTATAGTCTCCAATATTCTAGGTCTGTAACTATTACTCAATTACCATTCTTAAATGGTTCGAAACACTAGAAACAATTAACCATGTACACAATTAGAGAAATAACTCAAGAAAGAGTGCCTAGAGCACTAAGTGCTTGGTCTCTGCTATCCCTCTTTGTAACCCAGGGCATGCTTTTCTCCTCCTTCTCTCTACATAACTTTTCTTCTCCGTTACTCTCTGCATGTATACTAGTGTCAAGAAAGGTGGAGAGTCTCCTCCTCAGTTTCGTGTATCTCCTTGCAACTAACTAAGTGGGTAGCTCCCTAAGAGTAAGCTTTCAATATTCTGCGCTATGGGTGAGAATGAGAGAATAAGAGGTGAGGTCCAAAATGTGTTGGTGAGTGTCGTGGGAGTGCATGAATCAGGGTTCAAAATCAGGTTTGTCACGTGTGAGTGAGAGAATGGGGGGTAAAGCTACTGATCTCTTTGTCTGAGTGGGAGTAAGATGTAGCAAATCCTCCGCCGGTCACTCCATGTGCTTCCTTTGCCCTAGATCTTCTCCCCTTTCTACTTCAACTTAATCACCTCCTTTGTCTTTTTTTTTTTTTTTACTTTCTTTCTTTTTATTTCATTTGTTTCTTTCTTTTTTTTTTAATCTTTGTTTTACTTTTTCTGATTTTTAATGTTGTTCCCATGCCTTCTCCTTTTCTTTTTATGTTTGGTTTTTCTTTTCTTTTTGCATTTTTATATTTCATTTTTTATTTTGTATTATAATTTTTTTTCCTTTTGCATGTGCTATTATAATTTCTTGTTTTCATTTTTTGTCTCAATGATTTTCTTTGTCATAGTTTTGTTTTTTAAATTTTTTTTGTATTGTCAAAATTTTTAAAGAAACTTATTTACTTTTTTTTATTAAATTTTTTAATTGGACCAAATTAAAAGTTTACGGAGATTAAAATTCATCTTTTTCTTTTCATTACCTTTTTGAGTATGAAAACTAAAAGGCTCCAAAGGCCCATTAAAGAAAAAAAAAAAGAACTCTATGTCATACCCTTTTCTATCCTACACGAAACCTTAGTCAATCGATATAAAAACTTTGAATTTAATTTAACATTCGGATTAAAATAGCTAGATATAGATAATTATAACTAAGAATATATTGAGAAATAAGTACTTACAAATTCATTAAAAAAAACAATTGAATTGATCATAATTATCAGTCATGTTAGCATTAGCAAAGATTCAATCATCAAAGTAAGAGTGTCAGATCATTAATCATCAAAGTTCTTTTACATAATGTCGTCAATTGACCCTCCTTCTTATACATTTCTATCAAGATTTGCTTATAATTCGCTCATTTGTACCAATAATTACTGTCATAAGCATGTAATCTTTTGCCAAGATTAATAAGAGGATATAATTGTATTAATTTAAAAACTATGCCATAAACATGATTAAAATTAGAATTGACAGATGAAAATTAAAACAATTTATAAAATTAGGAAAAAGTGTGATTAAACATTGGTTATCCTTGCTATAGATCTATCCCATGTTCACAATTGCTACCCAAAATGGATTTCAAATCAATTCCAACTAGGAATTACAGCACAGACTCAGGACAATGAGAAAATTGCTTGGCCCACGTTTCATAAAGAAACATTTCCAATTTTCAGAAAGTGATACCCCATTAAATTGAGGGACCTTCGGGAACTAGTACGCACCTGTAACCTCCAGTGCTCTAGTTTGTTGCAGGGAATGGGACCGATGAGACTTCTGAGTTGTGCAAATCTAACACCAAAAAAAGTAATGTTAAGGCCAACTACAACTGTCTAAGAAGAGATATTTATAAGCATTATCGCAATATAAGAGTGCCTAGTGGTCTATATATTCCACAATTCAGCACATTTTCTCAATACTGATAATTCAGATGCTGAAGATATTTGCCCAAAAAGATCCATTATAATGCAGCTTTCTTTTGTGAACAAGCTTTGGACTCTCAAAGGACTAATAATGATAGTAGTACAAAGTAATTATACACATATTTTATATATATTCTCATATTTTAATTTTTTAAAAAAATTAAAATTATTTTCTCTTTAAATTTTTTTATTTACATATGAATACCTTATAAATAACTGCATCTATTCTCTTAGAGTAAACTATAAAAGATATCCCATAATCATTAGGTGAGCAACCTTTCTTTTTGTTTTTTTTGGTAACTTTAGGAGCCATAGGTTGGCTTTAGATGGGGAAGGGAAGTGGGAAGGATCGAACCTTAGTCACGGTTCGTGTAAGGAGAACATGCATGCCATGTGGGCTGTCCGCCCACTGGCAGCAACCTTTCTATTTATGTTAAGCCCTCTTACTTAGGAGAAAGCAACACTTTCCTTTTATGTTAATCCCTCAAGCTTGATAGAGAGGTATGTAGCTGTCTTATTATGAAGATAGGGAAAACGAAAGGAAATGGGGATATTTTTAATTTTGACTAGAAAAAAATATATTCACACTTTTTCACTCACAATTCACCTATAATTTAAGAAAGAAAGAAGAGAATCAAATATTTAATTCTCTCATTTTCTTTTTAAACGGTTAGGTGAAAGAGTGTATATATAACAACACTCATTTTGACTTACATGTACTTGATTTAAGATACATTTGTGAATGAAAAAAGTTAGTTATTTTAGAATTGATCTGGGATTAAATATGTTATTTCAAAATTCATATTTTAAGAATTAGTTGTGTCCGGACAATAAGATTGAAATCGCTTTTGAATGTAAAATCATAAAAAAAATATATATAAAATAATGTATAATTCTAGTAGTTGTGTGTAAATAAATAAGAATAAAATAACAAATTCATATTTTGTAGGAGTGAAATTGAGTTTTCTATGAAGGCAAACGTCTTCTCACCTGCTCTCTTCTGCCTTCGGTTTGGTGGTGCCCTCACTTTCAGACCGCTACAAGAAATTTAAGTAGTATAAAAATACATTTTTATGTAAAATTTATAAATTTATCAATAAAAATTTTAAAAAAATATTTATTTCAAAAATTTATTTTTATTAAAAAAATTATTCTTCATTAATATTAAAATTTCTTATAATAAACTTCATAACATGGTTCAAGCTCGTAGTCGATCAAGTTGCGATGTCCTTCTACTAAAATCAATTCTAATAGGTAAGAATTGATATGATTTTACATTTTCATCAGAATGCACTCGAAGACCACACTTTATTGCTAGAATCAATTTCACCTTTCATAATTGATTTTCGAAAACATTCCTCCCACAGAAGCTGGGAGAAATAAGCTGCAACGAAGTCTATCCGGACTTTTTAAAAGTTAAAAATTTTTAATTTAATTTATGAGATTTAGTTAATAAATAATTTTAAATTTTTAAATAAATATCTAATAAAAGATAACTTGTAAAAGTTACAGAATTAATTGATTTTAGGGATGGCAAAAGACACCCAAAATGGAGCCTTAGTGGAAAAATTTGCTAAAGCGGACAAAAATAAACTGAAATGATTATATTACGTTTTGTTCAACTCAATGTTCAATATGGTTACATGAAAGGTCAGTAATTCTAACAATAATGAAAACGAAAGGATGCGGAGAATGTTTTTTTTTTTTTGGTTTACTTTTATGATTTTTTTTTAAGAGAAAGTAATTTTATTAACTGAAGCGTGACAAGTTGCTTACATTTGCATATAAGACTCTGAATTCAAAGTCAAAATTTTGAAAGAATAACTCTGGGACAACAATAAATATTATTGCACCACTAAAAGTGGTACAAAAAGGTGTTTTAAACTTCACCATAAAAATGAACCCCAGTAACTGGTAAAAACCAAACCCAATCAAATCTATTTCAATTGATTCAATTAAAATTGACCAATGTGGATGTTTTAACTGAAAATAAAGATAGTATGTTTACTGTAGGAGAAAAAAATTAGCAAGAATCATTCAATTCCAGTTGATCCAACGTAAATTTGAATTAATTCAGTTTGGGATGAAAGTGCCGGTTGAATTGGATTCTTTCTCATTTTCTGATTTTGGTGACTTTCTTTTATAATTTTCTATTTTATATAAATATATAGGTTGTGAATTATACCCTATTCTCTTATTAACAATTTTTATATTAATTTTATCTCTATTTCTTACTTAAATTGTCCTAATTTCTAATTTTAAAAGTTAAGAGATTTTAATCCACCAACCAATTATATTAGTTCAGTTAAATTAAATGGCAAAACCGATCCAAATTGAACCGAAGAGCACCCTATACATGAGTTAGAATGTTTAATAACTCAAGCATTTTAGGGTTTTGCCAACTTTATGCGAGATTAATTGCAAACTTATTAGGGCCGGCTCACTTAAGTTGTGGGTTAAATGAGTTTTGTAGGCTCAGCAAGTCCACTTCTAATTAAAGAAAAAAACTAAAAAGATACGTTCAACATAAAATGGGAGATACATTTTTGCCATTTTTTTTATTTTTATATATTTATTCTTAGTTAATGAATTTTAAATTATTACATTTATTAAATATTACAGACTAAATTATAAAATTTAATTGATTCAAAAGCTTAATACAATATGAGTCTTTTATAGAAATAAAGGATGTGGGAACACATTTCTAATTTTTTAATGATTAAATGTTATAGAGTTTTAATATTTATTTTTTACCTACTTTAATTTATATATATGTTGTTATAAAGTATTGGTTATAAAATATGAGCACACACTACAAGAAATATTTTTCATTGTTGGTGAATGTTTTTGGTGGATGTGACATTCATTGGTAAAAATAAGTAAATTTAATTTTACTAGTAAATTTTGCAAGAAATATGTGTTAGCCCAAAAAATTTAATTTTATGTACAGATAGCCATATCCCTCAATAATCCTAGCAAAAATTGCCATTAAAGTTGCTAGAAATTAGCTAAAATATTTACTATGTGAATTTTCTTTTGCTAATAATCAGTGGTAGTATTAACAGTTTGCCATTAGTTATTTGCCAAAAATAATAATTTTACTAGTAGATTTTAGCTATTAGTTAAAAAACATATTTTTTAAGTACTACTAGCAGTAATCTTCCAGTTAACCACCTGAAAGCATAATTTTTTCTCATAGAGGAAAGATGTTAGTCAAAGAATGTTTTTTGATAAATTTCAACAGTAATTCACCAAAAACTAGTAAAATGGAATATTGTCAACATACTATCAAACATATTTAATTATGTTCGACAAATTCTATCATATTATATATTAACAATTATTTTATTATTGAACTCTATTTATAGATCTTTGATATAATTTCACTATAAAAAATTTTGAGGACAACTTTAATTTTAATTGATTAGTAATAATAAATAATTTATATAATGTTATAAATTTTATATTATAAAAGAATAACTTTGTTAATAGTTGCTAAATTTATATTTAAGTTAATGTCTATAATATACTTAATATTATTTATGTATATAAATTTTAGAACAAATATTAAATTTAGGTAAAAATCCTCCCCATACTTTTGTGGCCTAACTCTGTAAAATGTTTTGCTGGTAGCCTAAACAACAATGATCAATGATTGGCTGCCATCACGATAGCCAACAATCATATCAATTATAAGTCACTAGTAAATAAAGTTTGCAACCTTTGGCTACAAAAGTTGCTATAAAGGTTGTAAAAGTCACTGGTAAAACTAAAATTGATAGCAGTTGGCTACCATCATTACAGTTAATTGTCATGTCAACTATTTTACTAATGGCATAAGCTACTAGTGTTGATCCCTAATTTTATTTGGACCTCAAAAATAAAATGAGTATATACTTTTTTTCTCAAAAAAAAAATTTCGCTTTTGTATCGATTTGTACCAAAATCCCAAAACTGACCCTTGTCATCATGGCTGAAGCATATGATAGAGCACTATGTCAACTAGAGGGGGAGAAGAAGTAGAGTAGGGATGGAGCACTGTGTCAACTAGAGGGGGAGAAGAAGTAGAGTAGGGAGACAACCACACTACCTTCATTTAATGCACTTGAAGCATACGAAGGAGACACAATCATGAGTGCGAAAGATTTTTCTTTTTCAGTTGAAGGAAAGGGCAAGCGATTTGAAAAAGGTGCGCAAGAGCTTCTAGAAGAAGAAGTTGAGCTCTATATAAGAGTCTCTGCTTTGAGGAGGAGGGGACCGAGAGAAGAGAGCTAAGGAGAAGGAGCAAAGTGCAAAGGAGAGAGTTAACCAAAGTAGAGGGGAAAGAGTGGGGAAGCCAAAGGTGAAATACTGAGTTAGTATTGCAAAAGCTATGGAAAAAAGAGAGACCCAAAAGAAGTAAAATGCTTGTGAAAAAGCAAAATAAAGAGTTAGAGAAAACAAAGAACCTAAGAGAGAGGAAAGTAACATTTAAGGTTAAGAACAACCAGAGTAAGAGAGGGAGTATAGGAGTAAAGGTTCATGGAGAGGAGCAGAAGCTATACAATTAAGGTATATACATTCCCTGCTAAGTCTCTAGCTATTTTCTACTAAGTTTCTTAACTCCTTGTTTTTCTTATGCATGTCTTTGTTATAGTTTGGTATTCTTAGATTAATCTTGCTGTACTGTTATGAGGCATGGGTGAGTCTTGGCTGAAGTTTTGGACTTAGCATGCATGGAAATCATGTTGAAGAAGCATGCTATAATAGACAGGAACATTATAACTTATGTTCCTCTCTTGTGACGTTATGGCACTGCCACAAGACAACGCTATTGTTAGGTGTGGTGGCAGCATGAGTCGTCACCTTTGAGTCACCTACGATCATGGAAGACATCACTAGTTAGGGTGGCTTTGGGTGCCAACAATGGCAGGATGTCATCAAAGTTGTACCTTGGGGTGCAGTTTTGAAGGAGAAGGGTACATAGCACCCTCCATAGGGTGCGATGCACCTAATAATCATCCACTCAAAAATAATAAAAAAATTATTTTAGAAAAATAAAACAAAATATGTAGTTGGAACTTGAAATTTTTGTGAGAATTTTTGGTACTGGTTTGAAAAGTTTTTTATGAAAATTGAGAAATTTAATTGTATTATTTCTATCATTTCTTTTTGTTTTAAGAAAATATAAAAAAATTCATTAGGCAGAAAATCATTTTGATTTCACAATTTAATCTAACAAAACTAGTTTATTTTTTAGAAAAATTTGGGGTATAATTGAAAATGATAAAAAGTTTAAAAGTATCACTTTTAAAATTCAAGTAAAAAAAAAAGACTTAAGAAGGGTAGCTATATGATTGTCTCAATTTGGGCTTTGGTTCAAGCCTAACTGAGACATGTTATTCCTCTTTGTTTTTTTTTAAACAAAGGCAAATCTAAGTAAGAAGGCCACAGCTTAGGAATGCCAAGTCTAGCCGTGGCCCTCTTATACTTTATCCATGTTTTGATATTTTTTTTGGTCTAAAAATTAAAAGATAGTAAGCGGGCTATCAATTGGTTGTGTGGATTGAATTTAACTCTATTTATGCCTAGTGTTACAGCTTTAATTTAAAACATTTTTTACTTTTATCTTAATTATTTCTCTAGTTTGTTAAAATCATATTAAATGTGGGAAGCCTTGAAAATTTTGAATTAATATTGCTTGTGTTTCATTTAATTTTATTACTTGATTGGATTGTTGTTAAAATTTTTTTTATCAAATTGAATGTGAGAAATTTGGGGAATTTTCAAGTTGTTGGAAATAATTTTTTTTCCTCTTTTGGAATAAAAAATAATGTTTTGAGAGCTACAAATTTTTCCAAAATTTAAGGAAAGGGATTGTCATTTGAAATCTACCCAAAGTTTAATTTTTTACTTTTCCTGACAATTGTCATTGGTGTGGTTGGTAAGAGTGATTGTAGTTGACTATCCTGAGGTAATTACATTAGGAGTTATGTTAGAGAAATTGGCATAACTTACCTACTTGACTAGCATCCTTACCTTGAAATCTAATGTCCTTTCTTGAGAATCCTGCCTACATTTTTTGAGAACATTAATTCCCCCAAGTGCAATAGTGCATGTGGTTGGTGAAAGCAATGATTATTTGCCTTTCTCAAGATAATTATGTTATGGGTTACATTGAAAAAATTAACAGAATCCTTAATGAGGCTCCTTAAAGCAACAATTTATTCAAAATTTTTGACTTTTCCTGACAACAATTGTTAGTGTGATTGGTGAAAGCAATCACTGTCAACATCCCAAGGGTAATTGCAATTGACAAAATCCTGATGATGTGACCTAATTCACCTCTCTCCAAAAATCCTGCAAAATCCAAATATAACCTTAAAAGCCCTAGTCAAACTAGGTACTTTCTTAAAATCCCAATCAAGTTGGGTCAAGCCCTAGTCAAGCTATGTAATCAATGATGTAAGCCCTAAACAATCTAAGCATTAAACTTTTCCATTTCCACATTAATGGATAAATGCCACTTATTAGTGATGTTAATCACAGATCATGCTTCATCATGTATATAAGCCATAGTTGTATGAACAAAAAAAATAAAAAATAGATAAATTTGTTTTGAGCAAGATGAAAGCATAGTTTGAAATTAAAAAGCAATAAAACACTAGCATGGTATCGAAAGGGCTTTGTAGGGTACTAATACCTTTTCAACATGTAACTAACCCCCAAACCCAATTTTTTGTGACATAGACCTATTTTTTTAGTATTTGATCTCACCACTTAAATTAGATCAATGGCAACTCCAATTTTCTAAAAACTTCAAAATACAAATGAGAAGCAATTGGCTAAAATTTCAATGCCATATACTATTTACCAGTGAGGGTTAGTTGCTAGTACAAAAAATTTTAAACGATTAGCTACCATTGGAGTAGCTACTAGTAAAAAAAAATTTGTTCTCGATAGGTTGCTAAATTAGTGCCCAAATCTTTTATCGACAACCTTTTGTCATAGGTAAATAAATTCAAAATTTGATACCTTTAGCCATAGGTAAAATGCTTTTAAAAGGGAGTCTGCACTTCTAGTTGCCGCACTCTCCCTTCTTTCCCTCTTCTCTATGGCACTCCTCCTCACTCCATTATCCCTTTCTCGGCAACCTTAGGCCACACTCCGGTGAGGTTTGTATTCTCCAATACTTTTCTTCTTTTCTTTTTCCTATTTTTTCTTTATTTTCTCATCTCCCTCACTTCTTTCTTTTGTCTATTTTTAGGCTTCCTTTTACTTCTCCATTACTTCTTCATTCTCTTGTTGCTATTGAGGTTGGTTTTCTCTTCTCCTATCTATGGTTTTGTTGATGGCATTAGGATAGTGTAGACATTAATTTTGTCCAAACCCTAAAAATAAAAATAAACCCATGAGTGAGTTTGAACCCCAAAAATAGGATAGTGTAGGCATTAATTTTCTACTTAATTATAAATTTTTAGGCAAAGATTAAGGTAGCAACTTGCATGGCCACTACCCCTCCATAGATGAAACTCAATGTTGCAGTGTGAATGTGTAGGCGGCACACAATGAAAGGTTAGGGAAGAAGAGAAAGAATGGTGAAGGCTCCTTGCATGATCACTTCGAAGTAAAGGTAGAGCATAGAAGGCATAGATAGAAAAGAGTTTCAGACCTCTAGAGAAGAAATAGATTCGAGCTCTTCTTTATGGGGAATACCTATAGAAAGAGCATGCTTTTTCACAAGAAAAAAACTCTAAGAGGAGGAAACACATGGGGTTAAATCAAGAGCACTCATAGTGGAGAAGTTTTGTTCAACACTCTGCATGAAAGTAGCTTCGAAGAAACAAGGAAACTAAAGTGAAAAGAAAAAACCTTATGCTACTTCAACATAAAGGGATAGGCTCATAGAGAAAAGAGCTCAATGGAGAGAGACCACTTCTTCATAACATTGGAACACTGAGAGATTAGAGACACTGCTTCTTGATTTCTAGGATGCACCCAAAAGAGGAGGGACTAGTATTGAGGACTCTTACACACTTCTTCTAGAAAGCAATGTAAGAGGGTGGAAGGAGAGGAAGAAAATTTAAGGAAAAAAGAGGCAAAAGTATGCCCTTTAGAGAGTTCTCTTTCTATTTATAGAGATAGAGAGAGAAAGCATCATGCTCTCTCTCCCTTTGACCCACTACTCCATAGCAGTGATGGTGGCGGTATCATATGCCACTGCCAAACATAGCAATGCCAGTGAGACACTGGCACTGGGGACCAAAATCTTGCTCCCATAGCCTCCTACACCTTTAAGTGCAAGAGAAAGAGAAATAATCCTATTCTTATTAAAATAAATCCAAAAGAATTTTTTTGAAAAAAAAAGTTGATTTATCATTAGGTTCTAAATTTTTCCTCCATAATTATAGAATTTTTTTAGGATTAGTAAAAGTAAGAGAATCTAATTGTATTTTTTTAGGCGTAAGTTTTAATTATTCTCCTTAACCCAATTCCCTTCTGTATTTGTATACTGAGATAGCAATTTGGAAAGTTGTCTTCCTAGAGTGAAGAAATCACATGGTGTTCCAATTGGCCTAACTCAGCAATCCATGAATCTCTCCAAAACTTGATGGTATCACCATTTCGTACAGAACATGCTAAGTCTTTCTGTAAAATGGTCCAGGCCTTCTACAACCCTTTCTAAAATCTAGAAGATCCTTGCAATTTTTCAATAGTTGGAAGAATCCATGAACCATATTTGTACTTAGACCTAATCACTTTAGCCCAAAGATCATTTTTATTCTTAATGAGTCCTCACCTAGTTTTGACCATATATTAACCTAAGATATCTTAAGCCCAATCCCCCTTTTAATTTAGGCCTATAGACCTTATCCCACTTCATAAGATGAGCTCTCCTCCTCTTACTTGTAAAGCCCTAAAGGAATCCCCTCCATTCTTTTTCCATAGCATCACAAACCCCTTTAGGGATAGGAATAGTGTTCATCATGTAGGAAGGTATAGCCTCTAAGATAGACTTGGTCAGAGTTGATCTTTTACCCATAGAAAGAGTGTTAATTTTCCAAGTTGTCAACCTTTTAGAAATTTTATTAACAATATGCTCAAAATGGCTCCTCTTGGTTCTACCTTGGAGAAGAGGGATACCAAGGTACTTCCCTAAATCAAAAGTTTGCTTGAAACTAAGAGCTGAGCTAATTTGGCTAGAAACATTGTGATTGACATTCCTCAAAAAGAGCACTCTAGTCTTAGCCTTGCTATCCCTTTGACTAGATAAAGCACAAAACAAGTCTAAACAATTTTTAATAACTTCCACTTAAGACAAAGGGGCCATCATCAATATAGAAAAGATGAGACACCATAGGGCGATCTTTTTTAGATTTTTCAATGGGCTTCCATTTACCATCCTTCATAGACTTCTAAATAAGGTGAGTTATTTTTCAATGCAAAGGACAAATAAATAAGGGGAGATAGGGTTTGCTTGTTTGATACCTCTCTAGGTTTAGAAATACTTAGTTTTGTACCCATTCCATAGCACACTCATATTAATAGAGGAGATACATTCTCAAATCAACCTAATCATGTGCTTAGAAATACCAATATCAAATAGGATTTGCATCAAAATACTCCATTTAACCTATCTTAAGCTTTCTTCAAGTCTATCTTGATGGCCATGAACCCTCTTTTACCCTTCATGGTATACATGGAATGAAGAATTTCCTGAGCCACAATAATATTATCTCTGTTTGAGCAACCTGGCACAAAAGAACTTTGAAAAGAAGATATTAGTTTGCTCATAGAATCCTTTAATCTGCTAGAAATCATCTTCATAATACCTTTATGAAAGATGTTACAAAGGCTTATCGGCCTATACTAAGTAATTTTCTTAAGCACCTCCACTTTAGGAATAAGAACAATAAAAGTATCAATATATCTAGCAATATGCCCAGGATCTTATTCAATGTCCTTGATAGACTGAACAACAAATTTCTTGATACGATTCCATTGATGCTAAAAGAACAAAGGATTAAAACCATCTAGGCCTGGGGATTTAAGCACCCCTATGGAGAAAAATGCACATTTAATCTCTTCCTCCTTAAATGGTCTAAAAATAAGCCCAAGCTCTTCTTTGTTCAATGTAGAAAAATTATTATACTCATAAGCAATACTAGCCTCCCTAGGCTCTTCACAAAACAAATTTTTAAAATAATTAACAATGAAAGCCTTGAGACCTTCAGTTTTGAAAACCCATTAGTCATTGGAATCCTTAAGAGCTTTTACTTTATTTCTCTTTTTTTGTGAATAAGAGTTGAAGTGTAAAAGAATCTAGAATTCTTGTCACCTTACATTAGCCACTTAACTTTAGCTTTTTGACACCAAAAAAGTTCTTGTTTAATTATTTCTTCATATTCAATCCACAATGTCTTTTGTAAGTCTTGGAGGTAAATAGAGGTTTTTAAGGCTTTAGAGTTTTGGATGCCTCTGAGCTAATTAAATAAGGATTATTTTTTGTGAAAGATGTTCCCAAAAGTCAATTTATTCCACTGAAGAATAGTCTCAGCAAACTTTGCCAAAGTTTCAAAAATATCACAATGGTCACTCCAATTATCCTGAACGAGCTTGTTGAAATCCTCATGAAGGACTTAAGGAGCAATGAACCTAAAGGGAATGTCTCCCCTCTAGTTGCATCTTTCCACTTTCAACTTCACCAACAGAGGATAATAAGGGAGGGAAGGTGTAACATAGAGGCTTTGGGATTTTTCAACCTCTACTGAATGTTAGCGATACCTTGGTCGAGTCTCATGAATGCCATTCCAAGACCACATAAACCTACTTCCTTTAAACCATAGATCATCAATGTTGAAATCCTTCATACATTTATAGAGCTCTTGATAGTTAGAAGATGTTAACGAAAGACCCCTACTCTTCTTCAACACACTGCTCATACAATTAAAGTTTCCCAACACTAACTACTCACCCTATACCATACTAATAGTAGTTCTTAAAACATTCCAAAGTTTCTTATGGCATCGTTTCCAAGGACTATCATAAACACTAGATAAGTACCACTGATCCCTTGGTCTTTCAATGACACTGAGAGTAATGAATTGAGAGTTAGAACTTTACATAGAGACTTTAACAATGGACTACTTCTAAAAGCACCAAATCCTGCCCATATACCCCACAACCTCAACACAATGATTCTCATCAAACCTGCACCTTCTAACAATCACTTTTGCATTATTACTACTAGCTCTCATTTCAAGAGCCAAGACATCACACTGGGAATAAGAAACTAAATCTTTAACTATACCCGAAAAAGGGGGAACGGCTGCACCCTAACAGTTCCAAGCAAAATTCTTCATAAAATATTCAAATTAGTGTTGCCAGGCTGGGGGTTGCATCAATGTTCATAAATTGATTTTCTTTGCCTACTTGACCTACTTCTTTACCTAAGTCAAGGCTCTTTGTCCTCAGCACCCTTGGGTTTGAATGGTAGGGGTGCAACTCAACAAGACCCTTTCCACTTAACTTTCCCTTGGACGTTTGCATGGGGGTTAATTGATTGAACTTCATTAAATTGTCTTTGAAATTGATAAGCCCTTTCTGCACATCAGACATTCTTGGTTGGACCCTAAACCTATTACTCTTCCCTTTGGGCATAACAAAACTCTAATTAATAGGAGCCATTTTATTTTCCATGGGCTTTTGAGCACCCAAACCATTAAAATGACTTTGGGATTTACTACCTCCCTATGGCCCAATTGTTACACCATGTGACTTATGGGTAGGGGCCCTAATCTAGCCTTGATCCTTTATGACATCCACTTCTCTCTTCACTACCAATTCTTGTAGAATATTGAATCTAGACCCTTGAACATTCCCTTGGCACCTGCACAGAGATTCTCCCTTGAGTTACCATTATTCCTTTTAAAAATATCCTCCCCCTTGCTTTTACCATCCACCTGCCTTCTTCAAATAGTTTTTTTTTAGCGACCATTTGCTTATCGAAGGTATCCTCACTTTAATTCACCGACACCGTAATGGGTTGTTGTTCGAGAAAATTAGGCTTTTGACATGCGTCTATATGAGTGGCATGATCCCCATAACATCATGATTTTCTACCATCATAGCCAAGTCATCACCCCTGTCATCCTTAACCTCACCTTTGACACCATTCCCTACACCTTTCTCCATAGTTGCAGCTCTCTTTTTGATGGCTGTACCTCCCACATTAGAAGAAAATTTGCTTTAGTCCTTCATATTCAATGAAATAAGTCTCACTATTTATGTCCACCTTCGAAACTAGACTCCTTCTTAGGCCAACCTCCATACAAATTCAAGCAAACTTACCCATACTCACTAACAAAGTAGACTTATCAATCTTCAAAGGCAGACCCACCAACCCAACAACCTTCCATCGAAAATGGTGGCCGTAGTAATCAATACCAAATGGCCACCTTATTAATAGTATTCATCTTCAGTTTGAAGTTTAAATGCCATGTTAAACTATCAGGTAATGGCCTACAATGATCCAATGCCCCTCTTGAAAAGCCAAATTGTAATCTGACTCTTCAGTGAAAGAACCTATAAAATGATCATTGCAAATGTCAATGACTGTAATGGAGCCATCCTTCTCACATAACCTCTTCAACTTGTTCTCTAAAAATTTAAACCTAATCCTCTTGCCCATGAGATGGACAATGACTGTCAATCCCCAAGGCCTGCATAGGTCATCATGTTCCTTCCTAGTTGTATGGATAGAAGGCTAGGTGTTAAACTCCTCTACTTCCTCTTCTGATTTCTCCTCCTCCTTCTCCTCCTCAAAGTCATTCTCACCTAAATTTGAGGGTTTTGAAAGACTCCTAATGGATTCATCATGAAGAAGATCCAACTAGTAAGATACAACTTGTTTCACTTACTAAGGCATATTTGAGAGAGGAGTCTCCTCAACAATCTCAAGAATATTCATCGCTGCTTACTCTTGGGAATAAGCCATGGCTAATTCCATTTTCACAGCAGAACTATTACCACCATTTTCCTTAACCTTCTTTTCACTTCTCGCTAAAAGGTCATCATCCTCAGTTGAGGATATCTTCTCCTCTAAAGCACTAACCCCTTCAACCTCCATGAACTTAGTAAGTGCACTAGTTTTGAATATCAAGGTGACATGTTTTTTCTACTCTATTTCCTAAACAACATCAAGTGTGTGTCTATATATTTATATATAAATATAAATATAATTTCACTTCTAATAATGTTCAATCTTTAGTAAATGCATGAAATTATGAGAATTTATCTTAAGTTAAGTAGTTTGTTCATAATCTAGCATGTTCTATTATCATTTTATATTAATATATGAATTGACACTAAATGGTTTAGGTTGAGGTCAAATTTGCTTGTTCAATAAATGAGTTATGATTTAAAATACGTTAATCTAGCGCTCTATTATCTTGAATCAATCTAGTAATCTATTTCTAAATTTAAAAATTTTTAAAATCTATTAAAATATCAAAAATAAAAATATATACATAAGAAATTTAAAAAAAAAACTACTAATTACATATAATTATGCTCATATTTTATAACCACTACATTATAAAAACATATATGTAAGCTAAAGTAAATAAAAAATAAATATTAAAACAGTATAACAATTAATCTTTAAAAAATTATAACTATGTTTGTACATCTTTTGTTTTTGTAAAACACTCACATCTTATATGTAAATTTCTGGATTAGTTGAATTTTATAGTTCAATCTGTAAGATCAAATAAACTTGATAATTAAAAATTTATTCAATGAAAATAAATATATACAAATAAAAACTATAAAAATATATCTCCCATTTTATATTAAAGGTTTCTTTCTAATTTTCTTATTAGAAGTGGACTTATTAAGTCTACCCCACTCGTTTAACCAAAAAGTGAAATGGTCTGGGCCCAATCAATAAGTTTGCAATTAAACCCTCGTAAGCTTGGCAAAGCCCTAAACTGCTTGAGAAGTTATTAAACATGCTAATTCATATATAGGTGTTCTTCAATTCAATTTGGATCGGTTTTGCCATTTAATTTAACTGAACTAATTTAATAGGTTGGCCATCAAAAGGAATCCAGCGCAACCGACATTTTGATCAATTTGAATTGATTGATTCTTGCCAATGGTTTTCCTCCTACAATAAACATACTATCTTTTCCCTTTTCGTTGAAAGATGGGGCCAAAAGGTCCAAACAAAAGGAAGATCAAACTGGGATTGATCTGACTGTCAGTACTCACTCCCATGCAGTAGTATGAAGGTAACTTTCATATGAAATTCCACACACAAGGTTCACAGAATTTTCTCTTACTCTCTGGACCCTACACCCCTCCCAAATAACGTTGTCTTCATCTGATCTACACCTGCCAAACTTATCATATCAAGGCCAATTTTCCAACAAAAACCCATCTCAACCACATTAATTGCACACTCTTACTCTTCTTTTTTTTTTTTTGTTTTTTGGATTACAAGGAAAGACAGAAATGAAGAGCCTCCCCCACCATATCCCTATCAAACAGCGATGCACACCCAATAGGTGGGGACTAAAATAAATCCTAATCCCACGACCATGATGCTTTGCAGTCCTACCCAGCCAGTCTGCCACCATGTTAGATTCTCTGTGTTCATGGGAATGAGACACGTCCCAAGCCCTTTGTAGACGCTCCCTTATCTGGTCCACTAAAATAGCAAAAGGATGCTATCCGGAGCACCCACGGGGGACAAGATGCAGTGCCACGGCAAGCCAACTGCAATGCAACCTCCAAACTCCATAATAGTGCACACTCTTATTCTTATCCAAAATAACTCACTTCTCGCATTCCTCTATTTCTTCCTCTCTCTCGAGAATAATAACCCACTTGTCGCATTCCTCTATTTCTTCATCTCCAAATGGAAAATCTTCCAAAATGCCAAGCAAACTATACCTCGCTCAGCCCTGTGACTTTCTTGAAGAGAGCTGCTGCATTCTATGCCAACCGTGCCTCTGTGATCCATGAAGGAACCAGTTTTACATGGGAACAAACTTATGAGCGCTGCCGCCGTCTTGCTTTCTCCCTCCGTGCTTTCAACATTGCTAAGAATGATGTTGTAAGTAACAATTTTCATGCACAAAATTTCTGGTACAAGCATAAATATTGGGAAGTTAAATTCCAAAAGTGGCTTTTGCACGAAATAAGTTCTGGTGAAAGATAATAAATAAATTTGAATGGTATTGTCTTCGCCTGTACTATTGGGAAAATATTGTGGATCATCAAGCATGTATATGATTCATTTATCAGTATTTAAAGATTGATATACTAATAATTGGTTTGTTGCACAGGTATCAGTGCTGGCGCCTAACATTCCAGCAATGTATGAGATGCATTTTGCCGTGCCTATGGCTGGTGCTGTGCTCAACACCATTAATACCCGTCTGGATGCTAATAACATAGCCACCATTCTCCGCCACTCTGAAGCCAAGGTCTTTTTCGTGGACTATGAGTCTGTTTCAAAGGCAAGGGAAGCCATCCGACGGCTCATGGACGAGCACCTTCAACACGGTGCAAAGGCAACTATCAGGTACTGCTCATCTTGTCCATTAGTCATTGTCATTGATGACATAAACTCGCCCACCGGCATCCGATTAGGTGAGCTGGAATATGAGCAACTGGTCCATCAAGGTGATCCAAATTATATTCCAGAGGAAATCCAAGATGAATGGGGTCCAATTGCTTTGAATTATACATCAGGAACGACCTCGGCACCCAAAGGAGTAGTCTCCAGCCACAGAGGAGCCTACCTCAGCACCCTCAGCCTAATTCTAGGGTGGGAAATGGATAGTAAACCAGTTTATCTGTGGACACTACCAATGTTCCATTGCAATGGCTGGACCTTCACATGGGGTGTGGCTGCCCGTGGTGGTGCTAATGTTTGCCTTCGCAACACTGCAGCATATGACATCTACAGAAACATAGCTCTGCATAACGTGACACACATGTGCTGCGCTCCAATTGTATTCAACATCATTTTAGAAGCCAAGCCAAGTGAGCGCCGCAAAATCAAAACTCCAGTACAGATACTCACCGGAGGAGCGCCCCCACCAGCGTCATTGCTTGAGCAAATTGAGTCACTTGGATTTCATGTCACACATGCATATGGGCTAACTGAGGCAACTGGACCAGCCCTTGTGTGTGAGTGGCAGCAGCAGTGGAATCAGCTACCAAAAAAGGAACAAGCACAACTGAAATCCCGTCAAGGTATTAGCATTTTAACTCTTGCAGATGTGGATGTGAAGAACTTAGAAACAATGGAAAGTGTTCCAAGAGATGGGAAGACAATGGGAGAGATTATGTTAAGGGGAAGTAGCATAATGAAAGGGTACTATAAAGACCCAGAAGCAACCGCAAAAGCTTTCAGAAATGGTAATTGGTTTCTCACTGGGGATGTTGGCGTTATATACCCAGATGGATATTTGGAAATTAAGGACAGGTCTAAAGATGTGATCATATCTGGTGGGGAAAACATAAGCAGTGTAGAAGTAGAGTCAGTTCTGTATCAGCATCCAAGAGTGTTAGAGGCTGCAGTGGTGGCAATGCCACACCCAAGATGGGGGGAGAGCCCATGCGCATTTATATCTTTGAAGAAAAACTCAGCAGGCAAGACAGGTGATGTAAATGAGGCAGAAATTATAGCATTTTGTAGGAAGAATTTGCCACATTTCATGGTTCCAAAGATGGTGAAGTTCATGCCAGAGCTGCCAAAAACTTCATCTGGTAAGATTCAGAAGTTTGAACTGAGGGTCAAGGCAAAGGCCTTTGTGGTATCCGAGAATCTGCAGTCCAAGAACAAGTCTAGTCAGGTTAATCATAATATTGCTGCTTTCAGCAAGCAGATTTTGGCTGTGTCTCGTCTTTGAAGTCTGTTGCAGACCTGACAGACAGGTGGTAGATTCTGATTACCAGATGACACATGGCAAGTTGTGATTAGCACGGGTTGGAATTGCTTTTAGTTAGCTACAAGTAGTTTTTTTTAATATTAGTTATTTTTGGTTATTTATGGGAAGTTATGTGTGTATTTGTAATAATATTATAAATATTGAAATAAATGAATAGATAGGATTTTCCTTTAAAAAAAAAAAAGAATAGATAAGGATTTTAGTTCTAGAAATTAGACTTGGAAAGGTTGCTAATACCTAACCAATTAAGCTATCCTATAATAAGGATAAATAATTGTTTTTAGTGTTGTAATTTTTTAATATGTGAATCTTTTGCATAATTTATATTATTATATTGTGTTAATAAGAAAAATCTTATTATTTATTATCAGAGCAAAATTCAAATCCTGTATAATCAGTTTCAACTTCTTAAAATTCAATTTCTGGGTAACGAGAGCAACGAGTTGTGCCTGGTCAACAAAAGCTAAATGTTTGTCAACAATCCGTTGGCCAACACGATGCAGATCTGCAGGCTGATGGGTGACACACACAAATTCCTCAACCCAAAAACAGAGAAACACAGGGGAGGGTCTCAAGAAAAATTTGATCGGCAGAAACGTGAGAGAGGACCAATCTGAGGGACATGATTTCCAAAGTGCACTAGTTGAAATGCTGGCAGATTGGAAACCCTGGTTTATCCAATTTCCAGTTGGTTGTTTTGTTGGAGGAGAATGGTTAAGAAATGCATTTCGGTTGAAAGCAACCATTGGACCTTCGGAAGAGAGACTTTGGCACTTTGGTGATGTTTGGACGTACTGTACTGATGTTGGATTGGGCTATTTCGAGTTTTTTCTACTAGCACAGGACCTTAGTACATCGCCAATATAGATGTTTAATTTGCAGTTCGAAATTCATCCCCAAATTTTCATGGGGCTACACCGGTTACAATGGCCATCAAAATTTTGGGTCAGATGATAATTATCTTTCACCAAATAAAAGAAGCGTCTGTATGGATTACAATATGTTCCAGAAGTACTTTTCAATCTTTAACCTTGACGACCAAGTGAAATTTGTTGGGAGAGAATTGTTACAGAGCAAATTATAGATTACACATAACATATGGCAAGTTTTGATTAGCACGTGTTAGAATTGGCTTTAGTTAATTATAAGTAGGTATTTGTAATGTTAATTATTACTAGTTAGTAAAAGGAAGTGTTTTGCGTATTTGTAATAATATTTTAACAATATGGGGATAGATAAGAAAATTGTATAGAAACTTAAGAAGATTTTGGCGCTCAAAATCAGATTTGGAGAGGTTTCTTGTACCTCCAATAATCAGTGAAATTATCTTGTAACAAAGATAAATAATTCTATTTACTATTGTAATCTTTTAGTGTACGAGTGTTTTGTATAATTTATATTATCATATTGTATTAATATGAAGAATTATATTAAAATCTTGGTTTGAAAATAAAAGGTTTGTGTACATGCATAGTGGGAAAGGAGCTATTATTTGCTTATATCAAATAGTTTTGACTTGAAAAATTCTGACGCTTCAGTTTCAATGTTCAACCCCAGCTTGTTTAATCAGAGATGCATTGTATCGAGATTTAATAACTATAATCTTTTTGTTTTCCTGCCTTGTTTACTCCAATCCAAGTTCTCTGTTTCATTCCATTTAACTTGAGTCGATTTGATCTGATTTTCTTATCCATGATTCTTTGCTTCAAGCATGTGAACTTCAAACAATTTGTCTAGGTTGCTGGTTAGAACGTCAACGAAAGAACCGTGGACCATTTTAGTGGGGTCATGTCTGCTCTCACTAGTTTAATTTTCAGCGCGCACAATAGAATGCCCGAGCCTTGCAAGCCATTAAGGTAATATTATACGTGCAAATAAATTTTGTATATTTTCTACATAGATTTATATATCTTTTTTAATTTTTTTTATTTCTTCAAATTTTCTGTCCCTCCCTATCCACAACACTTACGATCATTATTCAGCCATTATACGGTGGCAGGTTTCTTTCATTTTCTTACTTTGATGCTCACCTTTTTTAGTGATGTGCATATGTCGAAATAAATTAAGTGTGTTGGTTGGGGCAGACCTACAGGGAAGGTAAGTGCCCACTTTAAATAATTTTAAAATTTTTTATATTATTTATATGTAAAATTTTGAGTGCACCTATGCCAAATTTTCGAGTGCCCACATGCTCCTTGTCCCCATATGACAAAATACAAAAGTGTTATTTTGCAAGATTTTGTTTCAACAAGCCCAACTACAAAGCTTAAGCCCTATGCTTACATGACAAAATACGACTGTCAATCTCTTTCAGTTTTAAAGCAAAGTCAATTATGCCATTTTGAGCACCAATTGTTGTTGTTTATAAATTATATAATTATGTTATTTTCACAAACTTAAATAATTAACAGTGCCAATCTCACAGTTTGATATCTCAAATAATTTGTATTTTGTAAGTAACTTTTATTTTTGAATAATTTTAAATTTAATTAGCAGCTACGGAATCCATAATTATTTTATGAGTTGTTGAAAACTAAAAACATTTTATATGAGATATTTGTTCACAGTGTCATTTTGATCATGTAGAAACTTATTATATTTTTGTTGCTAGTCTATTAAAATATGGCTGCTTCATCTTTTGTTGCCTTTGGTTAAGACAGCAATTTTCTAGCTTTTAATCAAGAAGCACTGAATGTCATAATAGAGCTTTTGTTGGATGTCAAGGGTAAGACTATCATCTTGGGGTGCAAGATACAAAGCCACAAAATCAGTGGTGAGCAAAATGACAATTGTCAATAACATACATTTGGTTTTGTTCAAATCTTAAACTAATTTTATCTAAAACTTTCTGAGCATGATTTTGCTATTTGATAACTATTTCTTAAAACATCACGAATTTTATTATCATTGCTGATTTACCTTATATTTTTCTTAAATCTTTACAAAGAAATTAATAGTTTCTTTCAAAAATTGGTTGAAACAAAGAAATATATTATATATCCATTATTGTATTTGTGTTTCAAGTTAACCTTGATTTTTCTAGTTGTAGTTGCATTCGTGAAAAGAACATTTTTGTAATGAATATTATATAGAGTGAAATTTGCAATCACATAGAAAATAAATAGTTGAATAATTACTTAGTTATATATATAAAGGACATATTTGATAGTATAGAGTATGAATTAATTTTACAACGATTTCAAAATATGAGACCATGTAAACAACAATTGTGAATACCTTTTTTTTTTTCATTTTATGGGATTAAAATTTCAAACGATATATTATTTTATAGTGGGATATAATCATTTATTTTATGATCATTCTCATTAATACCCACATTTGAAAAAAAAAAATGCTGAATTCATCACTACTTCTAGTGCTCTAGTTTGTTGCCTCTAAATTTTTGTAGGAAATGGAAGTAATGATATTTCTTTTTTTTTTTTGAAATATTAAAAAAGTTACAATATGAAAGTTGAATTAGGGGGAAGGAGACAACAAGATCAAGTCGAACTAAGTCCTCGAGCAATGATATTTCTGAGTGGTGCAAATCTACCACCAAGTATCACAATCTATTCCCTAATTCAGCACATTTTATCAATACAGATAATTCAGATGGTGAAGATATTTGGCCAAAAGGATCCATTATAATGCATCTTTCTTTTGTCAACAAGTTTTGGACTCTCAAAATATTACCAAAAAAAAAAGGCTTTAAAAATAAAAATTTTATTTCAATATTTTTTGTGCAAATTAAACTAAAGATTGTATGTTATGAACATACTTATACTTTTTGATATTCTTATTTAATTTATAATAAAATTGACTCTGATACCAGATAGGACGAGGATCAATACGAAAATTGTTATGACAATGGCCAGCAAAAATAAAATTGCAAAATATAATTTAGAGAAAGAGAAGAGAAAGCACATAAATATTTAACGTAGAAAAACACAATGTGGAAAAAAATACGGGCAAAAGAAAAGAAATTTCATTATGTAGAATTTCGTTACAAGGCTAAATTTTGTGCAAAAAATTTGATCCCAAAACTTCTATTTTACGCAATACAAGAAAGGACCCAGAAGTTCAAAAAATTGCACTGCCACTATTATGCTATTCTGCTATTCTAAACAGTTGCAGATCCAAAGAAAAACTGCAATCTTGCTGGTTTCTAATTTCTGCAACAGTTGGAACCCCAAAAAATGTCAAAAATTGTTGTGTGCAGTGTCCTTCTATAACTGCAACTCTTGGTGGCAGTTTTATCTAAAACTGCAGCTATTTTATAGTTTTCTTCTATGACTATAATTCTTGGTTGCAGTTTCCATCTGAAACTGCAGCTATTTTTTATTTTTAGAATTTGGGTCACATCTAAAAACATAACAATCTCCACCTTGACATGAATTTTAAAAACAAAACTTCAACAAAAAAATTCTCCACCTCTTTCACAAAAGCTCCTAAGAGCAAAACTCAACAATGAACTCCAATTAAGTCCAAGCAATACTTGAACTTCTTAATAAGCAAAGACTTAGTGAGAATATCAGCTGGATTGTCTACAGTATCAATCCTTTTAATGAAAATTTTGCCCTTGGCAAAAACATCCCAAACAAAATGATACTTGATGTCAATATGTTTGAATCTTTTATGATACATTTGATCTTTAGCTAAGTGAATTGCACTTTGACTATCACAATGAACAACAATAGAAATAGATTTAGATGTAATTTCACCAATCAAACCTTTTAGCCAAATTGCCTCCTTAACAGCCTCTGCTATTGCCATGTACTCTGCCTCTGTGGTAGATTAAGCAATGGTAGATTGAAGTATAGCCTTCAAACTAATAGCACAACCTCCTAAAGAAAATACATATCTTGTCAAAGACCTCCTTTTATCAAAATTTCTAGCATAGTCTGTGAGTCCACAAAACGTGTCAAATTATCATTACTTTTTTCATACACCAAACGAGTATTTGCTATACCAACCAAGTACCTGAGTATCCACCTAATTGCTTCCCATTGTTGTTTGCCAGGATTAGGCAAATGCCTACTCACAACACTGATAGCTTGTGCTATATCAGGTCTGGTGCATACCATCAAATACATAATACTCCCAATTGCACTGGAATAAAGGATACGTGACATGTGATTCATCTCTTCATCTGTTGTTGGACATAAATTTGCTAAAAGTATGAAATAAGTAGCAAAAGGAGTAGACACTGGTTTGGCATTTTTCATGTCAAACCAACTCAATACCTTTTTAGTAAAAGCTTTCTAAGAAATATATAATTTTCTATTCGGCCTGTCTCTTATTATCTTAATACCAAGAATCTTTCTAGCAGCTCCCAAATCTTTCATATCAAATTCAAAACTCAACTGTTGTTTCACCTTCTTTATCTCAGTCATGTTAGATGCTATAACTAACATATCATCAATATATAATAGCAAATACACAAAAGATTTATGAGGAAGCCTTTTAAAATACACGTAATTATCATAATTGATCTTTGAAATCCAATAACTCCCATATAAGAGTCAAACCTTTTGTACCACTGTCTTGGAGATTGCTTAAGACCATACAAGGACTTCTTTAGCAAGTAAACATGATCTTCTTTACCGGTAACTACAAACCCCTCAGTTGATGCATATAAATTTGTTCATCAAGATCATCATGTAGTTTTCACATCTAGCTACTCTAATTCTAAATCATTCATAGCAACCAATGAAAGCAAAATATGAATAGAATTATGCTTTACAATAGGTGAGAAAACTTCATTAAAGTCAATGCCTTGTACCTAATTGTAGCCTTTAGCTACCAACCTTGCCTTGTATCTGACATCTGAGTCACTTGAGGTATTAGACTTTTTCTTAAATACCTACTTGCAGCCAATAATCTTCTTCTTTTCTAGTGGCTTCACAAGTGTCTAAGTTTGATTTCTCTAAAGAGATTGAATCTCTTCTTACATAGTAGAGATCCAATTTGCAGCATTTTTAGAGGATATTTCCTCCTTGTAGCTTCTAGGCTCATTGTACTCCACCTCTTCTACTATAGCAAGACAATAGGCAAAATCTGAATAACCATAATTCTCAAGTGGTTTAATAGTTCTCTTTCCCCTGTCCCTAGCTATGGTGTAAGGCTGTATTTGTGAAGATTCTGAAGTCTCTTCTAAATCACCATCTGTAGAATTAGGAATAAAGAATTGTTTAGGTTGAACAAGAACTTCAAACTCCACCTGTTCTCCACCCTTTTCATTATTTTGAATAACAGATTCCGTAACTTCTTTCTTTGCAAGCATGTAATATTCATCAAAAGTTGCATCCTTACTAATATGAAACTTAGACTGATCTGGACACCATAATCTGTATCCTTTCACAGTAGATGAGTACCCAAGAAATACACATTTCTTTGCTCTAGATTCAAGTTTTCCTTCATTAACATGTGCAAAAGCAAGACAACCAAAAATTTTCAAAATAGAATAATAAGCAGGTTTGCCAGACCATACCTGTAGACACTTAATTTTGTCTAGACCATAAAAAAATCAAAATGGACCCATGCACAAGTTCTAAAATTATCCTACTAGAATGCACAAACATAAAATTTAAAGATATTTTTAGGGTTCTGAGTGTGAATAACATTATTTAAAAAAATAAAAAATTCAAAAAGAAAAGAAAGAAGAGAAGAGTGTTGGCTAATCCTCCTAAATCATACACCACCATCCTCCTAATTCATTGCATTATGCACCTTATCAAATCATGTTCCTTATCCTAATCAAATCATGCACCATCTTCCTCCTAATTCACTTCATCATGCACCTTATTAAATCATTTTTCTTATCAAATCATGCACCACCATCTTCTTAATCGATTGCATTATGCACTTTATCAAATCATTTTCCTTATCCTAATCAAACCATGCACCACCATCCTCCTAATTCATTTCATTAGGTACCTCATCAAATAATGTTCTTTATCCTAATTAAATCATGCATCACCATCCTCCTAATTCATTGCATTATGCACCTCATCAAATTATTTTCCTTATCCTAATCAAATCATGCACCACCATCTTCCTAATTCATTGCATTATGCACCTCATCAAATCATGTTCCTTATCCTAATCCAATCATGCACCATCATCCTCCTAATTTATTTCAACATGCGCCTCATCAAATCATATTCCTTATCCTAATCAAATCATGCACCACCATCCTCCTAATTCATTTCATTAGGCACCTCATCAAATCATGTTCCTTATCCTAATTAAATCATGCACCACCATCCTCATAATTCATTGCATTATGCACCTTATCAAATCATTTTTCTTGTCAAATCTTGCAACACCATCTTCCTAATCCAGTGCATTATGCATCTCATCAAATCATTTTCGTTATCCTAATCAAATCATTCACCACCATCCTCCTAATTCATTTCATCATGCACCTTATCCTAATCAAATCATGCACCACCATCCTCCTAATTTATTTCATCATGCACCTCATCAAATCTTGTCCTTATCCTAATCTAATCATGCACTTAATCATAAATCATGCACTTTGCAAAATGAGGATTTAAATAGAAAGCCAAGAGAACCAAAAGGAGAGAGGTTGAGAGAAAGCACACCAAGAGAAGAGAAGCATAAGGGGAAGAGTCAAGAAAGAAAGGGGAGAGAAATTTCATAGAAAAGGAGTGGAAGTTAGAGGAAGAAAGTCATAGAGTAAGAAAGGGGTTAAATAGAAAATTTGATTCTTCTTTATTCTTCTAATTTTCCCTTCAACAAACTCACCTTGTTGACTTGGAGAAACTTAACTTAGCCTTTGGAGGGTCATTCGTGTCTCAATTGTGCAAGAAATTGCATATTTCACCAAAAAATTTGAGGAAAAGCTATTTTTATTTATCCCCTAAAAATCATATTTATGATCAAAATCTTGAAAAATGCACCCCACCATTGTGCTCAAGAGGTGCCAAAACCTTGGGAACCATGAAGAACTTCACCTGAAGAAGCTCCACGTGCCCCCACACGCTTCACGCTCTGGTGAAGTTAACATGCACCTAAGCTCAAAGGCACATTCGGCTTGCCACGTCAACCGTAGTTGCATAGTCATGACAACATGTCATTCCACACATTAGCTCACGTACTTACTTAGCATGCCACATCACCTAATGAGTTAGCAAATCACAGACAATTATCCTGCCATGTGTATGACACGTCATCAAAACAAATCCAGTCATCTGCCAAGTTCTGGTTAGTGGCCCAACTTGCTGTCATTTTATGACTAAATATAGGAAAGTTTTAATAGAAACACTTTGAAGACTTTGGAAGAACATTATTCAAGTGTCCTAACTCATTACCTAACCAAAGAACAAAAGTATGGAAGAAGGCCTGCAAAGCTTAGAATCAGGTTCCTTTCTCTTTCTCAAGATGTACTTAGAAAGATTTATAGATATCAACTAGAGAGAATAAAGGTGCTCAAACATCTAGGCCTTCCTAAAGATGTGCATTGGATCATTGAAGCTAAGGTACATCTAGCAAGTGAGTTTAAAGATTCACTTGTTAGACATCTATCAGGAATGGGAAAAAGCTCTTATGCTAAGAAAAGAAGAGCTAAAAGGATGGAAGTTTGCTATAAGTGTGCAAGGTGGACATGTAATTAGCACTACAAGGGCAAAGGAATGGTGCCCCTAAATCGAGAAGACAAAATTCAATTCATAAAGGATGGACTAAGTAAAGAGTCATTGGATAATATGCTTTAGACTCTTGAGACACATCCTAGTGGACATGTTCATGGGGCTCTTCTTGCTTTAGCAAATATATTCCACAAAGAAAAGGAGCGCTATCATCTGGGGAATCTGATGTTAAATGACCCTGTTTGCTAGTTTATGTGGAAACTAGATTTGAAGCAGATCCTTGATTCATCAATGGCATTGGATGTAGAATTAGAGGAAGAGATGAGCTAAGGCTATTGTATATTAATCATGCAATGCATTATCAATATAGTTATTTTTTTCAATAATTTTATGACTTTCTTTTTCTAGAAATTGTTGTTGCATACACTAAGGCTATTATACTTTTCTTTTCTTTGTTTTATGCCATGGAGGTTTACTTTAAGGGTATAAAGTGAGCCAGTAAAACACACTGCAAGGGTACAGGAATGGTGTCCCTAAATCAAGAAGACAAAATTCAACTCATAAAGGATGGACTGAGGAAAGAGTTGTTGGATAATATCCTTCAGACTCTTGAGACACATCCTAGTGGACATATTCATAGTGTTCT
Organism: Dicorynia guianensis; assembly: GCA_037013595.1. Classification (NCBI taxonomy): domain Eukaryota; kingdom Viridiplantae; phylum Streptophyta; class Magnoliopsida; order Fabales; family Fabaceae; genus Dicorynia; species Dicorynia guianensis. Next base: position 16,915,111 of record JASUAB010000002.1, on the reverse strand, counting down.
TCTTGCTTTAACAGGCATATTCCACAAAGAAAAGGAGTGCCATCATCCAGGGAATCTGACATTAAATGACCCTATTTGTCAGTTTATAAGAAAACTAGATGGAAAGCAGATCTTTGGTTCATAAAGGACATTTAGTCTGTTAATGGATGTTGAACTAGAGGAAGAGATAAACCAATATCTCTGAACATTCATCTTGCAATGCATTTATTTTTGCCTGTTAATCATTAGTGCACCTATCATTTTCACTATTTACTTTTTGATTTGGCATGCATGATTCTAATAATATCATTGCAATTATCTCTTCATATCAATTATTTTGTAGCTCTCTTTCTCTTGACGTCACTATTGTCACTGGTACATTTGCCATATTCACTATTTGCTTTTTGACTCTGCATGCAATAATATTAGTGTAATTGCCTTTTCTTCTTGTTAATTGTCGGTTCACCTTCATCATCACTGTTTACCTTTTTAACTTTGTGTGCAAAACTTTCAGAAGGTCGGCATTGTTGTCTTTCCATTGTCAATGGCTTTACAACTTTCTTTCTCTTGGAATTATTGTTATATATACAGGCATGTCTATTTTGCTTAACTTTCTTGCATATTATTGTTGTTTGAAATTATTGCATCTAATTGTCCTCCTCTCAAAATTTGAACCTCCTTGATGGTGATTTGATTGCATGGCTTCTTTGTCACTCATCGTCACCTACAAATATATTTTTGCATTTCCCAATTCATGCATGGCTGGGGCAGAAAAAGGGAGAGTAGTGTCATCATGTAGATTCAAATCCATTTGTGTCCTTAGCAGTTCTAACTTGGGGAAAGATTATGAATTTATCAATATGGCCACTGAGCTTGGTAAGGCGTTAGCTACCAAAGGGATCAATGTGGCATATGGTAGAGGAATTCATGGATTAAGAGGATGTACAGATGCATCTGCAGTTATGGGAAGGAGTCATGTCTTAAGTGCCATTGTAAGAGAAATGGCTAACAAGACTATTTACACCTTTGGTACTAAGTTAAAGGTTTGGAGCATGCATGAATGTTCTGAACACATGCTTTCCAATGTTGAAGCCTTTATCGCATTATCTGGTGGTTGAAAACTTTGGAAGGAATTTTTAGTGTGGCATTTTAGAACAAATTAAACTCTCATAAAAATCCTTTAGGATTGTTAAATATTGATGGTTTTTATGATGATTTATTGGCTTTTTTAGATTATGCTATGGAACCAGGCTTCATACACTTGGAGACTCATCATACTATAATAATAGGTTCAAATGCCAATCAGCTAATTGATCGACTACAAGTTTATGCATCTCAACCTGTCCCATTAGTGAAACAAGTGGACAGGTAACCTCCTGATGACAGTAAGAAGCATAAAATAGATACCATCCTTCGGGTATGACTTGTCATGCTCTTTTAGTTATTTTGTGTGTATTTGTTAATAAATACCCATGTTAATAGAAAGCATTGGGATGATGTACAAGTTTAAGAAGGATGGTTTGAGTAAAAGAGTTGTTATTAAGGACATAGTTTGTAAAGGATGGCAGAGTAAAGAGTTATTCTTAACTCTTGATACGCATCCCATCCATTAGGACCATCATTTGCATCTCTTGCATTCTAAAAATGTTGCCTTTCTTTTGCGCACACCTTTCATGTAATCTCATGGTAGAGTAAAGAGTTATTTTTAACTCTTGATATGCATCTCATCCATAACTCATTAGGAGCATCATATGCATCTCTTTTGTTCAAAAAAATAAATAATAAAAAAAGAAAAAATGTTGCCTTTCTTTTGTACATGTCTCTCATGTAGTCTCATGGCTGAGTAAAGAATTATTCTTAACTCTTGATACACACCTTATGCATAACTCATTAAAAGCATCATATGCATTCTCATGTGTTCTAAAAAGGAGAAGAAAAGAAAAAAGGTTGCCTTTTCTTTTTGTGCATTTCTTTTACGTAGTCCCATGGCATCTGTTAATGGCTTTGCCTAAGGTATTGGCAATGACAGTATGTGGGCACCCTTTTGAATTCAATAAGATATTTTGCATGATGAATGTATTGTATGTCATTTCTTTTTTTTGCCTTTTATATTAGTTCATGGTCTAATGTTATGAGTGATTGATAAATGACAGACGCTCAAGGAAGAGGTACCATTCCCATAATAAATCAACACTGGGGGCAATCAGGGTTATGATATCTTTTCATGTTTTGATGCTTGAGAGCAATAAATCGTTGATCCAATATCTTAATTTCATCTTAATCAAGTTTATTTTGCCAATGATAAAATTGGATTGCCTGACAACATGCTCAATTCTCTTGGATGATAGAATATCCTAGATCATGAACAGTGGTGAAGAAGTTATGTCTCATAAGAGTGTTGTGAGAAAATGGATATCAGAGAACTTGTTTGAATGCCCCATGAAACAATTTGTTTGATGCTGTATTAACTAGAGAAGTGATCTAGGCCATCTTTGGACCATTTAGGCCTTTCACGCTAACCTAAAAGCAAAATATTTATAGTTACCTATTTGAGCCTAAAAGATGATAAGACCATCATCAAATTTTTTTCCAACTCACATTTACCGTTATCTCATAACCAGGAAAACCATGATTCTTATCCTAAAAGAGAGTCAAAGGAGCATTAGAGCCATCAATCAAGAGAGACTCTATAACAAATAACTCAAGAATCCTTTTTCCATTCAATCAAAGCCTCAATTATGAAAGGTAAGAATAAAAGAAAATCTTGAGAAATTGAATAAAAAAGAAAGTTAGGAAACTAAAAAGAAAAAGAGCAAGTCCAGAAATAACTAGAAAGGAAAATGGGTAGAAGAAAGTGAGTTTCTCCTATTTCCAATGAAATTTCTAAATTGTTGAGAATGAAAAGGGAAATACAAGGCTTTGTATGCTTAATCTTGCACTCTCGTCCTTTCCATCTCCTTCCAAGTCATTACCTAAGCCTCACATTACAAGCTAAATGAAGTCCTAATGATCCTGGCTAATGTAGTGAAATGACAAATGCAGAGAGGGATATAAAAATAAGCTTATGGGATACCAGTGAGTGCAAACTCTTGTTAAGAAGGTAAACACTTGTTGAGAAACAAACACCTAAGAATGGCTTGATTATAGAGTTACTCAACAAAGGAATCTTGATTCCAGAAAATTGAGTAGTGTTGATCTATCATATGCATTCATGCAAGGCATATTTTAAAAAAAGAAGAAATGATGAATTAAGAAAAATCTTTTCAACATTTCTTTGCTCAAAATTAATCAAAGCAAACTGGGGACAATGACCAGGGAGTGAACCTAGAATTTGAAAATGTTCAAAAGTACAATCTAGGGGCAGTTGCTAGGAAAGCGTACTTCAAGTAAAAAAGAAAAAACATTTTATTGTTTGGAGACTACCAAATTTGAACTGGGGCAAGAACTGAGAGATTGACCCCAAATCCAAAATATCCCTAAAATAGCATAGAGAGTGAGGATGAGGATCTATAAAAAGGTTTCTTAAAAGAGAAAAAGAGACTCGAGTTTATCAAAGAGTTGAGGAGAGTTATCAAATACTGATATCAAAATATATCACTTCTATGGAGCCTGACATTCCAATTCACTCATAATTTAAAAAAAAACTCACCCACACACCCACACATTACTCATCATTTGCATTGTGGTTTTGGTATTTGTATTAATTTTGCATGTCAAGCATATTTTCATCTCGACCATGTCATTTTAGGCAAGCTCTTCACATGCCAAGAATTTTTACATGTCAAGCATGCTGCTTTAGGTCAAGCTTTTCAAATGTTAAGCACGTTTGTACATCAAGTATGCTATTTTAAGTTAAGCCTTTTGCATACCAAACAAGTCTGCATGTCAAGCATGCCATTTTTAGGATAAACCTTTCATGTGCTAAGCACATTCAGATTTCAAACAATGTCATTTATTTCAAAACTTGGGACCGGTTACCCAAAATTTCTTCTCTTCCTGAGACGGGTTACTTCAGGTCATTTTGTTTCAAATCCTAAGTCACTCTCAGGTATCTCCACTGGGTGGATTAAAACCCTTCAAATCCTGGAATGTGATTTTTCTAGGATATTGCAACTTGGAATGTGGCTTTTCCAAGTTCTTTTATTTAAATCCTAAGATAGGTTACCTCAGGTTATTTTGTTTCAAATCCTAAAATGAGTTTCTCCAGGTAATTCAAAACTTAGGACGGATTACCCCAAGTTCTTTTTTTTAAATCCTAGGACGGGTTATCTTAGGTAATTTTATTTCAAATCCTAAGTCGCTCTAAGGTATCCTTACTGGGTGGATTAAAACCCTTCAAATCCTGGAACATGGTTTTTCCAGAATATTGCAACTTGGAACGTGGCTTTTCCAAGTTCTTTTATTTAAATCCTGAGATGGGTTACCTCAGGTTATTTTGTTTCAAATCCTGAAATGGGTTACCTCAGGTTATTTTGTTTCAAATCCTGAAATGGGTTTCTCCAGGTAATTCAAAACTTGGGATAGGTTACCTCAGGCCATTTTATTTCAAATCCTAAGTCGCTCTTAAGTATCCCTACTAGGTCGATTAAAACCCTTCACATTAGATTCTAGGTCATTTTTCTAGCCAAAATTAGAGTTTTTCAACCTTTATCAATCAAAGCCGAAGTCGGATTTCATTTGACTTAACCTTTTATCAATCAAAGCTAGAGTCGAGTTTCATTTGACTCAACCTTTTATCAATCAAAGCCAGAGTCGAGCTTCATTTAACTTAACTTTTTTCATCAAAGCCAAAGTCGGGCTTTGTTTGATTTAACCTTTTATTAATCAAAGTTGGAGTCAAGCTTCGTTTGACTCAACCTTTTATCGATTAAAGCTGGAGTCGGGGTTTGTTTGACTTAACCTTTTATCATCAAAGCTGAAGTCAGGCTTTGTTTGACTCAAACTTTTATCAATCAAGCTAGAGTCATGCTTTGTTTGACTCAAAACTTTTATCAATAAAGCTAGAGTCGGACTTTATTTGACTTAATCTTTTATCAATCAAGCTAGACTTGGGCTTCATTTGACTCAACTTTTATCAATTAAGCTAGAGTCAGGCTTCGTTTAACTCAACCTTTTATTATCAAAACCGGAGTCAAGCTTTGTTTCACTCAAAACTTTTATCATTAAAACTAGAGTCGGCTTCGTTTGACTTAATCCCTTATCACTCAAGCTGGAGTCAGATTTTCACTCAACCACCACACTGATCCAGACAAAATAGTGACTTTCAACCTTTACTCATCTTCTAATACTTAAAAAATAAGTAAAGAGGGGCAATCTGTAAACACCTCATTTTATCTAGACCATAAAAAAAAAGGGCCCATGCACAAATTCTAAAATTATCCTACTTGAATGCACAAAAATAAAATTTAAATATATTTTTAGGGTTCTGAGTGTGAATAATATTATTTAAAAAAATTAAAAATTTTAAAATAAAAAATTCAAAAAGAAAAGAAAGAAGAGAAGAGTGTCGGCTAATCCTCCTAAATCATGCACTACCATCTTCCTAATTCATTGCATTATGCACCTCATCAAATCATGTTCCTTATCCTAATCAAATCATGCACTATCATCCTCCTAATTCACTTCATCATGCACCTCATCAAATCATTTTTCTTATCAAATCATGCACCACCATCTTCCTAATCCATTGCATTATGCACCTTATCAAATCATTTTCCTTATCCTAATAAAATCATGCACCACCATCCTCCTAAGTCATTTTATTAGGCACCTCATCAAATCATGCACCACCATCCTCCTAATTCATTGCATTATGCATCTCATCAAATCATTTTTCTTATCAAATCATGCAACACCATCTTCCTAATCAATTGCATTATGCACCTCATTATATCATGTTCCTTTTCCTAATCAAATATGCACCACCATCCTCCTAATTTATTTCATTTGGAACCTCATCAAATCATGTTCCTTATCCTAATTAAATCATGCACCACCATTCTCCTAATTCATTTCATCATGCACCTCATCAAATCATACACCTTATCCTAATAAAATCATGCACCACCATCTTCCTAATTATTTTATCATGCACCTCATTAAATCATGCACTTTGGGAAATGAGAATTTGAATAGAGAGCCAAGAAAAACAAAAAGAGAGAAGGTGAGAGAAAGCACACCAAGAGAAGAGAAGCATCAGGGGAAGAGTCAAGAAAGAAAGGGGAGAGAAATTTCATAGAAAAGGAGTGGAAGTTAGAGGAAGAAAGGGGTTAAATAAAAAATTTGATTCTTCTTTATTCTTCTAATTTTCCCTTCAACAAACTCACCTTGTTGACTTGGAGAAGCTTAACTTAGGTTTTGGAGGGTCATTCGTGTCTCAATTGTGCCAAAAATTGCATATTTTACTGGAAAATTTGAGAAAAACCTATTTTTGTTTATCCCCTGAAAATCATATTTACAGTTTGAATCTTGAAAAAATACACCCCACCATCGTGCTCAGGAGGTGCCAAAACCTTAGGAATCGTGAAGAACTTCACCTGAAGATGCTCCATGCACCCCCATGTGCTTCATGCTCCATGAAGTTAATAAGCGCCTAAACTCAAAGGCACATTTGACTTGCCACATTAACCCTAGTCTCATGGTCATTATGACACGTCATTCCACACATTAGTTCACCTACTTGCTCAGCATGCTACATCACCTGATGTGTTAACAAATCATACACAGTCATCTTGCCATGTGTACAACACATCATTAGAACAAATCCAATCATCTGCCACACAATTTGACATGTCATCATCCATGTTAGCCAAAAAATCTAGTCGTTGTGCCACATCATAGGACACATAGTCACGCCATGTCACTGTTGACCAAGATGTTGACTTTGACTATTGACTAGATGTTGACTTTGACCTAGACCTCTTTCCTAGGTTTTTTGACATCCTAATCGCATTTTCAACCTCTGTTTCACCATTTGAGTATTCTAAATACAAGTTTTATCTATTTCTTAATTTTTGCTTGTTGTTGGATAAGTGTTTTTGTGCTTATATCCTGTTTAATTGAATAATTGTGAGTCACGATGACTTTGCTTGTGGCATATGTACTTCAAACATCTTATAAAGGTGTGTTTGTGGTTTCTTTCTAACTATTTTGATTATCTATTTTTATCAAAGCATCCCAACGATGGATAAAGAGGGTTGCCAGTCAACTAGCCACTATCAAACTATCTTGAGGGATGTTATGTTATGAACCTAGTCAGTTAACTGGCATGGTTCCATTAATACATTTTTGAAAGATCCTAACAATGGATAAAACTAATTGTCAGTTAACTGGTTGCTATCAAACTATCCTGAGAAAAATTACATCAGGAGTTTAGCCAGTCAACTAGCATGACTCCATCGATGTATTTAAAAATAATCTTAAATCAGGATCACATGTAAAAATAAATTATTTAACAATAGACAAAGCATATTTTTAAAATCAAAAGCAGCAAACATCAACGTGGTACTAAAAGGGTGTTGTAAGGATGCTAATATCTTCCCTGCATGTAACCAACCCCTAAATCCATTTTTTTGTAATGTAGACGATACTATTTGGTGTTCGACTTCACCATTTCAATCTAAGTCGGTGGCAACTCCATTTTTTTTTATCATTTTCCAAAACTCCATCAATTTTTTTTTTATAACTTGGGGTCGCTGCTCCACATTGCATGTCAACAATACCTCTTCTGGTGTTTTACATTTAATGGCTGTATTAGGAGATCGGTTCACTAACCAGCAAGCTATGTTAACAACTTCAGCCCAAAATTCCTTGCCTAAACCTACATTTAAAAGCATACACCGAGCCTTTTCAAGAAGAGTTCTATTCATCCTCTCTGCAGCACCATTTTGTTGAGGTGCATTCATAATGGTTCTATGCCAAGCAATGCCTTCTTTTTGTAAAACTCATTGAACTCATTATTACAAAATTCAAGGCCATTATTTATTATGAGTCTCTTAATCTATTTTCTTGTGTGCTTTCTAAGTAAAGCCTTTCATTGCTTAAAAGTCACAAATACTTAATTTTTCTATTCCAAAAAGTAGACCCAAACCTTTCTTGAATAATCATCAATAAAAGTCAACATGTATCTAGAATGACTACCTTTAGAAGGAACTTGAGAGGGCCCCCAAAGGTTTGAATGAATATAGTCAAGAGTTCCTTTTGTCTTGTGAATGGCTGAACCAAAACTCAATTGCTTTTGTTTGCTAAAGACACAATGTTCACAAAACTCCATCTTTCCTATAATCTGGCCACCTAACAGACCTCTCTTGCTCAATGTTGTCCTGCCTCTCTCACTCTCACTCATATGCCCTAGTCTCATGTGCCAAATTTTAGTAACATCTGAATCAGAAATAGAAGTAGCAGCAACTGTAGCTAAACCTGTAACAATAGAACCCTAAAAGAAATACAAAGTGCCAATTCTATTTGCTTTCATCAGTAAAAGTGCACCTTTAAAGACTTTAAGCACACCATCTTTACATTTATATTTACAGCCGTTCTTTTCTAAAGTACCCAGAGAAATTAAATTTTTTTTCAAATCTAGAATATGTTTCACATTTGACAAAGTTCTGATCATACCATCATGCATTTTAATTTGCATAGTGCCTATCCCATCAACTTTACAAAAATGGTCATAATCCAAAAACACACCCCCATTAAATAGCTCATAAGTGGCAAACTAGTCCTTATTAGGAGTCATATGTTGTGTAGCTCCTGAATCCATCACCTAACTAGTTTCAAATTTGATTTTTGCATTAGTAACACAAAGCAAATCACTTTTCTCATCTTTTGCTGCATTAGTTTCGTCTAATGTGGCCTTACCTTTATTGTCACCTACTTCTTTTTTCTTCAGTTTAAAACAGTTAGATTTAATATATCCCTTCTTCTTGCAATAATTACAAGTTAGATTCTTATGTTTAGACTTCGATCTAGACTTGTAAGAATTTGGATTTGTCTCCTTGCTTCTTCCTCTATCAACAAATAGACTAACTCTCTGATCACCCCTTCAACAAATGTCAAATTATTATCAATTTTCTCTTTAGCTTGCAAATTTGGTCTAACATTATCAAGGAAAATTTCTTCTCTACCATAGATCATAGTGTCTCTAAAATTTTTATATGACGTAGCAAAGAACATAATAGTAAAAGCACTTGATCCTCATCATCAATATTCACATCTATCTTACTTAAATTAGTAATGATGGAAGTAAACTCTGCTATATGAGATTTTAATGGAGTACCTTTAGACATACTCAGAGTATAAAGGCATTGCGTTAACTGTAGCCTATTGGTGAGAGATTTCATCATGTACAGACTCTCCAATTTCAACCATGCACCCGCTGTAGTGTTCTTAGTAAGAATTTCTTGAAGAACTTTATTACCTAAGCACAACTGAATAGAAGAAAGAGCTCTATCATCCATATCATCCCATTCAACATCTACCATAGTCTCAGGCTTCTTTGTCTTCCTAAGCAGTACCCTCTTTGTGCCTTCTCTTGATAGAATTGCCATCATCCTAACTTGCCAAAGAGCAAAACTAGTTTACCTATCAAATTTCTCAATGTCAGTCTTAGATGTTGTTGCTAAAGTAGAAGCTATTGAGAACCTAGCTCTGATACTAATTTGTTATGACAATGGCCAGTAAAAATAAAATTGCAAAATATAATTTAAAGAAAGAGAAGAGAAAGCACATAAATATTTAATGTGGAAAAACCCAATGAGGGAAAAACTATGGGTAGAAGAAGAGAAATTTTACTATGCAAAATTTCGTTACAAGGCTAAAATTTGTGTAGAAAATTTGATCCCAAAACTGGTATTTTACACAGCACAAGAAAGGACCTAAAAGTGCAAAAAATTGCATTGCCACTGTTATGCTATTCTGCTGTTTGAATAGTTTCAGATCCAAAGAAAAACTATAATCTCTTGCTTTCTAATTTCTATATTTTTTTTGCAGTTGGAACCCCAGAAAATATTAAAAACTACTGTGTGTAGTGCCCTTCTATAACTACAACTCTTGGTTGCAGTTTTTGTCTAAAACTACAGCTGTTTTACAACTTTCTTCTATGACTGTAACTCTTGGTTGCAGTTTCCATCTGAAATTGCAACTATTTTTTGTTTTTAAAATTTGAGTCACACCCAAAAACATAACAAAAATCAACAATGTTGATTAATTCAAAGAATGAAATGATAACAGGAAGTTGCTAATAAATTATTCTAGACAGAGAGAAATAATAGTAGGGAAAGGAATATAGATATGAATAACTTAAAGTAATAGAGATATGAATACTAATAACAAGCATTAAATGCTCAGAATTTTATATTAATTAGAAAACTTTCAATTAGAAAATGGTGAGAATTTTCGTACTTGCTTCTTACCAAGCAAAGGATTGGAGGGTGGAATAATACTTCAACTTCTTGCCCACCCTGTGATATGGAATCTAAATCTATCACTCATGTGCTGAGAGACTGCTTAAGGGTAAGAATAATTTGGTGCCATCTAGTTTGTCAGGACAATGGATAGGAGCACATTCTTACAACATTGGTTCTTGTTTAGTGCTTCATGCAGAACTGTAGGGCATTCCTTTAAGATTAGAGTATGCATGGATATTCAGACTATGTAGAATAATTGTAGAAACTAATTCTCTCACAGCATTTCCATCTTATGTGGAATTAATACTTCAGAGAGGAGAAGCTAGTTGTTAGCCCATATTAAATCATGGTGTGGAAAGGATTGGTGTGTGCAATTTTCCACATCTTAAGAGATGCAAATCAATGTACTGATTGGCCTCCTAAAAGGGTTGCTACGGAAGATGATGGGTTTCATGTTTTTAACAATATACCATAAGGTGTTCAAGACATGTATTTTCAAGATATTGCTGGGTGTAGTAGTAAGGATGCAGTGTAGTGTGTGTTGTTCTGTGTTTGGGACTTTTTGCCCCTTTTCACTAACAAAAAAAAGTTTTAACAAACTTTCAAAATCAATTTAAAATACACAATATTACAACAAAAACCTTAGAACACTCAAGAGAGATCTTAGAGCAAAGGATAGTCATGTCCTTCACATTACAGAATTAGTCTTATATGGAAGTAGCAATTACTGGGTGGACTTTATAAGTGACAAATACTGTAGACTTCAGAGTCTCTTGAATTTGAGTTCCAATTGGTACAAACTTCTAAATTTAGAAATTATTTTCAATTCTACTTTTCTTTCTGAGAGGAAGTCTTTCACTATCTGTCATTCTTTATCTTTTTCTTTTGTACTCACAGAAAGTATCTCATTGTCTTATATTTTTGATGATAATTCTTTATTATTACCTACTTTTGTGGAGATTGATTTTTAATCAAAACAATTCAAACTAATCCTATAGAAATGGTCTTCATTTTGAAGATAGTTGGGTGAAGATTCTCCTTCTACAGATCTTTCTTCTTTAGAGACAACTAATGAGGTTAAACTTTTTGTTTATACTCTGCCTTACTTTTTGAAGTGACTTTAGCCAAAAATTGTGTAGATAGGGTAGATGTTAGTTGTATAGCTGGAGTTTTAGGAAAGAAATGCCAATCTTTCTAGGCTAAAAATTTGTTTAAAACAATTTCTTCTTTAAATTTCTCCCACTAGCTATTGGAATGCTACAAAAATTTAATTTAAAAAAAAACACTAATTAGCTTTTAAAAATGGGTTTTGAAAAAATGAGAGTCGCCACCCATCTAAAATGTTGGTGAAATCAAATTTTGAATCTAAAGTGGTCTGCATTTTTAAAAAATTGGGTTTGAAAATTGATTATGTGCAGAGAAAGTGTTAGGCTGTCAGCACCATACAATATTTTATCAATGCCACATTGGTCTTATGTTGCTTTTCTTAAGAATTAATTCTTGTTTTTATGTTGCTTTTATTTATTTACTTATTTGTGCAAAGAGTGGTTGAAATTTGGGATTAAATTGGACCTTTCATTGACAAATATATATTAATAAGCTTAGAAAAAATATTAACATAGGTTCTTCCTCCTAATGCCTTTGCCTTTGCCTTCATCCTTATAACTATACTTAGAAAGCTTATTAGCATAAATTACAAAAATAAAAATATGTTAAAATGTGCTTATAATTATTTTATTTTTAAAATGAAAGGCCATTGGAGCCTTGGTTTTTTGTTTTTTGAAAAAATTTTGGATCCTTGAAATCCTTTTATTAAATGATATGTGACCTTTCAAATTCCTTAATAACGCATGCATCTTAAAATCATTTTATTGGACAAGTTTGGACCATTAGAATCCACAGCTAAGACACATGCAATATTGATACATATGAAAGATTACATTTATAAGTAAAATTATTATAATAGTCATACAAAATGAAAATCAACTAGCTAGTTCAATGAAATAATTAAGCTAACATGAAATATTAAAAGTGTGTGCAAAGAGAAATAAAACACAAATCAAATTTAGCAATTAAATAGGGAAACTAAGATTGCATTTGCTTTGAATATTTTTTGTTTTTATTATCAGTAAAAATAGAAAATGGTAGTGAAAATGCATTTGCTTGCAAAAAGTAAACATGTTTTCATTGAAAATGTTTTCTAATGTAAGGTAAATTTTAAAACAATAAAAAGATATTGTCATTGTTTCTTGTGTAATCTCTAAACCATGGCAATTTTAAAATTACTATGTAATCTCTAAACCTCAAATTTTAAAACTCTAAGCCCTAAATCCTAAATCTTAAATTCCTAAATCCCAAAACTTTAAATTCTAAACCCTAAAGCCCATAACCCAAAATCCTAGAACTCTAAACCTATCCAAGAAGTTAGTCTAGATAGCAATGAGTGTAGCCTCCATCTCTTGCACCACCTTCCTACTTAAGGCATCAACCACCTAGTTGTGATTCCCATGCTTTTGTTACCACACAAAGGAACTCTTGCCACCTTGCCTGCTTAAGGGACAATTTCTTCTATATGGCAATGAATGTGTTAGTAACATTGTCAGTCCTAACATCAAACCTACTCCCCAAGAGAGACTCTCTTTAGGTTCTTAGATAGTGGATGAGTACCAGCATCTCCTTTTCATGGGGAAATATTTTTGTTTTGCCTCATTTAGCTTTCTACTTTCATAGGCAACCAAATGGTTCTCCTGAACTAAGACTCCCCTAATGGCTTTATTAGAAGCATTTGTATGCACCTTGAAAGGCAATTCAAAGTTAGACAGCCTTAGGACTAGTTCACATGCCATTGCCACTTTTATCTTCTCAAAGTTTTCTTGACACTTTTTTATCTAGTGCCATTTTTTATCTTTCTTTAGGAGATCAATTATGGGTGCAACTTTCTTTGAGTAGCCCTACACAAACTTTCTGTAATAGTTAGCTAATCCAAGAAAAGATTACAACTTAGGTACCTTAGATCAGGTTGGCTAATCCATCATGGCCTAAGCCTTCTTCCTGTCCATCTTTACTTCACCTTGGAGATTTTGTGCCTCAAGAGTAAGATCTCTTGTTAGGCAAATTCACACTTTCCCTTCTTAACATAAAGTTGGTGCTACCTCAACCTAGCCAACACCCATCTCAAATGCTCTACATGGTCCTCTAGGGAGTTACTATGCACCACAATGTCATCTAAGTACATCAACACAACTTGTCAATGAAGTTATGAAATATGTTATTCATGAGATTATAGAAAGTAGTAGGGGATTTGTAAGCTCAAAAGGTATTACTAGAAACTCATAGGAGTTATATTGTGTCACACAGGTGGTCTTTGTCTTATCACCCTTTTCTATCTGAACTTGCCAATAGCTTGACCTCAAGTCCAACTTATTGAAGATGGAGACCTTGCACAATCTATCAAATAAATCCTAAACTAGTGGGTAGGGTATTTGTTTTTAATAGTCACCTTGTTCAAGGCCTGATAACTAATGTACATGCTCAGGCTTTCATCTTATTTTTGTTGAAACAACACAAGCGTACCATATGGAACCTTGGAAAGCTAAATGTAACCCATATCTAGCAATTCTATTAGCTGCTTTTTGAGTTCTTGCAACTCCAATGGGGACATGTAGTATGGTGGCCTTGCAAGAGACTTGGCACCTAGTTCAAGTTCAATCTTATGGTCTACAACACATTTTGGTGGCAAGGTCTTGGAGAGTTTAGGGGGCATCACATCACAAAATTCCCCAAAGGTAGTAGTAATAATCTTCAGCAACTTGTCAGCCTTTAATTCGAAGATGGCAACTAAGTAAGCAACTTCCCCCTTCTTTAGGCCTAATCTTAATGGAAGGGCTAACACCATCTCCATTTTCCTAGCCTTCCCCATTTACCGCAAATTCCCACTAACAAACACCAAGGAGGGGTTTCCTTCATCCATGATTGGCATGCCTCCAAGGTGTGGTAGTAAAGCTACTCTCACATTGATTAGGAAGTCAATGCCAAAAATCACATTGAAGTCATCCAACAAGATGGCCATTAGACTAATCTATCCCTTCTAGTGCCCAATTTGAATGGCCACTTTGCTAGCCATTCTAAACACCAATTGTGCCTCCTAGTTCACAGCCTTGATCTTGTTGGAATTTTGATCACCTTTAATCCAAGGGTCTTAACCTTGCATGAGGCCATGAAAGGGTGGCTTTTCTATCCAACATCACAACAACATGGTGGTTGTTAATGATAACATCAAAATACATCAAGAAATTACCTTTCCCCTTGTCTGATTATAAGGTGTTTAGCGACTGCAGAAGATTGACCTTAGATGGCCCCTCTAACTTAGGATCTGGTCCTTGATTAGCAACTATGGTCAAGGTTTTCTCACACTTGGGACATTCTCTGGCTCTATGGGGATCATTATATATGAAGTAACCAAAGGTTTTAGGGCCTTCTTCCCCTAGTACTTGTCACTGACATTGGTTTGCCCTTGTCACCATGATCTTTCTTTTTCTTCCATTTATCCTTCTTTTGCTTGCCCTTGCCCTTGTTTGAGCCTTTGGACTTTTCCTTGTCCATAATCTTAGACTTATTCATTTGGAGATCAATCAATGGGCAAGTCATTCAGACAAACAAAGGATGCTTGCTCTTCTATCTCGTATCTATTTCTGGCTTACTATGGAGGACGAGGTAGAAGACTACTATAGATACCATATTTTGTCCAACTCATTTTTCAATTACATTTAAAAAACTTTAACCCAAATTGAGTCCAGATTCAAAGCCTAAACCAAAAATATAAATAAGAAAATAAAATAAAATAGAATATAAACTAAAAATTAAAATCAAGCATAGATATAAATCTAAACCCAAAATCAAAATTTAACCCCATAATTAAAATTAAAATCCAATGATTAAACTTGATGGTAAAGATAAATAATAAAGGAAGACAAAAAATAACAAAAATAAAAATAAATAAAAAGTAATGATCAAAGATAAATAAAAAGAATGTGATAAGAAGATAAGGGATTGAAATAAACTCAAAAGCCTAAAAAATAATAGATAAAGTAAAGAGATAATAATAAGTAGATAATACAAAACAAATTTAAAAGATAAATTGTAAAAAGATCATAAAAGATTTAAAAGATTAAAAGGCAAAATATAAAGAATAACAATAAAAGATTAAAATAATTAAAAGGTTAAAAGATAAAATATAAAAGATAAATAATAAGTAATAACTAAGATATAAGACTAAAAATGAAAAGATAAAAACAAGTGATGAATGATCAATAAAAGAAGATAAAAGGTAAGTGAAATCAAGAAATAGAATTTGAGGAGGAAAGAACTCCAAAATACAATTGTAAGTACCCACAAAGAAAAATATCAAAGACACTGCTAACTAGGATCCTTTCACCAAAAACTAATCAGCCCACATATAACACACTTTTCACAACTAAATACAGCATTATACCATGCATTCTTCACAGCCATTTTTCACGGAGTGTTGCTCTGATTGATTGGGCTTTCTCAATGGCACCAGAGTAGAAGAAAACTAGTCCCTCGCTATTGAAAACACGGAATGGGAGTTGATTGGTTCTGATTTCCTTGAGCGTAAATGGTCTGGTTATATTGCCTGAGATGTAATAGGAAGTTCACATAACCATTCTGCTTGCTGTCAAGAAAAATAGAACATCTTTGTGTGGACATTGGAGACCAAGCAAAGGCAAGGAGCTCTATTTACTTCTGCATTAAACTTGGTGTTCTACACAGTTACTCTCCTTCAAAGCATGTGTATGAATGAGTTAGGTCTTCTAAGAGTGCGTTTCTTGTGATTTTTCTTACTGTTATGCTAAGGGGTGTACATTGATATAGGCTAGTGTTAAGTGCATCACGAAGGTCTAGTTTGAGACATTAATATGTGCTCCCTACATTTAAGTCAGTAAGCCACCTTTACATTTAAGTCAGTAAGCCACCTTGCATAGAAAAGAAAGAAATGTAGAAAGGATGATTTTTGCAAAGAAATGGAAATAGATAAATAAAATAAAGAGGGAAATGAAAATAGGTAGGCAAGGATAGGAAACAAATCAATAGGTGAATTCTGCACTTTTTTCATTTAATTATAAATTTTTCATTTTTTAATATAGAAATAATAATAATAATATGGAGATAAAAAAATAGTAGTTGTGTTCATTCTTTTCTTCAATTAATGAATAAATTTTTAAGGTTTAGTTTGATAAAAGTAAGTGAATTTAAGAGTAGTTTATTAGTATGATAAGTTTTTATCGTAAAATTTATATTTTAAAAAAAAGAAAATAAAAAATAATTAGGAGACAAAATGGTGATCACATGCATGACATAGGCCATTTTTATTTCTTTTCAATTTCTTTTTTGTACTTTGGTCCTTTCTTATTTTTAATTTCTTTTTCTTAGCAAAAGAGAGATTTTAAGAGTTAAAAATAGTAATTTTCTCGAAATTATTTTTATCCAAAACCCAATATGAAAAACGCAAGGGATTCATTTTGAAATTATTTTATCCAAAACTCTAATCTTGAATAGGTAAGAGATTTTCTCAAAATTATTATTTTATATAAAATTTTGATCTAGAATGGGTAAGGATTATTTTTATAATCTCCCTTTTTAAAATCTCCAACCAACACCATATTAAAACAAGACAAATTAACTAGATTATTTAGGTACCAAAAACGTATTTAGAGTGCTAATACCTTCCTTAAAATGCAATCATTCCCTGAATCCAATCTCAAAAAATGTAGATTATCTTCAAACAAGTGTTGATCTCACCCTTAAGAAATTAGGTTGGTGATGACTTTATTTTTTTATTTTTTAAATTTTTTTCCCTTAGAAAAGGCAAGAGAGAATTTTGTATGGGATCGTTGCTATGCACGATGATGTTGTGATAACTTGGCAACTCCATTGGGAAAGTTAGAGGGTTAGGCCAATAAAATAATGATCTTATTTATATGTTTTGACTTGTATGTGTCATTTTGATTTTCTTTTATAGAAATAATGAAGTACTAGGTATGCTTTCTAGCTCCTAATGTTGTGTTATGTTCAATTTCATGGTTTTATCTATTTATGTTATTTCCCTCTATATTATGATTTTCTTTTGTGCATGATGGATGTTTTGTTCCCCATACACACTATTGCTTTCACCACACACTAGACTAAAAGGGATGTCATGACCTCTGTGCCCTAGACTCAGGTCATATAGGATACCTTATAAGCTAGAGGAGTGTAGTAAGGTTAGCCTTCTAGAGACCTTTGGTCTTCGTAAAGGTACCCAAAGTACCCCACTCAAATTGATCCTTTAAGGGGCAATTTGAGGACCTAATTTAGAAAGTCTAGAAGCTACCCTACACTATTATTAGCCTTAGAGCCACAATCTTGAAGAAAATTTGGCTTAAACGTTTGGAAATTGAACACGGACCTAGGACTTACCAAAATTTAGGCAAGATGGAGAACATTTTATTATTATATTTTTTTTTATCTCATTAGGTATTTATAATAATGTTTATACACAAATCTTCTATTATATACATTTGAATACTACATGCATGAAGGCCCTAAGCTTAATGTTATTTACCCTTGGAATAAATAAGAGCAAAATAAGGTTAGCCTTTTAAGACTTCTAAAGCTCTTTCTTCGACAAGATAAATTACAACAGGAGATAGTTTAGGAACCTATTTAAGAATTATAGATCCTTGCCAACATGCATAGGTATAAGCAACAAGAGAAACCTACTGAAATAGCATGCATTCTTCATTAACACTTGTCCTTTTTGCATAAGTTGTACATTTTTGCTTCACAACATTCATATGCATAAATTCTCATTTAAGTATCAATAATTCATTTTTTACTCAAAAGGATAAGAAGTAATTACTGCTTTGACAACACATTCCTGAAGTAAGTAAATGGAAAACCTAGGTCAGGAAAAACCTAGGCAACAAAAAGCAATGGAAGAAATACAGAGTGAGAGTGACCAGCTTAAGGTTAGTTGGCTAAAATTATAGAAATGATGGAGTAATGAGGTCAGAATAACTGTCAAAGGCTAAAGGATCCCCTTAATCAAGAACAACAAGCTTAGAATAGTTGTTAAGGGCCAAAGGACCCCCGCAATCAAGAATAGCAAGCTTAGAATAACTGTTAGAAACTAAGAGATCAATCATGAGTAGCATAAAGATTAGTAAGCCCAAGGCAAGTATCAAGAAAAGGGCACAGAAGAAGAAGCCATCCTAAACTTTGATGACCTAGTGGAACAACAGAAATTGAGAAAGGTCATTGAGGAGGCCAAGCCCAAGAGAGGTATGAGATTCTAGAAGCTAGGATAAGGAAAAATAAAGGATTTGTAAACAATAATGATTTTAGAATAGGACTAGTTCTTGATGTGATCTTACAGCCCAAATTCAAAGTCCCCACATTTGCCAAGTATAATGGGACATCCTGTGCAATGGCTTATCTTCTCATACACATCTGATGTGATCCTAATGTATGCCTTTAAAGACAGTCTGATTGATGAGGCTATAGAATGGTAATTAAGCGCTGAATGCCACTTCATTTGCACTTGGAAGGACTTGGCTAAGGCCTTTTTAAGACAATACAAATACAATATGAATATGGTCCCTGATAGGTTTTAACTATAGAACATGAAAAGAGGGGCAAACAAGTCATTTAAGAATTACACCAAAGGTGGAGAAATGTAGCAATTCGAGTGCAACTAACTATGTCTAACAAAGAAATGATTACACTTTTTATGAGCACTATAGATTATCCTTACTATGCAATAGTAGCAACATGCACATCCACTAATTTTGCTAACTTGGTTATTATCAGTGAAAGGATAGAAAAAGAAGTTAGAATAGGAAAAATGGGAAAGTCATAGTTGAAAGTCAAAAGAAATTCTAGCATAATAAGAAAAAGGAAGAAGTGCACTCGGTTGAATACTAGAAGAAGGGAAAGTAGAAAGGTAAGCAAGATCAAGCCAGTTCTTATACATCAGCTTACACCCCTGTTGTGAACATTACTATGCCGACTCTACAAGCATCAGTCACCTAAACTTCCCAACCCATTCAACAATAATTCTAATAGTACTAGCAAAATCAACCTAGGTGGCAATTCAATAAGAAAGTTGAAAACCTTGATCTTGTCCCAATACCTTATTCTCAGCTCTTATCATAGTTATTGGAAAATAATCTAGTGTCTTTGGTTCCGTTGCCACCTTTTAACCCCTATATCCATCATGGTATGATGTGAAACTCACTTATGCTTACCATGCAGGGACAAAGGGCTACTCTATTGATAACTATCCTATAGTTAAAAGGAGAGTTAAGGGATTAATTAATGCAAAGTGGTTGAGTTTTGATCTTGTTTAGTAAGACCAAATGTGTATGGTAATCCCTTGCCTAACCATGAAATCAAAGTGTTAACAACATAACTGAAGGGCCATAGTTAGCCTTAAAGAAGGCTACATCTAAAATTAAGACCCCACCAAAGATCATCTTTAAGACTTGCAAACTATGGGATGATAAAGCTAAAGAAGGAAGGAGCCCAAGGATTTGGGTGTGCATAACTTGGGAAAGAAGCTAACCATAATTTAGAAGGATGCAAGGCTTTCATGGATCTACTACAAATGTTGATGGATAATGGTGTCTTGTAGGTAGGGTTTGAATTGGAAAATGTGAACATGGTGAAGTAGTCTAAGGCTTGAGCTCCTTTGAAGTGACTAACCATCAAGTATACAATGATTGAGGCATAAGTACCAACTACAAGTCCTAAGCCACCACTAGAACAATAAAGGCAAAACCAAGATCCCGTAATTAGAGAAAACTAATTGGTTTGAGATAGTGGGTTCATTCTTACACCACTTATTGCAAGTTAGACTATTTCCTGCTTTTTTATTTTGTGTCTTTTTAAGTTTTTATTTCATAACATTTGCTAATGGCTCTATCCAAGGCCTTAGGAAGAATTTTTTCTGGGCACACCTTTCAATTGAATAAAATGCTTAGCATAATGAATGCATTACTTTTCATCCCATTGCTTTTGCTTATTAGACAAAACCAACACTAGAGCTATTCTTTTATTTGTAATCCTAATGATTTACACTCAAGAGCATTAAAATAAAGATATATTTGTCTTAATTTTATTCACAATAAATCCAATTGCTACTGATAAAATTGATATGCTTGAATACTCAATTCTACTAAATGATTGAGTGTCTTTAATTAAAGAAAGAGACTATGGTGAGGGTGTGCTTGTTGTTAAAAAATGGATACATTAGAACTTGTCTAAATGTCTCTTAAGGCAATTCATTGGTGACCATAGTACTCAAGAGTGATCTAGAATGTTGTTGGACCATTTGAGCATTTCAAACCAACCTTGGCATCAAAACTCCCATACTCACCCACTTGAGTCTGTCAAAGGATGGCCAAACCACCATCCAATTCCTTTTCCTTACCCATGACAACTTTGACCTTTTAGCCTAAAAAATCATGATTTTACTTTGAAGGAGAGCTAAAAGGAGCACATAAGCTATCAAAGAAGGAAATGCTACAAGCAAAAATCTATGGCTCAAGGGAAGAGGTCAACTATCTTCTTCCAAAACAATGTGAAAAGCACAAAAAAATAGAAAAAAAGAAGGAAACAAATATAGAATCTTGAGAAAATGGAACTCATGGAAAAATAAAAAAAAGGAAAATAGACAAGCCAAAATAGAAAAGTAAAAGAAATTGACCAAAAAGAGAAAGGAAGTAGACATCACCCTAAGCTAACCAGGTTATCCCAAGAAGAAAAATTAAAAACTGTGCTCAAAACCTTATACTCTCCTTATGTGTTAAATCCTTGTCTCTTCCTTTCTTACCCATTATGTAGGCCTTACATTACAAGCTGAAGAAGTCCTAGTGATCTTGGTTAATGTAGTGAACTAATCGAAGTGGAGAGGGATATGAAAACAAGCCTGTAGGGTATTTATGAGTACAAACACATGTCAGAGAGTGCAAGTGCTTGTAAGTGATTAGAGTAAACACTTGTTTGAAGTGTAAACACTTTAGAGAAATTAGAGTGAGTGCTTAACAGAGCACTTTTGATTATGGAGAATTGAGTAATTATTATGTACATTCCCATGAGGCATCACCTTGGATAATAAAAGAGAATGAGTAAAGGAAAAGCTTTTCAATATTTTTCTACTTGTGGACAATAAAAATTTAAACTAAGGCAATCAAGGGTAAAACCTATATCCAAATGACCACCTTTAAAGAATGGAGAAGGGTTTTAACTCATTAAAAAGAATCAAACCTAATCTCCAAAGGTATTACTCCCAAAGTTTCTAACACTTTGATTTGCTCAAACTAGGGAAATGGGTTATTAATGCACCCATTGATCTCTCCTTTAAAAAACTAAGGGATATAGTTTCATACCCTTTATGCCATAAACCATCCTCATGCAAAACAAAAAGTGTTAAATGCCATTAAGGATGTTGATCAAGTAGGTACTACTCGAAAGGACAAGACGTGGGTTCAAAAATTAGTAAAACTCTGATGTTGAGTGAAGAACAATTTTAAGTTGTGATTACTATACATGATGAATGGAAAGTGTCTTGAGTGAATTCTAAAGCTATCACACCCTTAATTTCTTAAAGAAGAGAAAGAATCAAGGCTTGCTAAAAGAGTATATCAAAAGGGTTTAGCCAAGATATGCAAACAGGGGCAATAGAGCAAACAATGGCATCCTTATGAGTGAAAAACTGGGGCAAGGAATGTATCAAGAATTTTGTTATACTAGGGCAATCCTTCTTGAATGAGCAAGCCAAAAGAGTCGAGAGTGCCAGAGTTAACTAATCCATAATTTCATCTCAAGAGATCCTAAAGGTCATGGAGCAATATTCATAATGGTTTTTGCATAGTCCACAAAATTTCATTTTCTAGTGTGTTAGTACGCATCATCGTGATACGATTATTTTTCATCATTGGCATCTAGATTAATAATGTTTCAATGCATACAAGCATACCACCATTACCTGAATTTTCAAGAAAATTAAAATTTTTGCAAGTCAAGTATCTCCCTATGATTTTGAAAAAATTGAGATTTTTCATTTGTCAAGTACATTAATAGGACAAACATGCATTTTAGATCAATCACAAGCATAAGCATGTCATGTTATATCAATTTAGACGATTTTGAGAGCTCATCCATATCAAGTTAGATTATTTCGAGAAAAACTCGTCCATATCAAATCAAATTATTTTGAGAAGAACTTGTTTATATTGAATATCACATTTTTGGCAAGAACCCTTTATATCAATTCAAGTCATTATGGAAAGAACCCATTCACATTAAATCCTAGGTCACTTTAAATCTCTGTAGGGTGGATGGTAACCCTTCCAAAATTTAGGACTAAGAGGAAATCTTATACCACTTTAGTTCCTCATTCGGGTGGATAGTAACCCTTCCAAAATTTAAGATTAATAGGAAATCCTTGATCATATTAGATCCTCATTGGGTAGGCAGTAACCCTTCTAAAAACCTATGAATAAGAGGAAATGCTAAATCATTTTAGATTCCTATTGAGTGAAGGGATATGGGCGATAACCCTTCCAAAAACCTATGAATAAGAGGAAATGGTAGATCATTTTAGATTCCTATTGGGTGGATGGTAACCCTTTTAAAAACTTAGAAATGAGAGAAAATCCTAAGTTATTTTAGATCCTCATTAGATGGATGATAACTTTTTCAAAAACTAAGGAATAAAAGGAAATCTTATGTTATTGAGTGGATGATAACCTTTTCAAAACCTATGACTAAGAGAAAATCCTAGATCATTTTAGATTCATGTTAGGTGAATGGGAACCCTTTTCGAAAACTTAGAAATAAGAGGAAATCTTAAGTCATTTTAGATCCTCATTGTATGGATGATAACCCTTATAAAATCTTAAGAATAAAAGGAAATCCTATGACATTGGGTGGATAATAACCTTTCCAAAACCTAGGACTAAGAAGAAATCTTAGACCATTTTAGATTATTGTTGGGTGAATGATAACACTTTCAAAAACTTAGAAATAAAAGGAAATCCGAAGTCATTTTAGATCCTCATTGGGTAGATAGTAACCCTTCCAAAGCTTAGGTATAGTAGAAAATCCTAAATTATTTTAGATCCCTATTAGGTTAACAGTAAGCCTTTGCATTATATTTTTGTCTTTCAACCTTTGCTAGTTTTTTAAATTCTTAAAAGACTTATAAAGGGAGGCAATCTGTAGGTATCAAATTTTGTTTGGGTCATTTTCCAATTAAATATAAAAAACTTTAATCCAAATAGTGAGTCCAAATCCAAAGCCTAAACTAAAAATAAAAATAAGAAAATGAAATGAAATAGAATTTAAACTCAAAATTAAAACAAAACTAGAATTAAATTTAAATCCAAAATCATAGTCAAGCCCAACCCAAAATTAAAATTAAACCCCAGAATTAAAATTACAATCCAAAGATTAAAATTGATCATAAAGATAAATAATAAATGAAGACAAAAGATAACAAAAATAAAAATAATAAAAAGTAAGAATCAAAGATAAATAAAAAGAATGTGATAAGAAGATAAAGGATAAAAATAAACTTAAAAGACAAAATGATAATAGATAGAGTAAAGAGATAATAATAAGTAGATAACACAAAACAAATTTAAAAGATAAATGGTTAAAAGATAATAAAAGATTTAAAAGATTAAAAGGAAAAAGATAAAGAATAACAATTAAAGATTCAAATAATTAAAAGTTGAAAATGCAAAATATAAAAGATAAATAATCAAAATTAAATAGGAGATAAGACTAAAATGAAAAGATAAAAAATAAGTGATAAATGATCAAATAAAAGAAAATAAAAGATAAGTGAAATCAATAATTAGTTGAGGAGGAAAGAACTTCAAAATACAACTATAAGTACCCACAAAGCAAACTACCAAAGACACAACTAACTAGGAACCTTTCACCAAAAGCTAATTAGCCCACATAAACCACACTTTTTACAACCAAATACAGCACTACACCATACATTCTTCACAGCCATTATTCATGGAGCATTGCTCTGATCCACTAGGCTTTCTAAATGGCACTAGAGTAGAAGAAAACTAGTCCCTTACTATTGAAAACATAGAATGGGAGTTGATTGCTTCCGATTTCCTTGAGCATACATGGTTCAGTTATATTGCCTGAGATTTAATAGGAAGTTCACATAACTATTCTACTTGTTGTCAAGAAAAACAAAGCATCTCTGTGTGGACTCTAGAAACCAAACAAAGGTAAGGACCTCTATTTACTTCTATGGTAAACTTGGTGTTCTTCATAGTTTCTCTCCTTCAAAGCATGTGTATCACTGAGTTAGGTCTTGTAAGGGTATGGGTCTTGTGATTTTTTTTATTTTTATGCTAAGGGTTATACATTGATATAGGCTTCTAATCAAAGAGATCTTTAGAGAATCGAAGTGGAAGTGTTAAGTGCATTACAAAGGTCTAGTTTGAGGTGTTAATATGGGCTCTCGACATTTAAGTCAGTCAAACACCTTAAATAGAAAAGAAAGAAATGCAGAAAGGATGAATTTTGGAAAGAAATGAAAATAGATAAATAAAATAAAAAGGGAAATGAAAACAAGCAAGCAAGGATAGGAAATGAATCAATAAGTGAATTCGACATTTTTCTGTTTAGTTATGTTAATAGGTGAATTTTGCAATTTTTCACTTAATTGTAGAGTTTTCATTTTATAATATGAAAATAATCATAATAATATAAAAATAATAAATCATTAGTTGAGTTTAGTGTTTTTTTTTTTACTTAATAAAGAAATTTTTAAGGTTTAGTTTGATAAAAGTAAGTAAATTTAAGAGTATTTTATTAGTATGATAAGTTTTCCTACTCAAATTCATAATTAAAAAAGGAAAAATTAGAAATAAATCAAAGACAAAAAGGAGATCACATGCATGATATAGGCCATTTTTATGTCTTTTCAATTTCTTTTTTGGGTTTTAGGCCCTTTTTATTTTTAATTTCTTTTTCTTAGCAAAGGGAAGATTTCAAGAGTAAAAAATAATTTTCTCAAAATTATTTTTATCCAAAATCCAAATCTAGAATGGGCATGGGATTTCTCAAAATTATTATGTTATCTAAAATCATGATCTAGAATGGCAGGGATTACTTTTAAAATCTCCCTTTTCAAAATCTCCAACCAACACCATATTAAAACAAAACAAATAAACTAGATCATTTAGGTACTAAAAAGGTGTTTAGGGTGCTAATACCTTCCTTCAAATATAATCAACCTCCAAACCTAATTTCTAAAAATGTAGACCATCTTTGAATAAGCGTCCGATCTTACCCTCAAGAAATTAGGTTAGTGGCGACTCTCTTTTTTTAAAAAAATTATTTTCTCCTTAAAAATGCACGAGAGTTTCGCATGGCATTATTGCTCTGTGTCATGATGTTGCGACACTTATGTGAAGACATGTGGGCTATGTCATCAAGACAAACTAGAGAGGATTAAAGAAACATGTTACTATAGCCCTTGCTTATTCCAAAGAAACCTTGGATGTCAGATTATATGGATTTTATTATTGGATTTCCTAAAACTAATGGGATATGTTCTATAATGGTTGCAGTTGACTGGTTTTCTAGGTATGCATTATTCATGGCTACCCATACCCATGCACTACAAAGCAGTCTATAGAGTTATTTTTTAAACATGTGGTGAACCAGTTCAAATTGCCTAAGGACATAATCAATGATCGGGACACACAGTTCACTAGCAAGTTTTGGATGAAGTTATTCAGGCTGTTGTGGTTAGAACTAAAGTTTTCTACAACAAATTAGTCATAGACTAAGAGGATCAATGGCTTGCTAGAGGAATATCTGAGGCACTATGTGAGTGCAACCCAAAAAGGGGCAAATAAGTCATTTAAGGATTATGCCTAGAAATGGAGAAATGTAACAATTTGAGTGCAACCACCTTATAGAAATGATCACTCTTTTATGAACACTTTGGATAAGACTTACTACATGACAATAATAGCATGCATGTCTATTAATTTTACTGATATGGTTATTGTTAGTGAAAGAGTTGAAAGAGGATTCATAGTAGGAAACATGAGAAGGCCTACAGCTAAAAGTCAAAGGTAATTCCTGTCTAACAAGAAAAAGGAAGTGCATTTAGTTGAATGCTAGAAGAAAGGGAAGTGGAAAGGCAAGCAAGATCAAGTGGCTTCTTATACACTAACCTACATCCTTGTTGTTAACATCACTGCATCAACTTTCCAAGCATCAATCACTTAACCTTCACAGCCCATTCATAAACAATCCTAGCAATAGTAGTAAAATCAGCATAAGCAACAGTTCAAAAAAAAAAGTTTAAAACTTTGGTCCTATCCTGATGCCTTGTTCTTAGCTCTTACCATAGTTGTTATAGAACACTCTAGTGTCTTTGATTTCATTGCCTCCTTTTTAACCCCCATACCCATCATGGTATGATGAGAAATTCACTTATGCTTACCATGTAGGAGGAAGGTGCCATTCTATTAATAACTATCTTGCAGAGTTCAAGGATTGATTGATGCCAAATGATTAAATCTTGACCTTGTATAGCTAGTACTAGATGTGCATAGTAATCCATTGCCTAGACACAAATATTAAAATGCCAACACCATCATTGAAGGGCCACAATTAATCTTAAAGAAAGTTGCATATGAGGTTAAGACCCCTCTAAAGACTCTCTTCCAGGTTTTAGTAAACTGTGCGATGGATGATTTAAAGAAGGAAGGAACCCAAGAATTTAAGTGTGAGTATCATAGGGAAGAAGTTGACCATAATATAGAAGGATGTGAGGCTTCCATGGTTCTACTCCAAAAGTTTATGGATAATGATGTCCTACAAGTAGGGGTTGAGTTGTAGAATGTTAACATGGTGAAGCAGTCTAAGGTCCAAGCTTTTATAAAGCCATAGATCATCAAGTATACAATGGCTAGGGAATAAGTACTAGCTACAAGTCCTAGCCCACCGTTGGACCAGAAAGGGCAAAGCCAAGATCCTTTAATTAGAGAGGGCTAATTAGTTTGAGATAATGGGTTCATCCATACACCACCTACTGCAAGTTGGATAGTCAGCTGTTTCCTCCTTTTTTCCTTTACGTCTTAGTAAGATTTTATTTCATGGCATTTGCTAATGTTTTTGCCTAAGACCTTAGCAAGGATTTTGTATGAGCACACTAATCAATTCAATAAAGTGCCTAGCATGATGAATGCGTTACTTTTCATCTCATTTCTCTATCTTGCTTATTATCTATTGCTTTTGTCTCTTGCACTAAACTAGTGCTTGGGCAATCTAGCCTACTTTTCATTGATTCAAAATCTCAATGTTGATACATAAGAGCATTAAAATGTTGAAAGATTTTTCCTAGGTTAATTCTTAATAAACCCAATTGTTGATGACAAACGGATAGGTTATAGTGAGGGTGTGCTTGCTGTAAGGAAACAGATATCTTAGAACTTGTCTAAATGCCCCTTGAGGCAATTTGTTGGACATCACATTACTCAAGAAATGATCTAGGCCATCTTTAAATAATTTGAGCTTTTCAAGCCAAACTCTAACATTTAAACTACCACAGTCACTCATTTGAGCCTACAAACAAGATAGCAAAACCACCATCAAACTTCATTCCTTTGACCCACGTCAACTTTAACCTTTTAGCCCAAAAAAACCATGATCTTACCTTGAAGGAAAGCTAAAAGGAGTACTCAAACCTTCCAAGAAGGAAAATGCTACTAGGAAGGTTCAAGGGAAAAGGTAGAAGATCTTCTTACAAAATCACA
This sequence comes from Dicorynia guianensis, assembly GCA_037013595.1. Taxonomy (NCBI): domain Eukaryota; kingdom Viridiplantae; phylum Streptophyta; class Magnoliopsida; order Fabales; family Fabaceae; genus Dicorynia; species Dicorynia guianensis. The sequence continues at coordinate 16,886,856 of JASUAB010000002.1, read as the reverse complement.
TGAAAAAAAAAGAGAGAGAAGAATGAAAAAATGAAGAGGAGAAGAAATACCAAATTGAATTCAACAAAATGATGAAAATGAAAAAAACCAGTCAAAAGAAAGACAAAAAAAAATTAGGAAAAAAGCGAAGGGAAGTAGGCTTTGCCTTAGTTGATAAAGTTATTCCACAAAGGAAAAGGGAAAAGCGGGACATTGAGTGCTCACGACTTTATGTTCTTCTTATTTGCTAAGCCTTATCACGTTGCTTCTTACCCATTACCTAGGTCTTATATTACAAGTTGAGTCCCGATAATCTTGGCTGATGTGATGAACTAACTAATGTGGAAAGGCATACAAAAACAAGCCTATGGGATATGTGTGAGAGCAAATACATGTCAAAGAGCGCAAACACTTAAGAGTGATTTGAGTAAGTGCTGATCAAATCACTTTTGTTTCCAAAGAATTAAGTAATTATCAAAGAATTATCTTAATTCACTATTGCATTCCTTTGAGGCATCATCTTGGATAACAAAGAAGAATGAATTAAAGAAAACGCTTTCAACATTTTTCTACTCAAAAGTAGTCAAAATTCAAACTAAGGTAATTATTGGTAAAACCCATATCCAAGTGACCCATCTTTAATAAAGGGAGAGATTAAGAGAAAAGTTACAAAGGGGTTCTAACCCATCAAAAGTAATCAAACCCAGTCCTTAAAGGTAATACTCCCAAGGTTTTTGACACTTGTATCCACTTAAACTGGGGTGATGGTTCATTAACCCACCCTTTGATCTCTCCGTTAAAAGACGAAAGTACTTAATTTCGTACTTTTTGTGCCATAAACTGTCCTCATTTCCTAGAATGTATTCTCATGTGAAGCAAAGAGTGTCAAGTGCCATTAAGGACATTGATTAGGTAGATGTTGTTCAAAAGGACAAGGCATGGGTTCAGAAATTGCTAAAACTCTAGTAGTGGGTAAAGAAAGGTTTGAAGTTATGTCCCCTACACATGAGGAACAGAAGGTATCTTGGGTAAATATTGAAAATGTTGCACCATCAATTTTCAAGGAGGAAAGAAGCTTGACTTAAGGAGTATGTCAAAAGAGGTATGACTTAGCTATGCAACCAGAGGCAATATAGTACACAACAACATTCTTATGACTAAAAAATTAGAGCAAGGCCTACATTAATAATTCTACAACATTGGGTCAACTCGCCTTGATTGAGTGAGTAAGCTGGAAAATCCAAGAGTGTCAAAGCTGACTCATCCATGATTCCACCTCAAAAGTTTCTAGAGATTATGGAGCAAAATGAAAATTTTCATGCAGTTTATTGCATCTAGATTAATTTAACTCTTCATATGTCAAGCATGTTGTATAAACTCTCGTCTAGCATAGGTCTAGCCTATCATATGGCCAACATGTTACCATAAGGTCCAACTAATCATGTGTCCAGCACAAGTCTAACACATTCGCATTTGCATCACTAGCACTGGATTAGAAATGTTTGCATGCATAGCTTGAAATGGATAAGGATTTAGGGACTTCTTGTGTACGATAAGGGAGGAATAAAGACCAAATTAAAAGATAGAAAAATTAGTGAGAGGAAAAAAGACTGGAGCCCATAGAGCGAAATATAAAGGAAGTTACTAAAGTAAAAGGAAAAAAAAAGAAAGTTAACTAATCAAAATTTGCTTGAATCTTCCTTTTTGGAAAATGTAAGCTTTCCAAGGAAGTTGTGGTCACCTTGGCAATCTTGTATAATGGGTCAAGCTTGGGAATAAAAGGAAGTCCAAGGTCATTTAAAGTCATTATTGGATGGATGGTATCCCTTCCAAACCTTGAGAATAGGAGGAAATCTTAGGTCTTTTTAAATCCTTGTTGAGTGGATGATAACCCTTCCAAATCTTAGGAATAAGAGGAAATCTTAGGTTATTTTAAATCCTTATTAGGTGGATGGTAATCTTTTTGAAGGCTAGGTATAGGAGCAAATTTTAAGTTATTTTAAGTCAATTGGGTGGATGATGACCCTTTTGAAGCCTAGGTATAAAGGAAATTCTAGGTCATTTTAGATCCTCATTAGGCATATGGTAACCCTTCTAAAGTATAAGAATAAGAGAAAATCCTAAGTCATTTTAAAACCTAGTTGGGTGAATGGTAACCCTTCCAAAACTTGGCAATAAAATGAAATCTTAAGTCAATTTATATCCTTATTAGGTGGATGGTGACCATTCTATAGACTAGGAATAAAGGAAATCCTAGGTCATTTATTATCCACATTAAGTGGATGGTAACTCTTCTGAAGCCTAAGAATAAGAAGAAATTCTAGGTCATTTTAGATCTTCATTGGATGGATGTTAACCCTTCCGAAATTAGGAATAAGAAAAAACCTTAAGTCATTTTAGATTTTTGTTGGGTGGATAGTAACTCTTTCTAAGCCTATAAATAAGAGAAAATTTTAAGTCATTTTTTTAGATCTCTTTGAGTGGATGGTAACCCTTTTGAAAGAATAATAGGAAATCCTAAATTATTTTAGATCCTTATTAGGAGGATAATAACCTTTCTGAAGCCTCAGTATAGGAGAAAATCCTAGGTTGTTTTAAATCCCTCTTAAGTAGATGATAACCCTTCTAAAGCATAAGTGTAGGAGAAAATCCTAGGTTTACTTTAAATCCTCATTAGATTGATGGTAATCCTTCTAAAGGCTAGGTATGGAATAAAATCTTATGTTATTTTATACCTTTGTTGGATGAGTGATAACCCTTTGCTTTATATTCTGATCTAGACAAACTAGTGTTCTTTTATCTTTGTCAGTCTTCTAAATTCTTAGAAGACCAACAAAGAGGCAAGTTGTAGACACTATATTCTGTCCAGCCCATTTTTTAATGAAATTCAAAAAAATTTAACCTAAATTACAAGCCTAAATCCAAAATTTAAAACTAAGTAAAAAATAAGAAAATAAAATAAAATTTAAACCTGAAAATTGAAAAGTGGACACAAAATTTAAATTAAATCAAAAACCAAAATTAATCCAAAATTAAAATTAAGCCCAAATTTTAAAAAAAAATGGCCCAAAATTAAAATTAAACCCAAGAATAAATAATAAATGAAAATAAAATTAAAAGAATAAAATAAAACATAACAAAAGATAAAAAAGTGAAACAATAGTATATAAATTCAAAAGATAATAGAAGATAAACCTATAATACAAAAAAATTTAAAAGAAAAATAAAGGATAAAATAAGTCCAAGTGATAACAATAAAAAAAAAGAAAATAATAAAAGATAAGAGATAATAATCAAAGATAAATAAAAGAATTAAAAAAAAAGATAAAATAAGTCCAAGAAGATAAAGAATAAATAATAAATAGGAGATAAGACTAAAAGATGAACAGATAAAATTAAGTGATAAATGATAAATAATAGAAGATAAAAATAAGAATAAAAAATCATTAATTAAAAAGAAAATATACAAATAACAAATAAAATGGTAATAGATAACAAAAGAGTATTGGAGTTAGAGTTGAAAAATAACCCTAAATGCCACTATAAAAGGCACAAGCCTACACATATAAAAGGGGGGCACAGAAATCAACACAGAGAGAGATTTATTAGAGAAACCACAGATTCAACGGTATACACCACCTATGGATTCAATTCACTTCACTTTCATGGCAACATTTTCACAAACTTCACTCCCAAACATAATTTTCAGAAATCACTACAGTTCATGTTGCACACCGCACTCTTGCACTTGGGTACTAATATTCATGTGTTGAGCTTTAATTCCCACCTCCCAAATCCACCTAAAAAACTTCACTTACTGTTTGGGTCCTCCTATCAGTCACGTTAAGAGGATCCCTCTTGCTTTAGGAAGCACAGCAGCGAGAGGACTGAGGTAGGTTCACCTCTTATCATCTCCATTTCACTGTCATCTTCCTAAAACCTTTCTATGGCTGCACCGTTTTTTTTTTCTATTTGAATATATATGTGGCCTATGTCATGTTCTCTAAACTGTGATGCACGCTGAATTGTCAATTATCATCAATCTTCAAGTGTTGTGGTATTTCATTAGGAATATGTCTTTGCTTTGATGATGTTGGAATATTGATAATATCACTTAAAGTACTCATTAGATTGGGTCTTGAAGTTAGAGAAAAATCTTTTAAGTGATAGAAACGAAAAGAATAAAAGAGGAATTGGAATTTATTTTTTATGGTGATGTACGGTTATTTGAAACGAAGAATGATGCCATGTTTCATCTATTGGCCATGTTAAGGGGTCTAGGATAGCTTGGAAATGGTTTCTTGATAATAAAATATGAGTTCCACGTTCAGCCATTAAATCAATTAAATGGTTTTCTTTTTAGTTAGAAACTGCCGTGTAGAGCCAGTTGAGGCTAGCTCAACTGGCGTAGGGATTTCCCCTACCCCTAAATCCCCAAGTTTAAACTTCCACAGTGTATTCCAAAAAAAAAAAAAAAAACAACTGCTGTGTAGATTTATGTAGAAGAGAAGGGGCCCAAGTTCTAACTTTTTTGTACAGTGCCTTAGTGGCCTTTAGGAAAAAATGACTCTTTCCTTTAGTAATTATGTGGCATGCTGGTGTAAGTCCCTTTCATCTCTGAAAGTTTTCTCTCCCATATAAATTTGATTCATTAGAAGAAGGGACAAAGGGGGTCATTTGGGAGAATGGTTGAAAGATCTAAAAATATAAAATTACAAGGTGATCAAATGAGAGCAAACTAGTAGAATGGAAAGGGGTGTAAAGTAGACTTTTAATTTTGATATAAGCGAAGAGCAAATAATGCATTTGTAGGAATTCCTAAGAATGGACATAGGAAATTTATATTACATCATTAACAAAAAGTGCTAAGAAATTCATAAAGAAGAAAATTTCATTAGATTTATAAAAGGTAGAAATTCATAAATTTTGGTGTGGTTAGGCATTCATAAAACTTAATAAGATTCAAGAAAATTAAGGACAAGGAATTTTTTTTTTAAAAAATCCTAATCACGAGGGACAATAGTGTTTTCCAAAATTAAATTATTTTCTAAAATTCTGGATCTAGAGAGACATGAGTATTTTCAAAAATTAAACTATTTTTTCAAAAATCTTGATCAGAGGAATATGGATATTTTTTAAAATTAAATTATTGTTTTAAAACATTCCAATTTAAAAAGAGAAGGGTTTTTCTCAAAACAAATTTATTTTAATCTCAATCTAGGAGAACAAGATTATTATCAAATAAAATCTTCCTTTAAAAAATTAAAATTTTTCTCAAACCAAAACCAAATCAAAATAAGACATTAAATAGAACACTTTGATATTGAAAAGGCCTTTAAGAATACTAATATCTTTTTTATATATAACTAATTCTTAAACTTATTCTCTTAAAATGTAGACTCTTTTTGAAATATGTGTCTAATCTCATCTTAAAAAATTGAGATAGTATAAATTTTATTTTTTTATCTTAAAAATCTATTTTCCCTTTTTCCAAAAAATAAGAGAGAGAGTTTTCTGTGGAATCACTCTAAGTGTCATGACATTGCGACACTCTAGTGATATCCATAACAACTCAAGAAGATCCACCATCTTCGAAATCCACCGTAGCACATCTCCTCGCTGAAAAATCAAGATATTTACAGAATATGCCGTTAACGGAGAACTCATTATCAGCAAATCTTGTAATGAATAGGTCGATTAGTGAAAGTTATGAAAGATGTTGTGGTTTTAATACATACATTGAGAGAAATGGAAGGAGCCATACAAAAGTAATTGGATGCAACACAAAAGAGGCTCTGTGGTATCAATCCTTGATTCAGAGGAAGAGGGTGTTCTCAAAGTCAACTTCTGAACAGCTCAGGACCTCAATGCCAACTGCATGGCGAGATCGGCCACACAACTTTGAAGTTCTATTACAGGTTTGATCATTCTTGTAACTCAAAATTCAATGAAGTTCCTAGCTATTGGTGACAAAGTTTTATTCAAAAGAATAATAGTATGGTTACCATGGTGGTAACTCCAACTACAACAGAAGAAACTTACTAGAACAATGATTTACCAAGTTCTGTAATAGACGAATCTTACTGGTTTCCAGACTCTGGAGCCACCTATCTTGTGACTCAGAGTCTCAATAATCTAAACACAGAGACAAAGTATCATGGAAAAGTTAAAATTCACATGGGTGATGACTTTGGTATTGATTTATTGCACATTGGACACTCTGCTATCGTAGTACCCTCATATCCTCGTCCTCTTATCAAATTACAAAATGCCTGCCATGTACCTAACATCACTAATAGCCTTATATGTATTTCCCAATTCTGTAAAGACAATAATATGTTCTTTGAATTTCATGATCATGCTTGCTTTGTGAAGGATACCATGACCAAAACAGTGTTGCTCAAAGGAGTATTGGATAAAGGCCTATACAAGCTTAATTGCTCAAGAGTACCAATCCCACCTCAAGACCTTATTAAAAGAGAAGTACCGCTTTCTAATTCAACTAATGAAACCACAGACTCATTTGTACTATGGCATAGAAGGTTGGGTCATCGCAGTTACCCTATTGTATCTAGAGCATTGAATTCATGTAACATCTCAACAAAGATCAATATTCGTTTTGTTTGCTCTCATTGACAAAAAGGCAAATCTGACAGAATTCCCTTTTCTAATTCCACTATCGTTGATAATAGTCCATTAAAGCTTGTTGTCTTAGATTTGTAAGGACCAACTCCAAAGCCTTCTGGAGATGGTTTGCGATATTACCCTAGTTTTGTGGATGTCCAGTCAAGATACACATGGATTTATTTCTTACAAACAAAATCCCAAGCACTAAATTGCTTGAACCACTTTCTAAAACATGCTGGAGAACAAGTTAGGTATCTACTGAAAACCCTCACAAGCCGATTGGGGGAAAGTTTAGAAAGTTTACTTCATATCTTGACTCACAGGGAATTCTATTTAGACATTCCTATCCATACACTTCCCAACAAAATGGGATTAGTGAAAGAAAGCATAAACATATTGTTGAACTTTGCCTTACTCTCCTTTCCCAAGCCAACATGCCCTTTGATTTCTGGTCTTAGGCCTTCTTTTCTGTAGCATTTCTAATAAATAGATTACTGAGTTCAGTTTTATAGTCCAGCACTCCTTTGGAAACACTGCTTAGTATCACATCAGATTATAGCTATCTAAAAGCATTTGGTTGTTTATGTTACACACATACAAGGCCTTATTAGAACCATAAACTCAATGTCAAATTAGAACTATGTTTGTTACTTGGCTACTGCAATCTGCATAAAGGTTATAAATGTCTTTCAAAAAATGGATAAAAATATATTTCTAAAATTGTGGTTTTTTATGAGAGTCAAATTCCCTATCATGCTCTATTCCAAAAGTTACCAGTTACCAACAATGAGAGTCCACCTTTTACACTTACCTCCACCATCAATTCTTAATCCATCACGAGCGATACAGTAATCATATACCCCACAAGGGTAAGTTCACCAGCAGACATCATCACAGTCCCTTAGTACCATCATCAGATTATCCGTCTCAAATACCTCCATCATAGACCAACTTAAACTGCCGATCCTATGACAACAAGATCCAAGAACAATGTATTCAAACCAAATGCCTACATGGTTAATCTGGATGAGCAAGCTCTAACCCACGATAGGTGGAAAGAAGCTATTAATGCTGAGTACAATGCCTTGCTGAAAATCAGACATGGGTTCTAGTCCCATTGCCCTCTAACAAAAGGCAAGTGGGATGCAAATGGCATTTTAAAATCAAACGAAAGCTAGATGAAATAGTGGCTAGGTACAAAGCCAGGTTCATTGAAAAAGGATTTCTTCAGCAACCAGGGAATGATTTTGGTGAGACCTTTAGCCCTTTACAATCCAAGTCATACTAACACTTGCTTTGTCCAAGAATTGCTGTATCAGACAGTTTGACATAAATAATGCATTCTTAAATGGTTCTTTGTTTGAAAAAGTGTACATGTCTCAGCCTTCAGTTTCGAAGTTCAAAACCCAATAGTGCCATTGGTTTGTAAGCTACAGAAGGCGCTATATGGTCTTAAGCAGACACCAAGAGCCTGGTACGCAAACTAAAACAATTTCTCTTCACAGCAGGGTTCAAATTGTCAAGGTCAAATCATTGTCTGTTCATTAAAATTAATGGGACAGCTAGAATCTATGTTCTGGTTTTATGTCGATGATATCATAATTACAAGGACCTTTACACAAATAGTAAATCACTTGACGCAGAATTGAATGCGACATTCTCATTGAAGGCTCTTGGAGGTTTAAATTTTTTTCTAGAATTGAGGTTAAACGTATTGACTTAGGGGTTCTACTCAATCAAACAAAGTATGCTAAGTATCTTCTATATAAATTTGGGCATGCAAGAAGTAAAGGGACGACCAACTTCAATGATCACTACTCCTAAACTTTCTTCTCAGGTTGGTTCACCGTATGAAAATCCTAAGCAATACAGGAGTGCAGTTGGTGTGCTCCAATACTTGACAGTTACATGCCTTGACATATCCTACAGTGTGAGCAAATTATCTCAATTCATGCATTGGTTGTTAGATGCTCACTGGAAAGCACTAAAAAGAGTACTGAGATATGTAAATGCAACTATTGATCATGGCATCTTGTTGTAGCCTTCACCAATGCTTAGATTGACTGGCTTTACTGATGCTGACTAAGCATTTGACCTAGATGACCGCTAATTAACGTCAAGATGTGTGTATTTCTTGGTAAGAATCTTGCGGAGCCCAAAAAACCAACGCAATGTGTCCCGATAAGCTGAATTCCAAAGTCTCGCCAGTCTAACGGCTGAAATCGTATGGATACAGTCATTACTCTCTGAGATTGGCATTGAATTATAGGGTAAACCACATTTATGATGTGATAATATGTCAACCATTGCCCTATCAGCAAATCTTGTGCATCATAGTCGAACAATGCATACGGAAATCGATATATTCTTTGTTCGGGATCATATCTTGCAAAGGAACATTTTAGTAAGTCATGTCCTAGCTGAAGAACAATTAGTGGCATTTTTACCAAACCCCTGTCGCTTACACTCTTCATTCGATTTAGAGCAAAACTCACTGTCAACCTCAACTCATTTCGGGGGAGGAAAGGGGGAGGGGTAAGAGCTTGCCTCAAAGGGGGAGTGTTAGAGTAAAGGAGCTAAAGTAGTTAAAAAATAGTTAGAGTCTATTAGGGTAGTTAATAACTATAATAAAGGTTTAGGCTTGTAATGCCTGCTATGTGTATTTGAATAGTATAATCCTTTGTGTATAAAAAGGGAAGCACTTTCACGCATGAAGGCAATGAAAATATAGTCAATTTCTTTCTCCAAATTAAGCATTTCTTTTTGTTTCAAGATTCTAACAGTAATCGTCGTGTAGCCAATTAAAATTTGCATGTCTCATTGTTTAATTTATAGAATTTAATAAATATAATAATTTAAAATTTATAAAATAAAAATTATATAAAATAAAGACACTAACATAAATGTAGTTTCTTTTTTAAATGATAATTTTTTTTTTGAAATAAAAGAAAATAAAGGAAAAAGAAAAAAACTACAACCGCACCAATCCTGGGTAAGCCACCCTGACTGTGTCCTTTAACAAAGAAAAATGATATAATTACACTTGATTAGTGTACTTTTACCTTGCGTTTGTGAGAGAAGAAAAAGTCAGATTTATTGTTTAACTTTTTCCTCCCTCACAACGTAAGCAAAGAATAACTAAAACAGATGTACCCTCCCTAACAAAACCCAGCCACAGCCATACGCAGGAGACAAGAAAGCGTCAGTCCAAGAGGACAACTAGTAGCTTTTGCAGCCAACCAAATGGCAATTCTTAATTCACTTAGGCGTGACTGACAGCGAATCTTTCAATTAAAATAGCAGAAACGTACTACAATACCTTTCTCGGTTTTGTAGCTAAGATAAGGAAATATCAAAACGTACAAAGTCTGTCATTAAACCCACAAAATCAAGTCCCACCCATCACTTCTCAACTCAGTCACCAAGTAATAATTCTTTTTGGCCTAATTTCTTCACCATCTGAATTATCAGTACTGAGAAAATGCGCTGAATTTGGGGAATATAAAGACCACTGGGCACCTCTACCCAAAAAAAAAAAAAAAACCACTGGGCACTCTTATATTGTGATCATGCTTTGTCATAAGTATCTCTGTTTGGACACTTGTAGTTGGCGACTTTTTTGGTGGTAGATTTGCACCACTCAGAATTCTCATTGGTCCCATTCCCTCCAAAAATGTGGTGGCAACAAACTAGAGCGCTGGAGATTACTAGTACGTTATAGTTCCTGGAGGGGCCAATTTGCTATGAAGGGAGTCCTCTTAAGATATGGTACAAAGGATTACTATAAAGTCTGGACCTCAATTAATTGGTTAGAGCAATGTTTTCAATGACCATCCACCAAACCACATAATGGGACAAAGCACAGTGATGGGGAATGAGATTTCATCACTAGTTCTTGATCCTTGATAAACTTTCATAGTTGATGGAGATTTACATATGTAACTGGCACTCACAACACACTAATCACTGTTAATTCATCAAGATGAAATAAAACTGAATTGTAAGTTCACACATGCAGTCATGTAGCTTGGGCATTTGGAGTATTAAGATAATGGGAATTGAAAATATCCCTCTATTGCAGTAAACATCATAATTTTTTTTGACTTTATGCTTGGTGCTTACTAGTTCAACTGGTTTGGTGATTAGAGGAAATCAAGCAATGTGTGTGGCCCAAAATGGCTAGCTAAGTTATCCAATAGTTTGCTAGCTATCCATTGTGTTAATGTACAAATTGGTGACTCGCATACCATTTTGGCTATCAGTTCCTTTATTTTTCACACAATCTTTACTTAATAAGATAAATGAACACTATTGTAAGTGAAACTTCATTAGTATTAACTTTTTAACAGGGTATCACATTCTGAGAGCTGGAAATGTATGACAATAAAGTTCTTTATGGTACGTAGGCCAAGCAAGTTTCTAATTATCCCAACTTTGTGTGCTGTAAGTACCAGCGGAAATTAATTTGATAAAAAATACTAGACTTCCCTTTAGGTTATATACAACAAATTTTTTTTTAATATTAATTGACACAAATCACTCCTACATTTCAAAATTTATATAAATTAGCCTCATACTTTAAATTATTTTTACATATCCTAAATTACTTTTACATAGATAAAAAAAACTTTTTTATAATATTAATTAAGATAAATTATCTTTACACTTCAAAATTTATATAAATTAACCCCGCATATTTTAAATTACTTTTATATATCCTAAATTACTCTCAAATCACCCTCAAATAATTTTTAATTTAGACTATATAAAAGTAATTTAAATAATTTATTAAGTGTAGAGAATAATTTATCTCTATCAATACTACATGAAATTTTTTGCAAATGACTGAAAGTGCAATAAGATTTAGTACATTTTATCTGAATTAATTTGAAATACATTTTGATCACTATTAATTGTGAAATGAGATAAATCTGTTAATTCCAATTTTAATAATATTTACGACGTAATTTTTAGGTGTATACAATTAAATCTTTTTATTAATCTTGGCAAAAGTTTGCATGCTTATGACAAAGTAATAATTGGTCCATTTGTGCAAGTGAGCGGATTATAAGCAAATCTTGATATAAGTATATCAGAAGGTGGGTCAATCGATGACATTATGTGAAAGTCGAAGAAATTCTTTTTTTTCATGAGACGATAAGAATATCTGTAATATTGGTTGATGTGATAGTGCTTTTTTAATTGATGTGACACTATATCTAATGATGTGACGCTCTTACTTTTTTTTTTTGGGGGTGATATGTTACGCTCTTACTTTGATGATTCATTCTTTGCTAATGCAATCATGATATTGTTATAATTTAAATGAAAGAAACCAAAATCACATTTTAGAATTAGTGCGAACAAAGTGAAATTTAATGTAATAAATAAAGTGAGGGTGTTGGGTGAAAAATGTGTGACAAATAAATTTATGAAAATTTAATACATAATATTTTGGATTCATTTTAATTTCTTATTACTATATATGGTTAAAATTTTAAATTTTAAATATTAAATAAATTAAAAATGTTTAAATAAACATATGAAGTATTAAAATTTCTGATAATTAAAACTCTAAACTCTTAGTCTCTATTTTTTATAAGTTTTCTTCCTGAGCCAAACACATTAGTTTATCAACTCTAGTCCATCTCCTGATAATTATCATTAATTCAATTGGTTTTTAAAATAAATTTGTAAGTATTTAATTCTCAATATATTTTTAGTTATAATTATCTATAACTAACTATTGTAATCCTAATTTCTGATTACATTCAAAATTTTTATAATAGTTTTCAAATTTGATGAGTATGATTCTTTAGAGGCTTTATATACGTATCGATTGACTGAAGGTTTCATATAAGATAGAGAAGAGTATGATATGAAGATACGTTTTTTTTGTCTTTGTTGGCGTTTGAGTTTTGATAATCAAGAAGGAATGGAAAGACAAAGATGAATATTAATCTCTTTCCCCAGTTGGTCAAGAAACTGTATAGAGGTAATGGTAGGTTGTGCTTCTACAATATATAATAGGAGATGAGAAATTGTTTAATAATTTATGATAATATTTATTGTCTAAAGAAAATGATATTAAAACGACTGCCTCTAATTTATTTGATATTATATTAAACTTATTTAAATATTTAAATAATATTGTTATATAAACATTATTTTTTTTATACCTTATTGTGCATTGGGACAAAACTCTTGTTAATTCTGAAGAAAATAATAAATACAAATAGATTCTAATCTACAAAAGGAATATTGCATGTAGATCTTTTTCCCAATAAAAACTACATAAACATTTTGTTACCTGATTATTGACGAAATAAATTCATGAAATTTTTAATTAAATTAAGGTGCTCTATTCATCAAATGTAATATCATAATTAATATGCAACTTTTGGCATATGGAAATAAGGGTTATTGTATTTTGGAATCAATACATGGTTTAATACCATCTATAATTAGAAATAAGAAATATATATATATAATTACTACCATATAAAATTATCATAATAATTTGAAAATAATTCCATAAAAAATGGTTTTACAGAGAAGAAACTTTGTGGTTTGACCCAAATTCCAAAAACTAAAAAAAAAAAAAGAAAAGAAAAAAAGTAGAGTTGTAGTTATAATTAGATATTGCATAAGAGAAGTTGTGATGCCTTTAGGATTGTAGAATTTCTACAATTTGGGATCTTTTAGGTATTGCATAAATAGCAATTTTTAGGCCAATTATTCAATACAAATTTTACCCTTGTAATAGAATTCTGAATAGTGAAATTTTTCCTTTTACCCTTGATTTTTTCCTTTCATTGGATTTTTTCATGTTAAATATTTGTATATTTTCTCTTCTCTTTCTTTAAAGTTATATTTTGTGATTTTTAATTTTGTTTGCCATTGTCATTCTATTATAACAAATTGGTATCAGAGCCTAATTCTCAATAGCTTTTACTTCAGCAATAACATCTAAGACAGACAATGAGAAATTCAATGAGTCAACCAGTTTTGCTCTCTGCCAAGTCAAGATGATAGAAATTTTGTCAAGAGAAGGCACAAAGAGGGCGCTTCTTGGGAAGACGAAGATGTCCGAGACTATGACAGATGTTGAATGGGATAATATGGATGACAAAATTCTTTCTTCTATTTAGTTGTGCTTGAGTAATGAAGTTCTTTAAAAAATTCTCACTAAGGACACTGCAACAGGTGCATGGTTGAAATAGGAGAGTTTGTACAGGACAAAATCTCTCACCAACAGGCTACAGTTAAAGCAACATCTCTATACTCTGTGAATGTCTAAAGGTACTCCACTGAAATCTCATATAGTAGAGTTTACTTCCATCATTACTGATTTAAGTAAGATAGATGTGAAGATTGATTATGAGGATTAAGCACTTTTACTATTATGTTTATTGCCTACTGCTTATAAAAATTTTAAAGACACTATAATCTATAGTAGAAAAGAAATTTTCTTTGATAATGTCAGGTCAAATTTACAAACAAGCTAAAAAAATTGATAATAATTTGACATCTATTGAACAGGGTGATCAGAGTGTTAATTTATTTGTTGATAAAGGAATAAGCAAGGAGAGAAATCCTAATTCTAACAAGTTTAGATCAAAGTCTAAACATAAGAATCTAACTTGTAATTATTACAAAAAGAAGGGACATATTAAATCTGACTACTTTAAATTGAAGAAAAAAGAAAAAGCAAGTGACAATAAAGGGAAGGCTAAATCAAGAGAAGCTAATGTAGCAAAAGATGAGATAAGTGATATGCTTTGTGTTACTAATACTAAAATCAGATTTGAAACTAGTTGGGTGATGGATTTAAGAGCTACACAGCATATGACTCTTAATAGGGACTGGTTTACCACTTATGAGCCGTTCAATGGAGGTGTGTTTATGGGTAATGATCATCTTTGTAAAGTTACTAGAATAGGCATTGTGCAAATTAAAATGCATGATGGCATGATCAAAACTTTGACAAATGTGAAACACATTCCAAATTTGAAAAGAAATTTAATTTCGCTGGGTACTCTAAAAAAGAATGGCTATAAATATAAAAGTGAAGACGGTGTGCTTAAAGTCTCTAAGGGTGCACTTTTGCTAATGAAAACAAACAGATTTGGCATTTTGTATTTCTTGCAGGGTTTTACTATTATAGGTTCAGCTGCAATTGCTGCTACTTCTATTTCTGATTCAGATGTTACTAAATTTTTGTACATGAGACTAGGGCATATGAGTGAGAGAGGCATGACAACATTGAGTAAGAGAGGTTTGTTAGGTGGCCAGATTACAAGAAAGATGGAGTTTTGTGAACATTGTGTCTTTAGCAAACAAAAGTGGTTGAGTTTCAGTTTAGCCATTCAGAAGATAAAAGAAACTCTTGATTACATTCATTTAGACCTTTAGGGGTCCTCTTAAGTTCCCTCTAAAGGTAGTCACTTTAGATACATGTTGACTATTATTGATGATTATTCAAGAAAAATTTGGATCTATTTTCTGAAACAAAAAAGTCAAGTATTTGTGACTTTTAAGCAATGGAAGACTTTACTTGAAAAGTAGACAAGAAAACAGATCAAGAGACTCAGAACACATAATGGCCTTGAATTTTGTAATGATGAGTTTAATGAGTTTTGCAAGAAAGAAGGCATTGCTCAGCATAAAACTGTGTGAAAACACCTCAACATAATGGTGTTGCAAAAAGAATGAACAAAACTCTTCTTGAAAAGGCTTAGCGTATGCTTTCAAATGCAAGCTTAGGTAAGAAATTTTGGATTGAAACTGTTAACACAGCTTGCTGCTTAGTGAACCAATCTCCTCATACAGCCATTAAATACAAAATACTAAAGAGGTATGATCTAGTAAACATGCTGATTATTCTATTTTGAAAATTTTTGGCTATCCTTCTTATGCACATGTTAATGAAGGAAAGCTTGAGCCTAGGGCAAAGAAATGTTATTTCTTGGGTACTCATCTAGTTTGAAAGGATAAAGATTATGTTATCCAGATCAGTCCAAATTTCTTATTAGCAGAGGTGTAACTTTTTATGAATATTTCATGCTTGCAAAGAAAGAAGTTACAGAATCAGTTATTCAAAATAATGAAAAACGTGGAGATTAGGTGGAGTTTAAAGTTTATGTTCAGGCTAAACAATTCTCTATTCCTAGCTCTACAGATGGCGATTTAGAAGAGACTTCAAAATCTTCACAAGTGCAGTCTTACACCATAACTAAGGACAAGCCAAGGAGAACTATTAAACCACCTGGAAGTATGGTTGTTCAGATTTTACCTATTGTCTTGCTGTAGCAGAAGAGGTAAAGTACAATGAGCCTAGAAAGTACAATGAGCCTAGAAGCTACAATGAGGTAATATCTTTTCAAAATATTGCAAATTAGATCTCTGCTATGCAAGAAGAGATTCAATCTCTTTAGAAAAATCAAAGTTAGACACTTGTGAAGCCACTAAAAAAGAAGAAGATTGTTGGCTACAAGTGAGTATTCAAGAAAAAGTCTAATACCTCAAGTGCCTCAGATGTCAAATACAAGGCAAGGTTGGTAAATAAAGACTACAATTAGATTTATATACATCAACCCAAGGGGTTTGTAGTTGTTGGTAAAGAAGATCATGTTTGCTTGCTAAAGAAGTCCTAGTATGGTCTTAAACAATCTCCTAAATAGTGGTATAAAAGGTTTGACTCTTATATGGGAGTTATTAGATTTTAAAGATCCAATTATGATAATTACGTATACTTTACAAGGCTTCTTGATAAATCTTTTTGTGTATTTGCTATTATATATTTATGATATATTAGTTGCAGCATCTACATGACTGAGATAAAGAAAGTGAAATAGCAGTTGAGTTCTGAATTTGATATGAAAGATTTGAGAGCTACTAAAAAGATTCTTGGTATTGAGATTATAAGAGACAGGCCAAATAGGAAACTATACCTTTCTTATAAACCTTTTATTAAAAAGGTATTGAGTTGATTTGGCATGAAAAATGCCAAACCATTGTCTACTCCTCTTGTTGCTCATTTCAGACTTTCAGTAGATTTATGTCCAACAACAGATAAAGAGATGAATCACATGTCATGCATTCTTTATTTCAATGCAGTTGGGAACATTATATATTTGATGTATGCACCAGACTTGATATAGCATAAGCAGCCAATGTTGTGAGCAAATATTTAGCTAATCCTAGCAAACAATAGTAAGAAGCAGTTAAGTGAATACTTAGGTACTTGGTAGGTACTGCAAATGCTCATTTGATATATGAAAAAAGTAATAATAGTTTGACAAGTTTTGTGGACTTAGACTATGCTAGAGTTCTTGATAAGAAGAGGTCTTTGACAGGATCTATTTTTTCTATAGGAGGTTGTACAATCAGTCGAAAGGCTATACTTCAATCTACAATTACTCAATCTACCATAGAGGCAGAGTATATGGCAATTGCAGAGGCTGTTAAGGAAGTAATTTGGCTAAAAGGTTTAGTTGATGAAATTACTTTTGAATTTATTTCTGTTGTTATTTACTGTGATAGTCAGAGTACAATTCACTTAGCTAAAGATCAGATGTATCATGAAAGAGTCAAACATATTGACATCAAGTATCATTTTGTTCGGGACGGTTTTACCAAGGATAAAATTTTCATTAAGAAGATTCATACTACAGACAATCTAGCTGATATGCTCACTAAACCTTTGCATGTTAAGAAGTTCAAGTATTGCTTGGACTTAATTGGTGTTCATTGTTGAGTTTTGCTCTTTAGAGCTTTTATGGAAGAGGTAGAGAGCTTCTTTGTTGAAGTTTGTTTTTAGAATCTATGTCAAGATGGAGATTGTTGTGGTTTGACCCAAATTCCAAAAACCAAAAAAAAAAAGAGAAAAAAAAAGGAGAGTTGTAGTTATAATTGAATACTGCATAAAAGAAGTTGTGATGCCTTTAGGATTGTAGAATTTATGAGTATTACATAAAATAGCAGTTTTTTGAGTCAATTATTCAGTACAAATTTTAGCCTTGTAATAGAATTTTGAATGATGAAAATTTCCCTTTTGTTCGTGATTTTTTTCTTTTCATTAGATTTTTTCACGTTAAATATTTGTATATTTTTTTTCTCTTTCTCTGAAATTGTATTTTGTAATTTTTAATTTTGTTTGCCATCATCATTCTGCCATAATAGAAACTTTATTAGAATATCTTAAATTCATGAATTTTTATATCAATGTAGAAGCTTAAATATAATACTTCAATTTCAAAATGGTGAAATAAATATAACCTACAATTTCAAACCTTTTTCAGTTAATTCTTCTATTTTTACAAATTAAAATTCAACAAAATATTATTTAAAAGAATATAAATTATTAAATTTATTATACTTCATATACTAAATTGCGAGACCTTACAAATTTAATTAACCATAATTCCACATTTTATGAAAATTCTGTAACCCATGACTACATTTTCCTAATTTCTATATACGCCATTTTCTTCACAGCCTCTCCATTCACTTTTGCTCCAAATAGACCTATAAGGTTATGCAAGTGAATAACAAGTATCATGTTTGATGCATGATTATGAATTTTGATTCCCTAAGTTTTCTAAAAAAATGTATAAGATAAAGTTGAAGAGAAACAATAGAGTAACATATCATGCAAATTTGTATTTCTCTATGCAAGTTTAATGGATCTCACCGGTAAAAGTGTCTACTATTCCCCAATTTTATATTCCATAAATTTTCTAAGGAAATTTAGGATATCTAAATACGAGGATTATCTAGGTCCATTAAAACACATAAAAAAAATTAAATTAACAGAAAGTGAAAGTACAATGATATCATTTATTGCAATTAAAGTAAATATTGCATGGCAATATCATATGCTTTCATTTTATTAAATGAGACAATTTATGATTATCATAGTTAATCTTATATATTTCTCACCTTATAAACTCTACATAACAATCAAATGTGAATTTTCCATCAAATATCAATTTCTTGAACAATCATCTTGTTAGTTAGTTAGAGAATATGTATCGCATTACTATAAGTGTTGACTGGCCCAAGTCAACCTATCCTGACCCACCCATTTTGACCCAGAGGCATGATAAGATGGGTTAAAAATTCCATTTATAAATGAGTTGGAATTTGCTTTCTAATCGGGTTGAATAAACTAACTTAATGAGGTAATGCATCTTTACATTTAAATATGACAGTCTGCCTTCTTTTATCTTAACCCATCGATTAGGACAGGACAGACTAAAAACCAACTTATAATTGGCCATAAAAATATGCGCCGAACTTACTTTGTAAGGTGAGTCCGGCCAACCAAACAAGCTTAATTCTTATTGACACCTCCGCACATTACTACAAAAAGCTGAACAAGAAGAAAAGAAAATGAAAGGAAATCAGCTTCAGACCAAAAAATGGAAAGGAAGCCTGTCACAGTATAATGGCTTGCAAGGCAGGGACGTAATGTAGTGCCCAGGGAAAATAGACTAGTTGGAGTAGATATGAACCCACTAAAATGGCCTACGGACTTTGGTCGTATCTATTACAGAGATAATATAAAATTTATTTTTGAGCTTAATCTTTTAATATAAATAGTTTCTTGATATTTTTTAAAATTAAATGATTGAAAATTTAATTTTTAATATAATTTAAAATTTAAAATTATTTATATTTTATATTTAAAAAAAAAAACTTGTGTGTGTGAAGGAAAAGAACACATAAAACCCTTGTTTAAAGTTTACGTGCTTGCTGTACGTATCATGGATAAGAAAATCATATCAAAATGACTTGAGTTAAATGGAATGAAACCAAGAACTTGGATTGAGTTAAAAAAGGAGGGAAACAAAAAGATGATAGTTATTAAATCTCGACACTCTGCATCTCTGATTAAACAAGTTGGGGTTGAACGTCGAAACTGAAGCGTCAGAATGTTAGATGTCAAAACTATTTGATATAGATGCAAATTATAGCTCCTTTCCCACTATGCATATAAGTACACGGAACCATTTTATTCTAAAACAAAGACTTCAAAGACGAGACAGACCCAAAATCGGCTCACGGAAACCAGCAATATTTCGATTGACCTGACCAGACTTGTTCTTGGACTGCAGATTCTCGGATACCACAAAGGCCTTTGCCTGGACCCTCAGTTCGAACTTCTGAATCTTACCAGTTGAAGTTTTTGGCAGCTCTGGCAAGAACTTCACCATCTTTGGGACCATGAAATGTGGCAAATTCTTCCTACAAAAAGCTATAATTTCTGCCTCATTTACATCATCTGTCTTGCCTGCTGAGCCTTTCTTCAAAGATATAAATGCACATGGGCTCTCGCCCCATCTTGGGTGTGGCATTGCCACCACTGCAGCCTCCAACACGCTTGGATGCTTATACAGAACTGACTCTACTTCTACACTGCTTATGTTTTCCCCACCAGATATGATCACATCTTTAGACCTGTCCTTAATTTCCAAATATCCATCTGGGTGTATAACGCCAACATCCCCAGTGAGAAACCAATTTCCATTTTTGAAAGCTTTTGCGGTTGCTTCTGGGTCTTTATAGTACCCTTTCATTATGCTACTTCCCCTTAACATAATCTCTCCCATTGTCTTCCCATCTCTTGGCACACTTTCCATTGTTTCTAAGTTCTTCACATCCACATCTGCAAGAGTTAAAATGCTAATACCTTGACGGGATTTCAGTTGTGCTTGTTCCTTTTTTGGTAGCTGATTCCACTGGTGCTGCCACTCACACACAAGGGCTGGTCCAGTTGCCTCAGTTAGCCCATATGCATGTGTGACATGAAATCCAAGTGACTCAATTTGCTCAAGCAATGACGCTGGTGGTGGCGCTCCTCCGGTGAGTACCTGTACTGGAGTTTTGATTTCGTAGCGCTCACTTGGTTTGGCTTCTAAAATGATGTTGAATACAATGGGAGCACAGCACATGTGTGTCACGTTATGTAGAGCTATGTTTCTGTAGATGTCATATGCTGTAGTGTTGCGAAGGCAAACATTAGTACCACCACGTGCAGCCACACCCCATGTGAAGGTCCAGCCATTGCAATGGAACATTGGTAGTGTCCACAGATAAACTGGTTCACTATCCATTTCCCACCCTAGAATTAGGCTGAGAGTGCTGAGGTAGGCTCCTCTGTGGCTGTAGACTACTCCTTTGGGTGCTGAGGTTGTTCCTGATGTATAATTCAAAGCAACTGGAGCCCATTCATCTTGGATTTCCTCTGGAATATAATTGGGATCACCTTGATGGACCAGTTGCTCATATTCCAGCTCACCTAATCGGATGCCGGTGGGCGAGTTTATGTCATCAATGACAATGACTAATGGACAAGATGAGTAGTACTTTTCAGTTGCCTGTGCAGCCTGATGAACGTGCTCGTCCATGAGCCGTCGGATGGCTTCCCTTGCCTTTGAAACAGACTCATAGTCCACAAAAAGGACCTTGGTTTCAGAGTGCCGGAGAATGGTGGCTATGTTATTAGCATCCAGACGGGTATTAATGGTGTTGAGCACAGCACCAGCCATAGGCACTGCAAAATGCATCTCATACATTGCTGGAATATTAGGCGCCAGCACTGATACCTGTGCAAAAAACCAATTATTAGTATATCAATCTTTGAATACTGATAAATGAATCATATACCTGCATGATGATCCACAAAAATTTCCTAATAGTACAAGGAAAGACAATACCATTCAAATTTATTTATTATGTTTCACCAGAACTTATTTCGTACAAAAGCCACTCTTGGAATTTAACTTCCCAATATTTATGCTTGTCCCAGAAATTTTGTGCATGAAAATTGTTACTTACAACATCATTCTTAGCAATGTTGAGAGCACGGAGGGAGAAAGCAAGACGGCGGCAGCGCTCATAAGTTTGTCCCCATGTGAAACTGGTTCCTTCGTGGATCACGGAGGCACGGTTGGCATAGCATGCAGCAGCTCTCTTCAGGAAAGTCACAGGGCTGAGCGAGGTATAGTTTGCTTGGCATTTTGGAAGATTGTCCATTTGGAGTTGGACTTTCTAGCTACGTAGGATGCAAAAGGCTATGATTTGCTTGGTATATTATTCCCAATTGAGAGGAAGAAATAGAGAAATGGGACAAGTGGGTTATTTTGGTTTCGCTAAGAATGTGCACTTCATGTGGTTCAGATGGGTTTATATAGGAAAATTGGCCCTGGTATGATAAGTTTGGCAAGCGTAGATCAGATGAAGACCACGTTATTTGGAAGGAGTGTGGGGGCCAGAGTGCAACAAAGAAAATTCTGTGAACCTTTTGTGTGGAATTTAACATGGAAGTTGTGTTCATACTACTACTACTACATGGGAGTCAGTCTGAACACAAGGCATGACTATTGAGTAGAGACTGTAGACATTATTTTTTTAGATTCCAAAATGCCATGCCATGTTGCACAGCATATAAATTGGAAAAGCATTTAATTGAATTGAATTTGAGCCTGCTTGACCACCAAGCTCCTCACTCCAAAATCAACAACCATGCTTAACAACAAGTAATAAAAGCCTAGCCCACTTCCCGGGCCCTGGATGCTGACGTCTATCTCTTTCTTTGATTTTTTGGGCAACAAACATATTTTCAAACAGTTGGCGTTCAAAGTCGGACTACCATTTCAAGTGTCATTTCATATGAATTAGTCTTCAAGTAAAAGATTACCAGCAGTTTAACAACCACTGAAAGAATTTTCTCCGCATTTAGGACAGAGCATATATATATATATATATATTTGTTTAAAAGTAAAAGAGGAATACAACACAGCATATATATTATAGAGAGAGTTCAGAAATTTAGGACCACCCAAAACCATTCAATTTCAATTAAAAGGGTGGAAAATTTTTGGAAAAATCTTATTATTATAATATATTAAATTTTATAAATTACATTATACATTCAAACATTTAGTCGTCCAACTGTGAGAAAGTTTTTTTAAATACTGTCCCGTAAAGTACGGTAATCCGGCCAATTTGGGTCCATAATTGTTCATTCAGAGTGTGACGCTTGTGAATTTCGACTTCACTCGTTTTGCCAAGAATATTTCAAAGGACATTAGTTATAGAAAAAACAACAACAAGAAGGGAGGTTGGCTGTTCAGTGAGAAAATGTTGGGAATACAATATTCAAACACTTTATTTTATGCAACACCGTTGGACAACGCTGCGGCCACGTGTTTAGCTATATTGATGATGTGATTAAAGCTGATGTTCCATTTAATCATTGTTGTGTTCTTTTTTTTATTGTTTTGTCACATAAATAACATTGCTGAAACGTTATTTACCAAACGTAGTAATAATATTTTTATATTTTATGAGAACGAGCAAAATTTAAAGTAATTCATCTGTAAAGTTTAAATTTAAAATTATTTTTTTAATAAATAATCTATAAATATTAGAATAAATTTTTATTAAAATTTATAATATACTTTAATTTCAAAATTAATTATCTTTTCTCACCTTAAATTTTAGGTTAAAAAGAAACTCTTCATTTCCTCATAAATAATAAAAAAGAAAAAAAGAAGAAGAAGGAAATAGAATAAATGGCCAACGGCCAAGACAAAGAGCCATGATGCGGGAATACAGAATAACTTGAAAAATCTGGAGCAAACTTGCATTAAAAAAGTGGATTCCAAATAATCTAATAAACTTTGAAAGACATCGGCATCAATTAATTATGACAAAATTAAAGAGATTAAATATGGTCGAGGGACTTAAATAATTTGAAGGAGATCATAGATTCAAACCCTATACTCCACTCAAATAACAAAAAAAATCGATAAAAATAGAATTATAAATAAAAGTTAGTTCCAATCAATGGAGGTTGATTTATCATTACAAAGTTTCTTTTTCTTGATTGTCATAATTATGGATTTTTTTTCAAATATGATCAATGACAAAACATTGTTAATTTTAACTGTCATATTAGTTGATGTACCAAAAAAATTGTCATATTATTTGAGGGTTAATTCTATGGTACTAGGAGTGCAACTTATAGTACACATATTTAGAGTGTATGTGTTCAAATAAGAAGAAAGAATGAGTTTTTTTGAACAATTTTATCCATTGATATGAATAACTTTTTGATCAAGTAAATAATGAAGCCATTAGTTGTTAAGTTAATTATATGGACTTGTGTCCTAAATATATGCCATGCATGATCATCTCTGAATTTAGATGCTTGAAAAACTAATCTGAATGTCATAGAAACCTTCTTATTTGAGATCAGTGTGCATTAAATGGACTTGGATGAAGTCATCATTGTTGATGGGATAGGCAAAAATTTCAGAACTAAATGCCCTTAAATGTAAAAAATTCGCTCAAAATATATCAATCAAGAAGATTTACCAAATTCGAATAGTAAACAAACACAAAAACCTTTTGTGAATTACATTGTAGCTAGTTGACTAATTTGTTTGAGTAGCAAGCGATGATATAAGAAAGATTAATGCTTCTTAGTGTGCATAGCTAACATAGGCCAAGAAAATTGATAAGGAATAGGGGTTTCTATCACAAAATAATAATAATAATAATAATAATAATAATAATAATAATAATAATAATAATAATAATAATAATAATAATAATAATAATAATAATAATAATAATAATAATAATAATAATAATAATAAGGAATTGATCACTCCAAAGCCCCAAAACGTGAAAATGTAATAATATTGTTATAATTGATGTAGTTAATGCCAGTGCACAAGAACTTATTTATGAGCGATTGGACATAATCATATATGTATTTAAGATTTTCTTGAGAGGCTGATTCTATGGAGAATCCTACTACTTTAACACGTTTTCACTTACATCATCTTCTCACTTTTAAGTGAGAGCCACGTAGGACTTTCATTTAAAAGTGTGAAAATGATCCGAGTAAAAGAGTGTCGGAGTATCGTTATTGTTATATGAATTATTGAAAGGAAAATTAGTGTAAGTTGCAGACTTCGTTAGTGGAATGTTAGTGTGTGGAAATATTGTGGACTTAGGCAATAATTGGCTACTTTTATTTCTTTTCTGCTGTACCTGCTTTCTTGGTTTCATTTGTAGCAGAATTTTTTTGCAGCTAGTTTCTGAGTTGGTGGTTGGATTCAAGGAGTTCAAGCAATTGATGAAGATATATAGATGAAGAAACATCATAAACCAATAACCCCCTAACCCATAAAAAAAAAAAAATGGTGGTGCATCACTTTAATTTAGGAAAAAAAAAGTTTCTACATTAAAGGGTTCACAACATTTTCCTTCTTAATGGTGTGCATTTTTGAATTAATTGATTTGATAGTTTTGTTTGTATGATTTAATAAATTTAATTGTTTAAATTCTGTAAACCAGATTTATGTGAGAAGAAATTAAAGTGTGAAAATAGAGAAATTGATTAATTTAAAGTAGAGCTGTTAGATGATAGCTTGAGATAGTTTTATGACTTGACTGCCAAGTTTTGATAATGGAACGAGAAGGGAAAGCCTGAATACTTACTATTACTGACTTGAGACCATCAAGAGGAAGACTATTAAAAAGAAAAACGGATTGTGACGAAGGACAGGCGAAACTTGCCCCATTGCTTTCATTATTCATTTGGTTGTTAATTTGTTTTTAGCTCCCAATTTTCCACAGCACCAGCTAGAAACCATTTGATTGTTAAACTTCATTTTAATGAACAGCTATCAAATATTCTGATGACATATACATATCTTTTAAAGTTTTAGTGTATTCCACAATTCCGCTGCAATTTGTTGAATTAATGAGTTGCGAGCATTCCACAGCTTTTCCACGAAATTGTATGGAAGATGGGTAAACGTCTTTTCTTCTCCTCCACACTTGAAAAAGTTGTCTTGGCCATCCTTCTGTTTCACTGAATAATAATTAATTCAACAGCTTTTGGTCTAGTCTCCTAG
Organism: Dicorynia guianensis; assembly: GCA_037013595.1. Taxonomy (NCBI): domain Eukaryota; kingdom Viridiplantae; phylum Streptophyta; class Magnoliopsida; order Fabales; family Fabaceae; genus Dicorynia; species Dicorynia guianensis. The sequence continues at coordinate 16,861,309 of JASUAB010000002.1, read as the reverse complement.
AATTTCTTGCCACCATGACTATACATAGTGCAGGGCATAAACCCTAAGATATAACAAATGAAAGTTAACAAGAAGAAAGCTATATATATACACATAAATACACATGTTGACTATACATCAACTAGCGGTTTTTGTTAATTCTTGCCCACTAAGAAAATGGTTTGCAATTTCCAATAACTTTAAAGGAGGTACGTACTTATTTTTTCTTCCATAAATCAATGTTGATCGATCCCCTTTTGCATGCTTTTCTCTCCTTTGTTTTGTTTTTCTTCCTTATCCACTTTCTTTTCTGATTCTGCATTTGTAATCCACCCACTGCATTATGTCGAGAATCAACTATGTTACCTTAAAGTTTAAATTATATCAAAATTTAATCTAATATTTTAAGAAGGAAAGTAGGTAGGGATTAAATTCTTGACTAATTAAAAGTTTTAATTTTAAGTTAAGAATTAATTATCTTATAAGCTTAAACTTTTAGGTATAAATACAAAATAATTTTATATGTCTAACAATTTCTTGATTGAAACATATATTTCCCTTGTGGTTGTGATATCATTTGGGTTTGATTGTCCTTTTTCCTGTGATAACAAGAAAAGTAGAAGTAACTTAATCTACACACATACAAAATCTTAATTTTGAATTTAAGAATTTGAAAAGCAATAGCCTAACAACTATGTGTCACTGTACCTATTAAAAATGCCTGCTAATGTGCATCTTAATCTCATCTGCTGCACTTCATTATCGTTACCTTACTTTTTTCCTTTCTTTTTTTTTATCTTCTTATATCATCTATATATCACATATATATTCTACCACAATTTAAATGTGCATTTTCATTAAATCCAATATTTGCTGAAAATTAAATACTACAGGAAAAGTTGCTTTGCCATGCAGCAGTGGGGGATTTGTTGAGTGAATTCTTCATGGTTTATGAAATATTTTCTCACTCGAACTAATGAAATAAATCATACAATGTGATTTTGAAGTGGAAGATTAAGCTTAATTTGAATATTTAATTTATATTGTTTATTCTAAATTGTCATTTGTATAAAAAATTTGGAGTGACTGAGTTATACTGAAGATTTGAATTAACTAATGAGTTTGCTACCTCCTTAGTCCACAAATGCTGCCTTGGTCTGTCCAAAAGGAAATTCAACAGTGAAACTGACTTGAGTTTTGCGATGACCGGCCAAAAGGGTATTATTCCCCAGGCATGACCCGAACAAAAATTTAGAAATATTTTCATTTTTAATAATTCATGCTAAATTGACGATAGGGATGCGATATATAGTATATGAAACCTTGTGATTAATTATAAATTTGGTGCATTAATAATGATTTGTTGCCTTTGATAGACATAAATTGAGCAGGAAATCATCTCCTATAAGAAGACAGTATTGCATCATGTATGCTGTGTGTATTTAATTAATTATTTAATATAAAAAATGACTACATATGATCATATAATAAGTATATATGCTATATGACTTTATGAAACATCAAATTTATGTTTATCATTATTAATGGTTTACAGCTTTGAAGAAAAGGACACTCATTTTCTTTTTCTTTACTAAAAGTCTTTTTTCTAATTAATTATTTGTTATGGTTTCCTAATAGGAGATCGTGGAGATTTTTTTTTTTGAACAATGAGGCAAGAGCCCAAAAATGAAAGAAGAAAGAAAAGAACTACACTACAGTATGCCTGAGAGAAGCAATTCTCAAAGCATCAGCTAACATCAAGAACTCCATTTCACTGTTTACACCAATTTGTGTTACATGGTCTTCATTATACTTAATATCCGGTACCATATACAAATGAACCCGTTTGTGCATTTGAGACCTATGAACCCTTTGCTCAGAATTTAATCCATATTCTCACCATGTGTTACGTTTTCATCCTAGGGGTCTATAATCATGTTCCTACTCCAAATATTGCGGATGAAATATGAATATATTGTTTGATTGTTTTGTTGCGTCTGTTCAATCCCATTGGGAGCAGGTTTGATATTATGTACATGATGTAGAAAATAAATTTTCCATACAGAAAACAATCAAAAATGATCATTAACCCGCACAAGCTATGTTTGCATATACAATAAGGAGATTAGGAATTTATGAATACCTGATGTTATGTTATAATTTCTATGATTTCTCATTGCTACACAGAAAATAAACACACGAATATGATTAGGAAAATTATTTAGTCACAAGAGGGAACTTCTCAATTGACTCATTATATTCCAAATGAAACACATTAATGAGCGAGCAACACAACATATATAAGTAGAGGTAGGTACCTCATTTTGTGCTGATAAGATTTGGTTAACCTAACCCTTATAGGTTAATCTACACAAGGCCTAATAACCAAAATGATCCCTAGTAATAATGATCACAATCAGAATTTAATTCAAGTTTCACAAAATTGATTAAAATATTCATCTGAGTTTTTTTTTTAAATTAATTGATATATGTTAGTTCATAATAAAATTATTCTTACAATCTCCCATTTAGTCTACATATATTACGTTTGGAAAGAAAAGGTTTCTAGATTAACATTTATGAATTTTTGTCACAAAAGTTGACACATGTGAATCTTTCAATATTAGCTAAAACAAAACTTAAGTTTGAAGTGAGATCTTAAGTGCCCAATAATGCAGAAGATTGTGTCTAAGAAAGATACTTATATCACACATGTCAAAGTACTCATAAACTTGTTACTCAAGTAACATGAACAAGTGTGATAAAGATATGCATTATGAAAATTGTGATTTATGTGGAATCCTTAACAAAATGATTCAAGCATCCAGGCAAGATGCTTACTGAGAACTAACAATATTATTGATTATAACAAAATTGTGATTGGGTTCAAATGTGTCTTTTGAGGTCAACATAAGCAACATGTTACACATAACAAATTACACACAAAATAATATGTGGCATTAAATCAACAATGGTTAGTATCTTAAGACATACGACATTGCCATGTATAACACCACATATAACTCCAAGTAACCTTGAGCATCTCATATGAGTTTAATAACACCCATATAAGTTACATGGTCCTAAAATAGTTTTGCTATCAAGCCTTTGATTAGGGAATTCACAACCATGAGCTTGATGATTATATGCCCATTGATGCGAGTCTAAAGTCTAGTATTTTTTTAAGATAACAAATAGATACTTGACCTCCAAAATATTTAATGCATGCAAAGTCTTGTTATAAGAGAAACATATAGTAGTAAAGTTATCCCAACAAATAGATGAGGACTAAGAGTACTCTCTATAAATCCTATTAACAAGTTCCAAAGCCAAACAACTTCATGAAGAGCCTTGTAACAATCAATGTACTCTTTCTCCAAGATAAAAGATAAATTTCTCTAGTTGTACATATTTCCTCTTCACATAATACATAAAGTATAGTGTGTATTCTTTAAAAACAAAAGAAGATAAGGCTATGTTTGCTTTGACTGATTTCTATTTTCATTTTTAATAAAAATAGAAAATGGTAGTGAAAATGCATTTGCTTGCAAAAAGTAAAAATGTTTCTAAAAGAAGGCTAAACAATAAAAAGATGTTTTCAATGTTTCCTATGTAAAATTTTTAAAATAGAAAATGTAAATTGAAAATATAATGGTAATTTTGAAATTACTATGTAAACCTTAAATTCTAAATTTTAAAACCCTTAACCCTAAATCCTAACTCATAAATTCCTGAACCCCAAAGTACTAGATTCTAAACCCCAAATCCCATAATCCAAAACCCTAAAACTTTAAGTCCTAAATTTTAAAATTTTAAACCCTAAACTGCTACAACCCAAAACCTAAACCCCAAACTATAACCCTAAAACTAGAAATACTAAAACCCTAGAATCTTAAAGCCTAAAGCCTAAACCTTTAACCCTAAATCCTAAATCCCAAACCCAAAACCCAAAAATCCAAAACCTCACAATCCTAAAGTCCTAAATTCCCAAACCCTAAAACCCTAAATCCCAAAACCCTTAAAATCTAAACTCTAAACCTCAAAACCTGAAACCCAAAATCCCAAACCTTAAATCCTAAATTTTAAACCATAAAACCAAACCCTAAACTCTCACCCCAAATTTTAAACCCTAAAACCTAAATCCTCAATCTTAAGCCAAACACATTATTTTTATTTTTTGGAAATAGAATTTGACTAATGCAAACCAAACATAATTTCATTTTCAAAAGAAAATTGTTTTCAATAAAAACAAATTCATATGACAACTGAAAATATTTTTCCAAACAAATGTACCCTAATATACTAGTCCTAAACAAATTGTGAACATAAAATTATAGACATTGCAACAACACCATAACAAATTAACTCATTTATCTTAAGTCCATCCTTATTTCAATTTAACTAAAACAAATTAAGTCAGCTATCCTAAGTCCTTTCATGTTCCAATTTTCATATCAAGTGACAAATGAGAAGTTTTTCTTACTAACCTAAACAACACTAAAGAATGACAACCCAAATTGAGATTGTAGCTGGAAATTGTTGCAAAAATCATCCACAATAGAGAGGAAACCATTGTAAGTTTCCAAAATGAAAAATGGATAAATAGGCAACTTTAACTAGTAAAAATGGACCTAAAAAGAAGAGAAGTCGCTAGCAGAGGGTGGAAATAGCTAAAGATGGTCAGAAAACATTGTAAATCATAAAAAAATGGCTAGGGAAAGAGAATGAGAGAGAGAGATAGGTAATACACCAGAGAAGAAAGTGAGAGGAAGGTCACAAGATGCAAGTTTAATTCATATTTACTAAGGGATTACTGATGGAAATTCCTTTGGCAATTTCTAGTGTAGTTTAATGAAATAGTGTGCTTTGATTATTGAGGGAACTTTCATTGGTAATCCAATGGATATTTTAAAAAGCTTATCACCCATTAATGGTGACATACCCCTAACCAATGAAATTTTTGTGCTAGATCACCAATGGAGTTTTTTGTTTGCAATTCGATAAATTTTTCAAATACAAGCCACAATTTGGACCAATGGAAATTGACTATTAATATGCCAATAGAAATTCTATTGGTAGTCTGATAGTAGCTTTGACCATTGGCATAATGTTTGATGTGTGCCATGTGTTCTATTTATCGATAGTATTTCAATCAATAACGTGTTTCACCCTTGCTAGTTGGCAATAGGACTATATGCCATGTATTTTCTTTAATGATGGTATTTCTATTGATAAATAATTTAAAACAATATTTATTTTCAATTAAATTCAAAACTTGATTTCTAATTAAATTCAATACCTACTTCATATTTAAATCAATACTTAATTTCATCTATTTAGAAAATACTTAATCCATAATTTAAATGTGTAATTAATTTCATATTTAAATTAGTACTTAATTTCATCTATTTAAATCAGTGCTTAATCCTTGATTAAAATCAGAACATAAATATCATTTAATGTCAACACATCTAATGTGTACATACAAACATGGCATTACAATTATCAATTTCAATGTGTCAAATAGGTTAGGCTTTGCAATGCCTTCAAAGTTGGTCACATAATCAACTTCTTCCTCCATATGCTGCATGCAACTACAATTTACCTCTTGAATTTGAACTTCTTTGAAACCCTCACCATCATTGGGTAAGGAACTAACTAGTTCCTCATCAAGGGGCAAGATCTCAACCTGCAATGGTGTATCAGATTGGTAACATAGTTTTATGTCATTCTCAATTTTGACTCAACCACTTAGCTTGGTCTTTATGACTACCAACTAGCTATGATCTCTACCTCGATATACACTCAGGTAAGGAACATAAATAGCTTGCCTCACTGCTATGTGACAATGAATGAATCAAAGTGTCTATATCTATAGGACTGGTTTACTTCAATAATTTTGAACCAAGTATAGAATCTTGTGCTTGGTAGTTTAGTGGGGTCAAACCACTTATAGTAAAATAGGACAACATTCTTCCAAGGATACCAAGATAATACAATTCCAGAACCTCCTTAAGCATGTTGTAATGTCACCCTTACCATCTGTATTAGTTCCTTTGACCCAAACACTAGAGTTGTTTTTTTTTCCTTTCTAGCCAAGATGCAAGGCAAAATTTATACCCATTGACCAAAGAATTTTGCTAAGTCTTGGTGTCTTTTGAATGGTCCCATTCTAGCACGTGCAAACTTGGGTTGTTTGTTCCATTGGTTCATGCACCTACATACAAGGGATAACAAAAACATCATCAATTAACATAAAAATTAGTTAATTATGCACTCTAATAATTGTCGATAGTAGTTTGCATGTATTGATATTTACATAATTGTGGAACAAGGAAGCAAAATATTCTTGGTTCATAGCATTGCCTTGCTTGTCTAGGGCAACTAACAATTGTAGGCAAAAACTAAATCATATTCATGAGTTGGGATGACATTTCATTAAACTTAAGCATGTTCATTTGTAAGTAGCTTCAACTTTGGATACAAGACATGTACTTGAAGTATGGTTACATTTCATTATATTTTTAAGGCTAAAATGTACAGAACCCCCCTGAATTTTAGGTCGATTTTAAAAAGCCCTCCTGAACTTTAAAAGTTTTCAAATAATCCTCTTGAACTATGAAAAATTTTTAAATAACCTCTTCTATCAAGTTTTCCATCAAAATTTAAGAAAATGATGAAAATGACCTTCATTGTAAAGTTGAGAAATTGAAGGCTATGAATAGTAAAAACCTAACCCTAAATTCTAAATCCTAACCCTAAAACCCTAAACCCTAAAATCCTAAAACTCTAAACCCTAAACCCTAAATCTTAAAATCTTAAAACTCTAAACCCTAAATCCTAAACCCTAAACCCTAAACCCTAAACCCTAAGCCCTAAACCCTAAATCTTAAACCCTAAGCCCTAAACCCTAAATCTTAAATCCTAAACCCTAAATCCTAAACCCTAAACTCTAAACCCTAAACCCTAAATTCCTAAACCCTAAACCCTAAATTACAAATCTACATTAGGTTTTCTTCTTTTGCATTTATGGCAAATTTGAAAATTTATGTGCATTTGAAGGGTATTTTTGTCTTTTTATCGGGTCAAAGTGGAAGTTGACCATAACACATCCAAATTTTAACGGAAAACTTGACGAAAGGGGGTTTTTTGAAAATTTTTCATAGTTCAAGAAGGTTATTTGAAAATTTTTAAAGTTTAGGAGGGTTTTTTAAAATCGACCTAAAGTTCAGGGGGGTTCTGTGTATTTAAACCTATTTTTAATAACTCCTGCAAGGGGTAGGGTCTTCAATCATGCCTTATTAAGCCATCTCATCTTTGCTGTCCCTGAATCATGACTAGGTTAGTTGAAAGTGGAAAGAGTCAATTCTATCAAACTTAGACTACTATTCTTATGCCATCCGACCCGAGTTCTTTTGGATTGCACATGAAGCTTAAAATACTAGGAGTAAAAATAAAAGGTCTCCCTTGTTATGTATGCCTTATAGATTGAACCTTCCACTTGAGCTTTATTCTTTATGGTCCTCTTGATGTCACCCATTATCCAAATTTAATCAAAACAAACAAGAGTTATATTAATTAATTGGCTATTTAATTTTTTGAAAAAGTGGCATAGGATAAATTAAATAAGAATAGTTAATTACCTACATACCTCTTAAATACATACATCCATCAATATTAAACTTGACTACCTACCCTATCTTTATAAGCTAGGTGCACGGGTAAATGCTCTTTAGAGTCAAAGAAGCTCGAGGCAAAATTTTTTCTAACTTGCACAATGTCACAAGAAAGTTCTATTGCATAGCTAACAAGTTGTCTACCCTTAGTGTGGTTGAGCATAATTCTTGGAGAAACTAACTTAATTCTATAAGAGGCTTCCACACATTCTTAGATAGTGCACGGAATGCAATAGGTAGCAAACACTCTATAAACACACAATAGTCATGACTTTTCATCTCAACAAACTTTTTCTTCTACTTATCCACACATATGGCCAAGTTTGAGGCATAACCATCTAGCATTTTGAGCTTTTCCACCCATGTGTATATGGCTCTTCTTTGTCGTAAGATGAAAATTTAAGTTGTCTTTGGATTGATGAACTTGCAATTGTCTAATTCCATCAACTCTAACTCTCATTGCATGCAATATTCTTTCAAGTTCAACCTCACTTTGTTAGTGTCTTTGGTTTTTCTCTCTACATCCAACAAAATATTAAACACATTGTTAAAGACATTCTTCTCTATATGCATAACTTCTAAATTGTGCCCAATCAACTTATCTTTCTAGTAAGGCAACTTCTAGAAGATACTTTGTTTGATCTAATTATGACTATTCCCAAAACCCTAAAGTGTCCCAAGTGACCGACACTATTGCTATGTTATCTTAGGTGGACCACTAATCCTTAACAAACTCGTTCGCTTGTTACCCTTGTCAAAGGTTCATCACTCTTGATTTGTTCTTCCTGAATGTTATCTTGTTTTGCCAAAAGGAATGATCAAGGAGCAAGAACGACTGATGCAAATCAAACCAAGAGTTTTTACTTAAGTGTTTTAGAAAAATACCTTGATTTCTTCCAAGCAAATGAGACAAGCTAGTTTTTTTTCCTATACTCCAGCTTAGAAACATTCCATATGCAAGAAAATCATTGATGGCCCATAGTAACGATGCCGTATCATGAAAGTTTGTTTTGAGAAGATATCATAGGTCAAAACACCTTGCCACCATATCTATTTCAACTTGTTTATCAATGGCTAGAGGTACACATCAATCTTGGCTTTGGGATTAGTTAGAGTAGGAACAAGACATGTCAAAAACATGTATAGGGCGGTCATGCAAAGTCCTAGAGGAAGATTATAAGGAGTCACAAATACTGGCCAATAGGAGTATGACCTTGCTGATTAGTTGTATAGAGTAAATCCATCAGCACACAATCCTAACATAACATTCTAGTGGTCATGGGCAAAGTTAGATGAAATCTTGTCAAAGTGATTTCATACTTCTCCATCTAATGGGTGGTTCAGTACACTTTCTGTCCACCTATTCTTATAATGTGGTTTCATGTGTGGGATTAAACTCATGGAAACATATAGCTTTTGTAGTGTAGGAGTGAAAGGCATATAATGCACTCTTTCCTTGGATACTTCCTTTCCTCTATCTCTTTGCTTGGGCTAATATCTAGGACAAATATAGAATTTACATTCCTTCTCATATGCATCATCTTTATAGTACAACATGTAACCCTTAATGCAACAATCAATTTTTCTAGATTTTTTTACCAATTTAGATACCAACTTCTTAGTCTTATAAAAATCATCAAGCATTAGATTAGGTTAAGGAGTACATTTCCTCAAAAGACTCACCCACTAATCAAAGGCATGTTGGCTATGGTTTGTCTCTGACTTTATGCTTAACATTCTCACCGCCATTGACAACTCATCTATGATGTTTTGGAATTTCCTTGATTTGGAGACAAATCTAGTACACCTTAAATCAAAATATATCCTGCCAAAAACACAATATCACAATTACATACACAATGTCAATTTTCAAACAACAACTCAAATCAACAAACACATATACCAAATAAACAAACATCTACCCATTAATCAACTCATAACCAAAATTAAAGCAATTCAATGTCCCTAGTCATGAACAATGAAAATGTATTTCAAAAAGTCTATTCAACATAACAAAGAAGACATTGTAGTATGAAATTAGTCACACATCATCTTTTTGAGTAGCACAATAATTAAATAAAGTGAATAAATGGTAGAAATGAAGGTTTTGTTGTTGGAACTTTAGAGAGATGAGGAAGTAAAGAGAAGTTAAAGAAATGGAAGTAAGAGAAGGGACACGAAAATGTGTTTTAGACCTAAAATTACCAATGGACTCATCATACAATATGTTGCTATTTCTATTAGAATCCAAATTACATTGCTTGGACAAGCAAAATGCTAATAGATTATTCGATGGTATTCTCAAAGTTCAATAGTTAAAATAATTTAAATCACTAACGGCTATTTTTGTCATTAATTTGTGAATTTGATAGTTCAACAATGTGTTTACTGAGGAATATTCTTGGTTAATTCCATCGTCATAAATTCCACAAGTGGTTCCATGGTTTAATTTTTCTTGCCAAAAAGCAAGAATTTTAACTTATGGACATTGATGGAAGTTCTGTCATTTACCTTTTTTGCCAATGAGTTAGAGTTTCATCAACAAAATTACCAATAGAAAATGTGTGCATCTATGATTTATTCATAGACAAAAAGTCCATTAATAATCAAAATTATCTAAATGATGAAATCTACTGATAAATCTAAAATTTTTGGTAATGTCATCATCTAGGTATCGTACGTAATTAAGCACATTATCTTTGATACCTTGCAATTATGTTATGACTTCATTTGCTGCTCTTAATTGTTCAACTCCAAAATCACTTAAGTATCTTCCATGCACAATGATAATAAACTAATATCATTACATGCAAACTTGAGCATATAATGCTTACTTATAGTGGAAGTATATGGGACCTTCATTATAATGACTCGCTATACATGTTTTTTGAGGACATTGGTAATTTTAAGGCGTTTTGCTTTTTCAGGATAGGTGCTACACAATTATAAAAAGAAAAAGAAAATCTCTATGTTAAACATACTTAACAACTACCTAACATAAGTTTTGAGACAAATCAAAAATTCCCTATGGTCTATTTCACTAAATTTGTACGTCCAAGAAGAAATAGGCATCACCAAGATCCTTCACACTAATATACCTTGATAATGTTTTCTTTGTCTCAAATAATAGGTTCAAAACATTTGCTAGTTAGAATATTGTCAACACCATATAACACCAAAATTATTAATTGCTCCCACTAACCTTCAAGTAAATGTATTTATAAGTGCTATTTTCCTTATAACTAATAGAAGAGACTATATCTTAAGGTACCATTGCCTCGAGGCCTATTTCAACTAATTATTTGATCTCTTCAATTCACATACTAGTATTCTAATCCTCACCCTATTTTGTAAATCCATAATACTTAATCATACATATCATTATACAAAACTCCATTTCAAAATAACTCCAAGGATCAAAATGGGCAATGTTTTCGTAAGTTTTTTCTTGATATTTTCCTATGGTTTTCAACTTGTTAGTATTAACAAATATCATGACATGCTTATGCATATCACTAACACCATTAGACATTAGCCCTTGACTTTGTCAAACTTAACAAAGTTCAGTGACAGAGATGTTTCACCTAAGAGATTTCTCCATATGATATTCTATGAAACACTTATTAGAGTACATTAGCATATTACCCTTGACTCTCTTAGTAGCATGAGAGGTCTCAGTGGGGTTTCGATGGATCATTTTAGAGAGTGATACCAAAATTCAATATTGCATGGTTAGCTCTACATAAATAACCCAATTTTTGTAATTGGTCCCAAACAACATTTTTATGAAATTAAAATTTTATAGAAAAAGAAAATTTGAGGAAACATTTACAAAAGTGGGAAATATATAACATAATGATTAGTTTCCTCAATAATCCAATCAACTGGGCTTATGATTGAGTTAGATACCCTATGCCATTATAATCTTGTCAAAGGGTCCCAAATTTACAATGCATAAGTATTCTACATAATCATTGTATATTATATCCTTAAAATCTAGGGGGATTTAAAATTGATTAAATCTTTTATTATGTTTTTGAAGCAACAATAATCATTTCATTGATGATACTTTGATAGGATATAGTCATTAATGATACAATCCGTAGCTTAATTTCAACATAACTTTATTTGAGAACATGCCCAAAATAATTGGTCTCATGGTAGGAAAGCTCAAAACAATGCTTAAAATGTCTGAAACAATTTTATATTGCAAAATAGTAACTCAAATCTTTTGATATAACCATAACGTAATTTATAACAAAGCACATTAAATTCACATAAACTATTATGTATATTTAGTTTAAAATTTATTTTTATAGTATACTATGTCATATCAGAGAGTGTGCAATATATATGGTGGCTAACCATGTTAGAACATCACACAAAAAATTACAATACAAAATTCAATGAGTAATATATATTCAATTAAGACAACTTATGGCGAATTCATAAAAAAATATTTTTAGGTTTCAAAATTTTCCATAAAAATCACCAATAGGTCTCTCAGGGAGGTTGGAGGTGAAAAGTGGAGGAAATGTGTAGTGCATCATCTAAATGCACCTACATGGGCATGACCATGTGCATGGGCCTTACCTAGGTGGATCTTCTTCCCTACTTGACTAGTTGTAAATGAGTACCAATGGAGCCTCAAGCTTGGTTTCCTCCATTCTCCCAAAATTTTGTAGCAAAAATACATGGGTTATGTTACAAATCTATTGATGATCATGATTATGGAGGTGAATTGGAAAACTATGGAACTCAAATTCAAGAACATGGGGTTTTGAAGGGTGTTTCAAAATGAGGCTTTCCCTCCATAGATTTTCAATCTAAATTGAGGGTGATTGATCAAAATGCAATAAGTAGCATTTTAATAAACCAATTTGGTCAATTTTGGTTGAAATTGTGCAATCCAAGATGAAAAATTTCATAAATAGGTCTCCTAAATTGCTTGGAACTTGTAGCAAACCTAATTGTTGGAATCTTTTGATTCTTAATTATTTTAAATAATTAATATATGGTTTTGCTTCTTAGGTATCTGATGTTCATGATTTATCAAATAATTTCATGCAAGATTCAACAATCAACACAATATGAAATAAAGGTGTTGGGTTTTTGAGGTGTCTTCATGAAATATTTTAGCATTGATTTTAACAAAAAATCCATGAGTTACACTTTTAAGGGGCCGAATAAATTTACCACTAAACCAATTTAAAAGAGTTTTATTGAGGTGTGAAGACATGAATTGAAGAATAATTTGGGGTTTCAGTCTACTTTGAAAAATATATATGTGGGGCTTATTTTAACACAATTCACACTTCAAAAAATCTTTTGGTAGCCATTATCCACCAGTAAAATCAATTTTTGATGACATTTCCAGAAAATTTTAATCTATTGGTAAAAGTATTATCAGTAATATTTTATGGCTGATATCTACAATATTACTTGCTAGTAAATGTCAATAAAAAAAGAAAAAAGGCAAATGATAAATTGGATAATTTTTCTCAATGATTAACATTCTGACAAGTTATTTTTACAAGTAGATATAATCTCACTAAAAAATTTACTAAAATTAAAATACGCAAAACATTTGAATTTAACTGGTAGATATATCCCTTAGTAAAATAACTATGTTTAAATTACCAATGGCACTCAGCCAGTGGAATTATTTATATATTTTTTAAATATAGATATGAAAGTTGTGAAGATTTTTAAACCCAAAATCCATTCTTGCTGGTCCTAAAATAATTGCATTGTGGGAACAATTATTTCACAATCAGCAAGAACAAATCTACAAGATTGAAAATCTCCATTGCCTTCATAAGTTTGTTCAAACATATAAAGTAATAAACAATTGCATTAGATTTTAGAATCAATTAACACCATGCCTAATGAGCTAAAAGAATTTGAACTTACCCTCATGGATAACAGAAAATTAGTTTGTGAATCTAATAGTAGTTGTAGCACACAACATGCACACATAGCATTGTATAAATTACATAACAATTGGAATCTATAATCCAAATAATTAGTAAAACACTTAATTGCACCTTGGATGTTGATCACGACCTATAAGGCACCCTACACCAAATCAACTCACTTTGAAAATTAAAGTACCTTCCATACAATTGAAACAACATGAAAATAACAATAACAATAACAAGAAAATGAGGAATAAAAATTCCACATGCCACATAAAAACAAGCATCAGCGAATATAAAGACCAATATGAACAAACCAATTCATTTTTTAGCACCTGAAACATCAACTCTTCACTATTCACAATTGCCCATCTAGAGGGATAAAGTAGATGGCAAGGGTGAGAGGAGACGATGAGGTAAGGGAGAGAAAATGGGAGAGAAGAGAGGAAGAAAAAGAAGTGAGGAGAGCCACGTTGGAATGAGGGGAGAGTCTATAGACTCTTTATGTTAAGGCTGCTAATAAAAAATACAAAATATTTAAAAAATTTTAACCTACAGGTAATACATTGTAGTGCCATTTTTGTAGTAGTTTTTCTTTCTTATCGGAGGCCTAAACCATCAGTAAAATGAAATCTCAACCCATTGGCTATATCGATGCCTTGATAATTGGGATTCATGTACCAATTCTAATATTATCGGTGGTTATACCGCCAATAAAAAGAATCGCAACCCATTGGTTGTCCTAATATGTAGGGACTCATGTACAAAATCAAATATTATTGGTGGTTATGCTATCGGGTAAATTGAAATCGTAACCTGTTGGCTATCTGAATGCATCGATTATTAAGATTCATGTACATATTCTTATATTACCAATTGCAACCCATTGGCTATCTTGATGTGCAATGATTCATGTATGAAATCTAATATTACTGACAACGTTAATCATCGGTACATGTATGACACAACTTCTTGACAATTAATGTTGATTTTTTTTTCACAGTTAAGCCATGGGTAAGAAAAATTGGTACCAACGATTGAATATGCTAGTAAATTCATTACATCTAGTAGTAACTAATGGCAAACCATTGGTAATATTTTTGACAGCTATATCATTTGGTTATTAGCCAAGTAATAATTTATGTGGAAATTTTTCACCAAATTTCCTACAATAATACTTACTAGTAATATAACTGTTAGCTTTGCCACTAATTAGTCTACCAACAAAATTTTCACGCCTCTTGGTAGGAATTTCGAGCACAAATTTCCATTAAAATTTTTAAGGGATACGCTTATCTACAAGTAAATTACTATTTTTGACTGACTAACACTTATCCGACAAAAATTCTGCCTGTTTAATTAATTTTCCTTGTTTTTACTAGTGGATATTTTATTTCCTAGAAAAATCCACTAGAAATATGAAATTTTCTTGTAGTGTCATGAATTCAATCATAAAATAATCAATTAACAAGAGTCCTTGATGATTTGGGTAATTTCCAACTAAAAAATATCCAACCCAAAGTAAAAATTATCAAAACCCAAATTGGCATATGGAACCCAAAATCAATTTTAATCAGAAATTTAAAAGTGAAATTTAATTAAATCTGTAATTCACATCAAGATCTATATTATCATAATTGAATGCCAAAATAAACATGTAATCAAATCAACATGTATGATTAGCATATAACCATAGAATGAATGCATATAGGCTCTGATACTGATTGTAGTTAAAAAATAATCATCCATACTTAAAATAATATTCAACAATGATCATCAACCCTAACAAGTAGGCCACCCTATAGCATGCATACTATGCCTATAGATATAATAGGATGATTTAGGGAATTAAAAATACCCAATACTATCCTATAATCTCAATGATCCATATTGCTACATAGCAAACAAATACACAGCAATATGATTAGGAAAATTATTTAGTTGGAGAACTCCTTTCTTGACCCATCATACAAAATAAAATGTATTAGGTTAATTGGCAGCAACACAATATATATAGATTGTGTGTTGGGACCTCTCCTTGTACTAGTAGGATTTGGCTACACACAAGGCTCAATAACCACATGGGTCCAAAATAGCTAATAGCCCATTAATAATGTCAGCACAATTAGGCATCAATTCAAGTTTTATATAATTGCTAATATATTAATTTAAATTTTGATTAACATTGACTTATATATATATATATATGTCAATCCACATTAAAATTATTTTTATACATGAAACTCAAGCCACAATGTTTAAATTGTTCGAGTGTTAAGCATCAAAAACTCAAGGGCCAATATTGTATACAAATGAACATAATTCTGTCGAGTTCGTCTTGTTCTCTTTGGTTATTATTGATATATTTTATATCCATACAGTGATTAAACCTATAATTTTAGGTAGATTATTAAAAAATTAATTATCAATGATAACCAAAGTTTAAATTTTTTTTGTCCAAACTTTTAAACAAAACAAGTAATTAACAATCATCCCTTCTATTTGACCTTTAAATGAGTAATATTGTTATCTCTTTGAATAACATTCATGTAAAGAATAGGGTACAATAGTTTTACCTGTTTAAGTTAGATATGCTAATTATATATACATTTATGACTTTAATATTATGTAAGTACTATTTTGTTTTTTTGAAAAAAAAAATGACCACAAAGGTGAAAGGTACACAGCACGCGGACATGTCACATGAGATGTGCAACACATGGATGTTCCATTTTAATGAAATTAGTAATGCGAAGTCAAATTGTTTGGTACTGTTATTTGGGCTAAAAAAGGGAAACCAAATTGAAACGCAGGCATGCATGAAAACAGCAGGATTCTAAATTAACACTACGATTTAAAGAAAGAAAGCAAGGAGTTTGAGAGTTCCAAAGGTTAATTCTACGACTTTATTATTGTTGACAACAACCAACGTACCTTCTGCCGTTACTCCTTGGCTCAAAAACAATGCATTGTACCCAAAGTGGTCAGGTTAAGTGGTAAGCAACTTGTGATTCTCAGAAATTAAAGGTTCAAATTCTACTAGTGACACCATTTTGAGAAAGTTTTCTCTTTGCACGACTCGGCCTGAGGGATTAAGCTTCCATGTCTAACCTTTTAAAAAAAGCTCCCAATGAAAAAACATTGCACTGTACTTCTTTTAAACTATGCACTCTAGATCACTAAACAAATTTTTCACAATATTTATTTAATAAACTCAATAAAAGTATTATGTTAAATCATCAAATTTGACCACTCAATAAAATTAAGGATTGAATCTTGTTTAAAAATTCCTTGAGACATAAAATTTATTAATCTATTTATTGGAAGAATAATTTTAGATTTTTGGCTTATGATTTAGGGTGTAAGAGTCTTAAGATTTGTGTTTATAGCATAAGATTTAGGTTTATAGTTTTAAGGTTTAGAGTTTAGAGTCAAATCTTGTGAATGACATGTTATTGGTCAAAATGCACACATAAGCCGTGTTAGGTGCATGTGTATTGGGTTAAAATGCTCAAAAAGCCCTCGTAGCATTAGAGCTTAGTTCTTGTTTTCCCATTTTTTATCTATTTCCTTATCTTCCAAAAAAAAAAAATGCTCAAAAAAAGTCAATCTTTTACCAATTTGGACGAAATTTTAATGGAATAATCTAATTGTAACAAATTAAAAGTGCAAGAGTGTCAATTAGCTTAATTGACAGCATAGGAAGATAAATTGCACAAAGAGTATAGTGTAAAAGTATATTGTATAATTTAGTAAAAACAATTGTGGACTTCGGGAATTTGAAGGGTTAATTTATTGTAAGGCTATAAATGAGCCAAGCAAAGTTAAATATTGATTAGTTCAGCTTCGGCCCATTTATTATACAAATTTTTTAAACTTGACTTAATTATTATACAAACTTTAAATTTTATTGAGCTCGATTTATTTATCATACAAACTTTTCAAGCTGGTATTATCTTTTTTGGAGTTGCCAATGATTATGGTGATGCGTGAATGGGAAAATAGTAAATTTATAGTTAACAGCCATGCACCATTATTTTGAGTAAATATCAATAAATATGTTTTGACAATATTGTTTAACCATTGTATAGTTTTTAAACCACAAGGTCACCTGCTTTACGGTTTATGCTTTGTAATACACTAGAGAACATGCTTGAATGACACACGTTTTGGTTATGAAGTGAAATATACGCAATTGTAATTTCTCCCCATCTATTTTGAAAAAGATACAACAATACAAATGAACTATTCAGCAATCACTATTAGGAATTCCCTCCTTTGTTTATACAGCGAGAACCTTTTCCTTCTTTTTCATCATCATTTTTTCTTTGGGTTCATTTTAAGTCACAGGTTTTGGAGGACCAGCACGTAGCTTTTGGGTGTAGTTGGCTATGGAGCTTAGCTGGTCTCTGCTTTTTTTTTTTTTCCACTTAATGTGCATGTAAATTAATCATAGTTACAATATACAATGTGGTATACTAGGTGCTTTCCATGTTGGTCTCTGTAAATTTCTGTTTCACTTAATGTGCTATACTAGGTGTTTTCATTAGTGTATAATATTCTTTTACTTAAGCATAAGTAACGAAGTCACATAAACAAGTGGTGACACTAACGGTGGCAACAACAATGGCGAAAGGAAAAGTAGCACTATCAACTTTAGATTCTCAAGAATGTAATGAAGAACATAATCAATATAGGTACCCAAATTGGTGTAACTTTCACATGTTGTGTAACATCATCTTCAATTTCTTTAATAGGATTAACAACATTAGTATTGCTAATTTGCCCTTCAATAATTCTGACGGAATGTCATCAATCTCAACTTGGTTATCAACAACTTCAATATTGTTGAGAACTAGGATATTTGCATCTTCACTTTGTTCTTCTTCCACAAACTTAATTTTGTATTCTTGAACCCAATCATCATCATCTAAGTTAGATGAAGGATCACAAGGTTCATAGACATCCTCTTCCAAATCATCTTCATTTTCTAAGTTAGAAGGAGGCTCACAGTAGTACCATTTCAACTTCAGCATCTTTTTCAACTTATTTTAGTGAAATCCATTCATCATAGTAAGCTAGCTTCATGCTCCTAATAATCTTCATTTTTTGCAAGTAGAGCATTCTGGTGATAAACTTATCCTCATATGACAATTCATCAATCATTATACTCCATTTGAGTCTTTTCTCTTCACACACTTGACATTCTGTATCACGATCATCTTCAAGTTTAAATTCATCTAATCTTCTCAATATAATGTCAAGACCTTGTTTAACAACATACAAATGCAAGAGCATAAAATACTGTCATCATAATTGTAAGCTATTGATCTTAGATGATCACAATAGTCATGATCTTCGTAATTGGAAGGATAGTATGCTATAAGATTAATACAAGAGAAGGTTAAGATTCCAAAATTTCATAAAGATAGCTAGAAATAGACTTGAAATAAATTTTGGAACCTATAACCTATATTTGAAGTACTCAAATGATTAAACAGAGGCTATAAAAATGATCAAGAGGTCCAAAAACCTAAGAAAAGTGTTCCCCATGTTGGCTAACAGTGATCAACGGTGGCAATTAATGCAGGTCAACGATCAATGGTGATAGTCAATAGCCAAGTCCAATGATAATATGACAGGTGACATGAGATAGTACGGTTGACGTGGGCTTGCATGTTGATGATGTGGCATGTTGATTATGCCCTAAGGCTGACATGTGCAGAATGTCTCTCCTTTCTACGGTTACATGTCATCCACTTGCCGACAGTGAAGGTGGCGCATGGAGCGTGTGACAGCTTATCCAAAGGATTTTTGCAGCAATTTTCTAGCTCCCAATGTTTCGGCACCTTTTGATTTCAATGGTGCGACGCATGGTATTGTTTAAGGACTAGAAGTGAGACTTTCCAGGGTGAGACCGAGAGGTATCGTCTTGCTGCTTCAGAAAATCTGAAGCTCTCATAATCGTGTGTAATTTCACTTTTAATCAAATTGATGTTTTTCACAGTCGGGTTCATATGGTGCCCACCCCTACCAAATTCTTTCCGAATTGTTATCGCTCATGTGTCGTTAAGGAGTATTGTCTGCATGAAGATTGATCTGAGCCTATTACGCACCCGCGACAGATAAACGTTAAATGCTAGCGAGTACATTAGGCGAGACAGAGAGGGAAATCAATTAGTATATTTGAAAGGAACTGATAGGTCATTAGAAGGATTAGTATTTAGAAATGCAAATGTAGATTATATATTGAGAATAGAATCGTCAGGAGGAATGATAGTGATTGCATCACCAGGAGCAATAAAGAAGCTAAGTGGACGTTTCATTGGTTTCAAATCCACTACCCCATTAGTTGTTTTAACATTAAATAAATCATAAGCACTTGTCCTCATTATTTACCTATTTCAAGGGGCTAGGTGTGCAGAGAAGGAATAATTAAGTGGTGTTGTAGACTAAGAATTAAATGAACCTATGATAATAGATCAATCTTTGGAAATATCCTAATTTGGCAGTCTACTAGTAATAAAAGAAGAATAATGTTATCGCACGTTGCAGGAGCTTACGTTTTCACCATTGCAGATAGAAAAATTTTAAGAAAAAGAAAATGTAAAAAATTATATAATATTTATATTATTTTAATTTGTATGGATATCAGTATCTTAAAAATATTTAATTTATTAAAATTTTCATATCAATTAAATAATAATATATGTATGCATTAATTTTATAAATAAATAATATCTATTTTATTTTTTTAATTATTTTCTGTATCCCGAGGTGTGCTTCTACCTAGTCGCAACATTTTCTATCAACCAAGTATTTTTCTTTTTTTTTTTTTCTTTAGTTCTTGTAAAACTCCTCAGTAGCTAAACAGTAACTGAGCTTTTGGAGGAAAACCGGCCATCGCAACCTTCTGGGAAATGCCACCTGGCAAATTTGAATTCAACACAAAACAAAAGCAGACTTTGATGGACTATTGACTAATTATGAGGGAGCGAAGGATGAGGGAAGAAAAAGAAAAAATAAAAAGAAAGAAGACGATGAGACAATTACAAAATTGACACCTGACACCTGATACCTATTGGCAACATTTCTTATCAACCCAAGTATTTTTTTTTTTTCTGTAAAACTCCCCAGTAGCTAAACAGTAACAGAACTTTTGGAGAAAAACCGGCAAATGCAACCTTCTTTGCAATGCCACCTGGCGAATTGGAATTCGACACAAAATAAAAGCAGACTTTTATGGGCAGTTGACTAATTATGAGGGAATGAAGGATGAGGGGAGAAAAAAAAATAAAAAGAAAGAAGAGGACAAAACAATTAATAAATTGACACCTGACATTTTGGTGGCTCACCAAAACAAATTGACAGTCTTGTGTGTGAAAACTGACTTTTATTATGTTTTTTGATTGTTGGATTTTTGTCCCTCCTTTTCAATTGCAGCAGCGTTGCTATCAAATTTTTTGCATTGATGTAATGCGGGCCATCTGTTACAGAATCGTCCATTAAAAGATGCGCTGACCTGATGTGCTGCATTTTACTATGATATGGTGAGTCTAAAGTTTTTTTTTTTTCCTTAAAAGGGATAAATTATTTAATGTATATAAATTTTTTAAATTTTAATTCAAAATTTTTGAAGGAAAATGTCCCAAATCAATTACTTAATACTACTGTATCATTAATGACATGAATAGTTTAAGTGTCATGTTTGGTAACATTTCTCTTAAGGCTAATCAAAAGAGCTCTTCTAGCTATAAAATTGTTATATTATGATATTATTACATGATTGTATTATTTTTTTAAAAAATGAAAAGGCCACAATTTGCTAGGAATGTGACCAAAAGAAAACTATAAGGATATAACCTTTGACAACTAAAGTCTATGATGTTTAAGATTAGAAGAGATATTATAAACATAGAATATCTCATAAGACATATGACGAAGATCTAATGGTTTTCTTTTTTTGTTTTCTTTATATCCCATGTTTGTTAGGCCATTAATAATCATTTCTCCTTTCTTCTTTTGTGCTACAAATGTGTTCAATGCCTTAGAAATATGGGAGAATGAGGATGGAATTTCTAACCATTACACCTTGTAATACATACTTTTTCAACTTCCATGTGAAAAAAAGAATGCCTTAAAGAAGTGGGAAAACAGATTCCTTTTTAGGACGGCTCTGCAAGAAAAATGTGATACGTAAAAGTGGAGTTGAAAGACACGTGAAAATGCTCTCGTTAGTAGAAGGCGAAGGAAACAAGTCATACTGGAAATCTGGACCAAATTTCTTGATCATGACCAAATTGTCTTTTCTTTTCTTAGCAAAAATCCTTTTCACCCACGCAACCCAGAGAGAATACAGTATTGCCATTCATTATTATTCGCATAAATAATTTTCTTAATTTTATTTACAAAATTTAAATTATTAAATTATATAAATTTTATCAATTGAATTACAAGATTTAATAAATTGATAATTTTAATTTTTTTTCAAATGAATAAATATTTGTTTAAAAATAAAAATTTTCTTACCCAACTTGATTTTGGACTCTATTCCCCGCGTCACTCCTGTAATTATCGCCTTCTTTTTATATTATAAATATAATTTATTGGGTCATTTTTGTAGCCACATAGGAAATAAAACATCTGATCAGTAAGTCAACATTTGGTACAATGACTATTTAGGTATAGTACACTGATTTTGGTTTGTTTTGTTGGACATCAACACATCTGTTCCCCTTCTCCCCGTGATTCATTCATTTGCGTTGCATGCATGGCGTTTTTTATGTTTTTTTAATTTAAATTTGAATCCATATTTTCATGACAATTTTATTATCAAAAGAGTCTACTTACGGCAGCAAGAATATTTGTTTGACTCAAACAGCACACCATTTTTTACCTTAATTCTCAGATGATAAATTTGAAGCTATATTGGTACTTTAACTTAAAATTAGTTACGTTTCAATAGTGTTAGTTTAAATGAAAAAAAGTTTAAATACTTTAAATAAATTATTTTAAATTTAATTCAAATTTTATATAGTAAAAAAAATGACTAAAACCTTCTTTTAGTCCTTCAAAGATGAACAAACTTCTATTTTAGTCCCTCACTGTTAAATTTTTTTATTTTAGTCCTCCAGAGATCAATTAACCTCTATTTTAGTCCTCATTATTAAAAATTCCTAATTAAGTCCTCCAAAGATTGAAATTGATATCAATCAAATCTCTCAATTAGGATTATTTCTAACAAGGTCAAATTTACTGATGTGTCATGATGACATGGCAGAAATTATTGATATGTCATGCTGACGTGGTAGAATTTGGATGACGTGGCATGCTGACAAGGCAAAAGTTACTGACGTGGCAGGGTATTGGCTGACGTGACTGAATTTTGCTTACGTGGCATGCTGATGTCAGCAGCTACGTCATCCAATTTTGTCACGTCAGTAATTTTGACTTTATTAGCAATCATCCTAATTGAGGGACTTGATTGATATCAATTTTAATCTTTAGAGGACTTAATTAGGAATTTTTAACAATGAGAGACTAAAATAGAAGTTAATTAATCTCTAGAGGACTAAAATAGAAAAATTTAACAGTGAGAAACTAAAATAAAAATTTGTTCATCTTTGAGAGACCAAAAGAGGGTTTTACTCTAAAAAAATTTATTTGAAAGAGGCTACCATTTAAGTACTTGATTTTATTTCAAAAATATTAATCTTCACCTATTAAGTAATAGATACTCTGTAAAAAAAAAAAAAAAAAAGTTACGTCTCAACAAAATACACTTATTTCCACCAATTTATTGAAACTCTGTACTAATCGAATTAAAATGAAACGGTCCAATATCCTACTGCAAAAAATTTTTTACAGTTGTAATGACGTTGATGTAGCAAAAATACTTTTATTTAATGTGAGAGGATTAAATTCTTATGTATAATTATTGTTAAATTTTATAATTTAATTTATAATATTTAATAATTTTTATGATTTATATTTCTTTAATTAAAAATTTTATAAAATTTTATTTCTACAAATATTGAAACTGGTTGATGTTTGAATTTTGAAATCATACGATCATGGTATTGAAATTAAACTTAAATAACTCAATTTAAATATTAAAATTTTTTTAATATTTAATGCGGGAGTTGACATTTTTCAGCATTTTTTAAATTCAGCACCATATTATGATACCATAATTGAGAGATTTGGTGTCATTATATGATATATTAACGCCAATCCAACTCACATGATCCAATTATTATTGGTGTACTGATCTCACGTGCAATTCAAGAACGAATAAAATTATAATCGTGCAATGTGTGGTTCATTTGCCACTGATCTCCTTCCAACACTGAATTGCGCTTTTTTTTTTAGACCAATAAATCCGTCCCTTTCTCACCTCAAATACATTCTTATTAAATATAATTGTGTTATTTTTATAAATTAAATTTTAATTAAATATTTATTTTAAAAAAATTTATATAATTAAATTTATTAAATCTCATAAATTTAACTTTAAAACTTAAAATTATAACAGCTATGATATGGTTTGGTAAGGGTTTCATTCCTCCCATTTGAGCGTGATGTTTCCCCCTGATTTCCTCTTGTTCAAATTAATTATGATTTTAAGTCTTTCCTTGGTTTTTGTTAATTGTCACTTTTTAAAATTAAAGTAATATTAATTATTTTTATACTTTTATCCCAGAATCACTATTTTTATTAAATACTCAATTAATTTTATTTTTTTCTTACTTTAAGTTTGTTTAAAAAAGAATAATTCTGGAAACTAGGAGAATCATCAAGATTATACAATAATTTTCTTAATTCTTATATACTATTTTTAAATAATAAATTATCCTGAAACAACGGATAATATAAAATGAAAGGAATAAATATGAGCAGGTAACTAATCAAGCAAGCTGAGTCCTTAAGCCTATCAAAGACGTGATTCTATTGCCATCCCTACTTCTAAACGATTCATTCATGAGCGATGTTGCATTACAGAACACCACTTTTTGTATTGCCATTAATTAATCACACAAATGACGCAAAAATTGCCTAAAATCAGCCCATTTTGGGAGCGCAGGCAGAATAAGTTTACAACCGCCTTACCACATGATTCAATTCTTTGACCCACTAGTTGCTTGTGGAAGGTATCCATTTCTAAATCATTTTCTTGGCCAAAAATTGGCATGATACCCTGAAATCTAACTGACAAGAGCTTGACTTGCTTTTATTATGTCATCACCCCAGTAAGCATGAAGTGCTGGTTGTTAAATCAATGATCTATTGAACTTCCCTTCATTCACAAACATTGTTTAGTATGAATTGCTTTGGAAAACGGTTGGAGAATACTATTGTCTATTGATACTCAATTCTAACTGCATGAGACTTTACTTCTGAATCTAGCCTTAGGGAATGAATAAGTATTCTTGGCTTAAACAATTGATCTTATATATAAAATCATGAGATTTACCTGATTTAAGAATTTGCATAAATGAAATGTGAATATTTTATTCTTAATTAAACAGTGAACATGGCACTTGTATCGTCAGTCAAGCCAGATTTGTGCCATAAGTGGCCAATAGGTTGTCATGTCCGTTATTTTTTCTTGGAGGGCAAGCAGCCCAGTCGTCTAAACTGCTGGCCAGGTCTAGTTGTGCTCAGGCCCAAAGGCATCACCTACCCATGCTTAACATCCCCAGTCACCCGGTTGACAGTATGATTTGTTAAGGCCCAAACGAAAATGGTCTGTTATTGACGCAGTCATTATTTCGTACTTCGGAACAGAAAATGGAAAATTATAGACATACTTTATGTGTTTGTCAACTTTCAAATAAATTTAAAAGTAAAATTTGTAAAATTGTAATCAAATTTATGCTAACTTAAAACTAAATAAATAAAATTAATTAATTAAATATGTGATGCCTATCTCGACTCACTTGCTAGCGTTATTTGACATGAAATTTATTGAATAGTCCTCGTTACAAGAAGATATCCAAATTATGAACAATCACAAAAAGCATCAGTCTCTTTCTTTTTACTTATTCTATAAATATTGAATGACCTTAATAAGAAAGTTATTAATAAATAAATATTTATAGGAGAAGAGAGAGGATTCAGCCTCAATTAAAAAAATCCTAACTATAATCCACCTATAACATACTACATTAATGGGCTCAACACACAATAAAATCAAAGTATATCCTTAATTAATATCCCCTAAGCTCAAAAGGTGAATCAACCCATTGGATCAATTCTAACATAATAAGTATCAGTTAATTAGGCCGCATATTCAACTCATTTTAATAAAACAAAATTGTAATCAATCATAACCTATAATTTAGAAATTTTCTTACATTCTTCTATTTGGGCAACATGGATTATGTTGTTTTGAAAATAATTTTTCAAAAATGACTCTCAAGTTGAAGAAAAGCTTTTTAGTACATACATCTTTTATTTAAATAAAGATATATGTATAACTTTGTTAGTATTTATCTCCACCTTTGCATTAAAAAGTGTTTTCAATTCATTTTTTGAACTAAGTAGGTGCCAATCTTTAGTATCTCTGTTATACTATAGATTTTCCCTGAGTTGAATATCAATTATGGCCACTAATATAGCTTAACATAAACACCTTAAACACATGATTCTATCTTATAACACAATTAAAGTAGAACTATGGGCTAGGATACACATTTTATCAATATAGCTATCCCATTATGTAAGTTAATCATATCATAAGCATGGTCACAAGGACATGGTGTGTAGTTACACTTCTATAGCATAACCAAGTGATCCTCCTATGCCATCGTGTAAATGTTCTTAGAGCCTTTCTCACGAAAATCACTATGTCTTCCCAAGAAGACCAATAGCATTGCTTCTCATGAGACAACACACTGTTTCATAGTGAGAACACTACAGTAATTCAATCAAAAGGAAATAAATTCTTAACAAACATCTCTATACCGAGACAGCTGTAGCAAAGTATCACATCTCAAGATAAAACAAAATACTTTATACTATCTAATCATTTGCATGATCAAAATAATAAGGTATCAATCGCATTAAAAATTTAACATAATGTGCACATAATAACAAGATATCCTAAAAGACAAAATTTATGATAATTTGCAATAGTATAAAAGAAAACAAAGTTTTCAAATACTACCACTAACTTGAAGAATCAAAAGAACTCATAACACCTTTATTTTGCATGTTTCTTAAAAAGCACAATGAGAGTTTTTTGGTTAGGGGATCAGCTATCATCTTTTGGATATCAATGTGCTCAATAAGAATATCACTATTCTTAATCACGTTCCCAACAAAAAAATACTTTATCTTAATATACTTTGACCTATTGGAACTCTTATTATTTTTCGAGACCATTATTGTTGTCCTCACAATCTTTAACAACTTAGAGATGGAATCAATCACCATAAACCTAGAGATAAAGTTTTCAACCACTAAGCCTAAATTGTTGCACTATAACAGGCTACAAAATTTAGCTTACATGACAGAGACACAATGAGAGTTTCTCTCACACTCTTTCAACATAAGACCCCACAACCATCATGAAAGCATAACCTGATATGGACCTCAAGTTATCTAGACAACCAACAATGTCTAAATCAGAGGAGTCAATCAATTGTAAGGTATCAACCTTTCTATAGATCAGCATACAATCTTTTGTTTTTTGCAAATATCTTAATTTCTATTTAACAACAATCCAACAGTCTTTATCTGGATTTAGATATCTACTAAGGACACTCATAACATAAGACAAACCAAGTCTGGTGCAAACCTATGCATACATCAATGCTTCTTACAACACTGACATAAGGTTTATTTTTAATTGACATGCATTTAATCTCATGCTTACGGTATTATTCCTTACTAAATGTATTACTTTTTGCAATTGGAATATCACCAAGTTTACAACTTGCCATGTCAAATCTTTCCAACACACGAGTAATATAGGCCTTTTGAGAAAACCTTAACATACACTAGGATCTATCCTTGTGAATCTCAACTCCCAAAACAAAGGAAGCATCCCCAAGGTCTTTTATGTCAAATGCACAAGATCAAACTGACTTGGTCTCATAAAGAAAATTAACATTATTACTAGTGAGTAGAATGTCGTTCATATAAAGAACCAAGTAAAAGAATTTACTCCCACTCAACTTAATGTATATACACTAGTTTACCTTGTTATTAACAAAATCCATAGTAGTTATGACTTTTATTAAATTTCAAATATCACTTCTTTAGTTTGTGCACTAATTGCTCCTGAACATTGTAAATAAAATCTTTCAACTATTGTTATGGACTTCTTTACTTAAGTCCCATTCAAAAAGCTGCTTTTATAACCATCTAATACAATTCCATGTCATAGTGTCCAACTAAAACATGATCAAATTGAGTCATTAGAAGAGACAATGAAAAGCATTTCAATATAGTTTACTCCTACTGTTTTAGTAAAGCCTTTGGCCATTAACCATGCATTGAAGTGTTCCACATTATCCTTGGAGTCTTTCTTAGTCTAGAAAAACTCATTTTTCCAACTATGGTAAACATAGGAAATAGCCTTACTAAAAGTGACTAGGTTATATATATTTTTCCAAAAGACACAACATAATCTTCTGGGATAACAAGTCTTCTATTCATGGTGTTGTTTATTTGCTTGTCTCTGAACTAGCTAATATGTTACCCTCTCATGTGCAATAGGCATAGAAATTATAACAGCATGTTCTCCAAACTCACTTTTGTGCTATTAGGTGTATCATAATTATTAAGATCATCCTCTACAAATTCCATTGTCATTGTTCCAACTATCTTGTCTTATGGGCAGGATAAAAGAGTTTATAGACTTTACAACCATTGGGGTACCTAAGATGGTAACATTTGGTTGTTTTATTATCTAATTTGGATGCTACAAGGTTATAGAGTATTACCTCCACTAGACAACCCCATACCCGAAGATGGTGCAAACTTGGCTTCCTCCTTTTAAACAAACATGTCTTTATAAATGTTACTGGGGGTGAAGCATTTAATTTTTTTCTAAACCTTGATATGAACAAACTATTGAAATAAGAACAAGTTATGAAAATACAATACATATTGGCTAAAAGAGTTTCTAGCCTATACACTATTTCAAAAGCTCCATATTACTTAAGATAAAATACATAATAACCCCTGTGGGTGGGTCATTACATAAATTAATTTAAATGGCAAAAAATTCAAAAAAATACAATAGAGATTTTATAAGCATTAATAGCAATGTGCTAATAAAACTTAACCTATTAATAAAATTTCCATCAAGGATACCTTATTCATTTTACAAGCAATTAATTGTAGTGCATTTAGCCTAATAGAGACATTTGATATTCTTAGGATATAGTCCCTAATACCTCGTACCTTATCGTACTACAAGTTAATGAATTTCTTCATTAATTGTCTAGTTTCAGCTTTACCAAAAACTTAACACCTATCCCCAATGGAAGTGAAGATAGTCTTGAAATTATTTGTGGTAGGAATAGCACACACTAAGGTTTCGGAAATTATTCTCATAATCATTAGTACTAAGTGATTAACCCTTTGCCATTTGGCATGATGGCTTTCTACCATCGATAGTTTCATTATTGAATGATGGTGGTAGGTTATTTTTAATAGCAAAGTCCACATCTATCAAGGTAAATATTTGTTTTACGTCCTCTTTCCATCTCTTATAATTACTTGCAATTAGGGTCTTAATAAATGATATTTGGTTGTTCAAGAAAAAAGTACAAGGAGCTGAAAGGCAATGATAGCAATTTAGGTAATAATTTCAAAACAAATATTCAAAGAAGGGATCATTGGCATATTATTATAAACTTCCCTGTGGGTGAATAATATAACATATTTTTAAGGGAATTCTCAAAATATCAGGTTGTTAAAATAATAGACAAAGTTAATATTCAACATATGTGAGTAGTAAAATAATTAACTTACCTACTATTTTAAAGAACCCATGCCACTCAAATAATTTACGTAACAACCACATGTGCGTAGTAAGATAATTAACTAACCTACCTTTTTAAATTCCCCGTGCAACTTAAACAATTTACATAATAATCACATATAGACAAAATAGTACAAAAATTAATTTGAGTAGCACGAACATCCTGATTAAACAGAACAAGAATTATATTGATTTAATAAATGTACCATTGTGGTGGCAAATGCTTAGTTCATCACAAATTTTCAATAGGGATAGCTCATAAAATTTCCAGCTCAAGGTTTAACTATAAAGGTCTTTGTAAATATATCTCTAAAAGATTTTTATATTTAACTTTAATAAGGGAGATACGTAATATGGGAAACAAAATTTTCTGTTCCCACTAATATATATTAATTTTAAAAATTCTCAAGCATTAAAATTCCTTTAAAATCATTTATGAATGTATAGACATGTCTATGGGGTAATTTTAATTATAATCTATGGCCCAAATAGACAAAAATCAGGTCTAAGGACAACATCTATGTTGTTGTCAAAATGATTCCAAAGTGTTTGAAATCTTTAAGTCACTAAGGGCTCCATAAATTGCACCAAGTAAGAAAGGTTTTGTATATCCTCAAATATATTAATATTTATCAATTATTTATTTTGTTGTAAACTATTGGTCCATATGTTGGGTTGAAATATTTCATTCTAACTAAATTTATTAAGCAACCCTTGTAAAATTAGCCCCAAAAGAACAATCCAAAAGCAATCCGTAATAATCATGTATTACTGCTATAATCCAAATTACCAATACAAACCCAATTACTGGGCCATCATTAAATTCAAATAATGGACCCAAGGTCCCATGGCACTGGGTATTCTTTATTGGTGATCATCTCTAGCCTATTTGATCTGTTGTGCAATGATCATAAAGCCTTTTAGCCTAAGGTCTACAACCATGTCTTTTGGCTAGTTTTCTTCCACCTTTTTCTTTAATTTCTTAAAATTATTTACCATATAAAGGATAAACAATAACAATTTAATTAGAACCAAAACAAAGCAGTTAAAGAACCTAATATAAATTTAACCTCAACTATGTGAGGTCAATCAATTCAGTACACATCATAGGTTGCAATTTAACTCGCATCTAGGTCTTAATTCAACATTAACCCAAAATCCTTGTGATCTTCTTATAAGAACTCTTGATAGTAGGTGGAGGGTAGTCCCTTCCCATTGGAATTCTTCACTTCACAAGATACCACTACTAGAAAAAACCTAATTTCCAATGAATTTTTCCAATGGATCACTTATTTGTAGGTAAAAATAAGGAAATTTATTTTCACCAACAAAATTTTAGGCCAATAAAATTAGCCAGTCAAATGAATTTAATATTACCTATAGATCGACATATCTATTAGTAATATAGCCATAAATTTACGTGCCACATTCCTACTAAGGCACACGAAGAATTCACCAGTAAAATAATTGGCAGAGCCTACGTGAATGGCAATATTATCAATGTCTACATCCATAAAGAATTGTTTAATATTTTTTTTGGCAAAATTTTATTTAACCACCTAATTTTAACCATGGGTTAAAATACCTTTTGAATAACTTTGGAAATTTTCCTAGAGAAATCCATTTGTATATCAAAAGTTGTAGACAAAGGCTTTGACTCATATTCACTGATAGCCCTTACCATTGACAAAATAAGATTTATAGTTATTGGGTTGCAAAAAGTTATTTGGTGTTAGTAAAATGTGGTACACAGTTGCTTGCAATGCAGGAAGGTAAGCAACAGGTGCTAATTTATTTTACTATGGTTTGTAGCCATTGGTAAAAATTAATATATCCCTAATTAAATGCCAAAATGGCACCAATATTTTTACTCACTGCTACACTATTGGTAAAATAAAGACTGACATTATTTGGTTGCCATTATATCAATCAATTGTCATGTCATAATGTTATTGATGGTCAAAGCAGTTAGTAAAATGTGAACCATACATGGTTGCCTTTGACCACTGGTAAAGTTTGAGCCATACATGGGTGCCTACCATGCATCGAGGAAGTCAATAGGTGCCAATTTATTTTACTGATAACATAAGCCTTTGATAAAAAATTTGAAATGGTTAGCTACCAAACATCAAGACAAACAACGGGTGCCAATTTAGTTTACCAACAGTATGTAGCTATTAGTAAAAATTAATGCCTTTGATTGGCTGCCAAAATAGTGCCAATATTTTTTACCTACCACTATTTGCCATTGGTAAAAAATTTCAAAATGTTCTAAAGTTTATCAAAGGCTTTGAACCACTAGTAAAATCACTTTATAAGGGAGTCTGTGGACTCCCCCTCACTCCCATTGCTACCATAGTCCTCCTCTCTTCTATCCCTCTCTCACTCACTCCTTTACTCTGGCCTCTCTCACATTTTTCAAACTCCTCTAGCTTGCTCCCTCACTCTCTTCCCTTCCTCACTCCCTTCAAACTAAATTAATATTTTGTCATGTGTTTCCTTTTTGTAACTACTTTGCTCATATTCTGTCTTTTAATATTTTAAAGTTTTTGGTTCCTTATTTTGGTTTTGAACGAGCTATAGGAATTCAAAACAAGGACACAATAGGGAAAGCGCTTTGATTATGCTGCTCCTTCCTTTCTTGTAAGAGCCAAATTTTGTATGGGTCTATGTTCTATCATGCTCTATTTTGTGCATTGGTGCAAGGTTGAATTCAAAATTAGGGTTCATGTGAGTGATGCTATAGATTGACTCTTACTAATTATGAGAGCATAGACAAAATAGAATTTTGGGTCACTAAAGATGATGATTCTCTAATCATTGATTTTATTCAGATTCTATAACATCAACTACTTTCAAAAAATTTATGACTAATAACATTAACATAGAATATCTCGTAAGCCACATGATAAAGATCTAAAGGCATATACTCTCTCTATATATCCCATGTTTGTTAGGCTATCAAGAATCATTTCTCTGTTCTTCTTTTTATGTTACAAATTTGTCCAATGCCTTAGAAACATAGGAGAATGTAGATGGAATTTCTAACCATTTCACCTTTTGATACTTATCATTCCAACTTCAATATGAAAACAGAAAAAGAAAAGAATGCCTTAAAGAAAGGGGGAAATAGATTCCTTATTTCAATGATTTTGCACAAAAAATGTGAAAGGCAAAATTGGAGTTGAAAGACAATGAATATGCTCCCACAAGTAGAAGGCAAAGATAACAACAATAATAGCAACAAACAGAATTTTATCCACTAGGTGTTGTTGATTGGATGGATTAAATGATGCCATTAAGTTCTAGCTGAAATAGTTTTTAGAGGTACCATTTAACCAAAGTTCTCCTTTAATAACCTCTCTATGTGGCTTTTTTATTCTTCC
This sequence comes from Dicorynia guianensis, assembly GCA_037013595.1. Taxonomy (NCBI): domain Eukaryota; kingdom Viridiplantae; phylum Streptophyta; class Magnoliopsida; order Fabales; family Fabaceae; genus Dicorynia; species Dicorynia guianensis. Next base: position 16,828,353 of record JASUAB010000002.1, on the reverse strand, counting down.
TCTATGTTTCTTCATTGGACTAAACCATTTCATTAAATTTTCTCACTAGAACCTCTAATAATCTTCTTTGCATATGCCCAAACTAAATTAACTAAGTTTTCGTCATTTTCTCCTTAATAAGTGCAACTCCAACTATCTCTTGAATACAATCATTTTGAATTTTGTCTTTTCTTATATATCCACTTATCCATCTCAACATTTTCATCTTTGCCACCCTCTTTTTTTGCTCCTTTGGCTTTTTAAGACCTAATACTCACTACCAAAGAGCAAAACTGGTCTTATAGTGGTTTGGTAAAACTTCTCTTTAAGCTTGCTAGACATTTTGTGATCACAAATGACTCCCAAGACTTTTTTTTCATTTCATCTACCTAGCTTGAATCTCGTGTATGACATCTTTATCAATCTCTCTATTACTTTGTAAAATCAATCCAAGATACTAAAACCTTGACACCTATGGTATATGATGCTTCCCAATTTTTATCTCTAAATTAATATTTTTTTGTCTATTGCTAAATTTGTATTCCATATACTCTGTGTTACTCCTACTTAAGAAAATAACCTTTGATTCCAATGCTTCTCTCTACACCTCCAATTTACAATTAACCTTTTCTCTTAACTTCTCTACTAGGACTATATCATCTATTAAAAGTATATATTTTGGGACTACATCTTGGATGTGTTTAGTAAATATATCCATCACAAAAGTGAAAATGTATAGACTTAAAGATAACCTTGATGCAAACCGATCTTTATGGAGAAGTCTTCTGTCACTCTTCCTTGAGTCCACACACTTGTTGTTGTCACAACATATATATCTTTTATAGCATGAATATAAGCAATATGAACACCTTTGTTTTCCAATGCCTTTTATGGGACATCCCTTAGCACTATATCATAAGCTTTTTCCAAGTCAATGAAAACCATATGTTAGTCTCTCTCTACTTTGGTACCATTCCATCAAACACCATAAAAGATATATAGTCTCTGTGGTTGATCTTCCTAGCATAAGACCAAATTGATTATTTGATATATGAGTCTTTCTTCTTAGTTTGTGCTCAATCATTCTTTTTTAAAGTTTTAGAGTATGGCTCATAAGCTTGATCCCCTGGTAGTTTCTATAATTTTGAATATCTCCCTTATTCTTATAAATAGGTATCAAAATACTCTTCCTTCATTTATTTGGCATCTTCTTGGACCTTAATATCTCATTGAACAACTTGGTAAGCTAAAAAATACCTTTTTCTCCTAAACACCTCTAAACCTTAATAGGTATGTTATGAGGACCCAAATCCTTACATTTTCTTAAGTGCTTCCTTCACCTCAACTTCCTGAATTCTATGATAAAAAGCAAAGTTTTGATCTTCCTCTTGAGTATTTGGACCTTTCATGTCTATACTTATTATCTACTCCTCTTGAATATCTTAGTTCTAGTTGATTGATAATTCCCCATATATTTGGCATTGTTTCTAAGATATAATGCTTTGAAACACTCTTTTTTATATTTAATCTTCTCTTGCACACTCTCATCCCACCACCAAGACTCTTTACCTTTAGGGCCAAATGCTTTTAATGTACCCAAAACTACTTTAGCTATCTTCTAAACCCCATTTGTCATCACTTCCCACATAAGGTTGGCACCCTTGTGTCTCCAAACTCTCTCCTCCATTAGCTTCCTCTAAAAAACTAACTACTTTTTAACCTTTAATTGCCAAATCAACTACTTTTCACCCTTTAATTGCCATCACTTTATCCTTGCATTTATAACTTTTCGGATTCACTATTTTTTATTCTTGACATGTATATCAAGGACCAAAACCCTATGTTGTGTAGTCAAGCTTTCACTGATATAACTTTACAATCCTTATAGATCCTTTTATCCGTATTCACTGAAAAGTCTAGAATTTATTTTCTCTCCTCATTTAGTTCTCTAATACCAAAACCACCATGAAATCCTACATATTGCCTTGCTTCTTTTCCAACATGACTATTAAGATCCTTACGTAATACAATCATTTTTTGTTATGGAATTCCTTGGACTAGCCCTTCCAAATCTTCCCAAAACTCTATCTTTTCTTATTCCTCCAACCCACATGTGGTGCATAAGCACTTATGATGCTAAAAGTTTCCTTTTCAACTTTCTAAAGTATAAAATCCTATCACCGATCCTTTTAACCTCCATCACGTTGTTCTTCCAACTTTTTTCGACAATAATGCTAACTCTATTCTTTGCTCTGACCTTCCCTGTGTACAAAAGCTTGAATCCTGAAATATCCAATTGCTTAGCCTTTTCTTCAACCCATTTGGTTTCTTGAAGACACATAATGTTGATCCTCCTTCAAATCATAGTGTTCATTATCTCCATAGATTTCCTTGTTAACTATTAAAGTTTTAATATTCCAAGTGCCAAAACAAATCTTGTTCACATGGAATAACTTCTTTACCCATATTTGTCCAAAAAGATGTGAGGACCCTTGCTTATTTAACACTACATTTAGGTGTTGATGTAGCGACCTTAGCTTATTTAACACTGTACTCAAGCCATACTGCATGTTACTTTTGGGTAACAACTTAGCATTAGCATAATAACTTCATTTATTCATGTCATAAGAAATTCAACAAAATTTTACGCTATTTGTCAACTAACACAACCCTCTTCCTTTATCCAAGCTTGAGACCATTAATGTAAAATATAGGCGGAGTTAGAAGGTGAAGAAAACTAGCAAAGTTAGAAGGTGAAGAAAACAAGTAGGAAAAAACTAGGTTCACATAAGGATATTACGGTAACAGTGTTTTAAAAATTAAACTGGACCTATCAAACTAATGAACTGCAATTAAATTCATCTGATTCAATATACACAATTAGTGTTGGTCAAAACTGATTAAAATTGGTGAACTGGTTAGACTAATTGGTTCACCAAATTAAAAATTATAAAAATTATTTGCAATTATAAATTTTATTGTTTCAATCACATGTGCAACCTATAAATTGATAAAAATAAAAGTTATTAAAATGACTATAAAATTCATAATTTTTATGAAGCACATGCTTTTAAATTTAAAATTTACATTAATTTGATAAGAATAAATATTTATATGATATTTTTTAAAATTTTAATAATAAACAAATATTACCTATATAAAAATATCTTCATAATATCAATTGATTCAACTATTAATTTAATTGATCAAATCAATTCAATTGTAACCTATTCTCCAAAATAATTCTTAAGATCCTCTATATTTTCTATTCCTTGTATGGAAACCAAACACCATGAGCCCCATGTCAGCCTCACTACTACTTCTGAGACCCACCACCACAGGATGGTGGTGGATTATAAGGTAAGGATTTCGTTTAAAATACTTCAAGCACTTGGAAAAGTGGACCAGATTCTTGGATCATATATAGCCAAATTGTCTTTTTTTGGCAGCAAAAATCCATCTCAACCCCACCCTAAAAAGAAAAAGTATTTATTCAAAAATAGAATTTTTCTTAACCAACTTGATTTTGGACTCTAGTCATGATTTTCCTCTCTTATAAATATAATTTCTTAAGTCATTTTTTTAGCCATAAAGGATATTCAAAATTTAAAATTTAAAATATCTAGTTTGTATCATTGTATGTCAATGGTACAATTAACCAACATAAGTTGATTTGAATGGTAGAAATTTAGATACCTTAAATAAGTTGGCTTAAATTTGATTTAGGTTTTGTATATAGAGAAAACTCATTTAGAAAAAATTTGCTTACTTTGGTACTCTTAGTATTTTGAAAAAAATTAATTTTTGCTTACCAGATAAAAACTATTTTAGAGAAACCCAAAAAAAAAAAAAAAACATTTGGTACAATCAATATTTAGGTATAGTACTAAGATTTTGGTGCGTTTTGTTGAAAGTCAACATTTGTACTTCTCCCCTGGTCCGTTCCTTTGCGTTGCGTGAACAATGTTTTTATGTTTTTTTTTTCCATTGATTTTTTTCATATTCGAATGACAATTTTATTTTCAAAAAATAATACTCATAGCACAATATTTTATGCACAAATAATACATTACAAAACTTTTTTAATGAGCCCAGTTTTTTTTTTTTTGCTAATTTTCACTTTTGTGTATAGTTTATGCAAAAAGTATTACTCTTAAAAAAATCTCTCCACGTGAATACTTGTTTAACTCAAACACCACATCATTTTTTACTAAATTTTAAGATCATAATCAAAAAGTGATATTGTTATTAATCTAACTTAAAATCAATTACGTTTTTAGAAGGATACACTCATTTTCTCCAATCTATTGAAACTTCATGCTAATCAAATTAGAATGAAGCGATTCAATAACCTTACAAGGAAATTTGAAGAATGAATACAATAATTGAGTAATGTGTGTATTTGCCCCTGGTTTCCTTCTGGTAATGAATTGCTTATTCTTTGGACCAATGAATCTATCCCATTTCCACTAATACTTAAAAACACTTGTATTAAATATGGGCAGGCAAACTAATAAGTGGTTGCTAAAGTAATAGCTGGTTGTATCCCAAATCACCTTGAGATACGTCATAAGTCCAGAGTTTGATCCTAAAGTTTTATTTGTTGGAAGAGATTTACCATTTAATTCTCATCTCGAATAGAACTTAATCTCAATCAAAAAGAAAGATATCCTGTAAAAAAAAAAAAAAAAAGATATTTATTGGCAGGCGGCAGGTTAGATAGTTTTTGAAGCAAACAAGCTGAGCTGCCTTCTTTGAACATGACTTGATTATGGATTGATTTCGACTTCAAGCCCCAACTTAGTATGACTAGCAAGCTGAGTCTTTAAGCTTGACAAAAACGGGATTTTATTGTCATCCCTACTTCTAAACAATTCGTTCAGGAGTGGTCCTGTTAAAGAACACCACTTTTGTATTCCCATGAATCACATACATGATCCAAAAGATACCTAGAATCAACCCACTAGTTGCTTGTGTAAGGCAACAATTTCCAAATCATTTTCTTGGCCAAAAATTGGTACGAACTCCTGTGAACCGCTTGATTTGCATTTGGTATGTCACCTCCTCAGTGAACTTGGAGATTGTTTATTGCTGCTGGTTGTTAAATCAATGATCTATTGAACTTCTCTACATTCAAATTGTTTAGTTAAGAATGAATTGCTTTGGAAAATGGTCGGAGAATACTATTTTTTCTTGATAATCACTACTAACTGCATGAGAATTTGCCTATCAATCTAGCTTTTGTTAGTTGGAAATGAATAACCAACTTTTTCGAAATCGGATCAGTTTTAAGACCATTGGATTTTCCAGAGTGCTTACCGAGTTAAGGTAAGGAAATAATACAGATGAATTCATATATTTTAATTTTGGGGTTTAAAATTGAAAGTGGAATAAGAAAGTTATAATTATAATATTAAAAAAAATTAGTAAAAAAGTATAAAATATAAAAAGATACAAAATTCAAGAAATAATAAAAATAGGGGTCGTATGTATCCTATTCAGCCTTTTAAAATTCTGAAATGGCTTATTAAAATGAACTCTTAGTGAAGCGGGGAACATGTGCCTTCTATTGTCAATCAAGCCAGAATGCCAGGAGCGGTCAGTAGCTTCTCATTTCCCCTTTTTTATTGAAGGGCAAGCGCCACAGACGTCTAAGTTGCTGGCCAGGTGTAGTTGTGCTCAGGCCCAAAGAAATCACCAACCCATACTTATTAGCCCAAACTGCCTCGTGAACGGCCTTCATATTGATTACCACGTGGTTCAGACTGATTTGTTAAAACCCAAACAAAAATGAACTGTTATGGATGCAGTCACTATATTACTTCGGACAAGAAAAAAGAAAGTTATGTACATGCTTGATGCGTTTGTCACTTTTCACGTAAGTCTAGACGTGAAATCAACACAAACGAAATCACTTAATCTAATATACATACATACATACATACACATGTACCTACCTACCTACATACATACATACACACATACATACCTTTGTATCTATGTACATACATACATATTATTAAGTCAAATTTCTACCAAATCTTAATACTATTTTTCTTAGTGTATTATGATTGTTTATGTGATTTGATCAATTATAGCTTACCTTGAGATCAATTATCATACTAAATCTTTAATTTTGTAATTTCAAATGAATAGGGTAAAATGTTGTCTTTCCTTAGATTTCAAAGATAAACACTAACTATGATGAGTCCAAACTAGAGAGAGGCTAGCCAATGCATTTTATAAGCCACGCAAGGTTAAGAATATTGAAGTTAATTGAAAATTTTGAAGTGAAATCATGAAGACTTGAGGTTTTTGGACAGCGGCTGAAAATTAGCTCATATCTAGAGTTCCGAACATTTAATCAAGGAGATTCTTAATTCATATGAACCTATAGATCTCAAGCTCTAAATTAACTACTCATATGCCTTTATTGGATATGGATATAATAGTCAATTCACTAGAAAAATTATGAGTAATTTGGTTCATATCTATTTTAAGCAATCCATAAAGAATGGGCTGTATCATGAGGTGCATAGCTCAGATTACAATGATTTTAGTCTCATGTGAAATTAGACATCTAAAACTTTCAAATGGATACATAGGCCACAGAAAATGTGTCTAAGATATAATAATATATGAAAACTTTTAAAGCTTGCCAGATGCACCAAATTGCAAAGTGAGGTTGCCTTAGCCTAATTGAGCCTAATTCCTTATAAGTTGATCCAAGACTTTAATAAAGGTTAACAAGGGTGTGATAAGGGTCTATTCTTCAAAATTAAGTAAGAACCCAAGAGCTCTAAGGTGATACAGACACAAAGAAGTAACTAGAGTCTAGGAGAAGCCAGAATTGGCTGTCTTGCTTATTTAAGCCTAATACTCCAAGAAGTAGACCTCCCTTATTCAGAATCTAATAATGGCCTAAGATCTATTGTTCCATTTTTAAAAAAGTTCTTAATTAGTAAGGGAGGGTTGCTAAGCATGATTTATGGCCTAAATGATTAAGGAAACCCAAAATCACGAAAGAGCTTTCTGGAAAGTCTAATATAAACATTGTGGGATCTTTTAAAGTTTTGGACTAGTTTGCACTCAAAACCCTTTTTAGATTTATCAAATCCAACCTAAGAAAGATTAGAATAAGGCATACTAAGGTAAAAACATAAAAGGGAAATGGCATATGTAGAAGAGATAGAACATGGATGAGAGAGCAAGAGTGTAACACCTCTGGTGAAGAGTACTAGCGTGGTAATGGAATCTTATGCAGTAGAACATGATCTGCACTTGAATCCTTAGTTGTTACATGTTCTTGAAATCTTGAAGAGGAAGAAGAGGTGTGTTCCAAAAAGAAAAGAGGACTTGTTCAAAGGGAGTCTAGGAATATATATCTTAAGATTAGATTTCTTTATTTCTAATTCTACATATTTGTTCTTATTCTTGTCTTGTTATTTCCTTTATATCTTTTCAAGATTTTAATTACATGATGGTTATTATTTATTTAAATCTTGATTTAAATTTTGTTGATGTGTAGCAAAATTTTTAGTTAGGGATTAGCAATTGAACCAACATAAATAATTAACAATTTAATTGATCTTGTTGTTTTTGAACTTAAACATTTCTTTTCTACTCTTAGCTTAATGAATTATATTAGCTTAATCAATAATCACCTAATTATATTTAGGATAGAGTCAAGTATTTTAAAAATAAATAACCCCGTTCCAAGTTCAATTAGATAGAAAACATCTATAAATTAGTAAAATAGAAATATTCATAACTATAAGTACAGCATTTTAGATGCCTAATTTTAATGCATTTCTAAAATCGATTGATATAAGAATATAATTAATTAGATGCAAAAGGTAGGCCTAATTACCTTAGAAATAAAGGAATAGATATAAGAGTGCATTAACTTATAATCTTAAGTTTAAAAAATAGTACGATTGTTAGTTGTTGATTATAATTGTTAGAAAAATTGTAAAATTTCTAGTCTTTAATTTATCAAACAAACACTCTTGTAATCTTTCCAATACGCAGTTCTACATTTTTGTTTAGATTTTTTCTTTTTTGTAATTTAAATTTCTAGAATAGATTTTAATCTAAGACAATTTTACTTATTAGATTAATAGTTAAATTTCTGTAAGTTAAATATTTTAGGAATATTAGCATAGTGCACCCGATAGTGTAATATACTTCTACTTAGAAATATTAGTGTATCTATAGCTAACTGCACATTAATTTAGAATTTCACAGATCCCTGATACTCTATGGTCTACACATATACTGTGCAAAATTGTATACAGACCAAAGAAAAAGTAAATTCCAGAAACCATCATTACATGTGCAGTTCCCTAACTCCAGAATCAGCACATCACTAAACCAAAACTTGATTATAGGGATAAATTTTCAATTTCTGCTATTGGTAGATTTAACTCCATTTCTCTAATAGCCAGCAGTTCCGCTTCTCTCTCCATACTGCAAAGTCCAGAAGTGACAAATGGAAGGAATGAGCAGCAGTTGAAATTTATGCCAGGATATAAGTAGGTGCAGACTGAATTCAAATTTCTGGTGTCAAAATTGTAAGAAACAATAATTCCAGGAAGCTGCAAATATATGATCTGTGCATGTTCACTGTAGGCAATGGGAATAATCTTGCAAGGCTCCCAGTCAGAAAAGTGGCCAAAAAGATCTTTATGCTTTGACCTAAAGATATTATGCTTAACGCTGTGGACTAATTTCCAACTGAACTTTTTGGGATCATAACAGGCATTGAATAGCTTAGGATGGTCATATTCTTGGAGGAAAGCCCAAATGTGGAATCCATCAAAATCAGTGTAACAATAATAAGCACGACCCCCAGATTCGCACAAACAACGGCGATAAGTCATTGTTGATTGCCAAGACCAATCCTCAAAAACATTTGGCAGTTCATATAGTTCACAATAGCTGCTTTTGACCTGATACACCAGCAAGTGCCCACCTATTTCCCAATGGATAGCCCCATTTGAGTAAAGAGAAGGAATGCCAAGCTCCTGAAACTCAAATTCTGGCAGAGATGGCACTGATAGATTGATAGGGTAGTGTCTCTTCCATGTGCCAGTGCCAGAAGAGAAAATCAGCAATTCTATTCCATTGGATTTGGAAGACTCTACTTCAACAAGCACAACCTGGAATTGGGATTCATCAGAGGCTAACCCAACTCTAGCAACACTCCCATTGATGGAAGGTTGGGGAATCATGACAGACTGCTTGCTGAGGGGATTCAACACATAGTAGCATATTTGGTCCTCTAGATAACCAGACAAGAGAAGCAAGCCATTGCTAGAAGCAAGGGTCTGCACAAAGTTCTCAGTAAAGAAGCTGAGGGATTGCTTAACTTGAGCAACTCCACTTCCATTCTCAACTTGCAAAAAGACAAACTGAGATGATCCATTTTCAAACTGATAGTGGCCAACAAGATCCATACTGCTAGCATCAGAGGCGGTGCAAGCAGGAAGAGAATTCTTCTGCTCCATGTTCATTAATTCAAAACTCTTCTAATTCAATAAATTTTTTTTTTTCCACAATACAAGAAAGTTTTCCTCCACTTTCTGAAGCTGTGAACAAACAGATAAAGCCAATTAGGGGACTTGACTCTAGACTTACTGAATATTTGAAGGAAACTTCTTCCAATTATTCATTCGAGACAAAGTTGACTTGACTTTCGACAAAGAAAACTTTTGAAGGGAAACTTCATGCTCTCCGTTCCACAGAAAACAAGTTGGAAGCTTCAAATAATGAGAAAGAAATTCACAACTAAGCTTCCTACTTAAAATTCAAGGCATACTAGAAGCCCAAATTGAATGAAGTTTTCCACATGGAGGGTTTAACACTTTCCTTGATTACCGGGAAACAAACAATGGGAAAAAAGAAAGGGGCGCTCACATTTCTTTAGTAAGGCAGACTCTATCAACGAGAATTCATGAAAACTGAAACAGACACAAAGAAAGGTAAAAAGGGTAAATCTTAAAAGGTTAATCATGTAATTAGAAACTTCAGTGAAAATTGAAACAGGCAGAAAAAGAAAACCAAAAAGAGTAGATCTTTTGGGATTAAGCATGTAATTAGAAACTTTCAATGTCAATCCAAGACAAAGAAAACAAAAAAGGAAATGGATTATGGAATTTTAGCATAAAAAACAATCATACATAGCACAAAATGAATACCCAGATAGAAAATGTTAATGACAGGAACTACAAAGTGAAAAGAACATACTTTGATAGGAATACGAAAAAATTTCACCGGAGATTTACTGTGCAAGGGATCAGGGTCCTCAAAATCGAGAAGCAATGGCAGTAGAAGGGAGAGGAGTGTTTATTTGTTTAGATTTACCCGAGAATTTTCCTTGATTACAACTTATAAAGGGGAAGCAACCACGAATTGAAGCATTTTTGGTTTGCGCCAATCGCCTTGCTTACTCGCCAAGCTATGTTGCTGTTTGTTTATTGATTCCGTGGTCGTCTTGGTCTAAGTCCAAAGGATAACATATATTATAAGCTAGGAGTGATTCCTTTGTTTGGGCCAAAACGGCCAACGTTCATATTTCTACATGAATAAAACATTCAATTCAATAAACTTGTAAAAGCACACTTTTTTCTAAAAGAAGAAAATATACAAAGGAACAAAGTATTAAGAAGATGAGAAAGTATAAGAGCATTAAATCCCTTATAATTCTACCATTAAGATTAGAGAAAGTTGGTCAACTTTTTTTTTTTTTAAAAAAAATTGTTTTGATTGCATTTTTTAATATGTAATTAGTTGGGCACATTAATAAGAGCCGTTTGTAATTTCAACTGACATCAAATCAATACAAAATGATCCAGAACTAATATAAGTATTCTCGAAAATAGTCTAAAACAAAATGTTGAAATTAACAAGGGGGGATTTAATCATGTGTTTTATATTATTTATATTCCAAGTAGTTTATATATCTATATAACTTTTACATATTTTCATGATAAATTAGTGGATAAAAACTACAATTACTTTCCCATTTGCAAACAAATTAAGATGCACATTATGGTCACATTTTTTTGTTTTTACACTGTAAGTATTTGAGTCAACTTGACTTTGCCAAGTGAGTATTTTTGAGAGGGAATGGAACTCGCCTTCTACCATATGGGAGGCCAGCTTGATATCGGTTGAGGTCAACTCAACTGATCGCATATTGGGCGCATGAAATTATAATCTGAGTATATGGTTAAAGTTAATCAAAGTCAATATATATGCTTAAATTGATAAAAAAAAAAAAAGAGAAAAATGGAGTGATATACCAATCGTTATAGCTCTGGTTTAAAAGCGTGAGAAGAATATGAGATATAATGTAAATTTATCATTAATACTAATAGTATAATTAAATAAATAACAACACTTTAGTTTATTAAAATAAGATTTTATAATATTCTTAAGCTATTGGGAAAGGGTTGGCATGATTTGGGTTGAACTTAAATGTTTGAATTAAATTAAAAAAAAAAGAACTTATAGGAGCAAGAAAAAGAAGACTTGTCAGAGTGAAAAAGGAGAGTATCTGAAAGAGAGGCAAAGGAAAATTGTGAAATTTGTGATTTGAGAATGTGTGGCGCGGAGTGGGCAAAGTTGCCCATTTGGGTACAACGATTTGAGAAAGGTCATTAATAGGGAAATAAGAGGTTTGAAGGTTACCTATTAATTGTAAATTATTTTATGATTGAAAATCAAAGTATCTTCATGAGTTGCTATGCAAAACTGACATGCAAAATGTCAAACCAATTAGCACGCCTTTGCCTTCAAAACCTTGTCAACCTGGTCACAACTCACCTCTTCACGGGAAAATCCTACCTCGATCGCAGCACAGTGCGGGCGTTGCACTGCCTCACCTTCACCAGGCCCGACATTTCCTTTTTTGTTGGCCGAGTCTCTCAATTTATGCATGCGCCCACTGGGGAGCATCTCTGGAATGTCAAAAGAATTCTCCTCTACCTCAAGGGTATGTCCACCTATGTTCTTCAACTTTACAAGACTGGTCTCCAATCTCTTGAGGCTTATTAAAATAAGGACTGGGAAGGTTGCCCAGACACAAGACGTTCTACCCCCGGCTAATGTCTCTTTCTTGGAGGTAACTTAATTTTTTGGAGTGCACAAATATAAGCTGCTATATCCTGGTCCTCCGTTGAAGTTGAGTGTTGAGCACTTACATCTATTGTGGTTGAATCATGTTCAAAGCATATTGAGATTGATCTCCATTTCATTCAGGATTATCATTCCTAAGATCATGTCCGCATTTGCCACATCTCTACTCATGAGCAAGTAACTGACATTTTCACCAAGAGTTTAAGTTCAGACAAGTTTACACATTTTTGTGCCCATTTAGGTGTGTTACCTCCGCCCGCTCAAATTGCTAAGGGGTGACAGACTAGAACTCTTGTATATTAATTAGTTAGGATTGTTATTATTATAAAATTTGTATTTAATCGTATGATCCACATCTTATCCTATTTGATGTAACTATTTACAGTGTACTACAAATATTGGTTTACGTATAATGAATACAGGGCTTTTACACTTCTTCATTATATGCATATTGTAATAAAAATTATATACATATCATTAACATGCCTACATACTTATGTTTTTTATTAGAAAGAAACTTATCAAATAAAAAATAAATGAAGAAAATAGTCAAATCAAGAAAAAGAAATAATTAAATAATTTAGTTTTCATTATAATATTTTATTTATAAGGAAAGGTTTTAACAGTAATATCTCTGATGATGTTGATATTGAAATTTTCTAGTGGACTTTATTTTTGGGTATAAAAAGGAAATTCGGGGAAAACAACAACGGATACATTTGATTTTGTCAAAATCTTGATTGAGTTCCCGTTATTTATAATATAGCTCATCAATTTTTTTTCTATTTTTTCTTGTAATCTAATAAAGGTTATTTGACATAGGAGAATATCCATCATTGTTGGAGAAAGGGAGGGAAAAGAAACGAAAAACAGAAATAATAACAACAATAATAATAACAAGAATAGAAAAAAAGGTAACATGAAATCTAATAAAATTAAGTTAATTTTTAGATTTATTCTTTTTGGTACTTAACAGCCATTTGAATCAACCCTTTTGAAGCTACCAAAGGTCATTTTATTAAATTATTATTTAAGAAATTTAAATTACTAAATTTATAAAATTTCAGAAATTAAAATATGAATCTAATAAATTTACTTTAACTTTATGATAATTTAATAAAATGTGCTAATAAAACTACACTTTTGGGCTACCAAAGTCTCGCGACAAAATCATCCTCTTAATGGCTTAACTTGAATGTAGAGCTGAATTTCTTAGCTCTAGCCAAAGAGAGTCCTCTGTTTTACTTCCAATCAAAATGCTGACTATCAACTGTCAAACCAAAATGTTAGTTCTCATCCTTTCTGCATGTGTTCAACTTACAGGCAAGCTAGAGATTAAATTTAATTTGTTTATCTACAGAATTGAAAATAACAAGAGGTTGAAGAATTTCAAACCAATATTGATTTACAAAAGTGGATGACGAATACAAGGTTACAACGTGTAACATTTTATCACACACAAATTATGCTTTTCCTTCCTTTTTATTCTTTCCTTTTTCCCATCCAATTTTCCACATAGCTTTATGCTGCAGTATCTATGTCTTCATTGCAGAAGATAACTTTCTTGATTGAGGAACCATAGATCTAGCATAGGCAACTGGTAAAGACAGCAACTTCTTGGCTTTGCTTACATAAGCCCTCCTTGTGAAATTGTTATAATCATTAACTTCGATCTCATCCAATATTTGCCGATACAATAGCAAGGACGCCCATACCTGCAACATATCAACAGTATTTTTGCTTTTACATGTGAAGTGTAACCAAATGACAAGAGAATGAAGAGTCCCTTATAAGAGATGTTAGCATCTGTGAATGATAATAGTTATGAGCTATTGACCATTTTCCCATTCTCATTTGGGTTCAAGAGTCTGAGTCACTTGCTTGGCTAATTCTAAACCCACCAACACCTTCCTTGGAAGACATTTATTCTTGACCTTAGTACATAAATCACAGCGAAATCCTCCCAAATAGTGGCCTACAAGCACTGAGGTAGGCGTGAAATTCAAAAATTCACATCCAATATTGAACTTAAAATGTTGTGATAACAAGATCAGGAAAAATCAATTGATTATTATACTCCTTAAACAATATTTTCCTTACGATCAACAATAATGTATAATCTCACATGAATGCATGGCAAACAACTAACATATATTGATACTGACCACAAATCTCCACTTATCCCATGGGTTGAAATTAAGATTAAATTAAAGAACATTTGTCATGAAGGAACAGCGATTTTGACCCCGATATGTCAAATACTTGATCAAGCTTTCCCCACACCAGTGACTCAGTGCATATTTGTACGTGCGTCCTTATCACAATTCACAACGATTGCACAGCAAAATTATATGTTATTTATTATCATGAAAGTTTGCATTTCTTACTGGCCATCTGCTAGCTTCATTAAGCTCTGTTACTCCTTTCTCTGCCTCATCAAAATAAAACCTAGCCCTTTTGATTTGGCTCTTCATGAAGTCTCTCCACTTGTCTGTCACCTTTCCAGCAAATATGTCCTCATCTGAAAGCCCTGCCTGAGCCAACTCATCCTGTGGTAGATATACTCTTCCTCTGCTGGCACTGCTAAAAAATAAATTTTGTGATGAGAAGGGGGAACCAAAAGAAATACAAGGGACTTCTTGAAATTCACAACATGGGAAAAGCTTATATGATAGTAATGAACTCATTAGATCCTCAAGAAAGTGAACCAAAATACTCATTTATAGGACTGTACATACATCCTTGATGCAAATTCCAATATCAAATTACACCTTTTCCTTCTAAATTTTCACCTGTTCTCTTTTCTCTAGCCAACAAGGTGAGAGTCAAACATTAGATTAAGATATCTCAACAAGAAAAGTGGAACCTTCTTAGTTCTCTGGACCTGAGATATAGTATAAAGGCACCATTTAACTCAGACAGGAAATAGTTGTAAATGTATAATTAGAAAGGAAACTCGTTTACAAATTTTGACCATTTTAGGCACAGTAGGTGCTTTGAAAGAAACTTGTCTGAACTGGCGCATTTATAGAGCAGCAGTTAAAGGCTGCGTCTTACTAGACAACCCAACCTTCATGGGACTTGATTTTGCAGTATGCATTATCTTATAATCCTCTGGAATCAAGTTATCAATATGTATACAATTGGTACTAGATTATAGTTGACAACACAAAGGTTCTCATGGGAAAAGTAAACTTCTAAATTCTAGACTTACTCCTCTCCAACATCTCTGAGTATGTTGGTTAACTGATTCGCAATTCCTAGGGCCAAGGCAGCATTGTATACACTCTCTGTTGTAACTTGTGAATCTGGTGAAATGCCCATGACTGGAACGCTCATTAAACCAACAGTTCCAGCAACATAATAACAGTAGAGATACAATTCATCAAAGCTTTTGTATCTTGACTTCCAGAGGTCCATTCTCATTCCTTCTACCATGTCTTTAAATGGCTGCATCAACAACGGGATATAAGTTCCATAAGATAAGGCAAATTTACAAGGTTATTATAAGTGTAAATCAGAATGATCAAACAAAGGTTTCAATCAGTATGCTATAATTATAGAAAAGACTAGTAAAATCTTTCAAAAATGAGGTGTGCTTCTGATTCCAAAATTTGCCGTGTGTTTCCAACATTCCTCTCTGGCTTTGCTTCAGAAGTATAGTGCTTTATAAATGGGTGTCAAAGTAGTAGCATAATCATACTGTATAGATTCTGTTCCAAGTGGCTCAAACCTTGCTATAGATGAATTCAGGCAAGAGTCAAATAGGTCAGTCTCATGATGGGGAATAAGTAAGGAATCCTGATTAGGTAAAAAGTATCATCAAAAATTGGGGGGACCGTAAATTGTAGATTTGGTAGTCTGTTGTCGACCTTAGCATTCATTGAAAGATAAATTGTAGCACCAAAGGAAAAAATTAGTGCAGGTAAAGATGTTTCTCATCATAGCCTAAGGGAAACTTTCTAAATTAAAGGTAAAATATCAGGGAAATGCTTGTGTATTACTTGAAAATATGAGATGACAAGAACCCCAAAGAACCTGTTAACACTGGATGCTTTCAAAAATACACATGAACCATCTGATGAAGTATATAACGTGAAAAAATATTTTTTGTGCAACATCACTGATTTTACAGCTAATATCTCATTTGGTCCTATCGTATACTTACAATAGATTCATACCTGGATATCAACAGGAAATTTGGCAACAGTATCTGACAAAGCAGCATCAAGCATATCGAAAGGACGGCCTTGAAAAAGATCTTCCAACCTTGATTCCCACCTATCCAAAGCCGTTGGTGTAATATGCGAAGCATTAGGGCCATCAACAAGTTCATCTGTTCTCCTACACCACACTTTAAAGGCAGGGAACAAAATAAGATACAAAAGATGAAGTAAACTGATTTCTTAGTCTAGGAGCAGTCATGCACAATTAGTTGACAAATAGGTGCATTACATGAGAAAATAAAGAAAAAGAAGCAACCCCTCCATGTATGGATCCATATGCATTTCTTTATGTCCTTATGCTTCCAACATCAGTTATCAAATATATGTATCACATATTTGATGGTGCAGACAGTCTAGTTACTTGGGCACTCAATCAAATTCTCAGCTTAAGTTCTTCCCGCCTTATTTTTTCTAATTTACTTATGGGATGTGGAAACTTGGAAATTGCATGTATCTACTGAAGCTTCATCAGTTTCTCAATTTGCTAATCTCATATCAACATATATGTAAGACGCATTTCAAATTTAATGAATTAAGTTTTCATCTAGGAATTGGACAATGCTTCAAGTTCCCTTTGAAGGTTAGAAGGAACGAAGAGACAGCTCTTTCAGTTTGTGACGACTAATTAAGCTTTTGAGTGCATAAAAACACATGCAGCGCTATTCAGTCAGCAAAACTGATAAGCCTGAAGATGTCTATAGTGGAACTGGTTCACTAATTGAACTTGTTTTGAACAGAAATCTAAAAATTGTGAAAGACGCTTAAGGCAATTTTATTATTAGTGAATAAGCAAATTTAAAAACCAGAATTCTGTGTGTCTTATGTATCTAACCTCTGTTTCTATAGATACATATTGTGCGGTTATTTCAGTACACAACCACATTCTATGCCACCTACAGAATCTAAACCCTAATTTGTGAGCATAGACATCTGAGTGGATAGTCAATCACTAGCAAGAAATTTGAAACTACGATAGGTCCAAAATCATGAAGCAATGACAATATAAGAAAGTTCTTCTGTATCTATTTTATTTCTGATTTTTACTCCCACTCCTACTAAGATTGCATAGCAGATTCCTTTCATGGTCCAGTTATGTCTCAATCTGTATTCAAAATGAAAAAAGATATAATTAAAAAAAAAAAGAGAGAGAGAGAGAGAGAGAGAGAGAGAGATGGAATTCCTAACCAATGTCCACGATCACTCACCATATATTGCCCAGATAGCTCTTCGCCTTTCAGGGGTCATTAGGAGAGTTCCTGAACGACAAAAGTACCCAAATGAATTGAATTCAAGCCATGATCCAAACCCAATAAAAACCTTAAAGTACAGTTCCTCGAAAAAAAGATTAGAGAAAGCTAACCCAGGTAAAACGTTTTAGCATATTCTGCACAAACTTCTCCACACCGGTCATAAGCTTCACTTAACAAGCCCAAATTTCCAGGTAGAGCAATATCTGGCTTCACATCAAGCTTCCCACTAGACTTTAGCTTCCTCTTAACCAATGATGCCTGCTTAAGCACGACATCATAGACCTTCTGTTCTGATGAAACAGCCACTTCTCCAGATGGGTTTGCTAGCACGTTTGATAGGAGAGGGAAGTTGCCAGCACTCTCCAGGCCGGACTGACCAACACATGAATACTTCAAATCTGTACTCAAAGAACAAAGTTTCCGTTTCTGTTTCTTATCCTTCTTTGCTCTAATTAAACCCAAATCTCGGGGCATGAACTTAGAGGAATCTAATAACTTCACATCTCGAACCGAATCAAGTAAACTGGTGGAATTGGAGACCTCAAAGCTTGGGGATACAACCCATAATAATGTCACAGACATGACTATACTTGTTAACTTCTAGCTATCTGATTGTGCAACTGATTCTTGTTCCTTCTTGACTTCCTGTCTTTCAATTCCTTATTCTTTACTCCCTTCAATGCGAAACCCAGTTGACCTTTCCAATAAAATGCCCAGAAAAGCACAAGCAAAGAAGCTAGCTTTATCCAATTCAATTCTTGGAAACTGAAGTTACTGCAACTAGAAAAAGTAGCTCTATCAAAGCTATCTGTAATTAAACCAAAAAGCAGAATGAATATTCAATATGAATAAAGCAACGAAATTATTAGCAACAACAAGAACTCTCACTATAGAATCTAGTTGAGAAACAAATTGTTTGCAGTTGTAAGAACAGAAAGTATGAAGCAACAGTTTGTTACTAGCTTTTTCTGGAGTTGCTTTTCGTCTCAGCACTTGATAAGCAAATATTAACTTCTTTGAAGTTCGTTACCCTCATCTGATTATCTTCCAAAATCCAACCACCAGTCGCAAAAAAAAATGAAATACATGTAAAAGCAAGAGCGAATGCACACCTGTTGGGTTTTGCCGCTTACATTAGACCCACTTACGTAAAGTAGCTTCCCATTAATTTAAACAAGGTTGAACAAGGCATCAACATCATGGAGAAAAAACTAACAACGGCCACTAAGCATTTTCCCCCTTACAATCTAACCCACCAATTTCTCCACTCTTCTTGACATTGTTCTAATAATTTTATGTTTGTCTCTCTTTTGTTCCCTCTTCTTTTTTGCAAAAAAGAAATTCTCCTTTTTTGTATTTGGAAATACCTGTATATTCTCTTTTAACCGTGCTACTGCTATCTTTCTGGACCTATTTCGGTACTTGTGGCCCCACCCTACTCCATCGTCTGGTTCTGGGTATAACGTGACTGTCTAAAGGATTGGAGCTTTATGCTTCAGTACCTCTTCGTGTACTCTGTTTCTGCCCCGCTCCATTTGTTACGGGTCGGTTTTCCCAATCAGAAACTCCCTGATCCGTATCATTTTGTTAGCGGAAGCAAAGTAGAATTTTTCAGTTACGTTATTTTTATAAATTAAATTTTATTAAATATTTATTTAAAAATTTTAAATTTATTAAATTTTATGCATTTAATTATAAAATTAAAATTTAAAATTCAAGAGACAATTAAAATTTAAAAATTCAGAAGAGTTTAATAGCAAGTTGTCCCTCCCAATTTTATGAGATAACAGTTTCTGAAATTTTTCTATTAACTTTTCAGTATGGAAAAAAAAAATTAAGATTTCCTATCTCTGTAAGTTGAATTTTTATGATTTTAAAATTATTTGTAATACAATTTCTTAAACATGTTGTAAATCTCAATAATAAAATTTCCAAGAAGTTTGTTTTCCTAAAAATATCTAATGCCTTTAAAACTTGTTGGCATGAAAAATGTAAATATTAGAAGGGTATAAATAAATATCTTCCATTTTCTGTTTGGTAGAAGAATAATTGCTAACATGAACACTTTCTTTAATAACTCCTCAAATTCTATATTTTCTAAATAAAAAGTGGCTTGAAATGTTTGAATGAATTAATAATAAAAAAATAGAAATTTTGAATAATAAAATTCAAAATAAAATTTTTTTGAAAACTTATTAAATACTGACAAATTTTGCATAGAAATTAATAATAATATTAGAAAAAGTATTATTTATATTATTTGATTGAGCATGCAAAAACAAGTCAACATCGATGCGTGGACATGGATCAGGTTCTGAGCCGACGAGCTCAAGGAGACCCGACCGAGAATGACGGCAGGTTGGCAAGAAAGGGCAATCCGGCAAGGTAACACGTGGCAAGAAGCAGCCAATCAGCGGAGGATAACCTTATCAAATGCTACAAAGTAGTCTCGGTCGGTCGTGGTCGTGGGAGGTGTGCACGTGGCATTCCCTGAGTGGGTCATAGAAGTTCAACATCCTGGAGCATGGGATTGGCAGGATGGGTCCCACTGCGGGGAAAGTGGAGGGAACGATACAGACACTGTCAACAACCACTAGGCTTTTGTCGGTTTATACCCGGAAAGTGGAAAGAGTGTGCCGAATTGAGACGCCCGCACAGTTGATCCCACGATGTTTGCGGGTCAGATATTTGACACGTAGCCACTTTGCACTTTGTGTGGACCTCGATGCATGGGATTATTTTTGATTCAGGTCCCTGCCACTTGGGAGGAGGTCAACCTTCGTTGACAACCTACGGTCGGTCAAATAGTTTACACAAAACACTAATGATTATTTGAAGTTCTACGATTAAGAGTTATGTTATTAATTTAATGCTATGAATGAGAGGGATGTAACTGAGTCTGATCTCACTGTCCATTTTATTTTATAGGTAAGTTAGGTAAAAGGTCAACAAGTTCAGATTGGAGACTAATTAGATTATTGCAATGATTAATTAAATAGTCAAAAAGGGAGTAAACTTGATCACTGGTGAGGGGGATTAAGGGAACGTCAAACTGCTTCAAGTCTCTATAAACATGAAAGGTTGCGTGGAACTTTTGGTAGCATGCTTTTTTTCTTTATTTCTTTCCTCGTCTTCTCATTAGTTATTGGTTGTTGTTACTGGTACCTTCTTATCAATTGGGTATAGCCTATGGGTATGATATTTTTCACATGATCATATCTTTCATAAGTTTCTCCTATGGTATAATTATTTCTTTTATTTGTAATTTAAAATTATAATATTTTGATTAAATTATTCAATAAATCCTAATAATTTATTTGATTTTTTAAATAAATTCTTATAGTTTAAAATCATGTATGCAAGTCTTTAGACTCCCTTCTATTATGCAACACGGTCTCTGACGTGATATTTTATCATAACACCATTACTATGACACTAAGGTGACAAATGGATTTCAGATGTGCCATATGAACTACCTTGTTTTCATGCCATGTTTCCCTTATGTATTACACGTTTGTTCCACGTGGACAACATATAAGCAACCCTTTTCCTCATTTTCCTAGCAAGAGTTATGGGAACCAAGCTTGAAACTCCTGTAAGTTAATTTAACCTTAAACTCATAAAACCAAAACCTTATAATCTAAAGTCTAAACTTAAAAATTTAAACCCTAAAATCATGAACCATAAATCTTAAAAACTTAAATGCCAAATTCCAAATTCTAAATTTGAAAGCCTAAATCATAAATCTACAAACCCTAAAATTATAAATCTTAAACCTTAAATTTTAAACTTGAAACCTAAACCCTAAAACATGAAGACCCTAAACTCTAAATCCCAAAACACCAAACCCTAAAATTATAAATCCTAAATCCTAAACTCTAAAATCAAAATTCAAAATTTGAAATACTAAAATCCTAAACCCTAAATGCTAAAACCCCAAACCTTAAATTCTAAATTTGAAGCCCCAAACGAAAAATTATAAACCATAGATGCTAAATCCAAATTCTAAATTTAAAATCTTAAACCCTAAAATACCGAACCCTAAAATTATAAACCCTAAAATCCTAAACTACAAATTCTAAATTTGAAACCCCAAACCAAAAATTATAAACCATAGGTTACATGGAACTTTTGGTGGCATGCTTTTTTTCTTTATTTCTTTCCCTGTCTTCTCATTAGTTATTGGTTGTTGTTGCTGGTACCTTCTTGTCAATTGGGTATAGCCTATGGGTATGATATTTTTCACATGATCATATTTTTCATAAGTGTCTCCTATGGTATAATTATTTCTTTTATTTTTCATTCAAAATTATAAAATTTTGATTAAATTATTCTATAGATCCTTATAATTTGCTTGATTTTTCAATTAAGTTCTTATAATTTAAAAACTTGTAAACAAGTCTTTAGACTTACTTTTGTTATGCAACACGGTCTCCGACTTCATATTCTATTATAACACCATCACTATGACACTAAGGTGACAAATGGATTTCAGATGTGGCATATGAACTACCATGTTTTCATGCCATGTGCCCCTTGCGTATTACACGTTTGTTCCATGTGGACAACATATCAGTAGCCCTTTTTCTTATTTTCCTAGCAAGAGTTATGGGAACCAAGCTTAAAACTCCTATAAATTAATTTAACCTCAAACTCATAAAACCTAAACCTTTTAATCTAAATTCTAACTTGAAAATTTAAACCCTAAAATCATAAATCATAAATCTTAAAACCTTAAACTCCAAATTTTAAATTCTAAATTTGAAACCCTAAATCATAAAAACTACAAACCCTAAAATTATAAATCCCAAACCCTAAATTTTAAACTTGAAACTAAACCTTAAAACATGAAAACCCTAAACTCTAAACCCCAAAACACCAAACCTTAAAATTATAATCCTAAATATTAAACTCCAAATTCAAAATTTGAAACACTAAAATCCTAAACCTTAAATGCTAAAAGCCCAAACCTTAAATTCTAAATTTGAAGCCCCAAACCAAAAATTATAAATCATAGATGCTAAACCCGAATTTTAAATTTTAAATCCTAAACCCTAAAACCCTAATCCTAAAACCCTAAACCCCAATTTCTAAATTTAAAACCTTAAGCCCTAAAACCCTAAACTCTAGGTCCTAAAACTTTAAACCTAAAATTATAAACTCTTGATCCTAAACTCCAAATAATAAATCTGAAATCATAAACCCTAAAATCCTAAATTATAGTCCCTAAAAGTCCAAACCCTAAAATTATAAACCCTAGATCATGAATTCAAAATTTGAAACCCTCAAACCCTAAACCCTAAAGTATAGACCTAAACCCAAATTCTAAACTTAAAACCTTAAACCCTTAACCCTAAAACCTAAAACCCTCAAATTATAAACCCTAGACCCTAAATTCTAAATTTGAAACTCTAAATCCAAATCTCAAATTTTAGGGTTTAAGGTTTAGAGTTTAGGATGTTAGGTAGTTTTGAGTTTAGAATTGGGGTTTATAATTTTAGGGTTTGATGTTTTTGGATTTACAATTTATAATTTAAGGGTTACAAGTTTAAAATTTAGAATTTAAGATTTATAATTTTAGGATTTTAAGTTTTAAGATTTAAGGTTTTAGAGCTTCGAATTTGGAATTCGAGTGTAGAGTTTAGAATTTTAGAATTTAGGCTTTCAATTTGGATTTTAGAGTTGAAGGTTGATTTTGTGAGTCTTTACAATTTACAAGAGTTTTTAACTTGGTCCCTATAACTCCTACTAGGAAAATGAGAGAAAGTAGATGCTAATATGTGGAACACATCAGGGACACATGGCATGACAACAAAGCAATTCTAATGCCACATGTGAAATCCATTTGCCATCTTAGTGTCATAATGAAAATGTTCTAATAGAATGTGATGTAAGGGACCTAGTTGCATAATGGAGGTATGTTTAGGGACCTGCTTTCATGTTTTTAAACTATAGGGAGCTACTCGAAAAATCAAGCAAACTCTAGGGGCCTATAGAATAATTTAACCTAAGATTTTACATTAAGATTCATTCAATAATTATGTAATAATAAATATCAAAAATAAAAATACCATAAAATCTCCTCCTTTGTATTTTTCCACTAAACTATATTTCACAAATTAACCTCCATGAAAAAAATGATAGAAAAAAATATTGAAATAATCAAATGAAATTAGGTGTATATTTAAGGATGAAAATCTAATTAGCATACAATTGACCATACAACAATATAATTAACAATTATCTATTTTAAATGTGTAGATCATCCTATAGCATGTCATACTATATCTACAGGCATAATCTAGAGATTTAAGGATTTAGGAATACCTAATGCTATGCTATAATCCATATGATTCATCAATACTGCTAGGGAACAAACACACAATACGATTAAAAGTCATCTATTTTAAATGTACATATCACCCTATAGCATGTTATACTATGTCTACAAATATAATAGGGAGATTCAAAGATTTAGGAATACCTAATGCTATGCTAGAATCCTTATGATTCATCAATACTACAGTGGAACAAGCACTGTTGAATAGTTTGTAAAATAAAGAAAAAAAAAAGGAAAGCCCCGCACTGAACAAAGGTAAAAATATTAAAGATTGTATAAGTGACAATAAAGAGATAAAGTTAAGTTATGATATATGAGTCACTCATAAAATAGTCCAAATTAAATTGTTAAGTCAAAAATCTTTAAAAAGTCTTTGATGGGCACTTGAGTTGACAAATAAAATTAACTTTTAATTTTATTGCCATTATTTGATAAATAACTATTGCAACTCATAGTTATGTCGTTGGGAATAGACATTTATGTTAGCAAGGAATTCAAAGGTGATTTTTCATGTATATAAATTGGGAGTTTTGAATTTCTTTCTAGATGTACATACACCTTCTCCATGGAGTATTAAGGGCTTTGTTGTATCTTGGGGTAATTTTCTTTTGATATAGAAGCAATACCACACTCAAAACAGTGTAATTTCACACCTTAAAGCCATATATTACTATCTCCATATACATATTTCCTAGCAATTTGAGTGTAATATTCAATATGGAGACTTTTATTTCCTTTGCTATAAAATTCCAAGATTCAATGAACTTGAATCAATTTGATGGCACAAATTTCATAAGATGGAAGGACAAGATGAAAGGTTTTTTTTGTCTAGACCAAAATCTACCACCCATTGTTACACAAACTCTAGAAGATTCAGATGAGGCAGAAACTTGAGGAAGACATATTAGTGTGTTGTGGTCACATTCTAAATAAACTTATTGATCATCTCTATGACCTCTACTCAAATTTGACTTCACCAAGGATATTTGGAATGCAATAAAAGTCAAATATCAAAGTGAAAAGAAAAATGCTGGCAAATTCCTTGCTTTAATTTACTTTGATTTCAAAATGTTTGAAACATGCTAGTCATGGATCACGAATTACAAAGTTTAGTTTCTAGATTAAGGGATTTGGAGATCATTATTCTTGATACTCTTCTAATAAGAGCAATTTTGTCTAAATTACCTCTTTCTTGGAATGTGTATAGAAAGAAAGTATTGCATTCTCCTAAGAACTTCACTCTTGAACAATTTTAAAGCCATTTACAAATTGAGTTTGAAACTCAAGTTAGAGATGAAAGGTTTTAGAAAACAAGTGTGACTACAAAGGAGAACTCGCAAAAGTTGAACGCAACTAGAAAATTTAGAAACAACAAATCTAAAAGCAAGTTTAGATGGAAGAATCGAGACAAAGTTAAGGTCCAAAAAAATGTAGGATTTAAGAAAAATAAAAAGAATAAGGTCTGCTCTCATTGTGGAAAGAAAGGTGATTACATCATACATCAAAGAATGTAGATTTTGAAAATTCTACTTCTAAAAATGCTAGACTAGCCAACTTATTGGAAGACAAAGAGAAAGAGCTTGCAACAATGGTTACTAATGTACAAATTGGATTGGTGACTAAATTAAATATGACTATTGTATCAAGACACATGACTAGTTCCTTAATTCAAGTGCAACTATTCATATGTGAAATGACATGGCTTACTTCAAAACCTACAATGAGTTGTAAGAATAAAGTGAAGTATGTATGGAAAATCATAATCATGCCAAGGTGGTTGGAATAGGATTTGTTGAGTTGAATTTCACTTCTGAGCAAAAAGATACCCTACTTAATGTTTATCATGTCCTTAATGTTAAAAGAAATTTACTTTCATGAATTATGCTCTGTAAGAAGGGCTTCAAAATTGTCCTAGAGTCAAACAAAGTTGTAATATCCAAGAAAGGTTTATTTGTAGGTAGGGGATACACCCTTGATGGCATGTTTAAGTTAAGTGTGAATGAAATAAACAATATTTCTGCTCATATTGATTCTTCTTCTTTATGGCATGCTAATTTAGGACATTTAAATTATGCAATGCTTAAGTATATGTCAAATAATAATTACATTGATTACAAGCATGTTCAAAAAGATAGATATGAAATCTGTGTTGAAGCAAAAATATCAAGAAAACCTTTTCTAAAGTAGAACGTGACACACAAGTCTTAGATTTAATTCATTTTGATATTTGTGAAATGAATGGTAAATTAAATAGAGGAGGGAAAAAATATTTCATTACATTTATAGATGATTGTTATCGATTTTTACTTGTATATTTGTTAAGAACAATAAAATGGGGTCTTTGATAAATTTAAGGACTTTAAGTCTATAGTAAAGAATCAAAAGGAAAAAAAATTAAAATGCTTCACACTAATACATGTGGAGAATATTTCTCTATAAAAATTTGATAAATTCTATGAAGAAAATGAAATAATATATCAAAAAACCACCCATTTTACACCCACAACAAAATGGACTAGCAAAAAAGAAAAATAGAACTTTAATTTATATGGTAAATATAATGCTTTTAAATGCTAAATTACCATATAACTTATGGGGTGAAGCTTTGGTTACTACTTGTCACATTTACAATTGAATTCCTTCAAAGAAAACTCATAAATCACCATATGATGTTTGGAATGGAAGGGAACCAAATTTGAGTTATTTTAAAGTGTGGGGGTGTGTTGCCTATAATAGTCTTCTGGATTCTTAAAAAAATAAATTAGTTAAGGGAGATCAAGAGTGTTTTTATTAGTTATGCACAAAATTCCAAAGCATATAGATTACTTAATTTAGAGACTAATGTTATTGTAGAATCTATTCATGTTGAATTTTTTGAAGATAAATTCATGTTAGATCAAATTGAGCATGAATGTGAAAATAATGAACCTAGAAATGATATGTATGAAACAAAAAGTGACAAACATAAAAACAATTCTAATTCTTCTGATTTTCTTGTTAAGGGTAAGAGAAAAATAGTAAAGGAATCATCCAAACCAAGAAGTCATCAAAGGGCATGGATAGAAAAATGCCTTATCCTAATTTCATTACCTTTTTGGTAGAAGAAAGTAGAAATAAAGCTATTAAAAAGATGAAGATATCATTAAACATTGAAACTGTGCCCAAAACATATGAAGAAGTAATGGCTACTAGAGATGCAGCTTTCTAGAAGGAAGCTATAAAGGATCAAATGAACTCCATAATGTCCAATAATACATGGATCTTAGTGGACTTACCTCCTGGTTCAAAACATGTTGGTAACAAATGGGTTTTTAAGAGGAAATATAATTCTAATGGTACATTGCTAACTTTTAGAGCAAGACTATTGGCAAAAGGTTTTACACAAAAAAAGGACTTATATTATTTTGATACATGCTCCAGTTAGTAGAATAACATCCATTAGAGTACTTTTTGCTTTGGCATCTATATATAAACTACATGTACATCAAATGGATGTTAAAACAACATTTCTAAATGTGAGTTAAAGGAGGAAGTTTACATACACTAACCTTGAAGGATTTGTTCTTTCTCAAAATGTATGCAAACTTATAAAATCTTTGTATGGTCATAAACAAACTCCTAAATACGGCATGAAAAGTTTGATAAGGAAATTATATCTTATGGTTTTAGAAATAATACTGCCAATAAGTATATTTAATCCAATTTTACTAAAGAATATGGAGTTATAATTAGTATCTATGTTGATTATATGCTTAGATTTGGTACCAACATGAATGGCATAAATGAAACTAAAAAGTTTTTTATCTCAAAATTTAAAATGAGATATCTTAATGAAGCAGGTACAATTTTGGGTATCAAAGTTACTAAACATGATCAAGGGTTTAGTTTAAGTCAAACTCATTACATAGAGAAGATTTTGAGCAAATTTGAACATCTCAAAATAAGAGAATATAGTACTCCATATGATACCAGTGTAAAACTTATGAAAAATACTAGTAGACCTATAGAACAATTAAAGTATGCTAGTGCTATGGGAAGCTCAATATATGCAATGCATTATACAAGACTAGATATTGCTTTTACTAAATGCAAATTATTAAGATTTACAAATAATCCTAGTATAGAACATTTGATAAGGTATTTGGTTATCTTAAGAGTACCACAAACCTAAAATTATCTTATTCAAATTTTCCTATAGTAGTATAGGATTATTCAGATGCAAGTTGGATAACAAAAACTAGTGAAAGCATTGCAATTATAGGTTGGATATTTACACTAGCTAGAGGTAAAATATGTTGGGCATTAAAGAAACAAACCTACCATGCCCATTCTACCATGGAGGCAACATTTATTGATTTGGCTATTGCAGGAAAGGAAGCTAAGTGGTTAAGAAACATGTTGTTTGAAATTGAGTTGTGACCATAACCAATGCTACCATTTCTATACACTGTGATAGTTATGCTACAATGTCTTGCACTTTTAGTAAAATCTATAATGGAAAGTCAAGACATATTAGTGTAAGGCATGATTATATTAGAGAATTGCTATTAAGTGGTACCATTTTAGTTCTCCATATGAAATTATTAAATAATTTAGCTAATCCTCTTGCTTAATCTTTACAAAGAGATATAGTGTGGAGAACAACATGTAGTATGGGACAAAACTAAACCATAAGATGCCAATGATGGAAACCCAACTTTGAATTACTAAACTAGTAATTACTAAAGTTTAATAGGTGACAAGAAATCATTGATAAAAGTCTATTTTAGCACTAATTAAGAGAAATCTCATACAAAACTTAAGATTAGGGCTCACTATTACATTTGAGAGGGTGAACATAGCTCTTAATAGAGTTGTTTGAAGATTGTCTATAATAATAAGGACAATGAAATAAAACTCCACCTATGTGAATATGAAATGGTGCCGCTTCAACAAAGGTTTGATGGGTTTTACCTTAAGGAATATTCATAGAAGTTGGGATTGCTTTGCACATGGCCATTTAAATAGTTATATGGCAATAAAAACCTCTTTGGAGAATTTTAATAAGTTTGGTGTGTGTGATATCTTCAATCATATAAGCTAAAAGTCTTGGTATAATCTTTGGACACTAAGTATTTCAATAGCATCCTTAGATATTTACACTAATTTGAAGGTTTAAACCTAAAAGGTACTTTCTTGTACACACAATATTTATCATGAATGACTTGGTTTACAAACTAGTTGGGGAATGTTGAATAATTTGTAAAATAAACAAAAAAGGAAAGTTTCATATTGGACAGAATTAAAAATATTAAAGGCTCTATAAGTGACAATAAAAGGCTAAGGTTAAATTATGATATATGGGTCATAACCCATAACATAGTTCAAATTAAATTGCTAAGTTAAAGACTTTTAAAATGTCTTTGATGGGCACTTGGGGCCTTGAGTTGACAAATAAAATTAATTTTTACTTTTATCACAATTATTTGATAAATTATGATTGCAATAGATAGTTATATCTGTTGAAAACAAATAGTTATATCTACTGAGAATAGACAATTATGTCTATTGGAAACAAATAGTCATGATAATTGGGAACAAAATAGTTATATTAGTTATGAACAAACAATCATATCTATCAAAAATCCGATAAACACAACTAATCAAATGTGTCTTTTCATGTCTACAAATTATTTTTTGTCTTCATATACATATTTTTACTAACAAACACACAATATGATTAGGGAAATTTAGCTAGGAGAAGGAACTTTTCTCTTGACCCAATATACTAAACAAAACATGTTGCATCAATGAGGCTATGACATAGTATATATAGGCAAAAAGTATGGACCCATCCTTGTTTTAATCGGATTGGTTAACCTAACTCATCATAGATTAGCCTACACAAGGCCAATAACCAAAAGAGTCCACAATAACTAATAGCTCATAACATAAAGATCGCATAATTGGGCTTCAATTCAAGTATCACATAATTGACTAATATTTATGGTGTTTAGAACTTAATAAAATAGACCATCCTAAACCAAACCAACAAAAATAATTAAAACTAAAAAAAAGTTTAGTTCCATTTTTTACAAATGATAGTCAAGCGATTCAATTTGATTTCTTATTAGTGACAAGAAGAAATGAAGCATAAGTCAAACAAAATCACCCAATATAATATACCCTTATTGTGTCTATAATGCACTATTGGTTTGTAATGTACGTAGCCATACATTTTTAGTCTATTGGTCCACCCAAACTCTACTCCAGTGTGGCCTTGTGCACTTGCACTATGAAGTGCGACCTTTCTCTTCACCAAGGGCTTTGCTAGTGTCAATACCTCCCAAACTCTCTTCATCTTTGTTGTCATACTAGATGAGTCCTATCGACCACACTTGTCCATCTACTTGACCTTATTGTCAATGCAGTTCATCTTTGCTTGCTATTGGACCTTTAATACTTACAAAGACTACCATTTTCAAGTCCTTTGCCCATTATAATTCTTCTCTATTTAACTTAATTATGAAGATTCTTAGTAAGTTATTTTTAAATGTAGTTTCTAGAAAAATGATTTTGTTCATGATTTTGAGTTAAATGAATTGTGTATTTATGTTTTTATTAAATGTAGTTATCTATTAATTGTTTAATGCTTCATTTACTAGTGTGGGACTCTATCTCTTTGTTTAAAGTTTTGGTTCTTTTTGTAGCATTGATCCCTAATGTAGGAAAATTTACCACAATAAGTCTTAACTTAAATTTTTCCATGGACTATGATCTCATTTGTTTTATGATCTACTCATGCCATTTAATCTTGTGCAAGATTTATCAATAATATTTATCGATCATGTACTCAACAACACAATTACTGTTCTAATCAATGCACGGATCCTACTAGTGGTTGTCAAATCACAAACATAACTACTACTCTTCTTGTGGTTATGCAAACACTACTAGAGCTCTCCAGGTATGCATGTTCCAAATCCCAAAGGCATAAGATGGTATCTTCTTGTGGTTATTAGAATAATTATTAGGTTAGATGGTTGCCATGTTAAGGGCTACTATGGAGGGTAGATTTTAGCAATGGTAACTTGAGATGGCAACCACTCTTTTTATATGTGTTAGTGTAGATTTGGAGACAAAAGAAACCTAAAAGTGGTTTCTTACAAGATTAGTTGAAGATATTGGAGATCCAAGAGCACAATGGTGGGAGTTTCCATCTAACATGCAAAAGATATGTATTTAACATTTTTAATCTGTATTTAACATTTAATTAACTGTGATGGTGTTTACTAATATTAATTTGCTAGGACTCTTACCTGCTATGGAAGAAATATGTCCTAGAGTGTGAGACACTTAGAGTCCAATTATAGTAGGCAATGGAGGAACTAAGACTTAAGAAATCTTTTGTGGCCCTAAGCTAAATCACCAACCATAATCATGGACAAACTAAAGACAAAGAATGACAAGGCATAGAAATATTTGGCCAAATTACCTCCCTATACTTGGTCAAGGGCAATGGAAGATCTTGGTGGTCGAGAGGGTGGGGGAGCTATGGCCCCCTAGAATTTTTTGGAATTTTTATATCTATATGCAAAAAGTTTACATAGCTTAACAAAATAGTATATAAAAATTATATGGCTCTCTCATAGTTTAAAACATAAATGAATTTATGTATAACTTGTAGGTTAATAACACAAACCAATTAATAATATAATTATCTTATGCTAAAATCATCCATACAATTTAAAACAATAGCACATTTGACACGTATACTAGATTATTAGGAATTTAGTGAATAATTAATTAGTCTGCAACTAAAAATAAGAAAAAAGAAGAGAAAGAGAAAACAATTCATTAACTTCCAATGCCAGTAATATTTAATACTTTACCCTATATTAAATACCCTACAATTAATGTTGACCCTAAAATTTTAGTTTTGGAGTCGCCACCAATCTAAATTATTTACAGGTGAGATCGGACACCTAATTTAAAAATGGTCTACGTTTTCAGAAATTGGGTTTGGGGGTTGGTTACGTCTTAGGGAAGGTGTTAGCACCCTAAACGCCCTTTCGGTACCAAAAATGATCTAATTAATTTATCTTGAATTAATTTATGTTGGTTTAAAAAATTTTGAAAAAAACAAAACAATCCCTGTCCATTCCGGATCGGGATAAAATTAATTTTGAGAAAAAAACTCCCTTCCTATTCCAGTCCAGGGTTTTTAAGAATAATTACAAGAAAATCCCCTTCCTATTCCAGTCCAGGGTTTTAAAAATATTTATAAGAAAATCCCTTTCCTATTCCAGTCCAGGGTTTAAAAATATTTATAAGAAAATCCCTTTCCTATTCCAGTGCAGGGTTTTTAAAAATAATTTTGAAATCAGAAGAGAAAAAAAACAATAAACTCAACTAACAATTTTTGTTTTATACAAAAATTTACCGAAAACAAAGAAATGCAAAGCCTATTATTTATCTTTCAAATCAAAAACTTATACTCCTTTTTATCATTATAAAAGATTTTTCGGGGACCTCCCAACATTATCATAGCAACCCACGCCCATATGCAAACTGCAGAAAACCTTTGGATGCATAAAGCTCAAACATCAAACTGATATTATTATGGTAGTAACTCCATTTAAACAAAATAACAATAAAGATGCAGCAGCAAGCTTTAGAGGCTGTAAAATACCATACCCATGCAGCTAAAACAAACTGTGCAAACTCCATATCAAGTTTGCGCCCTTTTAGCGTATGCTAACAAAAATCTTGAGCGAGACTAACACAAGAACCCAACGGTGCAACCTGGTATGCAAGCAATATTATAACACAGCAACAAGCTTTGGGTATTCGATGATCATACCTCTTAAACGGAACCAGCCGTATCCCTTTTTTGCAGCGTCAGCAAGGGCGAACAATGGCTGGGTCTTCCGGTCAAGAACACTACCCCGTCGAAGCAGGGAAAGAGGCGTCCGACTTGAAGCCTTGAACGTCTAACGACACTTGCTTTCAACTGGTGAAGGGGAAGCCAGCAACGACGAAGGACACCGGTGATAGTGGTTGAACAACGACTGTGTTAGCTGAGGCACCGCAACGCTGGTATGGTCCGAGACTCAACGGAGCAACGAGGAGCACAACAGGAAGTCGCTGAAGTCCGAAGGGCTGTCGGGAAGGTGCAGCAAGGTTGGGTGCCGGCGTTGCTATGGCTGGACGAAAGTGCTGGAGGGTGAGTGGACTTGGTCCTGTGAAGAGCCAAGTGAAGTGCAGGGGATTCTGGTTGTTTCCGTGAGTGAGGGGCGAGAGAGAGAGCAGTGAGTTTTTTTGCTTTTTGCTGTAAGGGTCGCCGTGTTGCCCCCTTTGAGTGAGTGCAGTGAGAGTGTTTTATAGGAAGCAAGGAGCGAGGTGATAGTTGCGTGCATGCATGTATCTTGTGGCTGATTGCGTGAAGAGTTTTATGTGTGCCGTAAGTGAGTTTTTCCAGTTTGAGTTTCTTTCAGAATTTGTTATCAACTTTAACTCCTATTTCCTAACTTTATTCTAACTCTTCTTATCTAATATTTACCCAACAATTTTATTTATCTTTTTGGATTTATTTTTGGATTACAAATTTTTATCTTTTATATTTTATCTTAATTTTATCTTTTATTTATTTTGCTGAATTATTTCTGAATTATCTTGATTTTTATAAATTATCTTCATTTTTGAATTATCTTGTATTTTTCTGAATTATTTTAGATTTATTTGAATTCTTCTGATTTTTCTTGTAATTATCTTGATTTTAATTTATTTGATTTTTAGAATTTCGTTTTTATTTTTATTTGATTTTTTATTTTTTCATTTTTCTTTTTGTATTTTTGATTTTATTTTCATTTCTGGATTATGTTTTAATTTTGGGTTTGTGATTTTTATTTGGGCTTTTTCCCTTCAAAATTGGGTTTTATTATTTAAAGTTTTACATTGTGGGCTGGACAAAATTGGGTGTCTACAATTAATAATTTTAGTTATAAGAGAATATGAAATTGAAGTTAACTTTAACATTATATTGTTAATGCTTCTATAATCTCTTAAATTTGAATAACTAATAAACTATATTTTTAAATAAAACTTAATTACATATTAATTTGAATATATTTAATTTTTCCAATTTCTATAGTTAACTATTGCTATACTATTTGTATTAATATTTTTTTATTGAAAATTGAAATATTTTGTTAACTATGTAACATATACATAAATTTAATATTTTACACAAAACAATCATTTTGGTTCTTGCTCAAATTTTAGCTAAGATGCCCCACTAGTCAAGGATTGCATTCACCATAGTGGCCAAGAATTGTAGTTTGCTGAATAACATGTGTGAGCCGTTCAATGGCTGGTTTGTCAATTATCGAGGCAAGCTAATCATCACCATGTGTTAGGAGATCATAAACTACTTAATGAGAAAGATGAATGACAATAGGGATAGTTGCCCAAGTACAAGCCCCCACAACACTCACACATAGAGTAAATTAGAACAAGCTAAGAAGAATAGTACCCATTGGACTCCATTGTGGCAAGAGATTCATAAGGTGCCAAGGTTTACAACAGCAAGCGTGTGGCTGATTTAAATGAAAACAATTGATCTTGTAGGGAATGGGACTTATCTAGGATCCCATCAAGCATGCAATAGATTTTGTGGGCTACAACAATTTGGAGCTTGAGTAATTTGTCCATCCTTATTACTTATTAGAAACATGGGTTGCAATTTATGGACCTTACATTCACTACTAGAAAATTTTCTAATTTTTGCCGAATACAACATCTGCTAATAAAAATAAGTAAATTTAATTTTACAGACAAATTTTGCAATGAATATGTGTTAGTGGGTCAAAAAATTTTAATTTTACTCACAAATAGCCATATCCCTTGATAATCTCACTAGAAAGTTGTGTGCTAATTCCCCACCAAGGGGCGGGAAGATTTAATCGACAGTGTAGCAAACAGTAATATTACCAAAAACTACAGCCACTACAATTAGCTAAAATTTTTCTATGTAAATTTTTCTTTCATCGATGAATGGTAGCTACTATGGTCAATCATCTACTAGAAATAGTAATTTAACTAGCAAATTTTAACCACCAGTTAAAAATATTTTTTTAAATATTACCAGTGACAACTTGCTAGTTAATTGCCAAAAAGCATAATTTTACCATAGAGGAAATATGCCAATTGTAGACACCTAATTTTGTTTGAATCCAAAAAAATCAAGGAAAGGAAAGAAAATTTAAAATTAAAAAATTTAAAATTTAAAAAAAAGAAGAAGAAAAAAGAAAAGGTAGGTGCATTAAAGGGTAGGTGGATGCATGAAACAAGGTAGATGCATGAGAGAAGTAGGTGTATGAAAAGAAGGTAGGTGCATAAAAGAGTAGGTGATGTGTGAAAGAAGGTAGATACATGAGAGAAGGTAGGTGCATGCATAAAAGGGTAGGTGGATACATGAACGAAGTTAGGTGCATGGAGAGAAGGTAGGTAGGTGCATGAAGAGAAGATAGGGGAAGAGAAGGTAGGAAGGTAGGTAAACGCATGAGGAGAAGGTAGATAGGTGCATGAGCAAAGGCTATAAAAGGAGGCCTAAGGAGAGGCACCAAGGGACAAAGAGAAGAAGAGATAAAGAAAGAGGAGAAAAAAAGAAGAGGAGGAGGGAGGAACCATAAAGAAGAAGAGGAGGAAGAGAGGAAGGAGGAGAAGAAAAGAGTGCCAGGAGAGGAAGAGAAGCAAGGTAAAAAGTAGAGAAAGAGAGCCAAGGAAAAGTGAGAAGAAGGATTCCGCTAAAAAATTTGAGAAAAAGTCACCTTTGTTTACTCCTGATCACATCCTTAGTCTTTGTTTTGCTATTTGGGCACTCTCAACATAGGTTTCACCTATGTTTTAAATTTTTCTCGTTGTTGGATATGTATTTTTTGTACTTACATCTTACTTTGTTGAATAATGATGTGTTACAATGACTTTGCTTGTGGTGTACAAAATTCAAATATTTTATAGATGTGTGTGCATA
Organism: Dicorynia guianensis; assembly: GCA_037013595.1. Lineage (NCBI taxonomy): Eukaryota > Viridiplantae > Streptophyta > Magnoliopsida > Fabales > Fabaceae > Dicorynia > Dicorynia guianensis. The sequence goes on along the minus strand of JASUAB010000002.1, from coordinate 16,792,404 downwards.
GAGTAATCAATCATTTTGAAATGTCAAGAAAGATTGGGATTTAATCCTGACCATTTTAAGATTTTTTACTAATTGTGGTTTCATATTGACTATTTTAAAATATTTTATTTATTTGTGGTTTTGTTCTAACTATTTTGATCTCATGTTTTTGTTTAAAAAAATTCTCGACAATGGATAAATGTAGTTGCTAGTCAACTAGTCACTGACAAACTATCCTAACGAAAATTGTATCATGAATTAATGTAGTTGCTAGTCAATTAGCCGCTATTAAACTATCCTATGGGAAACCATATTATAAACCTAGCCAGATAACTAACATGGTCCTATAAATCTATCTAAGAAATTCTCGACAATGGATAAAAAAAATATTTACCAGTCAACTGGTTGCTATCAAACTATCTTGAAGAAAATTATATCCTGAGTTTAGCTAGTTAATTGGCATGACTCCATTGATGCATAAAAAAAATAAATCTATTCTTTTAATAAAGAAAAAATATAGTTTTGAGATAAAAAACAACAAGCATCAACGTGGTACTGAAAGGGCATTATAGGGGTGCTAATACCTTCCCTACGTGTAACCAACCCCTGAATCCATTTTTCTGTAATACAAATCATACTTTTTGGTGTCTGACTTCACCATTTCAGTTTAAGTCAGTGACAACTCCATTTTCTCTCATTTTTCTAAAAAAAAAGACATTTTTCAAAAATCACACTATCCTATTTAATAACTCGGGATCGCTACTCCGTGTTGCGTGTCAATAGCTTAGCAACTCCATTGGGGACACAGAGGGTTACGCCACATGGGTTGGTATTTGCTGCATTTTGTTTTCTATTTCTGTACTTTGGTCAATTGTCTAATTTATCTATCTTCTGGGCTTTTGATTTTGCATCTTGAATTGTGTTTTGGGATTTCTAACTTTGTATTTTGGACGTGCATTCTAAAATTATGTTTGATTATGCTATTACTTTTCCATGATATTATCCATTATATCTGTGGATTGGTGGTTGATTGATTTTTCTGCAAGGTTGCGAGTGAATGAGTGGATGGATATTCCCCACACACACTTACACATACACCACATTGCACCTTAGAAAAGGGAGGTCATGACCCATAGCTCTATACCTGAGCACTTAGGAACCCTTAGGCTAGCGAGGGCAAAAAGTAAGGTCAACCTTCATGAGACCCCTGGACTCCATGTAAGCACCTGAACACCCTCACTCAAGTTGACCCTTTGGGGCAATTTGGGGACCTAATGTTAGGAGTCTAGAACTACCTCCTTGTATATTGATAATGAACCTAAAGCTGTCCTATGAAGAAAGTTAACCTAAACCTTTGGACATGAAAAACAAACCTAGATGTACCTTGATCTAGGCACAATGGGGAAAATACTATATGATTATGTATATGGCATTGCATGTCTAATTTTTGCATTTGCACATGTATAACTTCTCAACTTGAATTTACCTTACCTTTAGGTTAACAAAGGGGACAAGTAAGGCTAACCTTGTGAGATGTTTCGTCTCTATGCAGATGTGTGAGTAAGGGGCAATTTGATGACAAACTCTAATGAGTTATTGGCAATTAGTCATGTGATGAAAGTGGTGTAGCCTCAAACTGGGACAACATAGCCTTGATCCATTAAGTGTATAGTTAATGGACTGTCAATGCCATAACTACTTATAGAAGCCATATGGCAATTGACAGTAAGTACCCTAAAACCTTCCCTCATGTCAAAATGAAAGGGCAATACCAAAGCTGGATAGTTGGACAATTTCTTGCTTCCCTTTGCATGCCATTTTGTAGTACCCTCATGAGCTTGTGATTGAGATAGTGGATTTAGAGTTATCAAAACTTTTAATTGCTATATCAATAAATTATTCTTTGCACCCAAATAAATAATTTTTTGCACCAAATGCACTAACATTTTAAGTATGCCTTCCTAAGGGTCCATCATAGTCATGACATCATAGCATTAAGCATGCATTGTCATTCAAGCCTTTTTTGTTTCTAGCCTAATGAGCACATGCTATTGATAGTCCTTACTAACCTTGAGATCTATGGCCAAATTAATATTGGTAAGGTTAAGATCCCATAGAAAAGGAAGGTGATTTGGTTAGGCCATGCAAAACTAAGGCTAGATAGTCAAGCAATATCTTGCTTCCCTTTGCATGCAATTTTATGGCACCCTCATGAATTTGAGATTGAGGTAGTGGATTTTGAGTCATTAAAACTTTTAACCTCTACTTCAACAAATTGTTTTTTCCATCAAACGCATTAACATTTTAAGCATGCATTCCTAAGGTTCAAATATAGCCATGTCATCATACATGCATTAAGTATCTATTGCCATTTAAACCTTTTAACGAGTATTATTACCATTCAAATTTTTTTTTTGGGGCAAACCGAGACCCCAACCATTTGAAAAGGCCCAGCTGCCCTTCCATCTTCCTCACTATTTGTGCCCAAGTTTCAATTGTTGGCCTAACTTGCTGTCAATTGATGACTAACTGGGAAGTTTCATTTTGAATGCTAACTTAGAAAAAGAAAAACTTAGAAGATTTCGGGAAGTATTATTCGAGTGTCCTAATTTATCACCTAACCAGTGAGCAAGAGTATGGAAGAAAGCCTTGCAAAGCTTAGAATCAGGTTTCCTTCTCTTCCCAAGATGTACTTAGAAAGATTTACAAATGTCGACTTGAAAGAATGAAGGCACTTATGTGTCTGAGCCTTCTTGAAGATGTGCGTTGAATCATCGAAGCTAAGATACATCTAGTAGGTGAGTTTCAAGAATCACTTGATAGATATCTACCAGGAATGGAAAGAAGCTCTTATGTCGAAAGGAGAAGAGCTAAAAGGATAGAAGTTTGATACAAGTGTTCAAGGTGGACATGTGATACACGCTGCAAGGGTAAAGGAATGGCAGCCCTAAATCGAAAAGACAAAATCTAATTCATAAAGAATGGACTGAGTAAAGAGTCGTTGGATAATATCCTTCAAACTTTTGAGATGCAACCTAGTGGATATGTTCACAGTGTTCTTCTTGCTTTAGCCAAGATATTCCATAAAGAAAAGAAGCACTATCATCTTGGGAAGGTGACATTAAATGACCCTGTTTGCTAGTTTGCAAGAAAATTGGATTGAAAGCAAACCCTCAACTCATAAACTGTATTTAATCTACTACTAAATTCAACTCCAGAGGAAGGGGTTAGCTAAATCACTATACATAAATAGCATTTAATCTTCTTTTCTTGTTAATCACTATTGTCTTTTCTCTTTGCCAGTTACTGGTACATCTATCGTCTTCACTATTGACTTTTTGGCTCTGCATTGCTAGTGTGTTTGTCATCTCTAACTATTTGCTTTTTTGACTTTAACCACTAGTGTGCCTATCATCACCACTGTTGGCTTTTTGACTCTCCATGCTGAATTTTGGTAATATTGGTGTAATTGTCTTTTCTCTTTGACAATTGCCGAAGTACTTGCCATCTTCACTGGTCACTTTTTGACTTGTGTGCAAAACTTTAAGAAAGCCGATATAGTTGTCTTTTCATTATCGATAACTTTACGACTTTCCTTCCTTGAGATTGTTGTTGTATACGCAGGCATGTCTTTTCTTGCACACCATCATTTGCCTTTCAATTTCAAACTCCCCAAATAGCAATTGCATGGTCCTTCTACCACTCATTTTGGCCTACAAATATGCCTTCACACTTGTTAATCCATTCATGGCTAGAGCAGTAGGGGAGACAGAGGTATCATCAAAGCACAAATTCAAATCTATCTGTGTCTTTGGTGGTTCTAATGCAGGGAAGGATTATACATTCATAAGTACGGCCAGTGAACTTGGTAGGGTGTTAGTAGCCAGAGGGATAAATTTGGTATATGGAGGAGGAATACATGGATTAAAAGCATCTATAGCTACATCTACAGTTCTTGGAGGGAGTCGTGTCTTGGGCATCCTCATAAAGAACATGGCTGATGATAGACACAATAGTCACACCTTTAGTATTGAATTAAGAGTTTCAACCATGCATGAACATTTCGGATACATGCTTTGCAATGCTAAAGCCTTTATTGCATTACTAGGTGGTCTAGAAACTTTAGAAGGAATTTTCAGTGTAGTATTTTAGGCCAAATTAAACTATCAAAGAAAGTCGTTACGATTGTTAAATATTAATGATTTTTATGATAGTTTGATGACTTTCTTAGATTATGCTGTGGAACAATGATTCATATCCCTGGAGGCTCATTGTGCCATAGTAACAAGTGCAAATGCTAATCAGCTCATCGACCGGCTGCAAACTTATGCATTTCAACCTGACCCATTGGTGAAACCAATGATTGGCAATCCCCTAACAATGACAGGAAGCATGAAATAGATACCATCCTCCAGTTATGACTCGTTATACTCTCTATCAGTAGTTTTACATGTATATCTGTTGATAAATACCCATGCTAATTTATGAAGAGCATAAGGGTGATGTACACGTTTAGAAAATGGTCTGAGTAAAAGACAGTTATTATCGAGGTTATGGTATGTAAAGGGATGGCAAAGTAAAGAGTTATTCTTAACTCTTGATACGCATAGCATGTGTATCTATTAGAAGCATCATGTGCATCTATGGTGTCCTAAAAAACAAGGGAGAGAAAAATATTGTCTTTCTTTTTGTGTATGTCTTTCATAAAGTCTCATGGCAGAGTAAAGGGTTGTTTCTTAACTCTTGATATGCATCCCACGCATAACTCATTAAAAGTGACATATGCATTCCCTGTATTTTAAAAAATGTTGTTTTTCTTTTTATGCATGTCTTTCACGTAGTCTCGTGGTAGAGTAAAGAGTTGTTCTTAACTCTTGATACACCTCACATGCATAACTCATTAGGAGCATAATATGTAAAAAAAAAAAAAGTTACCTTTCTTTTTTTCTGCATATAGTCTCATGGTATCTGCTAATAGCTCTGCCCAAGGCCTTGACAATAACTGTATGTGGGCACCCTTTTGGATTCAATAAGATATCGTATGATGAATATCATTTTATTTCTTCTCTTTTGAAATCAGTTCCTTGTCTAATGTTTATGAGTGACTGATGAATGGCTGACGCTTAAGGAGGGGCACCTCCATTGGAATAAGCTAACATTGGGGCAATTATAGTTGTGATATCTTTTCATATTTTGATGCCTATGAGCAATAAATTATTGATCAGATATCTTAATTTCATCCTAATTAAATCCATTTTACTAAATGATAAAATTGGATTGCCTGACAAAATGCTCAATTCTCTTAGATGACAGAAAATCACAAATTCATAAGTAATGGTGAGGGAGTGATGTCTCATGACCCATAAGGGTGCTATGATAAAACGGGTATCCTAGAACTTGTTTGCATGCCTCTTGAGACAATTCGTTAGACACCACATTATCTAGAGAAGTAATCTAGGCCGTTTTTGGACCATTCAGGCCTTTCAAGCTAATCTTAAAGCAAAATATCCATTGTCAACCAATTAAGCCTAAAAGATGGCAAGACCACCATCAAACTTTCTTCCTTCAACCCATGTTTATCATGACCTCCTCACCAAAAAAAAAATCCATGATTCTTACCCTAAAGGAGAGTCAAAGGAGCACCAAAGTTATGCTATTTGATATAACTCAAGAATATTTTTCTACTCAGTCAAAGCCTTAGCTATGAAAAGGCAAGAATAAAAGGGAATCTTGAGAAATTCATTAGAACTTGGGAAACTAAGAAGAAAAGGAGTAAGCCCAAAAAACAAAAAACTAAAAAATGGGTAGAAGAAAGTTTCTTTTTGTTCCAGTGTGATTCATAAATTGTTCAAAATACAAGGCTTTACTTGTTTGATCTTGCACTCTCCATGTTTGCTAAGTTCCCATCTGTTTCTTTCCCAGTTATTTCCTAAAGCCTTACATTACAAGCTAAATAAAGTCTTGGTTATCCTGGCTGATGTGGTGAAAAAACAAATGCAGAGAGGGACATGAAAACAAGCTTACGGAATACTTGTGAGTGCTTATCAAGTGGGCAAACACTTGAGTGCAAACACTTATCAAGGTGGTAAACACTTGTATAAGAGCATAAACACCTGAGAGTAGCTTAATCAGGGAGTTGCTCAACAAAGAAATCTTGATTCCAAAGAATTGAGTAATGTTTGATCTAGCATACGCATTCCTTGAGGCATATTCTTAGAAAGAAATGGTGAACTAAGAGAATCTTTTTAACATTTCTTTGCTCAAAAGTAATGAAAGCAAACTAGGAGCAATGACTAGGGAGTGAACCCAAGGTTTATGAATGATCAAAAGCACATATTGGGGGCAATCGTCAGGAGAATGAATGCAAGAGTTGAAAAAAATAAGCCTTCTGTTGCTTGGGAATAATCAAATTTAAACTTGGGCAAGAATTAAATCTATGCTTAAAAGAGTAGAGTGGTTCAAGAGGAATAGCCATCAAATATTGATATCAAAAGGTGCCACTTCTATGGAGTTTGACATTCTACTTCACTCATAACTGGGGCAATAAACTATAACTCAACTTTTGCATTGTAGTTTTGGCATCTCTATTAATTTTGTTGTGTGTTAAGCATATTTACATACCAAGTATGCCATTTTCTAGTCAAGCCTTTTACATATCAAGCTTAACATGTCAAGCATGCACAAGTGCATGTATATCATCTTGTATTAATCTAAACCATTTTAGGTAGAACCCATCCTTAGCAAGTCAGGTTATATCAAGAAAAACCTCATTCATATCACATCAAATGATTACAAGAAGAACCTGTTCGCATGAAATCCTAAGCTCACTTTTAGTCCCTATTGCATGGACAGTAACCCTTCTAAAGTTAGGATAAGCAGGAAATCCTAAGCTCACTTTTGGTTCCTATTGGGTGGACAGTAACGCTTTCGAACTTAAGATTAAGAAAAAATCCTAAGGTCATTTTTAGTACTTGTTGGGTGGATAGTAATCTTTCCGAACTTAGGATAAAGAGAAAATTCTAAGGTCACTTTTGGGCATTGTTGGTAGATAGTAACTCTTCCAAACTTAGGATAAAGAGAAAATCCTAAGATCGCTTTTGATCCCTGTTAGGTGGACAATAATCCTTTTGAACTTAGGATTAAGAGAAAATTCAAAGGTCATTTTTAGTCCTTGTTAGGTGGATAGTAACCTTTGTGAACTTAGGATAAAGAGAAAATCCTAAGGTCGCTTTTAGGCCTTGTTAGGTGGATAGTAACCTTTGTGAACTTAGGATAAAGAGAAAATCCTAAGGTCACTTTTAGGCCTTGTTAAGTGGATAGTAACTCTTCCAAACTTAGGATAAAGAGAAAATCTTAAGATCGCTTTTGGTCCCTATTGGGTAGTCGGTAACCCTTCCAAATTTAAGACAAATAGAAAATTCTGAGCTCACTTTTGGTCTCTATTGGGTAGACAATAACCCTTTCAAACTTAGGACAAAGAAGAAATCCTAAGGTTAGTTTTGGTCCTTATTGGGTGGACAATAACCCTTTCAAACTTAGGATTAAGAAGAAATTCTAAGGTCATTTTTAGTCCTTGTTGGGTAGATAGTAACCCTTCCGAGTTTAGGATAAAGAGAAAATCCTAAGATCACTTTTAGATCTTGTTGGGTGGATAGTAACCTTTCAAACTTTGGATAAAGAAGAAATCCTAATATCGCTTTTAGTCACTGTTAGATAAACAGTAACCCTTTCGAACTTAAGACTAAAAAGAAATCTTAAGGTCGCTTTTGGTCCTTGTTGGGTGGACAATAATCCTTCTGAACTTAGGATAAAGAAGAAATCTTAAGGTCATATATGGACAAAATAGAGTCTTTCAACCTTTGCTTATCTTCTAAAACTTAGAAGATAACCAAAGGGGGGCAATCTATAAACACCTAATTTTGTCTGAATCCTGAAAAATTAAGGAAAGAAAAGAAAATTAAAAATTAAAAAATTAAAAATTTTAAAAAAAGGAAGAAGAAAAAAGAAAAGGTAGGTACATAAAAGGGTAGGTGGATGCATAAAAGAAGGTAGATGCATGAGAGAAGTAGGTGCATAAAAGAGTAGGTGGATGTGTGAAAGAAGGTAGATACATGAGAGAAGGTAGGTGCATGCATAAAAGGGTAGGTGGATACATGAATGAAGTTAGGTGCATAGAGAGAAGGTAGGTAGGTGCATGAAGAGAAGGTAAGTAGTTGCATGAAGAGAAGGTAGGAAGGTAGGTAAATGCATGAGGAGAAGGTAGATAGCTACATGAGCAAAGGCTATAAATGGAAGCCTAAGGAGAGGTACTAAGGGACCAAGAGAAGAACAGATAACGAGAAGAGGAGAAAAAATGAAGAGGAGGAGGGAGGAACCATAAAGAAGAAGAGAAGGAAGAGAGGAAGGAGGAGAAGAAGAAAAAAGAAGAAGAAGAGAGTGCCAGGAGAGGAAGAGAAGCAAGGTAGAAAGTAGAGAAAGTGAGTCAGGGAAAAGTGAGAAGAAGGATTCTGCTAAAAAATTTGAGAAAGAGTCACCTTTGTTTACTCCTGATCACATCCTTAGTCTTTGTTTTGCCATTTGTCTATGTCTTAATTTGTTCTCATTGTTAAATATGTATTTTTTGTACTTACATCTTACTTTGTTGAATAATTATGTGTTACAATGACTTTGTTTGTGGTGTACAAAATTCAAATATTTTAAAGATGTGTGTGCATAGAGCAATTGATCATTTTGAAATGTCAAGAAAGATTGGGATTTCATCCTGACCATTTTAAGATTTTCTGCTTATTGTGGTTTCATCTCAACTATATTAAAATGTTTTATTTATTTGTGGTTTTGTTCTAACTATTTTGATCTCATGTTTTTGTTTAAAAAAATTCTCGACGATGGATAAACATAATTGCCAGTCAAGTGGCTGCTGTCAAACTATCCTGAGAGAAATTGCACCATGAATTAATGCAATTGCCAATCAACTGGCTGCTATCAAACTATCCTGAGAAAAACTATATTACAGACCTAGTCAGTTAACTAACATGGTCCTATCAATCTATCAAAGAAATTGTCAACAATGGATAAAAAGAATGGTTGACAGTCAACTGGCCGCTGTTAAACATCTTGAGGGAAATTACATCTTGAGTTTAGTCAATTAACTAGCATGACTCCATTGATACATAAAAAAAAAAAATCTATTCTTTTAATAAAGACAAAACATAGTTTTGAGATCAAAAGCAACAAGCATCAATGTGGTACCGAAAGGGTGTTGTAAGGGTGCTAATACCTTCCTTACATGTAACTAACACCTAAATCCATTTTTTTGTAGCATAGATAATACTTTTCAGTGTCCGACTTCACCATTTCAATTTAAGTCAATGGTGACTCTATTTTCTCTCATTTTTCTAAAAAAAGACATTTTTCAAAAACCACACCATCCTATTTAATAACTTGAGATTGCCGCTCCGCATTGTATGTCGACCCCAATTAAAGAAAACTTTTTTTTTGATAAATTCTAGTGATACTCCACTAGAAAATTCATCAAAAACTACACTATTTTCTTTCACTTTCTTTCTAACATGTCACAAGAATTAAAGGCAATTTCATTCATGCAGGTGATTTGCTAGTTATTATAGCTCAAATATGAGATAACTAATTTTATCATAAATGTCGTATTTGTTTTGCATGACTAAAATTTCTTGACTATTGTATACCTTTTAAATGCTTATGTATATGATATATAAATATGTGTATTTTTTCTATTTCAATTATTGTGTGGTGAGATTCAAATTACATATCTAAGGTTGTTAGTTATTGTACATATACATACGTACATATCATTTGTGCATGGTGGATATTAGTTACATTATGAGACAATGGAAGTTCCATATCATCGTAGATGGATGTATAACAAATATTATCCATGTCAAACAAGATTTAGGCAAGAGTTTGTTGATGGGGTTAATGGTTTTGTAATAAATGTAAAAGTGCGGCATTCTTGCCTCCTACATTGTAAAGATTTATCTATATAGCCATCATTTTAAACCTAATTATTGGTATTGGATAGAACACAATGAAGAGGATGAAACAAGATTTCAATATTGCAATGTCAATATTGTAGATACTTCTAGCAATGTTTATGTGGGTCATGCGATAATATTGGTCATCATCAGTCTATGGCTTTTTATGTTATTAGGCTTGACTTTGAGTAACATTACTAGGAAAATGTAGAGGAATGTCCAAATTTGGAGGCCTAACAATTTTATAATTTGTTGTATGCTTCTAAGCAATAATTGTGGTAGGACTACAAAGAGTACTCAAAATTATCAATGGCAATAAGAATGTTGAGTGTAAAATCAGCTTCAAATCACAATCAATATGCCTTTAATTTGTGGGCAAAATTTGTGAGGGAATGCATTTCTTACCCCAATTTGGTGTTTGATAATTTTTAAAATGCAAAAAAGCAGGTATCTAAATTAGGAATGAAATAAAAAAAATTATTGTTGCATTAATGGTTTCATTTCATACTACAAACATAATGCATATGAGAGGGAATGTAAATTCTATAGATCTCCTAGATATAAATCAAGGCAAAGAGATAGAGGGAAAGGTATACCCAAGGATCAAATGCATTATATGCCTCTAATTCCTAAATTGCAAAGATTATATGCTTCCATAAGTTCTACCCTACACATGAGGTGGCATTATGAGAATAGGCAAATCGAAGGTGTGTTGACCCACCCATCAAATGCTCAAACAAAGAAGCATGGAAGCACTTTGACAATACTTATCCTGATTTTGCTTAGACTCCTAGAATGTCAAATTAGGTTTGTGTATTGATGGATTCACTATGTGCAGCCAATTAGCTAGGACATACTCCTATTGGTCAGTAATTATGACTCATTACTAGAGCTCCACATGACTATCCCATACATGTTCTTGATATGTCTTGGTCGTGGTCCAAGTAACCCCAAAGCGAAGATTGATGTGTACACTAGCATTGTTAAGCAAGTTGATACATTTGTGGTAATAGGGAGTTTTAACATATAACATCTTCACAAAACTAAATTTCATGATGTGGATTGCATTAATGTCAATCATCAATGATTTCCTTGCATATGAAATGTTTTCAAGGTGGAGCACATCAGGAAAACTAGGATGCCCTATTTGTATGGAGGAAAGCAAGGCATTTTTTTTAAAACTCCTAGGTAAAAACTCTTGGTTTGATTTATATTGGTAGTTCCTTCCCCATAATCATCCCTTTTGATAAAGCAAAACAATATTTAGGATGAATAAGGTCAAGAGGGATAAGCCTTCAACAAGGCTAACTAGAGAGTAAGTTTGGCCAAGAGTCAATGGTTTGCCTAAGTCGTTGGAGAGACTTGAAGGGCTTGGGGTTAGTCACAACTGGATGAAATAAAGCATCTTTTGGGACTTGCCTTACTTAAAGCATAATTTAATTTGGCATAATTTAGATTTGATGCATATAGAAAAAAATATCTTTGACAATGTCTTTAATACCATGATGGATGTGAAGGGAAAAAATAAAGACAATGATAAAGCAAGGCTAAACTTAAGAGAATATTACAAGAGATGAGAATTGTGGTTAACAGAATTGACTAATGACAAGTTTGCGAAGCCTAAGACCACTCACATGCTACCCAGTAGTAAAGAAAAGCATATTCACATGTGGAAGCGCTAAGAAAGCTAGATGGTTATGCATCAAACTTGGCCAAATAAGTGGACAAACAGGAGGGAAACTCATATGGTATGGAAAGTCATGATTGCCACATATTAATGGAGTGTTTGTTGTCAATTGCATTTAGATCGCTACCTAACAATATGTGGAAGCCTCTTATAGAGCTAAGTTAGTTTTTTCGAGACTTTTGCTCAACCACACTTAGGGTAGATAACTTGTTAACTATGAAGGAAAAAATTTTTATTATACTATGGAAGTTGGAAGGATTTTTCCCCTGTCAATATTTCTAATGCACTTAGCTTATAAAGTTAAGGATGTATCCCTTTGAGAGGTACATATGCAACAAAGTTTTCTTTATGATGTGCTTTTAATTAAACTTGTAATATATATATATATATATAGTTCTTGTATGATTTTATTTATTTGATTAGGAGAATAGTAAAAAATAAAGCATGAGTGAAGGGTTCAATATGTGAGCTTACACAACAAGGAAGACCTCCTATTTTTGCTCCTATTATTTGAAGACTCATAGCAGTCCAAAAGAACTTGAGTTAACTATTTCGATGATGGTGGACCAAGTTCATCATCTCCAACTTTTTCTATTTTCAATCAACCTAGTCGTACTTTAAGGAAAGCCAAGAAATAGTGACTTAACGAAGTAAAGTACATGTCTATAATCTTTCACATTTTACTAAACTGTGATGAAGTCTAGCTATACCTAAAATAAGTGTATTGCATTTACTTATATAAACAAATATTTTTGTCAACATTTATGAAATGTGATTAATTTTAAAATGCAAATTTGCTTGCAATATTTTCTTGCAAGTGTCAAGTTCCCAATCAACCAATTGGAGCCATTGAAGCAAGTACATTTTGCATCCTAGTTCAAGAGTTATGTAAGTATTTAAATATTGATCAGTGCATACTTCTTATATTTTCAAAAAATTAAAACAGTGTATATGCTTCTCATACACACAAGCAACACTTACTTTTAGGTTATGGTCCTTTAGAAATGTTGTCCATCCTTTACGAGAGAGTTTGCATCTTATTTTTGTCTTGTAAATACATGATTTGGAAAATGGAATAAACAATAGGAATCAATATTCTTTTGCATGAGGCCCTAATAAAGATGCTAAGAGTTGGCAAAAGTTTTTTGTGAATGGGTTTAAGTTTCACATGGCATCATGGTCAAAGGGGAAGAAAGCAAACAATAGCGGTGTTTGCATCAAAAGAACCAACACAAGTGGTAACAATGAATATTATGGTACCCTTAAAGGCATTCTAGAATTGGATTATCTTGGAATCCCTCCAAGAAAAGTGGTCCGATTTGACTATGAGTGATTTAACCCCACTATACTAAGGGGAGTAGAGTTTATAATCAATTTAAAATTATTGAGGTAGACATGACCCACAAGTATGAAAGCTATGATCCATTCATTGTTGCATAACAAGCGAGATAAGTTTATTATGTACATTACCTAGGGACCATAGACAGAGTTGGATTTCATAATTGGTAGGTAGTCATCAAGACTAAGGCTTGGGATAGGATGAAAATTGATAATGAATTAGAATTACCTTACCAAGCTAATGCACCACAACAAGCATAGGTTGTGCTTATTGAGGAAACTACACCGGGTGCCTTATGTGATGACAAAGCGGGATTTGTTGAAGTTGAAATTGGTTATGAGAGTACAAGTCATTGTTGCATATCTCTTTCACAAGATGAAGTGATATATGCAACTAGCTTTGAGAGTACTAAAGAATTTGACCTATCCGATGCAAATGACACCAAAAAAGATGAAGACACTACTGCTATTGAACAAGAAGAAGGTGATGAACACTCAAATTAATGTAATGCCATTATATTATATGTTGACAATTATTCAATTATTGAACTTTATTTCTAGATGTTTAATATAATGTCACTATAAAAATATTAAAGACAACTTTAATTTTGATTAATCAGTAATACTATCAAATTTATGTTATAAATTTTATGCTATAGAAAATTTATTTTGTTAGTAGTTATTAAATTTATATTCAAATTAATGTCTATAATGTACTTAATTAATTCAATTTTTTTAATTTTATCGGCAGCCTTTAGACACCGGTAAAAGGCTTTTATAATGAGTCTAAACTCACTTCTCACTATTTTGCTCTCCCTTTTCTCCTACTTCTCTCTAGCACTCTCCCTCACTCCATTCTCCCTCCTTCCAGCAACCTCAGGCCACCTTCAGCCACACTTCAACAAGGTTTGTATTCTCCATTACTTCTCTCCTCTTCTCTTCCCAATTTTCTCTCTATTTCCTCCTCTCTCTCACTTTTTTCTTTTGTCTATTTACAGGCTTCCCTTTACTTCTCCATTACTCCTCCATTCTCTAGCTACTACTGAGGTTGGTTTTCTCATCATCCCTCTATGTTTTCATTGATAGCAATAGGATAGATGACTTACTTTAAATGCCAAATTAGAATTGTTAGACTTAGGAATTGTGGATTGTTGCTATGTTGGTTGATGGCAATTGGATAGATGGCTTACATTAAATGTAAAGTTAGAATTGTTTGAATTATGAATTGTGGATGGTTGCTGTTTTGGTTAATAGTAATAAGATAGATGACTTATATTATGGATGGTTGTTGTTTGAATTTTAGTGTATTTTTCTGACAAAGGGTCTACATTGCTAAGGGAAGACTTTGTCAAAATTTTTATAAAAAATTGAATTAATTTTAGGATATTAATTATTTTAATGTGAATAATTATTAATTTTTTATGTTTTAGGTTCTTAGTTAGTCATAATTTAAAGTTTGCTTAATTATGAATTACTTTGTTAATTATTAATTTTTGTTAGTTGATTAATTAGTTTGTTAAATTTTAATTAATTAATTTGTATGCTAATTAATTTATATGTTAAATTAGATTTATCAATTTGTGTGTTAATTTTAGATTATTAATTAGTTTGTTATAGGTTAGATTATAATGTAGGTTAATTTTGATTTACAATAAAGTTAAATTTATGATTTATATGGTCAATATTGAATTAGGATTTAGGTTAGATTTGAAATAAATATAAAATTTTAGGTTAATTAATTGTTTTAATTAGGATTTGAAATATATAAGTTAGATTTATGATGATTATGTTAATTAATGTGTAGTTAAAAAATTAAAATTGATGGTTGAATTTAGTTCAAAATTAAATTTAATTCTTATTAAAAATTGTAAAATAGTATTGAATTTAGTTTAGTTATTAATTAGGATAGTTAAAATTAATTCAACTACAAAGTTAGCAAGTTATTAAGTTACTAAGTTAATCAATTTTATTAAGCAAAATTAAGTTTAAATTAGATTATTCAAATTGGATTATTACATTTACTTTAAATGATTATAACTTTTCATATAAACTATAGAAAAGCCAAGATATCAGCTTTATCGCTTCTTATGCGATGTTTGTGTTTTAAATAATTAATGTTAGATTCTATTCTTTTAGATGACATTCGATACACCTTAGTAGCAAGGTAAGCATAAGGGTTAGCCTACTATAGACAATAATCAACCTCAATCCTCTAGGACCACCCCAGCCACCACTAATCCCATCCTGCTCACTATTTCTATCACTCCTCTTATAGAGCCATAGATGACTATGATACCCATACTTGAGTATTAGCGTCCTCCTCTCCTCCCATATCTGACTTTCACACCATATCTTGATCCTTTAGCACATCCTCCTAGCCCACCCCCTTCTAATAAACTTGAGAAGGATAAGGGTATAGCTCCACTACTGCAATGCCTACTCTCATTAAGCCTGACAAATCATTCGAGTATCATTTTATTTTTAAACTTGCTTTTATAATTAGGTTTTAAATATTTTTAAGCTTTAGTAACTTCAATTATTAACATTCATTTAATGACTTCCAACAAGTGAAAGCCATCCACAGTCAACAACCACAGTGTGACAAATGTGATTCAGGCATGAGTAGATCAGCACTGCTGGACATCAGGAGGAATCCTCTTCCCACTCATTGCATGCTTCTTAAGGACAATCATATTTTTTTTCTATAATTAAATCTAATATAATCCTACTAACTTTTTTTTTCAGACATATGTTACATTTGGCATGCATCTTCACGACCCTTATATGTGGAGAGCATTTAATAGTCGAGGTCGAAGCAACTCTCCAAATTGTATACGAATTCTTTGAATGCAAAGCAAAGGCCTTTTTGGATGTAGTCCAAAGTTTAGGAGGACCTCTTACATTATTGGAAACACCAAAGTTCAAGGCCAAGAAGAACTGAGCATTAGAGAAGGGGGTTACTCCACACAAGGGGATTTACTCAGCTAGGCACCACTAAGGAATGATTGGTAAGTAATATTGTTTGATATTTTGTAAATATAACATAATATTAGTTATATTGAATTAATTTCTTTAATCTTTTTGTAAGTTAGCTAATTGGGGCAACGACCTAAGCAACTCAAATTGTTTCTTTATACACATTGAAGAAAAAGGATAAGGCTTGGGTTGATGAGTGCCCTTAAAGGACCTACACGAGTTCTTTAATTATGTTCATTTCTTTAACATTGTTATTAATTTGATTATATTTGTAATTGAAATTAAGTTAACTTTGTTATTTTTTCCTTAGAGAGGAAATTTGTGACTAAGGTTTAGCGACTAGCTCAAATATCACAGCAATTTCCAAAGGGTTCTAGGGAGAGCTCTAATGTATCCACCCCAATTAACTAAGAAGAACAATGGAGAGAAGTAGTTGATGGCACTTATAAGGGTCGGGTTTATAAGATGGGCGCACAAAGTGCTAGGAGAGAGCTGCGTCTGGGCATAGTACTACCTCTTATTTTGCTACTTCCTTCACCTATATTGATCCATCTATTAAGGCTGGTTTGAGGGAACAAATATGGGAAGAGATGAGCTAGGAGTTCTAAAAGTGCATTGCTCGTGTACAAGCCAAGCAACATGCCAAGATTGTCCAGCTAGAGGGGCAATGTTGCAATTGTTGACTTTGATGAAGTTTCAAATATAGGGTAGCTCATTGTTTAGACTTAGCACTGATAAGAATTTAGCACCATAGCCTCCATTGTAGCCATCTCCTAGAGACCCATCATTAGACTAGCCACCAGATGATCAGGATCACTCTCCCTTTGATGATTCTAGTTAAATTTAGAAATTTTTTTCTTGGTTGCATACATTTGACATTATTTTAATTTTAAAATATTGTAACTAAAATATTTATTTTAATTTAAAATATTTAACAATTATCTTTCAAATTAATATTTAGTTTGATAACTTTATTAGGGTTTTATAAGATAATTATAGTTAAAAATATAAAAACAATAAATTTATATTTTTCGTTGTTTATATCCCTTGAAAATTTATTACATATTCACAAATTTTCCCTTAGCAATGACCTTTGATAAAAAAAGGATTACATAAATAAATAACCCATAAATCAAAATATGTTAATAATTTCCTACAACTTTTATTAGCTAGCAATTTATTATTATTTTTTTTGTTTTTTATCAAGGGATATAGCCATTGGTTATATTCCATACTTTTTTCATACATCAAATTTCTACATTTTAAATGTTATATCTGCTAGTAAAATTCATAAATTTTTGATAAATAAGCATTTTTTTCATTTTATCAAAGAATATATCTACTAATAAAATTAATTATCCTCTTTAATAAAAGTTAAATAGTTGACATAAATTAAATACCTTATTTTATTTTATTAGTGGCGATCTGCCCATAATATTACCAACAAACATTGAATGCAACTGTAAAATATTATTTTAATGACACTTTTATTGACATATTATATTTGTGAACAAATTCACCTGAAATTAATTTTACTAGCCAATACTTTTATATATCCATGGAAAATAAGCTGTCCAAAATGAAAAATTTTTTTTATAGTGATTAACCCCTATGCATGTGTAAGCTTTTGGGTCAAGTCATGGTGATACCATTCACCCACCTCAGTTCTCAAGGTCTGCTGGGCTGCCAAAAATGCACAAGAAGAAAGACAAGGACGAGCAAGTAAACCCTTACAAATTGAAAAGCAAGAATGCAAAGATCAAAATTCAAACATATCTTCAAACGAATTGTCATTTATTTTCTTCGATCCAAAATATATGTGGTTTAAAATTAGTGTACAAATTTAAAATATATTAAATAATTTTAAATATTATCTTATTTTAAATTAATCTTCTATGAAAAACTAAAAACAAGAGAGAAAAACATATTTAGTTAAATAATTAATAGAGATAGTGATTATGATATAAACAAAATTAAAAAGAAATAATTAATATTACTTTTAAAGAAATGACAATTTAGAAAGAATTAAAAAACTCTAAAACAAACAATTATTTAGAAACGAAAAAATTAGCATTTAAAAGTGTTCACGCTAGACTGGAAGGCCCATACTTACAATTTAGAAGTAATATGCAAAAATTCAAACCAATCACTAGTGTGCTTATTCAATTTAAAATCAGTGTTCCAATGACAAGATTCATCTATACTACCGCATAACATCAGTCTATCAGTCGTTATTGGTTGCCCATTGTCCTAATTGAGTTGAAATCTTTGAAATTGATGACATCCGGTTTGTATGAGGCATAATTTAATGAATAAGCATTTTTAGGAAACTCTTCATTATCTGATACATCAAATCTTCTAAAATTATGTATTTTGTGTGAATTCCAATATGTTTCCCGTTCATACTTTTGGATAACAATCACGATAAAGGAATCTAGGTTATGTTGCAATGCCAAACACAACCTTGTGTTTACTTGCGCAATTAATGTTCATTCAAATTTTGAATGCTTATGGTTCTCGTATTTTCTTGTTTGGTTCATTATTAGTGGAAGAGAACTATCATGCATTGGTAGAGAGGAGGCAGTGGCCATGAACATGGCAATAGAGGATTTCAATCATCTCAGCGATCAGAGTTTCTTTCTGCATCCCCACCGGGAGGCAAATCAAGTTGCAGACTTTGTGGCTACTTAATTTTGTTTTTATTGGAACAATAAATGGCTACTTCATGTCAGGGCCGAGATACCGACCTGATCTGTTTTGATGCAGCCCCACAAGCAGTATGCTGCTAAAAGGATAGATTCTATGAGCCACATTAGTTAGTTTTTGATTTGTTCTGTTGTATCATAAAAAGAGTTTCTTTCTGCACACTTTCAAGAACCATTGCCAAACAAATGTAGTCATATGAAAGCAGACAATCCTGGACCAGTTTTCTTCTTCAACTAACAAAATAAGCATGGTAACACTCCAATGAAGTCTACAATTTTAATGATGAATAGCAAGGATGCGCACTATTAATATTCCGAAACTTGTTATATTCTTTAATAAAGAGAGTCAGAAATCTCGTGTGGAAAGTGCCGCTCACAGCACCAGATAGTGCATCGCTGCATTAGCACAAAAATTTCTTCATTCTCATCTCATAGGCACACAATAGAATCATCAATCCTAATAATCCAAGTCAAATGTAAAGATAGGGAAGAAATTAATTTGAAGAAGCAAAACTGTAAATAATCTCGGAGCAGCTACTACACTAGAATCAAGCGTATGGGGCAAATAACTCATTAAAATGAGAGGCCATTGTAATTTAACTCCTCATATAGTGGCCCCCCAAAAGTGACCTAATTATAACTTACGTAAATAGAAAAGATCAATCAATTTCGTTTGCATCATATATATATATATATATATATATATATATATATATGTATGTATATATAGACCAACGGTTAATTGTTTATTAGAGAGATGGATCAGATTCACTTGGCTTGGTTTCTCAAATGAGAAAAATCGCTCAGTATAATCAGCGTCGATCATCTGGGGAAAAAATCATCACTTCCATCTCTACTATATCCAGTTTAGGTTATAACAGGATATATATACATATATATAAATATAGTATCCTCAACTTTTGGGCAAAAAGCACCAATCCTGTGTTAGACTTTAAGACTATTAACACTCTTATATGAACCTAAGCGAAATTGAATCTCATAAACACAATTTGTCAGTCAGATCCATTAAAATCATAATGTTAAATTGAGTTGGTATGAAGATCAGAGTTTTGGCTTGGAAATTCAATCTCCTAAAAGAAGATTGAAGTATCTGAATAGCAAAGTTGGAATCAACTTCGATCATATGGGGAAAGTCTCCTCATATCTCTCCCAACTCTAATGAATACACAGTGTTTATATACAGAAACCTTAATTTAAAATTTGAACAAAAGAATAAATTGAAGATAAAACAAGAAGCCAAGGGCAGAGAATGTTTCATCTCTGCAATAGGAACTGAGATGCAAGACTAAATTAGCCTTAAAGAAACAGTACATAAGACATTGCAGAAAGGAATTGCTTTAGCGTCAGCTCATACGCAGTACCCACAAAGTGCAGAGCACCGGTAATCAGTCATTGACGCGTGCTCCACAAAAATCAGCTTCACCCAGAACCCCAAAACAACCCCATATGGAAATCTATTTCAGAATTGTGTAAAAGGTGAAGGCTTGGGCGCTTGGCCGCATGACGGCTTGGGTGTTAACGAAGGAAGAGCACGGCAGATTGTGTTGTGGACAGAGGAAGTAAGGGTGTTTATAAAGGGGGAGATTCCACCGATGAAACCCTAATTTAAAAGTGTGCGACAGTGCGCAGCAAGCTTGGGCGAGGTTTCTGTTTAATTTCCATTCCATAAAAAAAAAAAAAAATTTGGGCGATGTTTCTGGAATAACGGATGACATCATGCCACGCGTACGGTGATCCTTGTAGGGAATTTATAAGTCGGATAACAGATGTGGATATGCGTACCCGCTGCTGGAGTCTACAATTATTGGATTGGCCCTTTGTTGACATTTTGACTATTAGTCTCTTAGTGTTACTCCTAGCGTCATGGGTATGCTCAAAGATCAGCCCAAAGATTAAAGGGAAAATTAGTCAAATTTTTTATCAGTCAAAATGTTAAATGCATTTAATTTAGTTGAATTAAAAAAATTATGAATTTCTCCATTTGTTTGTGTGTCATGTTAGATGTAGACAATTACATTACACAAGAATAAAAACTAGTATTTGCTATTTCTATTTTATAATTATATTGTATAATTCTTATGTAGTATAATCACAGCCAAAATTATTACTTTTTATTTGCTACCATCTCCGTGTACTTTCACTTTTCTGGGAGCTACTTCATGTTTTAGTTATATCAAATTAAAATTAATTGACTTTTATTTTTTAATATTCTATAATTTTAATAACTTTTTACCTGTCACTTTTTATTTTAAATTTAAATTTAATTTTTGAAGTCTACTTTTTCCCTCACTTATTTTTTATCCCTCTTAAATTTGTATTAGTCTCTTTTATTACACTTTCCCGACTCTTCACAAGAAGTCACCTTGCACCACATACATATGCTATTTAGATTAGGTTGATTCTGACTAAACCGTCAATGTTTATCATGAACAAATCTCAACTTATTTTGTCAAGTCTCCAATATTGTTGCTACCTGCGTACTTGAGACACAAATTGCAGATGACGTGAAGATGGCAGCTTTTCATATTCTTTCTCTCGCGCTCACATGCACACACATGCCACTACAAAGACATAAGGAAGCAAAGAATGATACCTCTAATATCGTGTGAGAAATTCTATTCGCACAGTGGCCATAGCTTTTTCAACTTTGAATCTCTTGTCAAAGTTGGAATTCTTTTCCTTTTCTTCGGGTACCAATTGTTCTTTCTCCAACCATTACAACAATCCAAATCTCATCTGGCCCCAATTTTCCACACAAAAAGGTTGGCTTTTCTCGCGACATAACTCATAAATAGCAACCTTAAACTGCTGTGTGTATAAATCTAGACAAACCTCATCACATTAACGACCAAATCCATCTTCCTTAACTTTTTGACTTTTCAAACATAAATTTGCCATTTTGATCATCTCCTTGTTCAAATGGCTTCAGCACCAGCCTTGAAGCACGCCGAATCCATAGCTGATAACATGCCTAATGCATTGAGGCAGAGCAGGTACCATATGAAGAGGTGCTTTGCTAAGTATCTTGAGAAAGGGAGAAGGATTATGAAACTTCATCATTTGATGGAAGAACTGGAGCAAGTTATAGATGACCAGAGTGAAAGAAACCAAGTCCTGGAAGGCCTTCTTGGCTTCATATTGAGCACCACACAGGTTCCTGTCTTTATAGATACTTTTTTTAGAGATATATATATATATATATATATATATATATATATATATATTGGTTTTTGACGGAACACAATGATGTTCTTTGATTCATTTAATTGATTTTACCTGATGGGATAGAACTTAGTTTGTTATT
The DNA here is from genome assembly GCA_037013595.1 of Dicorynia guianensis. NCBI lineage: Eukaryota > Viridiplantae > Streptophyta > Magnoliopsida > Fabales > Fabaceae > Dicorynia > Dicorynia guianensis. The sequence goes on along the minus strand of JASUAB010000002.1, from coordinate 16,770,384 downwards.
GTTATTGTATCACATATTGTATTTAACATTGTGACGTTACTACTAGTAATACATTACCATGTGCACCTGAAACTTGCAGGAAGCTGTTGCTAATCCACCATATGTTGCATTTGCAATAAGACCAAATCCAGGAATTTGGGAATTTGTAAACGTGAGCTCTGAGGACCTCTCTGTTGAGGTTATATCCTCCACTGAGTACCTCAAATTCAAAGAAATGGTATATGATGAAAATTGGTATGTCCTTTCTCTTCATTTGAGTTCCTGATTTTTTTAAAGTCCAGTCCATTTCAGGATTTTCCCTTATAACTTTCTAATTCCAATTCATTAAGAGATAATAGGCCCTTTTTTTCCATCGTCCTTCTTCTCCCCTGGTTTGCATTTCATTTTAAACAATGCCATTACTTACACACCTCAGGGTTCTCACCTTTTATACTTGTCTCACATGTAATATTTGTTTTAAATTTTTATTTTAAAACCATGGTGCAAAAATGGGGTGTGAGGAGGAGTAGGATTTATGTTTGTACTGCCAATCTTAGCTTGTCTGGGTCTCTTCACTTATAGTAAAATACACATGCCACAAAATCGTCCACTATGGCACAGAATGTACTTTGTAGCAACAAATAATGAGGAAACTGCCCTAACAAAAATTCTAAGATTACAATAATGTAATAAAATAAGAAGCATTTTATTATTAGATTTGGAACAAAATTGGCTGTGAGGCATACTTTTCTTCTATCATTTCTCAGAGTGTAGGAAAAGGGACGGACTCTACTGTAATTTATGTACAAAAATCACTAGAAAATGTTCAAATTCTATACCAGATGAAGATGTTCTGTCCTGGTCCGGTTGCTACTCCCAAGACATATTCAGCCAACTCACATAATCACGATGATGGTTAAACTTAGGTCTATATTGCAGGGCAAATGATGAAAACGCATTTGAAGCTGATTTTGGTGCATTTGATTTTCTTATTCCTCACCTGTCGCTGCCCTCTTCAATTGGAAATGGGCTAAATTTTGTGTCAAAGTTCTTGACCTCAAAACTAAGCGGCAAATTGGAGACTCAAGCCCTAGTGGACTACTTGTCATTATTAAATTATCAGGGAGAAGTAAGTGGAATAACATGGGATTCAATTTATGAAACAATTCCAACCTAAGTTATATTATCCATATAATATTTGTCATAATTTGTTTTCCTTTTGTAATTGAAACTGGTAGAGTTTGCTGATAAACGAAACCCTTAACAATGCTACAAAGCTTCAAATGGCACTAATAGTGGCTGATGTATTCCTCTCAGCTCTTCCAAAGGACACTCCATATCAGAATTTTGAGCTAAGGTAAATCTTCTTACTCCTCAATGAAGCCCATAATATAATTTAATATCAATATTGTTTACAGGTTTAAAGAGTGGGGCTTTGAGAGAGGCTGGGGAGATACTGCAGAAAGAGTGAAGGAGACAATGAGAACACTGTCAGAAGTACTCCAAGCACCAGACCCAATGAATCTGGAGAAGTTTTTCAGCAGAGTTCCCACAATATTCAATGTAGTGATATTCTCCGTTCATGGTTACTTTGGGCAAGCAGATGTCCTTGGCTTGCCAGACACTGGAGGCCAGGTAAAATTTCTAGACTTTTGAGCAATCAATTTGATTATGAGGATGGGGGTGACGAGAATCAAACATTTACTGCTTGGTCAATGAGGGTTTAATACCATGTCCAGCAACTTTTTGATCAAAAGACTTAGCTATTAAGTGAAGGCTCAAAAATGCTTATTATCTCCAAACACTTTCTTGCAAATTTAAAATTTCCTATGATGCACCTTGGAACAGGTAGTTTACATATTGGATCAAGTTAGAGCTTTGGAAGCAGAGTTGCTGCTCAGACTTAAGCAACAAGGGCTAAATGTTAAGCCTCAAATTCTTGTGGTAAGTTTCATAACCTGCAAATGGAATGATAACTTTGGACATACAATTTTCTTTTTGACTTGAGTTATGGAAGTATATCCTTGACCTTGATAGGTAACAAGGCTCATACCTGATGCTCGGGGAACCAAGTGCAACCAGGAGTTGGAACCAATTGTTGATACCAAACACTCCAACATTCTACGTGTGCCTTTTCGTACACAGAAAGGAATCTTGCGGCAATGGGTCTCTCGCTTTGACGACTATCCCTATCTTGAGAGGTTTACACGGGCACGTATATCTGCTTCATAAATCATTAAGTTATTGTAGATTTTTCCTCTAATAACATTCCTTTCTGACGTGTGTGTGTGTGTGTGCGTTTGGTTCATATTAATAGGATGCTACAGCAAAGATTTTAGAGCTCATGGAAGGGAAACCAGATCTTATTATTGGAAATTACACAGATGGGAATTTGGTAGCATCTCTAATGGCTAGTAAACTTGGGATAACTCTGGTCAGTGGTCACTATCTCTTTTCTTTATTTATATTTTCCTTTCAACATTTTTTCATGGTTGTAAAATTGTACTAATTACTAAGGGCACTTGAAAACCAGGGAACTATAGCGCATGCATTAGAGAAAACTAAGTATGAAGATTCAGATGTCAAGTGGAAAGAATTAGATCCCAAGTATCACTTCTCATGCCAATTCATGGCTGATACCGTTGCAATGAATGCAGCAGATTTCATCATAGCAAGCACATACCAGGAAATTGCAGGAAGGTTTGTTTATTAGGCTTATACTTGCATATGAAATGAGGAGACATAAACTTACTATTTTTACCCCTTCTGTGTTGCTTACAAACTCAAGAAATTCCACCCACCTAGCTACCTCTCTCCGCCTGTCCCCAAAAAAAGAGAAAAAAAGTCAATAGAAATTTGTAACATACTGAGTTATGGAAGTTCTTGTTTGCAGTAAAGATAGACCTGGACAATATGAAAGCCATGCTGCATTTACACTCCCGGGGCTTTGTAGGGTTGTTTCTGGGATTAATGTATTTGATCCCAAGTTCAACATAGCAGCACCTGGAGCCGACCAATCTGTGTTTTTTCCTTACAATGAGAAAGACAGAAGACTCACTCAATTTCATCCTGCCATTGAAGAACTACTGTATGGTAAAGTAGATAACAATGAGCATATGTAAGTGACTCAGCTGCTACTCCTACATTTCTAGCTTTCAGATATGAATCACTATATTGTGCCAGATGATTAATTTTCACAATTGAAATTACTTGGTAACAGTGGATATTTAGCAGAGAGGAGAAAGCCCATAATCTTCTCAATGGCAAGGCTTGATGTTGTGAAGAACTTAACTGGGTTAGTAGAGTGGTATGGAAAGAACAAGAGGTTGAGAAATTTGGTGAATCTTGTCATAGTTGGAGGCTTCTTTGACCCAACAAAATCAAAAGACAGAGAGGAAATGGCAGAAATTACAAAGATGCATGCTTTAATTGAAAAATACCAACTGAAGGGTCAATTTAGGTGGATTGCTGCACAGACTGAGAGACATCGTAATGGAGAGCTCTACCGCTGCATTGCTGAAACAAAGGGAGCCTTTGTGCAGCCTGCTATGTATGAAGCATTTGGTCTTACTGTCATTGAAGCAATGAATTGTGGCTTGCCCACCTTTGCCACTAATCAAGGAGGTCCAGCAGAAATAATTGTTGATGGGGTCTGTGGATTCCATATTGATCCCCTCAATGGGGATGAATCGAGCAACAAAATTGCTGATTTTTTTGAAAAATGCAAAGTAGATTCAACACACTGGAGTACCATTTCAGCAGCTGGATTGCAGCGCATAAATGAATGGTAAACAACAATCACATGAAATCATGAGTACTATCAACATTTGTATTATGCCTATATTGTATAGCAGCATCCAAGATAGAACCCTTTTCGTGTGCATCTTCAATCATCAAACTCTGAAACTTCTTGGTTTGTTTGCAGCTATACCTGGAAGATCTATGCAAACAAGTTGTTGAATATGGGAAGCATTTATACTTTCTGGAGGCGAGTGAATAGGGAGCAAAAAGGGGCAAAGCAAAGATACATACAGATATTCTATAATCTTATTTTCAAGAATTTGGTAAGTCAATGTGTATGGTCCTTGGACAAGTGCAGACAATAATTATTGTTGAGTAATGTTACACTTATACTTTACACCTACATATTTTATAGAAATGCCTATAGAACAAATGGTGCAAAATTTCGAAACTTATAGAACACCAATGTCAAATGGTAATTTTCTAGAAAATGTGTAGGTATAAGTGTGTAGCTCTAACATTACTCTTATTGTGACGTAATGGGTTTCTAGCATGGCTACTATGCTTGATATGTCAATGTCACAGGTGAAAACTCTACCAGTCCCAAGTGATGAACCTCAACAACCAGTGTCCAGGCAGCCAACTCTCAAACAACAGGGCACAAGGCATGTCACTCGGCCAATGAAGCATATTGATTCTTTCTAATAAAAAATCTAAAACAAAACAAGTGAAACTTCAATTGCCCTCACGATAACTTCATTTCTTTTCTCTTTTTTTTTTCTCTTGTGCAGAGTGCCTTTTATAGTACTACATTTGTCATGCTGCAACTCCTTAGTTTTGTTTTCTGTCAGAAAACAACTTTTTTTAACTAAGCATTTAATTTGTCATTGGTTCAATCTAACATCTTTGTTATTTTCTTTTTTGGCTGTACCAGGCGCTCGCAGTCTAGATTACGAAGGTTCGAATAACTATATAGTCTCAGATTAGCTCATGATTGTTTGCTGTCTAACAACTAAACAGCTCAAGTAATTCTTGCTCAGGTTATTTGGAGCATAATGTTTTCAGCAACAAAGCAGGGCAATTGCTGCGATGAATACTGTCACCCTAGATATTGGGCTTTGGTTATTTATGTATATGCTTTTGTCATTCTATTAAACAAATAAGCTCCGTAATTAATGATTGAAAAATAGCACATCATTTTTATGAGATCAATATATTCATTTCAGTGAGAAAATTTAACTAATGTTGCAGAAAATAAAAGAAATGGCAGCACTTGGTTGGCTCTACTTTAAGGGTGGCTCCTGGTAGTTATTGTTGTGTTAATATGGTGTGTTAGGGAAAAATAGTCTCTTAGGGATTATGTGTAAGAAGTACATGTAAATGAGGTAGATTGATCTTCAATTATTGTATTTAAGGGAATCATTCAGTCCCTTTATGAATGTTCTGCACTGTGTTCTTAAAATTATTAAGAAGATCCTTGTTATTTTCAATAGAGTTTCATTACAATATAGTGACAAAATACTCTTATTATAAACCCTCACCCGCTCTATAAACCAATTTCTTTAACTACTTCTTGTTGATTTGTGTGTTAAAGTTACTTTGAATATGGAACAAAGAATAACAATGATAAGCATTTAGTTACAATCACCTCAAGTGTACATTTTACACTACAACTTTGATGGTTGCATGTCCATTTGATATCAAGAATATCCCTTCTCATTGAGCAACAAACTGTCACATGCTGCCAAGAACCATTTCAAGCTATCTTTATTTTCATTCTCAACCACAACAAATGCCATTGGGAATATTCAATCACCACTATCTTGTCTTGTGGCAATTAAAAATGTCCCTCAATACTTTCCATACAAGTGGGTGCCATCAATTCTCATGACAAGCTTACAATGGTTAAAGTTCTCTATGCTTCACTTAAATGAGCAAAAAACACATTGAATAAATGCGTTCTTTGAATTATTGGCATCAATTGTTTGAAAATGATAGAAAAAGCTAAGATTTGTTGCCTGCCTATTGGCCATCCATCTAGGCAAAAAATTATAAGTATATCCCAACCACCATAAAGCTTTTGCATGGTTTTATGCTTCCTTAACCACACCTTGCAATTAACTATGTATCATGTTAATTGTGGCAATTATTCCAGCAATATTCTCTCCTGGGTTAGCATCAATTATCCAACAATATTCTCACTTCTTAGTTACTTTCAAGCTCTAGTTCTGTCTGTACAATTTCCTTCAATTGTTCTAAACTAATGTCAAGTGAATTGACAGCCATACAAGGTTCCAATCCTTCAAACAAATTCCCATTAGCACCTCATATGATGTTCCCATTTACATAAATGACTAGAAAGTCATTACTCATTATCTTACCTTTATTCATGAAAAAGTATAATATGGCAATGAAATTAGCTTACAAAATCACATTTCATAGCTGAACAATTGTAACCAATAGTAAGTTCAAGTCATGAAATATACTATAGTTCAAAATTCAAAATAAGCCAATTTTTCAACTGAATATTGAAAGCTATTACTAGTGCTTACCAAAATTTTTGCACCTAGCATGTGTTCTAAATTCTAGAAAGTGGAACAATATTTAGTAATTTCAACTACACCAGCATTTCAAATCAAATCTTAAACTACTTCAATTTTTATGCTCATGGTCAAAATTATAACACCACTATACCACTAAATTACAAATGCTTAACTCAAAGTTTGCAACAACTAAGTATCTAACATTCTAGAGAGAGAAATAATCTTTAGGATTTCTAACTACACCAACATTTCAAACCAAATTTCAAGCTACATCAATTTGTATGCTCATACTCAAAATTAAAACAACACTCTACTACTAAATTATTAATGCCCAACTCAATTTTGCGGCAACTATATATTCTGATATTTTAGAGAGAGAAATAATATCTTGGGTTTCTAATTATACTAACATCTCATATCGAAATTCAATGTATTACACTTTTTGTGCTACTGATGAAATTTGGAACACAACACTGTTATATTATTGTATTTCACTTAAACTCTCTATTCCTACACAATTGAGAGAGAATAATTATAAACATGATATAAAAGAAATAATTATTCAACATAAATACATTTGAAAAGTGATTTTGAGACAAAACTATGCAAAAAGTGGACAAATCACCCTAACTCTAGCTACAACCTTGTTGAGATACTATGACTCTATACCTAACATAACTATATTCAAGTAGAAATTTTGGCAATCTCCCCTAAAAACTTATGCTTCTCCAAATACAACTAAAGATTTTTGCTAATCATATCCAAACATTTCCAAACCAGTATAATACCCACAATGTGGTGTTACAAACTAATTTACAAAACATTTTATCAAAAACAAATAGAAATCTTAGTAACTATAAAGCTAAGAACAACAAAAGAGAAAACAAGTAGCTGACTTTATCTTGGTCTCCTTAGCAAAACACCAAAATCACATATTTAAACAATTTGCTACTAATCTGGAACATTACAGGAAACTTTAATGAGCCTGAGTCTAGTAAATTGATAAATAACTAACAAATGAGAATAGTTCAGGAACTTATTAGATTTAAAATATCATGCTAATAATAATAAAGATGTTTAAATTATACCATTGATGAAATAATTGTAAAATAATATAACAACAAACCTCAAAGATTCAAACATGTTATTTATTAATCCATATAAAACATGTGTTTTTATGCACCTATCACCACACACCCTTACAAAATCCCTTGCTTGGCAATTGCTCCCTATTAGCCATTAGAAACTTCAATGCTTGTTGCTTTTCCACCATGGACTCCACCATATATGCTAGTTTCTCACTCAAGAAGTTATGAGTGGAGCTTATGTCAACTAAAATAGTGGTACTCATCCCATTAATTCTACCATTTACTCTTAATGTTTAGGATGAATTAATCCCTGCTATAGCATGAATTGAAATCTAAGGCTCCTCTTCCTTTGCTCCTATATACTCTTCTTCTTCCTCATCCAAATAATCCTTATCATCTACAAGTTCTATCTAGAACAACTTTTTATAATTGGTCTCTAGTGTATTTTTCCTCACAGTGGAAACAAAGCCCTTTTTCCCTTTATTGTATCTCAGCTGTAGTGAACTTCCAGATATTGGTGCCTTTATCACTCTTCATTTTGTCCTCATTTTCTCCTAACTTCACCTTTTTCCCCCTCCCAATTTCCCTTCTTTTAAACTATCCCCTTCAAAGACTCCTGCCAACTCAATGGTTAAGATTCAATCCTTTGGTCTTCGAGCCCTTATGTTATGTGAATGCTTTCTTTCAGGCCACTCACAAGCATTATAGCCTCCTGTTGGTTAGATAAATCTCTTGCTCTAGCTAATAGTCTATCAAAATGTTGGTAGTATGCCTTCCTCAAGCCCATTTGCCTTAATTTTGTTAACCCCCCAAATCCATCTTTGTGGGGTGTTTCCACAAATCTATCCATTAAATCCTTCTTAAATTCATTCCACCCCTTGTTTGGCTTAAGTTTGCTCTTGCATTGGTACCAAATTTAGGAATCCCCTTCCAGATGGTATGCAATTACCCTCATTTGATCCTCTACAACTATTTCTTGGAAAGAAAAAGATTGTTCTACCCTCGTTGCCCAACTCATGGGATCTTCGCTCTTATTAAACCATGAAAATATTAATTTCATAATATTGGGAAGGTCTGATGCTTGGATGGAATCAGATATACCTTCTTGTGGGGTTTTCAATGATGGTGGCCTCTGATCTCTCAACAATGCATCCCCCCTAGCTTACAAGAGCTATGTAACCTAAGCCAACAACTTCAACATCTTCTCATGCCCTAAGCTCAAATTATCTATCCGCTTCTCCAAGTGAAGTAGACTTTGATCATCCATCATGATTGGCTCTTGTCAAGAATCTATCTATCTCAAAAGTTTAACCTATTAAATAAAGGCTTAGAATGATTTTTATTTTGTATCTCTAACAGCTCTAATCCTAATTTGTTAGGGTCATCCTCCTCCTCTTCACAATAGAATCCTTGACAAGTTCAAGCTATGGTGATGAAAGAAAATGGCACAAATTGTTAAGGAAATACAAATGTTGTTGATGACAATTGGAATCAAATCACAAATGACCACTTACTTGAGTATTTGGCCATATATACTCAGTTTATTTACATACACATGGCTACTTAACTACTCTAGCTACCTGACCATTTATTTAACCTCCTAATTGCCTAATTTTGTCCACATCAACTTCATGACCTACTGACCCTGCTTCCCATTGCTCAGCCTTGAATCACAGTGCTATAAGAAACATCAGTAGAGGCTTCTACAAAAGAAGCTAAAAAAGAAGACTATATATGATTAGGGTAAAGAAGCACGCCTTGCTTTTCAAGTTAAGTGGAGTTAACTAAAGACTTTCTTAGAGATCCTTGAGGAACCTTACAAAGCTACTATGCTTTTGAATTGTATACATACGGTCACCTTCATGCATGAATCTTGCCATTTCTCCTTTTACTTCTTTTATGCAATAAATTATGTGAGGTTATACAAAGAAAGGATTGAGTAACCCACCTATTTTATTTGAAGAATGTTATCCTATTTACATTAGTATTTAGCAGCAAATTAAGTTTACAGTAAGAGCCTAGCAGTAAAAATGAACAAAGCTTACATTTGAGTAGCCATTGAAACATGAAAAAGCAAAAAGCAATTGCATCCTTTGCCTAAGCTAAGGCTGAGATCTTAGTCCAAATAGAGAATTAAGTTTAGTTGAAATTTGCCATTTGAATGAGTAGCAATTATTGACACCTAATTTTGTCTAGACCCTAAAAAATTAAAGTTGACCAATGCATAAGTTTTAAAATTTTCTTACTTGAACATATATTGTTTTAAAAATTAATTGAATGAAAATGAAACTTTCAAGATATTTTTGGGTCTTAAATGTGGATAATATTATTAAGATTTAAAAATTAAAATTAGAGATATAAAAAAATCAAAAAATAAAAAATTATTAAAATAAATATTTAATTTAAAAAAATGAAAAATGAAATGAAGAAATTAGAAAGCTAGAATTTGGTTTTTAAAAAAAAAAAAAAGAAAAAAGGAGTGTCAACAAGAAAAGTTTGAATTGTCAAAGAAAAGATAGCAATGCATTATGGGAGAGATAGCCATGCATTATTGGAAGGCCAAGCAAAGGAGTGTTGGCATGATGTAGAAAAACTAAAGAAGAAACAAAAAAATGAAAAAGGAGAAAACAAAGAAAGGAGTGTCGTCAAGAAAAGTTTGATTCGTCAAAGAAAAGATAGCAATGCATTATGGGGAAGATAGCCTTGCATTATTGAAAGGCCAAGCAAAGGAGTGTCGGTAGGCTACAGAAAAACCAAAGAAAAAAACCAAAAATGAATGCAGTAATCTAGAGATAGAGGCAAAAAATGTAGGAAAAGTTAACCTCTATATAAGGGGGCTACTCTCTCCACTAAAGGGGAAGAAAAAAGAAGCTTCAAACCATCAATGCAAAAGAAAAAAAAAAAAAAAAGAGAAGAGAGCAAAGAGAGGTGACATGCTTAAGAGTGAAAAAGCAAGGTCAATAGTTAGGAAGACTAAGAGAGCATAGAAGGAAAAAGAAATGGAGATTGGAGAGAAAAAGAGTTGAGGTTAGAAAGAGAGAGCCATGAAAGAGCGAGAAAAGAGGAGAGCAAAATTCAAATGTTCTTCTTTTAATTTTCTCTTAAACAAGCTCACCACGCTGCCCTAAAGAAGGTCAAATTAGCCTCTGAAGTGTTGTTGGTGCCTGAATCACATCAAAAATCATAGATTTCACCAAAAAATTTGAGAAGGAATCATCTTCATTCACCTCCCAAAAATCATATTTTTGGTTTAAATCTCGAAAAAAGCGCCTCATCATTGTGCTCAGGAGATGCCATAACCTTGAGAACCATGAAGGATTCCATTTGAAACCATCTCATGTGCCTCCACAAGCCCCATGTGTTATGAGGACAATGGCATGTGTCACTCACACGCCCTAAGGTTTTATGCCCAATCAATCACACGTCATCCCTACCAGGATAATCATCAAGCCGTGTCATCCGATATGTCAACATCCCAACAAAGTCAACAAGCTACATCATCTAACACATCAGCATCCTTAGCATAGCCAATGTACCACGTCATCTAATACATCAGCATCGCCACATCACCATCCTCTACCACATCAACATCGACTGTTGACTCTAACCCATACCACTTTTTTAGGGTTTTTCTATCTCTTGATCGCATTTCTAGCCTCTGTTTTGCCATTTGAGTACTCCAAATATAAGTTTTACTTATTTTCTTAATTTTTCCTCATTATTGGATATATACTTTTGTACTTACACCTAGTGTTATTGAATAATTATGTCCCATAGTAACTTAGTCTGTGATATATACACTTTGAATTATGTATATGCATTGAGGTGTTTATCATAAGGAAAATTGCATCATGAGCTTAGTCAGTTAATTAGCATAGTTTTATTGATGCATTAAAAAAAAAGAAGATCTTGACAATGGATGAAAATAGTTACTAGTCAACTAGTCACTGTCAAACTATCCTAAGGAAAATCATGTTATGAACCTAGTTAGTTAACTGGCGAGATTTTATTAATGCATTTCATTTAGAAAAGGATCCCGACAATAGATAAATATGGTTGCCAGTTAACTGGCCGCTATTTAGCTATCCTAAGAAAAATTACACCATGACTTTAGCTAATCAACTGGTATGATACCATCGTTGCATCTAAAAATAATCTCGAATCATGCCTGATCATATGCAAAACTAGAAGCAAGACAATAAAATAAATTTGTTTGTTTATAACAATACAAAGCATAGTTTTGGAGATTAAAAGCAGCAAACACTAACGTAGTATCAAAAAGGTATTGTAGGAGTGCTAATACCTTTCCTACACGTAACCAATCCCCAAATCCTTTTTTCTGTAACGCAAATCATACTCTTCGTGTCCATCTTCACCATTTTAATTTAAGTCAGTAGTGACTTCTATTATTTATTATTTTCCTAAAATAAGATGTTTCCAAAACCCCACGTCATGTGTCGATAACTTGGCGACTCTGCTGGGGATGCTTAGAGGGTTAGGCCACCTGGGTTGATGTTTGCTACATTTTATTCTCTATTTCTATGGTTTGGTTAATTGTTTAGTTTATTTTTCTTTCAGGCTTTTGACTTTGCATTTTAGATGGTGTTTTGGGATTTCTAGCTTTGTATATTGCATCCTCAAATCATGCTAGATCACACTGTTAGATTAAATTCAAACAATTTACTTTTCCATAAGATTATGTATTATATATGTGAGCTAGTAGCTAGTTGATTATTTTGCAAGGTTGTGAGTGAATAAGTGGATGGCTTACTCACCACACACACATAAACATACACCACATTGCACCTTAGAAAAAGGGAGGTCATGACCCCTGAGCTCTATACCTAAGCTCTTAGAACCTTTAAGCTAGTGAGGGCATAAAGTAAGGTTGTCCTTCATGAGACTTTTGGTCTCTGTGTAATCACCTGAACATCCTAACTCAAATTGATCCTTTAAGGCAATTTAGGAACCTTATTTTAGGAGTCAAGATTCTACCTTGTTACACACTCTAGTAGCCTTAGAGTTATCCTATGAAGAAAGATTAGCCGAAACCTTTGGACGTAGAAATAAGCCAAGGGATTACCATAACTAAGGCACAATGGGGAAATCTGATCTGTTCGCTCACTTGTAACTACATACATCATTACATCTACCATGATTGTATGCACTCTTAATTTTAGATTGTGTATTTTGAAGGGATAGGAAAGTATCCTTCGTATGGCCTTTGGACTCTGTGTAGGAACTTGAACTTCCTCACTTAAATAACCCCTAGCATAATAGCATATGATTAATGACATTATTTTATCATCATAATCATCAATTTTCTCTAGCTCAAATTTTAGGTGATATTAGTATGGACATTAACACTGCATCAAATCCTACCACAATCATCATATAATACCATGACCAAGTGCTCTTTACTCAAGAAAAGACCCAAAAGGAGCAAGGAGATGTCTTAAATGGACGAAATACTGCAGCATTGCTAGAAATTAAGAATGCATCTTTTAGGCAAAATGACTTGTCTGATTTTAGGAAGATTTAGGATAGCTTTACTAACTCAAAAAAGGGGTAATTTTAGAAAAAGCTTGGTTAGTAAGGAAATCTATTCTCAGTTCCAATAGTGGAAGCATTGCTCAAAGCCTTAGTCTTCTTCTGGAATCTAGTTTATAGAGTGTTTGCTCTTGGAAGCCATGATCTAACACCCACCTTAGAAGAATATGGTGACTTGCTGAAAATCAATTCTTTAATTAGGGGCAAAGTGCATAGATATGATAAGAAGGCTTGGCCCAAGAAAAGTTTGAGCAAAATGTTTGGTTTATCAAACATGAACTTTGGGAATGATGCCAAGGAGAAAGGAAAAAGATGGGCCATTTTAATCAATTTCCTTATTAGACTATACCATGCTTAGATGAACAAAGAATTAGCAATGCAAGTCTTAGCTTTAGCCATTTATGGAGCAGTCGTATTCCCTAGAGCTCATGGGTATATTGATGGACAAGTGATTGTCTTGTTCAAAGCTTTTAAGATAGGTTTGAATCCTATGCAACCCATTCTAGCAAAAACTTTTAGACCTTTGAATTTCCTTAGGCAAAATGGAGAAGGCCGGTTTCTTGGATGCTCATAACTATTAATGGCATGGCTAGTAAGTCATTTACTCTCTCCAAATGATATAGATTATCCTTTAATATCTTTTAACCCATCCTATTTTGATGACCGGGAGTCTCTAAAGGACTTCATCAAATACAAGTGGCCTAAAAAGGCACGTGATCATAATGCTTGGGGCGCATACTTCCACAATTTTAAAAATATCAAATGGAAGAGTACATGGTTACGCAAGAGACTGATGATATATGGTTACAAAGATTGACCTTGGATCCCCTTAGTTGGCCCGTGGGACATAGTCAACTATGCTTGAACTATGGTTATGAGGTAATACGGGTCTATACAATTTGTACTGGCCATTAAGGCACTTCATGGGTTTGATCTTGAATTTGGAGACAAAGGTACCAAGCCCAAGAATGATACTATAAGGAAATTATGGTGCCAAATAAGGCAAATGGAGCTTAAGGAATATTTGACTGCAACCACTCTAGGGTATTCTTGATGGCAAAAGAATAAAGAATAAGGTTTCATTATTCTCGAAATTACCTTGCCAGTTTTGTCTTCTAAAAGAATCAGGGTGAATGAAGACATCAAAGCTGAAGAAAGATTAAAAGTTGAAAAGACTTTGCCTACCCTACAAACTAGAGAGGCTATATTGAAGGAAAAAGAGTTGAAGATGAAACAAGAAACCGATGTATGGAAAGCCAAGGCTGTAGAGTTTCAAAAGAAGATCATGATTATAGAATAAGACAATGCTTGATTGATTGTCAAAAAAGAAACAAAAGTTGAAGTAGCTAAAAGGGAGGTGTACTTGGCAAATAAGCGCAAGTACAATACCAAAGAGGACTTCATAGATAACAAAGAAAATTTAAAGTCCTTGCAAGATAAAGTGATGCAACTTAATGAGGAAGTACTCTAGCTCAAGGACTACATTCAAAAGCAAAAAGTAGCTTATCAAAAGGAAAGCATGGAGTTACAAAAAATAAAAGATGCTATGCTGCACTAGAATTTGATCAGGATAAGATGATTCAAGAAAAGGAATGCCTTGAAGGGTATATTGATAGCCTCAAAGAGCAGCATGAGGAGGAAATTCAACTCCTAAAATCCCAACTGCAAAACCAGGTTATTGTTCTTTTATGGAGCAGATGGAAAGCCATGGTATGAAGATATCTAGTGATTTATCAAAACTAGAGAATATCCTACTAGGGCATTAGAGAATGATGAAAGAACTCTAAGGAGATTGGCAACAGGTTTCTTTCTCAGTGGCGATATTTTATATAAGAGAAATCATAATATCGTACTCTTGAGATGTGTAAAGCCACAAAAGCACAAAGGTTAATACAAGAAGTCCATGATGGGGAGTGCAATACTTACATCAATGGTCATGCAATGGCCCAGATAATTTTGCAAGCAGGATATTATTGGCCCATAATGAAGTCTAATTGCATCCAATATGTCCAAAAATGCCACAAGTGTTAGACTTATGCTAATAAGGTGCATGCACCTCCTTCAGCACTCAATGTATTGACTTCACCGTGGCCATTTGCCATGTAGGGTATAGATGTAATTAGACCTATTAAGCCTAAAGCATCCAATGGACATTGTTTTATCTTGGTAGCATTTGATTACTTCACAAAATGAGTAAAGGCTGCTTCATTCAACAATATTACCAAAACTGTGGATCTCAGATTCCTCAAAAGGGAGATTATTTGCAGGTATAGTCTTCTAGAGAGAATCATCACTAATAACACTTGCAACCTCAATAATAAAATGATAAAAGGGTTATGCAAGTAATTTAAAATAACCCATAATATCTCATCCCCTTATCACCCAAAAATGAATAGTGCCATGAAAGCAGCCAATAAAAACATTAAGAAAATTATAGAAAAAATGACAGGTACTTATAGAGACTGGCATGAGATGTTACCCTTTGCTTTACATGGTATCACATATCTATGAGAACTTTAACTAGAGCAACTCTATTTTTCTTAGTATACAGGATGGAAGTAGTGCTCCCATTCGAAATAGAAATCCCATCCTTAAAGGGTTTAATAGAGATTTAGCTTGATGAAGTAAAGTGGGTTCACATACACCATGAATAGTTGAACTTAATTAAAGAAAAGAGGTTAACAGCCTTATCTCATAGGTGACTTTATCAAAAGAGGATGATTTGAGCACATGACAAGAAAGTCCACCCAAAACAATTCCATGAAGGGATCTAGTACTCAAGAAAGTCTTGCCCATCGCAAGGGAAAATAGGGGAAAGTGAATGCCAAATTACAAGGGTCCTTATGTGGTAAAAAAGGCATATTCAGGGGGTGCTTTGATCCTTACTAGTATAGATAGTGATGAGTTACCAAATTCTATAAACGCAGATGCCGTGAAGAAGTATTATGCTTAAAAGATGACATGTGATTGGCCAAGAATTAGGGGTTAGCAAATTTAGTGCAGTAAGGTTCAGCCCTTTGACTTCAAAAACAAAAACAAAAAAAAGAAGGCATTTTAC
Source organism: Dicorynia guianensis (assembly GCA_037013595.1). Classification (NCBI taxonomy): domain Eukaryota; kingdom Viridiplantae; phylum Streptophyta; class Magnoliopsida; order Fabales; family Fabaceae; genus Dicorynia; species Dicorynia guianensis. The sequence goes on along the minus strand of JASUAB010000002.1, from coordinate 16,754,425 downwards.
CTTTTATACCAAACTATTTGTCACTTGATTACCAAAATCCTTCAAGGGATTGTAAATGTTCATTTTGAGCCATCAATGCAATGATAGTTTTCCTATAATCAATTGCATGATATTGTTGGTCACATGTTTAAGACATGATAAATAGGTGAATTAAGGGTGCTTCTGAATTACAAGTTGCTTTATACTTAGAGCAATTTGCTAGTTTGAATGAAGTTTTTAGGAAATAAACTCTCTTAAACATGGAATGTTGCGAGAATGTATGGTGAATCTAAAAGATTAGAGGACATAAGTAGTAATTCTCAATCTAGCTTGGTTTCAAATCTTAAGATAACAAATCTCAAGTCATCTAAGTTTGATCCTTGAACCTTCATGAGTTTATGATTGAGATTGTAGACTTGAAGTTACTTAAACCTTTTACTTTTTTCACCAAATGCATTAACATTTTAAGCATGCATTCCTGATGGTTGATAACAGTCATGCCATAATATCTAGTATTAAGCATGTTTTGTCCTTCAAAACTTTTGGTTTTTTGGTCCAATGGGTAACATAAGGCCCATCCACATTTTTTTTTTTGGCAACCTGAAGCCCAATTATGTGAAGGCACCTAGTTACCCTTTCCTTATGTCTTACAATTCATGCCCAAGTTCTAGTTGGTGGCCCAACTTGATGTCGTTTAATGACTAACTAGGGAAGTTTTGATTTGAATGCTAATTTAGAAAAAGATAGACTTAGAAGACTTTGGACGCATATTATTCGAGTGTTCTAATTCATCACCTGACCAGAGAGCCAGAATATGGAGGAAGGCATTACAAAGCTTAGAATTAGGTTCCCTTCTCTTTCCCAAGATGTTCTTAGAAAGATTTATAGATGTCAACTTGAAAGAATAAAGGCACTCATGCATTTAGGCCTTCCTGAAGATGTACGTTAGCTCATTGAAGCCAAGGTACATCTAGCAAGTGAGTTTCAAGGGTCACTTGTTAGACATCTGCCAGGAATGGAAAGAAACTCTTATGCCAAGAAGAAAAGGGCTAAAACGATGGAGGTTTGCTATAAATGTGCAAGGTGGACATGTAACATGTGCTACAAGGGCAAAGGAATGGTATCCCTAAATCAAGAAAACAAAATTCAATTTATAAACAATGGACTGAGTAAAGAGTCATTGGATAATATCTTTAAGACTCTTGAGATGCATCCTAGTGGACATGTTCATGGTGTTCTTCTTGCTTTAGTAGACACATTCCATAAAGAAAAAGAGTGCTATTGTTTGGAGAATTTAATGTTAAATGACCATCTTTGCTAGTTTATAAGAAAACTAGATAGGAAGTAGATCTTTGGTTCATAAATGGCATTGGATACAAAATTAGATGAAGAGATGAGTTGAAATTAATGTACATTAATCATGCAATGCATTATCAGTGTAGTTATTTTTTTTCAATAACTTTACGACCTCCTTTCTCTTGAAATTGTTGTTGCATACACTATCACATACATTGCAGTTATTTGAAGCTATTATATTTGATTTTTTTTATATAAAGTGAACATGTAATACGTGCTGTAAGAGTATAGGAATAGTGTCCCTAAATTAAGAAAGCAAAATTCAATTCATAAAGGATAGACTGAGTAAAGAGTCATTTGATAATATCCTTCAACTCTTGAGACACATCCTAATGGACATGTTCATGGTGTTCTTCTTACTTTAGCGAACATATTCCACAAAGAAAAGGAGCACTATTGTCTAGGGAATCTGATGCTAAACAACCTTATTGGCCAGAAAACTAATTGGAAGCAAATCCTTGGTTCATAAATGGTATTTGGTTGATTAATGGATGTAGACCTAGAGGAAGAGATGAGCCAAAATCACTATACATTAATCCTGCAATGCATTTATTTTTACTTGTTAATTACTAGTGCACCTATCAATCTCACTATTTACTTTTTGACTTTGCATACATGATTTTGATAATATCAGTATGATCATCTTTTCGTGTCAATTATTTTGTGGCTTTCTTTCTCTTGAATTCACTATTATCACTGGTACATCTATTATCTCAACTATTTGCTTTTTGACTTTGCTTGCATAATTTATATAAATATGACTGTGGTTGTCTTTTCTTCTTATTAATTATTGGTACACCTATCATCCCCACTATTCACTTTTTAACTTTGTGTGCAAAGCTTTGAGAAAGGTCGACATAGTTGTCTTTTCATTGTTAATGGCTTTACAACTTTCTTTCTCTTTAGGATTACTATTGTATATACAAGCATGTCTTTTCTGCTTGACTCTCTTGCACAAAGTCACCCCTTCATGCATATTCAACTTGTTATCTTGATTTGACATTTACTTTTGATAAATTTTTCTCTTGAAATTCAAACTTTCCTGACTATGATTTGACTATATGACTTCTCTATCATTTGTTTATGCCTACAACTACACTTTGCATTTGCTAATCTATGCATGGTTGGGATAGAAAAAGAAAAAAAAGTATCATCAACTTGTAGATTCAAATCTATTTGTGTCTTTGGTGGTTCCAACCTAAGGAAGGACTATGAATTTAGAAATACAGCTAATGAACTTAGTAGGGCGTTAGCTACCAAAGGGATTAATGTGGTATATAGTGGAGGAATTCATAGCTTAAGAGGATGTGCAATAGCATCTGCAATTATGAGAGGGAGCCATGTCTTGAGCATCCTTATAAGAGAGACTATTGACAAGACTTATTACACCTTTGGTACTGAGTTAAAGGTTTAAAACATGCATGAATGATTCAGACACATGCTTTCGAATGCTAAAGCCTTTATCACATTACCTAATGTCTAGAAACTTTGGAAGAAATTTCCAATATGGCATTTTGGAACAAATTAAACTCTCATAAAAAGCTATTAGGATTGTTAAATATTGATCAGTTTTATGATGGTTTATTGGCTTTTTTAGATTATGCTATGGAACAAGGCTTCACACCCTTGTAGGCTCATTGTACCATAATAACAGGTTTAAATGCTAAGTTAATCGATCAACCACAAGTTTGTGCATCTCAACTTGACCCATTAGTGAAACAAATGGATAGGCAACCTCTCAATGGTAGTAAGAAGCATAAAATAGATACTATCCTTCGGTTATGACTTGTCATGCTCTTATGGTTTTACTTTTAGTTATGTGTAGAAGGATGGTCTAAGTAAAAGAGAGTTGCTAATGAAGTCACTGAGGTAGTAGTGTTGATATGCATCCCATATACAACTCATTACAAGCATCATATGTATTCTCGTGTGTCCTTAAAAAAAATGTTGTCTTTCTTTTTGTACATGTCTTTCATGTAGTCTCATGGTATAGTAAAGAGTTATTTTAACTCTTCATACGCATCCCATGCACAACTAATTACAAGCGTCATATCATCTTTTGTTTCCTACAAAAAAAATGTTGCATTTTTTTTGTGCATTGTTTTTTATGTAATCAATGACATCTGCTAATAGCTCTGTCTAAGGCCTTGGCAATGACTATATGTGGGCACCCTTTTGAATTCAATAAGACATCTTGTATTGTGCATCATGTTTATGAGTGACTGATGAATGGCAGACACTTAAAGAAGGTTACGACCATCATAATGAACCAACACTAGGGGCAATCAGAGTTGCAATATTTTTCATATTTTGATGCCTAAGAGCAATAAATTGTTAATTAGACATCTTAATTTCATCCTAATCAAATCCATTTTGCCAAATGATAAAATTGGATTGCATGACAAAATACTCAATTCTCTTGAATGATAGAGTATCTCAGATCATAAACAGTGGTAAAGGAGCGATGTCTTATAGTTCATAAGAATGTTTTGAAAAAATAAGTATCCTAAACTTGTTTGAATGCCCCTTGAAATAATTCTTGGATGCTGCATTATCTAAAGAAGTGATCTATGCCGTCTTTGGATAGTTTATGCCTTTCAAGCTAACCTTAAAGCAAAATATCCACAGTCACCCATTTGAGCCTAAAAGATGGCAAGACCACCATCAAATTTTCTTTCTCCTACCCTTGTTTACCTTGATCTCTTAACTAGAAAAACTATTATTTTTACCCTAAAGGAGAGTCAAAGGACAACCAAAGCTATCAATCGAGAAAGACTACTATAACAAAAAACTCAAGAATCCTTCAAAGCTTTAGTTATGAAAAAGCAAGAATAAGAAGGAATCTTGAGAAATTAAAAAAGGAATTTGGGGAACTAGAAAAGAAAAAGGAGTAAGACCAGAAAAAATAAAAGAAAATGAAAAATTGGCAGAAGAAAGTTCCTCCATGTTCCAAATAGATTCCTACATTGTTGACAATAAAAAGGAAATACGAGGCCTTGTGTGCTCAATCTTGTACTCTCCTTGTTTGCTAAATTTCTTTCCATATCTTTCCAAGCCATTACCTAAGCCTCACATTACAAGCTAAATGAAGTCCTAGTGATTTTGGTTAATGTGGTGAAATAAAACGTGAAGAGGGACATGAAAACAAGCTTATGGGACACTTGTGAGTGCAAATACTTGTCAAGGAAATAAACACTTGTGTGAGAAATGAACACTTGAGAGTGGCTTAATTACAAAGTTGGTCAACAAAGGAATCTTGATTCTAGAGAATTGAGTAGTTTTGATCTAGCATACATATTCCTTAAGGCATGTTCTAAATAAAATAAATGACGAATTAAGAAAAGCCTTTTCAACATTTCTTTGCTCAAAGGTAATCAAAGCAAACTGAGGGCAATGACTGGGGAATGAACCTAGAATTTAAAAATGTTCAAAAGCACAAACTGGGGGCAATTGCCAGGAGAGTGAACCCGAAGTAAAAAGAAAAAACCTTCCATTGTTTGGAGACTACCAAATTTGAACTAGGCAAGAATTGAGAGATTGATCCCCAAATTTAAAATATCCCTAAAAGAGTAGAGAGGATGAGAATAAGGATCTATATAAGGGATTCTTAAAAGAGTAAAAAAGACTTGAGTTTATCAAAAAGTTAGGGAGAATTACCAAATACTGATATCAAAAGGTATCACTTCTATGGAGTTTGACATTCCAATACACTCATAATTTATGAAAAAAAAAACACACACACATCACTCACCACTTGTATTATGGTTTTGGCATTTGTATTAATTTTGCATGTCAAGCATGTATTCATCTCAACCGTGTCCTTTTAGGCCAAGCCTTTTACATAACAAGAATGTTCATATGTCTAGTACACCATGTTAGATCCAACCTTTCGCATGCAAGTATGCCATTTTTAGGTTAAGCCTAGTGTGTCAAGCATGCCATTCAAGTTCAAACCTTTTGCATGTCAAGTATGCAATTTAAGGTCAAGTGTGTTCATATGTCAAGCTTGTTTGCATGTCAAGCATGTCCTTTAAGGTTAAGCATTTCACATATCAAGCACATTCGCATGTTAAGCATGCCATTTTAGGTCAAGCCTTTCACATGTTTAGTGTGTCTACATGTCAAGCATGCTATTTTAGGTCAAGCCTTTCACATATCAAAAAAGTTTGCATGCCAAGGATGTCATCTTCAGGACAAACTTTTCATGTGTTAACACATTTGCATTTCAAACAATATCTTTCTTTTTAAAACTTGGGATAGGTTACTCCAAGTTCTTTTCTTTAAATCCTGAGATGGGTTACCTCAGGTTGTTTTGTTTTAAATCCTAAGTTACTCTTAGGTATCTTCACTAGTTGGATTATAACCCTTTAAATCCTAACTCGCTCTTAAGTATCTTCATTGGGTGAATTATAACCTTCAAATTCTAGAATAAGTTTCTCCAGGTAATTGTCATTTATTTCAAAATTTGGGACCGGTTACCTCAAATTCTTTTCTTTAAATCTTGAGATGGGTTACCTCAAGTTATATTTTTCTAAATCCTAAGTTGCTCTTAGGTATTCTCATTGGGTCGATTATAACCCTTCAAATCTTAAGTCGCTCTTAGGTATCCTCACTAGATGGATTATAACCCTTCAAATCCTAGAATAGGTTTCTCCAAGTAATTGTCATTTATTTCAAAACTTGGGATAAGTTACCCTAAGTTCTTTTCTTTAAATCTTAAGATGGGTTACCTTAGGTTGTTTTGTTTTAAATCCTAAGTCGCTTTTAGGTATCCTCACTGGGTGAATTATAATCCTTCAAATCCTAAGTCACTCTTACGTATCTCCATTAGGTGGATTATAACCCTTCAAATCCTAAAACGGGTTTCTCCAAGTAATTGTCATTTATTTCAAAACTTGGGATGGGTTCTCCCAAGTTTTTTTCTTTAAATCCTAAGATGAGATACCTCAAGTTGTTTTGTTTTAAATCCTAAGTCGCTCTTAGATATCCTCACTAAGTAGATTATAACCCTTCAAATCTTAAGTCGCTCTTAGATATTCCCGTTGGATGGATTAAAACCCTTCAGGCTTAGCTCATATTTTTTGGCCAAAATTAGAGTCTTTAATCTTTGCCCATCTTCTAATACTTAGAAGATAAGCATAGGGGGCAATTTGTTGACACCTAATTTTTTCTAGACCTTGAAATATTAAAGTGGACTCATACATAAGTTTTAAAATTTTCTTACTTGAACATATATTGCTCTAAAAATTAATTAAATAAAAATAAAAATTTGAAGATATTTTAGGGTCCTAAATGCGAATAATATTATTAAGATTTAAAAATTAAAATTAAAGAAATAATAAAATTAAAAAATAAAAATTATTAAAATAAAATTTTAATTTTAAAAAATAAAAAATGAAATGAAGAAATTAGAAAGCTAGAATTTGGTTTTAAAAAAAAAAAAAGAAAAAATTAGTGTGGGCAAGAAAAGTTTGATTTGTCAAAGAAAAGATAGCAATGCATTATGGGAGAGATAGCCATAAAGGCCAAGCAAAGGAGTGTCAGCAAGACGTAGAAAAACCAAAGAAGAAACAAAAAAATGAAAAGGGAGAAAAGAAAGAAAGGAGTATCAGCAAGAAAAGTTTGATTTGTCAAAGAAAAGATAGCAATGCATTATGGGAAAGATAGCCTTGCATTATTGGAAGGCCAAGCAAAGGAGTGTTCATAGGTTGCTGAAAAACCAAAGAAAAAACCAAAAATGAATGTAGTAATCTGGAGATAGAGGCAGAAAATGCAAGAAGAGTTAAGCTCTATATAGGGGGCTGCTCTCTCCACTAAGGGGGGCAAAAAAAGAAGCTTTAGACCATCACTACAAAAGAACAAAAAAAGAGAAGAGAGTGGAGAGAGGTGAGACACTTGAGAGTGAAAAAGCAAGGCTAATAGTTAGGAAGACTAAGAGAGCATAGAAGGAAAAAGAAAGGGAGATTGGAGAGAAAAAGAGTGGAGGTCAGAAAGAGAGAGCCATGAAAGAGTAAGAAAAGAAGTTGGAGAGAAAAATTCAAATGTTCTTCTAATTTTCTCTTAAACAAGCTCACCATACTACCCTAAAAAAGGTCAAATTACCCTCTGAAGTGTTGTTGGTGCCTGAATCACATTAGAAATCACAGATTTCATCGAAAAATTTGAGAAGGAATCATCTTTATTCACCTCTCAAAAATCATATTTTTGATTCGAATCTTAGAAAAAATGTCCCACCATCGTGCTCAAGAGGTGCCAAAACCTTGGGAACTATGAAAAACTTCATCTAAAACCATCTCACGTGCCTCCACACACTGGTGAGGATGACAATGCATGTCACTCACATATCCTAAGGTTTTATGCCCAATCAGCCACCATGTCATCCCCACCAACACAATCATCAAGCCACGTCATCTGACATGTCAGATCCCAACACAGTTAGCAAGCCATGTCATCTGACACATTAGCATCCCCAACACAGTCAACATACCACATCATCTGACACGTCAGCATCACGACATCAGCATCTTCTGCCAACTTGACTATTGACCTATCCATTGATTTTGACCCATACTACTTTTCTAGGGTTTTTCTACCTCCTGATCATGTTTTTTGTCTCCATTTTGCCATTTGAGCACTTAAGATACAGGTTTTACTTATTTTCTTAATTTTTTCTCATTAGTGGATATATATTTTGTACTTACACCTCGTTTTATTAAATAATTATGTGCCATAGTAACTTAGTCTGTGATATATACACTTTGAATTGTGTGTGTGCATTAAGGTGTTTATCATAAGGAAAATCACATCACAAGGTTAGTCATTTAACTAGAATAGTTTCATTGATACATTAAAAAAAAAAAAATAAGATCTCGGCGATGGATGAAAATAGTTGTCAGTTAACTGGCCATTATCAAATTATCTTAAAGAAAATCATATTATGAACCTAGTTAGTTAACTGGCATAGTTCCATTAATGCATTTTATTTAGAAAAGGATCCCGATGATAGATAAATATGGTTGCCAGTCAACTAAATGCTATTTAACTATCCAAAGGAAAATTACACCATGAGTTAAAGCAATCAACTAGCATGCTCCATCATTGCATCTAAAAATAATCTTGAATCATGCTTGATCATATGCAAAATTAGAAGCAAGACAATAAAATAAATTTGTTTGTTTATAACAATATAAAGCATAGTTTTGAAGATTAAAAGTAGCAAACACTAACATAGTACAAAAAGGTATTGTAGGGGTGCTAATACCTTCTCTACATGTAATTAACCTTGAATTTATTTTTTAATAATGTAGACTATACTCTTCGATATCTAGCTTCACCATTTTAATTAAAGTTAGTAGTAACTCCTATTATTTATTATTTTCCTAAAATAAGACATTTCCAAAACCCAGTGTCGCATGTTGATGGCAATGTTACATTCCATGTGTACTTGTTGAGTATAATTAATACAATTATAAGAATGCAAAAATATGGATCCTATACTCAAAAATTTAATTTAAAAAAGAATATATAGTCATAACCGATGAAATTATCTTTAAAGTTGAAAGCAATCATCCACAAGCCACTATTGTAGGCTCCATTGCCATGGAAGTGTCTCTGTCGCACATTTCAAGACCAATATTTGAAGGTCCTTCTTCCTGCATGAGGACATGCTTAATTGAGAGATTGAATACACACGGCAATCCTTCTTACAAATTCTTTAGTTTTGAATGTTACAAATAAAATTATACCTTTGCAAGATTTCTAAAATATGTTGTTGTGTAGTTTCCAGTGGGAAATAAAATCTCAATAAGATCTGCTAATACCAATTGAGGTTGGGAGACTGCCCCATTATTCCAGTCTTCATGCAGAAAATCACACATACATGGAAAAAAATAATAATGGATGGAAGGTTCAGTGGTTCTTGCAAGAACAAAAATGAATTCTATCAACTAAGATTTTCTTGTCCTTCAGAGTAGAGATGGCTTTTCTTTTTTTATATACTTCTTCTTTGGCCATGAAAGAATTTAATTCTTCTTAAGTTTATGCGTTAACTCGAGAAGTTTATAAAAAAAAAAAAGGAAAACATATCTTTGAATATCACATACTTTATTAAAAAGAAGAGAATGTTCTTCTTATCACATAACATATGTTATTAAAATTATAAACACTTGGGCAGTCAAAAAAGCAACTATAAGAGATAATATATGGTGCATGCATAAATTGGGATCAACTTACCTAGAGTGGTATAATTTTGAATCCTTTTATCAAATCTCCATAAGCTTGTGTTTGTAAGAAAGGCAAAACAAGAATGATCTTCAATATTTAAATTTTGGAGAAATGTTGATGCCGTGTAGTTGACTGGGTTGGAAGTTTGTGTTTCATCAATGACCATTTCCACAGTCTACATGTAGAAATACGATTTATTCAATAAAATCTAAGTGATCAAAGGAAATTGGACGCATTCAAAAGACCCAAATCGCATACTCATGCAGCAATAATTTGCCAGGGGAAGAGAAAGTAGAGATCCTATTGAATTCACCCATCAATAGAGTAACAAGATGTAAGAATGAAAATAAATATAACTCAGTTATCTCTAGCTAATTGGTGCGAATGTAAGTGATCAACTTTGTTTCTGAAGAAAAATAGATGATACAAGGTGATAGAAGATATGACTTCTCAATGCCAAAATTATTTGTCTTTTTTAATTAGGTATAGACAAGAAACTTCCACTAACCTCACACTTGAACATGTAAGTTTACGATAATATCAGTGATTTGGTGTCAACTGTCAGGAGATAAAGTCTTCATATTGACCAAAAGGAGATCCAAAAAGTAAAATAATAATGAAAAGGAAAGAGTCTTCATCAATTATTTCACTGCAGTATTAAACTTGACTTACACATAAGATGGCATGCAGTTCCTCTAAATCATCAGGATTGGAAACATTATAAGTGTTTTTATTTATAGAGGCATCTACATTATCTCCACCTGCATCTTCCACGTACTGTTTAAGATAGAGATCAGAAAAGAAAGTATAAGAGTAAATATATTTACAATTTAAAAGGAACAACAATGAGCTTGAGTGCTTCACACTGGGGATAGAAGGGTAACTGGATTATTTCAAATCAAACTGGGAAAAAACTATTTCTATCTAATACCAGCTGATAAAGGAAATATGGAGGATGAAAAGAGTCATTCAATTCAGAAGCATCACTATATCATGGTTCTCCAAGATTCCAACTGCTAGGGTATAATGCAAACTAATCTTTGTGGTTTATATACCTTCAACTTATATGCATCCTTTGTAAAAGACCACTCACCCTGCAAAAAATGACATTTCAGTTGTAAGTTGCACTAATATAGCTTAAACTCTTAAAATCAAAGTAGATACACTGAAAGAATGAATATTAATGTAGAGAAAACAAACTTAAATCTCAAGATGATCAGGCTATATACATTACTTTGTTAACCAAGTAAAATTTAAGGATATGCAAGAGCAAAGAGGTTATAAACAAAGTTAAGCACTATAGAAAGTATAATGTTTGGCATAGATTGAACGCTACATGCACATTACTTCGATAGCTTTTGCTACTGTTGGTGACACATCATGTGTCAAGAAAGTTGAAAAATAAAAGATAAGAAAAAGAATGATTTTGAAGTGTTTAATGGATTGTCTGTTACTATTTCTTTTCTGAGCTTCCTCTTCTATTTTTTGTTGTTTATTAACATAGCCATGATGTTACAAGTTACAACAAACTGAGGAGTTTAACAGAGGCTTCGGGAAGAAAATGTAGGAATTTCTAAAAGAATGGGGAGAAAAGAAGAAAATGAAGTAATGAGATTTGCTTTTAGGGATACAAACATCTTTATACTCCATCCAAGCTACTATTGGTTTGAATGATGCTCGAGTTGTTGTGATGTTTGCCAAGCACAAATAGTTCTCCTTAACCTGTGTAAAAATATGCATATTAGCAACAACTATCACAAAATCTAATCAATTACAAAGAAATTGGAACAAGTAATAATGTAAGAGTGAGAGAAACTGACTACATATGCTGCCAAAGAAATGGAATAAGTCATAAGCGAGACATTACCTAGCTAAATTTATCATCTACTCAAAACAAGTTGCCTTTCATTTAATTTAAATGCTAAACACAAGGCCAAGTTTACAACTAAATGATTTATCTATGCAATTTTTAGCATCTTAAGAAAGGCTACTAATGATAGCTAATAGATAATGCACATCTTTCTTTCATTACACTGCTGAGGTCATAGTAAACAGAAAGTTTCTTTTTTTTTTTTTCCTTGTTTTTTGTAACAATTGAAGCAATTGGTTCTGTCTAAATCAGCAAGTTTTTTAAAGGACATTTAAGAAAATTTTAATTGAATTCTGATCTTTGGTCATGCATTAATTCTTGGTAACAGAGCTCAATCGCTTAGCAAAGCCCTGAGAGAAATGATTAAGCATGCAGTCTATAACTTCATCATGAATTGATATTTATTAGTTAATGAGGAAAAAAAATAATTAATTGCAAGCAGGGGATATCTATTTTCCATTGGACTGCATAACAAAAGTTTCTAGACTGCAGGATTATGAGAAATATGAAAGTTGCAGAAAATAGAACCATCATACATGGGTAAACATTTATCCCAAAGACTAAGTTGCATGCTTACTGCAGAATAAACTTGATTGGCTCTTGCTTCAACATTTGTGAAAGCTCCCATGAACTTGATCCACTCTGCTCTCTATCAAAGTGCATGCATTAGATAGGTAATCATTCCAAGCATAGAAAATCGTGAGTGCAATAAAGTATCTCTCATGTACATAAAAACATATAAAGATTAGCATGAAACTTAGATCTGTACGTGTTTGCCACTTCATGTTCTTAACCAGCGATAATATTAAATTAGCTGGCAAAACCAGATTGAAATAAAACTAATTTATCATGAGGTGACAATAAAGTATAAGACTAAATCAGAATTCTTCAGCAAACATCAGTGTTTGTAGCTTTAAGGATGGATGATGATGAGTGTGTCCCAACTGCATGTTGGGGCTTGGGCCATTAGGGCTTGTAGTCATGTACATGCTAAGGACTCTGTCACAGATAAAAAACATATCTGTTGTTGCACTTTTCTCTGCTTTAAGGTGGTAAGATTATAACATGAATACAGAGAAATGAAGTCCAGAAATCTTAGACTAAGTTGCTGAACGATCAAAGCTTGAATGAACTAACAGGCTAAAACCAAAAGAAAATATTAAAATGTGATTACAACAACTGAAATTTAATCAACTATTGGCTTCAGAGAGATCATGGCACCTAATATGCATCTTGAAATTGTGATTTGCTTTTGTTTTTGAATAATACTTTACAAAGTAATGTTGAGTTGCTCACTTGCAAAGGCGTATTCTCTTTGAGAGGAGCAAAAGTGGCAAAATTGCAAGCTGGTTGTTGATTGTCGTCACTGTCACTAAAGAAATGTGCTGCAAACTGTGCAAGCTTTTGGTCATCACTCTTGTTGAACATCTCTATCTGTCCTCCTTCATATAATTTCAGTACACATGGAGAAGCCACAGAGTCTGATGTTATGCCTTTCAAGCTCCCTACTAAACCCAAGAGCTGCTCAAAATAAGAACAGGAGGAAATATGAAGGCAGTGCAGGAATACAAACCCTTTTATCTTGACAACAAAACTACAAATCCACACCAAAGAACATGAAGAAAAGGCAATAAGTACTAATGACCTTTAGGTGTAGGACACATGAATCTAGTCATCAAACCCTATGAAGCTTAATATGTAAATCAAAACCTTGCAGAGGCCAGAGATTCTCACCTCTAAGAAAGAAACTGGATATTCAACCCCAGGAAGGAGAAAGAAAGAGAAAAGAAAAGAAAACAAATGTTAGGCACAGTATAGATGGAAAAACAAATAGTTAACTGCATTAGTCTGCTGGTCAAGAAATAGAACATCCTTAAAGTTTTTGATCCAAATGCCAAATCATTTGTTCTGGAATTGGTATTTATAACTAGTTACAGCACTAAGTTGCTGCTAAAATCTATTGATTTGTGGGGTTAAAATCTAGCATCTTAAATCCAAGAAAAACTGAAGTAATTAATAAGGTGAATGAGAGAGGAGGGAGGTCAGGATCTGCGCACAGCTTACCAGGAAAGGAATTGGGATCAACAGAATAGTTTGACAATGGAATGACAAATGATTTGATCCTTGATGTGCAATATTTAGTCCTTGATGCAATCCTTGAATTACTCTGCCAAAATGAATTTTCTCCATAAAAAATCAATAATAAGAGAAACGTACATTAATTGGACATGTTGAGTTACTTATTAAACATGTTTCTATAATTAACCAATTATAGAAACAAGTTTGATAAGTAATTCTTAGCTTCCTAAAACCAGAGGATAGGCGGTGGCTCTTTTTTTTTTTTTTTTCCACCCTTTTACAAATATTAATCATATACATTCCCTAAAACGCAGAGACAGCTACGTGAGAGTGGTGCTACAAGATTTTGATCTAAAAAGCCCTCCAAAGTAGTTTACAATGGTTAAGTAATGGGGGAGAGATATTACTAAAGCAGATTCAGAATTGTGAGCAACTGAAACTTCTCTCCTCTGGTATCAATTCCGGCTACTATAACAATTTATTTTTCTTTTCACCATTGCTAAGGACTAACTATCTTACAAAACTTAAGCCATATATGTACTTTTATTTGTTTTTAAGTACACAATGATGTGAAAAATTGAACATAAGACCTATGCAATACAAGATAAGTAATTCTCTCTTTGACGTGCTATGCTTGGATTGTGACCTATAAAAGTGCCAGTTTTTTCCTTACAATTTTTTCAGGTCTAATGACCATGACATTTCAGCCAAACCATTTGGGCCAATCAGAAAAGTTATTCCCACAAAGGAAAATCAGCAAAAGACTACCGGTGTGAAGTGGGTCATACAAAAGTGTGGCAATAAATGGATTGTTGGGCCAATTGAGTTTGAGGGGGTTCAAATCTATAACCAAACACGCATACTCAATTTTATACCCGACGGATAATTTAGAAAAAATAATTGAAAATTAAACTGATGTCTCATAGTAATTGAATTACTGACTCACCATGCCTCATTATATATGGCTTTTTATATCTTGGTACTTTACCATGATAGAAAATTATGGCAAGACATCTACTGACAAAACTTGTAAGCGACCACAGGTTAATGAAAACCACATTAATCACTCCAACGCAAAAGCTGAGGATCTTTTTAGTGCTTTTTTACTCTACACTTAAAAGAATTTAAGGCATTAACAACAAAATCAAACTGCTTTTCCCAGCAACTTTCCATTCGTCGTTGTTTCTATACTACTAAACTAAACCTGGCTTCTTTAGTTCCCTCTTCTACCTCCATTGTTAATTATAGACAATACACAGAAAGGCAGAGAGAATACCTGGAGAAGGAGGTAGCTCTGGCCGTCAACGGCATTCTTGATGACTTTGAAAGTTTGGCCATAATAAATATGAAAGCCTGCAGCATCTTCCACCTTTGAGAAGTTACCCGCATTCACTGAAGCTTCTCCATTAACACCTCCACTGCTAAACAACGAAACAACAATGAAGGACAAGACGATTTGCAGCCAACAAGAAGGATAAGCTGTAGCCATGCTAAAATGAGTAAACTCTTGTCTTGCTCTTTGCCACAGAAAGAATATTATCAAGCAAAGGGAGTACATTATTTTATGTTTATGGCATTTAGAAGCAGATCTTAAAGCTGCATAACTTTTTTAGGCAATTATTATCAGGTAGGGACTAACGTGCCGCATCTCCAGCTATAGGGAAAGAGAGAGAAAGAGGGGTGGTCAGCTTTAGGATAATTAGGAGTGGCCAAAGTGAAATTACATGAAGAAGGGTGTGAATGAATTGTTGGCATTTAGTGGAGTGGAGCACTTTACGTTAAGAAAATTGGAAAACAGTAAGGGACCCGTGAACCCAAATTTGGGTTATTTGTCATCTTGTTTTCATCCCATTTCTTTGGGTTCCCAACTTGTTACCCTTTACCTTTGTTGAACTTGATAGCCTTGATGTCATACCCATCACACCATGTGCTATGCACTCGACTCAACCACCACCTAACTTCGCATTGAAAAATCATTCCCCAAATCACAGAGTCACTGTTGCCCAGGAATATATGTGAATAGATTCTTAGTTATCCAGAGATTTACAAAGAAGGAGTTTTTAAGGAATAATTGGGAAATCTTGTAATCTCACCCTCTTTAAGATCACAGTACTACAATTATATATATATATATATATATATATAGCAATTACATGTGTGCAACCTCCAAGAAGTGTGTGCGCCAGAGAGGATACCTCTGCAAAATGACAATACTCCAAAACTTTTAAGAAAATTCTCTTCAATACGAATATATATATCATTTAACGTCTTAAGGAAAAAGTCAGTCTAATTTCTTTTTAGTCTAAATTCTTCTCACGACAAGATGATTGTGCTCTGTTAAAACAGTTTTTTTGTTTAATAATTACTACACATACCATCTAATGTGAAAGAAAATCAAATTTATTTCTTCAATAAAAAGTCAAGTAATTCGTGCCTGCAAAATGAACCATTTGGTACTAAAAATTGTGGTTCCAAGTTTTATTCAGTAATTAATTTAAAAAACTGAACAATATGTGAATTAATAGCTTGAGAGTATTATTTTCTAAAATTAAAAAACTCAGAAATAGTTTATAGGTCTCGGGATCTTAGCAATTTGAAGGTTTAATGATTAAAAGCTCATGCTATTTTACTTTTCCGGTGTACATTATTGTTTTCCTTTGTCAAAATGGGAACAAAAAAAAAGACGCTTCTCAATTGATTGTGAACCAATAAAAATATAAGTGAAAAAAGTTGTTACAAAATAACAATGTGTTAATATAATAACTTTAAACTCCTTGGGGGAGAATTAAGCACATATAATGAGTTTTGAAATCTTCTCTTTTATATCATTAAGATATTTAAATCTTTACCCAATCTATCTTTACCCCATCTGTCATCCCATATCTTATTTAAGCACTCTTTTAATAATAATAGTAGGTATTTTAATAAAAAAAATTAGAGACATAATGATTTTCATTGAGTCTAAGATTATTTTTGTACCTAGTTTATATTTGTCAAAAGTAATTGAAGAATCGGTTAAAGACCTAATCAATTTTTAAATTAAAAAACTCGTAATATATGAGTGAAATGATTATGCGTTTTTGTGATTAAATAATTTAATCATATTTAGTATTGACAAAACTATCATGTAATTTATAAAAAAATCTCTTGCAGGGTGGCAGATCTTGGCCAAAATTTTAGTGGGAGCCAAAATAAATGTTTAGTATAAATTTTTAATTTATATTAATATTTACATATATTAAATTTAAAAAATTCAATTTTAAGAAAAATTATTAATAAAAATAGCATAACTAAAAGTTGGAAAAATTAAATATATTTAAAGCAATGTGAAATCAATTTTCGTTTTAAAAGTGTAGTTAATAACCTATTTAAATTTAAGAGATTGTATAAACATTAAGAATATAATGTTGACATTAAACATTCAATTAAATATTCTCTCATCACTAAAATTATTATCTATAATGTGTTTAATATAGGGTAATGCACTAAATATCATAGGTATTGAAAACAAAAGATTTGCTTTCTCTTTTCTTCTTTTTATTCTTTACTTTTAGTTGTAAACTAATTAATTATTCACTAAATTATTAATAATCCAGCATAGGTGTCAAATGTATTATATGTGTGGATGATTTTAACATAAGATAATTATATAATTAATTGATTTATGTTATTAATGTACATAATTTTATTTATATTTTAAATTTTAAGAAAGTTATATAATATTTATATATTATTTTATCAAGTTTTATAAAATTTTCTTACAAAGATTCCAGAAATTTTTGAGGGCCATGGCCCGTTCGGCTGCTGAGAAGATCCTCCTCTACTCTTACATAACTTTTCTATTATATAATTATATATATATATATATATATTTGGTAAAATAAGTATATATATTTATTTGCGTTCAAAGGGGGTCCATGTCATGTGAGCTCGCCTTCTTATGACGGATTTTGACAACTGATCATTCCCGCGATAGCTTCAGAAATCATTATCCGACGAAAAAATCGCTGACTTTGCATTAGCTTGGCCGTTGATGACTCAATATTTTTCGTAATTTTTATGGAATATTTTTTGTTTGTCAAAAGTAAATCTTTTTGAAGTATAATTAGATATTTAAATAAAAATTTTTCTCAAATAAATTTTTTAATACATAAAATTTAAATTAAATTTAAAATAATATTTTAAGATATCTAAATCTATTTTACTCAGACAAACTTATATTGTTCTTACTATTTGTTAGAGAAAATGGTGCAGTTCAGCCTATGCTAGGGAGTCACGTGGTTCTGGTGCTGTTAGCAATCTATTAGTCTTGGTTGCAATTTATTAGTTAAGGACATTAGTGTAATTCAGTGATTGAGTCCTAGCCTATAAATTGTAATCTCAGCTACATCATTTGTAGAATAATTGATTGAATCAGATTTTCGTTTCAGAGCTTTCACATCTAGAAATTCTGAGTTTTCTTTCTTTCTTCCTTCTTCTGAGGTTCTTGAGAATTCCAACATGGTATCAGAGCATTGATCCAATGGGAGAGAATATCAATATGTTTTCTTTAGCATCTCTGAATGCTTCACTAGTTTCTTTTAGTCATTCTATTTCTGTGAAATTAGACAGCAATTCCTATCTACTCTGGAAATAGCAAGTTCTTGCAGCCATCAGAGGGTATGAACTAGAGAAATACATCAGTGGTGGTCAAGAAGTGCCATCAAGATTTGCAGTAGATGAGCAAGGAAGAGTTCTTGGGATCTTGAGTCAGCAGTATGTTCTTTGGAAAAAGCAAGATCAGCTCTTGCTCTCTTGGCTTCTGTCAACAATGTCAGAAAGTATTCTTACAAGAATGGTGGGATGTGAATACTCGTACCAGGTCTGGGAAAAAGTGGAAACTTTCTTTGCCTCTCATACAAAGGCAAAGATCAAGCAGTTCAAGGCGCAGCTACAGACTATGAAGAAGGGATCCATGACAGCTACTGAGTATCTTTTAAAGATCAAGAATCTTGTTGATTCTTTGGCTTCAGTTGGTCATGTAATTACAGAAAGTGACCATATAGAGGTAATTCTTGATGGTCTTTCCTCAGAATATGATGGTTTTGTTACATCCATTCTCTCTAGAACTGATCCGTATTCAGTAGAAGAAATTGAAGCATTATTGCTTGCACAAGAAAATAGAATTGAGAAGCATCATAAAGAAGTAAAGGCTATGACAGTGAATCTTGCTACACATCCTCAGAATTACAATATAAACCGAAGTGGTCATCAAGGTTTCCCTTGTCAGTATACAAATAGAGGAAGGTTTGGAGGTAGAGAAAAATTTTTCAGAGGCAGAGGAAGCTATAACAATGGGCGGTTTGCTAGTAGGAATGGAAGGTTTTCTAATAAAAGCAACATTCAATGTCAATTATGTGGGAGATATGGACATTAGTCCTGAAATTGTTATCACAGATTTGATGAAAGTTTTTAAGGACCAGCTCAAGTGTCTAGCCACTTCAGCAAGACAGCCAATGGCAGTGTCAGAAACACATCCTATGCAATGCTCACTTCTAACAGTAGCAATAATGGCATTGATCAAGAATGGTATCCTGATTCTAGGGCCACTAATCATGTGATAGTGGATGCCTCTAACATTGTGCAGAAGACTCCATATAATGGAAAGGAGAAGGTGCACATTGGTAATGGCTCAGGTTTGTTCATTAAAAACATTGGTAATTCTCAGATTAAGTCTTGCTTTTCTAATCAAAATCTTTACCTAAACTCACTTCTTCATGTTCCAAATATTACCAAAAATCTTGTGAGTGTTTCTCAGTTTGCAAAAGACAATTATGTCTATTTTGAGTTCCATCCTGACTCTTGTTATGTTAAATCTCAGGATACTCATCAAATACTTTTGAAGGGGACTATTAGAAAAGGTTTGTATGTCTTTGATCAATTTCGTATTGAAAAGGAACCATATACCACTGCAAAAGTGTCAACAACTCAGTCACCAAATGTTACTTCACCTGCTGTACATAGTTCCCATACTTCTTCTTTGTTAAATTCTTGTTCTGAGTTAGACAAATGGCATGTTAGATTAGGCCATGCTTCTGTACAAACTGTCAAGAGTGTACTCACTTCTTGTAACATCAGAATACCAAATAAAGAGCTTTCTTTTTGTTCATTTTGTTGTCTTAGTAAAATACATAAATTTCCTTTTGCCTCTTCTCAAACAGAATACTCAAAACCTCTTCAACTAATTCATTCTGATTTGTGGGGACCAGCACCAGTGCTGTCAAAAGAAGGACATAGGTATTACATACATTTTGTGAATACCTTTACCTGCTACACATGGATTTACTTTCTTAAAAGCAAGTCTAATGCATTACAGACCTTTATTCATTTCAAGAAATAAGTAGAACTTCAAACCAACCACAAAATCCTTGCCTTACAAACTGATTGGGGAGGAGAATTTAGAGCTTTCACTGAATATTTGAAAGACCAAGGGATAGTTCATCGTGTTTCATGTCCTTATACACATGAACAAAATGGGCTTGCAGAAAGGAAACACAGACATATAACTGAGATTAGACTAGCCTTGCTTCACCAATCATCTTTACCTAGTTCATTTTGGATTGAAGCTTTTAGCACAGCTGTGTATCTCATTAATAGACTACCCACACCAGTCTTAAATGGTTCTACTCCTTTTCAAACCTTATACAAAATCAAACCTGATTATTCTTCTCTTAAAGTCTTTGGGTGTGCAGCCTATCCTAACCTAAGGCCCTACAATAATCCCAAGTTTCAGTTCAAATCCATTGAATGCACTTTTCTTGGTTATAGTCCAGCACACAAAGGATACAAGTGTCTGCATCCTGATGGGAAAACAATTATATCCAGAGATGTTATATTTGATGAAAGTAGTTTTCCATTCAAGAACAGCAAGGGTTCCTCACAGCAGTCACTTTCCAGTAACAAATCACATTCTGTTTCTCCTCCACCTTCAGCCATACCTCCTATTCTATCATTCTCTAATGCAAGACATACTCAGAGTACCAATGCATTTACTGAACAAACAAATAACTCATGTGCACTTGCTAATAATACCAATATTATGGATTCTTTGCAACATGTTTTAGGTCCCTCTGCAGAATTTGAAGTTCCTCAATATCCATCTCAAAATGTTCACCTAATGGTGACCCGTAGCAAAGCAAGGACACTCAAATCAAACAATCACTCAATGGTGACTAGTAAGAAAGCAAGAGGAACTGGACCAACAGTACTTACTATTTCTAGAGAGCCTCAAACTGTTGAAGAAGCTCTTAATATACTAGAATGGAAGTGTGCCATGGATCTTGAGTATGCAGCGCTCATGAGCAATAAGACATGGAATTTAGAAGCTTTACCCAAAGATAGGAGGCCTATAGGGTGCAAATGGGTGTTTAAAGTTAAAGAAAATCCAGATGGTACTATCAACAAATATAAACCAAGATTAGTTGCCAAAGGGTATAATCAGGAGGCAGGAGTTGATTTTCATGAAGTTTTCAATCCAGTAGTAAAATCAGTCACAATTCGGGTTCTTCTTACTTTGGCCTTATCAAAAGGGTGGAAGATTCATCAAATAGATGTTAATAATGCCTTTTTAAATGGTGATTTGAATGAAGATGTATACATGCTGCAGCCTCCTGGATATGAATCAGCTGACTCATCTCAAGTTTGCAAGCTTCATAAGGCTCTCTATGGCCTTAAGCAAGCTCCTCGTGCATGATTTCAAAAATTGTCTGAAGCTTTACTTGATCTTGGTTTTACCAAGGCAAAATGTGATTCTTTCTTGTTTCGTCAGGTTACTTCCCATCATTCTCTCTATGTTTTAGTCTATGTGGATGATATTTTGATTACTAGATCTTCACCAACTTTGATTCAGCACTTGATTGATCAACTGAATGCAAAGTTCTCATTAAAGGACCTTGGGAAACTTAAATAATTCTTAGGTATTGAAGTTACTTACAGTTCTGCTAGTGCAATATACCTATCTCAATCCAAATATATTAAGGATCTTCTTACTAGAGCTGGTATGCAAGGTACGAAGTCTATGCCCTCTCCTATGGCCTCAACACCAAATATCTCAGCTAGTAGTGGTTCTCCTATTTCTGATCAAGCTGCATACAGATCACTTGTGGGAGCATTACAATATATTACCATTACTAGACTAAAATTATCATATAGTGTAAACAAAGCTTGTCAATTTATGCATTGCCCTATAGATGTACATTGGAAGTTGGTTAAATGAATACTGAGGTATCTAGCAGGCACCATATGTCATGCTCTAGTTCTCCAAAGATCGTCTGCTCTTGAGCTCACTGCCTTTTGTGATGCTGATTGGGCATCAGACATTGATGATAGGCGTAGCACCTCAGGTTTTTGTGTTTATCTTGACCCTAATCTCATTTCTTGGTCATCTAAAAAGCAAGCAATAGTGTCTAGATCGAGTACTGAAGCAGAATATAGAAGTCTTGCAAGTGCAGTGGCAGAATTGACTTGGCTGCAGTCTTTACTCAGAGAACTCAGCATTCAATTACCAAAAGTTCCTAAAATATACTGTGACAATATGAGCACAGTCAGTTTATCAGCAAATCCGATCCTTCATTCAAAGACTAAACATATTGAACTAGATCTTTATTTTGTTAGAGAAAAGGTCAACAATAAAGAAATTGAAGTCTATCAATTTCGTCCCTTGATCAAACAGCAGATATCTTCACCAAGGCAGTCTCAACTTCAAGGTTCATTCATCTTAGAGACAAGCTCAGTGTCATTCCTCTTCCAAGTCATGCCACTGATCTTGAGGGGGGATGTTAGAGAAAAGGGTGCAGTTCAGCCTATGCTAGGGAGTCATGTGGTTCTGGTGCTGTTAGCAATCTATTAGTCTTGGTTTAGTTAGGGACATTAGTGTAATTCAGTGATTGAGTCCTAGCCTATAAATTGTAATCTCAGCTACATCATTTGTAGAATAATTGATTGAATCAGATTTTCGTTTCAAAGCTTTTACATCTAGAAGTTCTAAGCTTTCTTTCTTTCTTTCTTTCTTTCTTTCTTTCTTTCTTTCTTTCTTCCTTCTTCTGAGGTTCTTGAGAATTCCAACACTATTCAATGCTCGGTTTCTTATAAATTTTTTAATCAGTATATAATCAGTTTCTGATATTTTATATAAAAAACAATTTTATTCATAACATATGAAACTACTATCCTACCAACATTTAGGAACCACTAATTAATACACCTGAAATAATTTTTTTAATATTTGAACGTGGTATTTTAATTATTTAAATAAAATTGGTTTTTCTAAAATTAATTTTAAAAATATATCTAAATAAAATTCAATTTTTAAAACTTTTAAACATAGGTCTTACATAATCAGTGCTACCCAATATCAAGAAGTTGAATCCATCAAGAAGGGGTGATTAGTCAAATATGTGAAAAATAATTAGAACAAAAAAAAATTAATAGAGTTGTTGATATATGAGAGGGCATTATTGTGGAGCAATTCTTGAGGTCAAACGAGTGGGGTAGCTCTGTTCATCACCGCGGAGCTGACTTTTCAATAAACAAATCACTAATTAACTTCGATTACTTAATGTTTTGGATCGGTTTTTGACTTGCCACTTTTTTATTATATATAATTTCTAAACAAAAATTATTAAAAAATTGTAATGAGCATAGACAGTCAAAATAAAAAATAGTAGAACTTACAACTAAGAGTGTGTATAGGTTGTATTCATGCAAAATTTTGGTCAAGTCATTAATTTTCAGGTTGATAAAAAAAATGTGATCTGAAATCTGATAAGTCATTTATTAAATTCATGCTGTAATCCGATATAATGATCAGGTCAGGTTGAGTTCAGTTTGATTGTATGTCTCTCATGTGATCACATAGTTAGGTTTGGGATGGGTCGGGTTAGTCAATGAAATACTCATCCGAACCTCACCCAAGACCCAACCAAAAATAAAATGTTCTGAAAAAATTTGACTTGAGACCCAATCAATATAATCTATTAAATTTAGACCGCAATCCAATTAAATTTATCAGGTCAGTTAGGTTTGGATTTTTGTACACAAATAACAAATGAAGATAATGTATATAAATGTGTGTGTGTGTGTGTATGGCATGGTTTAATTATATTGTTTCTTTGCAACTTTAATTATTGTTGTGCTCCTTAATATAATGGCACCTTAAATGTATAAAAGAACAGCATATACAAGAGCATTAGAGTTTTCAAATAACAGTTAATTAAGCTACTAGAACAGTAATAATCTTTGCATTAAACTTCCGTGTGCAAAGAATTTGCAACTCACACTAATCTACCCTCAATCACTCTTACTATTTCAGTAATTTTGTAATGAAATGGAAACAAAGAAATTAAAGGTATCCATTCTATTAGTTATACATATGGTTGGATACAATTAATTCTTAATCAATTAACATTTGTTAAAGTAAAATACAAGCAGTATTATATTGATGCATCAGCCTCCTACAATTAATTTGGAGAAGCCCAGCTTGAGCCTTCTCAAATTAATTAACCCTTTAGTTAGAGACAAAAACAAATGAAATTAAGAGGTCAAGGGTTAACTATGACGTGGTTAGCCCACATGGTACAAAGAGCCAAAGATATGGAGAGGAAAATGCCTATCTTCTTCAATACCACCCTAAATCCTTTTGCACTTTTTATACCAACAAACCAAACCTTCTTCTCATTCTGATTCCATTTAATTTTCTCTGCTGATTGTTTCATTCTCTTCGTGTTGTTAGCACTGCAGCAGCATTTCTCCTTCACATCCTCTGGGACTGGTTTCCAACTTCTTCCTATTTGATCCTCCAAATAAACACAGTGCATAAGCAGAAGTGCAAAGATGAATACAACGGCGCTCGCTATTGTCTTTGAAGGCTTCATTAGCTTCCCCATCACATAGGCCTTAAACTTTCTATAGTAAAACCCTTGGTTCGCCTCTCTCTTTTGTGTCTCTGCAGTCTCCATAGAAACATTGCCCCCCATTACTGGATTTAGCTGAACCTTGACAGTTTGTGATGGAACTATTTGGTGGAAGAATGTCTCAGCTGCTTGGCGAGTTGAAACAAACATTCCATGACTGACTTTGGTTTCCTCAACGACCTCAAAGCTGGGTGAACTTGAATAATCATCTATGAAATTATCATTAGGGTCATCGTTATTGATGAACCCTAATGAGAAGTCATTGATGTCAGTGTCACTAAGCTCCTGGTTACTTTTATGTCGCTCAGATTCTGCAGCAGATAAAAGATAATGTTAATCAATGGTAGAGAGCATATAAAGGGAGGAAATTAAATTGGGTGATTACTTGATTTTCTCACTACAAAAAGCTGTCAGAATTTTCAATACCTTGCATCTCATTCTCCTCCCTGGTAGTTTGGAAACTTACAATATCCTCAATCGGCACAACCTTTTGCTCATCCATAAAGCTCTGTTCAATTGTGCAAATAATAAGGTTGAGAACTATTTATCTATTTATATATTCTATAATATAGTAACGCTGGTCAAAAAGACATCATGTGACAGCTCTTTTATTAGCTATATTCTTGTCTCCCCTCTTTTTTTAATATTTTATAATTTTTTAATTTACAGTTGCGTGTAAGATCTATGCTGCCACACAGTACTTGCTTACTAATTTAGTATAATATGAAAATAAAAGGTTGATTATTCATTATACATTAGATTTCATTTATCTATGTAACATGTAGTGCTAATTAGTCTCTAAAATATATAAATAAAAGAGCCAAACTTATGTATATTGACACTTCAAAAACTATATAACAACATACCTTTTCTAAATCATTGCTTGACATTCCAACCCATCTTAAATTCTCTACCATTCTCTCCGCCTTGAATTCGTCCTCCAGATCGCCGATCTCTATTGACCTTATGTTCGGATCTTCCCATGTTTTGTCAGTGTACTTTATGCAGCTCAAGTCATTTACATGGCTGTAATTGTCAGTACTATCTGTGCCAGCAACCATGAAAGTAAAGTCATCTTGTTCAAAACCAAAACTTTCATTTCCAGTCCATGCCTGTGAATAATTGGACTGGTTTATCAATTCTTGAGAAGCATGAGCAACTGAAAGAATTTCCTGCAATATATCTGTTTCGTTTCTGCTTCCACTCATGGCACCGAGGGAATGTGGCATCTTCAGTTCAGAAATTCCAACTTGAGGGAAGTCCTCCACCTCCAATGAAGGCATAGTAAACCTATGCTGCATCCTTGCACACTCTAGTGCTATATCAACCTATACAAATCAAATCAAATTGTATATATGTATAAGGGTAGGTACCCATATAAAGAAAGGAAAATACTAATCAAAAAATATGAAAAAAGTTAAATCCGAGGCGTGGAATACAATAATCTAATTGTATGAATTCTTTATACATTAAATATTAAATTTTTCAGAAAACGATCTCACCTTAGATGGAGGGTAGGGCATGGTCCCATTCCCATAATTGGTAAATGAAGAGGAAGTTTGAAGATTGAACGGGTCATCTGATAAGAACTGGGACCATTTTCCATGATCTCTTAACCCACTATTGATATTGAGTGAAGAAGTACTGCCATGTGCTAGGTGGGGCGAGCAAGAATTTTGAGGCGCCATCAAATAATTAGAGCTTTCTAAATCTTCTCCTCTTCCCTCAGAGTATAGTTCGATGCTAGATGATTGATCACTTGTCATCTGATTTGCATGGCAGCTAACATAGTGCTCTCCAACTTTTGGGGTTATCACCGCTGTCTTCTTGAACACCCGGCAAAGCGCATATGCATCCTGAAATCAAATTTTCAAATTAATATTAAGCATTAGCCATGAACTAATTAATTAATAATAAATCTGAACCTTAAATAAAATATAGAAATACACTATATATATATATATATAATTTGTACAGGCCAAGGTGCTTATCTACTTGTTTATTACCCCAAGATTTATAATTTATAAAAAATGAAATATACTAAACTTTTAGAATAATTTTATCCAATCTTGTAACATTTAAAACCCAAAAAGTGTAGTAATCCATTATGCCAAAAGAAAAAACGCAAACGCATCCTTTTGTTGAGAAAATTCATATAGGAAAGAAACATTCAAAGAACTAGGGTTGATCACAATCTAAAATAACACCCAAAAAATTCATCCTTGCTCTGCGAAAAAAGGAAAAAAAAAAAAAAGAAACATTCAAAGAATATTACTTTGTTGAATAAAAAATTAAGAATGATGGAAAATGACCAAGAAATTAGTTACGGAGTAGATGGAGTTGTAACTGAACCTGTAAGCCAAAAGCAGCATTCTCACATTCTCTTTCATCAAGACGATACTCATGCATAACCCAATTAGTACGACAGCCATGAGGGGCTCTCCCTCGATAATAAACTAGGGTTTTCTTCATACCCACAGCATGAGACTGTGAGTTCACTTTCCTATCTTTCCCTGTGGCCTTCCAATATCCAGCTTTTGTTGCTCGGTTCGTTCTTGATCCATTTGGGTACTTCCTATCTCGAGGACTAAAGAAATACCACTCCAAATCTTTCCCCGGTAACAATGACTTAGCTGTAAAAGTGCATCGAAATGGGTTAGCTTAAGCTTCACAACAATATTGCAGCACCATATTTTGAAGCTAGATTGACATAAAAATGAGCTAATAAAAATATTACTCTTTTGGAGAAACAAGAAAAAGAAAAAAGAGTAATATTGAAAAGAAAGCATAGGAAATAATTAAGAAACGCAAATATAGAAATTGCATGGGGGTACTCATGCATATCTTGTAGAGAATGCTATATATCCTTTTCTTTTGTGGATGCTTTTTGACTTGGAAACCCCATCTGACGTTCAAAATAGGAGAGGTGTAGGGGCCATTGTCTAGAGCCTTGAGTACAATGCTTTTCTGCTAGAAAGATCTTAAGCAACATCTCAGAAGATTTATTTTTTTAGTTTAAAGCAAAAAATATATATACTTGACCAATAAAGCAAGTATGTGTTTCATCATCCAACAAAGACCAGCAAATGGTGTCTGTGCCTTCACTTTTTGAAGATTCCTTTTCTGGGTTCTATTATTACAATTTACTCGATAATCATTGGGGAATGATATATTAAAGAAAACAAAGAATCAAAATAATTGGTGTTATATTTTGAATGAATATAATCTGATAGTATATATAATCTTCTATGTAATAAAAGTGGTTGAATAACTCGCTACCTGACTACCAATAAGCAATTTGTTTTGAGAGCAGTTCCCACCCAAACTAAATCTATTTTTTTATTTTTATAAAAATTACAGCTGCAACAACAAGAGTAGGACCTGCTACAGGGGTACAGGTCCGCCCCTATAGTTATCAATTATCAATAAAGATAAAACTGAGTGGTTAATTTATGGTTAAATTTATTATATCCTATCATAAAACGACCAATTTAAACAGTTATATATATATATACACACACATATATATGTAACTTTTCTCTTGAAATTTTCTCTTTTCCTTGCTGAAACCTACAACTTGAGATTCAATCAGTATGAGCAATTTGTATGACATAATGAAACATGGCTTAACAAAGAATTCATAGTTCAATATTGATGTTTTTCTAACGTAGTCAGTGATATATTAAATAATATAACTGATTACTATATATGCACATATATACATATATGTGTGTGTATGCACGTAAACCGTTTACCTGGTAAATCCCATGGCTCACACTTGTAGAGATCCACCTCAGGGATGATCTCTAACTCAATCTTTCGCCCATTGATCTTCCTTTTGAGATAGTAAGCAACCAGTTCTTCGTCGGTAGGGTGGAACCTGAATCCAGGAGGCAATGAAACTGGCGCCATTGCTTTATATCTTACCTAACTTTGGACTTTCTTCTTATTATTCTCAATTCCTTCGACAAACTGAAAAGTGACTATAGCTATCGTCAACTACGCGAAGCCTCAAATTCTAGCTAGCTTCTGATCACCAAACTAAGTATGCTAATCAAACCCTGCCATGAACAAGATCATCCAAAAACATGAATTTGATATATATGTAAGTAAGATGATCACATAGAGAAAGAGAAAGAGATAGAGAGAGAGACCTTTGGAAGAAGAAGATCCAAAGATCAGAGCTGTGGAGAAGAGAAACAGAGAGAGGTAGGGGTAGGCGATCGCAAAGAGAGGAGGGAGAGAGGGTGGAATGTGGAGGTTGCTTGGGGTTTTGATAAAGAGGACAAAAAGAGAGTGAGGAGAGAGAAGATTGGAAAAAAGCATAGTAGGGGGCCGTGCCATTGCCACCCATTCTCTTTTTCTATTGGGACTACTTTTCATTTGTTTTTTTGATCAAAATGCATGATTCCTGTTATCTTTGCTTTCAAGCTTGACTGCTTCACATTGCTAATGGGCAACTGTTTCTCCCTCAATTATCCCATGCTTCGTACTTGTTCTTTCCTAAATCCTGAGTGGTTCCACGTGGCAGCGCATGGGTGGCTGCTTGGCCCGCCTTTTCTTTGCAAGAAGGATCTACACTGCACATCAACGTGAAGAAACTGTAGGAGAAAACGAACTTTGACGGCTGTTCCTAACTGAACAAACGATCCCGTTCACATTTCTTTGTTGCCCCATTCTCTGCGTAATTAATTTATTCGTAATCAAACATCATTGTTTTCCTGTTTTCTTCTATTATTATTATTATTATGAAAATGCATGGCATGGCTGAATATCAAAAAGTTTAGAGTTTAGATTACATACCCTACAATGTTTGTTTCGACACGATTCATAGAAGAGGTCAAATCAGGTTACTTTTGAATATTGAATGGAGATCAAATGTTGACTCCTCGCTTGTCTTTTATTTTTATTTTGTTGTTGTATATATTGTACGTAGGAGGAATTGAAAAATATATATCTAAGATGGCATGGCAAGTTATAGTAATTAGCCCATATAGTATCAAACTAAAATGTTGTTTCTCTTCTCCAAAATAACAAAAAAGAAAACTATGCAAAAATATTGTGTTTTCATATCTTGCAATTTGCTATTGTCTTCTTCATGTATGCAAAAACGGGTTGGTATATGAACAGCTAAGTCCAAAACGGGAGCCCATGTGGGGCCAGCTTTTGCCACGTGAACTAATTAAAGCATCCACGTGGCATGGCGGGATTACTTGTAAGTTATCTCATGCTTTCCCCATTCATGGTTCTCTCAAGCTTTCCCTTTCATGAATCCATCTTTTGGTGCTTTCCTCCTTTATGAGTTTATGCTCATTCTTTTTCTTCTTCCTCTCTTCACCCAATATTATACTGTTTTTTTTCTTTTTATTTTACTTTTACCCCAATATATATAAAATAAAAAAAATGTTATTCTCGTTTATTTTTATCACGCTTTTCTTATAATAGGTAAGGTAATGTATTGATTTATTAAATTTTATAACAAAGTTTATGTGATTTAATAATTTAAATTTTATATTAAGATTAAATAAAAAAATTATAAAAAAAACATAACATAATATAAAATCATATCATAAATAATGAAGCATAGTTTTAATATAATAAAGATACTAAAGTGTAAGCCAAAAAAATATTAAAATGAAATTTTTTTCAAAAGTAAATATTAAAATAAGTTGAATTAGTTTATCATCAACTCAAGGTTTACCTTACTTTGGTTTTCGTTTAAAGTAGGTGTGATTAGAATTAATTATATAGAATCCCTAAAAAATATGTAGACTCACTTAATAAAAAATTATAAGAATACTTTTTGAAAAAATAATAGAACACATCCATTTTTTATTGTAAAAATTGTCTTTAGAGTGACAAACACACACCCAAACAGTCCCTTAAAAAAGCTTTATCAGTCAAATAAGAAATATAAATCTACAGAATATATACATATATATATATATTATAATTTGTGTTGCCCTATGTATTTTCGTGGGCCTAAAGTTTTCCATGTATTTATGAACTTCACAAGTACAAGATCTCTCAAGGGGATTCATAATCTAGGATGAAAATTGATGGTAGCGCATTTCTTCATAAACAAAAACATTTAGAGTCACACTCCTTTTGAAGTATGTTTTTCTTTAGTGTGTAAAGCTATTATATTTTTATGGATTTTAGTGTAAAAAAGTGTTGTTATAACTCTAACAACAAAGCAATTTCAAAAGAAAAATGTATGATATTTTATAAAATGTGGCAACAAAAGTAAAATGTCGGTGACTTCTCCCACATACCAAAAGAAATGCTCCATTTGAAGGCATATATATATATATATATATATATATATATATATATAATGGTTTGCAAGTTTGGTATTTCTTTTATTTACGTACTCGCTAATAAAAGTATTTTACTTAAATATGTCCTATATTATTAAATTATAATCAGCGTATAAAACTTATAATGTAATGTTGCCGAAAGGGGAGCCACTACGCCTCCTTTTCAACCTGAAATCTGACTTCTAAAAAGCACCTACGTACTGTGTAGGGCCCAATATGGATAGAAGAGTTTTGCTAATCCCATGTAAAATGTTTCACAAACTGTGGGTCACATTTTTAAGAAATAATATGTACAAATTTTATATACAAAGATACATCTATAAACATAAAAATATTAAAATAATATTAAAAATATGACAACATATATAAAATCTATATAAGTTCTGTATATACCTATATCATTGTTCCATTTCTTCAGACCGAATTCCCCAACTAGCAATTGAATAATTGTGTGCATTAAGTAAAGACTACTTCTTTACAGGTAACATTAAGGTCAATAATTTATTTATTAAATTAAATTTTATAAAAATTTTATTTAAAAAACTAAATTAATAAATTTTAAATTATTTAATATAAACATTTATAGCAAACATTTAACATAGACTAAATCAACAACTTTCTTGAACAGATATATTTATCAGAGGAGTTTCATATTTATAGCAATAACATTAACCAAAATGGAAAACTGATTTAGAATAGACGGAAACGAAACAAGCATTTTGGCATCGATTAGGGGAAAGAGACATTTCTATTGGCGACTGTACAAAGGATGGAACACCCAAGATACTCATATGAACAAAGGATGCTTAGATACAAGAAGATTTCATCTTTCTTGCAGTAAGCCTGTCAGCTAGAGCCTAATCACCACCTACCCAGAACTGTAGAGAGTCAGAGTATCGATTGAGATGAAAGGCAAGTAAAAATTAGCCCTTCACCTGGCTTTGGCTTTTGGTTATATATCCTTCAACCTGATACTTATGGCAGATTGTGGCTTGGTTCTCCTCCCACCATCGCTCAGCTTCCTTCTCTGAAAACCGCTTCCGACTGCAATGCACAGACGCCATTAATAGAGATTCTAGATAACATACATTTTAGGTAACAAGGAACTATCATACACCAAGTATTAACATTAACATAAAAGAGTGTCCTGTTATAGTTACAACTTTATTCTCATTTAATCGTCATAATATAAAATTTAGATCATTAAATTTTTAATTTAAAACCCAACAGATTAACACATTATTGTAAGGATTATGTAATAATGGCACTGCAGAAATATCCTTTTTCTTTGCTCAATTAGGAAATACAGAAGAAAGACAACCAAACTATATCAGAACTTTAACAAGGAGTAGATCAAAACACAACAATTATGCAGAAGAGCAGATAGCGACATCTAAACCTCTTTTGGTTAACCACAAGATAGCATGCTGGAAATCTATGGATAGATCATCAACATGTTTGACTTTATGGTATTTATGTAACAAATTGTCGCTAGACAAAATATACAATAGATGAGATAACAGTAAGAATAAAATGAGTCAAGGTACATCACCTGAATCTCACTCGCTTAAGGCCCTTTTGCCCACATGGCAAGGTTGTAAATGTAATGTAAACACCAGACTCATACTGTTCGACCCATTCATTTTTCAAGCCTTCAGTGCTGTCTTGTTGAGATTCCGCTTTGGTGGAGTGACAATTCTCCATCGATCTATCAGTTTTTAGGAACGTGCTTCTTCCAAATTTGGGTTTTAATGTGTCAGAGAAAACTATAGGGGAATTAGAAAGACTGTCAACATTGCCAGCTTTTGGGGTATGGGTTGGTGTGTGTATGGGTGTCAAATTAGGCAGACATTCATGAACCCCAACCTTCCCTTCTTGTCCAGGATTGGATTCCCCTGATAATGTCTGAAGCTGCAATGAAAATAAGTATATAATTGATTCTAAATTTTTCGAGGCCAAGGCCACATTATAAAGACTACCCAATAAAGGTCACATGCCATATACTACATAAAAATGGGGATATTGTGGAACGGCCGCTATTGACCAACACCAGAGTTAAGGAAGGATTTTCATGAATACATTCATGGCACAAGCTATTTTCTGCAGTGGCCTTTTAGAAGATCGTTATGAACTTAAAACCCTAACTTCAATCCTAACTTCAGAAAGAAACAGACCTGCCACTCAAGCTAGAACTGTCATGCTACAACTGATAGTAATATATAGTTCAACTGTCATGTATTTCCTTCCTTTCTGATAGGGAGGAGAAATTGCACAAAATGATAAAGCTACTACAATCTCCAGCAATTATGTCCCAATACGAGGCTAAAAAATTTGACCGTTGAAAAATGCAGCAATCAAAAATACAAAGTAAAGAGATAAATAAAGAACCTACTCTTAAAGCCAAAGCTTTTATGATCTCTTCCGCTGCCTGAGACTTTGAAGTTTCCAACCTAACCAACGACCAAGTCTCCTTAATTTTGTTACGACAATCTTGTATCTTATGGTTCTTCAGTTCACATTGCTCTTCAAGGCTTTTAGCCTATTAAAAGAAGTGAATCATCAGCACACATAAGTCAACACAACCAAGACAGAAGAGAAATTTGATTTCAACTGACAAATGCGTAGGCATTAGGTACAGCATGATTTACAAGCAAAAGATATAGAGAGCTCAGAGTGAAATAGTGCACTCTGAGCGGAACTTAGGGCACCTTAGTGCAAAACTAGGAAATAAGTTACTGCAATTATCTCAAAGGAAACCATGAAAGATACAAGTACAGCAGTTGACAATGGAAGCTCAAGTGCAAATTGTATTATTTCAACATGAGGAGAACTTTTATTGAAGGCCAGAAATGCACCAATGGCATAAATCAATTGTTTGAAGGTGAAGCAAAAGGCATCCCTTCTGCCTAAATGATAGCTATTATTTAAAAAAAAAAAAAAAAGAATATTTCTTCTTTTACTTGAGTAATTTGAATCATTAAACAATTTCATAATATATTTAAATAACACTCAGTTAGCAGGAAAATTTAGTTGTTTTCATCACAATTTATACATATGCACATACTACAATGTAACAAAGGCATGTTAAAACTAAATCAGTGAAGCGATTTCAATGATGACCAACCATACTAGAGTAGCAAATGTTAAACCATTACCTGACTTCTCAGCCTCTGAACTTCTTCTATGAGCATCTCATTGGACTTTGTTACTTTCCCTGCATCAGAGATGTTGGATGCTCTAGTATCTAAATCTAATCGAGTAACAGAAGCTAGTTTATTTTTGGACATCACAACAGAGTTTTCTGTACAATTTACTCTAAATTGTGCAGGGCATAGAACTTGGCCCCATCGATGCCCTCCACCCAACACGGAAGAAATGTTTTCTAAATGCTGCTGGCTTTCTTGTTGGATTTTTCTTTCCTTCCTTCCACTAGGCATACTTGTCCTGTAACATGATTGAGTGAGGGACAACAGTGGACCCTGTGTTACAGTTGTTTCTCCTCTATCTTCAGTAAGATCAGAAAATTTTTTCTGATGCTTCAGTGACTGCTGAGTGTAGTAATTTCTTGACTTTGATACCGTAGCTGAATGTGTACTTCCTTGCCATTTTTTAAAGCAATTACCACAAACCCTAAAAGCCTTGTTTTTATCTGGTGCTAGAGATGCATTTGTAACTTTCCTATTACTGCATGCATGGCAGAAGAGCAGACCACAGTCATAACAGTTATGCTTCTTCCTTGTGAATCCAAAAGGCAAGTTACAACCACTACAAGATGCCTGGTCAGTAATAGAAATAGGTTTGTGTAAACAGATAGCAGCTGTGAAGTTTGACCCACAAGTGACAGTTTCTACCTGCCTGTCTCTTAGAGACACCACAAAGGAAGGTGAGCATCTGTCTTCAGTGTCACCTAATCCTAGCTGTCCATCAGCACCCTTGCCCCATGTATAGACACTCCCTGCAGAAGTCAACACAGCAACATGATAAGATCCTGCTGCAATCTCTGTAACAAACTCCTGTTTAAGCAGTCCTTCAACAATTGTCAATGCTTCATCCTTGGCATGTGGATTTCCTAGCTGTCCGTGCACTGCACTTCCCATAGTGTAGACTTTACCCATATTAGTAAGAGTCACAGTCAACATTTGTCCACAAGATACTTGAACACAATCATAATCCACAAGCTGTGCAACACATGTAGGTAAAAGCTTCCTTTCATTATCAGCATGACCAAGCCTTCTCGTATCTCCGTCACCCCAAGTGAATAGCTTACCACTAGCAGTATTATATCTATAATGATCAACTATGATTTCAACAACAGCAGCTGTATGCCAAGATCCACAAGCAATGGACCTCACTCGCAAACCTCTAAGAGATTCAACTTCTTTTGGTTGAGAAATGCTCTGCAGATTCCCATGCCCAAGAACACCAAAGGTACCATCTCCATATGTAAAAAGCTGCCCACAGGAAGAAACAATTGCTGTATGCCATTCCCCACAAGCAACTTTAGAAATATTAATACCATCTAAAGGACCAGAAAGTTTATACGGTATCCACTGACTTCTATTTATTCCATTACCAGCCAACTCAGCACCAGAACCATCAACCCCCCATGTATAAACTTCACCGGAATCTGTCAAAGCACAGGTATGATATTCACCACATGCAGCATATTTCATATGGATCCCATTAAGAGAATCAACAATCTTGGGGGAGCTCACATCTATATCAATTTTGTGCCCCAGCCTTCCCCCCCTCCCTTGGCCCCAGCAAAACACTTCCCCTTGTTTTGTAATTAAAGCAGCATGTTTTCCTCCTAAAGCTATATTTTGTACATCTAACATCATGGTGGATTCAAGTAACTTTGGCAATACAGCATGAACTCTACGTTCATTGACAATCCTGTCATTCTCACTCCCTACAATCTCTCCACCCCAGATCATGACATCCTTCAATATATTATTATTTTCTACACGTGGGGAGGTAGAAGGCAGCAGGCACCTATATGGCGAATTCTTCTCATACTCTCTGTCAACATATGTTGACCCACTCTTATTAAGAATATCTGGATCAATATATGGAGAATTTGGGACTGATATATCTGTTTTCCTTTGAGCACTTGATAAACCCTCAGAGAAGTACCTTTCTGAAGTTGACAAAGTAGGACTAGCACATACGCTTTGAACTTTCATCTGAGAAACAACTTGCAGTCATAATTAAGGTGGTTACTACATAATCACATTTCCTTTCTAAGGCGTATAATTTATCATTGATGTGATATTTTTTCAAAAGAGAAAGTAAGATCAAAGTAATTCAATTAATTAAAAAAAAAAGGAGAGATTGAAACACATGCCCTCTGCACTTACTATAAGTTCACTACAGCACTAATCAGTATATTATATTATGAGTTATCTTCTTCCACATACAACATTACTGATAGTATTCCAGTGTTTACCTAGCATAATAACTGTTACAGTCTGGAGTCCAATAATTCAGAGACCATAAAACTCAACCATTTGAAGAGTAGTTGACGATTATGCCCTATCGTTGAGGAATAATAAATTTTATGGTCATTCAAGAGCATGAATGAAGCAGGAAAGAATACAAATGGACATAATGCTACATATCAAAGAACAATTCGGACATGCGTATACAGCTACTCACATCCATATTCTTCCTTCTCTTTTCCTTGTTGTGCACAGGCATAGTATTGATATTATATTAGTCACCATGACTATAATTACTACAAAAAAATAAAGCACACTATTTTCATAACTGAACAAAGGGAATTCATCAATCTTCAAAATGACCTTCGGCATATATATTTTCACCAGTTCATTATATTTTATTTGACACAGTTTTACATCCTTCGGAACCTTGAAGAACTGATTATACATATAACAAGCTGCTAAACGTGAATGGAGTTACTTTAAGATGACAGAAACACACTGTTGCAACGCTGTAACCCAACTATTTCTTGTTTAATGAATTTGGGTACCAAAATTGTCATAACTTTCACTTACTTGCCAGTACAGGTTCCCTCTTATTAACCCACAGTCATGACAAGGAAATAAACTTTTAATCAATCAGCAAGTTGACATAGTTTCTCATCTTTTTGTATTATGCTTGCTTTCAAAGAAAAGAAAAAGAAAAATATCCAAATTTTGGGGGAAAGATAACACAAATAAGACATATAAACCTGATCAAATTCAGCAGTATCCTCTAGAAGACCAAGATTTTTTTTTCTTCTTGTAATTCCAGCTGGACTACTGACACAACTCTGCACCCCTTTGCAGCTTCTTAAACTACTATAAGGTCTTGGATGCTGAAACCTAAATATTACAGCTCTCAAGCCCACAAACCAGGAAGCAGCCTGTGCTTTATCCTTGCATATCTAGGTAAAAAGAGTGACATAGGTAAATCTGAGTTATGCATATCAGACAAACATTTAAATAAAAAAGAAATGAGGGAAGTTATATGTGCATTTATAAAGCACAGACATGAAGAATACCAGGTCAAGTGAACGTTCACCATTTGCATAGACTAGTGAAAATGAATGGCACTCCTTTTCATGTTGATTATGCCCCTGAGAGTGTATCAGAAAATGGGGAGTCAATTATTATTAGAACAAAATAGATTTTTTTGACTTAATACAGCAAAATGTGATAAGTATGGTGTTTCTTACATTTCCCTGCCCTTGAATAATTTTTTTAACTTCACTCAACTGCAAATGTTTCTCCTGCTGACCAGAATACCAAATCAAATTCTTCTCATCCTAGAATCAATGGAAAAAGGACACGTTTGAGAACTTCACCATAATGTACAGAATACAGATTAACTGAGATAAACTTTTATGCTATTGTCTTTGTGAACTGGCAGGATAATTAAATAAAGTTAGAACCATGCATATCATTTAAAAGCCAAAACGCACAACAAAAAGAAACAAATAACCTAATTTTCATTAACAGCTGTTTACTAGAAAGTAGAAACTATTTTTTTCCCACCAATTGATGCTGTTACACCAAAATTTGAAAAGATATACATCAATATTCCATTGTTTGCATACTACCAAGAAAACAACTCTAAATCATATGCTATTGATTTTCAGGAAGATTCAATACAGGTGGAACAGCTTTTTTTAGAAGTTTCTATGCCATTGATCATCAGAAGTTGACACTAAAGATATCTGAAACTAATGTGTTATATATCAATAACTGCAGTTCAACATTTTCCATGCCAAACGCAGAGATTAATGTTTAACAATATGCAAAATGCCTGCTAGCATCACATACTTGCCTCTCTATATTTCACTATCTGCCATGATGATGCCGATAAACATCCTTGGATTAAACCGCATAATAAAAGCTCAATGCCACATAAATGATATGCCAAATTGATGGTATACAATATACATGGTAAAATGGCATACAAGAATTCATCT
The DNA here is from genome assembly GCA_037013595.1 of Dicorynia guianensis. NCBI lineage: Eukaryota > Viridiplantae > Streptophyta > Magnoliopsida > Fabales > Fabaceae > Dicorynia > Dicorynia guianensis. The sequence goes on along the minus strand of JASUAB010000002.1, from coordinate 16,716,214 downwards.
TAAACCAACCATAATTTTTCTTAGTTGCACTACTGATGCTAGTCATGTATTGAAAACAAGCATGCTCATATGTGTTCAATTACATGACTAGTTGATTAATATAGTGATCAGATGTTTGTTTCTTCATTTTTTGCAAAAGTGTTCCATAAAGGTCTTAACAAACAAAATCCATATTTGTAATTCTAGTTGAAGTATTACCTGTGTTTTCCATAAAAAATTAACATAGAAAGAAAACAGTAATATAAGCTGACTTTATTATCTCATCATTTGTGTTAAATACAAATATGGCAGAAAGCATCATGCAAATTGAAAATTGACTATGACTGCAATGTCTGCAAAGACTTCAAAGTAGCATCTCTGGCTTAGTTAATGCAATGCCTATTAAGATCAGTATATACATCCCAATATATGTGCATATATGCAAAGGGAGTGATATAAGGAAATTCTTAAATAATGCCCTGTCTCACATATGCCTACCGGAGAAAGTCTGAAAGGGCAGAGCTTAGGCTTTCCTCTAGGCCCACACTTCAGTAAGTATGCACCTTTCTTTATAGATATAATTGCCTGAATAGAGAATACATCAAATTCTCAATTGTGGATAAACAGGAATAGCTTTCAAAGGGGTAAACAAACAGCAAAAATAATTCCACAAAAGAAACTTCAAATATCAATCAAATAAATTATTTCACTACATAAAATTACTAAAAGTTTACCTTCCATCTGATCATGACAGTAACAGATGCGTGCTCACACACAGAGAAACACACATTTACATATGCATATGAGAGTGTACAACAAAACAAAAGAAAAGGAACAGCGAAATAACAAAGTAAGATCATGACCACATAAACATATGCACAGAGATTCTTAAAGTCCAACAAAATAGAAATTAGAATAAAATAACACACAACACAAAGATGACACATTTTTCATATTTAGTATTCAAACTAAAAAATGGAAAACAAATAGAAAAAATAAGTAAAAAAAGAAATCGCCGGTATCACTACCATAACAGCAAGTTGATCCCTCATATGCATGTCTGGTTTTCAAAGTAGAATGAAACATTTTCCATAACTAGTATCTAAAACAAAAAAAAAAAAAGAAAAAGAAAAACAAATAGGAAAAAGAAGGAAGAAAAAACAAAGCGTCTTTATCGCTATCATAACTGCTAGCTAATCCAACAGATCCCTCATATGCACGTATGGTTTTCAAAGTTGAATGATAAAAAGATCTTTTTTTGTTTACGAACGAGAATGCAACAACTATATATCACAAGATGAATAAGTAGGAGACACTCTGAATTGAAAAAGAAATAAATTAAATGAGAATTGGTTCTATTAAACCAGGGGTATATAAAGAAATTGAAGTCGTTTCATTTCCAGAAAATGACCGATTGATTCAAAAAGAGCCCAGAAGAAAAATTTTCTGAATTTTGAACCAAATCCAGTCATTATTATCCAAAATTGGGACCCCCACTACAGTTTTGGCACATTGCAGTGAAGAATACAGTATAATCATATTGTCAACCAGCCAAAAATCACTACAATAAAGTATGAAACGCATTATTTTCAGTCAAATTGGTAATGAAATCATCAATTGACAAACCACAATAATTTGAATTTGGACGTGGCGGATAAAAAAAGATGAAACTTGTAAACAGAAGCAGGATCATCCTTTTGAGATTCAGTCAAATGAGAGAAGAAGGAACCAAGTTGCTATTAAAAAACGATAAATTTAAGAACAAAATGGGACCTGTTCAGCTGCTCTGTCAAATGAGAGTGCTGCTAAGGATTCTTCTCCCATTGTCATGTTGTAGTTTCATGGAAAAAATAATGACAGACAAAGGAAACAGAAGAATGAGTCCTAGGTTCCCAAACAGGTGGAAGCAACCTTACAATTAACAAACAATAGAATGATAGAAAACTAAGAACGCAGAGGGAGATGCTTTCTTCCCCTTATGCTCTCCCTGAAGTATCTGAACAGGACATAGAACATCTCAGACACAGAGTGAGAGAGAGGCTCTCCCTCCCCTTTATGGGGGGGGTTCATTTGTTTATTAAGTTGGTGAATCTGTTCCTTCCATTCACTGTCTGTTCACACATCGTAAGTCGTGCTTTGCAGAGAAAGAGAGAGAGAGGGTCTCCGCCTAATAAAAGAACCAAACGCATCTGCACGTGTACACCATATCACATGCGATCTCTCTTTTTTTGAGTTAGGACTCGAAAGAAAACACTATCGCCACATGCTTATATTGTCCTTTCCCTCGCTGCCCCATTTTCCTTCCCTTGCGCTTATTTTCACGTCTTCATAAAAAATACAAGTTTACACTGCGAGATACCATTTGGGTTTTGAACCACACTCATATCCAGTTGCTTTTCTCAAAAGGGTAGCCCTATTGTTTAGGGATCAAAGCCTAATTACATGAGCTGAGCTTTTGGGCGTAAATTTGCAGTATTAAAGGGCGAATTTTCTTGTTAATCACCATTTACCAACCATGTACCATATTAGAGTGTGAATTTCATTAATGGCATCCATTCTAGCATATTGGTTTCGTTTTTGCCATTAAAAGCGGATTCAAAATTAAAGGGTTTCCAAAAATGAGATCAACCAATAATAATTAAAAAAGAAAATCATTATCAAGTCTCTATAAGACCAATATTTTGGGTTGTGCCAATTGCAATTTTCATTTCCAAACCAACCGTAAAAATGGTGGAAGAGTATCACCGCTTTATGAGATGAAATCAACTTGGGATACCCAGTTCCTATTATAAAGTGATTAAACAAAAAGTAACTCAAGTCTTCAGTTTCTACTGCTACCACTTGGTAATTTGAAACGGTGTCAAATGGGTAGAAGTCTTCCCCGTAAAAAAAACTTGGAGGAGAGTGAAGGTAGTTGATTGTAGTAGTTTGTAATGAAAATGGTTGCTGGGTGAGCTGAGAAACGGATACGCGTCACTTATTTCCATTTGCTTCCAAAGTTTGGTTCACTAAAGTCAGATGAGCTCTGACAATCTGTAGCCCAAGTAGGTCCTATGACAGTTCATGTTGACCTCGTAGATTTTTTTTCCTTTTTCTTTTCATTTTGTGATGTGTGGATGCGTATATATTTTCACATTTAAATTGAACTGTTTACTTACGTTTCCCTTCTTTCTTGCCAGAATTTTCTCATAGGAAATTAGGAATTTATTGAATTCTGTGGCTGCATCGAAAAAAGACATTGCAATTAGAATTATATTATTTTTATAAATAATATTTTATTAAATATTTATTTCATGTTGTATATGTTTCTACATTTGAATTCAACTATTTCCTTACGATTTTCTTTCTTTTTTGCCAGAATTTCCTCATAGGAAATTAGGAATTGACTGGATTCTGGGGCAGCATTGAAAAAAGGCATTGTTATTAGGATTATAATATTTTTATATATAAAATTTTATTAAATATTTATTTTATATTATTTATAATTTTACATTTGAATTGAACTGTTTGCCTACTGTTTTCCTTCTTTTTTGCCAGAATTTCCTCATAGGAAATTAGAGGAAATTAAGAATTTATTGAATTTTGTGGCTGCATTGGAAAAAGGCATTGCTATTAGGATTATATTATTTTTATAAAGAAAATTTTGTTAAATATTTATGTAAAATTTTGATTAAATATTCATTTTATGTTGTGCATATTTTCACATTTAAATTGAACTGTTGCTTACCATTATCCTTTTTTTTTTTTTTTTGCCAGAATCTTCTCATAGGAAATTAGGAATTTATTGCATTCTGGGGCTGCATCGGAGTAAGGCATTGCTATTAAGATTATATTATTTTTACAAACACAATTTATTTTTCCTTGTACATGCCAAATATCTTGTTTTGTATTTTTACTGGGGGCACCTTATAGATTCTCTTTACTACTATTTGCAGATATGTTTCCTCATATTCTTGTTTTTTCTTTCTCATTTTCCTTACAAATGACTCAGTGAGCGACGTAGATTTTTAATCTTATATTTTTTTTGCCTCATGAAATATTTATAAAATAAAAGAATTCTTCTCATAATTTTTTCCTATAAAAATGCTCATTTTTAATTATATGAGTTTTATAATTTAATTATTTTATAAAAATTATATGAAATTAAAAATATAAAAAAAATAGCACTTCTGACATTTAAGATCATATTAAATTAAATTGGAAACTTAGGGGAAAATCTTTATGGATTTCCATCTACTTCGTCTTTCAATGTTTTTTTTTTCCTCACAATTTAAGAGATTCTGTAGAAGAAGTTAACATAATTATTTGTCTCATTATTCCACTCTCCAATTTCCTTTTTTTTTAATTTTATATCTAAAAAATAAACTATGAACCAACCCTCCATTTCCTTTCTTTATTTTCCAATTTCTTCCTTCCTCTTTGCCTTGCAAGTTGTAACTCCCAAACAAGCCTAAACTTCAATTGTTGGAGCCCATTAGTTACTCTTGCTATAATTAAATTAGTTGAGTGCAATTAAAATTATTTAATATTAGCATAAATAATATATGTAAATAAATGGCTACCCACAATTAGTGGGTCAACCCCTCCGTTTTAAAACCAAATGAATGAGAGAAGACTATGAATATCATTCAAAACGAAGTTAAATGACAACCAACCTATATTAATTAATGGGCATTTTACTCTTAAATAATTACCTATTTTTTTAACTTTATTTCATTATGTGACATGCCCTAATTTTATAATGAGATAGAGTCATTTACCCTAAACTTTTTTATTAGAAAAATGGCAAAAAAATATATCTTTTAAGTAATTGCTGTGAGATATGACCTACATCATATGAATAATCATGTGGTTTCAAAACATATAGAGCCAAAAATAGAAAAAACAATAATAACGTATGCATATTGATTTAAGGCTTATTGTTAATAAGAAGAGGTATTAATTTCTATTAAAAAATCATTCCTTTCTAATTATTTTTAATCAAAATAAAGAAATAAATACACTTATTATATATTTGACAAACTCACCCGGCACATGCTCGTGGTCCTTCTTTTCAAAGATGACGGAGGAACCAATGTTTTGGGAATTGATGAACTGTGTTTCACTTCTTTTGACTTTGAGTAATCTTTAACATATAATTATCTAAGACCAAAAGCAGTCATATATATTTTTTATATTATTATTAAATACAAAATTAATTTTTATTTCTATTATAATTTTTTTTAAAATATAATCAACTTTAACTAATACTTGATTAATAAAAATAGTCACATTAAATTAAATTAAATATATATATTAAGTTTATATAAATTAAAAATTAATTATTAAATTTTATAATTTAATTTATAAAATTTGATATATTTAATTTAAATTATAAATTTTTAATGTCATATTATTCAATTTATATTAATTTAATAAGATTCAATTTATTAAAATAGAAAAATTTTTATCTATTATCCACCCTAATGATTGAACCTAATAACTTTTGACTGCTGCCCACCACCATGGCACCATTCTTAGTTATCATCAAATTTTTGAACTGTTAGGAGAAATCCAATGCTGACGTCCAAAATTATAGCTTCGATTAAACTTGTCAATCACTGCTTAAATCACTCATCTACCACTATTCATTTAGTATAATTATAATAATCCGCCCAAATTTGCCACAAATACGAGAATTAGCAGTCCATATCACTGCTCCAAAGACTAATTTACCATATATAATGTTGTTACCATCTTAAACCTAACTTTAACTATTTGTGTTTAAAAATTTATAAGTAGAAGGATTGGACAGATCAGGATTTTGACTCTGGAATTTAAAAATAAGGAATGAAATTAGAGAATAATAATAAAAAAGAATTAAACATTGTTAAAAAATAATAAAATTGTAAAAAAATTACTAAAATTATTATATAATAATAAAGTCACAGAATTTAAATTGTAAAAGTACCTTAAATCTCACAATACAAGTCTCTGTATATCATAAAAGAGGGGAAGGAAAAAAATTAAGAAAAAAATTAATCAAAAAAAAAGATTTTTATATTAAATTGTAAAAAAAAGTTACTAAAATCATTAGAAAAATAAAACACCGCTGACCCTTGAACCAATGCTGAAAGCTGAAAAGCCAGAATAATGACAAAAACATGTTGTTTCTTCCTTTGCGATGGAACTGGCCTGTAATATCAGAGAGAAATGTTGGTTTTACACAACGGCATACTGTCAAGGTACGTACAAAAATAAAATAAAAGGAAAATAATACATTTCTCTTTTATTTTATTTTTGCGCATATCAAAAGCATACCAAAAAAATGTGCATGTATATCGCAATTCTTATAATATTCAAGTGGACATCCAACATTATATTATGTTCCACCATTATTGTTTCTTAGTTTTACTTCCTCTCCCGTTCACTTGTTTAAAATTATTTAATTTATAATTCTTTTTCTTGTTTAGTCTATAAACTATATTTATATTTAATATATTTAAAAATTAATATTTACACCTAAATAATTCACATGTTGACACAATATTAATAAGAAATAAAATAAAATTATATAAATTTTTTTATGTAAATATTATTATTCATATATTTAGGATCGAATAAAGTTGCCTTAAAGTCAAAATTTCTTCAAACTTACTCTTTTCATAATGTTACATTTTAATTTGACCTCAAAGAACTTAATACATTAATTTATTTTATTAAATTAGTTAGAAACAATTAAATTAGAGAATGACTTTTATTCTCGGTTTTTTATAATTATTTTTTTCTTATTTTTTCTCTTCCTTTATAATTATATCTTTTGACTTTGAATGATAACAATGAAAAGTTGAATCCCCTCTAACTTTTGCATGCTACTCAATTTTCTAGCTTCTTAGATCAATTACAATTCAACTAGGTAAACACTAGATGAGTTTCACAATACATATAGACTTGTGATTAAGTGTTAAGAAACTAACTAAAAGTTGGAATATTATCAATTCATTCTTGCTTCAATCACATATGAGTTTAATTAGCTAAATAAATTTAAATTGTCATAAATCATTAGAAAAATCATTGATTTAATTATACATGATATACTTAAATGATAAACTTGGAATTAACCAATTAGACCTTACTAAGGATAATGTGAAATTGAATTCTTAAAACTCTAAAGTAATTAGCTTCATGTTACCAAAAAAAAATTCATCTTTATAACAAATTATTGCTATTGGATGTGTATAGTTAATTATTTTAGAATTATTTTAATATATATATAAATATATATATTTGGTTTTTACTTTCATGTTTTGTGCTTTATACCAGTGATGAAGAGATTTCCCAAAATCAGATTTAATGTATTTCATAGTATATTTTTTAAAATTTAATAAATTTAATTATTTAAATTTTATAAAATAAAGATGATGTAAAGTTAAAAATATAAAAATAGTAAAACTGTTATATCAATGGTACAAATTCTATTTACTTTTAATGGACGAAATGATTTAGGTTCACGTGGCATTAAGGTGATTCCCAAATCAACGAGAAGTTGTGTGGATGGCAAACAATTATTGATCTTATAATCCCAAAGTATTACAGTGTTAATCCGCACTTAAAGATAATTAACTATACAAGTAATTTTCTCAAAAGGCAATTTTCTTGCTGAAGAGTGGACCATCTTGCACCTAAAGACAATTTTGTCACACATTTCAAAGCCACAGGGTTTCATTATGCACATTTCACAGGCGTACGTAAAGTAATGAGTAAATTACCCTATATTATCTTAAAATTTTTTTAAATAATACTAAATTTTATTTCTAAAAATTATACTTCATTTTAATTTGATCATATTAATTAACTTTAATCCAAAAATTTTAATAAATTATTTTTATTTTAAATAATTTGACATTTTATTTTTACATATATTTATAAAAAATATACTTTAAAAGTAAAAAAAATTAATTATAAAAATATTATGTACTAATATTTATGTTAAAAAATTTTAAAAACTTTTTTCATATATAAGATTAATTAAATAATTATTTATTTAATATATTTAATTAATTATTTAATTTATTTAAAGTTAAAATTTATAAAGTTTTAAATTTTAAAACTTAAAAGGCCTAAACAGAATATAACATTAAATTTCAAAATTTAAAACATTATATTTTAAACTTATATACTCAAACATTAATACTTTAAAACTTAAAATCTGAAATTTAAAATTATAAATATAAAATTTTTAAATCCTAAAACTCTAAGTGCAATAACACAATAAACTCTAAACATTAAACCAAACACTCTTAAATACTACACCCCAAATTTTAAATTTTAAATTTTAAAATTTTAAATCCAAAATCTTAAAATTCTTAACCATAATATAATATTAAACCCTAAACACTAAAATCTAAGACTTAACCTTAAATTCTTAAAATCTAAAACACTAAACCATATACAGTTTAAGCATTAATTTAGGATTTATAATTTTATAATTTAAGATTTAATATTTAAATTTTAAGTTTTTATTTTAGATTTATAGTTTGGATGTCATGTCACATTTAGTGTTTAGAATTTTATATTTTAGAATTTTAGGCCTTTATGTTTGAAGTTTAGTATTTAAGATTTTAAAGTTTTGTATTCAATGCCATATTATGTTTAGAGTTTAAGTTTATGATTTAGAATTTTGAGTTTAGAATTTTAAATTTTAATATATAATATTTTAAATTTTAAAATTTATGAACTTTATCCTTAAATAAATAAATATATTAATTAACCATATTAAATTAATAATCATTTAATTGTGTTTTATTAATTAAAATATTAAAGATTTTTATCGTAAATATTAGTTTCATGAGATTCTTACAACTAATTTTTTTTTTCATTTTTTAAGTCCAGTTTTAAGAATATATATAAAAATTATATCAAATCATTTAAAAGGAAATATTCTATAAAGATTTTTAGATGAAAGTTAGTCAAAGTGAATTAAATAGAGTGTAAATTTTAAATAAAAGTTGACTTTAATATCATTTGAAAAACTTCAAAAAGATAGAATGTAATTTACTCTATATTATATATTCCTATAAGTCAATTAGGTTTGATTGCTTAAATTTTGCCAATCAATTAGCTAGGTATTTTTATTTTCAGTTATTTAATGAATTTAAGAGTATTTCATTAAATGATCAAATTTATTTACTTAATTACATTATTTATTAAATCATTTAATTTTGATTGATTAATTTCTGCCTATCTACTTCCTGAATATATTTATTTTCACTTATTTATCAAGAATAAAGCATAAATAAAATAGGTTAGGTGGCATCAATGTGTGAATAAACACTAAAATCTAAGACTTAACCATAAATCCTTAAAATTTAAAACACTAAATCATATAAAGTTTAAGCATTAATTTAGGGTTTATAATTTTATAATTTAAGGTTTAGAATTTAAATTTTATGTTCTTATTTTAGATTTATAATTTAGGTTTGAAATTTACAAATAAGGCTTTAATGTCATGTCACATTCAGCATTTAGAATTTTATATTTTTGGATTTTAAGCCTTTATGTTTGAGATTTAATATTTAAAATCTTAGAGTTTTGTATTTAATGCCATATCATATTTAGAGTTTCAGTTTAGGATTTTAAATTTTAATATATAGTATTTTAGATTTTAAAGTTTATGAATCTTATCTTTAAATAAATAAACATATTAAATTAATAATCATTTAATTGTGTTTTATTAATTAAAATATTAAAGATTTTTATCATAAATATTAGTTGCATGAGATTTTGATAACTAATTTTTTTTTATTTTTTAAGTTTATTTTTAAAAATATATATAAATTATATGAAATCATTTAAAAGGGAATATTCTATTAAGATTTTTAGGTGAAAGTTAGTCAAAGTGATTAAATTAAATGAAGTGTAAATTTTAAACAAAAATCAACTTTAATATCATTTGAAAAACTTCAAAAAATAGAATGTAATTTACTCTATATTATATATTCCTATAAGTCAATTAGGTTTGATTGCTTAAATTTTGCCAATCAATTAGATAGGCATTTTTATTTTCAGTTATTTAATTAATTTAAGAGTATTTCATTAAATGATCAAATTTGTTTACTTAATTACATAATTTATTAAATCATTTAATTTTGATTGATTAATTTCTGCCTATCAACTACCTGAATATACTTATTTTCATTTATTTATCAAGAATAAAGTATAAATAAAATAGGTTAGGTGGCGTCAATGTGTGAATAAATAATAATATATGGTACAATAATATTAGTCCAATAAATTCTGCTACATTTTATAACCCCTGTTGTGATGTGCCTTGATGGGCCATGAATGTACTAAATTATATATGTTAATTGATTAAGTTAATTAGTTTTGATTGTCTAATTTCTTTCGATGAATAAATTTGGTATATTTATTTCTACTAATTTAGTTAATTGAAGAGTAATTTATCAATTGAGTAAATACATTTAATTAATTATATAATTGATTAAGCCAATTATTTTCAAATTGCTTAACTTTTACCAATTAATTAATTAAGCATATTTATTTTTATCAATTTATTTAAATGAACAATTCATCAATTGTTGATTGCTTAATTTTTGCTAATAAATTATATTTTAAATGACATTCAGTAATGGAAGATTAGTTCATTAATTACAAGTTATATGCCCATCAAACATGCAAACTGAAACATGTAACTTGGAGGTTTTTAAAGTTATGTACTTAACGCCAGCCACGTCAAAATGGCACAATGTTATATAGATACAAAACATATCATTCATAACATAATAAGTAAAATTTTATCTTATTAAATAAGATTAACTATATAGATTAATATTATTATTAATAAATTAATTTTTTTAAAATATTATTTAATTTAAAATTTTTTAATAATTTTTTATATCTTTTTATTAGAATAAATATTTTATTAAAATATGAACTTAACACCACCCTATCAATTAGTTAATTGATTGGGGGCATAAAAATGGCATGGTTTAGAAGCCGTTTGTATCAACTTATTTTGAGAAAGAAGTCCTTTATTTTTAAAAGATAAAAAAACTTTTGAGCTGTAATTTCACATTTGGATAAACTTTTGTTAAAAAGCCAGCCAAACAAAATTTTAAGATTGACTTTTATTAGAAGCCAAAATTGTTTGCTTCTGAATAAGCAATTGCGGGTGATGAAAGAGAAAAAGACCAGTCCCCTGTTATAACAATCTCTAGACCCAAATATTCCTGACAATTCTTGTGGTTGTCTTGGCATCAGCTTCTCCCTTCCTAAAAATTTGGAAGGATGGTGCCTAAGAGAGAGAAAACAATGTCATAGAGAGAATAGAGAGAGAAGCATCTCTCTCTTTTGCTCATGATGATACTACTCTAGGTAGTGCTACCACAGGGCACTGTTTGCCCACGGCACCCTGCCGCCGACTCGTTCTGCTGGAGTGGAAGTGGACCAGAGATCCTAGTCCGCCATTCCTTTGGGAAAGATGATAATGTTGCTAATATTTTCTTAATTTAATAGTTTTAATTTAAGTGCTTTTCTTAAAAATAATAAGTCTATAATTAAATTTCATAATTTTCTATTTAATTATAACCTTTTTAAAATTAAATTTAATAAAAATAAGTAAATTTAAGAGTGTATTTTTAGGTCTTATAAAAATAAATTATTTTTCCTATTATTTTTACTTTAAAAAAATAAAAATCTTTCCTTTTTTAAAAAATAAAGTGAGCAACATAATTGAATTTAATAAATTTTTAATTAAATGAAATTTTGAAGGATTGCATTTGATAAAAGCAGAATAATTTAAGAATAATTTTTTTTAATTCTAAGTGGTAAGTTTTCTATGATTTCTGATTTCTAACAAAAAATAGAAAAACATTTTAAAAACCACCAAGGACGTCCTTAGATGCACCAAAAAAACGGATGTCCTTGGATGGTCTCGTGGACCATTTTTTTATTTTTTTTATTTCTTAAAGGATAAAGAAATTTTGAAAATATAAAATTTATTTAAAAAAATTAAAAACATTCTTTTAAAATATTCTCAATTTGAAAGGAAAAAGTATTTTTAAAATAATTTTTTAAAAAATTTCAATGGAAAGAAATATTTTTAAATAACAATTATTTTTTCAAAAATAAAAATTAAAAAAGGTATAAAATGTAGAATAACTATTGAATCTTTAAATTGTTAATTTGTATTATTTTACAAATATTAAATTTATTTTACATTAAAAATAACTTTTAAAATTTTATTAAAATACTTTTTTTTTATCTAAACGTTAAAAAAAAAGATGTTTCCCCATGTCCTTGTCAGTAACTTCATTAGTAAGAAGTGCACACCTTTGATGAAGCAGCCTAAGAGGGCTCGGGCTTGTCGACCTACTGCAAATTCTACCACTGCAGGCCACCTCATTGACAATAGCTCAAGCCGCTGTCAGCCTTGATGATGGTGTTACCCAATGGCAACGTTGTGATGCGTAAGGAGCAAAGAGATGAGCCTCTCTCCTGCAACCACAATCCTTGTTATGAAGTGATGCAAAAGTTTTATTTATTTTATTTTATTTGTTAAACTAAACCACTTGTTGATTGTGGATCTAGTGTTTAGAAAGTGATTAGTACAAAACTTAGTCTTTAGGAAGTGGCTTGTACAGGGCCTAGTCTTTAGCAGCAAGTTTTTTATTTTGTTAATAGGTTAAGGTGTGAGTACGTTGAGTTATTCACAATTTTTGATTTCCTCTATTTAAATATATGTATTACTTTTGTCAAAACAAGTTTTCTATTAGTAAAATTATTCAAATTTGTTTTTCCCTTTGTCTTTATCACACTTCTGTGGTACTAGCTCTGTGACTTCGTTGGACTTCATCATAATTCGTTGGTCCCAACCCAGTACACATGCTTCTCTAAGCTTGGGATTTTGAAGAAAGCTCAAGTCCCTCACCAATTTGCTAAGCCACAATTAGGCCCGTCATTTGGATCTCTACTATAAGGTGATGACTGGTCTTCCTTGTAGAATTAGAGCTTAAGCTGTGGGTTTCTACATTTTCAAATCATCGCCATTGTACAAAGGATTAGCTCTAAGCACACTCCCAGTCATTTTATCCAATCATAAGCCTACAATTTTGGTATCAGAGTCAGGTTCTTGATTAAACTAGGTGTTGTTTTGTGACTTCGATATTGAAGCAAGCTGCAAAATTAAAGTATTCATCATGTCTAATAGTATGAATGTTCTAAGTGTTTCTTAGTCAGCGTTGGTGCCCATTTTCAATGGAGAAACTTACACTTTTTGGACATTAAGATGAAGATATTTTTTATGTCCCAAGAATGATGGGACCTCGTAGAGAATGAGTTTGAAGAATTTGACAGGATTGAGATGGCAGCTAAGATGAAGGAGTTTTGTAAGAAGGATGCCAAGGTGTTACTCATCTTACAACAAGTAGTGATAGACTTTATCTTCTCTCAAATTGCAAATGCATTGAAATCGAAAGAAGTTTGGACCATCTACGATAAGAGTTTCATAGAGACAATAAGATAACCATTGTGAAACTCCAAACTCATCGTAGAGATTTTGAGAACATGTGTATGAAAAGTAGTGAGTTGGTTCAAGATTATATTGGTAGAGTCTCTATTATTATAAATCAAATTAAAACTTATGAGGAGACAATTAATGACCAAACTATTGTAGAAAAGGTTTTGAGAAGTTTGCCTCCTAAATTTGATCATGTTGTTGCTGCTATTGAGGAATCAAAAGACATGTCTAAGTACTCTCTTAATGAGTTAAAGTGTTCCTTGTTAGCACATAAAGAAAAAATGAATAGGTCTATAGAAAAAAGTGAGCCAGCCTTTCAGACAAAGCTTGAAATTTCTAGGAAGGAGAAAAACAATGACTATGCAAGTAGAGGTAGAGGTAGAGGTATATACCATGGACGTGGAAGTGTAAATTGTTAGAAGAAGGAAAAGCAACAAGCAAACTTTGCTAAAGAAAAGGAAGAGGGAGGTAACCTATTTCTTACTTATTTGAGTCTAGAAGAGAGTAACCATTATCTTTGGTTTTTAGATAATGGATGTAGTAACCACATGATAGGCATTAGAAGTCTTTTTTGGAACATTGATGAAGTTGTAAAGCTGCAAGTTCATCTTGGAAATGACAAGCAAGTGCAAATTGAAGGAAAGGGAACTATAGTTGTAAGGACCAAGTTAGGTATTGAAAGGTTAATTCATGATGTGTACTATATTCCTAACTTGGCACATAACTTGCTTAGTATGGGTCAATTGATGCAAAAGGATATTCACTTTCATTTGATGATGATGTATGTGAAATTAAGGTGAAAAAAATGATAAGTCTCTTGTTAGAATTCCTATGGTTGAAAACAAGATGTTCCCTCTAAGAATCTCATGTTTAGATGATTATGCACTTGTCTGCATTAAGGATGATTCTTAATTGTGGCATTTGAGGTATGGGCACTTGCATTTTAATGGATTAAAATTATTGTGTTAGAAAAAGATAGTGCATGATTTATCTCTTATTGCTTTTACTGATGATATTTGTGAAGGGTGTGTTTATGGGAAATAACAGAGATAGTCATTTCTAGTTAGGAAAGCATGGAGAGCAAATAAGCTTTTAGAACTGGTGCATGCTGACATTTGTGGGCCAATGAACACTTTATCCTAGAACAAGAGTAAATGTTTTTTATTGCTTACTAATGATTTTACTTGTATGAGTTGGGTGTTTTTCCTTGTCCAAAAATCAGAAGCTTTTGAGAAGTTTAAAGAATTTAAGACCTTTGCAAAAAAAAAAATAATGTAATTATCAAATAAAAATTCTTTGAACTGACAGAGGAGGAGAATTTTTATCTAATGATTGTACCAATTTTTGTAAGCAAAATGGGATCAAAAGGCAATTGACAGTGAGGGAACACTAGAATAGAATGGTGTTGTAGAAAAGAAGAATCAAATAATAATAGAAATGGCAAGGAGTATGCTAAACGAGAAGAAGCTCCGAGATTATTTTTGGGCTGAAGCAATAGCTACCTTAATACACATTTTGAACATTTCTTCAACAAAGGCAATACGTAACATGACTCCTTATGAATCTTGGTGGCATTGCAAACCCAGTGTAAGTGATTTGAAGATTTTTGGTTGTATTGCCTATGCTTTGCTAGCTCCTAATGATCATACTAAATTAGACAAGAAGAGTGAAAAGTGTATTTTGATGGGGTATAGTGATGAAACAAAAGGGTATAGGTTGTATAATCCTATTACCAAAAAGCTAATCATTCGAAGAGATGTTTTTTATGAGAGCAGATTTTGGGAATGGAATTCAGGAAAAATCCAACACTTCTTATATAAAGAGGATGAATCAAATGAGCCACAAGATGAAAAACTAACTTCTTCCACATTTGACCCCCTAGTAACATCACCACAAGCTTCTCCAACTCCTCAATTTTCAAGGATGACAACTAGAAGCATATCTGGGATTTATCCAAGAAAAGTAAAACCATGGGAAGAAGCTTATGTCTCTTGACACTTTTGCTCTTTTAGTGATAGAACCAGTGAATTATGATGAAGCATGTGGAAAAGATGAATGGAAAAATGCCATGAAGGAGGAAATTACTTCCATTGAAAAGAACAACACTTGGGAGCTTGTAAATAAGCCACAAGGAAAAAATGCAATTGGTGTGAAGTGGATCTACAAAGTAAAATACAATGCAGATGAAAGTGTGCAGAAGTTCAAAGCAAGGTTGGTGGCTAAGGGATATGTGCAAGAATATAGTAAAGATTTCTTTGAAACTTACTCTCTTGTTGCAAGATTTGAGATTGTTAGATTGATATTGGCATTAGCAGCATAACTGAAATGGAAGGTATTTTAATTTGATGTTAAATCTGCCTTCTTAAATGGTTATTTGGATGAAGATATTTATGTAGATCAGCCATAGGGATTTGTTGTTGAAGGCAAAGAAGATAAAGTGTATAAGTTGAAGAAGGCCCTCTATGGACTTAAACAAGTACCATGAGCTTGGTATAATAGGCTTGATTCATACTTGAATGATAATGGTTTTCATTGTAATACTAGTGAACCCACTTTGTATACAAAGGTGAAAAATGATGATATTCTCATTATTTGTGTTTATGTGGATGATATTATTTATTCTAATTCTTCTAAAGATCTCATTGAAGAATTTAAGAAGTACATGATTGATGAATTTGATATGTCGGATTTGGGGCTATTGCATTATTTTCTTAACTTATAAATTTGCTAAACTGAATATGGTATTTTTGTTTCACAAGAAAAATATACCTTGGATTTGTTGAAGAAGTTTAACATGCAGAATTGTAAGCCATCTTCTACTCCGATGAATATAAATGAGAAGTTGACAATGGAAGATAGAACTTTAAGGGCCAATGAGAAGTATTTTAGAAGCTTGGTTGGTGGGTTGATGTATTTGACTTATACTCGTCTAGATATCATGTTTGCTATTAGTTTGGTCTCAAGGTTCATGCATAATCCATCTTTGCGTCATCTTGGAGTTGCAACATGGATTCTTTGCTATATCCAAGCTACAAGTTATTTTAGAATTTGGTATAATCCTGTTTCTGAATTTAAATTGCTTGGTTGTATTGATAGTGATTGGGCAGGTTGTATAGATAACTGAAAGAGTACAAGTGGTTTTATTTTCAACCTTAATTCAGGAGCAATCTCATGGTGCTCAAAGAAGCAATTTAGTACAGCATTGTCATCTTCAGAAGCAGAATACATTGTTGCTACATCTGCTGCTTGTAAAGAAATTTGGATGAGAGGAATCTTGGAGGATTTACACCAAATTCAAGCAAATGCAACCGAAGTCTTTTATGAAAATAAGGCAACAATCTCAATGACTAAGAATCTAGGTTTTCACGGCAGGACAAAGCATACTGAACTCCATCATCATTTTATTCGAGATGTTGTAGCTAAAGGATTGATTATCGTGAAGTACTGCTTAACAAATGATCACATTGTTGATGGGTTTACAAAAGGGGTTGATTATTCAAAATTTGTGAAATTCAGAAGTTTGGTTGGAGTTGCAGATTTTGCATCAAAGAGGAGTGTTATGAAGTGATGTAAAAGTTTTATTTATTTTATTTTATTTGTTAAATAAACCACTTATTGACTGTGGACCTAGTCTTTAGAAAGTGACGAGTGCAAGACCTAGTCTTTGGGAAGTGGCTTATGCAAGGCTTAGTCTTTCGGAGCAAGTTTTTATTCTGTTAGTAGGTTGAGGTGTTAGTACGTGGAGTTATCCACAATTTCTGACTTCCTCTATTTAAACATATGTATTGCTTCAGTCAAAACAAGTTTTCTATTAGTAAAATTATTCATATTTGTTTTTTCCTCTATCTTTATTACACTTTTTTGGTACTGGCTCTGTAATACCGCTGGACTTTATCATAATTCACTGGTCTTACACGTGCTTCTCTAAGCTTAGGATTTTGAAGAAAGCTTGAGTCCCTTGCCAATTTGCTGAACCACAATTCGCCTCGTCATTTAGATACTTTGCTTTAAGGTTACAGCTAGTACTTCCCTGTAGAATTGGAGCCTGAAGTGTGGGTTTCTACGTTTTCAAATCATCACCATTATATGAAGGATCAGCTGTAGTTCTAAGCACACTCCTAGTCATTTTAAGTAGTCATAAGCCTACAATCCCACCATTTTAGCACCATGAACCAAGGCTTTCTTAAATGATCCAAACTTAATGACCTTAATATCCTCAAAACATGGAAACCATCACTTAAAAACAAACGTACATAATATACTACAGAAATCAATGATTCAATGATTAAAGGTGTTACAAATTTCTTCTTCAAGCCTTGGGAACATCTACCTCTATCAAAAGACAACTTTTCCATTTAGACCTTCATGCATAATGGCCATTTTTCCTTTCATCACAGTGGCGATGACTCTCCTAGGTTTTTGACATTCTATCCCTCTTCTTGGCATAGAGCATAGAGTGGGTGTGCCTCATTCCATCTATTTGTGTCCCTATCAATGGGAGATCTGTGTGGTTTCTGTTCAATATGTTCTCTCTCTCTCCCTCAGTCTTTCTCTATTTCTTGTGAAGCAGTTCATCCCTATGTTTTTGTTTTTGTGTGGGTGCTCTTGTTCTCTCCGTTGCATGCACTTCTTAGCTATGCTTCTAAGTGTAGGTTTCCTTTGTGCAAATGTGAAGGTGAGGTGAAGTCTATATCCCTCCAAAATGCTCCATGATCACCTTTTTTTCTTTCCTTTCAAAACAGACTTTATCCCTTTATAACTCTGGCTCCTTTGCTCAGTGTAGGCTTGTCAAAATGGGCCGGCCCACCCCGACCCGCATAAGCTCGCAACTAGGCGGGGTGGGGCAGGGCGGGTTGGCCCTCATAATTGGCGGGCTAAAAAATCCCAACCCAACCCGCCCTGCAACGGGTTACGTGTTAAGCGGGCCAGCTCGCCAATAATTAAAAAAAAATTTATTAAAAATTAGAATTTATAAATGATAGTAAATGACTAATTAAATTTAATATACTAATTTTAAAATAATTGCAAATGAATACAATCAAATTTGTCTTTTAATAATATACCTAAATGCATAACCTGAATTTATCTCATAATGAATTATAAAAAACTTGATCTTACTCATAAATTGCTAATATGCAACATCATTTTTTAGGCAAGGCTTCAATAATATTACTAACATACATGCACAATAAAACACATGCCTACAAAGATATAAAGGTCATGTTCCTATATGTGACAAAGTCTAATATTGATGTCATTCAAAATAAACTACATGCTAATTGAAAATAGAGTTATGCTATTATACATTTATACCACTATTCCTATATATGCAATATTTGAGTTTTGTACCTTAAATTATGATAACATAAAAGCTGAAGAACTCAATACAAATATAAAGATAGTACTTTCTGCTTCAAAAAATAGTATATAAATGTGATATTGATGATAGCTATGTAACAACACAAGCTTTATACTATCACTTGAATGATTCAGAATAAGTTGTTGCATAGTGTAATAATTTGTCTTCTCTTTGAGCTCATCAATTTTTACTTGCTTTTTAACTTGAAACCTTTCAAAATTTCTTTTGTCTCTACGGTCATCTATAAAATCACACATTATACATAAGATATTCAAAACATAAGAAAATTATATCTAAACTGTATGAGGATCCTGCTTAAATTGCATAATCCAAATCGGAATCAAATGACAATCATTTAACTTGCCCTCTTCTTCCAATTCATATCCATTGATCTTGTTGTCATAATAGTATAACTTATAGCAATTTTCTAAAAGTTGAAACCATTTTAAATGATATGTCATTTTAGCAAAAAATTTAAATAATGGAGGTCAAAACCCACGGGTTCAACCCGTCCCAACCCGCATTGACTCGCAAGTTATGTGGGGGCGGACTAATTTACTCGCGAATAAATAGGCCACCTATATAGCAACCCAACCCGCCCCTTACGCGAGGCGGGGCGGGCTAGCCCAGCGGGCCCAGCCCATTTTGACATCCCTAGCTCAGTGCGACTGATCATTTTCCTCAGTTCTTTTTTTCTTCTTTCCACCTAGGCACTCTAGTACCCATTAAATGGAGGGGCGGTGCATACTAAAGGATGGGACTCAAGCAAATAATTTGATTACCATCCAAACCCCTAATTTGATTACCATCCAAACCCCTTTCTTGCAGCCTTTTGATTTTTTTATTATTTCGTTTTTACAAAAAAGGAAAAAGAACATACATTGAATTCAAAAATATTCTTAAATTTTTTTATCTTTATTAAATTAATTTTTTTAAAAAATTATAATTTAATAAAAAATTCTTTTGAATTCACTCATGAGTTCTTTTTTATTTTGAAATTTGAACAAAATTAAATATGGGGTCACAAAATAATTAGTGACCACTTTTTATTAAATAAAGGATAGTCGCATATTAATGTGTGAGTTTTTTGAAAATTTTCTTTCATGAAAATAGTGGCACTTGTCTTAAAAACTTATCATCTTGAGTCTTCTATGGTGGACATTAAAATATACTTGCATCAAAATTTGAATTTGACTCTTTTAAAGTAAACATAACCTTTTCTGTTTTTCTTTAATACTGCATTGAAGCCCTTGATTAAGACCTAGTTAATCTTAGCCCAATATCTTATCAAGAAACCCTAACCCAAGAAAAAAAAAAAAACAAATGAACCCCTCGTACCAAATAAAAGTGATTTCATTAATCTCCTATTCTTCAACTTCATCACTATGCCAGTTAATCAGGATATCATTGCAAGTGTTGTAAACATCAACCTAGTGAAGGAATATTAATTTCTGGCCATTGACCACTTTTTCTTTTGGTTTATAATAAGAAATACGTTATCCCAATTATCTGTGGCAACATACATAGGCTAAAAGATGGTTGGTTTGATTTCTCCCACATTAATTTCAGCCCACAAATAATTGAGTACAATAATAGAACATATTCCCAGAGGAAATTATTTTCTCACTCTATTCTAGTCCTCTGATCCTGAAACTGGAAAGTAAAAACAAAAGTCACAAGTACAGTTGAAAGAACAGAAGCAGCAAGCATCTATGGGGCATTCTTAATTTCACTAATCAAGGCCTTGCATCTTCTTCAACATGAGAACAAATTCATACACCTTTTTTGAGTCTGGCAGAACTTTGGCAACAGTTTGTCTTTGCAAGGACCTCTTAATCCAGGCTGAGAATTTGGGACAATGATCCTCAACCTTGAAGCCACCAAGTTTCTCATATGCCAAAAACCAAGAGGTAAAGGGAATTGCTATAATATCAACGTAGCCAAAAGCATCCCCACCAAAGAAGTCTTTCTCCCCAAGAGCTCCCTCTAGATGCTTCAAAACTTCAATGAAGTCCCTCTTGGCCACTTCTTGCTCTTCTCCCTTGCTCTGCCAGATACCATTACCGGTCCCAAAAACCTAGCAATTGTTCAAGTAACTATCCAAAATTACATGTGACAAAAACACATTTACCGTATGCAAATAAAACCAAATTTGACACAACATGAAACTAAATATAATGAATAATTTCTTTTGGTGTTGAAGCAAGGATTTGGAGTCAAGAGGAAAATTCTTGCATGACTTGACTTAAAAAAATAGTACGTCAAGATTCAAATAAGAGTGTACTCTTTTTATTGGGTGAACTCAACCATGGCTAAGTAGTAACTATATAAGGATTAGGGCATTAACGATTTCTTTTCTTTAAAGTTCCTCATGCTTCTATTCAACTAACACTTTGTTGGTAATGAGAACGTACTTATTCATCACTAGGCCATCTAATTGGGCTTAACATGAGACTATTTAATTGCAACATGACATATGTGAGATGGTTCATTTGTAACTGACTCAATGGTTGATCATCTTAAATTAGTTTCAAGATATGGAATATGTTTAAAATTGAAAGCATTACCAGCGCAAAATATCACACAAATTTGAAACTTTATTCATATCTTATGTGAATACGGGTTGAACCTATTAAGTTTGTTTGCTTAAAAGGCAAGTTAAGGTGGGCTAAAGCCGCAAAGGTTGAACATATTGGCATATTTATGTGTAAAAAGACGAGTACATTTATATTATTGTGATCCACCTAAAAAACGAGTTAGTTCCTCCCGACTCACCTAAAAGATGGTTTAAAGTGGGGTGAGATAGACTAGCTTGTTTGACACTCCTATTCAAATCTAACATGCCCTCACTCTGAAGCCTACAAGATTCGAAACAGCATATATTCATGGTGACAACTCTTCAATATATACTTCGTGTAAGTATGTTGGCGAGCTAGAAGTATAGAAGGAAACCTACCTTCTTATCTATGAAGTCAGTCCAGAATCGGGCTTGGGCACGATCGTATGCAGAAGTTGGAAGCAAGGGGTTAGAAGGCCAGACCTCATCAATGTAGGTGACAATATTTGCGGACTCGATCACTGGTTTATCACCATGCAATAAGACAGGAACTTTCTGATGAATGGGGTTGGATTTGAGCAGAAGCTCACTCTTGCCCCCAAACAAATTTTTCTCCTCCCTATTCTCGTACCGCACCCGTTTCTCTTCCAAAGCAATTTTTACTCTCGCGCAAAAAGGGCTTGCCCATAAGTCCAAAACAAGAACCTGATCTCCCCTTGACATGCTTACTTTGATCTCTCCCTCTTGATCTTTTTTTTTTTGCTCTTATTATTCTTAGGGTAAAATGATGTGAATGAAACCGAGATTTATAGAAGATTAGTTAAGTTTAGGTGAGAACTTCAAAGTTAGAGATACCTCTGTGTTGTCATTGGCTTTGGCCCTCCCAAAGTTGCTACATTCTTGTACATGCCAATTTCTCTGTTCTTATCTTTGTGCATCCACAGAAGTTTGTCATGATAGAGAGAACATAGCATAACAGGCCGGCAAAACAGAGCACAAGGAGCCGGTATCTTTCTTTATTCTTGATCATGAATTAAACCTCAATTTGTCCTCGAGGAAACACAAGTTGCATTTTTTAAATTTTCATCTTGGATGAGAAGTAGGCTAGAATTTTCGTTGATACAGAGGTATATAAATATCAGCAGCTATATTAGTTTCAATTTTAAAATTAATTTTATTTCATGATAGGACGTTACGTGTCTACAGTAATTGCAGTGTCAGTTTCGTCATCTTAAATCCTGTCAAAAAATAATTGGTAAAAAAAGAGGAGGATGGTGAGCTAGTGAAACTGAGTTTTTAGGTGAGTGTATTTTATAATCTAGACCATTGATCTACATCTAGTTCTAGTGACAATGAAGGATTAGGATTTGTTGAACATGAGACTCATGTTCCCTTAATAAGAGAGGATCATGATCCATTAAACAGAATTGTCAAAACAGCACAAGAAACTTCAAATCTGAAAAGGAAGAAAGGAGTCACTTCGTATAATTCCAAATTCACGTTCACCTTGGCGTCTTTGAAGTTAAACAGTCTCAAACCGCTCAACCACGTCCTAACAATTTCTTCTTCAAAATTCTTAAAAAAAAATTCTGACAAGCATGCCAAATCAAGCAGTCTTGAAATTTCAGAGAACTGATTCGAAATTTTTAACATTTTTATTTAGCGTGATTGATGCAGCATTGAAGTTGCGACAAAATGTTCACGAGGCTCATGTGTACCTTTGAATATTTTGAATCTTGTTGTAGAGTTTATAAAATTTACTAGTTTAAATTTTATAAAATAAAAATAAAATACGAGAATGTGACAAATAATACCAGAATATTGCAGAGACGCCAGCCCTAACGGTATGAGATGGCATAATCTATGAGCAAATGATGCGCACCTGCAATTTCTTAGCACAGTACACTGTTTCACTTAACTTTTGCATACTGAAAAATTGCGTACTCCCATCGTTTCTGTAAACTATGAAGCACTTTATGGAGAAATAATAGCAGATAACAAAACATAATAATTCTATCTGTCAAAGAATAATAACTCTACTGTGGAACAGAGTAAGTGCTTAATGAAATAAATATAACAATATATCGTACTGTACATTTATGTACAAAAGAATCGCATACTTTGATACTTCCAGTAAACATGTGACCGACGCGAGTACCTTTTTGAGGGGTGGGGTTACCTATTGCACAATCGTGGCTTGTGAAATCTTCAAGCATACACAGATATGAAGAAAATGCTCGGGGTTCATTAAGTTGTTCACCACCCAAGAAAAGGGTATCTCCAATTTTGGCTCTATGCCTTGAATGCGAAGGAGCTTGATTTCGGCATTCTCCAATGAATCGCAGGATGGATCGCGTAAATCTTCCCCCTGTCCTTCGGCACTTTGCTTGCTAATGGCATCACCTTCATTAATGAAGCAAGTTCCAGGAAAATACTGAGGCAGAAGGCTTTTGACTGCATCATTTAAGCTGAAGTATTTACCTGCAATGCAATAGAATTTATATGGATAAAAATTGAAAAGCTCACCTTAATTATTGAAAAAATGGTGGAACAAGTGTTCAAGCAATAATAATTAGAGCAAATTACTTCAACATTCCTTGTATTTTGTTTCTGTTACATCAATCTCCCATCTATTTTGAAACCTTACACAAGCCTCTTTTGATTTTTCTTTTTTAAAACTCATAAACCCCCCTCATTCAAATTAATTCTTGGGTGTCATTAAATAATATATTTTCTTGTTCTAAATTAACAAAATTTAGTCTCTTAAAGTTAAATTAAACACGTTTCATTCATAAATAGATAACTAATGTTATAATTAAAGTTTCTGATGGTACTTTAGTACCATAACTTTTAATTATTTTTAATTGTTTAAATGAAATTTACATATATTTTCATCTGTTAAGAGTCACAAAATCTTTAATAACTCGATATTATAATTTCTACTAAAAGAAATTACTTACGTTGAGGGCAATTATAACTTTTTATTTTTTCAAGGGGAGGATATAGAGGTTTTCAAAATTGAAGGAGATATGTGTAATACAAGCAAAACACAAGAAATGTGAGAGTCATTTACTATATTTATATTTTCTAATTGCGAGAAGTACAAGCATAGACATGAGAAGTGGCAATTGAACAAACGGACCAGTAAGATTATCAAACTAAAATGCTGATGTGACAGTGTCATAAATGGTGGGAGCACAGAGCAACGCACAAAGTACAAGATATCCTCTGATACCAACAAAAAAAGAACAAAGAGCAAGTAAAAAAGCAAATATCAATGCAACAAAACCCCGCAATCCTACTACATATCAGGTAAAAAAATTCCCCCCAGAAAATAAGCACTCATTCTTTCCTATACTGAATTTGAAAACTAGTAGATAACACCTTTATATCAGACTAATATTCTATGTCTGTATTGCAACTTCTGAGATAGAAGAAAGTATAAGACACAAAAATGGAAGATAATAAAATTAAAGTTCTCGTAGGAGGACCCTCTATAGGTCTTGGCTTACCTTCTTCCTTATGAATCTCAACAGGCCGATTTATATATGAAACTTTGTCCCAACTATCAATTTGAGGTGCATCTTCTAAATCATCAAAATCCTCACTGACAGTCCGTAGATACAATCGAACAGGAATTCTACCTAACAAAAATTAGTAGTGTTGAAAAACAAACAAGACCTTTCTTATGAAGGAGAAATGCAAACATAACAGCTGTCAAAAATTCAACCCAATGCAAATTTTACATAAAAGGAAACTATTAATTGATGTTAAACAACAAATTCAAAGTAAAGGCCGCATGTTACACACTGATTATAATTATCTACAACCTAGTTCTCACTTAACAAAGAAAAAGGAAAAAAAAAAAACAAAAAGAGAGAGAGAAAGGAGTGAGATGAAAGACACTCTAAAAATTAAATGCATAACCAATGACAGACATCTCTGGATATGTGTCCATGGGGGTGTGTGTGTGTGATTAATATTAATAAGCCAATCACCTTACAGGCATCCAAAGGAATTGGAGAGCCTTTTCATATTGATGCCTCTACTTTATTTTTTTCATTCTTTGTGCTGTTGCTCAGGAGGATTGCTCATCCTCTGTTTCTGTAACCTTTCTTTTCTCCAGTAACATTCTTATTTTATCATATGTGTGTGTGTGTAAGCCAGTGACCACCCTCACTCCTTAACAACATTGAAAGAAACAAACTATTGTGGATGTGCATTTATTGCATTCAACAATCATGTTACAATTTAGAATGTGAACACAGACAATAAGAAAAGATGCCCAAATATTGCAATTTCTAAAATCTTCAAAAAACAAAACACAGTTAAGACGGCAATGATAACAGAGTGCAAAGGACATAAATTCAAATTGAGTACAATATCTCCAGAAGTAATTGCATTTGTGATAAATCCCCACTTTTTTACTAGGGACAGGTCAACATATATATTACTTCACTAAAACTTGTGTCTATATTAAATTAAACTATCACTAAATAACAACGTCAATTCTATCATATTCTCTGCAGACAGAGTTTAGAAAACTTTATATAGGTAAAAACTAACAACAAATGCTATACAACAAAATTTAATATTTAGGTCACAGATCAAATTGCTGTCTGACGACTACCTTAATTACTTGCTTTCAGCAATTTATAAACGTATTGCATTGAAGGGAACTATGAATTTTAGAACCATTTCATCTTGTACTACGATAGTGATCCATATATGTATGTCATATATTATCATATTGCATCACACTTGGCTAATGCTTGTAGTTAAGCTAAAATTTTACACGAGACATCATACATGTCAATTGACACCAAGGCAAGCATTTAAACAAGATGGGAATGAGCAAAAAAAAAAAAAAACAAAATCAGGTAATTCAAATGGCATAAACAATAGTTTTAAGCCTCTATGAACAATGAGACACATCATACAAACTTGTATCTAACTAGACTTGCTGAAAGCCAACAAGTCACTCAGGATCACATAACTATCATCTTGTATTTTCTCTAAGCATCTTTCCTTTATTTCTAAATTGAGAAGGAGAATGAGCAAGAAGGCAGGAAATATTGTATTCACCTTCCCCATCGCCAGGTTGATTCAATGTACATGCATCTATGATATGCATTAGGGAGAAAAGAGACACTTTATTAGTGCTTAGGATTTTAAATCTAAAACTAAAAGGAATTACAAGTATCATACAGCTCACCTGTTTTTACTTGTGCAGCAACATCTGTCTCTCCAGTACTTTGTTGGGATTTAATTGAGTTTGAATTGAAATTTTTCATATACTCATCACCAACAGGTCCAAGCTTAAGCTTAGACGACACCCGTTGATAAGCTTCTAAATTACCTGCTATGAAAATTAGTGTTGACAGAAGCCCAAGATCAGAGTGCAAGAGTATATCTTGGAAGACAATTCGACCACTAGTTCTCATAAGTAAATGACACTGACAAAGACACAACCATAAGCTACAATAAAATCACACTATAAAAATAGTTTTGTAGCTTTAAACAGTATTCCAAAATACTGGACATATAACAAATTATTTATGGGATATGGATACAAAATAAATTCATCCCTTAAGACAAAAAAGAACAAGTAGGAAACAATTCTCTAATTCAGTATTAAAAGAAGCTTTTCATTTGACATTCGCAGCAAATCTGGTTATTCCAAGATAATTGGTGACATGTTCAATCATTTTCCAGAAAACTCCTTCAGAATATAGGAAAAAATTTTATCAGACATTATCAGCTAAGTTTTCTCATCCTGAACTTCGATTTCGTATTGTCAAATCAAGTGAAAAGCAATATACATGCACATACAAATATTTGGGAACAAATACAACAGAATTGGTCTTGTATGAGGGTCAAGAGATGAGAAGAGAGCAGACCGTGGCCCTTGGATAAGGGATGAAGAGTTTAATTACAACATGGTGTAAAACGTTAGATTATCACTAATAAATTCCTGTAATGCATTGTTTTAAATTTTCCATCAAAGGCATTATGAGAGTTTGAGAGAAAACTTGAAATATTAGGCCTCTTGGTTCTATTATTTATAGTTGTTGTACGATAAATATGGGGTTCAATCAAGGGGCCTAATTATCCTTAATTACACCGCTAGCTCTTTACACAATATACACATGCCTATTTATATTTACACACAATTTGCACATGATGGATGCATATAATCTAAGAGCCATCAATCCTTCATATAGTGGCACGCCAATATATCTAGAGCAGATATTTTGGGTAATTCCCACAGCTATCATTCTAAATACTGGAACAGTTGAACATGGTAAGAAAACACAAGTGACGATACTCCTCATCATACAAACAAGGGAAATATCAATAGTCACTACATGAACATTGATGTACATAATATTAAACACATTTGGGCATCTGCAATTCTCTAATTCATGTTTTTTCTCCTTTCTTTTAGAAAAGGAGTAGGAGGGAAGATGCACTCAGTAGGTTGAAAAATGATCTACTGCTCATTCTTTACAAATTTCTTTAATAGTAAATTCCAAGGAGTAACCTAAATATACAAAATGTTTATAACCAGAACCAAGACAAGCAAAAGGACGTCTAAAAATAGAAATTAGGAAGTTAATGTCTAGTTCAGTTGATGAATTAACGAAGAAATTAGAGAGTGATAATTGAAGACTCCATATTAATAACAACTAAAAGAATGGGGCAACTTTTGGAATAGAAATGAAACTACAATGGACAATCGATCCTGAAATAAATGATTATAGAGAAAGAGAAATAATATGTACAAGTTTATTAAAAGCAGAATGGTGCTGAGAGACAAGACAGAGAGAGAGTAGATGGGAAAAAGCTTTAGAATAAGAATAATGCATTTCGCCCAATGCAATATGAGGATGATGCAAACCTCCACACAAAGGTGAGGCTAGCATTAAAAGCGTTCTATGGAGCTTGTACCTTGTGGACGGTTGAATTATATCCTGACAATATGAATTATGACCTGATAGTCAAATTATGTTTTGTCAACTTATACACAACTTGGGCTTAGAAATTACAGCACTTCTATGCTACCCCTGGTGGCGAAGCCCTTCCCCTGGCCACGCTAACCTCTTTGACTGAATTTGACAGTGAATTCATTTTGGCATAATTTTTCACAAAGTTAGAGACAGATAAAGGAACCCAGATCCAGTGCAGATCTCCCCATTATGTCTATTTGTCCTTAAATGTGCGTTGCTGAACACATTTACTGTCAAATTCTGTCAAAAAAGGTGGGAGGTATGCCACCCTGGAGAGTAGTATAGAACCACCGTAGAGATTAATGCCTTAACTGTGTACGGCAATAAATTTGCTGTTTATAACTTTATATATAGATATTTACAAAAGAAAAAAGGCTTCCATAATTTGTTTTAAGAAAATAATTTTGTGCAATTATTATGAAAAAGCCATTTGCTTTTCTTTCCAATATCCAATGAACACCAAAACAAACATTTATGTAGGGAACTGAACCACACCACTTAAACTTATTAAACAGATGGGTTTGGGTCATTTTTAAAGCTAATCAGTGCAATTTGGTTTAGGTAATTAAAATTTTTTTGTTGATTGGGTTCAAGATTTGAAAAACTTTAAACTGCACAAACTAAACCAACCCAGCGAATAAATTGTCTTAATGTTTCTTTTCATGCATTTCAAGGACTTCATTCCTAAAATGTAAGTTAACTTCTTAGCATGTGACAACAAATTACATCTCAGTTTTAGGAGCTAGGCTTTTGATGTATGTATTTGCGAACAATCTCTCTGAATACTTTCAATGAACAAATAAAGTCTATAGACCAAACCATACCAACCCAATTGTTCTTTGTGGTTTGGTTTGATCAATCCTCTCAATCTTGTTCGTTCAGTTTGGTTCCAATCTACTTGGAACCAAGCTTGGCTCTTTCACCTCAAGCAAGACCTGAAACCAATTGAAACTAGCCCCAGGCACACCCCTATTTCTATATTCATTCATTATAGTCACTTCATCTTTATGAGGAATGATCAGATAAGGAAATAAATCTTAGGCTAAAATATTAAAAACCCTGTTGCACTTCTACCCTATTGCAAAAACCCCTGCACTTTCAATTGCAACAATCAATACATTTACACTTTCTAATGTTAGCAATTAACCTATTCCATTATTTAGCTATCCAAATCATTATGGAGCTCCTAACCCCCATTCCATTAATGTTGGTTTACCGGAAATGAAAGTTCCAATTGGTTCAACAGCTTTTGCAATTAGAGAGAAAGAAAGGACACACTTCAGTAGCAATAACTATAGATGTTTCTCCTCATTCCAAACTCATGGGTTTCACTACTGCATCATTGTTTCCAACTTGCTTCAAAGTAAAACATACTAGCTTAGGGGTTGGGAATGTAACTGCATTAAAAGTTTCCTGTTGTGACTGTGTATCATCCCAACCATGAAGGAGAACTATTCAAGTTGGATCGTATGCTTTCATAGTTTAATTCCTACATTCCTTCTCAACAATGTTTTATTCACCAAGCGTATGAGAACAAACAATGCAAAATAGCCAAAGAAACCATCACACTTGAATTTTGGGTTGAATCTGACAAGGGTAGGTCAACAAACTGATAAAAGATATAGGGGTCCACCTAGAATATGCCTCCAAATACTTCAACTTGAATGAACATATGCAATTGGAGAATTATCTCAGTGGAATTGGAAACTGAATCAATTACTGTTGGAAGCTCTAATAGGAATAAAGATGAATAAGGATGAATTCCTCAGTACAGATATCTATTTCCACACTCTCAGTACAAACAAGCGTGTTGAATGCTTCCTGGTAAACCCAATCCTTTCTCTGATTGCGAAAGCTGTTTGGATGCTTTGCCCTTTGCACTTCAGCAAAGGAGGAAGAAGATGAAAAGAGAGTCACGTGGGGGTAGGAGAGTTTTGTTAGGATTTGGCTGGCTAACTAACAAGAATGGGTCAATTGCCAACATTAGAAAGTATAAATGTGTTGATTGTTGCAATTAAAAGTACAGGGGTTTTTTGCAACTGGATGAAAGTGTAAAGGCGGTTTTTTATATTTTAGCCTAAATCTTAGTTTGGCCTGTATGCAAATCAGGTCAACATCGCAAAAGAATACAAGCTCAAGCTTGACAGGTTTGAGTCAATCACAATAATAGCTAAATTCATTAGCTTATTTTGAATATCACAAAGCTAAAGTTGATTTCACTCACATGCCACCTTAGAGAAGAGAATAAGTATGCATCCATTGATAAGATAAGGCTTTTAACAAAAAACAGTAGTCCTTTAAAGTTA
The DNA here is from genome assembly GCA_037013595.1 of Dicorynia guianensis. NCBI lineage: Eukaryota > Viridiplantae > Streptophyta > Magnoliopsida > Fabales > Fabaceae > Dicorynia > Dicorynia guianensis. The sequence goes on along the minus strand of JASUAB010000002.1, from coordinate 16,685,487 downwards.
AGCAGCTGTTTTTCTGGGAACTGGGAAGAAACTTCTTGTCATTGTTAAGAAGTGTTACCTAGTATCTATCCTACCCGTGTACTGCTGCTGTATGTTGTATACAGCCAGCAATTAATTTAGAGTTATCAGAGTACTTAGGCCACAGGTAGCTTAGTTACCAGAACACTGTCAGGTGCAGAGTAGTTGGTATTTTAGTCAATCTAGTCTATCATAGAGTTGGAGGTAGTTTACTTGAGAACTGTCACTACTTCTATAGGCAGCTTATTTCAGATCTGTCACTACGTATTGTATTCAGATCACAGATTCTTTGATCTCTTTGATCAAGCCTTCAATTTCCATCACAACTCTTTATCATGAATTTCAACACCCATAATAAGGATTGAAATAAAATACCCTTGATATTATCACATTGACTGTCCAGCATAGTTATTAAGGTCATGAGTCAGATATACCAGCAGATATACAAATTGAGTTAAGCATCATATCAGACAGTAGGTTCTGCAAGTCGCTTCGCTTGAGGCAAAGTTGCATTACATTTTGTTTGGTCAGAGCTTCATAATATAAAAAAATATGCATGTCAAACTCCTATCCAGCTCCCTAACCACCTGGATGGATGGGGAGCAGGATACCTCAAAGAAAAAGAAATAAAACATTTACAACAAAAAGTACTTTTAAAACCTAGCAATTAGCAGACATACCATTTAAAACAGAGCGCCAGAGCTCCACCTGATCAGTTTGAGACATATTCATGACATTCTTGCAATTCCCATTCATTATATATGCAGACTGCAGCAAAAGCAAATTTCTGTTAAAGGGAAGGAAAATAAAACCACTCAACATTTTCCATGTATTTCCACTGAAATAACATCACAAGTTTATCACAACAAAATAAATTCAGAAAATTGACATAAAGTTTAATGAATAATCCCACTTTCTGTACTTAGATCTAAGCACTAGATGTAACATAGTTTGCTCTTATTTCTCATCAGACTTTGGTGCACTCATAAGGACATTGACACCAAACAACAGAGTGACAAACAAAAAATAGGAATAACAGTGTTAGAATAGTAATAGTTTGCTTTCCTTGTTTATTTCCTATTCTTGATTGTACTACACTAACTCCGCTTGTGTGTTACATATCCGGTCCCAAGCCCGGATAAAGGAGGAGGGTTGTGTTAGGTAGTCGACAGCAACGTAAAACTGCGTCGAATTTTTATGACATGGACAAACGAAGTTATAGTGCTAATGCTAGGTCGTTATCCAGAAGTAACGCACTGTATGGCTCGAGTACAGTGTCAAATGAGTTAGAGCCGCTGCATCAGCGCCCGGATGTAGTGTTAAATAAGCAAGGGTCCTCATATCTTTTTGGACGGATGTGGGTAAAGAAGTTATTCCAGGGGAACAAGATCCGTTTTGGCACTTGGAATATTGGAACTTTGACTGAGAAGTCTATGGAGGTAGTGGATACTATGATTAGAAGGGGAGTTAACATTATGTGTCTTCAGGAAACCAAATGGGTCAGAGAAAAGGCCAAGGAATTGGATACTTCAGGATTCAAGCTTTGGTATACAAGGAAGGCTAGAGCAAAGAATGGAGTTGGTATTATTGTGGATAAGACTTGGAAGAATAATGTGGTAGAGGTTAAAAGGATAGGGGATAGGATTTTATCCCTTAAAATGGTAGTGGAACAGGAGACTTTTAGCATCATAGGTGCTTATGCACCACAAGTGGGGTTGGAAGAACAAGAAAAGGTAAAGTTTTGGGAAGATTTGGAGGGTGTAGTCCAAGGAACTCCCCAACATGAAAAGATTGTCTTAGGAGGAGATCTTAATGGTCATGTTGGAAAGGATGCAGGGCAATATGCAGGATTTCATGGGGGTTTTGGTATAGGAGAACTAAATGATGAAGGAAAATCAATTCTGGACTTCGCAATGGCTTATGATTTTAAGATTGTGAATACTTGTTTTAAGAAGCGGGAGGAGCTCCTAATCACATACAAGAGTGGGACTTCAAGTTTACAAATAGATTTCTTTTTGGTACGAAATACGGATAAAAGGATCTATAAGGATTGCAAAGTTATACTAGGGGAGAGTTTGACCACACAACATAAGGTTTTGGTATTTGACATGCAGGTTAAGAGTCAGAAACAACGAAGCAGAAGAGTTATAAACCCAAGAATCAGGTGGTGGCAACTAAAGGGAGAAAAGCAGTTGATTTTTCAGAGAAAGCTGTTGGAAGAGAAAGTTTGGGATATACAAGATTGTGCTAACCTTATGTGGGAAGAGATAGCAAATGGAATCCGAAAGGTAGCTAAAGTAGTTTTAGGGGAATCAAAAGGATTTGGCCCTAAAGATAAAGAATCTTGGTGGTGGGATGAGAATGTTCAAGCGAAGATTAAATATAAGAGGGAGTGTTTCAAAGCTTTACATTTGGATAACAAGGAGGAGAATTGGGAGAAGTATCGGTCAGCTAGAAATGAGACAAAGAAAGTAGTTAGTGAGGCAAGATCTAAAGCGTTGGAGGGATTTTACCAAGCTTTGGGAACAAAGGATGGAGAACGGCAAATATACAAGCTTACCAAGAGAAGGGAAAGGAAAACAAGAGATTTGGATCAAGTGAAATGCATTAAGAATGAAGAGGAAAAAGTCTTGATAACAGAGGAAGATATTAGAGAAAGGTAGAGAAGTTATTTTCACAAGTTTTTCAATGAGGGGCAGACAACAAGTATAGACATGGAAAGTTTAACTATTCGGGAGGAGGACCAAAATTTTGCTTTTTGTCGTAGAATTCGAGAAACTGAGGTGAATGAGGCACTTAAAAAGATGGGTATTGGTAAGGCTTTGGGCCCTGATAACATACCTATTGAGGTTTGGAGGTATTTGGGAGAGACAAGTATCTCTTGGCTTACCAAGTTATTGAATGAGATATTAAGATCCAAGAGGATGCCAGATGAATGGAGGAAGAGTACATTGATACCCATTTCCAAGAATAAAGGAGATATCCAGAATTGTGGGAACTATCGAGGGATTAAACTCATGAGCCATACTATGAAACTTTGGGAAAGAGTGATTAAACAGAGATTAAGAAAAGAGACCCACATATATCAGAGAACCAATTTGGGTTTATGGCAGGAAGATCCACCACAAAGGCTATTTATCTTTTACGAGGTTTGATGGAACGGTACCGAAGTAGAGGAAAAGATTTGCATATGGTCTTTATTGATTTGGAAAAAGCTTATGATAGAGTGCCAAGGGAAGTTTTATGGAAGGCATTGGAAAAGAAGGGTGTTCGTATTGCTTATATTCGTGCCATAAAGGACATGTATGATGGAGTTACAACAAACGTGCGAACTCAAGGAGGGATAACAGAAGATTTCCCCATACGGATCGGTCTGCATCAAGGGTCATCCTTAAGTCCATACCTTTTCACTTTAGTGATGGATGTACTTACTGGACACATCCAAGATGTAGTCCCAAAATGTATGCTGTTTGCTGATGAGATAGTCTTAGTAGGGGAAACAAGAGAGGAGGTTAATTATAAATTGGAAATATGGAGAGAAGCCTTGGAATCAAAGAGTTTTTGTTTAAGCCGGAATAAAACAGAGTATATGGAGTGTAAATTTAGCAAGAAGCGAGAAAACAGCAATTTGGAGATAAAAATTGGAGAGCAGAATATACCACAGGTGTGATATCTTGGGTTGATTTTACAAAGTAATGGGGAGATTGATGGAGATGTTACACACAGGATCCAAGCTGGATGGATGAAATGGAGAAATGCATCGGGGGTTATTTGTGATCGCAAAATATCTACCAAGTTTAAAGGAAAGTTTTATCGAACTGTCATTAGACCCGCTATGCTCTATGGTAGTGAGTGCTGGGCTCTAAAAGGTCAACAGGAACAAAAAATGGGAGTGGCAAAGATGAGAATGTTGAGATGGATGAAAAAAAGACAAAATTCGAAATGATTGTATTTGGGAGAGAGCTGGGGTGGCGCGTATTGAGGAAAAAATGACAGAAACCCGGTTACGGTGGTTTGGGCATGTACAAAGAAGACCGCGAGAGGCACCAGTAAGAAAGGTTGATCAAATGGTGTTTAGTCCTGTGAAAAGATGTAGAGGAAGACCAAAAAGGACACTTGGAGAGGTGGTTAAAAGAGACCTTTGGTTAAATGGTATATCCGAAAAGTTGGTTTCGAATAGAAGTTTATGGCGTCGTTTGATCCATGTAGCCGACCCCACCTAGTGGGATAAGGCTCGGTTTTTTGTTGTTGTTGTTGATTGTACTACACTGCAATGCATTTTACTACAGTGTACATAGGCCCATGGCCTGTAACCTACATGTGTAAATACCACTTACTGGCTCGGGATCTCATAGTTTACATTATTCACACAAAGGGTCTCTCTCTTTATTTCTCTCTTTTCACATGGTATCAAAGAATACAGAGAGAAAACCCTAGTCACCATTGATGAGGAGCTGCACTGCTGATTGGAGCTGCAGCTCCTCATCAATGGTGCATAACTGTAGTTACCCACTGCATTCCTCAACCTGTGGTGCCTTCTCTTTCTTCTCACTAATGGCTGTGCAGCCTGTGCTTCATTCTTGGCCTCACATCCAGTATTCTCAACCTCAGATCTGGTGGCATTCCCCGCCTCAGATTTGGTGCTTACTTTGGTGTCTCACTGTGCCATCCTACCAGCATAGCTTTTCCTCTCATCTTGCTTTGCCTTCTCTCTGGTGATGCACCTCTTCTGTGGCTGAATGCAAGCCGCCTGCCACTGTGTTGTCCCAGGTTGCATTCTGCACCTTCTACAGCCTATTTTCACTCTAGTTTCATTTGTAACAAGCTTGGTGCATATGACACTAGAGGAGGGTTGTTAGAATAATAGCAGTTTCCTTTTCCTTGTTTATTTCCTATTCTTGATTATACTACACCGCACTGCGTTGTATTAAATTGTACATAGGCTCGTGGTCCATAACCTACTTGTATAAATATGATTTAGTGGTAAGGGATCTTATGACTTACATCATTCAGTAAAAGGGTCTCTCTCTCTCTTTTCACAACAAATAACAAGTTGCAACATAGGATTCACTAGTAGCATTCTTAACTTATCAAAAGAATACAATTCCTCTGGCATGTGGAAAATATGCCTACTTTGAGTTTACATACCTATCTGTGCACCAAGAGTAACGACTGTATCAAATAAATTCACAGCAATGCCAGCTACCCTAAAGCAATTCATAGCAAGGCTAGTTAACTAGTCCAATTCTCTTTGGACATTTATCACCATGGGATTATCTTGTCCTATCATGAGGTACTTCATAAACATTATTCAGGGGCAAGAGAAGGTAAACTAAAGATTATCAGACTACTACTAAAGATATCTCAATCGACTATACTACAATACCAATTCATGAGAATCACTGTACAATTTATGGTCAGAAACAGATTTTCCAAGTATCCAACATATTAATAGAGGCAGCATTTAATGCTGTATCAATTTCCTGAGAATGAGGCACATGAATAATAAGCAGGCTTTAGGAAGGATGATCATTTTAGACAAGAAGCTAAGATTCTGGAGAATCATTTGCTCTCTCGTCAAACTAATTTACCATGGAATCAATCAAGAGACATGTATAAAAGTACACAGATGCAGAAAGAAATCCTGCATTTCGTAATTAGTATTAGCAATTTAAGGATGTATACAATATTTTAAGGAAAATAATGTATTGAGTTTCAGAAAAGAAATAAGTCTTCCATGAGCAAATTAATTATATCAAATATACATATCAAGGAGCAGTGGTATCAAATCTGTTAAGGGAGCTATGGAAGACTCTCCATTCAGGATAGTCTACCAATGAAGACCTATTTAGAAACTAATTCATTCAAAGTCTAGCAGATTCTTGCTTGAATCTGCCCTAAAACCCATTAAATCATTAGATTTAATCTAAAAGTAATGTTTACAGCACCTAACACATCCGCTAATTCAGTCATTAAACACCATTTCATTGCTAGCAAACCACCATTACCGAATAGTAGGAAAACCTGATTTGTTGGAGGCTTATTGAAGACAGCATTGTCATTGGTGTTTGGCGGCCTATGGCAAGCCTCAAAACTGCCATGGCACCATGGTAGATGGCATAATGGCTGCCATGATGAAGCATGGTGGAATAAAAAGAAGCTGAAAACTACATGATATCACAAACATACACATCACAAATGGAGTTGAATGAAAATCTAACACTCAGGTCTCTCCACAATATAGTTGTATAGTTTGTATGATGCAATAAACTTCTAATCAGCACAGAATTGGAATGCAGGGCATGCCTCTCTATGTCAGCCAACTTTAAATGCGCAGAGATAACAACATTGGATAAACTAGCATGGTAGATGGCATAATGGCTGCCATGATGAAGCATGGTGGAATAAAAAGAAGCTGAAAACTACATGATATCACAAACATACACATCACAAATGGAGTTGAATGAAAATCTAACACTCAGGTCTCTCCACAATATAGTTGTATAGTTTGTATGATGCAATAAACTTCTAATCAGCACAGAATTGGAATGCAGGGCATGCCTCTCTATGTCAGCCAACTTTAAATGCTCAGAGATAACAACATTGGATAAACTAGTATTGTCCTTTCGGTTTGATAGTTCACCAAGATTGCAAGAAACATAAACAAAATGACTCCCACAAATACCAAAGTTCCAAAAAGAAACCTTATACTCCTAACACCACCTGTGCCCATATCAATTTTCTCCCACTATGATAGCTGGCAATTAAAGGCAAAGATATGAGAATTTTTCCACAGATATGTCATTTGGCATTGACTAAAGGGAAAATAAGAGAAGCAAGGAGAAGAAAAGAAGAGGCAGTAAAGGAAAGGACAACTTGATTAACTGCTCCTGTCTTGGCGAGCACTGAGTGATTGCTTCTATATATAAAGGCACCAGAGAAGCTGTTTTCTATGTAGAGTGGAGGGTGAGAGAGAGAGATTAGATGGGGCTGGGGATAAAGGAGAGAGAAAACAGAGGAAGAAGAGCAGAAAACAGAGGACATCACTTAACTAAGTGTGATTCTGCCTGGTCCATGATGTCCTTCAGAAACAGCAACCTCTGTTCTCTAACCCTTGCAAGCACTATGTGAGCTGAGGTGTGAAGAGAGAACAAACATGATGAAGACTAGTAATTTGTGAGTGGAAATGGCTATAGAAAGTGTGTATTGACACTTTTTCCCTCAAAAATAGGCATCTCATTGGCTAACAATCAAAAAATGGGGAAAACTGTGTCATTTAACCAATAATCTGCCATGGCGCCACCATTCACCATCCTTGCCACCGTGGACATGGTGCCACCATATTGAAGGTGCCAGCCCATGGGCGTTCCATGGTGGGCTGCTGTGAATCTGCATCGCCATAGCCACCATGGTGCCCCCATTGACAACACCAATTGAAGGTATATTAAGGTTGTCAAAAACCAACCATCCAAAAGCTTAAGCTATCAGGTATATATTCAAGAATTATATTCTATCTCTAACATGCTTCCTTACACAAAAGTCTTTTAAACTTGAAGTGTGGACAAAGCACACGTCCATCAAACCTTATGCTGAAATTCAGTTTAATGTTTCAAGAATAAGGGTGGCAAGAATCGAACTCTTATCACTTGATCATAGAGACTTTGATACTATGTGAAGAGCCAACTATGCTAAAATTTTAATTTGTTAAGTGTAGATCTAAGAATGATTTTATATTTCTAACAAAGGTAATACAAAAGTATAACCCAGCCCTTAACATCACAATTTTCTTCCAATTCTATGCCAAGAACCTATGTAAAGGACTCAAGTGGAATTTGTTCAAAGATTCATGTAACCCAATACTAGTGGATTTTTTGACATTTTTATAGCTTATCATATCATGTTATTGAACAAACAGGTACATCAATAAATACACATATACGCACAAGAAAAGCAACACAACTAACCTCTTTCAATGAGTTAATAAAGCTCCACTTTATGCTGTCTTCACCTTCACAGGGAATCAATATATTACTTGGATATCCTCTGAAATGTACCTGCAAAGAACAGGGTAAAGAGATCCATAACAGCAAGCATGTTGTATATGGCCGTGGGAGATAAATGTTCATAAGGTTCATTACCATGTATCCTGTATCAGTCTCAATGTTCATAAACACCTTTAGGAAGTTCAACAGGAGTTTTAAATTTATTCTAAGATTTATTTCAACTCACCCTCCCATTCGATTCAAGCATTTTCATTATAATGGGAGACCACAGAGCACATTCATTATGCACAAAAAGCAAGAACAACATATATAGTTATATACAAAATAGACAGACAAACACACAGGCGGGCAGAAGGCGAGACAGAGAGGGCTGATTTTAAAATGCAGCCTCAACAGGATGTTCAACTGTGTTCATCATTCAATCACAACATCAGACATATTATATAAGTATTTAGGTAAAATATTATCTCAAATTTTAACACTAGCTCATGCAGTTTATATGTATGAGTTAATTAGGGATACTAACATAAATAAGCTACAACACAGACAGACAAGATGAATATTTAATAAAAACTTATTTTCCATCACAAAGTTCACTTTAAGGGCCCCAATAAACCCCTAATATGCTCAATCAACTTAAATCATGATTCATGAGGTTTCCAGGATAACATGGAAAATTCTTACTGTTAAATTCCATGGTCTTTCTGGCTCCACACATAAGAGATCAAAAAGAACTCCAGTTGGTATGTACCTGCATGAGCCATTAAGAATAAACAATTTTATCAATAAAAAATGCAATTCACTATGAGAAAAAAGAATTTTACTGTTGTTGCTGCTGTTGCTGTCGTTATTATAAATGTTTGATTAAAGAAGAAATGATAATAGGCTGCTGCCAACAAATAGTCAGTGTAAGGTTCCAAAATGGGATAGTAGCATGTGAACTATAATCATATATGCTGCAGTGCAGACAAGCCAATAAGAGCACTGGAATGAAAAATGGCATTTTTTAAAAGAACTATGTTGATGATGTAATGCCAAACAAAAATGTGTCCCAAATAATAAAGTAATATATTTCATATCTTACACAACAACAATGTACAGTTATATGTAAGCTCATAACAAAGCTCTCTCATTTAGAGCCCCACGTAGATAAGATGTGGTGCCCCATATGGACAAAAGCATTATGGAGTTCTTAACTGTATCAGAAGGTAATTCAAATCTATTCCTAAACCATATGTGCAGGGCATCTGCCTGTGACATTGCTTTAGTTCTACAAATTCTGTTTAAGTTTGTGTAGAACTACTTTGAGAATGTTGCTTGAGTGATGTTGGGATTGATAGAAGTGGTGCTCACTATATGTTAAAACCAATTGAACCTCCTTGCTGAGTTGGCTTTTTCAACAATCACCACTCAATAGTAGGTTGTGAAATATGAGATGTAGTAGTGGCAAAATAAAAAGCTGAAAAAAAAAAAAAATCCTTTCAAACAGTACTATCAGGACTAGAAGACGCTAAACTGTAACAATGACATGTTATGCTTATATAGGATGTCAATTAACATTCTGTGTAACATACATGCATGTACATTAAGCAACATGGTATGGTTATTATAACTCAGTAAAAGTCCCAGGATAGTTATTATAACTTGAACTTACCACATGATATGATAGCCTACTGGGTTTAAAATTAGGTAAATGTGGGATACAAATTCTCAACTATATAGTACTACAAACACTCATAAAATATATTAAAGCTTAATCTGTTTAGTAAGGAACTGAGAATGCTTTTTTACAGCTGTAACAGCACACTCATCTTAAGGACTGCAATCAAATGGAAGAAAAGGAGCTCCATGGTATATCATGGTACTAACATCCAAAACAACTAGTTGCTAACATCAATGAGAGCTTACAATTGTTTTTTATATCTTCATGCTAACAACCTAAGAATAATGTCCTTTCCCTGTCACTTTCTACACCAATTGAGCAGAAATTCACTCATGTTAACATTAACAAATCATACCATACCATTTTAGAGGCAGCCCTTTGTACTCAAACCAAATAGTGTCTACTCCAGGGGGAAGTGAACTGCTGAAGTGAGGCTTTACAAGAGAAATCAACAACGGCAAGTACCCTATCCGAGGAGCTAAGACCTGAACCACAAAAATAATGAACTAATCATTAAATTTAAACACATAGGTATACCATATGTCGGAAGTTATACCAAAGTTTTGGTTAAAAAATACCTGTAAAGCAAAGAGATCCCATCCATGTCTAATTTAGGCATTAGTTTGATCTAGTCATTATAAATATTTCTCTTGATAAACTATTGTACTCTCAACTTAGTCAATGAATCCTTTTTTTCTTCCCCAAAACCCCCCCTTGCCCCCAAAAGAAAAAAGAAGCAATAAATTGTACTTCTAACAGTCAAATTTCTCATCATAAACAACAGCATAACAAATTACAATACAAAACTCATAGGTAAAAGCATTCAAGTATTCATTGTAGTTTAAACTTTTAAGAATAGTTCAAGTTTAATTTTAACCATGAATGTCTTTAGTGTCATATTGTCATAGAACGTGCCATCAACATGCAATGATGTACCAATTGAGAAAAACAGGACCATACCAATTTAAAAATAGAATAACATATACGAAGGAACAAATAATCAACGAAAACATTTTACTTGTAAAACTGATTACATTTTCCAGGAAATCCAAAACAAAAAAGTATATATCTTTTTGATGATATGGTAGTGGAACCAGTAGAAAAAAAATACCTAAATGGGAACAAGTTGCTAAGTAATATCAGACAATTAGCAAGAGCTTAAAAGGCCACATGATTTGATCAGGGGTCCAGTCTCAAAGGCTTTTCAGTAAAGAAGGGTGAAATATTTTAAATGGCTAGTAGAGTTAAAGAAACACATCTTGCTGGGGAAGAGGTCGCAGCTGATTCTGCAAATTAGACATAGAGAAGATTGCATAATGCCATAACATAATTTCAGTAGAAGGATGAAAACTGTAAGGGTGAAAAGTTTTATGGGGGGAAAATGCAAAGAGAAAGGGATCGCATTTGTTCAGTAAAGAGATCTGCTGCGGTGAAATTAAAGAGTTATGCATACCAAGCAATCTTTCATCTCATACTGACAAATAAAGAACATATTAGCAATCAAAAATCCCCCAAATCCAGAAACAAAAACAACTTCAGCTCTTTTGAATGAGTACATTTCAAATACAATTCAACACTGGACAGCAAAGATTAAGAGTTCAAAATCAAGATGAGGCAGCAGTAAGAGACAGGGAACAAATATAGTTTCCGTATAGAAGTGATAGAGAAGCACAAGACCTGGAGACTACTTAATTAACATGAAATTATCACTCAGAGAAAAGAAAAAATACACTTGTGGCAGACCTCAGTTTGAAAGAGCTATCGCTTGATTGAGTTTCCTTGTGCTAATTAGTTGAGAATAGCTCTCATTGTGATTGTATAGTTGTATAATAAATAAAATATGTGACAAGTGAACTTTCTTCTGCCAATAGCTAGACCATTGTTAAACCCAAATTTTAACGTATATTATAATTATAATTATAATAAAGAAAATATTCCAGCTTATCTACAGCAGTGCCAAGGGAAAATATAAAGTTTGAAATTCCACGAGAGCTAAAACAGCTGTATGATGATCATAAACCTTTTCAAAACTTGAGCTACTACTACCATTAAAATCTTTATTGAACTAACCTTATGAACGGTTTAACAAACACAACACCAACACCAACCCTTTATGAACAGATTACAAATTAAAAAACATGGTCATACCACCGATACCAAAAGAATAGGACTCCGTTCACCATATTGTAGTGTTGTAGACCCAATAAAAGCTTCACATAAATTCATAATACGACGATGAAGCGTCCGCAAAAGCATATAGAATACCAGGGCGGGTGGCGGAGGAGGGAGAGTGGTAACTTCAGATTCGTGGAGATGAATCTGCAGAGGAATGGCCCCTTCCCAAACGAACTTTTGCGCTCCCATCATCTACACCTTTTCGAGATCAGGGCTTGCTCTCGACTCTGCAGTCGTTGATATCTACTTCAACCCGTGTCAAAGATCGTTTACTTCCTTTTTTTCCCTTGCTCCGCTCAATCACGCCCTGGTCAGACCACGGAGCAAGGACGCACGGACTTGGGGATTATTTGGAAAGAATGACAATTTCTCTTTTTTAAACTTATTTTCTCCTGAAATCTCGTTAACCAAATAATGGTTAATATGGTTTAATCAGTGTTCTATTTTCAAATTATTTATAACACAATTAATTGGTTTGATTAATATGCTTTAAAATAAAAAATATTTTTAATAAGTTACCGGAAACATGTCACTTTCTTAAGTGGATATATGGACTCTAATTGGTGTCTAATATTAATTATTTATCAATATTTTTACTAATATTTCATCAAGGTTGTTATTGTTCAAGACTAGAATTTGGTGGAAGAACCGAGGGCATAATAATAGTTAATTAAGAAAATTGAGGATGTGAAACAATTACTTACATAGAATAAGATGATATTTTAAAATATGTTACTTAAAGTTCTTACATCTAGAGTTGCTAAAATGGGCTTGACTCACAGGTTTGGCTCCCCCTATCTTGCATAACGTGCAGGGCAGGCTAATGCTTACGTAGCGGAAAAACATGTAAGTAAATTGGCCCAGTTTAAGGTGAGCTAACTTGTGAGCTTTTGGCCGGTGTACCTCAACATTAAAAATGACATTGTTGTAGTCTAGGTTTTTTCACTTGTCAACTTTGCCCTGGAGTGTCACTGCCTCAACTCACCTCCCTCAATCCTTTCTTCAGCTGCTCGTTCTCTCAATTCCTCATCATTTTTGTCTCTTATTCTCTCATCTAAGTTGTCTTGTTCATCCCTCGGTGTGGTTGTGCCTCTAGACCCTCCATCCTCTGCCAATGCCTCCATTCCCTTGTTCATTCCTCAATTAATCTTTCTATATTCTACTATTTTCCCTATGAAATCTCTAAGTTTTCATTTCCAATGTTTATTTTTAAACAATTTTCAGCCAAGCAATGGAAGAGTATGGTCACAAATGCAACATTTGTTGGGCTTGGTTTACTAGAAAACCTCCAAAATATTAGCAGTTCATTTGTCCTGCTGGATTACGATTCACCAAAGCTCATGTGACTCATGCATAACTAATTCAATCTAGAAATAATTGGAGTGAAGAAAAATCCTTGTGGTCTTATGTACGTCTCTCTTGGCATAATGACCAAGGGAACTATCATCAAGGTATCTATATTTTTTGATCTTCTACTACAAGGGTTTTTTTCATTTTTGAAAACAACTTTCTATAGGGATCCTAGTTAGCCCTTTGTATGTGCTTATTTGTTTTGGATGTGTAATGCAATGATAGTTTGAGACTATGAATTATTTTGCTGCTTATTGTAAATTTCATGTGAATGTCAATGAACTTGGTTTGGGCACACCTACAAGGAAATAGGGGGTATGATTATCTCTTTTACCAATATGTTAGATTTGTTAAATTTTAGGTGAATTTCAGATTGCTTTCTCTTGAAAATCTTGTGTTGGTTACTTGTTTGTTGAAAATGCTAGCAAATATGCTTAAGTGACAAATAACCCAACTTAATGGTTTTCTTTTTGGTGATTATCAGTTTAATGTTTGATTATTAAGCACTATACAATGTTGTACTTCATAAAATCTCTTTTCATTAGAAAAGTCAACTTAAGAATTCGTGGGTTTGAACCACAAATTCAAGATAATTGAATTCATGGGTTTAACTCAGGAATTTCGGACATTAAATACAAAAACCCTAGTAGTGCTGCGACTCCAAGAACAGAAGCATGACACCTTTCCTTACTACTTTGGTTAGAAGTCCATTTTTAACTAATTTTATCAACTCTTTTCAACATTTCACTCTAAAAGAGGTACATGTGATGATTAATAATTGTATTTTGTCTTCAATTTGTATTATTGGTCTGTATTTTGGAGTTTTTTAACCTTAGTTTTTCTCTCTACATGGAAAAACACTTATTTGATGTAATGTTTAGATTAAATGTTGTCGTTTATCAAGTATAGGTTTGTTCTAACATGGGTATGAGAAAAAATTTGGTATGACATTATAACTTTAGGATACATGTATGTAAAAATGTCAAACCCTTAAACAATACATCCTCTTTTTACAACCCGTGAGTGTTGGGTTTAAATTGATACTAAATTTTGTACATTTTAGTGACAAAGTTATTCTTGTGGAACAACCTCATTTTATCTACACTTTAAATACTCAAATTCTTGTGTCACAAGTAGTTTCTCTCTCTACAACATAAATATTTGGTATGTAGTGTAAATGACATTGCTCATTACCTATTCTAACTAAACACTTTTGATTTATGAAGATATCATGAATGAAAGAGCTTTCGCAAATTTGTATTTAAATAGAAATATTAGTAAACGTGTTGATGGGGATATTATTTTTTATGGTCTGGAACCCATAATGGAAGTCATTTCACTTAATTGAAAACTTGAAGAGCTAAAAGAAATGGTACTTTAGGAGCTAAAAGTTCCAAATAATCAAGAAATCCAAATCATGAAATATGGATGTCTAGTAGCTATTGGCAACACATGTAGTATACTACCTCCATGCTAAATGAGGATAGACATGTGCAGCTAATGTTAATGATATATGCAAGTTTTTTAAATTAGTCTATTATTGAGATATATATGTGGAGACAAGATTGAATATGACAATGATATGGCATAACAATCTCAACATTGAGTAGACATGAATATACCTTACATACCAACACAGCCATTATGCACACCAATATCTGAGTTTCAAAGTTTGTAATATGCATCTCCAAGACAATTTTTTCATCATCCAAACCTTGCTATTCATGTTTTGCCACCAAACTTTGGTTGTCAAAGTGTGGATATGAATATTAACATGCATGATGATATTGAAGATTCATGGCAGGCTGAGCATCGATCTGATGTTGAATGTGATTATGATCCTAAATGGTATAGTGATGATGCCTTAACAATGATGTTGATCAAGATGTAAGTAATGTTGACTTGTCTAACATGTGATTTGAGTAGCCTATGATGGCAACCCTTGTGGTCCAAAGCCCAGTGATCCAATTAATGTTGATGATCTTCCACCTCATTATACTGAAATTGATTGTGTAGCCATAGATGTTTCTAAACATCCACTAGACATGTTAAGGAGCAATTGGGATACTTTGCATGAGTTATACATTGACCTCTAGTTTTCATCCAAAGAGGCAGTGACCTTGGTAGTAAAACATTATCACATGTATAGGCACCATAACTTTGTTGTGGATGAATTGAAAAGTAAATATTTAATTGCACATTGTCCTTGACCCGAGCATGGTTGCAACTAGAGGATTATAATATCACATTTGAAAGACAGTAATATGCGGGTTGTAAAAAAATACATAGGTCCTTATACTTGTGTTGCTCCTTGCATGTCATAGGATTATCGGTCATTGAGTTTAGACATTATCACTGCTTCCATAGAAGGGATGCTTGGTGCTAATCCAAGAGAAACTATTACTGGAATCATTGTTGCAGTTAGTATGTAATATCATTACACAGTTAGTTACAAGAAAGCATGGTGTGCAAAGTTAAAAGCCATCAAGAGGCTATATGGTAATTGGAATAGTTCATATAATTCACTACCTAAATGGATTGCTGTAATGGTTCAATTGAACCTAAGTAGTGTCTATCACTTCATTATCATTACTATATATGCCAATGATCTACATGTTGATGACGCAAATGTAACATTTAAGCATGTCTTTTGGTCCTTTAAGCTATGCATAAAGGGTTTTAAATTTTGTAGTCCTAGTCCTGTAAGTTTATGGAAGCCACTTGTATGGCAAGTACCGTGGCACATTGTTAATTGCAATAGGTCAAGATGGAGGTAGTAAAATTTTTTCAGTGGCATTTGCTATTATTGAAAGTGAAAATACTAATAGTTAGAGGTGGTTTTTAAGATACATACGAGACTTTGTTACTAAGTGGCAAGAGCTATGCTTGATATCAGATAAGTATGCTACAATAAAGGTTACAGTGACAGCTGAACCTAAAGGATGAATGCCACTACATGCGTATCATTGTTATTGCTTGCATCATATTTAAAGTAACTTTAACTCAGAGTTCAACAATAAATTCTTAAAGAAATTGATTTACAAAGTAGGTATGTCATTACTTTCTCATGCTTCTATTGTATATGGATTTAGGCATTTTGGGTATGTATACAAAATTATTAGTGGTTTATTGTTCTTATTCAATTCATTGATCAGGTGCATAAGATCAACAATGCAAGTATATGAAGGTGGTGGAGGAAATTACGGTTACAAATGAACATGTTGCAACTTGGTGTGAGAGGATTCCTAGGTAATGATGACTATGGTAGAAGATGGGACCATCAGACAACAAGCTTGAGTGAGGGCATTAATGGTGTCTTTATGAAAGTTAGAAACCTTCCTAACTGCTCTTGTGCATCATACCTTCATGAGATGTGTTGGTTATTGGAAGTCCCACAAACAAAAGGCATTGGCAATGCAACAAGCTCAACACATCTTTACTGACACCCTTACCTCAAATATGGCTAACAATGGAATAAAGGCAAATGCACACCTAGTGATGGAATACAATAGGGAGTGGGAAATTTTTGAAGTGGTAACTGGCCGAAATCATCTCATAGGGGGAGAAGGTAACTACTACACTGTTAATTTGTAGGAAAGAACATATTCCTATGGAAATTTTCAACATTTTAGGTTTCCTTACTTTCATGTAATAGCAACATGTGTGCATATAGCCATTAATCCTCATTAATTTATTGATGAAATGTATATGGCAGAAAACTTATTAAGCACGTACAACTACCCTTTTTATCCACTCGGCCATAAAGATTATTGGCCAACTGTAATTGGACCAATGTTAATTCCTAATCTTGCAATGGTTAGGCCTAAAGGAAGACATAAATCGACCCATATTCATAATGAAATGGACTAGAGAGAAAAGAATCAACACTAAAGATGCATGTTGTGTCAAACTCCAAGCTATAATAAAAAGACATGTCCCAGTAAACAGATACCACATACTCACATTGACGAAGGAAGAACATCTCAGTAGAGCCATTGTTTGTTTGATACTTCCATTTATATTATGTATTTATTAGTTATGATTATGATTGTGTTTGTATTGGATCATTATTATAAATGTATATTTACGAATTATTATTATGATTGCATTTGCATCAAAAACTTTAGTTGTCAGGAAGCTAGAATGAGTTTGTAAAGTAGTTCTATTGCTCTGCCATGGTCATCATAGGAGAATTCCTATGATTAGCAACTCAATGGCTTGATAAAAGACTTTTGAGATGAGAAGTACATTATTTTTACTGATTTCCTTTTATTTTGTAGGGGATAGCTACTTCTCCCTTATGTATCTACTATCAAAATTTCTTGTGCACATAAATTTTAAAAGGAACCATAATATATTGGAAAATAGGAACAAGAACCCTTACGTTTAGTTTTTTTGAATTTAATAACTTTACAAAAGTAAATAGATATTAATCTTTATTTATTGATCTATTTTTAAATTCGATAAATATAACAAATTATATGATACCAAGTACTCATCTTGAAGAATTTAAATTGTTAAATTTATTTAGTATTACAAACTTAACCATATAACTTATAAATCTAATAGTAGATTGGAATTCCCTGCCTTAATAAACACATAATTAATAAAAAGAAATAGTAGTAAGAGAAAAAAATAGCATCCACATGTAAAATAGAAAAAGTAGTATAGATACTAATTTTTTTAACTAATTTTGATGAATTTCTTTCTTTCTATTTCTCTATAATTTAATATGTGACTCATAATTTTTTCTTTTACTACTTTTTCTTTTACTTAATTTTATGTCCATCTCACTTTAATTGTCTTTTTAATGACTAGAATTTATAGGTCAAACCACGAAATTAGGTAAATAAAGCTTACTTGAATTCGTGGGTCAATAAAGCTTACTTGAATTCGTGGGTCAAAACAACATATTCAGGTAAACAGAATTTGTGGGTTTGACCCATAAATTCAGTCAAACCCATGAATTCCGTTTACCTGAATATGTGTTTAAAAACACGAATTCTATTTGCTTGAATTCATGAGTTGCACCCATGAGTTCAAGCTCAACCAAGCATTTCTTTAGTCAACAAAATATTGAAGAACAAAATGCACACTTAAATTTTGAACAATTTTAATGTACAAAGTGAAAAGAGAGTAGCAGGAGAGCACCCCATTGAGAGAGAAAGGATCAAGGACAACTAAGTGATGGCTTGACTCAAGAGAGAGAAAATAAAGACAAAGTAATTGTGAGTTAGTAGTCCTAGGCGCCATATTTACCCCACCCCAAAGAAATCATTACTTTTCAAATAAACACCTAAAATTTGAAAAATTCTAATGAAATATATGAGTTTCAAAATCCACCATGAACTTGGTTATTTTACTTGAATAATGCATTTTAAAAAAATAATAACCTATACAGATTTATTTGAAAAGTTATGAATTATTGACAACAAAAAGGTCACATAGGACCTATTTAAAAGTAATGATTTATTGTGAATAAAACTTATGGAGTTAACAGGAGCTTAAGAAAGTGCAAAAAGTGTGTCAACAACTATGTATGTGTCTGGGACTCAAATTTGAAGGTAAAAGAAATCGATTTAAACAAAGGTTGTAACAGCTTGTAAGGAAAGTGGGATTAAGGACCAGTTTGTAAGGTTGTGAAATTAGATAATAAACAAAAAGACTAAAACAATAAAATTTTTATTGTAAATCTAAAATTAGAATCTCTAGAGTCTCATGTTGCTACTAGTAAATCCAATAGCTGTATTACATTCTAACATAGCTTTTACACCATCAAGATCCAAGGTAAATGAAACATCAATACATTTGAATCATTTGACACATTACATTACTCTGCTCATTCATGCAACGAACTCAATAGTCACATGTGCAATAAATTCCATTGGAAGATCTCAACATTCATCTCTGTCTTGGAAGCTAAATCCACGCACTTCAGCAAAATGATTGAAGTGCTTTGTCAAAGCTTTTTTTTACTGTGGATACAAATTTCACAAGTACATTGTTTGAGTGTGAGAGTTTTAATTGGCTGCAAATGAAAAACAAGTCATCATTAAAATTGTTTCCATAGAAGCAAAAATTTCATTCTCTAGCTAGATAGTCCCATTAATATTCCACATTCACCATTAACCCCAAAACCCAAAAAAAAAAAAAAAAAACTTTCAGTCTTGATTTGTTTTCATGTCTTCTCTGGAACCACAAATGACAAAGAACTACTCTTGATACTTATTTCTATTTGCAGTTACTGCAATTATGTGTCCAAGTGAATAAAAGGTGAAATTTTCTACATGAAAATTTACTTTCAAATTGGATAGCCACACTATAAATCTGGTTGTATAACTTGCCATTATACTAATTCAAGCAATACAAAAGCTGAACAAAGGTACAAGGCTACAAGCTAATTTAGACAAGGAAAATTAAATGTATCCTAGATTCACCTTCTGAAATAGTTAACCATAAAATATATGGAAGAAATCCTTCATATATATAAGTCATTAGTAATTCAAGATAGATGATTCAGTTCACACCAAACTTACTAATTCAAGATAGATGATTCATGTGTATGTGTGTATCATTCAAAACATACCTTATTTAGTGCTTCCACCAAAAGAATTTCAGCTTCATCAAAGTTTCCCATGAGCATGCAACAAACAGGCTTCCCATTCAAGAGCAAACTAGTTAATTGATACCTCTCAAATAAATCTTAGAAGATGAGATATGCTTCTTGGATCTTGGATCCATCCTGATCCATATGAGATGATATCAGTAATTCATACATTTCTCCCACTCACCCAATAACCCTCAAATAATAGACTCTCTTTTCATCATCAGCAATGAAGAAAATTGGTATAACACTGCTAAATTTAGCCATGCATTGGCAGGTTGGGTTAGTGTGTGGTCCTCATCAATCTATTGCATGACCCAAAGTTGTCTCTCTGCATAATCTAACTTGTGCCTTTTAATAAATATTTGGAATTGAAGGCATGCCTAAAAATGTGGAAGATGCATAATCAAGCTTGCAAAACTTCCATGATTCACTACTATAATCATGTTATCTTACATGTAGATAATGAAACCATGGATCACATATTTGGTATTATAATGATAATGTCCAACATCAAAGTTAAATAGTTACAAGTTACAACTACATCCTCTCATTTAATTTTCTTTAGTCTTCAGAGAAGAAACCCATAGATTTGCAAGCACTAGGTTTTGAGAGTTCTAACCACAACCCTTAAACTTGACAAACATCTGGCATAGGAATATGGCTAGTTGAACTAAGGAACAAAGCAACTTGTACAGTTTCAAATATTTTGCTTCCTTTTCGTTTGGAAAAATACTTTAAAAAGTCTAAAATCTATGCAAATATTAAAAGTTTCACATAACTTTAGGCCAGAAGTGCATTCTAATTCCAAACAACAAAGCAGCTAAAAGGAAGGTAGCACAAACAATGGACACTTCATAATTAAAAGTATTATGATTGAGAAAAGTTAGCATCTTCTCATTGATGTGATGAAGCAAGAAAAGTTAGATTTGGAACTTGACTGCTACCAAGTCATGTGTAATGAGGTTAAAGAGTAACTATCTTGTTGATTTTCTCTTTCTCGCATGAATAGAAGCTTTCTGAAATCTGGGGCCCCCCATTTACCACTTCTTAAAGGATGCCATTAAGGATTGAGCTGCCTCATGCACTAAAGTTCATGATCACAAGTAAAATAAACTTAATTGAATAACCCCTAGAAGAAGAGGAGATAGATACAATCATGTAAATAAAGATAGAAAGCATATTTTATTTACTAAGTAGAATGAATCTCACAATTCATCTCTTCTTTTGTTAAAATTGTCCAGAATTTGGAAGCAGTAGCAAATGCTACAGTATGTGCCTTGGTAAGGACTTCCTAGAACCTACTCTTAAACACAAACAAGAGCAAAAAACCAATGGTTCTATCACCAACCCTGCCATCAATGTAACACTATAAAATTACATTGGAATAAATGTTTCAAGAAATTTTCATAATCACAGACAAGAATAAAACATACATATGTCACTTACATTGCAATTAAAAGGATGTCAAAGACAAGATAGCGACAGTAAATTACTTAATTTGAGACAATAACAAAATGAATAGTAAATGTGACCTTCCTTCTAAATATGTTGACATTTATTGTGTTATATACAAAAAAGAGGTGTAAGACATTACTTTTCACAGTTATGATCACCAAATTTCAAGTCTTAGATGGTCAGCCAAATTGAGGATGGTCTGCATCTAGTATAGTTCGTTACCCAAAATTTGGACCACATAATTATTTCATTTCACTCTAACGCAAGGGTAGGCGAAAACAAAATAGAAAAAGTTGCAAAACTTTTTAAAAATGGTGACCCATGCACAGTTGGTATTTGGCAAGTAATGTTTTGGACATTTTGTTATCCTTTGTTTGTAATTTGGTTGCCTTTATGGATAAGGACCTGAATGAGGATTGTGTATAGTGGGACAAACTTAAGGTCTCTTGGCCCATCCTAGAATTGTAAGCTAACAAGACTTAAATTCTAGCTTGAGTTTGGACTAAGCAAGATGTTGATACAAGTAAGAATGTAAAATTCAAGCCATATAGAAATTTTATTATTCTTTCAAATAATGCAAGCGAGAAAGCATAAGCATATTGGAGACTCATAGGGGTACTATCTTGCATCCAAATTCATAAAAGCATGGACAATTAGATCTAAGATCCACACATGCTAAATCAACTTGGATCTCTAGCCTTGTTCTGAAATCAAGAACTACCAATAATAAGGATTTATGAAGGCAAAATTTAGGTAACACTTTCAAATTTAAATTTGAATGAATCCAATAATAACTTCATCAACATTCCTAAGTACATTTTCATGCAAGTGCATATGCTGATTTGCAAGCAATCATATGTTACAATTAGTTTCTATAACTTAAAGCCATGGAAATTGATCACTGCATAATTTTGGCTATTTATACAACACAACACCCTTAAGTGCTGTATGGAAAAATACCCTAATTTCTAGCCATAAAGTTTGGAAGAATGGTCCTTAATATCATGGCGTACAATCAATGAGCAAATTAAAGAATGCATAAATTGCTTCTTAACTCATTGTCAAAGCCATATTGTGCTCATTATTACAATAAGCGAATAGATTAGGGACCTATAAGTCACAAACAAAGAGATGGTGATCATTACGTTTTATTGAAACAAGAGGGAACATTGATCAATATTGATTGCCGCACCTATAACTCATGAGCAAGCCACAAGGGCAGCTCAACCTTGGAACTTGCTTTAATCTAAAGATCAAACTTGCTATGTGTAAGTTCAATTTAATACAGGGTTCTACCAAATGATAATAACAGCGGCTACTTTTGTCAACCGCAAGCACTATGGTATTTAAAAAAAATTAAGACTCTAAAAAAAAAGGCAAGACCCTCAAGAAAAGAGAATTTGATTTCAAAATATGGGTGTTAGCCACGTTACATAAATTATATCAATTTCTTCAATATAATCCATAACATAATTCTCTCAAGATAGCTAACTGCAATCGCTTTCACCAATTGCATCAATGACCATCTTCAGGATAATCAAGGGTTTTAACAAAAGGAACTCAACTCAACAAAGGATAGAAGATGTGCATACCTAGATGATGAACTCCCCACTCCTCTTCTTAATGAGCATAAATCTTAAGTGTTAGTGAAAGAGCTCCTTTAGTTGAATCAAGTGGAAAAGAGCTGCTTTGATGTAGCCTTACTCCCTTCCTTCTTCTCTCTTCCTCTCTTGGTCTTGGTTTTGTTGTGTCCCTTGGTGCCCTCCTTAGGCTTCCTTTTATAGCCTTTCCTCTACACCTAACTATCTTTCATGCATCTAATTTTTCTTCATGCATCTAACTTCCTTTCATGCATCTAATGTTCTTTTATGCATCTAACTTTCTTTCATGCATCTAACTCCTTTCATGCATCTAACTTTCCTTCATTCATTTAACTCCTTTCATGCCTCTAACTTTCTTTCATGCATCTAATTTTCTCTCATGCATCTAACTCTTTTCATGCACATAACTTTCTTTCATGCATCTAACTCCTTTCATGCATCCACCTACTCTTTTATTTTTTCTTTTTCCTTTTTGTATTCTTCTTAATTCTTAATTTTTAATTTATTTTTATTTTTATTTTCAATTTTTTTTTCTTTATTTATTATTTTTTTTATCTTTTTAGGATCTAAACAAAATTAGGTGTCTACACCTGTCTTCTAGTGGCTTGCTAGCGTCCTTTGTCGCTCATTTTTTCTCGCACATTGGTTGAGCTTTCCCACCCTCTTCACTCACTCTTTCATCACTGTGGCTATCCAGTGTCGCACTATCTAGTCAGTCTTCCTTCTGTGAACTATTTCTTGGTTCTCTGCTAGAAGTGTCATGCTCTAAATGAAGTGTCTCTTTCAAATTGAATGTTTACTAGGTTATAGGAACGAGTTTTGACTAATTGCACCTAAGACTACAGTCCATCGGTTGTGAAAGTAACTTGCCAATAGCTAAAGTGCAACATGGCAATAGCTAAAGTCTAACATGTCGATAGCTAAAGTATAACACCTAATAGCTAAAATGTAACTTTCCTAAGTAAATAGTATCATGCGATAAATAAAGTATCTTCTTCAAATTAAATGTTTACTAGGCTAAGGAACGAGTTTTGACCAATTGCACCCAAGAGAATAGTCTTACCAGTGGTAAAATTTTATGTGCAATTGTCGAATTATAACATGGCGATAGCTAAACTGTAACATAGCGATAGCTCAAGTGTAACATGTTGATAGTTAAAGTGTAACATCTAATAGGCAAAATGTAACTTTCCTAGGCAAATAGTATCATATGCTAGATGAAGTGTCTCTTTCAAATTGAATGTTTACTAGGCTATAGGAACGAGTTTTGACCAATTACACCTAAGACTATAGTCTATCAGTCGTGAAATTTTATGTGCAATAGCTGAATTGTAACTTGACGATAGCTAAAGTATAACATACCAATTGCTAAAGTATAACATTTAATAGCCAAAATGTAACTTTCTTAGGTAAAGAGTATCATACGCAAGATGAAGTGTCTCCTTCAAATTAAACGTTTACTAGGCTATAAGAAGAAGTTTTGACAAATTACACCCAAGACAACAATTCATCAGTCATGAAATTTTATGCACAATAGCCAAATTATAACATACCGATAGCTAAAGTGTAACATGCTGATAGTTAAAGTTAACATGGCGATAGCTAAAGTATAATACTCAATAGCCAAAATATAACTTTCCTAGGTAAAGAGTATCATGCACAAGATAAAGTGTCTCCTCAAATTAAACGTTTACTAGGCTATAGGAAAGAGTTTTGACAAATTGTACCCAAAACAACAGTTCATAGATCATAAATTTTATGTGCAATAGCCAAATTATAACATGGCGATAGCTAAAGTGTAACATACCGATAGTTAGAGTATAACATGACGATAGTTAAAGTGTAACACTCAATAGCCAAAATGTAACTTTCCTAGGTAAAGAGTATCATGCACAAGATGAGGTGTCTCCTTCAAATTGAACGTTGACTAGGCTATAGGAAGGAGTTTTGACAAATTGCACCCAAGACAACAGTTCATCGATCATGAAATTTATGCACAATAGCTGAATTGTAACATGCCGATAGCTAAAGTGTAACATGGTGATAGGTAAAGTGTAACACTTAATAGCCAAAATGTAACTTTCCTAGGTAAAGAGTATCATGAGTGAGATGAAGTGTTTCCTTTAAATTGAAAGTTTAGTAGGCTATAGGAAGGAGTTTTGACAAATTGCACCCAAGACAACAGTTCATCGGTCATGAAATTTTATGTGCAATAGCCGAATTGTAACATGGCGATAGTTAAAGTGTAAAATATCGATAGTTAAAGTGTAACATGGCGATAGCTAAAGTGTAACACTCAATAGCCAAAATGTAACTTTCTTAAGTAAAGAGTATCATGCACAAGATGAGGTGTCTCTTTCAAATTGAAAGTTGACTAGGCTATAGGAAGGAGTTTTGACAAATTGCACCTAAGACAACAGTTCATCAATCATGAAATTTTATGTGCAATAGTCAAATTGTAATATAGCGATAGTTAAAGTATAACATACCGATAACTAAAGTGTAACACTCAATAGTAAAAATATAACTTTCCTAAGTAAAGAGTATAATGGGTAAGATGAATGGTCTCAAGAACATTGTAATATGCAATAGCTAAAATATTATTTTCAATAGTTAAAATGTAATACACAATAGTTAGCATGTAACACACATTAGTTAAAATGTAACATGCAACAGATAAAGGATAATTTCACCACCTCCCACAAATAAAGCACAATTAGGTGTATTACATGTTCAGAATGGTTCCAATTTATGGTAGATAGGACAATTTTATAAAACATCCACAGGCCTGAGTTTCATTTGTTGTCCGGCTGTATCTGTAATTCAAGAATTAAATATGCAACTTCATACATCAAAAGTTTAGTCATAATAATATCCCATCTTACTAACAAAGAAATCATTTAAGGACCCACAGATATGTTTCATTCTCTGCAGTCACTTCAGATTACAACAGTAGACTAAAAAGGAGCGATAAAGGACACCCACAACCAACTAGAAGACAGGCACAGAGCGAGCGGCTGGAAGCTTAGTCATAGTGCGGGAGAGCAGGAGTGAGTGAGAGACGACATTGGCTGAGCTGATGTGCGAGGGAAAATGAGCGACAAAAGACACTAGAGAGCCACCGGAAGACAGGCACAGAGTGAGCGACCGGAAGCTTATGCCACAACCAGAGAGTGGGAGAGCGTCACATGGCAGGAGAGTGAGAGCAATAGTGAGTAAGAGCGAGTGAGAGAGGGTGAGTGTTTCATTTTTGCTTTTATCCCGCTTTAATTTTCATTTTCGCTTTGTTCCATTTCCCACTGCTTGCCCAGCTTGTCACATCAGATGTCACGTTTGAGACATAACAAACGTAGCTTAAATCGACGTAAAAATAACATTACTCTTTTTGAAGTGGCATTATGCAAGCTGAGATGACAGGCTTATGCGGTAGATTTGCCTCTACAAGTCAATACTTTTTAAACTATACTATTTAAGTAAATATATTTTAAATTTACCCTATTCATGTAAAATGGCCGATTTCACATAGGAGATCTGCGTAGCAACAGCAATTGAAAACACTTGCAGACCACTGGGAACTGGGAAGGGAATCAAGAACAGTTAACCACAGAGAATCACCCAACCCCTTACCGGCAAGGAATCTTTATGTCTCTTTTACTACACCATATCAAAATCAGGGAATCGGATCTTAATGCCATAAATCTTGAAACGAAAAGGTGAGTTCCTAAGCAAT
Source organism: Dicorynia guianensis (assembly GCA_037013595.1). Taxonomy (NCBI): domain Eukaryota; kingdom Viridiplantae; phylum Streptophyta; class Magnoliopsida; order Fabales; family Fabaceae; genus Dicorynia; species Dicorynia guianensis. The sequence continues at coordinate 16,658,885 of JASUAB010000002.1, read as the reverse complement.
TTGCGCTGTTGAGGGCTGACTTTAGTTATATTTTATAAATTAAGGCATAGTTTTTAATTGTAAAATTTACTTTTTTGTTTTCCACTTTCTTTTCACTTGTCTTAAATCTACGTCTGTTTTCCTCCAAAATTAGGATGCTGTTAATGTGAAGAATCGAGGAGCATCTACCCAGGCAACAGAATGAACAAGACCGAGTAAGACTTCGTGACAGAAACCAGGCGCAAAATGACAGCAATACTGATGATAACTGGTACCGTGTTTTGATGTAGATGGCGTAGTAAACGATTTGTGCGTCTCTAGTGGCTCATCAACGATGCTCCCATAAATTTATGAGCTGAGTCATGCTGCAGTTGTTATCACGTTTCCATCAGCTGCTTCGCTAAATTTACCTTCTTTAACAAGCCATCAAATCTCCCCACCAACTTTAACCCTAACCCTAGTTCCTTTCCGGGGCAAAAAGCTTTGTTTTTTGTTCGGATCTTGAATTTTTACGGTTCACCTCATACACCAATGGTATCTCCCAGAAATTGCATTTTCAATAACCTCAATGCCCTTTATTCCAAATCAATATCTAATCCTCACCCTTGAATTTCAACCATTTTTCTGATCCTATGCTTCAGGAAACCGATAGATAGATGTGAGTTTCAGAGGGATCTGGGAACATCGAAGGAGACAGAAGGCAATGTTAGGGGCGGTGCAATTGGGGTTATTGGCAGCGTGTGTTGTGCTTTTTGTGCCGATGGGGATGGCGGGTTGGCATTTGAGCCGCAACAAGATGCTCTTTTTCAGCGGTGCCCTTTTCATCACTCTTGCCGTTGGTGTGCACCTCACTCCTTATTTTCCTTCAGTGTCTGATTTTGTAACATCCGTCTCTTCTGTTGTTGTTTTGGATGATCGTGATTCTTGCATTTCCTTGCTGCACGAAATCGTATTTGAAGTGAAGCCTAGCAGTGTTTTTGATCCTTTAAATAATAATTCCGTGAATTATAATAAGTATTGGTATTGGAGGAGATCTCCTTCTATTGCTTCTTGTGAGTTTCAGAAGTTGAAGCGCCCTGATGTTTCTGATTTGCTTAATGGGTCGTGGGTCATGGTGGCAGGGGATTCCCAAGCACGATTCGTGGCGCTTTCGTTGCTAAGTTTGGTTTTGGATTCGGAGCATATGGAATCTGTTAGAGGCTCTCTGTTTAAGAGGCATAGCAATTATCAGATTGTGGTTGATGAAATTGGGATGAAATTGGATTTTATATGGGCTCCATATACGACCAATTTGACTGATCTGGTTATAGGTTTTAAGCATAGTCGCAATTACCTCCCGGATGTTTTGGTTATGGGTTCAGGTCTATGGCACATGCTTCACATAACAAATGTTTCAGATTACGGTGATTCCCTACAATTGATAAGGAGTTCTGTAACATCAATGTTACCTATCTCCCCAGAATTTGGCTCAGATGGACCTGTAACAGGTTCTGTATCAGTTAGATCGCCACACTTCTTTTGGCTTGGCATTCCAACTTTAATAAACTCCATGCTGAATACAGAAGAGAAGAGAGATAAGATGACTGATCTAATGCGAGTGGCATATGACAGAGAGCTTCAAAAGAGCATGCTATTACGGCAATTTGGTGGTCCACTTCGACTACTAGATATAGGGTCCTTGAGTTGGAATTGTGGGATGCGATGTACAGATGATGGGATGCACTATGATGGAGTTGTTTACGAAGCTTCGGTTCATATTCTGCTAAATGCATTGCTTATTGAATCTCATCAGAAGCTCTGAAGTTTGTAGCAGCAGTTTCCTCCTAGACATGCCTTTGTGGGATATACGGTAGGACACTCCAACGATTTTGATTTATTAGAGATTGAATTCTTCCATTTTACCTGGGAATTTTTTGTTTGTACTAAATTTTTGCCGGAGTTTTGGGGGCCTTAGATAAGCTGTAGAGTAACTGTTATAGCAAGCCAGATATTAAATTCTCAGTTTCTATTATATTTCTTGTACTTCTGCACGCTAACAGCTCATGTATTCTATAGTCACAGAAGTAGGTATAATTTCACATTCTATTTCCAAGTTGAGGAAACTCAAATTTCTGTACAAACAATTAATACATGCTTTGACCCCAACATAATAGAATTGGGTAGAATTTAGTTGCTCATTGCTGTATGATTATTGCTGTTTGTTTTGCTTTCTCTTTAGGCTCTTAATTATGAAATATGTTGACTCAGTCACGCGGAGCAGATGATTGTTTTGGTTTTGCAATAAGTCCATATTGGTTCCCTTTAGTTGTTGTGAATTTTAGCAGAGTTTGTTATTTGTTCGGTCATGGCCTGGATGATACTTTCTACAAATTGGCAACTGGTACCTCACCCCACTGTCACTTGTTTATAATACCGTATCCCTTCTTAGATTATGCCCTTTTTCCTTCCTTTTAGAGATATATTTCAATCAGCTGCCAATGGATATCTCTGGCTGCTTTCATCTAGGTTTAAACTTAATTTATTGGAAATAAACCCCAGCAACAAATGAATGGAGAGCTGAATCCACCTCTCTTTGAAGGCAAAGGTTGAGACATTCTTGATACATCAAGCTTCTGCATTTTTAAGTTTTAACTTTGTGGACATGATGAGGTAGTGTTGCTGGCAAAAATTTCATTATTATCAGCATATTCTAAGAAATAAGTAATATGGATTACATGCAATTTCCATGGGTCCTTGAGTCTGAGTCCATGACCTAAACTTCAGATTTGGGGAATGAAAGAGTGAAGAGTGGTACTTGAATAACATTTTGGGTCATCTGGACGTCCATGTGTCACTTTGACATGGCTCATTAGATGAGGGGGGCTTAAGATTGAATCACTAGTGTTACGAGATTTTGATAAAGGTTTAGTATCAGTTAATTGAGCTTCCAGATATGAGAATCTATTAGATGTTAGGCAACTTTTCTTCTTGTTGAGTGGTTGCATGTCCTACTGGCCTATTAATGAGGCATATTATACTCAATTTGTTGTTGAGGAAATCAAGCAGGCGTTTGACAATTTAATTTTCTACAATCTACTGTAGTAGGGCGAATGAGAAGAAAAATATCTAAATCAGCGGTGAAACCAAAAGGATGTGAACGTGGAGTTAGCAACTGCTAAGAAAAAGCATCTGTACCCACAAATTCAAATAAAATCTCAAAACATATACATTTGTCTAGGATGTCGGTTGCTATTGGACATGGATCCCTACTACAACTATGAGTGGAAAAGAAAAAAAAATAAGTGAGAAAAAAAATTAAAAATTAAAAAAATGTAAAATTTCTATATATTAAATTATAAAAAAATTAAAATTAAAACAAAATAAAATCAAAAGATCTGATGACATTGCCGCTGCAGTTAAATGCTAACCAAACGTCATCATAAATGCTATGAATTGTCTTTATAATCGTTCATGCGGTGTTTGACAACAGATTGGGATACTTGAATATTGGTTCACAGTTAGGGATTACAGTTAAAAAAAGATAAAATTATATTAAGTTTTATAAAATTAATTAAAAATAAAATTCACAAATAAAGTCAATCACTATCTTTTATATTTTACCTAAAAGCACTAAAATTATTATTCTCTTTTTTATATCAGCTAATCCAAATCGATTTATAAGTGATGAGTGTTAAATAATTAATGCTGTAATTTGATAGTTGTAGGGCCGACAAATTTCAGATTGAACACTTAGCGCCTGTTTAGATTTAAAATTATAATTAAAATATATAAAATTCACGGACTTATACACATTTTTATTTGAATAAGATATATATACCAGCCTGAACCCACAAATTTTTCCCACCGCACGGGAACCAAACATAATGGAACAATCATACCCATTGAACAGTTTTTGCTAGAACTTCTTGGCTTCCGACCAATAAAATATGCTTTCTTGCGATGGCCCTATAAATAGATAAATAATAATATCATGCATCTTTAAAAAAATAAAATCTTATTTTGATCTTTTTCAAATGAAGATTTTCCTATTTTAATTTCTCATTTTCTGAAATTTTTAATTTAATTTTTCATAAATTACAATCATTCTTAATCAAATTTTTTTATTATATTATTATTAACAGTATTACATTTTTTTTCCTGATATGATATATTATATGCTAACGACATCCATATTAGCATTTTGAACTACATCAGGATATAACATGATGTCCATATATTATTTAACTTGTACGTTAACTTATGATATGACATTTACATGTTATCTAACTTGAGTTGTCAAGTTGAATGATACATAAATACTATATCATATGCTAACATGATAAAAATTTTAAAACATAAATGCCATGTCAACAAAAAAATTTAACATTGCAAATGGTAATATAAAGAACTTGATTAAGAGTCATTTAAATTTATGAAGAATTAAAGTAAAAACTTTAGAAAGTAAAAAAATTAAAATAGAAAAACCTCACCTATAAATGAGATTTTAGTAAAATATATACATATATATATATATATATACATATATATATATATATATATATATCACGTGTATGTTTCCAATCACCATAAATTTCCTATCTACACCGTCATCTCCAAACCGGGCAAAAAAAGAGTGAAACAGAAAGCACTAGTAAGTAAACCATCTAAGCAGGTTAGAGTAAAATATTTTGCGAGGGGGAAGGGAAGGAGAATGGCACCTTGAAATAAATTTACTTGGTGATGCTTTTAAGACTCATATTGCTTGCCTTCAAAGGTTTGTCCAAAGCTCCAATCCTTGGGAGCAACATTGTAAGATGTAACAGTTTGGCCATCACTACCAGTGACCTCAAACGAAAGTGGTTGATTTTGTAGTAATGCATTCACATGCCAATTTTGACCCCAATTCCGGCCCATCGGAAGCCAACCAGTTCTGGAGCCCCTAATCTTCACAGCAACCACGTCTCCGGTGCCAGCTACATTGCTAATCAGCACTGAAAGGAAGATACCAGAACCTGTGATCGTAAATCGAATTCCTCCTTCCTTTCTGCACTTTATCCTGCTCCAAACAGAATAAAACAGTAAAGATAAATAGCAGCATGATGGGAATGAAATGATCTAGTTTCTAAGTAAAATTGTTTGAGTACCAGAAAAACATACAGTTAGTTTTCTCTTGCCCTAGCAAATGATGTAGATTTAGGACTTCTGTTGGAAGAAATTACCATTTAATTTAAAGTACTTTAACCTTCCTTTTATTTTGCACTTTTTACACAAACCCTCTACTTTCAAAACTTATACTAACTTCTTTTGTATTTTATAATTACAATATACATAAACTCAATTTGTTATAAATTGTCAAAAATACCTTTAATTAAATAATAAAATTTTCTTCTCTTAAAGTCCATGTTTAATCCCCTCAATAAAAATATGAATTTTAAAAAAAAAAATTTTACTATTCAATCAAGAAAGATATTTTTAACAAGTCATAACAAATTTATTATTCAATAAAAGATATTTTTGACAATTTGAATTTATGTCTAGTGTATTTATAAAATACAAGAACGATTAGTTTAGGTTTTGAAAATAAAGGAAGATTTGGGTAAGAAGTGCAAAATACTTGACAGATTGGAATAATTTACTCTTTAATTTATAATTCAGTTTGTTAGCTAGTTTCTTAGACTAAATATGATTTAATCTTTACTCGTAAGCCTTGACTCAATCAATAGGATTAAATATTCTCTTGTAAACCCACATACCCCTATCCCCCAACCGGAAAAGAGAAACAAAAAGGGCATTTTACCACTCTTCTTTGCAATCAATAATTTATCATAATTGTTTATATCACAGTGAGAGGCCAAAATGGGTGTTGTCTTTATAATAGTATATATTAGTATTCAGGAATTAGAACTTTTAGCCTGAAATCAAGGTGCTGCGGATCTCTCCCCCTCCAAGCAGCAGGCCCGAGGTTGCAATGCAGCTACTTCAATCTTTGAACTACAACCAAGTGACAAATTCTTTCAAAATTTAGAACTACAACCAAACACAGGATCTCTCCCCCTCCACCCACCCCCTAAGCAGCAGGCCCAAGGTAGCAACGCAGCTACTTCTATCTGTGAACTACAACCAAGTGACAAACTCTTTCAAAATTTAGAACTTCATCAACCCCAATCCTCACTTGAACAACCAAACACAGCATCTTTATATTCAACAAAACAGACACACCCACACTCTATCCTCTGACACCTCTTAAAATCCTGATCAAAATGGTGGTCAAATCTGTGAATTCATGAAAATTATATATGCAACGGTAAAGCTTACAGTTGATTTTAAATGTGTAAATGAGAGTAAAAATAGCATGACTATTATATTTCTATCTCATTTTGTTCACACCAATGTTGAGTTCAGATAACATTAATCTCCTGTCTCTGTCATTAGACCCATAACTCTTGATCATCTTTTTAATTTTTCCACACGGACCTATTGGTGGTAGGGTCCTTAAAATTTAACTACTGGATGTCCAAGTCAACGGACATCCTTTATCTATGTTCTTACAAGTCAGCCACCGGATACTGCCTTCCTAAAAATTTAGCTGCTTAAGGGAGATGGTGCATCAAAAGTGTAATATGATGTAATGTCCTCAATTCCTTAATCTATGCTTAAAACTGTAACCAGATGATGCTGACTCCTACAAAATTATGAACTTCATCGAGCCCAGCCCTACCTCTGAAGTCTGAACAACCAAGCCTGGCATTGTTATGTTCAACTGAATAAGCATACGCCCACTTTTATTCTTTCACGCCTCTTTCAGACCTGGTAACTGTTGGCAACTTCAGCAAATTCATGAAAGCTTTTTCTACACCAGTAGAGGTTACATTTAATTTAGCAGAAATGTAACAAATTTCTATCTCCTTCTGCTCACACCATTATAAAAATCTTGCCTTATATATCTTTGTTGCTTCTTATCATTGGATCCATAACTCTATCACCTTTCTAATTTTTCCATGGGCCCTAATAATTATATTAGCTCGGCCTTTTGTTATGAGCTTAAGGACTTTATACAGTAAAGAGTAACTGTAAGTTGACCATGGAAGATGTCCAAGTTATCTACATTCATACCCTATGTTCTATAAGCACACCACTGGATTGTTTCCCTAAAAGGATAAACTCTAGTTGCTTAGGGGAAACAGTGGATTAATAGCATAATATCATATATTGTCCCTAATAGCTTCAGCTTTAGTGATGCTGCCATATTCCTCTTGATATTCCCATAAAATGTTATTACTCACAAAAGCATGGGGAGAAATAGAGTTATTCAGATCACTCTTGCATGTTCTGACAGTCAAGAAGATGATTGAGACTCAAGAAACAAATTCAACAGCTTGGCAAACAGACAAGTCATGAGCCCATATGATTAGGCTTTGCAATTAACAGGCTCGTAAAACGCAAAGCTTTGTTTTTTCCAAAGTTGTTTTGAGTACAAAAAATGCTTATAGTATTGCTAACTACTGACATGGTGCCTTATTTAGAATCTGAAATCAAACATAGAATGTTGTCCACATAGAAAAATTCTTTAAGGGTGTTCACAAGATTTCATAACTTCAGAATTTCAGCTTTTATGGCCATTGAGAATTGTGGTGGTCATACTTGAACGCATATGTTGGAATATGCCATATGTTAATAAAAATAACTGTGCCTTTATTTAGCGAAGCTATCATACAAGTTGGAGACCAGCTGACAACCCATGAAAGCTTACAACATGTATTAGCATCAAATATATGAATCTTGATTTCACTAAGCAACAGTATCTACCTATTGCACTACATTCCATCATTTAAGACAGTTTTTTTTAGCACTATTTTATGATTGAATGAAATAAAATAATCTTTTTGCTCATAAAATAAAAAGTATACATCTTATTTGAAAAAAAAAAAAAAAATCCCTTGACGTGAGGGGTGGATCACTGTTGATTAAAAAAATTGATGGTTTAGATGATTACAAAGTACAAGCAGCTAGATGACAAATTCATAGATTTAAGATGATTCACTCCCTTGATTTTTTTCATCAATGGTGATCCACTTGCAATTTAACTATGCTATAGTATGTTAACAGGTAAATGTCTTGTATGTACTATATCATATCATATACTCCAAGGCTAAGATACAACCCCACTATATGCCTGTGTTAAGGTGCATGCACCATACAGTAGCCATCTGAGATTCATTTCCATCCATCCTCTATTTTCTCTGAAATATGTGTAGAATCAACATAATCTTCATGACATTGAAGTGCTTTCTACAACAAGACAATATACATGATAAAAACAGGTGATATTACTTTCTGTTGAACCAACCTAAGATACTCATAAGCCTAAAATCCCTTTATTGCGGGCTTGAAGTATCATCTATCTTGGGGGGAGAGACACAGAAAGCAGCACAAAAACGTAACATAAACCTGACCCATTTATAGGAGTAAATAACTAGACTCAAATGTGCATGCTAAAACAATGAGCAGCTACTGAGAAACTGAGAAGATAGGGAGAAACTGATTGTCAATTATAGAAGCAGTAGAAAATTGAAGCATTGTAACTAAAGTTGAATATTTATCATAGGAAGACACGAAAATTTTATTATTTGGAATCTTCTGAGCCAACTTATCTGTTATATTCTAATTTTTTGCTTCTGGATTTTTTCAAGGCATCTCCTATTTTTGGGAAAAAAACTAATCATGTTGAGAGTGGGAGTTGTAAATGAAAAATCCTTCACAACAAGACAATTCCAAACTCGAACCTTTATTGACTGACTGCACAACCAGCTACAACAAACCAATACCTTGTTTGTAGTTATGTTCTATTTTAGTTGCTAGAGAAATCCTATCTTTCAATCTCTCTGATGCCCCACCTAACACCCCACAAAAAAAAGAAAAGGCGTAAGAAGAGCATTCATTACGACAAGCAAGACACAGCACTAAAGTACGCCAAGGAAAGTGACCGTACTCCAAATCTCCAGCGCAAGTTAAGAAACCAAGCACCATTTCAGATGCGGCGCATTATAGCACGTGAATTCAGCAGCTTCCAGAAATACTACTCCCAACTGAAGCTAACTCAGCTACTATGAGTATAATAAATCACTAATAAGTAATCTAATTCGGATAAGGAAAATGATAGAATAGGGGCGGTAATACCTCCGATACTGGACTGGCATGTTGCCAGCCTTCCAAATAGCGATCTTTTCGAATGCTTCAATCGGGAGCACGAAATGCTTATTGGGAGGGTTACAGTGGCCCCCACCCTCGGCGGTGAAACCATAGTTCGGGGCGCAGAAATTGGTGGCGGCGACGATAATGGAGGTGCCCGGAATACACCAGCGAAGGTCCTCGACGCACTTGAGCTCGAAGCACGCACCGCAGATCTGGCCACGCCCAAAAAGTGCCTCACTGAGGCCCACAGTGGCCATGCCGTAGCCTGCTTTAACCAGGTCTCCGTAGCCGCATGCGCCGCCCACAGCGTCCCGGGGGTCTGCGGCGGCGTAGTAGGTGGCGTGAGCAGATCGCCATTCGGAGAGAGAAGGGGAAGAGGAAGATTGAAGAGAAGAAGAGGAAACTGAAGGGGAGTAATGGGAAGTAGCAGTTGATGAGAGAGTGAATAGAAAGGTTAGTGAGAAGAAGAGAGCAAGTGACATTTCCTTGCTGTGCTTCCAGAGAGCTACCGGGTTTGAGAAACAGGGAAATACGGAACCAAGAAAAGCAAGTCAAGGCCGATGGTGCTACTGCCGACGGTAACGAATTATTGTCATTTGTCAGTTTAACTGCGACCGACAACTGGACGTTTCTTTTCTTACATTTTTGCATTTGTTACCGTTGCTTTTCGTGTGGCGTTGTTTTTTTGTTTTTGAGAAAATCAAAATTACTTCAACATATTTTGTGTTTTTATTTTTATTACACAAATATTCTTTTAAAAAATGTTTAAAACTCACAAATTCCTTTTTATTTTTTAAGTTTTTAAATTTCTATGCAAATTCATTCTTATTTGTTACTAAATTAATGTATTTTTATTCTTTAAATTCATAAAATTAAGTTATTTAAGGTTAATGAAATTTATTTTTTAACCCAAAAACTAAGTAGAGGGCTTTCCTGTTAACTACACATTCGGATAAAATCAAAGTAACTGCTATTGGTTATTCAACTGCCTTTATTAAATCTAAATCAGACACAAATCAGTGTAAACTCTTAGAAAAACATTCCTATTTTAAGGATCTCTCAATGGATGTATTTATTAACTAAGATTAAGATTTTTGTCGTAAAAATAAAAAAATAAGAAAATAAATACCAAATTAGATAAAAAATAAAATTTATATACTAAATTATAAAAATAAAAAAATTACTAAAATCAAATAATCTAAATCTTCATAAATATCAAGGGTGAGATAAAAAAAAAATCTAATAAAGACTCAAATATTAAGATAATGTAAGAGAAGAGATTGCGTGATTGGAAACCACTTCCCTCAAATATCTTTATGAGAAGTGTTAAATGCACAAATAACAAAATACAAAGTGTAAAAGTGGTAAAAAAATAATATTATTAGACCCACATATTCACTTTTCTTCAACAAATAAAAAAGTGATAAATAACCTTTGCACTTAGTTAGTGCTTGGTTCTTTATATGTAATAATAATAGATAACAAATTCTTTAGTTACATGATTATGATTTATACTTAAAAAAATTATTTACATCAAAAGCAATTATAAATATCCCTTTTCTAATGAAAATTTATGTCAGTATTCAAAATAAAAAAAATTTATGTAATAATAACAAAACACAAAAAAAAAATGAGAATAATTAACTTTTTTTCCTCTCTTTCACATAAAGAAACAGAAAATTTCTTAAATAATTGCTCGTGTAAAAATAATAATAGTTATTATTAATCATTATTATTAAAATATAAAATAGTTTAAGGTTTCTGGTTTAATGGACATTAAATAATTTTAAAAAATTAGTAATAATTACGTAAATTTTATTTTTAGTGATTACGTAATTTTACAAATGTAGATCCTGTAATTATAGGGATTCAATGTAAGAAAGAAATAGAGAATATTTTAATAAAGTTATAAGATAAGTAAAAAAAGAGTGGCTTCACAAATTAAATTTAAAAAGATATAAAAATAAAATTACTAAAATCAAACAATATAAAAAGAAAATGTGAATTAAAGACATCTTATACTTTATTTAGAGATAAGAATGAAAACTTTTTATATTATTTAAGAATATTGATTTTATTATTTATCTAAACAAAATTCTCCTCAAATCAATAAAAAAATAATAACATTTATTTTTTTTCTCTCTATCTACGGCTCTTTGTGTTGTTTTGCATTTTTCTAAATCACAAAGGAGTGACTGGCTCAAAAAAGGAAGAGAGAGAAGGAATTTTGATAAAAGGGAGCAGTGAGGAAGGAAAAAATAATTCATTTATTTGGTTTGTGGAGGGAAAGAGAAATAAGAATTATTTTTCCTCTCCTTGTTTGGTTGGTAAGGAAAAGAGTTTTAATTACAAAATATTATATTATTATATTTTTTTTAAAAGAAATAAGGCTATTATGTTATAAAGATGTGGATAATTTTAAAATTAAAAATAATTAAAAATAATTTAATTATCACAATTTAAAAGTTTAATAAATTTTTTCTCTTCTCTAAATTTTTTTATTTTTAAAAAAAATAAAATAAAAAAATTTAAATCCTTTATTTTTACCCTTCTTCTTTTCACAAATTTAAATCAAATAAAAAATTTTAATTAAAATCTCTCACCTTCCCTCCCCTCCCTTCTATTCTCCTCCAACCATACAAGGAGAAAGCCTTATCTTTCCCCGTGGAAATTCAAAACTTCAATTAAGTTTATATAGCGGGTGTCTTTAATACTGCGGCTCCTAAATATCAAAGCCTCCTCTTTTTCTTCGCGAAAATTAATAGCCACATCATTACAAATAAACTGCATGTACATTATCCAAGAAAAGAAGAGAGAGAATAGAAGGTGCCTTCACAAAGGATAGGGATTCTTTAACTCTAAGAATTTTTTCTCATCGAGTGATAAGTAAGAGAAAGTAAGTTTCATCAAAAATATTTTTTTGAAACATAAAATAATCTGTAAAAAAAAGTCATCCTAACTTTCTAATTTTCTGAATGAAAAGTTAAAAGATCTCTTCCCTAAATCTTGTGAATTTGTCAAATTAGGAGATTGGTTCTCTTTAATAAATTCTATTGCAATAAATTGTTCCTTTTGTTTCTATTACGTCCTTCAATTTATCATTTGGGAAGCGATGTCCATTTATAATGGTTTGTTCCAATTGAATTGATTGTGGCATATTTTCATTCAACAATAAAATTGAACGGTGCCTATTTAATATAGAGATATCATTAAATATTGATGTACATTATTTAAACCGTAACCAATGAGGTATTGGTATAATAAAACTTGATTGTTCTTTAAGTTAGGACTTAGGATAAATTTTTAAATTTAAATTTTGAAAATCACTTTTATTAAAAAAATGAAATCGATCAATTCTATAAAAATTAAATCTCGTAATATTCAAAAAAATTTAAACTGTTAACCTTCTTCCTTCGTAATTCATGTGGTTTATATTGGTAGCTTGTAAAGAGATAAAGATCCTCTAACTTTCTATTTAGGAAGTTAAAGTGACTTCTTTTCATAGATTATTTTGTGTTTTAAACAAAAGAAAATGCCTTATATTCCTGAATGAGATGTCAAAGGACTATCCCTTGTAAAGGCACCTTCGGATCTCCAACTTGTTTAATGAAAAGTTAGAGGATCTCTATCCCTTTACAAGCCACCAATATAAACTACATGAATTAGGAGAAAATAGAAGGTGCCTTCACAAGGGATAAGGATCCTTTGATAAAGTATTTTTTCTTTTAAAAACAAAGTAATTTGTGAGAAGAAATCACTCTAATTTCTTAAATGAAAAGTCAAAAATCTCTATCCCAAGATTTATAACAGCAAACCATGGTTGAAAATGTTACTTAAGCTATGGAACTAATATCATTAAAACCGTAGAAGAGCTGAATTCTCAAAGAAAAAAGGGGAGCATTTGACGTTTGGAGACAATATGGAAGAGGAGAAAAATAAAGGGTTAATGTTTTCTATTGATTTATAGATAATTTTGTCTAAATAAATAATAAAATTAATATTCTTAAATAATACAAAAAGTTGTGTCCTTATCTTAAAATTCAAAAGTTCTTTATCTCAACATACAAGCACAAATTGATCCTTAATTTAAATTTTTTTAAATATAAAATGTAGAAAATCCAACTTCATAATTTCACTTATTAAGTTCAACAAAGCTAAAGAAAATTAGCTATCTAGCTATAAAAAATGTATTAGAGGTAAATTGTAAAATCTAATAGCTTAAACAAATATATTGTTTCATTGAAAAACTCACAAGTCTCAGTAAATTGCTACATTTGAGCACTCAAAACATAAATCAAACAAGAACGTAACTGGGAGAAAAATTGAATTTTTTTTTTTAATAACTCACTTATTGCAATATGAGATTAATGACTAAATTTAGGCAGCTATAAAGCACATATTTTCAACTTAGGTGATGAAAGATGATTAAAGTTTTGACTAATAATTTAATATGCCATTGACATTAAAAGATAGTCATTACTCATATATATAGTTCAAGACTTACTTTGTTGGCGTCTTAATATTTTCATTGACACAATTTTCTATCTAAAGAAATTATTAAAAAATTAAAAGTATAAAATAAGAGACCAATACAGAAAAATAAAATACAATTTAAGGAAATAATTAATGTAAATAATCTAATACTTTTAGAAATCACATAAACTACTTGATTTAGTAGACTTAAATTATTTTGTAATCAATCAAAATTTTGCCTTTTATATTCTATCTTTCCATATAAAATTGGGAAAATTAGTTATAAGTAACTAGCCGAGTCAATATTTATGTTAGAAAATCTTTAAAATTTTATTTACTATGAAAGACTAATTGGATGACTATTTGATATATTTAACTGATTATTTAGTTTATATAAGTCTAAAGACCCTACAACTTGAAATTATAAATTTTAAAATAATAAAACTTTAGTTTTAAAACTTTAAACCTCAATTTTCCAAATCTTTAAATATTTAGCCTCTAACTCTAAATTCAAAACCTTAAACAAAACTTAACATTAAATTTTAAGCTCTAAAACATTATATCCAAGAATCTTTCTTTTAAGGTGTACGAGAGCAATGCCCCAGGCCCCCCACACCCTAAACAAAAATTTGAAATTTTTAGTATATATCAAAAATTTTATATAACTTCATAAGACAAATAAATTTACGTATAATTTGCATGCTAGTACTGAAAATCAGTCAATAGTATAATTATTTCATTCTAAATCCGTCAACATATATATATATCTATATAGTTAAACTATTAGTAACAGAAAAATGAGAATAAAAACAGAAAGCAAACAACTCATTAGCTTTCCATGTTAATAATTATAGTGCTTTACTTGAATTGAGTACATTACACATAATAATTTTAATGATAAGAGAACATTAGTTTAAAATTTTTACTTCAACATATTCTTCATGCTTTTGTAACTATGTAGATTTGAGTGCCTTATCAACTATACTTTATTCATATTGAACTTTGGGGGAAACAAACTATTTAAACATATTTTTCTTGATTTAAAGTTTGATCTTACTCATATTTGACTCTTTTAACTTTTATAACCGTAGCCAAACTATCAATTTTAACGACAAAAATATATAAAACTAAAGTTTTGATTAAGATGAAAGAAGAATTTATTATCTATATTACAATGATATATTAAAGAGAAAAACCAATTGAAAACAATATTTTTGACTTAATTATTAATGATCTCGCATCTTTAAAAGAATAAAAAGTCTCATTTTAAACAGAGGTAATAAAATTATCTTTTTACTTGTTTTAGATACTTTTATATTTATATCTTAATTTTAAACTGAAATCAATAGCTTTGTGAAAAAATTATACAGATTTAAAAGTTTAAAAGTTTATGACA
Source organism: Dicorynia guianensis (assembly GCA_037013595.1). Lineage (NCBI taxonomy): Eukaryota > Viridiplantae > Streptophyta > Magnoliopsida > Fabales > Fabaceae > Dicorynia > Dicorynia guianensis. The sequence goes on along the minus strand of JASUAB010000002.1, from coordinate 16,643,866 downwards.
ATACTAAGTAATTATGTTGGCCCCCACAAGATTTTAGGTTGAGACTCGACACCTATTGTACCCTAGCCCTAAATATTGAAAATCCTAGAACCTTAATGTCACAACCCAACCTCCATGGGCCCTAATTATTACACAAGGCCTACTTACCTTGATAAGCCTAACTCAATGAGAATAACTAAATAAAAGAGAGAGTTTTAACAAAGTCCAAAAGGGTTACTAAAAATCCAACCGTCTCTTCTAAATTATAGATATTCCCAAAAATATAACAGCTTATGTAATTAATAAAGTTTAATCCAGAATTCTCCAAAACATATATATAAGTATGGTTACATAATTACAACATGATAATCTACACATAAGTACTAAATATTTCCTATAACTACAAAACAAGGAAATTCAATGAACAAATCATCAAAAGTGTGATCTATCAACAAAAGTTTGGATTTTAGCACCCAAACAAATAATTAACAAGGATGACCACTATAACTAGAGTTGTTAGACAAATCCAAATTATTTCCAATGTTTTAAGCAGAAGAGGGTTGAAAGGCCTTTGAAGAATCTAACAAAAGTAAACAAATAAGACCATATGTCAAACCATACTTAAGAGCAACAACATAGTTAAAACATTGCTAAAGATAGTGTAACTATTATCACTTTACACCAAAACATCCCAAAGTATTATTTCTAGCTACAAGCTTAGAGTTAGGTGCTAACACTAACTCTCAATTTTTCCTAGACACCATAAAGTGTCATACAACCATCAATGCTTATCACAAAGCTCTAATAGCTTGAGGGCACATCTTACTCATAGATTACCATTCCATAACCACCAATAGCTCAAGAAAAAATTACATTAGTTCCTATGGCAAGCTAAAACTAATTTGGGAGGCATATGGCGTAAGATTGAAGGAGTGGGTATCAAGAGAGAGAGAAACTTAATTAAAGTTAACTTACCCACTAGATAATGAAAAGACAAAAAGTTTGAGGTTACCCAAAGGCTATTGTCATCAAGCACACAATTTAATTCTATGGGTAATTAATATTTATGACAAAAATGAAGGAAAATGATAAATTTTAAAGAGCTAATTAATGTGGTAAAAGGCTAGATTGAGTCAAGTGCACTTTGGTTCAAGGTAAGAAGAAATGTAAAGAAAAGGATTAAAATGGGAGATTAAGGAGGTGGTATGGTTAAGAAATGGGAGAGGGACGGTTGAATTTCGGAGAGAAAATGTGTGTGTCGTGGGATAAGAGGGGGAAGGGGAAAAAAGAAAAAGTAGACCCCTCCTATGAAATTACCAAACTGCCATCACTAATTTTTTTTTTTTTAAATAAAAGCTGTGACATTTCAATTTATAAAATATAAAACTTAAAAATCTAGAATCATAAGCACAAAAATCATAAATCCTAAAACCCTAAGTATAACAATATATTAAACTATAAACCCTAACATAAGAAGCTTTACATCCTAAAATCGCATACCTTAAATTTAAATTTTAAACTTTAACCTAAAAATTTTAAACTATAAACACTAACCTCTAAAATCAAAAGCTTTAAACCCTAAACTCTAATACCTAATAAAGTTTTAGAATTTTGGATTTATAAATTAGGCCTTTAGTTTTTAGGATTTAGAATTTTAAATTTTAAGTTTTAGGATTTGTGATTTTGGTTTAAAATTTAAGGTTTCAAGTTTTAGGAATAAGAGTTTAATGCTATATTGTATTTCGGGTTTACAATCTTAAAGTTTAAAATTTTATGATTTTAAATATTTAAGGTTTAGAGTTTTAAATTTTAAAATTTAACGTGCAAGATTTTTGAGTTTATGATTTAATGTATAAGCTCTTAAATTTAAAATTTAATGTTATGTAATATTTAGAATTTAAAATTTAAAATTATAAGTTTTAAAATTTTAATATTTAGCCATATGCTCAGAGTTCAAACTTGGAGCGCCTTTGTTGAGATATTTACTTTTCAGTTCTCGTCACAAATGAAGATTGATCCTACTTAAAAGGTATGGATATCTCATAAAAAAATTCAAAAATAAAAATTTTGTATTATTTTTGCTTACATTAGGAGGATTCGAATCTTTGGAGGAAGGGTGCGGGTGGGGATAGGCTGAACCACTTGTGTCAACTTCAGTTGATGAAAAATTTGTATTTAAATTTGAAGAATTAGAGTTATATGAATTTATACCTTAAATGTACTAAATAATTAATAAAATATATTAAATAGTAACTTCTAATCTTAGATAACGTCTAAAAAAACGTATGCTACAAAAGAACACATAATTCTAAGTGTGATGAAAAATCTCAAATTCATAATAAATAATTTTTTTTTATCATAAATGTTAGTTTTATTGTAATGATGTAAGTGAAATGAGTTAACTACGAATTATTTGACTTTGCAGTTCACAAATAACTTAATTATTAACAAAATAAATAAATAAAATAAATATTTATTAGCATAACTTTATATGTTTATTATCATAAATGATTTATGTTATATAATAAAATTAAATTTAAAGTAATAATACATTTAAAATTATATAACTTTCGATAAGACTAATTAAATTTATTTAAATTTAATTTAAAAATGATATTAAAATTAAGCGAATTCCTCATAAGTTTGATAACTCTTTTATTAAATAATTCAGACTTAATATAACCAAAATTCAACTCAGCTTAAATCGTTTACACATCTACAAAAACTTACAATCAATTCTCTCTTAACACCTTTTTCTGTAGCATATGACAAAGAAGGATCAAGGCCCAATTAGTGCCTTTACAATCATGAAGAAGTAGGCCCCGCTTGATTAAAGTTGATGAACAAAGAAGCCCAACTAGGTGGGCTGTTAAAGTTTAAGCAACCTACATATTTATGTATATTCGTTTAAACTCAGGTGTTAATTTTCGGATAAGAATGATATATTATCCACTAGATATACATAAAATTATTTTTCAAATTTACCCAACACTAATCACAAAGTAATATCTCAACATATATATATATATATATATTTTATCATGGGTTGAAGGATTGGCGTGGAGATTAGTGGCAGATCTAAGAATTTTTTGGCATGCACACCAATAAAAATGATTATAAAATAAATATTTTTATTGCATCATATTGATATATATTACAGTAAAAAATAGAAAAGAATAAATTAATAAACAATCCTCATAATTATTGTCTATATGGTATCATCATTTGAAACCACTGCAAAATTTGTTTCGTCCCTTTTATGCTATCAAAGATGCCCTTCTCTGTGTTATCCAAAAAAGAAAAAATAATGTCCTTTTTTATAGATAATTAAGCAATCATTCAATGGCTCATCTCCCTTATAATTGCAAATTCAACTCTTCATAGTATTCATTACAGAGAAAGCTTTATCAATAGATGCATTTGCTATTAGTAAGATTTAGGCTAGCTTAATAAGAAAGTACACTAATAGACATATAAAATGTTTTTTTGTCTTGATTAATTTTTAAAAGAAATCACTGATTTTTTCTAATTTTAAAAATCTTTTATTTTAACGCACATATAAAATATAATCTTGAAGTTAAATATTAAGTGCAAAAATTTTAATTCCAAATAAGTGATTTGAATAAAATTGAGCAAACTATAGAAACTTTTTCTTATTTCTCATTGAATAACACAGGCTCAATAATTTGAGAAATTTATCCATAACTAACAACAAATAAACAATATAACATATATTAAGTGATATTTTAAATACAAAAAATACAAAGAGAATATCCTAAACAATATTTTAAACACAAATAAATAATATGATAATTTGGAAGCAAGACAAATTAACAGAGGATTGATATAACATAAAAGAGTAATAATTTAATAAGTTGTCGCATTTTCCCTTACTACATTTTTCTTGTATATTGAATATGATCAACAAAACAAGCAAGAACACTGAAAGACGTAGAATAAGAGGGGATAGAGGTACTTTGGGAGTCTATTGTGGTATGGATTGTTAGAAAGAAAAGCGCCCCAAGAAAACTCAACACAGAGCGCGAAACGGCACACAAATAAACCCAAAGGATTACATGGATGCTCTAGCTATTGGGCTTAGTGAAAGAATGAAATAAGAAAAAAAAAGGGCTTTGTTCACATATAATGGGCTTAACCTTCGAAAGAACATGCTAATAGGCAAGCATTTTATATTTTGTTAGAACAGTGATAGATTTACGTTTGTAAGTATCTGTTTCTTTTACGCATAGAAGGAGGGGCATTTAAATGTACTATTTTTTTGTTTTTTTGTTTTGGTACAAATCTCAAACGTACCATTTTATTTTTGTTTTTGCCTTATACATATAAGTCAAGTAAAAATAAAAGCGTAGAACAATTATTACCCTTTTGTTACGTGGGTACTCTTTTATTGTGGCATCTTAAATTTTGTCATGTGGACATGCATTTATTATATATACATATATATATTTATATAAATTTTCAAAACATGTTGTGGGCACCTAGCTACGCTCCTTACAACATGTATCCGCCCGGCATGTAGATTGTCGAGAAAACCTTGTACAAGGGAGATGGGAAACGGCATGTTTTCATTGTTGGCTTGCAAGAATACAGAGTATCTAATGTTGAGACAATCAAGAATTTTATTGTAGGTAATGTTACAAGAAGTACCGGTACAACTGATGTAAACGAGGAATCCTTTCGACGCATGCTGTAGTTTAACTTTGTATCAAGAGATAAGTTGATGGGACTCAATCAAAGCCGGCTCGAGTTGTAGTTAAGCTATCTATTATAGATCTTGCTGGAAGTGAAATACTACAGATAATGACAAGCAAACAAGGTGGGTTATATACATTTGACATTTTAAGCATTATCGCACCACTATGTCTTCTAAGATTCTGGTAGCATATCTTTAATCTGAGTAATTGCTCCCTTTTTTACTTAAATAATTTTCTTGTTTGCTAAAACCAAAATTATTAATTTTCTTCACCAATTTTACCCCTATTTGGCATGGTTGCCATTAAAATGCTCAACTTACACTCACCTTTCTCTATTTAGTAAAATACCGTTACTTTATCTTATTGGTTTTTAGTATTTTAATTCTTCTATGCAAGGGTATTTTTCTTTTTTTTTAAAGAAAACAAAACTTTTAAATATCAAGACAATATAATTATTTTCTAATTGTTGTGCATCTTCTTTAAAAAGATAGTTGTTTAAGTACAGAAAGAGTATGTGTTAATGAGTATGTATTTATTACTATTTTTAATGGGGTATTTGTATAGCTAATTAAGTTATACTCCTCCTTTCCTAAATAATTGTGTTTTAGAAAAAAAAATTTATTCCTTTTTAGTTCACTTTCCTAAAATCAAGACTTCATTATTTTGGTTATCAACTTTACCTTTATTTACCGTACTCCCCACTAAATGCTCAATCAATTCTCACCTCTCTCTATCATGTAAAATACAATTACTTCATCTCGTTGATTTTTTGTATTTACATATTTCTGTGCAAGGGTATTTTGGTAAAGAAATCAAAAATTTTTTAATATTAAGATATTTTAATTATTTTTTTAATTTTTGTACATTTTCTTTAAAAGATTATTTAGAAATAAAAGAGCACCATTTATAATTTGCTCTCTGCATAACTTTTGCTGTCACTGAGATAAATTTTTGATAAGTTGGAGCCTTATAATTCATTTCTTCAATATATTATTATGCTTAAAGCTAATAGTTAAAATCAATTCACTTTAGCCAACTTATATATATATATATATATATATATATATATATATATATATATATATATATATATATATATAAGATCACTCTTTCTATGATTCTCCTACTACTTCTTCAGATAGCATGAGGAATCGCATATCAAAATATATTTATTTTCACTAAAAGAATGTTATTAATAACTTTTTAGCATTTACTTTATTTATTAAATATTTGATATAATATCAATTAATTTTTCAAAAATAATTTATTATTTTAAGATTAATTTTTTAAATTCACATGTAATATATGTATTTAAATATTAGTTAAAAAAGATAAATATATATAGATATTCCTTTAATTTTAAGTCAATTGCAAGTATAATTATTTAATTACAAATATCGACAAATACATTCTTTCAATTATCATAACAATATAAATACACTCATTTAGTTCATTTATCATTAAATGCTAACAATTATATAATTTATATATAATTACTAATACAGATGATATTTTTTAATTAGTCATTCGAATTAGCAAAGTACAAGATTAGAGTCATTTACAATATGAATCAAAGCATCAGATTCACTAGCCGCTCACAATATGAAAACAGAGCACCTGATAATGAAACATAGCATGAGATTAACTATTCACAATATCAGATTATTTTCCTTTTTCTCGGATCTTTTCTTTCTAGTTGGATGTTTCTTATCTTTTCATCTTGACAGATCTGCCCCTTGTTCTCTAACCACAGTCTACAAGCTTAGGACCCAGGAGAATCTAAACCCATTTCTCTTTCCCATCATCGTATGTTGCTGCCATCCAAAACTCTCTTGTGTGAATAATACAAAATTTTGATACATTAATATTTTAAAAATTGTCTTTTATATTATATTATTATAAATTAACACAATTAATTCATGTGCTCAATAAAATAACATGCAACAATTAAAAGTAATAAATACAAAATAATTAATTGTCATTTCATAAAAATTTCACGTGACGTATGTTAGATAAAATGTTTAAAAAAATAGATTAAAACCAAAATATATAGAGGTAGTGCAAAGAAAACTCAATAATAAAAAAAATTAAGACGTGACAAAGGAAATATTAAGAACAAGATTGAAGATATATTTTCGCATCAAGAGTGACTTAACTTCTATGAAGGCCCTTTGGGCTTTTTCTTTTTGTTTGCTTTTTTTTATTTTCTTAATAAAAAATATTATGTATATTAATAATTATGAATAAATTATATGATTATTAATATTTAACAGTAAATAAATAAAAAGAATCTATGTATATTGAATGAGTGTATTTCTTTATTTTTGTAATTAAAGTGTATTTACAAAGGAAAATGATAGTCTCACATACAGTAAAAGATGTGCATGCAAAGATAAAAAAAATTAAAAAGAGAGGAAAGGTAACAGGGTGAAAAATATATATATAATTTTTGCATCATCAGTCATTTACAAATGACTAAAGTTAGAAAAATGTGTACTTTTTCCCTTAAAAAAAAAAAAGAACAGATATTATTTCTTTCACAGTAATAGTCAAGTCTTGGCATAGTTTCTTCACTATACACGCGCTCCATGAATTGGAAGGCAAGATATCGCATCTAAAGAAAAGGATGATCGAAGTATTTTGACTAAGACACTTGAGCAATAAGGCTGCAATTAGTATTGTAATAAAATGTCCACTTGGATGAATCATGAGTTAAAACTGTTTGATATCTGATTAAACAATCCACTAGTGGGAAGCCATTATCAATTGCATTTTGAAAACCAGAAAGCCCCCACCTTATCACCAAATTCAGATATACAGTTCTATATATCAGGTTTTTCTAATGAGAAAGATCAAGGGAGTTGTGACAAACAAATGTAGAGATAAAAACATAGAAGTATATGACCTTTAGATCTTATTGTTATTGTCAAAGTAGGAATATGAAAGTAATATATATTCCATTTAAAATAGTTTTATGTACTACTATTACCCATCATAATTCAAGCCTTTCTCGTTTTGGTCTGATCAACCCTGATGTAAGAGTTTTGGGGAGGAAAGAAAAAGGTAAAAATATTAGCATGAGGAGATTAACTAGTCTCTTCATTTGTTAGCTGTTTGGAAGGAGCACCCAGACACAAGCGAACCCACAGCACTATAGATCTCCATGGAACATGGCTAGAGATTTAGAAAGACTTTTAGTTAGCATGAAAAACTGGAAACAAAACACTGGATCATAGTTGAAAGAAGGGAAGGAATATGAAATAATATAAGTCATTGTTGAGTAATAATATGCTCTCAGGTAATACGGGAACACTAAACTGTAACTATCCATGAAAAAAAAAAAAGGAATTGTTTAGTGGCAATTTTATAAATTATCAAAAAATATGATCTTTTTTCTTTTTCTCTCAAATTTTCCTTTTCTTCCTCTTTCCTCGTCATCCCTTACGGCAAACCCATCCCCTTTTTCTTTCTCGATGCCAAACTATCATTCCCATCCCCATTTTCTACCTTTTTCTTCACATTCATCTTATCTTGCCTCCTATTACACTTAATTCTCATAAATCTCTCATTTTCTTTCTTTTTGTCAACTGCATAGTCATAAATTGTCATTATTTGTCAAGAAAATTTTGTGCTTGATGATAATGGGTTTAGATAGCTTCAAGCTCAATATCTTTCTATATTTTGAATGACTAAGCTAAATCTTTCTTGATTCTTCATAGTTTTAAAGATTTTTTTTTTTATAGAACCTTAACCCAAAATAACTTTTTCTTTAAACTTTTTCTCTATTGGTATCCCTTGTTTCAATCCGTTATTGTATGCTTCTTAAATTATTTTCAAATTGCCATATAAATTAATTTAATTTTTCTTGTGTAGTTATGATTATGAGCTATATATTTCATGAATATTTTGAGAGTTTGCATGTAGATGGAATCATGAAAATAATTATTGAAGGTTGGATAATGACTTTGAGCACTTAAAATATTTTTAAAATTAAGTGTTGTCATTTTAATCATTGTCTTGACTCAAAAATCTCACTTTGTTGAGGTTATGATGTGTTGTGGTAATGGGTATATCATCCACAGAATTATTTTAGTTATTTGAGTACTTTGTGCATAGTTTAATGTGTGATTTAATTTGTTTATTTTGATAAATTCATTGGAGACTTTTCAACTCCTATCCACTTGATCTATTGAAAGTAGATTGAGATTTTTCACTTACTCTATTATGAATGTATATGGACATTGTGGTATTCTTTCTAATTTTAAATCATTCCTTTATGCATTATTTTCATATCACATGATACATTGAAATTCACATATTCACTACACTATTTTACTTATGTACGGTAACTTTATGTGGTTTAATTGATTTTATTTTTGCAATCATTCTCACATTAAAATATGATTTGTCAACATTAGGAAACAAGTTATTCACTAAACTATTTTTATGAATATTTGATCTAAAGCTAGTGTTAAGTTGAAAAATGTTGGATTGGTTATCTTTATGTCTATATTTTCTTATGCTAGATTGGATTAGCTTTAAACTTATAATTTGGATATTATGACTTGAAATGTGATGTGGCACTAACAACCAATGTTGTTGATAGAATCTCTCAATGTTTATTTATGAAATATATTTTTATTTCTTTAATTTTGATTGATTTTCTATCACTGTAAAAAAATGTTGTGTTGGAATTTATTGCCATTAGTTGAGGGTAATGGCCTATATACATGTATAAGTCAGAACAGACTCTATGGAGAATGATTTGGTGTACATTTTGTGTGTCTTAGGTGATAATTATGGATAGGGATGTAAATCAAGATATGGATGTTAGTATGGATATGGATTCAAGTATAGATCAAGTTATGGATATGATTATTTTTGAATTCCATGGGGATTAATCTAATATAGTGGTGGTGCAACAATAAAAATTAAGTTAATTGGGGAAGGTCTAGTGTATATACTTTACAGATGTCTCTTGAGACTCTAGGATGATCTAGTGTATATTTCTTAAGATCTCGAGTATTAGTCCCCATGAAAAATAATTTTGTGCATACTTTATTTGAATTGTTGTGTGTGTTTCCTCACAATTATACTTTTTTAATCTAAATTATTTTAGTAAATATTGTTTTCATGAATATAACTAAATTATGAAATGCTTTACTTAATATTCTTTTGAATTTCATTTTTTAAATTACTCATAAAACATTGGTTTAAGAATTTATAGAACTATCTTTTTACCCAGAAGATGTTTCATAAGCTTCCTTTGAGGGGTGAATATTTTTTTATTACTTGTTTAAAAATTGTTTATGAAAAGAATTATGAATTTGTTATTTGAAATTCCTTTTAATTCTTAAAGTTCATTTGTTGTTTAAAAATATTATGTTGTGTGACATGTTTGTCATTCAGTTTTGTTGCTTTGTGCATAGATATGAAATTCATATGACTTACATTTTCTTTGTGTATATTTTTTTACATAAAAAATATTCTGTTTATTGATCTTCTAAGATGTTGTGACTCTTGATGATTACTCAATTTAAATTCTTTATATAGTGTTAGACCTTAAATTTTGTAGCCACAAGAGTGTTTTTGTGTTTCATAAACCATTATATTTAATTTTGATGATATTAGTACATAAGCATAATTTAAATATTCTTAGATTAAAATATTACGCACTCTTATATTTTGAAAATATTCATATTTTTGAAGAAATTCTATCAAAATTTTAAAAATTTTAGGTTATTATATATCTTTAAATTAAGTCTTTTAATACTTACAAGCTTTCCAAGAAGTTTTAGACTAATTTAACTTACGTGACCGTGACATAAAACCTCATAAAAAGTAAAACTATCATAAGAATAAATAAATCCAGCAATTCCATTTATGAAATTTTAAAAATTTAATAATTCAAATTTTTTTGTAGAAAATGTTCTATAGAATTTTGCTTAATGCCAAACGGATTAAGCATTGCTTTTAACTCCCTTATGTTTCTCATGCTAAGCCATGCAGCAGCTGAAATAGCTACAATCTTTCTCTGAATTTCTTTGAATTAAACCCTCATTGTTAAAAAAGAGACCTGCCTACAAGCAAAATAAGGAAACCGCTGTATAGAAGAAAACCAAGCAAGGAAAGTAACTACAAAGAAAGGCGGATGCATTGCCCCTTTCTATATATCTTCTCATATCACCGGTCGGGGGTGGTTTTCTATCCCTACAATGCATCTTTTACGTGTTACACAACCTTTTGCACAGTTTTGGGGCCTCCCCCGTTTAGATTTAGATTTAGATGTAGCGCGGCTTCGGCCAAGACGCCCAAGTCATCACTGCAAATCTGATTTTCATCGTTCTCCTCATTTAGTCACTGAACTAGCGTTTAAACCAGTCCAATATCCTTCCTTTTGAACTTCTTCTATTTCAACTTCCCCAAGAACAGATTCTTAATTTTTCTTCTTTGGCGCCTCCTTGTGCAGTGGCAGGAATGGTAATGTGAGAAAAAATGGACCAAGGTACAAAACTAGCAGGACCTTTTGCAATCTTTGAATTTCCACTCTTATGTTATATTAGATACATGGCATCCTGTGCTGCATTGGGCATATTATTCGGACCATATTCCACTTCACTTCAAAGATTCCATTGGTACAAAGTTCCAATGAAGTGTTCGGGAAGACTTTCCCTCATGCATGTTTAAAGCTACTGATTTACTCGCCTCTATTGCGGGAGAGTATGGACTACAGGTAATTGTACCAATATAATTGACCCAAAAAGTTTAAGGGTTCGGCCGGATGATTCTTCTGCTGCATCTTCTTTTGTAGAAGTACTTTCTTTGGAGAAAAGATCGATTTTCTAGGCATAAGATAAAACAGGAGAATGTCAAAATATATACCACTTTTTTTAGCTATTCTAGAGTTGATATTGCAGCCAAGAAAACGAAATAGATTAGGAATTACCATAAGAGGTTGATCATTATGAGCTGAATCAGCATTTAGTCCAGCTGGTTGTGGAAATCCACTGATGGATGAGATTGGGGATAAGCTTTCGTTTGCCTCATCTGATTCAGAGGAACCCAGCGTGTATGAACCTACTGCAGATAATATTGACTTGGGAGATTGGTTTTCTTGATCAAACTCAGATGACTTCAGAGAATTAGACCCCATTGGCTGCTCTGGATTGGAGATTTCTTTGTTAGTGTGCTCTACAATCTTACGAGGATAAGGATGCATCGGCTTTCGTTTTGGTCGCGGAGGTGGGATTTCAATGGATTCCATTGAGCTTGTACGTTTCCCACCAGAGTCCCGAAGAACCTACCACAAAGATAAAACGTAAAGCGTCAGAGCCAATTCAAGCATAGATTGTTGAAACCATAAACTACAGATAGTCTCCACTCTCTACATATCCTGGTGTCATAAAATTTTAACATACTATAACATATGACATAAAGAAAGTATGGTAGAAGATGGGTACTGAAATAGAGCAGCAGTAAACCTTTGAAAAAAACTTCTGAGCATGACTTCGAATCTGAACTGCAGTCTTTGTGCCAACATGTTCTGTGGTGAAATTAAAGGATCTCAAGATTTAGACTAAGTACAATCATACTCCATTTATTTATCTATATATTTTTTAGGGTAGAAAACTTGATAACATACTTGCCTAAGAATCTAAGATATAGAAGTTCCAATTTAATCATACCTTCAATCCGTCGCCATGCCCGGCCATACAGCTTTAGAGCTTCAAGGAACTTCTTATGCTCTTCATCTGTCCATCTCTCTCGCTGTTTTGTAATAGTATAAGGTTTCCTTGCCTAATGCAGTAGACAAAAATTCATTACGATTGAGAAAACTAAGATTCACAATCATCAACTTTCTATGGCATGCACCAAGTACATGGAATTTGGGGTGAACCTTAGGTGCAAACTCATCATTCCCACAAGAAAACTGATCATTGAGTTGAATACTTGTAACAGAATGTAGTCCAGAACTCAAGGATACTCCATTTCCTCCTGGGAGACCACCATGTGATCTAGTAACTCCATTTTGATCCTACATCCAATCCAAAGAGCAAGGAATTTAATTATCAAGAGAAAAAATTATCAAGTTCATAAACTAGAAGTACCGACTAGAGTTACTTAGAAACAGAAATAAGTCAAGGAACCCTTTGTATTTCTAATAGGCATACTGCAAATATCTACGATAATCACAATTCTCATACTGACATGACTCCCAAGAAAGAACAAATAGTGCAGTCTGTTGATTTGTCTATTACTTAACTAAACCCAACAACAACCACGCCAGTTGTCCCATTGGTATAAGATAAATATAATTCAAAAAGCTGAGCTGAACTGAAGCATTTAACTTTCCTTTTTCAGATGTGTCAAATAATTCTAAGCCATTTACGACACATTTTAATATTTGACATTTGAAGAGATAATCCTGATCACATCACAATTCTCTTTTCTAACCCCTTTTGTCAAAAAAATCTGTCCAACCCAAAACCTAGGAGTATTCAGATGTAAATCAGACCATGTCACAAACAAAGAACACCAATCTCCGCTCCGTACACAAACGAGAGTATAATATCAAGGGGGAAAAAAAAGAGTAGAAACGTAGTGTTATACATACTTGAATCGCCATAGTTGCGGAAACTACTAGTCTAAGATCTTCTCAACAGTGCCAAAATTCTTTAGCTTCGCCGTTGGATGTTACTGCCTTCCCTTACTCAAAGAACCAGAACACCTAACTGTGACGCTAAGCTTTCGCTGTGCAGTCCCCAAATGGGAATATAACCAAAAATTGCAAATGCTCGTTTTTTGTTTCTCTCTCCCGTAAAATACAAAAAATAAAATAAAATATACAGAATTGAACCTTTCCTCTTGATAAAAAATAAAGTTATCTTACAAAAACTGCCTTGACTAAGTTTCTGAAGTCCCAGCACAGAAACAAAGAACCTTATAATTGTAAGATCCGGCGACCCGCACACTATTCAAAGGCCTCAAAGCTTGGTGATGCCGCTGAATCCATTCCACAGATTTATCCACCGAAATCAGAAGACTTTTGTCAGAGAACCCTGCAAATCTTCTTTTCAGGGTAGAAAAATACACTACAACTTTAGGTACAGAATAGTAGCAACAGTGACTCAGGGTCAATAGAAAGAGGACATAAACCACCCAGAATAAAAATCAACAAAAACCACAACCGAAATAGCTTGAATGGTTCCCCTGAAACGAATTGGAAGAGGAATCAACCCACAATGAACCAACAAATTAAACAAACACTAGTTTTCCTATCAGCGGAACACTCAACCCCTGAGCGTAAATTGTCCGCGGGGTCCATTTACGCTGGCTCTAATGGATTACAGAGAGTTAGTGTTACAAAGAAGCAGAGAGCGAGAGAGTGTTCATATCATGAGATGAGGAGGTGAAAAGAAGAAGAAGAAGAAAGGGAACGAGAAGAACAGGGGAGAGGTTAGATACATAGAAGGAGGGGAGGGCACCGCTGTTGATGAGTGAGACGGGCATTTGCTGTGATGGAAAGAAAAAAAGAGCAGCACGGTGGAGCCACGTCAGATGCTTGAATTAGTGATTTTCGTTTTTGTCGTCGTAAAAATGATTTTCTGTTTATTCACCATCGAAATCTGGAGAGCTGGATGGAATCTTGTGGCTCACGTCGAAAGTGTGCATCGCCACGTGGCAGTAGGTGTCGTGTCTGCCTTCTCGCTTTTCCGAAATTTGGTGCCTTTCTTAATTCGGTGGGCGAAAAACGTACCAGCGCATTTGGATAACTCCAACATCGTCCATACTCGCAGTTGTGACTGTTCGACAACACTACTCGCGCATGGAAACGCCACGTGCGCATCAACAAAGTACACAATTAAAGCGTGGCCTATCTTTTTTCCAATTCCTAAGCAGATAAACGTGGCTAAGTGTAACTGTTTTGTTTTTCGGTGCGATCGACTAAATATAACCGTTATATATACTTCAAAATATCAGTTGCTAATATGTTAATAATTATTTTTATTTTGTACATTTTTTTATGAATTTACTACTCTTGTACAGATTTAAAAATTTATTAATCAAATATGAATGGGTAATCTCTTAGATTATAATTTAAATTGTAGACTTAAAAAAATTTAAATTTTTATATAAATATATTATAAATTTGGATTTATAAAAATAGAATGATCATAAATTTGAATATTCAACTTTTAGCAAAATTTTACTATTGTTGATAATTTTTTTGTCTTGAGTGGCTTAATTTATAAATTTATAATTTCTGGGTTAAGTATACAACGTACTAAAAAGTAAAATTCATAAAATTATACTATATGAAAATGAAAATGAGTAAAACTGTTTTTTTTTCAAAATTTTTATTTATGAAAACACTATTTTATTCTAAATTTACATTATCTTAACATTTAAACAATATTTTTACTAAAATTAAATTCAAAATTATTTTCTTTATTCATAATGTGTTTTATCAAAAAAAAAAAAAGGAATTTTACAATTTTTTAATATTTAAAATTTCTTATAAGTATTAAATATAATATCAATTAACTTAATTAAAAAATTATAACAAATTATCTTTTAGAAAAATTCTTGCTTTCAAAACATGTGTATAAAGGCTAGTAATTTCAAGAAAAGCATAAAGTTGACAAAATGTTTTATTTTAAAAAGAAATTTTTGGTTCGTAACAGAATAAAATTATTCTGTTACTTTAAATGATGGTTGATAGTCATTTTATTTACATATGCCAAATAAGGAAAGTCTAGAATATAGAGTTGTTTACTTAATGACAGATGAGTCTTGACTTAAATTTTCACTTTCCCATGATGTATGTTTCATATATATATATATATATATATGTATATATGTATGTCCAATCTCTTATATATTTACCATGAATCAGTGCAATATTTTTTGGACAAAAAAAGAGTATGTATAATTTATAACGATTCCTTATATTTAATGTTATCTGATTTTAATAATTTTTATTTTATATTTAAATTTTGTATATAAATTTCATTTTTGTTAACATTTTTATTTTTATCTTTTTCCTATTTTATACCATAACTTAGAGATTCAAATTCAATTTATAACACAAAAATAATTATTTATGATGCTTAAAAACCTCCTTTCAAAAAAAAAAAGTACAATACCTAAACAATTCCTCTATGTTAACATTTTTATTTTTATCTTTTTCCGATTTTATACCATAACTTAGAGATTCAAATTCAATTTATAACATAAAAATAATTATTTATGATGCCAAAAAAGAAAAAGTACAATACCTAAACAATTCCTCTAACTTATATTGTTTTTAAATCTATTCACACAAGTAAAAGAAGCTCTTTTAAAAAATTATTTAATTATTTTTTAAAATTAAATTATACTTGATATATTTTATGTACAATTTATCAACTTTTCATATAAATAAAACAAAAAGCACTATTTTTTAATCGAAAAATTTAGCATTACTTTTTTTAGTTTGTCTTGTGCAAAATAAAGTTTGAAATATTTTTAAAATGTTATTTTAAATTATAAAATTTTAAATTTTTTATTAATTAAATAATAATAATGTATAAAAAAGCAATACAAGTGTCAATCTTGGAAAGCGAGTAGCGAAACGCAGAGAGTAGAGGAGGAGGTGCGAGTGGGGCAAAAAGACGGAGATTCCAATTAAAGAGATAATGTAATCCGTATTAATGGCACGATATTTGTGAGGTGGGGAAAGGGTTAAATATCTGCAGCCTCAAAAGATAGCGAGGGAGAGAGAAGAGTGCAGGGAAGGCCGAGAGCTATGGATCATGAGGAGAGAGAAACCACGATGAGGAGGAGGAGGAGTCATTGTGAGCTGGTCTCCCGTGGGACTTTCCGCTTTGCACTTTTCGCCACGTCATCACCACTTGCCGCCCCGCTTTTCAAACCCCGCCACATGTAGTACCAGAAAGCGATAGAGATCCTTCCTCGCCACTCGTTTTTTCCAATTCTTATTTTTATTGCAAAATCTTAAAATTTAATGGCCACATCTTTCTCTGGGTTGAGTACAATAAAGATTGTTACGCAGGTTAGTGTAGCGTGGAAGGTTGCAGACAGCATTCAAAAGTGTTAGGTCCAGTGTCCTCTTAGCTAAGATATTCGGCCGATTCGCTTTGCTTTTCTGCTGGAATCGTGGGATTTCACTGTGACACTTGATAAAACAGTATATATATTACGCCAATTTTACATAGCTTGGGGTAAGGGTTTTTTTTTTAAGTATTTTTGTAATTTTATTTTTATAATATAAAATTTATATTATTAAATTTATAAGAATTACAAATTAAAATTCTAAACAATTCACGCAAGTCAGAACAAAATTGAGATTTCCATTCAACAACAGCCCAAAAAAGAGAGCTTTACTTTTGCATTGAAGGAACTTGGAGTAATCACAAGATCAAATTAAATGAATACATGAATGGGACGGATCAAATTGCCCCACTTGTTATGTACAATTTATCTATAAGCGTCGGTGTGTCTAAGCCCAAAACTTGATTGGTGAACAAAATCAGAAGGGAATTAAATCAAACAAGAATAGCACAAGTACAAAGATTGAAGGAGATTAAAGAGGATGGAGTTGGAGATATAGGGATTCTGGGGTTTAGTGGGAGAAGTGAAGGAGAAGGTTGGTATGGGGGTGAATAGGGAAGAGGGTAAACTGTACAAGATGGTGGGAAGACATGGTTCAACGCATCACGATCCAACTGATTGTAAACCCTTCTTCAGAATTAGATGTAACATCTCCCTCCCCTCCAAAATCCCCATAACCCTTAACCCATATACAACTCCGTTAAAGCCTTTGCTCCTGCCACCGTCGCCAATCTTGATCATGGATTCGACTTCCTCAGCTGTGCTGTCGATGGCCATGGTGACTTTGTTTCCCTCAATGTTGACCCACATCAACACCATAGTGAAATTTCCATCTTTGACATTTCCGGGGACAACATCAAGATGCTTAGCAAAGCCCACTTTGGAATTGCACCACCATCGAAGTCATGAAAATGCTATGATAGGTTTGCAATGGAAGTTGTCAAATTTGTTAGGTTGTTAAAGAACAATTTTTTGTTGAAATTGAAACACAATGGTTGATTCATTTGTAGACTGTAAATGAGTTACTTGTTTATCTGTATTAAGGTTCTTGCAAATGAAAATGGGGATCCCGGATGGAAGCACATGTTAGTAGTGGACTCCAATGGTCCAAAATCACTTAATAAGGTGTTCCAATGACCCAAACTCCTTTTTTCAAAGAATAACCAAGGAAATGTTTCAAAGGCATTTCCTTCCCTATTCAAAAATAAATGTATTACTCAAGTATGTTTTACTTTCCAAAATAAAATCCACGCAAATGTTTTCAACCTAAACCTTCTTCTAACAATCAAACTTTAGTGCCAATATGCTACTCTAAAAAGGAGTAAGGAAATTGGATGGCGTGATGGCTTCTCTTCTAATAGCTTGGAGGGATGTGCATTTTGCTAAGGCCCACCTAAGATGGGGAAATCTATCTTAATGCCTTTTATAAGAGTCTTGGTACTCCCCTTCAACCTAAATATTCTTCCAACATAAAATCATAGTGCTAATAGGCTATCCTAAGAAGGGTTATGGAAGTTGGATGGCATGACACCTTCACTTCCCATAGCTTGAGGGAGGAGCATTTTGCCAAAGTCCACCCGAGCTAGGGGATCTATTTGAATCCTCTTTTTAGGCTCATTAGGACCTACCTTTAACTTCAACTTGTCCCAAACTTGTTGATATCCATTTTTTCCTTAAACCTTTTCCAACATTCGAACCTCAATACTAGTAGGCTACCTTAAGAAAGGTTATCGAAGTCAGATGGCATGACGCCTCCACTTCCCATAGCTTTGAGGGGTATTTTGCTACTTGAGATAGGAAGATCTATCTCAATACTTTCACAAGCCTAGAGGTACCCAAATCTCTCAACCTTAGTTTAACCCAATCTCCCATTGCCTAGATGAAGTTTTCATATAGACAAATGATACTTGGGTAGATACCCTCTTTTGCGAAAACATAATGCTTTATCAAAAGAAAGTAGGTTCAAATTTCAAAGGTTATTCCATCTAGTTATGATTTTAACTACTACCCACCTATTGCCACCTCTTATGGTCCATTGTTGACCCAATGAAAGAAAATGATAAGACAAAATAAAAACAAAATGGCAACAGTAGCAATTTTAGTGCATGGATTGAATTAGAAGAGTGACATAGTTAAGATTATTGTGATAGTGAAAGAGCATTGTAGAATACTAATATCTTCTCCACACTTGACCAATTCTCGAACCCAATTTTTAGAGTGTAGACCATTTTTTAAAAGCGTCCAATATCTCACCAAAGTTTAAATTGGTAGCAACTCATTCTTTTCCTTTTTAAAATATGCATAACCTCCTTCTTTAAAACTCAAATTCCCTTTTTCTTGGAATCACTGCTCTTACATCCTAATATTGCAACTTGTGTTATCACCTTTGCCCTGTCACGAGCCTCCATGCCCTCCATAGCTTAAGTTTATGATCTTGAGTTAATGTGGAGTACCCAATGTTTATGGAGTGCCATGAGCCCAAACCATAAAGCCCTTGCAAAGACCACTAGCCACCTACATCCACAACTAAGTTTGGTCAACAAGGTGATAACCATGGTAGCTTTGATCTACTCCCTTGAGCACCAACTTAGACTAGGCTCATTCCAATTTAGTTTTAAACAAATGAATTACTTACCTTTCACTTACTGAACCACATTTGATAGGTGGCAACTGGGATCTCACCTCAGGTCATGAAGGGTTGATTTAACTTTAACTGAATAACCTCAATCAAAGCCTGTATCCCTAGGTGGATGACTTTAAGCTATTGGAAACTATGAATGAAGAATGTCTATAATTTTAAGTTAATGAAAAAGTGACAAAATTATTTAAATTACAATAGAATTCAAATTAAAGGAAATGAACATACCTAAACCTTGTGTTAGACTTAATGAAGTGTCTTGGAACTGAACTAGTCCCTACCTGATCACAGACCAATGGGGATATAGGGCAAACTCAACTAGGAGGAAGAGGTATATACTAATCTAGGTGTAGAAAGAACCAATGAAAAAGGAGTAGAGCTAGGGTAGATGTGATAACTAAATAAGTGGTTAGTGGAAGGTATCTTGGTGTTGGTATCATGGTCATCTATGGTGGCTAGGGTGTGGGGAATACCAATAGTAGGGATGATGTGGGAGGAATAGGCGAGGTATTGAGAGTGGCTAGGGTAGTGGGAAGGATGGGTGAAGTCTAGCTAGAAGATGTGGAATGACCGTCCATCCAAGGTCAACAATACTCTCTACCTACAGATCCTAAACCTTGATCTTTGGATAACATCTAAACATGTTTTTTCTTTTAAAAAACCTAGATAATAAGCCAACAACTTATGGCTACTAATTCTTACTTTATTATGTTGTATTCCTATTTAAAACTAATTTCTAACCTTATAAAAAAAGTAAAATATTAAATTCATAGATTTACTTTAATAAATGAATAAAAATCTATAAAAATTGTTATGGTAAACTTCAATATGTATCAGTGCATAGATATGCACCTGGAAAATGTTTTAAGGAAGTGCCATATGAGTCTTTGTCAAACATGTATTGCATCCTATCTCTAAGGAAAACATTTTGCTATTGGAAGTGGTTCAAAATTTGACATTCTAAGGGAAGCAAGAGAGGCAGGCACATCTTAACGACTTATGTTTTTTTTTAAAACTAGCTTATTTCTTACCTTTGACTTAACCCATAGTCAAGTTGGTTCTCAAAACTAGGGTAACTTTAGAGAAAAACTTCAATGTTATGAGACTCCTTGGTAGCCTTCAATAGTTTATCATATATTGATTTAATTTCAATAGAAACATATTTTCCTCAGGAATAGGATGCAATACACAATTGATAAAGACTCCATATGGCATTTCCCACCACTTTGCACAAAATATTTTCTAGGTACATATCTATGCAGTGATACATAATAAGGTTTGACATAACTTCATTTTATGAAAATTTTAAGAATAAATTACTTCAACCTCCCTTCTCTTTTGCTCTTCTTACACAAACCCCCTCTCTTTTTAAAACCTACACTAGTCTCCCTTGTATTTTATAAATGTGCTATACATAAACCCAATTTGCTATGAATTGTTAGACATGCCCATAGTTAAGAAGTAAAACTTTCTCTTCTTAAACTCTGTGTATGATCCCTTGTGCAAAAATGGTTTCATATGTGTCTTTTCTAATTTATAAATTTTTTCATAAAATACAAGAAAAATACTAAAAATGTCTTTGTAGTATTATTTTCTATATTTTGTTCTAAATGTTCAAAATGAAAACATGTTTTATTTTTTGTGTTTTGTGAAAAAAATTATAAATTATAAAAAGATTCATTTGAGATCATTTTTGCAAAGGAAATCAAACATGTATTTTAAGAGTAGAAAAATTTCTTACTCAATTAATAAGGGTAGCTTTGACAAATCATAGCAAATTTACTACTTAAATAAGGGTATTTTTGACAATTTGAGTTTATGTGTAGAGCAATTATAAAATACAAAAAAGATTAGAGTAAGCTTTGAAAATAGAGAGGTTTTTATAAGAAGTGCAAAATAGAAGGGAGATTAAAGTAATTTATTCATATTTTAATTATATACTAATGCTTTAATTTCTAATTATATCCAAACTTTATTCCAAGTTTGTATTCCTATTTAAAACTAAAATCCACAAATATACAGTTGGATATAATAAAAATCTTTATTAAAATAAAGTTTTTGTCTTATGTCATATGTATGACTACATACACACCCATAAAATGTTTTAAATGAGTTGGTAAGCAATGCCATACAAACTCTGTTATACATTTGTTGTATCTTATTCCTGGGATAAACATGATGCTACTTAGGAGGTGATAGAGGGAGATCATAACTTTTCAAGGTTTTTCTCTTAAACTTAGTTCTAATGTTTAATTAACCTATTGTCGAGCTAGTTCTCAAAACTAAGCTAACTTGAGAGAATAAATTCCTCGATAGCCTCCCATAGATTGTTTAATGTTAATCCAATTCTAATAAATTTAAATATTAGAGGAAGAGACACCAAAATAGGGTGGACATAGAAGAGAAATTTCTAACCTGCATAATGACAGTTGGCTCTCGGTGGCTAGAGAGTGGTGTCAAAGGTGATGTATGGAGTAATATGACCACAAGTGAAACCATTTCATAAATTAGAGAGAGATATCATGTAGAAATAGATTAGAGGGAGCACATGGAAGATGAATGATTCACTTGCAAGGTGCATGGAGGTTGACAATGACAGTGGGCTCATGGTGGTCAGTGAGTGGTGTAGGAGGAGCAAATTGAGAGGTAGAGAGAGACTAGGAGAGGATAGAGTTTGTGAGAGACTCGACACAGAAAGAAATGGGAGGGCAAGTGTGCATGGCTGCTATGATTTCTACATTATCAATGAATATTCAATGAATAATTCATCAAAGAATTCAAATGCCATTAAGTGAAACAATGCATTTTGATTACTGATTAATCACTCTCTAGTAATTTTAATTGTTGCAAAAAATATCATTAATTGTTGTCATTATGAGCAATCATGAATTAATGAAAGCTTACCAATGGATACTCCTTTGGTAATATGAAACTAATTGAAATGCAACATTTGGTAAGGATTGACCAATAGTAAGATGGAATACGAAGTATTTTTAAATTATTAATGAATTATCCATCGTTACCCTTACTTTGATTAATAATACTTACACCATAGTTAATAGTAAAAGGGGATTGGTTTACTCTCAAACTTTAAAGGGTTGATCTAGGGACTACGATTGTCATATGCTCCCATGTAGATCATAGGATTTTGAAAAAAAATTAAAATCATTCCTGGAAAGTTAATGAATGAAAGTTAGGTTATATGCATCATGGTTAGACTTAAGTCAATTACTTATACGAATACCAATTTTTTCCTATACTTTGAATGATTGGATCATTGGGCTGAAATATATAAATGTGCCCACTGTACATAAAGTTTCGTGATGATTAGACCATCGGAGATCTATCATTGCACTACTTAAACTTCTTCTTGACATGATGGAAGGTCAAATCTTGTCTAATCTCTTTTTAAATTTTGCCCAAAATGTTCTTGTGAGTAAGATCATCAAATCCAAAACATAGTAAAAGTGCCGATATTCCCTCAATAATTCAAATGCACCATTTTTATTTTTTACTTATCGAGTCATTTATCAAGGGAAAATCATTGAGGGATAATCAGTCATAATTTAGATGCACAATTTTGTTTTTGATGTCATTGACAAACAACACATCCGTAATATTAAAGTAAAATTTTGCACTATTTTTACACTTTTATCCTTACTTTCATTAATAAATGCTTACACTATTTTCATAATAATAATAATCATTATATACAAGAAAAAATATGAAATCAATGACAATATATATATATATATATATATTTCAAATAGATAGCATAATTAACTAATATTCAATAACAGTACAAATTTAATGCATATAAATAACATTACAATTGGTATCACTTGGAGGCCTCTGCTTCATATTGATTGGCATCAGCTGCAAAGTGTTCAATGTCAAATAGGTCAAGTTCTTTAGTGTCTTTAGAATTGGTTGCATATTCAAATTCTTCTTTAATATCCCTAAGTGTCAAAATTTTATTTATATTTTTAATAAAATTTTAACTAAAAAACTCATAATTTATCTCCACTGCCATGTTACCAATGGCACCATCAATGTCATAGTTGCTATAACCACTATTGGCATAGCCCTCGCCCTTGCTATTGCTACCATTATCGTATCACCACCACCATCATTGTCCCCAGTACTACCATCGCCATTGCTACTACTGCCATAGTCACTATCATCGCTACCATTGTTAGACCACCACTGTTATTATTACTGTCACCACTATCACTATCACTATTGTTGCCACAGTTGTTGCCACCGCTTATTATTCTTGGACCACGGCTACTTACACCATAATTACCATTGTCATTGTTATTACTACCACTGCTCCGGCTATGGTTGGATTGTCACTCCATAATTATCATTGTTACCACCATTACTATTGCCACCATTATCGGACCATAATGGAAAAAGTCAAATATTTTATGAAATTGGGGTAAGATAGTCTCTTTAAATAAAATTATCATTTCCAAGGTGTAGGAATAAATGATTTTTACTACTGTACATGGGTATTAAATTTTCATATTTTATGGAAATCTTTCTTTCAAAGAAAAATAAATGTTTGGGAATCATTTTTTAAATCTTGAACCAAATATGTAAATTATTAATTCTAAATATTAAATTCTCAAAAATATCTCAAGATTATGCAAACCAAACACATATTGTTAAATGGCCAAGGTGAAGCTTTGAAGTTGGAAATGCAATGGCATTGGAGGCAAGAGTGACCTTGGGAATACATTGGTAATATTAATAGTATAGGGAATAACAATAATAATGGAATCCAATAGTAATGGTGCGGGTAATGGCAATAATTGAGGAACAAAATCTCATTGCCTCACTTGAAAGTATCAAAATGTCTCAATATAGATTAATTAGCTTACTAATATTACAAATAAATTTTTATGGAACTTTTATTTAAAAAGTTTAGATCATTAAATTCATTGAGTCTGACAAAGATTTACACATCACACAATTAATTGGCAATGATTTCTTAAAATAATAGGGAGATGGAATTAATGGAGGTTTGAGATGCATGTGCTTGTCGTAACACATCGTATCAAAAAAACTGTTCTAGAGGACAATGTTTCACACACATTCAAACTGTTCCAAATAAAAAAAATATTCAATCTAACCATAGAGTCCTTTCTCTCTATCATCTTGAAAGGGTAGACGCTATCATCCTAAAACGATGACATATTTTAGTTGCAAAATAATCATGTAGGAGGCTAAGAAGTTATTAGCAATGAAAAGTCAGAAGCCTAGCAACAAAGAAGTTCAAATATTGCCCTTCAGTCTTTGCATTTATCAACTAGCAATAGTGGTTAGTGACAAGAAAAGAAAATTGGTAAAGCAAAACAAAGTTATTGAGGTGAAGAATCTTAATATAAATTAAGCTAAAATATAAAATATTTCTTGCACTTAGAGCCTATTGTAAAAAATTTCTACACTTTCAATTGCATCAATCAACCTTCTTACCCTTTTACATTGCAACAATTTACGTATTCTGTTGCAATTCTAAATTATTATCGATGCACTGTTAATTTTGACTCAACTATGCATTGTCAAGAGAAAGAGAGGAAGAGGCATGAGAGAATCCGAAGCTTCTCTTCGCAAATTAAGATAGAGCATCAGTCCAATCTCGCTCAGGTAAATGATGGGCTTTTAACGGGCGATCCCCTATTCTCTTCGCTCTTGCTTAAGAATCCACCCATGGATGATGCCCACTTCTATTTTAGTAAAATAACGGCTGGTGTTATAATGTGCCAAATGTCGGTGAAAGGAAGGAAATGAAAGATGGCATGAAGACAATAAATTACCATTTCCCTTGGTAAGAGTCTTAGCATGAAATAGAAAATTTGAAGCAGGTAACAAGGGGACT
This sequence comes from Dicorynia guianensis, assembly GCA_037013595.1. Lineage (NCBI taxonomy): Eukaryota > Viridiplantae > Streptophyta > Magnoliopsida > Fabales > Fabaceae > Dicorynia > Dicorynia guianensis. Next base: position 16,618,536 of record JASUAB010000002.1, on the reverse strand, counting down.
GATTTTCTTCTAGAATTTTATTCCAAGAATCGCAAGAGAGCCAAGTAAAACTCTAAAATGTACCCTATGCTGTTCAGGGATCTGCAGGTAAGGAACAAAAATGGCTGCGACCGATTTAAAGGAAACCAAGTCACTATCGGCAACCAAGACAAAACCATTGGCGGCAACGGCGGTCGTCATGAAGCATAATGGCTCCCAAGTCATCGAGGGGAGCTTGTCCCATCAAGTGCTATTGCTGCGGGTTGTTGGAGGAATGCACGCTACCCTAAATTGCTCATCTGCATGAAAGGCCCCAAGGTCCATTGGATTTGTGGGCTTTGTGCTCAGGCTGATCAACAATAAAGATAGGCAATTGTCGTTCCCAGACATTGATTTTTATGCTAGGCAAGATGATGTAGTTGCGACACTTAGCTGCCCATTGGATACTCATCTTGTTTATGGATTTGAGTGTCTAAACTGCAGACAATAAGGTAATTTACACATTCTCCATTAAAACTCAAAAGGGTGAAGGTGTTGCTGTGCAGTTAAAGGAGAAGCTGGAATTTTGATGTGCACCGTTTAATAATTTGGATAGAATTATAATAGAATGTGTAAATTGTTACAATGTGAAATTGAAAAAGGGTTAATTGGAGCAATTGAAAATATAGGAGGTTTTTTGCAAGAGACTCAAAATGTAAGGGACTTTTTTTTTTATATTTTAAATTTTAAATTACTAATAAATTTGATAATTACTACTTAAATACAGTTTGGACTATTTGGAGTCCATTTCAATGGACTAGGATCTTAATTATATTGTTAAATTAATAAATTTAAATTAATTTAACTTGATAATGAAAGTACGCAAAAGGGATGAATTGTGAGTTTAAGAATTTTCTTTAAACAAACTCAAATAGTTTAAATTACTATAAAATAGTTTTAGTCACTTCAAAAATGCGTGAATGTGTATTTCAAGAAAAAGTAACTAACTGAAATAAAAGGAATAATCAGAGCGAATTAAACTCAAAGATTTATCCTAATTCAACTATAATGAAGCTACGTCCAGTCTTTAAGACAAGCTTGATATTTCACTATTCAAGTTTTTCTTACAAGTTTCTGCAAGTTTTTCAAGCAGTAATTTTTTCGGTCTTTCCTAACTATCACAAATTGTATGTTCTCATAGCATTTTCAAGCTAACACAATCGCTCATGAAGAGTTAAGATGAAAACTGAGAATGGCTTAAAAAATGAACGAATTACAAAGCTTAGAATAATAACTCTCTAATCAAAGTGGATTTCACTTTCAATCACAAACTTAAGACACTTAAGGGTATGTTTGGTTCACAGAATCTTAAGAGATGCCTGAGAATGTAGAGGTTGAAATGTTAAATTCTTATATTTGGAACAAAATTTGAAGATTGATTATCAAGAATTTAATTTTTAAAGCATGGAGAATTTCCATAAAATATGATAAATTGATACCCATGTGAGGAGGTGGGAATTTGATTCCCATCTTAAGGGAATGTGAAATCATTTAAAAGGATTGTATCACCCTTAATTTATCAAATAGTTGATTCCTACCATCACTATCACTACTACCATAGCTATCATGGCACCACCAATGTCATCATTATCATTATCGTTATTGTCATTGTTGCTGTCATTGCCACTATTATTGAACCATCATCGCCATTATCATGAACACCATTGTTGTCATTGTCACCAACATTGTAGCTAGATTGTTGTCACTGCTATAATTGCCATTTTTAGACTATCATCATTGCCATTGTTATTGTTACGAACACTACTATCACTATCGCTGTTGTCATCAACACTATTGTCAGACTACCACACCATCACTATTGTCAAACTAACAAAATTGTTATTGGCATCACCACTATCATCATTTTGATCGTCCTTATTGTCGCCACCGCTACCATTGTTATCACCACAGCTATCATTATTATCACTAGAACTATTGTTATTATCATTACTACTATTGTCATTGTCATCATCACTACTATCACCATTGTCATTGTTATCGCTATCACCACTATGGCCACTACCACTTCTACCATTCTCATAACACTACTACCACTAGCACCATCATTGTCATTATTACCATCACCGTCATTGTTGCCATTGCTACCATTGTTACATTTCTATTTTTTATTTTTTATAGAAAATAGTTTCTAATTAAAATTTTATTTAAAATTACAAATTGAATTTGTTATGCTTATAAGTGTTTTTGGAAAATAGAACAATATTCTTGGAAATATTAACATTCAACTAAAAATGAAAATACTAAATTCATGAGAATACTTATTGATACTTTCATAACAAAACAAATAAAAAAAACATAGAGTAGATTACATTAACCTCCTTTAAGGTATTTGATTATGACACTCTACCCTATTTTTACTCAAATATAACACTCCATCTCATTTATTCAAATATTAATTAAAAAATATGCCTAATGTTAATAAAATATTCATAAAAAGAATATTAAATTAATATTTTAATCTATTTTTACTTAAAAATTATACTTTAACTCAGTTAATCATTTTAAATAACTCATATTTTGATAAGTTATATTTTTTTAATAAAATAATTATATTTATTATAAGGTATAAATTTAACAATATGTATGATTATGAGAAAAAAATTTAGTATAAATATAGAGGCATCTTAGGGTGAGTTTAGTTAGTAAAAAATAAGACCAATTATGCTCTACATTTTTTTCTTAACTAAACTCAACCCCAAGATGTCTATATGTTTGTACTAAATTTTTTTTCTTATAATCACATACATGGTTAAATTTATATCTTATAATAAATGTAATTATTTAATTAAAAAAATATAATTTGTTAAGGTATTAGTTATTTAAAATGGTTAACTAAGTCAAAGTATAATTTTAAGTAAAATTAGAGTAAAATTTAATTTAATATATATTTTTAAATATTTTATTAATATTTAGGTATATTCTTTTATTTAATATTTGAGTAAATTGGGTGGAGTGTTATATTTAAATAAGAGTGGGGGTGGAGTTTCATAATTAAATATCTTAAGGGAGGTTAATATAATTTACTCAAAAATATATAATCCTAAAATTTTTAATTCTATATATAATATTCTTAAAAATATAATTTGATATGAAAATTTTAGCTGCAATATATCTTGCTTCAGTTTTTGCTTCTTTTCTTTTTTTTTTTTTTCTTTTAAGTGTCTTCGGGTATTTATAGGTAATAATATGAGCTTGAGCATTTGAATTCCAATGACTTGAATTTGAACTCTTATGCTTGACTTTTAAATTCTGATGGGATGCTTTTGTCTTTGTGCATTTGAGCCTTGTGCACCAGAGTTGTCTTCTTTTAAAATATCTTCTGAAATATTGATTTTGTTGCGGCATGGCTTTTGGAAGCAACATTCATTTTGCTTCTTTCATTTCTAGCTTTGCTTTCTATCTTTGAGTAGCCTCATGATGGTGCCATTTTGCTTCTTCTATTTTTTTTCTTACTATTAGACATTAATTTTATATTGACATATCAATAACGATGAATAAAAATTTATACTGTTAATGAATAATTTGTCCTTAATATAAAAAAAACTAGACCACAAAAAATTACTAACATACTGTAAGGCTCTAAATGATGTCCTAAACATGAAATGACATCTAAAACAGAGTAAAAGCGGAAGAAAAACTGACCTCCAGCCATTGCAATCTTCAAGTCAAAAGATGCCCATGGGATGCTTCTAACTCAAGATTTCTCACTCTCTGATGGTATGCTAAAGTATGTTTAGCTTTGAATGGTGAGAAATTGAGCCAGGGGACCTCGTATATATAGTGGTTCAGCGTTGCAACGTCTTCCTATCAAAGACGGTAACGCTCTTCGGAATTCACTCCAAACAGCCGTGGAAACGTTGGAAACGGACCACTTAATGGTCTGTTATGCATGTTGGCTCCACCCAACGGTTAGAAACTGAAGTTTCAATGGCCAACATTTAGAAACTTCAGCTTCAATGATGGCCAACGGTCAAAAACGTAAGAAACCGAGAAGGCAGATGTTGCCAACGTCTTTGAATGTTGCCAACATTTCTGTAATGTTCATGCAACGTCTCTAAACATGAGTTTATGAAGCTTGCAACGTTCAGAAATGGAGAACAGACACTTACATTCTCCCACTTGGTCCGTATACTCAATAATGTTTCCACAGTTTAGATTCCAACAGTAGAAAACTAAATACACGAATCATGGCAATAAGTCCTCTTAAAGTAAGTATTACCTTCCATGTATTACAATGTATTTTGTTTCCTTAAATCCACTATAACTTAATGAATAAGCCCTATGCTCATTCAAGGTCATCTTAATTGTTGTTATTCTCAATAAATAAATAAATGTGTACACAAAGAGAAAACAACATATGTATAAATAAGAGCTTTATTACAAAATGATGAAAATTTTACATCATAGTCTCAATGTGGGACCAAGTCCCATTCTAATTACATGATCCTTAAACTCTGTTGGTGGCATGCCTTTGGTCCAAGGATCGGCTATCATCAACTCAGTGCTTACGTGTTCAATGGTGACTTTATTCTCCTTGACACATTCCCAGATGGCTAAGTACTTAATGTCGATATGCTTGCTTCGACTTCCACTCTTATTATTTTAGCCAGAAAAATAGCAGCTGAGTTGTCACAATATATTCTTAATGGCCTTGAGATAGAATCCATTACTCTAAGCCCAAAGATAAAGCTCTTTAGCCATACACCATGAGAAGTTGGCTCAAAACAAGATATGAACTCAGCCTCCATGGTAGAGGTAGCAATCAAAGTTTGCTTTGCACTCCTCCATGACACAACTCTATCGGCAAGCATAAAAATGTATCCTGATGTTGATTTTTGTGAATCAACACATCTAGCAAAATCTGAATCAGAGTAGCTGACTACCTCAAGATTCTTAGTTCGTCTGTACATTAGCATGTAGTGTTTAGTAGCCTTAAGGTACCTCATCACCTTCTTTGCAGCTTTCCAATGGTCCGTTCCTGGATTACTCTGGTATCTCCCTAACATACCAACTGTGAAAGTAATGTCAGGTCTTGTGTAAACCTGAGCATACATAAGGCTTCCAACAGCAGAAGCATATGGCATGTTACTCATCTGTTCCTTCTCAAGGTCATTCTTTGGGCACTGGTTCAAATTGAACCTGTCACCCTTCACAATAGGTGCTACACTTAGTGAACAGTCCTTCATCTAAAATCTCTCTAAGACTTTATTGATATAGGTTTCTTGTGATAGACCCAATGTATATTGAGTTCTATCCCTATGGATCTTAATGCCTATGACATAAGATGCCTCACCCATATCCTTCATATCAAAGTTCTTTGAGAGAAACTGTTTCACCTCATATAGCATTTGTCTATCATTGGTTGCAAGTAAAATATCATCCACATATAGCACCAAGAAATAGATTCTGCTCTCACTGACCTTCTGGTATATACATTGATCCATGACATTTTCCACAAAACTAAATGAGGAAATAATATTATGAAACTTAAGATACTATTGACGTAAGGCCTATTTCAATCCATATATGGATTTCCTAAGCTTGCAAACCAAATGCTCACCAGCACTAGAGGAGAATCCTTCAGGTTGTTTCAAATATACCTTCTCCTCTAGTTCTCCATTGAGGAATGCCATCTTCATATCCATTTGATGTAGTTCTAGGTCAAAATGGGCAACTAATACCATTATTATACAGAGAGAATCTTTTCTAGATATAGGAGAGAGGTCTCCTTGTAATTAATTCCTTCCCTTTGAGTGAATCCCTTAGCCACGAGTCTTGCCTTATATCTCTCAATGTTGCCTGATGAGTCATTTTTAGTTTTGTAGACCCATTTACATCCAATGGCTTTAGAGCCACTAGGCAACTCGACGAGATCCCAGACTCCATTATATGCCATGGAATCCATCTCTTCCTTTATAGCATTGTGCCACAATTCAGATTCTTTGCAACTGATGGCCTGTGAAAACGTCTCTGGATCATTTTCGGCTCCAATATTGTAGTCAGATTCTTCTAGATACACTTATAGTCACTAGGAATTACTGACCTCCTTATCCTAGTTGATCTTCTTAATGTTGTCTCAACATCCTCTTGAAGAGGTTATTGGTCAATTGGTTGTTCAATAGTTTCTAGTAATTGTTGATCAACTGGATCAACTTAGCTATGGTCAACAGGTCGTGCAGTCTCAATGATTGGTCGTTCAACACCTGTTTGTACTTGAGGGGCATGAATTATAACCAATCTATCACTTGATGTGGAAGCTTGAGAACCAAAGTGATCTTATTCAGAATTTAAGTTCTGAATTTGATCACTCCCATTGATCAAGTCATTCTCAAGAAATTTTGTATTTCTTGATTCCACAATCCTAGTACTATGAGATGGACAATAAAATCTGTATCCCTTAGACCTTTCGGCATATCCAATAAAATAGCCACTAATGGTCCTTGGGTCTAACTTCTTCTCTTGTGGGTTATAAACCCTAACTTCTAACAGGTATCCCCAAATGCGCATATGTCTTAAATTGGGTTTCCATCCTTTCCATAATTCAAATGGCGTCTTTTCGACAGCTTTGGTTGGAACCCGGTTAAGAATATACACAGCCGTCTTAAGGGTTTTAGTCCACAAGGATTTAGGAAGTTTAGAGCTGCTAAGCATGCTCCACACTATATCCATTAATGTTCAGTTTCTCCTTTTAGCTACACTGTTTTGATCCGGAGATCCAGGCATGGTGTATTAGGCAACAATCCCATGTTCTTGAAGAAACCTTGCAAATGGACCTAATACTTGTCCATCTTCAGTGTACCTACCATAATACTCACCACCTCTATCTGACCTCACTATCTTAATTTGTTTACTACATTGTTTCTCTACTTCTGCCTTGAAAACCTTAAAGGCATCTAGTGCCTCATTTTTGTTATTCAGTAAATAGAGAAACATATATCGTGAGTAATCATCTATAAAGGTGATAAAGTATTTTTGACTACTTGAATCCATATCTGGACTACAGATATCTGTATGTATGATTTCTAATAAGGTAGAACTCCTCTTGGCACCTTTCTTGGTCTCATTAGTATGCTTTCCCTTAATGCAGGCTACACAGGTGTCAAAGTTAGTAAAGTTAAGAGTACTAAGTACTCCATCTTTTACTAACCTTTTCACCCTCTCTATTGAGATATGCCCAAGTTTACGATGCCACAAGTTAGAGGAATTTTCATTAGTAATACTTCTCTTAATACCTATGTTGCTAGAAACATGCATTGTATCATAAGATGTACCGTCTTGTAATTGAAGTTGAAATAGACCATGATAAACTGTATCTTTTCCAACAACATTAGATTTATAATATAATTGGAATAAATTATCTGAAAAGTTCAAGGAATATCCAAATGGTACAAGTTTTGAAACTGAAATCAAGTTTCTAGAGAAACTTGGTACATAAAAGGTCTTTTTTAATATCAATCATAGCCAGTATCTAAAACTAATTTGCATGTTCCTACACCTTCTACTTGTGAGCCCATCCTGTTGCTTGAATAGATGTATTGCTCACTGCCCACCGGCTTCCTTAGGTCTAGAAAGCCCTGTAAGGTATTAGAGATATGGATTGTAGCACCAGAGTCAATCCACCATGTATTACTACTAACATCTACCATATTAGATTCATAAGAAAAGAGTGAGGTTGAGTTACCTTTCTTTTCAAGCCAAGCCTTGAATTTGGCGCAGTTCTTCTTCATGTGTCCTTTCTTTTTACAGAAAAAGCACGTGGACTCCTTCTTGATGCCAGCTTGAATGGGTGTCTTGCCCTTCCCTTTGGCCTTGAATTGTTTTTCACCTTTTTCTTGTATGGCCAATTGTGCACTTTCTCCCATATCAGCTAGGAGCCTTCCCTCTTCTTGGACACACATGGTCAATAGTTCATTAATCGACCATTTCTCCTTATGTGTGTTGTAGGAGATCTTGAAAGGTCCATACTGAGATGGTAAAGAGTTTAGAATAAAGTGCACAAGGAAAGACTCTGACATCTCAACCTCTAGACTCTTCAGTTGAGTCGTAATATCCCTCATTTGCATTATGTGCTCTTGCACACCCTTTATGCCAGTGAGTTTCATAGTAGATAACCTTGTCATTAGGGTGCTTGCCAAGCCTTTCGATGACTTATATTGCTCGTCAATGGCCTTTAGCAGGTCTCAGACGTATTCATGCTCTCCTAATGATCCACAGATGCCTTCAGATATTTTGGTCTGTATATACATCATGCTGAGACAGTTAGATTGCTTCCAGCGTTCATAAAGATTTATGTCTGAAGCATTGCTTGTGTTCATGGGCGCAGGAGGTTTTTCCTTTTTTAGTGCATAGTCAACGTCCATGCACCCTAATTGTAGAAGAATTTTCTCTTTCCAAGTTTTGTAATTGTCCCCTCTTAGTTCAGAAACTTGGAAGTCGGAGACATTTATGGGTTGAAAAGCTGCATAATATGCTATGTCAAAATTTGAGGCAACTAACTATTTCTTTATGATATGTCTTACTAATGTAAAGCATATCTTGTAAATCATGAGCCTAGTAACAAATAAAACTGCCTGTGGGCTAAGTCTTATTCAATTAGGTTCATGTAACCTTATGATGAAACTGGTAAATTATCTCTATTTCTTAAATCCTGTGAGTAATTAAGAAAAAGAAAATTTACCATCCCATCCTAATTAAACATATATAATATGATAACAATCCTGTGGGATAATGATTATCACATCATATATATTAATTACAATTTTATGTCTTTTACTAAATGTGATTTATTTCATAATGTGTAATTTTAGAATAATCAAAGGTGCTGTGGCTAAACTCTAATTAAACTAAAATTACACTAATCACAAGACATTTATAGAGAAACTAAATGCTTGCTAATAACTAAACAAACATGTAAAAGCAAGCTTGCATAATGGAAATTTAAATAATTAATTAATCAACTTGTCTTAAAATGTGACTAATTAATTAAAATTTCCCTCAAATAAATATGCCAAAATAATCCCAAAATAAATTATAAATATTGGGCATACGGCATTATAAATTTTGGACAAAATAAATCATTAAAGAAATATTAATTTCTAAATAAAATTGAATTTTACAAAATTTTGTCAAAAATTATTTTATTTATAAAAATATATCCAATATGAAATTTTGATGATAGAAGGTTAAATTTTGAATGGGCCATGTTAACAAAAAAAAAATCCAAAATTTGGCCCAAATCTAGAAAATTCAAATTTTTTTTTTTGGTTTTAAAAAACGGAGCAGGCCCGGAAGCCTGGCCCGAAGGCCCAGAATGCGCGGCCCGGAGGCCCAGTAAGCGCGGCCCGGAGCCCGGCCCAAATAGCATCAATGAAACGGTGTGTTTCAAGGATGCTGGGGCTGCATTTCAGCTGGATCAAAATGACGTGTCACTCAACAGAGGCGACGTGTCGGTTACCAAAACGACCTGTTGTTTGGGTCGTCTCCTACCTCCAACCGGGTCGAGACGACCCAACCTGACCTGTTATCGACCTACAGGAAAACTCGACGGTTTCTGGCAATTCCGGACGTGTTTTTCGACGTTTCAAAAGCCCAAATTGATCAGAATTTCATGAGGAATCTATTTATGCAATAAAATCACGATAAATACGCATGCATGAAGCAACCTGACGCCAAGAACTTTTGACAATTTTCAGAAGAAAAACCAGCAAGGCAGAGGTCTTTTACAAGCTCTGATACCAACTGATAGGGCTCTAAATGATGTCCTAAACATGAAATGACATCTAAAACAGATTAAAAGCGGAAGAAAAATTGACCTCCAGCCATTGCAATCTTCAAGTCAAAAGTTGCCCATGGGATGCTTCTAACTCAGGATTTCTCACTCTCTGATGGTATGCTGAAGTGTGTTTGGCTTTTGGATGGTGAGAAACTGAGTCAGGGGACCCTGTATATATAGTGGTTCAGCGTTGCAACGTCTTCCCATCAAAGACAGCAATGTCCTTTGGAATTCACTCCAAACAATCGTGGAAATGTTGAAAATGGATCACTTAATGGTCTGTTACGCACGTTGTCTCCACCCAATGGTCAGAAACTAAAGTTTCAATGGCCAATGTTCAGAAACTTCAGCTTCAATGGTGGCCAACGGTCAAAAACGTAAGAAACCGAGAAGGCAGATGTTGCCAACGTCTCTGAATGTTGCCAACATTTCTGTAATGTTCATGCAACGTCTCTGAACATGAGTTTACGAAGCTTGCAACGTTCAAAAACAGAGAACAGACACTTACACATACTACTTATTCATTGTTAAATCCATCGGTAATATGCCTACTTTTTGGCAGAGAATAATTACCAACAGTGGGGCATGATCAATTGAAAAGTGATTTCCTACATTACTAATGAATTGTCCTTTGGAAAGGAATACATTGTTGGTTTAGATGTATGTATTACCGAAAGATTATTTGTTGGTAATTCAAACTCATTTGACTAGTCAAATATTCTGTTTTAGATGTATGAATTATCCATGGTTATTAACGTCAGTAATTCAAACTTGTTTGACCAATTAAACATGCGATTACGAGTGAATAGTTCATCTGAGAATATTAATGTTTAATCAAATATGAGAATTTTAATTTCATAAGAATAATTTTATATTCCTCATAATAAAATAAATAGAAAAGTAAATATTCATGAGAATCTTATTTTTTTACTATGATATTTCTGAGAATGTAGTTTAAAATGGCAATCTTAATTAGCACGAATCTAACACATTTAAGTGTTTAAAATTTTTTATTTAAATTGATTGAAGAAATATTTCCAAAATTTTTTTGTATATGAATCAATATAATGACAACCTTTTTGAGAATTTTAGAAAATAATTTAAAAATATTTATGGCAAACTAAACATTTCGAAATCTTTTATCTTTCTAAAAATCCATTTAGCAACCGAAAGCCCTCCATTGCCTTGAGGCTCATTCATTAGCAACAAAATAAGTCTTAATTGATTAATAAAGTCTGGCATAATTAGTAGATAATTAAATTTTTTAAATATATTATTTTAAATTTAAATTAAATTATATATATAAAAAATATATTATATTTATTTTAATAATTTTTTATTTTGAAAAAGTTAATTTTTAATTATAAGTTAGAGATATCTTAAATTTCACAAAAAAAAAAAAGTTTTGATTAAGAGGAAATTTTCTAGACTATAGCTCTCATAAACAGTAACACAAAAGGCAAAGGGGTGGTAATCGGCAAATAGTGGAGGAGCCTGATCTTCTTCGCTGGAGTAAAAAGAAGTCAAAAATAGGTGACAGTGGTTTTCAGAACAGTGCTGTAGTGACTCCAAGAACAAGAGCCTCAACTACAACTTTCTTTCCGGGAGATGTTAATAAAACACAATGTAGAAAACCAAGTGGATGTGGAACTAACATGGTTTGACGATGATGAAGAGGATACAGAGGATGAAGAACAAGACCCAGATAGTGGCATATTAGTGGTGGAAGAAGAATCTGGACGTGTGAATTTTACTCTTACCAGGAAGGAGAAAGCCCGTCTCCACCAACCATGGAGGCAAACTATTATCATCAAACTACTGGGGAAAAAGGTAAGTTATAGTAATATGTGCAAGAAATTATCAGCTGTGGAGTAAAAAGGGATCGGTGATTGTAGCTTATCTGCGGAATGGTTTCTTCCCAGTCAGGTTTGGACATTTAGAGGACCTCTCCATGGATTATTCTTGATCATTATCTTTCTATTCAGAAAATAGCAATCGGATTTCAATCCCCATCAAGCAACCATTTTGAAGATTGCTGCTTGGATAAGGCTTCCTGACTTGCCAATGGGAGTACTTTGATGTTGCTTTCCTAAAAAAGGTAGGTAGTTGGTTGGGGCGCGTTTTAAAAATTTATTTTAATACCTCAACGTTAAATAGAGGGCCGTTTGCCAAATTGTGTGTTGAAATTGATCTCCCAAAACCTTTAAAATTGTACTATAAAAGTGAAGGTGTGCTCAAAAAAATTGAATATGAAGGATTGTATCTGTTTTGCTTTACATGTGGTAAATATGGGCACAACAGAGATAATTGCTCCATGACAGTCAATGTGGAAAAGCAAAATGTTGAGATGTTTGCTGAAGGTGGAGAGCGATGTTAGGGAAGGGAAAATGAATAGTATGGACCATGAATGATGGTTTCTCGACAAAGGCTTGGATGTCGGAGTGTCATCACCGATCAGACTGGAACTAGTGCTCAGAACCACTCCACGAAGCCTAATCATGAGGGACAAAAAGGACTGTCTAAAAACACCAATTGGCAAGCATTAGATGTTAGTTCCTCTCATTTTCAACTATTGGAGGATTTGGAAAGACATACAGCTGAAGAGGAGATCATAGCATTAAATGAAGATGTAATAGAAGAGCCTAAATTGAATGGTGAAGGAGAAATTCTGTTAAGTGCTGAAGTGGCAGCTAATGAGGTAATTATAAAGTCAGACTATGAAAAAGCGTGGGAATATATGGAGAAAAATAATCTCTACACTTGAATGGAGCCAATGGACAACACTTAAATCAAGGAGAAAACACAATTAAAGAAAGCAGAGAGGAGACATTTGCAGAACCAATTAGAGAAGCATTGGAATGAGGGAACAAGCGGGGAAGTAAAGGAAGTGGGGTTTTTCGAAGAAGGAAGTCTGGACAAGGTTGAGTTAGAAAATAATATTAATAATTTGAATGTTATGGACTTGGAGTGGACTTTGGAACCATCAAGACCACTAGATCATGAGGAGCCTAAATCTTTGAATAATAGCAGCCCAGGACGTTCTGCAAGCATGGAACTTGATGTAGGTTGCGGGCCTACTAATGAAGAAAATAGGCAGCAAGAGAATCCAAGTCTTATGGCCTAATTTTACTGAAAACAAAATGACTATCATAATATGGAATTGCCGCGGTGCGGCTAAAAAAGGATTGGCAAATACCTTGCGTAATTTTAGTCAGAAACATAAGGTGCAGGTGGCTCTGTTCTTCTTGAACCCCGTATATATGGAGCCAGAGTGCACAAGGTAATACGAAAATTTGGTTTGATTCTTACATAATCCAAGAGGCTGAGGGCTATTCAGGTGGGATTTGCATGTTATGGCATTCAAATAGGGCAAATATTAGCTTGCTTGGAAAAGAAAGACAATTTGTACATATGAAAGTACACTTAATGAATTACCCAGCTGGCTTTTTTACTGCAGTCTAGGCTCATCCGCAGAGGAATTACGGATACCAATTGTGGGAAAATCTCAAACGACTTGCACATGGAAGTCTTGATTCGTGGATTGTTGCTGGGGACTTTAATGATATTGAAGCTCCAAATGAAAAGAAGGGATGGCCATCAGTTGATTTTACTTCAATGTCACTAATTCACAACGATGTTGCATGATTGTCAACTAATTGATTTGAGAGCCAACGGATCTCTTTTTACTTGGCTGGGTCCCAAATAGCCCCATTTAGAAAGAGATTATAAAAGACTTGATCGGGCTTGTGCTTCACCTAACTGGAGAGTGATATTCCCAGAAGCTAGAGTTCTTGTATTGCCCTGTGTACACTCGGACCGTAATCATTAGTGGTCCAAATTAAAAATGAAGATAGAGGAGTTTGGCAAGATAGGCCTTTTAGATTCCTCTCTGCATGGCAGAGCCATGATGATTTCAAGCCTTTCTTGCAAAGTAAATGGAATATAGACAAAAATCTTCATGAAATGTTGAAGGATTTGGTGCTGCAGTTATGACTATGGAATAAGAAGGTTTTCGGTAATATACATAGAAGAAAAGAAAAATTATTGGCTCGGTTGAATGGCATACAAAAGTGAGCTGATACTCAATGAACCTTTTCCTTATCAAATTGAAGCAAACTTTGCGAAAGGAGTTGGAGCTTACTGTAGAACAAGAAGAACTCTTGTGGTTTCAGAAAGCCAAAACCAAGTGGATTGAAGAAGGAGACAGGAATACACGATACTATCATACAAAAACAATAGGGCGTAGACAAAAGAATAAAATTGTTGCTTTAAAGAATGCATAGGGAGCATGGGTGAAGAATGTTGAGGAGCTGAAACAATTGGCCGGGCAGTTTTATATTAAACTCTTCTCAGAGGAGAGGCCAATTAGAAATTGGGTCAAAACATCCACTTCTTGGCCTTTACCTTTAGAGACAGTTGAGTATGATTCTAGACAACAATTATCAAATGAAGAATTTAGAAGAGTATTTTTTAAAATGGGAGCCTTTAAAGCTCCAGAGAGGATGGCTTCTCTGGATTCCTTTTTCAACATAATTGGGACATTGTGGGTGACCATGTTTGTGATAACATTAAATCTTACTGGAAGCATCCCAACAAAATTAAAACATCAATAGTATGCTGCTTGTTTTGATCCCAAAGGTAGTGCAACCTCAATTGATAACACAAATTAGGCCTATTTCGCTTTGTAATACAACCTTGAAGGCCATAAGTAAGCCTCATCTGAAACAGTGGGTTTCACCCTATCAAACTAGCTTTGTACCCCAAAGACATATTCATGACAATATTATAGTGGTACAAGAGCTAGTGCATTCAATGAGAAAAATGAAAGGGGCTAAGGCATACATGGCAATAAAAGTGGATCTTGAAAAGGCGTATGATCAATGAAATTGGAATTTCATCCAAAAAGTTCCGGAAGAACTTCTAATCCCTCAATGGCTTATTCAGATAATTATGTGCATCATCTCTACATCTACTTTTAAGCTTTTGTGGAATGGAGCAAGAACTGATTCTTTTCCTCCAGAACGGGGAATATGACAGGGAGATCCCTTATCTCCTTATATTTTTGTATTATGTGCTGAAAAGCTAACTCATTTAATTGCAGATAGGGTGGAGTAGAAACATTGGAAGCCAATCAAAGTTGGTAGAAAACGGCCCCTTATTTCTCATCTGATGTTTACTATGATATTATGCTTTTTGCAGAGGCCAGCTTGAGTCAAATGAATAACATTATGGAGTTCCTTACGATGTTTTGTGATATTTCAGGTCAAAAAATAAGCATTGAGAAAATCAGAGTGTTCTTTTCCAAGAACATTTTGAATCCAAAGCTGAAGAGATCATTAATCATTGTGGTTTCAAAAGAGTTCATAATATAGGGAGGTATCTTGGATCTCATATTCAGCATGGTCGTATTCCTATAAGTCTTTATTCTGATGTAATGGAACGTGTGCATGCGAGACTTAATGGGTGGAAGAAAAAAATGCTTATCACTTGCAGGGAGGGTAACATTAGCACAATCTATTATGTCAGCTCTTCCAGTTTTTCATATGCAAAATACAAAGATTCCTGCAGGAGTTTGTAAAGAAATTGAGCGAATTCATTGTAAGTTCATATGGGGTGATTCTAATGATAAAAGAAGTAATGATATAAGTTGGGACAAAGTTTGTTTACCTAGGGCACGGGGTGGACTGGGACTGAAGAATCTACAAAGAATGAATGATGCGTTTATTTGTAAATTAAATTGGAAAATTTCAAATTACCCAAGTGAGCTTTGGGTTCAAGTTTTGCAAGCCAAATATGGCCTTCGTAGCAGTAGTGATAATACAATTATATCTAAGGCCACAGATTCTCTTCTGTGGAAATAGATGTGTAGGCTTTGGCCAGAATTTCAGAGACATCTAAGGAAGGAAATTGGACATGGGTGCACAACCAGATTCTGGAAGGACAATGGCTTCCTTTGTCAGATGTCCTACTGGCTAATTTAAAAAATCAAATCCCAGCAACTGATGAAGATAAAATGGTGCCTGACTATGTTGATGAATTGGGCAAATGGAATTTCAATCTCATTCAACCATATGTGGGAAAGGACATATTACAAGTTACACGTGCAACTCTTCCTCCCAGCAATTTAGATGGCGAGGATAAAGCTATTTGGTTGCATGACAGATCAGGTCAGTGTACTGTTAGAACAGCTTATAGAGCCTTACAAGGCATCCAGGTCAATAGAAGTCAGTAGAAATGGACAGTCCTTTGGCAAAGGATGGGCCCCCTGGCATCAAAATGTTCATGTGGCGTATGCTTCATGGAAGAATTCGGACTAGAATCAGCACCAACAGATGGTCTAACTGTACGACTGTGTACCCAGTTTGCCAGGAAGAAGACGAAACCTGTCTACATTGCTTTCGGGACTGTAAGGAAGTATTTTACTTATGGAATAATTTCATTACATTGCATTCCAGAAATTGTTTTTATAATAGTGAGGAGGATTGGTGCACTATGAATATTTTGGAAAATTGTAGCTCTTTACCTACAGAAGAATGGCGTAGTTATATCCTAGGGACTTGCTGGCTGATCTGGAACTGGCGCAATGACTTCATTTATGATCCTCATTTTAGAAGGCCCACTAATCCCATTTTCAGCATTAAAAAATGGATGCAGGACATTCATGAAGGGAGTCAGAGAACAAAAGAAGTGGGTCTTGGCAAAACTGTCTTGGTGCAGATTAGACCGCCACCACAGTGGATTAAATTAAACACTGACGGGGCGTTTAATAATATCCCTGGCAAAGCTGGTTGTGGCGGCTTACCGAGAAACTCATATGGTGAATGGCTCGGCGGATTTTCTCATTATATTGGTCAATGTTCTGCTTTTATGGCAGAACTCTAGGGTATTTTTACGGGGCTTGAGTTTGCATGGACTTAGGGTTGTCAAAATGGGTTGAGCCCGCTGAGCTAACCCAACTCGCTTTACATAAGGGGCGGGTTAGGTTGTTACATATTAAACCTATTAATTTGCGAGCTAAATAACCCGCCCTGCATAACTCGCAGGTCAATGCGAATTCGGGGCGGGTCAACCCATGGGTTATGGACCCGCACAAAACGACGTCGTTTTATGGTAAGGTGAGATTTGAGAAACTTAAACGGACACGGCACAGGTGCTAGGTACTTCTTCCACCTTCCAGAATCCTCCTCAGCTCCCCTCTCGATTCGAGCCTCCTCCTACGTTACCTTACTTGCTTCAGTGCTTCCGTGAATCGGTATTTGGTGCTTCCAAAATCCTCACTCTCGGCTCTCGAGCGATCAAGCCTTGTCTTTGCTGGCAACTACTGTTAGACTTAGTCTTGATGGGCATTGGCGCACATGGCTTCGCCTCCTACTTGCTTCCGTGAATCTATGCTTCGGTGCTTCCAGAATCCTCCCTTCTCGAGCTTCGTCTCTATTGCTGTTAGTCACGGACTCGTGTCGCTAGATTGCTTCTGTCGTCGCTAGCCTCGTCTACAGGTTAAAGCCCTAACATGATCTACTGAATGCTTTTATACTTTAATTTAGTTTTGGGGGTTTGAATGATTCTGGAAGACTGGAACTATACCTTTTTTCCTTCCCTTGCTAGTTGCCATTTAAGATTAAAATTTCTGCCATTTAAGATTTCTCTGTCGTAGTCAGTGAAATTGAAACCCTTGGTAAGAAATCCCTCTAACGTGTCTATCACTCTTAATTTGGTTGATGTTCTTGTTCTACTTCATCAGTGATATCTACAGCAAATTGTTATGCAGATGACTTAATTTATAGGATTTAAAGAAAATGTGTATACCTACCTTAAGTTATTTCATTACAAATTTAATTAATTTTTTTATTCTTCTCTCAAATTTAGTACTGGAATTGGTTTATTCCACAGCATAAGTAAAACTGTGTTGTAAACTCTCGGATCATTATATACACCTAATAATTTTTTATTATGTTTATATGTTGTATGAGTAGCATCATTCATTATTAGCCTCCCTTGTCCTATCTATCTATGCCAATCTATTTCATGAATATGTAGAGTAAGATGAATTAGAGTAGAATTGTAGAAAGTGGCAGTGGCACGATGATCCACCAAAATTCAAACTTGGCCCGCCCTTCTCATTTGATAAAAAATGGCAGTTATAGAAATGCATACTTAAGTTGGAATATTCCCATACTTTCTATATATCACTTGCTCTGATGACAAATTGACAAGCCAAGTTTTGATTCTCTTGACTTTATGTTATTCTGTTCATTAGTGCAGTTAAAGAGTGCTGAGAGAGTGAGAGTGCTGATTTATGACAGTGATAATGTATAATCCTTTGTTGGTGAGTTAGTTACTTTGTTTATCACTCCTCAACATCATGCAGAAAGTAGTGGGCATGCAGTATGAATTTTTTTTCCAAGATGAATTGATGCTGAAGAATAGATAAATTTAATTTGATTGTTTTTGCCCAAAGAGATTACTTGATGTATTTTCATAAGTATTGCCTTTAGAGGTTGAAGATTTGATTGGGACTGAAATACAAATATCAGATGAGAATAGAAAAAAGTTAGGTTGTAATTGTTGTTTTTCTTTTCTTTGAATGGACATTAATGAGTTGTATTTCCTCTTTCTAGAATTTCACCTCCCCAAGGCATCTATGCAGAATTATGGCATTATGTCCATGAAATTACCTAATTATGTGTAACTTAGGCAAATTAACTCTGCTAAAAGTCACCAAAATTCAGTGCATGTGTTTGCTTAGCCTGTAGATTAGACTTGCCAAACTTTTACATCCAAAGGGAGCAAGCTATTCCATATATTAGATTAGATTATAGAGGACTTAAATCTGTCAACCTTGTTTCTTTTTGTAATTTGTGCATGTGCCTCTACAATCAAAACTACTTTGTTTGATTCTGTATGTAACTAAGCATAAGCTGGTAAGTTATTTTAGTCAACTGAATATGGAAGATATACTTCATTGTGAATATGTGGAACTTGCATTAACTCTTGTATTAGTTATAGCTTTATAAATGTTAAATTTTAATAATTTTTTTTAATTATTAGCGGGCTGACCCGCATAACCCGCAACCCGCTATAGGGGTGGGTTGGGTTAGGATTATTGAGCCTGCCAATTATGAGGGCTAGCCCGCCCAGCCTAATCTAATCGTGGGCTTATGCGGGTCGGGCGGGGTGAACCGGCCTGTTTTGACAACTCTACATGGACTCGTGGCGTCAAGAAATTAGTGGTAGAATCTGACTCTCTTGTAGTTATCAAACTGCTTTCTGCATCTGGAAGTGATGCCCATCACATTCATCTTCTCTTTAGAATCAGAGAGTGGACTAAGCAAAACTGGGAAATTAGATTTGAGCATGCCTACCGAGAGAGCAACAAGTGTGTCGACTAGCTGGCATCTAGAGTGGTGGAAAGCGAGTAGGAACTTCGTACTTTTATGGATGTTCCTCCTAGTTTAAACGTGCCTTTTCATGCCGATGTTATGGGGCATTGTAGCCATAGAAACTATTCGGTTGATGTAATCGTGATGTTGGGCTTTCTGTCCTCTTTATTTAAAAAAAAATGAATTCTATTATTTTTACACAAAATTAAAGTTAGAGTAAATTATATTAACCTCTCTTGAGATATTTGATTATGACACTCCACCCCATTCTTATTCAAATATGACACTCTACCCTATTTACTCAAATATTAATTAAAAAAATATGCCTAATGTTAATAAAATATTCATAAAAAGAATATTAAATCAACATTTTAGTCTAGTTTTACTTAAAAATTATACTTTGACTTAGTTAACTATTTTAAATAACTAATATTTTGATAAATTATATTTTTTTAATCAAATAATTATATTTATTACAAGGTATAAATTTAACAATGTATATAATTATGACAAAAAATTTAGTACATATATAGAGACATCTTGAGGTGAGTTTAGTTAGCAAAAAATAAGACCAATTATGCTCTACATTTTTTTCCTAACTAAACTCAACTACAAGATGCCTCTATTTTTATACTAATTTTTTTTTTCATAATCACACACATAGTTAAATTTATACTTTTCAATAAATATAATTATTTAATTAAAAAAATATAATTTATTAAGATATTAGTTATTTAAAATGGTTAATTGAGTTAAAATATAATTTTAAGTAGAACGAGAATAAAATTTAATTTAATATTCTTTTTTTAAATATTTTATTAATATTTAGGTATATTCTTTTTTTAGGGTGAAGTATCATAATTAAATATTTTAAAGAAGATTAATATAATTTGCTCTTAAAGTTATAATTTTAAGTAATTTTTTAAAATATTACATAATATATATATATATTTTGAATATTTAAATCTGAAGAGCATAGTTCGATTATTTCTAAAAGAAAATGAAATTCTTAACTTGCCTGGAGAAGTAGCAGTGGGGTCCAAGTACGGCATTACCCAACATCAACTTTTAATTTTTTTTTTTTAAAGATACCGAATGTCAACTTTAAATTGCTAATTTTGGGGAACTTTAAATTGTCAGAGCCTAATCCACATGCATGAAAGTAACGAGAAAGAATGATAGAGTAAGGCCTCCAGGTTACAAGCACGAAAAATAGTACATCTATCATTAAATTTTAATAAATTTTTAATTAAAAATTTTATATTATTAAATACATGAAATTTATAATTTAATATTTAACTTTATGAAATATTAATCAAATTAATTGTTCTTACAAAAAATTATAACAATAGAATCACGATATTAAATTTAAATAATATTTATATTTTTTTAAATTACAGCATAAGAATTGAACTGATAGGTTTTATTGATTAAGCCATTTAAATTTCTCAAATCTCATACATACTGCATGACAAAATTATTATGGGTAATGATCTTACGGGGCATGATAAATAGCACGGGTGGCAAGACGATAACACATTCATATTGGTGCATATTACTCCTGCCGCAGAAACAAACTACGGCTGCGTCATCCACTAATTACAGCCGAGCTTTTCATATTGATAACATGCGTGCTCATATGTGACGTATTAAAATTTTTTTAAATAATTTCACAAATTTGTTATGTACATACCAAGCATTCTCAATGTTTATAAAAAATAAATCAAAAATAATTTACATTTAACAACAACAATAATAATTATAATAAGAATTATTGTTAACTTACTGCTCAAATTTTTTTCGTAAAATGATAAATTGAATAGAAAGGAAATATAAGAATGCGTAATTGTATGATATTATATAATTTAGACAAAATTATTATTTTAGTTCTCACAAGATAAACATTTTATCAGCCTCATCCTTGAAAAATTTTTCAAAATTATTCTCGAAAGTTAAAAAAAAAAAGATCCTGCTAATGTTTACACTTACGTGGCCAATTATAAATAAAGGATCTAATTAACCTGTAAATATATTCACAAATTCATATCGTTTTAAATAAAATAAAAATTTTTCAAATGCATTTATTTTCTTATTATTTCTTTCTTTTTTATTTTTATTCTTTATTTTTGTTTGTCAAATAAAATAAAATATAAAAAAACTAAAAAGACAAAAGAGGTTGTCTTCTTCGCAGGAGTTGAGCCAAATAACTTTCTGGTTACCATGATGAGTCGACGGCAGTACAAATTAACGGCAATGTTGGCAGAGCACCACACCAAGTCTTCCTTTGCACCATTCCACCAATGCAGTCCTCAAAACGTTCAGGGATGATAACCCCTTCACCCCACTCCACACCTCAACTTTAGTCCCATTATTGTGGGAAGAAGAACCCGAAAAGCCTTGACCTTGCATTGTCATTGTGAGCTTTTCCAATCCCACCGAGCATTTTCCCCCAAGATGCTTGGAGCTGCCTCCAAGGCTGCTAGTTGAGGCCAAGCTTAGCGAATTCCCCTCCCCCACTTTGGTCTTGGAGGACCCTTATGTGGGTAGTAACATATTTCATTCCCAATCTTTCAAAATGAGCACAAAGGATTGCTATGGCTCTTTTAGAGCTGAAAGTGACCAACTTGGCGCCATGGTTATCAGCAAAGGAGATAAAGAGAAGGGATGGTTTGGCTCTTCGAGAAGAAAGGCCTTCAAGGTAAAAAGAGAGGTGAGTGGTGGGGCTAGTCATGTCTTTCCATCTTCTGCTTATAGGCAGAGTAAATCTGTATAAGCCTGTAATTAAATAAAGCGAGATGAGCTGACCCATATAACTAGTGGGTTGAAAAATTTCAACTCAATCCGTTCTATGGCAGTTTGTAAGTTAAGCGGACTAACCCGTTAATAATTAAAAAAGAGATAAAATTAGTTAATATTTAAATAAAATATTTTATTAAATAAAATTACAGTCTAAACATAATATTCTAAATTAAAAATAACAATTCAAGTTTTAATTAAGTCTTAAATTAAATTACAAATTATAAACTATCATTAAAATATTCAGTCTTAAGATTAAATTCTAACTCTATAATATTAATAATAGTCCATAATTAACTTTTAACTCTTGCCAATTAAATTTATCTATACTACCAAATTACATATAAACATTAATATAGTAATTAAAATATAATATCAATATAGTAACTACCATAAATAAGTAAAAGTAATAATCTATATCATCTTCACTATCTTGTTCTTCATCTTTATCAAGTAGTTCATAAGGAGCATTTGAACCTTCTTTTGACAATGTTATTTTAACCTTTATTATATTTTCATCACCATCTACAACCAAATAAATAATTAAAGTGATTATAACATTGTCGTACTCATATAAGTCTTAAATTAATTAATGAACAAGTTATAAACAATACAATATTACCATTAAAGCAAAAACCATGCAGCCGTTTGCGTGCACAAATAAGAGCTTCAACTTTTTCAAAAAGAGTACAACTTTTATATTTGTTAAGCACATGAACACTAATAGAGAAAGCTGATTCTAACACAACTATAGTAATAGGAATAGCCAAGACATCACAAGCCATTATTGATAAGATTGAAAAACAATGCTTATTCATCTTCCAATACTCCAATACATCTAAATCTTCAAAAAAATGAAATTCAAGCTTTGGCTCCTCCAAATAGAGATCAAATTGAGATTTTCTAGCATTTATCACAATTTGGCTCTCAAACATATAAATTTCCTGCATTAAATGAAGCTTAAGACAAATAATATATAAATTATATATATAAATATATAACTAATATGTGTAAAAAATAATAAAGAGATTAATTAAAGAAGAAAAAAACTACAAACTTACATTAAGAATTTTCTTACCTTTATTCAACCTTCCTCCCTCATTTGGTCTAGGTGTAAGTGAAATAGAAGATTGAGATTGAGAAGAACTTGGTGCACTAGAAGAGTTGGCATATTGTTCAAAAAGCTTGTATAACATTGTCCTCACATTTTTAATCTTCTCTTGACAAGTAAAGGCATTAACTTTTGAGTAAAATACTCTAGCATTGCATGCTTTATGCATGGCTCAAGAATAGCCCAAGTGCAAGAACAATGCTATAATCACTCTAGTATTTATCAAACTTTTCTTTCATCTTTTGGCACATGTCATTGATTACCAAATCTTTATTTTCCAAGTTTTTCAACAACAAACATTCAATCTTCCAAACTTGCTTAAAATACAAATTAGAAGTAGGATAAGAAGAACTAGAAATCAAGTTGGTAATCTCATAAAATGGCTCTAAGAAATCACATATTTTCTCTCTTCTTTTCCATTTCTTATATAAAGGACAATCTTTATAATTCCTATCAACTACTTTGAGAGAAACAAAAGCCTTTTTATATTTGATGGCACTGTCTAACATCATATATGTTGAATTTCAATGAGTGGACACATCCAAACATAAGCCAACATTAGTGTTAGTATTACCAACTTGTTGCACACATTCTTCAAATTTTAAAATCCTACTCTTTGAACCTTTCACATATTTCATAGATTCTCTAATTCTTTTCAAGGCCTCACTAGCTACTTTCAACCCTTCTTGAATAATGAGATTCAATATATGAGTAGAACAGCAAACATGAAAAGTTTCACCATCACATAATAAGCTATCATGCAAACACAATTGTTCTCTTAGAATATGCTTCATACTATTATTATTTGAGGCATTATCCAAAGTAAGAGAAAAACTTTTTTCTCAATTCTCCATTCCTTTAAAAAATCATACATCTTGGTAGCCAATTCTTCCCTAGTATGTGGAGGAGACATATGAGCAAAATTAAATATTTTGCTATTCAATTTCCAATTATCATTAACAAAATGAGCAGTTAAGCAAATGTAGTCCTCACTAGTGCAAGCAGTCCACACATCTGAAGTTAAACAAATTCTATTAGGAATCTTAGCCAAAATTTGCTTAAGCTACTCTTTCTCTCTCCTATAAATTTTGTTGATATCAGCAAGCATAGTATTTCTAGAAACAACAATGACTAGGTGTCGACATGCAATGCAAAATGGTGATCCCTAAGTGATTAAATAGGATGGTGTAGTTGTTGGAAAATGTCTTATTTTTAGAAAAATAAGAGAAAATAGAGTCGCCACTGACTTAAATTGAAATGGTGAATTCGGACACTGAAGAGTATGATCTGCGTTACAGAAAAATGGATTTAGGGGTTAGTTACATGTAGAGAAGGTATTAGCACCTCTACAATGCCCTTTCAATACTATGTTGGTGTTTATTACTTTTGATTTCAAAACTATGCTTTATCTTTTGTGAAATAAATTTATTTTTGCATGTAATTGTGATTCGGGATTATTTTTAAATGCATCAATGGAGTCATGCCAGTTGACTATCTAAACTCATGATGTTATTTCCCTCAAGATAGTTATATAACGGGCAGTTAACTAACAATCATATTTATCCATCGTCAGGATCCTTTTCTAATTGAAATGCATTAATAAAACAATGCTAATTGATTGACTAGGTCCATAATATGATTTCCTGCAGGATAGTTTAATAGCGACCAGTTGACTGGTAACTATATTTATCTATCGTTGGGGTTCACTTTATAACAAAAATAGGGGATCAAAATAATTGGAACCAAATCATAGTCAAATAAACATTTCAAAATAGTTGTGATGATGTGGCCGATGACGTGATGGGCTGATTGGATTTGTTGTGCTAACGTACCTGATGACATGGTGTGCTGACTGTGCAAGTGTGTGCTGATGTGCCATGGTGATACAGTATGCTGACTGTGTATATGGTGCCGACATAGGGTTTCAATTATAGAATTTAGCATTATAGCAGCTCAATCATGGAATTCAGTATTACAGCAGCTTAATTAACAAAACTGTAATAATACAATAGCTTAATCACAACAATTCAACAGCACAGCAGCTTAATTATAACATGGCAGCAATACAGCAACTTTATTGTGGCAACACAGTAGCTTAACTTAGCAACTTGATTATAGCAACACGGGAGATAATACAGCAGAATGCAAAAATAGTATGCCAAATTATAGCAATAGAAACAGATGTAGAATTATAGAATGCAGAAATGGATACAGGATTACAGAATGCAGGAATAGATACAGAATCACAGCAATAGAAATAGACTGCAAAATTAAGATGCAGAAAATGAGATGCAGAATTATAGCAAGAGACAGATACAGAATTAGGATGCAGAATTACTGCAACACAAAAGCTTAATAACAGTACTACAGCAACTTGATAATAGCCAAACACAAAGCATAGCAAACAGCAACATACAAGTTATAGAATTACAGTCACGAAAATAGAGGAGATGATACAGAATGCAGAAATAGGATCTGAAATTTGATCTCCTTCGATTTCTTCTGCTTCTTTCACTCACAATTGCATCTTTCTCTCCACCTGTTTTCTCCTTTTTTTTTTGTTTTTTTTTCTTTTCCTCCTCTTCTTCTTTATGGTTCCTCCCCTTGCTCTCTTCTTCACTCCTTTCTCTTATCTTTCTCCTCTCCCTTTCTTCTTCTCTTCTTCTCCTCTTCTCCCTTTTTGGTGCCTCTCATTAGGCCTCCTTTTATACCCTTTTTCATGCATCTACCTTTCTCATACATCTACCCTCTCTCATGCATGCACACACCTATCTTTCCTCATACATCTACCCTTTCTCATGCATGCACCTACCTTTCTCAAGCATCTACCCTCTCTTATGCATATACCTATCTTTCCTTATACATCTACCCTTTCTCATGCATGCACCTACCTTTTTCATGCACTTACCTTTCTCTCATGCACCCATTTTTTATGCACTTACCTTTCTCACTTACCCTTCTTTCATTTTCATTCAATTAATTTTCAAAACTCATAAATGGGTTCACTTTAATTTTTTAAGGTCTAGACAAAATTAGGTGTCTACAGATTGCTCCCCTGTGATTAGCAAAGGTTGAAAGACTCTATTTTGTCTAGATATGACCTTAGGATTTTCTCTTAGTCCTAAGTTTGAAAAGGTTACTATCCATCTAACAGGACTAAAAGTGATCTTAGGATTTCCTCTTTATCCAAAGTTTAAAAAGTTACTATCTACCCAATAAGGATCAAAAGCAACCTTAGGATTTTCTCTTAGTCTTGAGTTCGAAAAGGTTACTGTCCACCTAATAAGGACTAAAAGCGATCTTAGGATTTGCTCTTTATCCAAAGTTTGAAAGTTTACTATCCACCCAACAAGGACTAAAAGCGACCTTAGGATTTTCTCTTTATCCTAAGTTTAGAAGGGTTATTATCCACCGATCAAGGACTAAAAGCGACCTTAAGATTTTCTCTTATCCTAAGTTCGGAAGGGTTACTATCTACCCAACAAAGACTAAAAATGACCTTAGGATTTCCTCTTAATCCTAAGTTTGAAAGGGTTATTGTCTACCCAATAAGGATCAAAAGCAACCTTAGGATTTCCTCTTTATCCTAAGTTTGAAGGGTTACTATTCACCCAACAAGGACTAGAAATAACCTTAGGATTTTCTCTTAATCCTAAGTTTAAAAGGTTTACTGTTTACCTAAAGGGACCAAAAGTGAGTTTAGGATTCTTGTTTATCCTAAGTTCAAAAGGGTTACTGTCTACCCAATAGGGACTAAAAGCAATCTTAGGATTTTCTCTTAGTCCTAAGTTCGAAAGAGTTACTATCCACCCAATAGGGACTAAAAGTGAGTTTAGGATTTCCTCTTTATCCTAAGTTCAAAAGGGTTACTGTCCATCTAACAGGAACTAAAAAGTGACCTTAGGATTTCCTCTTAGTCCTAAGTCAGAAGGGTTACTGTCCACCCAATAGGGACTAAAAGTGAGCTTAGGATTTCCTCTTTATCCTAAGTTTGGAAGGGTTACTATCCGCCCAATAGGGACTAATAGCAACCTTGGGATTTCATGTAAATGGGTTCTTTTTGTAATCATTTGATGTGATATGAATGAGATTTTCCTTGATATAACCAGACTTGCCAAGGACGGGTTCTACCTGAAATGGTTTAGATAAAGATGATATACATGTACTTGTGCATGCTTGACATGTAAAAGACTTGACCTGAAAATGGTATACTTAGTATGCAAATGTGCTTAACACACAACAAAATTAACAAAGATATCAAAACCACAATGCAAAAGGTGAGTTATGATTTATTGCCCTAGTTATGAGTGAATTAGAATGCTAGACTCCATAGAAGCAGCACCTTTTGATATCAATATTTGATGACTATTCCTCTTGAACCACTTTGCTCTTTTAAGGATAGATTTAGGGTGTGATCTCCTAATTCTGACCCTAGTTTAAATTTGATCATTCCTAGGCAACAAAAGGACCTTTTTTTTTTTAACCTTGCATCCATTCTCTTGGCGATTATCCCTAATTTGTTTTAATTACCTTTAAGCAAAGAAAGGTTGAAAAGATTCTCTTAGTTCACTATTTCTTTTCAAGAATATGCCTCAAGGAATGCATATGCTAGATAAAAAATTACTCAATTCTTTGGAATCAAGATTTCTTTGTTGAGCAACTCCCTGATTAAGCTACTCTCAAGTGTTTATGCTCTCACACAAGTGTTTACCACCTTGATAAGTGTTGCACTCAAGTGTTTGCTCTCTTGATAAGCACTCACAAGTATCCCATAAGCTTATTTTCATGTCCCTCTCTGCATTTGTTATTTCACCACATCAGCTAGGATCACCAAGACTTTATTTAGCTCGTAATGTAAGGTTTTAGGAAATAGCTGGGAAAGAAATAGATGGGAACTTAGCAAACATGAAGAATACAAGATAAAGCACATAAAGCTTTGTATTTTTTTTGTTTTTATTTTTAGGCTTACTCCTTTTCTTTTTAGTTTCCCAAGTTCTTTTGAATTTCTCAGGATTCCCTTTTATTCTTGCCTTTTCATAGCTAAGGCTTCAACTGAGTAGAAAAGTATTCTCAAGTTATATCGGAGGAAGAAAGTTTGATGGTGGTCTTGCCATCTTTTAGGCTCAAATGGGTGACTATGGATTAAGATTAGCTTGAAAGGCCTAAATGGTCAAAGACGGCCTAGATAATTTCTCTAGATAATGTGTTGTCTAATGAATTGTCTCAAGGGGCATTCAAACAAGTTCTAAGATACTCTTTTTATCATAGCACTTTTATGGGTCATGAGACATCACTCCCTCACCACTACTTATGATTTGGGATTTTCTATCGTCCAAGAGAATTGAGCATTTTGTTAAGCAATCCTATTTTATCATTTGGTAAAATGGATTTGATTAGGGTGAAATTAAGATATCTGATTAACAATTTATTGCTCATAGGTATCAAAATATGAAAAGATATCATAACTATAATTGTCACCAGTGTTAGCTTATTCCAATGATGGTACCCCTTTGTGAGCATTTGTCATTCATCAGTCACTTATAAACATTAGACAATGAACTAATTTAAAGGGGAATGAATGAAATGACATACTATACATTCATCATGAAAGATGTCTTATTAAATTCAAAGGAGTGCCCACATACAGTCTACTAAGGCCTTAGGCAGAGTTGTTGACAGATGCAATAACACTTAAAGACATGCGTAAAGACAAATGCAACATTTTTTTTGTAGGAAACAAAAGATGTCTATGACGCTCCTAATGAGTTGTGCATGGAATGCGTATCAAGAGTTAAGAACAACTCTTTACTTTGCCATGAGACTACATGAAAGACATGCACAAAAGAAAGACAATGTTTTTTTTTAGACACATGAGAAGACATATGACATCCATCATGTATGGGATGCGTATCAAAAGTTAAAAATAACTCTTTACTCTGCCATCCATTACATACTTTGATCTCGATAACTTCACTAGTAACTCTTCCACTCAGATCATCCTTTCTAGACTTGTATATTATTCCAATAATACAAAAATAACAAAAAGTAAAGCCATGACAAGTTACAACTAAAGGATAGTATCTATTTTACGCTTCCGACTACCATGAGAGGCTGTTCGTCCACTTGTTTCACCAATGGGTAAGGTTGAAACACGCAAGCTTGCAGTCGATTAATCAACTAATCAACATTTGAAGATGTTATTATGGCACGGCAGGCCTCCAGAGATATGAAGTGTTGTTCCACAGCTGAATCTAAAAAGGACAACAAACCATCATAAAAGCCATTAATATTCAATAACCTGAACGGCTTTCTTTGATAGTTAAATTTGATCCAAAATATCAGACTGAAAATTCTTTCTAAAGTTTCCAGTCCACTAGGTAATGCAATAAAGGCTTTAGTATTGTAAAACATATGCCCGAAGCACTCATGCATGGATGAAACCTTTAATTCAGTACCAAAGGTGTAGCTAGTGATTCTCTTGTTGTCTAACCCTTTTATCAAAATGCCTAAGACCTGACTCCCTCCCATAAATGTAGTTGTAGCTGCATATCCTTTTAGTCTATGAATCCCTTCACCATACACCAAATTTATCCTTCTGGCAACTAACACCTAACCAAGTTCATTAGCTGCCTTTATAAATTATTATCCTTCTCTAGATTGGAAGTACCAAAGATACAGATAAATTTGAATACATGTGTCGATGATGTTTCTCCTTCTTTTTTTGCTCTAGTCATGTGTGAATGATCCAGTGTGAAAGTGTATTTGTAAAGAGAAATGAATGACAGAAAAATCATGCAATCCGATCTTGGTCAAGAAAGTCTAAATTTTAACAGAAAATAGTCAGGTGCAATAATTTCAGACAACGACGATAAGAAAGTCAAGTAGAAAAGACATGCCAATGAACATGACAGTAGTTATATGAGAAAAAAGTCATAAAGTTATCGATAATGTAGAGACAGCTGCACTATTGTTATCAAAACTGCATATGCAATGTTAAAAAGCTAACAATGAAAATGACAAGTGCACTAATTATTGTCAAAGAGAAAGGACAATTATATTGATATTACCAAAATCATGCAGGCAAAGTCAAAAAGCTAATAGCGAAAATGATGAGTGTACTAATTATTGTTAAAGAGAAAGGACAATTATGCATGCAAAATAAAAAGCAAACAGTGTAATGATAAGTGTAATGACTGCTAACAAGGAAAAAATCATCAACAATAACTATATCGATCAAGACCGTGTGTACATAATTAAGAAGCAAATAATGAAAGTGATGGATTCACCAACGATTACAAGACTAATGAATAGTGATTCTGGCTTATCCCTTCTTCTAATATTGCATCCAAACACCATCAAGTATTTGCTTTCCATCTAATCTTCTTGCAAACTGATAAATAGAGTCGTTTAACATCAGATTCTCAAGACAATAGCGATCCTTTTCTTTGTGGAATATGTCTGCTAAAGCGAAAAGAACACCATGAACATGTCCATTAGGATGCGTCTCAAGAGTCGGAAGGATGTTATCCAAAGACTCTTTACTCAGTTCATCCTTTATGAATTGGATTTTGTCTTTTTAATTTAGGGACACCATTCCTTTATCCTTGCAGTGCACCATTTATCAACCAAGGACTTGCTTGCTATTTAGTTTTCTTATCAACTAGCAAACAGGGTCATTTAATGTCAAATATTTAAGAAGGTAACACTCATTTTCTTTGTTGAATATGTCTGCAAAGGTAATAAGAACACTATGAACATGTCCACTAGGATGCATCTCAATATTCTGAAGGATATCATTTAACAACTCTTTACTTAGTCTATCCTTTATGAATTGGATTTTATCTTCTCGATTTTTAGACACCATTTATTTACCCCTGCATTGTGTATTATACGTCCACCTTGCACACTTATGACAAACTTTCATCCTTTTAGCTCTTCTTTTCTTAGTATAAGAGCTTCTTCCCATTCCTAGTAGATGCTTCACAAGTAAATCTTGAAACTCACCTGCTAGGTGTACCTTGGCTTCAATGATCCAACACACATCTTTAGGAAGGCTCATATGTATGAGTGCCTTCATTCTTTCAAGTCGGCACCAATACATCTTCTGAAGCACATCTTGGGGAGGAGAAGGGAACCTAATTTTGAATTTAGCAAGGTTTGCTTCCATATTCTGGTTTTCTGGTTAGGTGAGCAAGGATGGCAAATGATGCTTCCTTTTAGCCTTTCAAGTCTTTCTCATTCAAAATGAAACTTCCTCATTAGTCATGACATGAAGGTGTGCCATTGACTGGAATGTGGACATGATCAGAAAGGGTAATTGAGAGCCCTCACACGATTGGGCCTTAGGTTGCCCCAAAATGCTGATGGGCCTTAAGTTACCCATTAGGCCAAAAACCACAAATTTTGAATGACAAAACTTGCTTAAGGCTACATGTAAAAATTAAACAAGGGCATGACTGTGATCATCCCTCGAGAATGCATACTAATACGTGTGGTGCAAAAATGATTCTTTTGGTGTAAAAAGCTGACTTGCTGAGAT
This sequence comes from Dicorynia guianensis, assembly GCA_037013595.1. NCBI lineage: Eukaryota > Viridiplantae > Streptophyta > Magnoliopsida > Fabales > Fabaceae > Dicorynia > Dicorynia guianensis. Next base: position 16,586,899 of record JASUAB010000002.1, on the reverse strand, counting down.
AAAGTTTAAAAGTTTTAACAACTCCAAATTCATTATCTCAATCTCAAACTCATAAAGGTGTAATAAGACTACATGCAAAGGGAAGCAAGAAATTCCCCAATTATCTAGCCTTAGTTATGATCTAACTAAACCACCTTCATGAGGGCTATCAATGACATGTGCCTTTTGTATTGCCTAACCAAGGAAAGGCTTTAGAGTCTTAATGGTAAACTGCCCTCTAGCTTCTGTAAGTGGTTATGGCATTGGCAGCCCATTAACTATACACTTAATGGATTAGGGCTATGTTGCCCTAGTTTGAAATTACATAACTTTCATCACATGTCTATTCATCAATTTGTCATCAAATTGCCCCAGTGTGGGTTTGGTCTAAAAGAAGTTAGATGAAAAGTAATGCATTCAACATGCTAAGTATTTTATTGAATTAGAAGATGTGTCCATACAAACTCCTTACTAAGGCCTTAAGTAGTGCCATTAGCAGATGTAAAAAAAAAAACTTAAAAAGATGCAAAATAAAAGGGAAAGAATTTGACTTGCAACAAGTGGCACAAGAATGAACCCAAATCTCAAGCCAATTGATTTTGGGTTTTACCCATGTTGTTCTAGTGTTAGGCATTTTGATTGTCATGATCAGGCAAAGGATTGCCATGCACATCTAGTCTTGAATCTTCTTGATCAAATGTCAACCACTTGGCATCAATCAATCCCTGGACCCTTCTTTTAAATGTAGGACAGTTATCAATAGAGTGGCCCTTTGCCCCTGCATGGTAAGCATAAGTAAGCTTTTCATTATACCATGGTGGGTATAGGGGTTGAAAGGTAGGCAATGGAATCAAAAACACTAGATTATTCTTCAATAGTTAGGGTAAGAGCTCAGAATATGGTATTGGAATAGGATCAAAGTTTTTTATTTTCTTATCAATTTATTGCCTAGGTTGATTCTGCTGGTACTATTAGGATTGTTCTTGAATGGATTGAGAAGTTTGAGAGACTGGTGCTTGCAAAGTCAGTGCAGAAATGTTCACAATAGGGGTGTTGCTTTTTCACATTCCTTTTTTCTGGTATTCTACCGAGTGTACTCCTTTATTTTTCTTATCATATTGGACTTTCTTTTGGCTTCTAATAATTGGTTTTCCCATCTTCCCTATTGTAACTCCTCTTTCTACCCTTTCACCAATAACAACCAAGTCAGCAAAATTAGTAAACATACATGTTGCTATTGTAGCATAATAAGGATCATCTAGAGTGCTCATAAAAAGAGTAATCATTTCTTTATTAGACATAGGTGGTTTCACTCGAGCCGCTACACTTTTCTACCTTTGAGCATAATCCTTAAAGGACTCTTTTTCTTTTCTCATATCTTGCAACTGAAACCTAATAGGGGTAATATTCCTATTATATTTGCAATGCCTTATAAAGGACTCAGCTAAATCTTTCCAAGTGCGAATAGAGTGGCGTTCTAAACTTAAATACCATTCTACAGCCTCATCAACCAGGCTATCTTGAAAGACATGCATTAGTATCTTTTCATCATTAGAATAAGATGCCATTTTCTAGATGTACATGAGAAGATGAGTCTTTAGATAAGATGTCTCGTTATACTTGGTAAATTCAAGGACCTTGAACTTTGGTGGCAAGATCACATTAGGAACTAGTCCCATTTCAGAGAGATCCAATGCATCATCATCATCTGAGAATCCTTCGATCCTCCTTAGTCTAGCTTCCAGAATCTCATACCTTTCTTGGGCCTTAGACTCTTCAGCATCCCTTCTCAATTTCTCCAATTCCATTGGGTCATCGAAATTTGGGATGATTTCGTCTTCTAGGCTCTTTTCCTGATAATTATTTTGGGTTTGCTGATTTTTGTGTTGCTCTTAATTACGAGTGTCTTTTAGTCCCTGATAGCTATTTTGATCCTCTCATTCTTGATCATGGGGATCCTTTGGCCCTTAACAACTATTTTGAGCTTGTGGCTTCATCATTTTCATCATTTTAGTCAACTGACCCCTGAGTTGATCGATCTCACTCTGCATTTCTTCTGTAGTCTTTTCTTGCCTAGAGTTTCCTTAGTTTGGACCTTCCATCTACCTACTACGAGAACGTGTTGTCAGAGCCGTGATTACTTATTATCCTTTCAATGAATCATTGGTATGCAAATGAGAATTCATGTACATGAATGTGATGCCATGCATGAAGCAAAAAAAAAAAATGGGCAAATTATGCAAAAGAGGATGCTAATGAAGAATGCATGCTATTTTGGAAATTTTTTTTTGTAACCTATTTCTATACATGTTTTAGATGACTAAATTATCCTTATTGTAATTCATCTTGCCAAAGAAAGAGTTTTAGAAATCTTAAAAGGTTACCCTTATTTTGCCCCCTATTCATGCATCTACACAGAGACTAAACATCTCACAAGGTTAGCCTTACTTACCCCCTTGTTTATCTAGAATAACGCAAACTTAAGTTGAGAAGTTATGCATGCAACAATAATAAGTGCAATAAGAATTCTCGAAATACAAATGGCAAAGTTAGACATGCAATGCCACATAGCATTTTCCCCATTATGCCTAGATCAAGGTGCATCCTAGGTTTCTTTTCCATGTCCAAAGGTTCAGGTTAAACTTTCTTCACAGGACGGCTCTAGGTTCACTATCAATGTGCAAGGAGGTAGTTCTAGACTCCTAATATTAGGTCCCTAAATTGCTCCAAAGGGTCAACCTGAGTGAGCATGTTCAGGTGCCTACATGGAGACCAAGAGTCTCACGAAGGATAATCTTATTTTACGCCCTCGCAAGCGCAAAAGTTCCTAAGAGCTCGGTTATGGAGCTAGGGGTCATGACCTCCCTTTTTCTAAGGTGTAATGTGGTGTATGTGTAAGTGTGTGTGAGGAATATGCCATCCACTTATTCACTCGCAACCCTATAGAATAATCAATCAAACACCTATCCACAGATATAGTAGACAATACCATGGAAAAGTAACAGCATGATCCAACATAATTTGAGAATGCAAGTCCAAAATACAAAGTTAGAAATCCTAACACACAATTCAAGATGCAAAAATCAAAAGCCCAGAAGACAGATAGAAAACAAAAAGTAGCAAACACTAACCTAACCCTCTAGGTGTTCCCTAGTGGAGTTCCCAAGTTGTCGACATGCAACACAGAATGGCGATCCCGAGGTGATTAAATAGGATGGTGTGGTTGTTGGAAAATGTCTTATTTTTAGAAAAATAAGAGAAAATGGAGTCGCCACTAACTTAAAATGAAATGGTGAAGTTGGACATTGAAGACTATGATCTACGTTACAGAAAAATGAATTCAGGGGTTGGTTACATGTAGAGAAGGTATTAGCACCCCTACAATGTCCTTTCGGTACCACGTTGGTGTTTGCTACTTTTGATTTCAAAATATGCTATCTCTTGTTAAATAAATTTATGTTTGCATGTGATTGTGATTCGGGATTATTTTTAAATGCATCAATGGAGTCATGTCAGTTGACTAACTAAACTCATGATGTTATTTTCCTCAAGATAGTTATAAAGCAGCCAGTTAACTAACAATCATATTTATCCATCATTGGGATCCTTTTCTAATTGAAATGCATTAATAGAACCATGCCAGTTGACTAACTAGGTCCATAATATAATTTTCCTCAAAATAGTTTAATAGTAACCAGTTGACTGGCAACTATATTTATCTGTCATTGGGCTTCACTTTATAACAAAAATAGGGGATCAAAATAACTGGAACCAAATTACAGTCAAATAGAACATTTCAAAATAGTCGTGATGATGTGGCCGATGACGTGATAGGTTGATTGGATTTGTTGTGCCGACGTACTTGATGACATGGTGTGCTAATGTGCAAGTATGGCTTATGTGGCATGGTGATATAGTATGCTGACTGTGTATATGGTGTCGACATGGGGTCTCAATTATAGAATTTAGCATTATAGCAGCTCAATCATGGAATTCAGCATTACAGCAGCTTAATTAACAAAACTATAATAATACAACAGCTTAATCACAGCAATTCAACAGCACAACAGCTTAATTATAACATGGCAGCAATACAACAACTTTATTGTGGCAACATAGTAGCTTAACTGTAGCAACTTGATTACAACAGCACGAGAGATAATACAACAAAATGCAGAAACAGTATGTAGAATTGCAGCAACAGAAATAGATGCAGAATTACAGAATGCAAACATGGATACAGAATTACAGAATGTAGGAATAGATACAGAATCACAACAATAGAAACAGAATGCAGAATTAAGATGCAAAGAATGAGATGCAAAATTACAGCAATAGAGACAGATACAAAATTAGGATGCAGAATTACTGTAACACAGAAGCTTGATTATAGTACTACAGCAGTTTGACTATAGCCAAACACAACAACATAGCAAATAGCAACATACAAGGTGCAGAATTACAATCATAGAAATAGAGAAGATGATATAGAATGTAGAAACAGGACCTGAAATTTGATCCCCTTCAATTTCTTCTACTTCTTTCACTCATAGCTACATCTTTCTCTCCACCTGTTTCCTCCTTTTCTTTTTTTTTTTTTTTTGTCTTTTCCTCCTCTTCTTCTTTATTGTTCCTCCCCTTGCTCTCTTCTTCACTCCTTTCTCCTATCTTTCTCCTCTCCCTCTCTTATTCTCCTTTTCTCCCTTCTTGGTGCCTCTCCTTAAGCCTCCTTTTATACCCTTTTTCATGCATCTACCTTTCTCATATATCTACCCTCTCTCATGCATGTACCTACTTTTCTCATGCATCTACCCTTTCTCATGCATACACCTATCTTTCCTCATACATCTACCCTTTCTCATGCATCACCTACCTTTCTCATGCATGTACCCTCTCTCATGCATACACCTATTTTCCTCATACATCTAACCTTTTTCATGCATGCACCTACCTTTTTCATGCACTTACCTTTCTCTCATGCACCTATTTTTTATGCACTTACCTTTCTCACCTACCCTTCTTTCATTTTCATTCAATTAATTTTCAAAACTCATAAATGGGTTCACTTTAATTTTTCAAGGTCCGGACAAAATTAGGTGTCTACAATAGGGATTTATATACTTCACCCAAGCTCTAATCCTAGCATATTCAACAAATGTAAAAGGCATATCATGTTGGATGATGGTAGCAATACATAATTGACGTTGAATTTTTTTATCTATTTTCTTAGACCTTAATTTCACATTACCATCTATAATCATTTGTTCTACATCTTGAAACTTAAGCATCTTGCACTTTGGTAAATGATGTTTCAATGTGGAAGTCCCATATTTGTGACCACCAGTCTTATATTTAGCTTTAAATGCATTGCATTGTGCCCTTTCAATTCCATCTTTCCTAATCCCTAAACTTGTGAAGAAATTTCACACTTTAGAGTTTTGTTGTCTACTCCTTTTCTTTGCTTTACCTTCAGATTATCTAACATGGACTCTTTAATTAAGACATCATCATCCAAATTAATAGATTCCATGACTCAATCATATCAAATTCAGCTACTAAAAGCCCAATTGTCTTATATAGGAAAAAAATAAACCATAAAGTTTCTTCATTTGGGTTAGTAAGGAGGAATTCAACATATGATGACAATTTATATGCATAATAAGGGGAGGAAGAAAAAGATAAACAATAGAATCCTATGCAAGCCAAACCATATGATGACATTTAATCATAATACTAATCATCATCAGTACATCTTACATTAATGTAAGACTACCTTGGCGGGGAGGCATTAAATATAAAAGATGATATCATTTTGTTGACACCCTCACTAGATTTGGAGCCTCCTTTGATTGTTTACAGAAGTGGTGTAGGAGTGAAGCATTAGCAGGATACACCTTTTGATTTGGAGCCTCCAAAGTTTGCAAGTTGAAACATCGTGTCTAAATGGTATGACAAATAGAACAAAGATTAAATCAAAATTCAATTATCCTATTTCTTGGATTTTGATCGAAAAGGTTCCCTCTTGCCTTTTAGGAAGTTACTATCTAATGTCAATTCAGAAAAATTTTAAAAGATTATAAAAGAATGAATAAGTTGCAGTTTGCAGTCAAATAGGACGTTAAATTGTCACCAACGATAGTTAATCTTTGGTATTTTTCATCCAAAAGGTGCTAAGACCCAAGGAAGCAAAAAAAAAACATTCCTTCATCTTGTTTTGCATTCTTCATTTTTTTTTCTATGAATTTATTTGCACAGGAATTCATAAAATGGATGACACCTAGATTTATTAACCATATTTTATACTGTGAATAGTAAATCTTTGAAGTAGACAAGTTATGAAATAGAATTCACACTACATACAATCTAGGTTGTTTCGATAGCAAGATGGATCAAATTAGAATTGAGGGCTAATATAACAACAGATCCTAAGACTATAAATGGTATACTTTAATACAATTTGAACTACAATTTATCCAAAACAAGAACTTGCTATTGCTATTTGGTTAGGTTATGTTACCTGAAAAGCAACATGTAATAGGTAGCTAGATCCTAATGACCAACTTGCATAGCCCTCTATTTGCCTAGTCTATTGAGTATTATCACCCAAATGTTGATCATTCTGTCCATATGTAGGATCTTTGTTCCCAGGTAATTCCCCAAGTCTCTCCTATAGGTCATGATATGATATATCATGTCAAATTGCATGTTCATGCTTTGAATGTCTAATCATAAGGAATCTTAGCTATGTAGTTCAATAGGAACACAAAGAAAATTACCTTGCTGCCCTCATTGATGATAAGGGGGTGGTCATAGATCTAGAAGCAAATTGGGTGAGTAAAGACCAGGAAGCAAATTGGGATGTAGAGATGAGGAAGTAGATCAGGAAGTGGAGACGAGGAAGCAAAGTAATGGAGTAGTTGAGTAGGAGAGCCAAGAGGGAGTAGGGCTTGGGATTGGGACTGTGAGAGAGAAGAGTGTCAAGGACGAGAGAGGGAGGCTTAAGAGGAAAACTGGAAAAAGGCCATGCATTTAGGTTTAGGACAAAATGATGTAGTTTTCACTTCAATATTATGTGAGTCAAAAACTAGCAGGTTGGCTCACCTTGAACTCGCATTGGCCTACAAGTTATGCAGGGCGAGTTAATTTACCTGCAAATAAATGGGCTTATTATATAATAACCCTGGCTTAGTAGGTCAAACTCATTTTGATATCCCTAAAGCCAGTTACAACAAAGTGGAGTTATGAAATCCCCATAATTAATTAAATAAAAAAGAATTTTTTAAAAAAATAAAAAATAATCCATAGCTAAGTTTTAAATTTTTTAACAAAAGTATAGTATTTTTTAAGTTTGAATTTATTAAAAGTAAGAATATTTATGAATATTGTTTTAGTGCAAATTTGATTTTTATTTATTAAAAAAAGAAAAAATTTATACTGTTTGGTATAGTGTGCAATTTTTGCCATGTGCTTTATTTGAAAAAAAAAGACAAATAGAGTAAGGAATAGTTGAGAAAATATTAGTCTTGCCACATAAACACAAAAGTTGGTCTAACTTAATTAAAATTTTATGTTTAGCTCAACATTTTGTTTGAGAGTTAACAGTGAAGTTAAGATAAAAGTAAATTGTCTTTTGAATTTTCGAGAATGACCTTGAGGAAAAAAATCTTTTAAGGATAAGTTTGATAAAACGTGTATCTTTCGAGAATTAAACTAGTAGTTTTATCCATAATTTATTTTAATAATAATTTTAAATTGCATATATATATGTATATATGTATTTTGTATGTATATGTTATTAAGCAATAAGATGAGGCCAAGCACTTAATTTAAATATATAATAAATATTCACGATTGGGCCTACGATGCACTTGGAAACTGAACTCCTCGGCTTTAGTTAGTGGATAGCACAACCGCAATTTGTTTATGCCCTAGGAGCAATAGAGAGCCAATGAGTGTGTTACATCTTGCTTTGCTACTTAAATAGCACAGACCTAAATCAACAAGATCATTACTCAATTATCATCCAAAAATAAAAAAGTTGCATGTAGTCTTCTTTCTTTGATGGTAGGCAAAAATGGTTCTTTCTTGCACACAAAGATAGAGGAAGCAGAAAAATTGTACTGTGTTGATATGGTCAAGAGTGTTGGTTGATTAGTTATGATTTGATAGAAATACTGTGGGATCTATAATTTTGCAAAAAAATTAAGGAATTTTTATGTATTAGTTTAGAGTAAAGAAAATTAATTTAGAGTCAAATTAACACATTTAAGATATGAATTCATATGAAAAATTGATGATATTGATTATTGTAGTGTTTAATTTAGGATTAATTACACATTAGGTCCTTGTATTTTCAAAAATAAAATAATTGGATTCTTCAATTTTTAATCAGAATAATGTTAACTAAAAAATTATAGATAAATTACACAAAACCCTGCTCGTTTAGGTTCATATGCAATTTATTTTTTTGTAATTTCAATTAAACCAAATCATATCATTGCACTTTCAGTTTGTTGCAATGTATTCCTAACTATTAATTCTCCATCCAAATTGTTAAAGTTAACACTTTTTAGCATGTTGACTCATATTGCAAGAAAACAACTTTCATTTAAATAACATAAATATATAGGAATTGTAGACAAAATTACAAGTCATAGAACAATTGATACAATCAAATTATGCCACCATTTCTTCACCAACCTTCTTATAAAAGAGTTGAACTTCAATGATGGCAAAAAGGGATCACAAAATAGAGAGACAAACACTCTCATATGTCTCAACTATTTATAGAGAAGATTTTATTATAAACCAGGGTAGCTATTCACATGTTAGAAGAATCAAAGGCCACTAATTCAAATGTGTGAAAATTCAGAACATGGAGCAAGTGGCTTGAGGACTATGCTTTACTTCACCAATTTTGATATCCATCCAAAATCAGTGGTTGAAAACCTCGATCACTTCTGCTAAATAAGTTTTCCATATTGAGCTTGGCATAGATTTGGGCTATGAGGTCTCTTCTCAATTCTATTATCTCTATAGTAGGCTCTTCTTCGTAGCTTTGATCCTAAAGCTCTACTCTTGATTTAGTATTTGCCCAAGTTGGAGTTGAAGGAAGGCTAAAACCCTAAATCAGAGATTCACCCCACAGGGAGAACCAAACATAGAACCTATTTAGGAAGCCCGAGCTTAAGCCACCTTATCGAGTTAAACATTCCGCATTGAAGTAACTATTTGACTCATGGCATTGAATGATTAATCACTATATTGGAGATTTCTTGGTTATGGGGTGGGTGTGGTGGACATTACAATGCTGAGTAGTGACTAAAAATATAAAAAGAAGTTTTGAAAAGGAATTTTGAAAAGATGTAAATTTGGAGTTACTATCAATCTAATTTTAAATGTTAAGATCATATATCCAAAAAATATGGTTTGCATTACATAAATTGGGTTTAGGGGTTGGTTATATGTAGAAAAGTGTTAACATCCCTACAATGTCTTTTTGGTATCATATTTGTGTTTTGTTACTTTTTGGTTTCGAAACTATATTTTGTATTAGAAAACTTTTATCATTTTTGTTTTTATTTATCTCATTGTTGGCTTCACACAAAATCAAACATGATTTACGCTTAATACCATGAGTGAGTCGCAATTAGCCATTACTATGGAAAGAAAAATTTGATACTTGGTCTATCCAAGACTTACATTGAAAATGGATACGTAGCTTGGTTATGACTTGTTCAACTTGATCAAGTTTGAAAAAGATATTTATCTTGATTATGGTTTGACCTAATTAGGTTGGGTTTAAAAGAGGGTACCTAGCTTGATTAAGGTTTTGGAATGTAAGTGTGTATTGGTAGGGCATTGATTCCCAACAATCACACCCGAGAGGCCCCACCAATTTCTCAGCACAATTAATAATGTGATCATTCTTGAGAACATTAGCAGCGATCATTTTCATTAAACCCCACTAACAACCATAATCAAGAGAATCTCGATATTTTAGGAAGGGCTTCAGGGGCATTGATCCATAAATGATCACACTACAAGGGTCTCACCAATTTGTCGGCACACCCATAATGCAATTATCTTTGAAATAATTAGTAACAATTATTTTTATAAATCATTACTAACAATCATCATTGGAAGAATATTGGGCTTTTATGAAGTAAGTCAAGTATTGAGAATTATCAAAATGGTTAATTTGCAAATTTCCAACCCCTTTCATGAATTTTGGAAATAAGAACTAACAACAATTCAATCAAGTAAAGAAATTAATCAAGAAATAAGTGATGGACATAAGAATTTTATTCTAAGTGTTATCACTAAACCCATCTCAAATTCACTCAGTCTAAACAAAAAATGGAGAGTCTAATCCAAGCCTACACTTTTATACCCTTCTCTTCTCCTTTTGAAAAGTTCACAATTAAAAATTCAAAGAGGGATCACAGTTTGAGCTTGACAAATTAATTATAAATATTAAATTCGTAAGAAAATCATTGATTATAATTGGTATTCAAGCTTATATATTAGATATGATGATAATTATAAATGATTATTTCTTTAAAATTCAAAACTTATCATTACCATTCTAATTCTATAAATTTCCCAATATTTCTTGCCGCCAGGCAAGCATTGTACCGCTGGCGAGGCTGACTGATTTTGTCTTTTACCATGCTCAAATCAGGCCAAATTATCATGTGGACGCGTGACAGCCTCATGTTGCACCACCTTAAACAAAACAAATTGGAAGAAAATGTTAGTACCATGGAAAAAATAAGAGCTTTTGCCTTTTATCCTTCGCAGACGGGTCACACCAATAGCCGTTTGCCAAACATTTGCAGTATCAGCATAAAAACAAAAAGCTACCACTTTGTGTCCCATTCTTAACACTATTTGTGCTTTCCATTCCTTGAAACCAAATCTAAAATTCCCCCGACACAGTGTATGACGTAACTCAAATGGAATAAAGTAAAGCAATTTTACCCTACCATAACAATATTATGTAACATTATTTTCATTCTAATCAAGTCAGCAGCTAGAACCGTTTAAGGCACGGAATTGAATCGTCTCACCATTTGCTTGAAACCAATTGTATATTTGCCTTCAAAAAAAAAAAAAAACATTTGTTTTTAGTATTGTCTTTTTACTTTTATATTTTTATTTTTACATAATTTTTATTTTATAAAATTTATAAAATTTAATTTATTAAATATTATATATTAAATTATAAAGCTAAACTAATTTAATAATTTTATATTAAATTTGAGTATTTTATTTTTATACTTAAACACCTCTTTTTTTATTTGGTTTTTAACGAGGTATTTTCATCTTTTGGTAAGACTAACATCAGTTGAGAAAAATGGTTTTTGCCTTTCCTATCAAAAATAATTTTAGGATTAAACTCTGAGTATATAACTTACCGCATCTAAGACCAAGGTTAGACTTATATATAATCATTCAGGAGCAAATGTCCCCACAAATTTTATTAAATTTTAATACTAAATATATTTATTTTATATTATTACTTCCACTTTTATTTTGAGAATTGCCAATCTTTCTTTTATTTTTTTTATTTTACTTCTGCTCAATGTATTTAATAATATTTATTTATAAAAATAAATGACATAATTAACTAATTTGTGATTAAATATAAAGAATATTTTATTAAAAATAGAGTAAAAAAATAAGAATTCTTAAAAGTATTTTTTTTCTTCTTATAATATTTTTTTAATATATTATATATTTTTTATTTTTACTATTCAAAATTTCTGACTTGGCCCAGCCCAAAACGTAGTCACTTTTACTGTTTCAACGACTTGGTGTCATGAGAAATGGGAATTTGATCATTTTGCTTTTTTTTTACTTTATGGCCAAATGGACTTGAGAGCGGAAGATCTTCTGGAACTACGAGTTTGACATTCGACCGCCAAGATTACGAAAGCCCAAATATGCAAAAGAAGAGGCCAGCAATGAATGGAAGCTCAGAATGAGTGGGCGAAATGAGTATATTATTACTCTGCGTGAAAGAGGCGCCACCGTTTCATTAGACTTGAGGCCCCAGGGGCGAGCATTGCATTCGGCTGCAAATTCTGTCCGAAACTTACACTGGCGTTTAGTTTTGGAGTCATGTGAGCACCAACCCTCCCTCCTCTCCCTTAGAATTACCATCCATCATCGCTCTCTTTCGTCTTCTTACATCGTAACTCTCGAACACTCTCCTTCCTCACTCTCTCTTCTCCACACACTGCCTTGTATTGTATCCTCCTCTTCCTCTCTCTATCTAAGCTTCAACGTCAATGGCTGCTGCCACTCTCAGCGCTGCTGATACCGAGAAGCTCTCCAAGCTCAAATCTGCGGTTGCTGATTTGAGTCAAATCAGGTATCGCAATTCTGGATTCCACTATTGGATTCCAATTGTGCTTTCTTTTTTGTGTTTGAATTTCATTGATCTTTTTCTTCTTGATATTATTCGCATCATTTTCTTTCTCGTGCAAATGTTGTGCACGTCAGAGCTTTTGAATCGATATCGGATCGGAATCTTATTTCCTTTTTTTCTCGATTTTGTTATTGGCAGTGAGAATGAGAAAACCGGATTCATCAACCTCGTTGCTCGTTATCTCAGGTAAATCGAGTGATTTACTGATTCGGAAGCTTTATATATGTGTTTGCAATTCAGTGATCTTTTCTGAAGACATTCCAGATGATAATTTTGTCGCTGAGAATTTTGATAATGCTTAATGCATTACAGTGGCGAAGCGCAGCACGTTGAATGGAGTAAGATCCAGACGCCTACTGACGAAGTAGTGGTGCCTTATGACAGTTTGGCACCAACTCCTGGTGGTAATCATCTTACGTTGTTTCCTCTTATTAATTTTGAAACAGTATTCATAGATCATTATAATAATTTATGTGAATTAAAATCAATGCAGATTCATCAGAGATAAAGAAGCTCTTGGACAAGCTTGTTGTACTGAAGCTGAATGGAGGCTTGGGGACTACCATGGGCTGTACTGGTCCAAAGTATGCATTCTAACCTTAATTTTTTTCCCAATTTACTTATGAATATATTGGATGGATGGAAGCTTCGGGCAAGATTCAAGATTATCTATGTGATTATAAATCTGATGTGATAGATTTTTTATAATGTAAATAGAGCTATTATCTTTGACCAATCTGATAATAATCATTATCATGGCTTATGTTTATTTCTTGAGGAAGAATCTTAATTCATCAACATAAGGAAGAAAGTGAAAAATAATTTCACTTAATTCTGACTTAATAATCGAACAATATAGACTACGGAATGCATATAGATGTTCATGGCCTTTCCTCTAAATAAATTGGAATGCCTCCATTTACTTGATGTCAAATTTGTATAATATTTGTCAACATGTTGAATATAGATACCGTAGAGTCAATAACTTGGAAGAAGTTTTCTGCAGGATAAATTATTTGGATAAGATATAATTTCCCTTTAGTCACCATTTAGCCTCTACATAATTTGTAAATTATATATGTGTATATATATATATATTTATTTATTTATATGTGATGCAGATCTGTCATTGAAGTACGTGATGGGTTGACATTTCTTGATTTAATTGTCATCCAAATTGAGGTTATTTTCTGGTCCCTCCTCTGCTTGACCTTTTGCTGATTTCCTCTTCATCTAGACTTTTCTCTGATAGCTTAGATCAATTGTAGAATCTCAACTCCAAATATGGAAGCAATGTTCCTTTGCTTTTAATGAACTCATTCAACACTCATGATGATACGCAGAAGGTATATGACCTTTACTTTTTATTCCCCTTTGCTGGATAGAATTGTAAGTATAATTTTCATGTAAACTAACTATTTATCTATTTGTAGATTGTTGAAAAATATAAAAATTCAAATATCAAAATTCATACTTTTAACCAGGTTTGTGGTCATAATCTCTGATTTTGTGCTCTTATACATATGAATTTATGAACTTTGAACTTTAATTTCTTTTTTGGGTACATTTATTGCATTTCTCAAATTAATGCAGAGTCAATATCCTCGATTGGTTATTGATGAATTTTTGCCATTCCCGTCCAAAGGGCAGACTGGCAGGGATGGGTGGTATGACTTCTTTTAACTATTTTGTCTCTATTTTATTATTGCATTGCTTTAACTACTCTCAATAGAATCATTTCTCTTTGTAGTCATTGTTAAATTAAAAAATATAACCTTTGGGTGATTTAAGATTTCTATCTAAAGCAATTCATGTTGAACTATGTGAAATGATCCAAGTGAATGGCATTTATCTTACGAAATGTGCCAACATATTATAGAGTGCTTAAACTCTGCCTGTTGCTTGGTCATTGTAAATGTGGAAGTTATGATTGGAATCTCTAATCTGGCATGATTTCAAACTGATTTTAGTGTTAGCACAGCTGCTTATTGAAATATTGACCTTTCAGATGGCCTTTTGTCTTTAACGAATGGAAGTTTAGGTTTGAGTCCATGTGTTGTCACAACAAAAGGGTTGAGGATTATTCATGTGGAAGTAATACATATCCTTTGTGGTTGTTTATAACTGGCAAGCTTTATCTCTTATTAGTCAGCTTGTTCAAAACTAAATGCTATAACATGTTTCTGTAAAATCACTTACAAGTTTAGCTTATGAGTAATGCATTCGTCTATAGGTACCCTCCGGGCCATGGGGATGTCTTCCCATCATTATCAAACAGTGGCAAACTTGATGCACTGTTATCACAGGTTGACTCCAGTACTCAATTTAATTGTAGTTGGACTTTGTCTTTTAATATTTCATAACCATCATCATCACTATTTTTTTGGGTGTTTAATTTTTGGTTATGTGCAGGGTAAGGAGTATGTTTTTGTTGCCAATTCAGATAACTTGGGTGCTATAGTTGACTTAAGTATCCTTATTTAATTTTTCATTGATTCTTAACATTTTTTAAATTTTTGGATCTATTTCTTGTTAATTACACTCTAAGACTGTCTCTTTAATATCATCTGTATCCTTGACTGGTTGATTTAGAAATCTTAAATCACTTGATTGAGAACAAGAATGAATACTGCATGGAGGTAAATCAGGATGGTTGTTGTCAAGCATCTGCTATTTAGTGTCAGACTTCACACCATCTCCATATCCTTTTTGTGCTTGCTATGCAGGTGACTCCCAAAACATTGGCTGATGTGAAGGGTGGCACTTTGATTTCTTATGAAGGAAGGGTTCAGGCATGTATTTGTTGTTGTTTCCATATTTTCACAAGCGAAATTTTTATAAATTGAGAACATTAGATGTACAAATTTTTGTCTGAACCTCTCTATCAAATTGTTTCTATGTAATGTATTACTCCCATAATTAAACAATTATCTTGCTTCCTCCCTCATTGATTTCTGTTCCTTTATACAAAATATATGAAAAGTAACATTAAGTCAAAATTCTGAGAGCAATGGCATTGATGGACATCCATTTTTTACTTTTATGCAGCTCCTGGAAATTGCTCAAGTCCCAGATGAACATGTAAGCTATTAAATCTGTCTCCTACACTCTCTTGGATCATTTTCTCATCTGGCCCCACGTATTGATGATTGTGTTTATTGAATGATTTAGTTATTTTTCTGTAAATATGAAGCTAAGTATGCTGTTGACATTTAGGGCTGTCTTTTACACAGGTCAATGAATTCAAGTCAATACAGAAGTTCAAAATTTTCAACACGAATAATTTGTAAGTTTTGCTGGCTGTTGCCCTGATTATTTTAGATTGTATCCTCTGGGATACTGACAAGAAAATCAACAGGTGGGTGAACTTAAAAGCCATCAAAAGGGTTGTTGAAGCTGATGCTCTTAAGATGGAGATTATTCCCAATCCAAAGGTAAGAATTGGTTTTTTTTCAAGATATGGCCTCTGTGTGTATGTAAGGGAAGGGGGAGGCAGTTGTTGTACTCTATCTTCAGTTACATGCCGTACTCTTGATATTCAGTTGGATATTGCTGACTAAATTTTATGGATTTTAGGAAGTTGATGGAGTAAAAGTTCTTCAGCTGGAAACTGCAGCTGGTGCAGCAATAAGGGTACTCAGATGTTTATTAACATGTTACTCAAATTCTTAATGCTGAAACTTCTCTACCAGTTCTCTTATTTTCTGATTGTTTTACCAGTTCTTTGACAAGGCTATTGGGATAAATGTGCCTCGTTCACGATTCCTTCCAGTGAAGGCAACTTCAGATTTGCTTCTTGTCCAGGTTACAATTTTTCTGATACGAGGCATGAAATCTTTGATATAAATTTGAGGCCTTGTTTGACACAATTAGTTGTCTTGTTTTTTAGTCGGACCTTTACACTTTGGAAGATGGCTTTGTCATCAGGAACAAAGCCAGGGCAAATCCTGCAAACCCTTCTATTGAATTGGGGCCAGAATTTAAGAAGGTTAAGATTTATATTACTGATTTTGTGTGTTAGAGGGTGACAAAAATATTAATTTCCCCACTTTCCATTACAGGTTAGCAACTTCTTGAGTCGGTTCAAGTCAATTCCTAGTATCGTTGAGCTTGACAGTCTGAAAGTAGCAGGTGATGTATGGTTTGGATCTGGTGTAATCCTCAAGGTATTGGAATTAATCCCGTTCAATCTTTTGTTGTTTATTTATCTCTTTTACGCCAATAATAAAATGTGTAGTTCAATATTTAAAAGCAGAGGATTAGGCCTGGATATTTATAAAATTGTTTCTTAACTTGCATTCCTGTGTATAATTTTTGTTACTTTGTGGGTAAGAGGAATGCTTACCATTGCTGCCATAACACATGATATTTATTGGATTTTGCTTCAGCAGTAATACAATCAAGAACATTTGTAGTACAAAAATTAGAATTTTTTAAAGAAGTCCCCAAGCTATGTCTTAGGACGTTAGCATATAAAACTGAGGATGGACATAAAGACTGGAAGGTTTACATTAGGAAGAGGTTTCGAAGGGACCCAAAACCTGTCAAAGATAAGGGAGAGAGTGGTAGGAAACCGTTAGAGGGAAGTTAGAGGGAAGAGAGTGAGTGGTAGGAAACTGTAGAGGAAAGTGAAGGAGTGGTAGGAGGCAGTGACAGGAGAATAAAGCAGGGTAGCTGGCTGGCAGAGGGGATCATTCTGCATTGTATTCAGTTCTTTGTATGGCCCTAGGCTTGGGGCTGAAGGGAACTTCTTCTTTCAGCAAGGGGTGCTACCCTGGGAGAGGCCAGGCTTTTGGTTCTCTTTTTACTATCGTATTCATCTAAATTCAGTAATAGAATCTGCTAGACATTTCTGTTCACTCAAACTCCATCACTATGATTAATGTTAAATTTTAGAGAGAGAAGGAGAAGAATTTAGAGAGAAAATTGGTAAAGTGGATATCTTAACCTTCAAAGGTAGGACACTCCTAAAAGTATATATGAGCAAGGGGTCTATTAAAAATTACATTTTACCAAGGTTGTTATTACAACTCAGCTAACTAAGTTCTAACACTAAAGTTACTATCTAGCTTAGTTGGAGGTACAGGCCAACAATCTCAAAACCTATACAAGATAACTTAAGTCTCCTAACATTCCCTCTTGAGCAATCATGCCTAGCTTGTTACAAATATAATCAACCCTGGCATGACTGAGACCTTTAGTGAATATATTAGGTAGTTGAGTTCTACTACTATTCTTCGGTACCAACCAAGATTCGAAAAATCATCTCCATCATTTGCTACTAGTTTTACATTGGGAACCGTTGAAGTTTCACATAATTTTGCTTTCAACATGCTAGTTTCCTTAAGTAAGTCAAGGACATATTTCTTTTGTGATAGGAATATTTCTTTCTTACTACGAGTAACTTCGATCCCTAGAAAATATTTTGGGTACCCAAGTCTTTTGAATTAAATTGTGAGTGAAGGAGGGATTTAGATCATGTTGTCGACCCTAAAATTTTTATTGGTTTTGTTTTGGAGTTGCCATCGACCTAAATTATCTGAAGTTGAGATTGAACACCTACTTAAAAATGGTTTATTTCAGAGATTGACTTTGGGGATAGTTACATTTTAGGGAAGGTGTTAACAATCTAAACATTCTTTCAGTATTAAAATAATCTAATTAATTTACTTTAGTTAATTTGTGTTAGTTTTAAAAGAATTTTCAAAAATAATCCCTGTCAATTCTAAATTAGGATTTTTAAATAAGAATGATCTTGAGAAAAATTCCTTTTCTATTCTAGACCAGGACTTTTTAATTTGAAGGAAATCTCTTTCCTATTCCAGGTAGTTTTTAAAAGAAATAATGATTTTCAAGAGAATTTCTTTCCTATTCTAGGTAGGGGTTTTAAGAAAATAATTTAAGAACATCCCCTTTTATTCCAGTTCAGAATTTTAACAAAATATTAATTTAAAAAAAAATTCTTTTCTATTCCAGATTGGGATTTCTTTTAAAAAATTTGAAAAGATCCCTTCTCTATTCCAGATCGGTTTCTTTTTTAAAGAAACCCCTTCTTTATTTCAGATTAGGGTGTTTTTCAAAATAATTTTGAGGAAAGGAAGGAATACTTGCATTAACCATGTGATTACTTATTTTGTCAAATTTTAGATTGATCTATTTTCTCAAGTTTGAACTAACAAAAAAAATTTTTAAATTAAGAGGAGAAAGTACTTTACACAACTAATAATTTATTTTCATTTTTTTATGTTCTCCTAAAAACATAGAATTCATTCAAGAAATATTAAAAACTCATTATTCCTTTTAAAACCTACGTCACCATGAATTTTGGACAAGAAAAAAATAGCCGTTTAATACAGCACATACTTACACTGGTAACACAAAAACTGCAAAAAGAGAGAGGGCATCAAGTTTTAAGCATTGTATCCATACCTTTGCAATAGTAGAGGAGACAAGTGGTCAGTAGTCCCGTAGTGCAGAAATGCTGTGGAACTCTTGTGGGAGTTGTGTTGAGACTAGAAGCAGGGTGGAATCACGATGAGGAGCTAGTTTCGGTGAAGCTTTGGTGTTTTAATGTAGTGTAGCAATGGCTTTGCATAGTGGTTGGCTCCCCGACAATGGTGGGTGCGGTAAGTGGTGGTTTCCCTTAAAGAAGCTGGCAGCTCGAAGGGAAGTGAACTACAACTGTGCTTCCTTGACGATAGTGGTGTGACCAGTCCTCTTTGGTGGCAAGAAGGTGTATGTGAGAGGTGTAGTAGGGAAGGGAAAGGTTCTTCAATAAGAAAGCCGCAGTTCTAAAGTTGAAGAAAGGATATGTGGGATGTTGTTGGAGTAAAAGAGTATTTGGGAGAAAGAGAGTTTCTATGAAATGTGAATGAATGTAGTGTGGCAATGGGTGCTTTCCCCGTCCTCCTGAAAGGGGAGAGTGTGGACTTTTTATAGTTGCAAAATGTTAGAGTTTTCTTTGGGGTTGGTGCATCGGGTAAGTGAGTGCATAATTAGATGGATGATGAATTAAGGTTAGGTGTATTAGGTGGATGATGGATTGAGGTTAGGTGCATTAGGTGAATGATGAATTGGGGTTATGTGCATTAGGTGGATAATGGATTGGGTTTAGGTATCTTGATTAAGGATTGGGTGCCAACCACCTATCTCTTTTTTATATTTTTGCTTTTTTTGATTTTTTAAAATAACATTATTCACCTTTGGGACCTAAAAATATTTTTAAATTTTTTATTTTTTATTAATTTTTAGAAAAGATATTTGAAACTTATGCATAGGTCCATTTTAATTTTTAAAACTTGAATAAAATTAAGTGTCTGTAAATTACCCCTTTTTGCTAATCTTTTAGGGACTAAAAGATAGGCTAAGATTGAGAGATACTATTTTGGCTGAGGATGTTGAAAGGTATTAAATCCGTCTAACAGGGATATAAAGGGTTCCAAATCTACCCTTAAGGATATTCAAAGGGTTCTAAATCCACCCTTTGGGACATTCGAAGAGTGCCAAATCCACCTTTGGAGATATTTAAAGGGTTTTAAATTCACCCTTGGAGATATTCAAAGGGTTCTAAATCTACCCTTGAGGACATTTGAAGGGTACTAAATTCACCTTTAAGGATATTCGAAGGGTTTTAAATCCACTCTTAGAGATATTCGAAGGGTTCTAAATTCACCCTTGGGAATATTCGAAGGGTACCAAATCCATCCTTAAGGATATTCGAAGGGTTTTAAATCTACCCTTAAGGATATTTGAAGGGTACTAAATTTATCCTTGGGGATATTTGAAGGGTTTTAAATCCACCATTGGGGATATTCGAAGGGTACCAAATTCACCCTTGTAAGAGAGAGAGTTTTGACCCAAACCCGTTAGGCACATAGGGAATTTCCTATTAATTGTTAAATTATCATAATCATGCATACACTTTTCTCATTTTTTCAAAAAAACAGTCATGGGGAATTAGAATATTCATCTTCATTTTTTAACATCTTCTCTATTTTACATTTGAACCATACGATTTTCAAAATTTAATTTTTATATGGCTACATCATCTATTGGGGCACTTGTTATCACTCAAGATCAGGTTAGAGAATCCCAAGAAAGGCTTCAGAAGAAATTTGGAGATTGCTTGGTTCATGACTCAGTCTCAGATCTTCTAGAAATGGGAAAAATCATTTTCAAATAACATGACTTATCAAGACTCAAGCAAATTTGGAAGGACACCACAAATAAGATAGCTTTTTCGACAAAATTTGCCACTTAGGGCATTTGCTGTCCGTATTGGTTAATGAGACTTTACTCAAGGTTTTGCTCTTTTTTTGAGATCCTAAGTACAGGGTATTCTCTTTTGAGAATATGGACTTAAACCCTACTATAGAAGAATATGGGGGCTATCCTAAAAGTGCAGCTAAATCTGGCATGGACAACATATTCCTATAATCTCAAAATTATTGTCAACAGACAGTTAGTAAGGTTAATAGGGGATAAGGCTACTACTTTCAATAAGATTCTCTGCAACAAAGGGGGAAAGCAATGCCTTCCTATCGATTTTCTCCTATCAGCTACGGAAAGTTATATCAATACTAAGAAAGGCTTTGACATGCTTGCCCTAGCTATATACAACATGCTTCTCTGTCCAAGGATGAAAGGTTACATTGACAGCTAGGTGGTGCTTTTGTTCTTTGAAGTAAAGCATGGGTTTCATCCAATTCCATTTATTTTAGCAGAAACCTTTCGCACACTGTCATCTGAGGAAGAAAGAGAAAGGATGGTTCTTTGTGTGCACTTAATTGCTAACAATATGGGCATTCAGTCATCTCTTGCACATGAACAATTTAAGATATCCACTTATGAAGCTGACTTGAGATTACCTACTCGAAAACAATGGATTCAAGTACTGTTGGACGTAGGAGATGTAAAGTGGAAAGCTTCCTGCATACCGGTAGTTCTAAGACTCTGCAGTTGTGGTGACAAGTTATGAGTCCCTCTCATTAGCCCTTGGGGAGTAATAGGGTACTCTCTTTTTATGGTGAGAAGGCAAGTCAGAGGTATCCAATATATATTAGCAACATTTGGGTTACATTCTCTAGATATGGCTTATGTTGATAGTCTTGCTAGGTTGAAGGCTAGGTTGATAGCTAAAGGATATGTTTAGACATATAGTGTTGATTACTTAGAAACTATTTCCCCTGTTGTAAAAATGGTTTTTGTTAGATTGCTTATTTCTCTTGCAGTGTCTCACCATTGGCCTTTACACCAATTAGATGTTAAGAATACTTTCTTGCATGGAGATTTACGGGAAGAAGTATACATGCAGCAATTACTTGGGTTTGTTGCTCAAGGAGAGAATGGGAGGGTTTGTATACTCCATAAGTCTCTATATGGTCTAAAGTAGCCTCCACGGGCATGGTTTGTACAATTTAGCTAGGGTGTTTTTGCATCTTTTTCTCATCATTAGTGATGGGAAATATAGTTCTCAACTCTTCAAAAGCCTTTTCACTTCAATGTAGTAATTATGTAAGTTTCTACCCTTCCGGTCCGCCCTGTATATGTTTAGTGAAAGTTCATGAACATATACAAATCCTGTTTGCCTTCAAACATAAATTGTAGGTGGTCTCATAAAACCTTGATTGTAGAACAATGCTGAGTAACATCATCTATGGAGGGGTGTAGACTTTTTTGAATCTGATTGTATAATATGTCATCAATCATCATTCACTTCTTGTAAGGTCACTTTATCAGATGGATGATCCTTTGTCAGGTGATTCCCGAGGTCGATGCCATTAAGGTACTTCCTAATGGTCCTCTTCCGCAGTCCAAAGTTCCTTCTTCCTTCCAACAATCTGTGAATTATTTAGCTTTGAATAAAATCTCAGTCACCACTCCTGGGTGGATGCTATCCTTCTTAGCTTCCTTTTCAGTATGATGTTGTTCACCAAATGCACCCTCCATATCAGTGAACATACTGTCAGTTCAAATACTGCCTTCCCACAACTAGAGCATGGTTCCGTAGAGTCCGAATGGCCCAAAGTACAAGGTAAGGTCTGTACAAGTCTGAACTTGACTCCAATTTGCTCAAATGGGTCCAACTTAGGTAAATAACGTTAGTCCCAAGCTGCCCAAACGCAGACGCAGTCTACCCAACAGCACCCACTCAAATACGCAACCAACAGAGTCAAGGATACGACCACTTTTCCTTCTTCTTGGACTTTTGCACCTCACTTCGCTGTCAGCACCCTCAAACGAGTCAACCTAGCATCAAACCAGTGATGCACGAACAAGTCACTGCCTTACGACACCCATGGTTGCCAACCTCCGCAGATTGCGACTCCTCTAGGTCGCTCTTCTCTGTGCAGGCGCAACTCCTCCAGGTCCTTCTTTGTGCAAGTTACGACCTCTCTAGGTCGCGCTTCTTAGTGGCACTCCAAGCCACGCAGGAAAAGATGTGAAGGGGAGAGGGGAAAACTGGGGTCTGATCAGAAGAGGAGAAATCAAGGGTTAGGGTTATGGTTAGTGTTTTGAGAATTGGGGATTAGAGTTTCTGATTTAGAGTTAGTGTTCAGTTGTTTGTGGTTTGAAGCTCTGATACTTTGTTAAATTTTAGAGAGAGAGAATTGGTAGAAATGGATATCTTAACCTTCAAAGGAGAGACACCCCTAAAAATATATGAGCAAAGCGCTCTGTTTACAAAAAAAATTACATTTTACTAAGGTTATTACTACTACTCAGCTCATTACGTTCTAACACTAAGGTTACCGTCTAGCTCAGTTGGAGGTACAACTACAACCCAACACTCAAAAACCTATACTAGATAACTTAAGTCTTCTAACAATTAACATCCCAAGGTGCTTTGCATTTTTCATGAGCTAAGTATTGTTTTTCAGCAATAGCATATATCAACTTCTTGAGATGGTGCCAAATATAGTTGAAATGTGTTTAAAACTATTTTTGTTGTGTTTAAATAATTATTTAATTGATATCCACATTAACCAAGGACTGCCTGACTTAGATTTCCAGTGTTATGGTCTGTCTACCTACAACTCAGTCTGCATTTAACTTTTTGTCATGCCATAGACAATTGGGTAGTTGTACGAAATTGGATTATTTTCATTTTTGAAAAGTAACAAAGCATTCTTAAGAACATTTTTTCATATGATTTAATAGACATGTTCATTGTGAATCTTACGAGGACAATCAATTGAAGCAGGGTGACCATACCAATCCCTTTCTGATTACTCTGATGCTATCTTGTATCTCTGTATAAGAGTCATTTACTTTTCTCTGGAATAATTTTTCCATTTGCTCTCTGACATTTGTTGTCTTGGTGGTGTCTTCTCAAAAGGGAAATGTAAGTATCGTGGCAAAAGCTGGTGTAAAGCTAGAAATACCTGATGGAGCTGTAATTGTAAACAAGGTATTGCACTAAAAATATGAACCTTATTTGCGACCAGGAGATTGTTATTCTGAGTAGGCCTAAAGTATGAACTACCCTGTGCAGGAAATTAATGGCCCCGAGGACATCTAAGGAAGCTGATAATCTTGAGAAAAGCAGTTCGTACACATATTGACAGTTTACCAGTGTATGAATTGTGTATTGTTGACTTTGATAGGAAGAAAAAATAAGATGGCAATGTTCATGGAGGGTGTATAAATATGAAGCTGTCCTGGTTGCTTTTGTTGTTAATTTTGTTTTGAACCAAGAAAAAAAAAAAAAAAAAACCTTGACAACGAGGTTCAGGAGTTGTTTACTGTCTTATTAGCATTTATCCCATTTACAGAATGAGCGTCCCCATCTTTCTTATTTTCTATTTCTAGTTCCTCGTATGAAATTTCCAATTCTTCTATGCCAAGAAATAAGGAATTTCGAGCATGTATAATGGGATTAGCTCCCTTCCTCCCTCACTAATTCTTTCGGTTTTGTTTATGTTGGTTGTTTAATTGAGCGATCACCCTTGTTCTACCAACTCCTGTGCCTATGTAGCTGAAAGTTGCTAACTTGCTGTTGTACAATGGCGGATTGGGAATGAAATAAGCGACTATGATGACAGAATTGCTCGCTTCGAGGTGTTTATGTTTTTTTTGGTTTACTATGCCCTTATACTTGATCGTGGGATTTGCCCCTTGCTCTGCATGATCAGAAACCAAGAAAATGGACAAGACTTACGTGATAGGGTAGATCCAATAAGAAAACTCTAATATGGTGCGCATGACCTACGTTTTTTTCTGGGACATGGATATAATTAATTGGCTAAAATATAAATAATTTTTTTATACTTTTAATTTTTGTACAAAATTTTTTAAATTTATAAAATATTGTAATATAATTTCTTTATTCATTTTTTCGTTTAAATAGTGATAAAAAATTTTAAAAAATAATTATATTCTAAGTTCATAAATGTGAATAAATTTATTATATTTTATTATTAATTTATTAAACTCATCTTAATTTTTACACTAGTTATAATTAGTTTTTCTTAACTTTTGGTGAATTATAAATAACACTTTTAGAAATTTCAATTTTTTGAGAGCATTTTAAAAATTTTTTACTTGTGAACACGAGTTTGATTATTTTTTTGGATATGTTCGTTATTGTGTGAATAGAAAAATAGATGAATAAAGTATATTATAATATTTTTTGAATTGAAAAGGATTTTATATAAAATTTGAAAATATAAAATAATTATTTATAAATGATTAGACTGCATTTTAGCCTAATTACTTCGAGCGGGTGACTTCTAACTTAGATTATTTCAATTTATCATGTAACCTTCCATGAAACAAAAGGCACATCCAGTGCTACAGGTTTTATTTATGTTACCGGTTTTACTTATTGATTCGCTTTATTACATATTTCTTTTATATGATTTTACCCAAGTTGGCAGATAAATTGCTACCATATTAGTACAAAGACAATTTACCCAGATTGCACCCAAAATAATACAAGTGAACAAGCAATTTCATCCAATCCAATACAGCTAAAAGTATGTGGAGGAAAATAGTGATGTGAGTCTCGCACTGAGACCCATCCAATTTGGGTAATGCCATGCGTTGTTCAATGATTTTAATTACCTTCCAGAACAGTCCTAAAAAGGTTGACGGCACCAATTACCATTCATGATCAAGGATTTGTATATTTTTCTTAGAAGCTATGGGGTTGTATGGCTAAGTTTGTGGGAGAAAGAAGAAACTTACTGATATTAGTCCTTCCATTAATTAATGGAAATCTGACAATTGCTTGATAATGTCTTGGTTGTTTAATTTAATGGAATATGAGATAAAAAAGACTTGCATGCTACTAAATACAATAAAGAAGATTTGGGGTGTTGTAATTGAAGGCTATTCTGAAGTTGGTCCTGATGCCCTGATTACTAAGTTTTTCAAGTTAAATGTTCTGATGATGCCCCCGAATTTAAAAAACAACAGTATAAGGAGCAAATCTATGACCGAGCTAAATGGTCATGGCTAGAGTAAATATTACAGCTCATTTGTTTGGGCGGGCCAGAATCCTTTTCCAGTATTGAGGCAAGCCCACGCATGTATATCTAAATGGAGGTGGGTGTTAAAATAAGTTAGTACGGCATGTTGTGGGTTGTAGCTGCCCTACATTGAGCCTAGCCTTCTTTTGAATTCAAGCCAAGATTAGGCTTAAAAATACGTCTGCTTAGTGCGGGTGATGAAAGCACCGGAGAGCAAGTGAGAGAGTTAGAAAGTACGAGCACAAGAGAGAGATGAGAATGGGAGAGATGAGGACAGGAGATAAGAGTAGTAATTTTTTTTTACACTGAGGTCATTTAATAGATATGGGTAAAATGTGGGTGTAAGCTGTAAATATTATATTTTTCAATAAATTAATAAACCAGACTAGGCCTTATTATTTTTCAAAACAAGTCAAACTTAAAATTTCGCTGACATCAGGCTAATAGACTAAGCCCAGGTTAAGGATTTGATATGCAAGCTTGACCTATTCCCGCCCTTAACTGGAGGGGAGTAGAAATAACTCCATTTTCTTGTCCATACATTTTGATCGATTTGCCCTAAATGTCAAGCATGGCCAAAAAGTTGGTGACTCATCTTGCACAAATAATCAAGTGGTGAAGGATAGTGTAAGACGTGACTATTGTGGTAAGATGGGGGTTATACTAGAGAGCAGTGTTGAAAACTTAATGGAAGGCTAGTTAGAGGTTGAGGTGGCTAGAGGGAGATTTATGGAGGTCTCAAGCCCACTTTTCCGAAACAATTGAGCAAGTTCTAACTGAGTCTAGTATGGGCGGAAACAATTCCTCTAAGGAAGAGGTACAGACCCTTAGAAGGTTGATGATATGGTTAGACATCTCAGGCACCAAAATGGATGTATCCACTTCATTCTCTAACCCTGCTCAAGAGGTAGATGAACTTAGAATTTAAATCTTCAACTAACGCAAAGATCAATCATTGGAGCATTAATTAGGGTTCTCCGAACCACATTACTGGTGATTCAAATGTTTCTACCATGTACTCATCTTGTACAAGACATGACACTATCCGTATTATGGATGGTAACATGTCTCCAGTAATTGGGAAAGGTTTCATGAATTGCACATCATTGGTAAATATATCCTTTTGCATTCATGTTTCTAAATTTTTAAATAATCTTCTATTCATTAAATTTGTTATAGGGTTTTGAATTACAAAGTCACTTTTTTCCTTTTAATTTTGTCTTTTAGGAACTTAAGAAAATAAATTGGTCCTATTATTTTGACAAACAAAATTTTAGTAAATTCTTATATAAAAAATTCTAAGCATTAAATTTATTAGGTTCCATAAATTTAATTATGGGACCAATACAACCCCACAACCACCCTTACTCGTTATTATGTGGGACAAACCTTTCTGAATAAATAATTGGTTCTTGTAAAGTATAAAATGGTTTGTAGCTTTGATACTCTTTACCATCTTCATCTTGACAATTCAAAGAAATCTTATGTGTTCAACTTCTTTCAATTTATTTAGATGCCATGGTAGAATTGGGCACCCCTCTTTTGTAATCTTGGGAAAACTACTTCCAAATTTCTCTTACAAATATAATGAGCCAAACTTGGTTTGTGATGCTTGTGAAGTTTCAAAACATACGAAAAACACTTATCCAACTATAGATAATAAAAGTCAAATTTCTTTATGACTACTCATTCTAATGTGTGATGACCTAGTCATGTTGTCTCTTTGTTAGGATATAGATGGTTTGTTATTTTTATTGACTGCTTTTGATATATGTTAAGTTCATTTTCATATATATATATACATATATACATACATACATACATGCAGATACATATACATATATTTATACTATTTTTCTTAGGGTTTCTATGATTTAGTGTAGTGTTTGAGAGAATAATTCATTTCTTTGATAAAGTATTACACCAAAATTGTTTTCTTGTGCTTGTAGGTAAAATTCATGGAAATTTTTGGTGTTATTCAAATTAAATAAAATGCAAAGGAAGCCGAATCTAGGTAGCTGCCAAGTCATGAGCCAAGGTGGCACGCCTTGATGTGAGGTGATGAGCCAAGGTGGCGCTTATTTGGAGTTTTGTTATTTGAAAGAGGTGCTGTCTAGGAGCAACTAAATGGGGCCGCTTTGTTGTGCGAAGGTGGCTGACCAAGTTGCTAATTAGCAAGTGGAAAATGTTAAGAAGAAGACTAGAGAATTGAAGGCCTTGAATGGGTGGTTTGGTTATTCAAAATTGGCTAACTAAGAGCAAAAGACAAGGCGTGGATGAAAAGGAGACAACCGGAGAAATTTTAGGCCGCAAGAGGAGTGTGAGCGCTGGATAGACTGGGGTAAAAGGCTGACCAAGTTGAGGTTTCATGGGAGACCATATTTTGGGAGAAAAAAACAAGAGGTGTGTGAGTGTGTGCGGCTGGACGGGCTTGGACAAAATTCTAACAAAAATTCAGGGGCTTTTGGGACATGTATTTTAGTTGCCATTTCTTGTACAAAACAACAATGAGGGCATAAAGAAAAGGCTGCAGGTTGGAGATCGAATCAGCCTTGGAAGAGGAGGAAACTGCCACCCAATCAAAGCCGCATAGATGCTGTTTTGCTGGACCAATCGAAGGATCGTGTGGAGGCTGGAAAAGCTGGGCAGATTCGTGTGCTTGGAGACTAGAGAAGGACTCAAGAACATGACCAAGAAGAAGGAGGATCTCTCTATTTATTTTGACTCAAGGCTGCCCTAGACTGGAAGAGTAGAAAGCCAAGACCAAGAGAAAAGTGGAAAGACCTTTGCATTGCTCAATATGAAACACTTTAACTTGAAAGTATGAAAGTAGGAAATGCTTGATTTCCTTCCTTTCTGTTAGATGGGTCCCTCCCCAAGTGGGGGCCCATGGTTGAACAAATAAAAGAAACTTGTTAATACCAAATATATAAAAAACTAAAAGAAACTTGTGAATTGTTTCCTAAAACAAAATAACAAACATGAGAGGCGGCAAAGCCTTATAAAAGGGAAAGCCTTATGTGCTTTTGGTGGAGTGAACGTCCAAGAGAGGGAGAGCGTCAAAATCCAAGAAAGCAAGGATTCTTGGGTGAGTACCTTGACACAGACAAAGAGGAAATTTGCTCTTTCAGCTAGATGAGTACTTTATTCTGACACTAATGAAATTTCAATATGTTGTTCCTGTGATATGAGCTTTATTTTAAAGTGATTTGTTCACTATTTTTCTTTCTCTATTGTCTAGGCTAGAATACCTTATTGATTGGGACTAGGAAGACTCTCTTGGTGTACCCATTAATTTTGATTAGAGGAGATTTTTACTAGATTAGGTCATGTAGTTTTTCCCTCACATTGTGGGTTTTCCATTTTAAAATTTGGTGTCTCTTGATTTACTTTTTTGTTTTGTGCATTCTGATAAATATGTTAGTTTGATATTGATTGCCAGGAATATTTTAATTTATCTTTTAATTACATAATGGAGAAAAGGTTGATCCCATGTAGCTTCCACTAATTGCTATATTACTCATATCTTTTTCCAACAAAGCAATATAAGAGCTTGGTTGCTAAATTGTCTATGCAGTTAAAAAAGATGACAATGTTGGTACCTTGATTAAGTTAAATTCCACAAATTATTCAATTTCGAAGTTCTAAATGGAAGCTATGTTATTCTGCAAAGAATTGTATGATCCCATTGAGGGTGATTGTACTAAGCCTGCTAGTAAATCTAAGGAAGACAGGAAGAAAATAAATAGGAAAACTATTGATTTGATTAGGCATTGGACAAATTAGAGTATTTATCATCATGTGATTGGTGAGACCAATGCCCACACTTTGTGGAAGAAGCTTGCAGATACGTTTGAGTCTAAAAATGCACAAAATAAAGCATTTTTCATTTGGAAGCCAGTAAACATGATATACAGTGATGGCAGCCAAGTGGTAAAGCATATGAGTAGCTTCCAGAATATCGTGAACTAGTTAAACATGATATACCATGTGTCACAACATCACGACACATAACAACAATCCCAAATGAAACTGTCTTATTTTTTGGAACTAAGGGGAAAATGGAAAAGAAAATGGAGTTGTCTCTGACTTAATTTTTAAGAGGGAGATCAAATACCTATTTGAAGATTATCTACATTTTTAAAGATTAGGTTAAAAGGTTGAACACGTGTAGGGAAAGTATTAATACCTTAAGCGTTATTTCAGTATCAAATGATCTAATTAATTTGCTTTAAATTTTATATTAGTTTAAAAATTCTAATTTTAGAAAGGAGATTTGGAAAAATGTGTTTTCTTGGAAAACATGTTTCGATCCTTCCAAGTTAGATTTTTTTCTTTAAAAAAAAAGTTTATTTTAGAAAAGTAATTTCCTTGTAGAAAATAATGTCCTTGTGAAAATTTCCTATTCCTTATAGATTAGGGTTCTTCATAAAAAGAATAATTTCCTTATAGAAATTTCCCATTCCTTCTAGGTTGGGATTTTCTAAAAAGTAATTTCAAAAGACTTGAATTTTTAGGTTACAAGCATGCCCTTGGACTCTTGGATTCCCATAATCATAATTACATCTAGGTGAATATAGTTCTAGTGTCTAAACTTGGCTAATTAAAAAAAAAAAAAAAAAAAAGGAGTCCTTCTACAGCCCAAAGTTTACATAGCAGAATATTATCTCAAATAAATATACACAACAAGATACAAAATTACAATTCAAGAGATTCATCATGAATACGGTTGAAATAAGGATTACAAAGATTAGGAATTTAACTACAAGGTCAAGCAGCAACCACCTGACACAAAGGCCTCCATTAGTGACAAAACTCACAGAAAGATACATCAATAAAACCAAACCTGAAATATAAGCACAAGTCCATTTGACAATCAAGACCTTCACAGGATGAACCATGCGAGCCAGAAGCCATCAATAGACATAATAAGAAATTCCCACAAGCAAGTCATAGCAGATTGATGCCGAAGATAAAATCACAAAATTTACATCAAGAAAAACTACACATGCTGCAACATACCGACAACCACAATGAATTCAAACCAGCAACCATTAACAAACATAATCAACAATTTCAGCAAAAATTCATCAACGCAACTTTCATCAAGAACCAATTACAGCAACACAACTAAAATTACTAATCAATTGCCCACAATATTTATGAACTAAACCAAAGTAAAATCAAGAAAGTCAGGCATCAATACAATTGAGAATCATTGGGTAAGAACCTCAAAGACAATTTGGATGAATTTACACAGATTGAATTCATTACCTCTTGCTTTTAGTCTTGGAACTAGGTTTCAGAAACCAATAAACTCGATCAAAGATAAGGCCAACTAGGTTTAAACGAATGGCAAGTGCAATCAAAGATGAGCTCAATTGGGCTGCAGTGAAGGGTCCTCTGTTGAACGTGACCGAGCTACAGCATCAAGTGGGCACAATGATAGGTCTCAGTAGCGAACGACAGCTTCTCTAAGTGGTGTGGCGTGGTCTCTCCAGCATGACCCCACAACCCGATGGTGGCCCGTGACTCCTGGGTTGCATCAGCGAATTGGGCGTAGAGTGGCTAAGAGGCGAGATTTGGGTGCTAAGGGGGTGAGTGAAACCGAGCTTGGGTGTAGAGGGGTCTTGTGTTTTGAGCGCCGAGGGTGAGATGAACTAAAGGAGTCTTGTTTCTCTCAAAAATTCTCTCTCTGTAGACTTGTCTCTGTATGCTAAGGTTAAGGTAAATTTGTGTGTAGATTTGTATTCTTTTATAGTGGTATTTAGGATTATTTTCCTACTCTAACTCAAATACCTTTTTATTCATTATTTTGGTATTTGTTATTTATCATCTTTTATACTTATTTTTATTTTTTATTATTTATCTTTTGTCTTTATTTTTTTATTAATTTTTATATTTATCTTTTTATGGTCTTCTATCTTTTTTTATTTATTATGACCTTTTTATTCTATCCAATATTTTATTATTTTTTAAATTTATTTTTATCTC
Source organism: Dicorynia guianensis (assembly GCA_037013595.1). Classification (NCBI taxonomy): domain Eukaryota; kingdom Viridiplantae; phylum Streptophyta; class Magnoliopsida; order Fabales; family Fabaceae; genus Dicorynia; species Dicorynia guianensis. Next base: position 16,555,018 of record JASUAB010000002.1, on the reverse strand, counting down.
TTATCTTTTGTTATCTTTATTATTTACCTTTGGCTTTAATTTTAATTTTAAGATTTAATTTTAATCTTTAGGCTTGGTTTTGGGCTTTTGATTTGGGTTTAATTTCAATTTGGGCTCCATTTAATTTATTTTTATTCATTTGGTTTAAGTTTTATTTTTTGGGATTTCATTTTAATTTTAAGATTTATTTTATTTTCTTATTTTTTATCTTGGGCTTAAGTTTGAAAAAGGCTAGACAAGATTACGTATTTACAAATTACCCCCCATTCGCTTATATTTTTAGGAACCAAAAAATAGGTAAAGGTTGAAAAATATCATTTTATTTAGGAAATAACCTAGAGAAGCTCATTCTAAGAAAATGATTGAAAGAAATTACCCAAAAAAATCTATTCCAGGAAAATTAAATCATAGAAACACATTCTAGAAAAATAACTTGGAGAAACTCATTTTAGAAAAATAAACTAGAGAAACACATTCTAGAAAAATAACCCCAAGAAAGCATTCTAGAAATATAAACTAGAGAAACACATTCTAGAAATATAACCCAAAGAAACAAATTCTAGAAAAATGACCAATATAAACACATTCTAGACTCGATTCATAACACTGAATTAATCTACCTAAGAAAACTCATTGGGATTTAATGCGAAGGATTACCGTTCACCCAAGCAAGACACCTAAGAAATAACTTAGGATTTAAGGGACTATTGTCTAGCCAACCAGGAAACCTAAGAAAATGGCTTAGGATTTAGGTTGAAAAGGACTATAGTTCACCTAACCAGGACACCTAAGAAAACAACTTAAGATTTAAGTGAAAAGGACCATAGTTCACCTAACTAGGATACCTACAAAAATGACTTACAAAAGTTGAAAATGACTATAGTTCATCTAACCAGAATACATAAAAAACAACTTACAATATAAGGTGAAGAGAACTATAGTTCACCTAAATAGGATACCTAAGAAAACAACTTAAGATTTAAGGTGAAAAGGACCTAGAGAAATCCATTCCAAGTTAGGTTTAACGAATGGACCCAAAGAAGCCCGTCCTAGGAAAATAACCTAGAAAAACATGCTTTAGGCTCAATTCACTTAACTAGAAAGATGCAAGGTTACATGTACATACAATTAATGAGTGATGCATGCTTGTGATAAAGTATGTTTAACGTATGAACATGCTTGATGATTTTTTTCATGTTTCATCGGGTTTTGAATTAGGAGTTTCATGGCTCCAACTTGCTTTCCCAAACATGAGCTTATGAGAGGACTAAGGCCAAGCACCAACAAATCAGTGATTAGGATGCAAACTATCTTTCAATCTTTTGCTCTACTGTTATGGCAGTTTGTTGCATGCTTTCCCTTTGTGTAAGGGTTTTCCATTATTGTCTTAAGGAATTCTTCTTCTAGAAATACTTGCTCTTAAACTAGCAAACTAAATAAATTTAAGCCTTTTTTGCTTGCTTTTAATATTCAAGACATGTAACTCACAAACATTAAATATTTGATTTTTATCTATTTTTTATGTTTCAAATACATGTTCATGGCAAAATGCAAGCAAGATGCAAATACAAGGGGAGGAATTATCTTTATTGAAAAAAAACTAGGGTTTACACCCCTTTGATGGTTCTAGTGAGGAAAGGACAAAGCACAATGCAGAAACCAAATAACAATGGATACAGGAATTTGGGTAAGGGTAGTTAGGCATCTTGAAAACAATACTAAATTAAACTATGCTCATATCTCAAGTCTAGGCCCTTGTCTAATCATTTGGTAGTCCGTTAAGTGTAATATTTCTTGACAACATCTGCATTCACTAGACTTAGGAACTCATCACCATTTATGTTAGTGAGAATTAATGTCTCTCTAGAAAATGCCTTTTTCACCACATAAGGTCCCTCATAATTTGGGGACCATTAGCCTCAGTTGTCTTTTGTGATTGGTAAGATCTTTCTCAACATCATATGTCCCTCATGAAATAGCCTTGGGTGGACTTTTTATCATGAACTTTTATCATTCTCTTTTTTGTAAAGCCACCCATAAGATACAGTTGTTAGCCTTTTTCCCTCTATTAAATTCAATTGCTCGTGTCTCATTTGAATACATTCTACTTCATCAAGCTAGGTTTCCATTAATACCCTTAATGATGGTATTTCTACTTCAATTGGGAAAAAAACTTTCATTCCATACACTAGAGAGAATTGGGTTGCCCTAGTCAAAGTTCACACCAAAGTGCAATATCCATCGAGAGCAAAGGTAATAGTTCATGCCAATCCCTATAAGTGATTGTCATCTTTTTTGTGATTTTCTTGATATTCTTATTTGCTACTTTTACCACTCCATTCATTTTTGGCTAATATGTGGTTGAGTTATGATAAATTATCTTGAACTTTTCACATAATTCTTTCATTATTTTGCTATTGAGATTGCTGTCATTATTAGTGATGATCCTTTCTTGAAAACCATACTTGCATATGATTTCCTTCTTAAGGAACTTAAAAACCATAGTCTTGGTCACACTGCTGTATGAATTTTGTAAAATATTCGATTCCCACTAGAATAAAGTGATGACCATTGGAAGTCTTAAGTTTGATCAGCCCAATCACATCCAAAGTCCACATTGCAAATGACCATGGTAATGTTAGAACATTAAGTGTTGAAGGAGACATGTGAATTATATTTGCATAAATTTGACACTTGTGACATTTCTTGATGTAATTGGTACTGTCAATTTCCATAGTTGCTAGTAGGACCCAGCTCTCAAAACTTTTCTAGCCATAGCATGACCATTGATGTATGTCCCACATGCCCCCTCATGGATCTTTCATTTTCTGTGCTTCATTAGCTTCAATGCATTTCAAAAGCACCGTATTGTGATTCTTCTTATAAAGAATTTCACCATTATGAAAGAAACCCATTGCCAATCTTCTTAGAGTTCTTTTGTCATTCTTTGACACCCCAGTGGGATACTCCTTATTTTGATATATCACATACCATGATTCCCATTGGGTTCTTCTTCAACAACTACACAGTAAGAAAAGGAGTCCAATCTCCTCATATGGATTTTTGGGAGATCATTTTCATTCATTACCAAGTATATGGATGACAACATTGCTAGGGTATTTGCCATTTGGTTCTCTTCTTTAGGTTTATGAGTGAAAATGATGTCCTTAAACTGTTCTGCTAGCTTACTAATATGCTCTTAATAAGGAATTAACTTGGGATCTTTAGTCTCCTACTCCCCTTTCAAGGGGTAAATTACCAATATAGAGTCTCCATATACATCTAGTAAATCAATTTGATAGCTTAGGTTTACCCTAATACCCATGACATAGGCCTTATATTTAGCCATATTGTTAGTGCATTCAAAGTATAACTTGGCAGTCATGAGGTAATGTTTCACCTCTGGAGATATCAAAATTGTCCTGATTCCATGCCCTAATGCATTGAATGCACCATCAAATAACAATGACTATCTTTCTTCTTTGGGTGATTTATTAATGGCCGAAAGTATCATGATGTTTACATCAAGAAACTAGAATTGCACAGGTTCTTGGTCTAGAATTGGGATTTTTACTAGATGCTTAGTGAGTACACTCCCTATGTTGTACTCAAACAAAAGCATATGCCATCTTGTGATTCTTCTAGTTAAAGTAGGCTTTTCAAAGAGATACTTGATTAAATCCATCTTGAAGATCAACAAAGTGGTATGGTGTATCATTTATTGCCTGAGGCAATGAGTTGTCCATACTAAGGCATAGCAAAGTTTTTCTAATAATGAGCACTTTGACTTGTAATTGGTGAATTTCTTCCTTAGGTAATAATTCACTTGCTCTTTCTTGCCAATTTCATCTAGTATGTACCCTATTGACTCTTTATGCACAATCCTATATGTAAGCAATGGTCTTCCTAGTACTGGTAGGACCATAATTAGCAAATTTTAAGGTATATTTGATCTTATCAAATGCCTCTTGACATTCGAGATCCCATTCAGCCTCTTGATTTTTTCAAAGGAACTTGAAGATCAATTCACAAGTGGTCATTAACTCGGATATGAATCTTGCAATGTAATTTATTTTGCTCAGGACACCTCGCACTTATTTTTTTGTTTTGGGTATCGGCATGTCCATAATGGCCTTGGCTTTAGCTAGGTCAACTTCAATTCCCTTAGGACTCACTATATATCCTATCAACTCTCCTAATCTCACAATAAATATGCATTTTGTTGGGTTCAAATTAAGTTGATACTTCCTCAAGTGATCAAAGAGTTTTCTAAGATGCACTAGTTGTTCCTTTTTAGATTTCAATTTAGCAATGATGTCATCAACATATACCTCTATTTTCTTATGCATCATGTCATGAAATAAGGCTACCATGGCTCTTTGTTACATTATCCTAGCATTCTTTAATATGAACGACATTACTTTACAACAAAAGGTTCCCCATAGAGTAAGGAAAGTTGCCTTCTCCTTGTCTTCAAGAGCTAACTTGATTTGGTTGTATCCTAAGAATTCATTCATGAATAAGAAAACGGAGTACCCACAACATTGTCTACTAGTACATTAATGTGGAGAAGTGAAAAATAATCTTTTGGACTCACCTTGTTCAAATCTAAGTAGTCCATGCATACTTGGATCTTCGCATCCTTCTTAGGCACAGACACAACTTTGGCACCCATTCCAAATATTTAGCTACTTCAAGGAAATTGACATCAAACAATGTTTTGACCTCCTTCTTGATTTTTAGTAGCATGTCAAGCTTCATCCATCTTAATTTCTATTTTACTGGCATGAATATGGCTTTATTGGTAAGTGATGAACCATAATGTTAGTATTTAAACACAACTTATCTTGGTATAACCAAGTAAATACATCCTACTATTCTCTCAACAATTGAATCATAGTTTTCTTTTCCTCCTCAGCCATCTAGACCTTCATCTTGATTTTTTTTTTTTTTTTTTATCTTCATCTGGCCCTAAATTTATCACTTTGATGGGCTCTTCATGAGGCTTAATTTCCTTATCTTCTAGTTTAACTATTCTTTGTAGTTCAGGTGATATTCCCAATCTTTTTCTTCTTCATTGTTGATCACAATATTGATTAAGCATTGGAAGTCTAAGCTTGAGAAGTTCGCATAATCTTTTCCAATATTTAACCTGGATTGTTATTTTAAGTATTATCATGGGTACATGGCATGGGTGGCATGACATATGAAAAGGCTAATGGGGGTGAAGGAAAAAGAATGAAACAAATAATTTGGGAAAATAAAATGCATTTTGATAATGATTTGAAACAAGCAAACAAAGTAAAGCCATACAAATCCAATCTAGGCCTAGGATATAGTCATAGATAGTGAGATTTGAGAATTACATGTTTCTTACACTAGAAATTGGAAGAATTGGCTTGACTGTCCAATTCCTAGCTTGTTTCCCAAATCCCAAAATGCATGGTGTGACCAACTTAATCTCTTCCTTTGTAAGGGGTCCATCCTCAATGATAGTAATTTGATTTGGGGTCCAAAGGCTATCATTAGCAAAAGTCTTGTAAAGATCCTTAATGACCAATTTCCTAGTCTTGGCCACTTGGACCTTTTGGCAGGCTAACCTTCTTCTTTCCTAACCCAAGCCATCTTAGTTTTGTCAACTCTTATGAGTTTGAATCCCAAACTATACATTCCTTCATTCTCTAGGAATTTTGGTTGCCTTGCCCTACACTTCCTAATCCCTTTCCAAGGATATAGCCATTTTTTTTAAGTACTCTAGTAGTCATTAAGGCAACGTCTAAAAGACAAGGTGTCAATAATGGCTTCCCTTCTTTCACAAATTCTACATTCACAATCTCAAAGGACTAGAAGGAACTTCTAACCCTTGCCTTAGCCACAATGCATGGAACCATGGATGGCTTAGATATCAAGTCTCTCACACAAAAATTTTACTTTTTGGTGGAGATATGAGGGAATTGCCCTGGCTTTAAGAATCCAGGTCTCCCAAGGAGACAACTATAAGCAAAGCTCACTTCTATGACTTAAAAAGTGATGTTGAAGTAATAGGGCTTGATCTATATTGGCAATTTGACCTCACCTAGCACCTTAGTTTGGATCTCATCAAATGCATTCAAAATAATAGTGCTAGGCCTTAAAAGGGTTCAATTCATAACCAACCTCCTTAAAGTAGATTCCAGTAAAATGTAGAATGTAGAACCATTATCAATAAAGACATTTGCTAGATTATGGCCTTTGAACCTAGTAGAAATGTATAAAGCCTCGTTGTGCTTGCACTCGTCAACAGGAAACTCTTCATCAGCAAATGATAAGTAATTGTGGTCCTTGATGTTTCTTAGTACAGTTTTCATCACTTATGTGGAGATATCCTTGTTGAAATAGGCTCTATTCAAAAATCTCATCAGTACCTGTTTGTGTACCTCAAAATGCATGAACAAAGACAACAACGAAATCCTTATTGGTGTTCTCCTTAACTACTCAATCACCATATACTCATTCTAGTAAATGAGTTTAAGAAACTTGCTAGCCTCCTCTTTGGTGACTGATCTTTTAAGAGGGATAAATTTCATCTTCTTAATTTTATTTTCATGGGGCTCAAGTATTACTTTGATCCTTTAAAGCTCTGTTGACCTAGTGTTTACTAGTGTCTTTACTTCTTTCTCTTTTGAGATGACTTCTTTCCCCTTGTCCAACTTCTCGATCTCTATAGGGCCAGGTTCAACTTTTTTTTAGCTCCCTTTTCTTAGAGATAACATCGTCCACTCATTGTTATCCTAGTGACCCCTGCTATATTGGGGACTTGGGAATTTGATTCCTTAGGTATTGTTTTACAATTATAAATCCACAAGACCACCCTACCATTCTTATATAGAAATGGCGATGAGGTTTGAATACTTAGTCGTTTCATAAGTCTAGTAGGTGTTGTCACCTTATTAATAACGCAATTCACTGCTAATGGTTTTGGTGTCCTAGTTAGAATGGTCTTCCTACATGCTTAATGGTTAACGGCCTTATAGGATTTTAGGCATCAAATTGCCCCAGTGTCTACCTATTTGAAGAGGCATTGACCATGTTCACATATTCCAAATTTGCCGCAACTTGTAATGCACCACTATTGATTTGTTTTTGGAGTAAATCCTTCTATCCCATGATTCGTACTTTCCCCATGGAATTCACATCCAAACTTTGTAGACATTTTCCCTTCTACTTCCATAAATCTACACTTGACTAAGGCAAGGAATATAGTTCTCAAGGGAGTCTTAATTTCTGACACAAAACCCTTAAAAGTCAATGGAGTCCCTTTAAAAATAGTGTTAACACCCGAATTTTCATGATTAGGAAGAGGGTTACGATCTACATATGGTCTTGGAGTTACTTGATCAAATTTCAACTATTTGGCATCAATAAGGTCTTGGACCATTTTCTTGAAAGCAATATAGTCATCGACTCAGTAGCCCTTGGCCCCTGTATGCTAGTTGTAGACACCTAATTTTATCCGGCCCACTTTCTTAAAACTTTAACATAAATTACAAACCTAAATTTAAACCTAAAAATAACAAAACTTAAAGATAAGCCCAAGATACAATTAAATACAAAATTAAACTTAACCAAAACCCAAAATAAAATAAATAAGCCCAAAAATAAATCAAACCCAAACCAAAAAATAAAATTTTAAAATAAAACCAAAATAAAATCAAAAATAAAAGATAAGATAATCAAAATTAAAGAATAATAATACAAGATAAATTCAAAATTAAAAGAGATAAATAAAACAATAAGAGGATAAGATATTAGGATAAATAAAAAATAAAGATAAAAGACAAAAAAAAGGATAAAAGATAATTAAGAATATCCAAAGATAAGACAAAAATGATAAAGATAATAAGACAAAAATTAAGATATGATAAGATAAATAAAAAGATTAAAAGATAAAAGAATGAAAAGAGATAAAATATAAGTGAAACTAGAAAACAAGAATTTAACTAAAAAAAGGAATTCTAATAATCACATGACTCAAAAGTAAGTTCACGTACACAACAAAAAAGGGAGAAGAGCAAAAAAGAGACTTGATCCTATAAGAAAAAAAGGGATCTTTTCATGTAGTAAGAGAAAAAGGAGACCTTTTTGCAAGAAAATTTCAGCAAAAACACCTCTCCACTCTCTCATACAACCATACACTCTTGTCACACTACTTCACACCACTCATTCTAAATCAAGCATCCTTTTTTCCAAATCTCCTTCTCCTTTTGCTTGGGATAAAGGAAGACACTCAAGGTAAGCCCCTTTCTCCTTTTCTTTTATATTCATATATGTTGCTTCATTTTAATCATGTAGATCTCATACTTTAATCCTAATATAGCTAGGATTGTTTTTGCTATAGTGTTTGCATAACTTGCATTTTTATTAATCATGGCATGCATGTATTTTTACATTCTATCACCCCTTTTTATCTTAATTTACTATGGGTCTCTACATGCAAATAAATTCATGTTAAAATTCTGCATATTCTGCGCTATTAGCATGCATAAATTCCATATTAAATTCTGCATAATCATGCATATGATTAAATTTTGTATATGGTGTTTTAATTTTTTGTACACATCTATTTTATACATTATTCTGCATATTCAAGCTTCTGTTTCTATATGATTTTGCATTCTGTTTAAATAGTTTTGTACTGCATCTTGAACTAAAAATTCTGCACTATTTTCTGGTTGAAAATTTTGCACATTCTGTCTTCCACAAATTCTATACTGCAATTCAACTTTTGCATTTTGTTTCATAAATTCTGCGTAAAACAAGTTTTAGCAATTCTATTTTTGTTTTGTAGTTTCATTTATGCATTCTACATAGAATCTTCATATGGCTTTTACATAGTAAAAATTCTGCATGTTTTGTATTAAAGATTCTGCACATATTTTAACCTAGGCAATGTTCTTGTTGATTTTCACCTTGAGTTCCTCTTACTCACACTAGGTAAGCCACTTTTCTTAAATCCTAATCCTAGTTGCTAGTCAATCTAATTAAATAAGGAGATTTTTCTAAGATTATTTTTAAAACCCCGAACTAGAATAGGAAGAGAATTTTCTTAAAATTATTTTTTTGTAAAACCCCAGACTGGAATAGGAAGGGGATTTTTCTCAAAATTATTTTTATACCAAACTGGAATGAGCAGGGATTATTTATCAAAAATCTTTTTTTATATTTTTTAAAACTAACATAAATTAATTAAAATAAATTAATAAGATCATTTTTGGTACCGAAAGGGCGTTTAGGGTACTAACACCTTCCCTAAAATGTAACCCACCCCTGAACTCAATCTTTGAAATGTAGACCATTTTTAAATTAGGTGTCCAATCTCACCTTTAGATAATCTAGATCGATGGTGACTCCAAAACAAAATTTTAGGGTCAACAACTTGGCGACTCCACTGGGACATTAGAGAGTTAGGCCAATTTAAAAAAGATTTTATTAATTTTTATTGATTGATTTGTTGGTTTATTTTTGTGGAGATGACGAAATAAAAGGTACGCTTACTATCTTCTAGTATTTTTGGGTGTTTAAATTTTGTACCTGTTTATTTTTATAAATGTATATATTGCCATGAGATTTTTTTTAATATAGATTTGAATATGATTCCCTACACAGTGTCACTCTCACCACGTACTAAAATAAAGGGGAAGTCATAATCCCTATGCCCTATACCCGGGCCATTTAAGGTACCTTGTAAGCTAGAGGGGTATAGTAAAGTTAACCTTCGTGAGACCTTTGGTCTCCGTACAGGCGCCCAAAACAGCCCACTCAAATTTATCCTTCCGTGGATAATTTGGGGACCTGATGTAGGAAACATAAAACCTACCTTTACACTAATAATAGCCTTAGAGCTATCCTTTGTGAGAGAGAGTATTGGCTCAATCCCATGAGAGTGAATAAGGACCTATGACTTACTTGAAATTAGGCACAATGAGGAACATTTCCTTTATTTCATCGCGTGTTTGTGATTATATTTTTAGCTCAATTCTCCTACCATATACATGTTATTTCTATATACATGAAGTCCCTAAGTTAAGATTTATATACATTTAGGATAGATGGGGACGAAAAAAAAAAAGTTGAAAGGGAAGAGCCTTTTAAGATTTCTAAAACCCTTTCTTTGACAAAATAAATTAGAATAAGGAATAATTTAGGGATTGGCCTAGGAGATGTAGACCTTTACCAACATGGGTAGAAATAGGTCTTAAAAAAAATAAAAAATAAAAAAGCATGCATTCTTCATTAACACTTATTCTCTTTTTGCATAAATTGCACATTTTTACTTCATGCATGGCATCATATTCACTTGCATATATTCTCATTTGCACACCAATAATGCATTATTTACTCAAAAGGATAAAAAGTAATCACGGCTCCGACAACATGTTCTCGAAGTAAGCAGATGGAAGGCCTAGGTCAGGAAAACCCTAGGCAAGAAAAGACAATAGAGGAAATGTAGAGCGAGATCGACCAACTCAAGGGTCAGTTGGCCAAAATGATGGAAATAATGAAATTACAAGCTCAAAATAGCTGTCAAGGGCTAAAAGATCCCCACAATCAAGAACAAGAAGCTCAAAATAGCTATCGAGGGCCAAAAGATATTTATAATCAAGAGCAACCTAAGGATCAGGAAGCCCAAAACTCTTACCATGAAAAGGGCCCAGAAGTTAAAATCATCCTAGACTTTCATGATCCAGCAGAATAGGAGAAATTTAGGAAGGCCATTGAGGAGGCTAAGGCCCAAGAGAGGTATGAGATTCTGGAAGCTAGAATGAGGAGGATTGAAGGATTCTCAGACGATGATGATGTATTAGATCTCTTAGAAATGGGATTAGTTTCTGATGTGATCTTGCCTCCAAAGTTCAAGGTCCCTGAATTTATAAAGTATAATGGGACATCTTGTCCAAAGACTCATCTTCTCATGTACATTCAAAAAATGGCTGCTTATTCTAATGATGAAAAGATACTAATGCATGTCTTCCAAGATAGTTTGATTGATGAGGCTACAGAATGATATTTAAGCCTGGATCGCCATTATATTCGCACTTGGAAGGACTTGGCTGAGTCCTTTATGAGGCAGTATAGATACAACAGGAACATTGCTCCTGATAGGTTTCAGCTGCAAGACATGAAAAAAGGAAAAAAAGAATTGTTTAAGGATTATGCTCAGAGGTGGAGAAAAGCAATTCGAGTACAACTGCCTGTATCTGATAAAGAAATGATCACCCTTTTTATGAGCACTCTAGAAGATCCTTATTATGCTACAGTAGCGGCATGCACGTCTACTAATTTTGTTGACTTAGTTGTTGTTGGTGAAAGGGTAGAAAGAGGAGTCACAACAGGAAAGATAGGAAAGCCAATTGTTGAGAGCCAAAAGAAATTCCAAAATGATAAGAAAAAGGAAGGAGTGCATTCAGTAGAATATTAGAAAAAAGGAAAGTGGAAAAGTAATACTCCTGTTGTGAACATTTCTGCACCGACTCTGCAAGCACTAGTCACCCAAGCTTCTCAGTCCAATCAACAATAATCCCAACGATATTAGCAAAATCAATTGAGGTAGCAATTTAATAAGAAAGTTAAAAACTTTGACCCAATCCCGATACTATACTCTAAGCTCTTAACTCAGTTGTTGCAGAATAATCTAGTGTCTTTGGTTCCATCACCTACCTTTCAACCCCCATATCCGCCATGGTACAATGAGCAACTTACTTGTACTTACCATGTAGGGGCAAAGGGCCACTTTGTTGATAACTGTCCTGCATTTAAAAGGAGGGTTCAGGGATTGATTTATGCCAAATGGTTGACTTTTGAACCTGAGCAACCAAGACCAGATATTCATAATAATCCCTTACCTAATCATGACAATCCAAATGCTCAACACTAAAACAGCATGGGCAAAATCAAGATCTTGTCATTAGACAGAACCAGTTGGCTTGAGATAGTGGGTTCATTCTTACACCATCTGCTGCAAGTTAGACTATTTTCTATTTGTTTTATTTATTTTGCATCTTTTTAAGTTGTTATAACATTTGCTAATGGCTTTGCCCAAGGCCTTAGCAAGGAGTTTGTATGGGCACACCTTTTAATTCAATAAAATGCTTAGCATGATAAATACATTACTTTTCATCCAATTTCTTTTGCCTATTAAGCTAAACCAATACTGGGGCAATATGATTTATCCCAAACATTGACGCTCATGAGCTAATGAATGAAGAAAAATTTTCTTAATCTTATTCTTGATAAATCCAATTGCCGATGATAAAATACGTTTGCTTAAATACTTAATTTTATTGGATTACTAAGTGTCTCATCATTAAAGAATGATAAAAAAAAGCCTATAGTGAGAGTGTGCTTATTGTGGGAAAACAGATACCCTAGAACTTGTCTAAATGCCCCTTGAGGCTATTTGTTAGACATCACATTATTCAAGAAATGACCTAGGCCATCTTTGGATAGTTTAAGGCTTTCAAGCCAAACCCTAATATTAGAACTTCTATAATCACCCATTTGAGCCTATAAAAGGATGGCAAGACCACCATCCGACTTCCTTCCTTTGACTCATGCCAACTTTAACTTTTCAATTTGAAAAACTATTACTCTATCTTGAAGGAGAGCTAAAAGGAGTATCCTTACTATCAAATAAGGAAAATGCTATGAGCAACAATATAAGGCTCAAGTGAAAGGATTGAAGGTATTCCTTCTAAAACTATGTGAAAAAGTACAAATAGAAAAAAGGAAAAAGAGAAGAAATATTGAGGAAAAATGAAAAAGAAAAGTGCTAGACCAAAAAAGAGAGGGCTAGTCGAAAGAACAAAAGAGACTAGTAAAGAGAAATTGACTTCACCTTGAGCCATAAGCTTATCCAAAAAAGAAAAAGTGAAAAATGAGACATCATACTTCATGCTCTCCTTATTTGATAAATCCTTATCTCTTTTATTCATACCCATTACCTAAGCCTTACATTACAAGCAAAGTAAAGTCTTAGTGATCTTGGCTAATATGGTAAACTAACTAAAGTGGAGAGGGACATGAAAACAAGCCTATGGGGTATCTGTGAGTGCAAACACATATCAAAGAGTGCAAATACTTGAGAATGATTAGAATAAACACTTATTTAAGAGTGCAAATACTTGAGAGATTAGAGCAGGTGCTTAACAAAGCACTTTTGATTCCATAGAATTGAATATATTATGAGCATTTACTTGAGGCATGACTTGTATAATAAAAGAGAATGAGTTAAGAAAAACTCTTTTCAACATTTTTTGCTCATGGGTAGTCAAAATCTAAATTGGGGGGCAATCAAATGGAAAAACCCATACCTAAATGACCCACCTTTAAAGAAAGGAGAAACTCAGAAAGATATAAAGAAACTTCTCCTATGGGGCTATAACCCACCAAAAGGAATCAAGCTTGATCCCCAAAGATATTGCTCCCAAAGTTTCCAACACTTTAACCTGTTTAAACTAGGGCAATGGGTTATTGATCAATTCATTGATATCTCATTTGAAAGGCCAAAGTACCAAGTTGCATATCCTTTATGTCATAAGCTATCCTTATTCCTTAAAATGCATTCTCATGCAAAGCAAAAATTGTCAAGCGCCAGTAAAAGGTACTGCCTAAATAGATAAGACATGAATTGAAAATTGGCAAAACTCTAATGATGAGAGAAAAAAAGTTTTAAACTATGACTTCAAGACATGATGAATGAAAAATGTCTTAAGTGAATACTGAAAGCATCACACCCTTAATTTCTCTTAGAAGAGAAAGAGACAAGTTATGTTCAAGGACTATGTCAAAAAAGATTTTAGCCCAGATATGCAAATAGGGGCAATAGAGCAAATAATAACATCTTTATGAATAGAAAACTTGGTCAAGGAATGTACTAAGAATTCAATGACACTCGGCCAATCCTTTTGGAGAGAGCAAGTCAGAAGACCCAAAAGTGCCAAAGTCAACTTAAAAGCTCCTAAAGGTCATGGAGTAGCATTTTTAAATATGTTAGCATGCATCAATATTGCATCGATGCATACAAGCATACCATCATCACCTAAATTCTTAAAAAAATTAAAATTTTCACTGGTCAAGATGTCCCTAAAATTAAAATGGGATTTCACATCATCATGTCAAACATGCACAAGCATAAGCATCTCATCTTATATTAATGAAAAACTATTTTAAGAAGAACTCATCCATATCAAGTTAGAGACAAATTTATCCAGCTCAAATTAGGCCATTACGGGAAGAACCCGTTCAAAGGTCATTTTTTTTCGTCCCTATAAGGTGGACGATAAGCCTTCTGATCTTAGGATTAAAAGAGGAAATTCTAAGGTCATTTTTTGGTCCTTGTTAGGTGGACGGTAGCCTTTCTGAGCTTAAGTTTAAAATAGAAAATCTTAAGGTCATTTTTGGTCTCTATTGGGTGGACAGTAGCCTTTCTGAACTTAGGATTAAAAGAAGAAATCCTAAGGTCATTTTGGTCCTTGTTGGGTGGACGATAACCCTTCCGAGCTTAGGATTAAAAGAAGAAATCTTAAGGTCATTTTGGTCCCTGTTGGGTGGACGGTAGCCCTTCCGAGCTTAGGATTAAAAGAAGAAATCCTAAGGTCGTTTTGGTCCTTGTTGGGTGGACGATAGTCCTTCCAAGCTTAAGATTAAAAGAAAAAATCTTAAGGTCATTTTTAGTCTTTGTTGGGTAGACGGTAGTCCTTCCGAGCTTAGGATTAAAAGAGTAAATCTTAAGGTCATTTTTGGTCCCTGTTGGGTGGACGGTCGCCCTTCCAAGCTTAGGATTAAAAGAAGAAATCTTAAGGTCATTTTTTGTCCCTGTTGGGTGGATGGTAGCCCTTCCGAGCTTAGGATTAAAAGAGGAAATCCAAAGGTCGTTTTGGTCCTTGTTGGGTAGACGGTAGCCCTTCTAAGCTTAAGATTAAAAGAAGAAATCTTAAGGTCATTTTTGGTTCCTGTTGGGTGGACAGTAGCCATTCTAAGCTTAGGATTAAAAGAGGAAATGCTAAGGTCATTTTTGGTCCTTGTTGGGTGAATAGTAACCCTTCGCATTATATACTGACTCGGACAAAATAGTGTCTCTCAACCTTTACCCATCTTCTAATTCCTAAAAGATGAGCAAATAGGGGCAATTTGTAGACACCTAATTTTGTCCGGCCCATTTTCTCAAAACTTTAACATAAATTATAAACCCAAATTTAAAACTAAAATATAACAAAACTTAAAGATAAGCCCAAGATATAATTAAATACAAAATTAAACTTAACCAAAACCCAAAATAAAATAAATAAGCCCAAAAATAAATCAAGCCTAAACCAAAAAATAAAATTTTAAAATAAAACTAAAATAAAATCAAAAATAAAAGATAAGATAATTAAAATTAAAGAATAATAATACAAGATAAACTCAAAATTAAAAGAGATAAATAAAATGATAAGAGGATAAAATATTAGGATAAATAAAAAATAAAGATAAAAGACAAAAAAAAGGATAAAAGATAATTAAGAATATCCAAAGATAGGACAAAAATGATAAAGATAATAAGACAAAAATTAAGATATGATAAGATAAATAAAAAGATTAAAAGATAAAAGAATGAAAAGAGATAAAATATAAGTGAAACTAGGAAACAAGAATTTAACTAAAAAAGGAATTCTAATAATCACATGACTCAAAAGTAAGTTCACGTACACAAGGAAAAAGGGAGAAAAGCAAAAAAGAGACTTGATCCTACAAGAAAAAGAATGGATCTTTTCACGTAGTAAGAGAAAAAAGAGACCTTTTTGCAAGAAAATTTCAACAAAAACACCTCTCCACTCTCTCATACAACCACACACTCTTGTCACACTACTTCACACCACTCATTCTAAATCAAGCATCCTTTTTTCCAAATCTCCTTCTCATTTTGCTTAGGACAAAGGAAGACACTGAAGGTAAGCCCCTTTCCCCTTTTCTTTTAGATTCATATGTGTTGTTCCATTTTAATCATGTAGATCTCATACTTTAATCCTAATATAGCTAGGATTGTTTTTGCTATAGTGTTTGCATAACTTGCATTTTTATTAATCATGGTGTGTATGTATTTTCACATTCTATCACCCCTTTTTATCTTGATTTACTGTGGGTCTCCACATGCGAATAAAATCATGTCAAAATTCTGCATATTCTGTGCTATTAGCATGCATAAATTCCATATTAAATTCTGCATAATCATGCATATGATTAAATTTTGCATATGGTGTTTTAATTTTTTGTACACATCTATTTTATATACTGTTCTGCATATTCAAGCTTCTGTTTCTGCATGATTTTGCATTCTGTTTAAATAGTTTTGTACTGCATCTTGAACTAAAAATTTTGCACTATTTTCTGGTTGAAAATTCTGCACATTCTGTCTTCCACAAATTCTATACTACAATTCAACTTTTGCATTTTGTTTCATAAATTCTGCGCAAAACAAGTTTTAGCAATTCTATTTTTGTTTTGTAGTTTCATTTATGCATTCTACATAGAATCTTCATATGGCTTTTACATAGTAAAAATTTTGTATGTTTTGTATTAAAGATTCTGCACATATTTTAGCTTAGGCAATGTTCTTGTCGATTTTTCACCTTGAGTTCCTCTTACTCACACTAGGCAAGCCACTTTTCTTAAATCCTAATCCTAGTTGCTAGTCAATCTAATTAAATAAGGAGATTTTTCTAAGATTATTTTTAAAACCCTGGACTAGAATAGGAAGGGAATTTTCTTAAAATTATTTTTTTTAAAACTCCAGACTGGAATAGGAAGGAAATTTTCTTAAAATTATTTTTTAAATCCTGTACTAGAATAGGAAGGGGATTTTTCTCAAAATTATTTTTATCCTGAACCAGAATGGGCTGGGATTATTTATCAAAAATCTTTTTTTAAAATTTTTTAAAACTAATATAAATTAATTAAAATAAATTAATAAGATCATTTTTGGTACCGAAAGGGCATTTAGGTTGCTAACACCTTTCCTAAAACGTAACCAACCCACGAACTCAATCTTTGAAACGTAGACCATTTTTAAATTAGGTGTCCGATCTCACCTTTAGATAATTTAGGTCGGTGGTGACTCCAAAACAAAATTTTAGGGTCAACACTAGTCATAGGTAAGCTTCTCATTGTAACATGGATAGTATAAAGGTTGGAATGGACGAATAGTGTTTAACAACACTAAGTTGTTTTGTAGTAACTATGGCAATAATTGTTAATACAACATTGGAATGGGCTTAAAATTCTTAGTCTCCTATCATTTTGGCATCTAGTATTGTTAGCTTAAGACTAAGGTTGCATTGGTTATTGGTGTTGTACTACTTAATTGGTTATGGAGATGGCACTGGCTATGGTGTGTTTTGATAGAGTAATGGGATAAAGGTAACTTAGGGGTGGCAACACTCATCATTGGTGTAAATGCTTATGCACAAGACACTTGGCATGCCTGTCGGTTGTTGTCAAAATTCTTGATCTTCTTTTTTCCCTTGTTATGGTAATCCACAAAATGGGCATCCTCTTTCTTCTTGTTATTAAATTGAGACTTCTTTTGTGATGAATTATCTACTGATGATTTCTCCATCTTACTAGCTTGTATTCCTCTTTCTATTCTTTCACTATTGTCTACCAAGTTTGAGAAACTTACATTGGTAAATACCACTATTTTTTTGTAGAAGGAGTATGTCAAAGTATTCATAAACATACTAACGATTTCCTTACCAAATAGGGCTGATTGTACCCTTATTGCCACACCTCTCCTTCGTTGAGCATAACCTTTGAAGGATTCATTATCCTTCTTTACCATGTTTTGAATCTAAATCCTATCAAGGACCATGCTCCAATTCTACTTGTATTGCCTTATAAATGCTTTTACTAGGTATTTCCAAGTTTGGATGGAGTAATGATCAACGCCTATATACCATTTTGCTACCCTTTTAGTCAAATTATCTTCATATATATATATATATATATATATGAATTAGTAGCTTCTCATCATTAATATATGCCATAATCTTTTGGCAATACATGAAAATGTGCATTCTAGTGTAAGATATTTTGTTGTACTTATTGAACTTTGAGACATTGAATTTTAGGGGTATGATAACATCAGGTACTAATCTTATCTCATGCATATCTAGGATATCATCATCATTATCAAACCCCTCTATCTTCCTCATCCCGGCTTCCAACAACTCGTACTTCTCCTGGATTTGTGCCTCTTTAGTAGATTTCTTAGCTTTTGTCACTCTTCCAATTCGTCAAGATCTAAAATAGGGCTAACTTTCATCTTCATGATATATTTTGGTTGGTACAAGCTCTCTTGGTATTACTAACAAGGGCCTCCTAGCCCTAGTGGGAAATCATTCTACATATTCTTATCAATTCCCTTAGTCGTATGCAACTCAATTAATTAGGCCAATTGTGCTTTAAGATCTCTAATTTTTGCATGCAACTCTTCCATAGATCTCTCTTGCCTATGTTCTGCCATGAGCCTCGATTGGGATCACATGGTCAGAGCTATGATTTCCTTTTAACCTTGTTAGTTTTGTGAAAATACATTATTGATATGTATTAAAAAAGGATGTCCATGGCATGAATGATAGCAATCTCAAATAAATAAATAGATAAATAAATGAATCCTTTGAACCAAGGGACTACAAACTTTTATTATTAGAAAGGGCTTTCATTACATCAACTAATAATTAAAACAAAAAAAGGAAACATAAATAATTAAAGATTAAACATTGTCCATTAGACCTTGACCTCTATTAAGGCCTACACTAAGGGGTTCCACAAGCTTCTTTAGGTCTTTGTGTAGGGCCCAAAATAGCTTTTTAACTCAACCTTCTAGCATTGTTGTTCCTTCACTCTCATTATCTAATGTTTTGCTCTCTTAATTATCCCTATCTTCTCTATGTAAAGTATATGAGCGATTCTCTCATACAGATTTCTATCAAGAATTAATTTTGTCTTATAGTAAGTTGCATCCAATATGGTAGCAATTGTGCATCTTGTCTTGGTGTACTTGTTCCATCTATGCTATCATTCCTTTAATTCTCAAGCATTAGTCTCAAAGATCGACATTTCTCTCTATGTATGGGAAATCCTTTAACTAATTTAGGAAACCCTACACTTTTATCTCATACCAGCTTTCATTGTCTCGAATGTAATTAGTTAATTGGGACTTTATGTCTTCTGACTCTCGAATGTGATGTAGTTGTGTGGGTTAGGTGGTTTTCAATCCCTAATTTTCCTTTTGAAGTTTTGTCATTTCCATTTTTAGGGCTTGATGCTCCTCTTGAAGTCCTAAGACTTCATTTATCAATTCTTGATTATCCTCCCATAAGTCATCTTAGGCATCATCTAAATCTTTTTCAGTTTGCTTATATTTTTTTGTTGCCCTTTCTAGCTTACTTTCTATATTCCTATATTCTTTTTTGTACCACATAGTTCCATCTTCATCAACATTCTTAATTGCAACAATTTCCTTTTCAAGGGATTCTATTCTTGTGCTATGTTGCCTATTTTAGACCAATAGGCATTTTTTCTTTGCTCTTCCACTCAGTCTCTTGCCTTTGGAAGCTTATACATAGTAGCTCATACTCTTCTTGTAGTTTATGGTAAGCCTTTTTCTTAATAGTGTTTGGCTCAGGTTAGGTATGTGAATCTTTATTTTCCTATATAGGTGCTACAGGAGTAGCTATCACTAGAGGCACTACATGTTTTCCTCTCTTTCTTTGACACATGAAGTATTCATCAATTGTAACTTCCTTGTTGCCTCCTAAACCTTTTATATAGCAAGCATTCTCCTAAGAGTCCATAGCTTCTTTCACCTTTGCAAAAGTTGATTCATTACCATAAGTCACATCTAGAAGGTGTGGACCATGTGTTGCTTGTATAAACTGGATAACCCCCAACTTGTGTTCTTACTAGAGAGGGAGAGTGCCTTATTATTCCTCATAGGGCAAGCAAGGGAACCCATGACATATCACCACAACTATAAAGCATCAAGACCACTTGCATCCAAAATGCTTTCTATTTTACTTCTCTTATAGTAGCTATTGCTTGAGCCCACTTATCATGGGTTGGTCTGTCTATGGGCCATGGAAGTTTAGAAAACTCACATTAGGTATTTCTCATGGTGTTGTAGTCTCAAGTCAATCTTATGTAAGGATATCCCAAACTATTCATCTATTGGAGATGGCTAAAGCCAAATACTACCAATAGTTGTGCACATGTAGTGAAGCACCCTTTTCCTTTCTTCCAGAGGTAACATAGTACTTGAAAAGTATCAATTAAAATGGGTGGTATTGAATGGACTCTATGCCTAATGTTGGTGAATAGTACTATTACATGGCTATTAATGTGGCCTTTTAACCTGGGATAAAGAACTAAACCATATATGGCCAATGCAAGTATGTCAAAGCCCTTCTTGGTGTTAATGTGATCTTTTATAGTTGATAGGACAAAGTTAATAAGGAGATATTGTTGGCTCCCTTTGTCATAATAGATCTTGTCAATGTCCTCAACCAACCCCTATTAACTTAGCTAGATGTCTATTAAGAGTAGCCTTAGAATTATAAGAGTAAGGTCACCAAGCTAAATTGGGTATAAACTTCAAAAGAGCACCATATTCTTTTATAGTGAGAGTTAAGTCCATATCCTAAAAGAGAAAATCTTGTGCTTATCTTGTGTTTGGGGCCCGAAAAAAAAGTAATGCTTTGATCATTTATTCATCAACAAATACAAATAGTAGGTATACCATGTGGTCAAATTTTGTCTTTAAAACTTCTTTATCTATGGTGTCTTACCAAATTTGCTTGAGTTTAGACAAGTCATGTTGCTTGATTGTAACCTTTCCAATATTTGGAAAATTGAGGACTATATCAGGATATGCACAATCTTCAAGTTTCAAAGAGGAAAAGAAAAGAAAATAAAAGTGAACTATTCTAAAAAAAATGACTTGAGTTGATCATGGGTGTATGATGAACATGATGCACATAATGAAAGATATATGATTGAAAGTGTTCCCCCTCATGCTTGAATCCGAGTAAGTCCTAGGTCCCTATTTACTTCCATAGGCTTAGGTCAAACTCTCTAGAAAAGGATGGCTCTAAGGTTATTAATAGTGCAAAAGTAGGTTTTATATTTCCCACATTAGGTCCTTAGATTACTCTTGAGAGGATCAATTTGAGTGGGATGCTTCGGGTCCCTATATGGAGAGTGAAGATCTCTTAAAAGCTAACCTTACTATGCCCCTCAAGTGTACAAGGTATCTTATATGGCCCGGGTATAAGTTACATGGGTTATGACCTCCCTTTTAGTCTAATGTATGGTGACAATGATTGTGTGTCCACAAAAAGCAACATACACAAATATATATATATATATATATATATAATAAAGACATGAAATTAAACATCAATAGAACACTAGGATCTAGTAAGTGTACCTCATATTCTATCATCTCTACAAAAGAAAATCAAACAAACATAAACAAATCAATCAAGATATTAATAAAATCATTTTTAATCGGACTAACTGTTTAATATCCCCAACGGAGTCGTCAAGCTATCACAAGCAATTCCACACAAAACTCTCTCTCTTGGGTTTGGAACTAAGGGGAAAATGGGAAAGAAAATAGAGTCGCTACTAATCTAATTTTTAAAGATGAGATCAGACAACTATTAGAATATGTTCTACATTTTCAAAGATTGGGTTAGGGGATTGATTACATGTAGGAAAGGTATTAGCACTCTAAACAACCTTTTAGTATTAAAATGATCTAATTGATTTGTCTTACTTAAATTTGGTGTTAATTTAAAATTTCTAATTTTAGAAGGGAGATTTGGAAAAATACGTTTCCTTGGAAAAGAAGCCTCATTCTTCCAAGTCAAGTTCTTTTTTAAAAATCATTTTGTTCTAAAAAAAAAAATTCCTTTGTGGATATTACCCATTCCTTTTAGGTTAGGATTTTCTAAAAAATAATTTTATTTTGAAAAAAAATTTCTTGTCAAAATTTCCTATTTTTCTAAGTTTGGGTTCTTCATAAAAAAAAAATAATTTCCCTGTGGAAATTTCCCATTCCTTCTAGGTTAGGATTTTCTGAAAAGAAATTTCAAAAGACTTGAATTTTTAGGTTACAAGTGCATGCTTGGACTCTTGGATTCCCATCATTGCATCTAGGTGAATTTAGTTCTAATGTCTAAAGTTGGCTAACTACAAGAAAAGAGTCCTTTTGCAGTCCAAAGTTTACATAGCAGAATAATGTCCTAAATAAATATACATAACATGATACAAAATTACAATCAAAGAGATTCATCATGAAGATAATTGAAATAAGAATTATAAAGATGAGGAATTTAACTACAAGGCCAAGCAACAACCACTTGACACAAAGGCCTCCATTACTAACAAAACTCACATAAAGATACATCAATAAAACTGTACCCAAAATATAAACACAAGACCATATGATAATCAAGACCTTCACAGGATGAACCATGCGAGCTAGAAGCCATCAAAAGAGATAACTAGAAATTCCCACAAGTAAGTCATAGTAGGTTGATGCCTAAGACAATCACAAAATTTATATAAAGAAAAGCTATGCAAGCTGTGAGACATAGACAACCACAATGAATTCAAGCTAGCAACCATCAATAAACATAATCATTGATTCCAGCAATAATTAATCAAGGAAACTTTCATCAAGAACTAATTACAGAACTAGAGCAGCACAACCAAAATTTTTAATCAATTGCCCATAATGTTCATGAACTAAACCAATGTAAAATCAAGAAATCTAGCATCAATACAATCGAGAATCACTAGGCAAGAACCTTAGACTATTTGGACCAATTTACAAAGATTGGATTCATTACCCCTTGATTTTGGGTTTGGGACTAGGTTGCAGAAAGCAATAAACTTGATCGAAGATGAACTCAACTAGGTTCAAATGAGCAACGAGTGCAATTGAAGATGAGCTCAACTAGGCTTCAATGAAGGTCCTTTGTGTTGAATGTAATCGAGCTATGGTGTTAGGTGTGTACAACTTCATGGTGAAAGGTCTCAGTGGCAAATGACGACTTCTTGAAGTGGTGCGACATGTCTCTTCGAGCTTTGTCAAGATAGGGTCTCTGAGATGACCCCATGACTCGATGGTGGCTGGTGGCTTTGGCTTACATCCACAATTTAGGTGTAGAGTAGTTGAGAGGCAAAATTCGGGTGCCAAGGGGTGAGTGAAACCAAGCTTGAGTGTAGAGGGGGCTCTTGTGTTTTGAGTGATGCTGTGAGTGAGGTGAACTAAGGGAGTTTGGTTTGTTTAAAAAATCTTTCTCTGTAGACTTCTCTCTATATGTTGTGTCCTTTTATAGTGGTATAAGGGATTACTAGCCTACCCTAACTATAATATCTCTTTATTTGTTATCCTCTTATCTATTATTTATCATCTTTTATTCTTATTTTTTCTATTATTTATCATTTATCTTTATTTTTTATTATCTTTTATCTTTATCTTTTTATGGTCTTTTATCTCTTATTATTTGTTGTAACCATTTATTTTATCTAGTGTTTTATTATTTTTTGAATTTATTTTATCTTGTATCTTTTATTATCTTTTATCTCTTGTTATCTTTGTTATTTACCTTTGGGTTTAATTTTAATTTTGAGATTTAATTTTAATCTTTTAGGCTTGGTTTTGAGTTTTTACTTTGGATTTAATTTTAGTTTGGGCTCATTTCAATTTTATTTGTTATTCATTTGGTTTGAATTTTATTTTCTTGGGATTTCATTTTAATTTTTGGATTTATTTCATTTGCTTATTTTTTTAATCTTTGGCTTGAGTTAAAAATAGACTGGACAACATTAGGTATCTACACCATGGATGTTAAATTGGATTGTGAGTTGCATGCATTGTAGTTACTAAGTTTGCTGCTCGACAATGGGGAAACTTTGGTTGTCTTCAAGTAATACTACTCCCAAAGGTAAGATAACATCCACTATGGTCAAAGACACTTTGCTAAATAAAGAGATTAGAAGGAAAGGGCAAAATATAGATAGTCCTCTATTCAATCAAATGCATTGGTTGTAGAGTCAAGGGCCAGAAGTCAAAATAGAAATCCCCATAATTCTGATAGCCGTAGCAAGTCTAAAGGGAGGTCAAAGTATATTCCCTTATGGAATATGGGTTATCCTAATTTAAAAGAACCATGATGCTGGAAATGTAAGTATCTCTTGACTTAAGTAATCTTATACCCTTATCTATATGTACAAGAAAAGCTATCCCTAGCACTATTAAAGGAAGAAACATATGTGAATGCCATTTTAGACATTGTGTGTGATCCTGTTTCTTACTTTTGAAAACTTCTTTTGTTACAAAAGTGAATTTATAGCATGGAAATACACGAACTACTGAACCTTTTAAAGACATAAAAGATTGACCATGAGTTTAGCATTTCTCAGTTTCATGCTTTGCCAAATTATTACGAAGTCCAATTTTAAGATTAGGTTTGTTAATTGAACTATGATGCATGTTACCATATGTTGTCATGCTAATGTCATCACACTTCTTGGATTGATAATTGATGCATGGAATTAGAATTTGTTGTTATTATGAATTTACATGATCTTGATTGGCTCGGGCCCATATTTCTTGTGTGGTGTGGAAATCAGGATACATAAATTAGTTTGTATGAGCTGCCATATTTTTATCTTCAAGTAATTAAATAGCAAACCACTAAAGCCTTTCTACACCGTTTTCATTCTCTTGTGATGGTTGATTATTGTTTTTATTTTTGTCTACAAGATTGACTTTTCTATTTCTTGAAGATTCACATGCATTCTCTGTTTTGGTGATCAATTCATAGTTGGATGCTTTTGTTTGGCTAAATTTTCATTTACAAAACAAAGAATAAAGTATCATTGGCAAACTTTTGTTTGTTGTTTTGTTCAATGAAAACTTTTTTGTTCATCATTATTTAGTTTAGATTATTTTTTATGTTTTGTAAAGTGTTGAGACTGTTTTGTTACAAGAAAGGGTGTTGTTGATTCTGGAAGGAGTCATGGGATTAAAGTTTATTAATCCCAATAGACCTAGAAGAAAAGTTCAATAACCGTGTTCGAAAACTAAATTTTCTTGAATGTAGTCAACATAGACATGCAAGGTTTAAAGTTTATGAATTTAATGAGTGATAAATATTGAATTTGAAAACATCAGTCTTGCTGAGTACCTATGGTTAACTTGCATGCTGACTATTCTCTATTAATTAAATTTGATTGTTTGTTAAGCTAATGTTAACCACTTTAACTTGGAATATGTTAGTACCTTTATTCACTTCAAATCATAATTAATATGTTGGTGCAATTTCTTCCTTATACTTTTTAGTTTTGCGATTAGGTAGAGCAGTGTAAATTCATTATCTACAGCACCCAGGCTCTAGATTCTTTTATTCTGAAATAATTAATTTATTACTATTTAGAGTACAATTTTGTTGTTTGGTTTAGCCTGTGAAAGTTTTGTGTTGCCTTATTTGTTGTTGAACATGGATCATGTTTGTTGAATATAGGTTGAACATTAATTTGCTCTGTACCTTATTTACACTCATCAAACTAATTTTTTTGTCATTGAAGTGTATGGTGCGTACTGTGTAGGAAGTCAATTTGATAGACTACTATATTGCAAAAGGAGTTGCAATTGCTAGACTTGAGAAGAAAAATTGAATTATTTCTATAGTTGCCAATGGATGAGTCATGCATGGTTGCTTAGGTACTTGAAAGCTAGTTGACTGTCCTAAAGTATTTAATATTGAAATTTAAAGTGTTGTATATATATATTGTCTTATTTTTTATTGTTAAAAAAATTGGCATATGGGAGGTTTGTTAAAATGACAATTCTCATAGTAGAGAATGGAATAGTAAATATGGCCAAATCACATGTGGGTTATTTGATTTTTTTTCTTTCATATTTAAGTGCCAAATTGGCAATATATATAACAACAAATAAGTGTGTGTTTTTCCTTTCTCCTTTAATTTTCATAACAATATTTTATATTTGTCATTTATTGAAATTTTTGGTAACGAGATTCTTGCATGCATTTTAGTTTATACAATAGGCTAAAGATTACTTTGGTTTGGTTTGTATCTCATATTTATCCACTAATATCAATAATGATTTTTGTTTTGGGTGATTGAAGTGTATGGTGTCTAAGAAGTTAATTTGTCAAACTATTAGATCGCAAAAGTATGTCACAATAGCTAGGACTTGGGAAAAGAAATTGAGTTGGATTTCTGTAGCTACCTTGCTTGGCAATTGAAAAGGTAATGAACTATGCTAAGGTGTTTAGTACTACAATTTTAAGTTTTGTGTATATATGTTGTCCTTCAATGTTCAATTTTAACTTTTAGCTTTAAGCCTTTAATTTTTAGTGATTTGTGCATCATTGAAATGATAGTAGATACAACTTTTTCTTCTAGAATATCAACACATGTTCATTGGTGGAGCTAAATTTTGTTAGGATGAAAGGATCCAGAAAGATAGAAAATATGCTTCTCCTATATTTGGTTTGTGTTACTCTCATGGAAAAGTGCAACTCCCTATGTTAATTGTGCCTCCTGATTATATATTGATCTTTTCTTTGATTGTGATTGTCCAGTCGCAAAGCATTTTCAAAAGCATAGTGGGATTTATAACATGATGTTTTCCTTTTTGTCCAAGGGTGGCAAAGTTGATAATGCTATTAATAGTTGTGTTGGTCATCCAGTTTAGTGTCTATATGGTCAGAACTATATTTTATTGGAAGCTTGCTTCCTATTGAGGGACAATCTTCCAAATTTTCCTAGCTATATTTTTATGACATAGAGTGTGAAATATTGAATAGATTGGATTTTGGGAGGTGTGCTCTTATGTACGTTCTGTTAGCAAACTAGCTTACATATTTGGTTTAATCATTTTTTATTTATTGTTCTAATTAATTTAGTTGGTTATGAAATTTAGGTCAAAGGAAAATAATCTTCAACTTGATGTTATTTTGGTTGAAGAGATAAAAGAAGTGCTTGATGAATTTAACCTTATTGCAAAAAGCTTTTGAATGGTGAAGGATAGCTTTAAACCTATGAGTTATTCCAATTTAAAATTGAGACTCATTCACAAAAGACTTAAAGACCCCAGAACATATAACCTTCCTTCTATATCTAAAGTTACTATATTAATAGTTGGTGATCTTGATAGAAATATTAGGGACAAAGATATAATAGTGGAAACCCAAAGTGGTTAGTTAAAGGGAATTCATGAATTATATCCTTTGTATCTTCCAATGCAATATCCTCTTCTTTTCCCACATGGTGAGGATGGCTTTACTTATATTACTTCTCATAGTGAATTTTCTAATCAAGATAGCCGTAAAAGTAAGTTAACTATAAGGGAGTTTTCTGTCTATAGAATTCTAGATAGGTATGTTGATAATGCATTTTTGTTGTTTGGTAGGCATCTAACACAACAGTTCTTTTGTTGATGCATATACTATGATTGAAGCAAAGAGATTATCATTTATTAGGTTTGACCAAATGCAATTGATTTATATAAGGGCTTGTCTTATGCTGTTATTGGTGGTGATAATAATGGAGCTTCAATTGGTTGGTGTGTCACATTGCCTTCAAGTTTTACTAGTGATGCTAGGTACATGATTCAAAACTACGATGATGCCATGACAATTTGCAAATGGGCTAATTACCCTAATGTGTTTATTACTTTCACTTCTAATGCCAAATGGCCTAAGATTACAAGAAATTTATCAAGCCATGGATTGAAACTAGAAGATTGTGCTGATATTGTTAGTAGAGTCTTTAAAATGAAACTTAACCAAATGGAGGATTTAAGCCATGGGAATATATTTAGAGCAGTTAAAGTTAATGAGCTTTTTTGTAGTTTGTTTTTTTCCTTAAAAATCCTATTTGTATATAGTATTTCCTATTAAGGTATGTTTGTTTATTTGTTTGCTTATGGTTATTAGTGTATTTCTTTGTTTAATATCTGTATGTTAAAAGTTTCTTACTAACTTTCATTCATTTATAGTTTGTTTTCTCCATTACTATTATGGTAATTATTTGACCATACTAGGGTAAAATGCACACACATATTGGCATGTTACTAGTGTGAAAGAATATTTATGAGGTCAGATAGTTGAATTCAATGATAAGACCTATTGTAAACAGTTGTTGGAGGAGTTCCTTAATGTGTAGATTTCTCTAAATATTAAGTTGTCAATTTAACTTCTATTAAACCTTACTAAAAATCCTAAAGTTTTGTATTTAAAGGCTAGAGATTTTGATCATAACAATATATGTAATGCTCCTTATATTGAGTTTCCTATTTAAATGATATGCTCTTAATCATATGCCTTTTAATTCAATTATAGTTCATAACTTTTTTCTAGTTGTCTACACTATTGAATTCTAGAAGAAAGGTCTTCCACATTGCCATAATCTTCTCTTTCTATGTCTTGAGAGCAAGCACTCTCGTCCAAATGAGATTGACCACATTATTTGTTCTAAAATTCTTGAAATGGAAGTAAATAAGAGATTGTATGATCTAGTGCAAGAATACATGATGCATGGCTCTTGTGGTCATTTAAATTTAAAATCTCCTTGTATGAAAAACAAGTCATGCAACAAGTTCTATCCTAAATATTTAAAAAAAAAAAAAAACAACTAGTGATGAGGATGGATTTCTTGTCTATAGAAGAAGACATAATAGTAGAATTATTGTGACAAAATGAGTTGAGTTTGATAATAGGCACATAGTCCCTATTAATTTTACACTTTACAAAAGTATGAATCTCACATAAATGTTGAGTGGAGTAATCAGTCAAGATCTATCAAGTGTTTGTAGTCAATGAGAAGAAGATGTATTACGATTGTAGATGCATCTCTTCTTGTAAGGCTATTGGAGAACATTTACCTTTAACATTCACCATAGGAGACTTGTAGTTGAAAGGTTGAAGTTTCATATTCCAAATGAGCAGTCAATAAATTTTGAAGATAATGATAAAATTGATGATGTACTGAGTAGAGATTGTTCTAAGACTATCATGTTTCTTGATATGGTTTATAAGAGTTGAGGGAAAAAAATGCAAGATGATGTAGTCGATGAGATGAAAATGTATTATCATTATAGATACATCTCTTCTTCAAAGGCTATTTGGAGAACATTTATGTTTAACATTCACCGTAGGAGACCTATAGTTGAAAGGTTGAAGTTTCATATTCCAAATGAGTAGTCAATAATTTTTTAAGATAATGATAAAATTGATGATATGCTGAGTAGAGATTGTTCTAGGAATAGCATGTTTCTTGCTATGATGCTTACATATTTGCAATTCACTTCAGAATTTGTGTTCAAGTCTTCACATAAGAAAGAAAAGGATATGCATTGGAAGATTGATTCATGTTTGTCCAAGTTTTGGTGAACTATATTATTTAAATCTTTTGTTGACAGGTGTAGACACTCAATTTTGTCTGGCCTACTTTACAAAATTTTAGCATAAATTTAAACAAATTAAAACTAAACATTTAAATAAAACAAGCCCAAAAATAAATAAGCCCAAAATGAACCAAAATTCCAAATCCAAACATAAAACCAAAAATAAAAAAATAAAAATAAAACCAAAAATCAGAAAAATGAAGATAAAACCAAAAATCAAAAAAAATAAAGATAAACCCAAGCAAAAAAAATGAAGATAAATCCAAGAAAAAAAGAAAATATAAAAGATAAAAATAAGAAGATAAAAGATAAAAAGCTGAAATCCAAAAAGATAAATAAGAAAATGTTAGATAAATAAAAGATAAGAAGATGAAGCATAAAAAATTAGGAACCAAGAGTCAGATTAGGAAACAAATTCTAAAATTCTAAAAACTATAAAAAACCCACTCATGTACAACACTACGGACACACAAAAAAGAGGAGACACGGAAGCAAGGGACTTAGCTTAAACTGAGGGAAACGAAAAAAGAGACACGGAAGACTTCAAGAAAAATTTCAGTGCCACTCTCCACTACACTACAAACACACAAAAAAAGAAAGGAGAGCACAAAAAAGAAGAGAAAGAAAATTAGCCTTAAGAGAGAATCTACAGAGACAAGAAAACGACGAAAACTCTCATGCACCAAAAATCATGTTATTCAGCCTTGAACTCCTGGCCACCTGCAACCTCCTCATTCTCACCGAGATGGTAGCCTTTTTGTCCTCAACAATTTGTCATCGTGCTTCATTAGAGAATCGAGAGCCCCTTGTTGCTCCACTGGTTTAGAGGTGTAGTTATGCTTCTCCACGCCATCATGAAGTTGCAGAACCCTTGTCGTTGGACAGTAAAGAACTAGCATCGTTTTCCTATTTCACTATGAAATTGCATCTCTGCTGTCAACTCTCAACTTGCTCGATTACTGTTCGGCCTCCCTCACATCGCTAAACATTGAACCACACTACTCGATCACTGTTCGACCTCCATCATGTCGCTGAACCTTGAGTCGCACTGTTGTTGCCACTGTTGAAGCTGAACCACGCCAACATCTTCTCGTTGTAGCACTCCAGCTTGCTGAGTCACTATTCGACCTCCATCACGTCACCAACATCTTGGACCACACTAGCGTCTTCTCATTGCAACACTCTAGATTGCTTGGTTTGCCCGATTGCTGTTCGACCCCCTTGAACACTACTGCAGCTTGCTCGATCACTGTTCGACCTCCATTACGCCACTTCCACCACTTGGTTCTATCTCACTATTGCTGGGCTTTGCCATTTCTATTGTAGCGTCTTCACAATATCCCATCACCAGCAACCAGCACCCAAGAAGCTCAGCCCAGTGAGAGTAGAGAACAGCCATTCTTGCTTGCATCACTGTCAATCTGTTGTCTACTCCTAGTCTCTGTCCACGCCCGTTTGAAGTTCCTCTCATTGAGGTTGAAAGGTATGGCCTCTAAAGCTTGTTGCTGCCTCTTTATCATTATTGTTATTTTGCTTAAATGGGGTTATTACCATAATAGTATCAGTTTGGTGTTTGAGCCTTATGCATCCAAAAGTTTTCTGTAGTTTCCATATAGGTATGGGTTTATATGATAGTGTTAGAAAGTCTCTAAAAAGTCTTTTATAACGACGAAAAGGAGTATAAGTTTTTGATTTAATATGTGTGTGTGTGTGTGTATTAGGCTTTACATTTCCTTGTTTTTGGTAAACTTTGTATAAAATAAAAATTGTTAGTTGAGTTTATTGTTTTTCTCTCTTGATTTTAAAATTGTAGAATTAAAATAAAAAATAGATGAATTCTAGAACTTATGTCCCTTTTTTTTTAAAAAAAAAAATGAGGATTAAGTAAACTCATGGTTTATGTAAGTATATATATATATATTTATTTTCTTTTTCTAAAATTATTTTTAAAATTTCGAACTGAAATAGAAAGAGAATTTTCTAAAATTATTTTTAAAAAGACCCTGGCCTAGAACAGAAAGAGAATTTTTTCAAAATTATTTTTAAAACCCCAACCTAGAATAGAAAAGAGATTTTCTCAAAATTACATTTAAAAACTCTAATCTAGAATAGTTATGGGATTTTCTTAAAATTATTTTTTGAAAAAACCCTAGATTGAAATAGGAAGAGGATTTTTCTCAAAATTATTTTTAAATCCCAATCAAGAATGGGCAAGGATTATTTTAAAAATTCTTATTTTACTTTTTTTAAATTCTTTTTAAAACTAACATAAATTAATCAAGATGAATTAATTAGATCATTTTTAGTACCGAAAGGGTGTTTAGGGTGCTAATACCTTCCCTAAAACGTAACTAAACCCCGAACTCAATATCTAAAAACCTAGACTATTTTTAATTAGGTATCCGATATCACCCTTAGATAATTTAGATTGATGACGACTCCAAAACCAAACTTTAGGGTCAACAATAGATTGACTCATCTTGGTTGTGATCATGAAATTCAAACTATGAATTGCATAGTTCATTCATGTTTAGGAATGCATGTTATACCCTTGGTCTTCTTAATGATGATAAAGAGTTTGTTGAAGCAATAAATGAAGCTACATTCTAAGGTTTTGGTCACTACTGAACAAACTTATTTGTTACAATACTTTTGTGCAATTCAATATCTAGACTTAAAAATGTGTGGCATCAAACTTGACAGATCCTTTTTGAAGAAATAATTTATAACCATCATTGAATCCTCCATAGGCAAGGTACATTTTTCAGTTTCTTATCTTGGCTTTGTTTTGATTGTTTTCAAAGTTATGAATTTTTAAATTAATGCCAACCCCATGGTTTTGTTTTGATTCTTTTCAAAGTTGTAATTCTTTTTAATTAATGTTTGTCCCTTTGTTTTTTCTAATTCTTTTCAAAGGTGTAGATTTTTTATTAATATTTACTTGTTGATGTTTTAAAATTTTTGTAGATATTTCTTTCTCTAAGTAGCAAATCAAGAACTATGTTTTATGTGAGATTGAGAAGGTATTAGGAAGGAATGGGAAATCACTTTGTGATTTTCCTTCTGTGCCTCTTGCTAATGTTGAGTTCAATAGAGATCTTTCCAATAAGTTCATTGTTGAGTAGCTAAATGTCAACAAAGATTAATGGCAAAATAGTTTCAAAATCTAGTAAAGAGAATGACTACTAAGCAGAAACATCTTTTGGATACTAGTCTTCATGAGCTTCAATTTGGTAAAGCTGGTTTCTTTTTTGTAAATAGTAATGGTGATACTAGTAAGACATAATTCAA
Organism: Dicorynia guianensis; assembly: GCA_037013595.1. Lineage (NCBI taxonomy): Eukaryota > Viridiplantae > Streptophyta > Magnoliopsida > Fabales > Fabaceae > Dicorynia > Dicorynia guianensis. The sequence continues at coordinate 16,522,203 of JASUAB010000002.1, read as the reverse complement.
GAGGACCACCTTTAGTTCTAACATGCACTCAAAAGGAGAGAATGTAATATATGGGTTTCAAGTGGTACTACTCCTACATTACTTCTTTGTGGTAGAGCTACTCATTCTAGATTTGTAATTTCATTATGCATTATAGATTAGTCAACCTGCAATATTAACCAAGGTAGTCCTTTGGCTGAATTAATTATATGGTGTAAGTTGACTATAAGGGATTAAGCTCCAATGGTTAAGAAGCAATGTTTTGAAGCTTTAAATAGATCATTAAAAGGATTAATGTAACCTAGTGACTCAATATTTGCCAACTTACCTTTCAGTGGCAAGTGTGTGGTTCTTAGTGATGATTTTTGTCAAATTTTACTAGTAATTTTAGGTGGTAGTAGGTCAATGTTGTATTATCCTCAATCGATGCATCATATCGAATGCAGTATTGTTTTATTTTAAGTTTAGCATAGTACATGAGATTTGGTCTCAATAACCTTGATGATAAATCAATGAACTAAAGGCTTTTTTACAGTGGGTTCTTAAAGTTAGTGATGGTAAATTATTAGAGCCTAATGATGGGGAAGCCAAAATTGATATCCTTTGTAATCTTTTGATTGATTGTTTTGATGATCCTATTGAGCTCTTCAAAATAATACTTATCCAAACTTTCCTCTAAGGTATGCAGATGCCAACTACTTAAAGGAAAGGTGATTTTAGCCCTCACTCTAGATATTGTTGAAAGAGTTAATAGATTGTTGCCTGATAAGGTTCTTGGTGAGCAAAGATTGTACTTGAACTCAGACAGTTGATTGAGTGTTGGCAATGACTTTGAAGATTTTGCTAATCAACATAGTAGTTCTAGTTTGAATTTTGGGGTTACCAAATCATGAGCTTGCACTTAATGTGGGTGTTCCTATAATGTTATAAAGAAATGTTGATCAAGCTATCGGGCTTTGCAATGGAACCTAACTTATTGTTACTCAACTAGGTAGTTATGTTATTGAAGCAACATTTATTATTGGAAGTAGCTTTGGTCACAAGCTTCATTTTACCCTGGATGAATATGTCTCCTTCTGATACTTGGTAGCTATTTAAGTTTCAAAGGCAATTTATTGTTGCTTTATCATATTATATGAGCATCAACAAGAGCTAAGGTTAATCTTTCTCTAATGTTGGGTTGTATCTTCCTAAACCAAATTTTTGTCCTGGCTAGCTTTATGTTACTATCTCTAGAGTGAAGACTAAGAAGAGGTTGAAAATCTTGATCATGACAAGCATAACACTACCTTAAGTGTTACCCATAATGTTATGTTTGAGGAATTTTTTCATAATGTTCATTAGATTATGATAGTTGATTCTTTTTTTGTTGTATAAATTTACTACATATTAAATGTTAATGCGAAATTATTTTGCTTTTCATGCTTTTTAGCTAGCTCTTCTATTGCATCTCTGCTATTTGTTTAATATCATATATATTGAAGAATTTGTGTTAAGAGTGAGACACTAGGTCCTCCTTTCTTTTCATAAGCTAACTTCTCTTGTAGATTTCTGGCAGTTATGCCTGCCAGGGATGTGGATTTCATAAAAGTTATATACCTAGGAAGGTATGATTAGAGACTACAAATTAGAATTAGAAGGCTATCGGATATTATTTCTAGGCACTCTACTTAGTTGTCTGCAATTTGTAGACGCCTAATTTTGTCCGGACTCTAAAAAATTAAAGTGGACCGATTTATGAGTTCTAAATTATCTTGTTTAAATATATGTTTTTTAAAAAAATAAGTTGAATGAAAATGAAAAATTTAAGATGTGTTTTGGGTCTTAAATGTGAATAATATAATTTTTTTTAAAACAATTAAAAAATTTTCCAAAAGAAAAAAAAGAAGAAAAAGAGAAAAAAAGAAAGTTGACAATTAACCCTACCTAATACGTGCATTATTGGCAAAAGGAAGCATGATTAGAAAGGGGGACCTAATGAAAGAAGAGGAAAAACAAACTAAAATGGGTGTCGGTAAAAGAAAACAAAAGAAAATGGCCCATGAAATGAACAAAGGAAGAAAAGATGGCAAGGCATTATGAGAGGATAGCCATTCCATTATTCAGATACTAATCAAATGAGTGTCGGCAAGCCATGAAAAAATCAAAGAAAATGATGAATCTGAAAATGGAGGCGGAAAATACGGAAGGTTAAACTCTACATAAGGGAGGTCTGAAGAACAGAGAACACACAGCTCAATTTCTCTAAGAGATCCTCAAGTAAACTCGAGAAAGTAAGAGGAGAGAAAGTGCACCAGGAAGAGTGAGAAAACATATAGAAGCAGTGGAAAGTAAGGAAAGAAAAAGGAACAGAGAGGGTGGCGAAGAAAGTCAAGGAACTGGTGCTTCGCTTCTCATTTGCTCTAGCAAAGTTCTTACAACCAGGAGCTAGTGACCTACACACGTGAGCAAAGGGGTCCAGGCCGGGTGCAAAAGGAACGCTTACAACCATAAAGTGTGGTGAGGAGAACCGGAGCAGCGACGACCGCCATTTGGGGTATACACTCCTCTGTTTCTTTTGTCAAGTTAAGATTTTGCTTACTCTTTGCTTGAAATGATATTACTGCATGGTTATAAAGATTGCATGAATGTTGGTTAAAGTGTTTGAAACTTAGAACGTGGAGAAAGTAAATCAAAACAGGTGCTGCATGATGGAGAGGCGGCCATGCTTTTCTCCCATGCTGGCTAGCACCCCTTCTCGGCATGGTGGTAGCATGAACTGCCACCTGGGGCCCACTTGCGGTGATGGAGATGCTGAATGTTGGGGTGGCGCCGAAGTAACCCGGCCTTTTGATGGCAAAACATGCGCTCAAAATTTCTACAAAACTCTGCCTACAGGTGCAGTTTCTAAGGAAGAAGGGTGCACCGCACCTTTCATGGGGTGCGATGCACCTAATAACTCTCCCTTCAAAAATAAATAAAAAATAAAAAATATTTTAGAAAAATAAAATAAAATATACAGTTGAAATAATCATTTTTTAAGGAAATTTTTGATACCATTTTCAAAAATTTTGAATAAAGAATATAAAGTTTAACTGTATTATTTCTGTCTTTTTATTTTGTTTCAAATACATGTAGAAAAAAATTGATTTTGTAAAAAATTATTTTGATTGTGTCATTTAGTGTAGCAAATTCACTATTATTTTTCAAAAATCTTAAAAGTCTAATAAAGAAAGTTTCATAAAATTTAGCAGTATTACCCTTTAAATATATTATAAGTCAATTTAAAAAAAAAAACAAAAAAGTGTAAAACGTGGAAGGGGCCTTTAGAAAGGTGTCACGGTTTGGGCTCTTTGCTGAGCCTAAACCGTATGGTTTTCATGTTTAAAAAAATAAAAATACAAAATACAAAATAAAAAATGCAAATAAAATATAAAAAATGATAATAAAATAAAAAATATTTAAAAAAAATTAGAAATTATACAAAGAGTTTTTGGAGTTATAATTTTACTAAAAATGGCACAAAGAATTCTAGGAAGATTATTTACATTTTAAATTGTTCCTAAATTTTAAATCCTTGATTATTTCGACAATGGATAAAGAGAGTTGCTAATCAACTGGCCACTATCAAATTATCCTGAGAGATGTTACGTTACGAACCTAATCAGTTAACTAGCATGGTTCCATTTTTAAGAGATCTTGACGACGGATAAAAATAGTTGTTAGTCAACTGACTGCTATCAAACTATCCTGAGGGAAATTACATCATGAGTTTAGCCTGTCAATTGGCATGACTCCATCAGTATAAAAAATCCTAAATCATGATTACATGTAAAAGTAAATTTATCAGATCATAGACAAAGCATATTTTTGAAATAAAAAATAACAAACACTAACGTGGCACCGAAAGGACGTTATAGGGGTGCTAATACCTTCCCTACATGTAACCAACCCCTGAATCCATTTTTTTATAACGCAGACCATATTGTTCGGTGTCCGACTTCACCATTTCAATCTAAGTCGGTGGCGACTCCATTTTTTTTTATCATTTTCCAAAACCCTGCCAAAATCAAAAAAATTTTGTATATTTTTATCACATGGGATCGCCGCTTTGCGTCACTTGTCGACACAATTAATATGGTTATGTTGGAAAGGTTATGTTGTTTTTTGTTTCATTCTTTGGTTGGTTTGTTTGATCTAGATATATTTCATCATTTGTATTTTTGGGTATGTAATTAAATGATTTTTGTTTAACTTTTTATTAGGGTGACAAGATCCATGGTGCTATATTCAAAAAAGGTCTTACATCAAGGCACTAGGGTAAGATGATGGAAGCAGCTACAATGTTATTGACAAGTTTACCATGGAGGAGAACTCAAGAGAATTTAAGATAACTAAACACCAGCTTAGAGTCACCTTCCACTATGCTATGATTGTCAAGCCTTGTGATGCAAAGATTCCTCACTTCTCTTTTGATTTTGTCAGCTTCACTACATTCAAAAGATGAAAGAAGTTAATTCTCACTTAATGGGTGTGATTCTTATCATTGATATGCTTCTTGATATGTTTTAATTAGAAAAACCAATCAAATTTAATTAAATATTAACAAGTAAAGCAATAAATAGGTATAATCATATTTCATGTATTTTATTTAGTGTACTTTGTAAGTTTTGTCTTATTTAGGTGCATGGTCATTTGTTATATTCCAAATGTGATTGGTGCCATAGTTGCATATGAATCGCTTCAAGAATTTCAGCCCCAAGGCATTTGTCAGGAAAACCTTGAGATGAACATTGAGGATGAATGGTAAAGTTGCCTATTTGGTGCACTTCTTGTTGCGTTGCTTTGATAATGTATTAGTAATGACTATTATTATTATCTAATCTTTCTATATCTTGTGTCAATAACAAGAGTTTAAAGCTAACTCTTTTGATGAACTTGCTGGGGAGGTAATGAATTATATTAATGATGAGCCTAACAGCATTATTGTTATTGTTCAGCTAGGTTAAATCAAACCTTACAAAGTTATTTTTTTCAACCACTGTGAAATTACATTTTTTGTAGAGTTACTTATTTTGTGTTGTTCTCTCAATATTTATTTCTATTACTTGAAATCTCATTGGTTACAAAAGGAGAAAACTATTTTTTAAATTCATGGAATTTCACAAAGGTATTGATATATTATTTGATATTTTTTTATTCTTATATTGTTTTATAACTTTTCTACAATAATCTGTTATGTAAGAGATTATCTCAGTGGTACATTGCTTAATAATGCTTTTTTTTCTTCTTTTTCTCTTTTACATTTTTCATCATGTTAAAGTGTCATTCACTGAAATAACTGAATTGTGAAAGTCATTATTCAATATCATGATGCTATGCTTTTATTACTGTTAGAAGAAAGGCAAAATTCACTAAGGTGGAAATGTATGCAACTAGGTTGTACAGTCACTGGTCTTCAATTAGAAATGCCATTAATTGCTAAATAAAATAAATAAAAAGACTACATGTACCTTGACATTTATTATTGTTTAACATTACTACACCATTTCATTATTTACATAGACGTTAATTGAGAGAGATCTAAAATAGACAAAATTTAGACATCCCAGTTGGCTAGCAAATATTATCTTTATACATAAACTTATAGCACATTTTTTGAATGGTTTGTTAATGTTCCGAACAATCAGAATTTTATAGGCTTTGTATCCTTGACTATTTGTTCTTTTATTTAGGCCAACTTTTAATCTATTTGAATAGCCAGTCTCTTATATTAGTCAAGCATCAAGTGCAAGTGCAAGCAGATAATCATATGTTGATGATTTTTTATATGCTTCATTGAGAAAAAAAAAATCTGTTAAAGATTAGAGAAGCAAAAGAGGTAATTGGTTTTCTTTTTTCTTTAATGGTTGTTTTCATGAGTTTGCGACATGCAAACAACAGTCATATGGCAATCATTTCTGTTGTGTAGATTGGCAAAGTGACAATTTTGCAACTATTCATAAGGTCATAACTTCTAAGAATTGGTTTTATGAATCTTGCAATGCATGGTGGAGCATGGTAGAACTTAAAAAAGATGTCCTCTAGTGCAAGAAGTATCTGAAGACTCCTTCCCTTGTAATTCCAAGGTTTTTTTGTTAATCATTGATTGTTTTAATTATTAATATTTGCATGAATACTGTTGTTTCATTGGTGATGTTTTGTTTACATATACAAGACTCATTATATGGTTATGGATCAAAGCAATAGTGCATGTTTTGTGTTATTTAACAAAGAAGGTTTTCAATTATTCCACAAAACTACTATTGATCTTCGTAAGAGCTTATCAAAGTATAATAATCAATTGAAATTTTGTTGCCTTTTGTATTGATAGTTTATTGTAGGTGTTAGTTGTTTTAAGATATCAATTCTTTTTAAAAGTAATACACTTATGCTGTTTCCTAGGCTAGGAATGAATATGATTTTCCTACTACCTTAAACACTATATTGTGCAAGAAGTTTGTGTTTTTGGTGGACATTAATAACCACTTCAACATAGTCAAGAAGTTGAAAATTGTACTATTGTGAAGACATGTGATGATTGAAGAATTATTGATGAATTTGTCACTAGCTCTGTTCTAAATCAGGTATGTGGTGCTCCCTATTTAATAGTTAGTTCATTGTTATTATATTTTAGATATTTTGTTTATAGTATTTCTTTGGGTAGTGTTGTCATGGTCTAGGATTTATTGGTTTTTTGGGAGACCTTGAGGAGTAGAGAACATTAGTATTATTGTTTATTCCTAGTTTTCAAATAGTTGTTAGATTGTTAGACTATTGACATTTGTAATCAAGATTATTTCTAAGTGATCTGATTTGTACAATGCTTCCCCTCTTTTGTAGGATGTTCAATCCATCACTTGTGAGAACAATTTTGAATTCTATTCTACTCCATCTAATTCCAAGATCAAGGGAAAAGAATTAGATATTGGTCTTGCAGTTCAAGGCCTAGCAAAAGTTATGACTTCTTAGTTCTCTATTTCTAAAACACTCAAGTGTGTGAATATTTAAAAGGAAGATTAAATTCCTTAGTGCTTTGGTATGTAATTTGCTTTCAAAGATAACTTCTTTTTGTGCTACTTGAAGGCAAATTATATTTTAGTTTATTTATATTGCTTTCAAAGATGGTTTCTTTCTGTGAAGATGACTTCTTTTTGTGCTACTTAAAAGCAGATTATATTGTGACCTATTTATACTGCTTTCAAAAAGGGTTTTTTTTTTTTTTGGTTACTTGAAAGTAGTTTATATTGTGGGCTAATTTACAACTAACACTAATGTAATCCTTTTACATATAAGCATACTTTCTTCATTGATGTGTGAACAATGTCAAAAATATTTTATTTTGTGAAATTTATTTTTAGTTTATCTATAATCTATCAGTATTATTCAATTATATCATATTTCATTCATAATTTGATATCCTAAGTAGCACATTAATATTATACTCTTGTCCCATGCAAAGCACGGGCACAGACACTTGTTTCTTTTATTTTAGGAAGGGTTATGTTGATTTTGGGAGGTAAGCAAATTTTCAAGGTTATGAAAAAAAGCATGATTCTGGAATTGGAGCAAATGCCTGCTAGGTCTCATATTTTTTTTTATAAATGGCTAACTATTTCCTTTTCTTCTAATTTTATTCATTTGAACTTCGGTAGAACCTAGAAGGAAGCAGCAAAAGTGACCATTCAATTGATTGATGATTTTGTTGCAACCTATTTAAGTCAGGTAAATTTATATTGCAAGGTTGGAAATTGTATCGGTTACGCCATTCAACTATCATACCTATGTGTTTTCCATAGTTTTGTGGTGTAGTTAGATGTTTCTTGGGGATACAATTGAGAATTCTTCCAAATTGGATAATGTGGGTAAATTTAGGTTGATTTTAGTTGGGTTTTGGTTTGATATATCTGATAAGTTTTTTGTGAATAACTGTTTTGTTCTCCCATTTATGGTTAGTAGGATGTTCATTCTATTACATATGAGGATGATTTTGATGGTGGTTTAATGCAATCTAATTCAAAGTTGAAGGATAAGATGGTGGATCAAGAATTGAAGTTCAAGGATTCAATGAGATGTTGACCTCCCATCTTTCTTTTTGAAACCATTGAAACATGATAAAATTGAAAAATTGGATTGATTTGTGCTGGTGTTGGATATAAATATATGGGAAGATTTTGTGTGGCTGGAAATGTTTTATTTTGCATATGTTTGAAAGTCTCTCCCCTATTCAGATGAGAGAACCATACACGAAGAAGGCATGCAATTAACTTAATCATGAACTTGATATGGGTTTGCTTGGAATATCTATTTTCTTTGTTGTTGGAGGAGAATAGTATACACAATGAAGGCAAGCAACTAAGTCAACCTATTGTTTTGGCTATGAGCTTGGACAATTAATTGTATGTGGGAGAATGTAGTACTAAATGTCCCTTTATTCTTTTTGTGCATGTAGATGATTAACCTGTTAGTTTTATAATTATTTCTATTTTGTTTCCCAGACATTGCTATGCTAATCTTCTAGAAGATGAATCCAACAACCTCTTTCCTTTTTCATTGTCCATGTTTTTTTACACACAACACATGCACATGTGGAAATAATGTCACATCTCTGACCTTTGATTCCAATTTTTTGTTATAAAATGAGCGAATTCTAAAGGAAACGTTGTTGCATGTAAATATTGGCTTTCACTTCAATCTTTTCGATAGAGTTAATCCATTTCATATAGTTATGGGAAGGAACAGCTAAAGAAAGGATGTCTATGCTTTGTTTATTTATTTATTAAACGTGATTATCATGGATCCACTTTTTTGGCTGTTGTTTTCTTTCATTCTATTAACATTCTATTTCTTTTACGTATTTATAATTAACATTTTATTTTTATATGTTATTTTTATTTAGTGATGATTAATGTTTGTAGCTTGCAGTTCACAATCGATACTATTTCAGGATTTTCTTTCTTTAATTCTTCTATTTTCTTTTCCTCCTTAGCTATCTTTCTTTTAGTAACATTTAATTACTACTAGAGGACTTGCAGTGGAAGATGTCTTCCACATAACAATCCTTTTTTACAGGTGCAAGGAAACCCAATATAATTATTTTATTGCCTATAGAGAAAACAAGTCACAAAACTTTTGTCTCTTTTCATTGAGATTTTTTTCTTCTTTCTCTTTGTAATTTTACCAATTATTTCCAAAACTTTTACTAATTTGAAACAGCCCCACGGGTTAACATGCTAATTTGTACATTAAACCTTGGCCTTAAGATTTTCAATTATGAGAATGTCAATTGTATAAGAAATTCAACAAAAGTTGCAACTATATCGTGGTTTCATATATCCGGGGTGATATATACGTGAGGTGTTGCATATTCCCATGCCTTTCATCCTTTCGTAATCTTTATCTCTCACTTTATATAGTAATTAGTGTTTTTACTTGTGTATTGCACAGGAAGAAATGAAAATAATATATATATTTTTTAGTATAACTTATGCACATTTCAAATAAATTATAATTGTAAAAACTGTGTATGAATCCTACTGTTTCTTACCAAAAAAATTACCATTCATTTTATCAAGTGGACCTGCGTATTTTATATACATACTTTTTGATAATTATATTGAAATCAATTATACTCATATTTATAAAAAAGTGAACATTATAAAGGTAACAATTAATGTCAACTTATCAAATGTAAAAAATTGGCTCAGTTATAAATTTTTTATGTTCATTTTAGAAATTTATAATGAATTTTGAATGCTAGGAAAAAGATTATGAAATCTAAACATAAAAGAGATAATTGTGAAAGAAATTAACAAATTGAAGTGTGAAAGTGGTTTAAGGTTTACTTCTAAAAAAGAAAGATTTCCCTTAATAAGGTATGAAAGGAAAAAGTGATATAGTCTCAGAAGATGACACTTTGTAACACTTTCCACTAGGGAAGCTAACACATCATGTTCCAGTTCTGATCCTATAGAATTCCATCAATCCCCATTTTCTCAATTGCATTGTACTGCCTTAAGGGTCGAATACTTTTCTTGTATCAATGAATATGGGTAATTGCTCCAGCAAATTCATCATAAAAAATAATTATCTAGTCGATAAATTATTTATTTAACTATTTTATGTAAATTGATTATATAGGCTTAAAAGATTCCCATTGTAATTAGATTTATGGACGAAGCAAAAATGAACCAAAAAAATGCAAAAATATATTCTGAGGATCAACGATGAGATTATGAATTACATTTCGTTATTATATGGCTACCACCTCAGGTTTGTTAATCTCCGTTAAAGCTTGATGAACCTTTGTTCTTGTGCTTGTAGTTTCTGCATGAAGAAGTTTCCTTTCCTTTGCTGTTATTGCTAATGTAGAGCAATCAATGCAACTTTAGAGGGCTCCACAGCCCTGTGCAAGATGTCATCCAATCGAGGGATGCAATTTCTACTTTTGAAATGCATGTTACTTTGTTCTTTGGGTTTATGACAATTCAAACAAATGATATTGTTGGATATGGATCTCTTGATTTTGGGGCTTCAAAGTTAGGGTTGTAATAAGGAAGATACAAAAATAAAATTAAGAAAGAAAAAATTAGTGAGCAAAAAAACTTAGAACTCATAAATTATATTTAAATGTTAAAAAAGCCTCCCATTATTCTTATAACTCCGTATTCAAAAGCATCCATCAAACTAACTCATAATTGTTGAGGACTATTATCACAGTTATTTGTTACTGCTTGGTTTGAATTACCAACATCAATCCTCCAATTTTGCTTCACAGGAATACTTAACCAGATAAATTTCACTCAAATTTAGATTTACAACTAAGGAGATATGTTCTTGGATATATGTAGCAAAACAATCGTTGCCAACATAAAAAGCCAGTTATGTGTTTTACAACACTTCTAATTCACAAACCGTTGTAATTGGGATTGACACTTCAAGGTAGAAAGACTAAATTTGAAACATTGAGTCCTACTCTATTAATTAGTGTGCAAACATGTTCACATATGTTATTAAAGAATAATAATAAAAACAAGAAGAAATGTCTCTTTCTTACAATGATAAGTAAATTTTTTTCTTTTTTAAAAATAGACCTTTAAATATATCTTATTTTTTATGATAAAGGAAGTCAAAACTCTATATAGAGGATAGGGGATATATGAGGGCTAAACCCTTCAACAGGAATCAAACCTGCCTCCCATAATTGGCAAGCAGGTTAAGGTGTCGCTGAGTCACAAGGTAAGTTTTCCCTTAATAAGTTATGAAAGGAAAAAGCCATATAGTCTCAGAAGATGACACTCTGTAACACTTTCCACTAAGAAATCTAACACATCATGTTCCAGTTGTGATCCTATAGAATTCCCATTAATCCCCATTTTCCCAATTGCATTGTAGTGCCTTGAGGGTCGAATACCTTTCTTGTATCAATGAATATGGGTAATTGCTCCAGCAAATTCATCATAAAAAATAATTATCTAGTTGATAAATTGTTTAACTATTTTATGTAAATTGATTATATAGGCTTAAAAGATTCCCATTGTAAGTAGATTTATGGACGAAGCAAAAATGAACCAAAAAAATACAAAATTATATTCTGAGGATCAACGATGAGATTATGAATTACTTTTGTTCCGAGGCTACCACCTTAGGTTTGTTAATCTCCGTTAAAGCTTGATAAACCTTTGTTCTTGTGCTTGTAGTTTCTGCGTGAAGAAAGTTACCTTTCCTTTGTTGTTATTGCTAATGTAGAGAAATCAATGCAATTTTAGAGGGCTCCACAGCCTAGTGCAAGATGGAATCCAATCGAGGGATGCAATTTCTATTTTTGAAATGCATGTTACTTTGTTCTTTGGGTCTATGACAATTTAAATAAATGATATTGTTGAATATGGATCTCTTCATTTTGGGGTTCCAACGTTAGGGTTATAATAAGCAAGATACAAAAATCAAATTAAAAAAAAAGTCAGTGAACAAAAAAAAATAGAACTTATAAATTATATTTAAATGTGAAAAAAAAACTCTCATTATTCTTATAATCTCCATATTCAAAAGCATCTATCAAATTAACTCATAATTGTTGAGGACTATTATCACAGTTATTTATCACTGCTTGGCTTGAATTACCAACATCAATCCTCCAATTTCACTTCACAAGAATTTTTAACCAGATGAATTTCACTCATATTTGGATGTACAACTAAGGAGATATGTTCTTGGATATGTAGCAATACAACAGTTGCCAACATAAAAAGCCAATTATGTGTTTTACAACACTTCTAATTCACAAACTGTTCTGATTGGGATTGATACTTCAAGGTAGAAAGACTAAATTTGAAACATTGAGCCCTACTCTATTAATTAGTGTGCAAACATGTTCACATATGTTATTAAAGAATAATAATAAAAAGAAGAAGAAATGTCTCTTTGTTACAATAACAAGTATATTTTTTTTTTCTGCCAAAAATTTGTTAAATTGAACCCATAAAATAAATGTACAAACGAAGTGGAGACTAATCACAAAGTAAGACCAAGATTAATGTAAAGAATCATGAGATCAAACAATTTGACTACTATCAAATAAAGTAAAGCAACACAAATCAAAGTTGATTCTCCACTTTCTAGGACAAACTAGTCACCAAAGTAGGATAATAATAACCTAACCATAACGAACAACACTCCCAGAATTAATAAACTTATATTTCTAAGCACAAAATTTGTGTTCTAGCCAACATGATAGGTGCGACATATTTAAAACAAAATTTCAAAATGGCAAGTTTTACTGTATTATCCACGATGACATGAACTCCAGCTACTCAAACATAATGCCAAGATAGCGTTGTACATGATAATTTTCATAAGCACTCCAAAATTGTCTCAATGAAGATGTTTGCATCACTCACAATCCTCATTTCACACCTGAAAAGGCAAATGCCACCATATATTTTTTTTTCCTCTCCTATAAAAGAGAAAAAAAAAAAAAAAAGCAAGAACTTTATGTCTTTCTCTGGGAAAAATCAAATGTAAGGAAAGAAATCTACACCCCAATGCGTGAGTTGCTTTAAAGACAAAGACTATTTCGAGGTGTCCGTGTCATCCTTATGCAGGGGCCATGCTAATCTTCTTTATATCGTTCCAATTTTATTAGATGTCTTCGAAGAGAAGACTATTCTGAGGTGGAGGGGAATCTTTCTAATGAATGAAGCTCCATCGTCATCCTATTCTTATAAAATTGAAACAAAAAACAAAAAATATGTTGTTATTATCAACAATAAAACAATGCAAATTGTAGAGAAAAATTTAAACTTGACAACAAAATCATTAAAAATATATGATAAAAACAATGCAGCTGGTTTGGCTTTTTCTTCACTAGCTTTTTCAAAATCAACTTGGATTCTAATATGATTTATTTATTTTTTTTGAAATCTTCTTCGAAAGACATATTCCCCTGAAAAAGCTACAGTATCAATTTTGCTGAAAAGAGAAATATGAAACCAATAATTGAGAGACTTCAAAACCAAATCAAATATCCTGTCAATCAGTAATTAATACTATAGAAATTCTTTAATGGACTTAATCAATAATTAGTGTTATAGCCATTAAAATTTTTTTAATAGGTCAATGGTTAAATAATCATGTGATGGAGTTGATTAAGTGCACATGAACCCTTGAATCTGTTATTATATTATATTTCAATTTAAAAATTAAATCAATTCTTTTTTTTTTTTACTTAAGTTGCCTTTATTTATTCAAATCTAATTTTTTTATTAAGTTTTAATAAATGCTCTTTTTTTTTTTTTTCAAAATAGAGGTCACCAAATTCAGTTTTAATTGAGTGCATTTATTAGTAGTAGTTTTGGGATGACATGATTTTTCTAATTTACCACCAATACGTTGAAGTTATTTCTTTTTTACAAAATTTATAAGTAGTTTCTTTAAATGTATTGCTAATTAACTGGACAATTTTTTAATGATTATTGCCATGATCAATTGCTAATTAATGTCACCATTAATTTGCTAATTATGACCACAATTTATGTTAAATCAATTATTATCAATTATATAAATTTACTTATATTCTTAATGTATTCCCTTTTATTCTTATATAAATCAAACCTAAATACTTGTCAAATGCAATTATAATTGTTTATTGATTAATAAATTAGAAAATGATTAAATGACATAATAAAGCATCAAATTTAATATTGCTGTACAGATGGCACTTTCTTAAGCTGCATGTTAGAAGACACATGACAAAATTTGGAAGTGACGGGTCCTCTCTTAGTATATTAATAGATTCTTTAAAATTATATAGCAGTATAGACTTAAGTGATTATTATTATTTTTTATTTCTTATAATTTATATTTTATTACAATTAAATAAAAAAGAAATGAACAAATCGATATGTTAAAATGGGACACTAACTTTATAATTAAAAGTCTCAAAATTTTCAAAAAATTTATGAAAAGCTAACATAAAATTAGAAAACAACAAATATCAAAGATGAAAATCACTCAAAATGAATAAATATATCCGTCGATTTTGCATCCATCCACAATTTCGAACATAAACTCATTCTCCGCTCCGGATTTATTGTTTTAGTAGAATTTTGTTCCAAAACTTAAAACTCCCTTTGACGACCTTTACTTCTCAGTATTTCAATCCTCATTTTTAAAAACCATCGTCATTATACACTGACCATCTTTTGCGTCTTTTTTTTTTTTCATAATTATGTTGGAATAAAAAAATATATTCAAAAATTGCAAAAAGATGGTTCATCAGACAAAATATGACATAATAATTACACAAAAAGAATAATATATTGATTAAAATACTCAGTAAATCAATTTTCACAATAACGCTCATTGTGAACTTCACGTGAAACCTTTGAGAAGTTCAAGTTAGGCTCTTCATTTAAGGATGAGTATACAACTTGCGTTAGAACTACTTCAACTCATCGGTCCATAGTGACACAATTTCACCATGTGGAAGGGAATTGTCAAATCAAGTACAATTAATTGTAATTAATTTTAATGAATAAATAGTCATTGTTTCATAGATTTAATTATAATTAAACACAATTTTATCATGTTAAATGGATAGGCCAAATTAATTATAGTCCATCACAACTATAATAAAACAATTAGCGATTGTTTCATAAATTGAATTATAAACAAGCACAATTAAAATTAATTATTATTTACAGGAATTAAGCACATAATTAATATGATACATAAATTTACTTTTATGCATTTATTTATTTTTTAAAAACGATTTATTAGATATATTAAAATGACATGTATTAAACCATATGCCCTGGTTATTCATTTTATAAGCTGTCCTAAAGTTAGACCCAAGCTTTAGATCTCATTTATACATCACAATTAGTAAAATTAACTTTTGGGCAATGGAAAATGTATAAATTTGCGTCACCGTCCTAAAGGATTAATTTGCACATAAGATGCAAAAGGGATATGAAATAATAAATGCTGCATAATTGAAGTAAATTACTTTTTCAAATTACTTAGCTTTACTATGATGTGACAAAGATTGAGTAGAGTAGTAGGGTTGTAAATGAAATGAACTATTCATAAGCTATTCTGGATTTGGACTCGTTTGTATGTTAAGTAAATAAGCTTGAGCATTATCATAGAGTTGTTTAATTAAATTGGCTAAGTTTGAAAGTTGTAGTATTTGGCTCCTAACATTCGCAAACAACTAATTTTTCAATACAATGATAAAAAATAATCAACAAGTTCAGTATTATGATTTTATATGATTTATATTATAAAATATATAATAAAAATATTTTAAAATAGGAATACATTTGAGAGAGTTTAAAATTTTTATTTTGGTAAAGAGATAATTTAACCTTAAATTTGACTCATAAAATTTGAATTGTTTTATTTAAACCTAATTCTAAAAATAAAAATAATATTAAAATTGAAAGAATTTTAATAAATAAACCTAAGAATTTTGTTTATTAAACAAGTTGAGCCTTACAAAAATTAAGGCTCGTCTAACAAAAATGAGCTGAATTTAAAGTGTTCATGTGAGAAATGAAACTAGCAGATAATTAGCTCTTTCCAACTCCTTTGTGACCTTAACGACTAATGATGCCAGCTGGGTTTGGACTTGGGAGCGTATGAAAATGCCATTTACAAAGTTTTCATTATTGTTTCCCATTATATTATTTTTCTTGAATTTGTAATTACTAAAGAATATAATGATGCCAGCTGGATTTGGACTTGGGAGCTAAACTGAGATCTTTTTTTTTATTTATTTATTTGGAGGAGTGTTATGAAAATTTAAAATCTATTCAATTTTGATAGAAATCAAGTTTCCCTCAAATATTGGGAGGAATTAAAATCTCATAAAATTTATTTAAATTTTTAAAATTTTAAATTTCATAATTTAATTTATAAAATTTTAGATTTCATAATTTAAATAATTTATATTTTTAAAATAAATATTTAATAAAATTTAATTTATATAAATAATAAAATTAATTTTCTTATGGAATGCGATTTAAATTATTTACCTTATCATAGGATTGTTACTTTTGTTTTTTTGATGTGACATAGTATTATTACTTCTTTTCATGCTTGGTTTGAGAATATAAAAATTGAATTGCTTAAAATCATAGTTTTGCTTGCAATTGTCTTATTTTATATATTTTTGCTTACATTTATTTTTTTTCTATTAAGTTGTTTTCCAAACTTGTTTATTTAATTTGTGATTTTAATTTTAATATTGATGTAATTTCCCAAAAAAGTGTCACCCAACTTTTTTAAAACACTCTACTCATTTTCTTATCAAAATTCCCAAATTCAGGGACATTTTTGGATGAGATTTGATGTTGGTCGTTAGTGGAGTCGTGACCTCTTTAGCCACTGACCAACTGGTGACATGACATCACTTCACAAAGATATGGGCAGATCAGCTACTTTTCTTCAATTACTTTGCCACCGCTCCCAAATTATTTTACGTTTGGCCCATTACGTGATGGACCAATTCGTTTTGTTTTTTGTTTCCACTTCCTTTTACGCTTAAAAATTTGAAAATTAGAAGGTCACACATAGACATAAAATATTTTTAAAAATTTAAATAGGATTTAAATTGAAGTAAAGTAAAATTGATTAATTTTTTTGGCTTCCATAATAATTGATTAATCTTTTGGTTCACTTCCATAATAATTTTTTTGGCTTCACTAAATACAGAGGTTTATTGCAGTTGCTTAATTTTTTGGGCTTCCATAACAATTGATTATTTACAGCTGCCATGGTGTCAATGTTAGGTTATTTTTTTGGTAAGATTCTTGTGTTATAGAGGTTGGCTTTTTTTTTTTGTGTTTTTGGGGCTCATTTGTTGGTTAATTAATTTGTTGTCTTCCCCTTTAATGGTAACGCCAATCTCTGTATCTTCATTTGCAGATGTAACAGTTTTAAAAGTATAGTCGAAGTTTTACATCATCTATCCACATGCATGTTATGCCCTTGGTCTTCTTGGTGATGATAAAGAGTTCGTGGAAGTAATAAATGAAGCTAAATTCTGGGGTTCTATTCATTATTTAAAAATGTATTTGTTACAATGCTTTTGTGCAATTCAATATTTAGACTTCAAAATGTGTGGCATCAGACTTGGCACATCCTTTCTGAAGAAATAGTTTATAACCATCGTCAAATCCTTGGCAGGTAAGGTACATTTTTCAGTTTCTTATCTTGGTTTTGATTTGATTTTTTTCAAAGTTATAATTTTTTTAATTAATGTTACAATGCTTTCGTGCAATTCAATATTTAGACTTCAAAATGTGAAGCATCAGACTTGGCACATCCTTTCTGAAGAAATAGTTTATAACCATCGTCAAATCCTTGGTAGGTAAGGTACATTTTTCAGTTTCTTATCTTGGTTTTGATTTGATTTTTTTTCAAAGTTATAATTTTTTTAATTAATGTACAATGCTTTCGTGCAATTCAATATTTAGACTTCAAAATGTGTGGCATCAGACTTGGCACATCCTTTCTGAAGAAATAGTTTATAACCATCGTCAAATCCTTGGTAGGTAAGGTAAATTTTTCAATTTCTTATTTTGGTTTTGATTTGATTTTTTTCAAAGTTATAATTTTTTTAATTAATGCCAATCCTGTGACTTTGTTTTGATTCTTTTCAAAGTTGGAATTCTTTTTAACTAGTGTTTGTCCCTCGGTTTTGTTCTAATTCTTTTCAAAGGGGTAATTTTTTAATTAATGTTTTTCTACTGATGTTTTAAAATTTTTGTAGATATTTCTTTCTCTGAGTAGCAAATCAAGAACTATGTTTTATGTGAGATTGAAAAGGTATTGCGAAGGAATGGGAAATCACTATATGATTTTCCTTCTATGCCTCTTGCTAATATTGAGTTCAATTTAGATCTTTCCAATAAGTTCATTGTTGAGCAGCTAAATGTCATCAAAGATCAATGGTTGAAGAGTTTCAAATTAGCAAAGAGAATAACTACTAAGCATAAATATCTTTTAAATACTAGTCTTCATTCACTTCAATTTGGTAAAGGTGGTTTCTTTTTTGTAAATGGTTGTAGTGATAGTAGTAAGACATAACTATGGAGGACCTTGAGTTCTAATGTGCACTCAAAGGGAGAGAATGTAATATATGGGTTTCAAGTGGTATTACTTCTACATTACTTCTTAGTGGTAGAGCTACTCATTCTAGATTTGTAATTTCATTGTGCATTACAGAGAAGTCAACCTTCAATATTAACCAAGGTAGTCGTAGGGTTGAATTAATTATATGGCGTAAGTTGACTATATGGGATGAAGCTCCAATGGTTAAGAAGCAACATTTTGAAGCTTTAGATAGAACATTAAAAGGCTTAAAGTAATCTATCGACTCAATATTAGCCAACTTACCTTTTGGTAGCAAGTGTGTGGTTTTTGGCGATGATTTTCGTCAAATTTTAACTGTAATTTCATATGGTAATATGTCTAATGTTGTATCATGCTCAATCAAGGCATCATATTGAACGTAGTATTGTTTTATTCTAAGTTTGACACAACATGAGACTTGGTCTTGATAACCTTGATGATGATATCAATGAACTAGAGGCTTTTTTAGAGTGGGTCCCTAAAGTTGGTGATAGTAAATTATCAGAGCCTAATGATGGTGAAGCTGAAATTGATATCCTTTCTAATCATTTGATTAATTGTTTTGATGATACTATTAGAGCTCTTCAAAATAGTACTTATCTAGACTTTCCTTCAAGGTATGCAGATGCCAACCACTTAAAGGAAAGGGTGATTTTAGCCCTCACTCTAGATATTGTTGAAAGAGTTAATAGATTTTTGCTTGATAGGGTTCTTGGTGAGCAAAGAATGTACTTAAGCTCAAATAGTTGCTTGAGTGATGGCAATGACTTTGAAGATTTTGCTAATTAACATAGTATTTCTAGTTTGAATTTTAGGGTTACCAAATCATGAGCACTTAAGGTGGGTTTTCCTATAATGTTATGAAGAAATGTTGATCAAGCTATCAGGCTTTGCAATGGAACTTGACTTATTGTTACTCAACTTGGTAGTCATGTTATTGAACCAACATTTATTATTGGACATTGTTTTGGTCACAAGCTTCATTTTACCCTAGATGAATATGTCTCCTTCTAAAACTTGGTTGCCATTTAAGTTTCAAAGGCAATTTATTGTTGCTTTATCATATTGTATGAGCATCAACAAGAGCTAAGAATAATCTTTATCCAATGTTGGGTTGTATCTTCCTAAACTAGTTTTTAGTCATTGCTAGTTTTATGTTACTATCTCTAGAGTGAAGACAAAGAAGGGTTGAAAATCTTGATCCATGAGAAGCATAACACTGCCTTAAGTGTTACTCCTAATGTTGTGTTTAAGGAATTTTTTCATAATGTTTATTAGATTATGATAGTTGCTTCTTTTTTTGTTGTATAAATTTACTACATATTAAATGTTAATGCTAAATTATTTTGGTTTTCATGCTTTGTAGCTAGCTCTTCTATTGCATCTTTGTTATTTGTTTAATATCATATATATTGAAGAATATGTGTTAAAAGTGAGATACTAGGTCCTCCTTTCTTTTCATAAGCTAACTTTTCTTGTAGCTTTGTTGTAATTATGACCACCAGGGATGTGGATTTCATAAAACATATATACCTAGGAAGGGATGATTGGAGACTACAAATTAGAATTAGAAGGCTGTGGAATATTATTTCTAGGCACTCTACTTAGCTGTTTGCAATTAATATGGTTATGTTGGATGAAAAGGTTATGTTATTTTTAGTTTCATTCTTTGGTTGCTTTGTTTAATCTAGATATATTTCATTATTTGTATTTTTTGGTATGCAATTAAACGATTCTTGTTTAACTTTTTATTAGGGTGACAAGATCCATGGTACTATATTCAAAAAATATCTTATATCAAGGCATTAGGGTAAGTTGATGGAAGGCAATTACAATGTTATTGACAAGTTTACCATAGAGGAGAACTCAAAAGAATTTAAGACAACTAAACACCAGCTTAGAGTCACCTTCCACTATGTTATGATTGTCAAGCCTTGTGATGCAAAGATTCCTCACTTCTCTTTTGATTTTATGAGCTTTACTACATTCTAAAGATGAAAGAAGTTGATTCTCGCTTAATGGGTTTGATTCTTATCGTTTATACCTTCTTGATGTGTTTTGATTAGAAAAATCAATCAAATTTAATTAAATAATAACAAGTAAACAGTAAATAGGTATCATCATATTTCATGTATTTTATTTAGTATGCTTTGTAAGTTTTGTCTTATTTAGGTGCATGGCCATTTGTTATATTCCAAATGTGATTGGTGCCATAGCTGCATATGAACCGCTTCAAGAATTTTAGTCCCAAGGCATTTGTCAGGAAAACCTTGAGATGATCATTGAGGAATAATGACAGAGTTGCCTATTTGGTGCACTTTTTGTAGCATTGCTTTGATAATGTATTAGTAATGACTATTATTATTATCTAATCTTTCTATATCTTGTGTCTGTAACAAGAGTTTAAAGCCAACTCTTTTTGATGAACTTGCTGGGGAGGTAGTGAATTATATTAATGAAGGGCCTAATAGCATTATTGTTATTGTTTAGTTAGGTCAAATCAAATCTTACAATGTTATTTTTTTTTCAACTACTGTGAAATTACATTTTTTGTAGAGTTACTTATTTTGTGTTGTTCTTTCAATATTTATTTCTAATACTTGAAATCTCATTGGTTACAATAGGAGAAAACTAGTTGTTAAATTTGTGGAATGCTACAAAGATGTTGATGAATCGTATTATTTTTGAAGCTTTATCCTTTAAACATAGGTGATACATTATTTGATACTTTTTTTATTCTTATATTGTGTTATAACTTTTGAAGCTTAGTATTTCAATCCTCAATTTTAAAAACCATCGTCGCTGTATACTGACCATCTTGTGTCTTTTTTTTTTCTTATAATTATGTTGGCATAAAAAATTGTATTCAAAAATTGCAAAAGACGGTTCATCAGACAAAATAGGACATAATAATTACACAAAAAGAATAATATATTGATTAAAATGTAAGTCTCTAAATGATGTCCTAAACATGAAATGACATCAAAAACAGAGTAAGAGTGGAAGAAAAACTGACCTCCAGCCATTGCAATCTTCAAGTCGAAATTTGACCACGGGACGCTTCTAACTCAGTTTTCTCACTCTTTGATGGTGTGCTGAAGTGTGTTTGGCTTTTGGATGGTGAGAACTGAGTCAGGGGACCCCATTTATATAGTGGTTCGGCGTTGCAACGTCTTCCCATCAAAGACAGCAACGCCGTTCAGAATTCACTCCAAACAGCCGTGGAAACGGACCACTTAATGGTCTGTTACGCATGTTGGCTCCACCCAACGGTCAGAAGCTAAAGTTTCAATGGCCAACGTTTAGAAACTCCAGTGTCAATGGCAGCCAATGGTCAGAAACGTAAGAAACCGAGGAGTCTGATGTTGCCAACGTCTCTGAATGTTGCCAACATTTCTGTAATGTTCATGCAACGTCTTTGAACATGAGTTTGTGAAGCTTGCAATGTTCAGAAACGGAGAACAGACACTTATATTCTCCCACTTAGTCCGTATACTCAATAATATTTCCACAGTTTAAATTCCAACAGTAGAAAACTAAATACACGAATCATGGCGATAAGTCCTCTTCAAACGAGTATTACCTTCCATGTATTACAATGTATTTTGTTTCCTTAAATCCACTATAACTTAATGAATAAGCCCTATGCTTATTCAAGGTCATCTTAATTATTGTTATTCTCAATAAATAAACAAATAAATGTGCACACAAAAGAGAAAACAACATATGCATAAATAAGAGCTTTATTACAAAATGATAAAAATTTTACATCAATGTCTCAATGTGGGACCAAGTCCCATTCTAATTACATGATCCTTAAACCCTGTTAGTGGCATGCCTTTAGTCAAAGGATCGGCTATCATCAACTCAGTGCTTACGTGTTCAATGGTGACTTTTTTTTCCTTGACACGTTCCCAGATGGCTAAGTACTTAATGTCGATATGCTTGCTTCGACTTCCACTCTTATTATTCTTAGCCAGAAAAACAGCAGCTGAGTTGTCACAATATATTCTTAATGGCCTTGAGATAGAATCCATTATTCTCAGCCTAGAGATAAAGCTCTTTAGCCATACACCATGAGAAGTTGCCTCAAAACAAGATACGAACTCAGCCTCCATGGTAGAAGTAGCAATTAGAGTTTGCTTTGCGCTCTTCCATGACACGGCTCCATCGGCAAGCATAAAAATATACCTTGATGTTGATTTTTGTGAATCAACACATCCGGCGAAATCCGAATCAGAGTAGCCGACTACCTCAAGATTCTCAGTTCGTCTGTATATTAGCATGTAGTGTTTAGTACCTTTAAGGTACCTCATCACTTTCTTTGTAGCTTTCCAATGGTCCATTCCTAGATTACTCTGGTATCTCCCTAACATGCCAACTACGAAAGCAATGTCAGGTCTTGTGCAAACCTGAGCATACATAAGGCTTCCAACAGCAGAAGCATATGGCACGTTACTCATCTGTTCCTTCTCAAGGTTATTCTTTGGGCACTGGTTCAAATTGAACTTGTCACCCTTCACAATAGGTGCTACACTTGGTGAACAGTCCTTCATCCGAAACCTCTCTAAGACTTTGTTGATATAGGTTTCTTGTGATAGACCCAATGTGTATTGAGTTCTATCCCTATGGATCTTTATGCCAATGACATAAGATGCCTCACCCATATCCTTCATATCAAAGTTCTTTGAGAGAAACTGTTTCACCTCATATAGCATCTGTCTATCATTGGTTGCAAGTAAAATATCATCCACATATAGCACCAAGAAACAGATTCTGCTCCCACTGACCTTCTGGTATATACATTGATCCATGACATTTTCCACAAAACCAAATGAGGAAATAATATCATGAAACTTAAGATACCATTGGCGTGAGGCCTGTTTCAATCCATATATGGATTTCCTAAGCTTGCAAACCAAATGCTCACCAGCACTAGAGGAGAATCCTTAAGGTTGTTTCATATATACCTCCTCCTCTAGTTCTCCATTGAGGAATGCCGTCTTCACATCCATTTGATGCAGTTCTAGGTCAAAATGGGCAACTAGTGCCATTATTACACGGAGAGAATCTTTTCTGGATACAGGAGAGAAGGTCTCCTTGTAATCAATTCCTTCCCTTTGAGTGAATCCCTTGGCCACAAGTCTTGCCTTATATCTCTCGATGTTGCCGGATGAGTCTTTTTTAGTTTTATAGACTCATTTACATCCAATGGCTTTAGAGCCACTAGGCAACTCGACGAGATCCCAGACTCCATTAGACGCCATGGAATCCATCTCTTCCTTCATAGCATTGTGCCATAATTCAGATTCTCTGCAACTGATGGCTTGTGAAAATGTCTCTGGATCATTTTCGACTCCAATATTGTAGTCAAATTTTTCTAGATACACTGTATAGTCACTAGGAATTGTTGACCTCCTTATCCTAGTTGATCTTCTTAATGTTGTCTCAACATCCTCTTGAGGAGGTTGTTGGTCAACTGGTTGTTCAACATTTTCTGGTAATTGTTGATCAACTGGATCAACTTGGTTATGGTCAACAGGTTGTGGAGTCTCAATGATTGGTTGTTCAATACCCGTTTGTACTTGAGGGCCATGAATTATAACCAATCTATCACTTGATGTGGAAGCTTAAGAACCAAAGCGATCTTGTTCAGAATCTAAGTTCTGAATTTGATCACTCCCATTGATCAAGTCATTCTCAAGAAATTTTGCATTTCTTGATTCCACTATCCTAGTACTATGAGATGGACAATAAAATCTATATCCCTTAGACCTTTCGGCATATCCAATGAAATAGCCACTAATGGTCCTTGGGTCTAACTTCTTCTCTTGTGGATTATAAACCCTAACTTCTGACGGGCATCCCCAAACGCGCATATGTCTTAAACTGGGTTTCCATCCTTTCCATAATTCAAATGGCGTCTTTTCGACAGCCTTGGTTGGAACCCGGTTAAGAATATACACAGCCGTCTTAAGGGCTTCAGTCCACAAGGACTTAGGAAGTTTAGAGTTGCTAAGCATGCTCTGCACCATGTCCATTAAGGTTCGGTTTCTCCTTTCAGCTACACCGTTTTGATCCAGAGATCCAAGCATGGTGTATTGGGCAACAATCCCATGTTCTTGAAGAAACCTAGCAAATGGACCTAATGCTTGTCCATCTTCAGTGTATCTACCATAATACTCACCACCTCTATCTGATCTCACTATCTTAATTTGTTTACCACATTGTTTCTCTACTTCTGCCTTGAAAACCTTAAAGGCATCTAGTGCCTCATTTTTGTTATTCAGTAAATAGAGAAACATATATCGTGAGTAATCATCTATAAAAGTGATAAAGTATTTTTGACTACTTGAATCCATATCTAGACTATAGATATCTGTATGTATGATCTCTAATAAGGTAGAACTCCTCTTGGCACCTTTCTTGGTCTTATTAGTCTGCTTTCGCTTAATGCAGCTACATAGGTGTCAAAGTCAGTAAAGTTAAGAGTACTAAGTACTCCATCTTTTACTAACCTTTTCACCCTCTCTATTGAGATATGCCCAAGTCTACGATGTCACAAGTTAGAGGAATTTTCATTAGTAATACTTCTCTTAATACCTATGTTGCTAGAAACATGCATTGTATCATAAGATGTACTGTCTTGTAATTGAAGTTGAAATAGACCATGATAAATTGTACCTTTTCCAACAACATTAGATTTATAATATAATTGGAATAAATTATCTGAAAAGTTGAAGGAATATCCAAATGGTATAAGTTTTGAAACTGAAATCAAGTTTCTAGAGAAACTTGGTACATAAAAGGTCTTTTTCAATATCAATACATAGCCAGTATCTAAAACTAATTTGCATGTTCCTATGCCTTCTACTTGTGAGCCCATCCTGTTTCCTGAATAGATGTATTGCTCACTGCCCACCAGTTTCCTTGGGTCTAGAAAGCCCTGTAAGGTATTAGAGATATAGATTGTAGCACCAGAGTCAATCTACCATGTATTACTACTAACATCTACCATATTAGATTCATAACAGAAGAGTGAGGTTGAGTTACCTTTCTTTTCAAGCCAAGCCTTGAATTTGGCGCAGTCCTTCTTCATGTGTCCTTTCTTTTTACAGAAAAAGCACTTGGACTCCTTCTTGATGCCAACTTGAATTGGTGCCTTGCCCTTCCCTTTGGCCTTGAATTGTTTTTTACCCTTTTCTTGTATGGCCAATTGTGCACTTTCTCCCATATTAGCTAGGAGCCTTCCCTCTTCTTGGACACACATAGTCAATAGTTCATTAATCGACCATTTCTCCTTATGTGTGTTATAGGAGATCTTGAAAGGTCCATACTGAGATGGTAAAGAGTTCAGAATAAAGTGCATAAGGAAAGACTCTGACATCTCAACCTCTAGACTCTTCAGTTGAGCCGCAATATCCCTCATTTGCATTATGTGCTCTCGCACACCTCTTATGCCAGTGAGTTTCATAATAGATAACCTTGTCATCAGGGTGCTTGCCAAGGCCTTGTCGGATGATTCATATTGCTCGTCAATGGCCTTCAGCAGGTCTTGGACGTATTCATGCTCTTCTATCGATCTACGGATACCGTCAGATATTTTGGTCTGTATATACATCATACTGAGACAGTTAGATCGCTCCCAGTGTTCATAAAGACCAATGTTTGAAGCATTGCTTGTGTTTGTGGGCATAGGAGGTTTTTCCTTTCTGATTACGTAGTCAATGTCCATGCATCCTAATTGTAGAAGAATTTTCTCTTTCCAAGTTTTGTAATTGTCCCCTCTTAGTTCAGAAACTTGGAAGTCAGAGACATTTATGGGTTGAAAAGCTGCATAATATGCTATGTCAAAATTTGAGGCAACTAACTATTTCTTTATGATATGTCTTACCAATGTAAAGCATATCTTGTAAATCATGAGCCTAGTAACAAATAAAACTGCCTGTGGGCTAAGCCTTATTCAATTAAGTTCATGCAACTTTATGATGAAACTTGGTAAATTATCCCTATTTCTTAAATCCTGTAGGTAATTAAGAAAAAAAAAATTTACCATCCCATCCTAATTAAACATATATAATATGATAACAATCCTATGGGAAAATGATTATCACATCATATATATTAATTACAATTTTATGTCTTTTATTATATGTGATTTATTTCATAATGTGTAATTTTAGAATAATCAAAGGTGCTGTGGCTAAACTCTAATTAGACTAAAATTACACTAATCACAAGACATTTTAGAGAAACTAAATGCTTGCTAATAACTAAACAAATATGTAAAAGCAAGCTTGCATAATGGAAATTTAAATAATTAATTAATCAACTTGTCTAAAAATGTGACTAATTAATTAAAAATTTCCCTCAAATAAATATGCCAAAACACTCCCAAAAACAAATTTCAAAAATGGGTATATGGCATTTTTAATCATAAAGTTTGGACAAAAATAAATATTAATTTCAAAAGGGCAATGCATAATTTTGTCCAAAAATAATAAATTTATTATTATTTTAATTGATAAATAATACCCAAATATAAAATTTTAATCATATTAAGCTAAATTCTGAATGGGCCATGTCAAAAGCCCAAAACATTAGCCCAATTTGGCCCAAATCCGAAAATGCTTTTTTTTTTTTGAAAAGAGCCCAGCATGCCAAAAAATTGTAACTGGGTGGCCCAAGATCGCGGCCCGGAGGCCCAAAGTGCGCGGCCCGGCCCAGCCCGTTTCACTTAAGTGAAACGGTGCGTTTCAAGAGGGGAGGGGCTGACTTTCAGCCAGACGAAACAACATGTCGCTCACAGGAAGGCGACGTGGCCAGGGATGAAACGACGTGTTGTTTACGTCGTCTTCAACCTCCAGTCGGGTCGCTCGACCTGACCCGAACCATGACGGACCCGCTGGAAAACCCGACGATTTCTGGCGATTCCGGACGTGTTTTTCGACGTTTCAAAAGCCCAAATTGATCAGAATTTCATGAGGATTCTATTTATGCAATCAAAACACGAAAAACACGCATGCATGAAGCAACCCGAAGCCAAGAAAATTTCAATGTTTTGAAGCTCGAAAATATAGCAAGACGGAGGTTTCAAAAGCTCTGATACCAACTGTAAGTCTCTAAATGATGTCCTAAACATGAAATGACATTTAAAACAGAGTAAAAGCGGAAGAAAAACTGACCTCCAGCCATTGCAATCTTCAAGTCGAAATTTGACCACGAGACACTTCTAACTCAGTTTTCTCACTCTTTGATGGTGTGCTGAAGTGTGTTTGGCTTCTGGATGGTGAGAACTGAGTCAGGGGACCCCGTTTATATAGTGGTTCGGCGTTGCAATGTCTTCCAATCAAAGATAGCAACGCCATTCGGAATTCACTCCAAACAGCCGTGGAAACGTCGAAAACGGACCACTTAATGGTCTGTTACGCATGTTGGCTCCACCCAACGGTCAGAAGCTGAAGTTTCAATGGCCAACGTTCAGAAACTCCAGCGTCAATGGCAGCCAACGGTCAGAAACGTAAAAAACCAAGGAGTCTGATGTTGCCAACGTCTCTGAATGTTGCCAACATTTCTGTAATGTTCATGCAACGTCTCTAAACATGAGTTTATGAAGCTTGCAACGTTCAGAAATGGAGAACAGACACTTATATAAAATACTCAGCAAAACATTTTTCAGAATAACACTCATTGTGAACTTCACGTGAAACTTTGAGAAGTTCAAGTTAGGCTCTTTATATAAGGATAAGTATGCCACTTGCGTTGGAACTAATTCAACTCATTGGTCCATGGTAACACAATTTCAGTATGTGGAAGGGAATTGTCAAATCTAAGTACAATTAATTATAATTAATTATAATTAATAAATAGCGATTGTTTCATAGATTTAATTATAATTAAACACAATTTTATCATGTTAAATAGATAGGTCAAATCAATTCTAATCCATTACAACTATAATAAAACAATTAGCGATTGTTTCATAAGTTGAATTATAAACAAGCACAATTAAAATTAATTATAATTTACAGGAAATAGGCACATAATTAATATGATACATATATTTACTTTCATACACTTATTTATTTTTTTAAAATGATTTATTAGATATATTAAAATGACATGTATTAAACCATATGTCAATTTTATCTGACACATGGTATCTTTTTGGAGATTAGGGAATGGATACATGTCAAAAAGAAAGTTAAGTGGCTTTTCTCTTAGTATTATATATGTATATATATATATATATATATATATATAAATTTGGGCAAAATTAATTTTTGGGCAATGGAAAATGTATAAATTTGCATCACTATCCTAAAGGATTAATTTGCACATAAGAT
Source organism: Dicorynia guianensis (assembly GCA_037013595.1). Taxonomy (NCBI): domain Eukaryota; kingdom Viridiplantae; phylum Streptophyta; class Magnoliopsida; order Fabales; family Fabaceae; genus Dicorynia; species Dicorynia guianensis. Next base: position 16,493,221 of record JASUAB010000002.1, on the reverse strand, counting down.
GCAAAAGGGATGTGAAATAATAAATGTTGCATAATTGAAGTAAATTACATTTTCAAATTACTTAGCATTACTATGATGTGACAAAGATTGAGTAGAGTAGTAGGGTTGTAAATGAAATGAACTATTCATAAGCTATTCATAGCTCGATTTGGACTCATTTGTATATTAAGTAAATAAGCTTGAGCATTATCATAGAGTTGTTTAATTAAATTGGCTAAGTTTGAAAGTTGTAGTATTTGGCTCCTAAAATTCGCAAACAACTAATTTTTCAATACAATGATAAAAAATAATCAACTAGTTTAGTATTTGGATTCTATATGATTTATATTATAAAATATATAATAAAAATATTTTAAAATAAGAATACATTTGAGAGAATTTAAAATTTTTGTTTTGGTAAGGAGATAATTTAACCTTGAATTTGACTCATATAAAATTTGAATTTTTTTAAACTTAATTTTAAAATTAAAAATAATATTAAAATTAAAAGAATTTTAATAAATAAACCTACGAATTTTGTTTATTAAACAAATTGACCCTTACAAAAATTAAGGCTCGTCTAACAAAAATGAGCTAAATTTAAAAATGTTGATATGAGAAATGAAACTAGCAGATATTTAGCTCTTTTCAACCTTAACAAGTAATGATGCCAGCTGGGTTTGGACTTGGGAGCGGATGAAAATGCCATTTACAAAGTTTTCACTATTGTTTCCCATTATATTATTTTTCTCGAATTTGTAATTACTAAGGAATGTAATGATCGTAACATTTTTGCCTCAAATATCCCCTCTATGTCAGAACTGAGATCTTTTTTTTCTTATTTATTTGGTGGAGTGTTATGAAAAATCTAAAATATATTCAATTTTGTTAGAAAAAAGTTTCCCTTATTTATTGGGAGGAATTAAAATCTCATAAAGATTTATTTAAATTTTTAAAATTTAAAATTTTATAATTTAATTTATAAAATTTAATAATATAAATTTTTAAAATAAATATTTAATAAAATTTAATTTATATAAATAATAAAATTAATTTGGTTATGGTATGCGATTTAAATATTTTAATCTTATCACCAGATTGTTACTTCTGTTTTTTGATGTGACATAGGATTAGTACTTCTTTTCATGCTTTGCAGCTGGTTTTGGAATATAAATATTGACTTGCTTAAAGTAATAGTTTTGCTGGAAAAGGTCTTATTTTATATCATTTTTTATATTTATTTTTTCTATTAAGCTGTTTTTAAAATTTGTTTATTTAATTTTTAATTTTAATTTTAATATTAATACAATTTTATAAAAAATATTAAAATTATATCTGTAATTTTATGTCTTTAATAATATTTTTAATGTGATTAAAAAAATATATATTAAAAAATAAAAATTATAAATTATAAATTATGAATATAAACATATAAAAATAAAAATATTATTTCACCAAAAGTTGTCGCCTAACTCATTTAAACCACAACTCATTTTCTTAACAAACTTCCCACATTTAGGTTCATTTTTGGATGAGATTTGACGTTGGCAGTTAGAGGAGTCGTGACTTATTTAGCCACTGACCAACTGGTGACATGACATCACTTCACAAAGATATGGGTAGACCATCTACTTTTCTTCAATTACTTTGCCACCGCTCCCAAATTATTTTACGTTTGGCCCATTACTTGATCGACCAATTGGATTTTTTTTTTATTTTCTTCTATCCTTAAAAATTTTTTAAATTCGAAGATCACATATAAATATAAAATATTTTTAAAATTTTAATTAAAATTTAAATTGAAGTAAAATAAATATCAATTATATAATTTTGTATTAATATAATAAATATTTTTAAATTATAATTTGAATGAAGTCAAACCATATTTTAATCTTAATTTATATAAGTCTGACCTCAAATATATTTATTAAATTTTATAAAATAAAGTTTTTAATTCAATTTCATTAGGTGAAGAACAAATAGCATGATATTCAGTTGTTGGATTCCAGCTCTATTGGATGCCATTGCGATTAGAAAACCTGTGAATCTATTAAAGCATCAAACTCCACAAAATTTAGCCATATATGGCTGCACCCTAGTGCAATTATTTAGAACTTTAAATTATTAAAAATATGGGTATGAATTAGTAATCATTAAGAAAAATTAATAAAGTTAATATATTCTTTTTTATTACAAAGGATTAATCATTTTTAAATTGGGTGAACTCAATGACAATTAAAAAAGACAAGCATTTAAAGATTAAAATATTAATAATTTCTTCTTTTCTAACAAGAGTATTTTGTAAAATTTAGACATTAATAATTTTTAATTAATCATACCTTTTCTTCTTGTAAAAAATAATAACAGCGAACTTACCCTTAATATTAGATCAATTTATTGACCAATTATTTTTTAATGATATTGTATTATTCAATTGTTGTCTTAAAATTTTTTTCATAAAATTTATATGTAAACTTACGAGCTTATATATATATATAATGATTTATATTTTTTCTGTTTATAGGTTTTTTATTTTCTTTAAAATAAATGTCATAGTACGAATATAACCAAATTTTACACACTAAATACACATGGATTTATTGTAGTTGCCTAATTTTTTTGGCTTCCATAATAATTGATTATTTACAGCTGCCGTGATGTCAATTTTAGGTTATTTTTTTGGTAAGATTCTTGGGTCATAGAGGTCGGCTTTTTTTGTGTGTTTGGGGCTCATTTGTTGGTTAATTAATTTGTTGTCTTCCCCTTTAATGGCAACACCAATCTCTGTATCTTCATTTGCAGAGATGACAGTTTTAAAAGTGTAGACGAAGGTTTTCATCATCTATCCACATGTTTGTTCCTCCTTGTAATAAATTTTGTCATCTAATATGTGATCCAACTTTTGAATGTTTTGAAAAAAAAATGCATATACCAGAAAAGAAATAAAGGTAAGACGAAATATAAGAAAGATGAAAATGGCAAGACTCAACATAGATTATCCTTCTGTACAAAAAAAAAAAAAATAGACTACTTTTAATTATTAGGTTTAAATAATTTATATATTACTTACTATATACTAAATAATATATAAATAATCATTTCATTTTTATTGCATTGCAATTTTTATTATTTACCTTACACTCGCACGTAATCAATATTAATGACCATGATTGGAAGGTTAATTTTTTTAATATTATATATAGAAATATGCATATATATATATATATATTAAAAGAAAAATGGTTAAGCATTTTTTTAGCATTTATATGTTATTATAATTAATATTGATAATGTAACCACCACAAAAAAACTATAATTATAAAACAAATGTTAAATAAATAAAATATGTATTAATTAACATAAATTTTATTAGAATTTATTATCATTAAATGCTTTAAAATAAATGAAAATTAAAAGAAAAGAAGACAATTTAAATTTTGATAATATTAACTAAATTTATGCAAATAAAATAATCTATCATTAAATGCTTCATAACATATAAAAGAAGTTATCAGTTTTTAATTGAAATTTCTTTTATTATACTTAATATTTAAATAAAATCAATGGTTGATTATTAAAAGGTATTAGTTATTAAAATGAGTATTAACATACGAAATTACCATAAAATTATAATTAAATAATTAAAACATCCTAAAAATAGAAAGGATGCAAAATAACACATGTTGATATCAAATGATTTAAAATATATTTATAAAAAATAACTAATATTTAAATTTAAATAATATTAATTACATTTATAAAATTAAATTGTTTATCATGAAATATTTCTTACTTAATAGAGAAAAAAATTATTATCATCCATAGAAGGCACTAATTATAGGGTGGTTTTTGGTGGCATTTGCCACTCCTAGAATCAATTTTGGTGAGCCAAAATTGAGGTTGTAATTTTATTGCTTTGATATTTTTTATAAGTCATTTACTAATATCTACCATAATATAAATAAATATTCAATAAATGCTTTAAAATATAAAATTACTTAATTTATGCCATCGCATAATGTTACAAAATATTGTAATTTTACATATAAAATCTATTTGTATTGTAATGGCTAAAAATAACCTCTGATTATACAAAAGATTTTGGAACTTACACAATCGAAAAAATTTTCATTTTAATAGCCAAAATTTAATTATTACTGCTCCAGCATGACTACTTTCCCTTACGGTCCTCAAATATAATTTTTTCATAGAATAAGGATACTTCCCTTTTTTTTATTTATTCAAAAATTTAAATTAATTATTTAATTTTTAAATTAAATAATTTAATTTCTTTATATTTATAATTAAAATAATTTAATTTCTTTATAAATATAATTAAAATTTTTTAATTTTTTTATAAGAACAATTATAATAATTTAATTTTTTACTCTTTAAAATTTTATTTTTTATTATAATATAATTAGTTGGTGATTATATAAATTTTATTTTTATTTTAAAAATTTTATATCTTTTAGATGGCATTAAATTATATATTTTTTATTAAGTTTTAAGCTTTAATTTTATTAATTTTAATAATTTTTTAATAACAAATAAATTAATATTATATTATAATAAAAAAATTTAAATTATTATTAATAAATTATATTATATCAAAAAAATTTAATAAATAAAAAATTAAATTATTATTTTAAATAAACCGATTAACCTTACTCCATATTCCCATTCAGACAAAAATAAAAACACGCAGCCAAAAGCCTCTGGCAAGCAAGTAATTTAAAGATATTAGAAGGGCAAATAAATGGCTCGGACATATGTCGTTGAATGTTCGTCTATTAAGGGCGCCTCTTCCTACTTCCCTCGTGCCCTCTCACTCGTCTTTAAGTCCTTTCGGTTACTCCTTTCGCTCAACTCTCACCAACCCGTTGCTGCCGAATACTCTGCTTTAATTTTCTCTGCATCTCTCACACCGTCGCCGCCGGCGGAGATCGCTCTCCAGTCTCCGTCTCTTTGTGTTCCCCGATTCTACCTGATCGTTTGCAAAGTAAGTGAGAAATGGGATTCGAGAAGATCAGGGTTGCCAATCCCATCGTTGAGATGGATGGTGAGTTTAAGTCGATTGCACTTGTTGGTCTGACTGCTTCAGTTCCAATCCTGTAGATTTTTTTTATGTGTCTTTCGTGGTCAACTGAATTGCTTAAATTGGATATATTTCGTTGTATTTTCTGGACCAGTGTGTTTCAATGATATTTTTCTCGATGTCGTGTAAAGTGAAAGTAAGATCGCTTTCGTGTCGTAGCTATTTATTCTTTTGATCAGGAGATTCTCTTTCTTTCACTCAAAACATAGTTACAGTACTTTTAATTTTTGTGTTAATTTTATTGACATGTCATGTTAAGGTAATTACAAAATCAAACTTATTTATCAAATCATGGCTTACCCATATGCTAGTGAACAATTGATCTGCTATCTTCTTTTAAACTTAGTGCCAGGTTGAGTTAAATATCGTTGGGATTCTCAGATGAGCTTGATCTAGTGTCTCCAATAATTTGTAAAATTAATTACGCCCCGTCCTTGGTTCAAAATCATTTTAAAATGGCTGTATGTATTTGATAAGTCCAGGTTTGTAAGTCCTAATTGTAATTGTTATTTAACTATAGTCAGACTACTGTCTTATTAATTAGAGCATTTACAAATGCAATACTTTTCAGCTCTGCACAGCTCCGAAATCCATATTAAAAGCTTTTTGGTATGAGAGGCCAGTGCTTAATAAGGGAAATGGAAAAAAACAAGATAGGGATGATATCAGAAAGAGACCATTAGACAGCCAAATATTTATTTATGTTCTAAGGAAACACATATCCAGTAATACTTTTTCCCTTTCATCTGGGGGAGGGGTCGTGGTGGAGAACAGCATTCTCTAATGGGAATGTTTTTTTGAAAGGCGGATGAGTTTTGGTATTTATTGCTCATATAATTTGCTGGTCGGTTAGCAACTAACTTAACGAGATACTTAGCTCCCAAATGGTATTTTTATTACCCAAAGAAATGTGATCTCTACTTCTTCAGTATGGAATAGCCTTGCTAGCTTTTACACTCATGACATGCTTTCTGAATGCTACACTGCAGGCGATGAAATGACTCGAGTTATTTGGAAGTCAATCAAGGATAAGGTAAAATATTATCTGTACCACCATAAGTTCAGAACACTTATTTTGTCATTAAAAAGTGGTTAAAATGGTAATTTATTTTTATAATTTTTCATTTGGCAGCTCATTTTGCCCTTTCTGGAGTTGGACATCAAGTATTTTGACTTAGGCCTTACCTTCCGTGATGAAACTGATGATAAAGTTACAGTTGAAAGTGCAGAAGCAACTCTGAAGTATGTTCCTACATTAGATGCTGATTTGGGAGGCTCTATTGTTTCCTATTTCTTGTTTTATATTGTTTAATAGAAAATCATTAGAAATCATTATCTTCCTCTTTCTTCTCTGAAATGTGTTTCTTCTTCAAGGCATTGATTAATATGTATACTTCTTTTTTGTTTTGTGCAAGTTCATTTTGGATATCATATGGTTGGGCAGAATGTGAAGCAAACCAAAATTTTGTGTTTTTGTTACACAGCAAGCAATATAGATTGCAAGAAATTTTCATCCTTTAATTTATATGGCACATCCAGTAATTTTTTATTTAGGGTGGGTAAATGATTATTTTCTACTTGTGGTTTTGTGTTGTTGCTTTCCTTGTTTCTCTAATGATTGTGCTGTCATATAGGTATAATGTAGCAATCAAGTGTGCAACTATAACTCCAGGTATGGTGGTTGGTTCTTACAAAAATCTTTACATTTATACATATACATACATATGCCTTGATAAATAAGAAAGAAGGAAGATCTTGCTGGAATTGTATGAAATTTAATTGCTTTTCCAGGAATTGAACTACTTGAATTGCTGCATAGTGATGTTCTTGTAGGTTGTAGGTGTTTACAGGACTTACATTATGATAATATGATATATCATTGACAGATGAAGCTCGTGTGAAAGAGTTTGGCCTGAAGCAAATGTGGAAGAGTCCAAATGGGACAATTAGGAACATTTTGAATGGTAAATGATCTTTGTTTCATTGATTTTGTTTGTTAAATATTAGTCACTAATTAATTTCTATATTTGCTTTGGTGGTTGGTAAGTGTTATAAGTGTAGCAATTTATTGGTTCTATTTTTGGAAAATTTTCAGGAACTGTCTTCAGAGAACCTATTCTTTGCAAAAACATCTCTCGCCTTGTTCCAGGTAGTTATATTGAATTTATGTTTAATTACTCATTGATGTAATGAGTGTAACTATACCTACATTGCCAGGTTGGACAAAGCCAATATGTATTGGAAGGCATGCTTTTGGTGACCAATATCGGGCCACTGACACTGTAATTAAAGGAGCTGGAAAACTGAAGCTGGTGTTTGGTATGCATTCCACTTTCCTTTTGTAGGATTTATCTTTTGAAGTTTACACAATTTCTGTATACTTGCCAAAGAAGTTAGTAGTGTTTCTTTATCACATTGCTTAGTAACTAAAATTTGCTGATGATTCTGTTATACTTACAGTACCAGAAGGGCAAGATCAGAATACTGAACTAGAGGTTTTTAACTTCACCGGTGAAGGGGGTGTTGCACTAGCCATGTATAACACTGATGAGGTTGATATTGCAATGTTTTTTATTGGTTTGAATCGTTTGATTTGGTATGATTTGGTATATCTGATGGGTTTTCGCAAGTCACTGATCTTTATATTTGGCATGGGATGCAGTCTATCCGTGCTTTTGCTGAGGCTTCCATGTCAACTGCTTATCAGAAAAAATGGCCTCTATATCTTAGCACAAAAAATACAATTCTTAAGAAGTATGATGGAAGGTATACCAATTATTATTAGGTTGTTATTTATTATCACTTTTCCGGGAACAACTTTGATCTGCATTTATCCTGGTTCCACAGTTATTTTGCCCTGCTTAATAATATCAATATCTTGGTTGAAGATTTAAGGACATATTTCAAGAAGTTTATGAGGCCAACTGGAAAACGAAGTTCGAGGCTGCTGGTATATGGTAAGTAAATTTATACTTTAAGAGATGTTGTTAGTTCTTGTTATACTTTTGCTTACATTATTATTGATGGATTGCAAGGTATGAGCACCGGCTTATTGATGACATGGTGGCTTATGCTCTGAAGAGTGAAGGAGGTTATGTATGGGCATGCAAAAACTATGATGGAGATGTCCAGAGTGATTTCTTGGCTCAAGGTTTGTGGATATATTTGTTGATTTTCTTTTGGCTATTTGCTGATCTAGATACTCTTTGGGTAAAAGAATTCAATCACTAATACCTGTTCACATTGTTTTAGGTTTTGGATCACTAGGGTTGATGACATCTGTACTGGTTGGTGTTATATGTATTTTGTGGAATCTTTATTCTTTTTGACAGTTGGTCTGTTATTGAAATTCTCTCTCTCCTTAGTTTCCTGTGGCTGTTGTTTATGAATCAAATCAAGTACATTCTGTTGCTTTTCTTGTAAAATATTTTAGTGATTAAAAGAAAGAGTATTTTTATTCTTAACGTTCTCTCAAGTGTTCATTCACAGAATGCAAAGTTTAATATTTTTCTTTGTGGAAAATGATGAAATTCCATTATCTTAGATCTGCTTATTGTTTTGGCTCTGGAAGCTATGCTACTTTGGGAATTCTTGGTATTTGTCTTGTGATACTAACTGAAATACTGGGTTGGGTTTAGGTGTGCCCTGATGGAAAGACAATAGAAGCAGAAGCAGCCCATGGTACAGTTACTAGACATTATAGGGTTCATCAGAAGGGAGGGGAAACCAGCACAAACAGCATAGCCTCCATCTTTGCTTGGACAAGGGGGCTAGCCCACAGGTATAATCTGTAATCAGCAAAGCTGAGTGCTATTATTTTATTCCCCTGTATTAAAAATTTTGTGCATGTAATATTTTATGTAACTGGGAATTTAAGTATATCTCTGCTGACAGGGCAAAGCTGGATGACAATGCTAAACTCCTTCAGTTTACTGAAAACCTAGAGGCAGCTTGCATTGGTGCAGTAGAATCTGGCAAGATGACGAAGGATTTGGCACTTATTATTCATGGATCCAAGTATGTCACTTGTTATAATGTTGCATTATTTGATTTGTGTAGTTGCATTTTTACTGGGAGTGGTTAATAAACTTCTGTCCACTGTATACTTCTTGTGCGACCAGGCTTTCTAGGGAACAATATCTTAACACAGAGGAGTTCATTGATGCTGTGGCGGACGAGCTTAGAGCAAGACTTTCTGTCAAGGCTTGATTCTGTGTGTTACTTGGTTCCTTTCAAATTTTCAAATAAGAGCACAAGTAAAAACAGATTTTGTGGTCTATTGTTTCAAAACTGATCTTCCCATATTTATCTGCTCACATTGAAGTGGCCATTTTCAGCTAGAAAATTGGTGTAGTATTTGTTCCTTTGGGTTTCTTCTGCAATATTTCGTGATGATTACTTGGTAGTCATTTTATAATTACGTTTGTTTTGTGTACTCATATTTATCAATCCTAGCCTACGATACTTTATGCCTGAAAGAGCTAATTGTTTTGGTGGAAGGCTTCAGGTAAGTTTGGGGACGAAGAGATTGAGAGGTCTGTCATGTGAACGCATATTCGTGTATTCTGTTGAGAAAAAAATAAGGGAAAATAGGTATTAGTCTTCGGACACTTCCTTCGTTTCTGTTTTGGGTGGAAATGGGGGGGTTGGCTGTGTTCCCATACTGCTAGAACAGATGGAATTATGTAATTTGACTAATTTCTTGAAAATAGATTTTGCTTTATTTTTGCGGATCTTTTGGCAATGTATGGCTGCTGAATTTTCGGTGCATGTTTACCCTATGTAGTGTTTTGTTCTTTTGTATATCTCATCTATATCTTATCTCTATTAATACTAGCGTCATATTAATATGCTTACTTAAAAACTGAAGAGAATTTAAGTTTTTAAAAGTTTTAGTAATTTCTCACCATTCATTGTATTTTGTTGTTCATATGGATTATAAGATTAAAGTCAATATTTCATATTAAGTGTTTAGCGACTATTTATAGTATTCCTTTTTAAGAAAAGAGTTGTGCTGTGGAAAAAAAATGCTAAATACCAAATTTAGGTGTCGGCATATTTACTCTATTAGGATTTTGACATGAACTAACGATTATTTATTTGTTTAATGTTTTTATTTAAGAAAGTAAGTTTTTAAAAAATGCAAATAATAACTATTAAAGATTCATAGTTTTTTTGGTTGTTCTGCAATATGAGAGACAATAGAAAATTTTATGTAATTGCCTAATAACTATTAATTATTTGCAACTTTTTATACTTTAGAATAAGATCAAGAAGTTAAAAATCATAGTTTGTAGAAATAATGGGGTCGCCTAGGGTTTTTGAAGAAGTTGTGCTGTCTGGCTGAGGAGCACCTGATGGGCTGATAGGAGCATTTAGAAAATCAAATTGAACAAAAGCTGTGTTGCTGTTGAAGGAAAGACTTGCTATCCTCTAGATCTAATTGAAGTTCAGGAAGTGCAAGACTCCAGATCATGATTTTGATTGTGGAGTGGAGCACATTCATTTTCATGGTACGGATTAGTAGGTTTTAACCTATAAAGGGGCTTTAATAGGTAGGATATGGTCATTTGGAGCATGACCTTGAGGAGGAGGATCATGTTGTTGGAGGAGGACTCTCATACCGGAACCTCTGGCTCGTAGGAGGAGCTAGATGCATTTGGACCAGGCCCTGTTATTCGTCTTTCGAAAGAGGAACATGAGTTTTACAAACCATGGATAACGTCTCTAATTGTTCACCTCTTGGGGAGAAAAGTTGGCTTTCGTTTCTTGGTATCTTGAATGTGAAAGTGGTGGAAAGATTAACTTGATTGATATCCGCGAGGCGTATTACAAGTTTTGAGTCGGATTTTAATTATGCTTACCAGAAAGGTCCCTAGGTGATAGTTGATGACTACCTAGTGGTACAAAAAAGAAAGCCCGACTTTCATACTAAGCATAACTATGCGAAAGGGATTATGGTCAGGTTTCAGATTTCAGGTATGCCAATCGAATACTATAACAATAAATTCTTATGGCACATTATGGCAAATGTAGGCAACCCACTTAAGGTGGACACCATCACGTTGGTCACTTCACAGGGGAAGTCTGCTAGGTTCTGTGTGGCGGTTGACCTAAGATGAAGCTCAGTTTTGAAATTCTAGATCAAAGATGTCTACCCTGTTGAGTATGAAGGGCTGAACTTATTTGCTTCGGTTGTGGCAGGTATGGCCATTACCAAGATAACTGTGACACGAAAATTGACGTTTTAGATGCAGGGGCTAATGGTGATTTTATGTCAAAAGAACGTAGTGGTCAAGTTGAGGGACCTTCGGATGTGAAGGTTGTTGGCTCGCAGATGGATGGAGACCTAGATGCAAAATCCACAAGGAAAATCCTGAAAGATTAGGATGTCAAGTATAGCAACAATTTTGGAGAGTGGATGATCACGAAGAAAACACTTAGGCGTAAGTTATTGATGGAGAGAAAGATGGATGTGGTTGTTCGCAAGACAGAAAATACTGCCCCGTTGGAAAACCAATAAGAGCATGGGAGGGTGCTGAGTTAGAAAATGGGGTGGTTCCTACAAGTTCTCCTTCTAAACCTAGGCTGAAGGTGCCTTCTAGTGTGTGACCCTGTTCTGTTAAAACTCTTAAAGCCATGCCAGCTGTAACCTGGGATAAAAAAAAGATGTGGTTGCTAGACCAACAATTAGAGATGTGGTTGCTAGATCAAAAGGGAATGAACCGAGTGTGAATCAAGTGTTGCAGATGACCAAGGCTATGAAAGTTAGGGACGGGTTCGAACCTATTAGAAGAAACTTGGAGAAGCACTACAGACTTGATTTTCTTGAGAATGTTACGAGAGTGCACTGTGATATATACACTTACCTACATGGGAGTAGGAATGATGTGATGCATCTACATGAAGGAATGTAGCCTGAACCTTCGAAGCTAGGTGAGAGAGGAGGAAGGGGGTCAGTGTAAGTACTTGAGACCTCAGAGTCTTACGAGGCATAAATGAAAAGCAATGAAAGTGGAAGTCATGAATAGGGGAGTGCGGTCTCTCCACATTCATTTTAATCCTCTTTTTTTTTTTAATGAATTATATTTTCTGCAACTGCAGAGAGGCAAGTGCCCCTTCTTTATCAGGCATTGTCAGGGACTTAAAAGCTAAGTACGACAGTGGTTTCTCGGCTTTATTGGAGACTTGTACAAGTAGTTCTAAATCCTGTAATGTTATTAAAACTCTTGGGTATGATGGGCATTTCATTAAGGAGGCGGTTGGCTTTTCAAATGGTACTTGGTGCATCTGAAATAAGGTTGTGGTTATGGCGGTTATTGTTTATTCAAACAGCCAACTTATTAACCTTTATATTGGGTCAAATACAGCCTTAAGTAATTGGTATCTCATTATCGTTTATGGCAGTTGAAACCCCATAAACAAGTAGAGTTATGGGCGATAATGAAGAGTATCAGGGGTACCATTGATGGACCTTGGGTAGTTGCTAGGGACTTTAATTGTATGGCTAATCCCTGAGAGAACAAAGGGGGTTCCTCTTAATGGTGGGGATTGCGAACCTCCTAAACCTTGCACGACGAATTGCAGCCTCAATGACAGAGGGTTCAAGGGTTGTCAGTTTACTTGGGATTGGAATTGAGTGTTTAAAAGATTGGTGCGGACTAGTGCTTAGCGTTCCTGGAGACCTCTGTTTTTGACCTTGCCAATCTCAAATCTGATCATTGCCCCCTATTATTCGAAAAATCCAATCGGATTGAGGCATATAGAGGGCATCGACCGTTTAGATTTCTTGCGCCATGGCTTATGCATGATGGGTTTAAGCAAATTATGGTTAGTGCTTGAAGCAATGTTGAGGATTTGGGAGCATCTGTTCAGGCCTTTACGGGGAAGGTCATTGTCTGGAATAAAGAGATTTTGGGAACATTTTTAGATGGAAGCAAAGCCTTCAAAGGTGACTCTAGGGTATACAAAATAAAGCTCATTTGTATCCTTTTTCCTCTCTTAGAGCTTTACGAATGGGGTGCTAAGAAGAGTATGAGAGAGTACTTCAGGAAAAACTTATTTGGTACTAGAAATCTAGAAATAATTGGTTGAACTATGGAGACAAGAATACTGGGCATTTTCACTTATCCGCTATCGTTCAAGGGAAGAGAAATCGAATAGAAGCACACAAAAATGATAATGGGGAGTGGATTATGGATAATGAGATGCTCAAGAACTTAACCGTGGAATTTTTTTCAAAATCTCTGATGATAAGGCTCCCGATGATGCCTCTCCTCTCCCTCTCTTCGGATGCTTTCCTTGTTTGGAGAATGAGGAGTAGGAGGCTTTGGCCAACCAGTCAAGTGTCTTGGAGATTAGAGACCTTAAAGCTGCATGCTCAAATGGGTTGCACGCTTTGTTTTACCAGAGTTAATGGGTTGTAGTTAAAGAGACCGTCTAGGAGAAGATTAGAGATATAAAGGCTAATTCTTCTTTGATTGCTCAATTCAGTGATAGACTCCTGGTGTTGATTCCTAAAATATTACACAATGTTCACCCGTAAGTCTTTACGATGTCATCTATAAAGAAGTGACAAAACTGGTGGCGAATTGAATAAACCCTTGATGCTTAAACTAGTGGCTCTCAACAATTGCAATTTTATCTCGAGAAGGCAAGGTAGAGATATAATTATAATAGCCTAGAAGCTTATTCATTCCATGTAGCAAATGAAAGGAAATAAAGAGTATATGACTATAAAAATCAATCTTGAAAAAGCTTATAACAGGGTTAGATGGACCTATCTAAGAGATACACTTCTTAATATTGGGATCAAATACAACTTAGTGAACCTTATTTGGCACGGTGTTACATCAATGCCTATGATTGTGCTCTGGAATTATTCTGAAACTACTGAGTTTACCCTAAAAGAGGAATCAGGCAAGGTAACTTGTTATTCTCGTTATTAATTCGTGCTTTGTATAGAAAGACTTGGCCATATCATCTAGCATACAATTGATTGTGGTGTGTGGAAACCATTCAAAGTAAAGAGAAAGGGCAAGCGATTTTCCATTTGTTCTTTGCTAAAGATCTCTTTATTTTTGCTAAAGCATGCATGGTTCGAGTGGAAGTTATCAAAATTTGCTGAGAGGCTTTTTGCAGGAGTTAAGGCCAAAGGGTGAATGAAGCTAAAACAAAAATCTTCAATTAAAATATAAGTGACCCCTTTGCATTTTCTCTCTGTTTAAAAGTTTCTTGCATTTTCAATTATAATAATTAATACAGTTATACTTTTTAATGTTAAAAATTAACTCATTCTATTAAATTTGATATTCAATTTTTAACAGAACTCTGTACCTTTTTATTTATTATTTTTAATAAATAGAAAATAAGTACTTGCATCTTCTTCCTTAATGAGGAAGAAGAACACCAAGACTGAGGGCCGACACGCTTTCTACACTTTCCCTCAGATTCAACATGATATCTTCATTCTCTCTCTCGTCCTTGTTCACTTTCTAAAACTCTTCACCAATCCATCGCCATATGCCAAGGCACCTTACACTGCACACAGAAGAGCCTGCAACAATTTGGACACTCTGACTCCTTTATAGTCTCTTTCCCATCATCAGTTAGAAAAATTGGACGGTAATCATAAGGCTCCAACAGTTCTCTAGTGAGAGAAAGTGCAAAGAGCGTGTCTCTCTCCCAGTGTTGAATCTGATCAAGAAGGCGTAGCTTTTTTATTTGTATTTATTAAAAATAGTAAATAAATAATAAGTAAGAAGTTCTGTTAGAAATTAAACGTTAAATTTAATAGAATGAGTTAATTATTAATATTAAAAAAATATAAATATGTTAATTGTTATAATTAAAAATACATAAGATTTTTTGTAACAAAGTAAAAGTGTATGTATGATATTTATATTTTAGCCAAAATCTTCTAAAGGAATGCTAACCATAATGTCTCCTCACAAATTGCTTTGACTTTGAGCTTTACTGTCCTGGTTGATCTTAGCAATTATAAATACCTAAATTTGTGTGTAATCCAAAAGAGCCCACGTTTGAACTTTTGCTACTAATAAAATTCAAAAAAATCAATTAATTAGGTTATTAAATTAAAAAATAAAATGGAAAATTCAAAAAATAGAAATTTATCATGAAAATCTTAAAAATAGAAAATCTTCTCCTAATCCCAAAATTTGAACTCCAGAAGAACAAAATCCAAAAATAAGGCATTTTAGATTTTTTTGCATGGCATTATGGTAATATTGCATCCTGCACATGAATATCATCTCTATTAGGTCAACATGAACTTAACCTGGTCAATTCTGCACTATGAAATCCTAATTATGCTAAAAAGTCAAACTTAGGTCAAACTCTGGTTAAAACTCCAGTAAAAACCCAAAGTTTGGAAGGTAAGGGCTTTTTAAGTCGGTTCACACACTCCAAAGAGGGTGCCGGCATTAGCATGGGTCCACAATTTGGTTTTATTAAGGGTTGATGAATATATTCGTTTCAAAGTTTTCTAAGTGCCATTTTATGTAGCATCTTGAAATTCACGTTAAGTTAGAATTTATTATACATAGAATGGCGGAACTTGATTTGAATATGTATTTCATATAACCTAACATGTTTAAGAATTGCTCTTCAATGGATGAAATAATTTTCAAAGTCAAAATAATTTTAGTCAACTAATGGGAAAGTCATTTAACTTAATTTGAACTAATTATGCATTTATAAGCATGTAGGTGATTATTTGAGTGTATTTTTTTTTTTTTTTAGTGAAGTTATTTGAGTGTACTTGTGTACGTGTGGGTGTGCAATTGCGCCATGGGGCAACTAATGAAGAGGTGAGATGTCTTACATGTCCATTGGCAGTCAAGATTTCAGGTCAGAACCCAAGGAAGCTTGAACCTTTTGCGATGCCTCAAAATATTTGTCATCGTCTTGTGATTGAGATTGGCGTTTTTTTTTTTTAAAAAAAAAAAGAAAAACTCCTTCCATGGAGGATTGAGACTACAAGGAACTAAAGCCCGACTCGAGGCGCAAATGATAAAGTTGAGTCGAACGAGACCGACTCGAAGTGCAAATGATAAGGTTAAGTCAAACGAGACCTGCCTCGAGGCGTAAATGATATGTTTGAGTCAAACGAAGACCGAGTTGAGGCACAAATGATATAGGTGAGTCAAACAAGGCTTGAGTCGATGCGCAAATGATATAGGTGAGTCAAACGAGGCCCGGAGGCGCAAATGGTAAGGATGAGTTGAGTAAGGTCCAGCAAGAGGCGCAAATGATAAGGTTGAGTCAAACGAGGACCAGCTCGAGGCACAAATGATAAGGTTGAGTCAAATGAAGCCTAACTCGAGGCGCAAATGATATGGTTCAGTATAGCCGGTGCTAACCCAATTGGTTTGCCAACTTTTCAGTACATTTGCAACATCCTTGCCTCTGATATTGGACGTCTGATGCTTCGATTCTGTGATGATTTGTTTTCCTCCAAGTGCCGGTCTATATATGCGATTACTGTTTTCGGTTTTCAAAGTTAATCATTCTCAATACTGGGAAATGAAAGTGGCCACATAAATTGCAACAGGCAACTAATTGACTAGTATCTCTTAAAATCCTCTGAATATAACATCAAAAAATGAGTTTTATTGCAGCTGCGTCTATAAATGTTAATCAGTAAAAGCATCTTAATGCATTCATCCAAAGTACTGTATGTAGCTATTTTATTTAAAAAATAATAGACATAAATAAATTTTATACTTTAAAAATATAATTTCTCTTATAATCTTTCTTTTTCTTATCTCACCACAAATTTATTCTGTCTAATCATATGGAAGCACAAGCATCCAGTGTGTAAAAGGAACATTTTATTTTTGTTTGTACAGTATCTTTAAAACTTATTCCCAAGAAATATGTGTGGCAACTATTAACTCAAACTATGCGTTGCATCCATGTACAATAGTCAGCACAATAATTGCTAATAAAATAGAGCCGTGATAAATCTATTATTTTTATTGCATGTAAAGAACTGAGAAAAAATTAATGAGATAAATAAAAGTATGTGTATTACCTTTATACATATAAAAATTTTATTTTTATCAATAAAATTTAATATAATTAATAATTAATTAATTTTTTAAATATATTATTTGTTATTTAATTCAAATTATATATAAAAAAATTTATTAAAACAAATAAAATTTATTTTAATTATTTGTACATTTTAAAAAAAATTAATTTTTAACTATCGGTTATGAGATACACCAAGTTTAAAAAAACCCTTATCATTTTTAAATAAAATATAGTGGGAACCGTATTTTGAATATTATAAAATATTTCCTGCCAATTAGTTTTTTTGGGTGAAATTTCCCGCCAATTATTTAATTAATACTTGAGAATGTTTTTGGTTTGTGTGTTGTATTTTCTATGTTCATATCAAAGTAGACTGTATTTATTTATTTATTTATTTTTACTATAGTTAGAATATATTTTGAATTAGTTCTCTGTTTGCCTTCCATAGCTTTCTGGCTTTGTAAATCAGATTTATGATCCCAAGAGGTTAGGTGCTTTCTTAAAGCTGTTTATAAATTGTCTATTACATATATCTCTAAATTTTTAATTATTCTGTTGTACAATATATAAAAATTTAGAATCTAAAACAATTGTATCAATTGTTTTCATATGAGTACTTAGATATAATTAAATGAAATTCATTTAGACTACTTTAAGTATTTATCTTTCACATAACAAATTGAAATAAGTAAATAAATAATAATTTCAACAACGTAATATTTAAAACAATATCAATAATTATAAAGTTATTTGATAATTATTTTAATCATCATTATTATATATATTATTTAGTCTTCATTCCCGTGCTATGGATCATATCTAGTAAACTACTATTTTGATTCTATTAAAATAGTACCTCTATCAACTTAATAACCAAAGAATTTTTCTTTCAATTTTATTATTTAAAGATTAGTTTTATATTAATTTAAATCCTTTGTAAGGAGTCCAGTTAAAATCCTAACGGAGGTATTGATATAGCAAATTCCCAATGTGATGGGGCACTCGTTTGAGAAAGTTGGGTTATCCAAGACCACCCCACATTCGGATGGGAATTGTATGACTTTTCTAAGAGAAGATAGACCACCCCACATTATGTAGGGTTTGGGCGACTTTACCAATTTAAGTTGCCGCATCACATTGGAAATTTGCCCCATTAGCGCTTCTATCAGGAATTTAACGGGAACCTTAATGGAATATTAAAATTGATATAAAATTAATGTTTGAGTAACAAAATTGAGACAAAAAATCTTTCAATTATCAAATCGATAGGAGTGCTATTTTTGAGGAATTATTTTACTCTTTTTTTATGAGGAAGAAGAAGATGACAGAATGAGACGGAGAGTGAGGTAGCAAGGTCCAGCAACTTTACCAATTTGAAGTGTTACATCGACACCTACTTTAGGGATTTAACTGGAACTTTAACGGAGGACTAAAATTGATACAAAATTGATCTTTGAGTAATGCAATTGAGAGAAAAATCTTTCACAAACTATATTGATAGGGATGCTATCTCTGAGGGTCCAAAATAGTATAGTTTACTTCAAATTTTTTCTTAACTTTATGTCATTGACATTTTTTGACTTCCAACAATATGAGGCCCTTTATTGCAAGGAGTAAAGCTTTGACTGGAGTTATGTGGTCAAAACATGATAAACACTCCAAGACGAGGGCCAATATTCCTAAAGACACTCTTGAGATGTGGTAAGCGAGTAGAGGGTGAGTAGAATCTTATTCTTTAAGTTTAAAATTAGATCTATATTAATTTTAGTAAAGTTGTGGGATATTGTAGTTATTAAAATGTTTTACTTTTTTAGAAAATGGTTATGCTCACCACTATCACATTTGGGTGGCATTTAATAGTTAAGGGTTGGAGCACCTCTTTGAAATGTAGAGGGAGAATTGAGAGGCCAAGCAAAGCCTAATTGGATATATGTAGTAATGTTTGGGAGGCTCTTGAGTGTCATTGAAACTCCAAGGAGTTTAAAATCAAAATTAAAAAATTAAGGAAGTTTAAAAAGATAAAAATAAAAAAAATTAAGAAATAAAATCAAAAGTTAAAGAAAGACCGGATAGGAATCTTGGTGAAAAAGGACAAATTCTGTAACATTTTGGAGACAAGAGCATACATGTTCCTTGGTTTTCTTCTCAGAAAAAGATTCCTTCACATATTCTTCTAAATACCTTAACAAAATCATGTCCATTTACATGCATGGGCTTACATAGGGACTTACCCATTTAATGTCAAACCTCTACACCTTTACCTTCATGTGCACTTTGGAACTCTTTCACTATAGCCCGTGCCTTTGCTCCCATATGCATTGGCACTCTTACTATCACTCTCACCTCTCTCTTGGCATCATCACACTCGGTTACATGAGGGAAGCTACACTTCAGAAAGTTTACACAAAGAGTAGTGTAAGGAAGGAACCAAAACATAGAGAAAGCAAGAGCATGGGATGCAAAGAAGAGACTAAATAAAGAAAAGTTATACACAGAGTAGCATGGAGAAAGAACCAAAACAAAAAGAAAGCAAGGAGTAAGAGACACGTAGGGGAGAGATCAAAGAAAGAAAAGACACATAGAGAATGGCCAAGAGAGAGCTCACAATGAAAAGAAATAGGAAGAATGAACTGAAACAAAAGAAAGCAAGAGTAAGGGACATGCAGAGGTGAGACTAAAAAAAAAAGATTAAAATATATAGAATCCCTCTGAACTTTAGGTCAATTTTAAAAGACCCTCCTAAACTTTAAAAGTTTTCAAAGAACCCTCTTAAATAATAAAAATTTTCAAAAGGTGCATTTGTTAAAACTTCCATTAAATTTTAGATGTTTTTTTTACCAATTAACCAAAATACCCTTAAAATATGTCTAAATTTTCATAATTCACCAATTTAACAGTGTTGTTTAAATCTAAAATGTTTGAGAGAAAAACCTCATTCTTTAGGTCATTTACCACATATTTTAAGGCAACCAGTTAAGGTAGTTTACCTTAACAGTCACAAACTTGAATAGCTAACATGGTCACTTGAATAGGAGACTTCATTCTGGAAACTATTGTCAAAGAATATTGATACCAAATATGGTGAGCAAGGAAGCAATAACCGAGAATGAGGGTATTAGTTTTACAAGGACTAGTGGTGGTGATGGCACCGACCGTTATGGGTTGCCGATGGTCCAAACTCACAAGAAGCCCATGGAGACGGCGTAGGTGTGCCACAATGACAGCACACCACCAATGAGAGCTCAAACCATTCATGGGCTCCATTCTCTTTAGAAAAATAAGTCAGCCCCTAGCACTCCCATTAGAGGGATGCAAGGAGCTTTTGCCACTAACCTTTTCGAAGAGAAACGCCAAAGGCAGCAACTTCAATCTATCAGGTGATTGCTTAACTACAAAATGACATTGTTGCAAATTCTCACTCTTTTTGTCATCTGGGAATGATAGTTATACACACTACATTTGTTCTATGAAGTCTCCTCAAGGATGATCTCAACAGTGCTTGCGACCCACAGTGACGACACCTAACGAAACAACATCGTTCATGCTATTCTTTGACCTGCACGCATGGGAGCAAATATTGCAGTGCTTTAACTTGAAGCTTGGAGTTGCAGAGATATTTAGGGACAAGAAGATGATTATTAACAAATGCCAATGATAAAGGAATACGTGATGTTGGGAGTAAGAACGAAGCACACATCCATGCAGGGGCAATAGACGTTGTCTGTAAGTCATTGTGGGCATGGTGGCAGGGCTAGGAGAACCAATTTAACAAGTGTGAAGGCAATAAATGGGCCTTTCGATGGTGGCGGTAGTAGTGAGACTTCTTTATGGAATCAATTATGGCCCTTTACTACACACAATGATGGAGCTGCTTATCTGGAACACTAGTTCTTCAAGCGCTTTAAGCTTCAAATGACACTAATCCTCACCTCAATAGTTGACTTGTCTTGAGGAAGTTTTGGGCAGCTGCACAAAAAGATTCTCCAACGACTGGAAAGTAACATCTCGTGAACATGCTAGTGTCTTGGGTTGAAGATGGAATGAAGATATGCTGGGCTAATGGTGGCTATGGGTTCAAGGCTGGGAGCAATGCTTCTTCACGGGATTGTACTTTGGTTCTACTTTGTGTGCCGCGGTGTTGTAGAACTCTAATGCAGCATAGCATCCCTCACAGTTTGATAGGAATCAAGGCTGAGATGAAGTAGCAGTGGTGATGGACAAAGTTTCAGCAATGAATGCTTCCCCGCATGCAAGAATAACAAATCTTTTTGTAGAGGTTGACTTCTGAGAATTTTTGGTATATGAGGGGCTATGGGTGCAGTAGGACTTGAAGGCAGGGAACTACATGAATCATAGGTTCAAAACTCTCAACTTTGCAGAGAGGGTTCAATTGGGTTCTACTGACTCATAGAAATGAAAGGTCATTTTTGTCATTTATAAGATTTCCGTACATACCTTAATGGAAGTTTTAACGGATGCACTTTTTTGAAAATTTTTCAATGTTTAGGAAGGTTTTATAAAAAATTTTAAAGTGTAGGAGGATTTTTTAAAATCAATCTAAAGTTCAAGAGGGTTCTATGTATTTTAACCAAACAAAGACAAATAGAGAGAAGCAATAGAGAGAAACCAAGAGAGAGAGATCCAAGGCAAAGACTTTTAAAAGGAAAAAAAGCCACGAACAAAAAGGGCATAAGAGAAAAGACGGAGTAAAAAAAAAGAGAAAGACAGAGGGAGAGAAAGAGAGAACAAGAGAAAGAAAGAAAGAGAGAATAGAGTGAAAGAGTGAAGAGAGCACAGAGAGGGCGGAGAATCGAGGAGGGAACTTAACGGAAGAAGAGAGTGGTGGAACTTGCACCCACTCACACTTAAGAAGAGCTCAGGTTGGTGTTCCATTTTCTTTGGTTTTGCCTTGATATAGTTTTTTGTTGTGTATCTTGGACTACTAATACTATAAAGTTTTCTTTTTAGTAAAAGAAAACAAAGAAAGTAAGGGAGAGTCACCATCCTTATGGCTATGAAAATTCGGTTTCCTGAAATTTGAAAGGGGTGGGTGTACCAAACCTACTTTTGGGTGTGGTGACCCAATACCTATCCCCTCTAGAAATAATTCAAAAAGAAAAAATATTTAAAAAAAAAATGTGTAGTTGGATCCATAAAATTTTTTGAGAATTTTTAGTACTGGATTGAAAATTTTCTGATGAAAATTATAAAATTTAATTGTATTCTTTTTGTTTTCAAAAAATATAAAAAATCTCTTTGACAAAAGATATTCTAATTTATCTATTTAGTTTGATAAAATTGATACTATTTTTCATGAATTTCTAATGTTAATTTAAAAAAATTAAGAAATACTAGGAATTAAAATTATTTGTTGGCTAAAATGCACAAAACCCCCTGAACTTTAGGTCGATTTTAAAAAACTCTCCTAAACTTTAAAAGTTTTCAAATGACTCTTTTGACCTATGAAAAATTTTCAAAACACCCCTTCTGTCAAGTTTTTTGTCAAAATTTAGATGTTTTTTATGACCCGATAAAAAGATAAAAATACCCTTCAAATGCACATAAATTTTCAAATCTGCCATAAATGCAAAAGAAGAAAATCTAATGTAGATTTGTAATTTAGGGATTTAGGGTTTAGGATTTAAAGTTTAGGGTTTAGGGCTTAAGGTTTAGGGTTTAGAGTTTAGGATTTAGGGTTTAGAGTTTTAAGATTTTAGGGTTTAGGGTTTAAAATTTAGAGTTTAGGGTTTAAGGTTGAAGTTCAATGTTAAAACTCTAAAATTTTACTGTTCATAACCTTCAATTTCTCAGCTTTATAATGAAGGTCATTTTGTCATTTTCTTAAATTTTGACGAAAAACTTGACGGAAGGGGTTATTTAAAAATTTTTTATAATTCAAGAGAGTCATTTGAAAACTTTTAAAGTTCAGAAGGGTTTTTTAAAATCGACTTAAAGTTCAGGGGAGTTCCGTGCATTTTAGCCTTATTTGTTTCATGTTAAAAAGAAAAAAAAGATTAAAAAATAAAAAGGGTCCATATCAAGACCCATGTGCATTTGTCTCCCCTTTATTATTATTTTATTTTTCATTTTAAAAAAAATTTATACTATTTACGTGTACAAAGTCCATTTATATCCCACACTATTCATCACTCTTAATTCTATTTATATCTTATACTATTTATGTACACAAATTTCATTTATATTTTATACTATTTACATACACAAATTTTATTTGTATCCCATACTATTCATCACTTTTAATTTTATTTGTGTTCTGCACTATTTACGTATAATAATCCCATTTCTGTCCCACACTATTCATCACTTTTAATTTTATTTGTGTCCTCCATCATCATTTTCTTATTTCTTCCTTTAAATCCTGATTCTTCTCGATGATGGATAAAGGGGTTGTCAATCAACTAGCTATTATCTAACTATCCGAAGAAAAATTGCATTATGAGCTTAGTCAGTTATCTGGCATGGTTCCATTAATGCATTTAAAAAGATATACTCCTGTTTTTCAAAAGCTCAAATCAAGCCAGGCAAACATTTTTAAACTTAGTCAAGGTAGGTACACTATTATTTTTCAACAAGCCTTAGTTAAGTTAGGCAACTATTTTTTATGTAAACCCTAGATGAATTAGGCATTAAATTAATCTTTTTCATTATAATGGCAAAATGTCACTCACTAGCTAGGCTGTGATAATCCTAGATTACACTTGATCATGTGTAAAATCAGTAGTGGGACAATAAAATCAAAAAAATAAAATAAATTTATTTTTTGACAAGAGACAAAGTACAATTTTTGAAATCAAAAGCAACAATACCAATGTGATACTAAAAGGATATTGTAGAGGTGTTAATACCTTTCTTACAAGTAACCAATCCTCGAATCCATTTTTTTGTAATATAGACTATACTCTCTAGTGTCTAACTTTACCATTTTGATCTAAGTAGTGGTAACTCCTTTTTTATTTCTTTTCCTAAACAACTTGTTCCTAAACTCATTTTTAGCTCTCATGATCATTCCTCTGCATTGCGTGCTGACAGCTTGGCAACTCTACTGGGGACAATTAAGGATTAAGCCACATGAGTTGGTGCTTGCTACATTTTGTTTTCTGTTTTTGTGCTTTG
Organism: Dicorynia guianensis; assembly: GCA_037013595.1. Taxonomy (NCBI): domain Eukaryota; kingdom Viridiplantae; phylum Streptophyta; class Magnoliopsida; order Fabales; family Fabaceae; genus Dicorynia; species Dicorynia guianensis. Next base: position 16,468,953 of record JASUAB010000002.1, on the reverse strand, counting down.
GTTGATTGTCTAGTTTATTTGTCTTCTAGACTTATAATTTTGCATTCTTGATTGTGTTTTGGGATTTTTAACTATGCAATTTGGATTTACATTCTTAAATCATGCCTGGATCATATTGCTAGATTAGGTCTAGACAACTTAATTTTCCACAATATTATCTACTATATCTATTGATTGGTTGCTGGCTGATTATTTTGCAGGTTGTAAGTGAGTAAGTGGATGGCTTATTTCCTACACACACGTACACCTACACCACAATGCACCTTATAAAAAGGGAGGTCATGACCTTTGAGTTGTATACCTGAGCTATTAGAGACTTTTAAGCTAGTGAAGGCATAAAGTAAGGTCATCTTTCATGAGATCCTTAGTCTCTGTGTAGGTACTTGAACATCCTCACTCAAGTTAACACTTTAGGGCAATTTAGGGACCTAATTTTAGGAGTTTAGAACCTACTCCCTTGCAAATTGATAGTAACCTTATAGCCGTCCTATGAAGAAATTTTAAATTTAAACCTTTGCATGTGAAAAATAACTCCAAGATTTACCATGACTCAGGCACGATGGGGAAATGTTATCCATTTGTTCACTTGTAACTACATGCACTTTCATCCTTTGTCTCATTTTAAAATAAAGGACCTCTCATTGCACCCACCATGATTGCATGCATAAGCTCTCAACTCGAGCTTCTTTATCTTTGATAGGATAGGAAGGGGTGAGGGAGACTATCCTTTGTGAGGTCTCTGGACTCTGTACAAGTGCTTGAACTTTCCCACTCAAATATCTCTTAGCATGCTGAATTGCCTCAAATAGGGGCAATTTGGGGATTTGTGTAAGTATTATAGACCTTGCCATCATGTTTTAACTATAGCATATGAGAGGAACCTTGTCTTCATGTCATTATCTTTGTTTTAATTTGAACATCATAGTCATCATTTTCCTTTGGTTGAATTTTAGGTGATATCATTATGGACACTAATATTGCATTAAATCCTACCATAATTAATGTAGAATCCCACAACTAATTGCTCTTCACTCAAGAAAGGGCTCAAAAGGAGCAAGGGGATGTCTTAAATAGATGGGATGATGTGGTATTACTAGAAATTAAGAAGTTGTCCTTTGAACAAAATGACTTGTTTGATTTGAGGAAGGTTTGGGATAGCTTTATTGACTCAGAAAAGGGGCAATTTGCGAGAAAGTATGGTCAGTTGGAAAACCTATTATTGATCCTAGTAGGGAAGATATTACTCCTTTTGCTATCAACTAGTAGACACTCAAGAGCAGTTGGAGGGGTGAAAGCTAACATAAGGCTGGTTGTAAGGATGGCAACCACTAAAGCCATATGGATAACTGAGCAAGAAGCAAAGTTGGGACTTGATCTTATCAAGGGCCTCCTTGAGGAGCTGAAGGAGCACTATGTTAAAGTAGGGAACTACGTAAATAATGCTAGGCTAATCCCAAGTTATGTTTCTTGTTCAAAGAAAACACCCTTAGAGATGGTTATGATTATTCTTCTTGACATTAATGAAAAAGGGGTTTTATGTTACCTAGAATTTGAGCTAGTTATATTTCTTGCATACCAACATTACATATGCATGCTGAAATTTAATTACTCATTTGCATTTAAATAATTCAATTAAAAATTATGGCTCCAATTATGCAATCTCAATTCAAGTGAATGGGAGAATCAAACCAAGAGAAAATAGTTGGAGGACTAATAGCTAAAGTCGATGACCTCAAGGCCTAAATAGTGAAGCTGACTGAGTTGCTCTAGACAAAAGGTTATAGTGAAACAGAGACACTACTATTTATCCCTCAAGATTCATAATCCCACCATCAACAAAGACCAAGTAACTAGAATAAACTAAGTTACCAATCTTCTTCTCAAGGGATCCAACACCTATAATATCTGCCTAGGTTTGGTTTACAAAGCCAACATGGGCCTCCACTTAACAATCTAGAGCATTGAAACTCACTGACTTGGCAAAGGCCTTCACCACAAATATCAGTTAGTGTTCCTTCCTTAGTCCATATGGGAGCCATATATACAACACCCTAAAGGCTTACTACCTCATGTCCAATAGGGTCCTTACCTGCATTACCACCAAGGTCCTACCCACATGGGCAACAACCTCAAGGAACACGTTTCCAACACTTATATAGTCTTGATCATTAGTAGTTTGGCATAGTCAAAAACTAACACCGTACCTGCTTTAGTGACCCTTTAGAGTTGGAAAAGCTAAAGAAGATTGTTGAAAAAGCCTAAATCCAAGAAAAATATGAGAAGCTAGAGGCCAGACTGAACAAGTGCGAAGATTTAAGAAGGACATATTGGATATGCATAACATGTGATTGGCGCTAGATGTGGTTATCCCTCCTAAGTTCAAAGTCCCAGAGTTTGTCAAGTATAATGAAACTTCATGCCTTAAGGCTCACTTGATCATATATAATCTTAAGATAATGGCATACAATGATAATGACAAATTGATGATGCATGTCATCCGAGATAGTTTCGTTGATGGAGCCGTAGAGTGGTACGACAGCCAGATGGTAATTATATTCCATCATGGTAGGATTTGGCTGAGCATTCTTGAGGTAGTACAAGTTTAACTAAGTAATGGCCCTAGACAGTACTTATATCCAAAGGATGACTAAGGCAGATAATAAGTCTTTTAAAAAATATGCCTAATGTTGGAGGAATGTGGTTATTATGGTGCAACCGCCTTTGTCGAAGAGAGAAATGAGCTCAATGTTTGTGAAGACACTGAATTATCCCTTCCATGAGAAGATGGTAGGGTCTAGTAATTCAAACTTCCCTAATTTAGTAATCATTAGGGAAAACATAGAAATTGGAATTCAAGAGGGGAAGATGCAATATCTTCGTATCCAAAGAAGACCCTAGCCCAAGGAAAAAGGAAGGAAGAAGTCTATGCTATAGATATGCAACCAAATTAAAAGGGAAGGGGTAAGCACAACAAGAACTAGCAGGCTTACTAAGCCCCTCAAGCTACGTTTACTCTTATGATGGCAATGGCCCAGGCCCCTCTAGTAACTTTAATGCCACGTAATACTAGGTTGTATCCTAACTGGGATAGCATTAATCGATGCCATAGCATTAACCCATAACTTATTCGTTGAGGCCTTAATTGTAACATACTGTTTATCAATAGAGAGCTCAGTTTTAATTAGGCCAAAATAGGCGTAATGATAGAAAGCACTAGAATTTTAATCCTATTCCTATACCTTATTCATAATTGTTGCCACAGTTATTACAGAATAAGTTAGTCTTAATTAGCTTACTCCCTCCTCTGCAACCTCCTTACCCATCACGGTACAATGATAAGCTCACCAATGAATACTATACTGGGGATAAAGGACATTCCATTGATAATTACACTGCATTAAAGAAAAACATCCAGGACCTTATTGATGCTAAGTAGTTGAATTTTGACCCAGTCAACCCAAGACCAAATGTTGAGAGAAATCACTTACCTAATCATGGAGGGTCAGGTGTAAAAGTGGTCACTGATGGAGTAAATTTTGTTTTAAAGAAGCTAGCAAATGAAATTAAAACTCTTATGGGCCATACCTTCTGGGCATTGGTAGAACATGAATGAATTGAGAAAAAGTATGAGGTTGTCCCAGGTATTAGTTGTGAGTATCATGGTGAAAAAGTAGACCATAGAATCAACAAATGCTAGGATTTTCAAGACTTCATAAGGGCTAATGAATAGAGGCATATTACAAGTCAAAATAGAGTTGGAAAGTGTGAATGCTATTGATTCCCATATTGTACAATAAACATTAGGGCAAACTGAGACTTAGGATATTGTGAAGCCATTAATAATCAAATATGTGGTCTAGGGAGCACAGTCATCAATCAAGGCAATGAAACCTTTATCCATCAAGTATACAACTAATGGATCACTAATGTCACAAATACCCATTAAGGCATGGGGCAATTGATAGTCAGTGATAAGGCAATTCCATGGGACTACAATTGCCCAGTGATCACTAAGAATTATGACTTTTACATCTTCAATATATTCGGGGTCTCTAGCATTATGAGAAGTGATTGTTGCTATCTCCTACCCATATCAAAGAAAAAAAAGCTAAAAAGTTAGTAAAAATGAGTCTTATCGAGATGAAAAGATTAGATAAAAGAAAAGAAAAATTAATAGAACTCTTAAAAGAGGAAGAAATAAATGCTAGTAAGCCAACAGGGCTAAAGGGAGCATAGTTTGAGATGGCTAAGCATGTTGATCCTTTTGAAGTTAAAATCAAAGAAGCAAGGCCAACTATACCTGAGAAGCCAGTCATTGAGGAAAAAGCTAGTGAATCCCTCAAACTCATTCACCAGAGTAAGTATAAAGTAATTGAGTAGTTGAAAAAGGTTCCTGCAAAAATTTCACTACTTTCCTTATTCATGCACTTTGAACCACATAGGTAGGCATTAACAAAGATCCTTAATGAAGCTTATATAGACAAAGACATAACTACAGAGGCACTTGATGTCATGGTAGGAAACATCATGGCTTATAATTTCTTATCATTCTCTGAGGAAGAGTTCCCTCTTGAAGGGTGAAAGCATAACAAACCCTTGCATATTTCTGCAAAGGGCAAGGCATAAGACTTGGTAAATGTCATGATTGATAATGGGTCATTGTTGAATATCCTACCAAAGTCCACATTGAGAGAATTACCATTTGATAGCTCTCAAGTGAAACCTAGCACCATTATAATAAGCACATTTGATGGAATAAAAAGTGAAATATTTGAGGAAATTGAGCTACCCATAGAATTAGGCTTTGTACCTTCATTATCCCTTTCCATGTTATGGAAATAAATTCAACTTATGTTGCCTTTTGGGGAGGTTGTGATCCATATTGTTGGGGAAATAGCCTTTACCTTGCACCAAAAGATGAAATTCATGCATGATGGCAAGTTAGTTGAGATGGCCATAGAAAGAAAACCTATTAATATCTAACTTATCTTCCACATCATATATATCAACTGAGACTGATGTTTGGAGCTTCTTCCAATCCTTTGAAATTATTAATATGATGTATGCCAAGGGGGGAAGACCTGTGCCAACTCCATAATGCTTTAGTGCTGCCTTAATGACTATGAAGGTATTAAAGATGAGCGGTTACGCTTCCAAGAGGTGGTTGGGATGCAAGGGGCAAGGAATAAGGGAATTACCAGAGTTTTAGAAAGAAGAAGACATGTTTGGATTAGATTTCAAGCCCACAAGAGCTTATAGGACCTTGATGGCTCTAATCTTGAAAGAAAGAAGATTAGCTTGTTTGAATGGCAGAGTGAGTAAAGCTAATAAGCTAATTATCAAAGCCCTCCATGAGACTTTTCTGAGTGCTGGTCTCTGAACTCCCATCAGATTACAATTATAAAATAAGGTTCCCTTTTTAAGAGAGGAAAGGAATTGGTCAAGCCAAGCAATGCCAAGTTTAGAGCAAGTAGTTGGACAGTCAAGTTAATTCTAGCCATAAACAACTTACAAGACATGTAATTTTCATAGTACACCATCTATGGTTCTGCCTAAGGCTTAAATTGGGATTGTATGGACAAACCTATTTATTTTGTCATTAATAAGTGATTTTCAATAAAATGCATTTGATTTCCGAAAACAGAATCTCTTTTAGTTTCATGCTTTTCCTTTACTATTTCATGTGTCATACATGTCATAAAGAACCAAAACTCAATACTCTATGTTGATTAATGAAGATAATATTGAAACAAACTACGCTAATTTTTCAAATCTTGATTTTGAATGCCAAATCACTTGTATTGAGGGAGGTGAAAAGGAGGAAGATGATTGGGAGTTGTCACTTGAGTTACAGGGGTTGGTTGAGCAAGAAGATAAGGGGATCAAACCTCATGAGGAACCCATTAAACTAATTAACTTAGGAACTGAAGGAGACAAGTAGGAAATGAAGATTGGAACAACATTGGCTAGAAAAGAGAAGCAAGCAATGATCCAGCTACTGTGAGAATGTAAATATATGTTTGCTTGGTCATACCAAGACATGCCAGGTCTAAATATGGACATAGTGGTTTATAGCTTGCTAATAAAGCTAGGATTTAGGCTAGAAAAACAAAAATTACAAAGAATGAAGCTAGATATATTGTTAAAAATCAAAGATGACGTTAAAAAGTTCCTAAATGCTAGTTTCATTGAAGTGGTAAAATATCCTAAATGGCTGGCTAATGTTGCGCCCATGCCTAAGAAAGATGGGAAAATTAAGGCATGTGTGGACTATCGGGACTTGAACAAAGCAAGTCCAAAGGATGACTTTCCGCTTTCATACATCGATATACTTATTGACAATGCTATAGGATTCTCTATCTTTTCATTCATGGATGGGTTTTAAGGGTATAATCAAATTAAATTAGCTCCCGAGAACAAAGATAAGACAAACTTCATCACACTGTAAGGCACCTTTCATTATAAGGTCATGCCTTTTATTCTAAAAAATGTTAGGGCAACATATCAAAAGGCCATAGTGACTATTTTCCATGACATGATGCACAAAGAAATAAAGATATACTTTGATGACATCATTGCTAAGTGAAAATTAGAAGTCGAACATGTGATATACCTTAGAAAGCTCTTTGACTGGTTAAGAAAATATTAACTCAAGCTAAACCTAGCAAAGTGCATTTTCAGTGTGAGATCGAGAAACCTACTAAGATACATGTTGAGTAAGAAAGGGACTGAAGTGGATCTAGGTAAAGTTAAGGCCTTCATGAATATGCACACACCTAAGATAGGAAAGGAGGTGTGAGGTTTCTTAGGAAGACTAAACTACATTTCAAGATTCATATCTAAGCTAATGTCCACATGTGTGCCAATTTTCAAGGTCCTACAAAAAAATCAAGGTGCAAGTTGGAATGACAAATGTCAAGAGGCATTTGATAAAATGAATCAGTACCTTCAAAGCCCACCAATTCTAGTTCCTTTAGTACTTAGGAAACCTTTGCTCATATAGCTCACTGTGTATGAAGAATCAATGGATGTATGCTAGGCAATGCGATGAAATAGGGAAGAACAAGTAAGTGATCTATTATTTGAGTAAAAAGTTCACAATTCTAGTCAAAGTACTCAATATTAGAGAAAACTTGCTGTGCTTTAGCATGGGCTACACATTGGCTTCAGCCATATATGCTATGCCACACAACTTGGTTAATCTCAAAAATGAATTCGATCAAGTACGTATTTAGAAACTTGCATTAACTAGAAGAATTGTGAGATGGTACATGATGTTTTCAAAATACAATATACAATATGTATCTTAAAAGGCAATAAAAAGGAGTGTGGTTGTCAAGCACTAAGCAGAAAACCCAATCTCAAACCATGAACCAATCCATTTCAAATTTTTAGATGAAAATATCATGATGCTAGTAGCCAAGAATGAATTACTTGAGGACGGAAGCTAGTCAATGATGTTTGACAGATCCGCCAATTGAATGAGACATAGGATTAGAGCTATTTTGGTATGTTCTAAAGGAAAACATTACCCCATGACCGCAAAGTTGTGCTTCGAATGCACTAACAACATAGCTGAGTATGAGGCTTATGCTATGGGGATAGAGGTGGCCTTGACCTATCAGATTAGCCTTCTAGATGTGTTTGGAGACTCTACATTGGTGATCTACCAATTAAGAGGTGAATGGGAGACTAGGGACCATAAGCTGTTCCCTTAATGAGGCACATTGACAAGTTGGCAAAGAACTTTAAGGAAATCACCTTTAACCATATTCCTTAAGAAGAAAATCAGATGGCTGATGCCTTAGCCACACTCTCATCTATGTAACTAATTACAAATGGTAATGATCTTCAATAATGAGAATAAGGAAGCTTGATTCCACGATTTATTATTCCTTTATGGCGGAAGAGCAAGATGGAAAGTCATGGTATGAAAATATCACACGATTTATTAAAACCAGAGAATATCTTACTAGGGCATTAGAGAATGATAAAAGAACAAGAAGATTGGCAACATGTTTCTTTCTTAGTGGCGATATTTTGTATAAGAGAAATCATGACACTGTGCTCTCGAGATGTGTAGAGGCACAGAAGTTAATATAAGAAGTCCATGATAGAGTGTGTAAAACTCACATCAATGGCCATGCAATGGCCCAAAAAGTTTTGTGAGTAGGATATTATTGGCCCATGATGAAGTCTGACTATATCAATTACATTAGAAAGTGCCACAAGTGTCAAATTTATGCTGATAAGGTTCAAACATCTCCTTTAGCACTCAATGTATTAACTTCACCATGGCTATTCACTATGTAAGGCATAGATGTAATTGGACCTATTGAGCCCAAAGCATCCAATGGGCATTGTTTTACCTTAGTGGTAATTAATTATGTCACAAAATGGATAAAGGTTACCTCATATGCATTGGATCATTAAAGCCAAAAGTACATCTAGCAAGTGAGTTTAAAGATTCACTTATTAAACATCTATCGAGAATGGAAAGAAGCTCTTATACTAAGAAGAGAAGAGTTAAAAAAATGGAAGTCTGTCATAAGTGTGCAAGGTGAACATGTAACACACACTACATGGGTAAAGGAATGATTTCCTTAAGTCGAGAAGACAAAATTTAGTTTGTAAAGGATGGATTGAGTAAAGAGTCATTGGATAATATCCTTTAGACTCTTGAGACATATCCTAGTAAACATGTTCATGGTGTTCTTCTTACTTTAGTGGATATATTCACAAAAGAAAAAGAGCGCTACTATCTTAGGAATTTGACACTATTTACCAATTTATAAGAAAACTGGATGTGAAGCAAATCTTCGACCAATTAAAAGGCATTTAATCTATTATTGGACATAAAACCAAAGGAAGAGGTGAGCCAAAATCACCGCACATTAATTTTACAATGTATGTATTTTTCTCTTTATCAATCATTGGTGCACCTATCATCTCCACTATTTATTTTTTGACCTTGCATGCATGGTTTTGAGAAGATCAGTATAGTTGTCTTTTCTTTGTCAATGACTTCATGACTTTCTTTCTCTTGAAATTATTGTCATATACATATGCATTCTTTTTCACTTGACTTTCCTGCACATTGCCATTATCCAAAGTCATTACACCTGACATTTACTTTTGATTGTTTTTCTCTTAAAATTCAAACTTCCCTAACAGTAATTGAATTGCATGATTCTTTTGTCACTCATTTCCGACTACAAATACACTTCCACACTTGTTAGTCCACACATGGCTAGGGAAGAAAAAGAGAGAAAATATCATCAATGCACTAATTCAAATCTATCTGTGTTTTTGGTAGTTCCAATCTAAGGAAGGACAATGAATTTATGAAGATAGCCAATGAACTTCGTAAGGTGTTAGCTACTAAAGGAATAAACTTGATGTATGGTGAAGGAATCCATGGGTTAAGAGGATGTGTAGTCACAGCTACAATTATTAGAGGGAGCCGTGTCTTGGACATCCTTATAAAAGAGTTGGCTAACAAGATAATCATTAACTATACCTTGGGTATGAGTTAAGGGTTTCACATATGTGTGAACATTTTGAATACATACTTTGCAATGCTAAAACCTTTATCACATTACCTGGTAGTCTAAAAACTTTGGAGGAAATTTCTAGCATGGCATTTTGGACTAAAATAAACTCTCATAAAAAGCCATTAAGATTATAAAATATTAATCGCTTTTATGATGGTTTGTTCTCTTTTTTAGATTATGCTATAGAACAAGATTTCATACCCTCAAAGGCACATCATGCCATAATATTTGCTTTAAACACTGGTCAGCTAATCGATCGACTGCAAATTTGTGCATCTCAACTTGACCTATTGGTGAAACAGGTAGATTGGCGACCTTCGACGGTTGTAAGAAGAGTAAAATAAATACCATCCTCCCTTGTGACTTTTCATACTCTCATAGTTTTACTTTTAGTTATTTTGTGTGTTTGTTAATAAATATTCATACTAATCTATAGAAAGCATTAGGGATAATGTACAATTTTAGGAAAAATGGTTTGAGTAAAAGAAGTTGTTAATGAAACCATCAAAGCCATGGTGTGTAAAGAATGGTAGAGTAAAGAGTTATTCTTAACTCTTAATATGCATCTCATTAGAAAAGTTAATTTTTTTGTCCTTAAAAAAAGAAAAAAATTTTGCATTTCTTTTCTGCATATCTGTCATATAGTTTCATGGCATTTGCTAATGGCTTTGTCTAAGGCCTTGCCCACCCTTTTGAATTCAATAAGACACCTTGCATGATGAATGTATTGCATATCATTTCATTTCCTTTCATATCATTTCCTTATCCAATGTTATGAGTGATTGATGAATGGTGAACATGTAAGAAGGGGGTGCCACCACCAAAATGAACCAATACTTAGGGCAATTAGGGTCACAATTATCTTTTTATGTATTGGTGCTCAAGAGCAATGAACTATTGGTTAGATATCTTAATTTCATCATAATTAAATCCATGTTGCCAGTAGTAAAATTGGATTGCCTAATAAAACACTAAATTTTCTTAGATGATAGAATATTTCTGGTAATAAACAATGGTGAAGGTGTGATGTCTTATAGCTTATAAGAATGTTGTGGGAAAACAAGTATCATAGAACTTATTTGAATGTCTCTTGAGACAATTCATTAGACACCACATTAACTAGAGAAGTGTCGTTCGAGCTTTTTAAGCTAACCATTCAAGTCATTTCCTTTTCATGCCTACAATTTGATATCCCTATAGGGTGGATGCATAACCTTCATCCCCATAGGATAGATTCGTAACCTCATAATTTATATATTGCCATAGGGTGGATTCATAACCATCCTCCCCATAGGGTGGATTCATAGCCCTCAAAATTTGACATCCCCATAGGGTGGAGTCATACCCATCATAATTTAAATATCCCCATAGGGTGATTTATAACCCTAACAATTTAAATATCCCCATTGGGTGGTTCTAAAACCCTTCACTTCAAATCCTAAGTCAGTCTTAGGTATCCTCGTTGGGTGGTTCTAAAATCCTTCACTTCAAATCCTAATTATCTCTTAGGTATACTAGTTAAGAGTTTTGCAAACTTTCATCAAAAACCTAGAACAGCTTTCTCTAAGTTCTTTTTTTCAAATCCTGAAATAGATTACTTTAGGTTATTTTGATTCAAACCCTAAGTTGATCTTAGGTACATTAGTGGGTGTTTTGCAACCCTTTGTCGAAAACTAAGAACAGGTTTCTTTGGGTTATTTTCTTTTAACTTGAAATGGGTTCCTCCAAGTTCTTTTCTTCAAATCTTGAAATGGGTTACTTTAGGTTATTTTTCTTTAAACCTTAAGTGGCTCTTAGGTACACTAGTTGGGTGTTTTGTAACCCTTCATAAAAAATCTAGAATAGGTTTCTCCAGGTTATTTTCTTTCAACTTAAAATGGGTTTCTCTAAGTTCTTTTTTTCAAATCTTAGAACGGGTTACTTCAGGTTGTTTTGCTTCAAACCCTAAATCACTCTTAGGTATCCCCATTAGGTAGTACTAAAACCTTTCACTTCCAATCCTAAGTCACTCTTAACTATCCCTATTGGGTAAATTAAAACCTTTCACTTCAAATCTTAAGTTGATCTTAGGTGACCGTGGGACAATTTGAAACCCTTTGCATTATATTCTATGTCATTTTTTCAGCCCAAATTAGCATCTTTCAACCTTTACTCATATTCTAATACTTAGAAAACAAGCAAAAGGGAGTAATCTATTAACATCTAATTTAGTCTGATCAAAATAATTAAAATAAAATCAATATAAATAATCAAAATTATAAAATTAAAAAAACCAAAAATAGAAAAAAAAATTAAGAGATAAAATCAAAAAATAAAGAAAGACCAAATAGGAATCTTGGATGAAAAGGACAAACTTTCTCAACATTTTGGAAACAAGAGCACACATGTTTCTTGTACTTAGAAAAAGATTCCTTCACGTATTCTTCCAAATACCTTAACAAAATCCTATCCATCCATATGCATGGGCTCACATGGGGACTTACCTATTTAGTGTTGTACCTCTGCACCTTCACCTTCATGCACACTTTGGAACTCTTTCACTTTAGCTTGTGCTCGTACTTCCATATGCACTGGCACTCTCACTATTACTCTCACCTCTCTTGGCATCATCACACTAGGCTACATAAGAGAAGCTACATTTAAGAGAGGTTACACAGAGAGTAGCGTAAGGAAGGAACCAAAACAAAGAGAAAGCAAGAGGATGGGACGCAAAGGAGAGACCAAATAAAGAAAAGTTACATAGAGTGTAGCATGGAGAAAGAACCAAAACAAAAAGAAAGCGACAAGCAAGGGACACGCAGGGGACAGATCAAAGAAAGAGACGACATATAGAGAATGGCCAAGAGAAAGTTCAAAATGAAAAGAAGTAGGAAGAAGGAACCGAAACAAAAGAAAGCAAGAGCAAGAGACATGCAGAGGAGAGACTAAAATAAAAAGACAAACAGAGAGAAGCAACATAGAGAAACCAAGAGAGAGAAAGAGGGAGAGATTGAAGGTAGAGACTTTTAAAAGGAGAAGAGGCTATGAGCAAAAGGGGCATTAGAGGGAAGACAGAGTAAAAAAAAGAGAAAGGTGGAGGGAGAGAAAGAGAGACCAAGAGAAAGAAAGAATGAGAGACCAGAGTGGAAGAGTGAAGAGAGCACATAAGGGGCAAAGAATTGAGGAAAGAACTCAACAAAAGAAAAGAGTGGTAGAACTTATACCTACTTACACTTGAGGAGAACTCATGTTGGTGTTCCATTTTCTTTGGTTTTGCCTTGATCTAGTTTTTTATTGTGCATTTTAAACTATTAATACTGTGAAGTTTTGTTTTTAGTAAGAGATTAAAGTAAGGGAGAGCCACCATCCTTATAGCTACGGAAGCCCGATTTCCTTATGCTTCTATAATATCATAGAGGCTGAAATTTTGAAGGGATGGGTGTACTAAACCCACTTTTGAGTGTGGCGCACCAAATACCTATCCCCTCTAAAAACAATTAAAAAAGAAAAATGTTTCAAAAAAATAAAACAAAATATGTAGTTGAGTTCATAAAATTTTTTGAGAATTTTTAGTATTGATTCGAAAATTTTTTGATAAAGATTGGGAAATTTAACCATATTATTTTTATCAATTCTTTTTGTTTTCAAAAAATATAAAAAATCTCTTTGACAAAAAATATTCTGATTTCTTTGTTTAGTTTGATAAAATTAATACTATTTTTTTATGAATTTCTAAAATTAATTTGAAAAATATAAAAAATTATGTAGTACTAGTAATTAAAATTATTTGTTTATGTCAAAAAAAAAATGAAAAGGTCCATATCCAAACTCATGTGCATTGGTTTCCTCTTTATTATTATTTTATTTTTCATTTAAAAATAATTTTATACTATTCACGTGCATAAAATCTATTAGTGTTCTCTACTATTCACTACTCTTAATTTTATTTATGTCTTATACTATTTACGTACACAAATTTCATTTGTGTTTTACACTATTTATGTACACGAATTTTATTTATGTTTCACACTATTTATCACTCTTAATTTTACTTGTATTTTGCACTATTTACATACAATAATTCTTTTTGTGTCACACTATTCACAATTCTTAATTTTATTTGTGTCCTTTATCATCATTTTCTTCTTTCTTTCTTTAAATTCAAATTTTTTTCAACAATAAAAAAGGGAGTTGTCAGTTAACTAGTCATTATTTAACTATTCTGAAAAATATTATATCATGAGCTTAGTAATTAACTAGCATAATTTTATTACTGTATTTAAAAAGATACATAACTGTTTTTCAAAATCCCTATTCAAGTTAGGCAAACGTTTTTAAATTTAGTCAAGTTAGGTACATAATTATTTTTCAACAAATCTTAGTTAAGTTAAGCAATTGTTTTTCATGTAGACCCTAAACGAATTAGGCATCAAATTAATTTTTTTCACGATAATAGTTAAATGCTACTCATTAGCGGTGATAATTTTGAATTACACTTGATCAAATACAAAATCAGTAGTGGAACAATAAAATGAAAAAAAATATAATAAATTAAATTTTTTTGACAAGACACAAAGTATAATTTTTTAAATCAAAATAATAAGACTAATGTGATATCAAAAAGATGTTATATAATAACTAATACCTTCTCTATATATAATTAACTCTAAATCTATTTGTTTATAATGTAGATCATACTTTTTGATATTTAATTTTACTATTTTAATTTAAGTTAATGATAATTTAATTTTATTTTTTTTCAAACAACTCATTTCTAAATTTTTATCTCTCATGAGCGGTATCACGTGTCGACAGAATAGGCTCACCGTCTATTTCACCATGGGCTTAGACATGTCGTAGCCATTATTCTATGAGTCACTTGGACCTAAATGTTCTAGAGATTATCCAGCCACAGATGTGAGAGCATGTGAGGGAGGAGATCAAGCAGGAGAGAAGATATCGTGGTTAGTGAAGCTAATCGGCAGTTGTCAGAGTAAATGAGATAGCATTTTAATGATATGATAGGTGCACACGTGGCCTAGATGGAGGCCATATGCTGGCAGAAATTTTGAGCCAGTTTGTGGCTCAGCCGGGAGCTAATGGATCACTTAGATCAACCATCACCGCGGCAATGATAGACTTCATTAGTCTAACAGTCACTGATTTAGATTACAATATACTTTTGACGCTAATCAGTACGTAGATTCTAGATTTAGATTGCTTATTAAAATTTAATTGGATCTTTATTATAATTTTGAGGTAATTTTATAATATCTATTTTAATTTTAAATATTTTATTACATTTTTATTTATTTTATATTAATATAAAAAATTTATAATAAAATAATAAATTTGATATGGATTCGTGTGTTATACTGACAGCTTGAGCTGTCAAGAATCGCACAGTTTTTCTTAGTGTTTTTTATTTGTGGGCACTTTATGATTGGTATTGTTTAAACATAAAATATTAGATCTATCAGGCAAAGAATTTGAACTTGTAAAACAAAATTATATATGCATAATTATTGGTAAAGGTGTATATAAAAAATTTGTAAAAAATATCATACATGTATCATTATCCAAGAGTTATTTGCTAGAAGGCATATTAAATAATACTGATAATAACTTTGTAAAAAAAAAAAATTGTTTATAATTATTCCAGAAAATTTGTGAAAAACCTGCGCCAAATAAAATGTTCCCATATATATAATTTACCCATGGACATTGCACATCATGAACTACATGCAAAAGTACACAGAGCGATTGAGTAATCAAGCTAGAAAATTGAATAATTATAAATAATGAAGTTATTTTAATCACAAGTTACACAATTGTCACCTTTATATTTTTGGGTTATATTCAAATTCGTATTGTATGCCCGTGAGCATCAGCTCTGGGGGCACAGATGCTGGACTTCCCCGATCTCAACCGTGAGTTCGATTCCCGTCTTCTACTTTCCCAAAGCCATCTAGGCTCATGTAATACCAACTAAAAAAAAAATTTCGTACTGTATGAAACCACTACAATTTTTGCGCAAAGACGTTTTTGTGTGCAAAGAAAAAAAAAAAAACCACACTTCCATTACTTAATTACCAAAACAGACACACACATAGCGTCCATTCTATTCAGAAATGACCAATTCTAAATAATTTAATTTATTTATATGAAATATATGGAAAAATCAATCAACGAGGGTGAAGACGAGAATGGGTGCAATAGTTTCAACTTTGAGCCTGGTCAAGTCTCGCGCGCTAACGTTAAATCCGCATTTATTCTTGAAAGCAACTTTAATATGTGTGAAGGTCAAGAATTAGCCGCGCACATCACCTTCACCCAGTTGCGTTCATTTGCCTTGTGCAGGCTAAGCCCCTAGAGAGAGCTTTTTAGAAGGAAAAGAAAAGAACTTCATTCAGTGCTTTGGGAACAAAGCATGGGCTGGAAGCAATGGTAAAGCAATTATTCCTACGCGGTATACCCATCATTCTATGGATTGTAACTCATAAATGAACACTTGTACACTTGCATATATCCTAGTATTTAAGAAAGCTAGATATCATTTTCCAAAGCACAAATCGAATCCCCTCCATCTTAATAGTTCCAAACATAACAAGGGCGAGCTCCATATATTCCTTTTCCTAGTTAGTCTGACAAAACCCAGAGAAATTCATTGAAGGCATCAATTTGCTTTTGCTTTGCCAAAATGTCATTAGCCAACTTAGTTGTAATTGGGGTTTTGTGACAAGTCCAATTTATTATGACAGCCTCCGTTTTTGACTTTGGTCTTACCAATGAACAAATCAACACGGACAGACGGTGTGCTTTACAATGAAAATTACAGAATAAAGCAAAAGTATTAGCGTTTGATGAAAAGGTCACCGGTGGATATATTCTGTATATGACTCCTTCATGCTCAAACAACTAAAGGGCCGCGCAAGCTGAAATGGGAAGTCAATAAAAGAAAAGGAGACTTTGGGTCTTCGAATATTTAATTATGAAATAATTGCACATGGCAGTTAATCATTCATTTGAATAGCACACCCATTTGGTTCGCAAAGAAAAAATAGTTCTGATATTGATATTTCAACTTGTCGTGGAAGTTAGAAATTAAGTCGATTATATAATTTATGCGTGGGGTTTCTTCTGGTCGAGAATGGTATGATCGATTAGTTGTGCGCCACTGGTATTTCAGATTGTCGGTGTGGCTAGTGTCAACTCCATCCCCTGCTTCACATTATGTGAACTTCAAAACTCACGGCACCCTCCGCGGCTACCAACTTTGCTGCGAATGGTCTTGGCTTTTGACATTTTGATGATCGGATTGAACAAAGCTACTTTTTTTTTTTTTCTTCTTCGTTTTTTTCTTCCTTAATTGGCATCATTCGACGAAAATTTTATTTGTAACGACGGACTTGATGCCTGTTTCCCTTGATTGTGAATCAATTTTACAGTATGTCGACATTTTAAATACTTTTCTTGTGAGAGAGAATTGAAGATTCCTTTACCAATTGGTCGTTGAAAAGTACCTTGAATTATTTTCCCCTTTCATAACTCAACTTGCGTGTTGAATACTGTGTAGACATCCATGCTTACTGTTGGCTCCACTCGTACGTTTCTCATCACCTTCATTTTAAAATCTCCTATCAATCACACCAAATATATTTCAGAAAATCTATTTTAATATTTTTAATTATTTAATATTTATATTTTTTAACATAAAATTTTGAATTAATTTAATTTTAAAACTTTATGTATAAAATTTAATAAATTTAATAAAGTATTTCATATTATAAAAATTAATTTAAATAAAATTATAAAAATAAAGAGTACCAAAAACTGTCTATAACAATAAAATAACTTCCTTTTTCTATTTGGATGGTGGTTACAGATAGAAAAAGAAACAAAAACTCTAGAAAGGAATTGTTAGAGGCATAGGGATCCCAATATATATAATTAATAATACTAAATGGGAAAGTCTTTCTCTTTCATAGGCATGCCTTGAACTTATGATGATCGATTGACCCCGTTACTCTTATTAGTGTGAAATGTTGCGGAAGGGGGAAGCACGTGAACAGTCGCCCCATTAAAATATTGATCCTCCACTGCTATGAACAGAACCAAGTTACATCTCTATGACATGTTCTTGCGTGCACTTACGTTAATTACGCTATTAGTCTTGCAATTCTGCTTCAAAATTTATTTATAGTTATCAAACACCTAATACTCTTACTAATTAAATAAAAGTTTTACAAAGACATAATTATCTTTTTTTCTTTTTCAAATTTATCAACTAGCAAGTTTCACAGATTAAAATATAAAATATTATAAATATAAATAAAATTTTTTGAAATTTAATTTATAAAAATAATTTTTTTTTAATTTCAAATATGAAAGTACATCGTAATCATTCCTAAAAAATTCAATATATATTTTCTTGTTTATTTTGTTAAAATAAAAAGAAAGTTAAAATATATCAAACTCTTTTATATTTTTATTTTATTATAAATTTTTTTTATACTTTTTATTATAATAATAAACATGTTATATTTTAAAATTATAATAATTTATTTTTTATTAAAAAATTATCTAAATATTAATGAACTATATAATTTTTTATCAAAAATTGAAATCACTTCCTTAAAAATCTTCTTCTATTAGATAAAATTAGATATATTAATTCTAAAAAGTAATTTTTTTAAAGATTATGAACATCCAAACTATATAATTATATATAAAATTTTATTATAAAAATTTTTATTTAATTACAATTTTAATGAATCATCACATAAGATTTTATTTTATTAATAAAAATATATGAAAGAGATTTTAATTTCAATAAAGAATTATATATTAAGTTAAGATTTAAATAATTTTTTAATTAAAAAAGTAAATTATTATAATTTTAAAATATATATTTGTTGTGACTATTGAAAATATAAAAAAATTTTATAATAAAATAAAAGCGCAAGGTTTCATATATTTTAAATGAAAAAGAATGATCAAATATATAAACAACAGAGCCGAAAATTAAAGACGAAAAAGAGAGAAAGATATGAAGCCTCCGTAGAAAATGTTTCCGAATAAAGGAATCCAGTAGTCAAAAGTTCTTTTTCTTGTTTATGGTAGACTTTTCTACAATTGGTGTCGTTTTCTGGTGAACTTATTATTCTTTCCTTGCACTCTTGCACCTTGCTTGCTCCATTACTATATATATAAACACCCCTTCACACCCCACCCCCACATCAACAGCATCTCTAACTCCCTCAACTTCCTCTAGCTCTCTCTTTATTTCTCCCCCGTCATCGTCCGTTTCCACCCTCAATTTCCGCCATGGTTCTCTCCAAGACCGCCTCCGAGACCGACGTCTCCGTCCACTCCACCTTCGCCTCGCGTTACGTCCGCGCAGCCCTTCCCAGGTATATCTCTTGTGATCTATTTCATCATGCATTTACTTAAGGAACGGCGGTGATGAATGAATAATAGTAAATATTGATGAATGGTGATCGATCGATGTGATTATGTATTAGGTTCAAAATGCCGGAGGAGTCGATCCCGAAGGAGGCAGCGTACCAGATCATAAACGACGAGCTCATGCTAGACGGCAACCCAAGGCTGAACCTGGCCTCGTTCGTGACCACGTGGATGGAGCCTGAGTGCGACAAGCTCATCATGGCCGCCATTAACAAGAACTACGTCGACATGGACGAGTACCCTGTCACCACTGAACTCCAGGCATGTCCCCTGAATCTCCATCCACCCTTTGATTTCTACCTCCTATACTTTCAGAATATTAAGACAATACGACTCAGTCACTAATTAGGAAATTAGTCGTTTTATTTGGATTAGGTGAGATTATTAAAATAATTCTATTATATATGGATGAATTTTATTAAATTCTTACATACCTAACTTCAACATTTTGTACACACCAAATATAAAGAAAAATGATAAATGTACATGATGTCTCCAGTGTAGAGAGAGAAGGAGGGGTAAGAATATCAAAGAGTGTGTAAAATGTATACAAAATTTATTTATATAAATATTAATATTAAATATAATATATAGTTTATTACAATGAAAAATATAATTTAGGTGAATAATGTAGATTCGTTGAACCATTGTGAGTGGTACTCGGTTTTGGTTGTAATTAATTTCAAGATGGGTCCCTTGAATGGGACTTACACCAGATAGGCTCGTTTGTTTTATTGGTTTGTGTTAGAACCCACCAATTAAAAATGTATAATTAAGATTTATAAATCTTGTCACTCACAGATTTATAAATTTTATATTATATTTTTTAATTATTAATCATTCATAATTTGAGTGCCCCCGGGAGGGTGATCTTGAATCAATTTTATATTTTGTCATTGCGTAGAGGACAGGACAGCCTTGCATCGGAGTTTGATGCCTAAGATTTGAGTAAAATTTTATTTTAATTTTCTAAAAATTAATTAATTTTAATTTTAATTTTTTATTAACAAAAATTTTTAATTAAATTTTTTAAAAATTAAAATTAATATAAATTAAAATTTTTAATTAATTAATAAATAATATTAAGATAATTATTGATGTGATAGAATTTATTAATGCGTCATTAACATCGTTATGACACAACAATTAAATTTTGTCGTATCACAATTATCATAATAACATTATTTATTAATTAATTAAAAATTTTAATTAATATTAATTTTAATTTTAATTTTTAAAAGATTTAATTAAAATGTTTTATTTATAAAAAATTAAAAATAAAAATTAATTCATCTTTAAGATATTAAAATAAAATTTTACTCGTAAAATTATCTGTTGCAAAGTCGCGACTCGTGATCCATGACCATTCCAGTTTTCAATATATAGCCCTCTAATTTCCTTTTGTTTTGCCTCTCCTTCGGCTAGCTTTCAATCAAAGGTGACCCACCCGCACAAGACACAGCTTAGACTTACATTTCAACTCTAAAAACATTGGCTGTTGCCTGTTTGATCTTTTCTTTCTGTTGTCTGTTTCCTTCTTCCTTGGGTGAGAATTCAAAAGTCAAAAGTCTCAAAACATTGCTAATTTCACTTAGTATATCAGCTTGGCCGTGGGAGAGACGTCAAAAAAGTTGAACTATAGCTAACATAATCGCCAATGACTGTACTACAAAATCGCTTAATGATGTTATTAATTTTTTAAGTATTCCCCAATGGGAAAACTTGCACGACAACCAAGCACACAACCATATCCTTGTTTCCGTCTTTCTATGTCATGGAAAAGATTAGCCTGCCAAAAGCATTTTTTTTCCTTTTTGAAAGTTTAGTTATGCTCTTCACGCGCTAATAAGTTGTACATTTTCACTGTAACTATTTTTTATTCAATTCATTTCGAAAAGTGGGTCAAAGTCAGTCGTATACCAAAGATTGCTTCGCTTTTTTTTTTTTTTTTTTTCTTGAGTTTGAACTTGATGTGATCAACGGGCTACGCATCTTTATTTTTTATTTTTCTTGTCGTTAATGGGTACAGAAAGTGAGAGGCACCGCTAAGTGTGGGACCATTTGATTGGGAGACATTTAGGAGATGAGGAAGGCTCAATCAAGGCCGAGATGGCCGCCATAAGTACTAGGTGGTCCAATTAAACCATATTGGGCTACTCTTTCATGTCGGCACCATCTTTTAAGTTGCAATAGTTATTGTTCTTATTATAAATATTAACTTTAGAATTTAAATTTTTTTATTTTTATAATTTTTTATTTTTTAAATTTAATAAATATAATTTACCTTTTTCTTTTATTACTTTTTTTCTTTATAATTTTTTTCTCTCTCACTCTTAACATCCTCTGCCTTTATCCTAATCCTAACTTTAGTTGCCGTTGCCTGTCCTTCATTGGCCAATGGTCAAACAAGATAACTTGGGTTAATTTTGTACTAGAAAAATTGAAAGTTGACCAGATCTTTTGTTTTTTCTCATTTTTTTTTTTCACTTTGCCTACAGAATCGGTGTGTGAACATGATTGCTCATCTTTTCAATGCACCACTTGGAGACTCAGAGGCTGCAGTTGGTGTTGGCACAGTTGGGTCTTCAGAGGCGATAATGTTGGCTGGATTGGCCTTCAAGAGGAAGTGGCAGAACAAAAGGAAAGAAGCCGGCTTGCCTTACGACAAGCCCAACATTGTTACTGGTGCCAATGTTCAGGTTTGCTGGGAAAAATTTGCAAGGTACTTCGAAGTGGAACTCAAAGAAGTCAAACTGAGGGACGGATATTATGTCATGGACCCTGAAAAAGCAGTGGAAATGGTAGATGAGAACACCATCTGCGTTGCTGCTATCCTTGGTTCCACATTAAATGGAGAGTTCGAAGATGTCAAGCGTTTGAATGATCTCCTAATCGAGAAGAACAAGCAAACTGGGTACCAATCTCTCTTCCATTGTTGCACATGCCTGATACTTGTTTTTATCCACAATGTAATTCTACTTTGGACCTGAATGATTGGTTTTTCATTCTTTCCTTTACAGATGGGATACTCCAATTCATGTGGATGCAGCCAGTGGCGGCTTCATTGCTCCCTTCATTTATCCAGAGCTTGAGTGGGACTTCCGATTACCGCTAGTGAAGAGCATCAATGTCAGTGGCCACAAGTATGGTCTAGTCTATGCCGGAATTGGTTGGGCCATTTGGAGAAGCAAGGGGGACTTGCCTGAAGAACTCATTTTTCACATTAACTATCTTGGTGCTGATCAACCCACCTTTACCCTCAACTTCTCCAAAGGTAACATATACAGTTGGTTTAAGAACATCCAGAAAATTAGGCCAATATTACTAGCCTCAACTTCTTTGTTCCATTGTAGCTGTATGTAAGAAAATGCTAATTTGTCCTTCATAAGTAATTCAATGCAGGTTCTAGTCAGGTTATTGCTCAGTACTACCAACTAATTCGCTTGGGTTACGAGGTAAGAAGCCTAACCCAACAAACCCATTTTTGTTATTGAAAAACTGAGTTCAGGGGTGCGTCTTTTTGTGTATGTGCCCAGGCATGTGCAGAAAAGCACTGATGATTGCTGCAAAAATTCATGTGTGTTGGGTTTGCAGGGATACAGGAATGTCATGGAAAATTGCAGAGACAACATGTTGGTACTCAAAGAGGGACTCGAAAAGACCGGGCGGTTTACCATTGTATCCAAAGACGATGGGGTGCCACTGGTGGCCTTTACATTGAAAGATCACAGCCACTTTGATGAATTCCAAATCTCAGACATGTTGAGGCGATTTGGGTGGATAGTGCCAGCTTACACTATGCCTCCTGATGCCCAGCATGTGACTGTGCTCCGTGTTGTTATTAGAGAGGACTTCTCAAGAACACTTGCTGAGCGTCTTGTGATTGATATCCAGAAAGTGTTGCATGAGCTGGACTTGCTTCCTGCAAAGGTGATCAATAACACCAGTATTACGGTGAGTGCAGCACCGGTAGTCAATAATGGGAATTGCACTGTGGTTGCCAAGAAGAGTGCATTGGAGACCCAAAGGAAAATCACTACGGCTTGGAAGAAGTTTGTGATGGAGAGGAAGAAGTTGAATGAGAAGATGAATGGCATTTGTTAATTGTTGAGGCATTATAAGTTTATGGATTAGCGTAATTAAAAACCATAAAATTTAAAAGGGCCGGAAGTGTGTTTATTTCTTCTCAATCTAATGTTTCTGTGAGCAATGCTCATTCCGTTGTTACTAACATATAGGCTAGTTTTGTAGCAGAGAAAAAAAAACAGCTTGTTTTCATTTGTATAAACGCTCATTAGTTGGTGAGATATTCCACAATTTTAAGCATTGAAAGTTAAATTATGTTTATATTAAAGTTCTAAATGAAATTATTTTTTAAGTTTTTAAGTAAATTTTTATAATTTAAAATCGTTCCTATAATTTCTGCTGATTATATCTTATATTTTTATTATTATAAAATATTATAATACTATTAATTAATGTGTATATATGACCCCAACAATACATGAAAAAATGTTGCTGCTGTATGGCTTGAACGCTCCCCCCTTGATCTCAAGCCCTATCCTTCTCCCGTTATGCTGCCTCTTCCTTCTTTCGCATGTGGGTTGAAAGGGATAGATAGAGAGAGAAACGAGTGTTTCTGGATCTACTACTTTCCTTGTGAAACCATGGCGAGACGGCATCTTGCTCTTCACCACCTATGGATCTCTGTGATTCTGCTCGTAGTTGTTCACCATGGTAGTTGTTTTACCTCCTTGGTGTTGCACCAGAGGATTTCTTAAAGGTGCTTCATTCCATTTCTTCAATCACATGTATCTTATGTGTCAATTAGCTTCAATTCCATTTGCAAATGCATGGCTTCATGATTGAATTTCGGATCAGATGAGTTCTAGCTAGTCTTAAATTTTATGATTTTGCTTTTACTTCCTTTGTTTGCCTTGAGATCTTTGTCATTTCCAC
Organism: Dicorynia guianensis; assembly: GCA_037013595.1. Lineage (NCBI taxonomy): Eukaryota > Viridiplantae > Streptophyta > Magnoliopsida > Fabales > Fabaceae > Dicorynia > Dicorynia guianensis. The sequence goes on along the minus strand of JASUAB010000002.1, from coordinate 16,444,993 downwards.
ATTTGGGTGCTGGCAGTTTTGAATTTCTGGAAACAATTGGCGAGCTGGTCCTCTCTTCCAACGTGGGTTGATGAAATCTGAGCTTTTCGTTGTCGCATTTGCATTAAAGGATTCTGGCTGTGAATTTTTGTTTTCACCTCGCCAGCCCCTGCCAATGGAAAAAAAAAAAAAAAGAAAAACGCTTTTTGGTTTTAACTAGAAATTCATGTGTTCAAGTAGTAGACTGTAATGAATTATGCTAGATCCTAACGGCAATCTCCAAGGTCTTGGGCCGACATAATTGCCAGTTTCTTCAGCTGATTTAATCATATCAAGGGTGATCAACGAAAAAAAACAGCAATAGCTTTATTAATCGTAACCTTTATTTTTTAATTTTATGATCATTGGTGACAGGGGGATCCACTGAGGGTGAAAGTGAACAAACTGACTTCTACAAAAATACAGCTTCCTTACTCCTACAATTCATTGCCTTATTGTCACCCAAATCGCAACGTTGTTAGTGCAGAGAATCTTGGTGAAATTTTCGGGGGTGATCCATTGAAAACTCTACCCATGTGGTTTGTTAATTTGTGCAGAAGAATGAAGAGGTAACCATGGCTGAAGATGAAGAGCTAAGAAGAAGAAAGAGGCAGTCATGGTAGTAGAGGGAAAGAGCTAAAGATTTAAAGGGAAGGAGGGTTTAAGCCACATCAGCATAATTTTTTTATTTGTTGATTGGGTGACAACTTGGTGATATTTAATATGTCACATATCATATAACTAATGTTATTATAGCATTCTGTATCGGTAGAGATTTAAAATATAAATGATAGAAATTATAAGAATTTGTTAAGGTGGTTTTAAATTATAAAGACTTATTTAAAAATTCAACCTAATTATAAAAACTTGCATAATAATTTAACCTAATTTATATATTATGATGTATGGATTATCTTTGTAAGTAAATGTTTTTTTTCTACACTTTAGTTTGTGACCTGATTTCAGCAAGAAAAATTTAACTCATTAAATTTGTATACTAAATATTTATAGACATAATTATAATGTATTAATCTAGTAAATCTTACAATTGAATCTGTGTATAATAAATTTAATAATTTAATTTTTTTAAGTGAGTATTTAATAAAATTTAATTTATAAATAAAATTTATAACCAAGACTCTAGAGGGTGGAGCGTATCAATTCAGCGTCAGAGAGTGGTGATCTTGCCAAGGCAAGAGTGTTTAGCATGCATTTAGCAGTCTTTGATTTTCTGTAGTGTGGGCAAGGATCTCTCACAACCCCATAATATGAGTGTGAGACTTGTTTGCATAAGTTTTCACAAGCAGGACCAAGCTTCGGCGGCTGTGGCTGCAGATGCGATGAGTGAAACAATGGTTTCAGTCAGAGAAGCTAGCATAGTGTGACAAATTAGGCTGTCTTGCCTTGTCGAAAAACAATGGGTAGGGCTTCTGGTGTTATTCACGATGGGGGAGGGACAAAAATGGGTTCCATCAATATATCCGTTAAGGCATAGCTTATAGCAAGGATTGAAGTTGAGTTCTCCACAATGGTCTTGAGACCGTGAGTTTGAGAGGAAGTTGAGTTCTCCACTCTACCTTCACGTCCCATTGCATGCACATAAATTATTTCAACAAGTAATACGTTTATTATTATCCTTAAAGTTTTATCAATGGATAAATTTATTTAGAAAATTTGTTCATTCTTTTAATTTGAACACATACCCCAAGTATCTATATTATAATTCCTATTATCTATAACTTTTATTAAAATCTTACATAGTCAACACATATGCAAAATCTGAAACTTTTGTCTACATTCATAGAGTATTTCTATTCTTACACACATTGAAATCGTCAAAAGTTTTATCTAAAAGAATTTCAATCACTAATTTTATTGAATCATACAGTTATAACAATAAGAACCAACTGAACAATGATCTACAGTTTTTTTCCTGAACTATTTTGAAATGGCCTTTTAATGGCAGCTTCTTTTCCCAAATTCATATACGACTTAGCCATTTGGAAAGTTCACACGTGAGTGTACGAAATACCAGCTTAATAAAAGTGGTATATTGGATGAAGTGAGTTTTATAATTTAAGATATAAGACTTAATATATTTAATAATTCTTATTATTTTAATTAACTACCTAATAAAAATGCAAAATAACATCACCTTAACCATTTTGCACAAATTAAATATAAAATATTATTTTTTACCATAAAATGTACACTTTAAAGAATATAATATTAATTAAATGTACACTTTAAGGTGGCAGCAGTGGCAGTTCGGTATAGATTGGGTCAATCATTGAAGTAGCACAAGGTTTAGGTTCTAATTTCTAAATGGGCCCCTTGAATGTAACTTATGGCAAGTTTATTTTGCGTGTGATAACATCCACCAATTAAAATTATAAATTTAACTTGTACCAAAAAAAAGAATTGCAAATCTAATTAACTTATAAACTTGTTTCAGTATACTCAATGGACAATTTAATTGCTTAAAAGATATATATAACCTCATTCACGATTTGGGTGGAATGATTATAAAAAGTAGGGGAGGCCTTGCGTGTAAGTTTTGGATTAGATTCCTGTTTTCAAGTATTTTATCATATAAAGTACACTAACCTCAACCCGTAATTATATTAAGGGATGTAATCAATACACATCATTTAACATGTCGTCTTTCTTATTTTATTTTAACTTAATAAAACTTTGACATGAATTTTCATCACTTTCTCATCAATTTTTTCTTTCTTAACCAAACTACTCTTCATAAACTTGTTCTCCTTCTCTCCTTGCAGCTTTGAAGCAACTTCTTTCGTATTCTCTGGAGTAATTTATTCCCAGATAAAGCATTAAGTTCCTTTGCTAATCCATATCCCTCTTCCTACAAAACTAGCAATAATTAAATGATGGGAAACTGTGTGACCAGTGAAGGACGTTTCTAATTCCAATTTAAAAAACTCAGACAAGCCCACCTGCAACAGACCGTAGTACACCCCTCACTCCTGCAATTCAGGTTTTTTGAGATTTCGATAATGAGGGCTTTAACCTCGCTCTTTGTAAACCTTCTTACTCTTTTGTGCGATAATTTTTTTTTTTTTTTTGTAAATTTTGTTTCTGAAGTTTTTTGATTGGTTCCTGAAAATCTGTCGGATAGGAATAACAAACAATTTAACATTCTGGGGTGATCAGTATTCTGCAAATTAAGTTAATTTTGTGTCTGCAAATATCTTGATATAGTAACGCTGTTGTTTCACTTGAGCTTTCATACTCAAAGTCCGAAGCAACATAGAGATCAGTTCATGAGCTTGCATCTTTGTCATTTTATTGGTTTATTGGGTTCGGGTGGAGTGCTTTGATATCTAGTTTTTAACTTTTACTTATTTGGGCAAGAAAGTGATGAAAATTAAATTCAAAGTTTCATTAAATTAAAATAAAATAGGATGACATGTATTAATGACATCTCTTTTAAATAATGTATATTGATCTTGACTCTTACTATAAGTTAAAAGTTGAGATCATGCACTTAGGGGTGGGCATGGTTCGGTTTGGATCAGGGCAAATCCAATTTCTTCCTATCCAAATGATTTATACAAACTGAAGTTAAGCGGCTTGGTTGGGTTACAGCAGTTCACGTGGGTTTAAACGGTATCCAAATTTTGAGAGCTTGGTTTGGGAACCAAATCCATCCCTATACGTCTTCATCTTCTTCTATCGCTGCTTCTCGATCTTTCTTTTCCCTAATGCTTCTGGGCAGAAAGAACCACATCTCTCTAGCAACAAATTAGTTGGCCAACATAATGCAAACCAGCAAAGGGATGGGCAACAAATCCAGATCCCACAAGAAGATGTTTCGACCCATGAGCAAAGAGAATCAAGTAGAGGCTCCAAGGGGAATTTCGTGTCCAACAATGAGAAATAGATGGGTGACAGATCTAGATCCCATAAGAGGAAGATGTTTTGATGCATGAGCAAAGAGAATTGAGTGGAGGCTCCAAGGGGAATTTTTTGTCCAACAATGGGAAAGAATGTCAATTTGAGCGACTGGTGCAGAATTTGGAGCTATCAATCGCTGCAAGCAAAAGCCATCTTCGGCAAAGGTATTGTGGCAAAGGTCGACAGTTGCAAAGAAGAGAATCAAACGTAACTTTGAATTTGTTCCCTTTTTCAACAACTGAAATTTGGAACTAGTTTAGTAGTTTTATTTTGTTTTCGGGTTCATTTGTATTATTTAGGGTGACTATTGCAAAATCCAATGCCGACCATATAAACCCATGTATAATTGAACTATAAAAAATAACCAATGAACTGACCCAATCCAATATGTACATATTTGTGGGGCAATTTTAGTCGGCTTTATATCCCACTCCTCAATACACTTCACATGATAAAATATTTTAGAGGAGCCTAATCCTTTTGAGTCAACGTTATACTTTGGGATTGGGCAAAGGACATCGTTGCATTTTTTGCTTTACACGGTTTGATACTTTTAAGATTTTAGTTTTGTAAAATTCTGTTACAAAGTTGTGATTCCTGATATCTGACCATTTTCAATTGTAGCCCTCTCTACTTTCTTTTTCTTTTCTTTTTGTTTTGTCCTTCAGCTAACTTCCATTAAAGGTGACCTAGTGACCCATGTACAGGTTGGGATTGGGAGACTTTCGCTTTGAAAGTTACATTGTGTAATAAGAAAGAGATAGAGATAAAATTAAAAAAAAATAAGCAAAAAAAAAAAAGCTTAGAATCCACATATTTAAATGCAAAGTGATAAAAAAAAAGTTTAAAAAAAAAATTAGGTAATCCAAATCCCTCATCAACACATGGAAAATTGTAGCCTTACCAAAGTTTATGGTTCTTGGATCCAAAACCTTAATCTTTGACCCATTTATTGTTTTCTAAAGTTTAATTATATTTTTACGTACTTAAAAATCTTCACTATAATTGTTTTTATTTAGTTCATAAGAATAATATTCATTTTCTGATGGTGACACACTTAAACCCATGAGCCAATTGAAATATATGCAAAAAAAGCGGTACACCGATTGAGAGGTAGTGCAAGTGTGGGAGCATTTGATTAGGAGACATTTAGGAGATGGGCGAGCCTCAATCAATGCCGTGATAGGGGCCATTGACATGGTCCAATTAAACCATATTGGGTTACTCTTCTGTGTCGGCATCATCTTTGGTCTGTCCTAATTAACAAATGAGAAAAAAATTGTTACAAGGGGTCATGTGTTGTGTCCACTTGGACATGCAATAAGATGGAATTGATTAATTAAATAGTATCTCTTAAGAATAACTAATTTGATAAGTTCTAATTAAACTATCAAACAAATTAGTTAATTTATTTTTGATTTGTTTAAAAATATAATCTAACTAATTATGTAAGTCAATTTAAGTTTAAACTAACTTAACCTTAAGAGATAAGACTCCTAATTAGAGTGCAACTCTACGTATAGGGAGTCATAGTTAAAATAAGTTTTATCTAATGGTAAATATTTAAAAAGGAATAAGAGTGTAGAAAAAGACTACAGACTTAATAGAGAAAAATTTCACACACAAGAAAATAACCTAATGGTGAATATTTAAAAAGGAATAAGAGTGTAAAAAAAGACTACAGACTTAATTGAGAAAAATTTCACACACAAGAAAATTTTCTAGCTCCTTACTCTCTCAAAAAAATTTTCCTTAAGGTACCATCTTACACCTTTGGGATTTGGAACATGTATTCTTAGAAGGCTCTAGTAATATCTCCATAACCACAGGAAGAGCAGCACGTATGTTTGTGATCTGATATCTAGTAGCGATGATCGTGATGTAATAGCTAGTAGTTGTGGTTGTGTTTGTGCCGCAATTAGAATGGTAGTTGTGTTGCTGAGTTTATGATTAATAGATCACAGAGGTAGATCCATGAGTGAAAGGCACAAGTAGATCATAAAATAAGTGAGATCTTAATCTTTGGAAAAATTTAAGATAAAACCCACAATGTGTGAATTTTTTCAACAGTGGTATCAGAGCCCTCTATGCCTGCTTTCATCTTTGTGCACGTTGTGTGTGCTTTGTGCCTTACATGATTTAAATTGCACATTTTTAAGCAATTTTTGTCCTTAATAAGAAACCTACTTTTGAGCTATTTTTAAGAGTTTGATTGGGCATGTGTTTTGAAATCTTCATATAGATTTGTTCTATGTAACAAGATCTTTAGAACAACATAATATATACATGAATCAGAGTTTGGATGAGAAAGATATGGAGGCAAGAAGTTGCCTTTGTGATCATCCAAATCCGTAGAAATTTGTTTTTGTGACAAACCCAAATGTGTCGGCCAATTTTTAGATGATCAAATGTGATTTGTTTTCTATGAATCATATATCATTATATCTATGACATTTTAATGGTATAAAGATCACACCAAAATGATCTGAACTGAGAGAGATATGGGCATGCAAAGTGTGCTTTACGGCCATGATAAACATGGAATTAGTGTTGCTAAAGGTTGAAGATGAAGTCTTCAACCAACTCCCTTAGGATGGTGCATGTGCAACATGCACTGTCATATTGAATGTGTTTCACTAAAAGCATGGTGTCCTCGAATGATTCTGCCTTTGTGCTTAGAATCATTGTATGATGTCTCTAAGTTGCTATGTGGTTTTCATGCATTACCATCATGGTTGTGCAAGTCGTGAAATGGAAATAAAAAACCTCACACACCTATATGGTGCATGGGGGTGTGTAAGCAATGGTTTTCCATATTTTTCACCAAAACTTTTTCAATAAACTCCCTTTTTCAAGTACTTTCTAGCTACATGCTCAAAAGAACCTAAAAATAATTTATTTTTTTAATTATTGTTATGATAAGTGTGTAGACACCTTATTTTGTCCGTCCCACTTCTCAAAACTTTAACATAAATTACAAACCCAAACTTAAACTAAAAATAACAAGATAAAATAAGATTAAGTCCAAAATATAATTAAACCCAAAAATAAAACTAAGCCCACACCTAAAAATAAAATTTTAAAATAAAACTAGAAAAAATAAAAGATAACCAAAATTTAAAAATGATAGTATAAGATAAATAAAAAGAAATAAGCTAATAAAAATAAGGATACAAGATAAAAATAATATGATAAAAAATACAAGATAAAATTTGTAATCCAAGAAAAATCTCAAATCAAAAATAAGAGAAAAATTCAAAAAATCAGAAAAATCAAATAAATTCAAGATAATTCAAAAAATAAAGATAAATCCAAGAAAAGTCCAAAAATCAAGATAAATCAGAAAATGAAGAATAAATCCAAGAAAATCAGCAAAAATAAATAAAAGATAATAGATAAAATTAAGATATAAAAATCTGAAATCTAAAAGATAAATAAAAAAAATGTTAGATAAAAAGATAAAAGTTAAGATAACATTAGGAAACAAGAGTTAAACTAAAGAACAAATTTTAAAAATCTGAAAATAGCAAAAACCCATCATCACATGCACTAAAAAAGGGTGGGGTTCACGTAGTAAAGAGGAGGATATAAAATTTCAGCAAAAAGAGGAGAAAAGGAGGGGCTTTTCACGCCAAAAGAGGAGGAGGAGAGCTTAAAAAATTAAAAAATCTGCAGCCTACAAGGAGGAAGATAGCTCACGGACATAAGCCAAAAAAGAAGAGGAAAAAGCCTACAAAGAAGAAAAGGTTCACGTAGTAAGAGGAGGAGACTTTTTTGCAAGGAAATTTCAGCAAGAGAAATTAGACCTCTCTACTCTCTCATACAACCAAACACTCTTCACACCACAAGTATCATTTTTTCCAAATCTCTTTCTTCTTTTGCTGGGGACATAGGAAGACACTCAAGGTAAATCCCTTTCTTTTTTTTTAGATTCATATGTGTTGTTCAATTTTAATTATGTAGATATCATACTTTAATCCTAATATAGCTAGGATTGTTTTTGCTATAGTGTTTGCATAACTTTCATTTTTATTAATCATGACATGCATATATTTTCACATTCTTTCACTCCCTTTTATCTTGATTTACTATGAATCTCCACATGCAAATAAAATCATGTCAAAATTCTGCATATTTTTCACTATTAGCATGCGTAAATTCCATCTTAAATTCTGCATATAGTATTTTAATTTTCTGCACACATCTATTTTATACTATTTTGAACATTCAAGCTTTTATTTTTGCATGGTTTTGCATTCTGTTTAAATAGTTTTATATTGCATCTTAAACTAAAATTCTGCACTGTTTTCTGCATGAAAATTCTGCACAGTATTTCATTCTGTACTTTCTGTCTTCTACAAATTCTACACTGTAATTCTGCATTTTGTTTCATAAATTCTGCACAAAATAAGTTTTAGCAATCTTATTTCTGTTTTGTTGTCTTGTTTCTGCATTCTGTATAGAATTTTCATATGACTTTTACAGACTAAAAATTCAGCATATTTTGTATTAAAGATTCTGGCTCTAACTTAGTCACACTAGGCAAGCCACTTTTCTTAAATCTTAATCCTAATTTCTAGTCAAGCTAGTTAAATAAGGAGATTTTTCTGTAAAATTATTTTTAAAACCCTGATTTGAAATAGAGATGGGATTTTTATAAAATTATTTTTAAAATCCCAGACTGGAATACGAAGGAAATTTTTCTTAAAATTATTTTTAAACCCTGGACTGGAATAGGAAAGGAATTTTTTAAAATTATTTTCAAAACCCCGGACTGGAATAGGAAGGGGATTTTCTTAAAATTATTTTTTAAAATCCTGGACTGGAATAGGAAAGGGAATTTTTCCTTAAAATCATTTTATTTTTAAAATCCTAATCTGGAATAGGCAGGGATTATTTTTAAAAATATTTTTTCTAAACCAACATAAATTAATTTAAGATAAATTAATTAGATCATTTTTGGTATCGAAAGGGCGTTTAGGGTGCTAACACCTTCCTTAAAATGTAACCAATCCCCGAACCCAATTTTTGAAATGTAGACCATTTTTAAATTAGGTGTCCGATCTCACCTTTAGATAATTTAGGTCAGTGGCGACTCCAAAACCAAATTTTAGGGTCAATAACTTGGCGACTCCACTGGGGACATTAGAGGGTTAGGCCAATTTAAAAATGATCTTATTAATTTTTTTGATTGATTTATTAGTTTATTTTTATGGAGATAACGAAATAAAAGGTACGCTTACTAGCTTCTAGTGTTTTTGGGTGTTTAAATTTTATACCTGTTTATTTTCATAAATATATATTTGCATAGTTTGAATATGATTCCCTACACATAGTGTCACTCTCACCATGCACTAGAATAAAGGGGAAGTCATGACCCCTATGCCCTATACCCGGGCCATTTAAGGTACCTTGTAGGTTAGAGGGGTGTAGTAAGGTTAGCCTTCGAGAGACCTTCGGTCTCTGCATGGGCGCCCGAAACACCCTACTCAAATTTATCCTTCTGTGGATAATTTGGGAACCTAATGTAGGAAATATAGAACTTACCTTTACACTAATAATAGCCTTAGAGCTATCCCTTGTGAGAGAGAGTGTTGGCCCAAGCCCATGAGAGTGAATAAAAACCTAGGACTTACCTGAAATTAGGCACAATGGGGAATATTTCCTTTATCTCATCGTGTGTTTGTGATTATATTTTTAGCTCAATTCTCCTACCATATACATGTTATTTCTATATACATGAAGTCCCTAAGTTAAGATATATATACATTTAGGATAGATGGGGGCAAAAAAAAAAAAAAAAAAAGGGAAGAGCCTTTTAAGATTTCTAAAGCTCTTTCCTTGACAAAATAAATTAGAGTAGGGAATAATTTAGGAATTTACCTAGGAGATGCAGACCTTCACCAACATGGGTAGAAATAGGTCTAAAAAAAAAGAAGAAGCATGCATTCCTCATTAACACTTATTCTCTTTTTGCATAAATTGCACATTTTTACTTCATGCATGGCATCACATTCACATGCATATATTCTCATTTGCACACCAATAATGCATTGTTTACTCCAAAGGATAAAGAAGTAATCACGGCTCCAACAACACGTTCCCGAAGTAGGCAAATGGGAGGCCTAGGTCAGGAAAACCCTAAGCAAGAAAAGACAATGGAGGAAATGTAGAGTGAGATCGACCAACTCAAGGGTCAGTTGGCCAAAATGATGGAAATGATGAAATTACAAGTTCAAAATAGCTGTCAAGGGTCAAAGGATTCCCACAATCAAGAACAAGAAGCTCAAAATAGCTATTGAGGACCAAAAGATACTTTTAATCAAGAGCAACCTAAGGATCAGCAAGCCCAAAACTATAACCATGAAAAGGGCCCAGAAGTCAAAATCATCCCAAACTTTCATGATCCAGCAGAATAGTAGAAATTGAAGAAGGCCATTGAGGAAGCTAAGGCCCAAGAGAGGTATGAGATTCTAGAAGCTAGAATGAGGAAGATCGAAGGATTCTCGGACGATGATGATGTGTTGGATCTCCCAGAAATGGGACTAGTCCCTGATGTGATATTGCCACCAAAGTTTAAAGTCCCTGAATTTACTAAGTATAATGGGACATCTTGTCTAAAGACTCATCTTCTCATGTACATCCGAAAAATGGCAGCTTATTCTAATGATGGAAAGATACTGATGCATGTCTTCCAAGATAGTTTGACTGATGAGGCTGCAGAATGGTATTTAAGCCTAGATCGCCATTCTATTCACACTTGGAAGGACTTGGCTGAGTCTTTTATGAGGCAATACAGATACAATAGGAACATCGCCCCTGATAGGTTTCAGCTGTAGGATATGAGGAAGGGAGAAAAAGAATCATTTAAAGATTATGCTCAGAGGTGGAGAAACGTAGCAATTCGAGTGCAACCACCTGTATCTGATAAAGGAATGATCACCCTTTTTATGAGCACTTTAGAGGATCCTTATTATCCTATAATAGCAGCATGCATGTCTCCTAATTTTGCTGACTTGGTTGTTGTTGGTGAAAGGGTAGAAAGAGGAGTCACAATGGGAAAGATGGGAAAGCTAATTACTGAGAGCTAAAAGAAATTCCAGAATGATAAGGAAAAGGAAGGAGTGCACTCAGTAGAATACTAAAGAAAAGGAAAATGGAAGGGTAATACCCTTATTGTGAACATTTCTATGCCAACTCTGCAAGCACCAGTCGCCCAAGCTTCTCAGCCCAATCAACAACAATCCCAACGGTATCAACAAAATCAATTGAGGCAACAATTTAATAAGAAAGTTGAGAACTTTGATCCGATCCCAATACCGTACTCTGAGCTCTTACCCTAGTTGTTGCAGAACAATCTAGTATCTTTGGTTCCATCGCATACCTTTCAAGCCCCATATCCACTATGGTATAATGAGCAACTTACTTATGCTTACCATGCAGGGGCAAAGGGCCACTCTGTTGATAACTGTCTTGCATTTTTGCCTATTAAACTAAATTAACACTGGGGCAATATGATTTATCCTAAATATTGACGCTCATGAGCTAATAAATGAAGAAAATTTTTTTCTTAATCTCATTCTTAATAAATCCAATTGCCGATGATAAAATACGTTTGCTTAAATACTCAATTCTCTTGGATGACTGAGTGTTTCATCATTAAAGAATGATGAAAAAAGAGCCTATAGTGAGAGTATGCTTATTGTGGGAAAATAGATACCCTAGAACTTGTCTAAATGTCCCTTGAGGCTGTTTGTTAGACATCACATTATTCAAGAAATGACCTAGGCCATCTTTGGATAGTTTGAGCCTTTCAAGCGAAACCCTAATATCAGAACTCCTATAGTCACCCATTTGAGCCTATAAAAGGATGGCAAGACTACCATCCAACTTTCTTCCTTTGACCTATGCCAGCTTTAACCTTTTCAACTTGAAAAACTATTACTCTACCTTGAAGGAGAGCTAAAAGGAGTATTCCTATTATCAAAGAAGGAAAATGCTATGAGCAACAATATAAGGCTCAAGTGAAAGGATTGAAGGTATTCCTTCCAAAACTATGTGAAAAAGCACAAACAAAAAAAAAGAAAAAAAAAGAGAAGAAAATATTGAGAAAGAAAATGAAAAAGAAAAGTGCTAGACCAAAAAAGGGGGCTAGTCGAAAGAAAAAAGAGACTAGTGAAGAGAAATTGACTTCACCTTGAGCCAAAAGCTTATCCAAAAAAAAAAGTGAAAAATGAGACATCATACTGCATGCTCTCCTTATTTGATAAATCCTTATCTCTTTTATTCATACCCATTATCTAGACCTTACATTACAAGCTAAATAAAGTCCTAGTGATCTTGGCTAATATGGTAAACTAACTAAAGTGGAGAGGGACATGAAAACAAGCCTATGGGGTATCTGTGAGTGCAAACACATATCAAAGAGTGCAAACACTTAAGAGATTAGAGCGGGTGCTTAACAAAGCATTTTTGATTCCAGAGAATTGAATATATTAAGAGCATTCCCTTGAGGCATGACTTGGATAATAAAAGAGAATAAGTTAAGAAAAACTCTTTTCAACATTTCTTACTCATGGGCATTCAAAATCTAAATTGTGGGGCAATCAAATGGAAATACCTATACCTAAATGACCCACCTTTAAAGAAAAGAGAGACTCAGAAAGATATAAAGAAACTTATCTTGTGGGGCTATAACCTACCAAACAAAATCAAGCTTGATCCCTAAAGGTATTACTCCCAAAGTTTCCAACACTTTGACTTGCTTAAACTAGGGCAATGGGTTATTGATCAATCCATTGATCTCTCCTTTAAAAAGCCAAAGTACCAAGTTGCATATCCTTTGTGTCATAAACCATCCTCATTTTTTAAAAAATGCATTCTCATGCAAAGCAAAAATTGTTAGGTGCCAGTAAAAGGTATTGCCTAAATGGACAAGACATGAATTGAAAATTGGCAAAACTCCAATGATGAGAGAAGAAAAGTTTTAAAGTATGACTTCAAGACATAATGAATGAAAAATGTCTTGAGTGAATGTTGAAGGAATCACACCCTTAATTTCTCCTTGAAGAGAAAGTGACAAGTTACGTTCAAGGACTATGTCAAAAAGGGTTTTAACCCAGATATGCAAACAGGGGCAATATAGCAAATAATGACATCTTTATGAATAGAAAACTTGGTCAAGGAATGTATTAAGAATTCAACGACACTCGGCCAACCCTTCTGGAGAGAGCAAGTCAGAAGACCCAAAAGTGCCAAAGTTAACTCAAAAGCTCCCAGAGGTCATGGAGTAGTATTTTACATTCTTCTTGTATGTCAGCATGCATCATCATAGATTAATATTGCATCATTGGCATTAGATTGATCATGTCTCAATGCATATAACCATACCATCATTGCCTAAATTCCCAAGAAAATTAAAACTTTCACGGGTTAAGCATGTCCCTAAAACTAAAAATTGGGATTTTACATTATCATGACAAACATGCATGAGCATAAGCATCTCATCTCATATCAATGTAAAATTATTTTAGGAAGAACTCATCCATATCAAGTTAGAAACAAACTTATTCAGGTCAAATCAGGCCATGACGGGAAGAACCCATTCAAAGGTTATTTTTTAGTCCCTGTAGGGTGGACTGTAACCCTTCCAAACTTAGGATTAAAATAGAAAATCTTGGTCCTTGTTGGGTGGACAGTAACCCTTCCAAACTTAGGATTAAAAGAGAAAATCCTAAGGTTATTTTGGTCCTTGTTGGGTGGATAGTAGCCCTTCCAAACTTAAGATTAAAAGAGAAAATCTTAAGGTTGCTTTGGTCCTTGTTGGGTGGACAGTAGCCCTTCCGAACTTAGGATTAAAAGAGGAAATCCTAAGGTCGCTTTGGTCCTTGTTGGGTGGACAGTAGCCCTTCCGAACTTAAGATTAAAAGAGAAAATCTTAAGGTCATTTTGGTACCTGTAGGGTGGACAGTGGCCCTTCCGATCTTAGGATTAAAAGAGGAAATCCTAAGGTCGTTTTGGTCCCTGTTGGGTGGACAGTAGCCCTTCCGAACTTAAGATTAAAAGAGGAAATCTTAAGGTCATTTTTGGTCCCTGTTGGGTGGACAGTAGCCATTCCGATCTTAAGATTAAAAGAGGAAATCTTAAGGTTGTTTTGGTCCCTATAGGGTGGACAGTAGCCCTTCTGATCTAAGGATTAAAAGAGAAAATCCTAAAGTCATTTTTGTCCCTGTTGGGTAGACAGTAGCCGTTCCGAACTTAAGATTAAAAGAGGAAATCTTAAGGTCGTTTTTGGTCCCTGTTGGGTGGATAGTAGCCCTTCCGATCTTAGGATTAAAAGAGAAAATCCTAAGGTCACTTTGGTCCTTGTTGGGTGGACAGTAGCCCTTCCGATCTTAGGATTAAAAGAGGAAATCCTAAGGTCACTTTGGTCCTTGTTGGGTGGACAGTAGCCCTTCCGAGCTTAGGATTAAAAGAGCAAATCCTAAGGCCATTTTGGTCCTTGTTGGGTGGACAGTAACCCTTCCGAACTTAGGATTAAAAGAGGAAATCCTAAAGTCACTTTGGTCCTTGTTGGGTGGACAGTAGCCCTTCCGAACTTAAGATTAAAAAAGGAAATCTTAAGGTCATTTTGGTCCCTGTAGGGTAGACAGTAGCCCTTTCGATCTTAGGATTAAAAGAGGAAATCCTAAGGTAATTTTGGTCCTTGTTGGATGGACAGTGGCCCTTCCGAACTTAAGATTAAAAAAGGAAATCTTAAAGTCATTTTTGGTCCTTGTTGGGTGGACAGTAGCCCTTCCGATCTTCAGATTAAAAAAGGAAATCCTAAGGTCGCTTTAGTCCTTGTTGGGTGGATAGTAGCCCTTCTGAGCATAGGATTAAAAAAGGAAATCCTAAGGTCGCTTTAGTCCTTGTTGGGTGGATAGTAGCCCTTCTGAGCATAGGATTAAAAAAGGAAATCCTAAGATCGTTTAGTCCCTGTTGGGTGGACGGTAGCCCTTCCGAGCTTAGGATTAAAAGAGAAAATCCTAAGGTCATTTTTGGTCCCTATTGGGTGGACAGTAGCCCTTCACATTATATATTGACCCAGACAAAATAGTGTCTCTCAACCTTTCCCCATCTTCTAGTTCCTAAAAGATGAGCAAAAGAGGGCAATCTGTAGACACCTTATTTTTTTCGGCCCACTTCTTAAAACTTTAACATAAATTACAAACCCAAACTTAAACTAAAAATAACAAGATAAAATAAGATTAAGCCCAAAATATAATTAAACCCACAAATAAAACTAAGCCCACACCTAAAAATAAAATTTTAAAATAAAACTAGAAAAAATAAAAGATAACCAAAATTTAAAAATAATAGTATAAGATAAATAAAAAGAAATAAGATAATAAAAATAAGGATAAAAGATAAAAATAATATGATAAAAGATACAAGATAAAATTTGTAATCCAAGAAAAATCTCAAATCAAAAATAAGAGAAAAATTCAAAAAATCAGAAAAATCAAATAAATTCAAGATAATTCAAAAAATAAAGATAAATCCAAGAAAAGTCCAAAAATCAAGATAAATCAGAAAATGAAGAATAAATCCAAAAAAATCAGCAAAAATAAATAAAAGATAATAGATAAAATTAAGATATAAAAATCTGAAATCTAAAACATAAATAAAAAAAATGTTAGATAAAAAGATAAAAGTTAAGATAACATTAGGAAACAAGAGTTAAACTAAAGAACAAATTCTAAAAATTTGAAAATAACAAAAACCGATCATCACATGCACTAAAAAAGGGTGGGGTTCACGTAGTAAAGAGGAGGATATAAAATTTCAGCAAAAAGAGGAGAAAAGGAGGGGCTTTTCACGCCAAAAGAGGAGGAGGAGAGCTTAAAAAATTAAAAAATCTGCAGCCTACAAGGAGGAAGATAGCTCACGGACATAAGCCAAAAAAGAAGAGGAAAAAGCCTACAAAGAAGAAAAGGTTCACGTAGTAAGAGGAGGAGACTTTTTTGCAAGGAAATTTCAGCAAGAGAAATTAGACCTCTCTACTCTCTCATACAACCAAACATTCTTCACACCACAAGTATCATTTTTTTCAAATCTCTTTCTTCTTTTGCTTGGGACATAGGAAGACACTCAAGGTAAGCCCCTTTTTTTCTTTTTAGATTCATATGTATTGTTCAATTTTAATTATGTAGATATCATACTTTAATCCTAATATAGCTAGGATTGTTTTTGCTATAGTGTTTACATAACTTTCATTTTTATTAATCATGACATGCATATATTTTCACATTCTTTCACTCCCTTTTATCTTGATTTACTGTGAATCTCCACATGCAAATAAAATCATGTCAAAATTCTATATATTTTTCACTATTAGCATGCGTAAATTCCATCTTAAATTCTGCATATAGTATTTTAATTTTCTGCACACATCTATTTTATACTATTTTGAACATTCAAGCTTTTATTTCTGCATGGTTTTGTATTCTATTTAAATAGTTTTATATTGCATCTTAAACTAAAATTCTGCACTGTTTTCTGCATGAAAATTCTGCACATTATTTCATTCTACACCTTCTGTCTTCTACAAATTCTACACTGTAATTCTGCATTTTGTTTCATAAATTTTGCACAAAATAAGTTTTAGCAATCTTATTTCTGTTTTGTTATCTTGTTTCTGCATTCTGTATAGAATTTTCATATGAATTTTACAGACTAAAAATTCAGCATATTTTGTATTAAAGATTCTGGCTCTAACTTAGTCACACTAGGTAAGCAACTTTTCTTAAATCTTAATCCTAATTTCTAGTCAAGCTAGTTAAATAAGGAGATTTTTCTGTAAAATTATTTTTAAAACCTTAATCTGGAATAGAGATGGAATTTTTATAAAATTATTTTTAAAACCCCGGACTGGAATAGGAAGGGTATTTTTCTTAAAATTATTTTTAAACCCTGGACTGGAATAGAAAAGGGATTTTTTAAAATTATTTTCAAAATTCCGGACTAGAATAGGAAGGGGATTTTCTTAAAATTATTTTTTAAAACCCTGGACTGGAATAGGAAAGGGAATTTTTTCTTAAAATCATTTTATTTTTAAAATCTCAATCTGGAATGGGCAGGGATTATTTTTAAAAATATTTTTTCTAAACCAACATAAATTAATTGAAGATAAATTAATTAGATCATTTTTGGTACCGAAAGGGCATTTAGGGTGCTAACACCTTCCCTAAAATATAACCAATCCCCGAACCCAATTTCTGACACGTAGACCATTTTTAAATTAGGTGTCCGATCTCACCTTTAGATAATTTAGGTCAGTGGCGACTCCAAACAAAAATTTTAGTATCAACAAAGTGATTTAAGGTTATTTTGAAAAAGATAACTTGCTAGAAAAAAATTGTTTTTTCTAGAAGTAATTTTATATGAATCACACTTTCCAAAACCATGACACACTTCTCATAATTATTTGCTTATTGTATTATTTTCATTTATTTGTTAAATGATGTATTAAGTGTGAATGTGTAATATTTGTGTATTAGCGCATTGATATTTTGTTGAACACTCATGGAATTGTATGACATTCATTTTCCTAAAAATAATGAAATATATCGAAAGTGGTTTGGCATCTCTATTTTTATCAAGTAGATTGATGTTGTGGGAAATAATTCATATATACTTATTTTTTGGGAATTGTATTTATTATTCGAGGCCTTGCAAAGGGATGTGTTTGCACACCTAATTTGTATACTTTTTGTTGTTTTGATCATTGGCATCAAAATATCAATAGAGTTCCCCAGTTACACTTGTTAA
Source organism: Dicorynia guianensis (assembly GCA_037013595.1). Taxonomy (NCBI): domain Eukaryota; kingdom Viridiplantae; phylum Streptophyta; class Magnoliopsida; order Fabales; family Fabaceae; genus Dicorynia; species Dicorynia guianensis. Next base: position 16,427,242 of record JASUAB010000002.1, on the reverse strand, counting down.
TTAAATATATGATATGTTTGCATTGTCTTAGATAAATGCTTCAATGGCATTTATATCATAAATTAAGTGGAAATTATTCCTACTTAAGCTATATAAAATTAAATGCTTATTTTCATCTATATTATAAGAGATGATTGCTAGGACTTATGTGAAATTTTCAATCAAGGAATATAGGTGAAAATAAGTGGTTTAATTATAAATAGCAATAATTAGATACGTACCAAATTAAACATGTGCAATGGTGTAATGAAATGGCTTCTAAGAATATTATCATTGAATTAACTAAGGGAGATAAGTTGGATGGTAAGAACTATGATATGTGGGCTAGAAAGGTTTAGTACCTTCTTAATGAGCAAGAGGTTCTTGACCATTTAACTAATGTCATGGATCCACTAGATTTAAGAAAGATAGAGGTGCGCATTTTACATTGTGAAGCTATATGCACAACAATCTTATTGGAAAGTTTGAGAAATTTTTAATTGCCAAGGAAATGAGGGACTAGTTAAGGATCAAGTATGTTGGAACTACAACCACAAGGCTTCATGCTTTAACCTTGAAGTTCAACCAATATGTGATAGACCCAAAACATTCAATGGCCAAACATTTAAGGTAATGTCCACCATAATTAGAGAAATGAAATAAGTTGGAAATGATCTCATAAATGAACAATAGATTTTGGCAGTCATTAGATCTCTTCTAAAGTCCTCTTGGGGACAAGTGAAGCTTTTGCTTAAATATAACGAGGGAATCAAAACTTTTGATGAAATTTCTTGCCATTTAGAGCTTGAGGTGGAGTGCAAAGATGTGAGCTATAGTACTACATTGGTGGCACAAGCTAGATAGTGCCATAGAGGCAAGCATGGTGGTAAGAAAGATAAATCCAAGCTCAAATGCTCTAACTATGGCAAGAAGGGTCATTTTGCTCATGAGTGTCATGAGTAACAAAAGGTTTGTCCTTATTTTATCTCTTTTGGTACTTTTATTTGTATTCATGTGTATGTAGCTTACTCTCTCCTTGGTTGGATTGTAAACTCTAGAGCAAGTAAGCACATAACTTACAATCATGCAGGGTTGATAGATTATCATTGGATAATAGCGAGCAAACACTTCCATTCCATGAGAAAAAGAGTCGAAGAAAAAGTTGTTGGAGTTGGTACTTACCAACTCACATTGCAAAATGAATGCAAACTACTTCTATATGATGTTTTACATGTGTCCACTATCTAATGTGATCTACTATCAGTTTATGCATTATTTAACTTAGGATTTAGATTTACTTTTAAGAATAATGGTTTGTCCTTTTATCTTGAAAAAATTTTATTTGGTCATGGACATATCAAATATGGTTTGTTCATGTTAGACATAGATGGTTTTAATAACATTACCTATGTTACTTCTACTTCCAATATAATTCCCAATTCCATAATGTGACATTTGATATTAGGACATATTGGCCAAGAAAGAATGGCCATATTGGCTTAAGAAGGGCTATTAGGCCCTTTTGCAAAAGTTTGTCTTCTTACATGTGAGCCTTGCCTTACTAGTAAAGCTAGGAGAAAGACTTTTGGTAGGTCTAAGAGGGCATCTCAACTTTTAGAATTAATCCATTTAGATATATGTGTACCCATGAATGTGAAGGCTAAACATAGCATGTCCTACTTCATCACATTCATTGATGATTACTCATGATATGGCTATATCTTTTTGTTATCTTACTATTTTGAAGCTTTGGATTGTTAAAAATGCTTCGTAGCAAAGGTTGGGAATAAAAAGAGAAGAGTATAAAGACTCTTTGAATTGATAGAGAAAAGGATACTTATCTAATTAATTGAAAGATTTCTGTGAGTATAAAGAGATACATAGACAATTGATGATACCAAGAACTCTACAATAAAATGGTATTGTCGAGAGAAGGAATCATATTATTAGACATGGTTTAATCAATGATGGCTTAGGCCAACCTCCCAAAAATACTTTTTTGATTAGTTCAAATATTTCTGTGACTATAAAGAGATACGTAGACAATTGATGATACCAAGAACTCCATAATAAAATGGTGTTACAGAGAGAAAGAATCATATTGTTATACATGGTTTACCCAAAAATACTTTTCTGATTAGTTCAAATATTTCTGTGAGTATAAAGAGATACATAGACAATTAATGATACCGGGAACTCCATAATAAAATGTTGTTGTAGAGAGAAATCATACTATTACACATGATTTAATCAATGATGGCTTAGGCCAACCTCCCAATAAAGTTTTTGGGGGATGAGCTTTTGACAACAACATACATTCTTAACCATGTGCCTTCAAACTCTATTTCTACCACTCCATATGAGTTATAAAATGATATTAAGCCAAATTTAGAAGTCTTACATAAATAGGAATCAGTAAGTTATGTTCACAACACTTCTCATAAGTTTGGGAAGTCAGGCCCTAGAGTTAATAAGTTTGTTTTTATTAGATACTTCGAAAACTCTGAGGGCTATGTTATGTATGTGAACATCCTAATGGTGAGCTTAGAGAGACTTAGTCCAATGACGTGGATATTCTAAAAGATGATTTTTCAGCTATTATTGATGTAAAGAGAGGCTTAGAACTCTATGAGTTAGAAGAACTCAAGATTAGTGTGTCTCAGTCTATCAATATGAAAATTGATACACAATTTATTCTAGAGAATATTGATGATAGTATGAGTGCAAAAGTACAAATCCCTCAAGATTCATAGTTACACCAAACTCAAACAATATGAATAGAGGGAAGGTCTCTCTTGTGCATTTTTGTGGATGCTAGTGAACCTTCTTCATATGAAAGGGCTTTACATTAACCAAACTCAAACAAATGGATGGTTACCATGTAAGAGGAAATTAATTCTATGGTTAAGAATAATGTATGGGAGTTAGTTGATCTTCCACCTAGGTGTAAGACCATTGGAAAAAATTGTTCTAAAAAATAAAGTATAAGGTAGATGGATTAGTTGACAGATACAAAGCCCAACTAGTGGCAAAAGGCTATACCCAAAAGGAGGGAATAGACTATGAAGAGGCATTTTCTCCTTTGGTGAGATTTGTATCCATTCATGTAATCCTAGCTATTATCACACATCTAGATTTGGAATTGTTTGAAATGGATGTGAAGACAACATTTCCTAATAGAGAACTAGACAAGGAGATTTATATGGATAAACCAGTTGGGTTTCTAGGTTAAGGGACAGGAACACAAGCTGTATTGCTTAAAATGTTCCATCTATGGTCTGAAGCGATTGTCTAGGCAATGGTATATTTGCTTTCATTCAGCAATCATTTCTATGGGATTGTCAATGATAGAAGAAGACCATTGTGTGTATATCAAAAGAGATAAGAATAAGATTATGATTCTTTCACTTTACGTAGATGACATACGCTTAGGTAGGAATGACATAGAGTTGATAGTCACCACTCAAAAGTGGTTATACTCCACTTTTGAGATGAAAGACATGGGGAAGTAGATTATATACTTGGGGCTAAAATCTCAAGGAATTGTTCTAAGAGGTTTCTGAGTATGTCTCAAGAAACTTCTGTCAAAAAGGTCTTGGAATGTTTCAAAATGTATAACTATAAACTCTTAGGCACTTCAATTGAAATGGGCTTATATATTTACATGGAACAATGTCCTTAAATAGATGAAGAGAAGAAGGAAAAGGCAAAAGTGATGTATGCTAGTGTAATCAAAAGTTTGATGTATGCTATGTTGTGTACTTGACTAGACATATATTTTGTAGTAGGCATGGTTAATAGAAATCAAAGCAACACTAGCATTGCCTATTATGCAGTAGTCAAAAGAATCTTAAATATTTAGAAGAAACCACAAATTTGGCTTTATGCTATGAAGGTGATAGTCTAAACTTAAAGGTTTCTATGATGTTAATGGGTCAATAGTTAGAGCCACCATTGCTCAGAGTCTAGTAGAATTAAAGAACATTCCCACCAATGATATGCTTACTGATCCCTTTGCTAAACAGATTATAAGAGATGCTTTTTATAAGCATGTTAAGGGGTTTAGGGTTATTAAGGATTTGATATGTTCTTTTATATTTAGTTTTATACATTAATAAAAGAGCCTCCTTTGTTTCAGTAAAATTATTTAGTCACTAGGGTTAAAAGATTTTTTTCTCTCACATGAGAAAATCACCCTCGTGCCTAACGCGTGGGATGAGACTTAAAACAACCATTAGGTATCATAATGTGGATGATCGCTTTTTTATTTTTATAGCAAAAGGGTTTCATGTTAAAAATAGTTGCCTTAGCATATGACTAAGATGAAACTCTATGAGTCAACACATAGATATTACTAACTCTATAAAGCTTGATCAAAGTTAAATTTGAATTGTGAGTGATTCAAGTTAGTCTCTTTTTGAATTGACTAAACTTGTTTCGTATGGTGTTTAGTAGAGTGTGACAAACCCTAAGTGAGAGCTCCACCATAGCATGCAATTCATACTGCATGTGCATAAGTCAAACAAAAAGGGAAGTGATTGAATATATGACTGTTTCATCACTATGTGAGCCCCATATAAGATTGTAAATCCTAGGCTAAGTACCCTTTGTGACTTAGGACTTTGACATGAAATTTATATTTAGTGTTGCTACTTTAGCATGCACTGTAAGGTCAAGAAAGAAATTATCCAACAAAACATGTCTAGGAAAGTAGTTAAACTTGGATAAATTGGCATGAGCATTTAAGGAAAAATCATTTTTTTTATCCGCCTATGATTTGTGACTCATTGCTTAGGTAGTGATGCTTACTTTAGTAGTTAGTATAACCATGTGTACAAATGCATGTAGTGATCTTTGCATGGCTCTATAGGATCAAAGATGTAAAAGGTCTTGTATGAGAATGAAATGAATTTGGATGCAACAAGATTTTGAGTGGTAATATGTTAATTCGATGGTAGCTTAATATAACAATCACCTAGTAGTACCTTTTTCTATGTGGTCCCATGTTTCATTTTCTCGTATGACTGGATATATATACTATGAGATTGAGATTTTATTTAATATGTTCAATGTGTGCGAGTGAGAGATGTTTGCATAGGGCCATGTGGTGCATCCACATGGAATGCAATAGGATGAAATTAATTAATTATTAGTTAATTAATTAAATAATATCTCTTATGGATAATTAATTAAATAAGTTCTAATTAAATTGAGACAAATTAGTTAATTTATTTTTAATTTGTTAAAAAATATAATATAACTAATTATTCTAGTTAGTTTAAGTTTAAGCTGATTTAATCCTAATAGATAAAACTCCTAATTAGAGTTCAACTCTACCTATGGGGAGTCTTACTTAAATAAGTTTTTAATTAGTAGCGAATATTCAAAAAGGAATAAGAGCATAAAACCAAGCTATTGTCACCTTTGGGATTTGGAATATGTATGCCTGGAGGGCTTTAGTAGCATCTCCATAAACATAAGAAGAGCAGCAATGTCTTCATGATCCAATATCTATTAGTCATGTTCATGACCTGACAACCAATAACTATGTCCATGGTATGAGTAAAATGGTAGCTGTGTTGCCAAGTTCATGACCAGTAGGTCACAATAGTAGATCCCATGCATGAGTGAAAGACATGAGTAGATCATAAAGTAAGTGAGATTTTAATTTGTAAAAAAATTTAAGGTAAGACCCACTGTGTGCGAATTTTTCCATCAAAAATAAAAAAAAGTTACTCCCAAAAATTATGGTGGGAGAAGCAAATTTGAAGATAAAGTATGCATTGGTTTCTTTTAGTTTTTCTTTGGTTTTAGTCCACAAGATGTACTTCTTAGAAAATTTATTTGCTCAATTAGCTATATCACATAGAATTGTAGATGTAGCAAAATAAATAAAAGATTAATATTTGAAATTAACTATTTTCTTGATGTCATTTGAATGATATTTTATATTTTTTTATGACATAATATTATACTATTAGCGAATTGAGAATTGACTTATTTTTAGGGTAAAATTTACAAGGTACTTCGAAGTGGAACTCAAAGAAGTGAAATTGAGGGATGAATATTATGTCATGAACCTTGAAAAGGAGTAATGAAATACATACACATTAAATCTACATATAGACTACACACATTCTCACATTCTCTCTCTTCTTTCTCTCTTTCTCCTCAAAATATTTTGTTTCATGATGTAAGGGCAGCATATGCTGGCCTTGTTTACTTGGAACATTCCTCCTAAAAAGTGGTGGAAATGATAGTTGAGAATACCATCTACATTGTTGTCATCCTTGGTTCCACATTAAATGGAGAGTTTGAAGATGTCAAGCATTTGTATAATCTCCTAATTGAAAAGAAGAAGCAAGCTAGGTACCAATCTCTCTTCCTTTGTTGCACATGCTTGTTCTTGAATTTTTATGTAATGTGACCCTTACTAGTTGCATGTGCAGCATAGTCCATACCAACCCTCTCAACTTGCCTATCTCACTGCTTACAACTAGAGAGTAGACACATCAAAGATTGTATAAAAAAGAACCATAGTACAATTCGGTAAATACAAAGGGAGAAACGAAAAGAAAAGCATAGTATGATGAGCATCCTGCTCCTTTTTTGGTCATATGCTTAAAAAGCTTCACATTAGTGGTCCATAAGAAGTAGCACATTGGAAAAACATATCTAAAACAAAAATAAATATGAAACCACATATAGGAGGCCAAATAATGTAAGATTTAGTGAAGACTGAGGAAAAGTAGAAAAGAAAAACAAAGGCATAATTAATGCCTGTCCTTTCTTTTGGTCACATGTTTAAGGAACTAGAGCTATTGATATATTTTTTTGAGTGGCCAAATAGCAACCATGCTCAACCAAAAAGATATATACGATGATCATACACATAGCATACCAATCAAATGATGTAAAAATGTTAGAAGTAGGATTTGTTCTGGCCAATTGCTATATGCCATTTGTTTTTACTCCTAACTTTCTCTCTATTTCTTTCTTGTTGCATTTGATTTTAAATACAAAAGTTAGGAATCCTTAGCCCTAACTTCAATGCTATCATAGGTACTAGGTAGAAAGAAAGAGAATGAGTAAAGGAGAGCTAAATATATTAGACTAATTATAGCCTACTACTATGTTTTCATTGTAACTCCCAAATCAGAGAAAAATATTTTTCTTATGTTGCTTTATTAATTTCAAAGAAACGGCTGTGTAAACTAAAATAGGAGGTCAATAAAAGAAATGGAAACTTTTAGCCTTTCAATCTTTAATTATTGCAACATGATCACCCATTTGGTTCAAAAGAAAAAAAAGTTGACGACTTAGAAAAATTAGTTCTTATAATGGGACTCAAAGTAGGAAATTAAGTTGAATAAATATTGATGTGTGGAGATTTTGGAGACAAGTAGTCAAGGATGGTATGATTGTTTAGTTGTGCACCACTGGTATTTCAGTTTGTCAGTGTGGCTAGTGCCTACTCCATCCTCTACTTCACATATGTGAACTTCAATACTCATGGCACCCTCGATGGCTATCAACTTTTGCTCGAAATGGTCTTGCTTTGACATTTTGACCACATTGTGAATTTTTCTATTTTGTTATGTTATTGTTATTTTCTATTTCCTATATTAGGTTATCCAATTTTAAAAGAGTCTAGCTAAATATATAAAGAAGTAATGAAATAAAAGAGAATAAGAAAGTAGCATCAGACTTTCTTGAGTCTTGAATTTGACTTATCACACCTTGGTAGTAGCCCTAGAGTTATACTACCAATCATCAAATTTGGTAGGATAATGCAAGCAAATTTCAAAAACCATTGCAATTTGTAAATATGAATCATTGCCATAATATATGTAGAATCTTTTTCAATAAAATTTGTACTACTAGTATTTATTGTCTTTTACTTAAATTTACAACCATGTATCAGATGACCCTTCTTTCCACAAGAGTAGTAGGTTTTGTTCTTCATTTTTTATATATCAAAATTGTTGGAATCAAAGTACTTTTTCTTTTTTCCTCTAGAATTGTGTTGAGATTTCTTTTCACCAAGACAGTTCACTTTCGAGTTAGTTTGAATATGATTCTTTTGAAGATTGCAAGTTTGCTTCTCAATCCTCAAGTGCTTTTGAATTTACTCCAATGGGAAATCTTATATGGTGTGCAACAATTTATTTCTATAATCATTCCAATTAGAAGGCAACTTTGCAATGATAGCCCCCACTTGTAATGATTTTGAAACATCAAGTTTTAAATCTTTCCATTCGGACACCATAACTAGCAAAGATGCATTTGTTTCATAACATATTAATGATCAAACATTTTAAACTCAAAAAATTTCATGATTAAAAACTTATCTGTCACTTGTTTCTCATTATTGTAGTTATATTATAGTGTCTGCCATGTTTCTCTTGGAGATTGAACACCAATAAATAAGTCAAATAGACGGTTAGATAGTGTGCTTAGAATGTGCCTTCTGCATAGCACTTCATATTCCATTTGCTTTTTTCATTCTACCTTGATTTCATCAGAATCATCATCCTTTGGTTCTAGAATTTTCTTCAAATTTGGGACAAGCATGTATGAAATTTTTAAGGCTGTAAACAGTAACATGATCTTCTCTTTTTAGCAATTAAAATTCTGTCAAAGTGACAAATTTTACTATATACTGATCCATTAGTTTAAATGTTCTATTTTTAGATTGAGACTCCATCAATCATATTCACCTTAAGATTGTAAGATGTATGTATGTAAAAATAAAGATGGAATAATTTGGAGAAAATATTTATTTCTTCAAGTGTACAAATATACACTACCGTAAGGTGAATATTGTCCCCATTAAGTTGCTACTAGATTTAATGCAATACAACTCTAGGATACAACAAGAGTACTTAAAAAATTGTGGCTAGCAAAAGCCAAAATTTCCTCCCTTAAAACTTAAATGAAATAGTTTGATTTTGGGAGTATGGATGTGTTAAAGGATGAAAAACTCCGTGTGCAAAATTTGATCTTCTAATACCTATTTATAAAAAGAACGTGACTATTAACAAAATGTCACAACTTTTGAATCATTGCTCATCATAATTTGAATTGATATGACCAGGTGTTAATCATTTAGTTTCCAAATTCTATTGTTTATGTGAAAAAGTGTATTCACAACCAACATATTTCTTCAATTTGAATTATATGAATAAACCCATTCATCTAGTTTCTTCACTTGAAAAGTCATAATTGTTAGAAACTACAAAATAACTCCTATCCCATATGGCATAACTTAGTTGCATCTCTCTCTATAACGTACAAGTTAAATAGTATTTTTCTTCAACACCAGATCCCATAAGATGATGTTTTGACCCATGAACAAAGAGAGTTGAGTAGAGGCTCCAAGGGGAATTTTGCATTTAGTAATGGAAAAGAATGCCAATCTAAAGGGCCACAGCAGAATTTGGATCTACCCATTGCTTAGACAAAGGCTATCTTCAACCATGGAGTTGTGGCAGAGCTTGATAGTTGCAAGGAAGAGAATCAAGCATAAATTTGAATCTATTTGTCTTCTCAACTACTAAATTTGGAACTACTTAAGTATAAGTTTTTCTTTTCAGGTTCATTTGCGTAATCTGTTGCGACAATTGAAAAATCAAATGCCAGTCATAGAAACACATGTATAATCGAACTATCCCCCAAAATAACCCCTGAACCATCCTCGATACGATATGTATAATTTTTGGAGTAAGGACACTTTTGGTCTCTTTACTTTTTCAAAAAAGCAATTTAGTCATTCTATATTTCAATTAAGGCAATTTAGTCTGTCACCTACCGATTTCTCTTTCTACTATGATGTGGCTTACCGATGACTATGACTTCATTTTTTCCATTGTAATCTAACTTAGCTATTGTATGAATTTATCTCTTAACTAAAAGAACTATTGAGATGTATAAAATTAAAGATTGAGGCTTACAAAAAGAGAAGATAACTTCATATTAGAGGAAGCATGCTAAAATTTTGTGAGCAAAAATGAAGTCCAAGCTACCATCAGCGAGCCACATCATCTTGGAAAAGGAGAATTTGGTGGGTGATGGATTAAATTGCCCTAATTACATTTGTGGAGGGACAAATTTGCAATGACTAAATTGCCATAACTGCAATTTTAAAGAAACTAAATTGCCCAACTTAAAAGTTAAGAAAATATATTTTTCTTTTGAAAAGGTAGAAACAAAAAATGCCCATGCTCCTATAGTTTTGTGGGCGGTTTCAATTGACTTCACATAATACCCACCCCTAAATGTACTTTACATGATATAGATTTTTAGAGGAGTGTAATCCCTTTCAATCAATGTTATATTTTGGCATTGGTTAGAGGATGGCCTTGCATTTTATGCTTTACACACTTTGATACTTTAAGGATTTCAATTTGTAAAATTGTATGTTACAAAGTTGTGACTTATAACATATGACAATTTTCAATAGTCGACATCTCTACTTTCTTTTGCTTTTCTTTTTTTAGGTAGACTTTTTCTTTTCTTTTCATTTTGCCCTTCTGTTAATTTCCAATCAAAGGTAACCCAACCAACCTGCACTTGGAAAATTTTAGATCAAAAACCATAATCTTTGGCTCATTTATTGTTTTCTAAAGTTTAATTATATTCTCCATGCACTTAAAAATCCTTGCCATAATTATTTTTTATTTAATTCATTAGAACAATATTAATTTTTACTTTGTGGGTTCAACAAGCCATTTTTTTTTTCATTTTACTTCATGTTAAGGGAGTACACCAACTAAAATCTAGGAAAAAAAAAGGAAGGATACAAAAATTGAGAGGCACAGCAAGTATGAAAGGGATCATTTGATTGGGAGACTTTATAAAAGATGGGCTAGCCTCAATAATGCTGTGATAGTGGCTGCAAGGCTTGCTGAGTGGTGGTCCAATTAAATGATATTGGGTTGCTCTTTTGTGTCAGCATCATCTTTGATTTATCCCACTTGACAAATGCAAAATTAGAAGAAAAAACTTGGGGTGTGTTTGAAAGTGTTTTTGTTTTCTTGTTTTCTAAAATAATCTTGCAAGATAATTTTGGGAATAAATTGTTGAAACAACACATTAAAACTTCTTTGGTTTAAATGTATTTCAAAATAGTTTTGAGAATAATAAAACCAAAAAGTTTTTTGGCAACTTTAGCTATTTTCTTATTTATTATTAGCATCCCCACAAATCAGAGATAAGGTGTAACCTATAGCAACTTTCCTCAAGCAATAAATTTCACATTGAGCTTTAGGAACTACAACAAAGTAGAAATATTCAGCATCAAATTGAAGAGTCAAGCTCTAATCCCACTATGCCTTACTTTCAAAAAAGAAGAAAGAAGAATTGCAACCAAAGCCTCAACATGGTGATGACTAGAAATGAGGCAAGATCTTATGTAGAACTTCTCTCAATCCCAAAAGGATGTTAAATAATAAAAGCCTAGAGGAGCAAGTTGATGAGGAACATCCTCTACTCGATTAGCCTTTTGAACATGCTAGAGTTATGCAAAATGTGTTGCAAAGGTGGAATGCATGTGGAGGTGGAGCTATGGAGAAGATGAAGTGAGTTTACTTATTTACTATCTTGCCATTAATGAAATCATTAAACTACCAAACTGCCACTGTGAAAGCAATTTGTAGAAAACAAAATCATCTTTTCATTATTCTCCTTTCCCTATGTCTAGAACAAGATTTTAAAAGAAAAGTTTTCAAGAACCTCAAAATAGAACACATCTATTAATCAAGTTTTTTTATTTTTTATTCTTGAAAACAAACTATTCTACACTCTTATTCTCAAAAAAACATTAGCACATCACACATAACAAATAGAATAATAAAACCAATTGGTGAGAGTAGTAGAACCAAAAATAAAGAATGCATTGGTCTTTTTAGTTTTTTCTTTGAATTTAGTCCTTAAGATGCTCTTCTTAGTAAAGTTATATCCACAGTCATCTATATCACAAAATTGTAGATGTAGAAAAATACATAAAACAATAATATTTGAAATTAACTATTTTCTTGATGTCATTGAAACCATTTTTATATTATTTTTATGATATAATATTATACTTTTAGAGAGACTTATTTTTAAAGAAAATTTTGCAAGGTCCTTTGAAGTGGAACTGAAAGAAGTCAAACTAAGGGACGGTTACTATGTGATGGACCTTGAAAAAGTAGTGCAAATGGTAGATGAGAACACCGTCAATGTTGCTGCTATCCATGTTTCCATATGAAATGAAGAGTTCGAAGATGTTAAGCATTTGACTGATCTCATAAAAAAAGGAACAAGCAAGCCAGGTACCTATCTCTCTTCCTTATTTGATGCACATGCTTGCTACTAGATATTTATGTAATACAACTTTAGACCTGAATAATTGATTTTTCATTCTTTCATCTACCGATGGGATACTCTAATTCATGTGGATGCAACAAGTGGTGGCCACATTGCACCATTCATTTATCTAGATCTTGTGTTATCAAATAGCATGTGGCTATTTTGATGGATTTATCTAAATCATACAATCATAAATCCACACACAAATAAAGTCTAGTAAATCATTCTAAGCATATACATTATCTGAGAGAAAGAAAAGAAAGCATACCTAGAGGAACAAAAGAGTTCATGGCTTGAACATCCATAGAGATGAGTGGGAGAGGGGTTTTAATGATGGAAAGGGTAAACTGCACTTCCTTGTCTATTATGTGTCATGACAAGTAAGCATGTTAGGTTAATGGGGTGCTAACACCACATAAATAGATGGAGAGTATGAATCCCTTTTTTTATTAAACTAAAAGTGTTAACCTATAGGTCACAGATAACATAAACAAGGCCTATTACCAAAAGCCCACTATCAAAGCTAATTAACAAGATAAGCATGAAACTATTGAATCATAATGATCCGAGTTTTATTAAAGTTGATATATGTTAGCCCACTTAAGATAAAAATTCTAACAACTCTCACTTTGAATATATAGATCAAGGTTTTAAAAAATAGTTCTCTAGATCAATATTAGCAAAATGTGGCCACAATAGGGTCAATTATAAGAGAAGAGATATTAGCTAAGAAAAGCCTTAAGTCCAAAATGAGATTAAGAGTACCTAAGAATGCACAAATCATATTGATAAGGACAATGATATTATACATGTCAAAATACTCATATACCAGTGACTTAAGTAATAGTAGAAAAGTGGGATAAGGATTTGCATTACAAAAGTAAAGTATGTGCAATCCTCTTACTTAGGTCCAAGTATCCAAGATGGTTATAGAGAAGCAACATAATATCTCAGCATCACAAAATTAAGACAATAACAAAATGTCTCTAATGAGGTCAAGATGAACAATACTAAATGTTACACATATCAATATTGCACAAAACAAAATACATAATGTATTTAATAATAATCAATAACATTAATTGTTTCAAGGCATAATAGTATCATAAACACAAGTTTAACACTCCCATTAACCTAAATAATAAAATAAGTTTCACTATACATATATTGGTTACATGTTCGAAACACTTTAGTTTTGTAGCCCTCTATTAAGGGATTTGCAACCAAAAGTTCAATGCTTATGTACTTCATGCAAGTCTAAAGTTTCTATATTTTCTCTCTAATAAAATAATATTTGACATTAAAATATTTCGTGCGTATAAATTTCTATTATTTTGAGAGAAACGTACAATAGAGAGTTATCACTGTAGATAGTTAGAGGCTTAGAAATATGCTTAACAATATAAAATCCTTAAATTAGAATCCTAAACCATACAACCTGATAAGTAGCCTCATAATAGCCAACATGCTCTGCCTCCATAATTGAGGTAGCTGTGAAAGTCTGTTTATCAGTCTTCCATGAAATAGTCCTCTAACCATCATGAAATTATATCCAGAAGTAGATTTATTATCATCTAGACAACTTGTATAATCATAATCTGTATATGCAACCACCTCTAGGTGACTAGACCTCTTGCCAGTAAGCATATAGTCTTTGGTACCTTAAAGATATCTCATAACTTTCTTTATTGATCTCTAATGCCATAACTAGGATTGCTCAAGTATCTCCCAAGTACACTAATAGCACAAGAAACGTCATGACAGGTGCATACTTAAGCATGCATCAAGTTGCTTACAACACAAGCATATAGGACCTTGTCCATTTTAACTTGCTCATAATCATTTTGAGGGCATTGGGTTTTTAGAAAGGTTTTAACTCATCAAAACAAGTGCTACACAAGGGGAACAAATTTCATATTAAATCTACTAACCACCTTTTTAATGTAAGTTTTTTGACACAAGCCAATAATGGGTCTATCATGATAGATCTAAATGCATAAAACAAAAGAAGTATTACTTAGATCTTTCATATTAAAATGGCCTGAGAACATCTATTTTGTCTCATAAATTAAGTTTAAGTCATTATTGACTAGCAAAATACTATCAACATATAACATAAGAATAATGACATTGCTTTCACTAAACTTTAGATAGATGCATTGATCAACAAGATTTTGTTTGAAGCCAAGCGTAGTCACAACATGATCAAACTTTAGGTACTATTTCCTTGGAACTTATTTTAAACCATGAATGGATCTCTTTAACTTACATACCAAGTCCTCTTGACTCTCCTTTATGAATCTAACAAGCTTATCCATATACACATGCTTTGACAATTCTTCATTCAAAAAGTTAGTCTTAGCATTCATTTGATGCAGCTCTGGATCATAATGAGCTACTTGGGTGATAACAATATGAAAGGAATATTTAGTAGAGATTGGCAAGAACATCTCCCTATAATCAATACCTTCTCTTTGACTGTAGCCTTTTACCATTAATTTGGCCTTATACCTCTTAATTCCTCCTCTAGAATCACACTTAGTCTTAAAGACTCATTTGTATCCAATAGTCTTATGCCTAGCAAGTAACTTCACAAGATCCCAGACACTATTTTGATCCATAGATGTCAATTCATCCCGCATAGCTTTCATCCACTTAGAAGAGCAAGGACTAAAGATAGCCTCCTAAAAAGTAAAGGGATCAAAGTCAAACTAGGAGGGAAGAGACTCTAGTACCCTTCAAGTCAAGTAGTTTTGACTTAAATCAACATCCATTGATTTCAGCTTGTCATAGTAATGTACAAGCTTCATAATGTGCTCACACACACCACCAATACCATCATATTGAGTCTTGTTAATCATTGAGAGGTACGGGCCTTTCTTTGTCTTGTTAAATTTGACAAATTCTCATTAACAACCATCAAAAATCATTTGGCATTCAAAGATTCAATATCAAAAATACTTTGTTTAATGGATTCATCCATGTAAAATTTCATAAACAGCAAGCAAACCCTATTAGAGTGCACCTACTCCTCATACTTTGCCTTCTTAGCAACATAAGAGGTATCGGTAGGTTTGTTTGGTTCATCCTTAATAAGGGTTGCACTAAGTTTCATAATTGCAAGGTTTAATTTCAAACATTCAACCTATTCCTTATGATTGGTCCTAATCAACATTTTCATGAAATTGAATTGCATAGTAAAATTCACTGTGGAGACATAAACAAAAGTAAGAGACATTAAATAGTTTCCTCAATAGTGCAATTAACTGGTAAGTAATTGGACATGAGTCCTTATACTATTATAATTTTGCCAAAAGGTCATAAGTTACAATACATGAGCACACTCCACATCCATTGCATACCATGTCCTTAAAACTTAACACTGATAAGACATTTAAAATTCTAAGAGCATGATATTAATGTAAATCAAATTTTCAAAATGCCAAGAATCATACCATCAAGGACACTCCGATATGGTGTGACCTCCAATAGTGTAATCCATAACATAATGTTAATAAAATTTGTTTGGAAATTTAGAAAAGAATAAATAACAGTTGATCCTACAATAGGCAACCTCACAATCTTGCAAGAAAATTTTAAGAAATCTAAATTTCCAAATAATAGCCTAATTTTTCTCAAATACAATAGTAGCTTTCACAATTTAAGTGCAAAATTAGGCCAAATAACATTGTATATTCAATCCAAAATTTAATTCATACGTAAAACATGTTATATCTAAGAGTATGTAAAATATAATGTGCAAAAGCATGTCAAAATACTACATAAAAAGTTTCAACACAAAATTCGGAGAGTTAGTATATTTTTAATCAAAATAAATTTTGAAAATTGAAAATAAATATTTCTAAGTCTCAAAAAATTCTAAGAAAAACATTAATAGATGCAAGATGGTGAATAGAGCAAGATGGCACCAATATGTTGCTGAAGTACCATAGCACATGGCCGCATGTGCCTCAAATGCGCATGAGGATTGGCCTTCCAGGTCAAATGTTGTCTTCTTTGCCCAACTGAGTGACCTGCAATATGGGTCAAAACAACCTAGTTGCAACTCAACTTCACCAAACCCTGATTTCTCTATTGTTTTTCATGAAAGTTATATGGCTTTGAATCTAGAGGAGACATCAAAGACATTCCAAGCATGATCTTGAGAAAATTTGCACAAAAAATTGATATCTAAAGTGGGCAAGATTTTGATTTTTGGCTATAGGAAAAAAACTAGCTTACATCCACGATTTTCTCATTCCATACCATGAAATTAGTTTTAAGAAGCACTAGGAACACAATGTGAATGTCAAAATAAAAAAATTTTCTCAAGATATATGAGTTTCAAAATTCACCATAAATTTGGGGTCTAAAAGAGAGTTTTATAAAATTTTGGCTTTCTTGAGCAAAATTAATGTAGTGGAACAATACCCAAATCATAATCAACAAAATCCAAGTCTCAACACATTTAAAAACTCAACAAAACCACAAATCATTACACAAAACCTCAAACAAGAATTTAACATACCAGAAAATAGATCTTGAACTAACAACATGATTAGATAATATGCAGTCATAGAATAAATTTACAAAGCTCTATTACCAATTGAAGGAGTTATCAAAATCATACAATCATAAATCCATGCACAAATAAAGTCTAGTAAAAATCATACAATCATAAATCCATACACAAATAAAGTCTAGTAAACTATTCTAAGCATACACATTATTTGAGAGAAAGAAAAGAGAACATACATGGAGGAACAAAAGAGTGCAAGGGTTGAGCATCCATAGAGATGAGTATAATGGTGGAATGGGTAAACTACTATCCTTGTCTATCATGTATAAAGGCAAGTAAGTGTGTTAGGTTAATGGAGTGCTAACACCACATAAATAGATGGAGAGTAAGGAGCCCTTTCCTTGTTACACTAAAAGTGTTAAGATTCCCATCACAGATAATACAAACAAGACCCACTACCAAAAGCCAACTATCAAAGTTAATTAATAATACAAGCCCAGTACTATTGACTAATATTGATCTAAATTTTATTAAAGTTGATATATATTAGTCTACTTAAGATAAAAATTTTAACATGATTAAGCAAATATTTAGTCAATTCAACTCATCTCTGAAGTGACCCTTCTAGTTGCACATACATGCAGTGTGGTACATACCATCCTCTCAACTTGTCTGTCTCCCTACTTTCAAGTAGACAGTAGACACATCAAGGTCATCAATAAGCAACCAGCATCCTAAGGTAAGAGGCTTCAGCTTTTTTAGCTAAAAATATCTTCTTTTTTTTTTTTTAAAATAAGTACTTCTAAGTTGTGAATAATCATTTGGAAAGATTTTTATAAAAAAGACTCATAGTACGATTTGGTACAAATAGAGAAAAATATGAAAAAAATAGCATGGTAAAATTAATGTTTAAAAAAATTCACATCAAACGTGGTCCATAAGAAACAACACATTAGCAAAACATAGCTGAAACAAAAATAAATATGAACCCAAATAGGGGGTCAAATAATGTACGATTTGGTGAAGACAGGAAAAGAAGAAAGGAAAAATAAAGGCACAATTAATGTTTGGCCTCTCTTTTGGTCACATGTTTAAAGAAATAGAGCTATTGATATATTTTTTTGAGTGGCCAAATAGCAACCATGCTCAACCAAAAAGATATACGGTGATCATACACATAGCATATGAATTAAATAATGTAAAAATGTTAGAAGTGGGATTTGTTTGGGTCGGTTGCTACATGCTATTTGCTTGTAGTCCTAATTTTCTTTCTATTTCTTTCTTATTGCATTCAAGATACAAGAGTTATGGATCATTACCCCTAACTTTAATGCTATGTTATAGGTACTAGGCAAAAAGAAAGAGAATCAGTAAAGGAGAAATAAGTTCCATTTTTTGGGAATTTGAGAATTGTGAGAGGGGAAAATAATGAAGAGTACTTTTCTTTCCCAATGAAAAGATATTAGACTAATTACAGCTTGTTGCTATGTTTTCATTGTAACTCTCAAACCAGAGAAAAATATTATTCTTATGTTCCTTAATTAATTTCAAAGAAAGGGTCACGTAAGCTAAAAATGGGAAGTCAACAAAATAAATGGAAACTTTGAGCCTTTCAATCTTTAATTATTGCAATATGCACACCCATTTGGTTCAAAAGGAAAAAAGTTTAAGACTCAAAAAGAAAAATTAATTTTTTTAATGAGACTTGAAGTAGGAAATTAAGTTAGATAAATAATTGATATGTGGGAGGTTTTTGAAGACAAGTAGCCAAGGATGGTATGATTGTTTAGTTGTGCGCCATTGCAATTTCAATTTGTCGATGTGGCCTGCAGTGTCTACTCTATCCCCTGCTTCACATTACGTGAACTTCAATACTCACGGCACCCTAGATGGCTATCAACTTTCCAAGAAATGGTCTTCATTACTTGAATGGATTAAAGAACATCAAGATATGCAGTATGCAAAAGCAAGTACAAAATTAAGAGAAAGAAAAAAATAATTAAAAAAAAGAGTAAAATTTACACATCAAATTATGAAAAAAGAATAAAAAATAAGTCATCAAAATCAGTGAAAAAATCAAGTCAAGAGATTCAAATCCCTTGTTGACCATATTGTGAATTTTTTTTATCCTACTATGTTACCCTTATATGGTTATTTTATATGCCACCCGACAGTATGATTGAATGTATAAAGAAATTGTGTAATAAAAAAGTGTAAAAAGGTAACATAATAATTTACTAACAAGATGACATCAAAATGTAAGAGAAAATATATGATTACGGGTAGGATTGCAACTCTTTTTTCTTTTTTCTTTTTATACCACATTGTGAATTATGTAACTACCAATTTATGCCTGTTACCCTTGATTGAATTGAATAAATTTGTCAATTTTTTAATATCTTTTGCGTGACTTTCACGCAATCGGTTGTTGAAAAATACTTTGAAATATTTTTCCCCTTCGAAAGGGTCATCATGCGTGTTGAAATTTAATTCTTTGCAATATTTGAAGTGTGAGTGTGTCAAACCACCCGACCATACACGTAAAATTGTTTGTTCTTTCCTGGCAACTTGCGTGCTTCATTACTTTATATTTGTCCCTTTCAAACCCCACTCCCACGTCACCACTCTATTTAAACTACCTTACTCTCACTCTTCCTTCCCCTCACCTTTCCTCTAGCTTTCTTTCTCTCTCCACCGTCAACCTCTGTCTCCATCCTCAATCTCCGCCATGGTTCTCTCCAAGACCGTCTCTGAGACCGACGTCTCCATCCACTCCACCTTCGCCTCCCGTTATGTCCGGGCTTCCCTTCCCAGGTATATCTCTGATCATTATCGATTCGATCATAAGTTTCATTAATGAACGGCTGTGATGGATTCTGATGAATGAATAATAGTGAATATTGATGAATTGTGACGGATGTGATTATACATAAGGTTCAAAATGCCAGAGGAGTCGATCCCGAAGGAGGCAGCGTACCAGATCATAAACGACGAGCTCATGCTGGACGGCAACCCAAGGCTGAACCTTGCCTCGTTCGTGACCACGTGGATGGAGCCTGAGTGCGACAAGCTCATTATGGCTGCCATTAACAAGAACTACGTCGATATGGACGAGTACCCTGTCACCACTGAACTCCAGGCATGTCCCTTGAATCTCCTTCCACTCTATCATTTCCCCTTCATTCCTACCTCTTACACTTTCAAAATTGATATATATATATATATATATATATATATATATATATTTGGAGCATCACTTTCAAAATATTTAGACAAGACACAGTCTAAACACTATGTGATATATATAATAAAATATTACCAATTACTGGATTAGTTATATTTGGATTAGGTCATATCATTAGAGAATTTTATAATACTTAGACCAAGTTTTAGAATTTTTAAATTTAGAAGTGATTATGACATAAATTTTAGCAGGCATATTCATGTGAATTATTTTTATAAATAATAAATTTATTGCTATTCATAAAGTTATACCAATGAATACGATTATTTAAAAAAGTTATCATTCTATATTATAAGTTATTTCATTCTATTTTCTATGAGCCTTATTTGAATCTTACATAGTCAACACATTTGCAAAGACTAAAACTTTTATCAACATTTTAGTAGTACGTCAATCTATTCTCAAACAAATGTCAAAAATATTATTTAAAAAATTTAAAATATTAAATTTACTATTCAAATGATAAGACTCAATCAATGAACAATTTACAATATTTTAAGTGAGCTATTTTGTAAGAGTAATGATCTAACAGATTGGAATCCGTGCTATTTAGCACGGAACCTATAGGTGGCAAGATCTAACATATTTTGCTGTTTGTTGCTTTTTTCTAGCACGCAAACAAACTGCAGTCTCATTATCAAAATGCATCCTAGACCAAATCTTCAATAATTACTGAATATTTAAATTTAAGGATTTTATCTAATCTTATTTCTTAATAACATATATATAAAAAATTATATATAAAATAAATTATGTAATATCATACAATTATACATCTTATATTTTTTATTTAATTTGTCATTCCATGAAAAATTTTTATAATAGTACAGATTAACTCGTTTATTAAGTTTTATATTCTAATTTATATTAGGTCTCTTTTTTTGTTTTTATTTTCTTCTTTTAAAAAATATAAATTATGGAAATAAATTTAATATCTTATTTCTTTTAAAAATCTATTTTGTAAAATGGTAAATTAAATAAAACAGAAATATAAAAATATATATTTGTATAATATTATATAATTTATTTTTATAATAATTTTAAATTACATATATATATAAATATAATTATATGTATATATATATTTTTGTATGTATATATTAAGAAATAAGATGAGGACAAATACTTAAATTTAAATATTTAAGATTTGGCCTAAGAAGGATTCGGAAGCTTAGCATCCACGGCTTCAAAAAGTGAATAGTATAACTATAACTTGTTTATGCGCTAGGAATAATAGACTGCAAATGACTGTGCTATGTTTTGCTACCTATGGGGTCCGTGCTGTTTAGCATGCATTCAAATCCGTGTGATCATTACTCATTTTGTAATGGTTTTTTATTGGTAGTTTCTTTTCCCCAATTCATATAGGATCTAACCATTCGGAAAATTTATATGCACATGTGGGTGTACGAAATACTAACTTAATGAAAGTTGTGTTGAATGTAATGATTTTATAATTTAGTTTATAAAATTAAAATAAATTTAATTATTCAAATTATTTTAAATAAATATTTAATAAAAATATAATGTGTGAAAAGAGAAAACTCTAACCATTTTGTATATATTAAATATAAAATATGATTGTCTACAGTAAAAGTACACTTTAAAGAATCCAATATTAATTAAGTGAATTATTGAAAGTAATAATTAATAATTATAATTATTAAGTTTTTTGAAAAGAATGATAATTACTAAGCTAATTAAATCTCCGTTAGAAAAAAATAAAAAATTTGTTATTACTTATAGCTATGATTTAGGGCGGCAGTTGGGGCAGTTGGATATAGATTGGTTCAACATTAGAATGGTACGCGGTTTTGGTTCTAATTTCTAAACGGTCCCATTGAATGTAACGTAAGCTCGATAGGCTTATTTACATTTGCTTGGGAGGCATTTACTAGACAGGCCAACCTCAATCAGTGCCGTCATAATGGCCATAACCTGCTGAGTGGTCCAATTAAACCGTGTGGGGTTGCCCCTGTGTGTCGGCGTCATTTTTGACTTGTCCCCTTGACAAATGCAAAACCCGGGATAGCGGCCATAGGGCCTGCTGAGTGGTCCAATGAAACACGTTGGGTTGCTCTTCTGTGTCGGCATCATCTTTGATTCATTCCACTTTGCAAATGCAAAAATAAAAGAAATAACTTACTCCCAAAAAACATTCTAACATCTGACGCATAACAATAACGAAAAAGTGAACACACATATTTTTAATTTTAAATTATTTATAAATATATTTTTTAATTATTAAAATAATATAAATATATTTCTTTTATCTATTAATTATTAAATATTAATAATTACGTGATTAATAATATATATTGTCTTTTTATTAATTATTTAGATAAATTCAAATAAAAAGCTTGTATAGGTAGGAAAAAAAATAGAAAGAAGTTGAAGAACCTTAAAATACTTGATTACTTTCAACACATAAACACAACTTCAATATTTTTCTAATGGTTTTTTAAATAATCTTTTAAAGTTTCTAATTAGTTACTTTGTTTACACTTTTTCTATTTTGGTTTCACTATTTTTTTAATATTTAATATATGATATGGTAATATAAAATTTTATGTAAGAAAAAATTGGATCATTTTGTATGTGATATTTTTTTGCTACTATTCTATAATTTAATTAAATCAATGAGTCATTTCTATTTGTTTGATATAATATAATATAAAAAATAATCTTTGAAATATATGTCAAGATTTTAATTTAAAATAATAATATTTTATAACTCTTTATTTAATTTTTTATCAAGTTTATATAAACTCCTTTCATCTATATAATCGATCTCATTTAGTTGAATAAATTTTTATTGTTGTTGTTTTTAATGAATTATTTAAATAATTAATAAAAATATTATATGTATTAATAATTATATAAAAATGACATATTATTAATATTTAATAATAAATAAATTAAAAAAATATATTAACATTATTTTAATAATTAAAATATGTACTTATGACTTTTATAAGCAAGAGATATACATACAATAATCTAAAATTAAAAAGATATATACATTTCTCAAACAATAACAAAATCGATTCATGGGGAGCTGCGGAACCGTCGTTAAAGTACGCATGGGGCTTTCCAGATTTTCTATTTAGTTTTAATACTCAAGATGCGCTTCTCAGAAAAGTTACTTCATCAATCAGCTATATCACATAAAATTGTAGATGCATGTAGCAAAATAAATAAAAGATTTGAATTTAACTATTTTTTTATGTCATTTGAATAATTTTTTATATTACTTTTATATAATATTATACTTTTAGAGAATTGAGAAGTGACTTATTTTTGCCTACAGAATCGGTGTGTGAACATGATTGCTCATCTTTTCAATGCACCACTTGGAGACTCAGAGACTGCAGTTGGTGTTGGCACAGTTGGGTCTTCAGAGGCCATAATGTTGGCTGGATTGGCCTTCAAGAGGAAGTGGCAGAACAAAAGGAAAGAAACCGGCTTGCCTTATGACAAGCCCAACATCGTTACTGGTGCCAATGTTCAGGTTTGCTGGGAAAAATTTGCTAGGTACTTCGAAGTGGAACTTAAAGAAGTCAAACTGCGGGACGGATATTATGTAATGGACCCTGAAAAAGCAGTGGAAATGGTAGATGAGAACACCATCTGCGTTGCTGCTATTCTTGGTTCCACATTAAATGGAGAGTTTGAAGATGTCAAGCGTTTGAACGATCTCCTGATCGAAAAGAACAAGCAAACTGGGTACCAAATTACCAATCTCTCTTCCTCATTTGTTGCACATGCCTGCTGCTACTTTTTTTTATCCATAATGTAATTCAATTTTAGACCTGAATAATTGGTTTTTCTTTCTTTCTTTTACAGATGGGATACTCCAATTCATGTGGATGCAGCCAGTGGTGGCTTCATTGCCCCATTCATTTATCCCGCGCTTGAGTGGGACTTCCGATTACCACTAGTGAAGAGCATCAATGTCAGTGGCCACAAGTATGGTCTAGTCTATGCCGGAATTGGTTGGGTCATATGGAGAAGCAAGGAGGACTTGCCTGAAGAACTCATTTTTCACATTAACTATCTTGGTGCTGATCAGCCCACCTTCACCCTCAACTTCTCCAAAGGTAACGTATACAGTTGGTTTAAGAACATCCGGAAAATTAGGCCTACATTACTAGCTTCAACTTCTTTGTTCCATTATAGCTTTATTTAAGATAATGCTAATGTCCTTCATACGTAATACAATGCAGGTTCTAGTCAAGTTATTGCTCAGTACTACCAACTAATTCGCTTGGGTTACGAGGTATGAAGCCTAACCCAACAAACCCATTTTTGTTATTGAAAAACTGAGTTCGGGGGTGTGTCTTTTTGTATATCCCTGATGATCGCTGCAATAATTCATGTGTGTTGGGTTCGCAGGGATACAGGAATGTCATGGAAAATTGCAGAGACAACATGTTGGTTCTCAAAGAGGGACTAGAAAATACCGGGCGGTTTACCATTGTGTCCAAAGACGATGGGGTGCCACTGGTGGCCTTCACATTGAAAGATCACAGCCACTTCGATGAATTCCAAATCTCAGACATGTTGAGGCGATTTGGGTGGATAGTGCCAGCATACACCATGCCTCCTGATGCCCAGCATGTTACAGTTCTGCGCGTTGTTATTAGAGAGGACTTCTCAAGAACACTTGCAGAGCGTCTTGTGATTGATATCCAGAAAGTGTTGCATGAGCTGGACGTGCTTCCTTCAAAGGTGATCAGTAATGGGAATGACACTGTGGTTGCCAAAAAAAGTGAATTGGAGACACAAAGGGAAATCACTACGGCTTGGAAGAAGTTTGTGATAGAGAGGAAGAAGTTGAATGAGAAGATGAATGGCGTTTGCTAATTTTTGGGGCATTATATGTTTATAGCTTAGCGTAATTAGAAGCCATATTGCTAAATATTGGGGCATTATAAGTTTATAGCTTATAGCGTAATTAGAAGCCATATATTTTAATGTTGATGACTGTGCAATCATTTGCTATTATAAGAAGATTAGAGTCTTGGTTAATTAAATCCGAAATTATCTATTAATAAATTTTCTTCTACTAGGACTTGTTCTGTGGCAAAAAGTGGCCCAAAGACCAGGCGATCTAGGATGGAGTGTGACAGGCAGATTGTGCAAAAGAATAATGTTAAAGAAAAATTAATTAATAATAAAATTGTGATAGAATCAGATTCTAATACTAAAATTAATATTGGACGGATAAAAAATATGATAGACAAAAATTATATTTTTTAAATAATTAAATATCATAATAAAAAATATATTAAGATAGAAATAATGACTTAAATATATATTAAGTTTTAATTTTATCAAAATTAAAATATAACTAAATAAAAATACTAAATTAAATTTTATTTTATTTTTTATAAGAATAAAATAATTTAAATTTAAATAGATAATAAATTTTTAAATGATAAATATTTAATATTTTTAATTTTAATTATTTTTTTAAATAATAAATCTTAAATATACAATAATTAATAATTATATAAAATATAAATTTCATCATCATTTTTTTCGCAAGTAGGCCTAAGTCAAAATACAACAAATGAATATATTTTTCTTGTTCATCTATTTTAAAACTCAAAACATATTCCGAGTTTTCTAATTTAAAAATCCCTTCTAGAACCATTGATTAAGAAAATGATGGTAGCATATGAGAGATACAATGTTAAAAGGCAACGAGTAACATCACTTCTGCTTCAATTGAAAAATCAAAGTTGACTAGAAAGCCAAACCAAATCGCAGAGTAGCATATTCTTATTTCTACAAAACCAGTGATATCACACACTTTCAATCAAACAGCCTACGAATATGCCCTGGACTTTGACTGAGAATAAGATCAGTGCTTGGAATTGGAAGATGGGTTCCCCTTAACCACCGTGACAGGGCATGAAGCATTGGTTACCACATGATTGCTTACACTGCCTAGTAACACCCTGAAGAAAAATTGAAAGAACAAAACAAAGATGGTTGAATCATCTTTCTATATTGTGCATTTCAAACATAAGCAAACCTGGGATAAAGGGCTCTTAGCTTGCAATCCATAAATACTGAATTTAGGTTAAAACATAAAGACAGTGTTACCTTTTAATAGTGCCCAAACCTCTGCTTCCAACAACCAGAGAATCAAGCTGAAGATCTTCAACAGCACGGCACAACTTCTCCCTTGGATCCCCCCAATACACTTTTGCCACCACCTTTGCCTGTTCCATCCCCAGTAACACACACAGTCAACAAAATTTATGTGAGAAACACTATTTATGTAATAATGGCCGAAGACATAGAACGATACAAAAAGAACAGAACAAGAAACAGAGTAAATACCCCTTTTGTCTTTGAAACAGAGTCAAGAATATCTATAACTTCAGGATCCCTGGCAATCCCATATTGTTTTGTGAAGTTCATTTCCCTCAATTCCTCAAGAGGCACCAAAGCTACAAAACCAAGAATACGTTATGCAAAAATTCATCATTTGAAGCAGACATATGCATGACCATAATCATGAAGAAACAGGGAGGCACTTACGTGAACCAGTGTCCTCAAAAAGCTCCTTCCTGGTGTGATCAGATTTTGGGGGCTGAACGTTGATCAAGATGATGCAATTTCCATCGCTGATCAGATTATCAGCGGCCCAGCGTAGAGCTAATTTGCTGGTTGGTGAGAAATCCATGGCTACCCCAATTGTTCGTGCCTTTGCCATCTTTTCACTGTTACTGCTCGGTCCCCAGAAAACTAGAACTTCTGATGGTCTTTGGTTCGTGTTGGTTTATTTTGTCGAGTTGTTTGGCGGCTATGCTGCTGGTTTTGGAATATATCTATATGTATATAGAGGAGAAGCAAAAAGAATGTTCCTGAAAGTGGTAAAGAACAGCAATTAATTCAACGCTACTGTACAGATATATTTGAATATATAAATTTTATTATATAATTTATATATTCTTATATTCTTATTTTTGTAAATATTTTGTTTGTGCTCTCTATATATACTTCTAACATTTCAGTATTACATATATAGAATTGAGGAATTAAAAGAAACCAGAATTGTTCATTCGAATAGTAGGAGAGAAATGCTACGAGAGTCCTCTACACAAAATATAAATTATGTTTAAGACGTACTTGTCATTTCTTATCCTAGTATAATAAAATTAAACTTGCATCTTCAATTATAGTGATTTTCTGCCACTATAGTCATCTCTTATCCTAGTGATTTTCTTTTAATTCCTCATTTATTATCCTCTCAAAGAAAGGCCAAGTACAAAGGATGGAATCCGGCGTCAAGGCACACTACACAATAAATTCTGCTTTCTCAAACGCGGCGAAAGAATAGGTGTTTGTTTGTCAGGTGCTGTCCTGTCGTTTAGCTGTCTTTTAGTTGTTTATTTTTCTTTGAATAAATTGCTCTGACACTTTTTTATTTCATTAATATTACATAGATCTTCTCTTTATTTTAAAAATTTACATAAGCCATTCTTAAAATATATAATTATAATTATTTAAATAATTTCCTTTAGTATAAAATTTATTAAAATGTCATGATTCTAAGATATAAAAATATATGTATATGAATTTTATTTGAATAATTAAACATAATTAAATATGTTTTGTAATAAAATCTCGAAAAAAAAAATACTTAACCATATGCAATATTTATTTATATATGAATAAAACATGTCTGATTGAATTTAAAAGACTTAATTTTATTCAATTAAAATACTACAAATATATTAATTTAATAAAATAAAAACTGATTCACATGAAGGGGTTTATGAAAGTTTTTAAGAAAATTAAGGGAGTTTTGTATATGTTTTTAATATTTTTTAAGAGAGATTTATGTAAGTTTTCAAAATAAAAAAAGATGATTATGTAATACAACCAAAAAATGAGAAATGTTGAAGTAATTCACATTTTTTTATAGAAAATTTAGGGTAAGGAAAAGCTACTTTCTAACAAGAAAAATTGTTGAGAGAAAAATTAAAACTTAAATTGTAACAATTAAAATACTCCTACCTTGCTAGCTCAATCGATCCCTTGACCTCTTTTTTAATGGATAGTTTTCAATTACATTCTAAAGTTGATTATGATATCATTGTACATTGTTTCCTTTTTTTTTTTTTTACTACAAAAATCTATTGATAAATGATTAAATTGGCTTTGGCAACCTAAAACATTGTCTTGATCATATATAATATATTTTATTTCTGAAAGAATTAGACATTACTAATTGACGAAAGGAATTTAAGCTTACGTGTCCCATGAGGAATCAAGCAGCTATAAAACTAAATCTCAAGAGCTCAAACACATTGCTCAGTAAACTTCATCTTTCTTGACTCCTTCACATGTGCCAATTATCAAAGCTAAAGATATGAGATTACATTATTTACATAAATTTTATGAATCCCATAGAATTTGAAGCCAATGGGTGATAATGTGGATGGTACTTGTCACCTAGAAAGTTGGAACTAAGGATTGTCTCCTAATCCCATGTGGCAGACGAAGGATGATGGAGCATGTAAATGGGGGCTTTTGCTAGAGGAAACAAATTTACTATGGCGGCACACTAAGAAAGCTATGGATGATCTTAGGTGGTCATTAGGAGGAGGTGGCTACATAAAAAATGGAGAAGGTTGATGCTAGTGTTAGGTCTAGACTTCGGGGTGAACTAGGTATTAACCACAAGGAAGGAGAGGTGCGAAGGGTAGTCTCCTATCGAGATACCCTATTAGGTTACAATGGTATGCTTGGTGAGCAAAACAAGGGGGAGGCTGACTAGAGGATCCAATAACATAAGGAGGAGGAAGTAGAAGACCTTTTGGAGGAATTTGTTGCTGAAACTCCCAAGAATTAATCACTTCTATCCCTCATTTCAAGTTGACATGGATGAATATTGGGGCATGTGTCATCCTTGAAGAAATACTCTTGTCATTAAGCTTTTAGGGCAAAAACTTGGCATGAAATTCACGCAAGCTCGTCTTCAAAGAATGTAGTGCCTCATAAGGAAGTTTGAGTTTGGTGATTTAGAAAATGATTTCTATTTTTAGTTAGATTCTCAGTGGAGAAGGACTATAACAATGTTCTGACAAACAAACCATGGATTATTGTAGACCACTATGTTGTTGTCCAATGTTGTAGGCCCTTCTTTAATCCCTATGAGGATCAAGTAGTTCAGAAGCTAGCAATTTAGATGCGAGTTCCCAACTTGCCCATTGAGTTTTACAACACTAAAACTCTGGAGAATAGGTAACTATTTTGGGCAAACTATCAAAATAGATGAGAATTTAATTCACCAGAAGGATGCTGGAGATGTGGAAGTGACTGAGTGAGTCAAGTTTGCCAGGATTTGCATTGAGGTGGACTTGACCAAAGGGTTCCTATCTAAATTTAAGATTTTCAACAAAGTTTTCCATGTCTTCTATTAGGGACTCCATTTTATCTACTTCAATTATGGCAAATATGGCCACAAGCATGTGGATAGTATAAGTCATGAAGGTTAGAGGCATGTGGCGGCATAAGTCCAGGAAGTGGCCAAGGGGGATAGCAAGTAAGCATGGAGGTGAAGGGGGAGAAAATTGAACCTTCTAACAAGAGTCTTGATCACAGTGAAGTGCTTGGACAATGGATGAACATTTGATGCCCCAACTAGTGAAAGAGAACACTAATGCTAGCCCAGAAACCTAAGAAAGAAAGTCCAAAAAACACGCCTTTGCTTATGCAACCATTATCTCAAAATAATATCCCTAATAATATGGGGTCACATTTACCCTATTGCAGAAACTGACAAGTGCAATAATTGTCCCCATAAACACAAGAGGTAATGATGGAGGTAAACCAAAGTGTTAATGCAGTTGTGAACAAGGAGGCATGAAAACAAAGGAAGTTGATTTTGTAATGTTACATGTCTTGATTGCCATGAACATCCCACATGGCATCCAAGATTTGGGGCAAAGTAATGAGGGGAATACACAAACCAAAATAAAAAAAGCAAGGATAATTCATTAGAGGTTAAGACATTTAGGCTAGTGGGCCTAATCAAGAAGGTGGCACTAGGGATAGATGGAGTCAGACCTAAAGAAAAAATTCCTTCTCTATCTCAACATTGGGTTTCACCCACTAACATGCAAACCTCTTGCTTGGAAGAAGAAGCCAAGCCCTCGAACCCAAGTGACTAGCCCAAGAATAAGAATGAGGGCCCATTCCTTTCGAAGGCTATGCAAAATATAGACATACTTGCAGTTTAATAAACATGCTATGGAGGAGCTCTTAACCAACTTAGGTGCAGTGGTGGTGTATAATGCCTTCTCGTAATGGGGAATGCTCCAAACTCTCTTTTTCTTATTGTTTTGTAGATGAAGATTTGCTCTTGGAATTGTAGAGTTGCTGCCAAGAAAGGTTTTCTAAGTTTAATGGTGGATATGATGCATAAACATAATATCCATGCATTAGTTTTATTGGAAACAAGAATTAATGGCAACATTGCTACTGAAGTTGTGAAGAAAATGGGCTTTCACTTAAGCTTTTGTGTTGATCCTATGGGATTCTCTGGAGGTATCTAGGCACTTTGGTATAAGAGGGATGTGGAGGTGTTTGTTTAGGAGTATCATCAACTATTTGTTGACACTAAAATTCACTAGGTCAATGGAGACTTCTATGCCCTCATTTCTTTCGTTTATGTGAGTCCAAGGATGATTGAACAGAGAGAACTCTGGACTAATTCAATTAGACTTGTCACTACCATTTACGAACCTTGGATGATGGTGGGGGATTTCAATGCCTATCTCTTGCTAAGTAAGAAAAGAAGAGGTGCTCAACCTAACTAGACTACTATTTGGGAATTTGGTGAGTGCTTATTGGCTTGTAATGTGTTGATTATGGTTTTTTAAGGGTCCTCCATTTACATGGTAGAGGGGGGATCTGTCTAAAAAGGCTTGATAAAGGAGTTGCCAATGAGGATTAGAATTGAAGCTTTCCTTCATCTTTTATTCATCACTTCCTATTCATAGGATCGAATCACAGACCACTCTTGTTGAAAAATGGGCACCTTAATCAAAGTTTAAATCATAGACCAAATTTCTATTTTATGGCCTCTTGACTCACTCACAACAAGTCTTTCCCATCGATTGTTGCTTAAAGCTAGGATCGTAGAGGATGATGGCATGAATCTTGTAATCACTTTAAGGAGGTTACAAAATCGCATCATAATGTCTTCTTTACTAAGAGTAAGGAGAGAAATCATTTTAACCATTGTAATATCGGCATTTATAGGATCTTGAGACAAGGGCCTAACAATAATCTAGAGAATTTGCAAAGAGACCTATGGAAGCAACTTGGTGTAATTCTCATTAGGGAGGAGATTCTTTGGTTCTAGAAATCCAAATGTAAGTGGTTGATCTTTAGGGACAAAAATATGAAAATTGTCCTCTTTGACACTCTAGCTAGTAGAAGAAGAAATTGAATTGAGATGCTTCATGATGAGGATAGGAATTAGCTGATTGATATTATTATTCTCAAGAATTTTGCTAATAACTTCTTTGAAAAACTGTACTTGAGAGACTCCATAATCCTTCCTAGCTTTCCATTACGAGGTGTTTTCCTTTAATTGATTAGTTGGCAAATGAGCTTTTTAGTGCTTCTTTGTAGGATGAAGAAATAAATGAATTCCTTTAATATGGAGGGTTATATGGTAGTAGGGAGTGATGGGATTCATGCTATCTTCTTTCAAAGTCAATCGGGAAAGTTGGGGCCCTCAATTTGTTAGTTCGTCATACATATCTTTATCCATCTTGATATGGTGAGAGAGGTAAATCAAACCTTCTTGTGCTAATTCCTGAAATTGATCATCCAATTTCAATTTGTGATTTGAGGCCCATTAGTCTTTGCAATGTTATTTACAAAGTTGTTACTAAAATTATGGCATTACATCAGAAAGAGCATATAGGGCACTTGGTCCTCCCTAGTTAGTGTAATTTTGTCAAAGGGAGGCAAGGAATGGATAATGTTATTATTCCACAAGAACTAATGCATTCAATAAGGGGGTCTGGATGGCTATCTAAGTCGATTTCGAGAAACCCAATGGTAGAGTTAACTAAAAATTCTTAGAAGCTACTCTAATGGATATCACTCTTCCCAGGAATCTTATTGGTCTAATCATGGCATGTGTTACCTTTGCTAGTATGAGTCTACTTTAGAATGGTGAGCTAACTAGAACTTTTAGGATGTCCAAGGGCATTCTTTAGGGGGATCCCATTTTTCCTTATCTATTTGTCCTTCGATTAATTGATTAGGGCATCTTATCAATGCTGCGATTAATAGGAGAGAATGGAAACCAATCATCCTAAAGAAAAATGAGCCTTATATCTCTCATCTTTTCTTTGTTGATGACTTGCTCTTATTCTTAAAAGCTTTTGTAGGGCATGCTGAGGTGATCCACCATTGTCTATAGTCATTCTTTAACTCTTATGGTCAAAAGATGAGTCAATCTGAAACAAAAATCTTTTTCTATAGAAATTTAATCACAATAGGACTAGGCAAATTTGTGATGTTTTGGGATTTAACCAGATAGACAACTTAGGTAAATACCTTGGCATACCTTTACATCACAAAAAGGTGAAACGTTCAATGTTTTAGTATGTCGTGGATCATGTTAAACAAAGGATGAAAATTGGAAGGGGTCTTCCCTTTCTTTGGCAAGTGATGTTACCCTAGTCCAATTGGTCTTATCAGTTATTCCTATTTATGCTATGCAATCTTCCTTGCTTCTAGTTACATTGTGTGAGGAGATAAAAAGGTTTTATTTGGGGAAAAATAATGGTAATCACAAACCCCACCTCTTGGCTTGGGATCAAGTGTGTAGGCCAACAAGAGAAGGGGATCTTGGCATTAGAAATATAAGGGATACAAATAAGACCATTGATGAAAGTCAGGCATGGTATCATTACAAATAAGGATGCTTTTGTGGGCTAAGGTGCTTCGCAATAAGTATAAAGTGGAGGATAAAATTATGCCAATTATCTCTATGAAACAAAATGTCTCTAACCTATGGTGTGGCATTGGCAAGGTCTGGTAGTATACTCTTAAGGATCTTGGGTCATTATTGGAAACAGTTTAGAGACTTCCTTCTAATTTGATAAGTGGGTGCTGGGATATGAACCACTTATCAACCATGTGGCAAGTGACATCACTAAGCATATTCTCAATAGGAATGTTGCCCATTTTGTTGATTGTATGGGGAATTGGCATTGGGACTTGTTCAAACATTTGTTGCCTTCCTAAGCTAATATGTGGATTGCTTGTACTCATCCACCCTCCAATACCACTGTTCATGACTCAGTGTCATGGTATCCTTTAGATAGGAATTTTTCTATCAACTTTTTTTTTCTTGGCTGAGAAGATGAAATGGTCATGGCACTTAGATCAATTTGAAGCCTCTATGTGGGAAGAGGACCAAAATAGGTGAAATCCTTCCTTGGTTCTTGGCAAGTGAAAAACTACTAGAAAATGCTAAAAGGAAGACTTGTCAGATGATTGAGGATGGTTCTTGTTGTAGGTGAAATGGAGTGGTGGAATCTTGTATGCATATGTTGTAAGATTGTCCCTGGCTAATGGATCGAATTTTTTAGTTTACCTTTAAAGGACTAGATGTATGCTAACTTGTTTACCTCTTTCTCTGGGTAGTCTTTAGCTCGATGGCATTTTAGTTTTGGTTACATGTGCTGGATTATATGGCACCAAAGAAATCTTTGTCTTTGAAAACTAGCTTTGTACTTAAAATAATGCCAATCATCAAATGAAGTGCATGGTTGAACACTTTGAGAGAGCTCAAGAAGTGCTATTTGTTGGGGTTCTCTATTATTGCTAAAGAAGGAGATATTGATTTCATGGTTCCCTCCCCAACAAGAGGTCCTTAAGCTAAAAGTTGATGATGCTAGTGAGAAAGGTGTTTGCAAGCAGGATGTCAAGGAGTGATTCAAGATGCGGGAGGAGCATAGATCATGGGTTTCGTGCACAATGTAGGATATGGAAATGCCCTTCAAGTGAATTATTGGATTGGAGTTGGCTTGGGCTCACAGAATTTCTAGAATCCTAGTTGAATCTAACTCTTTGTTAGGCATTGCTTTAGTCTCAAGGGGTTGTGATGGGAGCCACCCTTACACTCCTCTGGTGACACATGTACAAGAAGCCCTTCAGCAGCCATGGGAAGCTAACATTAGGCATATTTACGAGAGGGTAATGTAGCCATCGATTGGCTTGCTTCCTTAGCATTGTATGTGCATGATGGCCCACATGTCTTTTGCACTACTCCAAATGGAAGTAGTTTCATTCTATTAGCTGATTGATTAAAAATAGTGTTCCTTCTTAAGTGTTGACATGTGATGCAGAGTAGTGATCACAAGGGAAAAAACAAAACACATGTTTCGAAATGAGTTGTTTAGGGAAAGAAATATAAAATGGAGTTGCCACCGACTTAGGTCAAAATGGTGAAGTCAAACATTGGAAAGTATGGTTTACATTACAAAAAATGGATCAGGGGTTAGTTACGTATAGAGAAGGTATTAGCACTCTTACAACATCCTTTCGGTACTACATTAGTGTTTGTTGCTTTTGATTTCAAAAATTGTGCTTTGTGCCTTATTAGAAAAATATTTTATTTTTTGATTTTATTGCCCACTAATGGTTTTGCATGTGATCTAGGGTTATCACTACTAGTGAGTGGTGTTTAACTATTATCATAGAAAAGATTAATTTGATGCTTGGTTCACCTAGATTTTACATCCAAAATAGTTGCCTAGCTTTTAGAGCTTGTTAAAAAATAGGGGTGTATCTTTTTAAATGTATCAATGGAACCATACTAATTAACTAACTAAGCTCATGATGCAATTTCTTTCTGGATAGTTAGATAGCAGCTAGTTAACTAACAACCCCTTTTATCCATCATTGGGAACTCACTAATAAAAATAGAAAATCGAAATAGTTAGGATGAAACCACAACCAAATAGAACATTTTAAAATGGTTTGGATGAAACTATGATCATTAGGAAATCTTAAATTGGTTGGGATGAAACCACAATCTTTCTTGACATTTCAAAATGATCAATACTTCAATGCACATACACTTATAAAACATTTAAAGTGTAAATATCACAAGCAAAGTTATCATAGCACATAATTATTCAACAAAACAAGATATAAGTACAAAAATACATCTACAACAACTAGAGAAAATTAAAAAATGGGTGAAACTTGTATTTAGAGTGCTCAAATAGTAAAACAAAGGCTGAAAACATCATCAGGAGGTAGAAAAACCCTAGGAAAGTGGTCTAATCAAAGTCAACATATAGGTCAATGGTCAATGATGATGTGGTAGCTAACTTTGCAAACATGTTGATGTGGCATGATATTATGGCAAATGACATGGCATGATACTATACATGAAATGATGATGTGTCTAGTGATGTGGCATACTGATTGTGCTATTGTGCTTACGTGTCTGATGACATGGCAAGTCAATTTTCCAGCAAGGTTGATGGGTCTAATGATGTGGTGCATTGACTATGCTAGTAGGGCTGACATGGTGGGTTGACTAGGCGTCTTCAACCTTAGGGCACATGAGTGCCATGCGCCACACCCTCCCTGGCTCGTGGGGAGCATGGTAGTGTGTGGAGTGGTTTCAAGTAGCACTCTTCATGTTTCCTAAGATTTTGTTACCTCCTGAGCACGATAGTAGGGTATGTTTCTCACGATTCAGACTAGAAATATGATTTTCAAGGGGTAAATGAACATGACTCTTTCTTTGATTTTTCGGCAAAATCTGCAATTTTTGGCATGATTCGGGGCACCAACAACACTCCAAAGGGCAGGTTGAGTTTTTCTAAGCTAGCGTAGTAAGCATGTTGAAAAGAAAATTAGAAGAATGAAGAAGATTTGAAATTTCTCTCTCTAATGCCTTTCCTCACCCTTCCATGGTGCTCTCTCTTTAACTTTCACTCTTTTTCTCTGAAATCTCTCTTGTTCTTTCTTTCTCACCTTGGCTGGTGGCTCCTCTCTTTGGCTCTTACTTCCTTTGCCGAAGCTCTTTTCTCCTCTTCTTTTTTTCTCTTCCTCTCCTTTTTCTTCTTTTCTTCCCCCTCTTTTTTTCTTCTCTTCTTCTTTATCCTTTTTTCTTCAGGTTTTCCCCTTGTCCTTTTGCTCTCCTTCTTTTCCTCCTTGTCTTTTTTTTTTTCTCCTCTCCTCTTTGTCTCTTTCCTTCTTCTCTTCCTCCTTATCTTTTTTTTTTCTCTCAAATCATCCTCCTCTTTTGCTAACAATTTTCCCTCTTTTCTTCTTTTTCTCTCATTTTTTTTCTTTTTTAATTTTTAATTTTAAAAAAAATAATATTATTAACATTTAGAAACTAAAAATATTTTAAATTTTTTATTTTTATCCAATTAATTTTTAATAAATAATATATTTAAATAGAATAATTTTAAAACTATACAAAGGTCCAAAGCCCAAACAAAATTAAGTGTCTACAATAAGGTAGCGGCTTAGTTGTGATACATATGTAATCAAATTTTTTTCTTTTTTGATGTGATACACATAATCAAAACTATTATAGTTCAATTCATTCACATATGTTTGGATTGATTTTTTCAGTAAGAACTCAAAAGTACTTTTAGTATAATTTTTAAATAAATTTTAACTTATGAAAAGGAAATTTTTTTGGTATTTTCAGAAAATTCAAAGTTATTTGTCACAAAATAGAAAATATTCTTTGAGAACTTGAATAAATGAGAAAGATATTTAAAGGGTTCACTTACTATATAATTATCAAAGGGTTGATAAATTTACAACTAAAACTCATGTCTTATTCTATGGTTAATAAATGATTGGGTTGTGGGCTGTACAAAAAGAAAAAGGAAAATGCATATAAATTAAAAAAAAAAGATGGTACTGTTAAGTGAGATTGATGTTTGTGGAAATTAAGAGTGTGTTTGGAA
Organism: Dicorynia guianensis; assembly: GCA_037013595.1. Classification (NCBI taxonomy): domain Eukaryota; kingdom Viridiplantae; phylum Streptophyta; class Magnoliopsida; order Fabales; family Fabaceae; genus Dicorynia; species Dicorynia guianensis. The sequence goes on along the minus strand of JASUAB010000002.1, from coordinate 16,390,149 downwards.
ATGTTTATTTTTTTTGTTTCTAAAAAATATTATGAGAAGAAATTCCTAGAATTGTTTTGAAAAGTAAAAGTATAATAAATTCTGTTTGGTGAAATTATTTTAAAAAAAATTCCAGGAATAATAATATAATAAAATTTGTTTGACAAATTTTGTTTTGAGAATATAAAAACATAAAACAAAAAACTTTGTTTGCTTTGATTTTTTAATTGTATTTATAATAATTCTAATTTTGCAATAGAATTATAGAAATGTTTTGATGAAAAAGTAAAATAATAAATAAAAAGAAAACATTATTATGATATTTGATCATTAAAATGATTTTTAATATGTGGTTATTACATTTGATTCATCAGAGGTAAATGAAATTAAAGACACCGATTATATCAATATAGAAGTGCCAATGGCTTCAGATTGCATGTCATTGTCTGAGGAAGTCTTCAACATCTCGAGCATTAGGCTATATTTATGTTTAGGACAATTCCTTGAAAAAGTAAACCTTTTAAAAAGTTGAATTTTTTCATCACAAGATAAGTCATGCATTGAAATTCTGATTTAAAACTTAATAATCTAACAAATAAAGTTGATTGAATTATCAATTGAACCAATAAAATTGACATCTTGAGATCTACCCCTCTCCATAAACTTATCTATAAAGAATATTTCAACCGTTTAAGGTCACTTGCTTCTAACTGTTAGTTTAGAGTGCATCCCCCTTTTTCTATGGACATGTTCGATATTTTCAAGCATTAGCAGCCCTACTTGTCTACAAACTGATGCACCTAGAAAGCACAATGCGATAAGCCCATAACTAGTTCAATAAGGTCACTGTCTCATGTGTTAAACTTCAGAATAAATACCTTTCAAATCAACAGCATGATGCATTCTCGTTTTGATAAATCAGGACAACAGAATCAGGTGCTCCACAATGGCGAGGAAGATGGTTTTTCAATTTTCACAGATGCTTTACAATAGGTACCACAGAGAGCAGTTCCCACAAGATAGCTATGCTCCATTACCCTTCTTGATAAAGCTTAACCCTCTCCTTAAAATATTGATAGAAAAATGAGATTAATATACAACAGCAAGACTTGCTATGATTTAAACCATAGATTCTTATATGCCAATTGCTAGAGATTCAAAGAGCTGCTCATATTTATCATCAATTTTTTTTTCTTTCCTTACTAGCATCAATCATTTGAGCTGTATTCACCAGACTCTTCAGGCAACAAGTGTAAGCAGCACAGCAGAATGACTCCTTGTCCTTTAGGAGTAGATAGTGTTAACCCTAAAAATTTAGTTTTGGAGTCGCCACTGATCTAAATTATTTAAGGGTGAGATCGGACACCTAATTAAAATGGTCTACATTTCAGAAATTGGGTTTGGGGGTTGATTACGTTTTAGGGAAGGTATTAGCACCCTAAACGCTCTTTCGGTATCAAAAATGATCTTATTAATTTATCTTAATTAATTTATGTTGGTTTAAAAAAAGAATTTCGAAAACAATTACTGCCCATTCCGGATTGGAATTTTAAAAATAAAATTATTTTAAGGAAAAAACCCCCTTCCTATTCCAGTCCAGGGTTTAAAAAATATTTTGAGAAAAATCCCCTTCCTATTCCAAGCTGGAATTTTTTAAAAATAATTTCAAGACCCATCTCTATTCTAGATCAGAGTTTAAAAATATTTATAAAAAAATCCTCTTTCTATTCCAGTCCAGGATTAAAAATAATTTTAAGAAAATTTCATCCCTATGTAATCACTCATTCTTAATTTACCTCTATTTTAAAAAAAGGACATAATCTATTTTATTTTCTTATCCTAAACAAAACACATAGAACCTAACTAATTTATTATTTTTAAAAATCAAAACCGTACCACCCTTTTACTACATGCTTAACATATCATGAATTTTTTAAAAAAAGGACCCCAAAAACAGACTCTCGATAAAAGACAGTAAAGCCCCTTGCATGAAAATTGCATGACATACCCGGTGCTTGTGATGTCTTTCGGTGCAGAATAATTCTTGGAACGCGCCGGAGGCAATGAAGGTTGGAGACGGGACAAAGCAGAGGTGGAAATGGACTGTCCCGAGGAAGCCGACGATGCAAGCCTTCCCCTAAGTCGTTCAATTTGAGATGCCGGCAGCAGTTGGTTGAACTGGAAAGATTGCAGGTTGGAGAAGCCCAGCTACGGCAGTGGACTGACGGAGATGCAGAAGCTTCGTCGTCGTGAGCGTGCTGGTTGAGCTGGGTGCCAGGGTTAGCTACCTTTGTTATCGGAAAAGTCGGCTGATCTAGGTGCTGACGTGGGAGAAGACGGGATATGGCTCCCTGTTCTTGGCTTGTTCGAGTGCTGTAGGTTCCGGGAACGAAGTGCAGTGGCTGAGAGTTGTGGCTGGGGAAGTGAGAGTGGATGAACGTAGGCGAGATGTGAGTGGTCCACGGGAAGTAAGGAGTGCAAGGGGTGCCGGTTTATGGGAGGTGTTGTGGCTGGATGAGAGTGCTGGAGAGTGTGGTGTTACTGTTCTTGGCTGATTGTGCAAGAAAATGCAGTGAGTGTTTAGGTAGGCTAATAGTTGCGTGTGTCCTCCTTTTGGTCCGTGAAAAGCTTTTATAATTATGGAAATTGAGTGTTTGTTTTCTAGTTAAATTCTTAATTCCTAGTTTTAGTTAGATTTTGTCTTTTATCTTTTATCTTTTTTTATCTTCATCTTTTTTATCTTAGATTTTTATGTTTTATTTTCTTGTTTTTATTTTTGTTATCTTTTTTGGATTTATCTTAGACTTATTTGAGTTTTTTCTGATTTTTCTTGAGTTTATCTTAATTTTTCTGAATTATCTTAGATTTATTTGATTTTTCTAATTTTTCTTATAATTATCTTTATTTTCTCTTAATTATCTTGGATTATCTTTATTCTTCCTTAATTATCTTGGATTATCTTGATTGTTCTGATTTTAAATTTATTCGATTTTTACAATTTCGTTTTTATTTTTATTTGATTTTTTTTATACTTTTGATTTTATTTTCATTTTTGGATTATGTTTTAATTTTAGGTTTGTGATTTTTATTTGGATTTTTTCTTTAAAAATTAGGTTTTATTATTTAAAATTTTATATTATGGGTCGGACAAAATTAGACCTCTACATATAGCTAGCTGACATCTGAATTCCACTTCAGGTCCGTTATAGTAAACTGCGATAGAGGAACATGAACACAACAGGCACCTTAAGGGGTCCACACATTGAAGTCAGTGGTTCCAGTTCAAAGAACAAGACGTGTGAATGTTGGGTCATAAGCTGTTGCTCTAATAGGATCCTTCTATACTAAGATTGCCGCAAGCTTGAGATATCGAATATCCCAAATCCAAAGTGCTGCTGTCATTGCGAGTGCAGATATATTGACTATCATTGCTCCATGACAAAAGACCTGCAATAAATATGAGAGTTCATCATGTGGGAGTGCAGTTCATTATGTTCACAGACACATCATATAAAGCCAATGACCAAAAAAGACATTTGTTGAGTCAAGACAAAAGCCAAGCATTTGATCTCGTATGTCCAGTAACATTTGGAAAGATGGTGTGCAGTCCCAGCTACCAAGTGATTTGGTCCAATGGCTTCAGCTGACATATTTTGCCCAGTACTGCAGATGAGGAAGAAGCTGTACTTGCAGATGGGGCAAATTATTCGTGCCAAATCAGAGATGTCAAAAACAGGTAGAAAATTTAGGGGATAAAATCTGACTGGAGCAAGAAGTTCAACCCATGATCTGCATATTGTTAGGCGTAAAGAACGTGGGCTGCATTGGACTGGGAAGTTCAATTCATGCACTTATTCCTGAAGGCAATCGTTAGGCCAATTGGTTGGCTCAACAGGCAGCGGAGGAAGACAAAGGATGGCAACAGTTTGAAAGCATTCCCCAAGGGCTAAGGAATATTGTCATAGAGGATAGGAGAAGAATCAGTATCCCCCAAAGTGTTAAGAGTTTCTTTAGTTCTCTTCTGTTTCTGCGCTTTATTAAAAAAAGGTAGAAAATAACAGTACCTCCAAACCAAAGGCTCACAATATATATAGGCTTTTGCCTGGATTTCCTTCAGAATTAATTCTGCACACAAAATTGATTCGAACAGTAAAACATGTGCATAGGTGACACCATTTTATCTAAAAAAACTCTCATCGTTCCTTCTATTAAGTGGGCATCACATTTTATACACATTTTTTAATAATTCTATCCAAAATTAATTATACTCATAGCTATACCAAACTGGCACATAGTCCCTTTCTCTCACTTCCCTCCCTACCGGATTTGAATCACTTCTGATTTCTCTGTGCATGCGATACCAAACTGGCACATAGTCCCTTTCTCTCACTTCCCTCCCTACCGGATTTGAATCACTTTTGATTTCTCAGTGCATGTGAGTTAGACAATGACACGAAGGGAAATGAATTCTAAATTGCAGAGACAGGAAATGATAAAAAGTAGTATCTCAATGTAACAACATGTACTAGGCTTTGGTTTCCAAAATTTCATGCTGCTTAATAATTTCTCCATTTTGGTTGCAATACAAGTGATACCCATGTCATCTTTTCTGCCAAATAGGCCATTGCGTAAAGCTGACTACATGTCTCTTTGAGCACAAGAAGGCAAATCAAAAGAAACATGCCCCTAAAAGCAGCAACTCTCGACATTAGTCTCTCTGGTCGAGAGCTTGCTACTAGATAAACACAATCCATGACTAAAAAAAAAACTTACATCAAATTTGGTGTAAGATTGTGAACTTATTGCTTGTCTCTGATTTACTTTTTCTGTTACCTCACTAGCAGCACTAGCTTTTAATATAGCATCACTAGAAGCACTAGATTCAACATCATATCCTGATGCACGCCATCTTGGCAAGCCACCATTTAATATCCAAACTCTGTAATGCCCAAACACTGGGAACATCCTATTAATCATTGAAGAAAGGAGAGTAGTATTTGTTGAAACTATTTAGCAAAATCCATGGTTCCAAATTCAGTCATTAATGACATAGTTTAGCACCAGACACAAGCTGCACTAAATATTTCTTTGCCATCATAAACAACTAGCTCATCCTTGCTCTCTGTGCCGAGAGCCGAAACAACAGCAGCAAAAGCTTCCTCTGGGAGCAACATGTATGGCAATTAACACAATTTGAAGTTCATATGTTAATCATTAGGCAAAAATGACTAGCATTAAATGACAGGAACAAGTCATTGCAATGAATCTCAATTACAGATGTTACACGCTATAATTGCTCCGACAAAATGTAGCATAACATAATTAGCAGATGAACATAAATTGGCGTGATTTTACAAATCAATTTTGATAAAATAATTAAATATTAACTAATAGAGTAAAAAAGTACAATTAACAAGAGTTTCCAAAATCCAAATGTAAATTATTGTCGATAGAAAAGAAGATTTATCAGCAATGTCGGTTCTAAAGCACCCCTTAAATTTGCAAACTCTCCTCCAGAGATTTATTTCCAGAGATTCTACTTATAATCCTCAAACACAAAACATCCACACTACAAAACGTGGTCATTGACCAGCCCCTGTACCTCACTAGTTTCCCTCCGACAACCAAAGACTTTGTACCGAACAAGAAGTACACTCACCTCAAAATGTTGAAGACATTTGTGCGTCGAAAGATGTTCAAAACAAGCATGCCGCCGAGTTGGGTTTCGTTCGAGTCGGTGATGGGTTGAGAATAAGAGATTGAGGGCGATGGTCGAAGTGTCTAACAGTGAGAGGAACTCAAGAAAGATGGTGGATTTTTAGAATTACAAATATGCCTTTAATGAAATCAGTGTTCTCCATGTTTTTAAAGATTTCCGAAACAAAACAAGGATGCGAGAGCAAAAACATCTTCCAGATGTTCTCTGTTTCCTATTCTAAAAAAACAGGAATGCAGAAAACTATTTCAAAAACTGATGACGCCAAAACAGGCCATCAAATAAATTTTATTGCTCTAATATTTTCAAAAACATCAAAACTGTTTATAAGAATGGAAACCAAACACTCTTCGAGTGTTCACACCTTTTGAAACCCTGCGTGAACATCTTCTAAAAGCATTCACACTTTTTGAAGTATCTTTTATGCTGTACCAGTTTTGAAATTCAATTTCAATTCAAATCAAAAGGTGTGATTGTTATGGTGGAATGAATATGGTTAGTAAAAATTAAAAATTATAAAATATAATTGTAATGAGAAAGAGAAAAGAAAATATATAAATATTTAATGTAAAAAATTTAATGAAGAAAAAAAATTACAAGAAGAAGGGAAAATTTTATTATTCAGAATTCTATTATAAGGCTGAAATTTGTATTGAACAATTAATCCTAAAAATTGCTATTTTATGCAATACCCAAAAGATCTCAAATTGCAGAAATTTCACAATCTTAAAGGCATCATAATTTCTCTTATGCAATATCCAATTATAATTATAACTCTCTTTTTTTTTCTTTTTCTTTTTTTTTGGTTTTGAAATTTGGGTCAAACCACAACAATCTCCACCTTGACACGGATTCCAAAAACAAACTTCGGTAAAGAAACTCTTCACCTCTTTCACAAAAGCTCCTAAGAACAAAACTTAACAATGAACATCAATTAAATCCAGCAATACTTGAACTTCTTAATAGGCAAAGGCTTGGTGAGCATATCAGCTAGATTGTTTGCAGTATCAATTTTTTCGATAAAAATTTCACTCTTGGCACAAACATCCCGAACAAAATAATACTTGATGTCAATGTGTTTAGCTTTTTCATTATACATCTGATCTTTAGCTAAGTGAATTACACTCTGACTATTACAATAAATAACAATAGAAATAGATTCAAAAGTAATTTCACCAACCAAACCTTTTAGCCAAATTGCCTCCTTAACAACCTCTACAATTGCCATGTACTCTACCTCTGTAGTAGATTGAGCAATGGTAGATTGAAGTGTAGCCTTCCAACTAACTGCACAACCTCCAATGGAAAAAATATATTCTGTCAAAGACCTCCTCTTATCAAGATCTTCAGCATAGTCTGAGTCCACAAAACCTGTCAAACTATCATTACTCTTTCTATATACCAAATGAGCATTGTAGTACTTACCAATTACCTGAGTATCCACCCAGTGCTATTTGCTAGGATTAGCTAGATACTTGCTCACAACACTGACAGCTTGTACTATATCAAGTCTGGTGTATACCATAGAATACATAATGTTGCCAACTGCAATGGAATAAGGAATGTGTGACATGTGATTCATATCTTTATCTGTTGTTGAACATAAATCTATTGAAAGTCTGAAATGAGCAACAAGAGGAGCAGACATTGGTTTGGTATTTTTCATGTCAAACCAACCCAATACCTTTTCAATAAAAGCTTTCTGAGAAAGGTATAATTTCCCATTTGGCCTATCTCTTATAATCTCAATACCAAGAATCTTGTTAATAGCTCCCAAATCTTTTATGTCAAATTCAGAACTCAACTACTGTTTAACCTTCTTTATCTCAGTTATGTTAGATGTTGCAACTAACATATCATTAGCATATAATAGCAAATACACAAAAGATTTATCAGGAAGCCTTTTAAAATATATGCAATAATCATAATTAGATCTTTAAAATCCAATAACTCCCATATAAGAGTCAAACCTTTTGTACCACTGTCTAGGAGATTGCTTAAGACTATACAAGGACTTCTTTAGTAAGCAAACATGATCTTCTTTACTAGCAACAACAAACCCCTCGGGTTGATGCATATAAATCTATTCATCAAGATCACCATGCAGAAATGTAGTTTTCACATCCAGTTGCCATAACTCTAAATTATTCATAGCAACCAATGAAAGCAAAACACGAATAGAAGTATGCTTTACAATAGGTGAGAAAACTTCATTAAAGTCAATGCCTTGTACTTAACTGTAGCCTTTAACTACCAACCTTGCCTTATATATGACATTTGAGGCACTTGAAGTATCAAACTTTTTCTTGAACACCCACTTGCAGCCAACAATCTTCTTCTTTTCTGGTGGCTTCAAAAGTGTCTAAGTTTGATTTTTCTAAAGAGATTAAATCTCTTCTTACATAGCATAGATCCAATTTGCAGCATTTTTAGAAGATATTGCCTCCTTGTAACTTCTAGTTTCATGTACTACACCTCTTCTGCTAAAGCAAGACAATAGGCAAAATCTAAATAACCATACTTTTCAGGTAGTTTAATAGTTCTCCTTGGCCTGTCCCTAGCTATGATGTAAGACTGTACTTGTGAAGATTCTAAAGTCTCTTCTAAATCACCATCTATAAAACTAGGAACAGAGAATTATTTAAGTTGAACAAGAACTTCAAATTCTACTTGTTCTCCACCTTTTTCATTATTCTAAATAACTGATTCTGTAACTTCTTTCTTTGCAAGCATAGAATATTCATCAAAAGTTACATCTCTGCTAATAAGAAACTTGGATTGATCTGGACACCATAATCTGTATCCTTTCACACTAAATGAGTACCCAAGAAATACACATTTCTTTGCTCTAGGCTCAAGCTTTCCTTCATTAAAATGTGCATAATCAGGACAAACAAATTTTCAAAATAGAATAATCAGTAGGTTTGCCAGACCATACCTCTTCTGGTGTTTTGCATTCAATGGCTATATGAGGAGATCGATTCACCAACTAGCAAGCTATGTTAACAGCTTCAGCTCAAAATTCCTTGCCTAAACTTGTATTTGAAAGCATACACTGAGCCTTTTCAAGAAGAGTTTTGTTCATCCTCTCTGCAACACCATTTTATTGAGGTGTTTTCACAATAGTTCTATGCCAAGTAATGCCTTCTTTCTTGAAAAACTCATTGAATACATCATTAGAAAATTCAAGGCCATTATCTGTTCTAGGTCTCTTGATTTGTTTTCCTGTCTATTTTTCAAGTAAAGTCTTCCACTGCTTAAAGGTCATAAATACTTGATTTTTCTATTTTAGAAAATAGACCCAAACATTCCTTGAATAATCATCAATAAAAGTCAATATGTATCTAGAATGACTACCTTTAGAAGAAACTTGAGAGGGCCCCTAAAGGTCTGAATGATTGTAGTTAAGAGTTCCTTTTGTCTTGTGAATGGTTGAATTGAAACTTAGCCGCTTTTGTTTGCCAAAGACACAATATTCATAAAACTCCATTTTTCCTATAATCTAGCCACCTAACAAACCTTTCTTGCTCAATGTTCTCATGCCTCTCTTACTTATATGCCCTAATCTCATGTGCCAAATTTTAGTAACATCTAGATCAGAAACAAAAGTTACAGCAACTGCAACTAAACCTGTAACAGTAGAGCCCAGTAAGAAATACAAAGTGCGAATTCTATTTGCTTTCATTAGTAAAGTGCATCCTTAGAGACTTTAAGTATACCATCTTCACATTTATATGTACAGCCATTCTTTTCTAGAGTACCCAAAGAAATTAAATTCTTTTCAAATTTGGAATGTGTTTAACATTTGATAAAGTTCTGATCATACTATCATGAAATTTAATTTGCATAATGCCTATCCCAGCATCTTTACAAAGATGATCATTACCCATAGACACACCTCTATTGAATAGCTCATAAGTGGTAAACCAGTTCTTGTTAGGAGTCATATGCTGTGAAGCTCCTAAATCCATCACCCAACTAGTTTCAAATCTAATTTTAGTATCAATAACACAAAGTAAATCACTTGTGTCATCTTTTGCTACATTAACTTCTCTTGATTTAGCCTTACCTTTATTGTCACCTGCTTTTTCCTTTTTCTTTAGTTTAAAGCAGTCAAATTTAATATGTCCCTTCTTCTTGCAGTAATTACAAGTTAAATTCTTATGTTTCGACTTTGATCTAGACTTGTCAAAATTAAGATTTCTCTCCTTGCTTCTTCCTCTATCAACAAATAGACTAACACTCTGATCACCCCCTTCAATAGATGTCAAATTATTATCAATTTTTTCTTTAGTTTACAAATTTGACCTGATATTATCAAGGGAAATTTCTTCTCTACCATGAATTATAGGAAGCAGGCAATGAGCATAACAGTAAAAGTGCTTGATCCTTATCATCAATCTTCACATCTACCTTACTTAAATCAGTAATGATGGAAGTAAACTCTGCTATGTGAGATTTTAGTGAAGTACCTTTAGACATATGCAAAGTATAGATGATTGCTTTAACTGTAGCTCATTGGTGAGAGATTTCATCTTGTACAGACTCTTCAATTTTAACCATACACTCGCTGCAGTGTTCTTAGTGAGAATTTCTTAAAGAACTTTATTACCTAAGCACAACAAATGGAAGAAAGAGCTCTGTCATCCATATCATCCCATTCAGCATCTGTCACAGTCTCAGGCTTCTTTGTTTTCCCAAGTAATGTCCTCTTTGTGCCTTCTCTTGATAGAATTGCTATCATCCTGACTTGCTAGAGAGTAAAATTGGTTAACCCATAAAATTTCTCAATATCTGTCTTAGATGTTGTTGCTGAAGTAAAAGCCATTGAGAACCTAGCTCTGATACTAATTTGTTATGATGGAATGACGATGGCTAGCAAAAATTGGAAATTGCAAAATATAATTGTAAGGAGAAAAAGAAGAGATAGCACACAAATATTTAATATAAAAAACCCAATGAGGAAACAAAACTACAGGCAAAAGAAAAAATTTCACTATTCAAAATTTTGTTACAAGGTCGAAATTTGTACTGAACAATTGACCCCGAAAACTATTATTTTATGTAATATCCAAAAGATCCCAAATTGTAGAAATTTTGCAATCCTAAAGGCATCACAACTTCTCTTATGTAGTATCCAATTATAAATACAACTCTTCTTTTTTTTTTCTTTTTCTTTTTTTTTTGGTTTTTAGAATTTGGGTCAAATCACGATAGTAATTCTGATTCTTGGAAAAATATTTTTCCTTCATAATTACATCAACCCTTCACTCCCAATTCCAAAGACATTTATAATTTGTTTGCTTGGTAAAATATCTCCTACACAATTCCAATAATAAATAATTCAAATGACAATTATGATTGGTATGAAATTAAAGAGAGAAAACTTGTTTGGGCTATGTTCTTCTCTTCAAACCATCCTCTCTCCTCCATCCTCACTCACAAATTTTGCTCACCCTTCCTCTCTATCCATCCCCAAATCTTTCAATGGCTTTGTAGACACCTAATTTTGTCCGAGTCCTAAAAAATAAAAAAATTCAAAATAAAAGAAATAAAAATCAAATAAACCCAACCAAAAGGCCCAAGAAAAACTAAAATCCAACCAAAAGGCCTAAAAATCAAACCCAACCAAAAAGCCTAAAATAGAACAAACCCAATAAAAATAAACCAAAACAAGCCCAAGAATGAAAACTAAAAATCAAGAAATAGAATAAAAAAGAGAGATGAATGAATGAATGATTGAGAGACAAAGAAGATAAGAAAATAAGAAAATTATGAGTAAAAGACAAAGAAGGAAAGAAAATAATGAATGAAAGTAAAAAAAAAGGGTGAAAATTATGAAGAAAGTAGGAAAATTATGAGTAAAAGACAAAGAAGGAAAGAAAATAATGAATGAAAGTAAAAAAAAAAGATGTGAAAATGATGAAGAAAGTAGGAAAATAATGAATCAAAGACAAAGAAGGAAAGAAAATAATGAATGAAAGCCAAAAAAAGAGGTGAAAATGATGAAGAAAGTAGGAAAATTATGAGTAAAAAAGACAAAGAAGGAAAGAAAATAATGAATGAAAGTAAAAAAAAAGATGTGAAAATAATAAAGAAAGTAGGAAAATAATGAATAAAAGACAAAGAAGAGAATAAAATGATGAAGAAAAAAGAAAATGATGAATAAAAGTCAAAAAATGATTAGGTGGGAAGATAAGAATTAAGAATAAAAATTAAACAAAAAAGAGAAAAGTCTACAATTGAACCACTATAACTAGCCCATATCAATCTCCCTTGAGACACACAACAAGCATTTATCAACTACACATTTCCTTTCACTCTTTCCACAAAGCTCCATCCTCTTCCAAAACACCAAACTGAAACATCTCCAGACCCTCTGCCAAGCATAATTCCTATGATCATATTCTACGGTTCCTTTCCATTTTTGCCTAGCAATGCATCACCAAGGTTAAACTCCACCACTCCGCTGCATCCTGCACCCCATACCAGCCAAACCCAAAGAAAGAACCACGTATCAAAGTGCCCCATTACCTAGCAAATACTTCTACCAAAATGGCATCCTTCTACCCACCCTAACTTTTGCTTTCAACCTGCATCCATTATCACAACTTCTTAGTAGTTCTCCAATCTCCAACCAAGATTCATCACCACCAACACCTTGAAGCCTTATCCCAAGTTTACAGACGATAACCTCTACACCAAAAATGCTACTTCACAATCCTCTGCTTGCAATCATAGAAGCCTGACGTTGTGCCCGTGTAACAGACGAGCTGCTGATCATTTCTGGTTTGTTCATTGTTGATCGAGCTTACAGTTAAAAGGTATGCTGGTCCCTTTCTTTCTTTTTTTTTTTTGCTATCACGCTTTTAGATATTAAAGAAAGTCCTTATATTAAAAATGGTAAAAATGGGATAGTGCATTGATAAAATAAAATCACAATAATAATCATAAGAAGAAGAAGAAAGGCTGCAATCTACATTTTTTAAATTCTATATCTAAAAAAGTCCAAGAAATAAAAAAAATTATATCTTTGTAAATAAAAATAAATAGATGTTCACATAGATGATATAAGTCTTTTTCATTCTTGATTATTTTTAAAATTGCAGCCTAAATATAGAAGGGACTTTACTAAAATTATGTTTAAAACCCTACGTCTGGAATAGAAAAGGTATTTTTTTTAAAAAAAATATGGTCCGAAATGGAAAAGGGATGCTTATGTAATTATATTAAAAAAAAAAACTCCGAACCAGAATGGAAAGGAGAGTTTTCAAAATTGTTTTTAAATTCCAATTTGGAATAGCAAGGGATTTTCATAAAACTATTTTGAAACCCCAAGTTGGAATAGAAAGGGGATTTTCATGAAATGATATTCCAACTCAGAATGGGTTGAAATTATTTTCAAGAATATTTTAAAAAACCAACATTAATTAAATCAAGTAAATTAATTGGATCATTCTGGTACCGAAAGGGCATTTAGGGTGCTAACACCATCCCTAAAATGTAACTAACCCCCGAACTTAATCTTTTAGATATAGACCATTTTTAATTAGATGTCTGATCTCACCTTAGATAACTTAGATCAGTGGCGACTTCACAAGATCACCAAACCAAAAATTTTCAGGGTTGACAGCTTGGCAACTCCATTGGGGAGACCTAAGAGGGTTAGGCTAATTAAAAATGATCTTATTAATTTATTGATTGATTTGTTGGTTTAAATTTGTACATGTTTATAAATGCGTGGATTTGGTATTTTTTTTAAGGGAATGAGATCTGATTCCTCGCACACACTGTCACTCTCACCACGCACTAGAACAAAAGGGGAGGTCATGACCCTTGTGCCTTATACCCGAGCCATGTAGGATACTTTCTAGGTTAGAGGGGTATAGTAGGATTAGCCTTCAAGAGACCTTTGGTCTCCGCATGGGTGCTCGAAATACCCTACTCAGATTATTCCTCTTGAGGACAATTTGGGGACTTGATATAGGAAATATAGAACCTCCCCCTTCATTTTGTTAGGCTTAGAATTACCCCTTTGTAAGAAAGAGTTTTGAACCAAACCCTTTAGCATATAAGAAATGTCCTATTAAATCATCACAATCATGCATGGTTGCATTCATTTCATTCTTTCTAAAGAATGCATTTCAGAGGGCATTAGACCATTCATCTTTGCTTAACATTTCCTTCCTTTTGCATTTGAACCATAGGATTTTCAAAATTAATTTTATGGCTGCATTATCTACTGGGACTATTATTATCACTCAAGATCAAGCTAAGGGATCCCAGGAAGGGCTTTAGAGGAAATTCGGAGATTGCATGACCCATGATTTGGCCCTTGACCCTCCAGAAATAGGAAATATTATTTTCAAATAGCATGACTTATCAAGACTCAAGCAAATCTGGAAGGACACCACAGATAAAGCAGCTTTCTTAGCAAAATTTGGCCACTTCTGTTCGTATCGGTTGATAAGCCTTTACTCAAGGCTTTGCTTTCTTTCTAAGATTCTAAATACAGGGTATTCTCCTTTGGGAATATGGATTTAACCCTTACTATAGAGGAATATGGAGCTATCCTAAAAATACAACCAAATCTGGCATGGAGAGCACATCCCTACAACCCTAGGCTGCTATTGGTAGATAGATAGCAAGATTAACAGGGGTCCAAGCTACTACTTTTGATAAGATTCTTTGCAACAAAGGGGGAAGACAATGCTTTCCTGTTGATTTTCTCCTATCAACTGCGAAAGGCCATGTCAATACTAAGAAGGGCTTTGACATGCTTGTGCTAGCTATATATGGCATGCTTCTTTATCCAAGGGTGGTGCTTTTGTTTGCTGAAATAAAGCATGGAGTTCACCCAATTCCACCTATTCTAACAGAAACCTTTCGCACACTATGTCATCTGAGGAAGAAAGGGAAAGGAGGTTTCTTTGCATGTGCTCAATTGCTAACAATATGGACATTCAGTCATCTCCCGCACTTAAGCAATTTAGGGTATCCACTTATGAAGCTGACTCGAGACTACAATATGGCAAGGAATACCCCATATGAATTTTCTGAGTTCTCATGGCCCAAGGACAGACCTACCCAGAATCAATGGATTCAAGCACTAGCAGGTATAAGGGAAGTGAGATCGAAAACCTCCTGGATGATAGTAGTCCCCACACTTTACAGTTGTGGTGATAAGGCATGGGTCCTTCTCATTAGCCCATGGGGAGTAATGGGGTATTCTCCTTCTTTGGTGAGGAGACAAACTGGCAGTATACAATACGTTCTGGCAATGTTTGGGTTACATTCTTTGTATATGACGTATGGTGTTGATCCCACTAATATGAAGATTAGAGAAGCAAAAACCTCCTAGAGGAGTATTCACTTCATAGAAGGCATAGGAGGCAATAAGGATGCAACTACAGAGGAACACTCCACATGGTACAGCAAGAGAAAAAAGGGTTTTGTGCCTCCGATAATGGCTTCTCCCATTAGAAAGACCAAGAACTTGCATGCTAAAATCTCTGACTCCCAACCTAAGCTAGAGACCATAGAAAAACTAACTTATCTAAAGTTGCAAGAAGAATATGAGCAATTGCAGGCAAACTTTCGAAAGCAAGAAGTAGAATGGAAGGACAAAGAAAAATGCTTGATGGTTCAGAATAAGCAATACACTACAAGGATAGAATCTCTAGAAAGAAAAATCATTGCCAATAAAAAAAAGGAGGAAGAAGGGGCTGTATGGTATAAAAAGAAATATAAGAACCTCGAAAGCCAATTAGAAAGGGCAATGAAGAGATCAAGCAAGCTGAGCAAGACTTGGATGATGTCCGAGAAGTCATGTGGGATGATAACCAACAACTAAAAGGGGAGATCTCATAACTAAAAAGGGAAAATTGAGCCCTTGCAATGGAAGTGGTTAAGCTTCAAAAAGAAGATAAGGAGTTAAGAAGTATCCAGGCCAATCACCTTCAACGCATTCATGAATTAGAAAACATGAAGGCCCAGTTAACTAGTTGCATCAGGGTAATAAAAGTTGACATGAGATAGAGGTGCAAAGTCTTCTCAATCAGCTAAATGATTTCCCATGCATACAAAGGAGAATGCAAATCTCTGAAGCTGAGCACTTAAGGCTTGAAGAAATAGTGGTACAGATGGAACAAGCACATCAAGAGGAGATGCAGTAGTTGGTTATCATGCTTGATGCAAATTATTACAAAACAGAACTAATCCTTTACAGAAATTTGTAGGAAAAGATCACCCAAGCACTCTACATAGAGAGAATAGGGATAGCTAAAAGACCTAAACAATGGATAGATGAGATTGAAAGGACAGCAATGCCAAAGGATAAAGTTGAGAATCTTTATTGGGCCCTATGTACAAATCTAAAGAAGCTTGAGAAACCTCCTAGTTTGAACCCTGATAAGAAATAAGGCCCAGTAGATGATGTTTAGCTTATTTGTTTTTAATTAATAAAAGTTACAGTCCTTTGCATACTTTAGGTTGCATATCATAGCATGCATTCATCATCTTTTGACACATGCAAATATTTACTTTTTAAATTTTAAAAGGAAATCACGGCTCTTACAACACGATCCCAGTCCAAATTCATGGCAAAACAAAGACAAGAAAAGTCCATCGACAAATTACATGAGGAGATCGAAAACCTTAAAGCACAATTAGCCCGATTAACCGAGCTACTCATGTTTAAAGAAAACGCGCAAAATGAGTCCCCGCAAGGGCCAATGAACTAGCAACCACAGAACCTAACAGAATGCAATATGCCATACATTGTGGAAACAGAAGTTAGTTCCATTCTACACCTCGATGAATTAGAAGAAATAGAAAAAGCAAGAAAACCCTCAGAAGAGACAATGATCCAAGAGAAATATGAGCTATTGGAAACTAGGATGAGGAAGATGGAAGGGTTTACCGATGAAGATATCCTGGATGCACATGAGATTGGATTAGTACCTGATGTTGTCATACCTCCAAAATTCAAGGTACTAGAATTCAAAATGTATGATAGAACATCATGCCCTAAGGCACACATTGTCATGTACATTCGAAAGATGGCAGTGTATGCTGACAATGAAAATCTACTCATTCATGTCTTTCAAGATAGCTTAATTGATGGTGCTACAGAGTGGTACATGAGCCTTGACTAGTTCTCCATTTGGACATGGAAGGATCTGGCAATGAGAGTGCAGCTACCTCTTTCCGATAAAGAGATGGTCACCATATTTCTAAGTACTCTAACCTGTCCCTTTTATGGAAAAATGGTAGGTTTTGCTAACATAGGCTTTCCAGATTTGGTAGAGACTGGTGAAAGAATTGAGCGTGGAATAAAAGCTGACAAGATGGGTAAATCCTTAGCAAGTAGAATCTCACAAAAGAAGCCTTTGCCTTACAAGAAGAAAGAGGATGTCCATTCAGTGGATTACTATAATAAAGGAAGAGGTAAAGCTAAAAAATTTGTTCATAACCAGCAGACTTGTCAGGTGTCTTATATGCCAGCATTTACACCAACAAGGGGTGTCAATGTACCTCGAACCACTTTCACCTCATTACCTTACCAAAATTCACCACAGCCAACATAGTCTCCACAACCTGCCCAATACCAACCACATCAATAGGTGCAGCCGGTTCAATCCCAATCTAAACCATTAAATTGAGCTAATAATCTCGGCGCTAGAACTTTGATCCTATCCCTATACTAGATACACAATTGCTACTGCAACTATTGCAGAATAACTTGGTAACATTAAGCCTTATTTAACCACTTCAACCTCCATACCCTACATGGTACAATGAGAACCTGACTTGTGATTACCATACTGGGGCAAAATGGCATACGGTAGACAATTGCACTGCTTTTAAGAAGAAGGTACAAGACCTAATCGATGCAAAGTGGCTGACATTTGAACAGGTTGCTTCAGGGCCAAATGTAGATGGGAACCCTCTTCCCAATCATGAGATTGTGAGAGTTAATGCCATCTTTGATGAGACTCTGCCAACTTCTAGGAATTTGGACTCGTTCCAGCAATACATGGACAGTGGCATAAGTATGATCAATGCCACTTCAAGTAGGCAAAAACCATTAGGTATTAAGTACATGGGGAAGCTACACCAAATTGAAGTGCCAAAACCTTTGGTAAGTGGTGATGTAACTAGCGAGATGGGGGCTCCTACTAAACTCATGAAGCGATTAACTATTACCACACTGACCCCATTCCCATATAAGAATGACAAACCAATCCCATGGAGTTACAATTGTAAGGTGACGATAGATGAAACTAATCCACAAATTGCCAATATATCTGTTGTCTCTGGAGTAACGAGAAGTGGACGGTGCTATCTCCCAGAAATAGGACCTGGGAAGGCAATGAAATCTAGTCCTAAAAAGGACAAGAGGATAGAGAAAGGGGCTGAAGAAAAAGGTGAGACACTAGAAAACTCTAGGGCAATTGAGTTTAAAGATGACTCTACAAGGGCTAAAAAGTCTGCACTGACCGTTCTCAAAAAATTAGTGACTGAAGAAAAAACTAGCAAGTTCCTTAAACTCATTTGCCAAAGTGAGTACAAAGTAATTGAACAATTAAAGAAAACACTGGCAAGGATCTCGCTACTAGCCTTATTCATGCATTTCGAACCATATAGAAAGGCTTTGATGAAAGTCTTAAATGAAGCTTATGTTGATAAGGACATTTCCACAGAAGCAATTAATAGTGTGGTCGGAAACATCCTAGCCCATAATTATTTGTCATTTTCTGAAGAAGAATTCCCTCTTGAGGGACGCAGACATAATAAGGCTCTGCATGTTTCTGCTAAATACAAGGGCCATGATTTGGCAAATGTATTGATTGACAATGGTTCTGCATTAAACATACTACCAAAATCCACATTGAGAAAGTTAGCCATTGATTAGACCTTTTTAAGGCCCAGTACTATCATTGTGAGAGCATATGATGGAGCCCAAAGTGATGTCTTAGGAGAGATTGAGCTACCAATGCAAGTTGGCCCATGTGACTTTGTGGTCACTTTTCAGGTCATGAAAATAAACCCTGCATATAGCTATCTCCTTGGGCGGCCCTGGATTCATTCAGTGGGGGCAATTCCATCATCTCTCCACCAAAAGGTAAAACTGGTATACCAAGGAAAGCTAATTGAAATTAATGCTTAGGAAGACTTGTTGGTATCTAGACCGTCATCGGTTCCATACATTGCAGCAGAAGCTGAGATCGAAAGCTTTTTCCTAACATTTGAGATTGTAAATGTACAATTATCAAAAGAAGGTGAACCATTATTGGTACCACACTTTTCTGAAGCTACCTTGATGACGGGCAAAATATTCAAAAGAAATGGGTATATTCCTAGAAAAGGACTAGGGAGCTTGGGGCAAGGCACGAAAGAGCCGCCAAAGTTGCTACATAATGAAGGAACTTATCGCTTGGGGTTTAAACCCACTAGAACTGATAAAGTCAGGATGGCCTGAATTCAGAGAGAAAGGAGATTAGCTCGATTAGAGAACCAAGTTGCAGAGACTGAGGAATTGATCATCAATGACCTTTACAAGACATTCATAAATGCTGGTCTTTGGACCTCAAACCAAGTTGCTACTCTTGAGGAAGGAAGCCCTATGGAAAAAGAGACTGAGCTAGTCACATTATGCAAGCCAAGTAGCTAGACCATTAAGTAGATTCCTACTATTGTTAGTTTAAAGGACATGTATTTCTCGAACCTCACCATCTATGGCTTTGCCCAAGGCCTATATTGGATTTGTATAAGCTTATTTTGTTTACTTGTTTCAAATATGTGGGTAATAAAATGCATTTCTTTTTCCAAAAAAAAAAATTCATCTCTATTACCTTTGTTGACATACATCATACCATCCTTAACACCAATGAACTATAACAATACATTAATCCAGGTTGAATAATGAAGAAAATACTAAAGAAGACTATGCTGACTTCCTAAGTCCAAACTTTGAGCGTTCAATTAGTTGCTAGTCTACGATGAAGAAGTAGAAGAAGAAGAAGGAGGCTGGGAACTATTGCCTAAATTACAAAGAATGATTGAACAAGAAGACAAGGGAATCAAGCCCAATGAAGAACCAATTGAAGTAATTAACCTAGGAATAGAGGAAGATAAAAAAGAAATTAAGATAGGAATGCAAATGGCTCACCAAGAAAAGGAGGTGATGGTTTTACTACTAAGAGAATATCGTGACGTATTTGCCTGGTCTTACCAAGATATGCTAGGATTGAATACGGACAATGTGGTTCATCGCTTACCAATAAAGCCTGAATTTAGACCAATTAAGCAAAAACTAAGATGAATGAAACCAAACATACTACTAAAGATTAAGGAGGAGGTTAAGAAATTGTTTGATGCTGGTTTCATTGAAGTGGCTAAATATCTGGAATGGATAGCAAACATTGTGCCTGTACCTAAGAAAGATGGCAACATCCAATTATGTGTAGATTATCGAGATCTGAATAAAGTGAGCCCAAAAGATGATTTTCCACTTCCTCACATTGACGTGCTAGTGGACAATGCTACAGGGAACTTTATCTTCTCATTTATGGAAGGATTCTCAGGATACAACCAAGTTAAATTGGCCCCTAAGGACAAAGAAAAGACAACGTTCATCACTTTATGGGGAACCTTTTGCTATAAAGTGATGTCATTTAGACTAAAGAATGCTGGGACAACATACCAAAGAGCTATGGTAGCCTTATTTCATGACATGATACATAAAGAAGTAAAGGTGTATGTTGATGACATCATTGCTAGGTCAAAATCTGAAAAAGAATATCTGATGCACCTAAGGAAACTCTTTGATTGTTTGAGAAAATATCAACTTAAGTTGAACCTAGCAAAATGCATGTTCGGTGTAAAATCAGAAAAATTGTTGGGATACATGGTGAGCCAAACAAGAATTGAGGTTGATCATGATAAAGTTAAAGCTATCATAGGCATGCCTCCACCTAGAACAGAGAAAGAAGTGTGAGATTTTCTAAGGAGAATAAATTACATTGCAAGATTCATATCTTAATTGATAGCTACCTGAGAACCAATCTTTAAGCTCCTTCGTAAAAGTCAAGGGATTGAATAGGATGATGAATGCCAGGAGGCATTCAACAAGATCAAATAATACCTACAAAACCTGCTAATTCTAGTTCCACCGGTACCACGAAAATCATTACTCTTGTATTTAACTATGCATGAGGGGTCAATGGGATGTATGCTGGGGTAGCATGATGAAACTGGAAGAAAAGAGTAAGTAATTTACTACCTTAACAAGAAGTTCACGCATTATGAGTCAAAGTATTCAATGCTTGAGAAAACATGCTGTGCCTTAGCATGGGCAGCTCATCGTCTTAGACAGTATATGATACTTCATACCACATTGCTGATTTCAAAGATGGATCCAATTAAATATCTCTTTGAAAAACCTGCCTTGACAGGAAGAATTGCAAGGTGGCATATGCTGTTGTCTGAGTACGATATCCAATATGTCTCACAAGAGGCAATAAAGGGGAGCATAATTACTGATCACTTGGCAGAGAACCCTATTATAGATCAAGAACCTGATCAGCTCAAATTTCTAGATGAAAATATCATGATGCTCTCAGTAATTGACAAAATAGCTAAAGAAGAAAGATGGTCTATGTTGTTCGATGGAGCATCAAACATGCTGGGGCATGGAATTAGGACAGTCTTGATATCCCTTAAAAAGGAGTGCTACCCCATGACTGCCAAGTTATGCTTTGAATGTACGAACAATGTGGCTGAATATGAGGCCTGTGCCATAGGTGTTGGGGCAGCTTTAAGTTATCAGATCGATTCATTAGATGTATATGGAGACTCTGCTCTAGTTATTCATCAATTGAAAGGAGAATGGGAGACTAGAGACTCTAAATTGATCCCTTATTAGGAATACATTAGCAAGTTGGCAAAACAGTTCAAGGACATCACCTTCAATCATGTGTCTAGAGAAGAAAACCAAATGGTAGAAGCCCTAGCAACGCTGTCATCTATATACCCAATAATGAATGGTGATAATCTCCTAAAAGTCCGCATGAGGAAGCTAGACTCCCTTACTTATTGTGTAGTTGTTGAGGAAGAACTTGACGGGAGATTGTGGTATGAAGATATCAAACAGTTTATCAAGACTAGGGAGTATCCCACTAGGGCATCAAAGAATGACAAGAGAACTCTAAAGAGATTAGCAATAGGTTTCTTCCTCAATGGTAAAGTCCTCTACAAACGAAATCATGATACAGTACTTTTAAGATGCATCGAAGCCAAAGAAGCACAAAGCATGATACAAGAAATTCATGAAGGGGTGTGTGGAACACATATTGGTGGGCATACTATGGCTAGAAAAGTCCTAAGGGCAGGATACTATTGGCCTACTATGGAAACTGACTACATCAATTATGTCAGGAGATGCCATAAATGTCAAATCTATGCGGATAAGATTCACACATCTGCTTTAGCACTTAATGTGCTAACTTCACCATGGCCATTTACAATGTAGGGAATGGATGTGATTGGACCAATCAAACCTAAGGCCTCCAATGGTCACCGTTTCATCTTAGTAGCGATTGACTATTTTACAAAGTAGGTAGAGGCTGCTTCATATAGTAGTGTGACAAGAAATATGGTTCTAGGAATCTTTAAAAGGGAGATCATATGCAGATACAGTCTTTCAGAAAGGATCATCATTAACAATGCCAGTAATCTCAACAATAAAATGATGAAAGAATTGTGTGAGAAATATAAGATAGTTCATCATAACTTAACACCTTATCGCTAAAAAATGAATAGTGCGGTAGAGGCGACAAATAAAAACATTAAGAAAATCATAAAAAAATGACTGTCATGTATAGAGATTGGCATGAGCTTCTACCTTTCACTTTGCATGGATATCGCACGTCAGTTAGGACTTCGACTAGGGCAACTCCGTTCTCCCTAGTATATGTAATGGAGGCAATTCTCCCATTTGAAGTGGAGATACCATCCTTAAGAGTACTAATGAAAACTCAGCTTGATGAAGCAGAATGGGTTCAGATACGGTACGAACAGTTAAATTTAATTGAAGGAAAGAGGCTAGCAGCTTTGTCTCATAGGTGACTTTACCAAAAAAGAATAATGAGGGCCCATAATAAGAGAGTTCACCCGAGGCAATTTTATGAAGGGGATCTGGTGTTAAAAAAGGTCTTGCCAATTACGAAGGGCAACCACGGCAAGTGATCCCCAAACTATGAAGGACCTTATGTGGTGAAAAAGGCATTCTCTGGAGGGGCATTAATACTTGGAGACATGGATGGTGATGAGTTCCCAAGTCCAATAAATGTGGACACTATCAAGAGATATTATGCAAAATGGAAAAGGGCCTAGACTTTTGATTAAGCATAGTTGGATCTAGTATTGTCTTCAACATTACCCAATTACCCTCACTAAAACTTCCTTTTTAATTGTACTTTACCTTGCCCTTTGTTCATCAAAACCCTAAAAAGGGGATGTAAAACCAGGATTCTCATCATCATCAATCAAAAAAAAAAAACTTGCTTCTTTCTTTGCATTTTGTTATATACATATATTTGAAACATGAAAAACAAATAAAAATCATATGCATAGTGTTGGTGAATTACATGATTCTAAAAGCAAAAAGGGAAAGGTATGAATGGATCTAGTTGCTTAGGAGTAGGTTTTACAGGAAAGGGCTCCTCAAAATGGTAACAACCAAACTCCCCATAGAATAAAAGCACATGATAAAGTGCTTTGGCAATGAACAGAATGCTTGAAAAATGTTTTTATGTGTCAAACATTTAACTATATATGTCTAGCTTTAAGTCCTTTCTTGAATTTGTGACTGGTAAAGCAGTTTAGAGTCGTGAAAACTCTTGATTAACATTGAATCATTAAGCATAAGCTAAAATTAAGATCATTTCATCACAAGCATGCATTGTCATTTGACCTTTTATTTAATGGGTCATTTGAAGTTTAGGCCTAAGCTTCAATAGGGCCATTAAATACACAAAGTGCATGCCTTCCTAAGGGTTGATCATGGTCATGCTACCGTTTGATTACTTAGGTGATATTAACCATGTTTTGTCCTCCAAATTTTTGGTTTTGGGCCCAGCGAGTGACATAGGCCCATTAGCATTTTCAAACAAGTTGAAGGCTGGTCGTACGAAGGCACCTAGTTACCCTTTTTACATGTCTTACTACTCACACTCAAGTTTCAGTCGGTAATGAACTTGACATCATTCTATGACTGATTGAAAGGTTCATTTTGAAGCTACACTGTAGAAAAAGAAAGACTCAAAGGACTCTGAAAGCATTATTTGAGTGTCCTAACCCATCACCTTACCAGAGAGCCAGAAATGGAGGAAAGCCTTGCAAAGCTTAGAATCAGATTCCCTTCTTTTCCCTAAGATGTACTTTGAAAGATGTACAAGTACCAACTTGAAAGAATGAAGACACTCATGCGTATGGGCCTTCCTAAAGATGTGCGATGGATCATTGAAGCCAAGGTATGCCTACTAGGTGAGCTTCAAGATTCACTTGTGAAACATCTACCACGAATAGGATGAAGCTCTTATACTAAAAAAAGAAGAGTCAAAAGGATGGAGGTTTGTTATAAGTGTTCAAGGTGGATGTGTAATACACGATGCAGGGGTAAAGGAATGGTGTCTGCAAATCGAGAAGACAAAATCCAGTTCATAAAGGATGGACTGAGTAAAGAGTCGTTGGATAATATCCTTCAGACTCTTGAGACGCATCCTAGTGGACATGTTCATGGTGTTCTTCTCGGTTTAGCGGACAAATTCCATAAAGAAAAGGAGCGCCACTGTCTTGAGAAGCTGACACTAAATGACCCTATTTGTTAGTTTGTAAGGAAACTAGATGGGCAACAAGTCCTCGATTCATGAATAATGCACTGTAAGGGTAAAGGAATGGTGTCCTTAAATTGAGGAGACAAAATCAGACTAACAAAGGATGGATTGAGTAAAGAGTCATGGCATAATATCCTTCCGACTCTTGAGACACATCCTAGTGGACATGTTCATAGTGTTCTTCTCACTTTAGCAGACAAATTCCACAAAGAAAAAGAATGCTATCATCTTGGAAATCTGACGTTAAACAACTCTGTTTATTAGTTTGCAAGACGATTAGATGGAAAGCAAATCCTTGATGGTGTTTAGTCTGTTAATGGAGGCAATATCAGAGAAGGGGATAAGCCAGGATCACTATTCATTAGTCTTGTAATTGCTGGTGAACCCGCCACTTTCATTATTTGCTTCTCAATTGTGTATGCATGGTCTTGATTGATACATTTGTTGTCGATGATTTTTCCTTGTTAGCCATCAATACACCATCATTGCACTGTTTACCTTTTTGACTTTGCCTGCATAATTTTGGTAATATCAATATAATTGTCCTCTCTCTTTGACAATAATCGGTGCACTTGTCATTTACACTGTTGGCTTTTTGACTTTGCCTACATGATTTTGGTAATACCGATATAATTATCCTCTCTCTTTGACACTAATCGGTGCACTTATCATTTTTACTTTTAGCTTTTTGACTTTGCCTGCATGATTTTGGTAATATCAATATAATTGTCCTCTCTCTTTGACAATAATTAGAGCGCTCGTCATTTACACTGTTGGCTTTTTGACTTTGCGTGCATGATTTTGGTAATACCGATATAATTGTCCTCTCTCTTTGACAATAATTGATGCACTCATCATTTTTATTGCTGGATTTTTGACATTGCATATATGGTTTCGATATCGACAACACGGTTGTCTCTTCATTGCTGAGAACTTTAAGATTTTCTTGCCCGTATAGTCACTGTCATGTTTGCTGGCATGTCTTTTCTGCTTGACTTTCTTATTATTGTACTTGACTATTTTCTGTTCAAATTTAGACGTTCCTAATCAAGATCAGATTGTGTGATTTTTTTGTCGATCATTCTTCCCTACAAATACCCCTTCACACTTAGTAATTCATATATGGCTGAGGTAGAAAAAGAAGGAGAAACATCATCAGCACGTAGATTCAAATCATCTGTGTCTTTGGTGCTTCTAATCTAGGGAAGGATAATGAGTTTATAAAGGCAGCCAATGAACTTAGTAGGGTGTTGGCTGCCAGAGGAATAAATTTGGTGTATGGTGGGGGAATCCATGGACTAAAAGGATGTGCAGCTGCAATTGCATTTATAGGAAGGAGCTAGGTCTTAGGCATCCTTATAAAAGGGTTAGATGACAAGAGAATCACCAGCTACATCTTTGGTACTGAGTTAAAGGTTTCATCTATGCATGAACGCTTTGGGCACATTTTTGCAATGCTAAAGCCTTTATCACATTACATGGTGGTCTAGAAACTCTAGAAGGAATTTCTAGTGTGATATTTTGGATCAAGTTTAACTATCAAAGAAAGCCATTAGGATTATTAAATGTTAATGGCTTTTATGATGGTTTGTTGTCTTTTATAGATTCAGCTATGGAACAACACTTCATATCTCTGGAGGCTCTCCATGCCATAATAACAGGTTCAAATGTCGATCAGTTGATTGATTGATTGCAAGCCTATGTATTTCAACCTTACCCATTGGTAAAACAAGTGGACGAATAGCCTTCCGATGGTAGCAGGAAGCATAAAATAGATACCATCCTTCGGTTGTAACTTGTCATGGCTTTACTTTTTGTTATTTTCGTGTTAATGGGATAATGTACAAGTATAGGAGGGATGGTCCAAGTAGAAGAGTTGCTAAACGAAGTTATCAAGATCGAAGTGTGTAATGGATGGCAGAGTAAAGAGTTATTCTTAACTCTTGATACGCATCCCATGTGTATCTTATTAAAAGCATCATATGCATTCTCATGTATCCAAAAAAAATGTGTGTTGTCTTTCTTTTTGTGCATGTCTTTCATGAAGTCTTATGGAAGAGTAAAGAGTTATTCTTAACTCTTGATACGCATCCCGTGCACAATTCATTAGGAGTGTCATAGGTACATTTTGTTTCCTACAAAAAAAAAATGTTGCATTTCTCTTTATTTATGTCTTTTGTGTAGTGCCATTGTTTTTGTTAATGGCTCTGCCCAAGGCCTTAGTAGACTGTATAGGGTACCCTTTTCAATTCAATAAGACATCTTACATGATGAATGTATTGTATGTCATTTCATTCCTTCCCCTTTTATGCCAGTTCCTTGTTTGATTTTTGTGAAGTGATTGATTAATGGTAGATGCTTAAGAAGGGGATACCATCACCAAAATGAACTAACACTGAGGACAATCAAGGTTGTTATATCTTTTCATATTTTAATGCCTGAGAGCAATTAATTGGTGATCAGATATCTTAATTTCTTTCTAACCAAACTCATTTTGCCAATGAAGGAGTAGGACTGCTTAACCAAGTATTCAATTCTTGGATGGTAAACAGTGCTGCGATGTATTAAAGACTCGTAAAATGCAACGCGATCATAAAGTTCGCTAATTACCGATAGAGTGAATCCAAAGTCAGAAGCGTTGCATTGAATTAAAGTTGGGGCAAGTGTCTAAAAAGGAAGAGGAGGCTCGAGAGGGATAGAGTTAGTTCATTCATTTCACCTTTAAAATTTTGGTGTACCGTGGAAATATCCTTCACCGAAAAGACTAAAAAGAGTGAACGAAGGAAAATTTAGCATAGTCCACTAAAATTTATTATATCATTTAAAGTCCAACCTTTCATATGTCAAGTACGTTCGCATGTCAAGCATGCCATTTTTAGGTCAAGCCTTTCATATCAAACTGTTTGTGTGTTAATCACATTTCCATTGCAAAATTTGGGACGAGTTACCCCAAATTCATACTGAAATGAGTCTCTTCAGGTGATTGTTTCAAATTTGGGATCAGTTACCCCAAATTCATCCTGGAATGAGTCTCTCCAGGTAATTATTTCAAAACTTGGGATGGGTTACCCTAAGTTCATCCTGAGATGGGTTACCTCAGATTATTTTAAATACTAAGTCACTCTTAGGTATCCTCATTAGGTGGATCATAACTCTTAAAATCCTGCAATGAGTTTCTCCAGGTGATTGTTTCAAACTTAGGACGAGTTACCCTAAGTTCATCTTAAGACAAGTTACCTCAGGTTATTTTAAATCCTAAGTTGCTCTCTGGTGTCCTCATTTGGTGGATTATAACCCTTAAAATTCTGAAATGAGTCTCCCCAGGTAATTGTTTCAAATTTGGGATGAGTTACCCCAAATTCATCCTGGAATGAGTCTCTCTAGGCAATTGTTTCAAAACTTGGGACGAGTTACCCTAAGTTCATCCTGAGATGGGTTACCTTAGGTTATTTTAAATCCTAAGTCACTCTTAGGTATGATCATTAGGTGGATCATAACTCTTAAAATCCTAGAATGAGTTTCTCCAGGTGATTATTTCAAACTTGGGATGAGTTACCCTAAGT
Source organism: Dicorynia guianensis (assembly GCA_037013595.1). Classification (NCBI taxonomy): domain Eukaryota; kingdom Viridiplantae; phylum Streptophyta; class Magnoliopsida; order Fabales; family Fabaceae; genus Dicorynia; species Dicorynia guianensis. Next base: position 16,361,992 of record JASUAB010000002.1, on the reverse strand, counting down.
TCATCCTGACACAGGTTACCTCAGGTTATTTTAAATCCTAAGTCGCTCTTAGGTATCCCCATTGGGTGGATCATAACCCTTTAAATCCTAGAATGAGCTTCTCCAGTGATTGTTTCAAACTTCGGATGAGTTACACTAAGTTCAACGTGAGACGGGTTACCTCAAGTTATTTTAAATCTTAAGTTACTTTTAGATATCCCCATTGGGTGGATCATAACCCTTCGACATCCACAATCAAAATAGTGTCTCTCAACCTTTACTCATCTTCTAACCCATAGACGACAAGCAAAGGGGGGCAATCTTTAGACTCCTAATTTTCTCCGAGTCCTAAAAAATAAAAAAAATTCAAAAATAAAAAAACAAAATCAGATAAACCTAACCAAAAGGCCCAAGGCAAACTAAAACCCAACCAAAAAGCCTAAATAGAACAAATCCAACCAAAATAAACCAAAACAAACCCAAGAATGAAAACCAAAAATTAGGAAATAGAATAAAAAAGAGAGATGAATGAATGAATGATTGAGAGACAAGGAAGATAAGAAAATAAGAAAATTATGAGTAATAGACAAAGAAGGAAAGAAAATAATGAATGAAAGTCAAAAAAAGAGGTGAAAATGATCAAGAAAGTAGGAAAATTACTAGTAAAAGACTAAGAAGGAAAGAAAATAATTAATGAAAATAAAAAAAAAGATGTGAAAATGATGAAGAAAGTAGGAAAATAATGAATAAAAGACAAAGAAGTAAAGAAAATAATGAATGAAAGTAAAAAAACAGATGTGAAAATGATGAAGAAAGTAGGAAAATAATGAATAAAGACAAAGAAGAGAATAAAATGATGAAGGGAAGAAAATGATGAATAAAAGTCAAAAAAAGATTAGGTGGGAAGATAAGAATTAAGAATAAAAATTAAACAAAAAAGAGAAAAGTCTACAATTGAACCACTATAAATAGCCCATATCAATCTCCCTTGAGACACACAACAAGCATCCGTCAACTACACATAGTCATTTCCTTTCACTCTTCCTACAAAGCTCCATCCTCTTCCAAAACACCAAATTGAAACATCTCTAGACCCTCTCCCAAGCATAATTCCTGTGATCATATTCCACAGTTCCTTTCTATTTTCGCCTAGCAACCTATCACCAAGGTTAAACTCCATCACTCTGCTGCATCCTGCACCCCATACCAGCCAAACCCAAAGAAAGAACCACGTATCAAAGTGCCCCATTACCTAGCACATACTTCTACCAAAATGGCATCCTTCTAGCCACCTTAACTTTTGTTTTCAACTTGCGTCAATCATCACAACTTCTTAGCAGTTCCCCTATCTCCAACCAAGATTCATCACCACCAACACCTTGAAGCCTCATCCCAAGTTTGCAAACGATAACCTCTGCACCAAAAACAGTACTTCATAATCCTCTGCTTGCAATCATAGAAGCCTGATGTTGTGCCTATGTAACAAATGAGCCGTTGATCATTTTTGATTTGTTCATTGTTGATCGAGCCTATAGTTAAAAGGTATGATGCTCCCTTTCTTTTTTTTTTTTTTTGGCTATCACGTTTATAGATATTAAAGAAAGTCCTTATATTAAAAATAGTAAAAATGGGATAGTGCAGTAATAAAATAAAATCATAATAATAATAATAAGAAGAAAAGCTACAATCTACATTTTTTAAATTTTATATCTAAAAAAATCCAAGAAATAAAAATAAATTATATCTTTGTAAATAAAAATAAATAGATGTTCACATAGATGATATAAGTCTTTTTCATTCTTGATTATTTTTAAAACCCCAGCTTGAATAGAGAAGGGACTTTATTAAAATTATTTTTAAAACCCTATGTCTGGAATAGAAAAGGTATTTTTTTTATAAAAAAAAAAATGATCCAAAATGGAAAAGGGATTCTTATGTAATTATATTAAAAAAAAAACTTCAAACCGGAATGGAAAGGAGAGTTTTCAAAATCGTTTTTAAATTCCAATCTGGAATAGAAAGGGATTTTCATAAAACTATTTTTGAAACCCTAAGCTAGAAATGAAAGGGGATTTTCATGAAAGGATATTCCAGCTCGAAATGGGTTGAAATTATTTTCAAGAATATTTTAAAAAACTAACATTAATTAAATCAAGTAAATTAATTAGATCATTCTGGTACTGAAAGGGCGTTTAAGGTGCTAACACCTTCCTTAAAACGTAACCAACCCCCAAACTCAATCTTTTAGATGTAGACCATTTTTAATTAGGTGTCCAATTTTACATTAAATAACTTAGATTGGTGGCGACTTCACAAGATCACCAGACCGAAAATTTTCAAGGTCGACAGCTTGGCGACTCCATTAGGGAGACCTAAGAGGGTTAGGCCAATTAAAAATGATCTTATTAATTTATTGATTGATTTGTTAGTTTAAATTTGTACATATTTATAAATGTGTGGATTTAGTATTTTTTTAGGAGAATGTGATCTAATTCCTAGCACACACTGTCACTCTCACCACACATTAGAACAAAAGGGGAGGTCATGACTTCTGTGCCTTATACCTGGGCCATGTAGGATACCTTGTAGGTTAGAAGGGTGTAGTAAGGTTAGCCTTCGAGAGACCTTCGATCTCTACATGGGCACCCAAAACACCCTTCTCAGATTGCTCCTCTTAAGGACAATTTGGGGACCTAATATAGGAAATATAGAACCTCTCCCTTCACTTTTAATAGCCTTAGAATTACCCCTTTGTAAGAAAGAGTTTTGAACCAAACCCTTTAGGCACATGAGAAATATCCTATTAAATCATCACAATCATGCATGGTTGCATTCATTTCATTCTTTCTAAAGAATGCATTTCAGAGGGCATTAGACCATTCATCTTTGCTTAACATTTCCTTCCTTTTGCATTTGAACCATAGGATTTTCAAAATTAATTTTATGGCTGCATTATCTACTGGGACTATTATTATCACTCAAGATCAAGCTAGGGAATCCCAAGAAGGGCTTCAGAGAAAATTTGGAGATTGCATGACCCATGATTTAGCCCCTAACCCTTCAGAAATAGGAAAGATTATTTTCAAATAGCATGACGTATCAAGACTCAAGCAAATCTGGAAGGACACCACAGATAAAGTAGCTTTCTTAGCAAAATTTGGCCACTTAGAAGTTTCAAAGAGAGCTAAAGATAGATTAAGGGATAGAGAGAGAGTTTTCAAAGAAAGGAAGAGAGAGAAAGGAAACTTTTCAAAGAGAGAAACAGATTGAGCGTGAGAGTGAAAGAGAAAAGGGAGAGAGAGAGGTTTAAACGAAAGTGAGAGAGAAAGAGAGATAGATCAAGAACTTTTAGAGAGATAGAGAGGGAAGTTTCATAGTGAAAGAGAGAGATACAAAGGGAGAAGTTTTAGAAAAAGCAAGACAGAGGGACAAAAAGAGATAATGAAAGAGAAAAGAGAAAGCGAAAGAGAGGTTTTAAGAAGAGAGAGAGTAGTTTTAGAGTGCGTGGTGTTACAAAGATGGGGAGACAGTGTGAATGTCAAAGAAGTTTTTTAGGATGAGAGAGAAGAAGAGACAGAATGTTTGTAGGACAGAGAGAGAGAAAAGGAGAGTGTGTGTTAGGGAGAGAGAGGGAAAGAGAGAGGCAAGTTTTAGAGAGAAAGAGAGAGATAGAGTCCGAGATACTTTAGAGGGAAAGCAAGTGTGTAGGAGAAAGTAAGAGAGGGAGTTTTAGAGAGAGAGGGAGTCTATGTGTTAAAGAGAGAGAGGAGAAAGAGAGGGGGAGAGAGAAAGGGAAAGTGCCATGAAGAGAGAGGGAGAGATAGAGAGAGAGAGAGAGAGAAGTTTTATACAGAGCAAGAGACAGACAGCAATTTCATAGAGGACAAGAGAAAAAGAGAGAAAGAGATAGATATAGAAATAGAGATAGAGACAAAGACATAAAGAGAGACAAAGAGACGAATAAAGAGAAAGAGATAAGTTTTGTCGAGAACGAGAGAGGATGAAGGTGTGAAGTTTTACAAAAAGTGAGAGAGAGGTATATAAAGTGTTGGGAGGAGAGAGATAGAGAGTGATAAAGAAAGAGAGAGAGAGAAAGAAGGCAGAGAGAGATAAAGAAAGTGTTGGAGAAGAGAGAGGGAGAGAGATAGGGTAGGGGGAGAGAAGTTTTATAAAGAGAGTCATAAAAGTTTTCAAGAAAGAAAAAGTGAGAGAGAGAAAGAGAAGTTTTAGAGAGAGAGAGAGCGATGGTGAGTGAGCAAGAGAGATAGGAATAGGAAGAGAGAGAAAATTTAAGGAGACAAGAAGAGAGACAGAAAGAGAGAGAAGTTTTATGGGGAGAGAGAGTGAGAGAAGTTCTAGAGAAACACAAAGAGAGAGCAAGAAATAAGAGGAAGTTTTAGAGAAAGATACAGAGAGAGAAGCTTCAGCAAGTGAGAGAGAGAGATAGAGAGAAGTTTTAGAGAGAGTGAGAGAGAGAGAGAAAGAAGTTTCAGAGAGATGAGAGAGGGAGAAAGAAGTTTTGCAAAGGGTAAGAGAGAGAGAAGTTTCAAGGAGACTAAGACAGAGAGAGATTGAGAGAGCAATAGAGGGCAATAGACAAAGAAAGAGATTGAGATAGCAATAGAGGGCAACATAGAGAGAGATTAAGAGAGATAGAGACTAAGAGAGAGAGAGAGAGAGAGAGAAGTTTTATGAAGAGAATGAGTGACAACATGAGTGAGAGAAGTTCAAGAGAGAAATCAAGAGACAGAGAAAGAGAGAGAGGAAAGTTTTAGAGAGATAAAAGTTTCAAAGAGACCAAGAGAGAGAGATAGAAGTTTTAAAGAGATCAAGAGAGAGAAGTTTCAGAGATAGAGACAAAGATAGAGAAAAACAGAGAATGCAATGTTTTATAGAGAGAGACATAGAGATAAAGAGAGAAGAGAGAAGTTTCAAAGAGACTAAGAGAGAGAAAATTTTCTAAGAGACTGAAGAGAGAGAAGTTTTAGATAGATCGAAGGAGAGATAGAGAGAAAGAATTGTTTAGCCAATAGCAAGAGAAGTTGAGAAAGAGAAGCTTCTAAGAGAGCAAAAGATAGAGACAAAGAGAGAATTTTCAGACAAAGTGAGAAAGAGTGAGAGAAAGAGAAATTTCAGAGGCCAAGAGGTAGAGGAAGGGAGAAGTTTTAGAGAAAACAAGAGAGAAAGAGAAAGAAGCTTAAGAAAAGCTATAAGAAAAGTTTCAAGAAGACCGAGATAAAGGGGAGAGAAATTTTAGAAAAAGAGAGAGAGAAAGAGAAGTTTCATAGAGAGAGCAAAATTTCACGAAGAGAGAGAGATAGATGTTCCAAAGACAGAGAGAGAAAAGTTTCAAAAAGATTGAAGAGAAAGAGAGAGATAGAGAAGTTTTAGAGAGAGCAAGTGAGAGAGAGAGAGAGACCAAGATAGAGAGACAGAGATAGTGAGGAGAGAAAGGAAGTTTCAAAGAGGGAGAGAGAGATTGAGAGAGAGAGTGAGAGAAGGTCAAGAGATACACAGAGGGAGAGAAAGAGAGATAAGAGTGTTTTAGAGTGAGAGAAGTTTCAAAGAGACTGCGAGAGAAAGGGAAGTTTTTGAAAGACTAAGAGAAAAAAAGGGGGCAAAGAGAGAGAAATTTCACATAAAGAGAGAAAAGGAGAAATTTTACAGAGTGAGTGAGAGAGAAGGAGTGACAGATAGAGATAAAGACAGAAAGAGCAGAAGAGAAGTTTCAAAGAAAGCTAGAGAGAGAAAAGTTTGAGAGAAAGAAGAATAGAGAGAGCAAGAGAGAGATTGAGAGAGAGAGAGAGACAAAGAGTGAGAGAATTGTTATGAAGAGAGTGAGAGAGAGAAGTTCAAAAGACACAAAGAAAGATAGAGAAAGAGAGAAAAGGAAGTTTTAGATAGAGAGACAAAGAAGTTTTAGAGTGACAAAGAGAAAGAGAGAAGTTTCAAAGAGATTGAGAGAGTGTGTGTGAAGTTTTTGAGATAGAGGGAGTCACAAAGAAAGAGAAGTTTAGAGAGAGTAAGAGACGGAGGGGGGGGGAGAAAGAGAGAGAGAGAGAGAGAGAGAGAAGTTTTGTGGTTAGAGTGAGTGAGAGAAGTTCTAGAGAGACACAAAGAGAGAGGAAGAGAAAGAGATGTTTTAAAGAGAGAAGTTTCTGAGCAACAAAGAAGTTTTAGAGAGACTAAGAGACATAGTGAGAGAGAGTGGTAGACAAAGTACTACAAAGAGATCAAGAGAGATGCAGAGAAAGTGTTGGGAAGAGAGAGAGAGAGAGGGAGACATAAAGAGAGACAGAGAGAGGGAGAGAGGGGCAATGAGAGAGAGAACTTTTAGAGAGACCATGAGAGAGTGATGAGAGGTTTCACAAAAGCAAGAGAGGGTGGGAGAGAGAAGTTTCTGTTAGAGCAAGAAAGAGAGGGAAAGAAAGAGAGAAAGAGAAGATTTAGAGCAAGAGAGAAGAGAAAAAGAGAGAGAGAGTGAAGTTTTAAAGAGAGTAGGGAGAGAGAGAAGTTTTAGAGAGTGCGAGAGACGGAGACAGAGATAGGGGCAAAGAGAAAAGTTTCAGAGAGAGCATGAAAGAGAGAGAGAGAAGAGAGAAAGGAAGAGAGAGATGTTTCAAAACAATGCAATAGAGAGACATAGAAGTTCCAAGGAGAGACAAAAAGACAGAGAGAGCATGAGACAAGTTTTGTGGAGAGAGTGAATTAGAGAAGTTCTAAAGAGACACTAAGAGAAAGAGAGAAAAGGATGTTTAGAGATAGTGAGAGAAAGAGAATTTTAGACAAAGAGAAAGAAAGAGAGAAGTTTTAGACAACTGAGAGAGAGATAATGGGAGAGAGAAGAGTTACAAAGAGAAAGAGACTAAAAGATAGAGAGGTAGATCGAGAGAGATATAGAGAAGTTTCACAGAGGGAAAGAGAGAGAGATAGAGAGGGAAGTTTCTTAGACACCAAGAAAGAGAGAGAAAGAAGTTTCAAAGAGAATGATAAATAGAGAGAGAAGTGTAAAGAATGCAAGAGAGCGAGAGAGAACGACAAGGATAGTGAGAGACATGTTTTGTGGAGAGAGTGAGTAAGAGAGGTTCTAGAGAGACACTAAGATAGAGAGAGAGAGAGAGAGAAAACGATGTTTTAAAGAGAGAGAGAAAAAAAGAAGTTTTCGCTAGGGAGAAAGAGAGAGAGTAGTTTTAGAGAGACCGAGAGAGAGAGAGAGAGAGATAGAGAAGTTTCAGATAGACCAAAGCAAGAGGGTAAGAGAGAAAGAAAGAGGATGATTGAGAGAGAGTGGTAGGCGGTGTTGTGGAGAAACTGAGAGAGATATAGAGAAGTTTCACAGCGGAAGAGAGAGAGAGAGAGAGAGAGAGAGAGAGGTTTTACAGCAAGCAAGAGAGGTTGAGGGGAGACCGAGAGAGATATAGAGATGTTTTACAAAGGGTGGGAGAGAGAGAAAAGGAGAAGTTTTAGAGAGTGAAAAAGAGTTAGTATAGAGTGCTGCAGTGACAAGAGAGATAGAGAAAGTTTTGGGTGGGGAGAGAGGGAGAAATAGAAAGAGACAAAGAGAATGAGAGAGGAGGAGAAAGAGAAGTCCAAAGAGAGCAAGCAAGAGAGGGAGAGACAGAGACAGAGACACAGAAGCTTCAAAGAGGGCTAGAGAGAGACAAGTTTGAGAGAGAGCAAGAGATAGAGAGAGATAGTGTGACAAAGATAGAGACATAGGGAGAGAGTAAAAGAAGTTTTACAAAGAGAGTGAATGAAAGCGTGAGTCAGAGAAGTACAAGAGACACACAGAGAGAGAGAGAGAGAAAGGAAAGTTTTAGAGAGAAATATTAAATAGAGAGCGAAGTTTAAGAGCAACTAACAGAGATAGAGAGTAGTGTTAGAGATAGAGAGAGCAAGGAGAAGTTTCAAAGAAAGCAAGAGAGAGAGGGAAAAATAGAAAGAGGGAGGAGGAAGAGATGTTTTAGAGAGAAAGAGATAGAGAGAAGTTTTAGAGAGACTAAGAGAGAGAGAAAGAGCAAAGTTTCTAAGAGACTGAGAGAGAAAAAGAGAGAGAAGCAGAAATTTTAGAAAGAGAAAGAGAGTGAGTGAGAGAAGTGGTAGACAGAGTGCTACAAGGAGATTGAGAGAGACATAGAGAAGTTTTGCTGGGTACTGCAGAAAAGACCAAAAAAGATGTAGTGAAAGTGTTTGGAAGAGAGAGAGAGGGAGAGATAGAGAGAGAGACAAAGAGAGGGAGTGGAGGAAAAAAATAGGGAGGGAAGTTTCAAAGAGAACAAGGGAGAGAGATAGAGAGGTTTCGTAGAGAATGAGAGAGGGTGACCAAGAGAAGTTGTAGCGAGAGTGAGAGAGAGAAGCAGAAGTTTGAGAGTGAGGGAGAATAGAGAAAGAGCAATTTTTGAGAGAGAAAGGGAAGGAGGAAGAGAGAGAGGCAATTTCATAGGGAGAGAGAGAGAAAGTGAGAGAGTGTGAGTGAGCAAGAGAGAAGAGAGCAAGCAAGAAAGAGAGGGAGACAGAAGTTTTAGAGAGAATGAGAAAGAGACAAATGTTTCCAATAATGCAAAAGAGAGAGAGAAAAACAAGTGTTAGACAGAGAGACAGAAAGACAAAGAGAGTGAGAACAACAAGTTTTGTGGAGAGTGAGTTAGAGAAGTTAAAAAGAGACATCAAGAGAAACAGAGAAAAGGATATTTTAGAGAGAGAGAGAGAGAAGTTTCAGACATAGAGAAAGAGAGAGAGATGTTCCAAAGAGACACAGAGAGAGACACACACAGAGAGAAGTGCTAGAGAGAAAAAGTGAATGAGTGAGGGAGAGTGGTAGACAGAGTGCTACAGAGACACCAAGAGAGATATAAAGAAGTTTTGCAGAGGGCAAAAGAGAGAGAGAGAGAGGCAGAGATGGAAATTTCTTAGACACCAAGAGAGTGAGAAGTTTTAGAAAGAGCAATGCATAGAGAGAGAAATTTAAAAGAATGCAAGAGAGAGAGAGTGATAGAGAGAGCAAGGGAGACAACTTTTTGTAGAGAGAGTAAGTGAGATTTGTTCTAGAGAGACTAAGGGAGAGAGAAAGAGAGAAAGGAATTCTTTAGAGAGCGAGAAACAGAAGTTTTAGCCAGAAAGAAAGAGAGATAGCAGATTTAGGGAGCTCAAGAGAGAGAAAGATAGAGATAGAGATGGAGAAGTTTCAGATAGACCAAGGGCAAGAGAGAGAAAGAAATGTTTTGGGTGGGGAGAAAGAGGGAGAAATAGAAAGAGACAAAGAGAATGAGAGAGAAGGAGAAAGAGAAGTCCAAAGAGAGCAAGCAAGAGAGGGAGAGACAGAGACAGAGACATAGAAGTTTAGAGAGAGAGTGGTGGATAGAGTGCTGCAAAGAGATCGAAAGAGATATAGAGAAATTTTGCGGAGGGCGAGACTGAGAGAGAGAAAGATGTTTTGCCATGAGTGAGATAGGTTAAGAGAGAGAAGTTTCAAAGAGAGCGAGAGAGTGATAGAGAGAAATTGAGAGAGAAGTTTTAGTGTGAGAATGAGAGTGAGAGAAGTTTCAGAGAGATAAAGATAGAGGTAAAGAGAGAAGGAAAAATTCTAGAGATAAAGAGAGAGCGATAGAAAAATTGAGTATGAGAGAAAGGGGAAGAGAGAACTTTTAGAGAGAGAAAAGTTTCAAAGGGAGCAAGAGATACAAAAAGGGAACTTTCAAGGAGGGCGAGAGACAAGCTTTAGAGAGACTAAGAGAGAGAAAGAGTAAAAACTATCAAGGAGAAGGAGAGAGATAGAGAGAGAAGTTTCAGATAGAGTGAGAAAGAGAGAGAGACAAAAGATCCTTAGACACCAGGAGCAAGAAGTTTTAAAGAGAGCAAGAGACAGAGATAGAGAAAGTAAGGTTTTAGATAGAGTAAGAAAGAGAGAGATAGAGAAGTTTTAGAGAGATAGAGAAAGACAAAGAGAGCAAGAGAGACAAGTTTTGTGGAAAGAGTGACTTAGAGAAGTTCTAGAGAGACACTAAGAGGGGGGGAGAGAGAAGTTTTAAATAGAGAGAAAGTGAGAGAGAGAAGTTTATAGAGAGAGTTAGAGAAGTTTCAGATAGACCAAGAGAGAGAAGGTTTTAGGCAGATTAAGAGGGAGAAAGGGAGACAAAGAAAGAGAAAGAGAAGTTTTAGAAAGAAAACTAGAGTGAGAGAGAGTGGTAGACAGAGTGATGCAGAGAGACCAAGAGAGACATTGAAAGAGAGAGCAAAAAGTTTCAAAGATAGAGAGAAGAACAAGTTTTAGGGAGAGCTATAGAGAGAGGTTTTAGAGACAACATGGGGAAGGGAGAAAGAAGTTTTAGAAAGAGAGAGAGAGAAGTTCAGAAAGAGAGAGGGAAGTTTAAGAGAGAGCAAGAGATAAAGATAGCAGTTTCACATAGAGAGAGATAGATGTTTCAAAGATAGAGGGAGAGAGAGGGAGAACTTTCAAAGAGAGAGAAAGGGAGAAAGAGAGAACTTTCAAAGAAAGTGAGGAGAGAGAGAGAGAGAGAGAGAGAGAGAGAGAGAGAGAGAAAAGTTTGAGAGTGAAAGAGAGAAGTTTCAAGAAAAGAGAGAGCAAGATAGTGACAAAGATAGAGACAAAGATAGAGACAGAAGGTTTTTGGAGAGAATGAGTGAGAGAAGTTCTTGGGAGGCACAGAGATAAAGAGAAAGAGAGAAAGGGATGATTTGGAGAGAGAGAAGTTTTAGAAAGAGAAAGAAGCTTTAAAGAGATCAAGTGGGAAGTTTTTAGAGAGAGTGAGAAAGAGTGAGAGATAGAGACAAAGAGAGAAGTTTTAGAAAGAGTAAAAGTGGGACATAGAGAGAGAGTAGTGAGAGAAATTTTGGTTAGAGTGTGAACGAGAAGGGGAGAGAGACAGAGATGTTTAAGAGAGGGCAAGACAGAGAGAGAAGGATTAGAGAAAGGAAGAAGATTTTGAGAGAGTGTGAGAGAGAAAAGGTGGAGAGAGAGGTTTTGGATAGTGCTAAAGAGAAAGTGAGATAATTATTAGAGAGAGCAAGAAAGAGAAGTTCCAAAGAGAGAGAAGAAGGGAATTTTGGACATAGAGAGTAGTTTTAGAGGGAGAAAGAGAGAGTGTGGAATGGAGTGTGTTATGGGGTCAAAGAGAGAGACACCGAGAGAGAGAGAGAAGTTTAAAGAGAGAAAGAGATGAGACAAAGGAGAGAGAGAGAAGTTTCTAAGAGACTAAGAGAGAGAGAGAGAGAGAGAAACATAGCAAGAGTAGTTTCACAAAGAGTTTGAGAGGTGAGGGAGAGAAGTTTTAAAGAGAGTAAGCATGAGACAGAGAAAGAGTAGTTTAGGGAGATAGAGAGAGTGAGTGACAGAGAGTGGGAGTGAGAGTATTGTGGGAGAGAGAGTGTGTGTCTTGTTGAGAGAGGAAGAGAGAGGCAGAGCAAGAGAAAGAGAGGAAGTTTCAAAGAGAGCGACAGAGACATGGAGAGTGTGAGAGATAGAGACCGAGATAAAGAAGTTTCAAAGACAGAGATATAGAGAGAAGTTTCAGAGAGTGTGAGAGATAAAGAAAGAGATAAAGAAGTTTCAGATAGAGAGAAACAGACAAGAGAGAGGGAGTGGGAGCAAGAGGTTTCATAGAGAGAGAAAGAGAGAAGCTTTTTGGAGAGCTAGAAAGAGAGAGAGAGGTTTCAGAAAAAGAGGGAGAGAAGTTTCATAGAGAGTAAGTGAAGGTGAGAGAGAGAAGTTTCAAAGAGAGTGAGAGAAAATCTTCTAAGAGAGAGAAGTTTCAAAGAGAGTGACAAACAAAGAGGGAAAAAGAAGTTTCAAGGTGAAGGAGAGAGAGAAAAGTTTCAGGGAGAGTGACAAAGAGGGAGAGAAACACATAGAAAAGAATGAGGAGAGAGAAAGAGAAGGTTTAGAAAGGAAGTGAGTAGTTTTAAAGTGCAAGAGTGTTACAAAGAGGGAGAGAGAAAGAGAGAGAAATGGAGAATGTGTGCTAGGGAGAGAAACAACAAAGAGAATGTATATGTATTAGGGAGGGAGGGAGTGCAAGATAGAGATAGAGATAGAAACATGTTAGAGAGAGAGTTGTAATGGGGGCGGAGAGAGAAAGACAAGTTTTAGATGAGGACAGAGAGAGAGAAAGACATATAGGGGACAGAGAAGACAAGTTTTAAAGAAAAAAAAAGTGAGTTTTATAGAGAAAGACCAGGTCAGAGAAGTTTTAGAGAGAGAGAGTATGCTGGAGAAAGAGAGAGAAAGAAGAGAAACAGAGGGGGAGAGAGATAGAGAAAGAGAAGTTTCACAAGAAGTGAGAGGGTAAAGGAGTGAAGTTTTAGAGAGAGCAAGAAAGAGAGACAAAAAGAGAGGAAGAGAAGTTTTATTGTAGGGAGGCATATAGAGAGATAGACAAAGTGTTAGCAAGAGAAAGAGACAAAGAGTGGTAGAGAGGGAGAGAAAGAAATAAGGGGAAGTTTTAGAGAGAGATAGAGAGAAGTTTCAAAGAGAGTGTGAGGGAGAGAGAGAGAGAAGTTTCAAAGAGAGAGAGGGAAAGAGAAAGTGTTGGAAAAGAGAGAAGGAGAGATAAAGAGAGACAAAGAGAGGGAGAGAGAGAAGCTTTAGAGAGAGTGAGAGCCAGAAAGAAGTTTTGCAGATGGAGAGGGAGAGGGAGAGATAGAGAGAGAGACCTAGAGTGGTAGAGAGAAGGGGAGAGAGAGAGAAAGAAATAAGGGGAAGTTATAGTGAGGGATTGAGAGAGAAGTTTCAGAGAGAGTGAGAGAGAGAGTGAGAGAGAGAGAGAGATGTTTCAAAAAGTAAGAAAGAGAAAGAGAAAGTGTTGGGAAGAGAGAGATAGAGAAGGAGAAGCTTTAGAGAGAGTGTGGACTAGAGAGAAGTTTTGCAAAGGGAGAGAGACAAGGAAAGTGAGAGAGCAAGATAGTGACAAGGACAGAGACAAAGACAGACAAACAGACATGAGAAAGAGAGAAGTTTCACAGAGAACGATAGAGGAGAAAGGAGTAAAGTTTTAGAGAGTGTGAGAGAGAGAAAGAGAGAGAGAAGTCTCAAGGAGAGCAAGAGAGAGGGCAGGAGATAGAAAGAGAGAATTTTCAGAGAGAGAGTGAGTAAGTGAGTGTGGGAGACAAAGAGAGAGAAGTTTCAAAGAGGGCAAGAGAGAGACAGAAAGAGATAGTTAAAAAGAGAGGAGAGAGAGAAAGAGAAATTTTAGAAAGACAGAGAGTAGTTTTAGAGTGCAACAGTGTTACAGAGAGGGGGAGTGAGAGAGAGAGAGAGAGAAGTTTTTGAGGGTGAGAGCAAGGGAAAACAGAATGTTGGTAGGACATAAAGAGAGAGAAAAGGAGAGTGTGTGTTAGGGAGAGAGAGAAATAAAGAGGCAGTTTTAGAAAGAGAGAGAGAGAGGTAAGTTTTAGAGAGAAAGAGAGAGAGATTTATAGAGAGAGATAGAGTTAGAGATGTTTTCAAGAGAGAGAATGTATGTTGAAGAAAGTAAGAGAGGGAAGTTTTAGTAAGAGTTTGTGTATTGGAGAGAGAAAGAGAGAGAGAAGAGAAAGAGAGGGGAAGAGAGAGAAACAAAAAAGTGTTGGTAAGAGAGAGGGAGAGATACAGAGATATAGAGAAGGAGAGAGAAAAGTTTTAAACAGAATGAGAGATAGAGCAAAATTTCATAGATGATAAGAGAGAAAGAAAAGAGAGACAAAGATAGAGATAGAGATAGAGACACAGAGAGCGACAAAGAGACAAGCACAGAGAGAGAGATAAGTTTTATAGAGAGCATGAGAGCTTAAGGAGTGAAGTTTTGGAGGGAGCAAGAGAGTGAGAGAAAAAGGGGAAGAGAGAGGAGGGAGGTAGAGGTAGAGGTATAGAAAGTGTTGGGAGGGGAGGAGAGAGAAAGGGAGAGAGGAGGCTGAGAGAGAGGTTGAGAAAGTCTTGTGAAGAGAGAGAGGGAGAGATAGAGAGAAAGGGGGAGAGAGAACTTTTATAAAGATAGTCATAGATGTTGTCAAGAGAGATAAAGTGAAAGAGAGAAAGAGAAGTTTTAGAGAGAGAGAGGAGAGGTGGCAGGAGAGAGATGATAGTGAGTGAGTGAGAGAGACAGGAATAGGAAGAGAGAGAAACTTAAAGAAGAGAGTGAGTAAGAGAGACAAAAAGAGAGAGAAGTTTTATAGAGAGAGTGACTGAGAGAAGTACTCGAGAGACACAAAGAGCGAGAGCAAGATGTAAGAGGAAGTTTTAAAGAAAGACAGAGAGAGAAGCTTCAAAGAATGAGAGAGAGATAGTGAAAAGTTTGAGGGAGCAAGTGAGACAAAGAGAGAGAGAGAGAGAGAGAGAGAGAGAGAGAGAGAGAGAGAAGTTTTGCAAAGGGCAAGAGAGAGAGAAATTTCAAGGAGACTAAGAGAAATAGAGATTAAGAAAGTGATAGAGAGCAACTAAAATAGAGAGAGGCTGAGATAGCAACAGAAGGTGACAGCGGGAGAGACTAAGAGAGAGAGAGACTAAGTGAGAGAATGAGAGAAGTTTTATGAGGAGAATGAGTGGGAGCGTGAGTGAGAGAAGTTCAAAAGAGAAAAAGAGAGACAAAGAAAGCGAGAAAGGGAAGTTTTAGAGAGAGGCATAGAGATTGAGAGAGAAAAAGAGAGAGAAGTTTCAAAGAGACCAAGAGAGAGTGAGAGAGAGAGAGAGGGAAGTTTCTAAGAGATTGAGAGAGAGAGAAGTTTCAGATAGATTGAGGGGCAGAAAGAAAGAATTGTTTTGCTAAGAGTGAGAGAAGGTGAGAGAGAGAAGATTCTGAGAGGCAAGAGATAGAGAGAGAGAAAAAGAGAGAAAAATAAGTTTTAGAGCTAGAGAGAGAGGGAAAGAAGTTTTAATGAGAGCAAGAGAGAGAGTGAGATAAAGAAAGTGAGGGTGAGAAGTTTCAAAAAAAGCGAGAGAGAGAAGTTTTAGGAAGAGCAGGAAAGAAAGACAAGTTTCAGAGAGACCAAGATAGAGGGAGAGAGAAGTTTGAGAGAGAGAGAAAGAGAAGTTTGACAAAGTGAGAGAGAGAGAGAGAGAGAGAGAGAGAGAGAGAGAGAGAGATAGATGTTCTAAAGACAGTAAGTGATAAAAGTTTCAAAGAGAGTGAAGAGAGAGAGATAGAGAGTGAAATTTTAGAGAAAGTGAGGGAGAGAAAGGAAGTTTTGAAGAGGGAGAGAGAGAGAGTCAAAGAAAGCAAGAGAAGTTCAAGAGAGACATAGAGAGAGAGAAAGAGAGAAAGGAATGTTTTGGAGAGAAAGAGCAAAGTTTTAGAGAGAGCAAGAGAGAGAGAAGGAAGTTTCTAAGAGACTAAGAGAAAAAAGGGGACAAATAGAGGGAGAGAGAGAAGTTTCACATAGATTGAGAGAGAGAGAGAGAGAGAGAGAGAGAGAAGGAGGGAGGGAGAAGAAGAAGTTTTACAGAGTGAAAGGGAGTGAGTGAGAGAAAGTGGTAGACAGAGTGTTGCAGAGAGATCAAGAGAGATATAGACAAAGCTTTGGGAGGAAACAGAAAGGGAGAGCTAGAGAGAGAAAAGAGGGGGAGAAAGAGAGAGAGACACACACAAAGACACAGAGACACAGACTAGTTTCATAAAGAGCTATAGAGACAGAGATAAGTTTGAGAGTGAAACAGAGAGAAAGAAAGAGATAGCAAGAAAGAGATAGAGAGAGACAAAGAGTCAAAGAAGTTTTATGAAGAGAGTGAGTGAGAGAAGTTCAAGAGACATAAAGAGATAGTAAGAGAGAAAGGGAAGTTTTAGATAGAGAGAGACTGAGAGTGAGAGAGATGGAGAGAAGTTTTAGAAATAACAAGAGAGAGAGAGAATGAGAGAGAAGTTTCAAAGAGAACGAGAGAGAGAAACACAAAGAGGGAAGTTTTAGAGATGGAGAGAGGGAGATACAGAGACAAAGAAGTTTCAAAGGGAGTGAGAGAGTGAGGTAGAGAAAGAGACAATTTTTGTGGCAAGAGTGAGTGAGAGAAATTCTAGAAAGACACAGAGAGGGAGAGAAAGAGAAAAAGAGATGTTTTATAGAGAGAGAATTTTCAGAGAGAACAAGAGAGATATAGAGAAGTTTCATAGAGTGCTACAGAGAGACCAAGAGAGGATGTGGAGAAAGTGTTAGGAAGAGAGAGAAAGAGGGAAATTTCAGAGAGACCAACAGAGAGAGGCAGAGATGTTTTGCAAAGAGCGAGAGAGCATGACTGAGAGAAGATTTTGAGAGAACAAGAGAGAGAGAGAGAGAGGTAGACATGTTTCAAAAAGAGAGAGAAAGACAAAGAAAGCAATACAGACAAGTTTTTGTGGAGAGAGAATGAGAGAAAAGAGAAAGAGCAATTTTTGAGAGAGAGAGAGAGATGAGTTTTAGAGAGAGCATAAAAGAGAGAAAGAGGGAGATGTTTAAAACAATCCAAGAGAGTGTGCTAGACAACTTTTAGAGAGAGAGAGAGAGAGGCAAAAAGACAGGGAGAGAGATAAGTTTTGTGGATAGAGTATGTTAAAGAAGTTCTAGAGAGGCACCAAGAGAAAGAGAGAAAAGGATATTTTAGAGAGAGGAAAGAGAAGTTTTAGATAGAGAGAAATAGAGTGAAAAGTTTCAAAGAGACCAAGTGAGAGACACAGAGAGAGAATTGTTAGAGAGAGAAAGAGATTGAGGGAGAAAAAGTGGTAGACAGAGTGATGCTGAGAGACTAAGAGATATAGAGAAGTTTCACAAAGGGCAAGAGAGAGAGACAGAGAAGGAAGTTTTTTAGACACCGAAAAAGAGAGAGAGAGGAGTTTTAGAGAGAGCACCAAATAGAGAGAGAAGTTTCAAAAGTGCAAGGGAGAGAGAGTAACAATAGAATGTCATGACGTCTGTGCAACACAAACAAGAGAAAAACAATCTAGTTTATCGACATCAATCATTAAGTTTATTTACAAAAATATGTTTTAAAGAAAGCAAGGAGTCGCCACCGATCTAAAATCTTGATGAGATTGAACACCTTAAAAGAATGGCCTGTGTTCATTTTTAAAATGGGTTTGAGAATTGGTTACGTGTAAGGAAGGTATTAGCACCCTTACAATGCCCTTTCGGTACCATCTTAATTTTATGCCACTTACGATTGCCATGAATTTTGTCTATGCTTCCTTACAAGAGAAAATTGAATGTTATGATTTTTTATTGTAAATATTTTAAGAAAATAAGCTCATCCTATTGAGGCGGGGACCTAATTCAGGCTCATGGGAAGAAATGCATTTGTCTTTAGTTCCCATGACCTATTTTACTAAAAACATTGATTTTGGTGGGAAATTTGATAAGAAATATAGGTGTAGGATTGTTCCTATTCAAGTGGGAGACTAATTAAGTTACAAGAAGAAATGCTTTTGCCTTTGCTTCTTGTAATTTATTTTTAAAAAGCTTATAGGGGTAGTTTTTTGTAAAAAGAGATTGAAATAGGCCATTCCTCTTCAGGTGAGGACATTACAAGTCATAAAAGTAAATGCCTTCGCCTTTACTCTTACAACTTTAAAAGAGAAATTATTTTGCAAAAGGATAGTATTTAAAGGAAAAGTTCTCATGCTCATTTTTATTTTGCATATACTCATTTCCCTATTTCTATACTTCCCTTGTTTTGTATGCTTATTTATCCCATTTTGCTAGATTTGAGCCTGGAATATGTGACACCATGCATAAACAGAGAGACAAAATCACTGGGGTGCCAAAGTATCATGAAACAAAGCATCTTATTGTGCAGAGATTTCAGCAAGATTATGCACATCTAAGTCTCTCAATTTAGCGAGTCAACTCAGTGTGTTGACTCAATATGGTTACACGAGTTCAGCCAATTACAAACCGTGCACAGTGACATGCACTAAAAAATAGTGTTTTGCAAACTGATTTCAGCTTCTATTCATGCCAGAACAAGGATAAACATGCCAAAACTCAGAATATGCACACAAGAAGCATGGCTGGAGCTCATTCAGCCAACATCCACGCAATGCATGCCACAACTCAGCAAATTGCACACAGCAAGCAGGGCCAAAGCAAGAAGAATGAGTTATAGACACAACTTATCAAGAACCAATAGTCACACGAAATCCAAGAGGATCCAAACTCAATCCCATTGATGAAAATACAGAACCAAAGCAAACCAAAATGGTTTTTTGGGTGTCTATCCCTTTCTATTCTCTTCCTCATTGTACAGAGACTTCATGGCATTCCTTTGGGTGCAATACCTGAGCTTCTTGAGGGTCCTAGTTGGGAGAAGGAACTCGGCTTCTCTTGCGCTAGCGCACTCTATTTCTGTGCTCTTGGATAGGGGTCCACTTCAAGTGCTCTCTGATCTTCGTCACTTCAAGGTTTTTGGTCTAGGAAAACACTTCTTCTATGATCATGGGTTTCTCTCTATGAAGAAGGCCCTTGGCTGAAGAAGGATGCCTCCTTTTATAGGTGAGGTTGGTGCTGGCTTTTCCTCCATTTATGGGTCACCGCCCCTCTGCACGTTGCTGCTCATGGTGGCCACCATTTCTGTTGCAAACTGCTGCTCCTTCTCTAACCCACATTGCTGCGTTCTCTTCTACAATACGGTGCCTACTATGCCAGCCACTGCTGTTCTCACAGCCAGGTAAGTGGTAGTCCATGTATGGTTCAACAATAGCAGTGCAACTTGTGCACCTGCTGTTCACCCTGCTGCTGTGCCGCCTATGCTGCTGTCTTAGCAGCTAGTGGAAGCTGCAGAAGATTGATGTGGGGTGGTGCTCTTCCCCTGCTATCTTGCTGCAACTCAGTCTGGTTGCACTTCTGCATGTTGTCTTGCAACTTGTATGCTGTATGTTGTCATCTCGTGTTGCTGTCCACAAGCTTCTGGCGCCTACCATGTTTATGGCTGCCATTGGAGCTAGTGGAACTTAATGAGGTGTGGTGCTTTTCTCCTGCTACATCATCATGCTGTTGTCTTGCAGCTGATGTGTGCTGTCCTACAACCGGTGAACCGTGAACCATTCAGCAGCATCCACCTGCCTCCATTCTACGGCAACCCTCATGCTTGTTGCTGACATTGTTGAATTTTAATGAAGGGTGGTGGAGCGACCTAAAGTCCAACCATGGAACTACAACTTAGTTCCATCCTAAAAGGGAGCTTCCGACCTCAAGGAAAGGAATCAAGCAAAAGGGAAGGGGCCGGCTGGGAAAGGAGCAATGGAGGGAGGGTCAGTTCTTCTCAAAGAAACCAATCCTTCCTCATGCATTTTTGTTTCATCATTTAATCATTATATTACTATTTTATTATTATATTATTTGAATTAAAATTTTATTTCTTCTTTTTTTTTTCGGCTTTTACTTATATTTACTTTTTTTATAGTCTTTTATTGTTTATTTTGTTTAAAAATCCAACACAACTTAATTAGAGTTCTGGACGAAATTTAGTGTCTACACAAAAGAGTGAGAGAGATAAGTGTTACGAGGAGAGTGAGTACGAGAAGTTCTAGAGAGACTAAGAGACAGAGAAGGAGAGAGAGTAGTTTTAGAGAGACTAAGAGTGAGAGAAAAATCGATATAGAGATAGAAAAGTTTTTGATAGACTAGGAGTAAGAGTGAGAGTATGAGAGAGAGAGAGAGAGAGAGAAAGCAAGAGGTAGTTTTATAGAGAGAGAGAAAGCAAGAGGTAGTTTTATAGAGAGAGAGAGAGAGGCAAGTTTTAGAGAGCAAGAGAGAGAGTTTTATGGAGAGAGCAATGGTCAGAAAAGTTTGAGAGAGAGAGAAAGTGTTGGAGAAAGTAAGAGGGGAAGTTTTAGAGAAAGTCTATTGTTGGAGAGAGAGAGAAGAGAAAGAGAGGGGAAGAGAGAGAAACAAAAAGTATTGGGAAGAGAGAGAGGAAGAGATAGAGAGAGACACAGAGAGCAAGAGAGAAAAGTTTTAAATAGAGCAAGAGATAGAGAGAAGTTTCACAAACAATGAGAGAGAGAAAGACAGACAAAGAGAGAGTGAGACACAGAGAGACAAAGAGACAAATAGAGAGAGAAAGAGGTAAGTTTTGTAGAGAACAAGAGAGGATGAAGGAGAGAAGTTTTAGAGAGAGCGAGAGAGTGAAAGAAAAAGGGCGAGAGAGAGGGAGGGAGGTAAAGAGAGAGGTATAGAAAGTGTTGGGAGTAGAAAGAGGGAGATAGAGAGAGACACAAAGAGTGACACATATAGAGAGAGAGGAGGCACAAAGAGAGATAGAGAAAGCGTTAGGAACAGAGAGAGGGAAAGATAGAGTGAGACACACACAGAGGAAGTACAAGAAGTTTTAAAAAGAGCCAAAGACAAAGAGAAGTCTCACAAAAGACGAGTAAGAGATACAGAATAGTGATAGATATGAAGACCGAGAGAGAGAGACAAAGTGATAGTAGAGGGCAAGAGAGGGTAAAGGAGCAAAGTTTCAGAGAGAGTGAGAAAATGAGAGAAAAAGGGGGGAGAGAAAGTAACAAAGAGAGATAAAGAAAATGTTGGGAGGAGAAAGAGAGGGAGAGATAGAGAGAGGGGGAGAGAGAAGTTTTATTGAGAGAGTCATAGAAGTTTTTGAGAGATAAAGTGAGAGAGAGAAAGAGAAGTTTTAAAGAGAGAGAGAGAAAGAGAGAGGAAAGTGGCAGAAGAGAGAAAGCGATAGTGAGTGAGTGAGAGAGACAAGAATAGGAAGAGAGAAATTTTAAGGAGTGTGTGAGAGAGACAGAAATAGAGAGAAGTTTTATGGAGAGAGAGAGTGAGAGAAGTTCTAGAGAGGCACAGAAAGAAAGCAAGAAATAAGAAGAAGCTTTAGAGAAACACACAAAGAGAGAAGCTTCAAATAGTGAGAGAAGAAGATAGAAAGAATTTTTAGAGAGAGCAAGAGAGAATATGAGAGAGAGAGAGACAAATAGATAGAGAGATGTTTCAGAGAGAGTGAAAGATAGAGAAGTTTTAGGGAGACCCCACCAGTGAGAGAGATTTAGAAAGCAACAAAGGACAATTGACAAAAAGAGAGATTGTGGTAGTGCGGCACAAAGAGTGTGTGAGAGAAGTTTTATGAAGAGAATGCGTGAGAGTGTAAGTGAGAGAAGTCTAAGAGAGCAATAGAGAGACAGAGAATGAGAGAAAAAAAGTTTTAGAGAGACCAAGAGTGAGAGATAGAGAGAGAAGTTTAAGAGAGAGTGAGAGAGACAGAGACAGAAATAGAGAGAGAAATAAGGAAAGGGATGTTTTAGAGAGAGACATTGAGATAAAGAGAGAAAGAGAGAGAAGTCTCAAAGAGACTAAGAGAGAGACAGGGAAGCTTCTAATAGGTCAAGAGAGAGAGAAAGAATTATAGAGAGAGATTTCACAAAGGGTAAGAGGTATAGTGAGAGAGAAGTTTTAGAGAAAGTAAGAGAGAAAGGGTGGGAGAGAGAGAGAAAGAAGTTTTAACGAGATCGTGAGAAAGAGTGAGATGGAGAGAGTGAGGATGAGAAGTTTTAGAGAGAGCAAGAGAGAGAGTAGTTTTAGGGAGAAAGAGAGACAAAGAGAGAGAAAGAAGGAGAAGTTTCAGAGAGAGAGAGAGGATTTAGGGAGAGCTAGAAAGAGAGACAGAGAGAGAGAAAGAAGGAGAAGTTTCAGAGGGAGAGAAGTTTCATGAGAGAGAGATAGATGTTTTAGAGATAGGGAGAGAACAGTTTCAGAGAGAGTGAAGAGAGAGAGAGACAGAGATAAAGAAGTTTTAGAGAAAGCAAGAGAGAGAGAAAGACAGAGACTGAGATAGTAAGAGACAGAGAGAAGTTTCAAAGAGAGCTAGACAGAGAGTCTTTTTAGAGAAAGCAAGGGAGAGAGAGAAAAGAGAGAGAGAGAAAGCAACAAAGAGACAGAGAAAGATATAGAGAGAGTGAGAGAAGTTCAAGAGAGACACAGAGAGAGAAAGAGAGTAAGGAATGTTTTAGAGAGAGAGAAGGAGAAGTTTTAGATACTAAAAGAGAATGAGTGATAGAGTGGTAGACAAAGTGCTATGTAGATATGAAGAGAGATATAGAGAAAGCTTTGGGAGGAGAGAGAGAGAGAGAGGGAGAGATAGAGAGAGGGAGTAAGGGGAAGGAAGACAAGTTTGAGAGAGTGAGAAACAAAAACCAAGAGTAAGAGAAGTTTTATGAATAGAGTGAGTGTGAGAAGTTCAAGAGACATAAAGAAGGAGAGAGAGAGAAAGAGAGAAAGGAAAGCCTTAGAGAGACTAAGAGAGAGAGAGAAAAGTTTCAAAGAGAATGAGAGAGAGAGAGAAATGTTTTAGAGATAGAGAAGTTTTAGAGAGAGTGATAGAGTGGGACAGAGAGACAAGTTTTGTTATGAGAGTAAGTGAGAGAAGTTGTAGAGAGACACAAAGAGAGGGAAAGAAAGAGAGAAATAGATGTTTAAGAAAGAAAGAAGTTTCAAAGAGATGTGTTGGATAGAGAGATAGAAGGAAGGAGAGTGACAATGAGAGTGGGAAAAGGAGAGAGAGTTAGAGATAGAAAGAGCAATAGAAAGAGGGGGGGAATGTGTTCAAGTGTTGGGGAGGAACAGAAAAATTTAGAGAGAGGGGGTTGGGGGGAGAGGGAAAGATTGAGGAAGAGGGAGATAGAGAGAGTTGGGAAGCGAGGAAGGGAGAGAGAGTGAGTGACAGAGAAATTTTAGACAAACACAGAGGTCGAGAGAAAGAGAATAAGAGAAAGAGTGAGATTGAGTAGAATGAGAGAGAGATTGGCAAAGAGAGAAAAGTTTTAAGGAGAGAGAGTTGTTTTAGAGTGAGAAAGAGAGTATGTGAGAGAGAAAGAGGGAGAGAAAGAGAATATTTAGAGAGAAAGAGAGACAAAGAGAGAAAAGTTTTAGAGAGGGAGATAAGGAGGGAAAGGGAGAGGGTTGGAGGGAGGTTGATAGAGAGTAGTTCTATAGAGTGAGTGAGAGGGAGAAAGATAGAGATAAAGAGTGTCAAGTTCAATTTCTTCCATTATGCAATACCCTTTTTCTTAGTTTCAGAAAGAGAGAGAGGAAGAGAGAGTTTGTGTTGGGGAACAAAGAGAATGTGTTGGGGAAACAAAGAGAGAGTGTTAAGGAAGGAGCAACAGAGACATAAAGAAAGGGTGTTGGGAGCAGGGAGAGAGAGATTGTTGGGAAGTTAGAGAGAGATAGGGAGAGAAATTTTTAGAGAGTGAGGGATAAATATGTTGGATAAAGAGAAAGAGAGAAGTTTTAGAGATAGAGAGAGACGTGTTGGTCAAAGATAGAATCATAGAAAGTGTGTGTTGCAGAGAGAGAGAGTGCTAAGGCTGGTTTCTTCCATTGTACCATACCCTTTTTCTTAGTTTTAGAGAGAGAGAGAGAGAGGGGGGATGTGTTGGACAGAGAGAGTGAGTGTGTGTTATGTTGGGGAAAGGGTGTGTTAAGGAGGGAACAAGAAAGATAGAGAAGGCAAGAGGGAGGAAGAAAGAAGTTTTTGAGAGCAAGAGAGAGGGAAATAGAAGTATGAGAGAAACCAAGGGAAGTTTTGAACACAGAGAGAGAGAGAGAGAGAGAGAGAGAGAGAGAGAGAGAGAGAGAGAGAGAGAGAGAGAAGGAGAGACAAAGAGAGTGAGAGAGAGAAATGTGTAGGAAAGAGAGAGAGAGGGACTGAGATAAAGAGAGTGTTGCAGAGAGATAATGTGCCTGTTAGAGAGAAAGAGAGAAAGTTTTTAGGGAGAGAGAGGCTGTTGGAGAGAGAGTGTGTTGGGAGAAGAGAGAGAGAGACAAAAATAAATAGATCAAAACAGATAGAGAAGTTTTAGAAAGAGATTGATAGGGAAGTTTAGAGATGAAGAGAGAAGGAGAAATAGTGAGACAAAGAGGGCAAATGTGTGCATGTTTATGGGAGAAAAAGACAGAGAGAGAAAGAGAGGGACAGAGAGTTGTGATAGGGTGAGAGAGAAAGGTTGTTGGGAAGGGATAGAAAGGGACAGAAAGAAGTCTTGGAGAGTGAGAAAGAGAGAGAGAGAGAGAGAGAGAGTGTGTGTGTGTGTGTGATGGGATCAAAGAGAGACAGAGATAGAGAACCGGGGAATGGGGGGGAGAGAGTGAGTGAGAGGGAAATATTAGCAGACAGAGTGATAGAGTGATAGAAGTTTTAAACAAAGAGAAGTTTTGGATAGAGAGAGGAATTTTATAGAGTAAGTGAGAAGGGGAAAGAGGCAGATAAAGAGAGTGTCAAGTTCAATTTCTTCCATTATATCATACTCTTTTTCTTAGTTTTAGAGAATGAGTGTGAGAGAGAAAGTGAGAAAGGGAGAGACATGTTGGAGAGAGAAAGAGAGAGAGAATGTGTTGGGGAGATAGAGAGAGTGTTGAGGAGGGAGCAAGAGAGATAGAGAGAGGCTGATAGGGGCAGAGGGACGGAGAGAGAGACAAAGATTGTTAAAAAGTAGAGAAAGATAGGAAAAGAGGTAAAGAGAGACAAACAGACACATTAGAAAAAGAAAGAGAGGGAAGTTTTAGAGATATAGAGACATATTGGACAGAGAGAGAGAGCGATAAAGAGAGAGTGTATTGGGGAGAGAGAGTATGAGAGAGGGAGGAAGGGAGAGAGAGATGTGTTAATTCTAGTTTCTACCATTATACCATACCCTTTTCTTAGTTTTAGAAAGCAAGTGAGTGATGGAGAGAGAAAGAGGCAGAGAGAGATTGTTGGGAAGTTAGAGAGAGATAGGGAGAGAGGTAAAGAGAGAGGGAGACAAACATGTTGGAGAAATAGAGAGGGAAGTTCTAGAGACAGAGAGAAACGTGTTAGATTGAGAGAGAGTGCATGTGTTGGGAGAGATAGAGAACAAGATAGAGAGAGAGAGAGCAAGGGAGAGAATGAGAGAGAAAAATAGTGTTAAGTCTAGTTTCTTCCATTATACCATACCCTTTTGCTTAGTTTAAGAGAGTGAGGGAGAAAGTTAGAGGGAGAGAGAAAGTGTTAAGAAAGGAGCAGGAGAGATAGATAAAGAGATAAGAAGAGAGATAGAAGGAGAAGTTTTAGAGATAGAGAGAGTGAGTGAGAGAAACTTTCCTCAGAGATAGGGCAATAGAAGTATTAGAGAGATGGCAAGAGCAACAAAGAGACTAAGAGAGAGAGAGAAAGAGAGAGAGAGAGAGAGAGAATGATGGGGGGAAGAGAGAGTGTTTGGTAGGGAGTAAGAGAGATAGAGGGAGGGTGTTGGGGGGTGAGAGAGCAAGAGACAAAGAGAAGGGGAGAGGAAGTTAGGGAGGAAGCAAGAGAGATAGAGAGAGGTTGCTGGGGAGAAAGAGGTAGTGTGTGTTGGAAAGAGAGAGAGAGACAGATAGAGAAGTTTTAGAGAGAGAGAGGTAGGCAGAGAGAATGTGTCTATGTGAGTGTGTTGGAGAGAGAGAAAGATTGTTGGGGAGGGATAGAGAGAGATGCAAAGAGGGTGTTGGGGAGAGAGAGAGGGAGAAAGCGAGAGTAGGGGAGTGGGGGAGGGAGAGTGAGTGAGTGAGAGAAAAATTTTAGGCACAGAGTCATAGAGTGACAAGTTTTAAATAGACAGAAGATTTAGGGAGAGAAGTTTTACAGAGTGGCTGGGAGGGAGAAAAAGAGAGATAAAGTGTCAAGTTCAATTTCTTCCATTATACCATACCCTTTTTCTTAGTTTTAGAGAGTGAGTGTGTGGGAGTGAGAGAGACAGAGAGACATGTTGGGGGAAGAGAGGAAGGAAGATAGAGTTTGTGTTGGGGAGACAAAGAGAGTGGAGAAAGAGAGATAAAGTGGGAGGGTGATTGAGGGAGAGGGAAATTGTTGGGAACTTAGCGAGAGACAGGGAGAGAGGTAAAGAAAAAGAGAAGTTTAAGAGAGAGAGAGAAAAACATGTTGGAGAAGGGGAGAGAAGGAAGTTTCAGAGATGAGAGAGACTTGTTGGAGAGAGAGAAAGCAATAGAGAGAGAGACATAGAGCAAGAGAGAGGAACAATTTGTTGGATAGAAAGATAGAGGGGGAGAGATGGAGAAAAGAGAGAGGTTGTATTGCAGAGAGAGAATGTGTTGGGGAGACAAAGAGAGTGTTGAGGAGGGAGAGAGAGAGAGAGACTGTTGGGAAGTTAGAGAGAGACAGGGAGAGAGGCAGAGAGAGAGAGAAGATTTAGAGAGTGAGAGACAAATATGTTGGATAAAGATAGAGAGGGAAGTTATAGAGACAAAGAGGGATGTGTTGGACACAGAGAGAGTGATAGAGAGAGAGTGTGTTGGGGAGAGAGAGAATAAGAGACAGAGAGAGAGACTGGGAGAGAGAAAAATTTTAAAGAGAGAGAGACTTAGAGAGTGTGAAGTTTTGGAGAGAGAGTTGTTTTAGAGGGAGATAGAGAGTAAGTGAGAGAGAAAGAGAGATAAGGAGAGAGAAGTTTTAGAGACACAGACAAGGAGGGAAAGAGAGAGGGTTAGAGAGAGTGAGAGAGCAAGAAGTTTTAAAGAGTGAGTGAGAGGGAGAAAGAGAGAGAGATAGAGAGAGTATCAAGTTCAATGTCTTCCATTATGCCATAATCTTTTATTTAGTTTTTAGAGAGAGAGTGAGAGAGAGAGTTTGTGTTAGGAGGAGAGAGAGAAAGTGCTAGGGAGACAAAGAGAGACTATTGAGGAGGGAGTGAGAGAGATAGAGAGAGGGAGAGAGAGATTGTTGTGAAGTTAGAGAGAGATAGGGAGAGAGGTAAAGAGCGAGAGAAGTTTTAAAGAGTGAAAAAATAGATATGTTGGATAATAAGAGAGAGGGAAGTTTTAGTGACAGAGAGTGACATGTTGGATAGTGAGAGTGATAGAGAGAGTGCATGTGTGTTGTGGGGAGAGAGAACAAGAGAGCGAGACAGAGAGAATAGAGAGAGTGAGGGGGAGAGAGAGTGTGTGAGAGAGAGAGAGAGACTGGGAGAGAGAAAGTTTTAGGGAGCCATTGAAAGAGAGAGAGGGTGAGAGATGTTTTAAAGTGAGAGACAAAGAGAGAGAAATTTTATACAGAGTTGTTTTAGAGGGAAAAGAAGAGTAAGTGGAGAGAAAGAAGGAAAGAGAGGGAGAGAAGAGAAGATTCAAAGAGATAAAGAGAGAAGCTTTAGAAGTGAGACAAGGAGGGAAAGAGAGAGGGGTGGTGAGAGAGAAGTTTGAGAGAGTGAGTGAGAGGGAGAAAGAGAGATATAGAGAGAGTGTTGAGTTCAATTTCTTCCATTATGCCATATCCTTTTTCTTTGTTTTAGAGAGTAAGTGAGAGACAGCGAGGGAGAGACATGATCGAGAGAGAACAAGAGAGAGTGAAAGTGAGAAAGTGAGAGAGAGAGATTGGGAGAGAGAAAGTTTTTAGAGAGACAGTGAGAGGGAGAAAGAGAGTCGAAAAGTTTTAAAGAGAGAGGGACAAAGAGAGAGAGAAGTTTTGGAGGGAGAAAGAGAGTAAGTGAGAGAGAAAGAGAAGTTTTAAAGAGTGAGTGAGAGGGAGAAAGAGAGAGACAGAGAGAGTGTCGAGTTTAATTTCTTCCATTGCGCCATACCCTTTTTCTTAGTTTTAGAGAGTGAGAGAGAGACAGAGATAAAGACACAGAGAGAGAAAGAGGAAGAGAGAGTTTGTGTTGGGGAGAGAGAGAGAGAGAATACATTGGGGAGACAAAGTGGGAGAGTTGAAGAGGGAGTGAGAGAGATAGATAAAGGGTGTTAGCAGAAGGGGAGAGAGAGAGGGAGTGAGGTAAAAAGAGAGAGAAATTTTTTAGATGGAGACAAATATGTTGGTGAAAGAAAGAGGGAAGTTTCAGAGAGAGAGAGGGACATGTTGATGAAGATAGAGTGATAGAGTGTGTGTGTGTTGGAGAGAAATAGAATGTAAGAGAAAGAAAGTGAGTGTTAAAACCATTTCTTCCATTATACAATACCCTTTTTCTTAGTTGTTGGGGAGGGATAGAGAGGGATGGAAAGAAGGTCATGGGAAGAGAGGGAGATAGAGGGAGATGAAGTGTTGTTTGGGAACAAAGAGAGAGACAAGAAGAGAGAGTTGGGGAATGAGGAAGAGAGAGTGAGTGAGAGAAATTTTAGACAGACAAAGAGTAGAGTGATAGAAGTTTTAAACAGAGAGAAGTTTTATAGAGAGAGAAGTTTTGGAGAGAGAAATTTTAGAGAGTAAGTGAGAGGGAGAAAGAGGGAGATAAAGAGAGTGTCAAATTCAATTTATTCAATTATACCATACCCCTTTTCTTAGTTTTAGAGAGTGAGTGTTAGAGAGAAAGTGAGAAAGGTAGAAACATATTGAAGAGAGACACAGAGAGACTACATTGGGGAGATAGAGAGAGTGTTGAGGAGAGAGCGAGAGAGATAGAGAGAGGGTGGTAGGGTGGTAGGGTGAGAGGGATAGAGATTGGTTTTGAAGTTAGAGAGAGATAGGAAGAGAGGTAGAGAGAAGTCTCAGAGAGAGAGAGAGATAGACACATTGGAGAAAGAGAGAGAGAGGGAAGTATTAGAGATAGAGAGAGACATGTTGGACAAAGAGATTGATAGAGAGAGTGTGTGTTAGGGAGAAAGAGAGAAAATGAGAGAGGGAGAGAGGGAGGGAGAGAGAAGTCCAATTTCTTCCATTATACCATACCTTTTTTTTTAGTTTTAGAGAGTCATTGTTGGGAAGTTAGAGAGAGGCAGGAAAAGAGATAAACAGAGAGGTGTTTTAGAGAGAGACAGAGACAGACATGTTGGAGAAAGTGAGAGGGAAGTTTTAGAAATAAAGAGAGGCATGTTAGACAAAGAGTGTGTGTGTGTGTGTTGGGAAGAGAGAGAACAAGACATAGAGAGAGAAAGCAAGGGAGAGAATGATAGAGAGAAAGAGCATTAAGTCTAGTTTTTTCCATTATACATACCCTTTTTCTTAGTTTTAGAGAGTGAATGAGAGAGAACAAGAGTAAGAAAGGGAGAGAGAGTTAGGGTAGAGAGAAAGTGTTAAGAAGGGAGCGAGAGTGATGGGGAGAGAGATAGAGAAAGAAAGAGGGACAGACAGAGAGGGAGAAGTTTCAAAGACATAGAGAGTGAGTGAGAGAAATTGTTGTTAGGGAGGGATAGAAGTATTAGAGAGAAGGCAAGAGAAGTTTTAAACAGAAAGAGAGAGAGAGAGAGAGAGAGAGAGAGAGATAATGATGGGGAGAAAGAGAGTGTTAGGGAGGAAGCAAGAGAGATAGAGAGAGGGTGTTAGGGGAGAGAGAGAGCAAGAGATAGAGAGAGAGGGAGAAACAACGAGAGATAAAGAGAGGGAAAATGTGTGCATGTGTTATTAGAGAGAGATGGAGAGAGACATTTGGGGGGAGAGATAGTGTCTGTATGTGATGAAATCCCACATTGGTTAGGCAGAGAGGTCTTGGGTGTTATATATATGAGTTCGCAAACCTCCCTTTACAAGCTAGCTTTTGAGGTGGAGTTAGATGGGTTCATATCATATGGTATCAGAGCCTACCCTACTCTGGTCGGTGTGGGCCATGGATCCTGGTTCTCTGTACGAGGACGTACAGTCTAAAGGGGTTGGGAATGATGAAGTCCCACATTGGTTAGGCAAAGAGGTCTTGGGTGTTATATATATGAGTTCGCAAACCTCCCCTTACAAGTTAACTTTTGAGGTGGAGTTAGGTGGGTTCATATCAGTATGCGTGTGTTGGGGAGAGTAGGAGATTGTCAAGGAGGGATAGAGAGAGATGGAAAGAAGGTGTTAGGAAGAGAAAGAGATGGAGTGTCTTTGTGCATTGGGAACGAAGAGAGAGGAAGAGAGAGAGAGTTAGGGAGTAGGAGGAGAGAGTATAAGTGAGAGAGAAATTTTAGACAAATAGAGACATAAAGTGACAAAAGCTTTGAACAAAGAGAAGATTTAGAGAGAGAAAAGTTTTAGAAAGTGGGTGAGAGGGAGAAAGAAAGAGTGTCAAGCTCAATTTCTGCCATTATGCATACCGTTTTTCTCAGTTTTAGAGAGTGAGTGTGTGTGAGAGAGAGAGAGAGACGAAGAGAGATGTTGGAAGAGAAAGAGAGGGAGAGAGGGAGAGAGTGAGTGAGAAAGAGAGTTTTGAGAAGGGGTGAGAGAGTTAGAGAAAGGGAAAGAGAGAGAGATTGTTGGGAAGTTAGAGAGAGACAGAGAGAGAAGTTTTAGAGTGAGAGATAGGCATGTTGGAGAAGGAGAGAGAGAGAGAGCAGAAAGTTTTAGAGGCAAGAATGACTTGTTAGACACAAAGAGAGATAGCGAAAGCTAGAAAGAAAGAGAAGGAGAAGGGGAGAGGGAGACAAAGTGGGAGAAAAAGCTAGAAAGAGAGGCAGAGAAATTTTAGACAAAAAGACAGAAAGAGACAAAAGTTTTAAGGATAAAGTGAGAGAGGTTTTAAACACTGAAAGACAAACAGGGAAAGAGATAGTGTTTTGGGAAGGGAGAGAGAGAGAGAGAGAGAGAGAAACTTTAAACACAGAGAGAGAGAAAGAGGAGAGAGAGTGCCTATATTGGGGGGAGAGGGAGAGAAGGTGAAAGCGCAAGAGAGAGAATGAAAGAGAGTGTGTGTTGGGTAGAAAGGGAGAGGGAGGGAAGTTTCAAAGAGAGAGAGATGTGTTGGATAGAGAGTGACACAGAGAGAGGAAAGTGTTAGAGAGAGAGAGAGATGTGATGGACAGAAAGGGAGTGACAAGAGAGAGTGTGTTAGGGGAGAGAGAGATCACAAGAGAGAGGGAAGGAGAGAGAGGGAATGAATGAGAGTGTGTTGGGGAGAGAGGGAAAGAGAGAGAGAAGCAAAGTGTTAAGTCCAATTTCTTTCATTATACCATACCCTCTTTCTTAATTTTAGAGAGCAAGAGAGTGACATGTTGAGGAAAGAGAGAGTGAGTGAGATAGAAATTTTTGTTAGAGATGATGATAAAAGTATGGTAGATACAACTAATCCAATTCAAATTTCAAGTGATCCAATTACAAGAGCTAGAGCTAAAAGGTTCAAGGAGGCTTTCAATGGATTAATGCAAAGTATTTAGGTTCAGGACCATTTTGTTGCGGCCCAAATACTTAGACTCAAGTGTAGATCAATGATGGATTTCGTTGATCCAAGTGGTGGAGTAATTTCAACCTTTTTCTAAAGCCCATACACTTGGAAGGAGTAATTTTAGCCTTTTACTAAAGCCCATACACTTGGAAGGATTACTTTTAGCTCAAGCATGTGGAATTATTTAGCTATTATAGGCCATAATTAGCAAGATTCACATGGATTTGTGAGATTCTAGGAGATCAATTCGGCTAATTATTACTTAGTGATTTTGGGATAACTTTACTTTTTTATGGGATTTGGTTAGCCTTTTGGAATATATTTTTAGCAATTACTTTCATTAGGCTCATTATTTGGCTGATTATTCTCATGTAAAGGCTAGTATGCCATATTTTTAGGAATTTCCTTTCTTTTGCTATTTGTTTCCTTTTTTAAATTGTAATAACTCAGCCTATATATATGTATACCAAGGCTAAGAAGTTCATATCAATTTTTTGGATAAAAATTGAGAGTTTTTCTCTTTGGTTCTTTAAAGAACTTTTCGAACTTATCAAGAACTTGTTCTTGTGGCATTCATCCGACTTATCAAATGGTTCACCATCCCATTTGTGGCATCTCCACATACCAAGGTTCATGTTTTCTTATAAACATCGGGTCGAGGTTTCCTAATATGAAGCCACTTAACTCCACCTCAAAAGCTAGCTTGTAAGGGAAGGTTTGCAAACTCATATATATAACACCCAAGACCTCTCTACCTAACCGATGTGGGAGTTCATCATTTCCACTTACAAAAATCTGATCGTACAATGGTCTTGGGAATTAATTTCATTGACGAGTCTCGTTATTCTTGGCAGGGTTCACATCATTTTGGTATCAAAGCACTAGTTCTAGCCTCAGGTTTTGCCTATCCAATTTTAGTTTTGCAGCCAATATTATTTGTTTTCTTTTGTTTAGATTCCAACTTCAGTTGATACATATTCAAAAAAAAAAGGAAAGAAAAGAAAAGCTTAAAAAAAAATAAGAAAGAAAAGATAAGCTATGAAAAAAAATGTGGTATTCAGCAAAAAGAAAGAAGAACAAGTTAGACAGTGCCAAAAACTCCCCTTTCTAGTATTCTTAACTCCTTTTAGTGATTTTATTGATTCTCTTGTTTCCACACTCTTCCTTGAACCATTGATAAGCTTGTGATTGAATTGTTGCTGGAAAAAGTTCTTGTTTGGATAAGTTTGAAAATAACTGAAAGAGAAAATTACGAGTAGAAAAAGGCAAGAATGGTAAGAGTAATAGAGGGAAAAGCCAAAATTGTTGTGTGAAAACATGAGTGTTGAGAGAATTGTATTTGAGCGAAAAACATGTGAGGGAAATTATTTGTGAGGTCCTTTATTTTTTAACATTCTTTTTGTAGCAAAACCATGTCAGATAACATGAGCAAAGGCATTCCCACAAGTTCATCGGGAAGGGTTGATCCAAAGTTGCTCATGGATGCATTAATGGGAGAGATAAGAAGAGTGTTAAGAATGGAAATGGAACAGGTTCATGAATGGTTAGATAAGGTAGAGAATGAACGCATGAGGCAACCACAAAATGTACAGAATGTGCATAGGAGGGAAAGAGTTCAACCAAAGGAAGCAAGGGTTGAAGATGAAGAGTATTATGGGGCTGGTTTTGATGAGAAAGATGATCGGGATTCAGTTGTTAACTATAAGAGATATGGTGGACAAGGTAGAGAAGTTAGGAATCGAGAAGATAATAACTTGGGTAATATTAAGATGACAGATTTGTCATTTCAAGGTACATTTGATCCAAAAGCCTATGTTGAATGGGAGAAGAAGATAGAGTTTATTTTTGATTGCCACAACTATTCCAAAGCAAAGAAGATAAAATTGGCAGCCATCGAGTTCCCTAATTATGCCATTGTTTGGTGGGATCAATTGGTGCTAAATAAGAGGTAGAATGGAGTACGGTTGGTGGAAACTTGGGAGGAGATAAAGATGATGATGAGAAAGTGGTTTGTTCTAAGTCATTACTACCACGAGTTATACAAGAAGTTACAAGGTCTTCGGCAAAGAAACCAGAGTGTTGAGGATTACTATAAGGAGATGAAGATTGCAATGATCTAGGCTAATGTTGAGGAAGATCGTGAAGCTACAATGGCTAGATTTTTGCATGGATTAAATCAGGAAATACATGATAGAGTAGAGATGCAGCATTATGTAGAATTAGAGGATATGGTGCACATGACTATCAAAGTGGAGCAACAACTCAAGAGGAGGGGTAGCTCACATGCAGCCCAAAACTCAGGTTCTACTTCTTGAAAACCAAGTTCTACAAAGAAGGAAGACAAGCCTCAAGCATTCCCAACACCCAAACACAAATTTGAGCATAAAATAAAAAACTCTAGCAATGTTTCTCAAGGTAAAATCGATTCACCCACTTCTCATAATCGTGACATTAAGTGCTTTAAGTGTCAAGGCAGGGGACATATAGCAAGCCAATGTCCAAACAAAAGGATTATGGTTATGCAAGACAACAGTGAAGTTGAGACTGAGAGCGAAGAAGACAATGAATCTATCTACCATTGGAGGATGTAGATGATGAAGAATATGCTGCCAAAGGAGAATTGTTGGTGGCAAGAAGAGTCCTAAGTGTGCAGGCCAAAGAAGATAAAGAGATGCAACAAGAAAACATTTTTCACACTCGGTGTAATATCAAAAATAAGGTATGTAGTGTGATTATCAATGAAGGAAGTTGTACTAACATTGCTAGCACAACTATGGTTAAAAAATTAGAGCCACCCACAATGAAAAGCCCTAAACTGTACAAGCTGTAATGGCTCAGTGATAGTAGCAAAGTGAGGGTGAATAAATAGGTGCTAGTCACTTTCTGTGTTAGAAAGTATGAGGATGAAGTTTTGTTCGATGTAATTCCGATGCAAGCGGGGCATTTGCTGTTAGGCCCACCATGGCAATTTATTGGCTAGTTAAGCATGATGGCTACACAAACAAGTACTCATTCGTGTTTAAGCAAAGAATAATCACTCTAGCTCTTATGACACCAATACAGGTTTATGAAGACCAAGTGAGGCTACAAAAAAGAGCGAACAAAAAGGGAGTGACAGAAAAGAGAAAAAGAAATTGAGTAAAAATTTAAGAGAGCAAATAGGATAGGATGAGAAAATTGAGAGATAAAAAAAGAGAGCTGATTCGACTATTGAGACAAAAAAAGAGAGAACTCAAAAGAGCTTTTATGCAAGAGCAAGTGAAGTGAAAATAGCATTGTTTTCAAATTAGCCAATGATTGTACTTTTGTACAAAGAGGCATTTTTTATCACTAACAAGATTGATCTTTCTTTGCCTAGTTCTATTGTTTTTCTTTTGCAGGATTATGATGATGTCTTTCCCGAGGACGTCCCAAATGGTTTACCCCTTATTTGAGGGATTGAGCATCAAATTGACTTCGTACTTGATGCTTCCATTCCAAACTGACTAGCCTACCATAATCTCAAGGAGACAAAGGAGTTACAACGATAAGTTAGTGAATTGATGGAAAAGGGGTATGTGAGAGAAAGCATGAGCCCATGTGTTGTTCTGGTGATTTTGGCACCTAAGAAGGATGAGTCATGGAGAATGTGTGTTGATTGCTGAGCCATCAATAATATTATAGTAAAGTACCACCACCCTATTCCTTACTTAGATGATATGTCAAATGAGCTACATGATGCTTGTGTGTTTTCAAAAATTAACTTGAAAATTGGATATCATCAAATAAGAATGAAAGAGGGAGATGAATGGAAAATTACTTTTAAAACAAAACATGGATTGTATGAGTGGCTAGTGATGCCATTTGGACTAATGCACCAAGTACTTTCATGTGATTAATGAACCATGTTTTACATCCTTTCATAGGTAGGTTTGTTGTTATATATTTTGATGATATACTCGTTTATAGCAAGAGTTTGGCTAATCACATTTTGCATTTGAAATCTATTTTGGAGGTGCTTAGAAAAGAGAAGTTGTATACTAACATGAAAAAGTACACCTTTTGCATCGATAAGTTTGTGTTTCTTGGGTACACCTTTCACACTGATCATGAATCCTTGAAGCATCTGAAGGATCAACACAAGTTGAATAGGAGGCATGCGCGATGGGTGGAGTTCATTGAGATATTCCCATATGTCACTCAATATAAGCAAGGTGATGATTTGAGGACAAATCCTTTTCAAGAAGAGGGGAATGATGATAAAAGCATGGCAGATACGGCTTATTCAATTCAAATTCCAAGTGGTGCAGTTACAAGAGCTAGAGCTAAAAGGTTCAAGAAGGCTTTCAATGGATTGACGTAAAGCATTTGGGTTGAGAAGCATTTTTTTGAGGCCAAATACTTAGACTCAAGTGCAGATTGAGGAGGGATTTCGTTGACCCAAGTGGTGGAGCAATTTCAACCTCTCTCTGAAACCCATACACTTGGAAGGAGTAATTTCAGCCTTTACTAAAACCCATACACTTGGAGGGATTACATTCAGCTCAAGCATGTGTAATCATTTAGCAATTACAAGCCATAATTAGCAAGATTTACATGGATTTGAGAGATTCTAGGAGATCAATTTGGCTGATTATTACCCAGCAATTTTGGGATAACTTTCCTTCTTTTATAGGATTTGGTCAGCCTTTTGGAATATATTTTTAGCAATTACTTTCATTAGGTTGATTATTCTTGTGTAATGGCTGGCATGCCATAATTCTAGGAATTTCCTTTCTTTTACTATTTGTTTCCTTTTTCAAATTGTAATAACTTAGCCTATATATATGTATACCAAGTCTGAGAAGTTCAGATAAGTTTTCTAGATAAAAATTGAGAGTTTTTCTCTTTAGTTCTTTATAGAACTTCCAAACTTATTAAGAACTTGTTCTTGTGGCATTCATTCGACTTATCAAATGGTTTGCCATCCCATTTGTGACATCTCCATATACCAAGGTTCGTGTTTTCATATAAATGTTGGGTTAAGATTTTCACCTACAAAAATTTGATCATAAAATGGTCTTGGTAATCAATACCATTGATAGGCCTCATTATTCTTGGTAGGGTTTGCATCAAGAGAGATAGAGACAAAACTATTAGAGAGAAGGTAAGAGAAGTTTTAACAGAGAGAGGTAGAGAGGCGTGCTGGACAGAGTGATAGAGGGGGAGAGAGAGACAAAGAGACAGAGAGAGGGAAAGGGAGAAAGAGTGAGAGAGAGAGGGAGAGATAGAGAGAGCAAGAGAGAGAGAGGGGGAAATGTGTGTAAGTGTTGGGGGCATAGAGAGTGTGTGTAATAGAGAAGTTGTTCAGGGGGGAGAGAGTTGGGGAGCAGGGGAGGGACAGAGAGTGATTGAGAGAGAAATTTTAGACAAATAGAGAGAGAGAGTATGTGTGTGAAAGAGAGAATATGAGAGAGAGAGACTGACAAAGAGAGAAAAGTTTTAGAGAAAGTAAGAGAAGTTTTAAAGAGAGAGGAAGGAGAGAGACTGCATTGGGAAGAGAGGGAGAAGAGAGAGAGGAAGTTTTAGAGACAAAAAGGGATGTGTTGGATAGAGAGAGAGCAATAGAGAGAGTGTGTGTTGGAGAGGGAGAGAGAGTAATAGGGAGAGAGATAGAGAAAGAAAGAGGGAGAGAGGGAAATTTTAGAAAGAGAAGGAAAAGTTTCAGAGACAAAGAGAGAGTGAGTGATAAATTTTTGTCAAAGACAATAGAGATAGAAGTATTAGAGAGAAGGCAAGAGAAGTTTTAAACACGGAGAAAGAGAGAGATGTTGGATAGAAGATAAAGGGAGTGAGAGAGCAATAAAGAGACTAAGCAAGAGAGAGATGGAGGGAGGATGTTTAGGGGAGAGAGAGCAAAAGACAGAGTGAAGGGAAGAGGGAGTTATCCAAGTGAGAGAGATAGAGAAAGGGTGTCGGGGAGAGAGAGGTAGTGTTTGTTGGCAAGAGAGAGAGAGAGACAGATAGAGAAGTTTTAGAGAGAGAGAGGTAGACAGAGAGAATGTGTTTGTGTGAATGTGCTGGGGAGAGAGAGAAAGATTGTTGGTGAGGGATAAAGAGAGATGGAAGAGGGTGTTGCGGAGAGAGAGAGAGTGAGTAAGAGGGAAATTTTAGGCAGAGAGACATAGATTGATAGAAGTTTTAAATAGACAGAAGATTTAGAAAGTGGCTGGGAGGGAGAAAAAGAGAGATAGAGACGGTGTCAAGTTCAATTTTTTCGATTATACCATACCCTTTTTTTATTTTAGAGAGTAAGTGTGTGGGAGAGAGAGAGAGAGACAGAGAGACATGTTAAGGGGAGAAAGAGAGGAAGAGAGAGTTTGTGTTGGGGAGACAGAGACAGTGTTGAGATGGGAACAAGAGAGATAGAGAGAGGGTATATGGGGAGCAGGGGAGTGAGAGAGAGAGATTGTTGGGAACTTAGAGAGAGACAAGGAGAGAGGTAAAGAGAGAGAGAAGTTTTTGATGAAATCACGCATCAGTTAGGCAGAGAGGTCTTGGGTGTTATATATATGGGTTCACAAAC
The DNA here is from genome assembly GCA_037013595.1 of Dicorynia guianensis. Taxonomy (NCBI): domain Eukaryota; kingdom Viridiplantae; phylum Streptophyta; class Magnoliopsida; order Fabales; family Fabaceae; genus Dicorynia; species Dicorynia guianensis. The sequence continues at coordinate 16,324,492 of JASUAB010000002.1, read as the reverse complement.
TTTTCCTTACGAGTTAACTTTTAAGGTGAAGTTAGGCAGGTTCATATCAGTTTTAGAGAGAGAGAAAGACATGTAAGAGAAGGGGAGAAAGGGAAGTTTCAAAGACAAGAGACACTTGTTTGATAGAGAGAGAGCAGGAGAAAGTGACAGAGAGCAAGAGAGAGGGACAGTTTGTTGGACAGAGAGATAAAGGGACAAGATGGAGAGGAAGAGAGAAGTTGTATTGCAAAGAGAGAATGTGTTAGGGAGACAAAGAGAAAGTGTTGAGGAGGGAGTGAGAGAGATAGATTGAGTGGGTGTTAGGGGAAGAGGGAGAGAAAGAGAGACTGTTGGGAAGTTAGAGAGAGACAGGGAGAGAGGCAAAGAGAGAGAGAAGTTTTAGAGAGTGAGAGACAAATATGTTGGATAAAGAGAGAGACGAAAGTTTTAAAGACAAAGAGGGACATGTTAATAGAGAGAGAGCCATAGAGAGTGAGTGTGTTGGGGAGGGGGGAGAGAGAATAAGAGACAGCGAGAGAGAGTGGGAGAAAGAAAAGTTTTAAAGAGAGTGAGAGCAGTTCTAAAGAAAAAGACTTAAAAAGTGTAAAGTTTGGAGAGAAAGAGTTGTTTCAGAGGCAGAAAGAGAGAGAAGGTTAGAGAGAGAGAAGTTTTAGAGAGTGAGTGAGAGGGAGATAGAGAGAGTGTCAAGTTCAAATTCTTCCATTATGCCATACCCTTTTATTTAGTTTTAGAGAGTAAATGAGGAAGAGAGAAAGGAGAGAGAGAGTGAGGGAGAGTTTGTATTGGGGGAAGACAGAGAAAGTGTTGGGGAGACAAAGAGAGACTATTGAGGAGGGAGTGAGAGAGATAGAGAGTGGGAGAGAGAGATTGTTGGGAAGTTAGAGAGAGACAGGGACAGAGGTAAAGAGCGGGAGAAGTTTTAGAGAGTGAAAGACAAATATGTTGGATAAAGAGAGAGAAAGAAGTTTTAGAGATAGAGAGAGACACATTGGATAATGAGAGCATGATAGAGAGAGTGTGTATGTTGGGGGGAGAGAGAGAACAAGAGAGCAAGACAGAGAAAACGAGAGTGTGAGGGGAAGAGAGAAAGACTGGGACAGAGAAAGTTTTAGGGAGTCACTAAAAGACAGTGAGGGTGAGAGATGTTTTAAAGAGAGAGACAAAGAGAGAGAAATTTTATAGAGTTGTTTTAGAGGGAAAAGAAGAGTAAGGAGAGAAAGAGGGAAAGTGAGGGAGAGAAAGAGAAGATTCAGAGAGACAAAGAGAAAGAAGTTTTAGAAGCGAGACAAGGATGAAAGAGAGAGGGGTGGGGAGGGAGAAGTTTTGGAGAGTGAGAGGGAGAAAGAGAGAGATAAAGAAAGTGTTGAGTTCAATTTCTTCCATTATGCCATATCCTTTTTCTCAGTTTTAGAGAGTAAGTGAGAGACAATGAGGAAGAGATACAGGGAGTGATGTGATCGAGAGAGAACGAGAGAGAGTAAGAGAGAGAGAGAGAGAGAGAGAGAGAGAGACTGGGAGAGAGAAAAGTTTTAGAGAGACAATGAGAGGGAGAAAGAGAGTGAGAGAAGTTTTAAAGAGAGAGGGACAAAGAGAGAGAGAAGTTTTAGAGGGAAAAGAGAGTAAGTGAGAGAGAAAGAGAGGATTTAGAGGGAGAGAAGTTTTAGAGAGCAAGCCAAAGAGTGAAAGAGAGAGAGGGGTGGGGAGAGAGAAGGTTTAAAGAGTAAGTGAAAGGGAGAAAGAGAGAGACAAAGAGAGTGTCAAGTTCAATTTCTTCCATTGTGCCATACCCCTTTCTTAGTTTGAGAGAGTGAGAGAGAGACAGAGACCAAGAGAGAAGAAAGTTTTTGTTGGGGAGAGAGAGAGAATGCATTGGGGAGACAAAGAGGGAGAGTTGAAGAGGGAGTGAGATAGATAGAGAGAGGGACTTAGCAGGAGGGGAGAGAGAAAGGAAGTGAGGTAAAGAAAGAAAGAAGTTTTTTAGAGAGAGACAAATATGTTGGAGAAAGAGAGAGAGAGAGACATGTTGGATTTGGATGGAGCGATAAAGTGTATGTGTTGGAGAAAAATGAATGTAAGAGAGAGAGAGTGTGTATGATAAGACCAATTTCTTCCACTATACAATACCCTTTTTCTTAGTTTTAGAGAGAGAGAGAGAGAGAGATAGTGTGTATCTTGAGGGGGACAGAGACTTGCAAAGAGAGAATGAGATGTGTTTGAGAGAGAGAGGGGGCACCGGGAAGATATATAGAGACAACATGTAAGTGTGTGTTGGGAAGAGAGAGAGAAGGAGATAGCACGACAGAGATGGAGAGAGATAGAGAGCAACAAAGAGGGATAGTGTGTTAGAAGAGTGATAGAAGAGAGAGAGGGAGAAGAAGAGAGAGCATGTGCTGGGGAGATAGAGAGAGTGTTGAGGAGGAAGTGAGAGAGATAGAGTGGGTGGGTGTTCAGGGGAGAGAGAAGGAGGGAGAGAGGGAGAGAGAGAGAGGAAGTTTTAGAGATAGAGAGGCATGTTGGACAAAGAGAGAGCAATAGAGAGAGTTTGTGTTGGGGAGAGAGATAAAGAGAGTATTGAGGTGGGACTGAGAGTGATAAGGAGAGGGATAGAGAAAGAGAGAGGAAGAGAGAAATTTTAGAGAGACAAGGAGAAGTTTCAGAGACAGTGAGAGAGTGGGTGATAAATTTTTATCAGAGACAGTGAGAGATAGAAGTATTAGAAAGAAGGCACAAGAAGTTTCAAACAGAGAGAGAGAGAGAGAGAGAGAGAGAGATAATGATCGGGAGAAAGAGTGTGTTGAGGAGGGAGTGACAGTGACAGGGAGATAGATAGAGAAAGAGAGAGGGAGACAAAGAAGTTTTAGAGAGCGAAGGAGAAGTCTCAAAGATAGAGAGTGAAATGGTGAGTGAGAAATTTTTGTCAGAGGCAAAGAGAGATAGAAGTATTAGAGAGAAGGCAAGAGAAGTTTTAAACATAAAGAGAGAGAGAGAGAAAGAGAGAGATGTTGAATAGAAGATAAAGGGTGTAAGAGAGTGACAAAGAGACCAAGAGAGAGAGAGATAATGATGGGGAGAGAGTGTTAGGAATGGAGCAAGAGAGATTGAGAGAGTGGTTGGGGGGAGAGAGTGCAAGAGATAGAGAGAAGGGGAGAGAGAGGGAGTTGGGGAGGAAGTGAGAGAGACAAAGAGAGGGTGTTGGGGAGGAGAGTGCATGTTGGCAAGAGAGAGAGAGACAGATAGAGAAGTCTTAGAGAGAAATTGAGAGAAGTTTTAGAGAAAGAGGTTGGCAAGCAAGAGAGAGATAGATAGAGAAGTTTTAGAGACTAAGTGAGAGGGAAAAAGAGGGAGATAGAGAGAGTGCCAAATTTTATTTTCCATTATACCATACTCTTTTTCTTAGTTTTAGAGAGTGAGTGTGAGAGAGAAAGTGAGAAGGGTAGAAACATGCTGGAGAGAGAAAAAGAGAGAGAATGTGTTGGGGAGATAGAGAGAGTGTTGAGGAGTGGACGAGAAAGATAGAGAGAGGGTGATAGGGGGAGAGGGACAGAGATTGTTGGGAAGTTAGAGCGAGATAGGAAGAGAGGTAAAGGGAGAGAAGTTTCAGAAAGGGAGAGAGAGATGGACACATTGGAGATTGTGTGAGAGAGAGAGAGAGGGAAGTTTTAGAGATAGAGAGAGACATGTTGGACAGAGAGAGTGATAGAGAGAAAGTGTGTTAGGGAGAGAGAGAGAGAATGAGAGAGGGAGGGAAGGAAGGGGAGAGAGATGTGTTGAGTCCAATTCCTTCCATTATGCCCTTTTTCTTAGTTTTAGAGAATGAGTGAGAGAGAGAAAGAAATGGAGATAGACATTGTTGGGAAGTTAGAGAGAGATAGGAATAGAAACAAAGAGAAAGATGTTTTAGAGTGAGAGACAGACATGTTGGAGAAAGAGAGAGGGAAGTTTTAGAAATAGAGAGAGGCGTGTTAGACAAAGAGAGTGTGTTGGGGAGAGAGGGAGAGAACAAGAGATAGAGAGAGAGCAAGGGAGAGAATGACAAATAAAAAGAGCGTTAAGTCCAGTTTCTTCCATTATACCATACCCTTTTCTTAGTTTTAGAGAGTAAGTAAGAAACAAAGAGAGTTGGGGGAGAGAGAAAGTGGTGATAAAGGAGCAAGAGTGTTAGGGAGAGAGATAGAGAAAGAGAGAGAGAGAAACGTGTTGGATAGAGAGATAGAAGGAGAAAGGGTGACAAAGAGAGAGAGAGATTATGATGGGGAGAAAGAGAGTGTTAGGGAGGTAGCAAGAGAGATAGAGAGAGTGGGGGAGAGAGGGCGAGAGACAGAGAGAGAATGAGAGAGAGACAAGGAGAAACAGTAAGAGAAAGAGGGAAAATGTGTGCATGTGTTGATTAGACAGAGATGGAGTAAGAGAGAGTTGGGGGAGAGACAGAGTCTCTGTGTGCCTGTGTTGGGGGGGAGAGAGAGATTGTTGGGGAGGGGTAGAGAGAGATGAAAAAAAGGTGCTAAGGAGAGAGAGAGAGAGAGAGGAAGAGAAACAGAGAGTTAGGGAGTAGGGGAAGAGAGAGTAAGTGAGAGAGAAGTTTTAGACAAATATAGACATAGAGTGACAAATGCTTTAAACAAAGAGAAGATTTAGAGAGAGAAGTTGTAGAAAGTGGGTGAGAGGGAGAAAGAGAGGATATCAAGTTCAATTTCTTCCATTATGCCATACCCTATTTCTCAGTTTTAGAGAGTAAGCGTGTGTGTGTGTGAGAGAGAGAAAGAGAGGGAGAGAGAGGAAGAAAGAGTTTGTGTTGGGAAGACACAGATAGAGCGTTGAGGAGGGGTGAGAGAAATTTTAGACAAACAGAGAGAGAGTCAGACTGGCAAAGAGCAAAAGGTTTTAGAGAGTAAGAGAAGTTTTAAAGAGAGAGAGAAGTTTTGAAGAGAGAGTTGTTCTACAGGAAGAAAGAGAGTAAGAGAGAGAGAAAGAGAAGATTTAGAGAGAAAGAGAGACAAAGAGAGAGAACTTTTATTGAGTGAGTGAGAAGGAGAAAGAGAGAGATAGAGAGTGTTAAGTTCAATTTCTTCCATTATATCATAACCTTTCTCTTAGTTTTAGAGAGTGAGTGAGAGACAGAGAGAGAAAGAGAAAGAGGAAGAGAGAGTTTCTGTTAGGGAGAGAAAGAAAGAGAATATATTAGGGAGATAGAGAGAGTGTTGGGGAGGGAGTGAGAAAGATAGAGAGGTTTTAAACACACAGAGAGAGATAGACATGTTGAAAAGTGACAGAAAGAGTGAGAGAGATAGAGTATGTATTAGGCGGATAGAGAGATAGGGAGAGAGTGTGTGTTTTAGGAAGAGAGAGACAAAGAGTGGGAGAGAGAGGTTAGAGAAACTGCCTGTCTTGGGAAGAGGGAGAGAGAAGGTTAGAGCACAAGAGAGAATGAGAGAGTTTGTGTTGGGTAACGAGAGATGAAGGGAAGTTTCAAAGAGAGAGAGACATGTTGGACAAAGAGAGTGACAGAGGGAGAGGGAATTGTTAGAGAAAGAGAGAGAGAGAGATGTGTTGGACAAAGAAAAAGCAACAAGAGAGAGAGTGTGGTAGGGGAGAGATAGGGATCATGAGAGAGAGGGGGATGGAGGGAATGAGAGAGTGTGTTGGGGAGAGAGGGGGAGCAGAGAAAGGTAGAGTGTTAAGTCCAATTTCTTCCATTATACCATACCCTTTTTCTTAATTTTAGAGAGTGAGAGAGAGAGAAGTTTGCAAGAGAGAGACTGGGTGAGAGAGAAATTTGTGTTGGAGAGATAGAGAAAAAACTATTAAAGAGAAGGTAAGAGAAGTTTTAAATAGAGAGAGAGGTAGAGAGACATGTTGGACAAAGAGAGAAGGAGAGAGAGAGCTACAAAGAGTGACAGAGAGAGGGAGAGGGAAAGAGAGCAAGATAGGATGGGAATGTGTGCAAGTACCAGGGGGGAGAGAGAAGGATGTTAGGGAGGGACAAAGAGAGATAGATAGAGTTTGTTTGGAGGGCAGAGGGAGAGAGACACAGAGGAGAGAGATAGAGAGAGAGAATTAGGGAGCATGGGAGGGAGGGAGATTGAGAGAGAAATTTTAGACAAATAAAGAGATAGAGTGACAAAAGGTTTAAAATGAGAGAAGTTCTAGACAGAGAAGTTTTGGAGAGGGGCATGTTGGATAGAGAGAGTGTGTGCAGGGACAGAGAGCGATGGTGTGTATCATGGGGGGAGAGAGAGTTGCAGAGAGAGAAAGAAGGAGGATTTAGTGAGAGAGAATGAGACATGTTTGAGAGAGAGAGAGTGCTAGGAAGATATATAGAGTACGTATGTGTGTGTGTGTGTTAGGAAGAGAGAGAGAGGGAGAGAGAGAAGGAGAGAGCATGACAAAGATGGAGAGAGACAGAGCAAGAAAGAGGGAAAGTGTGTTGGACAGAGTGATAGAGGGGGAGAGAGGGAGAGGAAGAGAGAACTTGTACCAAGAAGACAAAGAAAGAGTGTTGAGGAGGGAAAGAGATAGAATAAGTGGGTGTTAGGAGGAGAGGAAGGGACAGAGGGGGAGAGAGAGAGAGAGAGAGGGGAGGTTTTAGAGATAGAGAAAGACATGTTGGACAAAGAGAGAGCAATAGAGAGAGTGTGTGTTGGAGAGAGAGTACTAAGGTGGGAGTAAGAGTGATAGGGTGAGAGATAGAGGAAGAGGGAGGGAAAGAGAGAAATTTTAGAAAGAGAAGGAGAAGTTTCAGAAACAGAGAGAGTAAGTGACAAATTTTTGTCGGAGACATGAGAGATAGAAGTGTTAGAGAGAAGGCAACAGAAGTTTTAAACATAGAGAGAGAGACACACACATGTTGGACAGAGAGATAGAGGGAGTGACAAAGCAACAAAGAGAATGAGAGAGAGAGAGAGAGAGAGAGAGATAATGATGGGGAGAGAGAGAGTGTTAGGGAAGGAGAAGGAGAGATAGAGGGATGGTGTTTGAGGGAGAGATACCAAGAGACAGAGGGAAGGAGAGAGAGAAAGTGAGGGAGAAAGGGAGTTAGGCAGGAAACAAGAGAGATAAAGAGAGGGTGTTAGGTAGAAAGACATAGTGTGTGTTGGCAAGAGAGAGAGAGAGATAGATACAAAAGTTTTAGAGAGAAAGGCAGAGAGAGAATGTGTCTGTGTGAGTGTGTTGGGGAGAGAGAAAGATTATTGGGGAGGGATAGAGAGACATGGAAAAAGGGTGTTGGGAAGATGGAAAGGGAGAGAGGGAGAGTAGGGAAGATAGAGTAAGTGAGTGAGAGAGAAATTTTAGATAGAGAGATAAAGGGAGAGAGAGAGAGAGGCTGTTGGGAAGTTAGAGAGAGATAGGGAGAGAGGTAAAGAGAGAGAGCAGATTTAGAGGGTGAGAGACAGATACAGTGGATAAAGAGAGAGAGAAAAGTTTTAGAGATAAAGAGGGACGTGTTGGGCAAAGAGAGCAATAGAGAGAGAGTGTGTGTGGGGGGGAGAGAGAATGAGAGACATAGAGAGAGAGTGGGAGAGAGAAAAGTTTTAAAGAGAGAGACTTAGAGAGTGCGATGTTTCAGAGTGAGAGAGTTGTTGCAGAGGGAAAAAGAGAGTAAGTGAGAGAGAAAGAGAAGATTTAGAGAGAAAGAGAGACAAAGAGAGAGAAGTTTTAGAGAGTGAGACAAGGAAGGAAGGATAGAGAGTTGGAGAGAGAGAGTGAGGGAAAGAAGTTTTAGAGAGTGAGTGAGAGGGAAAAAGAGAGAGAGAGAGAGAGAGATGGAGAGAGTTTCAAGTTCAATTTCTTCCATTAAGCCATACCCTTTTATTTAGCTTTTGAGATTGAGTGAGAGAGATAGAGAGAGCGATAAAGAGAGTAAGAGAGAATTGGTGTTGGGGAGAGAAAGCAAGAGTATTGAGGAGGGAGCAAGAAAGACAGAGAGAGGGAGAGAGAGATTGTTTAGAGGTTAGAGAGAGACAAGGAAAGAGGTAAAGAGTGAGAGAAGTTTTAGAGAGTGTAATACAGATATGTTAGATAAAGAAGGAGAGCAAAGTTTTAGAGACAGAGAGAGACATGTTGGACAGTGAGAGGTGAGAGGTGATAGAGAGAGAGTGTGTGTGTTTGGGGGGGGAGAGAACAAGAGAGTCAGACAGAGAGAACAGAAGAGTGAGAGGGAGAGAGAGAGAGAGAGAGACTGGGTGAGAGAAAGTTTTAAGGAGTCATTGAAAGAGAGAGAGAGAGAGAGACATTTTAAAGAGAGAGAAATTCTATAGAGAGTGTTATTTTAGAGGAAAAAGGAGAGTAAGTGAGAGAGAAAGAGGGAAACAGAGGGAGAGAAAGAGAAGATTTAGAGAGAAAGAGAGAGACAGAGAGAGAAGTTTTAAAGAGTGAGAAGAGGAGGGAGAAAGAGAGAGATAGAGAGACTGTCGAGTTCAATTTCTTCCATTATGCCATATCCTTTTTCTTAGTTTGAGAGAGTGAGTGAGAGACAACAAGGGAAGATAGTGGGAGAGACGTGTTCAAGAGAGAATGAGAGAGAGAGAGTGTGCGAGAGAGAGACTAGGAGAGAGAAAGCTTTTAGAGAGGTAGTGAGAGGGAGAAGGAGAGTGGGAGAAGTTTTAAAGAGAGAGGGACAAAGAGAGAGAGAAGTTTTGAGGGGAGAAAAAGACCAAGTGAGAGAGAAAGAGAAGAGTTACAAAGAGAGAAGTTTTAAAGAGCGAGCCAAAGAGTGAATGAGAGAGGGGTGGAGAGAGAGTGAGAGAGAGAAGTTTTAAAGAGTGAATGAGAGGGAGAAAGAGAGAGAGAAGTTTTAAAGAGTGAGTGAGGGGGAGACACAGAGAGAGAGAGTGTGTGTGTCAAGTTCAATTTCTTCCATTTTGTCATACCCCTTTTCTTAGTTTTAGAGAGAGAGAGAGAGAGAGAGAGAGAGAGAGAGACAGAGAGAGAGAGACAAAGACACGGAGAGAGAATGCATTGTGGAGACAAAGAGAGAGAGTTTAAGAGGAACCGAGAAAGATAGAGGGTGTTAGCAAAAGGAGAGAGAGAGAGAGAGAGGAAGTGAAGTAAGGAGAGAGAAGTTTTTCAAAGAGAGATGAATATGCTGGAGAAAGAAAGAGAGGAAAGTTTGAGAGAGAGAGAGACATGTTGGATAGGGATAGAGTGATAGAGTGTGTGTTGGAGAGAAAGAGAATGTAAGAGAGAGAGTGTGTGTGTGTGTTAAGACCAATTTGTTCCATTATACAATACACTTTTTGTTAGTTTTAGAGAGTGTGTGAGAGAGAGAGACATGTTGTACAAAGAGTGAGAGAGAGTGTGTTGAGGAGTGAGCAAGAATAGGGAGAGAGATAGAGAAATAGAGAAGGAGGGAGAGAGAACTTTTAGGGATAGAAGGGAAAATTTTAGAGACACAAAGAGAGTGAGTGTGAGAGAAATTTTCACCAATGAGTGAGAGATGGAAGTATGAGAGAGAAGGCATGAGAAGTTTTGAACTCAAAGAGGGAGAAAGATAGAGAGAAAGAGAGAGAGCAAAATAGAGAGTAAGAGAGGGAAGGATGGGGAATGAGAAAGTGAATGTGTTGGGATGAGAGAGAGAGACTGTTGGGAAGTCAGAGAGAGACCGGGATAGAGGTAGAGAGAGAGAGTAGTTTTTCAGGGAGAGATAGAAATGTTGGAGAAAGAAAGAGAAGGATGTCTTAGAGACAGAGAGAGACATGTTAGACAGGGACAGTGATAGTGTGTGCTAGGGGAAGGGAGAGAGAGTGAAAGAGTGAGAGAGAGGGATGTAGGAAAAAGAGAGGCAGAGAGTAAAGAGAGTGTTGTGGAGAGAGAGTGTGTATGTGTGTGTGTTAGGGAGGGAGAGACAGAGAGAGTGGATAGAGAGAAAAGCTTTAGGGAGATACACAAAGAGTGAAGGAGAGGCAATTGGGGAGGGAGCGAGAGAGATAGAGAAAGGCTATTGGGGAGAGAGAGAGTTTGTGTATTGAGAGGAGAGAGATAAGACAGAGACAAAGAGATTGAGACAAATAGAGAAGTTTCAGAGAGAGACTCTTAGAGATAGAGAAAGAGGGAAAACGTGTGCATATGTTAGGGAGAGAGAGATGGAGAGACAAAGAGAGGGAGAGTGAGTTGGGGAGAGAAAGAGTGTGTGTGGGGGAAGGGGAGAGAGAAAGAATTTTTGGGGAGCAATAGAGAGAGATGGGAAAAGGGTCTTGGGGAGACAGAGAAGGAGTTCTCTATGTGTGTGTGTGTTGGGAATAGAGAGGGGGACAGAGAGAGCTTGGGAGTGGGGGCGAGAGTGAGTGAGAGAGAAATTTTAAACAGACAAAGAGATAGAGTGATAGAAGTTTTAAACAGAGAGAAATTTTGAAGAGAGAGAGAGATTTTAGAGAGTAAGTGAGAGGGAGAAAGAGGGAGATCGAGGTGTGTCGAGTTCAATTTCTTTCATTATACCATACCTTTTTCTTAGTTGTAGAGAGCAAGTGTCAGAGAGAGATTGAGAAAGTGTTGGAGAGAGAAAGAGAGAGATTGTATTGGGGAGACAGAGAGAGAGTGTTGAGGAGGGAGCAAGAGAGATAGAGAGAGGGTGATAGGGGGAGAGGGAGAGAGACAAAGAGAGAGATTGCTAGGAAGTTAGAGATAGGTAAAGAGAAAGAAGTTTTGGAGAGAGAGACAAACATGATGGAGAAACAGAGAGGGAAGTTTTAGAGACAAAGAGAGAGTGTCTGATGGGGAGAGAGAGGGAGAACAAGGGAGGCAGGGAGAGAGAGATAGAAAGAGATATGTATTAAGTCTTATTTCTTCCATTATACAAAACCCTTTTTCTTAGTTTTAGAGAGAGAGATTGTTGGGAAGTTGGAGAGAGATAGGGAGAGAGGTAAGGAGAGAGAGAAGTTTTAGAGAGAGAGACAAACATGTTGGAGAAAATGAGAGGGAAGTTTTAGAGACATAGAGAGATGTGTTAGACAAAGAGTGTGTGTTGGGAAGAGAGAGACACAGAGAGAGAGAGAGAGAGAGAGAAGAAGTGTTAAGTCTAGTTTCTTCCATTATGCCATACTATTTTTCTTAGTTTTAGAGAGAGAGAGAAAATGTTGAGGAGGGAACAAGAGTGATAGGGAAAGAGATCGAGAAAGAGAGAGGAAGAGAGAAGTTTTAGAGTGAGAAGGAGAAGATTCAGAGACAGAGAGAGTGACTAAGAAATTTTTGTATTAAGAGAAGGAAATAGAAGTTTCTAACACAGAGAGAGAGAGAGAGAGAGAGAGAGAGAGAGAGAGAATGATGGGGAGGGAGCAAGAGAGATAGAAAGAGGTTGTTGGTGGGAGGGAGAGAGCAAGAGACAAAGAGAAAGAGAGAGAAAGAGTAGGAATTGGGGAGGAAGCAAGAGAGATAGAGAGAGGGTGTTAGGGAGGGAAAGATAGTGTGTGTTAGCAAGAGAGAGAGAGAGATAGATAGAGGAGTTTTAGAGAGAGACTAAGAGAAGTTTTAGAGAGAGAAGCAAAGAGAGAAATTGTCTTTGTGAGAGTGTTGGGGGGAGAGAGAAAGATTGTTAGGGAGGAATAGGGACAGATGAGAAGATGGTGTTAGGGAGAGAAAGGGAGAGAGAGAGAGAGAAAGGGAAGTTTAAGAGAGAGAAGTTTCAAAGAAAGCAAGAAACATATTAGAGAGACAAAGATAGGGAGAGAGAAAAGTTTTGGAATGATAGAGAGAAAAAGAAAAAGGAAAGTTTTAGAGAGAGAACTTTTAGAGAGACCAAGAAAGAGAGACAGAGAGAAGATTTAGAGAGAGCCAGAGAGAGAGAAGTTTTATAGAAGGCGAGAGGGGAAGACAGAGACAGAGAGAGTTAGTGAGAGAAGTTCTAGAGAGAGACACAAAGAAAGAGAGAGAGAGAGAGAGGAAAGTTTTAAAGAGAGAGAAATTTCAAAGAAACCAAGAGAGAGATAGAAAGAAATTTTAGAGAGAGAGATAAAGAGCGAGAGCAAAGTTTCAAAGAGACAAGAGAGAGAGTTAGAGAGAAGTTTCAGTGAGATTGAGGGAGACAAATTGAGAGAAGTTTTAGAGCAAGAAACACAGAGAGAGAGGGACAGAAGTTTTAGATAGAGTGAGAGAGAAAGAAGTTTCAAAGAGACCAGGAGAGAGAGAAAGGGAGGTTCCAAAGAGAGTGAGATTAGAGAGAGATAGACCACGACTGAGATAGAAATAGGGTGAGAGAGAAGTTCTAGAATGACACAGAGAGAGAAAGAGAGAAAGGGAAGTTTTAGAGAGAGAGAAAACTTTCAGAGAGACTGAGAAAAAGGGATAAAGACAAGTTTCAAAGAGAAGTTTCATAGAGAATGAGAGAGAGTGTGTGTGAGTGCTAGTAAGAGAGGGAGAGAAAGAACAAGGGAAAGAGAAAAAAATTTGAGAGAGACCAATAGAGAGACATAGGGAGAAGTTCTAGAGAGAGAATAAGAGAGAGAGAGATGGAGACAAAGATAAAGGGAAGTTCTAGAGAGCAAGAGAGTTAGCGGAGAAGTTTGGCAGAGAGCAATCAAGGGTGAGAGAGAGGAGCTTCAAAGAGAGGGAGAGACCGAGTGAAAGAGAAGTTTTAGAGAGAGAAAGAGAGTGACTGAGAAATAGTGAGAGAAGAGTTTCAGAGAGAGAAAGAGAGTGGGAAAGAGAGAGAAAGAGAAGTACCAGAGAGAAAAGAGGGCAAGAAAGAGAAAGAAAGGGAAGTTTTAGAGAGAGAACGAGATATATAAGGAGAGAAAAGTTTCAAAGAAAGCAAGACTGTGAGGAAGAGAGAGAGAGCGAGACAAAGAGATAGTGAGAGCAACATGTTTCATCAAAAGTGAGAGAGAGAAGTTTCAAAAAGAGAGAAAAAAGATTCAGGGAAAGCGAGAGCAAGAGAGGGGGAGAGACAGTAAGAAACAGAGTGTGAGCGACAAGATTCATAGAGAGCGAGAAAGAGAGAAGTTTTAGAGAGAGGGAGAGTGAATTTTTAGAGTGGGCAAGAGAAAGGGAGAGAAAGAAAAAAAAGCTAAGTTTTAGAGAGAGAATGAGGGTGAGAGAGAGTGGCAGACAAAGTGTTGTGGAGAGTAAGAGAAAGGGTGCGAGAGACATAGGGAGAGAGAAGTTTTAAAGAGTGATAGACAGAGAGAGGGTAAGAAAGAGAGATAAGTTTTAGAGGGAGCCAAAGAAACAAAGAGACCAAGAAAGAGAGAGAGGAAAGTTTTAGAGAGAGTGAGAGAGAGAGACAAAGATAGAGACAAAGACAAGGAAGTTCTAGAATGACACAGCGAGAAAGACAAAGCAAAGTTTTAGAGAGACAAAGAGACCAATAAAGAGGGATAGAGACAAGTTTCAACTAGAGAGAGATAAGGAGAGAGATAGAGACAGAGAGACAAAGAGAGACTATGAGTGAGAGAAGTTATAGAGAGACAAAGAGAGAAAGGGAAGTTTTAAAGAGAGAGAAGGAGCGATAGAGAAGTTTTAGAGAGACTAAGAGAGAGTACTAGAGAGAATTTTCTAAGAGATTGAGGGAGACAGGTAAAGAGAAGTTTCAGAGAAAGTGAGAGACCATGTGAGAGAGAAGTTTTAGATAGGATGAGAGAGAAAGAGCAAGAAGAAAGAAGTTTCAAATGGAACAAGGTAGAGAAAGAGTGAGATTGACAAGTTTCATAGAGACCAAGAGAGAGTGTGTGTAAGTGTTAGCAAGAGAGGGAGAGAGAGAGAGTAGGAGAGAAAGGGAAGTTTCAGAGAGAGAAAGAGAGAGATAAATAAAGAGAAAAATAGAGAGAGAGAAAAATAAGTTTCAGAGAGACAGACAGAGAGAGTGGCAAAGTTGGTGACAAAGGGAGAGAGAAGGAAACAAAAAGTTGAATGTTATGAGAGAGGGAGATAGAGAGAAAGGGAAGCCTTAGAGAGAAGTTTTAAAGAGAGAGAGAGCAATAAGTTTCAGAGAAACCAACAGAGAGAGATAGGGAGAATTCTAGAGAGAGAAAGGGAGACATAGAGGGGAAAGTTTTAGAGAAAGCAAGAGAGAGGAAGAAGTTTCACGAAGAATGAGAGAGGGTGAGAGAGAAAAGTTTTAGAAAGAATGAAAGAAGTTTGACAGAGAGAGGGAGTAGTTTTTGGATGGAGAAAGAGAGTGAATAATAAATAATGAGAGAGAGAAATTTCAAAGAGAGAGGGAGAGTGATTTTAGAGAGAGATAGAGAGAAGTATTAGAGTGAGTAAGAGAGGGAGAGAAAAGTTTCATAGAGGTTGAGAGAGAGGCATACACAAAGACAGTGAGAAAGAGAGGGAGAGAGTGAAGTTTTAGAGAGAGGGAGAGAAAGAGATGTTTTACACAGAGAGAGAGAGAGAGAGGGAGAGATAAGTTTAAAAAAGAGAGATACAGAGACAGAGAGAGAGACAAAGAGAGGGAGAAGTTTCAGAGTTAGAGACATAGAGACGACAGAGGGAGAAGTTTCAAAAAAAAGCAAGAGTGAGAGAGAGAGAGAGAGAGAGAGAGAGAGAGAGAGAGAGAGAGAGAGAGAGACAGAGACAGAGACAGACAGATAGAGTGAGTGCAACAAGTTTCATAGAGAGTGAGAGTGAGACAGAGAGAGGGAAGTTTTAGAGAGACTAAGGCAGAAAGAGAGAGAAGTTTCAAAGAGAGCGAGAGAAAGAGAGAAGTTTCACAGAGGACGAGAGAAAGACAACTTTCAAAGAGAGAGAGAGAAGTTTTAGAGAGGGAGTAGTTTTAGAGAGAGAAAGAATATGAGTGAGAAAGAATTAGAGAGAGAAAGTGTGTGTGTGTGTGTGTATTAAAGAGAGAGGGAGGGAAAGGGAGAGAATTTCAAAGAGAGAAAGAGAAGTTTTAGAGAGAGAAATAAGAGATGGATAGAGAAAGAAAGAAGTTTTAGCAAGAGAAAGGGAGAGAAGTTTCAGAGAGCAAGAGATAGAGAGTGAGATTGAGAACTTTCTTGGCAGACCAAGAAAAAGAGATAGAGAGAAGTTTAAGAGTGAGCACAAGACACACAGAGAGAGAGAGAGAAGTTTTAGTGAGAGATAGAGAGAGTGAGAGAGTGTAGTTGATAGAGTGCTGTGGAGAGGGAGTGAGAGAAAGAGTGGGCGTGTGTGTTGGGGAGAGAGAGATAGAGAGAGAGAAAAGTTTTAGAAAGAGTGAGAGGGAGAGAAAGAGAGAGAGGTTTTAGAGAGAGCAAGAAAATAGTTTTAGAGAGATAAAGAGAGTGAGTAAGTGTATGTGGGAGGGAGGGAGAGAGATAGAGAAGTTTTAAAAAGAGAAAGAGAGTGGGTGGAGGGAGAGATAGAGAAGTTTTAGAGAGACCAAGATAAAGAGAGAGAGTGAGAGAGAAGTTTTAGTGAAAGGGAGAGAAAGAAAGTGAGAGAAGTTCCGCAAAAGTGAGAGAGGTTGAGGGAGAGAAGTATTAGAGGGAGCAAGAGTAAGAGAGAGAAAGAGAAGTTTTATACTGCAAAATAGAGTGAGTGAGAAAGAGTGGGAAAGAGAGTGGTACAGGGAGAGACATAGTGTGAATGTTGGCAAGAGAGGGAGAGAGAGAAAGAAAGAAGTTTCATGAAAAACAATAGATAGAAAGAAGTTTTAGAGAGATTGAGAGATAGAGAGAGAAGTTTCAGGGAGAGAGAAAAAGATAGAGAAAGAAGTTTTAGGAAGAGCAAGAGAATGGGAGTGAGAAGTTTCAAAGAGAGTGATAAAGAGAGAGAGAGAGAAGTTTTAAAGAGAGCTAGACAGAGAAAAGTTTCAGAGTCACCAAGGGAGAGGAAGAGAGAAGTTTAAAAAAGAGAGAGAGAGAAAGTTTAAAAGAGAACAAGAGACAGAGAGAGTAGTTTCACTTAGAGAGAGAAAGATGTTTCAGAGATAAAGGGAGAGAGAGGGAGAACTTTCAGACAAAGGGAGAAAGGGAGAGAGAGAAGTTTTAGAGAGAGTGAGAGAGAGTGACATAGTGATAGGAAAAGAGAGAGTGAAGTTTGAGAGAAAGTGAGAGTGGAAGAGAAGTTTCAAGAAGAGAGAGAAAGAGAGAGTGAGATAAAGATAGAGACACAAAGAGAGAAAGATAAAGATAGAGACAGAGGGAGAGACATGTTTTATGGACGGAATGAGTGAGAAAACTTCTTGAGAGACATAGAAAGAGAGAAAGAGAAAAAGAGGTGATTTAGAGAAAGCGAAGTTTGAAAGTGACCAACAGAGAGAAAAATAGGGAGAGGGAAGTTTTAGAGAGAGCAAGAGAGAGAGAAGTTTTAGTGAGAGAGAAGCTTCGAAGAGATAAAAAGAGATGTTTTAGAGAAAGTGAGAGAGACAAGGATAGAAAGAAGTTTCTAAGAAACTAAGAGAGAAGTGTTATAGAGAGTGTAGCAAAAAAATTGTTGTGAGAGTGAGAGAGAGATAAAGAAGTTTAAGAGAGGGGAAGAGAGAGATAAGTTTAAGGTAGAGTGTGAGAGAGACAAGGTAAGAGAGAGAGGTATTGGAGAGAGTAAGAGAAATAGAGAGATAGTTTTTAGAGAGAAAGAGAAGTTTCTCAGAGAGAGAAAGGGTATTTTGGCGAGAGTAGTTTTAGAGAGAGAAAGAGAGTGTGGGAGGAAGTGTGTTGTGGGAGAGGAGAGAGAGAGAGAAAGAGAACTTTTAGAGAGAGAAAGACAGTGTATGTGAGAGGAAACTTTAGAGAGAATGAGAGAGAACTTTCAAAGAGAATGAGATAAAAAAATAGAGAAATTTTTGAGAGACCGAGATAGAGAGAGTGAGAGAGAGAAAGAGAAACATAGTGAGAGAAGTTTTACAGAGAGTTTGAAAGGTATGGGAGAGAAGTTTTAGATAGAGCAAGGGTGAGAGAGAAAGAGTAATTTTAGAGAGAGGAAGAGAGTGCATGAGAGAAAGTGTTGTGAGGGGAGAGAGTGTGAGTCTTGGCAAGAGAGGAAGAGAGAGATTTTTCAAAGAGAGTGACAAACAGAGATAGAGACAAGGAGAAGTTTCAAAGGGAGTGAGAGATAAAGATAGAGAGAGAAGTTTTAGAGAGCACAAGAGACAAAGAAGTTTCAAAGAGAGAAAGAAAGAAGTTTTAAAGAGAAACCATGACAAAAAGAAAGAAGTTTCAAAGAGAGTAAAAGAGAGGGATAGTAGCAGATAGTGAAATTGAAAGGAGAGAAGAAAGAGAAGTTTTAGAAAGAGAAAGTAGTTTTAGAGTGCGAAAGTGTTACAGAATGGGAAAGTGAGAGAGTGAGAGTAAGAGAAGTTTTTAAGGGAGAGAGAGAGGGAGAGAAAGGATGTTGGTGGGACACAGAGAGAGAAAGAGAGAGAGAAAAGAAGAGTAAGTGTTAGGGAGAGAAAGGGAAAGATAGAGGCAAGTTCTAGAGAGAAAGAGAGAGTTTTATGAAGAGAGTGATAGAGTCAGAGAAGTTTTAAGGATAGAGAAAGTGTGTTGCAGGATATGATAGCAACACATCATCGTAGAAAGCAAACAAAAATAGAATTGCAGATCTTTTTATAGTAGGAACAGAACTGCAAAGTTTTTATAGCAGAAACTAGGTTACAAAATTCTTCTACAACAAAAAAAGAATTGCAAAATTTTATAGCAGAAATTCTACAGCACTGATAGAGTTGCAAAGTTTCCTATAGCAGAAACTGGATTGCAGAATTCTTTATAGTAGAATCACAGTTGCAGAATTTTTTATAGCAAAAATAGAATCACATCAGCAAAATTGTAGAAATAGCAAACAGAACCTGAATTACAGTAGCAGAAAACAAAGACAGCCGTGATAGGGCATAAAACTATAATCAAAAAGCTAACAAGAAAAGGGTCAAGCAGAACCTAAAGCCAAAGGCTAGAATCACTCGTATTCTTTCCCTTGTTTTTTTTATTTCATATCCTCATCAAAGTTAAGCCAATGAAACAAAATTTGAGAACTAAGGCAACATACTTAAAGGGAAAGCATTATTCTACATTGTTAACCCAAAAGGAGTCGTAGGATAAAGCATAATTAAATTATCTGATACAAATCATGCCACCCAAAGACGAAAGTAAAGATAATAATTAATATGAGAGAGCAAAGTAATCGAAGACATGAAAGCAGCAAGCTAATCAAACCAAAGATGGGCATAAAATTGCTAAGAGAGGAAACAAGCACTTACACCATTTTGCTATTTTGCCACTTTGCAGGCATCATACGTATTTTGCTCACCAAGTTAAAATCACCTGAACAGGACCAACACCCATATCTTTAGAGTTCTTTTGGCATTTCTACCATAAAAATGTATGAACTTAGGAAAACAAAACTAAGCAAGATCTACACCTTATCACTGAAAATAAACAAGGCTCCCTTCATATTAATAGTAAATGTGGATCAAATTAACATCTAAATGGGAAACGGAGGAAGATTTCAAGAGTATAATAATAACTAAAAATAGTTGTGAAAGGGAACTTCAGCTAGAAAATGGGGCATGAAGGGAGGTTACCTCAACCTATATCGAAAGTAGTTGTATCTCAATATCTATGTAAACTCTCATCAGGAAATATAGAAATGGAGGGAACCTGCATCAAGTACTCTCCTCTCTTTGCAATTAAATTACATATTGAAGAAAAGGATATCCAAAAGTAAGGGTATAATGTAGGGATTGAATATATATCACACTCATTCAAGCATGCCAAGCAATCAAAAAGTCACATTAGAGTGCATACTTGATTGCATAAGCTCAACCAAATTCGAGGAGCATTTCCTCAATCACATGCGAACAACGACTCACCTATTACCACAGTAACCAATTAATCAAAACTATAAGTAATGTTATGCACATAACTAAGTGTGGCAGATTTACTATCCTATCCTTTTCCTTAAGAATGTGTGATAGATTCATTATATGGTGTATTCTAAAAACAACTTTCAATAGCATATAGAAAATGGAGAAACCAAAGAAAGAAGCATAATAGCACACTTAATGAACAATGAAAGTGACAAGAGAGTTGACATAATGCATGATAACAATAAATCATGGTAGAAAACAACAAAAACATAATTGTAGATCTTTTTACAGCATGAAAAGAACTGTAGAGTTTTTACAGCAAAAGCTAGATTACAAAATTCTTCCACAACAAAAACAACAATAATAACAACAAAAAACTGAGCCTTTTTCCCACTAAATGGGATCGGTTATATAGATCAAACGTCATCATAAACTTCTATTTGAAACTAAATTTTCAGAAATACCATTTGACCAAACGTCTCTTTTAATCACCTCTTCAAGTGTCTTTTTTGATCTTCTTCTACATCTTTTCATAGGTCTAAACACCATTTGGTCAACCTTTCTCACTGATGCCTCTTGCGGTCTTCTTTGTACATGCCCAAACTACCGTAACCAGATTTTTGTCATTTTCTCCTCAATAGGCACCACCCCAGCTCTCTCCCGAATACAATCATTTCAAATTTTGTCTTTTTTTATATGTCCACTCATCCATCTCAATATTCTCATCTCTAACACCCCCATTTTTTACTCTTGTTGACCTTTCAGATCCCAACACTTGCTACCATAAAACATAGCTAGTCTAATGGCAGTTCGATAAAACTTCCATTTAAGTTTGGTAGATATTTTACGATCACAAATAACACCCGATGCATTTCTTCATTTCATTCATCTAGCTTGATCCTGTGTAATATCCCCATCAATCTTCCCATTACTTTGTAAAATCGACTCAAGATACCGAAACTTGGACACCTGTAGTATACTCTGCTCCACAATTTTTATCTTCAAATCATTATTTTCTCGTATCTTACTAAATTTATACTCCATATACTCTATTTTATTCCAGCTTAGATAAAAACCCTTTGATTCCAAGGCTTCTCTCCATATTTTCAATTTATAATTAGCCTCCTCTCTTGATTCCCTTATTAGGACTATCTCAATCAGCAAAGGGCATACATTTTGGGAGTACATCTTAGATGTGTCCAGTAAGTACATCCATCACTAAAGTAAAAAAGTATGGACTTAAAAGGGAAATCTTCTGTTACCCCTCCTTAAGTTCGCACATTTGTTATAACCCCATCATATATATCCTTTATGGCAAGAATATAAGCAAGACGAATACCCTTCTTTTGCCTTTCATAGGACTTCCCTTGGCACTCTATCATAGGCTTTTTCCAAATCAATGAAAACCATATGCAAGTCTTTTCCTCTACTTCAGTACTATTCCATCAAATTCTATAAAAGATATATAACCTTCGTAGTGGATCTTCCTAGCATAAAACCAAATTGGATCTTCCTAGCATAAAACCAAATTGGTTCTCTTTTCTTAATCTATATTCAATCACTCTTTCCTAAAATTTCATAATATAGTTCATGAATTTAATCCCCCGATAGTTTCCATAGTTCTGAATATCTCCTTTCTTCTTGCAAATGGGTATCAACATATTCTTCCTCCATTTATCTGGCATCCTTTTGAACCTCAATATCTCATTCAATAACTTGGTAACCCAAGAAATACCTTTCTCTCCCAAACACCTCAAAATCTCAATAGGTATGTTATCAAGACCCAAAGCCTTACCATTTTTCATCTTCTTAAGTGTCTCCTTCACCTCAACTTCTCGAAGTCTATGATAAAAAGCAAAGTTTTAATCCTCCTTCCACAACAGAAACAAAATTGCAAAATTTTATAGCACAAATTCTACAGTACAAACAGAGTTGCAAAGTTTATTAAAGTAGAAATTGAATTGCAGAATTCTTTACAGCAAAAACACAGTTGCAAAACTTTTTACAACAGAAATACAATTATATCAGCAGAAATTGTAGAAACAGCAAACAAAACCTAAAATACAGCAGTAGAAAACAGAGACAACTGTGATACAGCATATGACTATAACAAAAAGAATAGGGTCAAGCAAAACTTAAAGCCAAAGGCTAGAATCACTCATATTCTTTCCTTTGTTTTTTTTTTTTTTTTTCTTTTTCATTTCATATCCTCATCAAATCCAACAAAGCTAAGCCAATGAAACAAAATTTGGGAACTAAGGCAATATACTTAAAGGGAGGAGCATTATTCTAAATTGCTAGATCGAAAGGAGTAGCAGGAAAAAGCATAATTAAAGTATCCGATACAAATCATGCCACCCAAAAACAAAAGTAAAGACAGTGATTAATATGAGAGAACATAGCAAACGAAGACATGAAGGCAGCCAACTAATCAAACCAAAGATGGGCATAAAATCGCTAAGAGAGGAAACAAGCACTTACACCGATTTGCCACTTTGTAGGCATCATACATAGTTTGCTCACCAAGCTGCAACCACCTTAACAGTACCACCACCTATATCTATGTAGTTCTTTTGGCATTTCTACCATAAAAATATATTAACTTAGGAAAACAAACCCAAGCCAGATCTACCCCTTACCACTGAAAATAAACAAGGCTCCCTTCATATTAATAGTAAATGTGGACCAAATTAACAAATAAACAGGAAATGGAGCAAGATTTCAAGAGCATAATAATAACTAAAATTAGTTGTGAAAGGGAACTTCAGCTTAAAAATGAGACATGAAGGAAAGTTACCTCAACCTTTATCGGGAGCAGTTGTATCTCAATATGTATGCAAACTCTCATTAGAATAACAAATCTAGAAATGGAGGGAACCTGCATCAGGTACTCTCCTCTCTTTGCAATTAAACTAAATATTGAAGAAAAAGATATCCAAAAGTAAGGGCATAATGTAAGGATTGAATATATATCACACTCATTCAAGATGCCAAGCAATCAAAAAGCACATTAGAGCACGTACTTGATTGCA
Organism: Dicorynia guianensis; assembly: GCA_037013595.1. Taxonomy (NCBI): domain Eukaryota; kingdom Viridiplantae; phylum Streptophyta; class Magnoliopsida; order Fabales; family Fabaceae; genus Dicorynia; species Dicorynia guianensis. The sequence goes on along the minus strand of JASUAB010000002.1, from coordinate 16,302,748 downwards.
CATGCTCAACCAAATAAAAGGAGCATTTCCTCAATCAGATACTAGCAACGACTATCCCATTGCCACTGTAACCAATCAAGCAAAACTATAAAGCAATGTTACATACGTGACTATGCGTGGTGGAATTACTATCCTATCCTTTTCCTTAAGAATGTGTTGACGGATTTAATGTATGATATGTTCTAAAAACAACTTTTAATAGCATAGAGGAAATTGAGAAACCATAAAAAGAAAATTATAGAAAGCATAATAGCATACTTAATAAATAGAGAAAGTGACAAGAGAGTTGGCATAATCATGACAACAATAAATCATCGTAGAAAACAAACAAAAAACAGAATCGCAGATCTTTTTATAGCAAGAACTGCAGAGTTTTTACAGTAGAAACTAGATTACAAAATTCTTCTACAACAAAAAAAGAATCGCAAAATTTAACAGCAGAAATTCTACAGCAGAAAAAGAATTGCAAAATTTTCAACAGCAGAAAACTTAAGCTAGAAAATGATGCATGAAGGGAAGTTACCTCAACCTGTATTGGGAGTAGTTATATTTCAGTATGGATGCAAACTCTCATCAGAATAGGAAATCTAGCAACGGAGGGAACCTCTATCAAGTACTCTCCTCTCTTTGCAATTAAATTAAATATTGAAGAAAAGAAGATCCAGAAGTAGGGCTATAATGTAGGGATTGAATATATATCACACTCAATCAACCATGCCAAGCAATCAAAAAGTCACATTAGATCGCGTACTTGTTGCACATGCTCAACAAAATACAAGGAGCATTTCCTCAATTACATGCTAGCAATGACTATCCCGTTGCCACAAGAACCAATCAATCAAAACTATAAAGCAATGTTGTGTATGTGACTATGCATGGCTGATTTACTATCCTATCCTTTTCCTTAAGAATGTGTGAGATTCAATGTATGGTGTGTTCTAAAACTAACTTTCAATAGCATATAAGAAATGGAGAAACCATAGAAAATTATAGAAACCGTAATAGCATACTTAATGAACAGAGAAAGTGACAAGAGAGTTGGCATAATGCATGACAACAATAAATTTAGAAAACAAACAAAAACAAAATTGTAGATCTTTTTCCAGCAGGAGCAGAACTGTAGAACTTTTACAGCAGAAACTGTATTACAAAATTCTTCTACAACAGAAACTGAATTGCAAAATTTTATAGCAGAAATTCTACAGAACGAACAGAGTTGTAAATTTTACAGCAAAAACCGGATTGCAGAATTCTTTACAGCAGAAATAGAATTACATCAGCATAAATTGTAGAAACAGCAAATGGAACCTAAATTACAGTAGCAGAAAACAGAGACAGCAGTGATACAGCATACGACTATAACAAAAAGCTAATAAGAATAGGGTCAAGCAAAACCAAAAGCCAAAGGATAGAATCACTCATATTCTTCCCCTTGTTTTTTTTTTTTTTTTAATCTCATATCCTCATCAAATCTGCAAAGCTTGGGCTATCAAATAAAATTCAGGAACTAAGGCAACATACTTAAAGGCAAGAGCATTATTCTAAATTGTTAACCCAAAATGAGTAGCAAGATAAAGCATAATTAAAATATTTGATACAAATCATGCCACCCAAAGAAAAAGTAAAGACAGTAAATAACATGAGAGAACATAGCAAATGAAGACATGAAGGTAGCAAGCTAATCAAACCAAAGATGGGCATAAAATCGCTAAAAGTGTAAACAACCATTTTCACCAATTTGCCACTTTGCAAGCATCATACGTATTTTACTCACCAAGCTGCAATCACCTTAACAAGACCACCACCCAGATGTTTGTAGTTCTTTTGGCATTTCTATCATAAAAATATATTAACTCAGGAAAACAAACCCAAACCAGATCTGCCCCTCAACACTGAAAATGAACAAGGCTCCCTTCATATTAACAATAAATGTGGATCAAATTAACAACTAAATGGGAAATAGAGCCAGATTTAAAGAGCATAATAATAACTAAAATTAGTTGTGAATGCGAACTTTAGCTAGAAAATACGGCATGGAGGGAAGTTATCCCAACCTGTATTGGAACCAGTTGTATCTCAATATGTATGCAAACTCTCATTAGAATAGTAAATCCAGAAATAGAGGGAACCTGCATTAGGCACTCTCCTTTCTTTGCAATTAAATTAAATATTAAAGAAAAGGAGATTCAAAAGTAGGGGTATAATGCTGGGATTGAATATATCTCACGCTCATTAAAGAATGCCAAGCAATCCAAAAGTCAAATAAGTGTGCGTACTTGATTTCACATGCTCAACCAAATACAAGGAGCATTTCTTCAATCACATGCTAGCAACGACTGTCCCGTTGCTACAGTAACCAATCAATCAAAACCATAAAGCAATGTTATATACAGGACTATGTTTGGTCAATTTACTATCCTATCCATTTCCTTAAGAATGTGTGACCTATTCAATCTCTCGTGTTCTAAAAACAACTTTCAATTGCATATAGAAAATGGAGAAACCATAGAAAGAAAATTATAGTAAGCATAATAGCATACTTAATGAACATAGAAAGTGACAAGAGAGTTGTCATAATGCATGATAACAATAAATCATCGTTGAAAACAAACAAAAATAGAATTGCAGATCTTTTTATGGCAGGAACAAAACTGCACAGGTTTTCCAACAAACACTGAATTACAAAATTCTTCAACAACAGAAATAGAACTGCAAAATTTTATAGCAGAAATTCTGCAGCAGAAATAGAGTAGCAACATTTTTTTGCAGCAGATACTGAATTGTAGAATTCTTTACAGCAGAATCATAGTTGGAGAATTTTTTACAGCCAAAATTGTAGAAATAGCAAACAGAATCTGAATTACAGTCGTAGAAAACAGAGACAGCAGTTATAGAGCATACGACTATAATTAAAAAGCTAGTAAGAATAGGGTCCAGCAGAACCTAAAGCCAAAGGCTAGAATCACTCATATTCTTTCTTTTCATTTTTTTTAATTTCATGTCCTCATCAAATCTAACAAAGTTAAGCCAATGAAACAAAATTCAAGAACCAAGACAACATACTTAAAGGGAGGAGTATTATTCTAAATTGTTAACCCAAAAGCACTCGCAGGATAAAGCACAAATAAAGTATCCGACACAAATCATGCCAACCAAAGACAAAAGAAAAGACAGTAATTAATGATAGAACATGGCAAACAAAGACATGAAGGCAGCGAGCTAATTAAGACAGGCATAAAATCGCTAAGAGAGGAAACAAGCATTTACACCATTTTGCCACTTTGCAGGCATCATACGTATTTTGCTCACCAAGCTGCAATCACCTTAAAAAGACCAACACCCATATCTTTATAGTTCTTTTGGCATTTCTACCAAAAAGATGTATTAACTCAAGAAAACAAACCCAAGACAGATCTGCCCCTTATCATTGACAATAAACAAGGCTCCCTTCACATTAACAGTAAATGTGGACCAAAATAACAACGAAACGAAAAACGGAGCAAGATTACAAGAGCATAATGATAACTAAAATTAGTAGTGAACAGGAACTTTAGCTAGAAAGTGGGGCAAGAAATGAAGTTACCTCAACCTATATCGGAAGCAGTTGCATCTCAATATGTATGCAAACTCTCATCAAAATAGGAAATCCAAAAATGGAGGGAACCTGCATCAAGTACTGTCCTCTCTTTGCAATTAATTAAATATTAAAGAAAAGGAGATCCAGAAGTAAGGGTATAATGTAGGGATTAAATATATACCACACTCATTCAAGCATGCCAAGCAATCAAAAATTACATTAGAGCGCATACTTGTTTGCACATGCTCAACCAGAAAAAAATTATTTCCTCAATCACATGCTAACAGCGACTATCCCATTGCCACAATAACTAATCAATCAAAACTATAAAGCAATGCTATGTATGTGACTATGCATAGCAGATTTACTATTCTATCCTTTTCTTTAAGAATGTGTGACGGATTCAATGTATGGTGTGTTCTAAAAACAACTTTCAATAGCATAGAGAAAATGGATAAACCATAGAAAGAAAATTATAGAAACCATAATAGCATACTTAATGAACAGAGAACGTGACAAGAGAGTTGGCATAATGCATGACAACAATAAATCGTCGTAGAAAATAAATAAAAACAAAATTGCAGATCTTTTTACAGCACAAGCAGAACTGCAGCATTTTTATAGCAAAATTTGGATTACCAAATTCTTCTACAATAGAAACAGAATTGCAAAATTTTATAGCAGAAACTCTACAATAGAAACAGAGTTGCAAAGTTTTCTACAGCAAAAGCTGCATTGCAGAATTTTGACAGCAGAATCACAGTTGCATAATTTTTTACAGCAGAAATAGAATTACATCAGCATTAATTGTAGAGACAAAGAACAGTGCCTGAATTACAGCAGTAGAAAATAGAGACAGCCATAATAGAGCATATGACTATAATCAAAAAGTTATTAAGAATAGCATCAAAAAAAACCTAAAGCCAAAGGCTAGAATCACTCATATTCTTTCCTTTGCTTTTTTTTTTTTAATTTCATATCCTCATCAAATCCGACAAAGTTAATCCAAGAAAACAAACCCAAACCAGATCTTTCCCTTATCACCGAAATTGAACAAGGCTCCCTTTATATTAACATTAAATGTGGACCAAATTAACATCTAAATGGGAAACGGAGCAAGATTTCAAGAGCATAATAATAATTAAAATTAGTTGTGAAAGGGAACTACAGCTAGAAAATGGGGCATGAAGGGAAGTTACCTCAACCTATATTGGGAGCAATTGTATCTCAATAAGTTTGCAAACTCACATCAGAATAGGAAATCCAAAAATGGAGGGAACCTGCATTAGGTACTCTCCTCTCTTTGCAATTAAATTAAATATTGAATAAAAGTAGATCCAGAAGTGGGGTATAATGTAGGGATTGAATATGTGTCACACTCATTCAAGCATGCCAAGCAATCAAAAAGTCACATTAGAGCATGTACTTGATTGCCCATGCTCAACCAAATGCAAAGAGCATTTCCTCAATCTCATGCTAGCAACGACTATCCCATTGCTACACTAACCAATCCTACACTAACCAATCGATCAAAACTATAGAGCAAAGTTACGTACGTGACTATATGTGGTAGATTTACTGTCCTATCCTTTTCCTTAAGAATGTATAACAGATTCAATGTATTGTCTGTTTTAAAAACAACTTTCAATCGCATATAGGAAATGGAGAAACCATAGAAAGAAAATTTTAGAAAGCATAATATCATACTTAATGAACAGAGAAAGTGAGAAGAGAGTCGACATAATGCATGATAAAAATAAATCGTCGTAGAAAACAAACAAAAACAGAATTACAGATCTTTTTACAGTAGGAACAAAACTAAAAGGTTTTTACATCAGATATTGGATTACAAAATTCTTCTACAACAGAAACAGAATTGCAAAATTTTATAGCAGAAATTCTGCAGCAGAAACTGGATTGCAGAATTCTTTACAGCAGAAACAGAGTTGCAGAATTTTTTACAGCAGAAATGGAATTGCAACAGCAAAAATCATAGAAACAGCCAACAGAACCTGAATTACAGCAGCAGAAAATAGAGACAGCAGTGACAGAGTATACGACTATAATCAAAAGGCTATTAAGAAATGGTTCAAGCAGAACCTAAAGCCAAAGGCTAGAATCACCCATATTCTTTCCTTTGTTTCTTTTGTTTTAATTTTGTATCCTCATCAAATCAAACAAGGCTAAGCCAATCAAACAAATTCGGGAACTAAGGCAGCATACTTCAAGGGAGGAGCATTATTCCAAATGTTAACCCAAAAGGAGCAGCAGCATAGGGCATAATTCAAGTATTCGATACAAATCATCTCACCCCAAGACAAAAGTAAAGGCAGTAATTAATATGAGAGAACATAGGAAATGAAGACATGAACACAGCAAGCTAATCAAACCAAAGATTGACATAAAATTGATAAGAGAGGAGACAAGCACTTGACCATTTTGCCACTTTGCAAGCATCATACATATTTTGCTCACCAAGCTGCGATCACCTTGACAAAACCAACACCCATATCCTTATAGTTCTTTTGGAATTTCTACCATAAGGATGTATTAACTCAAGTAAACAAACCCAAGCCAAATCTGCCCCTTATCACTAAAAATAAACAAGGCTCCCTTCAAATTAACAGTAAATGTGGACCAAATTAACAACTAAATGAGAAATAGAGCAAAATTTCAATAGAATAATAATAACTAAAATTAGTTGTGAAAGGCAAATTCAGCTAGGAAATGGGACATGAAGAGAAGTTACCTCAACCTATATCGGGAGCAATTGTGTCTCAACATGTACACAAACTCTCATCAGAATAGGTCCTGCTACTCTTCACTCTTTGCAATAAAATAAAATATTGAAGACAAGGAGATCCAGAAGTAGGGGTATAATGTAGAGATTGAATAAATATCACACTCATTAAAGCATGCCAAGCAATCAAAAAATACATTAGAGTGCATACTTGATTGCACATGCTCAACCAAATACAACCAGCATTTCCTCAATCACATGCTAACAACGACTATCCTATTGCCACAGTAACCAATTAATCAAAACTATAAAGTAATATTGTGTACGTGACTATGCATGGCTGATTTACTATCCTATCCTTTTCCTTAAGAATGTGTGACGGATTCAATGTATGGTGTGTTCCAAAACCAACTTTCAATAGCATAAGGGAAATGGAGAAACCATAGAAAGAAAATTATGGAAACCGTAATAGCATATGTAATGAACAGAGAAAGTGACGAGAGTTGGCATAATGCATGATAACAACAAATCGTCATAGAAAACAAACAAAAATAGAATTGCAAATCTTTTGCCAGCAGGAGCAGAACTGCAGAGTTTTTACAGCAGAAACTGTATTACAAAATTCTTCTACAACAACAACAGAGCTGCAAAATTTTATAGCAGAAATTCTACAGCAGAAAGAGTTGCAAAGTTTTCTACAGCAAAAACTGGATTGCAGAATTTTTTACAGCAGAATCACAGTTGCAAAATTTTTTACAGCAGAAATAGAAATTACATCAGCAAAAATTGTAGAGATACAGAACAGCACCTGAATAGCGTCCAGCAGAACCTGAAGCCAAAGGCTAGAATCACTCACATTCTTTCCATTGTTTTATGTTTTTTAATTTCATATCCTCATCAAATCTGACAAAGTTAAGCCAAGGAAATAAAATTCAGGAACTAACACAACATACTTAAAGGGGAGAGCATTTATCTAAATTGTTAACCCAAAAGGAGTAGCGCAATAAAGCATATTCAAAGTATACAATACAAATCATGCCACCCAAAGACAAAAGTAAAGCCAGTAATTAATATGAAAGAACAAAGCAAACGAAGACATGAAGGTAGCAAGCTAATCAAACAAAAGATGGGCATAAAATCGCTAGGAGAGGAAACAAGCACTTACACCAATTTGCCACTTTGTAGGCATCATACTAAATTTGCTCACCAAGCTGCAATCTCCTTAATAGGACCAACATCCACATCTTTACAGTTCTTTTTGCATTTCTACCATAAAAATGTATTAACTCAAGAAAACAAACCAAAGCCAAATCTGCCTGTTACCACTGAAAATGAACAAGGCTCCCTTCATATTAACAGTAAATCTTGACCAAATTAACAACTACACGAGAAACGAAGCAAGATTTCAAGAGCATAATAATAACTAAAATTAGTTGCAAAGGGAAACTTCAGCAAGAAAATGGGGCATGAAGGGAAGTTACCTCAACCTGTATCGAGAGCAGTTGTATCTCAATATGTATGCAAACTGTCATCAGAATAGCAAATCTAGAAATGGAGGGAACCAACATTAGGTACTCTCCTCTCTTTGCAATTAAATTAAATATTGAAGAAAAGGAGATCTAGAATTAGGGCATAATGTAGTGATTGAATATATATCACACTCATTAAAGCCTGCCAACCAATCAAAAAGTCACATTGGAACGCGTACTTGATTGCACATGCTCAATCAAATACAAGGAGCATTTCCTCCATCACATGCTAACAACGACTATCCCGTTGCCACTGTAACCAATACATCAAAACTATAAAGCAACGTTATATACGTGACTATGCATGCCGGCTTTACTATCCTATCCTTTTCCTTAAGAATGTGTGACGGATTAAATGTATGTGTGTTCTAAAACCAACTTTCAATAGCATATAGGAAATGGAGAAACCATAGAAAGAAAATTATAAAAACCATAATAGCATACTTAATAAACAGAGAAAGTGACAATAGAGTTGGAATAATGCATAATAACAATTAATCGTCCAAGAAAACAAACAAAATCAGAATTGCAGACCTTTGTATAGCAGGAGAAGAACTGCAAAGTTTTTACAGCAGAAACTGGATTAAAAAATTCTTCTGTAACAGAACCAGAATTGCAAAATTTTATAGCAAAAATTCTATAGCAGAAACAGAGTTGCAAAGTTTTCTACAGCAGAAACTGGATTACAGAATTTTTTACAACAAAATCACAGTTGCAGAATTTTTTAAAGCAGACATAGAATTACATCAGTAGAAGTTGTAGAGATAGAAAACAGCACCTGAATTACAGCAGAAGAAACCAGAGACAGCCATATCAGAGCATACAACTATAATCAAAAAGCTAATCCGAATAGTGTCAAGCAAAACCTAAAGCCAAAGGCTAGAATCACTCACAATCTTTTGTCGGTTTTTTTTCTTTTTAATTTCATATCCTCATCAAATTTGACAAAGTTTAGCCAAGGAAACAATATTCGGGAACTAAGCCAACATACTTAAAGGTAGGAGCATTAATCGAAGTTGTTAACCCAAAAGGAGTAGTGGGATAAAGCATAATTAAAGTATGTGATACAAATCATGCCACCCAAAGACAAAAGTAAAGCTAGTGATTAATATGAGAGAACATCGTAAACGAAGACATGAAAGCAACGAGCCAATCAAACCAAAGATGGGCATAAAATCGCTAAGATAGGAAACAAGCACTTACACCAATTTGCCACTTTGCAGGCATCATACTAAATTCGCTCACCGAGCTGCAATCTCCTTAACAAGAACAACACCCATATTTTTACTGTTCTTTTTGCATTTCTACCATAAAAATGTATTAACTCAAGAAAACAAACCAAAACCAAATCTGCCTACTATCACTGAAAATGAACAAGGCTCCCTTCATTTTAACAGTAAATGTGGACCAAATTAACAACTAAACGGGAAACGGATCAAGATTTCAAGAGCATAATAATAACTAAAATTAGTTGCGAAAGGGAACTTTAGCAAGAAAATGGAGCATGAAGGAAGCTTACCTCAACTTGTATCAGATGCAGTAGTACCTCAATATGTATGCAAAATCTCATCAGAATAGTAAATCTAGAAATGGAGGAAACCTGCATCAGGTACTGTCCTTTCTTTGTAATTAAATTAAATATCGAAGAAAAAGAGATGTAGAAGTAAGGGCATAATGCAGGGATTGAACATATATCTCACTCATTAAAGCATGCCAACCAATCAAAAAGTCACATTGAAAAGCATATGTGATCGCACATGCTCAACCAAATACAAGGACCATTTCCTCAATCACATGCTAGCAATGACTATCCCGTTGCCAGAATAACCAATTAATCAAAACTATAAAACAATGTTATGTACGTGACTATGTATGGCAGATTTACTATCCTATCCTTTTCCTTAAGAATTTGTGACGGATTCAATGTATGGTGTGTTCTAAAACTAACTTTAATAGCATATAGGAAATGGAGAAACCATAAAAAGAAAATTATAGAAACCATAATAGCATACTTAATAAACAGAGAAAGTGACAAGAGAGTTGGCATAATACATGATAATAATAAATCGTCTTAGAAAACAAACAAAAACAGAATTGCAGACCTTTTTACAGAGGGAGCAGAACTGCAAAGTTTTTACAGCAGAAACTGGATTAAAAAATTCTGCTACAACAGAAACAGAATTGCAAAATTTTATAGCAGAAATTGTACAGCAGAAACAGAGTTGCAAAGTATTCTACAGCAGAAACTGGATTGCAGAATTTTTTACAGCAGTCTCACAGTTGCAGAATTTTTTACAGCAAAAATAGAATTACATCAGCAAAAATTGTAGAGACAAAGCATAGCACCTGAATTACAGCAGTAGAAAATAGAGACAGCTGTAATAGAGCCTATGACTGTAATCAAAAAGCTAATGAGAATAGCGTCAAGCAGAACCTGAAGCCAAAGGCTAGAATTAGTCACACTCTTTCCCGTGTTTTTTTTTTTTTCAATTACATATCCTCATCAAATTCGACAAAGTGAACCCAAGGAAACAAAATTCGCAAACTAAGCCAACATACTTAAAGGCAGGAGCATTAATCTAAATTGTTAACCCAAAAGGCATAGCAGGATAAAGCATAATTAAAGTATACAATACAAATCATGCCACCCAAAGGCAAAAGTAAAGAGAGTAATTAATATGAGAGAACCTAGCAAACGAAGACATAAAGGCAGCAAGCTAATCAAAGCAAAGATGGACATAAAACCACTAAGAGAGGAAATAAGCACTTACACCAATTTGCCAATTCACTAGCATCATATGTATTTTGCTCACCAAGCTGCAATCACCTTAACAGGACCACCACCCATTTCTTTACAGTTGTTTTGGCATTTCTACCATAAAAATGTATTAACTAAGGAAAACAAACCAAAGCCAAATCTGCCTATTATCACTAAAAAAGAACAAGGCTCCCTTCATATTAACAGTAAATGTGGACCAAATTAACAACTACACGAGAAACGGAGCAAGATTTCAAGAGCATAATAATAACTAAAATTAGTTGCGAAAGGGAACTTCAACAAGAAAATGGGACATGAAGGCAAGTTACCTCAACTTGTATCAGGAGCACTTGTATCTCAATATGTATGCAAACTCTCATCAGAATAGCAAATCTAGAAATGGAGGAAACCTGCATCAGTTACTCTTCTTTCTTTACAATTAAATTAAATATAGAAGAAAAAGAGATTCAAAAGTAGGGGCATAATGCAGGGATTGACTATATATCTCACTCATTAAAGCATGCCAACCAATCAAAAAGTCACATTGGAGTGCATACTTGATCTCACATGCTCAACCAAATACAAGGACCATTCCCTCAATCACATACTAGCAACGACTATCCTGTTGTCACAGTAACCAATTAATCAAAATTATAAAGCAATGTTATGTACTTGACTATGTATGGCAGATTTAAAATCCTATCCTTTTCCTTAAGAATTTGTGACGGATTCAATGTATGATGTGTTCTAAAACCAACTTTAATAGCATATAGGAAATGGAAAAACCATAGAAAAAAAATTATAGAAACCATAATAGCATACTTAAAGAATAAAGAAAGTGACAAGAGAGTTGGCATAATGCATGATAACAATAAATCATCATAGAAAACAAACAAAAACAGAATTGCAGACCTTTTTACAGAAGGAGCAGAACTGCAAAGATTTTACAGCAGAAACTGGATTACAAAATTCTTCTACAACAGAAACAGAATTGCAAAATTTTATAGCAGAAATTGTACAGCAGAAACAGAGTTGCAAAGTTTTCTACAGCAGAAACTGGATTGCAGAATTTTTTACAGCAGAATCACAGTTGCAGAATTTTTTACAACGGAAATAGAATTACATCAGCAGAAATTGTAGAGACAGAGAACAGCACCTGAATTACAGCAGTAGAAAACAGAGACAGCTGTAACAGAGCCTATGACTGCAATCAAAAAGCTAATGAGAATAGCGTCACGCAGAACCTGAAGCCAAAGGCTAGAATTACTCACATTCTTTCCTTTGCTTTTTTTTTTTTTTAATTTCATATCCTCATCAAATTTGGCAAAGTTTAGCTAAGGAAACAAAATTCGAGAACTAAGCCAACATAAAGGCAGGAGCATTAATCTAAATTGTTAACCCAAAAGAAGTAGTGCGATAAAGCATAATTAAAGTATCTGATACAAATCATGCCACCCAGAGACAAAAGTAAAGATAGTAATTAATATGAGAGAACCTAGCAAACGAAGACATGAAGGCAGCAAGCTAATCAAAGTAAAGATGGACATAAAACCGCTAAGAGAGGAAACAAGCACTTACACCAATTTGCCAATTTGCTAGCATCATATGTATTTTGCTCACCAAGCTGCAATCACCTTAACAGGACCACCACCCATTTCTTTACAGTTCTTTTGGCATTTCTACCATAAAAATGTATTAGCTCAGGAAAACAAACCCAAGCCAAATCTAACCCTCAACATTAAAAATGAACAAGGCTCCCTTCATATTAACAGTAAATGTGGACCAAATTGACAACTAAACAAGAAACAGAGCAAGATTTTAAGAGCATAATAATAATTAAAATTCGTTGCGAAAGGGAACTTCAACAAGAAAATGGGGCATGAAGGGAAGTTTCCTCAACCTGTATCAAGAGCAATTGTCTCTCAAAAAGTATGCAAACTCTCATCAAAATAGCAAATCTAGAAATGGAGGGAACCTGCATCAGGTACTCCTCTCTTTGCAATTAAATTAAATATTGAAGAAAAGGAGACCCAGATCAGGGCATAATGTAGGGACTCAAAATATATCACACTCATTAAAGCATGCCAAGCAATCAAAAAGTCAGCGCATACTTGATTGCACATGTTCAGCCAAATACAAGGACCATTTCCTCAATCACATGCTAGCAACGACTATCCCATTACCACAGTAACCAATCAATCAAAACTATTAAGCAACATTATGCATGAGACTATGCATGGCAGATTTACCATCTTATCCTTTTCCTTAAGAATGTGTAACAGATTCAATATATGGTGCATTCTAAAACCAACTTTCAACAGCCCATAGAAAATGGAGAAACCATAGAAAGAAAATTATAGAAAGCATAATAGCATACTTAATGAACAGAGAAAGTGGCAAGAGAGTTGGCATAATGCATGATAACAATAAATCATCACAGAAAACAAAAAAAAAATAGAATTGCAGATCTTTAAACAGCAGGAGCAGAACTGCAAAAATTTTCCAGCAGAAACTGGATTACAACATTCTTCTACAACAGAACCAGAGTTGCAAAATTTTATAGCAAAAATTCCACATAAGAAGAAGAGTTGCAAAGTTTTCTACAGCAGAAACTGGATTACAGAATTTTTTACAGCAGAATCACAGCTGCAGAATTTTTAACAGCAGAAATTGTAGAGATAGAGAACAGCACCAGACTTACAGCAGTAGAAAACAGAGACAGCCATAATAGAGCATACGACTATAATCAAAAAGGTAATGAGAATAGCATCAAGTAGAACCTGAAGCAAAAGGCTAGAATCACTCACATTCTTTCCTTTGTTATTTTTTTTTTAATTGGATATCCTCATCAAATCCGACAAAGTTAAGCCAAGGAAACAAAATTTGTGAACTAAGGCAACATACTTAAAAGGAGTACAATTAATCTAAATTGTTAACCCAAAAGGAGTAGCAGAACAAAGCAAAATTAAAGTATTCGATACAAATCATGCCAACCAAAGACAAAAGTTAATACAGTAATTAATATGAGAAAGCATCGCAAACGAAGACATCAAGGCAACGAGCTAATCAAACCAAAGATGGGCATAAAATCCCAAAGAGAGGAAACAAGCACTTAAACCAATTTGCCATTCTGCAGGCATCGCACTTATTTTGCTCATCAAGCCACAATCACCTTAACAGGACCACAACCCATATCTTTATAGTTCTTTTTGCATTTCTACCATAAAAATGTATTAACTTAAGAAAACAAACCAAAACCAGATCTGCCTACTATCACTGAAAATGAACAAGGCTCCCTTCATATTAACAGTAAATGTGGACCAAATTAACAACTAAACGGGAAACGGAGCAAGATTTCAAGAGCATAACAATAACTAAAATTAGTTGCGAAAGGGAACTTCAGCAAGAAAATGGGGCATGAAGGGAAGTTGCCTCAACCCTGTATCGGGAGCAGTTGTATCTCAATACACATGCAAATTCTCATCAGAAAAACAAATCCAGAATTGGAGGGAACTTGCTTCAAGTACTCTCCTTTCTTTGCAATTAATTAAATATAGAAGAAAAAGGGATCCAGTAGTAAGGGCATAATGTATGGATTGAATAAATAGCACACTCATTAAAGCATGCCCACCAATCAAAAAGTCACATTGGAGCACGTACTTGATTGCACATGCTCAACCAAATACAAGCAACATTTCCTCAATCACATGCTAGCAACGACTATCCTGTTGCCACAGTAACCAATAAATCAAAACTATAAAGCAATCTTATGTATGTGACTATACATGGTAGATTTACTATCCTATCCTTTTCCTTACAAATGTGTGATAGATTCAATATATGGTGTGTTCTAAAACCAACTTTCATTAGCATATAGGAAATCCAGAAACCATAGAAATAAAATTATAAAAAGCATAATAGCATACCTAATGAACAGAAAAAGTGACAAGAGAGTTGGTAGAATGCATGATAACAATAAATCGTCATAGAAAACAAACAAAAACAGAATTGCAGACCATTTTACAGCAGAAGCAGAACTGCAAAGTTTTTACAGCAGAAATTGGATTACGAAATTCTTCTACAACAGAAATAGAATTGCAAAATTTTATAGCAGAAATTCTACAGCAGAAACAGAATTGCAAAGTTTTCTACAGCAAAAACTGGATTGCAGAATTTCTTACAGCAGAATCACAGTTGCAGAATTATTTACAGCAGAAATAGAATTACATCAGCAAAAATTGTAGAGACAGAGAACAGCACCTGAATTACAACAGTAGAAAACAGAGACAGCTGTAATAGAGCATACGACTATAATCAAAAAGCTAATGAGAATAGTGTCAAGTAGAACCTGAAACCCAAGGCTAGAATCCCTCACATTCTTTCTGTTTTTTTTTTTTTTTTAATTTCATATCCTCATCAAATTCGACAAAGTTAACCCAAGGAAACAAAATTCGCGAACTAAGCCAACATACTTAAAGGCAGGAGCATTAATCTAAATTGTTAACCCAAAAGAAGTAGAAGGATAAAGCATAACTAAAGTATGCGATACAAATCATGCCACCCAAAGACAAAACAAAAGCTAGTAATTAATATGAGACAACATAGTAAACAAAGACATGAAGGCAACAAGCTAATCAAACCAAAAATGGGCATAAAATCGCTAAGAGAGGAAACAATCTCTTACCCCAATTTGCCACTTTGCAGGCATCATACTAATTTTGATCACCAAGCTACAATCTCCGTCACAGGACCACCACCCATATCTTTATAGTTCTTTTTGCATTTCTAACATAAAAATGTATTAACTCAAGAAAACAAACCCAAGCCAGATCCGCCCATTATCACTGAAAATGAAAAAGGCTCCCTTCATATTAATAGTAAATGTGGACCAAATTAACAACCAAACAGGAAACGGAGCAAGATATCAAGAGCATAATAATAACTAAAATTACTTACAAAAGGAAACTTCAACAAGAAAATGGGGCATGAAGGGATGTTACCTCAACCTATATCGGGAGCAGTTGTATCTCAATATGTATGCAAACTCTCATTAGAATAGCAAATCCAAAAATGGAGGGAACCAGCATCAGGTACTCTCCTCTCTTTGCAATTAAATTAAATATAGTAGAAAAGGAGATCCAGAAGTAGAGGCATAATGTAGGGATTGCATATATATCACACTCATTAAAGCATGCCAAGCAATCAAAAAGTCACATTGGAGCACGTACTTGATTGCACATGCTCAACCAAATACAAGGATCATTTCCTCAATCACATGCTAACAACGACTATCCCGTTGCCACTGTAACCAATAAATCAAAATTATAAAGCAATGTTATGTACATGACTATGCATGACGGATTTACTATCCTATCCTTTTCCTTAAGAATATGTGACGGATTCAATGTATGGTGTGTTCTAAAACCAACTTTAGGAAATGGAGAAACAATAGAAAGAAAATTATAAAAAGCATAATAGCATACTTAATGAACAGAGAAAGTGACAAGAGAGTTGACATAATGCATGACAACAATAAATCGTCATAGAAAACAAACAAAAACAGAATTGCAGACCTTTTTACAGAAGGAGCAGAACTGCAAAGACTTTACAGCAGAAACTGGATTACAAAATTCTTCTACAACAGAAACAGAATTGCAAAATTTTGTAGCAGAAATTGTACAGCAGAAACAGAGTTGCAAAGTTTTCTACAGCAGAAACTGGATTGCAGAATTTTTTACAGCAGAATCACAGTTGCAGAATTTTTTACAATGGAAATAGAATTACATCAGCAGAAATTGTAGAGACAGAGAACAGCACCTGAATTACAGCAGTAGAAAACAGAGACAGCTGTAACAGAGCCTATGACTGCAATCAAAAAGCTAATGAGAATAGCGTCACGCAGAACCTGAAGCCAAAGGCTAGAATCACGCACATTCTTTGCTTTGTTATGTTTTCTTTAATTTCATATCCTCATCAAATCTGACAAAGTTAAGCAAAGGAAACAAAACTCGGGAACTAAGGCCACATATTTAAAGGGAGGAGCATTAATCTAAGTTGTTAACCCAAATGCAATAGTGGGATAAAACATAATTAAAGTATCCGATACAAATCATGCTACCCAAAGAAACTGATTAGTTTGATTTGAGTGCTGATTAGCTTGATTTAAGGATTAATGATTTGAGTGCTGATTAGCTTGATTTGAGGATTAATTGTTAGGATTGAGTTGTTGTCCAAATTCGATGTATTATTCTAATATAAATAGTGGTGCTAGTTGTCCTATTGGGATATAGCCTACACATAAAAATCATTCTTTTATTTTCTACAGTAAATCTGGACCAAATTAACAACTACACGAGAAACAGAGCAAGGTTTCAAGAGCATAATAATAACTAAAATTAGCTACAAAAGGGCACTTCAACAAGAAAATAGGGCATGAAGGGAAGTTACTTCAACCTGTATCGGGATCAGTTGTATCTCAATATGTATGCAAACTCTCATCAAAATAGCAAATCCAGAAATGGAGGGAACTAGCATCAGGTACCTCCTCTCTTTGCAATTAAATTAAATATTAAGGAAAAGGAGACCCGGAAGTAGAGACATAATGTAGGGTTTGAATATATATCACACTCATTAAAGCATGCCAACCAATCAAAAAGTCACATTGAAGCACGTACTTGATTGCACAAGTTCAACCAAATACAAGGACCATTTCCTCAATCACATGCTAGCAACGACTATCCTATTGCCACATAACCAATCAATCAAAACTATAAAGCAATATTATGTACGTGACTATGCATAGCAGATTTAGTATCCTATGCTTTTACTTAAGAATGTGTGACGCATTCAATGTATGGTGTGTTCTAAAACCAACTTTCAATAGCATATAGAAAATGGAGAAACCATAGAAAAAAAATTATAGAAAGCATAATAGCATACTTAATGAACAAAGAAAGTGACAACAGAGTTGGTGTAACACATGAGAACAATAAATTATCATAGAAAACAAAAAAATAGAATTGCAGATCATTTTAGAGCAGGAGCAGAACTGCACAGTTTTTACTACAGAAACTGGGTTACAAAATACTTCTACAACAGAAACAGAATTGCAAAATTTCATAGTAAAAATTCTAGAGCAAAAACAAAGTTGCAAAGTTTTCTACAGCAGAAACTAGATTCCCAACTTTTTTAGAGCAGAATCATAGTTACAGAATTTTTTACAGCAGAAATTGTAGAGACAGTGAACAGCACCTGAATTACAGCAGTAGAAAACAGAGGGTAGAAATAGAACATACGACTATAATCAAAAAGCTAATGAGAATAGTGTCAAGCAGAACCTGAAGCCAAAGGCTAGAATCACTCACAATCTTTCCTTTGTTTTTTCTTTTCTTTAGTTTCATATCCTCATCAAATCCGACAAAGTTAAGCCAAGGAAACAAAATTCGAGAACTAAGGCAATATACTTAAAGGGAGGAGCAATAATCTAAATTGTTAAACCAAAAGGAGTAGCAGCATAAAGTATAATTAAAGTATTCAATAAAAATCATGCCACCCAAAGAAAAAAGTAAAGCCAGTAATTAATATGAGAGAACATAGCAAACAAAGACATGAAGGCAGCGAGCTAATCAAACCAAAGATGGGCATAAAATTGCTAAGAGAGGAAACAAGCACTTACACCAATTTGCCACTTTGTAGGCATCATACATATTTTGCTCACCAAGCTGCAATCACCTAAACAGAACCACCATTCATATCCTTACAGTTTTTTTGGCATTTCCACCGTAAAAATGTAATAACTCAGGAAAACAAACCCAAACCAGATCTGCTCCTTATCACTGAAAATGAAAAAGACTCTCTTCATATTAACAGTAAATGCGGACTAAATTAACAACTAAATGGGAAACGGAGCAAGATTTCAAGAGCGTGATAATAACAAAAATTAGTTGCAAAAGGGAACCTCAGCTAGAAAATGGGGCATGAAGGGAAGTTACCTCATTCTTTATTGGGAGCAGTCGTATCTCAATATGTATGCAAACTCTCATCAGAATATCAAATCCAGAAGTGGAGGGAACCTGCATCAGGTACTCTCCTCCCTTTGCAATTAAATTAAACATTCATGAAAAGAGATCCAAAAGTATGGGCATAAGCTCGGAAGGACTACCGTCCACCTAATAAGGACCAAAAATGACCTTAGGATTTCCTCTTTTAATCCTAACCTCGGAAGGGTTACCGTCCACCCAACAAGGACTAAAAACAAACTTAGGATTTTCTCTTTTAATCCTAAGATCGGAAGGGCTACCATCCACCCTACAGGGACCAAAAAATGACCTTTGAATGGGTTCTTCCTGTAATGGCCTGATTTGACCTGAATAAATTTGTCTCTAACTTGATATGGATGAGTTCTTCCTAAAATAATTTTGCATTGATATAAGATGAGATGCTTATGCTTGTGCATGTTTGACATGATAATGTGAAATCCCAATTTTAATTTTAGGGACATGCTTGACCTATGAAAATTTTAATTTTTTAAGAATTTAGGTGATGATGGTATGCTTGTATGCAACAATGCAAAATCGATGCATGCTGACATATTTAAAAATGCTACTCCATGACCTTTAGGAGCTTTTGAGTTGACTTTGGTACTTTTGGGTCTTCTGACTTGCTCTCTCCAGAAGGATTGGCCGAGTGACATTCCATAACCAAATTTTCTATTCATAAAGATGTCATTATTTGCTCTATTGCCCTTATTTGCATATCTGGGCTAAAACCCTTTTTGACATAGTCCTTGAACATAACTTGTCTCTTTCTCTTTAAGAGAAATTAAGAGTGTGATGCTTTCAGTATTCACTTAAGACATTTTTCATTCATCATGTCTTGAATCATTGTTTAAAACTTTTTTTCTCTCATCATTAGAGTTTCGCCAATTTTCAATTCATGTCTTATCCGTTTAGGCAGTACCTTCTACTGGCACCTGACAATTTTTGCTTTGCATGAGAATGCATTTTAAGGAATAAGGATGGCTTATGACATAAAGGATATGCAACTTGGTACTTTGGCCTTTCAAATGAGATATCAATAAATTGATCAATAACCCATTGCCCTAGTTTAAACGGGTTAAAGTGTTGAAAACTTTGAGAGCAATACCTTTGGGGATCAAGCTTGATTCCTTTTGGTGGGTTATAGCCCCATAGGAGAAGTTTCTTTATATCTTTCTGAGTCTCTCCTTTCTTTAAAGGTGGGTCATTTAGGTATGGGTTTTTCCATTCAATTGCCCCTCAATTTAGATTTTGACTGCCCATGAGCAAAAAATGTTGAAAAGAATTTTTCTTAACTCATTCTCTTTTATTATCCAAGTCATGCCTCAAGTAAATGCTCATAATTATTCAATTCTATGGAATCAAAAGTGCTTTGTTAAGCACTCGCTCTAATCTCTCAAGTATTTGCACTCTTAAATAAGTGTTTATTCTAATCATTCTCAAGTGTTTGTACTCTTTGATATGTGTTTGCACTCACAGATACCCCATAGGCTTGTTTTCGTGTCCCTCTCCACCTTAGTAAGTTTACCATATTAGTCAAGATCACTAGGACTTTACTTAGCTTGTAATGTAAGGTCTAGGTAATGGGTATGAATAAAAGAGATAAGGATTTATCAAATAAGGAGAGCATGAAGTATGATGTCTCATTTTTCACTTTTTCTTTTTTGGATAAGCTTATGGCTCAAGGTGAAGTCCATTTCTCTTTACTAGTCTCTTTTTCTTTCGGCTAGCCCCCTCTTTTTTGGTCTAGCACTTTTCTTTTTCATTTTTTTTCAATATTTCTTTTCTTTTTCATTTTTTTTCAATATTTCTTTTCTTTTTCTTTTTTTTTATTTGTACTTTTTCACATAGTTTTGGAAGGAATACCTTCAATCCTTTCACTTGAGCCTTATATTGTTGTTCATAGCATTTTTCTTCTTTGATAGTAGGGATACTCCTTTTAGCTCTCCTTCAAGGTAGAGTAATAGCTTTTCAAATTGAAAAGTTAAAGTTGGCGTGGGTCAAAAGAAGAAAGTCGGATGGTGGTCTTGCCATCCTTTTATAGGCTCAAATGGGTAACTATGGAAGTTTTGATATTAGGGTTTGGCTTAAAAGGCTCAAATTGTCCAAAGATGGCCTAGGTCATTTCTTGAATAATGCGGTGTCCAACAAATAGCCTCAAGGGGCATTTAGACAAGTTCTAGGGTATCTGTTTTTCCACAATAAGCACACTCTCACTATAGGTTCTTTTTTCATCATTTTTTAATGATGAGACACTCAGTCATCCAAGAGAATTGAGTATTTAAGCAAACGTATTTTATCATCGGCAATTGGATTTATTAAGAATAAGATTAAGAAAATTTTTCTTCATTTATTAGCTCATGAGCGTCAATGTTTAGGATAAATCATATTGCCCCAGTGTCAGTCTAATAGGCAAAAGAAATTGGATGAAAAGTAATGCATTCATCATGCTAAGCATTTTATTGAATTGAAAGGTGTACCCGTACAAACTCCTTGCTAAGGCCTTGGGCAGAGCCATTAGCAGGTGCCATAAAATAAAAACTTGAAAAGATAAATACGAAAGGAGGAAAAAGTGCAACTTATAGTAGGTGGTGCAAGAATAGATTCACTATCTCAAGCCAACTGGTTCACTTTGATCATAATATCTTGATTTTACCCATGCCATTCTAGTGTTGGGCAATGTTGTTAACATTTTGATTGTCATGATTAGGTAAGGGATTGCCGTGCACATCTAGTCCTGGTTGCTTAGGTTCAAAAGTTAACCACTTAGCATCAATCAATCCCTGAACTCTCCTTTTAAATGCAGGACAGTTATCAACAGAATGGCCCTTTGCCCCTACATGGTAAGGACAAGTAAGTTGCTCATTGTATCATGGCGGATATGGGGGTTGAAAGGTAGGCAATGGAACTAAAGACACTAGATTGTTCTGCAACAATTGGGGTAAGAGCTCAGAGTACAGTATTGAGATCGGGTCAAAGCTTTCAACTTTCTTATTAAATTGCTGCCTCGATTAATTTTGCTAATACCGTTGGGATTGTTGT
Organism: Dicorynia guianensis; assembly: GCA_037013595.1. Taxonomy (NCBI): domain Eukaryota; kingdom Viridiplantae; phylum Streptophyta; class Magnoliopsida; order Fabales; family Fabaceae; genus Dicorynia; species Dicorynia guianensis. The sequence continues at coordinate 16,281,066 of JASUAB010000002.1, read as the reverse complement.
TGATTGGGCTAAGAAGCTTGGGTGACTAGTGCTTGCAGAGTTGGTGCAGAAATGTTTACAACAGGGGTATTACCCTTCCATTTTCCTTTTTTCTGGTATTCTACTAAGTGCACTCCTTCCTTTTTCTTATCATTCTGGAATTTCTATGAATGTGATGCGATGCATGAAGCTAAAAGTGTGCAACTTATGCAAGTGTTAATGAAGAATGCATGCTTTTTTTTTTTTTGCCCCCATCTATCCTAAATGTATATAAATCTTAACTTAGGGACTTCATGTATATAGAAATAACATGTATATAGTAGGAGAATTGAGCTAAAAATACAATCACAAACACGCGATGAGATAAAGGAAATGTTCCCCATTGTGCCTAATTTCAAGTAAGTCCTAGGTCTTTGTTCACTCTTATGGGCTTGGGCCAACACTCTCGCTCACAAGGGATAGCTCTAAGACTATTATTAGTGTAAAGGTAGGTTCTATGTTTCCTACATCAGGTTCCCAAATTATCCACGAAAGGATAAATTTGAGTGGGGTATTTCGGGCACCCATGCGAAGACCGAAGGTCTCTCCAAAGCTGACCTTACTATACCCCTCTAGCCTACAAGGTACCTTAAATGGCCCGGGTATAGGGCACAGGGGTCATCACTTCCCCTTTATTCTAGTGCATGGTGAGAATGACACTATGTCTAGGGAATCATATCCAAATCACATGCAAATATATATATTTATAAAAATAAACAGGTATAAAATTTAAACACCCAAAAACACTAGAAGCTAGTAAGTGTACCTTTTATTTCATCATCTCCACAAACATAAACCAACAAATCAATCAAGAAATTAATATCACTTTTAAATTGGCCTAACCCTCTAATGTCCCCAGTGAGGTTGCCAAGCTGTTGACCCTAAAAATTTTTAGTTTTGGAGTCGCCACCGATCTAAATTATCTAAAGGGTGAAATCAGACACCTAATAAAAAATGATCTACGTTTCAGAAATTGGGTTCGGGGATTAGTTACGTTTTAAAGAAGGTGTTAGCACCCTAAACGCCCTTTCAATACCAAAAAAATGATCTAATTAATTTATCTTAAATTAATTTATGTTGGTTTTAAAAAATATTTTGAAAATAATCCCTGCCAATTCTAAATTGGGATTTAAAAATATTTTTGAGAAAAACCCCATTCCTATTCCAATCCAGGGTTTTAAAAATAAATTTAGAAAAATTCTTTCTATTTCAGGCCAAGGTTTTAAAAAGTAGAAACGAAGAAAGAAAAAATACTTGTGTCGCCCATGTGACTATTTATTCTAATTTTTTTTTACTTAAAAAAGACATGACTTATTTTTTTCCTTCCTTTTTTAAAAATTTACCTAGAACAAAAAGTGTAGAGCTTAACTATATTTTTAGATCAAAATCCATATCACCCTCCCTTACCACATTTTCAAAGTGCCATAAGCTTCTAAAAAAACTAAAAATAGGCTCCCAAATAATTTAATAAAAATAAAGACAATAAAGTCTCTAAAAGCATGAAGATTGCATGACATACCTCTCATAAGGAAGGAAGTCTCGTGCCGGTGTCTATGATGTTTCTCGGTGAAAGGATGCACAGGTTTGGAACACTTTAGAGGCAGAGTCAAGACCGGCGGCAAGAACTGGCTTCACGACGGTATGTAGGTAGAGCGTTATGCTTCAAGACTCCAAGCAGTAGCGGCCGCTTTCTATGGCTGCCAGTGGCGATTCTACTGCAACCAAAGCAACGGTATGGCGATGAAGAAGAACTGGCGGGTGGCAAGGTGCCGAGTCTTCCAACAGCTGAAGGTTCCAGTGGCTACGAACTTCTAGTGCCGTGATGGAGACTAGACCGAGAAGAACAACTACCGGGCAAGTTGGTGGAGTCGGTGCTGACGAGTGAGGATGCCGATAGTGCAACATGATGAAGTTTGAACAAACCATGGCCGGAATGAGTTAGGTACGTTACAGAACGGAGAAGCTGAACGAGGGAACTAGGACCAGCGAGCTGCAGCGAAGCTAAGCGACAACAATGGAAGACAAGGACGCTTGGTTCTTGCTCTGCTTCTTGCATGAAAGTGCTCTCAATTTCCCTTTTTAAGCTTCTTTTTCAGTGTGTGTCTGGTTTTGGGAGTGTGCAGTGCGTGTGGTGCCGTAGAGTGAAGCGTAGTGGAATGGGTGTTCTTGAGACGAGAACGTGCTAAAGAGTGATCCCAGCGTATGAAGTGCATGGGTTGTATTTGTTACAGGAGTGTGTCGTTTAAGTGCCTATGTGCGTGGGATTTTATACTTGCATAGTTTAGAATTTGTTATTTAGTCTGATTATTGTTTCCTAATTGTATCTTAACTTGTATCTTCTTATCTAACATTTATCTAACAACTTTATTTATCTTTTTTGGATTTATTTCTTGGATTACAAATTTTTATCTTTTATCTTTATTTATCTTAATATTATCTATTATCTTTTTAATTTTTATTTATCTAATTTATTTCTTGACTTTTATCTTATTCTATCTTTTATCTAATTCTTCCATTTTTCTGATTTTCTTTTAGATTTATCTTCATTTTCTGATTTTCCTTGAATTTATCTTCATTTTCTGATTTTCCTTGAGTTTATCTTCATTTTTCTGAATTATCTTGGAATTATCTTTATTTTTTTGAATTATCTTGGATTTATTTTTATTTTTCTGAATTATCTTGGATTTATTTGATTTTTCTGATTTTTTTTGAATTTATTTGATTTTTGATTTTATTTTTTCATTTTTATTTTTAAAGATTAAATTTTGAGTTTGTGATTTTTAAAGTGGGCCTATTTTTTTAAAGATTGAATTTTATATTATGGATCAGACAAAATTGAGTGTCTACAATGTTACCACTAGAGAGAGAAATGGAAGACATGTAATGCAAGTTACAAGTATCTTAACTTCAAAAGTTATGAGAAGAAAGTATTCTGAGCTTCTTCTAAAAGCAGAAACTAACTAAATTGACTTTTCCCTAGTAGTGACTAGTGATTGATTCTTGAATAATCACATTCATAGTTCTCATGATAGAAGAAAGTTCACAAGATAACCAAACAACAATAAGAATATAGAAGAAGTCACAAGAATAAGCAGCAGAAGTTTTCAAACACCATAACCTTCAATCTACATAAGAAGAAAATAGAAAATAATCAAGTCAAGAAGAGACTACATGACATAGAACACTGGGTCAACAAGACACTCAATAGCCTGAAATCTCTGAATAATTCAATAATCATTAACACTATCCTTCAAGTTGTAAAATATGGGCTATTCATAGACATCCAAAAGAAACAACCAAAGAGGTGATAAACTAGAACAAGATATTCCTATCTAAACTTAGGATAAAATCTCTAATTGGAATAAAAAAAATTTCCAAATTAACAACCCTGCTTGTTCCAAATAAATAACTTAAACTGATAGTATTATTCATCACTCCAACTCAAAAGCTTTAATGAGTTCAATTTTGCTTATTTGCTGTCATAGTAGAATGATGAAGTGCATTCTTGTTAATTTTGTTCAGTCACAAAGAGAAGAAAATGACAAGAACTTGTTAAAGTAGTTTGGGCATATACAAAGAAGACCACTAGAAACCTCAGTAACAAAAGTAGATCAAATGGCATCTAGCCTAATGAAAATGAGTAGAAAAAGATCAAAGAGAACACTTGGAGAAACTATTAAAAAGGATTTTATGCTAAATGACATTTTGAAAATTTGGTTTATGATATAACCCAATTGTATTGTTTGATCCATGTAAAGGACCCCACCTAATAGCATAAAGCTTTATTTGTTTGTTGTTGTTGTTACCTTTTCCCCATCCCTCAGCCATCAAATAATAATTTTCTTTCCCTGTGACTAGCAAATGATTGGGAACATAACTATGTGCAAAATGTCCTACAATATAATAAGTCATTTTAAACTTAAAAATGAATACATGAATAATTTGTATGACTCTCCACAATATTTTCTTCATTTTCTTAGCAATTATACAAGATAAATTTATTTTTTAATCTCGATTTATTCGTACTATACTATAGTTTCACCCCTTTACAGTCACCGACTTCATGCATGATGTGTTTCAACTTTCAAGAATATATCTACTCTCAATCAACCAACAGAATCCTCATAAGCACCTCATATAGAAGCATATAGCCCATCCATTTTGAAATTATAACATCAACCTTTTTATCAATTTCAACATCCTGCAGAAGCCATAGTCTGAGGTAAAAGAAAGCAATAGCTGCTTCCTACCAGCATATCTACAAGTTGATAAATTAAACTGATACATAGCTTATTCATTTTCTTGCTGGAAAGGTGAATTCATAACTCCCAATTTTCATATACATTTTTCTGATTGCTAAGATTATTATGAACATTCAGGGGTTCACTAAGTGCATAATCCTACTTTAGATAGGTCCTCTGTGAGTACAAGGATGAATGGTGGTCGTATTTTTATCAACCAAAAAACATATTACTATGCTCATATGGAACCTAGAAATACACTAACTCGTTGGGGCAGAAATTTCAAATATAAGGAAATTAATGGAGAGTTACCCATCAAAATTTCTTGTGCTCAAAGCAACATCTACAGTTACATAACTTTTGAACTAATAATAGTCCCCACCAAACACTCAAGATATGGATTCTATCATACTGCTTTGTTGTAGTGTGTGGACTAAAGCAAAATTGATGGTTACAAATCATCCATTTCATGAACATATGGATGATAAAGTTTTTGTTCATGGATGATAAAGTTTTACATATAGTTTTCTGCTCTATGTACAAAGTTTTGACAGCAAGAACCTTTGACTATTTAATAGTTCAGTTATTGGGAGTGGAACAAAAAAAATATCTGGGTTCCCTTCCTCTTTGAACGATTTTCTAACTCCAACATCACAAAGTCAACGCCTACAACTTTTCATTACTCATAGACCTTGGATATGCAAAAGTATTAGCAATCAAATAAATCATTTTTTCTATTTTATTTGGATAAAATTTCAAATAATTCTTTCTATTTGTCTCCATTAACATTCAACCCTCCCTTGCAATTAATTTTTTTTTTACTATTCATTTGCAGATATTGTAGTTGTCCTTCATTACCTTCATCATTCTTTAGGAATCTAAGCAAGATCACATCCAAAAGGTTTGGTCATTGCATATGCCAAATGCAGTCAATATTTAAACCATCATAATCTAAAATTGAAAATTATGGTGGCTCTAAGAAATTAAAATCATATATAGCTCAGAGAAGCGTACCTCAACTCGTTTGTGCAATACAATGACAACATCAAAAAGATTATTTGATTTAACAACTTCATTTGCTTGCTTATGAAAGAAAACAGTCAATTGAAATCATGAACTAAAGCTAAATGGTGCTACTAAACAATATAAACAAGGAAGAATTTCAAAAAAGGATATCCTAATGAAATTATTCACCAAGAAGGACAAATAACCACTTGATGTGGTTCTGTGACTGGTTATTTCAGTCAATAGATTCAACATAATAACCACTACAAACAGATATTTCTCTTTTTTGGTAAATATTTTCATCAAGGCATCCTTTTTTGGAATTCCCCCCATAAACAATCATGAGTAATGCTAAACTGTCATATAGAAAACTAAGGGGAAAAAATAAAGAGCACGACAGAAAGAGAATATGTTGAAAAACCAACATCAAAACAGCAAGTGCAGATATAACAAAACTATCATTCAGAAACAAAAGTAAAATCCAAAGTAGGTTAGGAGGGGGAGAATGGCATGCCACAGAGAAAAATGATGATCATGTTTACAATTTGACCATACCAATGCATCCACCAGTAAATTATTACCTCTCATAAAGATATGAAAACAGATTCTAAGAATGTAATGATTTATATTTCTAACATAACCCCTCACATGAAAGCCCTTTGTACTTGAAGGGTGGACAAAGCATAGGCCCAACCAAACTTTGTGCCGAAATGTTTTAATTTAATTATAACAGCTTAAACTATTAACTGTAAACTCAGGAATGATTTATAATTCCAATAAGGAGTATAAAATGAACTCACCACTGACAATGCCTTTATACATTTTCAATTAAATTCCAAGAAAAGGTCGTGATATCACCGATCATACTTTTAAGTTTGGAAAAAACTTCAAAAAATGAAATATATCCAATCTAAGAGGAAATGTGATTAAGAGTGATTATTTGAAATGCTTAACTATTCCCAGCAGAAATGAACTAGCCATTTTCCCCTAAAACGAAATCCTCCCCTTGCCCCCTTTTTAATTTTTTCCTTTTAGGAAGAAACTTGTGCATTTTCATCTGTATAAAAAGAAAGGCCCAAACCAATTATGTAAAAAAATAAATAAATTGATAAAACGAGAGGAACTTTGCAAATGCCAAAAAAGTTTTGGTTAGACTTAAATTTTCAAAACATATATGTATCCACATTATGAAATTCTAGTACGAGCAAAAATGTAAGATTTTTGGCCAATACCAAATCATACAAATGATCAGAACTTTTTGCCATGGGACCAATCAACCCAAAAACTTAAGCTAATAGGACCAAGCCCAAGAATGTTTATTATTTATATCTTCAACCCTCACATAAAAGTCCTTTAAGCTTAAAGCATGTACAAAGCACATATGTATTAGAGCTGCTTCAACCAAGAAGTCAGTAATCAATTCTTGGTAATCCCATTCTCTTAATTAAAATAAATTTCAACACAAGGCAAAGGTAGGACTGAGCTTTGCCAATGCTTCAAAGTCAAGGGGATCACTAGTGGATGATTTTGAATTCTATTGAACTTGGCCAAGCCAGAGGGATTTCCTATCTCCTAAGAGTGGGTGTGTTACAGATATAAATCAATTTAAGCTTTCCGTGACATTGATGCATCTAAGCACGTGATGCCATTGTATTATACAAGGTTTAAGAAAGATAGGGACCACATTTCTCTAACAGTAACCCAGGCTATTATTGACACCAAAAACATATGAAGATTTTAAAGAAAACTACCATTACCTGCACAGCAATGCCACTAGCATCAATTGCTTACACCTGGCAATACGATGTTAGAAAATGTCATGGACGTCATTTAAATTTTATCTTTACTTTTGATAAAAGAAAAGAATGTCATTAAAAGAAAGAAAAATAGAGAAACCAAAACTAAAGAAGAATAAGAATTGCTCAAAAAGAGAAGAAAAAAGAAAGAAAACATCGAGCCAAAATAGCTCAAAAATGTAACAAAAATGTCTAATCACGTGCATATGAGCAATAGAAATATCTTAACATCCTTCAACTGGTCACTAAAGAGAGGCCATAAACATAATCTTATCCAATAACGAATGTAAAGGAAAGAGACTCCAAAAAACACAAGCATTCCTCTTCAGCACACTGCCATAATACTATAGCCTGATTTTTCTTACCAAAACCTCTGAAATGAATCCCCAAAAACTGCTCCCAGCAGAAAAGACATGCTCAGTGTTCCACTAGCTGTCTAGCACCCCAAACATTATTCCATAAAGCCTCAAAAATGCAAAATGAACTGGGCTACTGTTTCTGAACTAATTAGAATCAAGTTAGAGTAATCCTAGTTTCTGAATTCTCTCTCTATCTCTCAGCTTCGCTTTATTTAAATCTCTATAAATTTGTTAATAGGAGAGAAACCGGAACAAGGACTGAGAAGAAAACACACCAGAAGAAATCAAGATCCAAATTCTTCCATCTAGATCAGAGGGTAGGTGAGACGTATGTCATGTGTTTTAATAATGACAAAACCCAAACTTTGAAATAGCCAAATAACTTAGATTAAAGACCAGAATTTTGGGAACAACAGGATATGGCTCAAGAAATACAGTCATAACAAGCCTCAAACCCAAAGATTAGTGGTTGACTGTAACTATTTTAGAATTAATTATTCTAGATCCTCAACATAATTCAACCAATAACAAAACCAACGAAAACAAGAGGTATGACAAGAAAAAACTATGCAATTAGATGAGGAAAGAAACTCTATAAATATTGTTGTACAAATCCTAGCTGGAAAAAAAAATCAAACAAAAAACAAATATACCAACACTAGCCACAGTGAAGAAGCAGAATATAACATTACTTCTACCAATGAAACCCATTGGAGCCCTCTAGCTATAGGAGTCCATCTCCATCTTATGTCTTATGTTTAGAAAGACAGCCAAAAATTTTTCAAGGCATATCAAGCATCTGATCAATTAATAAATTAGCATGACTAAGATTCAATTGAAATTTAAGAAGGCTGTTATAATGGGATGATTAGAGACCTGCACAAAGAAAATCCTCAAGGGATCTTCATAAGCAGTTTTGTAATCTAAATTTAAATTTTAAAAAACATATACAAAATTCTATTTCACTACAAGAAAGTGATTTTTTCCCTATGTTTCAAGTTTTATCCTACGTCTTCTATAATATCATTTTTTCGTTAAATTATCTCATTTGAAACATCAAAAACCTTAAGTTATCCAGTTTATAATAGAAGAGCAAAGTGAAACAGCTAAATCCTCAAAGTATTTAACCATTAATATGTTAGGCAAATCAGAACATTGCTTACTTAACAATAATCAGCCTTATCCTTGTACAAACAAAACTAAAACAGCAATATTCTTAAAACCAAATTTGCTTTAAGACAAACTAAAACAGATATCTTGCATTTTGTGGAAAAGGAATAACTTAGGAATAACTAGAAAAATTTGTGGTATGCATCAACTAAAGACTAATATGACAGTTCCTTTTTTTTTTTTTTCTTTTTATGGAGATGTTACATTATTAGCAACACCCCATACTGAAATCTTCAGAATTACTAACTACCATCTACTGAATCAAAATATTATCATCTAACTAAAAAAAAAAAGTCTTCCTTTTGCAAGGAAACATGTATCAAGTTGTTTACCCGCTTTGCACCAGCCTGAGCACAAAATATAAAAAAGGATGTCTGTACCACATCCAACATCCACAACAACCTGAATGAAAACAACATTTTACTTAACAAATGAAAATAGAAATATATATCTATATATATAATTGTGTGTGTATACAAATATGGGAGAATGGAGACAAGAAAAGCCAAAAGTAAATTTCAAAAGACACTTCAATTTAATAAAACTTTTCAAAACAAGCCAATGATGGCAACATCAGGCACCAAATTGTCTTATTATCTTACATACTTATATTCAAATTTTTGTTAATACTAAGAGATTGCTGCACAACAGGTGAAATTAACACATACAAGCAAACCCCACCCCAAAAAAAAAAAAAAGAACTACCCACTGAATGGGTTCAGGCACCTTCTTTAGTAGGATTTAAACAGAAATTCAACCTTCATGGGAGTGAGCTACAAATCCTTTGGGCCAAGGATTGTAAATACAAATGAAGTATGAAATATGTGCATTTATAATATTTGTAATTACAAGGATTATTGATCTTATCACATTTCATGATTTAACAAATATAATTAAAAATTTTCACATGCGATTTAATAGATTAGATTTCTTTAATTTATAAATTAAATTTTTTAATTTAAATAGTAATCATGTAAAAGGAGGGTTTTCTTTCGTACTATAATTATGTTTGCCCATAAACAGATTACTCAGTATTCTCGTTCTTCTCTCTCGGTTTGATTCAATCATTGAATTTCTCTCTCCTCTTCTAGGGTGGGGGGTAAAGCCTAATATTCATTAGGGTTGTATTTATTTCACATAAGTATCCTATTTACATTAGGGATCGATCTGATTTAGGGAATCAATCATTCATGTTAATGATTCTTATAACTTATTCTGACTAGGATTCTATTAATAGTTGGATTAGAGTTATAAGAACATCAATCCTAATGAGGCTATAAAAGAATCTACCGTTCAGAGTTAAAGAAAGTGCTGCAACAATTAATAAAATAGATTTCTGGATGCTTATTGTTAAGATATACAGGCATATGCTTACTACGAATTCCAATTTTAGGTTAGTATTTGTTGGAGGTGCACTCTACTCTGTGTTTCCTGACTCAGTATATATTCATATGCTGGCATAGTATTTAGTGTGCCTTCAGTTTCTGTAATTCTCTCTTCTCTCTAAAACTTTTTTCATAATTCTTAACACTTATTCCCACAATTCTTGTCATTTTCATACCTATCTAATTTTCAGAGATCTGTCAGTTCCACATCACTTATTTTTAAAACAATTATTTCAAATATCATATATAAATAAAACCTGATAAATTTTACAGTTAAGACTGTTAAGTTTATCAACTTAATCTAAAATAAAGTGAAACATTAGCAAAGTAAATAAGACTGTAAATCCTGTATGTTAAATTATTTCTTATTAACTAATTACAAAACAAATACTTAAATACAAATAAACTTATAATACTGTATCAGGGAAAGATAATTTACTTTGTCAGAGATAAGTTTTTGATGTTGCATGATTGCTTCCTTATAAGTTTCAGTCCACATGCAGTCCTGTACCAGACAAAGGAGTAAAATAGAAAAAGAAAAGAAGAAATTATATCTTTTCCAATAATAAATCTACAAAAATATCTTGGAAACAGAACTAAACTTCCCACATTGAAACACTCAGAGGTCAAGTTCTCCAAACTTCGTATTCTGTTTCTATTAACAAAAAGAAAAGAAACAACAGAAAGGGTGGAATGACACGTGCTACTCATGTGAGTCAAAACGCTAGTGCATAATCTGAAAAGATCAAAGATATCAAAGACAAGTTTTGGCATTATAATAGTATAGATTAATAAGTTAAAGCAATGATGCAACAAGATAAAAGGACTAAGCTTCTGTCCTCTGAGTTGCCTTTGGATTAGGATGTAAATAAGTCAGTTGCAAATGACTCCTCACTTTTTCATCTTAAATGAAAAAAGCTGAAGAGATGGCGATTTGCAAAGAAAGGCGTATACAAGACATATAAACATAATCAATATACAAATAAATTAAAAATGTGCACATGCATGTACACAGACATGCATTCAAACTACCCAAAGCAGAACCAAGGAAGAAAAATAAAAACAAGAAAAGTTAACAGATCAGGAAGTAGTGATAAGAAATTTGCTAAAGCAATGACACATGACAAAACCAATACATAGAAAAAATATAAACATGTATATATTCATATATGATATACATACTTTCTTATGCATAGGTGGAATAAAATTTGTGTTGATATTCAAATGAAATATAGAAAAAAGGCCACAGGTAGAACATAAGAAGAGATTCAATATCAAAGATAAACAAGGTATGATAACGGTGGCATGCTCTCCCACGAAAAGACCTAGAAATTACTCCACTCAAGAGTCTTTCACAAGCTCTAGTTACAAGTGATATTAATAGAGAATAAAGAAAAATTTAAAAACAAAAACTAGGCCCAATCCCTATACAACCTCCACCAACCGTCAAGTTTTGTATAGGTTTGTGGACTGGATCTCCCAAGACAGGACGAAAATTGATAAAAGAAAAAAAGGGCAGTACTAACAAATATTAGAGGAGGGAGGGGGAAATAGGTGGTATCACAATGCAAATAAACACGAGTTCAAATCTGCACTTTGACCTTCCCAGGGACTACTATAATGAGGAAAAGATGATAGTTCCTAGCAGCCATATACTCCAAGACATACAAGCTGGTATAGTTTTTAGAAGAGGGCCAAACATGAACAAATTGATTTAAAACCAGCAGATAAAGAGAAAAGGGATGGGGAGAGATAGGCGAGAGGAAGTCAGAACAACCAATCAATAAAAAACTATAAGACATTATAAGCCAAGAAATAATGTACACAATGATCCCTATAACTAGAAAACTCATACAATCCTATTTTACACACAAATCCTAATTTAACAGAAATTACTCATCACTTGAGTTACTAAGTTCATAATGAATTCCCTAAGTAAGACAAAATGAAATCATACAATATTATAAAATCTAGAATCCATATCATACAAAACATCTGAATGTTCCTATTTGATAATCCCTTATACACCCTTTCTATATAATCTAACATGGCATGTAACAAGCTAATGTTCTAGGAGTAGCAAAGTACAATCAAACTATGAATCCGTCTCACTTGTTGTCAGCATCCTTCCAAGGATGCTGTTCATGGCTTCATTTGATGGAAAGAAACAATTCAACCACATTTGATGGAAAGAAACTATCCAACAACTTTGATGGAAAGAAATAATAATCATTTAATTACCTGTTTGTCTATTGCTATGACACATCTACCAAAGAAGCAGACCAGTCCTAGTAATTGCCTACTATAATTTACTTATGCTACCTATGTCATTCGTTGATTCCTATGACCATAAACAATCTATTCTTATCAAGTTTACCAATAACTATTGCTATTTATCAAGAAGTGATCTTGTTAAATACATGTGCGTTCCTTATTTATTTATGCTTCTTCGCATTCTTGAACGAAAGTTAGAAAGATTCAGAACTTGTATACTTCAAGAATGATACATTGTAAGAGTTTCTCCGACAAGATATTCATTTTGGAAAACAATGTCACTTCTTCGCATTCTTGAACGAAAGTTAGAAAGATTCAGAACTTGTATAATTCAAGAATGATACATTGTAAGACTTTCTCCAATAAGATACTCAATTTTGAAAACAATGTCACTTCCTACACCAAGAACAACAAGAAAATTAAGGTCCCCTCTGAAGTCAATGCTTTTGGAGCATAATCTTGAACCGTTAAAATGCTAGTGCTTGACATTCAAAGAAATGTCATAAAAATAAAGAAAAAGAAAAGAATAATAACCTTGATCATCTCTTCGTGAATACCAATGTGAGCATAAGGTTCGAAATAGGCCATGTCGTAGAGCGTACAACCAGGCCACTGCTGCTGCTAGTGCTGCTCAGAAGCCCTAGGGCCTCCACCGCTACTACGGCCGTCTCTCGAAGCACCTCTACGACGTCCCCGGCAGGCTTGCTCTGTGTGACTCATTCCCACTCGCTTTCTGTTCTGACGTCGGTGGTAGCTGTTACACTACTATAGTCCTCTTTCCCAGTTTCACTTCGCAGTTCCTTTTCCCACCCCGTTTTATTTTTTTCGTTTACATAGAGTGGGAGCAGTTTGCGCCAGAGCCTTGTAGCTCACTTGGCACCAGGGCTTGCCCCCCACTCAGGGGAGGCAAGTTTGATTCTGCTTCACGTGGGTTTCCCTACCCCTAATCCCACCCCTACCTATAGGTTTTCCGTCCTCCTGTATCACCAAAAAAATAAAAAAAGAGTGGGAGCAGTTTGCTTACGTATTAAATGAAGTGCGTTATCCACTTCTGGCTTAGTATCTAATAAAACATTGCAGTAATACCTCATACTGAGTTTGGACATGAATCTGGGAAGCACATGACCTCCGCTGTTTATCATTTTAAACAAAGAATGAGTTTTTAATTTAATAATTTTATTGACTAGTTTTAAAATTTTTATATATTTTAAACCAAAAAAATTAGTAAGACCTATATTAAATTGATAGAAAATCCGCGGTTGACCAAGAAGAACATAGAGCCAGGCGGAGGCAGGGGAATTTCATCCTTTTATTTTTGTTTATTGCATTTTCTTTTCGTATTTGGAGGAATGGGCCAATGGGTAATGGCTCAGACAATACCATGCTGATGTATGGGCCCCACCTGTATTTTGTTTGATTTGTCAAGAGCTCTTTTATATTATAGTTCGCGAAAAGGTTGCCAATAAAGACTTGATAGTGTCCCACGTTTTTCTTAAGAACATCTGGCTGATGTTCCTACCATACAAGTTTACCACTCTCAACCACCAACTGTACTCTTCTTCCAAACAAAATTGTGGTTCCTAGCCCCACCACCTTGAGTGAGAGTATACCAGAAGCATCTTGACTTATTTATGGATCTTAGTGCAACAAAATGTTATCTCATAATTTTTTTGGTATAAATATCATAGAAAATTTTGTAATTAAGCTCTCCTATAATATTACCTAAATTTATTATTATTAAATCATATATACGGGCTTAAATAATGTTATTTGATAATTCATAATTGTACTAGAATACTTTAGCTAAGATAGTGGGCAATTTGCAATAAACTCCACTTCAGCTAGGAAAAATCTGTTTACTTAATTTGGAATACAATAATTAACAAAATTGAACATGGTTGCTAAATTTATTAAATTTTATAAACTAATTTATGAAATTTAATAAATTTAATAATTTAAATTATATATTATAAGAATTAAATAAAAATAAAATTATAAAAAAATTTATTATAAATTTTGAAATTATGGCAACCGTATACACCTGTGAACATTGAGTGACACTAGTTTCACATAATTAAAAATATCATTCTCACATAATTATATAAAAATTATTGAATGATATGAGTCTCACATTATATAATGCAAAACTCACATTATTAAAAATTCTCACATAATTATAGAAGAATGACATATCTAGAATTATATTGGAGGATCCCTGATCATTTTAATATCCTCGGCACTAGCCTATTCATTAACAAAATCAAATTCTTGAATAATTTTTGTTGGCAAAAAATGGTAGGATTTTGTATGCGTAAATAAAAATTTAAAGGTTATTATCGAATAATACATATAAGTAAATAAAAAAGAGTATGACAAATTTTAATTCAAAAAACTTTCCAATACAAAGGAAAGATTTGTTGAACAAATTTAAAAATATCTCACTATATTAAGAATAAGTACAATTTTTTCTCTACACTCTCAAGAGCTGCACCAATTATATAGTGACACTTGTGGAGAGACATCTATTGAAATGCTACTTTTCTAGTAATTGCAGTCTGAAGGAGTAGCAGATTATATTCAATATTTTTCTGAGCATATGTCACATACACACTCTATATTTTACTCAAATTATCTATACCTCTTCATTCGAAGGCTCTTGAAAACAGAGGCTCTGTAAGATAGTTCCTCTTTGATAATTTTATTCAATCGAACAGAATACATTATATAGCCTATAAGTCACCACTGTATGCATGATTATAGGATTTATTCTAAGAAATTAAACATCCAATAATTAAGGAAATTAAATCTTCTATAATCAAGAAAATGAAATCTCCTATGATAAGGAAAATTAAATCTCCTCAAGTTAGGAAATTAAATCTCTTATAATTAGGGAAATTAAATCTCCTATAATCAGGAAAGTTATCGCAAAAGGAAAAACAAAAATAATCAATTAATTATTCTCCAACTAATTATTGATTTCTTGGCTATCATCATTAGGGTTAACTATATCATCTACACAATAAGAATGGGTTTCTTCCCATCTTTGGTTTGTTTCATAAAGATAGTGTGATCAACCTCCCCTTGAGTGCAACCAAATTGCTTCATGGCTGTACTAAAACGAGCAGACCATGCTCTAGGTGACTCCTATAATCCATATAGAGATTTCTTTAATTTGCACACCACATGATTTCTCTCCAAATCCTTGTTGTAGTTTCATATATACTTCTTCTTTCAGGTTCCCATTTAGAAGTGCATTCTTTACATCCATTTGGTGCAATTCTTAGTGAACATTGGTAGGAAGGGTAATGAGGACTTATTGAATTCAACATGGCCATAGGTGCAAAGCTTTCTTCATAACCAATCTCATGGGTTAGAGTATAAGCCTGTGCAACTAACCTCGCCTTGGGTTTGTCTACTCCATAACAACAGCTCTCCATTATGGGTCCTGGATTGCCTCATGTATATCATTGGGGACTTCAATGTGGTTAACTTTTGAAACAATAGCCATGTTTAGTGCATGACCAAACTCCTTCTAATGACAACAGGAATATCAAGATTAGAGCTGTCAATTTTACAATCTAAGGTTTAAGGTTTAGATTTCACATTTAAGGGTTTTAGGTTTTGTGGTTTAGAGTTTGAGGTTTAAGGTTTAAGGTTTAACGATTCAAGGTTTGGGGCTTTGTAGTTTAGAGTTTAGGGTTTTAGGACTAGGGTTTGGGGTTTTGCAATTTAGGGTTAAGGTTTGAGGTTCCATAGCTTAGGGATTAGTGTTTCACAATTTAGGATTTAGGGTTTAGAATTTTGTAATTTAGGGTTTGGAGTTTGCAATTTCATGGTTTAGAATTTTGAATTTTGAGATTTAGGATTTAGGCATGGGGGTTTGATAGTTTAGGTTTTGAGGTTTTGTAGTTTAGGATTTAGAGTTTAAGGTTTAGATTTCATAGTGTAAAGTTCGGGGTTTTGCCATTTAGAATTTAAAATTTCATAATTTAAGGTTTGGGGCTTGGGATTTTGCTATTTAGTATTTGGGGTTTTGTGATTTAAAGTTTATAGTTTAGGGTTTCGTAGTTTAGGATTTTGGGTTTGGGTTTTCATGATTTAGGTTTGAGTGTTTGGTGTTTTATAGTTAAGGGATTAGGGTTTAGGATTTGTTGTTTAAGGTTTAAGGTTTTGCAGTTTAGTATTTGGGGTTTCACAATTTAGGATATAAGTCTAGAGTTTTAAGATTTACGATCTAGGGTTTCAAGATTTTAGTATTTAAGTTTATAAGGTTTAGGATCTAAGGTTTACATTTTAGATTTTAAGTATTAGGATTTAGGGTTTAAAGTTTAGTGTTTTAGAAAAAAAAAAATTAGGGCTTGAAAGATGGGGAGAGTGATTAAGTACTTTAAGTTTGAGAAATTGGAGGAAGATTGGTGGAATGAGTTAAGAAACTCCTTCACTTGGCTTTAATTTTTTGTCATTTGTTAAATTTAAGTAGAATTTGATTAGAGGGGATTTATTGTTAAGTTGTTTGAGTATAGAAGGTACTTTGTAAAATTTTAAAATATAGGAAGGCTTTTAAAAAGCACTTAAATATAGAGAATTATTTAGATTTAATTAAAAATATTTGATATCCAAAAAACATAATATTTTTCTCATAAAAATAATATTTTTTATATTTATTAAATTAAATAAGGAATTAATGTAAATCTAAATAATATTATCTAAACTTATAAAACTAAAATTGTCTATTATTAAAATTTCTTCATAAATAATCAAGACAAAACATAGGCAATCAAAAAATAACTTGAATGTAATATTTAACTAAAGAATCAATTATACAATAAAAAAATTAATTAAACACCAAAAACTATTAAAAAAAAGTGTAAACGTATAGAAAGAACTAGACTTATCAGTCAACAATTAGGGGTAGGTATGGCTTGGTTTGGGTGAGGGTGGGTTCAATTTCTCTCCACCTAACTAATTTAAGAAAGGTAAAAATACTAGCCAATTTTGGCCAAATGATCTGTGTAATCCAAAGTATTCTGGATTGGTTGGGTTACAGCGATTTGGGTGGGTTCCAACAGGCTGAGTTGTTCTGGTTGCATTTGCATCTTCTTGCATCTGGGCATTCAACAGAGCTATCAAAGCTTCTTTGTGCATCTATGCTTGCTTGAAAGTTTTATATCTAAGCATCTTCTTTATATCCATGTTTGGCACAATCGTTGAGCAAGATCTAGACTGAGAGTTGTGATAGTGTGGGTTAGGGTTAGAAACTTAGAGATGCAAAAGGGAAGTTTGAGAGAGAAGAGAGGAGAACTTGGGAGTTGAGACTTGAGATAGAGGAGATGGAGTGGTGGAGTGGTCAAATTTATGAGCTGGGCTCACAGGATTGATTTTTCTTTTGCATTTTTCTAGAACCTTTGAGAGGTTTGTGAATGTGAACTTGAGTTCACACTTGATAACCACATCATATCCTATCTTAGGGGAAAGACGATGCTATGCTATAGTCTCATACTAGGACATGGTTTATTTGTCATGATCAAGCACGTGGGTTGATAGCATGTTGAGTGTCCCTTGGCTTCTGTGTTTATGCCCACCCCATTTGAAGCATTTGAAACTGAAGAAATAATAATGATCGAATTGGTTGTTAAACAATGACGGGTTAAGATAGCAATTTTTTAGGTTTTGATGAGTTACCTCGGTCAAGGTTGGTTTTTCAAATTGATATATATTATATATTTACCCGCATACGATAGTGTATAGCAATTTTTTTTTTCAAACAAAATGTAAAAAATGCTTGGTTATTAATAACCATCCATTATTATGAGAAGTTAAAATTTTTAATTATTATTTTTATTTTATTTTTAACATAATTTATACAATAAATATAATGAAAAGACAGTAAATTTCAAATCCTATCTAAAAATTATAATATATAAATAAATAGAAATTGAAGTTGAACCTTTCATTTCATGGTACTAGAATCATTTTCCTAAGCTTTGCCAACCATATCCTAATGTTTTTAAAGGTATGTGCATACCTAAAATACCCATAATCCCTATGAAAAATGATATGTATATGCAGTTCTGCGTATTATATATGTTTGTGTAGATACACATTTAAAGAAGAGAGAATGAAGTTATTAGAACATCACTATTAGAAATTGCTTAATTATCAACAAATTTTTATTGATGGATTTGGCATCAATAAAAGTTTAAAAAAGTCATTTTAATAATCTCTCAGTATATCTGATGTAATATTTTACACAATTAGACATGAAAAAATGTGTTTCAAATTAATTTATTGGTAAATCAATTAAACAACAAAAAAATATATTTTTATTCTTTTCACTAGTCAAAAGTATTATCTATTGATAAATTTATTAATAAATAAAAAATTATTCTTTTGCATAACTTTTTATGATATTCGTTGGTACAAAAATTAAATCCATTGAAAATTTGTCTTTTGGTCTTTTCATTGTGACCATTGCAGGGATTCCTTATTGTAGCAATGATCCCTTGTCCTTTTGGGATTATCGACACATCATAGTAGAGACATCAGAGTCTCCATCTTAATTGAGGATATACTAATGGATAGTTATCCATTGGCAATCCTTAGGTTGAAACATCTAACAGCTTAGGTGGCAAATTTGAATTTTTTAAAAATTTTTTACTATTAAAAAAATTTGCAAAAAATAAAATTGTTGTCATTGTACTAAGCTTATAAATAGATCCATATCTATCAGTAAGCCTTTATTATAAGGAGGTGCACAGCCTCGCTCTACCGTGCCTCACTTCTCCTCTTCTATTTTCTCTCTTCTTCTCAATTGGTAAGCTTACCTTCAACCACTTTCTGACCATATTCTGGCAACACTTCGATCATTTACAACCTCTTATAGAGAATTTTGCTACTTTTTTTTATATTTTTGTAATTTGATATTAATTTTTACATAGTTTATTTCTTATTTATTTAGTTCTTTTGATATTTTCTTCTTCACTTTATTTTTAGCCTTTGTAAGAACTATTTAATCAACTATCTACTCTTTTTTATGTTGTTTTTCAATTTCTATGAATGTTTGTATTACTTTTTCTTATAATTTATCTTAAACTTATTGTATATGACATTATAATTAATAATTTAATATTATTATAACTTATGTTGATTGTTGTGGCTGAATCTTGATTTTCAATATATTTGATTTTATCTTAGTCAATGTATGTAGCATTATATTATTATAGTTGATTATGCTGTGATTGATATACATAGGTTTAAAATTTTTTTGTGTCTATATACATGATTTTATGTCTATGTAGTGGGTGAATCTTGAAATTTTATCTTTTTCTTTTTTGTACCAATGAGTCCCCATTCCTAAGAAGGGACTATGCCAATTTTTTTTTTAAATTTGTATTTATGTGTTTAATAGGATGATATTGAACTTCAATTGTATTTACATTAACTTTTGAGAATTTTAAAACAAAATTGTTGAATTAGAGTTTTTAATTGTGATTCCTTTTTATAAGTAGATGTTCATGAACTTTATTGTATTAGGTTTTAATTTTAAGTTTATGTTAGAGTTGGAATTTTGTTAAAGTAATTATGTGTTAATGAAGTTATCTAGGTTATGTTAGAGTTTAAAATTAGGTTAAAGTTTTTGTTAGAGTTGTTAAATTATGTTAGAGTTTTTGTTAATGTTAGAATTTCTTTAATTAAGTTTATGTCAACGGTTCTCATGATAATGGCTCTTCTAATGCATTTTAATTTTTATAACCATTTTTAGGATATGGTAAGACTTTTAGTAATTATGGATAAATTTTATTGTCATGGTTAGATAATTTATTGTAATATTTGTATAATTATTTGTACATTTATTTAAATGTTATTGTAATATTTGGATAAATTTTGGTACTTTTACTAAGGAATACTCATCCCTTGGTAAAAATTAAACTTGTGATTCTATGGAAAGAAATGAAATAACCTTGGTAAAATGTATTTTTACTAAAAATTGTATTATATCAATGGATCCTTTTTAATTTTATCAACTACAATCTACTGGTAAATTTCTAATGTTTCAAAGAGATAGAAAGAGACAGAGATAAAGAAGTGTTAGAGAGAGTGAGAAAGGAAGAGGGAGAAAGAGAGAGTGAGAGAGAAGTGTCAAAGAGACCAACAAAGAGACAAAGAGAAAAGAGTTAGAGAGAGAAAGAGATTTAGGGAGAGTGAGTGGTAGATAAAGTGTTGTAGAGACAATGAGAGAGAGCAATAGATAGAGAGAGAATTTTCAAAAAATGCAAGGGAGTGAGAGAGAGAGAGAAAGCAACAACAGAGAGAGTAAGAGAGACAAGTTTTGTGGGGAGAGTGAGTAAGAGAAGTTCTAGAGAGACACTAAAGAGATAGGGAGACAGAGAGAAAGGAATGTTAAAGAGAGAGAGAGAAATAGAAGTTTTAGCTAGAGAGAAAGAGTAGTTTCAGAGAGACAAAGAAATTTTAGATAGACCAAGAACAAGAGAGAGAGAAAGAGAAGTTTTGAAGAGGGAAAGAGTGAGTGAGAAAAAGCAATAGACAAAGTGCCATGGAGAGACCAAGAGAGATATAGAGAAGTTTTGTAGAGGGTAACAGAGAGAGAGAGAAGTTTTGTAGAGAATGAGAGACACTGAGAGAGAGAAGCTTCACATAGACCCAAAGAGAGAGGAAAAGTTTTAGAGAGTGAAAAAGAGTGAGTGAGAGAGAATGGTAGAAAGAGTGTTATAGAGAGACCAAGAGAGATATAGAGAAAGTTTTGGAAGAAGAGAGAGAGGGAGAGATGGAGAGAGTAGAGAGATAGAGAGAAGGGGAGAGAGAAATTTTAAAGACAGCAAGCAAGAGAGGGAGAGAGAGAGAGACAAAGACATAGAGAAGTTTCAGAGAGAGTGGGAGAGATAAAGAGACAAGTTTGAGAGAGAATGAGAGATAGAGAGAGACACAAAGAGAGATTAAGAGAGAGAGACAGAGGCAGAGACAAAGAAACAGAGATAGAGACTTAGAATGAGTGAGAGAAGTTTTTAAAGAGAGGGAGTGACAATGTGAGTGAGATAAGTTTAAGAGACACAGAGAGTGAGAGAAAGAGAGAAAGGGAAGTTTTAGATAGAGAAAGAAGTTTTGGAGTGACTAATGAGAGAAAGTGATGGTGAAAAGTTTCAAAGAGATTGAGAGAGAGAGAGAGAGAGAGAGAGAGAGAGAGAGAGAGAGCAAGAGAGAAGAGAGGAAAAATGAGAGAGAGAAGTTTTAGAGATAGAGAGGTTGCAAAGAGAGATGTTTCAGAAAGAGTGAGAGAGGGAGAAAGACAAGTTTTAGAGAGATCAGGTGAGAGAGAAAGGGAAGTTTCTGAGAGACCAAGAGAGAAAGAGAGAATAAGAAGTTTTAGATAGAGAAAGAGAGTGAGTGAGAGAGTTATAGACAGAATACTATGGAGAAACCGAGACAGATGTAGGGAAAGTCTTGGTAAGAGAGAGAGGGAGAGATAGAGAGAGACAAACAGAGGAAAGTGTTTCAAAGAGATTGAGAGAGATAGAGAGATTTCATAAAGAGTGAGAGAGGGTGAGAGAGAGAGAGAGAGAGAGAGAGAGAGGTTTCAAAGAGAGCAAGTGATAGAGATAGAGAAAGAAGTTTCAGAGAAAGTGAGAAAGAGAGAGAATGAGAGAGATGTTTTAAACAATGCAAGAGAGAGAAAGAGAAGTTTCAAAGAGAGACTGACACATAGAGAAAGCAAGAGAGATAAGTTTTGTGGAGAGATCGAGTTATAGAAGTTCTAGGGAGACACCAAGAGAAAGACAGAAAAGGATGTTTTAGAGAGACTGAGAGAGAGACACTAAGAGAGATATAGAGAAGTTTCACAAAGGTGAGAGAGAGAGGGGGGGAGTGAAGTTTCTTAGACACCAAAAGAGAGAGAGAAGTTTCAAAAAATACAAGAGAGAGAGAGAGCAATAGAGAGAGAGAGAGAAAGACAAGTTTTGTGTAGAGAGTGAGTAAGAGAAGCTCTAGAGAGACATAAACAGAGAGAAAGAGAGAGTAGTTTAGAGAGATGAAAATAGCGACATAGATAGGGAAGTTTTAGATAGTCCAAGAGCAACAAACACAGAGAAAGACAGAAAGAGAGAAAGAGAAGTTTTGTATAGAGAGTGAGTAAGAGAAGCTCTAGAGAGACATAAAGAGAGAGAAAGAGAGGATAGTTTCAGAGAAATGAAAATAGAGAAATAGATAGGGAAGCTTTAGATAGTCCAAGAGCAATAGCACAGAGAAAGAGAGAAAAAGAAGTTTTAGAGAGAGAAAAGAGTAAGTGAGAGAGAGCTATGAACTTAGTGCTATAGAGAGATTGAGAGAGATATAGAGAAGTTTTGCAAAGGGCAAGAGAGAGAGAGAGAGATAGAAGTTTTGCATAGGGTGTGTGAGAGAGAGAAGTTTCACAAAGGGCAAGAGGGAGAGAAGTTTCACAAAGAGTGAGAGACGCTAAGAGGGAGAAGTTTTAGAGAAAGTAAGAGAGAGAGAAAAGTTTCCCAAAGGGAAAGAGAGAGAAGTTTTGCAGAGAGCGAGAGAGGTTAACAGAGAGAAGTTTCAAAGAGAGTAAGGAAGAGAGAGAGAAATCTAAGAAAAAGCAAGGGACACAAAGTGGGAACTTTCAGGGAGAGGGAAGAAGACAGAGAGAAAGAAGTTTGAGAAAGACCAAAAGAGAGAAGGAAGTTTTAGAGAAAGCAGAAACTATCAACAAGAAGGAGAGAAATAGAGAGAGAAGTTTAAAAGAGAGCAAGAAAGAGAGAGAGAGAAGTTTAAAAGGGAGGAAGGGACAGACATAGAGAGAGGTTTTAGAAAGGGTGAGAGAGACAAATTCTATGGAGAGAGTGACTTAGAGAAGTTGTAGAGAGACATTGAGAGAGAGGAAGAGAAATTTCAGACAGAGAGAAAGAGGGAGATAGAGAAGTTTCAGATAGACTAAGAGAGAGAGGGTGCCAAAGAGAGAAAAAGAAGTTTTAGAGAGAGCATTAGAGTGATTAAGAGAGAGTGGTAGACAGAGTGATGCAAAGAGACTGAGAGATATAGAGAAGTTTTGCAAAGGTAAGAGAGAGAGAGAGGAATAGAGAGAGAACTTTCTTAAACACTCAAGAGAGAGAAAGAAGTCTCACAGAGAGCAACAGATAGAGAAAGAGAAGTTTCAAAGAAAGAGAAGGAGAGAGAGAAAGACAAAGACATACAAGTTTCAAAGAGTGAGAGAAAAACAAAGAAAGTGAGAGAGACAAGTTTTGTTGAGAGAATGGGAGAGAGAAGTTCTAGAGAGACACTAAAAGAGAGAGAGAGAGAGAGAGAGAGAGAAGATTTAGAGAAAGTGAGAGGTAGAGACACAAAGAGAGAGAAGTGTTTGAGAGAGCAAGAGATAGAGACACAGAGTGAGAAGTTTAAAGAGAGCAATAGATAGAAAGAGAAGTTTCAAAGAATGCAAAAGAGAGAGATAGATAGAGAAGTTTCAGAGAGAGCAACAGATAGAGAGAAGTTTCAAAGAATGCAAGAAAGAGAGATTGACAGAGAAGTTTCAAAGAGAGAAAGAGAAAGAAAAATAGAGAGACTAAGAGAGTGAGTTATACAAGTTATAGAGAGAAACTAAGAGAGAGAGTGTGAGAGAGAGAAAGAAAAGTTTCAAATAGAGAGAAAGAGAGTGAGAAGTTTCAGAGAGAACAAGAGAGACATAGAGAGAGAGAGAGGGAAGTTTTAGATAGATCAAGAGAGAGGAAAAGAGAGTCCGAGAATGGTAAATAGAGTGCTATGTTGAGACAAGAGAGATGTAGAGTAGTTTTGTAGAGAGAGAGGTTTCAAAGAGGGTGAGAGAGATAGAGAAAAGTTTTAGAGAGAGTGATAGACACACAGATATAGGGATAGAGATGTTTCAAAGAGAGAGACAAAGACAAAGAGAGTGAGAAAAATAAGTTTTGTGGAGAGAGTGAGCGAGAGAAAGGAATGTTTTAGAATGAGAGAGATAGAGAGAAAGAGAAGTTTTAGGTAGAGAGAAATAGAGGAAGTTTTAGAGTGGCTGAGAGAGAGAGGGAAGTGTAAAAGAGAAAGAAAGGGGGAGAGAAGGATAAAAAGAGAAATTTTAGAGGGAGAAAGAGAGTGAGGGAGAGAAAGTGGTAGATAGAGTGTTACAGAGAGACTGAGAGAAATATAGAGATGTTTCATAGAGAAAAGTTTCACAGAGGGTGAGAGAGAGAGAAATTTGGCAGAGAATGAAAGAGGTTGAAAGAGTGAAGTTTCAGAGAGAAAGTAAGAAAAAAAGGGAAAGAGAAGTTTTAGGTGAGAATGAGTGAGAGACAGACAAGTTTTTATAGAGAGAGTGAGAGAGAGAGAAAGTGAGTGAGTATGAGAGAGAGGGAGAGGAAGAGGGAGAGGGAGAGAGAAGTTCTAGAGAGAGCACAAGAGAGAGGGAGTTTTAAAGAGAGCAAGAGACAAAAAGAAAGAGAGAGAAGTTTTAAGCGAGCAATAGGCAAAGAAAGAGAGAGAGAAGTTTTAGAGAGTGTGACAAAAAGAGGGAGAGAGAGACAAAAAGGGAAGTTTTAGAGAGAGAAATTGAGTGAGTGTCATAGAGAGCAAGAGAGAGATGAGAGAGAGAGAGAGAGAAGTTTCAAAGAGAGTAGGAAAGAGAGAGTGAGAACTTTCAATGAGAGGGAGGGACACAGAGAAAGAGAAGATTCAAAGAGAGCAATGGAGAGAGCAATAACTTCTAAGGTGTGGGAGAAAGACAGATAGAGAAGTTTTAAAGATACTAAGAGAGAGAGAAGTTTCAGAGAAAGCAGGAGACAAAGACATAGAGAGAGTAGTTTCAAAGAGAGCAGGAGACAAAGACACAGAGAGAGAAGTTTCAGAGATAACAAGAAAAAGTAAGAGAGGGAGAGAATGAAAGTGAAGTTTCTTAGACACCAAGAGGGAAAGAGAGAAGTTCCAAAGAGAGCAATAGACAAAGAAGAAGAAAGTTTCCAAGAATGCAAGAGAGAGACAGAGACAGAGAAGTTATATAGAGAGAGAAAGACAAAAGAGCATGAGAGTCAAGTTTTATGAAGAGAGTGAGTTAAAGAAGTTCTAGAGAGACACTGAGAGAGAGAGGGGTGTTTTAGACAGAAAGAGAGAAAAGTTTTAGATAAAGAGAAAGAAAGAAAAGTTTCAGAGAGATAGATAGATAGAGATGTTTTAGATAGACTGAGAGAGAAAGAGGTTTCAAGCAAAGTAAGAGAGAGGGAGACAGAGAGAGAATGAGAGTGACTAATAGAGAGTGCTAGATAAAGTGATGTAGAGAGATCGAGAAAGATATCAATAAGTTTCGTAGGGGTGACAAAGAGAGATCAAGAGAGATGGATAGAGAGAGAAGTTTCATAAACTCCTAAGAGAGAGGGAAGTTTTAGAGAGAGCAACAAACATAGAGAGAAGTTTCAAAGAAAGCAAGAGAGAGAGAGAGAGAAGTAGAGATAGAGAAGTTTTGACAGGAGAAAGAGGAAGACAAAGAGAGTGAGAAAGACAATTTTTGTGGAGAGAATAGGTGAAGAAGTTCTAGAGACACATTAAGAGAAAGAGAAAGAGAAACAGAAAGAGAAAGAGAGAAAGGGATCTTTTAGAGAGAGAGGGAGAGAGAGAAAGAGAAGATTCAGGTAGAGAGAAAGATGGAGAGAAGATTCAAAGAGATTGAGAAAGAGAGAGAGGGAAGCTTGAGAGAGAAAAGTTTCAAAGAGAGCAAAGGCAGAGAGAGGAGTTTAAAGAAAGTGAGAGAGAGATAGAGAAGCTTCAAAGAGAGAGAGAGACAACTTTTGTGGAGAGAATGAATAAGAGAAGTTCTAGAAAGACACTAAGAGAGCAAGAGGGAGTGAAGTTTTAGAGAGACCAAGAGAGAGATTGAGGGAAGTTTTAGAGAGAGAAAAAAAGAGAAAAAGAGGGAGATAGATAAGTTTCATATAGCCCAAGAGAGAGAGGGAAAGAGAAGTTTTAGATAGAAAAACTAAGTGACTGGGAGAGAGTGGGAGACAGAGTATTACAGAGAGACCTAGAGACATAAAAAGAAGCTTTGCAAAGGGCAAGAGAGAGAGAGAGTGAGAAAGGGTGGAAGAGAAAAGTTTCAAAGAGAGCAAAAGAGGAGAGAGAGAAATGAGAAAAGAAAGGTTTATGAGTAAGAATGTGAGAGAGAGAGAAGTGTTAGTGAGAGCAAGGACAAAGACAGAGAGAGAAGTCTTAGAAGGAGTGACAAATAGATATAGAGAGAAGTTTCAAAGAATGCAAAAGAGAAAGAGAGAGACAAAGAAGTTTTAGAGAGAGGGGGGAAAGAGAGAGAGACTAAGAGAGACAAGTTTTGTGGAGACAATGAGTTAAATAAGAACTAGAAAGGCACTAAGACGGAAAGAGAAAACGAGAAAGGGATATTTTAGAGAGAGAAAAAGAGAAGTTTTAGACAGAGAGAAAGAGAATGAGAATTTTTAGAGAGATTGAGAAAGAGAGAAAGTTTCATAGAGAGTGATAGACACAGAGAGAGAAGTTTCAAAGAATGCGAGAGATAGAGAGAGAGAGAAAGTTTCATAGAGAGTGATAGACACAGAGAGAGAAGTTTCAAAGAATGAGAGAGAGAGAGAGAAAGAGAGAGAGAGAAGTTTTGTAGAGAGAATGAGTGAGAGAAGTTTTAGAGAGACACTAAGAGCAAGAGAGAGAGTGAAAGGGATGTTTTAGAATGAGAGAGAGAGGGAGACAAAGAGAAGAAAGAGAAGTTTTAGGCAAAGGGGAAGGGGGAAAAGTTTTAGGGTGACAAAGAAAGAGAGAGAGTGATGAAGTATCACATTAGTTTAGCAGAGAGGTCTTGGATGTTATATATATGAGTTCGCAAACCTCCCATTACAAGCTAGCTTT
This sequence comes from Dicorynia guianensis, assembly GCA_037013595.1. Taxonomy (NCBI): domain Eukaryota; kingdom Viridiplantae; phylum Streptophyta; class Magnoliopsida; order Fabales; family Fabaceae; genus Dicorynia; species Dicorynia guianensis. Next base: position 16,253,935 of record JASUAB010000002.1, on the reverse strand, counting down.
TGAGGTGGAGTTAGGTGGGTTCATATAAGAGAGGGAGATAGAGAAGTTTCAAATATAGCAAAAGTGAAAGAGAGGGAGAGGTCTTAGACAGAGCAAGAGAGTGTGTGTGTGTGAGTGAGAGAGAGAGAGAGAGAGAGGAGAAGTTTCAGAGAGAACAAGAGATAGAGACAAAGAGAAGCTTCATAGAGAGCAATCAACAAAGAGAGAGAAGTTTAAGAAAGAGTAAGAAAGAGATAGAGAGAACTTTCTAATACACTGACAGAGAAAAGTTTCAAAAGGAGTGACAGGCAGAGAAAGAGAGAGAGAGAAGGTTGAAAGAGAACAACAAAATGACAAATAGAGAGAGAAGTTTTGTAGAGAGAGTAAGTGAGTGAGTGAAGTTTTGGAGACACAGATAAAGAGAGAGTGATAGAGAGAAAGAGAAGCTTTAGAGAGAAAGAAAGTTAGTGAGTGTGAGAGAGAGTGAGAGAGAGAGACATTTCAGAGAGAGCTTAAGAGAGAGAGAGGGAGAGAGAAGTTTCTAAGAGAGCAAGCAAGCAAGAAAGAGAGACATTTCAAAGAGAGTAAAAGAGAAAGGGCAAGAACTTTCAAGGAAAGGGGGTGACAAAGAGAGAGAAGTTTCGGAGTAAGTAAGAGAGAGAAAGCATGAACTTTGAAGGAATGCAAGAGAGATAAAGAGAGAAGCTTTAGAGAGACCGAGACAAAGAGAAAGAAAGAGAGAGAGAATGAGAAGTTTTAGACTAAGAGAGAAGAAAGAGAGAAATTTCAGAGAAAGCAAGAGACAATGATAAAGAGATGGAAGTTTCAGAGAGAATATGAAAGGAAGAAAAGGGGAGAGTGAGAAAGAGAAGTTTCTTAGACACCGAGAGAGAGAAAGATAGAAGTTTTTTTTGGACACCAAGAGAGAGCAAGAGAGAGAGAGATAAGTTTAGAGAGTGATAGACAGAGAGAGAAGTTTCAAAGAATGTGAGAGAGGGAAAGAGAGAGTGAGAGGGATGAGTTTTGTGGAGAGAGTGACTTTGAGAAGTTCTAGAGAGAGACTGAGAAAGAGAAGTTTCAAAGATAGAAAAAGAGAGAGAAAAGTTTTAGAGAGACCAAGAGAGAAAGAGGAAAGTTTTAGAGAGAGAAATAGAGAAATTTTTAGATAGACCAAGAGAGAAAGGGAGGGAGGTTTCAGGCAGAGTAAGAGAGAGAGAGAAAGAGAATTTTTAAAGAGAAAATGAGAACCAGTAAGAGAGAGTGGTAGATAAAGTGATGCAAACAGACTGAGAGAAAGTGAGTGAAGTTTCACAGAAAGAGCGAGAGAGAGAGAGTGAAGTTTTATAGAGAAATAAGTTAGAGAAGTTTTAGAGAGACCAAGAGAGAGAGGTTTTGCAAAGAACGAGGGATGGGGCGAGAGAGAAGTTTCTGAGAGAGCAAAGAGAAAAAGATAAAAAAAAAAGAGAGAAAGAAAGCAGTTTCAAAGAGAGAGAGAGAAGTGTTAGAGAGAGCAAGAGACATAGACAAAGACAAAAGTCTTAGAGAGAAGTTTAAGGGGAAGAGAGAGAAGGAAGTGTTAGAAAGAAGTTTAAGGGGGAGAAAGGGGTAAAGAGAGAGTGTAAATATTGGAGAGAAAGGTAGAAAGAGAGAAAAAGAGAGAAAAGAAAGCCTTAGAAAGAAGTTTTAGAGAGAGAGAAATAAGTTTCAGAGAGACTGACAAGAGAGAAAGGAGAAGTTCTAGACAGAGTGAGAGAGAGAGAGAGGTAGTGAGACAAGGAAAGTTTGAGAGAGGGAGAAGTTTCACAAAGAGCAAGAGAGGTTAAGAGGGAGAAGTTTCAGAGAGAGTGAAAGAGAAGTTTGACATAGAGAGAGGGAGTAGTTTTAGATTGAGAAAGTGAGTGAATGAGAAATAGTGAGTGAGAGAAGTTTTCATGAGAAAGAGGAAGAGTGGTTTCAGAGAGAGAGATAGATACAAAGAGGGAGGGAGGGAGAGAGAAGTATCAAAATGAATGTGAGAGTGAGAGAGAAAGACACACGAGAGTGGCAAAGAGTGAGAGAGAGGGAAGTTTTAGATAAAAAGGGAGAGAAAGGGATGATTTAGAGAGAGAGAAGTTTCTAAAGAAAGCAAGAGCAAGAAAGGGGGGAGAGAGACAGATAGGACTAAAAGCAACAAGTTTCATAGAGAGCAAGAGAGACACACTAAGAGACTAAGATAGAAAGAAAAGGAAGTTTCAGAGAGAGTGTAGAGAGAGAAGTTTCGTAGAGGGTGAGAGAGAGAGAGAGATAACTTTTAGAGAGAATGGGAGAGAGAGAACTTTTAGAGAGAGGGAGTAGTTTTGGAGAGAGAAAGAGTGTGAGTAAGAAAGAATAGGAGAGAAAGTGTCTATTAAATACAAAGAGAGGGAGGGAAAGAGAGAGAATTTCACACAGAGAGAGAAACAAAAAGCAAAAGAAAAGATTTTAAGAAAGAAATAAAGAGATAGAAAGGGAGAGAAGTGTCAGAGAGAGAAAGAAGTTTTAGTGAGAGAAAGCAAAGTTTCAAAGAGAGTGAGATAGAGATAGAGTGAGAACGAAAATTTTCTTAACAAGCTGAGAAAACGAGATAGAGAGGAGTTTAAGATGAGCACGAGACATAAAGAGAGAGAGGACGAAGTTTTAAAGAGTGATATAGAGAGAGTGAGTGAGAGAGAGTAACAGACAGAGTCTATGGAGAAGGAGTGAGAGAAAGAGTATGGGGAGACAAAGAGAAGTTCTAGAAAGAAAGAGAGAGAGAGAGAGAGAGAAAGAGAGAGAGAGAGAGAGAAGTTTTAGAGAGAGCAAGAAAGTAATTTTAGAGAGAGAAAGAGTGTAAGAGATTGTGGGAGGGAGGGAGGGAGAGATGGAGAAGTTTTAGAGAGAGAGAGTAAGTGAGAGAGATAGAGAAATTTCAGAAAGATAGAGTAAAGAGTAAGAGAAGTTTTAGTGAGAGAGAGAAAGCAAATGAGAGAATTCCACAAAGAGTGAAAGAGGGTGACGAAGAAAAGTAATAAAGGGTGTGAGAGTGAGAAAGAGAAAGAGCAATTTTAAAGAGCAAAGAGAATGAGTGAGATAGAGTGGTAGAGAGAGTGTGCGAATGTTAACAAGAGAGGGAAAGAGAGACTAAGCAAGAGAGAGAGAAGTTTTAGAGAAAGTGAGAGACAAAGACAGAGAGAGAAAGAAGTTTCAGTGAGAGCAAGAGAGAGAAAGTGAGAGAGAATGAGAGCAGTAAGTTTCAAAGAAACTAATAGAGAGAGAGAGAGACAAGTTTCAAGGATAGATAGAGAAAGAAGTTTTAGAGACACCAAGGGAGAGCAAGAGAGGAGTTTTAGAAAGAGAGTGAGAAGTTTTACAGAGAGAAAGAGAGGGATCTTTAAGGAGAGTGAAAGCCATTTTGCACAGAGAGAGAGATGTTTTAGAAATAGATGAAAAGAGAGAAAGAACTTCAAGAGCGAGCGAGAGAGAGGTTTTAGAGAAAATATGAGAGAGAGAGAGAGAGAGAGAGAGAAAGAGAGGAAAGAGAGGGAGGAAGAAGTTTGAGAGAGAGTGAGAGAGAGAAAGAAGTTTCAAAGGGGGTGAGAGAGAAAGAGAGAGCGTGTAGCAGCAGAAATAGAGACAGAGAAAGAGTTATTTTAGAGAGAGAGAAAAATTTCATAGAGACCAAGAGATGGAGAGAGGGAACTTTTAGAGAGAGCAAGAGAGAGAAATGCTTTAGAGAGATCAAGAGAGAAGATTCAGAGAGAGCAAGAAAGAGAGAGAGATAGAGACGAAGAGAAGTTTTTGAGACACACAAAGATAGTAGTAAGAGAAATTTTGGTGAGTGTGAGAAAGAGGGGGAGACAGATAGTGAAGTTTAAGAAAGGGCGAGCTAAGAGAGAGAAGTTTTTGAAAGAGTATGAGTGAGAGAAGAGGAAAGAGAGAGAAAGAGGATTTGGAGAGTGCTAGATAGATAGAGAAAGAGATATTTTCAAAGAAAGAAAGAAAGGGAATTTTGGAGAGAGAGCACGTAGGAGGGAGTGCATTGCAGGGATAGAGAGAGACACACACAGAGAGTGAGAGAGAAGTGTTAGGGAGAGAAGGAGAGTTAGTAAAAGAGAGAAACTTTAGAGAGAATGAGAGAAAGAAGCTTCAAAGAGACTGAGATAAAGAAAGAGAAAGGGAGAGAAGTTTTTAAGAGACTAAGAGAGAGAGAAAGTGAGAGAGAATGAGAGAATTTTCAGAGAGAGTGAGAGAGAGAAAGAGAGACATAGCTAGAGAAGTTTCATAATAGTTTGAGAGGTGATGAAGAGAAGTTTCAGAAAGAGCCAAAGTGAGAGAGAGAAGGAGAATGAGTGACAAAGTGTGGGAGAGAGTGTTAAAGGGAAAGAGAGTATGTGAGTCTTGGTGAGAGAGGAAGAGAGAGATAATGCAAGTGCAAGTGAGAGAAGTTTCTGAGAAATAGAGATAGAGAGAGAAGTTTTAAAGAGAGCAAGAGATAGAGATAGAGAGAAAAGCTTTAGAGAGTGGAAGTGACAAAGACAAATATAGAGAAATTTTAGAGAAAGTGAGAAAGAGACAAAGAGAGAGAAAGAGAGAAAGAGAGAAAGAAAGAAGTTTCAAAGACAGTGAGAGATAAAGAGAAATAAGTTTTAGAGAGAGCGAAAGAGAGGGAGAGAAGTTTTTGGGAGAGTTGGAAAGAGAAGTTTCAAAGAGACTAAGGGAGAGAAAGAGAAAGAGCAAGAAAGAGAGAGAGAAGTTTTAGAGAGTGAGACCAGTACAGAAAGAGAAAGAAGTTTCAAGGAAAGCAAGAGAGAGAGAGAGAGAGAGAGAGAGAGAGAGAGAGAAGTTCCAAAGCGAAAGAGAGAGACACACAAAGAGAGCAACAACTTTCAAGGAGAGGCAGAGAGAATGAGAGAGAAAAGTTTTAGAGTGACAGAGAAAAAAGTTTTAGAGAGAGAGAGAGAGAAAGAGAAGTTTTAGAAAGAGAATGAGTAGTTTTAGAGTGCATAGTTTTAGAGTGCATGAGTGTTACAAAGAGGGAGAGAGAGACAAAGAGAGAGAGAGGAGTGTGTGCTAGAGAGAGAGTGGTACAAAGGGAGTGTATGTGTGTTGGGGAAGGAGAGAATGCAAGACAGAGATGGAGGGAGAAATGTAATAGAAAGAGACATGTTGGGGAGAGAGAGAGAAAGACAAGTTTTAGAGAAGGACAAAGAGAGAGACATGTAGGGGAGAGGGAAGGCAAGTTTTAGAGAGAAAGAGAGAGAGTTTAATAAAGAGACCAAGAAAGATAGAGAAGGCAAGAGGGGGGAAGAAAGAAGTTTTTGAGAGAGAGAGAGAGAGAGAGGGAAATAGAAGTATGAGAGAGAAACCAAGGGAAGTTTTGAACACAAAGAGAGAGAGAGAGTAATAGAGAGAGAGAAGGAGAGACAAAGAGAGTGAGAGAGAGAAAGAGAGAGAGTGAGCATGTTGGGAGAGAGAGAGAGAGAGAAATGTGTAGGAAAGAGAGAGAGAGGGATTGAGATAAAGAGAGTGTTGCAGATAGATAGTGTGCATGTAAGAGAGTAAGAGAGAGAGAGGCAGTTGGAGAGAGAGTGTATTGGGAGAAGAGAGAGAGAGACAAAGATAAACTGATCAAAACAGATAGAGAAGGTTTAGAAAGAGACTAATAGGGAAGTTTAGAGACGAAGAGAGAAGGAGAAATAGTGAAACAAAGAGGGCCAATGTGTGCATGCTTATGGGAGAAAAAGATGGAGAGAGAAAGAGAGGTAGAGTGTGTGATAGGGTGAGAGAGAAAGGTTGTTGGGAAGGGATAGAGAGGGATGGAAAGAAGGTCTTGGAGAGTGAGAAAGATAGAGAGAGAGAGTGTGTGTGTGTGTGTGTGTGTGTGTGTGTGTGTTGGGAGCAAAGAGAGAGACAGAGATAGAGAACTGGGGAATGGGGGAGAGAGAGTGAGTGAGAGGGAAATATTAGCAGATAGAATGATAAAAGTTTTAAACAAAGGGAGGATTTGGATAGAGAGAGGAATTTTATAGAGTAAGTGAGAGGGGGAAAGAGGCAAATAAAGAGTGTGTCAAGTTCAATTTCTTCCATTATATCATACTCTTTTTCTTAGTTTTAGAGAATGAGTGTGAGAGAGAAAGTGAGAAATGGAGAGACATATTGGAGAGAGAAAGAGATGTGTTAAGTCCAGTTTCTACCATTATACCATACCCTTTTCTTAGTTTTAGAAAGCAAGTGAGTGAGGGAGAGAGAAAGAGGCAGAGAGAGATTGCTAGGAAGTTAGAGAGAGACAGGGAGAGAGGTAAAGAGAGAGAGAAGTTTTAGAGAGAGGGAGACAAACATGTTGGAGAAATAAAGAGGGAAGTTCTAGAGACAGAGACAAACACGTTAGACTGAGAGAGAGAGAGTGTATGTGTTGGGAAGAAATAGAGGACAAGATAGAGAGAGTAAGGGAGAGAATGAGAGAGAAAAGAGTGTTAAGTCTAGTTTCTTCCATTATACCATACCCTTTTTCTTAGTTTTAGAGAGTGAGGGAGAAAGTTAAAGGGAGAGACAAAGTGTTAAGAAAGGAGCAGGAGAGATAAGGAGAGATAGATAAAGAGACAGGAAGAGAGATAGAAGAAGAAGTTCCAGAGACAAAGAGAGTGAGTGAGAGAAATTTTGCTCAGAGATAGGGCGATAGAAGTATTAGAGAGATGGCAAGAGCAACAAAGAGACTAAGAGAGAGAGAGAGAGAGAATAATGGGGGTAGAGAGAGTGTTTAGTAGGGAGCAAGAGAGATAGAGGAAGGGTATTGGGGGGTGAGAGAGCAAGAGACAGAGAGAAGGGGAGAGGAAGTTAGGGAGGAAGCAAGAGAGATAGAGAGGTTGCTGGGGAGAAAGAAGTAGTGTGCGTTGGCAAGAGAAAGAGAGACAGATAGAGAAGTTTTAGAGAGATAGAGGCAGACAGAGAGAATGTGCCTATGTGAGTGTGTTGAAGAGAGAGAAAGATTGTTAGGGAGGGATAGAGAGAGATGCAAAGAGGGTGTTGGGGAGAGAGAGGGGGAGAGAGTGAGAGTAGGGGAGTAGGGGAGGGAGAGTAAATGAGTGAGAGAAAAATTTTTGGCAAAGAGACATAGAGTGACAAGTTTTAAATAGATAGAAGATTTAGGGAGAGAAGTTTTAGAGAGTGCTGGGAGGGAGAAAAAGAGAGATAGAGTGTCAAGTTCAATTTCTTCCAATATATCATACCCTTTTTCTTAGTTTTAGAGAGTTAGTGTATGGGAGTGAGAGAGATAGAGAGACATGTTGGGGGAAGAGAGGAAGGAAGAGAGAGTTTGTGTTGGGGAGACAAAGAGAGTGTTGACAAGGGAGAAAGAGAGATAAAGAGGGAGGCTGATAAAGGGAGAGGGAAATTGTTGGGAACTTAGAGAGAGACAGGGAGAGAGGTAAAGAAAAAGAGAAGTTTAAGAGAGAGAGAAAAACATGTCAGAGAAGAGGAGAGAAGGAAGTTTCAAAGATGAGACTTGTTGAAGGGAGAGAAAGCAATGAGAAAGAGCAAGAGAGAGGAATAGTTTGTTGGATAGAAAGATAGATGGGGTGAGATGGAGAAAAAGAGAGAGATGTATTGCAGGGAGAGAATGTGTTGGGGAGACAAAGAGAGTGTTGAGGAGGGAGTAAGAGAGAGAGAGATTAAGTGGTCTTAGGGTGAGAGGGAGAGAAAGAAAGAGAGAAAGATTGTTGGAAAGTTAGAGAGAGACAGGGAAAGAGGCAAAGAGAGAGAGAAGATTTAGAGCGCAAGAGATAGATATGTTGGATAAAGAGAGAGGGGGAAGTTATAGAGACAAAGAGAGATGTGTTGGACAGAGAGAAAGTGTGTTGGGGAGAGAATAAGAGACAGAGAGAGAGACTGGGAGAGAGAAAAATTTTAAAGAGAGTGAGAGAAGTTTTAAAGAGAGAGGGATCTAGAGAGTGTGAAGTTTTGGAGAGAGAGTTGTTTCAGAGGGAGAAAGAGAGATAAGGAGAAAGAAGTTTTATAGACAGAGACAAGGAGGGAAAGAGAGAAAGGGTTAAAGAGAGTGAGAGAGCGAGAAGTTTTAAAGAGTGAGTGAGAGGGAGAATGAGAGAGAGATAGCGAGAGTATCAAGTTCAATTTCTTCCATTATGCCAAACCCTTTTATTTAGTTTTTAGAGAGTGAGTGAGAGAGAGAGGAGAGAGGGGAAAGAGAGAGTTTGTGTTGGGGCGAGAGAGAGAAAGTGCTGGGGAGACAAAGAGAGACTATTGAGGAGGGAGTGAGAGAGATAGAGAGAGGGAGAGAGAGATTGTTGTGAAGTTAGAGAGAGACAAGGAGAGAGGTAAAGAGTGAGAGAAGGTTAAAAGAGTGAAAGATAGTTATGTTGGATAAAGAGAGAGAGGGAAACCCAAAGTATAAGGCTCAATTTGCAGCTTAACCATCAAGGAGCACCCTTAAGCTTCACCTCTAACATCACTAGGTACTCCACTCATAACTAGTGGCTCCACTTGAAGTCTATTGCACTCATTACAACATCCATCATATTTTTGAACCCCAAAAAGAAAATATGCAACTTTTATAGGTAGTCATATTTAGTGAACTTTCAAACCTAATCTTATATCATGTTTCTTTCATCATTGCAAAACTCTTTCTCTTCTGCAATGTCAACCTACATTTCTACAACCATAAAGGCTTTGTCTACTTGAACCCCAAATTGAAGGTCATGTCTTTCTCTTTCATTTCATAGTCTTCTCTTTGCAATTTGCCTTATGCCTCTGTTGTCATTCTCATATGATCGGAATTTTAAAGACAAAGCCTAGCCTACTAGAAATGCTGAACTTATTAGTAAAATGGATGTTACAACTTTTAATAGTCCATAAGTATAATAAGATATACCTCTCCTAAACCTACATATATTTAAAATTTTTTATTATGAATAAAAATATATGCTTCATAGTTTATAATATTTTTTTTCTTTATGATATAACACTGAAGCCTTGAAGTGGTAGGTTGGTGAGAGGATGGATAATTAAGAAATGGGAATTGATTAACTTTGTAGTTTGTAGTTTGGATTTTGGAGAAGGATATTGTTGGAGTTGGTTGCATTTAATATTAATGAACAATGAATAATTGTGCATTTATACTTGTTTATAATAGTATTGTTATCATGATTCATGTTTGCATTTTTCTTACTTTGTTAGATGTAACAATATTCTAGTTGTAATTTCACTATAGTATGCTAGTTTGTAGGTTTATTGACAAGGAAGTAGAGGACGATGTAGACAAAGAAATTGATGTTGTGATGAATACAAAAGAAAGAAATGATCTGCATTATATTTCGTTCCATTTTAACAATTTTCTAGAATTTGGTGTGTAAGGTGTTGAATTAGGTATTGTGGACATACTTTTATTGCTTTAGCAAGGGGATGGAGGAACTATCAAGCTTCGGTGACATTTAAGGAATGAATTTAATGTTAATCCACTTGATGTTTAAGGCATATGAGTACCACAATTGTTATAACTTGTCAAACTTATGGTTATGTTGATTTTGTTGAACACTAAACAACTTGATTAATGGTTGTGCTATTCAACTTATCACTTATGTTTATGTTAGACACTTAGATTTATGGTTGTGTAACTTGTATCGAATACTAGACTTAGAACATATATGTTAAACTTATGATGTATGTGTTAGACTTATAACATATATGTTGTTTATGTAATTTGTGATTGGAAATGTGATTTTAAAAAAAAGAAATTCGATTAAAAAACAAAAAGTTTGATTGAATAACCTAATCAATTTGAGTTTGAAAAAAATTTACCTCACACCCATCGAGATCGATCAAGTTAAGTCTTGAATACCCCAAACAAAACCTACCAACATCCCTAATTTATTGATATGAATTTTTTAGTGTCATGGCCCACTTATTTTTATTTTAATTTTAAAATAAAGCAAGGGTATTTTGTAATTTTAGTAAAAGTTTTAAAAAACAAAATCTTACTTTTCTCTCTTTGTTTGCAACCCCCTCTTGCTCAATTATTTTTCTCTCTTCTCTCTTTCCTCTCAACCAACACTCACCTCCCCCTCCCCACTTTTCTCTTTCTTTTATTTCCCCTCTCTTCTCTTTTGCCCAACCACTCCCCATTTTTCTCTTCTTGTTCTTCTTCTATAGTGCAATTCCTCTTCTCTTCATTTTCTTCTTTCATCCACCATTTTTATAACAAATTTCACCACACTCAAAGCTCTATTTTGGTTTTCCTTTTTGTAAAATTTTGAATACTCAATTTCATCTTCTTTGAATAATGAAATAACCATTATAATTGTTAGCTTTTATAGTGGGTGTGTGTGCTATGAGATTGAAAGTTTATGGTGCTTTTAAGATCTTGTTCTTATTTTTCTATTGGGTAAGTTAAATCTTTCTTGATGCTTTTATGTTGTCAAAACTTTATGAATTATTAACCTGAATAATTTTCTCAAGATACTCATAGCTTCTATGGTTATGGGAAGTATGTTTTATGGGTAATTTAAGAGTTTGCATACTATTATAGCAATGAGAATTATCATGGAAGGTTTGGTAATACCTTTTGAGTTATTAGAATTATTTTTAAAGTCACTATTGCTTTATAAATCATACATTTTAGTCAAAAATCCTGCTTTGGTAAGGTTCTAGCATGCTATGATAATGGTTGCAAACTCATTAGTAGTATTTTAGTCATGTTAATGTTATTGGACGAAGTTTAATGTATCCTTCAAATTGTTGTATTTTGATAGATTTGATGAAAGCTCCTTGCCTTTCACCTAATTGAGTTGTTATAGGCAGATTGGGATTATTGGTCATTCTGTGAATGTTTATAAGCATTGTAGCACTCTTCTCATTTTCAAAATATTTCTTTCATGATTTTCTTATTTACTGAACTTCACACAATTTACTCATGAAGAAAAATTTTTGTGGATTAAAAAATTGGCATCTTATTTATCTGTTTATAAATGAAATTATAATTTCATCTTCATTTGGAAACAAGTTATTCAGTAAATTTATTTTAGGAAGATTTTATTCAAAGAATATATGTTTATGAATATTTTATTTAAGGTGGTAATATGTTTTAAACAGTTGGGTTTACAATCATTCATATATAATTTTTGATGTTGGATTGAATTTATTTTGTACTTGTACATTGAATGCTGACAAAATGTTTCTCAATGGCTATTTGATAGATATATATATTTATAAGATTTTAGTTATTTTTTTATGGTTGTGGAAAATATTGTGCATGAACCGTATTGCCATTAGTGGACTCCATGTGATGCCATAGCAAAAATGGATCCCATTGGAGAATGATCTAGTGTATACTCCACAGGTACCTCTTGAGACTCTAGGGAATGATTTAGTATATACTTCATAAGATCTCAAGTATTAGCCCTTACAGGAAATGGTTTAGTGTAGACTCCACTTAGGTGATTGCTTGTGTTTCCTTACGATTGTATTGCCTTAGTCTAAATTATTTGAGAAAAGTTAATTTTATAAATCATGATGGGATTGTAACATGCCTACCTTCTATTATTCTTTTAAATTTTATTTTTATGAAATTATTCAAACATCATAGGTTTAAGGAATTTCTAAAGTTATTTCTTTACAAGATGGTTTATAAACTTCCTTTGATTAGTGAAGTATGTACTTTTGGTACTAGTTTTGGAAACTGTTATGAAAGGAATTATAAACAAGTAATTTGTAATATATTTTATTTAGTTAAATTTATTTAAAATGTTTAAGCAACACATTGTATGACTTACTTGTTTCCCTACATTGTACATGTGCAGTCACTAAGTCATATGACTCACACTCTTCTAATTTATTTTTTTTTTCTAGATTGAAAGTATATTGCTAGCTGATCTTCAAGGGTGTTGCAATTTAGACCTTGGATAGTGATTCCTCAATCAATTTTTTTTCTTAGTCTTGGACTCCTATGTTTTACAACTATAAGGAATGTCCTTTTTGTTTTAGCCTCTTATGAACCATCATGTATAATTTTAATTGTAATGGCGCATAAACACATTTTGGATATGTTCCTATATCGAAAAATGTTGGTTATTAGATATTATTGTATTTGACAATGTCTATATTTTAGGGGACACTCTGCCAAAATTTCAAAAATTCTATTATTGTGTTTTAAAACCTTTGTTGTGTTTTCTTTATGCTTATTGGGCTAGGCTTGCCAAGCTAAATGAGCTATGGGCTGGTGTAGCTTGTGTATTAGTCATGTCCCTGGTTTCCAAGTTGTGACAAAGTTGGTTCAAAGCTTTGGTATTAGGTCCTAATGGTTGCAAAACCAAATAATGGTAGAATCTAGTTTGTGAGCTATGTACTCGAGTGTAGTTTACAAATAAGAGGCTATCAACATTCATTTCTTTAGGAGTCCCTTATTCCTTGTTTATTCTTAGTGTTTGATAGTTTGCTATCATTTTTGATAAGAATACCTCCAAAGAGTAGAGCTATTACTATAAGAGGTTCTTTCCATCATGAGGCTTTTACTCAGCCTCATGAGAATACTCCTAGATGATGTAGCCATGGTTGCAATAGGAGCAATCAAGTTCGTACCACTAGAGTGATAGGTGAGAAGTCACCAAAGATGAGAAAGGATGATTAAGTGTTTTCCATAATGACTGCAAGACTTTAGGGTGTACAAAAGGTCATGAAAATGTTAGTGAAGTTGTCAAGGGACAACAACAATGCAGGAAGTAACTTCTAGTCAACCAAGAGCCTCAACAATAGACTAGCCAAGACTAACAATAGTCAATTCTTGAATTTAGAGAAGGAGATGTCTCTTTAGCTAACAACATGATTTATAAGGGTGCCTTGGATAAAGCTTTGGTGGTTGAGCAAAGAAGTGAGGAGAGAAGTGAGAAGTTTGGTGATTCATTTAATAGTCTCATTTTTAGGCATCTGAGGGTAGTTACTAAGGTAGTAATAGCAGAGATTTTATGTGAGATGTTGCTCATGGTCATCAAGGTCAAAAGCACTATAGTATGATGTCTACTTCATGCACAACTTGTACAAGGGCACATGTAGGCCCTTGTCGGAAGAATTATGGATAACAAGATCATATAAAAAGGAATTGCTTGATGTTGATCCCACAATCATTCTCTAATAAGGCTTTGGCCCTATCATTAATGTCACCAACTCAAGTTACAGTCCCAATAGGATTGGTTAGTTAAGTTAATAGGTAGGAGCCAAGTACCTTGCAATAGGGTAGTCAAGGTTTTGGAGGAATAGATTCAGAATGTGGTAGTCAAAGGCAGCTTGGCCAAGGATAGACTAACATCTTTGCCATGGCTCATCAAGATGTTCAAGCATTTGATGCAAATTCCACAAGTATATTTTCCAAGTAATTCTTTGAAGTCCAAACTTTATTTTGACATAAGGTCATGCATTCGAGTGATCTTAAAGAATGTAAGGTTTAATTGCACTAATGCTTGAAAGGATAATTTCTAGCAACTTAAGACTTGCATGATGTCTATAACAATCTTTGCCTTACTTTTGAGCATTGATGGTTTATAGTGTGCTGTAATATTTCAAGAGTTTGTTTTTACATGGATGCTTATGGAGCATAAGGTTATTACTTATTTGTTTAGACAACTTAAGAAGCATGAGCAAAATTACTCTACTATGATTTGGAGTTAGCAACCATGGTGTTTGTACTAAAGATTTGGAGGCACTATCTTAAAGGAAAAATTTGTATGATTTTATTGATCATAAGAGATGCAATTACATTTTGAAAAGGGAGAACTAAATTTAAAATAGAGATAATGGTCAACACTATTAAAAGGGCTATGACTACATCAATAGAATATCTATGGACAGCTTGGCACACATAGAAAGGTTAAGAGGCCCATGGCAAGGAACTTCTTGTGCTTGAGAAAAGGGGTGTACAATTGCCACTTACTAAAGCAAATGCATCATTGGATTATGTACAACTTCGTTCAACTAGTGTTGTCAAAAGCCGACTATGGTTGTATGGCTTGGTTGCTTGGCAACTTATAGCCATGTCATTTTACATGGTTTAGCCCTTTATAAATTATTTTCTAAAAAAAATACCCCCTTGTTCTCCCTATTTGCTTCTAGAACCTAGCCTCTCTCTCTCTCTCTCTCTCTGATTCCCTTAATTGTTGGCTTTGATTTTATTGGTCATATTGGCACATAGACAACAAACATAGATTGTTAGATAAGTTCTCTTTGGTTTCTCTCTTTCTTTTATGATCTTATAGCCTCTCAACCTTTGACCTAAAATCACATGTTTCTATCCTTTATTTTAATCTCTTTCTTGTTGCGTATATATTGGAATGTGATGCTTTTTTTTTTTTTTTAATTTCTACCACTTTTTAAGGCTATTTTAATGTTTTTAATTTTAATAGACAATAAGTAATGCTTTTAAATTTGCTACACACTTGGGCAATATGTAAAGTTGAATTTAAGTTTTAAACTTTTAATCTATTTCTTCTTTTCTTAAAGGATGCTTAAAAGTTTGATAAACCCTTTGACAATATTAAGTTTTAAACTTTTAAAATTTTTCTTCCTTTGTTCGATCTTATTTTTAAATCTAGTAGACAATATATAACGCATCTAAAATCAAAATCTTTTGAACTTACAACTTATTATTCTTGTTTTCTTTCTCAAAGCAGTATCATCTTTTATTCCCAATCTCTGTTTTATGTCTTTCAAAATTTAATACAGTTGCTACAATAAAAAAAAAAAAGAATTACCTTTAGTCATTGCTTTTTAGTTCTTGCAATGAAGATTGCTCATTTGTTTGTATCTATGTTTTACTATTTTTTAAAAATTACTTTAATTTTAGAGTTGGTAAGATTTAGATCTTGTTATTTAGTTATGTGGGCACTTAAACCTTGTTTAATTTTATGTTCCTCTATATATTATCATACATATTTAAATAAACTATAGTTTTTCATTATTATCACCATTTTTGTCAATAGTTACCACCGTGCCATCCATCATTGCTTCATCATTTATTTTGAGGTTGCTACATTTAGTATCATTTGCCATTAATGACACTGGTTAAAAGGTATTAAAACTTCTCTGTATCAAGATACTTGTTTGGTTTAAGGTTCTAAAAGATGAGGAGAGTGATAAAGGTTTTTAAATTTTCAATTAACTTTAGTGGTGATGTAGTATTAGTAACATGTTTCAAATATTGGAGAATTGCACAAGAAAGTTTTGTTAGAAGCTCATTATTTTGTCTATATTGTGCCTCAAGGTTTCATTGAGATGTTTAAGAATTAAAAGAGCGGTACTTTTGGGCAAGAATAAAAGGAGATAATTGATTATGTCTCTCATTGTTTGGTGTATGATTAGGTGAAAGTGGAGTGTAAAAAGAAGGGATTAGTGTGGATCATTGGAAGCTAAGCATGGCTAATGGATTTTCTTTCTTTCTAAAATATTTGCTAAATGTACCCACACCTCTTTAATTCTCACAGTAAATAAATTGTTTTAGTATTCAGGAACAAATTCTTTTAAGATGGGAAGAATGTCATGGCTCACTTATTATTATCTTAATTTTAAAATAAAACAAGGGTCAAGGGTATTTTTGTAATTTCAATAAAAGTTTTCTCTCTCTATTGGCAACCCTTTCCCCCTTAATTATTTTTCTCTCAATTGACACATACCTCCCCCTCCCCACTTTTCTCTTTCTTTTCTTTCCCCTCTCTTCTCTTTTGCCTAAACACTCCTCTTTTTTTTCTTCTTCTTCCATGGCTCAACTTCTCCTCTCCTCTTCACTTCATTTTCTTCTTTCTTCCACCATTCTGATCACAAATTCCTCCACACCCAAAGCTCTATTTTGGTTTTCCATTTTGTATAATTTTAAATACTCAATTTTATCTTCTTTAAATCATGGAATAACCATTATAATTGTTGGCTTTTACATAGATCAAAAGTTTATGGTGCTTTTAAGATTTTTTTTTTTTTTTTTTTGCATTTTTCTACTAGGTAAGTTAAATCTTTCTTTATTCCTTTAAGTTTTCAAAATTTTTTGAAGTCCTAACCTCAATAATTTTTCTCTTGATACTCAAAGCTTCAATACCTTTTTATATGTTTTCTAAATTATTTTTGTTTGCTATATGATTTAATAAAACTTTTCTTAAGTAGTTATGGTTATGGAAAGCATGTTTTATGGGTAATTTAAGAGTTTGCATACTTTAGAGCTATGAGAATTATCATGGAAGTCTAGGTAATGCGTTTCAAGTGCTTAAAATTTTTTAAAAGTAATTGTTGGCATATTAATCATAGATTTTAGTAAAAAATCCCACTTTGGTGAGGTTCTGGCATGTCGTGGTGATAGTTGCACAATTCTTTGTAGTATTTTAGCTATGTTAACACTATGCGCATAGTTTAATGTACCCTTCAAATTGTAGTATTTTGATAGATTCGATGATAGCTTCTCACCTTTCACTTTATTGATCCATTAGAGGTAGATTAGGATTAATGGTTATTCTATGAGTTTTCATGGGTAATTTAAGAGTTTGCATACTTCAGAGCTATGAGAATTATTATGGAAGTCTAGGTAATGCATTTTGAGTACTTAGAATTTTTTTAAAGTAATTTGTTTTGAAATTGACCCTTTTCCTTCCAAATCAGGGATTTTAGGAGATTTATTGAAAAATAACCCCTTTCCTTCCAAGTTAGGTTTTTAAAAAGTAATTTTGTTTTACAAAAACCCATTTTCTTCCAAATTGATGTTTTTGAAAAATGATTCTTAAAGCAGACCCCTTATTGGGGTTTTTGGAGAATGGTTCTTTCTTTTAAAAGACCCTTTCCTTACAAATTGGAGATTATGGAAAACATTTTTACTTTAGAAATGACACATTTCCTTCTAGATCAAGGTTTTGGAACCAAGTTGGGGACTTTGTAAAATAGTTGGAAGAAGCCTCTCTCTTCCAAATTGGGGCTTTGGAAAATATTTTTGCTTGAAAGAAATCACTTTATTTGTGATATAGGATTGTTGCAGTCCCACTCCATGATTTTTAGGATAGAGGGATCCAATTGTTTACCTAACTTAATTAAGGTTTTTAATTAAAGATCTTAATTAGGGGACAAAATTTAATTTCTTTCCCTAACTTGATTAAGGTGTCCTAGCTTATCTAGCTTGACTAATGATAAGGAAAAGATGTGGCTTGCCTAGCTTGACTAGGTTAAGATCAAAATCCCTAAATTAGGCTTGACCTAGAAGGGTACATTTTATTTGTTTTTAAAAAGGCTCAATCTTCAACCAAATGTGAATGTACAAGTGCGTAGGATTTTAATTGCATGTGCAGAAACTTTTTATTGTGCAAAATTTATGAACACAAAATAGAATTGCAGAATATGCAAAATCAATTTTTATGCTTGCAGAATATAGAAAATTGAATACCCAATATGTGCAAAAAAGAAAACATGATCATATGCTAAAAAAATTAACATGCTATTATGTACAAATTTTGGACATGTTAACGAGTATGCAAACTACAAATCACATGCACAAATTAAAATTTGATCCTAGCTTGACTAAGATCATAGCCATAATTCCTACATAGTTTAAGAGCAACATGAAAATGACGAGAAGGAAAAGAACGACTCACATTCCTTGTGCATACCCTCCCTTGGCCTTGGCTAGACAAAAGGGAGACTAGATGCCTAAATATACTCCTTGTTGGAGTTTATAAAACAAAGCCTAGTCTTGTTCTATTAGAAAGAACAAGCTAGCAAGGTAGATGGGTTTAATCCCTTGTGTACTTCTTGAAGGAGATTTAGAAGAGAAAGTTAGTGTAATTCTATGAAAGAGAACAAAATAGCACAACATTAGAGAGGGGAAATTTTCCATGTACTCCTTGAAGGAGATTTAGAAGAGAGAGCTAGTGTTGTTCTATAGAAGAGAACAAACTAGCCAAAGTAAGGGAGAGGGAATTCTTTTTTTATACTTCTTGTATGAAACATGCTATTTATAGGGGTAAAGATTCAAACAAAAGAATAAATGGACATAATGGTTTTTGAATCCTCCTAAATGCCTTGTCTTCTTCACAAAATTTTCACGTGTCTCAAATGACTTCAATGTAGTCATAAAAATCCCCCTTAATGCCTTGTCTTCTTCACAATTTTCACATGTCTCAAATGACTTCAATGTATACAAAGGAATAAGTAGTCATAAAAATTGCTCTAAATGCATTGTCTTCTTCACAATTTTCACAAATCTCAAAGCATGTGAATCTTTTCCTTCAATTGGATTCATTTGGGCCTTTTGTGCTTGGGTTTCTCTTCCTTTCTTTATTTTTTCTTGCTTTCCTTTTTTTTTTCTTTAGGGGGGGCTAAGGCTTGTTAGATCAATACAAAATAGAAAAGGATTCAAGGGTGGCCAATTAGGCTCACAACACTTGGGCTAAAATTTAAAACCAAAAACTTAAAAGTGAAATACAAAATAAAATTAAAAGAAGAGGTGTACTAGACAAAATGTTGTGTCTATAGAGGTTTGTTCATCATCACCTATTTCTTCCCCTATGCTTTTATTGGCTTCTTTTTCTTTGATAGATTTTCTATTTTCATTTTGGCTGAGAAATGCTAAGTAGAAATTTGTTTAGGATATTTTGTGAAAAGGATAAGCGTTTTTACAATTGAAATACTATATAAACTTGTAGATAAATCTGCTACAAAAAGAAATAGAATTTTATTTGAAAGTGTAGATGAAAGAGCTAAAGGACTAGTTTCTTTATTGGCTAGAGTTGATTAGCATGTTGGCTTTTGATGGATTTTCTAATGGTTGATAGATTTCTGCTTGAGTCAAAATTGCAACATTGTCTTTACTAATGGCTATGTGCTTGTTTGCCAAAGCCTCCCTCAGTGATGAACAAGTCCGAACCATCAAGGTTAGATTAAGTACTCTACTTAGATTAAGTTGAAATGTAGATTGAGTCATAAAGTACTCTATTTAGATTGAGTTGCTTTTGCATTATAGATTGAGCAAGATAAATTCTATTGAATCAAATTATTATGCAATCTTTGTTTGATTTCTTTATTTTCTTTGATCAATTTTGTAAAATAATTTCACAAATAAGATATTAGGCTTGTGTTATTTGCACAATAATTGTTGAATTTGTCTGAAGTTGGTCCATAAAGGACCAACGCTTTGCATACTGCATAGTATATGATGGCTAAAATGAGTATAACGGTTTTAAATTAGGTTGAAGCTATCTCATCTTATACTTTGGGCAACTTAGGATTTTCCAACATCAAAGTTCTTTACAATGTTTGCATTATCAAAGAAAATGATAGTGCTAGTTAGACTGTAGATTGAACTTTTTGAGTAGAATTGTATAGGTTAAATTACTCCATCGGTTCTTATAATTAGACTGAGTTTCCAGGTAAAACCTTACAATTTAAAATTGTATAAATGGATCCTTATAGTTACCTCCATTCACCATCAAGGTCCCCAACGTCATGGAATGTTACAATACTGTTGCCCATTGTCTTATGTTGCTAACAGATAGCTTATGTGGTAGCTGCTATGTCAAAATTAATTGTCATGCTTGATCACATTATCCTCTGTTATCTTGTATTCAAACCTAGCCATTGAGCCTTGGCTGGGTATGAGATAACTTGGAACTTTTAGATTGATTGATGTTTCTAAGCACCAATTTTATCTTGGTTAGGGACCTTTTTCTGCATGGGTTTAAAGCTTACTTCAAGCACTCCCCAACTGGAAAATCTTCATGGACGTTAGGAGGAGAAGAGGCTTTTAAAGTTAGTCAACAATAGAATTAAATTATAATTAAATTTTATAAATTAAATTTATGTTAATTATGAGTTAAGTTTAGGTTATAATATATTCTAATTTAATCTTAAATTCATGAGAAATAGTTTATCTAAATTTAATTCTACAACTTATACTAGAATTATATTAGAGTGTTTAATGCTTTATATATATTTATAACTATTTATGTTTATATTTTGATACTTATAATCTTGTAATTGTTGAATAAAGTTCATTATAATAGAATCATTAAATGTTATTTTTAGATGACATTCGATACACCCACCAATTAGAGTAAGTGTAGGAGTCAACCTACTAGGCCAAGCAGTTGACCTTAGTCCTCTAGGACCACCTCACACACCATCAGTACCATCCTACCCAGCACCAGTACCACCTCACTACAACACTTTCCTACATAGCCACAAATGACAATAATACCCACACTTGGGTATCTGCTCCCCACTAATTTGACTAAACACCATCTCCTAAGACTCCTGGGACTTTACCGCAACCTCCTAGCTCATCTAACACCCCTTCTTCATATTCTCAACCTAAAGAGGAGGTGGATATAGATGAGAGGCCTATTATTGTCCTAACAAGCAGTTTGGGTATGAATTTTTCATTTTATGCTTCACATTTTTATGTATAATTCAAAAAATTTTAAGTTTTTCTAACTTAAATTATTGACATTTTGCTTTAAAACTTATAATAGTTGGATACCCTCTAAACCTGGTAGTGCAAGTTTGACAAACATTATTTAGTCATGACTTGATATTCCTTACAAGATGTGGGGAGATATTCCTCTCAACACTTATTACATGTTGTTTAGTGAGTGGAAGGTAAGTATAATCCTATTACTTTTGTTTATAATTAAATCTGGTACGATAACTAACTTGTTTTTTTTTTTTTTAGAAATATGTTGCCTTCAATGATTGACACCATGCCCATATGTGGAAGGTGTTTAATAGGTGGGGGTCAAAGTGACTCTCCAAGTTGTATAGAGATGCTCTGAAAAGAAGTCTAACTGGATGCAAGCATCAATTCGGAAGGACCTCAACTATTATTGGAACAACTTGGTTTCAAAATTAAGTGTGAAAGGGTGATGGAGAGCGGGGCATTAGAAAAATAGGGTCACACTGGGGGATCCATGCAGTTGGGGACATTTGAAGTGACTCTAATTAGTAACATTATTTAATATTTTGCCAAATATGCATGTTGCTATAATTTAATTAATTTCTTTAATCTTTTTGCAATTGAAGCAATTGGGACGGAAACCAAAATAGGGTGAATTGTCCTAATTTTCTAATCAAAAGAAAAAAAAACAAATCTTAGGTTGAAGAGCAAGCCCAAAAGACCTACATGAGAAGTTTAATTGTTTGGGATGGAATATGTTGTTTAGTTTGATTTATTTTAAGATGCAAACTAAATATTTTGAATTTTCTTCTTGCAAGACCAATTTGTTGCAAAGGTCCAACAACAACCACAACTGTCCCAATACTATCCAGGGGGCCTAGGAGAGAGTTCAAATGCATCCCACACTATTAATCAAGAAGAGGTGTGGAGAGAGGTGACAGGCGGCTCCAATAAGGGTCAAGAGTATGGTGTGGGTATACAGAGCTCCAAGCACACAGGGCATGCTGCATTAGGTTCTAGATCTCAATTAGATAGGTTCAATTAGATTGTTCTGTCTATTGTGGAGACTAGTAAGGAATTAGCTTGGATAGAAAAGAGAGCAGTAGATAAGAGAGCAGGGGAACACGAAGTTCAATGAACACATCACTCACATGCAGGCCTAGATGGAAGCCCATATATTTCAGTTCCAAGCCCAACTAGAGGCTCAAATGCAGGGTGCCTCTCTGCATAGTGTCCACAGCACTGATGCTACTTTTGCTAAGCCACCGTCAATGCAACCACTGCCAGAAATTCACCATCCCCGTCGTCGTATTAACAACTCTGAATCACTTACTGAGCCTGATTCTTATTTGCTGATATTATGTTTTAATTAATTTCTAAAAGCCGTATTAGACTTTGTTATAATTTGAGAATGTAAATGAAATTATTATTTGAATTTTAATATTCACTTTGTATTTTATGAAATTGAATATAAATATAAATAAATTAAACAATCAAAAAAATAAAAAATGGTAAATTAATTATAATCGAGGAATGAATCCCTTGATAAAAATGTTATGATTGAATCCCTTGATAAAATTCACATTTTTACTGAGACATTCAATCCCTTGGTAATTCAAATTTTTTTATTTTACCAAAGGATGTTACTAATAGTAAAATAAAATAATTGATTAAACATAAGTAATTTACCAATGAACTTTTTTTAATTTTATTAGCTGTTATCTGTCCACAAATTTATTGAGGGATAGAAAACTTGCAGGTAAAAATTTGCGTTGACAATTTTACTATGCAATAAAATTTCTCACGAAATCCATTGTTAATGAATATTACAGATGGATTTTGATTAGTACCAGTAGAAAAAATCCTCCCATAATATTGAAATTGTTTGTAATGGTAGAACAAATTCAACCATTTCACGATTAAGGTAAGAAATTTTCAATTAAGCACTAAAATTTGTTTTGGTTTGGCATTTAATTGGTGGTTTCTCTCATCTTGCATCCAATTAATGTACATGATTTTACATACTTCAATTCTACACCCAACATGGAGAATTTTATCGCCGATTGTACATTTTGACATGGGCAGAAGGACTGTTAGTTTCTTTAAACTGATTTCAATTTCAATGTAATAACTATCTATATTACATGTGACAAAGATTCATATCTTAAATCCCTTATAAAAAAAATGGTGGAGATAAAGTTGTTCTGGAAGTGGCTTTCAACAATTACGATGGCAGTATGCTTTACCATGACTATAAACAAAAGTTAATGAAAAATTCAATTTTCTTTTGTGATTTATCTTCCAAGGTCAGTTTGTAGTTATGGGCAATTATATGTTACATTATCAAGGGTTAAAAGTAAGAAGGGATTGAAAATTCTGTTAGTTGATGAATGCAGACAAGTTTCAAATACTACAACTAACGCAGTGTTTAAAAAAATTTTTTAGAGATTGACATAAATCAGTAAAATCTGATATAATATTCCTATCTCAACTATATCCCTTTTATTTTTTGAATTTATCATTTAATTTTAGTATCATTTAGAAATCACTATTTCTTTTTACAATCTAATTGGAGATTGAGATAGAAAGTTGAGGATAATGAGGAACTACTATCACATTTGGTCAATGTAAATAACTGGGGTTTCTGAATTTTTCATTAATTATTTAGCTTTTTGAACTTACTCGTTCTTATTGAAAATATGCCAAACTTGAATTGCAAGAACAAGTGCAGATTTAATAGCTTATTATATATACTATACAATAATCTAGTCTGAATTTCATAGAATGTTGGACCACACGATTTAGTCCATTCAAGATCGATCCCCTCAAATAGATCCAACAATTCGTAATTTCTGCCACAATTTCATCCCGTCATTAACTCGTATCTGTTAAACTAACGAACCCGTACATGTGTCAGTTAAGCAGCTAAGTTGGCATGCTGATGTGGATGCCTAGGTACATTTACTGCCACATATACACTTTCTCAAATTTTAAACTCTAAAATCTTAAACCTCAAACCTTAAAATCTTAAAATTTAAAATCCTAAATCTTAAAATTTAAAACTCAAAACTTAAAATTCAAAACCCAAAAATCTTAAAACCTAACCTTAAGTCCAACCCCCAAACTCATTTTAAGGTTTTATGGTTTCACATTTAAGATTTGAAATTTAAAATTTTAAGGTTTAGAGTTGAAAACTTTAAGATTTTAAAGTATAAAATTTAAGATTTTTAAATTTTAAAATTTTAAGATTTTAGACTATTTTTTAGGATTGTGGTGTATTAGATTTTAAAGTTTGTGATTTAGAGTTTGCAGTTTAAACCAAATAAAAGAGTTTAAGGTGATGTTGTCAACATTTCATCGATGTGAAAATGTAAAAGTAATAGTTTAGTGTACTTGAGCGTCCACATTAATACACCAAGTCAGCTATTTAATTGTCGCGTGTACGCTCCCATTATCAATTTTTAGTTAAAAACAATACTACTTTGTAAGCGAAATTATGAAATGTTGGGTCTATTTGGCGGCTAGGAGGGGGGTCAATCTTTAACGAACTAAATTTTGGAGGCTAAGATATTTTTTGGACCAAAATGACAGTTTACTATAATATAAATACTAAGTTTCATTCACGTGTGAAGTACAAGTATCACATCACTCAATTCCATATTATATATAAGGTTTAATTATACTTTTGTCCTCCTATTTTATGTGATGTTTAATTTTGGTCCCCTAATTCTAAATGAAGCAACGTCACCCTCATAGTTTTAAAATTAAACACTTTTGGTCAATTTGTTAACTAGTTAATAGATTTACCCTAATTGGCAAATGTTTTGTTGAGATGAACTATGCCTTGCTTATTTATCTAAGATGTGGCCCAAATTTAAAAATAATGTTAGATCTATGTTTTAAGAACAACATTTCATTAATATTGTTTCAAATTTTGAAAATATAAAAGATAGACGATGAAAATAGAATAGAATACCAATGATATTTTTTATTTGAAATTGAAATGATTGTAGGAGATACCTAAGTGTAAAAATGTGAACCTAACACAACTGCAAATTTAGACACGTGACCACCAAAATACCCATGACTCAAAGCACACAAATGAAGCGGATTGAGAGAGAAAATGAGAGGGAAAGAGAAAGCTTAACCATACCAATTTGTTTATGTTACAGATTTCAATGGTTATACTTCTATCCTTGCCCCTGGCATTTAACCCTTGGGGTTCAAGATGCCCACAAGGCACATCCACAACAAGTCCTCACATGCATAGAGATTTGTTTAGGCCTTTGGAACCCTTCATCGGCAAGGGAAAGCAGAAAAGGTAATGCAAGTGGACCTTTGGCCACAATTATTCAAAACCAAGAAATAACTGCCAGAAGAATTTGAAGTGGTAAGCCAGATCATAAACACAGATGCCAACATCTGAGGCAGAATTTAGTTCTAGTACAAACATCCTACTGCAGTTATACAAATGTTCATTCTAAAATACAGATAGTGAATAGTCTTTATTTCCTGATCTTACATTCCTCACTACCTAGACATGGTGTTCACGGATATCTCTTTTGCTGGTGGAAACATTCTGAGAAAAGAGAATTTGAACTCAGATACCTTAGTCCATATGCAATATCCAGAAGAGCAGTTGGTTTAATTCTTCTCAATATTGCTCTCCAGCTCCCATATTCCATGTGACTGAAAAAGGGTTCTTGAAGAAGAAGATGAATTTTTCTAAAAAGTAGATGTTAAGTTTTTTGGGCGTGTATGAATATCAATGGGTTTCCATGGTTGTTAGTGCAAAAATATCATTGGCTTTCCATGAATATCAATGAATTTTTTTGACCTCAATGTTGAAATCATTGGGTTTGAAGGATAGGGGACTAACACCTACGTTCGCACCCACACACCATACTCTGTCAGAATCTCTTCATTAAACTCTTTCAAATTGGAAGTTCTTCTACTTTACAAGACTCTCCATCACCTCCTTTAACCTCATAGCACCCACCTCCTACTCTGTTCCTCTCGCTCTCTGCTCTAAGAAACTATAGCCAAAGCTTAAGTTCAAGAACGATTTACCAAGTTTCAACCAAACCAAAAGCAGTAGAGGAAGGAAATTCTTGGCCTCATAGTGCGTGTCCTCTGCCTCTTCCTTAAGCTGCCGGTACTATGTCAAGTCTCACACTTTCATATTCCCCAATCGCCCTTGGTTTGATGTCAAAGCTTTCCAATTTCCTAATCTTCTCATAGCACCACAATTTCATCTTCGATTTGAGTTAGGGTTCCATGCTTCAAGAAGAATGTTGTCAAGAAGGGAAATTCAATTAGACTTAAATTAGTAATCGCCACTTGCACCACTGGTGGTTTAGAAATTGAGTTGCATCTATCATTGATTGTGTGGGAACAGGCAAGACCTAGAATGCCTCGTTAAGCCCAATGAGGAAGAAGAGGTAGCGACAACAATAGCAGGGTTGCACAACAGTTGTGAGAATGGACAGTGTTGGTGTCACCGTTCTTCTTTTGAGGACCGCTATGGCGGTCGTGAAGGAGGTGCTTCTTAGGTCTGGAGCTTTCTTCCCTGGGCTTCCATGCGTTTTTCAGCCAAAAAATTGAAGGGATGGGTCATGGGTATTTTGGTGGCCACATGTGCAAATTTGGGCCACATCATGGACACATAAGCAAGTCATAGTCCACCAAAGTAAAACGTGTTGCAACTGAGATAAGTCCATTAGCTAGTTAATGAATTGGCCAAAAGTGTTCAATTTTAAAATTATGAGGGTGACATTGCTTTAATTAGAATTAGGGGAACAAGATCAAATATCACATAAAGTAGAGGACCAAAAGTATAAGCAAACTTATATAAATATGTAGAAGGTAGAAACATTATTGGCCTATAATACTCTTTTCTAAAGTTTTATTTAGTAAATATTATTTATTATAAATTAAAACTATCTTAAAGTTTAAAATATTTTTATTAAAAAATTAAATTCATTTTTCATAAATGTTGTATCCTATTAAAAGGTAAACTTAATTTCATATTTTTAGTATTTACTATTTTATTAGGTATTTAATATAATATTAATTATCTTCATTAAAAAGGAATTTGTAAAAAATATTATTAGAAATCAAACTCTATGAGACTAGAAATTAAACTCTATTTTATAACTATTTAGCGTTTGATCTTTTTATTGAAGATTTGAAATAACATCAACTAGTTTTTATAAAAGAATTTATGTTATTTATAATTAATTTTGGACTAAAATATAAATAACCATTTTGTTTTTAAGTACTTTTCTAAAATACTCATATATTTTAATTTTTACAATATACTCTCTTATACTCACAAAACTCTTTTATCAACATTTCTGCTAACCCGCTAACAAAAATTCCAAAATCAGCCCCAAAATTAATCAAAACTTAAATTGACTCAATCTACAGTAGTGAAATTATCACAAAATTAAACACCCAAAGATTAACCTGCTCTCACCCATAACACAAATACACCTAATTTCATCAAATCAAAGAAATTTTCAAAGTGAGAATACTGAAACACCCAAAACACTCCATAAGACTAAAATTTAACCCTATTTTATAGCTTTTTAACATTTATTCTTTTTATTGAATATTTGATCTAACATCAATTAGTTTTTTAAAAAATTATTATTTATAGATAATTTTTTTTTAAATTCACATGCTACCCATATGACTAATAAATTTAAACATTATAAGTTTCCTATGTGTAATGTAAATTAAGTATCACATGTCATTGTTTCTATTTGTCTGCCAACGAAATACTTAAAATATTTTTTTATGTTAAAAATTTATATAAGTTTATCTTTGTATCTACATTTGTATGTTGATCATAGGATCATTATTATCTTATATCTACAGTATACCATCAAGTGTGACTTCTCAAAGTCTCAAAAGAATACAATTATCTTGATGCTCAAGTGTTTGTGCCTGTACTCAAAAACAGTAGTAATTTTCCTTGATCATGCTGTTATAGTATAGTAGAATGTTTCTACGTGACTATTCACAATTTTGCATAATACAAACATATCCGAGGCTCTACGTATTGCTTACCTCCTCAGCATTCTATTAGTTGATAGTCCAGAAAAAGGCCATCTTATCAGCATATGCATGTCAAACTTTTCCCCATTTTCGACTCGAGTGCTTCTATGCCTATACCTAAAAGCACACAGAAATTTCCACAAAATTCTGCGTGTGATTGGATGTGATACAAACATTACTGTTTCCGCTGCATGTATTCCGTAAGAATACCCACGATATCGTAAAGGGTAATCCAACTTAATTATCCACAAAGGGAACTTATGACTCAACACAATCTAAATTATATTATCAAGTTGGAGCCTATGAGTTGGTATATATTCAATACCAAACGACAATTTAGGATGAATAAAAAAAAAATTTGAAAGGACCCCTATGTTCTTTTGATTTTTTGGTGTCTTATTGAAAGTGTCAAATTGATTTATTGCTAAATTTCCTCATCTACTCCTTTGTCTTCTTCATTTTCTTCTCCTTTTTGGTTTGTCAATATTCCTGGAAAATATGTAACTGCAATTCAACCACTCTTTCTACTCTCGGAGTCTATAAGCACCTACCACACCAAATTAAATAATGAAATATAATTAAAACACACCAGATATTTCACAGTTCATCTAAAAAATTGTAGTACAAAACTTTATTAATTGATGAGCTAATTGGGTGGCTTACGATAAATAAAATAAGTAAATAAACAAATAAATAAATAAATAGAGGTAAAAGAAAAAGATTTGAAAAAAGTGAGGTTGATGATAAACTAAAAAAGTTAAAGTGTTCTGTAGCTTCTCTTGTCTGGCAGAGAACAGGAGCATACAGAAGACTCCATCTACCGAAGAAAAAGAAATATAGCGAATAAGGCAAAGAAGATAGCCATGCTTTGAATCTTCATACCAATGAAAAAGATGCATAGCGAATGAGAAAAGCATATAGTGTTCATGCTTTGAATCTCCTTTGGATTAGGACGTCTACTGTCTACTTTATTTACATCTTTCAGCTTTCATAATTGCTTGATTCAGCATTATACAACCAAAATGTCACCAAGCACCCTCTGGCTTCATTAACCTGTTATTTTTCTATTTCGGCAGTTTTTATAATATAATTAAAGTCACAACTCACATGGGCTGTTAGCCCCTTTGTACAACCAAAAAACAAAAAAAAGTCACAACTCACAGGTAATATTGAAACTACTCTTACTTTTTTTGGAACTTTAATCACATTTGGTTTTGATTAATTTAATTTTACATTAATCACTCAATATCAACTAATTAGATAGAAATAGCTCACTTGTCAATTTAATTAGTCACTTGTGTCAATATCACCTAAAATTTCAATTGTACCCAGGAAATATAATCTTTCTCAGGTATTCTTAACAATCATGAAAAATTATTTATGTAGAAGAAAGAAAAAAAAAATCATAAAAAACGTGTCTCTATGGTTTTCTAATTTTCCTTGTAGTTTTGCTCAAATCTCTCCTTGTAGTCAATTTCTTCCTACCACAGACAGAGCCAAGAAGCTCAGAGAGCCCTTCAAATTAAGTCATGTAATCAAGCCTGTATACTACTCTAGTTCTTGGTTTCTCGCATTTGCTGCATTTCCCATAGAAAAGCAGTAATGGCCAAAAGCTTATCCTCATTCCCCCTTAATACAATTACATTAAGGACTTAACCCAATCAATTTCTAGTCACATTGCATCATAAATACTTTAAGGTGGCCCATTAATTATTTGCTCTGCATTGACTAATGTATGGTTAGGTAGGTGGATATTATCAGAGTTTTGAAGGGACCCTCATTACAATAATTTTCCTTGAGCCAAAAAGTGAAACACAGTAGACTTTTTGTTCACATATAAGAGTGTTATATTCAACAATTAACCTGCATACCAGGGCATTTCCCGCTATATCATACCTCAACAGCTTGTGTTCTCACTGCCCTGCCTCCATGGAATTGGGGATTGAAATCACTCATTCAGATACATCTATTGGTATATATGCTACACTTTTCAGTTGCCTTTTCATTTTGATTTTTGTATTCCAGGCTTAATCTACTTCCAATAATGCTACCAATTGGCACTACTAATTATACTTGCTTGTGATCTGAATGTGTCTGTGCCTGCATATTTCTCCACCAGAGTCCTGGTTTTTATCTGATACATCAACTGGGTACCTTGAAGATGCAATTACTGGCTGGGGTATGTGTTACCAGCAACAAAATTCCCCATCCTACTCTCAAGATCAAAAGGTTATTACAGCTTTGATGTTCTCTGCAATTTCCTAATCAATATTCCCAATTTCTAATTATTCAAATATTTTAAAATCTGATATGATATTTTAACATATGACAGAAGACCCTTTATTTGGATAATCAAGTAGATCTGTTTACAACATGTTCTTCTACAACTACCCAACTCCTCGATGGTAAGCCCTGCCTTCTTTTTCAATCTTGCAAGATTTTGGGTAGTAATTCCATTGTAATGTTTATATTCATCAACTAGTCCAATTTCTCTTCTTTATTCCAATGATTTAGGGGTTGGAGAGGAGTGGTTCACTGCAGATTCTGTAGTCATCAAGAATTATTAATCTTAATTGTAGAGTCTAGAATTTGTAATAAATGGCCCACCTAGTACTTTAATTTCAGGCTGTCATTATGTTACTTATTATGGTAGCGGTGATATTAACTGAGAAATACCCACCATTGCTGCTTTGCATTATAGGACTCAGTAACTGATGATGTATCTACCAATCAATCAATTATGCAGATTATTGCTTTGCAGACCGTCAAAAATTCAACGATAGGAGTCAAACATCATCACAAAATGATATGCATGCAGTTGCAATTAAGCAAGATTCTCCTCAGAGGAGCTGGGCATCTAGAGAGTCAGATAAAAATGATGCTTCAGTTTCAAGTATCACACTCATTTGTTCAAGCATAAAATGGGCATTACTTGATTTAGCATTTTTTGCCTCCTGTTCTTTATTCCACAACTTAACTTTCTTCCCTTTTTCTTTTTAAAATAATGGGTTATTTACAGCGTACCTTTGTTCCTTTTCTTTTGGTGTTGTCATCCAGAGAGCCATCGGAAGAAAGTTACCTACCCGTTTGAGTTAGTGAAGCCTGGAGGAGTTGAAGGTGAAACAACCCTTAAAGATATAAATCACCAGATGCTCATGAGCCCAGCAAGGCCAATTCCACACCCTGTAGGAGATTCTATGACCGATCCGTGCATTTCAGCCCGTGGCTTTGGCATAACAGGAAAAGCAGTGGTAGCCCTTACTAGGATCCAGACCCAAGGTAGAGGCTCCATTACCATTGTCAGGACCAAAGGTTGAAGGAAAAGTTGACTCTTTATGATATATGCTATTGTCAGTTGTTTTGTATAAAATCCTCAGTGAAAACCTCCGTAGTTTATACCAATCTCGCAAATTTTGAACCAGAGAAACAGACCAAAGGCACTGGTTGCAGTTTAAGCTATGAATGAGATTTATAATGATAGAAAGTTCTACTGGCTATGAATTTGTTCACTTAAAAGGTTTTAACAGTTGAGAAATACTAACGCCACGAAACGTTGGCTAATGGTCACAAACCATACCGAGTAAGAGATACCAAAAGAAAATGTGGACCCACAAAAATTTTGTTATTTTCACCCAAGGAAGTTCATAAATAGCAATTAGGACCGCTCTTGCTCTCTACACATTTCGTACACATTCCTGGATGAGATTAGAATTTCCAGACTCACCACTACTAGAGTAGCGGTTTCTACTTTGTGTTATTTGAGAGCATTTAGTAAAAACACTTTTTGTGGGTCTGGTGTTTCTCTCAACAGTTCGGACAGAAAAGAACAGGGCAATTCAACTTAATAATAAGCCAGCGGAAGTGAAACTCGAAAATTTATTCAATTTAAAGCAGCCAACATGGAGAACTATAAGGAAGCTCGTATGCGTGGCATGTTAGTGGTAGTATTTGAGATTTTATTTACAATGATTCTATTTCCTGCATTAATCAAGCAATTACAAAAACAAATTTTTTAGGCTCTCTGTTATGCAGTATCCTTGAAAGAGTTAGAGTTGATGCCTATGTTTGACCAAATTATGATTCAAGAAAACAGCTTTTTCGTTGAGGTCTGTACCCTATTAGAAACTCACCAGTTATTATCGTGAAACGGCCAGTGTTTGTTTTCGATGTCTCAACTGCGTTCCTTTAGACTGAAAAGTTAAAGTCGCTAACATAGTAGAGTTGAAACTCACACAAAACTGAATGCGCTACAGTTGTATAACATAGCTTGTTAATATACAAAACATGGTTTTAATTTTCAGTCATTATTTATAATACAAAACTTATTTTAAACAACAGAAAGTTATGAATAATGGGTAATTATTTGAAGTAAAATATAAATATTAATTAGTGGATAGTTAAACTTATGAATTAGATATTGAATAAATAAAATTTCATGTTTTCCAAACATCGTGAGCTATGCGAGGGCCATTCCTTCCTTATCGGCCTCTATGTTCCACCCTGGACACTGTCAAGGATCAATTGCGTTAGTTTTTTCATACTTAGTATAAAAATATAATGAATAGCAGATCTCCCTGTCTAATAGCCCCCTATGATTTAATTGGGTTTGTTTTTTCTCCATTTCATGACACATTAAAAGTGGCGGTAGTAATGAGATTCTTGATGATCCGAATAAGTCACTGAATGAAGTAAAGTTTTTCTAGCACCTACCTGATAAAGTCGCAGTTCAACCTATAGTAAGCCTTCTCTAGGTCTGCCTTTATGGCCATAAAGCATGTTTTGCCCTCACATTGAATATATCAGTTTTTGTGCAATAGTCATGGTATCATGAATATGTCTTGAGGGGACAAAACTTAACTGAAATTGAGAAACCCACCAACTCTGTTGGTTTTAATCGCTCCACCACCAACTTACTAGCTTTAAGGAACACATTACACAGGGAGATAAGCCAAAATTGTGTTGGAGTAGCTGGCCTAGGAACTTTTGGGATTAGCACAAGGAAAGTTCCATTAATTTCTTCAACGCGGCTAGGATTAAGCCAATACTATGATTGCCATACTGACATGGTTGTCGACTATGTCTCAGTTTTGTTGGTAAAAGAAAGCCGGGAAACCATCTTTCCCTAGAGCATTGAAGGCCCCCATACTTTAAAAAACCTTTAAAAATCTCCTTATTATTGATATGACAATCCAAACTGTCAGGGCAAGTTCTAGCTGAAGCCGGCCAGCTACATGAATTATGGAGCCAATTTCTGCAAGTGCAATTCTCCGAATACAGGCTTTAGGAAATACTCCCTAGTCGTTTTCTTAAGTTCATTCTCATTGTGCACCCACATGCCTGCTGCATTTTGAAGAGTAAAAATTCGGTTTTGTCTCATTTTACTAAATTTTTTTTTGGTAAAGAAAGGGGACCTAAGCCCCAAAAAAGAAACAAAGCTACACTAAAAACATTTCTAAGATAAGACACTAGATGAGCGTCTGCCAACATCAAAAGCACAAAATGCATTGGTGGAGCGACGAGTGTATGGGTGCTTGGTATAGCGTGAATTCCTCTTGCAGCAAGCCAGTGTATACAAGTGTTTTGTTCCCTATAGATATGTCTCAACCTGAACTCTTGGAACTTATGAAGCTCTAAACGGATTGCATCTAGAAGAGTGTTTCTTTCAGGCTTATCATTTTGGAGTGATAGAATGAGGGCCTTAGAGTCCAACTCAATTCCATCCTTCCATTAAGGCAGACCAATGAATATGTTGAATTTCTCTCTGGGGCCAAGTGCTTGTACCTGCTTTGTCATATGCATGTTCGACCTGCCATATGTATCTATTTATTAGATGCATTGCATTGTTTGACCAAGTGAAATTTGGATCATGCACGGCCATATTACACCACTTCCATAGCCACCAGATAGAAATAGCCCACTAAACATTCCAATTACCATTTTGGTTAGCTCCTAAATCCTCTGTAAGGTTTAGCAATATCCAGTCAGTAAGATTACAGCCATAAAATGATGCCAGCTTGTCATGATGAACAAAGAGCTTCCAGATGCTTTGAGCCCTACGACAATTCCTTAGGACATGAATTGTATCCTCCTTAATAGAGGAGCACCAAGTGCAAGAGTTGTCCCCATTATTCCATTGACTATTAATACTTTTGGTGAGAAGTCGTCCATAAGCCACCTCCTAGACGAAATGTATACCTTCATATTTGATCCTTATCCTTTTTCTCTTACCATCTAGCCCTTCTATGACAAACTGGGAAAGAAGTGGTGGAGAAAGGATGACCGAGACACATAACTATGCATACTTGCCTCTAGTAAAGCACTCTGTATTTGAATTCGCTTTAATAGTTCTCTCAATCCTATTCCCAAACTTCACGAGAATTCTGTTATCATAGTACTCCAATGGTAGTTGAGGCAGTCTAACCCACACAGCCGCAGAGTTAAGCTTTGGCTTCATAGGATCAAAGTCCATCTCCCACTCTTGTACAATTAAATAATGATCAAACAAAAGCTAGGGGCCTTCTGTTAAAGCATAGATTCTATCCCTGTCACAGCTAAAGTTAACCACAAAATAGTCGTTTGCCAAGTCTATCAATTCAATGACACCATCCTTAGCCCATAATTTTTTCAGTCTTTGTTCTAGGTATTTGAATCATATTTTTTGCCCTAATAGATGAACTATTAGAGATTTCTAAAGGGTTTACTCATTTTATCATGCATCTTCTTTGACAGCCATAACACTAGGCAAAGTATTCCTATGACTACCTCCTTATCAGTGATCCCAATATCTGCATCGTCTTCCATTTCATCACTTTCATTTGAGTCTGAGGCGTCGGAACTGTCCACATCAAGTGGGGTTGTATTGTAGTTTCCCATTAGAGCATTGCAATAAGAAGATGGGGATGTAGTCTCTGTATTAGCCTCTGTATTGTCTCTCACGGCCAAAAATCCTTAACCATAGACCACTAGTCCTGAATGGGCGCCCTCAAAATTACCTTTCCATTTCCCTTTTCTCTGGCTCTGTCGTAGGAGATCACTTTCCTCTTCTGAATGAGAGTGGTTGGTGTTTCCAACGAAGGGCTACATTAACACTTTAAAAACTGAATTGCCTTCTTTTCTTCTTTTCCTTTTACTAATTGTTTTGTGTGATAATATCAAGTATTTCAATCCCCTTCCACAATCCACTTGGTTCAAGATTTTTGAAACCACATGATTTCTTTTTGCAGCAGAGTTTGTTTTGTAATTCCTTCCTAAACTGTTGTTTCAAGCTAGCCAAATATATACTATTTTGCTGCTCCAATTTGTTTTGGATATCCTAAATCCTTTGGATAAAGGAGTCCTTTCTCTTGTTGATATTTCCAAAAACATTTTCATTCCATGCTCGCAAAGAAGGCACCATCTGTTTAAGCATGATTGAAAGACCCTGTCAGTCTGCCAATGAGTTCTTAAGAAGTCCTTAAATGACTCATGACTTTGCCATGCTGCTAAGAAATCAAAACGCCGACTCTTCCACTTTCTCCTGTCCTTATTTTGAAGTTGTATGATCAAGAGGCAACAATGGGAAGCTACTCTAGGTAACACCATAACTGAAGCATCTTCAAAGGTCACTCTCCAGCTTGCATTGGCACATGGTCGATCAAGCCTCTTAAACACTCTATCCAAATGCTCCCATTGGGGCTCCTACCATGTGAAAAAAAGGGCTATTTGCACCCAAGTCTATGAGAGGGCAATTGTTCAACACCAATGCAAAGGAGTGGCATTGCATGAGATCCACCAGATCTCCGTCCTTCTTTATATGTGCTGAAAGGATTTCATTGAAGTCACCTCCTGCCAACCAAGGCCCTTGGCACTCACTGCTAATCTGCACTAGCTGCTCCTAAAGAGTGGCATGCAATTGCCTCCTAAGGTGAGCATATATAGCCATAAACTCAACTTTCCAATTCTAGAATCTCAACCCTCATGTGTATAAACTAATCCCCTTGCTTAATCAACTGAACAGAGAGTGACTTATTGTTCCAAAGGACCCAAATGCCTCCAAAAAATCCCTTTGCCTCTTGTATAAGACTGGAGTCAAACCCAAATTTGGAGATTACTCTTCTTGCTCTGTGTCCACTAAGCTAAGGCTCTAACAGCACTGCTATGGCTACATTATTCGTTTTAATGAAAGTGAGAAGGGTACAACAAAATCCACTTTTTGCTGCACTTCTACCGTTCCAGATCAAAATTGACATATTTACTAGTTAGATAGGTGAGCAAACTCGCCATCCTTATTCCCAACATCCTTTTCCATTACTGGTTCTAAAGTTTCATTTTCCTCCCATATACATGTGCATGTGACTAGAACGTTGCTTTTAGATATTCAGATCCAAACTTCACTGGCTCGTTCATTTGGATATACCTTGTAAAATTTGGAGACTTTACAGCACGTATATTTTGTTATTATACAGATTTTTTCTTTGTAATAAAAGAAGTAATGAATTACTTAAACGCACATACAAGGTCATCGGAATGTAGTTTTAAGAATTCAAAATAAAAAAAAAAAAGGTCTAAGACAATATTAGATATCACTACACTATTAAAGTCCTGGCATTATCATAAAGACTTAAAATTATTATCTGCTGCATAATTATCCAAACTCCTTATGACTGCTAACTCCTAGTACCCTACTTGGTAACACCGACTTCGAGAAGAGGGAACTAAATTCAGACCAAATAGAAGTCTTAGAACATATCATAAATTTAATAAAGTATATATTCTCTAAAATAGAGTGATGGTGAATAAATTGCAAAAAAAAAAATAAGAGGAGAGTTATTAAGACGTGAAGCAAACTTCGGCCCACTTCAGACAATAAAGAAGCCGTTGCATATATTCCTTGAGCAGTTATTCTTGTCTTGGTAACTGGGGATGTTAATTGCAGGTAACATGTGGCAGCCATGCATGACACCACCTTGCCCATGTATAGAAGCCCAATCTCTCGAGGGACAAATTTAGATCTCTATTTCTTTTTTTTAACACAAAAAACATATTATAGTTTAAGATGGAGAAGAAAAAAAATAAGAATTAAATTTAAAATTAGATTTAGATAATAGAAATAAATATGTTGAGTTACAGTTTATGAGTAAATCTTGACTTTTTTATTTTTTATTTTTATAACTTTTAATTATTTATTATTTTATATTTAAATTAATTATTTAAATCTCTTTTTTTGTTAATTTTTAATCTTTTTAATCGTTATTTCTATCTTTTTTATTATATTTTTAATCATTTAAATCTCTTTTTTCTTTAATTTTTTAATCTTTTTAACTTTATCTCCACCTCTTTTATTACACCTTCAACTTTTTTTTTTTTCTTTTGGAGAAAATCAGAGAATTTATATCGATTGAGTAATAGGCAAGAGAGCAAAAACAAGAATGTTCAAGACAAGCATGAGATAGGTTGCGTAAAACTTTTGGAAAATCATTGAATTTTGGTGATTTAGATAAAATAGAAAAACACAGAGCAATCTTCATTTATGAATTTTATTTTTTATTAAATTTTAAATATATTAATTTTATTTATTTCTCTTTTAGTATTATTATGTCACCTTGATTTTAGTGTTCTATTTGTTAGGTATGAAAGCTGTCTTTTATGAGGGTTGCTGTCTTCCCCTGTACTTTTGCAAAGAGGAAAAGCACCGGGGATTAGGGAAATTCCCTGTAATTGAGTTGTGCCTGTAATTCTGTTGAATTCTTTTTGTGAAATCAATAATTGTTATATAAGCAGTAATATTTATACGCAAAATTTTTATATACACTTGTACATATTTTTTTATATTTTTCTTTTTTTCAAAACTGCAGATGCTGTTTGTGTACAAGCATCATTTCTATTATTTATTATATATAAGTGCATTGAAAAAGATAATGTGAAAGTGCACTAAAAAATATAGTGGTGAAATTATCATTAAAAGGGGGTTATAAATTACATTTTGATTTATTAGTGTTTGGAAATAATTATCTGACTGCTCAGAATAAAAATTACAAAATAATACTGAATTAGATGTATTTAGTATTAATTTAAAGAACTCAGTAAGATGCTCAACTTGAAAGAGTATAAGTGTTACATAATTTGGACAACTACAACAATTTTGAAAAATATCAAACACATCTCAGAAGAAATAAATATTTGGAAAAAAAACAAAAAGAAACTTCTCAAAAATATTGACTAACTAATTATGTGCGAAATTGAAATACTAATTGTAAGCAATTTGTCTTGGAAGTTTGCCACCACTAATCCTGATTTGGGTCATGGATTCATGTACCAGACTGATAGTTTTACAGGTGCTCTTGTCTCTCGAAAGGTATATATCCTTTGTTTTAATGGCTTCCTTAACTTTCCTTACAAAGTACGAAGTAATTATTTTGACCATGAGGAGAACCTAGATTCCCTGGTATATATCAACGTAAACAAAAGAATTACCGTAAAACGGCATCGACAGCACGAAGTATGAACAATATGACTGCAACTTATCAATAGCATCTAGGGAGCAATTAACCCTTCAGTTGGCATATTTTAATGGCATCAGATTTTTTAATCATAACCTTAGACAACCACAAGGATCCTCAAAATTATGAGTGAACGGAGACGAAGTCAAAAACAATGCTTTCAACTAATCAATAAAAGCGTGTTAGTTTCAGACCCCATAGAATAGCAAGCCACTTTCAAAGCATGAAATTTACAATGTACCTGAAATCAATCTTAATATACATTATCCCTCATACTACATACGCTTATATAGATACCATTTGTCAATATAAATTGTCCACCAAGCGTAAGACAGACAACTAAAGGGAAAAATTCAATAAGCTTTTCCACCTAAACAATCCATGAAATCTTTTCAATATTTCCAAGAAGAACCACCAAGTCTGATAACCTCTTCGCCTTCATTATCCCTTCTAGGAATTCTTTCCATGTTGGAGTCTCCTTTGTTATCACCTAGATCACCATAGATATCCTTAAGCTTAGCTAGATTACTGGAAGCAGATGCCTTTTCCTTACTTTCATTTCTGTGAGGACTAGATCGAGATTCAAACCGTGCTTGTAAGCTCCTACTTCTACTCCTGCTTCTACTATGACTCCTGCTCCTACTTCTATACTGCCTACTACCATTGCGACTGTTATAATCCCGGCTCCTTTCCCTCTCTGCATACTTAGACTTCCCATCATAATCATGATTTCGCTCTCTATCTACCTCCCACTCCTTTCCCTTCCAAATTCTGCCCCTCTCCCGGTCCCGATATCTTTCACGATCCTGCACACAATTCCGGTCTCTATCCCTTTCCCAGCCTCGATCCCTCTGCCTACCCTTATCATAATCCACATCCCTGTCCCTGGACCGAGACCAATTTCGGTCCCTTTCCCTTTCGCTTTCCCTGTCGTGGTTCCTTTCCCTACCTTGATCCCTATCTTGGTCCCTATCAGAATATTCACGACTCTGGCTTTGGCGGCCACTTGGAGATCTTCGTACATCACCGCTGCCGTTTCTTTCATTGGGAGGAGGTGGAAGAGTACGGCGAACAGATGATGAGTCCCTTGTTGAGGCACGATGTGGAGCTCGTTGACCAAATGAGACTGAAAGAGCAGCTTTAACAGAAGGCGGCCGGCGGGCAGTGTCATCAGAACCATGACGGGTTGTATCACCTGTTGAACCAGAATGTGTAGTGGGGAGCTTCAATTTCTCAAGATTAGCCACAACCTGACGCAGTACAGGAACAGGGACGCGGGGAAAGAGTGTGTCGAAGTAATACTGCAACAACAGAACATATTCATAAAGCACTTTCTCAAAGCCAAGTTCAGAAGTACATGAGAAAGGTCCAAGAATCGCAGCATATTATTTAACTTGTCAATGATGACAGCAAATTATGTACCATGCACCAAATACAAAATCAAGAAAAGATTGGAACAACATATTATGCTATAAAATACACTACACAAAGACTTATCCTATTAGGCAAGGTCAATTACATGAATCAAATGACATTAGATTCTATAAAAAACTAAATTATTAGAAATATCATTTATCAAAAGATCCATTTTAACATATGCTGTAAAATAAATATGAGAATCAAGATAATACATTTACAGTTACTGGACAAAGTTTGGGACTCAAAGGACACAAATCAAAAACAATTGCGTACTCTATCCATACACAGAATGACCAACAAAATTTCTATCCATAGTCCATACATTGGATGACCAACAAAATAACAAGCACTGAATATGACACTTCTTTTTAGCGATGGTACCTATGGGAGAAATAGAGTGACAGTATTTAGAAGCATTTGATGTTCTCCCCAGAATCCTTTCATGCATAATGAACCAGATTAATAACAAAATTATGTAACTGGTAACCCAGTTTTCGTACATGCTTTTTCATTGTTTCAACAAAATATATCCATAAATTTGAACCATTAATTTCCAAAACCTCACAATAGATCTGTCAAGAAGGATTCAAAAGGCATTGTGGGCCGCAAGATATCTTAGTTATATCAATTTCTTTTGACATTTGAGCATGATTTAAACAGTTGCAAGATGAAAACAAAGCTGGCATACAACTCAGAGGTTGATCATCAAAGAGCCTAATTGAGCCACACCTAACCAGGCTCTTGATCAGATCATATAGCTACCATCAGGCCTGAGTTGTTGATCTCAATTCAACTCAGCTCCTTTGATACATTCAAGCTCAAGCTTTTATATATTTATTACTACTCAGTGTTTGGGTCAGTTTAGGAATATTCAAATACATAAAACATTGTAATGTAATTTTTTATTAATAAAAATCAACATGCATACTCATCCACATGTATTTGAACAAATATCAAAAGGAATGCTTTTTATGAAATAAATTGAGCTCACAAGCAACTAGAGAACAGTAAAAGTTAATAGATCAAGAAATTTAATACATGACCTCATAAGTCCCATGAGAGAATTGCTGACCATTACATTTAAGTACATGCTATTGATGCAGATGGCAGAAACATGCCAAAATTGCTAAGTGCTTTTAGTTTACGAAAAAACACATATAGATTAACAACATTAAGCAGCTAGTTAAAAGAGCGCCCAAATGTCCATTAAGAAAAAGAGAGAATAAAAATGAAAAAGAAGAAAAGAGGAGGAAGACTTGAGGAATTAACTTGAGAAGCAATTGTGGCAGATTTCCTACTTTCCATTTTGTCCTAAATTTTCTCTATGACTTCAAGGAGATGAATCTTTGAAAGAGGTAATCCTAAAAATGGAAAGATAAGCTATAACTACATAAGACTTGCACCACATGCCAACTAAAAAAAAGGTGCAGCACCTAAGTAGAGCCGAATTTTGCACATGTGAGGATCAGGTCACCCACATTGTAAGGGGTGGATTGCCAAGCTTATGTAAAAATGCTTCATTATTACATTCAATCAACTGGTATACAAAATTTTCAGGTAAAAACAAACAGTGCATTAATAAAACAAGCACAACCCAAGAGATAAAAAAACAAAGTAAAAGTACGGAGGGAAAGGGAAATGAACATAAGAAACAACTACCACAAGTGATGGTTACAAA
Organism: Dicorynia guianensis; assembly: GCA_037013595.1. NCBI lineage: Eukaryota > Viridiplantae > Streptophyta > Magnoliopsida > Fabales > Fabaceae > Dicorynia > Dicorynia guianensis. Next base: position 16,212,912 of record JASUAB010000002.1, on the reverse strand, counting down.
AATTCTTTTTCTCCTTTTTCTCCTAACTGAAATGGAAGACTTCATACAAAGGTGCTTCTAGAAATACAAAAAATAACTTACTAATGAAGTCAAGAAAACATGCAATCAACAATATGACTGAGTACAGTACAAAACACAGATTCTTTTCAACTAGTTCTCATGCAATTACTGGTAGGTATATAAGTTTTATGTCCAAAGATACTGAAAGCACCTCATAGGACCGTTACTCCAAATTATGGGATGATGTCATATCTGCTTTTGCAATCTTGTGATGCATCTCGATTCTGGAAGGAGAGCTCTGAAGACAGAAATCTCAGTTTAACTAGTCAATACTTGAGTCAAATATTTAACTTTTTTCCTTGGCATTGTATGACATTACATTCAAAAATCTAAATATCAAGTGATGGGGGTGCACTTTGCTCACTATTACGTAAAGGAATTTGTTTCTACAAGCAAAAGGAAAGCATAAGCCAGTTGTAAAGAAAATGAACCAAGAAGCACATCCATATGTAAAATAATATGATTGCTTTGATGGTAACTAACCTGCCCAAGAAGCAAATCACGAATATATACACCCATGGTAGTCATTCGTCCATTAGATCCAGGAGAAAATTCCTGAAAAACAACATAAAAATGTAATTTCCATATTTTATCTGGAAGCAAGTATTCCCAGAAAAGGAGATACTTCAAGACAAATAGAAATAAAAGCCATTATTTAAGCTGCAAAAACTAGTAATTAGAGACCAGAGAAGTGTAACATGAATGGTATTATTACAACATAATTATCATATAATCTATCTTATCCCAAACTATAAGGTGTTTAAGGACTAAATGACTAAAAAATGAGGCACGCCATACAATATGCAATTTAATAAGCGGAGCTCACATCATTTAGCCATAGATGGTAAAGTCTGTGTTTTAAAATCACTACACAAAAGAAGAGAGCTTAATATAGAACTGACTACTACAAAAATTTATTCTTTCCAAACAAGCCAGAGATTTCATCTAGGATCTACCCCACAAACATCAATGAACATGCTGCTGCTTTACCACCCAGTTCATCTCAAAACAACCTTCTATCACACTGAACTGTAAGAACACAAACCCCACTATAAGCACTGGGCAAATCTTCTCTAACCCTTTTAAAACAAAGTAGTCCACAAACTAAGCGTCCTTTGTTCTACAGAATTCCAAGAAAGCCACCCAAGACACAAAATTAAACTTTGAAAATCTTCCTGCTGACATCTGTTGTTTGAATCTCCTGCAATCATACACTATCTAGTCCCCACTGCCTTAGTAATGTCTCCATTCTTTTCTACCTTCCACTTCATTATAACCTTATGAGTTACATTTCAAGAAAAGGTTCCAATCTTTGGGAAAAATTAGAACAGAACTCCTGCTCCTTTCTTGTATATGAAATCAAAATACAGACATGTTCAAGATAATCCAATTAAGTATTTAAGTTTCCGCTTCTTGCTACAGTATCAGCCTCAAATACCTAGTCCACACTGAGGGTATCATATATAAGTCAAGAAGAGACATTAAACACTCCTTCACTAGACACTCTTACGTGACCTCAATACTTGGATTAATTCCATCAACTAATTAAATACATGTTACACCAAACAAGTAGCTCTTTCATCAAAGGCTTCCACCTCCTCCAAAATTCATGCAAATAAAAAGAAAAGAAAGAGAAAGAGAAAATGCATACTTTAAACAACCTACCCCACCAATGTTCAGGACAACAAGGCTAAATGTTATTGTGTAGAGGGGGGATCTACCTGTACAGCCCAATAGTGCTGCAACCCCAAGAGCAAGGACTTGGAGGCTTTATGAGAACAGAGGAAAGGCTAAGACACATTGGGAGCAAGGAGCACATTCTGTTAGCAAGGAATTGGGTTAGTTAGTAAGGGGTAATACACATGAGATAGGTGATGGTTGGGGAGGTATTTAAAAAGAGGAATTGGGGAAATAGAGGGGTATTCAGTTACGTATTTTTTGTGTGAAGTTTTTGCTTGGGCCAGAGAAATTCTCTCTATGCAAGGGACCTAGTCCTGGGAAGCCAAGGGTTACCTTGAGCTTTATTTTCTTTTCTTCCTTTTTCGTTTCTGCTTAAGAGTACTGTTAGAAGGATTTCTCCTTCTTCATTCTGAATATATAAAACTTGCTTTGAGCTGTCTCTCTCAGTTCTCGTCTCCATTTTCACACGTTGCATTCATTTTTAAATCAGTAAAACATTCTCCAAGTGCGAAGTGAAAATCTTACATAATGAGTGCTTACCATCAATGAGAAAGGAGCATAATGAGCATATTGACACAAAATATACAGCAGAAGCCAAAAAGCGCAAATTTAAAGCACAAAACATTTTGATCAAGACATGTTCTTTGCAAAGAACCATATCAGGCAATGGCATGATTTGGATTGGATAGTTGAAGCACAGAGAAGTACAATAAAATGCATAAAATCCAGCACACTGATCAGATCTCTTCCAGCTAAAATCCAATTTGAGGCAAAGAGAAATTACACAAATTAAAGAGGGAGAAAAACACCCTACAACTACCCAACCAAGCTTAAAATGTTGATCCCACAATAATGTCATATGTCATTTCATGATAAATTTTCATAGTAAAAAAGACAAAAAATATGTGCTCATACCTCTTCATCTTTGATATATGGCTCAAACCAGTTCCACAAAGTCTTAGGATCGGCAACATATCTCAAATATAGAAATCCAATCTGCAAACAATTTCAGAGAATTAATACAGAGCATAGCAAACTCTATCTCAAGATGAAAGGTTCAACAATAACAAGAAAATGCTGCACATACTGCTATAAGTTTGAAAACAAAATAAAATAATGTTAAAATAAACCAAAATAGTTGCAACAAAAACAAAACAGCCTCCTTTGATGCCAAGCAGAAAATCATCGTGCAATCCTGCATCTCATGGAACAAAAGTTGAGATCAAGACATGAACATGCAAGATGAAAATTAATGCAGTTCTACCATTATGGTGAGATCAATTAAAAGGCATCTGCTAATGGAATATAAGAGAGAAAATTTATATTTATTGAGTAAATTACATAAACATCTGAGAGGCCTGATGAAATTAGAAACAACTCTTGATTTAACAATCGCACATAGTTTCCTTATACTAACAGAAACATAGAACCCAATAACTTTACACTTTAAATCATCAATCTATAACCCTGTTGTATGCTTTACATATTTTCCAGTTATATATACACTAAAATCAAGTAAGATGCATGGCCCTCCTTTTATTCTCCTTCCCAACAACCCAATGTTTATGAAGTTTATACTTAAGTATATAACACACTCATGTATTATGAAAGATTAGAGAAATTTTTGCATAATAATAATAAAAATAATGACATCAGCATATTTTGGATTTTTTTAACAGAAACTTACTATACCCAATAAACAAAAGCAACAGTTGAAAGTCAACTGAGGACAACATTGATTAAGTAAAAATTAAAACAGCAGAGCCCTATTCATTATGTAAGTTTTGAAACAAAAAGGAAGGAGTTTTGGAATGTTAATTCAGCACAGCCACAGAGAAAAACAAAGACAGACAGACAGAGAGGGAATAATCTTAATTATTAAACAAAACATATTCCTATGTACATAAAATATATAGCAACTATATAGACAAGAACACTTGGAGAGATTATTAAAAGAGACCTTTGGTTGAATGGTATTTCCAAAAACTTAATTTCAGATAGAACTCTATAGCATCATTTAATCCATATAACCAACCTCACCTAGTGAGATAAGACTCTATTTTTTGTTGTTGTTATTTTTATATGGACAGGAACACCTCAAACCAGAACTATAAGATTTTGCAAGTTATGCGAGTAAAAAAGTAACCCATGTGTTACTTTCAAAAAAATATCTAAAAAGGAATAACAGAGAAATTCAGAAAGAAATAAAAGGAAACAACCAGTTCTTGTGAGACCAATAAAGAATGAACCAATGATAAAACATGGTTAACATGTGAATATATTATAAAAGGAAACATGCAAACTTTACATCATCAATTTGTGTCATGTTCATGCATCTTCCCTAGCACACAAGAAGGCTAAATAGCCTGGTTGCACTCATATCACTCCATAAATTTAATACTAAATAGAATACACAAAAGCAAAATAAAGGTATCTACACCCAAACTAATAGACACTAAATGCAGAAACTTCACTAAATGCATATAAACAACCAAGCCACTGTACATACCGCTCTTATATAAGGAGAATCAGGGTGCTTTAAAAGCCCATGCATTTGTTTGACAGATAGCTTCATAGTGAAAAACTTGTAAAGAAGACAGAAAGCAGTTGATGGACCCCGGCAGTTTCCAGTCATCCAAGGCTCCACGTGATCAACTTGATTGTAAATCTCATCAATCACTTCATGGTATGTTTTTATTCCATAGAGCTCCTTAAAGTAATCAGATGACAGAATATTCATGCAAAGGACTTTCTCTAGCAAAGAATCGATTGGCTTGCCACAAGTCTGTATCTCCATTATGGGTCAAAAAATTGTATTCTGCACCCACAATTAAAATTTAAACAATATCAACTCCCAACAAGAATACGAACTGCAAGTGTCACTATCTGATTCCTACAGCAAACAATAAGATGAATCTTCCAAACTTAGAACAAGTAATCAATAAGACATTGAAAAAGAGAGACAACATAAATGACAGGAAACAAAAAAGGAGAATAAAATGGGGCGTGCAATGAGAAATGGAGAAAAGTTGACAATTTCATTTCTAGCACAAGTACTTACAAAAGGGGAAGAAAGTTCTTATTTTTTATACCAAAACCTTATTTGCATAAATTCTAGTCTCCCAACAAAAATTTAAATGTTTACAACACATACGGAATAGCAGCAGCAATTGTAAGAGGTTTACACTTACAATAGAAAATTGGTTTAGCTAAAATATGACCAAGTACAAACTTCTTACGAGTCAAATCCACCTAAAGAGACCAAAGTTCACTACTTGTAGCAAAAAATACATGAATGATTTAGTATGAAAAATCTAGTTGAAGAAGTCAAATCAGACCATCGTTTGAGACCATCTTCCAAACAGAAAAGAGCTGGGAAAGGCAACAAATGACAAATAAAACCACGCTAAGCTAAATCATAGCATAAGAGCAAGCCCTAACAACCTAAAAAGAAATAATTTCAGGAAGAAAGAAAGGTGCATGGCAAAGGTACGTGAAGAACCCTAGAACTAAAACAAAAATCAAGAATAACATTTCCACAAAAGTTCGCAATAGAGACCAAGATTGAGCTTCATATTATTAATACCCACATAACTGAACAACGGAAGCGTGCATATTAACATTTAAAGCACATTGAAACGAGTTGAAAAAGCAGCAAAATTAGGCAAAAGCAGATAGTTACGCACCAATAAGAACCTGCGGCTAAAAGGTTGCATCGACGACAGAGAGAAGGAAGAAGTTGAAGATTAAGCTGAAGACGCGCAAGCGAAACGTAACGGCACTGTTGTGCGGCTGCGCTGGATTAGCCAAATCATGGAACGCTACGGGAACAACAGGCAGAAATGGAACAGAGTATGAACAGGGGATTACTTGTATATGTCAGAAGCCAAACGGGTCCCATCCGAACTGGAGCAGTCGGCCCCAAAGTTAATGTCAAAACGCAATATCAAGCAGATCATCAGCGAATGCAGTGTTACGGACACGGATGGTTGACTGTTTTATTCTTGACTTTTGATGTTTCACACCAAAACTCTAAAATATTGCCCCCCAAAAGCCCTGATATCTCTTGGTCTAAAGTACTTTCTTATAAGAATATTTTTATAAGTATAAATTTTGTATATTTTTATATTTTTTTGCATCTGTATTCTTTTGTAATATATTTTTATATGTACATATATAGTGCACAAAAATGTATACACATAATTTTTTTTTATCCCAAAAGCCAATTACCCCACGAAATCTCCTTTTCCAATGATGTGGATAAGAGTGGCAAAGCAGCCAGGCTAGGGCAAAGGTGCACAATCAAATAGGGGTAAGGTGGGACAGGTTAAAAAAATATTAACTCAATTTCTTCCTTAAGCAAAGAGAGGCAATTTAATCCATAAGTTAACATATTTTTATACATAAAATACAAGTTGGCCTATCCTACTATACATTGACTCATAAGTTAAACAAAATAGATCAATTTATTCAAATTCATATGGGCTATATATATTTTAACCTATCACACACTTTTATGGGATGGGACGAACTTAACCCATAGGTCAAGACCATTTTGACAAGCATAAATGTCGAGATAATGCTTGTATTGATAAATATTGTTGACTCTAAAATTTTAAAATCATGATTGATCCAAATTGCTTATAGTGAGATCAAACACTTAATTAAAAAAATAGTTTACATTTCTAGAAATTTAGTTCAAGGGTTGATTACGTTTTAGAGAAGATATTAGCACCTTAAACATCATTTCGGTATTAAAAATAATTTAATTAATTTATCTTAATTTAATTTGATGTTAGTTTTAAAAAAGGTTTTTGAAAATAATTCCTACCCATTTTAAATTGGAATTTTTAAATAAAAAATAATTTTTAGAAATTTTTTTTTTATTCTAGATTGAGATTTTTAAAATAATTATTTTTAGAAAATCTTCTTCCTATTCAAGTTTGGAGTTTTAAAATAATAGTTTTAAGAAAATCTCTTTCCTATTCTAATCTAGGATTTTAAAATAATAATTTTAAAAAAAATTTCTCCCTATTTTAGAATGGGGTTTTAAAATAATTATTTTAAGAAAATTTTTTTCCTATTCCTGATAAGGATTTTAATTTTTAAAAAATCTTCAAAGTCACAAAATTATGTACGTGTGCTATTGATCCTTGAACCTCTATTATTGTGCTTAAAAGCAATAAATTCTAATATTTAAAATTCAACTAATCAAATTAACCAAAGTCCCAAATACATCATTATATTTTAAACATAATTCTAATTCAAAGTAACTAAAATTAAAAACTATCAAAACCAAAATAAAAATCTAAATAGGTTCTAAGGCTCTCGAAGCCAACCTGTCATAAAGACAAAAACAATTTTAGAATTTCCTAAGCAATCATAGCAAAACACACCAGCTTCAAGAACTATACCTTTCAACTTCCAGATTTCAAACAAGAGATGTGCTTAACTCAAAGGAAGGAGACCCAATTAGTAAGGAGGTCAACTATCAATAGGGCTTAGTTAAACTAATGCAACCAACTACACCAACTTCTGTTGCGACGGCGAGGGTGGACTATACAACGACAATCGGGATTCTTGGGGTTCCTTATAGGTCTCGTGTGTTGGGTTCTTAGATAGTAGCACTGGGTCGCTATTAGATTTCAAACAAGAGTTGTGCTCAACCCAAAGGAAGGAGACCTAATTAGCCAGGAGGTCAACTATCAACAGGTCTTAGTTAAACTAATGCAATCAACTGCACCAACTTCTGCTGTGATGGCAAGGGTGAACTGTACAATGACAATCGGGATTCTTTGGGTTCCTTGTAGGTCTCGTGCATTGGGTTCTTATATAGTAGCACTGGGTCGCTATTGGGTTCACAAATCTTGCTTGTGCAACAAAAGTGGATAGGAAACTTTGAACTGTTGCATGACAATGGGCCAAAATAGTGGCCCATTTGAATGGTAGTCGTGGAGGAAAATGTGGTTGCTTTGGGACAAACTCCAATAGTCAAGTTTCAGCAGCACTTCGTAGGTAAAATGCAATAGGGCAATGATTGTGCTTGCTGGGACTCATTACAAGTTCTTTGCAATGCACAACAACTAGCTCTTGAACAGAATGTTGCAGCTTCACAACAGTGTGAAGAAATATCATTGCATCTCCAAACTAATAGAGCAACATGGGGTTTCGAATCTTTGGATAAGGCATGATGATAATGATTCCAAGTGGGGAGAGACAAATTAGTGAGGATGAAAATTGCTAGGGTTATTGTTTTGGTGAATGGCGAAGAAACTTAAGTTTGTCGTTTTGTGAAGGAAATGGGAGTTTGGTTTTTTGTGAAGGATGACTTCTGTGTGGGTGATTTTTGATGTAAGTGGGCTGTTGCATAGGTGATGGGTTAAAGGCTAAAATTCTCTCTATTTTAGGTTCCTCCCCTTTTGGTTCGTGAACCCCCACCCCTTTTATTTTGTATGTAATGGGTTTTTATAATTGTTGAATTAGAATTTGTTTTCTAAACAAACTTTGGTTTCCTAGTTTTACTTGTATTTTATTTTTTATCTCTTATCTCTCTCTTTTTTATATATTTTATGTTATGATTTATTTTCTTATCTTTTAATCTTTTTATTTATCTTATTATCTCTTAAATTTTTTATCTCATATTAAGATTTTCCTACTTCTTATTATCTTATTTTTATCATCTTTTATCTTTATCTCTTTTTTTTTTTTGTCTTTTATTTTTGTTATCTTTCATTTACCCTAACATCTTATCTCTTATCCTCTTGTCAATTTTTCTCTTAATTCTTTTATTTATCTTGTATTATTATTTTTAATTTTGGTTATCTTATTTTTTATTTTATTATTTTTATTTTAGTTTTTATTTTATTTTATTTTTAGGTATGGGCTTGACTTTGATTTGGATTTTGGGTTTAATTTTATTTTGGACTTATCTTTGAGTTTAAATTTTATTATTTGAGATTTATCTTATTTTATTTTCTTATTTTTAGTTTAAATTTGGGTTTACAATTTAAGTTAAAGTTTTGAAAAGTGAGCTAGCCAAAATTAGGTGTCTACAAATTGGCCCCCTTTACTCATCTTTTAGAAATTAGAAGATAGGCAAAAGTTAAGAGACACTATTGTGTCTAGATTGGAATACAATGTGAAGAGTTACTATCCACCTAGTGGGAATCTAAAATTACTTAGGATTTCCTCTTAGTCCTAAGTTCAGAAAGGTTACCATCTACCCAAAAGGAACCGAAAGTAACCTTAAGATTTCCTTGAAATCTTAAGTTTAGAAGGGTTACTGTCCACCAAATAGATACTAAAAATGACTTTAGGATTTCCTTTTAGTCCTAAGTTTGGAAGGGTTATCGTCTACCTAATAGGGAACAAAAGTAACCTTAAGATTTCATCTTAGTCCTAAGCTCGGAAGGGTTACCATCCTCCCAACAAGAACCAAAAGCGATCTTAGGATTTCCTCTTAGTCTTAAGTTCAGAAGGGCTACTGTCCATCCAACAGGGACTAAAGCAATCTTAGGATTTCTTCTTTCTCCTAAATTCAGAAGGGTTATTGTTCACCTAACAGGAACTAAAACCAACCTTAGGATTTAATGTGAACAAGTTTTCCTATAATAATCTAATTTGATATAGATGAGTTTTCCTTTATATAACCTGACTTGTTAAGGATGGGTTCTTCCTGAAATGATTTATATTAATATAAGATGACATGCTTATGCTTGTGTATGCTTGACATATTAATGCAAAATCTCAATTTTTTCAAAATCTTAAGGACTTGCTTGACTTGTAAAAATTTTAATTTTCTTGAAAATTCAAGAAATGACAGTATACTTGTATGCATTGAAACATGATCAATCTAAATGCCAATGATGCAATAGTAACTTATGATAATGCATGATGACACACTAGGAAATGAAATTTTTGTAGATTATGCAAAAATGCTACTCCATGACCTTTGGGAGGTCTTGAGATGAAATCATGGATGAGTTAACTCTGGCACTTTTGAGTCTTCTAACTTGCTTATTTAAGAAGGGTTGCCCCAATGTCACCAAATTCTTAATATATTCCTTGCCCTAGTTTTCCAATTCATGAAGGTGTCATTGTTTGCTTTATTGCCCCGGTTTGCATGTTTAAGCCAAGCCCCTTTTGACATACTCCTTGAACATATCTTGATTCTTTCTTTTCTAAAAGAAATTAAGGGTGTGATGCCTTTAACATTCACTCAAGACATTTTTCATTCATCATGTCTTGAAGTCATGGCTTTAAACTATTCTTCGCTTGCCATTAGAGTTTTGCCAATTTTGAATACATGTCTTGTCTTTTCAAGTAGTTTCTACCATATCAATGTCCTTAGTGGCACTTAACACTTTTCCTTCGCATGAGAATGCATTTCAAGAAATGAGATAGCTTATGACACAAAGGGTATGAAATTGGATATTTTGGTTTTTTAAAGGAGAGACCAATGAATGGGTCAATGATTGATTGCCCCTACTAAGTGGATCAACGTGTCGGGAACTTTGAGAATAATATCTTTAGGGACCAAGTTCAATTTTTTTTTAATGGGTTATAGCCCCTTAGGAGGAGAGTCTTTGTAGCTTTCTCTTTCTTTAAAGGTGGGTCATTTGGATTTGAGTTTTACCCTTGATTGCCTTACTTTAAATTTTGACTACCCATGAGCAAAAGAATGTCGAAAAGATTTTTTTTAACTCATTCTCTTTCATTATCCAAGTGATGCCTCAAGGGAATGCATATAATGATTATTCAATTCTCTAGAATCAAAAGTGCTCTATTAAGCACTTACTCTAGTCAAGCATGTACTCTAATTACTCTCAAGTGTTTATACTCTCGAACATGTGTTTGCACTCACAAATGCGCCATAGGCTTGTTTTCGTGTCACTCTCCACTTCGGTTAGTTTACCATATTAGCCAAAATCACTAGGACTTTACTCATCTTGTAATGTAGGGCTAGGTAATGGATAAGAATAAAAGAGATAAGGATTAATCAAATAAGGAGAGCATAAAGTGTTGAGCACAAGATGTCTCACTTTTTACTTTTTTCCTTTGTGAATGACCTTGTTGGCTTAAGGTGAAGTCTATTTCTCTTTACCAACCTCTTTTTCTTTCTTTTGGCTGAGCATTTTTCCTTCTTCATTTTCTTTCTTAATATTTCTTCTCTTTTTTAATTTCTTTTTGTGCTTTTTTTACATTATTTTGGAAGGATACCTTTAATCATTTCACTTGAACCTTAGATTATTGCTTGTAGCATTTTCCTTTTTTGATAGTAGGAGTGCTCTTTTTAGCTCTCCTTCAGGATGGAGTAATGGTTTTGAAGTTAAAGATTAAAGTTGGTGTGGGTCAAAGGAAGAAAATCGAATAGTGGTCTTGCTATTCTTTTATGAGCTCAAATGAGTGATTATGAGAGTTCTAATGTTAGGTTTTGGCTTGAAAGTCTCAAACTATCTAAAAATGGCCTAGGTCATTTCTTGAGTAATGTGGTGTCTAACAAATAGCCTTGGGGGCATTTAGATAAGTTTTAGGGTATTTATTTCCTTATAACAAGCATACTCTCATCAAAGGCTCTCTTTTTCATTTTTTTTTAATCAAAAGACACTCAGTTATCCAAGAGAATTGAGTATTTTAAGTACACCAATTTTATTATCAGCAAATGGATTTATCTAAAATAATAGTAGGAAAATCTTTCTTCATTTTAATACTCATGAGTGTTAATCTTTGGGATAAACTAGATTGCTCCAATGTTGGCTTAGTTTAATAGGTAATAAAATTTGGATGAAAAGTAATGCATTCATCGTGCTAAGCATTTTATTGAATTGAAAATGTTGCCCATACAAAATCCTTGCTAAGGCTTTGAGAAAAGCTATTAGCAGATGTCATAAACTAAAAACTTAAAAAGATGCAAAATAAATAAAAAAAAGCAAGAAATAGTCCAACTTATAGTGGGTTGTGCAAGAACAAACTCATTATCTTAAGCCAATTGGTTTTCTTCAATGACAAGGTCTTGATTTTGCCCATGCTATTCTAGCATTGGTCAATGTTGTTAACATTTTGATTGTCATGATCAGGCAAAGGATTGCCATGCACATTTGGTCCTGGTTGCTTAGGTTCAAAAGTCAACCACTTAGCGTCAATCAATCCTTGAACCTTTCTTTTAAATGTAGGACAGTTATCAATAGAGTGGTCCTCTGCCCTTGCATGGTAAGCATAAGTAAGTTTCTCATTGTACCATGATGGGTATAAGGGTTGAAAGGTAGGCAATGGAACTAAAGACACTAGATTGTTCTACAACAAGTGGGGTAAGAGCTAAGAATAAGGTATTGGGATCAGATCAAAGTTTTCAACTTTCTTATTAAACTGTCACCTAGGTTGATTTTGCTAGTACTATTGGGATTATTGTTGAAGGGGCTGAGGAGTTTGGGTGACTGGTATTTGCAAAGTTGGTATAGAAATATTTATAACAAGGGTGTTGCCTTTTCACTTTCCTTTTTTCTAATATTCTACTGAATGTACTGCTTCTTTTTTCTTATTATATTGGAATTTCTTTTGGTTTTTGACAATTGGCTTTCCTATCTTTCCTGTTGTAACTCCTCTTTCTACCCTCTCACTAATAACAACTAAGTCAACAAAATTAGTGGATGTGCATGCTGCTGTCTTAGCATAATAAGGATCATCTAGAGTGCTCATAAAAAGAGTGATCATCTCTTTATAAGACATAGGTGATTGCACTTGAACTACTACATTTCTTCACGTCTGAGCATAATTCTTAGATGACTCTTTTTCTCCTTTTCTCATGTCCTGTAGCTGAAACCTATGAGAGCCAATATTCCTATTATACTTGTACTACCTCATAAAGGACTCAGCCAAGTCCTTCCAAGTGCGAATAGAGTGGCGATCCAAGCTTAAATACCATTTTGTAGCCTCATTGAGTATATTATCTTGAAAGATATGCATCAGTATCTTTTCATCATTAGAATAAACCTTCATTTTTTGGATGTACATGAGAAGACGAGATTTTGGACAAGATGTCCCATTATACTTGGTAAATTTGGGGACTTTGAACTTTGGTGGTAAAATCACATTAGGAACTAGTCCTATTTTTAAGAGATCCAACACATCGTCATCATATAAGAATCCTTTGATTTTCCTCATTCTATCTTTTGTAATCTCATGCCTCTCTTAGGCCTTGGCCTCATCAGCAACCTTCCTAAATTTCTCCTATTTCATTGGGATATCAAAGTTTAGGATAGTTTTACCTTTTGGGCCATTTTCTTGGTAATAATTTTGGGCTTGCTGATCTTTATATTGCTCTTGATTGCGAGTGGTTTTTGGTCCCTGATAGCTATTCTAAGCTTATTCTTAATTATGGGGATCCTTTAGCCCCAGAGAGCTATTCTAAGCTTGTAGTTCCATCAATTTCATCATGTTGGCCAGCTACCCTTTGAGTTGGTTGATCTCGCTCTACATTTCTTCTATTATTTTTTCATGCTTAGGGTTTTCCTGGCCTAGACCTTCCATCTGCCTACTTTGGGAACATGTTGTCAGAGTCGTGATTACTTTTTTATCTTTTTGAGTAAACAATGCATTATTAGTATGCAAATGAGAATTTATGCATATGGATATAATGCCATGCATGAAGCAAAAATGGGCAACTTATGCAAAAAGAGGACAAGTGTTAATGAAGAATGCATGCTGTTTTGGATAAGTTTTTTTTTTTTTTCTTGTGACCTATTTCTATACATGTTTCAAATCTCTAAATTTTTCCTATTGTAATTCATCTTGCCAAAGAAAAAGCTAATCTTATTTTGCACTAGTCTATTCTAAGGGTAAATAAACTTTAAGCTTAAGGACTTCATGCATGTAAAAGTAAATGTATAATCATAAACACATGATGAGATAAAGGAAATGGAATAATAAAATGTTCCCCATTGTACCTAACTTTAGGTAAGTCCTAGGTCCTTGTTCACTCTTATGGATTTAGGTCAAAACTATCTCTCGTAAGAAATAGCTCTAAGGTCTCTCAAAGGCACTTATGCGGAGACCGAAGGTCTCTCAAAGGCTAACCTTAGTACACCCCCTCTAGCCTACAAGGTAACCTAAATGGGCCGGGTATTATGACCTTTCTTTTATTCTACTGTGTGATGAGAGTAATAGTGTGTGCGAGGAAATATGTCTCAAACTTACAAAAAGAATCACACGCAAATATATACATAAATAAATAGATGCTGACCCTAAAATTTGAGTTTTGGAGTAACCATTGACCTAAATTATCTAAAGGTGAGATCGAATATTTAATTGAAAATAGTCTACATTTCAGAGATTAGGTTTGGATATTGGTTACGTTTTAGGAAAGGTGTTGGCATCCTAAATGCCTTTTCGGTACCAAAAATGATTTAATTAATTTATCTTAATTAATTTAAGTTAGTTTTAAAAAAAGATTTTTGAAAATAATCCCTGCCTATTCCGGATTGGGATTTAAAAATAATTTCAAGAAAAATCATTTTCCTATTCTAGTTCAGGGTTTTAAAAATAATTTTAGGAAAATTCCCTTCCTATTCTAGGCCAGAGTTTTAAAAATAATAATTTACAAAAAATTTCCTTTCTATTCCAGGTCAGACTTTTTTAAATTAATTTATTTATTTTGTAAATTCTTAACTCAATTAAGACCTCTTAATTTACCTTTAACTTGATTAAACCTTATTAGGAAGGGATCTTAATTAGATATTCTAAGCACTTTACCTAGCTTGACTAAGGTGACTAGGTTAGAACCAAAATTACTTAAGGTTAAAGAGGAACTCAAGATGGCGATACTAGAGTTTTCTAAGAGATAATTCCAATGCTAAAATTATAATTCATGGAAAATCAATAAGAAATTAAATCAATGAATACAGAAGATCAACATGACCATTGCCTAGGCTAAAATATGTGCTGAATCTTTAGTGCAAAACATGCAGAACCATATGTAAAGTTTTAGAATGCAAAAACAAAACTACAAAATAGAAATAGAGTTGCTAAAATCTATTTTGTGTAAAATTTGTGAAACAAAATGCAAAATTTGAATTGTAGTGTAAAATTTGCGGAAGACAGAAAGTGCAAAATGAAATGGTATGCAGAATTTATGAAACAAAATGCAAAAGTTGAATTGCAGTGTAGAATTTTTAATTCACAATGCAGCACAAAACTATTAAATAAGATGCAAAACCATACATAAACAAAAGCTTGAATATGCAAAATAGTAAAAAATAGATGTGTGCAGAAAATAAAAATAGCCCATGTAGAATTTAATCATGCACATGATTATACAAAATTTAAGATAGAACCTATGTATGCTAATGGTGCAAAATATGCAGAATTTTAACATGATTATATTTGCATGTGGAGACTCATGGTGAAAGAAGGTGAAAATATATGCATGAAAGTTAAACATTATAGCAAAAAGAATCTTAACTATATTTTGATTAAACTATGAGATCTACACGATTAAAATTGAACAACACAAATGACTCTAAAAGAAAAGAGGAAAGGGGCTTACCTTAAGTGTCTTCTTATGTCCTAAGCAAAAGGAGAAGGGAACCTGAAAAAAGATGCTTGATTTAGAATAAGTGGTGTGAAGTAGTGTGACAAGAATGTGTGATAGGTGTATGGTTATATGAGAGAGTGGAGAGATCTAGTTTCTCTTGCTAAAATTTTTTGAAAAAAAAAGTCTCCTATTTTGTGTCTTTTTCTTGTGTTGCGTGAATGGTTTTTTATAGTTACAGAAATTTAGAGTTTGTTTTTTAGTTTAATTCTTATTTCTTAGTTTTATCTTGACTTTTATCTTTTATCTCCTTATCTTTATTTATTTATCTAATGTTTTCTTATTTATCTCTTGGACTTCATATTTGATTTTCTTATTTTTTATCATCTTGTTTTTATTTTATATATTCTCTTTATCTTTTATTATCTTTTATTTATTTCTTGGATTTATCTTTATTTTATTTTTCTGATTTTTGGTTTTATTCTTGAGTTTAGGATTTTAATTTGTTTTGGGCTTATTTATTTTTGGGCTTGTTTTATTTAAATGTTTAGTTTTAATTTGTGTGTTGGATGGGTTTAATTTAGGTTAGAGTTTTGTAATGTGGGCCGAACAAAATTGAGTGTCTATAATAGATACGAAATTCAAACACTCAAAAATACTAGAAGTTAGTAAGCATAACTTTTACTTTGTCATCTCTACAAGAATAAAAATCAAACCAACAAATCAATTTAGAAATATATAAAATCATTTTTAAATTGACCTAACCCTCTAATGTCCTCAATGGAGTTGCCATTCTAATGATCCTAAAATTTTGGAGTTGTCACCGATCTAAATTACCTAAAGTGAGATTGGATGCCTAATTAAAAAAATGGTCTACATTTCTAGAATTGGGTTTAGGGGTTAGTTACATTTCAAGGAAGGTATTAGCACTCTAAATGCCCTTTCAGTACTAAAATTGATCTAATTAAATTATTTTAATTTAATTTGATATTAGTTTTAAAAAAGATTGTTATAAATAATTCTTACCCATTCTGAATCGAGATTTTTAAATAAAAAATAATTTTTGAAAATTTTTTTTTCTATTCTAAACTGGAGTTTTTAAAATAATTATTTTAAGAAAATGTCCTTCCTATTTCAGTATGGAGTTTTAAAATAATAATTTTAAAAAAATTTTCTCCTTATTCTAGATCAGGGTTTTAAAATAATTATTTTATAAAAATTTCCTTCCTATTTTAGATGAAAATTTTCATTTTTAGAAAATCTTTGAAGTCACAAAATTATGTGCGTGTGCTATTGATCCTTGAACCTCTATTATTGTGCTTAAAAGAAATAAATTCTATATTTAAAACTCAACTAATAAAATTAACTAAAGCCCCAAATACATCATTGTATTTTAAACATAATTCTAATTCAAAGTAACTAAAATTAAAAACTATCCAAACCAAAATAAAAATCTAAATAGGTTCTAAGGCTCTCAAAGCCAATCTATCATAAAGACAAAAACAATTTTAGAATTTTCTAAGCAATCAAATGAGATTCAAGAACACAAAGCAACCCAAGATCGAATCAACATTATAACAAATTAAACCAATAAAGCTATAACAAATTCCAATTGAACCAATAGATATTTGAGAGTGCAAACATAGCAATTCAGCTTAACATCACACACTAATCTTCACAAGAAAACAAGAACCAATAGTCACTATGAAATTTCAAGCAAAACTAGTCAATTGCAGAATGGCACAAACCATCATAGCAAAACACACATAGCTTCAAGAACCATACCTTTAACTTTCGGATTTCAAACAAGAGCTGTGCTCGTCTCAAAGGAAGGAGACCCAATCAACAAGGAGATCGACTGTCAACAGGGCTTAGTTAAACTAATGCAACGAACTGCACCAACTTTTGCTGTGACGGCGAGGGTGAGTTGCACAATGGCAATCTGGATTCTTGGGGTTCCTTGAAGGTTTCATGCATTGGGTTCTTGGACAACAGCACTAGGTCATAGCTAGGTTCGTAAATCTTGCTCATGCTACAAAAGTGGCTGGGAATCTCTGAAACATTGCACAACGATGGGCCAAAAAAGCAGCGCATTTGAATGGTAGTCGTGGAGAAAAATGTGATTACTTTGGGAGAAACTCCAATGGTCAAGTTTTAGTAGCACTTCGTAGGCAAAATACGGCGGGACAATGGCTGCGCTTGCTGGGGCTCGTTACTAGTTCTCTACAGCACACAAGAATGGGGGTTCTTCAACAGAATGTTGTAGCTTCATGACAGTGTGAAGAAATATCGCTGCATCTCCAAACTAACAAAGCAACAAGTGGCTTTAGATATTTGGATGAGGCACGATATGATTCCAAGTGGGGAGACACAAATCAGCGAGGATGAAAATGGCTAGGGTCGTCGTTTTGGTGAATGGTGAAGAAACTTGAGTTTATCATTTTGTGAAGAAATGGGAGTTTATTTTTTTGGGAAGGCTGACTTCTATGTGGGTCATTTTTGGTGTGAGTGGGTTGTCATCATAGGTAACGGGTTATATGCTAAAATTCTTTCTATTTTAGGCTCCTTCCCTTTTGATCCATGAACCCCCCTTTTAGTTTGTATGTAATTGGATTTTATAGTTGTTGAATTAGAATTTGTTTTCTAAGCAAACTTTGGTTTCCTAATTTTACTTGTATTTTTATTTTTTATCTTTTATCTCTCTCTTTTTTATATATTTTATCTTATGATTTATTTTCTTATCTTTTAATCTTTTTATTTATCTTATTATCTCTTAAATTTTTTATCTCATATTTAGAT
Organism: Dicorynia guianensis; assembly: GCA_037013595.1. Lineage (NCBI taxonomy): Eukaryota > Viridiplantae > Streptophyta > Magnoliopsida > Fabales > Fabaceae > Dicorynia > Dicorynia guianensis. Next base: position 16,194,848 of record JASUAB010000002.1, on the reverse strand, counting down.
TTTACTACTTCTCATTACTGTATTTTTATCATCTTTTATCTTTATCTCTTTTTTTTTTTTGGTCTTTTATCTTTGTTATCTTTCATTTACCCTAGCATCTTATCTCTTATCCTCTTGTCAATTTTTCTCTTAATTCTTTTATTTATCTTGTATTATTATTTTTAATTTTGGTTATCTTATTTTTTATTTTATTATTTTTATTTTAGTTTTATTTTATTTTATTTTTGGGTTTGGGCTCGACTTTGATTTGAATTTTTAGTTTAATTTTATTTTAGGCTTATCTTTGAGTTTAAATTTCATTATTTGGGATTTATCTTATTTCATTTTCTTATTTTCAATTTAAGTTTGGGTTTTTAGTTTAGGTCAAAGTTTGAAAAGTGGGTCGGACAAAATTAGGTGTTTACAATTACGAAAGATTTGGTGATCAAACCTTTTGTGAGAAATGGCCCTTTTCAAGCGAAGAAGCTAACAACTTTAGTCTACAACTCGACCTTTTTATCTCTTTGGGCCTTTTGAACTCTAATAAAAACATTTTACATGACGAGGTCAAGTTTTTGTTACATGATTCTTTTCAATAGAAAATTGTAGAGGTGGGCATCAAGTGTGACAAGTCAGGTTGGGAGGGATTTGGGCAAAGCTAAAGGAAACTAAAGCATATTTTTGAAGAGCCAATTCCAACCATGTTAAGTCGTTAACCTAAGATTCTCAGGTTGAAATGGCTCAAGTTATAGCAGTTGGGTTAGGGAAAATTATGGCAAAGGAATGGCATGTGGGTTCACTAGGTTAGGAAGTAGGGGTGAGTAAAATTGCCCCAATCTACTCAAAATCGGTTCAACCCATTGATTTTGATGAAAAGGGTCAGTTCAGGTTGAGTGCACGAGTTGAGATGGCAAATAAATGGCTTTATATGGTTTTACTTGGGTGAGTTTGGGTGCCAATTTGACAAATCGTAGCAACCAATTTGACCCAATCATTTTTTCCAAAAAAATAAACTTTGAAACAACATCGTTTTGAGATTTTATATGTCAAAACCTAAGGCTTCACTCACAGCTTAATTGTCGAACGTCAACACCACCCCTTTTTCTCCATCTTTGAGTGCCACCTCCCTCTGTTCAAAGTTCCCTTTCTTAGTTTCTCTCTTAAACCCTTCTCTCTTGCTAGAGTCATTGCCATTTACCCTTCAAGTTTGAAGTTCCCTTTCAAGCAGCTGTGGTGCTTAGAGCATTTCATGCTAAGTTTGACATTGTTTGAATCTCTAACCCTTCACTCTTGGCCTCCATCTCTTTCTTAACTTTTTGCCTTGCCTCAGACTTGGCTCTAACCCTCATAATTGTAGGCTTGCATCCTTGCTCTTGTCGTTGTCTTGCTTTAGAAGTTCATCTATTTCTTCATCTGGTGATTTGTGATTTTTTTCTTCGGAATCAATTGTTTAAGTTGCTTTCTTTGTTTTGAATCTTTCAATAGTTTTGAAAATTGGTTGATGTTGCTTTACTTCTGGATTGTCTCTACTTTTTTATCTCTTTGATTTAATTCTTCTTTATCGCTCAACCTAGTGAACCTACCATGCCATTCCTTTGCCACAGTTTTTCCCAACCCAATTGCTATAACCCAAGCCATTTCAACCCAAGAATCTTGGGTTGATGGCTTGACAAGGCTGGAATTGGCTCTTCAAAAATACACATAAGTTTCCTTCAGCTTTGTCCAAATCCCTCCTAACCCTACTTACCCCACCCAATGCCTACCCCTATAAGAGAGAAAGAAGAATCAAATTGAAGAGATAAAAGAGTAGAGACAATCCAAAAGTAAAGCAACATCAACCAACCTTCAAAATTATCAAAAAATTCAAAACAAAGAAAGCAACTTCAACAATTGATTCGAAAGAAAAAAATCACAAATCACCCGAAGAGACAAACGAACTTCCAAGGCGAGATGATGGCAAGAGCGAGAATGCAAGCCTGCGATTGCAAGGGTTGAAGCCGAGCTTTAGGCAAGGTGAAAAGTCGAGAAGGAAATGCAGGCCAAGAGTGAAGGGTTTGAGATTTAGACAATGTCAAACTCAGCATGAAATTCTCCAAGCACCATAGCTACTTGAAAGGGAACTTCAAACTTGAAGGGTAAATGGCCATGACTCTAGCAAGAGAGCAGGGTTCAAGAGAGAAATTGAGCAAGGAAACTTTGAACAGAGGGAGGTGGCGCTCAGAGATTGAGAGAGAGGGGTGGTGTTGAGGCTTAACAGTCGAGCTGTGAGTGAAGCCTTAGGTTTAGACATATAGGAATCTCAAAATGACATTGTTTCAAAGTTTTTTTTTTTTTTAAAAAATGATCAAGTCAGGTCAGGTTGCCGTGATTTGTCAAATGGCATGCGAACCCGCCTAAGTAAAACCATATAAAGCTGTTTATTTGCCATCTCAACCCATGCAGTCAACCCAAAATAACCCATTTCATCAAAATCAATGGGTTGAATCATTTTGAATGGATTAGGGCAATTTTGACAACCCCTAGAAAATTGTGAAGTCATGATTTATTTATCTTTTCTTTTTATAGACACTACATTTTGTTTTGAATCAATCTAAAATAATTCATATTAAAATTTTTGTTAATAAATACAATTTCAAAAAATTATCAATTGATTAGATTAATTAAAATTATATCCAAAAAATTAAAAAATGTGAAATTAAAAATTTTTCAATAGCTTTTTTACTTATAATTTTTTAAAAAATAAAATATTTAACACTATAAAAAAATTTCTCAATTTTTGATAAATATTTCTGATGGAAATTTTCTATGGTAGTAAAAGTAAGAAAATTTAATTTTATTAGGAGAACATGTAAGGCATATATACAAGACAATAAAAAAAGTCATTTTACCTACAAATAACAATATCTATCAATAATATAATCAAAAAATTACATGCCAATTTCCTGCCAAGCGACGGGAAGATTTAATGGCAAATTAACCAGCTACTTTTTCAGATGGTAATATCATTGACGACTTAATTGCTAGAAATGTGATAAAAAAATTTCTATTTAATTTTACTAACAACTAAAACTACAGATAAAAATTGAACAGTTTAATTACACTATACCTCGGGATAGCCAATGGGTGCCACTTACTTTTACCGACAATTAGAACTATTGTATCAATTAAAATGTCTCTAATTGGCTATGAAAATTACCCCAAATTGTTTTACCCACCACTTTGCGATCGATACAATTAGGCAAGTGTTATGTCATAGGTTTACCAGTGGTTATTGCTATCGATAAAATTAGGAATGTATGCCGCTCCTTACGATGTATCAAGATAGCCAATGGGATGTGAATTTATTTTAAAAGTAGTATTTGTCACTGGTAAAAAAAGTAAAAACATTGGTTATCTCTTACCAAGGGCATCAATAGTTGCAAATCATTTTTTACTAATGGTACTTATAAAATTTCTATGATTGGTTACGAAAACGATGTCAAAATTTATTACTTGCCGCTTCTTGCTATGGGTTAAAATTTTTGAAATTTTCTTATTTTTACCGATAATGTACAACCATCAATAAAATTCCCTTATAAAGGAGTCCACTAACTCCCCCCTCTCTCTTTGGGTCCATTCTCCTCCTCTTTTCTCTCCTCTCTTCTTTTCTTGCTATTTTCATAGACAAGGAAGCTATTTTTCTTAATAATCAATAAGGACAAAAATTAGCAGCATCAAATTCAACCATCACTAAAAGAGGGGAGAGAAGAAAAGGGGGAGGAGTAATGGCGCCAGCAGAGAAATGTACCATTTTATTGATCATTGAAGGAAGGTTAGAGGGACAATGAAGGAGAAAGGGGAGACCCTCTCCCACACTCAACCTCACTTGCACTTTTGCATCTCCTGTCTCTCACGTCCTCTCATTCTTCCTTTTTAGCCATCCCCTTATTTCCACTATACCCATCTCTCCTTCTACTCTCAAGAAAAAAAAAAAAGAGCTTAGTTTTCTACTACTAAAAAGGAAGCCAAATCCATTTAAAGAGAGTCCCCATATGATGCTTTCTAAATAAACTAAGATTTCGTGCACAAATCACCTATTTCACACATCTCATTCAAACATATAACCAAGCTCACTTTTGAAGCCACTCCTCCTGCTCTTCCTCAAGAATTACAGCAAACAAATTCTAAAATAAACTGTGATGGCTAACATCCTCAAGGATGCTCCAAGAAGAGCTAAGCTTTCTCTAGTACTTCCTTTATCTCCCATCTATCTTGATTGGTTTCATTCCTTTCTTCTACACCTCTCATGTGTTGAGCTTAGGGATCCCCTTCTAATCACATTGTATCAACACCATCTATCTTCTTAGAGGTAAGATTCTCAACCTTGCTTGAAGAGTTGGCTAGCCAAGATTTGAGAGTTATCGTGCCATCCATGTATAGCCTACTAATTGAGGGTTTTGTCTTGGTGTCTCATTTCCTTGGCTAGGTTTACATGGAGTAAGGTTTGGAAAAGAGATTGGAAGCTTAGTTTAACAATACCGTCAATGTTGGAGGACAATTCTGCTAGAGATTTTGGCTTGGAAAATCATTTGCTCCTAGGTACAAATCAAATTTTAACAAAATCCACTATTTTTTGTGTATAACTTATTACTACGCGATAAGGGTTATCATAGGTTGAGTCAGTTTAGGTTAAGGTTGTAAAATCAGAACCTAAATGAAATTGATTTAACAATCACTACATTTGAAACCAACCAAGCTTCCTTGTGAAATTGAGATATGCAAGTTGATTGTGTTTGAGAGGGTTGATGTAGGTTTGGTCAAATTTGTTTCACTACCTATCTCCACCTTCGTCTTCATCGCCTCCAAAGAGCCAACACCTACTTCCATGCTCCACTAATCCTTTGCATAAGAAAATCCATCTCAATAAAATGCTTAGAAGAGAACCCAAAGAATTGACAGCAACAAAATAGTAATAAAAAGCAAAGGAGACAAGGGGATTTGACCCCAAAATTTTGAAGATAAAGAAAATGAAAAGATCCCCTTTCACTGCAATACGTGTATTCCGCTCCCAATCAAAAGGAAGTGATGATACGACTCTCAGAGGACCAACTACTACCAATTGAGAAAGTAGGAGAAGAGTCCTCTTGGGAGGAGAAGAGTCTTGGTTCAAGTGTTATATGTAGAGTAATGCTATTTCTACGTTATTTTTTCGTTACGTTTGCTATGTCTCTTACGTGGTAAAAATGAAAAATTAAAAAACGCAGTAGGAGGAATAAAAAAAAAGAGCGGGAATGAAAAAGAGACAGCGACTGTGCTTCATTTTTATTTTGAACCTCGGGCTCCAGTCTTTCTCTTGACATTGTTGAAGTATATGGCTCTCAAGTGAGTATTTCTTTTGTCAAGGTTTCTTCTCTACTTTGATAAAGGATCCAGAAGTTGAGATTGCTGTTGCAACAAAGTTTGCTGTACCGCCATGGAGGTTTGAGCATCAAGGTCATCTCACTGCACTTGAAGAGTCTCTTTGTCAACTTGGACTTCCTTCTATAGATCTTTGTTAGCTTTATTGGTCTGTGTTTTAATGACCTTGTTAAATTACTCTTCTGAATCTTTGTTCTTTCTTTCTTTTTTTTTTCTTTTCTTTTCAAATGTAAAGTATTAATCAATTAAATTACTCTTCCGTTCTTTGTTCTTTTTTTTTGAAAAATTATATTTTGGCTATTGGTTGTTACACTTTACCTATTGGCATGTTATACTTTGGCATTAGGTGTTATACTTTAGTTATCAGCATTGGCTATTGGGTGTTACACTTTTTCTATCGACATTGGCTACTGTGTGTTACACTTTAACTATTAGGTGTTACACTTTAACTATCGGCATTGGTTATTCACGTTACACTTTGGCAATTATTTTTTATGCAATTTATAGTAGATTATCAAGTTTAATTCCTGTTGAATAAAAATAATAATTTGATGTAATGTACCAAAAAAAATAATAATAAGTTGATGCAAGGTAAAAATTCATGATATATATATATATAAGAAAATAACTATACATTTTGTTATAGCTATTTGTTATTGATGGTTATTTTAAGATAATTAATTGGTGACCTTTATATTTTATTATTTTATATAAATTTTAATTCTTATATATATATATATATATTAAAAATATAAAAGCAATATGTTTAATATTAGATGTTATACTTTTTCTATCGGCATTGATTATTGTGTGTTACAATTTCGCTATTGGGTGTTACACTTTAGTTATCGGCATGTTACACTTTAACTATTAGGTGTTACACTTTACCTATCGGCATTGGCTATTGCATGTTACACTTTGGCAATTATTTTTTATGCAATTTATAATAGATTACCAAGTTTAATTTTTGTTGAATGAAAATAATAATTTGATGCAAGGTAAAAATTCATGATATATATATATATAAGAAAATAACCAAACATTTTGTTATAACTATTTGTTATTGATGATTATTTTAAGATAATTAATTGGTAACCTTTATATTTTATTATTTTATATAAATTTTAAATCTTAAATATATATTAAAAATATAAAAGCAATATGTTTAATATTTGATTTGAAATTATTCTTTCTTAGTCGTAGAAAATGTAATAGTTAATGCCGATAGCTAAAGTGTAACACTCAATAGTCAAAGTGTAACATGTCGATAGTTAAAGTGTAACACTTAATAGTCAAAGTGTAACACGCAATAGTCAATCCGATAGCGGAGGTATAACACGCAATAGCCAATGTCGATAGGTAAAGTGTAACACCCAATAGCTAAAGTGTAATACCTAATAGCAAAATTGTAACACGTAATAGCCAATGCCGATAAAAAAAGTGTAACACCCAATATTAAACATATTACTTTTATATTTTTAATATATATATATATATATAAGAATTAAAATTTATATAAAATAATAAAATATAAAGGTCACCAATTAATTATCTTAAAAAAACCATCAATAACAAATAGCTATAACAAAATGTATGTTTATTTTCTTTTATATATATATATATATATATCATGAATTTTTACCTTGCATCAAATTATTATTATTATTTTTGATACATTGCATCAAATTATTATTTTCATTCAATAGGAATTAAACTTAATAATCTACTATAAATTGCATAAAAAATAATTGTCAAAGTGTAACGCGCAATAGTCAATGCCTATAGCTAAAGTGTAACACCCAATAGCGAAATTGTAACACACAATAGCCAATGCCAATAGAAAAAGTATAACACCTAATATTAAACATATTGCTTTTATATTTTTAATATATATATATATATATATAATAATTAAAATTTATATAAAATAATAAAATATAAAGGTCACTAATTAATTATCTTAAAAAAATCATCAACAACAAATAGCTATAATAGAATGTTTGGTTATTTTCTTATATATATATCATGAATTTTTACCTTGCATCAAATTATTATTATTTTTTTGGTACATTGCATCAAATTATTATTTTCATTTAACAGGAATTGAACTTGGTAATCTACTATAAATTGCATAAAAAATAATTGCCAAAGTGTAACATGAATAGCCAATGCCGAAAGTTAAAATATAACACCCAATAGTTAAAGTGTAACATGCCGATAGTTAAAGTGTAACACCCAATAGCTAAAGTGTAACACGCAGTAGCCAATGCCGATAGAAAAAGTATAACACTCAATAGCCAATGCCGATAGCTAAAGTGTAACACCTAATAGCCAAAGTGTAATATGCCAATAGGTAAAGTGTAACACCCAATAGCTAAAATGTAACTTTTCAAAGAAAAGAGCAAAGAATAGAAGAGTAATTTAATTGATTAATACTTTACATTTGAAAAGAAAAGAAAAAGAAAGAAAGAACAAAGATCCAGAAGAGTAAGTTAACAAGGTCATTAAAATACAAACCAATAAAGCTAACAAAGATCCATAAAAGAAAGTCCAAGTTGACAAAGGGACTCTTCAAGGGCAGTGAGACGACCTTGATGCTCAAACCTCCATGGCAGTGTAGCAAACTTTGTTGTAATAGCAATCTCAACTTCTGGATCCTTTATCAAAGTGGAGAAGAAACCTTGACAAGAGAAATACTCACTTGAGAGCCATATACTTCAGCAATATCAAGAGAAAAACTGGAGTTCGAGGTTCAAAATAAAAATGAAGCATAGTCACTGTCCCTTTTTCATTCCCGCTCTTTTTTTTCATTCCTCCCGCTGTGTTTTTTAATTTTTCATTTTTGCCATGTAAGAGACGTAGCGAATGTAGTGAAAAAATAATGTAGAAATAGCATTACTCTATATATATTACCTAACTAGGTGAACTGTGAAGCACTAAAGCATTTCCCCACTTCACCTTAACGTCCCTGAAATGCCAAGATGACGAAGATGGAGACTTGAAAGAAGAAACTAAGTGACAAGTGTGAGAACGAAGAGTGAGAGAGTCAAATTTGAAGAGGACATAGGACAAATCGATAATATCTTGAAAATATCTAATAAGTAAATGAAAAATAATTTACCTTATAATGATTGGGTCAAGTCAGACTACTACAAGTTGAATTTTGCCCAACTCAAAGTTGACGTATTATACCCATTTAAAATTGATTGATCACCCACTATTAATCAAGACTTGACCTCGCCTGTCTCGAGGCTTTTTTTTTTTTTTTTTTTTTTGTCAATTTGGGCTTGGTTATGCCTACCCCTATTTTGCAAGAGGCCATTTCAAAATTCTATGCTATCATATTAAAAAAAATATTTATTCTTAAATCAAAACTCAAAAATATTATTTGAAAAAATAAGCAATTAATTTTATTAAATTTTACAATTTAAGTAGTAAAATTTACTAAATTAACCTGTTTACAATATATTTTAGAGGACTAATTGTTTGTAAACTTATGTTTAAAGATAATATTTAAATATAAAAGGTAGTAAATGCTTTTGATAGAAGTAATCTCAAAGGTAAACAAATGGAAGAAAAGAAAGAATTGCCATTTTTTTTTATACAAGATGGGGTGTGAAGACCCAAGATTAAAGAATACAATCAAAAATACAATTCACCTTTATTGTGATAATACAAAAGACCCCTAACATCTCTGCCTATATAAGTGGACCTAGTTTTACCACATATGGTATGTTAAAGATCTCTAAGATTTCTATTATGATGAGATAGTGTACAGCATGCATGACATGCAATAGATCAAAGAACAAGTACATTGTACGGCCCCATTTCGAGAAGCATACACAAGTTTCTCTATTTAATGGGCTTTAGAGTTTGATGACCGCATTGTTGAAAGTTGTAGAATTCATTGCCAGAGATGCAGCTCCAGCACGTGCTACTCTTCATGTGGAAGCTTGGTTCTCTTGGAATTGTCAATGGTCTGCTTGATCTGCCCGTCAAATTCTCAATAAATATTCTTTCAAATTTCCCATATTATCATCTATTATTTTTCGAGGGATACAAAAGTTGGAAGACTAATAATACTATAAATCTACATTATGTGAGATCTCCTTATTTCCCCAGTTTATGTATCAAATTCTGGAAAATTTGGTTAATTTTTGTAATGGGATAGGCGTTTGTACGTATTGAACTTGCACGTGATGTGAAGAGTAGAATTTCATAACTTGTTCTTTACCTTTGTGGGAAGAATGGCCGATCAAAATAAGGCATCAATTGAGCTCTTGGAATCATTTCTTTCCTCAGCAAACGAATCTCTTCCTCTTCAATCATCTGCTTTACGATGGTTTTATTGTTTTTACTTTCGTTAAGTCTCAAATGTCACACTCAGTAGTAAAACCAACTTCATTATTTTTCTTATATGTGCCTACCTTCTGCAACTTTTCTTCCCGTTTCTTTTGCAGCTCCATAAGATAGAGTTTTGTTGTAACCTGTGCACATGTTAAAATTCGCACCCATTAAAAGTATTATTCCTAGGGGGAAGAAACAAGACTAGAAGCAAACTCCAGCACTTATTGATAGACAGAATTCAACCAGACTTACTGCATAGTTGAACATAGCTCGTTTAACAGCTCTTTCTTGGGTATGGAGTTTGAATTCTTGTGGCTTAGTATTTTCTTTAGGAGGAGACTTCCTTGAAGCCTAGAGATTGACATGAAGAGCATTCAACAATTTTGCTAGAAGAGTACTTGAATCGAGTTGATACATGTATTATCTACTTAATTACCAACAATAGGACGTAATTATTAACAATAGGTTGTACTTACCTTATTCTTGTCAAAGAGTTTCTCCTTGAGTTCATCCTTTGCCTGTGAAACATCCAATCATGTCTATTTTAGTGACAATCATGATTCATGTACGATAAGAGATGTATAGAGAATGAATTTGGAACACCAATGTTCGTTTGGATAAGGACAGGATAGGAGAGGGAAGAATAAAGAGTTCGATAAAGCAGAGCAATAATGAAATGATACCAAGTCAAAAAGTACTGATGTCTGCACAATGAGGGTCCATAGTGTGGTATAGTGCACTTGATCTATGTTATTAAAAGCAACTGCTTGGTCAGCAGTCTAATTTCACTGGAAAAGACTACAGGCCAAATTGTCTAAACAAGTTCATTAGCAGAATATATTAGTAAAGTTATGATAAATGTGTATAGGTCTGGTATAATATATCATGAAATGACAGTAACTATCCAAAAAAAGACATTCTATCATCTTTAACTACCTAAAATAATACTGTTCAGATGAAGATATGTGATGCATGCATGTTAACATAGAACCTTTGGTAGTAAGTTATACATTAATTTTAAACTAGTGTATGGCCCCGCACAGCAGCTGCTACTGTTTTTTGAAGAAAAACAACACAACAGCTTCTCATTAGGGGGAAATTGGTCTATGATGAGGAGCTATCACTTGGCAATTTCACGAATCAACTTTATTATGTACATAGAATATAGAATATAAATCAGTACGTATAGCTAGGTTAACAATATACATTGATGTTAGGCAAGAATGTGAGTTAAAGAGATGGTTCTTAATTGGCACCACCTAATTTTTCTTCATCTGTTTCACTGTCATTCGAATGTGATGTGGTTTACAGTGTTAGATGAATTTGAACCTTTAAGATGAGCTTCTAGACCGAACAACTTCAAAATAATAAGCTGTCCTTAATGACTTATAGTTTTAATGCTACGATTGAATATATAGATTTTACCCCGAAAGTCAAAGAGTGATTTCTTAAAGATTCATCTAAGAATTATGTAGGTAGCTGGGATAAGCTAGGCATCTCACCATTCCTCTAGAATTAGTACTTCTCCATTCAGCTGCAGACTGTGAAGTGTTCTTCATAAACTTTCACCACGGAATAATGAAGAAAGTGCAAAATATGTAAGATGATTAGGACGTAGTATAGATTTTACTACTATGAAATTAAGAGGCAAAGAAGAAACAGAATAAAAAAGAAGCATTTCCCAACCTTCAAAGCAGACTTAGTGTTTGCTCTCTCCATGTTTTAGCTAGTGGGATATGTGTGTCTGTAGCCGTTATTCAGCTGAGGGGACTATAAAAAGAGAGGGAAGCGATGAAGTTTGGGGTTGGTAACTGTCTAAAATTCTTCTTTCTGTTGCTACATCACCAACATGCTCTAGGATTTGCATGCTCTCTTGCACCAAACTTTCTGATTAAACCTCCCTCTCACACATTTATTTGTCAATCCCTACTATGTTCCTTCAAATTCCCTCTTAGCTTAATAAAGATGTTATCCCACTTCACATTAATTAATTTTGACTAATCCTAAGTAGCTTGGCATGTTAATCAATTTAATAATCTGGAGAGCACTTTTGGTTTTATGGGAAATTCCTGTACGCATTACAATCGTGAATTTGATTAATAAAGCATCCATGAATTAGTTAAATACCAAGAAATTTAATATAGTCTCTAGAGCTAGAGAGAAAAGTTTGATATCAAGGCAATATGGTATAAAAAATAGGAGCCAATTATCTACAGTTTAAGACTAAGTAAAGCGAGAAATTAAGAAACAACATCATTTGTAGGGCAGGATGCCATTGCCATCTGACCTGGCAATAGCATTTTCTTGCTTGGATCGGAATCTTCTGGTCATGAGTGTGGGGATTTCAACTTAGAATAAGACAATATGTTGTGTCACCTTTGTTTTACCTTCAAAGAAGAAACAATGATTAATTTGCTAATTGTAAGTTCTACCCCACTTACTTGAATGTGCAATAATGCAAACAAGTTATCTGGCCAGTTAGTGTATATATATTACATTTTCATTAATTTGGATATTCCAGAGAAATAAACATAATTGTTCGAACTGATTTTGCTATTTTTTTTTAAATATACTTTTTTCTTTCATCCAATCAGTCACTTAAATTTTCTACCCACAACGTTTACATCACTGATTGTTTCACTTTGGTTGTTTACACAACAACATAAGTTTCTAAAATACTCAGTCTCCTTTACATTTGATTAAGCAACCAGTTGTCTTCAAGTATTTGATTCTTAATATTTCATGCAAACATATATTGGTTCTTATTACAAGTACAATTCCTATACCTGGATTTTGTCAAAAGAATCAATATCCTAAAAACTTAAAGTATTATTTCTAGTTATCTCTAACAAACTTCTTCAGATAAAGAGTCATTAAACTATATGCCAAAAATGTAGTTTACTTATAAAGAATAATGGGGGGGGGGGGGGGGGGAATCTCTAACAAACCCCCCTCATCATGTAAGCTTTGTGCTAAAATTTAATTTAATATAAAGAACGGAAGTGGCAACTCTCTACAAGCTACTTGCATAAAAATCTATAGAATTATGTGTTGAAATTTGATTTATTTATAAAAATAGGAGTGGCAAATCACTACATGCCTCCTCATACAAAAATTCTTCAAATCATACTTCAAATTTTAATATAATTATGTGTAAAGCAACTTAGATACTATGCCCAAAAAATTATCCTACAAGCTATTAGATGTAGGAAAAAAAAAAGTTTTATAATTAAAAATATTATGCAACTCCTATAATCTTCGCTATACTTAATTCTCAAATTCATTTTAGACATACTAATTTGAAATACTTCAAAAGTACTTTTTCTTGTCAAAAGCTTCATCTGATGGACTCTTTCTATCGGAGTCTCTTTCATTACCACAGCAAGAGGACACTTTTGAAAGTGCGAGTATTGATGACCAAAAGGTTGTTAATATCCCGCTTTCAAATATTTCTTGTTGAGGCCGTTAACCAACCGGGGAGACAGTGCAATCCTTCAAATTTCCTCTTGGCTTAAGCAAGAAATAATCCAAGTTTCCCACTAAGTAGTCCCACGCACTAGCTGAACTTCACATCAGTGTTGTGTAATTTAATCCTTGATAAGATGTTGATTAAAATGTTTGTTAGATTGAATGACAACCCTTATCTACTAATTATTATAGTTGCTATACTAAGAAGTGGAATCAATGATTTGGCCTCTGCTATAGGGAATGCTAAAAGAATACACATAATAATAATAGTCTTATCTTGCTAAACACTATTGAATTTTATCATAAATCAAGTTTTCAGAAATATTATTTATTAAAAATTTTTTTTAATAACATCTCAAAATATAATTTTTAATCTATTTCAACCTTTCTTCGTTGGATTACAAACCATACAAGTTAATTTCGTACACCAATGCAAAAAGCAATTAAAAGTTTAGTAGTACTTTGGAAAGAGAAAATCGTAATGCCTTAAAATAACAAAATGAAAAGATCATAATGTCTATTATATGTTAGCATACATTAAGAAATAAATTTTTCAATGTGTAGTTAGATGTGATTGAGAGTTAGATGTACATGAGCATTTTCACGACAATCTTCTTTATCATTTTGTGATTTCGATATACCACTCAAATTCAATTATTCCAGTGTACTATGCACTTTTATAAAATTATATTGTTTACACTCTAAGTATTTTTGTGAATATTGAATACAAGGAGTGCAATGGGCTAAGTTGTGGGGAAAAAAAAATAATGTAGTTAAGCTAGTAGCAACTATTATTATTCTTATAAGTTTATTTTTTTATAATTTTTATAATTTATAATTTTAATTATTAAATTTATTAAATCTCACAAATTTAACAATTTACGTAATTAGATATAAATTTTTTATAACTAAAATTATGTAAATTCAGTACTTCTACAAAATTAAATGAGGTATTATTGCCCGCGGAGCAGGCCTGTAGAGAGCATCGGTCCCACATGTAGCTGCTGATTTAAAAAAGGAAAAGAAAAGAGGGGAGGCATAGGCAAGAAGAAGCTGGTCAAGAGATTACATTAATTAACCGGCTTATATATATATATATATATATATATATATATGTAATATAAATAATATGTTTGGTATATCAATTTCTTCAAAACATTTAAAAGTTCTAAATTAAATTTGAATTTGCAATATCATAATCATATATTTCCTATACTCTACACCCATATCTGAGGTACTGCTAAACAATAGTACCTGTACCAACCATCTCTTATAAGATTGTGTTCAACGCAGCAGGATTGATCATAATTGAATACTTTTAAATAGCCTATATATATTTTTCTTATACATCAACTGGAATCTGAGTTCTGTATTTGCAAGTTTAGCTTCAATCAAACAAGTATATTTTTGTAATGATTTGAGAGGCTTACAAATGTGATCGACTGAGGCGCAGTCACAACCGAGTCACTTTCATTTCCATAGCAAGACAGAGAGAGTTGTGAAAATGATCAAAGGCCAGTGTGACCAAAAGGTTGTTAATATCGCGCTTTCAAATGTTTCTTCTTGAAGCCGTCAACCAACCAGAGACGACAAAAGTATAGTGAGGGAAGGGGATTGATTGAACTTACCATTGCTATTGGGTAAGCAGAATGTCATCCAATTCGTTAGGTTGTGATTCGAAAATCGACCTACTAAGGCAATGTTTGTCGTTGGTGGAAACCCATATGATAAAGCCTTCAACAAGACTTTAACAAATTAGTAACATCTCTCTCCCATCAAGTTGACAGGGGAAAAGACACCATTTTAACTGAACTTGAATACAAAGTCTCAACTACCAGTCTCGCTATAAGTATAAATGGGATTATTTGCTGTATTTAGTTCTGGACTGGTTCTGCTCTACTTTGGAAATTAGTCCCCAAAAAGAAAAATGTGTGCTGCGAAGGAATAATTTGCTAAGAATGATAATTAATTTTACCAAAACTAGCGTTTTGTTTTTCTATATATTGTTTGAAAAAGCCAAACGCTTTCTAGGAGTTTAGATTCTTTAACTTTTTTTTTTCTAATATTGATAATTTTTTTTCTATCTCTTTTTTCAATTTATTATATGAATTTCACTTTTTTCTTTCACTAAAATTTATTTCTTCTATCACTTACAATAAGGCTGAGGATCCATAACTCACTTCATGGAAGAGGTACCTTAATTGATTATTTGTTTTCTGACATAAAACTCATTCCACTCTAAATATGATTTAAATATATACAAGGTCGTCGACAAATTTTGGGTCAAGTAGTAACTGATTTGACTTTTAATATGACAAACTCAGGTTTCAAATCTGAAATATAACTCACTTTAAGATGTCTGACAATGTTATGAGAGGATCAATCTCTTAATCTAAAGGGCCAAAAAATACCCAAAATTTATCCAAAAAATATATACAAGATCTCAATGTTCAACCATAAGCCATAAATAACTCAATTTATATATGTTGGAAAAAAATAAAAAAGATTTTCCCAACCAGAAGTATTAAATGTGGCACATAGACAATTAAACACGTAAAGCAATATAAAGATGCAATGCGACTAATAGGGATTCATGTTTAAAATTTTCTATCAGTAATTTCTTTTCATAAATGATTTATAAGTATCAATATAAATTTTAAAATTTATGATATGTGCTAACTGTTATAATTAAAATGAACTAATCACAATTATCAATTCAAATTATCTCTCACTGTTCTGAGCGTCACGTCAACACATTTACAAATTTCGTACGCCTATCTAATAAATTGTTGGGTAACAAAATTCACTGCTAAAATAATATTTATTCACCATCATATCTTGGCAGTTGGTATTCATTAAAACTATCGATGGATAACACTAAGAATCTAAATGAATAATGTTATACTCACATACTTTCACATGTAATTTTCACCTCTTTCATTCAAATCTCTTTTTATTTTTTTACTTTTTTTAACCATCATTGCTTCAGTCACGTCTACAGACGTGGCTGAAGTGTGGGGCTACCATTGTAGTCCCAACATTTTCCAATCTAAATTGATGGACGTATTATCCTTCAATGTATCCATCAATAATTTGTTGCTTATAGGCGGGAAAGCATTATCAACCACCTAATAATTGGAAACATATTTCCTCATTTATAGACAAAAAATCTCTGTGAGCAACATGCCATCGTTTTAAGATGCTGCATTTCTGATGGATTATACTTTGATAAGGTCCAACACAGCTGACTGCACAAACTTGGAATTACTGATAAATAAGAAAATTAAGCAAAATGGAGGACTTTGCATGCTGAGGGATAGTCTATAAAAAATCTATCAATAATTTCATATCTTATCCCATTTCAAACTCCTTTTTCCATATTTGCTTGATCCACTTTCTCTTCCACTGGCCACCACCCACAACCCATCATTTCCGGCATTTGGAAGCCTCCTTACTTACTTTGTATAGTCGGTATGTAGCTTATTTCATCTCTGAGTATTTTATTTGCTAATGTGTATGCTCTTTTTCAAGTATTATTATTTTGGATGGTTGAGGAGGTCAATGTATGAATTATTATTTAACATTGTGCATATATTGCTTTATATGAAGTGATACATGTATGTATGGTTACATGCATATGCATATACGAGTTAGTGATTGTCAAGAGACTCACATTATGTATCTATGATATTATGCTTGGTAGAACATATTTTTCGTCTATGGTATAATTGGAGCATTTGAGGTGCGTTGAATTTTTTTGTCGAATACGAAAATCTCATAATACTAAAGGTGGATGTATAATAGACTTTACCTAGGTCGAGGGGGAATTAAACAAAAGTTTATTTATAACTATAGAGTTTGTTTGGCTTTGCTTAATTGTCAGTTGTTGCTATATTTATCAAGAATGACTGATAAGCGTCCTTGTAGTGGATGCTCAAGTTGGTCATTATGAACTACTTACATGGTGAAATATCATCTTTTTTGGAATGAAATAAACCTAATTTTGGTATTGGACAAACCATGGAGAATTGAAGCCCCAAATTGAGACCAAATTTTATTATACCATTCAAGTTCTTCTATTAGTGTGCTTGTTGGGTTTGATGATAATATTAGTCATTATCGGTTTTGATTGTACAACTAAGAGAATATTGAAGACCCACCAAATAATGGGACTCAACAATTTTATCATTTGTTAAATGCTTCTAAACAATCATTGTTACCTTGATGTGAAGATCGCTTTGAATTATTAGTGAC
This sequence comes from Dicorynia guianensis, assembly GCA_037013595.1. Lineage (NCBI taxonomy): Eukaryota > Viridiplantae > Streptophyta > Magnoliopsida > Fabales > Fabaceae > Dicorynia > Dicorynia guianensis. Next base: position 16,177,403 of record JASUAB010000002.1, on the reverse strand, counting down.
TATGAGAATGTTAAGTATAAAATCAAAGTCTAAGGAGAGCTAATATGCCTTTGATTAGTAGGCAAGCCTTATACGATACAAAACCTAATATTGGTGCTTAAGGATTTTTATAAGGCAGTGAAGTTAGTATCTAAACTCAATTTTAAATTCCAAAAGTATTTTGTTGTATTGATAGTTACATGATGTACTATAAAGGGAATGACAAATAAGTGCTTGTGAAGAGAATGTATTATTTGCCTCTAATTCCTACATTGCAAAAGTTATATGCTTTTACGAGTTCAGTCTTACACATGATAATACATTGTGAGAATAGGAGGAAAGAAAGTCAAGGTACTTCTTAAATGGAAAACCATGAAAACATTTGGACAGAACATACCTTCTAATTTTTCCCTTTAGTTTGTGCCAATGAATTTACACTTTACAGCCAATATGCATTGTTGTACTCTTGTTGGCTAATTTTAGTTATTCCTTATAATCTCTTGCTTGAGTTGTGCATGACTACCCTATACATTTTCATAATGTGTCTTATTCTTGCCTCTAGTAACCAAAAGTCAATATCAATGTTTTCTTTCAGCCTTTGATCAAGTTGAAGCAATTAGGGTGACAAGGTGTTTTGACATGTGATATCTTCACAAAACAAAATTTTATGATGCAAGCAACATTGTCGTGAACGATCAATTTTTTCCTGCATATAAAATGTTATCAAGGTGAATGACAATAAGTAAACTAGCTTGTCCTATTTGTACGAGAAAAACAAAGGCATTTACCCTCAAACATAGTGCTAAAAACTCATAGTCAAATTCGCATTGACAATTCTTGCCCTTAATCATCCATTAGTCAAAATATAGCTTTCAGAAGGAATATGGTTGAGAATTACAATCCTCTAACAAGGTAAATGGGAAAACAACTTTGGGCTAGTATTAGCAATTTGCTAAAGATTACAAAACATGGGTCATCACATTACCCAAAAAAATTTGATTTCCAACAGCCAAACTTATTAGCAAATGAACAAATTAGCAGATAAAATTCATTTTTTGCAGCATTTGTGGTAGATTAACATTAGCTAGTACAAGTGTCATTGGTAAAAGTTTGTGGCAAAAAATGACATCTACCATAAAATGAATTAATATTACTAGCAAATGATTGTCGGTAAATTTAATAAAAATGTGAGAATAAATGAATCAAATTTGTCTCAATTTAATTTTATCAGCTACTTGTTCTATCGGTAAGATGAGCAAAATATAATTTTACTGACAACTTAGACCACCCGTAATATGAACAAAATAAAGATAGCGAGTTCATGTTACCGACAACAATATGCGTTAAAAACTATTATACTACCTTACAAGCAAAATGACACCTAACATATCAATTACACACTATTTTGATATAATATAGACTGATGAAAATGTTAAAGACTTTTCATACTGTAAGTGTATTATAGCTTCTCTTGAGATAATTGCCCCAAAAAGGGCAGAGAAATTCATGGAAAAATGTGAGAAGATTGCCCACCATTTTCCTTTAAATTTGTATGCCACTTTTGGGGTAATTACCTCAATAATTACAAAAATACACTTACAGCGTAACAAATTTTCAACATTTCCATTAGTCCTTACTATATTGAAGCGGCATGCATTCAAATATATAGAGAGCCATTCAACTTGTAAATTAGAGTAGACTAAAATTCATAGAATTTCTATGATCAACAACAATAAGTCATATCTTCTAAAATGGTAAATCATTTACCATATAATCATAACAATTTGATTAAGTTTTCTACCCTACAATCATAAGGGAAAGGAGAGAATAGAGATAGAAGTGAGGGCCATATAAGACAAAGATATAAAGATAGAAGTAAGGGAGGAGGAGAGAGGCTTACATTAGAAAGGAAGGGAGAATGGTGGTCGGAACTCACGTTGGAGACCTACACGGTGGCCAAAAGTTATTGACGGTGAGGATGGGAATGAAGTGATAGAGGGAGAAAAAGGAGAGAAGGTGAAAGGAATAGAGAAGTAAAGGGCATAGAAGTGAGGGGAAAGTGTTTGAATTCATATATGTATTTACTTTACTGGCGGCTTTATCCACCGGTAAAATAAAAAAAAATTCAAATTTTTTCACTGCAAAACAAACTGTCAGGTTATAAATTTTGACACCATTTTTCACAATAAATGGCACAGTGGTGGTTTAGACCACTGGTAAATAGACATTAGTAGCCCCGATGCATCAATTGTTATGATTCATGTAAGGTCATAAATTATGGGCAGCATAAAACAAAATGGCTACCTTTCTTAATGAATTGATCACAGGGATTCATGTACGGGTTCCAATATTATCAATAGTAAATCCACTGGCAAAATGAAATTGTGATCAATTAGCTATCCCACTACAGAAAGATTCATGTATGGTTGTATTATTATCGGTGGTAATGCCATAGGTAAAACAAAATGGTGGGCTGTCTCGATGCATCAGTCATTGTGATTCATGTATGGATTCCAATATTACTGATGGCAAATTGCCAATAAAAAGAAATCACAACTAGTTGGTTGTCTTGATGTAAAACAATTCATGTATGGTTTTATTCTTGCTAGTAGTAATGCCACCGGTAAAATGAAATACTTTGTTGCCCTGGTGCATCGATGTTGGATTATTTATGTAAGGATTACAGTATTACTAGTGATTATGCCACCAATAACAAATGCAATAGGTTGACTATCCCAATATGGAGAGATTCATGTACAAAAACTCATATTACTAGCGGTCAATGCCCTAGTAAAAAGGAATCACATGGGAATTGGCCATGTCTCGATTGTTGCAACATCACACAGAGTCGCAATGAAGAAAACACGATGTTTTGGGAAAGGTTTTAGAAAATAAGAAAAATTGGAATCACTATCAATCTAGAATAAAATGATGAGATCGGACACCAGAAAAAAAATGTGGTCTACATTATAGAAAATGGGTTCAGGGATTGGTTATATGTAGGAAATGTATTAGTACCCTACAGTATTCTTTTGGTACCACTTGGTGTTTTGGCTGCTTTTCAGTTTCAACAAATGCTTTGAGTCTTGCTTTGTTTACTATAATTTATAAATATCCTTCCAGAATTAAGGTTTTGAGAAACATGTGTTATTTGCAAAATAAGGAAGAGGAAGCTTCCGCTCCAAATTTGAAATTAAGAAAATATCCATAAACTTATAAGTAGTGTTGAGCTCCCAATCTTCTAGAGTGAGCTCTATATGAAATTTCATACTTTTTCCAAGTCATAGGAATAGATATTTCTGCTCCACTTTCATGTCTCTATTAGGTAAGATTTTAAGTTTTTGAAAAATAAAAATACCTATAAGTTTAAAGATAACGTTAAGATAAGACTCATATTCTTTAGAAGTGAGAAAAAGGCCCCCTTTTTGAGTTATGAGAAAGTAAGTTTCCATTTCAATTCCTTAACTTCCCAAGGTAGGTTTATATGAAAATGATTCCTTCAAAAATGAAATGATGTTCTATCTTAACAAAATATTTGAATAAAGTAAGTTTGAAAAATAGGCCATTGGAGCCCCTTTAAAATTATTCCTTTAAGGTCACTGAAACCCTTATATTATTCAAAACCATTGAAATCCTTTATTATGTAACGTAGAAGTCATTGGAACCTTTCAAAATTGTTTTAGATTGTTGGAGTTCAAGATCTTTTTAACATACTTTACATACATCAAAACATACAATTAAAGTAACAAATAAACAATATTACAGTCATCTAAAATAAAAATAAATTAGCTAACAAAATATATTAACCCAAATCAAATACTAAAAGATGCACATAAAAAAAATGACACCTCAAATTTTATAATTAAATGAGTGAATTAGAAGGTACATATTAGCTACACTCTAAAATCCAATAGGGAAATTCAGCCCCATAGTATTTTCATGAATTTTATTTTTATATATTTTAATTTTAATAAAGATAATATAGCAAAAATAAAATTTGGGCTCGGCTTAGAACTGAGCTCATATAGGGTGAATGGTAGGCTGCATGCCGTTGCCCACTTTGGGAGAGTGGCAGGCTGCAGCTTGTAACCTGCCATTCACTTTACACATTGAACTTGTTTTTTTGAAAATAGATTGGATGGAGCAGCCCGTCGACACATCGGACAAGATGCAAAGTAGCCCATTTCTGCGATGGTGCAGCCTGCCCATAATTTTCATAATTTTATTTTATTTAATTATTTTTAAGTAAAAGTAGTTATACATAAAAAATATAAAAAATATATTTAAATTCTCTTACTTTTATTAGAGAAATTTTTTGAAAAATCATGACCTAACTAAAAAAAATTTACTGAATTCGTTTATGAGCTTACTTTTCCAAAGTGATACACATTTTTTAATTAGCCTTTTTACCAAAAAAGAATTAAAAATGAAATGCTTATTACGAAATGTCTTAAAAAAACACTCATAAATGCTCATACTTTTATCAAATCAACCCTCAAAAATTTTAAAAATAAATAAAAAGTTTCTTGAACTCAACCATAGATTCACTTTTTTGCCAAAGTTCTTCCAATTATTTTGATTTAATAATTTTATAAAAGAAAAAGAAACAAAAAAAAAAAAAGAAAAGACATAAAACAGTAACATTCATAATTCAAGAAAAATGTCGTCTTCCTCTTCACAAAGGAAGATGACACAGTAGGGACGTGTTATGTCCATGGCATGGCCACCATGGCCACGCCTCACAGTGGTTGCTGGCGATGTCGTTGAAGCCGATGATGCCACTGAACCAAGAGAGACTATCCCATCTCTCTCTCTTCTCTAACTCTACCTATTTCTAAAAATAACAGAGGATAAGCCTGAGACTTATAGTAACAAAAAGCAAAACCAAATAACAATATTTCTGAAGCTCATTCACATACAAATTTCTTCATCATGAATATGATGCAAGAATAAAGAGTAGAGTCAGAAAGAGCAAACCTCAAATGCTGACTAGAAATCTAACCACAAAGAGAGTAGCCACACTTGCTTTCAAGCAGTGAAAGGAGCCTTTTTGTGATCAAGAAAGGGTGTCGTGGTTCAACTCATGAGCTTGTGTCTAAGTGAAGATGCATAAGAGAAGTGAAGTGAAGGTGAGTATCAATGTGCAAGTGTTCCCACTGCTTCTTCCCCTCTCAGTATGCTCTCTGTTTTCTCTCTGTGAAAACTTTCTCTTCATTTTCTCTTGGTGTGAAGGCTCTTTCTGCCTGTGTATCTCTATATGTACGTGTGTCCTCTTCAATAAACTGAGGGTCCCTTATATTGTAGTGAATTGCATTTGCCTCCGCTCCTTTACACCGAATGATTGCATTGCCTTCCTCTCTCCTTTTTCTAAAAATCATGGGAAGAAATCTCTACGAATTAATGGCATTAGTTGGGACAACAGAGCCCTTAAATGGTTGTAGCCAAAGAAGCAATTAATCACAGATTCAGGGCCAAAACGAAGCTCCAAAAATCCAGGGAATTAAGAGCTAATAGGCAGTGGTTGTGGGTTAGGAGAGTGAGACAAAACAATACCTGAGTATAACATAGTTGTAACAATTTTGTTTTTCAAAGTATTTTATTTTATTTTCTACAAAATCCTAAATTTTTTTTTTAAATTTTTTGAACCAAAATACATTACTCACAAAATTTATCTTAAAATTTACAAATTTTAAAATTAGAACTAATTTTGTTACAAAATCTCCTTTTTTTTATTCTATGTTTTAATTAAAACTTTCCCCTTATTTTCTAGTAAAACTGAAACTTTTTTTTTCTTCTTTTCTCTTTTTTTAAAACAAAATTACGTAAAAATTGATCACTAAAACTCAAAGAAAATGTGCTTAGATCCTTTTACTCTACTAATTTTGAAATACCAAAGATTTAAAAAATAAGTAGAAAAGTTTTCAAACTCACCTATAAATTTGCTTTTTTTTTTAGGTGCCAAATAAATTTGGGTATCTACTTCGTTGCATAGAAACTAATATCACTTATGGTGTTTTGCCCATAGTAAAAAGAAGTCGCATACATCTTTATTTCTTGATACATTAATCGCTTGGCATATGTACAACATCTACTATTATTGACGGCATTATTGCCGATAATATGTTATATGACATTTGAGATAACCTATAAATTAGTATCATTTTATTGTTATTGGCACGGGAGCCATAGGTAAAATAACCAATGATATTCTTGATGGTCTTATTGTTTGGTTTTATCTATCAATAAAAAATTCAATGGTTTCATCGTTGATCCTTCTGTGTTTGTGCATCTTAGTGTAATTTCATGCTTGTATCCAACAATTAATTTTCATTGTTTTTTCTGACTAATATTTTACCTACTAAAAAAATTTGTTAGAAATTTCAATTTTTCTAATAGTGTTTGCTAGACTCCAAGGATATGGAGTTACTCATAATTGAAAAAAATAGAATACATTTTGGGTGTTACCTTATTGGAAGAATAATTTAATTTGATATAATTTAAATATTATGCATATAATATAGAATTTTTTTACAATGTCTTTAATATCATAATGAATGAATGTGAGGGAAAAAGACAACGGACAAGACAATGATGGACTTAAAAAGAGCATTGTAGTTGTAAATACCCAAATTTGCACAAAACCTAAAATTGACCTATTTTAGGACTTGTAATTAGATGATCAAATACTAACCTTAATTTAGTCAATTTTCTAAAGAAGTTCCAAAATATCAAAAAATTCTTAAAATTCCCAAAAAAATAGAAAATTTTCTAAAAATTCCAAAAAGAATATGGAAAAAGTCTGAAAATTATAAAATATAAAAAGTTCCAAAAACTCAAAAAAAAAATTTTAGAAATACAAAAAAGAAAAAGAAAATTTTATAACATTAGTAAAAAAGATGTTAATGTGGACAGTGAGGTGGACACCTTTTTTCTGAAGACATTTAACACTTTTACATATTTTGAACTACCAAGTCACAAGTTAAATTCAAAATAGGAGTTCCTATTAAGCTACTTAGAAATATCAACCATTCCAATGAATTGTGTAATGGAACAAGATTGAAAATAATAACACTTGGTAGACATGTAATTGAGGCAAAACTACTTTCAAGGAGCAATGTAAGACAAGTTGTAATGATTTCTCACATAACAATGATTTCATCTAATTTTGAGATCCCTATTAGGTGGCATCGAAGAAATTCTCTCTTTTAGTTTGCCTTGTTATGACCATTAATATTAACTAAGATCAAACACTCTCCCGTAGTGAACTTTATCTCCGCAAACCAGTGTTTAGTCATGAATAAATTTGTGGTTGTTTCTAAAGTGATATCTAAACAAGGACTAACAATTATGAGTCTTGATGACAAAGGAGCAATTTAAAAAACCATGACTGATGTTGTTTTTAAAGAAGTCTTTCAAAGATTACATTAATGAAGGTAAATGATAGTTTTCTTTTTTATTTATTCTTAACAACTATCCTATATTAACAAATGCATTTCATATATTATGCTTTTGTTTAATTGTGAAACTATTGATGTAAGTAGAATTAATCCTATTGAGAAGTGCATTGTTTGCTTAAATGAAGTTTTAATATAATTAGTAGTATAAGTTATTGTTATATTTTGTATGCTATAAGTGAAATAAACAAATTTTCAGGGTTTGAATAACAATTATTATATATATTGAATTAATGTATAGTTGTCCACAAACGAGTAGAAACAATATTATTAAGATAAGAAACAACTACACTTTCGAAGAATATATATTCCATTTTTTATTATACTAAGTAAAAACTATTACTTTATTTGATCATAACCAATAATTCTCCATGCACCACATGGGTAAAAACATTAGTTTGACAAAGAAAAGAGGGTAGGTTAATCAATTGCTAAATATTACATAGTCTTTTATTGAAATAATTATCAATTATTAACTTTAACTAGATATTTTTTATTTATGGCCATTGAATAAATAAATTTATTAAGCTGGCCTAAATTGTAATTTTCCTTAAAAGAACTATGAAGATTGAAGCCACTATTCATTTTTAAAAAAATAATTTGAAGTCACTATTAGTACCCAATTTTAGTCTTTTTAAAATAATTTTTGTTAATTTTATCATTGAATGATTAATTTTATCAATTTAATTATTCCAATATGTAACTTTGTTCAATGTGACCTCTTTATCCATTTGACATAAAAAACTGTCAATAATTATTGATTTCTTGAATTAATGACAACATTTTCACATTTTTACTAATTATGCACAACTTGAATATCTTTTGTAAATAAATTTATTATATTTAGTTGGTTTGTATTGATTAGTATTTTAAGAGTTTAGTAAGTTTAAAGAAAAATTTTACTAAATTGTTATATTCTATAATAATAAGTATTGCATTTTAACAAGGCAACATAAGCAAAAATTAGGGAGTAGCAGAAATGAAAATATTGAGACATATAAGGAGACATACAAGAAAGGATATAATTTAGAATGATTCTATTTAGAAGAAAGTTGGTGTTATACTTATTGAGAAGAAAAAGACAAAAATTTGGTTGTGATGGTAAACTTATTAAATTTAGCTATTTTGTGTCAATCAATATTTTAAGAGTCTAATAGGTTTAAATGGAAGTTTTATTGAATTGTTATATGAGTAGCTATACTCTATAGCAATAAGTGTTGGACTTTGAAGGACCAATATGAACAAAAACTTAAGCTAACAGATATAAGAATGTTAAGATAGATGAATGAAGTACAAGAAATAATATGATTTAAAATGATTATATTTGGAAAGAAGTTAGTGTTATACATTTTGAAGAGAAAATAGCATAAACTTGATTATAATAGTTTAAATATATGTAAAAATACCACTATAGACTACATTAAAAAAAAATTAATCAAATAATTTTTAATCAAATGAAGAAGGGTAAAGGAAGGCTAAAAATGATATTTAGATATATTGTTAAAAATGATCTTTTGATAAATTGTATTATGAAAATTTGGTTTCTTATAAAACCCAATTGCGTTATTTGATCCATATTGCCGACTTCACTAAGTGGAATAAAACTTGAAGTGTTATTGTTGTATATAAATATATAAGATAGATTGAGTAATTAAATTGAACAAATTAAATCTTGGAGGAAGTAAATTAATATAATTTGTATGTCAATACTAATATACTATTAAAAAGATTGCAATACAGTTTTATTCTTAATATATTAATGCTTATTTAATAGGCCGCGTTACTGGATAGTTAATTAAGATAAGTTCACTACTTTGCGGATTTTTTTTTATACCTTAAGTTAATTAATATTATACTTTACAAATTCCTGAATGGCAGAAAGTTGTAATTACAGTATTCACAATTATAACATTTGCAGCATAAATTGTGTGATAAACAGATTCTGCATAAAAAGTATCATGAATCTCATTTACATATCAACTTATTCTTTAGATAATTTATCACTTCGTTTTCTTCATCTGAAATTTTTTTTTCATGTTATTGTGTTAGTGCTCATATAATTAGTTTAGGTAATTTCAAAATTTTACGTATGATTATTTTTATAATTGAATTAAGATATTGGTGGTAATTAAATTTTTATTTCAGTAGATAAACTTTTTTTTTGTTACAAAAAGATAAGATAAAAACTAATATCTAGAAATTAATTAACAACTATTGTTGAGAAATCTCCTAAACGAGACGGGCTAGACCATTTAGTGGAAATGTAAATGTGATCCACTCTCGAGCAACACCAACAGATATGAAAGAAATTATGAAATTGGTAACTCTGCCTCTCATAATAGGTATGTCTTCAGTCTGATAATCCTGATTGCCACATATCTATTGGTTACTTGGCATAATGAAATTGGTAACTCTACCACTCATAATGGTTATGTCTTCATTCCCTACTGATCATCCCTTTCACCATATATCTACTAGTGACTAGACATACTATTTGACATGGGCAGTCTCGTGGTAAACTCCAATGACAAAGAGACAATACAACTATAGAGATAAATATTATTATGTTAAAGAATGAGCAGTTTTTTATGAAGTAAATTATCTTCAATGCCGTAGGTGAGGTAGAAAAGAGTCTTATTATGTAAGTTTTAAATAATTATTCTAATCCATACTTTACCATTATGCTTTCAATATCAAGTTAGTCCTGTCAATATTTTACCATTATGTCACGAAGTTATGCTTTTAATCCATATTTGAGATTAATTTTTCACCTAGTATTTTTTCACTAGAACGAATTTTTTAAAGAGTCAAAGAGTTTCTTTTTTTTTTGTTTTATTATTCTAAATTTTAATTGCTGGAATATAAAAATAATTATCATGAAATTCATTTGGACTCATACTATGAATAATCAAACTTACTATCACCACAAATTCAAGAGTTACATATTGGGTTTTTTATATACATATTTATTTTTCATTTTCAAAGTAATTTAAAGTGAAGTATTTCATTGTCCTACTTGCTCATTCTTCCTCACAATTGCAAATGTCTTGTTCATATTCAAAATTAGGGGTAGAAACAAGTTAAATCAACTCCCAAGCAACTTACAATTCAACTTAATAATTGGGTGATGTGAGCCGCGCTTGAGCTGATAGGTATTCTAAGTCATTTAATTGATGAACTAATTAACTTGATACATGTTATAATCTTATGCCATGTTAATTATAATATATGCACAACTGAATATTTAGAAAATTTTTAATACAATTAAATATGTGATCTTTTTTTTTTTTTTGAAATTAATATAAACACTAGATAAGTTTTTACAAAAGTCTCTTCCCAATATCTAAGTAGGTTTTTTAGGATATCAAGTTAATTTTGAAATAAATAAACTAAGTTCATATCAAGCTATTAGCTTGACTCATTTAAATTTCATAACTCAAAAAATAACCAAACCCAGTTGAATTGCTCAAGAGCTCTATGTAAGTTAACTTTAAACTAAGAAAATTGGCTCACATTAAGTACAAATTGAGCTACGAGCTAAACCAAATTTGATTGAACCGTCAACTCAGCTTAGCTCCATTCATTCCCACCCCCATCAAAATACATGCACTAGGAGCACTAGTAGTAAATGATGTGAATGGACAATACACTTGATTGGTATCACCTTTATCCCTCACCAACATATATCCAAGAGAATTCACTTTTAAAAGCTATCTATTCAAAAGAATGGATGTAGGAGACAACTTTCTCATGTAATAAAGTCAAACTGTGGAATCTGTTAAATCTCAAGTTCAATCCGAGAAGCTAGTAAATTTAATAGATTTACTTTGTGAAATAACCAGATTATGAAGAGAAATGCCTTAATCTTAAAAATCCATCTAAACACTCTACACTTCTTATCCCAATTAACTGCAATAATATCACATAATAGGGCGTAATACTATGGGTCAATAGAATGTTATCTTAAAATGACTGACAAATTTTGTCCGTCATCTATGAGAAGAAACAAATAACCCCTATTTGAGCTTTATAAATGTTCTAGGCATCTGTTGCCCTGTGAGAACGGTCTTCCTACCTAAATCTCATGGAAAAAATTCTCAAGTTGGTTTTAATCGTCAGAAACCTTGAAGAAAGTATAGGATAATATAATGTTATTGATACCATCCATCCTTGGATCTGTCTCAATCTCTGGGTCAATATAAAAAAATACCTACAATATACATAATCAAAGATTTAGAAGCAAGAACAATACGCTCAATCAGGTCTTCAAGTCAAAAACACTTACAGGCATGTCGATCTGCTCTCCAGGAAGAAGTCGCTGCTCCTCAAAGCAAAAGCACTGTATTTTATTAAAGTAAACTGCTGCCTGTATAAGAAAATGCAAAATAGATTTTTATTACACAGATAATTTTCGGGCGGGAAGCCAGGATGTGAGAAAGGGGAAGTAAAGAAAACTGCTGTTCTCTTTTTATTAAGCAAAAGAAAACTATTTCTTCAAACTAAAGCTCCTCTAGAGCTAAGCAGAAAAGAGAACACCTAAAAAGAAGATGAACATCGCCAAAAACTTCTAATAATAATAACAATAATATACAGAGCCTTATTCTATTAGATAAAATTGGTTACATGAATCAAATAATATCGTTGGGTTTAATTAGAAACCAAGTTTTCAAGAAGACTTCTAATAAGTAGATGTGAAAATTACTAAATTCTTAGACCAAAACCAGAGGTTTTAACTAAGATCTTTTATGGCTAAAACTTCCACAAATCTCTAGGCTCCCATCGCAGATATATCCATCGAGAACTTGACCACAGTCCACCAAGGCATTAATATCTACCGATCTATCTAAAAATAATTATATGTCATTTAAAGTAGAACAGGAAGACACGATGCTGCATTTGATTTAATATTCTAATTTTAGAAATGGACAAAACAACTGACAGAGAGTTATACTACAGGTGTCCTACGTGCAAAAATTTTAAAGAAAATTAAATCAGACATTCAATGATATTGGAGGACTCATCCAAGAACTAATCCTCAAAAGGAGCTTTATCTAATTTATGAACTGTACTTTGTTTTTTAGACCTCATCAGAAGACCAGGCTTGCCCAGTGAAGTTCACCAGAATTTTACGATACTTACCTAGTGTTTGGTTGAAGGGGAATGGAGGAGAGAGATTTTAATTAAAATCCTTTGTTTGGCTCAGATTTTTGGAGGGGAAGGGAGGGAAAATATGTGGTCCAAACTCTCTCCCTTCCCCCTTTTATCTCCGCTTCAAAAATGGGAAAATTTGGAAGGAAAGGAAAGTTCATTAAAAATTTTGAATTGTGATAATTAAGTCACCCTCAGTTATTTTTCTTAATTTCAATGTTACTCTCATCTCTATAACCTAATAGCCATCTTTCTTTAAAAAGGTATAATAGTACATAACTTTCTAATTAAAATCCCTCCCCTTCCTAACCAAACAAGAGGAGGGAAAATAAAAATTATTTTCCTTCCCCTCCCCTCATTTAAACCAAACACTCCTTTAGTGGCAAAGTTGTTTTGATACAGTCTTTAATTTAAAAAAAAATTCATATTAGCAAAACCAAAGCATATGTGCAATAATTACAGATGAAGGGAAGGCTGCCCAATGCCACCCAATATTTAAATTTTGTTCACTTTATAAATTATATAACTATAGTCACCATACAGCAAAATTTATCCTTTCCTTTAGCCACCTTCCCACCTGTTTGAAATTGTCACTTCATACTTCGTTATAGTCAAAATTAGTACATCAGCATTTTGGCAATTTAAAACCCCATAACAAATTGCTGCCAAAAGACAGTGTGGTTACCAATGTGAAGCAAAACTAAAAAGATAGGAAACAGAACATTAGGATATGTCATACTCATACACTCTTTCAAACTCATTTTATTCTTTTCAATCAATTCAATTGAATTCACTTTGTACTTAAAAGGATTACATGGTTGTGGTGGGAGGAACCAGTATTGCTGTATAAATTTTTTATACCATAACAGACATAATACAAACATTTGATAAATAGACGTCAACCATGTCATCAAGAAGTTCAAGTGTGCGATGCAGAAACATTTCTTATAGTGACAGATTAAAAGAAGAATACTATTCAGCAAAAGTTAAGCGTATATTATATATCAGTATTCATCAGTACCTTCATTGGAGTAACATTATATGTAGAAACACCAGTTATTGGGGTTGAACTTTGGTTTTCAGCAGTATAAAATGCAAGGGCACTCTCTCCAGGCTTCACCCTAACCTGGTAGAATAGATTAGAAAAAATGCATTACAACTTTTTATTAAAAAGAAAAAAAAAACTAATTCCTTTTTACTTTTTTATCTTTTCTGTTTTGGTTTGATTGCTAGAGGATTGGAGGTGCATACTCCAAGTCGACAAGACATACACTTTACATAAATCTCAATTTTATATTTACTAATTTACTATTGATAAGATGACAAGTTGCTTGTGAAAAATAGAAGGGTTAAGAGTGTTGAAACACAAAGTTAAGGGTAAGTACATGTTAAGTAATAAACTATGCAATAAAGCAGAATTGAGTCAACCACGCACACACATGTGTACATGCATGCATGCATGCACACACATGACAATCAAGCTTTTCAATAATAGCTTAGAGCATTACTTTGATAATTAGCCATTTTCTTTGGTGCTGCCTCACAGATTAACATAAATAATTATTAGATAATATTCCTGAGACAACATTTATAAGTTATGTTGACAGTAAAACAAACTTTCGCATGTAATTTTATATTCTTTTTCATAATGAACATGCAGCAGAAGAAGTAATGTCGAAGATCGTTAACAAAAACCTCTCTCTGTGTGGGAATAAACTTCCATGGCATCCCATCAGCAACATCAGCATTGAATTGCACCACAATTTCCCTGAAGGAAAAAAAAAACAACTCAGCAACCTAAAACCAATGTTTCAGAGTTCCTTGGTCTAAAATAGGTATGTTCAATAATGTCTCTTGCTCTTAAGTAGAGTTCTTAAAGAGATTTAAAGAGTAATATAATTGGAAGATAAATAGAATTATGCTAGACAGTAGAATCATCATTTATTGCCATCTGGCATATTAAATGTGAAATTCCCTCAGCTGGGGAAGAAGAGAAATATGCTTGAATATTTAGAATGGACTACTTTTAAGTGGTAAAGTTCTGTCCAAGCTGAGAAAAGTGTTAAACAAATATATTTGCATACTAATCTTCATTCGATTTGTTGTTTGTTTAGAGAATACCATCTTATACAACCAATATCCAACACAAATAAAGAAATCAAAGCAGCATGAAGATAGTTAACCAAGAATCTCATTATATAAGAAACTATAAAAGGAAAAGGTGAAGAGACAAAAATGCTTCGGACTTGAACAAGTAATTCTAACAACCATAAATTCATCAACTTGATGAATAAGAAATTACTCTCATTACATTTACTAGCAAGAAGGTAACATTTTATAAGCAAAACTAAACACCTTGTAGTGACTGTTCTATCTCTGTCATGTCGAGCAATCTTTTCTTCAACAGTCTGAAAATATGCAAAAGGAAACCAAGAGAAGTAAAACTGACATTTATTTTGATGGAAAAAAATGAATAAAAATTGAAAACAGTTAGTTACTTGGAATAAACAACCATACCTCACGGCGCTGAACAGTGCCCCCATAGCCAGTTGCTTGGCAAAATCTCCTGTATAGAGGGACTGCAGCATAAGTGCTTCCAACCATTGCAAACACCAGGGCTGTTAAATATAAAAGCATCTTTTGTGATTTCTGTTCTCTGGACACAGGAGATGAGGAGAAGTGTCGAAAACCAGGCAGAGAACATGACCTTCCAACATGTTGTGAACCAACAGATGGAGAGCGGTAAGATTGATTTAATGACTTTGTACTGAATTCCTGCCTAAAGTTTGACACCCATATTTTACAACAGAAAGTCTGCTGGAATCCAGTATTAGAATTAATGATCTTGTTACTTGATCCCCCTGGAACAATAGACAGGCACCTGAATCAAAACAAATTTATCTAGTGTTTCAGTATCACATGAATTAGGTACAAGAGAGTTCCCTCTGGAGGTCAAAGTTTGGGGGAGGCAGCAGAAGGGTATCTCTACAGATATACGTTACTCCATATTTACTCTTTATTCAGACAAAATACTGAATTTAAAGATCAAGTATACGAAGTGTGCCCACAAAGTAAAGTATAGCTAACTTATGTTGATACAAAAATGATTCAGAACATTCCCTTCAGAAAATTTTCACCAACAATTTATTATAAAAGCAGAAATGATGAACAGATATTACCTTTGTTCTGGAAAGAAATGTTTCAAAGTCTTAAGGTATGACGAAAGATGGCTTCTACTACTTATTCTTGACCATATCATGTTTGACAAGACTGAGTTTCCACCTACAACAGGACATTAACTGCTATCTACAAGAAAATAAAATCAAAGTGTGAAGAACAAATTAAACTTCATTGCCATTTACAAATGTTTAGCTCGGAAATGCCACTTTCAGTTGAATAGAACAAGTTGGAGCACTGTGAACAAGAAAAATAAAGAGCAGAAGTCAATTACAGGGACAGTGTATCACATCCTTATGTCATTGCGACCAATATTTGGAAATTAGTAATTGACACAGCAGGCACATGACCATGAATGGAGGGGAAGATGTGTATACAATTGCATAATCACAAGAATTTGATTAAATTAACTAAACAAAAATCTATAAGAAATCAGGATGATAAATACCAGAAATTAGTTACATAAGCAGGACAGTTACACAAGAAAACAGAAAGGTACAGAGAACCTGAGGAACTACGGAGCTCTAGAGCCCCGAGATACCGTCGTGGTCGACGGTGGCAGCAACGGCGGTGAGATAGATGGGAAGATCGAATGAAGCGGAGGTGTGAGGTGAGATCGGAGACTAGGGCATGCACAAAAGTCTCCCTCAGGACCGTCAGAAAGGGAAGCCGCAAGAGGGTTAGGCAAGTTTATGTAAGTGATGAACTGGCGTCTGGCCAGTTGCAGAAGCAGAGTATACGGGAAGGAAGAGGAAATATCTTTCCTTTCTTAAAAAAAAATTAAAATAAAATGTACTAAATTTATTTTATTTTAGATCATGTAAAAAGTTTTTATATATTATTAATTAAAATAAATTATTTTTTAAACTTTAAAAATTATATAAATTACCTTTTAATATCTTAAATTATACTCTAATTATTCTCAAATTATTTTTAAATTATCTTCAATCACCTTACATTACTTTTAAATAATTTTTACATACTTTAAATTATCTTCAATTAAAATATATAAAAATAATTTATATAATTTTTAAAATATAAAAATTAATTTATCTTAATTAATATAATAAAAAAAATTTTTGCTCATTATTCAAGAAAGTATAATGTACTTTACTCTGAAAAATTCATCTATATATATATATAATCTATTATTATTATATATAACAATCTTTAAAAATATGATGCTATATTAAATTTGAGAGATATGATTATTACAAAAAAATTATATTATATTTATAAATAAATATAAGATAATATAAAATAATTGCATAAAATGTAAAAGTTATAAATATTTATAAGAATTCTTAAAATTTACTTAAAATATAGGTGAAATATTTTAAAGAATGGAATTAAGAAATGTCTTTACAAAATTTATTCTTTTGAATTTATTTAAATTAAATCATTTTTAAAAAACTGAAATTAAACGGAATAACTATTAACTATTAATTAATTGATTTTACTCCACAAGTTGTGCTGACACTTAGACTCATCCTATAGACCAGCACTCAATCTAAAATGCCCATAAGTGAAAACTTTTCACAATTCTTCTTCTCAACAAATTTTAATGATAATTACTTAAAATATATAACTAAATTTCAAAATTTAAAAGATCAAAAATGTCTATAAACAAAATAAATATGCTGCAAAATTTAAGGAATTTAAATTACATAAGAAAATTTTGATTAGGGTAAAAAATAATAATTCATCGGTGATTATTTTTATTGACGAATTCAAAGAGGGATAAAATCTCTCCCTAAAGCTCACATAAAAAATTTTTATTGACTAAAATCTTAATCTCTCAAAAATTTACAAATAGATATTCCTTGATAAAATTTAAAATGTCCGTTTGCAATTTACATTTTGTTTTGTAAAGGATGCATTTTATCAAGGGATTAAATAATAAATCATTTCTTTTTCTAACTTCATGTATCTAATTTTTTATATTTTAAACAATAAATTAAATATTATTTTTAGCAGAATCTCATCTCCTCCATAAAAAAATAAAAGGTAAAAAGTGTATATATATATATATATATATATATATATATTCCAATGTCAGTAATTCTAATACAATTAGATAGAAAATTAAGTTTTACATATATATATATATATATATATATATATCCTAATGTCAATATTTCTAACATAATTAGACTGTTATTTATTCACCATGCGAACAAAATTATGGGAAGAGAAAATGTTAAGGCAAGTTAAGACTCCACTACTATCAATATAATATAATCGTTTGCCCCTGATTAAAAAAAATAGATATAAGAGAAAAGGATCTAAAAATCTAGTCTATATCAACAAATAGTCTATTGATGAATGGACTTTACTGCCAAAGCAATGCACACGCTCTGAAGGATAATAGATATTTTAAAAGGAGAGTTAGCTAATATACCTCCTCTCCATGTTTTCTTTCTTTTGGAAATTTTGCTTCAGCGTCAGGTTGGTAACTTTTTCCAGACCCCCATCACTTCAATTTACAATTAAATTAATATTTCCTTGTATGCAGAAATAACTAACATATTCACTATCTACTACTGAATCATCACCTATATACCATTCAATATGTTATGAAATATTGAGATAATCGGCAGTCATCTAGTAGATAAAGCAGGTGGAAATAATTGAATTCACACAGTTATTTTTTTCTACTACCAATCAAGATGTCCATAAGAACATGGTTTATATGACTTTGTTAAAAGAAAGATTGGTTGAGCTATAAATATATTTAGAACTTATCATAAGATAATATATTGAAGTAGTCCGATCGAGTCCAATGAACAGATGATGGCTCCCATGGCCTTCTTTTCAGCACCACAACATGCATAACATAATACAGAACCAAAGTTAATCATATCCATCTCAAACATCTATATCTTGGAAGACAGCTATACTACATCATAAAAACTGCAGCTAAGTGGAGAAAGGCAAAAAGGTAATAAAGAACTAAGCTAACTACACAAACCCACACTAATAAACATGTAGATAATGAGTGGATTGCTAGGAAATTTTTTGACGTGAAGCTAGCATATTGAAGAATGGAGCACCCTTGGTGTGAAAGAGGAAAAGATTATCTACTAACAAAAACTGCAGTCCAAGTGGTGGCATTGGAACTTACAATATACACAGAAAATTAAGCGTGTATAAAATCGTAATCATTTTAAATCATGTTTAGATATGGAGTTATTTCATAAACCAAATGGTGGTGATATTTGAACACAAATTATTATAAAATATATTCAGATTCTTGTTTAAAGGGAAATAAATAAATATGCACATAACTTTTGAATAAATATTTATGTTTCAAGTGATTCATTCATAAAAATATAATTCCTAATAAGGAAATGTGACAATGTAGAGCCATATCAATAGAAAATGTAAATTAATTCATAAGGAAAAATTAATTCCAAAAAAAATTTTACCAACTTAATAAATCTCGTTAACTGAAGGAAAGAAACTTAAGAAAGATGCAGAGAATTATATCAGTGCCTGCAACTTTTCTAATTTTGTGCCCTAAAGCAGACAAAATCAAAGTGATGCATTAAGAACACAAAGATTTGATGCTCTTGCATAAGTCACGAAATGCAGACCCTTAAAGCTAACTTAAGCATAACAACAAAGAAGACACAGAGAAACAGAGAAAATCACCTGCTGAGAAGAAATGGCTCATCCAGCCTGTCGATGAAGTTGAGAGAATTAAATTATTGTATCCTGGATAACTCAAAATTCAAGGAAGTGTTCAAGGGACATGAAAAGGCATAAACGCACTAACCATGACCTCATTCTTGAAATGTCAAATTCAATTTCCTGGGCTTTAGTGTCGAGGAAGTACTCAATGAGCTCTTTAGGAGTATTCATAACAACCCAAGACTTAGTTGATCATGATAATTAGGTACATCTGCAAAGGTCCTTGTACCCATAAAGACCTCCTCCTCCTCCTCCTCCTCCTCCTCCTATCTTCTGAACATGAGACAAATGGTAGTAAAGATGAACATGTTGTGACATGACATCATATGATGACTGGTGTAAAATTTTCATGAAGCAAAGGCCAAGAACATGGAGTGCTCTTTTTCATAAGTATCACAATTGAGTGGATGATCTCTTTTCAATTAAATCAATCTCACAATTGCGAGTTAAGCCTAAGATGATCTCCCTAGGTCCTTTTTGTTAAATTGATCTTGTGAGGTTGTGACTCGAGCTTAGGATGATCCTCCTAGGTTGTTTCATAGACATCCTAAGTGGATGACCCTTCTTTTGATTAAATCAATCTCATAGCAACATGAACCGAGCTTCAGGTAAATCCCAGGTTGCTTTGTCACCGTACCTATTTGGTAGAGATGATCACATTTTCACTAAATACATCTTGGATCCTGGATTCATACCTAACAGTAGAATCTAGGTTGTCTTGTGCTTCAATTCTGGCCATATTACTATCTATCTACTAATGTTCATCTTTTAACTCTTAGAAAATAAGCAAAAGGAAGACAATTTATTTTGGTTCAAGCTCATTAATTAAATTAAACCCTGAAAATAGTGAACCCAAAAATAAAATAAACTCAGAATTGAATTAAAAAATTTTCACGTGAAAATTAAAAATTTTTAAGGTTAAAATTGATAAAAGTAAAAGGATACTAAATTATTTTGATCTAATTTTGGTAAGTTTTTATTTGTCTACATTTGAAAAAAAAAAAAGGGTTTGGGCTTCGTGTAGCCTAAAGACAAAAGCATTGTTTAAAAAGAAAGAATCTTTGAAGTTTGGGGAAACTTAAAAAGACAAAACAAAAAGGGCTCAGCTTGGGCCCAAACCCTTTTTTAAGAAAAACAAAACAAAACAAAAAACAAAGGGCATATAAGACAAAATAAAAAAAACGAAACAAGAAAAACAAAAAAGGGTAAGTTGGGAAAACAAAACAAAAATAGAAGAGAAACGACAAAAGGAAAGACGAAAAGAAAGGGTGTACAAAAGGACAAAGGAGGCAGTTACAGGAAAAAGGGGACACATACACACAGATCACGGGGAGATATATGCTGAGAAGGAAAACCATTCAAAAAGTACTAGGGTAGGGAGAAACAAAGGAGATTACGGAAGAAACACACAAGAAGAGAAAACGTTGAACAAAAAGGAGAGGAATTCACAGAAGGAATCCACATGGAGGGAGACTCACGGAGAGTAACGAACAGAGGCCTTTGAAAAAAATCATTTTGTAGGAGGAAGAAATACAGGAAAAAATTTATAATAACAAAAAAAATCCTATCTTATTAGATGAAATCTTTTATATGAATTAAATAATATTATTAAATTTTATTAAAAATTATATTTTTTAAAATATTATTTATCTAAAAATTCTTTTTAATAATTTTTTTTAAATATTCTTTTTAATCTTTCTCCATCTCTTTTCAATAGATTAAAAATTATTTGATTAATTTGTAGATATCATATTTTGTTCAACTCACTTCTCAATTTAATTTTAAAATTTAACCCAAAATTAAATTTTAAACCCAAAATCAAAGTCAAATCAATCCAAAATAAGAAATTCAAGATTAAAAATAAACTCTAAACTTAAAATTAAAATCAAGATAAGGTAAAAATAAAAGTTAATAATCAAAGATAAATAAAAAAATTTTAAAAAAATGATAAAAAGATCAGAGATAAAAATAAACTCAAAAGTTAAAAAAATAATAAATAAATTAAAGAGATATCAATAAAAGATAAAAGATAATTAAAAATATAAATAAAAAATGAAGAAAAAAAAAGATAAAATAAACCCAAGTGATAAACAATGAATAGTAGAGAATAAAAATAAGAAAAAGAAAGAGGAGATAAACACATTAAAAGATAAAAGATAAAGAATAATGATAAAAGATTAAAAGATAAGTAAAAAAATAAAGGAAGATAAAAAATAAGTAAAATTAGGAAATCAAAGAGAAGAGATAGAATTTAAGATTCCTAAAGCACTACTATAAAAGACACACACATAAAATTTTCAAAAACACTTTTCACTCTTCACTCTTGCATCTTGGCATTAAGTTCATGTGTTGAGTGAGGGAACCCCCACCATACACTACTAATTGCAAGCTTAAGTACCATTGTTTAAAGCATTTTCATGTGAATAAAATATCAAGAAGTGGAATTTGCTTAAGTTAATCTGTAAGACTCTTTATTGTTTATTTCATCTTTGGCATGGCATGTCTTTTGTTAATTGTGTGATTATGTGACTTGTGTGGTGCGTGAGAGAGATTTTATATAGTTTGGATTAGAAAAAATGTTTGAGTTTGTAAAGATTTCTGAAATAATTAGATTGAAGGTGGAGTAAAAAAAATAATAGTGAACAAAAAATGAAAATCATCTTATGGGTGAATTGTAAATTCTTCTTACTTAATTATGAGTTTTTTATGGGTTGAATTTAGTAAGAATACGTGTATGTAAGAGTATTTTACTAGAATGATAAGTTTTTCTCTTAAGATTATAAATAAAAAAAAGAATAGAAAGCAAAAGAAGATCACATGCATGATTTGGATAATTTTTGTTTCTTTTATTTTTAATTTCTTTTTTGGTGTTTTAGGCCTTCTTTATTTTTTTTCTCTTTAGTAAAAGAGAGATTTCAAAAGTAAAAAATAGTAATTTTCTCAAAATCATTCCAAAACCCCGATCTAGAATGGTAAGGTAATTTTCTCAAAATCATTTTATCCAAAATCCTAATCTAGAATAGGCAAGAGATTTTATCAAAATTATTTTTATCCAAAACTCAGATCTAGAATGGGAAAAGAATTTTTTTGAAATTTTTATTTTTTCTAAAATGCTAATATAAAATGTACAGGGATTATTTCTAAACAAAATCTCTCTTTTTAAAATTAAAAATTTCAAATCAACACTATATTAAAGCAAGACAAATTAATTAGATTATTCAAGTACCGTAAGAGCATTTGGAGTGTTGATTTTTTCCTAAAACGTAATTAACTTTTGAACCCAATCTCTAAAGCGCATGCCATCTTAAATTAAGTGTCCGATCTCACCTATAAAAACTAGGTCAGTGATGACTTCATTTTTATTTTAAAAACCAATTTTCTCTCGCTCCCAAAAATAAGAGAGAGAGTTTCGTATAAGATCATTGCTCTGTGTCATGATGTTATGACACAAGTTTTTTCATAGGAGCTTCTAGTGATCTTCTTTATGCATATGCCCAAACTACCATAATTGAGTTATCACCATTTTCTGCTCAGTAGGTACATACCAACTTTCTCTCCTGAATATAATAATTTTGAAACTTGTCCTTTCTTATATGTCCATTTATTTATCTTAACTCTCATCTTTATCACCTCCATTTTTTACTCTTATTGACCTTTTAAATCCCAATACTCATATAGCAATTCAAGAAAAAATCTACACACATAGAATACACTCACTACAAAAAGGAAAACACATGCACACCACAAAGGAAAGGGGCCCATCCCTAAGCTTAGTGCTTGGTGAAGAAGCTTTAGGTCCCAATAGAGTCCTAATATTACTACTATGTTGTCAAAGCTACCCATCAAACATGAGTGCTGCAATGTACATCAATAACCCAATAAGAGAATTGAATCGATATTTATGTTGAACAAAGGTCATTGTTGAAGCTACACACTTAGGTAATCCCTTTCAAATCCTCTTCAGAATCATTCTCCCATTCTTGTTTTTGGGCTATTGAGCATACAATGATGCAAGCTAGACTTTTAGCTCTTATGCATAATTTCAGTGGCCATGTGGTTTAATTGAGTGGAGCAAAATGGGTGAATGTGTTTTTGTGAACTCCTACTATGTTTTTTGTTGTTTTTACCTCTATAGCAAGATGGATTCACCCTTGTTTTTTTTTCCCACCTCTCTTAGTTTGTGCCCCTTCCATCAAGGGTCTGAACATGATTTTTCTAAGTGGGCGGCACTATGTTATTTTGGCTTCCATTGAAATGTTCCTTATCCTTCCCACTTCCCCTTTTCTAACAAAATATCCTTTCTTTGTGAATGATTTGCACGTTTGCCCTTGCAATGAACACCTGTGTTTTGCATTGGTGTTCTTCATCTTAGTTGCGATTTTGAGTATTGGTTACTAGTGCATTTAGGCACTTTTAGTGGGTCTAAATGGTGCATCACTACTGTAGTCACTAGTAACATGACTAGCAATAGTGTGAGCTACCACTAGCTGTGCAGGTACATGAGTACCAAAATTGAGGCCAAGTTCATGGCCTTATGTGTGGGCTTGTCAAAGCTTGAGGATTGGGCCATTGCACCCTCTATAGGGTTCAATGCACCTGATTAGTCCTTTTTCTAATAAAAAATGTAAAAGGGGTTAGCCAGGATCTAGAGCAATATGGTCCCAAGGTTGGGCCAAAATCAAATCTCTTCTATTTTTGCCTTATTCTCTTCAAAAAAGAGGCTTAAGATAAATGGGCTAGGGCCGAGCTGGTTTTTTAGGGCTAGGTTTTTTTAAAAGAAAGAGGGTTTTGAACCAAATTCTTTGAAAACAAAGTTTTCCAAAAATTAACAAGAAAGAAATTTACCTTAAAAGAAAACAACTTTTAAAAAAAAAGGTTTTCAAATTCAAAAGAGTTTTAGAATATTGAATTGGGCTTTGTGTTTGGGTTTGAATCATTTTGTGATATGATTATATTATTGCCTTGAATTAAATCATTTATAGCATTACTTGTACCTTGATTTATTCTTATGCTTGTTAAATTATTATTAAATTCTCTTATCATGTTAAATGTAGACAATATTGGAGTTCCCAATTTTTTAGAAGTGAGTCTTTTTTAGAGAATGAAAATACCCTTCTTCATTTGAAATTATAAGTTTCATTAAATTCAAGAAAAGGGATTTGAACTTGAAATTATCTTCTCTAACAAGTCTCATTCTTAGCCTACTCCTGAAATCATAAGATTCTTCCCAACAACAATTGTTGAAGGTAGTGAGTGAACACAAGCACCTCTAAATTATTCCAAGGGTAATCATGCTATAGACCTCACCAAGAATCTGATGGGGTCCTTGTATCATGATTAATAAGAATAGCCTCCCCCAAGCTATTTGTCTATGTTATCACTTTCAAAAAATAAAATTTTTCTTGACAATGGTTTTTGGGAGCAAGTAATGGATATGACCATCTCCCAACTATCCTAAGGGTGATTATATTATGGATCTCACCAAGAGATTGATAGGGTTTCAATGACATGATTATGAAGGAACTTGATCTTTCTTAACCCCATTGCCAACCCAATCTTAAAAATCTCCTAAGTCTTCACCATGACAATCTTTGGAAATCGCTAGTGAATATGATGATTTCCTAATTATCCTAAGGTAATTACATTATAACTCTCAACAAGAGATTGATGGGATTTCAGTGACAAGATTATCAAGAATCATCCCTTCTCTTATTCCTATTCTCTAATCACAAATTTGAATCCCTAACAATGATTTTTGAAAATAGTTAATGAATGCGATGATTTCTCAGTTATCTTAAGGATAATCGTGTTGTGGATTTCACCAAGCGATTGATGGGGTGCCACTAACATGATTATTAAAATTCATCATCCTCATCCACCATAAAGGATGCAAAATTCCCTTGGAAAACCCTATTCAAGCTAGATTTCATTTCTCTAACTCAGTCTACATGAGCAAACCCTAGTCAAGATAGGTATTCCTTTTAAATCCAAAAAGCCCTAATCTAGGTAGCATTCCTTCCTAACACAAGTCTTAGTCAATATGGGGCCTTAACAAGTTTAGACATCCAAAAAGTATTTTAGACATAAAGCGCAATTTGAAAACTAAAAAGCAATAAAACACAAATGTTATACTAAAAAGGCGTTGTAAGGTGCTAACACCTTTCCTACATGCAACCAACCCCTAAATCCGTTTCTTATAATGTAGACCATTTCTTTTTTTGGTGTCTAATCTCATCATTTCAATTTACATAGGTGGTGACTCCATTTTATTCAAAACCATGTCCCAAAAACTTTTTTTCATTTTTTCTTAATCACCTTTGTGCATTACATTATTGACAACAATGTTGATGATACAATCAAGAAAGGCACCTGAGAGTGCTTATCAAGGATGAATTTTTCTACATAAACAAAGAAAAGGAGTTAGGGTTTAGGCTAGATTTTGACAAAATAATTCAATTTAACAAGTACAACTCACCTAGGGAAGCACAATGGAGTCTCCAAACGACTGTGAATGACATACAATCACTAGAAAATCCATGACTCAATTGTGACAACAAAGAAGGAAGTTGAGAGGCATAAAAATATTTTTTGTGATGAACTTTGCAATGGAAAAGTTAGTAATGGATTCAAAATTTTCAATTTCCCACTTTAATTTTTAAGTAGAATCGTGCCACCTTACTTATAATCGCAACAAAGTCTACCATAAAATTAAAACAAATTCAAAGAAATTTCTTTTAAATTTGGTAAAATAACACAAAATAATTATTAAATTTTTTAAAAAAATGTTAGGTTATACAAAATTTACAGAATCAATGCTTATATTAAGAAAATTATTTACAAATAAAATGCATAATAAAAAAATTAAAGTAATACAAAAAGAAAATTAAGAGTGTTTATTTCAAAACAGTGTGATCCAATATCAAATCACATCTTATTAGTCTGAGGCTTTTTTGAGGTGATCTAGGGCATTAGACCTTCAAATCCAACAATGTAGTCAAGTTATTATTTTCACAAAATCTCAAAATCTAACAAGAGAAGGAAACACACAATGCTTAGCACATAAGTGGCATCCTTATAGTTAAGGAGATCTCTTAACAACACAACATTTCTTTTGATTTAAAGAATTGGACTGTCTGATTTGAAGTTAGTTTAATGTTGACCACCCACGCATGGTTTTAGAAAGATTGAACCACAGTATACATGCAATCAAATCGATATTAATTTGTTATGGAAAACATAACACCGTTTATTTCAAAATGGTAGGATAAAGAGACAAATAATGTCTAATGAGTCTCAAACTTTTTTTGAAAGATCTAAGCCATTAGTTCTTCAAATCCCATAGTGAAGATTGGGAGATCTTGAAAAAATTCTAAAATATAACAAGAGCAGAAAATGTATAACTAATAAGTCTAGATCATACTATATATATCTTACACCCTTCTACTTAGTGCTTTTATGTTTGATACATTAATTCTTGCTTGATTATTGTTTAAATTCATCAAGTATTGCACTAAGATGTGCTCTTGAATGATATAGGTGAATTCTTGATGAGTTTTGTGAAGTTGAAAAGAATCAAACCTTATCTTGAAGGCTTGAACTTACTAGCAACATGACAACCATCCAAGATTAATCCTTCTACAAGAATCCATTCAAAGTAATTCTTGTCACATTTGAAAGAAGACATCTTGAATATGATGTGACTAAATTTTTGTAGCAACTAGAGATGGAGAAAATGCCCAAGTCCTAGAAGTTTTACAACTCAGAAATCCATGTTGCAGATTCACACCAATTATGGGTAGTAGTAAAAGATTGGCTTATATATAGAGTTTTACAAATCCAATCAATGAAATCCTAAGTTCATATGAATCATGACATCATAAGCTTTAAATTGATTTCTATATGCTTGCATTGCAAGTGGACAAGATGCTCAATTTACTGGAAACATTATGTGCGGTTACAGTTCATTTCTGTTCTAGCAATGTGTAGAGATTGGACTATATCTTGAGTTATATAACTCGAATTAGAGCGATTCTTATCTCATGTGAAACTAAACATCTAGAGCTTTCCAAAGAGTACTCATGAGCCAATAAGAGATGTGTCTATGATATGGCAATCCATGAAAAAAAAAAAAATGAGTTATGCTGGATACAAAAAACTGCAAATGATTTGAATTGAATTCTTTATGGGTTCTTGGATTTTCTTGGAAGAATTGGTTTTGACGTTGATTTAACGGTATTAAAATATGCTATAAGCCATGCTAAGTCCAAAGAAGCTACTTGAGCCCAAATTTGATCAAGAAAGGCTTTCTTCACATTTAGCCAATATAAGTAGCCCAAAATACATGGTCAGCCAAGAAATGACTTAGTCTCGATCGTGAAGAGTCAAGATGGAGGTCTAATAGGATTCTTTGGGGTGTGACCAGACCTGCACAAAAAGGGAGAAAAGTCAAAAAATGGGAAGGAGAGGATTTGGGGAGTGTTGTCTTGTGTTCTTTTGTTTTTGGCACCACCATCATCTTTTCTTCATCTTCTTTTGTTATTGTTTGGTTTTCGACATGATTAGCATAAACTAAACTTATTTTAGGGGATTGTAATGAATCTTTTATGAAATTATGCTATTTTTGTTTTTAATTACTTAGTTCTTCTTGTGCACGAATGCTTCTTTAAATCTGTGTTAATGCTTAATTGGAGTAGCTAACCAATTTTAAATTTTAAAGATTTAGTTGATTCTTGAGAAAGAAAGATTAAATCTATGATCAATTGATTAAAGAGCATGATATTTCTAATATAGAGAAATAGTTGGACTCTTGTGCAATTAATTTTGAATACTTGTTCTTAACGCAATTCTTTAATTATAATTAGCATAGAGATGTAGCCTTTATTAAGCTAAAGAATAAGAATTAGCTGACTTAGAGATGTGCTTTAAAGTAAATTAGTGCATTTGAATTGACATTCATTATAATTTGATTGAGTTAATTAAATTTTTCTTTTAAAAAAGGTCATATTTTAACATTTGGCAATGAAATATGCATAAAAAAAAAAATGAATATTCATGAACCTATGCACTTCTTATATCGAATCTTTTCCCAATACTTGTTTACCTAATGGGTTAGATAAATAGTTTAATACCCTTTATCTATTTGTCAATTAAAATTAAGGTTTTATAGGGCTAGTACGTAATTGTGAAAAATAATTCCTTGTGGGAACAATAGCTAGTGAATGCCTACTAGATACTCAACGATTGTGTATACTTGCCAAAGACATCAACAACATTTAATAGATAAGTGTCACAGTTATGTCTAAGAAAATCTCTTAACAACATCTTGTTTTTTTTTTTTTTTATTTTGAAAAATTGGACCATCTAATTTAAATTCAGTACAATGATGATTATCCATGCAGTTTTAAAATTATCAGACCATGATACACATGTGATCAAGATGAATTATGGAAGACATAACACTATTCATTTGAAAATAGCGTGATCAAAAGCCAAATAAAAGGTTATGAGTCTAAAATTTGTTAGGAGATCTAAGGCTTTAAATCTTCAAATCCAATAATAGAGATCCTTAGATCTTCCTGAGATAGTGAGAACTAGCTTCTTATCATGTTTTAGATAGTCTTCTAATAGATACAAAGTTGTGATTATTTTCACAAGTCCCGCTCAAATATTTCTCTCATTTTTTTGTGAAAACTTGTAGTGGACTATTCTGCGATAGTTATATCCATCGCAATTGTGCCTCAAATTTCATCTTGCAATAGAATAATGACGGTGTAAATTTGCGACAGGACATTCCGTCGCAACTCCACATCACAGGTTTTTTCCGCATTTTGTGGGAAAGCTTTCGATGGATAAACTTTGGCATAGAAGGGTCTATTGTAATTCCGTGCCAAATTTTTTTCCCGCCTTATTGCAGGACAGCAAACCCATGTTGCAACAACATTGCAATTATGTTGATAAATTACCAACGGATATTTTTCTTATAGTGGTGGTAAGCAATTCTTTCCTGCCAGGAAGTAGATAAATTACCAACCAATGTTTTAAGGGAGACACTGCCTGATGGTAATTTTGCCCATTTCTTTAAATTTTTAATTGTTACTCGTGGTAATATTATTATTTACCGGCTGCTTAGAGAAATGATGCAATCTTCAAATTACTTATATCAAAAATTCATAATGTGAGGATTGGATCAACTTATTTCTTGTGAAAGAAAGCTTCATTATGTCATAATAATAACATAATTATTTATAAAAATTTAATTTCGAATAAAACCTACCATTTGATCCATATAACTTATTTCACTTATTGAACTCTTTGTTATTGTTGTTATATTAAGTTAATAAAGTTTTGAAAATGAAATCACAAATTCTATGTGGGGTGGACTCAACGAGGTGAGTCCAAATGATACAAACCCTAGTCGTTATAGCCTTCTGAAAGGAGGACCATTTCTTGTGGTAGACCCTAGACACTACTACTACTACATGCCATTAAAACAAAAATGAAGGCTGACTGAAATGCCTTACGCAGTTAGTTATGCCGTATTCCATTCTCCTGGATCTGTTTACAGCGGTCTTTGACCATTGTTGCCGATGTTAAATTTTCCTGTGAAAGACGTCAACTTAGTATATATGTAGGTACCTTACTTCTGGAGATATTCTCCTAAAGTGGGCATACACCAACGAAAACTCCCTCTCTATTTTAAGAATCACGGCCCTGCAATCCAGAAAATAATACGGCACTGACAAGAAGAGTAATCTCTCCATGGCTGAAATGCTTCTAGGATCCTTCTAATTATCTAGGTCCAGCGATAATTGTTGGGTCTGGGTCCATACAGCATTGGACCACCCTATCTATTCATTACCTGCTTGGTCCCCATTGTATATCTTACAAGCTTGGTTTAAGATCAGTAGACAATTAAAAAGATCTGCTTTGCTCAGCTTTTTAATTAGAAGGGTTGTACAGTAATACTAAGAAAGGCCCACAAACAAGGTCCATTTCAATTTCATATTATCTTTAGTATTAATCGGCAGATTCAGAAGGAATGTGAAGTACATACCAAACGCATTCAAGCAAACACAAGATATATATATATATATATATATATATACACACACACACACACACACACACACACACACATATATACCTTCCACCCAAGAACACAAACACTTAAAAATCATAAGCCCAAGCTCCAATTAAAGACTACCTAAGAAGGTCTCCATCTTAATGCCATATCCAAGAAGCAACCATTTTGTTTCATCAATGGTATATAAAAGTTGAACTTCATAATCCTCCTCTTCTGTTACCCCAGAATAAAAGATAAAAGAATAGCACCAAAAAAAAAAATGATAAAATAAGAAAATTGAAGTGAGATATTTTGATTAGTTATATCTAAAGTAGTTAACCCTTCATAGGCCTGTCTACAATATAGTAAGCCCATTCATATACTTTATTGGCAAATTATTGACTCTAGTGTTAGTCAAACCTGTTTTTGGTAGAACCCATTTCTATGCTAGGATTGTAAAAATGTAAGGCATTCAAAGCGATCAAGGATCAGCCCTTGACAGTGAAATCTCTCCCAAGTTTTGGCCCATACAGCTAGAAACCTGAAAGAACATAGCTCTTACCCACATTTTCAATTTGATATGAGTAGAACTGTTTAAATCTGAATGTTTAAACTAAGAGCACATAGAACACATCAAACATGATTCAAGTTAAAAGAGTTGGACAACCTCTTTATTTCATTGAATTTTATTAAGATTCATAGGCTAAATTAAAACATCCAACTAATCTATCTAACGCACGTAATATTTTATAAACTTCTTGTAACCCTTTTTTCTAAATGAGCTTATTTTTGGCCTAAGAGGAAACAGAGCGCGCTTTAAATGCGGGACAGACAATGGAGTCAGCGACTTTCGTGAAGGACAATGTCAGCGTCGCTTCTCAGGGCCCCTAACAAGGCAAGATGTGAAAGCTCAGTCACTCATCCCACTCCAACCCCACACACCTGCATTACATGCATGCACATTACCATATACACACTTCTCTACAGTATAAGCATTTAGTAACACACAAACACACGCCCACATTAATATCCATTGCAAATTACCAATTCTCCCTCTCTCCTCTCTGTCTCTCTCTCTTGTTTTCTGTTTTCACTGCCTGGGCCTAGCTGGTAAGTGTAGGTCTACAATTTTGAGAAAAAGAGAGAAAGAAAGCAAAAATATGGTAATTGGAGAAGCCCACCACTGATGTGTCCTACGCTTGCGGACAGTACAAAGTGTTGTGCAATAACCAAGCCACACAACGCAAGGCCATGCATGCATTGCTCTGCATTCTTGATCATAGAGTCATCATAACCTCATAATTAATAGTTCTCTTCTCTGATCGCTTTTTCTTCATATGTCAGAGTAGAAAAAGTGAAAGCTGAGAATATTATATTTAAAAAGCAGGGAGCATAGAAAAAGGGCTTTTTTCTCCTCCATCTTCTCTCTCCCTCTCTCACTGTCTATGGCTTACTTTTTCAATGCGCATCAATCATAAAGCAATCGATTACAAAATCATTTTCTCACCTCTCACATCGGGACCCTCTTTTCTGCTCTGCCAAAAAAGTACTGTATCCTTCTGGTCCCTTTTGCATTTAATATTCTAATTTCGAGGAATGGGCAAAATAGGGTTTATGACATCCACACTCAAAAACCAACCCATTGCCATTACTACTAGCACCCCTTCTGCTGAGCCCTATTTCGTTCTTTCTCTTCTCTCTCCACGTATATTCATGTGTCAATTTCAAAGCGTACAACTTTGTTCCATGTGTCAATTGTATTAATGTATGATTGCTGTGACTTTCCCTTACCAATTTGTTGATTTAGGCAACTCATAACTACAACTCTTCATCCAATCAAACCCTCTATCCACACAAAATGAAATTTGTAAAATTTTTATTTAAAAAATTTAAATTATTAAATTTATTAATTTATATAAATTAAATTATAAAAATTCAAACATATCTAAAAATTGCCTTTAATGTTGTGAGGTTTTTCTCTCCCACGTTACATAGGAAACTCTTCTATACTCTCCATCAATAGCAAAAAATCTTCCAAAATAGAGTTTCCATCTCTAGTCTCTAGTCTCAACTCTCAAGCATATGTATTAGTACACTTTAGTTGCACCTCCCTCTCTGTTCTTTAAATTGCATTAATACTTTTTAGTTCAAACTGTGAATGACTCATTAAATCAGTAATATATCCACTGCAATTAACAATTTTAGCTTTAATTGCATGAACACAAGCTAAACATTTGTTCATTTAATTTGCCAAATTAATTTTGTTTGGGCAATATAAGTAATCATTAATATGGCAGAGTAAGATAGAAAAGTACAAAAATATACAATAAAATGGGGGTTTCTAAATTTCTACAGTTAATTTGAATGATTTATTATAAGAGGTGGGTGGAATTCTGTGATTGATGGAGTGGGTGGTTGGGTTGGGTATGTTATGTAGGTGGTGGTGGACACAGCACGGTACATTCTTTGGGTGGTGGTCTTTCACCTTCAAAATATTCGCATGTCAAAGGGGATGAAAGTTTGGACCCCAGTTCCTTTTCTTCAATTCTTCACATCAACCCAACAAAAGTGGACTTTGACATGTCTTTCTCACACTTTCTTCTCTTTCTCCCTTTCTTTAAAAGCTAATAAATGAAACTGTTACCTTTACATATATGAATAGCACCTAGCTAATATATGTATGCTCCCAGGCCTAGCTAGTATAAGCATTGTTCATTGTTCATTGCTCATTGAAGCTTTCAATGCTTTAGGAATAATAATATATAGCTTAGTTAAGCCATAACTACCAGGAATCTCCTGAGTAATTCTAGCTGCTTCCATTTTTGTTCAGTGGTCTGAACTCTACTTCGTATGTGACAAAAATGGGGCTAAAAGTTTTGTTCAATCAGGTTCATGATAATTAAAAACCTAAGCACTAATTTTACAAGTTATTATATATGATACTGCAGTTATAGGAAGCCAGTGGACCACAAACAATTTAGCTTTCAGTCTCCAAAATGATAATCATCTGGGACAAAATTTACAAGTATCAAGGTGTTTGACTTTGCAAAGCAGGTTTTGCAGGATAATGATAATTATGGTCCCTGTTAATTTTGTCGCCCTTTGCAAACTTAATCAAACCATATTTGCATATTGAATTTCATTTGCAGCCATGATAATTGGACCTTGACATTTGTGCTTTTTGTACAAAATCAAGAGCACGCAAATAAAACCCAGAGAATATGTGGAATTGCCAAATCCATAATAATATAAGAGAAATTGCCACGTGAATTGTATAAAAATGTCACAGGTTTTACAGACATGCCTGGCCCCTCTTCCTTCCCTCTATTTTTCTAAGATATTATTCTTTGAAATCTGTCCAAAATGAGTGTCAAATTCCACCATAGTCCAATCGAATTGCAAGCCAGCAGCACAATCTGGTACCAATGGGGGAGAATTAATGCCAACCCCAATCAATGCATTTAAAAAAATTATCCAAGAAAATATAGCAGCTAGATTTTGGATGGCACAACTGCTTCAATTATTTAGATTAAAAGATTATTTTATATATTACATTTTTTTATTAATCCCAGGTTGAATTCAGCGAGAATTTGGAACTGCAACTTGCATTTTTTATATTTACATCACGTTCTTTGAATCAGATCGGGTTGGCTTTGTCAGAAACATCTGTCTAAATAATGTACAAGCCGCACAGATTTTTTTTAGAAAAACTCAAATAAAATATTCATATTTAGTATAAAAATTATAAAAGTAATTAAATTTTACAATTTAATTTATAAAATTCAATAAATTTAATTTTTTAAATTTTTTAAAATAAGAATTATATGAGAATAGAGTAATTTTTTTTCTTTACTTTGGTTTTACAAATAAACTAATAATATTTGTAACATAAGGACCTAGAGTCAAGTTTTACCTTAGCAAATAATGTATACTTTTTGTAGGGTAGACCTGATCAATAAGAAATAAGAATAAAGAACAACTTGTTTTGGGGTAAACCCAAAAGCAAAAAATAAAAGCTAAATCATTTATTCTATTGGCCTAGATTGATTTGTCAAAGAAGAATTAGAATCAATACTTTAACATTATTTATATATGTTTGAATCAAGTTGTGTAAATTGTACCCTAAACAATTTAAAGTGGCCATTCATATTTTTGTCCTTATTAGTGCATGCCAGTCCAAGCAAGGACACTGTGAAAATAACCAGATGCACAGGAGGCTACAGTTACCTGTATCTATATATTGGCATAAGAAATTTCAAGTGGGTATGCACAATAGATGTTGTAACTTTTTTAGGCAATTGTTGTTCTCTTCGGTGCTTCTTTTTGAAATGTTGTTTGGGTGGCCAAACGTGTAACGTCCCTTCAATTCGAACAAAAATTCATAAAAATCTTACTTAAAAAAATTTAAATAATTAATTTTATTAAGTATTATAGACTGAATTATAAGACTTACTAAATCTAACAAACTCCAATTATTTTTGTAGATTATTTATCTCACTTACATTGGAATAATTATTTCCAACGTGTAATCGTGTCTCTCATTTCCCAAAGCTTCTCCAACTAATCACCCAGATGCTCTCCTTTAAGTTAGGAAAACCATCTTCTTGAAGTTATAAACACAGGTCCAACCCAAGCTTGTTTAATACTCACAATAAGATTATGCATTGTTGGTGAAATCAATTTCAAGTGATATCACATGACTGAGTCAACGACTTCTTATTCATTTTCTATTTGCCAGATTTAATTACTATAAACCTACAGATTGGCTGCAGCCAGCTAAATTGATTATTTAGTTTGAAAAATTCAATGTTCAATATTTATATATATATATATATATATATATATATATATATATATTCCTTGTGAGAATGAGAAGCAATCGCAATTGTAAGAAAATGCTTCCAAAGCAGTGGGACAAATAAATTAGGTTGATAGTAATGTTCAATAGTAGAATGTGTTTGGAAGAAGGTGGGTGCGTTTCAGTTTACCCAAAAGTAAAAGTAAGGCTAAGGCTTTTCCCATTTGCATGACTTGTTACAATTACAAGGACATGTTATGCTTAGTATTGCTTTCGCTAACAGAGGAAAAGACAGATTGAAAATATACCACAATGCAAAAGAGAGATGAAAATAAAAGCAAAAAGAAAGAGAGAAAGAAAGGAGGATGGGATACATACAGCTTTAGAGAAAGAGAAGCAGGAAAGGAAGGAAAGTAATAGGTGGTAGCTTTGGGGAAGGAAATGGTGGTGGGGTGAGCTTTTATTTACATGTCACCGACCAAGCAGAAAAAGCACAGGAAACCTTTCCATAATGCTCTCTTTGGTATTGGGAATCACGAAACCTCTTTTCCTCTCTCTCTTTCTCTCTCTGACATGGGCAAGTAAAGCAAAGTTTTTCCTTTTTCTCTTATTATTTCCTAATAATATAAATTTCCAAAGTTAGATTGGAGACGAGACAGAAGTGGGGTCAGAAGGGAAAGGTAATTCATAAATCACGTAGAGAAGGGAAGTTGGGACAGCTGTTGGCGACCGTATGCTTAATACAGCATGTGTTGTTGGGTTCGGATCCACAAGAATGTTGAAATTGAACTCTATTATACTGCACCTGCAGCTACCGCCCTCTGCATGGAGAAACACAACACACGCTAAGCAGAAATTGGATTGGAATTTGGAATATCTCCCCCCCACCCCCCTCCCTCTCTCTCTAATATACTATCTATTATTTTGGAATCGGAGGAGTCAAAAAGGTGGGGTCCGGCAGAATCATCGGAGACTTTCATTCCCCAATATATTCTCTCCCTTTCTCCCTTTCTCACCTCCTCTCTTTCTCTCTCACGAGTAACACACTGGCTAGACAGGTAACATTGAGAAAGTACGTACACTCAGTCACGCTCACGCTTAATATTTTATTATTGTAATAATTATTAACAATATAATTAATTAATTAATCTTACTATTTTATATTTTTATTTATAAAATTTAAATAATATAATTTAATAAATTTTATAAATTAAATTATAAAGTCTAATAAATTTAAAAATTATTAATAAATCGTTAAGACAATAAAAATTAGTTACAT
Organism: Dicorynia guianensis; assembly: GCA_037013595.1. NCBI lineage: Eukaryota > Viridiplantae > Streptophyta > Magnoliopsida > Fabales > Fabaceae > Dicorynia > Dicorynia guianensis. The sequence goes on along the minus strand of JASUAB010000002.1, from coordinate 16,140,813 downwards.
TTAAAAAATTTTGAGATAATTTATTAATATGAAAAAAATTTATTATTAAATAATTTTAAATAAAAAAATTGATTTTCAAACCAAAGAATAAAGAATACATTGAGTAAAATTAAAGAAAAAACAAAATTGAAGACTCATTCAATAAAAAATCTCTTCTTTAATTAATAAAGATAATATTATATTTATATTTTTATATTTATAATTTTATTTATAATAATTATTTTTTTATTTTTTTTGATTTTTTAATTTTATTTTTAACGATTTTAATTTTACTCACATGAATAGACGTGGACAAAATATTACTCTTACAACTTAGGGCAACATTATTCATTAATAATAGTAGATTACAAATAATGTAAGATTTTCCATGCTTGCACGCACTGTTCTTCAATTTCTCTCACACACACATGCCCTCCGGGAATCTAGCTTCTCAGTCCTAAAACCTATAAATGCCAATTAGTATTAAAAATTTTCCATGTTCACTTATCCAAACACTTGTCTCTAGTATCTCTTTTTCTCTAATCAAATCATATCCCAAAGAGATGTGTTTTTCATAAATCTTTTGACTCTTATTGTCATCATGACTCCAATTATTGCTGCAAAGTTGATCTTAATAACCTCAGTAAGGGACAACGTGGCAGGAGGTTGTTCATCCTCTCTCTCTCCTTCTCTCGATTATAGACATACAGTCAGCCTGCGTTCATGTCCTCTTTCTGCTTTGCTTTTATTCTGTTGGTACCCTTTATATTTTCCCTTTGCACAAAGTTTCCACAGGCACTTTCTTTGGGCGTTATTTTTCATTTGTGACTTCATACAATTCATGGTAAAACAAGTCTTCGTTTCCTTGGACTATTGCATTTGTCATATACTTCTTTTCCCTTCACCTCGATCGGTGCCTCACATGAGGGGACCAATCCGGGGTTACTTTTATTTCTCTCTTCAGTACATGTTCCTCAGAATGTGTCTCTGTGTAGAGAAAGTCAATCCCTCGTTATACAACCAAGATGTATGGTTTCATTCTATCAATAGTTGCTTTCTGTTAGTACCTTCTAGATAATTCAGCAAATATATAGTCCCAAATGTTGAGAAAATATTGAATTCTATACTTTTGAACCTAATAGTCACATGATCATGTCCTTTCCCCATTGACAAATGACAAAACAAAGTACCAGTAACTGCTGCAGAACACAGCAACTGGTGTGATAAATGCTGGCTAAAGGTGTTTGAAAAAAAATATCTAGTACTACAGTAGTCTAGCAATTGATTGAAAACCAAATGAAGAGTAACATTATTCACACAAAAAGACCACAAGAAGGAAAATATTGGAGTTACATTTGTAATCCTAACAATAATAAGTTACATCTATAGACATGATTCATTATTTAATTATTAAAAAATAAATAAAATATTAAACAAATTAAATAGAAGAGATAAGAGTTGTGGATGAAGTTGTAAATATAAAAATATAAATATAAAAGTGTTGCCACAAGAAATACATTGTCCTGCCCCATTTTTTTTTTCTAATAGAAAGAGTGGCAAGGTCATGAAAAAGTTTCAAGACAACAACAGGTGCCACAACATCATTAAAAGTGTTGGCCTGCCTAGTTATGTTTCTGGGATATATGTGTGAGTAACTTTACTAAAAGATGAAATGCAAGTTGAAGCTGGGAGAAAATACAGTTCAGGGTAGCTCATTTTGGTATTATAAATGTAGATGCCAAGCTTGTCAATGGTGACTTGTGCTATCCTGGCTTTTCTGCCTGTGATTGGTCATATTTGGGGGTCCATAATTGTCATTTCAAGAAAATATGCTTTCTTGGTCTTTCCCTTATCTTTAAAAACCGTAGCTCCCTCTTTGCTTTTTATTTCTACGGGGGTTGTAGCTTTCAATCTGTGTTGGCAAATGCTCTCTCTCATGGAGGGGCTTTGGCATAGAGGGTATAGAGGGATGAAAGATGGAAAAGCAAAACGGGCTCTTTCTAAATCTTGGCCTTTAATTAATTGAAGTCCCAAAAGTAAACAAATCTAAGAGAAGCAGCAATCTAAGTCCACGCTTGATGTCAAAAGCCTAATGAACAACCATATAGGATTCCACTATAAGTGGTAAGTAAAGTGGCCATGTAGTTATGGGGCAATAAAAAGAAACATAACTCACCAATTAAGGTTGGTCCAAAATTTGTTGTTGAATGAAAAAAACATGGGACCAAAAAGGTATTGGCTCACTAAAAGCTGGGTGTGCTTTAAGAGGATTTGGTACTTATTAAAGAATTAATTATCTTAAAAATTTAAATAGTTAGGTAAAGGCTCAAAAATATTTTTTATATTTTTATTTTTTCAACACTCCCCTACACACAAATGTCTCTTTTGGGCATATAGTATATATAATTTTTAATTTTAAATGACAATAAATATTAAACGTTTATCTATTTAGCTTTGACATCATGTTAAAAAATTATGCTAAAAGTTTATGCTGATAAGAAAAGGCCCATAAATGATTTTATATCGTTATCTTAATAATAGAGCAAATGTGCACAAATTTGAGTCTTAAAGAGACCCTTGTTGGGAGGGAATACCATTTATAGCTTCCTCCATGAATAATGATTAATTTCACATCCAATAATAATATTAAAATACCTTGTGAAAAATAAGAAAAAATGACACAATCATGGGGTGCATTTGCATGTTTGCTAATTGCTTCCCATGACATTTTAGTTGCCTTATCAGCTTGGTGTTTTTTTTTTTTTTTTAGTACTAGAAATTTTACAATATAAAAATCAAACTTAAAAAAAGGTGAACAAAGCTGAACTCAATTACTTGAATCAAGTTTAAATCCTCAACCAGGTATGTTTTAAGCAAAAACAATAGTGAATTCATTGAATTAATTAATTATTATATTCTTATTTGAGAATAAATTGTTCATATAATTAAAATTGAAAATATTTCAAATTAAGGCTACAGTTACAGTAACGAACTAATCATTGTATCCTAATTATACATAGTAGTTGCAAAAATCACAATAATTGATAACTATTGTAGCTGTTATTTGAAACCTTAAAATTTAGAGTAAATTACATTAATCTCTTTTAAAATATTTGATTATGATACTCTATCCCATTTTTATTCAAATATTACACTCTACCCCATTTACTCAAATATTAATTAAAAAATATATTTAATATTAATAAAATATTCATAAAAAGAATATTAAATTAACATTTTACTCTAATTTTACTTAAAAATTATACTTTAACTCAATTAACCATTTTAAATAATTAATATCTTAATAAATTATATATTTTTAATCAAATAATTACATTTATTATAAGGTATAAATTTAACAATGTGTATGATTATGAGAAAAAAAACTTAGTATAAAAATAGAGGCATCTTGAGAGTGAGTTTAGTTAACAAAAAATAAGACCAATTATGCTCTACATTTTTTTTCTAACTAAACTTACCCTCAAAATGTCTGTATGTACTAAATTTTTTCTCATAATTACACATATTATTAAATTTACACCTTATAATAAATATAATTATTTCATTAAAAATACATAGTTTATCAAGATATTAGTTATTTAAAATGATTAATTGAGTGAAAATATAATTTTTAAGTAAAATTAGAGTAAAATATTAATTTAATATTCTTTTAATGAATATTTTATTAATATTTAGATATATTCTTTTAATTAATATTTGAGTAAATAAGGTAAAGTGTAATATTTGAGTAAAAATAGGGTAGAGTGTAATATTTAAGTAAAAATGGGGTGGAGTGTTATAATCAAATATTTCAAGAGAGGTTAATGTAATTTACTCTAAAATTTATTAATTAAAGCAGATTACTATATTGAAGATTTTCAAATTATAACTCGTTAGAACTGTGCTAGTAATGTGAAATCTAAAACAATTGCAGAGAAATATAAATTTAAACCATAATGCCATCCTTCTATTAGAAAAAAAAAAAATACTAATAGATCAGTATTTCTTACCATATGAATGTATCTGTTTTTCTTACTAAATCTAACGTACCCAGAATTTACGAATTTGGGGATAGTATATGAACCTGGTTGGAAGTTGAGATAACAAAACTCATGGCCACTCATCTTGAGCCACTAGCTTGTTCCCACTTGGCCCTATCTTTGTGGGTCTCATGACAGATCCTTAAGGAGTAGCCAAAAATTTTGAAAAATTGACAATTCCAATTCATTCATCACTATAGGTTATCCGTAACATGGGCTCTTGAGTAAAGCCAAGAACCATTTATTAGCTCAAGCTACAAACACATTTAGGAAAAAAAAAGAATATATGTATGTGCACTCACTTATAAGAGTATCACAATTAAGTGTAATTGGTGAGTAACTATGATAAAAGAAATGACAAATTACGACATTTTAATGGCATGATGGTATCAGTTGTTGTCTTGGGGAGTTTTTCTTTAAGAATTTTAAGTTTGAATTTAATATCTTGTATATGTGTTAAGTAATTTGTCACATTTTTTATTAGAAAATATATAAAAAATTTGTTAGCCAAAATTTTGAGGTCCAAATCATTGCATTGTCCAGCTTACCCTATGAATAGAGCACATCAAAAAGGCAATCTACATGCAAGTATATGCAACTGCAATGGTTGATGGTTCACTATCATTTTGTGTATAGATATCTTTCAGCCATGCATGCATATACGGATTACAGTGGTAAATCAATTGGGACTTTTCACACTATGCCATTGGCAGTAGGGACCCCTCACAGCGTATAATTCCCCTTGGAGAAGGAAATATCTTTGGCCAAAACTCCAGTTCTTAGGATTAGACTACTCCTTGTTATATTATCATCAGGAGTATATAGCGAATGTCCTGACTACGAAATTATATCACTTCTTTCAGCCATACACCTAACCAACTCTATCTATATAGTTAAAAAAACGACAAAATTAAGACCTTTACTTTCTCTTTTTCTTCTCAATTTTTTCTCTATTTTTAAAAAACTAGTTACATGGAAAACCATCCACAAACATTTTATAAATTAATTATAAGGTGTTAGATTTGTTATATTTTATAATTTAGATTGTAAAATTTAATAAATTTAATAATTTTAATTTTTATAAATAATTTTAATATGTGAGCAGAAAATAACTATATATATATTTTGCTAAACTCTTAATTATATAAAAATATGAGCATGGACTTAATGGTTACATAATTAGGGAAATGTTTGTGGTACAATTGGGGAGCTCACGCCTCCGTACAACCACAAACAAATAATTTGTGAGAGAGAAAAATAAAAAAGTAAAAATATAAGAAATTATATAAAAAAAATGTAAGATTATATTACTAATAGCAGTGCTCCTTAATTAAATATTGAGACCGAACGCCCTGAATTAGATTGAAAGTGGCGCAATTGAGTATTGGTGGTTGGATGTGGAGTATATAATTATATTATTCTCAAATAAAGTGAATTTTAATGAAATACATATGGCTTTTAGGGTTCAATTAGTCAATGTAGAGACTTGCTTAATTATAACGTGAAATGAAGGCTGAAAGATATTTCAATTCAAACACTTGACTTGCAGAACAAGTGCATTTTGTGCAAATACGTCTGTGTCACACTATTTATGCAGACCGTGCTGTCGGTAGAGTATTATATTACCTCGGGCAGGCCAAACGTGCTTTTTGAGATTTTTAAGTGCTTTTTAAATATTTTTTATTTTAATATAATTTTTATTTAAAATATAATTTATATTATTAAATTTATAAAATTTTACAAATAAAATTATCAAATTTAACTTATTTCAAAATTTAAAAAATATAAGCCTTTTGTTATAACAAAGATACTAGAAACATTTTTTTTTATATTATTTTAGTACAAATATGATAAAAATGATTTAAACTTGAATTTTCTTGTAATATTATTTAAGCTCCACACTATTAAACCATACCTAATGACTTTCTTTATTTTTTCGGTGTTTTAAATAGGATTTTAGAAGAAACCAACAGTTTTTTTTTGTTGCTTTTCTCTTTGACAGTATTAGTGTTCTTCACACAATGACAGACATTTTGTGAAGAGCATAGGATTTTGCTGTGTAATTAGTTACTATATGAACGTAAAAAAGCTAACAATTACCGATTCTAATTCATATTCTTCTTTCATTTTTTTTTTCTTTAGCCCCTAAATAACAACTAGACTTACACATCTTATTAATATGAATCATTGGCATTGTTCACAACTAACAGATAATGTAGAGAACAGCATTGCCTTCTAATGATAGCTTTATTCTTCTTTCTTTGTTAATAAGTATAGTCAAAGAACTTGTGCAATTATGCAATTAGTCCAGTACGATATGACAGGAATTGTTAGCAACAAGCTGACATGGGTCAGTGTTTTCATAAAGGCTAATTATAATACATTGAATCTGCCAGCTCATTAAACCAAAGACAATCTAATTTTAATTCAAATCAATGTGAACGGTTGCCTAATCATATGATGTGGACCTAAACTAACTTTATCAAAATTGTGTACACATTATCACTCATTGACTTTAAATACCTTTAAATGAACTATTTGTAATACCACTCAACAATCTAACATGAGACATATCTTTGAATAAACTCTTTGTAATACCACTCAACAATCTAACATGAGAATATACACTAGATTGGGATATCTCTATAATTGCTTATATCAATTTGGTTCGATTTCACCAAAAAACAAAAAAAAAAAAAAAAGAAACATCAGTATGTATCAAATCAATGTCAATTAAGATTAATACAATAATTTTTAGAGATAGCAAATTTGAAAATGTCAAAATTTTGATGAGACATATAATCATTGTTTGATATTATATATATACGGGTGGGACTAATGTATAATTAATAAGGGTACCGGCATTTATGGTATCATGACTTATTTTGAGCTATTCAATTTAAAAAAAATATATAATAATAACCGTTTAGTTAAAAATATTAGATTTTTCATTGGTTTGTGTAAATTAAAAAAGGGAAAGTGAAAAAAAGCATAAGAGTATGATTCAAAATAGAGAAAGGAGAATTGAAAAAAAAAATGAAACATAAAAATATTATCAAGCTAGTGATTCAAGCTATCAGGTTAACATATATCACGCGTAACAGTCTAAAGTTGAAATAAGGGTACTATAATGTGATCTTAAGATATCATTACAAATTAAATAGTTCATGAAACAGAACATAGTGATGGTGGGTGGGAGTATTTGCAGAGGTGTTATAAAGGGAAGAAATCAGTGACGTATACACATAACAAAGCAAAAGAGAAGGAAGTCTCATCTCTCATGGAATGAATCCAAAGAAGTGAGTAAGATCCTTTCGGAGTACTTAATATGATAAGCTTTCAATGTAGTCCTATTGATGTCACTCAATTTTTTATGCTTAAAAAATAAATAAAAATTTAAAAAAATTTAAAATAAAAAAAATAAAGTTTATAAATAAAGTTATAAACAGAAAGATATAAAAATAATAGCACTTTTTAAGATAGTAGGGACCAATCACGTCCAAAACGTAATGCCATTGTAAGGCTAGATGTGGCAAAAGGTAGATAGGGAGATGACCAAAAGGCCTTATAAAAGAATGAGCAGAGCATTAACTTAGAAAAGAGGTTTCCCAGTGAGATTTTGCCAAGTCAAGAGAGAAGGATGGATGTTTGGGCCATGTGATTTGGTTGGTCATATTGAGCTTCAAAAGGGCACATTGGTATGTTTTTCTCCTCCTCCAAACTGTTTTTTTGACTTTGTACTGTCAGTGATAATATTTATGAGACAGCAGAGGCTGGATCACCATAGTATGCTTCCACATTCTTCTATTTTCACATGCTCTTAAATATTTATGTTCTTGCAAATTAGACCCTTTTCGTTATTTCAAAACTTCTCAATTGTCGACCCCACAAGAATTGTGGAGAAGAAGCAACACACGAAGAGGAACAAGTAAGCTCACAATTGCATGCGTTCACACTCTTAACACACCCTATATAATTTATATAATCACACTTTTGTTATAAGAGACTAATCTTACAAACAGGCAATTAAGGGCTTGGAATTTAATGGATTCTTTGATAAATTTGTTTTGAAAGTTTTCTTTGCTTTTCAAAGTTTTATTTTTTTTTTTTAATTTTTTTACACAATATCCTTATATCATATGATATAAGATTAATCTATATTTAAAATAAAATATTTGAGGTCTTTCCAACAAAAATGACTTCAATGTTTAAACTTGAGTCTTTGGTATCAAGTTTCTTAAATTAAAGTACAAGTAACACCCATTACGTCGATATCTTGTTGGTTCTTTTATTTAATAAACAACATTGATCAACTTATATTCTTTAATGTTTTTAATCATTACGTACAGTAATCGGTCATTATGGCCTAATAAAATGCACTTTAATAAAATAAAAATTTTGTTTCATAAATTTGTTTTGAGAATAAATTTTTTACGACGCAATCCTCTCAAAAGGTATGAAAAGTTTTTCAACTTTCACTTTCAGGTTAATCATTCTTTGGACAATATGAGACTAGCAATGAAAGTTTCCTTTTTTTTTTTCCAACCCTTTTGAGAGCAATGTCTAACTAATACTTTCTAATGATATTTGGTCATTACATATAATAATGGATTGGTCATAAAAAAGATGAAAAAAAAATTAATACTTGTTATTTACAAAAGTGCCATTAATAAAATAACATTTTTGGAGTTATCTACAAAGATGCTATCAGTCATAGACAGTGATTTCAAGAACAAAACAAAGAAAACGATTTTAAATTATTTCTGTTTTCTTTGTTCTAAAAACACTCATTTACAGTATTAATAAACTGTTGTACTCAGCTAACAGCATAAAAGCAAGAGTGCTATAGTTTTCTATGTTCCTTTGAGAGAATCTGTCAATAATGGCTTTTAAAAAATTACCAATAAAATATTTGTGACAAAAAAAATATAAAATTTTAATATAGCAGCCTCAAATGTGTACTGTGGTAAATATGTACTAGAGTTCGTGCATATGCCCTTACAAATATGCAGTTTTTTTTTCCTATTGTATTCAATTAATGATTATAAATTAATATTTATTTGATATATAAAATTAATAAGAAAAAGTTAATTATAAATAACCTTTAAAAGGTTGAAAAGAATAAGAAATGGATAGTTAATTATAATGGAAGAAATGAATTATAATGTGAAGATATGTGTAGTGGGTTATTCCATTTCTTTCTTATTTTATATAATAATTTATTTATGATGACAATAAAGTAGTTATTAAAAACGTGTTAGCTTTATATTGGTAATGATAAAGTCAATGGCAAATATTTCAAGTACTGTACCTTGCACGAAGCAAATACTATGGAACGGCATCCTTAGAAACTATGATGTCAAAGAATAGAAATTTCCTGTCCTAAAACTCTTTTCTTTCTTGTTCCATAAAATATTGGTTTTGTTTAATTTTCTGATGTTAATATATTTTAATAGGAGCAATAGTAGATGTAGATGTTGCAAAATGGGTTAGGCTCATCGGATTGGCTTAGCTTGGCTCACCTTGCTTAAGTCGAGGAATAAGTTTACATCTTCTTAACTTAAGAAAAATGTGAGTTGACTTATTTTATTTTATTTAATTTATAAGTTATGATAATATAAAATAAGATTGATTAGCATATTTATGTATAAATATATATTGATTTACTAAGTCAAGCTAGCCCACTCTACTTAAAATGTAGATGAAGTTAATAAGTGTTTCTTGACTTATTATAATTACAAACTGACTTGTCTTGTTTCATTTAATTATAAGTTATCACTAGTCAACAAGTTGAGATGAATTGACTTATTTTAATACCTTTGCGTAAATGTATAAAGAAAGGCATCCCAATTATAAATCCATGAAAGCTTTTGCAATAGGGTATAATTGTCTAAGTAATTAAGAAAAACTTCTATTTTGCTGGTAATTATTCTTGCTTTCCGGGAATTTCATTCATACATGTATCCTATGTAATGTTAAGCATACATTTTTTAAGACAAAATAATTAGTAAAATATACTTACAAAAGCTAACATCGATGATTTCATTAATAAGTTTTAAAGTATTTCGCTTATAAATTCTGAATTCATTTGTTAAAATATTTTAATAGATAATTTTAAAATATTATTATAAATCTTTATTAAAGCTTATGATATATCTTAATTTTAAAGTGAGATAACCATTTAAGCCTCACTCAAACTTTTTTGTATGAAAAAATTAATCTTATTATAAATGTTAAATTGAAAATAGATAGGGCATCAACATCTTTCTCATATGCCCAATAACAAAACGAATATATAACAAAGCTCAACTTCTCGGAAACAAAACAAAAAGATAAACATGAAACTAACATCTCACAAATGACATTTGGGAATCTTCTTTAATTTATACAGCTATCAGCTTATCATGGTTTCGTAGGTATTCGACTATTAAAGGCACATATTGAACGGCCAAGAATGATTCAATCATCAAATCATAATTATATAATTATAATATTAAATTCTAAAGACTTGGTGCAATAAAAACGGATTACTTAAGTGATCTTAACATACGTCACATACTCAAAATTTGATTCAATAATTACTTATTAGGATCAAAACAAAAACATTCATAAATTTTATTTAAAAAGTGAGAACAGCTCATAGTTTAAAAATTTTTTTTAATTGATTTATAAGGTATAGGTTTTTGAAACCAACCCTTCTTTTGTGGGCCCACGTAACCTATACATTACAGCAAAATCCAGCCTGATAGGATGAACTGACTCATTAATTGGCTTAGCCTATTGGTGTAAAATACCGTTCTGGTTCTTTTTGTCGTTGGAAGAAAGAAAAACTGCGTAGATCAGAAGAAATAATTGCGGTGGCTATAGCTATAAGTAGTGGCATTTAGCTTTGCTAAATTTTCTTTGGATATTAATTATAGTTTGTTTGGGCATAGATTATATCAATGAGGTAGGATCCACTTGTTTTGGTATTAGGTGGGCCCAGTTGATCGTATGGCCGTGATTGATGAGCAAAATGAGCATCATTTTGTATGGTATAGATGCTGTACCAAATGTTAAGTATGATGGTACAAGCTATTCCATATTCTCCACCATACATTCTTGTCAAACTGACAACCAATAAATGAGATGCATGTGGGGGAAAACATCTCAGATGCTGAAAACAATATCATGAATGACCATTTTCCAAACAGTCCATAATGCTAGGTTTTCATATTTTTATTTTTATATAATATTTATTTAATAAAATTATTATTAAATTAATAAGAGTTTATAATTTAAATTATAAAATTTAATAAATTCAATAATTTTTTATTTTATTTTAAAGTTTTAAAATAATGAGAAAAAGAATTTTTTATTTCTAAATAAAAATAATTTTTTACTATTTAATGCTCACATTTTATATGAATTATTTATTTTTAAATTTTTTAATTTAATTTATAAAATTTAATAAATTTTATAATTTAAATTATATATTTTAAAAATTAAATAAAATAAAACTAGAAAAATAATAAGACTCTTTCCAAAAGCTTGTGTAATATTGTTTCAGCAAGTCTTCCACTAATGATTTTTGCAAAAAACAAAAAAAAGTCTTCCCCTGAACCTTTTTCTGGACATCTCTGCTTTGCCCTTTCCTGAGTTTTATATTATTATTATTATTATATAATTCCCTCTTTTATCATTTCTATATTACTTCTTGTATCTAGGTTGATTTTTTATTTTTTTTTTTAAGGGTTCGTTTTGGATTACTTTGTAATCTTTTCTTTTTTGAAGTTTATGTCTTTTTGCCGTAGGAAATTTATGTAACTTAGTAGTTTGTAACCATAAACAAAAAATAAGAAAGAGATTATATAAGATATATTGCATTGCATATTTATATTCGATTTAAAGTTAAATACTCAATTTCTCGTGTGTTACTTTTATTCTTATAAATATTCCTTTTATTTTTATAACCTAAGTTTTTGTTTTTAAAATACAAAATTCTTTAAGAGACATTGGCAATATATAAACTCTTATATTAAATAAAATTATTTTATTTTAAAACTAAATACAATCAAGTTTTATAAACTAATAAGAGAAAGTTCAGGTATTTTACTCTTTTTTAATTAATATATAAGAGAATATACTATTTGAGTTTAACCTTAGATATTGTGCATAAGGGTCCAAATGTAGTTTTAGTCAACATTTTGTTTCTTCTACATCTACACTATTTTTAACAATTGAAGCATTGGCAGAGCCACTCACAACCAGCTCGGGCTAAATTTTTTCTTCCTCAATTTTTACCTGCAAAATTATGCATATTATAATTATAATTAGAGTTTTTGGGATTATGAGAAACTTCTTTGCCCTACAAGCGGGTATACATATGACCGATTTAATGGATTCCCTATTTCTCACTCATACTCTTTTCATGCAAAAAATTCACAGTGCTTATTTTACTTTTGCAAGCAACATTTGGCTTATGAAGGATTTGGATCTTCGCCTTTCTTTTTTACTAACTTTAATGACTTTTTTTTTTTTTTTTTTATCAATTCAATGTCTAGTTCTCTTGTATTTTACACCCTAACTTACTTTAAGAAAATTAAGGGAACTTGGTCCAGCTTATCAGTTAAAAGCTAGCTATTCCATTGACAATTAATTACCTAATTCTAATGTGTGAAATTATGTATGTTTTATTGATTATTTTATACAGAAAAGGATTATAAAGTATCAAATCATTGATTGCAATTAGAAGTAATCAACCACTATTACATCACACTGATTTGAAGTTTGAAAGCCCATTTTGTATTTGGAGTAAGTGTATATAGCATAGACTAGTGAATACATGATGTTATCAACAAAGAAAATTGCATTAATACATCGGAAGTATAAGATTTAGCTTATGACAGCCTGAAAAAACAACCAATTATGCAACCCAGATTGGACAAAAATAGGATAAAACCTAGAGCATGCTCCACGAAGATAAGAAACTGAAGCTTAAAGAGATGGTAGATACAAATGGATATGACTATGGTATCTTAAAATATTGTCAGGGTACTAATACTCTTAAAAAAATTAATAGTATAGATTTTGACATCTTATTGAAATTTTGATACCCTGATTCATATTTTAGGGTATTACGATAGTACTTAATATAAATATATAATAATAAATGTAAATACAAATTGATTTCTTTTCTTTTTCTCTCTTTTCAAATTTTTTTTTTCACAATGGAAGAAATGCATATGCTCCGCATATACGCTTAACAGTTCCCTCATAAGAATATATATCAAATGGCAACAATTATATAAATTATTACCATTAGAAGTTTGAAAGAAATTTACACAAATGCTAATTATAATAAATGAAACAAACAAAATAGGAGCAGGGAGCTCTACTGCATGGAATTTAGTTACCTTCCTCACTTTTACCAACCATTTTTGACACCTGCCCGGAGTTCTACAGTTGTCCAATTGACCCATTGACTCAACTCAAATGACCTATGGTTGCCGACTTAATTGTAGATATATTTTAGACCAATTGATTGGTGGCTATTTTTGAGCGCCATCATCACAGACCACATTTTTTGGGGAGGTTAGGTAAGTTTGACCTTTAACCTATACTAATTACTTTTTCTGCTGTATGCCATAGCCTATTCCACAATAGAAACAAAGTTCTTCCAACACCATAGTAACCACTAAACTATTTATGCTTTCATATGAAACTTTTTAAGAGTATGTGACCAAACCAGGCCACGCGATGAAAAGGTCAAAATCTTCCCTTTTCCTAACAATGAAATTTTAACGCTAAACCTTTTAAGTTGAGACAGTTATAAGTCCAACTATAGGTGGGATTAAGGTTCCTTTATAATATATTTAGTGGAGGTATCGGTACCTAAGGTGTTGTGCCTTATTTTAAGCCGTTTGACTTGAAATGTACGTTAATAATTGTCTAATTAAAAATCAATTATCTGTCGAGCCGATTTGTACAAGTTAGAGAGAGCAAAATGTAAAGAAAGTCATGGAGATGTGTGTCAAAATGAAAAGAGGAAAGTGACGAAAATATGACATGAGCTATATATGTGCCAAATTAGAGAGAGAAAAATAGGAAAGGTAAGAGATTGTGTGTCCAAATAGAGAGAGAAAACTTAAAAAACTAATATAGAAATGCATATTCAAGTTATACAGAGAGATAGGGGCATCTTCATAAAGATACCATAAGATATATAGTCACAATTCATGATATAATCATGAATATAACATTATACTTGCTAATGACAAAATGAATAGAAATTAAGATGTGATTATTATGACATATATTAGCTAAATTAGTAAATCCCTATTGAATTTGGTGGGCTTATTACATCGCTATGATTATGATATTTAACTCATAATGAATGCAGTAAAAAAAAAAAAAAAGAGTCTATTGCAGTAATATCCTTCCAAAAATGTGCATTTTTAGGATACATCTATCAAATCTTTTTCATAAATTCCTATGCGATGAAGACAAAAGTCTCTGATTCATGGACTTGTATGTAGCTCCAAGATCATGCTCTGTAAACTGGTTACTATTTAATATTTGCCATTATACAACGAGCAATTTGAATGAAATATTTAACCACTTCTCTGTGCATGTCGGGTAAAGACCATTTCTTACAACAACGTGCCAAAAATATGGCAGAGAAAGAAAAGAGGAGAGGCTAAAAGTGGGACGGGTTTAAGATCCAAATAGCATTTACTCTACCCAATTGATCTGCATTTATTGAACCGCCTAAACAGGGCCTCTGAATTAGGGTTTTCTTTTGGTAACATTGAAAAAATTTTCAGTTATTCATTTCATTTAAATAAAAGTATATGATTGATTTTATTAATATTTTTAAATTAGCGATCATTAAAAAGTAAACCTTCATTAATTGACTTAATTGTGATTAAAAAGTCGACAACTCTCGAGTTAGGTTTGTTATATACGGTGTCAGCAATTAAAGATAGGGCTCAGTCCCCGATATAAGAGTTTAAAGGTCCCATATTGTTTATAAATAAAATAATGGTTTAATTTCTTTGATTTAGCCTAGGGATTTGGGAACGTGCCCTAAACACACCCTCAAGTGTGTGGTCAATGGTAAAAATATTTTAATCATGCCCCAAAACAATAAGGACATAGATCAAGGGTGCCAAAATCCGTATTTAAATAAAAGAAAACGAAAACGAAAAACCAAGAAATAATCTAGTGGGAACATTTGGAAGGATTTATATAATTAGAATATGAAAATTAACAATATGTTGGTTTATTTAGGTTTGAAGATGCATACAACTAGGAAGCAAACAAAAACCCCTTTGTGGTTCTTACTCACTCTCATGACTTAAGTCAATGCATTTTTAGGTTATTCTATTGTCTAGTACATGCAACATTATAAAAATCCAATGTGACCTGAGAAAGTTGAAAATTGTAACAACAAAAAAAGTATTGTCCTATAGCTTGGCATTCCCATTTAAGCAAGGAAATGAGACTTGTTGATATTATTTACCAAAATAATATTTCAACACTGAAAGAGAGAGAGAGCGAAGAGAGTGGGGGAAAAGGAATCACACATGAGGGTGTCTTTCTCTGTCTAATATTTTTTATCCCGTCGTCTCCGGGGAAGGGATGAAATCCAAAGTGACCATATTTTTTGGTACATTTTGTGGGTTTTGACAAGAGATAGAGAGAGAAAGAGACAGAGACCTTGCGTTATGCTCTATCTCTCTTCTTCCTCTTCTTCTTCTAGTGTCATTTTCCGAGATATACTCTCGAGGAAAACAAAACCCAAATCCATCTGTTTTCCTTTCCCTGCCTTTCTGCATTTCTTTTCCTCTTTTTTCTTAACAATTCAATTCCTTCCTTCTCTCCCACTGTTTAACAATAACAACAATCCTATCTCTTCTTATCTCTCTCTCTCTCTCTCTCTCTCTCTCTCTCTCTCATCACAGTCTCTCTTGTGCTTTCTCTTGAGAGCTTGCCTGTTCTTGTTTAGACGGTGAAGATTGTTGTTCCTTTTCCTTCTTTTATGTATAGTTCTCTCTCTATATATCCCCTTTGAGCTCCCAATTCTCTCAGATTTCAAAGTCACAAGGTTATCTTCGTTTTGATATATTACAAGCTATAGCTAGCTGGCTTTTCTGATTCTTTGTCCGGGGCAAGACAAAGGAAAGAACAAAAGCAAAAGAGAAAAATCTTGTTATCTTGAAGGGGCTGCAGGACGAAAGGAATACAACACTCCTTCCTTGTGTGTGTGTAAATATATATTATTGTACTTTGCTTTGTCTCCCTCTTTCTCTCTTTTAGTATCAAGTCTGATTTTAATAAAAGGAAAAGCTCTCTGTCACTATATTCTGTAAGTAACCATCAAGCAAGCTCTACTTGTAGTCCCTTAAGAAAAAGATGCCCTTGGAAGGGATTTTCATTGAGCCCACTTCAACCGGTGCCGCTCCTGATCTTTCTCTTCACATAAGTCCCCCAAGCACCTCTTCTTCCTCTTCGTCTTCTTTGATTTGCAATAACAGCTGCAACAACACCACCAATTATGGAGCCCACAATTCAGGTACTAATTTCCCTTCTAGAACGACTGTGTCTCAAGCCCACACTGAGCTCTCTTTGGGAAGAAATTTCACTGGCGGAGCAGCAAAAGCAACAGCAGCAGCAGCAGCAGGAGCACCACCCCTTAACCCTTATCATAATCAAAATCACACCCATTTCCTCCACCTTCAACATCACCACTCTAACAAAAGCACTTCTACTGCTAGTATGACTAATACTCCCACCACTCACTTAAATCACATAAATTATGGAGTTTCCTTGGTTAATGGATCATCAGACGGCTTGAGGCCAATCAAGGGGATTCCGGTGTATCACAACCGTTCGGTCCCTTTCTTGCCCACCATGGACCATACAAGAGACAAAGATCATCATCATCATCAGAAGATGTGCTTATATCAACACATCCCTTCTTACCCATCTTTGTCTTGTTCTTGTTCCTCTCTTTGTTCTCCTTCTTCTTCCTCCCCTTCGCCGTACTTCGCCGCGCCGGTTTTGGATCCTCTATCCATCCAAAGCCCGGGCGCAAACGGGTCATCGCCAGCTGCGGCGTATAGGACGGGGAATTCCCCAAGGTTCAATGGGATTTCGGCCGAAGCTTTCAAATCTCATCAATTGCACCACCACTCACAGTATGGGGTGGGTTCCTCTGAGGCATCTCCTGGACTAATGAGATCGAGATTTTTGCCCAGGTTGCCAACCAAGAGAAGCATGAGAGCGCCTAGAATGCGGTGGACAAGCACCCTCCATGCTCGATTTGTTCATGCTGTTGAGCTCCTTGGCGGCCATGAAAGTAAACAATATTTTCTTTGCTTTTTTCTTTTTTACAAAAACAATTCTATTTTTCTTTGAACTTGACTTTATTTTCATTTTCTGTCCTTGTTTCTTCTCCTTTTTTTTTATTTGATGAATAATATAACATATAAATATATACTAGGCGGTCTTTTTCTATTAGTTTTTGTTTTTTTGGGCTAATGTTGTGTTACTGTGACATGATGAATTTCAGGAGCAACTCCAAAGTCTGTCCTTGAGCTCATGGATGTGAAGGATCTCACATTAGCTCATGTCAAAAGCCATTTGCAGGTATAGTTTTTTGAATGAAATAAAGAAAATGGAAATTTGAATGAATGAATGAATGAATGAATATCCCTTTCTTTTCTTTCTTTTTCTACTTCTCTTTGTCCTCTCTCGTGGGGCGGTGCTGGTCTATCTTACACCGGCACAGTAGCCGATGAAGAAAGCAGTGAATGTGGGAGTGGACGAATTAAAGACTATGGTAGTGAACTAAGTAGGAAGGAGTCTTTAACGCCTGAGACGACCAGACAGAAAACAGCTTCTGCTTTCAGACAGAGAGAGAAAGAACGGACAAAAGTCATCATTTTCCAATAATACACCTCTCATTACAACCTTATCAAACATCAACCTCGTGATTAATTAATGGGCAAACCTAGATAATCCCAGAGGCCAGCTTAATGAAACCAACCAATCAGAGACAATCAAAAGGAATCTAAATTAATAGGATTCAGTTTTCCTTTCGTTTTAATTGTTTTGAATCAAAAAATATTTTTTATTTTCTATAAAGTTATTCATGTATTAGTTGTTGATTTTCTTCCAAGAGTAGAATGCCACTGTAATTGTAAATGCCTCGTTTTGACTTCACTGTAGATGTATCGAACTGTCAAGACCACTGACAAGCCTGCAGCTTCTTCAGGTAACTCGTAAAGCTTGGTCTTCAACAATTTAATTTTCCTTTGTTAGCAGCCTTTATCTTTTTCTTAAACACACACAAGCACACATAAATATTAAATAAATAAAGAAAAATATCACTTACATTGTTCTTTGCAGGCTCTGCAAGTTTTCTTTTTACTATTACTTTTAATTGTACCGTAAGCTTCCTTTCTCTCTCTTGCCTCTTGCCTTATACTAAACGCAAAACCTTTAAGGCTCTAACAGAAATCTCTGATTTCCAGAACGTATTATAAAAATAAAATTTTTACATGCATGCATGCACAATTACATACATATATATATATACATACATGACATAATAAAGTGTACAATTTTTAAAAATTAAACACCTTGAGATTTCGTACAGTAATTTAGAGGAAACTAATTCACTTTCGCTTCTTGCAGGCCATTCAGACGGATCCGGAGAGGATGACATGTCTCCGATCGGCAGCAGCCCGGACGGCGGCGGCCTGCGTCAGTTTCCGGATCAAAGAGGGCGGGCAGATCGGTCAGTGCAACAAGATATGGACTATTCTTCTGCCACCACTCTATGGAGTAACTCTTCGAGGTACCAATCAATTATTCCTGCACATCCCTTATTAGAGAGACCTTATAAGATGCATATGCTGTATGTGGCTGTGCATATTTATCTACGTACATATTCTATGATTGTTATGGGACATTGTTGTGCTTGATCTGCTTTTACTTTTGCATGGCATCTCTAAGATATTAATGCAAACCCACGTCCCCCAGATCATGCTTTTTTCGAAGAATAAAAAGGGTTCTTGTGGCAGCTTTTACTTTACTTGTGTTTTGTGTCTTCTTTCTTTTCATAGTACCTTCGAATTTCTTCACTTAGATATGTAGCATTGGAGAGATAATAAAGGAAAGGTACAAGACATAATAATCAAATGCTAATCGAGCACCCCACAGCTGCATTGCACTTTTTCTTTATTCTTTATTGATCTGTATATAGGCCTAATGTGTGCTATAATTGTCGCTGCTTATTATTTTGATTATAATTAATTATCAAATATTGTCAAAAAGTGGTACTTATTCTCTTTAACTGGACATTATACATAATCCAAAAGATCTATTCCTTCAAATATTTAGTTCCATCTTCCTTGGAATATTATTATTAACAACTTACACCAGCATATATCATATAGTTTTGGACAATGAGCATATTCTAATTATGTTTTAGCTCAAGATAGGGTTCTTTCACTTTCTTTTTTTATGTTAAATCAAATTTCCTGACTTCCTCTTGTCGTGAGTTAGGAGGTGTAATAAGAGAAAGATACAAACTAAGAGAGTTTAAAAATTAGGGAGAGAAAAAAGTAAAAATTAAATTAGATTTAAATGCAAAATGAAAAGAGATAAAGAAAAAATAATCAAAATCATGGAATAAAAAAGTTAGGGATCGAGATCCGTATAAATATATATAATTTAGGTATATATGAATCTATATATGAAAATGTAACAAAGAAGATGCTGAAGAGATATACTTTTAAACTGCAAGTTGATAAATTGATTCCGTTGCAGATTAATGAAGCTTTGGGGGAAATTAATGGTTGTGCAATATTTGTTTCATGTAAAGATATATTGTAAAATTATTTTTGTTACAAGTATAAATATTAAGATCATACAAGTTTTCAAGAATAACAATTGCCATGATGGCCAAATATGAAAACATTGCAGTGTATATATGATAATATGCTTTTATGCTGTCATTGCATAACAGCACAAATGAATAATAAAAGCCGCCCAACACAGAATCCGTTACGGTATTTTCTTTTAAAGATATACAGAACTTTCACTTTATCTTTGTAAATGCAGATCGAGATGATCACTAATGCTAAGCGTTGAAGAATGATTGGAAAACTATGACAAAAGTGGCTAAAATGAATTAGATTCTTCCTCTTTTTTGATATTTGTATACCTACCTCCCTTATGTAGCCTACTGCTTTGGCTTGTTCACACCAGTTTAGAGGAGGCTAAGAACTTAAGATCAAATACTCAAAGAACAGCATCTGTCTTTAGCATCTTGAACTAGAATAATTTTATTTTTACAGCTAATCAACTTACAATTTCTTCCATATATACGTCTTGCTCACAGGTGAGAATGATGAGTCTTAAAGTCTAAAATGTACAAAGCATAATGGAACTCTGGAATGGTTTGCCATATAATGATTTATGCATATAGGCAGACATGAGATAATAACAATAGCTGATAGTTTGGCATGTATAGAACTACGAGTGATGAAATCAACTAATACTTTTTTACTTTTCTCTGCCCTTCCGGTTTTAATGGAATTCATGATCAGTAGTACAGAGCCATGGCCACAAACTAGTTCAAACGAGCTCATAGATGGTCTCAGACCACCAAACTTCAAGCCTGGGCATCATATTCAGGTAATCTTGGATTGTAATGACAAATCATTATCATATTTTTTATTTCACTTTTGCAAGCATGTTTGAACATAGATGATGTTACACTTAATTTAAAACAATGATAAATTGTAATTCTGAAAACAAAACATCCTACAGGAGTTTGATTCAACCGAACTCAAGAACAATTTGTCAGGGTCTAATTTGGAGTGCAAGAACCCGAGCTTGGAGTTTACATTAGGCAGACCAGATTGGAATGGCAAAGGACGAGCCTAATTTTGATTGCTTCCCCTCCCTCATTATCTCTTTCTGTGTTTTTCGTTTTATAATTCCATGGTAACAAGTTCATCACCATCTTTCTTGGATTTGGAGCGGTGGTGTTACATATATAAATTGGTACCAAGTAGATGATGAAGGAAAAGTCCTATATAGTTCTGCTTAATTAGCTCCTTTTGAAAGTTCAAAATCTACTTTAATTTCATGAACAGTTTTGTTTAGCTTTCGAAATCTTAATCTTTTATGTATTAATTGGTTAGGATGAGGCAAAGGTAAGAGAAGTATAGCTACTAGATATGACCTTTCATTAAAAAAGCTGATGCAGCTGCAGATTAATGTAGGAGAACAATGAAGAGTGAACTAAGAAAGAGAGGCGACGGGGAGATATTCAAAGAAATTGACTTTGGTTCTCGCTGGTTTACCTCTTCTACTCTTTCCTTTGTTTCATTTGCCCCTCCATTCTTCCACTTTTCAAAGCATTATAGTTTGTACAGCTATCTCATGATGCTAATAATACTGATTTCCTCCTCTCCTGGCAAACGGAAAAGGAATCTAATGAAGTTAAATTCCCCATACTCAGAAGGGTTTTAGTGTGAAATCTGGAAACGCATGTCTTGTAGAAGTAACAAAATTAACTTAAGTAAACAGAGATATAAACGTTAATTACTCCAAGTATATGCAATATCCCTTTCCAAAGTCATACAATTACTTACTTCTGTACTTGTTTTTTTCTCTCTCCTACTTACAACGCCCCTTGGTTGATCCAAACAAGACATGTGCAGGGGAAATTGATTGGTATAACTGTGAATAGAACTTTTTTTTTTTTTGTAAAATTGAGTCAAAAATAATTCCTGTTTAATTATTTAAGAATTACTTTGTGTTAAGATGTATTATTAGACAATTGATATTATAGAAAACCACTAGAAAATTATAGAAATTACCTGTCGAATTCCATCTGATATGGCGTCAAAAGAAAACATACTGCACCATTGATAACTAATTCACTAAAGACAAAAAGACCATGGGTCTGTAATTTATTACCGATAGATGAGGAGAAAAAAGACCATGGGTCAGCAGTGCACCGTTGATAACTAATTTAGTGTTTTAAATTTATGTTTTAACTATTGTTTGTGCAAAACAGTCTAAAATAAAAGAGACGTTCAATTTTAAAATAATTATAGTAAATAAAATGAAAAAAATTCTAATAATCATCCATGAAAGTATATAATAATCCTAAAAAATAAATCCAAAAAAGCAATGATAGTTGTCACCAAACTGGGTCCCCTCGGATTTTTGTCGTTGTCGCCTTCCTTTGGATGACAACACTACGACAGTGGCGACAGCGGCTGGCTAGAGGAGGCCAACACTAGACTCCTGCATGCTGGTGATCTTTCTCTGAGGCTCATATTGATAAGGACATTAACTGTGACGACACAGCTGCTATAGTGTTGCAAGCGCAGTCGAGAACTGGGCATGCAACCGAGCCCTCATGATTGCCTCTACTCGCGCTCATGCTCTTCCAAGCTCTCTGATGGCTGCGACTACGATCTTGTCCTTGATAAAGAGTATTTAGTGTTTATGGAGGGTTGTGAATCCGTACCACAAACATGTATAGCCCTTGTAAAAGCCTCTGGCTACCTACATTCGTAGATTGTCCCAGTCCACTACGTCACTACCTTGGAAGCTCTGGCCTTTGTCAAGTGTCGATTAGGACTAGGCAGTTCAGCCAAGAAATTTTCCTGCAATTAAAATAGCACTAATTGATCAGTATTTATCAGGTTTTTGCTGTCTATTGCATTCAGAGCACTAACCGATCCTGTATGGAGATCTCTTATAGACATAATTGATTATATCTTTTTGTTTTTGTTGTGTAAATTGTGTAATCACTGTTACTAATATATCTAATCAACTTGTTTGATATAATTAGGATATTACATGAATTTAGGAGAATAGTCAAAGAGCAAGGCTCAAGTTGAAGATTTTTATATGTCAGACACACATAAGAAAGGAGACCTATCAATTTTGTTCTTACTACTTTTAAGCCTCATGAGCAGTTAACTGCCCACAACCCCATCCATATATTTAGGATCATTGCCTCCTACACCTATCCCTAGATCTAATCCTTCTCTTTGCTTCTTTGCCCTTCATTCAGCTAGATATGAAAATTATTTATGTTTCTGTTATTGCACTTTTAATTATGTTATTGTTTGTATATTTTTTATTAATTGTACATTCTAACTGTAAAATGGCTTTCAATATTTGGAAAATTTCCCCTGCACTTAAGCATGTTGTGACCGAGGTTATTCGGTGCAAGTTTGATAGGGCACACAAGACTTGGTGAGAGATACCATATGCTATGCGTAGGATGAGGTTCGGAGAGTGGGAGGTAATTGCATATTTCACATTATTTAAATTAACTATCAATATGTCACGAGCCCTTGGGTTCAGTGGCGTATGACATTCCCATAATTTGTCTTGAGACAAGTTTGAATCCCATTATCCCTTTCTCCACTTTGCTGTGGAGTCCTATATCACCAAAAAAAATATATCAATATTTTACTCTTGTAAATATATTGTGTCCTCTAACTTATTTGTTTAAATGTATAAAAAAAGGCTAGCTATGCTCTGGAGTAGGAGGCCCACATGAGGACATGTTTGGTTCTCATGGCTCGAAGTGGCTATCTGAGATGTATAGAGACGTACGTAGAGATGGTAAGAAACAACGTTCGATTGGGAATCCATTTGGGACGAGATGCGTAGGCATTGGTGCATCCCGAAGTTTCATAAGAAGGCCTAGGTGAATAAGAATAAGGCCTAAGGGAAAGGTGGTTCACTCCACATTAGAGTCTCTATTACTTAGGGCATGTTAAAAGACAAGTTGACAAGTATTTCTTTAAGTTACTTTAATTTATCTTCACTTACAAATATGTATTCTAATTAATATATATTTTTATTGTTTTCAATTTATTTAATAAGATGGACAATTAACCACCGTTAATATGACTTTTAAATACACTCTCACCAACAAGAAGTTGACAAGTTCTGGGTTGATCGACGATTGAAGTTCACTTATGTAAGTAATGCTTAAATTATTTTATAGTTGTGATTAATTTATTCTGTTACATATCAACTAATTACCGTTATATTGTTTTAATTGCACAATAAGTTCTAAGCGGATATGTAACTTGCCCAATTCGAGTCAGCACCCTCTAGAGGCCTTAGTTCCTAAGGTAGCACTTAGTTGATTGCGTGGATTTGTGGATACAGGTAGCAAGAGGCCCTTACGGCTTGGCTTCATAGTCCCTTGTAAACGCAGGCTACGCTACTTTGGAATCCAGTTCACAAATCCTAGTGAGTTGCATTCGAAGAAGAGATTAATGCTAAGGGCGGTGGCTCTAGTGGTTGTCACAACGTTACGACGTAGACAGGCGATCAAAGGAAAAAAATTTTATATTTAAAATATGGGAAAAATAGGTTTCAAAAAAAAAGGAGGAGTTGCTACCTTAAATTTTGGTGAGATTATGCACCTTTGAAAATAGATGGTCTATGTTATCAAAAAATAAGTTCAGAAATTGGTTACAAGTAGAGAAAATATTAATACCTCTACAATGCCCTTCTAATATCACAATAATCTTATGTTGTTGCTCTAAATGTGCAAACTTAATTTTTTTTCTTGTATTCTTATATTATATTATTTTATAGAGTAGTATTTTTGCAAAAGAAGTGTGTCATCCTTAATTAATTAGAAAATTTTATCCAGTCAATTTCAGAATTAGGTTGAATTTGAAAAAAATGAGTATCAAGATAGGTTTCCCAATTGTGGTTGGATTCCCTCTAAGCTATTTAGAGTGGGGCATCACTCTATCTAATTTTCCTAACTCTTCCTTAGGTAACCTATCGATGTTGAGACTCTAGGTTTTAAAGAGAGTTAAGTGGGAGGTGAGTATGTATACATTTTAGGACATAAGAGCATCACCTTACCTGACTTCCATAACTTTTCTTTGGATAATCTATTTTGGGGTTTGAATTGAAAGAAGCTTAGGTTAAAGGTGAAGGGTTTAGAAAAGGATCACCCTCACAGTGAGTCCTCCAAGCTATCAAAAATGGCTGCATCGCTCCACCCAACTTTAACTCTTCCTAAGGAGAGCTTTTTGACAGTATTATTTGGAATGGAAAGAGGTATAGGGTCAAAAACAATTTTGTAGACATAACAAAAAATACTTGGATAGTACGTTCATTTTCAAAATAGAGAAGATCCTTGAAACCCTCTTTTGAAAGTAAATTTAGGTCATGGGAACCCACTTACCGAATGATGACCTTTAGAGTCCATTACTAATGTAAACACCTATATTTGTCTAGTACCTAAAAAATAAAAGCTAATTAATGAGTGAGTTCAAAATTTTTTTTATTTATTTTTAGAATATTTTGTGTTTTAAAATGGATAGAGTAAAAGAATCGAAAGATATTTTATTTAAATTTTCAGTGATAAATTTTTATGTAATTTTTTTAAAACAAAGAAAAAAGTTGCATTTCAGTTTTTTTAAGAAAAAAAAGAAAAAAGAAAAAACAGAAGTTTTAATTAGAATGTAAAAAAATATTTGGAAAAGAATTAGCTTTGATTTTAAAATTTGTAAATTTTAAGAAAAATTTTGTGAATAATGTATTTTGGTTTGAAAAATTTTTAAAAAAACTTTTAGAATTTTCTAAAAATTAAAATGAAGTATTTTGAAGAACAAAATTATTACAAATACACTTTGGCATTGCTTTCTCTCTAACCCTCTTAACCTGCTGCCACACTTTCAATTAGTACTTAAGTTCCTAGATTTTTGGAGAGTCAGTCTACTCCAAATTTGCATATGCTGAAATAACTCCAACTTCTCAACTACTGCAATAAAAACTAGCAGTGTAGGTAGTGCAATGATTCAGTCTAATGAAAAGGAGGTAAATGAACTTCACTGCGATATAAGGAGACTTTGAGTTCATTACATACAGGGAGAAAAGAATGGAGACACTGGGAGGAAATGGGGAGAAAGTTTCATAGAAAGAAAACAGAGAACATACTGAGAGGGGAAGAAGTAAAGAGAAAATTTGTGCACTAACACTCACTTTCACTTCACTTCTCATGCATCTTCACTTAACTTAGGCACAAGCTCATGAGTTGAGCCATGAGTCCCCTACCTAATCACATCAAAAAGCCTCCCTCATTGTTTGAAAGCAAGGGCGGCCATTCTCTATTTTGGCATTTCAATTAGCTTTTGAGGTAGGCTTTTTTGACTGTCCTCCTTATTCTTGCATCCTATTTATGGTGAAAAATTTTGTGTGTGAATAAGCTATAGAAATATTGTTATTCAGCTTTGCTTCTTGTTACTGTAAGTCTCAAGTTTATCCTCTGTTATTTTTTAGAAATAAATATGGTTTGAGAGGAAGGAGAAACAGGACAATCTCTCTTGGTTTGGTGGCATCACCAACTTTGGTGACGTTGCTGACAACCACTTGAAGGTGGCCAAGCCGTGCATCAGGGACGTGTTACGTCATCTTCTTCTTACAGAGGAAGATGACATTGTTTTTATTATTTGCTTTCTATTCTTTTTTATATGGTATTATTAGATTATTTAAAAAAAATAAATTATGGGTACAACTTTGGGAAAAAGTGGATCCGTGATTGAGTTCAATAAAATTTTTACCTATTTTTAACATTTTTTTGGGATTGATTTGATAAAAGTATAAGAATTTAAAAGTATTTTTAAAGATTTTTTATAATAAACTTTTTACTTTTTATTTTTTTGGGGTAAAAAAGGCGATTAAAAAATGGGTGTTATTTTGGTAAAAAGTAAGTCCTTGAGATGAATTCAATAAAAATTTTTAATTAAGTTATATTTTTTTAAAAAAAAAATTTCTAATCAAAGTAAGAGAATTGAAGAGCATTTATTGTATCTTTTTACAATAAAATATTAATTTAAAAAATATAAAAATAAAAGTAGACTCATGTGCACAATTTTTTATTTTCTTTGATTTTTTTATTTATTTAAAAAATAAAATAAATAATAAATTAGTTTTGAAATGACGTACTATATTGACCTAAATTTAGGCTCAGTTTTTAGTTGAGTCCAAATTTATTTTTTTTGTTTTTTTTAAATTAAATAAAAAATAAAAATACTTTTAGAGTTGAAATATTTGTGCTTTAGAGAGTGATTAATATTTTTTTTAGTTTATCCTTTTAATTGTTAAATTTGAGCTGTATTTTTCTTTTTCTATTTGTATTTACTTTTATTAAGTGATGTGAATTTATTTATTTTGTTTTCATTTTCTTAGTTAATTTTATTTTAGATAATTGCAATATTTTTAGTTACTATTTATATTTATGTTTAATATGTGATGTGGGTTAATTTATTTTATTTATTAGTTAATTTTCTTATAAATAATTGTAATATTTTTATTTATTATTTGTATTCACTTTTAATATGTGATGTGGGTTAATTTAATTTATTTTTATTTTGTTAGTTAATTTTAGTTTGGATAACTGTAATATTTTTATTCATCCTTTTAATTTTATATTGTGATATATGTAACATATGTTAAAAATCTTACACTCCAACAATCCAAAACAACTTTGAAAGGTTTTAACAATCTCTATGTAACATAATAAAAGATTCTAATACGCTTAAATAATGTAATGGTTTTAATGACCCTAAAAGGCTAATTTCAAAGAGGTTTCAATGGCTTGTTTTTTCAAACTCACCGTATTCAAACATTTTTATTGAAAGGGATATATTACTCTAATTTTTAGAAAAATAATTTCCATATAAACCTACCTTGGAGAGGTTAGGGAATTGAAATGGAAATTTCTTTTCCCATAACTCGAAAAGAGAGAGTTTTTTTTTCACCTTGAAAAAATATGAGACCTATCTTAACATTGCCTTTAAACTTATAAATATTCTCATTTCTTAAAAGCTTAAAAACATACCTAATAAGAGTTATAAAATTAGAGTGGAAGTATTCATCCCTATGACTTAGAAAAGGTATGAAATTTTATATTGAGTTCACTCTAAAAGATTTGGAACTTCACACTATCCTATAAATTTATAAGTATTTTTTTAATTTCAAAATTGGAATAGAAGCTCCCTCCTCCCTATTTTGTAAATAATAAATATTTTTTTAAAACTCTGATTTTGATAAGATATTGATAAAAAATTGAATTGCAAACGAAGCAAGACTTTAGGCATATTTTTAAAATTGAAAAATAACTAAACACCGGTGTAGTACCAAAAAGGGTGTTATACTGTACTAATATCTTCCCTATACATAACTAGCCCCCAAATCCATTTTCTATAATGTAGACCAACTTTTTTTCTTTTACTATCCGATGTCATCATTTTACTCTAAATTGATGGCGATTCTAAATTTTTCTTATTTTCTAAACCCTTTCCAAAAAAATATTGCATTTTCTCCATCGCCGCTCCGCCGATGTTGCGACAACTAACATGTGCATCATATCCATTTACTAACATAAAAATAATGGTCAAACATAAAAATTTTTATTACATTGCCGAAAAGAAAAATCAAGCTAAATTAAAAAATTGCCACATATGATATAAAATGCAAAGGATATATTTAATCACATCCAAAGGCTACCTAATTAAGGAAAGGATATCCCATCAAGCCAAGAGATCAATCCACATCATTTAACAACTAATTGATTGCACAATTAATTCAATTAAGCAAACTAAATAAGACTTGAAAAAGCATAATTTAAAAATAGGACAACCTCAAATGAAAAATTCAAATAAAGGTCCAAATGAACAACAAAATTTGTGTACCTATTTCTCAATCTACCCCAGGCAAAGGTTAATTTGGAACATTGTTAATTGAAAATTTTAAAAATTAGCAATTGAAACCCAAATATTCTAAAAAATCAAGAAGCATGCCAAGGGATTGAATGAAACACCAATTTTTTTTACTTTTCAAAGAAACCATATAAGTTGGATTGGTTTCAAGCAAAGATGCACTGTTTTTATATCAGACTCAATATAGGACTACAAGGAAGGAAAATTTGCAAAGTAGGTCTAACAAATTTCATTTGTTCTAAAATTTACACATGACATTAACCATACCCAAATCATTATTCTAAAACAAATTAGTAAGTAAAATGGATAATCAAATGATATAATCTAAGTATTGTCTTTGTATAAAGTCTTAGGCAATGTATCACCAATTTTAATATAAATTGTTAGGCTGTTTGATATCACTTATGGAAAGGATAAGTGGGAATGAAAGACCCAACTCATGACCTAACTTTTGAGATGAGAAGGCCCAAAAGACACTCAACATTGGAATTAGAGTCTAGTTGCTAAATTGTCTTTGTAGTTAAAATGGAGGACAACGCTAGTATCATGATTAAATTAAGTTCCACAAATTATTCAATTTGGAAGTCTTAAATGGAAGATATATTATTCTACAAAGAATTGTATGATCCCATTAAGGATGATGGTACTAAGCTTGCAGGTAAATTCAAGGAAGACTGGAAGAAAACAAGCAAGGAAAAAAAAAAAAGAAAACTATTGGTTTGATCAGGCAATGGATAGATAATAGTATTTATCATCATGTGATTTGTGAGAGCAATACCCAAACTTTGTGGAAGAAGCTAGCAAATATGTTTAAGTCTAAAAATGTATAAAAAAAGATTTTTTATTTAGTAAACATGAAATACTAAATGGTAGCTCAGTGGCAGAGATATGAGTAGCTTTTAGGATGTTGGGAACCAGTTAAATACCATGGACATTAAATTGGATGATGAGTTGCTTACATTGTTGTTACTCAATTTGCTACCCAATAGTTGGGAAACTTTGGTTGTGTCTTTGAGTGGTTTTGCTCCTAAAGGGATGATAGCATCCACTATGGTCAAAGATAGTTTGCTAAATGAAGAGATTAAAAGGAAAGACAAAATATGGCTAGTCCATCTACTTAGTTTGATGCACTGGTTGTCAAGTCACAAGGGAGAAGTCAAACTAGAAATACCCATAATTCTAATAGCCATAGCAAGTCTAGAGGGAAGTCAAAATTTAGAAAAACTGTCAAATGCAACCATTGCCATAAGATAGGACATATTAAAAACGATTATAAATTCCTAGAGGGAGAGATTAAGGGAAAGAGGTAATGGCATGAAAGAAGAAAAAGATACTACTAAATTTATTTCTAATGGTGATGTGATCATAGTTTGTGATGAAGATAGTGTTAATCTCATATGCTAGGACTCTAGATGGGTTATTGATTTGGCTACCACCTATCATGTTACGCCTTGTCAATAGTTTTTCATATATTGCATTGTAGGTGACCTTGTTATAGTGAGGATGGGAAATCCAAAGATAAGCAAGATTGCAAGTGTGGGAGATGTTTCTTTGGAAATTGACATTGGATTCAAGTTGCATATGAAAAATGTCAAACATATTCTAAATATGTGCCTCAGCTTGATTTCAATTAAAGAACTTGATGTTGATGATTATTAAAGCACTTTTAAGAGATTGTTGGTGTTGGCAAAGGGAGATAGTCCAATTTTACTGTACATGACAACAACAATGTTATGCACACCTGAAGTTTACGCAGTTAAAGATTGTTCTATAGAAACATGGCTTCAATGCTTTGGTCACTTAAGTGAGGAAGGACTTGACATCCTTGCCAAATAAAAATTCATCCCAACTAAAGGTACACTTCTTAAAACCTATACTCATTGTTTTATGGGTAAACAATGCAAAGTTTCATTTCATAGTTCACCTCCACGTAGGAGAACACGTGTTATTGATTTAGTTTATACTGATGTTTGTTCTATGGATGCCGAAACTTTTGGTGGTTGTTTGAATTTTGTTATTTTTATTGATGACCACTCTAAAAAGGTATGGATATATGCTTTGAAATCTAAAGTAAGTGCTCAATGTTTTCAAAGAATCTCATGAAAGTGTTGAAAGAGAAAAGGGAAGACTATTGAAATGTTTCAAAGTAGATAACAATGGAGAGTACAAGGGTCCTTGTGAGAAATATTGCAAGGACTATGGCATCAAGTTGAGAAGATAGTGCTAAAGATGCCTTTGCATAATGGAGTTGCAAAGAAAATGAACCACTCTATTAATGAAAGAATTAGATGTATGCTCTCTCATGCAAAATTGCCAAAATCTTTTTAGGGTCAAGTAATGAGAATGGCAATGGATTTGATTAATCTTTCTCCTTAAGCTCCTCTTGAAGGTGATATTCTTGAGAGAGTGTGGAAAGGAAAATGTCTCATATGATCACTTGAAAGTATTTGTGTAATAACCCAAATCCTAGCATAGCCATAAATATATATTTACTAGAAAATTTAGCAAAGTCTGCCCTAAAAACTTATGACTCCTAGGTACAATAAACCATTTAGCTAGCCTACTAAACAACCAAATACCTAGAGCTAATCTAGTACCACCTTCACATTGTAGTATTTCAAACTTATAGACACTTCATCTAAAGTAAGAAGACCCTCAATACATTTCATATATCTAAAAAGCTAACCAAAATATCAAAGGAAACAAGAAGCTGACTTTGGCTTGATCTCTTCTACTACACTCCTAATTATATTATACACAATACTTAGCTACTAATTTGCAACCATAGAGAAAACTTAGTGTCCCATTTAGAGGATAAGAGATTAATAGTGGGGAATCATTTTGGTTATCAAAATCTAACTCCCTTCTCATAACAATAATTAAGTAATAACAACATTTATTGCAAAGCATTATCATTTTGAAATATAATTGTATATGAATAAAAATGCTTAACTAAAGAATTTTAAAAATACCAATGCTAGAAATAAAGTAATTAAACATTTTACACTATAGAATTCTTTTCAAAGGCACTATATGAAGAGGATCATAATGCTCACTATAAAATTTTAACCATAGAACACCCTAAATTATGTAAGCCACTTGAAATATGTCTACTAAACAAAATATATTATAAACTGATATCACTGAGTCCCAAAAGCAAAATTTTTGAGACGATGGCATCTCTAGGAACTTGGGAGTAATAATTAATAAGCTACTCATATATTAGCATAGAGCAATTATAGAATAGATGGTCATATGCTAACATGAAGCATTAAAGCTAGCCATAACCTAGCATGGACCTGTACCCAAAGGGCTAAGTACATAAGATATATGCCCTAAAGGCTCTAAGTATACCCTCTGCAGTCCCAAAGACCTAATAAGATGGCTGTAAATTTACTTATCCAATGGCTACATAACCAACAGTGAATTAAATAGCAAATACTTTTAGCAATAACTTTCTCAATATATCAAATTATAAAGCATCACTAATATGTAAAAACATAAATCTCTAAACATCAATGTACAACTATATAGAATTCCAAGAACATCATATAATTTTTGAAATACTTGGTCTACCAATCATAATCTAGCATAAAACTAAATCCAAAAATATTGTTGAACCTAAACCTATAAATAAGCTTTCTTAAGAACCATAGCTTTCTTTCATAGTATGACTTCACTGTTCCTTAATTTTTAAAAGAAGGCAATTCAAAGAAATAAGTACTCTTTGCTACATATACTCTAATAGATTTTCCAAAATATAGTAAGAATAGTTAAATAGAAAATTAATCATTTTTTTTTTAAAATACCATTGTTAGAATCTTATCTTCTCACTTGTATGATTGACTGTACTAATGCTCTCTTGAGCTCCTTGGCATTGTTTTAGGAGGATCTTCACATGCTAATTCTTCTCCTAACATTAACATATAGTTGTTTAAATAATAAATGCAACTACTAAACCTATAATAGCCTAAAATGAATGCATGATATGTATGTAACAACTCACATGCACTCTATGCAATTAATTTGATATTTTCAACTTTCAATTATGCCTTGCTTATTTTTAAGTCACAATAGAAGGCTACTGCACTTGCTCCAAAATTCTGTATTAAATGGCAAAGAATTAAAATATGAAATATTACCTAATTAGGATCTTGTCTTTCTAATTTTAGATGCCTTTGGAAGCTTGTAAAAATGGATTGCCTAGTTCAAGATATGACCCAAACCATGAGTGATGCTAGACTAACAGGGTACATAAAATGGAGCTGATTAAATTCAAAACTGCAGTGTAATGGGAAAGAATCCTTGCACAAAAATCATATAAATCGAAGCCCTATGTGTATATTTTCTAATGCCTTTGGAATTTCATAAATCATATGTCTACAACTCAAGAAACACCCAAAATAGTGGCCGCTATACAGGATTTTAGCGAGTAAATTTCGCTTACATAATCACTAATATTCATGCATAACACTCTCACCATTATTTAAAATAGACAAATTCAAACTTAGTTCTCGAAGTCTCCACTAATACCCACAACTTTACCTAAGTTCTAAAATTTTCTTCTCAAAATTTAAGGAAGCCTAACACATGCATTTTGCCTAGGACCCAGTTTCTCAATTTAGTAACCTCAATCCCCACGTGCATTTTGCTTAGGACCAACCAATCATCTTTTCAGCCAAAGCAATTTTAATAGAACTGAATTAGTAACATGCAAATAGAGGCTAACAAGTTAGCTTGCTAAAAGAACAAATTAATGGAGCCCAAAACTATGATTCTATTTTGCAGTAGAAGTTGGCGGATTGTGCTAGGGAAGAAGAATTTGCTAAGCATAAAGAGATAAACTCCATAAATGAGAAAGAGAGGAGTAAGAGGAAGTGTAAGACTATAAAGTGAAATGTGCTGTTGGGAAGTGGGAAGAGAGAAGAAATGAGAAAATTTCTGAAGTAGGAAGTGGAGTGACAACCATAGCAATGAGAAGAGACAATTGATGAAAAGTTGACACCTAGATAGCACTTGTAAACCAAGACATGTAACAACTGGAAAGTTGAATAAAAAATGTAAGACACTTGAAACCAAAGAGGACAGATGTAGAGAGAATTGAGGAAGAGTGGACACCTGTATAAACTTGTAAACCAAGAGAGATAACACCTCAAAAGTTGGAATTAAAAATCTGAAATAATTGAAACCAAAGAGGATGGCTGGAGTAAGTGGATGCTAAAGTAAAACAGCCTTTGAAAATGTGAAGGAGAGAGGGACACACGTAATTAGAAGTGGCATAGAGTTTTATACTTGGAAGCTCTAAAAGAAGGAAGAATAAACAGATTTTTTTCTGAACTATGGCAGCCACATAGCTGAATATATATATATATATATATATAAGCCCATCATCAATGTCTTCTTACTTTTAAATTTAATTGCACATATTTAGGATAATACAATGCATATTGATGGCATGATTCTAATGCATACGCATGAAATGTCATAGACTACTTAGTCTAATACTAAAACATGTGTAAACTATAAATCCTTCTCCTAATTACTATACACAATTGCACCTATATTTGGACATGGATATTACAATTTGACTATAGGACATTTGTTCACATTCTAAAAGATGAGAGGTTCAAGCTTGATGAAAAATCTAAATAGTGTATTTTCCTAGGATATGGTCACAAAGAGTTTGGTTACAAATTGTTGGATCTGGTAGACAAGAAAATTGTTAGAAGCCAAGATGTGATCTACCTTGAGAATTAGACCATTGAAGACATTGATAAAGACAAAAATCCCAAACCAACTATTAAGGGTTACACTAGTTTAGTGTTAGAGCCTTCCATTAGGGCCATTGATGATAGAGGAGATGTATATGTTGATGGTGAGAACATAACTAATGAGCCCATGCAACAAATTGATGAACCAGTTGAGCCAATTCCACCTAAACCACCTACTGAGGTTTAGTTGAGAAGATCTACAAGAGTGCACCATATTTTCCAAAGGTATTTCCACATGAATATGTGTTGCTCATTGATAGTAGAAAGCTAGAAACCTACCAAGAGGTTATGACACATGAGCATAAGGATAAGTGCTTGAAAGCTATGCAAGAAGAGATGAATTATTTGCATGTAAACAACATCTTTGAATTGGTGAAGTTGCCTTAGGGCAAGAGACCACTCAAAAACAAATGGGTGTTTAAGTTAAAATTAGAAGAGAATAGCTCATAGCCAAGGTACAAGGCATGATTGATTATGAAAGGTTTTAGTCAAAAAAGGATATTGACTTTGAAGAAAATTTTTCACTAGTGGTCAAGATGTCTTCAATTAGAGTTGTGCTTGGGTTAGTAGACAATTTAAACATGAAGATTGAGCAACTTGATGTGAAGACAGTTTTCCTTTAAGGTGATTTGGAAGTTGATATCTACATGGAACAACCTAAAGGTTTCAAAGTTAAAAGCAAAGAGCAACTTGTTTGCATATTAACACAAGGCTTGTTTGGGCTCAACCAAGCTTCCAAACAAAGGCACAGAAAATTTTATTCCTTTGACCATGTAAGACAAGTTCTAATCATTGTGTATTCATTAAAAAATTCTCTAATGGGGATTTTATTATCTTATTGCTTTATGTGTATGGCATGTTGATTATTGGTTATGATACTAAGAAAATTAAAATCTTAAAAGGGAGTTAAGTAAATGCTTTGCAACAAAGGATTCGAGTCCTACAAAGTAAATTCAAAGTGACAAGAAAAATGATGAATTGTGGTTATCTTAGCATAATTACATTGAGAAAGTATTAGAGAGGTTTAACATGGGTAGTTCCAAGCGTGTTACTACTCCACTTGTAGGTCACTTTAAATTGAGATGTAAACAATGCCCTACAAGTGAGAATGATAAATAAGAAATGAAGAAGATTCCTTATGCAATTGCAGTTGGTAGTTTAATGTATGCCATGGTATGCATTAAGTCAGATATTGTTTATGCAGTTGGTGTTGTTAGTTGGTTCCTCTCCAATCCTAGTAAAGAACACAAACAAGCAATGAAGTGGATATTCAGGTATCTTGGACGTACTTCTAGAATTTATCTCTTTTTTAAGAGGCTAAACTTATGTTATATGGCTATACAGATGCAGATATGGTTAGTGATATTAATTCTAGGAAGTTTACTTCAGGGCACATGATGGCTTTTGTAAGGGGAGCAATGTCAATGCAATCCAAGTTACAAAAATGTTTTGCTTTTCTTCCATTAAGGCTTAGTGTATCGTTGTTACAATGCTTCAAAAGATCTATTGTGGATGTAGAAAATCTTGCAAGAGTTGGGCCTTAAGCAAGAGAAATATATCCTGTATTGTGATAGCTAGAGTGCTATATATCTCAACAAGAATTCAACATTTCATTTTAGGTCGAAGCATATTGAAGTGCGGCACCATTAGATAAGAGAAGTGCTAAAGATGAATATGTTGTCTTTTGAAAAAATTCATACTGATGACAATGGATCAGATATGATGACAAAGACATTGCCTATAGAGAAAGTTGGCTTGGTCCAACTACACCCCAATTAAATCACAAGGGAGAGATTTGTTAGATGGGTCCTTCCCTAAGTGGAGGCCCATGGTTGAACAAATAAAAGAAACTTCAGATTTGTTTCCTAAAACAAGATAGGAAACATGAGTGGCATGAAATAGAGGTTTGTGTGTGAGACTGAAAAGGTGAGTGGCACTAAAACTAACAAGGGAAAAAGTAATTCTTGGGAAGAGAATATGCACTTTCATATGAGTATTTTGGTCAAATTCTAATGAAATTTCAATATGTTATTTTTGGTGATGTAAACTTTATTTTATTGTAATTTATTCACTGTTTTTCTTTCTCTATTATTTGGACTAGAATACCCTATTCATTGGAACTAGGAAGACTCTCTTTGTGCACCCATTAATTTTGATTAGTGGAGATTTTTACTAGACTATGTGAAGGTTTTTCCCTCACGTTAGGGGTTTAAAAATTGATCCTGAGTATCTTCCACTAATTGCTACATTACTTGTATTTTTTTCCCAACAAAGTGGTATGTTTGGTGTTTTTTGGGCCTTCTCACCTCAAAAATTAGCTCATGAGGTGAGGGTTTCTCACACACTTACACACTAACACCCAACCTCTTCCAAAATCGATGCGTGACAACCCAACATCTCTCTCTTCACACATCAAGCTTAGGTTGAATTACTCTTCATCAAACTAATTCTTTGACACTCATTGGGCCTGCCTCAAAGCCCAACACATATCATGCCCCTAACGAAAGTTGTTGCAACCTGGGTACTAACCTCTTTTACAATCAATATGGGATAACTCATCAACCCAGCTTTGATACCAATGTTGGGTGTATTTTGGACATTCTCACCTCAAAATCTAAGTCATGAGGTAAGACTTTCTCTCACATTTATATATCAACACCTAACTTTTTCCACAACCAATGTGAGACAAACCAATAAGAAGAAAGGGATGAGAAGTGTAGTTACCTAAAACCTAAAATCTCCTCTAGCTAACCTCCCAAAGAACCAAATGCGATTCTCCAACCAACAATGGTAGTGAACTTCAAGGCTCGACTCTCTCTTGCCTTTACAGCATACAAAGAGCAAGAAAGGAATGAGAGACAACTCTAGCAACTCCAAACCACAAGCCAAGAGGAATACCTCACTTCTTTAATTAATTAAATACCTCATTTCAATAGTGTACTTGCATACCCACTAGCTTCTAGTTATATTTAATAACTAGGGCACTTTCATGGAATTAATTAATTTTTCATTTTTTTTATTAATAATTATTTTTAAAAACGGTATCATCAACATATCATTTTCTCTTAAAAAGACATTGGTGATAAGTTATTACTAATGGATTTGAAGTAGCTATTGAAAGATTGATCCATCAATAATCTTTATTATTCTAATTTTGTATTAAAATTAAATTCTCAAAGAGAAAAAAGAGATACATTATCAAATTAATTCAAAAATTTTAAAATTCACACCATCAAATTAATTAAAAACAAACTCAACAGTAAAGTGTATCATTAGTTAATGCTAAAGGCACAAAAATTCAAATTCAAAATGCTAAGTTTGTGTATAAAACTAGTATAAAATATGTATTATTCTATAGGATATGGAGTTATATTTAAAACTCATAAATAGATGAAATAAAGATACATTATCAACATAACCATTTGTATATATTTAATATAAAATATACTGTACACTTAATATTTATCGTAAGTGCATGCAATCACAATCGTGCAATCAAGATCAAACCTATGAAAAGAAATGTGGTAGAAAAAATTATATATGTATTCTAATTGTCCCCCCAAAAAAATTTGAGCCAGCCCCTCCATAAATAATTGATATTGTCTATTCGATGCAAAATTTTGACAATTCTCCTAAATAATAGGTTATAAAAGCACCGAAATAATTAAAAAAAAAAAGTTTCCTGATATGATATACTTAAAGAAAATATATGTTTGGTTAAAATATCTCTTGTAGCCACAATTTGCCTCAATACTTAGTTTGGAAAGACTAATGGAATACAAGCAGATGATAGAAATGAGGATCATGGTAATATATATATATATATATATATATATATATTGGAAGATTTATTGACATAAATAAATGAAAGTGAGTATGATTAATGCACTCCAATCTCTCCAGAATTGTTAGTCCTACAAAAAAAATTGACCTTTTGTTGCCAGCAATGTCTTGATCGATGGGGCTAATCTTTGCTTTCCCAGATTATAACGAAACATGCCATTTCACCATACAGCAAATTGGGTACAGTGCTTGCACCAGCAATGTCTTGAGGGTATCAGACTGAAGAAAACGGGAACAAATGAAAGTTCAAATATGATGCAAATTGAGAAATGAGACTCCCAATATCCCAACTAATGTATAAGTATTATTATTTTAGATATTAAAATTGTTGCTAGTTTGTGAAATAATAATCCTAATATTCTTATAATTTTATTTTCATTTAATCCTAACAAGTCTAAAGAAAGTCAAAATTTAGGAAAAATGTCAAGTACTATCATTGCCATAAGATGAGACATATTAAAAACGATTGTAAATTCCTACATAGAGAGAGATCAAGAGAAAGAGGTGATGGCATGAAAGAAGAAAAAGATATTGCTGCATTTATTTCTAATGGCAATGCTATTATAGTTTGTGATAAAGATAGTGTTAATTTCATATGCTAGGACTCTAGTTAGGTTGTTGATTCTACTGCTACTTATCATGTTACACCTTGTCGTGAGTTTTTCACATCTTACTTTGCGGTTAACTTTGGTATAGTGAGGATGGGACATCCAAATGTAAGCAAAATTGCAAGTGTGGGTGATATTTATTTGGAAACCAAAATTGTATTCAAGTTGCATCTAAAAAATGTCAGACATATTCTAGTTATGCACCTCAGCTTGATTTCAATTAGAGCACTTGATGTTAATAGTTATTAAAGCACTTCTAAGAATTGGAAATGGAAATTTATTAAGGGATTGTTGGTGATGGCAAAGGGAGATAGTCCGATTTCAATATACAAAACAGCAGCAAGGTTATGTATACTTGAAGTTAATACAGTTAAAGATTGCTTCATAGAAACATGGCATAAATGCGTTAGTCACTTTAGGAAGAAAGTACTTGACATCCTTACTAAACAAAAGTTCATCCCAACCAAAAGTTCGTCTCTTAAAACTTGTACTCATTGTTTTATGAGTAAACAATGCAGTGTTTCATTTCATAGTTCACCTCCACAAAGGCGATCACGTGTTCTTGATTTGGTTCACATTGATATTTGTTCCATGGATGCTAGAACTTTTGGTGATTGTTTGAATTTTGTTATTTTTACTAATGACCACTCTAAAAAGGTGTGGCTATATGCTTTGAAATCTAAAAACCAGGTGCTTGACATTTTCGAAGAATTTCTTATAAGTGTTCACGAAAAAAATGATAAGACTGCTGAAATGTTTCAGAGCAAACAACGACAGAGAGTACAGGGTCATTTTGAGAAACTCTTGTGACTATTCCTATGTTTTCATAAGGGTAAGGAGTTACCTCTTGGACATTTGGGCTTTCATCTTTTCACACTTTCTGAAGAAAATTTTGAAGTTATGTGACATCATAGGATTAACTTGCTTCATATAGAAGCAGTATCACTTTCAAACTAGTACTTCTGCAAGAGTTAAAGCCATCTTAATCATTCTCCTCTCATTCTTTTTCTGACAAATTTACCATCCTGTAATATTTGTATATGTACTTCAACCACATGTATTCTAGATTGCACCAATGCATCTAGTGTAACATGTTCCAATTTTACAATTTGCGACATTTGCACCTGCTATAGATTATACA
Source organism: Dicorynia guianensis (assembly GCA_037013595.1). NCBI lineage: Eukaryota > Viridiplantae > Streptophyta > Magnoliopsida > Fabales > Fabaceae > Dicorynia > Dicorynia guianensis. Next base: position 16,100,646 of record JASUAB010000002.1, on the reverse strand, counting down.
AGACAGGGTAACAGAGTAGCCTAACAGAACTCAATCTTTTGTCTTATCGAAACACATCACATACAACCTGGATTATCAACACTATTGTCTCTGCTCATCATTACAGAACATAATGCCAGGCTCCGAAATCACACCGCATATAAAATGAGCAACACATATAACAGCCATCAGAAAAAGCGTATGCCATTCAAAGACCTGCACATGTAACTTAAGATTTGCATATAAGCTTCCATTTATGATCAGCCCCTAATCTTAATTTCTGTGCTGTAGGTGCCGGACATGCTGAGCAGCAGTGTAAGTCGAAATTGCAGAGCCAGTCACGCTCAATGAGTGTTTAGCAAATCTAAAGCTCTTTTTAGTTACAAACCACAGAGTCCAAAAGAACCCAATCCAGCCTGGCACATATAAATTTCCATTCCAGGTTAGACTCGGAGTACAAGATCACCAAAGAGGACCGTTATGCTATTAAACCAAAAGATCCCTGCCTAGACCCCAAACACCACCAAAAGAGAAAAAGAGGGGAAAAAAAAACAGAAGAAGAAGGAGGAAAAAGCAAAACAAGACAAAACAAAAACAAAAAAACCGTAGTCGAAGAATGGAAGGACAAAAATTATGGTGTGATTTTATCGTTAGAGATACCAGAAAACCTCTACTGGGGTATCCTCTGGCCATAAATAGTCAATTTGTTTTATAGAGAGATCTAAAAGAAAGAGTTGACCAGTCAATCTCGTCTTTAGCAGTCATTTTGACTGGTAAGTTCAGTGACAATCAAAATCAACCGTAAATGGACAAATAACACACTATATCACCCATAGTCGTTAGGTATTTGGTATTTGTCATTTTCAAGCAGTACATGCCACACATTAGTGAAGTTATATGCAACCAAAACCTATTTCAAAGTTGTATGGCTATCGCCGTGTCTGTGTATGCAGTGACCAAGAAAAATAACTATTACTGCTTTCAAATTCAGGTATATTTTATCAAGACAACAACTAGCACAGTACACAAGTTATCATTGACAATAACTCAACTCCCAGGAATCAGACAAATGGTAAGCTGCACCTTAGATAGTATTTTAAGTTGTTGTAAATCCTGTCTAAAAGCACATCTTATTAAGACATATTTCTAAAACTCTTACCAAGAATTGAAATTTATAAATCAAGGTTTACATCTCAAAGAAATGGTCAAAATCTTCAATATAGCAAACAAGAGCAACCTGAAATAAGAAATTTTGCCACTAAAGGTTTGGGTTGATTAAATAACTTATTACCTGTAGTTATCACAATAGCCACAATTGCCCAAAATGTAGTGACGGAAATAGCAAACATTGCTATTAATAATGCTCCAATATATATAGCGGTTACAACAGTAAAGAAAAGTGCCAGGAATCCTCCTGCTGCTGCCAGAGACACAAGAAGGGAGATAACAATGGCACTTAGAGTTGCAGCCAGAAAGAAAAACATAAAGACAAGTAATCCTGTCAAAGCAATTAGATTAATTGTTCCAACCTGCATCAATATGCGAAAAAGAATCATAAGAATCCAATTAGATATAAAACATTCAAATAAAAAAAAGAAAGAAAGTTAGCATTCTACAACTTCTTGATATGACAATTATAATAATTATACAGAAGATGAATATCTTTTTGCCCAGCAATTCCCATATGGAGCTGAGATAACAGAAGACAATTTCTTCTCCTTTTTCAGAGAGTGGAGAAAATAATTCATGGTGACTATGACTCTACAGAAGGACAACAATACATGACATCAAAATCAAACATTTTCACCAGGATTTTTTCCAAGGTCCAAAGAATAAGTAAGAAACAATAAATAGCTCGCCCCTTGCATACAAATGAATCCAATTTAATATCTTTATAAACACGTCTCTCATTAGCTTACTGGCGCACACGTGTTATACCTTTCACAAAACTATTTCTTAATTCAACATTGAACAAAACTTCTAATTTACCAGGAAACATCAGACTAAAAAATTCTGAAATAAACCCTAAATATATATTAACAAAGTACTTGATCACATTTCATAAGAATGCCAGCTCCAGTCAATCTCCAGTACAATATCTGCCATTTGCTACTCTTATGACAAATTTCTTAAACGAGCACCCAAGCAAAAAAAATTGTTGGATAATCCATCATCCTAGAGTGTGTCCTAGTCTAAATATCTATCAGTCCATTCCAAGAGCAACATGCATATAACCATCAGGTGCACCTAATAGGTTCAATACACAAACAAAAGTGTTTTTGATGAAGCTCACAAAACAATGAAATCTTCTTCTCGGTATTATACATCAATATATTTCACTGATGGACCAAAACCTGATGGACAAATAAATAACATACTTTTCACAGTTGAGGCAAGGGGTTTCCAAGGTCTGCAACTTGGGAATAAGGATTGGAGATGACAGTGGAAGTGTTTTATAGATTGCATGATTGAAGTGAAATTGTTGAGTCATGAACTAAACCAAGGTAGAACAGAGAAGCATCATGCAGGAATCTCAGATAAGTAGTGCTTAGTTTTGCGGCTATGAAGTTTCTGGTAAGAAGACTAAACATACCAGGAAACAGGCGAGACATTCTAGGCTCATTGTCCCCATATCAATTTTGAATTCAATCAAGTACTTGCATGTAACATATGAATAGTACTATTTTCCTATCAATACATGATAAAGAAATAAAATTTGAACCTCAAAATACTTCAACATCTTCATAATACTAAGGAAACTCAAGCCCAATTAGGAATAAAATATAATTTAAAACCTGTAGAGGATATGTTAAACCCTACTTCTGTCTTTGGACAAGTATGCACCAATGGCCTTAAACTTATGGCTCGATTCAGATTTTGATCAGGGCTTATCATTACTTGATGTTTCAAACAACTAGATAAGTGATTCTTATATTATACAAGTTTCCTGCAGAACTTTTACATTTTTCTTTAGTATGTAAGCTACACAAATGCACATGCCAAGTTTTTAGTACCCATGAAACATGAACTAAAGAGGATACAGTCACTGATCAATTCAACCCAAAGAGCATCGTTCAACATACCACTCAAAAATATAATTTTAAAGTTGGAAGAGGATGGAAAAATAATAAGAATAAAATGAATAATATCATCATGTAGATGAATGAACACATTGCGCAGAAATATAGCATCAAATAAGGCTGAGAAATAGGAGACAGCAAAACAATCAGATAAGACCATTGCAGGTGACTAAAATAAACGATCCAGAAGGTAACGAGTTTTCTTGCAATTTTATGATACCAGCAAGATAACAACGTTTCAAAGAGGAAAAAAAAAAAAAAAAACCAAAATTGTACCTGCATTCAATGAAAGTATATCATATCATATCAGAAAGCACAGTTTTCAAACTTCAAATCTGTTTGAAACAGCAATGCCAACTATATACCATTCTCTTTTTTGGAAGCACTGACAAATGAAACAAGATTTAGAATCCCATTTCCAAAACATTCATGCTCAAAGCTTATAAAAAGGTTAGACCAGAGTATGTACCTTAAGAAAGCCTATTTTATTAGAGTATATTTCACAGAAAACATATCTATCCACCAGCCTGTACCGACGAAGATACAATTTCCCACGCATTAACACAGTAAATTCCAGTTGTAAGAATTTGGCTAAAATTGTACACCAGCCCAATCCCACTTGAAGAGAATAAAATAAATGAAGGGCGAAAGGAAGAACAATCTTCTTGTCACCCAACACTAATGCTTTGTTTTGAATGACTCACTTTGGCAGGTAGAATCCAAAAGGGAGAAAAATTATGTGAGTATCTAATAACCTACCTTTTGGGATAGGGATAAAAAATGGAAGGAGTTACTCTAGAGAGAAAATGAGCTATTTTACCTTCACAAAATTATTCTCCCAAAACTCTGATGAAAGTGAGCAGAAGACTGCTTAAACTATCTAATGCTAGTATCCTGCATTGAATTTGAAACCATATTCTTCCCATTTGCGTTCCTCCCGTTAACATGACATCCATATAAAAGGATGGAAAGCTACGTTCCATCTTTCCTCTTCCTTTCTTAACTTTTTTGTTCCCCTCACAATCTGTCCCCAATCAACACATAAAAAAATAAACATGTCCAAGAAAGATGCCTTCAAATTGTAAAGTAGACAATTTGGTTGTCGATTTAAAACTATATACAAATAGATGCCATATAACCCAGCACAACGAATTGGGTCATTTTGAATGACTGATGTCATTAGAGAATCAAACACAAAAAAAGGGTTTAAAACAATTTCTATGATGATCCTGCAAGAGTTGTGCCACCTTAAAGTTTTCTCGATCCCAACAGAAAACTTGTAACCGCCTCTAAGTTATGAAATTTAAAAACCCACTACTACTACTGCTCTGTATGCGTACGGAAAATGTTGCCAACATCAGATTGAGATCACGCAATAATTTTCTTGCCAAAGGTGCGCCGAATCCCGCACATGCAAAAACACAACCTATAAAATTTATCAATAAACTAACTGCAAAGAAAAAGAAACTTAAAGTTGGAACAAACCGGTCACAATAAAGTGAAATTTACAGTGCGACAGATCACACAACACCTCAAAACATGTAGTTAACTCACAGAGATCACGAGTAGTGCTCGGAAAGGGCTGCCGCGACGAGTCCAAAGTAGCACATCGTGAGTGGTGTTTCTAGAAGCAGCAGGAATAAGGGGAGCGTTCTCGGAGAAGGAGATCTTGATTCGTTGCAGGAAGTTATCACTGTTACCCGGTTGAGGGAACAAAATCACCGAAATCAGACGGTGGAGAACCTCGTACAAGGTCTCCCTACGCTTCTCGCTTCGATGGAAGCCCTTTCTCTTGTGAAGGGCCTCGTTGTCATCTTCTCTGGCAACCTCCGCGTGCGCTCCGTCCGACTCCGCCATTTTCAGTTTCAGGTGCAAGCGGGAGAGTGTGCGGGGAAGCCAGTAATGGGTGAAGCTGGAATCTTACTTCAGGTGGGAGGATCAAGATACTATCACATCAGCTCAATGTAGGTCTCGGGTTTGAGTTGTTGCGTGTTATCGGCCGTCTATTTATTGTTGTGACAAATTAGGAAACGGCGACACGTCAGAGAGTGGAAGCACGTCGGCACGGAATGGGATTGGCTTGTTCCACGTGGGGGACGGTGTCGTTGCGCGCGTGTGGACTGGTACTAATCGTCCGTAAGATGTGCCGTTGTAGCCGTTGATCACATGACTTGGTATTTATTTTTAAAAGAAATAGATACAAAATAAAAAAATAAAATTTATAAAATATATTTAAATATAAATTAAAAATAAAGAAAATATCATTTGTTAGTTCAGACATTCAAACAATTTTTGTGAAGGCGTGAAAAATGAAGTATCTACACTTTGGAGATCTTATTTTCTTTCTCTATTATTTTCTTTATTTTTGCAATGCTTCTTGATTTGGAACACCCTACTCATGGATCTTTTCCATATTTTTTGATCAATTCAAGTATAGGTGCCTACATGAAAAATGAAGATGAGTTGGGCGCATAGGTCAATCTTTGATCCTAGAGGTAAAATGAGATTGGCTGGCAGAAAGAAATAAGATGGAGAAGAGGAAGGAGACAGTGATATTGGGCAGAGCCATAAAGGTGCAGAAGAGTGTCTTCAATTTCTATTATCTTCTCAAAGTTTTAATTTCATCTTCATAATCGGTTTGGTTTCAAAGATCAATTTTCTTAATGATAAAGGTGTTAGATTTCATTATCTCATTTATAGCCTCCTTAATCTCATTCCTTTACGATAGGCTATTTTCTCTTTAAGTTTCAAAACTGACTACTGAGGGAGTTATAGTAGATGACAAGAAAGTCTTCTCTCTGTAACCCCATGTCAGACGTTTTGATGGGTGTGAATTGACTTTTATCTTCTTTTTTCTGTTTCCTAATGTATCATTTTTTTTTTAATTTTGTGAACACCATATGATAAAGTGCCACTATATTTTTCTAACTCTAATTTTCCTTTTACCCATTAGCTGTAGGCTGTGAACTGCTAAAACTAGCTCAACGAGCTTGAAAAAATCGACACACTTGAAACAGAAGCCAATGCCCTGGGCGGTTTGGGTACACAGGCATTTCCTCTCCCTCCACAAATTTTGAGACAAACAATGGCTACTATCACCAATTTCATTTGACCAGTTTTTGACTTTAATTTGTGGGTAATTCATTGTTATTTTGATTGAGAAATTTTTTTTGTCTTCAAAGAAAATTTTGCACACTCTAATACCAGCACATCTTGAACCTTAGACTTGGAAGAAGGGACATGGGAATGAGTGGGACAAGCATAAGAGCTACACTAGCGACGTAAAGGTGAAACAGGACACTACTTTGCATTCAGAGAGTGGAGTCTTTGGCTTGTAAATTGGTTTTTCTTACTTGTAATTTTTTTTTTTTGTAACATTTTACAAATCCTTGAGGATAAGAATTTTTAAGAAAGAGAAGTAATGATACAATGAGTTAAATAGGAATTAGTTAAAAATTAGTTTACAAATAAATAAGGAAAAATTAGTTAAAAGTTAGTTAAGAATCAGTTAAAATAATGTGTATAAAAAAATAAAAGAACTTATATTAAAGATATCTTCATAAATGAATAGAAAATTAGTATTATTTCAATGGGTTGGTAACAAAATTATTCAAATATTGATCCACTAAGTGTTAATTTCATCTTGTACTTTAGCATATGTGAGAAAAAGTTATGTTCCGGATTTGAAATTTGAGAAATGATGAGAGCATGTGAAGCTTATTCACTTAGCTTTTTAAGGATTTAAACAAAAACTAAAAAAGATGGAGTAAATTAAGTTTAGGAGAGAGAGAAAAAGTGATATTGTGAAACTATGTAAGGTAACGCACTCCTATTATACCTCTTGAATTTTTATAAATAGGTTGTATTTTTTTGAATAAAGTGTAAATATATAATTTTTTATAAAAACTATTATAAAATATAAATAAATAATAATTTATAAATTTAAAATAATTTATATTAATAATTTTTTTTAATAATTATTTTATTATTCTTGATCAAATAGATTACACACATTATAGAGGATAAGATTCTTCTTCAATTTTTTGTTATTTTGCTGAGCAAAGTGCTTAAATATCCAAAAAACCTCAAGGACTACACAACAGCTGGTCTCAAAGAAGGGATTTGAAGTAAATCAACAAGAAGGAGAACCTCCAACGCTCCTGAAGCAGCGTGCAACAGCGTCAATCCATGCGAAACTTGCAGCCCTTTGCACGCAAGATGATTTGAACATTGATTAGCCTCTTTCTATATAAGAAATTTTAATATCATTAAAAATAAATTTCTTCATAAATTTTTTTACAGAAATTTTTATTAATAATTTATCAATTTTATATAAAAATTTATTTTTTAATAATACCAAAATTTTTGCAGCATCTATACATATACTGAATTTGAACTGTACAATCTCACTTCAGCAGACTATGAATATAACACAACAGCTGGCCACCATTTGGAAGGATTGAAGTGCTTCTGATTAATGGCGGACCCACGTGCATGTCCCCAACAACCTTTTCAAATTACCCCCGTTATATATTACGTAGCTTCTAAATTATTGCCCCCGCTTTACCCCTGTAATTGCCCCCATGCCATAATCAAAATGCTCCTTCGTTCCATGATGTGGGAATCTGACTGCTTGAGCAATTTGACTTTGCTTACACCTATTTCTTCTACTTTGGCACGATTGTGGAGAAGTGCTGACTGTTAGGACACACTTTTCCCTCACTCACCTTGTCACACATTTCACGAGACTTGAATGGTGCTGCTCACCATTGGGCTTCTCTAGCCTTTTCTCATCCTGTTATTTGCCGGACTGAGGGAAACATACCCCAAGATACTGTAAGCCTTTGTTTTCAGGATTTTCCTGGTTTTGCAATATAGTAATGTTCCGTTGGCCTTCAAAAAAAAAAAATTCCCAATATTCTCCCACGTCATTAGGCCTCCTTTTCCTTCCTTTCAAATCCCAATTCTCTCCAACATAATCAGACCTCCTTTTCCTTCCTCCCAAAGGTGTCTCCTTCTTGGTTTCAAAGAGGGGTGGTTCTTGTTGTGTGTGAGACTTTTTCATAAAAAAAAATTGACAAGATACTACCAAAAAAAATATTGGCAAGATAGTAGTAGAGGCTTCCATCATTGGGTAGAGCTATTGAGGTATGAAACTATAATTTTTATTTACTTTTATTACAGATTCTTTTGTTTCTAATATTGTGTCAAGAAAGAGGTTGCTGGGATTTTCTATGAGTTCGTTTATTATTTTTTTGTGAAAATTTATCAATACAAAAAAAAAAGGATTTAGGACCTCTCAAAACCCATTTCAATGGCTTTAATAGATAGAGCCAATCACTAGAAATGTATTTTTGTGAAAATATGATAAAAGAATGAAAGAAAATGATTAAAAAATTGAAGCTTTCCTCATATATTGAGTAGAGGTAAAATTGAGTAAGAAGGTGAAGATGTTAGAAACTAGGAAAAATTAGAAGAATGGATGATCCCACCTAGAGAAGAGGAAAAGAAGAATGGTTAAATGTTAAACACTAATTATATAATTTATAGTTGTCAATTTCATTTATTTAAATGTAAAAATATAGTATTAAAAAAATTATACAATATTTTTAAAATATGAAAACATGTGGAAAGCAATTGTAATATGTGTGATAGAAATAGGATCTACTTGTTGGGTATTTAGTAAGATATAAATTTTTTGTGTAAGAAATTGACTATCTTTTATTATTTATAAATATAAAGTTTATACTAAATATATATTGTGCTTATATATATTATATTATATTATTGCTATTTTTACTGCTTAAAATTTTTGGGTCCGCCCTGCTTTTGATTGAGAGTCTGAGCTAAGGAAGTCATTTTCGAGAATGACTCGGCCACTAAGATGCCAAGCAATCTCTAGCCCGTGTAAAAATACCTCCTACTTCAGCATGAAACACCGTAGCATGACCGCACCATTAATGGAAACCCATGAACCACCTTCCCAAGTGATCATAGAGGATACCCCGAAAGTAGCAATGCTGCCATTGGATGATCGATAAGGTCCATCCAAATTATCCTGCCATTGGATAATTTCTGTAGCAAACTTGACAATAACTTCAAGTCCATTGATCAGTCTCACATAATCTTCGTTGTGGGACTCTTTATTTCTCCACCTCCCAAACATCCAGCAAGTGGTTGCCAAGACAATAAAATGATTTCATTCCTCTCCTACAATTAAATGATTTCACCTAGACAAGTGTCTTTCGGTATAGGTTAACATGTGCGTTAAGTAATTTCAATTCAATTATTTAATTAAAAGATATGCGAATTTAATTTTATATAGATTAAAATAAAAAGTACATTAAACTAAATTTCTTATTCCCAATAAAATGGAGGACAAGATTTAATTAATTTATATTTTTATGCATAATATAGTGGATATATATTTACTCTTTACTATATATATATATATATATATATATATATATATATATTGTATCATGCAAGGAGAGGCTTAAATTGATACACACTTCTTATGGCAAGTTTCTCCAATTAGGACCCATCATGACAAGCAACTTTAAAAAAATATATATATATATATATATATATATATTGATATATTTGGTTCTATTGAGATCAATCTAAAACCTAAACAGCAACAACTCTAAATTTGGCCCCTGCTTCCTTATCTTCGAGCATTACTTGCCAGAATAAACTTCGTATTTCCTTGATTTGCACCAAAGTAGAATAGTCACTTCTGCAATATTTGGCCAACATGTCTGCTGCACAGTTACCTTCCTTATGAACATAGATAATCTTGACCTCCCATGAGCAATGATATGCATATATAAAAATTCTGTACAAAGTCTATATAAACTTTTTCACATTTTTATTCTTTTTTTTTTTCTCTCCTTTTTAAATTGATGTCTCTTGTTATACCGGGAGTGTATACACCCAGTATGTAAGCCTAGCATTTTCCATCTCTTTCTTTGCCAATCCAACTTTTAGTAACATGAACCAACTGGGCTAGACAATGGCAACTTATGATGTTTTCCAATAGGGAATGGTGGATTGAGATTCTTTGCTTTTAAGGCAAAGGAGTGTCCAAGAGAGAAGGAAATAAAATTAAGAGTAAAAAAAAAATAATGAAAAAAAATGAAACTCATATATTAAAGACAAAATTACTATTTTCGTCTTGAAAAGATATATACTTTATTAATTTCTTACTTAAAAGATTTTTTCTATCGATTTTGTCTTTGAAAATTTACAATTAAACTAATTTTATCCATCCATTAACTACTCTATGAACTCACAAATAAAAAGCTGAGTTGGACATGAAATCTTAATGATTTTGCTAATGTGGAATTATGAGCTGGCCAATGCTTGTGTTAATGTGGTCAACACTTATGTTTTCCTCTTTCACATTAAGAAAACACTCCGAATAAAAAAAAAAATGACACCATTTAATTTTTGTAAACTAAAACTATTGAAAATAAAAAACAACAAAAAAAAGCATATATAATGCAGAAGATTGAATGGAAATTTCGAATAGCCCGTGTAGAGAATTGACACCACAAAAGATACAGAAAACTTAGAAGATTGAGAATGTGAGGGATGGGGGAAGAAGAAGATGGTATTATATAGGGAAAAAAAAAAAAGAAGGGAGATTGGTGCATGGATTTAATTTTTGCATGAAGCCTCAGGATGAAAATTGGAGCATGGTGCCGGAAAATGGTGGAAAGAGGAATGATGTAAATTTTTTTATTTTATAAAATGTGAGTAGTCACAGTTTGGGCACATAGCTCAAACCTCATTTTATGTAAAAGCGACTTTATATTTTTTTTTAATCTTTTAAAACAAAAGTTTAGAAGAATAAAAAACTTATATGCAGAAAATACACTTAGATTCTTTTACTTTTATTAATTTTAGCTTAAAAGATTTCTATAATTCTGTAAAAAAATTCTAAACATAACCATGAATTAAATTTTATTTTATTAGATTATTTTGTTTTTTATTTATTTAAATGGGAAAGATGGATTGGGTGAATTCCACCCCACAATGGGTGAGGTGCACTAATCCCCTTCCTTCCATTTCAGCTAAGGAAAAAATGTTATGTAGAGGAGACAAAGTATCATTGCGCATAAAAAAACCAAAGACAAATAACAAGCCCCAACCCGAAGAAAATCTTTGCAAAAATTTTTCCACTAGCCCCTTACCTCTATGCCAAAGAAGAGTGTTCTAAATTCTCGTACGAGCAAAACTCTTCTTCATGAATTGCTTTCTTGTGTGGATGCGTCACTGTTCACAGGTTGTTCAAAAGTTTCAGTTCAAGGTTTGCATTATGCTCTTTTGAGAATAAAATTAATATGAAAAATCTTTTGAAGATAAAATTGCAAAAATATGTATCTTTTTTAAGATCAAAATAGTAATTTTGTTTATATTAAATTATAAAAAAATAAAAATTATTAAAATCAAAAGAAGAAAAAAATTAAAAGATCCAAATTTAAGCAATGATAGCTTATGCATGTTTAGAGATAAATTTGTTTTAAAAAAAAGGAAAGTATTAAAAAAATATGCAGAGCATGCAAAAAAAATTACATGTATAAGTGCTAGTTGCATGACACAACATAAACAAGTAGTTTGTCCCTTTGGGGACATCCGATAAAACGAGTAGTTTTATTTTTAAAAAAAAAATTAAAAATTGAAGAAATCATACCTACCATCAATTTTTGTGCCACGTCACCACATATCCTAGACTCTTCGTCTGTGTGCTGTAAGCACAAAAAGTAATAGGTGATAGTAAAAGAATATTTTTATATTTATATTTTTATATTCATAAATTTATTCATAATTTTTATATATTTTATTTGACATTATTTTTACTTAAATTGTAATAAATAAAATTTAAATTATATTTATTAACATGCTTATCGTTAAAATTACAAACGTAACTTTAACATTTTTCATATCTACGGGCATGGTGACGGATAGTTAAAGTTGTCAAAATGGCTCGGCCTGCCCCGGCCCTCATAAACCCACAATTAGGTAGGCGAGGCGGGTGGCCCACATAATTGTCAGGCTCAATAATCTTAACCCAACCCATCCCTATAGCGGGTTCGGGTTATGCAGGTCAGCTCGCTAATAATTAAAAAAAATTGTTAAAATTTGACATTTATGAAGCTATAACTAATACAAGAGTTAATACAAGTTCCATATATTCACAATGAAGTATATCTTCCATATTCAGTTGACTAAAATAACTTACCAGCTTATGCTTAGTTACATACAGAATCAAACAAAGTAGTTTTGATTGTAGAGGCACATGAACAAATTACAAAAAGAAACAAGGTTGACAGATTTAAGTCCTCTGTAATCTAATCTAATATATGAAATAGCTTGCTCCCTTTGGATGTAAAAGTTTGGCAAGTCTAATCTACAAGCTAAGCAAAACACGCACTGAATTTTGGTGACTTTCAGCAAAGTTAATTTGCCTAAGTTACACATAATTAGGTAATTTCATGGACATAATGCCATAATTCTACATAGATGCCTTGGGGTTGGGGAGGTGAAATTCCAGAAAGAGGAAATGCAACTCATTAATGTCCATTCAAAGAAAAGAAAAACAACAATTACAACCTAGCTTTTTTCTATTCTAATATGATATTTGTATTTCAGTCCCAATCAAATCTTCAACCTCTAAAGGCAATACTTATGAAAATACATCAAGTAATCTCTTGGGTAAAAACAATAAAATTAAATTTATTTATTCTTCAGCATCAGTTCATCTTGGAAAAAAAACTTCATATTGCATGCCCACTACTTTCTGCATGATATTGAGGAGTGATCAACAAAGTGACTAACTCACCAACAAAGGATTATACATTATCACTGTCATAAATCAACACTCTCAGCACTCTTTAACTGCACTAATGAACAGAATAACATAAAGTCAAGAGACTCAAAACCTGAGTTGTTAATTTGTCATCAGAGCTTAATTGGCCTCTAATTCTCCCTCTCACCAATTAGATTTACCTGCACCACCAAATTACATACACATTAACATAGTAAGTAAAATGTAGTATCAATACAATAGCTATCACAAATAAGTAAAATTAATAACTCACATCATCTTTATTGTCTTGTTTTTTATTTTCATCAAGTAGTTCATAAAGAGTATTTGAACCTTCTTTGACAATGTTGTTTTAACCTTCATTGCATCTTCATCACCATCTACAACCAAATAAATAATTAAAGTAATTATAACATTGTCATTATGAACGTAAGTCTTGAATTAAATAATGAACAAGTTATAAAGAAAACAATATTACCATTGAAGGAAAAAGCATGCAACCAGTTACGGGTACAAATAAGAGCTTCAACTTTGTCAGGAAGGGTACGGCTTCTATATTTATTAAGCACACGAGCACCAATAGAAAAAGCTGATTCAGATGTAACTGTAGTAATAGGAATAGCCAAGACATCACAAGCCATTACTGATAAGATTGGAAAACGATGCTTATTCATCTTCCAATATTCCACTACATCTAAATCTTCAAAATAATGGCTTCTCCAAATAAAGATCCAATTGGGATTTTTCAGCATTTGTTATAGTTTGGCTTTCAAACATATAAATTTCCTACATTAAATAAAGTTCAAGACAAATAATAAACAAATTAGGTATATAAATATATAACTAATATGTGCAAAAAATAGTAAAGAGATTAATTAAAGAAAAAAAACTACAAACTTACATCAAGAATTTTCTTGCCTTTATTCAACCTTCCTCCTCACTTGGTCTAGGTGTAAATGAAATTAAAGATTGAGATTGAGAAGAACTTGGTGCACTAGAAGAGTTGGCATATTGCTCAAAAAGCTTGTATAACATTGTCCTCACATTTTTAATCTTCTCTTGACAAGTAAAGGCATCAACTTTTGAGTAAAAATACTCTAGCATCGCAAGTTTTATGCGTGGGTCAAGAATAGCCCCAAATGCAAGGACAATGCTATAATCATTCCAATATTTATCAAACTTTTCTTTTATCTTTTGACACATGTCATTGATTACCAAATCTTCATTTTTCAAGTTTTCCAACAACAAACATTCAATCTTCCAAACTTGCATAAAATACATATTAGAAGTAGGATAAGAAGAACTAGAAATCAAGTTGGTAATGTCATAAAATGGCTCTAAGAATTCACATATCTTTTCTCCTCGTTTCCACTCCTCAGATGAAGGACAATCTTTATAATTCCTACCAACTACTTTAAGAGAAGCAAAAGCCTTTTTATACTTGATGGTACTATCTAACATCATATATGTTGAATTCCAATGAGTGGACACATTCAAACATAAGCCAATACTAGTGTCAATATTACCAACTTGTTGCACACATTCCTCAAATTTTAAAATCCTACTCTCAGAACCTTTCACATACTTCACAGATTTTCTAATTCTTTTCAAGGCCTCACTAGCTACTTTCAACTCTTCTTGAACAATAAGATTCAATATATGAGTAGAACAACGAACATGAAAAAATTCACCATCACATAATAAGCTATCATGTAAACACAATTGTTCCCTCAAAATATCCTTCATACTATTATTATTTGAGGCATTATCCAAAGTGAGAGAAAAAACTTTTTTCTCAATTCCCCATTCCTTTAAAAAATTATATAGCTTAGTAGCCAATTCTTCTCCAGTGTGTGGAGGAGGCGTATGAGCAAAATTAAGTATTTTGTTATTCAATTTCCAATTATCATCAACAAAATGAGCAGTCAAGCAAATGCAGCCTCACTAGTGCAAGCAGTCCATACATTTGAAGTTAAACAAATTCTATTAGGAATCTTAGCCAAAATTTACTTAAGATGCTCTTTCTCCCTCCTATAAATTTTATTGATATCAACAAGTATAGTGTTTCTAGAAACAAAAATGACATCGGGATTTATATACTTCACCCAAGCTCTAATTCCAACATATTCAACAAATGAAAAGGGCAAATCATATCGGATGATGGCAGCAGCACATAATTCATGTTAAATTCTTTGATATATTTTCCTACACCTTAATTTCATATCACCATCTAAAATCATTTGTCCTATATCATGAAACTTAAGCATCTTGCACTTTGGTAAATGACGTTTCAATGCGGAAGCCCCATATTTGTGACCACCAATCTTATATTCAGCTTTACATGCATTACATTGTACCCTTTCAATTCCATCTTTCCCACTCCCTAATCTTGTGAAGAAATTCCATACTTCAGAGGTTTGTTGTCTACTCCTTTTCTTTGTTTCACTTTCAGATTTATCTAACATGAAATCTTCAATCAAGGCATCATCATTCAAATTAATAGATTCCATAACTCAATCAAATCAAATTTAGCTACCAGCCTACCAAAGCCCAATTGTCTTCTTACCTAATAAGAACAATATAAAGAGTAAAACTTAAGTAATAAAAGAAATATACTACTAACTCTCCTATAATGTGTTAGAAACAAAATAAACAATAAATAAACAAAAAAAAAGGAGTTTTTAAAGGACACAAATGAGGAAATTTTCAAAGGACATAAATAATTACTTCCACGCAGCCCTTCAGCAGTAATTATACAAACTTGAATCAGTAGAAATACTCCCAAATTTTGGTATCTACACAGAAGTCAAATTAGAAAGAGCAGATGTTCTAAATTTAAAAATCTAGATTAAAAATAAAGACTTATTATGATGCTTGCACTTGGTGTGGGGTCATACAACAATATAGGCCCACCAAATTATTATGACATAAAAAATGGTGTACTGATTGATCAAGATCCTTATACAATTATTATGACATAAAAAATAATGTGTGAAAAAATTGATGTAAAAATAAAGATTAACTGAATTACAGTCAAATGGAGGCGTGATGATGCATGTGACTTCTTAAATCTATTTCCCACAGTTCGCCATTTGCAACAGATGTAAACTGAATGATTCAGAAATTACAAAGTCTAAAACCACTCAACCAGCAACATCAAGTGAAGGTAAACAAGTTAAATGCTATTCTGCCTGCTACAATCAATAACAAAGTTTGTACCCCAATGAATAAGATGTTTCCAAAAGTATAAACAAAAGTTTTTTAACAAAAAAAGGAAGTAAGAAAGGTAAACAACAAAAAGTAAGTAGCCAACATAAGGAATTAAAGAGGGATTACTAACTTGGATGCAGGAGGTAGTTTGTGGAGTGTAAACTGCTACCTTTCAAAAGGCTTCAGCCAAATATGCACTTCTTATTCTTAGAAAGTAAACTTGGAAAGTACCTGAAATGCAGCTCAATTTCAGTTCCGTCAGATGCATATATTAGCAGAACCAACAAGGTTTGGTCGAAAAGAAAGGCAACAATAACTACTTACTAGAAAAGTTATAGTGAATAAACCTTTTTTTAGTTGATAAAACCTACGCATAATGTCTACAAACACATTTCCAGGTAAGGGTGTGGAGTTTCAGATGGATTGTACACAACCTAGTGACTCACAGATTAGAAGATTCCACCTTTATTCAGTTAAGACTTGGGACTCAATCTATAACATACAATTAGAAGTTAAACAATTCTAAATGATAAATTGATTTGCTTAATTTAACAGAATTAGGACCCTCAGACTTCAGATAAACCATATAACAGGACACTAAATGAAAAATGTTTTAGATGTGAATTAACAATATGTAATGTACCGCAGACAGACAGAACAAGGGGAATCATACTGGGGCAGACAGAGGTAGTTGTTCCTTCTGATCCATTCTCATCAACTTGCTTATAATTCCCTCACACCCTCCCCCTAAAACGAAAAGAATCTTTCACTATGTTCCACTCTGCTTTTTTACCAGCTACTTAGTTCTATCATGCTGCAATCTTCCTTTATGTGAAGTGGAATAAACAATCTAATTATGTTTAATATAAAATAACTAATAATACTAGTGTAAAAGAAAACTAAGTTTAATACATCATTGGATAAATATGATGTGAACATTGAATTTCACTTCCTTACTATATAATCCTCTCTCATCACTATTTGCTTCTCCATACATGATCCAAGTTGAATTTAAAATAGTAACCTATTTTGGGATTTAGACTTCAGTTCCAGAAAGACCAGAAAACAAGTCCAAAAAACAGAGTAAGTTTAAAGATTCATCCAACAAGAGAATTAGAGAAGCTTCTCAAATGAATATAATACTAAAACTTGAATGTAATATGGGCAATATTAACTGTCTAATTAAATCAGCAGGTACTTGTCGCATCAAGAGGTGACTGCTGGATTTCTTAGAAAGTAAACTTGGACAAAAGGCTTCAGCCAAAATTTACAACCAGGCTCATGGCATTGATGGACAAACCACTTTGTTTCTGAATGAATATAACACCATTGAGGATTGTAGAGATGGTTCCTCAACCCAAGCAAAGTACCTTCAGAAGCTTAGAGAGATACAA
The DNA here is from genome assembly GCA_037013595.1 of Dicorynia guianensis. Classification (NCBI taxonomy): domain Eukaryota; kingdom Viridiplantae; phylum Streptophyta; class Magnoliopsida; order Fabales; family Fabaceae; genus Dicorynia; species Dicorynia guianensis. Next base: position 16,083,151 of record JASUAB010000002.1, on the reverse strand, counting down.
AGCTATCCTGGGTACAGTAAATGGCCAATTGGTATTGGGCTTGAGGCCCATTTTTCTACTCTTAACCTGCCTTACATGAGAGCTACTATTGATACTCTTGCTGCCACTGGTTTCCCAATCTGGCTTACAGAATTAGATGTTCAAGGTAATCCCAAACAGTAGGTAAAGGTTAATAAAACCAAGCCTAGACTAACTTACATTGAACAACTCCTTGTTTATGAACTAATTAATTGCATAAAGTTATTTAGCAATTTCCATTTATATTATTTGTAGGCAGGGTACTTGGAGCAGGTTCTCAGAGAGGCACACTCCCACCCAAATGTTCAGGGCACTGTAATGTGGACTGGACGGGATCCAAATGGTTGTTATCGAATGTGCTTAACCCACAGTAGTTTCAAGATTGCTTTATGTTTTACTGCTAACCCAAACATGGAATCAAAATGTCTAGATTTTTTCCCTTTTCTTCTAAGCCAACTGCATTAAAAAAAAGGGAAGCACAAGAAACAAAAAGAACAGCTGAGTTACCATCTTAACTGTATACCAACTTAAAAATAATAAAGCTACTTGCTCTTGTCAACCTGCTTATAGTGATAGGTAATATCTATAGAGCAAAAACACTTCCGTGGATATATGGATTGAAGGCATTTCTTTGCAACCGTTCACCGAGGAGCAATAGAGGTCCCATCAAGATAAGAGCATTGAGAAAGTAAACCATTATTTCTCATCCTAGTCGCCCGTGATCTTTCAATAACTGTGTTCTATTATAAACTAACATATGAAAATCATTCAAACCCTCAAAACTAAATTAGAGTATAAAAGCATTCAGTAGATCAGATTAGGGCTTTAACCTGTAGACGACGCTAGCGACAACGGAAGCAATCTAGCAACGTGAGTCCGCAACTAACAGCAATAGAGAAGAGGCTCGAGAAGGGAGGATTCTGGAAGCACAGAAGCACAAGTAGGAGGCCAAGCCGCATGCGCCCGTGCCCGTCAAGACTAAGTCTAACAACAGCTGCCAGCAGAGACGAGGGTCAATCGCTTAAGAGCCAAGAGTGAAGTATTTTGGAAGCACCGAATATTGATTCACTGAAACACAGATTCACGGAAGCACCGAAACAAGTAAAGTAACATAGGAGGAGGAGGCTTGAATCGAAAGGGGAGCTGAGGAGGATTTTGGAAGGCGGTTAGGTGGAAGAAGTACCTAGCGCCCATACTGTGCCGTGCCGTGCCCGTTTAGGTTTCTCAAATCTCACTTTACCATAAACGACGTTGTTTTGTACGGGTCCATAACCCATGGAGTTAACCCATCCTGAACCTGCAGGTTATGCACGGCGGGTTATTTAATCCGTAAATTAATGAATTTAATATGTAACAACCTAACTCGCCTCTTATGTAAGGCGGGTTAGGTTGGCCTGGCGAGCTCAACTCATTTTGACAACTCTACGTACAGCTCAAAATTCTCGATGAACCTCTAGTTCCCCAACCCATCCATACCCATATGGTTTGTGCCACGTCACCACGTATTCTAGCCTCTTCTTCTGCGTGCTATATCCATAAACAAAAGTACTAGGCGGTAGCCAACAGGCATGGTGGCGGACAGCTCAAAAATCTCGAAGAACCTCTAGTTCCCCAACCCATCCATACCCATATGGCTGAGAACCCGATACGTTTCGGGATCCTAGGCTGCGCCAGAATCGCATGGAAAGCTGCTCGAGCCATTACTTTAGCTCCCAACGCAGCACTCTACGCCATAGCTAGCCGTTCCATCGACAAGGCTCAGAAATTCGCGGCAACAAATGAGTTGTCTGAGCGCGTGAGGATTTACGGGAGCTACGATCAGGTGCTGGACGACCCAGATGTGGACGCCGTGTACATTCCCCTCCCCACGAGTCTCCACGTGCGCTGGGCTGTGTCGGCGGCCAGTAAGAAGAAGCATGTGCTGCTGGAAAAACCGACGGCTCTTGATGTGGCGGAGCTTGATGGGATCCTGGAAGCGTGCGAATCAAACGACGTGCAGTTCATGGACGGGAGCATGTGGTTGCATCACCCCAGAACTGCTCAGATGAAAGACTTGCTCTGTAATTCTAGTTCAAGGAGTATAGGACGAATCAGTTTTGTGAGTATAATTAATTTTGTTTATTATCTATATTCTACGAAAATCTATTTTTTGGTTTATTTTGTTTTCTGTGAGTTGGTCTAGCCTATTTTATTTAAATGATAAATTAAAGTAATAATTTTTTAATTGATTAAAATTATAAATTAATTATCATTTAATTGCGAGTTGTCACACTTTGTGGCAAATCGATAGCCTTTTACACCTCTAGCTCTAATAAATCCTTAATGAAACTTCTAATTTTCTTTGCTTTAAAGTGCCACAGTTTCGTTTGTTCAGAGCTAAAATATTCATTTTTATGTAATCTTCAGACAGTATGGTACTAATATAGACCTACGGCATATTTTACTCTCTTTTAAAGATCCACAGCACATCAACGATGTCAGTGACTCCAGAATTCCTTGAGAGTAACATAAGAGTGAAGCCAGAGTTGGATGCCCTTGGTGCACTTGGTGACTTAGGCTGGTACTGCATTGGTGCTTCCCTGTGGGCAATGGACTACCAACTGCCAACCACCACCATTGCTCTTCCGGACGTTACCCGAAACGCCGCCGGCGTCATCTTGTCTTGCTCAGCGTCTTTGCATTGGAACCAACCAAACCAAAGTACAGTTGCAACAATTCACTGCTCATTTCTTTCCCACACATCCATGGACCTGACCGTGTGTGGCTCCAATGGGTCTCTGCACCTCATGGACTTCACGATCCCTTACCAAGAAACTGGTGCTTCATTTGACTTCACCTTTGGTGCGAAGTTCGTGGACCTTCACATAGGGTGGAATTTGACACCAGAGGAAGTTCATGTAGCCACTGAGCTCCCACAGGAAGCTCTAATGGTGCAGGAGCTTGCTAGGCTTATTGAGGGCATTAGAGATCGTGGGTCTCGTCCCTCTGCTAAATGGCCTGAAATTAGTAGAAAGACTCAACTGGTGGTTGATGCAGTAAAAAGATCCGTAGAGCTTGGTTGCGAACCTGTTAGCCTGTAGATATGTGGGCAAAAGGGGATGACACATCCCTTGTGCCCTTCCAGAAGAAGTGATCGTCCTTATGAAACAGCACTTGAGGGATATTCAAAATTTGAGAGGCTTCAAAAGGCAGAAGATAGACTCTAAAAAGCTCTCGGTTCCAATGCCTCAATTCTGCAACAGAGAGCTCAGAAACTGTCGCATTTGGTTCCGAAAGTGAGGGTGCACTCCTCACCTTAAATGCATTTTACCAAGCGTTGGATGAAATAGCAAATTTAGGTGTCTGAATTAAGATAATTTAAGTATATGTGCATATATATATATATATATATATTTGCGCATTATATCGTCATGCTGTTGTAAATTCAGCAATATTACTTGCAAATGCGTGTAATGTGTGAATTGTTATAGGGTACTATTTAGTAAAAAGAAAATAAAGTGATTCGGAGTACATTGTTGAATGCTTTTTTGTTTTTTCTTTATATGAAGATTTGTTGAAAGTTCTGATAATATCGGATTAAGAGTCCATTTTTTAAAGGGATTTGTTCTTTTTATAATTTTATTTTTATTTAATTTTTATAATATAAATTTAAATTATTAAATATATTAAATATATTAAATTTCATAATTTAAATTATAAAATATAACAAATTTATTGGCCATTACACCTATTATAAATTATAAAGTGAGAATAGTTTTATTCTTTTAAAAATGATTTATCCAATTTTAAAGAAATTTTTATTAATAAAAAATATCATTTATAACTTTTTACATTAAAAGAGAATTACAACTCACGCCAAAGTAAAAATGGTCTATACAGCTATATAGAACTGTCAGAGGGGCTACCAGCCCAGTTTAGTCCTGCACTAATGCAGTTCAAGTTTAAAAAATCCAAGTTTTGTTGAGCTAATACCTAGGCTTGATTAAACCAGTTAGAGGTTATAACCAATTATATTCTAACTGACCCTAAACTTAACTTAAAAATATTAACTTTTTAATTGTTGTGTAACTTAATTACTAATAAATAAATAATTAGAAAAATAATTTTATTATTAATAAAAGATAATTTTTTTTGGTACAAATAAAATATAATTTATATGCTATATGATCACATCAAGACATATATTGATTATTAATAATAACTACAATAAATACAATCTTAATTTTATTATGTGGGTTAATTATATAAATTAAACTATCTTATTATGTTTTATCAATAATCACATGTTCAAGAATGTCATTTATTAATAGACCCCTTTTTTAGCAACTTCTTTCAATGTCTTTTTTATTTTTTTTATTGAATTAAATATCATTTGATTAATTTTTTTTATTAAATATCTATATTTTTTTTTGCATATGTTTAAATTACCTTAATTAAATTTTTATAATTTTTTCCTTAATAGTATACTAATTTTTAAATATAATTATTTTAAATTTTATTTTTTTATATGTTTGCTTATTTGTTTTAATATTTTTATCTTTATTATTTTTATTTTTGGCTCTTGTCAATATAGATAAATATATTAATTACTTATATACTTAAAATTTTTTAAATATAAATAATTAAAAATAATTAAAAAATAAAAAACTCATAGTTTTGAATCTTTTAGAAAATTTTACGCGCCCTCTAATGTATACTCATAAATATTCGTACCCTATAATCATGTGTGTTAGGTTCACAAATTTCTTTTTTTACAGAATTCAGGTGCTATCTTATCAAACTTTTTTAAAAACTAATCAGGAGCCTCATAGTTTCATAGGTCTCCCATACTGGAAGGCAAGTTCGATTTCATATGAGTATGTTGTTTTCTTTATCTTATCTCCTTCTCTCTTTGAAAAGGCTCTAACTCTCTTACTTTTATTCAAAACAAAATTTTTTTTAAATTATAATTAAAAAACCTTTTTATGCTATTTTAAAGTAAAATCATAATTAATACATAAAATTTAAAAAAAAAAATAAGCAACATCGGTGCACATTATGTGAGACAAAATATTTTTATATTTATAACAAAAAAGAATCGATTCATATTTAATAGGTTAATATACATAAAATTTTTTTGAAATATAAATTAATTTTAAAAAAAAATTTAAATTTTACATATAACTCTCTATAAGTAATAGAATTATACAAAAAATTTATCCCATTATATTTTCTATTAACTTGTGAATAAAATCTTGAATGAGTAAGGATAAAAAGATTAAAATAACCTTATGAAACCAATGTCACTCTCGTCAACCAACCAAACCGAATCAAATCACAGTCTATACCAACCATTAGCACACAAGATTCCTAATCCATAAACAAAATAAGAGACTGAAACCAAAACCCTTTGATTGGAGGAGAAGGAGGCAGAGATGGGAAGAAGAGAGCAGATGGATGGCGTTGGAATTAGCCTCCAGCATCGTCTTTGGAAGCTCCAGTGGCACTGCCTATCAAACCAGTGCTGCCCAGTAGAAGGCAAAGGTTTCGACTTGACATGAGTTTTGAGATTTGAGTTGACGGGGAGAGGCCTATTCACTTTCATAGAGCTTCTCTGAGTGCCATTTCTATAAGTACCTCCACCTGAAGTGGCCATTGCTGCAAGAAATGCAATTGAAAAGAGGGATTTCTAGTACTGTTGGACCATTGAAGTGGGTTGTTGCGTGGCCAAGTATATAGAGGGAATTTCCTTGAGCAAGTGAAGAAAAAGGGTAGAGTAGTAGCACAGGTAAACAGTATGATGAAATGGAATATGCATAAACAGTAGCAAGCGGGAGTGGCCTTGGAATACTGAATCATGGAAGATATGACTGAGATAAATTCGGGTTCTTGTTCCCTCAACTTCAAAGCAGGAGGGAAGAGAGAGAAAGTAGAGCATAATTGTAGAGGGAAAACTAGCAAAGCTATGAAGAGGAAGAAGAATAGAAAAAATCAAATAACGAGGAATAAGAACAGGATGTACTAAGTGAAGAGGAAGAAGACCAGGAAATACCACATGAAGGGGAAGAAAATATAGATATTTTGATTTTTTTAATCAATTTAAAATTTGATGACTGAATTAACAAAAAATTTAACGAAATAAATTTTTTACCCGTTTTTTATAATAAAAAAATTAATTATAAAATTTAAAAATTTTAAAAAATTATTTAAAATTAAAATACAATTAAAATTTTTTTATATATTTTAAACTCTTTAGTATTAATAAACATATTCTGAGGTTTTAAACTTCTAGTGACTTTTGTGAGAAAAACTAGAATCAGTCTCCGGATAGCCATGACCCAGAACTTGACCTCCATCTGGATTCTAGACCCTCCATTCCATCGAAAGGAATTTCCACCATTCATTTAAAAATGATGTGCCAGATAGGAAGAGCGGAAACGGAGGAAGCAAGCAAGCTCTGAGACACAGAATGACAGAAACACTCACACTCCCATTGTCGCTTGAGAGGAACGTGGGGTAAGAAAAGAGGGAAGGGGGGAGTTGAAACATGACCCAAAAAGCCACCAAGGGCCCTAGCTTAAATTGAAGACCTGTCTCTCTTCATGTTTAAAGAAAATTGGAGATTTTGGGAACTGCAGAGAGTACTACAGTTTTTCTATCATACACAAATTGTAGGAGAAAGAAAAGGGGCAACTAATACAGTTATAAAGAATCAGGGAGATGAAATTGATGAATAGCTTAGATAAGAACAACTGAACAAAGATTGAGGTCCTCGTTTTATGGTATTCATAATTTCATACTTTCATCTTGATGTGTTCGCTTGTATATGTGGCTCATTTTGGTTGTAGTAAACTTCCAGATTATATAGAAAGATTATTTCTCTATTACCAACTTGCACGAAACATTGAAAATTTTTGCTGTTTCATCGTCTGAAGTATGACTAAATGTTGAAGATTTTGTCTTGGCTTTGATTTGTTGTAATTCGTGTTATTATTGGGAAGTGCAGGTACCCAAGTACGAGGAAGATGCTCACTGACATCTCTCTCTCTACGAAGAATATAACTGTCAAAACTACCATAACGGTCGCCTTAACTCCAAAAACCCACAAACAGAAATCACCCTTCAATTCAACCCTGAAATTTCTCTGCAAATCAGGTAAACTAGACAAGGCCCTTCGCCTAATAGAGTCCTTGCCACCCAAGTTCAGACTCAACGAACCAAAAGACATTGAGGCGCTCTCCCACTTCCTCCATGCGTGTATCTCTAACAAGTCCCTGGAGCATGGCCAAAAACTCTTCTTGCACTTGCTTCGCTCTGGAGACAGAGGCAGGCGGGACCTTTTATACAACCCCATTTTGAATAGCAAGCTCATCACGCTGTACTCTGTTTGTGGTCGGGTGGGTGAAGCTCGTCGTGTGTTCGAGGATGGCCTTAGGGAAGAGAATCTATCAGAATCTGTGTGGGTCGCCATGGCAATCGGGTACTCAAGAAATGGGTTTTCAAAGGAAGCTTTACTTCTTTACTGTGACATGTTGTCTCGGTGTGTCCAACCGGGCAATTTCGCATTTTCGATGGCCCTGAAGGCCTGTACGGATTTGTCTGTTTCGTTAGTTGGTAGAGCAGTTCATGCTCAAGTCATCAAGAGTGGTGAGGAAGCAGATCAAGTGGTGAATAATGCTGTGCTAAGGTTCTATGCAGAGTGTGGCTGCTTTAGTGAGATCCTGAGGGTGTTTGAAATTATGCCTCAACGAAATGTGGTTTCTTGGAACACTTTACTTGCAGCTTGTGCAGGTCAAGATAAGGCGTTTGAGACACTTGAGGCTTTTAGAGTTATGCGGACAGAAGGTATTAGATTCAGCTGGATTACCCTTACAACAATCTTGCCAATCCTTGCTCGAGTTACTGCACTTACTAGTGGGAAGGAGATACATGCTCAGATTGTCAAGTCCAACAAGAAAGCAGATGTACTGTTACTTAACTCATTGATGGACATGTATGCCAAGTGTGGAGCCATTGATTATAGTAAAAAAGTCTTTGACAGAATGCAGAGCAAGGATTTGACATCATGGAATACAATGCTTGCAGGGCTATCAATCAATGGGCGTATAGAAGAAGCAATAGCCTTGTTTGCAGAGTTGATAGGGTCTGGCATTATGCCAGATGGTATTACTTTTATTGCCTTGCTTTCAGGTTGTAGTCATTCAGGACTGCCTGATATGGGGAAGAATTTGTTTGATACGATGGAAGATTATGGGGTGGTACCATCTTTAGAGCATTATGCTTGTTTAGTAGACATTTTAGGCAGGGCAGGAAGAATTGATGAAGCATTAGCTTTGGTAGAAAACCTGCCACTAAATCCAAGTGGTAGCATATGGGGATCATTACTTAATTCATGCCGGCTTCATGGTGAAGTTTCTCTCGCAGAGGTTGCTGCAGAGCGGTTGTTTGAGATTGAACCTAATAATCCAGGAAATTATGTGATGTTATCAAACATTTATGCAGATGCAGAGATGTGGGAAGGAATGAAGAGAGTTAGAGAGATGATGGCCTTAAGAGGCATCAAGAAAGAGGCTGGATGTAGTTGGATACAGATAAAGCATAGAATTCATACATTTGTTGCTGGAGGAAGCTTTGATTTTCGTAATTCTTCCGAGTATGTAAAAATGTGGAATAAGTTGTCAGATGCTATAAAAGAAGTGGGATATATCCTTGACACAGGTGTTGTTCTTCACGATGTAAATGAAGAAACGAAGGCAATGTGGGTTTGTGGACACAGTGAACGGATAGCAGCTGTCTTTGCACTCATCCACACTGCTTTTGGAATGCCAATTAGGATTACTAAGAATCTTCGGGTTTGTACAGATTGTCACTCCTGGATGAAGGCTGTTTCAAGAGTTACAGGGAGAATGATTGTCCTGAGAGATACGAATCGGTTCCACCATTTTGAAAATGGTACATGCTCTTGTAAGGACTACTGGTGATGAAAGTCACCATGCTACCACACACGCAACAGAAGGGTACGAAAGAAGAATTGAACTTAGCATCGGTGAAAGAAGTTGCACTTAACATTTGGCTAGGAATCTTTTATTTCTGAGTGCAACATGCCAATATACCTCTGTAAACATTTGAATATAAAAAAAATTCAATTATGCACTCAGATACTGAATCTAGAGAAGTTTAATGAGTGAGAAGCCATGTTAGTATTCTTCATCGAAACCACCGTCGCATGAAGGAACGAGAGCAACAGAAATTTGAGGACATGGCTTTAGTTTGTGGATCAGAATCCCAACAAATATTACACAGAAATATTTCCACAATTCAGTAAATGGTACATGGTCTTCAACAGGAGATGGGGAAGGGATAGATTTAACTTTTGTACTTGATGAATAAGTAGAAATTATTTAACAAATAAAAAACACAAACTATTAATTAATAGTTAAAGATACAAACTAGTTCCTGAACAGGAGGATCATTGCAGAATTGATGGGTTTAATTATGTGCTCAAACTACAAAAAAATTAATATATAAAAATCTTTACAACCTACACTCTACGCCTCTACCATAGTATAGTCAGACTGTAAAATGTATAATATATAATCTGAAATCGTTCAAGGGAAGTAAGAGTTCAAAATTCTTATCACAAACAAGAAGTGCCAGTAGTATAAATCAGTGATAACGGTTGCGCTGGCGCAGATTATATTTTCTTGTAGTTGAAGAGGTTGTTATTGAATTTTCTGCAACTTCTTCTGGAAAAATATAATCAGGATCATCAAGACAGTTCACTTCTTCGGGTAAATCAGCATCTATCCATTGAGACCAGTCCACATCACTATCCACATCCCAGGACAGCTCCTTGTGTTTCTGCATGCTGGTAACCTTGTCAATTAGAGTTAAAAGCATATGATGGTTCAGCATTTCATAGTCCCTGCACAATTGTCAAGCAATTCAGTTACACACAAAACAATGTACAATTACTCAAATTCTTTTATGTCCGTACTTACCTGTATGTGCAAATGGCATAAAGAAGTTGAACCGAAGCACCTAGCATAAAGAGTGATCTGACCATATTTACTATCCAGGTTTGTTGCTCAATGTTATAATTAGTAAAACGAAGAATGGATACTTCCATGAAGAAAGTAGCACAAAGCCCTGTAAACAACCAAAGACATTAGCCAATTATACTAACAGGCTTGGGGACTAAGAGCACAGAGAGAAGGACTGGATGCATACCAATATACAGCCATGGCCTCACATTGTATGTTTGCTTTGTACTGGTCAACATGTAGATAACAAACATTGTTAAGGAATAAATAAAGAAAGCTTTGATTATTCGCGATTCAAGCAACATGGCATTTTGCAAAGCAAAAAGCTTATCTAGAGCAATGAACATGCTAGCCTGCTTTGATTCAAAAGATTCCTGTAGAAAGATTAGAGATAACGAAACCATCAGAAATACAACTATTGGAATCACTACCCCAAAACAAAAAGTAGAAGCAAACCTGAGCAGCCAATATTGCTTGTGAATTTTCCATCAAACGATCATGAAGCCCCTGAATTTGGACTTGACGCTGAAGAAGTTCTTCATGCTGTCGATCGCCATATTCAGCAAAATGCTCTAGCGTTTTCCTGTAGTACAACAATGAACAATTCAATACTTCTTAAATAATCCTATTTTCATAATTAAATTAGTTGAATTGCATACCTGCTCTCTTCTATTGCTTTTGACTGAAACTCAGATAATGTACTTAGACCCTTGAGTGCAGTGGACTGTCCATCTAGAAGTTGTTGCTGCTTATCTAAGGAAACCCCAGCCATATTTCCAATGTCTTCAGCTTTGCTTTGCAAGCTTTGCATCCTTAATGACATAGAATCCCCAATTCTAGTAACCTCCTCCTCAATCCCAATGGCTTCATCTTTTAACTTTTCTATTTCTTGGCCCAAATAATTATACGAGTCCTTGAGCATTGCCACCCCATTCTCCAAATTTCTCTTCATTTCCTCTTGTCCTTCTTCCAACTGTAATTGTGAAGCTGTAATCTTCTTGGTTTGCTCGAAAACACTTTCTGAATGCCTCATGACAACATCTACATGATCTTGCACATTCTTAGCAGTTCGAGCAACTTGTTGGGTTTGAACATCAATTGAATTCAAAGAATCATAGATTTGCTTTGAGCCCTGCAATAGATGTTCAGATTTCTCATCAATGTTTTCTAACTTGTCCTCCACGTACTTGGCTGAACTTTTAAGCTCTGTCACAAGCCTCTCTGTTTCATGCTTAAATGCATGTGCCCTGTTAATTTTAAAAAAAAAAAAAAAAATTCCATTCTGGTTATTTTCCATTGGGCATGAAACAAACACACAGAGAAGGTAGAGGAACAAAACAGAAATGAATTGGGATTCAGTAAAGAAAATGTACTTAACTGTAACTGGTAGCAGATTGAATTAGTTTCAAGGTAAAATTCAAGGTAGACCTTATGGGCAAGGTCATCTAAATTTCTAAGGCATTTAGCCATGGGGGATTTTGAGTCGCAGTGGGGAAAGGGAGGCCTGCCAGAATCCCTCTGAAAACAATCGCTAAGATGCCAGGCAAGTCTAGACCGCTTCTCATCAACAGCCAAAATCTCCGAACAACCAGCAAAGAGATGTTGATAAGCCTTTTGCCAACACGAGTTTGAACTAATCATTTTCTTCTGAGCGTTCTCTACCAACTTCATTCCCTTTCTCTCATTGAATCCCTCAATGGAGAACTCAGCAACAGAACCTTTGGAAGTGTACTTACTACCACAGTCGTTCCCACTAGAGGGTGTCTCTTTGGACGATGAAAACCAACCCCACGATTCACATGTCATTAAACAGGAGATCAGTATAAAAATTGGAAGAAGATGGCGAAAATGACCCATTTAAAAGTTTATCAGAGTTTCACTTTGAATCTTTGTAATCTCAACAAATATAATTGAACCTGCATCAAAGGCACCCATAAAACAAAATCAAATTTTGCTTCCAGAAATCTGTACGGGAACACAAAGCACGCTATCAGTTGAATAGACATGAGGAAGAGGGTTTATATAGAAAGGAAAAAACTTGGAGTTCAAGTAAAGGAAGCAGAGACGTTGACAAGCGAAAAAGACGCATTTTTTTTTGTTTAATTTATTTTATTCTATTCTTTCGCTTTTAACAATCGGCAAGCACAGAAAGTATATGAATAATTCCAAGCATTTTGATTAAAAATTTGCAGATATCCATTAACATAGATATCTCTTCGTGAAAGGGGCCATCATTCCTTTGCAATATATAGGGCCAAATTAAAGTGTTCTAACCAAAAAAAAGGTGAAAGGTACAAATATTAAGTACCAGTTAGACAGCAATAGGTGGATTATCATAAATAATAACAAGGATTTATCCAGAAAAACTATTGATATGGGTTCAAAGCAAAACGGGGAACGTTCTTTCATATCCCTTAACCCACAGCCCAGAAAACAAGTGAATGAAAATTGGTCCAATAAAAATGAAAGAGACGCCAAAAAGAAAGTTACTGGTTGAAACATATGAATATTATAGAAAACACAAGTAACAGAACAAACCCTCTCTGAGAAGAAAAATAGAGCAGAGAAAGACATAGAGAAAGATAAAATTTGGAGAAGAGAAAGAGAGAGCAGAACCTGAATTGGGACTAAAATATTGCAAATATGGAATAGACAAGAGAGTCTACGATAGCAAATATTCCTCTCTGTTTCTCCTGAAATTCAAATCGTCAACTTCATACTACAGCATTCTAGGACAACAAACTACTAACTACTAGTTTTCAGTAAAGAATTGATGTGGCTGCAGGAATTACCTCAAGAGAAATATTCAGAGACACAGATCAAAAAGGAACCCACTGGAAAATTGGATCAATCGGCAAAATATATAACTGTAACAGAATCGTCGGGAATGTGAAGTAAGGGAAGCATCACAACGGTTACTGGGTATACGAATACGGTTATGGCTGTTGAACAACTTCATTTCGCGGGACAACTGGGTATTGGCGCTCTCTAATGGAGGGAGACTGTGAGTCACCCGCCTACGCATATGTCGTTTGATTCTCTATTGTTTCGTTGTGTAATGTGAACTGGGTTTACACGACGAATAAATCAATGTCGTGGTGCCATTGCAGACCATGTACGTCGGTTGGTTGATTCTGATATCACTTCGAGAGGAAAAAAAAAATGATATGCTACATCTATTCACGTTTCCCACTTTACATAATATATATATATAGTTGTTTGGGGGTGGGGGGGTTGTTAAGATGGTAAAATAGAAGGTAACATACCAATTCTAAGAAAAATCCTCTTCGGTCTAATCCAAGAATGAAGAGGAAGCGGGGTGAGCAATGATGGATTCTGAATTTTTTTAGCGTGGGTATTAGTATGAATGATTACAAAATAAATCTTTTTTATTGTACTATAATAATATTATTTTAAATTATAATTTTATAAATTAAAAAAATAAATAAATAATATTCATAATTACTATATAATTTGTTTCATATTTTGAAATTGTTATAAAATTTGTTCATCTTCTATATTATTAAATATGCTTTTCTATGTATAAGTAATTAAGCAATTATTCAAGTATTTGTCTCCATACCATTATGAATTTCACTTTTTATAATATCCATTACAAAGAAAGCTTTTTCAACAGATGTAATTAGAATTGATACAATCGATGTTAACTTGATAAGTATGTACACTAATAGGTATACAATATGTATCCTCCCCTCAACTAATTTTTTAGAAAGATTACTAATTTCTTTTAATTCAAAGTTGTTTCATGTAAGTGCACATATAAAATATAATTTTTATTTAGAAAAAATTAAACAAGTATCAAATAAGTTTCTTAAATTTAAGCAAATTACAAGAAAATGTAGCTCAATTTTTACTTTATTGAAATGATTATTCAATTCTTGAAGTTGTCAATTAATTATTTAATAATATAACTCAACTAGAAAGGTTATACAAATTTGAAATTTATTAAATTTTTTATCTTGATTGCCCTTGAGTTACAAATAAATCATCTATATTTGAGACTAAACCTTTATTTTTATCACAAAATATGAAACTTTATTAAGTAAAGTCTCTCATCCTTCATCTCTCATCATTTGTAATTATTTTTTGACACATTAACTAATGACATAGTATTTACAATGTCTTGATGATTACTTTTTTGTAGTACTTTAGACAATTCTCCTAATATAGTTTTCATTAGATGTAAGGTAAATACAAACTCAATTGATTAAACAAAATGTAGTAAAATACTTACTTAACCTCTTTAATAATTCTTTGTTCTGTCTTTCTTAATAAAAAAATGTTACGATGTGAATACTTTAAATTTTTTTGTGTGGGCCTTCCTTTATTTTCTATATGTATAACATTAAGAATTTTAAAATGTTGTTTGGACGCCTCCTCAACTTTGTGAGTAGATCCGCCACAAAGGGTGAGAGTCTTTCGCTAAAAATTAATTTTATTATTGTTATAAATTGAAATTTAAAAATAAATTATTTAAAAGAACAATCTTTCTATCTTATCCCCTGTTTCTTTATTCCTATGTTACACCATTCATATTTACTAGAGAATGTGATAAAATACATGAAGAGTAATAGAGTAGAAGGAAATAGAAATAACTAATACTAGCAAAGTGGGGTGATTCGCCCCAATTGCAGGTTAAAGAAATCCCAACCCAATCCCTCCAATGTGATTCTGTCAAACTAAAAATAATTATTTAAAATTTATCAAAAAATAATCATAAATATAAATTTTAATTTTAAAATAAAAAAATTATTATATTTCAAATAACAATTATAAATAAATATTTTAAATATTTTATAAATAACATAACTATAAATCATGCAAGCTTTTATCAATAGATCAAATATGTATAAAAATTATAAAAATAGAATTAATTTAATTATCTAATTTTGAAAATAGTAACTAACTCAATAGTAAATAATAATTAACATTTTAGTAATTCTAAATTTTTTTAATTATATTATTCTAACATAAATCCTATCATAAAAAAAGAAATTATCGCACATGATAAAAGATTTAAATAATTGAAATTGACAAAAAAAAATAATTATTAAGTCTCATAAATTAAAAAATACTAATAAAATATTGATTAATTAATAAAGTAATAGTTAAAAAAATAATAGAATATATATAAAAAAAAGAAGAGTTGTATAAGATTATAAAATTTAAATTTAATTAATTTTAAAGTTGTGGATAAAAAACTCATGGTCTAACCCACCTCTCACCCACTTAACCTTCAAGCCTAAGTAGGACGGGTATGTAAACAAGTTATGTATATTTGACCCCGCCCCGCATCTTATTTGTGGTGGGGCACAAGTCAAGCTTGTTTTTTTGCCGACTTTAGAGATAACATATTAATTTACAATACCAAAGCAAAAAGAAAGAAATAGGATAATGAGGTAAAACAAAAATATATTTAAAAAATTTATAAAATTTCATACATTAGACTTAGCGTTTACTTTTATTTTATGGTAATTTTATAACTAATTTTATGTGAGATTATTTTTGCGTCCTTCAGAGGAGGAAAAGAGGGGTGGCCTTTTAATTTTTAATCATAATATTCTTTATATTATTATCCCTTATATTTTATGTTGAGATTGGTTTGACAATCATTTAATAGTGAATAATATTACTAATGACTAAGAATTTTATAAAGTGGTTAAAGAAAACAATTTCAAAAAGTATCTTTAATATAGGGTTTAAATTTAAAAGCTTATTCCAGTGTCACACATGTCACTTCAAAAATTTTTATAGTTTTAATATATAATTTTTAAAATTTATATTATTTGCATACATGTTCAATGTTTTTTTCTTTCGATAATTTATTATCAATTATTGCTGGCTTAAATTTGTTAACTAAAAACCATAACACATGCACGTAATGCATATAATATTTTTCCAAGAAAAATTAACATATTTATTTTATTTCTTCCGGTAACATTTGACCTTTCTTTTTTTTTTTTAAATGATACAAAAGGGCCGAAGCCAAACAAGCAGACAAACTAGCTTGATTTGAACCCACGGGTCTTTGAGACCCTCACTACATCAGCTAGACAGCTACAATATTTCATACTTTGCAACATTTTATTTTATGAATATCTAAAAATAATCACAATACAAAAAATTATTTTATTCAATTAAATATAATAGAACTTAAGGATCCTAAAATGATCAAGATATTTTTTTGGTTTTCGCTGAACTAGGAATATTCTGTTTGAAAAAGATATGAAAACGCTACTTTTGATAGTTTGAATTCAAGTAATAATTGCTTCTATATTTTGCTTTTAAATTTGGAGTCTGTATTCTAAATTGCGAGAATTTAGTTTACTACTAACAAATCTCTTTATTAAACTGCTCTTGATTAGTAGAAAATAATTATATATTAATCAAACTGTGTAGTTACTAATCAGTGTTTGACGTTACCAGAGATGATTCCATTGGATTCGTTTGTTATTCTTATATTTCATTTATTTCTCAATTTATTTATACAAAATTTACGCATTAATCTCATTATAATATTAAACATTTTAAGTTTCACAAGAATGTTTTTTTAAAGTTAAAAACTATGAAGGGCCTAATTAATGAGTTGACACAAATAATAAATTATTAAGTTTTTCAAATATATTATTATAAGTTCAATTTAAATGTATATACCAAAAATATTCATTTAAAAGAAAACTTCTCACTTTCATAATCTCTGTAATTTCTTAGCTAGACAAAAAAAAACAATCAAACAATTCAAAAACTATAAAGGGCTACGGGCCCAAAGAATACCAAAGGAACCTAACAAGTAATCAAATGGGGTAACAAAACTCTAGCATTATCAACGACTCTTGAAAGGAGGAAGATGATTGAAATAATAGTCCTTGAATTTTTACAAATTTAAATTAAATAAAAATTCATTTAAGAAAATTTAAATTATTAAATTAATTAGATTTTACAAAATGCATTATCAAATTTAATAAAATTAATAGAGATGCCAGTATCAATCAATATAGCAACGTGTTGGCGCCTTAAGAAGCCATTAACTCGCATAGTTTGAGGATCAGCATACCCCACAACAACAGCAACAGTAACATGCTCATTATTAATCTGAGCAAATGTTCATTATTGAAGAGTTGTTCAAATTAGTACTCAAATACAGTGGTTGTTTGGTAAATCTTTGCTGGTTGCTCATCAATACTTTCATGTTCAAAAGGTCCAAAGCGAACCAGGAGATCTGTAGTAAATCCATCTCAAGTTGGGATACCATGTCTAGATTCAAACCAGTCATACCCTCCCCATCAAGATTCATGGTAGCTATCTCCACCTTTGAAGCTTACGGGGTGCGATGGAAGGAAGCAAAAAAATTTATCAGCTGTAGAGATCGATCGTCTTTTCCTTCCCAAAGAGGGAGATCATAGTCGCATTCTCCTCCTTGCCCCAATGATTGCCTCCTTCGGCCCGTTATCACTTGAGTCTACATTGAGTTGTTCGTGGCTTATGGACGCATGAACAGTTTGAGTGATGAGGACCTTTCTCTCCAATCTTCTTCTCAAGTCAGAAACTCCAAGGTTCTGGTTGCTCTAACAATAGATGATAGGAAGTACAAACCAAAAATTCAGTATTATCAACACCTAAGCTGTAGGTAATATCGGCAGATTCGTCGATATTTTATTGATGGATTCATTGAGGGGTCACATCTGTTGATAAATGAGATTTAAATTATTTAATTTTAATAATTTTTTCTTTATTTTTCTCTACGATTAAATGTGAGTTTTAATATTTTTTTTAATAAAATTTTTCTTTTTTAATTTTATTTTTATCTTTCTCTTATTGCATATATCATTCTCGAATAAATGATTAATAGATAATTTTTATCAACAAATATTTTTATTTATAGATAAATATTTAAAAAACATCTGACATAAAATTAAAAAATTTGTTAATAATTTATACTATTATTTATAACAAAAATTTATTCTGTGCAAGGCACGAATGTCAACTAATTGAAAAAAAAAATGACCTTTAAAAGAGAAATATTATATCTACTTTTTTATTTTTATGTTTCACCCATGTTCACTCTCAATTTCAAAAACAAAAACTGGTTCACTCATTTTTCATTCTCATATCTGTCCGGTGCTATGAAGCCATATCACAAAATGTGACTTAGGATGTTAAGATGCGGGAAAAACACATAAGGATAAGATGTCTCCCTCTAAAATGCCTTAAGCTAGTAATTCCATTCATGATAACAAAGCCATACGGCAGCTATCATATATGCAAGACTCCTAAGTAAAATAGGAAACCACAAAAAAGCAAATAGCATAATTAAAGGAAATCAAATGTAAACTAACTAAATTGGCGGCGTAAAAAAGGAAATAGCATAATTTAAGCTAATTGATTCGTATCGGAAACCTAATAATGATTTTTAGATAAACAGGGGACATAACTCTTACTTAGCAAATTATATTTAATTTCTTATGTGGCACCATTTAATCAACAAGATAAGCCAACAGAAGAGAGGGGTGGGCGGAGCAGTGAATCCGAGTTATGCTTTTTTGTTTCTTTTGTCATAGAATTATGCTTCAAAAAATGGAGTTAGCGGTGAGAAATGGGGCTGAAAGTGCCAACAAAAGCAAAGCTGTGTATCATGTAAATTGGGGGATTTTGTCTTTCAATATTATGATCCAACCTCATTGCCGTTCAAATAAGGCTCATTGTTTTGTCTTGGTTTCAAGACCAGAAAAAAAAAAAAAAAGAAAATTTGTTTCTTGTTTTGGTGAGTATATTTTCTGGTTTAATAATGTCATAAGATGCCACGTTTGTTTTGTCACGTAAGATACCAGCATGATGAAAAAATGGGAATTTCATTAGTATATATGAGTAACCTTGACCACCTGCAAGATGGCAGCTGCATAAGATCCATGGATTATCACAAACAAAAAAAGAATAAATAACCTTCATAAGTAGCGCCCCCCCCCCCCCCCCCCCCCACTAAACCAACCACCAGGATACTATTCCAAATGTCTAATATCATATATTCATCAACCAATTCGCTCCAGAATATTAAAAACACAGACACACCAAACACATTAGAAGCTCAGTAATTACATCAAAGAGAAAACATGATTCATAATGCAAGCACAGGAACTCCAAAATTGTCCTCCCAGAGCTCTAGTTCATTGGGAAACAGAGTAAAGCACCAAAACAAGGATTCCTAAGAGTAAACTGAAAGCAGAAAGATACAAGAAACCCAAAAAGTATAAAAACCAATCAGGCAACCATGGCCTTTGCATGCATGTCTTACTGCACAAAATTATAACAATAAAGCTGACAACCCAAAGTAGACCTGAGGAAAATAACTCATTCAAAGTTTTAATGTCAAATCTGGTGTTGAGCCCTCTATGTCTGCTTGTGGATTCACCTCTGTAAAACTCAAATCTGAACTTCCAGTCTGCATGAAATTTTGATGAGTATTACCTACTCCTGCAACCTGCCGGAAACTACCAGGCCACAACAGTTCTGCCCCTTCATCCTCCAAGAATATTGGCAAGTTAAGATATCCTTGCTCAAATCTTGCATTGTTTTTAATCTCAGGAGGCCTCATTGTTGGTGATAAACCATGGTGCAGTGAAGAGTGCGCTTTTATCCCCAAGGACTTGAAAGAACCGTGCAGAGGGAGAGATGCTAGAGAGGCATACCTCTCAGAGAAAAACCCCATTCGCATAGCTCGCTTTGCCAATGTTCTTTCTCTCTTGTGTGCATTCTGGTGCCCTCCAAGTGCCTGTGAGCTAAAAAATTTCCGCTGGCAGTAATTGCAAGAGAAAACTCGTGGGAAGGTTGCTGCTGTAGCTTGAGAGACAGGTTCATTGCTACTTTCACCAGTGCTTGAGAAAGAGAGTCCCACGGAATCTCCTGCCGCCAACTCATTATTGTTGAAGTTGAGGGTTAAGTCGAGGAAAATAGGATCTGAATATGGATGAACCCCTAATGAATTCTTGAAATTGGAAGAGCTAGTCTGGCTGTCACAACAAGGACCTGCAGAGGTTTCTTGAATAGATATGTTGGAAGCAACATTGCTGCTAACTTCAGATTCATTTTCAGCAGAGGCCTCCACTTCAAGATAAAAGTTTGGTTTCATGACTTATCCGTACTTAACTTGCAAAGCTAATTTACAACATTAAGTGCAGCAATCAATCCCAGAATAAGATCTATTTCAAAGCTTGCAGGGGAAAGAATTACTTGTCCTGCAATATTGCAAGCAATGCATATTTATCAGAACATATTTTATTAGCATCAACACAAAAATTTCTTGGCTCAACTTGGTCTCGGTAATAATTTACACTCTTCAAATCTGACATGAACCAGATGCAGAACTATTTTTCCTCTAGACAGAAGGGGTCTCATATTACAGGAACAGACATATACTAGAAGTTGCGTGCCCCTAATCCAAGTGAATGCTGTTGAAACTAAAACATAACAAGATATTTCACATAGGACAAAAGACAGATCCATGGTTATCTCCTCCTTTGTGGAAGCCAAGTAGCCCTAGCACAGAAGCACATTTTTAAACATCCAGCATGTCTTATGATTGAAGTGCGTGGACTAAATTCCCTGCTGAAAAAGCGCTGCTATTGACCAAATAGTAGGGTGATTTTAATTCTCAGGTATCAGCTGATGGCAGAATGGGTTCTATACACTGCTAGCCATTCAAGGAGCTGATATATAGTATAAACTTTGCTACAATATTACCGTCCAATTGGTAGTATATCAGAGGCCACAACCTCCAAACGAAAAAATAACAACAAAGCCAACTATTTCTTGTATCTTTGTACAAATTTTGCTCCCAAGTATGCTGAAGTAGGACTAATATCTATTGAATTCAAGAAGAATTTAGTAATGGTAGATCCAGTCACAAAAGACAATGATTAGAAATGTAATATCTTCAAAGCAAAATCTATCTACGATCTATTGTAGGTATTTGGCTGAGAGTCTTTGTTCGTACAATTCAAATCAATCACGCTCATCACAGGCAAGGTTTTAGCATCATCTATTCCCAGGAACACCATGTCAAGAACCCAAGTAATCTCAAAAGTACAAGCCAATGGGTAAAGGCCAAAAATGGCTTATATCTCTAACATGCCCCCTTACATAAAAAACACTCTAGGCTTGAAGTGTGGATAAAGCAGAATCTCATTGAAAAAAAGCCAACTACACCTAAGGCTTAAGCTATTTGGTGAAGCCCAAGATTGGTTTACATCTCTTAACAGCTTCATCACCCTATTTTGCTTATTTAAAGTCATCTAAAATGATCTTTAAAACTAGTATCCTTACATGGTGCTCTCAAAACCATCTATTTGTGATCCTCTGGTCATATGTAAGGTCAAAACAAGAAAAGGATGCCAAATCAGACTGGAATATCCAACTGAACTCTTTGAATGAGGAACTGCTGGTGACTTTATTGTGACCTAAGTTTGTTATATGACCCACTCTGTGACAAGTATGTGAAATCTGGAATAAATTATCAAGGAGGCAGGATATGAACTGTAAATTTACCAATCTATAGTGACAACAACTTTCACCATGACATCATTATTATCAATAATTTTGGAAATCAAATTCCGGTTGTTGTTCACTTTAATAGTCTAATTAGAAACAAACTCATATCTTATCTCAAATCAACCTAGAATCTTGTCCGGGAATTCTTTGCAATTAAAGATTTCCAACAAAACAGGGGACCTAGGCGATTAAACATCAAAATTGCATGTACGTTAATCCTGAAACAGTTATCACTGAAAAAGATGAAAACCAAACTTTTGCACTGGAACTCTATCAGTTTGTTAGTGCAGGGCAAGATTGAGAGACGGTAAGACATCGAGTGAGCATGCAAGCACACATGACAAGACAAATAAGAAAAACAATATTTCTACTAAGGAGAAATAACATTTATGTATCCTTTAAAAGAGAATTGCATGCAGATGTTTGTTTCATCTTCGTCCCTGCAAATTCTCCACGAAACCTATTTCGGTTTTTCATCGTATATGAAACGAAATTACTTTATCATGAACAAAAACACAGATTTACCACACAGGAAAACCTTACTTGGATAGTACAAGGACCAAAATTAGCTCAGAACCTTGAGGATGGAGGCAGAGTTTGCTAGTCGGGGAAATAAGGCAAAACGGGAGCAAGGACGATAGAACGTTAAAGGTAGACTTCGCTAACCATTTTAGCGATTCTAAAAGCTCTCCAGGAACCAAGAAAGACTACAGACAAGAAAATCCAAAACAAGAAGACAATCAGTACAGAGATGACAGTAAAAGAGATATATATACCCTCTCAAGTCTCAAGATCAAGTGGACATGGCTTTCTTCTGAACTCAGCTAAAAACTGCTTTGGAATTGGAGACATCTACTTCAAGTGTTGCTTTCTTCGTATGGCTGATTAATAGAAGACAAAACAGTTTTTGTGGGTTTTCTATGTTTCCTTGGTCATCTGGTTTTCTATGTTTCTGAAACACTAAAAGGGGGTTAAGTTGATAGTGTTTCTTTTTATTTAAAAGAAAAATATTTTTTAAACAGAAGAGGAATAAATATGAGGGAAGAGAAAATGAGGAAAGAGAGTAAGAGACACGGAGAGATGGTGGGCATTGATGTTTAATTATGGGAAAGCAAAGGTAAGATGGGAGTGGCGGGTTGGAGGGGACAGTGGTGGGACGTCGGAGAAGTCAGAGGGAAAAGAATTGTTGGGATAAATTTAACAAAGAATATGAAGATATGATCAACGCTACTCTCTCGAAAGTCCGAGTCAGTTTACTTCTATGTAAAATTTTGGGCTTTTCCAAAAACAACAACGGCTTCCCCACATTTAAAGTTCAAACTTTCAACAGGGTTGATTGTACAAACGATGAGAAAGAAACATAAGCAAAAACAAGCAAACAGTGTAGTCATTATTCCCACTAAAGATTCTCTGCCCTTCTCTCTCTCTTTCTTTCTCCCACTTCAAAAGCGTCTCAGATAACTCCACAATGCATGGGGTCGGCTTTCGTAGTTTCATGTATTTGGTTCCATCTATCACGTCTAGCATAACTACTACCTTCATCTTATTCAGACTACAATATAAATTAATGCATGCATACTATGCCATAACATCATTTGTTCCTCCAATTATTTTAACAACCCCACTCAGCAAAAATAATAGAGCACCTATCCTTCCCAACAGATCAACCATTTTATATTATGAATCATTGTGATCACTTTTTTTCCTTGTTCTTTTTTTTTATAATCCTTATAATCCTTGCAATTCTCCTCAATGGTAATTCTGTGTCGCTTTCAAGTTGAAGATGACATTTAACTGTAAAGAAACTACGGTTGAAGCAAGTAAATTTTAACGTAAAACTTGGTCCAAAAAGCTAATAATCACCACAAATATAGATGATGATCTATAACCCTTTTACCAGATTTGTCAAATCTTTTTTGAATAATCTCACCAATCTAGCAAATTTAACCCATTCAAATTGCTTCTCTGAGGAATATAGTCAAACAGCATGCCTGTCAAAATAGAATTTGTGAATGTTTGTGGTCGTTTTTCTTAGCGAAAGAGACAACTAGAGCTATTACCTAGGACATAGGAAGCCAACTTGAGATAAACTACTCAATTTATGATAAACCCATCAATGGAAAGAGATTGGAGAGTACCATGGCCTTCAATCTCCATCATTAAGATGACATTGTTAAGGAGAAGATAAAGGGATGGTCCATTATTCCACGCACGATATTAGAGAAGCATCTTTTAAAACTGGAAGCGCCTCTTTTTCCTTTCTCGTGTTTCTTTAATTTCGGCCACGCGAATAGCTATCCTATCGCTTATGAGCACCAGCACAGACACATTAGCATAAGCTAACGTAGCCATAGGCTAGCAACATCCGTCAATCCTTTACTTTTTTAACAAAAGGGAAAGTTAGTTCACCAATTTAACTGCCTCTCATTCTTTATTTCTCTAATCAAACAAATTAAAATGCCAAAAAAATGCAAAAGAAAATATTGTGAAAGTTGAAAGATGAAATTGGGTTTTGTCTTGCCCCCATTTTGTAGAGAAATACAATGATATAATTACACACTTAATTGCCAAATGCACTTAAATCATTCTATTACCCAATTATCTCCTAATCAAATTTTTTTTTTTAGAAAGAAAGACACAAATTAATATGATTTACTTAGAATAATACAAAAATTTTTGAGTTCCTTGTGTGGCTTCAATTTTTATTAGCTATGTAAAATAAACTTGTAACATATCTTTAACACATTTGCATTACACACACGTGTACGTGTGTATATATATATATATATATATATATATATATATATATATATATATATATATATATATATATGAAAACAATAGGTTTATTTGGATGTGGTGGAGTAAGATTGATTTTGAATAAAATTACCAAAAAGTAGGTATATGAAATATGCTAGCCTCATTTAATAAAGGAATAATAGAGATATTTTTGTAAGAAATGGTAGGACTCATATTTTGTTGTACAATTGAAGTATGCAAACAGATACATGGAAATTTAAACCTTATAGTTTGGGTATATTTTTTCAAGAAGCAAGGGCACAAATGGTCTCTTCAATTTTTAAAAAGAGTAAATTAATCACTTAATTTTTTATTTAGATAAATTAATCCATCTAAAAGTGATATCAAGCCAATTTAGTCTTTCTAAAAATAAAATCAAGCAAATTTAGTCTCCTAGAATTATACATAAAATGTGTTATACAATCAAATGGCATCAATCAAGCCCTAACAACCAAGTGCCCACTTGCTTTGCTCCCAAAATGACATGAATATCTTCTTCGTCCACCAAGCCCTGATTATAAAAGATGAGGGACAATAACTTTCTCAACAGAGTAAAGGGGCAACGGCTCTCTTTCGACACGTAAATGTAGTCAAGGTACATTAAATGCTAATAAATGAGATTAGAAGTCCATGAAGGCTTTGGCGAGCCACGTCCTAAATGCATAAATGGAATTTTTGGTTTTCCCAAGAAGAGAGATTAAATTTGTTTAATTTTATTTTTAAAAGAATTAATTTGTTTAAATTAAAAATTAATGAAATTAATTTGTTCTTTTAAAAAAATAAAAAAACTATTTAACCAAAAAATAAATAGAGAAACATTTGCACTCTTACTAGCTTTTGGAATCTAGGAATCATATTTTATAATTTAGTTGTCCATATAATCACATTTTATAATTTAATCATCAATATATTTTACGTCAAGATTCTACAACTTAAAATTCGTACAATGAGCATTGCTTTCCACATTATTCACCCTTGTACGGACGGTGTGTTTTGCACTTTGCATATGTTTATGGTTCCAGACAGTGTCCATATCAGGATAAGGTAGAATAAATCTGCCCATAAAATGAATTCTTTTTGGCAAATTAGAGATCTGCTCCTGCAAGGCTGTCACCTGGTAAGGTTCCACTCCACAGTAGTAAAATAATGCAATTATATTTACAAGTGGTATCTTAACATTTGCATCACATCAAAAACCAAGCTTCTTGTGTGTTTCACCAAAACAAGAATATTTTAACCAAATCTAAATGTACCATTTTCAACCAAACATAGGATTCCAACTGTAACATTAATTATATTTGGTATCAGGATTATACTTACTACATCTCCAACAGTAAAACATGATATTAAATGAGGTGTAGTGATAAGTAGTTTGGAGATAGTATTATATGAAAATCTAAGTTTTATTCTCTCTATCGCATTTATAAAAAACAAGAAATATCTCTAGAGCTAAAACCGTGTATTAGCCAAAGAATACCGCTCAAAATTCGAATTTTCTAATATGTATATCAGGTTCTTCAAGGAATGTTAGGGGTGGTAGCTGTATTCTTTGGATTGGAATTTTCTAACTTCTAATTTTAAAAGTCAATGATAACTTAAGTAAGAGATAAAAAAAAAAGAAGGAGAAAAATAGAGACTTTTAATTTAGATATATTTGTGCAAATAGAGAAAAATAAAAAAATCCAACTTAGAGCTTCATCCTTAATGCATGCTGCATCAACAAATTTTATAAAAAAAAGAATAAAAGATTTGATTTGGGGCGAATTAACTCTCATAAATTGTTCATTTATAGCCACATAGCAAGCCATTGGACAATTTTTATTACATAGAAGATAACAGGGTTTGGATATTTTACTTTTTTCTGAAAAAAATATGAATGCTCTATTTTTTAATAATTTAAAGATAGGAATGTAATAAAAGAAAAATAAATATAATATTAAAAAAAAATAAGTAAAATTCATAAATATAAAAGAGAGATAAAAGTTTTTAAAATTAAATAATAATAAAAATAAAAAATCTAAATCCAAGATAATGGATGGAGAAGGAATATAAAAAGAGAAGGAATATGAGGAGAAAGAGCACTGGGCTAATGGGCTGACTGGGTAGGTCTTATAAAGTAGACCTATCTTGCAAGGAGTGCTTTATGAAGAACATATCTCTGCACAATTGTATCCCGAAGCATGCTTTTAGGTCGAACCAGCCAAAGTAAACATGATATTTTAATAGAGCATTAGAGGCTTAAGCACATGTTCAAAGGGAATTAGTCTTTTAACACCCAAAAAGACCGAGAAAGTGGCAGTGGATGAACAGAGAAGACCTAAGCTTCTCAAAGCAGAGCAATTTTGTATGGACTTTTGGTCATGCAAGGGTTCTTAGACTGGGGATACCTACTATTTAGCCCATTAAGGCCTAAGCACATGTTCAAAGCAGATTAGACTCTGATAAAGACAAATATCAAAGATCCCGACGAATGCAGCTTCGACATATCGTATCCACGTGTGTTTGGTCTTGTCCAATTGAAACCTCTTCACAAAAGAAAGTCACTTTAAATGAAACTCGATCACACAAATGGCACGTGGCCAGGCGACACTCTTGCTTTTGGTCACGGCAGATGGAGACAAGTCCATGTCTCCGCCGCTTAGCACAGTTCCCAACACGCCGCTCGTCACCACCACCTTAGCCACCGTGACTGTCTCCACAGTGGTCCCCCACCGTCGTGAATCCACCACACACGAAACCGTCCGATTCCTATCTTGTATGTTACAGTTTAATGCATATATCTAGCTAATTATGGTTAGTGTCAGTATTGTAGCTCCAATTACACATTCTCCCACTTGGCTGAAGGCTCTTGATATACTCTCATGCTTCCTTACTTTATATTTGTACCATAAAAATATAGTTAGTTTTGATTAGTTAGAGCCCACCACAGAGCAGGATTGATGGCATATGCTCAAATTGATAAGCATATATATAATATATAACCATGTCTTTTGCAAGTTGAATTACTTTGAAACACTTGTTCATGATTCCAAGTTCTTGGAGAGCCTGCCTTGGAAGATTCTGATCTTCAACTTTTTTTTTTTTTTTTTGGTTTACATACGACTCCAAGATGGAGTGAAGAGCAGGAGAGGGGATTAAACTGGTGCCACCACAAGGGATGGCACCTCCTATGCCACATGAGCCGAAGGCTCTAGGCTTGATGTTCAACTATACCTTTAACATCTTGATCCCACTTTGCAATACATTTTTCAGTTGATACCAAACTAGCATTGATCAACACCAAATAGTCTTTTAGGATTTGAAGAAGAGGTAACAAGTTATATTGTGTTATTTTTATAATTTTATTTTTAATGTAAAATTTAAATTATTAAATATATCAAATCTAATAAATTAAATTATAAGATTCAAAAATACTGATTCATGAAATATTGTTGCTCTCACAATCTCATAATAAATTATAAGAGCAGTTTTTTTGGACGATGCAATTATGTCCATAAACAAGCAAGCAAACACTAACAATGGTGGCTTTGACATTTGGAAAACGAAACTCATAAGTAGAGGGAGCATGTGTTCCCTTTATGTTTTAGAAATAGAAAAAAAATTACGGAAGAGAGAAAAAAAATGTAAAAGAGTTTTATAAGTTATGTGCAAAATTTATATATATATATATATAACTCCAAAATTTTAGGCATGTTTGAATTGACTTCCACAATCAATTTTGGAAGCCTAAATCAATTGCAATATTATTTTGGGTTGTTTGGGGTACTCAAATTGGATTCAGTGTTGTTAACATGTGGCCCAACAAAATTGCATTCACAGCATTATCTACGCCCCTGATACCAGGTGACTCAAAATGCTTTGGCTTTTTTATAATACAGAGATGCTTGACGTTAACCAGTCCTACCTTAGGCATGGCTCTAGTTGCACTGCACATTTCACGCTACAAACAAGAACCTGTGTAACATCAATCTACATTCCGTAAGCCACTAAGAGATCAGTTTGTGTAGATCTTCCGTGGAAAAGTAAACAAAAAAAAAAAAAAAAAGAAATCCGGGGTTGGGTTAGTCCTGATTGGCTCGGTATCCATCCAACCCAGTTCTGATAAAAAAAAAAAGTTAAAATTTTTTAAATTAAATTTTATTGAACCTAACCTTACTTATTATGATAATTTGGACTAAAATTGAGAGCTCTATCCTAGCATTGGATAAATACTGTTTAGTGCCATCAGTGTATCAGAATCCACTGGAGTGCATAGTGGTGTTCATGCATATTGCACAGCAACAACGTTTAGGCTAAGCACAAATATAATTTGTGTGGAGTGCATAACAAATCTCATTTATGTCCATAATAACTTTTTTTAATGCCGAAATCACTTATAGTTCTATAACGAAGGCTGCAAAATTTACAGTTAAATTAAAGAATATGATATACTTTAGAGAATAAAGTAAAAATAAATATTTATCAATTCAAAAATTTAAGAGTAAATTATTTAAAGTGCATACATTATTATTTACTTATATATACCACATAATAATCTATACTTATCATTTTATTTATCAGTAATTCACTCATTATATTTATATTCTAACTTATAGTGTGTATTTTAAAAAAGCTCAATTTGTACATCAATGCAATATGTATGTTTATTACCAAAATACAAATTTATTCCTACTATTTTACTATAATATAAAACTTACATTTATTGAGTGTAAATTTTTAAATTTGTTAGATTTAATAATTTATATTATAAATTTAATAAATTAATAATTAAATTTTATAAATTGAGTATTGTGTGAAAAATATAAAAAGAAGGAAACCATTACCAAAGTAGGGTGCTAATGAAATATTTACGGAAGAAGCCCATAAGCCAATAATTTAGAGAAATGAAGGTCTTATGTTCCAAGTCAGGAAAAGGAGTGTATTAGCACCCATAGAGATATTGGAGAGAAAAAAAATGAAATAAGAAATTCAAATGGGAGAGTAAGAAAAATTTGAGAGTGTTCAACGTAAATATATCAATGCCCATAATTTAATGTGTAATGCTGTCAGAAAGGTCCAAATAAGATCAGGCCCATGATAATCAACTTTGGATTAGATGCCAAGCTTTATATGGGTTAACCCAAGAAGTTTCCCTCCAAACATGGTACCAATTGTTGGGTATGTTCTTTTGCTCTTCGTTCCACCAAACAATTAGCTATATATATGTACTTTTTCTTTGTTGTATCCCCAAAATTGAGTCGGCAATAGCTGTCTTACTTTCAACATGTCTATGTTATATATAAAAGTTCAAAGGTAAGAAATATTTAGTGGACCATTACACTCTTTTTAAGCTTTTAAATTTCACTTTTTTTATTATGTTATTTTAATACAAATGTAATTTTTAAAATTTTTGCATTTTAATAGAATTAGCTTTTGTTATTACAATTATTTTCTAAATTATAATAAAATTATTTTTATCAATTAAAAAAATTTCAAAAGAATATGTTTAGTTACAATATTAATTAGTATTTTTCTTTTTTTAATTAGTTTTGTTATTATAATATTGTTTTGATTCGAATGGAATTACTTTTCCTAATTACAACATTTTTAAATACTTCATTTTAATATAATTAGTTTTTCTGATTATTGATATTCCAATATAAGTAGCTTTTGCTTAATTACAATTGATTTTTTAAATTATTTTTTCTTCTATTAAGCATAATAAGATTAATCAATATGTATGTAACTCTTTAGATTGAGGTGTTGATTACAGTTATTGGTTTCAAAAAATAAGATAAAATAAAAGCTTTTCAACAATAAGGACCATGATAGACAAAAATAAATCATATCATAACTTTTATATTATATTATATCAATTTATAATGTAAATTTCTTCTACCCACGTATATGCTAAAAGCTAGTTCAATTAAATATCAATACTAGAAAAATTGAAATTTTTGTTGGATTTTTTTTGACAGATATAAGATTGATTAGAAATAACAACAAATAATTGACTCAATGGCATTTTCGTTGGATATCCATGAGAAATTGTGGTAAGAGGTGAGAACATTGTACCCACAAATTAATTGGTAGCGAAGTAGCCCAAAACTTTTTATTGATAGATTTTATCAAATGATAAAACTACTAATAAAATTATTTGTTATTTTACCTATGGCTCCCTCACCAATAAAAATAAAAGGACATTAATTGATCTATTACCTAAAAGGTCATATAACATATTACTAGAAGTAACGTTGCTAGTAATATTACAATGTATGCAATTTCCTTTTACCAAGAGAAAAGACCGTTGGTGATATTAGTTTTGATGCATTGGGGCATGGCCAAGTCTCATGTGATTTCCTTTTACTGGGGGCATTGACTGCCGGTAATATAAGTTATCATATATGAATCTCTCTAATTATCGATAGCATAACAATAGGTAATGCTATAATCCTTAAATGCATGCACTATAGCAACAAAGCATTTAGTTTTACAAGAAGCGCTACCATCGGTAATAATAGAATCGTATATGAATTGTTTCACATTGAACATCCAACCTATTGCGATTTCTTTTTACTGGTGGTTTGCTACCAATAATTTTGTAATCCATACATGAATCACAACCACAAATACATTGGGATAGTCAACCATGTTGTTTTACTGGCAGTATTACTATTGATAATAATAGAATTGTACATAAACACTTCTGCATCAACACAGCCAACTGGTAGCAATTTCTTTTATACTGGCTGTTATACTTGTTGGTAATATTAGAATCTGTACATGAATCACTACTACTGATGCATTGGGGGAAGCGACCATTTTGTTTTATTGGCGATGTTACCGCTAGTAATTATAGTACTATACATGAATATTTTTGCATCGAAATAATTGACCATTTGCAATTTCCTTTTATTGGTAATTTTACAGCAGGTAATATAGGAATTCGTACATGAACACCTGTGATCGATGTATTGAGAGAGGCCACCATCTTGTTTTATTATGACTGCTCATGAATCACAATGATTGACGCATTGGGGCAACCAATAGGTAGCATAATCCTTTTGCCAATGGTTTAAGCCACTTGTAAAGCATAAAAAATTGTGTCATTGGTTACAAAAAATGGCACCAAAATTTATTACTTGCTAGTGAAAAAAATTTGAAAAATTTTTATTTTACTAGTGGCTAAAACTGCCAATAAATTAACTATATATATATGAATTCAAACACTTTCCCCTCACTCTCACGCCCCTTTCCTCTCTTTTCCTTTCTCCTTCTCTCCTTTTTCTCCCTCTATCACTCCACTCCCATCCTCACCGCTAGTGATTTCTTGCCAATGTATGGGTTTCCGATGTGAGCTCCAGCCACCATTCTCCCTCCCTTACTTGGGTAAACATTTCCCCCCTCCCTAACCTCTATTTTCATATCTTTGTCTCGCATGGCCCTTATTTCTATCTCTATTCTCTTCTTCCCTTATGATTGTAGTTTAAAAAACTTAATCAAATTGTTATGTTTATAGGGAAGATGATTTAGATTTTAGAAGATATGGATTATTGCTGTTGATCATAGAAATTGTATTAATATTAATCTATTCTAATTTACAAGTTGAATTACACCTTATGTATTTGAATGCACGTGACATTGCGTCTATATAATAGGGAGTAATAAAAGTGTTAGAAATTTGTTATATAGTAAGTGTTTTGATCTCACTAATGAGGTAATCACCCAAAAGTGGCCAAGAAATTTAAGGGGAAATGATAGACAGTCTGCCTATCATTTTTCTTTAGATTTTTGTGCCTTTTTGGGGTAATTATGTAATAGTAACAATAATGTCCTAATGGTATAAAAACCTTTAACATTTTCTCCAATTCGTATTATACCAAAGTCGCATGTAATAAGATATGTAGGGTGTTATTTGGCTTGTAAGGTAGTATAATTATTTCCGATGGATATTGCTAAATCTCATTTTACTACTAAGACAAATTAGTGATTGCTTGGATTTAGCATGGTTATTTACTCTGCCTACTTTTAATGTAATTATTTGTTATTTTGTAAGTTTGAACAAACATGTGGATATGGCAAAGATTTTCAATCTCATACATTTATTCTTGTTGATCTTTTGTGAAATAATTATTCAAACAATACAATTATTTTAGGCTCAGCAAGAATGGATTTTGGGATTGAAAATCTATACCACTTTCATATATCCTTTTTAAAAATATAAATATAATTATTTTTGGTAGCCTTTGCCAGTGGTATGTTAGATGCAATTATTTTTACTGAGGGACAAACTTGCTTATTAAATTCAAATGTATTGCATATTTTAATTTTAGTTAATTTTACTAGAGGTCTTATTCGTTGATAATATGCATTTTTAATTGTATTTTCTGAGGAGATTTTAGTTGTTTGTAAAAGTAAAGTGTCAAACATTAATCATTGAGATAAATTAATTAATTTATCATTTGACATTTTTTTTATCGATAGTATTAAATAATATTACCAGTAGATATAGTATTGATCATAAACTATTACTAATAGCACTTTTATTAACTGATTAAAATTTGACAAAAAGGCCATAAAAAATTGATTGTACCATTGGAATTTCAATTTTACCAGTAGGTATTGGCCGTGGGAAATGGAAAATTTTTTGTAGTGAATGAGAAAGATATAGTAATGCATTTAAAAAAGAAAAAGAAAAAGAGCTACTAGCCAACCCCATTGTAGCTTCCCCAAGAAAGATGGGGATTGACCAACTTTGGAGAGTAATCATAGTTCAAATGATTGTAATCTAATAGTATTTATCTTTAGTTGATTGCAATATAATATTCAACCAAAAACTTTTTTTTAGGAACTTTCTATTGTAAAATGTAAAAATCTTTTTTGTATAAAAGAATGTAGTACACTAAAATTATTTCTATTAAAATTAATAA
This sequence comes from Dicorynia guianensis, assembly GCA_037013595.1. NCBI lineage: Eukaryota > Viridiplantae > Streptophyta > Magnoliopsida > Fabales > Fabaceae > Dicorynia > Dicorynia guianensis. Next base: position 16,049,841 of record JASUAB010000002.1, on the reverse strand, counting down.
TCTGTGACTACTAAAAAATACTAGCAAATAACCCATGAGATAGCCACCAAACACTAGAAGAAATTTTGGTATTACTGAGGGATAAATTCCAATTTGAAATCAAAATCCGTTGGTAAAAATTTTTGACAAAGGGCTTATCAAGGGAGTTTCTTTTTACTAAGAAATTTATCTCTTAGGAATATTGAAATTTCTTGTAGTGAAAGATTAGGGTGGTCATAAACCGTCTACCTAATGTGAACCTATTTGAAATCATTAAAAAATTGTGCTTAATTCCATTTAGGTTGGAGTGTGGATTAGTGTGGGTGAGACATCAACTAGAGTTAATTTCACACAGCTAGAATCGGCTCTCTAAATTCTAACTTGTGGAAACTCAATTCAAATTAACTTTTAAGACTAGGTTGAACCCATTACCCAAACCAATTGTCCTTATTCTCTCCTTTGACAGTCAATGCCCTCATTCTCTAAATCTCTTCTCCTCTTTCCCTTCTTTGTCTTCTCCTTAGATGGTTGGGCTCCATCGATAGTGATCGAATCTATAGTGAAGTTGATCGATGGCATTGCATCTTGACACTAGTAGTGATAAGGACTCAATTATTATTACAAGAAATTTTAGTAGTATCAAGGGATAAATTCTTAATAAAATTAAATTCCTTTAGTAAACTCCTCGTCTAAAATTTTTACTAATGAATTTGTGATTTTTTGCATAGGGATTTATCATTTAGTAATACTGAAGTTTCTTGTAGTGGGTAGTATGATTTAGTGATTCTATGCAAAGTCATGGCATAACTCTAATAGGTTAGGCTAGGACGATGGCAGTGTCCACAACTCTTGTTAGTGCTCTGCCTCTATTTTTCAAAGCCCAACAGGGAAATTTTAAGTTGAATGGAATAATTGAGTTTGATGGTGCTTGGTTGTGGGAATTCCAAAGAGCTTAATTTTTTGGATCTAGTTTCAAGATGTAGTGATGGACTATGTTCCATGTACTTTCATGGAGGAAAACCTTGTATATTCATCTTCCCTTTTCAACATTGCAAATTAGGGGAAATTTTGGCTTTTTGCATATATATATATATATTCTCATTTCTTCCCCATTTGAAACTGAAAAACTAAGACCATCTTCAACCCGAGGCAATCTACTCATTACCACCCAAACTATTTCAAACTAAAATTGTTAAGTACATGCTATAACTCCGGTGAAACCAGTCTCATTCAGAAAAAGATTTGGGTTTAATCAATTTGTGTGTTTATCCCCAACCTAACTCATCTCACCCAATGACACAAGACTAAATGAAGGTAAAAGAAGATTGGAGAGACAACGCAAAGTGCCATAATGGCATCTAGACTTTGTAGTCACAGGGGGTACATCTTTATTAGCTCAGGGTTAGTTAGGGGAATATTCTGACAACTTTTAATAGAATTGGTTAGCAATTAGGGTGTAGCTGAGTTAAAGGTGGTGTAATGCATACTATAAATAGATGACATGAAATAAAAGAAGGCATGAAAAAGCATTTTAGTAACAAATCTCTTTACTCTTTTCTCTTTAACTCTCTCGGAGTCCATGGCAAGACTCGAAGTTGTCAGCCCATAGCTATCATTTTGGTGCTTTCATTCTTGAACTCCTTTAGTAATGACAGAAGGTATTAGGATGGTAGTTGCTTGACTAAATGAAGAACACATTCACAAAACTATAGTCCACGACAATCAGTAGTAGCATTAGGCATACTCCTCCAGGACATGAACATCAAAATCCCAAATATGAAAATTCAAGTGGAGCAAGGGTTTCACAGTAGGAACGAGAATCACCATGATGAATTAGTACAAAATGAGGCACAGAATGATGGTTTGAAATTAACCATACATTGATTTAACAAAAATGATCTAGTTGGATGGATCTTAGCAAAGCAATATTTCAAATTTCATGAAGTTTCTGAAGACATCATTTTTTGATTACTTCCTTCTATATGGATGGGCAAGCTTTGGCATGGTTTTGATGGATGCAAAAAAATCATTAGCTTTAATCATGGTCAGTGTTTCTAGAGGCTCTAAAAACACAGTTTGATTCATCAAAACATTGTGATTTGCAGGGGGATTAGCTAAGTTAGTTCAAACAAGCATTGTCTATGACTACTTGGCTTAGTTGGAAGACCTTTCTAATCATGTCATTTGAGTTTCTGATTCATTCTTGTAGAGTTACTTTGAATTAGGACTTAAACCCAAAATCAAACAAGAAATCTAAGCTTTTTGACCTCAGTCCATGATGTAAGCTGCCATTCTTGCTAAATTAATAGAACAAAAATGGTAGGAAGAAGATGAAGGGAAGAAACAAGAAGGTTAGGCATAAAAAGGTATTTTGCCAATGCCTAGTTTTCACATAGAACTGCACCCTAAAACTGCCTAACACTAGCCATGGAAGCCTCTTAGCAAACATTGCCAATCAAAAGGTTAACCACAACCACAATGATTGAAAGAAGAGAAAAAGGATTATGTTATAATTGTGATGAAAAACTCCACAAAGGTCATATATGCAAAGGCAAGATGTTTACTCTAATGTTATTTGCTGATAGTGATAATTGAATGGAAGAAACAAAGGTGATGCTTAAGGAAGATATTATACTTGATATTAGTTGCCATGTGTTAATAGGTCAAGATTCACCTTGAAAACTAAGAGTGCTTAGCAAGATCAAAAATAAGGCTCTAAAAATCTTAATAGATTGAGGATCTACACATAATTTCATCCAAACCAAGTTAGACCAGACTCTAAAATTACCTTGCAATCTTCTAAAATTTCAAAGTAATGGTTGGCAATGGAACTATTTTAGAATATTTGGGCATTTGCCCATAATTACTAATTACGATACAAGGATATGAATTTTTTATAGACTGCTATGGTCTACAAATACAAGCTGCTAAAATTGTTTCAAGAGTCCAATGGCTTGAATTACTAGGGAGGGTGGTCATCGATTATAGAAGTCTATCAATGGAGTTTATGTTAAATGGTCAAAAGGTCTTATTGCATGGGGTACGAGGTCCATCCGTTAGACAAGTCAATTTAAATGCAATAAGAAAGTTGGGTCAACATGAGGAAGTGGGCTAGTATTACCATTTAATGTCCATAAGTCCAACACATACACTGTCTGTGACAATCATAGAGCTTAAAACTCCACCTGAGATTAAACAAGTTCTAAATGACTATTAGTTCATTTTTTTAGGAGCACAAGTCTCTTCCACCAAGACAAACTATAGATCATTATATTCATTTGGTTCTAGTAATAATGCCAGTTAATGTAAGGCTGTACCAATATCCTTATTCCTAAAAGATTGAAATTGAAAACTAGTCCAAGAAATTATGCAATCAGGGATAATTCAACCCATTAGGAGCACTTATTCATCACCAGTCCTCTTAGTGAAGAAGAAAAATGGTTCATGGTACTTTTATGTGGACTATCACACCTTAAATCAAATTATTATTCCCAATAAGTTTCCCATACCAATGGTGGATGAACTTTTAGATGAGTTTCATGGCACTAGAATATTTTCTAAACTAGAACTAAGAGCTAAGTATCATCAAATTTGAATGGTAGAAAAAGATATTTGTAAAATAGCCTTCCAAATGAATGATGGCCATTATGAATTTGTGGTCATGTCATTTGGCATAAGTAATGCACCAGTTACCTTCCAAGAAATGATGAACACGATTTTGAAACCTTAATTGAGATGCTTTGCATATGTGTTTTTTTATGTCATTCTCATTTACAGTTAGACCACCATGGAACATGTTGGCCACTTAAGGATCATTCTTGATTATTTGAAATCTAATTAACTTTTATCAAAGTGCATCAAATGTGCCTTTGCCCAACAATAGATTGAATACCTTAGGCATGTTATGAGAAGTGTGGGTATGGCCCTAGATCCAGGAAAGATTAAGAAAATTAAGGAATGGCTTGTTTCGACAACTATTAGACAACTTCATAGTTTTTTAGGGTTTTCTAGATACTACAGGTATTTTATGAAAAATTATGCTACTATTGCAACTCCTTTGACAAATTTGCTACATAAAGATGCATTTCAATGGGAGCCCAAGTGTTATGAAGCTTTTGACACACTAAAACAAGCTCTCACAGTAGTCCATGTTCTAGCTTTACTTGATTTTACAAAATCTTTCATAATTGAAATTGATACTTTTTGCATAGTAGTAAGGGTTGTTTTGGTTCAAGACAATCATTCCCTAGCATTCTTTAGCAAAAAGCTTAGTCCCCACATGCAAAAAGCTTCTACATATGTAAGGGAGCTATGCCCTATTATGGAGGCAGCATTTGTTAGGATCTAAATTTTTTATTAAAATTGATCAAAAGAATATCAAAGGATTGATGCAGCAGGTAATCCAAACTCTTGAGCAATAACATTTTTTTAGTCAAACTTTTGGGGTTTGAATTTGACATCTAGTACAACCTTGGAGCTAGTAATAGAGTTGCATATACCTTGTCTGGACCATGTAGTCAAAGGGAGGAGGTGGTAGGTACTGTAACCACTAAAGAAGCAACAAAAGTTACTAAAGGAAAAGATTGGGTGGACATGACTTCATTGTAGGCTTTGACCTAAGCCATCTATCCACTACTTCATGATTTAAAAAAGAACACCAAATAATTGCCTGACATGCAACAATTATGGAAAGTAGTGAAGACCAACCCAGGATAACATCTTGAAAGCTGGGTTAATTTTTCTCAATGGCTAGATTCTTTTGAGTAGCAAGTATAAGCCTAAATCGACACTTATCGAGGGATTTCATAGTACTCTAATCGCAGGCCATAGGGGTGTTAAGTGCACACAAGCTTGAATTGTGGCCTAATTTTGTTAGCCTCTCATGAAAAGGGACATCAGAAGATATATGCTAACTTGTCTAACTTGCCAAATGGCAAAGCATGAGGTGAAGAACTCTATTAGTCTCCTTCAATCTCTAGCAATATCAATGACAATATGGGAGGAGATTTCAATGAACTTTATTATAGGTTTGTTGCCATCTCACGGAAAGACAACCATCTTCTTGATCATTAACCGCCTATCAAAATATAGTCACTCCCATAATTTGGCAAGCAGGTTTATTATAGCTCACATAGCCAATGTCTTTATCACTAGCACAGTGAAGGTACATGGCATGCCCAAGCCAATTATAAGTGACCACAACTTATTATTCCTTAACCTGGAGAGAATTATTCCATTTGAGTAAGAAAAAATTGTCTTGTAGCATTGCACACCACCCCTAAATGGATAATCAAATAGAGGTGATGAATATGGGGTTGGAACAATACCCGAGATGCTTTATGATGGAGTACCCCTCAAGTTGGGTCCATTTCTTCCTTGGGTTGAGTTTTCATACAACACATCATGGCACTCCACAATGGGATTCAAACCTTTTGAAGTCATCTATGGGTTGCCATTGCCAGTATCATTCCTATGGAAGGCATGGCCATAGAGGTCAAAGTAGCAAAGACCTCCCTTTAAGAATGTGATCTAGTGCTCTATCAACTAAAATAGAGTTTAGCTTGGATTGTAATTGGATGAAATAGATGGTTGATAGGAAGACATGAATTAGAATTTCAAACAAGGCATTTGCTGCTAGTTAAGTTGGAACCTTAAATTCCTTAGCTCAACAAATGTATTTGAAGCTTGCCAAATAATTTTATGAACCTTTTTTAGTGATAGGCAAAGTTGTCAAAATTGCATATTGACTTGAACTTTCGACTTTGGCTAAAATCCATAACGTCTTTCATGTCTCTCTGTTATGGCCATTTCTTCACGATTCTATGTTGTACTTGACATAATTGCTAGTTATATTCATTAACAATCATCCAGTGGTATAACCACTAGCCGTCCTTCAATTTCAAATAGTTAGTGTGGGGCAGAAAAAGGAATGCCAGCTACTCATATAGTGAGAGGTGTTATGCCCAAGGATTCTTCATGGGTTGCGTATAATGATTTTTGTAAAACCTATCTTGAGTTTGGCCTCGAGGGCAAGGTTAGTTTTGGAGATGGTGGGAATGATATATGACTAAATGTAGGTAGAAGAAGATTGGAGAGATCATGCAAAGTGCCATAGTGACATTGAGACTTTGTAGTCACGGGGGGTAGTTAGTGTGGGGTAGAAAGCCAGCTACTCATATAGTGGGAGGAGTTATAGCTTGAAGATTCTTCATGGGTTGCATATAATGATTTTTGTAAAACCTGTCTTGAGTTTAACCTAGGCAAGATTGATATTGGAGATGAAGGGAATGATATGAGACTAAGTGAAGGTAGAAGAAGATTAGAGAGGCAATGCAAAGTGCCATAGTGGCATCAAGACTTTGTAGTCATGGGAGGTATGTCTTTATTAGCTTAAGGGTAGTTAAGGGAATATTGTAACAACTTGTAACATAATTGGTTACATAATTAAGGCATAGTTAAGCTAGAAGAGGTGTGATACATACTATAAATAGATGAAAAGAAATAAAAGAAGGCATGAAAAAGCATTTTAGTAACAAATCTCTTTACTGTCTTCTTTCTAACTCTCTTGGAGTTGATGGCAAGACTTGAAGTTACCAGTCCATAGCTATCACTTGATGCCCACCCATACCAAAGATGTGTTTACACTCTATTTAATAAGATCATTAAATAGAGTAACTAGGAACACAGAGTGTCATAAATGAAACACAGCTTAGGTGAGTGATTTTTAAGCACTGGCATCACTTGTGATGGCCATCATAGTCAAAATAAGCAAAGATTTTCAAGGTCAACAACCTTTTACAAATATAAATCTAATTAATCCATTATACTTAAATTTGAACTGCTTAATAAGAAAAGTGTTGACTTGTACAAACAATAAATAGGGCCCAAGTTTATTGCTCCAATTTAAATCTTGAATGAGATTTGTTGTAATTTATTCCTTAAATAAAGAACTCATATTCTTTCATATGGGACTTAGGCTTAGTTTGGATACATAATTTAATTAAGTGCATTTATCATAAAAACTTTTTAATCAAGCTCTATTAATATAAGTGTGGTTTAAAATAAGTTATTTTGTGTTTAGATATACATTTTGGTAAATACTTACATAATAAATGTAGTGGTTGGATCCATAATTTCATAAGTGCTTATAACTATAAAAATGACCAAATTGCCCTAAAATTCTATCCGTCAAGCACTTTCTAACATTCTTTTTTCTTTTAACAAAAAATATGATAATAATAATTGAGATGTGCTTCGTTTAAGATGAAGTTCATCTCTATTATAGAGATGTGTGCCCTATGTAGCATGCTACTTATGTGCATGGTGTGGCACTAGTGGTTCTCATGACATGCCTTGGCTATCTCAAGGGAGGTTTACTTGGGACTACCATGGCATGTCTTGGCTGTCTCAAAGGAGGTCCACTTGGGGTTACCATGACATGTCGTGCCTACCCAGGCAAGTACTGTGGCATAGCTTGCATAACAATGCAATGTATTGCATTGCTTGCATGTCTGGCATGACATTAGCATTTGCCATGATGTGCTTTGGTTTCCTCATAGGAGGTTCACTTGGTGCTACCATGGCACGCCTTGGTTGCCTTAAGGGAAGTTCATGTGGGGCTACCATGACATGTTGTGCTTCCCCACACGGGTTCTATGGCATGACTTGTGTGCCAATGTGATGTGACGCATCACCCGTGGGTGCCATGACTTATTCTACCCACCGACCTCGTCACTTTAAGTGGTTACACACTTTTACAAGGACTTACCTTTGTAAGCTTCAAATTTTAACTTGTTGAATATAATCCAAAAATAACTTATTTAAGTACTTGAACAATTTTTATAAGTACATGCAGACACTCACAAAATGTCTTTTAAGAACTTTTTTTTTTTACATAAGTGCCTTATTAAGCTTATCCAAAAGGCACCTTAATGTACATTTTTGTGTTAGCTCACTTTAAATTACATTAATTAGTGTCCATGCATTGTATACTAATGATTTATTTCTTCATTAATTATGCAATATATTTTAAAGCATTATAGGTCAATAAATTTTAATTTTATTTATTTTGATTTTTAATATATTTTATTTATTAAGCTTTTTTATTATAGATTTTTATAGTAGTGACAAGTGTTAATATTTATTATTGTAATAAATGCTCAAATAATACTTACAGTTCTATTTCTAATATATATTCTTTATTTTAAAATATAATGTCAATAGATTTTAATTTTATTTGTTTCAATATTCTAATATTTTAATATTTTATTATATTTTTTTGTGAGAATGGCATGTGTCAACGTTTACTATGATGTTAAATATTTAATAAATGTTTAATGATTTTCTTGTTTATAAATGTTTAATGATGTGCATATCTACAACAATTGAAACGGATTCAATATACATTATAGTCTTATAAATATATGTGTACGTATATTTATATATATTTTCTTTAATGAAAGAGAAATTAATAAGAATGACTCATATTGAATTAGGCATTAGACCAACATAAATGTAATTGGTTCTATTATGGATATTGTATTAACTATTTCTGTAGTACATGCAAAAATCTTAGCCATCAAATAATGAAGCTAGATGATAGTCAACAATCAAATTAATTAGGTTTGCATCTCAATAGAATCTCCTAGTATTTACACTCATGTATGTCCAGCTTGATTGCAATATTTTGACATCTTGAGATTTCAAATACACGGCCCTGCCTCTATTTGTGTTATTGCCTTCCCTTATCCATGTATCATCGCCTCCACTGTTTTTTGCTTTGTCTCTATTTATGCAGCCAGCCATTATCACCTTTCTCACTCACATATCTTTCCTTCTCCTTTCTTCCCCGTTTCTCTTTCTCTCTCACCAAATTGTGGAGGACTGAAGAACTGAAGATGAAGAAAACCCTTAAAGTTCAAGCCTTTGCGCATTTTCCTTGCTAGGTTCTTCTCAGTCTTCCTCTATGTAGATTCACAAGCATGCCCAAGCCAAGATGCTACAGCAATGTTAGATCTCAAGGAGAGCCTCAACCCCATGGGTCTTTCGAATAGTCCGATCCAGTCCCATGCTAGTGGCAACACATCACTTGCTCTAATTCCAAATAGGTCACCTGGATCTAAGTTAGTCTGCAAAACCTCCAAGGTAGTCTTCCCCCGAGTCTATGAAATCTCATTGAGTTAGAGTGCTAGGAGGTCATGTACAATAACATATTGGGTGCTCTTCCAAGCTTAAATGGTTTGAGTTCTTTACAAGCTCTTTTCCTCAGCAACAACCAATTTAGCTCAATCCTAGAGATTTTTTTTTCTTAGAACTTCTTTACAAATTCTGCTAATATTAAAGGAGAAATCCTAGATTTTCTTACGTCTTGTAGAGGTGAAAAGTATCTAGAAGGATACTATTAATTACTATTACTATTAGCTTAGGAGTTGTTAATTTTATTTTAGTGAAGTCCATGTAATCAGTCCATATAAAGGCATGTGTATCTTGTAATTAATCGATGAAGTCAATTTTGCTTATTTCCTTGAATCTACTTTTCTTTGTCTCACTCTCTTCTTTCCTAAACTGTAATATGGTATTAGAGCTTTAATGGTGGTAAGCCAAAATCCTTTTGTGAGCTTCATGATAGAAACATTTGCTCATGCACTCTGTATGAATCTTGATCACAATAACTATTTGCCACGGTGGTAGCAGATTCTCGTTGCGATTAAAGGTCACAAGCTACACAAGTTTCTCACTAGAGAAGGAATTCCAACAAAATTCATTTCCAAAGTAGATGAATAGAACAACATTGTTAGCTTGAGCTACTTTGATTGGGGACAATAGGACCAATTGCTATTATCGTGGATTCTCTCCTCAATCTATAAGCCACTGATCAATCGAATGGTTGGTTGAGTCCACAAGTTAGATTTAGGGCAAAATTGAAGGCTATTTTGCCTCTTAGACAAAAACGAAGGTTAGGCACTCAAAAATCTTCTACATAAACCCTTCTTTCTTCGTTCTCCCCCCTAATACCCTACTTACCCTAGTTTCCATATCCCATCCCCCCAAGCCTCCAAAAATGCTCTGATTGTAAGTCTCTAAGCTCTTACCTCTGGGCTCTCAGTGTCAAAACTCAAAACCCTAAATCACTTCTAGGTTTCTCCTTCTCCGTTTGTCTTCAACTTCAACTTCTTGCCTCTTGGCTCACACTCAACCTCAACAAACCACAGAGTACCAAGTCCTTCTCCCTTCTCCTTTATCTTCAACTTCAACTCCATAAAGAGTTGTTCTATAAGTGGGACTTAGGAAGTTAACTAGCAATGAAATCTTGGTAAGTATAACCTTTTAATTTGCAGAAGTTAGGATTTACGAATTAGGATGATTTTGTATGAATTATGTGAGGCTTTAATTCTATTATTGTTTCATTTTTGAAAAATTTGTTTATGGCATTGGGTTGGAATTTTGTATTGTTTGGTTTGGTGCTTTTGTTCTTTCTTCCAACACTCTAAACTCCCCCCAACTAGGGTGGGCAAATACCTAACTAAACTGGGTCAAACCGAATGAAACCAAAAAAAAAAAGTGTTATATAGGTGGGGTTGGGTCGGCCAAAATTTGAGCAGGTTGGATGGTTTGGTTAATATAGTTTCAAATTGGCAAGGCCAAGTTTGGATTTCTAAACCCATAGCAACCCAAAGGCCTTTTCTTTTTAATTATACTGCAACGATGTCGTCTCAAGTTAAACCAAAACCCCCATTTTCTTCCTTCTCCCCCTGATACCCCCTTACCCTAGACTCCATCTCCTAGGCCCCTCTAGGCCTTTAGAAATGCTTTGATTCTGAGTTTCTAGACTCTTAGCATTGAAACTTCAAAACCTAACCCTCTTCTCAGCTTCTTAACTTCTCCTTCTCCCTTCGTCTTCAACCTCATCTCCAAAAGGAGTTGTTCTTTAGGTGGGACTTTGGAAGCTAAGTGGCTATGAAATCTCGGTAAGAATAACATTTTAATTTTTAGAAGTTAGGATTTAAAAATTAGGGTTATTTTGTATGAATTCTATGAGGCTATAATTCTAATATTGTTTTGTTTTTGAAAAATTGTTTAGGGTATTGAATTAGAAGCTTGTATTGTTTGATTTGGTACTTAGGTTCCTTCTCCCAACACCCTAAGCTCCCCCAACCCTAAAGTTTTTGTTTTTCTCCCTTCTTTTTTCTTTTCCAAATTTCTTTAATTCTTTAAACAAAGTGTTTTGATAAAATTCTAGCCTTACTTGTAAGTAGTAAATGAAAGTTTAGATATTGAAATACATTGATTTGATTTATAACCCTACTAACTAAATGGTATGAGCAGATATGGTAGTTTATAGGACCCTCTGGAGTTGGATTCTTTGATCTTTATGTTCTCATGAAATTATTAAGGATGCATTTAGCATGATAAATATTCCAATTTTGAGGCTTCTTAATATTTTCCTATATAACAGCTCTGTTATGATTTGTCATATTGAGTTTATCAATGGTGTTATATAGATTATATAAATAGCAACTGTGAAATGTTTGTTGTACAGCTAGCCAATTTATTTTTCCTACAAAGGTAAAATGTTATACTGAATTAATCATGATTTGTCTTAATATCTTTCTGTAAATAAGCTTGACTGGATTTGAATTGGTTACTTAGTGGAAACAGTCCCATCGTATATACCATTCTTTGAAATAGTTTCTGCTTATCTAATTTTGCTATAATGATGATTATAGCTTTGTTGTGATCTTGTGCTTTCATTAATGCTTTCCCATTATTTAAATAGAATTTCAAAACAATATTCGGTTTGGCAAAGAATTGATTTTCTCATTTTGCATGTTACTGCCCTTTCCTGCTTGATAAGATAAATTATTTGTTCCAGTTACAATTTGTTTCTTTGAGGTTAGATAAGCAATCTTTTTCAAATATGCAGTGTCTGGAGACTTGAGTTATTACTAGTTTCTAGATTGTATCTACTCTTTTTTTTTTTTTTTAATTTCTTCTTAATGAGACAAATTACATGTTTGATGCAATTGAGTTTCTAATAAGGCATGTATTTTCATTTTGTTTCTTCTTTACTTATCCTTTTCTTTTATGCATGTAGTTGTGCTACCTTTTTTGGATGAGACTGTTCACTTCTAGATATAGTTATTTGACTTACTAGTTTTTGGCTATGAACAATTTGAATACGTGTAGCAAATGTCAAATAGATGGTTTTAGCAATCCTTGAAGGTTATTGTTATACACCAACTCGAGTTCCATGTGAGAATTTGTCTCTTCTCTTCTTTCCTTTTTTTTTTTTCTTTATTATTTGGGAGAGTGGAGTTAAGAGATTAGGGCTAGAATTTTATCAGTAACAATGAATTAAATTTTTGAGGACTGTTGATGATTTTATTGTTCTACCAGTCTCGTAAGCTTTTCAATCTTGGCAGACATAAATAGTTCCATGTCTGAGTAAGATGATAGCTACTTGCAGTTGGTTGGGAGAATAATAAAGAAGAATTGTTAATTTTCTTCATTTTATTGATAATGAGAATGCATATACTATTTAGACGTAATACAGAATTACTATATGGCAGTATAAGATTTATCAGCAATTTAATTATATTGTGGACCTATTTCTTTGAAGAATTCTGATGACTGGGTTTTTCTTAGGAGAGAAAAACTACTAGTGTTCTGATAAATCAAATAATAATTTACAATATGGAAGTATTAGACCCGTCAAGTAAATGCTAGAGGTGATGACGATGCATATAAAATAGGTAGAGCTTTTAATTAGTTTCAAGAATTCAAAAATTGAGTAGCAGCATTATTGAGTTTTATGTTGGAGACATTTGTAGTAATATTGAGCCCTTGGTCGATGATATAGAATTAGCACTGGAAGAAGTGCTTTTGTTTACAAGATCTAATGATGACACATTTGAAATATATGTCACTATTTGACAAAAGGTAACTGCTGCGTCAAGCCTTATTTGTGCCATCATTGATCCTATATGCTTTACTTGATTAAGCAGAGCGCTTTCTCTGTACTGTTTTCCTAACGATTGTTTCAAGGGAGCTTTGAGCTTTATGTATCAAGACTAGACAGTTTTGCTATATTCTCAATTTTCTCTTATTCCTTGTTTGTACTTTCTCTGTTTTGGAGGAATCTTTTACTCCCCTTGTCGAACTTTCTCTCAATCCTTTGTGAAATAATTTATTTTTCTATTAAAATAAAAGAAAAGTAAAGAACTAGTGTAAGTATTTTGCATTTGATGACTGGAACTAAGAAAGAATAGCGGAACTTTTTTACAGTTTTATCAGACATAGATGGGGGTTAAAGTTTACAATACATTGATTTGATTTAAAATCTGACTGCTGTTGTAACTGGTTGAAACAAATTTATTTTTTAAGTCTTCCCTGGCACTTCCTTCAAGTTGGCCTATTTCAGGACTGCTTTAGGTTATAAGTTGCTTTTTCAGACTGGCTGAAGGCTTCTTTTTTACTTTGAAGGCTTTTTTTTTTAGTTTTAAGTTGTTGTTTTATTGTCTACTTGTTTACCAAAAATCTGAAATATTTTTCATAGTTAGTATTTATATGGAAGCAGATATCTATCTAATCCCCATGAAGAAGTTGATCCTACCTTGCCTTCAAATCCCAAAAAACCTAAGAGGAAGGCTCTTGCTAGTGGGCTTAAGCAGATAAGTGAAGTTTGGGATCACTTCACTAAACTACTCGCAAGTGAGGTAAAAGAGCCAATTGCTACATGCAATTACTATGGTAAGAGATATATGGCTACATGGTACCTCAAGCATGAAGGTTACCTAAAAAAATGCTCAAAGTATCCCTATGCTCTCATCAATTACCCTAGACAAACGATTTTAGATTTTGAACCCTCCAAAGATAGTTTAGGGAAGAATGTAGGAAAGTTATGGTAGCTTTTGTGATTGTGGATGAGCAACCCTTTAAGGTGGTAGAGGGAAATATACACATGTTAAATAGGTTGCAGCCTCAATTTAAGATTCCTTTTAAGTATAAGTAGTTAGGGATTGTTATAAATTATAACCCAAATGAGAAGGTGAAGCTAAAATCCTTCTTATAGTTCAACTGTGCAAGTGTGTATCTTACTACAAATTGTTGGACATCAGTCTAAATCATTAACTATATGATATTGACAGCCCACTTTATTGATAATGATTGGGAATTAAAAAAGAGGATTTTAAACTTATGCTTAATTGCTAATCATATGGATGAGACAATTGGAAAACAAGTTGAAACTTGCATGCATGAGTAGGGTTTAGAGAAGGTCTTTACTATTATTATTGATAATGCATGCTACAATGATGTTGCCATCTCCTAATTGAAAGAGGCTACAAAAAGTAACCTTGTGCTTGATGGGCAATTTCTTCACGTGTGTTGTTGTGCCCACATTCTTAATCTAATTTTTAATGAAGGATTGAAGGATTGCCATATCTCAATTGCATCAATTTGCAATGCTATTAGATATGTGAGGTCTTCTCTTTGTAGGCTTGCCTAATTTAAAGCTGTGTTGAGGAAGAGAAAGTTGAAGGTAAGGGTCTTATTTGCCTCGATGTGCCCAATAGATGGAACTCCACATACCTTATATGGAGACCATGTTAAAATTTGGAAAGCCATTTGAGAGACTTAAGGATGATGACATCTCCTTCAAAGACTATTTTGATGACAAATTTGAGGTTCCTCCTTTCAATAATGACTAGAATAATTGTACTGTATTTGTCAAGTTTTTGAAAATTGTTTATGAAGCTACACTTAATTTGTTTGGGTCCTTGTATATGACATCTATCAATGTATACAATCATTTGTCTAGCATCAAATCTGAGTTTTATGACATGTCTGACTACCATGATCCTTTGTTGGGAAGCATGGCTATTGCAATGAAGTCAAGATATGATAAACATTAGAGATATAGGAAAGATGAATCCATTAATTGTGATTGCTAGTTCTTGGATCTTATATGTAAGTTGGTTTATATTCGATGGGATTTAATAGCATATTCCATGATGATATGTTAGCCTATGACCTATGCTACAAGGTTAAAGAGCATATGGCCAAGTTTTATGATTGGTATACAAATAACATCAACAAGGATAAGGGAAGTGAGAGTAGAGGAGGTGTAGTAAGTGGTATGGGGTATTCATCATCTTCTTCTCTTAGTCATGATAGTCATGGGAATAGTACATATTGTTGACCCTAAAATTTTGTTTTAGATTTTTGGAGTCGCCACCGACCTAAATTATTTAATGGTGAGATCGGACACCTAATTGAAAAATGGTCCACGTTTCAAAGATTGAGTTCGGAGGTTGGTTACGTTTTAGGGAAGGTGTTAGCACCCTAAACGCCCTTTCGGTACCAAAAATGATCTTATTAATTTATCTTAATTAATTTATGTTGGTTTAGAAAAATAATTTCGAAAACAATCCCTGCCCATTCCGGATTGAGATTTTTTTTAAAAAAAATAAAATGATTTTAAGGAAAACCCCCTTCCTATTCCAGTCCAGGGTTTTAAAAATAATTTTGAGAAAAAATCCCCTTTCTATTCCAGTCTAGGGTTTTAAAAAAAATCTCCTTCCTATTCCAGTCCGGAGTTTTTTTTTTAAAAAAGAAAAATAAAAAATGCTTGCATCATTCATGTAGCTATTTATTCTTAATTTATTTTCATTTTAAAAAAGGACATAACATATTTTTGTATTTTCCTTAAAAATATAAAATTTACATAAGTGTAGAACACGACTATTTTTAAATCGAAACCCACATCTATTTCCTCATTATATTTTAATTATGCCATAATCCCAAAAACTAAAAGCAGCTGCCAAATAGTATCTCAAAAATCAGAACAAAGAGCTTAGCAAATTCAGGCAAGCATACCTTTCAATCTCCAAGGAATGAGATTCAAACAAAAGCAGCAGCGAAGAAAGGGAAAGGTCTCCCCGGCTGGCGATGGAAGCGCTTCTCGCTGAAGTGTATTTCCTTAGTGAAGTAGCAGCGACGAGATGACCCGAGCAAGAGCAACAGCAAGGATGAGCTTCACCAGCGAACCTACAGAACTTAGGGTACTGGACGTAGAGCAACAGCGAAGACTCCTTGAGGCTTCACACCAGCGACGTAACTGCTCTAGCAGGGAGTCCGATCGGTGGTGAGGTTGAAGGCGAGCAAAGCAGCTTGTTGCCTGGTCTTGGATGTTGGCGGAGATGAAGACTAAGTGGAGGGTAGCGCTGGAGACGAGTATGGCTCCCGTTGACGACTGTTTTCTTGCCAACGGAAGAGCTGCAGCGCGCTTGTTCTTTTTGCTGGAGCGGCTTGCGGGATTTGGATGGGGAGGAACTTGTTTCGTTTTTGATTGCAGAAGGCGTTTACTATTTTTTCTTGTTCGTCAGCTCTGAACAGTGGATGAACGGTAACTTAAGTGGTGGACTTGGTGTGGCTGAGTTGTAAGTGCTGTGGGTTCAAGGAGTGCAGCTTTCCTTGTCTCCGTAGGTTCTCTGTTTTTTAGGCTGAACGCTGGCTGAGATAAGGATGCTAGAGAGTGAAGTGTGGGTGGTTTACGGGAGGTATGCAGAGTAGTCGGTGAATGTAGTGCAGTGGAGAGTTTTGTATGAGGGTGTCGTGATGGCAAGGTGGCGAAGATGCTGATCTATAGGGAGGGAGGCGTAATGCATGTATCCGAGAGTGCAGTGAGTGTTTCTTTCGTGCGTATGTGTGTGTTTTTGCGGGAATTTTGGGTATTCAAGAGTGCAGTTTTCGCGTGTGTGAGTGAAAGGGAAGAGGCGTCTTGATGTGCTGGTTGAGTTGGTGCCGGCGTTGCTGGGTGCCGGTATGGAAGAAATTGGAGTGAGCTTGGTGAAGTTTTCCCGTGAGGTGAAGGTTGGGTAGCTATATTTATTTTTTCTTTTGTCTCGTCCGTGAACTCCCCCCCTTTTGTTGTGCATGAGTGAGCGGTTTTATAGTTTCTTGAGTTCAGAGTTTCTTTTCTAATTTGCTTCCTAATCTTATCTTAACTTCTAATTTTTATCTTCTTTTATTCTATTTATCTAACATTTTCTTTATCTATTTGGATTTCAGATTTTTATTCTTTATATTTTCTTTTATTTCTTTGTTATCTTTTGTTTCTTAGATTTATCTCCATTTTTCTGATTTTTGGTTTTATTTTTCTGATATTTTAAGATTTATTCTTTATTTTCTGATTTATCTTGATTTTTGGACTTTTCTTAGATTTATCTTTATTTTTCTGATTTTTCTTAGAATTATCTTTATTTCTCTAAATTATCTTTATTTTTCTGAATTATCTTAATTATCTTAGTTTTCTTTTATTTATCCTCTTTTATCTCTTTATTATTATTATTCTTTATCTCTTTATTATTTTCTCTTCAGTTTATCTTGTATTATCATTTTTAAATTTTGATTTTCTTATCTTTTATTTTTTCTAATTTTATTTTAGTTTTATTCTAAATTTTATTTTTGTGTGTGGGCTTGGTTTTATTTTTGGGTTTAATTATATTTTGAGCTTAATTTTATTTTGTTATTTTTTAGTTTAAGTTTGGGTTTGTAATTTATGTTAAAGTTTTGAGAAGTGGGCTGGACAAAATTAGGTGTCTACAGATTGCCCCCCTTTGCTCATCTTTTAGGAACTAGAAGATGGGCAAAGGTTGAGAGACACTATTTTGTCCGGGTCAACATATAATGCGAAGGGTTACTGTCCACCCTACAGGGACCAAAACGATCTTAGGATTTTCTCATTTTAATCCTAAGATCGTAAGGGCTAACGTCCACCCTACAGGGACCAATACGACCTTAGGATTTTCTCAGTTTAACCCTAAGATCGGAAGGGCTACTGTCCACCCTACAGGGACCAATACGACCTTAGGATTTTCTCAGTTTAATCCTAAGATCGGAAGGGCTACCGTCCACCCTACAGGGACCAAAACGACCTTAGGATTTTCTCAGTTTAATCTTAAGATCAGAAGGGCTACTGTCCACCCTACAGGGACCAAAACGACCTTAGGATTTTCTCAGTTTAATCCTAAGATCGGAAGGGCTACCGTCCACCCTACAGGGACCAATACGACTTTAGGATTTTCTCAGTTTAATCCTAAGATCGGAAGGGCTACCGTCCACCCTACAGGGACCAATACGACCTTAGGATTTTCTCAGTTTAATCCTAAGATCGGAAGGGCTACCGTCCACCCTACAGGGACCAATACGACCTTAGGATTTTCTCAGTTTAATCCTAAGATCGGAAGGGCTACTGTCCACCCTACAAGGACCAATACGACCTTAGAATTTTCTCAGTTTAATCCTAAGATCGGAAGGGCTACCGTCCACCCTACAAGGACTAATACGACCTTAGGATTTTCTCAGTTTAATCCTAAGATCGGAAGGGCTACCGTCCACCCTACAGGGACCAATACGACCTTAGGATTTTATCAGTTTAATCCTAAGATCGGAAGGGCTACTGTCCACCCTACAGGGACCAAGACGACCTTAGGATTTTCTCAGTTTAATCCTAAGATCAGAAGGGCTACCGTCCACCCTACAGGGACCAATACGACCTTAGGATTTTCTCAGTTTAACCCTAAGATCGGAAGGGCTACTGTCCACCCTACAGGGACCAATACGACCTTAGGATTTTCTCAGTTTAATCCTAAGATCGGAAGGGCTACCGTCCACCCTACAGGGACCAAAACGACCTTAGGATTTTCTCAGTTTAATCCTAAGATCGGAAGGGCTACTGTCCACCCTACAGGGACCAATACGACCTTAGGATTTTCTCAGTTTAATCCTAAGATCGAAAGGGCTACCGTCCACCCTACAGGGACCAATACGACCTTAGGATTTTCTCAATTTAATCCTAAGATCGGAAGGGCTACTGTCCACCCTACAGGGACCAATACGACCTTAGGATTTTCTCAGTTTAATCCTAAGATCGGAAGGGCTACCGTCCACCCTATAGGGACCAATACGACCTTAGGATTTTCTCAGTTTAATCCTAAGATCGGAAGGGCTACCGTCCACCCTACAGGGACCAATACGACCTTAGGATTTTCTCAGTTTAATCCTAAGATCGGAAGGGCTACTGTCCACCCTACAGGGACCAAGACGACCTTAGGATTTTCTCAGTTTAATCCTAAGATCAGAAGGGCTACCGTCCACCCTACAGGGACCAAAACGACCTTAGGATTTTCTCAGTTTAATCCTAAGATCGGAAGGGCTACCGTCCACCCTACAGGGACCAAAACGACCTTAGGATTTTCTCATTTTAATCCTAAGCTCGGAAGGGTTACTGTCCACCCAACAAGGACCCAAATGAATGACCTTTGAATGGATTCTTCCCGTATTGGCCTGATTTGAGCTGTGTAAATTTGTCTCTAATTTGATGTGGATGAGTTCTTCTAAAATAGTTTTTCATTGATATGAGATGAGATGCTTATGCTTGTGCATGTTTGACATGATAATGTGAAATCCTAATGCTTGAGCTATGAAAATTTTAATTTTTTAAGAATTTAAGTGATGATGGTATGCTTGCATGCAACAATGCAATATTACCCTATGATGATGCATGCTGAAATATTTAAAAATGCTGCTCCATGTCCTTTGGGAGCTTTTGAGTTGACTCTGGCACTTTTGGGTCTTTTGACTTGCTCTCTCTAGAAAGATTGCCCCAGTGTCATTGAGTTCTTAATACATTCCTTGACCAAGTTTTCTATTTATAAAGATGTCATCATTTGCCATATTGCCCCTATTTGCATATATAGGTTAAAACCTTTTTGACATAGTCCTTGAATGTAACTTGTCTCTTTCTCTTCAAGGAGAAATTAATGGTGTGATGCTTTTAGTATTCACTTAAGACATTTTTCATTCATCATATCTTGAAGTCATAGTTTAAAACTTTTCTTCTCTTCATCATTGGAGTTTTGCCAATCTTCGGTTCACGTCTTATCCATTTAGGCAATACCTTTTACTGGCACCTGACAATTTTTGCTTTGCATGAGAATGCATTCTTTTTTTTTTTTTTTTTTTAAAAAAATGTGGATGGTTCATGACATAAAGGATATGCAACCAGGTACTTTGGCTTTTAAAGGAGAGACCAATGGATTGAGTCAATGACCCATTGCCCCAGTTTAAGTGGGTCAAAGTGCTGGAAACTTTGGGAACAATACTTTTGAGGATCAAGCTTGATTCCTTTTGGTGGGTTATAGCTTCATAGGAGAAGTTTCTTTACATCTTTCTGTGTCTCTCCTTTCTTTAAAAGTGGATCATTTAGGTGTGGATTTTTTTATTTGATTGCCCCCAAATTTAGATTATGACTGCCCATGAGCGGAAAATATTAAAAAGAGTTTTTCTTAACTCATTCTTTTTTATTATCCAAGTCATGCCTCAAGGGAATGCTCATAATATATTCAATTCTCTGGAATCAAAAGTATGCTGTTAAGCACTCACTCAATCTCTTAAGTATTTGCACTCTAAAATAAGTGTTTATTCTAATCATTCTTGAGTGTTTGCACTCTTTGATATGTGTTTACACTCACAGATACCCCATAGGCTTGTTTTCGTGTCCCTCTCCACTTTAGTTAGTTTACCATATTAGCCAAGATCACTAGGACTTTACTTAGCTTGTAATGTAAGGCCTAGGTACTGGGTATGAATAAAAGAGATAAGGTTTATCAAATAAGGAGAGCATGAAGTATGATGTCTCATCTTTTCACTTTTTTTTCTTTTTTGGATAAGCTTATGGCTCAAGGTGAAGTCGATTTCTCTTTACAATCTCTTTTTCTTTCGGCTAGCCTCCTCTTTTTTTGGTCTAGCACTTTTCTTTTTCATTTTTTTCAATATTTCTTCTCTTTTTCTTTTTTATTCTATTTGTGCTTTTTCACATAGTTTTGGAAGGGATACCTTCAATCCTTTCATTTGAGCCTTATATTGTTACTCATAGCATTTTCCTTCTTTGATAGTAGGGATACTCCCTTTAGCTCTCCTTCAAGGTAGACTAATAATTTTTCAAATTGAAAGGTTAAAGGGTCAAAGGAAGAAAGTCGGATGGTGGTTTTGCCATCCTTTTACAGGCTCAAATGGGTGACTATAGGAGTTCCGATATTAGGGTTTCGCTTGGAAAGGCTCAAACTATCCAAAGATGGCCTAGGTCATTTCTTGAATAATGTGACGTCTAACAAATAGCCTCAAGGGACATTTAGACAAGTTCTAGGGTATCCATTTTCCCATAATAAGCACACTCTCACTATAAGCTCTTTTGTCATCATTCTTTAATGATGAGCACTCAGTCATCCAAGAGAATTGAGTATTTAAGCAAATGTATTTTATCATCGACAATTGGATTTATCAAGAATGAGATTAAGAAAATTTTTCTTCATTCATTAGCTCATGAGCGTCAATGTTTGGGATAAATCATATTGCCCCAGTATTGGTTTAGTTGAATAGGCAAAAGAAATTGGATGAAAAGATAATGCATTCATCATGCTAAGCATTTTATTGAATTGAAAGGTGTGCCCATACAAACTCCTTGCTAAGGCCTTGGGCAGAGCCATTAACAGGTGCCATAAAATGAAAACTTGAAAAGATGCAAAATAAATACGAAAGCAAGAACTAGTGCAACTTGTAATAGGTGGTATAAGATCAAACCCTCAACTGAAGCCAACTGGTACATTCCAACGACAAGATCTTAATTTTGCTCATGCTACTCTAGTGTTGAGCATCTGGACTGTCATGATTAGGTAAGGGATTATTATGAACATCTGGTCTTGGTTGCTCAGGTCCAAAAGTCAACCACTTGGTGTCAATCAATGCATTATTGGTATGCAAATGAGAATATACGCATATGAATGCGATGTGATGCATGAAGCCGAAAGTGTGCAACTTATGCAAGTGTTAATGAAGAATGCATGTTTTTTTTTGTTTTTTTTTTTTGCCCCCATCTATCTTAAATATATATAAATCTTAACTTATGGACTTCATGTATATGGAAATAACATGTATATGGTAGGAAAATTGAGCTAAAAATATAATCACAAACATGCGATGAGATAAAGGAAATGATCCCCATTGTGCCTGATTTCTGGTAAATCTTGGGCTTGGGCCAACACTCTCTCTCATAAGGGATAGCTCTAAGGCTATTTTTAGTGTAAAGGTAGGTTCTATGTTTCCTACATCAGGTCCCCAGATTGCCCTTAGAAGGATCAATCTGAGTGGAGTGTTTCGGGCGCCCATGCGGAGACTGAAGGTCTCTCGAAGGCTAACCTTACTACACCCCTCTAACCTATAAGGTACCCTAAATGGCCCGGGTGTAGGGCACAGGGGTTATGACCTCCCCTTTATTCTAGTGCATGGTGAGAGTGACACTATGTATGGGGAATCATATCTCAAATATAAAAAAAGCAAATATATACATTTATAAAAATAAACAGGTACAAAATTTAAATACCCAAAAACACTAGAAGCTAGTAAGCGTACCTTTTACTTTGTCATCTCCACAAAAATAAACCAACAAATCAATCAAAAAAATTAATAAGATCATTTTTAAATTGGCCTAACCCTCTAATGTCCCCAGTGGAGTCGCCAAGCTATTGACCCTAAAATTTTGTTTTAGATTTTTGGAGTTGCCACCGACCTAAATTATTTAATGGTGAGATCGGACACCTAATTGAAAAATGGTCCACGTTTCAAAGATTGAGTTCGGGGATTGGTTACGTTTTAGGGAAGGTGTTAGCACCCTAAACGCCCTTTCGGTACCAAAAATGATCTTATTAATTTATCTTAATTAATTTATGTTGGTTTAGAAAAATAATTTCGAAAACAATCCCTGCCCATTCCGGATTGAGATTTTTTTAAAAAAAAATAAAATGATTTTAAGGAAAACCCCCTTCCTATTCCAGTCCAAGGTTTTAAAAATAATTTTGAGAAAAAATCCCCTTCCTATTCCAGTCCAGGGTTTTTAAAAAAAATCTCCTTCCTATTCCAGTCCGGAGTTTTTTTTTTAAAAAAGAAAAATAAAAAATGCTTGCATCATTCATGTAGCTATTTATTCTTAATTTATTTTCATTTTAAAAAAGGACATAACATATTTTTGTATTTTCCTTAAAAATATAAAATTTACATAAGTGTAGAACACGACTATTTTTAAATCGAAACCCACATCTATTTCCTCATTATATTTTAATTATGCCATAATCCCAAAAACTAAAAGCAGCTGCCAAATAGTATCTCAAAAATCAGAACAAAGAGCTTAGCAAATTCAGGCAAGCATACCTTTCAATCTCCAAGGAATGAGTTTCAAACAAAAGCAGCAGCGAAGAAAGGGAAAGGTCTCCCCGGCTGGCGATGGAAGCGCTTCTCGCTGAAGTGTATTTCCTTAGTGAAGTAGCAGCGACGAGATGACCCGAGCAAGAGCAACAGCAAGGATGAGCTTCACCAGCGAACCTACAGAACTTAGGGTACTGGACGTAGAGCAACAGCGAAGACTCCTTGAGGCTTCACACCAGTGACGTAACTGCTCTAGCAGGGAGTCCGATCGGTGGTGAGGTTGAAGGCGAGCAAAGCAGCCTGTTGCCTGGTCTTGGATGTTGGCGGAGATGAAGACTAAGTGGAGGGTAGCGCTGGAGACGAGTATGGCTCCCGTTGACGACTGTTTTCTTGCCAACGGAAGAGCTGCAGCGCGCTTGTTCTTTTTGCTGGAGCGGCTTGCGGGATTTGGATGGGGAGGAACTTGTTTCGTTTTTGATTGCAGAAGGCGTTTACTATTTTTTCTTGTTCGTCAGCTCTGAACAGTGGATGAACGGTAACTTAAGTGGTGGACTTGGTGTGGCTGAGTTGTAAGTGCTGTGGGTTCAAGGAGTGCAGCTTTCCTTGTCTCCGTAGGTTCTCTGTTTTTTAGGCTGAACGCTGGCTGAGATAAGGATGCTAGAGAGTGAAGTGTGGGTGGTTTACGGGAGGTATGCAGAGTAGTCGGTGAATGTAGTGCAGTGGAGAGTTTTGTATGAGGGTGTCGTGATGGCAAGGTGGCGAAGATGCTGATCTACAGGGAGGGAGGCGTAATGCATGTATCCGAGAGTGCAGTGAGTGTTTCTTTCGTGCGTATGTGTGTGTTTTTGCGGGAATTTTGGGTATTCAAGAGTGCAGTTTTCGCGTGTGTGAGTGAAAGGGAAGAGGCGTCTTGATGTGCTGGTTGAGTTGGTGCCGGCGTTGCTGGGTGCCGGTATGGAAGAAATTGGAGTGAGCTTGGTGAAGTTTTCCCGTGAGGTGAAGGTTGGGTAGCTATATTTATTTTTTCTTTTGTCTCGTCCGTGAACTCCCCCCCTTTTGTTGTGCATGAGTGAGCGGTTTTATAGTTTCTTGAGTTCAGAGTTTCTTTTCTAATTTGCTTCCTAATCTTATCTTAACTTCTAATTTTTATCTTCTTTTATTCTATTTATCTAACATTTTCTTTATCTATTTGGATTTCAGATTTTTATTCTTTATATTTTCTTTTATTTCTTTGTTTTCTTTTGTTTCTTAGATTTATCTCCATTTTTCTGATTTTTGGTTTTATTTTTCTGATATTTTAAGATTTATTCTTTATTTTCTGATTTATCTTGATTTTTGAACTTTTCTTAGATTTATCTTTATTTTTCTGATTTTTCTTAGAATTATCTTTATTTCTCTAAATTATCTTTATTTTTCTGAATTATCTTAATTATCTTAGTTTTCTTTTATTTATCCTCTTTTATCTCTTTATTATTATTATTCTTTATCTCTTTATTATTTTCTCTTCAGTTTATCTTGTATTATCATTTTTAAATTTTGATTTTCTTATCTTTTATTTTTTCTAATTTTATTTTAGTTTTATTCTAAATTTTATTTTTGTGTGTGGGCTTGGTTTTATTTTTGGGTTTAATTATATTTTGAGCTTAATTTTATTTTGTTATTTTTTAGTTTAAGTTTGGGTTTGTAATTTATGTTAAAGTTTTGAGAAGTGGGCTGGACAAAATTAGGTGTCTACACATATTAGTCCAGTGCACAAGCATTCAAGACACATTTGAGGGTGATAAATAGCATAGAGGTAAGCAATGAACTAAAGAGGTACTTGAACAAGCCATATAGTGACACAAATGATAAATTCTCTATTTTAGAGTGGTGAAAGCTAAATGTCTCTTGTTATAAGGTGCTGTCTTGCTTTCCCTATAATGTGTTAGCAATGCTTGTGTCTACTATTGCCTATGGTTTACCTTCTTTACTAGTGGGAGGGTGTTGGATGTGTTCAAGAGCTCACTATCACCCAGGATAGTAGAAGCACTCATTAGCTATTAAAATTGGTTAAAGAAAACGTTATTTGGCTATCAAGATAGCTAGTATCTTAATGAAGTTGAGGAGAATCTGAAAATTGAGGAAGGTAATTATTTACAAATTATTAAGTTTCATTTTATGGTTTCTTTGTATGACATTCAATAACTTAATGCTATGATATATGTACTTTCACTTTTGTATCTTTAGATGCTTAAGAGAGAAATGAAGGGGGAGCTATAATTGCAAGAGTTAGTCCAACTAAAGGGGGAGTTGCAAGTCATGGTGAAGGGGTATTGTTGGAGCTACTACTTCAAGTCAAGTAGCCACATGAAATGTGGCAAATTCACCTTCTTTTTTTTTTTTTTTGGAGTGACCATTGGTTAATAGTACAAGTGGCACCTTTGTTTTTAGTTCTAAGGTGTAGTGACATTCTTTTATGAATAAACATCATGTAAAAGATCTTAGAACAGCTGAATAGGTTTAGTTTTTTAGCAATAGGTCACCTACAAAGTACAAAGTACAGTCACAATATCACACACTTACTACAAGTAAAGAGTTTAGAATAGAACAGGTTTAATTATAAGGTAAATTTTTGTTCTCTTGTAAGTATTTTGGATCTTGGCCTCTTGTTATAAGGTGCAAATGCAATGGCATTATCTTTAAGTTTATTTGCTAATAGGGGTGTTTTGTAATTAGCAATTGTAACTAACTAACTATTTTGTTTAGTTGTCTATATTGTGTTTTGAGATTGTTGTTTTAGCAATGTTCAAGTAATTTGGTTGGAGATTGAGACTTGAAAGTTAATTATTTGATACTTCTGCTGTTATTCTGAAATTGTAACTTGATTCATTTGTTTTAAGGAAAATAGTTATTCTGAATTCAGGATCTTATTCTAAACATTTTTATGAAAATTAATCATGCATATATATATATATATATATATATATATGCTGATCTTATTCTGAATTGTTCTCTTCCAATTCTTCTAAGAATTGTGCGAATTCTTTTGTCCATCAATGTCCATTGGCTATGAGGTCAACTGCTAGTTCTTCCAATGCCCCAGCCCCTCCCTAGATTAGTGGGTCACCATCATCATCTCAGTTGTTTCCAAAGTAAGTTATGCTTTTCTTTCTTGTGTAGTTGTAAATAAAAGTACATTTGTTGTTTTGCTGTTAATTTTCTGTAATGACAGATCATTTATTTTGTGAGATACTTTGTCTATGATTTTATATGAAGATTGTTTGGAGTAGTATACATGATTAGATGTATATAGTACACAGTCCTCTTCAATGAACATGTAATTCTAACTAAGCCTGCTTTGCTCGGCAGAATAAAATTCAGGTACTAGATGAGCTTGATTACATTAACTTATATTTTCTGTTTCCCATTTTTTTGAAGTACACCTTGAGATTGTTGCATTATTTTAAAAACCATACTACCGTTCCTTTCATATTCTTATTGAGCTCTTCCTTGGATTTATTGGTTGTATAGTCACAAGTCATGAATTGGGGCAGTTTTTAATTTTAATTAAAACTTTGATTGGGTGAATGTAACCATAGTTGTGCTTTTCACATTTTCCTCAGGTTGTTCCGGTTTAGATTGAATTATATCTGGAACTCTAGCTTGGTACTAGTTAAAAATTGTTTTCGGATTTCATATTTGCAGGAAGCAGGTGGATGGGGAGAGTCAACCATTGTTGCAGTAGCAACATCAGCATCAAGAACAGTAGTTGGTTCCGTTGCAAGACAATTACATGCAAAGTAGAGCTGAAGCTCTTCAAATGTTGAGTCCACTATTCAGGAGCTAAGCAACATTTTCAACCAATTGGCCACCTTAGTTTCTCAACAAGGAGAGATTGCCATCAGTTTTTTCGTTTTTCTCACTAATGTGTTATATACATACATGCTAATAGGTCCTTGTCACTGTGTTTACAAATACAATAAGCAATGTATTTTGGGCTGTTAGCATCAATTGAGTCTTGAGCAATGACAAATGTTACTATGTGAAATTAATCCTACTCAGTGTGCTGTAAGATGGCTTCACTTGCGTAACCTTGTATAAGTATTATGTATTATGCATAGCTTCATTAGGCTGATATGTATATTGTGAAGTTTGGTCTAATTATTGCAGAATTATGAGACTATACGTTGGTGATGATTGAATTGTTTACCACCATATCAATGGTCAGGTTATTGATGTATGCTATTTCAATTGCTTGTTTTATGGTGTCAAATTACCATAATATGAACCATAACTCAAGAAAGTCATCTACATCACATAAGAAGCTAGAAAGCTGACTTGATATCTTTGCATCTCCATAGTTTATATGACAAGCTATAAATACTCAAAGTAAATGTAATAATCTAATATAAACTTAATTTTAACTTAGTTACATGATAAAGTTGATTAACTTAGTTACTTAATAACTTAATTAACTAACCTACTTAATAACTAAATTAAATTTATTATCCTATTTAATAACTAAACTAAATTATTACTATTTTACAATTTTTAATAAGAATTAAATCCTAATTATATACATATTTCAAATCTAACCTAAATTCTAACCTACATCCTAATTATATATTTATTTCAAAGCTAACTTAAATTCTAATTAAACATTATAACATAAATCATAATTAATTTATAATTAAGCTAAAATTAATTTAATATTTACAAAAAATTTGACAGTCTTTCCTTAGCAATGGAGACCCCCTATCAAAAAATACACTAAAAATAAAATTCAAAAAGATCTAAACAAGGCAACCAAATTATACCATAAATCATAATTTTGTTATAATTAACCTAAAATTAATTTAATTTTTACAAAAATTTTGATAGAGTCTCTGCATAGCAATGGAGAATCCTTATTCAAAAATATACTAAAACTCAAATTCAGCGATATCCATAACACTCAAACAAGACAACCAAATTCCCAGTAGTCAAAACATTGCCATTCAATCAACCAAAACTCAAGAAAGTCATCTACCCTATGAACATTGTCATTGCATTGACCAAAACATAAAATTTTAAGTCTTTATAGATTGTCAATAAAATTAATCACAGTCCGTTAGTAGGCAATTGGTTTGAATTTTTTTTACCAGTGACATAAATATTAAATGGCATTGCAAGTTCAGCCAATCACTTCAAGTTTTTCTTTAGAGACCAAGACCACTAGTAAAATAGTTGAGATGACCGTTGACTGCCACAATGTCAACCAATCGTTGTCAATTTGTCTTTCTCGGCAAGTTAGACTACTTGTAAAATTGTTGACATGACAGTTGGCTACCAAGATGGCAATCAATTCATATCAAAATTGGTTTGCTACTGATAAAATAACTTTTACAGATTGGGCTACAATATTATTTTACCAATGATAAAATAACTTTACAGCCTAGGCTACAGCTCTTATAGCCCCAGTATGTGGATGATTTTTACTAGCGGCACAAGCCATTGGTAAAATAAATATATTTTATAGAATTAAAAATTAATAGATATTATATCAAATCAATATATATTAATAAAATAAAGTATATTATAGATCTTAATTTAAATGTAAATTTAAAAACTATTAACAAAATTAATTTTTTTTATAACATGAAATTTTTAACATTAAATAATTTAATTAGTATTACTCTTAATTAATATTAAAGTTGACTTAATATTTTTTAAAGTGACATTATATCAAATATCCATAAATAAAGTTCAATAATTAAATAATTGTCAACATATAATATAACAAAATTACATTAATATGAGTCTTTACCACCTTCTTCTTCTTGCTCAATATTAGCAACCCCCTCATCTTCTTCAGTGTCATCTACATTAGATAGGTCAGGTTCTTCAATGCTTTTAGAATTGGTTGCATATTCAACTTCATCAAAGCTCCCTTCATCATCATGTATGGCACTTGGCATAGTTCCATCAACAATCCTAATCCCACTCTATTGTGGTGCATCAACTTGGTAAGAAAATCCTAATTCATTATCAATTTCCACCCGTTTGTCCACGCATTTGGACAAGTTTGACGCATAATCATCTGGCATTCTTAGCTCTTCCACCCATTTGCATGTGGCTCTTTTTTGCTGCAAGGACAACGCGTAAGTAGCCTTAGGCTTGACTAACTTGCCATTAGGCAATTCTGTTAACTCCAATTCCTATTGCCTATAATATTCTCTCAAGTCTAGCCTTACTATCTCATTGTCTTTAGTTTTTCCATTTACATCCATCATGGTATTAAAAATATTGTTAAAGATATTCTTTTTTATCTGCATCACATTTAAATTATGCTAGATTAAATTATGCTTTCAATAAGGCAATTCCTAAAAGTTGCTCTATTTGGTCCAGTTGCGACTAACCCTAAACTTATCAAGTCTCCCTAATGACCTATGCTCAGCTATCTTAAACAAACCACTTACTCTTACCCAAACTTACTCACTAGTCAACTTTGTTAGAGGCTTACTACTTTCAATCTTCTTTCTCTTAAATGTTGTCTTATTTTGTCGGAAAGAATGATTAAGGGGAAGGAACTATCGATATGAATTAAACTAAGAGTTTTTATCAAAGTGTTTTCATAAGAATGCCTTGATTAACTCCATGCAAATGGGGCATGTCAAGTTTCCTACTATACTTCACCCTAACAACATTTTATTTGTGGGAAAATCATTGATGGTCCACATTGATGATGTCCGCATCATGAAATTCTATTTTATGGAGATGTCATATATCAAAACACTTAGCCACCACAATTGTTTCAACTTGTCTATTAGTGGATGAAGATACACATCAATCTTCACTTTGGAGTTATTCAGACTGAGAATAAGACATATCAAGAATATGTATAGGGTAATCATGTAGAGCTTTGGTGGAAAATTGTAAGGAGATACAATTATTGGCTAACAAGAGTATGCCCTAGTTGATTGGCTATACGGAGTGAACCAATTAGCATACAAACCTATCCTAACATTCTAGGGGTCATAAGCTAAATCAAGATAAGTATTGCCAAAGTGCTTCCTCACTTCTTCATTTGACGGATGGCTCTGGACACATTCAGATCATCTGTTATCATAATGCCACCTCATGTGTGAGGGTGAACTCATAAAAGTACATAACCTTTGCAATGTAGGAATTAGAGACATATAATGCATTCTCAGACACCAATAGAATTTGCATTCCCTCCTATATGCATCATCTTTGTAGAACAACATCCAACTATTAATGCAATAATCAAAAATTTTGTTTCAATCCAATTTAGATACCAGGTTTTTTTGCCTTGTAAAAATCAACAAGCACCAAATTAGGGTGAGCAATGCATT
Organism: Dicorynia guianensis; assembly: GCA_037013595.1. NCBI lineage: Eukaryota > Viridiplantae > Streptophyta > Magnoliopsida > Fabales > Fabaceae > Dicorynia > Dicorynia guianensis. The sequence goes on along the minus strand of JASUAB010000002.1, from coordinate 16,019,269 downwards.
CCCTCACAAATTTTACCCATAAATAAAAGTCATATTGACTATGATTTGAATCTAATTTTATACTTAATAGTCTTAGTGCTGCTAATAATTCTAAGTGTTCTTCACAGTCCTGTCACAATCATTGCTCAGAAGCACATAACAAGTCATAAAATTGTTGGGCCTCCAAATTTGGAGATGCATGTACATTTTCTTGGCAATGTTATTCAAACTTAGGCCCGGCAGCATAAAAGGCCATAAAGTGATGATGACCAATATTACCTTCATAGCTCACATAAACATTGCCATAAGTACTTGCAATATTGGATGGTAATATTGAAATCTTGTTTGATCCTCTTCTATGGTCTATCTAATACTAATAATTATGTTTAAAACCATAGCTATATAGATGAATATTTACTGTGTCAAGAGGCAAGAGTGCTACTTTTTTACATTTATTACAAGAAAACCTGAGACACCCATTAGAGTGATGCAATGGCAACTAATGAGTATATGCAATAAAACCATCAACCTCATAAATAAACTCTTGTTTGAAGTCCTACTTGACCTAGATAATTTCTATTATACACTCATCTATGGTGATGTAAAATTTTCCTTGTTCACAATAAATTAACATTCATCATGCACCAACTATATATATGTCCGTTTATACACAATAACTAATAGCCTCAAATATGTAATCTAAATTTGCCCACACAATAACTGAAATAAAAAAGCACACATATGTATATATCGTATATATAACCATTTAAAAGGTGTACAATAGTCGAGAAATTGTAGTCATGCAAAATAAATATAGCATTTGAGGATGAAATCAATTACTTACCTCTTATTTGAGCTATAACAACTAGGAAATCAATTGTATCAATAAAATATATAATCTTTAATTATTGTGGTATGTTATTGAGAAAATGAGCTATATCATCTATGGTGATGTAAAATTTTCCTTGTCTTACAATAAATTAACACTCATCATGTACCAACTATATATATGTCCGTATATACACAATAACTAATAGCCTCAAATATGTAAACTAAATTTGCCCACACAACAACTAAAATTAAAAAACACACATATGTATTTATCATATATATAACCATTTAAAAGGTGTACAATAGTCAAGAAATTACAGTCATGCAAAACAAATATGACATTTGAGGACTCTTATTTGAGCTATAACAACTAGGAAATCATCTGTATCAATGAAACATATAATCTTTAATTGTTGTGGTTTGTTATAAAGAAAATGAGCTATATCATCTATGGTGATGTAAAATTTTCCTTGTCTCACAATAAATTAACACTCATCATGTGCCAACTATATATATGTCTATATATACACAATAACTAATAGCCTCAAATATGTAATCTAAATTTGCCCACACAATAACTGAAATAAAAAAACACACATATGTATATATCATATATATAATCATTTAAAAGGTGTACAATAGTCAAGAAATTATAGTCATGCAAAACAAATATAACATTTGAGGATGAAATCAATTACTTACCTCTTATTTGAGCTATAACAACTAGGAAATTAACTACATCAATGAATATATAATCTTTAATTATTGTGGTATGTTATAGAGAAAATGAAAAAGATAGAGAATTGGAAGAAAAGATCTAAGAGAAGATGGAGAAAAATGAGAAGAGTTTACTTACCTCTTATTTGAGCTATAACAACTAGCAAATCAATTACATCAACAAAATAGTCTTTAATTCTTGTTGTATGTTAGAGAGAAAGTGAAAGAAAATAGAGAAGTGAGAGAAAAGAGAAGAAAAAATGGATGAAAATGAGAAAGGAGATGTGAAGACTAAGTAAAATGAGATGAAGCAATGGCTATGCGCTTTTTAAAAGGATTTTTATCAATGAATAATTTTGAATTCTAACAGATAAAGTGAAATTAATTTTACTGACTAAATTTTTGACAACATATCGAGGAAACTTGTTAGTAATATTTAAAAAAGTTTTTTCTTAATTGGTAACTAAAATTACAGGTAAAATTACTATTTTTGGAGCACGTGGCTGGTAATATTACCTATGGTCATTGCCATTGATTATTTGTGAAATAAAAATTCACATTGTAAAAATTTTATCCCATTTCACCACCGATAATATTACCATTCCCAAAGCTGCCAATATATTTATCCATGAGTGAAATAAAATTTTTTTTGACTAGTTAACACATATCTCCATAAAATCCACTAGTAAAATTAAATTTACTTATTTTTACTGGTAGATGTGACATTCGCCGAATGTCAAGAAATTTCTTGTAATGGTAGTAGCCTTCCAAGAAGGCAATTTTTCTTGTGAGGAAAGTGATGTAACAATGGCATCATATTTTGCTACTAAACCAGCAAGTGCAACATGAATTAAATCGAATTTAGACATGCTATGTCCACAAGATTGTAAGGTATCCCATAAGAATTTTACATTTGTTAGATAATTTTTTATACTGAGGCTTTCCTTTTTGGCATTTTGAAATTTTTGTCTATATTGAAGGATCTTAGAGGTTGTTTGAGCTGAAAAATATTGTTCCATTTGCTTTGTGTAATTCCATCATGGTTTAACTTCTAATTAGATGAGCAAAATTCTACTACTAATTGAAGAAAGAAGCAATGATACTAGTAATTAGTCCTACCTTGCAAATTTCTGATAATCTAATGAATCTTCCGGGGGGCATTCTTTTGAACCATCTACATAACTTCAAAATCCATGCCCTTTCAACATTGCTATTACTTGATGAATTCTAATAATAACATTAATGGGACCCCATCAGTCTCTTGGTGAGATATATAATGTGACCACCCTCAAGATAATTGAAAGATAGTCACATTCATTAACTATTATCAAAAACCATCATCGGGAATTCATTAATGAAAACTCAAGATGATTTGAAAAGATTTTTAAATTTATGCATGCTACTCCACATTGTAACATAATCTTGACATTACTTTAGAAAATTTGCTTGAAATAGCAAACGCAAGCCAAAAATCCTATAAAAATTCTTAGAGGATGCTAAGACATAGAATTTAAACTCTTAAGGTTTTACTTTTCAAAAAAAAAAAAACATTTTCTTGAGAAGAATGTAGCCAGGGAGATTGTAGCGTAAAATTAGGGCCAGAAAGGGTGGAGGACTTGATTTGAACTTTCCTCCAAAGAAGACCTAGGTGCCTTATCAGCCCTAAAGAAGCAAGACACAATTGCGGCGCAAGATGGAAATTTTCAATAAAAATTAAAATTTTTACTTAAATTAATAAAATATTATACTTTTTTTAAAAATTATTTTTAATAAATAATAATTATTTAGTCGTAAATTATGTCCCAAATATTTTCACTTTCCTCCAAAGAAGACCTAGGTGCCTTATCAGCCCTAAAGAAGCAGGACACAATTGCGGCGCAAGATGGAAATTTTCAATAAAAATTAAAATTTTTACTTAAATTAATAAAATTTTATACTCTTTTTAAAAATTATTTTTAATAAATAATAATTATTTAGTCGTAAATTATGTCCCAAATATTTTTCACTTTTCAGTGTAAATCATATATGATATTTAGGGACCAATTTGCAACAAAACTATAATTGAGATGGAAATTTCCCTACCAAATCGTTGTAAATTTATACTAAACAAAATATGTCAATTATCTATTGCAAATTTACAAAATAAAATTGGCAATCGTAAATTCATCTCAAATTTGAAATGTTTACATCTGCCGTAAAAACACATTTTTCTTGTACTGTTGATTACAAGAGCAGCAACTAGTTTGCAAGAAAAGCAAACGAGAACTACTACATATGGTTTCTCTAAGAGTTGCATTCCATACAGGTGTCCAATGTTAGTACCATGCCCAAGAGAGAAAGTAATGCTTAGTTCATACCAATACGTGCAACCATAAAATAAAGAACTGTACAAGATTTTAACTACATTTTTTTTTTAAATTTATATGTAATATGCTTGCTGAATGTGGAAATTTCAATAAAATCAAAATAAATAAAAATAAAATAAACATGTGAACATTTGGGGCCATTAGAGTTATGATCATCCAACCAAATTAAGAGGAATATATTAAGCTTTTCATCTTCACCATATCCTAGAAAATATATCAATTTGAAAAAAAAAAATTCCTATCTCATAAACATGTTCTTACTACACTTTCATGATTAACAATGAAACAATTAACCATTCAATCATGACACATATGAAAGAATAAATATGCAAGAAATCAATATTTCAATCAAAGTGTGTGACTTTAAGGTCGCACAAAATAAATAGTCACTCAAACGGTAAAGAGTGCAAAAATATAAAATAGCATAGGGATAGAGAGACTATGACACAGAGAAATTTATATTGGTTCAAGGGCAATGTGTCCCCTATGTCTAGTTGTTAAGTCTAATTTCTTCCATTAATTCATACTTTTTCTTAGTTTTTCTTGATTTGTTGTGTGATTTTGGTTACTATTAAGCTCTAGTTGATCTGATGTTACACTAAGCTACTCTCCTCATGATTATAGGTAAAACATGAATTTTTAAAAACTTTTGATCCTCCAAGTAAGAAATTACTTGGAGCACGAGAAAGGCATTTTTTGGAGAGCAAAGTGTAAAATTGGTGTAAGCAAAGAAAGGAGATTTCTAGGGATGCAAGCAATAGTTTTCTTGGGACCCAAGTAATTGGTTCTTAGAGGCCAATTAAGAAGAGATTGTACAGAACTTTACAAAATCCAAAAAGTTGATTTCTTAGAGTTTAAGTTAATGGTTTCTTGGAGCACAAAAAAGAGGCTTCTCGGTGAGCAAATTACTACCAATGGACCCTTGAAATTAGGGCATCAATGGCGCTGTATTCCAAAGTTTAGCCTAACTCAATTTCAATGTATTTTAAATAATTGGGTTGCATTGAGTTGTTTGAAATCAATTGGGCTCAATTTGGGCTAAGAAGTGTTTTAGGGTTGTGTCCATACAATGCCTAGTCTGAAGTGAAGGTCAAAACTTGGAAGTCAAGCGAGGACAGAAAATAGAATAAGAAAGTTTTAAGATGAAAAAGTATCTCGCACAGGTTAGGCAATAGTTAGTATTTTGGACATAATTTACTCTCTAGTCCTCTAAATTATGTTAAACTTGAGCCAAAAGAAAAATACACAAAACTACAAGTCAATAGTTAACCATAACATCTAATTCAGACTTTATCAAGGCAAAATCTTGCATCCAAATTGCTGGTCAAATTGTTGAAAATAGACAATTGCTTTGGCTACAAGGGTGGATGCCCTTCTTGACCTAAATACAGTTAGAAACCACATAAGTTAAAAAGTTTAACAACTCTTAAGAGAACCACACCTCATTCACTCTAAGGAGAGAACTAGAGGCCACACATCATTCACTCTAAGGAGAGAACTATAGGGTGTTGTTCATGTTTTGGAGTGTTATCGTGTGTTCTTGGTGTCATCACCTTCATCTTCTTCTTATGTTCTTTTTTTTTTTTAATGTTTTACTTTACTATTTTATATTGGCACATGAGTAGCATGAGCTAAATTCTTTAATTATCAAGGGGTATTCTAATGAAGTCTTTATGAAGCTTATGCTATTTCTTTAATGTCTTAGTTAATTTATGAATTGAATGTTTCTTTAATTTCTTAATTCTTTGATTAAATTGGCACTTAATTATTGATTTGAAAGAAATGAGTTAATTCTCAAGGAAGACGGGCAAGATTCTTGGTTCAATTGGTTAAAGAACGCAAGTAATTTTAATAAGATAGAGATAACCTTAATTTGGTTTCTTGAATGCCTAGAGTTTAATGCATTGAATCTAAACTTAAACTAGGTTGGTGGTCACACGTTGTGGCAATTATATATATTTAAAGTGATAACATAGTTTTATGAACAATAATTTTAAAGTCTCATAAATACTTACCATTAGTCCCAAGAATAACGTGATAGTTTTAAGCATGAACTAATTATAAAAGTGTTTGACATAGTTGATTGATTGTCCCATGAAAAGTATTTTTAAAATTTGATAAAGTGCTGTTTTATTAAACATTAAAAATAAGATATTGATAATATTGTTGAAATTATTAATATATAAATAATTTATAACTTAATAACTAATTATAATTACCCTCATAAACAATCTGAATAATTCTGATGATGAATAAATCATATATGTGATATACATTAGTAAAATGATTTAATTCTCAAGAAAGACTAGCAAGATTCCTGGTTCAATTGGTTAAAGAACACAAGTAATTTTAATGAGATAGAGATATCCTTAAGATCTTGTGCAATCTGGTTTCTTGAATGCCTAGAGCTTAATGCATTGAATCTAAACTTAAATAAGCACAGAAATATAGCCTCTTAATTTAGACAAGATAGGAACCTGATCAACATAGAGATGTGCTTTTAGGGACATACGCATTCAATTAACATTCATGCTAAATTTACTGAGTTAATTAAGTTGGGCATAAGTGGATTACGATGAATTTGCAATGCCCTGAGACCTGGTATCTATTGACTTTCCCTAGTTAATTCTTTCAGTTATTTGTTATTATTTATTGCTCCAATTAATTTTGATTACTTTAATTTTCATAAATTGGTTCACCAAATAAGAATAACACAAGTCTTTGTGGGAACGATATCTTATGAACACTTGCTAGCTACTCAATATGATTTTTATAGGAGTATTGCTTGATACAAAGGCTCTCCAAGCTTTAGAAGAAATCTCCCACTAAAGGTAAGTAAGAATGAATGGGTTGCTCATTAATAAAGTAAAAAGCTCAACACGTATGGGTGTTCTTTCTAAGAACGGATTTCACTTTCTAGAGTGCAGTTGCAAGATTTTCACAAAGTAACAGTTGTAAGTTCTTCTCTTGTTCGTTTTGTTGTATCTTGCCTTTCTTCGAATTGTCAGCTCTACATAGTGTCTATTTCAATGATCATATCCTTGAATTCCTGTAGCTATTGGAGTCTTCAATGTCGTGATCAATATTGTTCTTCAATTTCTTCTTCATGATCTTTATGAATGATTTCCATTTCTGTTTTAACTTTGCTTGATTGAATTGAGCTATTTGCTTTGTTGTCAATCTTCAATTTCCTCCTTGCTTTGTTGAAATTAATTCTATAGATCTTCTTTATCTTTGATTGAATGCTAATTAGATATCAACTTTATTATTGTGGACAATCTTCCAGATTTGTTTCCTGTTTTGGATTTCTTTGATTTTCAGCATGTGATTAAAGCACTCCTTTCATTTTTCGAGGTTTCTTGAATATATTGGTCAATCTTCAATTTTTCTTTTTTCTCTGATCCCTTTAAATTATTCTTCAAAAGCTTCCTTTGTATAGCTCATAGGATCAAATCAACAATTTGTGTTCGTTCTTTGATAGTCATAATTTTCAGAAATAAAATTGCCACATCAAAGAAAATTTTAAACCTAATTAGAAAATCCCTAATACATAAATAAGATCAAACCAATACTCATACGAATATTCAGATTGGAGATGCACCCGAATGTTAAAACAATAAGCAGAGAAAATTTAATAAAAGAACCAAGTACCATAATGATAAATACAGCCGAGGAAAATTTTATTCTTATAATAAACTTTTCACTTTGTCATTACAAGAAAATAACCATTAGATCAACTTGATCTTATAATTTAATATATAAAATTATTAAATTTAATAATTTAAATTTTATTAAGTGGGAATAGAGAGAATGACTGAGTCAAATACCTACCTTTCATCTATCTACCAACTTTTTTTTAATATCATTAAAATAGAATAAATGTTGGAGATATTAATAAAGAATTTTTCATAATTATCTTGTCGACTTCTATATTTCAATTCTTCTATAAAAAATGGCATTTTGATTAAAAAGATATTTAATATTAAGACAATTTCCGTTCCTTATCTTTAAAAGGTAGTCATATTAATTAGCATAAATTACAAATTTAATGAAACTTGAAATTAATTAGATTAAATAATGATTAAATGGCAAATTAATGAATTGGCATATCTTGAAATGTATGTGATTAATTGACATTTGGCATAAATTGCCACGCAAAATCATAAGGTGTATGATTTTCAATTATTCCAATTCAAATTGACATTTACCCCCTGAATTCAAATTCTTTATTCTCAATTTTTAAATTTTAATCAATTAACATTGTTCATAAATATTATCATTAAGTATAATAAAAAGAGGGTTAATGAATCATAAGTCGTTGATTAATGCGTAATTTAATTTTCCAATTACTTATTATTTCTAAATGATGTAATTAGTTTAAAGTCAAAGGACTACATGAAGAATTTCAATTACTAATTTAATTTTGTATGTGGATCTATTTAAGAAAATGTTAATATTGGCAATAATTTATATGTATTATTAGTGATTAAATTTAATGGCCATTATGTTGGGAATTGGCAATAATTTCTGTGCAAGTTATTTTTTATAAAGTTGTTATGTCATATATCATACAAAATAGGGCTCGTTATTGACAACATTATTATTGAAAATTTGCAGTTGATTGAATAAGTTATTGTTAACACGAATTAATTTTGCATGTGTATTTATTTAAGGAAGTTTTATTATTGGCAAAAGATTTGAGGTAGTATTAATTGTTAAATTTGTTTGCTATTATGTTGAGAATTGGTAATTGGAAATTGGCTTTGATGCATTAATACTCATTAGATGTTATTGCTTTAACTTAATTTTCTAATTTTTTAAATTCTAACAAATTAGCATTGTTTGTAAATGTTATAATTAAGTATAAAAATAAAATGTTAATGAATCATAAGTTGTTTATTAATGCATAATTTGATTCTATAATTAATTCATATTTCTGTATGAAGTAATTAATTTAAAGTAAAATTAAATTTAAATTTGCATGTGTATCTATTTAAAGAAATATAATTGTTAGAATTAAATTTGAGGCATCATCAATTATTAAATATACATGCTACTATGTTGGTAATTGACAACAATTTCATTTGTTATTGACTTTTATGCATTATTATTGATTAAAAGTTGTTGATATAACTTTATATTGAGACTTCTTAAATTTACATCTGTTAACATTATTAAAAAATGTTGTAATTAAGTATTGTAAAAAATTGTTAATGAAATATAGCGACATATTAATGCATAAATTGATTTTCTTATCAATTGGTTTAAAGTAAAATGTCTACTTGAAGTAAATTAAATTTCTCGTTTAATTTTGCATGTATATCTATTTTCTTAGTTAATCATAATTTGTTCTTTAATTTTAATGAATCATAAGTAATTCTATAATTTTGCATGTTTACCTATCTTCCTAATTAAGGCTGTCTAATTACATAGTAATTTGTGATTGCATAAATTTGGAACAACTTTGAGGTATAATTTTGCATGTATATCTATTTTCCTAATTAATCATAGGCTTAATTATGCTTTTGGTATCCATACTATGTCAAGTGTTTAATTTTGGTCCTCCCTCCTAAGAGAAGCAAAGTGATAGAACTTTCAAAATTATTCGATTTTGGTCCAACTGTTAAATAGATAACGAAACGTGCTTAATTGGCAAACAAAATAGTGAGGTGAACTATTAAGCACCTAGGTGACACATTATTTAATATTGAGGAGTTACTGACATGACAAAAACATATTATTAACTTATTGACGTAGTAAAAAATTATAATATTGAAATTATAAAACATATTACCTAAACCTTAAATCATACATCATAAGTCCCAAACCCTAAACCTAAATTGTAAAACTTTACCTTATATTCAAAAAACTTAAAATTCTAAATTCAAAACCTTAAATCCTACCCAAACCCCAAAATTTAAGCCCTAAATCTCCCCCTAAAAACTAAATTTTAAAACTTAAAATCCTAAACATTAAACCCATAAGCCCTAAACCTTAATACCTAAAACACCAATCAAAACACTAAAACCCCAAATTTCAATCCTAAACACTAATCACTAAAACTTAAATCCTTATATTGTAAAATCTTAAATTTTAAATTCTAAACATTAAATCCTAAACCATAAACTCTAAACCCTCAAATGCAAATGCTAAAACCCCAAACCTTAAATGCTCAACCCCTATATTCTAAAACTCAAAATTCTAAACCCTAAATCCCAAAGTCCTAAACTTTAAGTCCTAAACCTAAAGTCTATAAGCCTTAGACCCTAAATCCTAAATCCTAAAACTCACAACCCTTAAACCTTAAAAGTTAAAACCCTTAACTCTAACATCTTAAAGTCTTATACCCTGAACTTTAAAGTCCAAAACTCAAAATTCAAAATCCTAAATCCTAAAACCCTAAACTTTAATCTTAAATTCTAAAACTTGAAACCCTAAACATTTTCCCTAAATCTTAAAAGTATAAATTTCAAATCCTAAAGCCTAAACTTTAAATCTTAAATTTCTACATTCTAGAAGCAAAAATTCTAAACCCTAAACTTTAAATCTAAACCCTAAATGTTGAACTCTTAAACCCAAAATACTAACCCCAACATTCTAAATCATAAAATCTAAACCCAAAATATGGGCTTGAGAGGTTTAAATTTAGATTTTTGGGTTTTAAATTTTAGGTTTTAGAGTTTTAGGGTTAGTTTTTAAGGTTATACGGCTTAGGGTTTAAGGGTTCAAGGTTTAACAATTTGAGTTATAGGATTGAGGGTTTTAGGATTTAAGATTTAATGTTTAAGATTTACAGTCTAGAATTTTGGATTTTAGAATGAAGAGATTTCAGATTTTTAGGATTTTAGAATGTAGTGATTTAGGATATGGGGCTTGGGGTTTTAGGGTATAGGGTTTTATATTTTAGAATTTAGGATTTAAAGTTTGAGATTTAGGGTTTTAGGATTTAGCATATGAGGCTTTATGGTTTTGAATTTACAATGTTAAGACTTTAGGGTTTAGGAGTTAGTATTTAGGGTTTTTAAGTTTTAGGGTTTAAGAGTTCAAGGTTTAAGGTTTTGAGTTTTACAATTTAAGATCTCAGGGTTTAAGGTTTATGGTTTTAGGATTTAAGATTTATGATTTTAGAGATTTAAGATTTTAGAATTTAGAGTTTAGCATTTAGGGTTTTAAATTTTACGATTTAAGGTCTTAGGGTTTAAGGTTTATGGTTTCAATTGTAGGGTCTTAGGGTTTAAATTTTATGATTTTACGTTTAGGATTTCAAGTTTAGGGTTTGGACTTCAACCTATGTTTATAAACAATTATTTATTGCATCAATTTGGAAGCAAAAGTTTCTTGAAATTAATTATATATTAGTATATTATAAAAGTTTAGTACTGCAGACGATTATAAAAATTTAAATTATAAGAAATGAAGTACTGTGTGGAAATGGAGGGTCTCTTTGTGTTTGCATACCTCCTTGCAACACCTATGTAGTGGATAATCTTGAAATCTTTAAATAAGCAAGAAGTAGAGTGGTAGTGAAATGTTGCAACATTTCAAATTCATTTTCTAAAGTCAACTACTTATTTATAAATTAATTTTTAATATTTTGTAGTTAGCTGGTAAATTTTAAATTATCAAATTAAGTCAACTAGCTCTTTATTCATACTAACCATTCTATATTAACAAATGTGCTTTATACTTTATACTTTTTTAAATTATGAAACTCATGTAGGTTGAATCAAACCATTGACAACTACGTTGATTGTATGAATAAGTTCCATTACAATTAATAATGTAGATTATCATTACATTTTATATGTTGTAAATGAAATAATCAAATTTTATAGTGTGAATAGCATTTTTTATTTATCTATTGAATTAAAACTTGTCCACAAATGCGTTGATACATTATTATCAAGATAAAAAGTAAATTCAATTTTGAAGCATTTTTTTTGGTTATAATCAATAGATACTATCATTCTATGTGATCATAACAAGTAATCCTTGGGCAACACACAAGTAAAAATACTAGAGAGAGAAATCTTGGAGGGAGATAAATTTTAAAGAGATAAAGGGAGAGAGAAATTTTATAGAGAGATAGAAGTTTTACGGAAAGAAAGAGAGAGAAATTTTGGAGAGTGAGAGAGAGGAGAAGAGAGAGGAAAAGCTTTTAGAGAGAGAAATAGGGAGAGAAATTATAGAGAGAAGTGAGAGAAATTTAGAGAGAGAAAAAGAGAGAGGGAGGGAGAGAGAAAGAGAAATTTTAAAGAGAGATATAAAGTTTACAAAAAGAAATAGATAGAGAAATTATCGAGGAGAAAGAAATATTGGAGAGATATAGAGAAATTTTAAGGAGAGAAATATATAGAGAAATTTCAGAGAGACGGTGATAGAGATATTGAGAGATAGAAAGAGAAATAGAAATTTTAGACAGAGAAATTTTGGTGAGAGGCAAAGAGAAGGTAAGAGAAATTTCAATGAGAGAAAGAGATGGAGAAATGTTTGGGAGAAGGAGAGAAAGAAATTTTAGAGAGATGAAGAGATATTGATATTTCATGGGGAGAGAGAGAGAGAGATAAAGAAATTTTAAAAAGAGATAATGCCAGAGAGAGAGATAAATTTTATAGCGAGAAAGAGAAAGAGAAATGTTAGAGAAAGGGAGAGTTAGAGTGAGATATTCTAGATAAAGAATGAGAAGGAGAGAGAGAAGTTTTAGAGAGACAAAGAGAGAAATTTTAAAGAGAGAGAAAGAAAGAAACATAAATTATAGAGATAAATAGAGAGAGATAGAGAAAGAGAGAGAACATTTACAGAGAGAAAGAGATATAGAAATTTTTGAGAGACAAAGAGAGTGAAAAATTTTAGAGAGAGAAAGAGAGTAAGATAGAGACAAAAAATTTTAGAGAGAAAGGGAAAGAGAGGGAAATTTTATAGAGAGAAAGCGAGAGAAAAAATTTAGAGACAGACAGAGATAGAAAAATTTTAGAGAGAAAGAGAATGAGAGAGAGAGATAGAAATTTTAAAGATGGAAAGAGAGACAAAGAAATTCTTTTAAGGGAAAGAGAGAAAAATTTTAAAGAAAGAAAGAGATAGAGAAATTTTAAAGAGAGAGAGAGAGCAAAATTTAAGAGAGAAAAAGATCTAAAGAAATTTCAAATAGACAAAGAGAAAGAAATTTTAGAGAAAGAAAGAGAGAGGGAGAGATAGTGAGTTTGAGAAAGAGAGGGAGAGAGGCGGAAGAGAGAAAGTTTATAGAGAAAAGGGGAGAGAGAAATTTTGGATAAAGAAAGAGAGAAATTTTAGAGAGAGAAAGAGAGAAACAAAAAATTTAGAGAGAGAAAGAGAGGGAGAAATTTCATAGTAAAGGAAACTTTATAAAGAGAAAGGGAGAGAGAAATTTTAGACAGATATAAAAGTTTTAGAGAGATAAAGAAAGAGCAAGAGATAGAAAGGAATTTTAGAGAGAGAAAGAGATAGAGAAATTTTAGAGAGAGAAAGTGAAAAATTTTGGAGAGAGAAAGAGAGATAAATTTTAGAAAGAGAATGATAGAAAGAAATTTTAAAGAGAGAAAGATAGTGAAATTTTAGATAAAGAGAAAAGGGCTAGAAATGTTGGAGAGAGAGAGAGAGAGAGAGAGAGAGAGAGAGAGAGAGAGAGAGAGAGAGAGAGAGAGAGAGAGAGATACAAATTTTAGAGAGAAATTTAAGAGGGAGAAAAATTTTACAGATAGAAGGGGAAGGAGAGAGAAATTTTAAAGAGAAAAGTTTTAGAGAGATAACGAGATAAATTTTAGAGAGAAAGAGAGAGTAAGAAATTATTGAGAGAGAAAGAGATAAAAAAATTTTAGAAAGCTAGAGATAAGTTCTATATTAACAAATGCATTGTATACTTAATATTTTGATTTTATAACTATACTATTGCTTCAAGTTGAATCAATTCGTTAGCAAGTATGTTGACATTAGTAATGAAGTTTTAATGTAATTAGTTATTCATCATATTATTATATTTGTACGTTATAAATAGAATAAATAGTTTTGGCGATGTGGATGCCTTTTTTATGTATCAATTCATAATCAAGTAGGTAAATTATTATCATTATAGTATTTATTTTATATGACTTATAATATTATTTTGGTTTTATTTTATCTTTGGACTGGGATAATATTTTTCACTCAAATAAATATAAACAATTCTTGTCACCATAACAAGTAATCTCCATATATCACATGGGTAACAATGCTAGTAGAGAGAATGATGGAGCCAAATACATACCTTTCATCTCTCTACCAACTTTTTTTTAGTATCATTAAAATAGAATAAATGTTGGAGATATTAATGAAGGATCTTTCATAATTATCTTGTTAACTTCTATATTTCAATTCTTCTATAAAAAAGGCATTTTGATTAAAATAATATTTAATATTAAGACAATTTCCGTACCTTATCCTTATTAGGTAGTCATTTTAAAAGAGATGAAGTACATATCTACTCACTTCATCGTAGCGAGTAAAGCAGTAGTACAAATATGACTTTTAAATTATGGATTCTATTACCTTGTATATGCAAAAATCTTAAATATCAAATAAAATTAAACGGTGATAAACAATCAAATTAATTAAGTTTGGATCTCAATACAATGGCCTAATAATTACATAAAAAGTAATTATATAAAGACACATAAATTTTGTACACACATTACACTCACTTTCATACTTTCACTCTTTTTCCTCTCTTCTCAAGAAGTTGTCTCTAAAGTAGGGGTATCAATAATGTTTTCCTTGTATAAAATATGAACATCCATATCTTTCTTAGACTTTCTATTCTTATAAATTAAAATTTATAAATTTTTCTTAAAAAAATTTAGGCCATTGAATTTATTGGGTATCTAACATCCCACATTAAATTTATGAAGATTTTGTCAAGGCTTTCGTTGGACTTTTATTACGCCTATCACATTCTATCATTTTTCTTCAAATTAACATTCATTAAAACTTAATTTCCTTTTAATTCAAAGAAAATACAAAATAATATATGTTTATGTGAATTTTTTTTTAAACTTTTACTCCTTCCCCATTGGAGTAGTCCTTAAAGTTTGATACATACTTAGGGTCAAATAAGGTGATTAGAAGCCCTATATCTGATATGGGTTGGATCTCTTCGTGCATAAAATGCCATTTCAATTTTTCAATAATTGTAATGAATCAAGTATTTTATAATTGAATGATAGCCCTCGAGTTGTAGCTGAAGTAGTATTGAACTCCCCCAATTCACCTTCTTCTACCTTGGAGAAAAAAATCTTATTAATAAAATCTGTTAAAGTTTCTAAAAGTTTTAAAATATTTAGTTAATATTATTAAAATAAAATTATTTATATTTATAAATTATTATTTATTTTTTTATATTTTTAATAATTTATACTATTATTTTTTCATTAAATATAATCCTCTGTATATTCTACTAGATTAAATAAAATGATATATATATATTAAAATTTTATATATAATTTATATATTTTTTATTATTTTATTTTTTTCTCTCTATTTTTATGCGTGAGAGAAGTTCCACTCCCAAATAACATATACTGTACTTGAAAAAATTTCAAGCCCTAAGTCAATTATACCAGAACTCTTGGGACTTATGTCACACACTCATTATCCTCCTACGATCAATTTCAATTTCCCATCATCGGTCTCAAATGTATCCAGCTTCGTCTTTAGGTTAGTTACTCTGCTGGCTTTTCTCCCCCTTTTCCGCTTTTATGTTTATGGAAATTTAATGCAACTGGTTGTCTCAAGCATGAGATTTTTGCGAAAATTACTCTGGTGGATCTCAAGCTCAAAATTTGCGGAGATTCATCAGTTTCGGAAAATTCTAGAGGGCGTCTCTGTTTCTCCCTGATTTGGGGGCAAAATTAGCAATAGAGAATGGGAACTAGCCATCCATAGCCATATCGTTAGCTTAGTAAGTAAGCATCACTTTAGCAATTTTTTGTCAATGTGTGTAATTCTGTTACAAATTAATAATTCTGTTAAAATTTTAAAAGATAAAAAAAGAGTAAAAAAATGAATGAATATGTAGCTGCATAAAATGTGTAAAAAAAATGCATGGGAGAACCAAATATTTATGTAAAAAATTGGGTAAAATTGTTTTTTTTTTAAAAGTCTAGAGAGGAAAAATATGATTAAACGATAAATTAATGAATATAAAATATGATAGATCATAAATAAGAAAGTGATATTGAATTCAATTTATCTAATTATTTCACAAATTGTCGTCTAGGTTAAGCTTAAAATTACCTCCATTTTATTAAAATTATTACAAAAATAAGCAATTATATTTTAAAAAACTTGTTGGACTCAAGCTAATCTATAATTCAAGTACTTCAATATTTGTTTTCAATATTTTTAAATGAAGGATGGAATTCACGTGCAAATCATCTAAACAGGTAATTGGAGCAGAGTTCCCTTCGGCTATAATTTAGGGATATTAGTATTATTATATTCATTTGACTCGACCAGGACATTGAAAGATTGGGCTTATGCAAGGAAAATTAAACAAAAGACAAAGAAAACTGTCCTAACGCCAGGTAGGCCCGTCGACCCATTGACCAGAATTACAATCACCGAGATTTCATATACGCGGCCCCACGCGTTTACTGCTGTTCCTAACTTCATCACTCTACATCGCTTTGCTCTGCCTCTATCCCTTACAGCCTTTCTTCCTTCCTTCCCTTTCTTTCCCTTGCCCTTTCTTCCTCGTCTCTCTTTCTCGGATTCCGGAGGAGTGAAGAACTGAAGATGAAGAAGAAAGCCCACCTAAAGTTCGAGCCTTTATGCATTTTTCTGTTTGGGTTCTTCTCAATCTTCCTCTGCGTAGATTCTCAGGCAAACCCGAGCCAAGATGCTGCCGCAATGTTTGCTCTCAAGAAGAGCCTCAACCCCCCTCAGTCTCTCGGATGGTCTGATTCAGACCCCTGTCAGTGGAAGCACGTCGCTTGCTCCGATTCCAAACGGATCACCCGGATCCAAATTGGTCGACAGGGCCTCCAAGGTACGCTTTCATCGAGTCTACAAAATCTCACTGAGTTAGAGCGTCTCGAGTTCATGTACAATAACATATCGGGTCCTCTTCCCAGCTTAAATGGGTTGAGTTCTTTACAAGTTCTTAGCCTTAGCAACAACCAATTTAGCTCGATCCCTAGCGATTTTTTCACTGGTATGTCTCAACTTCAATCCATGGATATTGACAATAACCCCTTGGAGGTTTGGGAATTACCTGTAAGTCTCCAAAACGCTTCGGCACTTCAGAACTTCTCAGCGAATTCTGCTAATATTAAAGGCAAAATCCCAGACTTTTTTACATCTGAAGTGTTTCCTGGTCTGACCAATTTGCATTTGGCTTTCAATAACCTCGAGGGTGAGTTGCCCGCGGGCTTTTCTGGGTCTCAAATTCAGACATTGTGGCTTAATGGGCAAACAGGTAAGCTTAGTGGCCCTATAGATGTTATACAGAATATGACTTCCTTGACGGAGGTTTGGTTGCATTCAAATGGGTTTTCCGGTCCATTACCAGACTTTTCTGATTTAAAAAATTTGCAGATTTTGAGTCTAAGGGATAATTCGTTTACGGGTCCTGTTCCAATGTCATTGACGAGTCTGAAATCACTAAAAGTTGTGAATTTGACTAATAACATACTTCAAGGACCAGTGCCAGTGTTTAGTAGTGGGATTGAAGTGGATTTGAGTAATGATTCAAATAGCTTTTGCTTGCCCACTCCTGGAGATTGTGATTCACGGGTGAGTATACTGCTTTCTATTGTTAAATTAATGGGCTATCCTCTAAGGTTTGCGGAGAGTTGGAAGGGTAATAATCCATGTGCTGATTGGCTTGGGATTACCTGTAGTAATGGCAACATAACTGTTATCAATTTTGAGAGATTGGGTCTAACAGGTACAATATCCCCAGAATTTGCCTCTCTGAAATCACTAAAAAGACTTGTGCTTTCTGATAACAATCTCACTGGTGTGATCCCGGAAGAGCTTACTACTCTGCCTGTGCTTGTTGAAGTGAATGTTGCAAACAATCAGCTTTATGGAAAAAAACCAACTTTTAAGAGTACTGTAACTCTTAACACAGTAGGTAACAAGGATATAGGGAAGGATAAGAGCAGCTTATCACCTCCAAGTGCGCCATCTGGGAGCCCAAATTCTGGTGGAGGAGATGGTGGCAAAAAATCTTCTTCCCATATAAAGGTCATTGTGTTTGCTGTAATTGGAGGTGTAATTGTGATTGCAGTGATTCTTCTCTTAATTTGCTGCCTGTTTAGAAAGAATAAAAAGCGGCTAAGCAGGGTGCAGAGCCCAAATGCACTTGTTATTCACCCTCGTCATTCTGGATCGGATAATGAAAGTGTTAAGATAACAGTTGCTGGTTCTAGTGTTAGTGCTGGTGCCGATAGTGTAGCCCAAACTGTACCTGGCAGTGAAGCAGGAGACATCCAAATGGTTGAAGCAGGAAACATGGTCATTTCTATACAAGTCCTGAGGAATGTTACTGATGATTTCAGTGAAAAAAATATATTGGGACAAGGAGGTTTTGGAACAGTCTATAAAGGTGAACTGCATGATGGTACAAAAATTGCAGTGAAAAGAATGGAGTCTGGGGCAATAAGTGGGAAGGGTGTTGCTGAATTCCAGTCTGAAATTGCTGTTTTGACAAAGGTTCGGCACCGGCATCTTGTTGCTCTTCTTGGTTACTGCTTGGATGGAAATGAGAAGCTCCTTGTGTATGAGTACATGCCTCAGGGGACACTAAGTAGGCATCTCTTCAACTGGCCAGTAGAGGGACTAAAACCACTGGAATGGAATAGAAGGTTGACTCTAGCCTTAGATGTGGCAAGGGGTGTTGAGTATCTTCATGGCTTGGCTCACCAAAGCTTTATACATAGGGACTTAAAGCCTTCAAACATTCTTCTTGGAGATGACATGAGGGCAAAGGTTGCAGATTTTGGTCTCGTGCGTCTTGCTCCTGAAGGAAAAGCCTCAATAGAGACAAGAATTGCTGGAACTTTTGGTTATTTGGCACCAGAGTATGCAGGTATCTCTCAGATCTAACACTGCCTTCCCCTCTCAAATTATTTGAGATAGATAATTTGCAATAAGTTTTCCCAAAGAAGCATAGAGATAGTCTGATTAAGATATTGAGTTGGTCGGTTTGAGTGTTGGCTTTAATTAGTGTAGTCGAATATCTCAAGGACAAGTACCGCAGAAAATCTAGTTTGACAAAATGATTAAGTCAAACTTGCATCCAGACTGCAATAAAAGCAACTGGAGACATTTAAGTCATTTTAGTATGACAGTATAACTGTTTTTCCATTTTCTTATCAACTTCTGTGATTGACTCTTACCCAAGATTAGGCTCATTCACAGATGAAGAGATAGAATTGATAAATATTTTCTTACATTATACTGGTATCTGGCACTGAAAAATATATGGTTTTCTGAATTCATGTTTGTTGATTGAAAAAGTATTTTTTAACATACTCTATCACGATATCATCCTGTTACCAGAAAGCTAAGACCATCACCGAGAGGCAAGAGCACCTGAGTAATTCATGTTCAGTTCATCAAAATGGCCACCAATACACATCTCACTTCTTGGGTTTGCGGCCCACAAAATGATAATTTTCTCCCCAGTCTAACTCTTGGGTTCGCTGCCCACAAAATGATAATTTTGTCCCCAGTCTAACTCTTGTGAGTTCGCCGCCCTCAAAATGATAATTTTCTCTCCAGTCTAACTCTTGTGAAATATTTTGTATTGACTGGATGGTTATCTGATTTTTTTTGGTTAGTATCAGAATTGTTAGGCATGTGTTTGATCGTTTTTGATATTCATTGATGTTTGGGGCCTTTGCACATAACTCTTAATACTCATGTTTGTTGCCATCTGAATGCAGTTACGGGTCGTGTGACCACTAAAGTTGATGTATACAGTTTTGGGGTAATATTGATGGAGCTGATAACAGGAAGGAAAGCACTTGATGAGACCCAACCTGAGGACAGCATGCACCTTGTGACCTGGTTCCGCAGAATGTCCTTGAATAAGGATTCATTCCGTAAGGCCATTGACCCGACTATTGAGCTTAACGAGGAAACGCTTGCTAGTATTCACACCGTAGCAGAGTTAGCTGGCCACTGCTGTTCAAGAGAACCATATCAAAGGCCAGACATGGGCCATGCTGTCAATGTGCTTTCTTCCTTTGTAGAACTCTGGAAACCATCTGATCAGAATTCTGAAGATATATATGGCATTGACCTTGATATGTCTTTACCGCAAGCACTCGAGAAGTGGCAGGCTTATGAAGGTATAGGCCAAATGGATTCTTCTTCTTCTTCACTCCTTCCAAGCTTAGACAATACACAGACAAGCATACCTACGCGCCCCTCTGGATTCGCCGACTCTTTCACATCAGCAGATGGGAGGTGATCCATATTGGCTGTAAATATTACTAGTTTATGTTCATTCCCTTTGCTTTTTACTGGCTTTGCTATGTGAACTTGTTTATCATTTTTTGTGGTTTAGTCTTATCGACAATTGATCCTATACTTCCTTTAGAACTTTTGAGGAGTTTTGCGGACAAACTGATGAGAGATTCTCAGCAGAGAATGTGTGTTCCCATCTCAGAATGATGTTACCCCTCTTTTGTTAGTATCCAGAGATGTAAATCAGATATCGCACTAGTACTGTCCCATAGCCAGCTTTCATTGCATTCTTGTGGCTGACGAATGGCACATGCGAATCCTTTTACAGAACTCAGTTTGCTTATAAATTCTACTCAAAGGGGTAAGTGGTTGACAGAGAGAAAATGTATAAAATTATTTTTAAATTTTTGTTTAACAATTTAAAATTTTAAAATAAATAACTTTTTTTATATAGTGTTAGAATTAATTATTAAGAGTTTAATTTTTATTGTTACTTAAAATTTAAAAAAAATAGTTATATTTTCATATCAAAACGACATTTGTGTAAAAGGGTGTCTTAAAAAATATATATAAAATTAGTTTTAAATTTTTATTTAATAAATCAATTTTTTAAAATAGTTGATTTATTAGTTACTGTATTTAAATTTGATATTTAATTAATAATTGAAAAAGTTGAAGCGGGATACTTTTTCAAATGTATTGCTGTGTGTTGGTGTAATCTTAAAAAATTCAGTGGGGAAATGGTTAAGCCGTAAGGTAGCAATCATGTTCAATGGACCACGGAATCTGGTGTCTGATGCTGTTGACAAGTGTGGAAGTAGTGAGAGTTACTATTTTTTCTTTTTTTTTTTGTGTAAAATGAATGAAAACAAAAACAGCAACCGCACGTTCTGCATGTCATCATGGATAATCCGTTAAAGCTCCTATGGAGCACTTCTCAGCACCGTCAACTCATTCTCTCTCATGGGTCCTCTTCTGGCTAACCAATCGGCTGCCTTATTGGCTTGCCATGGAATATAACTAACTTGGACTATCCAATTCTTCCACAGCCACCGTCGAATCCTGTCTACCAGATTTTTGGCTTGCAAGTTTTGGTCCATTCCACCATTAACAAGCTTCACAGCAGTTTGCGCATCCGATTCCAGCACTAAATATTTCACTCCACTCTAAATTATTGTTTATTTATTATAATTATTTGTTGCTGCTTACTTTCTATGTTGAGAATATGCGACAGTGTGGCCGGGAAGCAAGTCTAGTTGGGCCCAAAAGCATTTGACATTGGATCAAATAAATTTTATATTTATTTTGTATATTTGTATTTATTCTTTTCTTAATTTATCTTAGGAAGTACACATAGTATATACTCTCTTAACGTATAACTATAATTTGCCAACCAAAAAAAGGGCACTTCTTTTTATTCTTATCCAAAATAATTTGTTGTACATGCCAAAATATACGTTCTTGGCATATTGTGAGATAAAAAGTTTTGAGGTAAGAAAAAAAAGAATAAAAAATATAAAAATATATATAAAATTTATTTATACATATATAATTTAGAGATGTTTGGCAATACGCACAGAGATAGCCAAAGAGTGAAACGCACATTTTTCACTCTTGGCTATAGTGCTTTTCACTCTCTGCTTGTTCCTGTGCATATACCAAATATCTTTTTAAAGAATGTAGGTATATTACGACTCATTTGTAAAAAAAAAAAAAAAAATTGTGACTCATTATTGAGGTCACGCGTACCAAACAGAATTGTAATCAAAACGGCATAAGATAAAAAGAAGGGAGTTTATCGTTGTTTTAAGTTAACTACACAAATTCCTGCCTAAAAAACTAAAAATTAAAATTGCTAAATGATTTTTTTTTTTTAAAAAAAAAAGACTTGAGAAACTGTTGGGTATTTCAACGTGAGAAAAGGAAATCATTATCTCTGCAATGGCAGAAGATTCTGTAAGCGCCAACAAGCTAAGTGAATTGAGTGATGGCGGCTATGATAAAATTAGGAATTGAGTCTTATTTTAAAGGAGGAAAATAATATTTATATAATTTCTGCACAAATATGTTTAAATAAGTTTGTTTTGCTAGATGAACTCTCTTTATTTTCTTTAATTTGTTGAAGAGTAATGATATGTACATAATTATTTTATACACAATTTACACGAAATTTGGCCTAAATAAAAATATTTTGGTCAGTTAGGTATCTTAGCTTTTCTATTTTGAAAATTTCTATCCTATCCAATACTTTCATCTCATTTCTTTTCTCTTATGAAATAACTGTACTACCCCTAACTCCCTTCTTTTTTATCTCCCTCTATGTGTTATGATTCTCTAATAAGATTTGATTACATGATATACAATTTTTTCTTATCATGTGAAAACTCTAAAGTGGGATAAAAAAAAGGAAGGTAGGATAGCCAAACCCTGACTTAATATAAGAGAGTAAATTAAAAGAATCTTGCTATCCTATCTCTTCTATTTTTCTAGCCCGCTTTGGAATTATCATATTAAAAAGAAAAATTGTATATCTATTTATCCACTATTACTAGGAAATATGCTAGAATACATGGGGTTATGATGGAAAAGGATGGATTTGGGGGTAGTATAGTAATTTCGAAAAAAGGAATCAGATCAGGGGTAGGATAAAAAATCTCTTTTATGTAAAAAGTATATATAAATTATAAATAAATAGTTATGCAGATAGGAATTTTTATCATACTCTCTTATCCCATTCCCTCTTTCTTATAAATTACTTTGTTATTCCTTATTTGCTTATATTTTACCACCCCCTCCATATATTCAGTGAAAATCCTTAATAAATGTGAATGACATTACATACAATATTTCTTTATACTATAAAAATTTTAAAGTGAAATAAAAAATAGAGAATAGGATAACAAGACCCTATGCAGATATCTTTTGTTTTACGGAATTAATCATTCTTTCTTTTTCTTAGTAAAGTAAGATTGTATTTATAAAAATACCAGCAATCTTATAAAAAATAAAAATTGACAATGATATTGAATTTTTTATGGTGCACGAAGATGCTCGCATATATAAGCAATTAACAGTTATATAATCATATAATATAATATATTAAGAGAGAAACTGCTAAAAATGCGGTTATGCCAAGTGTCATGCCTTGGATCCCTCTAAATGTGACACCTATCCTAAAGAATAAAAATTGTGTGCATCACTGGCTAACTTTCTATTTTTTTACAATCTCCCATCAAAAGAATTAATTTATTTAATTTAGAATTATCGTCTTTTTAGAATTTAGGTTTAGAAAAACGCATATAAATAGGGAGTTTATCATTCCACTCTTATCCTACTGTCAGAATCAAATATCCAGATGTTCTCGTCTCTGATGGGTCTCCTCCGATTGTGTTTGCTTTTATCGCCGCCTTACCAATCTTGATTCCACGCCATCTGTTACGAGGCACACCGATCCCCTTTTTTTTCTTACTAGATGCTATATTCTGTTTCCCTATCTGCCGCTGCCTCCCTCCTTTTCTTTTGTTTCACCTTTTTAATAACACTACTCTCCCTTTTTTCTTTTCAGGTATTTGTACGCATCATTGACCAGGAAGATTAATATTTATCATTCTGCAGTTTTATTTTTTCTATTTATAACTCTAGTATTCCGTTTAGATTAATATCGATATTTTCTTTTGGTTTCTACGGTTCTACGTGTCAGGTTTGGGTTGTGTTCTCTTTCTTAGCTATGAATAATCAATTCTTTTATTCTTTTGTCTTCCTCTGACACTCATTCCGACTCTCTCTCTCTCTCTCTCTCTCACCATTTGAAATATTATATTTGGTTTGTTTCATTTGACTTCAAACTTAATGTGCAGCTTTTGGGACATTGGATTTCACCGTGCACTCCTAATATACCCTCATATTTATTTATTTAAGCTATTATTTGCTTGTCCTCATATTTGTTTTATATCATTAACTATATTTGTTGTCTAATGCCAACACATGGGTTTCGCGAATGGATTTCACCATCCCATATTATTTGATCTTCTTCTTCTACACTTTTTTCCTGTGAAGCGGCAGAACCTTAATTTCATAAACCTTTTTTGTGTTATTGAATTCGTGGCCTATCATCTTGCTGCTTTTTAGGCGACAACTTTTGTATGGCTCAAATTGGGCAATCATGTGCTAATCCTGGTTCTTTGAATAAATTAAATTATTTACACCAATTTACCTAATATAAAAATAATCTATTGATATAATAAATTAAATTGATTATTCACACACTTATGAATTGTAAGAAAGATTGCTTAAAACGTAGGAAGTCTTAATATTTTGACTCATTTGTTATTACTTCTTGAAATAAAAAAGATTTATGATGGATCAGTACAAATGGATTTTAATCACATATTTTGTAAATTATGCCTATGTTCTATTTATAAATATTAAGATACAAGTAGTTAATGGGACTTGTCTCAATTAACTCAATCAATTATTTTAATGAAATTATACAAATTAACTTAATTATTCACTAATTTACTTAAAGTAACCTATATGTGTAATAAGAATCATGCAATTTAACTATATTAATTACTCATAAAATCCAATCAAATCAATTAGTGA
This sequence comes from Dicorynia guianensis, assembly GCA_037013595.1. Classification (NCBI taxonomy): domain Eukaryota; kingdom Viridiplantae; phylum Streptophyta; class Magnoliopsida; order Fabales; family Fabaceae; genus Dicorynia; species Dicorynia guianensis. Next base: position 15,994,304 of record JASUAB010000002.1, on the reverse strand, counting down.
GTAATTAACTACGTAAAATTATTTACTCCAATTTATCTAATATAAAAATAATCCATTGATATAGTAAATTAAATTAATTAATCACACACCTATGAATTTCAAAATAGATTATTTAAAACGTAACAATCAAGGGAGTCTCAATATTTTGGCTTAAATTTGTTATTACTTCTTTTAAGTAAGTGAATTTTCTATGGTGCCCCTAATTAGCAATGTTCACAATTGATTCATTGGAGAATAGTATAATTAAGATCAATTATGTTATAAAAATTTATGAAGCATTTATTATTGAATTTTGTTTATCCAAACAAATTAAGAAAATGCATTTAAATGTGATTTAAAATTTAATTTGTTGCCTATAATTAGCACAACTACAGAAGTCATCATTCTAATCTAATTGATGAATTTTTGCAATCATCCAATTATGACATCATGCGAATCATGCAATCAGGCACCTTATATGGTCATCGCTTTTCAAATTAACATAAAAAATTAATCAAACGGAATCATGCAATTAGACTAAATATTGCTGAAATTATAAGAATTTCACCAATTATGCCAATTTATGTCAACTTTATCCTTATTTCCTCTTTCTTTTGCCAGGGAAATAATTAAATCTATTTATAACAATTTTAAGTTACTGAAATTAGCCAATTATGCAAAGTGTCTTCCTACCAAGCTTAATATTGTCGCAACCTCAAATTGATATTATCTCCTTACTGCATAGAATCTCCAATTTTATACATATAGAGTTGGTGAAGGACCAAACAATCGTGTGAAATTTTTTATCGGACCTTGTCTTAATATTTAGCGAGTTTGTTCCATTCATACATATGAAAATAAATATAAATTAAAATTTTGAATAAATTTGTGCAAGTGGGGCCAAGCACAATTTTGGGCCATTGATGGTGTGCTTGCTTATCACATAAATTTCTTTTGGAATGCTGGAAACATTATTATACGGGAATCAAACCCAGAGGAAGGAGGAACAAGGTGGGTTTCGACCACTTGAGCTACCCTGCTTATAAAATAAATGTTTGGATACCATTAATTGATAGCCGATGGTTCTATAATTCCAAAATTAATGTGTGATATTATAACATGTGTTACATATAATATTGGAAGCAATTTAAAATGCTATAAAATTGTCATTAATGCACATAATTTCATGATTGCGTGTGATTTGCATGATTCACATGACATTAATGTCAATTTTTATATTTATATGTATTGTTGACTTATTCAAAATTATTATTCTTTTGTAATCACCAATTTGTCATCCTTTCCAACGATTTATACAACAGATTGGTCGTTGATTCCACTCATGATTGGTCAAATTTAAATTAAATGTTATCAATTACAATTATCAGTCCATGTTGTTAATGATCCTATAATTCCATACAATTAATGGTTACGATTATAACATGTGTTAAAAATAAGAGTAAATTACACTCACCTCCTTTCAAGTATTCTAATATGATACTTCACTCTATTTTTATTCAAAAGTTACATTCCACCCCAATTATCTAATTTAATTAATAGAATCTATATAAATGTTAACAGAATATTCTAATAAGTTATATTAACCATAATAAATAATCTCACTTTTACTCAAAAATTATATTTTACCTCATTTAACCATTTTTATTAAATAAAATGTTAACATTGTATTAAATTTTTACCTAAAAATCATACTCATTATAAGATGTAAGCTTAACAATACGTGTAATTATAAAAAAAAAATTTAGAGTAAAAAAAATCACATCTTAGAGTAAGTTTAGCAAGAAATATAATTGTGAAACTATTAAATATACTTCATTTCTATTTCAACTTGAAATTTTATTTTAACAATTGATGAAAATACATTTAAAAGGAAAAAGAAAAAAAGTTATCAACATTTCTATTGAATGATCAACAATCTTACTAGAGTTAAGTGAAATAATAAGAAAATATATAATTTTTATATTTATTATTATAAATATAATTTAAAAAAATAATATAATCTCAAAATCTATGCAAACCTTAGTAAGATTGTTGATCATCTAATAGAAATATTGATCAAAACTATATTTATAATAATAAATATCAAAACATAATTTACTCTTCTTTAAATTATATTTATATTAATAAATATTAAAATTATATACTTTCTTATTCTTTTAGTTAACTCCAATAAGATTGTTGATCATCTAATAGAATGTTGACAACTTGTCATCCTTTTGTAATCACCAATTTGTCATCCTTTCCAACGATTTATACAACAGATTGGTCGTTGATTCCACTCATGTTTGGTCAAATTTAAATTAAATGTTATGAATTACATTTATCAGTCCATGTTGTTAATGATCCTATAATTCCATACAATTAATGGTCATGATTATAACATGTGTTAAAAATAAAAATTGTTTCTATTTAATGAAGGCGTATTAGTTTCTATCTTTTTTATTTTTCATTCAAGTTAGAATTTAAGTTCCAATAGTAAACCCAAACAAGCTCTCTCAACTGAGATTCAGGTGGTAACAATCTATTTACAAATAGGATCACTATCTAACTTTCATCATACGTCCCTTTTTCTTTTCAAACAAAGAATATTTATTATAGTTTTCAACATTTGAACTCTGTCCCATATTGATACGAAATAATAATAGATAATTATTTTTACTATGACTCACATTGTCATAATTTTTAATTAGTAACTCAAATGATCACATTCTTGGTAAAAATGAATTATATATGTTGTATGTAAGCGGGGGAGAGTGATTATGTCAAAAAATTTAAGAATTTTAATGTATGAAATTATGTAGTTAATAAACTAGATGATGACCTTCTTTTGGTTTCTTACATATGAGGGTTCTTCTATTTTAGTTCCTTACTCTCAAAAGTTCTTAATCTGATCCTTTACAGATTCAAATAACTATCAATTAAATCCTTTCATTAGTGAACTATTAACAATATTAAGTGACATGTTAATGTGATATGTTATCATTGACGTGGCATATTGACTTGACTAACATGGCATGTTAACTTAGTAAATGTGTCAATAAAGTTGCCATGTGACAACCCTGACTATAATGGACCAAAGTAGAAGTAATCCCATCTGTAGAGCAATCAAAATAGAAATAACCTCATTTGTGAATGGACTAAAATAAAAGTAATCCCATCTATGAGGGACTAAAATAAAGTTAACCTTACTTGTGAGGGACCAAATTAAAAGTGTCCTTATCTGTGAGGGCCCAAAATAGAAGTGACCCAATTTGTGAGGGACCAAAATAGGAGTAATATTATATGTGAAGGATCAAAATAGAAATAACATCATTTATGAGGTATCAAAATAAAAGTAACCCTATTTGTGAGGGATCAAAATAGAAGTAACACAATCTATGAGGGACTAATGTAGAAGTAACCCTAATTTTGAAATTCTAAACCCTAAAATTACAAAATCCCAAACTCCTAACCTTAAACTATGAAACCTTATATCCAAATCCTAAATTCTAATACCTTGGACCTCAAATCCTAAATCACAATACCCTAAACACTAAATTACAAATTCCCAACCCCAAACCTTAAACCACATAATCCCAATCCCTAAAATCCTAAATTCTAAACCCAAATATTAAACCCTATAATAAAAGCCCTAAACTCCTAACCCTAAACTGTGAAAAATTAAATCCTAAAACTTAAATTGTGAAACTTAAAACCCTAAATTGCAAAACCTCATATCCTAAATCTTAAATCATGAAACTCCAAATCTTAAATCCTAAATCCCAAATCTTAAATTATGAAACTTTAAACACCAAATTGCAAAATCCAAACCCCAAATTGGGTGGGTGATGGTCAAAAGTGAGGTTTGACATTTTACAATTTAGGTTTTGTGACTTGGAGTTTCATAATTTAAAGTTTAGGGTTTAGAGTTTGAGGCTTGAGATTTTATAATTTAGGGTTCAAAGTTTCATAGTTTAAGGTTTGGAATTTACAATTTTACAATTCAAGGTTTCAGGTTTAAGGTTTTATGACTAAGGGTTTGAGGTTTAGGATTTCAAAATTTAGAGTTTGGGGTTTGGGTTTAGGGCCTGAGGTTTTATGGTTTGGGATTTTGGGTCTCATGATTTAAAATTTAGGGTTTTGTAGTTTCATGATTTAAGATTTGAAGTTTAAGGTTTTACAATTTAGAGTTTAGAGTTTAGGATTTTGCAATTTTTTTTAGGTTTAGGTTTTCACAATTTGGGATTTGAAATTTTGTAGTTCAAGATTTAGGTTTTGGAATTTCATACTTTAAGATTTGAGATTTAAAGTTTCATAATTTTTTATTCTCTTTTAGTTTGCTTCTATGCTTATAAAATAATTTCTATTTTGGTCCCTTATAGATAATATTACTTTTATTTTAATCTCTCTCAAGTGGGGTTATTTCTTCTTTGGTGTCTAACAAATGGAGTTACTTTTACATTAATTCCTTACAGATAGGGTTTCCATATAGCTGCTATATCACAATGTTAACGTAGCAACTTTATTAACATATTAATTAAGTCAACATGCCATGTCAGCCAAGTCACTATGGTACGTCAGTAATAATATGCCACATCAATACATCACTTAACACTGTTAATGGCTCACTAATGAATAAATTTGATTGATAGTTATTTAGATTTAAGAAGGACTTAATTAAAAATTTTTGAGATTGAGAGACTAAAATAGAAAAATCCTCATTTGTGAGAGACCAAAAGTATGTATATATTATATTAAATAAAAACATTATTATTTTTATTTCTTTCAAAGCCAAATGCTAGTAATTTCTAAACAATCGAATAAATAATTATTGTTATGTTTTATAGGTTAAATTTATCTCTCTCTATTTTTTTTTTTTAAAGGAAAGAATTTGAATCTCCTTTAATTTTGGAGCTTTGTTTACCAAACTCGTGCAAATGAAAAAAAGAAATATCTCAACTCCCACTCTTTTATTAATTGGAAAAGTGTGTGAAGGAGAAGGAAACATAGAGTTAGAGCAATGGAGTTGGCTTAGTTGGGTTTTTTTATAACATAAAATAATTTTTTTTTGTTGATTTTGTATACATTTTCACTTAATTGTGAGAATTTGCCAATTTTACCAAATTGGTATTTGTTCTCCAATTTTCATTAGTTTTATTAGTTTGTACTAGTTTTTATCAATGAAATTGTTCAGGTGATCTAACCAAACCATAACTATAACTAGCCACTAATTGGACTCATTAAACGAATTCATTCTTAAAACATTGAATGTGTTAAAAATAAAAAATAAAAAAGATTAATAATAATAATAATAATAATAATAATAATAATAATAATAATAATAATAAGAGATCAGGCTTTTTAAAGTTTTTTTAGTTTTCTTACTTGTTGATTTTTTTTTATATGATATAACTCAGATAATGACTCATTGACTTGAACTTTATTTTTTTCATTGTAATATGCCATAACTACTATGTAAATTCATCTCTTACTTAAAAGAGTCGTTAAAATATATAAAATTAGAACTTGTGTCTTGAAAAGAAACATAACAACCACTACTTTGCAAGTGAAGAATTCCTTCAATCATGGGTGATTTCCTTATTAGTAAAGCTTCTTGTACTAAAAATTTAATGCCATTCTTCTCACTGTAATCATCTCTTTGTCAAGTCTTAAGTTTTAATTTTATATATTTTAATTTTTTTAATAAAAAATAAATTTATATATCAATTATATCATATTATTGTAGATCCTAAATTTAGTTAGACCTAAAAATAAAATATAAAAAAATAAGAAATAAATAAATAAGAAATTTCTTAAATAAACTCTTACAAGAATAATGATAAAATTTACAACTCAAAAACACAAAAAACACGAACGCCAATCAAAATAAAACATAAAGAACACCAACATAAGTATTAGTAAAGAAAGTAATACAAAAAAAGAGAAAGAAGAAAATGAAAACAAGAAATGCAATGGTAAGAAGATGCTAAAAAAAATAGCAAAAGATAAAATATGACATAGAAAATCAAAAGAATCAAAATGTAAGAAAACAAAATAAACAAAATGGAAAAAAAAAAATAAGAAAGAGAGAAGTGAGTGGCGGCTAGATACTAGAAGAAAGGAGAACAGGTTGAAAAGAGAAAAAATACAAAATGAAAGAGAAACAAGACAAAAGAAATTGAAAAGGGAAGAAAAAGTTGACAAAAAAAAAAAAAGAAAGAAGAGGGGAATAGAAACTTCTAGAAGAAAGGGACAGGGACCACAGAGGGGAATTCGGTTAAAACAAAAAAGAGGAGAGGAGTTTCGTTAAAAAAGAAAAGGAAATCCTAAATATGGTATGACACACAAAGACACCACATTCTTCCTCATTCTCCTATTCTCATGCACAGACCTCAGCCCTTCTCCCTCATTCTCTCATTTGGGCACATAGAGGATCCTTCTAAGGATTCTCTCATTCAGAGACACACAGAGAAGGCATTCTCATTCTCTCACACTCTTGATTCTCTAAGGAAGTACTCAGCTCTTTCTCACTCTCGAGAAAAAGCTTAGAGGCATACTCTTGTAGTAGATTCACATTCAACTTGGCCCTCTTGTACTCTCTCATTTGAAGCTCAACACTTAGGGAACCATCTCTCACAGTCGTTACACACAACCATTTCTATAGGTAGTTGAACATTCTCTTGAGAGTTGCAAGTTTAGGTCATTTTTCTCACCCTTTAATCGGTATCTCCCTTAGTTCATTTTGGAATTTCCAAAACTCAATAGCTTAGCTATGTCAAGGGTGGGCATCGAGTGTGTCAGATCAGGTTAGGGGAAAAAAACCTCTAAACCGATCGAAATTGATATATGCACTATGTTACATTGATTTTGGCCGGGTTATAACATGTAATTGAAGTTTTTGGGTTGTGATGGCTCGAATTGGTACCGGTGGGTTAGCATGGCAATACTTTCTTCCGATGGATAGAGATAGACTCTAGGCTTTCATCAAACTTCTATAGTCACCATCATAATGAAGCCACGAGAGCAGGAAGAAGGAAGAACCAGAAATGGGATGGGCACAACCAACTGCCAATATCTAGCAAATGTCAAAAGAAAAATCCCAAATCAAAAAAATCCCAAATATATCTCCTCTTCCACTGAATAAACAATAATAATGTAAAGATCTCTTACCTTGATGCTGTCATCAGAGAGAGAAAGACTCAGGCTTGAACGCATCAATGGAGCTTGGGCCTTGGGGTGCTTCCTTTTTAGTGAGAATGAAACAAATCACAGAGAGAGAGAGAGAGAGAGAGAGAGAAGCATTGATGCGATCATCCAAGAGAGGGAGTGAGGTGTGAATGCATCCATGGAGCTTAGAGTTCTTTCGGGGAGAGTGGACTAAATTTGTGAGAGAGAGAAAGGCATGAATAATGGTAAAGAAAGAGAGAGAGAAGCATGGATAATGAGGGGACAAAAAGAGTTCCATCTTTGAGAAAGAGAGAGTGTAGAGCATTAATTTGAAATGAGAGAGAGAGAGAGAGAGAGAGGACTGAATAATGGAATAAAATTTGAGAAAGAGACATGAATGATGGAACAAAATTCTGAGAAAGAGGCATGAATGACGTGAATTGAAAGCAAAAAATTTAGGAGGTAAGTTTATAGGTGTTGGGTTGGGTCAGGTTTCCTGAAATGCTTTTTTTTTGGGATCCTGACCCCACCCGAATAAAATTGCATTTCTGCTATTTATTTTTTGGTTTCAACCAGATATAAGACCTAATTGGCCCAATTTAATTTGTTCTACGGGTTGAATCAATTTGAAATGGGGTGAGCAATTTTTGCCCACCCGTAAGCTATGTAATAGAGAAATATGAAAGGACATGGCTCAATGTATTTTGCCAATGCTATTGAGATATTGATGGGGTATATATGGGCATGAAAGATTGCACTAGCTGTTTGACAAAAAAGCTAAGTATAGGGTCCATTTCTGTTTTCTTTGTCATTAGTTTATTTGAGAATGCTTTTGGTGTTAAATTATACCATAGGCCTCCAGAGTTGAGTTCAATTGTGTTTTTGGTGGGTTAATTTTTAAGGACAAGCCTAACTGCTCATTGTGCTTGTTTTCATGTTATGCTTGTTATTGGAATTCAATGTGACTGTCTGCTTGTTATTTGCATTTGCTTAAAGGTGTATACGTGATTCATTTTTCACAAAATTTTGCTAGTTCGATCTCTCATGCGTCATCATGTTCATGGAAAATTTTTTGTTCAATTTAAGGTGGTTTAATTAGGTTTTCAAATTCTTCTTTCAACCTACCTTGTTGCGAATTTGGTTTCTGTGCAGTCCATGAATTAATTCGGTCTAAAATAGTAAATAGTTTCCAAATACTGTGATTTTTGTGGATTGTTGAACCATGTGCTAACAATCGAACATGCAAAATTTGGATCAAAATGAGTTCATTTACTACCTGAAATAGTTGATCATCTGCACTGTATTAGAAAATTTTCACTCAAGTTTTCAACCTTAATAAACTCCTTTTACTCTGATTTTTTGTGTTCAATTGGAATCACATGTCATCTCAGTCATATGAAAGTTTCATAGCCAAAGGAACTCATTAGGTTCATTTTCAGAATTAATCTACAATAACTCTAGATTGGGCTCGATGACAGGGACATCAACATTTGCAAAAAAAAAAAAAAAAAAAAACTAGTTTAATTGGTTGGGTTTTTGCAAAAAATAAAATCATGGAAATCATGTTTAGTATCTTTGTATACTACCGCAATTTTTCCAGAATGTGTGAAGCTCTTTTGCTTGCTTAATTGAGACCTCTGAGAGGCATGGTTCAGCTTGGGACTTAATATGTTAGATGAACTTTAGAAAATCTTTTATGCATGCATATCTAGTTCAACCCTTTTGCTTGTATTGCATTTCAAGCTTATAATCCTTGATCTCATTTGTGAGTTTGGTAGTGAAACCTTAGTCACATGACTATGCTTGCTAGGTAGAAATCTCCACATAAGAATGTCCAAGAAAAGGAGTTGAATCTGTTGCGAATTTTGTGATTATTTTCTTATAGCCCATGATGTGATGGATTGAATTTCATGGAAAGGAGCTGCAACTATTGTGAATCTTGTGGCTGTTTGCTTATATTTTTCTTGCTGTAATGCTGCTGTTTCTATTTTTTGTTGTAATTAATTGCTGCTGTTTCTGGCTGCTATAATGCTGTAACGCTACTGTATTCTTCTGCTGTAGGAGTGCTGATGTTTGCTGTTTCTTCCCCTTGTTTTTTTTCTGTTTTGTTGTTTGCTGTTTTTGCCGTAATCCCTTGCTGTTTAGCTGCAATCAATTGCTGCTTGCTGTTTTGCTGCAACGTAATGCTGTCAGGTTGAGATCAGCTGCTGTTTGCTGTAGTTTACCTCTGTTTGCTACTGTTTTACTGTATTTTGCTACTAGTTCTGCCCTTTCCTTGATGTCTCAATTGTGTTTTCTTGCTATAACACCTAAGACCTTTTGAAAAAAAAGATGCTGCTATTGTTTGCATGCTTATCTTATGCCTCCATTTTTATGCCATGTCACTATGAATTAAATTTTTCCATAGGAATTCGATAAAAAGAACAGTAGCTACTCCGTGCTTGTGATCCCACACACTCTATGTATGACTGTGTATGTGTGATGTTTGATGGTATGTTTTTTGGGACTTGTTTATTAGTATTGCTTTGAGCCTATTTCTTACTGGCATATAAAAGGGGTTCTTGATTGAGCTGAATGATTCATGAGGAGTGAAATGAGCCAAGTAGTTGGTAATATTGTTAAATTTAAGCTTCTTCAATTGTTTAGAGAGGACCATCTTGGTTTTGGTTGGCTTGAGTGATTTTGATATATTCTCCTAAGTCTTCCGGTGCAGGCCTCCCACTTCTTGAGCTATCCCTATCTCATGTAGTGTGTGTATGTTGATGTGCTTATTGAGTGAGGAGTGTCTCTTGATGTAGGCCTTTTTTTTCTTGATTATGAAGGAATATGTGTTGTTTATTTAATTTGATTTGATGAATAGCCATTTATGCTGACATTTTAATCTCGTTATTCACATTTCAAAACTATTTTTGGTGCATGCTTATAAGAATTGTGTGTCAGAGATATTGGGTGAGCCTAAATCTTGAAATTTGAAAATTTCTTGTAAACATGTTTTCACTTGATACTAAGTGTTTGTTAACACAAAAGGAAAGGAATTTGTGCTTATTTTCATCTATGCTTTCTATAGCTAACCTTTCCCCATGGCTTTGCTTGCTCCTTTTTAAAACCAGATTCTTCCCAATGATAAATAGAGAGGGGGACATGCATATGATCACTTTCCAATCAAATCGAGAGTAGTTATATTATGAGATAGTCAAGCATTTAGCATGTTTCTCTAACGTGATTATAAAAAATCACTACCTTTACCTAGCTCAGAACTTGAACTCCACTCCCTAAATCTAGATTCTTTCCAATGATGAATGGGGAAGGGGTCATGTGTATAACCACTTTCTAATAATCTTGAGGGTAGTCACATATAAGCCTATTTAAATGCTTGGCATGGCTCCTCTAATATTATTATAAAGAATCACCATCTTTACCAAAAATCTTTTGTCCTTGACTTGTTTTTGTTCCTTCCCTTAAAACTTAGATTTTTCCCGATGATGGATGGGGAAGGAGTCATGCATATGACCAATTTCTAATTATTTAAAAGTAATAGCATTCTGAGCTTAGGCAAACATTTAGCATGATTCTTGTAACATATATAAAGAATCATTGCCTTTCTCTTAAAATACCTTAAAAAAAAGGCCCAATCAAGCTAGGTAAACTCATTCGATGTAAGTCATGAACAAATCAAACATCAAATATCTCTTTCCACATTAATAGTTTATTGCCACTCACTAACATTATGGCGCTATTTTGAAATCAAAAAGCAAATACCCTCCTTATGCATAATCAAGCCTTAAACCCATTTTTGTAACACAAAGCATGTTTTTTGGCATTTAAGTTCACCATTTCAATTTAAATTGATAATGATTCTATTTTTTTCTTTTTTCAAAATCCAATTTCAAACCCCATGTTTTGCACAGTATTTTACGTGGCGTGTCAAAAATTACAATAAAAGAAAAGAAATTCAGGTCACTACTAAGAGTCACATCATATTTAAAAAAAGTTAATAAATAAAAGATTAAACTATATCAATTACTCTTGCAGACAACTAAGTTACTCCTTAATAAGATTGTAAATAGTTTTAATAGTGTAACTACATAGAAGTGCTCTCCCTGTTTGTCTCTCTTGTAGTTGGTAAAGATGGGCCACCTCCCCCCTATCAATCTGTACATTGCTGACCATCGTGGATTTGCACCCAAATCTCGATGTGTGACCTTCTGCCAGGGACATCCTACGCGTTAGATAAACAAATAAGGAAGTAGTTGGCGTCTTGGCCACTACAAAAGAATTTAGTTTTTTCTATTTCTTATTCTTTAATTCAAATAATTTTTCATTTTTATTTTTAATGTTTAAATTTTATTTTTATTTAACTTTACAATTTTCTTAAAATTCTTTCAATCTCTCTGTTATTTTTTTGGGTACAATTTCTCTTATTTTATTCTCCACACAACTGTCAGGAACCACAGCCAAAGAAAATGTAGTGACGTTGAAATTTTTAATAAAAAAGTCTATTATAGCGATTAAACGAATAAGTGCAAAAATCTAAAGAAACTGAAGGAATTGCTACTATCAATAGTTTGGTAGTGTCGATGCTCCATGAATACATGTTTACTTTCATTTTGTTTTGTCCAAAAGAATCAAAATAACACCTTTTACATCAATGAGATTGATTCAATTGATATAATTTGAAAATTTTAAATTTTATATTAGTAATTTTTTAAAAAAATTTATAAATATTATTATAAATTTTCATTAAAATCAGTGACATATTTTAATTTTAAAATAGATTAATCTGTTCTCTTTAAACTTTAATTGTAAAAAACGAAAATAGAAAATTAACACCTCCTACAAATAATGGACATACAAATTTAATGCATCAACATCAAATGCTAGCAAAAATTAAAGTGATTCCAAACATTTTAATATAATAAAGGAAAAAAATTCATATTTTCTTTCGGTTATTCAGCTCACTATAGGAGATAAGCATATAAATGTGATTAAAACAGAATTTTCTAGTATGTTTTTAGCCTACGGTTTAGTGTGAACATATCAAATTTCATATGTATGGATTACTCTTTATATAAAACTTTAACTTCGTTCATTTGACTCTTCTTTCCTTTACACTTTTGTTTTTTTATTTTTTTGGTAGGCACTTAAGTTTCTTTTTGAATAGTCAACTAGAATCCATAATTTTGAGGTTTTAATCAAAGAAAACAAACGGGATTCAATATAAAGATATTGAGAAGATTTGTGTGTCTTAGAAATCAAGTTCGACCAACACGTGTGTTGATCGTTGAATAATAGATTCATTGGATACTGAAAAAGACAAAAAAAAAGTCATTTTTGTAGACTTTAAAATTTAAGAACGGCAACGTTAAATGGTTCACCTAACGTCCTAACTCCTTGGACGGCTCACCGCTGGGACAGTGGCAGCAGCATGAGTCAATTCGACTCAACGGCCGGGGTTGACTCTGGAGCACGCTTAAGCTCCCAAGCCCACAGCCACAGCTCTCTCTCAAAACTCGTGGAACTAAAGGAAAACTATAAAAATAATGGAATAGAATATTTCTTCTTTGATAAAATACTATTTATATTGTATTTGTTGTTTTATATATTTACGAATCTTACTTTTAAGGAACTAAAGGGAGAAGCAACAAGCAACACACGCTATAGTCACAAGATAGAACTTGGGACTATAGACTATAAATGTATCATTTGAATTACATATATTTATTTAAAATATCAAATTTTAATAAAAATTACATAAAAGATAATATATAACTTTATATTATTTTTTCTATTTCCTCTCATATTTTATTCTTTTTTCTGTTTTCTTACTTCTCTCATAACTATCTGATTTTCTTACTTTAATTAAATTTCATGCATTAAGGAGTGATTTTTTATTTTACTTATTTTCAATTTTGTACAAAATATATCTGTCTCTTTTAGTTTTTATCTCTATAATTAGGTGACCATATTGACCAAGAACAAAGGATCCCAGTCCTTCTCGCTTATGTGATTTGTTTACAAACAAAAGTTTAGAGTTTTAAAAGTTTATATTTTAAAATAAATATTATTATTTTTGTAAGAAATTGCTAAGGACTAAGAATATACTTGTTAGTAGTTTGTGAAATATGAGAAGTAATATAAAGTCCCACATTTAGGTGAACACTCTTTTAAAGATCAAAAGTCATGTCTTTTGGATATAAAAAGTCATATATATTAAACATGATAAGTCATGTCTATTTAACATAAAAAGTAGCGTTTCTTGAACAAGAAATGTCATGTCACTTAAATGTAAAAAGTCGTATTTATTAGACATGAACAATGATGCTTATTTGACATAAACAATCATACTTGTTGCATATAAACAATAATGTCTATTGGTTTGAACTAAATAGTCAATGCCTATTAGAGGGAATAGCAATGTATATTGATCAAGTGTCTTTTTATGTATATAAATACCCATAGTGTGGTGGTGAGATTCACTCAAAAACCACAAGGTTCAAAATTCCTACAACTTGTTTCTATTAAGAAGTAATATTACATTCAAAATAATGCGTTTGCACGCCTCAAAGTCATTTTGGTTCTTCTTCATTCTTTGTTTTTCTAACAATTTAAGTGTAATATTTCAAAATGGAGAATGAATCAAGTTTTGTAATCAAATTGTTCAATTATCCTGAGTTTCAAAAATTTAATCATTTTGTTAGATCAAACTTCACAAGATAGAAAGACAAGATGACTTTTCATCTCACAGCTTTGAAAGTGTTCTATGCTCTTTGGAGACCATTCTCAAGCCGAAACTAATATGTCTAAGGATATCAAGAAGAAGAGAAAGAAATGAGAAGAAGATGAACTGGTTGTAAACTTCTAATTTTGTCCAAAACCCCGAAATAAGAAAAATCAAACCCAAAAGAATGAATTAAAATATTTTCTTTTAAATAACATTTTTAAGGATTAAAAGTCAGTAAGAATAGTAACTTAAAGGTAACTTTGGGTCTTACTGTAGGTGTTTGCATTTTTGTTGTACTACCTTATTTTTGTTAAAAAATTTCAACAAAATGAAAAGGATTTTAGTTTGGGCCAAAGTCCTTAGGTTTCCAAAAAAAAAAAGACAGGAGAAAAAAGAGTTCAAAATTGGGGCCCAAATTAGAAATGGGGTTCTTATAAAGAAATTGTTTAAAAAATAAAAGAAAAAAGAAAAGAAGGAAAATGGTGGAAGTAGAATGGAAAAAAGAAGAGAAGCTAGTGGAAGAAATGGAAAAGGGACCACTTAAAGAAAAAAGAAAATGATATGGGAATTTAGGAGACCCACGGTATACACAGCATAGAGAAACCATTTTATGAGAGAGGGACACATGCACCATAAAGAGGAATTTTGGAACTAAAACCATTATGTGAGAGAAGAGAGGACACACTTAGAAAGAATGACATTTTGTGAAGAAGTGAGAGAACACACACGAAAAGGAGAATATATACACAAAAGGCACTACATAGAGAAAAGGCTCACCACACATCATGAATAGGGAATGCAAAAAACCATTGAAGAAAAAACACACACAACATACACACAAGGGAAGGTTTTCCAGAGAGCATAACCACCGAAGAGGGTATTCCCATTCGAAGAGGTACATACACACATAAAGGGAGAGATGGAATAGGAGAAAGAACTTGTCCATGAACACAGCAATTGAATGGAACTTCAAGTTCCCTATAGGAATTAGAACATTGCTTGAAGATCAATTGCAACTCCATTTCCAAAAACTCTTTCTCAAACTTTTTTTATTGTTGCTCTGCATCATGATGTTGACACTATTATGTCACAATCATATTTTGAATAATCTGACTAATCATCTATATGATTTACTCAAATTTGAAATACCAAATGAGATATGGATTGCACTAGAAAGTAAATAAAAAAAATGAGAAGAGAAGTATGAACAAATTACATACTACGAATTATTTTGATTTCAAATTAACAGATAACCAGCTAGTCATGGATCAAATCTATGAACTACAAATATTGATATCAAGATTATGAGACTTGCAAATAGTGGTTCTTGATTCATTACAAATAGGAGCAATTCTTTCAAAATTGCCTCCTTCTTGGAATGAGTATAGAAAGAAAGTTCTGCATTATCCCTAAAGTTTCACTATGGAAGAGTTTCAAAAGTATTTGCAAATCGAATAAAAAAATTGATAACATGATGCATAGTTGTTTTTGAAGATAACTATGAATTCAAAAGAAACTTCTCAAGTGAATACTATGGGAAGCAATTTTGGTAAGTCTTAGAATGATCTTGACGTTTAGAAAAATGGTGGAATCAAGAAGAACAAAGGGAAGAATAAGACCTACTTCCATTGTAGAAAAATGGGTCAATATATTAAAGAATGTAGAATTAAACTTGATGAAAAAGGCAATGATTTTGGAAATTTCAATCATGCAAATATGATAGAAGATGAATAGAAGGAATTGATTGCTGTGGTAGCAGAGTCAAACATACATCCAAAAATTTGGATTAGTTCCTTGATTTTGGTGCCACAATGCATGTTTGTAATGATAAAGCACTATTTTACTTGCAAAAAAAAAAACTATTTTATACCTATAATGAATTAGAAATACTAGAAAAAGTTCTCATGGGAAATCATGATTCTACAAAGGTTTTAGAAAGGGAATTTTAGTGATGAATTTCACTTTTGAACAAAAGCTCACCCTTGTTAATGTGTTCCATATTCCTAAAACTAAAAGGAACCTAGCATCCACCAATATGATGTGTGAAAAAGGATTTAATATTATTCTAGAATCTAATAAAGTTATATCCAAGAATGGTGTATTTGTAGGAAAGGGATACTCCCTTGATGGCATGTTCAAACCTAGCATGAATGGAATAAAGGCTTGTTCTATTTATATTGTTGAGTCATCTACTTTATGGCATGCTAGGCTAGGACTTTTAAATTATGAAATGCTAAAATTTATTGCATCAAATGATTATTTTATGTCCAAGCATTTTTATAAAGATAGATGATCATTCACGTTTTACATATATATATATATATATATTTGTTAAAAACTAAAGATAAAACTTTTAACAAATTTAGAGAGTTTAAATATGTTGTTGAGAATCAAAAGGAAAACAAAATTAAAGTAATTAGAAGTAACAAAGTTGGTGAATATTTCTCCATAGAATTTGACAAATTCTGTGAAGACCATGGGAGTTTTCATCAAAGATTTGCTCCATTTATATCCCAACAAAATGGACTAGTAAAAAAAAAATAATAATAATAAGACCTTGTTAGATATGGTAAATGCAATGATTTTACAAGCAAGATGTCCATTCTACAAATAGGGTGAAGCTTTACAATTTGCACATCACATTCTTAATAGGGTACCATTTAAGAAGACTCCTATTTCACCATATGAAGTAAGAAATGAAATGATACCCAATCTAAAATATTTTAAAAGTGTGAGGCTATGTAGCATTTTATAAAGTTCCAAATTCTCAAAGATTTAAGCTAGGACCAAGAGGGATTAAAAGTGTATTTGTTGGCTATGTATATAAACTCTAAAGCATATAAACTTTTGAATGTAGAATCTAATGTCATTTTAGAGTCAATTCATGTTGAGTTCTAAGAGAATAAATTATTTTATGATCATATTATACATGAACCTAACATTGACATGGATCAAAATATATCTGATGCTCATGATTCTCTTGATATAATAAGAGAAAAGAAAGAGATGAACCATTTGCACCATGGAGAAGTCAAACGATTATGAAAGAAAAATATTTGGATCCTGACTTAGCATCTCCTAATTTTGTTACCTTTCAAGTAGAAGGGAATAGAGATAAAGTGGTAAAAAAAGATACCATTATTAGTCAACATTGAAAATGAGCCCAAAACCTTTAGTGAAGTGATGGCTTCAAGAGATGTAGCTTTTTGGAAAGAAATTGGAAATGATGAAATAGACTCAATAATGTCTAATAATACATGGGTCTTAGTGGATTTGCTTACAAGATCAAAACCAATAGGCTGCAAATGGGTTTTCTAAAGGAAATATAATTTGAATGGTTAACACAATGTTAGTTACAAAAAGTTTTACAAAAATAAAGGTATTGATTACTTGGGTAGATATGCTCTTGTAGCTAGAATAACATCAATCGGAAATCTTTTTTCTATAGCTTCTATATTCAAATTGCATGTACATCAAATGGATGTAAAAACTGCATTTTTAAATGGTGATTTGAAAGAAATATTCATGGAACAATTTGAGGTTTTGTGCTACCTAGAAATGAAAATAAAGTGTGTAAACTAGTAAACTCTTTGTATGATCTTAAACAAGCTCCTAGCATAAAAAGTTTGATTTAGCAATTTTGTCTTTTGGTTTCAAATGTAATACTGCTGATAAGTCTATTTATACAAAATTTATTATGGGTTATGAAGTAATAGTTTGTTTATGTGTTAATGATATATTTATACTGGAATCAATATGCTTGGTATAAGTGAAACAAAAAATTTTCTAATTTCAAAATTCAAAATGAAGGACGTAAATGAGGTTGACACTATTTTAGGGATTAAAGTTACTAAGCATGAAAAAGGGTTCTCATTAAGTAAATCTCATTATATGGATAAGATATTGAATAAGTTTCAATATCTTAAAATAGAAGAAGCTAGTACTCCATGATATCCTAGTTAGAAACTTATCAAAAACAATGGTAGATCACTTGAGCAAATTGAATTATACTAATGCTATAGGAAGCTTGAAGTATGCTATACATTGTACACAGTAGTGGATCCAAGATCTTTTTTTGCAAAGGGGGGACTAATAAGTGATTACAAAACAAATATTTTATTGTACTATAGTAATATATCATTTAAAATTATAATCCCATAAAATAAAAAAGATAAATGAAGAGTGTTTATAATTGTTGCATACATGGTTTCATATTTTGAAGCTATTATAAAAAATTTGTTCATCCTCTATACTATTAAAAATGTCCTTATCTATTTAAATAACTAAGCAACAATTTAAGCATCCATCTTCCATATAGTAGCAAATTCCACTTTTTATAATATTTATCCTAGAGAAAACTCTTTCGATAGATGTAGTTACAATAAGTATGATCAAGGATAACATAATAATTAAGTAAACTAATAGGTATACAATATGTTTCTTTGTCTCAACCAATTTTTAAGAAACCACTAATTTTATTTTTCAATTTTAAGGATCTTTCATTTTGAGTACATATGTAAAATATAATTTTTAAGTTGACTACTAAGTGCAAGAATTCAATTGCAAAGAAATCATTTGGATAAAATTAAGCATTCATAAAAGCTTATCCTTATTGAAAGCAACAAATAAGCATTTGAAATTTAAGCATGCCACAAAAAATTAGCTCAATGTTTACCTCATTGAAACAATTATACAACTCTTGAAAGTTACTTATCATTCACTTGATAATATAACTCAACTTAAAAGTTATGTAAATTTGAAATTTATCAAATTTTTTGCCTTGATCACCCTTTAGTTACAAAATCATTCATATGGGGACCACCCAAAATTTTATTCTTATCACAAAATAATGAAACGGTATTCTTTCATCCCTCATTAATTGTAATTCTTTCTTTTAGACACATTAACTAATGACACAATATTTACAAGGTCTGGATCACTTTGTTGTAATGCTTTAGATAATTCATTAATAACACCTACTATAATTTTTAGACTAAAACCTCATTTTGGTCCCTTATAGATGGAGGTTCTCCTATTTTGGTCTTTCACTCTCCAAATTTTCTAATTTGTTCCTTCATAGATTAAAATTACTCCTAATCAAGTCCCTTCATTATATTACCATTAACGATGTTAAATTTTTTGCTGATGTGGCATGTTAAATGCTAACGTGACATCCAAGTATAACATTTTTTGCCACATCAGCATATGGCATAGCGTCCACATGTCATCCAACCTAGCAAGTCGGATGACATGTGGATGCCATGTCATATGATGATGTACAAGTTGGATTACACATGGATGCCATGTCATATGCTAACATGGGAAAATGCTTACATAAATGTGACATTAGCATTTAACATGCCACATTAACAAAAAACTTATACCGTTTATAACAATATAATGGAGGGACTTGATTAGGAGTGATTGTAATTTGTGGAAAACCAAATTAGGAGCTTTGGAGAGTAAGGGACCAAAATTGGAGAACCCTATCTATGAGGGACCAAAATGGGATTTTAGTCTAATTTTTATCATATGCAAGTTGAATAGAAACTCAAAAGATTAGGCAAAATGCAGCAAAACATGTGCTAAATCTATTTGATCACTCTTTGTTCCATCTTCTTCTTCAAAAAAAAAAAATTTGCTATGTGGGTAGCGCTTTAAATTTTTAAGTGGGCTTCCTCTATATTCTATATATAATAATTAAAAATTTTAAAATATTGTGTGGGTACTTGCCTACTTCATTTATGAGTGGATTTGCCCTTGATTGTACAAGACTTAATATTGCTTATGCTGTGTACAAATGATCAAGATTTACAAATAATCCTAATACAATGCACTGGATAGGTGTAAGAAAGGTTCTTGGGTATCTTAAAGAAACCTTGATAATGAACCTATCCTATACAAAATTTTCTGATGTACTAGAGTATTATTCAAATGTAAGCTAGATAAGTATTGCTTAACTTCATGTTGGATATTTACATTAGCAGGTGGTGCTGTAATTTGGGCATAAAAAAAAAAAGCTGTATCTCACATTCTACAATAAAGGTAGAGTTTACTATTTTGGCTTATATAGGTAAGGAAGTTGAGTGGTTTGCAAACATGCTAGAAATTGAGTTATGGCAAAGTCCGTGCCACCTATTT
This sequence comes from Dicorynia guianensis, assembly GCA_037013595.1. Taxonomy (NCBI): domain Eukaryota; kingdom Viridiplantae; phylum Streptophyta; class Magnoliopsida; order Fabales; family Fabaceae; genus Dicorynia; species Dicorynia guianensis. The sequence goes on along the minus strand of JASUAB010000002.1, from coordinate 15,974,296 downwards.
TCTTACACTACGATAGCGAGACTACCATGTCTATTGCTTATAGTAATATTTATAATGGGAAGTCTAGACATGTAACCCTAAGACATGATAATATTAGAGAGTGAATCTCTAGTGATAACATTACACTGATGTATATTAAATCTACAGATAATTTAGCTAATTCTCTTACTAAATCTTTACCAAGAGACAAAGTGTGCAGAATAATGCTAAAGTATGGGACTAAATGAAATCTATGACAACACCAATGATGGGAACCCAACTTTTGATTACCCAAACCAATTTTGAAGTTCAATGGGTAATAACAAATTATTAATGTGTCTGCTTAAAGCACTATAAAGATGTGTCTCATTCATGAAAGGATGGTGCTCATCATTACAAGATAAGATGAGATATACTTTTAATGGACTTCTTTTATGTCTAAGACCCCAATGACATTGTAAGAATATCTACCTATGTGACTATGAAGTGTTGCCATTTTAACAAGAGTTTAAGGGTTTTTATTCTTGTAAATATTCACATATTATCGATTGATTAGCACATGTCCATGGTTAGTCTTAAGGCAGTTAAAAAACCCCTATAGGAATGAGAAATATCATATGCTTTATTTTTTATTCTGATAAAAGGATTAACTGTTTAATCCTGAAGGACACCATTATTTCATTAGCATCTTAAAATGGTTATGCTAACTAGAGGTTCAAATGGGAGAGATACCTTTAAGTATGCATTATATTTATTATGAAGTTATTTTATTCATATATCACAAACTGATATGGGGTTATTAGTAGTTTGTGAAATGTAAAAAATAAAATTATGTAGAGGCACATATTTAGGTGAAGAGACATCGATGTTGGATATGAAAGTCATGTTTGTTTGATATAAAAAGTTATGTTTTTTAAATAAAAAATTATAATTTTTTAATGTAAAAAATTATATTTATTAAACATAAATAATCATATTTATTAAACATAAATAATCATATTTATTAAACATAAATAATCATATTTATTAAACATAAATAATTATACAGTGTTAAACATAAATAATTATATTTATTAAATAAAAAAATAAAATTTATTCACAAAAATTATAGAGTTAACAATTCTTACAATAAAAGACTTCATAGTATTTTAAAATAATTTATTTCAATTAAAAAATAATATTATACTCAAAATAATACATTTACACTTCGATCATTTTGATTTTTGTTAGTTCATTATTTTTCTAACAATATGCTCCACCAACGCACGTGACCGGTGGTGCGGAAGCATAATGACAAGAAGTAGCTGGTACACACGGACAGGACGCTGTCGCTGGCACACTCAGTCAGACCACTGACCACATGCTCCAAAATGCCATTCAACTCCTTTCATCAATCAAAGTCAACACTGCACTGCACAACACAGCACAGCACACCCACCTCGCCCTTGACTCAGTCATACTCTCCTCCCTTCAAATTTCCCATTCCTTCCTTCACCCCTCTTATAAATTATATGTAATAGATACGACTTCCTAATTTATCACGTTACCCACGTCATAATAATTAAACAATATGATAACTAACTAATCCAAATATCCTTAACCACCCCAAATAAATAAAAAAAGTGATACACACAATTATTGTAAAAAATACTATAATTTAAGCTATTGTTGAAAAAATCATATTATATATTTTAAACAATTATAAATAGTTATACTCATGCAAATTGCAAATTAATTGGCTAATGTAATCTCAACAAGGAGCCAAGGTTTTTATATCGAATTTTACCTTTAGGCGAAACATGACCCTCTGATCATCGGTGATTTTAGTGGAGCGTTCATGCCTATAATGAATTTAGTGTAGTTCTTTGTAATTCTTTTCTATTTATAAAGATAGAATCACATTAAGAAAAGAAAAAAAAAACAAAAACCTCGAGCACCCCATGTCTTACTGTCATGTGGACTGGGTTTTTCAAATTTTCAAACTTTCAACGGTCAACATTCAAATGTGAACGAAGGTCTTCCCCATGCTACACCTAAATCAAACCTTCCACCTTTTCTTCCTCGTTGAACCTTTCCCCGCTATTTATTATATTGATTTCATATTACTATTTTATCACACCTATCGTTTTGACCCGCGTAACACAAACGCGTCTTACATTAAGTTTCCTTGGATCCTCTCCCATATATAAATACTCAACCCTGACAACTTGGTTTCCCTGACAACCTTCAAATACCAAACAGAGAACAAGCGTGCAGCATTTTCTTCTGTGCTTTGATTAATTGCTAAATATAGTAGCTTAAAGCCATAACATGGCTTTGTCTTGGACCCGAAGAAGAGTTTTTCGCCGTTCTCGCCAAGGGAAGGAGCTTCCTGGTGGTGATTTAAACGTGGGGATTCGGGTTCCCACCCATTTCCGGTGCCCGGTTACTCTGGATTTGATGAAGGATCCTGTGACCTTGTCTACAGGGATTACCTACGACAGAGAAAGCATCGAAAAGTGGGTTGAAGCTGGGAATCAGACATGTCCGGTTACCAATCAGGTGTTGATGAGCTTTGACATGATCCCAAATCACTCCATTCGGAGGATGATTCAAGATTGGTGTGTTGAGCATCGGTCTTATGGGATCGAAAGGATCCCCACGCCGCGCATACCGGTGCCGCCTTACCAGGTTTCGGAGATTTGCTCGATGATAATGTCTGCAACTCAACGTGGGGACGACAAGAAGTGTCTAGAATTGGTGGGGAAGATTAAGGTTTGGGGGAAAGAGAGTGAGAGGAACAAGAAGTGTATAGTGGCAAATGGGGCAGGTGCTGTGTTGGCCAATGCCTTTGATTCATTCTCAAGCAAATCAATTGAGAATAATTTGGGGGTTTTGGAGGAGATTTTGGGGCTATTGACATGGTTCTTCCCACTTGGAGAAGAGGGTTACTTGAAGTTGGGGTCAGCAGCCTCTTTGAATTGCTTGGTTTGGTTCCTAAACGGGAAAGACCTCTCATCGAGGCAAAATGCAACTTTGGTGCTCAAGGAAATGCCTCTTCAGGCAGTGGCAAAAACTGAGGGTGTTGTTGAAGCTTTGGTCAAGATGATTAGGGAGCCTATTGGGCCCATAGCTACCAAGGCAAGTTTGACAACAATTTTCCAATTGGTTTCTTCATCAGAGGACAAAGAGAGAATCACCCAAAGATTTGTGGAATTGGGTATGGTTTCATTGTTGGTGGAAGCTCTTGTTGATGCAGAAGGAGGGATATGTGAGAGGGCTTCCGGTGTATTGGATTGTCTCTGTGATAGCAAAGAAGGGAGGGAAATAGCCAAAGCAAATGCTCTAATCCTGCCCCTTGCAATCAAGAAGATTTTGAGGGTATCAGAGTTGGCTTCTAATTTTGCAGTGTCTATTCTTTGGAAGCTTTGTGACAAGACTGATGAAGACGTTTTGATTGAGATGCTTCAACTGGGGGCATTTCAGAAGCTCTTGGTGCTGTTGCAAGTGGGTTGTGGGGAGAACACGAAGGAGAAAGCTTCTGAGTTGTTGAAATGGTTGAATCCTTATAGGAGCAGAGCAGAGTGTGTTGATACATCATTAGATTTCAAGTACCTCAAGAAGCCCTTCTAATGGATCCATGAAATTTTGTACCCTTTTTCCTTTGTATAGGTTTTAGAAACAAAATTATTTGTACAAAAATACTTCCATTGCATACAAATCAATCGCTCAATTGAAAATTTGAAACTTTTTTGCGCAATTTGAGATCTGAGAAATACATAGCTGCTAAAAGCAAGTCTTCCCTTATTGACTTAGATTATTAATGCTTTAAATTTTTCGTCTAATTGAGAAAGTTTATAGTATTATAGATCAACCTAAGATTGGATACCTCTTTAGTTCAAAATTTGAATTGAAAAATATTGGAAACACTTTCTAATTCAAATGTAGAAGTAAATTTTGAAAGAAATATATGTCTTTTATTAAATAAAAAATATAAGTATTACAGTTGTAATATAAATGTTGTCCATCTAAGTAATGTCTTTAGGTGGCAAATGATTAATTAATGGAGTAAGGATATTTTTAATTTTTTTACTTTTCAAAAAGAGTAATTTAATCTTTTAATTTTTAAGTTGAATAATTTAGTTTGAAGAAATTTAATCTCTCATATACCATATTACCTTTTTTTGGTATGATATGATTCATCAATAATAACTTATTATATTTTGCTCATTGTAATATGATATAATTATTATGTAAATTTATTTTTTTAATTAAAAAAATTATTAAAATACATAAAATTAAGATTTGGGACTTAACCAAAAAGCAGATAACATTATGCCATACGAAGGATATTGAAATTTTTAAGTAAAAATAAAGTTTAGATCGTCATCAGCTAATTATGCCATACTGAAAAAAAAAATTTCGATAGATAAAAGATTAAATTACTTAAATTATGAATATATTATCTCACTTAAAAATTAAGAAATTACATTACTCTTTTTAAAAAGTAGGTGGACCAAAAATACTTTTACTCCATTAATTAATCTTAGCACATACGTGCTGACTTAGACTACCGTTTTCCTTCTGCTTTCTTCTTCTTTTTATTGATATATTGGCAACTCTCAAACACAATTTGAACATGAACTAGACCCAATTGCGGTCTGATTTTCTTTTCAGGCAAAACATGTGAGAACATGCTTTTTGTTTCCTTTGAGTTGAATCAACCTCATTTTCGCTAAGCACTCATAAACTAAAAGAATGGTTTTATCTTCTTATAATAATAATAATAATAATAATAATGATGATGATAATGATGATATTTAAATTCCTTAATTTCATCCTCATTTTTCCAGTCACGCCAATTGCACTCTTCTAGTAACCATGTTGTTTCAAATCCATTCCCTTATTTCAATTGCTCTAATACCGACCCGAATTAAAAATTAAATTTAAATTGTTGAATAATTAATTATTATCAAAATTTAAACTCTAAACCTAAAATTTAAATACAAAACTTTAAATCTATAAAATCTTAAATTTTACAACCAAAATCCTAAACTTAACACCTCAAAACCTAAATCCCTAAAATATTAAACTCCAAAATTCTACACCTAATGCTAAACCCTTTGAATTTGCGCTATTATTCTTAGTAATTTTATAATATTGTTTAATTTATTATATAAATTTTAATTTTATTATTATTATTTAAAGGACTATATCAATCAATTGAAACAAGGGGACAAAATTGATAACAAAATGTATGTTTTTGACATATGCATTTATAAAATGCATATTTTACTTTCTTAACATTCTCACTAACCAGTATTCTATTATAAATGACTTTTCTCTTATAAAGAAGAATGTTCGCAAAAATCAACTTCATGATTTAGACCAATCGAATAAATGAATTTTTTATTTTATTTTGGAACCAAGGTTATCATGTTGGAGCCAAAATATTATAAATTAGCACTCACTAGTGTTGCTTTTTACCCCTCTTCAATATTATAAGCTATATAATAGAAGGTAATTTTTTCTTATCGCTAATGAAACCGATATTTTTTTTTTAAATAGATGGATAATAAGTTATTGAACACATATATAAAGTTTTAGATATTATTCGATCATAAAATTTTAAAATGTTTAGTGCTGACTTGGTTTTATATTTTTATTATTTTCATAAATAAAATTTTATTAATCACTTATTTAAAAAAATTAAAAAATTATTAAATATAATAAATTTCACAAATAAAATTATAAGACCCATTAATCAATTAACGACAAGGTCTTTTTGTGAGAAGTTGTGCTCCTACATTTTTTATATAGGAGCATGTTAGTTCGTTTTGAGATGTAATATAATATGTGAGGCTCTAATACACTAAAAAAAAAAAAAAAATCTATGATAACTAAATTTTATGTACATGTTTTATAAATTCGAATTATACCTAGAATTTTCATGTGCAAAAGATAGTATATATTTTGACAAAGGAGTTCATATATTGAGAATAGGGAGCACATTAAGGTCTTCAATTTTATTATTCTCATAAACTAAATTTTATTAATTATTTACTTTAAACAATTTTATTATTAAATTTTATAAATCACAATAAAAAACTTATTAAACTTTAAAAATTAAATTATAAGATTGATAAAATTAACAATCTAGGAAGTCATTTTTAAAAATTTAATTGATCTTAGTTGATAAAAGCAACTTTTTTTCTAAAATGTTTTGGGGGTTTGCTGTAAAAAAACACAGATATACTATACACGAAGGCATTTTTTACTTTCATTTTGTTGGCATCCAACAAAATTCAAAATAACACCTGCGATAACATTATTTCAATATTTTCTTATTACGTCTCATCCAATAATATATTTATTTCTTAGTTTTTGAAAAGATTATATTCTACATTTCTATTGTCTTCACTTAAATAAACTTTAAAATAAGAAATATCAATGTAGAGTATACAAAACTTATAAATTAAATTTTTATTTTAGTTACCGATTTAGAAGAATTTGTGAGATTTGATTTCCTTAAGTAAAAGTTTATTGAAAAAGATTTTTTTATTTTGAAGATGGCAAAAAAATTTAAGTAGTTCTTTTTTTTTTTTCAGAATTTTGCATGCATACATTAAGTAATTTATGATTTTTTAGTCATAAATAATTATATATATATATATATATATATATATATTATATGGTGAAACCAGATAAATTTATATCCCTCGATCAAATCATTAAAGCGCATGTGATATTTTCGAAGAGTGGACATACAACTTTTAATGTATTTTAATGCATCAACATCAGGTGGTAGCAAAAATCAAAGTGATTTAAAGCATTTTAATTTAAGAAAAATGTTCGATCTTCCTATGTTTAGATACAATATGTTTAAGAAGAGAAAAAATAAAAATAAAAATATGAGAATGTAAATAATTTGTATATTAAGTTTATGTTTATATATAACATTACTTTTAATTGAATAAAATAAACAATTTCATATTCTTGTCTTTTTGGCTATTCAAATCATTTTAGGAGATCACAGGCATATAATGTGATTAAAAAGTAAAAACAAATTTTCCAATATGTTGTTGCGTATGGTTTAGTGTGAACAGATCAAATTTCCTGTGCGCTTAAAAAGGTATTCATTTGACTCTTCTTTCCTTTTACACTTCTTGCTAGACCAGTTTTGATAAGGCCACGTTATTAGGCCGACAATTTCTTAACAAGCCGCAAAAGATAAAGTATGAAATAGTACATTTCACATTTTATTTGCATTGTTAAGTATACTTAAGTAATAATATATATATTTTTAATATAAATTTTATATTTTTATATTTTTCTCTTTTTGATCTTAACATACGATTTTGTGTACTTTAATCATTATCTCATTTCTCTCTCAAATGCACTTCTACAAAACACATAATACAGCAGCATCTATTAGAACAAGTTATAAATGTGAAGTAAAAATATAATAATTGAACTATATATTTAATTTATATTCTCATTATTGAATAAAAATTAGATTTACATATTTTATAATTTAGATTAAATTATTTATATATCACTCATAATTTATGATTCAATCGTTATTCGAATAAAAAAAACGTAATGATTAGCTCTTTTAATATGTTGGTAGGTCTACCTAACCAAACCATAAAATTATTCAAAAAATTAATTTTTTTCAAAAAAATATTAATCCATAAAAAGGTACGACATTGTCCGCTTATTCATGTGTATGAAGTTTGCACTTTGCATTAGACAATGGCCATCGATGACGTATAATATCAATTTTCGTTTTAGTGTGTGGGGTCGTTTCCCTCTTTATACTTGAATCTGGAATCTCCCTCCTCTGGGTCTGACTTCTTATCTACTAATCCAACTTGCGCGTTGATGAGCAGTAAACATCCAACGCGTTCGGCAGAAAACAAAAATATGGGAAAATGATTGCTGTACAACGTGGGAGTGTACAAGTTGCGTATAAGCAGAGTGTGACAAATTTTTAAAGAAAGAAAATGTAGAAAAATTATGAGAAATTGTGCGATTAGAATGGAGAAATAGTTTATATAAATAACATTACTCATAACATTGTGTTGGAGTGCTGTTATTTTTATGCTAGAAATACGTATTAGAGTTACAAATATTTAAAATATAATGTAGTATTTTAAAAATGTTATGTAACATTTTTAAAAGAATGTGAGAGAGCATATTAAAGCTATGCACCTCATCATTTTTCTTTGTGTTGGCATGTGATATCACAATAGATTTATGCTAATTTAAGATTATGTAAGTTAAAATAATTAATTGAGTTTAATACGTCTATCACGATTTAATTGCAACGGTCATTTAATACACAAACTTTTGTTGAATAGTCCATATTAGAAGAATAGATCCAAAGATCAGCACTCTTAAAAAAATTTAAGCACACCTTTTATTAACAGATCTAATTTCAAAACGTGAAACAACCTATTTAATCACTCTTACTATAATAGGTATCAATTAATTGAACTATATATTTAACCAGCCATTTTAATAAAATAAAATTGCAAAGAATGACAGTTTACAATTTAAAAATTTTCTTACACCCTAAACTCAAGCTCCAACGAGGTGTCATGGAAGGTAACGATTGTGCTTTGTGCTGGATTCTGGTTGTAACTATGTATTTATTAACCTCCTTAATCTTAATTCTTTCTGCAGGATCTCGTGACAGAATTAATTTCTTAATTTGCAGTATCTCCTTAAATTAATTTCTGCTGTATCTCATTGTTAACCTCCATAGTTTGCCATTAGATTTCTTTTGGAACACCATCACTGTCAACTTGGACTTTATCAATCCATCTTTCTAATGCACAAGTCATTCACTTTATATTTGCCAATGTGGCAGTCAGATTAATTCTGTGCGTTGTGGAAGATTGGTTCAGATTTTTCTAGTTGCTGTATAAATGATATTTATTTCAAAAGGTTTAATACCTTTTAAAATATTTTTACTACTTGATTTATTTCTTATAATTATCATGTTTTCTATTTAATTATAGTATTCATGCTTTTCATTTATTTCTCTTTGATATGTTCTTAAATAGCCGGGGACTTAATTCTTTATAACATCTTTGTGTTTTATGGCGAATGGCCACGTGCCTTAAGTTTTCAACCGCCATCTATTGAAATTCTATACGTTGGCTATATTAACCATTTCTTAAAAGCAATGTTTCCAATTGCTTTAAACTAATTTGATTCCTATTTAATTTCAAGGTCCATATACTTATTTTAACACAGGCCAACATTTCTCCTTCATAGTGTTCAGTTTTTGGTGTTAAAATGGAGAAGCCTTTTTGCCGTTCATATCATTTAAAGCAACGGCTATATTAACATATTTTAACACCCCGATTAAGTTCTCCTATTAATTACCAGCAGCTCCCGAAGCTAGAGTTGTTCTCCTAGGTAATATCGACAACATTTCTTTTGATGATACTAACAGCTAGTTTTTTGTTCTCCTATATAGAGGCTATTTACAAGTGATGTAAAGGAGGGTGAAGGAGATATATTATGTTAAACTATTTCTTTGTTATTCGGTGAAATATTATTTATATATATTTTATTATTTCTGTTAATCTTATCTTCTAATTATGAGTGTATATAATTAGAAGAGTCTATTGAATACTTGGGAATTGCCACATTTAAATCATTTGCACCTGAGGAGTGTTAAAATAATCCTTAAGAATAATTGTTCTTACAATATGTCTCATATTATAAACTTAGAATACATACAACTTTTCCAACAATTTGAAGATTAACTCCTTTGCAAATTTTAATAACATTGTTCTCACACCTGACAATAGAACTGATGTTGTCACTACTATCACTACTGTTGCCTCCTTAGCTTATGTTATGCTTTTGGCCCATTTGAGTTTCTTTACTATAATTATTTAATCCAACTTTTATTATCTTTTTGATTTAAGCATTTTATCTAACAGTTCATTTCATGTTTATTGTGAATGTGAGGAATTAAAATCAATTTGGAAGGAACTATTGACAGCATATTTGTATAGGGCCTGTTTGCATCTAATCCTGTCTTAATGAAGAATTAAAAAAACTTGGTTTCTTCTTTCTTTTCCCTTAGTTTGATAATGTGTCTCTTCATATTTATATTATTATCAATAATTAAATTGATTAATATGGTTCCGAGTTATTGGAGTAAGCATGTGTTCATCCACACCTTGAGAACGGAATAAAGGAAACTAAGAATATTGCAAACGAATGTCTTATAATTTATTTTAATTTGAGGTGCTGAGTAAGGAAATTTTTGTTATTGTGGGGGTACAAAAGGCTTACACAAATATTAAAAAACACAGTACATTTTGACCATGTATGTTAAAACAAAACACTATTTTTATTATTTGTGAATCTGTTTAATTTCTCAGTAGGTTAAAATTCAATTGTTTGTATATGCTTCATTAGAAACAATTTGTGCTATGGTATTATTTGTTGGTTTATAATTTTATAAATAGATGTGGTTAAAATTTTATCATTGAGTATTGATATTTTGTCAATTGATATATCTTTATTCAAGTTGTTAATTTGGTAGAAACTTTAAAGCACAAAGAAATGATTCCTAATAGAAGTATTACATGAACTTATGAGCTATTTAATTATATGTCTTCCTTTGCTATTTTGTTGTGGTAATTCAATGAGTGTTTTTCTTAGTATTTCAATCATGATTGTATACTGCATTGAAATTTTTGTTGCAACTATACTTGTTAGGATGATTGAATGATATGTTTGGCTGTTACGTTTTTGGTACAAAGATAATATTCATGGGGGAGAGAAGCATTTATCATCTTAAATTCATTTATTAATTTCAAACCAAAAGTCATAGGCAGCAACTTTTGATGGTCTTGTATTGTTTTGAATTCTAAATGCAATTGTCTTGCTTGTTTGCTTATAAAAATATGGATTTTTAATATGGATTTTTTCTTCTCATGAGATCAACTTTGAGTGGGAGTAAGTGATGAAGTTCGCTAAATTCTACAAGGCTTGTATATAAAAAAAATAAAATTAAGTAAGTTCTTTGTGTTTTGGGCATGCATAAAAGAGCTAAATAAAATTATGACGCATTGTGTGAAATGCCTAGTGAAAGCATAGAGAAATTGGATACTAATTTTTATGTTTGATATTATGAATAGACAAATTTTGTGCTACTTTGTTTGAGGTTAACATCTGTCTATAGTGGTAAGTATACCTCTTACATAGGTAATTGTATGAATGTGTTCTTGATATTGATATAGAGAAAGGCATTACTATTGTACATAAAGGAACAATGGTGCCATTTAAATTATGTCAAAGGCATTCCTATTATATACAAAGGTACAATGATGCCGAGTAAATTTTATCAGGTTGAAAAAAAAATCCTTATGAGTTGTGGAAGGGTATGCCCCTATTTAAACATTTGAAAGTGGGGGTGTCTTTCTAAAGACATTGATATGAATTTTTGAGAAGTTCCAAGATTTATGATATTATGTAAGGTGGATTTTCCATTGTATCAAAAGAATACAGTGATATTAACAAAATCTCTAATTCATGAAATGAAATAAAATTCACTAATAACTATGTGTTCACCCTTGGAGTTGGTGTAGTCACTTGCAATTTATCCAAGTAGACCATTAATAAGGCTAAGTGATTGAGATATCTCTTAGCATAATATTTCTTTGGGCATAAAAAATAAACCATCTATATTTCCAGATTGTCATATGACAATCTATATCCATTGCAAAGAATAAATATTTTAATGATAAGAGTCGAAATATTTGATTGAAAAGTATTGTGATAAAGAAGTACTACTAAAAGATGGATTGTGGGAGTCAAAAGTGAATTAGGCCAATCCCCTAATCAAACCCATGGATAAGAGAGAAATATTTGATAGACAAATATTTAGAACATCGAGGGATGAGATCAATTAATGCCAACTGAGCTTACGAGTGATGGTAACCCAACCTATGTGATTAAAGATTTCATGAAGTAGGTTCATATTGGTAAGAACAAATCTCTATTAGTCTTGCAACCACAAATAATAAATTTTAAGTCCCTTTGTGGTGTATGATAGTGCTTGAATTACTAATAAGAAGGAATGAGTAAAAGCTCTTAATGATTTCTATAGTTCTTATGAGTAGCAAATTAACAGCTGTGTACAATTGATTGAATCACTTATATGAGTATGGAGTGAGCTGCTCTTATGAGATAATGGCAAATCTCTTAAACACTCATGAATTACCAGGCATGACAAAGTTTATTAGCCCAAAACCATGTTATTCAATAAAAATATATCTTGAGAAAGTATAATATGGCAAGTAAGACTGCTGGCTTATAACTAGACTTATTGATTCATAGAAACTATATGCTTCACCAATAAGTATCATTTTGTTTGGGTTTGGTTCATACTCCATAAGACACCAAATGATACATTCACTTTATGAGTGGTACCCAACAAATATTTTCTTCAAATTTTATTATTTTTTAAAATCTTGCTGACCATTTGAAATAAATGGGAGATTGTTGTATAAATGATATATATTTCAAAAGGTTTAAACTCTTTTAAGAAGTTTTTACTACCTGATTTTTCTTATAATTATCATGTTTTCTATTTAATTATAATATTCATGTTTTTCATTTATTTCTTTTAATATGCTCTTAAATAGCCATGAACTTAATTCTTTATAACATCTTTGTATTTAATGGCCAACGGCCATATGCCTTAATATTTCAATTGCCATCTCTTAAAATTCTATGCGTTGGCTATATTAACCATTTCTTAAAACCCAATTTTCCCATTGCTTTAAACTAATTTAATTCCTATTTAATTTCGATGTCCACTTACTGAATTTAACACATGCCAACGTTTCTTCTTCATAATGTTCAGTTTTTAGTACTAAAATGGAGAAGCCTTTTTTCCTGTTCATACCATTTAAAGCAACGGCTATATTAACATATTTTATCATTGCAATTAAGTTTTCCTATTAATTAACAACGGCTTCCATTTTACCTTTTCATAAAAACTAGAGTTATTCTCCTAGTTAATATTGACAATACCTCCTTCTGGATTGCACTTCCTTCTTCTTGCAGATAGCTTTGGAGTTTGTTTTCCTCGTGTTATCTTAGTTTAGTTACTTTTTAGTTGTGTCTTCCTTTCACCAAAAAAAAAAAAATATTGACAATATCTCTTTCGATGATCCAATAGCTAGTTTTTTGTTCTCTACTATTTACGTGTGATATGAAGGAGGGGTAAAGAAGATATATTATAATAGACAAATTTTTTTCCTATTTGCTAGAATACTATTCACATGTACTTTTACTATTTTTGTTGATGTTTCTTAATTATGAGTGGTACATAATCAAAAGAATTTATTAAATTTAGGAGAATTATCATGTTTAAGTCCTTTGCATTTAAAATGCGACGGAATAATCTTTAAAGGCAAGTGCATTTACAACACACCTTAAACTATAAACTTAAAATTTGCACAACTTTTCCAGCACTAGTTTTTGGCATTTTCTTTTTACATAAGACATCTAATTTATACATGATTTTTATTGTTGACTAAAGGAAACGAAGTGATATTTGATTCTTTTCCAAATTGTATGTTGGTTTTTCTTAGCTTTAATGTGTCCATGCCTATTGTGTATCTCCTTGTACTTTCTGGTTTTTTAATTGGCTATGCGGTGATGATTAGGCTCCTTCACATTTCTTTATTGTCTAACTTCTGCGTGTTTTGTAAAATGCGGTTTCTTGACTATGCAAATGAATTATCTGGTTGAGAGATATTTTTATTTTTTAATATTCCATTTTAGCTTTTCGCCAGCAATTCATTGATACCAACTTCCTCTGTTAGAAAAGAATAGTTTGACAATTGTTTGGATATGGTTATATATATATATATATATATTAATAATATTGATGATTTAATTTATTAGGTTGCCTCCCATTACATATACTCTCCCAAGCTTCATAAATGAGATTTTTCAAGATTTTGGATTAGAAAACAGATATTTGGTAGTGTAGAAATTATTTAAGTCAATAGTTAATTAACTCAATCATAAAAGATGAAGTGTAAAATAGTTATGATTTTGAAGTTTAGTATTCTTTTATTAAACTTTAAAGGTGAATAGTAAATTTACTCTAAAATTAAATTTGTGAGATATAATTTTTATCGATTGTTCAAAAATTGTACAAAGGAAAGGAATAATATGATTCTAATATAGATATAAAAGTAATAATAGTGATGAGAAAAGAGAAATAGACTAAAAGCTCTTTTTTGTTGTGAAAACTTTTTTACGGAGGAACACAATAAAACACAATATGTGTAGTAAAGGATGAGAGTATACCAAAGAGATATTAGAGATTTTTCCTTCTTGATATTCCACAAATGCTTAGATGAAAGAGGTATTTATAGGCACATAAGGTGAAGAGTCATGCCTCTTTATTTAGAATTGTGTCTCTTCTTCATGAAGAGTTATATTTCTTCTTCATGAAAGGTGCTATCTCTTCCTCATGAAAGGTCATGTCTCTTCATATCTAGTTATTGGAATTGCCTTATCTAATGGACATCCATTCATTTCTAGATATTCATAACACTTCCCCTTGGATGTCCATTTTATACACAATGAATATGCCTCATTAAAATCTCACTAAGAAAAACCCAATAGGAAAAAAACTTAGTGTATGAAAAAGAGTACACTATTCATTGTAGTTAATACGAATTGGAATCTACCTCATAAAAAAACCTTGCCAGGAAAACTCAGTAGGACAAAATAATGGTCAAGGAAAAAAAATGCAGTCATATCAACTCTCCTTGATAAAAATATCACTTAAGATCTTTGAGTCGATGCATTTCAATCTTGTAAACTAGCTTTTGAATGTTGATGTGGGTAATGTCTTAGTGAATAAATAAGCCAATTTATCAATTTATCACTTTGATATATCCACCTTTTAATTGTGCAATACATGCAGTATTATCTTCATATAAAATTGTTGACATTTCTTTGCTGAATGGTAGGCCACAAATCTCTTGGATATGTTGGGTCATGGACCTTAGCCAAGTGCATTACTTGCTTGTCTCATGAATTACTATTATTTCTACATGATTGAAAGGAGTACCAGCAATGGTTTGTTTTATAAAATGCCATGAAATAGCAGTTTCCCCACACATGAACAAATAACCTATATAAGATCTTGCTTTGTATGAATCAGACAAATATCCAGCATTTGCATAACCAATCAGTGCTGATCTAGATTCATAAGAATAAAATATCAATCGCCCCTTAAAAATATCTAAACACATGCTAAATACCATTCTAGTGTCTATGCATTGGTGACCAACTAAATCTTTCTAACAAGCCTATAGAAAATGATAGGTCGAGTGCTATTAGCAAGATACATCAATGCACCTATTGCACTAAGGTATGGTACTTTGGGACCAAGAGTTTCTTTACCATTTTCTATAGGACAAAAAGGATCCTTATTTACATCAAGTGATTGAACAACCATTGGGGAACTCAATGGATGTGATTTATCTAAGTAAAATCTTTTAAAGACCTTTGATGTATAATTTGATTAATGGACTGAATTCCATCCTTCAAATGCTTGACTTGCAAGCCAAAACAAAACTTTGTCTAACCCAAATCTTTCATATCAAATTCTTTCTTTAAGTAATCAATTGTCTTTGGAAGATCTTTAGGAGTTCCAATGATATCTAAGTCATCTCTATATACAGCAATTATTGTGAATTCAAATCTTGATCTCTTAATAAAGACACATGGACATATGGAATCATTCTTATATCCTTTTATCAACATAGAAGCTTGACGCATGTCATTTGATTGCTAGTATAGCACACTCCTTCACATAATCGAAAACGGGGAGATTTGTTGGGTTTCCCTCTTATGTGAACATGGCTCATTTAATGTGTTTACCCACTTTGACCTTTTAGCTAAATGTGGATGTACAAGATTTTAGTCTTTTACAAAGTTTAATGAAAGACTATTGATTCCCCATTCATCAAAAAGTTACTTAAGACACTTCCTCTCCAAGATTTGACAAAGAGTGAGAAAAAAAGGCAAAAGAGAAAAGTCATAAGTGCAGAATTTTTCTTCTTGAACAGTTTTCTTAGATTTGTTGTTTCAAAATTGTTTACTATTGGATTGGGCTGAAATTTTGTAGAAGTGTTCATAGCACAAGGTTCTTTATTTTGAATGGTGAAGATCTGATTTCATGATTTGTAGAGTAGACTTTGGACCTACAAATTTCTGCTTTGTTTTGCCGACCATCCATTAAACTTGAGTTGTTTGCATCTTTGTTGCCAATAATAGTTGTTCTTGATGTATTAGTGATTGTATGCCTCGAGTTTTGCAAGAGAGAACACTATTTGTACCCATTATTAATGTTGATAGTGGAAGGTTTATTTGATGGTTTTTCTTCTCAACATTAGGGAAGTTTTTCATATTAAAATCTTGGTGTCCATTGATTTATTTTCCTGTTACAGCACATGCTATATTTTTATTAGTTCCTAATAGGTTGACCCAAATGATTGGAAGGTGATTTTGATTCTTGGCTATTGTGTTTTGATTTAGGTCATTGAGTTATTCCACTTTCACATGCCACCTTCCCCAGGCATCATTGGGTTTCAACATGGCATACTTTCTTTTTCATTAAAAGCTAATGTGGCATGCTCTAATAAATTATAGGATCTTGCTTTACTACCCCCTTCTCAATTACACCACCTTGTATTTAGCTACACTATAAGGGAAGTGGCTAATAACATCATCTACTTTTACTAGAGATTTTGTGAATACTAGGCAGGGTAGTAGAATAAGGAATAAAATGACAATTCCCTAATTTTAAATTAAAAAAGTATGATACTGATACCCTTAACACCCTAAAGTCTAAATTTTAAAATCCTAAACCTTGATCCTTAAAATCCTAAACCCTAGCTTGTAAATCTAACCCATAAACTCTCAAATCTAAACTTAAATAATAAATCATAAAACCTAAATCACATAACTCTAAATCCAAAATCTTCAAACTCTAAACCATAAACCCTAAAGTACAAAAATCCTAAAACACTAAACTCTAAACTCCTTACCCCTACACCCTAAATCTTAATTCTTAAACCATAAACCCTAAAGCTTTAAAGCTCTACCACCCTAAAATCTTGAACCTAAGCCCTAAACAAGAAACACTAAACCCTAAACTCTAATCCATACATTTTTAGCTTGTAAATCCTAAACCTTGAGCCCTATAAATCTAAATTCCAAACTCTAAACCCTAAAATTTAAAACTACTAAAACCCTAAACCCTATCTCCTAAATCATAAACCTTAACCTAAGGGTTTAGGATTTTTGGCTTAGGGCTGATGGTTTTAAGGTATTAGAATTTTTGGATTTGAGGGTTTAGATTTTAGGATTTTAGCTTTAGTTTATATGGTTTAGGGTTTAGAGCATTAGGTTTGAGATTAAAGGTTTAGAGTTAAATGTTTAGGGTTTAACATTTATGAATTAGGAAATAGGATTTAGTTTTAAGGGTTTGGAGTTCATAGTTTAGGGCTTGGGGTTCAGGGTTTTAGGGAGTTAAAGTTTTATGGCTTTAGGATTGAAGGGTTAGAAATTAGGTGTTTGGACTTAGAGTTTAGAGTTAAAAATTTTATATTTGTAGGGTTTAGGGATTATGATGTTTAAGGCTTAAGTTTATGGTTTACTATTTGGGATTTAGAGTTTATGGTTTAAAGACTAGGGTTTAAAGTTTAGAATTTTACCTTTTCGGGGTTTAGGGTTTAGGAGTTATGGCAAAGGAGTTTAAGGCTTAGGTTTTTAGGGTTCATTGGTTATACTTAGAATTCTAAGTTTAGGGTTTAGGTGTTGTAATTTTAGGTTTCAAAATTATTTTAGGAAAAAATATATATACACTCCTCTAACTTTAGGTTATTTACAAATATATCCCCTCAACTATAAAGTCAGCAAATATACACCTTTAACTATCATATCAATATAAAAACACACATTCTATCTATATGCCATTAAAAATTAACAGTCATGTGACTTGCACATGATTACTATTACAAATTATATCTTTTTATTAGTTGTTTGAATAAACTCAAATAAAAAACTTATTCAAGAAGGAAAGGAAAAAATAACTAAAGAGCCCAAAGAAGCTTGATTGCTCTTAATACACCAACATACCTTCATTCTTTTTCCTTATATTTACTTCATAATCTCTTGAAGTTTCTAATTGGTGAGTTTTTTTTGCACTTCATCTATTTTGGTCTCGCTGTATTTCCTTTAACGTGTAATCTATTAAACACTAATATGAAATTTTGTGAGACAATTAGATCATTTTATATTTGTTGCTTTTGCTTACTGTTTTATTATTTAATTGGGTAAATTAGCTACTTCTCTTAATTCAAGGTTGTGTAGTATAAAAAGTAATAATTGAAATGTTGATATGTCAAGATTTTGGTTTTAAGTAATGACATTTTGTAACTCCTTATTTAATCTTTTATTCAATTTATACACATTTTTTATTTTATTTTATCAACATAGTCATCTCACTTAGTTTGTTTATTGCTATTGTCATTGATGAATTCATCTATATTCCTAATAAAAAGATGTCATATGTATTCATAATTATATAAAAGTCACATGACTATTAACCTTTATTAGCAAATAGATTAAGAAAGTATATTTATATTGTTTTAATAATTAAAATAATATATTTATTAATTTTTATAATTAAAATAATATACTTATAAATAATTTAAAATAATATATATACATTTCTTTTATATTATTATGTTACGTCAACAATTAAAGAAAGAAATTATGCTACGGCAACCCTCAATGGTACCAAGCAACGCATAATAACGTCAAATCAGTAACTAAAGGAGAAGGATCCTTGAGATCCTACTTTTAAAGGTAGCCTAACTTCCAACAAATCTTTAGCCTTTCAGTTTTATTTACTGTTAGATTTTTTTGAATTTAAATTTTTGAATTTTTTTTTTGTAATTTTGATCATTTTTTTAATTTAAAAAATAATTTTTTTTCTTAATTTTATTTTATCTTACTATCTTCTACAGTTACTATGAGAAATTCATATCTAATTTTTGCTGCGTATACAATATATTTCTTTTTTTCTTTCCTTCGCCTAAAATTTGAGTGATTTCTGCCTTGTTCCTCTTAATTTCTTCCCCTCTACAAGAGTTTATTAACCCAAACAATTAAAGTAATATTATTTTTTCATCTAATTTTAATGGTTTTAACGACATCTACGTCGTCAGAGCTGGGTGCAATGTATTTACAAGGAAGTGGATATACCATTTCCGAGCAGCCTTTCAGTTTCATCTGCGGTTATATTTGGCTGCGTATACAAGATTTTTCTTCTTTTTTTTTCTCCTTCACCTAAAATTCGTGCGATTTCTCCCTTGTTCCTCTTCTTAATTTCTTCACCTCCGCAAGACTCTATTAACCCAATCAACTAAATGACTGCTATAACTTCTCCCCTACCTACTTGGTGATTGGCGAGTATGGTGGATAGCAAACTTAGAAAGGATTATGAAAGCCCAGGATCTGAGGGACCGAAGTATCAGCTCTTTCATGACCAGCAAGAAGACCATGGAAATTAACCATGACAATGACACTAAGGAGGAATTAACGAAGAGGGCTGAGGTTGACAAGAACCCCAAATCAGTGAAGGACTTGGTTTTGCTTCTTTATGAGACCGTGCTGCTTGTTATCAATTGGTTTTAGTCTCGACGATTCTAACACATGGGCGAGAATCCACAGGATGTTGAAGTCGGGTTTTCTAATTCGATGAGGACGAGATTGCTGGGGAAGATGCTGACATGACTCCGTTGTAAGAGGAAGGAAATGAGAAGAGCAAAAGGCAGGAAGTTGACTGAATATAAGCTGAACCGGCTGTTACCACAAGAATAACTCAGAATAGAGTCTTGCAGAGGTAACACAGGGAGAAGAGGAACAAGGGAGAAATTGCACAAATTACGGATGAGGGGAAAAATGAGGGTGTTTTCACATGACAGAAGGAACTAAATGAGGGTGTTTTCACATATAGAGATCAATATGGTGAAAATTTCTTCAATTAGAGACTAGCTTGCCTTAAATTTTATTTGTGAGAAATTAAAATGAGATTTTAGTTAAAAGTAAATTATAATTTTTTGAGAGAGTCAATTATGTGAATGACAGGACTCTCTGATGAATTAAATATCTATGACTAAAATGTGAGCTGATGTAATATATTTCCACTGTTTAGCCCAAAAAAAGGAGTTCAGTAGTTTCTGCTCTGAAAATTTCTCACGTGTCTAAAGTAGGATCATTAATCTCAACATATATATATATATATATATTAAGAAATAGCCTTAAAATATTTTTGAAGATTTAATATTATATTCAACGTTTGCACGTATTATTGTCACAAATTTCAAATTAACATAAAAATCAAACAATCAAAAAACACTGGAAAGTAAAACAGAATTAACAATGGCAATAAATAAAGAGTTAAATAAAAAATTCAAATTTTAAAAATTATCAATAATTTTATGTGAAACATAATAAAAACTATATTCATCATTGCTTTAAAATAATTAAAAGATAAAAA
This sequence comes from Dicorynia guianensis, assembly GCA_037013595.1. NCBI lineage: Eukaryota > Viridiplantae > Streptophyta > Magnoliopsida > Fabales > Fabaceae > Dicorynia > Dicorynia guianensis. Next base: position 15,953,700 of record JASUAB010000002.1, on the reverse strand, counting down.
ATTAAATTTAAATAATATAAAATATAATACAATACCAAGAGATTTCTTGATTATTTAATAACACAATAAAAATTCACAGCAGTTCCTGCGACAAAAATTGAATAACTAAAAAAATTTTAAAATTAAAAATCTATTGTAAATATGGTAATAATTAATTAATTGATTAAAATTAACGTCGTAGAACATTTCAAAAAAAGAAACAATCGAAGAAGATACCAGCAATTTTGATGTGACACAAAATAAAATCTTGTTGTTGTTAAATCTATCAAAATAAATAAACATACAAAAGAAAATAACTGAAAATTTGAATAATGTTAACTAAAATAATAAAACTAAGATAACACTCGAATATTTCTCCAACATTTGATGAGACAACAAATTTGAAATATGTCATAACCACAAACAATATAAAAAAAATAAAAGTGAAATGAAAAATATTAAAAATAAAAGAATATCAACTTTAATAATAGATATCAATAACAAGTTAAATAAAAAATAACTCTGCAAAATATATCAGCAATTTTATGTTGAGTAAAACTAAAATTTGTCATCATTAAAATTTTTAAAATAAGTAAAAAGGAAATTTTTAAAAAATTAAATAATTTTGGCTAAAAATATCAGATCAATAGATACCTTGTGTAATCAATACTTTATACACTGACAGATGTCAATTCTTAAGGAAATAAAATAAAATACCAACAATTATAACGTAAAATAAAATAAAATTTATTATCATTAAATTCATTAAAATAAATTAAAAGAGAAATAAAATAACTACTAATTTGGATAAATGAATAAGATTTCTAATTCAAGAAATTACGAAAATTCTAAACCAGTTCTTGACCATGTAATGATAAATTAAGTACTGTGATATGTAACTAGTACAAAATTCAAATAAGGAAACATATACAAATTGAATGACTATAAAATATTGAAAATAAAAAAAAAACCAACAATGCATTAGGAAACAATTAATCAATTAAATAAAAAATCTTAAAAAAATTGATAATTTAATTTGGAACAAAACTAAAATGTATTGTCATCAAATGCTCGAAAGTAAATGAAAAGTAAAACAATTTGAATAATGTTAGTTGAATGAAATTAAGAGATTTTTTATTATTTAATAATATGATAAATATTTACGCATGTTAGTACCTTAAAAATTAAAATAAAAATTTATAAAACAAAATAACTGTACAATTTCAAAAATAAAATGCTGGCTATAAATATGGCAATAAACAATTAATTGAAACATTAGCTATGTAAAAGGCATCAACAATTTAGTACCCAAAAAAAAAATTTTAAATATTGTCGATATAACTAATCAGACAACTTTTTCCATTTCATGAAAATTTAATGATAGAATAAATACTAACAAATGCACAAAAATTGAAATAAGGAAACCTATAAAAATTAAATATTTAAAAATTGAAAAATAACAATAAACTAGACAATAAGTAAGGTAATAAATAATCAATTAAATAAGAAATAATTCTCTGAAAGATTGATTTCAACAATTAATGTGAAACAAAATTGAAATTATTGTTATTAATGCATTAAAAATAAGGAAAACCCAAACAAGAAAAAATAAAAATTTAAATAATGTTAGTTAAAATTATGAAATTAAAATTGTCTACTATTAATTTCGTACTTCATAACCAAAAGAAAAGCAAAAAGGAAGTATTATTTTTATCTTCCATAATTATGTGATTATCTGACAAGTTAGCTTAGTGAAGGTTTGAATTTGAATTTTAACTCTATCATGGGATTATTATTAATTGATTTGTCTGGCAAAATTAATGGTTATTTGCTAAAAACAAGGACATTAGTACTTGTTAAAATTATGAAAGTAAAATTTAAATTCAAAAATTTGAAAACTTAGTTATAAATTTTATATAAGTTTGGAATTAGAGATGTATGACAATAGATTCACATTTTTCTTTTTAAATTTGTGCTAATCCTACTGAGGTACAATGCCTAGCAAAATAACATGCCATAGCACAGATATCTGTTATGTTTCAACTTTCATCCCTCTCCACCTAGACTTTTTAATTTGTTTACAATATTTGTTCATTTGTTAATTGTTGTAGTTTTAGCATTTTTTTTTTTTTTGGAATACTAGCTAATAGTTTTTGTGCCAAGTCTCTTTATTCACTTTGGTGTGTTCATCATTTAGATAATGCTTTTGTCTCTTTCTTGGTCGTTTCCTTTATGGAACTTACAATTTTTCTCCAATAAATTTATTAGGTTATTCATATTCAACATTCTTGGTAAGTTTAAAAACACTTAATTAATTGAATCCCTTGACATTAATTTTTAATTGGTCCAATCATATACCAGCAATGTAATACATTGGCATACAAGTATGTCATAACATTTGCATAGGTAAGTACGATATGTCATGTAATTTCACATAAACCTTTCTTATAAATATTTATATAATTATATAATTTTATAGTAATATTTATTATTAATTTTTTTATTAATAATTATTCACGAAATCTTTATTGGCAGTCTGTTTAGGATTGAAAATGAGAAATGCATGAAAAGGGCAAAAAAAAAGAAAAAGAATTTTTCTTTGTACACGTTTTCTTCATAATGTAAAAACTTCTCAATCAAAATAACTATGTAAATAGTTAAAAATTATGTACTACTATTTTTTGATTAAAAAATGAATTACCTAATAACTTTTTCAATGTATCTCAAAAGGGATAGACAATTATCTTTACATTTAGAAAATAATAATGAGCCTTTTTATGTTGAAACCCTTTTTTTAAAGCATTTTTATAATTGAGGTTGAATCATGTCCTTAGAAAATAATAATGTTTAGGTTAAATAATTGCTAATCTCTACTGAAATTGAAGCTACATAACTGCTTAAGCTCGAATGATATTTTCTTAAGCTGATAATTTGTAGTGAAATTAGTTTTGTGAATATAGTTGTATTGACTTTTTAATCAAACAATTACTCAATTAATGTAAATCTAAATATTACATCATGATAGTTAAGATGTTAGTAAAGTTTGACCGCAGTATGAGCATTCTTTTTTTCATTTTGACACTTCAGTAATATATAAATAAATAATATACTATTTTCCCAAACAATTATATTGCCCATTTTTTCCGATTTCTTTTTTTATAATGGCATTTTAATTCTATATAATGGAAAATCAATAAGAAATTACCAATGACGAAAGAATATCAATTATATTTCAATCAAACTTAGGACATATTGTTGAATATTTATGATATTCAAATAAAACTGAAAATTTGAAAAAAAAAAGTAATATTATACAAATAATAATAGTAGTTATTATTATTATTAGGTTTATACTTTTTGCATGATGAATCAAATTATGTCTGTTTCATAACAGAGGGCAACATGCAGTATTATCATCTGTAACCCTCAAATCGTCTGGTACAAATGCTCATAAAATCCCGTAATGGGTGACTAATTAAATACATACATACATATATATATATATATATATATATATATATATCACTATAAAATTTGAGTCATATCTTTTGTTTGCAAGAAAAAGCAGATTGAGCATAAATGCTTATCCAGAAAAATGGTTGACATTTTTTATGATGGAAAATGATGTGTGTGCCTATTTGTACAGGAATAAATTTTTAAAAGAAATAAAATATATGCAAAAATTTTATATGTATGTATCAATACTCTGTCATGATAGCCCCATATGACTGAATTTCTCTCATTCCCAATCATATTATTCAAGTGGATGAGCAATAATGAATTATGAAGCTTGTGAAGTACAATGAAGTGAAAGTCCTTTAGTAACATTACTTTTCCCTTTTGTTTTAAATTTTTATTTAACTTCTGATTTAATCTCTCATTTTTTATATGTCAATGCTAATTGATAAATTCCAAGTTCTCAAACCATACCAGTTGGAGTTCATTGATTCGGCTAGCCAGCACCTTTGAAATGTAAACAATTACAAAACAATATTGTATAGCTATATTTGAACATCAAAACAAAAAGTACTCTGAAAATATTTTCTTCATAATATATATATATATATATATATATATCTTAATAATTTTTTAAAGAAAATCCCTTGTTACTTGTGTACACACAATTTTAACAGGAGTACAAAGATGACCAAACATGAAACAAGAACTGGGAAAGACACATGAAATGAAACAGTGCTGAAATTCACTTCCAATCTATTTGTTTTCCTTCAAGGGAAAATGGTGTTTGACCAAAAAGGATTTTGGTTATGCACCTCTCCAAATGGCATTGTCTCATCCCCTCCAGAATTCATCAAGTCCATAAACCACTGTGGTTGCCTATGCATGGTGTCCACGTTCATCTCTATCCCCTTCACATCCTCCAACTGTGCCTTCTCCTTGCTCCTCGCCGCTCCCTCTGCCGCTGCCAGCATTGCCGCCTGGGCTTGGCTGCTCTGAATCTGAGCCTTCTTCTTCAGTGATTCGATCCTCCTATTGATCTCTTTCAGGTTCTGCTCAATCAGCCACGCCAAGTCATTCAAATCAAGCATGCTCATGTTGTGCAGGATCTTACCTGCACTGAGGTACTGAAACATGACCTGGGTCATCTCCTTTTCCCGGTTCTCCTTCCTCTGTTTCTTCACCTGCTCTTTGGCCTTCAGGATCCTCTGCTTGAGAAAGCTCTCTTGGTTCACCATCTTCTTGCTCTGCTCCAGCTCAGGCATTTTTCTGAACTTGGACAGCACCCTTTGGACCCCTAATGGGGATGGCCAAACCTCTGGCTGAGAATCATAGGGGCTATAAACTATAGCACAGGCCTCAATTCCACAAAGGGTGCTGAGTTCAGCCACCTTCTTCATCAGGCCCTTCTTCCTTTTCTTGAATGTTGCCTTCCTTGCAGAGTCATTGGTTATGAATGCGAGTTTCACCTTCTTTCTAGTCATGGCGCTGTGTCAGAAAAGAAAACAAGGAAATTGGGAAATTGTATTGTGCTGTGTGATATTCTTACCCCAAACAGTCTCTGCTTTATATAGGCCAATTCGAGATACTCAAATTGATTCTATAATAACTACTTCTTGCAGGCATTAATCAGCCACTAGTTACCAGTTTGGGTACTGCCTGTATTGTCTAAGCACAAACATTTTGTTGTCAAATCTATGTGCTGTGGTAAGGACTCCTTTCATGTTGCCAAATAAAGGGTGCTCAATACAACGTCCCAAAATTAAATATCCTTCCATAAAAGGAGGATATAGTAAATCTGCCACTTTGATATTCACAAGTTGTAAAATTATGAAATAAGAATAGGCCATTCATTAGGTTGAGTTGGTGTTGTGGTAGGTTCTAAGGTGAAAACTTATCTTGATTGAATTTACGTACATATTCTTAACTAGGATTTAGATCCTTACTCAGTTATTTTGGAACCTTCGTAATTTTTTTTGTTATATATTACATAAAGAATTATAAAAACATTACCAAAATTAAGTAACACTAAAAATTGGGAGTCTCAATTAATAGTGGGATTTTTATAGCTGATGATAAAAATTATTAATATATATTTAATGTAGTAATTTATTGGTTATAAATTACTTAAATATTAACTTTGGAATAGATATAGATATTGTAATATTCACATATTTAATAGATCCAGCTGTTACAAAATTAGAATCAAATGGGTATGAACAAAACCAACCCAAAAACATGAGTTTTAATTAGGCTAAAGTATTATTTGGATTTCTTATAAATATCTTACTTTTAAATCAAGTTTATAAATTAAAATTCTTAATTAGATCTTAAAAATTCTTAATTTTTAATTAAGTCCGAACAATGAAAAAATTCTTAATTTTCACTGATCTTAGAAACACCATGAAAAACATGCCAAATTTTGAAACCCAAAACTAGCACAAGATAACAATTTAATTTTAAAAATAAATTTACTTTCAAAGTAATTCAGACAACCAAAAGCCTCTTTCAGAGTTTTGTTTTGGCATAGGATATCAACAAAGTAGCCCTTTAACCATAATAGCAGACACTTTCAGTTTGCAAGATGACGGTTCTGACTATTTTTTAACCAATTAATAAAAATTGAAAACTTTTAAGGATCAAATTAAAAAAAATTAATTCATAACAATCTAATTAAAATGTAAGATATTTTTGGATTCAAATAATATCTTAGCCCCGTTTTAATTATATTTGTAATAGCAATTACTGATAGTATTTTCCTAAACTAATTTAATACCAAACTAGCTAAATATGACTAGTGTACATAATAATTCAAAAAATCCTGAAATTATTTCTTTTTTTATTAAATATGATTTAGATACCTGAATTAGTTCTAATATCAAAATGATCCTGTTATTAAGTCTGGATGTATATTTCTATGAAAGATTTTGTTAGAAATTAACATCAACCTTTCATTATTTAGTGGGGAAATTAACTAGTAATTCCTTACCCAAAAACTAACTCTAGTAATTAGTTTTCAAAACAGTATTAATCACATGCTAAAATTAAAAAAATAATATCAAATCCAAATAAAGCAGCAACAAATGCTAACCCACATAAATATCATTTCCAATTATGAATATTCGAATATCTACATTTTAATGCAAATGGTGGGTAATAAATCAACGATAACTTAATGGGGAAATGAGCTGACATCAATTTACAAACAAAGTGACTATTCTCACACCCACCTAGACTGGTAAAATTTTAGTATTATTGAAAAATCAATATTTATATAAAAATTATAAATCTATCGATAACAATTTTTTAAGATGGGTTTATTGAAAGAATTTTTGTGTAATGAGGGATTTACCCTTCAATAATATTAAAATTTCTTGTAATGAATATGAGCCTCCATGCAAACAGTTATGTTATTCTTACAAACTAAATTTTATTAAATATTTACATAAAAAATTGAAATTATTATATTTATTGGATCTCTTAATTTTGCAATGTGTAAATCTCTTTTTCTTTTTCTAATTTTTCTCTCCTAATTACATGTCTATCTCTTTTAACTTTATTGTGCATCTTAACTTTCTCAAAGAAAATTACGGGATGCTTATCCACTTATACTAGGGGGAATGAGGTTGGTATCAAGATCTACATTTGAAAAAATTAATAAACAGAGAATAGATTAGTGCTAACAAGCAATAAAATGAGTAGCATTAATCATAGAAAAAATGATTTCCTCCAAGTTATATTAGAAAACACAAATCATTGGTTAATTTGGTATATTAGGCAGTAGTGGAGGCTTTGATCAACTCAATTCTCAATGTTGTATAAAAGTTATTATATAAATTAAATCTTATTAAATATTCACTGAAAAAAATTTAAACAATTAAATTTACTTAGTAAATTTTACTAATTAAACTATAAAGCCTAAAAAATTAAGAATTATGTAATTATTTCATCCCTCCACTTCCGTTGGAAGGACCATTTCCTTGCTGTTTTTATAGTAGAGATTTTGATAACATATAATTATATAGGCTTGCAGGATTCTATTTTATATAATAGTTTTTTTTTTTTTAATGATATAGGGTTCCTCGTGAAGAGAGATAGTGGATATAAAAGGAAGGCTTTATTACATATTTTGACCTTGTGTTTTCTAATATTGAAAAAGGTTTTTGGGAAAAATTCTTCATTCTTTTCCCATTGATCTAATTATACAAAAGATGTTTCATGATAAGGAAACAAAATAAAAGCTAACACAATAAAAACTAATGAAGGCTAATAAAAGATGAGAAATAATGCTAATTACTACATGTACAGGTATAGTGAATCTGGACACAAATTAAAAACTTTGCTAGAATTTGGTTGACCTAGCAGCTTCATCCAATACTCCCCCTCAAGTTGGTGAACAGATATCAATCATTCCCAACTTGCTAATATTATCTTCAAACACAAATCTTGATAAAGTCTTTGTAAGAACATCTACTTCTTGAGATTTGGTAGGATTGTAGATTAAATTGATTCCACCATTTTCCACTTCTTATTTAATAAAGCTCCTATCAATTCTCACATGCTTCATCCTGTCATGTTGCCCTGAATTTTTGATTATGCTAATGGCTGATTTACTATTAGTATACAGCCTTGTAGGCATTGTTATAGGAATACTCAAGTCCTCGACTAACCTCTCTATCTAGATTACAGGAATACTCAAGTCCTCGACTAACCTCTCTATCTAGATTACCTTATAAATTCCTGAGACAGTTGCCCTGTATTCTACCTCTACACTACTCCTAGACACCATTGTTTTCTTTTTGCTTCTCCAAGTTACGAGATTACCCCAAATTTTAATATAGTAACCTTAGATAGATTTACAATCATCATATGACCCTACCCATTCTGCATAAGCATAGCCCACAACTCCTTAATCCTCACTCTTTTTGAACAATAAACCTTTCCTAGTTTTGCCTTTCAAATATTTCAAGATACGAGTAACTACATCTAGATGTCTCTGGGTAGGGTAATGGATAAATTGATTAACAACACTCACTACATGAGCAATGTCTGGTCTTGTCATGGAAAAGTAGATGAGCTTCTCCACTAAATGTTGATACCTTTCCTTGTCAATTGGTGTATCCTCACTATTAGTCTCTCCTTTTCATCCTCGTTCTAAAGGTGTAAAGAATGGTCTATTGCCCAAGGTTCCAGTTTCTTGATGGGTGTATGTTCTTCGAAAGATATAGATTCCCTTTTTACTCCTTGCTACTTCCATACCCAAGAAGTATCTCATCTTTCCAAGATCCATAGCTTCAAATTCAGTCCTTAAGTGATATTTTAGTCTTGCTATTTCCAACAAGTTGTCACATATAATGATAATGTCATCAACATAGACCATTAGAATAGTCTTTCTTCCCTCCTCAGAGCATTTCAAGAATAAAATGTGATCGTCTTGCCCTTATCTATAGCCAATACTTATTAAGACATCACTAAATCTCTTGAACCAAGCTCTTGGGGATTGTTTTAAGTGATAAAGATATTTGTCGAATTCGCATCCTTTTCGCTTCATTTCCTCATCCTCGAAATCAATAGGAATTCTCATAAAGATTTCTTCATCTAAATTTCCATTAAAAAAGGTACTCTTAATGTCAAGTTGGTGAAGTTCCTAATCTAAATTCACTGCCTAAGAGAGTAAAACCTATATGGAATTTAGCTTTGCAACTAGAGCAAATGTTTCTTCATAATCTAGTTCATAGGTTTGTGTAAACCGTTGGGCTACCATTCTAGCCTTGAAACTCTCTATGCTACCATCTAACTTGTACTTGACTGTGAAAATCCATTTGCACCCCACTACTTTCTTTTTGTTAGGTAGTTAAATAATATCCCAAGTATGATTTTTTTGAAGAGATGCCATTTCTTCCATCACAGCCTTTCTCCATTTTGGATGTCCCGTAGCCTCCTATATATTCTTAGGGTTCTCCACCTTATCCACATTGGTCACAAATACCTTAAATTCTGATGATAGATTGGCATATGTAACATACTTAGAAATGGTATGTTGTGTACATGTTCTCCTTCCCTTTTGAAGGGCAACATTGTTCACTATTAGAGTGCAAACCATTATCAAAATGCAGATCATTACTTGTCATTTCACCTCCTTTACCTAGTTCTAGGTCGAATGCTTGGCCTAGTTGAAGTGGTTAGGTCTCCTACTATATGTTTTGTGAAAGAATCTCATTAGAGTTATCTCTCCCCTTGAATCATTTTCCTGAGGTAGGTTAGGTTCAAGGTGTAATCTCAAGTTAGGTACTAGAGGAGAAGACAATGGTTTAGAAATTTTAGGCATTGGAGGATCAAATTCTAAGGCCATGTCATCTGCAACTTCTGTTTAGAATCTATGAATTTTAGGCTAGCCATTGGGTCCTCCCTTTTTCATTGTAGCAGTTGGATCCTTAAACTTTCAAACTCGAAACAACTGGGTCTATTCACTAGTGAACTGTTAATGAAGCAAATGGAAGTTACTTAAGTGGCAATCCCTCCCGTTACATGGGAACCCTTCCTTTTTTAAAAAAAAAGTTTCATCATTTTTTAAAACAAACTTAAGAAAACAATAAAACTTGTACACAAAAAATACCCTTAAACTCTCATACTTTTATCAATTGACACAAAAATTTCATAATTTTGTAAAATTACTTTTGAATTTAATCATAGATCTAATTTTATTTATTTAAATAATTTTTTATTTCTATTTTTTTAAATCAAAGAGAAGGATAGGGTGCATCACACCCTACAGTGGGTGTAGTGATCCATCTTCCTTCCCAAAACACAGGAAGAGATATAGAGCCCAAAGGGCTCCATTTCTAGCCTTAGGATCACCTTAAGGCCTTAACTCCACTACAGCTTCACACTAGCTCTGCCATTGTAGATATCTAATTTTGTCTAAACCTCAAAAATAAAGATTGAACCTATGAGTGAATTCCAAAAAAAATTTTCTACTTGATTAAAATTCTTTTGGAGATTAGTTTGATAAAGGTAGACAAATTCAAGGATATCTTTGGCTCCAAATGTTAATAAATTATTCCATTTAGTTTTGGTTTTAATTTTGATTTTAATCTTACATTTGTTTTTAATTAAATTAACAAAACAAAAAAAAGAAAAATCAAGAAAATAAAAAAATAAACATAAAAAAGCTAAGGGAGAATCGTGTCAATCAAGCGCCACATGAAGTAGCACTCAAGTGTGATGGTGCCCCTATTAAATGAAATTAGAGAGCAACAATGATGGCGCGTGAATACAATGGAGAGATAACAAAAGAATGGCCAGCTAACAGTAGACTTGAGCAAGAGGACAGGGTGGATAGGAGAAGAGTGATGGCCAACTTGCACCACTATTAAACATACACTTCACAAAGGAGAGAAAAACAAATTAAGCACTCACAAAGAAATAGGGAAAACCGAGAGTAGAGAGAGAAAAAAGAGGGAGAAAACACAAAAGAGAAGACAAGAGAGAAAGAATGAGAGAGGAGGCTCGATAGCCCTTCACGCTAGCAGGAGAGGGTGCACATAGATAGAGAAAAGAGCCGAGGAAGGAGAACCTGATAGAAGAAGAGTGTCGGAAAACTTGCACCCTCTCACACTTAAGGAGAGCTAAGGTTGGTGCTCTATTTCCTTTAGTTTTGCTTTGGTTTAAGTCATTGTTCTACTCTTAGTCTGTCAAGGCTATTGAAGTTTTATTTTAGAGAGAGGAAGCAAGAAAAAAAAAGAGAGAGAAAAGAGAGGGGAGAACAACCCCTAGGTGGCTAAAGCAACGACGATGTCAGACAGGACCACTGATAGTGGCCTGTGTCACCGTTAAAACGAGAATCCTAGCTCATGGTTGAGGAAGGGAGCAAAAGCACCCCTGTAACTACACCCAAAGGTGCAATTTCAAACAAGAAGGGTGCATCACACCCTTCATGGGATACTATGCACCCTATCCCAACTCCTTTTGAAAATAATTCCAAATTATTTTTTATGTTTGAAAAATAAAATAAAATTTTCCACTTAATTCTAGATTTTGCATAAAAATTTGGGGTATTTTTAGTATTTGAGTCAGATAAAAGTAAGTGTATTTAAGAATATTTCTTATGTGTAAACTTTTGTTATATTATTAATTAACTTTAAAAAAGGGGGTTGAAAACGAATAAAGGGGATTTTTCTTTGGAAGAAGTCAGCCACTGTTGGGCTCATGCCCCAACAATGGTTAATACTCATTTTCTTAAAAAAAAAATTCAATAAAGAAGGCCTAAGTGTGAGGGCTATGGTACAAAGCCATTTACCTTTTGGCAAATAAAAAGAAGAGGGGATGGGTTTAGAAAAAGTGAATTTGGGTTTGATTTAATTTTCTTATTTGTTGTTGTTCTAGACTATTTAACAAAGGGAGTGAGCAAAGTATGCAAGACAAATTTAACAATAAAAAATACATAAAAGAAAAATAAAAAGGAAGTCAGTTACTTTGATTGAATTAACTTGTGATGAAATTGATTTTATTACTTTGAACTAAATTGTTGGTATGAATTTAGGACATGTTCTTACTTAAGTGAAAAATGCTAAATTGGTCTTCCTATGAATAATGTTGGAATTTCTTAACTTCTTTAGAGATGCAACTTTTCCTAAATAGGTGAATCTCCTTTTCTTTATTTACTTGAAATATTTAAATACTAGTTAATTCAAGGAAAAGGGTCATCATTTGAAATTTTTCTAACAATTCTCATGCTTTACCCTAAAGTCCAAATTTCAAACCTAGAGATTTTACTCGACGATCGTCATTAGCTAGGGTCTAGTGAAATGACTAATTCTAATTATCCTGAGGGTAATTACATTATGAGTTTTGCCTAGAGATTGATGGAACTCCTCTGGTGTGATCAACATTGGTATTCCTTAAAGTCTCTTATTTGTCCAAAGCCCCAAACCCTAAGATCTTTTCCAACAAAGGTTACTAGTTAAGGTCTAGTAAAATGACTGCAACTTATTATCCTAAGGGTATAACATAATGAATCTCAACAAGAGATTAATGAGACTCCTTTAGTGTGATCAAGAGACTTAACATTCTTTTAACCATTCTACCATTCCAAACATCTAACCCCAAGGTTATTCCCAATGATGGTTGATAGTTTAGGGTCTAATAAGACAATTGCTACCAATTATTCCAATGGTAATCACACTATGAGCTTTGCTAAAAGATTGATAGGACCTCATAGAATTGATCATTGGCACCTAGTATTCACACTCCATTAAGTCCAAAAATACTCTCAAAACCTTAGTTAGGTTAGGTACTTTCTTAAAACCCTAATCCAGTTTGGTCAAACCCTAGTCAATCTAGGTATCCATTTGAATCCATAAGCCTTAATGAAGCTAGGCAACCACTTTCAATGTAAGTTCTGAATGAACTAGGCATCTAATTTTTCCTTCTCATAATAATGGCTAAATACCACTCACTAGTAGTTTTAATCACAGATTGTGCTTGATCACATGCAAAACCCATAGTGAGATAAATAAAAATAAAATAAATTTGTTTTGGCAAAACTAAAGCATAGTTTTGAAACTTAAAAGCAACAAAACATCAATGTAGTATCAAAAAGGCATTGTAGGGGTACTAATACCCTCTCAACATGTAACAAACTGTCAAACCTCATCTTTGTGATGTAACCTATTTTTTGGTATTTAATTTCACCCTTTAAAATTAGATGGGTGACAAATCCAAAATTTTAGAATTTTTACAATATTTTCCAATACCTACATATTCCCAAACTTCAATTTTTTTAAAATTCTTTTCTATTCACGCTCTGTGTCACAATGTTGACAATTGTAATAGCAACACCTCCTTCTAATGAAGAGTTTGCAAATAGATTGTTATAACTACTAGGAGCTAGCAATATCGAAATAGCATATTTGTGTGGCATTGGCATACATAAGAGATTTGTCCCCATATAACGCATGCCATTTTTGCTTAATTCTTTCTGTGTTGCCTTTGAAGCTTAAATGTTATTTTAAGTAGTAAAGTTTCTTGGTAGAATCTTGCTTTCTAGTTAATGTCCCTATCCTAGCCTGAAATCTTTTCTAAAATATGTTTGAGGCTAAGATTCCTTTGATTCTTCTAGCCAATTATTTAAAAGAAATTTCTTGCATTATGGCTGTCATTTGCAATGTACAGAAGGACCATGAAATTTTATTTATAACACTAACACCTTTACAAGTTATATATGCTTATGTTTTTTGTGTTTGCTAATGTTGCTCTTGCACTAGTTTAAATACATACTTGTGACTTGCCTTTTATTGGTTGACCAAAAGACTATTTTCACCTTTGTTGTAGCATTTAAAGGAAGATATGAAATTAAGTTACTTGGCATAGGATTTGATATCAAATGACCACTTAGGTACTCAATCTTGGTAAGAATGATTAACTATCTTGTGATTATTTGATGTACTAAATTCTTTTCTTTTTTCCTAATTGAAAATTTTTCCCTTGACTTTTTTCTCATTGTTGTTTTTCTTTATCACTTTGTTTGTAAAGCTTTTCTTTCTTTATAACTATGCATATGATAGCATTTGGTGGTTTAGTACCATAAGAATGTGCTCTTGGCTATGGCATTATAGAACTTGAGAGTGAAACCTTCTTTAGTTTTATGTTGCTTTACATATTTGGGTGTTCCACTTTAATTATGATAATTTATTCTAGTGTTTCATTTGTCTTGAATGCTTTGGTAGGTGTGCCATAAGCAATTACTTAACCCTACAAAAAGATCATGAAACTACATTAAAATTTTCCAGCGAGCTATTTAATTAAATCCCAGATTCGCATACGCCCTCACCTTTGTGGACATGAAACTATGAACTCTTCATTAGAGGGAAGCATTGCTGTTACAATGAAGCCAGTGTAAAGTTATGGTGGAGCTAGCATAAAGCTATAGTAGCTAAGGCCTCAAGGTAATCTTGAGGCTAGAAATAGAGGGGTTCTATTTCTCTTCCCATGTTTGGGATGGAAGATAGGTGCACCACAACCACTATAGGCCCAGTACACCTTATCTTTCTCTCTGATTTGAGAAAATCAACAACAGCAAACAAATATTTATCCCATTAGGTAGAGTCGACTACATGGATTAAATGGTGTCATTGAGTTTTATCTGAAACCAAGTTTTCAGAAATACCATTTAACCAAATATCCCTTTTCATAACCTCTCTAAGTGTCCTTTTTTTAGTCTTCATCTACCTCTCTTCATTAGACTAAAATCATTTGATCAACTTTTTTCACTGGAGACTTTAGTAGTTTGCTTTGCACATGCCCAAACCACAATAATCGAGTTTCTGCTATTTTCTCTACAATAGCATAATACCAACTCTCTTTCGAATACAATTATTTTGAATCTTGTCTTTTCTTGTATGTCCACTCATCCATCTCAACAATCTCATCTCTGCCATCCTTATTTTTTTTTCTCTTATTGACCTTTCAAAACTTTCCTTTAAACTTACTAAATGTTTTGCTATTACAAATGACACCTAGGCATTTCTCCAATTTATCCACCTAGGTTGAATCATGTTTATGACATCCCTATCAATCTCTCCATCACTTTGTAAAATAATCCATGATGCTGAAACTTGGACACCTATGGTATAATGTGCACTCTAATTTTTACCTTTAAATTATTATTTGCTTGCTTCTTGCTGAATTGCCCTCCATATACTTCTTCTTACTCTGCTTAAATGAAAAGCCTTTAATTCTAAGGCTTCTCTTCATACCTTCAATTTTTAATTAGCATCCTCTCTTGAATCTTCTACTAAGACTATATCGTCTTCAAAAAAACATACATGTTAGGATTGCATCTTGAATGTGTTCAGTAAGTACATCCAACACTAAAGTAAAAAGGTATAAACTTAAGAATGGCCCTTCATGCAAACCAATTTATATGGAGAAGTCTTTTGCCACCCCCTAAGTCCTTACACTTGTTGTTGCCCCCTCATACATATCCTTTATAATATAGATATAAGCAATACAATCATATTTTCTATTGCCTTCCATAGGATTTTTCTTGGCACTTGGTCATATGCTTTTTCCAAATCAATAAATAAAATTAGGCCTATGGTTAAATTTAGAAAATTTTTTATAATTTAATAGAATTTTTGCATCAAAATTGATAAAGTAAGAGAGTTTAAGAGTATTTTTCGAGTATGAGTTTTCTTTTTTCTTAAGTTTGTTTTAAAAAAAATGAAACTTTTCTTTAAAAATAGGGACAGAGTTACCACATGAGCAACTTTTATTTGCTTCACTAATGGTCTGTCAACAAATGGACCCAATTGCTTTGATTTTGAAAGTTAAAGGACCCAATTGCTGCAATTGAAAAATGAAGGACCCAATTACTCTAAATTTGAAAATGTGCGGATCAAATATGCAATAAAGTCTAAAAAGAAAAAGGAAAATAGTGCATTGATATGTTTTTAGTAATAATATCTAAATCTATCCAAATTAATTATAAGAGACAGATCCTAGATAACTGGGTTACAACTTAGCCCCACCCATATTTTAATCGAATCGGGTTGAATGATTTATGCTGAATAGTATGGCCTAGCATTGATTCTTCTTATTTTTCTATTTTCAACGGTTAACACCAAATAGTTGACCATGAAATGGTCCAAAAACTAAAATAGTTGAACCATTAACAAAGAGAACCCAAAACATGTAATGAGTTAAGAAAACTTGAGATTTGAAGACTCAAATATGGAGCTATGTTAAAAATATTTTAGAATTCAACTTGTTAAAGTTCAAATTTATTTTTATGAAATAAAATTTGAGTAAATAATTACTAAAAGGTTAAAAAAGTAAGTTATTTTAAATTTAAAAAGAAATTATTTATAAGTAATAATAATTATATTTTCAATTATTATTTATATTATTTTTTTACAAAACACCACTGAAATCTGAAGCTTGCAAAGATGAGATGAAATTTAAAAACTAAGCCCTTGTCTCTAGTTTCTATTTGATGCTTAAGGCTTTTTCCAATCAAAAAGGGCTTTAACTTCTTAAAATAAAAACAATAAAAGACTACTTTTGCATTCTCTGTCCATGTTCCATTTGATATTTGAAAAAAGTATTTTTTTGAAATAAATATTTGAAAAAAGTTAAATGTATAAAATTTGTGTTGTAAAAACCTTAAAAAGAAAGGGACACAATAGAACACAATATTAGTAGAAAAGGAAGAAAGTATGACAAAGAAACATTAGATATTTCACTTTCTTCATATTACTCAAATGCTAGATACAAGAGGTATTTATAGGCATAAAAAGTGACTCTTAAGGTACTTGTTACATGTACCATATTTATGAACTATGTACATGAACTACTCATATACATAGTATATATCCATCTATAATAACCAAAAGATACACAAGTATCTAGTCATTAGAATTATTTTATCTAATGGACATCCATTCATTTCTAGATATTCATAACACTCCCCCTTAGATATCCATTTTATGCACAATGAATATGCCTTGTTAAATGCTTACTAAGAAAAATGCATTGGCAAAAAACTTAGTATAAGAAAAAGATTATACTATTCATTGTAATTAATAAGAATAAGAACCTGTCTCATTAAAAACCTTGCTAGGAAAACCTAGAGGAACAAAACCATGGTCAAGAAAAAAAAGTGTAGTCATATTAACTCCCCTTACTGGAAATACCACTGAAGATCTCTGAGTTGACACATCCCAAACTTGTGAATTAGCTTTTTGAATGTTGATGCAAGTAATGCCTTAGTGAATAAATCTCTAGATTCTCACTTGAATGAATTTATCGAATATCTATGTCACCATTATTTTGAAGATCACGAGTGTTGACCCTAAAAAATTTTGTTTTGGAGTCGCCACCGATCTAAATTATCTAAGGGTGAGATTGGACACCTAGTTAAAAATTGTCTACATTTCAGAGATTAGGTTCGGGGATTGGTTACGTTTTAGGGAAGGTATTAGCACCCTAAACGCCCTTTCGGTACCAAAAATGATCTAATTAATTTATCTTAAATTAATTTAAGTTGGTTTAGAAAAAATATTTTTTAAAAATAATCCCTGTCCATTCCAGATTGGGATTTATAAATAAAATGGCTTTGAGAAAAATTCCCTTCCTATTCCAGTCTAAGGTTTTAAAAATAATTTCAGAAAAATTCCCTTTCTATTCCAGGCCGGGGTTTTAAAAATAATTTCAATAAAATTCCATCTCTATTCCAGATCAGGATTTTTTAAAAAAATAATTTTAAAAAAATCTGTTTCCTATTCCAGTTCAGGGTTTTAAAAATAAGAATAAAGAAGAAAAAAACTTGCATTACCCATGTAATCACTTGTTCCTAATTTTTTTAAAAAGGGACATAAAATCTTACATTCATCAACTTTTAATTTCAACTACTAATTTATTTTTGTTTTTCTCTGATTTTCCCTTAATAATGCAGGATTCACCTAAAACAAAATGGTTTAGAACCTAAATATTCTTCTCACATAAAAAACCTCATCCCTTTCTTCATATTATTCTTATTATGAATTTTTTAATCAAAAAAGGCTAAGAAAGTAACTCAATTACTAATAAAGCTCATCAACTTCACGTTCATATGAAAAACTCTTAACTCATAAAAGCTATAAGAAGCCACAAGATAACATCCCATACCTCTTACTTGGGTCGTGAAGTTGAGTAATGGTGTTTGAAGGACAGAGCAGTTCGGTTAGCAACAGGTTGCAGAGGAGTCCCAGGTGCCGACTAAAACCGAGCTTCTTAACCGCAGCAGTGATGCTTCCAGCAACTCATTCCAAGACGGCAGTAGTGGCTGAAAAAGGACGTAGACAGTTTGGCGTGAAACTGCAGAGATGGTTTCGCAGCACCGACTGGACCACCGAATCACCAGCAGTGACTTTTCAGCAGGATATGGAGGACGATGGTGAGGTTACTGAGAAAGTTTTGGTGGTGCCGTGTAGATGGGAGAGAAGGGCTAGGAAACGGAGTTGCTTCTGTGAGGGTGTCGGTTTTTCTAAAACAGTGAACGTTGTACTGGTTCAAATATCGGCACAGATGGAGGTTTGTCCGAGCGCTCTGTTTTTGAGTCTCAAGTGCAGTGTCCTCTGTTTTCTGTGTGTCGGGTTGAGAAGTGCAGGTGGCGTGGGTGCTGAAGAGTGATCCGAGCCTATCTATGGGTGAGGGTGAGTGGCGTGATGGAGGCCGGCTTGGACGAAGAAGGGGGTGTAAGATGGAGGAAAGGTCCATTTTTCGTGAGTGGGGAGAGAGATGGATGAACGTGGGTGAGGTGTGAGTGGTTTATGGGAAGTAAGGAGGGCAGTAGGTG
This sequence comes from Dicorynia guianensis, assembly GCA_037013595.1. Classification (NCBI taxonomy): domain Eukaryota; kingdom Viridiplantae; phylum Streptophyta; class Magnoliopsida; order Fabales; family Fabaceae; genus Dicorynia; species Dicorynia guianensis. The sequence continues at coordinate 15,934,928 of JASUAB010000002.1, read as the reverse complement.
CTGGTTTACAGGATGTCAGGAGTTTCATATTCCGTTGGCTTCATGAGTGCAATGAGTCTGGAGTGCAGTGGCTGACAGTTGCATGCATGCATGTGTGTTTCCCATAAGTGTTGTGGCTGGTTTGCAGTCTTGAATCGAGGTTCAGTGATTTGGTATGGAACTTCTGTGGGAAAGCCTCTGGTTTGAAGGTGCAAAGATGGGAAATTGGGTGACTGAACGGGATCGGTAGCTAAAGGGTGACAGGAATTTCTTTGAGCTGAAGGTGACGTTTATTGTTGAATCAAGGGAGTGCAGCTCCTTTTCATTTTAGAGTGTGTGTCCTTTTTTTGTGCCTCTTTCTGTTAATGGCTTTATAGAATTTGAGAGTTTGTTTCCTAGTTAAATTTTGTTTTTTTTTTGTTTTATCTTAACTGTTATCTTTTAATTCTTATTTATCTTGTTATCTTTTCTTATCTTATCTTCTTATTTTTTATTTATCTTTTTAGATTTCAGATTTCATGTTTTATATTCTTGTTTTTATCTTTGTTATCTTTTATTTTTTGGATTTATTTTCATTTTCTTCTTTTTCTTGAAATTATCTTTATTTTTCTGAATTATCTTGGATTTATCTTTATTTTTTGAATTTATTTGATTGTTTGGAATTTTGGTTTTATTATTTTTATTTTTTCTGATTTTTCTTGGATTGGGTTTCAATTTTGGGTTTGTGATTTTTGATTTAGGCTTATTTTTTCTTAAAAATTAGGTTTTATTATTTAAAGTTTTATATTGTGCGTCGGACAAAATTGAGTGTCTACAACGAGTGAAAAACAATTTTGATGAAATATGTTTTGTTCTATCACTTTTGATGTATTGACCTTTTAATTGTGCAATACATGCAACATTATCTTCATATAAAGTTGTTGGTATTTCTTTTCTAGATGGTAGGTCACATGTTTCTTAGATATGCTAGGTCATGGACCTTAACCCAACACATTCCCTTCTTGCCTTATGAATTGCTATTATTTTTGCATGATTTGAAGAAGTAGAAGTAATGGTTTGCAATCAAATAGCAATTTTCCTACATGTGAACAAATTACCTTTTTGAGATCTTGCTTTGTGTGGGTTAAACAAATATCCTGCATCTGCTCCCATATCAATATCCGTTAAATGTATCTAAAGATGTGCTTAACACCATTCTAGCATCTACGCATTGGTGAAGTTCTAAATCTTGCTAATAAACTTACAGAAAATGATATATCAGGTCGAGTGTTATTAGCAAGATACATCAATGCACCCAGGGGACAAAGGTATGGTACTTTGGACCAAGAAGTTCTTCACCATTTTCTATAGGACAAAAAATAGTACTTATTTACATCTAGTGATCGAACAACCAGTAGGGTACTCAACGGATGTGATTTATCCATATAAAATCTTTTAAGGACCTTTGCTGTATAATTTGACTGATAGACTAGAATTCCATCTTTTAATGCTCAACTTGCAAGGTAAGACAAAACTTTATTTTTTTTAAATATTTCATCTCAAATTCTTTCTTTAAGTAATTAACTTGTCTTTGGAAGTTCTTTAAGAGTTCCAATGATATTCAAGTCATCTACATATATAGCAATTATTGTGAAATTTGTATCTCATAACAAAGACACATGGACATATGAGATAATTTTTATATCCTTTCAACAAATATTTACTGAGACAGATATACCACATAAGTCTAGATTGTTTTAATTTGTATAAGAACCTTTGTAACTTAATTGAATATAATTCTTGAGAATTTGATTTACATACTTCAAACATCTTACATCCTTCAAGGATTTTTATGTATATATCATGATCAAGGGTGCCATATAAACGGGCTGTAACATCCATTAGGCACATGTCAAGTGTTTTATGTGCTATCAGGCTAATTAGAATATGTTTCCTCATAATCAATGCTAGGTCTTTGTGGAAAAACCTTGTGCAACAAGGCGTAGTTATATTGTACAATCTCATTTTTCTCATTTCACTTTCTCACAAAAACCCATTTGTACCCTATAGGTTTCACACCTTCTAGTGTTTAGACTACAAGTCCAAAAACTTCATGCTCTGAAGCAAGTTTAGTTTTCCCTAGATTGCACCCTTCTACTTTGGCCAATCATCTTATATGTACATTCTTCCACAATTTTGGGTTCAATATCCTTGCAATCATTTACAATTTCAAGTGCTGCATTGTATGCAAAAATATTGTTAATAATTGTTCCTTTTTGGTTCTATATTTTTCTTGTGGAGACATAATTTATTGAGATCCTATCATTTTCTATTGTTGTAGTTGTAGTTTCAAGTACCTGAACTTCTTCTAAAAGTTTATGATTGATCACATATTCACATTCTCCATGATTATTTGCCTTCTTATTATTATTTGCTCCTTTCTTTTTTCCAGGTATTTTACCTTTGGAAACGATTGGTCAACCACACTATTGGCATGCCATGGACTCATTAGTAGTAACATCAATAAATTGTCTTGCTAAAATGAGCATTTGCAACTAGTTTATGAGACTTGGTTATACCTTTTTTATATCAAGCAATTGATTTGCTATACTTTGTAAGTGAATTATCCTTCTAGTTCACATTGCTTTGTGCGAGGATTAAGATGATGAAGTAATGATGCATTCCAAGTAACTTCTTTTCTTAGCTGTTGCTTATTTTCTCCTCCTAAAGTTAGGAAGTTAGTTTCATCAAAGTAAAAATCAACAAAACATGCTATAAAAAGATCTCCAATCAAAGATTCAAGATGTTTAATTATAAAAGGAGATTTGTACCTAACATATGTTCCCAATTGTCTTTAGGATCCTATCTTAGTGTGTTGTGGTAGAGAAATTGGTACATATACCACACATTCAAAAATTTTTGTATGGAAAATATTTGGCTCTTGACTATAAGTTAGTTGCAAAGGGGAGAACTTATGGTAACTTGTTGGCCTGATGTGCATAAGTGTTGTTGAATATAGAATAGCATGTCCCCAAATAGATAGGGGAGCTTTGTTCTCATAAGTAATGGTTTAGCTATTAGTTGAAGGTGTTTTATAAAGGATTCGGTTAAACCATTCTGAGCATAAACATATGCAATAGGTTGTTCAACAGTTATGCCACTTGATATATAGAAGTCATTAAAGGCCTTAGATGTAATTCACTAGCATTATCAAAGTAAATTTTTTGAATTGGATAATCTGGATATTGAACTCTCAACTTAATTATTTGGGCAAGCAATCTCACAAACACCAAGTTATGAGTGGTCAATAAACACACATGTAATCATCTAACAATGCATCTATTAAAATCATGAAATATCTAAATAACCTGCATGGAGGATAAATAGGCCCACATATGTTACCTTGAATACATCTAGAAGAGTAGGGGATTCAATCCCAACTTTGGCGAGTGATGGCCTCGTAATTAATTTACCTTGACAATAAGCAACACATGAGAATTTATTAGTTTGAAGAATCTTCTAGTTCTTACCATGTGAATTGTCAATAATTTTTCTCATCATAATTGATCTAGGATGCCTTGACTAGTCATGCCATATGATAAAATTATTTGGATCAGTGAACTTCTAGCTTAAAATAACATGTGTCTTGATCATCTTTATTAAAGTGGAGTATAAACCATACAAAAGGGTAGGTAAATTTTCAATTACCTTTTCTTTTTATACCAAAGATAATAATAACAATGCAAATGTACTAGACATCCTGCTCATTTATTGTTTAAAGAATTATTTACATTAAGCCAAATATTAATCATTGGAAGAAAAGAAAAATAAAAGATTATAGCATTAAAGGCATCAACCAACATGCTAGTTTGAGATATTTGATATACTCTTCTACCTTCAAATCATATATAATACTAAGGGAGAAACCTTAGGGAATCTCCTCCAATCAATGCTTGTCATTTAGCTTTCTCATTGTGTGACACGTATATTTAATAAATGCTGGCTTAAGTGCCATTTTTCACCTTAGCTATACACTCTAGGATGAGGTTCCCTAATGGGCCCAATAACTTGCCCAGTAGATTAAGTAAAGGGTCTTGGTCATCTAATTTGTGTTTACAACTTCTCTGCCCCTACCCCTCGCCCAAACTGATACCCGTATGCCTCTATTGCTTCCCACCGATCGATAGCCTCCATCCATTGATTAGTCGCTCTTCGTCGTAATTTTAGTCATTGTATTATAGTGTTTGCCTTATTTCTTACACTTTCTTGATTTTGATATTTGGTTTGCATTCTCTACTAATGTCTAGTAAATTTTTCTACAAAATTTAATTTTGCCCACTGCCATTTGTTGAATAAAGTTTGATAATCCTTTTTGAAAATTATAGTAGAATTATTACATTGATTTATGTTGATTTGCCCCAAGGTTGTGTCTTGTAGATATGTTTGTGATGTAGACAGCATGGTCATAGAGCAAAGATCTGCCCTCAATTGAAGGATGACATGAAGGATGGGAAACTATGCTATAATGGTGGTAGTGTGGTCTTTGCAGATATGTAATATAATCTGACTAATACATTCAAGAAGAATGAATTTAATGCTTGGCATTGATTTGAAGAAGATTGCATAAAAGGTTAACAGAGCATCTGGTGCATGGCTCAAGGTATTTCCCTCTTAATCTGCTCTACATATATGGTTTGTTTAAATGTTTTCCAGCCTATCCTTTTGAAAACTGTCACTTTTGAAATTATGAAATTGGCTTCTCAACCAATTCAAGGTAATATATTTTTCTTCAAGATGAGGCTAAAGTGTACTAGGGAATTATGTTGTTAGCATGTCTCATGTACCATTTAATGAGGATTTTACAATAGATTTGCAGTATTACACTAATAGACCCATAGCCTTCACCACAGCCCATGCACCATCCATGCAAGTAGCAACGTTGACACATGCAAAGGAGGAGTTATCCCATGCAAGAAGGCCCACTTCCACATCATCACATGAAAGGAATTCCTTGGCATCATGCTCCACAAAATCTGAGTTTCCCCAGTCTGGTTTTGCAAAGACCAAATGTTGACTAATGAAGTGGTGGGAAGCACTTCCCTACCTTCAACAGCACGGAGAGTGGCACGTAGGCCCATGTGGATGCATGATTATGAAGTTAATTTCCTAGAAGTTATCAATTGTGGGAACCCATATCCCACATCCCCTTTCCCGTTTACCATCTCTGTTAGTTATTTTGTTTAAGCACGTAACGCCATTTCCTTTTTTTCTCATTAGCTTGTATTATGCTCTCAGTTTGCTCATGTATTTAAAGGTCACTGTACCTTACGTTGAGAATCAATGAAAAGTTAAGTTTAGTTGTTCTTTGCGGGAGTAAGTATTTAGTCAAAAAAACACAACCTTAGCATATCATCAATCTTCCTATCTTTTCTAAAGTCAATGGTTTTCTAATGTAGATTTTAAGGGGCATAATTGATTTATAGGTTTTGATGGCCCTCTAAATCTACAGTACATGCATGGTTTGTTTTGATGTTTTGCTGCCTATCCTTTTGGAAACTTAGTGTTGGAAATATCAAATTTGGTTGTACCTGTACGCAGTCATTAAAAGTCATTAGAAGTGTTCAGGAATTACTATTATAGATAGGAAATCTATTTTAGTGTCTTTCCTTTAGATAAGTGGAACTGCCAAAGCAATTTTATGACTACGGTTTGTTTTAGGTATGGCTAGTGGGCTTACACAAATAACTTGGTACCTACTGTACCAAATGATCTACTTGGATTTCTTTTGTTCTTGGTTATTATCAAGAAGATGGTGTAATTGGGAGAGGTAAAATTGTGTTGATAATGCTCTTTATAGTTGTTCCTATGCATTTTATTCTTTGAAGTACAGCATGATGTTTTACTTATGAATTCAATGTTCTACTACTTTATACTGTTTCTTTTTATTTACCGATAAAGTTTGGTGACTATTATAATTCAGTTGCTGCCAATCATGGTGATGGGTGCTTTCATTCCTGGACTTTGACAAAAAAATCCTATTAATTAGTACATATCTGCAGTACTGTTGATGCTTGGTATGATCCTTTTCATATTAGCTGATGCACAAGCTTCTCTAAATTTTAGCATTATTGGTGTTATAATGATTGTGGGTGCTCTATTCATGGATGCCTTTGCTGGGAATTTTCAAGAAACAATTTTTATAGAGTCCAGAAACCACACAGGTGACCTTGAGTTTTATTTGTTTTATTTGGTGCAAGGATGCCAATAGGCCTAGAGCAAGAAGTCTCATTATTGTAGTGTCAGACATTCATTTTTTCATGTTTTTGGTGCCTTTGGCTTTTATCTATTTAGTGCACTACTATCATAATCATTATGTGATTAAATTTTATCTAATATGCTTGATTTGAAAACTCCAAATTGAAGCTTGAACAAATCCTTTTGTCAAATCATAAATGATAATTAGAAGTTGTATATTGTAAAATTTGAAAACTTTAAGCAAATGTTTATGAATGTGTTTTATCTTTGATGTATTTGGCTCTTTGGTCCAAAATTTTATGGGGGAGAAAGAGAGAGGAGAGAGAAATTCTAGAGAGAAAAAGAGAGATATAGAAATTTTGGAGAGAGAAATAGAGAGATAGAAAGAGAGAGAGAGAGAGAGAGATAAATTTTAGAGAGTAAGATAGAGAAAAATTTTGGAGAGAGAAAGAGATGGAGAAATTTTAGGCAGGGGAGAATACTCTCTAGAGAGAAGGAGATAAAAATTTTAGAGAGTGATAGAAATTTCTAAAAGAAAGAAAGAGAAATTTTAGAGAGAGAGATATTGGGGGGGAGAGAGAAATTTTAGAGAGTCAAAGAGAGGAAGGGAGAGAAAAATTTTAGAGAAAGAAAGAGAGAGAAGTTTTAGGGACTGAAAGAGAAATTTTATAAAGAGAAAGAGCAAAAATTTAGGGAGGAAATTTTAGAAAATTGATACAATATTTCATAAACTGTAATAATAGAAGTAAACAAATATATTCCTTTTTACTTATTCATATTGAATATGCTATATTAACAAATGTATTACATACTTAATACTTTCCTTTTATAACTACATTATTGATTTAGGTTGAATGAATCTGATAGCAAATGCATTGATAAGTTTTAATGGAATTAGTTATTTATCTTATCGTTACATTTAAATGTTGTAAGCAGAATAAACAATTTTGGTGATGTGATACCTTTTTTAACGTATTGATCCATGATCAAGTAAATAGATTATTATCAATACAGCAACTATTATATATGACTTATAATATTATTTTTGTTTTATTTTCACTTTAGATTAATATTCTATTTTTTATTTAAATAGGTATAAATTATTATTGTTGCCGTTACATGTATTCCCCATGAATGCTAGTAGATGTGAAAAGTAAAAGCTTTGTCTTATAAATAACAAAAGTTCAATGCTACATATATCTTATTTCAACCAAGACTAATGCTCTTCAACATTGAAGAAATTTTGCACAAATGATAAAATGTCAAGAATGAAACCAACTATATTGATACAGTATAGAAGCTTCTGGTTACATTAAACATTTTATATATTCACCACTCAGAGGTATGTAAATTATATGATTTATAAATCATAAGATTATATGAACAAAAGTTTTAGTGTGTAGCAGCCTCTATAAAATAAGTATAAACTTCATTTTCCAAAGTATACATATTACTATTGACTTTTTCATTGAGATGAACTCCATGATTAATAAAGTATAATTAAATTAAACCTTGTATGTGAAATGCTAATTCTACTATCTCCTCAATCTACAATATAAGATCCCAGCATTCAAGTTAAAGATTAACTATGATTATTGTACTACATATTTTATCATAATAACATTAAAGGATGATGCAGTTATTAATTTCTACAAATAAACAATAAATAATACAAACATAAGGATGATATCCTTTTGGATTGAAGATTATAGTAGTGAAAATACTCTCATAAACATCATTTATGTAATGAAAAACACTTTTCAACGGCCATAAGAGAAGAAGAATACCATTTTCAATTAACAACAAATATTCTTCAATAGTAGAATACAAAGTTCAAGTCCCCTCTAAAATGTTTCCAAATAGACAAAAAAAATTCAACTTATGCTATAAATGGGAGGGCCCCAAAATGGGAACAACTTTTAGTCCAAAAAACTAGATGCCAACATTTTATAGTCTTTGCCCATGAAGATAACTACCAAGTAGTGATATAATATGCATTAAGATAGACACAAAAGATGCATCCTCAAACTTAACCAAAGAAAATATATGATTTTACTAGAAACAGGTAATTTAATATACTAGTCTTGGTACATCTTCAAAAGCAAATTCCAATTTCGACCAATTATAGGCAAAGTAAAATCAAGTTGGTAGATTACCCATCCTAAGTTATTATCATGAAAGACAACAAATATGGCCTCTATGGCTTCATAAAGTCACAGAACCCCAAATTGACTATTTAGGTATTTTAACAAATACAATTTAAGCTCATAGAAACCTTTTGAGGATAAAAGCCAAAAAATGCCATAAAATCAAAGAGGAAAACAACCCAACTAATTAGTAAATACGAAATTCCCTGTCAAATTAATTCCCTCCATTGCTTGCAGAATATTTTCAAGTACATTTATAATAAAACAAAAATAGAAGTTTGAGTATGCATTGATGATATTTGCCTCTTACAAGACCCATTAGCAAAGAGAACCTAGGAATGAAAGTATGAACTAAGAACTTGGATTCCTAATTGACCTGGAGATCAAAGCATATAGACTCCTAATGGCCCTTGGTGCTTCGGTCACTTCTTCCAAATGGAAAATCTTCATTTTGGTGACTAAAGAATGGAGAATGTTACTAGCGTTCATGCTAATAATGTGTTGTAAAAACCTTAAAAAGGAAGGGACTCAATAAAACACAATATTAGTAGAAAAAAAAGAAAGTAGGGGTGTGCAGTGGTCGGGTTTAGGTCGGGTTAGCCATAAGAATCTATCTGGTCACATAATTTTGAGTTGGAGAAATGCTCACCCAACATCGACTTAAATATGGAATCTAGTGAAAATTTTCAGTTTGAATCAGGTTGTATTCGAGCTACAATCGGGTCAATAGGTTATGAACAGTTAACCTCAGCTCTCCTCCTTTTGCTCGATGGAATGGCCGCCATTGTCAAATTGGAGAGAGAGAGAGAGAGAGAGAGAGAGAGATCAAAGGGGTGAGAGAGAAGACAAGAGGGAGAGAACAAGAATAAAGAATACAACAGAACAAGAGCGAGAACAAAATAGAATAAAACAAGGTGGATGTCCTCCGATTCAAGAAGGAGGAGGTGAAGGTGAAAGTGGAGCCATGGAGCAACGAAGGGTAATGGCATGGTGCAGAGCAGAAGTCAATGGAGAGGACTAAGGAGAAGTGTGAAGGAAAGAGGACTTTAGAAACATTAGACTCCTTCAGATATATTATTAAAGATAATGAACCCTAACAATTGCCTTGCAGTAGTGTACAATAAATTTTGTTGGCATTTGAATTGGTGATCTTTCTCTTTAATCCTAGTTAGCCATGCTTCTTGTGATATATGCCTTTTGGATTTATTCAAAAAAAGAAGGATACGTGTCCATATGCCTGACCCTAGTGCCCTAACTTAGATCTTTATGAAGCTACAGTGTAATTTCAAGGCTTGCAGATAGATATGATAACAATTAGTTAGGTTAACATCGAGTTGACAATTTTAAACCCAAAACTTGATTAATAATTATTGGGTCAAATTCTTTTAACTTGAAACTCAACCATTTTATTGTTATTTTAACTCATAACCCACTTCACATAAATCAGGTTGGACTGGGTTTAGGTGGCTATGGGTTATTTGCACCCTCTTAGAAGAAAGTATGACAAAGAAATGTTGGAGATTTCACCTTGTTCATATTACTCGAATGCCAAATATAAGAGGTATTTATAGACACGTAAAGTGACTCCTTAGATTCTAGATATTTGTATCATATTTATGAACTAAGTACATGAACAACTCATATACATAATAAATATTTGCCTAGAATAACCAAAAGATACCCATATATATTATTATTAGAATTGTCATATCTAATGAGTATCCATTCATTTCTAAATATTTACAATAGAATTGTCATTGTTGTTACATTATAAATTTGGTTTTAAAAACTCTTGTAAAATTTAAAGGAATTGTTAAATTTTTATGTTTGCTTCAAAAATTGTTAAATTTTATAATTTATTATAATACTTACTAATTTAATGATCAAAATTTTTAAATAAAATTTTATACAATTTGTTCATGGCAAAGTTAAAAAAATATATATGTTTTTATAAAAATGTATTTCTTATAAAAAGTTTTTTAATAATAAAAAAAGTAAAATAGTGTTTCAGTTTTTTTTTTTTTTTCTCTTTTCCTCTGAAAAAAATCAATTTTTTGGACTCTGCTGCAGAAACCCATGCCTCTTCTCTGTATTCTTCAACAAAGTCTCAGTGCGGGCATCTACACGTGCTGCACATGAGATGGCTCCATTGTTGGTTTTTATCTCAGTCCATTTTACTCGTGAGCACATCTCAATCCATTTGTCTATGCTGCTGAAGCAAGCAACACCACCTGAGGGTAACGAAGGGCAAAATGGTGGTTCTTAAAACGCAATTTCAATTCCGCATGGGCGAGAAATTGCAAGGTATATTCAGCTCACAAAGTTGATGTCTTTGTATAAATCCTGTTATCAGAATTCATGCGAACGAGCATAATGACAAATTAGTATACGTGTGTGTCGCTGTGTGCAATTGTTGACGAACAACGCTGGAAACGCCGTTATGCTGAATGGACAAATATTCGTTGTAAATTTTCATGGGTGTTAGCCATACAGGATGTTATAGTGGTGTTGCGATGGGTATTATTAGGCGTACAGAATACTTTGGTGATTGACATTTGTTGGGATTTTATGTTTGATGGAAAATTTCTGAATTTGAATTTTGAAATTTTATTTGTAAAGGTCCATGATGGTCAGAAACCAATTTACTGATGCTTTTAAGATCCGTCCTTATATTCAGGGTATTTTTGAATATATAAACGCTATCTCCATTGGCTTTCTCTATCAAGGTGGAAATTTGCTGATAAAATCAACATAAAGCCCAAGCTGGTTTTGCCAATTGTCAGAATTGGTTACATGAAAATGTGTTACTTTTACGCTTGCATGCTCTACTTTATTAAATATTATACCTGGATAAAATGCCCTCTTCTGAATTTTATATTATCTTTCTAAACAAAGCTAGTAATTGTGGTCATAAATATGAAACTGAATTCTACTAATGACAAATTTTTCTGAGTCATGAAACAGAATAACACCATTGTCAAATAAACACCTGTCCTTTCACTAGCAAGTAAGTAAAAGAAGATTGGCAGACATGCTCGGTTTGATCTATGTTGTCTTGGCTGAATTCTGTCATTCTTCATTTAAAATATGAACCCATTCTAGATCAGAACTCAGAAGGCAAGCATCATATCTGGATGCCCACTTTCTAGGATAACCTCTTCTCCCCTTGCCCTCTGCTTCATCTCCCAAATTCAGATTCATCCAATTGAATCTGATCTTTCTCTTAAGAAATCTTTTATTAATAGAAATTAAATTTTTCACTTCAATTTGCAAGAAGGAAATGATGAATGCTTCTTCCTCCAAAAAATTGGACAAGGTATGTATTGGAGGTATGCAACCAAAATTTTTTGCTAGTATATTCCCATTTGGACTTTTATTTAGTAAATAATTACTTCTCTTTTGGGATCTTTAGCTATTCTTTCAAAGTGTTCCTTTTCGCAAAATTTTTCTTACTGGAGATTTGTTGGAAGAGTAGGGATCTTCTTTTGAAAAGGATTGGCTCTTTCACCTTCTAGTAAATTAATTTTTCATGATTGACTTATGTAAAACTTATTTAGAGTAAAAATTATTTCTGATGCCTGCAAAATGATCGAGAGAGTGGATCAATATAATTTCTTTTATTGAATTCAATTGAATTTATTTACTGGTCTTGGAAGTATCTTAGGATGACCAAATACTGACTATCTTGATTCTTAGTTATATATACTTTAAAATCATTATTTAAGGAAAGAGAGCAAAAGGAAAGGATGGCTGGAAACAGAGTTCAGAGACAACAAACCGCAAGAGTTCCTGCTTAAGTGAGCAGATAAAATATTTCATACATTCTGTTCACACGTAAGAATTCTTACTCTCTGCTAATCATTTAACTTTAGTTACAGTCTCTTGAAGTTTCAAGTGTAATCTGGAAGATTTTGCTGCTTTTTGATAACAAACTTTCTCTAGCAAAGACCAAAGAATTTTCTGCCATTAAGCATCTTGACTTATATGCTGCTGGCCATTGATTACATTGAACTTGATCTTGAACCTTGTTAATCTTTATACTGTTTATAGTCCTTTTGATATAGTCCACATGAAATAGGTTTTCAATGGCACAAATGATTGATATCATACTGTTTATTTGAAATATGGTTACACTTTATATTTGTTCTCGTATAAATTTGTAAAGCTACATTTAATAATACCATCTAACAGTTTTTTTAAAGCCAGACTGCTAAGTTATTTGATTTGAGTGACCTATTTCCAAACTCTCTCTGTTGAATATACTTGTTTCTCTGGCTATACTCGCTGTCATTTCTGCTTACAATCATTGGTAGTTTTGGCATTAGATACATTTAATTTATCTGGACATATATCGACTCAAACAAGTAGCAAAAAAATCATAGCTTTTGCTTGTCCTATAATTCAGAAGTAATAGATTGCCTTTATTTGTGTTTTTCCATATGTACTGCTTTTTGCTGTCTCAACAGTGGAAGCCAACATTGAAATGCAACAAAATAAGTTTGAATAGATCGATGCACCAAATGTAGTAAAGTACTCTTCCAACCACAGAATGTCAACATTAATGCAGAGCAGCCACCATTTGGGAAGAAAAGAAAAATAGAAACAAATTAACGAAATAGAGAATCAAAAGAAAAGAAAGAATGATAATCAATGATGAGGTAAAATGATAAATAGTAGCTTCTTCTGTGACTTAAGGCAAAATCTTCACTGACTAGTTGTACCTTGTAGGTTGAGCAAGAAAAACTTTCTTTGACTCTTGCACAGCTCATCCATTCCGAAGGAATGAGTCAAGTGAATACTGTGTAAACTGCAATCCGCCAGCTTGCCAATATTGCGCATCTTCAGGTGCTCATCATTATCACAAGATACTTAAAATCTATAGACATGTCTACAAAGATGTCGTCTCCCTTAGTGCTATGGAGAAGTATACTGACTGTTCACAAATTCAGGTATGGTATCACACCTTTCCTTAAAGTTTCTAACTAAATGTTCATGTGTAAGAGCTAAGCCCTTTGATGTTGAACTCAAGTTTGTGTGTGTTTATATAAATTTGTTTGGTAAGCTAATATCAGCGGTCTAAATTAATGTTGGGGAGTTTTGTGGGATCATTATCTCTTTGTTGAGTCTTAATTGTCTGTCGTATGAATTGTGACAAAAGCATGTGTGGTGGAGGATTCTTTTAAATAATATGACCTTAAGAATAACTCCCTCTGTGTTTTACATAGCCGGTCCCAAGCCCGGATAAAGGAGGAGGGTTGTATTAGATAGTCGACAGCTAACATAAAACTGCGTCGAATCTATATAACATGGACAAACAAAGGGGTCATTTGATCCATGTAACCGACTCCACCTAGTGAGAAAAGACTCGGTTTGTTGTTGTAATATGACCTTAAGAATAACTGTTTCTATGTGAGTAGTTGGCTTGAAAAATTAAGACATCGACATAACATAGTCCTAAATAGCTCTTTTTTTTTTTTTTTTCTTTTTTCCTAACTTAAATCAGAACATCCAGTTAATATTCTCTTCGAGATGGGCTGTTAGAACTGTGCTGTATTCTTGCATTGCAAATTTCTTGTACTTGGCAAAGACCAAACCAGACAGTTGGTGACAATGGGCTAAGAAATAAGTGTTCAAATCATGTCAATAAACATCCTGATGAAATAATTAGGAAACAACTTTCATTCTTTTCTCTTGATGAGACGACTTAATTTTGTGCTCTAACTGGCGTGTATGTCTCTGCTACACTATAACAGTCCTTACTGTATTTTGGTATGCTTCAAAATTTTTGTGGCAATTAAGAATTGTATCTTTTTGACCAAATCTATTACTCTGTTTTTGGTTTTTATTTATATTTCCATTGCAGCCCTACCAATGCAATAAGCGTTTGGTTATTACTCTGAATCCCCTCCCACACTGGTTCAGCATCAAACAGTGGGGCATCATGTGATCTCTGTAGTAGTAGGTTGACTGAACCTGCTTTATATCGATACTCTTCATATATTGCAAGGTAGTGACTAATTTGACAATCACTAAGAATCATTGTTTTCCCCATCTGTGTACGCCCTCTGTCATCATCAACTTGAACTATAGAGTAGGATTTTCTAACTTTTTAATCTGAACTTTCAGGTGAAAGATGTTTCAAGCTCATTTCCATCCAGATTTCTCAGGAAAAACAAGAGGAAGTTGCTGAACACCAGAAGCTGCTAAACAAAAGAAAGGAACACCCTGCAGCGCTCCCTTCCTCTAAAGGCGTCAAGTTGCTGTTGCGTATATCTCATATCATTTTAATATGCATGACTTAAGGACTTGTGCGACATATTTATTTAAGGCAGTCAATACATTAGTCATGTTCAATGAAAACTTAAAATCTTCCATGTATAATCTTGATTTTTATGGCGTCTGGCTCTACGTGTTCACGTGGAACTCATTGAAATTATGATCTTTTCTACCACATTCCAGCTATGTTGGGGTTTATTTATTTTTATTGTTTAGCATTGAAGCCAGAGATCTCAATTATCCTACTTAGATAGCCTCTAATGCACTGACACTCTGGATACTGCATTGATATTGCTAAACAAATTGTATCAAGTGATTCGATGGGAGTTGGAGGCCTCAACACTTAAAACTGTCAGCGAATAGAATTGAAATAAAGTTGTTCTTTTGTGGCGATGGAAAATTGGACTATGCTTTGCCTCCATTTTTGGATGAACGAATGTGAATATGGTGACAAGTTTGCATTCTAATGTGGTTTCCAGAGTTTTGTGATCCTCTGACAATGCATTGTTTTCTTGGCATTGTGTTCCAAGGAAGCCTATGGACTTGGAGCAATGGATACGGTTTACAAAAATGGCAGAAAGATGTGGGGTGTTTTTCCTTACGTTTACAAGTACTATGACAAATGAAATAAGAATATCAACTACAGCTTTTAACCTTCCCATGGTAAACAACAAAAGCATGTTAGTCTTCCATCACCAGCTAGCTCATACGATGGTAATCAAATACCAAAATCAGTACCCATACCCATACTCAAGCAAGTGAGTAGGCTCTGCGGAAATCAGGAAGGCATCAGCACAGTTTGTGCCAAAGGCAGAGTCAATCCTTGGGGGTACAAGCGAATCACAGCACCCAGAGCACACAAACAATGGTGGCACGGTCTCAGAATCCTCTATGCCACAACATCGTGTGTGCATCCATTCCTCACAAATGTCACATGCCACCATTCTCTCGCCATCATCATCCTGTGCTCCGCATTCACATCTCACCTTCCAATTGTCAGTCCCACCCTGATATTTTAATGGAGTCACCAAATCTATAGCAATTCCTCTAACACAAAGTTCCACACCAGATTGAACTACTCCAAAAAGCAGTTCCTCATCACTCAGATGCACCAATTCCGCAATCTCTGTCACCGCAATTCTTTCTGCAATACAGTAAGTGTCCTTTAGAGCTGCCTCGGCTGCTTTCTTCAAGTCTCCAACTGTTGCATGCAGTGGAACAATAACGATTTCACCAGGCGTTAACTCTCTGCTCAGTTCAGATCTTGTGTCGTAAAAGTTCAGTTTCAAGCGACAAATGAAGGTCAATACCTGCTCCAATTCATCTCTTAATGGCCACTCTTTTACAAAGTGTCTGCCATCAAGAATTGTCCGGACTGCCGAGTCCACTGTTTCTGAGTCTGGGAAATCCACTAGCACGTTCTTGTACAGACAAACTACATCACTATAAACATCAATGCCAGGCAATTGAGCTGACTCTTTTTGGGGTTCTACAAGAAGCTTTACCCGAGGCTCTGATTCAGAGGCTTTGAACCCATTGCCAAGTTCGTGAATGGTATACTCCAGGATCCGAGTTGTTGGGTTCACCATGCGGCGAACAACATAGTTTCCAACAATCACATTGTTGAGTGATTTCAGCACGTAATCCAGTAAGCCAGTGTCCCCAATGTGGAGTCTAGCTGCATCTCTCACGTTTTGCCTAGGCATCCCGCCAGAACCCTTGTTGTCTGCTTTGTTCTCTTTCAATGCATCCACAATTACTTCAGCTGCAAATTCTAGTCTTCTTGCAGGCCACCTGCTATCCATATTAGCTATTGCAGTAGTGAACTTCTTATACCTCACAGATTTTTCCTTCATGGGGTTTGTTTTGTTTGTCAGTGTAATTCTGGTTGAACTTCTTGTGCTGGAAACTAAAGGAGCAGTGAAATTGACAACTTTCTTAGGTGCAGCAGCACGAGACTTCACAGTGAGCATAAACCTGAGAAGATCCTTGATTGTAATCAACGGGGTTTCACTCATATCTCTGTAGTAACGAATTATCTCTTTAATTTCAGTATAGCAATCCCTCTTTGTAAAATCTTGAACAACCTTATCAAGCTCCAACGAACTGAGAGCTTCAATTGCTGAATTGTACTGGAGTTCTGTCACCCCAAAGCTCCCACGAAGGAATCTGTAACCCCACCTACCGAACCAAGAATGCCCATACGCAACTCCATGAAGCAAGCGAAGATTCATGTATCTCTTATTTGATGCATCTTCAACTGCAATTTTCCTACAAAGAAACGTAACTCGAAAATCTTAGCCTCTTGAAGATGTGTAAGAAGCCTAATTAGAATCAAAATAATGTTTTTCCAATACCTTGCTCCAAGATTTGAGCAGATCCTATCCCAGAGATCCATGATCTCTCTGCCACTGAGAAATTTGGAACCCCCTTCAAGGCCTTTGATACAGAGCAAATGCCCATATCCATTACAATGAATCATGCCGTGCAAGAGATGAGTCTGATTATCAAGAGCATCGTCACCTAAGGGTCTATTCCACCAATTATCGATCGGGATTATGAAATGATATCTCCTCTTAGATACACAATGGCCACTCCAGCCTGTGCATCAAAAAGCCAGCAAGGCCAATATCAAAAATCAAAATGTGGAAAGTTAAACAGAAGTGACAAAAATGATCAGACTTTCCTTATGCAGAAAGTGAAGAAATGTGCAAAACTAAAGTCGAACATTTCAGAAAATGAGGCGTAAATCACTAATTAAATCAACCCCAGAAAGAAAAAATTGGATTGGCGACAACACATCAGGGTCAGTATCATTATCAACAACATCGCGTATGATCGGCACCTAAAACAGAGACTTAAAACAAATTGAGAACTGATAATGAAGCAAAAAGAAGTACCAAATTTAAACGAACCCATTTCACAACTTGAAGAAATTAGCAAAGTCAAACCGACCCAGCTCAAAATTTGAGGGAATGAGTTATCGTAATGTAAAGAAACCCTTATCGGAACATGAAGACATGAGCAAAATCAGAAGTTGCCCACTTAATAATATAAAGGAATGAATCAAGACTCTTGGAAAATTGAATTGACCCAGATCATGTTTATTAATTAAATCAACCCCAAGAAGGAAAAACCCAAGGTTGGCAAACCTGCATATCGGCAATGATCGCAGAAGGGGTGGGAAGAATGATAGACGTCCTCTTCAATGGTATAGAGAGGGGCCATGAAGTTCGATTTCTCGTGGATAAGAAGGGTGCACCAGAGGGGCATGCTCTGGACATGGTAGTCTTCGAGCTCTGCGCATTCTTGAAGGAAGAGGTGAATGTTATCTCGGAAAGGTCCTGTGGGGCTGAGAGGGCATCCCGGGTCGGCAAAGGAGTGAAACCTGAAAATCTTCGGTCTTCGCTTTCTCTTTCTGCCGGCTTCAAAGGGACAGAGAGACATGGTTGAACCTTCTAGCTTTCGCCTCTCGTCTTCCCCGAAGTCTTAGCTTCTTCCTGAGTATTTTCATACAGAAAGAAAGAGATAAAGAAAGAGGGAGAGAGAGAGAGAGGGAGAGTAGGAGGGAAAAGAGAGAGAATGAAAGCTCAGGGGTTTTAACTAACTAATTCAGTTAAAACGATTGCGTTTGTCTTTTCGCGCTCCAAGACAGATTCGAAAAATGATACACAGTTGGGGGCATAAAGGTCATTTCGAGTGAGAGACAGCTGATCTACAGTTGGAAACACTCATTGTAATGGTGAAAACAAATATCCCAAAGGGCCTTTTCAGAAAACAAATCTCCTCATTTGGGACTTTTAATATCTTCTTTTGAATACAATACATAAAGATTTGGTTTTCCGCCAAAAACAATGATGTATTTTAAAATCTTCTTTTACATATAATTTCTGAACTTTTAATTGTTGTTGCTGTTTTGCAAAAGAATACTAATTATTTATAAATTGTGGTGTGAATTATTAGATTTACAAAATATAATAAAATTAACAGTTTAAAATTTTTTAAATAAGTAAAAATTAATTTATAAAAATAAATTATTTTTTTTGAATCTTTGAACAAATTTTTTTCTTACTTTTTTGTCTAAATAAGACATATGTGAACTACTTTTTTTTTTCTTTGTTTCAACAAGAAACTGAATGCTGAAAACCCGTTTTTTGTACGGTGCTTCAACATTCCCCACGAGATGTCATTCTCTCTTCCCATTCAAGGATTTAGAAAGAATAATACTGAATTTAGCAGGCAATTGGGTGGACACACTGCAGAAGAGAGAGTGTTTGAAGAGAGAGGAACTGACGTTTTGGTATGTACGCAGTTTCGACATGTATGTTACAATTTGGGAGGTAACTGAACCAATTTTCACATGATGTCTTGTTGGACCTTGGCGTTGGAATTATTTGTAGAATTGTTTATATAAGGAGTAGTAGTTGCTCCCTTGCTACCACTACAAGGGATTTTGAGTTTACTGAAGGAAATTATTAATGAAATTTTATCATTCAGTAAAAATTAATATTAATGAAATTGACTTGCTGGTAAAATATAAAAATACAAGACGGCAGACAGAATAGCTTATGAATTGATATTCCATTAAAATATGTGCACTTTGTGGCAAAAAATTATTACCAACAAAATTTTTGGAAAAAATTCCATCGGAATTTTAACAAGTTTTTCAATATTATGGATAGAATTTATCCTTAGTAGATATAGTCATAAATCCAAAATTATATTCATTTTTTCCAAAGGAATTCACTTAATAAATGTAAAATATTTCAAGGGATATTTCGTCAATAATATCCATCACTCTATTGGTAATAAAAAGTAACCAATGAATTTATAGTTAATTATTAATGATTATTTTTTATTTTTACAGATAGGAATCCTCTAACAAAATATACAATTTTTATTCTTTAGAGAAATATTAGCTAGGAACTCATTATCAAAGGAGACATGTCTCTTGGTAATCTATCAGTAAAATATTTGTTTGAGAGAAAATTTATTTTTACCGATCAATTCAAAATTTTGTACCAAAAATTAGTATCCTCCTTTGCTAAAATTTGTCTAAGACTCTTCATTTAGCAGTTAAAACTTAATATTTATTGTTGATGAATGCTAAATGAACGGGTGGTCTTAATGGTGTTAGAAAGATATTTACAATTCTTTTGAAATACTCAGAATTAATATCTTGTTGATGGGGCCTCGTGACTGTTTGATTATGATTATGGGGAAAATTTGGGAATGGCGCAGAGACACACCCATTACCAACGGTTTATCCATTTCTGAGAAATGCTCATAATTAATATCTAGTTGATTATAATTAATGGGTGATTGTTGTCTTTTTCACCCAATCCATTGCTAATGGGTTATGAGAAGTTTCTCTATGCCTAAAAAGGCACGGAGAATATTTTGTATAATATTGCAAAATATTCCCTTTACCAACGGATTGGATCCATCAGTTATGGGACAAGAATTTAAAAATTTCACCCTGAGTAAAAAAAATATAATTGTAAAATACGTACCATTTTATTTCCATTACTGAATGGATCCTGTCCATCGGTATTGGAAACTATAAGGGAAAGTGTGCCTAACCCCTTCTTGGGTCTCTCTCTCTCTCTCTCTCTCTCTCTCTCTCTCTCTCTCTCTCTCTCTCTCTCTCTCTCTCTGTTATTTTCACTCCTTTCGCCGCGTTTCCCACCTTTAGGCCATTTTGTGGCTTCTCAACGAATCACAATACTCTCTTGCCACGTTTCTGCTGATTGAAGTTAATTTTTCCTTTGTTTCTTTCTTCAATCACTCCTCCATCTAACATTTTGTTTCTCTTTATATTTTTGATTATTGTAGAAGTGACTTGATTAAACATTCCCTCTCTTTCCCTCTATTCTTTGTTTTTGATTGGGGTTGGGAGCAATTTTTGTATTTTATCTTAAAGTTAATGTATTTGAGATTAGGATTAATGACTTAATATTATTTTATTTGAATTTTTATGTTAATTATGTCAAAAATATTGATATTATGATGTATAGATGACTTAATTTTTATCTAATTATGTTAAAAATGCTAACATTAAGATATATACATAATATGATTTTTTATCTTATTGTACTAGAAATATTGACATTAAGATATATATATATATATATAACTTTATAAATTTTTTAATTTTATTTTTGGTTTATTTTTATGATAAGGCTCTCCATTCTTAAAGAAAAATTTTGTCAAAATTTTTTAAAAATTGATTATATGTTAGTAGTCTATTATAAAATTTTAGTTAAAATTAAAAATAATTAAGTTTACATATAATGTTAATATAGACAATGTCTTAATTAAATTTAATATCAATTTTAATTCTTATTTAGCTTTAATCTAAATTAAACTGATAGATTCTTTAGATTCTATTAAATTAGTTAGTATATGCTATTTAACTTAAAATTGGTATATACTTATTATTTAAGTTATATTATGAATTAATTTTAGCTACCTTAAAATTAAGTGTTAATTACATAAACTAGGTTATTTAGCTTATTTAGATTTAGAGAATCATTAAAAAAATTGTCAATTAAAGATTTTAATTTATGTATGTTATTGTTATTTAATTTAGTTATATGGTTATGAAAATAAAATAATGTTTTAAATTTAGTTAGGTTTTAATTTTAAGTCTATGTTAGAATTGAAAATACATTAAATTAATTCTTGAATCAAATATATGTTTAGTATGACTTAATTAATTAATTATTAATTATATTTAAAATTGAGATATAATTATTATTTAGGTTATGTTTAAATTACATGTTAATTATCTTAACAAGGTTATATGAATTTAAAATTTTTTGTCACATATTTATTCATTTTATATTAATATATAATTTAAGATAACATTTACTTAATTTAAAAATCATGAAAATTTTAAATACAAAATAATCTTATTGGTTATCGAGAGATAAAATGTTTTGATAACCAACAATGAATAAAATTTTTGTTTAGTTACTAAAGAATTTATCTCTCAGTAATTATGAAATAAAAAAATGAATAAACAATTAAAATTTATTGAGGTAAAAATGCAAAGATTAAATTCTTACTAAAGAAAGTTTCTTGGTAAAATTTAAATAAAATATTTAAAAATATTAAATATTTACTAGGAAATTTATTCTTTGAGAAAGAAACTAATTGTTTTTAACAGAGAATTCATCCTTTAGTACTAAGAAATATTTCTTCATTTAAATAAATTTTTTACCAGAAAATGCAAATTACCAATAAAAATTTTTATTTTATCAGGAATATTGGCCTGAGAGATAAAAAGTTCAATCAATAATAAATTTTAACAAATGTTATATCGGGTGATTTTATCTATTGATAAATTTGTTAGTAAAAATAATTATTAATGAATTATTTATTTTTATCAAAGAATAAATTCTGTAGAAATCACAAAACATTTTATAATGAAGACTAATCAATTTTTTTTTACCAGAAAACACAATATATATATATATATATATATATATATATAAGATGTTGTATTATGTAAAAGGTTATAATAGTCCATAGTTGAACTCATCTTTGATTAGAGGGCTGTGTAAGAATTTAGGACTAGAACACGTCATCAATGTCTCGACTAGTATAGTCCACCAGAAGCCATTAGTAGCATCGCTTGAAAATCCCAGAAGAGGCCTAAAATTGGGAAGCTTGGTTCAGGCCCTAATTCAGCAAGTTAGCATTTGTGTGAGATTGAAGCAATTTGTCCTCTTAATGGCAGGGCTTTACTTTATACGGATATCGGTTGCTTTAATTTAATACCTTAAATTTTACATAATTTTTATTTTATAAAATTTAAATTATTAAATTTATTAAATCTCATAAATTAAATTATAAATTTTAATATATAAATTAATACTTTTCAATTCTCCATTATGAAAAAGATGTGAGAACCTTCCTTATATATGATATAAATCCTATAGCACAAACCTGTTCACAAACCGTGATTTATTCTCTTTCCTATGACTTTCCCATCTATTTTTTTTGTTGATGGAAGAAAATCACTATATAGCTTGTTGATATTGATACAGTTTCAGAACCAATTGTCAAATGATCTTGAAATTATTGACGCTGTGAAATATAAAGTTCATAGTTGTCACCCTCTTTTAACTTTTGGTGTACATCTATGTTAATACAGACAACAATTTTGTTTGTCAAAATTGTATGTTGAAAATTTATAATAATGGGTCTTACTTTAATTTTTTTTTACAAGTTATGATCTTGTTTGTTTTACAACCAGTGAGACTTAGGATGACGATGATTATAATAGATTCTTTGTCTTTTTCACAATAGATTTTTTATATTAGATGATTATTTTTATTTATACATTTAGGCTTAAAATAATATTTTAATTTCACAAATTTGTGCTATAATTTTCTTTTAGAATCAAATGTTAATTTTATTTTAATTTTTTGTGTACATGTGAAAATAAAAAATATATCTAATTTAAAATTAAAATTTTAATTTTAATATATCTTTTACGTGATTACTGATAAATAATTCACCAATAGTTTTATATTTAATGTCAATGGATAGTTTGTCGATAACTTTTTACTTTGTCGATAAAAAATTACTAACTCAACCAGTAAATCTTTTTAGTTTTTCCCTATGGCTAATCTGTGGAAAAATTAACCAAGCATTTTTTCTATGAATAAAAATGATTGGCAACAGTTTATCAAGAGAAACATTTCTCTTGAAAATTCGTCAGAAATTAATAATTTTTAACAAATTTCAATTTACTACAACTAAATGCATAATTTATGATTTTCTAATAGTGCTTCCCAAGATGATCTGCTGGTAATTTTTTTTTTTTTTTTTGTTATAGAAATGGGGCAGAAGAATTGCCCCGAAACTAACTAGTAACCACCTCCCGCTTATAGCCTATTCCCTCTATATCATCCTGATAAATCCGTTGCAAACCCAGAGGGATTTCTTCAGAAGCCATATTGTTATAACCAGTAACTGCCTAGTGCGCCATCTAATTTGCGCAAACATTGGCTTCTTGATAAACATGGACCACCTTTACTTCCCAATTTTTGTCTAAACAATTTTTGGTTCACTTAAGCAAACTAGAGTGCTCAGAAATCGTCACATTAACAAAGAGTAATTCGACCACTCTTCTAGAGTCTGATTCAAGAATAACTCTTTTGAAACCTTTGCCACAAACAAATTCCAGCCCTAATAGCATGCCCCATAGGTTAGCCATAATTGGTATGCAGACACCAATGCTATGAGCGAATCCCCCAAGCCAGCAGCCACGTTCCCCCCTCAACACTCCACCACAACCAGCTAAATTTGATCTAGTTTTAATAGCACCATCTACATTGAATTTGACGCAATTCGCCATGGGAGATTGCCATTTAATACATATAGTCTCCCGAGCACTCCTAAGAAATAAACAAAGGTTTCTTTTCTCTGCTTAAATTATTTCCCCTAGATACTGTAAAATAGCAAATTGAGGGTTATCTGGCCTTTGGAATGAAGGATTGTGCCCCTGTTCATTTCTCCAGTTCCAAATCATCCAGCATGCAATCAAGAATAATGTTCTTCTCCCATCCATCTGTTTAATTCTTTTCTGCCCTTGAAAATTCTTGCAACACCAACCTAACAGGTTATCTATAAAAAACTCTGCTTTAATTTCTCCTGGTATAAGCTGCTCTCATATAGGTTGATCCTTTTGGTAATCTCTCAAAGCATGAATCACTGTTTCATCTTGCACTGGCATAAAGGAAACGTAGGGTTGCCAAAACCCCATGTCCACATAATCTGCCTAGTAGGAATTCTGTCATGTAAAACTTTCCAAAAAAATATTTTAATACTAGCAGGACCCTTCCATTTCCATAGTTGGCTCCAAACAAGATGTTGAATAGGCACTGTAATTCCTTTTAGAGCAAAGTGCACTTCTCTAATCGAACACTCCCTAGAATTTCTTCCATTCCAAAGAATTTTGTCTTCACCATCTTGAACCCTAGGAGGGATTGTAGCCTTGAGCATTTGTATACTTTTCTATGATAATAAATTGGGGAGCAGAGTATATCACAAGTATCCAAGTTTTGGTATCTTGGGTCGATTTTACAAAGTAATGAAGAGATTGATGGGAATGTCACACACAGAATCTAAGCTAGATGGATGAAATGGAAAAATATATCGGGAGTCATTTGTGATTGCAAAATATCTACCAAGTTTAAAGAAAAATTTTATCGAATTGCCATTAGACCAGCTATGCTCTATGGTAGTGAGTGCTGGGCTTTGAAAGGTCAACAAGAGCAAAAAATGGGGGTAGCAGAAATGAGAATGTTGAGATGGATGAGTGGACATACAAGAAAAGACAAAATTCAAAATGATTATATTTGAGAAAGAGTGGGAGTGGCGCCTATCAAGGAAAAAATGACAGAAACTCAGTTATGGTAGTTTGGGTATGTACAAAGAAGACTGTGAGAGGTACTAGTAAGAAAGGCTGACTAAATGGTATTTAGTCTTGTGAAGAGATGTAGAGGAAAACCAAAAAGAATACTTGGAGAGGTGATTAAAGGAGGTATTTAGTTAAATGGTATCTCCAAAAATTTGATTTTAGATAGAAGTTTATGACATCATTTAATTCATGTAGCCGACCCCACTTAGTGGGAAATGACTCAATTTATTGTTGTTGTTATTCTATGGTAATAAATTATGGAATCGATAAAATCCCATTGGCCATTTTTAGCTATATAATCCCTCACTGATTGATGCCTTACCTCATTAGGCAAAGGATGAAGAGCTTTAGTAATTATAACTTCTTTGTCCAGCGTCCAATTATCCTGTCGGAAAAGTGTAGAAGAACCATCACCAATTTCGTTCCTCACATTTTGCATTAGCTCTAGCCATAATCAAACCATATTTCTCCATAGCCGAGAGTCATAATTTTTTGCAATCAAAGAATGAGAGTTTCTAGTCCACCATCCGTATTTAGGTTTTAAAACTTTAACCCAAAGTGCATTTTGATAATAAAGATACTTTCAATTGATCTTTAAGATACAAGTATCGTTCATTAAGCTAAGGTTCCTAAATCCCAATCCCCCTATAGTCTTTGGAAGACATAACTTCTCCCGACTAATTAAGTGGGCTTGCTTCTTAATTTCAACCTCTCCCCAAACAAACTTCCTATGAAGTTTTTCAATCTCATCACAATCACCAATATTTTATTATTTAGTATCTAGAAGATTGGGATGGTAGAAATCACAAATTGTGCCAAAGTTATTTGCCCTGCCATTGAAAGACATTGAGATTGCCACCCACTTAACCTCTCATGCACCCTATCAATCTCGCTAGCATATAGAGACGTTGACACTCTACCATGCTAGATCATTGAACCCAAATAACTGCCCATATTTCTAACTCTTCGGAAATCACATTTATTTTAAATTTGCCCCACTATGTTCTCATCAACATTTTTTGAAAAATAAATGCTAGTTTTTTCTAGGCTCACCTTATGACCTGAAACTTGACAAAAGGAAGAAAGGCACTCCAGAATGCAATCCATTTGAATTAAGTTTGCTTCTGCAGAAATTAAAAGATCATTAGCAAACATGAGATGAGAGAAACGAGGACCATTTTTACCTATAGTAAATGGCTTCCACTTATTTTCCCACGCCTTGTCCAGAACATGGATGATAATTTTTCCATACATAAAAAAAATAATGGGATCTCCCTGGCTAATCCCTTGAGATGGGATGAAATGCTCGCATTTAGCTCTATTCCACATTAGTTGAAGCTTATTTGTAGTGATTATGCTCATGATAATTTCACTTAACCACTGTGGAAGATCAATTTCAATCAGAACTTTTTTAATGAATTGCCAGTTGATTCGATCATAAGCTTTTTATAAATCAACTTTTATGGACATGAATGCCTTCTTTCCTTTCATCTACTGCATAAAGTGCACTATTTCTTGAGTGATTATTATATTGTCCTAGATGTGCCTAGATGGAACAAAACTAGCTTGATAAGGCAATATCCATTTATGAAGTAATGGTTTTAACCTCTCCACAACTAGTTTACTAATGCATTTCAAAGTCATATTACACAAAGAAATTGGATGGAATTGAGAAATCAACTGAGGCTTAGGTATCTTTGGAATTAACACTAACAAAGTACCATTAATCTCATTAATTGCTGCTGGGTTAATCCAATAATTTTTTATAGCTTTGTAAACACTTTTACCAACAATATCCCAATTCTTCTAAAAGAAAAAAGCCGGAAATCCATCTTCACCTAGAGCTTTGAAAGCTCCTATCTAAAAGATTATTTTGTGGATCTCCTCTTTTGTGATGTGTCTCTCAAAACTGCACTCTTCTTCTTGCATGACTCTTAGCCATCTAGTTTTAATCTGTATCTAACCCCGATCCAAAATATCTTCATGAAACAATTGCTCATAGAAATGGCAAGCTAGTCTTTTCAACTCCTCCTCATCATAGATCCATACTCCCTATTCATTTTGGAGTGCAAGTATGAGGTTATGTCTTCTCTTAATGATTGTTTTCATATGATAATACCAAGTGTTTTTGTCACCATCAACAATCCACTGCGCACGTGACTTTTGAAACTACAACAGTTCCTCTTGTGCTAGAGTAGATTCCAGCTCCTGCCTCAAATTCTTTTCTAGCTTCACCAGGAAAGAATTATTTTCTAACACAAGCCTCCTTTGCAACCCCTTAATATGTGCCATCAATTGTGTCTTCCTTCTCTGAATGTTTTCAAACACATTAGTTTACCAATATTGGAGCTTAGGAATCAAATCCTGCAACATTGTATTTAAGGCAGAGTCACCATGCCAGTTTGATTGGAGGAATTCTCTTTAAGTTTTCATGATACTGCCAGGCAGCTAAAAAACGAAAAGCTCTTGCCAAGCACCTAAATTTTGAATAACCAAGTTAATTACCAAAGGGCAATAATCAGAACTAATCCGCAACAAAGTAAGAACCTGAGCATCTTCAAAAATGGTTCTCCACCAAAAATTAGCACATGCACGATCAAGTCTTTTAAAAATTCGGCCCATTTAGGACCCTGCCAAGCATAAAAAGGGCCAATCGCACCCAAATCTACCAAATGACAAGTGTCTAAAGCCGATACGAATCTATGGCACTGCATTAAATCTACTAGGGACCCCTCTTTTGTTTCTTTAGTAGAAATAATATCATTGAAATCTCCTGCATCAAGCCAAGATTCTTGAGAGTTACTGCTAATTCTAGCTAATTGTGCCCATAAGACTTCTCTCATTTGTCTTCGAGGATCAGCATAAATGGCAGTGAACAAGAACTCTAACTTTCCTAGGAATTTTATTCGTGCCAGAATTAACTTATCACTTTTCTCCATAGGAACTAACTGGACTGATTGATAGTTCCAGAGGATCCAAATTCCTCCTGAGCATCCTTCAGCTTCTTGTATAATGTGTGAATCAAACCCAAGGCCTTTAATGACCCTTTTAGCTCGAACTCCACTAATCCGTGGCTCCAAAAGAGTAATAACTTCCACTGCATTTTTCCTTACAAACATTCTTAACATATTTTTGAGGCCTTGTTTAGCGGCCCCTCTATAATTCCAAACTAAAAAAGTCATTGGTCAGTATTGTGGCAAATGGAGTTACTTGCCAGAGCACGTCTCCATTTCCTCTTTATCCGATAAGGATTTATTATCAATGTCCATATCGCGCGCCATTAATTTACCTGTTTCCTCTATCCGCAAAGGCATCTCAGGGTCTGGAGGTTTGGGCTGCGGAAGAGTCTTATGTAATTTGCTTGACTGAGACATGGCCTTGCTCTTGTATAGTTTCCACTCTTATTCCACTGTGGACTCCCAACCCATTATTATTTTGGGAAATGATTGTTCTACATCATTCCCCTCACGCTTTCAGCCATGTCTCATGACGTGGTTGAATCTTTGTTCTTTTTAAATTTTTAAATTTTAATTAAAATTTATTTAAATAATTAGATTTGAGACATAATGAGAGACGTAAAAAATTTTTATGTAGAAATAGCAGCGCTCTATTATTTTTTAGTGCCATTGATTTATTGACACGGTCCCTTATCATGTGCTTTTGGCAGCACTTCCGTTGTTTGTCTCTTGCCGGAGCTCAGGCGACCTCTTCTCTGATTTGTAACCATCATCTGTGGTCCAAAGCCCTCCTCTTTTTCAACTAAACTATTTCCTCATTTTCTAATCTCAATGTCACCATGTTTTTTGCCTGTAAGATCTCCATATTGTCTTCATTAGATTTTCCAGAAGGACAATTATCCTTGTTATGTACAAATCTTCATACTCAATTTTTTCTATCTTACCTTCTACCTTATAATAAGATTTAAGAGGTTTTTCGAGATCTAATTCAAACACATATCTGAGCAAATCTCCCTCTACTCTGCGTTGATGTATTAAAATGAATTTTTAGCACCTTACCAAGCCAGCTGCCTACCTTTTTTAGGAAAATAGAATCGAAGTATTCCATTGCAAGTCCTGGAAGCCTTACCACACTGCTATACGATTTATACCAGCATAAGATGGTTCAAAATCAGCCTGCCACTGCTGAATAGAAAGATAGTGTTCTAGAAGGATCCAAGGGGCTCCTCTCAAAGCAAAGTTAAGATCTTCTTGGTGTTCAAATCTTACTGAATAAAAATCATTGCCAAGGTTTGCTACAATGACAGCCCCTTTCTTACTCCACTAGGTAGTGAGTTTCTTCTGCATATATCCAAAACTCACTTTCTTTCCCAACAATCTAACAATTAAGGTATGCTTCCATGGCTTGCTCAGTCTAGCCTTTTCCTGAATCGAATGTGTAAAGTTGACCCAGCCATCCTCTTCTTCCACCATCGTGATTCCGCTTCCTGGCTCAAATTTTTCTAGATCCTTATCCGCATCTCTTTCTAGCAAAATCCTCCATACCTCCGTCCACAGCCAACTCCCCCTTGTGCTGCATAAGCATATCCTAAAAGTCATTCTATGTTCACTTGCTGCATGTCCATCCTCTTCTTCCATCCAAGCTTCCCTCCGTGGCTGTAAGGAGCTCTCTCCTTGGAATACTCCCCCTCCAATCTTGCTTTTCTTATTACTTATTTGCAACAAATCCATTTCTTTCGCTGTCTTCGCCTGCTCTAGAGACATTGCATAGCCTTAGCTTGTACCTATTTTTGGATATTAAAGAACTTGTTCTAGCACCCAAATTATGTGCTAGTAATTTATTATCAATGAGTTTTTCCTTCAAGTAACTATACTTATCTCGTAATACCACATGTTGTACAATATTACATGAAAGAAAAATTACAATAATACCCCATGGGCATTTGCAAATGAAAAAACAGAGAAACAAAGGTAACTAGGGTTATAAGAACAGTACATTAACCAGCATGATTTATACATTTTAGCTGCAATTCAACCAAACCCAACTAATTACCTTAAATTTCCTCTCGCAAGTCTTTAAACTTGTGTTTACATACTCAAATTTGTTTCAGGTCACTTGATATGCACTAGTTGATGTCGCCAAAAAATTTCTTATTCTAAAAGCAAGACCTTGTTTTCCATAAATTTCCTTCTTGACAGATAAATCTAAATTTAGCCTTACACTTGTAGGCACAATACATTGTGTGTTGACATTATCATTAGCACAAGAATATCTTTTCATATGAAAATGTATTATCTTTTCAACAACAGAAAAGTTATTTTTATCATATTATTCTTATAAAATGTTCACATAAACATTTGAATCAATTGAATCTCATATATTAAAAATTTAATAATTTAGATTTCATTAAATGAATATTATGTGATAATAAAGATGTGAAAAAAAATTACTGATTTACCAAAAAACCAAAAGAAGTACTGCCTTAAGGAAGATGAAAATTTCAAACTTGCCACATCATTGTGGAGAAAATGTCAAGCATGTGGACTCTTCCGGTCAATGGCTTGTTTACCACGCTGAAGACTAGGGGATAAACGCCTGCCATTCTGCTACAAGTTTACCATTCTATCACGGTTTGCTGACCAAAAAACTTGAACTAAACTTAGATCACCCAACATTGAGGGGCTATTACCCATGAATATCAGAGTGGCGGCGCTCATGTGCTCAAGCTTCTTGACCTGCTTGATGGAATCAATAGCTCAACTTTTTGCCGCTACTTCTCAATCATACTCCACTGCAGAGTCCCAAGAGAACACTTTGAACGAGAATATGGAAGATGCATCAACTGCTGCTAATGTAGCATCCCAGAAGCACTTTCGACAAATTCAACACATATGTCAACCTTGATTGTGTGGCAGATCGATTCTTAGTGCTTCTAAACAATTAGGTATGCTGCCCTTTAATTTGGTATGCAAGAAACTTTAGTACAGGCTACTATCGGAAGAGTGTTTCCCTTAAGTAGGCTAGACCTTTATGAACTACACTTGACCCTTAAAATCTATATGGTAAGACTGTCTAAAACCTCTGAAATGTGCTTTCTGCTGCTTCTGTCCGATGAATTTTAGCATGTATGTAATTATCGTTAATTTTCTGGTACACTGAGATTCAGCATGCACGACAGCCTCGGAAAGTTTTACGGAAAGAAAAGTAAAAATCTCTGGTTGAACTTTTAGCCAGTTATGCCCGCTACTCTGCTGCACTTAAATTTTCCGAATTTGTTCAGTGCCCAATGAGCTGTTCAGCCTTGCACTGTCACTACTCATCCCAATACAGCTTTAGTCACAATGACTTCAATATATGAGTAACTTTCAGCCAATCTAAGTAAAACAGAATTTGCATAAAATGGAAAGGTAACCAGCAAAAAAGGAGAGAAAAGGATTCTAACAATTGAAACATGGTTAATATTAAAAATCCCCGGTTTTGGGAGTAGTATTTACTTTCCATTTCTCCTCCCCTTACTAAAGGCGTGGCCTTGATACTGAAAAGGCAAAGCCATGTAGATTACATTATTAACACTACAAGCAAATGTACAGAGTTGCGTTCATTATTATTCCCAAATTGATTATCATTTACGGTAAGATAACTACTCTGGGAAGGCAAGCAATGGGTCAAAAAAGATGTTCATCAGCAACATCCCGCATCATTCAATAATAGAATATAACCTGAATGAATCTAAAACAAAATCTGCCGATTCATCATCTTACCATTCAAACAATGTATCTTGGCTCAAACCACAACTCACAAGTGCCACTTCGTGAGAAGTTACAGCAAAAAGGTGGAATTTCAAACTTGGCAAAGAGTTTCAAACACCCACACACGGTTAAAGATGATTTGGGAACTATAATTGCACTCATGGTACTAAAAACAGCGTGTGTTATAACTGATATAGTCATAACCTAGGAAACGCAGACAAGTAGATAAGCTGCCATACCAGTTTCAAACATAGATCTGACACTGATACTCCAACGACACTTCCAAGAATGCTAACTCTTTATTGTTCCCTTTCTAAAAGTTTCAATCAAAACAAAAGGACTCTTCTCTATTTTCTGAATATTTTCCAGACAGGATAGTGCTTATGGTAACCAAGCAAAACTTTAGCATGTGAAGAACTTGCATCACTGCATTCTTTTCATGAGAACTTCTTAGCAACATCCAAGGGGTTTAGGTCATAAATGCAATTATTGGGGTTAGTGAGGAGTAATTGAATTTCTCCAATTCTGCTTTGTCATGCTCTACTTGGAGCTGGACAAGGGTCTCCTCAATGTTTCATATATATATATATATATATATATATATATATATATATATATATCTTCCTAGGTTATAACTTATATATAAAAAAAAGCCAAAACATTTCTTTAATGTGTTTCATGGACTAAATAGAGCTTTTGACTATCCTTAATCATGTCCACGTTAGTAATTTTCCCAGCGTCTTCTGATAAAATACAAGAATTGCCAGAAAGTTCTAGCTGCTCTGTCGCTGTTTTGATCAGCTCTTCGACGGTGGGTGGAACCCATAGTACAATTCCGTGTCTTCTATTTTCTTGAGGATCCCAAGGGTGGAAAGGGAAAACTGTGCATTTCTTGGGGTGCATGTTATCTGCAAAGGGAAGATAAATTTCAGTTACTGTAATTGTTGGTTTAGGCAAAGCTGTGACAAGCAGAATTAATAACACTAAAAATAGTCCATATAAACTCTCAATCAATTTTTTTCCATCTGTTGGCTCCAGCAATTTGAAAACATAAACAAAAAAAATTTCAAATAAACTTTTTGCTAGGACAGTTTGGCTTTGAAAACAACTTTTACATCATTGTGATAATGAATATGTTCTTCAACTAGACCATAATTTAAACAACAATCCATAAACAAGAAATATGAAGTAAATTACATTTTATGTCCCCAAGCTATTACTTCAATGGCACATTTCCAAGCACAAAGTGTAACAGTTACTCTCAGATTTAAACAATTAAATTCCTCATTTTAAAGTTAGAGCTAAAACAGGTAAGCAATATGGAAGACATTTGATTTGTAGACCAAACCATGGTCAGAAAACCCCAGACTGAACCTTATGAAGTGCAGTTGCAGAGTTTGAATTGTGTGAATTTCAATTGCTTTTCTCAAACCCTTTAACATAATTGATTAAAGGGTTTTTTGTCGTTGGTACTTTTTTGTGCTATTCTCAAGGAACTTTCACCTAGTCCTGTAAATGCCACCCAGCCACTACTTTTATATTTCTCAGTGACTCTTGGATGAGGAGAAGAATAAGACAGTATATGATCTATACCTGTAAATTCTTGGGAGGGATAAGGAAATTCTGACAACTGAGCAGACTTTGCATCTGACAGTAGCTTAATTAGATTCTTATTCCCACAGATCCGGGCTTCATCAAGTGGCGTATTTCCCCATCTGCAGTGCAACAAATAGGAACAAACATTTTTTAATTCCGATTATCATGTAAAATTGGGCAGAAAAGAGGCAACAAACAGCATTTTTTTCCTTTGTAATGGAAATTATACATTTATATCCACATCCCATAAATCCCATGCCAGGAACCCCCTTTCATTATTCCAAGAAGAGTAGTGCCATTACAATGGAGATGCTTAGAATTAAAAGTTAGAAAAGAAGAAAATTTCATCACCATTAGAAATAAAGATTCACATGGACCCAGCAAAAGTTTTAGGTGGCACTTTTTATGTAGTTTCAAAACTAGATATGATAAGATATATATAACAACATTAACAAGAAGACAACTTGTAGATCCAAGTCATATAAGCATGAACATGCAAAAAGAGTTAATCTGCCGCACCTGTCTTTGGTGAAAACACTCGCCCCAGCTTCCAATAGCAACTTTGCCATGAAGTATAAACCTTCAGAAGCAGCAACATGAAGAGGGCTTCGGTAGTCATAATCTTTTGAGTTAGGATCCATGCCATTAGATAACAGCCTCTTCAGATATTCTGAATCACCCCTTGCAACAGCAGTGCATAGAAAACTACCAGCATTGTCTATCCTCATTGATGCCCCTTCTTTAACAAGTAAGGAAGAAACTCGATCATGTCCATTCTTAACAGCTTCAAGTAAGGGTGTGTTGCCAAATTTATCTATGAAAATTTGCAGCATTAAATATGCTCACAATGTCAGAACTGAAACTTAGGTAGGTGCTATAGTTATAAAATTATTATTTAACACAAGATAATTACCTCTAATATTGATGTCTACACCTTCCTGAATAAGGAAAAGTGTGATATCTTCATATCCTCTAGATGCAGCAAGATGCTATGGGAATAAGAGATTCACATCAGGTAAGTATATTTTTTCACAGTATGCTTTACTCAGTATTAGAATTACTTACAAGCGACAGAAAACATGCAATATTTCAGAGAAAAGTATCATCTGTAATGGAAGATCAACGAATTTTGCTGTTAACAGACCAACAACTTCAATCCATTTTACCAATAGTTAGACTTGAAGGCACAAACCATATTGATCCTTAGATTAAAGCACAGACAGTCAAACTATCCACAATAGAATTGCTTTAGAGTTACTGCAATTGATAGCAAACTATGATCAGTGTTCCAATACAAAATCCTCATATTGATCCTTATCCAAAAAAAGTACAAGTCTTAATGGTTTTTCTAAGACAAATGGAATGTACAATTTCACAAGAGTGGTGATATATGAAAAGAAACTTTCTACACAATAAATAGGAGAAAAATGAGCTTTGATCAATCAGATTATGCTGTATATATTTCCGCTTACGTCCATACCATCAACCAATTGTGTTTATTTCATTCAATCAACAACTATCCCCTCCATGAAATAAAAAATAAGAGGAAGTGGTAGATCAACTTAGGAAAATTAAATGAAAAAATGATACTCGTGTTTTGAACTGAAGTCCAACACCCTCCCACCCCACAAATACATTACAGGATAAGCAATATATGAAAGGATGTGCTAAGCAATGCTCAAAATGACTGGATAAAAGGATATATATCTTTTACTAAGATAGCTTGAAGTTTAAACAAAATGTCCAACCACCTTAAACTATTCAGTTCCACCAGCTCTTGTTCCTATGCATGAGTCAAACATCATAGTAAGAAGGGAAAACAACTCATCAATTAAAAGACATCTTAGTAAGTGGTAAATCCCTCACCAAAGGTGACCTTCCATCATAGTCAGTCTTGTTGGGGTCAGCTCCAGCTCGAATCAAACCTTTTAGCTGATACATATCCCCATTAAAAGATGCATTATTGACCTTCAAAGCAAGTTCAGCTTCTTGCTTTCCAATATGAAATGTGATGTCTGATTCCAGCTGCTTATGTCGAAAAGATTCTTTCCCCTAAAAATTGTGTCATTTAGCTTACTTATGAACAGAAACTAAACAACTTATCTGAGCCTTAATCGCATAACTTAATACTTCCATGCCATTTAACTAGTCAGTAGCATAAACCATTTCTAGTTAATGTCAGGAACACTACTAAGAGTCAAACTAAGGGCCAAGAAAAAGGCCGGTGGAGACAGATAATGTAAGAACAATCTAGACCTGTAAAAGGTTGTTTAATATTTTCCTCCCATCATAGAAGTAGATGTCAAGAATATTTGTAAATGATTGTTTGTCAAGCCGCAGAAGCCTACATAGTTCACAAACTCGAACAGTATATGGCTGAGGAATGCTACAAAGAATAGATATTTCTCCAAATGAACTGTTAGGTTGTAGAAGTGAAACAGTCTCTTCAGATCCATCTTCACCTGTTCCTACTTCCTCCTGCACAGAAACAGATTCTAGTATTTTGATAAACATATATGTCCACTCTAGGAGTATATCAGATGACCAACTAAGGATGTAATGAAGCACATTTATAATATTCTTCAATTGCTGTTTTTCTAAATGATATGTTAAAGGTAATGCCACAACAAGGAACAATTTCAGCACAAAATAAAATGTCACATGCCTAAAAGAGTATTTATATTAGATGCTCATAAATCAAATGATTCTGAACACATAACTGAACTTAAAAAAAGATGATGAAGAAGAAATTGAACAATAATAATCTGCATGTTGGCTACAGAAATAAAAAATTATACCAGCACACCATGACAGACAAAGTACAGTTGATCTACAACATTTCCTTGTTCCATTATTACTTCTCCAGGAAGAAAGAATTCCTCATGAAGCCTAATAACCTGAAAGATTAACAGGACAAAAGTTATAAGCCTGAAATTGTTTAAATGATGAAATGCAACTACCTTGACATGGGTAACTGAAAGATTCAGAACAATAATTGAGAGTGCAGGGAAAAATATTTTCTATATTTTGTGACAGTATACTCATAATACAACATCTCTTTGATAGAGATTTCTGATACAAGGAGTCCTACATATCTACAATTACTAGTAACAAAATTCTATCCTATCTACACTTCTTTTCCTACTGTACAGATTATACCCTTATCACATAGCCTTATCTAGATAGAACTTTATCTGATTAGTTCAACACTCCCCCTCAAGCTGACTTGAAGATGTCTTCCATGGCTAGCTTGTTCACTAGCATGTCAAACTGTTTTTTCTGTAAACCTTTAGTAAATATATCAGCCACTTGATCACAAGTTGGAATATAGGGCAGGCAGATAACTCCCTGATTGATCTTGTCCTTAATAAAATGTTTATCCACGTCAACATGTTTTGTTCTATCATAGAGAACTGGATTGTGTGAAATGGCTATTGTTAATTTATTGTCACTATAAACTCTGATTGGACTTGTAGTTGGAACATTCAACTCATCTAAAAGCCTTTTTTATCCACATTATTACCTCACATATACCATGAGCTCTAGTTTTTATGGTGAAGATCCACTTGCAACCCATAGTGGTCTTTCCTCTTGGTAATTCCACTATTTCCCACGTTTGGTTTTTCTTAAGAGCATTCATCTCCTCTTTAACAGATAAATTCCAATCTGGATCTTCTAAAGCTTCCTGAATAGTTCGAGGCACAAATAAGTCAAATAGTTTTGACAAAAAAGATTTATGATTGCTGGACAGTCGATGATAGGAAAGATATTTAGCCATGGTATGTTTAGTACAGGATCTCTTTCCCTTTCTAACAGCAATGAGAAATTCTAAATCAGATACCAATTCTGAATTCAAAGGATCAACTGAGACAGATTCTGAACTAAAGGGATTTAATGGAGGTAGAGAGTTAGGTCTTACCTGAGTTTCTTCAGTACATTCCCTCGGGTTGAAGGATTCTGCAGTTACTGGAGGTATAGATGATTCTAATTTTTTCTTTTTTTGTCTTTCCCTGGTGTAGACTAATAACTCAGGCTTCTCTTGCAAGATTCTCCCCGTCTTCAGGTCTGGTTCATTAGAATTTTGTTGCTCTAGATCATTTTCTGTTTGAGCTGAATTGTCAACAAAGTTCTGAGACAGAATTGGCTTAGGTAGAGGGTCGTTTACTTGTCCCAAAGGAACAGTTCTGGCCAACAATTGACTTTTGTTACACTCTCCCCCTAAAGAAAAGTTTTGGGATGATATGGCTGATTCTCTAGGAAAGTGACATCCATACTGACATGAACCTTTTTTGTCCTAGGCTTAAAGCACTTATACCCAGATTTATTTGGAGCATACCCTATGAATATACACTTTTCAGATTTAGGGTCTAACTTTGTTCTCAGGTTTGGAGGAATGAAGACAAAACATGAGCAGCCAAAAATTTTCAAAGCCATATTAGTGCTTAGTTTGAGATCAGGATATATCTTCCGAAGGCTGTTATTGGAGTTTGGTAATTCAAAATTCTTGTGGGCATCCTGTTAATTAAATAAGATGCAGTTAAGACAGCTTCTCCCCATAGAAACTTAGGTACATTCATGGAAAACATAAGACTTCTAGCGACCTCAAGAAGGTCCCTATTCTTACATTCGGCAATGCCATTTTTTGTTGTGTTCCAATCATGGCATAGAATTCCTTAAACAGCCTTTCTACTTCAGATTTGTTGCTCATTAAATATACCCAGCCCAATCTTGTGTGGTCATCTGTAAATGTTACAAACCAACGTTTTCCAGATAATGTATTTACCTTAGAAGGTCCCCCATACATCACTATGAATTAGAATGGTTTAGTGGGACTATAAGGTTTTGAAGAAAAACTAGCACGATGATCTTTAGATAAGTGACACACTTCACGTTAAAGAAAAGAACTATTTATTCCTTTAAATAAATTTGGGAACATATACTGTAAATAAAGGAAACCAGGGTGTCCTAATTTAAGATGCCACTTCATGATTTCTTGAAGAATAGGGGTTGAATTGATACCACTATAGCCTTGAGCTTTCGTTTCACTAGGAGAAGGCTCTTCCAAGTAGTATAATCCATCTATCTCTCTAGCACTGCCAATTGTCTTCCCCGACGTCCTGTCCTAAAATACACAATGGGAATCAAAAAAGGTGACTACATAGTGAGAATCCTTTACAAACTTTCTGATTGACAATAAATTACAAGATCATCTAAGTACATGAGGAACGTCGTTAAGGGAAATGTACTTGGATAGCTTGACAAAGCCTCGACCAGCAATAGAGGAGAATGATCCATTAGCAACCTTAATTTTATCAGTACCAGGACTAGGGGTATAAGATGAAAATTACTTGGGACATGAAGTCATGTGATGTGTTGCTCCTGAATCAATGATCCAAGGAGTGGGACTTAAAGTTGTAGAGAGGGTTAGAGGATATATACCTAACTATGCCAAAGATCCACTAGGAACATTAGAAGAAGGATTGACCTTTAGGAGTTTGAGGAGGTGCTCCATTTGCTCCTCACTAACCTCTACTGCTTCAGCATCATTTGCAGATGCTTGATTCTTCATTTGCTTTGGTTTCCAATTGGCAGGTTTACCATGTATTTGCCAATAAGTCTCTCGAGTGTGGCATGGTTTGTTACAGTGATCACACCACACTCTTGGCTTGTCATCCAATTTTTTGTTACACTTTGGATTTTCAGCTGTGAGTTAAGCTGAATTTTCAGTCATAGGGCTCTGATTGGCAGCAGGCTTTCCCAACATAACTTGCCTTCGAGTTTCTTCCCTTCTTACTTCAGAGAATACCTCATTAATCGAAGGTAGTGGAGTTCTACCAATGATACTCTCCCGTACTTCATCAAATTCAACATTCAGTCTTGTGAGAAATTAGAAGACACGGTTAATTTCTACAATCTTTTTGTACCTCTTACTGTTCTCTGTACAAGTCCAGTCTTGATTGTTAAAGAGATCAAGATCCTACCATACTCTCTTCAACGAATGAAAATATTTAGTAACACTATCAACCCCCCATTTAATGGTCCCGAGCCTTAGAGTAAGCTTATACACCTGAGATTGGTTCCTTAGGTCAGAATACATTTGGGACACATTGTCCCAAAGCTCCTTTGCTGGAGAATAGCATAGGTAATTGCTGCTAATTTCTTCCTCCATGGAGTTAACAAGCCATGTCATGATCATGGAGTTTTTAGCATCCCATGTGGTATGTGATGGGTCCTTAGGGTCGGGTTCTGTTACGTCTCTAGCAAGATATCCAATCTTACCTCGCCAACGAATATATATCCAAACATATTGGCTCCACCAAAGGTATTTGTCTCCATTAAGTTGGAGATTGGTAATCTGCATGGGATGGGGCTTGGTTTGTGATGATAGATGGGTAGAAATTGGCTGGATTTGTGAAGATCAATTTTCAGGTGGGGTTCGATTGTCAGCTGGTTGGCTAGTCTCTAAAACAATGTCCAACATGATGAAAAAAGGGAAGTGTTTTCAGAGAACCAGGCTCTGAATTCAGAACAATAATTGAGAGTGCAGGGAAAAGAATTTTCTATATTCTGTAACTGTATACTCATAATACAGCATCTCTTTTATAGAGATTTCTGATACAAGGAGTCCTACATATCTACAATTACTAGTAATCAGAATCCTATCCTATCTACACTTCTTTTCCTACTGTACAAATAATACCCTTATCACATTGCCTTATCTAGATAGAACTTTATCTGATTATTTCAACAGTAACATTAGTCATATTCACTCTGCAGAAGAGGCATATACTATAGCGACATTTCTTGCCACACAGAAGTTTAACCTTGAAAGTGACAGTCACAATTGTACAAAGTAAAGAGGACTTTGGCCTTTGTCCCATATTATTCCAAGTGTTTTGATATCTTGAAGTGTGGAATTAATGTGGAGCACTAAAGTTGCTTACTAAACAAAACATGCAATCAACAAAGACACTAACTTCAAAAGCTGATGAATTTCTGTTTATTAGAATGAGGCATGCAATCAACAAAGTCCACATTTTTCCTTGTTAAATTCTATACCACAAGGAATGAGTTGACTTAAATGAGAAGGACCTAAAAGGTATGATGCCTTTGGTTTCAGTTGTAACTTGCAAAGCATATGAGGAAACCAAAAGCTAATATCTTTTATATATGTGAAAGGTCAAGTACAAAAAGAGAAAGAAAAAAAAAATCTTTGCATACCTACAATACAGCTAATTTGATAAGTAATAGACATGCATTTAAGTTTCTATGAAATAAGGAAGAAGATCACTTACAATCTGGTTGATGAATTCTGAGGAACAACCCTTAAAAAGAGAAACTTTTTCAATGTATGGCAAATATAATGTTTGGGATATCTGTAAAAAGTAATCAGATCATTAGTGAAAGTCAAATGAGCTTAAACCAATGCACCATGTCCTTCTTTGAAACGTGAAGCCTTAAAACTGACACATATTCCAACTGCTGTAAAAATAAATGAGAGACATCAGACTCATTAGTCAGACTTTTTAATGATGAACAAAGGTAGGAAAGTTTGACAAATTTTGACAGAAATAGGCAGTGGAACTTCATAAATTATGTAATCAAACCTTGCTCTGGATGATGATTAGCAGAAGAAGAAAGTGGAACCTTCAAGCTCATATTCCATAACACAAACAAGGTACAATGGGCACCAGAAATACACAATCTAAATCCAGCATAAACATAGAAAATGTGAGCATATGTTAAGCTACAGCTCTAGCAGAAAAGTGGGGAAGGGGAAATAAATAAGGATATATATTTAAAATAAAGGGTGGAATGGTATTGAATCAAAATTTGTATGGAGATGTATCTAATATGCATCAACATAAAATCCAAAAGAAGTACAAGATTATTTTGAAAACTGAAGTAATATTTTCCTTTGTCAATTGCGCTTTTAATGAATTCACTAGAAATTACGCATGAAACATCATTCACTGCACATGAATAGTTTCCTAAAAGTATAACCATCCATTATAGTTGTTAAGTCATCACAAATGGCAGCAATAATGTAACCAGGAAAAAGAATATAAGGGAACTGCACAAGCAAAATCAACAAAAATGGCTTCAGGTGTCAACCACATCGTTAAGACTACACAAACAGTGAAAAAAAAATGTCACAGAGCATACCAACAAAGTGGATGGGAAACCATAATAGTGTCAATAAACTGAACAATCAAAGTGATTTACCTGAATGACATTTTAAAAAACAAGATTCAAGGCATTCATCTTTCTCATATTACCTTTGCACGAATAGAAATAGGGATGTCCTGAATGACAGCAGCTTCAGTGTGGCTACTCTCATACTGTAAGCACAGATGACCTTTTATTTGTTCACGGATGTCCCTTTGAAGTCTGTTTCTGTTCATAAATTTCATAAGATCCGTCATTTTGTCCCTAAACTTTTCAGTCTTTGATCCTTTGACTATTAATGCTGTCATGTTACCAATTAAATAAGCACCAAGAACCATGTCAAATGATACATAGATCATTACGAATATCATCTCCCTCATGTTGACCGCATGTATATCTCCATAGCCTCCAAAACAAAAACAGATCACCCAGTATTCATTAGGAAAAACTTCCAAGAGAAAGAAGATTGTAAACAATTTAGAAAACAGTCCAAAGATAAAAATATCCACGCAAAGGTATATGAAGCTCAAAAGATAAAACCAATCACAAAATGCCACTGATAAAAGTTATATCATCAGATGTTAATGTTCAGTTCATACTTCTTTCTTTTTGGTGCAGAATATAAGTTTTATTTGAAAGAGAGAAAGATTACGAAGCAGAGGAGAATGAAAATAAGATAATTTCCTTAAAGAAAAATGCTGTAAACACAATAAAGACATCAAAACCAAAGAGCTATCCAGTCCCTTTGTGTATCTATCAAGGAGACACGCTGAAGGAAGCCATTAGCTGAAATCAGATAGGTGCCAGAAAAACAATCCCAACCCAAAGCAAGCTTAGGGATATATATTTCCCTCAAAGATCTGGGCATTTTGATCCCCTCAGATGCCAAAGAATGGTGCACAACAAAACTTTGCCCCAGTTTCTCAATCTAAACACCTTAAACTCAATTAAAGGCAAGCCTCCAGCCTTCGATGGCAAGTCAATTCCAACAGTATTCAATTCATACACTACCAAACTAGTAAACATCACTAACTGCCAACAACTATGTCAGATATCAATTGATTGCAAAACTAGTTTGTTGGCACGGGGCAAGGAATATAGAAAAACAAACTTGGTTCCACATAATTTCCGCATTATGTCAAGGCAGCTAAATATAAGTATAAAGCTGTAAAAGAGCTATCCTAAATTGCCTAGTACATCAATGCCCCTAACAAGAAGAGTCCTCAAGAAACCAAAAGCAATGTTATTAACTGTAGAAAGACATTAGGGGCTCAAAATAAATATAAAGAACCTATGAACAAACACACCTCCATCAAATTTGATAAGTCCATTGTGCTTAAAAATGTCAACAAACATGTGCATGCTCAAATAAAGAGAGCCTACTTCACCAATTCCTAAAAGTCTAAACTCAATTGTGTTTTGAGTTCAGTACTCTGTGAAATAAGGAACATGGGCTTCAACTGTTATAATACTTAAGTAGTATGTTCTAAATTTAAATTGATATGACTACTCAGAACAATAATTAACTAAGCATTCACACTAATTACCAAAATAGCTCCTTATGTAACTGCCACAAAGCTTCCTTTATTATGGTCAATGCTTTTGAGATTTGGTGTGTGGAAAGACAACAGCTGATCTGCTGCTGCTTTCTTTTGCAAAGCATTGAAGCAAAAGTGACTATGACAAAGACAAATTAATCAGCACTTGGATTCTACAAACAACGATGACAGAAAAAATGAAATAATTTTGCATTCTAAACAAGAAAAAAGTTACCTACCAACGGTAGCCATTGTAACAACAGAAAAATACAAAGATGTTGTGTAGCACTTCCAAAGATCAATTTCTCTGAAACTTGAATAACTAAAGTCCCCAAGCTTTAAACTTCCTATCCACGTGTAGCCCTCTTGGGAAGGAGGTAGTGTGGTAGCCAAATAGTAGAAGATACAAGCTGCTGTGTGGGTGCAGTAAAGTTCAACCACTATAAGTTTCACAATCCTAGTAAACATGTAATTGATACGTATATCCTTCTCCAACTTCTGGAAAAAATCTGTAACTTTGCGCACCCGATATAATCTAGTCCACAGAAGGTATCTCACTTCCTCCCTTCTTCCACAAGCCTGTAAGCTAAAGGTTTTTAATACAGTAAAAATTACAAAACCCAGATATCATGACAAAGCAGTGAACAGTTAGGTGATCTCATAATGTCTCAAAACCGCAATCAACAGGTACATTGACTAATATCTTGCTAAAGGAGTTGCACATTAAGTCACACAAAATCAAAATATACAAAATCTTATAAAAGAGCATACTAGATCTCAAGCAATAAAGTGCTGCATACATGGCTGATTACACACACAAACCCCAAGATTTGTGAAGCAACAAGTATTTCATCAATCTAATTGACTTGCATAGCTGTTAGATACAAAAAGAGTAACATCACCAAAGGGCTATGCTACATGCACAATTGTTGCGAGGGATTAATTCCTTCTGTTAGGTCACATTCTGCATATAAAATGCTCATAAAAATTTCAAACTTCATAGAGTTTGAACATGTAAAACTAAGAGAAAAAAGTAGAAATAAATTGCATCCATCTATCGATGTACTGAAAAAGAATACTGGGATGCATAGGC
Organism: Dicorynia guianensis; assembly: GCA_037013595.1. Classification (NCBI taxonomy): domain Eukaryota; kingdom Viridiplantae; phylum Streptophyta; class Magnoliopsida; order Fabales; family Fabaceae; genus Dicorynia; species Dicorynia guianensis. Next base: position 15,890,754 of record JASUAB010000002.1, on the reverse strand, counting down.
AGACCTTTTTCAGTAGTTGTTAAGTTTTCCATTTAGGCCAAGTAATGACAGCAAATTTAGGTGGGACTTTATTCACGGATCCAAGTATATATGGTGATTTTGAAATCCCAATTGCCCAATTCTAACAAGATATTGCAGATCACTAGACACCCTAAAGTCAAAGGATCACATAGTATCTGCATGAAACAAATAAGGAAACAATGGAATGGCTACATAGGTATTACTAAAATTACTAGAATTAATCATAATGAAAACCCGAGCAAACTGATTATATATCTATCATAAAATAGCAATATGCACCCAACTCTTATGCAAAATAGCATTATACATTCTAATGGATCAAATGGGAAATTTTGAAATATCAAACAGTTATCGATACTACTATAAAGAAAACTCCTCTTTTGATGTCGCCATTAATATTATATATATAGGAAAAGAATTTAAATGGAAGTTGGAAAAATAAAGTTCAGTTAGTATTATAAGTGATAACCGTAGTCAAAATGATTCGAAGGTACGGGAATGTAGATACTCAAAATTTGGGATAAAGAAGAAGAAATAGGACCTTGTAGATGATGTCCCAAGGCATGCATCCAAGAAGATCAAAGATGAAGCTAGATTTTAGATAGCTGTTTAAAAAGAATAAGGAAGTCATAAATCGATAGAAAAACGAGACACCCAAAAGACAAGCCGATGAGCTATGCCATTTCCGCATAAATCATGATTTAGCACCAGTTGCAGAGCTTGCCAAAGCCATAGTAAATTAGTAATACAGAAGAACTACATCCTAAATATTACATTAAATCACTGCATATAGCATTTACTTGAAAAAATATGAACGTACCGCAGAGCTATGGGGGTTCGCTTGTAGACCATACGATAGGTTTGGCTGTCTCTATAAGCTAAAAAGAAACGCAAAACAATGTCTACAAGAAAAGCTAATTGTCCAATGCTGTCCAGTATAAAGAGATTCTCTGGCAGCCCACGAAAGAATCCGAACTCCATTGGGGTGAAGAAGGATGAGTACACAGCCCATAGTACTATGAATTGTGTCCATGTTCGATAACACCTATACAGCAAACATCAATATTCACATTAAACTTATCATCTCGTTTCCTCATTATTATAAAGCATTGAATGTGTCAATTATATTTGAGTTAGCTACCAATATATCTTGTTGTAGATACGATTTTTTTTTTTTTTTCAATAGACACATGAATAAATGAAAGAATTGATAGAGACCAAGCCGTGATACCAAAAATGTTGAAATCCGACGTCAACGGTTCACCGAGTTTGCTTTGGCAATTAAGCAAAACCATTGTCATTGTCAACAAGCAACAATGCATCAAACCGCAAGTCCAGGACAACACTGCTTAAACATTTTTTGAGTTTACCGAGAAAAAATAAAAATTACAACTTCTCTAGCCGTTATCCAAGAAAGTTCCTCGCCACCGCAATCTGTTGGATGGACAAATTAACCCAAGATATACGAAGAACCAAAACCCAAAACTAAATTATTTCAAGGCCGCAAGTACCTTCAAAGGTCGACAAATTAACCCGTAAGAGATACGAATAAACAAAACCCAAAACTTAAGTATTTCATGCCCGCTGGTACCTTCAAAGCACAAAATATGACTTTACCATACTAAATCCGTAAAACATGATTCAGACCAACCATTCTCCAAGAAAAAGTGCTCTACCATATGATATTAGAGTTCCTCATAGGCAAGAATCATGCCAGTAAGAAAAGGCTAGTAATTGTACAGTCACCACAAAAATGAAAACATTATTCTTGCTTAAAACTGTAGGAGCCAGAATTGTACAGACATTACAAAAATGGAGCCCATTAATATAGATCCTTATCGGATTCGGAACCCCTAGCCTACAAGTATCTATGAAGGGGCAGATTTTCATAATCTGTAACCATCAGCGATCCTAGTGAAGAAATAAAATTATAAGAATCAGTAATTGTGTTATGAGTTATCGAGTTTCACGTGGAATGACAGCGTAGTTTGTAAGTTATTAGCTCTCAACAGCTAGATAACTTTAAGGTGTGATTCGTTCTATTGACTTATAAGAAATTGCAAGTATTCTTCCTAGTGACTTATAACAAATTGCTATTCTGAAAGGGCAGTTTCTTTTTTTCAAACGGAATCCCATCTAAACAGAAAAAATGATGGCATAAAAGTCGATTTCTTTAATAACAAACAGGTTGAGATTGTAAGTATTCTTCCTAGTGACTTATAACAAATTGCTATTCTGAAAGGGCAGTTTCTTTTTTTCAAACGTAATCCCGTCTAAACAGAAAAAGCTATGGCATAAAAGTCGATTTCTTTAATAACAAACAGGTTGAGATTCCATGGCAGAGGAACTAAGATTCTGGTCGGCGATGACGACAACAACTAGCTAATATTGCTCTTTTTCACTTTACAAAGAGAACGGCAACCAGCGGTTGATTTCAGTCCAAAAAATTCCACAATTCTATCCCCTATTGCTTGAAGAACCGATGGCCGCTGTCTTATTAAAGGCAATTGTATTTCAGCCTGAAAACCCAGGAAAAGAAAAGTCCCAGATGAACGTTTGTCTCCTTATTTATAGGGTCAGATTTTTCTTCGTTTTTATGTTTTCTTTTCTTTTCTGCTTTTAGCTTTTATTATGGTAAGTAGGATAAGAAACTACGGGTGCTGATAGGAGCACGCATAAAATGCGCACTCTAACTGTAAAATTAGAGAGAGACTGAACAATAACATTATTCAGCCTTCCAGAAACTACAAATCGTCCAACCGTAAGTAAAATCTCTCAGGCGTGAATCAATTACTAATCCATTAGCTTATATCGACATTTCGTGGTGGGACCAGCCGGTACAATGATGCCACGTGTATGACTTGGCGGGAGTGACGTTCCCGCCTTCCGCATTCCGCTTATTCACCAAGGCCAACCAAAACACAAATATTCTGAAGCAACAAACAAATCCATCCTGTAATCTTGGAGCGTTTAGGGTTGGAACCTTTTGACTTAAAAGTTAGGGGTGATAACAGATATAGGCATAAGCCAACTGAAGTTGGCACAAGGGAGATGGGGTCACCTCACCCTTCCCCACAGTTGGATTTCTTTAATGTAAAAAATACATATATATATATATATAGGTATAAAATTAAAAAAAATAAAATTTATATATTAAATTTAAAAAATATAATTATTAAAATTAATAAAAATAAAAATTAAATTCGGGTGAGTTTAATATTAATATTTTTTTTCCTATAAAAAGATAGTAGGAAGAGGAAAGGAAATGTGTAATTAACAATGTTGCTAGGGTCGTAGTAGTTAAACGGAATGAAAAAATGATTAGAAAGAGAAAGAGGAAAAGAGAAAGAACCTGTTATGAGGATGGATAACGAAATCTTTAGTGCAGCCTCGGATGCCATCGATGACGGCTAGGCTGCTGAACTTCCGCCGGGTCGAGTTGAGCCCCAACTGCTTCTCTATCAAATCGAACCGGCTCCCTAGCGACGATTTCAGCCGGTCAATCAAGTCCTGCGTCTTGTAATCTATTTCATCAAAAGAAGAAGAAGAAGATGACGACGTCGTTTGCTTGCTTTTCTCCTTTTCTACGTCCACCAGCTTCAGCCTCTTCCCAGCCATAATTCATGATTCTCAATACCTCAATGCACCACAACCGAGATCTTCAAGACCTCTCAGTTCCGATCCACGTACAATATTGTCTTATATATGAGCGCGGCATGTGCGATCACAGCGCTAGCTCTGCGGCGTCGCATTACCGGAAATTCAAGGGAAAAGCGTTATGTAAAAGTACCTTTTGATTTCTGCCACAAACTTCAGCGGATGGCGAGAAATCTTTTACATAAATCAAATGAAAGAGACAGAGACAACGGGAGAGAGAGAGGGTTCTACAACGTAGCTATGGCTCTGAGCAATGAGCATGGAATTGGAAAGGTCACGAGCGTTTAGGCGCAAAGAGAAACATAGCGTTCACGAGCCGAACGAGAAAGCAAACGATGTGGTCATCAACAAATTGCAGAATGCTTGGTTAAGGTTTAAAATCAGGAACTAAAAATGATGATTATGAAAATTTTTGAAAAGAGGGCGAGAGCGTAGAAAGGGACAGAGCGTTACGGGTCGATCCGCCGAGAGAGGATTTTTGGCGCTAGTTTGTTTTTGGTGCCTTCTGGACAAATAAGCGAAATCTGGGGAGTGGGGACTCTCCATTTTTATACAAATTAGCGTGTGGCCCCATGCCATTCACGAGACAACAATAAGCGAGTAATTGTATTGATATTACATATACTTGAAATCAATGTGTATCTTTGAAAATAAAACAATACTAATAAATGGTTCATGCTACTTAATTGCATCTTTTAAGTTATCCTGATACAAGCTATATATCTAGAGTTGATACCTCGTGAAATCTAAAAAATAAAAAATAAAACAATCTTTTGCCGTCAACATTGTAATTTTTTTGTAATTTGTAACAAAAACATGGGACAACAATTTCTCTCGTAATTTATTGCTAGTGGTCATAGCAAAGTTCAACAAGAATTGTAAATCAAAGTTTCCACTCTCGCCTTTTCACAAATAAATTTACAATGGGATATATCCCAATTGATTCTGTTATATGGAAGTTGACTTATTGGAAGAAAATCACTTAGTTTTTTTTTGGAGAAATAATATATTTATGTTAAAGATAATATATTTTTTATATTATCTTATAAAATATATAATATTTTTTAAATTTAAATAAAATTATAAAACTATTAATTAAATTTATTTATTTCTTGTTGTACATAGTTTAATGCGTAATTTTAAGATAGTAGATATAACAGAACTCGTCTTTTTATTTATCAAACAACATAATAGATATTTTCTATATTGCATATTAAGTGGATAGGCATAAGCTTAAATAATTAAATTTCTTCACTACTGATTCCGCAGAAGCATTAGACTAATGGTAAAGAGAAGTGTACTGAAATAAACCTGAGGTTTCATGCTAGCTCGCAGTGACTTGGATATATTGAAGCTATCCCTTTTTCATAAAGACCATTAATGGGAGTTACAATCATATCATCAACATTTAGATCGATCTTATTTCCTTGAAGACATTTGATAGAGTTGCTATAATATTAAATTGCATGTGATTAATTAAAATGATCAGCAGTGGTGGATTTAGGTATGGGACCAGGCCAACTTTCAGAATTTTTATATATAGTATACAAAGTTTTAAAATTATTTAGTTCGGCCTCTTTGAATTTTGTGAAGCCTTCCTTAATTTCTTTGAATTTTAAAAATTTTTATGTATATTATGGGAATTTTTAAAAACTTAGTTTGACTCTCCTAAATTTTGTAAAATATTATGTATAACTTGTAATAATTTTAAAAAATTTTTAAGCAACTTCTTATATATCAATCTTTTTTAGATCCTTAAAAAGACTTTTGAATATTTTAAAATTATAAAAATGATAATTTCTTTTTGCTGTATACACTAATCAACAAATAGCATATAATAACATATGTCGTCTCAGTCTCCTCAAAAAATATCCTAGCTCCACCCTTAGGTTTAAGTATGTAAGATAATAATATATTAGTATGCTTCTTATAAATTTCTTAACACTACAAGAAATTTTGATATTATCAAAAGATAAATTTTTATGTAAAAATCAAAAATTCATAATAAAAATTGCCAACAAGATTTTATCAAGGGATTTAATTTTATTGAGGCATTTATCACTCAATAACACTGAAATTTCTTATAGTGTAACATTTGAATGCCCCCATTCAAAAGCTCATGGTTATTAACTTATATGCAATCAAACAATTTTTCAAGAAAATATGTTAGCAGTTAGACTATATGATAAAACCAACAATAACTTGTGGTAGTCTAGAGAAAGACATCAATTCTATGTTAGCAGTTAGATTATTCGATAACACTATTGAAAAAATTGTGGTAGTCTAAAGAAAGACATCTATTCCAATAGCTTTGGAAAAAAAAAAAGTAATTCAGCGAAAGACATTCATTTGCACAATATTAATTAGTGCATATATTTCTGATTATATATATTTCTACACAGAATGAGAAAAAGAAAAACTCTGTAACTTCATATAACATAAGGTGAGAAGATATAATTAATTTAACGAAGCATCATCCGATCATGGTATGTACCTGGACTTTGCTGTGCTTAGGGTGTAAATGCTTGCCTAGAAAGTAATAATCCCATACCAAATTGTAAACTGTTCCTTCAAGAAGAAATTGAAGTGGGATTACTTGTCTTATTTTTTATTACCTTATGTTTTGTTTTGTTGTACCTACAAGTTGCTTTATAGTATATAATTAAGCAATTAGTTAGAATCCCATGCATTGAATGGATAACAATAATATTAAAAATAAAAGACTTAATTGCATATTTGGTTCCTCAACTTTGATAAATGCAGGAATTGAGCCCTGAAATTATCAATTAAAGCAATTGAGTCCAAAACTTTCAAAAGTGGAACAGTTAGATCCAAGCCTTGACAGGCTGTTAGTGGACCAAACAAGCTTGCTGACATGGGCACATTTTTTTGACATGGCATGAATGAAAGCTTGTTGACATGGCACCTTTTAAATGAGTTGGTAATCTACGTGGATATAGAAATTGACATGACACATTATATAATATTGTTGAGTGTTAATGTGATAAAAAATAATATTAAAATTATAAAATATATTTTCAAAAATCCTAAACCACATAACTATGTCTAAACACTAAAATAAAAAAGGCATATCAATTTCACGTAAGTCCATGTGTTTTTATAAATATATCAATTAGGTCCCTTAATTTTGATAAACCCTAAAAAATTTTCATAAATGCTGACATGATGATACCCTTAATTCTAATTTTAAAACCCTAATATTTTAAAATTTTAAACCCTAAACTTTAAAATCCTAAATTCTAAAACTTAAATCTTAAATTCTAAAACCTTAAATCCTAAATTATAAAATACTAAGATCCCAAAATCTTAAATGGCATCCTATTAAGGGTTCAAGGTTTTAGGATTTGAGATTTAGTATTTAAGGTTTAAGAATTTAGGGGTTAGGATTTTGAAATTTTAAGTTTTAGGGCTTAGAGTTTAGGGTTTAAGGATTAAGATTTTATAGTTTTAAGATTTAAGATTTAAGTTTCTATACTTTTAATATTATTTTTTGCTATATCAACAAGTAAAAAAACATATTATTGCCACATCAGCACTAAATAATATTATATAATATGCCATATCAGCTTTTGCGTCCATGTAGGCTGCCACCTCATTTAAAAGGGCCCATGTTAGCAAGCTTCCATCTATGTCATGTAAAAAAATATGTGTCCGTGTCAACAAATTCATTTGATCCACTAACACCTGATTAGGACTTGGACCCAATTACTTCAATTTTAAAAGTTTTGAATCCAATTGCTCCAATTGATAATTCAAGGACTCAATTGTTGTTTTTATCAAAGTTGAAGGATCAAATATGCAATTAAGCTAAATAAAAAATAGACATACTTAGGAAAATAATGTATTTTTAATATTTATTAAAATTATTGAAGTGCTAAAATCCAAGCATATTGCTTTTCAAATTTGACTATTCAAAACACACCATTTGATCCATGTGGACTTGAGTTGTGATTATCTTCACATTTAATATCACAAGAGATAATTTTGTGACATCTAATCCTAATAAGGACCTCCAACATAATAAGTTCGAATGTAGAAATTAATTACTTTTTTTAGTTGTGAAATCCATACCCAATTTAAATTTTGAAAATACAATTCGGTCTAGAAAAAGAAAAACTACTTGAAAATGGTCTATTGTCAACATGATACACTAACCTCCAAAGAATTCCCCGTGACTTACTAAAACAACCATCTTGTTGGAGTTTAGTCAATAAATATGTCACCATTTTGTGTACAATTATAATTAAATATCTAATAGAACCAACCATTTTAGTACTATTTTTCTCATTTCATGGAGCCACTTGTCCTCTTTAATGTGATCTGAAAAAGCAATCAAACAAATTAAGATCCTCTAAAGTGCAAGTTGCACTTTAGAAATAAAGTATAAGTGAATGACCATTGATGAAAAAATCAATGGTCATAATTTTTATCACGTGTATTACGATTAATAGACTTGAGATAATCATGATAGTTGATTTTTTCATCAATGACCGTCCACTTATACTTTACTCTTTAAAGTGCACCCATACTTGAAAGGATCCAAATCTCAAACAAACAAATAAACATGTAAATCTAGTCAATGTTAGTGATAAAAAAAACAATGAAGTTGTTTGTGGCCCAAACAAAGGCCAAAGTTGTGCCTTGAATCCAAACCCAAAGACAAGAAAGTAAACTAAGAGAATTTGGAAAAGAATTGACATACACATGAGAAGGTAAACAACAATTTTCAAATTGTGAACATATGAAGGGGGAGATGGCAAGAGGAATAAAAGTGGATATGTTTGAACTAAAACATTAGGAAGAGAATAAACTAATTGAGCTACAAGATAGGGAACATATCAACAAGGTATTATGGAGTTATATTAGTGAAAGCAACAACAATTGGTATAAAATTCTTTTGAAAACTTATTGGAAAAGAAGTCTCACTATAGTTCATACAATTGCACATCATCAGTATAACTTAAGATAGTATAACTCCACTATAAAAGCACTGATCCTAGCAATGATCTCAGTATAAAACTGCTCAACTCAACTTCTCAACTGATGAATAAAAGGAAGAGCATGGAGATAATGAAATATAAATGAGTGGACTTAATTAGGATTAGTCAAAACTCCCACAAAATTATAGAAAGAGGTGTCTTGGAGGCGAAGAGTGCAAGATGCAAGGCAAAAAACTAGCTCCTTACAACACTAAACAAGTCTATATTTGTTTTGTTCTATTACTATTTACAAGTTACTTTGAAATATATAATTAAGCTACAGCTTGGTGTTTTGTACGGTAAGTTGCCTATATATTACAATACAAGGTAATTTTAAAAAACCTTGACTATTATAAGTTAATGGGTATGACAAAGTGCTTACTTTTCTAGTTTCTCCCAAGGAGGTTTGCCTATCACCATTTGAAATGATGATGCATCCTAAGCTCCATTTGTCAATAGCAAAGGAAAGGTTAAGATGGGCATATTTCATTGTGGCAGCCTTCATAAGCTTGAATGAGAAAAAAGACTCAAAAAGGACATGTTATTAACCATTTAAAAGCCTATAGATGATTAACATATTTTAAATACCTTTGGAGCCATGCAGTCCTTAAATGAAAGATCATAGAACTTTCTTATAGACAGAGTAGATATATAAGTACCAGTACTATTAGGAAAAAATGAAAAGATGATAACTGCAACAAAAATCTAAGCAAGAAATTTATATCAAAAATAAATAAATACCAATAAGTGAGACTATTGAATCTAGATTAAGAGACTTTTAATCTACCCATCTAATAACTCTCACCAATAGATAAATAGTGTTTCCATAAAAGTTATGCATAAACTAGATGTAAATACAACTTCATGACCCTAAACCTTTGCCAATCCAAATTCTATGAGCTTGACGATGCATCAAGTAGCAAGCTCCCACCATTTATATCCCTAAAATGCAAAATCATTAATTTCACCAAACTCATAATAAAGAATAAAGCAATGCAAATAGACTTTACTAGCTAAAAAACCAAAAGAAGAATGTCCTTTATGAGATGCTTGGCTATATATAATGAGAGAACAAATTCAATATTATCTTTTGGCTAAAGTGCAAATGACCTTCTTATACTTAAGCACTTTTTTTTTTAAAAAAAATCTCCTCAACTTTTAAATTTTTCAATGTACTATCCTAAACTTCAAAAACTTAGCAATCCACCCTTCTATCAAATTTCCATTAAAAAAGTTAATAGAGACCCAATATCTCATTTTTGAACCCCAAATTTTCTTCCTAAACTCATTCAGTTACACTTGAGGAACTCCACTTTCTTCCTCTTCCAATGTTCTTATGGCCCTAGCTTCCATTTCTTCAACAAAATTTCATCAAGAAAATGAATTTTTTTTTGCTCTTTGAAGAAATGGTTGGTAAAATGAAAGCCATTGATCTTGAAGTTGGGCATGGAGATTTGGGCATGAATCAATACATTGCCCAAAAACTATACCATCATTTCTTCTTAATCTTCTTCTCAAGCTTGTCCTTCTTGCTACCAATGACTCGATCTATCTCCTTTCCTTTATTTAGCAGCACAAAAGTTCACATTGCCAACACTTCAAATTCCTGGGCCATCTCCTAGTGTTTATTTCCCAGCAAAAATAAAAGAAGAAGATTCAATAAAAATGGAAGAAGCATCAATAATGCAATGCAGGTGCTTACGGTGGACATCATCACAGTAAGTAGAATTGGCTATCTAATTTGTTCATGTCTTAATGGGAAAAGGGGCTTTAATCCCAAGGTTGTACATTGCTAGGTAATTGGTTGGACAAAAAGAAATATCCCAAATCTAGAGATCATATAATCGCATATGAAATCGAAAACCATGAATAAACCCAAATTCAGCATCAATGCTCTTTTAGGGCTTTTACTAATATACAGACAAGCATTCATAAATAGTTCCATAGCTCATCAAGTTGAATGATCATTGATTTTGATAGCGAACTAGTTCCAAATTTCATCTAGATACAAAGAATTAAAGATTTAAGAAAACCCAATTAAAAAGGAGTGATTGTGATAGTGTAAGTGCAATAGAAGCATACATATTTCTAGTTGCCATCAACAAAGAATTTCTTTCCCATGTTTTATTTTTCTTTTGATACCAATGAAACACTTAAAAACCACAATCAATGTTTTATGATTGTCAAAATTCAGCTATTTGCCCTTGATCGAAATTCTAACCATAATGCTCTGTGAATAATCCTAGGGCAATTGGAGTTAAAATGTAGAGAAATCCTTGATAAATGATTGAAGTAATAAAGTTTTCTGTTAACTTTAGTAACATAAAATTTGATGGAAGGTCTATATTAGAAAGTTTTGACAATTTAGAAGAGTACATTGAAACAATTAAAATAGAGGAGATTTTTTTAAAAAAAAAATGCTCAAATACAAGAGGTTATTTGCATTTTGGCCTTATTTTTTATTTGATTAAATATTTTACTTTCACCAACTACCATTGGCTTGCTCACCACATGTCAATGTATAGTCCTTCTAAGATGCAATAGATGAATTCCCAAAAAATAAATTGAGTATATTAGCCCCTTTCATCAAGCACCATTGTCACATATCATAGGCAATAATTTCTTAATTAAACCACAAATCTTGACAAGCAATAACTTATGATTATCTTGATGTCTCATTTTATTACTACCTACAAGTTTCTTTTAAAGTATTTAATTAAGCTACCAGTTGGTGTTTCATGCGTTGTATGTGCATTGCACGTGCATTACACATGTAAAAAGAACACAAACAAAATCTAAAGAAAATAGACAGCACCATTGTTAAGAAAATTATATATTTTAATATTTATTAAATTATTGAAGTGCCAAAATCAAATTATATATTAAGCTTCTAATTTTTAGATCCACATTATTTGATCCACATAGACTCAAGTTGTGATTATCTTTTGATTCAATATTACTAGAGATGTTTCTATGACATCTAATCCTAATAGTGCTAGCAATAACAACATCATGAGAAGGAAATGACCTCCAATACAAGAAGTTTGAGTGCAAAAATTAATCACCTTTTCTAGCAGTGAAATCCACACCCAAGTTAAATTTCCAAAATCCAATTCTTGGTTTTAGAAAAGGGGAAATTGTTCAAAAATTGTGTGTTGGCAGCATGATACACTGACCTCTAGAGGATTCTGTGTGACCTAGTGAAACAACCATCTTGTTGTAGTTTATTTGATAAAAATGTCATTATTTTGTGCACAATTATAATCAAATATATTATAGAACTGAAATTGTTACTATTTTCCCATTTCATGGAGCCAATTATGCTCTTTAATGTGATTTGAGAAAACAACCAAACAAATGACTTGTAAATTTGGTCAATGTTGCTGATCAACAAAACTACAAAATTGCAAGTGGGCCAAATAATGCCTAGAGCTATGCCATGGTTTCAAACCCAGAGTCTCATTTTATATTATCGTTTATGATGTGCCCTAGAAATTAAAAGCATAATTCCTAAACTATTAATAAAATTTGAAAATATTGGGCATACAAATAACAAAGTTTCAAATGTTAAGCATTATGCTGCTACGAGACTTTGGCACTAGGAAGCAAAGGAACTTTCAATTTGTGAAGCATACTAAGGAAAAATAAGACAAATCTTGACTATGATCAGTTAATAGGCTTGACAAGGTGTTCACCATTTACAACTCCCCTAAGGAGGTTTGCTTGTCACCATTTGAATGATGATGCATCCTAAGCTCCATATGTCAATAGCAAAGGCAAGGTTGAGATGAGCATCTTTCATTGTGGCAGCCTTCATAAGCTTGAACTAAAAAACAAAAAGAATAAAACTTCCCAACAAGTCACCCGTTCCTAAGCTACTCTAATAGAGGCACGCTTTACTATGTAATTCTTATACAAAATCATCCACTTGGGCTAGTTTTTGCTATCAACATTTTATGCATACACTTTGTTTTAACATTTCCTTTGCAAACAAAAATTTAAAAAATAATAATAAATAGAACAAAATAAAAGAACACTTCTTTAGGGAGACAAAAAACTTGCGTTTTGCATGTAAGTTCTCTTTAGTTGAAATAAAATTACATGGCATCTTGTTATTCATTTTAACTAACAGAATTTTCTATTTCATATGGAAAAACATAACCTTATGAAAGTATGCATGAATATGAGCAAAATGTCACATTTTCTAATAGGGCATGACTTCCATCTTTTACCAACCCATTCTTTGTCCTTTTATATTTTACCTATTTTCAACAAATCATAAATTAACTCGGTCTCCAATTCACTACCTTCCCACCAATCACAAGAATCTATTTATCCCTTTTCTGTCTTTTCTCCATTTTTCCTCCTCCCATTTTTTCTACTACCTAGGCCATATGCTGTTCTCTCGTTAGTCCACCTCTTTTTCTCCTAGCAAGTGAAAATCTACCCTAATTCCCCAGAGGATTTGGTGAGGAAAGGGAAAGGCCCTCTCCCATTTGTTTTAAAGAAAAAAGATGCCCATCTCAAGAATTCTCTCACTTTCTTCAAGGATAACCAATCCTCCATCTTTTCTATACACTCTCTCTTCTCATTCTTCTCAAAACCCTCATGAGAGCGCCTTAAAGAAAATTTTCTAGCCTTGAAAAGCTTCATCTCACTTCATCTCCTATTTCACTTAGGTATCCATTGCTCATGAGTTAAGCTTGGGTTTAGTTTTCTTTCACCTTACCAAAAGCTCCATTTACCATCTTGAATGCACGAAGCTAATTTACCCCATGAATGAAGAAAATCATTCATGCAACCTAGTGAAAGTTTCTTAAGGAATTTGATGAGTTGTGCTATTTAGCTCAGATTTGCTTATGTAAGGGTCAAATTGGTGGCAATTAAGGGAACTTGCTTTGGATCCCATAGAGATTTAGGCTTTAAGGAGGTTCATGCACCTAGGTAAAATTCACCCTCTCTAACCCCTCTACGTTGTTTTGTGGTATATGAGTTGAAATCTCTCATAATTTGCTCTTGTTAATGTGTATGTTGTTGAGTGGATTTAATGTCATGGTTACTAAAAAATTTGGAGTTAAATGCATTGGATTTGAAATGAGGAAGAATAACTTACTAAGAGTTTGCTTAAATGTGCCCATGGTAGATTAGTGTTTTCTAAAATCAATTTAAATACCTAATGTGTTTGGATTTTTCCCAAAGTTATAAAGAATGATCCTAAGCATTTTAAATCACTCTTGAAAAAATTTTGGAGCAAAATAAGGTCATTTGCGAGGTGATTTAATTTTTGTATCTCTGTTTTCTTGTGATGAGATAGATTCTAACTTGTCATAATATTAATTTGATTTAATTGTTTTAATGAGTTGAGAATATCCTGAAAATCTTTGTGAATAATAATCTTAGCTATCTTATTGATCTCGTGCTAGAAATTCAAGGCAAATTGAGTTCTCTTGCTATGGTCATATATTTTTTTCTCACAATGTCTAGATTTGAATGCCCAACATTTTATATATTGTTTTAAATTTTTTTTTGAAAAATTTTGTAGATAATTTTTGCGAGGTGAAATTATGAGGGTTCATTTACGGCCCAAGATGCCTTACATTTTTTTCTAGAATTATTGGGATCATTGTCTAATTAAAATAAATCTCTCAAAATAAGTCCCAAGATTTGAACTTAATATAGAGCAATTCTAAAATCAGTTTTCAAAATTAAATTGCTGGGCAAAGTGGGCTCAATAAATAGGAAAGAAAAATTTATGGGGTCAAGACAAGGATCCAAAGATCATGTCCACAAATGTTTACAATTTTTAGAACTCATTTAGATATTTAATTGGATTTTCCATTAAGTGCTATCATGTTTTGGTATTCTGAATTTGCAATTAAATTGGCATACTTGATCTAATGGTGGGATTTGATGTTTAGACATGAAATTGGTTAGGAACTATATCTTTGCATATGCGTCACATTAAATTAGATTGTGAGTATTTTAGAAGATTGAGCACTTGTTTTTCTTATCCACCTATGTCACTATGTGGTTACTCCTCTCTTTAGACCCCTCTTTCTAATGCTAATCCCTTTCAAGAATGGATGTGCTATAGATGTTCTTCTTTATGCCCCACCTTTTGGTTGAACTTCCCTAGAGATAAGGAGATAGTGAGAGAGAGAGGGACAAAAGAGAAGTTCTAGGAAGTGAGAGAGGTGTTGGAGAGAGAGAAAGGGAGGGAAGTTTTTGAGAGAATGAGAAAGCAATAGAAGTTTTCAAGAGAGTGAGAAGTTTCAGAAAGAGAGTGAGAGGGAGAGCGAGAGAGAGAGTGAGAGAAGTTTTAAAGAGAGGGGGGTGAGGGAGAGAGAGAGAGAGTGAGTGACAAAGGGAGGGAAAGAGAGAGTGAGAGAGAAATTTTAGACAGAATGCGAGACCAAAAGAGAGCGAAGTTTTAGACAGTGGGAGCAATTTTAGAGAAAGAGCAATAGAGAGATAAAGAGAGAGATAAGTTTTGGAGAGAGGGAGAGAAGTTTTAGAGAGGGAAAGAGCAAGAAAAAGAGAAGGAAATGTTTTAGAAAGATAACGAGAAAGAGAAGTTTTAGAGAGACAAAGAGATAAAGGAGAGATGTGTTGGAGAGAGAGGGTAGTTTTAGAAAGAGTGAGAGAGCAAGAAAAAAGGTTTAGACACAGAGAGATACATAGGGAAGGGGAAGAGAAGTTTTTGGAGAGAATAGTTTTAGAGAGAGAGAGTAAACAAGAGAGAGAGGAGAGAGCAAATGAGAGCAAGAAGAGAGAAGGGAGAGAGTAAGTGAGACTCAAAGAGTGTGAGAGAGAGTTAGTTAGATAGAGAGCAATTTTGAGAGAGTGAGAGAAATTTTAGTTAGAGAGAGAAAGGGAGTGAGTGAGAGAGATGGGAAGAGAGGAAGAGAAAGAGAGGAAGAAGTTTTAAGGGAAGGAGAGAGAAAAAGTGAAAAGAGAAGTTTTAGAGAGAGAAAAAGGGAGAAAAGTTTTAGATTGAGAGAGGTTTCCATGAGAGAGAGGGGAAGAGGTTTTAAAAATGCAGAGGGAGAGAAGTTTTGAAGAGAGAGGGGAGAGAGAGAGACAAACAAATAGAGAAAGAGAGAGACAGCAATAAAAGCTTTAAAGAGAAAAAGACAAGATTTAAAATTTCTCTATCTTTGTCTATAAAACTTCTATCACTTTCTCTGCCAAAAAGCTTCCCTCTCTCTCTCTAAAACTTCTCTCTCACTTTGTCTAAAATCTTTCTCTCACTCTTTGTTTGTAAAGCTTCCCTAAAACTTCTCTATCTCTCTAAAACTTTCTCCCCCCTCCTCTAAAACTTCTCTTTCTCTCCCTCTCTCTAATACTTCTCTCTATCCCCCTATATCTATCTCTAAATCTTCTCTTTCTCTCTCTAAAAATTCTCTCTCTTTTTCTCTAAAACCTGTCTCCCTCTATCACTCTAAAACCTCATTC
The DNA here is from genome assembly GCA_037013595.1 of Dicorynia guianensis. Classification (NCBI taxonomy): domain Eukaryota; kingdom Viridiplantae; phylum Streptophyta; class Magnoliopsida; order Fabales; family Fabaceae; genus Dicorynia; species Dicorynia guianensis. Next base: position 15,874,621 of record JASUAB010000002.1, on the reverse strand, counting down.
TCTATCTTAGTCTAAAATTTTTCTCTCACTCTTTTTAAAACTTCTTTCTCTCACTCTTTGTCCCTTTTTATCTCTTTATCTCTCTGTCTAAAATTTCTCTCTCATTCTATCTTAAACTTCCCTTCTTCCCCTTCTCTCTCCTTATCTATCTCACTCACTCTCTTCCCTTCCTCCCTCAAAACTTCTTCCTCTCTTTCTCTCTCCCCCTCTCTCTCACTCACTCTCTTTCTCTCTCTAACTAAAATTTCTCTCACTCTCTCAAAAACTTCACTCTGTCTAAAACTGCTCTCTCTATTCTCAGTCTCTCTTTGTCTCACTCACTCTCAGTCTCTCTTCTCTTTAAGAGAAAGAGAAGTTTTAGAGAGAGAGAATGGGATAAAGCAAAGTTTTAGAGAGTGACAGAGAAAGTGAGTGATAGAAAGAAGTAGTGAGAAAGAGAGAGAGAGTTAGAGAGGGAGATAGGGAGACATAGAGAGAGAAAGAGTAAGAGAAGTTTTAGGGGAAGGAGAGAACAAGAGAGGGAGAAAGAGGGTGAGTTGGAGAGAGAGGGAGATAGAGGGACCAAGACAAGTTTTATAAAGAGAGAAAGATAGAGAGGTTTTGTAGAGAGAGTGGTTTTAGAGAGAGGGAAAAAGAGAGAGAGAGAGAGAGAGAGAGGTAAGGAAAGAGATAGAGAGCAACAAAGAGTGAGAAAAAAAAGAGAAAAAAATTTTACAGAGATAGAGAGAGGTTTTAGAGAAGATTTAGATAAAGAGAGAACTTTTAGAGAGAGAGAGAAAAACTGAAAGGAGTTTTGAAGAGAGATATAGAGAAGTTTTAAGTAGAGAGAGTAATTTTAGAGTAAAATGAGAGAAAAAGGGAGATAGTGCGAAAGAGAAGTTTTAGGAGAGAGGGGGAGAAGTTTAAAGACACAGAGAGAGAAGGAGAAAGACAAAGAGAGACGTTTAGAGAAAGAGAAGTTCTAGAAAGAGAGAGAAAGAGTGTGAGAGAAGTTTTGAAGAGAGAATAGTTTTAGAAAGAGAAAGTGAGTAAATGAGGGAAAGAGGGGGAGAGAGAAGGAAAAATATGTTTTAGACAAAGAGGTTTTAGTGAGAGAGGGAGACAAGTTTTAGAGACATAGAGAGAGAAAGAGAGTGAGACGCAAAGAGAGACAGAGAGTGGGAGTGAAAGAGAGAAAGAGAGAGTGATAGAGAGAAAGGCAAGTTTCATAGAAAGAGACTAAGAGAAGTTTTAGGGGGAGAGAGAGGGAAAGAGCTAAGGAGAACTTTTAGAGAGAGAGTTAGAAGTTTTACATAGGAAGAAAGAGAGAGAGAGACCGAGAAAGAAAGAGAGAAAGAGACTATGAAGTTTTAGGGAGAGAAACAGTGGGAAAGAGAACTTTTAGAGACAGATAGTATGAAGTTTTACAGAGAAAAAGAGAGAAAAGTTTTAGAGAGAGATAGAGATGTGTTGGGGGAGAAGCAAAGGGAGTGATGTTTTAGAGAGAGTGTGTGAGAGGGAAATTTTAGACAATTTGAGAGAGAGAGGGAGAGCTATAGAGAGAGAAAAGGAAGCTTTGGAGAGAGAGGTAAAGAGAGAGAGAGTGAGAGAGAGACCTTTCAAAGTAAGGGTGCAGAGAGTAAGAGTGTGAAAGAGAGAAATTTTAGACAAAGAGACACACGGAGAGACAAAGAAAGAGAAGATTTAGATAGACAGTGAAAGAAAGAAAACTTGGTTCAAGAAAGAGAGATGTGAGAGGAGTTTGGAGAGAGATATAGATATGTTTTAAGCAGAGAGAGTAGTTTTAGAGAGAAAAAAAATGAGTAAATTAGAGAAAAATGGGGAAAGGAAAAGAGAAGTTTCAAATAGAGAAAGGTTTTAGCGACAGAGAGGGAGAAGTTTTAGAGACACAGAGAAAGAGGAGAGAAGTTTTGGAGGGATAGGAAGAAAGAGAGAGATAGAAGTTTTAGAGAGAGAAAGAGAGTGAGCAAGAGAGAGAGTGAGAGAAGCTTTAGAAAAAGAGAGAAAGAGAGAGTGAAAGGAGTTTTGGAGAGAGAGAGAGAGAGAAGTTTTTATCAGAAAGGGAGTTTTTGAGATAAAGTGAGTAAATGTGAGAAAGAGGGAGAGAGAGGGAAAGAGATATTTTAGATAGAGAGAGGTTTCAGCAATAGAGAAGGGAAGAAGTTTCAAAGACACAGAGAGAGAGAGAGAAAGAAGCTTTTGAGATAGAGAGAAATGTTTTAAAGCATGAGTGAGAGAGAGAAAAGAGAAGTTTTAGAAAGAGAGAGAGAAGTTTTAGAGAGAGGGAAAGAGAGTGAATGAATGATAGAGAGAGTGAGACACAAGAGACAGAGTTAGTAAGAGAGAGAGAAAGTAAGAGAAGTTTTAGAGAAAATGAGAGAGAGAGAGAGAAATAGAAGTTCTAGAGCAAGAAAGAGAGTAAGAGAGATACAAAGAGAGATAGAAGTTCTAGTGAGAGAGAAAGAGAGAGAGAAGTTTCATTAAGAGCTTCAAAGAGAAGCAAAGAAAGAGATGCTTAGAGAGAGAGAGATATATATAGAGAGAAGTTTTAGAAAGAGAGATAAAGAAACATGTTGGAGGAAGAGAGAATGTGTGTTGGGGGGCAAGAGAGAGTTTGTGTGTGTTGGGGAGGAGGGGGGAGTGGTGAGAGAGGGAGAAAGAGAGGGAGAGCAATAGAGTGTGAGAGTGAGAAAGGGAGAGAGAGAGACATGTTGCAGCGAGAGAGAGATAGAGGGAGAGACAGAGAGAAGTTTTAGAGAGAGAATGTATATTTTAAGAGAGAGAGAGAAAGGAGGGAGAGGGAGTGCGAGAGAGTTACAGAGTGAGAAAGGGAAAGAGAGAAAGAGGCTTGTTCGAGAGAGATGAGTTCCAAAGAGAAAGAAAGTGACATGTTGGGTAGAGAAAGAGAGTGAATTTTGGGGCCAGAGAGAGTGTGCTGGGGGAAGACATAGAGGCAGAGAGAGAGATAGAGATAGATCTAGAAAGAAAGTGAGAGAGAAAGAGGGTGAGAGAGGGAGGGAGGAAGAGAGAGAGAGAGAGAAAGCGAGAGAGAGTGTTTCAGGGGAGAGAGAGATGGAAGCTTCTCTTTCTCTCTCTATGATTCTATGTGTTTAAATTTCTCTTTGACTCTCAAGTGCTCTCTGTCTAAAGCTTCCACCTCTGTCTCTCTTTCTCTCTCTGTCTCTCTCACACTCTCTCTATGTCTCCCCCCTCACATGCTCTCTCAAGCCCTAAAATTTACTCTCTTCCCCTCTCCAGCATGTCTTTCTCTCTCCCTCTCTCCCTTTGTGGAACATGCCTCTCTTTGTGTCTCTTTCCAACAAGTCTCTCTCTCGCCCCTTGGCACTCTCCCTCTCCCTTTCATGCACTCTAACTCTTTCTCCTCTTTGTCTCCCTCACTCTTCCTCTCTCTCTCTCTCTCTCTCTCTCTCTCTCTCTCTCTCTCTCTCTGTTTCTCTCTCACTCTTGCTACAAAATGTCTCTCTCTCTCCTCGACACACAACTCTCTCTCCAACATATTTTTCTCTCTCTTTGAAACCTCTCTTTCTCTCCCTCTCTTTGATGCTCTCATTGAAACTTCTCTCTCCCCCCCCTTTTCCTTCTCTCTCACTCTCTTTCTCTCTTGCTAAAACTTCTCTTTTTCTCTTCCCTTCTCTCTCTCTTACACTCTTTCACTCTCTAAAACTTCCTATTTCTCTCTTTCTCTTCCCTTCTCTCTCTCTTACTCTCTTTCACTCTCTAAAACTTCTATTTCTTTCTTTCTTTCTTTCTCTCCCACTCTCTCTAAACCATCTCCTACTCTCTCTCTCTCACACTAACTTTCTATCTCTCTCTGTGTCTCACTCACTCACTCTCTTATTCACTCTCTTTCTCTCTCTGTAAAAGTTTTCTCACTTTCTTTCTCTCTCTTTCTAAAACTTCTCTTACTCTCTCTTCAATTTTTTCTTTCAATTATTCACTTTCTCTCTCTAAAACTACACTTTCTACTTAAGACTTCTCTATATCTCACTCCAAAACTCCTCTCACCCTCTTTATCTCATCAAACCAGGTTCTCTTTCTCTCTGTATCCATATTCTCTCTCTCCTCCCCCCACTCCCTCTCTCTAAAACTTCTCTCATTCTCTCTCCCCATGTCTCTATCTTTCTTTCCAAAACTTCTGTCTAGCTCTCTCTCTCTCTTCCTTCTTTGTCTAAAATTGCTCTTTCTTACTCTCTCTCCCAAAAACTTCTTATTTTCTCTAAACCTTCTCTATTTTCTCTTTCTCCCTCTCTCCCTTGCTCTCTCTCTTGTTGTCTCTAAAACTTCTCTCTCCCTTGCTCTCTCTCTCTTCCCTCTCTCTCTCAGTCTCACTCTCTCTCTCTCTAAAGCTACTTTCTATTTTTATCTCTCTCTTTCTCTTGCTTGCTCTCTCCCAAACTTCTCTTAGTCTCTTTGAAATTTTTCTCTCTCTCTAAAACTTTTCTTTCTCCCTGTCCATCCCTCTCTTTCTCCTCTTGGTTACTATTTTTGGAACTTCCCTCTCTCTTCTTTCTCTTGCTCAGTCTCTCTGAAGCTTCTCTCTCTCCCTTGCTCTCTTTGAAACCTCTCTTTCTATCTTCATCTCTGTCTAACATCATTATCTCTCTCTCTCAGTTTCTCTCTCTCCATCTTTGTCTCACTCTCTTTGAAACTTCCTCGTCTCTTTCATAGTCTCTTTGAAATTTATCTCTCTATCTCTTCCCCAACAGCATATGTGTCTCTCACTCTCTCTAAAACTACTCTCTCTTTAAAACTTCCCTTCCTCCCTTTTCCTTTCTCTATCTTGCTTGCTCTTTTTGAAACTCCTCTGGCTCTCTTTAAAACTACTCTCTCTTGCTCTCTTACTCTTCCTCTCTCATGCTCTCTCTCTTTCACCATCTCTCCCTCTCACTCTGTTTATCTCTTGCTCTTTTTCTCTCTCGATATATATATGTACGCCTATATCTCACTCTCCTTGAATTTCCTCCCTCTCTCTCTCTCTCTCTCTCTCTCTCTTGCTGTTTCCAGAACTCCTCACTCTATCTCTATCTCTCTCTCTCAGTCTCTTTGAAATTTTCTCTCTCTTACTCTCTCTGAAACCCCTCCCTTTCTCTCTCTTCAAAACTCCTCTCTCTCTTTCTCTTGCTCTGTTTGAAAATTGTCTCTTTCTCTCTCACTTGTTCTCTCTATCTCCCAGTCTCTCTAAACCTTCTCTCTCTCTTTCTCTCTCAATCTCTTTGAAGCTTTTCTCTCTCTCTTTCTCTCTCATTCTCTCTCTCAGTCTCCCTAAAGCCTCTTTTTCTTTCTCTCTCACACTCTCTCTCTTGTTCTGTTTGAAACTCAGCTCTTTCTCTCTCAGTCACTTGCTTTGTCTCTGTCTCTGTTTATCTCTTAGTTTCTTTGAAGCTTCTCTTTCTCACACTCTCTCTCCCTCTCCCTTAAACCTCTCTCCCTTTCTCGATTGCTCTCTCTTAAATTTTGCTCTTTCTCTCTCTCTCTCTCTCTCTCTCTCTCTCTCTCTCTCTCTGTATGTCTCTCTTTATCCTCTCTGAAGCTTCTTTCTCTCTCTCCCCCTCTCACACTTGCTCTCTCTAAAAATTCTCTCTTTCACTCTCACTATCTTTGAAATTTCTTTCTCTCTCTCTCTCTCTAGGACTTGATTCTTGTAAAGTATTAATAACAACATTCTTTTGTTTTTTCTCTTCGGTAAGTTTTAGGGCTTTTAATTTCTTATCGATTGCAGCTAGAATATTTGTAGTGGAATTTCCTAATTTTATTTCAGATATTTCTTCATTAAAAAATTTAAAAGGTTTAAATAATGGTTTTATTAGTTCTGGCTTAGAGTTACTAATAGTGGGAGTTTCTTTGGGTGAGACAGATAGAGCAATATTATAAACTACTTTATTAGTATAGTTTAATTATTCTTGAACATTTTTAATATCTTGTTTAGAGGCTGAAATACTAAGTTCTTCTCCGGAAGAAAGCATTTTCTTTAGAGGAGAAGCTATTATTTCTATATTATCATGATTTAAAAATATTATTTCTTCTAAAGGAGGAACATTTCCTATAATGTTTCTTCCTCTGGCTATTTTCCAGCTTAATGGTAAGGTTTCTAAAACATCTAATTGTAAGGTATTTAAAATATTATTTTCAAACCATTCAAAAAAAAGAATATGATCTTCTATTTTTCTTAGGTGATTATAAAATTCTTCCCTATATTTAGCAAGATCTTCTTGTGAGAAAGTTGAAAAATACCATTTTCTTTTTTCATCATTTTCAGGAATATAAAAAGTTTGTCTTATTTTTTCTTTATCAATTTCAAAAATATTTAACATATTTAATTGATTATAAGCTTCTATCTCAGATCTAGTAGGTGAATTACTAGCTTGATTAGTTGGAGTTTTTACTTGATATTCGGGTTGTGGTGTAACTGGATGAGGTTGAATTCCTTTAAGTTTTAGGGATTTTGGAATGGACCCTATGTTGACAGAATAACGACTAGGTTTAGAAGGACTCATTCTAGAGGTTATTCTTATATCTTTCATCCTCTCTAAACTTCACTCTCTCTCTCTCCCTCTCTCTCTCTTTCTCTCTATGTCCCCCCTCCCTCTCTAAAACTTCTTTTTCTCTCTCTCTTTGCGTCTAAAATTTCTCTTTCACTCTCACTCTCACTCTTTCTCTCTCCCTCCTTCTCTTGCTTTCTTTCTCTCTCTGTGTCCCTTCCCCCAACATGCTTTCTCTCTATAACATATCTCTCTTTGTGTCTCTCTCCAGCATGTCTCTTTCTCTCTATGTCCCCCCCCAACATGCTTTCTTTCTGCCCCAAAATTCACTCTCTCTTCCTCTCTCCAACATGCTCTCTCTCTTTGCAGCACATCTCTCTCTGTGTCTCTCTCCAGCATGTCTCTCTTTCTCTCTCTCTCTATCTCTCTAAAACTTCTTTTTTATTTCTCACTATATCCCCTCCCTTTCTCTCTAACTCACATTCTCTCTAAAATTTCTCTTTACCTCTTTCTCTTTACCTCTCTCTCTTTGCTAAAACATCTTTCATTCTCTCTCTAGAACTTCTGTCTATTTCTCTGTAACACTTTAGCCTCTCTCTCTCTCAAATTTCTTCCTCTCCCTCACTCTCCCCAACACTTCTTTCTCTCCAAATTCTCTCCCTCTAAAACTTCTCTCTATCTAAATCTTCTTTTTTTTCTCTTTCACTCTCTCCCCTTCCCCTCTTTCTAAAATTTCTCTCACTCTCTCTTTCTCTCTCCCTATGTCTCTATCTCTCTCTCCAAAACTTCTATCTCGCTCTCTCTCTCTCTTACCCTATCTCTTTGTCTAAAATTTCTCTCTCTTGCTCTTTTTCTCTCCTGAAAACTTCTTACTCTCTCTTTCATTCTCTCTAAAACTTCTCTCCCTTTCTTTCTCACTCCAACACTTCTCTCTCTAAAACTTCTCTTCTCTCTCTGTCTCTCCCCCTTACTTTGAAAGTTCTCTGTCTCGCTCACTCTCTCTTTATCTCTCTCTATGTCTATCTATCTCTTTGTTTCTCCAAAGTTTCCCTTTCTCTCTCTATAGCTCTCCCTCTTAGTCTGTCTAAAATTTCTCTCATGCACATTGTCTCTCTAAAACTTCACTCCCTTTCCCTCTCTCCCCAACATGTCTCTTTCTTTCTCTAAAACTTCTTACTCTTTGTCTCTATAAAAGTTCTCACTCCCTCTAAATCTGTCTTTTGCTTTTTCCCTCTCTTTCTCTCCCTAAAACTTCTTACTCTCTCTCTCAAACTTGTCTTTCCCTCTTTCTCTCTCTGTCTCATTCTCTCTCATCCCCTACAAAACTTCTCACACTCTCTTTCTAAAAGTCCTCTTTTTCTTTTTCCCTCTCTCTCCCTAAAACTTCTCTTTGTCTTTCTGTCCCTGACACTTGTCTTTCTCTCTCCCTCTAAAACTTTTTCCTCTCTTTATCTCTCACTATGTCTCTCTCCCACTCAAAAACATTTTTTGCTCTCTTTCTATCTCTCTCTCTCTCTCTATCTCTCTATCTCTTTCCCTCCCTCTCATTCACTTTCTTTCTCTCTAAAACTTTTGTCTCTCTAAAATTACTCTCTCACTCCCTTTAAATCTTTTCTCTCTCTCCCCTTCTCTCTCTAAAACTGCTTTTTCTTTGTCTCTATCTCACTTGCTGTATTTCTCTCTTTCAAACTTCTCTGTCTCTCACTTTCTCCCTTTAAAATTTCACACACACCGCCTCCCTTCCCTCTCTCTCTCACACACTCTCTCCGCTCTCTCTAAAATTTTTGTGTCTCTGACTCTCTTTCTCTCTTAAAAACTCCTTTTTCTCTCTCTCTCTCTCCCTCTCTATCTAAAACTTCTCTCTCTTTCTAAAATATTTCAGATTGACTCTCTCTCTATGAAACTTCTCTCTATCTAAGCCAAATTTTACAGAGTGAGTGAGAGGGGGGAGAGTATGTCAGGAAGAGAGAGGAAGAGAGACAGACAAAGATGTGGTGGAAAGAGAAAGAGTGAGAAAGAGTGAGAGAGAGAGGTGTTGGGGGGACAGAGAGAGACATGTGGGGAGAGAGAGAGAGCTGGGTAGAGGGGGAGAGAGAAATTTGGGGAGGGAGAGAGAGTGAGAGAAATAGAGAGAGACAACTTCAAGAGAAAGTAGGAGAGAGAAATTTAATGGGGAGAAGAGAGAGAGAAGTGTTCAAGACAGAGTGAGAGGGCGAACTTTTTTAGAGAGAGAGATTGAGAGAAAAATTTTGGTTAGAGTAGGAAAGAAAGAGAGTGAGTGAGAGAGAGACTGAGAAAGAGAAAGGGTGGAAAAAGTTAGAGAGAGGGAAAGAAGCAGTGTGTTACACAAGAGAGAGAGAAAAAAGAGAAAGAAACAGACATACTAGTAGAAAGAAGTTTTAAAGAGAAAGAGAAAGAGAGATAGATTAATACAAGTTTTACAGAGAGAGGGAGAGAGAGATGTTTTAAAGAGAGAGGGAGAGAAAGAGTGTGTGTAACAGAGAGAGCAGAGGGGAAGTTTTAGAGAGAGAGAAAGAGAAAGAAATGTTTTAGAGAGAGTGAGTGAGAAGTTATAGACAGAAAGAGAAAGAGAGGGAAGTTTTGGGGGGAGAGAGAAGGAGATGTCATGGATAGTGAGAGAGAAAGAGCAAGAGATTCAAGTTTTAGAGAGTGAGTGAGAAAGAGAGAAAGTCAAATTTCAGAGAGTGAGTGAGGGAAGGGGAGAGAGAGGTGTTGGGGGAGGAGAGAGAGTATTGGGGGCACACAGAGAGATTATTGGGGAGATAGAGAAGCGGGAGCAGTTGTAGAGAGAGAGAGATAAGTTTTAGTGAAAGGGAGAATGAGAGAGTGAGAGAAGTTTTGGAGAAGAAAAGAGCAAGAAATAGAGAAAAAGAAGTTTTAGAGAGAGAAAGAGAGTGAGGAAGGGACATGTTAGAGAGAGAGGGAAGTTTTAGAGAGTGAGATAAAAGTATTAAACACAGAGAGAGATACATAGGTAAGGGAAAAAGAAGTTTTAGAAAGAGAGAAAGAGAGAGAAGTTTCATAAAGAGAGTGAGAGAAGTTTTAGAAGGAGAGAGAAAGGGAGAGAGCATAAGAGAGTGAGAGAGGCAGAAGTTTTAGAGAGACAAAAAGAGAAGTTTTTGAGAGAGAGAGAGAGGGGGGAATTTTAAAGAGATAGAGGTAGACAAGTTTTAGAGAGAGTGATAGAGTGAGAAAGAAGTTTTAGACACAGAGAGAGACACATAGGGAAGTGAAGGAGAAGTTTTAGAGAAGGAGGGCAAGAGAGAAAGGAGTTTTGAAGAGAAAGAGAAAGAGTAGTTTTAGAATGAGAAAGTTAGTAGAGAGAGCTCTATCTCTCTCTCTCTCACTCACTCTTTAAAACTTGAATCTCTTGTTGTTTCTCTCTCTCTCCCTCTATAACATCTCTTTTTCCCCAAAATTTCCCTTTCTTTCTCTCTAAAACCTCTACCTTTTCTATCTCTCTAAAACTTTTCTTTCTCTCTCTGTGCCTAAAACTTCTCTCTCACTCTTAAAACATCTCTCTCTCTTCCTTTCTCTCTCTCTCTCTAAAACTTCTCTCCCACACCCTCTCACAGTCAATCTCTTCCTTTTTCTTTAAAACTTCTCTAACTACTTTTTCTCTCTCTAAAACTTTTTTATCCCACTCCCTCTCTCCAGAACTTCTCTTACACTCTCTCTTTGTCTCTCTTTAGAACATCTCTTTCTCTTTTTGTCCCTCCCCTTCTCTCTCTCATTCATACTCTTTCTCTCTCTAAAACTTTTCTTTCTCTCATTCTCTCTCTATCACTCTCTCTTGGTCTAAAACTTCTTTCTCTGCCCTTCTAAACTACTCTTAATAGAGCCCTTTCTGTCAAACTTCCCCCTCCCTTTCTCTCTCTACCTCTCTCATTTTCTCTCTATTTCTCTCTATGTCCCTCTCCTTCTCTCTCTCTAACACACACTCTCTAAAACTTCTTTTTCTCTCTTTCTCTCTCTCCCTCCATCTTCGCTAAAACTTCTCTCACTCTCTTTGTAATGCTTCTCTCTCTCTATGTCCCTCTCCTTCTCTGACTCTCTCTAAAACTTCTTTTTCTCTCTTTCTCTCTCTCCCCCCATCTTTGCTAAAACTTCTCTCACTCTCTTTGTAATGCTTCTCTCTCTATCTCTCTCTGTGTCTAAAATTTTTCTTTGACTCTCATGCTCACTCTCTCTCTCTTTAAAGCTTCCATCTCTCTTTCTCTCTCTCTCTCTCTTCCTCCCTCCTTCTCTCACTCTCTTTCTTGTCTCCATCTCAGTCTCTCTGTCTCCCCTCAGAATGCTCTCTCTGGCCCCAAAATTTGCTCTCGCTCTCTCCCCTCCAAACTCTCTCTCCCTTTCTCACTCTCTAACTCTCTCTTTGTCTCCCTCTCCCTTTTCCTCTCTCTCTCTCTCTCGCTACAACACGTCTCACATACTCCTCAACATGTGCCATCTCTCCCTCTTCCTCTCTCTCCTGCTCCCTCCCTCTCCCCAACAAATACAAATGCTCTCTCTCGGCCCCCAACACACACTTTCTCTTTCTCCAACATGTTTCTCTATCTCTCTCTCTAAAATTTCTCTCTATCTCTTTTTGTGTGTGTCTCTCTCCCTAAACATTCTTTCTCTGTCTCTCTATAATGCTTTGACTGACACTTCTCTCTCTATTTTTCTCTCACTAAAACATCCCTCACACCCTCTTTCTCTCTCTAAAACTTCTATTTCTCTCTTTCTCTCCCACTCTCTAAATCTTCTCTTACACTCTCTCTCACTAACTCTTTGTCTCTCTATGTCTCTGTCTCTCATTTACTCCCTTTCTCTCTCTCTGAAACTTCTCTCACTCTCTTTCTAAAACTTCTCTTTGTCTCTCACTCACTTTAAAACATCTCCGTGTCTCTGAAACTTCTTCCCCTCTTTCTCACGGAAACACTTCTCTATCTAAAGCATCTGTTCCCTCTCTTCCCCTCTTTCTCACATTTACTCACTTTCTCTCTCTAAAAATACTCTCTCTGCTTAAAACTTTTCTCTCTCCCCCCAAGACTCCTTTCACTCTCTCTCTTTCACTCTTTTTTAAAACTTCTCTCACTCTTTCTCTAAAGCTTCTATCTCTCCTTTTCTCTCTCTCTCTCTGTCTCTAAAACTTCTCCCCCTTCCTCACTGAAACCTTGATCTAAAACTTCTCTTTCCCTTCCTTTCCCCCTTTTTCTCTCATTTACTCATTTCTCTCTCTAAACCTACTCTCTCTGCTTAAAACATCTCTATATCTCTCTCCAAAACTCCTTTCACACTTTTTCTCTTGATTGAACCGATTTTTCTTTCTCTCACTGTCTCTAATGCTTCTCCTTCATCTAAATCTTCTCTCTCTCTCTCTCTCTCTCTCTCTCTCTATGCATGTCTTTTTGTCTAAAATTTCTCTTTCACTCTCTTTCTCTCCTGAAAACTTCTCATTCTCTCTAAAACTTTTCTCCCTTTCTCTCTATCTCCATCACCTCTCTCTCCCAAAATTTTCTCTTTACTTCTCTCCCCCCTCACTTTGAAAGGTCTCTCTCTCACTCACTCTCTTTGTCTCTCTCCATGTCTGTTTGTCTATCTCTCTCTCTTCAAAGTTCTCTTTCTCTCTCTATAGCTCTCCCTCTCTCTTAGTCTGTTTAAAATTCCTCTCTCACACACACTTTTCCTCAAAACTTCACTCCCTTTCCCTCTCCCCCCAACACGTCTCTATCACTCTCTAAAACTTCTCTCTCTTTTTCTCTACAAAAAATTGCACTATCTCTCTCTTGAAGTTCTCCTTCTCTCTTTCCCTCTCTCTCCCCCTAAAACTTCATAGTCTCTCTCTTTCTTTGAAACTTGTATTTCTCTCTTTATCTCTCTCTCTTCCACTATAAAACTTCTCACTCTCTCTCTCTAAAACTTGTCTTTCTCTTACTCTCATTCTGCCTCCAAATCTTCTATTTCTCTCTTTCTCTCCTAGTTTCTCTAAAACTTCTCTCACTTTTCCTATCTCCATCTCTCTCTCTCTGTGTCTTTCTCTCTACAAAACTACTCTCTCTCCAAAACTTCCTCTCACAATCTTTCTCTCTCTCTAAAACTTCTATCTCTCTCTTTCTCCTTCTCTCTCCAAAACTTCTCTGTTTGTCTCTAAAACTTCTCCCTCTCTCTTTCAGAAGCTTCTCTTTCTATCTAAAATGTTTCTTTTCCTCTCTCTCTATTTTTCTCTCATTTACTCACTTTCTCTCTCTAAAACTACTATCTCTGTTTAAAACTTCTCCATATCTCTCTCCAAAATCCTCTCACTCTTTCTCTCTTGGTTGAACCAAGTTCTCTTTCTCTCTCTCTCTCTAAAACTTCTCTCTTTATTTAAATCTTCTCTTTCTCTCTCTCCCTTCCTCACTCCCTCTCTCGTACTCGCACTCTTTCTTTCTCTCTCTCCAAAACTTCTATCTTACTTGCTCTCTCTTCCCTTCCCTCCCTCTCCGCAACACACATAAACTCTCTCTCTTTCCCCCCTCCAACATACACTCTCTTTCTCCAATATGTTTCTCTTTCTCTCTCTGAAACTTCTCTCTATATCTCTCTTTGTCTCTCCTCTCTCTAAACATCTCTTTCTCTAGCTCTCTCTGATGCTCTCCCTGAAACTTCTCTCTCACTATAATTTCTCTCTCTTACTCTCTTTCCCTCTCTAAAACTCCTATTTCTCTGTTTCTCTCCCACTCTCTCTAAAACTTCTTTTACTCTCTTTCTTTGCTCACTAACTCTTTGTCTCTCTCTATCTCTAACTCATTCTTTCACTCATTCTCTCTCTGAAACTTCTCCCACTCTCTTTCTCTCTCCTTCTAAAATTCTCTTTCTCTCTCTCACTCACTCCTTATAACATCTCTCTCTCTAAAACTACTTTCTTTGCTTAAAACTTCTCTATCTCTCTCTAAAACTTCTTTCACTCTCTCCTCTTTCTCTCTTTTCTAGAACTTCTCCCTCACTCTCTTTCTCTCTCTCTAGAACTTCTATCTCTCTCTTTCTCCCTCTCACTCCAAAAGTTCTCTGTCTCTCTCTCTCTCTGTCTCTAAAACTTCTCCCCCTCTACCCCAAATACCTCCCTTTATCTAAAACTTCTCTTTCCTTCTCTCCCCCTTTTTCTCTCATTTACTCACTTTCTCTCTCTAAAACTACTCTCTCTTGTTAAAACTTCTCTATATCTCTTTCCAAAACTCCTCTCATGCTCTCCTACTCTCACTCAAACCAAGTTTTCTTCCTCTCACTCTCTCTAGTGCTCCCTCTCTCCATCTAAATCTTCTCTTTCTCCCTCTCCCCTTGTTTGTTTGTCTAAAATTTCTCTCCCTCACTCTCTTTGTCTCCCAACAACTTCTCACTCTCTTACTCATTCTCTCTAAACCTTCTCTCCCTTTCTCTCTGTCTTCATCACCTCTCTCAAAATTTTCTCCTTTCTCTCTCCCCCTCGCTTCAAAAGTTCTCTCTCTCACTTTCTCTCTTTATCTCTCTCTCTATGTCTGTCTATCTATCTATCACTCTCTCCCCAAAGATTCCCTTTCTCTCTCTATAGCCCTCCCTCTCTCTCTCAATCTGTCTAAAATTCCTCTCTCACACACACTCTAAAACTTCACTACCTTTCCCTCACCCCAACAAGTCTCTATCTCTCGCTAAAACTTCTCTCTTGTTCCAGTAAAAACTTTGCACTATCTTTCTCTAAAAGTTGTCTTTCTCTCTTTCCCTCTCCCCCTCTAAAACTTCATAGTCTCTCTCTCTCTCTCAAACTTGTCTTTCTCTTTCTCTCTTTGTCTCTGTCTCTTCCTCTATGAAACTTCTCTCTCTCTCTCTCTAAAAGTTCACTTTTGCACTTTCCCTCTCTGTCTTGCTAAAACTTCTCTTATTCTCTCTCTCTAAAACTTGTGTTTCTCTCTCTACCTCTCTCACCTTTGCTTGACTAAATCTTTAATTTCTCTCTTTCTCCCCCACACTCTCTAAAACTTCTCTTACTCTCTCTATCTCACTAACTCTCTGTCTCTCTCTCTGTGTCTCACTTTATTCTCTCTCTCTATTCCTTTAAAACTTGTCTCCCTCTCTTTGAAACTTCTCTCTATCTAAAACATCTTTTTCCCTCTCTCACTCTCTCTCTCTCTCTCCCTCTAATGCGAACCCTACCAAGAATAACGAGACCCGTCAAGGAAATTGATTCCCAAGACCATTCTATGATCAGAGTTTTTTGTAGGTGGAAACCTTGACCCAATGTTTTTAAGAAACACGAACCTTAGTATGTGAAAATGCAACGAATGGGATAGTAAACTATTTGATAAGTCAGTGAACACCACAAGAACAAGTTCTTAATAAGTTCAGAAAGTTCTTCAAAGAACTAAAGAGAAAAACTCTCAATTTTTATCCAGAAAACTAATCTAAACTTCTCAACCTTGGTATACATATATATAGGCTGAGTTATTACAATGTGAAAAAGGAAACAAATAGCAAAAGGAAGGAAATTCCTAGAATTATGGCATGCTAGTTTTTACATGAGAATAATCAACCAAATAATTAGCCTAATGATAGCAATTGCTGAAAATATATTCCAAAAGGCTGAGCAAATCCCATAAAAAGGAAAGTTATCCCAAAAATCACTAGGTAATAATTAGCCAAATTGATCTCCTTGATTCTCTCAAATTCACATGCTTGAGCTGAAAGTAATCCTTCCATATGTGTGGGCTTCAATAAAAGGCTGAAAGTAATCCTTCCAAGTTTATAGACTTTAGAAAAAGGCTGAAATTAATCCTTTCAAATGTATTGGCTTCAAAAAAAGGTTGAAATTACTCCACCACTTGGACCAACAAAATCCATCCTTGATTTGCACTTGAGTCTAAGTATTTGGGCCTCAAAAAATGCTCCTCAACCCAAATGCTTTGCATCAATCCATTGAAAGCTTCCTTGAACCTTTTAGCTCTAACTTTTGTAACTAGACTACTTAGAATTTGAATTGGATCAGCCGTATTTGCCATGCTTTTATCATCACGTTTCTCCCTCTCTCTGATTCCACCACTGTACACTCTTTCTCCCAAACATCTCTCTCTCTCTCTCTCTCTTGCACTCTCTCTCCTTCCCTCTCCTCCCTCTATCTCTGTTGCTCCCTCTCCTATATCTCTCTATCCTACACATCTCTCTATCTATCTCTCTCTCTGTGTTTAAAGCATGTCTTGCCTTCTCTCTAAGAGTTTTGTCTTCTATGTTACAAAAATTTCTCTCTCATTCACTCCCTCTGTCTCTTAAACTTCCCTCTCTCTCTCTTTGTCTCTGAAACTTCCCTCCCTCTCTCTTTCTCTCCCTTCCCTTGCCACTCTTGCTCCCTCCTCAACACTTGCTCCTTCCCCAACATACACAATTTCTCTCTCCACCCTAACTCTCTTCGCCACTCTCTATGAAACTTCTTACTTTCTCTTTCTCTTTCCCTCTCTCTAAAAGTTCTCTCACTCTCTCTTTCTCTATCCCTGTGTCTCTATATCTCTCTCCCCCCTCCATCTGTTTGTCTAGGGTTTCTCTCTCTCACTCTTTTTCTCTCCTGAAAACTTCTCACTCTCTCTCACTCCAAAATTTCTCTCCCTTTCTCTCTCACTCCATCACCTCTCTCTTTATAAAACTTCTCTTCTCTCTCTCTCTTCCCCTTACACTAAAAGCTTCCTCTCTCAGTTACTCTTTCTTTATCTCTCTCTATGTCTATCTGTCTCTGCAAAGTTTCCCTTTCTCTCTCTATAGCTCTCCCTCTTTCTCAGTCTGTTTGAAATTTGTCTCACACTCTTTAAAACTTCACTCTCTTTCCCTCTCTCCTCAACATGTCTCTTTCTCTTTCTAAAACTTCTCCCTCTTTTTCTCTATAAAAGTTCTCACTCTTTCTCTAAAAGATTTCTTTTGCTCTTTCCCTCTTTCTCTCCCTAAAACTTCTTAATCTCTCTCTCTCTTACTCTATAAAACTACTCACACACTCTCTCTAAAAGTTCTCTTTTTCTCTTTCCCTCTCTCTCCCTAAAATTTCTTTTAGTCTCTCTCTATTTCTCTGAAACTTGTCTTTCTCTCTTTCTCTCTCCCTAATACCTCTCTTAGTCTCCCTCTCTCTTGCTCTCTTTCTATCTCTCTCTCTATCTTTGTCTATCTCCCTCCCTCTCATTCACTTTCTTTCTCTGTAAAACTTCTACATCTCTAAAATTACTCTCTCACTCTCTTTAAATCTTCTCTCTCCTTTCTCTCTCTCTCTCTAAAACTGTTCTCTCTTTGTATCTCTCTCACTCACTCTGTTTCTCTCTAAAACAACTCTTTCTCTTTCAAACTTCTCTTTCGCTTGCTTTCTCCCTCTAAAATTTCACACACACTCTCTCTAATACTATCTCTCCCCTTTCTCTCTCTCTCTCTCTCTCTCTCTCTCACACACACACACTTTCTCTCCCCCTCTCTTTAAAACTTCACTATCTCTCTTAATAACTCCTTTTTCTCTCCCTCTCTATCTAAAACTTCTCTCTCTTTCTAAATCATCTCTGACTCTCTCTTTCTAAAACCTCTCTCTATCTTAAACTTCTCTTCCTCTTTCTCTCCTCTAAAACTACTCTCTCTGTTTAATACTACTCTTTCTCTTTCTCTTCAAAGCTCCTCTCTCTCTCTCTCTCCCTAACACATGTCTCTCTCACTCGCTCTCTTTCCCTCTGTAAAACTTCTCTCTCACTATTTTACACTCTCTCCCTTTCTCTCTCTTTCCAAAACTTCTCTCACTCACTCACTCACTCGTCCCCCTCTCTATCTCTCTAAAACTTCTCTTTCCCTTCCTTATGTATCTTTCTCTTTGTCTAAAACTTTTGTCTTGCTCTATCACTTTAAAACTTCCCTCTCTTTGTCCTCCCCTTTCTCTTTATCTCTCTCAAAAACTTCTCTTTTTGTCTCTCTTAAACTTCTCTCTCATTCTCTTACACTCTCTCCCTTTCTTCCTCCTTCTACAACTTCTCTCACTCTCTTTCTGAAACGTCTCTCTCTCTCTTTAAAACTTCTCTTTCCCTTCCATATTTATCTCTCTTTGTGTCTAAAACTTCTATCTTGCTCTCTCACTCTCTTTAAAACTCTCTCTCTTTCTCTCTCTCTGTGACACATCTCTCCCTCACTCTCTTTCTCTCTTTAAAACTTCTCTTTCTTTTTATCTTTTTAAAAATTCTCTTTTTCTTTTTCTCACTCTTTTCCTTTCTAAAACTTCTCTCACTCTCTCATTCTCCCTCTCAGTACAACTTATCTCTATCTCTCTTTCTCTCTCTCTCACTCTCTAAAATTTGACTTTCTCTCTTTCTCTATCTCTTTCTCACTCATTCTCTAAAACTTGAATCTCTTGCTCTTTCTCTTCCCCTCAATAACATCTCTTTCTCTCTCCTCTCAAAATCTCCTTCCCTTTCTCTCTAAAATTCTACATCTATCTCTCTCTAAAACTTCTCTTTCTTTCTCTCTCTTTCTCTATACGACCCCTCTCTCTCTTTTTCTATGTCTAAAATTTCTCTTTCACCCTCACTCTCTCTGTGTCTCTTTCTAAAACTTCCATCTCTCTCACTCTCTGCCTCTCTAAAACTTCTCTCTCTCTCTTTCTCTCCGTGTCTAAAGTTTCTCTTTGACTCTATCTCTCTCTCTCTCTCTCTCTCTCACCTTCTAAAACTTCTCCTCTAAACGTTCTCTTTCCATTCCCTATGTATGTCTCTCTGTATGTAAAACTTCTGTTTCACTTTCTCACTCTTTCTAAAACTTCCCTACCTATATTTGTTTAAAACTTCCTTTTCCCTTTCCAAAACATCTCTCCCTCATTCTCTTTCTCTCTCTAAAACTTTTCTTTTTGTCTTTGTCTTGCTCTTTACCTCTCTAAAACTTCTCTCACTTTCTCATTCTCCCTCTCTCTAAAATTGTGCTTACTCTCTAAAACTTATCTCTCTCTCTAAAATTGCACTCACTCTCTAAAACTGCTCTCTCTTTTTCTCTCTCACATTCTGTCTAAAATTTCTCTCTCTCTTACATGCCCTCTCTCTCCCTCTCCCTCTCCCTCTCTTTGTCAGTCACTCTCTTTCTCTCCCTCGTTCTCTTGCTTTCTGTCTAAAATTTCTCTCTCACTCTCTCTGTCACTCATTCTCTTTGTTTCTCTCTCTCTCCCTCCCCCTCTGTCTAAAACTTCTCTTGCTCTCCCTCTTTTTGAAACTTCTATCACTCTCTCATTCTCTCTAAAAACTTCCCTCCCTTTCTCCCTCTCCAACACCTCTCTCTCTTTCTACATCTTCTCCATTGTCTCTCACCTCCTAATCTCTCTATGTCTGTGTCTCTCTAAAGCTTATCTTTCTCTTTCTCTTGCTGTCTGTCTCTGTCTCTGTCTCTCTCTCTCCCCCCTTTCTTTAAAACTTTTCTCTCTCTGTATCTCTAAAACTTCTCCCCCTCTCTCTCGCTGAAACCTCTCTCTATCTAAAACTTGTCTCCCCTCTCTTAAAACTTTTGTGTAAAACTTCTTAGTCTCTCTTTGAAACCTCTATCTAAAACTTCTCATTCTCTCTCTACCTCTTTCTCTCATTTACTGACTTTCTCACTCTAAAACTACTCTCTTTGCTTAAAACTATACTTTCTCTTTCTCTCCAAAACTTTTCTCACTCTCTCTCCCTCCCCCTTTCTAAAACTTCTCTCTTTCTCTTTTTCCCTCCCTAAAACTTTTCTCTCCCTCCTTGCCCATCTCTCTCTCCTTCTCTCTATCTCTCAAAAAACTTCACTTTTTGTCTCTCTAAAACATCTCTCTCACACTCTCTGACACTTTCTCCCTTTATCTCTCCCTGTACTCTCTCTCCCCCTATCTGTAAAAGTTCTCTCACTCTCTTTCTAAAACTTATTTATCTCTCTAAATCCTCTTTTTCCCTTCCCTATGTATCTCTCTGTATCTAAAACTTCGATCTTGCTCTCTCATGCTCTCTAAAATGTCTCTCTCTCTCTCTGACACATCCCTCCCTCACTCTTTTTCTCTCTCTAAAATAACTCTTTCTTGCTCTTTCCCTCTCTAAAACTTCTCTCACTTTCTCATTCTCCCTCTCTCTAAAGTTTATCTTTCTCTCCCTCCCTCCCTCTCCCACACACTCTCTTTCTCCCCCAATACAAACTCTCTCTATCTCCCACCACACGTCTCTTTCTCTCTCTCCCCCCAATACAAACTCTCTCTCAAATATACACTCCCTCTCTAAAACTTCTTTCTCTCTCTATGTTTCTCTCTCTCCCCCACCACTCTCTTTCCCTTTCTTACTCTCACCCCCTCTGCCTCTCCTTCTCCCTCTCACTTTCTCTGTCTGTCTATCTATTTGTCTCTCTCTCTCTCGCTCTCTCTTTCACTCTCCAACATGTCTCTCTCTCACCTTCTATCTGTTCTTTAATATTTTTAGTAAGTAAAAATTCATTAGGAAGACATATCCCATTATTACATATATAAGAATTAGTCAGCTTATATTTAATATTCATACTATGACTACTAGCAGAATATAAATTTTGAAGAGTTTTTTGATAATACTGAGTAGGTATTATGCCTTCTTGAATATAGTTTAAATCTACTCCTGAATCTATAAGAGCAATAAAGGATTTATGAAAACTATTTCCAATTCTTAAATCTACTTTACAGCGCCATTTTTGTTGAAAAAAAGTTAATTTTTGTAAAAATTCATTATCAGGAGGTTTAGGATTAGGAAAAGATATATTAGGTTCGTTTTCTATTTCTAATGAACTTATCCTGTCTTAATGATATTAGAAATAATTTGTCCATATGTCATAAAACTGAGACTTAAGGTTTCATGTTCTAACCTATCTTTAACCTTTTGAGCGAAGGCTCTAGGTAGTCCTGAGATAATTTTTTCTTTCCAATAAAGAGCAGAGGCATCTTGCCTAACTAATAGTTTAGCTAAAAAATTATCTTTATACCAACGAAAATCAGATAATCTAGGACATCTTAAAGCATGTAATATTTCACTTGATCTTTCTTCAAAAAGTTTAGGATCTCCTATAAAGTTTTGGGAGATGGCTAGGATGAGAGACTCGACTTGAGTTCCTATTTCTTGTCCTGTTGAAGGTTCGAGTTTTACAGCATTTAGAATAGTAAAACGATCATTTTCTGAGATTATATTATCCCACCAGCCTTTTAAAATTCTGGTGAAACCAGAGACTAAGAGTTGGGCTGCATGCCTAGAGTTATTGCCATGTTTAATATAAGCAGTAGAGGCCATGGTCATAGAATTTAATTTGCGTAAAATCAAATGTTCTGTAAGGCCATCGATATTCCATTCGATAATACTATTACCATCAAAAGCAGCTGGGTTTTCCAAATCCCATTCTTCATGCCAAATGTCTGGAAGTGTTGGATGGGTATAATAATTTTGGGAAATAAGATAAGGTGTTTCTACTTGATATTCTGGCTGTGGAGTAACGGGGTGAGGTTGAACTCCTTTTAATTTTAAAGATTTCGGAATAGAGGTTGATCCTATGTCGATAGAATGACGACTAGGTTCAGAAAAACTAGTTCTAGAGCTTATTCTAAGGGACGGACTTCGTCTAAAATCTAGGATTATATTTCCTTATTTATATTCTATAATATTATTAAGAAAAGGAGGTTCTTCCTTTTCGGGGGTAAGAATATTCTCGAGATTCCATTCTAATCCTCGAGAAATTTCTTCATGATTTAAAAGTTTAGGGGTAACATAATTAGAGTGATTCAAATTTATTTGTAGAAGAAGGGTTTCTGATTTAGAAGAAACATTTAAGGCTTTAGGTTTAATGTTTGTTTTCATTACTTTATAGTATAATTTATATACTATAGCTAAAGGATAGGAATTAGGGTTTCAAATTCCTTCAGGGATTTTAACATCTAATTTAATATTATGGTGAAAATCAAATGTTCTTAAATCTGTAGTATAATTTGCAAAATTATTAAAGAAAGTAGGACCATCATTTAAATTAGCTTCTATTATAGATAATAGTTGATCTTTAAACTTAACGGGTCTTGAGTCTCTTAGCACAATACAGACAGGAGTGTCTATTCCTAGTCTATGTAAAGGCTTTATTGCTACTTGTATTAATCCAACATGGATGAATCTGAATCCTTTCTTTCGATGTTCTTTTATTAAATCTACTGTTAAGAGATCAATAGTTTCTTGAAGATTTTCTAAGGCTAACGTATGTTCTGCTATTTTAATAACATAGTCATGGGTCAAATGGTCTAATATACCTACTTGGTATACTTGACTAATCTTATGTTCAGGAATTGACCAATTTTTAAGTTTTTGTTCTACATCTTCTATAGTAGCTTCCTGTTTATTAACTAAAGTATAATCCATAACACTCTTATCCTCTTGATTTTGTACCCAACTTGGTTCTCCTTCACCTATTTTCTCTTTTCCTTTAAACAATCTCTTCATCTTGTCTACTAGAGTTAATTAAATCCTAAAGTCTATAGGTTCCACTTAACTAGCTTCCTGTAGTGAACACGTCTTACTGCCAGTCCAGGTCTTACGGCAGTTCTGCTACCTTTCTAGTTCTAGTGGTTCTTCTAAACTTGAGAACTTAACTAATTATAGTAGTACCAACAAACAGATTGCTTAAATGTAAAAGATAGACACTAGGCTCTAATACCAGATGTATACAGGATCAACAAAATTAGGGTAGTTTAATCGAAGAATATGAAAAGGGAAATAATAAGAAAGGATAAGAGGATTTCTTATCCACGAAATTCTATTTAATGGAAAATAATTAACTGGAATACAAATTAAATACGGAAAGTTTAAAGGAATGCAAATTAAAAACATAAATTGCAATTTTAACTGAAAGAATAAAATAAAGAAATTATTTTCTGATGCACAGGATCCTCGTAGGGCAAGTGTAGAGCATACTTAAATCAAAGTTTATTGAATAAAAGATTCTTACAGTGATTGAGAGCTTTACAAAGAGAGATTACAGTGACTTTTCTGATATCTATATTCGCTCTGCTTGAGCACAAAAACAAAGGGGAGATTTATAGGGGGAGCCGGACATCAAACTTTATTCAATTTAGTTTGATACGTTGGACTTTACAAGATTATTCAAAAGAGCTTAATTCGGAGCTCAAAATTTTGAATTCGGTTTAAAGAGGATGACAGCTGGTTCGACAGCCAATACTACTTTATCAAAAGAGATTCTTAACTAGTCTTTGTCAGGGATAGCTTGTCCTGATAGAAATTCTTTCAATACTTTAATTATGGTGTCGGCTGTAGGTGGACCCATAGCAATCATCTTCATTTTGCAGATGAGCAGGATAGCTAGGGTTAGTCTCCGCTTCTTGGGAAGGCTCTTTGTCAGAGTCAATAGATGAGGCTAATTCCATTAATTGCTTTTTATATACTTTAAGTTGGGCAGGACTTAAAGTAGATAAATTTGGCAAAGAGACAAGTTCTTTATTCTTTTCAGTTTTTATTGAAGAACTAGCAGCTTGCTGATTCTTCCAGAGAAAAAACCTTTCTTCAATAAGAGATTCATCAAATTTAATCCACCATTTAGATTGAACAGTTCTAACCAAGGACTGTGGATATCCTGCTGGTAAAACTTGATCAATATTATATCTGGTCTGCATGATCCATTCAATTTTTGTGATAGAACAAAACATTAAGAAACGTTTCTACATGGAAATATTAGTGGCCATCTTTTTAAAACTTTCATAAGTTTTCTTGGTGGTAGGAGGAAATTGTCCTAGCAAAGGACTGAAATAGAGAAACCATTCCAAGAACCAATTAGGATAGCTAGTCTGGTGATTATTAAAGCCAAGAAAACAGGAGTGGGTAGGGCAAAGTTCATATAGGACATTATACCATGCTTGCTGGTAGTCAAAATAATCATAATAAGGAGGTTCAAAAGAAAAAGAGAATTTCTTAGCAATAAAAGGATGTTGATTCCACTCAGTAAGAGTAATTACTTTAAGGATTTAAAGACGAGAATAGGTGATAATAGAATTGTTTTTAGGGTCATAATCATGAATGATTTGGCCCGAATCGGTATCTATTAAAATAGCCTGATAATAGGTTTTAGATTTCTTAAGGTCATGGGGAATCCAGGACCATCCTTTAGGAAAGCATTGGGCAGCTATTTCAAAAGGTTTAAAATTGAGGTGTTTAGGCTCAAGTGTTATGATGGGTAGAGGAATGCTTTTATTTTTAAATGTGCAAGGATTAGGCTTAGGAGTTCTAATAGGTGAGAAAGGTGGTCTTAAGGGAAGGAAGTGGCTGGCTTCAAAAAGAGAAGTTTGGGAGATTACCGAAGTTGCCGGTCTGATATTAGCTTTAGAAGCATATGAAGTACCTGCAGAGAAAATATTAGATTTAATAAGGGTTAGTTTGCTTAAAGCAAACTGTGATCTTGTTAATGGCCGTGAGGGCTGCTGTTTATCACTCATCTTGATCCCTGCAAGAATTCCCGAGTCAGAAAGTCAGGAAGACTATTCTGCTCTCCTTTGATATGCTCAATTTTAAAATCAAAACAAGAAAGTAGAGACTGCCATCTGGCAAATATTTGTTTGCTAACAAGATTTTTAACATCTTTTTGTAAAATGTCTTTTGCAGCTTTACAATTATTTTTTAATAAAAATTCTTTATTGAATAAGTCATGTTGGAATTTTGAAATACATAATACAATTGCTAAAATTTCTTTTTTAATAGTACTGTAATTCTTTTGAGGAGAAGTCCAAGCACTGGAATAATAGCGAACAATTTGTTCTTTAGTGTTTGGTGGAAAGAATTGTTTTAAAATTCCTCCGAATCCAATTTCAGAGGCATCACACTCAATTATTAAAGAGGCATTAGGATGAGGTATACCGAGACAAGGAATTTGCTTTATTAAAGTACGAACTTTAATAATGACTTGGGTCATTTCATCTGACCAAGGAGGAGGATTCTTTTTTAGTCTATTAAAAAGTGGTTTACAGATAAGGCGAATATTAGGTATGAAATCAGCAACATAATTAAGACAACCTAAAAATCTTTGTAACTGGGTCTTATCTTTTATTTCATTAGGAAATTTTTCAGCAAACTCTAGACTCCTAGAGATAGGGGTAATTGTCCCTAGATGAATAATATGACCTAAAAATCTTATCTGAGTTTGAAATATTTTAATTTTCTTTTCAGAAACCATTAAACCATTATTTTTAGTTGCTTGTATAAATGTTTTTAAGTGTTTAAAATGTTGATCAATTGTTTTAGAATAAACTAAAACATCATCTAAGTAGACAATTATAAAATCTGAATAAGGATAGAAAATTTAATTCATTATATTTTGAAATTCAGAGGGAGCATTTTTTAATCCCATAAGCATTACATTCCATTCATACTGTCCAAAAGGAACGGTAAAAGCAATTTTATACTTGTCTTCTTCTCTAAGCTGTATTTGATAAAATCCTGATTTCATATCAAATTTTGAGAAAATAAATGCATCATATAATCTTCCTAAAAGGTCCTTTTTATTAGGGAGAGGATATCTAATCCATTTTAAAGCAGAATTTAAAGGTTTATAATTAATTACCATTCTAGGAGCTCCTCTTTCTATTTCTAAGGCATTTTGGACATAGAATGTTGCACAGCTCCAAGGGGATTTACTTGGTCTAATTAATTTTTTAGCAAGAAAATCTTGAATTTCTTTTTTACAAAATTCTAAAGTTTCGACATTCATGTGAATGGGTCTAGCTTTAGTAGGAATTTTAGTTTCATCAAAAGTACTTTCATAAGGAAGAGAAACTAAATGTGTTTTTTATTCCAAAAGGCATTAGGAATATTAGCACAAATTTCTATTTTAATTTGTTTTTCTATTTGACTTATCTTTTCTTGAATTTTAGGAGAAAGTAATGATTTTTCAATATTTTTATAGCTAATTTCATTTTTAAGAAAATTAGCTTGATTTTCCTTTTGTTGTAGTAAATTAAAATATTGATTTTCTAATAACTTAATCTCTTTTTCTTGAGTAGGTTGTACAAATTCAAAGAAAAGTTCTATATTATTAACAAATGCTTTTATACCTTGTTCTCCTATATAATGAATAGGATAAATTTGGACTAAAAAGGGGGTTCCTAAAATTATCTGTTCTTTAATATTTTTAATAAGTAAAAA
The DNA here is from genome assembly GCA_037013595.1 of Dicorynia guianensis. Taxonomy (NCBI): domain Eukaryota; kingdom Viridiplantae; phylum Streptophyta; class Magnoliopsida; order Fabales; family Fabaceae; genus Dicorynia; species Dicorynia guianensis. Next base: position 15,848,964 of record JASUAB010000002.1, on the reverse strand, counting down.
TTCATTAGGAAGACATATCCCATTATTACATATATAAGAATTAGTCAACTTATATTTAATATTCATACTATGACTACTAGCAGAATATAAATTTTGAAGAGTTTTTTGATAATACTGAGTAGGTATTAAGCCTTCTTGAATACAATTTAAATCTGCTCCTGAACCTGATGAAGCTGGGATTGTGTGTGTTTCTCTATCGTGGATGTAACTGATTCATCTTTGGAGATTAATAAACTTCAACTCAATACACGTGGATTTATAAATTCTAGGAGAATCACAGTTAATAATTTAGAGCTTATTAGAAGAAGACAAATAGTGGGAAACACAGTGGAGGGACTAAGAGATTTGATGTGAAGTTATGAAGCTCAGAAGCTCCATGTATGTAGATGAGAACATCTAGACAAATAGAGGAAAAGTCAGGTCTATCAAGGGGTGAATTCTATCTTTCTTAAGATTGTTCAATTCCTCTCTTGAGCTCTAGGCTCAAGAGAGAGCCTGCTGATCAAGGTCTGAAGAAATTAAATTTAATTGTTATCTATCACTATACACAAGTGACATTGTATCTGAGCTCCATCATGAAGTGGAAAGTGATTCTTACGAAGATGGATGTGAGAGCTCCGAGCTCCATTAGGGAAGTGAAAGTGATTCTTCCAATAATGAGGTCGTCATGCTAATAATAGTTAATTGGACTTTGATTTAAATATAATGGTCCTCTTTCTACGGTGCTAAGTTTTCTTCTACTTCATATTGCCTTTGATAGGTGGCTCCCTAAAACACAATTGGAGATGTTACTTTCAAAATGGTTAATACACTCACTAAGCATACAGGGCATCCACAATAGAAATTGAGTTGTGGTGGTCATAACATTCAAATAAACTGCCAACACTTGAAAAAATTGCTGTAGCACCAAAAGGCTTTAAATATTCTATCACAAATTTCAATAGTAATTTGGTAAACTAAAGAAAATTGTACATTTTCTGTTAAAGGTAAACTTTAGGAAAATTTGTTATGTATTCTCATTATTTACTATACATTTTGTTTAAGAAATAGGCACAATTAGAATCCAAAATTCTTAGGGTTCAAATTAGAAGTAATCCACTCTCAAACTATACAATTAATTTTTGAATTTTACCAAGGAACACATAATGTTGAAAGCCCATTTTTACTTAGGAATGATTTAGCTAATTTAATATAAGGAACATAGCATCTCTATTATAACTAAAGCCCTTATAAATTTGCAGCATGATTATATATATTTAATAAAATTTTTAAAAAAAATGAACATACCAGCACTAGAGTTGAGTTTGTCTAAACAAAGGATATGCATTCATTTAGGAAGATCAAGATTTAAGTGTATACCAGCAATATTCTGCATTCAAAGTTTAGGGTTTAGCAAGAATATGAGTAAATTTGATCGTAACTTTATAAAATGGTTAGATCTTGCTTCAAGAAAGACAAGTCTTTCCTAGTACTTGCCCATAAATTCTGAAAACTTTCAGTTATCATCATTATGATTTTGGAGGAGAGCAGGACCTGAGCAAAGCAGGAAAGGAAGCTTCGTTTGTAATGGAGGAAACATAGAGAGAGAGAGAGACAGAGATAGAGAGAGAGAGACAGAGAGAGAGAGACAGAGAAAGGGAGAGAGAGTGCATGCGACAGTAAGGGAGAAGCAAAAATTGCAATAAATAGTGGCTGAATTTATTGCCAGTAGCAAAAATGCAAGACTCAATTAACAATAAAATGTAAACTGTTGATATAGAAATTGTAGAGAAAGAAGAAGAGGCAGAAGATAACAGTACTATATTAATAGATCTTTTAAAGCAGAAACCCTATAGACTTGCCTCCATACCTTTGTCATAGGATAGTCAACATGGAGATAAAAAATATTTTAATAAAAAAAGTATATATTATTTATATTATTTTAAATTAGCAATATTTTATATCAATCTTTCTACTCTATTCTTCTCGCATTCGTCAGATGGCATGTCTCTTTCTACTTATTGTTGTCTCATTTTTTTGTTTTTGTTCTTTTTTTTTTTCAAAGATTGTTGCCTTATGATCGTATTTGTATTTTACAAACTATAATTACAATAAATGAGTATAGTAAATAAGTGGAGTACTACATAAATGCTGTGTCCTTTTTTTTTTAGGGTAAACCCAGGGTATCCCCTGGCCAATACCATATGATATGAACCCACCTAACTCTACCTCAAAAGCTAGCTTGTAAGGGGAGGTTTGCAAACTCATATATATAACACTCAAGATCTCTCTGTCTAACTAATGTGGGACTTCATCATTCCCAACTCCTTTAGACTGTACATCCTTATACAGAGAACCAGGATCCATGGCCCACACCGACTAGAGCAGGGTAGGCTCTGATACCATATGATATGAACCTACTTAACTCCACCTCAAAAGCTAGCTTTTGATATGGAGTTAGGTGGGTTCATATCAACCTCTCCCTACACATGGCCTAGATCAAACTCGAGGCAGCATACTTAAGAGACCTAATTATCTGCCAACTGTGCCAAGCTTTGTTGGTAAATGCTATGTCCTTTGCTCATAAATTACAATGGAATTTACTTTTTCAAGCTCAAAAAGTCATTATTTTGTTATTAAAAATAAAGTGAGTCATGAAATGATTTCTATGATACATATTATTTCAGAATTTTTGTTTATTATATTTAGAAGATACTAATCTTCTAAAAGATATTTATTTTATTTAACTTATTCTACATCAATATCATGACGTACACTAGGATGGAGACCCACCCCAAGTTGTCAACCTTTGTGCACATTTATCTAATAATATTTAGTTTGGTTGGGCAATGTTATATCTACACTCTTATATTTACAACTTTATCTACAACTATTATCTCTTTCCTTTATTTTTTATTTTTTATTTTTAATTGGCTAAAATGCATAGAACCTCCCTGAACTTTATATCAATTTTAAAAAACCGTCCTAAACTTTAAAAATTTTCAAATGACGCTCTTGAACTATGAAAAATTTTCAAAACACCTCATTCCGTCAAGTTTTCTGTCAAAATTTGGATGTCTTTTAGTCAACTTCCACTTTGACCCGATAAAACTACCCTTCAAATGCACATAAATTTTCAAATCTGCCATAAATGCAAAAGAAGAAAACCTAATATAAATTTATAATTTAGGGTTTTGGGTTTAGGGATTTAGGGTTTACAATTTAGAGTTTAGGATTTAGGGTTTAGGGTTTAAGATTTATGGGTTTAGGGTTTAGGATTTAGGATTTAAGGTTTAGGGTTTAGGGCTTAGGGTTTAAGATTTAGGATTTAGGGCTTAGGGTTTAGGTTTAGAATTTAGGATTTTAGGGTTTAGGGTTTTAGGATTTAGGATTTAGGGTTCAGAGTTTAGGATTTAGGGTTTTAAGGTTTAGAGTTTAGAATTTAGGGTTTAAGATTTAGGATTTAGTGTTGAGGTTTAATGTTAAAACTCCAAAATTTTACTGTTCACAACCTTCAATTTCTCAGCTTTACAATGAAGGTCATTTTATCATTTTTTTAAATTTTGACGGAAAACTTGATGGAAGGGGTCATTTAAAAATTTTTCATAGTTCAAGAGGGTCATTTGAAAACTTTTAAAATTTAGCAGAATTTTTTAAAATCGACTTAAAGTTTAGGAAGGTTCTATGCATTTTAACTTTTTTAATTTATTTTTAATTTTTTAGTTTTATTTTTAATGATTTTAGCTTTGACATGGGCAAAGCGTTGCCCCTACAACATAGGGGCAACACTACTCGTGGAGTTATTGCTCACCAAGTGGAGTTAAGGAGTGGTTCGAATTCAGTTACTCTCTCTCCTTATTTTTTCTTTTTTGGTATAAGTTACTCTCTCTTCCCTCTTCCTTAATTTCTAGTAAGATACAAGAGAGATTAATTGAACTATTGTCATAAAAATTCAACAGGTTGACTGTCACTTGAGTCGTGGCTTAGGGATGAAAAACCAAGTGCAGGGATTAAAAAAATAATTAAAAAAAGGCAAAATTATCACCCCATTATCCATTCATAATTTGTGGGTTTTTAAAGTATTTTTTATTTAATAAATAAAAATTAATTTTTTGATATTTGTGTCAAGATAATAAATATTTTTATATAAATTTTTTATATATAAAATTTAAATTAAATTTAAAATAGTTTACTTAAAATATTTAAAGTTTGTACATATTATTTTATTAAAATTTTGTGTTTTTTAGATCATTATAATAAGCTCATATAATAAATCATAATAAAATAAAAATAGAATCAGTATAACTTTAATATTACAAAAATAAAAAATTAATTAAACCATCACAATTCGTGATTTTTGCGCGTCAAGTGAGAGTCTTTTTCCTTTGAGGGCAACTATCTTCATGCTAATACCAAGACTCAATCCAGTAAGTCTCATCTTTCAACCATATTAAAGCTGCATATTTTTATTTTTATATTATCTTAAAAACTGCAAGTCTCTGCTCAATACTATTTTATTATTTAAAATTTTATCAGTTAAAATGACAAACACCACATGATTGGATTATGGAAGCGCGTACTATGACTAAATTTGCTTTAGAATTTCATGACATAATATGGATCTATGCCTTTAGACATCATGTATCTTGTTCTTGTACTTCAACGAATTTACATGTTTTAATTTTTTTTATTTTAATGACATTTTTATTTTTTAAATTTAATGGACGAAATCTAATTTTTTTAATGAGAAACCATCCTTGTGCCCAAGTTATAAAGCATAGTCACAATCACAATACAACACACTACATGAAAGAATGAAAAAAATGCGATGTAACGGTTAAATGTGCTGCAAATTTATTTTATTGTATTTGCAAAGAAACTCTTGAAAAAAGAATAATACAGCTCCTGTCTGAGTACATATGGTGACAAGAGATAGAAAAAGAGTTAATGTCCTAAGTGGATGGAATAAAGTAACAATCATAGTTTTAAATTTAAAAATTCTGAATCAAATAAAATGAGATTTTTTATTGCCTTATTGTGCTACTTATACACACAACCCACAGTTGAAATAAAGGAGAGTGAAGAAAATATTCTTATTTAAAAAAGTTATTAAATATAATTATATATAAAAATACAAATATAAATATTTAAAAATTAAAATGAAAGCTAAGATTTTGTAATAACAAACAACTATAAAATTAAGAGCTACACTCAATTTGAGTTGACGTTATTGACTTGAAATGGATTTACACCACAAATATCAATTGCTTTGAATGCACTAGCTAGTTTACAATACATCATTACCCCCGAGCCCTCCTTAGGCTTTTGATGTTTTTTGTCGGACTTGCAGTGTTTTCATCTTTTATTATAACTCATCACTCACATCTACAGGCTTTCTTTCCCTTCAGCCGCCCCTGTGCCCACGTCTGCTCCAATACTTAAAGCATGCTAGCTTTCATTCCAGTGCTTGCTTGTCTTGTTGAAGTCGTTGAGTGTTTGTGGTGGGGATGTATCAGTTTCTATTTCAGCACTTCTTTAGTATATGAGCATTTTTTTAATCATATCAATGTTCATGATGGTTCTAAAGAAAAACGAGATAATAGCGTAATTATTTTCTTGATGTATTGGAGAAGTGTGATGCACCAGCTAGTCTACACCGCCACCCCTCTGAGCCTTCAGTCTCTCTTTGTCAAGCTACTGATGTCCGAACTTGCCGTATTTTCATCTTTTATTATGTCTATTCATTACTTCTACTGTCTTTCTTTCTTTCGAAATGTCTCCATCATGTACCCTCTTAAAAAATCCCACAAAGTAGTGTTGGCATTTACTCAATTGTGCTTCTAAACTGAACCATGCAGTCAAACTTCTTAAACAAATTCAGATATTATTTTCATTTATATTTAATAGTTTAATAAGAAAAAGAGATATAATATTAAAAATTATTAAAAAATAAACTTAAAATATATTTATAAAGAAATACAAAGTCTTGACATTCAATAAGTATTAAAAATGGAAATCACCACAAAAACTAAGTATTGAAAATAGAAGATTTAAATTTTAAGTCCCTACTTTTAAATTTTGAGAAATGTTTTATGTACATTTTGTTTATGTGCAGAGAAAAGTTTTTAGTGAAAAAAAAATCAAAACTTATATAATATTTATATTACTTGAATTTATATAAATATTAGTATAGTTGAAATCATAACATTCAGGTACTTATCTAACAAGGCTTGTATCTCTTTCCAAAAGCTCCTCCACATCTCGTACTTCTCCTATCTTAATAGGCTAGTAACTTGTGGATGCCTAGAAACAAAAATTAAAAGCCACAAGGCTACTATAGGTTGTTGTAAAATAAATATCTTTAATTTTCTTTTCAATAATAATAGACATAAAAAATTATTATATTATTTTTTTAATGCTATATTATCATGCTTTAAATTTAATGTTAGGAAGAAAAACTTATAATTTCTTAATTTGAATTTAATGACAAGAGAAGAAATATGAGGTGCTTTTTTGGGTTTGGAAATAGTGTGGGAGCTTGCGCATGATAAATGGGTTATAGCTTCAGTAGATTGATCATCAACTGGTGGTGTGCTGCAGAAGGCATCTACGTGTCAAACGAACAGCTGAGTCAGACACAAGAAAAGCTTATACACTGGTGCTTTCATCCAAACCAGTGGCACAAGATAAATGTAGATGGATCAGTCACAAATGGTGAACAGATAGCTGGATGCAGTGGGAGCTATTAGAGATGACAAGGGTTCATGGCTGTTAGGGTTCTGGTTTCACATTGGCAGGGCTAATGCTATTACAGCAGAACTCTGGGGATTTATTACAGGATTACAACCAGCATGGGAGCATGGAATTAGAAAGGAAAAGTGACTCCTTAATGGCGATTCATTTAATTTAAAATGGATGTGCTGAACACCATCCTTGTGCGCCTTGGGTCCAGCAAATTAAAAAATTGATGAATCTGCAATGGGAGATTCATGTTCAACACATAAATAGAGAGGCTAATCGCCTTGCTGATTGGCTTGCTGGGGAAGCTTAGAAACATGAGCAGGGCGTAACTATGTTCATGTCACGTCCTCCTGGATGTGAGGAATTGTTGCTTCATGACTGTATAGGTGTGGCTTGGACATGTGTTGTTCTAGTGTGATTGTTTTCTTTTGTACACTTTCCCTCCAATACAAAAAATTAAATAAACAGGTGATAGCTAAAAGTGACTCGATATCAAGGCATTGCTTTTGATGATACTTCAGAAGATTATTAACTTCTGTGTTATGTTAGATAAATATTATTACACCAATGAAAGGTTCAAGTTACATACATATTGAGAAGAAAATAAAAAGTACATATCATCTAGCCAACTTAAAACTTCTAGCACCTGGAGGATTGTGTATTAAAAAATAAATACCACATACATGGGAGAAGTAACACAGTAATATATAAAGTGGGAACTCTAGACTATCCTCCATACCTTTGCCTTAGTCTTTTTGCTCTCTTCTTCTCGCATTCAATGGATGGCTATATCTGTTGCATTGCTTCTTGCTTTCTTTTATGTTATTGTTCCATCCTGGCTGAAACTATTTTATAGATATTTATATAAATTAAAATAATATAAGTAATATATAATTTTTTATATTTTATTTATATTTTTTTGCCCATAAAAAATCTTGATTAAGATCATTCAGATGAATATTGTTTGCTCATTTTCATTTTTTTAAACACAACAAAATCTTAAAGAGTTGATTTACTTAGTTAAGAACTTTTAATTTTTAGGAAGAGTGTCATTTTATAAATATAAATTCAAATTTTTTTTTAAATTTAAATGCTTAGAGACTAATAAGAGTTTGATTTTATAAGTAAAAATTTATATTATAATTTTAAAAATGTAAAATTATTTCATAGAAATATAAAAAAGCTATTATTTTGTACTTAAAAAAAAGAAAGCCATTATTTTTTTAGAGAAATAATTTTCTAGACATACGTTAATTTTGTATTTTTAATTATTAATAACATTGATATCAATTAGGCAATAGGATAAACAGTGAAATAACTTATTTCAATTATATATTTAATAATATTATAGTTTTAAAAGTTGTATAATTATAAATAATGAATGCAATAAACAATAAATTATTGTTTATTAATATTGCATGCAAGCACACACAAATCAAATTCACAAACACACACACACACACACACACACATATATATATATATATATATGCAAATGGATCATTACTTTAGTGTCATGCAAATTTAATTCAACAAAGTATAAAATAACGATTATAATAATCAATTATCATAGCTCGAGTCAAATTCAATGAGTGTATATATAAATAAATGTTGCAATTTTATTTATATTTTATTATTTTTTACACTTTTTTTATAAATATATAAAAAAATATGAATTTTTCATATGTATCATTATTATTTTTGAATTTAACCATATCATTATTGTTATAATGAACCATTGCGCCTCATGCGAAATTAAATTCAGTTGAATTTTATAATATTTAATTTTAATAACTTGAAGTAAAACAAATGCACCATTTTTTAAATAATAAATAATAAATTCATTATAATGATTTTAAAAGAAAGAGGAAAAAAAAGCACATATCAAAGGAAACTGTGCTTAAAATTGAATGTGGATAGATCTTATAAAAAGAATAATGAGGTTGGGAGATGTGGAGGCATTTTGTGTGATGAAGTAGAAGGCATGATTATGAGTTTTGCTATAGATATTGGTAATTGTACGGTAGCTTTGGGCTATGCTATGGGGTCTTGAGAAAGCCTCGAATGTAGGAGTCAAGAAACTGTTTGGAATCTAATTCTTTATCTACAATCTAGCTAAAAGGATAAGAATCTGCAAAATCTTCAGGTTATGCACCTGACAGAGAAAATTGGAAAATGTTGGGGATGTTTGTGGTGTAACAATTGAGTCAAGTTTGCAGGTGGTTTAATATTTATTTATTAAAAAAATAAATAAATATTATAAATAAAATTATAGATATAAAAATATTAAAAAAATTTAAAGAATTCCTTCAAAGGAGTTGGGAAGTTCAAATAGATCATGTGTCGAGATATGCAAATCATGCAATTGATTGGTTAGTTTGAAATGCCAAAGGAGACCTTTTGGAATTCGGTCAAAGACAACAAATTTAAGAAGAGTTAGAAGATATTATCAAAGAAGATATGCTTTGAGGAGTTAGTGTTGAGTAGTAATTTTTGTTTGCTATGAAATAAAAAAAAGCATATATCACATTATTTATTTTTATAAAAAAATATAATAAAATATATAAAAAGTGACAAAACAAAAATATTAATAATATAATTTTTTTAAAGATAGAGGTAATTTGAGAATAAGTCTCATAAAAATTCCCTAGAACTTATAGTTAACATTTTGTAGCAAAACAATATTATTAATAAAGAGTTGTAGTTTTTCACACGTAGCAAATTACTAGCTATAGATAGGATTGAAGATAATTTTGCTAAAAGCCCCAAGCCATTCATAACTTGGTATAAATCAGCCTAGTACCCTATGTTCCTAATGGTGGAATTCGAATCTTGATTTATAAAACTGCAGCCACCATTATTGATTCTTAGACACATATTCTGTTAACTATTTCTATCTTTATTAGCACAGTTTTGGTCATATTTAAAGAGTTGTTATTTATAAACTATCTTAAACATATAAATTTATGTTTTATTATATCTATTTTTTAATTTTATATCTATTTCTATTATTATTTTTTACCTTTAAAATGAAATATCTCAATCCGGAGAGAATTACTAAGATTTGTTGAAATGAAATTTGAAACAATTTATTATTTTTGTAAAAAGATTTTTAGCTCTTATTTAAAAATTTTAAAGTATTAAATTTATATAATTTTTAATGGTTCATTGAAACTTATATATATATATATATATATATATATATATATATATAATTCATACTTTACTTTCAAAGATGAACAAGAGAAGTGGAGAATTGACTCTACCTAAGAATTTTTCTAAAATGAACTTGTCCATTGCCTTTGAAAACTTAACTAGTTGTGTGAGGTTGATATCACTCTTTGATTTTGTTTCATCAAATTGTTTTAATTCATTAATTGATCAAATATTTTTGTGTTCTATATATTTTGTATGTTTTTTAACGATCAAAGGAAAAAAGTTTTGGGAGCAATGATTGAGGTTGTTTTGGGCTAATCTTTCAGTGCTTGGTTACCAAAGGATTCTAAATCTCCAAGGAAAAGAGTTTTCTTGCTAACTGTAATATTCCACTTTCAGAAATATTTCCATTACTACTAAGAGTGTGCATGATTGGGTTTGAGTTGGGTTTGTGTAAACTTTTGGTTAAATAACATAATTTGGGATTAGAGAATCTTCATTGTATATTAACTGAAAATATATGAGTTATATTCAATTTGTATGTTTATTCTTGTTGATCTTAGTCGGATTGAATTTTGAGTTGAATTTAACAAAAAATGTATAACTATTTACTAACTAAAATATAAATATTCAAGTCACAAATAGAGTTAGTTTAGTCCATTTTATACACCCCTAATTACTTCTATGACAAATGCCCATAACGGTTGAAGAACTTAAGAAAATTTGATTTGCCATTCCAATTTATAACTACCATTTTTTTTGCCTTAAATTTGTATAAGATAATAACAAATGGTTTCAATTAAATGCATTAATCATTGCTTTTCATAAGTTTTTAATGTAATCTAAATAATTGTTGATTCGTATAACAACCTTGCTTTCCTTCTACCAAAACATGAGATAATTTATGCATTATAAATTGAAAACCTTTATCCTAATTGTTGATTTTTATAAAAACAATGCTTCTCTTCTACTGAAAAAGAAAACATTTGTATCACACATTAAAATGTAGAATATTGTATGTCAAGAGCATAATTGTTATTTACGAAACAAAAGTAATTGACTATTTTCCAAAGAAATTTGTAAAATTGCTGCACTATATATATGGATGGTAATACATCTATAACACATTACGTTGCTACTTATGAGTAAAATATGAAATAGATTCTATAACCTGTATGAAAAGGACCCTCTTGCGTTACAAGGTGATGGGAACAACCAAACCAACCTTGGGTAGCAGTTAAAGAGAAAGAAAGGCATAGAAAGGAGCCAAGTCTGTTTCACATATTAGAGATCACAAACTCATATGGGGAGAGAGAGAGAGAGAGAGAGAGAGAGAGAGAGAGAGAGAGAGAGAGAGAGAGAGAGAGAGAGAGAGAGAGAGAGAGAGAGAAAGAGAGAGAGAAAGAGAGGCGATAGAGAGTGGGGTGAGGGCTTAATTTAAGCATAGTATCTGGAGAATATTATAATCAGCTAGAAATGTATAAAAAATTTAAATTTCTTTTCGGTAGTGGGATACTTGTCGGCTTGAAAATGCATAAAAGGCATTTAGACAAGAATTCGTGAGCTCTTGTTTGAGACATAGAAAGGTTTATATAATGCTTGTTTGAAGCTTGATTTTTGGATTCTTGGTTTGAGTTTTGCTTCAGACAGAGGATAGTGATCTCCAATCCAATTAAGATGAGTTCATTTTTTTTAGGAGATTTATGTATTGTATTATTGTCAACCATAACATCTGGCATCATCCCTACACCTAGAAATAAAATTGATTCTTAATATTTGATACTCATTTATTGAACTAGCTCACCAAGCAGTATTTGCTTAATTGCTTGATTATTGTTTTACTCATTTTATGTAGATAAGGGAAATAATAGAATGCAAATGGGTTATTGAATTACCATGGTATCCCTGTCAATGGGTTACTTTCATATCTTCTTCAGCTTGAAGTCAATATGGTCATTCTTTTGCCTTAGAACACACACAAACTAAAAACATAGTAGTCTGTCCTCATTATGCATATATATGTGGTTTGTCTATTGCTACTTTTGATTGTAATATGAAATTGGGTCATATAATCGTTTTATAAAATTGATGGGCGGAAAAATTCAGGTTTTTTCTTAGTTAGGATGGTAATATGTGCTTCCTGGCTCCAATTAGATTTATTGTCATGCTGTTTATGGTGTAATGCTTAAAGGCATTCACCAACACACTGGTGGTGGGTGTACAAATATGATATTCATTCTATTTAGAAATTAATTTAGGTTATTGCCATGCTTGTGTCAACTAAAACATGCCATCTTCCCATGTCAGTGCACCAAAGATAGATAATTTGGGGTTAAATTGTTAAATGTGATCAGCAGCACACTGCCTAGGATGTTAGTTGTAGAATTCAATTAGTAAAAAAAGGGTAGATCTAGTAAAGAAGGAGGTAGCTCTAAATAAAACTTAGGTTGCCTACTTTTTAGTTAGCCCATCCATCTTTAAGCCTCTTTGCTATAAAATTTAGTTGTGCATCGAGAGACTTTGATGTAAGACCTGGTCCTTGGAGTCTAGAGAATTCATGAACATTAATTTGAGTATTTTAATCAAAATCATCAGCAGGGTAGGCTTTGCCATTCCACTCTAGATAAAGTAAATAGGAAATTTGACTCCATAATTGAGAAAGAAGGAAAACTTCAAACAAACAAAGCTAGGCAAGAGTGAAGAACCAAATTATGTAACAATTTAACCCTCTTTCTTTAATTCCTTATAAATACTAGCTCACTTTAAATGTCATTGAAATGAATAGTTGATTCTCTCTAGCTAGAGTATTACTTTGTATGAAAGCTTTTAAGACATATAGACAAAACTTTCAAGTCTTTACTATCCAGGAAAATTACAAGCAACCTTGATTCTCTTCCTACTAGTAATGGGGGAAGTCTCCATTCCATCAAGGCCCTGAAGTCCCCTAATCTCAATTGATTATGACAATTAAATTCATTACCATCCTGTATTTTGTAAGAAGGTTCCTCAAAAAGATATGCTTTAGTGAAAGGAAAGGTTTTAGTGTGACTTTTTCATATTGAGATGTAGAATTATGGTAGTTGTGTTATGTTTCAGAGATTCACCATTTGGCACAATGATTTCACCAATCTGGTAAAGCAGGAGATGAAATTTTTTTATTACTATCACAACAGAGAGTGGCATTTTAACGTTTATAAGAAGTGGTGCTTCTAAAAGATATCCTAATAAGGTATATAGGAGAAAGCTGCCATTCATGGAGGATGTTGAAAGGTAAAGATGACAAAAGCTTCTTTTGTACCATATGCATTTATTTGTATCTTGCATGTGTGTTTCATTCTTTCTGTGTGGATCTGCATGCATGTATTTTTATTTTATTGTTTATAGAATATTCTAGGTTTGATGAGAATTTCTTCTCGAATGGGATGTCTATAATGGTAAGATCAAAGGCAAACTACCTTGTGGCAAGGGAAAGTACACATGGTCAGATGGAACAGTATATAAGGGTGATTGGGAATAAGGGAAAATGACAGGGAAAGGACTAATTATTTGGCCATCAGGATCAAGGTATGAGGGTGAGTTCTCTGGAAATTACCTTCATGGTTTTGGCACCTTTACAATATCTATTGGGTCCATATATAGATGGGGCTAGAGAATGAATGCTCGGCATGGAATAGGACAAAAGGAGTATTCCAATTTAGATAATATGAAAGGTTGTGAAAGGAAGGTGTATAGGACGACAGTGGCAGCTATTCTTGGAATAATGGAAATACATACATTGGAAACTAGAAAAGTGGCAAAATAGATGGTAGAGGTGTTATGAAGTGGGCTAATGATGATATGTTTGATGGTTGTTGGTTGAATGGGCTTAGACATGGATTAGGTGTTTATATTTGCAAACGGGGGACTTTATATTAGGACATGGAGTAGGGGCCTAAAGGATGGAAAAGGAACCTTCTATCCCACTGATAGTAAGCATCCATCTCTAAAGAAGTGGTATAGCTCTTTTAAGATTGATATAATGGTTCACTATTAAATATGAAAGAACATGGTCCTCCAAGATCAAGAGCTAAGCGCAGCCTTTCTGAAAGGATATTAGTCAATGGTAGTGCAAAAAGTTCAAGTCATAAATCTCATAGGAAATCATCATTGGATGCAAATTGGAGACTTCATGATCCTGCCCAAGAATGCATACTTTATGAAAGGGAATATATCAAGGAGTTTTAATCATGGAGAGAATCAAGAAGTATTCAGAATTATCACACAAAAACAAATGGCCAAATAAAATTAGTGTGAAGAAAGTTAAAAGAAGTTCAAGTGTGGACATTTTTGGAGGCCACTAAAGCTATTATCTAAAGCTGAATTTGCAACTTGGTATAAGGTAAATCTTATCTGACATCTCTTCTATATATGTTGGAAAACCTATACTATTTTCGCTATGATCAACATTTGCGAATATATCACCAATTTTTTCTTCTATGTTATGGCTATTTTTGCTTTTTGAGTCATGACTACTGTAGTATACAAAAAGTAATTTAGTACATCTATATTGAACCTCTTAAGGTCATTAAGTGATGGCTAAGAACAATTTAAAAAGTTTCACAGAAGTTAGAGTTCACTAGTTTATCAATACTCCCTTGCTTTTTTCTTCTCAAATTAAATATATAATTTGATTGCCATATATGCTTAATGTTGTTTGTTGTTGTTGTTATATATGCTTAGTGCTATGCTTTTCTTGGTACATATGCTTAGCCTGTTTGGATTGGGCTTTCTTCACAAAAGTCAAAAGTGCTTTTGATATGAATAAATGTTTTATTAAAAAATAGTTTAAAATTTTTTCTTTTTCTAAAATCTTATGATAACTTTTGTATAAATGCTTTTCTCAAAGGCTAAAACTTAGAATTCTCTTAGGTTTTTTTTCTTGCAGAAAGAAACTTTTTTCTTTTATTTATTTACAGAAAATCCTATCCTAATGGGTTTTAAACTGCCACCACAGACCCAAATTAAATAAAAAGGAACACACACAAGATATGTCTACGGCCTTTTGATAATTACATGTGTACTTCATCCTTCCTCTCTTTCTTATCCTTCTCATTTACGTTAAGTGTCCTTCCTTTTATCTTTTATATTGCTCCGTATCCTGATTTTATGTAAAACTTTAGGGTTGCTTTTAATCTTTGTAATTGACAATGATAATAAATGCTCTTATTTATGTAAACTCAACTTGATGTTACATAGAATTGATTTATGTAATTAAAAGCAATAAATTTACATAGCAACCCACATATCACCTTTGGACTAGTGGCTTTCTGATGTCTTGTATCTGGGGCAGTTAAGGCATCAAGTGCTCTGACTGTGCCTATTGTTTTTGATGGTTGTGCCACATTCATACAATTCAATTCAATGGCCACACAAGAACACACTCTATATTCTTGATAGTTTCTGTTTTTTGTCTGTATCGGGGCATGTTTGACTAAACACTTAGTTAACAAATGCAATCAGAGAAAAAAATTACATTCTAAATTGACAAACTCAATTCCTAATTATAATGGAAAGGGGAAAGTATGTATGTATCAACATAGTTAATATGGTTCAATTTTTGTTTGGCATTATGTTTTATATGAAGTCTCAAAATTGAACTAATTTGGCTGAATTCACAGGTATACTCTTGGCAAAATTACACCAATCCATCCACGTGAAGTTCAGTCATCTGATTTTGGAGATCGAGCTAGAATAAGGATGTACTTCCCTAGAGGGGGTTCACAGTTTAGTCCTCCACATTATTCTATAGACTTCTACTGGAAAGATTATTGCCCTATGGTTTTCAAGTATTAATAACATGCACACTATGCTAATAGTTATATCAAAAGCACCATGAGTTGGAATCTTTCCCTTATGGCAATAATATATTGAGTTCTTTGAATAGTATAAGGTGTTATAGCTTAATCTTCTCGTCAAGTTGTTTTTTCTAGTTTAGCTTATACAAAAAATGGTGCTCCATAAAACAGTAATGTAGTATTGAAGTGCAATCAGGTGAAGAACCTTTGTGGAGTGTGCAAACTAGTGAAGCTTCCCTATTGAGATATAGTGCAGTTCTTTTCCTTGGTTGAAATGAGGGGAAATACAAAAGAATCCCTGACTAATAACTCTTTAATTTGAAAGTGTCCATGATCATATTGAACATCAAAATAATATGCTTTAGAATGTGATTTTATGGATGTTACATATTGAACATCAAAATAATATGCTTTAGAATGTGATTTTATGGATGTTATGGCACATTGGCATTCTTAGTCATCATATGATTTGAACATGCTGATTTCCGATGCATGAGTTGGTAAAATCTATGCAAACAACCCAAGATTTTCAAAATTAACACTTGTACATTTGATTCTATTGGTGATCTCATGCATGTGCTTATTCATGCTCCTCTAGTTAGTCTTGCTTATGGCACTTTCTAGATATCTTACTTGAGTTTTTCTCTTTTTGTATAATTACATGGACATATGCTTTTAGGAATTTGAGAGAGATATTCATGTTAGATGCTATAGAGTATAGGATATCCATTTGTGGTAATTGTGGTCTAAGGGACATAACCTCTCCTGGAAAAAGTGGCAGAATTTTTTATCTTTCTCAAGATGATAAATTTGTGATCAAGACATTGAAAAAATCTGAACTAAAGGTTTGTAGCCCTATTTTTCCTTTGCTTTGTCGGTTATAGAAATGATTTTATATTTGGTTTAATAGTTATAACCTTGTGTATGATTTTGAGTTTGTAAATTTTTGTAATAGTTTGACAGAACTAGGGCTAAAACTTTGTTTTTATTATGTTTTCAATCTTGGGGATTAATAAACATATAACTTGGGATTAATAAATATATAATTTGAGGTATAGTCTGATAAAACAAGAATTTGGTGTCACCCACCATCCACCACCATAGACAATAATAGCACTATTGCTTTGAAAATAATTTTAAAGAAAATCTGTCATGTAATCCAATGCCAAATTGGCTTTTCAATTGTGGCTATATATGATAAATACATGTAATTCCCTTTGTTTAATCTGCTTTGTACACTCTCATTGCTATTTATGTGAATATGAATTAGTTGCTTCCAGCGTTAGATATAAATTTTCGACATTTCCTTTCGGTGTTATGTTCTTGTTAAAAGTTATTTCTTTTAGTGTATTGGTAAAAGGTAAGTTAAGAAATTAGTCAGCTCCCCTCAATTGTAGTTATCCACCTATTAAACAAACAATAAAATGGGTTTTAATTGGGAAGGACTTAGCCATAACTGTGTACATGTGTGTCTTTGTGTGAGTTCTACTCAAGATGCTTCCTAAATATCACCATCATGGACGAAATCTCTTATCACAAAATTTTTTGGGCTCCATCGAATAACACTAAGAGGCGAGAAAAAGGTATTGCAAATTATTTGTTTCGTGCCTCTTTCATCTCACTTAGCAATGGGAGTAAGTGTAAATATTGGCTTGTTATTGTGGATTAGGTGCATTTTGTGGTCATGGGCAATGTGTTTTGCACAGAACTGCACATCCACCTTTGTTATGATTTGAAGGGGCCTTTTCAAGGAAGATATACGACCAAAGAAAAAGTCGATGAGAATACAACATTGAAGGATCTTGATCTAAAATATGAATTTAATATGGACAAAAAATTGCAAGAATCACTACCCAAGTAAGGTCCCTACTATTAGGGTATTATTTCATAGTACTTGTGGCACTTGATTTGTGACAAAACTGAGTCATGTCTAATAGCCTTGGTAGACATGTGAGAATTGCTTCAACATCTAATTTGATTAAATGATTAGTACTTAACTGGCCAGTTATGACTAGAATTTTTTTTTCTGGTTGCAGACAACTTTCTCTAGACTGCATGTTCTTAGAGTCTCAACACATAATTGATTATAGCCTTTTGTTGGGATTACATTTTAGAGATCCTGAGAATCTAAAGGCCTTAGTGGAAACCTTTGGATCACTACAGCATCAAGAGTGTTTACCTTCTGGAGACAGTAATTACGTCTTCTGGTGCAAATAATTGATATAACAATTTCTTTTCAGAAGTTAGTGGTTACATAATGGTATGAATGATTGTAATGAACTTATTGACATGTTTTTACATGTATATATTTCTTATATACTTAATTTTCTGTCATAGGATAATTTGAGATTGCAATAACTAGAAATACATTACAGTAAGACACCGCTAAAGTCAAAATATTGCAGAGTAGAAAGACTACTCCATTTGTACTCAATCCAGTCATGTTAGGTCTCCTTCTTTGAACCTTTCATTTGCGTTAGCTCTAGTGCATCTAATTTGATCCAGTGTGGTTTTGCTCTTCCTTATTCTTTCTGTTATCTCTTGCCTGGTTGTGAATAGAAGTTTGAAAAACCAGCATTATTTTTCATATTGATCTCTGGGAAAGGACCAAGCAATATCTTATTTTAATTGCCCCTACCAGATCTTTAAGTAGACCCACTTAAACCTTTTTTATACAGCTCCCAAAATTTTATTTTAGAAAAACAAGAAATAAGAGGGGAGGGTGGGGTGAAAATGCATGCTTCTCCACATATTTGGACGTATACCAACAATGACTATAGCATGATTCTTACTAGTTATCTTATCATCTTGTGTGTAATTATTTCTAACCTTGTCTTAATATCTCTGCACATGTGAGTTCATAGACATGCATAAGTTGCATTTTTTATTGTATACAATACTTTAAATTGATTGCCATTGTTCTTTTTCATTTTGGCCTTAGTTTCGCTGTTTCTTGACAAATGTCTTATCATTGCATATTCAACTTACTTTGCTTCCTTTATATGCGCTAAAGAAGGGGTGCCCCCAATTCTTCCAAAAGGCCTGTTATTAGTTGCTCATGAACCCGGTGTTGTGAACACTACACCTCATCCTCACATTAGAGGAAATACATTGAGGGCGTACTCCATAGGTGACAAGGAAGCTAATACTTTTACTACCTGGAACCGCAAGGCAACTATCTATCATATGCATTTCTCTTGAATACTGTTGCCATTTCGGTACCTAGTTTACAATGAGATCCCCTTAACTGTATTTGCAATTCACCATAGCACTAGTTAATTATTGATGTTATAATCCAGCTAATATTTGCATCTTGGCAAGGAAGTTGTTGGCACCAATAACTAATGCTGATGTTATAATCCAGTTGATGTCTCCCGTAGATCCTCTTTCTTCCACTTAACTTCAGTTTCATTTTCTTAAACCATTCAAAGCACAAATAATGGCTTTTGTTTATTGGATAGTAGTTTGTAGTATGCAAGATTGATCGAGTGTATCCCACTTTTTTACTAGATTACAGGTGCAGTTAGGAGTAAACATGCCAACTCAAGCTAATCACAAGCCTCGAGAAGACAGGCTGGAGATAACAAAAGTAGAGCTTTTTTATGTTTATGATGTTGTCCTCTACATAGGCATAATTGATATACTGCAGGAACACAATCTAAGAAAGAAACTTGAGCATGCCTGCAAGTCAATGCAATTTGACCCCATGACAAGATCAGTAATTGAACCAAAGATGTACGCTGAACGGTTCATCAAATTCTTAGAGAACAAGGCTTTCCTGGAGGATTACTATTATATATATTTTTCCTTGTTCTGTTTTTCTTTCTGTCAAATTATTTCATTGAAAAAGCTTTGTTTTTTCATCATGCTTTAACTTAATTTCACAAAAAAATGTTAGAACCATGCTATTGTTAAGCCTTTTCTCTGGCAATACATCACATATACAATATACTATTTCATATTTTATATGAAGTACAAGCAAGTTATGTCTTTTTGACCAGTGTCTAGACCTCATTTATTGATTTGCTAAATAGATCAAACCAAATTTGTGATTTCATATAATGAGCATCCATTCTTAAAGGATGGTTTGTTTGGATTGATATCTTTTAAAATATATAGTGTATTTTAAAGAATAAAGTGTAAATAGATAATTATTAATGAAAAAAATTAATGATATAAACTATTTCAAGTTTATAAATTGGAATCTACTTATTTATAGTTTATAGTAATTTACACAATTAATTTTTTATGTTTATCTGCTTATATTTTATTTTTTAAAATACACCTTACATTATAAAAAATTCAAATCTAATTTGTTTCATTTCCAAGTTATGCAAAGGGAAGTTTTAGTAAATTCATAATGTTTTATAATAGATATATTAAACTAACGTGTAAATGATTTGTGTATGCATGAAAAGAATAATGATATATATATATATATATATATATTTACTTTTATAATTGTTGTATATAAATTATCATTTGCATTCAATTTGCTATTATTAGTTCGTCATGGGGCATTTTTTCTCAGGTAACAAGATGCCTCAATATATATAGGGTTTTATTATGTATATATTTTTAAAGGTAAAAATTTTATATATTTTTTCATATCCTTTTATATTTACATTCTTTCTCTTCTTTTAATCTATTTTTACTTGTACATATATGATAAACAGAAGTATGTGCATATATCATTTTCTTTATACATAACAACAATTTAATTTTTTTTTATTTTTTGTTATAAATCGACATATTCATTTAAAAAAATAATATATATATTTCTAATTATAGAGAAAACAATATATTGTTCAAATACAAACCATCTATTGCCCTCTTTCTGTCGACATATCTTATGGGGTTTACATCAAATATTGGATTCAAAAAGAGGTAATAATCAAACAGGTAAACAATTAATGCAACAATACCCAATTTTCTTATTATGATTTTAGTTTGGTTTGAAACTGTACAGGCAATTTGTCAACAAATGTACCTTAACTGGCCTTTTTTATGTATACTTAATTTGTAATTAAGCCAAAAAGTTGGCTGAATATATTAATTTGGCTAAAAAATATGACTCTATCTTACCTGAAGAGTTCAAGGCCCAAAAACTAAAGAAAAGAAAAACGAACAAGATAGGCAAAAAGAAAAAACACTAGAAATCTAATAATAGCTTTTATCCAATGGCATTAAAAAAAAAGGGTGAAGCGTGTGATACTAGCTTTTACAACTACTGAAATCCTCTAGAGGAAGTACATTTGTGCAACCTTTGCACTTCATTTTCCTCAAAAATAATTAGAGACAGCTTCTATAAGAAATAAGTAAATATTGACCCAAAAAAAATGTCAAATATAAAGTAAACATTCGTACAAAATAAATTATAATAAATATAAATATTTATTAAAATAATAAATTTTACAATTCTACCACTTGTTAATTAGATAGAATTATCTGAGGTAAAATATTTTATAACTTAGTCAATTTATGATCTTTGTAAAATAATTATCAATTCACTAAAAAGATTATCAAAAAATTATAAAAATAAATGATTAAAAAAAGAAACTTCTAATAATACACCTCCCATCGCAATCAAAAGTCATGATTCTATTTTTTAACATTTTAATTATGTTAGTTCTATGATTTTGATTTGTTGTTATTTTGTTTGGATAATTTTATAAAAATGTATTAATTTATAATAAAATATATAATTAAAATAAATATTTTTAAAAATTTTACATTTAATATAACAATTATGCTATGAACCTTAAGAATAAAATAAAGACCGGTTTAAAAATAGGTAACTTTAAAATTTATAATTAAATTTTATTATTTTGAGGTACCAAGTTTTACAAAATTTTAAATCAAAAATGTTAATTATTAAACTGTAAAAATAATATTAAATTTAAAATAGTTATTTATATTAAAATATTAAATATTATAAAAATAATTTTATGTATAAAAATATACATTTTATAAGTGAATTAAGAAATAGAAATAATTAATAATAAGTCAATAATACATTACCATCTTTCTTTAAACAAGACTTTTCTCTCTTCCTGATCCTAAACATATAGGACTTTTGGTTCTTCTCTCTCCTTTGCCTGAGTCTTTCCTCTCTTTTCTTCTCTCATTCATTGAAAGGCACACCTCTTTTTGGTCATATCTGTACAAGTTATGTTGACAATAAATGAGTGGATTCTTATGTAAATGTTTGTATCTTTTGCTCATTGATTACGTTAGAACATATTTTTAACACTCGAAAAGTCATTATTTCATACTTAAAAAGTGAGCCATTGTTGTTTTTAAGAAATGTTTAGTTTTTTTTTTTTTTTTAGAGTTGCTAAGCTGCCTATTTTGTATATACACCTCTTAGAAAAGGATGTGTTACACAAGAGCAATTTGATTCCTTTTCTCTTTTACATGTTTTACAAGAATGTAATAGAGTGGTTCATATTTAGCTTCTTCTACTTCTGATGAATCACAATAGAGTCAATACATCCACCATTAAAAAATATTAGGTTATAAATTGTTAATAAGTTGGAAATAGAAGCTGCTCCTTTTAAGGCTATTACTTCTAATTTGATAGCAACACCTGAAAAGAAAGACATAGATAATGTTTAAAAATAGCTTAATTATACAAATTAAACCTTATATACAATGTCTCAACTATTAAATAGGTTAAATGATCAGGCCAACAATATTAAAGTAGAGAAAAATATTTTTAAAAGAGACACTAGTCATTTAGATCCAACAAGACCAATATATAAACTGACAATTGTATAAAAAAAAAAAAAAAGGTTAAGGTCTATAACACTAGGAACTCTCCCTATTCCAGATAATCTAGTTGAAGAAATAAAAAAGAGACTATAAAACTTTACATTATCAGGAACCTTAAAGACAAACACAATAACAAAAATAGATCAAGAAGAACTTTATGAAGCAATGTATTTACAAGTTTTGGCAGTTGCTATAAGTTCTAGTGGGAAATCTTATGGTTACTACTAGGAAAAAAATAATACCTTTTCATTTACTGGAAGAATATTATGTTAATAATTGAAATTTTAGATATACGAAGATTTTAGTTAAAGTCCTCCAAACAAAATTTCCCTCCTCTTGCTTCAGATCCTGTTTAAGCCTCTCCTTGCTTTTGTTAATTGGGTTTCTCTATTAAGAAGAAAAAGGTAAGTTGCACAACTTCCACTTGTAACCTATCAATAACTCTTATCTTATGCCTTCTAGTTTCATTTTTGGACATTTAGGTTTTGCATTCTCCTCTTCTTAACTCAATTATTGTCTAGTGATATCCTCTTTAAGAGTAATTTGTCAGTTAATATTTTTTTATTTTCTCTCTTTCCATATCATATGAAATGCTGCTACAAAAGTGATTGATCTTTTCTTTTGGTTTTTTTTTTCTCTATTTTCTTTAAAAGAATAAGCATGATTAGTTTTTGGAGGTTACTATAATCTTTCTGTTTGGTTTTTTTGTTCCATGTCAACAAAATTGAAATGGTTCCAACGAAAGGAATTTTTTTTTTTCTTTTGCCTCAAAGGATGCCCTAGGTTCTGTATACATGTCCAACTTCTATATTAATTTTAGGAAGTAGTTAGCATTTTTTACATTATTGTTATTATTCTTTATGAATTTCATGGATTATTGAAATTAGTTTGAGCACTAAATTTTGGTGAGTATCAGTATTTTTTTCCAATTCCAACTTGTGATAGGTATGATATTTTGAATGTTTAGTAAGTTGAGTAATTTTGCTTGTAAGTATTTTATTTCGGAATGTTTTCTATTCTTGAGTTTCCTTAGAATTCTTCCATTTTTATTATTATTGTTATTACTATTATTTAGTTATTATTTAGTATTCCATCAAATTTTCATATGATTTAATGAATGTATAGCAAGTCGAATATTGTATTTTGAAATGCATTTTAATTTTGAATTTTTTTAGACGTCTTTTATTTCTGTTTCATTATTATTATTATCACTATTATTATTATTATTTATACTCTTAAAAAAATTTCATAGATGATATTAATAAATACCAGATCAGATCACGTGATTTGTATATGCTATTGTCAGGCTTGTTTTGAAAGGTAATAATACTGGGATGAGAGTAGATGCATTTGGTTTTATTATGGAGAGTAATAAAATCTAAACATTGGAGCAATTTGATACCCCCATGAAATATTTCAATGCATCTATGAAGACCAATATATATTTGCCTGTTTCAGACATATTCATGAATTTCACGTTCAATATATTGAGGTTATTTTTGGTTGTGGAAAATGATATTTTATTATTTTTAAGGATAACATTAAAAAAAATAATAGTTGTTTACTCACACTTTGACAAAGTTGAAACAATAAAAAGTATGTTGAAACTTTAGTTTTTATTTCTAATACTGGTATATATATTCAAGAGATTAGTTACAATTATTTATTTTATATAAAATAAGATTTATATACATATATATTATCTTTTAAATTGATGTGAGATAAAATAATGTTAACTTATAAAGTTTGATTCAAAAAATAAATAAAAATAATAAAATAATGTACCACAAATAATAGAGTATCACTTAATTTTTAAAGAAAAAAAAGATTATATTTTGTGTTTTATTTTTATGGATTAATTTTATAAAATTTTTATTTAAAAATTTTAAATTATTAAATTTTATAAATCTTATGAAACTTTTTTCTCACTTTTTATGTGAGAGAAAATTTTTTGCATTGTATTACTGATCAAACTAAATCACATGATTAAAAAGTCAAAAGTTATCAAATTAAATAAAAAAAAGTTGAAAAATAAAATCTTACTCATTAAAAATTTTGTCTTTGTGGGTGTTTAGCCCCTTTAATTAAAAAATAAAAAAATCGTTGATGTTTTCTAACTGGTGGTAGCCGTATTCTCTAACGCTACAGAACGATCCCATTCGGACTTCAGACCCTCCCACTCCACGGAAGTGAAAAATATAAAATGGGGTGGGAAAAGGAACGGTGAAGTGAAACTGAGAAAGAGGCGATAGTTCTAGAAAGGCTACCATCGGTATCAGGAATAGAAAGCGAGTGGGAATGGGTCGCACGGAGCGACTGGGAATGAGTCGCACGGAGAGAGTCCGCTGGGGACGCCGTAGAGGTGCTTAGAGAGATGGCCGCAGTAGCAGTGGCGGCCCTAGGGCTTCTGAGTGGCAGCAACAGTAGAGGAGCAGCAGCCGCCGCAACCGCACAGTAGTGGCCTGGTTGTATGCTCTGCGACATGGCCTATTTCGAAGCTTATGCTCACATTGGTATTAACGAAGTGATGATCAAGGTTAGTATTCTTTTCTTTTTCTTTATTTTTATGACATTTCTTTGAATGTAAAACCCTAGCATTTTAACGGTTCAAGATTGTGCTCCAAAAGCTTTGTCTTCAGAGGGGACCTAAATTTTCTTAGTATTCTTGGTGTGGGAAGTGACATTGTTTTCAAAATTGAATATCTTATCGAAGAAACTCTTACAATGTATCATTCTTGAATTATACAACTTCTGAATCTTTCTAACTTTCATTCAAGAATGCGAAGAAGCATAAGTAAATAAGGAATGCACATGTATTTAACAAGATCAGTAGATCACTTCTTTGATAAATAGCAATAGTTATTGGTAAACTTGATAAGAATACATTGTTTATGGTCATAGGAATCAAAGAATGACATAGGTAGCATAAGTAAATTATAGTAGGCAATTACTAGGATTTTCAACAGCTAACTTTTCTTAGGGCTACAACTTTTGAGTGTGTCAGAGGCCAAAGGAAGCAAGGTTAAGCATTATTGTGTAATAATAGTCCATGCGTCCTACATCTGTAAACATTAATGTGTTTTTAAGTACCCAAACTATGGTTAGTGCGTAAAGAGCATCTAAGTCAAATAATCTATATGAAACCGCCTACTTTGAGGAGAAATGGAAAATAGAATTAGAGACATCTTTTTAACTTAAATCAGTTTCAGTGTGGGAACTGGGGAGATGTGTGCCATGCATGGAAATTTAATGAACGCTTACTGACTTATTTATATTACTGGAAGAGGTCAAACCATAAAATCATCGAAGTTTGTAAAGCTAGAAAGCTGCTTTTTTGTTTCTTTTTTCTTTTGTTAAATTGAATTCCAAATCTGAGATATCATTATAGCTCTTCATCTTTGAACTTATTCAAGGTTAGCTTATTGAATTATGCCTAATTTGGTTCAAAGCATAATTCATGAATCAAGATTTTAGTGCTCACCATGGTTTTGCTAAATTTATATGCAGAGTCTTTAGCGCAATTTCAGGGTGGATCTCCTTATATTTATCGACTCTATGGACTGGGAGAGCTTCCTTAGGTTTGTGATGCACAGCTAAAGCACTAGATTGTGTGCATAGGGAATTCTGTAGTTCCTTCGACTAATATGATGCATAGTTGGTACGAGATTGCACATCTGAGTGCTGTATATATGGTGGCACCTACATGTTCAATAGGCCAGAATGCAAGGTATGTGGTTAATGGTATGAAAAGTATGAATGCCACGTGGTGATCCACTTGAATGTATAATTAGCTAATAGTTTTTATTTTGAGTTAGTTAATGGGGAGTCATAGCTTTGTTCCCCTGTGCTCATAATTAGTTAATGGACTAGAGATTATAGGACTCCACTTATTTGGTATCCTCCATAATTGCAGAGTGACTTGAATAATTTCCCATTCCCTTCTTATGCATATTATCTGAGAATAAGGCATCATGCTTTCACTCAACCCTTTATTTATCAAATCCCAGCCCAGCCATGTGGCACCACTACGGATAGCAGTTTTGGTATACTTATGTCTACGTGCATCTTGACCACTACATATTGTCTCTATGCCAGATGCTACCAATGTCAGGTTGAGTTTGATGAGAGTGGAAAGGCCATTGGTGTGACATCAGAAGGAGAAACAGCTAAATGCAAAAGAGTTGTTTGTGATCCTTCATACTTTCCTGACAAGGTACATAACTTTTAAATATCATGCCATGAGAGGATTATTTTGAGTTTTGTTCCCTTCAAATGAAAGTATCTATGCATCAATAGGTGAAGAAGGTTGGGAAAGTGGCCCGTGCAATATGTATTATGAGTCATCCAATACCAAACACCCATGACTCTCAGTCAGTCCAGGTTATCCTGCCTCAGAAACAACTTGGGCGAAAATCAGATATGTATGTTTCACCAAATTCCCATGCACTAGTGAATTAATTCCAATTTACCCATCAATGTGGTACATGGAACTTAGGGATTTAATTAGTGATAGAACAAATGTGAGTGAAGTAGACAATTACATTTAATATTAAGGCATAAAACCAAATTAGTTCAGATATTTATTTTTGCATAAAATCTTTTATTAAGCATGAGTTAAATCTTTTTCACATATGTGGCAATATATCATCCCCTCAAAGTTGTGTTCATGCCATCGTGGAACAAACATATATTATTAGTGCTAGTAGCCACCTTAATACATAATCATGCTTCAGGTATCTTTTCTGCTGCTCCTCCTCTCACAATGTAGCTCCAAAAGGAAAATACATTGCTTTTGTTACAACTGAAATAGAGATAGATAATCCTGAGGTAGAGTTGAAGCCTGGCCTAGATCTCCTTGGACCTCTGGATGAAATCTTTTTTAACACATGATAGATTTGAACCTACTAGTTTACTTATGCGAAGAAGCATAAGTAAATAGGGAACTCACATGTATATAACAAGTTCACTTCTTTGATAAATAGTAATAGTTATTGGTAAACTTGACAAGAATGGATTGTTTAGTCTCATAGGAATCAAAGAATGACATAGGTAGCTTAAGTAAATTATAGTAGGCAATTACTAGGACTGGTCTACTTCTTTGGTAGATGTGTCATAGCAATAGACAAACAGGCAATTAAATGATTATTATTTCTTTCCATCAAAGTTGTTGGATAGCTTCTTTCCATCAAATGTGGTTGGATTATTTCTTTCCATCAAATGAAGCCATGACAACAAGCGAGAAGGATTCATGGTTTGATTGTACCTTGCTACTCCTGGAACAGTAGCTTGTTACATGCCATGTAAGATTATATAGAAAGGGTGTATAAGGGACTATAAAATGGGAACATTCAGATGTTTTGTATGATATGGATTCTAGGTTTTATAATGTTGTATGATTTCATTTTGTCTTACTTAGGGAATTCATTATGAACTTAGTAACCTAAGCGATGAGTAATTTCTGCTAAAATAGGATTTCTGTGTAAAGTAGGATTGCACCACATTTCCTTCCATGGTAACTACATTAGTTGGCATGGAAGATTTCCTAATTGCCCATTTTGGAACAAATTTCTTTGGAAATGTACATTGAGTACATCCTGAGTCTACTAGTGCTGGAATATCTGTATATTCCTTAGTGCTCCAATGGATTCTTACCTGTATAATACAAGAAGATCGTACTCTGTTTGAGTAAAATGCTTCTTCAGGTCCTTTGAGGATTTGTAAGGCAGATGTCATGGTTGTTTCTGCTTTAAAAGCCTCCTCTTCTTCTTGAATTTGTTTTCCTTTTCCAAAAATTTCTCTTTCTATTTTTTGTATTCTTAATTCAAGATTTTCTATCCTAAGATTTACTATTTGGTCTTGTATCTTAGGTGTCTTTTTCTGTGGTTGGACCACTGCTTCTAATGAGAAGTAGGTTTTTCCACAAAACTTGCATATTTCCATTGTACATATAGTACAAAAGAACCTATTTGGTAAAGTAGGAAAGTATCCACAAAAGTAACATTTCTTTTGAGCATTTCCCCCTCCTTGTTCCCACTGATGAGAACATTCATCTCCTATTGCCATAAGGCTATAGTCGATCTCTTCCTCTATTAATTCTACAGAATAAATAGAGTCATCATCTGAATCAATAGATTGTATGTCTTCTGGTATGGCTTCAAAGATTTGAGCCCTACTGGTTCCTGCAATATACTTAGATTTTTTCTGATCACAAATATTTGCTAAATGTCCTGGGTCTCCACAAATAAAGCAATAACACTTTTTTGCGGCATTTTCTGTTTTCTTTATATGTCTATTTTTATTAGGTTTATTGACAGATTTCCTAACTCCTACTCGCTTTTTTTTATCTGGTCCATATATTTGAGGAGTATATACCACTTTCTTGCAGAAAGCATACGACTGACGCTTTATTTGCTCATCTATTTGTATCTTTCTACACTTTTCTTGCAATGTTTTATACGTAAATACTGCCCTTGGGCCAATTCCTAAATTGTTAGGTGCTTGCCCAGTTTGTCAAAGTTGTGTTCACTGAGTCCACACTTATTTTCCTAAATCTCCTGGTAATTTAGCAAAATATCTGTCACATATGGTGTCATTAAATGGATCTCCTGTTTTTCCTATTGCTCTTAACCAGTCCTGAGTATATTTTTCAAGATAATTGAAATCTCGTATTTGAAGATTTTCAATCTCTCTCATTGCTTCGTCCTGTACATAGGTATTATCTAACTGAGGAACGAATACTAAAAATAAGTTTCTAATCAAATTAGCAAAATTTTCTGGGTTATCTCTCATTTCTTTTGCTTGAGCTATTTGATCAGTCTTCTGTGCTTTAGCAACTGCCCAAAGATTTTTAGCAGTTTCTCCTAGAAAAGTTTCTAGATACTGGAACATATCTATTTCTTCCCTATTAGGTAGAGTCATCCATGCTCTAGAAATATCCTGCTGCCATCAATTAATAGCATCATCCCAATCTTGAACATTACAGTATCCTATATTCAAGATCGTTCCTTCATTTGTTGCTTCAGGGAACACTATATGATCTATAGGTCTCCTAGCTCCTTTACCTTCCCACTGGGGAGTTTCACTGGGAACGTATTGTGTTTGTTTGTAAGCTCTGGCTCCTCTGTCCATACTTACATGCTCTCCATTTCCTCCTGGAAATGTTAACGCCGAATTACTAGATTCTGCCATTCTAGCTTCAGTTATTTTTGGTTCCTGTATATTTTCTCCATTAATGATTCTTTTTATTTCATTTCTTCTTTTCTCTAGCTCTTTCTTTATTTCTGGAGTCCTTATGTTGGGTAACATATATACTAACTCTTCTAGTTCATCAAAGAGCTCCTCATCTATTTCTTGAGTTATGGCCATTAATCCTAACTCAGATTCGTTATCAATATCCTGATTAGACATAGTGTCTATGTTTCCTCTAGAATAGTTAGTAAACCTCATACTAACTGTTCCGTCCTGATTGGTATATATGACATTTTTCTCTGGAAGTAATAGTTCTTTTCCAAAGAATCCTTCTAATTTCCATTCTAGTCCTGCATTAACTTCTGCACTTATTTTTAATGCTGGGATAGCCTTAACACCTTTTGTTCCTAAGATTTGTTGAAAATCTTGTTGTGTTATCTTCATCTTAGAAGATCCTGAATTTGCAAATTTGTATATAGTCCTTGCACAAACTAACAAATTTTCCTTATCTCCTATCATTTGATAGCCCTTTGTTTTAATTCCTACTACTATATCTCTGATATCTTTCATAGGTATCATGAAATCAGGGAAATAGTAAGTTATTCCTCCTTTGTTGTTCATATCTATTTCATATGATGCCAACAATCCTTGGGTTAGAATACTAAACCTTTTGTCGCAAAAAGCAACTAAAGTTTTAGTTCCTAATTCAGTTCTTGTTAAACCTTTAACTCCTACCATTATTGCTCCTAGATGTACTAGGGAATAATCCTTTTTATATTTTTTAATAACTTTGTCAATTATTAATGATACTTCTTGCTGATCACTTTCTCTGACACAGCAGACCTTGGTTTCTAAATATCCTGAGAATAATTTTTCCTTTTTAAAAGGATTTTTATTCTTTTTAAAGATTTCTTCAGGTCTTATCTGAGAAATTTTTCCTGTTCTGAAGTTTTCTAATTGACTTTCTATATCAATTAATTCTTTTATCCTCTTTATAGTAGACTCTCGTCTTCTAAAGAATGGGATATTTATTCCTGAATCAGATTCAGTCCTAACTAAGGCTTTTCCTTTGCCTTCCGTACTTTGGCTATTGGAGGGGGGTATTTTTGACCTGGTTGCCTTCCTGTTACAGCTAATGTTTTTAATTTTTCTGCTAAGGCTTCAAAGGCTTCTAGACTTAATGTCACTTGTTCTTCCTTAGTTTTTCCTTTAACTTGGGTACTTAGTCTTTCGTCTAACACCCTTATCCTTTCTTCTGAAATTTCTATTTTCTCTTCTAACTGCTTATTCTGTTTTATTAGCAGTCCTATAATTGTGTTTAACTGCCTGGGGAAAACCTTATCAGCTTCAGATTTTCCTTCGTAAGGAGTTAATCCTAATGGATCTTTATGATATATAGCAACTGCTCATAATACCTTAGTATAAAGTGCATCATGCTCATAAAACATTAACTACTAACAAAATCTTTAATTTTTGTTAACAGTTCCTGGTTTTCCTTATGATATAGTTCTAGTAAACTAGCACTATCCTTCTGATACTTGAAGAGTATTTCTTGACTTTCCTTAACTTTTTCTAAAAGTTCCTTGGTTTCGACTTCTATTTCTTTTGGCTTATGCACCTCTAGAAGTAAAAGTAGATCCTTAAAATCCTTATTGGAGGGTAGTCCTTCTTGAATCTTTGCTAACTTCTTTAGGTTTAGCTCTAAAGAGTTATTGATGTATTGAAATTTTTCTAATAGTTCTTTATTAGAAACCTTGAAATCCTTTCTGAATGCTATAATAGCACTTCTAGTGGCTTCTAGTTCAACAGCTAGATCCTTATTGTAATATTCTAGTGAATATCCTAAACTTATAAATAAATCTACTAAACTGTTTAGAACTGGTGTTTCTTCACAGTGTAACCTATGAAGTCCTATTCCTTTTTCTAGATAACAAACAAATTGATGTTTATCTATAGATATTATAGATCTGTCCTGATGTCCTAATTCCAGATCTAAATATTCTATCCTTTTTAGATCCCTAGCCAGATCTAATTCTAATTCCAACAGCTAATTTTAATTACGATGGCTCTGATACCATTCACAAGGCCGGTCACCAAGAAAAATCGTGGGGTGTCGATCTTTCTTAGCCTTAAGGAAGCAGCCCTAACTTAAGAGTGCACAGAAATTGTGACCAAACAAAAATACAGTAGAAATAAAGTAGCGGAATTTTAACAGAAAATCAAATAATCTTGTGTAGCGGTACTTCAGCACTAGAGTCCATCCTCCTTATGGTTCCACTATTCTTTAATAGGTCCAGATAAATAATCAGGTATATCTTAATAGATGTTCTCTTAATCTGCAAAACAAAGGTTAGTTCTCACCAAAGTTTACACCTTTTTTTGTTTAATGCAATATTAGCCAGATGTTGAGCACATAACTCTTTTTCCCCAAAGTTTACACCTTTTCCTTGCTCTGATGTATATATTTTGGGTGAAAAGTTCTGTGGTTTTCTTGAGCTGTCACCACTTTATTAAAATGTAAAACCTTTAATTCTAGCCTAGTATTTTTACACGATTAACCTTGTGATCAATAGTCAGTGTTGTTCTCACAATAGAGGTGCCATTAATCCATGGGTATCTGTATCTCTGCTATTCTGTTTTACCTTTTTCTATCTTGCTTTTGATCTTTTAAAGGATTTCTTGGTTGTTAGTTTTCTTCCTTTCTTCTTCGTCTTCTTATTCTTCTTTTTGGGCTGTAATAATTTATGTACTCTTGGTAATTTGATGATATTTTCGGCAAAAGCTGGCTAAAAGGGATGCTGGAACTATTGATAGAAGTCAGGACATTGCACGCTTACAAGAGTTTTACAAGCTTTATAGACAGAATCATAATGTTGACAAATTATGTGAGAAAGAGATGCAGTTGAGGGAATCTGGTGCTTTCAGTGGAAATCTTGGCGAGTATGTTTCTGAATAAGAAAAACCATCAGATCCATTTAGATCATTCTGTACTTTGTTGTTTCTCCCATCCCCTTCGAGCACCCACTGACTTCTGAATAGGAAGATTTAGAATTCAGTGGTTGTGACTTGTGATTAACTGTTCAATTCTTATTATATATTGTGCTACTGAATTATTTTATTCTGTGGTTGATAATTCGGGTGTCAAGTGGGGAAGATATTGTTAGGGGTTATACCAAGGAGGTTAATGTTGAGGGTTTTGATCTTGAGCTTAGGCATTAGGCTTCTGTGGTTGTGTATCCTTATATAGTTAATGATCAAATAGATTTGGCTTTTATGGGATGATGGATATATCCTGAAGAAGGATCTAATATTTACTAACATGTTCTGTTTTGGTGCATTTGAGGATTTACTATTAAGTGTGCCTTAGGTTCTCCCAAAACTGAATATGAAAGCTGCCCCAAATATTTTGAAACAGGGGGAAGAAAATGGATTATTCATGTATTCAAACTTTTTAAAGCTTGCATGAAGGAAATTAACTACAGCTGTGGTCTTAATAGCTTGCTGTGGGAAACTGGGAATTTAGTTCCAGTCCTAGCATCCTAACTATCCCAGTGAAGACAATTTGTTTCTAATTTGTCTTTTGGCAATGTATTAGATTGAAAGATATGTGCTTGTATCTTTTTCCTATGATAAGCAAAACTTTTATGGTTCTCCTTAGGCAAGAAACTTCCTAGCTCACAAAATAATCTGTCTTCATCTCATCCATTCTTGTTATAAAGGCTTAAAAAAAAAAAAAAGATAACATGGATTGCCTCATAATAGAAAGCTCTTATGAGGTGATGCTTTATTTTTTTCTGGATTATATTTTGGTTTAGTCTAGTGGCATGTCTAATGTCTTAATCTTTGCTTCTATATCTCTTTTCCTTTTAATGATTTCTTATTTTGGTTATATTTCAAAGGAAACATGCGATAAAATAGTATCAAGGTTTGTTTGAGGGTTTTGGGTGTCATTTGTATTACTCAAAGGAGCCACAATTATGACATCATTTTTTGGGACCTGTCTATTGAGATGAAAAGGGAATGACTTTGGAAAGGGGTATATCATTCACCGTAAAGGATTGTGTTAGGCCTTCTAGGCCCATTAATATGTGAGTTCACGAATGAAGAAACAGGAGTAGATTAGCAGGCTCGGGATCTATGAATGCTGATGTGAGGGGTGTAGAATCTAGAAGTGATGAGGTGGCTGGGGTGTAACAGGGGGATGAGGGTAGAGTTAGCAAGCGGTGGAGAAAGTGTATAAGTAATGGGATTGGTTATTGTAGAAGGGGAGTAGAATTCTAGATGGAACTGTGGGGACAGTCTGGCCTCTTGAATGCCAGATACTTCTGGGGAACTAGTCTGATTGTGAGTAATTGCAGTAGGTGCCATTTCTGATTTCTCACCAGCTTCTGCTTGCACAGATTGTTGGTTGATTTTGTACATTGTGAGTTGAATACGAGCGGTACTGTTTCATCTCAGATTTCTTTGTTGTATTGAATGTTTGCTGTTTAGAGTTACTGTTGCCAAACAGATAGATTATAGTAATTATTATTGTTAAAGCACAACAATAAGATTAACAATTACCTTTTTGATTTGGATAATCTAAGAATGGACCATGAAGGAATTATAGTTTGTTATTGTGGTACTCAACAAACTATTACCCTCTCGTTCAGACACTACCTTCAAAGCATTGCTCAATTATCCATACTTCCCATGGATTTGAATTTGTCTCCACAGAAGCTTTGTTCTGTGGCTTCATCCGTAATCTCTGTCATGGCTTGTCATTTGCATCTTCTTGAATATCTGTTTTTGTTGTGCTTATATTTTTTCACATTGAAATTTGTTGCTCTTGAGTACAGGTTGGAGCGGAAGATAGTGAAGAGGAAAAGAGTTTTTGCTACTTTAAAGGTTTTAAACAGTGCTTGAGCAGCTGACCAGTGACATTCTTGAAGAGGTCTGCTTCTTAGTGCAATTTACATATATAAGCTGATTCGTGTGTTGCCTATTTTTCTGGAATACGTTTTTTCAAAGAGTCTAATGCAGTATATCTTAAAACCAGTGATGGATCCAGAGTCCAAAAATGAGATATATGTTTTTGTTAAGATTGAGCATGAATCATATTCGTATTGTCATGCAATGTAATAGCAAGAACTTTACATATTTAACAACTAACTAATAATTGAATAGAAAATACTAAACATACTTCTGACATTGATGATATTTTATTGTTATATTTTAAATAAATACACTCCATTCAACTCCTTCTTTGTATTTGGAGACAAAGAATATATATGCTGTAATAGATCTTTAAAAAGTGGGAAAATGAAAAAACTGAAAGTAAAGTTGAAATACTCCTTTGATATTGTATCAATGTAGGCTAAGAGTGGACAAAAGGTGAAACAACAAATTATAGCAATTTTAGTTGGTCTTTGTATCATTGTTACCAAACTTAGTTTCATGTTTAACATTATGAGTTAATTGTAGTAATTGAAGAATACAAGAATTATAGATTATATCATTATAGGTATAGTAGAAATACAAATTAAAACCAGCTAAAATAATTGAAGAGGTTCAAATTAAATCTCAAAAGTCACGTGTAGATGTGGTTATAATTTTACTTATAATTTCAAGTTGATAAGACAGCGCAACTTGTTCTGGATATTATTTTGTGTGTGTGTTTTCAATTGTCTCTTATAATTTCAGCCCTAATGTTGGCATCTTTGATTTTATGAGTAAGCTGGTATGATTTTAAAGTTGATTGGGGTCTACATATGTGCTGGAGGTGTTCTTTATGTTTGCATCCCAATTTTTTCTTTGCAAATAGGAATGTTTGTTTCTGTGTTTCTATTGCTTGTAACTAGCTGAGTTATATATTTGAATACTGGACTTAAGCATCTTTTCAACTATTTTCTTTTTGTTGCAGCTGAAGCAAGTCATGGAATCAGACTCTGCAATGACAGAGGACCTGATTGCTTACAACATTATCCCTCTAGATGCTACCCCTTCAACCAATGCTATAGTGTCTTTGCCAGCGGTTAATGAGTTTATTTGTTTAAGACCCACAGATTTAGTTTGTTCTTGTCAGTTTTTTACCTGAGAATTTTATTTGTAGGTGCAAGCAGCAGTATCAGCTTTAAGGTACTTCATCGGCCTACCAGAGTTGCCTAGGGGTTTTCCCATTCCTACTACAGGGAATGTTGACATGCTTGATTTTTGGCAGTACACTTTTGGATTTCAGGTATGTACGAATATATTTTTGTGGTCATCAACTTTTGATTGATGTGGAGCTGTAAAGCTTCAATTTTTTCCATTCTTTCTGTTCTACAACCAAGTTGTTTAATTTAGGTCTTGCCTAAGATGGCTAATAGATGGTGAAATTTATAATAATTGATTGGCTATGGAATTCCAATTTATCATTGTTTTCTTTGGCTTTCAGCTGAATATATTTTGTATCCATTGTCTGATTGTGTTCCCCAACCTTTAACCCTTTACGTTATTGATAATTTCATAAAATGTTAATTGCATGGGTTTTTAGATTAAGAAAATGTGATCAATTTCGTAGACTGTGTCACTGTGAAGGCTCATAAATCTTAATTGGACTTTTCACAATAGTGTGATTCTGTTAGAACACCAATACTTGAGGTGTATAGGAGGAAAGGAAAGAGGGGAATGATTGGGGAATGAGGGAGTGGTAGACAAGTGGCAAGGTTGGAGTGGAATAGGACAAGGAAGGTGGGAGGGTATGACAGTAAGGAATTAGCAGAATAAAGTAGTGAGAGTGGGAGGAATGAGGGCAGGCAGAAATTGAGTGAGTGTAGGTAGGCACTGGCACCTCGAATGGCCAGAGGGGTGGGGAGAGCATTCTCTATCTATGGGAGCTCCTCCATTGTAATTGTTAACCTTTCCATCATGAAATAGGAAGTTATCTTCTCATTACTGTTCTATGGGTTTTGCACATGTGTTATCTTCTCCATTACAGTTCTGCTGGTGTTCTGTGTGAGTGTGTTCTGGTGTGTGCTGAGTGCCAGGTTCTAACAGATTCTCTGTCTGCTGTATTATCTATGGTTATTTGTTGAAGTGTGTTGACCCTAAAATTTGATTTTGGATTTTTGGAGTTGCCACCGATCTAAATTATTTAAAGGTGAGATCGGACACCTAATTTAAAAATGGTCTACGTTTTTAGAGATTGGGTTCGGGGGTTGGTTACGTTTTAGGGAAGGTGTTAGCACCCTAAACGCCCTTTCGGTACCAAAAATGATCTAATTAATTTATCTTAATTAATTTATGTTGGTTAAAAATTTTAAAAAAAGATTTTTGATAAATAATCCTTGCCCATTCCGGATCGGGATAAAAATAATTTTTGAGAAAAAATCCCCTTCCTATTCCAGTCCAGGGTTTTAAAAATAATTTAAAGAAAATCCCCTTCCTATTCCAGTCCAGGGTTTTGAAAATAATTTTTAGAAAATCCCCTTCCTATTCCAGTCCAGGGTTTAAAAATAATTTCAAGAAAAATCCCCTTTCTATTCCAGTCCGGGGTTTTGAAAATAATTTTTAGAAAATCCCCTTCCTATTCCAGTCCAGGGTTTAAAAATGATTTTAAGAAAAATCCCCTTTCTATTCCAGTCCGGGGTTCTTAAAAAATAATCTTAGGAAAAGTGCCTAGAGCCAAAATTGCTTAGGACCAAAGAAGAACTCAAGGTGGTGATACTAGAGTTTCTTAACAAATAATCCTAATACTAAAATTTAATAGAAAATTAGCAAGAAATTAAATCAATGAATATGGAAGATCAACAAGAACATTACCTAGGCTAAAATATGTGCAGAATTTTCAATACAAAACATGCAGAATTTTTAGTATGTAAAAGTCATATGAAGATTCTATACAGAATGCGGAAACAAAACAACAAAACAGAAACACGTTTTTCAGAATTTATGAAACAAAATACAGAAGTTGAATTGCAATGCAGAATTTGTAGAAGATAGAAAGTGCAGAATTTATGAAAGACAAAAAATGCAGAATGAAATAATGTGCAGAATTCATGAAAGACAGAAAATGCAGAATGAAATAACGTGCAGAATTTTCAAGCAGAAAATAGTGGAGAATTTTTAGTTCAAGATGCAGTGCAAAACAGAATGCAAAACTATGCAGAATATGCAGAATTTAATCGTGCACATAATTATGCAGAATTTAAGATGGAATCTATGCATGCTAATAGTGCAGAATGTGCAGAATTTTGACATGATTTTGTTTGAATGTAGAAACCTACAGTAAATCAAGATTAAGAGGGATGAAAGAATGTGAAAATCCATGCATGCCATGATTAATAAAAATGAAAGTTATGCAAACACTATAGCAAAAATAATCCTAACTACATTAGGATTAAAGTATGAGATCTACATGATTAAAATTGAACAACATATATGAATCTAAAAGAAAAGAGGAAAAGGGACTTACCTTGAGTGTCTTCCTTTGTGTGATTTGAAAAAAAAGGATTCTTTTTGTCTTCCTACGTGAACCGCCCTTTTTGTCTTGTAGGCTTCTTTTTCTTTTTGCTCTTCTTTTTCTTGTTCTACGTGAAAGCCCTCCTTTGTAGGCTTTTTGCTAAAATTTTTTGGAGGCCCCCTTTTCTTACGTGAAACCCCCCTTATATGTGTATGGGTCTTTTCTTTTTATTTATTTTTTTAAGTGGCGAATTTTGGAGTTTAATTTTATGTTGAATTTTTGTCTCCTAGTTTCACTTATATTTTACCTCTTTCTTATCTTTTCATTCTTTTATCTTTTAATCTTTTTGTTTATCTTATCATATCTTAATTTTTGTCTTATTATCTTTATCATTTTTGTCCTATCTTTAGATATTCTTAATTGTCTTTTATCCTTTTTTTTTGTCTTTTATCTTTGTTTTTTATTTATCCTAATATCTTATCCTCTTATCATTTTATTTATCTCTTTTAATTTTGAATTTATTTTGAATTATTATTCTTTAATTTTGATTATCTTATCTTTTATCTAATTCTTCCATTTTTCTGATTTTTGATTTTATTTTCTGATTTTCTTAGATTTATTCTTTTTATTTACTGATTTATCTTGATTTTTGGACTTTTCTTGGATTTATCTTTATTTTTCTTTCATTATCTTGGATTATCTTTATTTTTCCTTAATTATCTTGGATTATCTTGATTTTTACTTAATTATCTTGGATTATCTTGATTTTTCTGATTTTTTTTTAATTTATTTAATTTTTAGAATTTCGTTTTTATTTTTATTTATTTTTTATTTTTTTTTTTTATTTTTGTATTTTTGATTTTATTTTCATTTTTGGATTATGTTTTAATTTTGGGTTTGTGATTTTTATTTGGGCTTGGGTTTTATTATTTAAAGTTTTACATTGTGGGCCGGACAAAATTGGGTGTCTACAGATTGCCCCCCTTTGCTCATCTTTTAGAAACTAGAAGATGGGTAAAGGTTGAGAGACACTATTTTGTCCGAATCTGTACATAATGTGAAGGGTTACCGTCCACCCAACAAGGACCATAGCGACCTTAGGATTTCCTCTTTTAATCCTAAGTTCGGAAGGGTTACCGTCCACCCAACAAGGACCAGAACAACCTTAGAATTTTTTCTTTTAATTCTAAGCTCGGAAGGGCTACTGTCCACCCAACAAGGACCAAAACGACCTTAGGATTTTCTCATTTTAATCCTAAGATCGGAAGGGCTACAGTCCACCCAATAAGGACCAAAACGACCTTAGGATTTTCTCATTTTAATCCTAAGATCGGAAGGGCTACAGTCCACCCTACAGGGACCAAAACGACCTTAGGATTTTCTCATTTTAATCCTAAGATCAGAAGGGCTACTGTCCACCCTACAGGGACCAAAACGACCTTAGGATTTTCTCATTTTAATCCTAAGATCGGAAGGGCTACAGTCCACCCTACAGGGACCAAAACGACCTTAGGATTTTCTCATTTTAATCCTAATATCGGAAGGGCTACAGTCCACCCTACAGGGACCAAAACGACCTTAGGATTTTCTCATTTTAATCCTAAGATCGGAAGGGCTACAGTCCACCCTACAAGGACCAATACGACCTTAGGATTTTCTCATTTTAATCCTAGGATCGGAAGGGCTACAGTCCACCCTACAGGGACCAAAACGACCTTAGGATTTTCTCATTTTAATCCTAAGATCGGAAGGGCTACAGTCCACCCTACAGGGACCAAAACGACCTTAGGATTTTCTCATTTTAATCCTAAGATCAGAAGGGCTACAGTCCACCCAACAAGGACCAATACGACCTTAGGATTTTCTCATTTTAATCCTAAGATCGGAAGGGCTACAGTCCACCCTACAAGGACCAATACGACCTTAGGATTTCCTCATTTTAATCCTAAGATCGGAAGGGCTACAGTCCACCCTACAGGGACCAAAATGACCTTAGGATTTCCTCATTTTAATCCTAAGATCGGAAGGGCTACAGTCCACCCAACAAGGACCAAAACGACCTTAGGATTTTCTCATTTTAATCCTAAGATCGAAAGGGCTACAGTCCACCCTACAGGGACCAATACGACCTTAGGATTTTCTCATTTTAATCCTAAGATCGGAAGGGCTACAGTCCACCCTACAAGGACCAATACGACCTTAGGATTTTCTCATTTTAATCCTAAGATCGGAAGGGCTACAGTCCACCCTACAGGGACCAAAACGACCTTAGGATTTTCTCATTTTAATCCTAAGATCGGAAGGGCTACAGTCCACCCTACAAGGACCAATACGACCTTAGGATTTTCTCATTTTAATCCTAAGATCGGAAGGGCTACTGTCCACCCTACAGGGACCAAAACGACCTTAGGATTTTCTCATTTTAATCCTAAGATCGGAAGGGCTACTGTCCACCCTACAGGGACCAAAACAACCTTTGAACGGGTTCTTCCCGTGATGGCCTGATTTACCCTGAATAAATTTGTCTTTAACTAGATATGAATGAGTTCTTTCTAAAGTAATTTTACATTGATTTAAGATGAGATGCTTATGCTTGTGCATGTTTGACATGATAATGTGAAATCCTAATGCTTGACCTATGAAAATTTTAATTTTTTAAGAATTTAAGTGATGATGGCATGCTTACATGCAACGATGCAATATTATCCTATGATGATGCATGCTGAAATATTTAAAAATGCTACTCCATGACATTTGGGAGCTTTTGAGTTGACTTTGGCACTTTTAGGTCTTTTGACTTGCTCTCTCTAGAAAGATTGCCCCAGTGTCATTGAGTTCTTAGTACATCCCTTGACCAAGTCTTCTATTCATAAATATGTCATCATTTGCCATATTGCCCTTGTTTGCATATCTGGGTTAAAACCCGTAACTTGTCTCTTTCTCTTCAAGGAGAAATTAATGGTATGATGCTTTCAGTATTCACTTAAGACATTTTTCATTCATCATGTCTTGAAGTCATACTTTAAAACTTTTCTTCTCATCATTGGAGTTTTGCCAATTTTCAATTCATGTCTTGTCCATTTAGGCAGTACCTTCTATTGGCACCTGACAATTTTGCTTTGCATGAGAATGCATTTTAAGGAATAAGGATGGCTTATGACAATAAGGATATGCAACTTGGTACTTTGGCCTTTTAAAGGAGAGATCAATAGATTGATCAATAACCCATTGCCCCAGTTTAAGCGAGTCAAAGTGTTGGAAACTTTGGGGGTAATACCTTTAGGAATCGTGCTTGATTCTTTTTGGTAGGTTATAACCCCACAGGAGAAGTTTCTTTATATCTTTCTGAGTCTCTCTCTTCTTTAAAGGTGGATCATTTAGGTATGGATTTTTCCATTTGATTGCCCCCCAATTTAGATTTTGACTGTCCATGAGCAAAAATGTTGAAAAGAGTTTTTCTTAACCCATTCTCTTTTATTATCCAAGTCATGCCTCAAGGGAATGCTCATAATATATTCAATTCTCTGGAATCAAAAGAGCTTTGTTAAGCAATCGCTCTAATCTCTCAAGTATTTGCACTCTTAATAAGTGTTTATTCTAATCATTCTTAAGTGTTTGCACTCTCTGGCGTGTTTGCACTCACAGATACCCCATAAGCTTGTTTTCATGTCCCTCTCCACTTTAGTTAGTTTACCATATTAGCCAAGATCACTAGGACTTTACTTAGCTGGTAATGTAAGGCTTAGGTAATGGGTATGAATAAAAGAGATAAGGATTTATCAAATAAGGAGAGCATGAAGTATGATGTCTCATTTTTCACTTTTCTTTTTTTTGCATAAGCTTGTGGCTCAAGGTGAAGTCCATTTCTCTTTACCAGTCTCTTTTTTCTTTCGGCTAGCCCTCTCTTTTTTGGGTCTAGCAACTTTTCATTTTTCCTCAATATTTTTTCTCTTTTTCTTTTTTTCTATTTGTGCTTTTTCACATAGTTTTGGAAGGAACACCTTCAATTCTTTCACTTGAGCCTTAGATTGTTGCTCATAGCATTTTCTTCTTTGACAGTATGGATACTCCTTTTAGCTCTCCTTCAAGGTAGAGTAATAGTTTTTCAAATTGAAAGGTTAAAGTTGGTACGAGTCAAAGGAAGGAAGTCGGATGGTGGTCTTACCATCCTTTTACAGGCTCAAATGGGTGACTATGGAAGTTCTGATATTAGGGTTTTGCTTGAAAGGCTCAAACTATCCAAAGATGGCCTAAGTCATTTCTTGAATAATGTGATGTCTAACAAATAGTCTCAAGGGACATTTAGACAAGTTCTAGGGTATCTATTTTCCCACAATAAGCACACTCTCACTATAGGCTCTTTTTTCATCATCCTTTAATGATGAGACACTAAGTCATCCAAGAGAATTGAGTATTTAAGCAAATGTATTTTATCATCGGCAATTGGATTAATCGAGAATGAGATTAAGAGAAATTTTTCTTCAATTATTAGCTCATGAGCGTCAATATTTGGAATAAACCATATTGCCCCAATGTTGATTTAGTCTAAAAGGCAAAATAAATTGGATGAAAAATAATGCATTCATCATGCTAAGCATTTTATTGAATTGAAAGGTGTGCCCATACAAACTCCTTGCTAAGGCCTTGGGCAGAGCCATTAGCAGGTGCCATAAAAACTTGAAAAGATGCAAAACAAAGAAATAGTTCAACTTGCAGTAGGTGGTGCAAGAATGGACCCATTATCTCAAACCAACTGGTTTTCTCTTATCACAAGGTCTTGATTTTGCCTACTTCGAAAACGTGTTGTCGGAGCCATGATTACTTCTTTATCATTTGGAGTAAACAATGCATTATTGGTGTGCAAATGAGAATATATGCATGTGAATGTGATGCCATGCATGAAGTCGAAAGTGTGCAATTTATGCAAAAAGAGAATGAGTGTTAATGAAGAATGCATGCTTTTTTTATTTTTTTCTTTTAAGACCTATTTCTACTCATGTTGGTAAAGGTCTACATCTCCTAGGCCAATCCCTAAATTATTCCCTATTCTAATTTATTTTGTCAAAGAAAGGGTTTTTGAAATCTTAAAAGGCTCTTCCCTTTTTCTTTTTTTTTGTTTTTTTGTTTTTTGTTTTTTTTGTTTTTTGTTTTTTTTTTATCCATCCTAAATGTATATAAATCTTAACTTAGGGACTTCATGTATATAGAAATAACATGTATATGGTAGGAGAATTGAGCTAAAAATATAATCACAAACACACGATGAAATAAAGGAAATGTTCCCCATTGTGCTTAATTTTAGGTAAGTCCTAGGTCCTTGTTCACTCTCATGGGCTTAGGCCAACACTCTCTCACAAGGGATAGCTCTAAGGCTATTATTAGTGTAAAGGTAGGTTCTATATTTCCTACATCAGGTTCCTAAATTATCCAAGGAAGGATAAATTTGAGTGGGGTGTTTCGGGCACCCATGCGGAGACCGAAGGTCTCTCGAAGGCTAACTTTACTACACCCCTCTAACCAACAAGGCACCTTAAATGGCCCGGGTATAGGGCACAGGGGTCATGACTTCCCCTTTATTCTAGTACGTGGTGAGAGTGACACTATATGTAGGGAATCATATTCAAATCTATATTAAAAAAATCTCATGGCAATATATACATTTTAAAAAAAATAAGTAGGTACAAAATTTAAACATCCAAAAACACTAGAAGCTAGTAAGCGTACCTTTTATTTCGTCATCTTTACAAAACTAAACCAACAAATTAATCAAAAAAATTAATAAGATCATTTTTAAATTGGCCTAACCCTCTAATGTCCCCAGCGGAGTCGCCAAGCTGTTGACCCTAAAATTTGATTTTGGATTTTTGGAGTTGCCACCGATCTAAATTATTTAAAGGTGAGATCGGACACCTAATTTAAAAATGGTCT
This sequence comes from Dicorynia guianensis, assembly GCA_037013595.1. Classification (NCBI taxonomy): domain Eukaryota; kingdom Viridiplantae; phylum Streptophyta; class Magnoliopsida; order Fabales; family Fabaceae; genus Dicorynia; species Dicorynia guianensis. The sequence continues at coordinate 15,804,942 of JASUAB010000002.1, read as the reverse complement.
ACGTTTTTAGAGATTGGGTTCGGGGGTTGGTTACGTTTTAGGGAAGGTGTTAGCACCCTAAACGCCCTTTCGGTACCAAAAATGATCTAATTAATTTATCTTAATTAATTTATGTTGGTTAAAAATTTTAAAAAAAGATTTTTGATAAATAATCCTTGCCCATTCCGGATCGGGATAAAAATAATTTTTGAGAAAAAATCCCCTTCCTATTCCAGTCCAGGGTTTTAAAAATAATTTAAAGAAAATCCCCTTCCTATTCCAGTCCAGGGTTTTGAAAATAATTTTTAGAAAATCCCCTTCCTATTCCAGTCCAGGGTTTAAAAATAATTTCAAGAAAAATCCCCTTTCTATTCCAGTCCGGGGTTTTGAAAATAATTTTTAGAAAATCCCCTTCCTATTCCAGTCCAGGGTTTAAAAATGATTTTAAGAAAAATCCCCTTTCTATTCCAGTCCGGGGTTCTTAAAAAATAATCTTAGGAAAAGTGCCTAGAGCCAAAATTGCTTAGGACCAAAGAAGAACTCAAGGTGGTGATACTAGAGTTTCTTAACAGATAATCCTAATACTAAAATTTAATAGAAAATTAGCAAGAAATTAAATCAATGAATATGGAAGATCAACAAGAACATTACCTAGGCTAAAATATGTGCAGAATTTTCAATACAAAACATGCAGAATTTTTAGTATGTAAAAGTCATATGAAGATTCTATACAGAATGCGGAAACAAAACAACAAAACAGAAACACGTTTTTCAGAATTTATGAAACAAAATACAGAAGTTGAATTGCAATGCAGAATTTGTAGAAGATAGAAAGTGCAGAATTTATGAAAGACAAAAAATGCAGAATGAAATAATGTGCAGAATTCATGAAAGACAGAAAATGCAGAATGAAATAACGTGCAGAATTTTCAAGCAGAAAATAGTGGAGAATTTTTAGTTCAAGATGCAGTGCAAAACAGAATGCAAAACTATGCAGAATATGCAGAATTTAATCGTGCACATAATTATGCAGAATTTAAGATGGAATCTATGCATGCTAATAGTGCAGAATGTGCAGAATTTTGACATGATTTTGTTTGAATGTAGAAACCTACAGTAAATCAAGATTAAGAGGGATGAAAGAATGTGAAAATCCATGCATGCCATGATTAATAAAAATGAAAGTTATGCAAACACTATAGCAAAAATAATCCTAACTACATTAGGATTAAAGTATGAGATCTACATGATTAAAATTGAACAACATATATGAATCTAAAAGAAAAGAGGAAAAGGGACTTACCTTGAGTGTCTTCCTTTGTGTGATTTGAAAAAAAAGGATTCTTTTTGTCTTCCTACGTGAACTGCCCTTTTTGTCTTGTAGGCTTCTTTTTCTTTTTGCTCTTCTTTTTCTTGTTCTACGTGAAAGCCCTCCTTTGTAGGCTTTTTGCTAAAATTTTTTGGAGGCCCCCTTTTCTTACGTGAAACCCCCCTTATATGTGTATGGGTCTTTTCTTTTTATTTATTTTTTTAAGTGGCGAATTTTGGAGTTTAATTTTATGTTGAATTTTTGTCTCCTAGTTTCACTTATATTTTACCTCTTTCTTATCTTTTCATTCTTTTATCTTTTAATCTTTTTGTTTATCTTATCATATCTTAATTTTTGTCTTATTATCTTTATCATTTTTGTCCTATCTTTAGATATTCTTAATTGTCTTTTATCCTTTTTTTTTGTCTTTTATCTTTGTTTTTTATTTATCCTAATATCTTATCCTCTTATCATTTTATTTATCTCTTTTAATTTTGAATTTATTTTGAATTATTATTCTTTAATTTTGATTATCTTATCTTTTATCTAATTCTTCCATTTTTCTGATTTTTGATTTTATTTTCTGATTTTCTTAGATTTATTCTTTTTATTTACTGATTTATCTTGATTTTTGGACTTTTCTTGGATTTATCTTTATTTTTCTTTCATTATCTTGGATTATCTTTATTTTTCCTTAATTATCTTGGATTATCTTGATTTTTCTGATTTTTTTTTAATTTATTTAATTTTTAGAATTTCGTTTTTATTTTTATTTATTTTTTATTTTTTATTTTTATTTTTGTATTTTTGATTTTATTTTCATTTTTGGATTATGTTTTAATTTTGGGTTTGTGATTTTTATTTGGGCTTGGGTTTTATTATTTAAAGTTTTACATTGTGGGCCGGACAAAATTGGGTGTCTACAAAGTGTTCTATATAAGTTACAGAAAGTTTTATACTAATTTACCTGATCATTTGTTGTGATTGAAAGCTATCTAATGCATTATTGTTAGTGCAAAGCTTTCCATTCTTGCATCTAATTATCAGCATTTGTTACCACCAGAAAGATAATGTATCCAATCAGCGTTAAAACATAGTTCACCTGCTAGCAAATGAGCAATGTCGACTGAGAATTCCAGACGAAACTGAGCCTGTAAGTTCAAAGTCTTTCTAGATTACATGTCTTTTGCGTCATTGCTTTAAAAGTTTCGTTCACTGTCTGGGTTTGACACCTCAAAGTTTTCCAAGGTATCCTCATGAATTCTTTTTTTTTTTCTTTTATTGGAGAGGGGAAGGGGTTTGGGGATTGTTATATTAATATTTTCTTTCTGTGGTTATCTCCTGTGTTCTCCTTAAGTTGGGGGATATTTTTGCCCTACCTTCATATTTATTTTGCATCTTTTTAAGTTTTTATTTTATGGCACCTACTAATAGCTCTACCCAATGCCTTAGCAAGAAGTTTGTATGGGCACAACTTTCAATTCAATAAAATGCTTAGCATGATGAATGCATTACTTTTCATCCAATTTCTTTTGCCTATTAGACTAAATAAACACTGGGGCAATATGGTTTATCTCAAATATTGACACTCATGAGCTAATAAATGAAGAAAATTTTTCTTAATCTCATTCTTAATAAATCCAATTGCCAATGATAAAATTGATTTGCTTGAATACTTAATTCTCTTGAATGATTGAGTGTTTTCTAATTAAAGAAAAATGAAAAAGAGAGCCTATAGTGAGAGTGTGCTTGTCGTGAGAAAACGGATACCCTAGAACTTGTCTAAATGCCCCTTGAGGCTATTTGTTAGATACCGCATTATTCAAGAAATGACCTAGGCCATCTTTGGACAGTTTGAGCCTTTCAAGCCAAACCCTAACATTAAAACTCCCATAGTCACCTATTTGAGCCTATAAAAGGATGGCAAGACCACCATCCAACTTCCTTCCTTTGACCCATGCCAACTTTAACCTTTCAATTTGAAAATCTATTACTCTACCTTGAAGGAGAGCTAAAAGGAGTATCCTTACTATCAAAAAGGTAAAATGCTCTGAGCAACAATCTATCAAAAAGGTAAAATGCTATGAGCAACAATCTAAGGCTCAAGTGAAAGGATTGAAATCATCCTTCCAAACTATGTGAAAAAGAAAAAAAAAGGAAAAAAAAAAGAAGAAAATATTGAGAAAGAAAATGAAAAAGAAAAGTGCTAGACCAAAAAATAGGGGGCTAGCCGAAAAAAAAAGAGACTGGTAAGGAGAAATGGACTTCATCTTGAGCCACAAGCTTATCCAAAAAAAAAAAAGTGAAAAATTAGACATCATATGCTCAATACTTCATGCTCTCCTTATTTGATAAATCCTTGGCTCTTATTCATACCCATTACCTAGGCCTTACATTGCAAGCTAAGTAAAGTCCTAGTGATCTTGGCTAATATGGTGAACTAATTGAAGTGGAGAGGGACATGAAAACAAGCCTATGGGGTATCTGTATGTGCAAACACGTTAGAGAGTGCAAACACTTAAGAGTGATTAGAGTAAACACTTAACTAAAGTGCAAATACTAGAGGAATTAGAGTGAGTGCTTAACAGCACACTTTCGATTCCAGAGAATTGAATAATTATTATGAGCATTTCCTTGAGGCATGACTTGGATAATAAAAGAGAATGAGTTAAGAAAAACTCTTTTTAACATTTTTTGCTCATGGGCAGTCAAAATCTAAATTGGGGGCAATCAAATAGAAAAACCCAATACCCAAATGACCCACCTTTAAAGAAAAGTGAGACTCAGAAAGATATAAAGAAACTTCTCCTATGGGGTTATAACCCACCAAAAAGAATCAAGCCTGATCCCCAAAGGTATTATTCCTAAAGTTTCCAACACTTTGACTCGCTTAAACTGGGGCAATGGGTTATTGATCAATCCATTGATCTCTCCTTTAAAAGGCCAAAGTACCAAGTTGCATATCCTTTGTTATAAGCCATCCTCATTTTTTTAAAAATGCATTCTCATGCAAAGCAAAATTGTCAGGTGCCAATAAAAGGTATTGCCTAAATAGACAAAACATGAATTGAAAATTAGCGAAGGTATTGTCAGGCACTTGTGCCGTTCTAGGAGCATTCTTTTGATGAATGAGGCATTAATAACAGTATAGGTTTTATTTTAAATTTTTGATATATTATTCTTTTTTAATGTGAGATACTTTTTATGACCTATATAACAACATTATGTTGAATCTATCCACACCTTGACAGGTTCTTATAATCTGTGATTTTTTATATTCATGCATTTTTGAATTCAAAAATTAAGGTTGCTGAATTATGCAATGTCTTTTTTTGAGGCAATGTTTGTTTCTTTAATAATTAATTCTCTCAAATTTTGGCAATTGCTAAATTCATTCCCATTTGGTTTTACGGTGGAGCAGTATGAGTAAGAAATCTAGTAGAGGTCTGTTATTATACTCTTCTTTGTGATTCTATAGACATTGCTTAATCTGATTTTTGCTTGCTTTAAAGTTCTTTTTGTGAGCCTAGTAATGTTCAGTTAGGAATGCATCATTATTTAATGTTACTTTGATATCTATGGGCATTCACATTCCTTGTTACGTTATACAATAGCTATTTTTTTTTTATTGGTCTTTTTCTCATCTTCGATCAATGAAGTTGCAACCATTTTCAATTATGATCATTCTTCCATCTTTTAAGCTAAATATTATACGTGTTTATACAAGATGTTTAAATTTGATGCATATTATGATAAATTATTTTGTTAAAGTCATAATCATTTTTTTTCATTTCCTAATTATTCAATTTAAACCTTGTGGCTTATTTACTTGATATGAGTAAGACGGTCACTTGAGATGCTCATTTTTTTTTTTCTTTGGTACCATACTATCATCTAGTTAAGGCCCTATATAAGCATCTTTATCAATATCAACATTGACCTTTCATAATACAAGGGAGTTATCTCTCTTTACCCCAATCCCTCCCCTCTATGCGTGCACATGCATTCTCTATGTCCAAGCATATCTTCTTGTTTCTATTCTTGCATATTCATATGTACACACGCCTGTGTTTCTATGCACGCAGTATTTTCTTGTTTCTTGGTAGGCATATTCATATAACTCTCTGTAATATACATTTTTATGATTGGGTTATATAAGCACACTCTCTCTCCTCTCTAAAACGTCTCTCCCCTCTCTCTCTCTCTCTACATATATATACATGTACATACATATATATATATATATCTTTCTCTCAAACTTCTCTCTCTTCCCTCCCTCTCATCCTCTCCCTAGAAATTCTTTCTCTCCCTGTTTTTAAAACTGCTTTATCTTTGTCTCTCTGCCTATTTGTCTCCCTCTCTAAAACTTGTCTTTCTCTCACACACTCTTTCTAAATATTCTCTCTTGTTCTCTTGCATTCTCTAATACTTCTCTCCCTCTTTTTCCCATTCTAAAACTTCTTTCTCTCACCATAACTTTTTTCTTTTTCTCTCTCTCCAAAAAAAAAAAAATTCTCTCACTCTATCTCTCCTCCTTGTCTCTAAAATTTCAATCTTTATCTCTTTCTCTTCCTTCTCTTTTTTCCTCACTCTAAAATTTCTTATTCTCCTTTTCTTTCTATCTAAAACTTCTCTCACTCTCTCTTAAACTTGTCTTTCTTCCTCTTTGTCTCTTTCTCTCTCTCTTTCCTTCTCTTTTTCCCTCTCCCTCCCTTTCCCCCTCTCTAAAACTTATTTCTCTCTCTCTCTCTCAAATACAAAAGAATGAGGCATTAATAATAGTATAACTTTTCTTTTAATTTTTGGATATATCTTGATACTTTTTATGCTCTATTTAATAATATTTTGTTGTATATTTCAATAGCTAGACAAATTTTTATTTTTGACATTGATGTGCTTTAGAATTTTAATGAGGGAGAAATTATGGTTGATCAGTTATGTGTTGTCTTTCTTTGTGGCATTGCTTTTTTTTTTTCAATATTTAATTCCCCAAGCTTTTGCAATTGTAAAATCCATTATCATTTGGTCGTACAGCAGAGTAGTATTTCAAGAAATTTAATACATTGTTATCTTTGATGTATTATTATCTTATTCTTTGTAATTTGATAGACAAAGCTTACTTTGTTAGTTTAGGGATGTGTCGTTATTTAATGTTACTTAGATATCCCTTTCGTTAATGGCTATTAACATTTAGAATAAATCTGCTCTTCTTTGCATCTTCCATCAATGTAGTTGCAACCATTTCCCACTACGATTATTCTTCCATCTTTTCAATACTTGTTAGGCAAATATTATAAGTACTCATTTATGATAAATTATTTTCTTAAAGTTACAACTAATTTTTTTTTTGGTTTAGCTGATGTTGTATGTTAACATGCAATTGAAAGTTGACATGTTTCGTTGTTAATGTCAATGTATTTGACTTCCCTAATTGCCATAAAGGATGGTAATGCCTTTGTTGATCAGTACTACCATATGTTGCATGAAAGCCCTGAGTTTGTGCATAGGCATTATCAAGATACAAGTAAGTTTGGTTTCGTGAGAGGAATGGAATCATGGGTACTACAACCACAATGCAAGTGAGTTCTCTTTCTACATCTATCCCTCCACAATGCACGTCTTGTTTCTATTCTTGCATCTTCATATATACATGCATCTTCCTGCATATTTATATATATGCACGTCATCCTATTTCTATGCATGCAGTGGCTTTTTGTTTGTTTGTGGGCATGTTTGTAATTGTGTACTATATATTTTTGTGATTGGATTATATAAGCACACTCTCTCTCTCCTCTGTAGAATTTGTCTCTCTCTCTTCCTCTCACTCTTTATATATACACGCATTTCTTTCTCTCAAACTTTTCTCTCCCTCCCTCTCCCCCTCTCTGGAACTTTTTCCTCTCTCTCTATCTTTAAAACATTTTCATCTTTGTCTCTCCCTCTACTCTCTGTCTCTCTCTTTCTAAAACTTATCTTTTTGTCACACACACTCTAAATATTCTCTCTCTCTTGCTCTTGCATTCTCTAAAACTTGTCTCCCCATCTTTTTTCCCATTCTAACCTTCTCTCTCTCACCAAAACTTCTATTTGTCTCCCTCTCAAAAATTTTCTCACTCTATCTTTTCCTCCTCTTCTCTCTAAAACTTCTATTTCTATCTCTCTTTCTCCCTCTTCTCCTTTCTTCTCTCTTCTTCTAAATTTTTTTCCTCATTCTCCCTGTTTCTCTAAAACTCCTCTCTCTCTTAAACTTGTCTTTCTTTCTCTTTGTCTCTCTCTTTCCCAAACTTCTCTCTCTTCTCGTTGTGCTTCTCTCTCTAAAACTTTTCATTCTCCCTCTCTCTCCCTCTCCCTCTTTCTAAAACTTATTTCTCTCTCTCTTTAAAATTACTCTCTTTCACACAAAAGAATGAGACATTAACAATAGTATAGGTTTTCTTTTAATTTTTTTGATACATCTTTACTTTATTACATGGTATACTTTTTGTACTCTATTTAATAATATCTTGTTGTATATTTCCACAATTGGACTGGTAATTATGATTTTTGACATTGATGTGTTTTAGAATTTTAATAAGAGAGAAGTTAAGGTTGATTGGTTATGATAAATTACTTCTCTCTCCCTCTCTGTTTAAAACTTCTCTCTCTCTCTCTCTATATATATATATATAAATATATATATATTTTCTCTAACACTTCTCACACATTCTTCTCTCTGTATCCTTGGTCTCTAAAATGTCTCCTCTCTTTGAAACTTCCCTTTCGCTCTCTCTCTCTCTCTCTCGTGAATGAGGCATTGATTGTAGCATAGGTTTTCTTTTAATTTTTTGATACATCATTCTTTTCTAATGTGGAAACCTTTTATATTTTATTTAACAATACTATGTTGTATCTTTCCATAGCTGAACTGGTTCCTATAATCTATGGTTTTTTACATTGATGTGCTTTAGAATCCTAATTGACAAGAAATTAAGGTTGGTTAGTTTGTTATGTTATCTTTGATTGAGACACTACTTGTTTCTTCAATAGTTTATTCTAAGATTTTTTAAATTGCTAAATTCATTACCATTTGGTTTTAGAGCAGAGTAGTATAGTGAGTAAGAAATATAGTTGATTGTCATCTTTGAAGCTCTATTATTTTACTTTGTAATTTGATAGAAACTACTTAATTTGATTTTAATTTGCTTTGAAGTGCTTTTTTGTAAATTTGATATTGTTCAGTTAGGAGCGCATCATTATTTAATGTTATTTAGATATCCCTTACATGGATGGCTATTGACATTCCTTGCTAGAATATAGAATTTATCTAATTTTCTTTTCCTATTGGTTTTCTTTCCATTTTCCATTAATGCAGCTATAACCATTTACAATTATAATCATTCTTTCATCTATTCATTATTTGTTAGGCCAAGTATTATATTGTTCATAGAAGGTGTTTGAATATGACACATTTTATGATAAATTACTTTCACAAATGTTTTTTTTTTTTTGTTTTGTTCAGTTGATGTTATATGTATATACACTTGAAATAAAATTGACTTCCCTAACTGCCATATAGGTTGGCACTCCCTTTGTTGATCAGTACTACCATATGTTACATGAAAGGTTTGAGCTTGTGTATATATTTTATTAGGATACAAGTAAGTTTGGTCATTTTGAGAGGAATGGAATCATGGGTACTACAATTATAATGCAAGTGAGTAATCTCTCTCTACCCCCATCCCTTCACTTTGTGCATGCACATGCATTCTCTGTGTCCAGCATGTCTTCCTATTTTTATTCTTGCATATTCATATATTCACACATCTTCCTATGTCTATGGATGCAATGGCTTCTTGTTTCTTTTTGGGCATATTCATAACTGTGTACTATATATTTCTATGATTGGGATATAGAAGCACTCTCTCTCTAAAACTTGTCTCTTTCACTCTCTCTTAAACTTCTTTCTCTCTCTCTCTCTCTCTCTCTCTCTCTCTCTATATATATATATATATATATATACGTATATACTTTAATCTGATTTTTGGCATTGATGCATTTAAAATCCTAATAAAGGAGAAATTAAGGTTACTCTATTATGCATTGTCTTTCTCTAAGGTTTTGCCTATTTCTTCAATAGTTAATTCTCTCAGATTTTGGTGATTGCTAAATCTATTCCCATTTGGTTTTATAGTGGAGCAGTATAATGAGAAAGAAATCTAGTAGAGCTCTATTATTTTACTCTCTTTTGAAATTCTATAGACATTGCTTAATTTGAACATTTGATTAATCAAATAGCATAGTCAAGGTGTTGTGCCCCTCTAGGAGCATTCTTTTGATGAATAAGGCATTAACAATAGTATAGGCTTTATTTTAATTTTTTGATATATTATTCCTTTTTAATGTGGGTTATTTTTTATGTTCTATATAGCAGTATTGTGTTGAATCTATTTGCAGCGTGACAGGTTCTTGTAATTTGAGGTGTTTGAATTTGACGCATTTTATGATAAATTATTTTGTTAAAGTCATAATTATTTTTTTTTTCATTTCTCTATTATTCATTTGAAACCTTGGTGGCTTATTCACTTGATATGAGCAAAAGGATTGCTTGATATGCCCCTTCTATTTTTTTTTTTTTGTACCCATACTATCATCTAGTTAAGACCCTATATCAGCATCTTTATCAATATCAACATTGACCCTTCATAGTTTGCTATTTTGTTATAGTTGTGGAATTGTCTTAAATGTAAATAAATCTGATTTTCTTTTTTTATTGGTTTTCTTCCCATCTTCCATTAATGCAATTGCAACCATTCCCAATTATGATTGTTCTTCTATTTATACATTATTTGTTCGGTAAAATATTACAAGTGTTCATATAAGGTGTTTCAATATGGCACATTTTATGATAAATTATTTTCACAATCATTTTTTTTGTTCAGCTAATGTTGTATGTATATTCACACACAATTGAAATTAGATTCCTTGACTACCATATTGGTTGTTAATGCCTTTGTTGATCAGTACTACCATATATTACATGAAAACCCTGAGTTTGTGCGCATGTTTTATTAGAATACAATAAGTTTGTTCATCTTGAGAGGAATGCAATCATGGGTACTACAACCATAGTGGAAGTGAGCTATTTCACTTTGCCCCTATCCCTCCACTCTATGTGTGTACATGCATTCTCTTTGTCCTAGCATGTCTTCCTATTTCTATTCTTGCATATTCATATGTTTGCACATGTCTTCCTATTTCTACGCATGCAATGGCTTTCTGTTTCTTTGTGGTATATTCATAACTTTGTGTACTATACATTTCTATGATTAGTTTATATAAGCACACACTCTCTCTCCTCTCTAAAACTTGTCTCTCTCTCTTTCTCTCTCCCTCTTCTCTTTTCTTCTCTCTCCCTCTAAAATTTATTTCTCATTCTCCCCCTCTCTTTTTAAAACTCCTCTCTCTCTTAAACTTGTCTTTCTTTCTTTGTCTCACTCTGCCCTTGTCTTTTTCCCCCTCTTTCCCATACTTCTCTCTCTAAAACTTCTCATTTCACCACTCTCTCTCCCTCTTCCCCTCTCTAAAACTTATTTCTCTCTTTCTCTTTAAAACCACTCTCTCTCACACACACAAAAGAATGAGGCATTAATAACAGTATGAGTTTCCTTTTAATTTTTTTAAATATCTTTCCTTTATAATGTGGGATACTTTTTATGCTCTATTTAATAATATTTTGTTGTATATTTCCACAGTTAGATAGGTTCTAATAATCTATAATTTTGGACATTGATATGCTTTAGAATTTTAATAAGAGAGAAATTAAGATTGATCGATTATGTGTTGTTTTTCTTTAAGACTTTGCTTGTTTCTTGAATAGTTAATTCTCTGAGATTTTTGCAATTGCAAAATCCATTACCATTTAGTTTTACAATGGAGTAGTGTTGTAAGAAATTTAGTATATTGTTATCTTTGCTGTTCCATTATTTTATTCTTTGTAACCTGGCAATGCTTAATTTGTTCAGTTAGGGATGCATCATTATTTAATGTTACTTAGATATCCCTTACATGGATGGCTATTAACATTTAGAAAAAATCTAGCTTTCTTTCCATCTTTCATCAATGTAGTTGCAACCATTCTTAGTAACAATCATTCTTCCATCTTTTCATTACATGTTAAGTGGATATTATAAGTGCTCATATATGGTGTTTAAATACGATACTTTTTATGATAAATTTTTTTCTTAAAGTTACAACCATTTTTTTTGTTCAGCTAATGTTGTTTGTATGTTCACCTGCAATTGAAAGTTGACATGTTTCATTGTTAATGTCAATGTATTTGACTTCCCTAACTGCTATAAAGGATCGTAATGCCTTTGTTGGTCAGTACTACCATATGTTGCATGAAACCCTTGAGTTTGTGCATAGGTATTATCAAGATACAAGTAAGTTTGGTTGTCTTAAGAGGAATGGAATCATGGGCACTAGAACCACAATGCAAGTGAGTTATCTCTCTACACCTATCCCTCCACTCTATGCATGCATCTTTTCTTGTTTCTATTCTTGCATCTTTATTTATACACACGTCTTCTTATTTGTATGCATGCACATATATCCTCTGTGTCATAGTGGCTTCCTATTTCTCTGTGGGCATATTCATAACTTTGTTGTAATATACATTTCTATGATTGGGTTATATAAGAACTCTCTCTCTCCCCCCCTAAAACTTCTCTCTTTGTCTTGTTCTCTCTCAAACTTCTCTACCTTTCTTTCTCTTACCAAAACTTCTATCTCTCTCCCCTTCTCTTTCCTCCTTACTCTTTCTAAAGTTTCTCTCTCTTTCTTTCCCCACTTTCTTTGTTCCCTTCCTTCTGTAAAACTTCAGTCTCTCTCTCCCCACTTTCCTTTTTGCCTCTCTCACTAAAATTGCTCTCTCTAGAACTTCTCTTTATCTTGCTTTCTTCTTTTCTCTCAAACTTCTCTCTCTATCTCTCTTTTTCCCATTATAAAACTTCAGTCTCTCTCACTCTTTCTCTGCCCTTCCTTTTCCTCCTTTCTTTCTAAAAAGTTTCTCTCTCTCTCTCTCTCTCTCTCTCTCTCTCTCTCTCTCTCTCTCTCTCTCTTACCCCTTCTTGTTTCCCCTATCTCTCAAAAACTTCTCTATCTTTCTCTCTATATCGCTCTCACTCTAAAACTTCTCTTTCTATCTCACTCTTCCCCTCTCACTTCTTTCTCTCTCTCTCCCCTTCTCTTTTCCCCTCTCTCTCCCAAAATTCTCTCTCTCTCTCTCTCTCTCTCTCTCTCTCTCTCTCTCATATCCTATCTCTCTAAGGCTTCTTCTTCTTCTCTCTATTTCTCTCTCTTTGTGTATGTCTTTGTTAAACTTCTCTTTGTCACCCTCTCTCTCCCAAACTTCTCACTTTTTTTCTCTTCCTCTCTCTCTCTAACTTCCCATTCTCTTTTTATCTCTCTCAAACTATACATCTTCTCTCTCTCAATGTAAACTTCTCTCTCTTTCTCTCACTTTCTAAAACATTAATCTCTCTAAACTCTTTTTTAAATCTCTTTTTTTTCTCTCTCTCTCTTTATCAATTTAAATATTTTCTTGCTCTTTGTCTCTAAATCTTCTCTCTCTACAACCACAATGCAAGTGAGTATCTCTCTCTCCCTCTAAACCTTCTTTTTCTGCCTCTGCCTAAAACTTGTTTATTTCTCACACTAAAACTTTTTTCTCTTTCTAAAACATCTCTCTCTTGTCTCTTTAAAGCTTCTCTCTCTATCACCAAAATTTTTATCACTCTCTCCCACTCTATCTCCCCCTCCCAAAAATTTCTCTCTCCCATTCTATTTTCCCCTATCTCTCTAAAATTTCTTGTCTCTCTATTCTCTATGTCTTTGTAAAACTTCTCTTTATCTTTCTCCCTAAATCTTCCATTCTCCCTCTCTCCCTTAAACTTCTCCTTTTCTTTCTCTCTCTCAAACTATATGTCTTTTTCTTCAAACTTCTCTCTCAAGGTAAAACTTCTCTCTCTTCCTCTCTCTTTTTTTAGAACGTCAATATCTCTATACTCTTTCTCTCAAACTTCTCTCCCTCTCTCTCTCTCTATCTATCTAAATATTCTCTTGCTCTCTATATCTTAATCTTCTTTCTCTACAACCACAATGCAAGTAAGTTATCTCTCTCTCTCTAAATCTTCTTTTTCTGTCTCTCCCTAAAACTTGTTTCTTTCTTACCCCTAAAACTTCTTGCTCTCTCTTACTCTTTCTAAAACATCTCTCTCTCTAAATCTTGTCTCTCTATCACCAAAATTTTTGTCACTCTCTCTCCCACTCTATCTCCCCCTCCCAAAAATTTCTTTCTCTCCCATTTTGTTTTCCTCTATCTCTCTTAAACTTCTCATTCTCTCTCTTTCTCTCTCAAAAACTTTTCCTTCTCTTTCTGTCTCTTTTTGCTAAAAGTTCTCATTTTCTCTCTCTCTCTCTCTAAAACTTCTCATTATCCCTCTCTCTTTCTCTCTCTCCCTCCCTCTCTCCCTTACTCTAAAATTTCTATCTCTCTCTGTATGGAACTTCTTTCTTTCTCTCAAACTTTGCTCTTGATAAAACCTCTCTCCCACTTACTTTCTAAAATTTCTTTCTCTCCCTTTTTGTTTCACTCCTATTCTCTTTGCCCTTCTCACTCTAAAATTTCTCTCTCTCTCTCTCTCTTCCCCTTGTCTTTTTCCCTCTTGCTCTAAAATTTGTCACTCTTTCTTTAAAACTTCTCTTGCTATCTCTCTTTCTAAAACTTCTCTATCTCCCCTCCTCTTCTCTTTCCCCTTGTCTCAGCCTAAAACTTCTCTCTCTCAAACTTCTCTTCCAATCTCCCACTTTCCCTTTCTCTTTTACCCTCTATCTCTAAAATTTCTTTCTCTAAAACTTCTTTCTCTCACTTTTTAAGATCTCACTCACTCCCTCCCCCTTCTCTTTCTTTGTAAAACTTTTCTCCCTCTCTCTATCTCACACTAAAAGTTCTCTTGTTCTCTCTCTCTCTCTCTCTAACTTTGCTTTGCTCTCTCTCCCCCCTTCTCTCTCCACCCAACTTCTCTTTGACCCCCTCTCTCTACCCCCTCTTCCTCTCTCCCTCTCTGTCTAAAACTTCTCTCACACTCTCTTTGTATACTCAATCTTTAAAACTTCTCCCTCTCTTTCAAACTTCTCTAGCTCTCTCATGAATGAATCATTGATTACAGCATGGGTTTTCTTTTCATTTTTTTATATATCATTCTTTTGTAATTTGGGATACTTTTTATACTCTATTTAACAATATTGTGTTGTATCTTTTCACAGTTGAAATGATTATTGGTGCGCTTTAGAATCTTAATTGAGGAGAAATTAAGGTTGGTTGGTTGGTTGTGTTGTCTTTGATTAATGCTCTGCTTGTTTCTTCAATAATTAATTCATGATTTTTGCAATTGCTAAATTCATTATCATTTGGTTTTAAAGCAAAGTGGTATAGTGAGCAAGAAATATAGTTGATTGTTATCTTTGATGCTTTATTATTTTAGTCTTTGTAATTTGATAGAAACTGCTTAATTTGATTTTAGGTTGCTTTGAAGTTCTTTTTGTTAATCTGATATTGTTTAGTTAAGGGCACATCATTATTTAATGTTATTTAGATATCCTTTACATAGAAGGCTATTAACATTTCCTACAGCAATATAGAATTTATCTGATTTTCTTTTCCTATGGTTTTCTTCCCATCTTCCATTAATGCAATTGCAACTATTCCCAATTATGATCTTTCTTCCATTTATTTATTATTTGTTAGGCCAAATATTATAAGTGTTCATATATGGTGTTTGAATATGACATTTTTTATGATAAATTATTTTCCCAAACCCTTTTTTGGTTCAGCTTATATTATATGTATATTCACTCGTAATTAAAATTGACTTCCCTAACTACCATATAGGTTAGTATTGCCTTTATTGATTAGTACTAGCATATGTTGCATGAAACCCTGAGCTTGTGCATATGTTTTGTTAGGATACAAGTAAGTTTGGTCATCTTGAGAGGAATGGAATCATGGGTACTACAAACATAATGCCAATAAGTAATCTCTCTCTACCCCTATCCCTCCACTCTATGCGTGCACAAGCATTCTCTGTGTTCTAGCAGGCCTTCCTATTTCTATTCTTGCATATTCATCTATATGCATGTCTTCCTATTTTTATGGATGCAGTGGCTTATTTTTTTCTTTGTGGGCATATTCATAGCTTCGTGTACTATACATTTCTATGATTGGGTTATATAAGGCGTGTACTATACATTTCTATGATTGGGTTATATAAGGCACTCTGTCTCTCTCTAAAACTTGTCTCTCAAACTCTATCTCTAAAATTCCTCTCTCTCTATATATATATGTATACTTCTTTTGCTCAAACTTTCTCTCTCCCTCCCTCCCCTGTCTAAAATCTCTCTCTCTCTCTTTCTCTCTCTCTCTATCTTTAAAATTTCTTTGTCTCTCTGTCTCTCTCTCACTCTCTTAAAACTTCTCTCTCTCTAAATATTCTCTCTCTTTGTTGCTCTCTTGCTTTTTCTAAAATTTCTCTTTCTCTTGCCAAAACTTCTGTACGTCTGTCTCTCTCCCCCTTCTCATTCCTCCCCTTTCTCTCCCTATCCCTCTCACACTCCCTCTAAAACTTCCATCTCTATCTCTCTCCCCCCTTCTCTTTTCTCCTCTCACTCTAAAATTTCTTTCTCATGCTCTCTCTCTCTCTATTTCTCTCTCCCCTTCTTTTTTTGCCCTCTCTCTTAAACTTCTCTCTCTTTCCAAAACTTCTCATTCTCCCTCCCTCTCTCCCTCTATCTCTCTTGAACCTCTCTCTCTCCCTCTCCCCCTCTCTAAAACTTATTTCTCACTCTTTGAAATTTTTTTTTCTTCCTTACAAAAGAATGGGGCATTAGTAACAGTATAAGTTTTCTTTTAATTTTTTGATATATCTTTCCTTTGTAAGCTGGGATACCTTTTATACTCTATTTAATAGTATTTTATAGTATATTTTCATAACTGGATAGTTCTTGTAACTTGTTATTTGGTTTTACAGCGGAGCACTCTAGTAAGAAATTTAGTACATTGTTATCTTTGATGCTCTATTATTTTACTCTTTGTAATTCGAAAGACATTGCTTAATTTGTTTGGTTAGGGGCATGTCATTGTTTAATGTTATTTAAATATCCTTTACATGGATGGTTATTAACCTTCCTTGTGGCATTATCGAATACATCTAGTTTTCTTTGCATTTTCCATCAATGCAGTCCTAATTACGATCATTCCTTCATCTTTTCATTATTTGTTAGGTAGTTATTGACATTCTTTGTTTCATTGAGTTTATTAATGGAGACATAGATATTGTCCCTTAGATATATGTATGAGAGGTATGTCATGTAGTTGTACACTATATGCTGAGCTAATTAATAATTTTAGATTACTAATTTTTTAATATGCTTGCATAGTATAATAACATTTTACTCTCTTGAACATTTAATTAATTAAAGAGTACAGTCAAGGCACTTATGCCCCTCTAGGAGCATTCTTTTGATTAATGAGGCATTAGTAACATTATAGGCTTTAATTTAATTGTTTGATAAATTATTCCTTTTTAATGTGGGATACATTTCATGCTCCATATAATAGTATTGTGTTGAATCTATCAGCAACTTGACAAGTTCTTGTAATTTGTGATTTTTGACATTCATGCATTTTAGAATCCAAAAATTAAGGTTGCTTAATTATGCACTGTCTTTCTTTGAGACACTGCTTTTTTCTTCAACAGTTAATCCTCTAAGATTTTGGCAATTGCTAAATCCATTCCTATTTGGTTTTACAGTGGAGTAGTATAATGAGTAAGAAATCTAGTAGAGGTCTGTTATTTTACTCTTCTTTGTAAATTCTATAGACACTGCTTAATTTGATTGTAGCTTGCTTTGAAGTGCTTTTCGTGAATTTAACAATATTTAGTTAGGGACGCATCATTATTTAATGTTACTTAGACATCCCTTACATGGATGGGTATTGACATTCCCTGTTGCATTATACAATACCTTTAATTTTTTTTTCTTATTGGTTTCTTCCCATCTTCTATCAATGAAGTTGCAACCATTTCTAGTTATGATCATTCTTCCATCTATTCAATATTTTTTTGGTTAAATGTTATAAGTGTTCATATAAGGTGTTTAAATTTGACCCTATTATCCATTTGAAACCTTGGTGGCGTGAGTAAGAGGGTTGCTTGAGATGTCCTTAGCTTGTGCATATGTTTTACTAGGATACCAGTAATTTTGGTCATCTTCATAGGAATGGGGTACTACAACCATAATGCAAGTGAGTTATCTCTCTTTACCCCCATCCCTACACTCTATGTGTGCACATGCATTCTCTTTGTCCCAGCATGTCTTCCTGCTTCTATTCTTGCATATTCATATGTACACACGTCTTCCTATTTCTATGCATGTAGCGGCTTCCTATTTCTTTGTGGGCATATTCATAACTTTGTTTGCTTTACATTTCTATGATAGGGTTATATAGGCACACTCTCTCTCTCCTCTCTAAAATTTTCCTCTCCTCTCCTCTCTCTCTCTGTATATATATATATACTTTTGTCTCTCAAACTTCTCTCTCTCTCTCCCTCCCTCCCTCTCCCCCTCTCTCTAGAAACTCTTACTCTCTCTTTGTCTCTCCCTTACCTCTCTCTATCTCTTGCTCTCTCTGACACAAATAGACACTCTCTCTATGACTTGTCTTTCTCTCACACACTCTCTTTAAATATTCTCTCTCTAGCTCTCTTGCATTCTCTAAAACTTCTCTCCCTTTTTTTCCCATTCTAAAACTTCTTTCTCTCACCAAAACTTTTGTCTCTCTCTCTCAAAAATTGCTCACTCTATCTCTCCCTCCCCCTCTCCCTTTGCCTATCTCCAAAACTTCTATCTCTATCTCTCTTTCTCCCCTTTCTCTTTTCTCCTCACTCACTCTAAAATTTCTTGCTTATTCTTCCTCTCTCTTTTTCTAAAACTTCTCTCACTCTCTGTTAAGCTTGTCTTTCTCCCTCTTTGCCTCTCTCTCGCCTTCTCTTTTCCCCTCTTTTTCCTAATTCTCTCTCTCTCTCTCTCTCTCTCTCTCTCTCTCTCTCTCTCTCTCTCTTGTCATTGTCTTTCTCTTGCTAAACTTCTCATTCTCCCTTTCTCTCTCCCTTTTGCCCTATCTAAAACTTATTTCTCTCTTTCTCTTTAAAACCTCTCTCTCTCTCTCATATACACACAAAAGAATGAGGCATTAATAACAGTATGTGTTTTCTTTAAATTTTTTGATACATCTTCATACTTTTTATTCTCTATTTAATAATATGTTGTTGTATGTTTCCACAGTTGGACAGGTTTTTGTAATCTATATTTTTGACATTGATGTGCTTTAGAATTTTAATGAAGGAGAAATTATGGTTGATTGGTTATATGTTGTCTTTGTTTGAGGCATTGTTTGTTTTTTCAATAGTTAATTCTCCAAGCTTTGGCAATTGCTAAATCCATTATCATTTGGTTTTATAGCGAAGTAGCATTTTAATAAATTTAGTACATTGCTATCTTTGATGTTCTATTATTTTATTCTTTGTAATCTGATAGACAATGCTTAATTTGTTAGTTTAAGGATGCATCATTATTTAATGTTACTTAGATATTCCTTACATGGATGGCTATTTTCAGTTGTGATCATTTTTCCATCATTTCATTATTTGTTAGGTGGATATTATCAATGTTCATATAAGGTGTTTAAATATCATGCTTTGTATAATAAATTATTTTCTTAAAGTTACAACTATTTTTTTTTGTTTAGCTAATGTTGTACATGCAATTGAAAGTAGACATGTTTTGTTGTTAATGTCAATGTATTTGACTTCCTTAACTACCATAAAGGATGGTAATGCCTTTGTTGATAAGTACTATCATATGTTGCATGAGGAGTTTCTGCATAGGTATTATCAATATACAAGTAAGTTTAGTCTTCCTGAGAGGAATGGGATCATGGGTACTACAACCACAATGCAAGTGAGTTATCTCTCTAGACTTATCCCTCCACTCTATGCATGCACTTGCCTGCATGTCTTCTTGTTTCTATTCTTGCATATTCATATTTACACATATCTTCTTGTTTGGGTGCATGCACATATATCCTCTATGTCCTAATTATTTCTTGTTTCTCTGCGGGCTTATTCATAACTTTGTTGTAGTATACCTTTCTATGATTGGATTACATAAGAACTCTCTCTCTCTCCCTCTAAAACTTCTCTTTCTATCTTGCTCTCTCTGCAACTTCTCTCCCGTTCTCTTTCTCTCTTGCAAAACCTTTTGTCTCTGTCTCCTTCTCTTTCCTCCTTACTCTTTCTAAAATTTTTCTCTCTCTATCCCCCTTTCCATTTCCCTTCCCTCTCTAAAACTTCATTGTCTCTATCTCCCTACTTGTCCTTTCCCCTTTCTCACTAAAATTACTCTCTCTAGAACTTCACTCTCTTGCTCTCTTGTTCCCTATGAAACTTCTCTCTCTCCCTCTCTTTTTTCCATTCTAAAACTTCTTTCTCACCAAAACTACTGTCTCTCTCCCTCTTTCTCTACCCTTCCTCTTCCCCTTATCTTTTTGAAAAATGCTCTCTCTCTCTCTCTCTCTCTCTCCCCTTCTCATTTCCCCTTTCTCTCTGAAACTTTTTTCATTCTATCTCTAAAACTTCTCTATCTTTCTCTATATGTCTTTGAAAATTCTCTTTCTATCTCGCTCTCCCTCATCTCTTTTCTCCTATGACTATAAAATTTCTTTCTTATTCTTCCTCTCTCTCTCTTCTCCCCCTCTCTCGCTCATTAATTTCTCTCTCTCTCTAATGCTTCTTTGGCTCTCTCTCCCATTCTGTTTTCCCCTCTCTCTCCCAAAATTCTCTCTCATTGTATCTCTCTAAAACTTCTTCTCTCTCTCTCTCTCTCTCTATGTCTTTGTAAAACTTCTGTTTGTCTATCTCTCTCTCTCTCTCTCTCTCTAAAGCTACTCATTCTCCCACTCTCCCTCTCTTTCTTAAACTTCTCCTTCTCTTTCTCTCTCTGAAACTATAATCTTTCAAACTTCTCTCTCCAAGTAAAACTTCTCTCTCTTTCTAGAATGTTAATCTTTCTATACTCTTTCTTCAAAACTTTTCTCTCTCTCTCTCTTCATCTATCTAAATATTCTCTCGCTTTCTATCTCTAAATCTTCTCTCTCTACAACCACAATGCAAGTGAGTTATCTCTCTCTAAATCTTCTCTTTTCTCCCTTTCTCTAAAATTTCTCTCTCTAAAACTTCTCTCCCTCTTTCTATCTCACACTAAAAGAGCTCTCTTTCTCTCTATCTCTTTGTCTCTCTCTCTCTCTCTCTCATTTAAACTTTGCATTCTCCTTCTCTCTCTTTCTCCTTCTTTCTCTTGCCAAATCTTCTGTCTATCTTTCTCTCTTTCTCCTACTCTCTAAAACTTTCTCATTTCACCTCTCTCTCTCCTCTCCCTTACTCCAAAATTTCTCTCTCTCTAACTTCTCTCCTACTCTCTCTCCCACCCTTTCTCTCTCTTTAAAACTTCTCAATCCATCTTTGTCTAAAACTTTTCTCTCTCTCTCTCTCTCTCTCTCTGTCAAAATATATATATATATATATATATATTTTTTCTATAGCACTTCTCTCACACTCTTTCTCTCTCTGTATCCTTGGTCTCTAAAACTTGTCCCTCTCTTTGAAATTCTCTCTCTCTCCCCTCCTCTCTCTCTCTGCCTCTCACCATAGGTTTTCTTTCAATTTTGTGCTACATCATTCTTTTATAATATGGGAACTTTTTATACTCTGTTGAACAATATTTTGTTGTATCTTTCCATTCTCTTCCTCTCCCTCTCTTGCTCTCCCCAACACCCACACTCTCTCTCTCCCCACCCAATAATCTCTCTGTGTACTTCTCTTCACCTCTCTCTCTTTCTCTCTATGTCTCTCTCTCTCTTTAACTGCATCTCTCCCTCTCAATCTCCTTTTCCAAAAATTCCTTTTC
This sequence comes from Dicorynia guianensis, assembly GCA_037013595.1. Lineage (NCBI taxonomy): Eukaryota > Viridiplantae > Streptophyta > Magnoliopsida > Fabales > Fabaceae > Dicorynia > Dicorynia guianensis. The sequence continues at coordinate 15,783,593 of JASUAB010000002.1, read as the reverse complement.
TCTCTCTCTCTCTCTCTCTCCCTCTCTTTTTGCCTCTCTCTTAAACTTCTTTCTCTCCCAATCTCTCTCAAAAACATCACTTTATCTCTCTCTTTGTCTATCTGTCACCTCTCTCTTATAGTTTCTCTCTAAATCTTCTCTTTTTGACTCTCTCTCTCTTTCTTTCATTCTGTCCAAAGCTTCTCTTTCTCTTTATCTTTCTCCTTAAAACATCTGTGTCTCACTCTCACTCTCTCTAAAACTTTTTTCTCTCTCATTGTCCCTAAAACTCCCCCTCTATCTTTCTCTCTCCCTCACACATTCTCTCTCTGTCTTTCTTGGTCTAAAGCTTCCCTCTCTCTCCCTAAAACTTCTCTCTCACTCTCTCTCTCTTGCTCGCAGTAAAATTTTTTTCTCTCTCTAAAACTTCTTTGTCTAAAATTTGTATCTATCTCTCTGTCTTTCCCCCCTTCCCAACATAGACACATGCTCTCCCTCTCTTTCTACACCTCTCTCTCTAAACCTTCTCTGCATGTCGATCTCTCTAAAACTTCTCTCTCTCTGTCCCTCACCCTTGCTTTCCCAACACACACACACACTCTTCCTCTCTCTCTCTCTCTAACCAACAATCTCTCCCACGCTCTCCCCCCACCATTCTCTCTTTCTCTCTAAAGCTTCTTTCTTTATCTCTCTCTCGTTCTCTACATCTCTATCTCTTTCTCTCTCTCTCTCTCTTTCTCTATCTTTTCTCTCTTGCTCTCACTCTCAGTCTCTCTCTCCAAAACTACTCTTTCTCTCTTAAACCTCTTTCTCTCCAACTCTCTCTCTCACACAAAAACTTCACTTTATCTCTCTCAGTCTCTCTCTTTTTTCGCTCTTTCCCTGTCTCATAGTCTCTCTCTCTCCGAACTTCTCCATGTCTCTCTTGCTCTCCCCAACACTCACACACTCTTTCTCTCTCCCTGCCCAACAATCTCTCTTTCTCCCTTTGTTTCTCTCTACCTCTCTCTTTCTCCCTTTCTCTACATCACTCCCTCTTAGTCTCTCTTTCCAAAAACTTCTTTCTCTTTTCCTCTCCCTCTCTCACTCTTAAACTTCTTTCTCTCCCACCCTCTCTCTCAAAAATATCACTTTATGTCTCTGTTTTGCTCTCTCTCTATCTCTCTTGCAATCTCCCTTGGAAACTTCTCTTTCTCTCTCTTCCTCTCTCCAAATCTTCTCCTTCTCTCTCTACCTTTCTCTCTCCCACTGTCACACTCTCTATGATCTATCTCTTGCTCTCCCTCTCTGTCTCTCTCTAGAAAACTTATCTTTCTTTTCCTCCCCCTCTCTCTCTTCCTTAAACTTCTTTTTCTCTTTCTCCTCTTCTAAAACTTTTGTCATACACTGTCTCTTTCTCTCCGAAACCTATCTTATATGCTCTCTCCTCTCTTGCTCTGAAACTTCACTCCGCCACTCTCTCTTTATATCACTCTCTCTCCCTCTCTCTCTCTCCCCTTCTCCCTCCCTCTGTCACAATCTCTCTCTAAAACTCTCACTATCACTCTTGCTCTCCCCAACACCTTCTTCTTTCTCCAAAACTTCTTTTGCTTTCTATCAAAAACTTTTGCTTGTCTCTTTCTCTCTTTATCTAAAATTTGTCTCTCATTAACACTACCTTCTCTCTCTTTCTCTCCATATTTGTGTCTCTCACCAAACCTTTTCATGCTCACTCTCTCCCTCTCTCTCTTAAACTTCTTTCTTTGTCACTCTCTCTCTACAACATCACTTTCTCTCTCAGTCAGTCAGTCTATCTCTCTCTCTCTCTTGCACTTGCAATCTCTCTCTAAAACTTCTCCTTCTCTCTCTTTCTCTATCTCAAAATCTTCTCTTTCTCTTTGTCTCTCTTTCTTTCATTGTTTCTAAAGCTTCCCTCCCTCTTGCTCTAGCTCTCTCCTAAAACTTCTCTCTTACTCCCTCTCTCTTGCTCTCTCTAAATCTTCTCTTTCTCATGACTGCCCTAAAGCTTCACACTTTCTCGCCCTCCCTAAAGCTTCACTCTCTTTCCCCTCCTCTACAACTTTTGTCATATGCTTCTCTCTCTCTAAAACCTCTCTCATAGTTTCTCTCTCTCGCTCTGAAACTTTTGTCACTTGCTCTCTCCAAAAATTCTTTCACTCTCCCCAACACCTCACTCTCTCTCTCTTAAACTTCTTTCTCCTCCTCCCCAGCACTCTTTCTCTCTCTCTTCTCTCTCACTCTCTTTAAAACTTCTTTTACTTTCTCTTAAAAACTTCTGTCTAGACCTTTTCTCTCTTTGTTTAAAATTTATCTCTCACTAACTTTATCTCTCTCTATCCCTCCCCAATGCACAGATACACACTCTCCCTCTCTCTCTCTAAACCTTCTCTCCATGTTGCTCTCTAAAACTTCTTACTCTCTTACTCTCTCTAAAACCTCTTTCTCTACCTCTCTCCCTCCCTCTCACTGTCTCTATCTTCTCTCTTTTGCTCTCCCTCTCTGTTTCCCTCTCCAAAAGTTCTCTTTTTCTCTCTCTCCCTTTCTCTCTTAAACTTCTTTCTCTCCCACTCTCTCTTTGAACAACTTCATTCTCTCTGTCTATCTCTCCCTCTCCTATAGTCTCTCTCTAAAACTTCTCTCTCTCTCTCTCTCTCTCTCTCTCTCTCTCTCTCTCTCTCTCTCTCTCTCTCTCTCTCTTTGTGTCTCTCTTTCTTTCATTCTTTCTAAAGCTTACCTCTTTGTCTCTAGCTCTATCCCTAAACATCTTTCTCTCTCTTTAAAACTTCTTTCTCTCTCTCTTCAAATCTACTCTTTCTCTCTCTCTCTCTCTCTCTCTCTCTCTCTCACTCTTTCATTCTTTCTAAAGCTTTCCTCTCTCTAGCTCTCTTTTTAAAACTTCTTTCTCTCACTCTTTGTCCCTTTTTATCTCTTTATCTCTCTGTCTAAAATTTCTCTCTCATTCTATCTTAAACTTCCCTTCTTCCCCTTCTCTCTCCTTATCTATCTCACTCACTCTCTTCCCTTCCTCCCTCAAAACTTCTTCCTCTCTTTCTCTCTCCCCCTCTCTCTCACTCACTCTCTTTCTCTCTCTAACTAAAATTTCTCTCTCTCTCAAAAACTTCACTCTGTCTAAAATTGCTCTCTCTATTCTCTATCTCTCTTTGTCTCACTCACTCTCAGTCTCTCTTCTCTTTAAGAGAAAGAGAAGTTTTAGAGAGAGAGAATGGGACAAAAGAGAGTGACAGAGAAAGTGAGTGATAGAAAGAAGTAGTGAGAAAGAGAGAGTTAGAGAGGGAGACAGGGAGACATAGAGAGAGAAAGAGTGAAAGAAGTTTTGGGGGAAGGAGAGAACAAGAGAGGGAGAAAGAGGGTGAGTTGGAGAGAGAGGGAGATAGAGGGACCAAGACAAGTTTATAAAGAGAGAAAGATAGAGAGGTTTTGTAGAGAGAGTGGTTTTAGAGAGAGAGAGAGAGAGAGAGAAACAAAGAGTGAGAAAAAAAAGAGAAAAAAATTTTACAGAGATAGAGAGAAGTTTTAGAGAAGATTTAGATAAAGAGAGAACTTTTAGAGAGAGAGAGAGAAACTGAAAGGAGTTTTGAAGAGAGATATAGAGAAGTTTTAAGTAGAGAGAGTAATTTTAGAGTAAAATGAGAGAAAAAGGGAGATAGTGCGAAAGAGAAGTTTTAGGAGAGAGGGGGAGAAGTTTAAAGACACAGAGAGAGAAGGAGAAAGACAAAGAGAGATGTTTAGAGAAAGAGAAGTTCTAGAAAGAGAGAGAAAGAGTGTGAGAGAAGTTTTGAAGAGAGAGTAGTTTTAGAAAGAGAAAGTGAGTAAATGAGGGAAAGAGGGGGAGAGAGAGGGAAAAATATGTTTTAGACAGAGAGGTTTCAGTGTGAGAGGGAGACAAGTTTTAGAGACATAGAGAGAGAAAGAGAGTGAGACGCAAAGAGAGACAGAGAGTGGGAGGGAAAGAGAGAAAGAGAGAGTGATAAAGAGAGAAAGGCAAGTTTCATAGAAAGAGACTAAGAAGTTTTAGGGGCAGAGAGGGAAAGAGCTAAGGAGAACTTTTAGAGAGAGAGTTAGAAGTTTTACATAGGAAGAAAGAGAGAGAGAGAGACCGAGAAAGAAAGAGAGAAAGACAAGTTTCAGAGAGAGAAAGAGACTATGAAGTTTTAGGGAGAGAAATAGTGGGAAAGAGAACTTTTAGAGACAGATAGTATGAAGTTTTACAAAGAAAAAGAGAGAAAAGTTTTAGAGAGAGATAGAGATGTGTTGGGGGAGAAGCAAAGGGAGTGATGTTTTAGAGAGAGTATGTGAGAGGGAAATTTTAGACAATTTGAGAGAGAGGGAGAGCTATAGAGAGAGAAAAGGAAGCTTTGGAGAGAGAGGTAAAGAGAGAGTGAGTGAGAGAGAGACCTTTCAAAGTGAGGGTGCAGAGAGAAAGAGTGTGAGAGAGAGAAATTTTAGACAAAGAGACACACGGAGAGACAAAGAAAGAGAAGATTTAGATAGAGTGAAAGAAAGAAAACTTGGTTCAAGAAAGAGAGGAGTTTGGAGAGAGATATAGATATGTTTTAAGCAGAGAGAGTAGTTTTAGAGAGAAAAAAAAATGAGTAAATCAGAGAAAAATGGGGAAAGGAAAAGAGAAGTTTCAGACAGAGAAAGGTTTTAGCGACAGAGGGGGAGAAGTTTTAGAGACACAGAAAAAGAGGAGAGAAGTTTTGGAGGGATAGGAAGAAAGAGAGAGATAAAAGTTTTAGAGAGAGAAAGAGAGTGAGAGAAGCTTTAGAGAGAAAGAGAGAGTGAAAGGAGTTTTGGAGAGAGAGAGAGAGAGAAGTTTTTATCAAGGGAGTTTTTGAGAGATAAAGTGAGTAAATGTGAGAAAGAGGGAGAGAGAGGGAAAGAGATATTTTAGATAGAGAGAGGTTTCAGCAATAGAGAGAGAAGAGAAGTTTTAGAGAGAGAAGTGTTGGAGTGAGAAAGAAAGGGAGAGAAGTTTTAGAGAGAATGAAAGAGAGAGTAAGAAGTTTTCAAGAGAGAAAAAGAGCGAGAGAAAGAAATTTTAGACAAAGAGATAGGGTAAGAGAGAGAGAGAGAGAGAGCTAGAAGTTTTGGAGAGAGAGATAGAGACATAGGGAGAGAGAAAGAGAGAGTGAGAGAAATTTTAGAAAGAGGGGAAGGGGAGAGAGTGAAAGAGAAAAAAAAGAAGATTTAGATTGAGAGAAGTTTTAGAGGGAGAGAATTTGGAGAGAAAGAAGTGTTGGGGAGAGTGAGGGAGAGGAAGAAATTTGAGAGAGAGAGAGGCTAAAGTGTTACAGAGAAATAGACAGAAGTTCTAGAGAGAGAATGAAAGATGTTTTAGCAAAGAGAGAGAGGTAAGGAGAAAGATGTAAAGAGAAATTTTAGAGAGAATGTGAGTTAGAGAGAAAGGGAGGGTAGTGAGAAATAAAAAAGAAGTTTTAGAGAGATAGAGAGAGAGAAAGAGAGACATGCTGGAGAGAGACACAGAGAGATATGTTATAGAGAGAGAGCATGTTGCGGAGAGAAAGAGAGTGAATTTTGGGGCAAAGAGAAAGCATGTTGGGGGAAGGGAGAGTGAAAGGAGTTTTGATTTGTATCCCTATTAATTATTTTTCATTAAATAGAATTTCTTATATCAGGCCACCCAGAATAATAACTTATCATTCTCTTTTTAATATCCTTCGTGCAAATTATAGACACCCTGTTGATCCTGTACACATATGGTATCAGAGCCTTGTCTCTATCTTTTACATTTAAGCTGTCTGTTTGTAAGGTACTGCTAAAATTAGATAAGTTCTATAGTTGAAAGAAACCACTAAGACTAGAAGGGTAGTAGAACCGCCGTAAGACCTGGATTGGCAGTAAGACGTGTTCACTGCAGGAAGTTAGTCAGTTGGAAACTGAAGACTTTAGAATTTATTTAGTGTTAGTAGGCACTATGAAGAGACTGTTTAAAGGAAAAGATAAGATAGGTGAAGGAGAACCTAGCTGGGTACATAATCAAGAGGATAAGAGTGTAATGGATTATACTTTAGTTAATAAACAAGAAGTAACAATTGAAGATGTAGAACAAAAATGAAAAAATTGGTCAATTCCTGAACAAAAGATTAGTCAAGTATACCACGTCAGTATATTAGATCATTTAACCCATGATTACGTTATTAAAATCGCTGAACATACCCTAGCTCTTGAAAGCCTTCAAGAAACCATTGATCTTTTAACAGTAGATTTAATAAAAGAACATAGGCGTAAAGGATTTAAATTCATCCATGTTGGATTAATACAGGTAGCCATAAAACCTTTACATAGATTAGGCATAGATACTCCTGTTTGTATTATCTTAAGAGATTCAAGACCAGTAAAATTTAAAGACCAACTTTTATCAATAGTATAGGCTAATTTAAATGATGGTCCTGCTTTCTTTAATAATTTTGCAAATTATACTGCAGATTTAAGAACCTTTGATTCTTACCATAATATTAAATTAGATGTAAAAATTCCTGAAACTATTTGGAACCCAAATTCCTATCCTCTAGCTATAGTTTATAAATTATATTATAAAGTTATGCGAACTAATATTAAACCAAAAGCTTTAAATGTTTCGTCTAAAACAGAAACTTTACTTTTACAGATAAATTTAAATCGTACTAATTACGTTACCCCTAAGTTATTAAACCATGAGGAAGTCTCCCGAGGATTAGAATGGAACCTTGAAAATATTCTTGCCCCAGAAAGAGAAGAACCCCCTACTCTTAATAATATTATAGAATACAAGTCAGGAAAGATTACTTCATTACTTTAGACTTTAGACGAAGTCCGTCTATAAGAATGCCCTCTAGATCTAGCTTTTTTGAACCTAGTTGACATTCAGTTGACATAGGATCTGCTAGCATTCCAAAATCTTTAAAACTAAGAGGAGTTCAACCTCACCCAGTAACCCCACAACCAGAATATCAGGTTGAAACCTCGACTCAGCAAGCTAATAATTCCCCTACTAGATCTGAAATGGAGGCCTATAACCAATTAAATATGCTAAATATTTTCGAAATTGATAAATAAAAAATAAGAAAAACCTTTTATACTCCTGAAAATGACTGTAAAAGAAAATGGTATTTTTCAACCTTTTCCTCAAAAGTTCTTATTAAATATCGAGAAGACTTTTACGATTATCTCTTAATAGTAGAAGAACATATTCCCTTTTTTGATTGGTTTGAAGATAAAATTCTAAACACGTTATCCTTAGACATTCTAGAAACTATGCCCTTAAGTTGGAAAACCACCAGAGAAAAAACTATTATAGGAAACATTCCTTCGTTAGACGAAGTCGTCTTTTTAAATCAAGATAATATAGAAATTACGGCTGCTCCATTTAAAAAGATGCTTTCTACAGGCGACGAACTTAGTGTTGCTGCCTCCAAAAAAGACCTAAAAAATGTTCAAGAACAATTAAATTACACTAATAAAGTAGTACATAATATTGTTGTTTCCATATCTCCTAAAGAAGTCCCTACAACTAGTATTTCCAGACCAGATTTAGTAAAACCTTTATTCAAGCCTTTTAAATTTTCTAATGAAGAAATTTCTGAAATTAAGTTAGGAAATCCTACTTCTAATAACTTAGCTGAAATAGATAAAAAGCTAAAAGCCTTAAACTTAATGAAGATAAAAAACAAAAGAATGTTGTTATTAATACTTTACAAGAATCTATCCCTTCTAAGATAAAAGATCAAGATCAGGTCCAACGAATTAGGACTATCCGTCCATATCCCATAAGTCGTAATTATTATACCCGACCTACCCTTCCGGATATTCAGCATGAAGAATGGGATTTAGATAATCCCGCAGCTTTTGATGGTAATAGTATAATTGAGTGGAATATGGATGGTCTTCCTGAACATCTTATTTTACGCAAATTAAATTCCATGACAATGGCCTCAACTGCCTACATTAAACATGGTAATAATTCTCGGCATGCTGCCCAACTGCTCGTTTCTGGATTCATTGGTATTTTAAAAGGCTGGTGGGATAATATAATCTTAGAAAATGATCGTTTTACTATATTAAATGCTGTAAAACTTGAACCCTCTACAGGTCAAGAAATAGGAACTCAAGTTGAGTCTTTGATATTAGCCATCTCCCAAAACTTTATAGGCGACCCTAAACTTTTTGAAGAAAGATCGAGTGAAATCTTACATGCTTTAAGATGCCCTCGATTATCTGATTTTCGATGGTATAAAGATAATTTCTTAGCTAAATTATTAGTCAGGCAAGACGCCTCGGCCTTATACTGGAAAGAGAAGTTTATATCAGGATTACCTAGAGCCTTTGCCCAAAAGGTTAGAGATCGATTAGAGCATGAGACTTTAAGTCTTAATTTTATGACTTATGGACAGATAATATCTATTATTATTAAAACAGGTTTAGAACAGTGTAATCAACTTTCTTTAACAACGCAGATCCTTAAAGAAGATAAATCTGTAAGAAAGGAATTAGGCTATTTTTGTCAACAATATGGTTTAGAAAAATTAGAACCACCTTCTAAAACCTCTAAGAAACATTATAAATTTTCTAGAAAACACAAAAGATATAAAAAACAAAATACAAGTGAAACTGTCAAAAACTCCTCTAAGAAACTTAAAAGAAAAACAAAAAATTTTGATAGCTCTCTAACATGTTATAGATGTGGTCGTAAAGGACATATTGCAAAACATTGTTATGTTAAGAAAAAGATTAATAATCTAAGTTTGGACGAGCCTGTTAAACAACAATTAGCAAAAATATTGCTTTATAAATCTGAAGATAGCTTTAGTAATTCTTCTAATACTACTGATGATGAATTAATTGAAAACTTAGAAACGTCTAGTACTGCTAGTAGCAATTCAGATACTCCTAGCCTAAAATGTCAAGATTGTACTAAAACTAACCCCTGTGAAAAGTGTAAAGTAGAACTTTTTTACTGTAATACTTTAACTAATGATTCTAAATTTCTTATCGATATTATTGAAAAACTAGATGACCCGGATCTAAAATATCAATATTTTCTTACTTTAAAAAAGCTTATACAATTAAAAGAAGACGAAGGAGAACCCTCTCTCTCTTTTGAGCCTTATAATCTAACAAAAATCCTTACAATACATGAACCTCAAAAGGAACCCCTTTTAGGAATTCCTGAACTAAACCATGAAATTAAAACTTTAAAAAAGGAAATAAAACATTTACAAGAAAGACTAATTTTATTAGAAACTGAGCCTAAAGACAACCTTTCACATATTATATCTTCTGATAAGATTTTTTTACAAAAATTAACCTTTTTTCAGCAAAAGTGGAGATGTAAAGTAGACTTAAGAATAGGTAATAGCTTTCATAAATCTTTCATTGCTTTAATAGACTCAGGAGCAGATTTAAATTGTATCCAAGAAGGATTAATACCAACTCAGTATTATCAAAAAACTCTCCAAAATTTATATTCTGCTAGTAGTCATAGTCTAGACATTAAGTATAAATTAACTAATTCTTATATATGTAATAACGGAATTTGTTTACCTAATGAATTCCTACTTACTAAAAATATTAATGAACAAATAATTTTAGGCACTCCCTTTTTAGTTCAAATTTATCCTATTACGTATGTAGGCAAAGAAGGTATTAAAACCACTATTAATAGTATAGAACTTTTCTTTAAATTTGTACATCCTACTAAAGAAAAGGCACTTAAATTATTAGAAAATCAACCTTTAGAAAGCCAGTATTTTAACTTACTACAACAAAAGAAAAGTCAAATAATCTTTCTTGAAAAGGAAATTAACTTTAAAAACCTTGAACAATTATTACTTTCTCCCCACACTCAAGAAAGAATAAGCCAATTAGAAAATCAAATTAAAACAGAAATTTGTGCTAATATTCCTACTGCTTTTTGGAATAGGAAATACATGAAGTCTCCTTACCTTATGAAAGTACTTTTGATGAAACTAAAATTCCTACTAAAGCTAGACCCATTCAAATGAATTCTGAGACTTTAGAGTTCTGTAAAAAAGAAATTCAAGATTTTCTTGATAAAAAATTGATTCGACCTAGTAAGTCCCCTTGGAGTTGCGCAGCCTTTTATGTCCAAAACGCTTCCGAAATAGAAAGAGGAGCTCCCAGAATGGTAATTAACTATAAACCATTAAATACTGCTTTAAAATGGATCAGATATCCTCTTCCTAATAAAAAAGATCTTCTAGGCAGATTATATGATGCTCTTATATTCTCAAAGTTTGATATGAAATCAGGATTCTATCAGATAAAACTTAAAGAAGAAGATAAATATAAAACTGCTTTTACAGTCCCTTTTGGCCAATATGAATGGAATGTTATGCCAATGGGATTAAAAAACGCTCCTTCTGAATTTCAAAATATTATGAATAAAATTTTATATCCTTATTCAGAATTCATAATTGTCTATTTAGATGATGTCTTAGTTTATTCTAAATCTATCGACCAACATTTTAAACATTTAAAAACTTTCATTCAAGCAATTAAACATAATGGTCTTGTTGTCTCAGAAAGAAAGATTAAGATATTTCAGACACAAATTCGTTTTTTAGGTCATAATATTCATCTAGGCACTATTACTCCTATCTCTAGAAGTCTAGAGTTTGCTAATAAATTTCCTGATGAAATACGAGATAAAACACAGTTGCAACGTTTTTTAGGATGTCTTAATTACGTTGCTGATTTCATCCCTAATATCCGTCTTATTTGTAAACCTCTTTTTGATCGACTTAAAAAGAATCCCCCTCCTTGGTCAAACGAAATGACTCAAGCCATTATTAAAGCAGATTCCCTGTCTCGGTATCCCACATCCTGATGCTTTTCTAATAATCGAATGTGATGCCTCTGAAATTGGATTTGGAGGAATTCTAAAACAATCTTTTCCACCAGACCCTAAGGCACAGATTGTTCATTATCATTCTAGTGCCTGGACTTCTCCTCAAAAGAACTATAGTACTATTAAAAAAGAAATTTTAGCTATTGTTTTATGCATTTTAAAATTTCAAGATGATTTAATCAATAAAGAATTTTTACTTCAAACTGATTGCAAAGCTGCAAAAGATGTTTTACAAAAAGATGTTAAAAATTTTGTAAGTAAACATATATTTGCCAGATGGCAATCTCTCTTATCATGTTTTGATTTCAAAATTGAGCATATAAAAGGAGAACAGAACAGTCTTCCTGATTTTTTAACTTGGGAATTCTTGCAGGGATCAAAAAATGAGTGATAAACAGTCGCCCTCACGGCCATTAACAAGATCTCAGTTTGCCATAAGCAAACCAGTTCCTGTTAAAACTAATATTTCTTCGGCAGGTACTTCATATGCTTCTAAAGCTACTGCCAGGCCGGCAACCCCAGCCGTGACTCAAACCTCCCTTTTTGAAGCCAGCCGCTTCCTTCCTTTAAGACCACCTTTCTCACCTATTCGGACTCCTGAACCTACCCCTTGTACTTTTAAAAATAAAAGCATTCCTCTCCCTATTTTAACCCTTGAGCCTGAGCAATGTAATCTTCAACCTTCTGAAATTGTCGCCCAAAGCTTTCCTAGAGGATGGACATGGATTCTGACTCATCTTAAAAAGAATAAAACCTTCTACCAAGCCATATTGGTCGATATCGATTCGGCCCAAATAATCCATGATTATGATCCTAAAGATAATACTATTGCTACCTATTCCCGTCTTCAAATCCTTAAAATAATAACTCCTTCCCAGTGGAATCAACACCCGTTTACTGCTAAAAAGTTCTCTTTTACCTTTGACCCACCATATTATGATTATTTCGACTATCAACATGCCTGGTATAATGTCCTGTATGAATTATGTCCTACCCACTCCTGGTTTATTAGCTTCACTAATTCTCAGCTTTCTTATCCTAATTGGTTTTTGGAATGGTTTTTGTACTTTGGACCATTGCTCGGCCAATTTCCTCCCACTACTAAGAAGACTTATGAGAACTTTAAAAAGATGGCCATTAACATCCCCATGCAGGAACGTTTCTTAATGTTTTGTTCTATTACTAAACTTGGATGGATAATGCAAACCAGATTCAATATTGATCAAGTCCTGGCCGCTGGATATCCTCAGTCTCTGGTTCGAATTGTCCAAACTAAATGGTGGATAAAATTTGATAAATCTCTTATTGAAGAACGATTTTCTCTTTGGACCAATTAGCAAGCCGCCCGTTCTTCATTAAAATCTAACACCCTTAAAGGACCCATCTCTTTACCAGAGTTGGCTACTTTAAGTCCGTCTCAGATTAAAGAGTATAAAAAGCAATTATTAGACTTAGCATCATCTATTGACTCAGAAGAAAAGCCTTCTCAAGAAGCAGAGTCCGATCCTAGCTATCCAGCTCACCTACCAAACGAAGATGATTGCTATGGGCTCCACCTACAGCAGACACCATAATAATATTTTGGCACTATTGGACATGTTGTCCCTGACAAGATAAGAATCTTTTATCCCTCCAGCTGTTAAAAGTAATCAGACATGACCAGCCGTCTGTCTTGCTACCACCTTTTCCGGATTTCAAAATTTGAATTCGGAAATAAAGCATATTGAAAACACTTGTAAGATCCGGCGTATTAAACTTAAATGTATAAAGTTTGACGTCCGGTTTCCCCTATAAAATCCCTTGGTTGTAACTGCCCGAGCAGAGCGAATTTAGAAATCAGCTAAGTCACTGTATGAACTCCTTGTAAAGCTCTGAACCACTGTAAGCATTATATTTTCAATAAAGTTTGTTTTAAGTATGCTCTGCACTTGCCTTTTAAGGATCCTATGCATCAGAAACTATTTTAATTCCTTCTGTTTATTTTCTTCTTTCAGTTTATGTTTTTAATTTGTATTCCTTTAAATTTTCCATATTTGATTTGTATCCCTATTAATTATTTTCCATTAAATAGAATTTCTTATATCAGGCCACCCAGAATAATAACTTATCATTCTCTTTTTAATATCCTTCGTGCAAATTATAGACACCCTGTTGATCCTGTACACATATGGTATCAGAGCATATTATACCCGAATGATAGAGAGAGTGAGACACAGAGAGACAGAGTTAGTAAGAGAGAGAGAAAGTAAGAGAAGTTTTAGAGAAAATGAGAGAGAGAGAGAAATAGAAGTTCTAGAGCAAGAAAGAGAGTAAGAGAGATACAAAGAGAGATAGAAGTTCTAGTGAGAGAGAAAGAGAGAGAGAAGTTTCAGTAAGAGCTTCAAAGAGAAGCAAAGAAAGAGATGCTTAGAGAGAGAGAGATATATATAGAGAGAAGTTTTAGAAAGAGAGATAAAGAAACATGTTGGAGGAAGAGAGAATGTGTGTTGGGGGGCAAGAGAGAGTTTGTGTGTGTTGGGGAGGAGGGGGGAGTGGTGAGAGAGGGAGAAAGAGAGGGAGAGCAATAGAGAGTGAGAGAGTGAGAAAGGGAGAGAGAGAGACATGTTGCAGTGAGAGAGAGATAGAGGGAGAGACAGAGAGAAGTTTTAGAGAGAGAATGTATATTTTAAGAGAGAGAGAGAGAAAGGAGGGAGAGGGAGTGCGAGAGAGTTACAGAGTGAGAAAGGGAAAGAGAGAAAGAGGCTTGTTCGAGAGAGATGAGTTCCAAAGAGAAAGAAAGTGACATGTTGGGTAGAGAAAGAGAGTGAATTTTGGGGCCAGAGAGAGTGTGCTGGGGGAAGACATAGAGGCAGAGAGAGAGATAGAGATAGATCTAGAAAGAAAGTGAGAGAGAAAGAGGGTGAGAGAGGGAGGGAGGAAGAGAGAGAGAGAGAGAGAGAAAGCAAGAGAGAGTGTTTCAGGGGAGAGAGAGATGGAAGCTTCTCTTTCTCTCTCTATGATTCTATGTGTTTAAATTTCTCTTTGACTCTCAAGTGCTCTCTGTCTAAAGCTTCCACCTCTCTCTCTCTCTCTCTCACTCTCTCTCTATGTCTCCCCCCTCACATGCTCTCTTAAGCCCTAAAATTTACTCTCTTCCCCTCTCTAGCATGTCTTTCTCTCTCCCTCTCTCCCTTTGTGGAACATGCCTCTCTTTATGTCTCTTTCCAACAAGTCTCTCTCTCGCCCCTTGGCACTCTCCCTCTCCCTTTCATGCACTCTAACTCTTTCTCCTCTTTGTCTCCCTCACTCTTCCTCTCTCTCTCTCTCTCTCTCTCTCTCTCTCTCTCTCTCTCTCTCTCTCGGTTTCTCTCTCACTCTTGCTGCAAAATGTCTCTCTCTCTCCTCGACACACAACTCTCTCTCCAACATATTTTTCTCTCTCTTTGAAACCTCTCTTTCTTTCCCTCTCTTTGATGCTCTCATTGAAACTTCTCTCTCTCCCCCCTTTTCTTTCTCTCTCACTCTCTTTCTCTCTTGCTAAAACTTCTCTTTTTCTCTTCCCTTCTCTCTCTCTTACACTCTTTCACTGTCTAAAACTTCCTATTTCTCTCTTTCTCTTCCCTTCTCTCTCTCTTACTCTCTTTCACTCTCTAAAACTTCTATTTCTTTCTTTCTTTCTCTCCCACTCTCTCTAAACCATCTCCTACTGTCTCTCTCTCACACTAACTTTCTATCTCTCTCTGTGTCTCACTCACTCACTCTCTCTTATTCACTCTCTTTCTCTCTCTGTAAAAGTTTTCTCACTTTCTTTCTCTCTCTTTCTAAAACTTCTCTTACTCTCTCTTTCCCTTTTTCTTTCAATTATTCACTTTCTCTCTCTAAAACTACACTTTCTACTTAAGACTTCTCTATATCTCACTCCAAAACTCCTCTCACTCTCTTTATCTCATCAAACCAGGTTCTCTTTCTCTCTGTATCCATATTCTCTCTCTCCTCCCCCCACTCCCTCTCTCTAAAACTTCTCTCATTCTCTCTCCCCATGTCTCTATCTTTCTTTCCAAAACTTCTGTCTGGCTCTCTCTCTCTCTTCCTTCTTTGTCTAAAATTGCTCTTTCTTACTCTCTCTCCCAAAAACTTCTTATTTTCTCTAAACCTTCTCTATTTTCTCTTTCTCCCTCTCTCCCTTGCTCTCTCTCTTGTTGTCTCTAAAACTTCTCTCTCCCTTGCTCTCTCTCTCTTCCCTCTCTCTCTCAGACTCGCTCTCTCTCTTTCTCTCTCTCTCTCTCTCTGAAGCTACTTTCTATTTTTATCTCTCTCTTTCTCTTGCTTGCTCTCTCCCAAACTTCTCTTAGTCTCTTTGAAATTTCTCTCTCTCTCCAAAACTTTTCTTTCTCCCTGTCCATCCCTCTCTTTCTCCTCTTGGTTACTATTTTTGGAACCTCCCTCTCTCTTCTTTCTCTTGCTCAGTCTCTCTAAAGCTTCTCTCTCTCCCTTGCTCTCTTTGAAACCTCTCTTTCTATCTTCATCTTTGTCTAACATCATTATCTCTCTCTCTCAGTTTCTCTCTCTCCATCTTTGTCTCACTCTCTTTGAAACTTCCTCGTCTCTCTCACAGTCTCTTTGAAATTTATCTCTCTATCTCTTCCCCAACAGCATATGTGTCTCTCACTCTCTCTAAAACTACTTTCTCTTTACTCCCTTTTCCTTTCTCTATCTTGCTTGCTCTTTTTGAAACTCTTCTGGCTCTCTTTAAAACTACTCTCTCTTGCTCTCTTACTCTTCCTCTCTCATGCTCTCTCTCTTTCACCATCTCTCCCTCTCACTCTGTTTATCTCTTGCTCTTTTTCTCTCTCGATATATATATGTACACCTATATCTCACTCTCCTTGAATTTCCTCCCTCTCTCTCTCTCTCTTGCTCTTTCTAGAACTCCTCACTCTATCTCTGTCTCGCTCTCTATCTCTTTGAAATTTTCTCTCTTACTCTCTCTGAAACTCCTCCCTTTCTCTCTCTTCAAAACTCCTCTCTCTCTTTCTCTTGCTCTGTTTGAAAATTGTCTCTTTCTCTCTTACTTGTTCTCTCTATCTCCCAGTCTCTCTAAACCTTCTCTCTCTCTTTCTCTCTCATTCTCTCTCTCAGTCTCCCTAAAGCCTCTTTTTCTTTCTCTCTCACACTCTCTCTCTTGTTCTGTTTGAAACTCAACTCTTTCTCTCTCAGTCACTTGCTTTGTCTCTGTCTCTGTCTATCTCTCTCTCGGTTTCTTTGAAGCTTCTCTTTCTCACACTTTCTCTCCTTCTCCCTTAAACCTCTCTCCCTCTCTCTATCGCTCTCTCTTAAATTTTGCTCTCTCTCTCTCTCTGTATGTCTCTCTTTATCCTCTCTGAAGCTTCTTTCTCTCTCTCCCCCTCTCACACTTGCTCTCTCTAAAAATTCTCTCTTTCACTCTCACTATCTCTGAAATTTCTTTCTCTCTCTCTCTCTCTGACCTATTCTCTCTCTCTTTCTCCTACTCTATCTTCTGAATTTCTCTCTATCACTATCTCTCTCTCTCTCCAAAACTACCCTCTCTCTCTCAAAAACTTCTCTTTCTCAGTTTCTCTCTCTATCTCCCTTCCTATCTCTATCTCTCTCTTACTTTGTCTTAAATGTCTCTCATTCTTTGAAACTTCTCTCTTTATCTCTCGTGCTCTCATTGAAGCTTCTCTCTTTCTAGCTTTGTCAGAAACTTGTCTCTCCATCTCTTGCTCTGTCTACAACATTTCTTTCTCATTCTCTCTCATTCTGTCTGAATCTCTTTCTCTCTTGCTCTTGCTCTCTATGGAACTTTTTTCTCCCTGAAGCTTCTCTCTTTTGCTCTATCTAAAACTTGTCCCTTACTCTATCTAAAGCTTCTCTCTCTCTTCCCTCTCTCCGAAACTTCTCTTTCTGTCTCTTGCTTTCTTTAAAATTTTTCCCTCTCTTTCTACCTCTTTCTTAAACTTCCCTCATCTCTCTCTCTATGTCTCTCTGAAAGTCCCCCCTTCTCTCTCTCTCTTGCTCTCTCGCTATCTCACTTTGTCTAAAGCTTCTCTTTCTCTCTCTCACTCTATTTGAAATTTATCTTCATCTTTCTCTTTTGGTCCTATCTCTCTCTTGCTCTATCTAAAATTTCTCTCTCTCTCTCTCTCTCTCTTTCGCTTTGTTTGAGTTTTCCTCACTCTCTCTCTCCTTCTCCCTCACTTTCTCTGATACATCACTCTTTCAAGTATCTTTTAAACCTCTCTCTCTTTATCTATCTTGCTCTCTCTGTTGTGCTCTTTGAAGCTTCTTTCTCTTTCTGTCTCTCTCTCACACTCACTTTCTAAAATTTCTCTCTCCCTCTCTCTCTTGGACTTGCTCTATCTGAAATCTCTCTCTCTCTCTCTCTCTCTCTCTCTCTCTCTCTCTCTCTCCCTCCCTCCCTCCCACCATCTCTTGGTTACTATCTCTGGGACTTTCCTCTCTCGGCCTCTTTGAAGCTTCTCTGTCTCCCACCTCTCCCAGAAACTTTTCTCTCGATCTTTGTCTATATCTAACTTCTTTATCTTAGTCTCTCTCTTCCTATCTCTCACTCACTCTCTTTGAAACTTCCTTCTCTCTCGCTCACACTCTCTCTAAAATTTACCTCCCTTTCTCTCTCCTAGAAACATCTATCTCTCTTGCTCTCTTGAAACTACTCTCTCGCTCGAAAACTTCCCTCTCTCCCTTTCCTTCTCTCTCCCCACCTCTCCCTCTCTCTCTCACTTGCTCTCTTTGAAACTTCTCTCTCTCTCTCTCTCTCTGTGTGTCTCTCTCCCTCCATTACTTTTTTTGGAATGTCTCTTGCTCTCTCTCTTTCCTTCTCTCCCCTCTCTGTTGCTCTCTTTCTCTATCTCTTGCTCTCTATCCCTTATATATATCTATCACTCTCTTTGAAACTCCTCTCTCTCACTCTCTTTGAAACTCCTATCTCGCTCTCTCACTCCTTCTAGAACTCCTCAATTTATCTCTGTCTTTCTCTCTCTCTGTCTCTCTCTCTCACTCTCTCTAAAACTCCTCCCTTTCTCTTCAAAACTTCTCTCTCTCTCCCTGTGTTTCTCACTCTCTTTCTCTCTTACTTGCTCTCTCTATCTTTCTCTCACACTCTCTCTTGCTTTGTCTGAAACTTGTCTCTTTCTCTCTCACTTGGTCTCTCTATCTCTGTCTATCTCTTTCTCTCAAACTCTCTCTCTCTCTAGGTCTCTCTGAAGTTTCTCTCTCTACTTGTCACTCTCTCTCCTTCTCCCTAAAAATTTCTCCCTCTCACTCCCGCTATCTCTCTGAAAGTTCCCTCTCTCTATCTCTTGCTCTCTCACTCTATCTAAAACTTAACTTTCTTTCTCTTCTTCTCTTATCCCTCTTTCTCTCAGTCAATTTGAAACCTTTCGCTTTTGCTCTCTCTCTTTTGGTCTATCTGAATCTTCTCTCGCTCTCCTCCTTGCTCTAGCTAAAACCACACTCTCTCTTGTTGTCTCTGAAACCTTTCTCCTTTATTTCTCTCACTCTCTCTGATGTTTCTTTCTCTTTCTCTCTCTCCCCTTTCTCTTATTCTCTCCCTCTCTCTTTTGCTCTTGCTCTTGGCCTCTCTGAAACCTCTCTCTCTTTCTCTCCCTCTCTCCTGCTCTCTCTGATGCTACTTTCCCTTTCTATCTCTTTCTCTCTCTCTCTTGCTTGCTATCTCTCAAACTTCTCTCACTCTTACTTTACCTGAAACATCTCTCTCTCTCTCTCTCTGTGTGTCTAACTTCTTTAGGGGCAGGATCGTCCAAATCCCATTCCTCATGTTGCACATCTAGAAGAGTTGGATGAGTATAATAGTTTCGAGAAATTGGGTGTGGTCGGGTAGTCCTGATCCTTTGGACTTGGTTTTCTATCTTAGGACTCGATTCTTGTAAAGTATTAATAACAACATTTTTTTGTTTTTTCTCTTCGGTAAGTTTTAGGGCTTTTAATTTCTTATCGATTTCAGCTAGAATATTTGTAGTGGAATTTCCTAATTTTATTTCAGATATTTCTTCATTAGAAAATTTAAAGGGTTTAAATAATGGTTTTATTAGTTCTGGCTTAAAGTTACTAATAGTGGGAGTTTCTTTGGGTGAGACAGATAGAGCAATATTATGAACTACTTTATTAGTATAGTTTAATTGTTCTTGAACATTTTTAATATCTCGTTTAGAGGCTGAAATACTAAGTTCTTCTCCGGAAGAAAGCATTTTCTTTAGAGGAGAAGCTGTTATTTCTATATTATCATGATTTAAAAATATTATTTCTTCTAAAGGAGGAACATTTCCTATAATGTTTCTTCCTCTGGCTGTTTTCCAGCTTAATGGTAAGGTTTCTAAAACATCTAATTGTAAGGTATTTAAATTCAAAAAAAAGAATATGATCTTCTATTTTTCTTAGGTGATTATAAAATTCTTCCCTATATTTAGCAAGATCTTCTTGTGAGAAAGTTGAAAAATACCATTTTCTTTTTTCATCATTTTCAGGAATATAAAAAGTTTGTCTTATTTTTTCTTTATCAATTTCAAAAATATTTAACATATTTAATTGATTATAAGCTTCTATCTCAGATCTAGTAGGTGAATTACTAGCTTGATTAGTTAGAGTTTCTACTTGATATTCGGGTTGTAGTGTAATTGGATGAGGTTGAATTCCTTTAAGTTTTAAGGATTTTGGAATGGACCCTATGTTGACAGAATAACGAATAGGTTCAGAAGGACTCATTCTAGATTCTTATATCTTTCATCCTCTCTAAACCTCTCTCTCTCTCTCTCTATGTCCCCCCCTCCCTCTCTAAAACTTCTTTTTCTCTCTCTCTTTGGGTCTAAAATTTCTCTTTCACTCTCACTCTCTTTCTCACTCTCACTCTTTCTCTCTCCCTCCTTCTCTTGCTTTCTTTCTCTCTCTGTGTCCCTTCCCTCAACATGCTTTCTCTTTGCCCCAAAATTCACTCTCTTTCTCTCCGCAACATGCTCTCTCTCTATAACATATCTCTCTGTGTCTCTCTCCAGCATGTCTCTTTCTCTCTGTGTCTCCCCCCCCAACATGCTTTCTTTCTGCCCCAAAATTCACTCTCTCTTCCTCTCTCCAACACACTCTCTCTCTTTGCAGCACATCTCTCTCTGTCTCTCTCCAGCATGTCTCTCTTTCTCTCTCTCTATCTCTCTAAAACTTCTTTTTTATTTCTCACTACCCTCCCTTTCTCTCTAACTCACATTCTCTCTAAAATTTCTCTTTACCTCTTTCTCCTTACCTCTCTCTCTTTGCTAAAACATCTTTCATTCTCTCTCTAGAACTTCTGTCTATTTCTCTGTAACACTTTAGCATCTCTCTCTCTCAAATTTCTTCCTCTCCCTCACTCTCCCCAACACTTCTTTCTCTCCAAATTCTCTCCCTCTAAAACTTCTCTCAATCTAAATCTTCTTTTTTTTCTCTTTCACTCTCTCCCCTTCCCCTCTTTCTAAAATTTCTCTCACTCTCTCTTTCTCTCTCCCTATGTCTCTATCTCTCTCTCCAAAACTTCTATCTCGCTCTCTCTCGCTCTCTTACCCTATCTCTTTGTCTAAAATTTCTCTCTCTCGCTCTTTTTCTCTCCTGAAAACTTCTTACTCTCTCTTTCATTCTCTCTAAAACTTCTCTCCCTTTCTTTCTCACTCCAACACTTCTCTCTCTAAAACTTCTCTTCTCTCTCTGTCTCTCCCCCTTACTTTGAAAGTTCTCTGTCTCGCTCACTCTCTCTTTATCTCTCTCTATGTCTGTCTATCTCTTTGTTTCTCCAAAGTTTCCCTTTCTCTCTTTATAGCTCTCCCTCCTAGTCTATCTAAAATTTCTCTCATGCACATTGTCTCTCTAAAACTTCACTCCCTTTCCCTCTCTCCCCAACATGTCTCTTTCTTTCTCTAAAACTTCTCACTCTTTGTCTCTATAAAAGTTCTCACTCCCTCTAAATCTGTCTTTTGCTTTTTCCCTCTCTTTCTCTCCCTAAAAATTCTTACTCTCGCTCTCAAACTTGTCTTTCCCTCTTTCTCTCTCTGTCTCATTCTCTCTTATCCCCTACAAAACTTCTCACACTCTCTTTCTAAAAGTCCTCTTTTTCTCTTTCCCTCTCTCTCCCTAAAACTTCTCTTTGTCTTTCTGTCCCTGACACTTGTCTTTCTCTCTCCCTCTAAAACTTTTTCCTCTCTTTATCTCTCACTATGTCTCTCTCCCACTCAAAAACCCTATCTGTCTTTTTTGCTCTCTTTCTATCTCTCTCTCTCTCTATCTCTCTATCTCTTTCCCTCCCTCTCATTCACTTTCTTTCTCTCTAAAACTTTTATCTCTCTAAAATTACTCTCTCACTCCCTTTAAATCTTTTCTCTCTTTTCTCTCTCTCCCCTTCTCTCTCTAAAATTGCTTTTTCTTTGTCTCTATCTCACTTGCTGTATTTGTCTCTCTTTCAAACTTCTCTTTCTCTCACTTTCTCCCTTTAAAATTTCACACACACTGCCTCCCTTCCCTCTCTCTCTCATACACTCTCTCCGCTCTCTCTAAAATTTTTGTGTCTCTGACTCTCTTTCTCTCTTAAAAACTCCTTTTTCTCTCTCGCTCTCTCCCACTCTATCTAAAACTTCTCTCTCTTTCTAAAATATTTCAAACTCACTCTCTCTCTATGAAACTTCTCTCTATCTAAGCCAAATTTTACAAAGTGAGTGAGAGGGGGGAGAGTATGTCAGGAAGAGAGAGGAAGAGAGACAGACAAAGATGTGGTGGAAAGAGAAAGAGTGAGAAAGAGTGAGAGAGAGGTGTTGGGGGAACAGAGAGAGACATGTGGGGGGAGAGAGAGAGAGTTGGGTAGAGGGGGAGAGAAATTTGGGGAGGGAGAGAAAGTGAGAGAAACAGAGAGAGACAACTTCAAGAGAAAGTAGGAGAGAGAAATTTAATGGGGAGAAGAGAGAGAGAAGTGTTCAAGACAGAGTGAGAGGGGGAACTTTTTTAGAGAGAGAGATTGAGAGAAAAATTTTGGTTAGAGTAGGAAAGAAAGAGAGCGAGTGAGAGAGAGACTAAGAAAGAGAAAGGGAGGAAAAAGTTAGAGAGAGGGAAAGAAGTAGTGTGTTACACAAGAGAGAGAGAAAAAAGAGAAAGAAACAAACATACTAGTAGAAAGAAGTTTTAAAGAGAAAGAGAAAGAGAGATAGATTAATACAAGTTTTACAGAGAGGGGGAGAGAGAGATGTTTTAAAGAGAGAGGGGGAGAAAGAGTGTGTGTGACAGAGAGAGCAGGGGGGAAGTTTTAGAGAGAGAGAAAGAGAAAGAAATGTTTTAGAGAGAGTGAGAGAGAAGTTATAGACAGAAAGAGAAAGAGAGGGAAGTTTTGGGGGGGAGAGAGAAGGAGATGTCATGGACAGTGAGAGAGAGAGAGCAAGAGATTCAAGTTTTAGAGAGTGAGTGAGAAAGAGAGAAAGTCAAATTTCAGAGAGTGAGTGAGGGAGGGGGAGAGAGAGGTGTTGGGGGAGGAGAGAGAGTATTGGGGGCACACAGAGAGATTATTGGGGAGATAGAGAAGCGGGAGCAGTTGTAGAGTGAGAGAGATAAGTTTTAGTGAAAGGGAGAATGAGAGAGTGAGAGAAGTTTTGGAGAAGAAAAGAGCAAGAAATAGAGAAAAAGAAGTTTTAGAGAGAGAAAGAGAGTGAGGGAGGGACATGTTAGAGAGAGAGGGAAGTTTTAGAGAGTGAGATAAAAGCATTAAACACAGAGAGAGATACATAGGTAAGGGAAAGAGAAGTTTTAGAAAGAGAGAAAGAGAGAGAAGTTTCATAAAGAGAGTGAGAGAAGTTTTAGAAGGAGAGAGAAAGGGAGAGAGCATAAGAGAGTGAGAGAGGCAGAAGTTTTAGAGAGACAAAAAGAGAAGTTTTTGAGAGAGAGAGAGAGAGGGAATTTAAAGAGATAGAGGTAGAGAAGTTTTAGAGAGAGTGATAGAGTGAGAAAGAAGTTTTAGACACAGAGAGAGACACATAGGGAAGTGAAGGAGAAGTTTTAGAGAAGGAGGGCAAGAGAGAAAGGAGTTTTGAAGAGAAAGAGAAAGAGTAGTTTTAGAATGAGAAAGTTAGTAGAGAGAGCTCTATCTCTCTCTCTCTCACTCACTCTCTAAAACTTGAATCTCTTGTTGTTTCTCTCTCTCTCCCTCTATAACATCTCTTTTTCCCCAAAATTTCCCTCTCTCTCTCTCTAAAACCTCTACCTTTTCTATCTCTCTAAAACTTTTCTTTCTCTCTCCGTGCCTAAAACTTCTCTCTCACTCTTAAAACATCTCTCTCTCTTCCTTTCTCTCTCTCTCTCTAAAACTTCTCTCCCACACCCTCTCACAATCAATCTCTTTCTTTTTCTTTAAAACTTCTCTAACTACTTTTTCTTTCTCTAAAACTTTTTTATCCCACTCCCTCTCTCCAGAACTTCTTTTACACTCTCTCTTTGTCTCTCTTTAGAACATCTCTTTCTCTTTTTGTCCCTCCCCTTCTCTCTCTCATTCACACTCTTTCTCTCTCTAAAACTTTTCTTTCTCTCATTCTCTCTCTGTCACTCTCTCTTGGTCTAAAACTTCTCTCTCTGCCCTTCTAAACTACTCTTAATAGATCTTTTTCTCTCTTTCTCTCTCTCCCCCCATCTTCGCTAAAACTTCTCTCACTCTCTTTGTAATGCTTCTCTCTCTCTATGTCCCTCTCCTTCTCTGTCTCTCTCTAAAACTTCTTCTCTCTCTATCTCTCTCTATGTCTAAAATTTTTCTTTGACTCTCATGCTCACTCTCTCTCTCTAAAGCTTCCATCTCTCTTTCTCTCTCTCTCTCTCTCTTCCTCCCTCCTTCTCTCACTCTCTTTCTTGTCTCCATCTCGGTCTCTCTGTCTCCCCCCAGATTGCTCTCTCTGGCCCCAAAATTTGCTCTCTAACTCTCTCTGGCCCCAAAAAATTTTTCTTTCTCACTCTCTAACTCTCTCTTTGTCTCCCTCTCCCTTTTCCTCTCTCTCTCTCTCTCTCACATATATGCACACTCTCTCTAAAACTTCTCTCTCTATCTTTCCCTCTCTCTCTATCTTTCCCTCTCTCTCTTTCTCTCTCGCTACAACACGTCTCACATACTCCTCAACATGTGCCATCTCTCCCTCTTCCTCTCTCTCCTACTCCCTCCCTCTCCCCAACAAATACAAATGCTCTCTCTCGGCCCCAACACACACTTTCTCTTTCTCAGCAAATTTTGGTTTGGCTTATCTCTCTATTGTTATGGTCGCATACTAGAAATTCTCTGTTGGGTTAGTTGAATGGTTTTGATGCTTTTGGTTTTTGGATAGTAGAAAGTGGCTAAGAGTGTTAGATTTTAGAAAACCCTATGCTTCTAATCACTAAAATCTATAGGCAAAATATCTAAGCAATTGAATCAAACTAGAATGACAATTAGACTTAGGGAAATTCAAGTTGAGAAACAATTAAAGGACAAACATCTTCTCCCTAAAAAAGCTAGAAAATGAAATTCTAATCTCATTTGTGATTATAAGACTTAACAAAATTTTGGGAAATAGGTGAATTAGGAGCTTGCACCATTTTTGGAGTTTCTTAGAGCTTTGATCTTCTTCTCATTCTCAAAACTTCTAAGTCTTTTCAAAATTCTCCCAAGTTGTGTTTAATGAATTCCTAACAATGATTCTTGAGAAAAGATGTTAATATGACGATTTCTCAATTATCAAGAAATTGTTAGACTCCTGCTAATGTGATTATTGAAATTCATCATTCTTCTTAACTCTTCCATTTCAAAAATTTTAAGTTCCCTTTAATTTTCTTTCGAGTTTTCTTTCATGAATTTCCAATGATGGTTTTTGAAAATAGTTAGCAAATATGACAATTTCTCAATTATCCTAAGGGTGATAGTATTATGGATCCTAGTAAGAAACTATTGGGATCTTGCTAATGTGATTATTGAAATGCAGCATTGTTCTTAAATCTTCCATCCCACAAGAATTCAAGATCCAATTGAAAATCCAAGTCACGCTAAGTATCTCTTTTTTTTTAAAAAAAAAAATACTCAATACAAGTTGAGGAAATTCTAGCTGGTCTAATTACTCATTTTAAATTTCAATCCAAATGGTCCTCGTCAAGTTGGACACCAAGCTTCCCTTTTCCAAAGTAATGGCTCTAAATGCCACATACTATTGTATTAACTATATAATCACATGCAAAGTTAACAGTGGGATACCTAAATAAAACAAATAAAACACAATACACAAAATATCTAGAAAAAGTAAGATTTGAAGCACATTTTAAAACTAAAAAGAAGCATCACAACAATGTGATACTAAAAAAGCATTGTAGAGTACTAAAACCTTCCTTACTTATAACTATCTTTTTTTGTAATGCAGACCTTTTTCTTCCAATGTATGATCTTACCATTTCGGTATAGATTGGTGAAGACTCTTATTTCTTAAGAAAATATGTCTCTTTCCCAAAACTCAATTTTTTCTTTTGGATCATCACACCTTATCACTATGACATTGCAACAATTATTAACTGTCTAAAAGCCTACATATGACTGGCATGTTGAAATACTTTTAGAGCCATCTAGTATGGAATGTCCTTAAGCAAAAGATCATAAAATTTCTCTTTTTGTTGGACAAGGTGCCAATACCACTAGAAAAAAAATGAAAAGATGATGATTGCAATAAAAATATAAGCATGAAATTTATATTAGAAGAAACAAATGCCAACAAGTGAGACTATTGCATTTAGATTAAGAGACTTCTAATCCATCCATCTAAATTACTCCATCAAATGGATAGTCCCTGATGCATAATCCAAATTATGCAAGCTTGATAGTCCTTGATGCATCAACAAGCAAACTCACACCGCTGATATCCCTAGAATGTAAAATCATTAATTTCACCAAACTTTCAACATAGAATGAAGCAATGCAAATTAGACTTTACTAGCTAAAAAACCAATAGAAAAATGTCCTTTAAGAGATGCTTGGCCTTATATATTGAGAGAACAAAGTCCATATTATTTTTTGGCTAAAATACAAATAACTTCCTATACTAAAGTGCTTTTTTAAAACATTAATTTTAAATTTTTTGATGTACTATCTAACAAAACTTAGCAATACACCCCTTTTGTCAAAGTTTTGTTAGAAAAATTAATGAAGACCCTAATTTTATTTTTGAACCCCAAAATTTCTTTCTAAACTCATCCTAATACACTTGAGGCATGCCACTTTCTTTCATTTCCAATGCTCTTATGGCTCCAGTTTCCATTTCTTCAACAAAATTCTATCAACAAAAAGAAATCTTTTTGCATTTGCAAGAAATGGTTAGTAACATGGATATGATCGATCTTGAATTTGGGCATGCAACAATACACAACTTGAAATCTACACTCTATTTTTCTCAATCTTTGCCTCAAGCTCATCCTTTGTGGCACCAACAACTCAATCTATCTCCTTCCCTTTTCTTTCTAGCACAATAGTTCACATCGCTTGTACTTGGAATTCCTTTGCCACATCCTAGTGTTTATTTCTTAGGGGAAAAATAAATGAAGAAAAATCAGCAAACATTGAAGAAGCATCAACAATGTGGTGTAGGTGCTTATGGTGGACATCATCATAGTAAGCATAATTGGCTATCTAATTTGTTCATCTCTTAATGGGAGAAGGGCCTTCAATCCTAGGCTATCCACTATTGAGTAGTTGGTTAGGAAAAAAGAAATATCACAAATCTAGATATCATATAATTGCATTTGAAATCAAAAACCATAAATAAACCCAAATTTAGCAATGTTGCTTTGATATGGTTTTTACCAATATATAAAATAAGCAATCATAGATAGTTCCATAACACATCAAGTGGAACAATCATCAAGATTGATAGCAAACCAGTCCCAAATTTCATCAAGATTCAAAGGATTAAAGATTTCAAAAAATCCAAAGAAAAAAAGGAGTGATTGTGATAGTTTATAACAATAGAAACATGCACATTTCTCATTCCCACTAATGAAGAATTCCTACCCATGTTTTGTTTTTCTTTCGATACTAACAAGACACTGAAAAACCATAAATATTGTTCTATAACTATCAAAATTGGGCTAGTTTCCCCTTATCCAAAAGTTTGACTATTTGATTAGATCAAGTCTCACTTTGACAATGCTTTGTGAATAACCCTAGGGCAATTGGAGTTAAAATGTAGTGAACTCCTTGGTGAATGATTGGAATGATTAAGATTTTCACTACCTTTTGTAACAAAAAAATTGACTAAAGGTGTGGATTGCTAAGTTTTGAGAGTTCAAAAAAATATATTGAAAAAATTAAACCTAGGGGAGAGTCTTTTGTAAAAAATGCTTAAGTACAAGAGGGGTATTCATGTTTTAGGCTTTTCTTATTTGATTAAATATTTCAATTCTACCAGCCACCCTTAACTTGCTCATCACATGTCAATGTATAGTCCTTATGACATACAATAGATGAATTCCATGTAAATAAATTGAGTATATTAGCCCCTTTCATCAGGCACCATTGCACCTGTCATAGGAAATAATTTATTAATTAAACCTTGAATTCTGTCATAGGCAATAATTTATGATTCTCTTAATTGTTTGTTTTATTACTACCTACAAGTTCATTGAAATATATAATTAAGCTACTAGTTGGTGGTCCGTGCATTATACGTGCATTGCATGTGCATTACATGGGTAACAAGAACACTAAAATAAAATCAAAAGAAAATAAACAACCCAACTATTTAAGAAAATTATACATTTTAATATTTATTATTGAAGTGCCAAAATCGAATCATATATTAAGTTTCATAAATCCAATTGTTAGATCCACACTATTTGATCCATGTGGACTCAGGTTATCATTATCTTTAGGCTAAAATATACAGAACCCCCCTGAACTTTAGGTCGATTTTAAAAAACCCTCCTGAACTTTAAAAAGTTCCAAATGACCCTCTTAAACTATGAAACATTTGCAAGAAACCCCTTCCATCAAGTTTTCTGTCAAAATTTAAGAAAATGACAAAAATGATCTTCATTGTAAAGTTAAGAAATTGAAGGCTGTGAATAGTAAAATTTTGGAGTTTTAACATTGAACCTTAACCCTAAACCTTAAACCCTAAAGCCTAAACCCTAAATTCTAAATCCTAACCCTAAAATCCTAAATCCTAAACCCTAAAATCCTAAAACTCTAAAACCTAAACCCTAAAACCCTAAATCCTAAAACTTTAAACCCTAAACTTTAAATCCTAAACCCTAAACCCTTAATCTTAAACCCTAAGTCCTAAATCCTAAATCTTAAATCCTAAACCCTAAACCCTAAATTATAAATTTACATTAGATTTTTTTTTTGCGTTTATGGCAGATTTGAAAATTTATGTGCATTTGAAGGGTATTTTTATCTTTTTATCAAGTCAAAGTGGAAGTTGACCAAAAAACATCCAAATTTTAACGAAAAACTTGACGGAGGAGGGTGTTTTGTAAATGTTTCATAGTTCAAGAGAGTCATTTGGAACTTTTTAAAGTTCAGGAGGGTTTTTTAAAATTGACCTAAAGTTCAGGGGAGTTCTGTGCATTTTAGCCTTATCTTTAAACTCAATATGACTAGAGATTTTTCTATACATAAATATAACCTAAATTCAATATTAGTGCTTTGACATGATTGTTACTAATATATAGACGAGCATTCATAGACAGTTTCCTAGCTCACCAAGTGGAGCCATTATCAAGGTTGATAGCAAACCAGTGCCAAATTTTATCAAGATTCAAAGAATTGTAGATTTAAGGAAATATTTAAAAAAAAAAAAGAAGTGATTGTGATAATGAAAGTACAATAAAAACATACGCATTTCTAGTTGCCACCAACGAAGAATTTCTTGCTACAGTTGGATTGAAAATGTAGTGAAATCCTTGGGGACTAATTAAGGTTTCCATCAAATTTAGTAATGGAAAATTTGACAAAAGGTCTAGGTTGCTAAGTTTTGAGAGTTAGGAGAGTGCATTGAAGAAATTAAAAATAGAGAATGGTTTTTTAAAAAAAGCACTTAAAGTATAGAGGGTTATTTGGATTTTGGCCTTGTTTCTTTTACTCAATTAAGTTTTTGAAGTACCAAAATTAAATCATATATTAAACTTTTGAAATCCAATTGTTAGATATCCACACAATTCAATCCATGTGGACTCAAGTTGTGATTATCTTCAAATTCAATATCACTAGAGATTTTTTAAACCATAAATAAACCTAAATTTAGCATTGGCATTCTAATATGCCTATTACTAGTATGTTAACAAGCAATCATAGATAGTTCCATACCTTATCAAGTAAAACCATTATCGTGGTTAATATTGACCCAATTCCAAATTTCATAGAGATTCAATGGATTATAGAGTTAAGGAAGCCTAGAAAAAGGAGTGATTGTGATGATAGAAACATACACATTACCAATTGCCACCAATGAAGAATTTGTTGCTCATGTATTTTTTTTTCTCTTCAGATACCAATGACACATTGAAAAACCACAACTAATGTTTTATGACTATTGAAATTTGAATTATCACCCTTTATTGATATTTTTTACCATTTGATCAAATCATTTCACTCTTTAGCAATGCTATGTAAAGAATGCCAAGGCAACTAGAGTGAAAATGCAATGACATCCTTGGTGAATAATTGGAGTTATTAAGGTTTATGTTAAATATTGTACGAAAAATTTGACGGAAGGTCTAGATTACTAAGTTTTAAGAGTTCAAAAGAGTACATTGAAAAAATTAAAAATTTTAAAGAAGCACATAAGTACAAGAGGGTTATTTGCATGTTAGCCTTATTTTTTATTCGAATAAATATTTTAGTTTTGCCAACCATCCTCAACTTGCTCATCACATGTCAATGTATAGTCTTTATGAGATGCTATAGGTGAATTCCCAAACAACAAATTGAGTATATTAGCCCCTTTCTTCAGAACCATTGTCACTTATCATAGGCAATATTTTATGATTATCATTATGTTTTGTTCTATTACTATCTACAACTTGCTTTCATGTATATAATTAAGCTACTAGTTGGTGTCCATGCATTGTCTGTGCATTGTATGTGCATTGCACGTGCATTACACAAGTAAGACTAACACCAAAAATTAAAAGAAAATAGATAAGACAACTAGTTAAGAAAGTTTATATATTTTAATATTTATTAAATTATTAAAGTGCCAAAAATCAAATTATTTATTAAGCTTGTGAAATCAAATTGTTATATCCATACTATTTGATCCACATGGACTCAAGTTGTGAGTATCTTTAAATTCAATATAACTAGAGATTTTTCTAACCATAAATAAACCCAACATTGGTGCTTTGATATGGCTGTTACTAATATACAGATGAGCATTCATATATAGTTCCATAACTCATCAAGTAGAACCATCATTAGAATGATGTCAAACTAGTCCCCAAATTTCATGGAGATTCAAAGAATTATAGATCTAAGGAAACTCAAAAAAAAGAAGTGATTGTGATAGTGAAAGTACAATAGAAACATACACATTTCCAGTTGCCACAAGGAAGAATTTTTTGCCCATGTTTTTCTTTCGATACCAACAACCTGTAGAAAAACCACAACCAATGTTATATGACTATCCAAATTATGCTAGTCACTCATCACTAAAATTCTGGCCATCTAGTTGGATCATGCCAGTCTTTGATAATGCTCTGTGACAAATCCTAGGGCAATTGGAGTGAAATACTTAGTGAATGATTGGAGTGATTAGGGTTTTTGTTAATTTTTGTAATGAAAAATTTGACAGAAGATGTTTGCTAAGTTTTGAGAGCAAGAGAGTATATTGAAAAATTAAAAATAGAGGTGAGATTTAAAAAAAAAAAAAAACTTATGTACAATAGGGTTATTTGCATGTTAGCTTATTTTTTATTTGATTAAATATTTTAGTTTTAATAACTACCCTCAGCTTGCTCATCATGTGTTAATGTATAATCCTAATGAGATCTATAGATGAATTACTAGAAAACAAATTTAGTTTATTATCCCCTTTCATTAGGCACCAATGTCACTTGTCATAGGTAATAATATGTTAATTAAAACATGAATTCTATTATAGGCACTAATTTATGATTGTATGTGCATTGCATGTGCATTAAACGAGTAAGAATAACACTAAAACAACATCAAAAGATAATAAACAACACAACTATATAAAAAAAATTCAATATTTATTAAATTGGTGCCAAAATCAAATCATATATTAAGCTTCTCAAATCCAACTATTAGATCCACATTCTTTGATCCATGTAGACTCAAGTTGTGATTATATTCAGATCCAATATCACTAGAAGTTTTTCTAACCATAAATAAACCAAAATTCAGCATTGTTGCTCTGATATGGCTTTTAGCTCATCAAGTAGAACCATCATCGAGATTGACATAAAACCAGTCCCAAATTTCATTGAGATTTAAAGAATTATAGATTTAAGGAAAGTCAAAGAAAGGAATAATTGTGAAAGTGTAAGTGCAATAGAAATAGACACATTTCTAGTTGCCACCAAGGAAGAATTTCCTACCCATGTTTTTTTTTCTTTCTATTCCAATGATGCATTAAAAAATCACAATTGATGTTCTACAACTTTAAAAATTGGGCTAGTCACCTTTTACCAAAGTTTTGACAATCTAATAGCTAAGTTTTGAGAGTTTAGGAGAGTACATTGAAGAAATTAAAAATAAAGGAGAGTTTTTTAGAAAAGTGTTTATGTACAAGAGGTTTATTTGCATTGTAGCCTTGTTTCTTTTGATCAATTAAATATTTTAGTTTTAACAGCCACCTTCACCCTGTTCGTCACATGTCAATGTATAGTCCCTATAAGATGCAATAGATGAATTCCAAGAAAATAAAATGAGTATATTAGCCCCTCTCATTAGGCACTAGTGTCACCTATCAAAGGCAATAACTTTGATGATGGAAGTTAAGATACCCTTACAAACTCTGATTGCATCTCTAATTTTCTAAATGTTAGTATGAATGAGAGGTAGAGAGAGGATTAGACTCCTTTCGTAGGTTATTGGTGACCTTCCATCAAGGTTTACTAAAGAGTCATGTCTCTTCAATTAGCCAACAAGATTTAGCATTTAAAATATAATTTTAAATCACTTAATAATTTACTAAATATATAAATAAATACATATATATTCAATAAAATACTCTTTAAATATCATGTGTGCCACAATTATTCTTACATGCTCCCACTTGGCTTACATGATATATTGCTTCATGATTTAATAAAAGAACATTATGTGCACAAAATATTATGCTCAAACCTTTCTTACAATGGCTATACTATCATATCATTATTAAATTGAAATATTAACGTAAGTCATGTCAATTGTATGTCATTTTTCTGATGTAGTCCCTTCCATGTACTATAACACCAACCTTCAACTTAACATGATCATCAATGAAGATAAGAATGGTCCAATTTTAATATCTTATTTATAAGACCATTCCTATCAACATTATTCTAAACAATTATGTATAACACATAAATAATCAAAAACACATAAATGAGCTTAAAGTGTCAAATACATAACTTTAATACAATTGTAATCTTTACTAACATCTAAAAATGCCCATCCTTTTAACATGTTCATTGAATATCTTGAGTGACAATCCTTTTGCTAAAGGATTTGCCATCATAAGATTAGTGCTAATGTGTTTAATTGACACTCTGTTTCTGAATTTCTTCTTTAACAGCAAAGTATTTAATTTCCATATGTTTAACACTCTTAGAATACTTGTCGTTCTTAGAGAAGAAAACTATTGTAGAATGATCACAATAAATTTTCAGTAGCTTGGCTATACTATTGACAATCTCAAGCACAGAAATAAAGTTTTGCAATCATAATCCATAAATAGAAGCCTCAAAGCATGCCACAAATTTAGCTTCCATAATCCATGCAACAATGACAGACTACTTTGCACTTTTCCATGAAATTGCTTCTCTAGCTAATAGGAACAAGTGGCCAAATGTAAATTTTCTTGTATCAACACATCTAGCAAAATCTGAATCTGAATATCCAATTACCTTAAGATGATCAGATATTCTACAAGTGAGCATATGATTTTTTGTTCCTTGCAAGTATCTGAGAACTTTCTTTGTAGCTTTCTAATGATCTAAACCCAAATTTCTTTGATACTTGCCCAACATCGTAATAACAAAACTTATATTTGGTCTGGTACAAGTTTAAGCATACATTAAACTCCTAACAACAAATGTATAAGGAATATTTTTCATTTGCTCTCATTCCAATTCATTTTTTGGACATTGCGTAATGTTAAATTTATCCCCTCTTTTATTTGGAACTACACCTGTTGAGCATTTATCCATCTTAAATCTCTTTAGAATTTTATTAATATAAGTTTTCTGAGACAACTCTAACCATCCTTGTGATTTATCACAGAATATTTCTATTCCTATCACATAGGTTGACTTTCTCATATATTTCATTTCAAAATTCTAAGAGAGATATTTCTTAGTTTCATGTAATAAATCAAGGTCATTAGTGGCAAGCAAAATGTCATCAACATTCAGAATTAGAAAAATAAACTTGCTCCCACTAACCTTCATATATATAAACCAATCAACGGTGTTTTCTATAAATCCAAAAGAAGTAATAGTATCATTAAACTTAAGATACCATTGTTGGGAAGCTTGTTTAAGTATGTATATTGATTTTTTTTAATTTACACATCATGTGTTCCCTTCCCTTAATTGAAAAGCCTTTAGACTGATCCATATAAACCTCTTCTTCAAAATTTCTATTAAGCAAGGTAGTTTTAATATCCATTTAGTGTAGCTCTAAATCATAATGAGCCACCAAAGCCATAATGATTCTGAGAGAGTCTTTCTTAAAGACTAATGAAATGTTTCTTTATAATCAATGCCATCCTTTTAAGAAAAAACTTTGGCAACAAGTCTAGCCTTATACCATTCAATGTTGCCATTAGAGTCATGTTTGGTCTTAAAGACCTATTTACACTCGACCTTTTGACAACCTTTAGGCAATTCAACAAGATCCTATACTTGATTTTGGTCCATGGGTTTTAGCTCTTTTGCCATGGCATGATTCCATTTATCAAAATCATTAATGTGCATGGCTTGTGAATATGAATCCAGATCATTATCAATTCCTAAGTCAATTTCTGACTCTTATAGATAAACCACATCATCATTAGTAATAGAAGACCTTTTTTCTCTTTGAGATCTTCTCAAAGTTGTACTTTGTAGTTTAACTACCATAAGTTCACTATTGACATTTTGATTATGGAATATTTGATCATTGATTTGTTGTTTCTGATCATTATTGGGCTGATTTTAAAGTTTAGGAACAACAATGGTGGAAGCCTTAGGCACAGGAATCTGCACCCACTTCTTGAATGCTAACATCACGCATTCGATCACTCCCACTAATGTCACCATTCTCAATGAACTTAGCATTTCCAGATTCAACAATTGTTGTACTATGGTTAGGACAATCAAATCTATATTCCTTAGACTATTTCAGATATCCAATGAAGTAACCACTGGTTGTTCTAAAGTCCAATTTCTTTTCATGTGGATTGCAAATTCTTACTTCTGCTACACACCCTAAAAATGTAAATGTCTTAAATTGGATTTTCTTCCTCTCCACAATCAAAAGGTGTTTTTGAAACTACCTTACTTGGGACCCTATTTAGTAAATACATGGTGTTCTTTAATTCATACATACACAAGGATATAGGTAAAGATGAGTGACTCATTATACTCCTAACCATCTCCATTAAAGTATGATTTCCCTTTTTGCAACACCATTTTGTTATGGTGTACCTGGTATTATATATTGAGCGTAAATACCATGTCTTTGAAGAAATTTGGCAAATGTTCCTAGACACTATCTTGATTCATCACACTTTCCATAATATTCACCACCTCTATTTGACCTTACAATTTTTACTTTCTTATCTAATTGCCTCTCAACCTCATTAATGTACATTTCAAGGGCATTAATTGATTGAAATTTGTCATGCAATAGATAAATATAACCATACCGTAAAAATTTATCAGTAAAGGTAATACAATATTTCTCTCCACCAATAGATGGAGCATAAAAAGGTCGACATATGTCAGTATGTATAATCTCAAGAAGCTATGTACTTCTTGTGGCTCCTTTCTTAGTGTGTTTGTTTGTTTTCCTTTAATACAATCTATGCACATTTCAAGGTTAGTAAAATCCAAGTTTAGAAGAATTTTATTCTTTACTAATCTTTCCATTCTTTCCTTGGATACATGACCCAAACGCTTATGCCACAAGTAGGCAGAATTTTCATCAATTAAACTACGTTTAGTATCAACATTATGATACAAGGTCACTAAAGTCTCAACAAAAACACTATCAAGTTTAAACTTGTAGAGACCATCACATAATATTCTAGAACCAACAAGTTTATTATTTTTAAATAAACTAAAACATCTAGAACCAAGTTTAAATAAAATCCTACTACGTCAAGTCTTGGTAAAGAAACTAACTTGCAGGAAAATGTAGGTACATAGAGAGTTTGAAACAAATCCAAATAATGTCTACTATCTAAAACTAGAAGATAAGTTCCAATGCCTTTAACTACGACCTTGTTTCCATTCCCCATGAACTCAAAGCTTTCATTTGACTTTATGATTTGGATTGTGAGGAATTCCTGCATCGTATTTGAAATATGAGGAGTGGAACCAAAATCTATCCACTAAGTATTATGAGGAACTTCAATAAAGTTTGATTCAAAACATACGAAGCACAATGCTTACCTTTCTTTTTGAACCAAGCTTTACATTTCAAGCATCTTTCTTTAAGTGCCCAACTTTATGACAAAAGTGGCACTTAATATTACCATGTTCCTTCTTGTGAATAGGTTTAGAAGAATCATTTTGGTAGTGTAAACCCTTTTTCTTGCTTTTTCCACTACTCTTTTTAGAACTCTTTTTAGCTTTTTAATGACTCA
This sequence comes from Dicorynia guianensis, assembly GCA_037013595.1. Classification (NCBI taxonomy): domain Eukaryota; kingdom Viridiplantae; phylum Streptophyta; class Magnoliopsida; order Fabales; family Fabaceae; genus Dicorynia; species Dicorynia guianensis. Next base: position 15,747,671 of record JASUAB010000002.1, on the reverse strand, counting down.
AGAGATGAACAGAATGCATTCTTTGATTCTTTAACCTTGTTTACTCTTGAACAAGCATACTGGTCAATTCATTAACATTCTACTTGTCCTTTATAGTGTTGTATTTCATTTCAAATGGACCATATTGTTCACAAGGAAAGGAATTAAGTATAAATTGCACTAAGAAGTACTCATCCACATTCATTCTCAAGTTCTTTAATTTTGTTGCTAAGGTTGTCATCTCAAGAACATGCTCATGCATGGTACGTGAAGCATCATACTTCATGGTGGTCAATATGCTCATTAATTTACCAACAAGTGACTTATCAACAATTTGAGATTTCTCTTCCATTAATTTCTTAAATTCCTTAGCACTTTCAGTTGTAGCAAGAGTGCTCTTTAAATTGTTGGCAACTATCATCGTATGAACATTAAACTTAATTTGTTTGATCTTTCTGAGGCTTTGTATAAAGCCTTTTCATCAGCGCTACTTTCATCGACAATAGTAGTGGGTTTCTCAACTTGTAGTGCTAAATCAAGATCTCGAGCACCTAAGTGAAACTAGACTTGTTCCCACCAGTTAGAGAAATTTAATCCATTAAATAAGAGAACTAATAAAGCATGTGAATGCAGAGAAACAGGTACAAATATAATAAATAATGTAAGACAATCATACATTAATTCTGAGTCATGAATTTTCACATAAATTCATATTCAATGAGCATAAAGTATATCAAAGTTCTCCTTTGGAGATACCAAGATATACAAACATAAAATAATAATTAGTAATCACATATGCACTAATTAAATCTATTTTGCAATCTTTTGATATACAAAATAAGACTCATAGAATATACTAATTATCACAATTATGTTTGTCAATTATAAGAATAATTAATCAACCTTTGGGCTATCCCGAAATATCTAACATTGACAAATTTCAATTTACCTACAAAAATAAAATTTTATTATTTTAATGTCATTTTTTTAAATTTCAAATTTTATGGATAATTGAAAATAATTTACAATCTGAAATTTATTTCTTAAGATTTAGCCACTTTGGTGACTAACAAATCATGCATAATATAAATTCCAAATTGTAAGTATATATATCATACTTAGGCAATAAATTATATGAGCATATATATAAGCAATCAATTTATTTACATGGTAATATGCCAACATAAAATTATTTAATTGCCTTTTCTTTCTTAACAAAGTGTTTGGTTCAAATGATGGGAAGGGAGGGACTTTAATGGAGGGGAGGGGAGAAAAGAAAAAATCCTTTTGTTTGGTTTGATAAAATAGAGAGGAGGGGAGGAAAAATAATCGTCATTTTCCCTCCCCTTGTTTGGTTAGAAAGGGAAGGGATTTTAAATTAAAAAATAATGTAACATTATACCATTTTTTTTTAAAAAATAATTGTTAAACTATAAAAATGATAGTAACTTTGAAATGAGAATAAATTTAGTTATCACAATTTAAAATTTTTAATAAACTTTTTCTTTGTTCCAAATTCTCTTACTTTTGGAGGGGAGGTAAAATGAGGAGAGAAAAGATTTTGGGCTCCTTATTTTCCTTCTCCTTCCCTCCAAAAATTTGAGCCAAACAAGGGATTTTGATTAAAATCTCTCTTCTCCCTTCCCTTCCCCTTCATTCCCTTCCAACTAAATATAGGGTGAATATCCTTCAACTTCCGAAAATCATGTGGATCACGCTTGGGGCATTAAACTAAGAGCGATTTTTGCCTTTCAAGGCAACAGTTATAAGGGAAGAAAGAACATTCATATGCAGACAAAAAGGCATCTTTTCAAGCATCATAATTCTTATTATTTTATTATTTAGCCTTTCAAATGCTTCCCATCCCTACATAAAGTTAGAAGGAACATTGCAGAATCTTCTCTCATGCGGCACTTTGCCACCAATGCATTTACTTATTTAATATATATATATATATATATATATATATATATATATATAGTTGACATCCCTTTGCAATCACTTTATTAGGCTGTTAATTCCAATTCTCAAGACAAGTAAAGACAAGATGATTGCCATGAAGAAGCAAACAACTCAAGGAAAAGCAAGAGTTTGAAAATTCAAGTTTGCTTTTAATGTACTCTTCACTCTCACCCAAGACCCTCGTGCATCATTAGATGAACATTCATTCTCAAGTTCTTTAATTTTGCTGTTGTCATCTCAAGAACATGCTTATGCATGGTACGTGAAGCATCATACTTCATGGTGGTCAATGTGCTCATTAATGTACCAACAAGTGACTTATCAACAATTTGAGATTTCTCTTCCATTAATTTCTTAAATTCTTTAGCACTTTCAGTTGTAGCAAGAGTGCTCTTTAAATTGTTGGCAACTATTATCTGTGTGAACATTAAACTTAATTTGTTTGATCTTTTTGAGGCTTTGTATAAAGCCTTTTCATTAGCGCTACTTTCATCAATAATAGTAGTGGGTTTCTCAACTTGTAGTGCTAAATTAAGATCTCGAACACCTAAGTGAAACTAGACTTGTTCCCACCAATTGGAGAAATTTAATCCATTAAATAAGGAAACTAATAAAGCATGCGAATGCAAAGAAACAGGTACAAATATAATAAATAATGTAACATTATACCATTTTTAAAAAGTAATGTAACATTATACTATTTTTAAAAAAAAAAGATAATTGTTAAGTTATAACATGATAATAACTTAGAAATGAGAATAATTTAGTTATCACAATTCAAAATTTTTAATAAACTTTTCCTTTATTCCAAATTCTCCTACTTTTGGAGGGAAGGTAAAATGGAGAGGGAAGGAATTTTGGACTCCTTATTTTCCTTCTCCTTCCTTCCAAAAATTTGAACTAAATAAGGAATTTTGATTAAAATCTCTCTTCTCCCTTCCGTTCCCCTTCATTCCCCTCCAACTAAACATAGGGTGAATATCCTTCAACTTCAGAAAATCACATGGATCACGCTTGGGGCATTAAACTAAGAGCGGTTTTTGCCTTTCAAGGCAACACTTATAAGGGAGGAAAGAACATTCATATGCAGACAAAAAGGCATCTTTTCGAGCATCATAATTCTTATTATTTTATTATTTAACCTTTGAAATGCTTCCCATCCCTACATAAAGTTAGAAGGAACATTGCAGAATCTTCTCTCATGCGGCACTTTGCCACCAATGCATTTACTTATTTAATATATATATATATATATATATATATATATATATATACTTGACACCCCTTTACAATCACTTTGTTAGGCTGTTAATTCCAATTCTCAAGACAAGCAAAGACAAGATGATTGCCATGAAGAAGCAAACAACTCAAGGAAAAGCGAGAGTTTGAAAATTCAAGTTTGCTTTTAATGTACTCTTCACTCTCACCCAAGACCCTCGTGCATCATCAGATGATGAGTGTTCATTAGATGATGAGTGTGAAACAAAGATATATACACACATGCCTAGAATCACAAAACCAACCCACAAACATAATCGGCATGTTGAAAAGAATATTGTGTAAACCTAGTAAATATATTTAATTTTTGTTTTCTGTTCACATATAACATTTAGAATTTTAATAGAAATACATGAGTTCTTAGACCATACTCTAATACCACATATAAGTTAAATTCTTTAATTAATGTAAAATTACAAACCCATAAATTTCATCATAGCCATGAATCTTAGAATTTCATGTATTTCACATACCATCATAACAAGAAAGAAAATATATTTTGTTCCATTTAGACTTTCAAGATACCAAGAAGTAGAAAGTATAGTTTCTCTCCTTTCTCCTCTCACTTTGATGATAAAAGTTAAGACACCTTTACAAACTTTGATTATGTCTTTTTTTTTTTTCTTTTAATTTTCTAAATGTTAGTATGAATGAGAGGTAGAGAGAGGACTAGACCTTTTTTTACAGATTATTGGTGACCTTTCATCAAACCTTACCAAAGAGTCACGTCTCTTCAATTGCTAATAGAATTTACCATTTAAAGTATAATATTAAATTACTTAATATTTTACTAAATATATAAATAAATATATATATATATATTCAAATAAATACTCTTTAAATATCATGTGTGCTACAATTATTCTTGCATATAAAGGTCACATCATTGGTCAAGGCGAAGGTTCAAGAGGAGATGAACACTATGCAAGCATATGTGGCCTGATTGGAGAGCATCGTTGCTCAGACTCATGGAGGTGGTGTTGTATCTAGAGCCTTTAATTTTACTTAGTTGCTATCGCCACCACCCCCTATTAGGTCAAACACGGTGTTTCTATGGAGGTTGAGGACTTTGAGGACACCAATGAGCAGCCAATGATCCCACGACTGACGCAAATTATTATTAGATATGAGATTGTTGTATTGAATTATTATTGTTATTTTCATATCCTTTGAATAATATTTTACAGCAACAACAACAACAACAAACCGAGCCTTTTCCCACAGGTGGGGTTGGCTACATGGATCAAACGATACCATAAACTTTTATCTAAAACCAAATTTTTGGATATACCATTTAACCACAAATCTCTTTTAATCACATCTCCAAGTGTCCTTTTTGGTCTTCCTCTACATCTCCTCACAGGACTAAACACCATTTGGTCAACCTTTCGCACTGGTGCCTCTCTCGGTCTTCTTTGTACATGCCCAAACCACCGTAATCGGGTTTCTGTCATTTTCTCCTCAATAGGCACTACCCCAATTCTCTCCCGAATATAATCATTTCGAATTTTATCTTTTCTTGTATGTCCACTCATCCATCTCAACATTCTCATTTCTACCACCGCATTTTTTGCTCTTGTTGACCTTTTAAAGCCCATCACTCACTACCATAAAGCATAGCTGGTCTAATAGCAGTTCGATAAAACTTCTCTTTTAGCTTGGTAGCTATTTTGCGATCACAAATAACCTCCGATGTGTTTATCCATTTCATCCATCCAGCTTGGATCCTGTGTAAGACATCCCCTTCAATAATATTTTAATTTAAAGTTTTATTAAATTTTTAAGTTTATTTAAATTTTATATATTTGAATGTTATTTTGAAGGATGAATAAAATGCAAATAAATTAATTTAATTTAAAAAATATATCTCTCTTTATAAAGGAAACTACCTCGATGATTTGTATAGATAAAATTCAATTTTATTGAAGGATAATATTAGTGGTAATTTTAAAGAAAAACTTGCAATAACTTTTATACTTTCTAAGGGAAATCTCTTGGAATATAAAAATATTAATAAGGGAATATCCCTTGGTAGTGTTAATCACTTAGTCACTAATTAAAAACAAACCCATGCTTGTTTTAATTAATTTTTGATATTTTTTTATGTTTTCATCAATAATAAGCCTTTGAAAATTTACCGAGAAACTTAAAATTTCCTAGATAAATATTTTAAGGCAAAACCATTAATGAACTTGTGTCTCTCGAAGATCCCGTAGCAATATTTGTTTACCAACAAAAAATTGATTTATATCGACAATAATGCAAAAATTTTTTGTAGTGGGTTAAGAATCTAAATTTCAAATTCCAACTAAAAAACTTCTAAACAAACGTAAAATATTAAAATTTTGCATTCCAAATATGTTAAGTTCCTAAATCTTAGTTTCCACATTAAATTATTTACATGTTTTCTTCTTTATATCAAACATTTTGGACTACTAGCTCTCATCCACTCTTTTAATAATGTTTGGTTAAACAATTTTGACGTATAAGCTTCTATTGGAGGATATATAAGATGAATGTTGTTTGAATGCGCAAATATATGCTTCAATCATTATAACATCAGTAGATTATATTTAAGCTAAATTGTTCGCATATTATCTGGTGTATAAACATAATTTTTCCTAAGTTTTGACACTTTGGGTGGACATTGACACGTTGACACCACCTCCCACTTGCACTTAAGTTTGATAAACTAATCTTCATTTAGGTTGTACAGAAAAAAATCTCTTCATTTTGGGTTAAGGAGATTTTTAAGAAAAATACTTCCACTTAAAAGGTGAGCATTACATTATCATAAAATATTCATAAAATGTTAGATTTATTGAATTTAATAATTTAATATATGACATTTAATAAATTTAATGATTTGTATTATTCTAAATGAATATTTTATAAAATTTAGTGATAGGACTAATAGGATAAGAATTTTATAGGATCATTTTTTTACAATACTCTTTATATTACTAATTATTGATTTTGTTATCAAAATTCGTTAAAAATGATCAAATCTAATATTTTAATAAATGATAATTGATAACAATGCCAACCAAGCAATAAAACCAATGGAAAGAGATATTTTAAAATTTTATTAAATTAGTCTTTACACAGATACGTTACTTGTGAATTTAAAAACATTGATCATGCCACAACATAAATTTTATGAATCTAATTATTACTATATTCAATATTTGATAAAAAGAGTAAATATTAAAAAATTATAAAATAGAGTTTGACTATTAGATTTTATTTTTCAATAAAAGTATGTTTATAAATTTTTAGTGAATACAATTATTATTATTATCAAAATTAAGAAACTAATTATAATTAGTACAATTAATTTGATTATCATTAAGAAATAAAAAATTAATGTGATAAATTAGCTTTATTATGATTACAATAGCAAAAACTAATTCCAATAAAATAAAGATACTTAAATAACATTTTATTATAAATTTAAGTTGTTTAAAATTAATTTAAAAAATTTGCACAAAATTAATCACATTTAAAAAGGTTTCATAATCAACATTGTTAGCAATATATAAATATCAAAAGAAGTAGATTATATCATAATTTTTAATTATATCATACAAATTATAATATAAATTGTTATGCTATTTTTTAGATAGTAAATTACTCATACAATTAATAATACTATTTTTACTATCTTAAGAACTAATAATTTATATATTATTTATATTGCAATGATTAAAAACTTTGAAATAATTTTATTTTCTTGTAAAATATTTTGACTAAATAATAAATAAAATTAAAAGTTATGTATACATAGAGATAAATAGATTAATTTTTAATGACAAGTAATTGAGTCAAATAATAAGTAATTAAATATTTTGATAAGAGGTTAACCATGAAGAATTGGCTGATATGAATGATAAAAAACCAATTAAACAAAATGTATATTGGTTAAAATAAAGATTTCGTCCATTAATTAATGCAAGTAATATGGTTCATACTTGTTAATATAGTTAATTTAATTTATATGATTTTATATATTTACAAAGTATTCCTCTAAGAATGTCTGATAAAATTTATTTATAAGGCTTAAATTTTAATATTTATGTGAACATTCTTTTATAACGAATTAGTATTATTATAAGTCTGTATTAAAATTTACAATTTATTTAAAATTTTGAATAAAATAATGTCTCAAAGTAAACTTTCCTTAACAAAAAATGTTCTTGCTTAAAAAATACATTGTAATTAAACTTTTCTGAAATTAATAATAATAATTATACATAAACAGGTGGCTTAATTTGATTGGTGAAAGTAAGAGAAATCATTTCGGACCCATAAGCAAATTGAATCCACCCGGCATATACCCTTCGTACTTCATTGCTGCCATACCCCACCCACGGAAAGGACTGGGGAGTTTGCCTCAACTCTTACCCGCACATGCTCTAGGGCTTCCGAGGATTTACCGTATCGAAGGGTTTAGCGATGACGCCAACGTTCCTCTCTATGTGTTTGCTTCTCAGCTTCCATCTTCGCTTGACTTTTTCTGGTATTGTATTTTCGCAGATATGATCTTGTGTTTTACATTCCATTGATACCTGCAATTTTTTTACTTCCGACTGTGAATTACAGGAACCTTGTTTGGGTGCTGTGAAAATAGAGGGGTTGGAATATTTATTTGATTATATTTACAAAGTAGGAGAAAAGCTGTTAGCTGATTGGGGGATATAGTGAGTTCATTCTGTTGGTATTTATATATTGCAAAATTTTGAAGTGAAATTTGCATACCTATTTCTTGGAAATGGACGGAGAATTGGTTGTTCTTCATACCCAGAACCATAATTTTTCTTACCGCTGCCTACTAGGCTTATTGATGAACTCACACGAGCACATTTTTCATATTAAAGCAACAAAATTGCCTTTTTACTTCAAAATTTCTGATATGAAGAGAGACTGGGCTGCTTTTTTACATCTTTTATGTCTTTACGTTCTTTGTTGCTCATTCTCCTTGTTTTAGAGGATATCTTATCCTCCTATTGTTGTTTTTCTAGTTTTCTCTTCAGTAAGATTTCTTTTTTCAACAAATAAAAAAGATCCTACAATATCTAAGTTGTCCCTCTCTCTGCCCTTCTTTAAATGGTTATCTAGGATTACTATCTACGGAAACTTGTTATTGTCTTATTGAGATAATATTGCAATGAGTTTAAGTATGGTAAAGGCCATACTTTAATTTTATATATGTTTTTTTGGTAGATGCAAAATTCATTAAGAGAAAGAATTCACAAATGAGTTGCACAAACTATCCTTCTAGAGCAATTTAAAGAGTACAACAAAAACAACAACAAATTAATCCTTATCCAAGTAGGTGAGGTTGGCTACATGAAACATCAAATAACATAATAGTTTTAAAACCAAATCTTCAGAAATTTTATTTTAAAGGTGGTATTTTTATTAGTTTCACCTAATTTTTACTTTGATCTTCATCTTCACCTTTTAATTATACTATTTTCTATTTGATCAACTTTCTTCACTGGAGCTTCTATTGGTCTTCTTCTCTCATGACTAAACCATATTAAACTAGTTTCAATCTTGTTCTGTTAAATTGGCGTTATGCCAACTTTCTTCAAAATACATTCATTTCTAGTGTTATCTTTTTTTTATTTTTTACTTTCACTCATCCACCTAAGCATTTTCATCTTTGTTGCTTCCATTTTTTGCTCTTGTTGGCACTTCATTGCTTAGCATTCACTACCATATAGCATTGCTAGTTTTATAGCAATTGGGTAGAATGATCCTCTAAGTTTAATACGTGCTTTACAAGCACAAATTACTCTTGTGACATTTTGCAATTTAATCTTATTCTCATCAATGTTCCCATCACTTTGTAAGATCGATTTGAGATACTTAAATTGGTTACACTTGCAATGTGATGTGCTTCCCAATTACTAAATATGCATTTTATATACTTCGTTTTTCTCCTACATAACTAGAAATCCTTTGATTCCAAAGTCTCTCCCCACACCTCGGCTTTAGAATTTGCTCCTCTTGATTCCTCTGCTAGGAGTATATCATATGCAATCATGAATTTAGGTAGTGCCTCTTGGATGTGCATAGTAAGTAGATCCAAAACTAGAGCTAAAGACTCAAGGTTGACCCTTGGTAACCTATTGTTATGGGACACCCCTATGAATTCCCTCACCAGTTGTTGCTTCATCATATATATCTTGTATAGGTCAAACATATGCAATACAATGTCCTTTCTTCTCCAAAGTTTTACATAGAACTTCACATAACACCCTATCATAAGCTCTTTCTAAGTCAATGAAGATCATGTGCAGATATTTTTATTTCTTTCAGTACCTTTCCATCAAATCTTGTAATTGGTATATAGCTTCCATGGTTGGCATCCCTAGCATAAAATTGATAGGAAATTGAGAGTTCTTATTTATACTAACAGAATAGAGAGCTTGGAAGGAGCCTAAAATGGTTGATCTCTTCCTCAACTACTCTAAAAAAGGGAAATTGCAATGGTAAAGAGATAAATTCTGGCATTTCGAGGAGCTAGAGAGCCCCCCACTCACAACTGATTTCTTCCTTGTCTCTCTAATCCTCCCCTTAGTCTTCTTATAACCGACTCTTCTAACAAGATGCCTTGAGGCACCTCTCTTAGCTTGCTACATGGCCTTCTAGAATTTTGAAGGCCATAGCTTCTAATTAGCCTGAACGATCTAATTCTTTCCTATATGGAAGTTTGTATGCCTTCTGATAGAGATATAAAATCATTCATGTGCTTTCGCTTAATAGCTTAAGCTTTTAGGATAGTTAGTTCTTGACATGGTATCAAAGCTTGTAGTTAAGAGTTCGATTCTTGTTCCCTCATTCTAGAAAAAAGTTAAGTTGAATTTTAGTACAAAGTTTGGTGGGCTTGTGTGCATTTGGTGGACCTATGGATTGTCCACACTGCAAACCTCCACACTTCAAGCCCAAGGGGCTTTCATGTGAGAGGGCATGTTAGAGATATAAAACCATTTATGCACTTGCCTCATAACTTAAGCTTTTAAGATAGTTGGTTCCTTAACACCTTCTATTGTATACCTTCCTAATTGGTGGCCTAACAAAAACCAAGTTGGTTTTCTGATACATGGGGTCTCTTATCTTAAATGCTTAATTTTCTCCCAATCACACTTTCCTAGAGTTTTATAGTGTGACTTATGAGCTTGATCTCTTGGTTGTTTGCACATTTTTTATGTCTCCCTAATTCTTCTAAATAGGTATCAAAGTGCCCTTCCTCTACTTATCTAGTGTTCTCTTAGACCTCATTTTGTTGTTGAACAACTTAGTGAGCCAAAGTATGCCTTTCTCGCTTGAATACTTTCAAACCTCATTAGGTATGGCCTAATGGCTTTACTATTCTCCATTGTTTTTAGTGTTTCTTCTGCCTTAAATTCTCAAATTCTACGATAAAAAGTATTATTTTTATCATCGTCTATAGTGGTAAGCTCTCCATGCCTTTACTTGTTGCTCACCCTTCATTGAATAACTTGTAGGAATTACTCCTCTATCTTTCTTTGATATCTTCTTCCACCATCAAAAACTTTCCATCTTCTTTCTTAATGTATTTCATTTAATCTTTTGTTTTCCTTTCTGTACCCTTGGCAAGTTTATATATCTTCTTCCATTTTTGGTGCCTAAAGATTGGTGTAACCCTTCAAAAGCTTTAGAAATAATAAAATAAAATTAATCTCAAGTTTAGCTCTCAATTTCCTTGCTAAGTAATTGGCAAAGGAAACCTCCTAATAAGCCTTGTGGTGACACATTCACATGGAAGCCAAGAAAACAATCACTAAGTAATCGGCAAAAGAAACCTCCTAATAAGCCTTGTTGTGACACATTCACAGGGAAGCCAAGAAAACAATCCCTTGAGAGATTGTAATGAAAAAACTTCTGGTTAAATACCTTTGCATTGTTCCCCATCCATAAACAACACAGCCCTGCAGAAAGAGCACATCAACAAGTGTTATTCCTTTTTTCTTCCAACTAAAGCCTCTAAAAAGTGTCAAGGAAGCAACTTTGCCAAAAGCTTAAGCTATTGGGTGGAGGGCCAGGATTGGTTTAATATTTTTTCTCTCTAACAAAAATAATAAACAGTAACTGGTTCAAAGAATCCAGACAAACTCATTACTATTCAAATATTCCAGAAATTTGATTCCAAATCTGTGAAGCTATGTCATAATGCAACAAACAGTGAGTATTCATATCTGCACTTTGAAGAAGACAATATAAATTAAATTCCATATAGTATTAAGAAAGGAATTTAATTGTGTAATATTTTAAATATGGTTTCTAATAGAACCCAATAGCGTCGTTTGATCTATGTAGTTAATCCCATCTAGTGAAATGGCTTCGTATGTTGTTGGTAGATTGTCAGATAATTTAGAGCATGTTTCTCATAGAATAATAGTTTGGGTAACTTATTGTTAAAAACCAGTGAGGAGGAAGTTCCTCTTTACCATTTATTTGTGAAATTAATGTATTGTCTTCTTATAAAAAAAAAGGTTATGCAGATTGGTGACTAAGTTGATTTATGAATCTAAAATGCTGATTGGTTGACTAAGTTGTTTTATGAATCTAAAACTTTGGAACTTCCATAACTTGCACACTTGTTTTATGTTAATCATGTGACTTGCATAACTGATGTTTGTTAGTCGGTATGTAAAGAGGCTGGTAAATTATAATTAATAAGGTAGATACACCCTTCTCTTTGGTGTGTAGTCAGGTTTTATTGTATTGTTCTTCAAAAAGAATAAAGAAGAGACAGTATAAGAAGTGTATTTATTTTGGGCCCCTGGAGGGGGGGTTTGTTCTGGAAGAAGAAGGGAATTTGAAAATGTAAGACTAGAGTTATAAAGACATAGGATTGTTTTGGTAAATGCCATTACATTTTGTTTCAGCCACATGAAGGAGAAATTTTGATTTAGAGTTAAATTATCCAAAGATTTTCCCTTGAAGTAAGTCATAATTGTGTTGCATTTAAGTAATAGAGAATCTAAACAGCAATGATCAACAGAATCAAAGCTTAAAATGGAAGGTACTGCTCTTATTCAATCAAAAATAGAGTACAAAACCAGCCAGAGATCAGTGTGACCCAGAACTGGTTAGAAAATCGTAAATGATACCTACTTCAACTCTCCAACTATCTTCCTGAAGTACCTGGCATTTGAGAGGCCAGAACTCTCCCCACAGTTCCCTCAAGAATTTTCCTCCCTTTTCCCAATAGCTCAACCATTTACTTATACACGTGCTTGACTGCCTATTAACAGAATCTACCCTCATGCGCCTAATACACTCCCATCCACATCAGCACTAGATGATTCTATACCCTCCACATCAGTCTTCATAAATCCCAACTCCTCTGTTTGCTTCTTTTGCTTCTAAGTTGGTGAACTCTAGTGATCTTGGGCCTAGTGGCCCTAACAGTTGCATACGAGTATACATATTTCCATTGCATCCCTAACTTATCTTAGATGTATTTAAAAGTAAGTGTTAAAGGAGATATAAAAATTATTCTTGAGCTGAGCCTACATCTAATAGCTTAAACTTATGGGATGATTGGTTTCTTGACATGGTATTATAGCATCTATGATCAAGCAGTCTAGAGTTCGATCTTTGCTACTCTCATTTCTTGAATTAAAAATTGAATTTCAGTGCGAGGTTTGGTTAGTCTATGCATCTGTCTACACTTCAAGTTTAAAGGGCTTTCGTGTGAGAGATGCGTTAAAGGAGATATAAAAATCATTCTTGAGCCTACACCTAATAGCTTAAGCTTTTGCGATAATTGGTTTTCTGACAATAAGACTTTAGTTATAATGCAGGCAAGATTTTAATTCTAACAGGTTTCAGTTTCATGGGTATTTGAAAGAGTATAATATTCAAACTTTAAATAGTTATTATGAATTCAGCAACGTGATACTTGCTTGAGTTGTGTTGTGAAAAAAGTAACTATTGAAACTGTGAAACTACTAATGGAAAAGGGTTTATCTTTAGTTCTATGTTATTGATGTCTCTACTGTTCAATTTTTGTTGGTAAACAACTTTAACCTGTTTGATATTCTTACTTGAAGCTTTGATTTCTATCATTTACACTGATTGTGTTCTGATTTCTATTTGGGCTAACTTCAGAACAATCTAGCTCCATGGAATCAGTTCCTGATCTTCAGAAGTCTATGTACAAGGTTGTGTATGGAGATCCTTGTGTACGGCTACTAAATCTTTCTGGAACTATTGGTTGTTCAAGTGAGTTTCCATATTTTCGTGTCTTATTTCTTATGATCTATGTGATGCTAGGTGCATATAGAATGTTATTTCTGAGATAATCTGATGTGTTGTTCTTGCTTTTGATGTATAAGCTTAGATCCTGGACGGGAGAAGGTTGTGGCACCTATAGTAAGATTCAAAAATGCAAAGGAGCTGTCAGAGTCATCTGCTATATTGGTTTCATTGGATGAGTTTCCAAGTCTCTTTACCAGGCATGTATAAATACAGTATGCGTGAGGAACCCCCCTTCCCCCATGGGCAGAGGCCCTCCTTCTTTTGCATCTTTGATCCTCAGATGAAGTTTGCTGCACAGTATTGCAGATAGCTGCTTTGGAATTATGTGTGTTGTTCTTATATATATTTATCTGTCTTCCATGAAATTATTTATTTGCTGAATTTGAATATAACTTTCAGAATATCGAATGACTTAAGCTTTGCAAGTAAAATTGGTGGCGTACTAGTTGAAGCAGGAACTGAAATTCAGAATAACTTAAAGGGTAATTAGAGGCTATCTATTTGTTGTCTATAGTATGACTTGCTTTTAAATCTGCTAATGGTAGCATTTTTCTGTCACGTGTAGGATTTTCTCCAGATCAAAAGTTTCCCCAAGTTGACTTTGCTCCTTACCATAACATCAGCTATGAATGGAATCCAATTGTTCGATATGAATTCTCTTCTTCATTAAGCCCCGGGCTCACTTGTATCACATTGTCAACATTAATTAATTGTCCTTTTCTGATGTTATACTTTATAATGCTATTTATTTTCCAACTTTAGTTGATTATTTTTGTAGAATGTTTTTCTATTTCAAATGAAAATGTTTTCTGAAATTTTAGTAAGATTTTAATTTTCCTGGACCCATAATTGATTGTTAGCAAAATTACCTAATTTAAAAATGAGCAAATGAATAGGCCAAACATGTATTGACTCATCAGGTTATTACCTAAATCGTGTGCAAATGTGACTGAATCTATGGTGAATATCTGCTGATGCTTATTTGGTCTTTAAACGACACTATTAATCATTTAGAATTATGAATTTTTTCCCCTCAAATTCTTCAGGGTTCTGGTATTATGTGGAAATCCTATGATTTTCCTGTTTTCCTACTCTCAGATAGTAGTACAAAGACTATTCAGGAGGTACGGCTTTGTCCTTACTTGTTCATACACTTGTTAAGGTACTATTGCTGGTTTTTAATCAAAAAAAAAAAAAAGAAATTACTGATATTTTTTTCCAGGTCAAGACTCTGCCAAGTGTTGTAATTTAGATGATTTTGTTTCCTTAAGATGTTGACTGTCATTGAACCTATTATCCTCAAGGCTAAGAGCTAAGACTTTAGGTTAAGTGGTTCCTCAATCTGGTGGTGCCAAAGCCAGTGTAACCATGTTGTCTTGATCCTTGCCATATTTATTTTATGCTTAGGTCAAATTTAGCTTACCTTATGGTAGTGGTAGTTGGTGCTTTATGCACCTTCCAAATTCAAAGGACTTACTCGCAAAAGGGTATGATATGGTTACAACTCATTCTTAAGCTTCATGATACGGGTTCAAGGAGCAAGTAGAAAAGTACAGTGTTCCTTGATTATTCCTCTTTATTGAATACTTCAGTGGGTAGGTTCCCACTCTGTTACAATGGAGATTCCTCACTCTAACAAGGGTTTCCCCTTTCCTAACCAGAGCCTCTGCCCCAAATGCAAGTAGATTCCAGTCTGTCTCTTTCCACTCATCTCCTCTTCTATCTTTATATGTCTACCTCCTACTAACTAATCTGTAACTGTCCTCCTAACTTCCCAACTGCTTGTCATTCTGTTACTAACAGCCTAACTACTTCTTCTTTCTAGAATACACTTTCAAATTATCGTTTTGACCCTTATCATTACTTTTGATCGTATCACTTCACCTAACATTTTATGCCTTTAAGATGAAGGTTTTCTGACACTGACCATGAAATTATCTATGCAATTATGTAAAGGAATGCTGACACTGACAATGACATGGAACAAAGTGTTTATTACATATAATATCATAAAATTGATTAATTATCATGTAGAGTGAGTTTCTGAGATGCTCCTCTAGGAAATGAAATGGCGTGAAGCAGTGGAAGGTATTTTAAATCTAAAAAAGGGGAATACTGATTTTAGTGGAAATAATGGAAGAAATTCAATAAAGCAATGTAACAAGAACACACTAGTATTTCCAAAGTGTTCTTCTGTTGTGTTTTGTACTTTGTAGATTAAGTGCTCATAGGGTTATAGGCATTACAATATCTAAAATATTGGGTTGTTCTTGAGCTCTTGCGTACCAAACTGTGTCATATGTCATGGCTCAGTTCTGTGACTATTAGGAAGTGTAAATTTTGATGAGTTTCCTGGCAACACGGCATTTATCATTCCTTGCTTTCAAGAAGCTTGAGCCTAAGCTTTTTTGGTGATAATAAAGTCTGTCAAACATCATGCTTGCCTTCAGAACTGTCTGGCCAGGTTCTGCCATTTTACGAAATGGTTGATTGTGTCATGAGCTTGGAATTTGTAGCATTTGCTACTCTACAAAACAATGTATCAATTTTTTTAAGGCAACAAATTGTCACATGCTACATTGATACTATACTGATACACCTTGTTTAATTAATTCACTGATTTTTTGGAGACCTTACATGAATGGTATATGTGAATAGAAAGAAGATTGATTCTTTTCCCTGTTTGTACAGGTTGTGATGAAGAGTGAGAACAAAGAGAAATCTTACACAGCTAATGTGGCTGAGTTTAATCTCATAATGCAGGTATGAATCATGATCCAGATTATACTAACAAATTGTTACTTTCCCTTATATGAAGAAAAATGTTCTATGTTATTCATTTTAGTTTTCTGATGCCATTGGATTAGACGACAAAGTCTGGAACACATGATTCGGAGTCTTGTTTAAAAGAAGCTACTTGCCTCCCTTTAGGTGGATACAGGTGAAGTTTCTTTTTATCTGCTCTTTAAATTCTGTGTATATATAAATTTGTGGATGTAGATATTAATCTGTATTTATGAAATTTTTAGGACATCATTTTGGTAACTTATAACTGATCCTGCAGTCCTGCTAATTATTATTAAATATTAACAAATATGAGATCAGG
This sequence comes from Dicorynia guianensis, assembly GCA_037013595.1. Lineage (NCBI taxonomy): Eukaryota > Viridiplantae > Streptophyta > Magnoliopsida > Fabales > Fabaceae > Dicorynia > Dicorynia guianensis. The sequence continues at coordinate 15,731,047 of JASUAB010000002.1, read as the reverse complement.
CTGAGTTTAATAAAAGAAGCACAAATTAGATGAAAACTAGCCCTCCCAAAATGAGGGAAAATACTTGGAAAGTCAAGCAAACCGGAAAAAAAAAAAACATTTTTCCAACATAGTCCCCGGTGGAGCTGCCAATAAAATACAAGAAAAATCATGCTAGACCAAGACAAAATTATTCAGGAGTCATGAACTGCATTCAAGATTATTTTACTAGATCATATGATATCATGAACATGATGTTGTGACTTAGATTCAAAGCTAAGAATGCAAGATCATACAAGCATGCACAAGATTCAGAGGAAGAATCAAGAGTTTGTAATTCTCTTTCCAAGAGCCACTTGGGCTACTGGAAGAAGAGTGAAGGCTATTAAAAATTCGTTTAGATTTTTGATAGTCACTTGTCCTCTTCAAGGAAATATGCATTTTTGAGAACCATCTGAGCTCTTCAAAGGAAGGAGCTTTAAATTGACTCTCTTTTGGGCTCTTAAAAGGACCGAAGTAAACAAGGAACTGATCTCCTTAATTCCCGGAATCTTAGAATAAAAATGAAAAACATTGGTCTTGACAAGCTTTCCATGGACCTTAGATTTGCCCATATTGGTCCAGCAATATGGGAGAACTGAATCTTTGAAGTTGGGTCCAGTGACAAACAATTCAAATGTTGGCTGAACCTCTTTCTTCTTGGGCTTCTCCTTTTTGGGGTGAAGATCTGGTTTGCAATGTTACTGCTTTTCAAGTTAAATTATAATCTTTTTCTTTTGTCTTAGTAGGTATGTCAAATTTGTCATTTATAAAGGCAAAATGCTATAGCATTTTGCTTGTGGTAAGGAACAGGGACTATAAATGCTGGTGAACATACTGAGTGAATTGCCTTTGTGAAAAATAGTATTTACTGCAGGACAAAAGCATTTCGTTATTAAAACACAAAAGACTAAGCATTTTATTGTTCTTATGGTAAAAATGAACTGTTGAAGCTGAACTAGAAAAACTTACTAACGTTCCCACAGTCCTGGTACAGATGAGAAATGGACCTCAAATTAAAATCTTGTTATTGTTATTTTAATTTTAGCTTTCTGTATCTTTCACATGAAAGGCAGTGTTTGGTCATCGCTCCCTCCAATCAACATTTCGTCCTTGGATCAGTCCAAGCCCATTATATTGACAGTTGCATCTATGGATTCTGCTTCATTTTTTCGTGACAAAAGCCTTGGTGCAGACTCTCCTATTTCTGTTAGTTCAAGTCCCTTGATCTAGTTGCTGCACTTATTTTATTTATTTTTGGCCAAGCTATGAATTTTTTAATGGCATTTGCTCGTTTCTCAAATAAATTACATTGTGTTGTATGAACTGCTTTACAGGGCTTGATAGCATTGCTGGCAGCAGTTGATGCACTTTCTCATGTTGATGGTCTTGGTGACCTAAGTAAACAGGTGAATACAAGAAGATCTGTGTTCTGTTCATTTTAATTTCTTGGACCTTGTTATTTTACTCTCTTGTTTTTTCCATAGTTGTGTAATTGCTTTTCTCATTGCCTTGTAAGAATTTGTGATGAGGTTGCAGTGGCCTGGGTATTAGTTGCTGTGTTACTTTTACCTTGGTGATCACGCAAATATGATATTGTGGGTCACATATGGTCTTGGAATATTTATTTTACATTTATATCTTTTATACCTGTCAGAACTTTATTGTTGGTAGTTTATTAACCCCAATACAGCTTGTTTTTGTAGTTTTCACCGGAGAGGCATGGGGTTACCTTGGAAGTAGGAGATTTTTGCTTGAACTAGACATGCATTCAGATGCTGTTCACGGCCTTAATCGCTCACTAATTGAAATGGCATGTTTCTTCTCCTTTGAAATATAACTACTTGGTAGCATTTGAAGTATGATTTGATGTACCACTTTGAAACTAAATAAGCTAGATTGTTTATAAATGCCCTTTTTGCTGAACTGTGCTCTTTTCATCTTATATGAGAAATGTTGCTAGAAGATTTCCTTCAAGTGCTCCTTCTGTTTCCAAATTTAGTATAATAGCAAGGAGGGTATACTCTATGATAGATGGCCTATTTTGCCCGCTACATGTGAACATTGGAGAAAACTAAATGGTCACATTGTAGAGATATATATATTATGGATAACATACTACCATTTTTTTTTTTTTCTCTTGGTTAGTGGGGAGGGACTGAGGGAATAGATGGTTGCTTTGATTTTAGTGAGGCATTGACTTGCTCAACATTGTCACGTACAATATGTTGTATTTTGAGGATGATTAAGCCTGAGCATGGTTCAAATGGTGGCAACGAGTCTTGTTTATTCCTCTTTTGTTACTTTTTTATTGGGCATTATTATTTGTGGCCTTTTTATTAGTCATGGAATGAGGGATCAAATGTTGGATGAAGGATGGATACAGGAAAGGATGCAGCTTGCTGATCTTACTTTTATGTGGGGGGATTGTCTGAACTGAGTGTCGAAGGCGTAGTTTGAATTTAAGATGCTCTACCCTTATTTCACTGCCAATATTCTGTTTTACCTCAACCCAAATTAAACATACATGTCATTGTACTTTATTTTTTCTTTTTGCTTCTGTGTCGCCTTCTACTTTTTGAGGTGAAAAATATGGGCATGTAAAAATGTTTTGTTTGTGTTCATATCATTGTAGAAATAATATCAATTTGTGTGGCATCTTAAAGGAAAGAGAAATAGAAGAGAGTTTCCTTGTCAAACATGTTTTCTATAAGCAGCACAAGGCATGATTTGCATTTCTTTGAGTAAATCGAATTTCGTGCCAATATTTTGTTTAGAGGTTCCATTTACCTTCCTGCGTAAATCCAATTATAGCTGTACAAAATTTCCTGTTAATATCTTTTGTTTCTAGGTTCCATTTCTCTTTTTGAGTAAATCCAATTATAGCCATAATAAATTTTGTGCCAATATTTTGTTTTGAGGTTCCAAATGGTTGTGTGATGACTCTAATCTAGCATTGTTAAGAGACCAGCTCGAGGGGAAATTAAGCTCACATTATCCCCAGTGGAAGTGGTCAAATCGAAGCCCCACATCGGAAAAGGGTGTACTGGGTGAAGGCCTTTTAAGTGTGAACTTGTGAAGCTTTGATTAAGACGTGTTTTGGGAGTAACATCCCAAAGCAACAAAACAATGAGAGCTTTGGCACGAAGCGAACAATTCGTCATGATGCTAGATTGGGTCTTTACACATGGAATTAGAGGTGGTCCCCTCTAGTAGATGTTGGGTTTGAGGATGAACCTATGGAAATTGTTGGGTGTATGACAACCCTAATCTAGCACTGTTAAGAGACTAGCTCTTAGGGAATACAAGCTCACAGTGCCCCTAGTAAAAGTGGGAGAATCCAAGTTGCACATCGATAAGAGGTGTAGGCCTTGTGAGTGTGGACTTGTGAAACTTTGGTTAAGATGTGTGTTTTTGGAGTAACATCTCAACGCGACAAAACCATGAGGGCTTTGGTCCAAAGTGGACAATTCATCTTGATGCTAGGGTCTTTATAGGTAATGTGGAAATTTCTTAGCCAATTAAGGAGAAAAATGTACATGGAGGCTGACATGCCTCATTGGGACTAGTGGACTGCAAGAATGGAAGCAATAAAACTAACAAAATGCATGCATATATCTTGATTTAGTTATATAGAAAGCATAAATACTCCTAAGTATTTACCTTTGTCCTTTGTTTTTATTTTTTATTTTTTTTTCTGTGGGGAGAATGTTCATTTAGTTGCATTTCTATTGCTATCATTTTAACAAACTGTACATTATGTTATTTGCATGTCACATTAATACCCAATGCTTGAAAAATGAGTTTATGGGGCAACATTGTGAACAGTGCTGTCAATAGCACCAGATAGCGCTCGAAATCGCACATAGCGTTGCGCTATGGTGTTGAGCGCTATGCTATGCGCCATAGCGTTTCACGATCATGATAGCGCGCTATGCCGCGCTATCACCGCGCTATAGCGCATTGTAGTGCGCTATAGCACAGTTATGGCATTTAATAGTAATATGCTGGGTTTTAAGTGTCCAGTTGTTGCCCGTATGCCTCACATGAAAGGCTCTTGAACCTTTGTTGCTGTCAAACCATCCCTGCTCTCGACTCTGCGCCGTTTTGGAACCATCACCGTCTCGACTTGTCGCTGCTCTCAATTGGTCAATTCTCTCTGGTCGCTATTCTCTTGCTTGCTAGTCGTTGGCTTGCAACTCTCTAGAACCATCCCTATGACATTGCTGCACATTGCGACATTGCTAGTGTCAACTGAACCATTCCTCGCGCAATCCCTGTGACATCACTAGTGTCAACCGAACCATTCCTCGTGCCATCCCTACGACATCGCTGTAGCAGCCCTAGTGTCAACTGAACCATTCCTCGCTAGCAAAGATAAACAGCCGAATCTCTAACTTTTATTATTTTTCACTCTCTTTTGGTTGCTATGTCAAGTCTTATAGTCTTAATCCTTGAAATCTCGATTTTGGCACCACTACTTCAGCCATGCTCGTCTTTGATTGAACTGTGCTTTGTAGTTCTCCCATGCCTCTCTCTGTTTATTTGGAATTGTTGCATGCTCTGTGAAGTATGTTGGTAATTAGAATCGTGTGCTTTGTGAGTTGTTTTGAGCTTTATGAATTGTGCTGGGCTTTGTGAATTAAAATAGATTATTAATTAAATTTTTGTGCTTTGTTAATTGTGATTTATTTAAAAATAGACTTTGTTAAATAAAATTATGTTTTGTATCGTAAATTTTGGTCTATTGTTCTGGTTTATCTTGATTAAAAATTATTTGTTTTCATATTATTGTCAGTTTGTCACAGATACTGACTTTGTTGTTATACTGATACATATATATTATTTACTGATCATATATGCATATGCTAAAGGTAAGTCATTGCATACACTTTTGAATAAAAGTGGAAAACATTTACTGTTATTAGTATCTGATACTGATATCTATTATATCTCTTCTACTATAGACTTTATAGTTATTATTTTCTTTCCATGTTTTTTTTTACTTAGTGCATTTTATGCATAACCAATCATCAATGTTGGCATTTTAAAAATTGTGCTGCTAATATATATGATTATGCTCATTTCTGCTAAAGTATCATTCTCTTATTGCTTGGAACATTGAATCGTGATTGCAAATGAAGTTGCCTCATGTTTGTCATATTTTTTAAGGTTATTTTTTATATGTTCTTGTTATTTGGGTTATATTACATATGTAAATATATATACGTTTATATATGTAATATAATTGCACTATAGTTCAAATAGCAGTGCGCTATGTGTAACACTATGCGTGATGTCGCAATGACCTCAAGTGCTATAAGTGTGCTATTTGTTATTGACAACTATGATTGTGAAGGTACTCCATACCTTTTATGAAGGAAATGTATGTTCAAAGTGGTTGGCCGCTTGGACCGTTGTTGAGGAGCCTTGTGCTGTTTTAGAGAACTCAAAGGGTTGCCTAATATATTACTGGTTGTTTTGTTTAATGCCTATCCAAACAGTGATGATTTACTTCTTTTCCTTAGTTTGGGCTTTTGGCCCCATTGCATCACCCAAACACAAAACGAAGAAAAGGAAAAAAAAGGCTTATGTACTCCTCTTTATTTTTATGAATTTGTATGATTGAAGTCCTAGATTCACTTTGTTATCTGTTATAACTTTGTCTTTTGGGTGTTGTCTCACAGGTCTTGGAAATTGGCTCTGTTGGAAAGGGTTTCAGTCAAGGCATTAAAAAGTTTTATGCTCATAAAGCAGGGGTGAGATATTGATTGATCTGTAACCTTAGCACACACTCATGCCTCCTGCAGATAATTTTTAAATTGTTGTCACTATCATTTCACATCACTGCTAATCTTGGTAACCATCCCACCTAATTTCTCCTCTGTTATAGCATTAGTCTTTCTTGTGCTATGATGCATTTGAAGGGAGAAGAAGCTGGAATCCTGATGTGGGTTTTTGTAAAGTAGTGAATCATAGGAAAGATTACGTGCCTGTATGGCCCATTCATATTGAGCATGATTGATAAATTGAAGAAAAGCTTTCAGAATTCTAACCTTGTAGTAAATTCATAGAAATCTTGTACTGATTTCTCGCTTGTAGTTATTCCTGTTGGCTGGGATGAAATGACTGAAATGCAATAGGATACCTTGTAAAGTATGGCATGTGAATTGGCCGGATACTTATTTTAATTGATTGACTGCAGTTATTCAGATAACTTTCATGAGACTGTTATCAGATAAGTCAATCTGACAAAACATGACTTCTTATTGTTTACCATGCATATAAAGGATAGGTCATGTTGCGCAACAGCTTTGTGCACATTACTGGATTTTGAAGATTTATGGATCCTACCAAATTTGCATACTGACTACGGCTATGCTAGTGCAGGTATCTTCTGCGACAAACGAGATGATGGTTGCCTTAAAGCACGCACAAGAGTCACTGCCATCTGAAAACATTAAGATCACATCAGCAAGTGACTCAAATCCTGGGATACCTCCATCATCCTTAATGGCATTTTCAAAAAAGGTGTTGGATAGTACTCTTGTTATTTTCATATTTTCTCTAAAAGTGCGTTGTTATAAGAGATGGCTAGGAATCAGTGTAATGCATGCTTACCAGAATACAAATGACATCTTGAGGTAGGACAGCAGGGGCTTTGCTGTAAACAGGGTTTTGGGGCTATGGAAGGGTAGAAAAGATGGGAACTTGGTAGGCTAGGGTCTGTTTATGAAGGAATGGATACTTTAATGGCAATAGGATGGATTGTTAAGATCAATTGGACCAGTGTTTATGGCTGTGAAAGGGGCTGCGAGATTAGGATTTTGGTGCAAGAAAAAGTGAGGGAAATTAGGAGAAGAAGAAGAAGAAACCTAGGAGTCACACCTAGGGTCTCAAGGCATCATACTTAGGGTTTGATCGCATCATACAATCAAGGCAAAATTTTGAATAATTCTCATAAACATAAACTCTAATTTGAAAAGAAATACACAAGTGTTTAAATAAGCCTCCTACAACTTATCCTATAAGAAAAGGAATCTTAATCCTATATGGACAAGGATTAGAACCCACATCTAAATCCTATAAGAAAGGGAATCCTAATCCTATATGAACAAGGATTAGAATCCACATCTAAATCCTATAGGAATTAAAATACCTAAATAATAAAAAAAAAAACCCAAATAGACTAAAAGCCTACTACTACCAAAATTCATAAAATAAGCTGCGAAAATGCCTTAAAAATTACTGCGAAAATTAATAAAATATCTCTAATTCAGAATTAAATAATTATTAACTCCGAATCAAGCTCCCAAAACGGATCTCCCTCTTTGGGTATGTGCCAAATTAATGTTTGGACAGCTTTTCCACGTCTTTTATAAATCTTTAAAGGCCATTGCCAATAGCCTTTATCATGTCCCCCTGGCTTGGAAAAACTTGATCCCGACGAGTTAAAAGTATGGAATTGGTCATAGAGGTCTGGAATTCTTCTTTAGTAACCCACGTGTAATCTGAAAGTGGATGACTCTTCCATTTGACTAGAAATTTTTGGTAACCGCCATGTGTAGTGGAAATCACTTGGTAATCAACAACATCTTCAATTTCTTCCTTTAGGCGAGGTGCTGGTGGCAACCAAGCTATCATTGTTTCATCTGGTACTGAATTGTCATCATGACATGGGTATAAAGTGAGATTTTCAACGTTAAAGACATTACTAATACCCATTTCATCTGGCAAGTCCAACACATAAGCATTAGAGCTAATCTTTTTAATAATCTTAAAGGGACCAGCACTTCTTGAGTGAAGCTTTTTAAAAACTCTTTTACGATAGCATTTAGGTCTTACTCGTACCATAACAAGGTCTCCCTTATTAAATTTAGCAAACTGTCTTCTCAAATTTGCACTTGTTTTGTAGCCCTCATTGCTCAAGGTAATCTTTTTACAAATCTCATCATGTAGCTCCCAAATGTGCTTGGCAAAAGCTTCAGCTTCAACACTAGAATGAGCCTCGGGCGGTAAAGAAAGTAAATCAATGGGCTTTCATGGTTGCAAACTTGTTTCACACTCAAAAAGGTTGCAACCAATTGATCGATTTATCGGATTGTTGTAAGCAAACTCAGCCATTGGAAGAATTTGATCCCAACTATTAACATGCTCACCAACAAGATAGTGAAGAATATCTCTCAAACTTTTATTTATAACTTCAGTTTGTCCATCTGTTTAAGGATGGAAGGCAGATGAGTACTTGAATTGAGTTCTCAGCATTTTCCATAAGGTCTTTCAAAAATAGCTCATGAACTTTACATCTCTATTTGAGACAATGGTTAGGGGTAACCCATGGAGACGAACTACTTCTTTAAAGAAGAGTTTAGCAATATGCAGGGCATTGGAAGTCTTAGTACATGGTATAAAGTGAGCCATCTTTGAATAACGATCCACCACCACAAAAATAGAATCATGACCCCCTAGGAGTTCTAGGCAACCCAAGGATAAAATTCATACTAAGGTCTTGCCATGGCTCGTGGGGAATGGGTAATGGCATGTAAAGGCCAGTATTCTTCTTCCTCCCCTTGGAAATTTGACAAGTATGGCATTTTGAAACAACCCTTGCCACATCTCTTTTCAGACTAGGCCAATAGAAACAATCCTCCACCATGCAATTGTCTTATCCCTTCCAAAATGGCCTGCTGTACCTCTTGCATGTAATTCCCGAATAACCTCTTCACACAAAGAAGTGCTAGGTAAGCATAGGCGAATATTTTTGGAGAGAAAACCATCATGCAAAGAAAAATCTGGATACTCAGCTTGCTGTCCAGCCACCAAACTTGCATATATACTGCTGAAATTTTTACAAGACGGATAGTCTTTCTTGAGAGAATCAAAGCCTGACACTTGTACCCATAGTTGTTAATAGCGAATAGCGCATCTATAACGTTTGGAGTCGTTACGACATAGCGCACAACGCACTGCTATTTGGACTATAGCGCAATTATATTATATATATAAATGTATATATACTTATATATGTAATATAACCCAAATAACAAGAATATATAACAAATTACCTTAAAAAATATGACAAATTCATTTGCAATCACAATTCAATGTTTTAAGGAATAAGTTTGATACCAAAAGGATAAATTCATAAAAGAGTCTAAGGCTAAAGCCTCTAAACATCATAAAAAATACTAGAGACAAGTAAGAAACCAATAACCAGCAACCCAACTAGAGACAAGCAAGAAAGCAGAGCCAACGACTAGCAACCCAACCAGAGACAAGTAAGAAACCAACAACTAGCAACCAGAGACAAACAAAAAAGCAGAGCCAACGACCAGCAACCCAACTAGAGACAAGCAAGAAAACAGAGCCAACGACCAGCAACCAGAGACAAGCAAGACCAGCAACCCAACCAGCGGCAACCAACGACGGTATCGTAAGTTTGCAATGACCAGAGTAGCGACACAACGACCAAAGACCAGAAGGTGGCGATGATATCACAGCAACGATAGCGATTGTGAGCATAGCAGACCAGACTAGAGAGTAGCGAAACTCGAGAGCAGGAAGCGATCGTGACCAACAGCGATGTTCGAGAGCAGGAAGCGATTGTTGCCGTGACCAAACCAGAGAGTAGTGATGTTTGAGATAATTCTAACGAGTCGGGACTTAAAAACCAACTTGGTTTTTACCATTGAATCCATTACGTGCGCTATAGCGCAGCATAGCACGCACTATAGTGCAGTGATAGCGCAGCATAGCGCGCGCTATGCTGCGCTATCACGATCTTGCTACGCTATGGCGCATAACGTAACGCTAAGTGCCATAGCACTGCGCTATGCGCTATAGCGAGCCATAGTGAGCGCTATTGACAACTATGCTTGTACCTTCATAGTAGTAAGAGTTAAAGCCACTCTACTCAGTGCATCAACTACTTTATTTTCTGTTCTAGCCTTGTGCTTGATCACAAAAGTATATTCTTGTAAGAAAGCAACCCATTTGCCATGCCTATGGTTCAGTTTCTTTTGGGAATTAATATGCTGGAGAGCTTCATGATCAGAATACAGCACAAACTCTTTATCCAGAAGGTAGTAACGCCAATATCTAAGTGTTTGAACCACAACAAAAAATTCTTTATCATAGGTTGAATACTTGTGCCTTGCATCACTCAACTTCTCATTGAAATATGTAATCGGATGCCCTTCTTGACTGAGCACTCCTCCAATTCCAACATTGGAAGCATCACATGCTACCTCAAACACCTTGGAAAAGTCTGGTAGGTGAAGTATAGGAGCTTTTGTCATCTTTTTCTTGATTTCTTCAAATGCTTTTGATGTTGCCTTGGACCAAACAAACTGCCCTTTCTTCATACAGTTGGTAATAGGTGTCATTATGGTGCTGAAATTCTTTATAAATCGCCAATATAATGTGGCTAACCCATGAAAGCTTTGAACTTCTTGCAAAGTTTTAGGAATGGGCCACTCTTTAATTGCCTTTACTTTGTTTGGGTCCACTTCTATTCCTTTTGAAGAAACAACAAATCCCAAAAATACAATAGCTGTGGTCATAAAAGAGCACTTCTTCAAGTTTGCGTATAGCTTTTCTTCGCGTAGAGTTCTCATAACTTGTTGAAGATGAGACAAATGATCTTCCTTGTTCTTGCTGTAAATCAAAATGTCATCAAAGTACACAGCAAGGAAGTGACCAATGAAGGGCTGAAATATTTGTGTCATGAGACGCATGAAAGTGCTTGGAGCATTGGAGAGACCAAATGGCATAACTAGCCGTTCATAAAGTCTATCCTTTGTCTTGAATGTTGTCTTCCATTCATTTCTAGGCCTAATGCGTATTTGGTGATACCCACTCTTCAAATCAATCTTTGAAAATGCAGTAGAACCAGCCATGACATCCAACATGTCATATAGTCGTGGAATTGGAAACCGATACTTGATTGTTATCTTGTTAATGGCACGACTATCCACACACATACGCCAAGTTCCATCCTTCTTTGGTGTAAGCAAGGTAGGAATAGCACAAGGGCTCAAACTTTCACGAACAAACCCTTTAGATAGCAACTCTTCCACTTGTCTCTTTAAGTTCAGTGTGCTCACTTGGATTCATGCAGTATGCTGGTAGGTTAGGCAACTGTGACCCTAGAATCAGATCAATTGTGTGCTGGATATCCCTTAATGGAGGTAATTCATTGGGTAATTCGTCTGGTACCACATTAGAAAAGTTAGACAGCAGTCTACCAACTTTCGGTGGCATGCTTAAAGCATTATTTGAATCCATCTAAACCGCTTCTAGTGCAACTACATCATAGATAACTCCAGATTTCTTGCACTCTACTTGGAATTGTTTTTTGGTCAAGATATTGAGTGACTTCATGTTACCATTGTCAATCATTGAAACTGGCTTCTCATACTTTTATATTTCAGCTGTAGTCAGAGGCTTCAAAACCACTGTTTTCTTATGAAACACAAAGCTGAAGTGTTTTCCTTTCCATTATATTGCACATTAAGATCATAAAGCCATGGACGGCCTAAAAGAATATGTGCAACTTTCATGGGGATAACATCACACCATATAGAATCACGATAAGATGGAGTAGCAATAGAAACAAGGCACCTTTGGCTTATTGGTATTGAAATATTATTAATCCATGCTACCTTATGAGGATGTGGGTGTGGTTTAGTAGGAAGTTTGAGTCGTTCAACTATAGAGGCTGAAACAACATTCATGCAACTGCTACCATCAATGATAAGCATTTTGGTTTCATTACCACATCAAACTAATGTTTGAAAAATTAAAGTATGCCTGCAATCTTCTTCTACTTTTGGGGCAGCTAGAATGCGTCGAACAATAACTGCTAATTATGTGTCTTCTTCCTCATCTTCCAAGTTAGTAGAATCTAAGGCACCTCCAAAATTGAATTCCCCCTCTCTCACATGCAGATTCTTCTTCTTTGGACATTGGTAACCCTTGTGACCGGGTTCTCCACACTTAAAGCAAATATTGCTTTTGCCCTTAGAATCAGCCCTATTAGAAGTGGAGGGCTTAGAAGAGTAAGAGCGATTATTTTGTTGAGTGGACTTGAACTTGTTGTGATTCGTCTCATTTAACCTGTTAGATATTGTCCCTCCGGATTGAAACCCAACTTTCTTGGTTGTTGTATGCCTAAAGTACTCCTCCAAATCAAGAGCCACTTGGAATGCATGCTCCAGCCCATATATTGGTTGTCGCAAGAGTTCTCACTTTATGTCATTCCTAAGATCAGCTCTAAATCGAGCAAGAGTCTCACGAGGATCTTCCACAATTTTGCTACGAGTCATTATCTCATCAAACTTCTGCATATATTCTGCCACTGTCATGCTGCCCTGTTTTAAAGAAACAAGTTTGTCACATAACTTGTCATAATAATTGAGGGGCATATACTTCTCTTTGAGCTTGGCCTTCATCTCTTCCCATGTGCTGATTGGAGCTTGTCCAAGCCTTCTTATAGTATTTTCAACACCTGTCCACCATACTTTGGTTAGTCCAACAAGCTTCATCCGAGCAAACCTTACCCTCCTTTCAACCGTCATATCATACCAATTAAAATACTCTTCAATGGAAGTAAGCCAATCAGAAAATATGGTAGGATCTAGTTTTCCCTCAAAATTTGGAACTTCTATCTTGACTTTCTTAGTGATATCACTTGCTGTATCATGGGGTTGATAATATTCTGCATGTCCTCTAGGCCACTCAATTAATGGTTGCAACGGTTCTTGCCTCCTTTGTGCATTCTCAGCATTTGCTTTTGGATTCTCACCATCATTATTCTCCTCATTGTTGTTTTCTTGCCTTTGTTCTCCACCTTCAAGTTGGGGAATTCTAGCTTCAAGATTTGTAACACGAACATGTAAATTCTGTAAATGCTCTCTGATTTCATAAGGAAGATTGTTATACTCATAGTCATTTATTCTTCCTCTAATGGGTTTGCTAGAGCGAGTAGTCATGATAGGAAACCATGCTTTGATACCAAAAATGATGTAGGACAGCATGGGCTTTGCTGTAAACACGGTTTTGGGGCTATGGAAGGGTAGAAAAGATGGGAACTTTGTAGGCTAGGGTCTGTTTATGAAGGAATGGATACTTTAATGGCAATAAGATGGATTGTTAAGATCAATTGGACCAGTGTTTATGGCTGTGAAAGGGGCTGCGAGATTAGGATTTTGGTGCAAGAAAGAGTGAAGGAAATTAGGAGAATAAGAAGAAGAAACCTAGGAGTCACACCTAAGGTCCCAAGCGCATCACACTTACGGTTTGATCACATCACACAATCAAGGCAACATTCTGAATAATTCTCATAAACATAAACTCTAATTTGAAAAGAAATACACAAGTGTTTAAATAAGCTTTCTATAGCTTATCCTATAAGAAAAGGAATCCTAATCCTATATGGACAAGGATTAGAATCCACGTCTAAATCCTATAAGAATTAAGATACCTAAATAATGAAAAAAAAAACCTAAATAGACTAAGAGTCTACTACTACCAAAATACATAAAATAAGCTGTAAAAATGCTTTAAAAATTACTGCAAAAATTAATAAAATATCTCTAATTCAGAATTAAATAATTATTAACTCTTAATTAAACTTTCAAAATGGATCTTTCTCTTCGGGCACGTGCCAAATTAATGTTTGAACAGCTTTCCCACATCTTTATAAGTCTTTAAAGGCAGTTGCCAATAGCTTTCATCACATCTACTGTAAAAGGGGATTTTTTTTTTTTTTTTAAATCTTCAAATTCAAAGTTTCCAAAATTGGATGGATGTTTTAATGGAGCTAAGTGTGTCCAAGTTCCTGTTTTTAAACTCTCATGTGATGCATTGCTTAGAGAACATTAAATAGCTTTCCAGGTCACCTTGTTTCTATCTATAACATTCTTGTTCCAAGTTTCTGGATACTGGTTGAACCTTCATATCCCTTTTTTCTTTCAGCATTGTTTTATTTATTTCCTTTTCTTCAATTGCGGCTGAGTCTTTTGTTGTCAGTTTTCACTTGCTATGGTTGTAATGAATCATCAAAGCTCAATTAACCCCCTAATTCATTGGTGTTTTTGCAATGTCGCTTGTGTTCTTTCAATTTTTTTAGCCATATTACAATATTCTGGTGTAATTGTCGTGTTCCCTCTAATAGAAAAATAAGGCATACTATCTGAAATTAGATAAAATTCGACAAAATTGACCTGCAAAAACCTACGAATTCTTAAGAGAAGGCTAGGTCAAGTGTTCTAAATCCCATTTCTTACATATTGTATTAAATTTTTGCACATCTGCATGCAATTATTTAGATAAATGCAGCTCATTGCCACTACGTGCGTGAATAAACACAAAAAGATCATGTAAGAAATGTTACAGATGTGATGTATTGTTTGAATACTATATTGTAATATTTAGTTAGAGTTAATCCCATGGGTAAATGGTGGGGTGCTATGAGTGGGTTGTTGCATGTGCACTACCCTGAGGAGTAAGTTGCCCAAACAGAAGGGTCATGTGGGATAGTGTAGTTACCTCAGTAGCATTTGTTTTTTTGGAAGAGAGGGGATGGAACCAGCCCAATATTAATTGACCATATTGAATTATGTCATTGAATTTATCATCTATTGAATGCATCTTGAGTCCAATGAAAAGAGGTAGAGGAAAATCAGAAGGACACTTGGAGACATTATTAAAAGGGATCTTTGGATAAATGATATTTTTAAAAACTTAGTTTTGGATAGAACTCAATGGTGCCTTAGTTGGCCTCACCTAGTGATATAAGGCTTGGTTTGTAATTGTTGAATGCTTCTTGAACTTTAAAATTGGACTTAGCTCATTATCTACTTTTCTAATTCATGAAAATGTTTAAATACAACAGATCTTCCCAAAACTGCAATAAAGGTAAAAATTCACAATGAAAAACAAAAAGTAGCATTTACAAAACGTTCTCAGAAGATTTTGATGCTGTCTTTGCAGAATACAGTGGTCTCAGGAGTTGTCTTGGAAGATTTTGATGCTGTCTTTGCTAACAATTTCTACCATAGTCATCTTGATGATATTTGTAAGTTCATCTATGTTCTTGGTGTGCTTATGTTTTTCTTGTTTGACGTAGTGCTGATGTTTAATAGCTGTCCCATATTTTCACGTGTTCTCATTTGTGTGACTTTTATAGCAAATGTGAACTCATCAGCTATTGTCGCTGCTGCTTCTCTTGTTGCCCGAACTCTTTACATACTCGCTAGTGAAAAGGAAGATGTACATGATTCAGCTTTAAGAGCAATAAATGTAAATGTCTCACTTGTTGAAGAACTTTTGGGTTGCTTATTAAATTGTGATCCTGGTCTTTCATGTGAATTGGTGAAGAACTATATTTCTCCTGCATCAAACTGTCCAAGCCATTATGTTGGTGTTATCCTAGACGAACCTTCGTCTAATCCTTATACAGGATATATAAATGATGTTCCCAGGTTCGTCTGGAATTTTCTAGCTGACCGAACCTCTGTCCCAAGGGAGAATGGTATCTCCACATGTGAACAAGGTTGCAAGAGTAAAGATGAAGTTTGTATTAAACTAGAAACTGATGGGAAGGGTATTTGTGCTGTATCTACAACCAGGTATTTACTTGTTTAGATATACCTAATTGAATAATTAGACAGGCATATTACTTCTGATCTGAATTAAGGATAGTAGTCATGCAGTGTTCAGCCTATTTGTTGGATGCTATTACGTACGTCTCTTTTTGGTAATATCATTTCAACAATAAGTGTACTTGCTTAATTTATATATATTACTTGATATTTTGATCTATTATACTGCTTTGAATGTGAAACATTGTGTTATCCTTTTCACCTTTTATGGTGGGAACAAAGAAAACTGAGAAATCCCTACTGCAAGAAACAATAAAATTTGCTTGTTAGTCCAAACTATGCTACTGCAAGAAATCCCTACCTCTTTTTTTCCCTCACTTTTTGCATTTGACCATGATATCGGCAATTATTCGTTGACTATAGCTAGCTTTGAATTGTGATTATGGGTGGACCGGTGTGTCTTTAACATTCAAGAATCAGCATGAAGGTGGTAATAAAAATATAAATTGATGAAAGATTCGAAGTGAAGCTATTCCAAAATGTGTAATTGGTTGGTGTATATGATTTGTGAGAAATTGAGAGGGAAGAGAGAGAAAAACCCTTATAGTATTGTATTGAGATGTTGAAAATGTGAGCAAGCCTCATATCATTAGGTTCTATTTATATAGAAATTATGGGCCATGGGCCTATCTATAACTCTAAGCCTAATAATAAGAAACCAGACAACAATAGGAAATTAAACATAAATAAGAAATTAATCCTATATTTTCAACATGCCCCTCGAGGTAAAGCATATATCATAGGTGCTAAAACTTGTTACATAGAAAATAAAAATGAAGAGCACTTAAAAAGACATACATAGCTTAGAACAACTATGGTAGCACATGAACAGCGAAGATAACAAAATGGCATGTGTATCAACAATCTTCCAAGGATAATCTGCAAAGTCTTGGTGTCTCAAAACAATAATCGGTGATATCAAATCTGAGTTTGGAATACAATATGAGTTTGAGAATCCAAGTTTGAGTCCAGACATATATACTATATTTGAGGTTGAGATAAATTGAGACACTAGGAATATTAGATTGGAGGCCGAGAGAATCAAATTAGAAGCTAAGAAATTGAAGGTTGGGAGCATCAGTTTGAAGGTTAGGAATATCAAATTAGTGTCTGGGGTATTGGATTTGAGATAAACCAATAAGGATAGGCTCAAACAGTCAGAGACAGATGAACTAGGGCCAAGGGCAGACTTAGAAACTTTAAGTTGTAGGGACAAGAAATATATAATATATTAAAAAATATAAGAAAAAAAAATTGTTAGACAACCCATATTTTCCTATCCCATTTTTAATGGAATGTTCTTTATATTTGGTCATAAATTAGTATGTCATGTCGTTTGCCTTTACAAATGAGCGTGATTGAATACATAGAGGAGTTGTGAAATAAAGAAATATAGAAGATAGCATAGTAATTTCAATGAGTTTTTGTCTCGTTTTGAATGGTATTGGAGGCAATTATAAAATCTAATAGGAGCAATAATATAAAATAAATATATCTAATACTAAAATTTAACAAAGGTCCCCACATTGATGTATGTGGATCCGGCCTTGAGTGGGGCTCAACACTAGTTGGATAAAAGAGGGACTCTCAAAACTCAATAAACTATGATAAATGGGCTGAAAGGAGAAAATAGGTGTAGGAAGGTCTTTAGAGTGTCTTAGAAGGAAGTTGGCAGAGTGGCACGGGTTCATCAGAGCTCTGGTAACGGCAGTGGGAACACTAGGATTTGAATGGTCCAAGGAACAAACCCAACAGTGATGGTAAGTGTTGAGATGAGAGCATTGGAAAGAGTGATCAAGGCAAAAAACTATAAGAAAAAAATGGTGGTTTTCCTGTCACCGATGTGTGGCAGGTCTACCGAAGGTTTGTCTTTGGTGGTTGGCTGGCAATGAGGTCCCGAGCATGGTGGTGAGGTTGGTTTCTCAAAAAGACACATGGAAAGGGGTCAACTAGTGTTGGCAGCCATTGGAGGAGAGGGAAAATGCCTTGGAAGGGAGAAAAAATGAGAGACATGGCAGAAAAAAGAGGGCCATAAATAAGTTGGGCACCATTAGTGAGGAGTTGAGACTTCTTAACAACGGTGGTGAAGGTTTTCGTTAGTGGCGGTTAGTTTTTTTTCTTTTTAAACTTTGATACCATGTGAGAAATTGAGAGGAAAGAGAGAAAACTCCTTATAGTATTGTATTTAGATATTAAAAATGTGAACAAGATTCATATCCTAGGTCTTATTTATATAGAAAACTATAGATTATGGGCTTGCTTACAACCCGAAATCTAATAATAAAAAACAAGACGACAATAAGAAATTAAATATAAGTAGGAAATTTGTTCTATATTTTCAACATGATTGGTGCCGTTTTTCTTATTTAGACAAACATAGCATTGGGAATTACGGTTGGCTTTGATATTATGTATCTGTATGTTGATCTTGTCTAATTTTGTGTAAACTAGTAAAATAACAATTTATCAAATATTCCTCAATTTATATGAAGTTGGTGAATACAAAATACACAAAATGAAATTCTAATTCAACAGTGGTTTTCTTGAAATATGCAATTTATCCAAATGTCATTTCATGGTGAAAAGTGTTTTACATGGATGCCATTTTTGGCCCACCAAACTCAATTGGGAGGTACATCTCCTGAATGAATTTTGTTCTTCTATGCTATATTAGTATCATACATCTGTTATGCCACCCTGTTTGGTGCGCTCATATGTAGTAGATTGTATCATTTACCTGGTAGATATTTGAAGTCTACGTGCCAATATGTTAGCGATGTGCTTTGTATTGACTTGACAAATTCGTAACTGTTACATTATAATTCTATGATTTCTATCTTCACGTTTTAAGTTTTAAACATTTGACATGGTGTGATTCACGTAATTTTTCAAGTCTAATGGAATATTTTTAATCCGTACAGGTATGTTCCAGCATATTCTACAAGGTTGAAATTTGACTCAGGAGTATGGAATGTCTTACCCCCTAATTCCTCTGACAACATGGGGACTGTAGACCCTGTCTGGACAGAAAGCAATTGGAATACAATAGGTTTGCGGGTCTACACAGTCCAAGATGCTGCATATGATGGACTTGTTCTACTTGGGGGTATCACCGTAACAATCTTGGCATACCTTGCTATTGTAATAACAAGAGCTTTTATCACCAAAGCTATGAAGAGGGATTGACATTTTTTTTTTTACATAAAAAAAACTTCCCAGTAAATTTGGTGAGACTAGGGCAAAATCAAGTAGGATTATTTGACTGGAAAATTTACTAGTTTTTTAATTTCCAAGGATGTGCGTTATTTAGGTTGCATCCATATGCTTATGAATTCTATTTAGGAAATTTCTCTGGCACTTCCCGTTTTATTACTTGAAAAGAAAGGGCAAAGTATACTTCGGGAAAAAAAAAAATATGGATAAGGGAATCTACATTTTGTCATGTATTTCTTATTCCTTTGCCCTGTTCCTCTGTAAATGTCTATGACTGTGTATACAATTTTGTTTTATTGGGACTCGTCTCAAAGTTTCATAATTACCTGCAAATTAAATTTCTGATCGGTGGACAAAATGTAGGAAGACAGTTCCAGTGTAATTTAAGGGGAGGTCCTGACGATGTATAAAATTAGTTCCTTTGTTTCATTTGTTTTGCTGTACAGTTTTTCAATTCCCACGAAATGTGAATCATGAAACTCTCACGAAATGCAGGTAGCAAATTGTCTATGCTGCCTCTTCCTCTAAAGAAATGGGAAGGCGGGCCAATTCTTCAGAAGCTGAGCCAACTTCAGAATCAAAATATTTTTGGGGATTGAGATTTTTTGAAGTATAAGATGTACTTCAGAAAAAAAAATAAAATTGAGTGGGCAATTATTTTTAAAAAAATTAATAGTATTAATTATTTTAAATTTATAAATTATAATTTTTTTATTTATAATATATAATAATTTATTATTAATATTTTATTAATAATTATTTATTTATACTTTATTCTCTAAAATATACTCTACAGTTATCTAAATCTCAATTCTTCACAAGTCTGAAAGTGCCTCAAGCTTGAGCCTTTCCTTTCTCAAGAAAATGTCTTGCATTTAACGTCTCCAGGGTGTAAAGACCCAAATACAGGAAACGTGAGAGGGAAGATGCTGGCAGGGAGAGGCAGGTAAGAGAGATGGAGAGAAAAAACAAGCAGAAATATGAAGAAAGACTACCGGTGAAGTGGAGATTGGAGAGAGAAGTTTCAGTCTGGGCCTGCGTGGAGTCCAATGTGGGTTTTCTATGCTTTGCATAAAATTCTATTACATAGGAATGCGATTTCTTACTGCTCAAACTGCCGTAAAGAAGCTTGTTATTCCAAACAAGTTCCTTCGATCGGTGCAACAAAAAATGACCCATAAAATTAATCTCAAATTTATTAAATGTTTATAAATTAAGTTAGTTATTAAATTAATTAAATTTCACAATTTAATTTATAAAATTTAATAAATTAAATAATTTAAATTATTTTAAATAAATATTTTATAAATTTTATTTGTATAAATAATAGTATCCAAAAACAAAAAGCATAATGGTGGTGAGCCTTTCATTTGAATCATTTATTTTAGGGTAAGAAAAAAAAAAATGGTAATGCACTTGGCCTAAAGCGTAGAAGAAAAAAAAAATGTCTCCCCTAATACTTATAGAATCCTTGTTAGAACCTTGTTTCTCTCTTGCTGAAATAGTTTTATTGGAAAAAGTAATCCTTAAATAGGTGAATTATCAAATTGCCAAAGAGTAATTAAATTTATTATATTTTATAATTTAATTTATGAGATTTAATAAATTTATTAAATAAAATTTTTTAAATACAAATTTTATAAAATTTTATTTATAAAATAACATCTTCATAATTTTTTTTTAAATTACTTACGAGTACAGTTAAAAGTTGATAATATCCCTTTTTTGTTGTTACTTTTTGTGTGCCCCTTGACATACTTTTGCTGGGAACAAGTAGCAACCAGAGGGAAGACCTTTTAAATTAATGGGAGCGCATTAGATAATAAAGTGTATTATTATAAAAAAATGAATAATATAAATTATAAAATATAGCATACAAATAATAATTTATATATTTCAATAACTTATCTTTTATTTTATTCTTGATTCATAATGAGCACTTGCTTTAAATAAAATGTATCATATATTTTAGAAGACTTGAATTCTAACAAATTTGATAATGCTTTTGAACATAAAGAATCAGAATATTCTAATACCTTGTTTTTATTAATCATTTCATCCATCAAATTGAGTGTTAGAACTGACAGCCAAATTTAAGAAACTCTGAAATAAAAATTCGTAAGTACTATATCTCATGCATGAATATAATTCATTTGCTAATGTGATTTTTGAGCTTCGTCTCTGTTCCACTTGGAAAGTTGTTTTGTTTTGAAATTTGTTTAGAAATGTGTTAATTTCATATTGTTTGAACAACATAATAAATAAAATCCTTTGTTTGGTGAATTACAAGAAAGCGCTTTCTGTCATAAAAATTTTGTAAATAGCTTGATATTCTATAAATAGACTATTGATTTATTTTCTTCTTTGGGCTGCCAGATAATTTAAGAAGGTAGCTACAAGTGCTTATGACTGTCTTCACTCATGCCTAGTTGGCTTAACTACTTCCAACCATCTTAACATTACTTTCCGCCTCTGAATATCTTTGTCCTCAAGGATAGTAGAATCGTGGGTAAGCACCCCACTCCTAAAGGATTGTAGAATCCTAGGTATTAGGTAAGCACCTTACTTCCCCCAACCCCCCCCCCCCCCCCCCCCCCCCCCCCGGGGGCAATGTTCCAAACAGCTCCAAGGCTAGTTGGAGCACTACATTCAAGTAGACAAACTTTCTCCAAAGGAGCTTTTGGATCAATCTTGGCTAAACTAACATCCTGAACAACAATGTATTGACTAAAAGTTCAGGTTCTCATAAAATAACCCCAACTCTAGTGGCAGCATGAACTTTGCCACAAAGGTTAGTTTTACTTGATTTGCAAAACGTGCATTATTTAGTTTCAGCCAGGTAACAGGGAATATGACATGGTCTCCAGGATAAACTATAACACCTTCTCCAGTGTTTTCTAAAAGTCAAGCAACTTCATGACCAAGAATACACCTAAAGAGGCCTTCTAGGTCCTTGCCGCTCCATGTATAAGCATTGATGGGATAGATTGCAAAGTAGAAAATTTGGACTCAGACCTCCCTGGCCTACAATAGAGTCACCTAAACGTCTTCAATGGCCAATGGTTTGCACGTTGGGTTCCTAGGCCAGTGTGATTTTGCAGGCAACCTTAAAATTGTCGACCAACATGCTAGCTTCACATGGAAACATGGTCCCACCACTTGGGAATTGGAACCCCCCTTGGAACTTGGCCTAGTTTTGATTCTTCTTTTCAACAGTCAACTCATTATGCGGCACTTACTGTACCACTACAAGTCACGACTCGCTAGCTATTAGAGTGGAACTTGATGCTTGTAGGGTGCCAGAATTCATCACTTCAACATCTCTTGCACATCCCTATCAAGATGGTATGACACGAGTTTCACCATCTCTTCTTTTGGTGTGGCTTGATCTTTAAACCAATCAATAGGTCTTCGGACCCATCTTAATGGGGGAAATCCAATTTGACTACCTTTTATGTCATGCCTGAACCTTTGCGTCATGACCAGCACATAAGGTAAGTTGGCTTAAAGGTTAACTTAGTTTGGTAAGCCTAACCTAAAAGATGACATAATAAAAAGACATTAAAAAAAAACTTAATTGGTTTCTGAAAATTTGGCAATCCCCCCTAAAATACTAAGTTTCCAAATACAATAGTGCCTAATAACCAACATATATCAATCTAGAATGTAATCTAAAGGTGCTTATGCACCATTACAACCAAAACCAACATCATATTTCATAGAAAACCACAACATTCCCCATGGCTCCAAAACAACCAAAATGAATTCTATCTAAATCTACATCTACCGAGGAAGGCTGGGATACAACACTCCAACAAGATGGCTAACTAGATTGCCTATGATCTGAAAAATGTAGAACATGAGATGAGTCATATGACTCAGTTAATGCAATGCAACAAAGTGACAAGGATAGAAATAAGCATAAAGTACGATAAAATTTTCAAAGTCTAATACTGAGCTAAACTAATTGACACAAATCTTTAACCAATAACTGTAATTTGCTGAACCAAAGTGAATGAATGGCAAACTATAAGTATCCTTTAAATTCAAGGTAGTGTTTGTAATCAATTATCTTGAAATGCAATAATGATAAAAGTATAAACGTGGGAAAAGTTATCTATAACCTAAGCAGAGTATACACTAGCTTATTCTTTATGAGATCTAATACTTAAGAACTTTCAGAGTATATACCAGATCATTTCTTATAGTCTCAAGGCAAACCCAAGAAGTATACACCAAATTGTTTCCCCATGCGCTTCATTTTATTATGGCACCAACACGAAGTATACATCAAATCATTGCTCACAGGGCCCATTCTTATCTCTGTGCGCATAAGCCATTAACTCCACTAATGGCAATACAATTCCCACACAGTATATTCCAAAGCCATGGAAATCCAATCCAAAATTGTAGAGATAAAAGTATTCTCAACCCTATATTTTGTAACATGCTCTATCCACAAAAGTAATTTCCAATATGGTACAAAGTCTACATAATCTTAGAGTTGAAGTCTGAATTTAAACTTAATCAATGTAATACCACTAGTAAATTAAGTATATGTAGGAATTTATATATTAAAAAGTTTGATGAGTGATAGATTGTAACTATAAATAAAAGTGCATTAGAGATAATCAATAATAAAAGTGAATTTAATTATATGCAAAAAGAAAATAGATTTGTCAAGTTTAGATAGCTAGGATAAAACTCATAGGGAATAATTCTAGAAAAATTTAAATAGACACCACAATGCCATTACATACTCACTGCTAGAGAAACTAAATAAGCCCAATCCACCTTCGATTGCTCAAGTGGGTAAGGTTTAAGGGATCTTTGAGGAATCTATCAAAATAAATAAATAAAATTATATGTCAAATCATACTTAGGAGTTCTAACATAACTAGAACATGCTAAAGAGTGTGTAATTGTTATCGCTTCTTTCTACTAAAGACTAAGATTTTCTCACTATAGGTTAGCTCTAAAATTTTTCTAGACATTATATTGGTGTTTTGCAGCCTCCAATAATTATCCTCATGCTTCTAACAATATTATAGCCTTTAAACTACCTAAAAGCATGCATCTGCTAGCTATAACTACTAAAAGAAATTGAATAGTAACATGAGGTAAGCCAAAAATAATTTAAGAAGCATAGAATGAGGGACAATAGCCATGGTCAATAAGAGAGAGAAAGTTTAGAGAGAGAAACTCTTTATATGATTTGGGTTTGTATGAAGCATTCAAAAAAAAAATGTCAAGATGAAAGGTAATGGTCAACTTACCTAATGATAATAAGAAGACAACGAGCTTGAAACTACCCAAAGACCATTGTCTTCAAGTGCAAAATTTTATTCAATAGTTAGTTGAAATTTGTGACAAAAGGAAAGGGAAATGAGGGATTTTGAAAAGCTAAGTGTGGTAGAAAGATATATTAATTAATGCCATTCCTTTTTAAGGAGTACGAAAAAGAGAAAAAAATAAAATGCCACCCCTTTTTGAGTTATTTACCAAACTACCATGCTATATATATATATATATATTTTTTTTTGAATTGTAACATTTTCCACATATGAACTCCTTGAACTTCCAACTTCCGAAGTCCCTAATGACCTCTCTAGCACTAAGCTTCTTTACGAGTTCTTCTAGTTGGCAAGGAAACTCTCTTCATCACCTTTTAGCAATTGTAGAATTTTGTTCAGCTGTTATTTCGTCTCTCTCATTTGTTACCTAGTTTCTTGCATCTATTCCTTGATCCTGTCTTGGCTTGTGCTCAATAAGTTGTCATTTCAATAATTGAGTGTATTAGCCATTTGACATTTTAGGCTCTAATACCAAATATTAATAGTGGAGAAAATAACATTGTTCCTTTATTGAATTTTCAACAAGCACTTCACTCTCTTCCTTCTTCTAACATGCATACACATAGGAAAGGGTTACCATGTAATTTTAGAGGGAGGTTAGTTACAATTGTTTACAACTATCTTAACTAATCCTGCCTTGTTGGCTTGACTACTTTGGCGATTTTAACATTACATTTCACAATTAGAAAACCTTGAAAATAATGAGATCATAAGGTGCAAAGGGGATAAGATAGTTAATTATTAGTGCATTAGGAGATTCATATGAGTAATGTGCATTTTTGCCTCTCCTAAAGTTTGCATGAAGTCTATAGATTGCTCTTTCAATTTAACCACAAAACTTATGGACTCTAAATGGCAACTATAGCAAAATAGGATATACTGTATATAACTATTATAGAAAATTTTCAAAGTTAAGGGTGGCATTTGCCCCTATAATCCATTACATACAATTCACCATTATCCATGTGTGGGTACTTTGTCTTCCAATATTTCGATTAATTCAAGGTGCTCTAGATATGTAGCTCTAGCTCTATGATTTTCTATTAGTAAAAAGCTCAATTCTAACTCTATGATTTTTTATATTAGCAAAATATCGTTGTGAAAAAGGACTAACATAAATGTCATGCTATATAAACAAAAATGCCCTCCATTGGCATCTAGTATGAAAGGCCTAAACTTCTCATGAGGTCTATTAGACTAGATGTTAGATTAAGTAGTTATTTAGACATTTATTAGCTAAGTTGGATAAATGTAAATGTTAGATTTTCTTGGATAACAATCATACCCTTAGGAATTTAATTGTGTACCCAATAACGAACACCTTGGTGGCATCATATGCCCTTGGCTTTTGCAGTTGGAGTCCATGGTCAGAGATAATGAAGTGGCAACTTTTCTAGGGCTTTTTGAGGTGGTGCTTCCAAATTTTGTGGCTTTGATTTGGAAACTATAGTTTAGAGGAGTAAGTTTGTATAGTTTTGGGAATTAAAGATCCTTGAGGAGGTCTCATGTTTGAAGCTCATAAACCCAACACAAGTTTTTTGATCTTTAGAGACTAATTTTTCTTTTAATAATTTATCCCATTTTATTTTATAATAATTACTCATGTAGACTTAAGTAGAGTTTGATTTATATGCTCTACATTAGTATCTTGCTATCATGTGCATAGATAAGAAAAATGAAGGCATGTGCCATTTGATTCACAAAAATAATGAAATTAGGTAACTATTATGGCCACCCCTTTGTTAGCGTCAATATTTTGAATAGTCACATGTAACTATGTGCAAAACCAAATAGCTAAACTAACAAACTAGGTAAAGGTCTTTGAAAATAAAACTCACTAGTCTTCTAGAAATAATGATATACCAAAAATAAGTTAAAATGATGTGTCCAATTGCATATAGGGAGTAATATATGGCCATTATTTTTTGCAAATATGCATCAACACTAGAATCAACTTTGTTGAAACCCATCAAAAACCCTCTCGCTGTGATGGAGAGAATTCCTAATTTTACTGGGGAATACTATTCTTATCATCATAGGTTTGGAGTGCCATCAGGGAGTTTTTCCAACTTCAAAGAACCACTTGATTAAGAAAGCTTTCAATTTGAGCAATCAGATTACCTTCACCACATCTCTCAGTTATTTCAAGATCCTCAGACACACATCTAAGGTACACAACATTTAAGGTAGTTAATTCAAGTTTTACAACATAGCAAAATTTTGCCATAGGCTCAAATGTCTTGGTCCCTCCAAGTTTATGACATATTCTTCCTTTGCTTCAAAAGCTTCAGTAATCAATTTTTCCATAACCCTACTTCTAGAGAGCAAAGGCAACTACATTATATGATAGTTTGAATGCAAATTGAATTAAGAATTAGTATAATTTCCAAAGTCAGAACGAAGTATCATCCTTCACCACACTACAATTACATACTGCATTCAAGTGTAGAAGTAGAACAATTAGAAATTTGGAAAGGAATGCAAAGTAGTCAAAAGTAAAGGAGTGAGATTTTTTTTTTAAGCATGCTTAGCATAAATAGTAATATAGTGACCAAAACCTACTAAAAACAACTAGAATAAAAAGATGTGCAATCCATATGTATAGTAAATCAACTATAATAACTAAGAAGAAGAAGTTACCTTGTGAAGATGGAAGGACATCTCACCATTATCACATGCCCACTTGGAGAAAACATTCTAAATTGAATTCAAATACCAAATAATCCAAATCAGCTACCAAGTTTAGGTCAACAACCCAACCTCTTTGCCCTAGAAAAGCATTACCAAAACTTCTTATGCTAGAAACAAACCAAGAATATTCCCAAAAATCAAACCCAATGAGACATAAGGGGCCAAAACCACTCATACCCATAAATGAGAAAGTGCATGTAATTCATGGTGGGGCTAAAATAAAGTCTCTCTAAACCTGAATTATTAGCAATACCCTTTTGCCTAAAAAGATAACCAGGGGTTAGAAAACGTTGGGATGGGGGTTATCATTAATGGCAACTCAAAGACTAATATCACACACATATGGTGTCCTTGGTTTCATACACACTCATTGCTTTTCTTGATCTTAGCGTCGCAGGAGAGAATCTCTAAGCAAGCATTAACTCCCCCTTTTTACATTAAGAATAAAGAATCCCCAAAAACTAAAACTTAGTGAATTTATCAACATTCTAAATGCCCAGAACAAATCTAGAAGGTTTATGCTATATGTTGGGGGCAATAAAAAGAAAAAAGAGTTACCAAGAACCTGCAACTTCAACTATCTCTTCCTTTTAGAAACCTTTATACCTGGACACAAAGTGAAACTACCGAATAACAATCTCTTTTAATTGTAAGTGTCACAAAGATGGTAATTGACTAAATGGAATACTTAAACCTTGACTAGTATAAGTCCAAAGTGCAATGAAAGTTTCTTCATTGTTTGCTAATCTATCTCTGATGGACATATTCATACAGCTAAACAATTACTTTTTTATTTGGCAATAATTGTTGTAGAATTCCATCATGCTCTTCATTTTGTTCATGGTGGAACAAATCCCAAATTAATTTATGTCAAAAGTGACTAATCTTGTCCTACATATAGATTATCATACATAATGTTATTCCAACTTCCAATAGTTTACAAACTACACATAATAGTAATTAAAAGCATCAATTGAACCTCTATAAACGAGAGCATAGTTTGCCCACCCCATTGGTCCTTTGCCTCTCCATCCCAATGTTTTATGTATAAAATGCAATGAATTCCACAATTATAAATAAAAATTCATTAACACATTTGTTACAATCCATGAAAATATTAGTCTAATCCATACTATATAGGTTTATTGTATTATATGACTTACCCATTATGTTATTGTAGCACATTATCATATATTATTTTTAGGTTCCACTTGTATGTCTTTTTTAGACCAATCTTTTGAAACAGATCTAAAATACATTTACCCTACTAAATAATTATGTGTAGTTCACAAAATCATTGCATGTTGCATGCCATCATATGAATGTTAAAGTAGATGTAACCAACCCCACATATAAAAGAAATTTAAAAAAAAAAAACATTACACTTAACACATTACCAAAAATTGCACACAATTCTCCCTTCCTTTATTGTTTTTAATTTGTAATAAGTTAAGGACATATATGGTCTTTTCATTAGGGATTATAGCTAGGCAGAACCAGTGATGATAAAAAATTACGAGGGCAAACACCTATAACATAGTTCAAGAAAGTCAAAAAAACTACTTCTTAGTAAGTACAGCTGTAAATCAAGTTATGACTAGAATTTAAATTACCATTCGACACTTTGTGATGTTGAGTTTGTCTTTCTTTGGACGGAGATGTTTGCATGCCTCATTAATATCCCATCCTTGACATAATGTCAACATTCCATCTTGTACCCACAGGAAAAGTACCAATAAAGAACATATGGTAATAATAAGAGTCACATAAGTTAATTAATGTACATAAGTAATCATTGTGAATAATGCATTTATCAAAAGATGTTGGTTGCAAAGGTATCAGGTGATGATTCTATACTTACACAATTACTCTTCCATCTAACATCTTGTCACCATTGTCAGAACTTAAAATTTCTCAGATCTAACTTCAACATATGTAACAAAGTAATGAAATACAGCTAAACAACACTAACTAAGAACTAAGATAAGTGGAATTGTAATATCATATTATTCACTTATTCTCTTAGTCCTAGTGTCCCATAGTCAAAAAAATCAAGGTAAGAATCAAACATTTTAAAAACAGTCTTACAACACAAGTTGAAGAAACAATCAGCTTAAGGTTGACATCAAATAGTTGGTCAATCACATTTGTATAGTTAATAGACACAAACGTTGTCGTGTCCTTGGGGGTAATTCTTCTTTTAGTGCAAAATGCATACAATCTCTCAACATTAGTATCCCAATGGACTTTCTTTGATTCTTTCTTTGGTGTTAGGGCAGACATTGTGTTTGTTTGCTTTTTATCTATAATGACCTGAACATCACTACCAACGTCATTGAAGAAGGATCCCTTTTCTAACAATATGTTAGGCATAAACGTTGCCTAACCCATCATTCTATTAATGGGAATTAATAGTTCATACATCTCATGTATGTTATGTTCAGCATGTTTCATCTCACTTCTTACTATATTTTGATATGTTTCTTTGATGCTCTACAAAATAACATTCAAACAAAGTTGTTGTCATTTGCAAATAGTTAACATGTATATTTAATGTTCAATTATATAAATAATCCAATTAACAAGTAAACAAAGACTATATCAAATGTTAAAACACATCATCAAATAGGATTTCCTCGTCCTTGTCATTTTTAGGATACAATATTCCTTATAACATAAAGTCACACTCATTAGCAGATTTACATAGTAAATAAGGATAAACACATTTTAACAAACAATTTATTTAAACCTTGTGACTATTCCTTTTTAATAAAATACAATCTCACATTTGATCATTAGTCAAATATTGCAATGGTGAATTTGTGTCATCACAAACCAATGAGCCAAAAGGAAACTTTTGTAAGAAAAATTACCTAGAAAATATTTTACAAACATGTAATATGCATGATGAGCAATATAAAACCAATAACCATAGGAGTCATTTGTTTAATAATCACATACCTTCAAAAATAACAAACATCCATCTATTCACTTCTTGGCATTTTCCTTCTTATTCTTACTATTCTTGAACTTTATAATTTCTTTCACCAAAACATCATAGACAATTGATGCCCAGTTGCGGCTAGCAACATTATCTATGTTCAATGTTGCACTTAACAACTTATTTGAGATTCTAATACTGGACATTAGACATAAAGGAATCCTAGGGAATGTAGAAGGAATGCAAGCTTGAACATATGGCCACATCTCTTCCCATGTCTAATGTCTTCCAAATCATTCCATTTATTGGCATGCAACTCTTCTTCTTTCATTTTATTCAAGGAAGAATGATTGGAGACACTTTCTAAAATCGGTTTTCCACTACATGGAATACCCCAAATTGAATCCACCTTTTTAGGGCTTATATAAATAGTTCTTCTCAAAAGAATAGCGTCTTTGTTTTAATATCAAATGCCTTTAAAATCTTTAAACAAATTTCGTGATCGGGTATATCACATCCAATCCGTAGCAAAAGTCCAAATCCCATTTTATCAATAAGTTGAATTTTGGATTTGTCCATTCCACTAATAGCTCTTTTGAACTTCAAAGGCAAGCACCTTGTCAAAAAAGTCTCATGCATAACAAATGTATAAAACATCATTTTTTCAATATTGTTAACATGATGGTGAAGATTATGTAGTAAACTTACTTAGAGATTAATTTGTTTGTTAAATAATATATTGTATAGGCTTGGCTATGGGTTCTTCTTGTATCAATTAGTTATCTAATTGATTGGTGTTAAATAAATATAGGTTGGGACATAGGATGAGAAAATTCTCAACAACTGGGCAACTCAAAGAATTAAGGTTTGTTGTTCTACAAAAAATTATGATCCTTTTAATATTTATATACTTGATTGTGTAGGATAACTTGTCTTGCACGTGATTTTGGTATTCTTTTAGTTTTCTAGAAGCCTCCTTGTTTACCATCTTGTTGTCTTATAGTAAAAAGCAAGAACTTGCCACACTTTACCATTATCATTAGTTAGTGTTACAAGTATTTTTATGATAATGCTGGATAGTCTTGTATATAAATCTGTGGTTATGGCTGGTTCCTCTAGAAAACATGGAAATGAGTCTTGAATGATAAGACAAATTAACTAGAAGCAGTCTTTAAAGTCTTGATCATTATAGTCCCCTAATTATGTCCAAACCCAAAAAACAAAAAATGAGCACACAATTAAATTTGAAAAAATTTTTGTGCTTAAATTTAGAACTTTTTGGGGTTAAAATAAGCCAAGATAAAGGGGTTTTCTTGAAGACATATTTGAGTGTAATGATTTTTTTCTTTTCTTTGTTTCAATTTAAAGAAATGATGGTAATGAAAGTTTAAAAAAAATAATAATGATAAAATTTTGGAGAGTTTTGGTCTTAATTTCGGCTTTGGCCTAAACCGAAACCAACTCCCTTTTCTTTTTGTTTCTTGTTACTCAATTGCATAATGTTAGGCAAGCTTATCAAGATGAAAAGAAGGGACTGTCCAAACTTAGTTGGGAACAAACCACCCTTTGGAAATGAATGGCACTACCCTGATATAATGTTATCAAAGTAATAGAGGCCGAAATGATAAAGAAGGCCACTTGCACTGGGTGAAAGGATGTCTTCACCTAAGAGTGAGGTTAAAAGAGTGGGCTACTTCATAGGGAAGGAAGGTGCAGGTTAGAACTTTATATAATGGGAGCCTTACCTGTGTGGGCACGCATGAGAAGGGGAATCAGGGAAGAGGAAAGACCTTTTTCACATAGAATAGAGAGACAACTAACTTCACAACTTACATAGAGGGAGAAGCAGAGGCCATAGCAAAATAGAGGAAAAAGTTAGATGACTTTAACTCTCAACCATGCTAGTTTTCTTTCCTTAGCATGCATGCTATGGACAAGTGTGGGCATGGCATTTTTCTACTTGTGATTTAAGCCATAGGGTTGTGCATGGTGAGGAGAGAAAGAAGAGCTCACTCTCTCTCTCTCTCTCTCTGCGCTAGCAATGGCAGAAGCCACCAGAGGTTAAGGTGGCTCCTACTCATGAAATGTAAGGCACAAGAATGCCTTGCAATTTTGGTGAAGAAGGGTGCATCGCATCGTTCAAGGGGTGTGATACGCCCTATAATTGTCCATGCCAAAATAAATAAAACAAATTTTTTTATTTTAAAAAAAAAATTATGGATTGGTTCTAAATTTTTCATAAAAAATTGTGGTACTTTTTTGCTTTTAAGTTTCATAAAAGTAAGTGTATTTAATATGTATCTTTTATGTCTAAGTTTTACTTATTTCTAGTGAACTTTAAAAAAAAAGTGTAAAAGCTGTGTTGGGAAATGAGGTTTGGCATCAGTTTGGATTGGTCCAAACTAAGGCAGCCCTCTTCTCTCCCTCTCATTCATTAAAGAAAAAAATTGTTGTTACAAAAGAATGAAGGCTACAGCTTAGGCCTTGCCTTGCTAAGCCGTGGCCCTCTTTCATTTTGGTAAAAAATTGGTCTTTTCTTTCATAGGAAAAAGGGTTGAATGTGGACCAAAGCTTGGTTAAAATTTGGGTTTTGTTTTTCTCAAAATTTTAGTTAAATTGTGCCGTTATTTGATTTGGGCTTATTTTATTTAAATTTAAGATTGAGCTTGTTAATGTATTAAATGTGAAAACTTTTTGGCTCTTATCTTGGGATTAATTCTTGGACTAGTAGTGAAATAATGATAATTTATTTTGCCTCATTAGATGTCCCAATTTTTAATTTCCCAAAGTTTTGAAAAAGAAACTCTTGAAATGAAATATTTTGAGATTGCAATGGCTTTTGCATTCAAGGAAAGGGATAAAACACAAGATTATTTTTCTAAAATATTCAACATGTGTTGCATTCTCCCAAAAGCCAAAATTTTCCTGACAATAATCATTAGTTAGGGTTTAGTAAAATGACCACAATTAATTATTCTTAGAGTTATAACATTATGAGCCTCGCCAAGAGATTGACGAGATTCCTCTAACGTGATCGTAAGAATCTGTGTATTTCTTTAACTCTTTTATCAGTCCAAATTTCAAACCTCAAAATCCTCACTATCAATAGTGATTAGCTAGGATCTAATTAAATGAGTGCATCTTATTATCTCAAAGGTAATTGCATTATGAATCTCACCAAGAGATTGACAGGACCCTTCTTGTGTGATCAGGAGGCTTGATATTCTTCTAACCATTCTACCATCCCATAATTCGAACCCCAAGGTTATTCCCAATGGCAATTGTTAGTTAGGGCTTAGTAAAATAACCACTTCTAATTATCTCAAAGGTAATCACGCTATGAGTCTCATTAAGATATTGACGAGGCCTACTAATGTGATTATTGACACATAGATTTATACCCCTCAAAATCCAAAAATACTCTCAAAACCCTAGTCAAGCTAGGTATCTTTTTAAAACTCTAATCCAATTAGGTCAAACCCTGGTTAAGGTAGGTACCTTTTTCACACTCAATCAAGTTGAACAAGTCCTAGTCAAATTAGACATCTAGTTTTGATGTAAGTCCTAGATGAATCAGGCATTTAATTTATTCTTTCCACAGTAATAGTTAAACACCACTTACTTGTGGTATAAATCATAGATTATACCTGATCATATGTGAAACTTATACTAAGACAAATAAAAATAAAAAATAAAATAAATTTACTTTAGCAAAACTAAGGCACAGTTTGAAACCAAAAGGTAATAAAACACTACTGTGGTACCGAAAGGGTATTGTAGGGATGTTAATACCTTCTCTACATGCAACTAACCCCCAAACTTGATCTCTATGATGTAAACCTATTTTTCAGTGTTGTGATGTCGGTAGCAACTCCAAAACTCCAAAATTTTCAAAACCCTATTTTCCTAAACTCATTTTTTTTTATCTATTTACCTGATTGCCACTCTGTATTGTGATGTCAACAATAGCTAATTTTGCAAAGCTTCTTACTTGCAAATCATTTGGGGTTTGGTTAACTTCCAAGAGCTGTTACTAAGAAATGCATTAAGTGAAGTGTACTTTTAGTTTAAACTTAAATTTAACCATGGATTGAATAATACTTGTCATATTGTTACATAATAATATGAAATTGATGTATTTCCCAAATGATTTGCAAGAAGGAAGCTTTCTTGAAAAGGTGGTTAACCAAACCCCAAATGATTTGTTGACACTATGGGATTGAGAAAGCTAGTGGTACTCTTCCTCGTAAGATCTAACTTTTTATCCAACTGTTGTTGATAATATATGTGGGAAAAAGAAATGAATTAAGTTTTTTCCATAAGCTGAACTAGGGCAGAGAAATACTGATTCGCAAAGCTAAAAAGAGAGAGAACCTTAGATGAGAGATTGAGAGGAGCGCCTAAACCAAGCATGGATTGAGTTATGGTTCAAGGTGGATGACACGTAGGCTCTAATACTACGTATAAATTTATGGTAGAAAAGAGTTAAGGCTGAAACAGTAGGCTTGATATCAAACCCAAGTCTCCGTGCTTTATTAATACTACCCTGATTACAAGATATAGAAACTGATTTGGAATAAACTTCCTATGTCTAGACTATTTTGTACTCTGACTTCTCAACCTTATAACTGTTCTGATAACACTTAAACTAGCCTTCCTACCAGCAGCTATCAACAGAGACAGCAAACCACTCAAACTGCACACGTGAAAACCCACTCTATAAAACCACAGACTCTGTTGCAACAAATGCCTTTAATATATCCCAACAATTTTGCATGTGGAAACTTTGACCAAGAATATTGGTGGTCAATTCTGATAGGTCAATTGCCCGTTATTAATAGCATTCCAAAAATGAAAATATAGCACCATTTGTATGCTAGTGACTAATACTATGGTAGTAATAACCACAGCTGCATGATCAAATTCAAAATATTATGAATAAAGAATACAAACTCATAGCTTTCATTACCCTGTTAATATAAGTAGCAGCTAGAAAACACTCTTAGAAGTGAAGTGATACAGATAAATCTTTGCAAAGTAACTGACTTTCCAAATTGGCATACTTATCTAGCTTCCATATACATTGAACCTTTATAATCCTCCTATTAACAATGGGCACAAGGAACTCCCAAACTTTTTCTAAAATTAAGAGCTGTCATGCGGTGTGCATCTAACTAGACATCATACGCTCATCACTGGAATGAAGTATGTCTGAAACAATCACAACTCGAGCAGAATAAATTCATCTTTAACACAAGTGAAGTCAGGTACTTCACTTCAATTTTGAGAAAAAGGAATGAAGGACTAGATAAAGCAACCAAGAAAAAAATTCTTTTTGTATCCTAGTGAAGTATGTGAATCTCACCACAGAGCAATTAACGCAAAAGCACGTCCCACAAATAGCCCATGACAATGGGGGCATACTTTAGAAAGAAATAAAACAGACATAGTCAATATATGGCCATAAAGCAATCATATCTGACAAAAACCCAGTTGAGATTGAATCATACAAATGAACGACAGATAAGATTAGATTCCTTGGATTTAATGTAGGAATGAAAAATTGACGATCTTTCTCATCTAAAAAAAGGATGGGAAAAAAGAGAAACCTAACTAAAGAGAAAATGTGTTACCTTATTAGCAGACCCACGACCGAAGAGGCGACTGGAGATGGAGCGAGAAGTGAGAGGCAGCAGGAAGTGATGGACGGGAGATGACTAGACAGTCGAGGAAGTATCGTGCCCTGGTCTATGAAGGAGAAGGCCGGAGAAGAAGGAGCAAAAGCGAGCAGTGAATGGCAGATTGAGCAGAGAGCAAGAGCAGGCGACTGGAGCGAGAAGTGAAAGGCAGCAAGGAGAGGCGCAGAGAGAGGATGACTGGAGAGGTAGCAGCGTAGGAGAGAGCGGGAGAGGTAGCAAGTTATTTTCTTTTTCAAAAACCCACTGGGCCTTCTAACTGCGCAGAAGATGCGTTCAACTAAAATTACAGAATTAACGTTAAATTGAACGGACTCAAGGCTATTTTACCTATATAATGTAATTTTTAAAATAAATTATTTAAATAGTTTAATTTAAAAAATATTTATTTAAAAAAAATAAATTTACCATATCAATTTACCTCACATTTTATAACTATATTATTTAACTATTTCGTAGTTGTCTTTGTTCATACAGCAGGATTTATGGGTTAAACCCACGAATTATATATTAAGGCACAATTTTAACTCACAAATTATGCATAATGATAAAATTTATGAGTTGAACCTACAAATTTTGTTTAATTCTGCATAATGATAAAATTCATAAGTTCAACCCACAAATTCTTTTTTCTGAATTTTAATTGCTTATTTTTTATTCATATATAATTTATATAATTTATAATTTATTTAGTGAAAAGTTAAAATTTAATTACTTAAATTTTAAATTTTAATAAATTTAATTATTTATATTATATTTTAATAAAATTTAAAATATATTTTAACTAATAATTAAAAATTAATTTTTTTAAATAAAAATAGTCAAACAACACATAATTTTTTTAATAAAATTTTTTATATTAATTAAATAATTTATAAATTTTTATTTATATCATTACAAGAATAGAGATACATTTATATATGTTAGACAAGGACCAAGATATATATATATATATATATATATATATTTGAGTGTTACTTTCAAAGTAATGTGGCAATAATATATTTTACAAAAAAATATTTTATAGTTTGAAACTGATGCAAGATTCTTCAATAATCTGCAAAACTTATTTATAATGCAAAAAGTGCATTACAAAATAGAATTGATTTTAGGAATAGCAAAGCGCTCATGAATAAATATGATGAGAAAGGGTAAAATATTTCAAAATACAGCTATTAGTTATAATAGATGTCATGAAACTCGCGGTCATTTTACCTACATAATGTAATTTTTATTTCTTTATACTATTTTTTGGGTGCTAAGAAAATTCTTAGTCATTGTCTAATATATATAAATGTATTTCTATTCTTGTAATGACATAAATAAAAATTTATAAAATATTTAATTAATATAAAAAATTTTATTAAGAAAAATGATGTCTTGTTTAATTCTTTTTTATTTAAAAAAATTAATTTTTAATTATTGGTTGAAATTTATTTTAAATTTTATTAAAATATAATATAAATAATTAAATTTATTAAAATTTAAAATTTGAGTAATTAAATTTAACTTTTTATTAAAATAAATTATAAATTATATACGAACGACAGAATAAACAATTAGAGTTTAGAAGAAAGAATTTGTGGGTTGAACTCATAAATTTTGTATGATAATTTGTTTGTTACACAGAATTTATGAATTTAACCCACGAGAATTTTACTACATGAACAAAGACAGCCACAAAAGTTGAATAATGTAGCTATAATATGTGAGGTGACAAATTTTTTTGCCTCAAATAAATATTTTTTAAACTATGTTATTTAAATAATTCTTTTAAAAATTATATTATATAAATAAAATGGCCTAGAGTCAAAGTGATTCGATTTTTTTTTCCCTCTTTCTAGGTTAAATAACATCATTTATTAAAAAAATTATAAAATTAACATTATTCGAAGACCCAAATCCACTGCTCGGACTCGGTGCCAGCACAAGTGTCAACTAGTTTAATAAAATGAACAGAAATGAAATTCTTTATCCGGGTCGGGTAGACCCGAACACATTTCGAATTGGACCAACCATCTATCCGTCATTTGTCTGGGAAGAGCCAAGGGGCG
The DNA here is from genome assembly GCA_037013595.1 of Dicorynia guianensis. Classification (NCBI taxonomy): domain Eukaryota; kingdom Viridiplantae; phylum Streptophyta; class Magnoliopsida; order Fabales; family Fabaceae; genus Dicorynia; species Dicorynia guianensis. Next base: position 15,693,415 of record JASUAB010000002.1, on the reverse strand, counting down.
ACTGTGATTCCGCATCTCCTCGTCTTCTTTCTTCCAATCTATTACATGAAGAACTCCAATATTAGAACTTGCTGCTACTCTATATCGATCAGAGATCTCGTAGGATCGAATCTGACACTCGAGAAGTAAATAATTTTGATAGAGAGGAAGAGCTGCTGAAATGGGGTTGGGTTTGTTGGCTTCAAAGGCCTTGAGACCGACTTCAAGGATTCTTGTTTCCCATAACGCTAGAAACTTCTTCCTCCGAACCGTTGTATCCAAACCTGAGCTGCAGAAACCGGAAGCTACTGCCGCTCAAGCCCAACCGGAACCGCCTCCAGTCGATCTTCCTCCGCGGACGCGGGTTGCCGGAGCCAGGGTTCACTTTGACAATCCAGATGATGCCATTGAGGTCTTCGTTGATGGTTACCCGGTTAAAATACCTAAGGGTATGACTGTTCTCCAGGCATGTGATGTTGCCGGTGTCGACATTCCACGATTTTGCTACCATAGCCGGCTTTCGATTGCTGGGAATTGTCGTATGTGTCTTGTTGAGGTCGAGAAGTCTCCCAAGCCTGTTGCTTCCTGCGCCATGCCGGCTCTACCTGGTTAGCTTGTTATTCCCTCCCTATTGATGCTTCTTTTTTTTTTTCTTTTTTTCTAATTTGATAATGATGCTAGGCTTCCTTTTTAATCTAGCAGAGCTTTATAAAGATTCATTTTTTGTTAATTATACTTCGATTTTTTCAAAGGCTGACTCTGGTATGTATCCTTTGTCAGTTAAATTGATATAATTGATTTGAGTGTGAACGTGTTCATTACAAGAGTGATAGTGTACATTATGATAACAAATTTTACTCTTATTCTTTCTACTCTGTTCAATATGTACATCATTACTCTTAGCTGACAACTTTGATATGTTTGTTTGTACATTGAAGACATTGATAATATTATGGAAGCAGCGATCTAGATATGCTTAACATTAGAAATTGAATCTTTCTTTTGGATTTGAGTGTTTCTTTTTCCATTGAGTTGTCGTTTGTGTTCAGAAATTAATTATGCTCAGTCTATTGTTAATTAGTGTGTGTGCGCAACTGTGTTTGGGTTAAAAATACTTGTGCATGTTCTCGACATCATTTTCTAACTCTATACTGATCTTCCCTCCGTTTGTTTTATTCATTTACTCACATTACAGGTTATAATCTACTGTTTTTGTTCACATGGAGAAAATTGAATCTATAATTATCGTATGCCCTGTTGGATTCACTAATAGCTTCTACTATTTTTAGTCAGGTTTTATTAACATTCATCACATTTGTACAAATGCTTGAATTTGGATTTAATGGGATTTCTTGTAAGTGTACCTTTTTTTTTATTAGTTATTTGAATGATGTAATTCAATGAAATATTGATCTTTAGGGATGAAAATTAAGACTGACACACCCATAGCCAAGAAAGCTCGGGAAGGGGTGATGGAATTTTTATTGATGAATCATCCACTGGATTGTCCAATTTGTGATCAGGGTGGGGAATGTGATCTTCAGGACCAGTCAATGGCATTTGGCGCTGACCGTGGTCGGTTCACTGAAATGAAGCGATCCGTGGTGGATAAAAATCTTGGCCCTTTGGTGAAGACTGTGATGACTCGGTGTATCCAATGTACAAGGTCAACATTTGGCAGCATTTTCTATGCTTCTTCCTCGAATCTGGTTCTTGTAATTTGTAAAACTGTATAAACTTCCTGTGTTTTAATTAAGTAATGTGTTATATCTTTTTAGTCCTCTGAAAGATATCAAATACTTTGATCTTCTAAATCAATTGCATCTGTAGAATGATCTATAAGTATTGAGAATCTCCAATTATAATTGTAAAATTCTGGTTAGGAATGAGATTTCCAATTTGAGTTGGGAAATTCCCGCTTTAGAAGTGGTCATTTTGTCAGTTCTAAGGAAATGTGATGGTTCATCTTAATTTGTGTACCATCAAAATTTGATTGAAAAACATCTTGTGGTGTTCTAATATATTTTAGTTATTTGAAATCTCTAAGTATTGTAGGATATGAGTTTTACAGCTGTATGCCAGAAAATAGTTGATGTCTTTTGCTACTAGTATAGACTTTTGGAATTAAGTTCTATTTTCCTCTTAGGCAGGTTGACACTTGTTCATAGAATGAACATTCTGTTATTTATTTTTGTATTTATTTATCAACCCTCCTTTTTGGTTGAGAATTCTGATGATATATTGGATCTCGTGGGCTTTTGAAACTTAACCTAAGTATATTTTCTTATTTTATTGGTTAAAAGTAGCTAGTTATTGGAATAAGCTGGGGTGCTTACATAATTCTTTGATTTACTAGAATATTTTCTTACCTGGTAACACCCTAACGTCAACTTGAGCATGTGTGATGCTAAATGCTAGCAATACATTTTTTTTACCTTTGCCCGACTTAGATTATTGTTCTGAATACTGATAATTTACATGTCTGAGTGACATTGAGTTTTGTCTGTTTTGGCTGATTTTTGTTTAGTCTTATGGCATACATATGTGTGTGTGTTGTGTGTGTGTTTCTTGAAGGAAACGCTGGGTAATAGTTTAGTTTAATTGCTTTCATGGCTTGTTGCCATGTTTACTAGATCTAGCTATTGCTATTAGATTCTGGCTATCACATTTTGACATAGAAGATGTCAGTATGTTTTGTGAAATCCAACCTTTAGCACCCAGGAAACATGCTTTATCTTGTCATTGGATGTTATATGTCATATAAAACAATTTTAACTGCATAGTCTTAAAAGTCTCTGATGAAATATCTCATCTATCCAACAGGTGTGTTAGGTTTGCAACAGAGATTGCTGGTGTTCAGGATCTTGGCATGTTAGGTCGTGGCAGTGGGGAAGAAATTGGAACATATGTTGAAAAACTTATGACAAGTGAACTTTCTGGAAATGTAATAGATATTTGTCCTGTGGGTGCACTTACTTCCAAACCTTTTGCATTTAAAGCTCGGAATTGGGAGTTAAAAGGAACAGAGAGCATTGATGTTACTATGCTGTTGGATCGAATATTCGAATTGATAGTAGAGGACCTGAAGTTATGCGCATTCTTCCTCGTCTGAATGAGGTTAGGCATTTATAAAAGATTTGTTTATTGGTTAATAGTTCCTTGGTTGTGGTTGCTATAGTTTTTATTTCCGAGCTTCAGTTGCCATGGTTTATTTATTTTGGTATTATAACCATAGTACTCCTAGGCAAAATCATTGTGTCGATGATACACAGGCCTCATTGGCCAGGTGCTGTAGTAGTAGTTGACTACAACTTTTATGAATTAATACATTTATACTTCACAAACTAGAGTACAGATGAATTCTGGCTTTTATCTGATATTCAGGGTGTTTTTACTTGTCATAGGCCTTTTTTCACTTTGGATAATGGTGTTACTGCTTTTGGTGACGCAAGCAAGTTGGCTGGTGGCAACCCTGAAAGACAAGGAGTATTAGTTTAAAAGACATAATGTTACTTTTTTAATTGCTGTCTATCACTTGTAAGTAATGTTTCTATTGATGAGGGCCAAGGAGGGGGGATGAAGAGAAACCTATTTATTCTCCACTCAATTTATTAATAATTGATAATGATGAAATTTTAAATCTGTTTAGGAAAGATGATAAAGCCTACTCGACAGTAGCAAGACTAGATTACAGACTGCAATTAGCCCTGCAGTTTCCCACCACTTTCAGTCCCTTACAACAGAACCCAGATGTTACTGGCAGTTTGAGGAGCCAGTGACCTCCGCTAACCAATCTTATCCCCCCACCCAAAAAAAAAAGTCACACTTCTCTTCCCCTTCTTATTCTGTTTCCCAATGAACTACTCAAACTGAATAGGCCCACTAAAGCATCTGGATAGCTACGTGGCCTAGATTGCTGAATGCTCAATCTATTAGCATTACTATCAGCAGGTGTTCCCATCGCTGGATACTTTCCCCTGCTTGACTCCTTATGTTTCATACTGTACACCTTCTTAATTGGGGTACTAGTACTGTGACCATGGCCTTTCTTTCTACAAATGCTATCTGTGCATCCCCATTCCATAAGAAATAATTTTTTTTTCAACAGTCTGGTGAGGGTTTCAGCCACCTTGCCATATGCTCTCACAAATCTCCTATAATACCTGGTTAACCTTAACCCCAAAATTCCTCTCAATTCTCTAATATCTTTTGGCTATGGCCATTCTACCATGGCTCTAATTTGTTTTGGATCAGCACCCATACCCTCTGCTGATGTTATATGCCCTAGATACTCCTAGATACTCCAATCTTGGCTGGCCAATGATGCACTTCTTTCTGTTCACCACCAACTTGGTCTCCTGTAAAGAGGACAAAGCCACCCTCAAATGCTCTAAATGAGACTTCCAATCCTTGCTATAGATGAGAATATCATTGAAAAGCACCAGAATAAATTTCCTAAGATAAGGTCTAAATACATAATTCATCAAATGAATGTTGCAGGGCATTAGACAATCCAAATGCAATCACTAGAAACTCATAGTGGCCATCATGGGTTTTGGCTGTTTTTTCAGTGTCCTCCTCTCTTAGCCTAATTTGGTGATAGCCTAATTTGACATCAAATTTAGAGAAAATAGTTGCACCCCACAGCTTATCCAAAAGTTCATCTATTGTGGGTATGGCGAATTTGTGATAAGGCCCTATAATCTACACAAAAATGCCACCATCCATCTTTTTTTCTTTACTAATATACTGGACTAGAAAAAGGGCCTCTTAGCCTACGTTTAATGATAACTGCTCCTAGCATTTCTTTCACCAGCATCTCAGTCTCCTCCTTTTGTTAGTGAGGGTATTGGTATGGCCTTAGATTAGGTGGTTGTGCACCTTCCTTCAAGTGTATGGCATGGTCTCTACTCCTATTGGGTGGTAGTTGACTTGAGGAAGAAAACAAGGATTCAAAGTCCTTCAGCAGCTGCTGTAAATCTTCTTGGTCCATCCCAGAATCTTGCTCTAGGTCATTGCTAAAAGTCCCAAGCTCTAGTAAATACCCTTACTCTCCTACTCTTAGTACCCTTAACATGGCTTTGAGAGAGACAACCATCTTAGTTTGAAAATGATCACCCTATAATATCACCTTTTCCCGTTCCCATTCAAGCCTCATAGTTAACGTCATCCAATTTGCCCCTACTCTCCCAAAGATATTAACCACTCCACTCCCAGCACAGCATCAGCCCCTTCCAGCTAAAAGGGAAAGAAATTGAGTAATGACAACCCCTTAAATTCCCACAAATACACCCCTGCGAATTCCACTTCCCTTCACTTGATATTCATTCCCCATTGTTACAGCAAATGTTCAGCTTATTGACTACTTCCAAGGAGATGAAATAGTGGTTGGTGCCCCTATCAATGAGGATCACATTCTCTTTTCCCCATAAAATTCCTCTCACTTTAATGGTTCTCGGGGTATTGATCCCCATCGATGAATTTATAGATAGTTCCATGAGGTTCTCTTCCAACACTTCTTTGCTCTTCAATTCGCTATCCCCTTCACCACACTTGTCCTCCTCATCAGTGTGAACAATTAAAAGCCGGAGTCCTCGCAGCTTGCACCTATGATTGAGCTTGTATTTTTCATTGCAACAAAAACATAGTCCCTTATCCAGCTTGGCCTGATATTCAGCGTTCGAAAGCCTGCAACAATGACGTTCCCTCTGAGGTGGAAGAACCCTCCCTTCCATTCTCATCTGTTTTGGCCATTGCATTTCCTCCAGAGCCATTGAAATTGGACTTGGTTTTGTCATTGGGTTTAGCTGAGCTTTGGTAAGGTCCACTCAACGAAGTGATGACCCCAGGACTTCTCATAGAAAAGTCAGAAAGTATGTTGGACCCAGTCAACTCTTTAGTCTTGGGTTGCAAGGATTTCAGCTCCCTAACCTACTCGAAGGTCCGATTCTTGTCTTCTACCTTTTGAGCTAATGACATAACAAGACTTAAGCTGCTCAGCCCAAGCAAGCATACCTCCATCTTCTCCTTATCTCTCAGGCTGAAGAATAAAGCTCCCTTCAAAAGTTTATCAAACATATCCTGGGGCGATGTCCATAGGAGTTCAAATTGTGCCCTGTACTCCGCTGCGGATCCCATTTGTTTCAAGGACATTAGTTCTTTGTGACCACTCCCATCTTGTCAGTTTCTAAAACTCTCTAGAAGTTCACTTTTAAGCTCTTCCCACTGTGTGATTGGTGCCCAAGCATCCCTCCACTGCAACCACTTCAAAGTGGCTCCCTCCAGGCACGCCATCATTGCTTGCACCCTCTTTCCCTCTACCACACTATTCACTTGGAAGTTCCTCTTGGGGCGAAATAGCCATCCCCAATGGTCCTCCCTCGTGAAAACAAGGAGATCGAGCCTCCTTGGAAAGTTTTCATCCCTGTGATCCTCCATAAACATTGACCCTGAATTCCTTGAGGCTTGCTCCTCCAGACTCTTTCCTTTCATTTCATTGGCAATGTACTCCAGCATGAAGTATGAACTCCTTGAGAGCATTCACCATCTCCTTAATGTCACTAATTCCCCTTGCACCTCAATTACTCCCTTCTCCAGCAACTCAACTCTATTATGCATTCTCACATTCACCATCACTCCCTGATTTGAACCACGTTCTGATATCAAAATGATAGAGCCTAGTTAACAGTAGCAGGATTAGATTACAGACTGCAATTAATCCTGTAGTTTCCTACCGCACTCAGTTCCTTACAATTGAACCCAGAGGTTGCTGACAGTTCAAGGAGCCAGTCACACTTCCCTTCCCCTTCTTATTCTGTTTCATAATGAACTACTCTAACTGACTAGGCCCACTAAAGCTTCTGGATTGCCGCTTGGCCTAGATTGCTGAATGCTCAATCATTGGCATTACTGTCAGCAGGTGTTCTCATCCCTGGATACTTTCCACTGTCCTATCCCTCATGTTTCCTTCTGTACACCCTCTTAATCTGGGGCCTAACAAAAGACTAGTACTCTACATTTCGTTTTGATTAGTCTGTTTGTTCTCCATTTTTTTTCCCTGTTTTTTGGCCATGTGATCTTTGGTGTTCTAGAAAATGCAAGAAGTGCCTACCTTTAGATATAAGCCTTGGATTATAGGTATTGTGCCATTGTATTATGGAGATCTTGAAGTTAACGTTTTTCTTCATGAGTAGATATCTGTTTATGAGGACTAAAACTCTTTTTCTTTTTGGGCAAAGGGGGAATTTCCTTTTTTTTTGGGAGGGAGTTGAGTAGTTTTAAGCAAACCAAATTATTTCTTGTTATAAAAATAATTATTATTGGGATGTATAGTTTATTGTTGTTTAATTAGTCATTAATCATGTGGCACCTACAGGGGTAGAATGCTTTTGGATGTGGATTTGTTTGTGGTGATTCCCAAAATTTCTGTTTTCTAGGTTTTGAGATTCTAAATTATAACACTTAGTACTGGCAGACTGTTTGATTTGTTTGTGCTTCCATGGAAATCTTAGAGCTGTTGTAATGGAAGCTCATCTATTTTCCGTCAACTGGGAGTTTTTGGGAGGTAATGGCTCACTCATAATAAAGCCTGTTCTGCTTGCCCATTGCAGGATATAAATGAGGAATGGATTTCAGACAAGACTCGCTTCTGCTATGATGGTTTGAAGAGGCAGAGGTTAAGTGACCCTATGATTCGTGGTTCTGATGGGCGCTTTAAGGCTGTGAGCTGGCGTGACGCTCTTGCTGTGGTTGCAGAGATTGCCCACCAAGTTAAACCAGAAGAAATTGTTGGAATAGCTGGCCAACTATCTGATGCTGAGTCCATGATAGCACTAAAAGATTTCTTGAACAGAATGGGGTCAAATAATGTGTGGTGTGAAGGGATTGGCGTAAATACTAATGCTGATTTGCGGTCAGGATATATTATGAACACTAGCATTGCTGGTCTTGAGAAAGCAGATGTTTTCTTGTTGGTTGGTACCCAGGTATATCACTATTTTCAAATGTTTGTGCTACTCCTTTGACAATTTAATAATTCCTGTTTTATAATATTGGAAGGAAAATGATATATGCACAACCATCGTGGACATGCGTGTTCAATCTGAACTGTTTAGAGAAAGTTAAATGGAGTCCAGTACGAATTCTAATAGTTCCCATGGGATGGTAGTGGAAAGTTTGTGGAAAAAGGTTGTGTATATATCATTGCTCTTATTGGAATGCAATTAATTTTATAATACAAGAATTATTATTTTCCAAACATTATATTCAACCTTATTCTTGCATTGGCTTGGGTTACTGTCTTCCTTTTCTTTTTCTTTTTTATTTTTTTTGTATTTTTTGGGGTGGGGGGACGGGAAAGTCATTTTGTTGAATGGGTAAAATGACTGTCAAGAAAATAAGAAGTATTTCTTATTTTATATTTGAGTTTATCGACGGCTTACATATCATGCTGGGGTCTTCTCTCTGAATTAATTGGTAGTGAACCTCTTATTACTGGGTGAATGAATTTGATGCTTCTTGTGTCATTTATTATCTAGTCTTTGCGTGTTCACTGTCAAATTTGCAGCCACGAGTAGAAGCTGCTATGGTTAATGCAAGAATACGGAAGACAGTTCGAGCAACCCAAGCCAAGGTTGGGCACATTGGGCCTGCTACTGATTTCAACTATGATCATCAACATCTTGGGACTGGCCCAGAGACACTTACTGAACTTGCAGAGGGTCGACACCCCTTTTGCTCAGCTATCTTAAATGCCAAGAACCCTGCAATCATTATTGGTGGTGGGCTTTTTCACAGGAAAGACAAGGATGCAATTTTTTCAGCTGTTGAAACCATTGTGAAAAATGGGAACGTTGTTAGACCTGACTGGAATGGCCTTAATGTATTGCTTCTCAAAGCCGCCCATGCTGCTGCTCTTGACCTTGGACTTGTGCCCCAATCCGAAAAAAGCGTCGAGTCTGCCAAATTCGTGTATCTGATGGGTGCTGATGACATAAACACGGACAAGATCCCAGAGGATGCTTTTGTTGTATATCAAGGTCACCATGGAGATAAGAGTGTATATCGTGCCAATGTCATTTTGCCAGCAACAGCATTCAGTGAGAAGGAAGGGACATACGAAAATACTGAAGGATGCACTCAACAAACCTTGCCTGTAGTTCCTACAGTAGGTGATGCCAGGGATGATTGGAAGATAATTCGTGCTTTTGTCTGAGGTGGCCGGATTGCAATTACCTTATGATACAATTAGTGCCATTCGGGCTCGAATTAGGACAGTAGCGCCCAACCTTGTGAACATAGATGAGAGAGAACCAGCTACATTTTCAACTTCACTAAAACCTGACTGTGCTGTGAAGATAAATTCGACTTCATTTGGTACTGCTGTTGAAAATTTCTATATGACCAATTCAATTACTAGGGCATCAAAGATAATGGCACAATGCAGTGCTATGCTGTTGAAGAAGTGAAGCATGGATTTGTTTTTGTTCAAATAAGAGCGCGGATTCATGTTTTTCTTTTCCTGGCCACGTAAGACACACATTGGCAAAAGCTTCATGCAGGTCGGAACTACCTAATAATTTTAGTGTGGACTTCATTTATTCCACATATGTAATATGCAATGTAAAAATACCACATTTTGGGCCTCTTGCCTGTAAAATTTGGGTTTTCCAGCTGATGGTGAAAGTTCACTCATGTTGTTTTACTGGTCAGCCACCATCCTCTCCATTCTAAAAATTGTAGTTTCACTTTCGTAGCTTATTCTTGGTATTGTTATGGCATTTACAAAGGGAGAAAAGTTTTAGCAGTGAAAGACAGCCAAATTTTATCAGGAGAAATTAGTGTCTAGCCTGACATGAATGGACTACAAAACTTTCAAGGGCTTAGATTGATGTCAGTACCATACTGTAAGCCACTGATCTTTACAATTTTCATATGGAATTTCCTCATATTTCACTATTGGCTTAACCCCTTCTAAATAACAGCCAAGTCAGGAACCTCCTACCCAAGGATTTTTAAAATATGTCTGAATGAAATACTCAAACAGTAGTTCTCTATTATCATAAATTAAAAATTACAAAAAGTTTATTTACAAGAATTTAAATTATTATATTTATTAAATTTTATAAATTGAATTATGAGATTTAATAAATTTAATATTTTTTATTTATTTTGTAAATATTTGATATGCTACTTTTTGTAAAACAATTATTTTCTCTCCAACAATACCTGAAATTAGAAGATGGCAAGAAAACTTTTGAGAGAAAAAAAAATTGGGATAAAAAAATTTTTAACCAATGCAAATTAGTTCAGTAAAAAGAATTTGGACACTTTAAGTAAATTGTTTTGATTCAGATCTTATATATATAAAAAAATTATTTAAAAAAAGTCCTTATTTAAATACTTTACTATAATTAAAACAAATTAATTTTCACATACCAAACAAAAAATTCTTCAAAAAAATTCAAAAAAAAAATGTTATGTTTGCGATTTGTTTGACTTCTTGTTACACATTTTAACAGCATCTGAGGCAAATTTTATGCTGATTCTGTTAAAAGCGTGAACCCTCAGGTGCGGGGCAACTACATTTTGTTTACGGCTATAACCATTTTGAAGTCAAAATGGTGAAGCTTATGGCAGCAGGAATATAGGTTCCACTGTCATATTAGAGCCATTACATTTATGAGTAGGAGACGATCAAATGCAGCATTAGATTACGATGGGTATTTTAGTAAAAATTCTATTTTCCTGGCAGGTTGAAACAGCCGTTGTTAGCAGATAGCAATATCGCTGTGTCACTGATTAAACCGGAAAGGGTCATTTTAAGGTAAACAAAAAAAATGCCATTCATAAATCGACATGAGAACTAATCTTTCTTCTTTACATTTTACTTCTAATATTGCCATTCATAAAGCAAATGCATCAATCTGTCTCTGAATATTTTTTGACTGCCTTGTGACTAATATATCATGTCCAGAGTTTTGGTTACGTATCTACCATCTCACAGAATCTGCATTATATATTCCTAAGTCTAATATATGCAAGACTGCCAATACTACAGTTACTGTGTTGGTTTCAATTTATTTTCCTAGTTCTTGTCAAGATGGTATCTAAGAACGTAAAATTTGTACAATTAAAAAAGACAATATATTTAAACAATACATATAACTATTGTAGTTATGACTCATGCGAAGTGAATATAGTCCATCAACTTCTGCTGAGTTACAGGAGTTACTTCTGCACCTTTGAGCAAGAAGCAATACCACTCTGATTATATGAACCTTCCCAGTTCCTTCCATCAAAATACTTCGTTTCGACATGTGTTAGCGTTCCAGGGTCAACACACCTGAATGTGATTGCAACCCCATCTGGGTTTGAGCGTGGATAATAGAATGAGGATATGCCACAGATTTTGCAGAAAGTGTGTTTTGCAGTGTGAGTGCCAAAGGTATAGGTTGTAAGAAACTTCCCTGAATCTCCCAAAAGCTCAAATTTATCAGCAGGCACAATAAAGTGAGTATTAGCTCTCATATGGCAGTCTGAACAGTTGCAACACCATGCCACAACACTGGAAGGAGCATGTGCTTTCCACTTCACACTCTTGCAATGGCACCGTCCAGTATGCACTACTGTCTCAGATTCCATTACAGGGTTCTCAATTATTGAAGTTCTTACAGGAACGTTGGTTTCTGCAAATATGCAGGCAACGACTTGTCAACTATAAACTTTAAGGCAAAGAGAAAGCCTTTGGCAAAGACAATTGCGGTAGGTCTCCTAAACCAAAATTAACTGAAGGCAACATTTACACCACTTGAGGTGGCATTTGAAAGTTCAAGTACACGGAGCTCATCAACAAATGAATTCTGCGCAGCATAAATATTCATGAATATTGAAGCTCTAGACAACGTTGATTATGGTAATTGATATTTATGTTCTCAACAAATTCTGATTTCATCCACAAAGAAAAATGATTTTTGTATGTGCGTGTGTGTGTGTGTGTGTGTGTGTGCGCGTGTTGGGCGAGGGTGGGGTGTTGTCGTACAAAAGTTAATACAATCTGCAGTTTGCAGATCCAAGTGAGCAATCCCTTGAGGCTCATATGAATGAAACATGGGAGGCATTGGGAAATTTGAAAAAATGAATGCTCACATACTGAATAACATAATTCTTGCAGTACAATTATGTTTCTTGATTAGGTTCTAAGATCTAATGAAGTTTTTGACCAACGGGTTCACATGATTTGATATGCTACCAATTATTAAGTCAGATAGATGGTCAAAGTTCAACAATCCACGCAAGACAAAAAAACTTTAGTTTGCACAAAATATCTCATCTTCCTCTCCACGGACTACTATTGATAAATATGTTGCTTCAATACGCAGTGAAAAGGCATAAGGATAGGTGCATCCGGGTGCAGTGAATAGCTGCATCCTACCCAGATGGACACATATTGCCTGTGCTTCCATTGAGACAAACATTTCAACTTGAAGGTCAGAGGAGATGTCATTTTTATAAGACAGAAGATACTACAAAATCCTTATACACTAAAACAACTCAGCAACCTCCCTTTTGCCTGCATCCCAAATTTGTACACACACCCACCCAAAGACTCTCATTATCAAAGTTGCAAAGACCAGGCTGTTTTAAAGGTGGGACTCTGACACAAGCTTAATAACGTGAGACCATATCTTTGATGATATAGAATCAGCAGGAAGAACAAAACAGAAATAAGTAGCTGGTAGTTCATTTACAAGGGCAATAATAGATTTTAAGCAGTAAGCTCATCAACATCTTAGTAGGACCAGGATTTGCAGTAATTTTAAATCGATGAATCGAAAACTACCATTAAATTGAGTTTTTACCTGAAGAGATGGATGGGCCGCCAGATGCTCACTGCCACTGCCACCGAACACGAGAGAGGCATCTTCGCTGTGTCTATCTCGTTTTAACATTTAAAGTTCTTGACTTTTCCCTTTCGATACCGACCAATCAATGCAGTTCGTTCTTTTGGTCTAGTTTCAACAAATGGTTAGGTACACCAACACTCGCCGGTGACCAATAGCTCAACTAACAGTGCCAATTTTCCTTCGAATCCAGCATGGTTCTACGCCCTCTAATTTCCATCCCGTGTAATATAGGCTCATATATTCACTTAAGGAACAAAAAGAAGTAGACCAATACTCAGCATAATTTCCACAGAAAGCTAACATCAAAATTTCACATACTCCAACAAAATACTCAACCAAGATTTGACCAAAAAGATATTCACATAATTCTTATAAAAGTTTACGCATGATCTTGACTAAAAGGCCAAAAAGGTATATAATTAACACTATAATTATTATAAAAGATTAGTATAATTAATCTGAATAAAATATTAAGTGAAACTTAACAATTATGAAAAATTTAATATTTGGCATTGGTTATTATGGTGTGTGGCCATATTATGCATACGTTCTTAAATATATAAATTTTGTATTTTTTTATATCTTTATTCACTTTTGTTTTTTAATTTATTTTGGTGCATATATAACATTTTCCTATACTGACTAAGTAGATAGTGGTCACGCAGGTGGTGCCTCAATTTTCTTAAACACTCATTTAGATTCTCATTATTCGTATAATCTTAGAAGTAAACAAAACATATATTTTCTCATATTTTTTTATATTTTTATTTTTCTCCTCTATTGATTTATATCTACAATATATATATATATATAATATGTAAAAATTACGTACATATATCATTTTTTCTCATTTAAGAATTCCATTAGCATATTTTAATTTTGCCTTGGCTTTCACTTTTAAGCTCACAAGTCACACCAGCTCAATTTTATTTTTCCTTCAACAAGTTTGTTATTAAAAATAATAAATAAAATAATTGAAATAGGTCAAGAGCCTATAATTGAGTTCTGTATTAAATTGTGAGCCACAGTACCGATATTGCTCCCCATATGTTGTACCGTTAGTTCAAGCCCACATCATTGGAGCATTTAGAGCGTTAAGCATACTGATATACTTCTATATTATATTTCACACATTTTTCCTGGTATAAATGTGACAAAGTGTGAATTTGAATTCCATAATACAATTTAAATTATTCATTACTAAATTATATCTAATGACTTTATTTCACATACTTTTTTTCCTAAAATTTTACACTCTTCTCCCACACCTTTAAATGTTTGATGTGATTGTTCTACGTGATTAAGGTTGTATTTTATAGATCTTTAGTGTGTTTCAGATTTAGTTTCTACAAGCTCTTTTTTTTTTTTTTTTCTTTTAAACTCCACAAGCTCTTTTAAATATGTGTAAAATGCCAGTCTCTCATTAGATGAAAGACTTAGGAAAGTGGTTTTTTAGTCTCACTGATAGTATTTAGCTCGGATTAGCACCAGAGACTGGGACATATGCTGGGGTGCATGTAATTATGATTCTATTTTACTTTGGGCCATTCATTTTTCTATCTATTTGTGCTTTTTCTATACAAAAATGGTATTTCTAGGACCGAGGCTTCACTAAATGCTCAGCCTGTTTTATGTAGATCATTGACTTTTTTTCTCACAATTCAATTTAATAAATTTATTGATAAAAAAATTTTATATTATAAAAATTAAATAAAAATAAAAATCGATTTAATTTCTATTTTTCAAAATAGTTTAATTATTTATTTTACAACAAGAAAACAATAAAACTTGGTTGATACTATTATTTTGAGCAACTAGTTTCTAAAATAGTTTCCTATAAATCTATTATTAAAACAGTAAATAGCAACCATTTAAAAGATGTTTTTATTCCCCCATCTTTATGTTGTTCTGAAAATCCATACAAATACAGAGAGAAGCCCTGTTTTCATTAATGGTACATTCGTAATTCTTGAGAATCTCATCCCATCACGCGTTTCCTCATCTTCGCATACTCTCTCCGTCTCCTTCTTCCCTCTCTGTAACCATCTCTTCTTTAGTTCCGAAGCCGGAATCAATGGCGTTGTAGGACAAAAAGTATCAAACGCCTTGAGCAGTCTAGCTAGCAAAATGTGCAGGCTATCTCAAGAGTATTACACCGATGGCGAGAAGAGTTTCCTTCGCTAGCCCCTACACTCTTTGTTTGCTTTCTCACTGCTTTCTCTTTTCTCTTAAAAAGTAATTCGTTTCTAACTTCATATCTCAATTTTATTTGATTCTATTGTGTTCGGTAATATTGAAGAGCTCTTCTTCGTTTCCTTATTCTCTTTCAAATCATCAATATCTTGTGAGGATATGAGAAAGTGTTCATTATTTGAGGTTGATGAGTTTTCGCCTTTCGGATGACAACCGGTCTAGTATTGATAGCTCTGTACATCGTATAAGTGCAATTCGGAATTGCAAAATGCAAATTATTGGCCTTACATTCCGGATGGGTTGAGCGGTACCTGGAGGTGCAGAAATCATTCGTGATTTTGGTTGAAGATGGACGTTCTATCTTGGTAATAGGATCTACTGGAGTGGATAAAACAACCTTAATAAGGAAGGTGCCAAGTTCCCAATGTAAATATGCAGCATAATGTATGTACTAATATCAATCCTTTTGCTTTAACAGATATCTTCTACTGTACAGTAAGACTTTCGAAAATTTTCTCGTCTATGATTTTACTTTTATTATTTCCTTATGCAGGTTATGATTGAAGCAGTTGAAAACCATATGCCCGAAACCATTATAATTGATGAAATTGGAACAGAGCTTGAAGCATTAGCAGCCAGTACGTTTGCTCAAAGATGAGTTCAATTTGTTGGTACTGCACAAGGAATGACCATTGAAAATATAATAAAAAATCCTCGACAGATCCTTGTTGGTGGCATTGAGGTGTGATGCTGCTCTTTTCATTTTCCTTTCAGTTTTATGAACTACGATGATATATATATATATATATATATATATATATATATATATATATATATATTGATCTTTTCTTTCTCCCTAATTCAAAGAATGAAGCAATCTAGAAGTTTGAAAGATATATCAGTAGTTATATGTGATGCTTGCCTTCCTTGGTTGTTTTGAAAGGAAAGGCCCTCCTACATTTACATGTGCTGTTGAGATTATATCTAATCCTGATCGAATGTCATGTTCACCACAAATTAGATATAACTGTGAATGCCATTTTGACAGCTATTCCTAAGTTACTATAATGTAACATTTTAATTAATATCTAACTAATATAATATTTTAATAGTTATTTAGATTGAAGTTTAGGAATTTCTTCATAACAGACTGCCAAAATTTAGCCGTGTTTAAAATGTCTGTCATCATATTAAAATTGCTATTTGAAGTGCGAGTTTGGCTTAATAGTTATTTATGTGTGCATGATGAATGATTATAAACGTGTTAATTATTTATAGTGTAGTACATACAACGTAAATCTGGTGGAGTTAATCAATGCCAGATGAAAATTTCTCAATTCTAATACAAAATTAATTTGATAACAATGGAACAAAAGGGCTAATTTTATCATCTCAAATAGGAGTAAGAAACTTATATCTATCTAGCATTTTTAAGTTTAGAGGACTAAGAAGAATTTTACTTTACTAGTTGCTTAAATTTGATAATCATTCGTTATTTTTGTTTTATTCAAAATAATTTTATAATATCTATTTACAAAATTAAAGTTATCATAAATATTTTTTTTAAAAAATAAACCTAATAAGTTTTTTTAATTTTAAAACTTAATAAAATTCATCAAATATGTTTTTAGTCTTTTAATGTTTCAAAACTATTTTTCAAATAATTTTATCAAATGGATTTTTTGTTTATTTTTATTCTGTGAACAAATTTTAAAGAATAATTCTATGAAATGATTTCTAAAAGCAAAAAAATAAAATCAAACAAGCCCTAAGATTATGAAAATAATGAAATTGCTATATATTGTTTGAGATTATTTGTGTGCCAATCTTGGCCTTTGTCACTGTTATATCAAAGACTTGACAGTATTACCATATTGATCTCCTCTATTATAGTCCTCTTATTGTTAGAACAGGCTGTTTCTGCTCAACCAGCTTGGGTATGGTGAGCGTGCGCATAATCCAACCAACCCACATCCAACCCTAGCCATTGAGAAAGTTGTTTCGCAACAAGCAAAGCTTTGGATAACGCAGAAATCAACCTATCAAATTTAATGTCAACATGATTTGGGGTACCAATCTTTTATTGAACAAGAATGTCAGAACTTAGAAGCATACGAGATTAAATATATGAGAATATTGCTATCTTAAAATTAAAGTACAGAAAAGTAATTATACTTGTTTGGTTTAGGAGTTCATGTAGGGAATCAGCTTGGGACTTGTATAATTTTCTTTTGATTATAGTACATTTTGGTCCCTCACACATGATATCAGTTAATTTGGTTTCTCATTATTCAATTTCATTAAATTGTTCCTTGGAAGATGGATACCCTCTTAATCAAATCCCTCCATCTGTTATCTGTTTTGTGGGTTAAGTTCATTTAGGCCAATAAAACTCAGGATTGACTGTACATGCCTTAAATATATTGATGTTAAGATTGTTTAAGTTATGTTGACTCTTGGACTGTTTTCTTAGTTTCTAATTTAGGACGTCAAAACATCTATCATTGGTGGTATACTACAGGGGACACTTCAGTGACCCACCAAATGTTACTTATGTGGGAGGTTAAGTTGACTAGTGGGACAATTGTGACTCTGAACAACTTTCATTGCCAGAAGTTTGTAAATCATTAAAGGAAATTGGATATAGAAAATGTTATGAATGCTAGTGGCTAATACCCGGTAAAATATTAGGGGAAGGGTTAAGACTGGTAGTTCAAGAGCCACAAATAATGATGAAGATATTCATGGTATTCCCATTCATTGCACATATGACATACTTGAGCTGTTCATCGAGCACTTAGTGAGACACAAATAGTGTCACTTGATGACATGGTGAATGTCGAAGATGACCTTCATGCATGTTGAAGCTTCTAATAATGATGAAGATATTTATAGTGTTCCCATTCATTGCACAGATGAATTTCAATACGGAATAGAAAGCGAATCAAGTGAGCCTACTATGGAGGAAGTTAATAATACAAAACTGAATAGAGATAATTAATCAAGTTTTTATAGGACTTATAAAATGGGATGTCCAAATAGTTATGAAGAAGATTATGATAATTTCTTTGACAAATTTGCTAAGTTAATGCCAGATGACATACGTGGTGGGCAATTTTTGGAAGTTTGGAACCTCACATGTGGAAGAAACTACTAGATCTAAAGCCAATTTATTCGGGAGTCCATTTGAGGGAGAAGATCAATACTAATACAATGATATGCATAGTGTTTATGATTTCTGAGAAAAAGTAAATTAGAATTTGCTCAGTTCAATCAAAACACATAGTATGGTGAGTTTAAATTTTAGATAGGCATGGAGTTTCCAAATCTTAGTGTGTTCAAATAAGTTGTTAGGGACTATACGGTTCGTATTAGAAGGCCAATCAAGTTTAACAAAAATGATAAGTTAAGGTACTAGACAAAATGCAAGAAGCCACGTCCATGTACAATTTTATGTTTTTGAGTCAAGGACTTACAATAATACCGTATAAAGATACAATGAGCATACTTGCATGAGAACATTAGAACTCCAACAAGCTAATTCTAACTGGTTATCAAAGAAGTTTGCTCCCATATTTGAACATTTCATCAAATCCAGTGGGTGGAGATATCATAAGCTACCTCAAGACCACTTTCAATATCAATGTCTCTGAAGGTAAAGCCTATAGATCATGGTCTAAAACAAAATTTCTCATGAAGGGAAGTGAAAGGAAGCAATATGCAAGACTTAGGGACTATTGTGAGAAATTAACAAATAAAGGAACTAGAATACAATTAGGAGTAAATAAAGACTTAGGGACTATTGTGGGGTATTAAGGAATAAAGGAACTAGAATACAATCATGAGTGAATAAAACTTGAGCAAGGGGGTTGGGGATGAGCCTTGGCTCATGTAGTCAACTTGGGTTTCTCAACCCCTCCCCCCAAGTTCAATCCCTTGCCTCACCCAAATGTACCAAAAAGAAAAGAGAACAAAGAAAAACTTGAACAATGGCTACCACCATAGTTTGAAAGAGTATACATATGCTTTTAGGCATGCAAAGAAAACTTTCTAACTAGTTAATGGTTGGGATATTGTGAAGGACAATTTGGTAGCAGTGACACAAGATGGGAATAATGGATTTTACCCAATTGCAATGGAAGTGGTGGTTATAAAGACCAAGGACTCATAGAGTTAGTTTTTAACTATACTATTAGATGATATTAGATCAATACAAGAGGTGAAGCTTTATTAGTGATAAACCTAAGGTAAAGACATTTCATTGATTTGATCAATATAACATTATACCCAAACATGTATGATTACTAATTAATGCACTATCTTTCTTCTTAAAAAAATTTCAAAGCTTTATTTTTACATTCAATGAATTGTTACTAGGAGTATATAAAAGATATTATGTAAGACACGTATAGACCAATTATGCCAAAAGTTCAAGAGTGTTGACTATAGAAATAAATTGTGGGATTGTGTTTGAGTAACTAAAACTACAAGAAATTAGTAGATTATCGATGAATTTATGAATTAAAATCCTTTGGTAAGTATATTTATTTGTGGATAGATCATTCGTAAAAACAAATAAATATGTCAGTAATTTTACTAACATATTTCAAGTTTTGTTAGTAAATGTAACTAAAAGCTTCTTGTGCATGGGTAGGAAACACTAACTATCAAATATATCAAAGGTCAATTTGTTGGCATGCTTACTAACAGATTGGCCACTGGTAAATTTGATACTCAACTCCCAATATCCCTTGGATTAGTCAAAGTACTATCCATTGGTAAATTCGTCAATGATAACTTAAAAATATTTTTCAGCACATAATTTTATATTATCAGCTAGTATTCAAAAAAATTTGCTGGTAACTTTCATTTTAAGTTCACTTTCACAACCTCCCCTTAGAAACTCTTGTTCTACTTCTTGTCTCTCATCTTTGACTTCTCTTTACGCTGGACTTTAGTATTTTGTATATTTTATGTTTTGTATTTAAATATAATTTATAGGTTTTATTTTTTTCTTCACAAATATTCTTATACTTCTATTTTTTTCCTTTTCAACTACACCCTAACATTGAATACCAAAATTAAAAGATCAGATCGTTGAACTATCTTGAACTCAAAACTCATCTGCCCAAGATGGCACAACCAAGCTTAAAACCCAAACCCACGATCTTAGAACTCTCCTAGCCTGCAAATTTATGAATTACGCATCTTAACATATTTCACCATTTTTAATTATGTGTAAAGAATTAGAAGAGTACCTTCCTCATCCAATGTATTTAAAATAAGTGGACCATAATTTTTTCCAGATTAATTGTTGTGTTCAGATACTTATCCGGTTGGAACTTGTCTGAAGAGCAGGATCCGTGCTTCTTCCACTGCCGTTGCCAGAATGCCGTGCTATTATCAAAGTCAGTGGCATTAAATAAATCGGGCCAGTATTTGAACAGACCATTTCGAAACCTCTTCATCCACATGAGTATAACAAGAAAAATGACATACCTTGTAAATTTATTTGGGGTGAAGCAAAAAGCAATTTATGTACACATGCAGATGCAGGCTTGGAAGATGACACCCACAGACACATGCATATAATATTATGTACGTATTCTTTAAAATAGAGACTTAAAACCGTATAATTCAGTGGTCTCGCTTCACAATACTCTAATTTTTCTCGAGCGTTATTCGATTGTGGCCAGAGTCCATGAATGGTAAACTTTTGCTCGGGCACAGTCGGATTGCAGGTACGTGGATTAGATTTGTTCGCCTTGCAGACAGCGTTTGGCCATTGTCAGGCTAGCAAAAGAAAAATCAAATCCCGGTTTTCTTCCCTTACCAATCTCGCTGTTTCCTGATCCTACCCGTGTTACGGCAAGAAAAAACAAATTGAAGTGTTTCATGATATATGTCTAGCATAAATTAGCAGTTGATTGGGGGAGGGGGAGGGGGAGGGGTAAAAGGATAGCTACACTGTTTCATGATATACAGCGTTAGCGAGCAACAGTTGATCAGGGGGTTTTGCATCTAATCACAATAAGTTTATGAACAGCTAATAAAGTGAATGAGAAGAAATCACTCTCCAGTAACTTATGCTTTATAAAAGGAAAAATTTATTTACACATGGGCATATGTATGCTTTGTGTACAATTAAAAAGAGGAATTTTTCTTTGTGATTGTACACACAATACACTTATACCAACCTACGAGTTATATCAACACTCTTTATAAAAAGCTCCATACCACATTACTGCTTATGTTATTAATTGAATTAACTTTTATTTGTTATGATTGAGAAAAGGCATTCAGGACTGAATCGATTGGTATATCTAGTGTGTGTATATTTATACTGCTTGGCAAAAGCTTAATGCATGTCGGAACTACCTAATAATTTTAGTGTAGACTTCATTTGTTCCACATATGTAATATGCAATGTAAAAATACCACATTGTAGGCCTTTTGCCTGTAAAATTTGGGCTTTCCAGCTGATTGTTCACTCATGTTGTTTCGCTGGTCAGCCACCATCCTCTCAATTCTAAAAATTGTAGTTTCACTTTCGTAGCTTTTTCTTGGTATTTTTGCGGCATTTAAAAAGGGAGACAAGTTTTAGCTGTGAAAGACTGCCAAATTTCATCAGGAGAAATTAGTGTGTAGCCTGACATGAATGGACTACAAAACTTTCAAGGGCTTAGATTGATGTCAGTACCATACTGTAAGCCACTGATCTTTACAGTTTTCATATGGATTATTCCTTTGGAAAGTGCAAAGATTACCGATCCGCCATGTAAAGACAGGTAGTAGTAGAAGTAGAAAGTGATGCTGCTAGAACACGAGCAAGCAAATTTGTAAAATTGGGGCCTTTCTTGTTTTTATAAGCTGGAAAAGTAACTCGTTCGCCTATGGCCTGGGAGCTGGCATTTTCCTGAGTTTTGAGAACCAGAGGTTGATATCGGTGATTAATCCCGATATACCTCTTTATATACTTATCACGAATTTCCTCATATTTCACTGTTGTCTTAACCACTTCTAAATAACAGCCAAGTCAGGAACCTTCCACCCAAAGATTCCTAAAATATGTACGAATGAAATACTTAAATGGCATTTCTCTATTATCATAAATTAAAAATTATTGAAAGTTTATTTAAAAGAATTTAAATTATTATATTTATTAAATCTTATAAATTTAACTATTAAATCTAATAAATTTAATATTTTTAATTTATTTTGTAAATATTTGATATGTTACTTTTTGTAGGACAATCATTTTCCCTCAAATAGTACTTAAAGTTACAAGATGGTAAGAAAACTTTCGAGAGAGAAAAAAATTGAGATAAAAAAAATCTGTGATCAGTGCAAATTAGTTTAAGTAAAAGAGGCTCAGGCATTTTAAGTAAGTTATCCTGATTTAGATATTGTATATGAAAAAAATTTACTTGAAAAACGTCCCTACTTAAGCATTTTATTATAATTCAAAAAAATTAATTTTTACTTATCAAGAAAAGGATACTTCAGAGAAATTTCAAAAAATAAAAAATGTTAAGTTTGCAATTCGTTTGACTTGTTAAACATATTTTAACAGCATCTGAGGCAAATTTTATGCTGATTCTGTTAAAAGCGTGAACCCTCAGGTGCGAGGCAACTACATTTTGTTTAGAGCTAGAACCATTTTGAAGTCAAAATGGTGAAGCTGATGGCAGCGGGAATACAGGTTCCACCGTCATATTAGAGCCATTATATTTATGAGTAGGAGACGACCAAGTGCAGCTTTAGATTACGATGGGTATTTTAGTAAAAATTCTATTTTCCTGGCAGGTTGAAACACCCGTTGTTAGCAGATAGCAATATCGGTCTGTCACTGATTAAGGTAAACAAAAAAAATGCCATTCATAAATCGACATGAGAACTAACCTTTCTTCTTTACATTTTACTTCTAATATTGCCATTCATAAAGCAAATGCATCAATCAAATGGGTAAAGCTAGATGTCTCTGAATATTCTTTGATTGCTATGTGACTAATATATCATGACCAGAGTTTTGGTTAAGTATCTACCATCTACACAGAATCTGCATTATATATTCCCAATATATGCAAGACTGCTAATGCTACGGTTACTGTGTTGATTTCAATTTATGTTCCTAGTCCTTGTCAAGATGGTATCTAAGAAGGTAAAATTTGTTCAATTAAAAAAGACAATAAATTTAAACAATACATGTAACTATTGTAGTTATAACTCATGCGAAGTGAATATAGTCCATCATTACAGAAGTTACTTCTACTGAGTTACAGGAGTTACTTCTGCACCTTTGAGCAAGAAGCAATACCAGTCTGATTATATGAGCCTTCCCAATTCCTTCCATCAAAATGCTTCATTTCAACATGTGTTAGCGTTCCGGGTTCAACACACCTGAATGTGATTGCAACCCCATCTGGGTTTGAGCGTGGATAATAGAATGAGGTTATGCCACAGATTTTGCAGAAAGTGTGTTTTGCAGTGTGAGTGCCAAAGGTATAGGTTGTAAGAAACTTCCCTGAATCTCCCAAAAGCTCAAATTTATCAGCAGGCACAATAAAGTGAGTATTAGCTCTCATATGGCAGTCTGAACAGTTGCAACACCATGCCACAACACTGGAAGGAGCATGTGCTTTCCACTTCACACTCTTGCAATGGCACCCTCCAGTATGCACCACTGTCTCAGATTCCATTACAGGGTCCTCAATTATTGAAGTTCTTACTGGAACGTTGGTTTCTGCAAATATGCAGGCAACGACTTGTCAACTATAAACTTTTAGGCAAAGAAAGAGCCTTTGGCAAAGACAATTGCGGTAGGTCTCCTAAACCAAAATTAAGTGGAGGCAACATTTACACCACTTGAGGTGGCATTTGAAAGTTCAAGTACACAGAGCTCATCAACAAATGAATTCTGCGCAGCATAAATATTCATGAATTTTGAAGCTCTAGACAACGTTGATTATGGTAATTGATATTTATGTTCTCAACAAATTCTGATTTCATCCGCAAAGAAAAATGATTTTTGTATGTGTGTGTGCGCGCGCGTTGGGCGAGGGTGGGTTGTTGTCGTACAAAAGTTAATAAAATCTGCAGTTTGCAGATCCAAGTGAGCAATCCATTGAGGCTCATATGAATGAAACATGGGAGGCATTGGGAAATTTGAAAAAGTGAATGCTCACACACTGAATAACATAATTCTTGCAGGACAATTATGTTTCTTGATCAGGTTCTAAGACCTAATGAAGTTTTTGACCAACAGGTTCACATGATTTGATATGCTACCAATTATTAAGTCAGATAGATGGTCAAAGTTCAACAATCCACGCAAGACAAAAGAACTTGTAGTTTGCACAAAATATCTCATCTTTCTCTCCACGGACTACTATTGATAAATATGTTGCTTCAATACGCAGTGAAAAGGCAGAAGGATAGGTGCATCCGGGTGCAGTGAAAAGGCATAAGGATAGCTGCATCCTACCCAGATGAACACATATTGCCTGTGCTTCCATTGAGAGAAACATTTCAAATTGAAGGTCAGAGGAGATGTCATTTTTATAATACAGAAGATACTACTAAATCCTTATACACTAAAACAACTCGGCAACTTCCCCTTTGCCTGCCATCCCAAATTTGTACAAACACCCACCCAAAGACTCTCATTATCAGAGTTGCAAAGACCTGGCTATTTTAAAGGTGGGACTATTGACACAAGCTTAATAACGTGAGATCATGTCTTTGGTGATACAGTACCAGCAGGAAGAACAAAACAGAAATAAGTAGCTGGTGGTTCATTTACAAGGGCAATAATAGAATTTAAGAACTAAGCTCATCAACATCTTAGTAGGACCAGGATTTGAAGTAACTTTAAATCGATGCATCGAAAACTAACATTAAATTGGATGATAACTCATAAGTTGCCATCACCTTCCGCTTTCAGAGAAGAGCTTCTCATAAATATTAATATTTTCAGATTGTTTATGCTATAGTCAGCTTCCTGGCCGCTGAAATCCCTTCACCATTATCAGAATTTCATGAATATCATATTCGTACTGTCCCACACCAGAAAATGCAGCAACAAATTTCTGAGAAACAACTCTTTTTAACAATCAAGTTTCTTCTTTGGTTTTTATAATTTTTTTTTAAATGCATTAGTTGCCTAATTCCAACTGCAAAAAATGTATGATTCTCAAAAAGAAAAAAAAAAAATTTCTTTTGTTGAAAGCTTGAAATCAACAACTAACAATAGCAAAGAGTTGGTCACTCTAACTGAGAAGATAACACTCAGAAATACAAGGGCATAAAACGACAAGATTAAGTTAATTTGAGTTACAAAAAGCAGAAGCTTTGTTAATTGGTTGTCCTCTATCAATCATACACATAATTGAATGCTAGAAAGTACTACTAAACAGGCAACAGGGAATCAGATTCAACAGCAAAACATGCATCTACCAGAAAACCGACAAAATGAATCAAAGGCCAGAAAAATCCTTGTCTGACAAAGAGACAGGGCCAGTAACCTCAAATTGGTAACCTATGAAATGAAATATAAGATGGAGAAGTCAGGGGGAGTTGAGTTTTTACCTGAAGAGATGGATGGGCCGCCAGATGCTCACTGCCACTACTACCGAACACGACAGAGGCATCTTCGCTGTGTCTATCTCGTTTTAACATTTAAAGTTCTTCACCTTTCCCTTTCGATACTGACCAATCAATGCAGTTCTTTTCTTTTTTGTCCAGTTTCAATAGATATGGTTGGTTGAAGTACACCAATACGCAGCATAATTTCCACCGAAAGCTAACATTAAAATTTCACACACTCCGCCAGGAGTCCTTGGCTCGTTGGCACATGCAGCAGTTACCGAACTTGCAGTGTGCGAGTTCGATCCGTTAGTTCCCGCTATCCTACACTCCCTCGTGGAGTCACTTATCACCAAGAAAAAAAAAAATTTCACACACTCCAACAAAATATTCAACCAAGATTTGACAAAAAAGGTACGACATAATTATTATAAAAGTTTGCCCATGATCTTGACTAAAAAGCCAAGAAAGATATAATTAACAATATAATTATTATAAAAGAATAATATAATTAATCTGAATAAAATATTAAGTGAAAGTTAACAATTATGAAAAATTTAATATTTGGCATTGGTTATTATGGTGTCTGGCCATATTATGCATACATTCTTAAATATAAAAATTTTATATATTTATTTTATATTTTCTTATATCTTTATTCTCTTTTATTTTTTAATTTATTTTTGTGCATACATAATATTTTCTCATTACTAAGTAGATAGTGGTAGCGCAAGTGGTAGCTCAATTTGTTTAAACACTCATTTAGAGCCTTGATATGCATATAATCTTAGAAGTACACAAAACGTATATTTTCTCATATTTTCTTATATTTTTATTTTTCTCCTCTATTGATTTATATCTATACTATATATATAATGTGTAAAAATTATATGCATATATCATTTTTTCTCATTTAAGAATTCCATTAGCATATTTTAATTTTGCCTTGGTTTTCACTTTTGAGCTCACAAATCACACCAGCTCAATTTTATTTTTCCTTCAACAAGTTTGTTATTAAAAATAATAATTAAAATAATTGAAATAGGTTAAGAACCGATAATTGAGTTCCGTACTAAATTGTGAGCCACAGTACCAATATTGCTCCCTATATGTTGTACCGCTAGGTCAAGCCCACATCATTGTAGCATTGAGAGAGTTAAGCATATTGACATACTTTTATATTACATTTCACGCATTTTTCCTGGTATAAATGTGACAAAGTGTGAATTTAAATTCCATAATGCAATCTAAATTATTCGTTCCTAAATTATATCTAATGACTTTATTTCACATACTTTTTTTCCTAAAATTTTACACTTTTCTCCCAGACCTTTAAATGTTTGATGTGATTGTTAAGGTTGTATTTTGTAGATATTTAGTGAGTTTCAAATTTAGTTTCTACAAGCTCTTTTTTTTTTTTTTTTTAAACTCCACAAGCTCTTTTAAATATGTGTAAAATGCCAGGCTCTCATTAGAAGAAAGGCTTAGGAAAGCGGTTATTTAGTTTCACTTATAGTATTTAGCTCGAATGAGGACCAGAGATTGGGATAAATGCTATGGGGCATGTAATTAAGATTCTATTTTACTTTGGGCCATTCATTTTTCTATCTATTTGTGCTTTTTCTATACAAAAATGGTATTTCTAGGACGGAGGCTTCAGGAAATGCTCAGCCTCTTTTATGTGGATCACTGACTTTTTTTCCTCACAGTTCAATTTATTAAATTTAATAAATTTATTGATAAAGAAATTTTATATTATAAAAATTAAAGAAAAAGAAAAATTGATTTAATATCTAATTTCCAAAACAGTTTAATTATTTTTTTACAACAAGAAAACAATAAAACTTGGTTGATAATATTATTTTGAGCAAATAGTTTCTAAAATAGTTTCCTATAAATCTATTATTAAAACAGTAACTAGCAACCATTTAAAAGATGTTTTTATTCCCCCATCTTTATTTTGTTCTGAATATCCATAAAAATACACAGAGAACACCTGTTTTCATTAATGGTACATTTGTAATTCTTGAGCGTCTCCTTTTCTTCACATACTCTCTGTCTCCTTCTTCCCTCTCTGTAACTATCTTTTCTTTAGTTCCGAAGCAGGAATCAATGGCGTTGTAGGACAAAAAGTATCAAAGGCCTTGAGCAGTCTAGCTAGCAAAATCTGCACGCTATCCAATTTGAAACTCCGATAGTGACTCCGATGGACCTCAAGAATATTACACCGATGGCGAGAATAGTTTCCTTCGCTAGCCCCTACACTCTTTGTTTGCTTTCTCACTGCTTTCTCTTTTCTCTTACAAAGTAATTCGTTTCTAACTTCATATCTCAATTTTATTTGATTCTATTGTGTTCGGTAATATTGAAGAGCTCTTCTTCGTTTCCTTATTCTCTTTCAAATCATCAATAACTTGTGAGGATATGAGAAAGTGTTCATTATTTGAGGTTGATGAGTTTTCACCTTTCGGATGACAACCGGTGTAGTATTGATAGCTCTTTACATCGTATAAGTGCAATTCGGAATTGCAAAATGCAAATTACTTACTCTCCTGGGATCCTTTGATTGTTGTGAGTTTCTTCTAGATATTTTTTAATTTCATGTATGCTTTGTTGTAACTTCGAATTATGTGTTTATGGTCCTGTGATTGTCAAAATATGTTTAGATAGCGTGGCTGTATGCGTCTGTCAATTCGTATTCAGACATTCCTGACTTCAATTAATTATCAGTGGCCTTTGACATCAAGAGTATTTAACTATTTATGCATAATGAGGCTTTGTCTGTGCAGAGAGATTGCTAGGATGCTGGCAGATGAGTTCATGAAGCGTGTTGTAATGGTGGATACATTGAATGAGATTGGAGGTGATGGAGATAGCCCTCATGCAGGCATAGGTCGTGCAAGGAAGGTGCCAAGTTCCCAATGTAAATATGCAGCATAATGTATGTACTAATATCGATCCTTTTGCTTTAACAGATATCTTCTACCGTACGGTAAGACTGTCGAAAATTTTCTCTTGTCTGTGATTTTACTTTTATTATTTCCTTATGCAGGTTATGATTGAAGCAGTTGAAAACCATATGCCCGAAACCATTATAATTGATAAAATTGGAACAGAGCTTGAAGCATCAGCAGCCAGTACGATTGCTCAAAGATGAGTTCAATTAGTTGGTACTGCACATGGAATGACCATTGAAAATATAATAAAAAATCCTCTACAGCTCCTTGTTGGTGGCATTGAGGTGTGATGCTGCTCTTTTCATTTTCCTTTTGGTTGATCTTTTCTTTCTCCCTAATTCAAAGAGTGAAGCAATCTAGAAGTTTGTAAGCATATATCAGTAGTTATATGTGATGCTTGCCTACCATAGTTATTTTTAATAGACATTCATTTCAATAGTGTAACCCTTGGGGGTGAGGAAGCGAGGAAAAGAAAAGTACAGAAGACAATTCTTGAAAGGAAAGGCCCTCCTACATTTGCATGTGCTGTTGAGATGATATCTAAACCTGATCGAATGTCGTGTTCATCATAGATTAGTTATAACTGTGGATGCCATTTTGGCAGGTATTTCTCAGTTACTATAATGTAACATTTTAATTAATATCTAACTAATATAATATTTTAATAGTTATTTAGATTGAAGTTTAGGAATTTCTTTCTTCATAACAGACTGCCAAAATTTGGCCGTGTTTAAAATGTCTGTCATCATATTAAAATTGCTTTCTGAAGTGCGAGTTTGGGCTTAATAGTTATTTATATGTGCATGATGAATGAGTATAAATGTGTTGATTATTTATAGTATAGCACATACAATGTAAATCTGGTAGAGTTAATAAATGCCAGATGAAAAATTCTCAATTCTAACACAAAATTAATTTGATAACAATGGAATAAAAGGGCTAATTTTATCATCTCAAATAGTACTAAGAAACTATATATCTATCTAGCATTTTTAAGTTTAGAGGATTAAGAAGAATTTTACTTTTACTAGTTGGTTAAATTTGATAATCATTCGTTATTTTTGTTTTGTTCAAAGTAATTTTATAATATCTATTTACAAAATTAAAGTTAACATAAATAATTTTTTTTAAAAAAATAAACCTAATAATTTTTTTTTAATTTTAAAACTTAATAAAATTCATCAAATATGTTTTTAGTCTTTTAAAGTTTAAAAACTATCTTTAGAATAATTTTACCAGATTTTTTTTATTTTTATTCTGTGAAATAATTTTAAAGAATAATCCTATGAAATGATTTCCAAAAGCAAAAAAATAAAAATAAAATCAAACAAGCCCTAAGATCATGAAAATAATGAAACTGTTTTCTATATATTATTTGAGATTAGTTGTGTGCGAATCTTGGCCTCTGTCACTGTTATATCAAAGACTTGATAGTATTACCATATTGATCTCCTCCATTATAGTCCTTCTATTGTTGGAACAGGCTGTTTCTGCTCAACCAGCTTGGATATGGTGAGCGTGCACATACTCCAAGCAACCCACATCCAACCCTAGCCATTGAGAAAGTCATTTCGCGACAAGCAAAGCTTTGGATAACGCAGAAATCAACCTATCAAATTTCATGACAACATGATTTGGGGTACCAATCTTTTATTGAACAAGAATGTCAGAACACAGAAGTATACGAGATTAAATATATAAGCATATATTGCTATCTTAAAATTAAAGTACAAAAAAGTTATTACACTTGTTTGGTTTAAGAGTTCATGTAGGGAATTAGCTTGGGGCTTGTATAATTGTCTTTTGATTATAGTACATTTTGGTCTCTCACACATGATATCAGTTAATTTGGTTTCTCACTATTCGATTTCATTAAATTGTTCCCTGGAAGATGGATAACCTCTCAATCAAATCCCTTCATTTGTTATCCGTTTTGTGGGTTAAGTTCATTTAGGCCAATAAAACTAAGGATTGACTGTATATGCCTTAAATATATTGATGTTAAGATTGTTTAAGTTATGTTGACTCTTGGACTGTTTTCTTAGTTTCTAATTTAGGACGTCAAAACATCTATCATTGGTGGTATACTACAAGGGATACTTCAGTGACTCACCAAATGTTACTTGTGTAGGAGGTTAAGTTGACTAGTGGGACAACTGTAACTCTGAACAAATTTCATTGCTAGAAGTTTGTAAATCGTTAAAGGAAATTGGATATAGAAAATGTTATGAATGCTAGTGTCTAATGCCTGGTAAAATATTAGGGGAAGGGTTAAGACTTCTGAAGACAAATGTAGACTGGTAGTTCATGAGCTACAAATAATGATGAAGATATTCATGGTATTCCCATTCATTGCACATATGACCTACTTGAGCTGTTAATAGTGTCACTTGATGACATGGTGAATGTCGAAGATGACCTACATGCATGTTGAAGTTCCTAATAATGATGAAGATATTTATAGTGTTCCCATTCATTGCCCAGATGAAATTCAATATGAAACAGAAAGCCAATCAAGTGAGCCTACTATGGAGGAAGTTAACAATACAAAATTGGATAGAGATAATTAATCAGGTTTTTATAGTTATGACAATGCATTTGATAGGGCTTATAAAATGGGATGTCCAAATAGTTATGAAGAAGATTATGATAATTTCTTTGACAAATTTGCTAAGTTAATGCCAGATGACGTACGTGGTGGGCAATTTTTGAAGGGAACCTCACGTGAAAGAAACTGCTAGATCTAAAGCCAATTTATTTGGGAGTCCATTTGAGGGAGAAGATCAATATGAATACAATGATAGGCAGAGTGTTTATGATTTCTGCGATGAAGGGGATGATGAGAGGAGAAAAAGTAAATTAAAATTTGCTCAGTTCAATCAAAACACATAGTATGGTGAGGTTAAATTTTAGATAGGCATGGTGTTTCCAAATCTTAGTGTGTTCAAACAAGTTGTTAGGGAATATACGGTTCATGTTAGAAGGTCAATCAAGTTTAACAAAAGTGAAAAGTTAAGGTACTAGGCAAAATGCAAGAAGCCACATCCATGTACAATTTTATGTTCTTGAGTCAAGGACTTACAATAATACCATATAAAGATACAGTAAGCATACTTGCATGAGAACATCAGAAGTGCAACAAGCTAGTTCTAACTGGTTATTAAAGAAGTTTGCTCCCATATTTGAACATTTCATCAAATCCAGTGGGTGGAGATATCATAAGCTACATCAAGACCACTTTCAATATCAATGTCTCCGAAGGTAAAGCCTGTAGATCATGGTCTAAAGCAAAAATCCTCATGAAGGGAAATGAAAGAAAGCAATATGCAAGACTTGGACTATTGTGAGAAACTAAGGAATAAAGGAACTTGAATACAATTAGGAGTAAATAAAGACTTAAGGACTATTGTGAGGTATTAAGGAATAAAGGAGCTAGAATACAATCATGAGTGAATAAAACCTGAGCAAGGGAGCTGGGGATGAGCCTTGGCTCAAGTAGTCAAGTCAACTTGGGTTTCTCACCCTCTTCCCCTAAGTTCAATCCCCTGCCCCACCCAAATGTACCAAAAAGAAAAAAAAAAAACTTGAACAAGGGCTACCACCATAGTTTGAAAGAGTATACATATGCTTTAAGGCATGCAAAGAAAACTTTCTAACTGGTTAATGGCTAGGATTTTGTGAAGCACAATTTGGTAGTAGTGAGACAAGATGAGAATAATGGATTTTACCCAATTGCAATGGAAGTGGTGAATATAAAGACCAAGGACTCGTAGAGTTAGTTTTTAACTGCACTATTAGATGATATTAGATCAATACAAGAGGTGAAGCTTTATTAGTGATAAACCAAAGGTAAAGACATGTCATTGATTTGATCAATTTAGCATTATAGCCAAACATTAGAGAAAGTTAAATGGGGTCCGATATGAATTCTAATAGTTCTGTTAGTGTCTCATGAGTTAATGGTTAGTGATGTTTGATGTTGTTTGGATTTGTTATGGTTTGTCCTAGTTTCTAGGAGTCAGTAGTTGTTATGGTTTCTTGTTTTTGGATAAAATCTGTTCTGTTCTATTGTTATTTTTCAGGACAAGGTAGTGAGTTGGTGTTAACGTGTCTTAGTGGCAAAAAATGCTAAGTTTGTTCAACTTTCAGTTATTAGAGTCAATATATATGTTGTCCTTATGGCTTTAATAAATATTCCTATTTCTTCCTTTAGTTTTTTGCCGAGTGTTGCTATTGTAAAATTCAGTTTTTGCTGCAGATTTTTTTACTTTTTGTCCTTTAAGTAACAGCAGTGGTATCAGAGCTCCCTTGATCTTAAGGGACTTGTGTGTGAGTGACTTGTGAGAATTGATTTAGAGGTGTGTCTGCATCCATCCAAGCTGAAGGCAAGATGGAGGCAGGATTGAGTGCTTTTTCAGCCATGGCTCCACCAGTGTTTGAAGGAGAAAATTATCAAGCTTGGGTAGTGAGAATGAAAGCCTATCTTGAGGGTTGTAATTTTTGGGAAGCTGTGGAAGCAAACTATGAAATTGCTCCTCTTCCTTAAAATCCAACTTTGAATGAAATCAAGTATCACAAGGAAAGGACAACCAGGAAAGCAATGGCCAAAGCTTGTTTGTATGCTGCTATTTCACCAACCATCTTCAACAGAATCATTGCGTTGGAATTAGCAAAAGCAATGTGGGACTTCCTTAAGGCTAAATACCAAGGAGATGAGAGGATCAAAAGCATGAAAGTGCTGGATTTGATAAGGGGGTTTGAGAGATAGCAGATGAAAGAGTCAGAGACCATCAAAGAGTACTCTGATAGATTGATTGACGTTGCAAACAAAGTGAGGATTTTAGGCATTAACCTCTCAGATAGTAGGCTAGTGCAGAAGATTCTTGTCTCTCTGCCTGAAAGGTTTGAGGCAACCATTGCCTCTTTGGAGAACACCAAAGATCTATCAACTATCAAGTTGGCAGAGTTGCTTAGTGCTTTGCAGGCACAAGAGTAGAGGAGATTAATGAGGCAAGAAGGAAGTATAGAAGGAGCTTTGAAGACCAAAGTGTGGCAGAATCCTGGAGGAAAAGACAAGAGGTCAAAAGGGACGAAAGGGAATGGCAGTGGCTTTGAGGTTGCTGCAAAAGAAGGAAGTACAAATGCTTCAAGCATTAACATAGGGGAAAGATTTCCACCTTGTCAGCATTGTGGAAGAAGGAACCATCCACACTACAAGTGTTGGAGGAAGCCTGATATGAAATGCAGAAGGTGTCATAAGCTAGGACATGCTAAAGCTATTTGTAAGGAGAAGAATACTCAGCATCAAAGTGAGGAACAAACTGCAGTATAACAAGAGGTAGACCAATTGTTTGTTGCTTTTTGTTTCTCTTCTTATGCTTCAAGTGATAGTTGGCTTGTTGATAGTGGTTGTACAAACCACATGACAAGTGATAAGAAGTTGTTTAGAGACCTTGATAAGTCAAAACGATCCAGGGTGAGAATTGGAAATGGAGAATATATAGTTGTGAGAGGTAAGGGCACTGTAGCCATAGAGAGCTATGTGGAAACTAAGCTCATTGCTGATGTGTTGTATGTGCCTGAGATTGATCAGAACCTGTTGAGTGTTGGTCAACTGCTAAAGAGGGGTTTAAGTTAATATTTGAAGAAAGAAAGTGTTTGATTATTGATCCAAGTCGATAGGAATTGTTCATAATTAAGATGCGGGGCAAGAGCTTTACTTTGAATCCACTGGTGAGGGAGCAGGTGGCATTCAAGAGTCAAGTTAGTGTTTCAGAGACTTGGCACAAAAGGCTGGGTCACTTTCATCACAAGGGTCTGCTGTATATGCAGAGGAATGAGCTGGTGCATGGCTTACCAGATTTGGAGGAGCAATTCCAAAGTTGCAGGGCTTGTTTGCTGGGCAAACAAACTAGGCTTCCTTTCAAAGAATCCACTTGGAGAGCTAATGAGAAGCTGCAGCTGATCCACACTGATGTTTATGGTCCTCATTCAACTCCATCACTAAATGGCAGCAGGTATTTTATCATTTTCATTGATGATTTTACTCGAATGTGTTGGATCTATTTTATGAACCAAAAGTCAGAGGTTGTAAAAGTTTTCCTAAAGTTTAAATAGTGGGTGGAGATTCAAAGTGGCCATGAGATCAAGGCCATCAAATCAGACAATGGGACTGAGAGTATACTTTAGAAAGATTCAACTCTTTTTGTGAGGAGGCAGGCATTGAGCATCAATTGACTGCCCCTTATTCTCCACAACAAAATAGGGTTAGTGAGAGAAAGAACAGGACTATTATGGAGATGGCTAGGTGTCTGTTGCATGAGAAGAATTTGCCAAAGAAGTTTTGGGTAGAACTAGCAAATACAACTATTTTTTTGCTGAATAGGTTGCCTACAAGGGCTGTGGATAAGAAAACTCCATATGAAGCATGGTTGGGTATGAAGCCTAATTTGAGGAACCTCAAAGTGTTTGGTTGTCTATGTTTCTCTCATGTTCCACAGGTTAAAATGGACAAGCTAGGAGAGAAGGCTGAGCCAGGAATTTTTAGTGGCTACAGTTTAGTTTCCAAGGCCTATAGAATTTTTCAACCTCAGACTGGAAAGGTGGTGACTAGCAGAGATATTCAGTTCCTAGAAGATGAGCAATGGAATTGGACAACAGAGTCTTAAGTCAAGCATCAGGAGGAGTCATTGGAGCCTAATGAGTTGGTGGATGATCAACCAATTAGAGGGACAAGGTCACTTGCAGACATATAACAAAGATGCAATGTGGCTGTTCTGAAACTTGTGGGATATAAAGAAGCTAAGGGAGATAAAAAATGGGAAGCTGCAATGAAGGAGGAGCTATGCATGATAGAGAAAAACCAGACTTGGGAGCTAGTAGAAAAGCCTCAAGACAGGAAGGTGATTGGAGTTAAGTGGGTCTTCAGGACAAAACTTAATCCTGATGGCTTAGTGAATAAATACAAAGCTAGATTGGTGGTAAAAGGGTATGCACAGATCTGGGGAGTAGATTTCTTAGAGACTTTTGCACCTATAGCAAGATTGGATACCATCAGAATGTTGTTTGCATTGGCAGCTCAAAAGTGATGGAATGTCTATCAGTTGGATTTGAAATCTACCTTCGTGAATGGTGTACTTCAGGAAGAAATCTATATTGAGCAGCCAGAAGGTTTTTATACCAGGCCAGGAGGAGAAAGTGTATCTATTAAAGAAGGCTTTGTATGGTTTAAAGCAAGCTCCCAAGACTTGGTACAGCAAGATGGATGAGTACTTGCAAGGCTTAGGCTTCGAGAAAAGCCTAAGTGAATCAACACTCTATGTTAAAAAGGTTGCTTCTGACATAGTTGTTGCTTCTCTCTATGTTGATGACATGCTGGTGATAGGGAGTGATGGTGCTTAGATTAATGCATTCAAGCAGGATATGATGAAAGTGTTTGAAATAACTGATCTTGGTGAGATGGCTTATTTTCTTGGGATGGAAATCAAACAAGATCATAATGAAATTTTCATATGTCAAAAGAAGTATCTGAAGGAGATTCTAAGGAGATTTGATATGGAGGAGTGCAAGAGTATGAGTACTCCAATGAATCAAAAAGAGAAGCTACAAAAACAAGATGGAGTTGAACCTGCAAATGAAAGTGTTTACAGGAGTTTAATTGGCTGCCAATGTATCTCACTGCAACCAAACTAGACATCATGTTTCCTATAAGTGTCTTGTCTAGGTTTCTCAATTATGCTAGTGAGTTGCATATGGTGGCTGCAAAGAGAGTGCTAAGGTATCTTAAAGGTACTCTTTCATATGGAATCAAGTTTTGCAAGGTTCAAATATTTAAGCTGCAGGGATATTCTGACAGTGACTGGGCAGGAACAGTTGATGATATGAGGAGCACATTTGGATATTGTTTTTCATTTGGATTTGCTTGTTTTTCTTGGTGTTCAAAGAAGTAGGAGATCGTGGCTCAATCAACTGTAGAAGTTGAGTTTATTGCAGCAACTGCTGCTATGAATCAAGTTTTTGGTTGAAGAAGCTGATGGATGATCTGCATTTGGAGCAAGAGGAAAGTATAGAAGTATTTGTGGATAATCAGGCCACTCTAGCCATATCACAGAACCCTGTGTTTCATAGAAGAACTAAACACTTTAAAGTCAAGTATTATTTCTTGAGGGAAGTGCAAAGAGCTGAAAAGGTGAAGCTGGTGCATTGCAGCACAGAAGATCAGATTGCAGACATATTTACTAAGTCTTTTCATATTGGTCGATTTGAGTTTCTTAGAGCAAAATTAGGTGTGTGCAGCTCATGGTCCAGGAGGAGAGTGTTAGTATCTCATGAGTTGATGGTTAGTGATGTTTGATATTGTTTGGATTGGTTATGGTTTGTCCTAGTTTCTAGGAGTCAGTAGTTGTTATGGTTTCTTGTTTTTGGATAAAATCTGTTTTGTTCTGTTGCTATTTTCAGGACAGGGCAGTGAGTTGGTGTTAACGTGTCTTAGTGGCAGAAAATGTTGAGTTTGTTCAGCTTTCAATTATCAGAGTCAGTATATATGTTGTCCTTATGGCTTTAATAAATATTCCTATTCCTTCCTTTAGTTTTCCGCCAAGTGTTGCTGCTGTAAAATTCAGTTTTTGCTGTAGATTTTTTCTTTTTTGTCCTTTAAACAACAAGAAGTTCCCATAGGCTGGTAGTGAGCATATGTTTTCTTATTGGTTGGTACCCAGGTATATCACTATTTTCAAATGTTTGTGCTACTCCTTTGACGATTTAATAATTCCTGTTTTAAAATATTGGAAGGAAAATGATATATACACAACCATCGTGGACATGTGTACAATCTGAACTGTTTAGAGAAAGTTAAATGGGGTCCAGTATGAATTCTAATAGTTCCCATAGGATGGTAGTGGAAAGTTTGTGGAAAAATGTTGTGTATATATCATTGCTCTTGTTGGAATGCAATTAATTTTATAACACAAGATTATTATTTTCCAAACATTATATTCAACCTTATTGTTGCATTGTCTTGGGTTTCTGTCTTTTTTTTTTTTTGTATTTTTTGGGGTGGGGGAACGAGAAAGTCATATTGTTGAATGGGTAAAATGACTGTTCAGAAAATAAGAAGTATTTCTTATTTTATATTTGAGTTTATCTACTGCTTACATATCATGCTGGGCTCATCTCTCTGAATTAATTGGTAGTGAACCTCTTATTACTGGGTGAATGAATTTGATGCTTCTTGTGTCATTTATTATCTAGTCTTTACGTGTTCACTGTCAAATTTGCAGCCACGAGTAAAAGCGGCTATGGTTAATGCAAGAATACGGAAGACTGTTCGAGCAAACC
The DNA here is from genome assembly GCA_037013595.1 of Dicorynia guianensis. Classification (NCBI taxonomy): domain Eukaryota; kingdom Viridiplantae; phylum Streptophyta; class Magnoliopsida; order Fabales; family Fabaceae; genus Dicorynia; species Dicorynia guianensis. Next base: position 15,655,461 of record JASUAB010000002.1, on the reverse strand, counting down.
AAGCCAAGGTTGGGTACATTGGGCCTGCTACTGATTTCAACTATGATCATCAACATCTTGGGACTGGCCCAGAGACACTTACTGAACTTGCAGAGGGTCGACACCCCTTTTGCTCAGCTATCTTAACCAAGAACCCTGCAATCATTATTGGTGGTGGGCTTTTTCACAGGTAAGACAAGGATGCAATTTTTTCAGCTGTTGGAACCATTGTGAAAAACGGGAACGTTGTTAGACCTGACTGGAATGGCCTTAGTGTATTGCTTCTCAAAGCCGCCCATGCTACTGCCTTGGGCTTGTGCCCCAATCCAAAAAAAGCATTGAGTCTGCCAAATTCGTGTATCTGATGGGTGTTGATGACATAAACACGGACAAGATCCCGAAGGATGCTTTTGTTGTATATCAAGGTCACCATGGAGATAAGAGTGTATATGGTGCCAATGTCATTTTGCCAGCAACAGCATTCAGTGAGAAGGAAGGGACATACGAAAATACTGAAGGATGCACTCAACAAACCTTGCCTGCAGTTCCTACAGTTGGTGATGCCAGGGATGATTGGAAGATAATTCGTGCTTTGTCTGAGGTGGCCAGATTGCGATTACCTTATGATACAATTAGTGCCATTCGGGCTCGAATTAGTACAGTAGCGCCCAACCTTGTGAACATAGATGAGAGAGAACCAGCTACAATTTCAACTTCACTAAAACCTGACTGTGCTGAGAAGATAAATTTGACTCCATTAGGTACTGCCATTGAAAATTTCTATATGACCGATTCAATTACTAGGGCATCAAAGATTATGGCACAATGCAGTGCTATGCTGTTGAAGAAGTGAAGCATGGATTTGTTTTTGTTCAAATAAGAGCGTGGATTCATGTTTTTCTTTTCCTGGCCATGTAAGACACTTCTTGGCAAAAGCTTCATGCCTGTCGGAACTACCTAATGATTTTAGTGTAGACTTCATTTGTTCCATATATGTAATATGCAATGTAAAAATACCACATTGTAGGCCTTTTGCCTGTAAAATTTGGGTTTTCGAGCTGATTGTTAAAGTTCACTCATGTTGTTTCACCGGTCAGCCACCATCCTCTCAATTCTAAAAATTGTAGTTTCACTTTCGTAGCTTATTCTTGGTATTGTTACGGCATTTAAAAAGGGAGAAAAGTTTTAGCTGTGAAAGACTGCCAAATTTTATCAGGAGAAATTAGTGTGTAGCCTGACATGAATGGACTACAAAACTTTCAAGGGCTTAGATTGATGTCAGTACCATACTGTGAGCCACTGATCTTTACAATTTTCATATGGATTATTCCTTTGGAAAGTGAAAAGCTTACTAATCCGCCATGTAAAGACAGGTAGTAGTAGAAGTAGAAAGTGATGCTGCTAGAACAAGAGTAAGCAAATTGGTAAAATTGGTGACTCTCTTGTTTTTATAAGCTGGAAAAGTAGCTCGTTCTCCTATGGCCTGGGAGCTGGCATTCCCCTAAGTTTGGAGAACCGGAGGTTGATATCGGTGATTAATCCCCATATACCTCTTTATATACTTATCACGAATTTCCTCATATTTCACTATTGTCTTAACCACTTCTAAACAGCAGCCAAGTCAGGAACCTCCCACCCAAGGATTCCTAAAATATGTATGAATGAAATACGCAAATGACGGTTCTTTATTATCATAAATTAAAAAGTATAAAAAGTTTACTTTAAAAGAATTTAAATTATTATATTTATTAAATCTTATAAATCAGAAAATTTAATAATTTTAATGTTCCTCATTTATTTTGTAAATATTTGATATGTTACATTTTGTAGAATAATCATTTTCCTTCAAACAATACCTGAAGTTATAAGATGACAAAAAAATTTTCAGGGGAGAAAAAAATTGGGATAAAAAATTTTTTGACTAATGCAAATTAGTTCAAGTACAAGAGATTCCGATACCTTACGTAAGTTATCTTAATTTAAATTTTATGTGTGAAAAAATTTATTTGAGAGAAATTTCTACTTGAATACTTTATTGTAATTTCAAAAAATTAATTTTTACTTACTAAAGAGAGGAAACTTCAAAGAAATTAAAAAGAAAAATGTTATGTTTGCGATTTGTTTGACTTGTTAAACATATTTTGACAGCATCTGAGGCAAATTTTATGCTGATTCTGTCAAAAGCGTGAACTCTCAGGTGCGGGGCAACTACATTTTGTTTAGGGCTAGAACCATTTAGAAGTCAAAATGGTGAAGCTGATGGCAGCAGGAATACAGGTTCCAACGTCGTATGAGAGCCATTATATTATGAGTAGGAGACGATCAAGTGCAGCTTTAGATTGCGATGGGTATTTTAGCAAAAATCCTATTTTCCTGGCAGGTTGGAACACCCGTTGTTAGCAGATAGCAATATCGGTCTGTCAGTGATTAAACCGGAAAGGGTCATTTTAAGGTACACAAAAAAAATGCCATTCATAAATCGACATGAGAACTAATCTTTCTTCTTTACATTTTACTTCTGATATTGCCATTCATAAAGCAAATGCATCAATCCGTCTCTGAATAGTTTTTGACTGCCTTGTGATTAATATATCATGTCCTGAGTTTTGGTTACGTATCTACCATCTACACAGAATCTGCATTATATATTCCTAAGTCTAATATATGCAAGACTGCTAATGCTACAGTTACTGTATTGATTTCAATTTATTTTCCTAGTCCTTGTCAAGATGGTGTCTAAGAAGGTAAAATTTGTACAATTAAAAAAAGACAATAAATTTAAACAATACATATAACTATTGTAGTTATGACTCATGCGAGGTGAATATAGTCCATTAACTTCTGCTGAGTTACAGGAGTTACTTCTGCACCTTTGAGCAAGAAGCAATACCAGTCTGATTATATGAGCCTTCCCAGTTCCTTCCATCCAAAATGCTTCATTTCGACATGTGTTAGCGTTCCAGGGTCAACACACCTGAATGTGATTGGAACCCCATCTGGGTTTGAGCGTGGATAATAGAATGAGGTTATGCCACAGATTTTGCAGAAAGTGTGTTTTGCAGTGTGAGTGCCAAAGGTATAGGTTGTAAGAAACTTCCCTGAATCTTCCAAAAGCTCAAATTTATCAGCAGGAACAACAAAGTGAGTATTAGCTCTCATATAGCAGTCTGAACAGTTGCAACACCATGCCACAACACTGGAAGGAGCATGTACTTTCCACTTCACACTCTTGCAATGGCACCCTCCATATGTACCACTGTCTCAGATTCCATTACAGGGTTCTCAATTATTGAAGTTCTGACAGGAACGTTGGTTTCTGGAAATATGCAGGCAACGACTTGTCAACTATAAACTTTAAGGCAAAGAAAGAGCCTTTGGCAAAGACAATTGCGGTAGGTCTCCTAAACCAATATTAAGTGGAGGCAACATTTACACCACTTGAGGTGGCATTTGAAAGTTCAAGGATACAGAGCTCATCAACAAATGAATTCTGCGCAGCATAAATATTCATGACTATTGAACCTCTAGACAAGGTTGATTATGGTAATTGATATTTATGTTCTCAACAAATTCTGATTTCATCCACAAAGAAAAATGATTTTTGTGTGTGTGTGCGCGCGCGCGCGTGTTGGGTGAGGGTGGGGCATTGTCGTACAAAAGTTAATAAAATCTGCAGTTTGCAGATCCAAGTGAGCAATCCATTGAGGCTCATATGAATGAAACATGGGAGGCATTGGGAAATTTGAAAAAGTGAATGCTCACATACTGAATAACATAATTCTTGCAGGACAATTATGTTTCTTGATCAGGTTCAAAGACCTAATGAAGTTTTTGACCAACGGGTTCACATGATTTGATATGCTACCAATTATTAAGTCAGATAGATGGTCAAAGTTCAACAATCCACGCAAGACAACAAAACTTGCAGTTTGCACAAAATATCTGATCTTTCTCTCCAGGGACTACTATTGATAAATATGTTGCTTCAATACGCAGTGGAAAGGTATAAGGATAGGTGCATGCCGGTGCAGTGAAAAGGCATAAGGATAGCTGCATCCTTCCCAGATGAACACATATTGCCTGTGCTTCCATTGAGAGAAACATTTCAAATTGAAGGTCAGAGGAGATGTCGTTTTTATAATACAGAAGATACTACAGAATCCTTATACACTAAAACAACTCAGCAACCTCCCCTTTGCCTGCCATCCCAAATTTGTACACACACCCACCCCAAGACTCTCATTATCAGAGTTTCAAAGACCAGGCTGTTTTAAAGGTGGGACTCTTGACACAAGCTTAATAACGTGAGACCATGTCTTTGGTGATATAGTACCAGCAGGAAGAACAAAACAGAAATAAGTAGCTGGTAGTTCATTTACAAGGGCAATAATATATTTTAAGAAGTAAGCTCATCAACATCTTAGTAGGACCAGGATTTGCAGTAACTTTAAATCGATGAATCGAAAACTACCATTAAATTGGATGATAACTCATAAGTTGCCATCACCTTCCGCTTTCAGAGAAGAGCTTCTCACAAATATTAATATTTTCAGATTGTTTATGCTATAGTCAGCTTCCTGTCCGCTGAAATCCCTTCACCACTATCAGAATTTCATGAATATCATATTCGTACTGTCCCACACCAGAAAATGCAGCAGCAAATTTCTGAGTAACAACTCTTTTTAACAATCACGTTTCTTCTTTGGTTTTTATAATTTTTTTTAAATGTATAAGTTGCTTAATTCCAACAGCAAAACATGTATGATTCTCAAAAAGAAAAAAAAAAAATTCTCTTGTTGAAAGCTTGAAATCAACAACTAACAATAGCAGAAGAGTTGGTCATTCTTACTGAGAAGATAACACTCAGAAATACAAGGGCATAAAACGACAAGATTAAGTTAATTTCAGTTACAAAAAGCAGAAGCTTTGTCAATTGGCTGTCCTCTTTCCATCGTAGACATAATTGAATGCTAGAAAGTACTACTAAACAGGTAACAGGGAATCAGATTCAACAGCAAAACATGCATCTACCTGAAAACTGACGAAATGAATTAAAGGCCATAAAAATCCTTGTCTGACAAAGAGACAGGGCCAGTAACCTCAAATTGGTAACTATGAAATGAAATAGAAGATGGAGAAGTCTGGGGGAGTTGAGTTTTTACCTGCAGAGATGGATGGGCTGCCAGATGCTCATTGCCACTGCCACCGAACACAAGAGAGACATCTTCGCTGTGTCTATCGCGTTTTAACATTTAAAGTTCTTCAGTTTTCCCTTTCGATACTGACCAATCAATGCAATTCGTTTCTTTTTAGTCCAGTTTCAATAGATGGTTAGTTGAAGTACACCAATACTCAGCATAATTTCCACAGAAAGCTAACACTAAAATTTCCCGCACTCCAACAAAATATTCAAGCAAGATTTGACCAAAAAAATATGCACATAATTGTTATAAAAGTTTACACTTGATCTTTATCAAAAGGCCAAGGAAGATATATAATTAACAATATAATTATTATAAAAGATTAATATAACTAATCTGAATAAAATATTATGTGAAATTTAATAATTATGAAAAATTTAACATTTGGCATTGGTTATTATGGTGTATGGTCATATTATGCATATATTTTTAAATATATAAATTTTGTATATTTTTTTATATTTTTATTTTTTTAATCTTTTAATTTATTTTTACACGTATATAACATTTTCTTATGATAACTAAGTAGATAGTGGTGGGGTAAATGGTGCCTCAATTTGCTTAAACACTCATTTAGACCCCCTTATTTTAGGAGTACACAAAATACATATTGTTTTCATATTTTTTCACATTTTTATTTTTTTTATTCTATTGATTTATATCTATATATAAAAATTACGTGTACATATCATTTTTCCTTATTTAAGATTTCCATTAGCATATTTTAATTTTGCCTGGTTTTCACTTTTAAGCTCAAAAATCACACCAGCTCAACTTTATTTTTCCCTCAACAAGTTTGTTGTTAAAAATAATAAATAAAATAATTGAAATAGGTTAAGAACCTACAATTGAGTTCTGTATTACATTGTGAGCCACAGTACCGATATTGCTCCCAATATGTTGTACCGCTGGTTCAAGCCCACACATCATTGGAGCATTTACAGAGTTAAGCTTATTGATATACTTCTATATTATATTTCACACACTTTTCCTTGTATAAATGTGACAAAGTGTGAATTTAAATAATACAATCTAAATCATTCGTTACTCAATTATATCTAATGACTTTATTTCACATACTTTTTTTCCTAAAATTTTACACTCTTCTCCCAGACCTTTAAATGTATGATGGAATTGTTCTATGTGATGAAGGTTGTATTTTGTAGATCTTTAGTGTGTTTAAAAGTTAGTTTCTACAAGCTCTTTTTTTTAAAAAAAAAAAAAAAAAAACTCCACATACTCTTTTAAATATGTGTAAAATATTAGTCTCGCTTATAGTATTTAGCTCGAATTAGGACCAGAGACTGGGACACATGCCAGGGTGCATGTAATTATGATTCTATTTTACTGTGGGCCATTCATTTTTCTATCTATTTGTGCTTTTTCGATTGGAGAATGGTGTTTCCAGGACGCAGGATTCAGGAAATGCTCAGCCTCTTTTATATGGATCATTGACATTTTTTTCTCATAATTTAATTTACTAAATTTAATAAATTTATTAATAAAAAAATTTTATATTAAAAAGATTAGATAAAAACAAGAATCGATTTAATTTCTATTTTCAAAAACAGTTTAATTATTTTTTACAACAAGAAACAATAAAACTTGCTTGATAATATTATTTTGAGCAAATAGTTTCTAAAATAGTTTCCTATAAATCTATTATTAAAATAGTAAATAGCAAACATTTAAAAGATTATTTTATTCCCCATATTTATTTTGTTCTGAAAATCCATAAAAATACAGTGAGAACACCTGTTATCATCAATGGTACATTCGTAATTCTTGAGAATCTCATCCCATCTCGCGTCTCCTTATCGTCACATTCTCTCTGTCTCCTTCTTCCCTCTCTATAACTCTCTCTTCTTTAGTTCCGAAGCCGGAATCAATGGCGTTGCAGGACAAAAAGCATCAAAGGCCTTGAGCAGTCTAGCTAGCAAAATCTGCGCGCTGTCCAATTTGAACCGGCCTTGGCCTGACTCCGACAGTGACTTGGATGTTGCTCAAGAGTATTACACCGATGGCGAGAAGAGGTTCCTTCGCTAGCCCCTACATTCTTTCTTTGCTTTCTCACTGCTTTCTCTTTTCTCTTAAAAAGTAATTCGTTTCTAACTTCATATCTCAATTTTATTTGATTCTATTGTGTTCGGTAATGTTGAAGAGCTCTTCTTCGTTTCCTTATTCTCTTTCAAATCATCAATATCTTGTGAGGATATGAGAACGTGTTCATTATTTGAGGTTGATGAGTTTTCGCCTTTCGGATGACAACCGGTCTATTATTGATAGCTCTTTACATCGTATAAGCGCAATTCGGAATAGCAAAATGCAAATTATTGGCCTTACATTCCGGGTGGGTTGAGCTGTGACTGGAAGTGCAGAAATCATTCGTGATTTTGGTTGAAGATGGACGTTCTATCTTGGTGATAGGATCTAGTGGAGTGGATAAAACAACCTTGATAAGGTAATTTTGTCGATAAATGAACAAAATTCGATGTAAGTCTCTGTTTGTCTACAAAACTAATTCGTTTTGCAAACAATTGTGCCAAACTGGCGTGTGTTGCTTTAACATGATTTCCTTCAGTCTCTTTTTTTTTTTTTTTTCCTTTCATTTTTCTCTGTAGATGCCTCTAAAGCAAATTATTACTTACTCTCCTGGGATCCTTTGATTGTTGTGCGTTTCTTCTATATATTTTTTAATTTCATGTATGCTTTGTTGTAACTTCGAATTATGTGTTTATGGTCCTGTGATTGTCAAAATATGTTTAGATAGCGTGGCTGTATGTGTCTATTAATTCGTATTCAGACATTTCTGACTTCAATTAATTATCAGTGGCCTTTGACATCAAGAGTATTTAACTATTTATGCATAAGGAGGCTTTGTCTGTGCAGAGAGATTGCTAGGATGCTGGCAGATGAGTTCATGAAGCGTATTGTAATGGTAGATACATTGAATGAGATTGGAGGTGATGGAGATAGCCCTCATGCAGGCATTGGTCGTGCAAGGAAGGTGCCAAGTTCCCAATGCAAATATGCAGCATAATGTATTTATTAATATCAATCTTTTAGCTGTAGCAGATGTCTCCTACTGTACAGTAACACTTTCGAAAATTTTGTCTTGTCTGTGACTTTACTTTTATTATTTCCTTATGCAGGTTATGATTGAAGCAGTTGAAATCCATATGCCCGAAACCATTATAATTGATGAAATTGGAACAGAGCTTGAAGCATTAGCAGCCTATACGATTGCTCAAATATGAGTTCAATTAGTTGGTACTGCACATGGAATGACCATTGAAAATATAATAAAAAATCCTCTACAGATCCTTGTTGGTGGCATTGAGGTGTGAAGCTGCTCTTTTCATTTTCCTTTCAGTTTTATGAACTATGATGATATATATATATATATATATATATATATATATATATATATATATTGATGTTTTCTTTCTCCCTAATTCAAAGAGTGAAGCAATCCAGAAGTTTGTAAGCATATATCAGCAGTTATATGCGATGCTTGCCTACCTTAGTTATTTTTAATAGACATTCATTTCAATGGTGTAACCCTTTGGGATGAGGAAGTGAGGAAAAGAAAAGTACAGAAGACAATTCTTGAAAGGAAAGGCCCTCCTACATTTACATGTGCTGCTGAGATGATATGTAAACCTGATCGAATGTCGTGTTCATCATAGATTAGACAAAACTGTGGATGCCATTTTGGCAGGAATTCCTAAGTTACTATAATGTAACATTTTAATTAATATCTAACTAATATAATATTTTAATAGTTATTCAGATTGAAGTTTAGAAATTTCTTTCTTCATAACAGACTGCCAAAATTTGGCCATGTTTAAAATGTCTGTCATCATATTAAAATTGCTTTTTGGAAGTGCGAGTTCGGGCTTAATAGTTATTTATATGTGCATGATGAATGACTATAAGTGTGTTGATTATTTATAGTATAATACATGCAATGTACATTTGGTGGAGTTAATAAATGCCAGATGAAAAATTCTCAATTCTAACGCAAAATTAATTTGATAACAATGAAATAAAAGGGCTAATTTTATCATCTCAAATAGGATTAGAAACTTATATCTATCTAGCATTTTGAAGTTTAGAGGACTAAGAAGAACTTTACTTGCTTAAATTTGATAAGCATTCGTTATTTTTGTTTTATTCAAAATAATTTAATAATATCTATTTACAAAATTAAAGTTATCATAAATAATTTTTTTAAAAAATAAACCTTATAAGTTTTTTTAATTTTAAAACTTAATAAAATTTGTCAAATATGTTTTTAGTCTTTTAATGTTTCAAAACTATTCTTAAAATAATTTTACCAAATGGATTTTTTTATTTTTATTCTGTGAAATAATTTTGAAGAATAATTCTATGAAATGATTTCCAAAACCAAAAAAATAAAAATAAATTCAAACAAGCCCTAAGATTATGAAAATAATGAAACTGTTTTCTATATATTATTTGAGATTAGTTGTGTGCGAATCTTGGCCTTTGTCACTGTTATATCAAAGACTTGACAGTATTACCATATTGATCTCCTCCATTGTAGTCTTTCCATTGTTGGAACGGGCTGTTTCTGCTCAACCAGCTTGGGTATGGTGAGCGTGCGCAAACTCCAAGCAACCCACATCCAACCCTAGCCATTGAGAAAGTTGTTTCGCGCCAAACAAAGCTTTGGATAACACAGAAATCAACCTTCAAATTTAATGTCAACATGATTTGGGGTGCCAATATTTTATTGACAAGAATGTCAGAACTCAGAAGCGTGCGAGATTAAATATATAAGAATATTGCTATCTTAAAATTAAAGTACAGAAAAGTAATTACACTTGTTTGGTTTAGGAGTTCATGTAGGGAATTTAGCTTGGGACTTGTATTATTTTCTTTTGATTATAGTACGTTTTCGTCTCTCACACATGATATGAGTTAATTTGGTTTCTCACTATTCAATTTCCTTAAATTATTCCCTGGAAGATGAATACCCTCTCAATCAAATTCCTTCATCTGTTATTTGTTTTGTGGGTTAAGTTCATTTAGGCCAATAAAACTAAGGATTGACTGTACATGCCTTAAATATATTGATGTTAAGATTGTTTAAGTTATGTTGACTCATGGACTGTTTTCTTAGTTTCTAATTTAGGACGTCAAAACATCTATCATTGGTGGTATACTACAGGGGATACTTCAGTGACCCGCCAAATGTTACTTATGTGCGAGGTTAAGTTGACTAATGGGACAACTGTGACTCTGAACAAATTTCATTGCCAGAAGTTCGTAAATCGTTAAAGGAAATTGGATATATAAAATGTAATAAATGCTAGTGGCTAATGCCTGGTAAAACATTAGGGGAAGGGTTAAGACTTTTGAAGACAAATGTAGACTGGTAGTTCATGAGCCACAAATAATGATGAAGACATTCATGGTATTCCCATTCATTGCACATATGACATACTTGAGCTGTTCATCGAGCACTTAGTGAGCCACAAATAGTGTCACTTGATGACATGGTGAACGTCAAAGATGACCTACATGCATGTTGAAGTTCCTAATAATGATAAAGATATTTATGGTGTTCCCATTCATTGCACAGATGAATTTCAATACGGAACAGAAAGCCAATCAAGTGAGCCTACTATGGAGGAAGTTAATAATACAAAATTGAATAGAGATAATTAATCAGGTTTTTATTGTTATGACAGTGCATCTGATAGGGTTTATAAAATGGGATGTCCAAATAGTTATGAAGAAGATTATGATAATTTCTTTGACAAATTTGCTAAGTTAATGCCAGATGACGTATGTGGTGGGCAATTTTTGAAGTTTGGAACCTCATGTGGAAGAAACTGCTAGATCTAAAGCCAATTTATTCGGGAGTCCATTTGAGGGAGAAGATCAATACGAATTCAATGATAGGCAGAGTGTTTATGATTTCTGCGATGAAGGGAATGATAAGAGGAGAAAAAGTAAATTAAAATTTGCTCAGTTCAATCAAAACACATAGTATGGTGAGGTACAATTTTAGATAGGCATGGTGTTTCCAAATCTTAGTGTGTTCAAATAAGTTGTTAGGGACTATACAGTTCATGTTAGAAGGCCAATCAAGTTTAACAAAAATGATAAGTTAAGGTACTAGGCAAAATGCAAGAAGCCACATCCATGTACAATTTTATGTTCTTGACTCAAGGACTTACAATAATACCATATAAAGATACAGTAATACTTGCATGACAACATCAGAAGTGCAACAAGCTAGTTCTAACTGGTTATCAAAGAAGTTTGCTCCCATATTTGAATATTTGATCAAATCTAGTGGGTGGAGATATCATAAGCTAGACGTATATGACTTCTTTTAATTCAAAGTAATTACAAGTTGATAAAATATTTATGTTAATTGTTAGAACATTTGTTGATCTCTTTGCATCTATGCTTACCATGTTTCTTGGCTGTAAATGTGTGAAAGCTTTAAGTCTGTTTATAAGTTAGAACAATGAAATAAAACCCTCAACTATTTATAGCACTGTTTTGGTGAAATTTTATTTTCACAAGTTGTCAAATGAATTTAAAACTAGAGAGTGCTTTGTTCTCATAAATGTTTAGCTTCTGATTCCTTTTCAATCAGTACAGTTTTGATTGAAAGTAAGGTTTGCAAAGTAATTGTTTAGAGAGAGACAAGCCTATAGAGAAAATTTGTTTAGCTTCTAGCTTATTTTTGAAACTTCTCTTTAGAGCCAGATTGCAACGGTCCTGTTTTAGAACCATGGTAAAAAGTGTGTCACAAACTAGGAGTGGAAAGGAGTTAACTCTTCTTGGAGCAACATAATATTACATGTAAATTCATGTAGTGATTTTATACTTAATAGAGTTTGTGGAACCAACTATTTATGTGCTTGGTCTAAGATTTAGTCTGAATTCGGATACAAGTTGGTCTTCTTTCTGGCTTACCAGATTGGTTGTTTCATGAAATTATTAGTTTTTTTTTGCTTATTATCTGGACGCATGATATAAATTCCAAAACACAGAGCATTCTTTGGTTTTTTTGGTATTTGCTTCTATTTCTATATGTCTAATTTCCACTTTTTCACTCATAATCAGGCTATTATTTTTTTTCCTTTTGGTTTCCCTGCATTGAACTGGCACAAGTTTACAATGCAAAGGGAAATTAGATGAGAAAGAAAAGAAATAAAAGGGACGCTTCTATCATTATTTTTAAAGTATGAAATTTTATGTTGTCATTTGTCTTGGAACACATGAGAGCATGATGATATTAAGTGTGAAAATAAATAATTTATTTTCTGGTTTAGCATATTGGTTCGTTCATAGAATTAATAGGTTTCTTTACTTTTTAGCTGGACGCATGCCTTTCTTGTTGTGTGTGTGCGCTTGACAGCTACTAATCCATATGGTTTTGAGAGATTTGAGGTGGAGAAAACCCCTGTAGTTTATTAATTTTACAGATGACCTTGCTAGTTAGAAATGATGATAATTAACAGAAAACTTTTCTGGTCAAGAGAGAGAGAAACACAGAACTTTAAGTTCTTTAAATTGCTTCCTGGACAATGTAATGGTGCTGGTTGGGGTGGGGGTGATCAAGTATATTAATAGGCCATTAGAGTTTGACAATTGAGTTATTGAATATAGGCATAGCAAATTAACAATGGAAACAGTGTGTTATTGAAACTTTACATATTTCTTTTACTTTTGATTTCAATAATTATTATATACTTCTCTCCATTAACATTTGCTCTTATTTTAGATATTAAAAAAAAAAAAAGATAAAGCTAGAAAGTTTAGAAATTTTTGTGTCAATTTTGCACTGATAAAGGCATTGAGAAAAGATGTAAATGATAACTGAAACAAAGGTAAGTTGACTGTATTTCAGTTACTCTTCATTTCTTTTCTCTTTATCTTTTTATTTGATAATAAGTATTGATAATTTTTTTGGAGTGCTGATAGCTTATGTATAGATTTCAAAGTGCTCTATTGAGAATTTTTCTTTTGCAACTAAACGTAGAAATGCCTGAATTTAGAACAACAACAATCTATTCTATTTTTTTTAAAAAAAAGAAATGTCTAATTTTTTAATCAAAAAATAATATTCCATTCTTGCACGACCTGCGGTGATAATTTTCCAGACTAAGTTTCAATCATCGGCAATCAATGACAATAATTACGTTTAGATAATAGGTACAATTTTTACCTATAAACTGATTTAACAACACTTTGTTATTCTTCATCTTAAAAAAATTATGTCTAAAGTTTTATAAATATTAATTTTTAACATATTAACCGTCATTTTGTTTTGCTATTTAATTAATTAAAATTAGTCTTTATATGTTGTATATAAATTTAAAAATTAATGGCAAAATATATAAATTTTATTTAAATATTAATAATTTTAAATATTTAAAAAAATAAAAATAAAAATATAAAATAGAATGAGAATGAAGACAACATGTTAAGAAAGTAAAATTTTTCTAAAAAAAACTTATTATGACCTTATTCATTTACATAATTGATGTTATATTTAAAAACTTATTATGACCTTATTCATTAACATAATTGATGTTATATTTAATACTTATAAAAAATATTAAAAGTTCAAAAAATTTGTAAAACTCCAATTTATTTTTTAATATGACACATAATCTATGATAAGGATAAAGATAGAAAAATATTAAGCATATTTTTAAAAAATATTGTATGAATTTATGATTACGTGAATATACAATTTAATGATATTTCAATAAATAAAACTTTTGCAAAAAATATTTTAGTTTAAAAATATTTTCACCTTCATTTATTTTCGAAATATATTTATGTTATACATAAAAGTAACTATTTTTACTTTTATGTATATCATAAATATATTTCGAAATAAATGAAAATATTTTAAGTGGTTTAATTCTTAAAATAATATAATTAATATTAACCTGCAGACATTAAAGATATTATTATCAATTATGTGATTAATTTATAAAAAATATAATGAAAAATTTACATTACGAAATAGAATAATATAATTTAGAATTATGATATGATATATTTTTGTCCATTTTAATATTTATATAGCTTTTATCTTGATCTGATTTGTTGAAACTATTTGCTCTTTTACTTTTATCCAATTTGTTCATTAATATATGTAATAAAAATTATTTGTTTAGATCATATAGATAAACGGATTTTGGTAAAATAAAAATAATTTTAATATGACAATTGAAATTGTTATTTGAAATTTTTTTAAAAGTAATTTTATTAGAATTAAAAAATTAATATTAAGAAAAAAAAGTAAATTCATTAGAATTATCAACAAAAAGTACAAAAATAAAGTAATGACAAAGGTGAAATTTAAATAACTTGAAAAATGTTTAATTAGTAAGCAATATTAACTTAAATTTGGAAAAAAATGCCAACAAATTTATTTTTGGAATTTTGGTACACGTAATATCACATTTGCTAACTTTGGTACAAAGTTTCATGATGTCAATATACATAACATTGGTGATGATGATGCAATCCTTTAAGGAGTAATTATATACAAGCACATAAATTTTACATATAGATTGCACACATTCTCTTTTTTTTTTTCATTACATTTTTTTTTAAAATTTTTCTCTGTATACGCGCCCCACATACGCAACATTTTCATCCTTTTTAAGTCAGATCAATACGGTTGTCATAGGATATTACTCTGGAGTTGATAACTTCCTAAGCTGCAATGCATATTGTAGAGTACGTCGAGTTATATTTCTAGCTTTCCGCATCTTTAAGAAATACAGTACAATATTAAATTTGGGGGCTTGATATCCTATTTGGATAAGATTCTCTAAATTATATTTTACATTTTACAGTGTAAATGCATTCCTTTTATTCCTTGATCAATTAAAAACTAAAATAAACACATATTATTTAATAAAAACTATCATCTCACTAATTTAATTTAAATTTTAACTTATAATTTTATTTAAACTTCTCATTAATTTGGCATTTGTCTGTGGCTTCAAAACTCTCAATGCATCATCAAGTTTTTCAATTTTTGAGACTTGTATTGATTTCTCATGCAACTTAGGAACTAAGTTCTGTTTGTCTTTGTTTCTCATCAATTTCTTTATCGTTAACTGTGCAGAATAATTTGGAAAAGAAGAGTTGTCAAGATTAGGAAATTGCGAAGGAAAACAAGCCAGGTTCTAGAAATAACAGATGGATTTAGTTCTCTAAAGTGAGGGTGTAAATAATTATGGATGAAAAAAATTAATAATATAAATTATCTTAAATTTATAAATTATTATTTATTTATTTTTATTTTTAAATTTTTTAATTAATGACTATCCATTTGTCGTTTACTCTATAAATTATTCTCCTTTTTTTTAAAAGATCTAAACCCTAACAAAAGTGTCAATCTCTCGAATTAGAGGAAACTAATAGATTGAAACTATTCTTCGCGGCAACATTGTCTGTGTCTATGCAACATGATACGAGGTCCCCTCTCCTGTTTCCTTGTTTTGGATAAGGATAAAAATAGAAGAATCAAGCAGGTTAGTTTACAAGTTGCAGGTTGCTTGCTCTGTTTTTGCTTGTTGGAGTCTGCAGGTTGGTAGTGTTGGATTTGGCAACTTAAATTTATGAGAAATAGGTGCAATTTTGTGCAATTTTAAAGTCAATATATGAGAAATGGCTATTTTCCATGAGAGTTTGAAGTCACGCACAAACGCCAGATTATTTATAATTTTAAAGGAAATTATAAAATTTTTAGTAAGTTAAAACTTAAATTAAATTGATGAGAAGGCAAATTTTATTAGTGACATGACAAATTTCATTACATGATGTGTACTTCATCTTGACCTTTAATTGATTCAAAGAACAAGATGAATACACTTTAAAGGATCTCATCATTGATTAATACGGTCCGTTTCATATAGAAACATATGCGAAGTGAAATTACTGTCCTGGAGCAGATGCAAATATAAACCTAGAATTTCCTCCAGCAGGTTTATAATTGCGAAGTGTCTTCCCATCTTCTGAAACATTCAGGCGAATCTCCTGAAGTTGACGTTTCCCTTCTGTATCGTTGGTGTACCTTATGAATGCTGAGACATTTGTCGCTTTCCTAATGGCTTCCAGCACCACATCTGGCTCATACCATGTAGTTCCATTTGGTCTAATACCTAAAGATGAAAGATAAAATTGATATGAATTGTATGTGCGCTGCTGATTATGAATTTGAAAACAATTGAACTAGTTTTCATTTATTGCTGCAAATTTACTCCATCCCAATTAATCAAGTGATTAAAATTGATTTTAATTGATTTCAGTATTTGTTCGACATCAAACTAGGGATTTGTATCCTTATATGTGGGACTTTAGTATTTTTTTTATATTTTATCTTTTGTATTTAAATATAATTTATAAGTTTCATTTTTTTTCTTCATGAATATTCTTATAATTTTTTTTTTCTTTTCAGTTACACCCTAACATTGAATACCCAACTAAAAGATCAGATCGTTGAACTATCTAGAACCCAAAACTCAATTACCCAAGATGGCACAACCAAGCCTAAAACACAAACCCACGATCTTAGAACTCTCCTAGCCTGCAAATTTATGAATTACGCATCTTAACATATTTCACCATTTTGAATTATTTGTAAAGAATTAGAAGAGTACCTTCCTCCTCTATTGTATTTAAAATAAGTGGACCATATTTTTTTCCCAGATTAATTGTTGTGTTGAGATACTTATCCGGTTGGAACTTGTCTGAAGAGCAGGATCCGTGCTTGTCCCACTGCTGTTTCCAGAATGCCCTACTATTATCAAAGTCATTGGCATTAAATAAATCAGGCCAGTACTGGAGCAGATCCCTTCGATATATGTCCATCTACATGAATATAACAAGAAAAATGACATATGTTGTAAATTTATTTGGCGTGAAGCAAAAAGCAATTTATGCAAAAATGCAGATGCAGGCTTGGAAGATGACACCCACAGAGACATACATACAATATTATGTACGTATTCCTTAAAATAGAGACTTACAACCGTATCATTCAGTGGTATCGCTTCACAATACACTGAATTTTTATTAGATTGTGGCCAGAGTCCATGAATAGTAAAGTTTTGCACTGGCACAGTCGGATTGCAGGGAGCTGGTTTAGATTTGTTCTCCTTGCAGAAAGCGTTTGGCCATTGCAAAGCTAGCAAAAAATAATCAAATCCCGGTTTTCTTTTCTCAACGATCTCCCTGATGCCTGATCCTACCAGTGATACAGCAAGAAAGAACAAATTGAAATGTTTCATGAGAGATATATATATATATATATATATAGCATAAATTAGTAGTACGTAGTTCATTGAGGGAGGGGGGGTGTTTACAGCACTTCACACGGATAACTAATATTGTTTCATGATACATAGCATTAGCGAGCAACAGTTGATTGGGGGGTTTTCCATCTAATCAGATAAGTTTATGAACAACTAATAAAGTAAATGAGAAGAAGTCACTCTCCAGCAACTTATGATTTATAAAAGGAAAAATTTATTTACACGTTAGTATATCTATGCTTTGCGTAAAATTAAAAAGAGGAATTTTTCTTTCTGATTGTACGCACAATATGCATATACCAACCAACGAATATCAACACTCTTTATAAAAATCTGCATACCACATTACTGCTTATGTTATTAATTGAATTAACTTTTATTTGTTTTGGATGAGAAAAGGCATTCAGGATTGAATCGATTGGGGTATCTAGTATAATTTTTTTTTTTTTTACTTCATGAATATGATATGTAATACATAATATGATACAATAAAAACTATGTATTTCTCAATATACTTTTTTAATACCCATGTGTTATAATATATATATATATATATGTATGTATGTATATAGATATATATATATATATATATATCTAACCCAAATCAATTAAGGTTGGATTGAATCGGTTTTGTATTAAAAAGAGATCAGCTCCTCTAAAATATTTTATATGATAAAATATATTAATCTCAATTCTTAATAGAATTAAAAATTAACAGCTAAGATTTTATAAAGACAAAATGAAATCAAGTTACTTTCGGAGTGATTGTGGGTTCTAATTTTGAAAGTAGAAGAGAACAAGTTAGTTTTTACCAGCTCAAACTCGTATCCACTTGTGCTGGCTTTGGAGGATCATCAGTGCGAGAGAAGAAGAAAATTTAGTGAAAGAAAATATAATAAAAGAAAAAAATAAAATTTTATATATTAAATTATAAAAAAGGATAAAAAGAAAATTATCAAAATTAAAAAAAAAATTTAAATCCTACCCGTGCTAGAAATAGTCGCTACTGAAATCCCAGCACTGTCAGTAGAAGGGATTTTGTATATCTCATCTTTCACCATCGATTTTTGATGATTGTCATGGCAAAGTCCTGCTTCGGCAAGAACTTTCCCATTCTTCAAAAAGAAATAAAAAAGAAAAGAAAGAAAGAGTGCAAGGAATACAGTCTTCTTTTTTGGGTTCATCAGAGCAAGGCTGTTTGTTTAACACCAGGGAAGGCTTCGCTCGTTCTTGGTTGTGCAAAAATGAAAACTTCAAGCTCCTCTCTTATAGAGGGAAGAAGTAGAACATAGAGTGAGGGTATAATTGTAATTCTATTAGAGATGAAAATTACAGTTGAAGACTCATTTTACTCATATATGGTACCTTTGCTATATTTATAATTTTCCTAAGAAGTTGTTGAAGGAATGAATACTTTAAAGTGAAAATTAGTGATTTCGCACATTATTCTTGTTCCTTCGCGAAGTCTTGCTGGGAGAATTACTGATGGGACGTACAAGTACTTGCTAATGAAAGTGGAAGAAATGAATGCATCAATGTGAAACATGTGGTGATTTCACACGATCATATCATGCAAAATGAACATGGTTCTCAAGTCCATGCTTCACAGTTGAAACCATAAATAATTTTTTTGAATCTTCATAAACAGTATGGTTTTCATGGTGCCTAAAGCTTATCAACTTTTAAAAACTTACAAATTTTTCCAAATAAGTCTAACGTTCCTTGAATTCAAAATTCATCTACGATTATATGATATCGTAATTTGTTTACTTCTTCTTGTTTATTTTCATTTTGATTCAAACTTTTCTACAATTTTTTCTCATACATAATATTGTTTTGGTCTCCACAATGTATTTCTACTAAATATCTTCTTGAAATAATTTAGATTATTAAATGTATTAATTTTTGCAAGCTAAACTAGAATCCTGGCTTGAGTCATCAGTAATTATTTAGTTACTTTCAAAGTTTGTAGAGTAACTTTTTCTTAAAAAAAGAGATACTTAAGGACAAAATTAAGCCCAGCACAAAAGATAAAAATGTTAAGTAATTAGTAATTAAATCAATTAAAGGACTGCACATAATTAAGCTTAGAAAATTTTTTTATTTCCAATTTTCACAAATAAAAAAAGACTCTAGAATAATTACACTTGGCTAGCTAGTAATAGGAATTTTAAACAATAACAATAAAAGTCTTGAACAATAACAAGATTACAATTTTAAACTCCAGTTCGAAAGCTATGTGCATGTTCTAATAATAATATCAAATTCGAACAATAACAAGTCTATTCTATTTTTTTTTTTTTTAAAATTAACATTTGGTTTTCTTAAACAAATACTACTTTCACTAATAAAATTGATGTAGCACTTAATTATTTTAATATGTAACTAAATTTGATATGTCAGCATTTTTTCTTTTACCATTATAATTTTATTTTTTGATTAAAACTTTATTTTAGTCTTTCACAAATGAGACAATTTCTATTTTAATTATTTATTGTCAAAATTTTCAAATTAAGTCCTTCATCATTAAAAAATACTATCAATTTCTATTTTAATCATTTGTCGTGAAACTAAAACCTTAGATTGCAAATTATTTCTTGTCCTTTACTGCTCTAAGGGGTCATTTTCACCCTTGCCCTCCCTCGGTCCCGATACCCTTCCCTCCTTCTTTCCCGATTCCCTAAACCCTTTTGTAATTTGCTGGCATCCTCTGTGATTCTTTGGTGATTAGTGGTGAGTTTGGTGAGTAACCCTAACCCCTAACTTGTTTGTAACCCTAAGCCCTAATTGACTCTTTTTTCTTTGCCCCAACTACGAATTATATCAACACTTTATCAAAAGCTCCATGCCACATTACTGCTTATTAATTGAATTAACCTTTTATTTGTTATGGTTGGGAACAGGCATTCAGGATTGAATCGATTGGTATATCTAGTTTTTTTTTTTTTTTTTTTTACTTTACGAATATGATATGTAATATCTAATACCATGCAATAAAAACTATGTACCTCATAACATACTTTTTTATACCCATGTGTTATAATATATATATATATATATATATATATATTTATCCAACCCAAATCAATTAAGGTTGGATTGGATTGGTTTTGTATTAAAAAGAGATCAGCTCCTCTAAAATAGTTTATATGATAAAATATATTAATCTCAATTGTTAATAGATTAAAAATTAGCAGTTAAGATTTTATAGAGACAAAATGAAATGAAGTTGCAGAGAATTAGTTTGGGAAAAAAAAATAAAAGCTTTAATTTTATACAGACAAAATGAAATAAAGTTACTTTCATTGTCAACATTTTTAAATGAAGTCCTCTACAATTAAAAATTATTATTAAGTTTCTTTTTTACTCTCTTGTTAATACTATCAGTTAATCTAATTATGTATACCATTAACGCTAATATGATACTATAATTTTTCTGATATATAACTTAAGTTGACATGTTATCATTTTGCCTCTCTTCCATTGGGACAATCTTAATTTTTTTTAGATTTTTAAAGTGGCAACAACATTGTTTTGGCCAAGCTATTTGTTTAATGCCAGGGAAAGCTTCACTTGTTCTTGGTTGTGCAAAAAGGAAAACTTGAAGCTCCCATTTGATAGTGGGAACAAGTAGAATGTAGAGTGAGGGTATAATTGTAACTCTATTAGAGATGAAAATTATATACGAGGACTCATTTTCATGATGTACGGTATCTTTCCTACATTTGTTTACAATTTTCCTAAGTGCTTGTTGAAGGAATGACTACTTCGATGTGAAAATGTAGTGATATCACACATTATTATTTTTGTTCCTTTGCAAAGTCTTAGTCAAGGGAGGATCACAGATGGGACCTGTAAGTACTTTCTAATGAAAGTGGAGGAAATGAATGCATCAATATGAAACATGTGGTGATGTCACACCATCATATCATGCAAAATCAACTTGGTTCTCAAGGTCATGCTTTGCAATAGAAACCATAAATAATTTTTCTGAATCTTCAAAAAAATATGGTTTTCATGGTGCCTACTGCTTACCATCTTTTAAAATCTTACAAATTTTCCAAATAAGCCTAATGTTCCTCAAATTCATGCTTGGCAATGATTATTTATTTACTATCAAAGTTAGTAGAGCAAGTTTTTTTCGACAAAAAGAGATACCTCAAGGAAAAAATGAAGCCCAACACAATAGGAAAAAAAATGTCAAGTTAATTACTAATTAATTCAATCAAAGAACTGCACATAATTAAGCTTAGAAAGATTTTTTTTTTTATTTCCAGTTTTTTGCAAATAAAAGATAACTCCAGAATAATTACACAAGCCTAGGTAGTAATAAGAATTTTAAATAATAATCGTAAAAATCTTGAACAATAACAATATTACAATTTTAAACTCTGATTTGAAAGCTCTGTACATATTCTTATAATAATATCAAGTCCAAACAATAAGAAGTCTATTTTACTATTTTTTCAAAATAAATATTTACTTTCTGTAAGCAAATACTACTCCATTCTGATGATGTTCACCACTATCACTGATGTAGCTCATTATTTTAATTCCTTTGTCAAATCATTATCAATTAAATTCCTTTGTCACTCTGTCATTAATACTATTAATTAACCTACGACCCGCGTGACAGACAAAAGCTGGAAAGCAAAGTCGTCGTCAACCTCATCAGACGAGAAGCGGGTCCGAATTCAAAAGTTTGAAGTCCGTACAATGAAAAGATTCTCTAATCTACTTTAATAAGAAATTGAAATCCGACCTTCAATTGTTATAAAATCCTCCTTCTTGAGTAAAGATACGATAATTTTAGAATTAAAATTAAATATATAAATTAAGTAAATTCCTTTTTATAAATTAAATATTATTAAATAACCCGTAGTCTATATGTAAAAAAAAATTTGTAGAGAACATGAAATTTAAATCCAACAACTATTTTTTCTAAACAGTTAAAAAAATTTAATAAAAAATTATTCAAATTAGCCCTCCTCGACCAATTCAATTCAGTTGAAGACAGATTCGAAGAGGCTGAGTCAGATCCACTATTGCTATAGAATCAATTTTCAAAATTCGTCATGATTGCACCGACAAAATAAAAGCAAAAGTTGATATAAAGGTTACATGCCAACCACCGACAGCCGACCGTACGAGCTTTGTCTGTCACGCGGGTCGTCTGGCATTTGTTCTGCTCGTCACGGGTTTTGTCTGTCACGTGGGTCGTCTGGCATTTGTTCTGCTCGTCACGCGTTATAAAGCAAAGTCGTCGTCAACCTCATCAGGCAAGAAGCGGGTCCGAATTCAAAAGTTTGAAGTCCGTACAATGAAAAGATTCTCTAATCTACTTTAATAAGAAATTGAAATCCGACCCTCAATAGTTATAAAATCCTCCTTCTTCCCCTTCCAGAGGCAGGATCAGACAATTTGAGAAATCCTTTCCATACAAAAATAGACGTAGTCCACTTCTAAAAGAAAACGCTGTAGAGAACGTGAGATTTGTAGGATATTAAATTTAAAAATTAGTTACAATATCTAAAAAAAAAAAAATTAGTGACAACCTCTAAAAAGTTAATTGTTGAGTCACTGCAAGCTAAATTGAATAATGTTTTTAGTTTTTAAATTATTAATGACTGATGATAAAGTAGTTAAGAAATTGATTGAATTATTAATAAGTGATTGACAAAGTGGCAGTTCGCGGTATCTCATGTTATTTTGAGGCAGGTTATATGTTTAAAATTTAATCTTAAAATTATCTTTACTTAATAGGGATGTCTCAAGAAAATTAAAAAAAAAATGAAATTTACTTAACTTATGCTAGTGTTCATAGGTCAGAAACTTCAGAAGACAAACTTACAACTTAGAAGAGTCCTTAGGGAAAGAAACTAAGAAGATACAACTCTCATAATTTTGTCATTGTTGGTGTTGTTTTGTAAATCATTATTATAATATCAGAGTAAAGATATATTGTTTCTGATATATCCACATGTGTCATACACTTAGATAAATTCTTGAACATATTCATATATTTAATTTAATGACTGTACACATGTACAATAATATACCGTAAATATGTAATTCTATCCTACGCAATCAGCATCTTGAATTATAATGAAATAAATATTATTATTATTATTATTATGCAGTTAACAAAGTGAAAATATAAAGGGATTTCATATATTTTAATCAATTTATTATTATTATTAATTGTTAATATTATTATTATTGTTAATCATTGTTAATATTTTTACTATTAGAGTAACATATTTTTTTGGCATGACTAAATCATATTAATTTATGTGTCATAAATATACTCAGATAATTAAACTCTTGCAAACGTTCACATGAAATACAAAAATACAGAATAGTTGTATCTTAACTGGCATATTATGGGTCATTCTTACAGGAGAGATTTAGGTAAAGTTTTTAATGATTCATGCATGTGTACATGAAATGATGAGAAGGATATGAGATAAATGAGGTGGAATACAGCACAAAATAACATTTCCTCCAACTACTTTTTAAGTATGGTATCTTTCCAACACTTATAATTTTTGGCATCTATCCTAATTGTTGAAGGAATACCATAACCACTCATTTTAATAGTGAATGGTATCTTTACTAGATTTATAATTTTCTCAAGTGGTTGTTGAAGGAATGAATGCTTTAATGTGACGATGGAGTAATTTCCTTTGCAAAGTCTCGGTCAAGAGAGAATTACAGAATAGAAACCATCTAATGAAAGTGGAAGAAATGAATGCATCGATGTGAAACATGTAGTGATTTCACACCATCATATCATGCAAAATCAACTTGGTTCTCAAGGTCATGGGCTTTGCCATAGAAACCATGAATAATTTTTTTGAATCTTCATAAACAATATGGTTTTCAAAGTTAGTAGAGGAACTTTTTTCTACAAAAAGAGCTACCTCAAGGAAAAATGAAGCCCAACACAATAGAAAAAAAATGCTAAGTTAATTACTAATTAATTCAATTAAAGGACTGCACATAATTAAGCTTAGAAAAAAATTTTTATTTCCAATTTTTTGCAAATAAAAAGTAACTCTAGAATAATTACACATGGCTAACTAGTAATAAGAATTTTAAACAATAACAGTAAAAATCTTGAACAATAACATGATTACAATGTTAAACTCCGGTTCGAAAGAAGTGCATATTCTAATAATTATATCAAATTCGAACAATAACAAGTCTATTCTATTATTTTTTAAAAAATAAATATTTGCCTTTTAAAGCAAATACTACTCCATTTTGATGGTATTCACCATTAACACTGATGTAGTATGTTAATTATTTTAATGTGTAACTAAATTTGACATATCAACATTTTTTATCTTCCACTATTGCAGTTTTATTTCTTCACTAAATCTCTATTTTTATTCTTCATAAATGAGACAATTTCAATTTTGGTCATTCATTATCAAAATTTTTAAATGAACTCCTCCATTGTTAAAAATTACTATTAATTAAGTTTCTTTATTACTCTTTTGTTAATACTATTAGTTAACCTAATTATGCATACTATTAATG
The DNA here is from genome assembly GCA_037013595.1 of Dicorynia guianensis. Taxonomy (NCBI): domain Eukaryota; kingdom Viridiplantae; phylum Streptophyta; class Magnoliopsida; order Fabales; family Fabaceae; genus Dicorynia; species Dicorynia guianensis. The sequence continues at coordinate 15,630,401 of JASUAB010000002.1, read as the reverse complement.
CTAACATGACACTTTAATTTTTCTGATATATAACTAAAGTTGATATGTTATCATTTTCTCTGTTTCATTGTGACAATTTTAATTTTTTTTTAGATTTTGTAAGTGGAAACAACATTGTTTTGGCAAGGCTGTTTGTTTAATGCCCGGGAAGGCTTCGCTCGTTATTGGTTGTGCAAAAATGAAAACTTCAAGCTCCCATCTGATAGTGGGAAGAAGTAGAACGTAGAGTGAGGGTATAATTGTAATTCTATTAGAGATGAAAATTACAGATGAAGACTCATTTTCATTATGTATGGTATCTTTCCTACATTTGTTTACAATTTTCCTAAGTAATTGTTGAAGGAATGACTGCTTCGAAGTGAAAATGTAGTGATTTCACACATTATTATTTTTGTTCCTTTGCAAAGTCTTGGTCAAGGGAGGATTACAGATGGGACTTATAACGACTTTCTAATGAAAGTGGAAGAAATAAATGCATCAATGCGAAACATGTGGTGATGTCACACCATTAGATCACGCAAAATCAACTTGGTTCTCAAGGTCATGCTTAGCAATAGAAACCATAAATAATTTTTTTAATCTTCATAGAAATATAGTTTTCTTTTTTTTCATAGTGCTCACAGCTTATCAATTTTTTTTTTTTTTTAAAATTTTTCACAAAGTATTTTTCACATCATTACTAAATCATGACTAATCTTTGTTTGGGAAAAAAATTGTACAAGGTATTCCCCTCTCCACAAGAGTCTTTCTGAAATTTAAACTTGTACATGTTGACACTATATCCTTTCAGAGATAGCTTATAAATTTTTAAAAACTTAAAATTTTTCCAAAATAAGCCTAATGTCCCACAAATTCAAAAGTCATCAATCATTTTAGTGATATCACAGTTTGCATACTTCTTGTTTATTTTCTTTGGGATTCAAACTTTTCTATAATTTGTTCACACATAATGTTATTTTGGTCTCTACGTATTTTTACTTATTAAGTTTTTTAAATATTTAATTAAAAATGTAAACTATTAAATTTAATAAATTTTATTGAATGAATTATATATATGACCCAAACATTTAATAGCTCACAAGTTATTAGTAAGTATTTAGTTATATACTCCCACAGTTGATGAGAGTAACTTTTTTCTAACAAAAATGAGATTCCATAATAAAACAATTAAGCCAAGCAGAAAAGCAAAAAAAAAAAAAAAAGTTAATTACTAATTAAACCAATTAAAGGATTGCACATACCATACCATACCAAGAAAAAAAAAAAGGACTGCACATAATTAAGCTTAGAAAAATTTGTTTATTTCCAATTTTCGCAAGTTAAAAACAACTCTAGAATAATCACACATGGCCAGCTAGTAATAAGAATTTTAAACAATAACAGTAAAAATCTTGAACAATAACAAGATTACAAAATTAAACTTGGGTTTGAAAGCTACGTGCATTTTCCAATAATAATATCAAATCCGAACAAGAAGTCAATTATATTATTTATTTTAAAAACTAATTTTTTTGGCAAATACTATTCCATTCTAGCACGCACGACCTGTGGTGATAAATTTCAATATAGACATAGACGGATTCCAATCATCAACAATCAAGGACAATAATTTCGTTTAGATAGAAAGTAAAACTTTTGCCTATAAACTAGTTTAACAACACGTTGTTAGCATTCATCTACAAATTATTATATATAAAATTTTTTAAATATTAGTAAGCAATATTAGGCTTTTTTTAAATAAACTTTTTAAATTATTATATCTAAATGTTTATAAATATTAGTAAGCAATATTTTTTTTTTGGGGGGGGTGCAATTTTAGTAAGCAATATTGGCACAGGTGAAGTTTCATTATGTAATGACAATAATGCAAGGCTTAGGATGATAACGAATGCATAGGACGTAAGCAATATGACATTAGCTATCCTTTGTGTCAGATCAATACGGTTGTCGTGAGTCGTTATTCACGCGGTGATGTTTCTAGCTTTCAGCATCATTTAGAAATACAGCACAGCATTTAATTAGATGGAGATTGCTATTGTTGATATGAAATGAAAATTATAAGTGTTAGTATAATAATAGTTAGGTGTGCATTAGAAAATTTTAAAATGGTTTGGTAATGTATGTTTAAGCTTGAAATAATTTTATTGTGAATTTTTCGATTATAACTTCAGTCTCAAAAAAGATTAATTTCTTCCTTAAAGAATCCTTATAAAACCTTAAAAAAATAAAAATCATCCAAACTATTTCCAACTTGGGATAATGGTGAAGTATACCAGTTTTAACGTTATGGCCCAATTATTATTATTATATTAATTATAAAATTCAAACTTTCATTTGGAGATGCACACATAATCTATTAATAAAAATTTTGATTAATAACAAATCTATTCCCTAATTATTTTTGAAAAGTTTTTTTATGAATATGTTTTTTGAAAAATTAAATTAGGCTTTTTTAACAGATTAAATCCTTTTAAAGTGTTAGTGCATTTTACACAATAAAATATAAGATAAATAACTGTTAATATAAATTATTGTAGTATAGAGAGAAATCATTGCCTACCAACATATACTTAAATGTAGTATATTGACATCCATTGACTTTAATTAATTAATCAATACTTGTTGTAAAGTAAGTGATTTTGATAGGCCGCAATTTAGTTGTAATAGCAACTATTGATGTGAAATTGGAAACAATCAAAATTATTTCCAACCTTTGTATTACTCCATATAAGAGATAAACGACCAGTAAACCTTAACTTCATATCATGGTTTCATTTATAAATAATTAATAAAATTCAAACTTTCATTTGAAACAAAAGTCTAGTAATACAAATCTTGAACAATAAAGGAAACTTTTTTTCCTATATATATATATATATATACATATATATATTGAGAAATTGAATGAAGTGTTTATTATTTAGGTACCGGACAACCTGTGTATAATTTAGTGCAACTATCTTATGTAATATATAAAGAGATGATTTTGGGCAAGGAAAGCCTATTTGCCAAGTCTTTAAGATTTGACATATGATACTTTATACTCCTTTTAAACTCTTTTTATTATTATAAATGGATAAAATTTAAAATTTCAAGTTTCAAATAAAAAATTCTAAACAAATATATAAAATATTAAAATGTAAATTTCAAAATATATTAAATTCTAAATTCTTAATCCCATGCTACAAGAAAAAAAATCCTACTTGCGATAGAAAAAACTATTGCAAATAAGGCTTTTTAATCGCAAAACAACTTTTGTGATAGAAATTGCAATGTAAGGAATTTGTCGTGAAAACTCTCATCGTAAAGAAAGCTGTCATTTTCAATTTGGATTGACTAGCTCACTCAAAACCATATTGAAAAATTAAGTGTTATGTTAGAAAACATTTAGCATGAAAAAATTTTGATTTTTTTTGCTTGGTTCAGATTGGCCAAAAATATCTAGACTTTTTTGGCATGGACCAAATAGGTCCAAGACCGAACTAGGCTTGCCTATTTGACAACTCTAGTTAAAGACCATTTGCAACAAAAAATTCATCCACTATTGATTTGAGACAAAATTTCCATCTCAAATGTGACCCAATTTTGAGATATAAATATTCTATTGTGAAATTTCTATTGCAAATCTTTCCCAAAGCTATGTCCAACTTGCGACAAGATATATCCATAGCAAATGTGTAGTGAAAAGCCACATCACAACGAATGACGTAGATGTCACCCGTTACAAAATGGTGACAAATATGCCATATCAGAGTAGGTGATGTGGAATAAAATTGTTGCAAATCCATCATAACATTAAATATGCATTGCTATTCCGACTCAAAAAATGAGGACATGCTACTACGTCAATGTGATGACATGGATAACTATTACCGCAACTTATCACAAAGTCCATATAACATGGACAATTGTTGTCGCAGAATGCGTCATTCCATCTCAAATCAGACTCAAAATTTGAACATTCGGTCACAAATCTACTTCAAATTGATTGATTTCCACATTGATTATAAATTATATATTATAGCCAAACAAAAATTGAAAAACCTACTCAATGTAATAACAAATCATAAAAGTAAACATGAAGAAATAATAATCATAAAAATTTTGTAACAATAATGCTATATACATATAAGTCAAAATATTCATTTGTCCTAATATAAAACAAATGAAGTGGAAACATTAAGAAAATATGCAGAAACATATGAAGAGGAAAGTTGTAACCAACTTATCATCTTAGCTCAACTTCAATTCATTTAATATAATAACTAAGCCCAGCTTATGAATAGAATAATATATGAGATGCATATAGATAAGCACATAAATTTTTGGTACTGGTTATTGGAACCCTACACAGATGGTCCTATTTCCTAAACTATACAAGATCTAGAATCTCCTCTTAGTTCCTCTTCGTAAGATGAAAAGAAGCAAGGAAGAGAAGTTACAAAAGCAAAGACTATTTCTCATTAAGAGTTTGAAAGTTGTAAACAACAAATAAAAGGTGTAATATTCCTGCTAGTATCAATGATTATACAACTATATTCCTATAGAAATGCATTAAATTTACCATATTACCCACAACATGTAAAGTACAACCTAATTTTCCCTCACAAACTAAACGAAGCACATAAAACCTAGAATAGAACAAGTAGCCTAATACCTTAATACCCACAACAGAACAAGTCGTAGTCTAGCCACTGTCAACTAAGATTACAAACCAAGTACCCTAAAACCCTAATACTAGAACAGAACAAAATTAATCATGCTATATCATCAAATTGGAGAAAGTAAAGCCAGTAGTATAAGAGCTATAAATAAGGCCGTATTCTTTTCACAAAAGTATAGGAGAGATCAATAAAGAAGTAGTAAAATAGAGTAATGAGAAAAACCTATTGCAAATGCGATGTTACCGAGCTCAATAACTGCTACAATAAGAAGCAAAGGTATTGCTTGCCCAAAATGTTTGAACCCTGCTAGAAATAAAGTTCATATTAATTTAACAGATTAAAACATCTTCTTAGTTTAGAAGAAAGTGACATGCTAATCCAAGGACAAGTACTACAAAAATAATTTCGATTTCCCGTGGCCAAAATCCATTTGAAATTTAGCAAATTAGCTAGTAAAATTTATTTTTGACAACTTTTTTGGCTGATTTGTATCAACTAATACAAGTGTTATTGGTACAATTTTATGGCAAAAAATGTGTAAAATCAATTTATATTACTATCAAATAACTGTCAATAAATTTAATTAAAATAAAATAATAAATTAATTAAATTTCTCTCATGATGCTTATTAATTAATTTTACCGACAACTACTTCTTTTGATAACTTGAATAAAATATGATTTTATCAAAAAATTTATTAATTTTACCCATGATAACAATCCTGGTTAAATCATTAAAACAAAAGTATGGAATTTGCTTATTATTTAATTAGCATATATGGCTCTTGGTAAAAGCAAAAAAATTAAAAAAAAAATGATTACTGATGGCTGTATTCCTAGAAAACTATTATAAAAATTTTCAAGTCAAATGGCATGTTACATATTTGATTTTATGCTGCTTTGATATAATATAAACTAATAAAAATATCAAAGATTTTTTATATCGTTAATATATTATTATTACTGTTGAGATAATTGCCTTGATAAGGCAAAAAAATTTAAGCAAAAATCATAGGTAAAGTGTCTACTGTTTTCCCTTAAATTATGCACTACCTACTAAAGTATTCTTAATTTTATAAGAGTTATATTTAACTAGGTGTCCAAAATTTAAATAACCTATGCAATTGATTGCAACTATCGAATATAATATATAAAGAGCAGTCTATGGGGTGATGTTCCATTAGTTATGATTATCATTTAGTAACAATGAGGGATGGGACTCAAATTCTAAAATCACACCATCATGATATTTGAGTTTTTACTAGGATTCCTTCTCTACCCTATCCTCATTCTTACTTAGGCAATCTTTCACTAGTAATAGTGGGTGCCTTGAAGAGAGATCCTTGTAGCGAGAATAACTCTCCCCTGATTTAAGGTTATTTTTTGCCTAATTCAGACCCGCTAAAGGCAATTGGGGAAGCAACCAACTGTATAAATATAGAAGGTTTTAAATAAAAATAGACCGTATATAAAGTCTCTAAGAACTTGACATGTGGTGCTCTATATATGCCTTGGTTGTATGCTTTCCTTGACTATAAACAAAAGTTAAGGACAAACTTTATCTCACGTTATAATTTATATATCTTCCAATACCAATCTTTAGTAATCACAATTCTATGTGTATTCTCAAGGGTCAAAAGCAAGTAGGAATTGAAATTTTTTATAATTGATGATTGTGGACAAGTTTTGAATACTACAATTAACATAATGCTCAAACAAGTTTTTCAGAGATTGTCATAGGTCAATAAAATTTGAAATCATGTTCTTATCCCAAATTTATTCTATTTAGTTTTAAAAATTCAAATAGATTTTTTTATCATTCACAAATTGTTATTTCTTTTTACTAGTGAATGCGTATTATGACAGTGCATTTGCTGATGTACAGGAGAACTAAGCATATCTGCTCATCGCAAGTAATTCATGTTTTTGAATTTTTAATTAATTATTTAGTTTTTTGAATTTATTCATCTCTTCTAAAAATTATCATTCTTAAATTGCAAGAAAAAGTTTTTTGGCTTATTATTTCTTAATATAAGATATTAATTTCATTCACATGAAAGGGCACGAGTATCACACAAATACTAAAAGTTTGGAATGATATCAAGCCTTTATCATTACAGCCCCTCTAATGTCAAAAAAAAAAAAAAAAGCATCGTCCTGATATTTATATGTTATAAATAATATTTATATGTTATAAATAAAATTCGATCAGGTCCACTTGCGATCGTTGTAGAACTGTTGTTCACTTATATATGAGTACTTTAATTTGTGTTTCCCATTCTTTCTTCTTCTTTTTTTTTCCTGATATGTGCCTTACTTGAAGATCTAAATACGCCATCTGCCACGTCTATGCATGCTTGAAGAACTTTAGAAATAAACGTGCATCCAAGATTTTTATGCATGCCTTTTGAATGATACAAGACTAATCCTATAGCTTCCAATTAAATAAAACTACCAATCAGCTGATCAGTTCGGATCATGTGAAAAAGTAGGTTTGTGATTGATTTTGTCTGTGAGAGTTATATCAATTGTGTTCTGTTAGTCAAAGAGATCAATTGGCTGGTTGTGTTTTGTACAAGACTAATCCTATAGCTTCCAATTAAATAAAACTACTAACCAGTTTGATTTGATTAACTTTAAGAGAGAGCAAGCGGTATGGATGGAAATTGTGTGAAAAGCCTCTTAGACCAAAAAGCTCAGTTTGGATCATGTGAAAAAAGAAAATAATACGTTTACTCATATGTTGTTTAAAATGTTATGTAACATTTTCAAGAATTATAGATATGATATGCATCTCATGCATAAAAATAATAGGCTTCGGGAAAAAATAGGTTTCTGTTTAATTTGGTTGGTGAGAGTTACATCAATTATGTTTTGTTAGTAGAAGAGATCAGTTGTGTTTAATTTTTGGTATGGAAGCATCAAATTTTATTCTTTGATTTCATGTTCTGGTACGGAAATTTACCTAAATATCTTCGTTTCCACCCTTCCATGTCTTTTCAATGGACACTTGGATAACCAATCAAAGTGAAACTTTTGATTTTAGCAGTTTTTTTTTTTCCTTTGAAGAAAACCAAACAAAGAAGAAGAAAACAATGAAAAGACACATCTCTGTAATCAACATATACGCAGTAATTTTAAACTTGTTATTTTCACTCTGCAGGCTAGAAGAAGTAACCGAATTAGAAATGATCATATTCGTTGAATTAATGAAATTTTTATTTGTGGTGTCTGTTGCCATATAAAGGGGACCGGATTAGTTCTATAACTTCTTTTTCTTTTTTTTTTTATTCTGGAATCAAATGAAAATACAAAACAAAAAGATTGCAGTATGATATTTCTAGGATACCCCAATCCCATCAATATTAAATTTTTATTTTTATTTGTCTGGCAATATCTTTGTTCTAATTATTAAGCTGATTTTGTTATTCTTTATTCTTATTCTAATAGATGGTAAAATCATCGAGGCAAATTGGCTATAAAAATCTCAACGAACCCTTCACTCTATTCTAATGAGAGATCAATACATCCAAACCCAATAATACTCCTCATTCCACACAATTGATGCATGAGGAAGAAAGGCCATCTATTAATGAAGGCATGATAGTTGTAATGTATGAACATGTCAATGGATAATTTGTGATATGGAAACATCAAATTTATTCTGTAATTTCGTGTTTTGGTCCTGAAATTTAGCCAAAGATCTTTGTTTCCACTCTTTCATGTCTTTGCAGTCTACAATTGGATAGCCAATCAAAGTAAAACTTTTTATTTCCACAATTATTTTTTTCCATTAAAAAAATTGAACAGAAAGAAGAAGAAAACAATGAACAGGCAACCCTTGATTTAATATCTACATATTAATTTTGAATTCGTTATTTGTCACTCGGTGGGCTTGAAGAGCTAGCCTTAGAATGATCATATAAATTGAATGAGGTTCTTATCTTTGGTACCTGCTGCTATAAAAAGGACAAGACTAGTTCTATAACTTTAAATATATTAAAACTGACATCCAATTTTCATTGGATGAAAATGATGTGATGAGGAGCTTTTTGATGTTGCTATATGTGCTAGTGCTCCTAGCATTACAACTAAGAGCAGAAAATACTTTTGGGGTTTCTTATTCTCCTAACCTTCCTTCATGCTTCTCCTTCTCCTCCTCTCCGGGTCCCTAAAACCTTAATTTGTTTTAAAAATGATAATACTAGGTCTAGAACACCAGAAGAAAAAGAGTGCTTTAAAGAGTGCAAAGAAGCATACAAGAACAGGAAACCAAATAACAGAGTTTATGCGAACTGCTTTACTCAAATGTATGAAAGGATGCTTGGAGATGAAAGCAAATATTTGAGGTACAATTTCTCCCTCTCAAACGACTGTAAGAAATGTATTATTTTGTTTTCACTTTTGCCTCTTTTCACACTTATTATTTGTTTTTGCTCATTTTTGATAACTTGTAAAATACTAGCTTATAAGATACTCTGAAAGGAAGTCCTTGAAACATAAATATTGAACTGAAATTAAGTTTCCACGCAACACTAATTTGTGAGAGAGAGGGTAAGGTAATGTTACTCATACAATTATAGTCGGACTTATGAGAAAGACTAATCCAAAAACTAGAGCGCTTTTCTCACAAAAACTCATATTTCTTGCTTATGTAATTTGTACTACTTGATTGCATCTAAATCTACCTATAGTTATATTAACTTCATTTTACCCAATCATATAAAATTTAATGGCTCCATATACATAAGAAAAATACACCTTGAGGGTATGTTCAGTATTACTCTATAAGAAAATTTAAATTCTTTCCCTTCATTCTGCATCTTTTTTTTTTTAATTTTGTTAGTATAATTAAATAACTTAATTTAAACTAAATAGTTTGGTTGCTCCTATGGTATCATTCAGTTGAGAGATTTTTAAATGTTTCCAGGGAAGCTCAGCTATGGAAAATAAACTTAATATGTCTGGCATAAGACTTTTTTTATAAAATTTTCTGAATTTAAATTTCTCTTGGTATTCAATTTATCATTAAACAAAGGAAACCTATTCCCATATACTATTTCTATATTCCCAGCCTGCATTAAAGAAAGGAAACCTATTCCCATATGGTATTTTAATCGAGGAGAGGTAGTTTTCCACAGAAATCCCATCTTCGAGCTAGCTGCTTCTGAAGATCAAGGCTATCATATGTCTCTTTGATTTTCAACCCTTATCAAACGAGCTCCGATCTTAACAAAACTCATCCAAACGAAAGCAAGTGTCAACATCGGGCTCAATTTTTTCAAACAGGATCTCCCTTTCTCTTTCTGAACATTCACTCTTGCTTCCATCACCATCCGTGTATCTGTCTTCTGTATGATAGTCGTGTCAGGCTTCTCCACCAACAAAAACCATGGGTCACAATGAGAATAAGTAAATTTGTTAACAGGGAGTTTTATTTGAAATAAAGGAAATCTTTATTTGCAGTGTCCTACCAAACATAGAATTAGTTAGTTATTAGGGAATTTAACGTCTAAGTTTAAATTACCAAGATAATTTATTCCAAATGTCTACGTTAAAAACTATATTCTATTAGCCTTGTAGGTTTTTGTCCCAAAGTTCCTTCAATTTTCGCTTTCAGGTTACTCCATTGCTTCTGCCAAATGGTGTGTGAATGCTAGTGTTGAAGAACAGATGAAGACTCAATTCAAGATTTAAACTACCCGCAGGGAATAAGAATAGGGAAAGGGTAAGAAGTGTCCTGAAGATGGAGGAGTCTAGTTCAAATTAGTATTGATGAATGCTTCTAGTTTCTGTTCTCCATTGGTTGCTGCCACTTGTTACGTTTCTAGTTAAGGATGCTTAATTACTTTGTATTTTTGGTGTTTGTTCTTACTGCAAGCCTATCTTTTTGTTTGGGTGGGCTTTTGGATGTTGTCTCACTGTAAAAGCGCTACATAAACCTTAATTAGGGATTGCCAAGAGTTATGTTATTGAGGTTGATTCGATCAAATAACAAACTTTACTGGGCTCAAAATTGGAAACAAATAATGCAACAATGAATGCTATCAAGTAAATTAAGGTACCAATAAAGTTTGACACAGTTGATAAATAATTGGGTCTCTTAAATATGTTATTTTAGATTTGATCCCAACAATGTATATAAAAAAAAAAAAATTGTTGGGAGAAGTAAAGCCCACTTCAGCGATACATATACTTTGAAAAAGATTAATCTCCAACTTTCAGTTAAAAAAAACTCTTAGATTCATCCAAACTAAATTAAGGTCACAATCAAACTTGAAATCTTTGTTTAATGTACAACATAATTACCCTCTTCCCCCATTGCTAATCCATTTTAATGACTTAGTCAAACCAAAAGTCTCCAATTTTGTTATCTTTGAACATAAAATTTAACATTAATTAATTTTATCTCTTATAAAAATCATTAATTTTATCTTTGAGGAACCTACCTAGCCTACACATCTAATAACTCAAGAACATACTAGTTTATCAACCTCAATAATTGTGATAATAATTATTCATTTATAACTGAAGGAGAATAAGGTTGTGGTGTGGATTTTGAGGCATATATTAAAAATAACAATTTTATTAAATTCAAATGAAACCTTAATCCCTACATTCCCAACAACGATACATGAATTAAAATTGCTCTAACTCTGGGAACATGCAACATGTTACTGAAAGCTAGTATCTTGCGAGATGTAAGTTTTAAAAAGATTTTGTCTTTTTCCAAAACTTTTGTAGTTCTTGAGTTTTTAAAGTGGATTGGTTCTTTTTTAACGCCTGATGGTAAGTAAGAGATGAAGATATCTCTGATAGTACAGATGTGTTCAGTGGAACCAGAGTCTACCATTTAACATCTTACATTGGTGATCAAATTAATTTATGAAATAACTACAACAATTATATCATATCCTCCAAGTTTCAACCAAGTTTCTCTTGATTGGAAGGGTTGTCATTTCTTTACATATTTCTTTTACTTTTGATTTCAATATTTATTATATATTTCTCTCCATGAACATTTGCTCTTATTTTAGATATTAAAAAAAAAAAGGACAAGGCTGGAAAGTTTATAAATTTTAGTGTCAATTTTGTACTGTTAAAGACATTGAGAAAAGATGTAGAAGATAACTGAAACAAAGGTAAGTTTTGACTGTATTTCAGTTACTCCTCATTTCTTTCCTCTTTATCTTTTTATTTGATAAGAAGTATTCATAATTTTTTTGGAGTGTTGATAGCTTACGTATAGATTTCAAAGTACTCTACTGAGTATTTTTCTTTTGCAACTAGTGGTAGAAAACCCTGAATTTAGAACAATAACAATCTATTCTATTATTTATCTTTTTAATTCTTGCATGACCTGCGGTGATAATTTTCCAGACTGAGTTTCAATCATCGGCAATCAATGATAATAATTATGTTTAGATAAAAAGTAAAATTTTTACCTATAAACTGGTTTCACAACACTTTGTTATTCTTCATCTTAAAAATAGTATGTCTAAAGTTTTATAAATATTAATTTTTAACATATTAATCGTCATTTTGTTTTTCTATGTAATTAATTAAAATTAGTCTTTATATGTTGTATGTAAATTTAAAAAATTATTGACAAAATATATAAATTTTATCCAAAGAATTAAGTATTTTAAATATTTAATAAAATAAAGAAAAGTTAAAATATAAAATAGAATGAGAATGAAGACAAGATGTTAAGAAAGTAAAATTTCTCTAAAAGAATACTTATTATAACCTTATTCATTAACATAATTGATGTTATATTTAATACTTATAAAAAAAATTAAAAGTTGAAAAATTTGTAAAACTCCAATGTATTTTTTAATAGGACACATAATCTATGATAAGGATAAAGACAGAAAAATATTGGATTTATTTTTTAAAAAATATTGTCAGAATTTATGATAACGTGAATGTATAATTTAATGATATTTTAATAAATAAAACTTTTGGAAAAAATATTTTAGTCTAAAAATATTTTCACCTATTTTTACTTTTATATATAATATAAATATACTTTGAAAATAAAGAAAAATATTTTAAGCGTTAATTTCTTAAAATAATATAATTAATATTAACCTCAAGACATTAAAGATATTATTATTAATTATGTGATTAATTTATAAAAAATATAATGAAAAATTTACATTACGAAATAGAATAATATAATTTAGAATTATGATATGATATAGTTTGTCTGTTTTAATATTTATATAGCTTTTATCTTAATCTTATTTGTTGAAACTATTTGCTCTTTTACTTTTATCTAATTTGTTCATTAATATGAGTAATAAAAATTACTTGTTTAGATCATATAGATAAATGGATTTTAATAAAATAAAAATAATTATAATATGACAATTGAAATTATTATTTGAAAATTTTTTAAAAGTAATTTTATTAGAATTAAAAAATTAATATTAAGGAAGAAAGTAAATTCATTAGAATTACGAACAAAAAATACAACAATAACGTAATGACAAAGGTGAAATTTAAATAACTTGAAAAAGTTTAATAATCAATTAAATAATAATGATTTTTACATTTTTATACAGTATAAATTCGTAAGCAATATTAACTTAAAATTTGAAAAAAAATGCTAACAAATTTATTTTTGGAATTAAATGCCAAGAAATGTTGGTACATGTAATATTACATTTGCTATTTGGATCAGATTCTCTAAATTATATTTTACATTTTGCAGTGTAATGCATTCATTTTATTCCTTGATCAATTAAAAACTGAAATAAACACATATTATTTAATAAAAACTATCATCTCATTAATTTAATTTAAATTTTAACTTATAATTTTCTTTAAACTTCTCATTAATTTGGCATTTGTGTGTGACTTCAAAATACTGAATGCATCACCAAGCTTTTCAATTTTCGAGACTTGTATTGATTTCTCGTGCAACTTAGGAACTAGGTTTTGTTTGTCTTTGTTTCTCATCAATTTCTTTATCATTAACTATGCAGAATAATGTGGAAAAGAAGAGTTGTCAAGATTAGGAAATTGCGAAGGAAAACAAGGGGGGTTCTAGAAATAACAAACGGATTAAATCTCTCGAATTAGAGGAAACCAATAGATTGAAGCTGTTCTTTGGAGCAACATTGTGTGTGTCTATGCAATATGATAAGAGGTCCCCCTCTTCTGTTTCCTTGTTTTGGATAAGGATAAGAATAGATGAATCAAGCAGGTTAGTTTACAAGTTGCAGGTTCCTTGCTCTGTTTTTGCTTGTTGGAGTCTGCAGGTTGGGAGTGTTGGATTTGGCAACTTAAATTTATGAGAAATGGGTGCAATTTTGTGCAATTGTAAAGTCAATTTATAAGAAATGGCTATTTTCCTTGAGAGTTTGAAGTCATGCACAAACGCCAGATTAATTATAATTTTAAAGAAAATTATAAAATTTTCAGTAAGCTAAATTAAATTGATGAGAAGGCAAATTTTATTAGTGACATGACAAATTTCATTACATGATGTGTACTCATCTGGACCTTTAATTGATTCAAAGAACAAGATGAATACACTTTAAAGGATCTCACATTGATTAATACGATCCGTTTGATATAGAAATGTGTATGAAGTGAAATTACTTTCCTGGAGCAGATGCAAATATAAAGCTAGAATTTCCTGGAGCAGGTCTAGAATTGAAAAGTGTCTCCCCATCGTCTAAAACACGCAGGCGAATTTCCTTAAGTTGACGTTTTCCTTCTCTATCGTTGGTGTACGTTATGAATGCTGAGATATTTGTGGCTTTCCTAATGGCTTTCAGCACCTCATCCGGCTTATACCATCTAGTTCCATCTGGTCTAATACCTAAAGATGAAAAATAAAATTTATACGAATTGTATGTGCGCTGCTGATTATGACTTTGAAAACAATTGAACCGGGTTTACTCAATTGTTTTCATTTATTGCTACAAATTTACTCCACCCCAATTAATCAAGTGATTAAAATTGATTTTAATTGATTTCAGTATTTGTTGGACATCAAACTAGGGATTTGTATCCATATATGTCGGACTTTAGTATTTTTTTATATTTTATATTTTGTATTTAAATATAATTTATAAGTTTCATTTTTTTTTTCTTCACCAATATTCTTATAATTTTAGTTTTTTTCTTTTCAATTACACCCCTAACATTGAATACCAAATTTAAAAGATCAGATCGTTGAACCATCTACAACCCAAAACTCAATTGCCCAAGATGACACAACCAAGCCTAAAACCCAAACCCACGATCTTAGAACTTTCCTAGCCTGCAAATTTATGAATTATGCATCTTAACATATTTCACCATTTTTAATTATGTGTCAAGAACTAGAAGAGTACCTTTCTTCTCCATTGTATTTAAAATAAGTGGACCATATTTTTCTCCCAGATTAATCGTTGTGTTAAGATACTTATCCGGTTGGAACTTGTCTGAAGAGCAGGATCCGTGCTTTTCCCACTGCCGTTTCCAGAATGCCTTGCTATTATCAAAGTCATTGGCATTAAATAAATCAGGCCAGTATTGGAGCAGACGATTTCGAAACCTCTTCATCTACATGAGTATACCAAGAAAAATGACAAATGCTGTAAATTTATTTGGGTTGAAGCAAAAAGCGATTTATGTACACATGCAGATGCAGGCTTGGAAGATGACACCCACAGACACATATATACAATATTATGTACGTATTCCTTAAAATAGAGACTTACTACCGGATCATTCAGTGGCCTCGTTTCACAATACTCTAATTTTTCTCCAGGCCTTTTGGATTCTGGCCAGGGTCCATGAATGGTAAAATTTTGCACTGGCACAGTCGATTAGATTTGTTCTCCTTGCAGAAAGCGTTTGGCCATTGTAAGGCTAGCAAAAAATGATCAAATCCCGGTTTTCTTCTCTTACCAATCTCCCTGCTGCCTGATCCTACCAGTGACAGAGCAAGAAAAAACAAATTGAAGTGTTTCATGATATATATATATATATATATATATATATATATATATATATATATATAGCATAAATTAGCAGTACGTAGTTCATTGGGGGAGGGGGGGTTTTATAGCTCCTCACAAGGATAACTAATACTGTTTCATGATACACAGCATTAGCGAGCAACAGTTGATTGGGGGGTTTTGCATCTAATCACAATAAGTTTACGAACAACTAATAAAGTAAATGAGAAGAAGTCACTCGACAGTAACTTATGATTTATAAAAGGAAAAATTTATTTACACGTTGGTATATGTATGCTTTGTGTACAATTAAAAAGAGGAATTTTTCTTTCTGATTGTACTCACAATATACTTATACCAACCTTCGAATTATATCAACACTCTTTATAAAGAGCTCCATACCACATTACTGCTTATGTTATTAATTGAATTAACTTTTATTTGTTATGGTTGAGAAAAAGCATTCAGGATTGAATCGATTGGTATATCTAGTGTGTGTGTGTGTGTATATATATTTACTTTATGAGTATGATATGCAATATCTTATATGATACAATAAAAATTATGTATTTCACAACATACTTTTTATACCCATGTGTTATAATATATATATATATGTTTATCCAACCTTTGATTGGATCGGTTTTGTATTAAAAAGAGATCAGCTCCTCTTAAATAGTTGATATGATAAAATATATTAATCTCAATTCTAAATACAATTAAAAATTAGCAGCTAAGATTTTATAGAGACAAAATGAAATAAAGTTACTTTCGGAGTGATTGTGGGTTCTAATTTTGAAAGTAGAAGAGTACAAGTTAGTTTTTACCAGCTCAAGCTCGCACCCACCGGTGTTGGATTTGAAATCTCTGCCGCTCAGGCAAAAGTTCACAAGTGTGAATGCAGAAGAAAATTTAAAGAGAGAGAAAATAATGAGAAAAAAAAAATTTATAAATTAAATTATAAAAAAAGTTTTTAAAAGAAAAAAAAAACAAAAAATTTAAATCCCACCCGTGCTAGAAACAGTGGTAACTAAAATCTCAGCACTGTCAGTAGTTGGGACTTTGTATATCTCATCTTTCACCACCGATTTTTGATGATTGTCATACGCAAGTTCTGCTTTGTCAAGAACTTTCCCACTCTTCAAAAAGAAAAAAAAAGGGAAAAAGAAAAGAAAGAAAGAGTGCAAGGAATGCAGTCTTCATTTTTGGGTCCATCTGAGCAAGGCTGTTTATTTAACGCTAGGGACGGCTTCGCTGGTTCTTGGTTGTGCAAAAATGAAAACTTCAAGCCCCATCTTATAGAAGAAGCAGAACGTAGAGCGAGGGTAGAATTGTAATTCTGTTAGAGATGAAAATTAGAGATGAAGACTCATTTTAATGATGTATGGTAGCTTTCCTACATGTATTTATGATTTTCCCAAGAGTCGTTGAAGGAATGAATGCTTCGATGTGAAAATGTAGTGATGTCACACATTATTATTCTTGTTCCTTTGCAAAGTCTTGGTCAAGGGAGGATTACAGATAGGACCTATAACTACTTTCTAATGAAAATGGAAGAAATGAATGCATCAATGTGAAACATGTGGTGATCTCACATCATCATATCATGCAAATTCAACTTGGAAACCATAAACAATTTTTTTGAATCTTCGTAAACAAAATGGTTTTCATCAATTTTTAAAAACTTACAATTTTTCCACACAAGCCTAATGTCCCTCAAATTCAAAATTCATCAACCATTACAGAGATATCGTAATTTGCATGCTTCTTCTTCATTTTTATAATTTATATCTAAATTTTTAAATGATCACATCTAAATTTGTATTAGTAAGCAAAATTGGTACAAGTCAAGTTTCATGACGTAACGTGATGGCATTAGGGATGATGATGCTGTCCTTTTAAGTCACATCAATGCAATTGTGATAAGTTATGTGGTTGCGGGATACTTACGGAAATCATACGTTATTTATGTAAATATATATATATAAATTTATATAAAATTTATTATTATTGTCAATTATTTTAATTATGATATTAATTATAAAATTTAAATTTTTATCAGGAGACGTACACATAATATAATAGTAGAAATTTTGAATAATAACAAATTTATTCTATAATTATTTTCTTTAAAAAGAACTTCTTATAAATATGTTTTTAAGAAATTAAATAAGACATTTTTTTAACCGATTGATTTTTTTTTTTTACAATGTAAGTACATTTTACACATCAAAATATAAGATGAATAACTATGATAAAATATACTTGTAAGTACTGCCAATTAATATACGCATAAATTTTTAACTAACTATTATAATTTTTCTTCTTTTTAATTTTTTTAATATTTCAAGTCTCTATATTGTCCTTCACTGCTCTAAAATATCCAAACAGATTAGGCTCTTTACATTTTTATCATTTTAAATGAGATTTAAAAGAGATGTGAATGCTTAGAAAACTCAATGGTTTCTTATTTACAATTAATTATTGTTGAGAAATGCAAATAAAGAAATGATATGTTTATATGGAGAATAGTATATATTTTTTACATCATTTTATAAATTACATAATATTTATCTTTAAATTTAAATAAAATTATAAAATTATCAGTGAAATTTATTTACTTCTTCCTATGCATAACCCAATATATAACTTTAAAAACAGGGTTTTTTAAATGTGATGTTCATCCATGATTTTGTTTGTTATAAATATGATCACAAAGGGCAGTCTAATTGTCTTGCAGGAAGCC
This sequence comes from Dicorynia guianensis, assembly GCA_037013595.1. Lineage (NCBI taxonomy): Eukaryota > Viridiplantae > Streptophyta > Magnoliopsida > Fabales > Fabaceae > Dicorynia > Dicorynia guianensis. Next base: position 15,612,031 of record JASUAB010000002.1, on the reverse strand, counting down.
AGCGGCAGATTTTATTTTATTTTTTATGATTTATGTAACATTCTTATAAGTTTACTCATACTTCTCACAGATCTTAGTGAACGGAATTTAAAATAGTAAAACGAAAGTGATCAAGGAAGAAATAGAAAATGCCAAGAGAGGACAAAATAAAAGGATAGTGACAATAATTTTAATTTTATATGCTTGTGCTTTTATTGAAAATTTCATTATATATCATTATTTTACATTTTATCTTTCTTTAGATTTATTAATATACATTTTTAATCATTCAATATTTGTATTTCATTAAAATTATAAATTTTAAAACATTAACTCTAACTTTATTTTTCATTTTGTGTATATTAATTTGTAAACAGTAACAATTTTTATGATATTATTATTTTTATATTTATCCATCTATAACATGGGCAAAACTAATTTTCATTGATGTGAAACGAGAAATCTTCTAAATTATGTCCAACCTTTATGATACTCGATCTACAAAGATAAAGATGAAAGGCGAATAGACCTTAATTTAATATCATGACCCCATTTATTGACTTGCGAAAATGTAGTTAGATAAAAATCAATGCCATGATATGATATTAATTTTTTTTCTGCTAATAAAGTGGCATTAAAAATTATTTACAATCTCTAGAAAAAAAAAAAATTAGTCACAACGTCTAAAAAGTCAATTGTTGAGTCACTGCAAGCTAAATTGAATAATGGTGTTAGTTTCCAAATTATTAATGATTGCTGTAAGGTAGTTAAAGAATTGACTCAATTATTAATAAGTGATTGGTGTAGTGACAACTCGCCATGTCTTATGTTAATTTGAAGTAAACTATATGCTCAAAGTTTAATCTTAAAATTGTCTTTGTTTAAAGGGTAGATATACCAAGTGAAAATTTTAAAAGAAAATGGAATTTACTTAACTTATCCTAGTGTACATAGATCAGAAACTTAAGAAGACAAACTTACAACTTAGAAGAGTCCTTAGGGAAAGAAATTAAGAAGACACAACTCTCATAATTTTGTTATTGTTGTCGTAATCTTGTAAATCATTATTATATTATCAGAGTAAAGATATATTGTTTATGATATATCATTACATGTGTCATATACTCAGATAAATTCTTGAAGATATTCATATATTTAATTTAATGACTGTGCACAAATACAATAATACACCGTAAATATGTAGTTCTATCATATGCAGTTAGCATCTTAAATTACATTTGTCGTTTTTAATGGAGGAATTTAATTAGGGAGTTGGCAAAGCTTTTAAGTTGATCCTTTTGCTGATTAGTGACACATTAGAGTTTGGTGGGGCGAATGGATTATTAATGAGTTGATATGTTAGTTGAAGACTTGAAGTGGAGCTGGTCATAGGGCATGCATGGAGATGGAGCTCATGGTGCTGATCTATATAATGGCATGGAGCGTGGCCAATTTCTTTACACGCCAAACCCACGAGAAACATAAGAGAAAAGAATGAGCCAAGCTAGCTTAGCTATACAAAATAGATTTAATTATAACAAATTGTAAAATATTATGTGTAGTATTTGTTACTTGCCTTATTAAAAGGATAATTTGATTCCCAATAATTTAGATGTTACTCATATGTAGACGAATGAAATATTTGACAATCTATTTGTTGCTGCAATTAATGTGAGGGGAAAATAAAGATATTGGCAAAGAAATGATAGACTTGAAAAAATATTGCAGTAATCTTGGAGTAAAGAAGGGTTATATGCAAATAGGAAAAATGGCTAAAATATTGGATGATTATGCCTAAACTTGAAAAGATGTGTAGACAAATGGAAGGTCAAGTTGTATGGACTAAGAAAAATGATTGTTATATATTTTAAGGAGTGTTTGTTCGTAATTGCATTCAGATAAGTACCTAATCATGTGTAAACTCTTACAGAATGAGTGAGTTCTTCAGAGACTCATGGTTAACGACATAAAATGTAGATAACCCAGCTATTGGTTCTGGAACAATACATTCCCCCTGCTATACATTTCAAGATAGAAAGAATATTCTTGCCAGGGTTCTTTTACTTATATAGTATTTAAAACCATGTTCTTATCCGAAATTTATTCTATTTAGTTTTTCTAATTCAAATAAATCTTTTTTATCATTAACAAATCGTTATTTCTTTTTATTATTGAATGTGTATTATGACACTGCATTTGCTGATATAGAGCAGAACCTAGCCTACTAGCTCATTGTAAGTAATTCGTGTTTTTGAATTTTTAATTAATTATTTAGTTTTTTGAATTTATTCATCTCTTTTAAAAATATATCATTCTTAAATTACAAAAAAAAAGTGTATATTTTTCGGCTTGTTATTTATTAATTTTCATTCGATATCACACCAGCACTAAATTTGGAATGATATCAAGGACTTTACAGACTCTCTAATGTCAAGAATAACATGGTCACAAGAGATTAAAAACTTAAGAAGCATCTACAATTTAGAAGATTCCCAAGACAGATTGAAAATACGAAAACATAAAATTTATTTGACTAAAATATATAAAATCCCCTTACATGTTCATTTTGTTGCAAAAAAGCTCATACACTTTTAATTGGGATAATAAACATATTATACTTTGAAATTATAGTAATTTATCCCTTTTATTAAATAATCATTTAAATCTTAATACAATATATGATTCTTTACTAAAATTTGGAACTCTTCTCATATATTTTTGTTAATAACAAAAAATTTTTATGGCATCATTTGCTAAAATTGCAATCAAATAAAAGTTCTTAACAATGAAATCTTATCTATAAATGTACAGTTTGGACACTTACAACCTTTAAAGAAATTATTTTTAAAGATCAATATATCTAATTTTGTTTGATGGGGGGGATTTTCATGGGAGAAGTTTCAATTTGCAGCAAATAATTATATACGCAATTAAGATTTGGAAGATATTTTAACATAATGGATAAATTATTATAATTTTAAAGTGTAGTATGTTTATTATTACAATTAAAAGTATAAAATTTTTTTTTATAACAAAGTGAAAGTATAAAGAGATTTAATATATTTTAGTTAATTTATTATTATTATGAGTTGTTAATATTATTATTGTTGCCATTGCTGTTTTTGTTACATATTGTTGTTATATATTATTGTTATTGTTGTCATTGTTAATATTTTTACTATCAGAGTAATATATATTTTTTTGGCATGACTAAATCATATTAATTTATGTGTCATATATATACTCAGATAATTAAACTCCTTCAGACGTTCACATGAAATACAAAAATACAGACTAAATAAATATAGTCGTATCTTAACTAGCATATTATGTGTCATTCTTACAGATGAGATTTAGGTAAAGCTTTTAATGATTCATGCATGTGGACATGAAATGATGAGAGAGGCATTTAATAAATGAGGTGGACAAACTAACTTTTCCTCCAACCACTTTCTAAGTATGGCATCTTTTCTGCACTTAAAATTTTTGGCATTTTTCCTAATTTTTGAAGGAACACCATAAGGACTCATTTCAATAATGAACGGTATCTTTCCTAGATTTATAATTTTCTCAAGTGGTTGTTGAAGGAATGAATGCTTCAATGTGAAAACGTAGAAATTTCCTTTGCAGAGTCTAGGTCAAGAGAGAATTACAGAATAGGACCTATAACCACTTTCTAATGAAAGTGGAAGAAATGAATGCACGGATGTGAAACATGTAGTGATTTCACACCATCATATCATGCAAATTCAACTTGGTTCTCAAGGTCTTGGGCTTCGCAATAGAAACCATAAATAATTTTTTTGAATCTTCATAAACAATATGGTTTTCATAGTGCCTACAGCTTATCAATTTTTAAAAACTTACTATTTTTCCAAACAAGCCTAATGTCCCTCAGATTCAAAATTCATCAACCAATACAGTGATACCGTAATTTATATACTTCCTCTTCTTTATTATATCTGAATTTTTGAATAAAATTTTTAAATTATTATATCGAAATTTTTATAAGCAGGCAATATTGGTACAAATCAAGTTTTTTGATGTACGTACATAGAATGTATTGGCATTAGTGATGATGATTATAAGCCATTACTCACGCAGTGGCGAGAGTGCTATATGTACATATGAGAAGTGGACACTTCCTATATAAATATATACAAAATTATATACAAATTTCATTACTCTGCGGTGAAATTTGTATGTGGAAGAGTCGTCGTTGCTACAATGCATGTGGAAGAGTCGTCGAGTTATACTTCTAGCTGTCCGCATCAGTTAGAAATATAGTACAGTATTTAATTAGATGGAGGTTGCTATTGATGTGAAATGGGAAATTATCCAAAATTTTTTTCCAACCGTTGTGTTTTCCATTGCGTGGGAAGAAGGTAACGTTATGGCCCAATTCAATATTATTATTATTATTATTAATTATTTTTATTATTATTATATTAATTATAAAATTCAAACTTTCATCTGGAGACGTACACATAATATAATACTAAAAATTTTAAATTATAACAAATTTATTCTATAATTATTTTTTTAACAAGTGTTTCTTATAAATATGTTTTTGGGAAATTAAATGAGATGTTTTCTTAACCGATTGAGTTTTTTAAAAGTGTAAGTGCATTCCACACAACGAAATACAAGATAAATAACTGTTGACAAAATATATTTGTAAGTACTATACTCAATTTTTGCATAAGTTTTTAACTAACTGTTATAATTTCTTCTTTTTAATTTTTTCTAAATTCTAAATCTCTACATTTTAAAGGTTTCCTTCACTACCCTGAATTATCCAAACAGATTAATCTTTTTACATTTTACCATTTTAAATGAGATTTAAAAGAGATGTGAATGCTTCGAAAACTCAACTGGTTTCTTATTTACAATTAATTATTGTTGAGAAATTTAAATGTGATGTTCATCCAAGATTTTGTTTGTTATAAATATGATGACAAGGTGCTGTCTAATTGTCTTGCAGGAAGTCAAAGGTAGATTTCATTTTCTTTTTTTATGATTTATGTAACATTTTTATAAGTTTACTCATATTTTTCAGAGATTTTAGTAAATAGAATTTAAAGTAGTAACACCAAAGTGATCTAGAAAGAAATAGAAGATGCCAAGAGAGGAAAAAAAAAATAAAAGGATGGTCACAATGATTTTAATTTTATGTGCTTGCGCTTTTATTGAAATTTTCATTATATATCAGTATTTTACATTTTATCTTTCTTTAGATTTATCAATTTAATTTTTTGTTAATAATTTAATATTTGTATTTCATTAAAATATAAACTTAAAACATTAACTCAATTTATTTTTCATTTTGTGCATATTTGCATATGTATTTCAATCTTTTGGTTACAATTTTCCTATCATATTATTATTTTTACGTCTAGCCATATATAACACGGGCAAAACTAATTTTAATTTATATGAAATGGAAAACCTTCTAAATTATTTCCAACCTTTATGATACTGGATCTAACAAGAAGAAGATGAAAGGCGAATAGACTTTTATTTAATACCATGACCCCATTTATTTACTTATGAAAATATAGTTAGTTGAAAATCAATGTCATGATATTAATAATGTGGCAATAAAAATTAGTTACAACCTCTTTAAAAGTCAATTGTTGAGTCAAAGCAAGCCAGGTTCAATAATGGTTTTAGTTTTTAAATTAGAACAATAATATTGGCACATAGTAACTCTACATATAGATTATATACACTCACATTTTCAATACCATTTGAAAAAGTTGTGTCATAGGAAAGGAGAAGCGTGTGAGTATCATTTTCCTTATATTTTTGACTGATGACAAGGTAGTTAAAGAATTGGCTTAATTACATTATCAGAGTAAAGATATATTGTTTATAACTGAATTGTGTCAATATATGTGTCATATACTCAAATAAACACTTGAAGATATTCATACATGTAATTTAAGGACAGTGCACAAATACAATAATGCACCATAAATATGTAGTTCTATCTTACGTAGCTAGCTAGCATCTTAAATTATATGGGTCATTTTTAATGGTGCAATTTCATTAGGGAGTTGGCAAAGCTTTTCAGTTGATCCTTATGCTGATTAGTGACACATCAGAGTTCGGTGGGGCGAATGGATTATTAATGATTTGATATGTTAGTTGAAGACTTGAAACGGAGCTCGTCGTGGGACATGCACGGAGATGGACCTCATGGTGCTGATCTATATAAAGGCATGGAGCATTGCCAATTTCTTCACACCCCAAACCCACAAGAAGCATAAGAGAAAAGTGTAAGCCAAGCTAGCTTAGCCATACAAAATGTCAAGCTCATCTGTCGTGAGTGTCTCATCTCCCATCTTTCGCATCTACATAGGTGCCAAAAAAGATAACAAACCAGACCCAACCTTCAATGATGTATTGGAGGGCATCTTCGGTGCGCAAAAAATGAATCAAAATTTGAAGGAATTGGACTTCATGCTACAGTTTGCGACAGAAGAAGAAAATGGCAAGTTCAAAGCCAAATGGGGCTTGCAAAACTACGATTCAAGAGCAATCTGCGATGTCAAAAAAACTGATGCTAAAATTAAAGTGGTGGCGAGCATTGGAGGGCGTGAGAAAGAATTTGATGTATCTATCAAGGACGAGTGGGTTAAGAATGCTGAATCTTCAATCAAGCAACTCATGACTGATTTTGCTCTTGACGGCATTGACATCAATTACGGGAAAATCAAGTCGGATGATGACTTCTCCTACTGCATAGGAAAGTTGATTAACAGTCTGGTTAAAGACGGTGAAAAGAAAATCATTGTGTCCATATCTCCAGCATGTCATAATGAGAGAACTTACAGAAAGCTGTACCTCAAAGCGAATCAGGAAATCAACTGGGTCAATTACCAGATCTATGATTCGAATGATGTTATTGGTAAAGAAGACGTTGTGAAAAAATACACTGAGGCCATCAATGTTTATGCCAGAGAAAAGCTCTTGCTTGGCTTCAGCACCGATCCCAAAGACTTTACGAAGCTTTACCCAACAGCTTTCTTTAATGGCATCTCCGATCTCATTGGTAGCGAGAAACTTCCAGGACTTTTCAGCTGGGATGCTGCTCACTCTTACGAACCCAGCAGCAACGACAACAATTTTCGTTTCGAAAAGATCGCAGTGACGGATCTGGTTGACCAGAACTAATTCTCATCATGCATGCATGCACGCACCTGATCGAAAACAATGGCTCCTGCGTTATTGTTATATTATAATAATTAAATAATGTTTCACAGGCTAGTTAGTCAAGTTAATATAATGCATGGTGTGCGTATATATATATATATATATTATGGCATGCAAAGCACTAGCCTGCTATAAATTATGTTTGGTCTGTGTTTAATTATATGTGTGTCATAATATTTATATGTTAATAAAATTCGATCAGGTCCATTTGCCGTCATTGTACAACTGTTGTTCACTTATATAAGAGTACTTTAATTTGTGTTTCCTATTCTTTCTTTCTTCTCTTTTTGATATGAGCCTTTCTTGAAGATCTAAATACGCCATCTGCCACGTCTATGCAAGTTTGCATTGCTTTAGAATGAACGTTTATCCAAATTTTTATGCATGTCATCGTACAAGACTAATCCTATAGCTTCCAACTAAATAAAACTACCAGCTAGTTTGATCTGATTAGCTTTAAAAGAGACAGAGAGTGGTATGGAAGGAAAGTGTGTCAGAAGCCTCTTAGACCAAAAAACTGATCAATTAGGATCATATGAAAAAGTGAGTTTGTGTTTAATTTGGTTGATGAGAGTTATATCAATTCTGTTTTGTTAGTCAAAGACATCAATTGGCTAGTTGTGTTTTGTACAAGACTAATCCTACAGCTTCCAATTGGATAAAACTACCAGCCAGTTTGATCTGACTAGCTTTGAGAGAGAAGAGAGAGCTCTGAATGGAAATTTTGTGAGAAGCCTCTTAGACCAAAAAGCTGATCAATTTGGATCATTTGAAAAAGTGACTTTGTGTTTAATTTGGTCGGTGAGATTTATATCAATTGTGTTTTGTTAGTTAAAGAGATCAATTGGCTAGTTGTGTTTTGTACAAGATTAATCCTATAGCTTCCAGTTAGATAAAACTCCCAACCAGTTTGATCTGACAAACTTAGAGAGAGAGAGCTATGAATGGGAATTTTGTGAGAAGCCTCTTAGACCAAAATGCTGATCAATTTGGATAATGTGAAAAAGTGGGTTTGTGTTTAATTTGGTCAATGAGAGTTATAACAATTGTGTTTTGTTCGTCAAAGAGATTAATTGGCTGGTTGTGTTTTGTACAAGACTAATCCTATACCTTCCAATTAGATAAAACTGCCAGCTAATTTGATTCAACTAGCTTTAAGAAAGAGAGAGAACGCTATGGATGGAAATTGTGTGAGAGGCCTCTTAGACCAAAAATCTCAGTTTGGATCATGTGAAAAAGTGGGTTTGTGATTAATTTGGCCGTTGACATTTAAATCATTTGTGTTTTGTTAGTCAAAGAGATGTTTAGCTGTGTTTTGTACAAGACTAATCCTATATCTTTAAATTATCTAAAACTACCAGCCTGTTTGATCTGACTATCTTTAAGAGAGAGAGAGAGAGAGAGAGAGAGAGAGAGAGAGAGAGAGAGAGAGAGAGAGAGAGAGAGAGAGAGAGCTATATATAGAAATTGTTTTAGAAGCCTCTTAGACCAAAAAGCTCAGTTTGTATCATATGAAAAAGTAGGGGCTTGTGTTTAATTTGATTGGTGAGAGTTATATGAATTGTGTTTTGTCGATCACTTGTGTTTAATTTTTGGTATGGAAGCATCAAATTTTATTCTTTAATTTCACTTTGGTACGGAAATTTACTCAAATATCTTTGTTTCTACCCTGTCTTGTTTTTCAATGGATAATTGGATAACCAATTAAAGTAAAACATTTGATTTCGGCATTTGGTTTTATTCCTTTAAAGAAAACGAAACTGAGAAGAAGCATACAACGAAAAGGCACATCTCTTTAATCAATATATTTGTAGCAATTTTGAATTTGTTATTTTTGCTCTGTGGACTTGAAGAACTAATCTAATTAAAAATGATTATATATATTGAATTAATGAGATTTTTATCTACGGTGCCTGTTACCGTATAAAGGAGACAAAATTAATTCTATAACTTTTTTTTTAATCAAATGAAAATATCAAACAAAAAATTGCATTCTGATATTTCTAGGATCCCCCGATACCATCAATATTAAATTTTTTCTTTTAATTAGTCCGGCAATATCTTTGTTATAATTATTTAGCTGATTTTATTATTATTTATTCTTATTCTAATAGATGTTAAAATCAGGCCAAAGGCTACAAAATTTCAACTAACTCTTCACTCTATTCCAATGAAAGAGATCATTGCATCCAAACCCAATTATACTGCTCATTCCACACAATTGATGCGTGAGGATCGAAGAATGCATGAGAAATTGAAGCATTGCTATTAATGAAGGCATGATAGTTGTAATGTGTGCACATGTGAATCGATAATTTGTAATTTCAAAAAGAAAAATGGATAATTTGTGATATGGAAGCATCAAATTTATTATTTAATTTCATGTTTTGGGTTCTGAAATTTAGCCAAATATCTTTGTTTCCACCCTTTCACGTCTTTGTTGTCTACAATTGGATAACCAATTAAAGTACAGCTTTTTATTTCTGCAATTTTTTTTTCATTAAAAAAAACCTAAACAGAGAAACAAACTAAATATATAATAACTGAGGTGGAATAGAGTCGAAAGTAACATTTCCTCCAACTACTTTCTAAGTAGTTGTTGAAGGAATGACTGCTTCAATGTGAAAATGTAGTGATTTTTCACCTTATTATTCTTGTTCCTTTGCAAAGTCTTGGTCAAGGGAAGATTACAGAAAAGGATCTATAACTTCTTTCTAATGAAAGTGGAAGAAATGAATGCATCAATGTGAAATATGTGGTGATGTTACACCATCACATCATGCAAAATCAACTTGGTTCTCAAGATCATGCTTGGCAGTAGAAACCATAAATAATTTTTTGAATCATCATAAAAATATGGTTTTTTTTCATAGTGCTTACAGCTTATCAAATTTTTTTTTTAAAATTTCTCCACGAAGTATTTTTTACATAATTATTGAATGAAGATTAGTCTTTGTTTGGGAAAAAAATTGTAAACAATATTCTCCTGTGAATAAGGGTCTTTTCAAATTTTAAATACTAATTAAACCAATTAAAGGACTGCACATACCACACCATACCAAGAAAAAAAAAGGATAGCACATAATTAAGCTTAGAAAAATTTGTTTATTTCCAATTTTCCAAGTTAAAATAACTCTAGAATAATCACACATGGCCAGCTCGTAATAAGAATTTTAAACAATAATAGTAAAAATCTTGAACAATAACAAGATTACAAATTTAAACTTCGGTTCGAAAGCTATGTGAATTTTCCAATAATAATATCAAATCCGAACAAGAAGTCAATTCTGTTATTTATTTTAAAAACTAATTTTTTTTAGCAAATACTATTCCATTCTAGTACGCACGACCTGTGGTGATAATTTTCAATATAGACATAGACGGATTCCAATCATCAACAATCAATGACAATAATTACGTTTAGATAAAAAGTAAAACTTTTACCTATAAACTAGTTTAACAACACGTTGTTAGTATTCATCTGCAAATTATTATATATAATTTTTTTAAATATTAGTATTAGGCTTTTTTAAATAAAACTTTTAAGTTATTATATCTAAATGTTTATAAATATTAGTAAGCAATATTATTTTTTTTTTTGCGGTACAATTTTGGTAAGCAATATTGGTACAGGTGAAGTTTCATGATGTAATGACAATAATGCAAGGCTTAGGATGATAACGAATGCATAGGACGTAAGCAATATGACATTACGGTTGTCGTAAGTCGTTATTCTCACGGTGATGTTTCTAGCTTTAAGCTTCATTTAATAAGAAACGAAAATCATATCAATAAGTGTAAGTATAACAATAGTTAGATGTGCATTAAAAAACTTTGAAGTAATTTGATAATACGGGTTTTAGTTTAAAATAATTTTTTATAAATTTTTTATTTATAATTTAAGTTTAAAAAAGTTAATCTTTTATTTAAAGAATAAAAAATATCCTTATAAAACATTAAAAAATTGAAAATCATCCAAAGTATTTCCAACTTGGGATAAAGGCGAAGTATACCAGTTTAAACGTTGTGGCCCAATTTTTATTATATTTATTATTATTATTATATTAATTATAAAATTCAAACATTCATTTGGAGATGCACACATAATCTATTAATAAAAATTTTGATTAATAACAAATCTATTCCCTAATTATTTTTCCAAAAGTTTTTTTTATGAATATGTTTTTTGAAAAATTAAATTAGGTTTTTTTAACACATTAAATTCTTTTAAAATGAGTGTACATTTTACAAAATAAAATATAAGATAAATAACTTTTAATATAAATTATTGTAGTATAGAGAGAAATCATTGCCTACCAACATATACTTAATTGTAGTATTTTGACATCTATTGACTTAATCAATTAATCAATACGTGTTGTAAAGTAAGTGATTTTGGTAGTCCGCAATTTACTTGTAATAGCAACTATTTATGTGAAATGGGAAACAATCAAAATTATTTCCAACCTTTGTATTACTCCATATAAGAGATAAACGACCAGTAAACCTTAACTTCATATCATGGTTTCATTTATAAATAATTAATAAAATTCAAACTTTCATTTGAAACAAAAGTCTAGTAATAAAAATCTTGAACAATGAAGGAAACTTTTTTTTCCTATATATATATATATATATATATATATATATATTGAGAAATTGAATGACGTGTTTATTATTTAGGTACCGGACAACCTGTGTATAATTTAGTGCAACTATCTTATGTAATATATAAGGAGATGATTTTGGGCAAGGAAAGCCTATTTGCTAAGTCTTTAAGATTTGACATATGATACTTTATACTCCTTTTAAATTTTTTTGAAAACTTTTTATTATTATAAATGGATAAAATTTAAAATTTCAAGTTTCAAATAAAAATTTCTAAACAAATATATAAAATATTAAAATGTAAATTTCAAAATATATTAAATTCTAACTCTTAATCTCATACTACAAAAAAAAAAAAAATCTTATTTTCAATAGAAAAAACTATTGCAAAGAGGGTTTTTTCATCGCAAAATAACTTTTGTGACAAAAATTGCAACCTAAGGAATTTGTCACAAAAACTGTTATCGTAAATGAAGCTGTCATTTTTAGTCTAAATTGACTAGCTCACTCAAAGCCACATTGAAAAATTAAGTGTTATGTTAGAAAAAATTTAGTCTGAAAAAAATTGGGCTTTTTTTGCTTGGCTCAAATTGGTCAAAAAATATCTAGACTTTTTTGACATGGACCAAATAAGTCTAAGACCGAACTAGGCTTGCCTATTTGACAACTCCAGTTAAAAACCATTTGCAACAAAAAATTCATCCACCATCGATTTGAGATGGAATTTCCATCTCAAGTGTGACCCAATTTTGAGACATAAGTATTCTATTGTGAAATTTCTATTGCAAATTTGTCCCAAAGCTATGTCCAACTTGCGACAAGATATATCCATAGCAAATGTGTAGTAAAAAGCCACATCACAACGAATGACTTACATGTCACCCGTTACAAAATGGTGACAAATATGCCATATCAGAGTAGGTGATGTGGAATAAAATTGTCACAAATCCATCATAACATTAAATATGCATTGCTATTCAGACTCAGAAAATGAGGACATGCTACTACGTCAATGTGGTGAGATGGACAACTATTGTCACAAACTTATCACAAAGTCCATATGACGTGGACAATTGTTGTTGCAGAATGAGTCATTCCATCTCAAATCAGTCTCAAAATTTGAATATTCGGTCACAAATTTGTTTCAAATTGATTGATTTCTGCATTGATTATAAATTATATATTATAGCCAAATAAAAATTGAAAAACCTACTCCATGTAATAACAAATCATAAAAGTAAACATGAAGAAATAATAATCATAAAAATTTTGTAACAATAATTCTATATACATATAAGTCAAAATAATCATTTGTCCAAATACTGTATAAAACAAATGAAGTGGAAACTTCAAGAAAATATGCAGAAACATATGAAGAGGCAAGTTGTATATAACTTATGATCTTAGTTCAACTTCAATTCATTTAATATAATGACTAAGCCCGGCTTATGAATAGAATAATATATGAGATGCATACAGATAGACTCATAAATTTTTGGTACTGGTTATTGGAACCCTACACAGATGGTCCTATTTCCTAAACTATACAAGATCTAGAATCTCTTCTTAGTACCTCTTCGTAAGATGAAAAGAAACAAGGGAGAGAAGTTACAAAAGCAAAGACTATTTCTCATTAAGAGTTTGAAAGTTGTAAACAACAAATAAAAGGTGTTATATTCCTGCTAGTATCAATGATTATACAACTATATTCCTATAGAAATGCATTAAATTTACCTTATTACTCACATGTAAAGTACAACCTAATTTTCCCTCACAAACTAAACGAAGCAGATAAAACCTAGAATAGACCAAGTAGCCTGATACCTTAATATCCACAACAGAACATGTCGTAGTCTAGCCACTGTCAACTAAGATTACAAACCAACTACCCAAAAACCCTAATACTAGAACAGAACAAAATTAATCATGCTATATCATCAAATTGAAGAAAGTAAAGCCAATAGTATAAGAGCCAAGGTCTTATTCTTTTCACAAAAGTATAGGAGAGATCAATAAAGAAGTAGTAAAACAGAGTGATGAGAAAAACCTATTGCAAATGCGATGTTACTGAGCTCAATAACTGCTACAATAAGAAGCAAAGGTATTGCTTGCCCAAAATGTTTGAACCCTGTTAGAAATAAAGTTCATATTAATTTAACACTTAAAAGATCTTTTTAGTTTAGAAGAAAGTGAGATGGTAATCCAAGGACAAGTACTACAAAAATAACGTTGATTTCCTGCGGCTGAAATCCATTGAAAATTTAGCAAATTAGCTAGTAAAATTCATTTTTAGCGAATTTTTTGGCTGATTTGTGTCAATTGATACAAGTGTCATTGGTACAATTTTGGTAGCAAAAAATGTGTAAAATCAATTCATATTACTAGCAGATAACTACTAATAAATTTAATTAAAATGAAATGGTAAATCAATTAAATTTTTCTCGTGATGCTGACTAATTAATTTTACCGATAGTTCTTCTCTTGATAATATGAATAAAATATGATTTTACGAAAGAATTTATTAATGTTACCCATGGCAACAACCCCGGTTAAATCATTAAAACAAAAGCATTGAATTTGTTTATTATTTAACTAGCATATACAGCCCTTGATAAAAACAAAAAGTTAAAAAAAATGACTACTGACTGCTGTATCTGTTGAAAATTATTATAAAAATTTCTAAGTCAAATGACATCCTATATATATCTGATTTTATATTGTTTCGGTATAATACAAATTAATAAAAATATCAAAAATTTTTCATATCGTTAGTGCATTATTGTTACTGTTAAGATAATTGCTTCAATAAGACAAAAAAATTTAAGCAAAAATGATGGTAGATTGTCTACTGTTTCTCCTTAAATCATGCAATACCTACTACAGTATTCTTAATTTTACCAAAATTTAAACAACTTATGTAATTGATTGCAACTATCGAATATAATATATAAAGAGCAGTCTATGGGGTGATATTCCATTAGTTATAATTATCATTTAGTAACAATGAGGGAGGGGACAAACTCTAAAATCACACCATCATGATATTTGAGTTTTTACTAGGATTCCTTCTCTACCCTATCCTCATTCTTACTTAGGCAATCTTTCGCTAGTAATAGTGGGTGCCTTGAAGAGAGATCCTTGTAGCGAGAATAACTCTCCCCTTATTTAAGATTATTTTTTGCCTGATTCAGACCCGCCAAAGGCGATTGAGGAAGCAAGCAACTGTATAAATATAGAAGGTTTTAAATAAAAATAGACCGTGTATAAAGTATGTAAGAACTTGACATGTGGTGCTCTATATATGCCTTGGTTATATATTTTCCCTAACTATAAACAAAAGTTAAGGACAAATTTTATCTCATGTTATAATTTATATATCTTCCAATCCCGATCTTTAGTAATCACAATTCTATGTGTATTCTCGAGGGTCAAAAGTAAGTAGGAAATGAAAATTTTGATAATTGATGATTGTGGACAAGTTTTGAATACTACAATTAACATAATGCTCAAATAAGTTTTTCAGTGATTGTCATAGGTCAATAAAATTTGAAATCATGTTCTTATCCCAAATTTATTCTATTTAGTTTTATAAATTCAAATAGATGTTTTTATCATTCACAAATCGTTATTTCTTTTATTAGTGAATGCGTATTATGACAGTGCATTTGCTGATGTATAGGAGAACTAAGCATATCTGCTCATCGTAAGTAATTCATGGATTTGAATTTTTAATTAATTATTTAGCTTTTTGAATTTATTCTTCTCTTCTAAAAATTTATCATTGTTAAATTGTAAGAAAAAGTGTTATTTTTTGGCTTATTATTTCTTAATATAAGATATTAATTTCATTCACATGAAAGGGCACGAGTATCACACAAATACTAAAAGTTTGGAATGATATCAGCCCCTCTAATGTCAAAAAGGAAAAAAAAAGCATCGTCACCAGAGATTGTTTAGAAGACTCCTAAGAGAGATACAAAATAAGAAAAATAAAATAATATTTATATGTTATAAATAAAATTCGATCAGGTTCGTTTGCGATCGTTGTAGAACTATTGTTCACTTATAAATGAGTACTTTAATTTGTGTTTCCTATTCTTTCTTTCTTTTTTTTTCCTGATATGTGCCTTACTTGAAGATCTAAATACGCCATCTGCCACGTCTATGCATGCTTGAAGAGCTTTAGAAATAAACGTATATCCAAGATTTTTATGCATGCCTTATATCAATTTTGTGAAAAAGTAGGTTTGTGATTGATTTTGTCGGTGAGATTTATATCAATTGTGTTCTGTTAGTCAAAGAGATCAATTGGCTGGTTGTGTTTTGTACAAGACTAATCCTATAGCTTCCAATTAAATAAAACTACTAACCAGTTGATTCGATTAACTTTAAGAGAAAGCGAACGGTATGGATGGAAATTGTGTGAAAAGCCTCTTAGACCAAAAGGCTCAGTTTGGATCATGTGAAAAAGAAAATAATACGTTTACTCATATGTTGCTTAAAATGTTATGTAGCATTTTCAAGAATTATAGATATGATATGCATCTCATGCATAAAAATAATAGGATTCGTGAAAAAATAGGTTTGTGTTTAATTTGGTTGGTGAGAGTTACATCAATTGTGTTTTGTTCGTGGAAGAGATCAGTTGTGTTTAATTTTTGGTATGGAAGCATCAAATTTTATTCTTTGATTTCATGTTCTAGTACGGAACTTTACCCAAATATCTTCGTTTCCACCCTTTCATGTCTATTCAATGGAAACTTGGATAACCAATCAAAGTGAAACATTTGATTTTAGCAGTTTTTTTTTTTCCTTTGAAGAAAACCATACAAAGAGGAAAACAATGAAAAGACAGATCTCTGTAATCAACATATACGCAGTAATTTTAAACTTGTTATTTTCACTCTGCGGGCTTGAAGAAGTAACCTAATTAGAAATGATCATATATGTTGAATTAATGAAATTTTTATTTGCGGTGTCTGTTGCCATATAAAGGGGACCGGATTATTTCTATAACTTCTTTTTTTTTTTTTCTGAGAATCAAATGAAAATACAAAACAAAAAGATTGCACTATGATATTTCTAGGATACCCCGATCCCATCAATATTAAATTTTTATTTTCATTTGTCTGGCAATATCTTTGCTCTAATTATTAAGCTAACTTTATTATTCTTTATTCTTATTCTCATAGATGGTAAAATCATCAAGGCAAAATGGCTATAAAAATCTCAACTAACCCTTCACTCTATTCTAATGAGAGATCAATACATCCAAACCCAATAATACTCCTCATTCCACACAATTGATGCATGAGGAAGAAAGGCCGGCTATTAATGAAGGCATGATAGTTGTAATGTGTGAACATGTCAATGGATAATTTGTGATATGGAAACATCAAATTTATTCTTTAATTTTGTGTTTTGGTCCTGAAATTTAGCCAAAGATCTTTGTTTCCACTCTTTCATGTCTTTGCAGTCTACAATTGGATAGCCAATCAAAGTAAAACTTTTTATTTCCACAATTATTTTTTTCCATTAAAAAAATTGAACACAAAGAAGAAGAAAACAATGAAAAGGCAACCCTTGATTTAATATCTACATATTAATTTTGAGTTCGTTATTTGACACTCTGCGGGCTTGAAGAGCTAGCCGTAGAAATGATCATATAATTTGAATGAGGTTCTTATCTTTGGCACCTGCTGCTATAAAAGGGACAAGACTAGTTCTATAACTTTAAATATATTAAAACTGGCATCCAATTCAATCATATAATTTCATTTCAAAGATATAGTGGAGGGAAAGAGAGAGAGCTATGGATAAAAATGATGTGATGAGGACCTTTTTGAGGCTGCTATATGTACTAGTGCTCCTAGCATTACAACTAAGAGCAGAAGATACTATTGGGGTTTCTTATGCTCCTGACCTTCCTTCATGCTTCTCCTTCTCCTCCTCTCCGGGCCCCTCAAACCTTAATTTATTTTAAAAATGATAATACTAGGTCTAGAACACCAGTAGAAAAAGAGTGCTTTAAAGAGTGCAACGAAGCATACAAGAACAGGAAACCAAATAACAGAGCTTGTGCGCACTGCTTTACTCAAATGTATGAAAGGATGCTTGGAGATGAAAGCAAATATTTGAGGTACAATTTCTTTCTCTCAAACGACTGTTAGAAATTTATTATTTTGTTTTCACTTTTGCCTCTCTTCACACTTATTATTTGTTTTTGCTCATTTTTTTATAACTTGTAAAATACTAACTCATAAGATACTCTGAAAGGAAGTCCTTGAAACATAAATATTGAACTGAAATTAAGTTTCCACTCTACATTAATTTGTGTGAGAGAGAGTAAGGAAATGTTACTCATACAATTATAGTCGGACTTATGAGAAAGACTAATGCAAAAACTACGAGTACTTTTCTCACAAAAACTCATATTTCTTGCTTATGTAATTTGTACTAATTGATTGCATCTAAATCTACCTAAAGTTATATTGACTTCATTTTACCCAATCATATAAAATTTAATGGCTCTATATACATAAGAAAAATACACCTTGAAGGTATGTTCAGTATTGCTCTATAAGAAAATTTAAATTCTTTCCCTTCATTCTTCATCTTTTTTTTTTAATTTTCTTATTATAATTAAAGAACTTAATTTAAACTAAATAGTTTGGTTGCTCCTATGGTATCATTCAGTTGAGAGATTTTTATATGTTTCCAGGGAAGCTCAACCATAGAAAATAAATTTAATATGTCTGGCATAAGACTTTTTTATAAAATTTTCTGAATTTAAATTTCTCTTGGTATTCAATTTATCATTAAACAAAGGAAACCTGTTCCCATTTACTATTTCTATACTCCCAGCCTGCATTAAAGAAAGGAAACCTATTCCCATATGGTATTTTAATCGAGGAGAGGCAGTCTTCCAAAGAAATCCCATCTTCGAGCTAGCTGCTCCTGAAGATCAAGGCTATCATATGCCTCTTTGATTTTCACCCCTAATCAAACGAGCTCCGATCTTGACAAAACTCATCCAAACGAAAGCAAGTGTCAACATCGGTCTCAATTTTTTCAAACAGGATCTCCCTCTCTCTTTCTGAACATTCACTCATCACCATTCGTGTATGTCTTCTGTATGATAGTCGTGTCAGGCTTCTCCACCAGCAAAAGCCATGGGTCACAATGAGAATAAGTAAATTTGTTAACAGGAAGCTTAACTTGAAAATAAAGGAAATCTTTCTTTGCAGTGTCCTACCAAACATAGAATTAGTTAGTTATTAGGGAATTTAATGTCTAAGTTTAAATTACCAAGATAATTGATTCCAAATGTCTACGTTAAAACTATATTCTATTAGCCTTGTAGGTTTTTGTCCCAAAGTTCCTTCAATTTTCGCTTTCAGGTTACTCCATTGCTTCTGCCAAATGGTGTGTGAATGCAGTGTTGAAGAATAGATAAAGACTCAATTCAAGATTTAAACTACCCGCAAGGCATAAGAACAGGGAAAAGGTAAGAAGTGTCCTGAAGATGGAGGAGTCTAGTTCAAATTAGTATTGATGAATGCTTCTAGTTTCTTGTTCTCCATTGCTTGCTGCCACTTGTTACGTTTCTAGTTAAGGATGCTTAATTACTTTGTATTTTTGGTGTTTGTTCTTAGTGCAAGCCTATCTTTTTGTTTGGGTGGGCTTTTGGATGTTATCTCACTGTAAAAGCGCTACATAAATCTTAAGTAGGGATTGCCAAGAGTTATGTAATTGAGGTTGATTTGATCAAATAACAAACTTTACAGGGCTCAAAATTGAAAACAAATAATGCAACAATGAATGCTATCAAATAAATTAAGGTACCAATAATGTCTAACACAGTTTATGTATATGAAAAAAGTTTTGTTAGGAGAAGTTAAGTATATTTTGACAATCTTTATACTTTAAAAGAGATTAATCTTTAGTTTTCAGTAAAAGAAATACTCTTAGATTCATCTACACAAAATTAAGGTGCACAATTGAACTTGAAATCTTTGTTTAATGTACAACATAATTACCCTCTTCCCCCATTGCTAATCCATTTTAATGACTTAGTCAACCAAAAGTCTCCAATTTTATTATATTTGAACATAAAATTTAACATTAATTAATTTTATCTCTCATAAAAATCATTAATTTTATCTTTGAGGAACCTACCTAGCCTGCACATCTAATAACTCAAGAACATACTAGTTTATCAACCTCAATAATTGTGATAATAATTATTTATTTATAAGTGAAGGAGAATAAGGTTGTGGTGTGGATTTTGAGGCATGTATTAAAAATAACAATTTTATTAAATTCAAATGAAACCTTAATCCATACATTACCAACAGCGATACATGAATTAAAATTGCTCTAACTCTGGGAACATGCAACATGTTCTGAAAGCTAGTATCTTGCCAGATGTAAGTTTTAAAAAGATTTTGTCTTTTTCCAAAGTTTTTGTAGTTCTTGAGTTTTTAAAGTAGATTAGTTCTTTTTTGTAAGTTTTAAAAAGATTTTGTCTTTTTCCAAAACTTTTGTAGTTCTTGAGTTTTTAAAGTAGATTAGTTCTTTTTTAACTCCTAATGGTAAGTAAGAGGTGAAGATATCTCTGATAGTACAGATGTGCTTAGTGGCACCAGAGTCTACCATTTACATTTTACATTGGTGATCAAATTAATTTATTGAATAACTACAACAATTATATCATATCCTTCAAGTTTCAACCAAGTTTCTCTTGATTGGGAAGGGTTGTCATTTCTTTACATATTTCTTTTACTTTTAATTTCAATATTTATTATATGCTCCATGAACATTTGCTCTTATTTTAGATATTAAAAAAAAAAGAAGGACAAAGCTGGAAAGTTTAGAAAATTTAGTATCAATTTTGTACTGTTAAAGACATTGAGAAAAGATGTAGAAGATAACTGAAAGAAAGGTAAGTTTTGACTGTATATCAGTTACTCTTCATTTCTTTTCTCTTTATCTTTTTATTTGATAATAAGTATTGATAATTTTTCTGGAGTACTGATAGCTTATGTATAGATTTCAAAGTGCTTTATTGAGTATTTTTCTTTTGCAACTAATGGTAGAAAACCCTGAATTTAGAACAATAACAGTTTATTCTATTATTTATTTTTTTAATTCTTGCACGACCTGCCGTGATAATTTTCCAAACTGAGTTTCAATCATCGGCAATCAATGATAATAATTACGTTTAGATAAAAAGTAAAATTTTTACCTATAAACTGGTTTAACAACATTTTGTTATTCTTCATCTTAAAAATATTATGTCTAAAGTTTTATAAATATTAATTTTTAACATATTAATCGTCATTTTGTTTTTCTATTTAATTAATTAAAATTAGTCTTTATATGTTGTATGTAAATTTAAAAATTAATGACAAAATATATATATTTTATTCAAAAAATTAATTATTTTAAATATTTAATAAAATAAAGAAAAAGTAAAATATAAAATAGAATGAGAATGAAGACAAAATGTTAAGAAAGTAAATTTTTTCTAAAAAAATACTTATTATAACCTTATTCATTAACATAATTGATCTTATATTTAATACTTATAAAAAATATTAAAAGTTGAAAAATTTGTAAAACTCCAATTTATTTTTTAATAGGACACATAATCTATAATAAGGATAAAGACAGAAAAATATTGACTTTATTTTTAAAAAAATATTATAAAAATTTATGATAACGTGAACGTATAATTTAATGATGTTTTAATAAATAAAACTTTTGGTAAAAATATTTTATTCTAAAAATATTTTCACCTACTTTTACTTTTATATATAATATAAATATACTTTGAAAATAAAGAAAAATATTTTAAGTGTTTATTTCTTAAAATAATATAATTAATATTAACCTCAAGACATTAAAGAAATTATTATTAATTATGTGATTAATTTATAAAAAATATAATGAAAAATTTACATTACGAAGTAGAATAATATAATTTAGAATTATGATATGATATGTTTTTGTCCATTTTAATATTTATATAGCTTTTATCTTAATCTTATTTGTTGAAACTATTTGCTCTTTTATTTTATCCAATTTGTTCATTAATATAAGTAATAAAAATTACTTGTTTAGATGATATACATAAACGAATTTTAATAAAATAAAAATAATTGTAATATGACAATTGAAATTATTATTTGAAAATTTTTCAAAAGAAATTTTATTAGAATTAAAAAATTAATATTAAAAAGAAGTAAATTCATTAAAATTATGAACAAAAAATAAAAAAATAACGTAATGATAAGGGTGAAATTTAAATAACTTGAAAAATGTTTAATAATCAATTAAATATTAATGATTTTTACATTTTAATATAGTATACATTAATAAGCAATATCAGCTTAAATTTGGAAAAAAAATGCCAACAAATTTATTTTTGGAATTAAATGCCAACAAATTTTGGTACACGTAATATTACATTCGCTAACTTTGGTACAAAGTTTCATGATGTCAATGTACAGAACATAATGGCACTAATGATCATGATGCAATCCTTTAAGGAGTAATAATATACAAGCACATAAATTTTACATGTAAACTGCACAAATTTTCTTATTTTTTTTCTTTATATTTTTTTCTTTTAAAAATTTTTCTCACTATACGTGCCCGACATACACAACATTTTCATCCTTTTTAAGTCAGATCAATACGGTTGTCATAGGATATTACTCAGGAGGTGATAACTTCCTTAGCTACAATGCATATGGTAGAGTACGTCGAGTTATATTTCTAGCTTTCAGCATCATTTAGAAATATAGGGCAATATTAAATTTGGGAGCTTGATATCCTATTTGGATCAGATTCTCTAAATTATATTTTACATTTTGCAGTGTAATGCATTCATTTTATTCCTTGATCAATTAAAAACTAATTATCATCTCATCAATTTAATTTAAATTTTAACTTATAATTTTCTTTAAACTTCTCATTAATTTGGGATTTGTTTGTGACTTCAGAACTCCCAATGCATCATCAAGCTTTTCAATTTTCGAGACTTGTATTGATTTCTCATGCAACTTAGAAACTAGGTTCTGGTTGTCTTTGTTTCTCATCAATTTCTTTATCGTTAACTGTGCAGAATAAATTTGGAAAAGTAATTGCGAAGGAAAACAAGAGGGGTTCTGGAAATAACGAATGGATTTAGTTCCCTAAAGTGAGGGTGAGGATAATCTTAAAAAAAAAAATTAATAGTATAAATTATCTTAAATTTATAAATTATTATTTATTTACTTTTATTTTATAATTAATTTTATTTTAAAATTTTTAATCAATGACTATCTACTTACAGTTTATCTCATTTTAAAAGATTTAAATCTTAACAAAAGTATCAATCTCTCGAATTAGAGAAAACCAATAGATTGAAGCTGTTCTTCGCAACAACAATGTGTGTCTACGCAATATGATACGAGGTCCCCCTCTTTTGTTTCCTTTGGATAAGGATAAGAATAGATGAATCAAGCAGGTTAGTTTACAATTTGCAGGTTCGTCGCTCTGTTTTTGCTTGTTGGAGTCTGCAGGTTGGGAGTGTTGGTTTTGGCAACTTAAATTTATGAGAAATGGGTGCAATTTTGTGCAATTTTAAAGTCAATTTATGAGAAGTGGCTATTTTCCTTGAGAGTTTGAAGTCACGCACAAACGCCGGATTAATTATAATTTTAAAGAAAATTATAAAAATTTTAATAAGTTAAAACTTAAATTAAATTGATGAGATGGCAATTTTAATTAGTGATATGACAAATTTCATTACATGATATGTACGCATCTTAACCTTTAATTGATTGCAAGAACAAGATTAGTACACTTTAAAGGATCTCATCATAGATTAATACGATCCGTTTGATACAGAAATATATATGAAGTGAACTTACTTTCCTGGACGAGATGCAAATATAAAGCTAGAATTACAAAGTGTATCCCCATCGTCTAAAACACATATAACAGGCAGGCGAATCTCCTGAAGATGACGTTTCCTTTCTGTATCGTTGGGGTACCTTATGAATGCTATCATATTTGTGGCTTTCCTAATGGGTTTCAGCACCACATTCGGCTCATACCATGTAGTTCCATCTGGTCTAATACCTAAAGATGAAAGATAAATTGATATCCATGGTATGTGTGCTGCTGATTACAAATTTGAAAACAAGTGAACTGGGTTTACTCAATTGTTTTTATTTATTAATACAAATTTACTCCATCCCAATTAATCAAGTGATTAAAATTGATTTTAATTGATTTCAGTATTTGCTGGACATCAAACTAGGGTTTAGTATCCTTATATGTAGGACTTTGGTTTTTTTTTTATATTCTTATATTATATTTAGATATAATTTATAGGTTTTACTTTTTTTTTTTCACGAACATTATATTCTTATAATTTTGTTTTTGTTTCTTTTCAAGTACATCCCCAACATTGAATACCAAAGTTAAAAGATCATATCATTGAACTATTTAGAACTCAAAACTCAACTGCCCAAGATGGCAGAACCAAGCCTAAAACCCAAACTCACGATCTTAGAACTCTCCTAGCCTGAAAATTTATGAATTACTTAATGTAAGCCATACGTTGGTGTAATTGAGATCTTAATCATTTGCTCAGGAACTAGATTTGCTTTGAAGAGATTGAGTTCTTAAACAGTAGTTTTTGCATAGGTTATATATATATATATATATATATATATATATATATAAGCATCTTAACAAATTTCACCATTTTTAATTATGTGTCTAGAATTAGAAGAGTATCTTCCTCCTCCATTGTATTTAATATAAGTGGACCATATTTTTTTCCGAGATTAATTGTTGTGTTGAGATACTTAAAGAGCAGGTTCCGTGCTTGTTCTATAGTCTCGCTTCTATTAAATAGTTTGTAAGTATAAAATCTTATATTGAAAAGAATTATAAATATTAAAGACTATATAAATAATAATAAATAATTAAAATTAAATTATAATATATGAATCATAATTCATATTAAAGGTTATTAAATGATAATAAATAGCAATATATATAATTATATTTATTATGAATAGATAGTCATGTCTTTATTATATCTTGAAATAACTTATTTTTTATATAAAAATAATATTACACTCAAGATAGTGTAATTTTACACTTCAAAATCAAAATTTCTGTTATTTTCATATATTTTTCAAACAGCTTCACAACACTCTAATTTTTCTCCAGCCTTATTAGATTGTGGCGAAGTACATGAATGGTAAACTTTTGCTCGGACACAGTCGGATTGCACGTACGTGGATTAGATTTGTTCTCCTTGCAGAGAGCGTTTGGCCATTGTAAGGCTAGCAAAAAATAATCAAATCCCGGTTTTCTTCTCTCACCAATCTCGCTGTTGCCTGATCCTACCAGTGATACAGCAAGAAAAAATAAATTGAAGTGTTTGATGATATATATATATATATATATATATATATATAGCATAAATTAGCAGTTCGTTTTATAGCTCTTCACAATGATAGCTAATACTGTTTCATGATACATAGCATTAGCGAGCAACAGTTGATTGGGGGGTTTTCCATCTAATCACAATAAGTTTATGAACAACTACTAAAGTAAATGAGAAGATGTCACTCTCCAGCAACTTATGATTTATAAAAGGAAAAATTTATTTACACGTTGGTATATGTATGCTTTGTGTACAATTAAAAAGAGGAATTTTTCTTTGTGATTGTACACAATATACTTATACCAACCTACGAATTATATCAACACTCTTTATAAAAAGCTCCATACCACATTACTGCTTATTTATTAATTGAATTAACTTTTATTTGTTATGGTTGAGAAAAGGCATTCAGGATTGAATCGATTGGTATATCTACTATAATTTTTTTTTCTTTTTACTTTATGAATATGATATGTAATATCTAATATGATACAATAAAAACTATGTATTTCACAACATAATTTTTTATAACCATGTGTTATAATATATATATATATATATATATATATATATATATATATATTTATCCAACCCAAATCAATTAAGGTTGAATTGGATCGGTTTTGTATTAAAAAGAGATAAGCTCCTCTAAAATAGTTTAATGATCAAATATATTAATCTCAAATTTAAATACAATTAAAAATTAGCAGCTAAGATTTTATAGAGACAAAAAGAAATGAAGTTGCAGAGAATTAGTTTGGAAACAAAATAAAATAAAAGCTTTGATTTTATACAGACACAATAAAATAAATTTACTTTTAGTGTTGAAATTTATAAATAAATTTCTCCACAGTTAAAAATCATTATCAATTAAATTCTTTTGTTACTCTCCCATTGATACTATTAGTTAATCAAATTATGCAAACCATTAATGCTAACATGACACTATAATTTTTTTGATACATAACCAAAGTTGACATGTTATTTTTTTCTCTCTCTTCCACTGTGACAATTTTAATATTGTTTAGATCTTGTAAGTGGAAACAACATTATTTTGGCAAGGCTGATTGTTTAATGCCAGGGAAGGATTTTCTTGGTTGTGCAAAAATGGAAACTTCAAGCTCCCATCTGGTAGTGGGAAGAAGTAGAACGTAGAGCGAGGGTATAATTGCAATTCCATTAGAGGTGAAAATTATAGATGAAGACTCATTTTCATCATGTATGGTATCTTTCCTACATTTGTTTACAATTTTCCTAAGTGGCTGTTGAAGGGATGAATGACTTGATGTGAAAACGTAGAGTGAGGGTATAATTGTAATATCTCACATTATTATTTTTGTTCCTTTGCAAAGTCTTGGTCAAGGGCGGATCACGGATGGGACCGATAACAACTATCTAATGAAATTGGAAGAAATGAATGCATCAATGTGAAACATGCGGGGATGACACACCATCAGATCATGCAAAATCAACTTGGTTCTCAAAGTCGTGCTTGGGAATAGAAACTATAAATAATTTTTTGAATCTTCATAGAAATATGGTTTCTTTTTTCATAGTGCTTACAGCCTGTCAATTTTTTTTTTACAAAAAAAAAATTCTGTCCAAATCAATTTTCACATCATTACTAAATGGAGACTAGTCTTCATTTGGGGAAAAAGTCGTAAAAGGTATTCTCCTCTGAACAAGACTCTTTCTGAAATTGAAACTTGTATATGCCGACACCTTATCCATTCAGAGATAGCTCATAATTTTTTTTTTTTAAATCTTCATAAAAATATGATTTTCATAGTGCCTACCGCTTATCATCTTTTAAAATCTTACAATTTTTTCAAATGAGCCTAATGTTCCTCAAATTCATGCTTGGCAACGATTATTTAGTTACTTTCAAAGTTAGTGGAGCAACTTTTTTCTACAAAAAGAGATACCTCAAGGAAAAAATGTACCCCAACAGAATAGAAAAAAAAATGTTAAGTTAAATATTAATTAATTCAATTAAAGGACTGCACATAATTAAGCTTGGAAAGATTTTTTTCTTTCCAATTTTTTACAAATAAAAAGTAACTCTAGAATAATTACATATGGCTAGCTAGTAACAAGAATTTTAAATAATAACAGTAAAAACCTTGGACAATAACAATATTACAATTTTAAACTCCGATTCGAAACTTATGTGTATATTCTAATAATAATATCAAGTCCAAATAATAAGAAGTCTATTTTATTATTTTGTAAAAATAAATATTTACTTTTTTAAGCAAATGCTACTCCATTCTGATGATGCTCACCACTATTGATGTAACACTTTAATTATTTTAATGTGTAACTAAATTTGACATGTCAACATTATTTATCTTCTATTATAGCAATTTTATTTCTTAACTAAAACCCCAATTTAGACCTTCACAAAAGAGGCAATTTCAATTTTGGTCATTCACTATCAAAAGTCCTCCATGGTTAAAAGTCAGTGTCAATTAAGTTCCTTTATCACTCTTCCATTCATACTATTAGTTAACCTAATTATGTATATTATTAATGCTAACATGACACTTTAATTTTTTTGATATATAACCAAAGTTGACATGTTATTATCTTTTCTCACTTCCACCCTGACAATTTTAATATTTTTTAGATCTTGTAAGTGGAAACAACATTGTTTTGGCAAGGCTGCTTGTTTAATGCCAGGGAAGGTTTCACTCGTTCTTGGTTGTGCAAAAATGAAAACTTCAAGTTCTCATCTGATAGTGGGAAGAAGTAGAATATAGAGCGAGGGTATAATTGTAATTCTATTAGAGGTGAAAATTACAGAAGAAGACTCATTTTCATCATGTATGGTATCTTTCCTACATTTGTTTACAATTTTCCTAAGTAGCCGTTGAAGGGACGAATGCTTCGATGTGAAAATGTAGTGATATCACACATTCTTATTTTTTTTCCTTTGTAAAGTCTTGCTCAAGGGAGCATTACAGCTAGGACCTATTACTACTTTCTAATGAAATTGGAAGAAATGAATGCATCAATGCGAAACTTGTGGTCACGTCTCACCATCAGATCATGCAAAATCAACTTGGTTCTCAAGGTCATGCTTGGCAATAGAAACCATAAATATTTTTTTGAATCTTCACAGAAGTATGGTTTTTGTCTTCATAGTGCTTACAGCTTGTCAATTCTTTTTTAAAAAAAATTTTCTGCCCTAAGTATTTTTCACACCATTACGAAATGGAGACTAGTCCTTGTTTGGGGAAGAAGTCGTAAAAGGTATTCTCCCCTGAACAAGAGTCTTTCTGAAATTTAAACTTGTATATGCTGACACCTGATCACTTCAAAGATAGCTCATAAAATTTTTTTGAATCTTCATGAGAATATGGTTTTCATAGTGCCTACTGCTTATCATCTTTTAAAATCTTACAATATTTCCAAATAAGCCTAATGTTCCTCAGATTCATGCTTGGCAGCGATTATTTAGTTGCTTTCAAAGTTAGTGGAGCAACTTTTTTCTACAAAAACTGACACCTCAAGCAAAAAACATGAAGCCCAAAACAATAGAAAAAAAATTAAGTTAATTATTAATTACTTCAATTAAAGGACTGCACATAATTAAGCTTAGAAAGATTTTTTTTATTTCCAATCTTTTACAAATAAAAAGTAACTCTAGAATAATTACATATGGCTAGCCAGTAATAACAATTTTAAACAATAACAGTAAAAATCTTGAACAATAACAATATTACAATTTTAAACTCCAATTTCAAAGCTATGTGCATATTCTAATAACAATATCAAGTCCGAATAATTGGAAGTCTATTTTATTATTTAGTTGAAAATAAATATTTGCTTTTTTTAGGGAAATACTACTCTATTTTGATGATGTTCACCACTACCGATGTAATACTTTAATTATTTTAATGTGTAACTAAATTTGACAGTGACGAGAGTGCTACATGTACATATGAGTAGTGGACACTCCCTATATATATAAATAAAAATATATTAAAAAGGAGTAAAAAATAAAAACATACATAAATTTATATAAAATTTGTTCACAAATTTCATTACTCTGCGGTGAAATTTGTATGTGCAAGAGTCGTCGTTGCTACAATACATGTGGAAGAGTCTTCGAGTTGTACTTCTAGCTGTCCGCATCACTTAGAAATATAGCACAGTATTTAATTACATGGAGGTTGCTGTCGATGTGAAATGGGAAATTATCCAAATTTTTTCCAGCCGTTGTGTTTTCCATTGCGTGGGAAGAAGGTAACGTTATGGCTCAATTCAATATTATTATTATTATTATTATTATTATTATTAATTTTTTTATTATTATATTAATTATAAAATTCAAACTTTCATCTGGAGACGTACACATAATATAACAAATTTATTCTATAATTATGTTTTAACAAGTATTTCTTATAAATATGTTTTTACGAAATTAAATGAGATGTTTTCTTAACCGATTGAGTTTCTTGAAAGTGTAAGGCATTACACACAATAAAATACAAGATAAATAACAGTTGATAAAATATATTGGTAAGTACTATGCTCAGTTTTTGCGTAAGTTTTTAACTAATTGTTATAATTTGTTCTTTTTTTTTCTTTTAAATTTTTTTAAATTCTAAATCTCTACATTCTAAAGGTTTCTTTCACTGCCCTGAATTATCCAAATAGATTAAGCTTTTTACATTTTACCATTTTAAATGAGATTTAAAAGAGATGTGAATGCTTAGAAAACTCAACGGGTTTCTTATTTACAATTAATTATTGTTGAGAAATTTAAATGTGATGTTCATCCAAGATTTTGTTTGTTATAAATATTGTCACAAATACTGTCTCATTGTCTTGCAGGAAGCCAAAGGTAGATTTCATTTTCTTTCTTTTTATGATTTATGTAACATTTTTATAAGTTTACTCATACTGTTCACATATCTTAGTGAACGGAATTTAAAGTAGTAACACAAAAGTGATTCAAAAAGAAATAGAAGATGCCAAGAGAGGAAAAAATAAAAGGATAGTCACAATGATTTTAATTTTATGTGCGTATGCTTTTATTAAAAATTTCATTATATATCAGTATTTTACATTTTATCTTTCTTTAGATTTATCAGTTTAATTTTTTGTTAATCATTTAATATTTGTATTTCATTAAAATTTAAACTTAAAACATTAACTCAATTTATTTTTCATTTTGTGTATATTTGTATGTGTATTTCAATCTTTTGGTAACAATTTTCCTATCATATTGTTATTTTCACGTCTATCCATATATAACAGGGGCAAAACTAATTTTAATTGATATAAAATGGGAAACCTTCAAAATTATTTTCAACCTTTATGATATAGTTAGTAAAAAATCAATGTCATGATATTAATTTTTTCTACTAATAAAGTGTCATTAAAAATTAGTTTTTAAATTAGAACAATAATATTAGTACACAGTAACACTACGTATAGATTGTATACATTCTCACATTTTTACTATCATTTGAAAAAGTTGGGTCATAGAATAGGAATAGCGTGCACCGCAACGTATCAATTTTTTTTTTAAATTTTTGACTGATGACAAGGTAGTTAAAGAATTGGCTTAATTACGTTATCAGAGTAAAGATATATTGTTTATAACTGAATTATGTCAATATATGTGTCATATACTCAAATAAACACTTGAAGATATTCATATATATAATTTAAGGGCAGTGCAAATGCACCATAAATATATAGTTCTGTCCTACGTAGCTAGCTAGCAGCTTAAATTATATGGGTCATTTTTAATAGAGCAATTTCGTTAGGGAGTTGGCAGAGCTTTTAAGTTGATCCTTATGCTGATTAGTGACACATTAGAGTTCGGTGGGGCGAATGGATTATTAATGATTTGATATGTTAGTTGAAGACTTGAAATGGAGCTCGTCGTGGGGCACGCACGGAGATGGACCTCATGGTGCTGATCTATATAAAGGCATGGAGCATTGCCGATTTCTTCACACCTCAAACCCACAAGAAGCATAAGAGAAAAGTGTAAGCCAAGCTGCCTTAGCCATACAAAATGTCAGGCTCATCTGTCGTGAGTGTCTCATCTCCCATCTTTCGCATCTACATAGGTTCCATAAGAGATAACAAACCAGACCCAACCTTCAATAATGTATTGGAGGGCATCTTCGGTCCGCAAAAAATGGATCCAAATTTGAAGGAATTCGACTTCATGCTACAGTTTGCGACAGAAGAAAATGGCACGTTCAAAGCCAATTGGGACATGCAAAACTACGATGCAAAAGCAATCCGCGAAGTCAAAATACTGATGCCAAAATTAAAGTGGTGGCGAGCATTGGAGGGCCTGAGAAAGAATTTGATATATCTATCAAGGATGAGTGGGTTAAGAATGCTGAATCTTCAATCAAGCAACTCATGCAACTTTTTGCTCTTGACGGCATTGACATCAATTACGGGAAAATCAAGTCGGATGATGACTTCTCCTACTGCGTAGGAGAGTTGATTAACGGTCTGGTTGAAGATAGTGAAAAGAAAATCATTGTGTCCATATCTCCATCATGTCGTAATGAGAAAACTTACAGAAAGCTGTACCTCAAAGCGAAGCAGAAAATCAACTGGGTCAATTACCAGATATATGATTCGAATGATGTTATTGCTGAAGACGACGTTGTGACAAAATACACTGACGCCATCAATGTTTACGCCAGAGAAAAGCTCTTGCTTGGCTTCAGCACCGATCCCAAAGACTTTGCCAAGCTTAAGCCAAAAGTTTTCTTTAATGGCATCCACAATCTCATTGGCAGCGAGAAACTTCCAGGACTTTTCAGCTGGGATGCTGGTCACTCTTACGAACCCAGCAGCAACGACGGCAATTTTTGTTTCGAAAAGATCGCAGTGAAAGATCTGGTTGATCAGAAGTAATTCTCATCATGCATGCACGCACCTGATCGAAAAGAATGGCTCCCACGTTATTGTTATATTATAATAATTAAATAAGGCTTCACAGGCTAGTTAGTCAATATAATGCATGGTGTGTATATATATATATATATATATTATATGGCATGCAAAGCGCTAGCCTACTATAAATTATGTTTGGTCCGTGTTTAATTATATGTGTGTCATAATATTTATATGTTAATAAAATTCGATCAGGTCCATTGGCCGTCATTGTACAACTGTTGTTCACTTATATAAGAGTACTTTAATTTGTGTTTCCTATTCTTTCTTTCTTTCTTTTTTGATATGAACCTTACTTGAAGATCTAAAATCGCCATCTGCCACGTCTATGCATGTTTGAATTGCTTTAGAAATGAACGTTTATCCATATTTTTATGCATGTCATGGTACAAGACTAATCCTATAGCTTCCAATTAAATAAAACTACCAGCCAGTTTGATCTGATTAGCTTTAAGAAACACAGAGAGAGCGCTATGGATGGAAATTGTGTAAGAACCCTGTTAGACCAAAAAGCTGATCAATTTGGATCATGTGGAAAAGTGAGTTTGTGTTTAATTTGGTTGATGAGAGTTATATCAATTGTGTTTTGTTTGTCGAAGAGATCAATTGGCTAGTTGTGTTTTGCACAAAGACTAATCCTATCGCTTCCAATTAGATAAAACTACGAGCCAGTTTGATGTAACTAGTGAGAGAGAAAGAGAAAGAGAGAGAGCTATGAATGGAAATTTTGTGAGAAGCCTCTTAGACCAAAAAGCTGATCAATTTGGATCATGTGAAAAAGTGGGTTTATGTTTAATTTGGTCGGTGAGATTTATATCAATTGTGTTTTGTTAGTCAAACAGATCAATTGGCTAATTGTGTTTTGTACAAGATTAATCTTATAGCTTCCGGTTAGATAAATCTACCAGCCAGTTTGATCTGACTAGCTTTGAGAGAGAGAGAGAGAGAAATAGAGAGAGCTATGAATGGGAATTTTGTGAGAAGCCTCTTGGACCAAAAAGCGGATCAATTTGGATCATGTGAAAAAGTGGTTTGTGTTTGATTTGGTGGGTGAGAGCTATATCAATTGTGTTTTGTTAGTCAAAGAGATCAATTGGCTGGTTGTGTTTTGTACAAAACTAATCCTATACCTTCCAATTAGATAAAACTACCGGCTAGTTTGATTCAACTATCTTTAAGAAAGAGAGAGAACGCCATGGATGGAAAATGTGTGAGAGGCCTCTTAGACCAAAAATCTCATTTTGGATCATGTGAAAAAGTGGGTTTGTGTTTAATTTGGTCATTGACAGTTAAGTCATTTGTGTTTCCTTAGTCAAAGAGGTCACTTGGTTGGTTGTCTTTTGTGCAAGACTAATCCTATTCCTTTAAACTAGATAAAAATACCAGCCAGTTTGATCTGACTATCTTTAAGAGAGAGAGAGAGAGAGAGCTATATATAGAAGTTGTTTTAGAAGCCTCCTAGACCAAAAAGCTCAGTTTATTCCATATGAAAAAGTAGGGGCTTGTGTTTAATTTGGTTGGTGATAGTTACATGAATTGTATTTCGTCAGTTAGAGATCAATTGTGTTTAATGTTTGGTACGGAAGCATCAAGCTTTATTCGTTAATTTCACGTTGCTACGGAAATTTACTCAAATATCTTTGTTTCTACCCTTTCTTGTTTCTCAATGGATAATTGGATAACCAATTAAAGTAAAACATTTGATTTCAGAATTTGGTTTTATGCCTTTATAGAAAATCAAACGGAGGAGAAGCATAAAACGAAAAAGCACATCTCTTTAATCAATATATTCGTAGCAATTTTGAATTTGTTATTTTCGCTCTGTGGGCTTGAAGAACTAGTCTAGTTAAAAATAATCATATATATTAAATTAATGAGATTTTTATCTGTGGTGCCAGTTGCCATATAAAGGGGACAAAATTAGTTCGATAACTTTTTATTAATCAAATGAAAATATAAAACAAAAAAATTGCATTCTGATATTTCTAGGATCCCCCGATACCATCAATATTAAATTTTTTCTTTTTATTAGTCCGGCAATATCTTTGTTATCATTATTAAGCTGATTTTATTATTATTTATTCTTATTCTAGTAGATGATAAAATCAGGCCAAAGGCTACAAAATCTCAACTAACTTTTCACTCTATTCTAATTAGAGAGATCATTGTATCCAAACCTAATTATTCTCCTCATTCCACACAATTGATGCATGAGGATCGAAGAATGCATGAGAAATGGAAGCATCGCTATTAATGAAGGCATGATAGTTGTAATGTGTGAACATGTGAATCAATAATTTGTAATTCCAAAAAGAAAAATGGATAATTTGTGACATGGAACCATCAAATTTATTATTATTATTATTATTAATTGTTAATATTATTATTGTTGCATATTGTTGTTATATATTATTGTTGTTGTTGTTGTCATTGTTAATATTTTTACTATTAGAGTAACATATATTTTCTTGCATGACTAAATCCTATTAATTTATGTGTCATATGTATACTTAGATAATTAAACTTTTGCAGACGTTCACATGAAATACAAAAATATAGACTAAATATATATAGTTGTATCTTAACTAGCATATTATGTGTCATTCTTACAGGAGAGACTTAGGTAAAGCTTTTAATGATTCATGCATGTGGACATGAAATGATGAGAGGGACATGTAATTTAATAAATGAGGTGGAATATAGTACAAAATAACATTTCCTCCAACTACTTCCTATGGTATCTTTCCTACACTTATAATTCTTGGCATCTTTCCTAATAGTTGAAGGAATACCATTACGACTCATTTTAATAATGAATGGTATCTTTCCTAGATTTATAATTTTCTCAAGTAGTTGTTGAAGGAATGAATGCTTCAATGTGACAATGTAGTAATTTTCTTTGCAAAGTCTTGGTCAAGAGAGAATTAGGGGTGGACAAAAAATTCAGTGAAACCGGTTCAATCCGCTTAAAACCAAAAAAAAAAAAAAAATATTTGGATTGGGTTGGAGTGGGGTGAAATAAATTTATTGTAACATTTTAGGTTAATATAAGTTATTTTGAGTGAGATTGGGGTTTAATCATCCCATT
Organism: Dicorynia guianensis; assembly: GCA_037013595.1. Lineage (NCBI taxonomy): Eukaryota > Viridiplantae > Streptophyta > Magnoliopsida > Fabales > Fabaceae > Dicorynia > Dicorynia guianensis. The sequence goes on along the minus strand of JASUAB010000002.1, from coordinate 15,576,740 downwards.
GTTGTCGTGGCAATCCAACTAATATACATAGGTAGGATTGGGAATTTCCTTCTTCTATGATCTTCATTATTGATTTATTTATTTTATTGTCTAATATAGTGATATTAAAAGGTTAATTATTATATTACTTATTATTTTAAAAATCTATAGTATATACTTGTATAAAATGTATGTCCAAATTATGACATAGTAACCCTATAAGAGTGTTGATACTTTTTGATAATTTAACATTAACAGTTGTTATATTTGTTACAACTTTTTAGTTCCATTTATGACATTTTACAAGTTTTTTGTACATACCATTACAATTTTCTTATATAATGAAAATTTTTGTTTATTGATATTGTTGCAATCTATTAGACATACCAACAATTTTTTTTATAAGTGTGTTTCATAATATTATAGAATATAGGTGCAACAGTTCATATGGTTGTTCTTTGAGAAATAAGTTTAGAGGAGTAGGACAGACGCAAATATGCTAGTTAGGTTGATCCTTCTAATCTAACCCAACCTAATCTTTAATAGCAAATTTTGACCTATTCTAACTAATCAAGCTATTTTAACCCAAAATCTTAATTTGAAGAATTATCTTATCTGAGACTAGACTAACCTAATGAGGGGTTTGGATTCAAACGAATTAAAATAAATTTACTCCAACCCAAATTGCCCCACCCAATACTCACCCCTAAAGAGAATTGGGCCTATAACTACTTTCTAATGAAAGTGAAAGAAATGAATGCATCAATGTAAAACATATGGTGATTTCACACCATCATATCATGCAAAATCAACTTGGTTCTCAAGGTCATGGGCTTTGCAATAAAAACCAAAAATAATTTTTTTGAATCTTCATAAACAATATGGTTTTCATAGTGCCTACCACTTATCATCTTTTAAAATCTTACAATTTTTCCAAATAAGCCTAATGTCCCTCGGATTCAAAATTCATAAAGTGATACCGTAATTTATATACTTCTTCTTCTTTATTATCTCTAAATTTTTGAATAAAAATTTTAAATTATTATATTGAAATTTTTATTAGCAGGCAATATTGGTATAAGTCAAGTTTTATGATGTAAGTGCATAGAATGTAATGGCATTAGTGATGATAATTATATAGTAATATTATTTTTACACTCTTATATTTATATTTTCATCCACAATTATCATCTCCTTTATTTATTTTTTTTCTTTTAACTTTTATATTTATTTTAAATAAAAGTGAGACTCTAACATGGCCCATCACGTAACCGTACCAGTATGGAGCTACCATTATCCATGATTATAAGCCATTACTCACGCAGTGGCGAGAGTGCTATATGTACATATGAGAAGTGGATGCTCTTATATATATAAATAAAAATATACTAAAAGGGAGTAAAAAATAAAAATGTAAATAAATTATATATGAAATTTGTTTACAAATTTCATTACTCTGCGGTGAAAACCTCCTAAACTACAATGCATGTGGACGAGTCGTCGAGTTATATTTCTAGCTTTCCGCATCGGTCAGAAATATAGTACAGTATTTAATTAGATGGAGGTTGCAATTGATGTGAAATGGGAAATTATCCAAACTTTTTCCAACCGTTGTTTTTTTCCATTGCGTGGGAAGAAGGTAACGGATACCAGTCTTACCGTTATGGCCCAATTCAATATTATTGTTATTATTATTAATTGTTTTTATTATTATATTAATTATAAAAATTCAAACTTTAACTGGAGACGTACACATAATATAATACTAAAAATTTTAAATTATAACAAATTTACTCTATAATTATGTTTTTAACAAATATTTCTTATGAATATGTTTTTAGGAAATTAAATGAGATGTTTTCTTAACCGATTGAGTTTTTTAAAAGTGCAAGTGCATTCCACGCAATAAAATACAAGATAAATAACTTTTGATAAAATATATTTGTAAGTACTATGCTCAATTTTTGCATAAGTTTTTAACTAACTTTTATAATTTCTTCTTTTTCTAATTTTTAATTTTTTTTAAAAATTCTAAAGCCCTACATTTTAAGGTTTCCTTCACTACCCTGAATTATCCAAACAGATTGAGCTTTTCACATTTTACCATTTTAAATGAGATTTAAAAGAGATGTGAATGCCTAGAAAACTTAACGGGCTTCTTATTTACAATTAATTATTGTTGAGAAATTTAAATGTGATGTTCTTCCAAGATTTTGTTTGTTATAAATATGATCACAAAGTACTGTCTAATTGTCTTGCAGGAAGCCAAAGGTAGATTTCATTTTCTTTTTTTATGATTTATGTAACATTTTTATAAGTTTACTTATACTTTTCACAGATCTCAGTGAACAGAATTTAAAATAGTAACACGAAAGTGATCCAGAAAGAAATAGAAGATGCCAAGAGAGGAAAAAAAATAAAAGGATAGTCACAATTATTTTAATTTTATGTGCATGTGCTTTTATTGAAAATTGCATTATATGTCAGTATTTTACATTTTATCTTTCTTTAGATTTATGAATTTAATTTTTTGTTAATCATTTAATATTAGTATTTCATTAAAATTTAAACTTAAAACATTAACTTGATATGCATGAGCTTTTAAGTTTATCCTTATGCTGATTAGTGACACATTAGAGTTCGGTGGGGCGAATGGATTATTAATGATTTGATATGTTAGTTGAAGACTTGAAATGGAGCCCGTCGTGGGGCACGCACGGAGATGGACCTCATGGTGCTGATCTATATAAAGGCATGGAGCATTGCCGATTTCTTCACACCCCAAACCCACAAGAAGCATAAGAGAAAAGTGTAAGCCAAGCTAGCCTAGCCATGCAAAATGTCAAGCTCATCGGTCGTGAGTGTCTCATCTCCCGTCTTTCGCATCTACATAGGTGCCAAAAAAAATAACAAACCAGACCCAACCTTCAATGATGTATTGGAGGGCATCTTCGGTCCGCAAAAAATGGATCCAAATTTGAAGGAATTCGACTTCATGCTGCTGTTTGCGACAGAAAAAGAAAATGGCACGTTCAAAGCCAATTGCGACATGCAAAACTACGATTCAAGAGCAATCCGCGATGTCAAGAATACTGATGCTAAAATTAAAGTGGTGGCGAGCATTGGAGGGCCTGAGAAAGAATTTGATATATCTATCAAGGATGAGTGGGTTAAGAATGCTGAATCTTCAATCAAGCAACGCATGAAACATTTTGCTCTTGACGGCATTGACATCAATTATGGGAAAATCAAGTCGGATGATGACACTCCTACTGCATAGGAAAGTTGATCAACGGTCTGGTTAAAGACCATGAAAAAAAAATCATTGTGTCCACATCTCCAACATGTCGTAATGAGAATATTTACAGAAGGCTGTACCTCGAAGCGAATCAGAAAATCAACTGGGTCAATTACCAGATCTATGATTCGAATGATGTTATTGGTAAAGAAGACGACGTTGTGAAAAAATACACTGACGCCATCCATGTTTACGCCAGAGAAAAGCTTTTGCTTGGCTTCAGCACCGATCGCCAAGACTTTGCCAAGCTTAAGCCAAAAGTTTTCTTTAATGGCATCCACAATCTCATTGGCAGCGAGAAACTTCAAAGACTTTTCAGCTGGGATGCTGTTCACTCTTACGAAACCAGCAGCAACGACAACAATTTTCGTTTCGAAAAGATCGCAGTGAAAGATCTGGTTGACCAGAAGTAATTCTCATCATGCATGCATGCACGCACCTGATCGAAAACAATGGCTCCTACGTTATTGTTATATTATAATAATTAAATAATGTTTCACAGGCTAGTTGATCAAGTTAATATAATGCATGGTGTGTATACATATATATATATATGTATATATATATATATATATATATATATTATATGGCATGCAGAGCGCTAGCCTGCTGTGAATTATACTTGGTCTGTGTTTAATTATATGTGTGTCATAATATTTATATGTTAATAAAATTCGATCAGGTCCATCTGCCACGTCTATGCATGTTTGAATTGCTTTAGAAATGAACGTTATCCAAATTTTTATGCATGTCATGGAACAAGACTAATCCTATAGCTTCCAATTAAATAAAACTACCAGCCAGTTTGATCTGATTAGTTTTAAGAGAGACACAGGGAGTGCTATGGATGGAAATTGTGTAAAAAGCCTCTTAGACCAAAATGCTAATCAATTTGGACCATGTGAAAAAGTGAGTTTGTGTTTAACTTGGTTGATGAGAGTTATATCAACTGTGTTTCGTAAGTCAAAGAGATCAATTGGCTAGTTGTGTTTTGTCCAAGACTAGTCCTATAGCTTCCAATTAGATAAAACTACCAGCCAGTTTGATCTGACTAGCTTTCAGAAAGAAAGATAAAGAGAGAGAGCTATGAATGGAAATCTTGTGAGAAGCCTCTTAGACCAAAAAGCTGATCAATTTGGATCATTTGAAAAAGTGGATTTGTGTTTAATTTGGTGGGTGAGAGTTATATCAGTTGTGTTTTGTTAGTGAAAGATATCAATTGTTAATCATTTATCAATTTAATTTTTTGTTAATCATTTAATATATGTATTTCATTAAAATTTAAACTCAAAACATTAACTCAATTTATTTTTCATTTTGGGTATATTTTTATATGTATTTCAATCTTTTGGCAACAATTCTCCTATCATATTATTATTTTTACGTCTATCCATTTATAACACGGGCAAAACTAAGTTTAATTGATATGAAATGGGAAACCTTCTAAATTATTTTCAACCTTTATGATACTGAATCTAACAAGAAAAAGATGAAAGGCGAATAGACTTTCATTTAACACCATGACCCCATTTATTTACTAATGAAAATATAGTTAGTTAAAATTCAATGTCATGATAATAATTTTTTCTACTAATAAAGTGGTATTAAAAGTTTGTTACAACCTCTTCAAAAGTCAATTGTTGAGTGAAAGCAAGCTAGTTTGAATCATGGTTTTAGTTTTTAAATTAAAGCAACAATATTAGTACATAATAACTCTACATATAAACTGTATACACTCTCACATTTTTACTGTCATTTGAAAAAGTTGTCACAGGATAGGAGGAGTGTGCGCCCCCCGTATGTAAGTATCATTTTTCTTAAGTTTTTGACTAATGACAAGGTAATTAAGGAATTGGTTTAATTACATGATCAGAGTAAAGATATATTGTTTATAACTGAATTATGTCAATATATGTGTCATATACTCAAATAATCACTTGTAGATATTCATATATCTAATTTAAGGACGGTGCACAAATACAATAATGCACCATAAATATGTAGTTCTATCCTAAGTAGCTAGCTAGCATTTTTAATTATGTGTCATTTTTAATGGAACAATTTCATTAGGGAGTTGGCAAAGCTTTTAAGTTGATCCTCATGCTGATTAGTGACACATCAGAGTTCGGCGGGGCGAATGGATTATTAATGATTTGATATGTTCGTTGAAGACTTGAAATGGAGCTCGTCGTGTGGCATGCGCGGAGAGGGACCTCATGGTGCTGATCTATATAAAGGCATGGAGCATTGCCAATTTCTTCAAACCCCAAACCCACAAGACGCATAAGAGAAAAGTGTAAGCCAAGCTAGCTTAGCCATACAAAATGTCAAGCTCATCTGTCGTGAGTGTCTCATCTCCCATGTTTCGCATCTACATAGGTGCCAGAAAAGATACCAACCCAGATCCAACCTTCAATGATGTATTGGAAGGCGTGTTCGGTGGCCGAAAAATCCGTCCAAAGTTGAAGGAATTCCACTTCATGCTACAGTTTGCGGAGGAAACCGAACGTGCGAGTTCAAGGAGCAATAGGACGCGAAAACCTACAATTTAGTAGCAATCGCAGCTGTCAAAAATATTGATGCTAAAATTAAAGTGGTGGTGAGCATTGGAGGGCCTGATCAAGAATTTCCAATATTTGATGATCCATCATTTGACAGGGACGATTGGATTCAGAATGGTACAACTTCAATCAACCAACTCATAAATAATTATGTTCTTGATGGCATTGACATCAATTACGGCAAAATCAAGCCCGAATCAGATGGTGACTTCTCCTACTGCATTGGGGGGTTCATTAAAGGTCTGGTTAACGACTGTAGAAATAATATCATTGTGTCCATATCTCCATGTGGTAATGAGTGTCCTGACAGACCTTACAAAAACCTATACAACTCTCCGAATCCGAAAATCGACTGGGTCAATTACCAGTTCTATGATTTGAATAGATATTTCCAGTATAGAAGTATTTGTGAGAAAATATACTGAAGCCATCGATGTTTACACCCCAGAAAATCTCTTGCTTGGCTTCATAACCGATCCCAAAGACTTTAAGCATCTTGCGCCACATGTTTTCTTTGATGGCATCGACATACTCCTTCATGACCACAGGAAACTTTCAGGAATTTTCAGCTGGGATGCTGCTCACTCTTACAACAGCAGCAGCAAAGTGATAAATTTTCAACATGAAAAGATCGCAGTGGAAAAACTGGTAGACCAGTCATTCTCACGTATATGCACGCACGCACCTGATCAAAAACAATTGTTCCTACGTTATTATTATATTATAATAATTAAATAATGTATCACAGGCTAGTTAGTTAAGTTAATACAACGCATTGTGTGCGTGTGTGTATGTGTGTGTGTATATATATATATATATATATATGTTATATGCCATGCAAAGCGCTAGCCTGCTATAAATTATGTGTGGTGTGGTTAATTATGTGTGTCATAATATTTCTGTTATAATAAAGTTCGATCAGGTTCATTTGCCGTCATTGTACAACTGTTGTTCACTTATATCTGGGTACTTTAATTTGTGTTTCCTATTCTTTATGTTTTTCTTTCTTTTATGATATGTGCCTTACTTGAAGATCTAAATACACCATCTGCTACGTGTATGCATGTTTGAGGAGCTTTAGAAATGAACGTTTATCCAAGATTTTTATGCATGCCTTATAAATGGCACAAGACTAACCCTATAGCTTTCAATTAAATAAAACTACAAGCTAGTTTGATCTGATTAGCATAAAGAGAGAAAGAGAGAGCGGTATGGATAGAAATTGTGTGAGATGCCTTTTAGACCAAAAGGCTCCGTTTGGATCAGGTGAAAAAATGGGTTTGTGTTTAATTTGGTTGGTGAGAGTTACATCATGTACTGAAATTTACCCAAATATCTTTGTTTCCACCCTTTCATGTCTTTTCAATGGACAATTGGATAACCAATCAAACTAAAACATTTGATTTCAGCAATTGGTTTTTTTCCTTTAAAGAAAACCAAACAGAGAAAAAGAAAACAATGGGAAGGCACATCTCTTTAATCAATATATTCGTAGTAATTTTGAATTTGCTAATCAGAAATGATCATATCATATATATTGAATAATGAGATTTTTATCTGCGGTGCCTGCTGCCACGTAAAGGGTACAAGATTAGTTCTATAACTTTTCCTTTTTTGGAATAAAATGAAAATATAAAACAAAAAGATTGCACTCTGATATTTCTAGGACACCCCGATCCCATCAATATTAAATTTTTATTTTTATTTGTCCAGCAATATCTTTGTTTTAATTATTAAGCTAATTTTATTATTCTTTATTCATATTCTAATAGATAGTAAAATCATGGAGGTCAAAGACTACAAAATCTCAACTAACCCTTCACTCTATTCTAATGAGAGAGGTCAATGCATCAAAACCCAATAATACTCCTCATTCCACACAATTGATACGTTAGGAAGAAAGGCCAGCTATCAATGAAGGCATGATAGTTGTAATGTATGAACATGTCAATGGATAATTTGTGAAATGGTAACATCAAATTTGTTCTTTAATTTCATGTTTTGGTTCTGAAATTTAGCCAAATATCTTTGTTTCCACCCTTTCATGTCTTTGCAGTCTACAATTGGATAACCAATCAAAGTAAAACTTTTTATTTCCGCAATTACTTTTTTCCATTAAAAAAATTGAACAGAGAGAAGAATAAAACAATGAAAAGGCAAACCTTAATTCAATATCTACATATTAATTTTGAATTCGCTATTTGTCGCTCTGCGGGCTTGAAGTGCTAGCCTTACAAATGATCATATAAATTGAATGAGATTCTTATCTTTGGTACCTGCTGCCTTATAAAAGGGGCAAGACTAGTTCTATAACTTCAAATATAATAAAACTGACATCCAATTCGATCATATAATTTCACTTTAAAGATTTAGAGAAGGAGGGAGAGAGAGAGCTATGGATAGAAATGGTGTGATGAGGAGCCTTTTGATGCTGCTATATGTGCTAGTGCTCCTAGTATTACAACTAAAAGCAGAAGATACTATTGGGTTTTCTTGTGCTCCTAACCTTCTTTTATGCTTCTCCTTCACCTCCCCTCGAAGTCCCTCAAACCTTTGCTGAAAAAATGATAATACTAGGTCTAGAACACCAGAAGAAAAAAAATGCTATAAAGAGTGCAAAGTAGCATGCAAGCAGAGGAAACCAAACAACAGAGCTTATGCGCACTGCTTCACTCAATGTATGAAACGATGCTTGGAGAAGAAAGCAAATCTTTGAGGTACTATATCTCTCTCTCAAACGATTGTAAGAAACGTATTATTTTGTTTTCACTTTTACTTCTCCACACTTTTTTTTTTTTTTTGTTCATTTATAATGATTTGTAAAATGCTAGCTCATATGATACTCTGAAAGAAAGTCCTTAAAACATAAAAATTGAACTGAAATTTAAGTTTCCACACAACATTAATTCGTGTGAGAGAGAGTAAGGTAATTTACTCATACAATCATAGTCGGACTTATGAGAAAGACTAACGCAAAAACTACTCCGAATTTTCTTGCAAAAACTCATTTCTTGCTTATGTAATTTGTACTACTCGATAGCATTTAAATCTACCAAAAGTTATGTTAACATCATTTTACCCAATCATATATAATTTGATGGCTCTATATACACAAGAAAAATACACCTTTAAGGTATGTTTAGTATTACTCTATAAGAAAATTGAAATTCTTTCCCTTTATTCTACATCCTTTTTTTTTTTTTTTGGAACTTAATTTAAACTAAATAGTTTGGTTGCTCCTTTGGTAGCATTTGGTTGAGGGATTTTTATATGTTTCAAGGGATGCTCAGCTATGGAAAATAAATTTATTATGTCTAGCATTTTTAATAAAATTTTCCAAATTTAAATTAATTTCTCTTTGTATTCAATTTTTCATTAAACAAAGGAAACCTATTCCCGTACGGTATTTTAATCGAGGAGAGGCAGTCTTCCACAGAAATCCCATCTTCAAGGTTGCTGCTCCTGAAGATCTAGGCTATCATATGTCTCTTTGATTTTCACCCCTCCTCAAACGAGCTCCGATCTTGACAAAGCTCATCCAAACGAAAGCAAGTGTCAACATTGGGCTCAATTTTTTTAAACAGGATCTCCCTCTCTCTTTCTGACCATTCACTCTTTCTTCCATCACCATCCGTGTATCTCTCTTCTGTATGATAGTCATGTCAGGCTTGTCCACCAGCAAAAACCATGGATCACAATGAGAATAAGTAAATTTGTTAAAAGGAAGTCTAATTTCAAAATAAAGGAGATCTTGTTTTGTAGTGTCCTACCAAACATATAATTAGTTAGTTATTAGGGAATTTAATGTCTAAGTTTAAATTATCTGGATATATAATTGATTCCAAATGTCTAGGTTCAAATCTATATTCTATTAGCCTTAAGATTTTGTTCAACTAATCAAGTTGCCTTCGGACTCCTAGAGGAATGCAACATGGTAAGTGCAAGTTTGAATCCCCTCAAGTCCAAATGGCTTGGGGTTAGTGGCAAGTATGTTTTCATGAATAGAGATTAATCCTACAGTTTTAAGAATGTGGAAATACCTCATAGGAATCTAAAAAAAAATCTATATTCTATTCCTTGTAATTTTTTGTTCCAATGTTCCTTCAATTTTCACTTTCAGGCTACCCACTACTTCTGCCAAAAGGTTTGTGAGAAGAACAGATGAAGACTCAATTCAAGATTTAAACTACTCGCACGGAATAAGAACAAGGAAAGGGTAAGAAATGTCCTGAAGATGGAGGAGTCTAGTTCAAATTGGTATTGATGAATGCTTCTAGTTTGTGTTCTCCATTAGCTGTTGCCACTTGTCACGTTTCTAATTGATGGTTAATTACTTTGTATTTTTTGTGTTTGTTGCTAGTGCAAACCTATCTTTTTGTTTGGGTGGGTATCTAGATGTTGTCTTACCTTAAAAGAACTACATAAATATTAGCAATTGCCAAGAGTTATGTTATTAAAGTTGATTTGATCAAATAACAGACTTCACAGGGCACAAAATTGCAAACAATAATGCAACAACGAATGCTATCAAATAAATTAAGGTGCCCAGTCAAACCTGAAATCCTTTTTTTTAATGTACGACGTAATTACCCTCATCCCTCATTGCTAATCCATTTTAATGACTTAGTAAAACCTAAAGTCTCTAATTTTATTATCTTCAAACAAAAAATTTAACGAGAAATGGCATTGAAGCACTAGAATATGTGGTGGAGTTGCATAGATTATCTGTAATAGTTCATTCTGTGGAATAATGGATTTGTTGTTTCTGTATTTGTTGTTTTCTATCATCCATTCTATATCTTTAGGGGATGAAGACAATAGAATAGTACATATTGTCTATAATAATTATTTTATTGATGAAGATCAGAGTCGTTAATTTCTATTCTGATTGGCTCACTCGAAATTGCTCTAAAAAACTAAGGGTTAGGTTAGAAAAATTGAGTCTGAAAAAATTTAACATTTTTTTGGCTTGGCACATATTGACCTGATACCAAACCAGGCTAAGTTGATTGGTCCTCAGCACGCCAATTTTTTTTTTACTTTTTTACTTCAACTTTTTTTCTCTTCTTTCAAATTTGCAACCTCCTCTTCCTACATCATTGATATCAAACATGTACAAATTCAAAAATAAAAATGTGATATGAAATTAAATATTGAGAACTTGAATAATATATCTTTCTTTATTATTTCAATATGTAAAGAAAATACAAAAATATAAATTATGTCAATATGAAATTTAAAATACAAAAATTTAAAATATGAAAAAGATTTATAAGTTTACAACAATTTTATTAATTTAAAATTTTAAATATAAAAATTTATATAATTTTATAATTTAGATTTAAGTCTAAGTTTAAGCTTAAGCTTAAGACTGGCACAACCCACTAATTACCAATCCTATAAGATTAGAGTTAAATTAGAATCTTTTTTTTTTTAGCTTTTTTTGACTCGGCCCAGCTCATTTCACAGTTCTAATGAAGATGCCTTATAGATTTTACATAAAAATATTGCTTTTGGTACGTTATCTTTTTGCATCAGTTATAGATAGGAGCCTATTTCAATCCGTTAACTCGATTGTAACCAAATTTAACTTAAAAATCTTCATCTCGAATCCATTTATCAATTGGTATTGGGTGAGAATTTTTCCAACTCAATATTGTGTGATCTAACCGGCTTTTAGTACTACTAACCCAACCCGGACCCAACTAGTCAACATCGTTTTATTCTTCATTGCCTTTGTACTTAAGTTGCATGACATCATTTCTTCCTTCACTGTCTTCACACTTAAGCCAAACGAAGTCACCTACAAAATCTTACTTCCTTCAATCGATTTAACGGTCATCTCTTCCATTCCACTTGCAACAAGACCCCCTTTCTTTAAGTTTATCCTTGCCTTCAAGTATCATTTGTAAAGTAATTAGGGAAAACTGCAAATATTTTTCTCTCTCTACACCTCAATATCAACCCAATATAAACACATAATTTTATTTGGCTCATTTTTAACTTAAATCTAACATTAATTTTAAGCTTAAATCTATAGCCCAAATCGAAAACCCAAACAAAATAAAATTCTAAATGTAAAATGAAATCCCAAAAATAAAAATAAAAAAATGGACCCAAAATTCAAATAAGCCCAAATTTAGAATTAAATTTCAAAAGATAAAGATTAAATCAAATAATAAGAAAATAAAAAATTAGATAAATTAAAAAATAATAATAAAAAATAAAAAGACAATAAAAATATAAATAAACAATAAAGAAAAGATAAAATAAATTTAAGAAATAATAAAAGATAAAAAATAAAGAATAAAAATAAAATAAAAGATAATAAATTAAAAAAATAAACACACTGAAAGGTTAAAAGATAAATAATAAATAGAAGATAAGACTAAAAGATGAAAAGATAAAAATAAGTGAAATCAAGAATTAAAATTTGAGTAAGAAAGAACTTCAAAATACAATTATAAAAACATATACAGAAAAACATAAGGAGGCTAACAAGAAGCTTACAGGAAGGAAATTAACTTAGCATACGCACACGCAGAAAAATGCTTTCGATTCTCCAATTTTTCCCAAGAAGCAACAAAACGACACGCCTTTGGACCAAAACGCACCACAGTCCATTGTCCCGCCCCATCACTCCACTGTTCATCCACCTCGCCACAGACCGAGCCAGAGTAACTTCCTACGCCCGATCCTTAACCTCACACACTTCGCCCGAAGCCATACGAAATCCCCTTACTTCGTCAGCCTAAAGCAACCACTCGCTCTCTGCCGCCATTCCAGACGCCCCGTAGCGCCGCCGGGACTCAGTATCACGCCACCATCGCACCTACTCAGAGTTGCGGCGACTTGCCTTCGCCTGCACTGTTAAAATCCAAATCGTGGAGGTTGCCTCATAGGAGCCCGCCGCGTCTCAACGGCAAGTCCAGGACCGCTACCCCTCTCCAAACTCTCATCGCAGAAGCAAGAAACCCCGGTGAGCGCCGCCACCGTTTTGCCACCACTTGCCGCATCCCAGCATCGACTCAAATCCCCCTTCTTCGATTGAACCCATTACCTATTCTGGAACTCGACCTCAAACCTGCGGGATGAACCCAAGAGGTAAGGCACCTTGAATTCTTCTTAGAAATTTCGATGATGATGATTCGGTGCAGGACTGACATGTGTAATGGACTGAAACTGTGTGATGTGTGATGATCTATTTTCGAATGCGAAGTTCTTGGCTTGATTGGGATCTGCGATTGTTACTGGTTTGAGTTAGAGCTTTTGATTTTACCGTGGATGATTGTGGCTTGTTGCAGTCTAATTTGTGAATGCTGCAGGTAGCTAACGCAGATTTTGTTTACTGGTTTGCTTTTGGACTGGTCAAATTTAAATATTGATCATGCCGTTGATTAAGTAACGAATCTTCTTGGTTAAAATCTGCTACGATTCGAGTTGTTTGGAATTTTGACTATATTTGATCTTATCTTGTTATCAGAAGCTCATGTTGACTTCCGTATGCATTGTTGCTGACTTGAATTGTACACTTGGTTATAGATTATTTTAGTTAGAATTGGTCATGATATGGTTTATGTTTAGGCATTCTGATATTTTCTAATATGATCAGTCTGTGAAAGTGGTTATTTTGAAATGGCGTTTTCGTTATTATTTCTCTAAAGCTTCATCATTGTGGGTGGTATTCATCACAGGGTGTTGCGGAAGATCATCTTTACAGCTAAGACTGTTATCTTTATTTTGATTTCGATGTATTCAGATATTAGGGTTTGTAATGTTATATCTTGCCATGTATTTGGATTGCGATCTTGCTAGCTTGACTGAATTTCATCTTGGATTGTAAGTTTATATCTTTTAATGTGATATATTCAGGATATTATTCAATTTTGTATAACTTGCCCATAAGATGATTTTATGGATGGCCACTTTTAGACATAAGGATTTTTTTTTTTTGTTTAAATATATTGTTGGACATCCAATGGCCCAAAGTGTGCATATGCAACAACTGGATGACTCAAGTAGAATTTAGCCAAGAACCCAAAACCGCTGAAAATTATTTTATTTTTCTAGAAAAACCCAACCTAAAAGAAATTAGGAATTTTCACAAAAAAATTATCTTTTCTTAAAAAATTAAAACCCTATCTTTAAAGGAATAGAAAATTTTTAAGAAAATTTTTTTAAAAATAATAAAAATTCTAACATAAAAAGAATAAAAAATTTTCACAGAAAAATAAATTTTTTAGAAAAATCTAATCTAGAGCAACACAGATATTTTCTTAAAATAAATTTTTCTTCAAAAAACTCATTTTAGAGGATCAGGGTATTTTCTCGAAATAAATTTAATTTTTTTAAAATTTCAATCTAAAATAGATAAAAAATACTTTTAAACAAATTTTTTTTTTAAAAATAGAGTTTTCAAATTAATAATAAATTAAAGTAAAATAAATTTATTAAATAATTTGATATCAAAAGGAGATTTAAAGATCTATATATAATCAACTTTTAAATCTAATATTTAAAAATGTAAATTATATTTAAATAAATATCTAATCTCACCTTTAAAAACTTAAATTAGCGATGATTTCATGTTTTCTTAAAAGCTTATTTTTCCCCTCTTGTGAAAAATAAGAGATAGTTTCATGTGGGATCATCATACCCTGTTGTGAAGTTGCGACACCCAAGTAGATTCTTCAGGACGAAGTAGGTGCCATTTGACCAGTAGCTTAATCATAACTCTCCCCTTCTTTTTAATTCATTTGTCTAAAATGGCACTCGGTACCATAGAGGGGACTCCTTAAAAAATAGGAGGTAATGAAGTCTGCACAATGTGATTATCATGGTGCTTCTTTAGTGTTGACACATGGAAGATAGCATCGATCTTAGATTCAGCTGGAAGTTTCAAATGATATGACATAGTCCCAATTGTCACCAACACTTCAAATGGTCCAAAGAATAGGGTTGCAAGTTTATGAAGAGCCTGATTACGAATTGACAATTGGCAGTAAGGCAGTAATTTCACATAGACTAGATGTCCTACTTAAAATTCCCTCTGAGATCTTCTTGTATCAGCTAATTTTCCTACGATATTGAGCTTTGCTCAAATTTTCTTTCAAAATAGTGATAATTTGCTCTCTCATCCTTAATTCCTAATCCACAACCTCTACATAATCATCTCCAACTAGATAAGATGAGAGTGGAAGTGGAGAATGCTCATACAAGGCCTTAAATGGGATCATACCAATTGCAGATTGGAAATTGGTATTGTACCAATATACTGCCAATGAGAACCACTGAACCCATTATTGAGGAAGTTCCCGACCAATGCATCTGAGATGAGCCTCAATTTCACGATTAACCACTTCACTTTAACCTTATGTTTGTGAAAGGGAAGCAGTAAATTTCAAGAGTTGAACCCCATATGCCTTAAATATCTCTCTCCATAATACACTCAAGAAAATGGGATACCTATCAATTATAATGACTTGAGGAAACCCATGTAATTTCCTAATAATATGAATGAAAATCAACAAGTTGGGAAGCTATTTAAGGATGACCAAGGGCTAAGAAATGTCCATACTTGATCAACCTATCTACCACTGTAAAATAATAGTTTTCCCTTGAGAACTTGGCAAATCAATTATAAATCCATTGTAATGGAGCTCAAAGACCTCTCTTGTATAGGCAAAGGTTTCAATAACCTAGGGTAGGCACTAGGGCCATACTTAGCTTTTAAACACACATTAAACTCCTGATAGCCTCTTAATTTAGTCTGAAACTTGAAATAATATTCCAGTATTTTTCTTGATCTCTAATAAATTTTCTAAAGGGGAAGAATTAAGAAAATAATTTTTTAAACCCCTAATTTAGTTTAAAATTTTAGAAAAATCATAATAAATCATAATGAGGCCCAAAAATAAAAATGAGCAAATAATTAAAACTAGAAAATTTTGTGCTTGATTTTAAAAATTCTTGAGAATGAGATAGGCCAAGATGAAGGGATTTAAAGGTATTTTGTGAATCCATTTATCATGAATTATCCCTTTGATCAATTAAAGGAAATATTGATAAAGTCTAAAAGGGTGTTAGATTGTGATTTGAAGCCTCAGTTTGGATCTCCTTAAGGCCTAAACCAAGGCCTCTGTTACACCTTGGCCTCCAAAGGGATAAAGATAAAAATTTCTTATGAACATTGATGAACAAAATAAAATCACAGGGCAACTTGCATGGACCATCATGGTGGCTTCAGATGCGCAATGCGAAAACTAAGAATGAATGGAGCAACGTCCTGAATAAAAAAATAGGGAAACACAAAAAGAAATGAGGAAAATGGAGCTACACTGAGCAAAAAGTAAAAGGGGACAGAGTAGAAGGTGGGAATTCACTAGAAAGGACGATTGCACTTGAGAGTGAAGAGACGTGAGGGGTTCTCAATTTCTCAAGAACTAACTTTACTACTCCTACAAAAAAAGAAAGAACGAAGAGTGAGAAAAAGGAGGAAAGAGTGACGGAGAGAGACTAGAGTGAATAATACTGGGGCATGGGGAGACAAGGAAGGAGGGCTCTTAAGAGAACAAAGGCACTCGAAAGGTTTAGGGAGAACCTAGGAAAAGACAGACGAGGTGATAGAGTTGCACTGAGGGTTCTTCATGTGAGAGGTAGGATTTCTTCAGCTCTCACCCACACTTGCTCTCGATTTCACCTATAGATTGTTGAATATGGCTGTAACGCCTGAATATGTTTAAGTTAGTTTGTTGTTTTACTATATTGTCTCGGTTTAGTGAAGTTTCTATGTCTAGGTTGCTTTGTTTCAAGGTGTTTTGGCATGTTTCATGATATAACACTTGTTTCTCCCTCACCTCGTCTCTTTGTTCATGCATGGCACCACGCATTCGCTGCTTATCTCTTTCTTGTTTTGGTTGACATTTTTTGAAGGTCTGTTAGAAGGGGGGAGAGAGAGAAGAAAAAGAGAAAAGGACAGAATCTACTTTTTTCAATGCTTGGGAACAGCGTCGCTGCCTTGTGGATTGCCAACAGTGGCCCAGGCCATCGCAGGTGCAAGTGACCTTGACTCTTGGCTAGGGCTAAGGCTGAAACATCCCTTCTCCATAGTGCTTGCACCCTAGAGTGCAAAGGTAAGGGACGAGTGCATCATACCCCAGTATTTCCCATGTGAAAATAATTCAAAAATGTTTTTTATTTTTGAAAAATAAATAAAAATTAATTAGTTCTAAATTTTTCACCAAAAATTATGGTATTTTTTGTATCAAGTTTGATACAAATAAAGTGTATTTAAGTGCATTTTGTATGTATAAGTTTTACTTCATTTTAATTAACTTAAAAAAAAATTGTGAAAGAGAAGGCTGGGTGCGGTTTAGGCTAGGGTGGCCCAAACTGCCACTTCTTCTCTCCCCCTTTCTGCTGTCATGTCTTGCATAACAAAAAAAAAAAAAAATTTCAAGGTTGAATGCAAGCAAGAGGGCTTGACATAGGTCAGAATGGAGCCTAGACCGGGCCCTTCATTCCCAAACTACATGACTTTTATTCTTTTGGGAGAGGGAAGGATAGCATTGGGTAGATTTGGAGCCCAATGTGCAAATGAAGAAGAAAGTCTGCTCTAAATGAATCAATTTGTCTCTCATTAAAATATATAGAGTAAATTACACTAACCTCCCTTGAGGTATTTGATTATGACACTCTACCCTATTCTTATTCAAATATGATATTCTACCTCATTTATTAAATAATAATTAAAAAAATATACTTAATATTAATAAAATATTCATAAAAAGAATATTAAATCAATATTTTAATCTAATTTTATTTAAAAATTATACTTTAATTCAGTTAACCATTTTAAATAATTAATATTTTGATAAATTATATTTTTTAATCAAATAATTATATTTATTACAAAGTATAAATTTAACAATATATATGATTATGAAAAAAAATTTAGTACAAATATAGAGATATTTTAGGATGAGTTTAGTTAGTAAAAAATAAGATCAATTATGCTTTACATTTTTTTCTTAACTAAACTCATTCCCAAGATGCTTCTATATTTGTACTAAATTTTTTTTCATAATCATACATATTGTTAAATTTATACTTTGTAATAAATATAATTATTTGATTAAAAAATATAATTTATCAAAATATTAATAATTTAAAATGGTTAACTGAATTAAAATATAATTTTTAAATAAAATTAAACTAAAATATTGATTTAATATTCTTTTTTTAAATATTTTATTAATATTAAATATATTTTTTTAATTAATATTTGAGTAAATGGGGTAGAGTGTCATATTTGAGTAAGAATGGGGTGGAGTGTAATAATCAAATACCTCAAGGGAGGTTAGTGTAATTTACTCAAATATATAATTGATATGGGGCCTTATGTTTAGATTCAAATAATTTGTGATCATTTTTGTGGCCTTGAATTAAATTATCAAATGCATTTGTGTTAATTACTTCTATTACATGTGAAATTGCTCTTTAATTATCTTGGCATGATACATGGTGCAAAATTTGAAAATTCTTAATTTTTTATTTTCTTGAAATCTTACTATGCTAAAATTCAAGGAAAGGGGTACAAATTACTATTAATTGTTTTCCAAAATATCCTAGCCTTCCAAGTCCTTGATTCTTCCTGACAACAATCATTGGCACGATTGACGAGAGCAACCATTGCTAATTATCTGAAAGAATCATGTTATGAGTTATGCTAGAATAATTGGCATGACTCATTTATCGTGGTCAGCATCCTAATCTTGAAATCCAATACCTTCTTGTCAAGAATCAAGCCTACCCTTTTCAAAGTCCGATTCTCCTTAAGTAATGCAGTGAACGCAATTGGCAAAAGTGATTGTTGTTGACCATTCTAAAGATGATTACGTTATGGGTTACATGAGAGATATCAACGGAACCTCTCTAACATGATGATTATTAATCAATGCCCTAATAGCACCAAATTCATTTATCATCAATTAAACCCCAATTTTTCTTGACAACAGTTGTTGGTGTGATTGATGAAAGCAATCACCATAAACTATCTCAAGAAAAATAAACTTGAAAACCATAGTCAAACTTGGTACCTTCTTAAACCCCAATCTAGTTAGGTTAAATCTTAGCCAAGTTAGGTACTTTCTTAAACTCCAATTCAGTTGGGTAAACTAAGAATATGTTTGAATCCGTAAGCCTTAATCAAGCTAGCCAACCAATTTCGATATAAGTCCTAAACAAACCAGACATCGAATTTTTGCTTTCCATATTAATGGCTAAACTCAGTTACTAGTAGTATTAATCATGGATAATCTAGATCACGTGCAAAACAGACAATGAGACAAATAAAATTAAAAAATAAAATAAATTTAGTTTGAGACAGTAATGTGGTGCTGAAAAAGTGTTGTAGAGATACTAATACCTTTCTTACATGTAACCACCCCCAAAACCTGATTTTTATGACATAGACCTAATTTTTGGTGTCAAATCTCACTATTTAAAATTAGATTAGTTGCAACTCCAAATTCTCAAATTAATACAATATTTTCTAAAACTCCATTTTTCCAAAAAATAATTTTTTAAATTATTTTTTGGTCGCCACTCTGCATTGTGATTTTGACACTTCTTAACATAGTTGCTAATGTCTTTTTGCATCCCCTTCCAATAAAAAACTAGGGAAATTCTTTTGTATGTAATAAATGCCACACAAGACCTCCCCTTGTAGAAGCATGAAACCTCTCCACTAATTGAATCCTTAATCCTATATCTACACCTACCACAATTCTTCCCATTCTCTTCAACAACACTTACTGCCACTAATACTTTGGCACAACATTAGGATTCTTCTTTAGCCTAGCTATCTTTTACTATAATTGCTCATCTTGCTTCCAAATATTTCTAATATGTGTTAATAAAGTGGATTGTATAGTTGAAATTGCCCCTAATTCCCCCATTGTCTCTCTTCTAGACAAAGAATCAATAACTACATTTTCTTTGCCATTTTCATAATGGACTTCAAAGTCAAAAGAGTAAGCTTTTCTAACCATTGTTGCTGCATCAGGGTACGTATATTTTGCTCTAGCAAATACTTGAGTGTTTGTTAGTCTATCTTTATTATAAATTGTTGCCCTACCAAAAAAGATGACCACTTCCTATCAGCAAAAATTAGAGCAAATAATTCCTTTTCATAAGTTGATAGTGACTAGAAACTAGGACCTAATGCATTACTCAGATATACAATTAGCCTTCCATCTTGTTACTATACTGCTCTTATACCTTCTCCAAAAGCATCTTCCCCAAAAACAAGTTGTTTGGAGAAATCTGGAAGGCTTAACATAGGAGGACTACTCATTGCCTTTTTCAGATTCTCAAGTGCCAATTAAGCCTCTTGATTCCATCTAAAGACTTCTTTCTTCAATAGACCTATTAATGACCTAGCAATTAGCCCATAATTCTTAATAAATTTTCTGTAATACCCAATTAAGCCTAAAAAATCCTCTCCCCCCTTTAGCATTGATTGGAGTAGGCCATTTTTGCATAACTTCAGTTTTGCTTGGGTCTGTTGCCATCCATAACTAGTGATGATGTGCCCTAAATACTTCACTTTTCTTTTAGCAATAACACACTTCTTCATCTTGCAATATAACTAATGGTGCTCCAGTAATTTCAACACTACTTGCAAGTGTTGTAGATGCAAATTCCAAGTAGTACTATATATTAAAATATAATTAAAAAACACTAACACAAGCTTTTTCAAAAATTGTTTGAACATTGTGTTCATCAAACTCTTAAAAGTTGATGGGGGCATTAGACAAGCCAAAAGGCAAGACCACCCATTGATAATGCCCTAAATGAGTCCTAAAGGCAGTCTTGTATATGTCATTAGGCCTCATTCTAACTTGATGGTAACCTAAGGTTAGGTCAAGCATAGAAAAACAAGTTGCCCCTCTCAGTTCATCAATTAATTCCTCCACTAGAATTAGTGGGAATTTAACTTTGATTGTCAAGGCATTCAATTTCTTGAAATCAACACAAAATTTCCAAGAGTTGTCTTTTTGTCTCACTAGCACCACTTGTGAAGCAAAGGGCCTAATGTTATCCCTAATGAGGCCAATTTTCAACATTTCTTACACTAATCTCTCCAAAATATCCTTTTGGCCATAGGGATATATATGAGACCTACAGTTGAAGTGCTAACTTCCCTTAACTAAGGGTATTTCATGATCCCAAAGCCTAGTTGGTGATAGAGAAATCGACCTGTCAAACACCTTAGCAAAAGACTTCAAAAGTTGTTCTAATACTACCTGCTGATCCATACTTAGGGTTTGCTCTCCCTTGCCATTAAGTCAATAGCCTATAATAGTGGTAACTCTTCCTTAGAAAACCCTCTTTAAACTACCCACAATGCCATCACATTGCTACCCCCTTTTTTAATTACCTTATCATCCTCCGCAACCTCACCTTAATGTGGTAATCCCTTAATGATTGCTTCTCTTCCTTCATGATGGAATTTCATAATCTTTCAACAAAATCCCAACTAATAGCCAGATCACTCCAAACCTTACCATTGGAATCACATAGAAGGTAGTTATGAACCAAACTTGCTGACATTACCACTCTAGATTAGGACAATGGTAATGTATTGTCAACATAGGCCTATTAGCAACCTTGTTATCCTTAAGATTGATAGCAATAAGCTTGCATTCTAACCTCTTTGCATTCTCTAGATTGATGAAATTATGAGTACTACCTATATCAGCCAATGTCCTTAGCTTTTGCTTTTTAATTAGGGTCTCAATTTGTGTAGTGTGATGTCCTTTTTACCCCTAAATAGCTTGCAATAAAATATGCACCTTATCCTCATCAAAATCCTTCAACTCAAATTCACCACTTTCCATTTCAACCTTTTGACTCTCCTTTGGCCTCCTCATTTCCCAGTTCTTCTTCTTCCATTAAGAGTGCAAACATTCTTGAAGGTTTACTATAGTGGGTGAGATGATATTTCTACCTACAAAACATGTATAACCCCTAACATTTCAGCTTGACTAACATTCTTCACCCCTCTACCACCTGAGTTAGTTTGTTAAGGGGCTAGTTAGGGGATTTTTAGAACAGTTAATAGAGCTTTGGGAAGTAGTTGTTTGGGTGGGTAAATAGTGTTTGGACCCTTAGGTTTGAGGTAGTAGGTGTTATAGTCTAAGAAATAAGTGTTTGTGCCTAGCTTCTCTACGATAGGTTTCTTTAGGGGTGAAATTCAGTTTTGGATTTTGGAAAACTCCAAGAGTATCTCCTTTTGTAACTTGGCTAGATGCATAGCCTTATTCACTGTCTTTAGTTTGTGGATCCTCATACCTTTTTCTATGGTAGATTGAAGACCCCCTAAGAAACAACTTAGGGATTATGCCTTTATCAACTTAGCTTGGGATACCAATTCATCAAAATTTTCTATGTAATCCTTCAAAGATCCTACTTGTTTTAAATTCATAAGTTCAGAGGTGGTCCCTATTAAACATCAATATAGTAAGTAACTTAGACTAACATTTGGGAAATGCAAAGCTATACACTAGTTAAATATATTATTTTATTTTTATCTCTAACACCCCCTTTATTTTTATCTAATTAAAGGGCTAGGTCTGATTTATAACAGTAAATTACATAAATCAAACTTGTTGTAAATCAAACTTGGAATGGCTTTCATTTTATAATTAGTGAGCATACCTTGATCATCTTTCAAATGATTGGTTGCTTCAGAGTCAACAATCCAACTTACATCAAAAGAAACAGAGGTCAATGTATTCATAGAATAAGTAAAAGTTGCAAATTCAATCTAGAGCAATATGGTTATTCAACCCATATATCTGATAGAATTATTGTAAGGGACTAGGCAATATGCCTTGTTTTGCAAATCCTCCACTAGTAAATCTTCCTACTCTTGTGTATCTTCCATTGAGAAATCTACTTGGTCTTTGCATATTATAACTAGGAAATTTTGCTCTATTTTCATTCCCATGACCACTTGGGCTTAGCTAATTAAAGCTATGAGCTAAATGATCAACAAAATTAGATCTTCCTCAATCTCTGCCATGGTTACAATTTAAAATTTTGCCTCTAGACAAGTTGAACAAAGTGAATAGAACATCATGAGTTATAGTGTTTTGAATTGACATACTTGGCATCTCTTTAACTTTTGGCATTGGATCAAAAAGAATTTCATGTTGAATAAGCATAGATCTTAAGGGTGTGTATGTGGGTAAAGTTGGTTTAGACATATAGAAGTCACTAGAACCTTGTACTTATCTCTCAAACTATGGAGTGTGTAACAAGACTTTTCTAAATCATTTACTAAATGCCCAATTAAAACTAGCTAATCAAAGAGTCCCTTCAGTCTGGTTAGATACCTGTCTATTGATTTCCCATCTCTTTTACAATTTTGCAATTAGTTCCCAAATACATCAGCTAGGCTTCATTTTGTTAGGCATAAGATTCATGTAATGTTTTCCATAATTTACTTGTAGAGCTCATGTCAACTAGTTGAACAATATTTGAACAAAAGAATAGAGTTGATCCAAGAAATTACTGGCTAATCTTGTGCAGACCACTATCCATATTTTAGGTTTGAAATTTCTTTGTCATTGCAATCAACATCCTTTTCCTTTTCCTTCTTTGGAGGGGCTTCTATGGTTGTATTAATCCCATGATACCAAACCTTCTAGAAATATAAGTGATTTGAGCTCACCATAGCAAATAATTCTTTGCTATAAGTTTTGATGTGATCATACCAAAGAGTGAAGTGAGAATATTTGAAGTTTGGTTTGCCATTTAGAAAGGATTTTTAATTCGGAAGTAGACACTATGTATAGAGAAAAGGAGAGAAAGAAGAAGGAAAGTAGAAAGGACTAGTGAGAGTGTGACACGAAGGACAAGGAGAGTAACCTTTGAGAAAATAATAGTGAGTGCTCAAATTGAGAAATAAGGGGTAGAGAACATATAGTTCATAGGAAGGGGATAAGGTTTCTAAATCATAGAAGGGGAGCATCAATAAAGAAAAGAAATTGGTATAGAAGATTAGATTAAAAGAAGGTGCCCACTGGAATCATGGCTTTGATACCATGAAAAGTATTGAAATCAAAGACAAATTCTAAAAGGAACACTTAGGAAATCTAATATGTAGGGAGTAAGGGAGAAAGGAAATAAACATTTTTAGAAGTGAGTTTTCATTTCATTCGCATAGCAAAAGTCAATATAGTAAATATAAGAGCTAATAAGTCAAAGTTATACACCATTTAAATATACTATTTTATATTATCTCTAGCACACTCATGAGACAAGTCAATGTGTGTAGAAAAATCTCAACATTATCAATCTAGATTGAATGCAAATTGAAGAGGATAATTGTTACAATGTCAAAGTACATAAAGGTGGATTGGTGCAATTGAAAGTATAGGACGATAAGTTGCAAAAGGACTTAAGTGCTGAGGAGTTTCTCTTTAATAATTTAGCCTTTTCTTATTACTAAAAAATGCTCAATTATTAACAAACTTTTACTGAGGGATCAACATCCCTTTGTAAAAATGATTTTTACTGATAGATTTCATGTCGATAAAATAAAAAAAATCCGTTGGTAAAAAAAGAATTTTATTGACAGACTTTTGTGATCCCTCAATAATTCCAATGCAATATTTTATGTTAATAGGAACAAAAAAGTGTGTGCCGGATTTGTAGAGGGATTTATAGATGAATAATCTGATGTTCAAATTGGCACAAAAGAGTAAAAATTTTCTTGACAAAATTACCAAGGGATAAATCCATCAGATAGCTAAAAGTGCTATTTTGAACTATTTTTATAAAAAAATTTTAAAAAATTGATCTATTACTAACGAATCATTAGAACTATTGGTAATTAAGTAGTCTAAAGGTCTTGTAGCATAGGACAAAGTAATCATGTTCTCCAAGATTTTACCCATGGATCCTAAGGATTCATCACTAAACGGTCATAACAATATGATTGTTTGCTAGGAATCTATAGTATTCCATGCAAATTACCAATGGATTTTAGAATTCGTCGATAATCAAGTCATACCAATGTGATTGACATTGACTAGTTAGCTTTTAGCAATTCTTTTGCACGGGCTTGATCCACATGACAACTTAAATTTTTCTTTTTGAAAATTTTCCAACATTACTGATAGATACATGTTTGAAAATTTTTGAAATACATCATTTCATTTAAGTTACTAACGGATTATTGTCCATTGGTAATTGTCTTGATTTAAAGAGGGGGATCACCATCCCCACCCCTCACTCCCTCGTTTCTCTTATCTCCTCTAACTTTCTAGTGGTTCTCTTGGCTTCCAAGCCCTTTTTGTACCATTTTCTTGCAAATCATTGATGGTTTTGGCCCTCATTCAACTTCTTTCAAGTAGTTTCAAGAATGTTTTTCAATATATTTGTTGTTTTACTTCTGTTGTGGTTTGTGTATCACTTTTCTTCTCTTCTAACATCTCTTTCAAGATTGTGGTCAGCTACATACTCTCTTTTTCAACTTTTGTCAAGGTCAATACTTTGTGAGAGCTATTTCTTTCCTCATGAGTATGTGCAATAGTCTTTCGAATATTAGATTTTTTGCACTTAATTTCAGCTTTTGTGTGTATTGTTTGGTTTGATTTCTACTATTTCTATCCAAGGTTAGTATTTTTTATTTTCAAAATTTTTCTTAAAGTTATTGTATGTGGCATTAGGATAGATAACTTTCATGTTCATTGTTATGGCTTTTATTTTCAAAATTTATCTTTAAGTTACTATTTTTGTCCAAGGTTAGTATTTTTTGCTTCTAAGTATGCAAATTATGTTGATTGTTGTGACCTGTTGGTTGATAGATGTATAAGATATTGTTATGACTGATTTTCTATATATTATTATGGTTAGGTTTATATTGCTATAGCTAAATTTTTGTCCATTATTATAGTTGATTTTTTGTACAATGTTATGGCTGATTTTTTGTGCATTGTTATGGCTAAGTTAATAGTCAAATTTTATCCATTTTATTGTCTATGAGTTTATTTTCTTATGGCTAATTTTTTTATCTACTGTAATGTTTAGGTTTATATTGAAATTTTATCCATTTTATCCATTCTGTATAATGTTTTAGTTGTGTATTTATTTTGTTCAAACATATTAATTTTTAAAATTTTTTTAATTTAACAAAAGATTTTAATATTTTTTTTAAAAACAATATTATCAATTATCAAGGGATCTTATGTGGTAGTAAAAATAAATCAACATTGCATAATATTAGTTTCATTAACCGAGAGATTTATATCCTTCAATAAATGGAATTTAAAAATACTTTTTTGAGTGATTTATCTCTCAATAAAAATATAATATTAAATTTACCAGGGATAAATCCCTTGGTAAAATCAAAAAGACCTCATTAAAATGAATTCTTTTTACAAAATATTGTTTTTTACTAAGGAGATTTTTAATTTTACTGTGAGAAATCTATCGCTAACTTTGTGAGGGATTGAAAAATCCCTCTTTAAAAATTTTTTAAGGTTACTTTTACCATGAGATCATATCTCTTCGTAAAACATTTACTAACTAATTTTCTATTTTTATCAACAAAAAAATCCATCAGTAATAGGCAATTTTCTAGTATTGTTTATTTGTAAGTGAGAATAAGGCTATAGTGTGGATTTTGAGGCATATATTAATCATGGAGCTTGCTACTTACCCCTTGTCTCATATCTTCTCTCTTGCTTTGATGCCATCTTATAAGAAATTATTATGCCATCCATATTTCCTTCTATTCCACCATTTCTTCATGTATACAACCATACTCCCTTGTAGAAGTGGATGATTCCTTATAATGTGAATATTCTAGGGTGGGGTATGCAAATAGAGAGTGTCAACATCGCAACACGAATTAGCAACCTAAAAAAGACGAGTTTTGGGAAATATAGGGTTGTTGGAAAATGTTGTGAAATTTTTAAATATTTGAAGTTGTCACCGATCTAATTTTAAAAGGTGAAATCAAACACTTAGATTTACGTCCGCATTATAGAAAAATGGATTTAGGGGTTGGTTAAACGTAAAGAGGGTATCAGTACCCCTACAATGCACTTTTGGTACCACATTGGTGTTTGTTGCTTTTGTTCTTAAAAAATGATATGCCTAGCTTAATTGGGTTTAAAAATGTTTGTATAGTTTGACTAAGGCTTTTGAAAAAATAGCGGTATATTTTTTTTTTTAATGCATCAATGGAACTATACCAATTGATTAGCTAAGCTGATAATGAATTTTTCTCAAGATAATTAGATAACGGCCAATTAACTGACAATCCTCTTTATCCATTGTTGGAAGCTTTCTTTAATACATCAATAGAACCATGATAGTTGACTGACTAGGTCTGTAACATGATTTCCCTCAAGATAATTTGATAGTAGCTAGTTAACTGATGACCCTCTTTATCCATCATCGGGAGCTTTCTTTAATACATCAATAGAATTATGCTAGTTGAATAACTAGGTTTGTAACATGATTTCTCTCAAAATAGTTTAATAGCGACTAATTGACTGTTGATCCTCTTTATCCATCGTCTAGAATTCACTAATAAAAACAAGAAATTGAAATAGTTAGGACAAAAGCACAACCAAATAAAACTTCTAAATGATTAGGATAAAATCACTATCATTCTTGACAGTTCAAAATGATCAATACCTCAATACTCACACACTTATAAGGCATTTAAAGTGTAAAAATTACAAGCAAACTCTTCATACACTCAATTATTTAACAACACAAGTTTTAAAATACAAAAAATGCATTTTCAACAATGAGAGAAAATTAAGAAATAGGTAAAACCTATATTTAAAGTGCTCTAATGGTAAAACGAGGCTGGAAATGCAATCAAGAGGTAAAAAAAACCTTAATAAAGTGGTCTAGGTCAAAGTCAACAAATAGGTTAAAGTCAAAGTCAAAGTTAGCAGTCAAAGTTAACGACTCAATGTTGACGTGGCAGAGACATTTTGATGTGGCACGCTAATTGGGCACACAATGTTAACGTGTCTGATGATATGTCAAGCTAACTGTGCTTATAAGGTTGATGTATTAGATGATGTGTCAAGCTAACTATGCTTATGAGGCTAACGTGTCAGATAATGTGCCAAGCTAATTATGCTCATAGAGCTTATGTGTCAAGATGATTGTGCTTATGAGGTTGACATGTTAAGTTGATTGTGCTAGTAAGGCTGACATGGTGGATGAGATGGCGTCTTCAGCCATGGGGCACATGAATGACATGTGCTGCCACCCTCACCAACGCGTGGGGCACGTGGAGGCACATTGAGTGGTTTCACACAATGTCCTTCACGATTTTCAAGATTTTGGTACCTCCTGAGCATGATGGTATGGTGCATTTCTTAAGATTCAAACTAGAAATATGTTTTTTGAGATGTGATCGAAGATGACTCTCAAATTTTCCAATGAAACTTGCAATTTCCAGCATGATCAAGTACCAATTGCACTCCAACGGCCAAGTCGAGCTTCTCTAGGCTGGCGTGATAAATTTGTTGAAGAGAAAACTAGAAGAATAAAGAATATTTGAATTTTTCTCTTTAACCCCTTTTCTCACTCTTTCACGGTTCTCTCTCTCTAACTTCTACTCTTTTTCTCTCTAATCTTTCCCCCTTCTCTTCTTTGTTAACATTCTATTTAACTCTGCATTTGCCTTTGACTTTCCCCTTCCCTTCCACTAGGAAAAATCCAAAGATTAGGCACATGATGAGATGAATTAGGCGCATTATGGATTAGGATAAGGTGCATGATTAAGCAAATGAGGTGTATGATGAGATGAGTTAAGTGCATGATTAGATGAGCTAAATGCATAATTAGACGAGTTAGGTGTATGATGAGATGAATTAGGTGCATTATGTATTAGGACAAGGTGCATGATTAGGCAGATTAGATATATGATTAGATGAGTTAGGTGCATGATTAAATGAATTTGGATCATTAGCAGGCATCCCTCCCTTTTTTTCTCTTTTTTGTTTTAATTTTTTTTATTTTTAATAATATTATTTACATTCGAATACAAAAATATTTTTAAATTTTTTTATTTTTACTCAATTAATTTTCAAAAAAACATACATTTAAATTGGATAATTTTAGAGTTTACGCATGAATATATTTTTATTTTTTAATATCCAAACAAAATTATATGTCTACAGGGGAGTAGATTAGCAAGACCCATTAAACATTTCTTTTTTTTTTCGTATTTTTCTAAGGGTATATTCCTACCATTTGGGTAGGAGAATAATCCTCTTTAGAGTAAGAGCTATAAATGAAAAATCCCTTTCAACAAGGGTAACTCTAAACTTGAACCGATATTGGCAAACTATTTCGGGGTTCCAAGACACAACCAGCTATCACTATGCTAACAATTTGTTAGTACCAATTAAATATTTATAACTAATTATCTTATGCAAAAAGCTTGTTTCATTTAGTAAGTGTGATTAAATATTCAGAAATTCAAAAATGAACTATAAATCTATTGAATATCAAAATTTAGTATATAGAATTCAATAAATTAATTATTTATATTATTTTAAGTAAATATTTAATAATATTTAATTAGTAAAAATAACAGGACTCATATTATTATACATTGTTTGAGGAAGATGGTCAAATGCCATTACCAAAGAAAATAATTGTAAAAAGTCAACCAGTGCTGATTTGAACTAGTTTGCCCTTTGTTTGGATTTTAAGGGATGATCTTTAGATTAAATAATTCTATGCATTCTTGTCAAAAAAAAAAAAATACTACGCACTAAGAAAAAACTAGAAGAATAATATTTCAATTTATTTTCTTAATTTGAGACTAGATAAAGGAAAATATTTTTTGAAGAAGGTATTAATTTCTTTCTATTACAAAAACTTATTCTCAAAACTAAAGACAAAATAGACAAAATTTTATTATAACTGAAATTGATGCTATCATTTCAAATTAAACTACACTTCTTTCATTTTTTTTTCCCTGTGTTTTAAAACTTAGTTAATATAAGGATCCAGGTTACATTCTATCCTCCCGCTTTCATTCCTCACATTTTTTTTCCTCCCACAATATTAACGCAAATAAAAGTTTAGCCTACCTGTTGTTTGGATGTCATGATTTTGAGACGAAAGAATCTGACAAGAAAAAAAAAAGAGAAAATAATCTAACTTTTCTTAATTCTGGACAAGGGAGAAAGAGTTTAAACAGAATATTGAACTTAAAATTTTCTCTCTAAAAGTAGGCAGGAATTGAAGATAAAATCTATTAAAACTGAAAAAAAGAAGTTATTATTTTTAATTAAACCATATATTCTTTGTATTTTCTCTCCTTTCTATAAAACTTACCTAAACAAATAGTGAAAATTAAGTTATATTTTATTTTTCTACTATTATTTCACTAATTTGGAATCGTCACACTTTCTTTACTCCCAATTTGTTCCCAAAAATATTGCTGCGAGTTTTTACACCAAGTTGATAATCACTAAGTATCTAATTGTATTGCCTCATCAAATTTATGAAAAGGTATTAACTAAATGGCTCATCAAATTGATAAGAATGTGAATCTGGGGGGGGGGGGGGAACCATGGAGTAGTATATAAAATAATAAAATCTTTTACTAATAAAATAATTTTCTCTTAAAAATAAACCTGTATGTGGTCATTTGATCATAGCATAAAAGCACATCATCTCTAATCTCAGATGATAAGCACTTTAAAGATATAAAGTGTTGGAATATTATTACAAAATAGCCGTTATATGTTAACAAATTGAATTTTGTTGAAACACCCAATTAATTGCCTATTATTATGGTTGAAACACCTAATTAATTACCTATTTAAGTGGGAATAGTTTTTGAAATGTTGCAATAGGAGTTTCTATCCGTTAGGCACCATTATTTCATTCTATGATGAATTAATAATAATAAAGAAGGGAATAATCAACCTCTTAAAGCTATATATAGGTGACTGAATGCATATTACCAATATATGAAGCCATATACAAACATCTCATATTAGAAATTTATATTGTGTGTTCTTTGGGTAGAGAAAAGGTGCAGGTGAAAGGAGTCCTATCTATTTCCTTTGTGCAGAGGTAATAGACCAACAGGCGAGTATTGGACTGTTGTATCCAGGAGGTAACACGTCTGTGTACCTGTTGCACCAGGTGATATAGCAAATAATCAACCCGTGGGAGGCGTGAATTACCTTAAAGAAAGCGATATTTCTGTGCCTCGGCCTAGTACCACGCATATTTTTATTTTTATTAATAACATTTACTCTTCTTATTTTTGTGTTTATTCTTATTTTTAGGTTGCTGCATCAACAATTTTAAGATAATTCACGATCATAATGGACGTTGCAACTGAAAATAAGAATGGTGTTGGAGACCTCAACAAGCCTTTCCGTTTCAAAAGCATCAATTTCAAGAGATGGAAAGGGAAGGTTTTGTTTTATCTCAATCTTTTGAAGGTGTCTTATGTGCTCATGAAAAAAAATCCAAACAAGACTCCTACTGATTCTATGAATGATGTTGAAAAGAAAGAACATGCTGAAAAAATAGAAAAATGGGAAAGAGATGAATACAATTGTCACTACTATCTACTTAATTTTTTGGCTAATGAATTTTATGATTATTATGAGAATACATATTCTACTGCCAAAAAGATTTGGAAAGCCTTGCAAAAAAAATATGACACTGAGGAAGTTGGTGCAAAGAAATATGCTGCAGGCCATTTTTTCCGCTATCAAATGGTGGATGACAAATCTGTGGTGGAGCAAACTCAAGAGTTTCAAATGCTTGCTCATGAGGTGAGATTTGAGGGAATACAAATTGGAGACAACTTTATCATGGCTGGCATCATTGATAAGCTACCACAATCTTGGAAGGAGTTTCAAAAGGTGCTACATCACAGGCAACAGGAGACAGCCTAGAAAGTCTCATCACAAGGATTCAAGTGGAAGAGGAAGCCAGAAGTCAAGATCTTCTCATGGTTCAAAATGGGATTGAAAATCCAACAACCAAGGTACATGCTCTTGGAACCAACAACTCTTTGCCTCAAGGACAAAATTTGAAGCAAAATGCTCAATTAAAACCCTTAAAGAAGAACATGAAAAGGTCATTTAGAAATGGCAACAATAAAGGGAATTCCACCCAAAAGAATAACAATAGTACTAGCCAAAAACCTCTATTCTCTTGCTTTGTCTGTGGCAAAAAGGGACATACAGCAAAGAATTGTAGGTATCGAAAACCTGGGGATACTCCTCATGCCAACAATGTTGAAGAGCCTTTTGTGGCTATGATTTCTGAGATTAATATGGTTGATAAGACAAGAGGTTGATGGGTGGATTCAAGTGCCACCAGGCATGTATGTCATGATAAAAGTTGGTTCAAAGTGTTCTCACCTTATGAAAAACCTAAAGACATCATGCTTGGTGACTCTCACACCACTCAGATTTTGGGTGAAGGAGATGTGGAGTTAAACTTCACTTCTGGTCATACTCTTACTCTTAAGAATGTGTTATACACTCCTAATATGAGAAAGAATCTTATGTCTGCCTTTTTACTTAATAAAGCTGGGTTTAAGCAGATTATTGAGTCTGATCAATATATTTTTACTAAGGGTGGGGTCTTTGTAGATAAAGGGTATGCTTGTGATGGTATGTTTAAGTTGAATCTTGATATGAATGAAATGTCTTCTAATTTTGCTTATGTGATTTCTTCTATTAATTTTTGGCATGAATGTCTATGTCATATAAATAGTAAATATGTGCAAAGAATGAGTAATTTAGGATTAATACCTAATATTAGTAATAATTTTGAAAAATGTGAATTTTGTTGTGTGTCAAAAATCACAAAAGGGTCACATAATAGTATTGTGAGAAATTCTAAATTATTAGATTTAATTCATACTTATATATGTGAATTTGACGGTCATCTAACTCGTGGTGGAAATAGATATTTTATTACTTTTATAGATGATTTTTCGAAATATACTTATGTGTATTTGATGAAACATAAAAGTGAAACCTTTGATAAATTAAAAATATTTTTGAATGAAGTAGAAAATCAATTTGGAAAGAAAATTAAACGTTTTCATAGTAATAGAGGTAGAAAATATGATTCATATGAGTTGAATGCGTTAATTGAGACTTTGGGAATTATACATGAAGTAACACCTCCTTATTCACCTGCTTCTAATGGTGTAGCTGAATGTAAAAATATAATGCTTATTAATCTCACAAATTCCATGTTATTACATTCTGGTATTTCTTTCAGTTTTTGGGGTTAAGCTATCTTGACTGCTTGTTTTGTGCTAAATTGAATTCCTCATAAAAAATAAATAAAACACCTTTTGAGTTATGGAAAAATTATAAACCTAATTTAAATTTTTTAAGAGTATGGGGATGTTTAACATATGTGAAACATGTGGAGCCAAAAAGGTCTAAATTAGGCCCTCAAGCTTCAACTTGTGTTTTTGTTAGCTATTTTTTAAATAGTACAACTTACAAATTTTTGGATCTTGATAACAAAATAATCATTGAATCTAGTAATGCTATTTTTCATGAAAACAAATTTCCTTACTAAAGAATAGTGGGCTCCAGAAAATTTGAAAACAAATGTTTCTATCTCAAGCTCATGAAAACAATACAAAAATTGAAAAAGAACCAAGAAGGGATAAAAGAGCTATAATAGAAAAGGATTTTGGGCCAAATTTTCTAGTTTATCATGTTGAAGATAATCCTTTATCTTTGAAAGAAGCTTTAGCATCACCTGATTCAATGTTTTGGAAAGAAGCTATACATGATGAAATGGAGTCCCTTATATCTAACAAAACATGAAAATTATGTGATTTACTTGAAGGATATAAAGCAATTGGTTGTAAATGGGTTCTCCGGAAGAAACTAAAACCTAATGATTCAATAGATAAATATAAAGCTAGACTTGTAGCAAAAGGTTATACACAAAGAAAAGATTTAGATTTCTTTGACATTTTTTCTCTAGTTGCTAGAATTATATCTATTAGATTTTTTATTCCTATTGCTACTATTCATGATCAGTTTATATATCAAATGGATGTAAAAATAGCTTTTCTAAATAGTGATTTAGATGAAGAAGTATATATAGAGCAACCAGAAGGCTTTGTTATAGAAGGACAAGAAAATAAAGTGTGTAAATTAACAAAGTCTTTATATAGATTGAAACAAGCTCCTAAGCAGTGGCATGAAAAATTTAATATGTGTATGTTAGAAAATGTTTTTAGATCTTGTGAATGTGATAAATGTATATACTATAAAACTGTTGAGAACAATTATGTTATCATTAGCTTATATGTGGATGATTTATTAATTTTTGGTACAAGTTTAAATGTGATAGGAGATACCAAGAATTTACTTTGTGAAAGTATGAAAGATCTTGGTGAAGCAAATGTTATTCTTGGGATGAAAATTACAAAAACAAATGATGGAAATTTCCTTGATCAATCTCATTATGTGGAAAAAATCTTGAGTAAATATGGATTTTTAGATGGTAAATATGCATCTACTCCTTTACAATCAAATATTCATTTATTTCCCACTACTGATGATAAATTAATTTTTAATCAAAAAGAATATGCTAGTATGATTGGGAGTCTTCGTTATTTAACTGATTGTACTAGGCCTAACATTACTTATGCAGTTGATTTGCTTGGAAGGTTTACAAGTAAACCTAATATGGAACATTGGGGTGCTATAAAATATCTTATGAGATACTTATGTGGCACTAAAAATTATGGATTATTTTATAGAAAATTTCTAGCTATACTTGAAGGATATTCGGATGCTGATTGGAATACATTGTCAAGTGATTCTCTTTCTACTTCTGATTATGTATTTTCCTTGGGTGGTTGTGCAATTTGTTGGAAATCTAAAAAACAACAAATAATTGCTAAGTCAACAATGGAAGCTAAGCTTATTGCTTTAGCATCAGCTAGTGAAGAGGCTAGTTGGTTGAGAGATATGTTGAATGAGGTCCCTACGTGGGAAAAACCTATTCCACCCATATTAATACATTGTGATAGTACTACTGCTATTGGTAGAGTACAAAATTGTTACTATAATGGTAAGTCCAGACCCATAAGAAGAAAACATAGTATTATGAGATCTTATATTAGTAATGGTACCATTCATATAGAATATGTAAAGTCAAGAGATAACCTTGCGGATTTGCTTACAAAAGCTTTACCTAGAGAAAGGATTTGGAATACATCAAGGGGGATAGGTCTTAAGCCCATATAATTAAAAGCAACCTATGAGGATACCCTACCTTGTGATTAGAGATCCTAAGAACTTGGTTCAAAGAGAAAAACGAATCATAGAGTGGCTGTTGATAAATGTACATTATTCTTGAAAACTCATCCCTATGGTGTAAGTGCATTTTCCTGCAATGAATATGTAAGGTTGAGTTTTTTAAACTCTTAATGAAATTTGTAGCTCTATAAGAGTAGGGTGTCTTAATTGCAGGAACACTCTTGATAGAATTCACCTATTTGAATGTGGGAGTGGGGTTGCTCCTATGAGAATATACAAGGCATATTCTCAAAACACATTCAAGAAACAAGATGCGCACAAAGGCCGTATAATGTGTGGGCTAGGGCTCATATATTGCACCTAGATTGGTATGTGAAAGATATATGTCTTGTCTCCCTTAAGCAGTCATAGTTCAAGGCGAATACTACTATTGACTCTAAATCAAGATATATATTTTGCTAAATAAAAGTTCAAGGCAATTAGCAACTTTTATTATGCATAACAATCTATCTCTACCCAAAAATAATTTTTTTTAATATACTATTTTATAATAATAAGCGGGGGATTGTTGGAATATTATTACAAAATAGCCGTTATATGTTAACAAATTGAATTTTGTTGAAACACCCAATTAATTGCCTATTATTATAGTTGAAACACCTAATTAATTACCAATTTAAGTGGGAACAATTTTTGAAATGTTGCAATGAGAGTTTCTATCCATTAGGCTCCATTATTTCATTTTATGATAAATTAATAATAATAAAGAAGGGAATAATCAACCTCTTAAAGCTATATATAAGTGACTAAATGCATATTACCAATATATGAAGCCATAAACAAACATCTCATATTAGAAATTGATATTGTGTGTTATTTGGGTAGAGAAAAGGTGCGGGTGAAAGGAGTCCTGTCTATTTCCTTTGTGCAGAGGTAATAAACCAACAGGCGAGTACTGAGCTGTTGTATCCTGGAGGTAACATGTCTGTGTACCTGCTGCACCGGGTGATATAGCAAAGAATCAACCTATGGGAGGCGTGAATTACTTTAAAGAAAGCGAGATTTCCGTGCTTCGACCTAGTGCCACACATATTTTTATTTTTATTAATAACATTTACTCTTCTTTTTTTGTGTTTATTCTTATTTTTAGGTTGCTGCATCAACATAAAGAAGGGGAGAGAGAGAGAGAGAGAGAGAGAGAGAGAGAGAGAGAGAGAGAGCTATGGATAGAAATGGTGTGATGAGGAGCCTTTTAATGGTGGTATACGTGCTTGTGCTCTTAACTTTGCAACTAAGAGCAAAAGATACTACCAATCTTTTTTCATCCTTCTCCTTCACCTCCTCTTCGAGTCCTCATACCTTTAAAATGATAATACTTGGCCTAGGACGCCAGAAGAAAAAGAATGCTATAAAGAGTGCTTTCAATAATGCAAGAACAGGAAACGAAATATCATAGCTTATGACCAATGCATTACTCAATGTATAAAATGATGCTTGGAGAGGGAAGCAAATATTTAAGGTACAGTTTCTCTATCAAAGGATTTTGAGAAATTTAGAGCTTGTTTTGAAAGTGTTTTTGATTTTTTATTTTCTGAAATAACTTTAAAAATTAATTTTAAAAAAAAGGTTTTCAAAATAAAGATTTATCAAAGTTTGTTTGAATAAATTATTCTTCAAAATAACTTTCAGAATAACAAAATAAAAAATTTATTTGGATAGATATTTTCTTTTCTTACAATTTGATGAGGTGGCGCATAAGAATCAAAGCTTTCTTGAGGGCCATTTTACCTCTCCAGCGTGAGTTGAAAAAAATATGACAAAAATGGTTGCCTTTGAAAAGTATTTCCCACCATGGGTCAATTATGCCACGTAACACTGCCACATCAGAACAGCTCAGTGGCTGGCTCGGTTTGTGGCTCCATTTCCCTCAATTTGTGGCTCCCATAACTACGTTTCGTTTCTTTGCTCTGTGCCTCCCGCTCTCAACTCTCAGTTTCTCTCATCTCCATTTCTCTTCCAGCCCTCTAGGTATCGCTCTCGCAACCGGCCCCGGCAGTGTTATGTGGCATAATTGACCCATGGTGGGAAATACTTTTCAAAGGCAACCATTTCTGTCATATTTTTTCCAACTCACGCTGGAGAGGTAAAATGGCCCTTTCTTGAGCACGAACACACAAAGTTCTGGTTATTTGTGATGGCCCAACAAAACTAAAGCTCCCTTGCGATTTGCTTAGAATTATTATGTTGCCATTAATGAACCCATGTAATTACAAATTGTGCCACCGTGAAAACAACTCAAAAGAGAACAACTAAAGAATAAGTTTTGGTTATTCTCCAATTTCTACTTTAAAAACAGGGTATAAAGAATAAGTTTTTAAAACTATTGTTGAAAAAATATCCTGTCAAATAGATTTTATTATTTTTTTATTCTTAAAAATAAAAAATTGTTTTAAAAAAGAGAAATCAAGCAGACCCTTGTTATCTTGTTTTCACTTTTAACCCTCCTCACACTTAATATTGAAAAAAAAGTAAAACTCACAAAAGTGAGTCTTGCTATTTGTTATAAACTAGTTTTGGACTGGTTGATTTATGAATACTACAATTCAAAGTAAATTTAATTATTCAAACTCTTTTATATAAAAATTTAGTAAAATTTAAATTTAGGAATAATAAAACCACTTATTATTTGTTTTTCCTTAATTTTGATGACTTATAAGACACAAGCCCATACGATACTGTGAAGGGAAGTCCTTAAAACATAAACATTGAGCTGGAATTTAAGCTTTCACAAATTTAAGTGACAGAAAGAGAGTAATGTTATTTATACCAAAAAAAAAAAAAAACTAATGCCAAAGCTACAACTACTTTTCTCACAACAACTCATATTTCTTCTGTAATTTGTATTACATGATGACAACCAAATCTATCAAAAATAAATTTGTTAGTGGAAGGTTTAATTAATTTCAAAATAAAGGAAACCTTTACTAATTTGCAATATCCTACCAAACATATAATTAGTTACTTACTAGGGAATTTAACGTCTAGGTTTAAATTACTAGGATAATTGAGTCCAAATGGCAAGTTAGAAATCTTTGTACTAAACACCTCATGTGTTATAATAAAAAAAATAAAAATTTTAAACAATGTTAAGAACTATATTCTATAAGCCTTGTAGTTTCTTGTCCCAAAGTTCCTTCGATTTTCGCTTTGAGGTTACTCCATTGCTTCTTTCAAAGCTTGTGAATGCTGACGCTGCAAAACAGATAAAGAATCAACTGAAGATTTAAACTGTTCGCAAGGAATAAGAACAAGTAAAGGATAAGAGGTGTCCTAAAGAGGGAAGAGTCTAGTTCAAAATGGTATTCATTAATGCTTCTAGTTTGTGTTCTCCATTGGTTGCTGCTACTTTTTGCATCTTTGTTTGGGTGTTCTCCATTGGATGTCGTCTCACATTTTATATATATGTACAAAGGAAATCTTGGCTACTGCCAAGAGTTATTAAGGTTGATATGACCAAATAGCAAACTTTAATGACAGGCCAACAAAATTGTAAACCTTAATGCAACAATTAATGTTAAAAAAACTTATCTAAATAAATAGTGAAAATTAAGTTAGATTTTATATTTACACTTTTATTTCTCCAATTTTCAGTTTCCACACTTTCTTTACGCCAAATTTGTTCCCAAACATTGTATTCCCAACTAGCATATACTATATTTTATTTGGGACATACAAAATTATCCAACTTTAATGTCCAAAAAGAAAGAGCAAAGAAAGGTTAAAGGAGAAAGAAATTTACATTTTACTATCAAAGTCTGGTTAGCCCACCCACAGCCTTTTCCTTGCCAGAATTGTATTTTCTTGTAGGAATCTGCAAAATGTTAGGTTTCCTCACTCCTGTTATTCCATATGCACATCTTTCCCCTAAACACATCACCCTCACCGTCAGCCCAGTCTTTTCCTGTTTATAGGACTCTAAAGGAGACTATTTT
The DNA here is from genome assembly GCA_037013595.1 of Dicorynia guianensis. Taxonomy (NCBI): domain Eukaryota; kingdom Viridiplantae; phylum Streptophyta; class Magnoliopsida; order Fabales; family Fabaceae; genus Dicorynia; species Dicorynia guianensis. The sequence continues at coordinate 15,537,571 of JASUAB010000002.1, read as the reverse complement.
GACTTCCAGTATTGCTACCGGCGTCCCCTGTGTGACCGTCTTTGGAGATAACCAGAACTTCATCTCGGAAAACGAAGAGACTCATCTCTTCAGGAAGCCAACAAACACCAACCTCCGATCATCGTTTTGCGTCATGACAACTGCCATTGAAGTCGGAAGGTCCTGATCCACGAGGAGTCGAAAGAACGCGGTGCATCCTCTCCCTACGAAGCATTAAGACCCACGCCCCCAATATGCAGTGCTCTTTTGCTGATCCAACTCGACTCATCCGAGCCAAGACCCAACATGTCAAATTCTCATCCATTCATTTTAGTGTTTCACATCTTCATTGTTAATTTGGTTGATTTGACTGAGACTTGATTGTTGACAGGACCTATTGACTGTTGACTTGATGGTTCACCACGTTACTTTGATCGTTGACTTCGAATTTCAAGATTTTCGGATGTCTTAAGGGCACTTTTTACCTCTGTTTTGCGAAGATTCTAACTACGGCTTTGGATTTCAAAATTTAATTTTAGTTTATCCTTTATAATTTCTGATGGAATTTTAAAATTTTGACCTTCATGGCATACCATCATATTGGGTATGAATATTATGATTATTGTGAGTGTATATGTTCAAGAAGTTATCATAACTATGAGAGTAAGACTAAAAAGATAAATTACTGTCAAGATTCTTAAGAGAGATCTTCTTGTTCTAACTCTTGTTAGTAATTTTGATACATATAATTAATGGTTATTTAATTTCTGTTATTTGTACAAATATAAGTCAAAACCTTTAAGGTATTCTAAGTTTTGCAAACCCTTTCCTGTCAAGATGCTGACTAGTGAATATATCGAGGCAATTAGGGATATCTTTCAGGAGTTGCAATCAAAGATTATGTTTCAACATAATGCCAAGTATAATTTTAAATGTAGGGAAATTGAAGAAAATAAAAATTTTGCTAAATTTAAAATTCTTGTTTCTACAGCGACTGAATATGAGTTGAAAATTGAAATAAAGATTTAGAGGAGGATGAAGAATCTAAAGTTGAGAGAATGAGTCCAGTGTGAAGATTCAGATGTTCTAATTGAGGTCAACAATATTCAAGTTGTTAATGTTCCAATTAACTTTGTGGGTGCTCCAATAAAAGAGATCAATAATACTGAGATTGTTAATCTAATGCCTTCTCGAGTTCGTGTGGATCTCGACATTAAGTTTGTGATCTATAAAGAGGTTACCAATTCAAAGGTGATCAAGCTATGATTTTTTTTTGTCGCTTTCTCCATTACCACAAACTATCTAGTATGTCTTGCTACTGCTTTGCCACTTCAAAGCTCAATAACAAGTTTTTTACTAATAAAGGAGAATGATGCAGAATAAGATACTGAACAATATAATATTTTGTATAATACTTAATTATTTTATAATTAAAATTTTATAATTGATAATTTGAGAATTTTGTTAGAGACTAAATATTATTAGATATTTATCATTTATTTTTATTAAGAATTTATTATTTATCTATTAAGTCTTTTAGTTATCTTATCTCATAAAAGATAAAGTTTAGTTAATTTAAAATTTTTAGTTAATATTTTAATTTTATTAGAATTAAGATATTTGAGTCACGAATATAAGGCAATATAATTTTCCTCAATAATCACTTTATAAACTTATTATTCATTATTGCGTTATTCATAAAATATAGAGACCTTCAATGTCATATTTTTCTTTTGTTGTCTTACATCAGTTTGTTTTCTCATTAATTGGCAAAGAAAGCAAGAAAATGACAGTTTTTTTTTTCTTTTCTTTTCTTTTTTCGTTACTATTTTTATTGTGAGATTGGGACTTCCTTGTTGGCGTTTGGATTTATGTGACAGAAGCAACTGCGTACAGGAAGTTTTATAGAGGTTGCTTCTACTAATTAGGTGTCTATGGCAACTGATTAAGTTTTGCGTAATTTTGTAATATGTATACATAGTTTGTGACTCAATATCGATTATAATTGAGTAAAAAATTCACTCGGGAATGCAGTTGCAACTACATTCCTCAAGATGTGTTCTTTTTCATATAAGTGCAAGGTCACCATATTTCAAGCAAAAGTTTGAGACTGATTGGAAGGAGCGCAGAGAAGTAAAATTCCCCATGGCGAATTGTCATATCATGCATGCTCTTTATAGCCTTGTACACTTCTTTTACTCTGATCAATTATAGATTGCGGCACATGGCAAGGAGATCTCGTGGGAAGCTGCAAAGTATGCAAATGGGAATCACTACAGAGAATTCCTGAGAAAGAACTAATTCATCAGAAATATGCGGAGTATAAAGCCCCGAGAGATGTAGTTAATTCTTTTATGTGTTCTATTAAGACTATTAGTGGACACTATGCTTTTTTGCTTGGTAAGTATGTGCTTTGATATTTAGATTTATTCGTCACATATTCTTTTGTCTTGCGTAAAGACAAAAGTGAAAATGTCTTTATTTTATTAATATTTTCTTGAATAATGATGTTCACATCGATAGTACTATACAAAAATTTGTACAATATCTTATTAAATATAAATAATAAATGCTCACTATTTAGTTACATATATTCATTATGTAATTTTCTTATGTGCATCCAGCATTGCTCTATAATATAACATTTGATAAATCCACAAACAATTGAAATTATGTAAAACTAAAAATTTACTAAGAGTATTAGAAAACATCTTGTGGCTATAAAATTTGAAACAATTATTTTATTATTTTATTTTACAAAAATCTTTAAATAATTATTTAAGAATACTTTTTAAAATTTAAAATAATGAATTCAAATAATAAATTTGGGTTTAAAATTAGAGTTACAATTTCATGTATTAATTATTTGCAACCTCCAATCATAGAATTTATAATTCTGATGTCATTTTATCTCTGATATAATTAGAATCAGAATTTTTTACAACATCAGTTAAATATAGAATTCATGAGTCTAACACAGTTCCAATTCTGTAGAATTGGAATTAAAACTATAATTTTGAATTCCAATTTCAATTTTAAATTTAACATCGAGACGATACTTAATCTTTTTGAGAGAAAATATGGACTAAGTTGTTTTAGAAAGTGATATCCACAATTTGAGCGTCTTTCAAAACTGTATACAGCTCCGTTAGTGAGCATCCCTGTCTTTCTCTTCACTCGAGAGTCAACCTGTTTCGAGCTTTTTCCTTGGGTTTCTAGTTAGTATGTATCAAAACCTACTAACCTCAAGAGGCTGTCCAAATAATACTTATATCGCCTGAAGAGGCTGAAGCAATATATGTTCCACAATTTAGATTTTTAAACCTTAAATTGTTTGTCCTGATGCTTATTCTCATAGGGTTTTGTGTGAACTAATTCTTTATTTATTTTTTTATGCCAATGAACTAATTCTTTAATTAAGTGAAGAATGAAGACTATCCCAATCATCAGACCATATTTCCTTTTAGTATAAATTGTCAACACTCCTGCTAAGCATACTTTGTCTACTCAAGAACAAAGATTAATCGCAGAAATGGTGATGAGAAATAATTAATTAACATAAAGTAGAAGATCATTAATGATATGTAACAGTAGTCAATATTTATTTTATACTTTCACAATAATAAATAAAGATCATTTTTTTTTATTTTGTGAATTATTTGAAGTTCAAATGATCAAACTCTAACTCATTTACTTGCATTGCCGTTATTGCAAGCATCCTTTACTTTTTCAAGCCACACTACTCTATCATATAAAAATCATAATTTAATTTCATAGAAAGCTTTTGAGACGCCTCTAAAATTATTTTAAAAAGGATCACACAATATCATTGATAGATTATTCGGTATTTTTAGTATATTACATAATATGATTGATGTAATATATTTAGTTACTAATAAATTGTCTTTTGAATAGTTTTAACTGATTATAATTGTCATTTATAAAATTATAAAAGAAAAAATATATAAAACATAATTTATTAATAGATTAATATATCAAAAATACTGAACAATTTCTTTAATTTTCAAGGGGTGTATTGATCTTGAAATTTCAATTTGTCTCATTAAATTGTTGAGAAGGCATATCTGTTGTTGTTAATAAATTAGTCACCCGTAAAAGTTTAAATTATTATGAGCAAGTTTAAAAATAATTTTATATTTTTAATATTTTATATCTCTAATATATCTTTCACATAAAAGCTAATAGGTATAGATTTAAAAATACTTTTATGTATTTAACATTTGATATGTCTAGCACTCATGGTGGAGTACACTGATTGATATATATATATATATATATATATATATATATATATATATATGTATGTATAAATATTCCGCTGAATAACTAATGGGTTGGATGATTGTAAAGATTGTTTTGATGCTTCCGTTAGTTACTGACTTTGTACAAATAATTTGGAGAAGTTAATTAATTACAGAATATGATTACTTTAACTTCATAATCTCTCTATGTAGTCTAACCTTAAACGAAACGGCAACTGTCTTTCTAATCAAAGTTTATGCATCTGAAGAGTCACCATTCTTGATGAGTTCTGAAATGTAAGCTAATATTTCTAACAAGTGTTCATTTGACAATAAATATATATTAGTTTCATTTTGGAAGAGTCATATAAATTGTGAAGTAGGCTTTGGTTTGGTTTAAAAAGAAATCCAGTCGAAAATGGATGTTGGAAATGGCGCGAAGAGAATGAGAGTTGTAATGGTCACTTTGATGCTTGTGTTTGCGTTAAATTTTACAACCGTTGTTATGACATTTGCATGAAACTATGCATGGACAAGAAGGACTGATGAAAAAATTTTAGGTATATATTGTCTAAGCCATCTATTTTTTATTTCCTATAAAAATTCCATATGTACCACTTTCTCTCTCTATTTCTTTTGCTAATGTTTGTTAAAAATATAAAATAAAAATTATTTCTAAACTTTTATTTATAAGTTTAAATTTTTAATATGACTGATTTCCTGACATTACCGATAAGTAAAAAGGCTGAACAAGCATATTTAATTGGAATCAATGAAATCCATTAGTTATATCTATAAACCTTTTTTGGAATTTTAAATAAACAGAATAGGATTGCTTGACTGGGCTTTTAAAGTCACGTTAACTTTTTATTTGAGGTGTGCAACAAGTCAGATTTAATTTGAAAAATATATGGATTGAGTTGGATCAAATTGAGTTAAAAAAATTTTAACCCAAATCCAATCGAATATAGTTACAAGTCATACATAGATTAATGAAATTGGCGGGTTACATTTATGTTTTGTGTGGTCAGATCAAATTTGTCAAAATTTTTAACAAAAATATAAATTAACACCAGTGATAAATCACAGATCGAGTTAAATTTTGTGGCTTACTTAAATTTGGGTTAGGTGAGGTCAAGTTCATTTGCACACCCTATTTTCAACCCATCTTAATCATTCAATTTCATTAAAATGTATTATAGTCATTTAAAAAACTGCATTTTAATTTATGAGCAATACAAAATAAATCTTAAGGGGTCAATATTTATTAAAAACTCATAAAATCACTGTGACTTAACTTCACGGGATTTAGATCTCTACGTAAATATATCACATTTTGTACTTTTCGAGAATTTTTAAAACCCAGTTTTGGTTAAGGGAAGCTAATTCTTGTGTTGATTATCTTGCTAAGTTGTGCTTCAGTTTTGTAGTGTAGTGTTGTCGATGTTTTCAAGCAGTGGTCTTCTCCTGCTCAAGGATTTCAGAAGGCTCTCGTGGGTGGTGTCCAACATTGTATTTGTTACACTCTGATTTTTGTTTGTATAATTTCTCTGTAACATAGAAATGACTCACAATAATTAAGCAATATGTATCACCATATAATATTCAAAAGCTTGGGTCAAAAAGCTCAAATGAAAAAGTAAATAAATATGGAAAATAAAAGAAAATAAATGAAGGTTAGGTGGGCATATAAGGCGAACTCATCTGGGTCGAAATTGTTGAGCATTGGGCCATACAAAAGTGTGGGGCTACTCGCTATAGATATTGGGCATTTCTTTTCAGTCATGATATGGCCATTGGGCGTTAGACACGGCGTCTGTATCTAAATTGTTATTCTCTAGCAACCTGATGTGTCACTGTCAAATGTGGAGCTTCTAGCCTTCTAGTCCAACTTGGACACCACGAATTATATTTAAATGAGCAAATATCTGATCTTCTATGAGCAAATAAACAAAAATAGTGAAAAAGGTCATCAAGTTCATACCCTTTTTGTCTTGTGCTTGTATAAGGCTATGAAACAATGCACATGGCAACCCTAGCAAGTTAACCCTCGGGAACCTCAACGACTTAGGGCCCTGCTCGTGTGCTATATAGGTAATTTAGCTTCTACTAACTATCCCAGCCAGGACTTGAAAATAGTTATGGTACAAATACAATTATTTTGAAAGTTTGATTTGGTATTACATGCCTAAGTAATGGCATTGCTAGTTTAAGAAATATAAGAAAAAAACATTTAAGGCTCACATTAAACAATTTTGCAGTTCAACAACTATTTATAACTTCAGGAGCGTCATTCAATTTAACTTATAAAATGGGCTTGAGAGCCCATTCCTTGTCCAAGCCCAAAGTCATATAGGGCCTTGATATTATTAAATCCCTAGAAAAAATTTTGAGACTCTTTTTTTTAAATAAAAAGTTAAAAGTCAATTAACATAGATACAAAATCATGACTTTGAACTTAGAATTATGAAAGGAAAAGCTCAAGATAATAATAGATGTCATTGAATTATTAAAAATGTTCTTAAAATTTTGATACTTTTTAAATAAAAAAATACTTAATATTGAGTTTAAAATAAGAATTATGAAAGAAAAAGTTCAAAATAATAACGGATATCATTTAACTATTAAAAATACCCTAAAAATTTTGACACTTTATTATACCTTAGAAAAACTTATTTTTGATAGAAGTAATATTGCACTCAAGGAAAGTGGGACACAATTTTCTGCAATAAAATCTTAAACATAACACCAAATGAGGGGTTAGAAGAAATGAAAATGTAGAAACATTAGACATGATAGATGCATTGAAATCTTCAAATCAAATTTGTGTCCTATGTTCCAAGTCTTCCACTTGATCTTTCTCATGTCAGTCATCCTTGGAACACTCGGAAAATGTTTGCTGTACATACGCGCCTAGCACATAGTGAAATATAAAATTTCGATGTGAGAGGAAAGATAGAGTAAAAATGTAAATGTGTAAACTATTTATAAAATTTGTACGTATATCATTATCTTTTAAAAGACATTCACTTACTTTTGAAAATTTATATCTTGACAGCAACATAATTTTAAGATTTTATTATATCTTAGAACAACTTATTTATGATAAAGAAATATTACACTCAGAATAATATTTCTTTAAAAGTTCAAAGCCATAGACATTCAATTTCTTCTTTCCCCCTACCACTTCTCATCACTCTAAAATCCTCTTAATTAATGTTTATTAAATTAAACAATTTTTTTATATTATTATTATTATTATTATTGAGTCCCAGCAAATCAGAAAGGAAAAGCAATGTGCAGGAATCCCGACTGGGTCTGGTCCACATTGTACACAATGATTGAGTCCTCTTTCGCATGACACTGACCTATATAGCACCTTATACTAAACGTTCTAAATGTTATTGGATAAGCATCCACTGTGGTTGCTATAGCCTTGAGATCATTTTACAATCTATAATCTATGCTTCTGTTCTGTCGCAGACAAGATATATAAATATTTTTAAAGTAAGTGGATGTCTTTCAAAAGTGGCCCAAAGGATGACTGACCTGAGAAAGATCAAGTGGAAGACTTTGGAACATAGAACACCAATTTGATTTGACGACTTCAATGCATCTATCAACTCTAATATTTCTATAATTGTATTTCTTCCAACCCCTTATCTGGTGTGGGAAGAATTGCACCCACCTTTATGAGGCTCCTGTATGGTTGCTGCCGTGTGAGTCATGCACACAAGAACAATCATTTGTTTCTTCAATGATTGAAATTTGAGGGTCATCTTCTTATTTTGATAATACCTAATACCAATTTTTCATGGCAGGATGAGGACTGCTGACCAAGGGCTTAGATGGAACCTAAATGTTCTTTATATATCTTCAATATATTAAATCAAAGTTTCCTGGCTAACTTATTTAATTAATATTGGATATATATAGAACTAGCTTAATATTTCCAAAAAAATTCTCATTCAGTAAAATAAAAAAGTAAAAATAATTAATAAAATTTACTTATTTATAACATTTTTGTAGTTTATAAAAATTTTTTTAGTATTTTTATTTGAAATTGATTTAATTTAATGAGACTAATTAAATCTAAGATTTTATACTGCTAATTGTAAGAATTATTTGAATTTTTATTAATGGGAGAAGTTTTCTGCTTAAGTTTCACCAGCCATTTATGTTCCACAATTTAGATTTTTAAACCTTAAGCTGTTTGTCCTGATGCTTATTCTCATAGGGTTTTGTGTGAACTAATTCTTTTTTTTTTTTTTTTATGCCAATGAACAAATTCTTTATTTAAGTGAAGAATGAAGACTATCCCAATCATCAGACCACATTTCCTTTTAGTATAAATTGTCAACACTCCTGCTAAGCATAGTTTGTCTACTCAAGAACAAAGATTAATCGCAGAAATGGTGATGAGAAATAATTAATTAAAATAAAGTAGAAGACCATTAATGATATATAACAGTAGTCAGTAGTGACGTGATGCAGATAATAATTGAGTTCCCCTACAACAACAACCATTTAGTGCTTGTTCAGTGCATTTGAAACAAAAAGTTGTGGTCTTTGAAGGTTGAATACTTTAATTTATTGAAACCGCAAGATTCCTAAATTTTGTAGCGTTTCCTTTTTGTTTCTTTAATTATTCCCATACATGCATGGCCCCCATATGAACAACCAACAAATAGAAAGATGTGGACTGCTCAATAGCTATGAGATCATTTTGTTATAATTCACTTTAAATAGCTAGTCATACGCGCTTCTATTATATATTCGATTTACCTTGATTATAGAAATATTTTATCTATAATATTTCTTTTTTCTTTCATTAAACAGTTAACATAACAATGATATTCTCAAATACAAAAAGAGTTCTAGTTTGAACAATGACTCGAGTGTTACTTTTACCAGAAAAATGCTACTTATCAATAGATTGATCCATAAAAAATAAAGTTAGATTTGATCGTAATAATGAATTATTGATGAAAATTTGAGAAAACATTATTCATCAGTAATATTATCATCAAAAATTATTATCGACAAGAGAATTATTTGTCAACTGATTTTTCAATAAATAAATTTATCCATTAATAATAAGTGAAAGAATGATCAAAAAATTCAAGAGTCTGCAATTTATTATTTGACCAATTGTCAAAATATACACATCCAGGAATAATCCGTTGTCAGTATTGTATGTTTGAAGAATAAAATTAAAAATTAATATTTATTAAAATTTAATTTTGTTTACATTTTAATTATGATTTATTTTTAATTAACATTAATATGCACAAATTATTTAAATAATATGCTAATTAAAAAAATAAATTTAACTGTCCTAGATGTGTATAATAAAAACATAACAAATGAATAAGATAATAATGAAAGGCAAGCCACATAATGGGTCTCCTTGAAGTTGTGCTCGTTGTCACCAAGATCATGGCACTGCAAAGAATGGTGTTAAAATGAGGGCTAATCTATCCTGTCTTACATTACCTTACGGTTAAATGGGTGGACCCGCCTGCAATTGTAGTAAATTAAGAAAATATTAATCTACTCTACTTTTTAGATAGGATGGGGCAGGTTGGCTCAAAGATTAATGTGTCTTTTACATAAAAAAATATGCTAACCCACATTAACTCACCAACTGAACGGGGCAAGATAGCCCTAACCTATTTTAACACGTCAAACTACAATGACTACAATTGTGTTAGTGCTGATGTAATTAGTTAGAGGAGTCACTATGTGACTTGTGCATACAGTTGATTAAGCTTTAATTCGACTCAAATTGGTTCATTTACTAAGCATCACAACTCCTATAATAACTACCACCTCCAAAGAGAATTGGGCTAATAATCGAGCCTAAACCTGAGTTGTCACCCTAACATAGTTCTCTGAGATTCTATTACTTAGAGTCTAATCCATAAACACGACCCTTGCAAAACCCTCCAGCTGCCTATGGCCACAGCTTTGCTTTCTTTACTATGTGATTATCCTAGGAGCTAAGACTTCCGAGAGTGCCAACTAGCTAGGATCATATAAGTTCCAAATCAGCCTGGAGCCTCTCTTGTAAGTGAAACAAAATAATAGCAATTAGTTTATTTAAGAAATAAAATAATTAATATTTAATTTAAAAAAGTAAACATAACTTATGTTGGTGGCCTAGGATCGTTGGTCAACCTAAATCTTGATGAGTGTATAGCAACATCTCATTATTAATGGGCGATCATCCAAGTTGCTTCTTTTGAAAAATAAATAAGATTTAAATAAGTTATGTGTTAAATTAAACAAATATAATACACAAAAATAATAAATTAAACTTAATTTGTTAAAGACATTGTCAAATCATCTTATATTACTAACAGACATATCTATCTATAAATAATTAATGCCAACAAAATTTTTGGCAGAACAAATTCTTTCATTAAATTTTTCATAGGTTTTTATATTTTTTTACCAATTGATTATGAAAATAACATTGACAAGTTATTTATTGCTAATGAAAAAATTATTAACAAAATTTTAAACCATTACCAATAAAAAAAATTGTTGGAAAGGTAAATGTTCTATTTTTCAAAGAAAATAGTTTAATTTTCAATTTTGCATTGGAAATTAAATATATATTTTAATTCTCCCTTATAAATAGAAGAATTACAACCAAATAGACAATCAATATCAAAAACAAAATTATATTATTAAAAAAAGAAACATCCAATAGTTATCCAATCCATTAACTGTATAAATAGTACATAACAATAACCATCTCATCTTGAAAAATGTATAACTAATACATAATATAAATGATAATCCTTGGGTATTACTAGAGTTTGTCTAATTATTGCCCAACCATAGATGAAAATAAGGTGGTGACATTCGGCAAGAAGAAGGACCTCTAGTTTATGTGTTGAAGATCATCCTTCATAGCTCATCGATGGATGATTGGAATCGTGAGTGCATAGCTGCTATGGTCGACCAAAGCGACATCTTGAACTTAGCCTACACTATTCAATGTCACCCTTACTTGAGCATCATGCTCCTCCTAGGTCTCAAAAGTTAGGCCTTGGAGACCTAAGCTGCAACAAAGTAACTAGTGTTTATGGAGGGTTGTGAGCCCATACCATAAACATGGCTCATGTAAGGTTATCCAACCACCTACATCCAAATCTACTCCTTGTTCACTTGGTGACTACCTTAGGAGGCCAAATCAACTCCCTTCGAGTTTCATTGGATCTGGTTTGTTTCTAACTCAACCTAGAACTTCTCCTACACTCGAAACAGGTTAAAGTTAATATTAGCAAATAATTAAATAACTTATTAAACTAATGCAAACTTTAAATCAATTAAATAAAGATACTTACAAAGGTCATTTGAGATTTATCGTTGAACCAACTCTTGTCTCCCTTTCACTAGTGTTTGTATTGGAAGCCCTTTATTTGAGCCAAGGTGCATCAAAGACATGCCTACTACAAAAAGATTGAAATATAGTTAGTGAACATTAAATGTACTTAAAGATTAATGTATAGAGTGAAATAATTAAAAGTAAATTCCACAATAACTTACCATCTTGTCCTTCAAGGTGCCTAAGACACAGAGCTATTGGTGCAAAGTGACCCACCCTTCATAGAAACCCTATATATTCTTCTTTGCTAAGGCCACCTTCCCCTAGAAGTCCAGAGAGGCTTGATTCCTTTAGAACTCCTCCCATGTCCCCTCTTCCATCTATAAAGGCCTCTTGCCCACCATGCAAGCGTCTTAATATATGCTCGAAAAAAAGGTATAAACTAACCTTTCACTGGCCAAACCACAATTCAAAACTTAGACATTAATCAATATGTTGACACAATTCAAAACTAATAAAATAAATTAAGCTGAAATGAAAGTATAAACTAACCTTTCACTCGCCAAACCACATACAATGTGTGAAATCTAGAATATAATTCCTTATCCTGTAAGGCAACTTACTTTGACCGACTGACCTTGGTCAAAGCCTATGTCCTTGGGGTGGATGGCTTCCATTTATTGGAAACCATTAACTCAAATATTAGTACAATATACAAAATACATATTTATATAATAAATATTTAACTATAAACACAAAAGCAAACCCGAACCTAGTGTTAGGCTCATGAATCATTTGGGTGCAAGGTTCAAGATGCTCCTAAGAGGATACTAGGCTGGTGCTAGAGGGGGGTGAGCTAAATTATGGGAGAATAAATGGGGCTAGGGATGGATGGAATAGAAGAAGATGGTGTAGCCCCGGATATATGAGTGGTAGGTGATATTTATGGGTGAGAATCATGTAAAGGTATGGTATGAGGGGTCAAGGTGGATCTGATGGCTAGGGAATCTTGTATGACTACATAGACACCTAGAAAATGTATTGAGTGAGATGGTAAACAATGCCATACATACTCTATCAAACATTTATTGCATCTTTTTCCTAGCGAAACATGCTGTTATTAAAAGTAGTTCCAGATTTGACATTCTATGAGAGGATATAAAGGCATTTGATACCAGCTAATTCTTTTTTTTCAAAAACTAGCTTAGCTCTTACATTCATGTTAATGCTGTCATTAAGTTGGTTCTCAAAACTAAGCTAATTTGTTTTGATACCTTGATCACTTAATGAAGATGATGATTTAATTTTAGTATGAATAACAATAACAATAACAATAACAACAACAACTTGGAGTTATTTTCATGAATAATTGCTTAGTCATCATTATTATTCTTGCCATTTCTAATTTCATTTATTATTGTCAATTTTTATCTTGTATTCACTACTTTTTTAATTTTCTTTGTCTGATTTTAATATTTATCTAATAAAGCATATTAGAAATATTGGAAACTAGATTCTTCCTTAAGGCACACATCATCTTGATGAGTTCATCAAGGCAATGTCATAATGGGATTATTCCTAGGAAGCTCCCTTCCCCTTAGCATTATAAAAGGAGCACAACTCTCACAACAAAACTAGGGCTTTATTGCATATTTGGTCCATGTATTTTCTAATTTAAAGCTATTGGGTCCTCTTTTTTTCAATTACAGCAATTGGGTTCTTAAACTTTCAAAATTGAGGCAATTGGATTTATAAAGCCATTAGTGAAGCAGATAGAAGTTGCTTACGTGGCAACCTCTCCCCTTACCTAGCAATCCCTCCCCTTTTTTTTGTTTAAAAAAGTTTTATTTTTAAGAAAATAACAAAACTTGTACCCCAAAAATACTCTTTAATTATCCTACTTTTATCAATTTTGACCCAAAAAATTCCATAATTTTGAAAAGAAATTCTAGATTTAACCCTAAGTCTAATTTTTATTATGTAAATAATTTTTATTTTTAATTTTTAAATTAGAGAGAAAGATCAAGTGCACTCTACCCTATAATGGGTGCAGTGCATCCATTCTTCCTACACAAAATACAAGAAGAGAAATAGAGCCCAAAGGAGCTCTATGACCCCAAGGACCCAACTTGCAATGATGCTTGTTGCTATAGCTTCCTGCCAACTCCCACTACTTTCACGATTACCTGCAACCCTAAACCTCAAGGCCCCAACTTGCAATGAGTTTGCCACTGTAACTTCACACTGACTCCCATTATTTTCATGATTACCAGCAACCCTCCAAGATAGGATATGAGTTTTCTTATTTCTATAAGTTTCAAGAATAAAACTTTTTTAAACATAAGTAGGGGGTTGCCACTTAAGCAACTTCCATCTAGTTCATTGACGATTTGTCAACAAATGGACCCAATTAACTTAATTTTGAAAGTTTAAGTCCCAACTGCTGCAATTGAAAAAGGAAGGACCCAATTGCTTTAAATTAGAAAATAAAGGGGCCAAATATGTGATAAAGCCTAACATTAAAGCTGTCAATTTTGGCCTAACCCATCAAGTTAGCCCAAAACTAAATTAAAAAATTAAGGGTTAGTTAGTGTATAAAAATTCAACACAAAAAATATGGGCTTTTCAGGCCCACAATAAATTTGGCTTGGGTTAAACTAGGCCAGTCTAAACTAGTTCAAGCTAGATTGCACACAAATTTTTATTTTTCCTTAAACCCTTAATTATTTGTATATTAAAAAGGCATATAGTGATTAATGTAGGTCTTAATATGACTTTGTAACATAGAAATTTATTGTATTAGTAATTAGATGACTTTACAAATTATTTATTTATTAATAATTAGATTTACATAATGATTAGGAAAATCTAACTTCCACAAATTTTTTTATGCTAAACACTCCAACATTTTCATGATATGTTAATTTGTTGGTCTCATTGTTCAATATGTAAAGCTCAGTAAATTTAATGATTAAAATTCTTTTACATGAGTATTTAATAAGATTTGATTTGTGAGAATAATAGGAAGGTAATGATTAATTATGTAATTTGCTTTAAGTTTAGGGTCAACCCACAAGATCATTTCATTTTAACCTGTAGCCTACAAGGTAGTTAAATTGTCTTGTAGAAAAATCCCCCTCTCGCTCCGAGATTAGCTCCTATCTATGGCTATCCTTACACCATATTCAATTCCTTATCTTCATAGACTTGATTATAACTAATCACTATAAAAAATTGGCAAATTACTGACAAATCTAGATTCCTTCGTAATGCACATTTTTATTGGCAAATAGACCATTGGTAAGACAAAAAAAAGCCCATTGAAAATCCAATGGAATGTTTCTTGCAAAAGGGTAGGAAGCATTGGCCATTGGGTTTACTAATGGCCTAATCATCGATATTATTATTAATGAATAGTCAAAAAAATTTGAACCACCCCTTGACAAGTCAAAAGTGCTTTTTATTGGTAAATATATCAATAAATAAAATATATTTTTCAACATATATTTTTATGTTATTTTTTGGTATTCAAAAAGACCCACTAGTAACTTTTCTTTCTAAGTTCACTTCCACACCCTCCTTTCAAAACTATTCTACTTCTTGTCTCTCATCTTTGATTTCTCTTTAAGATTTGATCAAGAAAATTTGATTTTTACCATTTTGACAACTAATTTATTGCCTTTTTATCTTAAGTAAAATGTAAGTAACTAATCACATGCCTCAATACCTTGTTTATTATGTGAAACTTAACTTTATAGTTAGTTTTTCATTTTTCAGATATATATGATTTGCATAATTGTTATAATTTTTGTATTGATGTATGTTTGTTTATTTATGTATATATATGTGAGTCATATTCATTTTAGTTGTTTTGTGGACATTAAGATTGGTAATGTATGGAATTATGGTATGGTAATTTGTTTGTATAGTTGAAACAATATATGAGTTATATTGGTTTTAATTTGTTATCAAACAAATGTGAATTCTATATCTCTATAAATGGATACATAACAAGAATCACCTCAGTCAAGGGAGACATAGGCAAGAGTTTATAGATGGGGTAAAGGGCTTTCTTGTCTATGCTTCTCCATTGTCGCCATATATATCTAAAGGACTCTCAGGTGTCCTTGTAATAAATGTAAAAGTGTGAAACTTATGGCTCTTGGAACCATCAAGTATCATTTATACATAAATAATTTTAAACCAAATTATTGTTATTAAACAAACCATGGTAAGCAAGAACTGCTAGTTCAAACTGGATTTCATGAGTTAAATGCCCATGTTGCAAGTAGTTTAGGCAGTGTTGATGTGAGTTGTGATGATAATTGCAATCGTCACGAATCAATAACTTATGATGCAACTAGGCCTAATTTTGGACAATACTACCTAGAAAGTTTAGAAGAAACTCCAAATCCTAATGCACAAAAATTTTATGATTTGCTATGTACTTTTGAACAATGATTATGGCATGGTTAGAATATCACTCGAAATTGTCAATGGCAATGAGAATATTTGGAATAAAATTGGATTCGGATCACATATAATGTGCCTTTAATCAGTGGGCAACATTTGTTAAGGATTGCATTTCTTAACTCAACTAGTACCTAATGATTTTTATAAGGCTAGGAAGCCAATATCTAAATTGGGTTTGAAATCCAAAAATTTTCATTATTGCATTAATGGTTGCATGTTGTACCAAAAAAGGTTACATATGAGAGGAAATAAAAGTTTTGCGATTCTCCTATATTTGATCCCAGGCAAAGGGATAAAGCTAAAGAATTTCCCTAAGAAAGAATGAATTATCTGCCTCTGATTCATATGCTGTAAAGGCTATATGTTTCCACAAGTTCAATACCACACATTAGATGGCATTATGAGATCGGGTGGGCCAAAGGTATGTTGGGCCACCTCTCAAACAAAGAAGTTTGGAAGCACCTTAATAGAATATATCCTGGCTTTACAAGTAACCCCTGAAATGTTAGGCTAGGTTTGTGCATTGACAGATTCACTTCGTGCAATTAATCAACAAGTGTGTACTCATGTTGGCTAGTAATTATGACTCGTTACAATCTTCCTCTAAAACTTTGCATGACTATCCCATTTATGTTTTTGATATGTTATTCTTGGTTCAGATAAGCCTAAAGCCAAGATTGATGTGTATCTCCAACATTGATAGATAAGTTGAAATAATTGAAATGACAGAATGTATCAACATATAATATTTATATAAAACAAAATTTGATTATGCGGGTAGCATTAGCATGGACTATCGATGATATTCCTGCATATGAAATGTTGTCAAGGTGGAGTACAGCTAGTAAAGTAGCATGTCCCACTTGCATGGAGGAAAGAAAGGCATTCACCTTGAAACACATAAATAAAAACTCTTGGTTGATTCACATCAATGGTTCCTACCCTTTAATCATCATTGCAAGCAAAACAAGACATCACGTAGGATGAATAAAGTTAAGAGTGGCAAGCCTCTGATAAAGCTTATGGGTGAGCAAGTTTGGACAAGTTTAGTGGTCTACCTAAGATAATAAAACATGGGTCATTAGGAGGACTCCAAGGATTTGGACAAAGTCACAACTAGATTAAACAAAGTATCTTGTAGGAGTTGCCTTGTTGGAAGCATAACTTGATCAGGCATAATTTAGAGGTTATGCATATAGAGAGAAATGTCTTTGACAATGTGTTTAATACTATCATGTATGTAAAGAGAAAAACCAAACACACTGACAAAGCAAAGTTGGACTTGAATGAACATTGCAGGCCATGGGAATTAGAGTTCATAGAATTGGCCAACAATAAGTATGCTAAGCCTAAGGCCACTTACACATTAAGCTTATAACAAATAAGACAATATGCAAATGGGTTTCTCAAGTCAAAATACTAAATGATTATGTCTCAAACTTGACTAGATGCATGGAAAAAATGGGACAAAAAGTTATTTGGCATGAAAAGTCATGGCTGTCATATATTTATGAAGTGTTTGCTATCAATGGCATTTAAACCACTGCCTAATAATGTGCGGAAGCTTATTATAGAATTGAGTTAAATTATTCGAGACTTATGCTCAACGACATTGATGGTAGATGACTTGCAGGCTATGTAATAGAGCATTATTGTCATACTATGCAAGTTAGAAAGGATTTTTCTTCCTACACTCTTTAACTCCCTGGAGCATTTAACCATGCACCTTGCTTATGAGGCAATGGTAGGCAATCCATTTCAAAACCAATGGATTTTTCCATTCGATAAGTACTTATGAATAATGGACCATGCTTTTTTTATTAATTTTATTATATTTTTTAAATTAAGATGGTAATCAAGTTCTTGTGTGAATTGATTTAATTAAGATAATGGGAGACTAAAAAAGACCAATAAAAAATAAAGCCCAAGTTGAAGGTTCAATATATGAGAGTTATATGACAAGGGAGACCTCTCATAAGAACTAACTCTTTCCATTTTCATCCAACTTAGTTATGTCTCGAGAACAACTAAGAAAAGATGACTTAACAATATGGACCACAAGTTTGTAATCCTACACATTTTTACTAAACTGTGATGAAGTCCACCCATATCTCAAGTAAGTGTCTATGATTATAATTTAATTAAATCAAAAACTATATGCTTAATCCTAATGATGACATGTGTTTAATTTCAAACTCCAAGTCATGTAGTTTTTTAGTGCAAGTGTCTGGTGTTTAAGATGAGTAGTCAGAGAGTTGATCCAAGACTAGTTTGCATCCTAGTTCTAGGGTTATATAAGCATAGATACACATGTGCTTATATATATATATATATATATATATATATATATATATATTAAGTATGGTCAATTAAATTTATTTATGCATTTTTTCTTGTGTAGATGCATAATCCAACTAATGGTTTAAATGACCCAAATCTGCATGCTTTAGCATAAGGCCCAATAGAAGATGCTAAGAGTTAGCCAAAGTTTTCTTTGAATGGGTTTAAGTTTCACACAACATCCTTGTCAGATGGCAAGAAAACATACAACAGTGGTGTTGGGTTGCAAGTAGTGACGATAACTATTATGGCATCCTTACAAATGTGCTAGAACTAGATTATCCCAAAATTCTTCCTAAAAAAGTTATCCTATTTTACTAAGTGACTCAATCCACTAGACAACAAGGGATAAGACTTTATACACAATCCAAGATCATTGAGGTAAGCCTATCCCACTAGTGTGAATGCTTTGATCCACTCATTATCACACAGCACGCAAGATAGGTTTATATGTACCTTACCAAATCATAGATCGAGCTAAAAATCATAATTAGCATGTAGTTATCAAGACCAAGACAAAGGGAATGATGAAAATTGATAATGAGATAGAGTTACCTTATCAAACTAATAAACTAGAGCATGTCAGGATCATAGTTGTTGATGAGATAATAACATCTCCTTATGCAATAACAATGGGGGTTTTGAGGAAGGTGAAATTAAAGAGACAAGTCATCATGTACAACATATAGAAGATGAAGTTGAACATGCAAATAGTTTTAAGAGCATTCAAGAACCTAATCTACCTAACACTTATGACATTAAAGAAGATGACGATGCTATCAATGCTAGGGGTGGGCATTGGATCAGGTCAAACTATTTCAACTCGCCCCAAACCATAAAAAAAAAATTTGGACTGGGTTAAAATGGGATAAAATAAATATTATGTAATATTTTAGCTTAAGATAGAGTAAATTGGGTGGAGCTGAATTTTTATCCCCTCTCTATTGGGTTGCCGTGGAAACCCAACAAAATTTATATATATATATATTTTTTGAATTCTTATGTTATATATATATATTTTTTCTAAATTCTGATATTATAAAACAACGTCGTTTTGCAAAATGATGTCATTTTCTAGCTTACCCTAAAACTTCTGCAAGCACAAGTAGGCAAGAGGTAGCTCAACTTCAGCAAACCAACACAGCTCCTCCCTCCCTCGTCTCGTACCCTCGGTCCCTTGACTCCCTTTCTCACGAGCTACAAGTCTTGTTCTTTGTCTTGTCGTTTTCAACAGTCAACGCTAACCCTTTACCTTCTCCTATCTTGTCTCGACTCGCCTCTCCTTATTTTGTCTCCTCTCTCATCTAATTGTCACACTTCAATACTTTGAGTTTTCAATAGTCGATCGAATCTCATCCTCGCTCCACCACTTGCCTCATATTAGTTCGTCCCCATCCTAACCCAAACTAACCCACCCAAGTAAAACTGAACCATTCTAACTCAAGAATGTTAGTTTGAAGAATTTTTTGGCTGGGATTAGACTAACTTAATAAGGGATTGAGTTCAACTGGGTTGAGAGAATTTTACCCCAATCCAAACTACCCTACCCAATGCCCAGCCCTAATCAATGCTATTGAAGATGAAGAAGTTAGATTGATTAAAAGTTGCTATAAATTATATTGTGCTTTTGTTATTTCATATTGTCTTGCTTATGAATAATGATTTAATTTGAACAAATAATTGTTATAATTTTTTTAATGCGTAACATAATTTCATAGAAAAAATTATACGTAAGTTTAATTAAAAATTAATAATAACACAACTCATTTCAATTAAGCTTAATTAAGATTCATGAACTTCATTAGAAAAATTATACTTAATCAAGATATTATGATTCTTAATTAAACTTAATTAAGATTAATTTAATTTTAAATTAAGAAACTTAATTAAAATCAATTATACGTAATTAAGAATAATATGTATTATTAATATGATCTATTATGTAATTAATAACTATTAAGAATTTTTCAGATTAAAATTTATTATCAATCAAATTTATTTATTAAATAAATATCTTTCATTAAGTGCATTGAAATTTATTAATAATTTTATGTATTTATTATAATTAAATTTTATTTTTACTTAAATTGTTATGAATCAATTTTTATGCTATTGTGTTGTAAATAATGACATTAGAATATATAAATAACTTAATTTTTTGTTTGATTGGGCTAGACATGTTGACATTAAGAGAGATATATATATATATATCACTTAATTTTTTGACTGATTATTTTGGAAATATTAACATTGGGATATATTTTATAAATTTTATTTTTGGTCTATTTTTATGGCAGGGTCTCTAGTCCTAAGGGAAAACTCAACCAAAACATTTTTAAAAATTGGATATATGTTACTCGTATGGCACTGAGTTTTAATTAAAATTCAAAATAACCAAATTTATATATGAAATTAATATAGATTATGTGCTAATTAAATTTATTACTAATGTTAATTCTTTTCTAGCTTTAATTTAAATTAAACTGATAGATTCTGTAGGTTATGTTAAATTTAGTTAGTTGTAAGCTATTTAACTTTAAATAAGCATATAATTGTTATTTAATTTATATTATAATTTTAATTTAGGCTACGTCAGAATTAAGTGTCAATGAGGTTATTTAAGTTATGTAGGGTAGATTTAGAGTTTTGTAAGGAAATCGTCAATTAGAGTTTCTAAATTATCTATGCTATTGATAATAAGATGGTTATGAACTTAATTTTTTATAATAGAAATTCATTAAATTAATTCTAAAATAAATATAAGCTTATTATGACTTAATTGATTAGTTATAACTTATGTTTATATTGGGATATAATTATTACCTAGGTTATGTTAAAATTACATGTTAATTAGGTTAACTAAGTTAGGTGGCTTATGTTAGATCAAAAGAGTTGTAATTATAATTTAATTTGTTAGTTATAGATTAGGTTTAAATTAAATAATCAGTTAGCTTCTTTATGTTATATTAGAATTAGTTGTTTGTAATTTAATTTAAGTTTAAATTAGGATATAACTCTTTTTTAGGTTATTTTGTCCATTATTTGTTAATTAAGTTCATTACTTAATTGGATTGTGTTATAACTAGAGAGATGTAAAATTTAAATGTCAGTTATGATTTTTTAACTAATTTTGAAAATTACATTACTAAACTTATGTTAGAATTCAATAGTTTTAAAATTATATTCAAGTGTTTATTGCTTTTATGTTTATATTTGGATACTTAAAATCATGTAGGTTTTGAATATATTTTATTATAAATATAAAATAGCTATTATTAGATTCATCTTCCATACACAGGTTAACATCCTGTCTATTATTAGTACCAATCCACCTATCATCATTACCATTCCTCCATATTTGCTTTACACTTCTTCCTGGCCATAGATGACTATAATACCTACACCTAGGTATCAACCTCCTCCATTCACATATCCCATTGCCACGCCATCTATTGTGACTTCATCCCAGTCTCTCACATCATCTTCCATCCCTTCCCCATCTAGTCACCTCAATAAAAAGTTGTTATAGATCATAGATCGATTATTGTGTTTGAGAAATGGTTTAGGTATGTATTTTTTATTTGATTTGAATGTTAATTGTAATTCAAGTAATATTAAATTTTTTATTAACTTATATTATTGATATATTTTCTATGTCTTCCAATAGCTAAAGGCTCTCTCCACCAATAAGTGATGCTTTGACTAATGTTATTTGGTCAAAACTTAATCTAACTCTACAAGTTGTGGGGTGATATATCTAAAGAAACTTGTCATGTGGTATAGTGAGTGGAAGGTAAGTGAAATGTTATTCTTTAAGTTAAGAATTAAATTTGCATTGATTTTAGTCAAGTTGTAGAAGCTTGTAGTTACTAAAATATTTTTTTTTTTTCAAAAAATGGTCGCATTTAACATCGTCCACCAGAGTCACATGTAGCCAATGTTTAATAGTAAAGGATCAAAATGTATATTATAAATGTTCAATAAAACAAGTTGATTAACTTTATTTTATTTTTTTTAATCCTTATAATATGAAGTCCAAATAATTAAAACAAGAAATATTATTAGTAATATAAAGCATTTATCAAAAATGTACATTAAAATAAGAAATATTATTAAAGAATATCTATGTTATTTTTATAATTTTATTTTTTATTTAATCCTTATAATATATTAAGTCTAAATTATTAAATTTATTAAATCTCATAAACTAAATTATAAAATTTACAAAAATTAATAACTCATAGATTACTGTTACTCTCACAATCTTACAATAGATCATGATAATTGTATTTCTTCATTAAAATTACGAGAAGGAAGAGTTCATAAAAAGTAACTCTTTGATAGAATTTCCTTGGCTTCAAGCCTTCTACTTAAAGCATTATGCTATTTCATCTTTTCTTCTTTTTTCTCCTCTCCCACAATCTCACTTGGACTTATAAACCAAAAAGTGTGGTGAGAATGTATTGGAATCCTCTAAAATATAAGGTATACTTTAAAGAATAAAGTATAAGTTAATGATCATGAATGAAAAAATGAATAGTCAACAAGTAAGCAGATTACAATTATAGATTTAAGATAATCAAAACCATTAAATTCTTTATTAATAGTTCATTTGCATTTTACTCTCTAAAGTGTATCCTGTGAAAATACCACACCTACGAGTGTCCTCGTGGAAACTTTCCTATATTCGTAGGAGAATCTTAACAAATATAGGAGTTTTAATCAGCTAGAAATCCTTTTTCAGAGCTCTAATTGTAAAATTTGTAAGTGCTTCCTTTAAGATAATCTGGCTACAGATTTAGCCAGCTCATTCATAACCTTTTCCTTAAAGAATCAATTCAATGAGTCCAAGTTAAGGTACCTAAAAGCAAAACAATGCAACCAAACAAACAAGCAGAAAACTTTTGCTCACACGTCTATTAAATGAATGCTTTTCATACATATACAAGCATATATAACTTGTTTTACTTGTCCCGTGAACTGTTTATCACTTTCTCATGATCGCAATCCGTGAACTTTATTCTTCATGTCCTTTAGCTTAATGCTATTCTTTTTCTTTTTTGGTCATTATACTTTATCTCTGCCTCTAATCGACACATCATGTGTTTTAGTCCAAGAATACCAATTCTTATTTGATTTATTACCAAACATGTGAGACTCAAAACATTACGCATTTCCTGTAAATAGAATATTAGAAGATGATAATATAATACACAAAATGACAAACCATATGCATTGAATCAATATATATGCTCTCATAACAGAAAGACTTACCATAAATGTTCAAAACCTAAAGTTTATTGCATTGTTGATCAAGATTAATTACTATGTATAACCCAAAAATAAACACATCAAATGTTTACGTATATGTATCAATATACTCAATAATATATATTATACACTTCAAGTATTAAAAAGATACTTTTACAAACTAACATACATAAATTTCTTATAATATTTAATGTGAAATATTAGATTAGTTAAATTTCATAGTTTAGACTTGTAAACTTATTAATTAAAATTTTTTTTAAATAAATTTTTTGTGAATTATGGTTTATAGGAATAGAAAAACTGAATTCTTATGCTTTTGATATAAAATGTTATGTGTATTCAATATTGCATAGAATATTTATGTTTTTTTTTTTCATTATAATACCCGAAATATAGTTCGAATATTGATACTTTGATAAAAAGTTTAAATTTGTATGCAATTTTTTATATTTAGATAAATTTTAAATATATTAGTTGTGATGTTTTGGATATACCTCATCAAAATATTGGTAGTTTAACTATATTTCAGAATGAAAAATTATACGTCAATTCCCCGGCCAATTATCCACAATCTTACTTAAAATAGGAGGGAAAAAGAATTAATTCAACAAAATCGAAAAGTGAAATTACAGACTCGACAAAATAATTTATATAAAATTGAATTTAAATTATGAGTAAATAATTGTGAAAATATCATAAATCTCTCAGGATACCATAATGATGTCCTGCTTGAGTTACATGAAATTATAATTGAAAGAGTAATTGAGTAAGCAAAAGAAAAACTAAGTAAAAATTAAATTCATGCATGTTTGGAAATAGTAACCAATTAATTAATATCACTATGAACAATAAAATTTTAGCAATATTGCATGACCATGAGGCCTCGATCGATGGAAGTGATAGTTACCTAACTCGATTCGCCTAACATGTTTCGGTTGTCTTGTTTCGAGCTATTACATTATTTCGAAACAAAAGGATAAATGCTGACAAATTTTTAGATCAATTTGCAAGTTTTGTCGGATAATTTTTCAAACAATTGCACTGAAGTTAGCAGACAAAGTGTGTAACTTATCTTTTAAAATAGGGTTATGTCTTTCGTTCGAAAATAATAAGAAATCATGTAAACTACAGTAAATCAATCAATCTGTAAATTTTGCTAATTCATGTTATCATCTATTTCATTTCACAATTTTGCCTTCGAATTAATTAATCTGTAAATTTGCTAAATTATAATTTATTTTTAGAAATTGTAATTTTCATAAATTTTAAAATAATTTAAATTAAATAAAAATTTAATAAATAATTTTGAAACTATAAAAATTAGAAAAAGAAGAAATTGTTTCTACAGGAACTTTGGTTGTTAAAGTGAGTTACTCTTTATGTGGTATACCTAATTGTGTTTGGTTGAATGTGGATAGTGGATATGGTCAAAAGAGCTTCCAATATAATAATACCTGTGGGGTTTACAGCTATTTTATATCGTTATTTTCTCCCTTTGGTTAAGATTTTTAATTAGTTTGTTTTGACCACCTATACAATGACCTAAATGGCTACATGCGAAGTTACAATTAAATGGTGGCTGCTGGCTTCTACTGCTGCAAGCTGGAAACCATGCCAGCTGGAATTGACTATAACGCGCCCACCGCCCCATATCAAATGGCACTCCAACTAAGAACAAGATCCTACTAACCCACATTGCCATTGGGTTTGACGACATGCCCCGCACATTGTTTATGATTTCACCTTTGGTCTCCTCCTTCTAGATTTCCTCTTCAATACTCCACTTTCTAATCCACAAATTAGTACATATGTGGAAGACGTGGGGTTGGGTTTTTGGCATTGGGACTCCCTGGTGCCAATTTCTTTACATGGAATCTTTTTTAAATTTAATTTTCAACAGATATTTTCATTAATATTTCAACTGTGGGCACAAATTATGTGAAACAATTTTTTTCATAATAAATAAATAATAAATCACTTAATATATATAAAATTTTAATTTTAAACTCAATTCTTAAAAAAAATTTTAAAATAACAACAGATATTATTAAAACATTAAAAATATCAACTATATTTTTTGCATTTTAAAAGTTTTATCAACTAAATTGGCCTTAAGATTACCTAATTTGATGAGATCAAATAAGAAGCTTATCTTTTTGTAAATAGAATAAGCCCTTAATATCCAAGCAAAATTTCCACTTAAGTACCAAGAGCTTGATAATAGGGCTTGATAGTCTAAGTGTTTTTTCAACAATTTTTTTTGTTTACTTAAATTTAACTTGGAATGTATTAGACGCACATCACTAAATCAAACCCTCTCACATTGTGTTTTTAAATTTAACCACTGAATTGTTTTATTTTTAAGACTTACTAGCATGGCAGCAAAATAGAAGGCTTGCATGCCCAAGTGCTAAATTTAATGGCTCTCGTATTATTTTTCTCCTTTTCCCTTAGGGGTTGAATTCAAACCATCAACCCCATTTTGAAATTTCACTAAATACATGGATACACAAATAAATAAAACCATGTAAAATCCTCTTAATTTTGAGTCTTTTTATGTTAGTCAGAGGTCCGAATAAGGCAACCCGTAATGAGCACATAAGGAAAGTAATCCCAATATCCCACAAATATCTCTCCATTAATCTTTTTTGCTTTTTGTTTAAGCCCCCCATTACTACTTTTTTGTTTGTCTTGCATGCACACATTTCATAGATCAATTAAGTGGGCATCACAAAAATAGAATCTCAATAATAATCACACCTTCCATTGCATGAGATCAATAAAAAGGCAACTTAAAAAGAATAAATTGGGCCGAATTTAAATGAGTATCATCTAAAAGTCGTGGAGTGAGTTTCACTCTGTTTTTACGCTTCAGAATTTTAAGATGCACCCACTCAACCAAAGGAAACGCGTATTTCTTTTGGTTTTGAACTGGCGATTCTTTGTTGCTTTGCTTCCCATTTCCGCCCCCATCATTATTCATACTTTTGCTATATAAGTACAGCCCCACCTTGCCATTCACTCTACCACAACACACCTATTTCACTGGACTGTCTTTCTCTGCTTCCAAAATGGCTCTCTCTGTTTCTCCACTCGGTAAACCCACCACCATGCTTCTCTTTTTCTTCTTCGTTATCTCCTTCTCTGTTTCTCACTCTTACAAAACCCTTCAGAACAACAGTTCCACACTCTCTTTTCCTCTTACTATGCTTCCGCTCTCTACCAACGGCTCTACCAAATTGCTCTCTGCTTCTCTCGTCTCGAATTCCAAGCGCAACCCCCAAGTCACAACCCCTTCCTATGACTTCAAATCCACTTTCAAGTACTCCATGGCTTTGGTTGTTACTCTCCCCATCGGCACTCCTCCCCAGGCTCAGCAAATGGTCTTGGACACAGGGAGCCAGTTGTCTTGGATTCAGTGCAATAAGAAGACCGCTAAGAAGCCTCCCCCTCCTCCTACGGCATCGTTTGACCCTTCTCTCTCCTCATCATTCTCTGTCCTCCCTTGCAACCACCCCCTCTGCAAACCTCGAGTACCCGATTATACCCTCCCCACTTCATGTGACCAGAACCGCCTGTGTCATTACTCCTACTTCTACGCCGACGGCACCTATGCCGAGGGTAATCTCGTCCGGGAAAAATTCACCCTCTCACGTTCCCTCAGTACCCCTGCTTTAATTCTCGGTTGCGCCACGGAAACCAGGGACACCCAGGGCATTTTGGGGATGAATCTTGGCCGATTGTCATTTGCATCTCAAGCCAAAGTCACGAAGTTCTCCTACTGCGTACCAACCCGCCAGGCTCAAGGCGGGTCCCTCCCAACCGGGTCATTGTTACTTGGAAACAATCCAAATTCAGCCGGGTTCCGGTATATTGACCTGTTGACTTTCAGTCTAAGTCAACGCATGCCGAACTTGGATCCCTTAGCTTTCACCGTAGCATTGCAGGGTATAAGAATTGGTCCTAAGAGACTGGACATTCCTCCTTCTGTTTTCCGGCCCAACGCGGGTGGAGCGGGTCAAACCATGATTGACTCCGGATCCGAATTCACATTCCTGGTGGACGAGGCGTATAACAAGGTGCGAGAGGAAGTAGTGAGACTGGTGGGCCCCAGATTAAAGAGGGGCTACGTGTACGGTGGAGTTTCTGACATGTGCTTTGACGGTAATGCCATTGAGACGGGACGGCTTATAGGGGACATGGTATTCGAATTTGATAAAGGTGTGGAAATAGTGATTCCCAGAGAGCGAGTACTAGCAGAGGTAGAAGGCGGGGTCAAGTGCGTTGGGATTGGACGGTCAGATATATTGGGTGCGGCCAGTAACATTATTGGCAACTTCCATCAGCAAAATCTATGGGTGGAATTTGATCTGGCTAATCGGAGAGTGGGTTTTGGTAGGGCTGATTGTAGCAGATTGGTCAAGTAGGGAGGATGTGATGGGTGCGGGTGCATGTAACTTTCATGCGTAAGCAATAGTCGTTTTAGCCATAAAGCGTTACTGTACAAAAGAAGATGCATATGTGATGGTTAGAGTAATAATCTAATCAACCGGTCCAACAGTGTAGAGAAAAAGAGACGATTGGCATGGGTAAACGTCAATCGTTTTGGACCGACGCAGACTGTGGGGTTTCTTCTGATCTAAGAAGCTAAAGGTTCAAAGCTCATAATTATCATGTAAACTATACTGAATGAGACTAATGTATATGTGAGGATATCAATAAGAAATAATTAATCTCTTGCTTCTACCTTTTAGTGGAATACATGATCTTAACTTGTCTATTCCTAGTCAGAAAGTTCCGCCGACTGAATAAGGCTATGAAATTCCTGTGCTCTAAATTATTGTATCAATCTATCATTCAACTTTCTTATGGTTTTCCATTAAACAACTTATGAATGTTAGATACAATTCAAAATTAGTTTACACTATCAAATTTATTAAAAAAAAAGTTCGTTATAGCAATGAAGTTAACTTATAAAATTTGAAATACTTTATTTATAAAATAAATGTTTGAACCTCTTCATTAGTAATTTTCTTTTGATAATTGATCAGTAAATATTATTATACATGCTTATTTTAACTTGTGACATGTTTTAATTTTCAAATAAAATAATTTTTCCTTATTTTAAATTTTCAAAGACAAAAAAGGAAAATTCGTTATATAATTAATCACATGTTGGTTAGGAAGCTGAGAGTCATGGTTTGAGAACAGGTTTTTCTTTTTTATCATTATAGGCATTTGAGTCAATTTAGCTTTGCAAAGTGGATATTTTTAAAGAGAAAAAATTTGAGCTTGCCTTCTATCATATGGGAGGCCAACTGGTTTAGCAATAATTATCTCATATAAATTATGATTTCATTTAAGATTAGCGTATTATTGCAAAGAGGTAATATGATCAAATAAAAGTGTTAAAGTAAATTTAATTTACTAGGAGAAATATGATAAATTTATATTATATTGATATATAAAAAAATATGAATTAACATACTTTATCTCATTAAATTTATACAATATAATTAGATAAAATAAAATAAATTAATATATTTATATATAAAAATAAAATTAATTTTTTTAATTCATATATTTTATTTTATTTAATAATAAATTATCTAAGAGTCAATAAAGGATAAGACAGGCTAACCGTACTCTATTATCTTACGAAATTATGATTTCATTATTTGCGACTATGAGCCTGGCTACCACTATTCAATAGTGCAAGAGACATCGCACCCGATTTTGAATGATCGAAGGGCTATGTTCATCAACTTAGCCACTATACGAATAGGACTACTCTTATTGATGACTGATGAGAGAGACAGAAGACTTCAATACAGTTTCCAGACATTGTTGCCCTTGTCGACTAGAATCTTGTATTCGTTCATCAATAATATGAAAAATAATATTTTACCAAAATGGGAAAGAGAAATTTGTTTCACATGGTGAAGACAAAGCGATTTGCAGGGGACGAAGCTGCAGAGTCAGCAGGGGGTTGTGGCAATAGATCATAGGAGGAAAGAGGGTGGGGTCCACCGAAGTGTGATACGTGGAAAACGCTGCACACGGCTCCCGACTCCTCCGCCGCCCAAGACACGAACTGCTTCCACATAATTCCCGACAATCACACGATTAAACAGCACGTGTGTCGTTTGTTTAAGGTTAAAATCGCCCTTTTCCTCTACCTTATATATTTTCACCTATGTACGTGGCATCGCATTGCGCTCATTTTTTTTATTTATGATGAAAGCAGAATGTGAACATTTGAATTCTATCTTTGAATTTTTATCAAATTTATTCCTATATTTTACATTTAGATAATATATTCTCTAAATTCTATCTTTTCTGTTTTTAAAATATTCTAATTTAAATGTGACTTAATTCTTTATATATATATATACATAATTTTTTAGTCATTAAGTGTTGTTTTTGGGTGAGAGGTATTTTTTTTTATTTACTGATGAGGGATTTAAATAGTATTATAAGAAGATTTAGCTTTAAATTTTATTTGCTGTATTTATAAAAAAATGTAATTTCTTAATTTAATTAGTTAATTTATAACAATTTTTCTCTTTATTGTACAGCACCAAATTGGTTGATTTTATCAAATACTCTAAGAAGAGAAAAAATATGTGACAGTTTTGAAAAAGGAGAAAAAATCTATGTGCTGAAGCAATGGGAAGGGAATGAATAAATCAATAATAATGAAGCGTGAATAGGCATTAATAGGAGTGGTGCCACCGCTCGTGAACTACTGAAAATGTTGTTTCAATGTAAGACAAAGATGTGGTAACTAATGGTAAAGGCAGATGATGATATGGTGCAACTGTATGCCACTTCGCCAGTCCATTCTAATTAATACATCAACGAACATCCGCAAATAGCTTCTTATAAATCCTATACCTATAATCCACATAATTATCATGCCTATTATTAATGAGGCAAGTTCCATGTAAAAAAAAAAAAAAGGATATGTACTAATATTTTAAAGGGTGGAAAGTTGTTAGGAACTTTCGATCTATTTTTTTTTTTTTTTTAAGAAAAAGGGTTAACAATGCCCAAACAAAACGACAAAAGAAACTACAACAAAGTGATGCATCTAGATCCAGTCATTCCTGAGAGATCCGCAAAGAAAATCGAGTTCAGGCCAGGCGGCACATAATCATAAGCTTGGAGACCCTCCACTTCACTAACAGGTAGGTTGGCTAGCCAATTTGCATGGTAATTTCATTCCCTGTACGTACGGCAGATCCATATATTCCAATCCTGTTGGAGCCATGCCCAAATACGAGTCAAAATGTCAGACTCTTGGGCTTTGTTACTACCGCTGGTAAGCAAAGGTACAATTGAATATGAGTCCAATTTTGTTATGACATTCCTGCACCCCTTTTGCCAAATGTATATTCTAAACCTGTAAGCAATGCCCGTGGGTCGGCATGGAGGGATGTACTTCTCCCAATATTATAAGCAAATCCACCTAGCCATTGGCCACACAGGACAGATTACACCTCCACAACCAGCCCTTCTTGGATTTCCTTTTGTGGCCCCATCAATGTTAAGTTTTACCCACCCTTCCCAAGTGGCACCTATTTTATCTCGACAACTCCTCTAATCCTCTCCGTATCGCTACTAGCTTTTCCCTCCTCGGCACTCTTGATGAATTGCAAATAATGGCCGATTGCTTCAAGTGGGCGTTGGGGCCGAATGGAGTCATGATCATGAATGCTTTTGTTTCGCTATTGCCATATATACTAGCATGTTACAAAAAGAAGTGTGCTGCCATGACAGGTCAAAAGAGTTACCCATGCTGGCAGTGAGGTTCATACGATTCTACTCATCTAATCCTGCGTGGAAAAAAGCATGTTTGCATCACTGGTCAAGTTGTTCGTTCCATGTTGCTGCGAAAGGAGTGCAGTCTCTTATGCTAGGAAAAAAATGATCAAAGGCTTCATTAAAGTAGAAGCACCTCAAGATTATTTTTTTTTACTGTGTAAATGAATTGTATACAATAAAATTCAAGTAAAACAAATAAATACAAGAAGTATAAATTTTTAAAGTGAAAAACTCTCCAATTTTGAGGAAAAAATTATAGGATAAGTTCCGAGAAAATATTCTACAATAACAACAACAAACCAAGCCTTTTCCCACTAGGTGGGGTCGGCTACATGGATCAAACAACGCCATAAACTTCTATCTAAAATCAAATTTTCAGATATACCATTTACCCAAAGATCTCTTTTAATCACCTTTCTAATTGTCCTTTTTGGTCTTCCTCTACATCTCCTCACCGGATTAAACACCATTTGGTCAACCTTTCTCACTGGTGCCTCTCGCGGTCTTCTTTGTACATGCCCAAACCACCGTAACCGGGTTTCTGTCATTTTCTCCTCAATAGGCGCCACCCCCACTCTGTCCCGAATATAATCATTCCGAATTTTGTCTTTTCTTGTATGTCCACTCATCCATCTCAACATTCTCATTTCTGCCACTCCCATTTTTTGCTCTTGTTGACCTTTCAAGGCCCAACACTCACTACCATAAAGCATAGCTGGTCTAATAGCAGTTCGATAAAACTTCTCTTTAAGCTTGGTAGATATTCTGCGGTCACAAATAACCCCTGATGCATTTCTCCATTTCATCCATCCAGCTTGGATCTTGTGGGAGACATCCCCATCAATCTCTCCATTACTTTGTAAAATTGACCCAAGGTACCGAAACTTGGACACCTGTGGTATACTCTGCTCCCCAATTTTTATCTCCGAATCGCTGTTTTCTCGCCTCTTGCTAAAATTACACTCCATATACTCTGTTTTATTCCGACTTAAACGAAAACCCTTAGATTCCAAGGCTTCTCTTCATATTTCCACTTTACAATTCATCCCCTCTCTTGTTTCCCCTACTAAGACTATGTCATCAGCAAACAGCATACATTTCGAGACTGCATCTTGGATGTGTCCAATAAGTACATCCATCACTAAAGTGAAAAGGTATGGACTTAAGGATGACCCTTGATGCAGACCAATCCTTATGAAAAAATCTTCTATTACCCCTCCTTGAGTTCGCACATTTGTTGTAACTCTATCATACATATCCTTTATGGCAATAATATAAGCAATACGCACACCTTTCTTTTCCAATGCTTTCCATAGAACTTCCCTTGGCACTCTGTTATAAGCTTTTTCCAAATCAATGAAGACCATATGCAAATCTTTTCCTCTACTTCGGTACCATTCCATCAAATTTCGTAGAAGATAAATAGCCTCTGTGGTGGATCTTCCTGGCATAAAACCAAATTGGTTCTCTGAAATATGAGTCTCTTTTCTTAATCTCTGTTCAATCACTCTTTCCCAAAGTTTCATAGTATGGCTCATGAGTTTAATCCCCCGATAGTTCCCACAATTTTGAATATCTCCTTTATTCTTGTAAATGGGTATCAACGTACTCTTCCTCCATTCACCTGGCATCCTCTTGGACCTTAGTATCTCATTCAATAACTTGGTAAGCCAAGAAATACCTTTCTCTCCCAAACACCTCCAAACCTCAATAGGTATGTTATCAGGACCCAAAGCCTTACCATTACCCATCTTCTTAAGTGCCTCCTTCACCTCCACTTCTCGAATTCTATGATAAAAGGTAAAGTTTTGATCCTCCTCCTGAGTACTTAAACTTTTCATGTCTATATTTGTTGATTGCCCCTCATTAAAAAGCTTGTGAAAGTAACTTCTCCACCTTTTTCTAATATCTTCCTCTGTTACCAAGACCTTTTCTTCTTCATCCTTAATGCATTTCACTTGATCCAAATCTCTTGTTTTCCTTTCCCTTCCCTTAGCAAGCTTGTATATTTGCCGTTCTCCATCCTTTGTTCCCAAAGCTTGGTAAAATCCATCCAACGCTTTAGATCTTGCCTCACTAACTGCTTTCTTTGTCTCATTTCTAGCTGACCAATACTTCTCCCAATTTTCTTCCTTGTTATCAAGATGTAAAGCTTTGAAACACTCCCTCTTATATTTAATCTTCACTTGAACATTCTTATCCCACTACCAAGATTCTTTACCTTTAGAGCCGAATCCTTTTGATTCCCCTAAAACTTCTTTAGCTACCTTTTGGATCCCATTTGCCATCTCTTCTCACATAAGGTTAGCACAATCTTATGTCTCCCAAACTCTCTCTTCTATTAGCTTTCTCTGAAAAATCAACTGTTTTTCACCCTTTAGTTGCCACCATCTGATTCTTGGGTTAATAACTCTTTTGCTTCGCTGTTTTCGACTCTTTACCTACATGTCAAGAACCAAAATCCTATGTTGTGTGGTCAAACTCTCCCTCGGTATAACTTTACAATCCTTATAGATCCTTTTATCCGTATTCCACACCAAAAAGAAATCTATTTGTGAACTTGAGGCCCCACTCCTGTATGTGATTAGGTGCTCCTCCCGCTTCTTAAAACAAGTATTCGCAATTTTAAAGTCATAAGCCATTGCGAAGTCCAGAATTGATCTTCCTTCTTTATTTAGTTCTCTTATACCAAAACCCCCATGAAATCCTGCATATTGCCCTGCATCCTTTCCAACATGGCTATTAAGATCTCCACCTAAGACAATCTTTTCATGGTGGGGAGTTCCTTGGACTAAGCCTTCCAGATCTTCCCAAAACTTCACCTTCTCTTGTTCTTCCAACCCCACTTGTGGTGCGTAAGCACTTATGATGCTAAAAGTCTCCTGTCCCACTACCATCTTAAGGGATAAAATCCTATCCCCTATCCTTTTAACATCCACCACATTACTCTTCTAAGTCTTATCCACAATAATACTAACTCCATTCTTTGCTCTAGTCTTCCCTGTGTACCAAAGCTTGAATCCTGAAGTATCCAATATTTTTTTCAATATTCTCACCACATACACTCTATTCTCTTTTAAGTGATGTTAAAATTATAATAACACTTAGTGAGACCCTCTAAAAATTATATCCAATATTTTTTTCAATATATAACCACACCCACAATTTATTGGGAATCACTCAAACTCTCTTTTATCTTATACTTTTAAAGAAATAACTCTTATTTCTCTCAAGACATACCTCTTGCTCTTGGCTCTTGCCTTGCTCTCTTGCCCTCTTACTATTGGCTTGCTAAATGAAGCCCTCTATTTATAGAAGTTCATGGAATTTTGGCTTCAAGTGGAAGAGAGAAATCTCTCTTTTAGCTCACTTCCCAACTACCAACCACTCTCCTTACATTTAAGAATTGTTGAAAAGGTGAAAAGCTTTTCCACCTTTTCCAACCAGCCTCTTACTTCTTTTTCAATCTTTTGTGTATTATTTTTTTTCTTTTATCATGGGGTGGACCTTACAATTCTCCCCTTCCAGCCCATAAGGAAGAAGAATAAACTTGGAGGCAATCAAATAGAGTTCATGCTAGTCAACTGGACACAAAGTTGAAGCTTCTCTTGAGTTATGACTTTTGGTATTGTATTAATAGGATTGTTATTAGTATGAATCTTTTCAAGCTTGAACTATTGTTCTTCTATAGCCAATCACAGCTAATGATATCTTACATCAATGTACTTTGTACGTGAGTGATACATCGTATTTTTACTCAAATCTATAGTACTATAACTGTCACAGTAAATCATGAACCTTTGCCACTTCAATCTCAATTGTTGAAGAAATCTAGTCATTCAAAGCATTTCTTTTCCTACTTCAATAATGGCAATGTACCCTACCTCAATTGTAGATAAGACAACACATTTCTGCAATTTAGATTGCCATGAAACCGCTCCTCCTGTAAAAGTAAAAAAGAATCCTAAAGTAGATTTCTTACTATACAGGTTACCTACCATATCTGCATCTGTATAATCCTTCAAAATTGGTCTTGACCCTCCAAACCACAAGCACATTTTTGTATTGCCTCTAAGATATCTTAAGATCCACTTTATAACATCCCAATGATCTCTACCTAAGTTGAAAAGAAACCTACTGACTACTCCTACTACATGAGCAATATCTGGACGGGTACAGACCATGACTTACATCAAACTCCTGACTGAGAGAAGTAAGGAATCTTAGCCATGTCTTCTTTTTCTTCTTGACTAGTAGGACAATTCTTTTTACTAAGTTTAAAGTGATTACCCAACAATGTGCTAATTGGCTTAGCACTTTGCATGTTGAATCTTTCTAGGACATGCTCCACATACTTTTCTTATGACAACCATAGCTTTTCGGTCTCGCAAAATTTGCATTCCCAAAATTTGCCTTGCTGGTTCATGTCGAACACTTTTGACAACTCTTTTTTTAGATTACTAATCAACTTTGTGTCTTGTCCCATAATCAACATATCATCTATATATAACAAGAGGATAATAATTTGTTATTAGGAAATATTTTAAAATATGCACAATGATATATATTAGTTCTGGTATAACCATGACTTATCATGAAAGAGTCAAATTTCTTATACTACTACCTTCAAGCCACCTTTAATCCATACAGGCTCTTCTTCAATCTACAAGCTGTGTGTTGCTTCCCTTTCTCCTCAAAACCTTATGGTTGAACCATGCAAATCTCTTCCTCTAAATCATCATGGAGAAATGTATTTTTCACATCTAATTGCTTAAGCTCTAGATCCAAGCTAGCTATCAAACCTAGTATGGCTCTAATTGAGCTGATCTTGATAATTAAAGAGAAAATCTCGTCAAAATTGATCCCTTACTTTTGTCCAAAACCTTTCATGACTAAGCAAGCTTATACTTCACTAGCTTATTATAATCTTTCTTAAGGTTGAACATCCACTTGTTCTTTAAGGCTTTTCTACCTTCTAGAAGTTCCACAAGCTCATAAATGCCATTTTTCTGCAAGGAGCCATCTCATCTTGCATAGTTGTCATCCACCAAGTTTTATCCTTATGAGTTTGCACTTGTTCAAAATTCTCCAGCTCCCCCTCATCAATGAGGAGGATATACTTAGAACTACAGTACCTAGTTGACAAATGACACTCTTTCTCTGTTCTTCTAAGCAGTGATGGAAGGGGTTGCTCCCTCTACTCATTAACTTCATCATCATCTCTAGCATTTTCTGTGGGAATATTATCTATCCTTGGCTGGTCATTAATCTGTTCCTTACCTTGAGTACCATTATTGACTAGATTAGGCAAGTTTATCATAGGAATTGGATGTAGATCAACCCAGTCATTGCTGCTACTAGACACTTTCTTTTCAACTTTTTCTATATCATTTATAATTTAATCTTCAATGAATGCTACATCAAAACTTCAAATTAGTTTCTTCTCAAGTAGGTTATACAATTTATAGCTAAATTCATCAAAACCATAACTAACAAAGATGCACTGTCATATCTTAGCATTAAGCTTGGATCTCTCATCCTTTGGAATGTGAACAAATGCCTTACATCTAAAAACTTGCATGTAATCATAAGAGACTTCTCTACCATACCAAACACTATTATGGACATCACCATTCATAGCAACTGCTAGAGATAAATTAATAACATATATTGCTATGAGCAAAGACTCCCCCCAAAAGTATTTTGACAACTTTGCTTCTAAAAGCAAATATTTGAATTTCTCTAGCAAGGTTTAGTTCATCCTTTCAACTAGACTATTTAACTGCGGAGTCTTTGAAGGTATTTTTTAATGTTTAATGCCCATTTGTCTACAATACTCATCAAAAGGACACAGTACTCGCCACCATTGTCAGTGTAAATGCACTTCAACTTCTTTCCAGTTTTTCTCTCAATAAATATATGAAACTATTTGAAAATATGAAAGACTTGATCTTTGGTCTTTAAAACATAAGCCTAAAGTTTCCTTAAATGATTGCCAATGAATGTCACAAAATAAAGTCCATCGCCAAAGGATTTTTACCTTCAAGGGACCGCAAACATCAGAGTGCACAAATTTTAGCATATGTGAATGCCTTGAAGGAAAGTGACTTTTGAAGGCAACTCTATTCTATTTTTTGGCCATGTAATGCCCACATTTCTTTAAGCTTACACTCTTGATACTTGAGAGTAGGTTCTTCTTAGCCAAGCAATTAAGTCCCTTCTCACTAAAGTGGCTAAGTTTCCTGTGCTACATCTCATTTGTCTTCTCATCATCCATTGCATTGATGGATTCACTTGAAATTTTAGCTTGTATCAAATACAAGCTTGGACTATTTTCTCCCCAAGCCATAACCAATGAATCTTTAGTAAACTTTCACTACTCGTTACAAAGATGTTGCAATAGCCTTCATCGTCAAGCTTTCTTACTAAGATCAAATTGAAGTGAATATTAGGTACATGCCTAACATCTTTAAGAATCAATTGTACTCCTTTATTGGTCTCAAAGTGTATTCCCTATGCTAGCAACATTTGAAAATCTATTATTACTTATCTTTAGGACCCCAACATTATCAGATGTATAAGATGAGAAGAGTTCCCTATTTGATGTAACATGTAAAGAGACTCCACTATCAATGACCTAACTTGTCTCTTGATAGGCAAAATTAATTACTTCCTCGTTGCAGACAATGACAAGTTTAGCAGTAACAACCATGTCATGATCTTTCTTTTCTTCTTCAATGTTGTCATTTTTCTTGTCTTTCTTATATTTGAAGCATTGCCTTTTAAAGTGTCCCATCTTACCACAATAGTGACACTGTATTTTTGGTTCTAGACTTAGGCTTGCTTCGACTTTTGTCATTATCTTTTAGACCTCTACTTTTGCTTCTCCCCTTATCATTAGTGACAAAAACATTAGGCTACAAAGACAAAGTTTGAGATCTTCTCCTCATCTCTTTGTTTAAAATAGTGTTTTTAACAAGTTCCATTGTCACTATGCCATTAGGAGCAAAGTTGCAAAGTGACATTCTAAATGTCTCCCAAGAGTTTGGTAGAGTACCAAGCAGCCAAAGAGCTTGAATTTCATTATCAAACTTTATAGCTATGAAAAATAACTATTGTAGGACTCCTTGAAATTCATTTAAGAGATAAAAAATAGAGCTATCTTTCTTGTAATGTAATTTTATCATCTTCTTAATCAAGAAGAGCTTGTTGTTGCCGATTTTTTGAGCATACAAATATTCAAGTCTCTCTCATAACGTCTTGGCATTCGTCTCATCATTAATATGATTGAGTACATTGTTATATACCCATTGCCGAATAAAATTACATACTTGGACATGTTCAAATTCCCATTGATCACTAGTCTTCAATTCAGTCTTTTTTGAAGCAAACACTAGTAAATGTCAACTTTTCACATAAAGGAGATCTTTCATTTTTTTTCTCCATATGTGATAGTTGGTGTCATTCAGACTAATCATTTTGCTTGTATTTTTCTCCATCAAGTATAAACCAGGCAATTAATAAGACAAATAAATTAGGCGATAAAACTAGCCAATATAAATTACAAAATAAGTTTTAACAATATAACCTAACTCTAATACCACTTGTTAGGAAAAAATTGATCAAAGACTTGACAATAAGCAAAAACACCTTAAGATCACTTTTGTTTACTATGCAAATGAATTATGCACAATAAAATTGAAGCAAAAAAAATAAAGACAAGAGGTACTAATTTTTAACGCGAAAAATCCTTCAATATTGAGGGAAAAATCACAGAACAAGTTTCAAAAAAATATTCTACTATAATAAGGATAATTACAAATATTCTTACCACACACACTTTACTCTCTTTCAAGTGATGCTAAAATTATAGTGGTATTTAGTCAGATCCTTTAGAGATGACACTCAATATTTTTTTTAATGTATACCTACACCCATACTCTATTGGGAATTACTTAGACTTTTTTATCTTACTCTTAAAGAAATAACTCTTATTTCTCTCAAGGCTTACCTCTTGCTCTTGGCTCTTGCCTTGCTCTCTTGCCCTCTTACTCATGGCTTGTTGAATGAAGCCCTCTATTTATATAAAGGTTCATGGCTTCAAGTGGAAGAGAGAAATCTCTCTTTCTACTCACTTCCCAACTACCAATTACTCTCCTTACATTTAAGAATTGTTGAAAAGGTTAAAAGCTTTTCCACCTGTTCCAACTAGCCTCTTACTTCTTTTTCAATCTTTTGTTTACTATTTCTTTTTTCTTTTATTAGGGGGTGGACCTCACATCCTAATGAGTAAAGAATCATTTCTAAACCCATAATGCAAATCAAATAGAGATCATTACCTCCACTCCATTTGCCACTCCAAAGCAGTTAAATTACGATGGAGTACCAACCACATGAAAGTTTTGATTTGGAGTAGGCCTTTCCATCTCCATACTAATTTTCATTTTCTATCCCCTCTATATGCGCTGAGTTCCAAATTCAATTCATGTTTCACCAAAGCTAGGTATGCCGCCTTGACAAAGACTCTAGTTAAGAACTCATTTTTCTAGGTTAAGGTGTCCTTCCCATCATGAATGATGGATGGCTGGGAGGAGCCCTTTTATATGATCAATACAATATGTATCCAGGAATTGCTTCAAATAATTGGCATCCTAATGCCCATGCTTATCTAGGAATGCCTTTACATTTTTGTCTAGATCTTCATATGGTAAGTTTGTGATGGCACTTAGAGATAGAACGCCCATGTTAGGAACCTAATTATCTATCTAGAATAAGATATTTGACCCATTACTGACCTCCTAAGAGAGGTTGTGAAGCAGAATAGGCCACAGTCTATGCAAATTCTTCCAAAGTCAAGAATTAGAACTTTTATACATAACATCATTGTAATAATCAGCTTGTCAGGCATATTTCACCCTTGTTACTTAGGCCTAAAGAGCCTCCTTATTTGATAGAACATTACAATCAAGTTTAAGTAAAAAAACATCATTAATAATTTTTAAATCCCACAATCCTAGTCCTTCCATTTCTTTTAGTGAGCAAATTATATCCTAATAGACTAGAAGGGACCGTTTAACTATATCTGTATCACCCTAAAGGAATTTTCTCTGGTATCTAGCAATTTCCTCACAAATAGCCATGAGTAATTTATTTTTTGCATGTAAAAAATGAGCAAGGTAGAAATAACAAACTGAGTTAAAGTTATGTGTCTTGCAATGGATAACCAATGTGCTTTCCAACCATTAAGCCTAGCATGTACTCTATCAATAACTTCAACATAGAGGTTTTTAGTGGCCTACCATGTTGCATAACAAGTCCTAAATATCTTCCCAAACTATGAACTCTTTTAAATCTACTACATTGTACAATTGATTCAGCAATAAATTTATTAGCATTTTTAGAGAAAAAATACTAGTTTTATTAATACTAACCTTTTGCCCAGACATTTCTCCAAAAGTGTTAAGACAGTGAAGAATCAGATCAATTTGGTCAACTTGGGCCTCTACAAAAGGCATAAGATCATTTGCAAACATCAAATGATAAAAATTAGGTCCTTTCCTCCTATAGTGATTGGCCTTCAAGATTTATTCTAAACTGCATTATTAGCTAAATGCAATAACTTTTTCATGCAAAGCACAAATATATATGGGGAAAGGGGATCCCCTTGCCTAATACCGCAACTAGGCTTCAAAAGGTTCCATCCTTGGCCTATTTCACAGAACCTTAATAGTAGGTGAAAAAATTGCTGCCATGATATTGGTTGAAATTATCAATGGTAATTCGATGTCTACTAGCATCTTCTCAGTAAATTCCTAGCTCATTCTATCATAAGCCTTTTCTGCGTCTACTTTGATGGCCATAAAAGCTTTCTTGCTACACATTTTTCTCATTGAGTGGACTACCAATAAGGCAATGATGACATTATCTTGGATATGCCTCTTAGGTACAAAGCTTACTTGAAAGGGAGAAATCAATTTTTTCAAGAAAGGCTTAAGTGTATTTACAATTATCTTGCTAAAGCCTTTATAAAAAATTATGCACAAAGAAATAAGCCTAAATTGGGCAACTCCATTTTTGGGATAAGAACAAGTAAGGTATTGTTCACCTTCTTTAATTGATCTAGGTTGTGCCATAACCTTTTTATGTCTTCGCATATGAGTTCACCCAAGAAATCCCAATTTTTTTTGAAAAAATATTGTTGCGAATCCATCCTCACCCAATGCCTTGAAAGCCTCAATATTAAAAAAGGTTGCTTGATTTCATAATTTGATGGCTCCTTTGATAAGTTGTGCACATTGGCCCCTTAAGAGTTGGCCATGACATTGTAGTTGGGGTCCATGGATGATTAGTAGATTCTTCCTGGGAACAAGTGTTTGAAAAAGCTTCAAACCATATTTTGTAATACGTCATTATCAGTGACCCAATGATTTACTTCATTTTTTAATTGTAAAATAATTTTTGGCATCTGACAATCATAGTAGCATGATAAAACTTTGAATTATAGTCAACATCTGCTACCCACTTAGTTCTTGATTTTTGAAACTGAAGGAATCCTTCCTGTGCTAGAATTTCATTGAGCTCCTTTTGTAGCCTTTTGTTTAGGTTCTTAAGATAAGAAGAATTACTCTCCGTCAATCTTTGTTGCACTCCATTAATTTTGGCCAATAATTCATTTTTTTTCTTTTAAAGATGTTTCCAAAGATGTCTTTGTTCCAAACTTGGAGGGGTGGGATAAAATTTTCTAGCATGGAGTAGAACTCAAAATATACATCCTATTCAAATTGTATAAAATACCTAAAATTTTCATGTTGCTGCAAACTACCAAGAAATGAAAAGATCTATCTTACCAATGGTCATCCATTTTTTTTGTCATTACAAGCAAAGGATTATGGTCAAAGCTAATA
Source organism: Dicorynia guianensis (assembly GCA_037013595.1). Lineage (NCBI taxonomy): Eukaryota > Viridiplantae > Streptophyta > Magnoliopsida > Fabales > Fabaceae > Dicorynia > Dicorynia guianensis. Next base: position 15,495,176 of record JASUAB010000002.1, on the reverse strand, counting down.
TGAGGTAGGATATTGACTATTGTCTCCTCAAATTATAAGTGCCACAATATGTTAGCTTAACCCTTGTCAAGCCATTTAAATACCTAATCCAGGTGTACCTATTTTGGGCCTTGCCAACTGAATTGGGAACCAATTTCCCCTAAATCAATCACACAACATTCAACCAACACAGAGGAAAATGATGTCATCTTTCTTTGTCAACATCTGCTCTTCTCCTTTTGTCTGATGCTGATGCTATTTCATTAAAGTTCCCCATCACCAGCCATGAACAAGTAGTTGATTAACCAATCTCTATGAGTTTGTGCCACAAGTCCTATCATTCCTCCTCTCATGGACTCCCATACACTGTAGTGCTTACAAAGTAACTTTTGTAGCGCTTACAAAGTAACTTTTAGTTATCAAATTGATATTTGTGCCATAGGTCTTATCATTCCCCCTCTCGTGGACTCGCATTACTATAGTGCTTACAAAGTAACTTCTAGTTGTCAGATTAACATTAAGTAAACATATTGTTTGTCTTTCTCCACTAGTGTAATATCTCCTAACTCTGAAGGCCACATAACCCAGATGCTTCCTAAATAGCCATTCGCTTTTTCATAGATAAATTTTTCAAACCCAAAGAATTTTTTTTGTTCACACAGCCTTTAGGCCATTAATCCAAGGTTCAAATAGAAAAACTGAGGGCACCTTATGCTTCCTGATAAAGGACTTTAGAGTACTACCAAAATTCCTCTTTGTAGGCCCTCTATAATTCCAAAAAATAATATTCATTAGATAATGGGAACTTTCCCCATGTCATCGCTAGCATGAGGTCCTTCAACCTCCATTGCCATGTGTTACTCATTATCTAAATCAACTATGCCATGCCCTTGTACCCTTTCTTTTACATGGTCCGGTGGCTCTTGATTACTTGTGTCAAACTTGTCCTCCCCATGCATGTAAAGTAGGGAACTTCTGCATGTAATCATTGTGCTACCTACATGCTTGTTGTATTTTCCACCATGCAAGTGTTGTCCATCAACTTAGAGGTTATTATCGTTGGGTTGGAATCCCTATGATGCCTTGCTTTGTGTCATTTTCAGGGTTGCCTCCTGTTGTCAGGGTCCCTCTTTGAGCAACAATAAATTTTCACTATTAATTTGGTCCATTAAATTGTTCATGTTGTTGTCCTTTGTGGTATCCCATGCCACCTCATACTTGGTTTTTCCTTCCACCAATACAGTCTTTCCTTTAGCATGCCTCTCTAAAGTAGAGTTTGATATGGCACTAACTTCCTATATTGTAGGCACAATTTCTACACTTGTAATTGCCTTCACCTACACACCCCCCTCATTAATAACATCTTCATTATCTAGAATTGCAAACCGAGAATCATGTCCTAGAGAGTTCTTCCTGCCACCCTTAACTTGTGGCTTACTAGTTCCACTATTATTGGCCTCAATGCCCACATTCACTGTTTACCCCTCTTTGTTCTTATGATCAAAATCCATGGCCCCAAACTGCCATCAATCATCTCTTGATTGCTAATAGTCTTCTACTCCCCATTGGCCTCTGTTGTTCCTTAACTTGTATAGGTAAAGGACAATTCTATTAAGTGTAACCATACATGCCACAATGAAATCACACTAGATGCAATCCCTCATATTCAACCTTCTTCAGGTCTCCCTTTAGTTTATATTCACCAGGCAAGGGGTAGATAGATCTAGTTCAACACATATTCTAACAAATCTTCCCCTAGCAAGGTTGGAGGTTATTTTGTCAATTTTCAATAATTTCCCTAGCTAATCACTAATCTCTTTCAACAATGGTGAATTAAAGTATTCCACAGGAATACCAAGAAGACTTACCCATGTTGTGATCTTCATAATGTTGGCAGTATTCATATCAAAATCTGATTCCCATAAATGCATTGACAAATAATGATCAAAGTTAATCTATGGTCCCTCTATTAACATGAAGTTCATGTCTGCTTGCACATGGAATTTGACAATGTAGAACTTATTCCCAACATCAATGACAATGATTGGTGCTATCCTAGCCCGTAGTTTTAGTTTCTTTTTCATGGAATTGGAAGTCACCCTTTTTTATAGTAGTTTAACAATTAGCACTTGTTTCGAAGGTCTCCACAGTTTTGCCTAAGCACTCTTTGAGAAGGTGAAGTTAACAATGCCATTAGCTTCAATCTCTTTCCTAATACCTTTATCTACCTCTTCCTCCCCCTTTGTGTTGTCTAAGTATGACTCTTTAGCCATAGTATCATCAATTTCATCCATGAATTTCCCATTATGTTGTAAAAGGAGCTCAATCTCTCCTTTTGCACTGCGCCAACCATCCATGGCTCCTCTCTAGCCACCCTACTTGCATTGTCAATGAAATCCATATCTCTCGCCTTGTATTTCTTAATGCTCCTCCATAGTAGGTTAGTTTCCTCCAATGAAAGCGCCAACAGCTCTCCATTACTTCTTTTTGAGATTTATTGGATTAGATGTATAACTATCTTTAATAATAATATATTATTTTTATTTATTTTATCTAATGTTATGTGTGCAATATTTATATATAATTATTAATCTTTACACAAAATGTGAATTTGAAAATTTAATTTTAAAAAACTAATTATTATCTAAATATTTAATATAAAGAGTAAACATTAAAATTTTTAAAATAGAGTTTGACTTATAAAGCTTAATTTTTATATAAGACTATGATTATAAATTTTTTATGTGAAGATAATTAATATTTTATTAATACCTTATAAATAGTAAATATTAAAAATACAATATCCAAGTTTTTTTTATAGGAATTAATATTGATAATGAGTATAAAATAATTATTAGTGAAAATTGATAATTTTTTAATAAATTATTTTTAAATTTAAAAAAATTAAATTCATAATAAAACATTATTTTGTTAAATAAAACTTTGAAAATAAGTTTTCAGGTAAAAGTATTTCTAACTTCTACATATTTAAGAACAAATGAAAAATATACTTAATTTCAGCACCCATGAAACATTGTGCACTGTTGTACAGTGCATAGAAATCTCACTTTATCGCAGTTGAAGCCATTATAGCTTTAGCCTGTGGAATAAATATTTTAAAAAAAAGATGCATATATTATATATAGGGTGCTTTATATTTGAATTTATTTTATTATTTAATTTAAATATATTTTATAAAGAAAGATTTTAATAAAAAGATGTGCATATTATAAAAAATTTAAAAATTCTTTGCAAATGTTATATTTGAGTAATAATTAATATTTTTTAAATTGTTTTGAATTACGCTTTCTTCTTACAGTTTATTTCCCATTTGAATTTTCTTGTCAAATTATAACCCCATTCATTAAAATAACATAAGAACAAAGATAAAAGTTAAAATGCACATATTATTCTAAAGATATGATTCTATTTATATATATTTGAAAACTTTATAAAGAGTATAATAGTTCACTAAATATTTTTGACTTTTATATATTAATCATAAAATAGCACAAACTTTTTTCCTATAAAAAAACTAATTGATATTATATTAAATAGTTAATGAAAAGCGTAAATAATTCCTTTTCGAGAAAACTAATTGATGTTTTATTACTTAGTTAACAAAAAGAGTAAATAAAAAACAAATTGCATATTTAAAGCTTTATTTAACAATTAAATATTTAATATGCCTTTTGAAAATGTTGTGGTGAGTTTAGCAAGATAAGTGACTGTAAAAATATTTTATTAAATGATCAACAATCATATTTTAATATCTGTTTGCATAGATCTAAAGATTATTTTAGGCTTTTAGAATTTTATTATATTATAATAATAAATTTTAAAATAAATAGTTTATTATTCTTTCACTAAAATCTAGTAACATTATTGATAAATGATAATCTAATACAAACGTTGACAGCCTTTTTTCCTTTTAAATGCAATTTCATTTATTAAATAAAATATCAAGTTAAAATAAAACATGGAATATCTTTAATAATTTTACAACTACATGATTTGATAAATTGACTTCAAGATGCGTCTTTATCTATGTTAAAAGCATTTCTTATAATCACACATATTATTAAGCTCACACCTTACACTAAATATAGAGTTTGTATTAAAATATAACACTATTAACGTTTTAACTAGTAAAAATAATTAATATAGGCAAAATATAATTTTTGATAAAAAATAAAATAATATTTATGAATTATATTTAATATAAATCTTATAAATATTTTATTAAGGTCATTAAATAAAGTATAATTTTTAAATAAAAATAATATAAAATATAATATTTAAATACTTTATGAGAATGATTATAATTTATTTTTTCGAAATTGAGTAAATATAGTGATGACTTGTCAATTCAATACCCAGAACAGCAGTGTTGTGGCTGTAGTTCAAAATCAATTTCAAACTTATCTAAACCAAAGAAAAGGGTAAAAGTCAAGTAGGGTTATGGAAGGAGGAGGCAGTACATAGATTTGACCAAGCAAAGGCCAAAATAAACCCAGTTGGACACCCCAAACGAAAGTATGAAGTGTGGGTCCAAACACTCCAAAAACAGACACGTAAAACCGAGTGGCCAAGAATAAGTTGAACGAAGATTTTTTTTTCAACCACATGGAGGTGAAACAAACAACCTATATACAGGTTTCTCCTTGAGGAGATAGAGAGCGAAAGTAACATCAGCTGCAACGAATTACTATGCATTGCCAAATCTGAAAGCGTGCCGCAGACTTCACTTTCGTTCAGCCCATTCTCGGGAGACTGAAACCCAACGACACTGTGCCTCACATCGCACTCACAGTCACAGCTAAAGCACAGTTGGCTGTATTTCTTTCTTTCCATTTTAGAATCTCTCGCTTTATTTCTGCTGGAAAGACAGCTTCACCAATCCCAAGATACGCCCAAAATATATTCCAATTATGTATAGAATAAACACTGCCGTCTTCCTTGAAAAATCACAAGCATTCAGAACCGACGAAATATACAACTGGAACTATCTTTTTTAAAAAAAGTGAAACAGAAAATAAAATAGTAGCATCTTTTCCCCCTTTTTTTCAAAAGAGAGGCAAAGTAAGCCAATGAAGAAGTATGTTCTGGACATGGGGATGAGAGTAGGTGAGCTTCTCCCTTCTGGGGCTTATTTTGTTTTGGAATGGTCCCCTCTTTAGGGCCTCGTGTTTCGTCATCGTTTAGCTATGCATGCCAGCTTTGTTCGCAGTTTTTCTGAGTTACTACTCATTATGCCTCTCTTCTTGTTACTTTGCCTTGTATTATATGTCAGATTCATGGTTGCTTTAGTTGGTACTACTTAGGATAGTTGGGGGAAAAGCCCAAAGAAAAACAAAAATTTCTGCTTTTGTTGACGAAGGTGACAGGATTGGGGAAAAAGATATTTTGATAATGTATAGTTAGAATTTATGACTTGTACTGAGATATGGAAAATGAATGAAAATCTTTGCTCGTGTATCTGGTCACAACCAAGAATTTAAGTGAATTGTATTCACATGTAAACCTTCTTTGGAAACGCTATCCCTAAATTAATTATACAGTAAAAAAAAGACATAGGTATCATAAATTCTTTTAAAAATATGTTTATCATTTATTTTATTAAATGAACTCTATATTTTATATATATACTTTTAGTAATTTTTTGAAATCAATTTTATTCAATGGGCACTTTTGCCATTGGCACCAACGATTAGTTGTTTATGGTTGATAATCTGTTCTGTTGGGTCATTTTCATCATACTTAATGATCAGCTAAGGATAATACAATAGTGTTTGAGAAAATTTCTTATTTTAAAAAAGATAATGGGGAGGGAGAAAAAATAAATTTTAAAATTTCAAATAACAATCTATCAAGTAATGAATCTCACCACAATTCATATCAGATTGTTTTTGTGAGTTCCAAAATTCTAAATGGCAAATTTCTTCCTCCGAAGTCCCCATTCATATACATAAAAGCTACACTCATTCTGTATATGGAAGCTTCTTTGAGGACTGTCGAGTCAAGAGTCTTTGAGACACCATCACCTGTTTAAGCACAATTTTTGAGGACTGCAAAATCTGCAATATTCAAGCAGTGCAATAGCTTTTGAAAGCATAAGTATAGTATGAAATATGCATAGTGTGGCCTTTTCATTTACATGCTTCTGTTCCTCACTAAATAACATTTTTTATACTCTATATTAATATTAACTTAATTTCTTTAAATATTAAATAATTAAAAAATGAAAATAAATCAAAATTATTCTCATAACTGGCCCATTCACATTTTAAGAATTTATGATTATTTCTTATACCGACTTGATTCTTATTTAGTTTTATCGTGTGAATAATAGGGAATTAAATTTGTTTTAAAAGTCAAAACGTGCACAAGACGAGATCTATTGTTATAATACAAACGCTAGGAACACATGAGCTTGCGGTTATGAGGCTTCTAAAAGGAGCCTGCGGTTTAAGCCCACTTCCATTGGGGTGGAATTTATCGTCACCAGTTTGGACTTCTGAGCCCGCACAAGCACGGGCACCTCCTATTTTGGCCTCAAATAGAGGATTGGGCTCCTAATTGAAGTTTCGGAATAGTATAATATTAATGAAAATTAATAATCTTTATTGTTCTAATTATAAATATAAATATATAAATAATAATGTAAAGTTTTAAAATAATTTATCATCTTTATTTTTTCATTATAATTATCTATTTATATTTTATAAAATACATTTAGGTGTGCAGTTCGGTTTAGTTGGTATTCTAACCGAATTTGAACTGAACCAATCAATCATTTCTTCTATATTTTTCAACCAATTACATGACATAAAATTCTTGCAACCTAATCAACCATCGGTTTAATCGATTTGTACATACAACAAAATCCAAATCCACACATCACAGAAAATGGCATATTGGAAAAATTGATAAAACAGTAAAAGAAGTGAAGAACTAAGCACAATAGAGAGTAGATTGAGTAGCATACTCCAGAGCCTCCAATCATTAACAGTGATACTGTAGGAAAAAATGAGAAAAATAAAAGGGGAAAAGAGATAGAGCACCTCCATCAGCACCATGGCCAAAACAATTGCGGGGTGGGGAAGAGGTAGCACAATGGGAAAAATAGAGATGGGGGAGGGGGAGTGGCCGATAACTAGAGAAGTTGAGAAGGTGGACGGGGGAAACTCATGCCAAAACAGAGAAAGGGAGGGAGAAATGGGTTGTTTCAAAGAGAAGTTTGGGAAAAAAATGAAAGGGGAGTGGCTAGTGACGGGATTCATGGGGTGTTTCAGAATTTGGGAACAAAATAGTGAGTGAGTGGTGTTTTAGGATTCAAACTCATGGCTTTAAAGAGGGCTAAAATATTTTAGGATTCAAACCCTAAAATATTTTGCCCCTAACCTACATGCATCTCATTAGAAGAAGCTTCTATATAATATATATATATATATATATATATATTTGGTTTGATTCGGTTCAGCTCAAAAAAATTTCTCAAACTAGTAAAACCAAAAATAAAAAATAAAAAATAAATTTCAAACCAATCTAATCAAAATTGAAGTTAGTTTTAGGTGTTTTCTAATCAGTTTGGATTGGATTGGTTTTGGCCAACCAGGTTAGATCGGTTTTGTACACCCATAAATACATCTATAAAGTGCAAGTGCCCCTGGAATCAAATTCTACATAATAACAAGCACTTTTTCTATTCAGTCACATAATTGGATGGGCCTCTTTAGTAATGTCTGTGGTAACTCATAATAGATAAAAACAATAATGATAAAAAATTTTAAATAAATAAATTAAAATTGATAAATTAATTTGTATGACTTCATATGATCCAGGCTTATATTATGATTCTTTCATAGAATTGAAGTATAAAGTTGGGAATCATCAAATGCCCCTTCAAGTTAGAGCAAAGTTTGGATAACTAACTTATGATCACCATAGAAAGGCAAGGAAGAAATGAGAAGATGATCCAAGAGAAAATGGAAGAAAATAAACTTTGCATTAATTCTGAATATGATTTAAAAAGTAGATAAAGAAACTTATTTTGGAGATAATAAAGAAAGAATTTAAGCGCCAGTATTTCAAAAAAAATCAATAAATTAATATTAACTCCTTGTTCTTTTTGCATGCTTATGTAATAAGCCCCAAGAATAGATAACGGGAAAGGAGCTAGGATTTTGCTTCCAGAGTAGTCGAAACTACACATATTACTATATACTACTTTGTTGATTGGTGCATATAGCAAAGGAGTTGAGCTATTTTTTTTTTAATTTTAAAATATTCAATGATCACTTTTAGAATTTACAAAAATTTAAGGAGTTTTTTTTTTGAAATCTTTAATTTTGAAGTTATTATAGGTTGAAATTTTACAAAATTCAAAGGAACCAAACTAAAAAATTTTAAAAATTTTTGGTGGTAGAAACAAAAATTTTCAAAGTCCAAGGGGAACCTTCTAGATTTGCCTCAAGTAGATAATGCACATCACAATGTTGCTCACAATTGGGAGTTGCATCCACATTATATGCACCTGTATTGTTTTAAGTATTTGTTAGCAGACACATCATTTATTACAAACAATAGATTGAGCAAGAAAGTATATTGAGCAATGCTAGAGAAACCCAATGATACTGATGGTAGCGTTGATCTCACACTGGTTTCTCCTTTGAGAAGAAATGCCACAACTAAAGGAGAAATAAATGGAGAACCTCGTGTTGATGGTGAACCAAAAATTGATGATGGAGATGTCAAAGAAGGTTCCGAGTAGGGAGAGCAACCTTCTCCAACATAGCTCAAAAGATCAAATAGTAAGAAACATCCTTCCAACAAGTACCCCAGTTTGAAGTAGATCTTTCTCACCAATGTCACTTATGATGGGGAACTAAAGAGTTTTAAAGTCCAAAGTCATAAGGATAAAATCTGGTGGAAGAAACCCCTACAGGACAAGATGGATTCTTTGCAAGAATATGATATTTATGAGTTTGTGGAACTTTCCAAAGGTAAGAAAGCCTTGAAAAACAAGTAAGTGTTCAAGCTAAAGAAAGATTGTGACAAGCTAGTAAAGTTAAAAACTCACTTAGTACTGAAAAGATTTGGACAAAAGCAATGAATTGATTTTGATTATATTTTCTCTTTAGTAGTGAAGATTAGCTTTGTTTGGGCCATAGTAGTTTGATAGCTTGCTTAGATAAGCAACTAGATGCGATGATTGCTTTTCTCTATGGTGATTTGGGAAAAGAGATTCACATGGCTTAACCATAAGGGTTTGAAGAGAGAGGAAAGAAACATATGGTTTGCAAATTCAAGTAGGCTTTAAGGAAGTGATACAAGAAATTTGACTTTTTCATAATAAGTCATAGATATTACAAAACTAATCATATTATTGTGCATATCTTAAAACATACCCAAGTGAGAGATTCATTATCCTTTTGTAATATGTAGATGACATATTGATAATGGGGCAAGATAAGGATAATTAGTGAACTACAAAACGAGTTTAAGTCCTTTTATATGAAAAATCAAGGCCCCACAAAGCAAATTGTAGGAATGCAAATTTTGTGAGACTAAAATTTAAAATGCTATGGTTGTCATAGGAAAGGTATGTGGAATGGGATCAAGAGAGATACAACATGAAGAGTGCTAAGATAGTTACCACACCATTAGCCAATCGCTTCAAAGTTAGTAGAATGGGTTGTCCTACTAGACAAGAAGAAAAGGATGTCTCATGGCTACAATTTCTTACTTCTCAATACTTTAGGGTTTGATGTACGACATGGTTTGCACTTGGCTGGATATCGCTCATGCAATAAGAATAAACACAAGTTTCTTTCTAACCCTAGTAAATACCATTGGGAATGTTTAAAGTTAATATGGAGATATCTTAGAGGTAGCTAAAAAATGTGCTTGTGTTTGTGAATATTGGAACCAATCTTAAAGGGTTAAACACATGTAGATATAGCAGGTGACCTACATAGTTAAAAAATCTACTACAATGTTGTTATTTATCTTTGTAGGTGGAGTTGTGTCATGGCATCTAAAGTATAGAAGTATGTTGCCTTACCTACAACTAAGGCAAAATACATTACCATGATTAAAGCAAGATAAGAAAAGCTTTAGTTGAAAAGATTTCTTCAATAATCAGGAATGAGTAGGAAAAGGTTTGGGATTTGTTAGGATAGTCAAAATGCTCTCAACTTGAATAAGAACATGATGTATCACTCATGAACCAAGCATATCTCATTCGCTATTTTGCAGTGGAAAAACAATCCAAGTTGGAAAAGAATCACATTAGTTATCACTCACGAAAGTTGTAACTCAATAAGTTTCAACTATGTTCAGCGTTGGTTGGCATGGACTCTAGATCATTGTCTCTAGGATTATTCTCCATCTATATGAACTAGAGGGGGAGAATTTTTGGGTCTAGCCAATAAATGCTAAATGGCATTGAATTAAAAAAGAAATGGGGGACAAGAATGCAAAAAATTGTAGCTTAGGCTTAAGTGGTAAAATGGCTTTTAAGAGATTAATGCACCATATGCAAAGTGTGAAAATTCATGTTGTGACACGAAGAACATGTAAGAAATATTTATGAGGAAAATGACTTCGGTGTGTAAATATTTAATGAAGAAAGATTTAACTTCACAAATTCATAACATTAAATCCTTTATAAATGGAGATGTAGTAAGAGGCAAGCATATAAAATAGATAAATAATGATAGTAAAGCCCTTAGGTTTGAAAGGAATATAGGCCTTGAATGTTAGCTATCATCTCTAGTACTCCTTCCTACTACAATAACAAAAATTTAGTATTTGTATATGAAGCACTTATTGAATGCCACTATAATTATTGTACCTCTGGAGAGAGTTTAGAGAGAATATTGTAATTATCCTTGATATTATGCATGGTTTTAGGGTTTATCCCTTTGTTTTTTTCTCTATAGTAGAGAGTTTTTCATGTTAAAAATTGGTGTGCTCTATTTCTTTGTACGATTGCACATTTAGTTTTGTACTATGCTATTTGGTGGATCTAGTTCTACCAAATATTATTTTGTGTTCACTTTTGAATTTTAATTTACACATTTAATTGATCCATTTTCCCCTTACATTTCCAAGATACAATGAAATGGATAAGGATTGAGCTTCTAAGAACATTCAATGAAGGATTAGATAGTGTGGCCAAAAAAGGTAAGTAGAGTAAGGTTATTGAAGAAAAAGAGATCAGAAGAAGGAAAAAGGCAATTGGATAAAAATTAATGAGATCAATAACATGATAGGTTGTGAGTGAAGGAAGGAACTTTCTTAAGATGAATCTAAAGGCTTCTATTAAGAATATGGCAATGGCTTTAGAGATACTAAGAGAACTTGGAAAGCTTGCAACACTACTAAAACATCTAAACTATATGAAAATTTCTATTTCTTTAGTCTCTCTAGGGACATCAAAGTTCCTTGGAAACTAAATGAAAATTGCATATTGCAAAATGTTTAACCATGAATGTGAGAGAGAGTATATAGGCTCAGAAAGAAGTTGTGGGTTAGAAAAATTTCACCTACTAATATAACAAATGTGCGCCTCTTCTTCCTATAAAAAGTTTTGAAAAAAATCTCATAAATTTTGTTGAGCTCCTCCCAAAACTTATTGTAGAAAATCACTTAACTGCTATGTACTATCGATGTAAAAAGAATTATTGGCATGACGCTAGAGACATCGACCATACTAGAAAATTGTAAAAGCCTCTATGTGCTTGTTTGTTTATTACTTTGCCCAAAATCTATGGAGATGCCAAATCAAAAGGTACACTTTCTAGCTTCTAATGTTTCATCTATGTGTTTACTTTTATGCCCTTCAATGCATGTGATTGTGTTAGTTTGGTTCAAGACCTAATAACCTTAGTTCCCCTTCTATTAATTAATTAGAAGCCCTAATTAAATTAAATCACCCTTGGAATTAATTAAAAAATCTAGTGGCCTTAGTTAATTTACATAATTAAAGCTTAGTGAATATCTTAAGGATGTCAACTAGGGTTTAATTCCCTTCCATAACTAAAATTAGTTTAACGTGAAATAGTTAAAGTTTCAAGAGTCTCACAATTATCTAACTACCCATAGAATTCACCTTCACCTAAGGATTAAGTCCCTAGGTTTAGTCAATCATAGTCAAAGCAATCCTCCCAAAGCCATTTAAGGAAGCTAGAATCTAGCCTAGATGCCATCGGATTGCAATGGATGTCTTAGAGGTGCTAATATCTTCCCTAAGCATAACTAACCCTTAAGTTTAAAACTTTAGTTCACAAGACCATACCCTTTTTTCATGGCCGATTACACCAACCAAAACAGATTGGCAGCAACTCTAACCTTTGCAAAATTCAAGATTCACCTCCCTTTCTTTCACATGCCTAGCAATTGCGACACCAAAAATGCTCATAAGAGCCTTGTGGTCTATTGATGTCTATGGATCTTATAATTTAGTTTATGAAATTCAATAAATTTAATAGTCTAACTTTTAGAAAGTGAAGATTGTGTAAAAACAAAAATGTGAAAATAAAAGGACTATATGTGAAAAGCGCAAGAAGAGTGGTGTATAACTCTTATTATGTGTACAATCCCAATATTTATCTAAGATCATCTCGTGCACATTTGAATACTTTTTAATGATTAAGAGGATTCACTAGACTAACCCTTACCAGCTTTGGATACACTATAGTTGGATTGGATTCTTAACTTTGATAAGTTTAGTTTAACTTTAAAAATTAAGTTGTAATTTTTAATGGTGTAACCTCCTAGTATTTTTTTACTAACTTTTCAACTCCGAAAAATTTTCTCTTTTTCACCTACTGCACTGTGTAGTCCCCCCACACGAAAAAATCTTGCCTGTAAAATGTGTGAGTAAAATGGACGTCAGCACGCCATAAGAACAAAACAATAAATGCTACAAAATACAGCAGCCAATAATGAGCATAAGAGCAGGATGACGACAAACTTGGCAGTCTCAAATTGCCCCAAACCATATACTTCTGTCACCATATTAGATTCGCACAACAAGGTTCGACATTTTTCTTTCCTGTTTCTATTATGTCAATTGTCCAATCTCTTTCCATCCCCTTCAGCACTCACATGCCATGCGACCCACTCTTACGTACAATACAGCTTCAAAAGCAACGATTTGCATGCTTAATCTTAGCTAGCCAAAATGCCAAGAAAGGTAAACAATATCGTTAAAATCTGTACTGTTTCCATGGATCATTTATTCACTCGTTGAGAATAACATGACTGCATATATAACTCTGTATAAGTTGCTACACTTAAAACAGACCACTGATCACAAGTTTAGAGATCTGCATTCATCCAAGAATGAAGATCATTTAACTCAAATCAGTTTCTAATGTAATTATTTTTACTTGCCAAAAAGGAAAAAGAAAATTAAAGGAAGAAGGCTTCTGACTCTGCATTCAATTAATTTACATACAGCACAGAAATAAAGAGCAGCAAGATCATGAAGCTTTATGCCCTACATAAGCAGTCCTAGAGATAACATGAAAGGGTCCAAACTCTGTCAAGTTATCATTCAGCCAGGCTCATTGAATTACACAAACCCTGGTGACTCATCCAATGTACTAGAAACCATTTTACTCTCCTATACAAACAAAAACTTTCAAGTTTCAATAGACATGCTTAGCTCAAATTATGTTTGTGTTTCTGAACAAAATTATTCTTCAGTGACATTAAATAAATGTAGTTGAGACTTTCCTATCACAAAACCAAAACCAAGTTCTGTTGCAATCAAGATTACAACTCACTTTTGGCCCTTGGAATACACTTAGGCAGATTAACTACAGGTACACGCCTTGCCGACAAATGACCATCGCTCAGAGCTCTGACATCCACCACATCTTCCCTTGTGCCACAAACAACAGCATGCCTTAGCCAAAACCCTTTTCCCATCGTCTTCTTCTTCTTTATCATCGTCATCCTTCTACCGCCATCTTCCAAACTCGCACTTGCAGAGAAGTTTGAGCCTCTCAAACCATTATAAACTTTGTTGTGGCTAGATTCAACAAGACTCTCTAGTTGCTTTGAAATGCCTAGCACTTCATATGCGTCAAGAAGAGAATTCTTTGAGTGAAATAGGGACCCTTCCTTTGCTTCCTGAGACATTCTTATTGCTTCTTGTTTGTAACGAGAAGGCCTGGGTGCACGTTGAGTTCGAGTGATGTCAAATTCATTCATAGCCTTTCCTTCAAAGCCTGAACCATGTTGGTACCATGCCCATGCAGCTGCCTTGACAATGGCCAATTCATCAGTGTCATCTTTAGGCTTCCTTCTCTCCCTGAGAGATCTCAGAGACAAGAGCTTGGACGCCATGAAAGAAATTCTTGGTTCTGAGGTGAGAATGAATATGTGGGAAGACTGAGTTCCACCAAATGTTATATGGAAAAGTAGGTTTCTTTCTCTGTTGTAGTTGAGCACTTCATGTGTCAATAAAGAGACTTTCGACTTTCTTGGGAGTGTTAGGACCATGGAGTTTTTAGGGTTCAATGGTCATTTAATTTGGAAAAGTGTGTTCGGACCCACAAGAAGCTTGATATTGGGTGATAGTTTGGGTCATACGAGAGAACCGGTTTGTTCAACAGGACATGTACTATTCCGACTTGTCTACACATTGCGAGGATTGTTCTTCCAAAACCAGTCACTTTCGTGAAATATTGCCGGGAGTAGGCGGCACCTTGGTGAGGGGCTTTTAAGGGTCAGAAATTACAGCAAACAGAGCTTTTTTGAAATTCTCTAGTTCTAACGTAGTAATCTTCCTTTTGGTGGTTGTAAGTTCACAATCAGCACTTAGATTTATGGTCTCATTGTCATCCTTTTTTTTCTGGCAATAGTAAGGAGTTCTCAAACTGCATCTTTCACTGTCTTCTTTTAGTGGCATTCACTGTTTTCATTATGTCCCTTATGGTTGGGTAGCATAATTACCACGAACAACTTTGGAAACAACCAAGGATTATTTATAATTTTGTGAACCAGTTTTTCCATCCTCATCCCAACGTCCCCACATCCCAAACTGTAGTTAATTTTCTAATAAATTTATCGCAAAGGTTTAGGTGGAAAAACCTCTCCCCTAAACCATGACAGCTATGATACTATATGGTTAATACAGACTGTACCATGGTACAATTTATGGGACTCAAATAAAGTTAATAATTTACATTTTTTAAGTGATAATTTTATAAAATTTTAGTTGTAAAAGTAGTATGGCCAAAAATTGATAGTAACAAAAGAAACAAGAATAGCGAAAGGACCGTGGTATTACATGCTTAACAAGGAAAATTTTATGAGCAAGATCAAGGGTCTTAGTGTTGGCGGAATCAATAACATTCTTATTTTATTGAATTGCATTGATGCAAAACACCTGATCAGCAAAGTACGCTGGCACAATACCCTTAAAAAAAGACGGAACAATAGTTCAGGAGAAGTTCAATTTTCTATCTTGAGGCTGGAGATTGATTTTTTTTATCAAGTTTGGCTTCTTTTGTTTGTTTTGAGCAAGAATGTCAGCTCAAGACGTTTGATTAAACTTCTGGCAATCTTTCCATTGCTCGGCCTTTCATCAAGTTTATGACCAAGCAAGATTTTAGCACCTCTTAAACATGAAAGATACTCGTTCTTTATTTCAGGGGCATCGACAATTGACTTCTCGATCCAAACCGTAAAGGGAGATATATTGTCAATGTTTGAAACCCCATTTCAAACATACACAGCTGTTTGTATTTACTTTCAAATTTTAGAAATGGTCCAGTTATATACATAGGTTTAATCTTACTAAATGCTCCCTGTATTCTTAAATAACAATTGTTTAGATTTTTTTTTTCTTGTTCCATTTTAAGTGTCATTTTTCTAAAACTAAAGTTTCGTTAATTTTCTTTTAATTTTACCCTTATCCTTCTAAATGCTCAACCAATGAAGAATTTGTAACATTTATATTGTTAACTTTTAGTATATTTGAGCTTTTCAATAAAAAAAATATATATTTTGGTAAAGAAAGGAAATTTTTTAAAATATCAAGATAATTTGATCATTTCCTTAATTCTTATAAATATTCTTTAAAAGACAATTATTTATGAATAGAAAATTATTCATTTAAAAAATTTTAAATCAATAAATTTATTAAATTTTATGAATTAAACTGTGACATCAGCAACACAATTAAATTTTGTTATATCGCCTATTTAATGAAAATATTTTTTCCTTGAGACATAACAGGTAGTTTATGCAAATAAAAACAACTCACGACCTTTACTAGTGGTGTAAACAGGTGCTTGTAAAATTAGTTGATAGAAAGCATCTGAACAAGGTGACCCATTGCTCCGATGTCTTCTTAAATTGTTCACATCCACCATGCATATGTACACTATCAACTATTGTTCACCTAATTTTCTTAATTAGTCTACACCATAAGATATTGGAATATTAAGCTAAAGGTCAAACTTTATCCTTCTTAGCATCCATAACCTCATTGTGTTGAGTAACAGAAAAGGAAATATCAATTTGCAAGCTTTGTTTACATCCACTGTTTTAATAAACAGAAAACATCTTCACTAAGAAGCATCTGTTAAACCTTGTTTCCCTTAACAGGATTTTCCACCATTCTTTCCAACACATCCATTGGTCATAGTTGCTTGAGATCATGAACACAATCTAGCTCTCAGCAATCAGTATAACTACAGTTCTGGCTTATAAAAAAGAATTTGGTTGCAAGTAAAGCATAAACGAATATTGTTCAGCACAGGCCAGAGAAATTGTAATGTACGCCAAATGTTTTCCACTTATAACTAAAGTTCCATTCCTCTCTTTGGTAGGACTCCATACTACATAATTTACTCATAATTAACAAGTTATTGGAGCTCCAGCGTTTTGCACTCACCATCATTCTCGATAGGTGGATTATTATAAATGTTGAAATCTTCTTGGTATCAACAGCCCCCTTCACAGCGGAAGCCTAAAATGGCAAGTCCGTGCATCTTCTTTTGCTCATTGTTGCAAGAGCAGTAGAAATCATGAAATAACCAGTATATCCAAAGATTAGATGTCACGCCCAAAACATGCATAGCTATACCTAGTAAAAATTTCAGCAGTCTCATGAAAACTCACATTCTGCTGAATACAAACGGAAGCCCATTTATTTGGTTAATCAAACTAATAATTCTCAAAACCAGTGCTACATTCACAGTGTCGTATCACAAACTTTAGTTTACAAAACGCTTCATCTCAACCAACTATAAGGAACACTGGTACAACCAGTGTTCCCAGAAAGGAGAAGCAGTTTAAAAATTTTTATAAAGGACAATATCTCCGCACAATAGGCCAATTTAAACATTAAGAGTGTTAAATGAAAATAATATCTTCAATTATAAAATATTGCGTTGTCTAAATACTTCTTATTATGTAATTTATCAATGTGCAGGACAGTTGATAATAATAATAATAATATAATAATAATAATAATAATTTTTTTTTCACTGCATACAAAGCATAATGCTTTCACAAACTTGTATGCCACTATAAACTATAAGCTGATATCACTGAATCCTAAAACTAATATTCTAAATAAGCTGCCATTACCAAGATACTTAAGAGTAAATATAACTAACAAACTAATTAAATGATAGTGCAAAGCAATACATCTATAAACTGATCACACACTAAAGCAGAGCATTGCCCCTGAAGGTCTATAATATAATTATTAAGTTAATCATACAACAGTGCAAAACAATTTATTTATAAAACTTTAACGCAAAGCATTGCCTCCAAAGGCTATAATATAATAATTCAGTTAGTCATACAAGCAATTTAACAATAAACTAATCATACACTAACATAAAGTATTGCCCCCCAAAGGCTATAGTATAATTAATAATCTAGTCATAATAGTGCAGAGCAATTTATCTGTAAGCTAGGTCATACACTAACACAAAGCATACCCACAAAAGACTAACAGCAAAATACATACGCTCTAAAGACTTGATGCCATGCAGTCCCAAAAATCTCATATTCTTAATATTCATGCTAAGTTCATAATAGTTACAAAACTAGAAGTGCATTTAAGCTATAAAAATATGACATGGCTAATTAATTAAGCTTTATGAAAAATCTGCCATTCTAAAAACATATGGCTGCTGATCTTAACTTTTCAAATGAATATTTTTAAAACAATTATATAAGCTGGTAATCTCATTAAGCATATACCATATACTTTTGCATAATGGCCTTTATGGTCACATATAAATGACTGAATTCGAAAAACAGCAAGCATTTTACATCAAATACTATTTGCTAAACAATAATTTTGATGTTGAACTAGCCTTCACTATTCACTGATTTCTAAAACAAGTTATAGTAATTAAGTAAGGAGAATAAATAGTCAAACATCATTTAAAACTCAACATTTTCTTGAAAATAAATGATAGTTGCAGTGTACAGGCAAAATTATTATTTCCTCATCAACAAGCATTGTAAGAGATTTATCACTCAGTATAGAAAATTCAATATCTCAAACTAATCAAATGGATCAACCCAGATAAGAGGTGTATATCAAAGGAAATAGCACCAAGGACGACATCATGTACTTCACTTTGTATAAATAGCATGACCACAAATTTTATTTAAAGTTCAAGCATTAAGATAACAAAAAGGAGGTTTGGAAAATATGGTGAAATCCTGCACTTTCACCAACCAATAAGAACAATCGTAAGAAGTAATCATGAAACGTTGGCTTTCAGTTTCAGAGACGTTGCATGAACAATTCTGAGAAGTTGGCAACGTTCATAGCTGCCTCCTCGGTTTCTTACATTTTTGAACATTGGCTACCATTGAAACTTCAATTTTTGAACATTGGTTGGAGCCAACATGCATAACAGACCATTAAGTGATCCGTTTCTAGCGTTTTCACAGTTGTTTAGAGTGGATTCCAAGGGCATTACCGTCTTTGATAGAAAGATATTGCAACACCTAACCACTATATATACACGGGTCTCTAGCTCAATTTTTCACTATCCAAAAGCCAAACACACTTCAATACACCATCAGTGAGTGAGAAGAGTTGAGTTAGAAGCATCCTATAGGTGATTTTCGACTTGAAGCTTGCAATAACTGAAGGTTAGTTTTCTTCCACTTTCCTTCATTTTTGGATGTTGTTATATGTTTTAGACATCCAATATATGCTTATAGTTGGTATCAGAGTCACAAACGGCCTCTACCTTGCTGTATTTTTCAATCTGAAAATCTTGCAATTTTCAAAGCTTCAGGCTGCTTCATGCACTTGGTTTTTTCAACTTTTGATTGCATAAAACTATTGCTCATAAAATTCTGATCAGTTTTGGCTTTGCAAACATCAAAAAAGACGTTTGGAATCTCCAAAAAATGTTGAGTTTTTTTGCAGGTCCAAAACGGGTTTGGGTCAGGTTAGTCAACTCAGCTGGAGGTAGGGGATGACTTAGAGGACATGTCGTCTTGAGTAAATGACAAGTCATTTTGATAATTGATATGTCACCTCTGATAAATGACAGGTTATTTTGACTGAGAAAAATTTAGCTCCTTCCCCTTTGAAATGCACCGTTTCACTAATGGGTGCGAGCCGAGCATCGAGCTTCTGTTTGGGTCTACCAGTTTTTTTAATGAAAAAAATAGAAGCGGACCAAATTTGTCTTCTAGGCTGGTTTCAGGCCCAGATTTTGGGCCGCTTGATTTCCTTTTTGGCCTATTTCCAAAAAAAAAATAAAGGATGAAAAGGGCCTTCCAGTTTTTGAGCCAAATTTGGGCTAGAATTTTGTGCTTTTTCACATGGCCCAATCATAATTTGGCTTTTCATGATCAAAATTTCATGTTGAATATTTTCATATTTAAAAAAAATTATTTTGGACCAAATTTTGCATAGCCCATTGGATATTTAATTTTTATTTTGTCCAAACATCATGATTGAAAATGCCATATGCCCAATATTTAGAGTTTATTTTGGGAGTATTTTGGCACATTTCATTTGAGAAAAATTTTAATTAATTAGTCACATATTGGACAAGTTGATTAATTAATTGTTTAAATTTTCATTATGTGAGCTTGCTTTTGCATATTTGTTTAGTTATAAGCAAGCATTTAACTTTTTTAAAATGTCATGTGATTAGTATAATTTTAGTTCAATAAGAGTTTAGCCACAGCACCTTTAATTATTCTAAAATTACATATTATGAAATAAAATCACGTATAATAAAAGACATAAAATTGTAATATATACGATATGATAATCATTATACCACATAAATGTTATTATATTATATATGTTTAATTAGGACAGGATGGTAAATTTTTTTTTCTTAATTACCCACAAGATTTAAGAAATAAAGATAATTTACTTGTTCAATCATAAAGTAACATGAACCTAATTAAAAAAAACTTAACGCACAAGCAATTTTATTTGTTACTAGACTCATGATTTAAAAGATATATTTTATATTGATAAGACAT
This sequence comes from Dicorynia guianensis, assembly GCA_037013595.1. Lineage (NCBI taxonomy): Eukaryota > Viridiplantae > Streptophyta > Magnoliopsida > Fabales > Fabaceae > Dicorynia > Dicorynia guianensis. Next base: position 15,474,683 of record JASUAB010000002.1, on the reverse strand, counting down.
ATCATATGGTATAATTAGTTGCCTCAAATTTTAACATAGCATATTATGTAGCTTTTCAACCCATTAGTATCTACGACTTTTACGTTCTTAAACTAAATGGTGACAATTACAAAACTTGGAAGGAGAAAATTCTTCTACAATTAGAGTGGATAGACATTGACTATGTACTTAGAAAGAAAAAATCTCCTACACCCACAGACGTTAGCAGTGCTTCAAAGATAAATCTTTATGAATGCTAGGAGCGATATAACCGTCTCAGCATGATGTACATAAAGACCAAAATATCTGCAAGTATTCGTGGATCAATAAGAGAGCATGAACACATCCAAGACTTGCTAAAGGCCATTGACGAGCAATTTGAGTCATATGATAAGGCCTTAGCAAGCACCTTGATGACAAGGATATCTTCAATGAAACTCACTGGCATAAGGGTTGTGCAAGAGCACATAATGCAAATGAGGGATATAGTAGCTCAGCTAAAGAGTCTAGAGGTTGAGATGTCAAAATCGTTCCTTATGTACTTCATTTTGAACTCCCTACCGCCTCAGTATAAATTTTTCAAAATCTCCTACAACACACATAAGAAGAAATGGTCTATTAATGAATTATTGACCATGTGTGTTCAAGAGGAGGGAAAGCTCCTAGCTTATATGGGAGAGAGTGCACATTTGGCTATACAAGAAAAGAGTAAAAAGCAAGGTAAGGCCAAAGGAAAGGGCAAGGTACCTATTCAAGCTAGCATTAAGAAGGAGTCCAAGTGCTTTTTCTATAAAAAGAAAAGACACATGAAGAAGGAGTACGTCAAATTCAAAGCCTGGCTTAAAAAGAAAGGTAACTCAACCTCACTCTTTTGTTATGAATCTAATATAGGAGATGTTAGTAGTAATACATGGTGGATTAATTCTGGTACTACAATCCATATCTCTAATACCTTACAGGGTTTTCTAAACCTAAGGAAGTCGATGGACAGTGAGCAATACATCTATTTAAGAAACAGGATAGGCTCACAAGCAGAAGGCATAAGAACATGCAGATTAATATTAGATACTAGTTTTGTATTGATTTTGAAAAAAACCTTTTATGTACCAAGTTTCTCTAGAAACTTAATTTCAGTTTCAAAACTTATACCATTTGGATATTCCTTCAACTTTTCTGATAATTTATTCCAATTATCTTATAAATCTGATGTTGTTGGAAAAGCTATAGTTTGTCATGGTCTATTTCAACTTTAATTACAAGATAGTACATCTTATGATTCAATGCATGTTTCTAGCAATATAGGTATTAAGAGAAGTATTACTGATAAAAATTTCTCTATATTATGGTATCGTAGACTTGGTCATATCTCAATAGAGAGGGTGAAAAGGTTGGTAAAAGATGGAGTACTTAGTACTCTTAACTTTGTTGACTTTGACACTTGTGTAGACTACATTAAAGGAAAGCAGACTAATAAGACCAAGAAGGGTGCTAAAAGAAGTTTTACCTTATTAGAAATCATATATATATAGATATCTATAGTCCAGATATAAATTTTAATAGTTAAAAATATTTTATTACCTTTATAAATAATTACTCACAATACATGTTTCTCTATTTTCTATACAATAAAAATGAGACACTAAATGCCTTTTAAGTTTTCAAGGCAGAAGTAGAGAAATAATGCAAAAAATAAATTAAGATAGTGAGATCAGATAGAGGTAGTGAATATTGTGGTAGACACACTGAAGATGGACAAGCATTAGGTCCATTTACTAAGTTTCTTCAAGAACATGGGTTTGTTGCCCAATACACCATGCTTGGATCTCTGGATCAAAATAGTATAGTTGAAAGAAGAAACCAAACATTGACGAACATGGTGCAGAGCATGCTTAGCAACTCCAAACTTCCTAAATCCTTGTGAACTGAAGCCCTTAAGATAGCTATGTATATTCTTAACTGGGTTCCAACCAAGGCTATTGAAAAGACACCATTTGAGTTATAGAAAGGATGGAAACCCAGTTTAAGACATATGCGCATTTGGGGATGCCCATCAGAAGTTAGAGTTTACAATCCACAAGAGAAGAAGTTAGACTCAAGGACCATTAGTTGCTATTTTATTACGTATGCCGAAAGATCCAAGGGATACAAGTTTTACTATCCATCTTATAGTACTAGGATTGTGGAATCAAAGAATGCAAAATTTCTTGAGAATGACTTAATCAATAGGAGTGATCGAATTCAGAACTTAGATTCTGAATAAGATCATTTTGGTTCTCAAGCTTCCACATCAAGTGATAAATTGGTTATAATCCATGCCCCTCAAGTACAAACGGGTATTGAACAACCAATCATTAAGACTCCACAACCTGTTGACTATAGCCAAGTTGATCCGGTTGATTAACAATTACAAGAAACTGTTGAGCAACCAATTGAGCAACATCCTCTTCAAGAGGATGTTGAGGCAACATTAAGAAGATCAACTAGGATAAGGAAGTCAACAATTCCTAGTGACTATACAGTGTACCTAGAAGAATCTAACTATAACATTGAAGCCAAAAATGATCTAGAGACATTTTCACAAGCCATCAGTTATAGACAATTTGAATTGTGACACAATGCCATGAAGGAAGAGATGAATTCCATGGCGTCTAATAGAGTCTGGGATCTTGTCGAGTTGCCTAATGGCTCTAAAGCCATTGAATGTAAATGGGGCCACAAAACTAAAAAGGACTCATTGGGCAACATCAAGATATACAAGGCAAGACTCGTAGCCAAGGAATTCACTTAAAGGGAAGTAATTGATTACAAGGATACCTTTTATCCTATATCTAGAAAGGATTCCCTCCATGTGTAATGGCATTACTTGCTCATTTTGATCTAGAACTGCATCAAATGGATGTGAAGATGGCTTTTCTCAATGGAGAACTAAAGAAGGAGGTATACATGAAACAATCCGAAGGATTCTCCTCTAGTGCCGGTGAGCATTTGGTTTGCAAGTTTAGGAAATCCATATATGGATTAAAACAGGCCTCATGCCAATGGTACTTAAGTTTCATGATATTATTTCCTCATTTAGTTTTGTAGAAACTATCATAAATCAGTGTATATACTAGAAGATCAGTGGGAGCAAAATCTGTTTTCTTATACTATATGTGAATGACATATTACTTGCAACCAATGATAGACAAATGCTATACGAGGTGAAACAGTTTCTCTCAAAGAACTTTGATATGAAGGTGGGTGAGGCATCTTATGTCATTAGCATTAAGATCCATAGGGATAGAACTCAATATTTATTAGGTCTATCGCAAGAAACTTATATCAACAAGGTCTTAGAGAGGTTTCAGATAAAAGACTGTTCATCAAGTGTAGCACTTATTGTGAAGGGTGACAGGTTCAATTTGAACCAGTGCCCAATAATTGACCTTAAGAGGGAACAAATGAATAATGTGCCATATACTTTTGCTATTGGAAGCCTTATGTATGCTTAGGCTTGCACAAGACCTAACATTACTTTTGTAGTTGGCATGTTAAGGAGATATCAAAGTAATCCAAGAATGGATCATTGGAAAGCTGCAAAGAATGTGATGAGGTACCTTAAGGGTACTAAACACTACATGCTGGTATACAAATGAATTGAGAATCTTGAGTTACTACTTATATTCGGATGTTGTCAGATGTGTTGATTCACGAAAATCAACATCAAGTTACATTTTTATGCTTGCCGGTGGAGCTGTGTCATGGAGGAGCGCAAAGCAGACTTTGACTGCTACTTCTACCATGTAGACTGAGTTTGTATCTTATTTTGAGGCAACTTCACATGGTGTATGGCTAAAGAGCTTTATCTCTAGACTTAGAATAATTTATTCTATCTCAAGGCTAGTGAGGATATATTGTGACAGCTCAGCTGCTATTTTTCTAACTAAGAATAGTAAGAGTAGAAGTCGAAGCAAACATATCAATATTAAGTACTTAGCCATTTGGGAATGTGTCAAAGAGAATAAAGTCACCATTGAGCATGTAAACATTGAATTGATGATAATTGATCCTTTGACTAAAGGCATACCACCAACAGGGTTTAAGAATCATGTAACTAAAATGAGACTTTTCCCACATTAAGACTTTGATGTAAAATTTTCATCATTTGTAATAAAATTCTTATTTTATGTATGTTGTTTTCTTTTTTGTGTGCACATTTATATTTTGAGAATAACAACAATTAAGAAGACCCTGAATAAGCATAGGAATTATTCATTAAGTTATAGTAATTTTGAGGAAACAAAATACATTGTAATACAGGGAAGGTAATACTTGTTTTAAGAAGACTTATTACCATGATTCGTGTATTTAGTTTTCTACTGTTGGGATCCGAACTATGAAAACATTATAGATTATACAGACCAAATGGGAGAATGTGAAACATTGGCTTTCAGTTTCAGAGACATTGCATGAACAATTCTAAGAAGTTGGCAACATTCATAACTGCCTCCTTAGTTTCTTACATTTTTGAACGTTGGCTACCATTGAAACTTCAGTTTCTGAACGTTGGTTGGAGCCAATGCGCATAACAAACCATTAAGTGATCTGTTTCTGACATTTCCATGGCTGTTTAGTGTGGATTCCAAAGGGCATTGCTGTCTTTGATGGAAAGACGTTGCAACACCTAATTACTATATATACACAGGTCTCTGTTTCAGTTTCTTACCATCCAAAAGCCAAACAACTTCAATACATCATTAGTGAGTGAAAAAAGTTGAGTTAAAAGCATTCCGTAAGCAATTTTCGACTTGAAACTTGCAATGGTTGGAGGTCAGTTTTCTTCCGGTTTCCTTTATTTTTGGATGTTGTTATATGTTTTGGACATCCAATATATGCTTACAATCAGCCAATTCTTCACAACCTCGCCTCCTAGCCCATATTTCACTGGATATATCATGCATGAAACCATTTTGCTTTGAGCAGAAAACTTTTTTCAATTCTCATGGGAAAGTGAAACAAAACCAAGCTTTGATTGAGATCCATCCTGAAGTATTCAACAAATTTTTGCAGACTTCATCACAAAAGTAGTAATATCATGGAGAATCAAATACAGAAAATCACCAAAATATGAATATGACACACAAAAAATCACAATTTAATATCAAGATTATAGCCTTATTAACCCTACAATATTAGGTTAGATAACTATTGCAGACATTAAATATAAGATTCTCCACTTCCAAATGCTAATGCAACTGCTTTTGAAATGGAACTTAAGAAAGGAAGGAACACCGACATAGACTGCAGCAACTGCCACCACTCATAGATCTGACAATAAGAATGAAGACTTCAAAATGATCATCTATGTAGCCTGAGTAGGGTAGCATGATATGCTGATGTGGTGGAGGATTAGATGAATAAGCAAGGCAACAATAATTACAAAATATGACTGATGCATATAAGAAAGGACCTTAACCTGGATACTTAGAACGGGAAGGTAGAAAAATTAAAAAGACGTTTCATAGATCTTGCAATGATTTTGAGCAACAGATTCTATTTCTTTTCGTCTAATTCCTCTATTTCAACATATAATACGGTAATAGGCACACAAACAAACCAATGTCAAAGATAAAAAGGCGATGTAAATTTTGGAATTCATCTACAATTAAGAAAATATAAAAGTCAGGTAAGCATTAGCTTAGCAAGAAAATCTACAATTAATGGAGGAAAATTGCAAGAAATTTCACTTAAACTCTCAAAGAAAATTCACCTTTCCACAACATGACTTCATTATTAAGAAATTAGAAGTTTATAACTGTAGAGTTCTATAAAAATCTACAAATGAATTTGCGCACATCGTGATCTCGGTATCACTCCAATTTTATTGGATTTCCGAAGAGGGACACAGGCAAAATAATTTGTATACCTTCATATGTGATCCTTCCTTGAATAAAATTGAATACTATTCATATTGACCCAAAGTCCGTGACAAATTTCCTTGACCAATCTAGAAGAACACTTCAATATAGAAAAGCATATCGATATTTTCATCACTAACAGTCCTTTCTGACATCAACAAATAAACATCCTTATTATGTTCTTGTTTCAAGTCATATCATTATATGATCACCTTCAAGAGGATGAGGACTTTCAGTTGGTTTAGCAAGAAAAACTTAGAACCCAGATTTCGAAAATATATTTTCAATTTGTGCAAGTAGAGCATATTACATATTAACAAAAACCTACACATCGTTGCAATGACTTTCCAACACCAAAATTAGGGTTCTGTAAAAGGTTAACTACATTGTCAAACATTTCATAATTCATTTTGATAATTCAGCTAGACTGTAGTAATTGACAAGAAATCTGGAGTAGAAAATTTTACACAATGAAGTTATCCTAACTGAAATTATAATTAAAACAAGTTGCGTTGCCAGGGGAACAGTGTGCGTTGAACAAAGGCTATTTTGGTCTAAAACTGGAATTGAATGGAGAAGAATTTTAGCACCAAAATCAAATGGTCTCAAGCCTTATGTGTTTAATTTCTAACGTCTTTCAAAATTTGGAATTTGGATACCCACATCTCAAGAAATGTTCAAAATAATGACTGCTACCAGACAAGAACAGAGTGTATAATCTTCTACTAGTGAAGCGCAATTTCAACATATTAGAGCACCAAGTTATTCAAAAGCAAAGCAAAAATCATAAATTGCAGCATGCATGGGATTATTCTTCCATTTCAAATTAAGATTAATTCATCTTTCAAGGCATCATTATATAGGACATTCATCAAACACCTGGGGTTCAAAATTTTGGTTACATAAACTGTCCCTGTTTTGCATAAAAAAACGAATGGAATTTGGAACCAGAAATTCTATAAAATGAAGCCCTGTATTTCTAGTTTCAGATACATTTGAAAACTTGTAAAAATGAGTTGCCTAGCTCAAGATGATCCAAACAATCAGTGCTGCCAGAATGACAGAATGCAGAAAAAAGAGGCTATTTAGATTCAAGACTGGAGTTGAATGGGAAGGAGTCTGGGCACGAAAGTCATATAGATTGAAGCCCTATGGTTTTATCTTCTAATGCCTTTGAAATTTGGTGATTTTGATGCCTACATCTCAAGAAACACACAAAACAGTGGGCTGCTGCCAGTGACGGCATAATGCGAATTTCACTGTCTACTATCTCAAGAAAAGTTCCCACATCAAGCTTTTTGGAATACTTACAAGGCTAAGATTGTGGATCACACATACTTTAGATTCTTATGTCATACTTCAACTATGCACCCACAGAGGATCTAGAGAGAAAGGTTCTCATTTCTTGTGGCAGATTGAGGAGTTCGGGATGGAAGTGCAAGCACCGTAATTTGAAGAACCCACTCACTTTTATTTTCTTCCATCAATCAGAAGAGGATGCTCGTAGTAGCTCTAATACACATGCTTTGAGAGGTGAAAAAAATTTCGAATCGAAGAACCCATTGCACAGACACGTAAGCAGTGGAGAAGGACATGGGACCCTCCATGGCGATAGAGAAAAGAAAACTTGTCCGCACCAAATCAGCAACAACATCATAATGAACACTCTGAGTCTCTGAACCTTTGTGCTTGTAAAGGAATTCCACCGTGAAGGGTTAGGAGCTTGTCCAGTAACGAAACTATTCAAACCCCCCTCCCATTCCTTCTGGCAGTGTGTCTGGGGGATCCGGATTCTCTTCACAAGCCAAATTCAAGTCTTTCCGGATTTACAAGCAATGAAAAATCTCGTTTAAAAGGATGACTACACAAGCCAAATTAGAAACCGTCCCTAAGATTAAGAATATAATTCAGGTAAAAAAAATGAACTTATAGATTCTGCAATCGCTTATTAATCAAACTCAAGAAACAAAGTTAATCGTTTATCCTTAAAGAAATGAACACAATAAAACTTACAAACACTACCTACTAGAAAAGGAAAAAGATAGAAACTACAAGTAAATGATAGTAACGAAGCCAAGAACCTTCCAAAAGAGATCAGAGAAATCTTTCCACGCCATACAGAAAATTAACTAGGCAAATTTATGCTCGCAATCACCGAATTCTGAAAATTATGCATCGAATAGAAAGAAACTGAGATTAGGCAACAGTGGAATGAAACTGTCGAACGCGTTCATTGCCGTCAGAGAGAGGGGGAGAGTGAGAAAACTTGATGCTAAACAGGAAGGGAGAGAAAGTAAAAAGATAAACTAGTGAGAACGAAGAATGTTACCTTTAACAAGTCTCCAAATTTTCTCAAACCGAAGAGTGAAGATTGAAATGTGACTGGCAGTTTCAGGGAGAGGAGAGAAACATCGCAACCCAGCGGCAGCAGCAAGTCATGAACCGAAGAGTGAAGACTGAACGCAGGGTCGTCGCAAGGGGGGAGTGGAGCTCGGTATGGGATTGGGCGGCACAGTCTGAAACATGAAAACTTCAGGTCACTTAATCAGTTTTTTTTTTTAGGTGATACAAGAAGCCTATTGGCTTGTGATAGAGGGTTGATGGGCTGGGTGGTTCGGTTTGGTTGCGGCTTGTTTTTCTTTGCCCCCAACCGAAAAGCCGATTGAACTGCTCGATTTTCACTTGTTAAAGATCAAACCAAATCGATTTTGATTGTTTTGACCGGATTGCTTTTGGTTCAGTTTAGCTTGGTTCGGCGTGATCCATCTTCTTCGATTCTGAGCACCTCTATTTCTTATTTTCGGTTCTTCCTTCCTTATCATTTTTTCTCCTTTGCATTTGGATTTTTTATTTTTTTATTTTATATTTATTTCAATCTTACTTTTTCTAACTTTAAGTGAAAGGATATGTTTCCCTCACATCCCATCTTATCAGTATTGTACTCAAGGTTCAACTGACGACGTTGGATAAAGTGCCCGGCATGATAGTTGAGGCTTGGCTGCAAATGCTCGAAAATAAATTGAACAATACTAAGCAAAGTGGCCTCTCATTCTTATTACTTTCTGAGTTGAAAACTACCACATGACACATTATATTGAACATGAAGCATAAGGATATAGGAAAATGATAGGGATCCACTCTTATGTATACAATGGAATCACATTTACAGACGTGATTTCATATCTAACTATTTAAATATAAATAAAAAAATTATAAATAAAATTATAAATATAAAAATGTTAAGATGATATGCGTTGTCAATTCTGTTGGTATGACTTACAGCTTTTGCCATCTGATAGTTAATAGTACTTGAAAATAAAGTCTTTGGTCATCATTTCCAGCTACACGGCAATTTCATATGTTTTATTAATAATTAAGGGCCATTACATTATTGTAACACCTAACATGTAAGCAGAATATGATGCGTGAAGGAAGCAATAAACTCGCTTTAGTAGTTGAAACCAACGAACAAGGTCGAACAGCGAGCGAAACATAACAAGAGTACAAAGGCATGCTAACCCTATTAAAACAAACACTAAGCAATCCTAATGCAACCACAGATGTTCCCTGTCCCATAGAAAGTGGAGCCAACAATGATATCGTTCTGGGTGGCTGCTTGATCTCATGGTTTCCAGAGGATGGTGGTCTCTGCAATCATGGAAGTGACCACGTATGGGTCCATGTTAGAAGCAGGCCTCCTGTCCTCAAAATAACCCTTCCCCTGTTTCTCCGTGTCCCTACCAACTCTTACAGAAGCACCACGGTTTGCGACGCCCTGACCAATAATAGAATTTATGAAACTCATCTCAGCCATGCAGATTGAATTAACAGTAACAGTAAATTTAAACTTGGGTGTGTGATATAAAAGGTTTCCCAGATTGGCCTCTCTATATGAGATGCACCAAAGTGAAGCAAATTAAAACATTAACACATTTGAACTACAAATGGGCAAACAAGATAAGGCCATTTAGTTGCTTACCCATTTGAAAGTATTGATGTTAGCAGTTTCATGTCGTCCTGTCAAACGACGCTCATTGCCTTCACCATAGGCAGATATGTGCTCCTTGTGCCTCAAGCCCAACTTCTCAATGGCTTTCTTGATAATTTCAAAGCCTCCATCTGCTCTCATTGACTTCGTGCTGCATAATTATATAAGTCATGAACTTGTCAAGTAAGATGCTTGAAAAAAAATAAAAAATAAGCATAAAAATTTGGATTACAAAAGTCTCACAAATTCCTATTGACAAAATTTTTATATACTTAACGTGAAATATGAAATTTGTTGGTTTTACAGTTTAAACTATAAAACTCAATAAATATAATGATTTGGATTATTTTAAGTGAGATTTTTGTAAATTTTAAATTATAAAAGTAGTGGAACCATAAAAATTCACCTGTAATTTGTGTGAGCACCAGCTCCATTCCAATCACCCTAGTTATGTAAGATCACCAATGACACAGTCAAAACCAGTGCAAGTTCAATAACATTAACGCAAATATAAATGGAACTCAAAATTTTACAGAATAAGGAGTAATAGGATAAAATATCTTGAACCCATGAGGGCAAAAATTATTCAACCTGAATTGGCTTGGGGTCGAAGGACAGCACAGCTCCTGCAATCTCAGTGATCCTCTGTTGCAAAAACAGAGACATTAGTTGCAGCATTCGTAACAAAACACTTTGTCTGTCTCTCAAAATACTAAAATCTAAAGATGACTTGATGAGGGTGACCGAGACACTACCTCCAAAATGTAACGAGCAACCCACAATTCGTCTCCAGCAGAGATTCCAACTGCGGGACCAACTTGAAATTCCCACTGCATAACATGAAAAATGGAGTGAATAAATAATCAAAAATAAAATCAAGGTAGTAAATGAGAATGATGAATAAAAAACGAGTACAATGTTGCCATTTACCTGGCCGGGCATCACTTCTCCATTGATGCCACTGATGTTGATGCCAGCATAGAGGCAGGCTTTGTAATGTGAGTCAACAATGTCACGCCCAAAAGCCTTGTCAGCACCAACACCACAATAGTATGGTCCCTTTTAAAAAAGAAAAAGTGGGAAATAAAGATAATCGTCCATTTAGGTAATAGCAAAATAAATATGTGGCTTGCCAGAAAAGTCATAATCATGACAAATTAGTCACAGAAGACTATAATTTGTAATGGATAAAAAGATAGGAAGTTTACATCAAGCAGGACACTTCAAAGTTCAAAGCTACTGGTACTAAATAGTTGATGACTCAACTATTTGGGAAAAGATTCTGACAATGGGCTGTGTTCTGATATTGTTAGTGACTAGTAGTATTTGGAATTACACTTATTCACATATTTTTATTCCCACATAATCCTCAGGTTACATTGTGAGACCCAGTTGATCCATTAAAAGGTGTGAAAATATTGATATGGGAATATCTGTTTCTAAAGTAATTGGCCTTGAAACTAAAAGAAAGACAATTTTCACCTGAGGTCCAGGAAAACCACCAACAGGCCACCCAAGAGGCCATTGGACATCTTTCTGCAACAAGGTGTATTCTTGCTCAATCCCATACCTATATCCAGATCATGCAGCCAAAAGTTATAGCAAGGGAAAAATAAGCTATTGGGGAAGAGTTATTGGAATCAACAACATTAAGCCACAATAAATACCATGGTTCTTCAGCAACAACTTGAGGATGGCTGAAAATTTTTGCAGCAGCATGTCTGTTGTTTGTGGGAATGGGTTCTCCAGCAGGAGTGTAAGCATCGCACATAACCTAAAGTAAATTAAATAAGAAGAAAATCCAAATATTTATAACACAGTACACAAAATAACCAAATATTTGTACTACAGGGCACAAAATCACCCACCAAGATATTGTTACCCCTCCTGAATGGATCCCTGAAAATTGCTTGTGGACTGTTGCATTCAATTAATAATATACACATGTAAGTAAGGAATCAATCGTAAATTAGTAACGGCAAAGTTGCAAAATTATGAAACAAAGATTACAAGTTCACATGATATCAATTTAGAAACACTCCCTATATTCTCACACAATTTTACTGGGTCACATAGATTGAACACTCAGAGTGCTTGGGAATAACTGTTTTGAAGAGGAAAAGGCTTACTATAAGATCACTTCGCTATCTTCTCCAGGAGCTTGGCCTGTGCTGGAACCATCATAATTCCACTTGGGCAGCTTTGAAGGGTCTTTAACTGGTCCTGAGAGAGTCTTTATATTCCCAAAACCATTTTAACAAAACAAATTAATGGTGAATTTCTTTCGGCAGCTTAACAAAATGAAATCTCCATTTAAAGTTTAACAAAATGAACAAATTTTTAGGGAGTTTAGCAAAATGTTAAGTGAGTTACCCTTGCTTTGCTCCTCAGGTCCATACCAGATCCTCCGATCCTACCATATTAGAAATGAAAAGAAATTAGACATAAGATTTGCTGAAAGGAAAATATTGAAAAAAAGTTAGCTAAGCATTTGCGTTGAATGAGAGAAATGCAGGCAAGAAGCCAATTTCATTTTGGAGTCAGTACACGTACTAGTTAAGATTGTAAGTGAACACATAAACAGCAAACAACAAAACAAGCAACAAACAAACAAAAGGTCCTTTCTTTTCCCCAATCCTGGCACAGAAACAACTAAAGAAAATATAATGAAACCAAGCATACTCATCAAAAGACAGCGTCAAGCAAAGGAAAAACAGTGCTAGATTTCAACCCAGAGATCTAAACTAAATCCCACCAACAATGCTGAAACCTATTCAATGAGGAGAAAATTTGAAGAAAGGAAAGGAAAAAGGGAATACTAGAGATCTCAGAAAGCGCATTCACATAAAAAACAGAGAAAAAGAAAAGGCAAAAAAAACCAAAAGAAGAACAGAGAAACAGGGCAAATGGATCTCAAAAGAGATTTTCTTCTTAATCTGCTCGAATTAATAAACTTGTAGAGAATCAAAATCCAAAGTCAAAGAGAGTAAGCTATTGATAAGGGATATAAAACCCAATAACCTTCTTCCTAGCTCGGTCAGGCAGGTGTGAGGAAAGCAGAGATTGATCGATCAAAAGGGAGTTGAGAAACAAAAATAAATCCCACCCATTAAAAGAATCATTGCAGAAAGCGTTCTTACACACGTAAATTCATGCATATATGAACAGTTAAAGCCATGCCATTATTTGCTCGAACCCAGAAAACAGAGGAAGTGAGAATGGAAAGAGAAAGACTGACCATATGTACTCTGCGATCACCTTCTCGGTGGTGTCGTAGAGGTTAAGGTTGATCAGATCCGAAAGCAGCGACATTTCTAAAGAAACAAGCTTGAAGCGGAAAACCTCTTCAGAGCGACAATTGCTCTGTATTCAATATGGAGACGTGAGCAGAACCAATGCCTGCATAGGTCTTTATAGCGCTGTGCAATGCCATCCCCGAGTTGGAAATTAGTTTTATTATTTATATAATTTTATTTTTTTTAATTTTAATAATATAAAATTTAAATTATTGAATTTTAAAATTAATCTAACTATACATCTTTTAATAAGGAAAAATATTGATAACTTTTTACAATTACAGAACATATTATAAATAAAATTTAGAAAAGTTGTTGGCATAAGTGGGGACGTTTCAGATTCGTTGGATACCAATTGTCTCATGTGGAAAGAATCTGGTCCGTGGGGTCTACCATAGTCAGTGATCAGTGTTCACCGGGTAAACGCTGTGCCCTTTTTTTATTTTTCTTGTAGGAATGGTGTGCAGATTTTAATCCTATTTTGGTAGGGTTTTGTTGACTGTAGGTACTTTTATTTATTTGTCACTTATAAAAGCAAAATAAATTAATTCCCAATTTCTTGATTCTTTTGTTTCTATGTGGCTCCTTCCTCTGCTGGCTTGGAATGACAATAAAAAATAAATAAATGTGGGCATTTTTAAGTGCTCTTTCTCTCGTTGAGGTGGGACTGCGTACCACGTGTACAAAAAAATTTAAATTTAATCAATTTATGCGTGATAGGTTATATATTTTTTATTAAAGTCAACTTCAAATTAATTAAACAAAATAAATGTGTAATCTCTCAATTCAATCAAATTTTAACTAATTCAAACCTTGAGTGTTCTTTTCTGGGAGAATTTTGGTGTCGAAAGCTGATTTGGAGATGCCAAAACCTTACATCAATCCTTTGAAATTCGAATATGGTTATAATCTTGGTGAATTGTGACTTGATTCGCTTGTTTCTACTTTGAAAAAGTGTGATTTCCAAAATATGTTGTTTTTTGTTCAGAATTCCAAAACGTATTCTAAGGCGATTTGATGAATGTTGAAGGACAAATTTTGATTTAGATCTATTCATTTTTAATCAAGATTTGACAATTCAAGATTTGTGTTTTTATTTTTTTTATATTTTAAAGCTTAAAATTTAAAATTTAAAATTTTAAAACTTATGACTTAGAATTATAAATTTTAAAATTTAATAAAGTTTTATAATATAAAATATTAAATTTTGTAGATTAAAAGAGAAATTTTAAATAGTTATTATGATTATTTGATAGTTAATTCATTATCTGATAAAATAATTAATATAAACAAATATTGAATATATATTTATAATTATTTCTAAACTTCAAAATTTTCAAAATTACTACCAATATCTTAACAATCTGACGTTTAAAACTACGAAGAAATCGGAATTTTTTAATTTGGAATATAAAGATAAGAGGAATAATAAAAGAGAAAAACATATATAATTAAAAATTTAGTAAAAAAATTAAAATTCATAAAATAGATTTAAATATAAATTTAAAATTAAAAAATAATAAAAATAAAGAACTCAATTTTAAGTGAACAGTTAGTTGCTATTAGAATTTGAATCCTCCACTTATATTATTTTTTACTTTAATAATGTTTTTATCTATAATTTATATTAAAAAAATTTTCTAAATTCTATTTGTTTATACTAATTTTTTCTTTAAATTTTACATATATCTCTCATATAGTATTTCATATCTTTACGTACAAAAAAAAGAAGAGCATCTTGATTCATGGGATTAATATCAAGGAAATATCATATTTACATTATTTTTTCACAAAACACCTATATCAATAATGTAGATTATTGAATTTATAAAATTTAATTAAGTTTATTATTTAATTAAAATTATAAAATTAAATAAAAATAGGAAAACTCTTTACATTATTCCTTGCCACTAGCAAATGGCTACTGGTCACTACCGTTAGATAAGACGAGACATGGGAGCTGAGTAGCCATTATTGAATAATGCTATTTTTACGTCATTTTTTCGTTATGTTTGCTATGTTTTCGACGTAGCAATCGAGCAGCAGAAAATAGAACAAAGCCAAATTGAAAATTTAAGCACGACGAAAGCAAAAATGAAACACTTAGCCTCTCTCACTCGCTCCTGCTCTCACTCTCCAGCTCTCGATCGCCGGTGTCCTTTGTTACTCATTTTTTCTCGTGCATCATTGGCTCAGCTTTCTCGGCTCTTTCGTCGCCGTCGCTATCCAGTCAGTCCTCCTTCTGTGAACTATTTCGTGGGATGGGCAAAATTTAAAAAAAAAAATGAACAAAGTGCAGCTCGAAGAACAAGGAAGAACCACTCTTGTTCATTTTCATTTTGAACCTCATCCTATAGTTTCTCTCTCCTTGGGGTTTCTGTGGCTCGCTTCTCACTAGCATTTTTGTTTGTATACTACTTATTCAGGTTAGAAGTTGTGCTTTTGTTCATAGTATACCTTGCATATAGCTATAATGATAGGTAAAATGTATCCACCATTCTGTCTTCTCTTTTTTTATCGTCATTTGTTTTCTATCCATGCATGAAATGTTAAAGTGTAACACAGCAATAGCTAAAGTGTAACCTGGCGATTGCTAAAGTGTAACGTGAGATACAAAAGTGTAACCTACCGATAGCTAAAGTGTAACTTTTAATGGAACGTTTACTTTGCCTAAGAAAACAATATGATGTGCTAGATGAGGTTTTTCCTTCAAATCGAACGTTTATTACGCATAAGGAAGTAGTTTTGATCAATTACATCTGAATTGAATCATTATACTTTACCAATCACCAGGTTACACTTTAGCTATCACCATATTCCGCGTAAAAAATTTCATGATTCAATTCGGATGCAATTGATCAAAACTACTTCCTTATGCGTAGTAAACATTCCATTTGAAGGAAAAACCTCATCTAAAACATCATACTATTTTCTTAGGCAAAGTAAACGTTCCATTAAAAGTTATACTTTAGCTATCGGTAGGTTATACTTTTGTATTACACGTTACACTTTAACAATAACTAGGTTACACTTTAGCTATCGCCATGTTCCACGTAAGAAATTTTATGATTCAATTTGGATGCAATTGATCAAAACTACTTCCTTATGCGTAGTAAACATTCCATTTGAAGGAGAAACCTCATCTAGCACATTATACTGTTTTCTTAGGCAAAGTAAACGTTCCATTAAAAGTTACACTTTAGCTATCGGTAGGTTATACTTTTGTATCACACGTTACACTTTAGCAATTTTCAGGTTACACTTTAACTATCGCCGTGTTACACTTTAACATTTCATGCATGGATAAAAAATAAATGACGATAGAAAAAGAGAAGACAGAATGGTGGGTACATTTTACCTATTATTATAGCCATATGCAAGGTATACTATGAATAAAAGCACAACCTCCAACCTGAATAAGTAGTATACAAACAAAAATGCTAGTGAGAAGCGAGCCACAGAAACTCCAGGGAGAGAGAAACTATAGGATGAGGTTCGCAATGAAAATGAACAAGAGTCGTTCTTCCTTGTTCTTCGAGCTGCGCTCTATTCATTTTTTGTAAAATTTTGCCCATCCCACGAAATAGTTCACAGAAGCAGGACTGACTAGACAGTGACGGCGACAAAAGAGCTGGGAAAGCTGAGCCGATGATGCGCGAAAGAAAACGAGCAACAAAGGATGCCGGTGACCGAGAGCGGAAGAGCGAGAGTGGGAGCGAGTGAGAAAGGCTAGGTGTTTCATTTTCCTTTTCATCGCGCTTAAATTTTCAATTTGGCTTTACTCCATTTCTCGCTACTCGATTGCCACGTCAGAGACATAACGAACGTAACAAAAAAATGACGTAGAAATAGCATTACTCTCATTATCCAGGAGGGAAATAGATGGAAACGAATTAATGTCACGTGATTGTACGGTGAAGGACCGACACATTGCATTGGAATGGATGACTCCGGCACGTGCCGTCTGCAGGAAGTGGCTCATTTTGAACGCTTTTTTGGGGTCAATGGAGTAATGGTACGTCGATTTGGTAACTCGCATTTTTGATTCCTTGTCTCTGATTTTATCTCCCACTACCACCGAACACGAGAAACTATATTTCTATGAGGCAAGGCACACGTCTTAAATCATATCTGTGGCTAAAAATTGAACTTTGTAAAAAGACTTTTAAAAATAAAAATATAAGTTAACCACGTCAATAATATTATTTAAAATATAAGTATTGCAGAGTAAGAATAAAATCACTCCCTCCCACCAACAACTCTGTCTATTCTTTTTTAATATGTTTTCTTGCAACATAAACATAAATTTGACTCCGAGCCTTTCAAGCGCACGTGTTGTACGATGCTTTAAGTAAGAACTTTCAAGGAAATAAATAATAGAAAAGAGAAAGGCGCAAGAGTAAAGGGGAAACCAACTCCTCATTCATATATTTAGGCGAAATATTTTAATTTATTAATTTATAAATTTAATAATTTAAATTTATTTTATAGAAATTTAAAAAAACAAATTTATAAAAATAATAATACTTAAAATAAAAAATTATTGGAAAACCTTAATAAAAATAAACTACCAAAACATAAAACGGTTCGAGAATTGAAAGAAATTTAGCAGCCCATGAGATAAGAAAGTTTGAGATAAGTGGGCCTACTTGAGAAAAAGTATGGCATAGTCACCGGATTTAGATTTTTTTTAATTTTTTAATAATTTTGATATTTTTTAAAAAATTTAATAAATAAATTTTTTTCTTTTAATTCTTTTTTCTCACGTATGAAATTCTCTTTCTTTACAGTAAAACATCTTAATCTGATGTGGGCGTAAGCATTGTATTACTATTTTATATTTTTAATTTTTTTATTAATTTCAATAATTTTTTTATTTCTATAATTTAATATATAAGTATTTTTCATTTTTTTATTTCGATTTTTATTTTTTTTACTGCCTCATGACTTTAAATTAAAAAATTCCAATTCATCAACCTTATCATTATATAATTTTTTATTTATAAATAAAATTTTATTAAATTTTTACTTAATTTAAATTATTAAATTTATTAAATCTTATAAATTAAATTGTAAATATTTATAATGATTGAGTAAAACTTATTTTTTGTAGATTTTATTTTTTTCAAAATATTATTATTAGTGGAGCTTAATATTGGTTGCTAACCCTCAAATAAATAATAATAAATGTCTTCGTAAGGCCATATTAGCATAGCAAACTAATCGAGTTTAATTTAATAATTTTTAATTTGTCATTGTTCCATAATTTAAATATAATATAATTCCATCATTTGAATTTATTATTCAAATTTATATTCTATAAAAAATTATCTGCAGTCATATTTATTAAATTTTGTTTCTAAATTCAAAATATTTAAGAAACTCTGCAGCTCGTGAGGCATCTTTTCATAAGCTTTTTCTCCCGTTAATAAAACTAAGATATGTTTTAAAAAGATAGCAGCAATTTATTCTTCAAAATATATAGTTGAGATTGTTGGGAATATCCATCACCCTAAATTATTTGCAAGAAAAAACGTGCTGAAAATTTTGTTAAACGAATAATAGTGAGATCATATATTTTATGTGTAAGTCAAAAGGACCAAAAATGTCCATGAATAAATATTCGATTCCCCCATCACTTTGTCATTTCGGAGAAGATAAGAAAAAGAAAAACTAGGGTTTCACATCCACAAAAGGGCAGCTTATTGATTTGGGTTATCTGCAGAAGATAATGTTAGAAATTGACTATCTTTTTTTCCTTTTTTTTGGGGGCCAAAAGAATTGACTTGTTTATTTGATTGCTTCATGATTGGTCTAATTGGTTGTAACATAGAAAGGTAATATATCTAATTATGAAATTTATGGTCAATTTACCTTTCAAAAAACAGAAAAATTATGGTCAATTTGCCATATCTACTCCAGGCTGCCATAGCTCATTCTCCAGCCCCACACACCTTATCTACTATAGGAAAAGCAAGTTTCATTAACTTTTACATATAAATACCTTACAGAATTAATTATAAAATTGAATCTATTAAATTTTATAATTTATAACTAAGAAATTTTATAAATTCAATACTATAAAATTTTTAAGTGGGGCTTTTATAAATATTTGTTTGTGACAATGAATACACTAATCTATTAAAAGCTGAAGCATCAAGTAGAATTTTGATGGTAATCCCAGCTCTCCAATTTTTTTTTTTTTTTATTGTTCTTGAATATTTAATTATTTTTTGAATTGATGCTCTTCAAACTGCCACGTATAAAAGTTCACAATCAAAGGAATAAGTTTATTTTAAATGCATAAATATTTATTTAATTTCAATATATTTTATAACAAGGTAATAATAATTTAAAAGTATATATACTTTCCACTTTGGATTTCTTTTTCTTATAAATTCACAAAGGATTTTTCTTAAGAAAATATTGGACCTTGAATCTTCCGTGCATGTGTGATGTGGGACCATTATCACTTTCTTTATGTCAAAAAATGAACAAACTATTTTCTTTTAATCATAAATCGAATGAAAACGATGTTAACGGTTATGCCATAGGCTTTTCTCTAGTAAAGTGACATTTGGTTGCCTTCGAAGGACAGATTTTGTCAACCACTACCAGTGGCTCATCCTTCTTAAACAAATTTGGTTGCTCGTGAAAGAGTGGAGCTCGGTTTACTATTGACATTAACATAAATATTATTTTTATATAAAACAAACAAGGCACATATATTTGCATGCTTTGTCTAAATACTAACCACATATTGTATTTATCGTTTTTAGCAAACATCGTAGGAAGTCATGAACTAGACAGCACATACCGTTTTTGACATTTCAATTCAAACAAATAGAGCATTAAGTCATTAAACATTGTTTAATGGTACGAAGTTTAGATCATTTACGACTTCATATGCTTAATCCTATATCATTATGAAACATCATTATTTTTCATTTCAACACAAAAAAAAAAAGAACATGTCGATATAATCTCATCCCACAAACTGGCAATCTAATATTTTCCATCGTCAAATCACTGATAATTTTTTTATCCCTGATTTTAAACTGATATTTATGCAACATTGTCTTAAAATATAGCTAAAAATTAAGTTTATCTATTTTTTTTAGATTTCTTTAAAAGCACTCTCTTACATTTTTTAATAAAAAATTAATTTTTTTAAGGTGAGAACTGTTTATGACAAATCTCACTTAATAAAAGCGATTTTAAATTTAAATTTATATTAGTAAAATTTTTTAATTAATGGTAAAAAAATATGTTTTTATATAAAATTAATGTATAAATGATTATTTAATTTTATAATTTTATGAAACTTAATTATTATTTATGTTACACTTTATTTTTATGAAAACTTAGTATTAATGTATTTAGATTTGGAGAAATAATGTAGGAACATCTTTTGCAAAATAAAAAATACCTCATTAAACCATTTTTCTTACAAAATATATATAAAACACAGTTATAAAATTCATCTGAAAAAAAGAACACAAGTGCATAGCAACAAAACATTTGTTATTTTTTATAGAAATTATAGTCGCACATCTAAAAGTGTCATGAATTCTACATAAAATCCGTGACAACCCTTAAAGTGTGGATGTGGCCTTCTCTGCTTGGTGACGAAAGTGAATGTGAGAGGATTAATAGGACATAGTGATCGACTCATCAAACAAATGCATTAGTGACATTACAACCAACGAGAGAAAGCGAATCTTTGGCCCAGGTGCATTCCCATCCCCTTGCACGTCAATTTTCAACTTGTTTTTGTCGTTATACACATACTTCAAAGCCCAAAGGCACCCATATTGGTCAAGAAGCCCTTTTCCAATATTTGGTTTTTCTGTCAAATATGACCCTCCATCAATCTCCACTTTATTTTCTTTTCTACATAGGAAGACAATTCAGCTGGGAATTGGCAGCTTCTGATTTGCAAATTTGTCAATTTCTTTTATGTGGTTCTCCTTAATTTCTTGTTTCACATTATACATGGATAATGACACCAATGGCATAGAAGCATAGACTTAAACCCATATATTTTTATTTTTAAATTTTAGAAACTAGATAATGTTTGGTTCAATTTATATACACATCGATTGATTTATTTTTATAGCCTGATAAAAAAAAAAATAGGCCTATCTTGCATCAATGTCAATTAAAAAATTTTATAAAAAAATAAGTGGACACTGAATGAGTAATCTCTCATCTCCTTTAAGTTTTTCACATATAAAAAAAATTGACACTTATTATAATGTAGTATTAGTATTTAGTTGTTACTTTAAAGTTTACTCTTTTAAATTTTCAAATCCAAGTTAAGACTTTATCTATATCAAGTGACTTACCACTTATCTTTACTAACAAAACAAAAAAAAAAAAAATTCTTGCCACTTGAGCCTAAAAAGTTGTCATAACTTAGAACATGTGACAAGACAGAGCACGCCCATTATCTTGAGACTTTGCTACTCATCTCTTAGTCACCAACTACCTATAAATTCTTTTTGGTGAGGAAAAACGAAGATCGGTTTTCTTTTTCAGATACAAGTAAATTCTAACTTTAGACATATATATATATATATATATATATATATATATATATTTATAGAAATGGATATATATGCTGCTTTATCTTGGGGAATTTTTTGAAAGAACCAAATGGCTTTGTTCTTGTCAGCCTTGTCGATGGCAAAGCTGAGGGATGAGGTAGGGAAAATTGCAGATTGCTGTGGATGGACAGCCTTTTTCTTCTTATAGAGGACTATAATGTGTGGCATCTGGTGCCAATTTGGCAGGCTTTGTCTATTGTGTTCATCATCCATAATGTAGCATTATGACTACCACTGTTTCACAGAATGTTCTTCAGTGGGCGGTTTAGAAACACAAACAGCAATATAAATATGGGATGGTGCTATTATTAGGAATATATTCTACTGAAAATGTTCCCAGGTATCCATATCCAAAAGAGTAAAACCCAGAGTATTAGCCTTCCTGGACCATACAAAGTGTTTTCCTTTGGGGGCAAAGTTCATTTATGAACCACAGGTATTGAAGTCTTGTAAGGCACGTCACTTTTTGGAGCCTTTAATTATTAGAGAAAGGTGGACGCTCAATCTTGTACAATCCAG
This sequence comes from Dicorynia guianensis, assembly GCA_037013595.1. Taxonomy (NCBI): domain Eukaryota; kingdom Viridiplantae; phylum Streptophyta; class Magnoliopsida; order Fabales; family Fabaceae; genus Dicorynia; species Dicorynia guianensis. Next base: position 15,452,395 of record JASUAB010000002.1, on the reverse strand, counting down.
TTGGATTACGTTATCTTTTGGGAAAAATATCTTTGATTAGGAGACTATATGCAGTGAATTTAGCCAGAGTCAAATCTTATAAATGACACAAAGAAAGTAATCCATGAATCATCAATTTTCTAATTTTCCAACTAATTATCAAAATTTGTTGAAATCATTCTAATGTCCAGCAAACATTAATTCATTCTATATAAAAGAAAACGATCTTGAGTACTTGTAAGCTAAGGAATAATCATTATTAGGATTCCCTTGGCAATTGTGAGGGGACAAACTAGGAAGCCAAAATTCATAGTAGTAGAGGTAATAGATATGTAATATAGTCTAATTACCTTTATACAATTATTTTTAGATAATTTTTATTTGATAAAATTTAATTATTAAATTTATTAAATCGTACATATCGCAACGTTATTATAATATGAGAGTGACAATCAAAAAAAAAAAAGAAATTGTTTGAAAGGTGGGTAAAAAGCTTTTAGTAAAATAAAATGATTCATCACAGATTAAGATTTAAGAGGTGAGATTGAAAATCAAAGAGAAAAAGTTTGCAAAATAAAGAATTGAATTCGAGAGTTGTTTATGTTTAAAAAACTCTAAATCCCTTCCAATTGTTTTTCAAAATCAAAATTTGATTATTTGTTACTTTTCTAGCCTAAGCCATATTTTACTTGTTATACTATTTTTTATATGTTTTTGGTAATTTAGATATTCCACTATCGACTTGGCATGCAATATTAGATAATTAATGAGTGGTGTTTAGAGTCATTACTTGAAAAGAGATTTGGGATTTTCAACCTTTATTAATGATAAGTTATGCAAATAAATGTCCTAGCTTGATTAGGGGGTTTTAGGAATTCTGGATTTTTTTAAGAATACTAGAAGAAAAGGAATTTAACAATTGCATTAACTTGGCCATAACAATCACTCTGTAGTGTTTTGCAATTATCTTTAAAATAAATAAGAAATAGTCACAGTTGTTAATTATTCTTAAAAGTCCGTCGTTGAAAATCCACTTAAAAATTTGAAGAGATTTTGATAAAAAAAAAAAAGCATATTTATTTGAGAAATTAATACATTTAACAATTACAGTAATTGAACCCCGACTATTGCAAAGTAGCATCCCACAATTATTCTCGAGATACTTAATAAATTGTTTTATTTGTTAACTATTCTTAAAATTCATGAATTTGAAGAGATTTTGGGGAGAAAAAAGTAAATTTATTTGGGGAATCAATTAATTAATAATTACAATAATTAGACCTTAACAATTGTTCAATAGGATCCTACAATTATTTTTGAGATAATTAAGAAATAATTACATTTATTAATTATTCTTAACACTCCATCGTCAAATTTTCATTCTAGGAAGTTGGGGTACTTTGAGAGAAGAGAATTGATTCTTGGGAGTACTCAAGAATTTGTTAACGTTACATAAGTTTACTAATTTTTAATCCCTTTTGATTTGCTTAACTTTAATTTATGGGACCAAGTGAAATTAAAAGTTTCCACCTTCCAAACTTTTGGGGGAAGTTCAAGATTCTTATTTAATTCAAATCCCTTGAATTCCCTCAAATTTTGTATAATGTTTATCCTACTTATAATTCTTGTTTGAATTCTAGTAAAATTTTTACTCAATGCAATCTTAAACTTGGTAAAACTTTTTTTTTTATGGGTGTTTTATGAGCAGTTCTAAACTACGCGTAATTAGCACAAAAGCACCGCAACAATAACAAATCATTATGCTAACAAATTAAATACACAGGAGAAGAAAATCACCGAAGATAGGAATTGAGTTTTCTTTTGGAAAATGAAAAATTTATTAAAACTTGGCCCAAAATCAGCTCAAAATAAAGTCCAAACTAAACTTAGCCCAATAATATAGCAACTCAAGATAATAATAACAACTTGCCGAGCTTCATTCATAACTAGACCGACCAAGACCAAACATTCTCCTCTTGCCAAGCTTTCTTTAAAAAAAAAAAAAAATCCACCCAAGGAAGCTAAGGCCCGAACCAAAACAAACTCAGATGCTCTCACTTTTTTTTAAAAAAAAAGAAACCCCTTCTTCTTCTAATAAAAATTTGAGTAAATTATGCTACACTCTTTTAAAATTTTTTAAATTATATTAAATTTTATTTTTATTCAAAAATTATATTTCACTTTAATTTGATTATATTAATTAAGTTTCATCAAGAATTTTGATATAATATTCTTACTTTAAGTAGATTGACAAATTATTTTTACATATATTTATAAACAATAAGCTTAAAAAATAAAAAAAATTAATTATAAGAAACTCACATATCATTATTTACGCTTATAAGATCATTCATTGAATATATTTATTTAATTATTTAGTTTATTTAAGATTAAAGTTTATAAAATTCTAAATCATAAAATATAAAATTTTAAACTCTATATATAGTATGGTATTAAATCCTAAAATCTAAAATACTGTATCTTAAAAATTATATACAAAAGCATCAATATTTTAAATCTTAAAATGTTAAATCTAAAACTATAAATATAAAAATTTAAAACCCTAAGTATAATATTACATTAAAACTTAAATTTTAAAAAAATATCCTTAAATCATACACTTCAAATCTTAAATCATAAACTTAAAAGCACAAAATTCTTAATTGTAAACATGTCATTAAACCCTAAACACTAAAATCTCAAATTAAAAACCTTAAAATCTTAAAATCTATCATTTTATAGTTTACAGTTTATAGTTTAAATTTTGTTTAAGGTTTTTATTTTGTATTTATAATTTAAAGTGTAAGATTTACATGTAAGAATTTTATGTCATCATATTAGGTTCTTTGAGTTTTATATTTTAAAGTTTAATATTTAGAGTTTAATATTAATAATTATAGAGTTTAATATTTAATACTATATCATATACAGAATTTAAGTTTTAGATTTAAAATTTTGAATTTAAAGTTTAATGTTTCAATATTTAATATTTTAGATTTTAAATTTTATTCTTAAATAAATAAAGTAATTAAATATATTAAATTGACAGTTAAGGTCTTAATTTTAGAGTTGTATTAAATATTTATAACTAATATTTTTATTTTTCAAATTTAATTTTTAAAAATATATAAATTACATTAAATTATTTAAATAAATATTTCATTAAAATTATTAAATGAAAGTTATTCAACATAATTAATTTAAGGTAAAGTGTTGATATTAAATAAAAATAAAATTTAATGTCAGTTTCAAAAAATTTAAGAGAGTAAGAGTGTAATTTACTTTAAAATCTTATTTCTGTTTTTTTTTTAAAAGTTTTTTATAAAAAAATTGAACTTGCGTTCAGATTTGGACTTGATAATTGATTCAACCCAAACCCAAATCTGGCCATAAGATTTTTTAAAACTTGTTTTAACTCATTTATTAAGTAAAACAAAAAATAATAATTAAACAAATTTTGAAAAATGACATAACAGAGACGACAACGTCTTTATTCTGCATAGACTAGACTTCGTCTGCTTCAATGGAGACGAGTTGGACGGAGTCAATTGTGGCTTCGTCATAAGGCAACGGAGATGGCGCGCCGACGACGGTGGCCTCTCCGGCACCGTCAGAGCTCATCGGCACTGCCGTTTGGCGACACTTTCATCCCAACAGGCAGAGAGGGGCGCGGGTCTCCGTCTGCTCTTTCTCTCAAAACTCCATGGTAGTAGTCCGTCTCCCTTGCATTGCACCCAAATCCTCGCTACTAAATCAGTTTTCATTTCTTCTGGGTAGACAAGTCCCCAACCAAATTATAGAACGAAAGTGAATCGTGCTAGCTCATCAGAATATGAAATGAAGTCTAAAACAGGGTACCGTTAAAATAGTCTAACAGCAAGAACATAATGCAGTCACAGATCATAGCCTCTGAAAGATTTTATGAACAGCAAGCTTAAAAAAGAGGTTGATTCGTTCCCTGATCTTCAGATTATGCACCTATATGGGACTTGTAGAAATTCCGAAGTTTCCTGGTTATCCACGGTGCTCAAGGGAGCGCTTGCATGAACCCAACCAAGAAATCCCGAACAGTAACTTACTTCTGGTGTGAGACTTTGGGTAAGGTTTGGAAAGAACCCTATGCTCAACTCATGAGCCAAAGCCACCTAGGTGAGAAGAGGAAAGAGGATGAAAACAAGAAAGGGAAACCGTAAATAGGAGAAATTGGTGATATTGCGCCAGGATAGCTTCTGAAGGGGAGTCTCCAGGATTTCTAAATTGCTGGAAATTTTTAGAGAGTAGACCCTTTTCCAGGTCCCCCCTCTAAGCAAGCCATTCCCCATTTAAAGGAGGGTTCTCTCTCCAAAGAGTGTAGGACCTTTAGGTCCCCAAACGTGATGTCTCTCTCAAGTTTGATATGTTCACAACTGAATTCATTTGGGGAGAGTGTAGGACCTTCAGTAACCTAACTAAAATTATATAATAGCTCCCAAAAGTCAATTCTTCCCTTCATCCCTGCTTCTTTCTTTTTCCCTTCTCCTCTCTCTCTAATTTTTATAGCAGACCTGCATCACAGCACCTATGCATCAGCTCTTTCTTGCTTTCACAGTATGCTTACTCTTTTTAAGCTCTGAACGTCTCCAATTTTCATTTGCCGAAAATCTTCGGTCTATTATCATCAGCAACTCTTTTGCTTAGGTTCCTCTCGCTTTTCCTCTTTTGCACCAGCACCTACAAACTTCTATCCTTCTCTTTGCCACCTCCCTTAGTTCTTTGATTTCTTGTTTCCTTTTCTCATATCTCCTGCACGACTTGTCTCTTTTCTTCCTTTTATTAAAATATTTCGCCTTTTTGATTTTAAATAAAGATAAAAACGAAATTAACTAAATAATATTTTCTGTTTTTTAATCCTTATCAACTAAATTAATTAATTTGTTTTGTAATTTCATTACTAACAAAACTCTAGAAATGAGTTATTATGGCTTTGGACAAATTTAGGTTAGTAACTTGCAAATTTAACAGCTTATACTAAGTTATAATTTGTGAAATAATATATGAAAATAAATTTTTCGTATACAATATATTATATATATACATAAATGAATGACTTTCTAAATAGAAGTTAGGACGATTAAAAAGACTTAATAAAAATAATAATATAAAATAAATATATTTAACATTAAAATTTAAAAGATAATGAAACATATACCCCACGACATATACTGTGGGTCTGCATCAGCAGTGGCCATATGTATAGTCTAAACCAGCATAATAGATGTCTAATGTGGGATTGTATTCATCTACTACATATGTAAATTTTTTTAGTATATCTATCTATTCTATCATAACAATGGTAATACTTGAGGCGTGATGTTTGATTTTTTTTTAATTTAAAAATCAGGTAGTTCAATGGCTGATTACTAAAATCTTGGAACTTGTTTATGCGTTTTTGTCAAAATAAAAATAAAATAAGAAAGTGGACTGATATGAATGTTTGTATGTAACGGAACAAGTGACTAAAAGTAAACTCTTTTAACTTATATTGAATTACAATGTTTGTATTGAGAATATAGAGTGTTGCTGGTGGAAGTTTTGTTTTCAACTTTATTTTTTGTTTGGGACCATTCATATCAAAAACGGAAGAACATTTCAATATTATTGGATGAACTTTAAGGCGACCTAAGACGCAATTATTTTCTGCTACGTCAATCCCTCAGAGTTAAGTCTAGCTAATTTTACACAACATTTTACTAACCCTTAATCACATGCTATAATTCTAAGCCTGGAGGACTGCCTCAAACAGCCTATTGAAACCTCAAAAGTATGGTAAAAAAAAAAAAAAACTTAATATTTCTTTAACCATTTTATCTATGTGATAGTCATATTATTCCAAATATATATCATTAATCAAGCTTAAGTTTCAGTCTAATAATAGAGATAATCTGTATCTTCAAAACTTGAGTGAGAAGCTCGAGTCCTTCATCCCCTGAACTATCCCAATTTTCCTAGCTGGCAGAACCCGCTTCTCATTCCTATGGCTTGAAAACGTCTGACATCAAATATTAATTTTAAACACTTCTGACCAAAAAACAAGTATAATTTTGTATGTTATTCATCAAACTATTGGTCATATAAATTACATAAATCTATTCTGGAAGCTAGAAAAGTGTATAATTTTCGGTACATAACAGCATGAAGGTTCAAACTAGAAAACATATTTAGGTAATATAGGTATTTATAAGATACTAATTATGTAGAATAGGATTATCATTCAATTCTAGTAGATTAGGAATTTGAGTTGCCGTCTTTTATTAGTCTTCAATCAATAGTTTTGAATTATTGACAATGAGCATATTGAGAATATCAAGTATTTTAGAGTATTTTTCCTTTGCTTTATCTTCTAATTCTACATCAATTTAGTATTAGAACCCTAAATCTGATTTGCTTTGCATCACCGCGGTTAGTTTCAAACTTTGCATCCTGTCACAAAATTCGTACACACTATTTTCACATAACTTCGAGCAAATTCACCATCACCAGATCTATTCATCTCAGGTGTTGCCGTCATTTGAAACCCACTGGAATCTGCAGAATCCCAATAGATAGTTCAATCCACGCGGGTCATGTTTAATTCTCCTATTATATAATTTTAGTTAGGTTACTATATAGTCTTTATATTTTCTATAAGAAAATCTAGAATATGGATGAAGCTCGGAAAGAAATGCATTGAATTCATTTGGCGAAGATGAAGCAAGGCTTGCTTTTTAAATGGTTTGAATAAACTCCCCACTATTGAGAAAAAGACAAAAATAAGTTACGATTTATATTTAGTAAAGTTACCATAATTATACTTACTATTTAATTTAGTATTTTTCTTAATCAAAAGTAAGACTTTAGCTGCCATAAATCAAAGGTTGAGAAGTAAGAAAGATAGTATCCCTATGTTGAGGTTGAGACTAAATAAATTTCAAAATGACATTTTTTTGGTTATTTGGGTAATCACATTTAGAGTAAATTACTCTTTTGATCCTTAAAAGATAGGCTGATTATCAATTTGGTTAAGCTAAAATTCTTTGTCTTAATTGAGTTACTCAAAAATCAATTTTGTACTAATATTTGTCCTTTGTTAGGGTTTTGTTAAATTATGGATGGAAGAAATGATATGGCCATGACATGGACAAACGGATGAATGATATGTCATAATTATTACTATTAGGATCAAATGTTCATCTTTACTCATAAATTTGCCATTCTCAAACTATTAATAGATTACGGTCTTCTAAATAATATATTATTTAAAGGCAATAGTAATATTATATTTTTCAAGATTATTAGATGTCTTAAAGGTTAAAAGAATAAAAGAATAAAATAATAAATACAGATAAAATAAAGTGATATGAGGCACAATGAGGAAAAGGACAAAAGAGAATGAAAGAAAAAAAAAAAAAAGAAAGAAAACGGAAGAAAGAGAAAAATTGAAAAAACGTGATGGAAAGAATAAGAGGGGTGGTCCCTTCGGGTACATCTGATAAAATTGGAACGATATAGAGAATTAGAGGGGTGGTGCACTAAAAACAAAATGGTTACTAAAAAGGGCCATTGCAACCATTGCAAGCTTCAATTCGAAAATACTTCTACAGGTGTTTCTAACTCAGACTTTTTCATTTAAAAATGGTGTACTGAAGTGTGTTTAACTTCTAGATGGTGAGAAACTAAGTCAGAAACCCGTAAATATATAGTGGTCAAGTGTTGCAACATTTTCTCATCAAAGATGACAATACCTCCAGTATCTTCTCCAAGCAACCGTGGAAATGCTTGAAACAGATCACTTAAGGGTCTGTTATACACGATGGCTTGTTGCCAATATTTAGAAAGTAAAAAATCAAGGAGATAGATGTTGGCAATTCAAAAACCGAACCCAACATTCAGAAACTGAAGAAACGCTGGAAACAGATGTTGGCATATTGCCAACGTCTTTGAAATGTCCATGCAATGTTTAGAAACGTGCAGACTCACATACTCTTGAAAGAACTCAGGGAAAGAAGAAGGGACTTGCCACCATTCAAGAGACCTCGAAGCTTTATTGTGGGTACACCGCGCTGCCTACACTAGGAGGATGAAGCACTCTTCACTCTGGCATGCTTGTTGAGAGTCGAGTGCAAGTGAGTCGGAGTTTGAACGGCCTTCTGTTTCCTAGATAGGCAACCCTTCGCCCCCTAACTATTATTTTCTTCCTTGTTTTTGGTTTTTGTTGTTGGGAAAATTCTTTATTTAGATGAAAACAATCATCTAACTAGATCTATCATGTTAAATCATTAAGAAAATAGACTAGATATGGAAGCGTACCTGAATCCATGAATACTATTGAAAACCTTTAGTCTAGCAACTCTAAATCTGGGTTCTTGATCTTCCAAATTAGTACGTATAATTTTCAGAGAAGAGGGTTCTCCCTTTTCTGATGATGGAATACTTGAAAAGAATCATACATATAATTTGGGGACCATAACCCTTTTATTTATAATTGTACATATTCTCTTTATTTCTAATTTGGCTCATCAGAAAATTAGAAATTACAAATAGAGTATCTACACATATAGACCCATATTTTATGAGGTAACTTAGGTTCATTTAACATAATTAGATCACTTTTAATTTAGGCCAAACCTTTTATAATAACACGTTTACATACAATCATTATTACTATATATGTGAACGTCCAATAAATCTAACAATCTCCCACTTAAATTACATATATATATGTTACCTTATAATTGTATGTTAAAATATACCTTATAAGCTCAAAATCTTTGCTATTATAACTAAAGGCATTTCCGAACAATCTCGTCCATCAATTATGTCAATATAGAACTAGGGCGACTTTCGTTACACATATATCGTAACTAAATCCATCCCTAATCACATATATCAATATAACCAAATGACATAGATCAAGTATGGATGTGTAGCATGAAAATTACATGTGATGTGATCTAAACATGCCTATTTCTAACTAGTCCACTTTAAACCTTAGCAAGATCAAGCCATACCAAAATCAGAGTGTGAATAAACCAAAAGAGACTTTATTTTTATAGAAAATAACCTTAAATATCCATAAACTGAAATAACTGAAAATATGTCTATAAAAGAAAAGCATCCAAAATGACAAACTCCCACTAAAACTAAATATCCTCAAATGACATGACACTTATATGAGCAGTGTGCTCATGAAAGACCTTGGGTGGTAGTCCCTTAGTAAGCAGATCCGCAACCATAGAGTTTGTACCAATATGCTCTATAGATACCTGACCACTTTGAACTCTTTCTTTAACAACTAGGAACTTAATGTCTATGTACCTTGACTTCGTGGAGCTCCTGTTGTTATTGGAATATAAGACTGCTGATTTAATGTCACAAAATAACTTAAGTAGTCTTTCAATTCCATCCACAATTTGCAACCTAGTGACAAATTTCACAGCCATATTCCATGATTGAATGCCTCATAACATGCTATAAACTCTACTACCATGGTAGAAGAAGCTATAAGAGACTGTTAGCACTCTTCCAGGAGATAGCACCTCCTGCTAGTAGGTAGATATAGCCTGACGTAAATTTCATATTATCTTGGCATTCTGCAAAGTTGGAGTCTGAATACTTAATGATCTCTAGCTTACCTAACCTCCTGTATGTGAGCATGTAATGTTTTGCTCTCTGTAGATATCGCATAACCCGTTTGGCTACTTTCCAATGAGCCATTCCTGGATTGCTTAAATATCTGCCTAACATCCTAACAATGTATATAATATCCAAACGCATACAAACCTGAGCATAAATTAGACTCCCTACTACTGATGCATAAGGAATCTTCTGCATTTCCTTTTCCTCAAGCATTCTTAGGGCACTGTTCAAGATTAAACTTGTCTCATTTTGCCACAGGGGTATCACTTGGTTTGCAATCCTGCATGCCATATCTCTTGAGAACTTTTTCGATGTAGGCCTTTTGTGATAATCCAAGGATACCTCGAGAACGATCTTAATGTATCTGGATTCCTAATACAAAAGTTACATCATCAAGATCTTTCATCTCAAAATTTCTTGCTAGAAATCTCTTGATTTCGTGCAACAAGCCTATATCATTGCTGGCAAGCAATATGTCATCCACATATAAAACCAGAAAAATGTGCTTACTCCCACTAAACTTGTGGTATATACAATCATCAACCAAATTCATCTCAAAACCAAATGAGACAATAACTTGGTGAAATTTGTAATACCACTGACGAGACGCCTGTTTAAGCCCATAGATGGATTTCTTTAATTTGCAAACCATTGACTTTGCATCACTTGATACATAGTTTTTTGGTTGCATCATATAAATTGTCTCATCAATGCCACCATTGAGAAACGTAGTCTTGACATCCATCTGATGTAGCTCAAGATCAAAGTGTACCACTAAGCCATTATATCCTGAAAGAGTCTTTCGATGAAACTGGAGAGAAAGTCTCTTTATAATCGATACCTTCCTTTTGTGTGAAACCCTTAGCGATAAGACGTGCCTTATACCTCTCTATATTGCCCTTCGAATCCTTCTTGGTTTTAAATATCCACTTGCAACTAATGGGTTTTGCACCTTCAGGCAATAGGACAAGGTCCCATATGTCATTGTCCTTCATGGACTTAATCTCTTCATTCATGGCATCAATCTACTTTTGAGAGTTAGAACTTTCCATGGCTTGATGGAAGTTAATCGGATCATCTTCCATCACTCTAATGTTAACCTCATATTCTTGGAGAAATATAATGTAATCATTTGGCACTGCACTTCTCCTCTCTCTAGTGGATCTCCTTAATGGCATAGGTTCTGAGGTGGCAGAATTTGTTCTTCTGGAACAACTTCTTGAACTTGAATGGGAGGTTCAATGACATTATCTTGATTCGGAGTTGCTTCTTAAACAATGTTAGGTATAAGAGGCTATTCCTAATCATTGTCAATGGCAATTAAGGGAATATCGACATATTCCTCTTCAAAGACAAAGTTCTTAACTCTTTCTCGCCCCGCAAAAACTCAACATCCTCAAAGAACTGGACATTACCCATCTCGAAAATAAACTTAGTTTTGGGATTATAAAATTTTTGTAACCCCTTGACCTTTCAGAGTATCCAATGAAATAGCAACTGATAGGTTTTAAGTCTAGTTTCTTTTTATTTAGCTTATAAGGTCTTGCCTCAGCTGGGTATCTCCAAATGTGCAAATGCTTTAAACTAGGCTTCTTGCCTATCCAAAGCTCATAAGGGATTTTTTCAGTTGCCTTAGTTGGAACTCTGTTGAGTATATATGCTGTAGTCTTTAATGCCTCTCCCCAGAGTGATTTTGGTAAGGTAAAATGACTAATCATACTCCTCATCATGTCCTTAAGCATTCTATTTCATCTTTCAACAACACCATTCATAGTGGGTGAACCCGGCATGGTGTACTATGGGACGATACTGCTTCCTCTAGGAATTTCACAAATGGGCCTAGAAATTGTTCACCTAATCTGTTATATCTACCATAGTACTCACCACCATGGTCAGATCTAACACTTTTGATTCTTTTGTTAAGTTGATTCTCAACTTCAGCCTTATAACTTTTGAACACATCTAGTGATTGTGATTTCTCATGAATGAGATAAAGGTAGCCATATTGCGACAAATTGTTTATGAACTAATGAAATATTGTTGACCATTCCAAGAAGCTGTAGGGAATGGTCCACAAATATCTGTATGTATTAGTTCTAAGACCTCTGATTTCCTATTGGCACCAAATCTCCTTACATTTGTTTGTTTACCTTTAAAACAATTCACACACTCATCAAAATCTGAAAAATCAAGGGGATCGAGAATGCCGTCAGACACAAGTCTCTCAATTCTCCTTTTAGAGATATGTTCTAATCTCTTGTGCCACAACGAAGCTGAATTCTTACCAGTTAATTTGCACTTTTTACCTATTACATTAACATGCATGGATTCATTGAATGAAGTGATCGCGTCAAGCAAAAATAGATGATCATAACCTAATAAAGAACCGGAACCAACTAAATTTGAATTCTGAAAGAGAGTAAATTTTCTATTTCCAAGAGAATAACAATAACTAGATTTGTCCAATGTTGAAATAGAAATCAAATTCCATCTAAAAGATGGTATAACATAAGTCTCAGTCAAATCTAAATATAAACTAGTTCTTAACAATAATCTAAATGTCCTAATCACTTCGACTTTTGCCGACTTGCCATCGCCAATGTAGATGTATCTTTCACCATCATTAGGCTTTTGACAATTCAGGCAACCCTGTATAGACACACTGATGTGAGTTGTTGCACTAGAATCTATCCACCATGTATGTTTAGGTACCGAAGTCAAATTAGTCTCAGAACAAACAAAGTTAAGAAGCATACCTTTCTTTGCACACCATATGTGGTAGTTGGTACACTCCTTCTTCTTATGACCTGCAGCTCCACAGAAGAAACAACTATCCTTATTTTGTTCCTTGTGTTGTTTCTTTTGCAGTGTTGTACCCGTAGCTTCTTTATTTTTCTTTCTCTTATTGTTTTTCTTCTTGTCATTAGAGGTAGTGACTAAGTGAGCACTTTCTGCCTTTTGATGCTTCAACCTTTCCTCTTCTTGCACATAGTGTGAGATGAGCTCATTAAGGGACCAAGAGTCCTTTTGGCAATTGTAGCTCACCTTGAACTGGCTAAATTGTGCTAAAAGAGATATCAAAACTAAATGCACTAACAAGTCTTCAGATAGATCCAACTTGAGTGCCTTAAATTTTGAAGCAATGTGAGACATTTCCATAATGTACTCCCTTATGTTTCTTTTTCCATTATACCTCATTAAGATAAGGTTTGCCAAGAGTGTACTTATTTCAGCATTTTCATTCTTGGCAAACCTTTTCTCTAAATCCATAAGGAAACCCTTAGACGTAGTAACCTTATTGGACATAGTGCCTCGAAAAACTTCTGAAATGGCATGCCTCATGACCATTAAACTTATACAGTTTGATTGCTCCCACTTTTCCATATCCTTCTTTTCATCAGAAGTACTTTTATCAGTAAGTAGGGCAGGTTGTTCGACCTATAAAGTAAGGTCTAAGTCCATGACTCCGAGAACGATCATGACATTCTCTTGCCATACCTTAAAATTAGTGCCATTGAGCATAGTAATAAAATTTATACTAGTTGAGATAATTGCAGCAGAACTTGAAACTGAAGAGAGAACAAACCAAACAAAGCAAACAAACTAACATAAGTGCTAAAGTGTGCAAAATTAATTTAAAAATAGAGTTAAGCCCTATCACAAGATATTGAGCACAACATTAATATTTTGTCTTTGGATAGAAATATTAACTCGTAAGTTATATCATGGTGTAGTAATTAAACACTAAAAATAAAATAACATGTCAAATAATAAATCTTTCTTTAGGCCGATTTATTACTCACATGTAAGAACCAAATAATTATCACATATTTATTACTACAAATGTACATGTAATTCTGCCAAACATAAACCTTCCTTTGGGCCGGTTATATTTACATAAGTTACAGGTACATAACCATTTATATTTTAAGACAAATTAATTTTCACAAAAGGGATCACTTTGGTGACATATTACTTCATTTAATCTGTTAAAAATATATATATATATATATATATAAAATATCAATATTCAAATTAAAATTGTACTAAAAAATGCCAAAAAAAAAGTCAAAATAATGGTCAAAGTTAAAGTCAACAATCAAAGTCAAAGTCAACCATTGACCATTGACCACGACCGGGTCGAGTCAACTACTGGGCCACTAGTGGGTAAGCCGGCCTCCTGCTCCCTTATGCCTTTCAAACCCACTTGGGTTTTGTGGCATCTCATATGGCCCAAAGGTTACCTTTTTTTTTTTGTGTTGCAGGCTTGTTGCAAGTCCAATCTAATCCTTGTGGGCTGATGCCCATCAAATAAATAAAAATAAACCCTAATCTAAGTAGGTTTGACCTTTCCTAATATTTTTAAATCTCTCAGTGTGCAACTACCATAAAAATAAAATAATTTTGCTACAAACTGAATCCTAGATATGTACACAACAACAAATAATGTTGAATCTTTTAAACCCAAAATAAATTCAACATACTAGAAGGTTAAAAACACAACTCATAATCCAAAATAAAAGGCTTAAATGATTATATTCCACAAAAAAATATACTTCATGAATATTCACAAACAACATTGAATATAAATCCTTAATCCAAATATGCCAATGATCAACCAAATATAATTGATTTCTCAATCATTTTAAATTCTTTTCTCAATGATTCAATATGAATAGCTCTGATACCAATTATTGATGAAATTCTTTATTCAGATAAAAATAATTATCTAACTAGATCTATCATGTTAAATCATAAAGAAAATAGATTAGATGCAGAAGCGTACATGAATCCATAATACTGTTAAAAACCTTTAGTCTAGCAGCTCTAGATCTAGGTTCTTGATTTTCTAAATTAGTACGTATAATTTTTAGATAAAGGGGTTCTCACTTTTCTGATGATGGGATACTAAAAAAGAATCATACATCTAATTTGGAGACCATAACCCTTTTATTTATAATTATACATATTCTCCTTATTTCTAATTTGACCTATTATAAAATTAGAAATTACAAATAAAATATTTACACATATGGACCCATACTTTATGAGATAATTTAAATTTATTTAATACAATTAGATTACTTTTAATTTTTAAATTTATTTAATACAATTAGATTACTTTTAATTTGGCCAAACCTTTTATAATAACACGTTTATATACAATTATTATTAATATATATGTGAACGTCCAATAAATCTAACATCTTTAGCCTTAAAGGACGAGCTGGTTTTAGTATTGTTTCTGGGATCTTTAGCACTAGCAACCCTCTAGTGATTGTGTGATTTTGGGTGCCTAGTTTGTGGATGTGGTCCCCTGTTCTCCTTCCTTGTTTCTAGTTTGTGACCCTATTCTAGAATGGAGTTGGTTTTATCTTGTTGGGACGGGCTCTATTTTTTTTGTCCGACGTGAGGTTTCCCATTCATCAACATGCTCCCATTTTCTGGTAAACCTTTTTGGTTTTGGTTAGATGTCGTTGAATGCTTGAAATAAAGGTGCGACCATATTCTATCATTTTTATTGTGGCTCGGGCTGTAAAGGGATCGCCATGGTTTAGTTTAGACAGAGTTGTGTGGGCATTGGAGAGGGGTATGCACCTCTCTTTGATTTGCTATTAGGGTGAATGCCATCGTTGTTGTGGTGCTTGGGTCAGCGGTGGCGTTTGAGGTTGTCGTAGTCATGCCTAACTCCAGTGAGCTTCGGAGCTACAACAGGGGTGGCGCGTGACTTTGTTTCATTATGCAGTGGCTGGGAAGAAGGGTATATTGCACACCCTGCAGGTGCGATGCATCCAATGCAATACACCCAATCAATGCCGTTTTACAATTAAAAAGAAAAAAGAAATTTTAAATAGAGCTAGATATAAGTTTGACTTCGATTTAGGCTCAATGAGGCCCAAACCGAAGTCTGTTATGTTTTCTAAAACCCAGAAACAAAACATTTTACTTCTCCTGGGTTGAGGCCTAGGTCAATTATTTTAGGGGCTTGGTTTGTTAAGAGTAAAGGTATAAAACGGGCTAGTCTGATTTGATTCACATTTATTCGGTTTAGGTTAAAAAAGTTTAGATTTTTTTGAGAAAAAAATTAAATTTAATATTAAGTTTTTAAGATTGACAGTTAAATAAATTGATTTTACGAATTAGTCTTAAATTTAACCCTTGAATTTGAATTATAAATTAATATAAAATTTTAAATTAATAAAATAGTTATAAATTTATAAATATTTTTATATTTTAAATTTTATATTTACATAATTTTTATAATTTTATATTTTCTTTACATATTGAAACAACAATTAAAGAAAGATTTAGAGTAAAATCTTATTTTGATCTCTCAAAGATCAATTAACTTTTATTTTAATTTCTTACTATCAAAAACATCTAATTAAGTTTTTCAAATATTAAAATTGATATCAATTAAGTCATTTAATTAATTAACAGATAATACTATTAAGATGGTTGCTAACATGACAGAATTTAGTTAACGTTTCATACTAATGTCAGCATAACACGTTAGCAAAATTCTATTACGTTAGTATGATACGTCAACAAATTTTGTCACGTTAGCAACTATAATCATTTGTTTATTAACTAAGATACTTGATTGATATCAATTTTAATTTTAAAAAAATTTAATTAAAAATTTTTAATAATGAGAAACTAAAATAAAAATTAATTAATCTTTGGAGGACTAAAATAGGATTTTATTCAAATATTTATTATTCAAGTTTTCAATATTTATTTTCATATCACTTTTTTATTTTTGATTATGTATATGTTTGATTTAAATGTAAGAAGAGGAGGTTGTAAACTTGATAGAAGAGAAAAAGAGTTAAAATAAAAAAAAAAGTTAAAAAAAAAATTTGCTGGCTGGCACGGGCCAAAAAAAGCCTGGATATTTTTGAGCTCAAATTTTTTTAATCTATCCCTTAATTTTTCAAGGTAATGTTGGGCATACTAGTTGGTTTGAACTAAAATTGAAGGCTCTAGTTAAGAAAAAGGATTGGAGTTAAGCCTCTATATACATATATATATATATATATATATATATATATATATAAAGAGTTCTCAAGAAATGATAGGGTTTTAGGTAAAGTGTGGGATTAATTACTTGAATTTGAGGTTTTTGATTGAATTCGTAATGAAGTGGATAAACTTCAGAGATAATTCATTTAGGGAGACAAAGAGACCGAAAAACAAGCGCACTTCATTGTTTGGGATACGATGTGCCAACCCAAGAGTAGGGGCGGGCTAGGGTTGAGGAGCATAACAACTATAAACGACACTTTCTTGATGAAGATAGCGTGGCGGCTTTGCACAGGAGAAGATCAATTATGGGTTAAGGTGCTACAAGCTAAATACAGAAGAAAGAGTTAGATGTCTCATTTTCCAATTGCTAAAGTAGGAGATTCTCGGCTTTAGAAGAATATTTGTAGAGTGTGGCTCGAACTTGAAAGGAACTTGAGGAAAGAAATAGGGAATAGAGGGTAGGAGGTCGACTAGTTTTTAGACAGAGTTATGGTTGGCTGACAATGAACCACTTTTAGCAAAAGCAACTAAACTGGTTAATAAGGGAAACTTGGCAAAGATAGTGGCATATTATATAAATGAACGGAGTCTCAAACTCATCTAAGTAGCACTTTCATCTTATCCTGTCGATGGTTATGACGAAATTGTTTGGAGTGGGAACAACACCTACCACTTTTCAGTGAGGGGTGCATATGTTTCTTTGCAACACCTTCAGAATTCTATGCAGTCATAGGAGGTCAAGTTTTTGGAAGTGGCAAGGTCCCCAAAAAATAAAAATGTTCATATGGAAAGTTTTGCATGGTTGCCTTTTAATAAGGCATCAAACCGGTGCACGGCATCACGGAACTAACCTTTGCCCAGTATGTAGAGAGAAACTCGATACAATCCTTCATGTCTTGTTAAATTACATGCTGCACAACAAGACTGGAATGAGTTAGTACCTGCCCACAGTCGAGAAAACTTCTTTGCCATGGTTTGGGACAACTTGCTAAAATTCAATATTGAAGAAAACATGGGAAAACCGCCTTCTTTCAACTGGTTGAATATGTTTTTTGTCTCATAGGTGCTTATCTGTCTTTTTTGAGCACTACCCATGTCTCTCAACCAGTCACAAGGCAAATATGGCTAATATCATATTTTGTTACTCTTATTAGTAGCATTTTATCATTAATTTTAAATTTATAATATTTATTTCCTATGTGTTTCATTTCTGTAAGTGCAGAAGTGCATATCCAAGGCTTTTATTTCAGTCATGCGTTCGTTGTGGACGGGAATTTATGGCAATTCTGGAAGTTTTTCTATTATGGTGTCTCACATGTATAAGCGTGCCGTTCAAGCTTCACGTTTTATGCGACAGATGATGCAAGTTCCTTTACAATCTTGCTCGCGTGTTCATGTTTTCCTCCTGTCTTTTCTTTTCTATTTTTTTTTCTTGACTGCTAATCAATAACCATGGAATACTGAGGCTTCACCTCAAAACGTACTTTGTTTGCTAGTTCCAAAGCCGTCATGATGTGTAGTTAGAAATTTTGTGGGTGAGTTCGTGTATCATGTGGCATGAACCAAGAAGATATTTCTGCATATAGTTGCAGAAAGCCTTTTTTTTTTTTTTTTCTTTCTTTCTGAGAAGCATCTCCATTCCTACTTTTTAGTTGCATTCCAGCGTTCTACTCATTTTGAAGAGAAACAGTATAACTATGCTTTTGATGCCCCCAAAAGGCTGAGGATAGACAAGGAATGATCATGGTTATAGCCGGCTATTTGGTTACATACATTAAATTTGATCTTGCCTCTTTTCTTATGCCATAGCTCCCGCAATACATAACAAGTTATAACTTTTTTGGAACCTGAGATTTTGTCATGAATCATTGTCTGGTTAACAAATTCCTTCTCAACTTATGCTAAAGATTACTTTGGAATACATAAAGAGGATTCAATTATTCAATTACAGTTAAAAATGCCTATAAATATTGGATAGGATATGATTACTTCTTTCGAAACTGTCCCATTCTAAAGTACTTTCTGGAGAATAAAAATATCACTTTTATAGTTTTATGTTACTTCTGATTTTGAATTTCTATTAGGGAGCCAAAACAAGTTTGAAAGGGTATGTAAACATGCTGAAATATGATCATATATTTTTATATTCTTGTAACCTTTGAAATTCATCGATTCTTTGTGACATGTGGCTCTAAGTGTCAAACTCGTGACAAAGGCTGTTGTACAAAATTACCAGAAATTAGTGTATGTATGAGCTAGATCAAATGTATGGCAAGCAAGTTCGATGTCCAACAGTATTTTTATTGATGCCTCACATACCATTTCGGTCAATATTTCCTAAGCTTCATGCTGTCAATTAAAATTAGTAATCTGGGTTATATGTAGTGATGAAAAAACAAAATTTCTTGATGAAACCACATACATGGCTGTCATATCATATGGTTGAGAAAGTTGATTAGTTATTTCTCTCCTTTCCCTTCCTCTGCCTCAAGGAGAAAGCTGCTGAGACGTCATATGAGTGAGCATTATGCAGAATACTTGTGTTGCTACATTTTCTGTTATCAGAACAAGAGGCAATAAGGCTCATGAGGAGGCTCTTAAGTCTTGTGGTTGAATGTTTATTGTCAGAGAAGGATCTCATAAAATAATTGAAGCGTATGGCTGAACATCTCATCACAGTCGATAGACAACCAGATCAGGAATTGCTGCAGGATGAAGCAGATCTTATGTTGGATAATTCCTTATTTTGAGATGTTGGAAAGGATAAAATGTTAGGCTTTATTCGGTTGAATAGAGACAATAAAATGAAAGATCATGTAATCTTCTTTTATCTGACAAAAGCCTCCATTTGTTATTGTTTCTTGATATGGTTATTCTTTTCTTATTTTTTTTTTTTAATTTTTTTAATTGTTGTGGAGGTGGGATGGGTTCTTGAAGTAAGCAAAATGAACCTGCTAACTGCAAATAAGTAACTTGAAAATCTTCCATTTTCATCTGCTTTGTTCTTACAAGGTTTGGCTGTTTATATGTCTGCATCTTTCAATCAAAATGTTCAGGTGTCAATTATGCTTCTTATTTGCCTATGTTATAGTATTTAATGAAATTAAAGGGTTTTTGCCATGAAGTTTCACTAAACTATTTTACTTTTCCCTCCTTTTTGCTTCTTTGGTAACCTGTTTTCCATCTCCCCATTTATTCATTGTAGGGAAGTTGGAACTTAATTTTCACTTGGATGTTCATGATTCTGTCGCTATACCACAAACCCCGGCTGCCCGCCCAGTACCAGTCCATACCGTTGTAGAAGGGTAAGGATTGAGCGAGACTCTTGTGATGAGGAAGTTTGACCTGCTTCTATAGTTCCTACAAGTTATCACACGGTAGAGAGTTGCTCATAGAGAGCAAGCAAAACTGCAGCGATGACTAAGATGACTGCTTGTAGTGCAACCAAACTTGATGAATATGAAAACCAACAGGAAGAAGACTCTGATGTGACATTCGAAGATTCTGATGAATCTGATGAGTGCATTGAATGTGCGGTTGACATAGTTGTTCTACTAGTATTTTCCATGTTATTTCCTTACATGTGTATGTTGTTTTGAGTACATAGGTTGCAGATATTGTACAGGAGGGTGTATCAAAATTGAAGGCTAGACAAGTGTAATTGATGCATTTGTTTTACAACTCATGTCTGAATAATTATTTTTCTAGTTGTGCATGCTAATGTAGTCCAGCTTTCCGTTTCTCATAAGGGATTGGTGGTGTATTAAATCAAGTGAACGATTTTCTGAATTGTATAGAAATATCTGGTGATTACTTTGCCAATCTTTTCTCCTCATTGGAATGCCTTTCATGTGTTAATTGTAATTAATGCATTGTATCAGGTCTTAGTCATTAAATGGAAGGAAGAATAAGAGACTGTAATCCCTTCTTGCTTATGGGAACGCCAGTAGTTGAATTTGCGTGCCTAATTATCGAATGATCTTGGAGACAAACAGGAAAAGCTATCTTGAGCTTATGTGGATTGGTCTCTTGTATCTCCTAGGTGCAGAGAAGCCATGGAAACAGCATCATATGGGGGGATGACTTCAATAGTAACGCCTTTCCTCGTTGTCTATCTGGCTAGATACATAAAAACTTGGTCACCATTTTGTGACTTGCCTTCTTTGATTAGTAGTCATCAATACAGCTCCATTTTAGAATACGATATAGCAATCTAGTTTCTGCTCAGCAACTATTTTATTTTTTTTAATAACAGGATAAGTGACAAATCACTTAATAGATTAGTAAGTTTCTGAATTTGAATCTAAAATTCTCGAGGAAAAAGATTTAAAATAATAAATATCATTATATCATCAAAAGTGTCAACTGTTAAATAACTATTTATGGTTATCCTTGCAAATCATTAATTTCGGCCTCATGCAATCCAGTATCAAGAATAAATATGCCTTCAAACCTTAAGTAAGAAAATGAGAGAGTTAAGTGTACCTGCACAAACATACAAATGCCTGTACAAGTAGCAGCTGTTAATTTGTGTTTTTGTGTTGCTAGCAACACCAATCAATGGCTGAAACCTGCACATGTGTGAATTGATGAATAGTATGGTTTTAAGTTAATCACTATTACCTCCTCATGGGGAAAAAACTGTTTAGAGTAGGAGTAATAACAACTGTTAGGGTTAGGGGGCAAATCCTGTTGGGATGATTGAACTGTAGTTGCTGCTTTGGCATGCAATCTCTAGTCTACTGTTACATTGTCTCTTGGGGCATATGCCTAATTACGCATGAATTTGGGATTGGAATCTCTTAGAGATTAAGGTTTTTTGACTTTAGTAACATTAGTTAAAAAGCGGTCTTTAATTATAGTCTTGTTATTTTCTTTTACTATAAAATTGTTTTACTTTCTCACCTATTGCACCCCTACCGATGGTAATTAACAGCAAGAGATCTGTGTAAATCTATATGAGGCTTTGCTAGTTTCTCTTAGCGTTTTCTTTGTCTAGATGGTGTAACTAATCACTAAAACCAGGGAATATACCCAGCCCCAACCTATTCTGTACCCTCAGTCTTAAGAGACATTGACGTCATTAACAAAAAAAGAAACATGTCTTTG
Source organism: Dicorynia guianensis (assembly GCA_037013595.1). Classification (NCBI taxonomy): domain Eukaryota; kingdom Viridiplantae; phylum Streptophyta; class Magnoliopsida; order Fabales; family Fabaceae; genus Dicorynia; species Dicorynia guianensis. The sequence continues at coordinate 15,430,624 of JASUAB010000002.1, read as the reverse complement.
TTTGATTAGGCTTAATCATGCTATTGATTATTGAACTAAACAGATAGGTTTTATTGAATATAATAGTAAAGGCACAGATCAAGATTGATCTTGTAATTGTCAATGAACCCAAATAAAGATCCCAGACAAGGATAGTTTTTAATCCATTGGCACTGACATTCTAATTTAATGCAAGCTCAACAGTGAATGGACCGAATGGAAGCACCCTTGGCCAAGGGCATCTGCCTTTTGCCGTGGTCCCAAACCATAGTGTGATTATGTCGTTGTACTAGAACATGCACCAATTTTGACCGGACAAAGGTTGTAGGATTCCTCCCTCATGTCCTAACCAAGAGCACAAAAAAGCAAATTCCATTAGGTACTGAGGAAATGGAAGAGGAGCACAATCTTATTGTCTCAGAGACCTTTTTAAGGTTCAGCAAGTGGGCCAAAAAAAAATCCTCAAATGACGTTCTGCCTCCAATCTTTACCCGTCGTGGTGGTGGTGCGGTGGATGTCATGGAGAGCACAATCTATGCACCAAAATTAGGAAAAGCTCTAACCTCCCAACCAATTTTGGGTGAAGTGGGACGCGATTCAATTTTCCTACTATTTATGGCCAATGCAATTATCCACTTTAGTCTGACGTTTTTACTTTCATTCTTTATTGAAAAACTTTATTGTATGTTTCTATTCTCATAAATTAAAATTTACAAAAATTTTATTTGAAATAATTTATATTATTAATTTTATTAAAATTTACAATTTGAAACTAAATAAATTTAACATCTCACATTAAATTTTATGAGATATTTATAAAAATTGTTAAATAGAAATAACTTTTCCCTTATTGTATCCCTTATAAAAGAGAATTTTTAAATAACAAGTTAGGCCACACACTGCCTTCAAATTTATGTTTAATGATCCCAAAGAACATTTATAATTTTGAAAAGATCATGTTGGGTGGTCAATTTAAAATTTTGACTACTAAAATAATTTGCTCTGAAAGACCATGTTGAATTAAATATGATTATGAAATTTAACAACCAAGCCTGAGACAAAGTGCCAGTTCTCAGATCTGATGTTCCCTTCTATTTTTATTATTATTATTTGCTTTCTTTTGTTTGATGTGCTCTGCCTTAGTGTGTCAAATGAACCGGTAAAGGCAAATAGAATAATTAAAACAGAAGAGATTGTATAAAAATGAGTTCAATAAAGCAACAAGCATTGAGCACTAAAGCAGATGAGGCGAAACTCAAAATGGTGGCAAACAGGAAACCAACAACATAGCGAATAGGATTGCAGTGTGGAGAAGGAAGGGTGGCACTAATGCTGTCCACAATTTCAATGTAGTTTGAGTGTAAGTTAGAAAGTGATGTTACCATCAATGAACCAACTTCTTATGTTATACTAAGAACTGTCTAAATGATTTCCTTTGAAATGGTATCTGCATTGAAATTTTTGACATCATTTGAGAAGAGTTTTCTCTTTTTTTTATATTTTTTATATAATTTTTATTTAAAAAATTTTAAATTATTAAATTTATTAAATCTTATAAATTAAACTGTAAAACAAAAATCGATCTAAAAAGTTCACACTATTTAGTGGAAACAATATTTTGAAAATTTTATTCTCGTATAAGAAAAAGTAATGGCTAAAGATAATTTTAGAGAACGATAAAAAGGAAAAACAAAAATAAAAAGTACTTTTTATTGGGAAACTTGACAAAATATATTGAGGGATGATGAAATAAAAAGAAATTAAGAGTAATATTGTAGTAATTTTTTAAGAGAAAATGGGATAAAGAGAATAGGAAATCCCATAATTAAAAAGAGAAAGTCTATTGATATGCTCTTTAAGCGTACACGTCTAGGACAATCAAACAAAAAGAATGAGTGAAACGTATTATTTTACTCATTACTTTGGTTTGATTGTACCAGATGGGCGTGCTAAAAAATGTACCAATATCAATATTCAATAAAAAAAAGTTGGTAAAAAAAAGGTGAGGGTCTAAAAATAGAGAGTATTTTTTTTTCTATCTCTTTTTAAAGTTATTAAAAGTAAAAAATTTTCAAAATAAAAAATTCAAATTGGATGATCAAATCTTTTCCAGTCAAATTAAATTGGACCTAAAACTTGAGAGGTGAGAATTTCCATGTTGTAATGGCTTCTAAAATCTCAATCAAGGGTGTGCTACATTAGCAATTATTGATATTGGATGCTACTAGAGACATTTAAGAATTCAAAATAAAATAATATCCTAAATACTCTAATAAAGATAAACAATGTTCACATTGTCAGAGACATGGTGCATGCTCCTGCTCAAGTCACAAGGCCAAGGTCAACCATGATTTATTGAATTCAGAATTTTGCTATTATTTTAATTGCCATGATTATGATATTTAATTTTGTAAACAGTGTAGAGGGAAGGCCAAAGCTTTTCTTCAGTAGGAGTTGACACTAGTAGCAGTTAAGGTGTGTAGGATGCATAAAGAAAATGATGAGACAATTTCATGGATTATCTGTCTGTGGATTGCCTACAGATTAGCATTACTTAGCTACAAGTTTGTGTATGCTGCAACCGGAAAGGGAGGCACACAAGACCTCATCATACACATGGTGTGCCTTTATAACAGGATGAGCTTTGAGATGTAACTCGAAGCATTGATGTTAATTAATTTGAGCTTCTGGGCTTGTCTGCAAACTTTTATTTGGCTTAATTTTTTTAAGAAATAATGATAAATTACTTAACGCATAATTTTTTAAATTGAAATTAAAAATTTTAAATAATTCAAAAATAACAATCAATATTGCTATTACCATTAGAGATTAAGGTAACTGCAAAATACATACTTATTACTTAATAAACACTTGTGCAAATATTTCTTAATCTGTCACCACAAAACTAAGAATGCTCACCTAATGTCACTTCAGCTTTGATCAAGAACCAATCATAACAGGAATTTCATGAAATGTGTATTGAATTGGGTACTGCTCTTGTTCTTGTTCATGGGATCCAAATGGAAGCTAGGATCAAGATGTTCTCGATAGAAAAATTAATCATGTAAAGCTGTTAAAAAAGAAAAGAGTTAAACGCTAAAATTGTATTTATTCATTTACACTTGTTATTGTTTTAGAGCTTCTTTCTTTAAGAATCTTGAATTTAAATCTGAGATTTTGTGAATGCATGTTAAATAGCTGGTCGCTCTTCTTGTTAAAATTAAAAAAAAAAGAGATAAATATAATCATTTGTGTGCGATTTATGATGCACAAGTAGCTAATGATGTTAGGTACAGGAATTAAGTCGAAGGAAATTAAGCAGTTAATTAGTGATGGTATATGTAAGGTTAGAGCATATGCCTATATGGTTCCTTTCATGCTCTAATCGCATCAATTATGAAGATTGTGTTACGATATAGGTAGCAGATGCCATGTTCACCACACACTCCCACCAACTAATTGTGTGGTTTATGTTTGTGGGGTTGAGGATGCAAACAACAGTAAATAAAACACAACTTTGATGATTATTTGCAAAAACATAGCAATTAATTGCAATACCCGACAGGGAATCTCATTCATGCACCGTTATTATCGCACACAAACACATTCATTTGCACCATTGAACGAAGGCTTAAAACGATAAACACCAATTATAAATATTAACTAATCTGACCCTGACATGAACTTCTCTATGTCATGATATAATATTGAACTCTGGAAACTAAAAGATAAGTTAAAATATATGGAATTATCAAGTTACTACAACAGTGACAAAAAGGGTGGTGTGCCAAACACCAATGTCATCATGCGTGAGAATTTCGAGGACTTTTCTATTCGGAAAAAGCAATTAGAAACCATTAAAAACTGTACAAGCAATCAATCGTGGGCAAAAATCGGCATAATATTCAACTATAAAACTTTTGAGGCCGACCAAATCGATCGTGTATACCCACTATTATTTTAGTTATGAACAATTTCTTCGTTCTTTTTATTTTTCAAAAAAGTTGTCCTGCTTTTATAATTTTTTTAAAAAATTACTCACAAATAGCTATGTAGTTTTATTTACACTCATATAAAAAATCTGTGTGTAACTAAATGGATTTAAATGCAGTGTCATCAATAATTCCTACACAAATTTTAAAACCTTGGGAAATGTTACAGTTTTTAGTTAAAAATTATAATATACTATAAATATAAAAAAATATATATGGGTCTTGAAGGTAGAGATGAGAGAATGACTACTTGACAAGGTTTGATGGATCATGCATGCATTCTTATCGTATGAGTTGAAAATTAATATTTGCGTTATTTTCTTGGAAGGTGGGCGCAGGGTGGAGGGTAGATACAGGTGCATGCATTCATGGTTTAGGTTTAGCTGCCCCATTAACTCCAACTATTTCCAATGCATAAGACAAATTAGCACCATTGAAATATATACTACACAAAATGCCTTGTTTGTATAAAGTATTTCTTTACAAAGCCAAACTTGAATTTGAATGCTTGCTTCCTGTGCTAAAATTTCACTTTACACACATGATCTTATCACATTTGTTAGCTTTCCAAATTCCTTCTCTTCCTCTACCCAAACACAAATAAACTATTCTATGTTATCTATTTTTCCTTTTCTCAATAAACGTAAATTGAAAGGGTTAATAATCAAATGTTTTATCATTGTTCCTTTTTTTATATTCTCATGTTAGGTATAGATATAGTTATATTTGAGCTTTTCCGTGAGTTCTTTGTGAGTCGTAGCAAAGGCAAGATTAGAGATGGGAATTCCATGATTCCTTCAAGCTTTTAATTTTTTTTTCCATACATTAGTTTATTTAAATATTTTTATGAATTAAATTTTAATAAATATTCTTTAAAAAAAATTAGATAATTAATTTATTAGATTTATTAACTAAATAATGGGAGCCAATAGATCTCACAATAAAAACTTAATTAATAATAAATTAGTATCATGCTTGTTAATGAAATTACACTTTTCTTATTTAAATACTAATGACCTCCACAACTTATATATAAAATTTTCATATGACTTTTCTTTATTCTTATTATTCAAATAATTTTATTCTCACTTAATATTTATAACATGAAATATAAATTATTAAATTTATTAATTTATAAATTATTATTACTTCTATAACCTATAAATGATTATAAAACCAATATTTCTCAACTTCTCTTATATTGAATTTTTGAGTCCGCGACTATCTGTGACTCACAAAATTAATTTATAATATTTCAAAACGGGTTTTAATTTATTAGAAAGAAAATTACTCATGACAATTGAATTGGCCGAATGTCATTCTTATGTTATTATCTTACATAATAAATAAATCCAGAATTGGATAGAGTATGCGGAAACTTCCTGGGAGCGCAGGTGCAAGGCCGCAATCCATGTACGAGAACTATCAGCTCCGACGTTTGACTTCTCTTTTTAATGTCTTCTACTTTTCAAATTCTCATTTCTTTCATTTGAATTGCACAAATAATAATTAATTTCGTTGCTTTATTGCTCATATTTCAATAATTAATTGAGCAGGCTCTCAAATATTAAATTTGGTCATTCTCAAACCTACTTTAACTTTGAATTAATTAACTCAAATGTTATGTCAACGTTGCAAATTTCACTTGTGCTTCTCATGTTATCTGCTTAATTTGTGGAGTTTATAATGTTATATTCTGCACGCATAGCACACTTTAATTCCAGTCTATTTTCACAGGAGGCAATCTCGAGTTCAATTTTTGCTAAAGACGTTAAATGACCGAATTTTTTAACTAATTTTCAATCATTTTTTTCATAATTTATATATGAAATATTTTGCCACGGTATTTAAATTTGGTTGATTATATCAGAAGGGCACTAATATATCCACATATAAAAAATTGGCGTAAGACTATCATTATCCATATTAAAATTAATTTTAAATATTAATACATAGTAATTTGTGTGGAGATTGTCAGCACGAAATGTCAAAATCGTATATAGCGTATGAATTTTGCTAAAAAGGAAATGATACGTATATATTGTATAAAAAAAGAAATGATACATATATACACACACTACTTTTTAGTAATTTGGATTCTTTATTATTTTTGTTAAAAATTAAAGATACTAAAATGAGTTAAGTTCTTTCACCTTGCATAAAAAATGGGTTTCGCCTTACATAAGAAATGGATTTACATATTCTTGACTTACAAAAAATATTTTTTATTCTAATTTGTGAATCAAAATAGATATAACAAAAATTATATTTATATATAAAAATATATGAATTTATTAAGTTGACTGTCATGCTTACCTAAAATGCAAATTATGGTAGTATTTCTTTACTTGTTAAACTTATGAATTAACTTGTCTTGCGTCATTTGATTACAGATAAGATGGATCGGGATAAGCTGACCAATTTTTATAGCTTTGATAAAAACAATTAAAATAATTAAAAAAATAAGTAAGAGAAAATAAACTTAAAAATAATAAAAAATAACTAAAGTTACAAATGTTTAATGGTGTGTAGAAACTATAATAGTGTATGTATCCAATATGAGAAAACAATATTAATTGTTGGGAGTTGATGCTGACAGCTTCAACAGATTAGAGATTTGTATTCAATGGGCGTCTCTTTCGGTTAATAAATACAAAATGCATTCCATTTCCATGAAAATTTTCACCCGAACACTGCCGCTCCACGTGATTCGCTGCTGCTTCTCGTTCTGATTGTCCGGTGGTTGTCCCTCTGCGGGACCCCTTACCTTCCCCAATTGCTGGGCCTCCCTGCCTCTATTTTCAAATTTCAAAAGAACTGTTTATAATTTGAATTGGCTTATTTCACTGTTCTTAATGGTCCATTTGCATCTCTGTTTGGCAATGCTCTTGTTAATGGAGGTTGATTGATAGTTATGAATCCTTAAAGAGAATGGGTGGCAAAGCATATGCTAGGACTGCAACCCCTTAGCAAGAAGATTCTAGTTGTTGTATAGCAATTGACGTACATCACTTCGGTCCAATTCTGCAGATCAACGTTTAGATGCCAACCACACATGTGGCGGAGTGCGGCATTGTAGTTGACAACACTTGCTGCTACAATGCCACAATTTGAGAGGAAAGGGACTCACAGCTCCGGTATCCTAATTAACTAAGTAGCTTTTGCATTTGATTCTGAATTTTGATAAACTCTCCTATATCCTAATGATAATTCTATACCTACATTTTTTAGCTTCTATTTGATATACATCCTTAAAAAAAATTCAATCAAAATGTCAGTTGACCAAAAATTAGTATAAGACGTATGCCTATAACCGCTCTATCTTAATGCCTGCTTCTACTTTAGAAATTTGCTGCCACGTCACAACAAATTCGGTTGCCCATCAATTACATGGCAGATACCAAAAAAGATAATTTTATTCAATATTTTTTAAATCAAATTGTGTATTGCACAGCACATTTCATATAATATCTACTTTTCATAAGAGACCAATCCATATCCATATTCAATCCTTTTTAAAAGTAACACTCTATTTTTATATTTTTATTTTTGTATAATAATTACCTTATAAAATTTAAATTATTAAATTTATTATAATAATTTATAAAATCATTGTGAGGAAACTTTTGGTAGAAGTAATTGAATCATTTTTAATATTACCTATTATATTTAAAAAGTTATCACTTAAAGAAAATATGAATAAAGATGCACTTCACACGTAAAAACAGGTAAGAAATAAAAAAGTTAAACTTGGATTAATTTTGTTCCCTATTATGTCACGTATTAATTTTTTTTTAGTTGAAAATAAAAGATAGATAATTATCAATTAATAAAGGATTTACCATAACATTTTTGGCAAAATTACATAGTGCATTTGCAACTTACCCTCTTATGATTTCAATTAAAGTGATTGACTCTCTTACGTTTTAAATTTTTTACAGTTCACCCGTTCTATCAAATCACCATCTAAACATATACTTGTTGACTTTTTATAAGCTTTTTTATTTACTCACATGCATCTTCGCATCACCTATTTTATGGATTTTGACTGTTATATGCCATTTACATAACTTAAACTTAACAATCTTAAATTATAATTTTAAAATCTAAAATTTTAAATCATAAAATTCTAAATCTTTAAATTATAAACTTGAAATCTTAAAATTATAAATCATAAACCTTAGAATTTTAAATTTTAAAACTCTAAACCCTAAATCATTTTTAAATTATACACTTTAAAATTTTAAAATTATAAATTATAAACTTTAAAATTTTAAATCTTAAAACCCAAATATTAAAATTCTAAATTTTAAAACCTTATACTTTAAAACTAAAATAAGTCAGGTGAGATGCATATGAGTTAGGTCAAAATACTCAAAAAAGTCAGCCGCCATCTATTTGGTTGGAGACTTAACCAAAAGGGTTAATTGCAACAAATTAGAAGTACAAAAGGATCAATTGATTAAATCAAAACCACAAAAGGTCAATTACACAAAGAATATAGTGCAAGAGGATATTGTGTAATTTAACCTAAAATTTTAATTATAGATAATGTAGTTACTAATCATAATAATTAATGAATTAATTTTTTACGAGTCCTTAATTATTTAAGGAAGCAATGATAAATTATAAGATTTTAAGAAGGATTGCAGCAGATGTAAAGAAGATCTAATCATTTTGGTAGTCAAATTAAAGAGTTAACATCCATTTTTATTTTTAAGTGGAAAGACAGATATTTTATCCCAAAACTAGACCATGAAGGTCCCGAGAGAGCAAGCTTCCAATATGACGAGCAATCCAAACATAGTCATAGAAAAAAAAGAAGAAGCAAGGCTTGCAAGACAGTGAGCTATACAATTGCCACTCGTTTTGAAATGCATGAAAGAGCAAGAATGTTCTTACCTCATAATAATTATATAAAGATAAAAAAATTATATAAAAAATTGATAATATTTTCTGAATATTTATATAATCTCAGGATATTATTTCATCAAACATTAATCTTTTTGAGTATCAGCTACCATTTTGTTGATGAAAGAAGTAATATAAACATTTTGCATCCGGATTCTTATCTTAGAGATTTAAAGATAGAGAATGTATGTTATTAAATAAATAAAGATAAAAGATCTTCTAAGAGATATAAATATGAAATTAAATGAGAAAAAATTAAAAAGTAAAAAGTAAAATTTATAAAATATATTTAAATATAAGTTAAAAAATAAATACAAATTACTAAAATAAAAAAATAAAGCTAAATATTCAAATTCAAAACATTTTCTACGTGAAGAACTCTTTTTTTCTCATTTTGGCTTGGGCTAGTGATTTTCTTCTGCCTCGTCCTTTTCGATTCCCCCCTGTTCCGTATTCTTTTTCACAAGACAAATAAAAAATGCAGCGGCACCAGCCTACGGAAATTGACGGCCACATAGGAAGTCGCGTGACAAGTCATTCACACGTGTCGTCGGAGCGCATGAAATTGCTCTAAATCTCCTCTTCAAGCGGGCCCCCATCACACGTCACTACCCTGCGGTTTTTTTTTTTTTTTTTAATTTGTTTCCTCCCCCTGTGTGAAACGCCTGAAGGCACACCCCTTCCTTTTCTAGCCAGTTACCCAATAAAAGAGACACTTCCCCACAATCTTCCACCATTATGCTATCGACTCAACACAAACCGGTTCGGAAATTTTAGGCGTTCTCTTTCGCCGTTACTTGTAATCTCTGTTTCAAAGTTTCTAAGGAAGGAGGAAAAAATGGTGGCTTTGGTTGCCCAGGAAAATGTTGTGGCATTGGTTTCTCGGACTGGCAGGGAGTTGCAGCGCTATAGAAAAGGTCGCCGCCAAGTCGTTGGGTTCGTCTTTTTCCTCTCATGCGCTATAATTTAAAGAAATGGGTATCATTGTAAAGATTTTTTCGTTCAGGTCTCAAGTTTTTCACGCATAAAGACTTGTGTTTTCTGGGATTTTTGCAGAATTCTAGACCATGTATAATTCCTTATCACTTTGTTCTTTTATGGGCAACTTGGAATTTTTTACGGAGAGGGGAAGAACAAGTTAAAGGTTTTACTTTGCATTAGTTTCTAAGATAAAAATGGGTTCTTTTCAGGGCTTTTGCTGAATTTAAATCATCTTCTGTCCAAGAGGCTTTGTTTTTCTGTGGACAAGAAAAAAACTTATTTCTGACAAAGAGAAGAAAGAAAAAGTTTAAATGCCTTGCCTTTGCTTTAGTCTTCCATTGAAATGACAGAAGAGGGAATCTGAATATACTTTGATGTTAAAGGAGGTTTTAAACTTAACCAAGAATTTGATCATAACATCGGTTGATTGTGGGGTTCTGAATTTCTATTGGGTAAAAAGGAATCGATTGATCAATCCCGGTTTACATTGCTGTTTTGTTGGGTTTCATTTAATCAAATTTGTGTTTTGCAATCATGCAGATGTATACCATACAGACATAAAACTGAGGGGGAGACTTCCTCTAAGAATTCTGAAGAATTAGAAGTTTTAGTTATCAGTTCCCAGAAAGGCAAAGGGATGCTATTTCCAAAGGTGCGTCTTTTGACACCAAAACCCAAATACTATTAGTCAATAATGAACACCCAAATGGCACATTGTCTGAATTTAATTTTTTTTCTCATTTGCATTATCTGGTTGACTAACGCCAGGGAGGCTGGGAACTAGACGAATCCAAAAAGGAGGCAGCTTTGCGAGAAACCATAGAGGAAGCAGGGGTGCGAGGCATTGTTGGGGTGAGGCCCTTAGTAATTGGGAGGCTTGAATTTCATAGCTATTGGCTACCGACTCAAAATTTGCAATTATAAAATTCATTACTGTTGTTTTGGTGTGTAGGGTAAATTGGGTAAATGGAGTTTCAAGAGTAAAACCCATGACACTTTCTATGAAGGCTACATGTTCCCTCTACTTGTTCAAGAGCAATTAGAATTCTGGCCAGAGCAAAACGTCCGTCAAAGAATATGGGTAAGTAAGCACTATTCAAAATGCGAACAGTTTGAATGTCAAAAGCAAATTTCTCTCTTTTTTTTTTTTTCTTTGTTTGAAATTTTCTGAACATTAAACAGTTTTCTGGATCTCATTTGAATTTCGTTTGTTTGGTATAGATGAGCGTTTCTGAGGCAAGGGAAGTGTGTCAACATTGGTGGATGAAGGAGGCTCTGGATAGATTAGTGAATCGTCTCATGCTTCAAAATCAGAAGTTGGGTCGTGAGAAACAAGTAGAAGTAGGTTCTTTAAACTGCAGAGCAGACGGGGATTCTGTCTTGTAAATAGCGGCAGAGGATAGAGCTATTTTTTTGGCTTTGTTTTACTCGAACCGCAGGATGAACAGGATGGATCCAAAGAAATGCCAAATGGAATTGTGCCAAATGAATAGAATATGTATACATAATAGTAGATCAAATAGAAATCGGCAAATTCCATTTTCTAAATAATTATCTCCATTTTAGTTGCAGTGAAATCCAGTTCTGGCTTGAGTGATTCTGCAAATATGCAATGTCGTTTGTAGTAAAAAATGCCATTGAATCTGAACTTTTGTATAGGTCTCCGGAATTGCATTTGTCAAAACCTATCTTCCATTTCTCAGCAAGCGTTATGATAATGTCTGGTAAATGAGAAGCCCCTGCAGTTTTCTGCATGATTAGGCTTTGTGAATTTCTGAAAGCCACTTTTCTTCCCCTTTGATGAAAGGGGAAAAAATGGAGGCCTCTTTGGTGGTTCTTGTCTCTCTAATATATTCTTCTTGGAATATTAAGGCTTGAATGCTTTAGTCATTTTCAGTTTTCATTTTGATGAAAACGAAAATGGTTAAGAAAATATGTTTAGTTAAAAAAAAAAGGTAAAAATATTTTTTGGAAAATGTTTTGGGTAAATTTTGAAAATAAAAAAACGTTTTTTGAAGTAGTTTTTCACCAAATTTTGAAAATGAAAATACTGATTGTGAAAACACAGTTGCATTTTTGTAATTAATAACTTCCGGGTTTGATGGTTGAATCACTATGTAGAAGGTTGGGGAGGAACTCTCACACATTGCTTTGCGTTTTTTCTACTGCAAGTCTAACAGCCATGGGAAAAAGCAATGGTCTGATGGCTTCTGCAACCTCTGCAATCACTGCCACAGTTGCTTGTGGCTTCTACTGCAACTCCAGCAGCCATGGAAAGAGGCAATGGTTGATGGCTTCTGCAGCCTCTGCAATCGCTGCCACAGTTGCTTGTGGCAAAGTTTTAGATAGAGCCTTTGTAAGAAGAACAAAGAGACTGTGCAAGATGCAAATTTCTTCGTTATTCTTTCTTTCATCATCTGAGGGAATGAAAGACTTCAGATTTTAAAGATGGCTACAAGCTTTGATTCCAAATGTTCCCATGTAAGCCGTTCTCTGTTTGGTGGGTTGGGCAATGATTTCTCAGGTTTGTTTGCTGCATCACAATCAGCCATGCAGCAAATTTTTAACTCTGTAGTTGCGCACCTTCATCCGGATGCAAGTAATGGTGAAGAAAAAATTGATGAAGTAGAACTAGAGAAGCTGAAATGGGCCCAATAAGAAGAGCTTACGTTTCAAAATAAGTGTGAGATTAATATTAGATAAATCAAACACATTTTTATTATTTTTATTTTTAGATAATAAAAATTATTTAATATAAATTAAACATATTTTTTATCATTTAAAATTTTTTATAAAGATAATTTTTAATAAAAATAAATTTAATAAAAAATAAAAAATATTATCACAAACCGCACCCTAAGTTTTTTTTTTTTTTTCAAATTTTCCGAATTGAGTAGAGAGATCCATCCACTAGCTCCTTGTTTTTTCAGTCGAAAGTCTCATTCTTTGTTCTAGGGGCTGAGTCTTTTTGTTTTGTTTTGGGTAAGTGTTCTGGGCTGAGTTTATTGAATCGGCTCGGGATAACAGGTTCAAGAACAAAGTCTGGAGGCCTGTAAGAGTTTCTATTTAGAAACTACTTTCCTAATTCTACTTCTATACCAACACAGCAGCAGATTATGACCCAACTCATCAGTCTTTTAAAACTGCCGTAGCCTTATAGCTTTCACTTTACTAGAAAATTGAATTCTGCTTGTTTTGAATTAGCATTTGGTATGTATTCGGATTTAATGTCCCAATCACTCCTAGTCGGTTGAATTCTTGCTAAAATTCTGTTGATCACTTTCATTCAGATTCAACAGAAAATTGACCAAAACTGATGAACACTCTTGCAGGTGTTCGCCTATGAGTTTTGGTATTTAAGAACCAATTCAACCTTTGGTTGGCTTGCTTGATCAAACATTTTTAAAATCAAATTTACTAATTGAAATCATAGATAATTATTTATATTTTAAATGTTAAAAGAAATGCAAAGTCTAAATTGTAAACCATCAGTCAAATATTTAACAATAAAATTTAAATCATAAAAATTAATTTGTATTAAATTGAAGAATACACCTATAATATAGCAACAACAAGAATTATACTCTGGCCATAATATTAAAGTCCTATCATATTTAATACCTCATTAATTATTAACAAATTAAGTATAAGCATTGAAAAAGAAGAATAAATACAATAAAACTCCATCCCCACTACAATTAGCATAAGAGGTAAATAAAAACTAATAATTTCACCAAAAAAATAAAAAATAATAAGAGAAAAAAACTATAAAACAAGACAAGCCTTAAAAAAAATGAATTTAAAAATAAAAATATCTTTTAAAGATTATTTCAAATTAGAAAGTAGTGGAGTAATATTCAACTAATGACATTTCATTTCTTCTTTATCATGAAGAATTACAATTTTTATTTATGTTGATAATGAAATATAAATAATAAAAAAATATTCAGCAAAAGCTTAGGTTAAAATGTCCTACTATGCAAAGAAATTGAAATAAAAGAAAAGTCAGGTGCATGCAAAGGTAACAAAGATTTAGGTTTGGTGGGTTAGAATTTCCAAACTCACTAGCCAAACTAACCTAATCAAGTAGGAGACTTTTTGACTTGATCAAACCTGATTATCCTACTCGACCCGCTAAAATAACTCTCTCTGCTCTTCCCCTTGTTTTGTGATGTTTGGGATCTTCTCAACTGAATTAAAATGAGCAAAAGTACAAATTTAAAGCTATTTTTGAGCAAAATGAGCAAAAGTACAAATTTATCATGAAGTAAACCGAATATAAGTGGATTTTGATCACTCCTACCCCTTGTGCCTTAGCCCGATGTGCACAAAGCATTTTCTTACGCGTAAAATTTTTTTTTTTTGGGGTACAAAAGTATACACAAAGTTTTGTTTTTTAAAGCTATTTTGTTTATACTTCAAGCTGTTGTTTTGAAAATTAAAATATACAAACTGGTTGAACCAATTGAACTAGTGATTTATTAGGTTCTCAATCTGGAAATAATTTTCGAATTAACTCACTCAATTTACTAAGTACGAAATCAACCAAAAATATCCAAATTCAAATAGTCATTGACAATATGAAAATAATGTTTTTATGATTAACTCACGAATATCATAAAAAACAAATTAATAAACTAAAAAGCTGATAAAAAAATCATAATATTTAAATTGGTTGTGAAATTATTTGGTTTATTTCGCACTTTTTTATTGAGGGTGTACGGTAACTCGATCTTTCACTGAATTAGGTAAGTGTGCACAGGATTGTGCTTTCTTTACCACATTCCATAGCTATTAGATATTAGCATTGTAAGCATCAAAATGAAATTGTATAAACTCAGTGTTTATAGTAACAAAGCAAATTAATACAGTGCCTATGTGGGGGTGGCAAACCAATTCTAAAAAGTGGGTGAGTCCAATCATTCCTTTCAATATCTCTACCATTTCTTCTATCATTCACTGCCAGTTCCCCACCGTTGAGACTTCTGCTTTCCGGGCCCAGTGAATTCTCCTATATATGGCGGTGGCCTGTTAATTTTGTATCCAATATGATAACAACATTTTTAAAAATAATAGAAAACAGATATATTAGGCCATTCATCTTGCTTATCTAAACCAAGTTGAATTAGATGATTCTTCTCATTTAAAAAAAATAAAAAAAGAATTATTACTGACAATCTTAATAAAATTTTAAAAATAATCTCAGTATCTACACATCTATAAATATATAATAAAATTACGAGGAGTTCATGATATAAAACATATTATATAAAGTAAAAAAAACTATAATGAAGAAGGTAAAAGTCTTTTTAATTTCTTGACAATATAACATCTTATAATTATATTTTTTTTGAAGTGAAAGAAGTTATGAGTGATAAAAATATAAAATTATGAATAATGGGTATAATTAGTGACTAAAAAATAGAAAAGGGGAAGTGGAGATTAAGTTGAAGCACATTCAAATTATAGAGCATTAATTAAGGTAAAGTTTATTCTTCTAGTTTTTAATGACATACCGGAAAAGTGAGACCTGGACGAGGGTGCTGGGCCACCACATATGAGCCGGCTCCACCATGTACTTCCTCAGCAACCTAGCCCAACCGGCTTGTAAAACCTGCCACAGGCAACAATCTTATGAATTGATATACAATTGCAAAACAAACAAAAATGGAGGCACATGCCTTGTAAATGTAAAACTAATAATTTAAAATAAACACAATAAATGAATAAAATAAATAGAGTAAATTACACTATATTTCTTTAAGATTTCTTCAAATAATACTAAATATTATGTTTGTTTAAAAGTTACACTCTACTCTAATTTGACCACATTGACCAACTTCCATCTATTATCTTGATGGAATATTCTTATTATAAGTTCTGACATTATCTTTACATATATTTATAAAAGTAAGCTTTAAAACTAAAAAAAATTAAGACTAAAATCTTATTTTGATCCCTGATAAGGTTCTTTTATTTTAGTTCATCATTCTTAAAAATTCTTAATTAGGCATTATAAAAAAAATTTATTTTTGGTGGCCAATACTCGATGGTAAAATCAATTTCTGACAGCTTTACTAGTAGATTTTAATCAGATAATAAAAGTGTTATAAGTAATATTTTACAGTTGATATTTGCATCTACTGGTAATACTATTTAATATTATCGACTGATAACTATTAGTAAAAACAAAAGTAATAAACAGTAAATTAATTAATTTATCTCGACAATTATTGTTTGATACTTTACTTTTACTAGTGGCTAAAAATCCCTAGAAGTTGAATTAAAAATGTATTTTATCGGCAGCTAAGACCCTAGTAAAATTTACTATAATTAAAATGCATAACATATTTGAATTTAATTGGTTGAAATATCCCTTGATAAAAATAGCTATATCTATTTTTGTATTTTTTTTTTAAAGGGACCGATGAAAGTGACAGAGATTTTCAATCTTGAAAATTTATTCTTGTTGATCCTAAAATATATGTTTTTTTTAGAATAATTATTTCACACGAGATTAACAAGAACAAATCTACGAGACTAAAAATCTCTATCATCTTCATAGGTCTATTCAAACCTACAAAGTAACAAATGATTGCATTAAAATAAGGTAGAGTAAATAATTATGCCTTATATATCAGATTATACACTACTTTGATATAATACAAATTGATAAAAATGTCAAAGATTTTACATATAATTAGTGCATTATCTTTACTATTAAGATAATTGTACAAAAAAGTTAGAGAAATTTAAGGAAAAATGATGGATAGATTGTCTACCATTTTTCCTTAAATTTCTTAGTCACTTTTGGGATAATTACCTTATTAGTTACAAAAATATACTTATTGTATAACAAATTTTTAACACTTCCATTAGTCCCTATTATATAGAAGCAATGTTGCGTGCATTCAAATATATAAGGTGCAACTCAACTTCTAAATTAGAACGTAATAAAACTAATATAATTTCTATGATTAGTATCAATAATTCATATATTCTAAAATTGTAAATCATCTACCCTATAATCATAACAATTTGATTAAGTTTTCTACCCTACAATCATAAGGGAAAGGAGAGAATAGAGATAGAAATAAGGGTCATGTGAGACAAAGATATAGAAATAGAAGTGAGGGAAGGGGAGAAAGGTTTACCCAAGTAAGGGAGGGAGAATGGTGGCCAAAGCTAGCATTGGAGACCCCCAACCACTGGTAGTGAGGATGGAAGTGAAGTGATGGAGGTAGAGATAAAGAAAGGAAAAGAGAGGAAAGAGGCACGGGAGTGAGGGGAAGTTTTTGAATTTTTATATATAATTACTTTATTGGAGGTTTTATTTGTTGCTAAAATAAACAAAATTTCAAATTTTTTTCACCAGTGGCAAAAACTAATGAGTAACAAATTTTGGCACCATTTTTTGAGCTTTACCGGTAACTTAGACCATTGATAAAAAGATTATACTACTTGTTGGCTACCCTGATCTATTGAACATTGTGATTCATGAATGGTCATAATATTACTAGGTCATTGGTAAAACTCAATGGTTGCCTCCCTTGATGCATTAATCACAAGGATTTTTGTACATATTACATTATTACCTGCAGTAAAACTGTTGGTAAAATAGAAACTATAACTTGTCTGTCTCGATGCAAAAGTATTCATATATGATTTTATTATTATCGGCTATAATGCCATTAGTAAAATAATTTGGTTGGCTATGTCGATGCATCAGTCACTATGATTCATGTACGGATTCAATATTACCAGTAGCTAACGGCTAAAAAAAATAAAATTGTAATTGGTTGGCTATCTTTATGTGGAGCGATTTATGTATAGTTCTATTATTACTGATGATCAATGCCCCCAATAAAAAGAAATTGCATTGGACTTGGCCATGTCCCGATGCATAGAAATTGCATGCATTGATCACTTGGCATATGTGCAGCATCTAATATCACCAGTAGCATTATTGCTAATAAAATGTTACTTGACCTCTGAGTGTACTTATCAATTAATATCATTTTATTTTTACTAGTAGTATAGTTATGAATTAAATAACACATAATTTTATTGGCAGTTTTATCGTTCGGTAAAATCCATCAAAAATAATTGTGGGTGGCTTTGCGACTACTCCTCCTATAGGTAAAATCTTTGTGTGTATATGTTGAAATTATTGCCAAATCAATTATTTTTGTTGTTATTTTCAACCAGTTTTGTACCCATAGGAAAATGCAATTTTTTTAGTAGTGAGGTCCTTCACAAATTAAAATAGCCATCGAATAAATCTCTTTTTTAGTAAACTATTAATGGTGTTAAGTGACTTGTTGAAATGGCACATTAACTTAGCTTATGTATTAATAAAGTTGCTACATCACTATTATGATGTGGCAACCCAATCTGTAAGGGATTAAAGTAGAAGTAATTCCATTTGTGAAGGACCAAAATAAAAGTAACCTCATTTGTGAGGGATTAAAATTAAAGTAGTGAGAAATCAAAATAGAAGTAACCTCATTTATGAGGGACCAAAATAGAAATAGTCCCATTTGTGAGAGGTATCAAAATAGGAGTAACCCTATCTATAAAGGGTCAAAGTAGAAGTAAACTCATTTGTAAGGGACTAGAATAGATATAACTCCATTTGTGAGGAACTAATATAGAAGTAACCCAAAAATTCAAAATTTTAAACCCTAACATTGAAAATTTTCAAACTCCTAGCTTAAACTGTGAAACCTTAAACCTTAAACCCTAAATATAAAACCTTAAATTACAAAATGTTAAACTACAAAATCCTATATTACAAATCCCTAATCCCTATACCTTAAACCAAAAAATCATAAAATCTTAAATTCTAAATCCAAATCTTAAACCCTAAAATTAAAAAACCCTAAACTCTTAACCCTAAACTATGAAACCTTAAACGTCAAAACTTAAATAGTGAAACTTGAAATCCTAAATTTTAAAACCTTATATCCTAAATCCTAAACTATGAAACCCCAAATTGTAAACCCTAAACCACAAAATCCTAAATTGTAAAATCCTATTACCATACCCTTAATTACAAAATTACAAACCCTAAACTATGAAATCCCAAAACTTAAGCTATAAATTATGAAACTCCAAACCCTAAATTGCAAAACGTAAACCTAATATTGGGTGAGTGATAGTCAAAAGTGAGATTTGGAGTTTCATAGTTTAGGATTTGGGATTTGGAATTTTGCAATTTAGGATTTCATAAATTAAAGTTTAAGGTTTAGAGTTTGAGGCTTGGATTTTGCAATTTAAGGTTTGAGATTTCATAACTTAGGTTTGGGATTTAGGATTTTATAATTTAAGGTTTCAAGTTTAGGGTTTCATGATTAAGGGTTTCAGGTTTAGGATTTTATAATTTAGGGTTTAGGATTTGAGGTTTTACAATTTAAGGTTTAGGATTTTAGGTTTTAAAATTTAAGGTTTAGGGTGTCATGATTTAGAATTTAGGGTTTAAAGTTTCATGATTTAGGATTTGGAATTTTGCAATTTATGTTTTGGGTTTAGGGTTTCATAATTTAGGGCTTAAGATTTTGTAATTCAAGGTTTAGGGTCTCATAATTTAAGATTTAAGATATAAGGTTTCACAATGTTCTATTCTCTTTTAATTTGCTTTTATGCTTATAAAGTAATTTCTATTTTGATCCCTCACAAAAAGAGTTATTTTTATCTTGATCGCTTACAAATGGGGTTACTTTTATTTTAGTCCTTCACAAATAAGGTTATTTCTACTTTGATCCTTTATAGATAGGGTTGCCATAAGGTGGCCATGTCATAATGCTAACATGACAACTTTAAGTCTATGTCAATTAAGTCAACGTTCTACATTAGTGATAACATGCCACATTACGATTTACTAATGGAACAATTTGAATGATATCTAATTGAATATGTGAAGGACTTGATTAGAAACTTTTGAAAGTGAAGGGCCAAAATAGAAGTACCCCAATCTGTGAGGGAACAAAATGAGGTTTTAGTCAAAAGTTAATCATAAGAGCATCATGCGCCCATGACACTTTCTATGAAGGTGACATGTTCACTCTAATTGTTCAAGACCAATTAGATTTTTGACTAGAGCAAATGCCCATCAAAGAATGTGGGTAAGTAAGCGCTATTCAAACTATGAATAGTTTAAATGTTAAAAGCATATTTCTCTTTTTTTTTTTTCTTTGTTTCAAAATTTTTTGAACATTAAATAATTTTCTAGACGTCATTTGAATTTTGTCTATTTAGGTGTTTATGAGCATTTCTAAGGCAAGGGAAGTGTGTCAACATTGGTGGATGAAGAAGGCTCTAGATAGATTATTGAATCACCTCATCCTTCAAATTTAGAATTTGGTGGCTAGAAGCACAGTGTCCATGAAGTGCGTAATGGCAAGGGTGGCAACCTAAACGGTGATTTGGGTAATGATGAGAGGTTTTGTATAGTAAGCAAAAAGTTGGTTGAGGAAGGATAACAAGGAACATGAGAAAAGAACCAAGAACCACTTGCCAAAAAGTCCATACAAGCAGGGTTGGGTCATTGGTGTTAGTCACCATTAACTAGACTTCTTCAATGGGGGAGAGCTTTTCTTCATACATAGCAATGGGGTTTTTCTTTAGGTCAGAATTCTTGGTGGCAATGTGGGCTATGAGAGATTAAAGATTGATAAGGTGGGGTTAATATGGTTGGCTAGGTAGAAATGCTTTTGAAAGAGTTTGCCATTCACTTTAGTGCATTTGGAGGGAATTTGGCTTAAAATATTTGAGTAAAATAGAGGCCAATAGCCAAATGCTAGTACAGTTAACTAGTGAAGAGAATTTGGTTCAACTTGGATGAGAGAGAACTTACTTGAGGACTATATAAGTACATTCAAAGGATGGTTTGTCTCCCTAGTAAAATGCAATGTTTGGTAACTTTAAAGTAATGATATCCAATGTGAACAAATATCTTCATGATATGCTGATAACGACAAACTTGGAATAAACAATTAATTTTTTTGGTTATTAATAGTTAATTTTTTTAAAAATAAAGTACTAATTCTAATCCCCTTTCCAAATAAGTTCATTATTGAGCAGCTAAATGTCAACAAAGATGCACTGGTTGGGGAGTTCCAAAATCTGATAAAGGTGGTTTCTTTTTTTTTTTTATAAATGGTTATGGTGGTATTGGTAGGACATACTTGTGGAGGACCTTGAGTTTTAGTATGTGCTCAAAAGGGGAGATTGTAATATGTGTGACTTCAATTGGTATTGCTTTTACATTACTTCTTGATGGTAGAACTATTCATTCTAGAGGTACAATTCTATTTGTTCATTACAATGAGTTGACTTGCAATATTAACCAAGGGAGTTCCTTGGCTGAATTAATTATTACGTGTAAGTAGATTATATGGGATGAAGCTAACTCCAATGGTTAAGAAGCAATGTTTTGAAACTTGAAATAGAACAATAAGAGACTTAATGCAATCTATTGATTCAATGTTTGCTAACTTACCTTTTGGTGGCAAAAGTGTGGTTTTTGCTGGTGATTTTCATCAAACTCTACTAGGAATTCCAGGTGATAATAGGTCTAATGTTGTATTCTCCTCAACTAGCACATCATATCTTTAGCAATATTGTTCTATTCTAGGTTTAACACAAAACATGAGACTTCGTCTTGATAACCCTGATGATGATATCAATGAACTAAAGGCCTTTTTAGAGTGAGTTCTTAAAGTTAGTGATGGTAAATGATCAAAGACTAATGATGGTGAAGCTGAAATTGATATCCCTTCTGATCTTTTGATTGATTATTTTGAAAATCCTATTGAAGCTCTTTAGAATAGTACTTATCCAAACTTTTCTTCAAGGTATATAGATGCCAACTACTTTGAGAAAAGGGTGATTTTAGCCCCTACTCAATATTGTTGAAAGAGTTAGTAGATTCTTGCTTGATACGGTTCTTGATGAGCAAAGATTGCACTTGAGCTCTAATTTGCTTCAGTGATGGCAAAAACTATGAAGATTTTGCTAATCAACATAGTATTTCCAGTTTAAATGGTTTAAAATATTTAGGGTTACCATTTCATGAGCTTGCACTTAAAGTTAGGGTTCCTATAATATTATTAAGAAATATTGATCAAGCTATTAAGCTTTGCAATTGAATCTAACTTATTGTTACTCAACTGGGTAGTCATGTTATTGATGCAACAGTTATTACTAGAAGTAGTTTTGATCAAAAACTTTATTTACCTTGGATGAATATGTTTTCTTTTGATACTCGACTACCATTTAAGTTTCAAAGGAGGCAATTTCCTATAGCTTTATCATATTGTATGAGCATCAACAAGAGCCAAGGCCAATATTTATCCAATGTTAGATTGTATCTTCCTAAACCAATTTTTTGTCATAGCCAATTTTATGTTGTTGTTTCTAGAGTAAAGACAAACAAGGGATTGAAAATCTTGATCCATGACAAGCATAACATTAGCCAAAGTGTTATTCATAATGTTATGTTTAAGAAAATTTTGTATAATGTTTATTAGATTATGATAGTTGTTTCCTTTTTAGCTGTATAGTTTTGTGCATATTAAATGTTAATGTTAAATTTTGCTTTTTATGCTTTGTAGTTGGGTCGCTATATGTACACACTACATTTTGGCCCAAGCTTTGCAAGCCCATTTGTTTGTCCACAAGCATTTCTTATCTTGCCTTGACCAAGCCCCAACTGCTCAAGAGGACCTAATTGAAGAAAAAAAGAAACCACATGTTGGAAATCATTAATTTCTCCTTATTCAAACTTCTGATTGTACAGCTCATTCCACGCGTTTTTTGTGAGTCCCCCAATTCCTCCCTTTGTTTCAGAAATAACGCAGGGACAAATTTCAAAGACGGACTTTAATTTGCTGCTTTCTCTTTGTCTGGCTCATAACTCCCCATTACTGCCTTGGCAACTCAGCACACACTCAACACTCCATTTGGTTTGCTACATATACAGGGGTCTTCACGAAGAAGGGAGGGTATTCTACACAAATAATCTTCAGATACAAAGGCTCCCTTACACACTACACTAAAATTTTCCTCGCCCATTAGAAACCCAGAACACTTACTTTCTTAGTCATCCTCTTTGTTAGGCACAGCTCATGTGTTGAGTCAGGATAAACACTTTCACGTTTGCACTGCTTATTCAAAGAGAACTATCCCTGTTCATCTCCTTTTTCCTTGCACCTAGGAGAGTACAAGCTGCTTTTGGAGGTTAGTTTCAGTCTTTCCTTTTATTATTTGATCTGTTATAATTCTTGTTATGAGAGGTGACGTTGGGTTTTGAATTTGGAATCTATAATGAGAATGAACTGTGATGTGGTATAATGCTTTATGTGATGACATAGTTGGGAGTAAGGTTGAGAGAATTGCTTTTTCCTAGTGAGAGGAAGGAAGAAGAAGTTTATCCTTTTAATCTGTCATTTTTATTTTTATGGGTCTTCTGTCGTGATCGACGGTGGGTAGCGTGCTGGATCACCGATGGTGGCAGTGGTCCACCACGCCTCGGTGGTGTTTCAAAATGTGAGCTTCAACAAGTGAAACCAGAATTGGTTTCTGGTTACAAAGGGTCATGAAGACGACGACCCATCAAATGGATATTTCTTATTTTTATTTTTAAAAAGGACTTTAGCGTAAGTTAAAAAAAAAAAATCTTGGCTGTGAATTTAGAATATTTTTCAGTTAATTATGAAATTTTTAGAAAAATATTGATAAAAATAAAAAAATTAAGAATATTTTTTATGTGTAAATATTTTCTTCTAATCTTTGTTTTAAACTTTTCTCCTCAGTTAAAGATAAAAGTTGATTCATATTTGAATTCATTTTTTTGTCTACTTATTTCAAAAATTTTTTAGGCTAAATTTGATAAAGTAGTAAATTTTAAATGTATTGCCATAAATTTCTTAATACAAACTTTATTTTTTCAACAGTTTTGGATTAAAAATAAAAGATGAAGAGCAAAATAAAAATAAGTCCATGGTTCAATTTTGTATTTTTCATTTAATTATGAAATTTTTTAAAAAAAATTAGGTAAAAGTAAATATATTTTAGAATATTTTTTAAGTTTATGTTTTGAGTATTTAGGATTTTTATTTAAAAAAAAAAAGGTTTAAATGATGGAGAAGTGGCTGAAATCGCCTGCAAACTGCAGCCCGATTTGAAAGAAGACAGGGCCTAGATTTCTGGGCATAATACGAAAGAGACAGAGACCATTTTATGGTCTAATGAGGGAAAAGGGGCCCCAATGGAATTTGGGCCCAAAGCTGAAAAACAATTCTTTTGGGTCTTCTTAAGTAGCCAAGGGGTTTAAGTAAATCAGACTTATAGTGCAGAATAGATCTTAAATTTTTTGGATTTTAATTTCTAAAAATGGTTAAGCCCTAATCCTTTTAATTTAGAATTTTGTAGTGGTCACTTTTATAAATTGCACTAATTTAGATGAAGAAGAGTTGTTTTAAATAATATTTTCAAATTCCCAATTCAAAGAAGGTAGGCTTCTCTAAAAACAAAAATAATTTTGACAAAACTACTTTAAAATCCCTAATTTTGGAGGGAAAACAGATTTTCTAAAATAAAAATTATTTTAAAGAAAATCCAAATTAGAAGGGAATAACTTATTTTCAAATAAATTTTCTAAATCTCCAATTTGGAAGAAGAGGTGTTCTTTTTAAAAAAATTTATTTTTCAAACCCCAATTTAGAAGGAAAGGGAGTCTTTTCAAATAACATTATTTAAAAAATCTCAATTTAAAAGGAAAGGGGTACGCTTTTCAAAAAGTATTTTATAAACCTCTAGTCTAGAAGGAAAAGAGGCATTTTTTAAAAGAGAAAAACACACTATTTTTCGAAAGCCCAACTCAGAAGGGAAAGGGTTGTTTTTTTTTTTTTACAATTTTACTAAAAGTTATTTTTGAAATAAAATATTTTTCTAAATACCCTTGATTATTTTAAATCTCACACTCTTGAATTAGATTTTTAACAAATGAACTCTTAAAATTGAATTAAAGATGAACTAACTTAGACCATTTTCATACCAAAAGGACGTATAGGAACACTAATATCTTTCCTACACGAAATTATCCTCGAACCCATTATCTAAAAAATGTAAACTATTATTTTAGTATCCTATCTCACCATTTTAATTAGATCAGTGGTGACTCTAAATTTTTAAATTTTTTTAAAAAAATTCATTCATAAACTTTCATTTTAGACTTATTAGGTCGCTACTATGCATCACATGTCGACATTATTACATCTCTATTATTTGTTTAATATCATATGTATTAGTGAATTCATGTTAAGTAGGTGTCTTGGTCCTCTTTCTTTTTATAAGCTAACTTCTCCCATAGCTTTGTTGTAGTGATGGCCACAAGAGATGTGAATTTCATAACAGAACCATCCCCATAAAGGATACATGGATACTACAAATTAGAATCATAAGGCCATGGAATGTCATTCAGAGGTAATCTACTTAGTTACCTACAATTAATATGGTTTTGTTGGATGAAAATATTTTGTTATTTTTAGTTTCATTCTTTGCTTGCTTTGTTTAATCTAGACATTTTTCATTATTCATGTTTTTTGGTATGTTTTTAGAATTTTTTTGTTTCCTTTTTTATTAGGGCAACAAGATCCATGGTGTCATATTAAAAAAAAGATCTTATATTAAGGCCGAAGGGTAAGTTGATGACAGGCGGTTGCTATGTTATTGACAAGTTTAGTGTGGGGGAGAACTCAAGAGAATTCTCGACAACTAAACATCCATTTAGAATCACCTTCCACTATGCTGCCACTATCAAACCCTACAATGCAAACATTCCTCACTTCTCTTTTTGATTTTATTAGCTTCACTAAAATTCAAAAGATGAAAGAAGTTAATTCTCACTTAGTGGGCATGATTCTTATTATTGATATGCTTCTTGATGCGGAAATGATAGGTAAACACTTTTAAAGCGATGTTTTGAGCTACGCATGCTAGGTGAGAGATATCTAAAGCTGAAATGAAAAAAGTAAAAAGTGAATCTAAGGCTAAGAGGGAAACACATAGGATGGACGTAGCAAAACGTATGTTGAGAAGCGTAGAAATAGCAGCACTCTCTTGATGTGCTTTGATCATCGATTTTAACTGAATAATAACAAGTAAAACTAAAAATAGGTATAATCATATTTTACAATTTTATTTAGTGTGCTTTGTAAGTTTTGTCTTAATTTTAAATTTGTCATTATATTACATATGTGATTGGTGCCATAACTGCATATGAGCTACTTCAAGAATTTCAGTCCTAAGGCACTTGTAGGAAAAAACTTGAGATGAACCTTGAGGATGAATGGTAGATTTGGCTTTTGCTGCACTTATTGTTGGGTTGCTTTAATTATGTATTACTAATTAGAAATGTCTATTATTATTGTCTAATTTTTTTTTTAATCTTCTCTTAGTAACAAGAGTTTAAAGCTAACTCATTTTGGTGAACTTGCCAAGGACATAATGAATTATATTTATGGTGGACCTAATAGCATTATTGTTATTGTTTAGCCAAGTCGAATCAAGGCTTACGAAGGTATCTTTTTCAACCACTATGAAATTAAATTGTTTGTATAATTACTTATTTTGTGTTATTCTCTTAATATGTATTTCTACTACTTGAAATCACATTGGTTATTGTAGGAGAAAACTATTTGTTAAATTTGTGGAATGGTACAAAGGTGTGGATGAATTGTATTATTCCTTAAGTTTTGTCCTTTAAACATAGACGATGTATTCTTTGATTGATACTTTTTAAATTCTTATATTGTTTTATAATAACTTGCCCTACAATGGTTTGTTAAGTGAGAGATTATACTTAGTAGTAAATTACTTAATAATGCTTATTTTTCTTCTTTTTCTATTTTACTGTCTTTCATTGAAACAACTACATTGTGGAAATCATTATTCAATATCATGATGCTATGCTTTTATTTTTGTAAGAAGAAAGGCAAAATTCACAAAGATGGAAATGTATCCAAGTGGATTGTATCTTCAAATGGAAATGCCATTAATTATGAAATGAAATAAATAAAACTAGAGTGTAGCCCCGTGCCTAAAAGATCATTTTCAAGTGCACTTGATGTATTAAGTATCATCAATTTAACTTAGTGCTCTATCACTTTAATTAAAAATTAGATAGCCTATGGTAGAAATAACTTGCACAAAACAAAATAACACTTCAGGCATTGAAGAAGAGCTTAATATGTTACCTTAACTAGAATTCAAATGACTTATGGTGAAAATAATATAAAACAAATTTAGGTTACTACAAAAAAATTTTGAATTTTTGGTAGCCAATATCTATTGATAATATAAGAAATTCATTGGTAAAATAAATTTTCAATAGCTGTTGTGACAAATATATATCGACTGACAAAAGTGTCATTAGTAATAATTTATAGTTGATATTTGTATCTATCGATGATATTATTAAATATTACCAACTTGTAATTGTTGGTAAAATAAAAAAAATGAATAATGAAAAATTAATTAATTTATCTCAATGATTTACATTTGCTAATTTAATTTTATTAATAGATATCATTCTCTAGATAAATAAAAATAAATATGCATCTAACAAAGAATTTGTTAATTTTATCAATGGATAAAACTCCTGATAATTGGGTGAAATTAAAATACACTAGATATTTGAATTTAATCGACTGGTATATTACTCAGTTAAAATAATCAACTTTATAAATTATTGACTACAAAAGTCTCCATACATTTTTTTTCCAGAAAGAACTGATGAAAATGTTAAAAATTTTAAATCCCAAATATCCTTTCTTACTAATTCTAAAATAATTATACTATTAGAACAATTATGTCAAAAGAGATTGGCAAGAAAGGACCTTTGAAATTGAAAATTTCTAACACTTTCGTTAGTCTGTCCAAACTTACAAAGTATAACAAACAATTATATTAGACTTTATAATCAATTAATATTACGCTTGAAGCAAAAAAGGAATTCAAACTTACCATTATGGATAATAAACAAAATAAAAAATCAATGGCCTAAAGCAAAATCAATTAACACCATGCTTGAATTAAAGGAATTCAGACTTACCCTCAACAAATAGAAGCTATATATCTACCATTATCTCCTAAGCAAGTCAACAAATAAGAAATTGAAACTAAAACACACAAAACTCTCTGTAATAAATTCAAGCACATCATTTTTCTCTTTTTGCTTAACAGCTTTGGCTGAACTCCTCAAGGAATTAAGCCTTATAACTTCACAACTTTGCATGCGCATAGAAGCTATTTTCATATGATAAAGAAGCTATCTTTCTAAACAATCAATAGGGATAAAATTAGTAGCAACAAATCCACCCATCAATAGAAGAGAGTAAGGGGAGGAGTAATGGCAAAAACATACTTGTCTGTTGATCATTGGAGGAGGCCAGAGGAAGGCCAAAGAGATGGTAAGGGAGAGAGGGGAGATAAGAGAGTAGTAAAAAGAGGAGATTTGTGGCATCAATGGGTAAGAGTAGGAGTCCATGTACTCCTTTATAAAAGTATTTTATTAGCAACCTTTAGATCGTCGGTAAAATTTAAAAAATTTAAAAAATTTTTAACTGGTGGCAAAAAAGTAGTGGGTAATGATTTTTGGTACCATTTTCACAGAAGTTTTACATTGCCAATAAAAAAAATTCATAATTGTTGGTACCCCTAATGCAACATAGCCAATGATTTGGATTTTTTACTGACCACAAATATTGTTAGTAAAATAAATTTGTATCCTATTGGTTGCCCCAATACATAGACGAGAACCATGTACGTTCCTAATTTTACCAATGGATATAACTACCAGTAAACCTATGACATAACCCTTGACTAATTGTATTAGTGGCATAGTTATGGGTAAAATAATTTGGCAGCATTTTAATTTGTGCTGGCGGTTATCGATAAAATTAAGTTGCACTCTTTGGTTATCCCAAGGCATGGTTTAAACCATTGGATTTTTATGTGAGCTTTGGCTACCAGTAAAAATAAAGTAATACCTTTAGTGCCATTTTTACAGCTAATTGGAGACACTTGAATTTTTATTGGTAGTCATAGCCACTAGTAAAATTAAGTTGCACTTTGTAGCTACTCAAGGCATGGTGTAATTAAACCTTCATTTTTATTACACTCGAATTTAGCCGCCAATGAAATTTATTGGTGTTTCTTTGTTACCCCAAGGTGTATTTAAAACATTTGATTTTTACACATGGTTTATGCTGTAATAAAAATACATAGAAAATTTTTATTATATTTCTATCGATCAAGTCACTAGTAATATTACCATCCAAAAAAATAGCTGGTTAATCTATTTGTTAAATCTTCCTAGCACTTCACAAGAAATTGGTGTGTAATTTTTGGGTAGTATTATCGACAGATTTTGTTATTTGTGGGTAAAATGATTTTTTTTTTACCATCTCGTATATATTTCCTGCATATTTCACTAGTAAAATTAAATTTTTTTATTTTTACTTGCATTTAAAATATCCATTGAAAAGGAAATCAAGAAATTTTTTGTAGTGGGTGAAGATCCAAAAAAAAAAAAAAAAGCTCATTAATTCCATAATAAGTTGAACAAATATGTTGTAACAGTAACTTCTAAGGAGAGACTCAGCTTACAAAGGAACATGCAAAACTAATTCAATAATAGATCAATCAACATAGGATGATGTCAATAGACCATGTAAAATTTTAAAACCTAGCCATTAGTTCCTCCTTTGTGATTTGACTTGGCTGTTTACTCCATTGCTTCTTTAACAATTATAATTGCAAAGGAAAAATTTTAATCAATTACAATTCAATGGAAGGGACAATCTCATTGTTATATACTTTTCTCAATTAAATTAAAACAATGATTTTATGTTTCAAGCAAAATAATAGTCAAAAAGTACTTATTAACAAAACAATGCTCAGCATATTGGCTTGTTGAGAATTGGCAAATTCTAAGGTACATAACCCTTAATGCGTATGCGATAGTCCAGCTTGCATATAAATCAAAAGAACAAAAGAAACAGTAGTAAAGTTGAATAAAAACAAACCCAAAAGATGGAGAAAATAAACATAGCAAAAGCATAATTTTTCTCCATCGCAACAACCATCTAAATGGAAAAAAATAGTAAACCAACAAACTGCCCTAACACATTTGTACAAAGAGACAGTAAATTAAATTGTTGCTCATAGCAATCTATACAGGAAATCATAAAAAGAAATCTTGTATTACATATTAACATATCTGTTCATGACAACATAAACAATGACTTGAATGGAATTCTGGTCTGTCTACATGTACCTTAACATTTGTTATTGTTTAACATTTATGTGACATTCTATTATTTACATACACATTACTTGAGAGAGATCTAAGATAGACAAAAATTAGACATGTAGGTGGATGGCAATTCTCTTTATACATAAATTTCTAGCACATTTTCTTAATGGTTTGTTAATGTTACAAATGATTGGAATTTTACAGGTTTTGTATCCTTGACTATTTTTTCTTTATGTAGGCTGACATTTAATCTGTTAACAATAGCCAGCCTCTTAATATTAGTCAAGTATCAAGTGCAAGTGCAAGTAGATATTCATATGTTAATGATTTTTTAGATGCTTCATTGAGAAAAAATCCGTTAGATTAGAGAAGAAAAAGAGGTTAATTCAATCCCTTTTTTCTTTAATGATTGTGTTTTCATGAATTTGCAACATGTAAACAAGAGTGATTTGGCAATTATTTTTGTTTTGTAGCCTAGGAAAGTGATAGTGGTTGCAATTGTTCATAAGGTCATAACTTCTAAAAATTGGTTTTATGAATCTTGCAATGCATGTTGGAGTATGGTAGAACTGAAAAATGATGTCCTTTGGTGCAAGAGTTGTTTGAAGACTCCTTTCCTTGTAATTTCAAGGTTTGTTTGTTAGTCATTGATTATTTTTAACATTTGAATGAAATTTGTTGTCTCATTGATGATGTTCTATTTACAGATATAAGACTCATTATATGGTTATGGATATCTAAGCAATAGTGCATGTTTTGTGTTATCTAATAAGTTTTTCAATTATTCCACAAATGATCTTTGTAAAGAGCTTATTGAGGTATAATAATTCAAATTTTGTTGCTTTCTATACTTAAAGTTTATTGTAAATGTTAGTTGTTTTAATATATCAATTCTTTTAAGTAATATACTTTTTCCTAGGCTAGGAATGAATATGATTTTCCTACTACCCTTCACACTATATTGGGCAAGAAGTATGTGTTTTTGGTGGACATTAATAACGACTTTAACATAGTTGTCACAATGTCACAATGCGGAGCGATGATTCCATGTGAAATTCTCTTTTTCATTTTTTGAAGCAAGAGGAAAATGGGTAAAATAAAAATGGAGTATTTTTAAGGATAAGATTAGACACTTATTTAAAGATGATCTATATTTCGAATATTGGGTTTGATGGTTAATTATGTGTATAGAAATTATTAATACTCTAAATACCCTTTTGATATCTAAATTGTCTAATTAATTTGTCTAGCTTATATTTGACATTAGTTTGAAATTTGAAATTTTAATTTTAAAAGGGATATTTTGAAAAACACACTCCGGTCCTTTTAGGTTGATTTTTTCTTTTTAATTTTATTTTAGAAAAAACAATTTCCTTGTAAAAATTTCCTATTCCTTTTAGGTCAAGATTTGTTTTAAAAAATAATTTCTTTATAGAAATTTCCCATTCCTTTAAGGTTGAAATTTTCATAATTTTAAAAAATAATTTTCTTAATAAATTCCCTATTCCTTTCAAATCAGGGTTTGGTAAAAATGAAAAAAAAAATGCTACGATCAAAATTGATGGCACTATTAGAAATTCTAGATGAGATCTGAGAAACAGTCTCTAGGATCTTTGAAAAGAATCTACAATGCTATGTTTCAGCCACATCAATTCCACCTCCCTTTTATTTTTTTGTCCTTATCACAGGCAGATTAGATCCTATTCATGTTCCCTCAAACTAGTGGATGCTCTAACATTTAAATAATATCACCCATGCTTCTATATCTTCAAATAAGGCCCAAGTTAAAATTAATTATTAATAATTTAAAGCACACATGTTATTAAAAGAATTATGCACGTACCAAAATCAAGATTACCAGATAATATGAACAGCCCTCCAACGTGACCACTTGAATGGGCTGAGCATATAAGAGATTGTGTTTAAAAATTATAAAAGAGACACAACAACACCACATAACGCCCTAAGAAACACATCAGGCTCCACCAATGGTTATTGACAATTGTCACTTTAAGCTCTTAACTCGATGGACACGTGAATCATCATAAAAGTCATGAAACAAATCATAAATTCAGCCAAGAGACTTGCTTTAAATCAAGAGGTGGAACCTAAAATAGGTGGACATGAAATAACTAACCCACCTGTCAAACTATTTAAAATGGGCGCATAAACATGGCATAAATAAAAGAATTGAGAATTACAAGGCGAAAAAGACTAAAGCGGTAGTGGAGAATCGTAGAATCTTATTCGGATGGATTCACGTTCTTTGAAATCTCCGTTCCCTTTTTGAGCCATGAGTGTGAGCGAAGCTTCTAGAAAGCTGTCAGTGAGTACATTGTAGAGGGGCACGTGAATAGGCTTGGTTTAGGGAATTCTTGGCTCAATGCATGAGCCTAGTGCCTAAGCGTAAGAGTGAGAGGTGAAAAAAGTAATAAGTGTGGGGGTTGTATCAGGCCGTGAGGTGGAGGGTGGTCAGTGATTTTAGGCTAGTCTCTCTGTATGTTGAGTGGATTTTTCTATGTTGGGTAGGAAGGTGAGTGAAATTTTCAAAGATTTTTTCTGTGTATTTATAACTGTATTTTAAAGTAGTTTCCAAATTAAAACTCTATTTCTTCATCTTTATATCCTAATTTCTTCTATCTTCTTTTATTTATCACTTATCTTTTAATGTTTTAATTACTTAAATCTTTTGTTATTATTCTTTATCTTTTGTCTTTTAATCTTTTATCTCTTCTTTTTTACTTTATCATCTTTTATTTTCTATTATTTATTTTTTGTTATCTCTTTGATTTATTTCATTCTTTTCTTTTTCTTCATTGCTTATTTTTTTTATTATCTTTTATCTTTTATCATTTATTGTTATATCTTTTTTTATTAGTGTTTTATTATCCTTTGAATTGGTTTTATTCCCCACATTTTTTTAATTCTTTTATTTATCTTTAATTATTTCCTCATCTTGCATTTATATTACTTTTGTTATCATTTTATTTTGTTATGGTTGTTATTTATCTTTGGATTTAACTTTAATGTGGATTTATCTTAGGTTTGAATTTTATTTTTGGGTTTTAATCTTATGCTTATCTCAATTTTGGGTCAACTTTTATTTTTAATTTTTAGTTTAAATTTTATTTTGGGATTTCATTTCAATTTATTTTATTTTCGTATTTTTTTGCTTGGGCTTTGGATTTGGCTTAAAAATTTGGTTTAAAATTAAAATAAGTTAGACAAAATTAGATATCTACAATAGTCAAGAAGTTGCATAATTACACTATTGTGAAGACTTGTGATAATCAAAGAATTATTGATAAATTTGTTGCTAGCTCTGTTCTAAGTCAAGTATGTGAATACTCTTTGTTTAATAGTTAGTTCATTGTTATCATATTTTAGATATTTTGTTTATAATGTTTCTTTGGGTAGTGTTGTGATGATCTAGAAATTTTTGGTTTTTCGGGAGACTTTGTGAAGAGCAATTGTGAAGCAAATAATGTTAGTATTATTATTTTTCCTTATTTTCAAGTAGTTGCTTGATACTTAGAATATTGACATTTGTGATCAATATTATTTTTGAGTGATTTGACATGTAAAAACAATGTTGTCCCTCTTTTGTAGTAAGTTCTGTATATCACTTGTGAGAATGATTTTGAATTCTGTTCTACTCCATCTAATTCCAAGATCAAGGGAAAGGAATGAGATATGAGTGCTCAAGTTCAAGGCCTAGCAGAAGTTGACTCCTCAATTCTATATTTCTAAAACACTCAAACATGTGAAGATTGAAAAGAAGGATTTAATTTCTTGGTGCTTGGTTTATTTATTTCATTTTCAAATATAACATTCATTTCGTGCTGCTTGAAAGTAGATTATATTATGGTCTATTTATACTACCTTTAAAGATGATTTCATTTTGTGAAGAAAACTTTTTGTGCTACGTAAAAGCAGATTATATTATTGACTATTTATGATGCTTTCAAAGATAATTTCTTTTTGTTACTTGATAATAGTTTATATTGTGTACTAATTTACTATTGTCAATTAATGTAATCTTTTTGCATGTAAACATATTTCTTTGCTAATGTGTGAACAATGTCAAAAATATTTTATTTTTTGAAATTTATTTTTGATTAATCTATCATCTACCAGTATTATTAAATTGTATCACATTTCTAACCTGTACAAAGCATGGACATAAACACTAATTTTCTCTAAAGTCACCAAATTTAAAAAATTTCAAACTAAAGGGATCTAATTTCATTTTCTTCAATCAAGTCAAAACTACCACATAAGTCATCATTAAAGCGTTTGATGAGACTAAAATTAAATTTTGTTCTTAATAAGAGAGTTGATAGAGAAAAATTTTGACCCGGGCCAAATCATAAATTCAATCCAAATCAAATTATAAATCATCAAAATAATTATAATTGTATAGTTTTACATATAAATTAAAGAATAATTGAAAAGATCCAATTGGTCAATGAATAATTTATTGTGTTTTTCATTATTAATTAACAATACTATTTATATAAAATCAGATTCAGTGCAGTTAATGTTTAACAGCAGAGAGTGACTTTAGAGAATGATAAAAAAAGAGAATCAAAATGTAAAAGCTTGAGAAAAATTCTCTTTATAATAAAAATATATTTCTTATTTTTTCTATCTCTTTCAAATACAGATCATTTGATGTGAACTCAAATGACTGTAAGCAAGAGAATGAAAAAAATTTAGTAAGAAAAATATAGTGAGAAGAAATAAATAAGAGTCACACATTAAATTATAAATCAAGATAGAAAGAAAGCTAATCAAATTAAAAAAAAGTCAAAGAATCTAAATTTTTCTCTTCCTAAAATTATTGTAATTAAAAAATTTTCAAAGTTAAAAAAAAGTCTAAATCTCTGTTCATACAAATACAAACAGAAAAGGAGGGGCAACATTGAGAGAGGGAAAGGTTATGGAAAATTCGCCCATACTCCTTGGTTTATTCTTCTCGAAGTTTAGAACATCTAATTATAGAAATTGAAAATCAATATTGTTTTTGTCATGAAACTAACTTAATAGCTGTCTCTGAGTGTCTTTGTGCATGTGTTTATGGGATGCAAGTAGAGCAATTCCGCTCTCACATCATAAAGAGCACAAAAGTATTACTATAAAATTTTATAAAATTTCTTATCGTGTATGGTGTGAACGCTGATCGTGCGAGAATACAAGAAATGGAATCTGTTTAGAAGTCAAGATCATGTTCACATTGAATAATAAATAAAAAAAAATCATGTTCACATTGAACAAAAATAAAAAAATCACGTTCACATTGAACCAAAAATAAAAAAAAATCACGTTCACATTTGAGGATGGATCTTGACACAATCTGCCAAGAACTTACATAAACAGAGTAGTTATTTTAATGGGCCATTTCCATGGCCACAGCTACAAGATAATGCTAACAACTTAGCGCAATACTTTTGTACTTTTGACTAATTTTTTTAGAGGATTGCCTGCTTACGGTGCATGAACTTAGAGCCAGTCAGCATGAACAATCTGATCTCCACTCAATCAGAGACATTATACAAAAGCTTACTTAACCCCTTTCCGAAAATGAAGAGATTTATTTTTACTTCAATACTATGAGTCTATTTAATTATTAAGGAAGGAAAACAAGATCTTTATCACATGGGCTAGGGCCAATGAGAAGCATGGATTCCAAAAGAGCCCGACACTAACCAAATATATAAAAAGCCAAATTTGTTAGGCTTCAAATCCCTTTTTAGTTGTAAGCACTATAAACATGGTATGGTTATTTTTTTTTTTATTTAATGTTTCACAAAGTGATATGTCATATTGCAACCTCCCCTTTTGGACTTGGTAATATGTCACTAACGTACGGATTGTTCCCTCTTTACAACAAGCTCCATAAAAGACGTGCGATGGGCATTCCAGGCATTCCATAGTGTCCTAGCATAACAAAGAACTCTGCGGGCACGTGCATATGCTGTAGTGTGTTGAATGTAGTCGTAAGGCTCTCTTTCATGATGTATTTGGTAAGTTTATTTCCAAGTGAACAATTAGGGTTAATCTAATTCAACAGTTATTGGCCTCATTTTTCATAAAAAGTGCTCTGAAATTTAGTTCTTATCACAGTTGAATTATCCTCTTCCTCAATTACTTATAATCTATTTTCAAAAAAACTTAATGGCCAATTAAATATGATTATAATCTATGAGAAAGAAATATACTGTTATTATATACATGTAATTAATTACCAAAGCATACAGAGAACAAAGAAGTAATACATGTTTGACGGCGTTGAACAATTAAGCATATTGCATAATTATACTTTTATAGTACACACACACACACACACATATATAGACACACACATATTATTGGATTGCCTATATTCAGTTCCGAAATTAAGAAAATATTTTATATCAATGAAAAATGCAAATGGCTTACATTGACTTGCCATTTAGTTAAGTGGTTAAATATTGATACTTTTACATAGTTTTATGAATATTTATAAACTTATCAATATTAATTAATTTTTAATTTATTGGAAATTGTGTTATTCCGTAATGAAATTGAAGGATTATATGGTTGATGTTTGGTTGTTTAAATTGAAAGCAATATCAATTTTTAAATTGATTAAAATGTTTTTGAATCTGATAAACAGTTCTAATTAGACAAAGACAAATAGTAAAATTGTTCAACAGAAATTGAATAATTTAAAACACTTGGAAGACATTTGAATATAGTCAATCATGTCATTTATCAAAGTAGGAAATGGAATTTTTTTTTTCATTTTGACGATTTTTTTTTAATTTTTCTCTATTTATTATATGTAGATTTTAATTTTTTTTAATTATATATATATATATATCACTTACTTAATTCTCTACTTTTCTTTAAGAAATACAAAAAATCTTGATGCAAACTTAGATTCCTATCGTGTTTAAATTAAGATATCATGTATTGCACTTATATAATAAAAGAAGAAGAGCTGTATAACAACAATAATTATTTTATGACAGTACTGATGAGAGATATACGTGCAAAAGTTAAACATAGTTTAAAATACATTCTAATCGTCCTTCAATCTTATTCAAATGGAGCATCGTCTTGCACTCATCAAAATATTATATAGTAATTGTTAACAAAAAAAAGGTACAGCAATATTTAATTGATTGAAATAAACTCCTCATACCGCAATCAATATATATTAATTATCAATGCAATACAGTTTTTTTATAAAATTGTTATAGCTTCTTTAATTTGTATCACCATTATCATCCAGAGTTGGTACTGAAAATAGCAATAGCTATAAATATTAATATATATACATATATGTAAGACATCATAACCAGCAAGGCACAAGGGAAACTGGCTTCTAATTTCTGTTTTGAACAATACCCACTTGCAATGAATAACATCTTTCAGATAAATATTCCCATATAAAACCATCATAAGCTAATGGACAGCTAAACTATAACTGTCGCATCCTGTTTCTAATTTCTCTTTCGAACACTACCCACGTGCAATGAGTCACATCTTCCAGATAAATATTCCCAATATAACAATCACAAGCCACCAAATCCAAACGTTTTGTCCTCAGTAAAAAAACTTAGAAGAAAGTCCTAGTAGTCAAATAGCTCCATCTTAGTTTATGCTATACTCAGTCCAACTTACCATTTTATTCGATAGTAAACAGCCTGAGAAATATGGCAATATAACAAAACAAACTAAATAGAATTAATGTGGGTTTCTAATTTGTTTGGATTTGGCTTCAGTAAATTTTTTTAGTTGGTTGGTTAGGCCTGCAGCTTCAATTTTGTTATTTTTATAAATTAAATTTTATTAAATATTTATTTATTATTAAATTTATTTAAATTTTATAAATTAAACAAAAAGTCAATAAATTTACAATTCAAATTACATTTTGTACTTATTTAATAAAAAAATTTAAATTAATTTTATAATTACTATTTAAAATATCTATTTAAAAAATTCTTTTAAGCAAGAAATATACTTTAAAATGATTTATATTTTATACATATAAGTAATTTAAATTAATTTTATATATTTAAAATAATAGATTTTTTAACTTTTTATTATAATTACTCGATACACTTTACTATATTTTATTCAATATATTTTACTAAATATTTAAATAAATTTTAAAAAATCTTACGTTTAATTATATGTTCTTTTATCTAGTAAGATCATCTATAGCTGTTTGATTTTACTTTATAAAATGCAGAACACAAAATTCGGGACTGACTGAGGTCATTCGCACAATGATTTTTCTATTAAGGGGTGGACCGAGGTGCAGGTCTCCCATAATTGATAAGCAATCGAAAGAGATAATATTAGAGAGAGAATTTTCTTATGGCTAGAGTAGACAATTTTTTTGTGTACTGGAGTAGGTAGACACCACCTAAAACCACTAATTGTTTTTTATGCCCACAAAACCGCTTTTCAAGTTTGCCCAAATAGGAGGATTTTGGTTGGGTCCCTTGTCCTACAAAAACCAGTTCTAGCTTTCCATATTGGGCATAAAATTGCATCACAAAGTTCTGCTTCACACATACACAAGACTTTCCTTCTCCTGCTTCCTCTTCTGCTGTAGATCTCCTTGTTCTTCTTCCCCTCAAAAGTGATTCCCATAATTTTTTTGTAAGTTCCTTTCATTCCTAACTCAGTGCTAGGTGCTTACTACTATTAACTGCTTTTTATATATACATATATTTTTTCCTGATTGTGTTTGGACAATTTCATTCAGAATTTCTCAACCAATTTCTTCAAGATTTCTCTCAACTTTGAACTGATTACTGTAATTTTTTTCCACGGTTTTGGAAGTAGTTTTATTCATTGATCTAACAGGCTCGAAGGAGAATATAAAAGATGGGAAGAGGAAAGATTTTGATTCGAAGGATTGACAATTTGACTAGCCGGCAAGTGACTTTCTCCAAGAGAAGAAATGGGTTGCAGAAGAAAGCTAGAGAGCTATCAATTCTTTGCGATGCAGAAGTTGGATTGATTGTGTTCTCCAGCACTGGCAAGCTTTATGAATATGCAAGCACCAGGTTATCGATTTCTGGCTCTCATTCTTCAATTTAAACTTTTATTTCCTTTGATTTCTTTTTATGTGCTTGCTTTTGAACTCATCTTTGCATGCTTTCACCTTTTTTGTTCTTGGAAAACACTGTTGTTTTAGCTGAACCGGTAAATATATGCAAGTTGTGTTGTGATTCTCAGATATATGCTTTGTGTTTGGTGTCAGTAGAGCGCAGAAAGCATAATATTATATATTCCCACTCTTAGTAAGAGTATCTGCCACCCTAATTGCTTATGTATTTGTCTGTCGAATATATGTATTCTTTTTTGCCCTCTTTTTGATACAAAAATTGCTTAGGTTTAATATGAATATATATGCGTACATGTTGGTTTGCATGGTGGTATTGTCATTCCTGCACGGTAAAATCTGTGCAGGAAGAAAAATAAAAAGCATTAGCAGAGCGCAAGTCTTCTTTTCTCCCTTCATCTGCTGATTACTCTCAATTATCTTAGCACCAAAAGTTTTCTCAAGAAAATATAGAACTCAGAGATATGCAGCAGTCTACATCTCTTTTAATTAATTTCAAGAAACAAAAAAAAACCCAAAGCTAAGCCTCAGCTTTCACACTTTATCTATGAATCTATTTCAGTTTCAAAATATAGCTACAGTTCTGCATTATATCATTGCTGGTATCCTGAAACTTCTTGCACGAAAGCACGCACAATATACAGTGCAATGCTTGCATGCTATAGTACTTCGAAAGCTATACTAGGACTACAAATTGAGTGAGGATATATTGAAACTTGAGTTAAGCTTTGAGAAATAGTCATCCTATCACCATACCCTTATTTTCTCATAATTCTCATTTAAATTGAATTCCACAAATTCATATATAGGAACTAACTAATTTAGCAATTCTTATACTAGGTCTGAATATTTTATTCTCCCACTTATTGTGGAAACAACTTTTCTCAACTAAAAATAAATAGAAGATTCTTGCATGAGATTTTTAACATAATAGTCTTCAAACAAACTTCTAGAGAAATGAGCTGCATTGTAATGGATTTGTCCAAGTATGCGTGCCAGGCAAGTTTACCATTAGTTAAGGTACAAAAGCTTACAACGACAAACAGTATTCACACATTGGCACAATTGCACACACAAATAAAGACCCACGCATAGAAATTTATCTTATGTAACGATGTGTATATATTTACACATCTTTGTGAAAGCTATATCTTTAGTTTGTATTTTGAGGAAAGGCCAGAATCGGGTTGCAACAAGTCCATTAGCATGCTAGCACAGTTATGCCCTTCACTCAAACCAGACACTAAATGGACTGCCAAAGTAGCCTTACATTACAAAGACTGCCACCCAAATGTTACGCCCCTTTTGTTCTACAACTAAAACCATTTGTTTTTAGACCGGAACTTTGGCTTGCATATAGTAATCTTTTTACCTTCTTTGGGTAAACTGGGATGAATATCAATTATATATTAATTGAGAAATATATATATATATATTATAGGAATATATGGTATTTTTTTACTAAATATACTATACTAATTATATTATAGATTAGGTATAAAAGGTCTTTATTAATTTTCTTTTAGTAAGAGGGCAAGTGTCAAGAGTTTTGAGTAGTTCGTAAGAAGTCTTAGATATAGGTCTCTGTTGAAAAATTTTCAGTACTTCCATTGTATGTTTTTTCACTCAAATAAAATTTGTTTGTGATTATCGGTACATATTTTTTTAAAGTAGGGACCATTCCTTAATTGAATTTTAAACTTAATGAATACCTATAAGATGAATACAAAAATTTTTCTTAATGTATGAATTGTCTTTTTTTTTTTTTAAGTACTGAAAAAATTATAATATGAACATCAAACTTGAGGGGAGGGGTTTAATAAAGTCAAATTGTATCACTTGTGCTAAGTTTAAATCCCCAATATATGCATTGTCTAAAAACAAGACTTTATTCACATTACACTGGCATTAATTACCCCCATCACATACTTAATTTTGAAAACTCATGATCTTAGATATGATGATTTTTTTAAGCCAATAATATTGCCCACTGAAATTTTTGTTTGTTGCCATTGAACTTTCTAATTAATATAAGTAGGTGCTGAATCTTCGGCTTATATGGGCAGTTCTCGTGCAAGGCGCAAGCAGCATTGCAGCTACAAAATGTAACAGTCTAGTTGCAAATTTAATTAAAAAAAAGCGGGAAAAGATTAAGCAGAAAAAAGCTGGTTAGAAGATTGTTACATGATAATTTTCTCCCAATATATATATATATTTATTAAAAATAATATGATTATGTTTTTGTAGCCACGCCTCCAATTACATTAGAAACGTGATTGGGGGTAGATTTGTTAAAAATAAAAATTTAAAAAATAAAAACATAAATTAAATAGAAAAAATAATACTTATAAATGAAATTGTAAATATAAAAATATAAAAATAAAGGTGTTATATATATATATATATATATATATATATATATATATATATATATATATATATATAACATATACTAGGTACTAACCCCACGTCTTGCTTGGCCACTTCCCGTGCAAGGCATAGGTAGAACTGCAACCAAGTTGCAAAATGCAGTATTTCAGTTATAAAATTGTAAAAAAAGAAAAAGAAAAAGAAGGCAAGGGGAGAATGGACGGAAAGAAGTTGGTCAATCATGGTAAGAAGATATGATCTTCATGCCTACCATTAAACATTACTCTAAACTTACACGTAAACAGAACAGATATAGACAACTTATATAACTTTATAACTACAATTTGATAGTCGAGTTCACATCTGCCTTATGCTACTAACACAAACTATTCTGATATAGTACTAGTTTAACTTTTAGTTGCTACAATCATAGAAAATTCTCTGGACTACAGAATTGTGAAGGAACCGCTAGGTAATTGAACGGAATATGTATGTGTAAATGGTTGTTTAGTTCCATTATCTACGTGTGAATGGAATAAATTTTGTCTGAAAATCAAAGATGGCCTATTGAATTAGTATCTTCTATATATCAAAAATATAAGTCAACAGATAATGACATTCAATGAAAATTTAGATATGCCTGATACAAAAATTGAAACGAGAGAATCTGAGAGAAAATTGACGGGAAAGTAGATTGTATTCAATAGATTGAAGTAAAGCTGATAGTATTTATATACATGGCTAATCAATATCAAGGTGCCACGTGGGCAACTCTTATAACAGATTGAATCTTCCGACTACTTCTAATAGACTAACTGTCCTAACTCTCCCCCGCAAACCAAAGTCCTCCTTCTTTTACAAATGTTTTCTTCTAACTCTCCTAATTCTCCCCCGCAAACGAAGCCTCCTGCTGCCAGATTCGTTGCCTGGTCATCTTGTGGAGTCAGCTTAGAACGAAATTTATGAAATAGAGCCGTGACAAAGGCTTTGTCAAAATGCAAGCAACCTGTTGATCAGCTAGGAGATGATTGACACAGATTCTTCTAGCCAACATGATCCCTTACAAAGTTAACATCAAGATCCATATGTTTGATGCTATTGTGCTGGATAAGATTAGCAGTCAACATAACGGTTGACAAATTATCGCACCATTGCTGAGGCTTCATTGTTAAGTTGACTCCAATCTCCTTTAACAGCGCCTGAACCTTGAGAACCTCCGCTGTAAGATTAGCCAAGCTATGAAATTCAGCTTCAGTGCTAGAATGAGACATGACGGACTACTTTTTGGAACTCCAGGAGATCAAATTATTCCCCAAAAATACACAGAAACTCGAAATTGAGCGACGATCATCAAGGTCACTAGCCCAATCTGAATCGATGAAACCAGTCACTGTGAAGTTTGAAGTCGGTGTTAACCGAATGCCCATGTAAATTGTGCAACCAAGATAATGAAGGATCCGTTTGACTGCCCTCCAATGGGTGTCCAGAGGTTGTTGCAGAAACTGAGACACCTTGCTGACTGAATAAGCTATATGGGGACAAGTAACGGTCACATATTGAAGGGCTCCTACAACACTTTTGATACAAATTGGGATCTTCGAACAGAGAACCATCATGTGCCGACAACTTCAAATTAGTCACAATAGGAATTGGTAAAGATTTAGCGTCAGACATACCGAAATGGGAAAGCAAATCTCTGATATATTTCTTCTCATTAAGCACCATGCCTGACTTGGTGTAACTAATCTCAATACCCAGAAAATAGTTCAAGTTCCCAAAATCTTTCACAGAAAAGGTGTTATTCAAGTCCTGAATTAATTTAGTTACCTCATAAGAGTCACTGCCTGTGACTATAATATCATCAAAGTGGATGAGCATGTAGAGCTGTGAGGTGGATGAAACCCAAAAGAACAAGGACTGGTTAGCACGAGAAGAGACAAACCCAACTGATAGAAGAAACTGTCGAAGCTTCTCCAACCATGCCCGAGGCGCTAATTTTAAGCCGTACAACACCTTATGAAGCCTGCAAGCTAGAGTTTGATTGGAACTAGAGGACTGAAAACCTGGAGGCTGCCTCATAAACACCTCCTCTTGTAATGTTCCATTGAGGAATGCACTATTTATATCTACTTGACGTAGATGCCATCCTTTTGATGAAGCAATATTGAGAATCACCCGAATTGTGGCCTGTTCGACTGCAGGGTTAAATGTTTCACCATAGTCCACTCCGAGTTGCTGAAGATAACCTTGAGCAACTAATCTAGCTTTATACTGTGCCACTGTCCCATCAGCATTCCTCTTCAACTTAAAAGCACATCAATAACCTACTGGAGATCGATTAGAGGGCAATGGCACTAGTGACCAAGTTCTATTCCTCATAAGAGCAGCATATTCTTCATGCACTGCTTTGGTCCATTCAGGATATTGCAAAGCTGTTCAATATATTTGGGTTCAGTGTCATCTAGGTTAGCAACATAGATCTTAGGCTTAAAAATTTTATTTTTGGCTCAAGTCACCATGGGGTGAGTATTGATTAAGGGTAAGGAAATTGTTGCTTGGTTCTGTTCTGTTTGAGGTAAGGGGATTGGTGACAGGATTGGTACTATCTGCAATATTGGATCAACTAAGATATGATCACTATGAGAAGAGGATGAAGACTTGCTATCAGAGGATGAAGGGGACTGAAATTGTGAGGTAGGAACAAAAGAAGAAGTAGGAAGGATAGGGGTTGATGTGACAATTGGAGGTGGATGAAATGATGGTGCAGACTATGAGGATGGTGAAGGTTTAGAAAATAAAGTTGGATAAAGACAAATATGT
Source organism: Dicorynia guianensis (assembly GCA_037013595.1). NCBI lineage: Eukaryota > Viridiplantae > Streptophyta > Magnoliopsida > Fabales > Fabaceae > Dicorynia > Dicorynia guianensis. The sequence continues at coordinate 15,386,124 of JASUAB010000002.1, read as the reverse complement.
TCATCAAACACCACATGTCTAGAGATTTATTTTGTGCCAGTGGTACTCAAGCAACGATATGCTTTATGTTGTGTGCTATAACCAAGGAATAGACATGGAGAAGACTTGAACTGCAGTTTGTGCTTATTGAAAAGTCTAATATAAGGGTAACACAAGCAACCAAAAGTTGTAAGAAAAAAATACTATGGTTTTTGGTTATACAGTACTTCAATGGAAGATTTGAAGTTTAACACTGAGGAAGGAAGACAGTTGAGGAGAAAGCATGTGACCAGAAGTGAAGTGGCATAGAAGCTTGAGAGAGCAAGGTTAGGCCAATCATGACAAGGTGTCTATGCTTTCTCTCAACAATTTCATTTTGTTGAGAAGTATGAGGACATGAGTGCCTAAATTGTATGCCATTGGCTTAGAGGTAAGAAGAAAAGGACCTAAACTACTCTCCCCAATCGATGTTGAAGGATTTTCAAGGGTTTTTCAAGTTGTCTTTCTGCTAATTTATGAAAATGAAGGAATGATTGGAATGCTTCTGATTTATTGTGCAAAAAATTAAGCAACGTTTATCTTGAGTAAGCATCCACGTAACTGAAATAATATCTAAAGCCTTCTCTAGAAGAAACTAGAGAAGAGCCCCAGATATTGGCTTGAACAAGCTGCAATGGTGCTGTATATGATGTTTTGGATAAAGAAAAAGGAAGTTTATGGCTCTTCCCTTACTGGAAATGTTGATAAATGAACCTTTTATTGCTAGTATTTGAGATATTACAAGTTTTGTGTATAGATGATACAATATGGGAATTTGGATAGCCAAGTCTTCGATGCCATAAGAGGTAAGAGTCTTTGTGATTTTCAGCAGAGTATACAATAGATTTTGACAAAGAATTACATGTAAAGGGTTGAACAGCAGACTTGAGAAGTGACAAGTTGAAATTGTATAAACCCTTATCCATGGTTCCTTTAAGAAGTATTGACTTGGTCTTGGGATCCTTCACAAAGCACACATCATAGTACAATTCAAACATGACTTGGTTATCTTTACAGAAATTGGACACAGATAATAAGTTTTTGGTCATTTGAGGAACATGTAAGATATTGGTGAGTTTGAATGGTCTAGTTTGGTATTTGGAAGTAATAAGTGACTGCCCAACATTTTGAATTTTTCAAGCTAGCACCATTCCCAACATGAACCTTACCTGATCCCTTATATTCTAACCCCAAGTTGAGATTACTTAGTTGGCTTGTGAAATGATGGGAGGCACCTGAATTGGGTAGCCAACAGTTCTCATCTACTAGATCATTTACCCTTGTTGCAAAAGTAGTGTTAACACTAGGCTTTGCAGCTTGAACTTGTCCTTACCCATATTGATAGAACTGTCTTGGTTTAGGACTATATGACTAGTCAAAACGATAAAAGCATCAATGGACAGTATGCCCAACTCTTCCACATAGTTGACAAAGTGGTCTAGAACTAAAACTTCCCTGATTATTTCTACCTTGACTTCTTCCTCTATTAAAGAATCCTCTTCCTCTTGAATAGTTCTCAGATGAAAAATTTCTTCCTCTGCCATAGGAATTGCTTTAACTGAGACCATAACCTCTACCCCCTCTAAAACCTCCAAACTGTCCTCGACTCTGAGTGGCTACATTGACGTATACTACATCTTCTTGTGTCACATTGTTTTGTAGAATTCTCCATTCAGCAAATAGGAGATGAGCGGAAATTAGAAATTGACTTCCATGATGGCAATTCTCATTACTATGTTATTTCTGCAATGATTGATTCATACTCAGACTCAAGTCCTGCTAGAACAATGTGAGCTAGATCTTCTTCTTCCATCTTGTTTCCACAAGATTGCCAAGTGTCCCAAATAGTCTTGACCTTGGTGAGATAATCTCTCATCGATAATTGCCTTTCTTGGAGGCTTGCAGCTGCCACTTGTACTGCATTACTTTGGCTAAAGTCCGAGCAGCAAAGTATGTTAGGATCAAAGAAATCAAAACACGAATTTGTTGGTATTGATAGGAGCTCTCTGCTCTTTTCTATTCTTCCATCATTTTTCTTCTCTGATATCTTCTTTAGCAGCCTTAACCTTAAATACCGAATACAACCGAAAACAAATAAACCCCTAACGGCCCAGCCAATTGGCATGGACACCTTGTCGACTGCCAACTTCTAAAAACAGCAATTGACTAAAACGCAAACAACCATAACAAAACGCATAGCAAAACCATACAATTGACTTCCCCTAAAAGGCAACGCATCACTATACCTTCCTTCACTCCTAACAATTACCCCTCCAAGCTCATCCTTGACCTCAAGGATGTCTCGGTGGCAATGGTGGTTGATCAACAAAGTCTAGGTAAGTATGCCGGAAAGTGGGATATTCCATCCAAGCAATGTCCTCAGGAGCAAGTAAAGACCATTGAACGAGAACCTCATTTACAGCTCGACCATTCTTCTGTTTCAGATGCCTATCTAATATAGAAATGGGCAGCAATGGAGTCTGTCCTAATTCAGTAATTAGAGGCATGGACGAAAGTGGAGGCTGTGATCTGAGCATGGAAACATGAAACACTGGATGAAAACGGCACCCCTCCAATAAGAGTAATTTATAAGCCACAGCTCCATTTTTTTGAATGACCGGAAAAGGGCTGAAATATAATGCCACTAGCTTATGGAAAGATCCATTGGGTAGGGAAGTCTATTTGTAAGGGTGCAGCTTCACATAAACAGAGTCTCCTACCATGAATTCACGCTCGGAACGACATTTATCAGCTTGAACTTTCATCTGATATATTGTTTTTTTGAAGATTGCGTTTAAGCAAAACAAAAATTTGCTCTCTGCACCTTAATTCTCTGTTAACAGCTTCCACGCAAGAGTCCCTTGCCATGTAAGGTGAATGCTCCATCGGAGGATATCCATATAATGCTTCAAAAGGTAAGAGACCAATTGCAGAGTGGTAAGTGGAATTATACCAAAACTTTGCCAGTGGAAGGCAGCGTACCCAGTTGTGAGGAATTTCACCGCAAGCACAGCATAGAAAGCCTTCCAAAACTCTGTTGAGCACCTTAGACTAGCTGTCCATTTGCGGGTGATAGGAAGAAATCTTGAGTAAGGGAACTCCACTATCCTGGAACAGAGCTTGCCAAAAGTTACTGAGAAACAGAGTCATGGTCTATGATAATAGTGTGAGGGAAGCCATGGAGTTTGCAAATGTGAGACATGAAGGCAAAAGCTACTAATGCAATCGTGAAAGGATGAGATAAAAGTAAAAAAATGCCCATACTTCGTGAAATGATCTACAATTACTAAAATAAAAGTCTTGCCTTAAGAATTTGGCATTCCAATGATGAAATCCACAGTAATGGAGTGCCTTGGTTTCTCTGGCATTGGTAGCAGCTGTAAGGGTCCTGGAGAAGCACTAAGATCAGGTTTAAACCCAAGTCCGTGCATCTTTTTCTAATCCTCACCAATAGAAAAGAGCTACTACTCTATGGTGGGTTCCACGTGTCCCCGAGTGCCCACCAATTGGACTGTCATGAAAAAGTTTCAAAATAAATTCACAAAGCACAGGATCATTGCCCACCACTATTTTGCCTTTTCTTTTGAATACCCTATGATTCCATGAACATTTAGGAATGCTCAAAGGGTGAGCTTCCAGCAATTGAATCTTTTTCTAAACATCTTCATTGGGAGTCCAATTGTTCTAATTTGAGCCAATAGATCAGAGCCAACCACAGTCAATACATTGAGAACTGGCTGCTCATTTCTGCATGAAATAGAATCTGCCACAGTGTTTTCTACCCACCTTTTGTAATGATCTTCAAAGTCATACCCCACCAACTTTGGCAGCCACTTGTGTTGCATTGGGGTGTGGACATTTTGTTCCAGAAGAAACTTTAGTGGTTGTTGATCTGTCTTGACTACAAAACATGACCCAATTAAATAAGAACTCCATCTTTTAATGGCATAAATGAGGGCAAACAGTTCCCTTTCATAAGTAGACATCTTCTGAAATGAATCACCTATGGCCTTATTGTTGTAGGAAATAGGATGCTTCCTCTGCATCAGAACTGCTCCAATGCCCATTCCTGAGGCATCCATTTCAATAATGAAAGGTAGAGTAAAATCCGGAAGTGCAAGAACCGGTATGGTTGTCATGGCAACTTTAAAGCTGTAAAAGCTCTTTGAGCTTCTTCATTTTAGAAGAACTGATTTTTTTTAACAGAAGAGTTAAAGGAGCTACCAATTTCCCATAGTCCTTGACAAAATACCTATAGTATCCAGTTAATCCTAGAAAGCGCCTCAAACCCTTAAGGTCTCTAGGTACTGGCCAACTCAACATATCCTCAATCTTCCTGCTGTCTGTTTCACACCTTGAACTGAGATGAGATGTCCAAGATATTCAATTTTTTTATGTGCAAAAGCATATTTTTTCCGTTTTTAAAACAAGTAATTGGCTCTCAATATTTGAAACACTACCTAAAGGTAAGCACTATGATTAGTCTAAGTCTTGCTTTAGACCAATATATCATCAAAGAAAACCAACACAAATTTTCTGAGATGAGGTTTGAAGACATCATGCATGAGGGTTTGGAAGGTGACTGGGGCATTGGATAGACCAAATGGCATGACAAGCCATTCATAGTGACCAGTGTGGGTCTTAAAAGTAGTCTTCGGAGTGTCTTTCAGATCCATTCTTACTTGATTATAAGCTTGAGTCAAATCAAATTTAGAAAAATAGTAGGCGCCACTTAATTCGTCAATGAGCTCATCAATTAAAGTAATGGGAAACTTATTTTTAATAGTCATGGCATTGAGTTTTTTGAAGTCAACACAAAAATGCCAAGATGAGTCTTTTTTTCTAATAAGCAAACAGGAAATGCAAATGGATTGTTACTTGAACGGATCCATCCTTTATCCAATAAATCTTCTATATTTTTTCAATAATTTCCTTCTGAATATGGGTGTAACGATAGGGACGTAGATTGAGAGTCTTGCTTCTGGGTTCCAAGGGAATATGATGGTCTCGTAGGTGTGATGGGGCCAACCCACATGATTCCTGGAAGACACCTTCAAAGTCACATATTAATTGATCTAATTCAAGCTTCTGAGTTTCTGCAAGTGGCCCTTCCTCATTTTGCACAATACCAATAGCATGCAGCCACGATGCTTCAAGTATGGGTGAAAGAGTCCACTTAGGGAGCATCATAAAATCTGAATGAATTTTCCTTAAATTCGATGAGACTTCAGCATCCTCTATCACAGTCAAGACACTTTTAAAGCCATTGAGTGTGCCATGGATTCCACCTTTTTAAAGGTCATCCACTGGTCTTCTAAATTCCATGTAATAGTGCCAAGAGAAGACATCCAACCTCATAACCAGCCCTTGGTAATATAAAAAATTCTGAATAGAATTTAATGCCTTGTGCCTCCCAATTCAAACGTAGACATTCATAAGACATGTCTAAACTCTCACCATTTGCCACTCTAACTTTACTGGCCTTTCTTAATGGAACCAATTTACAGCCCAAACATTTTGCACTTTCCAAACTAAGGAAATTGAATGTACTGCTAAAGTCAATTAATGCTCGCAATTTGAGTTTGTTAATTAAAAGATCAAGTTCCATTGCACTAGCTCCTTTCCACCCTTGAATAGCATTTAAAGAAATTTGAACGTTACTCTCAGTGGTTGCCTCCAACGTAAGTTGGCCTCTGTACTTCTCCCCACTCTCTTCTTCTATCTCTGTAATTCCCTTAGACATTCCCTCCTCCTCTAACATCATAGAGTATGCCTTAACCACTCTGCAATAGTTAGTCATATGATACTTATCACCACAGAACATGCAAAGTCCTCAGGCCCTTCGCGAGCTCATCATTTCCTAACTGACCCGAGGAATAGAAGACCCTGAGCTAGTTTGTTGTCTATGGGAAGGAACATAGACCCCTTTACTAGTAACCCCTCCCTTGGAAATAGCCGAACTACTAGCTTGCCCACTATACAGTGGTCTTAACACCCTTATTCTCACGTGATGAATACCCATATGTAGCAGAGAATTATTTGAGTAATTCATATGAGGTGTTGACCCTTTTTCATACAAAGGATTTTTAGAATAATAAGATAGACAAGAGCTCTTACTAACATCCCAAAGAGTCTCATCATGCATTCTTGCCATGTATATTGCCTCCTTCAATGATTGTGGATGTTGAACCCTGACCAAACGCTCCAAATATCAGTGTAGTCCTTCTAGAAAACAACTTGGTGCCTAAAATTCAGAAAGCCTTGCTCTCACTGAAAGCTCCTTAAATGCCTCTGTATACTCCTTCAAGGATGCCACTTGCTTCAAATTCATTAATTCTGCCAATGGATCTTCAAAGTAACCTTCATCAAACGGTTGAGCAAGATCCCCCATAAATTACTGCCACACTTGGCACTCATTATTGCAAGTTAAAATATACTGTTGATGCCACATATAAGCTCTTCCCTCTAGACTCTTCAGAATTAACTTTGGTTTCATATCCTTCGCCACTTCCTCCAAAGCAAACATTTGTTCCACCTTATTTCTCCATAATCGAAACTCCTCACCATCGAACTTAGGAATCTCTGGCAGCACCATGGCAATTTGTGTTTCTTCTCTATGGTCATTGTTCACTGATTCTTCTCCCTCAACATGCCAGTCATCAATCGTGTTCTTCTTTCCTATCTGTTCCAGCAACTGTTGTACATTGCTTAGCTGGGACAGGACCTGTTCAAACTTTTGCTCAAACTTATCCTCCGTTGTCTGCTGAGACCTTTCTATTCTTTCAATGGTTCTCTGAAGATTCTGAATAAATGAAAAAGCCCCACTCAAATGCTTATCAGTAATCTCAAGTTGTTGTTCCATCTCTCTGTTTGTCACTATCTGAGTATCAAAACCACGCTCTAATACCAAATATTAGGATCGAAGGAATCAACACACGAATTTGTTGGTATTGAAGGGAGCTCTCTGCTCTTTTCTATTCTTTCATCATTTTTCTTCTCTAATATTTTCTTTAGCAACCTTAACCTTAAATACCAAATACAACCAAAAACAAACAAACTAACAGTCCAGCCAACTGGCATGGACACCTGTACTGGACACCTGGCCTACTGCCAGCTTCTAGAAACCGCAATTAACTAAAACACAAACAGCCATAAGAAAACGCATAGCAGAACTATAGAACTGACTTCCCCCAAAATGCAACGCATCACAAAACGTTCCTTCACTTCTAACAAAGTACTCCTCAATCGTACACCACAATTCTTTCATAGTTCCATACCCTACAAGATTCAGTAAAATACCTACAGTTATAGTAGATAGAATCCAAGAAATCAACAACTGATCTTACCTATCAATGTGATTGAATTCTGGTGCCATTCTTGGAGGAATAATCTAACTTGCATCAATATACCCTTTTGGATCATATCCCCCTAGGGTCATCGTTATGTGTTGACACCACAACAGGTAATTATCTTCATCCAATTTGACCATGATACAGCTAGAGCCGAGATTTAGTATGACGGCCGGCGTTGTATTTTAATTCGGCACCTCTGGGCCATGAATGACCCCAGAATCTAGCACAAGTGCTCTGATACCATGATACAAAAATAGAAACGAGAGAATTTGAAAATTGAAAGGAAAGTAGATTGTATTCAATAGATTGAAGTACAGCTAATAGCACAGTATTTATGTACTTGGTTAATCAATATCTAGGTGCCATATGCATTCAACTGTTATAATAGAATGAATCTCCTAACGACTTTTAATAGACGAACCATCTTAATTATGCAAAACGCTCATTTTAGATCACATTTTGTTTGTAGAATGGTAAATATATTTCTATTTTACAGAAATCAACTAAAAATTCGAAAAAATTATAAGTCGAAACATATGGTAACTCCCTAAGGACAAGCAAAAGCCTACAATAAATAGCAAAATTGTATTCCATCGATAATAGTCAATTCTGCTAATAAATATAAAAATTTGGAACCGAATCTCATTTTTATTAGTAAGAAAGAGTTAGAAAAGAAAGATTACTTATTGTTGTATAGTCTACATCAGTCAATCAAAATAGTAATATATATGGTATATATATATTGTATACATATTTAAATATACTAAATTTCAGCATATATGAGAAAGAAAACATGAGCTTGATAATACTTATCTCCAGTTCTCCTGCCAAAAAAGAAAAAAGTGGCCTATTGGATCTAATGAAATGCAAGGTATAATAATTAGAAAGAAAACAGAATAATTTACACTAATTTGTGCTCACAAATTTTGTTGTTTCACTTATACAAATAAATCTTTCTTTTCTTTGATTTTTCATCCATTAAAAGGTTTGTATAAAAGGGTTATATGCATCAATCCCGCTTATGCGTCACAAAATCTTTTAATAAATAAAATTTAAATGCTTTTTGTAAAGATTTTGTAAAACATATTATATATGAATATAATTGCTTCTCTGCATGTATTGGGAAAAAAAATCAAACTGGGGAATCTTAAGTATGAAATCAGTGTCATTTGCAAAACAAGATGGTATATATATGGTCATAAGTTTTGCAAAACTTATGCATCGTAATTTTCGAGAAAAATAAATTGTTTTCTATTTTCAATTTCAAAATAAGTGTTTACTATGAGTAAGTGATTTATATCATTAGTTACTACTTATTGGCCTTAAAAAAAAAAAAAACTTTGCATAATTGGTAAAAATTTAGATACGAAGTTATTGCTGTTTATGTAAAAGTCATATGACCTTTAGCTATTCATCACACTTATTGCCGAATACTCTTTATGTAATATGCCCAATGATTATTGGAAACTTCAGTGTTATTTACATTTTTAATTATGCACATAATATAAGAATATTGACGATTGTTTGGCCATGGAATTGTACTGATAGTTAGAATTTGTTTACTTCGAATAAGCAAAATATTTCATTTCATCACCTTAATCAGAATTCCTACACTTATCTGATAGGGAACCAGGGTGCTTAGAGATAACAACTTGTAGATAACAATTTGTATACAAGTAGGTTTGTTCAGCGCTAATAGAATTAGTTAGATAAGTGTTACACTATAAATACATAAAAAAAAAAAGAATAAAGAAAAAGGGAACACAGAATTTGCAAGCAAAAATGCAGTCTCTCTCTCTGTTTCTTCTTGGAGCAGTGGGCAAAATGCAGTCTCTCTCCTTCTCTTTCTTCTTGGAGCTGCTCTTCGAGCTGCCCACTGCTCCAAGAAGAAACAGAGAGAGAGAGACTGCATTTTTGCTTGCAAACTCTGTGTTATCTTTTTCTTTATTCTTCATATGCATTTATAGAGTACCACTTCTCTAACTAATTCTATTAGAGCTGAACAATCCTACTTCTATATAAATTGTTATCTACAAGTTGTTATCTCTAACTACCTTGGTTCCCTATCATTCCCCAACCCTTCAAAACGACCTTGCCCTCAAGGTCAATTTGTAGAGAGTCCAACGATCATGCCACCAGGGTCAAACGTTTTGGTAGCGCCACAAATGTCCATCTGAATTTTGGATGCCATTGGCACAACTTCAAAATTTGCAGCACCATGGCCAGCGATAGCGTTATCGTGAAATTCTCTAAAAAGAGTTTTCTTGGCTTCACCATGGTCTTCCCTAGCTTGATGACATGGAAATCTATTGGGGTTGGTTTCAATGGCCTGAACCAATTGCAGCTTATCCGGCCATTGGGCATTTTCCTTGCTTTTGTCTTCAATCAGAGAACAAACTATTGGCGTGGATACCAGGAGCAATGCCATTTCTCCTTGTGCCTTCCCGTTCCCTGAAAATTCATCATTTGCCCCCACTTTTGTGTCCTTCTTAGTGTTAGCTTATGCTCTATGAGAAAGCACTACTTGTGCCGACGGATTTCCCATCTTTTGACGGGGATCATGTTCCACAACCATGTCTTGATTGGAGAATTCTTTAATTTTTCCAACATTTTCATCTACCGTTGCGGTTTACGCTCCGTTTGCAAGTTCCCTTTGCCGATCCGGATATTCAGATGACCTAAATCCTGCTGTCAAGGTTTCCAAGAATGACGGCAGGTTAGTGCCGCTACATGAATTGAAGCCAAGCAGGAGCCCTTCCATCCATGTACAACGAAGAGATCCACAAGTGCTCCTTGATCTCATGAAAGTCAAAATATTCTTCTGCCTTAAAGGTCCAACTCGTGGGGTTGTTGCCTTCAAATCATGGAATCTTCAATTTCAATATCTTCAGAAGCTATGCTACCGGCGATCGTGTTGGGTCATTCTTTCAATGACTACCTATTGACTCTTCCCTATTGTCCCGTTCGTTTTCTGGTGAATCTTAATGGAATCGTGCTTCCAAATTGGACAAACGAATGGTTATCTCCTTCATCACCACACCTAACGCAGAGAACAACTCATCATATGTTGAAAACCATTGTGCAAATTTCTCATGAATGCATTCTACCACTCGACTAGTTCATTCTGCCATGGCTGCCAAAATTCCAAAATGAAAGCACCAAATGTTTGGCTCTTCGAGCAGCCTACTGCTCCAAGAAGAGAGAGAGAGACTGCGTTTTTGCTTGTAAATTTTGTGTTCCCTTTTTCTTTCTTTATTCTTCGTATGTATTTATAGAGCACAACTTCTCTAACTAATTCTGTTAGAGCTGAACAATCCTACTTGTATACAAATTATCTACAAGTTGTGATCTCTAACTACCCTAGTTCCCTATCATTATGGCAGGATGGAATCTGTTATTGATCGCTACAACAAACTCAAAGAGGAACATCATCAGCTTATGATTGCTTCAGAAGTCAAGGTTAGCCAATTACCACCCCTTCAAATATGTACAAAATTTCCTTGAGTCATACCCGCTAGACATTCATAATTCCAATAACTAGAGTAAAGTGCTCATGCATTACTCAGGAATGGTTTACAAAAATGTAAATAAACAAAGAGAAATTCACTGAATGTAAAATATTTGTGTTTCTTCTTTTTCACACTTGTATGGTGTATGTATTAAGAACAATGTGCTTCACCTTTCACAGACGAATTTTCTACTACAAATTTTACTCCGTAAAAAATCCTAAACTAGATCAAGACAATTCTGATCGGGACTTTGTTAGATAGTTACAATCTGCAACAACATAGCTTAACCAAAAAACAATGCCAAAACTCCAATATTTGCTACAAAAGGACACAGCATCCCGCTGTTGCATGTAATCAATTGACTTGATACCTCCCATCATTACTTATATGTAAAATTTAAATAATCCAATCTCCTGGTCCTAATTCAAGCTGTCTTGCTGCCTAGGAAAAAGGATAAAGAATTAGAAAAGGTGCAAACCTCAATGTGCTGCTACCAAACCAAGGGTAGCTTACTATAGTGTTATGACGACAAATAGCCCTCATCGAGAAATTTTGCCTGCTTAAGGTCCCTTTCACTGTATGGTCCACAAAAATATAAATGGAAAACCACTAGATTAGGTCTGAATTTTTCTGTATCATAACTAGTGGTGAATTTCATGCATCAGCAAACCTGCCTAGACATGTTTCAGAGGTTAAGGTATCTAGTCATATGTAACCAAATCCTAGTGAGGGAAAAGTTTCAAAGGCAAAGCAACACCGCAAAATAGAAATACAGCAATTTTGAGACTTCTAGTAGCAGCAGAAGTCATGTTATATGATTATAAAGATCTGAATAGGCTTTTGAAAGGCTCAAATAGCATGGAACGACTTTACGCTCATTAGAGTCTAGCCCCTCTATTTAAACTCCAACTTATGAGAGACAAAGTTTGGACATGGTGATAACATCCTCGAATTTGTGGTGAGATTTAGGGCGAGAAACAATTGACCAGTATCCAATATTTAGTTGCTTTTCATATTCATAACACGAATTAATATAAATAGACTTGGTACAGTGATATCATTGACTCCATGATAAAATTTATTCCACTCCAAATTAGAGAGGAAGCAAGATAAATTTAAAAATACATGTATCTCATCCATATACTCTGTGGCTACTTTCCATACAAACGAGAAGATATATTCCCATCATAATTCTCATTGGACATCCACCCGAGCTGCATCTATGAAGCATGAAAACATAAATGGAGCCGTCTTTGTGTCAGGCACTTTCTGGACGCCTGTGATGGACACATTACAGCACTTCATAATACATGTAGACACTTAGAATTTGTGACTTCCATGTTTCCTAGGGCAGCATAATAACCTTTCCTCATCTTCCTGTAACTCACTCTCTTGTGGCTCTCACCATCCTGTATCATTCACCATAAAACATTATGTACAGCAAACTTCCTAGTTCCCAAGTCTCCTAGATGCTATGGTACCAAAACAAAAGACTACAAGATCCCTATATATCCTTAACGAGTATGTAACCATCACATATCATATCCATGTGAGTCAGAAACATCATGGAGACTCCCATCTTTTCTAGCAAGTACAGGATAGAGATATAAAGATGAGCTTACATCTGGGAAGCAATTTACAATTCATAAACAAATTTAATCCCCATACGCCCGATAAATCTCGAGAAACAAATTAACCATCTTCAAGCGAATCAGTCTCCACTAATTAGATGATAGTTGACTTGATTAAGGCTAAAATATACTTCTGAAGTGTGTTCTTGGGCAAATACAAAGGCAGAATATCTAAGTCCAAGAGAGAAGGTCATAACTTAGACGTAGAATAATGAGTGCATGAGAAGTTTGCATTACCAATGTGCATGGCAGTGAACAAACGAGGATCAAAAAGTAAATGAAGAGAAGAGAAGCTCTGATCATTCAACCAAACATTAAGAGAAAATTGGAAAGAAAACAGAATTTGCTATGATCTAAGAATACATACAACACCAACCTAACTTAGCTTACTGATCATTACAGCAACCAACTTTATACTAGGACAGCTAGCAAAATGATAAGGTGCATTACTATGTTATTAGGATTTTAGACCAAAACACATGTCCTTGCTGGTACCTACCCCTAATAACAGAAATTAAACTGAGTTTCACAATTCATACCCAACATTAATTGTCAATTCTGTATTTGTACTTGCTAGTTTTGGCAGAAAGAAGCAGCGAGCTTGAGGCAACAACTGCAGTACTTGCAAGAATGCAACAGGTAAAAGAAAAATCACCTAGCATTTGTATAATTGTGTTAGAACAAGATGAATTACATGATCTCTGTAAGCTGAGTAAAATTCGTTTGGGGGCTGGAAAAGATTGAACCCAACACATTCCATTTAAACCATGTTAATTTTACTATTCCATACGGGGGAAAAGCATGTCGAACCACAAATTCAGGGATTAAGAAAGAAAACATAATATTTAAAAAAAAAAAAAATCCTGCATTTTCTTTATCAATTTTAATCTAGATCTAACTGAAAAATAAATGACTAATTTTATAATTACAAATTTTTCCATTCATCTTCCCTCACCTTCCAACCAAAAAGTTATTCTCCATCGTTAATCAGAACATCCAAACAAAAGGGAGAGAATCTCCACCACTCCTTACCTTTGACCTTCCCTCCTTTTTTTGTGTTTAAAACCCAACATTTCCATTTAAACTACTATCAAGAATAGTTTCCAGCACAAAATGAAAAAGTTTCTAAATAAAGTCCAACATATGTCCCAATTTATTTTTAACTCAGACACGAGCAGACTATACTTTTAAACACTGATCTCACGCTCCACCATTGTTTGAGAAGGGGCTAAGACATATAAGAAGACAAATGCTTTTTCTCCTTGAAAAAAGCACTTCGTTTATTCACAAACAATATGGTATTTTTAAAGGACAACTAGTCTTCTTGATAGAAGATTTTACTAACAGAGGAAACAAATACAACACGAGCACCAGGGATCCTCTAAATGACTAAATCATGAGCCAACTGGATATTATATTAATACTAATAATAAATTAATAATATCAAGTTGGAATTATTCTAACTCAAGCTTACAGTTATAGGAAATTTCAAATTCAACATCCTTTTTATTTTTTACAATTATATGAAAAACGGTGATTGAGAACCCTAATCTGTGAGTTCTTGAGATCACTAACAAAGATAATACCAGCTCCAGCTCCACAAGAAGTAGGAAAGGATTCATATGACAGGAATGTAAATGCATTAGCATAACATGGAGCAGAAGATTGACATCAGGCAAATTCCAGGTGGTATAATTTAGGCGCATAACATAATAATGTAGAATCCAACTTAGTGCATGAACCTTTAGGACTGAGGCCTTAGAAATTTAGCTACAAGTCACATCAGCAGAATGCAATAGATCAATTTACACAGACACAGCATGAAAGAAAAGAGATATTTCCACCACTGAATATTGATCAATTTGTATCTACTAGATGCCAGCAATTACAACGCTGACTAATGAGTTTAAAGTAGCTTTCACGGAAGAACACCACACTCTGGTTATTATTGGACCTAGTCATTTGAAAGCCATATCTTCACTACAAGGATGAATGTCTTGTAAACTAAATGTCCAAAAAGTTATAGAACAAAAGTTCATAGATTTGGTAAGCATGTTCATGAAACACAAAAGCCAGATAAAAATTAAGCTAAGAGATTTTACAGTATTTTAAGCCTTAGAATATTGCTTATAAGCAATAAACATCTAAAGAATTAGGAAGCATGCCTTACTTTCTTTTTCATATATGCAGGCAACTAATGGGAGAAGAACTTTCTGGTTTGGGCATTAAAGAACTACAGAATCTGGAAAACCGACTGGAGATGAGTTTGAAGGGTGTGCGCATGACAAAGGTATAATTAGACAACTCGAATCAAAATCACGTCCATTTTGATTCAACATGCCATCCTTCTCTAGCACAAGCATTAACCTTATGTGATAATTTATCCCCCTGCAGGATCAAATTTTAACTGATGAGATTAAAGAACTACACCAAAAGGTTTCTAAAAATTTGGTTCCACTCCTGCCAAGTTTCAACTATAGTCCTCTCACAAATGCTGACCAACTTCTATTGATGCCATTGCAGGGAAGCCTGATTCGTCAAGAAAATCTAGAACTCTATAAAAAGATGGACCTCATCCGTAAAGAAAATGCAGAACTACAGGAGGTAAATGGTCAAGAAACACAATATAGTTTAAAAATTTGTTACATTTACATAACAAGTCTCACAAGTAGATGCATGTACAATCAACAAGCACGCACAGCACACACAGGCACAACAGATGGAGAGTGCCACACCAACATATTTCAGACATATATCAGCCCGCAGTGCTACTTACCTAAAAACTAAAGGTTTTATGTTTTCCTTATAATAATAATAAGTATGGTTTTTAGGTTTGCGAAGCAAGGAATCTGAGTAAGGAAAGTGGGACATCCAATCCTCCACACACTGTCAGCGATGGATATGATTTACATGCACCCATCCATCTCCAGCTAAGTGAGCCACAGCCTACAGACAGTGAACCACCAGTCAAAGTAACGACACTTGGGTATTCCCTCAAATTGATGATGATATAAAACATACAGCTTTAGTCTACAACATTTTCTTGGTTCATTGTTAACTAATCACTTAAATTCTGACAGATTACACCTGCTTTAGCAAAAGCTATTTGAGAATCAGAAATGGCTGTCTGACCACAAGCCAACAGAAACTTGCGCCTGAGAAAGATCAAGCTTCTGCCCGTGAGATCTCGTCCTTCAATGATATCTTTTACATACAGCAGTACCATCAATGCATATATGGTATGAAATGTTCTATCAAAAGCATTACAGTTACCATTAACGATCATAAATACTGGGTACCTCTAAATTTTATGCAATAATATATCATCAAATGTGTCCGGCGGTGTTCAACACGATTCTACAATTTACATCTGTCAGAGATCAATTGGATGAAATTTGGAGCACAACCTATCAACCTCTCTGTCTATACCAAATAATAACCATTAGAGAAAAGAATTATAAAAAAAAATGTCCAGATTGTCTTTATTATTCTCTCTCTCAACTTCCGGCACAAAACTACAAATTTAAGGAAAAAGAACAGGTTAATTTGAACAGACGTCACATTTTGCAATTCAAAAAGTCATTCAGTTCAAATTGTCTTGGTCTTTTTGTTTTTTCCCGTAATCTCTTCAATAAAAAATTAAAAATCAAGGGTGGGAAAATGCTTTTTTTCTGTTTTTTTTTGGTAATTTAAATCTCACTTCTGATGAGATAACACAAGACTATATATCAAACCTATAGAAGCTTAGTCTGGCAACTGTCAAGCACAATTTAAGATTCGTCACCAGAACTCCAGAAACAAGTATCAATAACGAGCATATGGTGCGGAGACCCTGAATCATATACCAGAGTCTTGCATAAATAAACTTAATATTCAATGCTATAAAATCTGGCCATAGAAATACTTGTGCCTCACACAACATAAAGGGATGCTAACCTATATGGATACAAAGAGATGTAAGCACATGTCATACATGCATGTAGTAATAACAAATATCCTTCTACCAGATAATAGAAAAAGTTTCGCCTTCGGAAACACTCCTTAACATATTTTTACATAGCAAGGTGTCAGAACATTCTGACCGAGTAATTGATCAGCTATAAACATAGTAGCATAATGTTTTAGAAATACAAGAAAAAGATGTAACACATATGGGCCATGTCAGCAAAAGTTCACACAGCACAATTACAATAACAATAATAAACAGCATCTTATCCTATTGAGTGGGGTTAATTATATAAATTAAATAATAGCAAACAGCACAATTGACGGAATAAACTTACACATACCTCTTGCAAGGGTGCTAGCAGCTATATCAGAAACTACGGTATCCTAAAATCATGCAACCTCTAAGGTCCTATAGAGATGTCCTGTTTCAATAGTGTCTTCATATGTAAGATAATCCTAAATACTAGTATATCAAACTTTTAATTGGTTAGTCACAACGAAACATCCAACGGTTCTACACCTCTATATAACATCATATCCCTTGCTTAGGCAGTACTAAAGCAAGAAAATCAGATGCTACCTTCTGAAGGATTACCCTCAACAATATCATATGATAACGTCAAAGAATTTATATATGCAATTGCAAAAAGCATTGGCCCGCTTGGCGTTATCGTACGATATCGTTGAGAATAACCCTTCAAAAGGTTGCATCTGATTTTATCATATAATATTAAGCTAATTTGAAATTTTAATATATAATTATTTTACATATTTTAATTTATTTAAATGATTTTTATTTTATTTTTAAAAATTTGGTGAAAAGAGCCATTGTACCCTGTACAGGGATTACTGACGAAAACCTGCCTATCGGTAATCCATATTTAAGTAAGAGCATTGCTATTTCTACGCACTATTTTCCATACGTCCCATACATTTATTATTATTTTTTTTCAAAACACAAAGAATGAACAGTAAAAATTACTGTTCATCCTCTGCTTTTTCAAAAAAAATAATAAAAACACCAAAACGTAGCAAACGTATTAAAAATCGGGGTAAACCGATCATTTCCCTTAAGTAAAAACATTGCTTTGCAGCAGAGAATCTCTGCTACATATGGATTATCAACAAACAGATGTCCGTTGGTAATCCATATATAAGTTAAAAAATTCTGTTGCAGCAGTGAATCTCCACTGCAAATGGATTAGATGTCTGTTGCTAATCCTTCTTTATGGAAAAAAATTTGCTTTTTCAAAATGTTTAGGCAATTAATTAAAATTTTTTTGAAATGTTTTTATTATTACCCACAGATCCCATCCGTCATAAAGTGTTAATATATGGGGAGCACGCGGCTTCCTCTTACCGCATGCACTCCCATTCTCCTCTTCCCTTCCTCTCTTTTCTCTCCTCTCCTTGGCCACTCTCACTTTTAGGCCACATTTTGGCCAAACCCTGGTCGTTTTTAAGATCTTACAGAGAATTCCACTATTCCCTTACCATGTTTTTGCAGTTTAAGGTTAACTTTTACTTAGTTTATGTCTTGTTTCACTACTCCTTCTTACATTTCATTTTTCACTCTATTTTCAGCTCTTGTGGGAGCTGTTTGATCAACTATCTACTCTCTTTGACTCTGCTTTCCATTTTCTATCAAGATTACTACCAATTCTCTTTATAATTTATCTCAAAGTTAATGTATGTGACACTAGAATAGATGAGTTAATATTGTTATAACTGAATCTCAATGATGAGTGTGCGCTGAAAATATTGACAATAAGATATAGATGATTTCATTTCTATCTATTTGTGCTGAAAATGTTGAAATTAAGACATATAGATGACTTAATTTATTGTTTGGTTGTACTAGAAATAATGATTATAAGTTGGATACATGAACGTAAAAATTTTTCTAATTTGATTTTTAATTTTTGTTTATGGCGGGGGGTCTCTATTCCTAATGAGAGACTCTACCAAAAATTTTTAAAAATGGGATTTATATTGTTAGCAGTATGTTATTGAACTTGAGTTACAAATAATTATAGTAATTCCCACATCAAATTTAAGTTTTTTAGTGCTTAATTATTTACTGATAGATTATGTTTTAAATTGGGATGTATTTGTTTTTCTTTTATTAATGGGAAATATGAAAATAGAAGTTTCCTTATAAATTCTTAATTTCATTCTATTCTCAGCTAAAATATGATAAAAGAATTCATTTATCATTTTGTTGTAGATTATGTTTAAATTGGAATATAATTATTATTTAGGTTATGATCAAATTACTTGTTAAACAGAGGTTATATGGCTTATGTTAGATTTTGAGAGTTGTATAAGATTCTTATGAGTTAATTAGTTAGTTGGAAATTATGTTGTTATTAAATTATTAGCTAAGTTATTTATGTTATATTAAAACTAGTTGTAGACACTTAATTTTGTCCAAATCCTAAAAAGATAAAAAAAATAAAGCAAAGAAAATTAAAAATAAAATAAATTCGAAATTCAAAAAAATAAAAATTAAGAAGAATTAAAAAAAAAAGAGAAGAAGAAAAATAAAAAGAAGAAAATAAAAAGAAGAATGAAAGGGAGTTGGATGCATGAAAGGTGGTTAAATGCATGAGGGGAGGTAGATACATGAAGGAAAGTTAGTTGCATGAAGGAAAATTAGATGCATAAAAGAAAGTTAGATGAATGAAGGGAGTTGGATGCATGAAAGGTGGTTAAATGCATGAGGAAAGTTAGTTGCATGAAGGAAAATTAGATGCATAAAAGAAAGTTAGATGAATGAAGGGAGTTGGATGCATGAAAGGTGGTTAAATGCATGAGGAAATTTAGTTGCATGAAGGAAAGTTAGTTGCATAAGATGGCTATATAAGGAGGCCTAAGGAGGGCACCAAGAGACACACAACAAAAACCAAGAAGAAGAGAGCAAGAGAAGGAGAGGAAGAGAGCACCAAGAAGAGAGAAAAGAGAAGAAGTAGGAGAGTGAGGCTACATCAAAGTAGCTCTTTTCCTTTTGATTCAAACAAAGAAGCTCCTTCAAGTAACATTCAAAGTCTACACTCACTAAGAAGAGGAGTGGGAGAATTCATCATCTAAGGTATGCACATCTCTTACCCTTTGTTGAGTTGATTTTCTTGTGTTAAAACCTTTGATTATCCCAACGATGGTCGTTGATGCAATTGGTGAAAACGATTGCAATTAGCTATCCTGAGGGAAGTACGTTATGAATTATATTGAAGAAATTGATATAATTCATGTAACGTAGCCAACACCCGTATTTTGAAATTAAATCCCCTCTTTTAAATTTCCTTCAATTACCATAGTACTCGCGGTTGACGAAAGTGGCCGCTTTTGTTATCTTTCCAGATAATTACGTTGTGGATTGTGTTGAAGAAATTGGCAAGATCCCTCCAACGTAAATATCACAAATCCCTTTTTCCTAAAAAATCCCAAAATAAAAGTTTTAACCAAAATCAAAGCATGAATTTGAAATTAAAAAGCAACAAAACACCAACGTGGTACCGAAAGGGCGTTTTAGGGGTGCTAATACCTTCCCTACACGTAACCAACCCCCGAACCCAATCTTTGTGACGCAGACCTAAATCTCGGTGTCCGATCTCACCATTTAAAAATAGATCGGTGGCGACTCCAAGATTTCCAAGTTAATCATTTTTCCACACCCTATTTCTCTTCTCCGGTCGCCGCACCCGCGTCGCGATGTCGACAGCTTGGCGACTCCGCTGGGGACTAGTGAGGTTTAGGCCATTTAAATTGGTGTTTGTTGCTTTCTTATTCTATGCTTTATCTATACTTTGTGTGTTTATATTCTTTTGGATTTTGTCTGCAACGGATTAGGCATAGATGACTTAATTATCCGCTGTACTGTTGTTGGCTGGTTAATTTGCAGGTTTATGAGTATAATAGCCCTGTCACACACTTGCACTTACATCACAATAATTAGAAAAGGGGAGGTGATGACCCCTGAGCTCTTTACCCGAGCTTTTAGGAACCCTTAGGATAGTAGGGGCAAAAGTAAGGTCGACCTTCGTGAGACCTCTGGTCTCCGTGCAGGCACCTGAACACCCCGCTCGAGTTGTTCCTCCCAAGGACAATTTGGGGACCTAATGTAGGAGTTTAAAACCTACCCTTCATACTAGTAGTTGTCTTAGTACCACCTTATGCTAAGAGTATGAAAGCTACGGATCAAACCTAGGATAACCCTCTACTTAAGCACAAAGGGAAAATACTACACATGTGTTTTTGTTTCTAATTTAAACTTTGCATTATTGCATGCATGAGCATTTAACCTGGGCAAATTACCATTATAGGCCAGTGAGAGGCAAAAGTAAGGTCGACCTTCGTGAGACTCTTGGTCTCCGTGTAGGCACCTGAACACCTCTACCTGGGTCTCCATAAGTGCATAAATCTTTACCCTGATGTTGTCTTTTTATCATTGTATCTTCATTTGTTGGTTCAAATTTTAGGAATGGACACTACAGCAAACTCCATCGCACTTGTCATAGACCCACTAGACCAAGTCATATTCACTCAAGAAAAAGAAAGAACAAGGAGATTGCCTGGTGGGTGAAGACTATCTATCCTTACCTCCTATCAGGAAGCTCTCCTTTGAACAAAATGATCTATCCGAATTGAAAGAAGTTTGGGAAAGCTATAGCCAGATTGAGAAAGGAGAGTTCACAGCAAAGTACGGCCATCTAGCACATCTATTGTCAGTTTCGGTGAAGGAAGCATTGTTAAAGGCTTTGGTCTTCTTTTGGGATCCTGTATATAGGGTGTTCACTTTTGGAGAGTACGATCTCACTCCCACTCTAGAAGAGTACAAGGAAATGCTGGCCATCAATACTACCATAAGGGGAAAGATTTACAGACCAGGCCAAAAGCAACAGCCAAGAAGGGTTTTGAATAGGTTATTGGGTATACCAGCTATTAATTTTGGTGAGGATGCCAAAGAGAAAGGAAGAAATTGGGCTATCTCAATCAGCTTCCTAGTTAGACTTTGCAAAGCTCACAAGAACAAGGAGATGACTATGAAGACTCTTGCCTTGGCTATCTATGGAGCTATCGTATTCCCTAAAGTGCGTGGATATGTTGACATCCAGACAATAACTCTATTCAGAGAGATAGAGAGTGGGTTAAATCCCATTCCACCTATATTAGCCGAAACACTCAGATCACTGGACCATTTGAGGAGAATTGGGGAAGGACGCTTCCTTGGTTGTGCACAACTCTTGATGATATGGATGGTGAGTCACCTACCCCCGGTGATGACTATGGGATATCCAACCATTTGCTTTAAGCCAATTCTCTTGGGGAAGCAAGATGCTTTGCTTGACTTCATAGGATTCAAATGGCCTCAGAAAAAACAAGATCGAAACTCCTGGATTAGGTTCCTTCAGCAAGCCAAGGAATTTAGGTGGAAGTGCGTGTGGATGCGAGAGGGCCCAGTTGTTTATGGATGTGGTGATAGACCTTGGATTCCCCTTGTAAGCACGTGGGGCATTGTTGGGTATGCACCTGTTATGGTAATGAGACAATTTGGGTGCATCCAGTTCGTGCCAGCCACTAGAAGCCTTCATGAGCTTGATCTGGAGTTTGAAGAAGAAGATACTGTAGCTAAACATGAGGTTGTTGCGACTCTTTGGAAACAAGTCCATCAATTTGAGTGTAGTAAAGAAACCATCATGACTACACCTGAGTACCCATGTTGGCGAAAAAATCGTGGAAAAGGGATTGTAGTACCTGGGATTACATTCTCAATATCCTCTTCTAAAAGACCTAGGGCTGAAACTGACGAGAAAATGAAGTTTGAAAAATCCTTAATGGATTTACAAGTTAGAGAAGCCTTAATGGTTGAAAAAGAAAGGCAAATGAAAGAGGAAATTGATGCTTGGAAGTCAAAGGCAGGTGGTTTTCAATTCAAAATGATGGAATTGGAAAAAGACCATAAGAGGTCAGTAGCTGAGCAACAACAACGCATTGAAGAATTAGAAAGGAAGCTCTGGTTAATAAATAAAGATCTTCGTGCTGCTAAAAAGGGTCTTGGAACTAGAAAGGAAAAGACAGAGGCCTCGGCAAATGAAATCGCTAAACTTAGAGACCACACGCAAAAACTAAAGACAGGTCACCTAAAAGACATTGCAGAAATCCACCAATTGAAAAAGCTAGTGGCACAGTGGGAGGATAAACATAAGGAAGTCATGCAAGACAAGGAGCGACTTGAGTCTTACATAGATGGCTTGCAGGAAAGCCATGAGAAGGAGGTACAAATTTTAACAACACAACTCCAGGAGCAATATAAGCTGGAGGATAGGGCTGATGCATTGGATAGAGAAAACATGAGGTTGCGCGACTTACTTATAAGGATGGAGCAAATTCATGAACTACACTTGGAAAATATACTACAGGACCCTAGATTAATTAGAACCCAGCAAGAAAATAGGAATCTCCGAGCAGCATTATTGGATGCATAGGAATAGATAGGAGGGGTAAGGGTTCAAATTCGACAGTTAGCTAGGGAAGCAAGGAGCACAGCTCAAAAGATAGCCGACTGTGAAGAAGAGTTAGAGCCGGGATCTACCCGCGATCTTCTCAAAAAAATTAAGGAAGACTATGTCAAAGTGGAAAATCTATGTCAAGCTTGATGGTGTTTTAAAAACCTAGGATACTCCATGAAGGAGTTTGTAAAATGCGTGGAATAAAAAGTCTTTCAATGTTAACTATAATTTGAGCCAACTTGCATTTACATCATAATACATGCATATACTCATTCATTTATCCTTTTCATCATCTAAGAAGGGAAAGTTCGAAAGAAAAGCCACGGCTCCAGTAACACGTTCCCAATCACGACAAATGGCAGAACAAAGAACAGAGAAAATAGTGGAGGAATTGCAGTCTGAAGTCAATGACCTCAAAGAACAATTGGCCAAAATAACTGCTCTGCTCGTTGCCAAAAATGAAAGCTTCCAGCATGACCAATGCAACCAAGAACAAGGGGATAATCTTAGTGTCCGAGACCTGGATGTTGAAGAAGAATTAGAGAAAATAAGAAGAGCCGCTAAAGAAGCCAAGACTCATGAAAAGTACGAAAAACTTGAGGCCAGAGTCAGAAAAATGGAGGGTTTTGAAGATGTTGACATCCTAGATATGGCTGAAATAGGATTAGTGCCTAATGTTGTATTACCACCCAAATTCAAGGCGCCAGAATTTATCAAATACAATGGGACAAATTGTCCAAGGGCGCACATCATTATGTACTGCAGAAAGATGGCAGCACACTCCGATGATGAAAAACTCCTGATGCACATCTTCCAGGATAGTTTAATCGATGGAGCCGCTGAGTGGTACATGAGCCTAGATCGTCGTTCCATTCGCACATGGAAAGATCTAGTTGAAGCTTTCCTCAGACAGTACAAGTACAATAGAAATGTGGCTCCTGACAGAATCCAAATTCAAAATATGGAAAAAGGGGATAATGAGTCATTCAAAGTTTATGCTCAAAGATGGCGAGATGTGGCGGTTAGAGTGCAACCTCCCATATCTGACAAAGAGATGACTACAGTCTTCCTGAATACCCTTACACACCCCTTTTATGGGAAGATGGTAGGGTTCACCCATTTAAATTCCCCGATCTAGTGGAGATAGGAGAAATGATCGAAAGGGGAATCCGCTCTGGAAAAATGGGAAAGTCACAAGCAGGGACCTCATCCCAAAAGAAACCTCAATTTAATAGCAAAAAGAAAGAAGAGGTCCACTCTGTAGACTATCAAGATAAAGGGAAAGCTAAAGATAGGAGGTACAGTGACAATCGATCAACATATCAGCCACCTCTCACCACGACATTTACCCCGGCAGTGAATGTTGTGAAGCCATCCCCACAAATCACTATTGCCCAGCCGTCTTACCCCACTACAGCGCAACCGATGCAACAGTCTCAGTTTGCATTCCAACAGCCCAAGCAGCAGTACCAAGCAAATAGGCCTAGACAGTTGCCTAACAAAAGAGCCGTGAATTTTGATCCAATTCCTATACCCTATTCCCAGTTGTTGCCACAACTTTTGCAAAATAACTTAGTGTTAATAGTCCCTCTCCTGGCCTGGGAACCACCATACCCAGCGTGGTATAAGGAGAATCTTATGTGTGCTTACCATGCAGGAGCCAAGGGACATGATGTGGAAAATTGTACGGCCTTCAAGAGAAAGGTCCAAAGCCTAATTGATGCTAAGTGGCTCAATTTTGAGTCAGTTCCATCCAAATCTGATGTTGATGGCAACCCTCTTCCCAATCATGGAAGTCAGGGAATTAATCTTGTTACCAAGGAACCTCAACTAATCTCTAAGAAGTCCGCGTTTGAGATCAAAACCCCTATGAAACACATCTTTCAAGCTCTTGCAGAATGCGGTATGGTAGAGAAGAAAGGAGTTATTCAAGAATCAAGATGTGAATATCATGGGGATGAAGCAACCCACAGGTTGGGAGAATGCATTGCTTTTAAGGACTTTTTGCAAAAACTAATAGATGAAGGTTTCTTGCAAATAGGGATTGAATCAGAAAGCATAAATATGGTCAACATGTCTCCGATAAACTCACCAATTAGGAGCTCTGATGGACTTGCTCCTGCAAGGCCATTGACAATCAAGTACATTGAGCAGGAGGCTCAACTAGATGATGGGGTTATAAAGCAAGCTCCCTTTGAAGCCATGAAAAGATTGACGATCAAGGCTCCACAACCTTTTCCATATACAAGTGATAAGGTAGTCCCCTGGGAATATGGTTGCCAAGCAATACCACAAGATTATAAATCTCAGGTCACAAATATATCTGGGATTAGTGGAGTTACCCGGAGTGGCCGCTGCTACCTCTCATCTACAACAGGGAGGAAAGGTGCAGAAAGGGCTAACAACCTCAACCCTGTGGAGACTGAGACAAAAGATAAAGGGAAAGCAATTCTAAAAGAGACCCCTGATCAAAAGGAAAAGGATACTCTGTTTAGGGATGAAGCGACTAAGCTGTCAGCAAATAATGACCCCCAAGGAAGCGGATCAAAAATAGAGGAAACAAAACCTATTACACCCAAAAGGCCTGTCACCAAAGAAGAAGCCAGTTAGTTCTTAAAGCTTATCCGACAAAGTGAATATAAAGTGATTGAGCAATTAAGAAAGACTCCGGCTAAAATCTCCTTGTTGTCATTAATTCTGCACTCTGAACCGCACAGACAGGCATTGATGAGGGTTTTAGAAGAGGCATATGTCCATAAAGATATAACCACGGATGCAGTAAGCAATGTAGTGGGGAATATCATGGCGCATAATTATTTATCTTTCTCTGATGATGAGTTTCCCTCAGGAGGGCGTGGGCATAACAAGGCTTTACATATTTCAGCCAGATACAAGGACTGTAACCTAGCCAATGTTCTGATTGATAATGGGTCAGCATTGAACATCCTTCCAGAGTTGACTTTTAGACGACTTCCTGTTGACAAGTCTCTCATGAGACCGAGCACCATTGTGGTAAGGTCATTTGATGGGACCCAAAGTAATGTATTGGGAGAAATTGAGTTACCCATCTTAATAGGTCCTTGTACCTTCAATATCACTTTTCAAGTGATGGATGTAAGTTCAGCATATAGTTGCCTCCTTGGGCGCCCATGGATCCATACTGCAGGGGCAATCCCTTCTTCTCTGCATCAAAAGGTGAAATTTGTATATGATGGGAAAATAATAGAAGTATCTGGAGAAGAAGATTTGTTGGTATCAAAGCCTTCCACAATTCCGTACATAGAGGCTGAGGTGGAGTCTGCGATTTCCTTCCAATCATTCGAGATTGTTAATGTGACTTATGTGAAGGAAGGAGAACCGTTAGCTGTCCCTTGTCATTCTAATGCGGCTATGATGCTAGCAAGAGTCTTAAAAGGCAATGGTTATATTCCTGGAGGAGGACTAGGAATTAGAGGGCAAGGTATAAAAGGACTGCCCTAACTCATGCTGAGCGAAGACACATACGGCCTGGGCTTTAAGCCCACTCATGCTGACAGGGCCCGAATGGCTAAGGTGCCCTAAAATGCATGTTTAATGGCATGATATGCGTGTAAAAAGCAAAGATGTGTTTGTAGATCTTACTTTGGGAATTTAATCGAAGGAAAACCTTGCGACTCCGATTTACCTTCCCAATCTGGACTCATGAAGAAGAACAATTCAAACTTTGGATGCTCTGTTGGTCAGATTAAGCTAGATCCGTTGTCGGCGCTTCGAAACCCTTCCACTGGTGGCCTTCCCCTTTCGCTCCCTCACTCGAACCACTGATTACGGCTTTCCTCACGCTTCTTAGCTCAGGATCCTCGAATTGCTTTTCTCTTTCTTTTTTTTACTTTGGTCCTGTGCTTCTCAATTTCGGCTGCTTAAGCCGTTTGCCCATTTTCTCTTTTTTTTTTTTTTTTTTTTTTGGTCCTGCGCCTCCCAGCTTGGGCCGCAGTCCTGTGCTTCTCAGTTTGGGCTGCTCAAGCCGTTCGCCCATTTTCTTTTCTTTTTTTTTTTTGGTCCTGCGCCTCTCAGCTTGGGCCGCAGTCCTGTGCTTCTTGGTTTGGGCCGCTCAAGCCGCTCACCCGTTTTCTCTCTTTTTTTTTTTTTTTGAAAACATGTAATTTAGACAACGCTATAGCTCAAAATTACCGTTTATCATATCTCAAGTATGTGATGAAGCATGGGTAAGGGACAAGCACAGAAAAGCAAATTTTAAAAGGTGCAAAATTGTATTCATCCAATTTTTACATCTTTTGGGATTTTGATGGTTCAAATGAAGTAAAATAGGTACATGATTAGGCAAGAGAAATTTGGATGGGGACTGGTCAAGGTCTTCTGAGGATAATCCTTGAAGTTTAAACTATGCTTAAACCCTCAAAACTCAATTTTGGCTAATCCTGTGCTAACCATCATGCGTAATACTTCTTGACAACATCTGAATTCACTGGACTTGACAATTCACCACCGTCCATTTCGGCAAGGATTAAAGCTCCTCCAGAGTATGCTCTCTTTACCACGTAAGGCCCTTCATAGTTTGGAGCCCATTTACCTCGATTATCTTTAATGATTGGGAGAACCTTCTTTAGCACTAAGTCTCCTTCATGAAACTGCCTTGGATGGACCTTCTTATCATGCGCTCTGATCATCCTTGTTTGATAGAGACGCCCATGGGATAAAGCAGCCAATCTTTTTTCTTCTATGAGGTTTAGCTGCTCATATCGCATGTGAACCCATTCGGCCTCGTCGAGTTGAGTTTCCATCAACACTCTTAATGACGGTATCTCTACTTCAAATGGAAGTACTGCCTCCATACCATACACCAGGGAAAATGGAGTTGCTCCAGTTGAGGTCCTTACTAACGTGCGATAACCATGGAGTGCAAAAGGCAACAACTCATGCCAATCTCTATAGGTAACTGTCATTTTCTCCACGTTTTTCTTGATATTCTTGTTTGCTGCTTCCACCGCTCCATTCATCATGGGACGATATGGGGTAGAATGGTGGTGAACTATCTTGAATTGTTCACACATTTCTTTCATCATTTTGCTGGTGAGGTTACTAGCATTATCAGTGATGATCCTTTCTGGGAGACCATATCTGCAAATGATTTCCTTTTTAAGGAATCTGAGGACTACTTGCTTTGTCACATGCGCATAGGAAGCGGCTTCTACCCATTTTGTGAAATAGTCTATTGCCACTAGAATGAAGCGATGACCATTTGAAGCTTTAGGTTCGATCGGCCCAATTACATCCATGCCCCACATGGCGAAAAGCCACGGTGATGTTAACACACTAAGTGTTAAAGGGGAAGCATGAATTTTGTTAGCAAAAATTTGACATTTATGGCATTTTCTGACATAATTGATACAGTCAGATTCCATAGTAGGCCAAAAATACCCTGCTCTTAAGGCCTTCCTAGCCATGGCATGACCATTGATATGAGTTCCGCACACCCCTTCATGTATTTCATGTATAAGCTTCTGTGCCTCTTTAGCTTCAATGCATCTTAAGAGGACAGCATCATGATTCCTCTTGTACAAAATTTCTTCATTGAGGAAAAACCCCATTGCTAATCTTCTCAAGGTCCTTTTATCATTTTCTGATGCACCAGCTGGGTATTCTCTGTGTTTGATAAGCCGCTTAATGTCCTCATACCACGGCTTTCCATCAAGTTCTTCTTCCACAAATGAACAATAGGCAGGCGAATCATACTTCTGCATTCTAATATTAGGAAGATCGTTTGCATCTATTATTGAGTACATGGAGGACAATGTCGCTAGTGCATCTACCATTTGATTCTCCTCCCTTGGTATATGACTGAAGGTTATATCTTCAAATTGCCCCATTAGTTCACATATATACTTTTGATAAGGAATCAGCTTGGGGTCTCTAGTTTCCCATTCTCCCTTTAATTGGTAAATCACCAATGCTGAGTCTCTATGCACGTCCAAAAGACCAACTTGGTAACTCAAGGCTACCTCGATCCCTATGGTGCAAGCCTCATATTCTGCTATATTGTTAGTACATTCGAAGCACAGTTTTGCAGTCATAGGGTAATGCTTCCCTTTTGGGGATACCAAAATCGCACCAATCCCGTGCCCTAGTGCATTAGATGAGCCGTCAAACATTAATGACCATCTTTCTTCTTTAGATTCAGTGGTTAAGGCCATAATGTTTTCATCTGGGAATTCAAATTGGACCGGTTCATCTCCTGAAACTGGGTATCAGCAAGATGTTCAGCAATCACACTTCCTTTTATGGACTTTTGTGAGATATATTGGATGTCATATTCAGACAAAAGCATGTGCCATCTTGCAATCCTCCCAGTTAAGGCAGGTTTTTCGAATATGTACTTGATTGGATCCATTTTTGAAATTAACCAAGTTATGTGGCGCAACATATATTGCCTAAGTCAACGAGCTGCCCATGCTAGAGCACAAGAAGTTTTTTCTAGCACCGAGTATTTCAACTCATAGTCATTAAATTTCTTGCTCAGGTAATAAATTACCTGTTCTTTTCCTGTTTCATCATGTTGCCCCAGCATGCAACCCATTGATCCATCATGCATGGATAAATACATGAATAGTGGCCTCCCTAGCACTAGTGGGACCAAGATCGGTGGATTTTGCAAACACTGCTTAATCTTATCGAATGCTTCTTGGCAGTGCTCATCCCATTCAGTGTTCTGGTTCTTGCAGAGAAGCTTGAAGATTGGTTCACAAGTGGCTGTCAATTGTGATATGAATCTGGCGATGTAGTTGAGCCTTCCCAGGAAACCTCGCACCTCTCTTTCTGTCCTAAGTTCAGGCATATCCATGATAGCTTTGACTTTGTCAGGATCCACTTCAATGCCTTTTCCACTGACCATGTATCCCAGTAGTTTCCCTGATCTCACACCAAAGGTGCACTTTGCTGGGTTAAGCTTGAGCTGGTATTTTCTCAATCTGTCAAAAAGCTTTCTCAGATGGGCTACGTGCTCTGTTTCAGACTTGGACTTGACAATGATGTCGTCAACATATACTTCTATTTCCTTATGCATCATGTCGTGAAATAAAGCCACCATGACCCTCTGGTAAGTTGCCCCAGCATTCGTTAGCCCAAATGACATCACCTTATAGCAAAAAGTCCCCCACAAGGTAATGAAAGTTGTCTTTTCTTTGTCTTCAGGGGCCAGTTTGATCTGATTATATCCCGAGAATCCATCTATAAATGAGAAGACTGAGTATCCTGCAACATTATCCACAAGTACATCTATGTGGGGAAGTGAAAAATCATCCTTCGGACTTGCTTTGTTCAAGTCTCTGTAATCTACGCAGATTCGAATCCTCCCATCCTTCTTTGGTACTGGCACAATATTAGCTACCCAGTCTGGGTATTTTGCAACCTCAATAAAACCAGCATCGAGTAACTTTTTTACTTCTTCTTTAATCTTGACCAGTATATCAGGCTTCATCCTCCTCAGTTTCTATTTTACTGGTTGAAAACCTGGTTTGATGGGCAAGCGATGAAGGACTATATCGATGCTTAAACCCGGCATGTCTTGGTATGACCATGCAAACACGTCACTGTACTCTCACAATAGTTGGATCATCGCTCTCTTTTCTTCCTCTGCTAACTGTGCCCCAATTTTCAGCTCTTTCTTGTCTTCCCCATTTCTGAAGTTGATCACTTCGATAGGTTCTCCATGGGGCTTAATACCTTTGTCCTCTTCTTCCACCATCCTTTGCAATTCGGGTGATGGCTTCCAGTCTTCCCCTTCTCCTTCATCACCTAAGGCATAATAGATTTGGCCTTCAAAATTTAGGTTTGGGAGATTGGCATAATCCTCTTCAAAGTTATCCTCATCATTTGACCTGAATTATTTTAGGTGTTAATGTGGGATGTGACATGAATTGGTATGGTGTACGAAAGAAGGAGAAGGAATGCAAAATGAGTGGAAAATGAAACCAAACACACATTTTATTGATAACAAACCAAGTAATTTTAAAAGCTGCTGCGTGCTTTGAAAATTACATGTTACTAAAATTAAAAATTGGGGGGATTGGCTTGGCAGTCCAATTATCGAGGTCCTCGCCAGGGATACTTAGCATGATTAGCTCTATCTTCCCTTCTTTAGAGCACCCTTCCTCAATGACGACAACTTGATTTGGGTTTCTAAAGCCAGCGTTAACGAAAACTTCATGCAGGTCCTTTAGAACCAACTTCTCAGTGTCTACCATCTGACCTTCTAGGCGAGCCAGGCGTCTTTCTCTTCAGACCTTAGCCATTCAGGCCCTGTCAGCATGAGTGGGCTTAAAGCCCAGGCCGTATGTGTCTTCGCTCAGCATGAGTTGGGGCAGTCCTTTTATACCTTGCCCTCTAATTCCTAGTCCTCCTCCAGGAATATAACCATTGCCTTTTAAGACTCTTGCTAGCATCATAGCCGCATTAGAATGACGAGGGACAGCTAACGGTTCTCCTTCCTTCACATAAGTCACATTAACAATCTCGAATGATTGGAAGGAAATCGCAGACTCCACGTCAGCCTCTATGTACGGAACTGTGGAAGGCTTTGATACCAACAAATCTTCTTCTCCAGATACTTCTATTATTTTCCCATCATATACAAATTTCACCTTTTGATGCAGAGAAGAAGGGATTGCCCCTGCAGTATGGATCCATGGGCGCCCAAGAAGGCAACTATATGCTGAACTTACATCCATCACTTGAAAAGTGATATTGAAGGTACAAGGACCTATTAAGATGGGTAACTCAATTTCTCCCAATACATTACTTTGGGTCCCATCAAATGACCTTACCACAATGATGCTCGGTCTCATGAGAGACTTGTCAACAGGAAGTCGTCTAAAAGTCAACTCTGGAAGGATGTTCAATGCTGACCCATTATCAATCAGAACATTGGGTAGGTTACAGTCCTTGTATCTGGCTGAAATATGTAAAGCCTTGTTATGCCCATGCCCTCCTGAGGGAAACTCATCATCAGAGAAAGACAAATAATTATGCGCCATGATATTCCCCACTACATTGCTTACTGCATCCGTGGTTATATCTTTATGGACATATGCCTCTTCTAAAACCCTCATCAATGCCTGTCTGTGCGGTTCAGAGTGCAGAATTAATGACAACAAGGAGATTTCAGCCGGAGTCTTTCTTAATTGCTCAATCACTTTATATTCACTTTGTCGGATAAGCTTTAAGAACTCACTGGCTTCTTCTTCGGTGACAGGCCTTTTGGGTGTAATAGGTTTTGTTTCCTCTATTTTTGATCCGCTTCCTTGGGGGTCATTATTTGCTGACAGCTTAGTCGCTTCATCCCTAAACAGAGTATCCTTTTCCTTTTGATCAGGGGTCTCTTTTAGAATTGCTTTCCCTTTATCTTTTGTCTCAGTCTCCACAGGGTTGAGGTTGTTAGCCCTTTCTGCACCTTTCCTCCCTGTTGTAGATGAGAGGTAGCAGCGGCCACTCCGGGTAACTCCACTAATCCCAGATATATTTGTGACCTGAGATTTATAATCTTGTGGTATTGCTTGGCAACCATATTCCCAGGGGACTACCTTATCACTTGTATATGGAAAAGGTTGTGGAGCCTTGATCGTCAATCTTTTCATGGCTTCAAAGGGAGCTTCCTTTATAACCCCATCATCTAGTTGAGCCTCCTGCACAATGTACTTGATTGTCAATGGCCTTGCAGGAGCAAGTCCATCAGAGCTCCTAATTGGTGAGTTTATCGGAGACATGTTGACCATATTTATGCTTTCTAATTCAATCCCTATTTGCAAGAAACCTTCATCTATTAGTTTTTGCAAAAAGTCCTTAAAAGCAATGCATTCTCCCAACCTGTGGGTTGCTTCATCCCCATGATATTCACATCCTGATTCTTGAATAACTCCTTTCTTCTCTACCATACCGCATTCTGCAAGAGCTTGAAAGATGTGTTTCATAGGGGTTTTGATCTCAAACGCGGACTTCTTAGAGATTAGTTGAGGTTCCTTGGTAACAAGATTAATTCCCTGACTTCCATGATTGGGAAGAGGGTTGCCATCAACATCAGATTTGGATGGAACTGACTCAAAATTGAGCCACTTAGCATCAATTAGGCTTTGGACCTTTCTCTTGAAGGCCGTACAATTTTCCACATCATGTCCCTTGGCTCCTGCATGGTAAGCACACGTAAGATTCTCCTTATACCACGCTGGGTATGGTGGTTCCTAGGCCGGGAGAGGGACTATTGACACTAAGTTATTTTGCAAAAGTTGTGGCAACAACTGGGAATAGGGTATAGGAATTGGATCAAAATTCACGGCTCTTTTGTTAGGCAACTGTCTAGGCCTATTTGCTTGGTACTGCTGCTTGGGCTGTTGGGATGCAAACTAAGACTGTTGTATCGGTTGCGCTGTAGTGGGGTAAGACGGCTGAGCAATAGTGATTTGTGGGGATGGCTTCACAACATTCACTGCCGGGGTAAATGTCGTGGTGAGAGGTGGCCGATATGTTGATCGATTGTCACTGTACCTCCTATCTTTAGCTTTCCCTTTATCTTGATAGTCTACAGAGTGGACCTCTTCTTTCTTTTTGCTATTAAATTGAGGTTTCTTTTGGGATGAGGTCCCTGCTTGTGACTTTCCCATTTTTCCAGAGCGGATTCCCCTTTCGATCATTTCTCCTATCTCCACTAGATCGGGGAATTTAAATGGGTGAACCCTACCATCTTCCCATAAAAGGGGTGTGTAAGGGTATTCAGGAAGACTGTAGTCATCTCTTTGTCAGATATGGGAGGTTGCACTCTAACCGCCACATCTCGCCATCTTTGAGCATAAACTTTGAATGACTCATTATCCCCTTTTTCCATATTTTGAATTTGGATTCTGTCAAGAGTCACATTTCTGTTGTACTTGTACTGTCTGAGGAAAGCTTCAACTAGATCTTTCCATGTGCGAATGGAACGACGATCTAGGCTCATATACCACTCAGCGGCTCCATCGATTAAACTATCCTGGAAGATGTGCATCAGGAGTTTTTCATCATCGGAGTGTGCTGCCATCTTTCTGTAGTACATAATGATGTGCGCCCTTGGACAATTTGTCCCATTGTATTTGATAAATTCTGGCGCCTTGAATTTGGGTGGTAATACAACATTAGGCACTAATCCTATTTCAGCCATATCTAGGATGTCAACATCTTCAAAACCCTCCATTTTTCTGACTCTGGCCTCAAGTCATTCGTACTTTTCATGAGTCTTGGCTTCTTTAGCGGCTCTTCTTATTTTCTCTAATTCTTCTTCAACATCCAGGTCTCGGACACTAAGATTATCCCCTTGTTCTTGGTCGCGTTGGTCATGCTGGAAGCTTTCATTTTTGGCAACGAGCAGAGCAGTTATTTTGGCCAATTGTTCTTTGAGGTCATTGACTTCAGACTGCAATTCCTCCACTATTTTCTCTGTTCTTTGTTCTGCCATTTGTCGTGATTGGGAACGTGTTACTGGAGCCGTGGCTTTTCTTTCGAACTTTCCCTTCTTAGATGATGAAAAGGATAAATGAATGAGTATATGCATGTATTATGATGTAAATGCAAGTTGGCTCAAATTATAGTTAACATTGAAAGACTTTTTATTCCACGCATTTTACAAACTCCTTCATGGAGTATCCTAGGTTTTTAAAACACCATCAAGCTTGACATAGATTTCCCACTTTGACATAGTCTTCCTTAATTTTTTTGAGAAGATCGCGGGTAGATCCCGGCTCTAACTCTTCTTCACAGTCGGCTATCTTTTGAGCTGTGCTCCTTGCTTCCCTAGCTAACTGTCGAATGTGAACCCTTACCCCTCCTATCTGTTCCTGTGCATCCAATAATGCTGCTCGGAGATTCCTATTTTCTTGTTGGGTTCTAATTAATCTAGGGTCCTGTAGTATATTTTCCAAGTGCAGTTCATGAATTTGCTCCGTCCTTATAAGTAAGTCGCGCAACCTCATGTTTTCTCTATCCAATGCATCAGCCCTATCCTCCAGCTTATATTGCTCCTGGAGTTGTGTTGTTAAAATTTGTACCTCCTTCTTATGGCTTTCCTGCAAGCCATCTATGTAGGACTCAAGTCGCTCCTTGTCTTGCATGACTTCCTTATGTTTATCCTCCCACTGTGCCACTATCTTTTTCAATTGGTGGATTTCTGCAATGTCTTTTTGGTGACCTGTCTTTAGTTTTTGCGTGTGGTCTCTAAGTTTAGTGATTTCATTTGCCGAGGCCTCTGTCTTTTCCTTTCTAGTTCCAAGACCCTTTTTAGCAGCACGAAGATCTTTATTTATTAACCAGAGCTTCCTTTCTAATTCTTCAATGCGTTGTTGTTGCTCAGCTATTGACCTCTTATGGTCTTTTTCCAATTCCATCATTTTGAATTGAAAACCACCTGCCTTTGACTTCCAAGCATCAATTTCCTCTTTCATTTGCCTTTCTTTTTCAACCATTAAGGCTTCTCTAACTTGTAAATCCATTAAGGATTTTTCAAACTTCATTTTCTCGTCAGTTTCAGCCCTAGGTCTTTTAGAAGAGGATATTGAGAACGTAATCCCAGGTACTACAATCCCTTTTCCATGATTTTTTCGCCAACATGGGTACTCAGGTGTAGTCATGATGGTTTCTTTACTACACTCAAATTGATGGACTTGTTTCCATAGAGTCGCGACAACCTCATGTTTAGCTACAGTATCTTCTTCTTCAAACTCCAGATCAAGCTCATGAAGGCTTCTAGTGGCTGGCACGAACTGGATGCACCCAAATTGTCTCATTACCATAACAGGTGCATACCCAACAATGCTCCACGTGCTTACAAGGGGAATCCAAGGTCTATCACCACATCCATAAACAACTGGGCCCTCTCGCATCCACACGAACTTCCACCTAAATTCCTTGGCTTGCTGAAGGAACCTAATCCAGGAGTTTCGATCTTGTTTTTTCTGAGGCCATTTGAATCCTATGAAGTCAAGCAAAGCATCTTGCTTCCCCAAGAAAACTGGCTTAAAGCGAATGGTTGGATATCCCATAGTCATCACCGGGGGTAGGTGACTCACCATCCATACCATCAAGAGTTGTGCACAACCAAGGAAGCGTCCTTCCCTAATTCTCCTCAAATGGTCCAGTGATCTGAGTGTTTCGGCTAATATAGGTGGAATGGGATTTAACCCACTCTCTATCTCTCTGAATAGAGTTATTGTCTGGATGTCAACATATCCACGCACTTTAGGGAATACGATAGCTCCATAGATAGCCAAGGCAAGAGTCTTCATAGCCATCTCCTTGTTCTTGTGAGCTTTGCAAAGTCTAACTAGGAAGCTGATTGAGATAGCCCAATTTCTTCCTTTCTCTTTGGCATCCTCACCAAAATTAATAGCTGGTATACCCAATAACCTATTCAAAACCCTTCTTGGCTGTTGCTTTTGGCCTGGTCTGTAAATCTTTCCCCTTATGGTAGTATTGATGGCCAGCATTTCCTTGTACTCTTCTAGAGTGGGAGTGAGATCGTACTCTCCAAAAGTGAACACCCTATATACAAGATCCCAAAAGAAGACCAAAGCCTTTAACAATGCTTCCTCCACTGGAACTGACAATAGATGTGCTAGATGGCCGTACTTTGCTGTGAACTCTCCTTTCTCAATCTGGCTATAGCTTTCCCAAACTTCTTTCAATTCGGATAGATCATTTTGTTCAAAGGAGAGCTTCCTGATAGGAGGTAAGGATAGATAGTCTTCACCCACCATGCAATCTCCTTGTTCTTTCTTTTTCTTGAGTGAATATGACTTGGTCTAGTGGGTCTATGACAAGTGCGATGGAGTTTGCTGTAGTGTCCATTCCTAAAATTTGAACCAACAAATGAAGATACAATGATAAAAAGACAACATCAGGGTAAAGATTTATGCACTTATGGAGACCCAGGTAGAGGTGTTCAGGTGCCTACACGGAGACCAAGAGTCTCATGAAGGTCGACCTTACTTTTGCCTCTCACTGGCCTATAATGGTAATTTGCCCAGGTTAAATGCTCATGCATGCAATAATGCAAAGTTTAAATTAGAAACAAAAACACATGTGTAGTATTTTCCCTTTGTGCTTAAGTAGAGGGTTATCCTAGGTTTGATCCGTAGCTTTCATACTCTTAGCATAAGGTGGTACTAAGACAACTACTAGTGTGAAGGGTAGGT
The DNA here is from genome assembly GCA_037013595.1 of Dicorynia guianensis. NCBI lineage: Eukaryota > Viridiplantae > Streptophyta > Magnoliopsida > Fabales > Fabaceae > Dicorynia > Dicorynia guianensis. Next base: position 15,348,950 of record JASUAB010000002.1, on the reverse strand, counting down.
TTTAAACTCCTACATTAGGTCCCCAAATTGTCCTTGGGAGGAACAACTCGAGCAGGGTGTTTAGGTGCCTGCACGGAGACCAGAGGTCTCATGAAGGTCGACCTTACTTTTGCCCCTACTATCCTAAGGGTTCCTAAAAGCTCGGGTAGAGAGCTCAGGGGTCATCACCTCCCCTTTTCTAATTATTGTGATGTAAGTGCAAGTGTGTGACAGGGCTATTATACTCATAAACCTGCAAATTAACCAGCCAACAACAGTACAGCGGATAATTAAGTCATCTATGCCTAATCCGTTGCAGACAAAATCCAAAAGAATATAAACACACAAAGTATAGACAAAGCATAGAATAAGAAAGCAACAAACACCAATTTAAATGGCCTAAACCTCACTAGTCCCCAGCGGAGTCGCTAAGCTGTCGACATCGCGACGCGGGTGCGGCGACTGGAGAAGAGAAATAGGGTGTGGAAAAATGATTAACTTGGAAATCTTGGAGTCGCCACCGATCTATTTTTAAATGGTGAGATCGGACACCGAGATTTAGGTCTGCGTCACAAAGATTGGGTTTGGGGGATGGTTACGTGTAGGGAAGGTATTAGCACCCCTACAACGCCCTTTCGGTACCACGTTGGTATTTTGTTGCTTTTTAATTTCAAATTCATGCTTTGATTTTGGTTAAAACTTTTATTTTGGGATTTTTTAGGAAAAAGGGATTTGTGATATTTACGTTGGAGGGATCTTGCCAATTTCTTCAACACAATCCACAACGTAATTATCTGGAGAGATAACAAAAGCGGCCACTTTCGTCAACCGCGAGTACTATGGTAATTGAAGGAAATTTAAAAGAGGGGATTTAATTTCAAAATACGGGTGTTGGCTACATTACATGAATTATATCAATTTCTTTAATATAATTCATAACGTACTTCCCTCAGGATAGCTAATTGCAATCGTTTTCACCAATTGCATCAACGACCATCGTTGGGATAATCAAAGGTTTTAACACAAGAAAATCAACTCAACAAAGGGTAAGAGATGTGCATACCTTAGATGATGAATTCTCTCACTCCTCTTCTTAGTGAGTGTAGACTTTGAATGTTACTTGAAGGAGCTTCTTTGTTTGAATCAAAAGGAAAAGAGCTACTTTGATGTAGCCTCACTCTCCTACTTCTCCTACTTCTTCTCTTTTCTCTCTTCTTGGTGCTCTCTTCCTCTCCTCTTGGTGCTCTCTTCCTCTCCTTCTCTTGCTCTCTTCTTCTTGGTTTTTGTTGTGTGTCTCTTGGTGCCCTCCTTAGGCCTCCTTATATAGCCATCTTATGCAACTAACTTTCCTTCATGCAACTAAATTTCCTCATGCATTTAACCACCTTTCATGCATCCAACTCCCTTCATTCATCTAACTTTCTTTTATGCATCTAATTTTCCTTCATGCAACTAACTTTCCTTCATGCAACTAACTTTCCTCATGCATTTAACCACCTTTCATGCATCCAACTCCCTTCATTCATCTAACTTTCTTTTATGCATCTAATTTTCCTTCATGCAACTAACTTTCCTCATGCATTTAACCACCTTTCATGCATCCAACTCCCTTCATTCATCTAACTTTCTTTTATGTATCTAATTTTCCTTCATGCAACTAACTTTCCTTCATGTATCTACCTCCCCTCATGCATTTAACCACCTTTCATGCATCCAACTCCCTTTCATTCTTCTTTTTATTTTCTTCTTTTTATTTTTCTTCTTCTCTTTTTTTTAATTCTTCTTAATTTTTATTTTTTTGAATTTCGAATTTATTTTATTTTTAATTTTCTTTTCTTTATTTTTTTTATATTTTTTTTTTAGGATTTGGACAAAATTAAGTGTCTACAGGAAAATTAGATGCATAAAAGAAAGTTAGATGAATGAAGGGAGTTAGATGCATGAAAGGTGACAGTAACACCAAGTCAGATAGAAAAGACCCGCCTACATGTGCAACAGTGACACAAAGTCAGATAGAAAAGACCCGCATGTGCAACAGTAACACAAAGTCAGATAGAAAAGACCCGTCTACATGCGCAATAGTAACTTGTCAGAAAAGGTAGCAAAATTTTTTACGATGAAACATCAACCGTATCGATGCACTCAAACCGCGTATGAAAAGTCCAAAGGTGAACAGTTGAAATGATAGGCGCACCGACGATTGTCGACACTAGTTAGTTGTAATATAATTTAACTTTGAATCTTGTGAGTACATTTTGAATACACTTTATTATAAATGTCATTCTCTAACCCCAATAAGGGTAAAAGGGGTCTACCTACAAAGGTTGGTAGTTAACCTAGGTCCTCACAGAGTAGTACCACAGCTTTGGATGCACTTCACACTCCTCCTTTACCATAGATGACTACAATACCTACAACTGAGTATTAGCCAAACCCATTGACATATCCAGTTACTGCACCATTTGCTATGACTTCATTGCAACCTGCCACCCCATCTTCCAGCCTTGCTGCATCTTCTCAATCCCAAGAGGAGGACAATTCAAATATTAGATCGGTTATTGTGCCAAACAAACAATTTAGGGGTGCATTTTTTATTTGAGGTGTATGTTCATTGCAATTCAAGTAATATTAAATTTTTTATTAACTTCCTTATGACTTTCAACAACAGGAGGCCCTATATACCAAGTAGTTAAGCTTTGACCAATGTTATTCATCAAAGTTTGATAAACCCTACAAGTCAGGGGTGAAATACCTAGAGAAACTCATCATATGTGGTATGGCGAGTAAAGGGTACGTAAAAAGTTATTCTTCAAGTTAAGAATTAAGTTTATGTTAATTTTAGAAAAGTTATGAGAACTTATAGTTACTAAAATATTTTATTTTTATTTTTAGAAAATGATTGCATTTGATGACTATCACCACAATCACATGTGAGCAGCATTTAATAGTAGAGGATCAAGCATTTGTCAGAAATGTTGTGGTTTGACCTAAATTCTAAAAACCAAAAAGAAAAAAGAAGAAAGAAAAAGGAGAGTTATAGTTATAATTAGATACTATATAAGAGAAGTTGTGATGCCTTTAGGATTACAAAATTTTTGCAATTTGGGATCTTTTGGGTATTGCATAAAATAGTAGTTTTTAGGGTCAATTGTTTAGTACAAATTTTAGTCTTATAACAGAATTCTGAATAGTAAAATTTTTCTTTCTACCCGTGATTTTTTTCTTTTATTGGATTTTTTCACTTTAAATATTTGTGTACTTTCTCTTCTCTTTCTCTAAAATTATGTTTTGCAATTTTTAATTTTGTTTGCCATCGTCATTCCGCCGTAACAAATTGGTATTAAAGCCTAGTTCTCAATGGGTTCTACTTCAGCAACAACATCTAAGATAGACATTGAGAAATTTGATGGCTCAACCAATTTTGCTCTCTGGCAAGTAAGGATAATGGCAATTCTGTGAAGAGAAGGTACAAAGAGAGAACTGCTTAGGAAGATGAAGAAGCCTGAGACTATGACAGATGCTGAATAGGATGATATGGATGACAAAGCTCTTTCTTCCATTCAGTTGTGCTTAGGTAATGAAGTTCTTTAAGAAATTCTCACTAAGAACAATGTAGCAGGTACATGGTTGAAATTAAAAAGCCTATACATGACGAAATCTCTTACTAACAGGCTATGGTTAATACAACACCTCTATACTCTAGAAATGTCTGAAGGTACTTCACTGAAATCTTATTTAGCAGAGTTCATTTCTATCACTATTGATTTAAGTAAGATAAATGTGAAGATTAATTATGAGGATCAAGCGCTTTTATTGTTATGTTCATTGCCTACTTCCTAAAAAATTTTAGAGACACTATGATCTATGGTAGAGAAGAAATTTTCTTTGATAATGTCAGGTCAAATTTGTAAACTAAACAAAAAATTGATAATAATTTGATATCTATTGAAGGAGGTGATTAGAGTATTGGTCTATTTGTTGATAGAGGAAGAAGTAAGGAGAGAAATCCTAATTCTGACAAGTCTAGATCAAAGTCTAAACATAAGAATCTGACTTGTAATTATTGCAAGAAGAAGGGACATATTAAATCTGACTGCTTTAAATTGAAGAAAAAAGAAAAAGTGGGTGAAAATAAAGGTAAAGCCAAATTAGAAGAAGCTAATGTAGCAAAAGATGAGACAAGTGATCTGCTTTGTGTTACTGATGCTAAATCAAATTTGAAACTAGTTGGGTGATGGATTCAAGAGCTACACAGCATATGACTCCTAATAGGGACTGGTTTACCACTTATGAGCCATTCAATAGAGGTGTGTTTATGGGTAATGATCATCTTTGTAAAGTTACTAGGATAGGCACTGTACAAATTAAAATGCATGATGGTATGATCAGAACTTTGTCAAATGTGAAACACATTCCAGATTTGTAAAAGAATTTAATTTCTTTGGATATTCTAGAAAAGAATGGCTATAAATATAAAAGTGAAGATGATGTACTTAAAGTCTTTAAGGGTGCACTTTTACTGATGAAAGCAAACAAAATTGGCACTTTGTATTTCTTGCAAGGTTCTGCTATTACAGGTTCAATTGCAGTTACTACTACTTCTATTTCTGATTCAGATGTTACTAAAATTTAGCACATGAGACTGGGGCATATGAGTAAAAGAGGAATGACAACATTGAGCAAGAGAGGTCTGTTAGGTGACCAAATTACAAGAAGATGGAGTTTTGTGAACATTGTGTCTTTAACAAACAAAAGCAATTGAGTTTCAGTTCAGCCATTCACAAGACAAAAGGAACTCTTGACTACATTCATTTAGACCTATGGGGGCCCCCTCAATCTCCTTTTAAAGGTAGTCACTCTAGATACATGTTGACCTTTATTGATGATTATTCAAGGAAAATAGTCAAGTATTCGTGACTTTTAAAAGTGGGAGACTTTATTTGAAAAGTAGACAGGAAAACAGATCAAGAAACTCAGAACAAATAATGGCCTTGAATTTTGTAATAATGAGTTCAATGAGTTTTGAAAGAAAGAAGGCATTGCTTGACATAGAACTATTGTAAAAACACCTCAACATAATGGTGTTGCAGAGAGGATGAACAGAACTCTTCTTGAAAAAGCTCGGTGTATACTTTCAAATGTAAGCTTAGGCAAGGAATTTTGTGTTAAAGCTATTAACATAACTTGCTGGTTGGTGAACTGATCTCCTTATATAGCCATTGAAAGTAAAACACTAGACGAGGCATAGTTTGGCAAACCTGCTGATTATTCTATTTTAAAATTTTTTAGCTATCCTAGCTTATGCACATGTTAATGAAAGAAAGCTTGAGCCTAGAGCAAAGAAATGTGTATTTCTTGGGTACTCATTTGGTATGCAAGGATATAGATTATGGTGTATAGATCAGTCCAAGTTTCTTATTAGCAGGGATGTAACTTTTGATTAATATTCCATGCTTGCAAAGAAGGAAGTTATAGAATCAGTTACTCATAATAATGAAAAAGGTAAGAATAGGTGAAAGTTGAAGTTTTTGTTTAGCCTAAATAATTCTTTGTTCCTAATTCTACAGATGATGATTTAGAAGAGATTGCAGAATCTTCACAAGTATAGTCTCACACTATAGCTACGGATAGGCCAAGGAAAACTATTAAACCACCTGAGAAGCATGGTTATTCAAATTTTGCCTATTGTCTTGCTATAGCAGAAGAGGCGTAGTACAATGAGCTTAAAAGCTACAAAGAGGCAATATCTTCTAAAAATGCTGCAAAGTGAACCTCTACTATGCAAGAAGAGATTCAATCTTTTCAAAAAAATCAAACTTGGACACTTGTGAAGCTATCAGAAAAGAAGAAGATTGCTACCCACAGTGGGTAATCAAGAAAAAGTCTGATACTTCAAGTGTCTCAGATGTGAGATACAAGGCAAGGTTGGTTACTAAAGGCTATAGTCAGGTACAAGGCATTCACTTTAATGAACTTTTCTTACCTATTGTAAAGCATACTTCTATTCATATTTTACTTTCATTAGTTGGTATGAATAATTTAGAGTTAGAGCAATTACATGTGAAAATTGCATTTCTGCATGGTGATCTTGATGAATAGATTTATATGCATTAACCCAAGGGATTCATAATTACTGATAAAGCAAATAATGTTTGCTTGCTAAAGAAGTCCTTATATGGTCTTAAGCAATCTTCCAGACAGTGGTACAAAAGGTTTGACTCTTATATGGGAGTTATTGGATTTCAAAGATCCAATTATGATAATTGCATGATTTTAAAAGGCTTCCAAATAAATCTGCTATGATTTACTGTAAACACTCAATTTTGCCCGGCCTATTTTACAAAATTTTACCTAAATTAAACCTAATCAAAATTCAAATTAAAACTAAAAATTCAAATTATAAAACCCAAAAAATAAAATCAAACCCAAAAAATAAAACAAAAAACTAAAAATGAAGATAAATCCAAGAAAATCAGAAAAATGAAGATAAATCCAAGAAAAATCAAGAAAATGAAGATAAATATAAAGAAAATCAGAAAAATGGAAGAAATAGATAAAAGATAGAATAACATAAAAATTCAAGAGATAAATAGATAAACAAAAATTAAAAGATAAATGTAAAATGATAAAAGATAATAAATAATATTAAAATATGATAAAATATAAGAGATAAAAATCTGAAATCCAAAAAAGATAAATAAGAAAGTGTTAGATAAAAGAATAACAGTTAGGATACAATTAGGAAACAAGAATCAGACTAAGAATCAAACTCTAAACTTTATAATTATAAGACACCCACTCATGCACAAGAAAAGAGGGACACGGAAAAAAAAAAAAGGGAAACTTGAGCCTACGTACAAATTCAGCCCATTATCAGAAAAGGAAAAAGAAGAAAGCCAGTAGAGTGCCCCCATGCACTTCCACCCTGGTCTCCAACGGCGCCCTCACCCTTGGACCTATACCCCAAACCAGCATTCAAGAAAACGGAGAATGGTTTTTAGAACTGAGAAACCCGCACTCTTCACTTAAACAGCCACCACCCTCATCTCAATACATACGCACCCAAGAGGAAAAAAAAACTTGAACCCCTACTGCATTCTCACTCGAGCAGCCAAAGAGAAACACGTATGGGTCACTCTCCACTGCACCCACAGCCCCTCGAATAACAGCTTCGAAAGTTAACCTCCACAAAAAGATCTGTCATCCTCGCATGCTGGGACGTATTCACCACTGAAGTTCTGTCCATCACGCTGTGGCTTCACCTCAGTCCAAAATCGGAAAGAGAGAACAATAGCCTGTCACCATTGCCTCAAAGCTTTCACTCCCTACACTAGACAGCTAACCATTTACACAAAACATCACAGAACCCTTAACGTTCCAGTTCGGCTCCATCTTGTTTGCCGCTAGAGAGAGTCGTCTTGCTGCCCGGGAGCATTGCTGTGCTCTAGTCTGTCCAAGGCAGCCCAACGCCTCCTTCTACACACTCTCGGACACACATGGATCACCACTGCACACTCCCGTAGCACTTTCGCGCAAGAAACGAAGCAAGAACCAAGCCTTTGCAACTCTCCATCATCGTAAAAGACCCAGGCACTGTCCACTACTTCTCAGTTTCTGCAGAGGACGTCAATCACCCACAAGGCCAGCAACCAGTTCGAAGAAGTCCAACTGGTGCGCCCCACAACCACTCACACATTCTCGCCCAGCCAAGAAATGAAGCACTGCACTTTCCCCCACACAGACGCACGAAGGAAGAAAGGAAACTAGAGCCACGCCTTCACAGTGTAGTGGAAGACTCCCGGTACCCTCGAAACTGAAGCAAGTTGAATTCCACCGTCAGAACTGATCTGCACCCCATCTTTGCGACATTCCTAGCTTGCCCAGTTTCTGTCTGGCCTTCATCACGTCGCCGGGAGCTTGTGATTGCTGGAGCCTTCAACCGCGATGGCCGCAAGACACAACCGCTCTTGCTTGGAGTCTAGAAACTAACACTGGAAGCTTGACCACAAGACGACGCTGCAACTACGTTACTGAGTCACTGTTGGTCCCAGGTTCCGTCTCCTTGCCAGCTATCCCAAAATCAAAAGTAAAAAAAACCAAGCAACCACCTTTACAGCAAACAATAGCTCATCTTCTTCGTCAACCTCCAGAACCAGCGCCATTCCCCTTGCTCATCTTCTCCATCCACGCCAGACCAGCCAAACCAATGAGAAGCCAGCACCCAAGAAGCTCAACCCAGAGAGAGTAGAGAACAGCCCTTCTTACTTGTAGTCTATACACTTCCGTTTGAGGTTCCTCTCATTGAGGTTGAAAGGTATGGCTTCTAAAGCTTGCTGTTGCATCATGATCATTATTTTGCTCAAATGTGGTTATTACCATAATAGTATCTGTTTGATGTTTGAGCTTTATGCATCCAAAGGTTTTCTGCAGTTTCCATATTGGTATGGGTTTATATGATAGCGTTGGGAAGTCCTTGAAAAATCTTTTATAAGGACGAAAAGGAGTATAAGTTTTTGATATAATATATATGTGTATTAGGCTTTATGTTTCCTTGTTTTTGGTAAACTTTGTATAAAATAAAAATTGTTATTGGAGTTTATTGCTTTTCTCTCTTGGTGTTAAAATTTTTGAAGTTAAAATTTGACAAAATAGGTGAGTCTAAGAACCCATGTCCTCTCTTAAAATAAAAATAAATTAGAAAAGAAATAATCACAAGGATGATCTAAGTATTTCTTCTTTATTTCTTAAAATTATTTTTTTTAAAACCCTGGACTAGAATAAAAAGGGAATTTTTCTAAAATTATTTTTAAAACCCTAAACTGGAATAGGAAGGGGGTTTCTCTCAAAATTATTTTTAAAACTCTGGACTAGAATAGGAAGGGGGTTTCTCTCAAAATTATTTTTAAAACCCTGGATTGGAATAGGAAGGAGACTTTTCTCAAAATCATTTTCATCCCAATCCGGGATGGGTAGGGATTATCTTCAAAAGTCTTTTTAAAAAAAATCAATATAAATTAATTCAAGATAAATTAATTAGATCATTTTTGGTACCGAAAGGGCGTTTACGGTGCTAACACCTTTCCTAAAACGTAATCAATCCCCGAACCCAATTTCTGAAAACGTAGACCATTTTTAGTTAGGTGTCCAATCTCATCCTTAGATAATTTAGATCGGTGACGACTCCAAAACTCAAAATTTTTAGGGTCAACATTTACTATTATATGTTAATGATATGTTAGTTACAGCATCTAACATGACTAAGATAAAGAAGGTGAAACAGTAATTGAGTTCTGAATTTGACATGATAGATTTGGGAGCCACTAAAAAGATTCTTGGTATTGAGATTATAAGAGACAGGCCAAATATGAAATTATACCTTTCTCAAAAAGCTTTTACTAAAAAGTTATTGAGTCGGTTTGGCATGAAAAAGGCCAAACCAGTGTCTACTCCTCTTGTTGCTTATTTCAAACTTTCAACAAATTTATGTCCAATAATAGATAAAGAGATGAATCACATGTCACGCATTCCTTATTCTAGTGCAGTTGGGAGCATTATGTATTTGATGGTATGCACTCGACTTGATATAGCACAAGTAGTCAGTGTTGTGATAGGTATTTATCTAATCCTAGCAAATAGCATTAGGAAGCAGTTAAGTGGATACTCAGGTACTTGATAAGTACTGCAGGTGCTTATTTGGTATATGGAAAGAGTAATGATAGTTTGACAGGTTTTATGAACTCAAACTATGCTGGTGATCTTGATAAGAGGAGGTCTTTAACAAGATATGTATTTTCATTAGGAGATGGTGCAATCAGTTGAAAGGCTACACTTCAATCTACCATTGCTCAATCTACCATAGAGGCAGAGTATATGGCCATAACAAAGTCTGTTAAGGAGGCAATTTGGCTTAAAGATTTGGTTGGTGAAATTACATTTGAATCTATTTCTATTGTTGTTCATTGTGATAGTCAGAGTGCAATTCACTTAGCTAAAAATCAGAGGTATTATGAAAGAGCCAAACATATTGACATCAAGTATCATTTTGTTCAGGACGTTTTTGCCAAGGGTGAAATTTTCATTAAGAAGATTGATACTATAGACAATGTAGCTAATATACTCACTAAGCCTTTACTTATTAAGAAGTTCAAGTATTGCTTAGACTTAATTAGTGTTCATTGTTGAGTTTTGCTCTTAGAAGCTTTTGTGGAAGAGGTGGAGAGTTTCTTTGTTGAAGTTTGTTTTCAGAGTTCATGTCAAGGTGGAGATTGTTGTCGTTTCACCCAAATTCTAAAAACCAAAAAAAAAAAAGAAGAAAAAGAAGGAGAGTTGTAGTTATAATTGGATACTGCATAAGAGAAGTTGTGATGCCTTTAGGATTGTAGAATTTTTGCAATTTAGGATCTTTTGGGTATTGCATAAAAAAGCAATTTTTGGGGTCAATTGTTTAGTACAAATTTTAGCCTTGTAACAAAATTTTCAATAGTAAAAATTTCCCTTCTACCTATAATTTTTTTCCTTCATTGAGTTTTTTCACGTTAAATATTTGTGTGCTTTCTCTTCTCTTTCTCTAAAATTATATTTTGCGATTTTTAATTTTATTTGCCATCGTCATTCTACCATAACAAGAAATGTACAAGGATGCTTGAGGTGCCAAGTAGAGTCCTGACTATTTACAAAATCATGTTCCGGAGGATCTTCAAGTTTATTGGAACTCCAAGGAGTTCAAAACAAAGGCAGCACAAGCAAAGAAGAATAGAGCTTCCAAGAAGGGAGGCTTATCACTCCACACTAGAGGGTCTATCTAGTTAGGGGCATCTTAACAAAAGCTAGTTAGTAACATTACTTCAAATTTTGCAATAAGATATTATCATTGCTATAATTTAGTTGTTAATTTCTTTTATCTCTTTTCATTAGGAATTAATTGATTGCACAATTGATCCAGCTAAGATATTTAACTACACCCATCCAAAAAAAAAAGTCAACATCTAGGTGGAGCCATGAGTTGAAAGGAGCTATGTAAATGCTTTCATTATTTGAAGATTTAAAATGTTCATAAACTTTTAGTCAATTGAAAAAAACATTAATTATAATTTATTGCTTTTATTATGCCTTTATTATAGGAGAATTATATGGGTGAAATGCAAACACTTGTCCAAGTTATCACAAGAGTATCCGGAGGGGTCAAGTGAAAGCTCATATGCAAGCCAACCCATTAATTGAGAGGAAGTATAGAGACAATAAGTGAATGGCATACATAAGGGGCATGTTCAACATATGGGCTCACATCCCTTAGTAAATTCTAGGCTAGGCTCAACATCTCATAGCTATTCTTCTACCAATCACTTGGACCCACATGTCCTTGAAGTTATCCAAACACAAATGAGAGAGCAACTTAGGGAGGAAATGAGGTAAGAGAGGGAAAAGATATTGTAGCAAGCAGAGCTCATTAGGCAATAGTCAGAGCAGGTAAGGCAACAAGTAGACGATATGATTACATCATACATGGCCCAAATGGAGGCTAATATGCTTGCATGAATTCAAGCCTAATTTATGGCTCAATGATAGGCAACTAAGGACGTAGATCATCCACCTTTAGCTAACCATTACCACAACAACAACAACAAAGGCACTAGTTGCCCTTCACCCCTGTAATCCCTCATCTGATTACTCAAATGAGATTAACACTAATTCTAGCTCTCAAATAATGGTCCTCATCATCTCAGCTCAAAGCATTCAATTTTCCTAATTATTCTTAGGATCTAGTTAAACTTTTAGTAATTATTTATAAATTTTGGCTTAACAGAAATTTTATTGTCATGTTTGGATAGTTTTAAAATACTTATTTAAATTTTATACATTTTTATTATATATTTGTTTATTTTGCATTATTGTGCTTGATTTTAACTATTTTAATTTACTTTAATTTAAAAACTTTCATAATTACTGAGGGACATCAATCCCTAGGTAACTAAACTAATAACCAAGGGATTGATCCCTTGATAATAACAAAATTAAATATTTTAAAAAATTAATTCATTTATCAAGGGATATTTATCATTTATTAAATGATAATAACAATAATAAATAAAATCTTATCCTACTATATTTATCCTTTGGTAAAAAAAAATTGAAATGCTTTTTTAATGGTCCCAGCATCCAATATGTTTACTGACCAATAACACAAAATCTCAACATCACCAACTGAGACTACAACAAAATGTCTCCAATGAGGTCAAATCAATATTATCCATATAAGAATACCACGCTAAACAAAATATATAATGCATTCAATAATAAAATCAATAATAATAGTCTTGAAACATAACAGTATCATAAATAAAAGTGTAACACACTCCCTTAAACCCAAAATAATCAAATTTTTCATTATACCCATATGAGTGACATGTTCATGAAACACTTTAGCTGTCAAGCCCTCGGTTAGGGGATTTGCTACCATAAGCTTAGTGCTTATATGCTCAATGCGAGTCTATGATTCTTATATTTTCTTTCTTACAAACTAGTATTTGACCTCAAAATGTTTTGTATGTACAAAATTTCTATTGTTTTGAGAGTAACATACTGCAACAAATTTATTACAATGGATAGTCAAAGCCAAGAAATACTCTTAATAAAATGGAATCTTGAAATTAGGTTCCTAAGCCATATGGCCTAATGAGTAGCCTCATAACTGCCAACATACTCTGCCTCTATAATTAAGGTAGTTAGAAGAGTTTGTTTAGCACTCTTCCATGAAACAGTTCAGCCATCATGAAAATATATCTAGAAGTAGACTTATTGTCATATAGATAGCTGCATAATTAGAATCTTATATCTAATCACCTCCAGGTGACTAGATCTGTTATAAGTGAGCATATAATCTTTGGTACCCTATAGATACCTCAACTTTCTTTGCTGCTCAGCAATGCTCATAACCAAGATCACTCAACTATCTCTCAAGCATACTAATAGCAAAAGAAATATCAGGACATATGCATACCTAAGCATACATTAGACTGCCAACAGCAAAAGCTTATAAAACTTTGTCCATTTCAACTCACTCATCATTATTCTTTGGACATTGAGTTCTAGGAAGCTTTTCACCTTTTAGGATAAGCATTTCACATGGAAAGTAGGATTTCACATTGAACCTGCTGGGTACCTTCTCAATATAAGTTTTCTGAAATACGCTAAGCATACCCTAGAATCTATCATAATAGATCTGTATGCCAAAACAATCTTTCATATCAAAATGGCCTGACAATATCTACTTTGTCTTAGGAATCAATCCCAAGTCATTGTTAGCCAACAAAATGTTATCAACATATAATATAAGAATAATGAATTTGCTTTCACTAAACTTGAGATAGATGTATTGATTATTAGGATTTTCCTTGAAGCCAAGTGAAGATATAACATGATCAAATTTAAGAAACCATTCCTTGAGGCTTGTTTCAAGCCATAGATTGACCTTTTCAGCTTGCACACTAGTGTTCTTAGCCCTTTTTTACAAACCCATTAGGTTGATCTATGTACACATCTTCAGACAATTCTCCATTCAAAAAGACTATTTTAACATCCATCTATTTTGAAATTCAAGATCACAGTAAGCTATCAAGGCCATAACAATGCAAAAAGAATCTCTAATGGAGACTGGTGAGAATGTCTCCCTATAATCAATGTATTCTCTATGACTATAGTGCTTTGCCATCAATCTGGCCCTATATCTCTCAATTCCTCCTCTAGAATCATACTTGGTCTTAAAGACCAATTTATAGCCCACAATTTTACATCAACAGCCAACTTTACAAAATCCCAAACACAATTTTGATTCATGGATGTCAATTCATCCTACATGGCCTTCAACCAATCAAAAGAATAAGCTTGAGATAGCCTCTTTATAACATAAGGGATCATTGTCATCAACAAATTGATGCTCTCGTAGATAAATAAAATTCCTATGAATATTAGGCTTGCAAGTCCTTTCAGATCATCTTAATGAAACTTCTTGCTAAATTGTACAATAACATTATCAGCTAGTGATGGCACAACATCAAGTTTATCTGCTTGAGGAGGCACAGGAAAGGGGACAATAGGGATTAGCAATACAACTTGTTCCTCTTTAAATTCTACACTATAGCGTGGCACACCATTATTATACATGTCATCCTCAAAGAAGATAACCCTGTTGGACTCAATAACTCTAGTGGTATGAAAAGGACAATAAAACCTATATCCTCTACATCTAATGCTATAGCTAATAAAGAAACCACTAACAGTTTTCAAATCAAGCTTCTTTGATTGTGGGTTATAGGATCTTACTTCTATTTTACAACCCTAGACACAAAAATGCTTCAAACTAGGCTTCTTTCCTATGAAGAGTTCATAGGGCATCTTGAATACTAATTTATTGGGAACTTGATTTAAAATGTAGCCAGTAGTCTTCAAGGCTTCTCCCCATAAGAATTCAGGTAAGGAGGAATAGCTAAGCATGCATCTCAATATATCCATAAGAGTCTTGTAGATACCTAATTTTGTCCGAACCATAAAAAAATCAAAATAGACTCATGCACAAGTTCTAAAATTATCCTACTTGAATGCACAAAAGTAAAATTTAAATATATTTTTAGGGTTCTGAGTGTGAATAATATTATTTTTAAAAAAATTAAAAATTTTAAAATTCAAAAAATTAAAAATTCAAAAAGAAAAGAAAGAAGAGAAGAGTGTTAGCTAATCCTCCTAAATCATATACCACTATCCTCCTAATTTATTTCATTATGCACCTCATCAAATTATTTTCCTTACCCTAATCAAATCATGTACAACCATCTTCCTAATTCATTGCATTATGCATCTCATCAATTCATTTTCCTTATCCTAATCAAATCATGCACCACCATCTTCCTAATTCATTGCATTATGCACCTTATCAAATCATGTTCCTTATCCTAATCAAATCATGCACCATCATCCTCCTAATTCACTTGATCATGCACCTCATCAAATCATTTTTCTTATCAAATTATGCACTACCATCTTCCTAATATATTGCATTATGCACCTCATCAAATTATGTTCCTTATCCTAATCAAATCATGCACCATCATCCTCCTAATTCACTTCATCATGCACCTCATCAAATCATTTTTCTTATCAAATCATGCACCACCATCTTCCTAATCCATTGCATTGTGCACCTCATTAAATCATTTTCCTTATCCTAATCAAATCACGCACCACCATCCTCCTAATTCATTTCATTAGGCACCTCATCAAATCATATTCCTTATCCTAATCAAATCATCCACCACCATCCTCCTACTTCATTTCATTAGGTACCTCATCAAATCATGTTCCTTATCCTAATCAAATTATACACCACCATCCTCCTAATTCATTACATTATGCACCTCATCAAATCATTTTTCTTATCAAATCATGCAACACTATCTTCCTAATCCATTGCATTATGCACCTCATCAAATCATGTTCCTTATCCTAATCAAATCATACACCACCATTCTCCTAATTCATTTCATTAGGAACCTCATCAAATCATGCTCCTTATCCTAATCAAATCATGCACCATCATCCTCCTAATTCATTTCATCATGCACCTCATTAAATCATACACCTTATCTTA
The DNA here is from genome assembly GCA_037013595.1 of Dicorynia guianensis. NCBI lineage: Eukaryota > Viridiplantae > Streptophyta > Magnoliopsida > Fabales > Fabaceae > Dicorynia > Dicorynia guianensis. The sequence goes on along the minus strand of JASUAB010000002.1, from coordinate 15,333,331 downwards.
ATCAAATCATGCACCACCATCCTCCTAATTTATTTCATCATGCACCTCATCAAATCATATCCTTATCCTAATCTAATTATGTACTTAATCATAAATCATGCACTTAGGGAAATGAGGATTTAAATAGAGAGCCAAGAGAACTAAAAGAGGGGTTGAGAGAAAGTACACCAAGAGAAGAGAAGCATCAGGGAAAGAGTCAAGAGAGAAAGGGAAGAGAAATTTCATAGAAGGAGTAGAAATTAGAGAATAAGAGCCATGGAAGGTGAAGAATGGGATTAGGTAGCAAAATTCAATTCCTCTTGATCCTTCTAATTTTCCTTTCAACAAACTCACTTTGTTGACCTAGAGAAGCTTAACCTAGTCTTCAGAGGTCGTCGTGTCTCAACTGCACCAAAAATGGTAGATTTTATCAGAAAGTTTGAGAGAAAGTTATCTTTGTTCATCCCCTAAAAATCATATTTTCGGTTTGAATCTTGGGAAATGCACCATACCATCATGCTCAGGAGGTGTCAAAACCTTGGAAACTGTGAAGATCTTTGTCTGAAAATATTCCACATGCTCTCACATGCATCACGCACCGGCAAGGTTCTTAGTATGTGTTGCACATGTGCCACAAGGTTGAATGCAACTCTCAACTTGCCACGTCAACCCTACTTGCACAGTCAGCTTGCCATGTTAGTGAGAAGTCAACAAATTATACCCGATCAGCTGCCACATCATCTACCACATAACTTTCCACGTCAACACATATTTGCCACATTAGCATTGACCATTTAATTTTCTCTTATTGTTGGATAAGTGTTTTTGTACTTATATCTTATTTTATTAGATAATTGTCACGATGACTTCACTTATGGCATATGTACTTCAAACATCTTATAAGGGGGTGTTTGTGATTTCTTTTCAACTACTTTGATTATTTGTTTTTATCAAAGGATCCTGATGATGGATAAAGAGGGATGCCAGTCAACTGACCACTATCAAACTATCCTGAGGGATATTATGTTACAAACCTAGTCAGTTAACCAGCATGGTTCTATTAATATATTTTTGAAAGATCCCAATAGTTGATAAAGAGGGTTGCCAATTAACTGGCTACTATCAAACTATCTAGAGGGACATTATGCTACTAACCTAGTTAGTTAATTGCATGGTTCCATTAATACATTTTTGAAAGATCCTAACGACAGATAAAAATAATTATCAGTTAACTGACCGTTATCAAACTATCCTGAGGGAAATTACATCATGAGTTTAGCCAATCAACTGGCATGACTCAATCGATGTATTTAAAAATAATCCTAAATCATGATCACATGTAAAAATAAATTTATTTAACAATAAACAAAGTATATTTTTGAAATCAAAAGCAGCAAACGCTAAAATGGTACTGAAAGGACGTTGTAGGGGTACTAATACCTTCCCTACACATAACCAATCCCCGAATCCATTTTTCTATAACGTAGACCATACTATTTGGTGTCCGACTTCATCATTTCAATCTAAGTCAATGATGACTCTATTTTTTTATCATTTTTCAAAACCCCATCAATTTTTTTTATAACTCAGGATTGCCGCTCCGTATTCGTGTTGACAAGTCTCATTCCTTCTTTTTACAACACCATTCCATTGAGGAGTAACAAGCATGGTGTATTGTGCCTTAATACCACATTCCTACAAAAAAATAGCAAAAGGACCATGATTTTTTCTAGTTTCAGTGTACCTGCCATAAAACTCTCCTTCCCCGTCAAATCTTATAGATTTAATCTTCTTCCTTGATTTCAATTCAATAGTATTCTTGAATGCTTTGAATGCATCTAGAGAATTTGACTTTTCACTTATGAATTCAATTCACCCATATATAGAATAATCATTAATGAAAAAAACAAAATATTTGAAACCACCCATGGTAGTGGGAGTAATAGGACCATAAATATCTGTATGAATTAACTGTAAAATATCCTACTTCCTATTGGATCCTTTCTTCTTAATCCCTATAGTAAACTTTCCTTTAACACAATCAACACAATTCCCAAATCTGAGAAGTTTAAACCGTGCTATTACTATCCTTAATAAGCCTTTCAATCATTTCCCTAGAGATGTGACCATATCTTCTATGCAAAAGCATAGAATAATTTTCATCAATTCTACTGTGCTTATTTCCACAAGTAGTAGTAACAAAAGAAGAGAATTTCCCAAGAGAACAATTAACATCTAGCATGTATAAGCCATCACAAAGAATACAAGAACTAATAACACAAGAATTATGGTAAATAATAACTTTTCCATTATACAAAAGAAAAGAATATCAAGATTTATCCAAAACAGAAATAGAAATCAAGTTCCTCCTCATAGAGAGAATGTAAATAGTGTCTTTCAAATTTAAAACATGTTAGATGTTAATTTAAAGAAACAAGTCCTATACTATCCTTCTTGCTCCATCTGCTATGGAAACTAAAAATTCTCCATCACCCAATTTTCTACTCCATGTGAACTCCTAGAAACAATTTGTAACATGAATAAAAGATCCATTATCTAACCACCAAGTATTAGGAGGAACATCAACTAAATTAGATTCAAAACAGATCAAAACAGAATGAGTGCCTTTCTTCTCTAGCCAAGATTTAAAGCACCTACAATCTTTTTGTTTGTGCCCTTACCTATGACAAAACTTGCAATTGCCTCTGAAGAAAGTACTCATGCCCTTGTTTGGGCCCAACTTCTCATTACTCTTCTTCTTTTTCCCATTGAAATTCTTGTTACTCTTCTGGAACTGCCTCCTGTCAATTGGGGCACCAATCACAACTTGTACCATAAGAGCCTTGCCCTTCTCCATGTTTTCTTCCTTTTGACTAGCAATGGAAATTATATCATTGATGGACCATTGATCATTTTTTTGAGTATTGTAAGATGTCCTCCAAAAATTCAACTGAGAGGGAGGAGAATCCAACACCCTCCAAATCAAGAAACTGTCACCTAGATCAGTACCCATTGTCTTCAACTTGTTGTGGTAGTGCATAAGCTTCATACGTGCTCACGCACTCTATCAACACTATCATAATGAGTATTGACAATCAGAGAGAGATACTAGTCTTTCTTAGCCTTGACAAACTTCTCATTAACTACCTTTAGAAATTGTTTGGCATTCAATAATTCAACATCAAGATTGCTCTACTTGATGGATTCATCCATATAAAACTTCATAAACATTAGGCAAACCCTATTGGAGTTATCCCACTCCTTATATTTTGCCAAAAGAGGCATTAGTGGGTTTGTTTGATTCATCTTTGATGAGTGCCATATCAACTTTTATGATAGCCAAATTCAACTTCAAACAATCAACCCATTACTTATCATTGGTCTGAGTCATAATTTTTATGGAATAAATTGCATAGGAAAGATTGCTGAAGAAGCATAAACAAAATGTGAGATATCTAGCGTAATCATTTTCCTTAAAAGTCCAATTAACTGGGTAAGTAATTAGATGTGAGTCCTCATATTATTGTAAGCAAGTCAATAAGACATGAATTACAATACATAAGCAAACTCCACAACCATTGCATACCATGTCCTTAAAACTAACACTAATAGCACATTTAAATTTTAAGAGCATAATATCAATATAAATCAATTTGAGAATATCAATAGAGATATCACTAAAGGCACTCTGATAAGGTGTGACTTCTAATGATATTATTTTCAACAAAATTTGTTTTGGAATTTAGAAAAGTGAACAAAATTGTTAATCATGTGATAAGTGAGCTCAAACAATTTCCTAAAAGGTTTTCAAGTTGTCTAGATTCTCAAACAGCAGCCTAGTTTTCTCAAATACAACAATTTCAACAATTTAAGCTATATAACATTGCATATTTAATTTTATATACAAACCAAGTCATATCTAAGAGTGCACAAAATATAATGTGCAAAATCATGCCAAGATACTATAGAAAAAATTTGGACTCGAAATTTGGAGAGTACAATATAATTTTGGGCAGAATAACTTTTCAAAAATTCAAAATAAATATTTCGTGGCTTACAAAATTCTAGAAAAATCATAAACGAATTCAGCATAAAATTTGGAGTAGGACAAGACCAAGAGGTTGCCGTAAAATGGTGGCACATGGGGAAGTCATTTGGGTCGAAGACCTATTCTTTGCCTAGGTGGCCTCAAATTGGTTCAAAATGACCCAGTTGTAGCCTTCCTAATAGCCAAATTCTCCACCATTTTTCATGGATTTCACATGTTTTTACATCTAAAGACTTCATTTAACATAATCCAAGCAAAATCTTTGGAAAAAAATGCACTAAGTAGGCAAAATGAGAAAGGTACAGCCATGGCAAGGGAAGAGATTTTTGGCCACATTTTCAAATCCAACACCATGAAATCAACTCCAAAAAACATAAGGAACAAGATGCACACCTCAATTTCAAACAAATTTGATGAAATATACAAGTTTCAAAATCCACCATGAAGTTAGGGTTTAAAAGGGGGTTTTGAAAAATTTTGGTGTTTCTTATGCAAAATTGATAATCAAAATCATTACCCAGTACATAAGCTACAAAATCTAAGTCTAAAAAACCCAAAAACAAATCAAACATGGAAATTAAGAATCCAAAATATTTCACCCAAGTCCACATGCAAAATTTTACATGTGAGAGAGTAAATCTTAAAACAAAGACAAAATCAGATAATGCATAGCCATAAAATGAATTTACAATAACTCCGATACCAATTGAAGGATTTATTTTAACATGAACATCATAAATCCATATACAAAGTAGTTCTATAAATCATTCTAAGCATACACACTATTTGAGAGAGATAAAAAACATACTTGAAGGAGCGAAATTCATGGTTGAAGGATTCATAGTGACGTAAGGTTTAGGAGAGGATTTCTATTTTTTTTTTTTTGTTTACTATGTGTGATGATAGGAATAATATGTTAGATTAATAAGGAGCCAACATTACATAATAGATGAAGAATAGGGCTCAATCCTTGTTTGACAAAAGTTGTGTTGACCCATCCATCAAGGCTAACACTAACAAAGTCCACTAACAAAAACTCAATAACACTTAGCTAATTAATAAAATAAATTTAATACTATTAAATAATATTTATCTAAGTTTTATTAAGAATTAAGCCCATTAATATATATCAATCTACCTAAAATATAAAATTCTGACAATATTACCCGATAACAATTGGACAAACCAGATCCAGGCCGTGGTCATGTTTCCATTCCAACTTCCAAGTCAGCCAATACCAGCCTTCACATAAAAGAAGCATAATTAATATGCAGAAATCTGATCACTTAGCCTTGAGTACATTTTCTTACTAATTTTTTTTTTCTTTAAGTTCAGTTCTTACTAGTGTATTTCTCGATCAACTTAATTAATCCCACCACCTGCTAGGGTGAAATATGATACAGCATATATAAAACGTGTTTTCTGTAAGTGACTGTTTGATCATTGGAATAACTTATAAAAGTGTTTAATTATAGAACCCATCTACACTCAGATAATGTGTGCTACACTCACTTTACACATGAATTTTACATGGAAATTCATGTCATGTATTATGTAAGTGAAGAATTATCGTTAATTATATTATTAATTAATAAAAACTAATATTTTCTATTTTTGTTTCATTAAAATATATTGAAATTCAAGAAAAGATGATAAATGTTTCCATTCAAGAATGTGAAGAAGTTAATCGTCATATTAGAAAAGACTTTATGTAAATGTATTAAATTTAGTTCCAAATATCATTATTTTTATAAAAAGATTGTTATGCTACTCTTTTTTTATTTATTCACATTGTATTTAGTCACATTTTTTATAAGAGTGAATGACATTATTATACACCTTCCTTGTAATGTTCTTCCCTCGTAATGTGAATATTTAAAGGTAAACTAGTAAAAAAGTAGTAGCACAACAGCACCCTTTTAATAATGTCAATGACATGAATAAATATTAAAATTACCAAAATATAAAAGAATGTGGCCTGCTATCCTACCCCATCTTCCATGTCCTCTCTCCTGCTTTGATGCCATCTTATAAGAAAATTATTATGTTACTCTCAATTTCGTTGTGTTTCATCATTCATCCATGTATTTAACCATATTCCCTTATAAAAATTAATGACGTGACTAATAATCTGTCATTGTAATGTCAATATTTCAAGCTAGATCCTGTAGGGAAATATGGATAGCATTACGAAACCCTATATCTTAATATATTTAAAATTACCCATCATATTAATTTAATGTTATTAGCTAAATTTATAACTCTAGCTAGGAGCCAGTATCATCCATACTTCTGGAATCTAAATATTCTAGTAATTCGTTCTTCAGTATTGATTACTCAGTCAGTGTTTATAGTAAGCAGATTATTGATGATGTTTTTAATTTTTATAATTAATATAATTAACGAGATTAGAAAAAAAAATAAAAAAGACTTCACATGATAGTAATATGGACAATTATTAATAATCACAAGTGCCTATTTGGGGATGGCATACCAATTCTAAAAAGTGGGTGAGTCCTATCATTATCATTCCTTTCAATCAAATCTCCATATTTCTTTTATCATATGAGCCCCATGTTCTGTAACATACATTTAAAATTTTTATCCACAAATTTTATCAATTATACTCGCCCACTAAAAAAAGGCAGTAGCTTGTACAAAGAAAAAGGCAGTAGCACCCAGACTCTAGTTATCTAATTTGCTACCTCATTCTTTTAACAAAGAAATAAACAGAAGCAGCTACAAAATGATTGAAACCAAGAGCAACACGAAGGCCAAGAAACATTTTCATACTCAGGAGTTCAGCTTATGCTTGCGATGATGATTGAAACCTCTCGCTTCTCCACAGTAATCGCAAAATTCTTTAGGGCAAACGTAGTTTTTCTACTTTGCATTCTACTTTTCTTCAATAGATGCTTTTTGAAGAGTGGTGCAATTGGACGAAAACCCCAAATTTGAAGTAGAGGCATACCATCATTTAGTTTACTGGGAAATCATCAACCACTATGCCCTTTGCTGTTGGGCACTTTGCCAGTGGACAATGTTCACCGCCAGTTCCCCACCATTGAGACTTCTGTTTTTCAGGCCCACTGAATTCTCCCATATTATATATGGTGGTGGCCTGTCAATTTGTACCTAATATGATAAGAACATTTTTAACTAAACCAAAAATCTCCAAAAAGATTATTGAAAACCTATAGTATTGAAATAGTGATTGACCATACTTCCAATACGAAAATAATGTTTTTATGATTAACTCACTTTTTTATTGAAGGTGTATGGTAACTCTTTCACTATAATAGGTAACTGTGCAAAGGATTCTAATTTCTGTACTACATTCCATAGCTATTAGATATTAGCATAGTAAGCATCAAAATGAAAGTGTATGTATAAAATCAATATATTGTTGACACAGTAAAAGGTCCACCTGAAGTGGGGTATACCAATTATAGCTCTCATCTTAAAAAAAATAATTTTCTATTCAAAGGATAGGAGATACTCATGATCAAATTTAAAAAATATATATTGTATGTATAAATAACTACATTCATTTCTCTAAACCTTCTGAGTGGTGTACCACTACCCTGACATACAAAAATTCAGCCAGGGAAACTATTGGGCCCTATTATAGTTGTGGGCTATCAAGATAGCGGGGACAATATATGGATTGTGGGACATAACAAAATGTGGCCCAAATATATTTCTGGACTGTGGACTGTGCAATACAGAGACCACGAGGACAAGGACATTAAACCAAGCTAGCGGTGTTGGCTTTGCATATAGAGATGAGGGACCAAATCAAAGCAGCGTAATTTTCTGGAAGACAAAATTGAAAGTCACGTTTTCCTCTTCCATCTCCTTCACTGATTTGCTCAAGAAACCCACAGGCATTTCATGGTGGCAAAGCAACCATGCATGTAACCAACAAACGAATTATGACAACAGAGGGAAGAAAAGTGACCACAACTTAGGTCTTGTTCTCTCGTGAGAGCAACACCCTCTGCGCATTAAATTCCTCGTGTCTTGTTCCTCATGTCTAGTCTTAACTAAAGCAACAGAACCCCAGCACCTAACCTTGAATTCTGGGTAGTTTGGGCTTTAGCTTTTAAGTTATTCATCAAAAAATGTCAAGATATGTAAATAACTAATCAATCAGTCACTCTGACTTAACCAATCAATTGTTCAAAAGTAAATAAATAAATAAATTCATGGCATCCTTTTTTTCTTTTTTTTTTTGTTGTGATCAAGTGATGTGGGGTTGGGGACCTTTGCTTTGTCTGTGTGTGAGAACAGTTCAATCTTTCTGGGGGACCATTAATTTGAAATATATAGGATACTGGAGCAAGTGGGTGAGTTAAAATGCTTTCTGATTTAACCCGAATTGCCTGAACTTTCCCGTGACTGTCTTACTGCTCTCTTTCAGATTTCACATGAGATTTTGAACTTCCGTGCCCCAAAACCAACGACATGACGATGAAAGTCCCCTTGGTAATTTCCACTTTTGACTGCATTAACAGAGACTACCCATTTAGCTGATGCAACTAAATGGTCATCTGGGCCCAGTATTGTAGGTTCAGTTACTCTGTTATCATAAATTGAATTACAAAAATTTTATTAATAAAATTTAAACTATTAAATTTCTTAATTTTTATAAATTAAATTATAAAATTTAACAGATGTAATAATTCATATTAATTTTTATGAACATTTTGTGAATAAACTTTAGTGAGATAGGCATTTCCCTTGCAAGCTAGGCTGCTCAAGCAGGATAAGGAAGGTAGGTATATGGTGATATGGCACAGTTGTCTTATTGTGTCACCAGACTCACCACACGAAAAAGGCTTGTCCTTATAATTGGGAAAGTATTTGAATCCCTTCTCTTTCTGAGATCTACATTCAAATCCATACAAAACGATATGCAGAAGTCACTGACAATGAAGGTGATAGTAATATCAGAACAGACTAAGTAATGAGGAAGAAATTAGAATTAAATTTGAAATTGATAGGGATTTGATGATATGTGGTGTTGTCGGTGACAGACTAACTGTGAACCGACTTCATTATTGGAGGCTTCCTGTTTTGTGAACTTATCCAACTCCAGATAGCTGGAAAGGAAAACAATTTGCAAGGAAAAATGCCTGATGATGTCTTGTCTTCTCAGAGAAATATAGAGAAAGATGTTGACTGAGTTGATCTGGGATTCTGATCACACCAATGACAGCCACACCTAATGACCCATGTTGCCCTTTATATTTTTCTTTACTATGTTACTTTCTTCGGGAGCCGGTCCCCTTCTTTCTTACTCTAATCCATTAGAATAAATATGGGATTATTAAACAGTCATATGGAGTCAATCATTGAAGTTTTAGTATTAGTAATTTAATATATGATATTTAATAAATTTAATAATATAAATTTTTTAAAAAATATTTAATAAAATTTAATTAGTAAGAATAATAAAATTAATTTCATTAATATATGATAACAAAGAAAGAAAAAAAAAAAGGAACTACACTAGACTTTTTACATATGATAAGTTAGAGAGGGTTTAAATTGAAATATTAGAGAGTAATAGAAGATTATCCCTTTTTGAAAAATGAATAAATCATTACTAGAATTTTATTTAATTTCATTTGCTTCCTAATGACTGACAAGTTGCAGAGTGTAAGATGTTTCACATGCATCATCTTTGATGTATAATACTACAATACTCAACAAGGATTGTACAACTAACCTCCACCGAGCCGAGAAAGCAAATGTCATAGCATTATTATAATCATTAAAATGCAGTGAGCACAAGTTGAAGCCAACCACATTTGAGGTAAGGCTATTTCTTCAAAAAATTGAAAGCTCCAGTTTTAATTCTCCATTCTTTCTAATTCACTAACACTTAAACCATTAATTTTATTAGGTTTGATAAATTAAAATATAAAATTAATTTTATTAAGTTTAATAAATTAAAATATGAAATTTACTAAATCTAACATAGTACAGTGTTTATAAACTCAAATTCGCAGGGTATAACATAATACAGTACATGCTATGTTTGGTTTAAATAGGTTTAATTGTATATTATTAGGTATTTGTATTTTCATAAATAGAGCAATTATTTCCATTAGTTTTCAATTGAAGTAATATCAACAAAAAAATTTTAAGATGTTACAATTAGCTCTCACCGTTAATGCTCTGTTACTAGAGAAAACAAAAAATGATGATTTGGTTATTAAGTATTAACGTAACACATTATATAATATTGTTAAGTTATTAATAAGGCAAAAATATTTTTTTACTGTAGCAAAAACTATAATATTTAGGCTTAATTGCTCATTAGGTCATTGTGTTTTCAAAAATAGAGTAATTTTTGGGTCCTTCAATAATCATAAACCTTTCCCTTAAAAAAATATCACAAACCTTCAAAAGTTTTCAAAAATGCTAACATAGAAAAGTCCTTAATCCTAAATTTTAATATCCTAACATCTTAAAATTTTGAACCCTAAATCTTAATTAAAATGCTAAATTATAAAACCCTAAAATTCAAAAATTTTAAACACTAAAACAATAAACCTTAAGTCCCAAACCCTAAAACACTAAATCTTAATATCCAAAACCCTACACCTTGAACCTTAAACCCTAAACCCTAAATTCTAAAACTCTAAAATTATAAGCTCTAAATTCTAACCCTATAATCCTAAAGCCCTAAATCTCAAACACTAAATCAAAATTTAGGTTTAGGTTTAAGGTTTTGAGTTTTGAGTTTTGAGTTTTAGGATTTAAGGTTCTAGGTTTAGGATTCAAGGCTGATGGTTTAGGGTTTATGAGTTTAGGATTTTAGATTTTAAGATTTAGAGTTTTAGGGTTAGTGTCTAGGGTTTTAAGGTTCAAAGTTTAAGGGTTCTAGGTTTGTCTTTTAGGGTTAAGGTTTTGAGTTTTAAGATTTAGCATTTTAGGATTTGGGATTTACAATTTATGATTTTAGGGTATTAGGGTTTATAATTTAAGATTTTATGGTTTTTTAAAATTTAAGATTTAAATTTTAGGTTTAGTGTTTAGAGCTTAATGGTTCAAGGTTTAAGGTTTTACAATTTGTGATTTAAAGTTTAAGGTTCTAGAGTTTTGGGTTAAGGTTTAAGGCTTCAAAATTTTAAGGTTTAGGGTTTAGAATTTAAGATTTAGGATTTTGGGGCTAAAATTTATTGTTTAGGGTTTTAAGGATTTTGAGTTTAAAGGTTTCAGGTTTTGGGTTTAGAATTTAAAGTTTTCGATTTAAGGATTAATTTAAAAGTTAAGATTTTAAAGGTTTTAAGGTTTAAGAGTTTAGAAAAAATTCTCTTTAACTGTAAGTCGATTTTAAAAAATTCTCTTGAACTGTAAAATTTTTCAAATAACCCTCAACTATGAAAAATTTTCAAAAAAGTATATCCGTTAAAAATTTTGTTAGGATATGGACAAAAACCTTTTCCTCCTAGTTAAACCTCAAATTGACTAAGAGAAAATGACAAAAATAACCTTTAGTGCAAAGGACAAAACTCACCTACCCAAATGAGGATTTGAACTGCTAGATCTAACCCAATTGGTGGAACAACACAGGCAATGGTCACTTTGTGTTTCTGAATCAGACCAGCAATGCATTAATTTCAATCTTTGGCATCACCAAAATGGTACCTTTTATTGGACCCACACAGCAAGCAGTGGGCGATGCTCCCTCTATTGTGGCACCTCTTGCCCTTATCACTGTCACAATGAAGTGTTTTATGTTGGAACTTATGGTTGAAAGGAATGAATGTAGTTTTGGCTATAATACAAATTGCAGTGAGGATCTTCTTTGGAAAATTTGTATGCATAGGAATATTCAGTTTGCCACCACCATGTTGGATCAACAGCATTTCCTTACCAATCTAAAATTGGAAATCAATTTAGCATGGAGCTTCCCCCCTTGTGTATGGTTCAAGTTGAACATTGATTAATAGATATAGTATCAAAGGATGTATGGTTCAAGTTGAACATTGATTAATAGATTTAGTGTCAAAGAAGGAACACAGGTTGCTTGTGGTGGTGTTGTCTAGAGTCACAATGAAGGAGAAACATAGGCTCCTGCGTTTATAGTAGATTATAAAAATTTATATACATTTTAAGAGTATTTTAGTATTTTTTCTTAATCAAATTGGGGTTTGACCAAAGAACATTCAAAATCTGACAAAAAATTTGACGAAAAATTTTTTTTACATATTTTTTATAATTAAGAAGGATTATTTAAAAAAATTTTAAAAATTAACTTAAAATTTAAAAAATTTTATGCATTTTAACCCATATAATTTGCAGCACTTAACTAGTCATATAAGTATTTAATGGTCACAGCAACATTTTCTGTTTGCTCTAATTAATGGTTGGACCCAATCTAAAATTTTTTATTAATATTACTCCAATTAAAATTGAAAGACCTAATTACTTTATTTATAAAAGTAGAGGAATCTTATATACAATTAAGCCTAAAAATTAAGGGAGAGAAAGAAATGAATGCATCATTCGTTTAACTTTTCTAAAATTGATTTTAGTATTATTTTCTTTTAGCATATGACATGTCGCTATGACATGGATTCACTTATCTGAAGAAACTCCGTTGGCAAGCTCCTGCCTCTTGCTCCATCCAGGTCTTCCATGGACGCATCATCAAACCCATATATAATCATCACCTCCAACCGATGTGCTTCTAACTCCCAATTCTAACCAAACCAATTTAACTTACTTCCCATTCTTCTTCTTCTTCTAACTTCACTCTCAACCAACCACATTCACAATGAACAGATTGTAGAGAGAATTAAAAATGGCCCAAACGATCCATTCCCACACACTCTTCACCATCTTTTCCCTCGTTATCATTCTCTTCTCCTTCCCTTCCCTTTCCCTCTCTTCCTCTACAGACTCGTTCATCTTTGGTGGCTGCACGCAACAAAGATACGCGCCAAACTCGCCCTACGAGTCCAACCTTAATATGCTACTGACCTCGATCGTCAACTCAGCCACTTACTCCTCCTACAACAAGTTCACCGTCCTCGGCTCCAGCCCTCAAGACGTCGTCTACGGCCTCTACCAATGCCGCGGCGACCTCTCCATGCCGGACTGCGCCACCTGCGTCACGCAAGCCGTCAGCCGAGTCGGCGTCCTCTGCTCTCAGACCTGCGGCGGAGCGTTGCAGCTGGACGGGTGCTTCATCAAGTATGACAACACTACCTTCCTGGGTGTGGAGGACAAAACCATACTTCTGAAGAAATGTGATCCCTACCAGGGGTATAACCCGGGTGCCATGGGCGGTAGGGATGCTGCTCTGGGTAGTTTGGCGAGTTCGGGTGGTCAGTTTCGGGTGGCCGGGTCTGGGAATGTGCAGGGGATGGCCCAGTGTACTGGGGATATTAGCTCGGCGGAGTGCCAGGATTGTGTGTCGGAGGCAATCCGACGACTGAAAAGCGATTGCGGCTCTGCGGATCACGGGGATATGTTCTTGGCCAAGTGTTACGCCAGGTACTCTACCCCTGGGGCCCACGGTCATTCCAATGCCCACGGTGAGGCCCATCTACTCCTGCTCCTGTCCTCTCATCCCCAGCCTCTATTCTACCTACTTGTCATCCTCCTCTGATTTTATTTGTGATAAATGGTGAAAAAAAAAATGGTCATTCATTGTCACAAACTTAATCTCGCGCAAAAATTAAGATGATTAAAATTATTAAATTTTATATTTATAAATTTAATAAACTTAATCATTCATTTTAAATTTTTTAAATATTTTTGATAAAAATATTTTAATGAGACAAATATTTTCAAAAGGGAAAACTTACGATAACCCCAAAAAATGGTATATTAACCTATACATATGTGTGTTCTTCATAAAAATTCTTTCATTTTTTTCATTTGGATTAGAATTATAGCTTCATCTATTGTAATCCAAAAATAAAAAGCTTTATCTATAAGGTGTTGAGAAATTTTTAATTTAGGATCTGTTTATTTATTGTTATGGAAAATATTTTTTAGTGTTTAGTCAATTTGGAAATAAAAAATTAAATTCACAAAAAATTATGCATGTGAAGGTGAAAAATAATTTTCCCTATGACATGTCAAAATTTATTTTCCAATGTCTTCCATTGCCATATTAGCATAAAATTACGCTATCTTATAACAAGGTATATAAATTTTTATTTCTATTTTAAATTTTGTAAATATATGTTATCATGTTCTAATTATAAGAATTTATAATAAAGTATATAATTTTTTTATTTCCATAGTATAAAAAGTATGGAAAATAATTTTCCAATGTCTTACATTGCCATATTAGCATAAAATTACGCCATCTTATAATAAAGTATATAATTTTTTTATTTCTATTTCAAATATTTGCTATCATGTTTCAATTATAAGCATTTATATTAGTCCCTTTTTCTTAAATAATTTAATTTAAAATAATAACCTTTAATATTTAAAAAATATTTTTCTACAAAACAAACATACCCTTTATTTGTTTTCCTGGTTACTGTTGGTGCAGATGAATCAAGCCATGAAGGGGAAAAGACATTTGCTATAATCGTTGGATTATTAGCAGCGGGTGCTGTATTGTTTATATTCCTTACGTTCTTAAGGAGGAAATATGAAGGAGATGGTAAACACACATTACTTTCTCTTTACCCTTTTTCTCTCTTTTTTTTTTTTTTTTTTTGACCTTCAATAAATTGTTGTGTAAGAAAATAAATATTTCATGGTTTAATTAGCACTACAATAACAAGATTCTGTTTTGCTTTTAATCTTCTGGCATGCAGGTTGATAAATAAAAAACAAGTTTGTCAAGTTCTCTGGGGCTTGGCACTCAAATCTTAGCCTCTCTTCTCTTCCATTGGTTTGTTTTTGGTGGCTCTGTTTTGGTTCCCTTTTTCTGTAATGTCAGCTTTTTCTTTGTTCCTTTTAATCTTCATAATTTTATAATTCAATTTAAAAGAGGGCTCGAGGAAATCATATGAGAAAAGGATGCGAGATGGGGCACTCCCATCGGAATGCACAAGGGCGAAAGGGAAGAAGACCCAAAAAGCGAGTTAGCTGAAAGTTCCTATTTCCCTCTCCACGTAAAGAGCTGTATTGTCTCAAGCTAGATCAAAATTTAAAATATTATATTGTTTTTTTCTTTTGTAAAGTAAAGTTGTACAACATTTATCATTGGTATGTGCGCCTTGACCCTTAAAGTAGAATGGAATTTTCATGTGATTCTTCTATCGGTTCCGAGCAATATTTTACTTCTAAAAGCGAATTGCAACTAATTATGTCTAATAATATCCTTCTCTTCAATTAATGCCAAATTTTTTAGGTTTCATATAAAAAAGGGTCAACGAGGTGAAATTTTATTGGTTATGAGTATTAATTAGTAACTATCAGGAGAAAGTTTGAATTTTAAAAAAGTTTTATTATTTTTATAATTTTATTTTTATTTAATTTTTATAAAATAAAATTTAAATTATTAAATTTAATTCTACAGAATCAATATTATGAGAAATTTGTAACAATAATTAAGTGATGAGAACCCCCATCTCACTTAGGTGTTCGGGTGCTTCGACCAAGAAACCTTTAAAACAATTATAGCTTTTTCCATCTTTAAGGTTGTTTCATGTCTGGTTCGCACCAACGAACAATAATTAAAAGACTAGTTGAAAGAATAATCACTTCCCAAGTTATAAATAAAAAAGAAAAAATTTCTTGACTAGACTTTCTGAATACTTATAATTCATATAATATAGGGATACAAAAAAGTTGCATTATTTTAGTTTCTTTTATCTATGATTTTTTTTTTTTTTGATATATGTTTGAGAGAGGGTGGAGAGAAGGAGGGATTCTAATAGAAAAGGACCAGAAAAAGCATCCCTATGTCCCAGTTCCGTAATGGACTTGAGCTCCCTGCAGACATCCATTACCATGCCAAAAAGGAAGTCAACATATACATCAATAAATGGTTGTAAAACAAGGTCTTCTTTGAATGAGAAAAAGAGTAAAGATAAAGTTACGGGGAATAATATAAAAAGAACCATCCCAGTCAAAACAAAATATAAAATGAACCATCAATGATTGATATTGAAATAAGCTATTACTTTTGACTTCACTATTTGGTATCATATCTTAATCCAGGGAGCACTTATGTTTGTGAATTCAAACAATCAAACTCTACATATATTGCAATATGTTAGCGACAATAAGTGTTAAAATCTTAGCCCAAAGAAGTTGCCAAGCTGTTTTTTTTTTCTTTTGGTTGGATGAAATTGCCCTCGAAGCCACGGTGCGGCACGTTGAAGTGGGTTAAAGTTTTACAAAAAGGGCAGAAAAAGAAAAAGAGAAAGGGTGTATGGATCTTTAAGTATGGCTTAAATTTGGAGATGTCGACTTTGCTTTGGTTTTAGCTTTTTCATTCATGTGATGGACACTATATGCTTTCGTGCAGCCATGGAAAGATGTGCGCTTTTGTGAACCACTTTCCATCTCAGAAAAACTGTTTGCTTTCACTTTCTCTTTTCTCTGTTTTAATTTCCTTGCAAACATTTTTATTTAGCAGCACCAAATTTACAGTCGAAGGTGCAAACTATGCCAACCACTCTTTCTTTTCTTACTTAGAAGATTTGTCGATAACTGTGTCAGAATTTGGAAAGTAAAGCGGCATCAATTGAAGTTGAAGGATAGGATAATTGGTGAATGTGAAGCAAAACACGTCAAAGGTTGACAGTTTAAAGAAACTGATGGAGCACGCTTTTGTGTTTGATGTAAGTTTTCATATGCACCTCATTAGTCATACCAATAATAATAATGGTCATGAGAGCTGTTATGTGATAGCTTCTTTTGTCTTTAGCCAAAACATCGTTGGAGGGAATCTGTCATTTGGCTTCCGGATTGATGCCATACAGAGCTTAAAGATTAAGGAAAAACACAACTACAGACTTCACCATCCAATAATTCCTCAAAGCTAACAAAGCATGCAGTAGAAATTCAAGGATATGAAAAATTATTAAACTATAAACTGCAAAGAGACAAAGAAAGGAAAGTACTGATTTAGAAATCATTGAGACATATTTTTTGAATCAATGGTGCATGAATATTCTTCTAACATGATTGCTTAGCTTCGATCTTACTTCCTTATTCATAAGGTGCCACTTAGTTGGCCATGATTATCAAGCACACAATAGATGGCAAGCTTAATTATCCTTAAAATTTCTTCTGTTGACCAGAACCTTTTGGCGCTGCTATACAAAGGTACACAGATTTTGGAAATTGTGAAATATTTTGTTGTATAAAACTATCAGTATAATTTACCGAAGTATCATATTGCTTTCTAACAAATACATTGTTGGATTTTACAATTGCTACAATATCGGATGATATTACCATGACTAGCTTGTGGAAAAGAATTTCAAAATACATTAAGTATTCTGGGTCACACTACATTTATTTTAATTTCAAAGTACAGGTACCTGTTGACATTACAAGGCAAAACAACAACAATAAAAATAATAAAAATGAGTTTTAAAATAGGTTTTTAAAACAAGGCTTGAAAATTATAAAAATTTTAGAAATTTTAATTCATCACCAATTTAGGTTTGATTATTGAGATCATATACCGTAAGAAAATAGATTGCGTAACAAAATTTAGATTTAAAAGTTAGTTATATGTAAAGAAGGTTTTAACATTCTACAGTACTTTTTGGATATCACATTAGCATTTTGTTATTTTTTTATTTTGAAATTGTGTTTTGAGTTTTATCAAAATAAATTTTTTTATTTTTATATTTTATTTATCTCATTATTAATTTCATAATGGCATTTAGCTATTTCTACAAATCCAATACTTGATTTATCCAAAACTCACATCAAAATGCCTAGCTTTTTCTCTAGTTTTCTTCCCTCTCGTCTCCTCTTTATTCCTTCTTTTTCATCTGTGTGTTCTCACTGTTCTTGATGCCCACTTCCTTGGAAGGGGCACTCTGTAGTGTTTTCTCTTTTGCTCTCCCTTCTCAGAGTTTCTCTTTGTGGAGAAGAGTGTTTTCTCTGGATGTATCCAAATAGCCAAAGGGTGGTCCCTTTTCTTCAACTTTTCCTCTCTCCGATGTAACAGAACCCCCTTCAAAACCGACCTTTCTTCTTTACTGTCACCTTACTCTCTTGCTCAGTGTGGCGCCCTTTTATACGAAATTGTAGGCCGTTCTTTTTTTCTGCTTTCTCCCACTTTTCAGTGTGTGAATTACACTTAATTGTCCATGCAAGTTCTTGATTTTATTTTTTATTTCTTTTATTATTATTATTGATATTTTTAATTGAGAAATAAACTCAAAAAGTGCCCTTAAATCATTTTATCTTGACCTATTTCAACCCTTGAAATTTTCTAAATTAACTACAAAAAATTTCGAATTCAACTATAAATTCACTTTTATTTTTGGGGTTCCATATGATTTAAATTTTTCTAAATTCTAAACTAAATTAGAGTTTAACGTATTCTCTTGTTAATTCTTACCGTGTTTAGCCTAAAAAATTTTATAGGGATCAAGAAAAAGCAGAACTCAATTATGGTTTCAATTTTTATTTTTGGGCTTCACCCTTATTTATTACATTATTCTAGGTTCCGAACTAATTTAAGGGTTTACAATACTTATAAAACTAGCAAATAATATTATGGCACATGATATGTGGTAATTTCATAACTTAAATTTTCAATTTGACATGTATTCTCTTATCTCATTTTCTTCACTTATCTCTCTCTATTTTGACGTGTAGCTCCATATCCCTTTTTTCTTTTTTCTTTTTTACTTTTCTCTCTTTAATTTGATAAGCATCTCTATATCCTATTTCTTGATTTTTTTTTTCTCTCTATTTTGACATGTTTCCCTTGTTTCTTTCTATTTATTTTTCTCTCTCTATTTTAAAAGTATCCTCATGCCCTTTTTTTTTCACTTTTTTTCTCTAATTTGGCACACAAACCAGTGTCTCATTTTCTTCATTTTTCTCCCTGATTTTGACCGGCATCCCTATTTCCTAACTTCTTTATTTTTCCCTCTCTAGTATGCAAACAAGTTTGAAACTTACCTCCATCTATCATTTTTTCACTTTTTTCTTTCTAGAAAGCAAAACCACTATTTCCCTCCCTCAAAGCAAAATCACACACCAGTCCTTGGCAAGCATCTAGTAGTGAGTGACGCGAGAATCTTCCTTTCCTATTCTATTCTCATTTTTGTTTGCTTTGAAACTCCTCCATTCCTTTCTCATCAAAATCAGACTCGAAGGAGGTTGTCAAACTAAGTATGGGAACTTTTATCATCGTTGGCTCTATGCTTCAGCTGGTTCATCCAATCCAACAAATGCTCAACTATGCTTGTGAGATAAAAGTGCGAACTACTTCTCGAGAGGGAAATAGAGTAGCCGATGTTATTGCTAAATCAGCAAAGAATCTGAAAGACAGTGTTGGACTTTTGTAATCTGTACCTGATCATGTTCGTAGGATGTTAGTGGAGGACATGCAGAATAGGGTTTCGCCTATTTGCATGGAGTAACAGTTTTCTGTCTCTTTTCAATTTTCTTAAGCACCAAAAGAAAAAAAAAAAGATCAACCATGTTCAATGGGGTAGCCGTAACGTACTCTTTTGATGATGTATGACATTTGTTATTAACCTTAACTAGTGTCGTAATACATATATCAAAATCTTTGAATAATGTAATTGGTTAACAAATGTAATCATTTAATCATATCATGTTTAATTTCAATGGAATCAAAGAATAATAGATGGGATTAATATGTATTCAATACAGGCCATGAATCATCAATAAAACTTATTTATTTTAATCTTTGAAATAATTATTTAAACACTATGTTGATTTTAGTGTTTGAGACATAACCAAATTCATCAAGTATTAGTATTTTCAAACCCGTCTTACCTTTAACCCTATAGAATGCAACATATATGACTAACGGGTATTGGAAAACATATTGCAATATGAGAAATGATTTGATTTTAACTCTTATTTATAAGTCATTGTGAAGGAAATAATCAAGGAAAATTGTCTCCACTCAAACTTTATAGACAATAGTATTAGATATAATACAACTATAATATATATATATATATATATAGATATATCCTTGACATGTCCATGATTAATAAAATGATTTTATGTTAATGTGATTGTCGCCAGTTGACCTCAATTGATATTAATTGACAAAAGTGAAGAAGCAAATTAATAAGTGAAAAAAATTTTTAAGTTTATTTGACTTTCTTTTTTTTTTCTTGTTTTTTAGGGGACTTTATGAGGGTAGAAGTCCCACACCTAGCATTATTTGAACCTCTAGGATATCATATCATTTAAGGATAAATTATATATTTTTATAGATAATTTAATTCATCAATTAAACTTTAACAACAAACTTTGTGAAATACTCTCTACTTTGTGTTAATGATTTAAGAATAAACTCATCACAAACTAGTGTCGTTGAAAATAAAATTCAATTTTGCATCAAGTAAGTATCATGCACGGCAAACCCATGCTACAATTCCAATAAATTTTATGGTTTTACAAAATTTCCTTCATATAATAGATTAATATACCTCCTTAGGTGTTATTAGTAATTTCCACGAAAACAAAAACTAAGTATTTGGAGTTACAATACTCATATAATAGATTAATGTGTTGTATTTAAAATAAAGTGGCATAGTATATGATTCCCGTTAAAAAAAAAAAAAAAAAGAACAGTGGTATAGTGTATAAATTGCTCTTTAAATTTCTCCTACATAACAATATTAAGTGTAAATGAATGAAGTATACCATTATTTAAGATAAAAATAAGTTAAGATAATCCAAACTAACGTCAAACCACCTTAATAATCTATTTTTCTATTGACTTTTTGATATTATTATTTAATTATATATAAAATAATTAGTTGTCCACAATGTAAGATTGCTTTTAATTGTTATATTACTAATGAAAGTTTACAATTACTATAGTAGTCTGAGACAATTGACTAATGCTTTAAATTGTCTTCCACAATTACAGTCATGATGTATGAGATATTGATGATGTTAATCTAACCTTACAATGTCATCCTTTGTAAAGTCCAAATTTTAGGAAGATTTGGCCTGTCCATTATAATAATTGATTTAGCCAGGATTTGTATTACACTAAAAGGAACTTTTTCTTGTTGTAGAACTCTCCATACAATTGAAAGGCAGCACGCACATGAAATTTGTGTGAATAAAAGAATTGCTATGTACATAAAATCACAAAAAAAAAAAAAAGAGTGACAACTTCTCTTTTCAGGCTTCCAACCACGACCCCTGCACCAGCAACATCTCTAGTTTGACATAACCCGCACCTCCTGCGGTAGTGTAATGATGCATTAAATTAAAAAACTCCACACATTTGTACGAAAAAAAAATACTCCACACATAAGAACACCTCGTTGAACAGGCCAATGAACAAAATACCCTATGTCCATCCGAGAATAAGCTTGCATATGATTATAGTTGAGAAGATTCAGGGGCACTGGAATCAGTCTTAAGTAAAGAGGAAATCTAAACAGATTTTTAATAAGAAAAATTCTCGGTTTTTAACAACGCCTCGCAGACACCATCACAAAAGGGCACCATTGCTAATGATACCCATCTGCACCAAGCGAAATTAAAAATGTTGAACCTCTAAATGGCCACTCCATTACAACATAGATTAAGATACTCAAGTATTTAGTTTAAGTCATGCTCAAGCTATGAAATTTGCTGCACAGTTTAGGATTTAATCCAAGCAAGAAAAATTATAAGATGAGATCAAGGGTGCAAATCACTCTCAAGCTTCTTGTAACACCCAGAGTACTACACCAAAATTTTCAGGTGGAATTTCAGTGAATGGTCTCCCTATAGCAGTTCTTTCTTTATTTTCAACTTTTCCTGGAAACATTCTTTATAAAATCAGGTCTGTCTGAGGAAGGTGATACACATGATTTAGACACACACAACATTTGTATATATTCCTCTTGCTATCTCTTCTCTGCAATGCTTGCATGCACTTCAATCCGCATGCAGTTAAAACTAACTAAAATATGCTGATAAAAGAACATGGCAAAAAAAGTAGGAACTGTTAATCTGTAACAACCATGACCTGCAAGTGGTGTAGCCTTTTAGATAAACTATGAATCACATTGCTATGCAACAAACTTAAACAATGAGCTAAACGAACCAATATTAATGTATTACTTAGAAGCAACCAAAATGAAAAAATTTGGCCTGGATTTTCCAAACTACTTGGAGTCAAGGTCAATTCTGGCCTCCCTTGGTGACTTTTACTGTTGAACAAATTTTCTAGTTTGTCTGTATTAACTACTGAGATGTTCCTTTCAAGTATAACCTTCTGTGTAAGAAGTTTCCTGCCACATCATTTTCTGATTCTGGATTTGATTTGTTTAACAAACTTCTTACCAATGAACCTGAAAAGGTAGAGCATTCATCATGAAATATCTTTGATTTAATGTGGTAAATGCATCTTAGTTTCAGTGACTTAATTAAAACTGTATTATATGCAGCCGATAACGTCTGAAGATGCTCTTAAGCATATGTGGTTCTGCGAAGTTCCTCTTCCCAACGAACTAATAGGAATAAACAAAGTAATGTATTGTTTTGGATAGATCTCAAAGACACTAACAGGAAAATGAAAAAGGAAAAAAAAAAAAAAAAAGTGATGTATGGAGAAATAACACTTTTCTGCGCAATATGAAAACTAATTTAAAAAAGTAGAGATAAATAAGGCTACATAAATAAGTGATTCAAATAATATAAAAATTGGCCTTAACATAAATAAGAGATGGAATTATGAGCTAATTAAATTGTAAAAGGACAACACTCGCCATAGATATTTGCATCAGCTTCTATTGATTTCGGCTTTGATTTGTCATCAGTCATGTTCATGATCTTTAACACCAACTTCTGTTATAGATCCAGAGAGGGACAGAACATTCACAGAGAGAAACAGGGGTGGAGAACGAAAATAGAAAAGAAAATTAGACTGTGTTTATCTGAATCACACACATGTACATAATAACAGATGATAGAAGAATCATGAGCATGTGAAGAAGGAACCCATAAGAAAGAAAGTAAAGTCATACAGACATGAAGATGAGTACCTGAGCCATACGAAGAAGAAGAATGACTTGAAAAATGGTGGCCTTTCAAAAGGGTAAGGCGTGAGGTTGTGAGCCATACAATAATCATAAAACAGTTCCTCCCAAGCACTAAGAGAATCATATTCTCTAATTGAAGTTGTCAGATGCATACGTCTCTGGTTTGCTGTGTGTTCAAGAAGATTTAGCAGACAGACCCACAATGGCTTCAATAGTTGATATGCTAGATAATCTCTCCGTTACCATACGAGCACCTAAACAGCCTGCAAAGTTCCTCCACATTGGAACAGATCTGAACATGCCAACAGAGCTCCAATGCGGTTAATCTACACCCATAACCAAAATGTTTGAGATGTCAATTTGAATCAAAATGTATCTTATGTCATAAGTAGTAAGTTAAGAGTCACTGCTCCATTTGACTGTTGCGAAAGTAGATGATTAGCAAGTTATTTAAAAATATGCCTTGTCCATATATGCACATGGAGAGACACCAACAATTAGCATAACTAACGCACAGAGCTAAAATAAACTAAAATCCCATTAGATCAAACCGTATTCTGCACCTTTAACTTCATTATCCAGCCGATTGAACTCCAACTTCACTAGATTTTCAAAGCAAAGAAAACTCGAACCCAGCAAACAACACACACTTTAACCAAAAACAGTTAGTAAGAAGAAGCAGTTGAGACAAGACAAACCCTTTCATCCAAGAATCTTCACATTATCACCAATTTCAGGGCATTGGAAGTTTGCTGTCTTCATAGAATTATAACTCTTACCTTCACCTTCCACAGCTCTTTGAATGTATTCAAATCACGCAGAAGATCAATCCTTCTAGCCATATTGCAATTCGTTGAAATAGCAAAAAGAATATGACTTCAGACTAAGTTGATATCTGATATCTATTTGAAATAGCAAAAAGAATATGACTTCAGACTAAGTTGATATCTGATATCTATATGGACTAATCAACCAAGAAGGATTTTGATAGGAAAGAGAGTGTATGAGGCATATATGGCAGTTTCGGTGCAGACATTAAAGCACTAAAAGTATGAATTTCTATCTGCACCGAAAAAAAGTATAAATTTATACAAAACTAATTGATGATGAATTATGTAGATAACCCATGCCTACACCAACAAGCAATAGGTAATTCAGTCTAAGGGATAAACTGCAGTTCCAAGGCATAAAGAAGGCAAATGGAAATTTTCAAATAACTCATTAAGTAGTAAGATGTATTGGAAGATGAAGAAAACGAAATAATTGATAAAAGAAAATGAAGTATTGGAAAATGAAAACAATAAATGAAGATGATAAATCACATTGAAAAAAATGAAAGATTAAAGGATAACATTTTAAATTTTAAAGTGGTTTGATAACTGGAGAAAAAGAGTATTACAATACATAGAAAACGTTAATGTGAAAATGGTTTGAATTAGTTTCTAAAATAAGAAAAGAAAATAACTGATTAACAATGAAAATTGAAGGTGACAAATACACGATAGAATGACACGTGATAAACTTGTCAAGTTATAGTTGTTTTCTTTAATAATATAAGAGATATACTTTTTCCTAGTGGGGCTATTATAACCACCACCATTCTCATTACTCCGAGAGTAGAGTCTTCAAACTTTGAATAAACCACGTAACCAAGTATTAACATACATGTTAAGTGGCAACAAAGATGACTACATATTATCACAAAAATTGTCATCAGCTTGCTTTTAATTGGATTAGTTTATAATCCCATGGATTGAATTCATTGTTTCCCACCAATATTTAGCTCCCTAACAAAGTATATAATTAAGAAAAATTAATTTTTCTTGAATAAAAAAAAAAAAAAAGCACAACAAACAGGCATAGTAAGATAAAGCTTCTATCATCTGAACACCCAAATCATTCAGCCCAAAAGGTTGATAGTGTCTGTCAGTACCGGGTCTAATAAATGGGCTTGGGTTGCAAACATCTAGTTCCAGTAAAAATCCACTCACTATTTTCCTTCGGCTTTCGGATTATATCAGGCCCTTCTTGAGTGTGCTTCTGAAGTGCAGAGAGCCTTCTGGATTCCTTTCGATGACTCTATGAACAAATATAATTATCCGCACAGTTTGGTTCTTCCCTCTTCTCTTCAACGACTCAACCAATATCGTTGCAGGATCAAATTTAGAGTCCAAAACAATGGCCGAAGGAATTTTTGGTTACCCTCTTAGACGTTTCTTCTGGAGCCCTCCGGTTTTCCGAGAATGGTCAGGATCAACGGCCCTCATGGATTGGCTTGAATCCCCTTCTGCTCACATCTTCAAAATCAACGTTCCAGGTACCATCTTTTATCCTCTTTGCTTTCAATTAATGAGCCATTAACATGAATCTCGATGGGGCGGCGTGGATTGAGCAATTACTGGTTTTTCTTTATTTGGGTTTTCGTGGAAAGGTGAGAATTTTTGGGGCTTGGTTTGTTTATGGCTGATTAACTGGGTAATGCGTCTGTGAATAGGATTCAGCAAAGATGACATAAAGGTGCAGGTTGAGGAGGGGAATATCTTGCACATCGAAGGAGAAGGTGCGAAAGAAGAGCCTCAGGCAAAAGACACTGTTTGGCATGTAGCTGAGAGAGGGACTGGGAAAGGGGATTTCTCAAGGGCAATTGAATTGCCAGAAAATGTTAGGGTGGATCAGATCAAGGCACAGGTGGAAAATGGAGTTCTCACTGTGGTTGTGCCTAAAGATGCAGTTCCTAAACCACCTAAAGTGAGAAATATTAACATCACTAGCAAGCTCTAAGCTTTTGTAAATTTAGGCTTTTATTGAGATCAACATGTTTTAGTGATATTAATAATTGAACAAAATGTATTACATCATGTAAACAATTGCATGTAAGAATAATTGTGTGATTAAGACTTAATAATCTTGTATTACTTAGTATCTATTTTCTTCTTCCTCTTACCTTTTTTTTTGGGAATAATTTTTTCAATATATACAGTCTTATTTTACTTATTTTAGTCCTCAATGTGTCCAATATTGACAACAATTAAGGCTGTTGAACTAATTGACTTGCAACTGAAAAGAGAAAGAAAAAATTATTTGGTTGAAATTACTAATGAAATGTGACGTATCTTTTCTCTTGCTAACGAAAAGCAATTAGTCTTGCGTAAGGAACCGGCAAGACCTTATCACATTGAGTTTCTGTTTGCCTTACTGAAAAATGAAGAAATTTTGGAGAAGTTATGGCAGAACTAAAAAGGATTGATACTCAGCCTCCGTTTTCAATTTTCCTTTCAAGAAACCATAAAGGATTTTACGTCATGATAAACTTTGCTTCAAAACTCAGCCTCTCTTCATAAAGAATTCTATAATAAAGGCCCCTTTCAGAATGAACACTCGTCTGGCGAGCTTGTCATGGGAGACTCATTGCAAAGAGCTTCACCAGTATTTGGAGCAATATGAAAAGAACGTCTGATTGGTGTCCCATCTTGAAAAAGGTTGCTTGCATGTTCTAAGGGACTGTAAATTTGTCAGTACAATTTGGAGAGCTCTAGTCTGCCCTACATGATAGGGAATTTCTTTAGTTGGATACAGAATGGTTTGAGAATAATCTCACGAAGAATATTGGGATCACCCAGGAGGAAGATTGGAGCACTGCTTGGGCTGTTGCATGTTGGTGTCAATGGAAATGGCGCAATTGTGCAATTCATGACCCACCTTTTATCAGGCCTGGGAATGCCGTGATTGTTGTCAACAGATATGTCCAGGAAATTAATGAGGCTTGGTTAAGTTTGCCGAAGCTCCTAAACCGACGAGAGAAAAATAGATGGATTCACTGGCACCCACCTCCACAAAGGTGGATTAGAGTTAACACAAATGATGCCGAGAAAAGTGATGGAGCAAGTAGTTGTGGAGGACTGATCCGGGATGAGCTGGGAAGCCCAGCTGATAACATGTTTCTTCGGATCCAAGCTGAGTGTTGGGGAGCTTATCAAGGTCTTTTCGACTTGCCAAAGATCTGGGATACACTCGAGTTATTTTGGAATGTGATTCTGAAGTCTTAATTAAGGAATTAGAAAGTGCTATGAACCCTGTTGACCCAATCCTCACAGCCATTTCAATTCTGGCAGAAAACCGGGATCTCCGAATCAGACATGTGTACAGAGGAGAAAACACTGGCTAGCTAATTGTGGAGTGACAACTATGCTAGGGACCCATGTTTTATCCTCAATTCCAAAGGAGATGGATCCTCTATCGATGGCTGAACCTCTACGACTAGCGTCTCTTACAGAAATAGTTGTGTAGTTTGTTCTGTTGTTTTTGGGACTTTTAGGCACTTAGTTCACCAAAAAAATAACTAATTAAATCTTATTTACTTCCGGGTGAGAGATACCAAGAGTTTCTCGAGCATGACGAACAAGAAAGCTATTAGAATAAAAAATGATGATTGCAAGATGGCAGGAGGGAAACAGCTATCATCAAGAACATCATCTCTTGAAGGAAAAAGTGAAGAGCAGGGCAGAGGACATGATCATGACCAAGACTCTTGATATTGGAAGCTGAACGACTGTCGTCAGAGGATATGATCAAAGGCTCGTGATATTGAAGCCATTTTGACATTTGAAAGACAATAACCTGAAGCAGGACGACAAGAAATTGAGGAAGAGCTATTCATGATTTCCTCCATAAAAAGAACTGGGCAAGACAAAGGTCTCTCGATTAAGGACTTAGAAGCGAAACGTGGTAACGCTCGTGAGTGGAGAGACTCTGAATGGGTAATATTCCAGAATCTGGAATCTAAAAGGATGGTTTGGCAATTAAAGTTTAGGATTTTTTTTTTTTTTAAGGACTCCGAAGTTGATGGGGGGGGGGGGGGGGGGGGAATGACTCAGTTCAAAATTTCCGGTTCCAAACAAGTGATAATTCTTTGTGCAAGGCAGGGACCATGGCAATGGCATTACCAGAACCGGAAATGGTAGCCCAATGGGACAAGCCCATCATGAATGAATAGATTGACTGATATATGTGGTAGCCCAATGGGAGAAATAAACCGTAAAAGGATGGGATTTTGGAGGTTTCTGCAACTTTTGAACTTATCTTGTTAGTATGCAGGTTTCTCTTGCTTGTTTATTCCTAATTTGAAATTGCCTTTAGTTTGCATCTAAGAGATGTGTCCATATATGTTACTCAATGCTAAAATTAAGGAGGAAATATAATAATATCAATAATTTGCAAAAGGTTCACACATAATATTGTTGAATTAATTTAATATTTTAATTTAATTTATAAAATTTAATAAATTTAAAAATTTATATTATATGAATTAAAAATTATATAAAAATAAAGATATCAGAATTATAAAAAAGCAACCACATTTGGCACTTGGGTTCAAAAGTATTTCAAGGGCACAGTTATTTTTTTTATTTATATGTAGGGAAGAAGAAACTTGATTTCCACCGCGGTATTGCAACGGCACACATCTGCCGCAACACCTTTCTTAAGATGAGTTTTTCTCCTGTTTTTGTCGTGATTGTATGAAGAAGATATTATGAAGAATCTGACATCATTTTCTAATGAATTATGTTGTACTTATAATTTTTTTTTTTGCAAGTGTTTCATTTTTTTTCTTTTGGTACAAGACAAATATTTCATGTTTAATGGGGTGGATTGTTAAATTTGTTAATTCTATAATTTAATTTATAAAATTTAATTAATTTAATAATTTAAATTATATATTATAAAAAATAAATAAAAATAAAATTATAAAAATAATAAGATCTTTTTCTAATTTGGAAATATAAGTTGGGATTAGAGTTATTAATTTTGACCTAAGCCACTTAGCCTATTTAAAATCCCTCTGAAAAATAAAGGGTTACATTAAAAAAAATTTATACCAAAAAATTTAAACTTTTTGCTCAGCCAGCCCACCATTTTTAAATTTTTTTTACTATAATTCTCATTAATTTATTATTTTTAAATAGATAAAATTAAGTTCTCTTATTAGTTTATTGTGTACATGACAAATGTGACATTATTCAATATTATCTTTGTATTAGTTAAAAAATAATGATATTTTAGAGTTTTTTTTTTATAATTTGTCCACAATGTAAGCATATTTTATTACGTTAGCTATTTGCTCTTCAATTTCTTCTGTGCATACAAATAATCATTAGCTTCATTTGGTCTAATATAAAAATTTATAAGTGTATAACTATTTTTATAATTAAGAAATTTAAAACATAAAATTTATAATTTAGGTTTAAGGCAAACTTGTAAATCTAACTCATTTAACTGTCAATCTTGTAGGTAGGGTTGTGAAAATGAGTCAATCCGTCCCAACCTGCATAGACTCTCAATTAAATAGGGTGGAGTGAGTTGACTCACATAATTGGCAGGTTAAAAAATTTTAACCTAACCTACCCCATGAAGAACTGCGAATTAAGCTGACCAACTTGCTAATAATTAAAAAAATTAGTTAAAATTTAAATAAAATATATTATTAAATAAAATTATATTCCAAACATAATATTATAAATTAAAAATAATAATTCAAGTTTTAATTAAATCTTAAATTAAATCACAAATTATAAACTATCATTAAAATTTTCAATCTCAAAATCAAATTCTAACCCTATAATACTAATAATAATCCATAATTGACTTTTAAATTTTGCTAATTAGATTTACTTATACCACCAAATTATATACACATATTAATATAATAGTTAAAATGTAATATTAATATAATAACTATTATAAATAAGTAAAAATAATAACTCACATCATCTTCATTATCTTATTCTTTATCTTCAATTACTGATTGTTTGTGATAAAGATTTAAGCTTAGGTGTGTGTTTCATTTTAACTGTAAGACATGTTTACCCCGCCCAACCCAGATTGACCTATGGGTTACACTTGATGGATTACTTTACTCACGAATAAATGAATCACCTATATAGTAATCTAACGTATCCCTTATATGAGGTGAGACAGGCTAGTCAGGCGAATCAAACCCATTTTAACATCTCTACTTGTAAGATTAGTGTTATGTTTAAAATCTTGTATCCAAAAAATTTAAATTTTTTTAACCTACACTGAATAAGTTCAAACTAAAACAACTTGCTCTAGTTGGGATCTACTAAAGTTTGCTAGCCACATTATTGAAAGGAAAAAGTAGCCAAACTCTCACATAAGGTCGGTGGGCCATTACATTTGGGGAAAACTCCCCCATATTAAAATTTACTTACTTTTTATTTTTTAGTGAATTATTAAATTTATTAAATTTTATATTTTAATATATCAAATTTTATATTACGAAGATTAAGTAAATATAATGAAACATTTATATTTATGAATTTTAACAAATTTATTATTTAAAATTTTATAAGATTAAATTTGTGAAAAGTAACTGAAATGTGCCGCTTAATAAACTAAGGGGATACAATAGTATAATATGTGGTGGGGTCAGCTGATTGGCTTGGTGCAGTGGCATCTTATGTAGCAGGTAGCTTGGCATCTTATAAATTTAACTTTATAATCTTTTTGGTTCGGCTAAGAAATCTGATGTACTATTCAATGCTACAGTGCTGAGGATGAAGAAATCTGTAAAGCTAGGAAATGGTTATCTCCACTGTAAATGAACAGATGCCAGTTATTGTCCTATCCAACTGCATCAAGTCTTGAGCTTTCTTGGTGTATAAGAATGGTAAGGGGTTAAGGTATTATAATTTGGACTTGTATAATACTACTATACATGAGAGCTACGTATAGGGTGGAATACCAACAAGAGTATGACCCACACACATACAACTTATAAAAATGGACAAGTTATTCTTTTTCTAATAATGAACAAGGTATTATATTTTAGACACTATTTAAAACCTATATGTTTATTTAAACTTTATTCATACAAACAATTAATATGTTTCTTAAATTTTATCAATAAAATTTAAATCTTTTACACACTAGGAGGTCGTAGTACCAACCAGATACCGTGGAAAAAAAATGATAAATGTACGTATATATATAAAAATAAATGTTAAGAAGAAAAGAAGAAAATATAAAAAAATGTAAAAAGTGTATGTAAAATTATTATATATCATTGTCTCTGTTAAAAAAATTAAAATTTTGATAAGGCAAGAACCTAAACTTTTACAAGCACAATTCGATTCATAAATAGAACCGAAATATTGATGCTTGTATGCATGTAATTTTCATGTTGTCTACCCAATTTCAAAATAAAATTTTAAAATACTTAATATATGTATAAATAAATTTAATACGTGATTTTTATGCTCCCTTATATATATTTATAAGTTTTATGTGAGCACGTAAAAAGAGTAAGAATGTTTCTATCCTTCTATTTTTTTTAAAAAAATAACTTAATGTTTTAATTTTTATTTTAAGTAATTTAATTCTTTATAATTTAATTAAATTAATTTAATTTCTTTACAAATATAACTAAAATAATTAATTTATTTATAAATATAATTAGAATAAATTAATTTTTTATCTATATAATTTTTTTAATATGACATAATTCATTGGTAATTATTTAAATTTTATTTTTATTTTAAAAATTTAACTATCTTTCTTTAGTATAAGTATTCTATTTTTTTATTAAGTCTAAACTTTTAATTTTATTCATTTCAATAATTTTTTTAATTAAAAAATAAATTTATATAATAGTTACATTATATTATAATAAAAAAATATAAAAATTAAATTATTATTGATAAATTATATCATATTTAAAAAAATTTAATAAATTAAAAAATAAATTATTTAACTTAAAATTAAAGTATTAAATTATTTTTTAAAAATAAGAAGAATTAAAAAGATGAAAAAAATATATAAAAGAGTTGCTAAATATGCGAAGAGATTTGTAATTACTCAAAATAGAAATAGCCCAAATCAATGAGAAAAGGCGACATTCCCACTTTTTGGGTGCAGAGGGCCCTTTTGCCTTTTGTTGGGAGGCGTGCGTAGGACTCATAGGAGGATGGATAATGGTGGGCTTATGTCCGTAATTTTATGTCCAAGTTATATTTGATAACGTAATTTAAATAAAATTTATTAAAAAAATTAAATAAAAATAAAATTATAAATATAAGAATATTATAAAAGAATCAAAACGGCTGAAAATGAATAGTATAAGACACCCAACAATGCTGTTTGTGTTTTTCTCCATTTTCCAATAAATAGTGAACACGTGTCACGAACGACTTCTGAATAGCAGCACCTACTAGGAGACACTGGGACAGACAACTTTGGTCGGTGTTGTCGGTCAATTTAGATTTTTTATAGTGTAAAATTTTTTTATATAATAAAATATAAATATATAATTATTAATAAAAAAAATTAATATTATAAATTATAAGATAAAAATAAATATTAATTTATAAATTAAAAATATTTATACTGTCAATATTTTTATCAGTAAACATTTATTTATATTTTATTTTATAAAACATAACAAGTATTTAAAGTATCGCAATTTGTTCTTGTCAATGTATGGGTTAATATTAAACAATTTTTATTTTAAAAATTATAATGTGTAATAAAAAAATAGAGGTAGAATTAAAAAATTAATAAAAATTTAAAAATAAAAAATTTAAATAAAATAAAAAAATTTAATATTAGTAAATATCATTGGATCGACATTTGAATTATTAGATGGTGAATATTTCACAAATTTTAATATTACGTCAAAGTGTCTGTTTGTAGTCATCCTCGTAAGATTTTCTATAATTAAAAATTATTCTGTAATTGATTGATACATCATAAATCAACTATCATACAATGTATTTTCAAATATTACAAAAAAATAATGATTTAATTTTGAAAATTTTAACTTAAACTTTTATTAAAAATAGTGTATGTATGTTAATTCAAAAATAACATCTATTACAGATATAAATTATATTTAAATCTTTACTTAATAGATTAAATTTTTAAGATAATTAAATTTTTAACATAATATCAGAATTTTTATAAATAAATAATCAAATATTCATTTGTTACTATCATCGAAATGCATTAGAATATAAAATCATTTTCAAACATTCACTTGATTTTAAATATGTAAATATGAATATTTAAAAAGAACACTTAGAGATTCTTTAATAATAATAATAATAATAATAATAATAATAATAATAAAAGTCTTATATTCCACACGGATGTGAGATTTACTTATGGATAAGTTAGATTGATACATGAGAGGTGTGAAAGATGAATGGTTGTAAAGGGTAGTGAAGTGTTATTGGCCTTAGGTGAGAAGACAGAGTCATGAAATAAAAGAGGAGCTTTTGTTAGCTTTTTCGTGGTGAAATTAAGGATTAGTTTCAACTCTCATATGGGAATGCCTCAACCACCCCACATTTTGAACTCTTATAATCTGTACCCACCATTATAGCAATAATAATATATTAAGCGTTGCTCATTCTTCTAAGTTATGTCTTTTTTTACTAAAAATAATAAATCACTTAAACACATACTCCAGATTCTAACTTTGATATTAAAGAGAAAAAAATTATTAGACAACATCCAATAAAATTGCATTTTAAAATTTAAATTATTTTATTTATTAAATTATAAAATAAAACTAATTAAAAAATGATATTACTAAATGAGTATTAAGTAAAAATTAAAATATAAAAATATCATTTTTATTGTTAATAAAATAAGACACTCACCTAAAATTAAATAAATAATAATAATTTATCTCTTTCAATAAAATTAATTTTCATCACCTGAAAAGATACAGCTATTTAAAATTCTATACACTCAAAACCTAAACCCTACGAGTATTGAAAGATAACTTATAGAAAAAACAAAACTTGTACTTGCATTTTGGCTTTAAGTACATTAATTTTCTTATTGGAACAACAGAAAATCTCTCTTCATTTATTTTTTTACATTTATAATAAAATAATTCTCACGGCATTTGTCCACATCCTACCTACACATATAATAACGTTTTCCTTTTGAAAATACGGAGGTCCAGCTGGAGCTCAAGGAGGAACCCCGGAGCACCCTGCCATCGAAGCAGGGACCACAAAATATCCCTTTCCTATTGGACTATTGAAATATACATGGGGCCCACTTAGAAGCTTCCTTACTTCTTTGGAACACGATACTGTTATTTGCACGTGAGTGTATTCTAACATTTCTCGTAAAGGCATTCTCTTGTGATTATTTATTAGCTTTGCGTCCGGAGGGTTTTCATGCGTGACACCCACCACCAGCACCTGACGGCCCACTAACCCCTTCTGTTCTTCTCTGGCTCTATCAATTTTCTCAGTAGCTGAACAGGTTTCGGATAATCAGCTATCAAGTGCAAGCTCGTAAAACCACGACACTTGTTTCTTAGCATACCCATCTTTTCAAGTTGCCGCCTTGACCTTTATTGTTCGATTACAGGGAGAAATGAAGTCTCTTCTGCTCTTCACCTCGTTGGTCTTTGCTTTCCCTCTGTATCTCTTCGCCATTGTAGGCGCAGATCTAGCGTCTGACAGAGCCGCTCTGGTATCTCTACGCTCCGCCGTTGGTGGTCGTTCCCTCCTCTGGAATCTCTCCGAGACCAGCCCCTGCTTGTGGACTGGGGTAACCTGCCAGAACAACAGGGTCACTCTGTTGCGGCTCCCTGGCATGGGCTTCTCTGGGAAGCTGCCTTTGGGGATTGGTAACCTCACCCAGCTCCAGACTTTGTCTCTCCGCTTCAACGCACTATATGGGTCGATTCCATCTGACTTTGGCAACCTCGTTGGCCTCCGGAACCTCTACTTGCAGGGTAATTTCTTCTCTGGTGAAATCCCCGATTTCCTTTTCAATTTGCAGAACTTGGTTCGGTTGAATTTAGCTAATAACAATTTTAGTGGAGAGATCTCGCCCAAGTTTAATAACCTCACCAGGTTGGCTACCCTCTATTTGGAGAACAATCACCTTACCGGCTCCATTCCTGACCTGAATACCCCACCTCTTGAGCGGTTCAATGTTTCATCGAATCAGCTAAACGGTTCCATTCCAGTAAGGTTTTCGCGATTGAATGCCAGTGCTTTTGCAGGGAATTTGCTTTGTGGAAAGCCCTTGCAGGCTTGTAATGGAACGGGGAGTGGTGCGAGTGGGAGGAAATTGTCTGGTGGAGCAATTGCAGGAATTGTAATTGGTTCTTTGGTCGTATTCCTGTTGATTCTGCTCATTATGTTCTTCTTGTGTGGGAAAAAGAGCAGTAAAAGCAAGGATTCGATGGATATTGCACCAGCGCCGGCAAAGCATGCCGAGGTTGAAATTCCTAGAGAAAGGACGGATAGAGACAATGAGAATGCCAGTGCAAGTTATTCAGCTACCGCCAAAGGTGATGTTAAGGGCGACGGGGGTAAGAGTTTGGTGTTTTTTGGGAACGTCAATAAGGTGTTTGATCTAGAGGATTTGTTAAGGGCGTCCGCAGAAGTACTGGGGAAGGGGACCTTTGGAACCACATATAAGGCTACTTTAGAGATAGGGATGGTTGTGGCAGTGAAGAGGTTGAAGGATGTGACTGCACCAGAAAAGGAATTCAGAGAGAAAATTGAGGAAGTTGGGAAGATGGTTCATGAGAACTTAGTCCCATTCAGAGCTTATTATTATAGCAGGGATGAAAAGCTTCTTGTCTATGATTACTTGCCCTCGGGAAGCTTATCTGCCCTTTTGCATGGTAAGCATCTTCATGCTTGTTTGCCATTTTTTGTACAATAGTATTCTGCTTTTCTCTCTGTTATAATTCTGAGTTCTTTCTTTTCTATTCAAATGAATGATTGTGGCTGATCTTATGTGTAGTATTTGTTATCTCTTTAGAGTAATTACTTGTTACTTTATGTCTCTTGATGTTTGTGATGAAACTTCAATTTCATGTTATCATACTTTTGTAATCTATTGTCATGTCCTGGCTTTTATCTCCATAAAGTGTCATGCCATTTGCCTAAGTTGATTTTCAGTTTTGCATCACATCTTGTGGTTATTTAATTTCAATTTATGTTTCTGAATAAATGGCCGTTATTTAGTAACATATTTGATTCGATATCTGAGTGGAAGTACTTAATATATGTTGCACATAAAACCCGTGGGGGATGAAATCTCAGCTTCAAGAGTTTACTCCAATATCAATAGAGCATTTTCTGATAAAGCTGGAGTTTGTGCCTGTTGTAGGGTCATCTTGTATTTTAGCTGAACTTTAATGTTTTAAAACTTCGGTCAATCTAGTAAAAATGTCCTCTCTCGATTGTATTTAATGTTTATGCAAATATCATTTGAAGTAATGTTGAGATTATAAGGCTTTTAAAATTATCCATGGTATATATATGAACTAGGACGTTTAAGTTTCCATTTTGATAAATAACTCATTGACGGTTGCGGAGTGTTCTCGATTCTCATGGAAATTCATTTGTCTCCACTCAGCTTGCGTTCTGCATGCCTCTTTCCATTCTTTTGGTGAATGAACGTGCAAGTAGTTATGCATAAATTTGGAAAAGGAGAACATAGTTAATGGATTGTAATTTGGCAATCAAACGTATTATTTGACATTGTTTACTGAAACATATTTCTAATTTCATGTAACAGCAAATAGTGGAGCTGGCAGGACACCACTGAATTGGGAAACAAGGATTGGCATTGCCCTTGGTGCTGCCCGGGGGATTGCATACCTACACTCACATGGCCCTGCAACCTCCCATGGAAATATCAAGTCATCAAATATCCTTCTCACCAGATCATTTGAAGCTCGTGTTGCTGACTTTGGCCTTGCTCATCTTGCTCTTCCAACCTCCACACCCAACCGTGTCTCTGGTTATCGTGCTCCAGAGGTCACAGATACTCGCAAAGTATTGCAAAATGCAGATGTTTATAGCTTTGGTATAATGCTTTTGGAACTGCTTACAGGGAAGGCTCCTGCTCATTCGTCATTCAATGAAGAAGGGGTAGACCTCCCTAGATGGGTGCAATCTGTGGTTCAAGAGGAGTGGAACACTGAGGTTTTTGACATGGAGCTTCTCAGATACCAGAATGTTGAGGAGGAAATGGTCAAGCTCTTGCAGCTTGCGCTTGAATGTACTACTCAGTATCCTGACAAGCGACCTTCCATGGATGCGGTGGCAAGCAAAATTGAAGAGATTTGTCATTCTAGTTTAGAGAAAGAGGGAGAGAAGAATCACCATTCAATTAAAGATGCAGATGATGGAGGTTCTCAACAGTACTACTTTGTTGACCCGGGTGCAGCGCCATCTTCAATATAAAGATTGAAGAGAAACCTCCATTATTTCATCAGCGCCTTGTTTTTGGCGTGCATAATATAGGGTTGTTTGTTTATTCATTAATCTTTTATAGGTGCCAGCTGTTTATGATCCTTTCCTTTGTCTTCCCTTCTTCCCCTCAGTTTTCTTATTACTTACGTGAGTTTCTTGGTTGGAGGCTTCTTTTCCCCAGTATATTTGCTACTACTTTATTTCTGAGGGGCATAATTTATTTTCACTTTTACAGGATTTTGTGTGAACTGTGAATAATTTGCTTGGATACGTACATTTATTTTTGCCTCCTATATATTTTTCTTTTCATTTCAGAATTACATACCCTAGTTAAATTGATTTATATAAAATATTTAATAGAAGTACTATAGTGTGTTCTTGAACGTTAGATTTAAGTCACGTTGCTTCCAATTTGACATTTTTTAAACTGATGATTGTTCTAAATGAGAATAACTAATATCGTTGTAGTTCGGTAAATTTTTTTTTTAAAGTTTGATAAATACTTTATAGTCACAAATCATTATTAAGGCATTTTTGAGCAAATAACTTACATTAATTTTTTTTTATTATATTGTAAGATTTATTTAAGATATTTTAACATTTATAGCATGATTTGTTTCTCAATTTTTACCTTGAGTAAAATCTTATTTTGATATTTTACAAATTAATTAACTTCTATTTTGATCTCTCACTGTTAAAAATTTTTAATTTGATCATTCACTAATCAATTAATTTTTATTTTAATCTTTTATTATTCATAATTTCTAATTTATTTTTTTAAAGATTGAAATTGATATCAATCTAGTTTCTCGTGTAATTAGTATGTGATGCTATTAAGGATTGAGCTGACGTGACATGATGATATTGTAGATGATGTGACATTTTAAGAAATCTAACAATGCCACGTCAACACCACTTGCCACATCAGTACCGTGATAAGTGACATGGCATTTTTAAATAATCTAATAATACTATGTCAACACCGTACTATCGCATCACCTGCCACATCAACACTGTGGCATTTAAAGGAATTTAATAGTTCCACGTCAATAATATAGGAGGTGATGTGACATTTTTAAGGAATCTAATATAATCACGTCAGCATCATCTGTTACGTCACCTACCACACTAGCATCGTGGTATGTAATATGATATTTTAAAGGAATTTAACAGTACCACGTTAGCATTATCTGTCATATCACTTACCATATCATTATGTCACATCAGCACTACCTGCCACGTCAATCCAAACTTTAATGACATCACATGTTAATTACATAAAAAATTTGATTGATATTAATTTTAATATTTGGAAGATTAAATTAGAAGTTATTAATTGTAAGAGATTAAAATAAAAATTAATTGATTAGTAAAAAATTAAATTAAAAATTTTTAATAATAAAAAACCTAAATAAAAATTAATTATTTTATCGAAAACCAAAATAGGATTTTACTGTTTTACCTTTTACCTTCCAATCATTGTTGATTTGTCTTTTGTCATGTATCTTTAATTAATTTTACTTAAATAAAAACCTTTGATTTTAAAACAGAAGATAGAGCAACCTTTGCCCTTTGGACCATTGCTTCTTTATATGCCTCTTGGGCAAAGGTAGGACTGAAACAGTGGCCCCAAGAAATGAAAGGATTGAAAAAGACAAGAACAAATTCGGAGAGATCAATAATCTGCTCTCTTTACAGAACATTCCCAAGCTGCTGCTCTGGTTCTGATTTTCAAACTCCAATGTGCTACAGACATTCCTTATTTGCACGTACTTCCTTTTTATGGCATTCAACGTTGGAAAGGGACATAGTTTCTTCTTTGCTGCACTTCTTTTAGAATGACAGGGAGAGTTTTCTTTTTTTACAAACACAATTAAAATAACTATATTATATTCTATATATTGTATAGTTTATTACGTTACTTTAGCTTTATGATAAAACCTTGTTCATTGAAACTTCATTGCACAGATTTTGCTTCCTAACTTGTAAGCCAAAACAAGAGAAAAAGACTGACAGACATAGAAAAGACAAAGTAGAGTGCGGCTTTCGCTTCTGATACAATGTTGATTGGTTGAGACTGAGTTGTTCTGTTGGTTTGAGAAGTGAACTGACTTAAAAGATTGTAAATGGTTTGCCACATGATCTTGTTTGATTGAAATTGTGTTAAAATGTTTGGTTAGATGTCACATTTGCGAACATGCAACCTTGATAATCATTTCATATACGCAAAATTCAATCGAAAATGAAATCTCTAGGTTCTGCTTGAAATATCTCATCAACAAGTTCAAGAGAAAGAGAAAGAGAAAATTGATACTTGATAGGACCTGCATTTTTAAGCCCAGGATTCATGGACACCATATGTTACGTTTCTCCTGCCTTGCAGTGTTTCTCTTCCCAGAAAGAGAAGCCATCGCCATTCCAACAAGAAGTATATCACGTCTTTTTCTACCTCACAGTAAAATCCCCACTTCACTCAAATGCATGTATGTATAGCCTCTAAAGAATTATACTTATTAAATTTTAAAAAAGGATAATCCTAAATTTACTTTAGGATTGGGATTATAACAAGTCATAAATATATTGAATGATGATTACTTGCAATTTTGTTTTCAAAATCAATTAAATTCGTAATTACTAAAAGATGAATCACAGCTCATAAACCTAGTGTTTGTTTCGGGGAAGGAAACATTTCAAAGATAGAGTTCTAATTTATATATTTGTTATTTGTAATTTTAATATTTCATA
Source organism: Dicorynia guianensis (assembly GCA_037013595.1). Classification (NCBI taxonomy): domain Eukaryota; kingdom Viridiplantae; phylum Streptophyta; class Magnoliopsida; order Fabales; family Fabaceae; genus Dicorynia; species Dicorynia guianensis. Next base: position 15,293,135 of record JASUAB010000002.1, on the reverse strand, counting down.
TGTTTGCTTAGAACTTTTTATTTAGGTTTTAAATTTTAAAAATTTTGAATTTATCTGTATCTATATATAAATATGTAGAACACAAAAATTTATGCCCAAAATATTCTCTTAAAAAAATTCAATTTATCTAAGTATTACATTAATATAAATTCATGTTATTTTAAATTTCAAAAATTTTTATTAAAAATTAAAGGTTAAAATATAAAAAATTCCTTAAATTATAGTTTAATTATAAATAATTCTTTTAAATTTTAAAATTTTATAACGAATTATCTTTAATTATTAAAAATATACAAAAATACTTTTATGTTACATTTTTTATTAGATTTTGAAGAAAATCCCTCTTCCCTTAGTCAAAAACTAAATTAATTAGAGAAAAAATATGACAATATCCCTAAAAAATGAAAAAGTGCTAAAACCCACCAAATAGAAGCCCCTAATCAAAACCTCCAATTTTGAACCCGAAAGTGTAACCCGATAGTATTCCCGAGCCTCTAATTTCTAACCCGAAAGTCTAATCCTCAATTTTCTTACCTGGAGTTGAACTACCCACCCCTAATCGGAACCCAATTCAAATTTGGAACCACTGCACATATTTCACGTCTCCCAACCTGAAAGAGACATGTCAAAAGTTAGGCAACTAAAATCAAAACTGCATAGCTAGCACCTATAAGAAAGTGAGATGAAAATGGAAAAATAAAAGCAATGACTTTCTACGATAATGAGATGAATTTGGACCTTATCTTTGGAACCCTTCTCTTTGCGACAAAGCTCTAGTTGCTTAAGTGTTTTAGTCTGCTCTACAACAAGAACTTGATAACCCTACATTGCAAATGTAGTACCAGTAAGTTTCTCCCCGGTTGCAAGTTAGCTTTTAATTATGCTTAAATTTAACAGCAGAAATAAATTAAGAAAAAGAAGTCCTGAATGAGGCAAACCTTCCTAGGCAATTTCTCCGCATTCAGTGAAAAATTTCTCCGCGGAAGTCCACAGCGTGGTTGTTCTCCTTAAAAATGGAAGTAGATATAAATGGTTTGGGGATTCCAACTGGGGGTTTCTATTTAGTGGGTGTTTGCTGCTTTTTCATTTTCTTTAAGGATATTTTCATTTTTTTTTCCCTTGGTCAATTTAGAATTTGTCTAAAGGGAGAGAGATTTAATCCAAGACCTAACAAAATATAATAAAATGATCTATTTCCATGTTTTTTATAGTTAAAAAGAATTAATTATAAAATTTTAAGATTAAGAAGAATTATTTGTAATTAAGTTATAGTTCAAGAAAATTTTATACATATTAGTCAAAATTAAATTCAAATTGAAATGTGATTATCTTTGTTTTCATTATAAATGTTATCTCCTATTAAAAAATAAAATAATTTTATTTTAATATTTACTATCTTATCAGGTATCTAATATAGTGTTAAACATCTTCATTAAAAATCCGTAAGAAGAGGTCATCACTTAGTTCCTAAATTATATCTTGAAAAAATTAGTATTCGTCTCAAAAGTGAAGAATATTCTAAAGAAATCTATTAAAAGAAAATCTTCATTAAAACTGAATTTGTAAAAGACTATTTTTGTTAAAAATCAATCTCAACAAATGACACTCTATTTTATAACTTTTTAACATTTATTATTTTTATTAAATATTAGATATGATATCCATCAATTAATTTATCTAAAATTTTATATCATCTTATATTAATTTACTTGAATTCACATCCCACGCATATATGTAAAAGTTAATTATATTAAAAAATTTAGAAGGAATAGGGAGCACCACGTTTCAAACTCTCAAAGATTTAATTGGTATGATTTCCTCTCTCAAGACCTTGGTTATATATATATATATATATATATATATATATATATATATATATATATTGATTGTTGGTCTTTAAGCATAATTATTTTTAATATAATAAGAGTTTTATTTTTTAGTTAAAAATTTTATTCGCACAAAATTTCAAATTTTGATTTTACATTTTGTCTTTTTTTAATAATTAGAAGAGTAATTTAGTTCTTTAATTTTTAAATTAGATAATTTAATCCCTCTATAAGTACAACTATAGAAATTTAGCCTCTTATCCATTTAATTTTTCTTTTTTAATATAACATAATTAACTGATGATGACTTAAATTTTATTTTTATTTTAAAATTTTTAACATTTTTTCTCTGGAGTGAAATTATCTACTCTCTTTATTAAGCTTCAAGTCTTAATTTTATATATTTTAACAACTTATTTAATTAAAAAATAAATCTACATAATAGTGATGTTATATGATAATAGCTAAAATGAAGTTCGATTATTATTAGTAAGTTATATCATACTAAAAAAAAAATTTAGTAGATAAAAGATTAAACTATTTAATTATAATTATAAAGAAATTAAATTGTCTTATTAAAAAATAGGAGACAAAATTATTCTTTTAAAAAACAGAAAAATCAAAAGTACCCTTCCTTCCATTTAAAATCACTTGTATATAAAATTATAGCACGCAAACATAATCGCATTTTCTTCTTAGTTGTTACTTATATTTTGAATCCACACCTTATTTTTTCTTTAATATTATAAAATTAAAATTTTTTGTTAAATGTGGAAGAATCTTATTTATAAAATTGCTTTCTTATTTGGATAATTTATTTTGTGATATCACAGTATTCAATTATAAGAGGTTTAATAAATATGATTAATTATCTAAAACTTTCAATTGCAAATTTTTTTGGGAGGTATGTTGATTGTTCACTTTCTTTCTGAATGTAAATTAATTTTTATTTGTTTTCAGTATAGTATCTAACTTTCGTTTAATTTTACATTAAGTTTAATAGACTCACTTAAGTTATTATGTTGTTTCAGGACTCGATATTTGTTATGAAAAAAAAAACCATTAATAAAGAAGTAAGGGATTTATGAGCTTCTGGATTCCATTTATAAAAATTTATCTACGTTGTACAAAAACAATGATATAGAAGTCATAAAAAATAAAGTTAATTATACTTAACTTCTCTTGAAGTATTTCAATACAACATTCCAACCTAATGAAAGTGCTAATCTTATTAGATCACTTCAAAAGAATTATGTGTAATTTACCCTAAAAATAACCATGGTATATACTATTTAATTATTTCAAGAAAAATTCTATAAATCACGTATGATTAGGGACTGTAAATACTATATTAAATCTTTACTAAAATTAATCTATCCTTCATGACTTTGAAGGCTCGTGAAAACTGGGATGTTCTTACATGCAAAATTTGCAAGAATACGAATAAAAAGTTATTACAATTCTATATAATAAGTTACATTATTCTCAAAAATGTGATAATAATTTTATAATATGTAAGAATTATTGCTGAAGTGGGTAACTTTTGTCTAAAATAATTTTTTTTGCTCAAAATTTTGTAACCCAATTTCAATATTGTGGATGAATTACAAATCCATAATCCAGGCAAAAATTTTTTGAAAATGAATTAAAATTAATTATACGAAAGAAACCTATGTGTTCTCCACAATTAGCGATAAAATAGAAGAATTTGGTCAATACGTTAAAAAAGGGCAAATTACAATTACTCAGAACCTGCGCTTACATTCTTGTGTAATTTACTATCTCGTGGTTTTAATTAAACCAAAACAGAACATTAAGAGATTTTATACAATCAAAGCAACCCGTATTACCAAAACATAAGAGATCTTATACAATCAAAGCAATGGCACTGAGTAATTGAAATGAGAGTTGAGTCCCTCATCAGTAGCAGAAGACGTACCAAAAGTGGAAGCAACTGAACTGGCAACTCAAAAGGGCTTTCCAATTAGATCCCAACACTGGCCACGAGTGTGATCTTGGCGTCTACAATGAGTACACTTGCGATTTACGCCTTCGTAACTATCTGCTCTACCACCTCTATTAGCATGACCACCACAAGAGCCTCCATTACCACTGAGATGTTCATCTCTAGTGTTGTGAGAAAATTGAGGAATGAATACAGAGCTAGCACGCACACGGCCAAAAACTTCATCAAGCGATGGAAGTTTTGGTTCTCTCAGAATTTGTGCTCTCACTGGTTCATACTCTGGGTTGAAAGTAGAAAAATATTGTTCAAGTGACATAACACCTTGCTGTAGTCTACTAAACTCCACCCACAAATTATACATTATTCTGAGGTCCCTAGAGTATAACGACTTGACATATTCCACAATTTCCTTACTGGTATTTAGATGAGCACACATTGCTGCAATTTCTGGTTGCATGGTTTTCCTCATGAAATTAACTATTTGGGCATCTTCCACATGCCATGCATCAATGCTTGTTTGATTATCTTCAGAGGCTTCATCAGTGAGATGATGAACCATATCTATGGCAGTCAAATATCTTCTGACACAATTACAACATCGAAAAATGTTAGTTCGGTTCAACTTTCTATTGGCAAGATATTGAGGAACCTGGTATGCTGCATTTTTAGACTCCATGAAGAGTCTCAGGATTGAAGCAGACTTCAAAAGCTATGATGAGAGGCCAAACAGCAATTTCTAGCACTTAATTTTACCATGTAACTGCTGGAGAACACACAAAATTGATGCAAACAGTGTCTTACAACTTTTAACCAGTTATTGGAAAAAAGATAAATATAAATGAAAAAAGCCAATCTTCACAGAACTCACTTAGAATAGCACACTCACTTCATAGTTAACAGAACAAACCAATGCAAGGCACTACAGAGACAACTTTCAGACTGTATCAGAGCAGTGATAGCACATCCGCGTAAAAAGATTTTATAGAAAACGAGTAGGGCTTACTGGCAGTGCATGTTCTTTGTTATGCTAGAATTTCAGCACTGCATAATGGCACTAAGTGGTTAGCCAAAGTGAGTTTCTGAATTCTGAATTTGACCAACAGAGATCTTTGGAAAATTATTTGCAGCAGGTTACCCCCAGCAGCAAATGTGGCAGTTGGTTGCAAAGGGATGGGAATCATGATCCGGATTTTAGACCAACATAGGTAGTGACATATGTTAGGCCTTAGTAGTGAGGTTGTATAAGAGGAGAGCCTGACTGAACAACAGAGAGAGGTGACCAGGGAATGAATCAGAGAATAATCGAGAATAATGAGAAGGACAACACATGGCAAGACCTAGGAGAATGACAAAGAATGAGAGGTAGGACAGTTAGTGAGGAATGAATAAAACAGTGAGGGGAAGGGAGTGGGAGGCAAGAAAGAATTGAGTGGTGAGGGAGGTACTGATGCCTCGAACAGTTAGTGGGGTGGGAAGAGCACCTTCAGCCAGAGGTTTCCTCTTTTCATTGTATTTCTGCTACCATTTCTGTGTTAATGAACTGCATATTTCCCTTCATTGCCTGCTGGTTTCTGGTCTGGTTGTGATTAAATTGCAGGGAGCTAACAACATATCTCACAGATAATAGTTGGTATCACTGACAACAGGAACATATGACTTGGTTGCAGGACTAAAAGTTTTCTTATGTGAATATTTACTTGGTAGTAAAAAGAAAAATAGAGAGAATATGTTTGTAGGAGATGCAGTACTTAAGAGAGTACACTTGACTCTGTTTCCACCAGTCTGGTCAGTTGCATTCTAACTTTGTCATACTTGTGTGTGAGTTTTTTCTTGTTCAGGGTTGTACAAAAGCAGAGATTCCTAGCTAGTTCTTTATATTCGTGGAATAATAAATTCATTCTTAAAAATAATTAAAAAGTTTCTGCATTTACAATTAAACCAGTGGATGTGTAACTATAATAACATTCAATCTAGCACACTCTTTAGTACCTAGAGTGTCATAATAACGTGACTGGTTAATGCTGATGTATGGAAAGCTAAGAAATGGAAAAGAAGTGTTGGGAGCAGAATGGGAGGAGAAAGGTAAAGGAAATTTTGGAAATGCAATAGCAGAAAGGAAATAAAAAAAATTTATGTCATCTCTGGTAGTTGCTCAACAGGTCAAGTATAAAAGAGAAGGAGAATAACAATATAATGACAATAATCACAAAGCAATCCAACTGAATTACTTGATCTTCCATAACCAAAATCTAAAATGACTCAATTTTAAAATCATCCCTTCTCAAGTAAGGAAATGCTACAAACTAACGTAGACAACAATAAGATTCTGAACGAAACTTGAATGAAGTTCCAAGACACATAGAACTTTGTTTCCAAATTAGAATCTCAATCTAACTCACAAAAAGAAAAAGCACGTAATTCTCACTCAGGCCACAATATTAGGAGGCGCGTAACCTCGAAAGCCAATCGTTGAACCTGGCAGACTAAAGAAAACTAGCGGTAACCAGAGATAGAAAGAAAACCAAGCAGACTGAATTGTTCAGTCTCGGAGGCAGGAACAAGCAAATATGAATATATTCCAGCGTTCGTTTTCCAGAAGCTTTATCAACTTTAAGAAGGAGGCGCGTAACATAATTAAAACCCCAAATGAACGGTCATTGAGGAAAAAAAAAAAACCTCGAAAGCCAGTCGTTGAACCCAGCAGGCTAAAGAAAACTAGCTATAACCAGTGTCTGAAAGAAAAGCAAAAACATGCACCCATAAAACTTTGGAATTTCTCCTCCAATCATATTATGCCACTTGACTTCCTGGTTGTTTGCCGCGTGTTTTCCATAGATGTTGAGCTAAATGTCAGTTTTGTCCTATAAACTACAATTTGAGGAAGCACCTTGGGCCCACAAACTGACCCATTGGATTTTGGATGTTTGCTGTGCTATTTGGTTCTAGGTCACACGGATTGCACGTGTTGTTGTTATTTGCCCACCCCTCCATCAACGCCCCATCCCCTTTCTCCTCCTTTGCTCGCCTCCAATCGATCGCGCGCCTCCAATGTGCCGACATCTGCCGCGGTTTTAATCATTGTATTTTTGTGTATGCTTTGTTTGATTTATATTATTCTTCTACCTATCATACCATTAATCTTGTTATTTGGTTTGCATTTGCTGTTTATGTTCTGTGAATTTTTCTGCAGATATTTTGGCTATCCTTTGCTCTCCACAATTCGTTCTTCTACCTCTATCGTCATACCGATCTACCCCTCGATTTCAATCAGTGAGTTATACTGAACTTGATGTTTTATTTACTCTTTTTCCTTCTTCGTATCACATGAACGAGTATGAGATTCCATTTGAATTCTTTGCTATCGATCGACTTTGTTACTTGGTTTGTATGCGCTGATTATGTTTTGTGATTTTTTCTGCATTTATTTCTTTTGTCCTTTGCTCATCACCGATCATTCTTCTACTCCTTTCAACAAACCGATCAATGCCTCGGTTTCATTCAGCATATTATATTGAACATGAAGATACATATCATGTAAATATCGCTAACGATGCTTAATGCCACGACTTGGAAACCTTGGAATTGAAGTTAAAACCTGCATCAACCTTCCAGCATAAATGATAACTTTGTGGAGTTTGTGGTTTAAATCCCTAAATATAATATTTATAATCTTATTATTAATTGTAATCTTATTATTTGTAATGTTTAGAATCTTATTATTGTTGTGGAATTAAATTGACCACCTTTTATGGAAGGCATTCACAATTAGTTTGGGCTTAAAAAAAAAAACACTGTAATCAATAAGGCATCTACAATCTTTAATAGTATTTAATAAGATTAATTTTGACTTACAATTTTTGTGATTCAAAATAACAAAAAGTCAGAGATTACATGGCCCCATTAAAAGGAACGTGGTATTGTTGCATCCCGCAAATCGAGCCAAATTCGAAAATTGGGCAAATGTTCCAAAATTAAATCTCCAACTTATACTAATTTTCAATTAATTAAATTAATAACTAATGGTGTAAATTTTGTTTATAACACATTATTATTGTACTATATTCAATATCTGGTTTTACATTCTTTGCAATCATTCTAGATGTTAACATTATTATGCCATGATTTGTTGAATATTTATCATTTCCCAAAAAAGGGATTAAATATAGAAATAAAATTAAGTATACTTTTATTTGAAATCCATTTGATAATTGAATCATTTGGGGAAGACTCACAAAGAAGCAAAACTGAATTGAATGTAAATACAATACGACTAGAATGTTGCCATGGACTGATGTTGGTTCCATCTAATCAAGGCATGAAATTGATTTGCATAATTAATATGGCAAAAAATTCACCATAGAAAAACCTTGTCACTGGTAGTTGAGGTATAATTCTACCTTGAAAAAATTTACCTTATTTATTCGGTTAAGTATGTGATGGAAATTTGGTGAAAGACTAAAATTGGCATGCAGTTTAATTCAACAAATAAGTCACTGTTTAGGGGAGGAAACTTTAAATAATTTAAATAAAAACTTTCCATTATTTGTTTAGGGACATAAATTAATTCTAATTATTAATACATAATTTTGAATTATATGGAATTAAATACATAATCAATTATTGATTATGTCATCTGAAAATTAATCAGCGAAATCAAATTAAATATGGCATGTTCACAATAGTTAGGTGGGATTATTGTAACAATTAACAATATTGTTTGCACTAATTTCAATTAGTGTAACGCAATTGGGTTGTAATTCATAAATGATGGTTTAAAGACTAAGAATATTGTTTAGGGCAGTATAAGTTACATCTAAACAAAAAACTCAGCAAAACCCAATTTCTCATGCAAACATTATCATTCTTCTTTTAAACCTTTGCTCATTCCAATATTCCAGTATCATGTATTTTGTGGTAAATATTCAAATTAATGACAACTATGGGGATATTGAGGTATATTTATACACGGTGAAGTGCATTTAGTTTTTATTCTAATATGGTAATAGTAGGGTTGTCAAAATGGGTCAGTTTACCTCGACCTGTGTAAGCACACAATTAAATGGGGTGGGTTGAAAAATCTTGACTTAATCCACTCTATGACAAGTTACGGGTTAAGCCGGATAACCCATCAATAATTTTAAAAAAAGTTAGTTAAAATTTAAATGCAATATCTTATTAAATAAAATTATAGTTTAAACATAATTTTCTAAATTAAAAATAATAATTCAAGTTTTAATTAAGCCTTAAATTAAATCATAAATTACAAATTATCATTAAAATATTCAGTCTCAAAATCAAATTCTAACTCTATAAAATGCAATATCAATATAATAACTATCATAAATAAGTAAAAGTAATAACCTACATTATCTTCATTGTCTTATTCTTCATCTTTAACTGCAGATTATTTGTGTAAGAATTTAGGCTTAGGTGTGTATTTAATTTTAACTGTGGGTCAAAACTCATGAGTTTAGCTCACCTCAACCTGTATTAGCCTGCAAGTTATGCAAGGTAGATTAATTTATCTGTGAATAAATGGGTTACCTATATAGTAATCCAACTTGTCCCTTATGTAAGGTGGGACAGGCTGATTCGGCAGGTGAGACCCATTTTGATATTCTAGGTAATAAGTAAAATTAATTATACAATATCAATTTTGATAAATTAGCCATAATTAAATGAAATATTATTAAATCCAAATTATAACTATTGTACATTGAAAATAAAACCTAATAACAGATTTGATGTGCGAAACATATGGTTTTTTTAATCACTTGGATGATTACTATGTATATTTGGGAAATAGGGTGCATTAATCTTTGAAATTTGAAATTCTAATTTCCTTTCCGTGTTATACAAACTTTTGGATACGATCTGTGGTGATATTTCAATATCACCTAAACACCTAATAATTCAATTAATTTATTCATTTCATATTTAACCAATTAAATGTATTCAAAAACTTGCTTAGTTGGTGTTAATGGCATAATAAGGGAAGATGTGATAGTGAAAGGTTGATTTAAACATTATACAAGTCATTAAAAAATTCCTAATGATGGGACAAGCACTTTAGTATAATCTTTGAATAATTGAGGCCATGTCATATCTGCATGATTTATGCTTATGTCTTCGTGGATTTAGTCCTCAATTTTAATTATTTTTTATTCCATATAATGTTTGATTGAACTAATTACTTTGATTTTTGAAATCAAACCATAGTGCATTTGTTAATTTGTCTACTAATCACTACTTTTAATTTGGAATGTTGATTTTTAGATGGTTCTATTTTAAGGAGTTATACTTTAATCAATATTATAATTCATAATTTGCAATCCACTATTTCTCATAAAACATTTTAAACATACTATAAACTGTAACTAATGAAATTAGGTGAATTTTCTGCACAAATTTTGTGATTCTTGATTTTTGAGATTAATTTGATTACATAGTTGATTTGTTAGTTTGATTACTAATAACTACATTTAAATTTGATGAATTGATAATTTGCTTCGACTCTTGTCTATTATCAGTATGTATAGTTTGATTTGTCTTAAATCATGAATATATTTCACAATCGGAAATCTCATATTATTTATTCAGCAATTTACTTATGGTTTATTATGGTAGTAATGAAATTAATTAATTAACATGATAAATTTAATTATTGATTGATTCATTGGTTTATTTTGATTCTATAGTTTATTTTGATTTATATTGACAATTGAGAATATGACTAAAATTACAAACTTCACATAATTATCAGTAGGTATGCAATAGTCGGGTTTGGGTTGAATTAGCATTAAGAGCCGATCCGGTTAGACAATTTCGGGTTGAAGGAGTGCTCACCTGATTTTGAGCGAAACACGAATTTGGGAGAATGTTTTCGAGTTAAATCGAGTTGTGATCGAGTTAACTTATTGAAATAGCCTCCTGTCAGTTATCTTGCTACAACTAATTATCTAAATTATTTTGACATATTGTACCACCTGCACATGCAAAGCAACAGTATACAAGCCCCAAATGCCTTATAGATAAACAAATTAGCAGCTCTAATTTCAAATGATAGATAGGGAAATAGAACAAACAACATTAAAGATCGCTGACTCTAAAACATAAGGCACGACAATGCCTATCTACAGTTGAATATTACCATTCAAACTTGACCACATGAAAGAATTGGACTTGTCCACTATCTTCATTGCTACCATATTTGAACATTACAACAGGCAGCAACAATTAAAAGGAGAAACTAAAAAATACTCTCCAAGTTGCACCACAATGAGTCATTTGTAACAAATCACAAGTCTAGAACAAATCAAATTTCCTTTTTTGCATGTCTTGCTTCCATCTTGGCATTTTATAAAATGCTTCTTTTGTCACTCCAAATACAATTTGGAACCCTTACTCTGACATAGTCTTGAGCTATATCCAATTATCAATTATGGAATAAAAATATATGTTAAATAATATTAGTCCAAATCATAGAATTAAATCAAAGACAAGCACAGCAAGAGAATCAATTCCAGTCATAGAATTCATTTGAACTACTTTCCTTCTTACTCTTTGGCACCTTGGCTTCTTTCTTCTTTTGCTTCTCAGCAACCTCATCTCTCTTTTGCTTCTTACTTGCTTCTCAAGTTCATTCTCAGCTTCTCTCTTGCCTTAATTTAAAATAACCCAAAATAAGTTACCAAAAATTTTACACAACCTTATATTAACAAAAATCAAAATAAATTAAAAAATGTAAACAATCAAATTTGTTGACAAAGTAACATTTTAGTTTTACTGTTTACGACATATTTCTGCACATTTTCTAAATTCCATTAGCTCTGCCTCTGATCAAATTATATAAAATTACAAGAGAAAATTGAGCAAATTAGCAAAGGCACATCTGGAAATCTCAAGCAAGTTAAGTAAGAAGTCCTTGACTCCTTACTTCCAAAAAAGTGTAAAACACAATTACCTATTTGGTATACAATACTATAAAAATAGAGATATTGAATCCTTACTTCAGATTCTTAGAAACATGATTACCTGTTTCTATTTCACAAATAAAGATATTGGTATATAAATCAAACCAAAAAAATCATAACTTAGGTGTAGGAACAAAAGATAATAGGCTAAAATGCATAAAATCCTCTTAAACTTTAGGTCGATTTTAAAAAACCCTCCTAAACTTTAAAAGTTTTCAAGTAACCCTCCTCAACTATGAAAAACTTGCAAAAAACTCCTTCCGTTAAAAATTTTGAATATTCTGTCAGTTTGACCAAATAAAAAGACTAAAATACCCTTGAAATACACTTAAATTTTCATAATCCACCACAATTTATCAAAAGATAAAATTTTTAAAATAAATAGTTTATAAATTAAATTGGTTGAACCCATGATCAAGCCCATGTTGGATTTTTTGCATTAAACCGGGTCTACCTCATGGTAAGGTGTGTTACCTATAAATTTTACTTTTTGACAAATTGTGGTAGATTATGAAAATTTAAGTGTATTTCAAAGGTATTTTAATCTTTTTATTTAGTCAAACTGACAGAATATTCAAAATTTTTAACGGAAGGGGTTTTTTGCACGTTTTTCATAGTTGAGGAGGGTTATTTAAAAACTTTTAAAGTTTAGGAGAATTTTTTAAAATCGACCTAAAGTTCAGGGGGTTCTATGCATTTTAGCCAAGATAATATTATAAATTCAAAAAGTAATTAAGCTACACATTTCTACATTCATGTGGTACCTTGACAAAGAGAGTACCTTCATGTGAGTGTACCTATATCATCTTGTCATTCTATACATTTTTTTTACCTAAAAAATCTCCTTAAAAACCCTAAAATAATGACCTAACTTAACTTACAAAAAGAATAAGGTACCCAACCAATTAGTACATGTCTAAAGTTGAAATTTTTTATAAAAGATAATCAATCAACAGCCATATGCTGCTAATCTAACTTAGTCCTTCCTGAACTAGCACCAATCCTAGCTCTACATCCTGCAAGCTCTACTAAATTCAAAGTAAAAAAACCAAAATCAGAATTATTATACTAGATAAAACTGCTAATTAAATAAAACTCAACTAGAATTTAATTTATAAAATTTTAAATTGATAAATTTACATTACCTACCTCAATCTTCTCATAACGTTCAAATTCCCTAATCAATTCATGGTTTTGGAATGAGAAAATAGTGGGCCTCAACCATTGTTGTGTACAAATAAGTGCCTCAGTGGTCTTGGGAGAAAGAAAGCTCCTAAAACAGTCCAAAACGCACCCTCCAGTGCTAAAAGCTAATACAGAAGCCACAATTGAAACTAGATAGCCAATTCATCACGTGCAATGATGGAAAGAGTAGGGTATCTATTGGCATTTGCTTTCCACCAAACCAATACATAAAAATCATCATCTTCCATTACATCTATACATTGCTCATTTAAGTATATTTCCACTTTATTTTGGGCCTGAATGCTATCCTTCTCCTTCAAATGTGATCTAAATGTAGCTTTTCTAGCTTTATGGGCTGCTTTGGAAGTTGATTGTGCTTGAGAGATTGCTTCAACAGATTGTGACGATTGTTCTTGAGAAGGTTGCACTTGATTGCCTTTGTTATACCAATTATACAATCTATCCAATTGCCTCTTCACTAAAGCAGTCATGTCCTTGGCCATTTTAACCATCTCTGGAGTCTCAAAACCATATAGCTCATTGAATGTCCATGAGATATATTCTAATTTATACCTAGGGTCAAGGACATTAGCAATAAACAGCATAGGGTTTATCTTTTCAACATTCTCCTAATATTTATCAAACTTTGTCTTCATATTAGTAGCCATTGAACTTAAGAGTGCATCCTTGTTATCAATTGTCCATTTTTTAAGCTCAAGTTGAACTAATACAAGTTGTATAAATGCAGAATTTGTAGTAACATGCTTAGAACTAGAAAAGTCTAATGTTCCATCATAAAACAATCTAAGAAATCTTATGAACACCCTAGCATTATCCCAATCAAACCCAATAGGAGGACCTACCCTTTTCTCATCAAATCCAAACCCAAAATATGGCAAGTAGTCACTGCCTTCCTTGTCCAATATTTCAAATGCCTTTTGAAACTCCTCTATAGATTCCAACATTAAGAAAGTGGAATTCCACCTATTGGATACATAAAGGCAAACTAGGTTTTTGGAAGGCATATCACATTGCTCAACACTTAATCTAGATCTAGCCAACCTAGTAGGTGAGGACCTCATATACCTAATCGCATTCCTAATTGCTTCAATGGAAGAATGGAGATTCTTTAATCCCTCATTAACAACAAGATTTAGGATATGTGCATAGCTTCTTACATACAAAAGCTCTCCATCCATTGCTAAATCCTCATTCCAATTCTTAGCCTTCTTCTTCAAAAATGCTAAGGCTCCATCATTAGAGCTAGCATTATCTACTATCACTATAAACAACCTCTTAAACCCTCAATCATTCAAGCAAACTTCTATTTGCTTACCAAGGGTTTCACCCTTGTAATCATCATTTTGACAAAAACTCAGAATTCTTTTTTGGAGCTTCCATCTTGTCAATGAAGTGTGCCATTATCACCATATAATTTAAGTTTTGAATAGAAGTCCAGCAATCGGTTGATAAACAAGGCCTTTGACCATTAGACTTGATAAAATTCTTTAATTTCAGTTTTTCATCTAAATAAATTTGAAGGCAACCCCTAGTCACAATCCATCAACTAGGAACCTCACATGTAGGTAGTATCTTGCCCATCATATATTTAAACTCATACCCTTCCAACACTGTAAATGGTTGTTCATCTGTTATCACAAAGGTAGCAATGGCCTTTCTAATTTCCTCAACATTACAAGATTGTTTTGTAGTAACAAGATTAGAACCTTTTCCTGCCCTTTTTGTTTTTTTTTTTTTTTTCTAATCCTAAAATTTTTTGAGTAGGATCATTATTCCAAGGAAGCTTGGAACAAACATTCATATGATTCAATAAATCTTTTGTTTCTATGGTTATAGGGTCATAGAGGTACCTTTTTCCACAATGGTTACATTTTGCAGTTGGTTCATCAACCTCATCATCAAGAACTTGATGAAATATCTCCCATGCTACTGATTTTTTACATTTCCCACCAACATTCTTTACAGGCTACTGCTTGTTCGCTAGCAGAAGTGTCCTCATTAGCTAGTTCCTTTTTGGTGGCTTTAGATTGCTTTCCTTTTACTGGCCGATGAGGATTACCTTTTACACCTTTGGAAGGCTTCATGATTCAAACTGAAATTACATAAGACTAGATGAATTTTTAAATATGAACATGTCCCAAATAATTTTCCTAAAATAGTATCAAATTAGATTATTTTCTAAATTGTTGTCCCAAACAGAAAATAACATTTTGATTTATGATAATGAAAAGTGAAAACTATAAAAATACTAGCAAAGTGAGGCCCTAAATTTTAAATATATATAGCACTGAACTTATGATGTGCACATTAAAGGTAAAAGGGAACTAAAATTGATCTATTGCAAATACCTATGATTTATCTTGCTCCTTCTTCGCGGCTCAATCACTGAATTTTTTTATCTTATCGCACTAGCTTTATCAATAGCTTTTGCACCTGGTTTCAAAACCAATACCCTTATTGTAAGAACTCCAAATTTATCAAAAGACAAAATTGGAAAATATTGAGAAAAGAGAGGAAAAAGCTGAGAAGTATGACATAGAAATACAAAGAGATAAAGTCAGAAAGAAAGACACATGCATTACATCTTTCTTCTAAACAATTGTGCATTTGCTACAATATTCTTCAAATTCATAGCACTTTATCGTTTCATATCAAATTAGCTGGACTTTTTATTGAATCAAGTAGCAGATTTTTTTTTTTACTTAGCAGATTACCAATCAAGAAAAGAATTTTTTAATACAAGGAAAACTAAACTCTTCCTAAGGAATTAGCCTGAGAGAAAACACTAGAAAACAAACAAAGGAAAAGAACTTAACAGAGATTGTAGATTAGTGAATAGAAATGCATTTGTTCCTTGTTTAGATTAATTTTGTTTTTGCAAAAAGTATCTATTTTGTGAGCAAAAAAATTATGCCAAATGTATTTTTTAGCTTTCACAAAAAGGACCAATTTAAAATGGGGCCTTAAACGCAAATTCCTTATCACCTGCTGCACTTTATATCCACAATACATGTACCATAGTGAGAACTTGTTATGAATAATTGCATCGATAGTCAACATTATACTAGAACTTGTATCTAGACTCTATAGTAAAGATTATACTAGAAGTTGTTACACTCTAAATATGCCAAAGTACAGGGAATAGAACAATATAAACAATGAGAAGAATTATTATCCTGTCATGTATACAACACCAATTTCATTGGTGGGTTCTCTCTAATTGTAGTTTTCCTTGCTTACTACCATCAACTGCAAAAGTGTTAATGCTTTACACTCTAGTCTTACAAATTATCATACTGTGTAATATCACTTTTGAAAGTTAACCCACTTAATTGTTGACCTAGCTGGGTTTAACACTGTCTACTTCTCAATTATCTTCCTAAGGATAAAAAAGTGAATATGATTTAGTGTCACTGAAGGCACATAATCTTAGAAGTAAAGCAAATAATTGTCCCTACATAATGATCTTATAATCAAACAAAAAGGATTAGAAATTATCCTTGTTGTTCCATTTATATTTGTTAGAAAATATTTTATCTCGTTTTAGATGCCTTCCCTCCTCATCTTTCTTTACTACATAATCGTCAGACAGTACAATGCCCCCCTAAAACAGATTATAGAGTTCTAAATTCCAAACTAGCAGGTGCAGATTTCCTTATTATCTCTGGTCACTTCAATTTAAGCATGAAACATATTATAGAGTTCTAAATTTCAAAGCATTTCCAGTTCAATATAAATCAATTAGAGAAAGAAACTAACAAGGAATGAACTAAGCTTATAGTGAGGACTCCTGCTATTCCTATGAATGGAATGAACATATTATGGCATATCAAATCTTAGGCTTTATTTGCTTAGTGGAACATAACTTCTGGACTAAAAAGTATTTAACTTTTATGACCTATTCTATCAATATTTTTCTAAAACTTGGCTTATACTCTAAAACAATTGTTGCCATCACAAGTTTACAGCAACAATTAAATAACCAGTAACAAATGGTTGCAGGGGGCAGCGTTTGAATTCCTACTTTAGGATGTCAATGAGCACACATTCTAAAAGACTGCACCAAACAGGAGTGGCCAGCAACACTGTAGATGATTTGCTATTAAAGCAAATAAATAGGTGATGCTATACAGATGAATTTGTGATACAAGGAACATAGGGATAAACATTTGCTAGGCTCTATTATTCTGTCAAAACAAAATCTAGGCTTCAAAAGCATAAAAGTTTTCAAAAATGTTTAATGATGAATTGGGCCTGCGTATAATATTTTCTTAAGTATAATTTGTTGAGAAGTACTGACATTAATGTTCATTAAGCTACTAGTATATTTTGATTTTAGTTCATTCATATTTTAGATACACGAGTATTCTTGAATTCCCTAGAATTTTGCAAACTCCAATTTAGTTAGGCCCATAGATCTTGCAATAGACTTTAATTTATTTGGCTTTGACTAGTACACTTAATATAATTAGTAGATCTTTTACTCATTTTGTTGTGCTAATGATAGGAGTCCAAGTTTCCTCATTTTTAGAATTGAGATTACAAATGGTCAAATATCAATGTCATTCTTTCAAATCAATAAATCAAAATACATTTTAGAAAATTCCAATACCCAAGCAGTTTCACTTTCCATTAAAAAAACTCCATTCTATGTTTGATGTAAATTGAAGGACTGGGAGCAATGCCTAGGTATCAATGACCCATACTTCTAATCATAATTTCCACCAAATTCTTCAATTCTAAACTTTGGACAGACCTATTTAACTTACCAGAGTAATTATTTGATTTAATCTGATCTAATAACCTTAGTTCATGATTAAATTTATCTCAATAACCCAATCACATAATTTAGAGTTCATAAGTACAGTTATGAACACCTAGACCCTAGCAGCCTGATTTTGGATCTATATTTGGCTCTCAAAATTTTCAAAGATGAAACAACCTTTAATCTGCCATGAAGCAACAGCATTGTAAGCTACAATCAGGATACGTACTAAGTGGACTGAAAATGGAAAGCAAGATTAATGCCAAACAATGAAGCAAAAAGATTATTAGCATAAGAATACTTTCAGAGTAAAAGGGCTGCTACTTTGAAGTAGCAAAGCTACTATTAATATAGCACATAAAAAGGCTAGAGTGTAGTTGATCTTCTTACTTTTTCATAGTCCTTTAGATTTTGTGTTTGAAAATTTACAGTGATAGAAAACTAGACTAGATTATTAAATTACTGAAAACGGCTCTATGCAAAGCCAAAGGAAAAACATAGAAAAGAAAAACCTCCTTGTTATGCAATGCCAAAGGTGAAATGCATATTATAGGGTTCAAAATTCCAAAGCATTTCCAATTCAATATAAATCAATTGAACGAAGAAACTAACAAGGAATAAACTAAACTTATAGTGAGGGTTTCTGCTATTTCTATGAATGGAATGAACACGGCACAGAGCTTTTCACCAACTGTCAAGCTTGACGTCTAATCTGTTCCCTAATCACCAACAAATGCAACAGGGATAAGAAAAATCAACGAAGAAATATCAAAAATCTTAACTTTCCTTGGAAACAAACAAAACATCCGAAGAAGAAATATCAAAAATCTTGCGAGAAGAGATTATTTACTAGAGACTCATAGAGGCATTAGCGAAGTCCAGAAGATCATGAAGTGTCTGTGAGTGTTTGTGAGAGAGACCAAGAGCAAAGAGAATGTGAGATGACTCAGATGAGAAATGAAGAGTGTCTAAGAGAAACGAAGACCCCAGAGTCCAGAAGAAGAATAAAGAATTAGTGAAGACCAAAGAGAGAATCTAAAACTGAGAGTCTAACTCTGAGAGAAAAGAAGACGGAAGACTATAGAAGGACTAGAACCACAAAGGCCACAGGCAGAGAGACTTTAAGAGTTTGAGAGAAATGGGAACATTGGGACTAGAGGCAAAGGGCAAAGGCAGAGGTGTTGTCTCGCAGAGCAAGTCCATCCAATCCATCCAATCTGTATCAGATTCAATATAATATACATTATATTATGTTTAAATGTCACATTCGATTGGGTCAGGTTGAAAACGGGTTGGCAGTGTCCAACCCGAAACCTGACCGAAGTTTTTACGGGTTGCATATTCTCAACCTCTAACCCAATTGAATTTGTATTATTTTGACTTGTAACGCACTCGAACAAGTTGGGTCGGGTCAGGTTCGGGTGAGTTATGGGTCAAATGCATGCCCCTAATTGTCAGTACATACAAACCGAACTCGATACAAACACATACACGATTTTGAATCAAGTCTTCTTATTATAGCAAATAAAGAATTTGTCAACAATGGTGAGTTCTATAGGTAAGCAATTATTTATGCCTAGTTCTCTAAGTTGCAATAATTAAACATAATTAAATAATCAAGTAGTTATATGTCATATATTTTGATATGAAAATTATTTCATTTATTTGATTATGAATATTGTTTTATCATTCTATTAATAAATTATTATATTGAGTAAATTAATAATTAATTACTAATTAATTAATTAAATTTTATTACTTCATATTATATAATTGAAGAAAGTGCCATGTATGGTTGAATAATGTATATTGGGCAAATCTCCTAATGCCAATTCCCTTTATTCCACCCGAATTTGAATTGGTCCCTATAAATGATTTCCAACTACTTCTCACCTACAATGTATGTAATTGCAACTCATATTTTTGCTCTTTATCTATCTCTCCGTGTATGTTGTTGATTTTCACACTTCACAATGTTGGATTAGTTTTTGTCACTCTCAGTATGTATCTCTCTTTACATTATCAGAATTCATATAGCTCTTTTCATTGCTTAGTATTGAGGATATTAGGTGCTCATTTAGCAACTAAACTTGGTTTAGTCTGGTGCAAGTATTGTCCTCTTTTGGAAGAAGCTTAGATCTACCATTTTGACAAAAGATCTAGGTAGACGAAGTCCACAAGTTCTTGGAAATGATCATCAAGATTAGTGACTATCATATTAGTTAGCAGTTCTATCTTGGATTCACCATTGGTATATTATCCTATATTTC
Organism: Dicorynia guianensis; assembly: GCA_037013595.1. Classification (NCBI taxonomy): domain Eukaryota; kingdom Viridiplantae; phylum Streptophyta; class Magnoliopsida; order Fabales; family Fabaceae; genus Dicorynia; species Dicorynia guianensis. The sequence continues at coordinate 15,273,129 of JASUAB010000002.1, read as the reverse complement.
CATCATCGATGTTTAATATCTATTTTAAAAATTTTGTTGCTTCAATCAAATTTTTGTTTGAAGTCTCAATTTCTATCCTCATATTCTTTTTTAAGGTTAACCTTTATAATATGACCACAAAACTGAAGAATTGATGGTTGCATTTATAATATCTTGTCTACTAGAATCTGGGATCACTGGGAGGATCTATTTGAAGTCACACCTAGCACTATAGTTTTGCCACAGAATGGAAGATCACGATATCTTGGATTGTGAAATCCAAGAATATCCCTCAATGTTTTGTCCAACGCCTCAAAATAAAATTGTGCACCATCAGAACTTCATCCCAAATAATTAGACTTGTGTTAATCAACAGTTTGACCTGTTCACTACCTTGCTTTATGTGGCAGGAGGAATGATATTACAAATATGGAATGGGCTATTCATCCACTTGGGAGTAGAAGTGATGCAATTCTGCTTGAGGCCACATTCAGCATAATCTTTCCCTTGGAGTGCAACACTACAAATAGGGTTCTCCATATGAATATTTTACTAGTTCCATTATATCCATACACAAAAAAGAACCTTCCATTATCTACTAATTCAGCAAATAGTATTGTGTCATAAATATTTTGTTGATTCTTATTTAGACATGATAGTAACTTCTTGTGCTTCTCAATTAACAAAGTTTTGTCATAAGATAATTCATCAACAATCATATTATTACATATTTGAGATCTCGACAATCCTGTTAGTTAAGGCATTGTGTCATAGTCTTGTAGACCTCGTCCATTCTTGAAGGATCTTATATATAATGCACTATTCTTTATCTCTTCTTATGTCAATATCAAACCTAGACAATCATTGAATAAAACAAAATGGGTTTAGATTAGACAATGTGTTTATGATAAATACAATTAATCAGTCTAATGAAGCTAATATATGGTGAATTAGACAATTGGGATAATTAATACAATTGTAAAAAGTGATACCTATACACCTAGTGTCCATTCTTGTGCGATATTGAACATCTACTAACAAAGACCAGTAAGTATTCCAAACCATTTATGGTCTATTCATAGAATTTGTAGTTAAAAGCACAGCAGATAGTTGTTGAAGATAGAGTGTCGATGTCCAAGTGCTCACCTCTTGTAAACTATCAATGTATTCCTTGTCATCATCCAATAACCCCATTGAATAGCAAGCTTCTTTGTATGTAGGATATACAATTCCTCGAAGCATTCTAAAATCTTCACCTATCTTGCAACCTTTTTGAAAATTTATAAGCATCCTTAGATAATAGTCCTCTCCATTGCCAAGTGGTTCATAATTGATTCTTCCAATGGAGAATCCTCTTTTTCTTGGCACCTATTTTTGTATGTCATCTTTCTAAACAAATTTGGATGGAAACTTAGCATAGGTTAAATCTACAATGTCTTGGAACTCATTGTTTGCTTCCATCTAGCTTTAAAGATTGACCTTTTGTTGTTTGCCCTTACGATGACATCTTCAATCCTTTCATCATCCTTGAAAATCACATTCTTCTCTTGAGGAAGATGAAAGGACAACCTTTGAATAGATGGGTATCTACAATGTATATCAAATCCAAATGTTTTCCATGTAGCTTCACATGCAGAAACATATCTATAATTACACATGATAATTAATGAATTACCTAACAAAAGCATACCATATCAACAATGTATTAAAGAAACACACTTGCAGTCATAATATTGTCTAATTTTGTTTGCAACCATGTTTGGAACATTTGGTGAAGACCTATGGTAGAAAGCAATGATGACTCTATCATTTCCCTTATGAACATACTTGAAATGGTATTTTATTGCACTTGTTTGGCATGTGTACTTAACATTAATGTGAGCAACATACCTTAGCAAGAGTTGTGAATTGTATGGCACTTGACAAATTGACTACAAATTCTATAAAATTTAATCAATGATGTGTTTTGTCAAATAAAGAAATTGTACTTATTCTCATAAATTAAAGTTTCAACATATTATACCATTTAGGATTCTCCTGTCTTTATTTTTTCTCATTCATAATCATCTTTCTCTTTAATTTTGCGTTCAATGTATGATTTTGATCCCTATTGCAAATAATTAAGTTGAAATTCATAGACATTGTGATGATGCAAAAAAAAAAAAAAAATTAGATGCTCAGGTGGATGGTGAGTAACTTACATGATTAGCAACTGGTAACCAACAATGTTGGATCATTCCACAAAATATTATTAATGTCAAAATCCTATACAATTGTAAATAGAATCTACATGAATAATGTCAAATAGTCATAGGTAGCGGATCACACATAGTTTTTATATTGGCAAATTCAAATTAATATTTTTAATTACATATTACCATGTAACAACATATATTGTAATTTAATAGTGTTAAAAGTTGTTAATAAAATAATAGAAAAATGGATTAAAGTATAAGGAAAGGGATATAATTCTAAAGTGTATTTACCCATGAATTAGTTCCAAATCACTGTGATTGCAGAGTATTTTAGAATTCAACATATATCAGTTGGTTGCTGTTCTTTGTATTGCACAGTATTGGATAGAACATAAATACCCAAAGAAACGAACAAACCTCACATAAAAAAGTATCTTAAATTAATTATCAAACAATATCTTTGGTCATTATCGAATGAAATAAGTTACCACAAACAAAATCACTTGTAGACTAAAATTTCAAAGACAAAATATGACAATACAAAACATTGCATAATGGTACAAACCATGTATATAACTTGTAATTGAAATACAAAAAATATTATAAATTATATACAAACCTAACCAAGGTTAATACACTAAAGAAATCATGTAAAACAATAAGAAAATAGCTCCAAAATGAAAATTTAAAAAAAAAATTGACACACATTATGGCTGATTATAAGTAATAACAAACAATATGATTACATAAAATATCTAAGGTTATCATTTTGTACACAAAATAAAAATGTTGGTACAAATATTTTAAATTATATAACTAATAAACATCAAATATAAATGACATAAACTAAATAGCAAGAAATTTATAATATGAAAAAGTGATAAAAGATCACCAAACCATCATATACTATAAACAAATAGGCATTAATATTGGGAATAAGATACAACATTCAATTTAATTTGAATAAACATTATATTTTATAAGTTTGATTAGAAACTAATGTTGTTGATAAACATAAATATCAAAATGCTATACATAAATTCAATAACTCAAAATAACATATATCATACTTCAAAATTATGATGATATGTGTCAAATAAACATGAATCCAATAAAAAAATTATCAGACTTCAAAGTTCACAAATATAGTATAACACATGTGTGCAATAGTAAGCATATAAACCTTTAAAAGAATAGAATTAAGAAGATAAAATTTGCAAGCAAAAATAGCAGAAGATGTATAGGAAGATGCCAATGTGGATAATGAGCTTGACACTTATTCCCTGGAGATATTAAATACATTCACGTGTTATGGGCTACCAAATCACAAATTAACCTTTAAATTGGGAGTTCTTGTTATGTTACTTTGAAACATTGATCAATCTAATGGATTGTGCAATAGAATTAGATTGCAAATAACCAAGATTGGTAGCCATGTCATTAAGGCAAAGGTGCTTTCTAGAAGTAATGTTGGGCGAAATGTTTTAATCCCTTGCGTGTCAATGATTCCATCAAATCACAAGGTATCTATAAACTGTTAGCAAAGATAGTTCCCTCTAATTGTCTACATTGCTATGACCATCAACAAAAGCCTCGGACAAACACTCTCTCGTGTTGGGTTGTACCTCCCAAAGGCAATGTTCAATCATGGGTAACTTTATGTGGCTGTTTCTAGAGGCAGGTCAAAGTAAAGTCTAAAGTATTGAGTCTCAATGATGAGAGAAATGTTTTGAATACAATGACCAATGTTATCTTCAAAGAAGTCCTTCAAAGACTGTAATATTAGCCATCACAATTATATTCCATTTTACTTATTCATATTCAACATTCTACTTTAATAATTGCATTCTATACTTAATTCTCATATCCTCGTATTATGATAATAGTATCATTGAATCAGGTTGACTTAATCTATAAGCAAGTATGATGACATCCGTGACAAATCATTAATCGAATAAATTGTTAAGCTTGTCGTTACTTTTTATAAGTTATACGTAAAATAACAATTTTGCTACTACATAGTATCATTAACATGTGAAATACTATATACAACAACCATTCCTATGTTTGTTTTATTTGTACTTTTAAATCAATAATATCATTTTTATTTTGAGTATGTATAAACTATTTTTGTCGACAAATCAAGTTATCCCCATGCACTGCATAGGCACCAATTCTAGACAATACTAAACAATCATCAACTTCAAAATGTATTGTTGAATTTATTAAATTTAATAATTCAATTTTTAAGTACAATAATTTATAATTTAAATTATTTTAAATAAATATTTAATAAAATTAAATAACATGACTCCTAAAGAAAAATCTACTCTATTGACTTTAATTTCCTTGTTTACTACTTCACATGCTTGACAAGGTTTTATTAGAGTACTCATATTTTTAATAATTAAATTTTATTAATATTTATCTAAAAATTTAAATTATTAAATTTATTAAATTCAAATAATATTAACTATTTTGTGAAACTATACTTTTCTGTATAAGAAGAAGATAATTTCCTGTAGAATGTGTTACAAATTTTTCACAAATATGAGAAATTGTTTTAATTATCTAAATTTTTTTATGTGAAATCTTTTTGGTAAAATTATTTATATGTCTATCTATATTATATTAATTGTATTATAAAAATAAAAACCAAAAATATTGTCATTATTTAATTTTCTTATTAGAAAATTGATTTCAACGATGATATTTAATTACTTAACTTTTACTTGTAATTGAAAGATCTAAAATAAATCTATCCGAATTTTCTCAATTATGTAAAGGCTTTTAATTAAAGATTCTACTTTTAGCATGTTACTTAATTTTTTAAAATAATTTGGCTATTCTTATAAATTAAATTTTATTAAATACTCACTTAAATAAATTTAAATTATTAAATTTATTAGTTTTATAATCTAAATTATGGGGACCAACAAATTAATAACTCTAATTATTTTCAGTGAGAGTTTCATTTTCTTTTTTAAAGTCATTTCATCTCTAAACATGATTGTTAGGCAATTTTTCTCTTTTCTTAGGTAATTAATTGTATTTTCATTCCATAAGAGCTTCCTAAATCTAAAACGTGCTTTTTAAGTCAATTCTCTTTCAAGTTATAAGAAAAGAATGTATACATGTAATAACCCACCTCACTAGTGATCTTGTTCACTTTGGGCCAAGGCCCATACAATTTTATAGCGTGTCACTAAGGATTGAAGCATGTTAATTTATATACCCCACATTTCTCCTGTGCTTCGTCATCCTGAGATTTGCTTAAGGTGTTACATACACCCCCATAGGGACTCAATGTCCTCATTGAGATTTGCCCCACCATCATTTAAGAGGGTATGTGGACTAACTTTGATACCAAGTGTAACAACACAGCCCACTAGTGATATTGTTTACTTTAGGCCAAGGCCCACATGGTTTTAAAATGCATAACTAGGGGTTGAGACATATTAACTTATATACTCAGCATCTCTTCCGTGCTTTGCAATTTGAGATTTGCCTAAGAGAGATGTGAGTACATAAGTTAGCAAGCTTAAACTCCTAGCAATGTGATTGTAAAATCATGAAGCTTTGACTCAAAGCAGGCAACATTATTGGTGGGCTAGGCTATTACAATGTGTCTTCAATTTCCATAACATATTAGGGAACCTAAAAAGAAATGAGATTTTAGGATACTAAATTCGAATTTGTAGAATAAGAGTGCATACAACTTCAACTCCTACAAATTCCTTGTGGGAGATTTGAAATTTAAAAGGATGAAATTCAAAGAATTAAAACTTAGATTTATAGGGGGAGAATGCTTACACCTTCAATTCTTACAAATTTCTTTTAAAAGATCTGAAATTTAACAGGATGAAATTTGGAATCAAATTCATAGGAAAAGAATGCATGCACCTTTAATTCTTAAAAATTTTATTTAGAGACTTTGAGATTGAAAAGGAAGTGAAATCCTAAGAATAAAGGAAAGGCTATCTTTTTTTCTCTTTACTCAAAGAATTAAATGAGTCTCATGACTCTACGTTGTAAGAAGAGGTTGTATGTGCCTCCAATTCTCACAAACTTTTTAGTTAAACCTCTCGGTATTTTAGCAAGAATTGTCAAATGAGAGTAAAAGAGACGCTTGGAGTAGTAAAGATAATTTTAAATCTCTTATTAGCTACTGAATTTTATGGGTCTATACAACTCTAATCATAATGAATTCTCTTGTTCTTCCTAATTTCCTTGGAATACTTTTAAACAAGATAATACTATTAGAGCAAAGGACGTTAGGTAGACAAATAAACAAAGCTCAAATACAGAAATTAATTCCAATAATAGAAGCAAACCAAAGGATAAACAAAGAGAAGCATATAAGGGAAACACGTAGCAAACAGGTTAGGATAAATAAATAAGAAATGGAAATGCCTAGATCAAGAGAAATATCCGCAACTCACATTCTCAAAGACACCACCATATGCAAATGCAAGTTAAACCATGAATTGACAAAAGAATGTTAAAAGAAACAAAAGAGGACCCATATGTTCCGAATTTTTATATTTTTCTGAAATTTTCCGTCTTTATGAGGAATAAAATGGGTGTGAAAATTGTGCAATAAAATGAGGAATAAAACCCAAGCAAAAGACGGTGCAGATTCAAATGGTCAATCCAGATATCAACACCCATATATTGTGAGATTCATGGGGTCCAAACTGCACCTATAGGACTTGCGGGTTCAAGGATATTATTCATCAAGAAGGGAAAGTCAACTTATGAAAACCAAAACACAATGAATTTTGAACTATGACAATGCACATGTCCTAAATTATCTTGTACATGTACATCCAAACCAATTGCAGCCAATCCTACTAATAATAAGGGAGTAATAAAGCAAAACAAAGAAAGCATAAAATGACAAGATGAGAGAATGCATCAAGTAATCCCAAATCATTTCCCATTGGAGCAAGCCAGCATTACAGATTGGAACAAGTCAGCATTGCAGATTGGAAAGTAGAGCAACTCGTTTCAAGAACTTCGTGAGCAAAATTATTTAAGAGGAAGTAGAATGGCACTTGGGGCAAAAACGATTTTTGAAAATCACAATGAAATTCCTTTTTTAAGAAATTAAACTTTATTGCTCTAATTAAACCCCAAATAACCTAAGGTTTCTTTCTGTCTAAAGCCAAGTTCTAAGTAAGATTCTCCATTAAGGACTCAACATAATTATAAAGACAAATCATGCAATAAATAACAGAAAGAACTAACATAAGATTAGTGAAGATTTAAGATGTTAAATTGTAAAAATAAAAAAGATGTTAAAGACTCTAGATTCTAAGTGTCACCAGCAAGATTGAAACATAAAAAAACAAATAGATTGACCAATCAAACTGGTCTAGAAGGCGTAGCACAAATGAAATTTACCATTCTAAAGTAACCAAGGCATTAGAAGTGAATTGATGAAAAAGACGCATGGAGATTAAAAGTACCAAGACAAATCTGAACCCCTTTTTCTTTCTTTCTTTCTTTTGTTTGTTTCTTTTTAAAAAAATCACCTAAATCAAAACAAATCCATTAAGTTAATGAAGATTCCATGGCTTCTATTTAAAAAACAGAGCACTCTTTTACTCTGGCAACTGAGAGTTTTTGTATATATAAAATTAAAAAAGAAAAAACGTGTTAAAAAATGAAATTTATTAATTAAATTTTTTTAAAAAAATATCAAAATTAAAAAAAATCAAAAAGATTCAAATCCTCTAGCCGCCGAATCTGTGCCTTTGGGTGTTTCATTTTGAAAAACTACCATCTACGACCACTCCAAGAAGACTGAAAATATTTGGGAAGAAAGGGTTAAGGTATAAAAAGAAATCGTTAAACAGAGCAACATCTCGTCATGACCTCCTTGACACGCCCAGATTCGCACTTAACAAGAAGAAACAGAAACTAAGGAAGATAATACGATGACAGAATTAGCAAACGAGGAGAATCGTCCACCATAATGGCGTCAAATATGGAGAAAAAGTCCACCAGAACAGCAGCAAATAAGGGGAAAAATCCATTACCATAGCAGCAAATAAGGGGAAAAAACTAGAAAGAGAGCAAAAGCCATATTCATCTTCAAAAGGGAAGCTCAACCAGAGAACGGGACTCAGAGCGGGGAAAACTTCTCAGCAGAAAAAGAAAAAAATGGAGGGAACAGAGGGGATTAATATACTAGAAAACAATGTAGAGACTATATCTACCCTTGAAAGGGAAAGCTAACCAGGGTACGAAGTGGGAGATTGTATCAAAACAGAGCACAAACAAACACTTAAGGAACCATAGCCATTTCAGTTTATCTCATTGCTTATTAAATCACATAGCATGAAATCAAGAAAGATAATAGCTAATGGGAACAAAATCCTGCAATAACCAGCTATGTTACAGTTCCGAATTCAGAGTAAAATGCCAAGGGGAGCCAGTACGATGGTTGGGGATTTCTACCTGAAAGTGCGGTCTTCGTTCCACATGGAATCATATGTATAACATATATAAATGCCATGGCCAAATATTGCCAGCTAATTTCTGAGATAATGGCACATGCCTTCCTTATTTTAATTCCAGATTTGTCTTTATTTTATTTATTTTCTTTATAAGAGCGGAGGTTTCTTACAAAAAAGATATTTTCAATCTATTTATTAAATTATTGTTATTTTTGCCACATGATTTTTTTCTAAAACTTTTTCTGCTACACGCGGGATGCCTCTTCAATGTGGGCTGGCGCTTAATTGCTTAGTGCTTGGTTACGTGGAGGTGTCGGCTTTGACTGACTCCTATACCATATGAATGAATTGAATATATAAAGTAAGAAAGAATAATAATTAGCACCAAAAAAGAAAGAATAATAATTTAATTTAATATATTCAAATAATTATTTATTTATTGAGTATTTATTTAATGATTAATTAAGTCATAATAATTATTTAATATTAAATAAAAATTACTAACCCTTTTGTAACCTAATTTTTTTTTTTTTCTCCAGAAGCATCCTTAATTCTAATTTATAAAATGACCCTTAATTTTGTTCTATATAAATAAACTTCATTTGGAGTTGGAGAGTCTGAGGCTCAATTGAAATTCCCCTCTGCCTTCTTTCCTCCCAGAAGGCAGCCATTGTGTGGCTGTAATGTAAGCCCTGCACGACCACCTTCTTTTCCTATTCCTGCTTTTCCATTCAAGGAAGTTTTAGCTACTTTATTATTATTAATCAGTTCAAGCATTCGATTCTCTGTTATGATGTCTCATGAGCTTGCTTACCGTAATCAATTTGATAGATAAATTTTCTGGGTTCGTGGTGTTGTTCTCGAAGCAAATTGTCTGAGCACTATTTTTCTGGTTTCTCATATCAAATTATTCTCCGTGTTTTTCGTTTTGGGGTTTTCAGATTTAACGGGGGAAGGTGCTAAATTTCATCATTTCCGGAAGGAGTGCTCCAGAGATCTAACAGTATGCTCTCTTTCTTCCTTGCTTTTGCTCTTTTGTTATGGTCTTACACTGTTGACATGCAATTCAAATAAAAATTTTAAACAAAGAAAAAGCATGTTTTTCTTGGTTTCTTGAAGAATTTGTGACAATGCAAGCAAAGGCCGAAACAACGGCATTTGAGAAAAAAGCTGTACTATGATCAATATTAGCCATGAGTAACTTTGTGGTTTAAGCACACTTCCTTATGGGTGCTGGGAAGAGAGAAAAAGTTTGTAAGAGAAAAAAAATTTTATTTATAAAGTATATTTTAATATAAATTATAAAAATATTGATAAAAAATTATTAAAATTAAAGAATAATAAAGGCAGCGGACGCAAATCGAGGTGCTGATATTCGCATCCATGGAGGTATATCCAAGGGAAAGTAACTTTTGTGTTTGAATTTAGATTTCGCTTTTTTTTTGTTTGTTGTCTTTATTTTGATAGTATAGTTGACATTTTGTGTGATAGCCTCAGGCTTGAAGCAGAACAAAGCACACCTTCATCAGCCATGAAACAACAAGATGCCACACAAGATAATTCCGACTCACATCTGAAGAAAGCAATCCCACCTTACATGAAAGCAATTTCTGGCTCACTGGGAGGGATCGTGGAGGCCTCTTGTCTGCAACCCATTGATGTTATTAAGACCCGATTGCAGCTTGATAGGTCTGGGAACTACAAAGGAATAATTCATTGTGGTGGCACAATTTCCCGTACAGAAGGGGTGCGGGCATTATGGAAGGGATTGACACCCTTTGCTACCCATTTGACCTTGAAGTATGCACTTCGAATGGGCTCAAATGCAGTGCTTCAGGCAGCATTTAAGGACTCTGAGACTGGCAAACTCAGTAGTCATGGGAGGCTTCTTTCTGGATTTGGTGCTGGGGTCCTTGAGGCTCTTGTTATTGTTACGCCATTTGAGGTAGGTGCATTTTTAAGTTTTAATATGCAACCAGCAAATGTGCTTGTATAGGTTGGACTATTACTAAGTTGCCAATGAACTGAATGCAATGACAAAAGGAAAAACCATACGTGGTAGCACTCTATTCAATTGCCCATTTTGGTGTCAAACTATCACTTAGGTCATTTTAGTGAATGAACATTTAATTGTCTCTTTCTAAATCATGACAATTTGTTGATAATTAAGACTCTAAAATCCTTTAAATTGGCATATATTCTTTACTTAGTCGTTAATTTTTTCCATTTCTGTTTTTTTCTTCAATTTGAATGGAAATCTTGGAAAGTGAAATCCCCACATCTTGACATTGCTCTTCCCTCCTAATTGATTCTGTTGATTTTGGATCAATTGGACTTACTTTTTATTGGCTTCTCGTTATCTTAATTATAAACTACTATATATCTTTGGAAGATGTCAACTTTGAGTTTGGTAGTGCTATAATAATGCCGACCTAGGTTTTTAGTTTCCTGTTATAATGATTTAGTTTACTGATATGGGTATAGTTTTTGTCTAGAACCAACTATTCTAAAAGTTTAAACTGTTAGGTATAGATTCAAAAATGGTTTTATATCTCTAATATGATCTCTCACAAGAAAGCCTTTTTGGCTTGTAGCATAGACAAATGAGCAAGCTCATTAAACCTTGTGTTGAAATTAAACTTAATTCTTTTAAGAATGGAAGGTAAGGACTAGACCCTTTAATATCATGTCAGAAACCAACTATACTAAAAATTTAAGCCGAAAGGTGCAGATCCAAAATGGTTAAATAACTAACAGTTTTGATGAGCTTAGTAGTCAAGGATAGTATAACATTTTATAAATTGAAGGATTTCTCTTCTACTGAAATATTATTGTCTAAATACATTTTATTTGGTATTTTGATGCTCTATCTGCTTAAGATACCTCTTCTTCAAAGTCCCAGTTGACCCTCACAGATTTCTGTGTTGCTTGTAGTTTTTCACAGAAGGTATTCATTCCTTGAAAGCTGTATGATGTCCATATTCTTGTTGAAAATTCTCTACAGCCCATTAATGCATGCATGGAACAACTTGCTTCATTATAAGTTCAGTTGGATTGGATTGAGTAAATTTTAGATACTCAATGAAAATGGAGCTTTATATCAAGTGTCATCTTCCAATGAAATCACTGGTCCTTGACACTGGTTAACATTACCTTTTAATATGTATGCTAAGTCATGCTGAGTATTGCCCGGGCTTTGTAGAAGGAAAGTTATATCATATAGAAGGTGATGAAATATTAGAAGAATGTTTGAGTTCTGTCTTTGTTTATTGATGCTTGGTGGGTTGAGAGAATGAGAAAACTTGATTAGCTTTTCACCCCGCTTGCTTGATGGAGAGAGAACTGGAAGGAGAATGTCTTCTAACTCAGTATATATCAATTTTTAAGCATATATTTAAGTATGAGCCAATGAAAAATAATTAAATTCATTTTGGCTTATTAAATCACATTTTTGTCCCATTTCAATCACAGTTTTTGATTTTAAAGAAAAAAATTATTGATTAGAAAAAAACTTGTATTGACCTCCTTTTTTCATTCCTCTCATTTAATTGTTACACTTGACTAGTTTGTATTGGTTTTCTGCTTCTTATTGTCATTCCTTTTTCTTAATATTGTATATTGAGTATTTTAGTTGGACTTTAAGCCATGTCTTATGTGAGAGAATAATAAAAGTTACAAATGTTCTTATCAAATATCAAGCACAAATGTTTAAATTCAGAAGCTTGCTTGTTGAAACGAACAAAAGGTTAACCTTTTGAGTCTTGTAACATTGAGGACATGCTGCTTCCTTTCTAGTTGCCTAAAATGATTGCATTAGAGGTTTGTGTTGCTACTTGGTTTCAAACATTACCAACATTTTGTTATTGTTAAGTGAATAATGTGGTAGTTCAGGTTGGTAACATGGTACTATGTTCTGTTATTGCAGGTGGTGAAAATTAGATTGCAGCAACAGAGGGGTCTGAGTCCCGAGCTTCTAAAATACAAGGGTCCTGTGCACTGTGCTCAAATGATTATAAGGGAAGAGGGCCTTCGTGGTCTTTGGGCAGGGGCTGCTCCAACTGTAATGCGTAATGGGACAAATCAGGCTGCTATGTTTACTGCTAAAAATGCTTTTGATGTGTTTTTATGGAAAAAACATGAAGGAGATGGTAAAGTCCTCCAACCTTGGCAGTCTATGATTTCAGGGTTTCTTGCAGGTACGGCGGGCCCTGTCTGTACTGGTCCTTTTGATGTGGTAAAAACAAGGCTAATGGCTCAAAGCCGAGTGGGGGGTGTACTGAAGTACAAGGGTATGATCCATGCTATCAGAACAATATATGCAGAGGAAGGACTTCTTGCCTTGTGGAAAGGTCTCTTGCCCCGACTCATGAGGATTCCACCTGGTCAGGCCATTATGTGGGCTGTGGCTGATCAAGTAACTGGTTTGTATGAGAGGAGATATCTTCAAAATGCTGCATTGTAGCCTTCTAGGTAGCTATGTCATTGATTTTGCTTGTGCTGGATTTCCAATTTTTCTGCAAGCATTAAGTCAATAATCATTTTAGTCTCACACATGAGGTTTATTTCTGATTGAATGTTATGGGTGAACATTTGGGTCAGTACTAACTGCTTTGAGTCTTAGGAAATAACATGTTAGCTAGGAAAAGTGTTATTATTTGTGAAACCACCAGTTAGTGCATCCCTTTCTCATAGTGGTTTCAGGTTGCAGGTTAAGTTTTAGCAGTCTGAAAGTTTGTTAAATGTTACGCATATATCCCCTGTTGTCAAATGCTTGTAACATCCATCGTATGGAAAGCAAAACTTCTTGTTATTCTTTAACAGTGACTGGTATAAGAAACTGAGTGCTGATCCCCTTTTTGGACAAAAACACTGCTCCATTGTGGCATTTTCATATGCAGAATTCAGATACTTGGAATGCCATTGTTACTGTTTTGTTTTTCTCCGTTTGTATCCCTCAGCCCTTATTTTAAAAGAAGCATGAGACCCAATCTCTTGTCGCAGAATTCAATCTTAGAATCGAAACAGAGGCAGAATAATATTGTGAAACTTTGTAAATTTCAAATGTGAATTTTCTCAGTTTCTAACGTCTTTGTGGTGTATAAAATTTAGTCTATCCGCATATACATACGGCATAAAGGATTTAAAATTGTGCAATGAGTAACTCCAACATTACAATCCAATCCAAGATAGACGTTGTTTACAAGGCTTAGTTGGACAGAGTTTTTGATTTTGTGGTCATCAATCGAGCAGTGTCAATAATGATTGTTGCATTTAGAAATTTTGGATCTGGATTAATGACTGGCCTACAACAGCCAATTAAACAGAGCATTTTGATGCAATTTCTGTTAAAAGGCTCAAGTGTTAACCATGTTAGACGGAATCCTTAGAACAATTCCCATGCATCCATCAATTACTCAAATTGGGGCCGCAATCAATGATTTACACTACCGGGTCGAAACTGGGTTTGAAACAGGTTGAACAACTCGTTTGGACCTCGCCCACGAGCAGGCAACGCATGTTAGAGAACCTGCCTCAGCCTGTTTTCGCCACCCTTCACCCCCTTTGTGATTGGGGCACCTTTAGTATTTTTCTAGAAATAGAGTAAATTATACTCTATTTCCTTGATATTTTTTAAATAATATTAATTTTTTTTATTTAAAACTTCACCTCAATTTAAATATATTAATCAACCTCCATCTAATGATGTTAATAAAATATTTTTTAAATGATTTGATATAATTTTTATATTAAGATTGAACTTAAAAAATAAAAAAATTAATTATAAAAATCTCATACAACAAATATTTTTATTAAAAGATTTTAAAAATTATGGTCAAAATGCATGAAACTTTCATATAGTTTAAGTTATGTAAAGAAAACCTCCTTATAATTTGAATCGAAACAAATAAGCTCTTGCACTTTAGAAATGAGGCAAATTATCTACAATCCAGCAGAAATGTTAAGTCAATCATTATATAGTAATGTTGACCAAGATTACTTCCCTAAAATTCCTTCATCTCTTCAAGATTTTGGGTATTGAAGTCCCAGTAGTTCATCCCATATGCAGTCTCACACAGTGACTCCTCCTTCCAAACAAATCAGTTGTTCAAGGAAAGCGGCATATTTATACCAGATGGGCTGAGTGGTGTCAGAACTGCAGGGGACAAGCAGGGCTCCTTGCCTTTGATAAGAAGCTTGCATGGTAAAGTCAGAGCATAGGCTTCCTCTTCCCCATCATCGTTGATTCTGTTGTAGCAAGGAACCCATTGTCTACTAAAACGAGCAAGAAGGGGAGAAGGCAACGAGTTTTTGTTGGGTGAAGTTGTAGGGTTCAGGTCAACTTAGAATGAGTAATAGGTTTGCCATGGTTGTGGATAATATCTGGTATGTTTAGCTCCACGGCACACTTGAGAGACATGGAGCTTATGAAGCCATAGACATGTTTATACGTGAGTTTGAGCTTAAAACAACTCACCTCCTTCTTAGCTATCACAAGAACCCATAGCATTTGAATATTTTTCATCGAAGTGATGGTGTTTTAGGAAAGTAGTTTCGGTCAACATTACCATTTAACCATTGACTTAACATTTTTGCTAGATTGTGGGTAATTTGTACTATCTTTAAAATGCAGGGGGTTAATTGTTTTAATTGAAATTATAGGGAGCTTTCTATACATGACCTAAAGTGTAAGGGAATTTTATGCATTTTGTCCAAAAATTATTATAAAGTACCAATTAAATATTATCAATTTAATGTGTTTAATTAATAAATTAATTAATTTAAGGATAAATTTTATAAACTCTAAAATTTAAAACACTAAATACTAAAATCTAAAATATTAAACTTAAAATTCTAAAATCCTAAATATTAAACTCTAAATATAAAACTTTAAAATCTTAAAATATACAATCCTAATTGCTAAAGATGATTGATGATAAATCTTAACTGTAAATCCTAAACTCTAAGTTATAAATTTAAAATGAAAAATTTAAAACAAAATTTAAATCCTAGCTAAACCCTAAACAATAAAATCACAAATCCAAAATGCTTAAACTTTATATGATTTAGTGGTTTAGATTTTAAAATTTTAAGGTTCTAGATTTAGGATTAAAATGTAGGGTTTGAAGTGTAGTATTTAAGAGTGTTTGTTTTAGAGTTTAAGGTTTAATGTACGATTACATTTAGGGTTTTAAGGTTTAAAATTTGTATGTTTATGGTTTTAGATTTAACGTTGTAGGATTTAAGGTATTAATGTTTTAGTATATATGTTTAGAATATAGTATTTTAGATTTTAGAATTGTGTTTAAGGTTTTAAGTTTTAAGATTTATATTTGTATATTTTAAGATTTAAGACTTTACAAATTTTGAGCTTACATAAACTAAATAATTATTTAAATATATTAAATAGATGATTATTTAATTGTTCCTTTATATTAAAAATTTTTAAAGATCTTTTTTCGTAAATATTGATATGTGAGATTCTCGATCATAATTAATTTTTTTAGTTTTTGAAGTTTATATTTTGACAAATATATTTAAAGTTAATATGTCAAGTTATTTAATTAAAATAAGAATATTTTATCAAGATTATTGAATGAAAGTTAATTAACAGGATCAAATTAGAGTGGAGCTTTTGAACAAAAATGGAGTTTAGTATATTTGAAAGAATCTCAAGAGAGTGAAGTATAATTTACTCTTTTTTTTTATAAATTTTTAATTTTTTAATTAAAGATACACCATACTCTCTAAATTTTGAGATGTTTCTTTTTTGTATTATTTTAGCATGATCATACACAATATATATAGTACACTCTCAAATATAACATGTTTTGATATCAAAATAAATTGTCGTTTATATATGTTAAATTATTCGATGTAAATATTAACTTTTGTTATTAATCACATAAACGAGACATTTTGAAGGCAAAATCTAAGTGATTTTATCAATGATAAATTTTTGATATTCCTAACGATTATAAGAATCCCTTTGGGTCGGAGCCTAAATGGGGTGAGACCCAAGGAAGAATCATATAAATTTTCTCTCTTCTCTATTTCTAAGTAAAAATAATTTTTTTTGTGAGAGCTTTCATAAACAGAATAATATTAATGCGATTTTAATAACAATGCTTTCATAACATTCTTAAAAAATATGACAACTCCTTTGGGTCGCAGCCTAAATGAGGGTGAGACTTAGGAAAATAGCATTTCAAGTTTTCCAATACTAAACAAAAGTCATTAAAATTTTTTATCAGAAAGGTTCCAACAATAGAATAATTATGAACTATGTTTTCCCTTATTTCTCTTTGAATTGAGATTCTCTAAATTGAGGAGTGTATTTTATTAAGTAAAGTATAGATAGATAATTATTGATGAAGAACTTAATGGTGTAAACTATCTTATATTCATGAATTATTATTCATTTGTTTATATTTTATAATAATTTTTACTATTAATTTTTTAATCAATAATATCTACTTGCACTTTACCCTATAAAATGCACTTTTCATTTTAAAGGATCCAAATTTATTTTCTTGGATTTTTTCATGTGTATCACCGTACTCTTACTAGGTGCGAGGTTAATTCAAGTTTGATGTTGGTCACTGATAGTTCTTTCCAGTAAGTATAACTCTAAGACTTAAATACGGATCTTTAATCATAAGTCTCTCAACTTGGGGCACAAGTAAAGTAACGATTACTATGCTAATGGCTTATTATTCATTTTTCTAATACTCAAAAAAGTTATGAAATTTCCTCTAAGTTGCTGCCTAAATGGGGAAGAGACTAGGGGAAGTGCTGTTGCAACTTTTTCACTTTGTCTATTTTCAAGTAAATTATTATATTTTTCTGTAAGATAATTCCAGTGATGGATAATTAGGGAAACAATTGTAATAGCAATGTTTTCTTAATGTTCTTGAGGATTATAAAACTCCCTTTGGGTTACAACCTAAATTAGGATGAGGCTCAACAGAATATTATAGAAATTTCTCTCTCTCCTAACTTGTGTGTTTGTAAAACTAAGCTAAGGGAGCAGTCAGAATAACGACATTTCCTTATGACTGGAATTTTCCTAAGTTGTAGCTTAAATAAGGATGAGACTCAAAAAACATACCATACAGAAGCTTTCTATCCTCTTGACTCCTCAAAACGAATTCCTTTTTCTCTTTGAAAATAAAATAGTTTTTGAGAATGAAATAAATAAACAACAATAAAAGATCCATTTGACAATTATCTTTTAACAGAAATTGTAGGATGTTAGTACCTTTCATATTAAAATACTTGAGATCTAAGTATCTCACAACATGGCAATGTTGGTAATTATTATAGATATAGTGATTGATGAAAAGAATGCCAATTGACTCAGTTGAAAGTATTATATGATGTAATAATGATGACTTTAGTTATTGGAAAAGAAACAACCAAGTAGAATGGGAGAAACTTTTTTTGAAGCAGCCTTTAGCACACAAGAGGGATGAATTATGTATTTAAAAAAATTTCTATTAAAAGCAAATCAAACAATTGAGTTTACTAAAAAAGAAAAAATTGTAATCACTTCAAAATATTATGCAAAAGTATATTTCACACAAATAATAAAATAGAACCACAAGAGCAAGGAAGTGAGAATCAATCTACAAAATTTATCCTGGTTCAACTGTAGCATATGTCCAAACTATCATAGTGTATGTTTACAAGTTTCTCCAAACTTTTTACAAGTACGACTGTGCAACAACTTCAAGCTGGCTATCACTATACTCATTAAGAGTAAAGATAGATAAGTAAAAATAGTTGCTCTCTAATGGAGCGAAAAATACAAGTCTCAAGGAATTTTTCTCTCTTAAAGAGCAATTTAATTACCTTTCAACAGTGGTTGAGGCACTTGGGAGTATTTCAACAGAGTTTTTGCTTTTCCTTCTCTCTTATGTTCTCCTTCTCTTTCCTTCAAGGTGCCTTTTGTTATTTATAACCGCACAGAAATAGAATGTTTGAGTTCCAACAGTGTGATTTATATAGCATTCTTCCTGGGTTGCTTTGTCTTCAGTCTTTCAGTGGCCTAAAAAATATGTCCATAAACAACATAATTGACTTCTCAAGACTTGTATCAACATTAAATGCACCTGAAAAGCAAATTTTAACCCGGTATAGATGAGTGACCAGCAAACAATTGTGAGGCAGAGGTGGATCCACATTAAGAGAAGGGTACGCAAGTGCCTACATGCAATTTTAAAATTTTTCATATTATATATATATATATATATATATAATATATGAGTACCCACATGATGAAACACAAGAGTGCCTACATATTAAAATTTAAAATGTCCACATGATAAAATTTGATTTAATTGTTGATGCAATGTCATTAGTTGATGTGTCCAAATAATGATTGCAATTTTTGAAAGATGAAGGATAATCTTTGCTTGATGAAATTTCATTATTTTGTGATATGAATAAAATTGTGATAAACATTGATGATTTATTTATAGCTCAAAGGCAATCAAGGTGAAAAGTTTAACAAATTTTAAATTTGTCACTTTTAAGTTGGGTTATACTATCAAGTGATTGATAGGAAACTTGGAGAGCTAAATAATCATTTCAATTAAATAAATATCGTGTTACTTCTCTTTGTAGCATGCTTAAATCTGAAATACTTGTTTGTTACTTTTAATAAGGAAAAATCATCTGCATTTAGCTCAAGTTAAAAGACTTGTCTAGAATTTGAAATTCTTGGACTTGATAGTTAACATAAAAATTATATTTTAGTTGTGTATTCTGGTGAAAGATTTAGAATTAAAGAAATTAATAATCTCTTAAAAATTGATTGAGACAAAGAAACACACTATACATCTGTACTTACTTATTAAGTTATCATTGATTTTACTAATTACAATTGCATCTGTTAAAAAACTTTCTTTGCAATAATGATTATAAATAATAGAATTAGTAATCATATGAAAGATGAATAGTTAAATAATTTGCTTATTACATATAAAGAGATGGACAAATTTGATATAAATTATAGAGGATGAACAAAATTTGTTACAATTTCAAAAAATAGTAATCACATATGTAATAATTGTAAATATTATTTCTTTATCTTTTTTTATTTTATGATATTATAATTTGAAAGGATATATTATTATAGCACAACAAAAATATTTGTTTTGTAAATATTCTTTTTAGTACCCATGCTAAAAAAAGTACTGATCTGCCTCTGATATGAGGTATCATTTTTATGATCAGCTGTCCCTCCAACTTATTCCATTGACAGAATAAAAGCCAAGTTGAGCATGAAACATATAGCACAACTTGCCTTGATTATGTCAGGAATTTAAGCCACAAATCAGAAAAACAATTTCATCTTTGATATGTGTAAAATATGAGCCTGAGCCAAATATTATTTTCCATATTTGCACAGTCATGTGAACCTTCTATGGCAATATACGATTTTGACAAGAATTGTGTAACCAAACATCAGGCGATTTGTACCCAAAACACATTGACTTTTGGTTGAAGATTTCACCCATATCGTAAAATATAATTAAGCATGCAGCTCATGCAAATATACTTCTATAAATTACTCATATAATATAAGTATAAGCATATCTTTCCCTATTTCAGAGTATTATTTACTGTATTGAAAGGTTTTATTTGTTTGCGACGACTTTCCCAACAGATTCAGACAAGCGCCATGTCGATTTCAGATTAGATTTTGTATTTCTTGGCTAAGGTCAACTCTTTAAATCAACATCCATACTCGCATTTTTTATTGTATTACTTGTTAAATACAAGTTGTAATTTGGATAGATTGCGTGAGAGAGAGAGCAATTTGGAAGCTAACAATCGAACTGTTGGTTAGGTAAAACACTCAATCGCTATTATAAAAGTCTAGAGAACCTGTTACCACAACTTATTGTGTGAGGTTATGGGGAGAGATTTTTCAGTTCTACTACCAAATCTTTGATACCTCTCCTAGTCCAAAATCTTAAATTGGATAGTTTTTAATGCGATGAATGTAAACAAAAATTGATAAAATTATACACATCTTTATATAAATGGGAGATACAGATATTACAGTTAAGCTTTCAAAATTTCCTGTTATGCGA
Source organism: Dicorynia guianensis (assembly GCA_037013595.1). NCBI lineage: Eukaryota > Viridiplantae > Streptophyta > Magnoliopsida > Fabales > Fabaceae > Dicorynia > Dicorynia guianensis. Next base: position 15,252,390 of record JASUAB010000002.1, on the reverse strand, counting down.
GCAACAACAAAACATGGGCAATGAATTTTTGTAAATCCCATATTTCAGTCTAAAAAATTTAATAATTTAAATTTGTTTTATAAAAATCGAATTATAAAAATATCAAAAACAATAAAACTATCTGTTTCACGCGTAACAAGTCGCTTCCAAGGAAAAGAAACCAACAAGATCATCATTTAATTTTATCACACAGGAAACAAACTAATCCTACGATATGATGCCTATCTCATTGTCACAAGTAATTAGCAATGGATCATACCTATTTTAATGTCCCGCTACTATAACACTCATGATCTTAAATTTATTCGTCTGTCTATTTATTTACCTTTATTTGGATGATCTTTTAATAATACTACCACACACATCCCATTGTTTAATTAATAATGAATATTATCTTTTACCAAAAAATAAACTTTCTAGTAAATAGAACGAAAATCAAACACTTTGTAATTACCCAAAGCACACCACGGTGATGAAATAAAAAAAACTAAGTACCTTATAAATAGCCAATGACCAATTAATTTAGTGGCATCTTCTTAATTTAGATTTTAGAATTCTGATGATACGAGTTCTCATTACCTTCACTTTTTTCATATTTTTAGCACATTATGCTTACAGATAGATTCTGGTTTTAGTTACATACACAATTGATATTTATTGTACACTTTTATTTTTATTTAATAAATATTTTAATTGAACATTATTTACAGAATTTGTGTTTTTGAAATATAATTTTAAGAGAAATATTAGTTAAAAAGTAAATGAAAATGAAATATTAATTAATCTTAATTTTTACTTTGTATTTTATACCAAACATAATTTACGAATTATGCTTTGATAGTTTATTTCACATATTATTACTGAGAGATTATCCTTAGAGATAATATTTGATAATCCGTAAAAAAATTAATTAGTGACACATGGATTTTTATTCCTTTTTTTTTTCAAAAAAGGTTATTGAGGGATTGGTTAATTATTTTCCCACAGTTTTATCCACTGAAACCACAATAGATGGTTCATTTTTTTTTTCTTTGTAATTATTTTGAACAACGGTATTACGAACTTATTGTTTTCTCTTAGAAATCCAATGGTTTGCTGCAGTATATTGTTGCAGCAAGTTTGAAACTCGGATTTTGCGATCACATTCAAAGCAGGGAATAATTTATTTTTATTAGGTTTTACTTTAATTCCAATATGAAATTATTATATAGTATCATTTGTTGATTTTGTAAGTTGACATGGATTTATGCATGCTAGCAATTGTGCTTTCACATTGTATTATTATTATTATTATTATTATTATTATTAAATATTAATTTTGAAGAACCCCTGAATGAGGGGTGAATCTAAATACATGCCTGGGTAAGCAAGTGTCCACATAATACTTCAAAATTTTTTAATATTATGTATAAAAAGTAAAGGAGTGTTAATGTAGGGCAAGAATAGAAAATAAAATACCCATGTCTATTCTCAAAATAAGTCAAAATTCAATACTCAACTCTAGTTATTGAGGACAATTACAAGACTTTAAATAGGTAACACAAAAACCTAAAAACTACTAAGAAAACTTAAGTCTCAAGAATCTTATATTAAATAAAATCTCAACTCTAAAAGAGATTAAGTCCCAAATAGATAGTCAATTTCTAATAAAGATAAATCTTCAATAATTTTGAATTCCTAATAAAATTCTCAAATTACAAATCCCAAATTCAAAATTATAAAATAATTAAATAATACATCACATATAATTAAATCAATCCTATTCTACTAATTCTTCCCTACAACAGCAACAACAACAACAAATCGAGCCTTTTCCCACTAGGTGAGGTCGGCTACATGGATCAAATGACGCCATAAATTTCTATCCAAAACTAAATTTTCGGATATACCATTTAACCACAGATCTCTTTTAATCACCTCTCCAAGTGTCCTTTTTGGTCTTCCTCTACATCTCCTCACAGGACTAAACACTATTTGGTCAACCTTTCGCACTGGTGCCTCTCTCGGTCTTTTTGTACATGCCCAAATCACCGTAATTGGGTTTCTGTCATTTTCTCCTCAATAGGCGCCACCCCAACTCTCTCCCGAATATAATCATTTCGAATTTTGTCTTTTCTTGTATGTCCGCTCATCCATCTCAACATTCTCATCTCTGTCACCCCCATTTTTTGCTCTTGTTGACCTTTCAATGCCCAGCACTCACTACCATAAAGCATAGCTGGTTTAATAGCAGTTCGATAAAACTTCCCTTTTAACTTGGTAGATATTTTGCGATCACAAATAACCCCCGATGCATTTCTCCATTTCATCCAACCAGCTTGGATCCTGTGTGAGACATCCCCATCAATCTCTCCATTACTTTGTAAAATTAACCCAAGGTATTGAAACTTGGACACCTGCGGTATGCTCTGCTCCTCAATTTTTATCTCTAAATCGCTATTTTCTTACCTCTTGCTAAATTTACACTCCATATACTCTGTTTTATTTCGACTTAAACGAAAACCCTTTGATTCCAAGGCTTCTCTCCACATTTCCACTTTACAATTCACCCCTTCTCTTGTTTCCTTTACAAGGACTATGTCATCAGCAAACAGCATACATTTTGGGACTGCATCTTGGATGTGTCCAGTAAGTACATCCATCACTAAAGTGAAAAGGTATGGACGTAAAGATGACCCTTGATGCAGACCGATCCTTATAGGAAAATCTTCTGTTACCCCTCCTTGAGTTCGCACATTTGTTGTAACTCCATCATACATATCCTTTATCGCACGAATATAAGCAACACGAACACCCTTCTTTTCCAATGCTTTCCATAGGACTTCCCTTGGCACTCTGTCATAAGCTTTTTCCAAATCAATGAAGACCATATGCAAATCTTTTCCTCTACTTCAATACCATTCCATCAAACTTCGTAGAAGATAAATAGCTTCTGTGGTGGATCTTCCTGGCATAAAACCAAATTGATTCTCTGATATATAAGTCTCTTTTCTTAATCTCTGTTCAATCACTCTTTCCCAAAGTTTCATAGTATGGCTCAAGAGTTTAATCCCCCTGTAGTTCCCATAATTTTGAATATCTCCTTTATTCTTGTAAATGGGTATCAACGTGCTCTTCCTCCATTCATCTGTCATCCTCTTGGACCTTAGTATCTCATTCAATAACTTGGTAAGCCAAGAAATACCTCTCTCTCCCAAACACCTCCAAACCTCAATAGGTATGTTATCAAGACCCAAAGCCTTACCATTACCCATCTTCTTAAGTGCCTCCTTCACCTCCACTTCTCGAATTCTACGATAAAAAGCAAAGTTTTGATCCTCCTCCTGAGAACTTAAACTTTCCATGTCTATATTTGTTGACTGTCCCTCATTGAAAAGCTTGTGAAAATAACTTCTCCACCTTTCTCTGATATCTTCCTCTATTACCAAGACTTTTTCTTCTTCATCCTTGATGCATTTCACTTGATCCAAATCTCTTGTTTTCCTTTCCCTTCCCTTAGCAAGCTTGTATATTTGCTGTTCTCCATTCTTTGTTCCCAAAGCTTGGTAAAATCCATCCAACGCTTTAGATCTTGCCTCACTAACTGCTTTCTTTGTCTCATTTCTAGCTGACTGATACTTCTCCCAGTTTTCTTCCTTGTTATCAAGATGTAAAGCTTTGAAACACTCCCTCTTATACTTAATCTTTGCTTGAACATTCTCATCCCACCACCAAGATTCTTTACCTTTAGGGCAAAATCCTTTTGATTCCCCTAAAACTTCTTTAGCTACCTTTCAGATCCCATTAGCCATCTCATCCCACATATGGTTAGCACAATCTTGTGTCTCCCAAACTCTCTCTTCTATTAGCTTTCTCTGAAAAATCAACTGCTTTTCACCCTTTAGTTGCCACTACCTGATTCTTGGGTTTAAAACTCTTCTGCTTCTCTGTTTCTGACTCTTCACCTGCATGTCCAGAACCAAAATCCTATGTTGTGTGGTCAAACTCTCCCCTGGTATAACTTTACAATCCTTATAGATCCTTTTATTCGTATTCCATACCAAAAAGAAATCTATTTGTGAACTTGAGGCCCCACTCCTGTAAGTGATTAGGTGCTCCTCCCGCTTCTTAAAACAAGTATTGGCAATCTTAAAGTCATAAGCCATTGCGAAGTCCAAAATTGATCTTCCTTCTTCATTTAGTTCTCCTATACCAAACCCCCCATGAAATCCTGCATATTGCCCTGCATCCTTTCCAACATGACCACTAAGATCTCCACCTAAGACAATCTTTTCGTGGTGGGGAATTTCTTGGACTAAACCCTCCAAATCTTCCCAAAACTTTACCTTTTCTTGTTCTTCCAACCCCACTTGTGGTGTGTAAGCACTTATGATGCTAAGAGTCTCCTGTTCCACTACCATCTTAAGGGATAAAATCCTATCCCCAATCCTTTTAACATCCACTACATTACTCTTCCAAGTCTTATCCACAATAATACCAACTCCATTCTTTGCTCTAGTCTTCCCTGTATACCAAAGCTTGAATCCTGAAGTATCCAATTCCTTAGCCTTTGCTCCAACCCACTTGGTTTCCCGAAGACACAAAATGTTAACTCTCCTTCTAATCATAGTATTCACTACCTCCATAGACTTCCCGGTCAAAGTTCCAATATTCCAAGTGCCAAAACGGATCTTGTTCCCCTGAACTAACTTCTTTACCCATATTCGTCCAGCAAGATGTGAGAACGCTTGCTTATTTAACACTACATCTGGGCGTCGATGCAGCAGCTCTAGCTCATTTGACACTGTACTCGAGCCATACAGCGCGTTACTTCTGGGTAACGACCTAGCATTAGCACTATAGTTTCGTTTGTCCATGTCATAAAGATTCGACGCAGTTTTACGTTGGCTGTCGACTACCTAACACAACCCTCTTCCTTTATCCGGGCTTGGGACCGGCTATGAAAAACACAGGCGGAGTTCTACTAATTCTTCCCTAATTGGAAAAAATTTGTCCTCGAGATTTAAAGTAACAAAGGAGTATAGAGAAATACTGGACAACTTGTCATAATGGAGTAGGTAATGATGGTAATGGAGCAGGTAGCAACAAGAATTGTAGCAGGATCATCTTTAGATTGTCAACTTCTTCACGGATAACAAATTCAAGGGATAACATTAGGAACTTGTGAAGTCTTTATATTAGGTTTCAAATAAATAATATTAGTATTATTAATCTCTTCAATTAGAGCTTCAACAATGTTAGTTGGACTATCATTAATCTCAAATTGGTCACCAACAACTTTAGCCTTGTTGATCTTAGTGAGATATCTATATCTTCACTCTTGGCTTCTTCATCAAGCTCAATTTTGTATTCTTTAACCCAATTGTCATCATCCAAGTTACATGGAGGATCACAACGTTCTATGATTTCATCTTTCAACTCATCTTCAACCTCATTTGACATCAATTTGAAGTAGAGGATTTGATTTCGTACAAGCTAATTTGAATTCAGCAATTTCATCTAGTATTTTCAAGAATTTATAATCTCTCTATTCAAAAAGACTTTGCATAGTGTTAGCTAAAGATTCAAATGACCTAGAATACCTTGATGATTGTGACACATGCTTATCAGAGGAATCATAACCATAAGATCGCTCATAAGAATCTTGGTAATTTATTCTTCTATTGTTACTCTCGTAGCTATGGTAACTTTTTTACTCCCTACAGTCATAATAGTCAAGAGACCTATAGCTTGAAGGGTAATATGCCATAAAAATCAACACAAAAGAAGGTTAACACCTGAAACTCCATCAAAAATAGCAATTTATCCTATTCTACATCAAGTGCCCACATATTAAAAAAAAAAAAAAAATTTAAAGTGCCACATAACAAAATTTTTGTGTTGAGGAAGATGGAAACAAAGAATGATTAAAGAGATGAAGCACATATTTTATTACATTTTGTCTATTTTTTTGAGTTTGTATTCACCTTGCTTTTGATGAAAATTATAGTAGGAGTAACAAATTATTTAAAGAACTACAATGAAATAATCCAGACATTATAAATGCTATGTCATTAGTTAATGTGTCCAAAAAACCCATTACAATTAATGAGAGATGAAGGACGAGAGTCTTGATGAAATTTTATTGTTTGTGATAAGAATAAAATTTCAATCCCAAATATGGATGATTCATTTGTAACTCAAGGGTGATCAAAGTGAAATGTTCAATAAATCTTAACTTTATGTCACTTTCAAGTTGAGTTATATTATGAAGTTATTGATATAGGCAATTTCAAAAGTTGAATAATTGTTTCAATGAGACGAATACTCAGCTACTTCTTTGTGTGACATGCTTGTATCCAAAAGACTTTGTTTGTTTCTTTCAATAAGGAAAAACTTTTACAATAATTCAATCTTATCCAAATGACCTCCTTTATAATTGAAGTTCTTGCACTTGGTAGTGAACTTGAAAAGTATATTTTAGATTTGTGCTCAGATAAAAGATTTTTAAAAGTTTTAGAAATTGGTGATCACTTTAAAAAGTTGGTTGAGACCAAAAACAATTTTGCATGTGTATCAATGTACTTGCTTATCAAGTTGGTCTTAATCTTATCAATTGCAAATAGATTTGTTAAAAGAGCTTTATCTTTAATGAATAGTTTAAAAAGTTAAATTCACAATCATGTAGGAGTAGATTGTTAATTATATCTTACTTTCCTAGATAATGAAGGACATCATTATTAATAGGTTAAAATGTACAAAAATCCTCATGAACTTTAAAATTTTTCATAGAACTTTTCTCAACTTACTAAACCTTGCATAAGACTCAATCTTTTATTTTTTCTATTAAAATTTTGATAAGACCCTAAATCACTTAGTCAAATTCCAAATTGGTTAAGAGAAAAAGACCATAATGCCACTTAAAAAAATTGAACCCTAATAGATTAGGTGTTAATAGGGAAAGAATGCAAGTTCTCTACAATGCAAAGCACTCCATGCTTTGCCAATTTTAGTGATCTATTCCTCTAGGATGCCAAAGAGCATATGTGCTGATAACTTGTTCAAACAATATGGTGATCATCCAAATTATATGGCCAACACTCAGTCATTCAAGGTCAAATTAAGGTCCCATAGCACTCCAAAGCAAAGGCTAGAATCAAGGCCAAAGAAGAGGTTTTCTCTCAATGAAATGATAGAGCCTAGGAGTAGTTTTAGTAGGATGCAGATGTAGAGGTACTGTTCATAGGTTCAGGAAGCCATTAATTTCAAGAATGCTTTAATGGGCAAGCTCGAGAAGTTCACAGACTTTGGTAGGCACTACTTTTTAATTTTTCTTCTCCTTCCTTCTTCCAAGAAGTGGTTGAAAATTACATGAGATGAAGTTCTTCTAATTTTTTCTTTTTATCTTGTAGATTTGGTATTGTACAAAAGTGGGCTTTTGCCATTTAGTTTTGGAGAAGGGTTAGGTTTCAAATAGGGCAAATGAGAAGTGTTAGGGTTCTAATTGGGGGAGAGGCGATCTCTATTAGGGTTCAATATTTTAAGGGGTATTTTGGTCTTTTTTCCTTGGTCATTTGGGGTTTGACTAAGAGATTTAGGGTTCCATCTAGATTTTAACTAAAAAACTAACAAAGGGGTCTTTTGCAAGGTTTAGTGAGTTATTAAGAGTTTTATGCAAACTTTTAAGGTTCAAGAAGATTTTTTAAAATTTGCTCTTAATTCAAGAGAATTTTGTGCATTTTAGCCTTACTAATATAGAGGATAAACAAATTTTGTGATGATTTTAAAAGATGAATTCATGTATGCAAAAATTATGAATATTGTTCATTTATATCTTTTTTATTTTATAGGATTGTAATTTGAAATGATAAATTAATATGGTGTTATGAAAATTTTTGTCTTATGATATTTCTATTAGTACCCACACTAAAAAAAAAAAAAAATTCTATGTCCATCACTTTCTTAAATTATTCTCCATTAATACTTCCTTATTCATTTATTCAGCATAAGCTCGTAATCTCCTTGCATTTGTTAATATTTATTGTATAACATAATTTAGTATTGTTATATTGCCTCCCAAACATTTTGGGTAGCCCTTATTTTGATGATGTGTACATTATAAGAAATTTTATAGTTATTGGTGGATTTTTATCTAAGAGTAAAATTTTTTTCTGGTAGATTGTATCAAACACACATATATATTGGTAAATCAGACAAAAGTTTTTCCCCAAAGAGTGAGAAAATTTCACTTGTGGATTTACCAGCAACAAGTAAATAAGTGAGTAAATTTTTTCTAAAAGAATCATTAGTAAATCCATCAGAAATAAAAAAAATTTCCCTCCCTCATTTTTTTCATCAAAATTTAGAATAAACCAACAATAAATTCTTTTTAAAGGTCACCTACAATCATTCTTTCTCATTTTGCTTTGACTTCTTCCCTTTCTTCTTCCACTTCTCTCTAAAATTTCAAGAATTAAACAACTATTTCTATCCCTCAATGTCTTATTTATTTTGCAAAACTAAAATTTGGAGTCACATTTTCATTGTGCCTATGGTTTGATAGTATAGTTTATATCTTTCATTGGTATGTTTGCTTATATATATATATATTATATGAAAATGTATTTTTTTCATTTTAATTATTGTTTAGAGAAATTAAGATTGCGTATATGAGGTTCTTAGTTATTGTGTGGACATATAGTTAAAGTTGAATATTCATTTTCTTGTGAGACAATAAAAATTTTATATCACTATAAATGGATGTATAACAAGAATTACTTAGGTTGAACAAGACTTAGACAAGAGTTTGTTGATATGGTTAATGGTTTTATTCGTTATGCTTGTCAGTTGTTACTATATATATCTGATATGACTCTCAAATGTTCTTTTAATAAATGTAAAAATGCAGCACCATTGACTCTTGAAACAATGAAGATTCATCTATATAGATATAATTTTGAACCTAATTATTTATATTGGACAAACCATGTTGATAGGGGTGAACATTAGTTTGGTTTGGTCAATTTTCTAACTAAATCTAAATTGAATCTATCAATTAGTTTTTCTTAAATTTTCAACCGATTACATGACATGAAATTTTGACAACCGATCCAAACCAAACCAATCAATTATCAGTTTCGTTGGTTTGGTTTAATCGGTTTGTATAATAATAATGAGATCCATAAATAACATAAACCAATTAGAGAAATTGGAAAATTCCACATAAGAAAATGGGGAAAATAAGAGGGGAGGAGAGATAGAGCACCTCCATCAGCACCATGGCCAAAATGATGGTGGGATGGGCAAGAGGCAGCATGGTGGGAAAAAGAGAGAATGTGGAGCCATAGAGGGAGGGAGTTTGTGGGAAAATAAAGATAGGGGAAAAGGAATGGTGAAGAAATAGAGAAGTTGAGAAGTGGAGAAGGAGGGAGAGGGATAAGGAAGCATATGCCAAAGCAGGGAAGGGGAGGGAGAAACATGTTATTTTGAGAGAGAAGTTTAGGAGAAAAAGTGAAATTGTGAAAGGGGAGTGGGTAGTGTACTAGTGTTAAGATTCATGAGGAAAAAAAAATGAGAGGACAGTGGTTTGTGTGTTGGGATAATGGGATACATGGGCTGTCCCAGAATTTGGGAACAAAATGGAGCATATGTGTATTTTACGATTTGAACTCATGGCTCTAAAGAGGAATAAAATACTTACCACTAGGTTACATGCATATGTAAGACAATGGGGTTATATAAGATATATGTTTAGTTTGGTTCAGTTTGGTTCAAAACAAATTTTCCAAACTGAAAATTAAACCAAACTGAAAGCAAACACAATTTTCAAACCAATTTAACTCGGATTAAAGTTGGTTTTGGGTCATTTCTAATTAGTTTGGTTTTGGCTAATCGGTTTAGATCAATTCTGTATACCTGTAAATGGTGAGTAAGAAGCACCAATTCAGATAAGATTTCAGTACAATGCTAGTACTACGAGTACTTCCAATGATGTTTATGTGGGTTGTAAAAATAATTTTGATTGCCTTTAGTTTATGATTTTTTATGTTGTTGGGCCTAGCTTTGAGCAATAGTACTAAGGGAATTTAGAAAAATTTTTAAATCCCAAAGGCCTAACAATTTTATGATTTATTACATACTTTTGAACAACCACTGTGGCATACTATGAATAATAATTAGAATTATCAGTGGTAGTGAAAATATTGAGCATAAAATTATATTAAAATCTTAATCAATACACTTTCAATTTGTGGGCAAAATTTGTTAAGGAATGCATTTTTTAACTTAATTAGGTAATTGATAATTTTCGTAAGGCTAAGAAGTTAATATCTAAATTGGGACTGAAATAAAAAAAAAAATTGATTGTTGCATTAATAGTTGTATGTAGTATTACGAAGATGATGCATATGAGAGGGAATGCAAATTTGATAGATTTGCCAAATATAAGACAAGGCAGAGAGATAGAGGAAAAGAAGTATTTAAGGCAAGAATACATAATATTCCTCTAATTCCTAGATTGCAAAGATTATATGCCTCCATGAGTTTAGCTTCACACATATAATGACATTATGAGAATAATTTAGTCGAAGGTGTGTTGAGCCACACATCAGATGGAGTAGCGTGAAACTACTTTGACAAGACTTTTCCTGATTTTGCTTAGGACCCTAGAAATGTCATGTTAAGTTTGTGTGTTAATGGATTCACTCTGTATAGCCAATTAGTGAGGGTATACTCTTGTTAACCAGTAATATAATTGTAACTCATAATCTTTTGCTAGAGTTCTACATGATTGCCCCATACATATTTTATTTAAATAAACTTAAAATGAATAATAATTTAATCTATTTAATTAATTATTTAATTTATAAAATTTAATAAAATTAAATAAAATAAAATCAGACTTTCATCACAAAATTCTTAATTCACATAAATTATGTGTAGAATTACAAATTTTACTACCATCAATTCTCCCTTCTCTTTTCCTTGTCCTTTTCTTTGAAATGTTCCCACACTCTATTCTTTCTTCTCTTTTGTCTAATACTCTCTATCTTGCTAGCATTTTCAAGGGCAGAGCCTTTCCATTGTTGTTTGCCTTGCTTTGGCCCCATTCTCTTTTGTGTATTTTGAATATTTTTGGGTCTTTGAGACCTTCTATTTTTAAATTGTAGTAAGAGAAAGTGCATTTGCATCATTTTGCATTATTTTCTTGTATATAACATTTTTCGACAAGTTTTTTTTTTTATAGGAACAAACTAAATTTGATTAAGTAGAAGGACTAATCAAGTCCTAGGGAACAAGGTCTATAATAGGTGGGGGACCCTCTTTCACCTAACAGAATCTGGAAAGCTAAAGGATAAATTAGACACAACATGTGCAACACAATTATCAATTCTAAGGACATAGGATAGCAAAAAGCAAGTGAAATTCTAAGGCAAAAGCCTATAGTCATCAATCAAAAGTATCAAAATAAAAAGCCAACATCCTTGAGCTATTAAATGCTAAAAGCAATCCCATGCTATGTACATAGATTACAAAAGAATCCTAGCACACACACCAAATGCAAGCCAAAATGAAGTGTTAGAGCCTCACTAATCCTCACATCTACTTTCTCTTTAATAACTTGAGAGCCAAGCACTATAATCAATCTCTACTCATTTCAGACCATAGATCCTAGCCCACATCTACCATAGTCACAACATGAAGCATTAGTATTCAACTTCACCTAACTAACTGAAAATTTAATCTAGTGTAGTTGCAGTTTGTAAGGGATGAGAAAGCTTCAAAAATTAGAGGATGACCCAAAGTCTTGTTGGCTTTTCAAGACCAAATCATATAATTGCTAGTATGGCATCTCAAAATCTTCAAAATATAATGTTTCTAGCCTACCAAATCCCTCACAATAGAGTTGATGCCTTAGCAAGAGCTACAAAGTTCTTTAACAAAGTAACCAACCAATCTTTAAAGTCAATTTTAGGCTGGAAACAAAGTCTTCCCCTAAGAGGAGATCCAAACAAAGCCAACTGAGCCCAAAAATAGTCTCCAAGAACATAAGACAATGTCTCTTTAGAACTAGGATAGAGGGGACACATAGATGGTGCAACCACACCATGCATACATATACTACATCTAGTTGGCAAGTAATTTTGCATTGCTCTCCAAAGAAAGACCTGCCTTTTGTTTGGAACTTTTAATGACCATCATTTCTTCCAAGGAACCAGAGAAGCATGGAACCAATACTGGAAGAAGCATTAGGCAAATCTTGTGACAATACAAAAAGGTACACAAATTTAGAAGTGAAATACCCATCCTTCATACCATGCCAAACGAACTCATCTTCCCTTGATAAACACAAAAGAGGTACACTAAGAATTTGGTCTGCTTCAAATGCATAGAAAATTTGTTGAATCAAAGACTTATTCCAATACTTTAAATTTGGATCAATAAGTTGAGAGACCATTATGATTTCATTAGAAGGGGAACTTTATACATGAAACCCATTTTAATGAAGAAGCCACGAATCTTGCCAAATATTATAATTATGACCATTACCAACATGCCAGTAATAACCCTTCTTTAAAACCCATTGACTACTCTAGATATTTTTCAGATATAGCTAAGTTGAAACCCCTTCCTAGCTTGTAAAAATTTTTGTCTAGGAAAGTACTGACTTCTCATAATTCTAGCCACAAGACAATTAGGATTCTTTAAAATTCACCACCCATGTTTGGTTAACATTTACGTATTAAAATCTTGGAAACTACTTAATGTCATTCCCCCTTTCTCCTTGGTCATGCACATTTTAGAACAACACACCCAATGAAATTTTCAATCTTTACCCTTTGATCCCTACTAGAATTTGCTAATAAGAATTTTAATTTGATGACACAACTCTTGAGGCAACTTAAAATAGCCCATAACATAAGTTGGAACAAACTAGGCAATTGATTTAATCAAGACTTCCTTACTTGATCGAGACAAGGCTTCTCCTTCCACCCCTTTAGCTTCTTCCAAACAAGCTTACTGCATTATTAGTTAGCCTTCATTATATGCCTTAGCCACATCAAGTTTCATAGCTAGATAGCTTTTACCACCTTTAAATTTCTTCTTCATGAAATGAAAATTTTTATAAACTACTATTGTATTATCAATAATCAAAGCCCATGCACAGTTGCACTTCAACTTCATAAACTATACTAGGAAAGACTAGTAGTAACCTATTTGTAAAAGTCTTTGTAATTAATTTGAAGATTATTTTGTAGAGATTAATAGTCCTAAAGTCCTTAATGTGCATTGGATGTTTTACTTTAGGGACTAAATAAAGAAGTGCATGGTTTACATCACCTAGTTTGGCTACTTGATTCAAAACATTCAAGACTCTATGGACAACATCATCACCAACAATGACCCAAATTTTTTGCTAAGAAAGTGCTAGAAGGCCATTTGGACCCAAGGATTTACTAGGATGTATTTGTTTAAGTACTGTAAACATCACCTCTTTAGTAAAATCACTCAAAATTTTCTCTAGTAGCTCCTCAATAAGTTTACCTTTTACCACTTCTAAGATTTGATTATTGCTAGATGAGCTACCTAATGTGAATAAAGATTGAAAATAAGACATCATAACAGAAGCAACCTCATCCTCTTGATCAATCTAGTTTCTTTTCTTTCTTTGAGAATCTTTATCATGAAAAAACTTGGTATTCTTATTGCCACTTGAAAGCCAATTGCCCTTGATCTTTGGCACCACCAAATTTCCTTCAATTTGAGTAATTCATCTAACTCATTCTCAACCTCCCTTTTCTTTTCAAGAGTTTCAATTGATTGGACTTGGGTTTGTAGCTTCCCTAACATCTTTGTACAATCATCAATTCTTTTGGGAAGCTCCTTAAAATAGGATTTACTCCAAGCCACTAAATTACTTATGCAACTTTTGATCGTGCACCAAATCAACATCATCCATCCTTTATGCATCCTCCACCACTCCTATGACATTTTTATGAGAGAGCCGCATTTCCTCAAAATGAAAGGTACTCTTATGCTTACAATGTCGATAAGAATTTCTTCTAAATTGAAGCAAAATAGGATTATGATCAGATATATGGTTGGGTAGATGAATTACCTCATGCTACTTGAAAATACTACACCAAGAATGGGTAGCCATGACTCAATCTAATCATTCTTGAATATTCTCCAAACCACATATGCCATTGGACTAAGTGTAAGGGTATCTAATGAAAACAATATCATATAAACCACAACATTGAAGTACATTTTTGAAATCATGCACATGTTGTGAGGGATATGTATTACCTCCAATTTTTTATCACTACAAAGAATACAATTGAAGTCCCCCATTATAAACCAAGGTAGCAAAGATTGATGATTAAGATTATGAATATGTCTCCAAGTATTTTCCTTTTGAGAATCTTCGAGAAACCCATAAATACCTATCAACCCCCCAGGACCATCATATTGTGCATATTTTATTTCCAAATCAAAATGATTTTCACTCATAGACAAACTAGTACCTCAACTTTAGATGCCCACAAACATGCCAACTCTTCTATCCATTGTCTATTTAACCCCTATAGTCAATAGCTAGTAAGTTTGAGAAACCATGCCAATGTCTAAAATGTTTCAATTCTCTTGTAAAGTGCCTTGTTTCCATTCAGAAAACAAGGTTAGGATATTTAGATTTTAGAGCTTTTCAAAGCTTGAACAGTGCGTAACAATGGTTCCAACTTAAGCAACTCATGGAGATTGGCGAGGTTGGTCACCAACCTCCAACACTAACTTATCAACATTTTGCAACTTCTTCCCCTGCCCCCCCCCCCTTTACAATCCCATTCAACCATTGACCCTTTCCTCTTCTAACTACCACTTTTGATTCCCTAATTATATACCCTTCTCACAGTTCTTTCTCTTGCACTTCCTAATAATAACATGTTCAATAGGAGCTTGGTTGAAATTATTATGTTCCATTGTAGCCTTTTGATACAAGAACAAGAACTAAGGTTTTTGTGTTACCAATTCAATCTCCTTTGAAACATCATTCTTTTTTGGACTGTTGGTATTGCTTTGACATTCAATATCCTCTATGACCATTAAAAGACAACTTAAAATCCTCCTAAAAAATCATTCGTTTAGCATGACTCCTAGAATCACCAAACATCATTTCCTGCATAGAACCTTTCAAAGGTGATGCTCTAAGTCAAGGACTAAAAGAGAAATTGGTTTCTCCAACAACATCCTTCACTTTTACAGCCTCTATTTGCTCACAATCCTTCATAATATGGCCTAATTGACGAAAAGATGTAACAAAAGTTTGAATGCTTTTCATATTTGACAAAAACCTTCATCCTCTAACACCCCTGTCTTTTAGTAAATAAACCCCATTTAAGAGGATTCCTCAAATCTAAATTAACCAGAAATCTCAAAAACTTTCTAAACCACCTCTCTAGTGATGCATCCTACTCTATGAAACTACCAATGATTGTGCCAAAACTTCTGCTATCTCTTTTGTATGATACATCATGGGGAGATTGTACACCGTAACCTAAAAGGGAGCCTCATGAATAGAAATCTTTGAAGTTGCTTGGTCCCTTAGTTTCCTTTAAAGCAAGTAGGTTTCTATGAAGAAACCAAGAAGCCCATTCAAAACATGTTACATGTCAACCTAGTGGAAGAACTAAAACTAGAACAAATTCTTCCCCATGTTTGTGATTTGTACTCAATGCCTTGGATGCCACACTAGTGGCATTGTTGTCTTCAATGCCAACAAACTAAAATTTCTTTTCATTTGAACCTTTCCCACCAAGCACAAGGAGTGCTTGCAAGAATCATTATTATCCTCATCCCCTTTGGCAAATCAACACACACCGCTTCTTCACCCATCAAGTTCATCTTTCACCACTCTTTCTCCATCTCTAACAACTTCGACCTTGTAAACTTACCTTAAGACTTGTTAACCATCAAAACCCGCACTAGTCCATTGTCCTCCACCACCAATCATTGTACCTCACCACGACAATTATACTGTAACCTCCTTTAACCAATACCCTACCTAGTTAAGGGAGTTCTACTTCACTATGGAAGAGATAACCATCTGAGATATTCTAGTAGAAAACTTTTTTTCTAACTAGATTTTTATGTATAATAACATTAACAAAACGAATGTAAATATTTTAGTTCCTCTATTTTTATATTTTTATTTTTACACAATTCTCACTTAGCATATTTCAAACTATTAAATTTGCTCCATTCTACTTTACTGTGGAACTGTGTGACAAAGGTATGAAAGCATCTTTTTCCAAATTATTTAAATCTTTTACCAGAGGACTGCGCAAGTAGCACACTTGTGGTTGAATTCCTAATAATTTTTTTTTAAAATTTTTGCTTCTTATTAAGTAACCTAACTTTTTTTCAAACATTTTTAATTCTAATTTATGGAAGGGTTGTTATGCTATCTCTTTACGCATATTATTTCTATTTACTTTCAGTAATGTAGTCATCCACTTTTAAAAAGGTTATGGCTAGACAGAAAGAGGAGTAGTGTAAAAGAAGTAGCATAACAACATCTATTTATAAAATGACCCTAAAGTTTATGTATAAATAAAAGGATGGGAAAGTCAGGTGCAGGAAGACAGACACTATTTGTAAGCCTCTGTCTTCTTTCCTTTCCAAAGGCAGCCCGTGTGCTTATAATGTAAGCCCTGTACTACCACCTTCATTTCGTGATCTTGCTTTTCCATTTAAGTGAGTTTCAGCTCCTATATTATTATGAATTAGTTCAAGCATTCGATTCTCTTTTATATATAATGTCTTATAAGCTTTCTTACCATGATCAATTTGATAGATAAGTTTTCTGGGTACCTGACGTTCTTATTATTGATTCTCCATATGACTCTTCTGAGTAATATTTTTCTGGTTTCTTATAACATATTATTCTCTGTATTTTTGGTTTTGGGATTTTCAGATTTAACGGAGGAAGGTGCTAGATTCCGTCATTTCAGGAAAGAGTGCTTCTAAGATTGTCAGTATGCTCTCTGTCTTCCTGCTTTGCACTTTTTTATTAATTATTATACTGTTACGCTG
Source organism: Dicorynia guianensis (assembly GCA_037013595.1). Lineage (NCBI taxonomy): Eukaryota > Viridiplantae > Streptophyta > Magnoliopsida > Fabales > Fabaceae > Dicorynia > Dicorynia guianensis. The sequence goes on along the minus strand of JASUAB010000002.1, from coordinate 15,235,317 downwards.
TTAACACACAATCCAAAGAAAAATTTTAAACAAAGAAAAAGTATGTTTTCTTGGGTCATTGAAGAATTTGTCATAATGCATGGGAAGGCCGAAACAACGGCATTTGAAAATAGGATGTACTTTGATCAATACCACCTTAAGCGCATTGCCTACTGGGTGCGGGTTTTCGCGTCCATGGCGGCATGGACTAAATGATATTCAGGCTCATGCTCCTTTTCTTCAGGAAGCACCTTTTTTCCAAAAGATTTATTAGGGGAGCTTGCATTTTAGGAGCATTCAACCAACAGAGTAATTTTTGTGTTTGAATTTAAATATCGCTTTCCTCTTACCTTTTCGATTTGATATTGGAATTGATATTTTGTGCGATAACCTCAGGCTTGAAGCAGACAAAGAACACCTTCATCAGCCATGAAACAACAAGATGCCACAAGAGATAATTCCAACTCATATCCGAAGAAAACAATCCCACCTTACATGAAAGCAATCTCTGGCTCACTTGGAGGGGTTGTGGAGGCCTCTTGTCTGCAACCCATTGATGTCATTAAGACCCGATTGCAGCTTGATAGGTCTGGGAACTGCAAAGGAATAATTCATTGTGGTGCCATTTCCCGTACAGAAGGGCTTGGGCATTATGGAAGGGATTGACACCTTTTGCTACACATTTGACCTTGAAGTATGCACTTCGAATAGGCTCAAATGCTGTGCTTCAGGCAACATTTAAGGACGCTGAGAATGGCAAACTCAGTATTTATGGGAGGCTTCTTTCTGGGTTTGGTGCTGGGGTCCTTGAGGCTCTCTTTATTGTTACGCATTCGAGGTAGGTGCATTTCTAAGTTTGGATCGATTGGACTTGTTCTTGACTTCTGGTTATCTTGATCATAAACTACTATAATTTTCGGAAGATGTCAGCTTTGAGTTTGTTAGTGCTGTAATAATGCTTACCTAGGTTTTTATTTTGATGTAACTCTCGGTTATGATAATGATTTAGTTGAGCAGTATTACTATATTTTTAATGATCTTAGTAGTCCAAGATTGTGTATTCTTCTATTAGAGTTTTGAATATTCAGGGATTTGTCTTCTACTGAAATATTCTTGTCTAAATATATTTTATTTGGTCTTTGGCGCTCTATCTGCTTATGATTTCTCTCCTTCATAGTCCGAGTTGACCCATAGATTTTTGTGTTGTAGTTTTTCACACAGTAGGTATTCCTCCCTCGAAAGCTGTATAATGTCTATATTCTCATTAAAAGATTCTCTACAGCCTATTAATGCCTGGATCGAACACCTTGCGGTTGGGATTCTTTGGTAACTATAGTTATATTCTATAGATTAAGGAGTTGTCTTTAATAGTGAGACCAACTATTTTCTCTAACTTATTTTACAATTCCTTAAAGTTACTCCCTGCTGTTGGTCTTCAACCGCAGGGAATCTTGCTTCATTATAAGTTTAGTTAGATTGAATTAAGTTGTAGACACCCAATGAAAATAGAGCTTTCTATCAAATGTCATCTTCCAATGAAGTCACTGATCCTTGACACTGGTTAAGGTTCCCTGTTAACATACTAAGTCATGTCAAGTATTGCCAAGGCTCTGTAGAAGAAAAGGGTTACCATCTAGAAGTTGACCAAATATTAGAAGAATGGTTGAGTTCCGTCCTTGTTTATGATGCTTGGTGGGTTGAGTGAATGCGAAAACTTGACGAGCTTTTCGACCCCTTGCTTGATGGAGAGAGAACTGAAAGAAGCATATCTGTATAAATGGGACAGAAAGAATTTGATCTTAAATCCTTTCAATACTAAAAATAATGGTTATAGTCAGAAACTCTGTTAAAGATAAAAAAGTTAACCTTTTGTGTCTTGTAACATTGAGGACATGCTGCTTCCTTTCTAGTTGCCTAAAATGAATTCATTTGCCAGTGGTGAAATTAGATTGCAGCAACAGAGGGGTCTGTGTCCTGAGCTTTTGAAATACAAGGGTCCTGTGCACTGTGCTCAAACAATTATAAGGGAAGAAGGCCTTCACGGGCCAAATCAGGCTGCCATGTTTACTGCTAAAGACACCTTTGATGAGCTTTTATGGAAAAAACATGAAGGAGATGGCATAGTCCTCTGACTATGGCAGTCTGGGATTTCAGGATTTCTCGCGGGTACGGTTGTACTGGTCCCTTTGATGTGGTGAAAACACGGCTAATGGCTCAGAGCCGGGAGGGGGGTGCACTGAAGTCCAAGGGTATGATTAATACTATCACAGCAATACATGCAGAGGAAGGACTTCTTGCCTTGTGGAAAGGTCTCTTGCCACGACTCATGAGGATTCCACCTGGTCAGGGCATTACGTGGGCTGTGGCTGATCAAATAACTGGTTTTTATGAGAGCAAATATCTTCAACAAAATTCTGCACTGTAGGTAGTTTGTACTGCTTATATCCTAAGAAGCACTGATACGTGCATTTCCATGGCATTTTGGTGTCAGACACAAATCCAACACGTTACATTATTGATATGGCTGGAAACGTCCTCTAGTCGTATCAATGGCTGAAGTTGAATGAGACGGTGTCTTACTAGTTCAAAAATTTGCCAAAACCCATCAGATTACCTGTGTGCGTGCTAGTTCTTAGGAGAGATTTGTTGGATTCGGTTCAAGATTAGAAGAACGACGCCTATAAGTGGACTTTTCACGTATGCACGCTAGCCCAATTCAAGCACAAACGGCATAAAAGTAGCTTGACTTAATCATGAAGTCCTTATAGTTGCCAGCACCCATACCCTAATTGACTCAAATCAAGAACGTTCAATTTCTCACCAAACTCAACCAAACAAGAAATAAATGCCAAATGAAAAACCAAAAATCAAAAGGGTAACTAAAAATTCAAATAGTAGGGGAGTCAATTGAATCTCGGCACTCGGGAAAGAGCTTGATGAACCAGGCATGAAGACGAATGCCATCAGAGGATTTGAGCTAAAGTCCTTGTAGATGAGCCGGAGAGCGTTACAACATAAGACTTTGTGAGGCCAGGCAAGACGGGTACATAGACCAACTTCTCTTGAAAGGCGACGAGCAATGCCATGCTAGCCACCACCAAGCCTCCAACTCCATAGAGCAAAGCCTACCCATAGGAAATCATTCTCCAATCTTTCTAATCTTGGGTTGACGTTTGGTTTCCAGCTATGCCCTCCTCATACAACTTTGTGGATAGGACCAAAGGGATTGGTCTAGTGGTGCACTTGTGGGCACCACAATTTCATGTTCTGATATAAAATATAGATATCTTTTAGGTTATAATTGCTTTCTCTAGATGCCTATTACAATTGTGATAGATAGAATATTATTATATTATAATAATATGTAATTAGTTTTATATTAGCCAGAGGCAGTAGAGTTTTATATTAGATTAAATCATATATATATATGCCATATTGATATTTTATTTTTTTAAAGTTTTACTGTATCATTGTATCCGTATTATATCGTATTAGTGTCATATTTAGTATCTGTACTTCATAGCATATATCCCCTTATGTCAAATGCTTGTAACATCTATAGTATGGAATGCAAAAGTTGTTGTTATTCTGTAATAATTACTGGTGTAAGAAACTTAAAAAGAATGCTGATCCCCTTTAGAGTAAAAACACAACTTTATTGTGTAATATGAACACTGCCACTAACAACAACAAATAGAGACTTGTGCTGTCGGCTGTCCTGTTTCTTTATGTTGTTAGTGGCATGTTAGTGTTTTATGTGGAAGTTTTTTCATAAAATTATGCAATGAATAACTCCAGCATTACTTTCAAAGATGGACGTTGTTTACAACATTTTAATTAAACAGAGCTTTTGATTTTGTGGGAGCAGAATCAATCATGAGTGTTGCATTTAGAAATTTAATAGTTCTATAGTGGGGGATGCGATCTGGATTCATTACTGGCCTACAACAATAGCCAATTATACAGAGGATTCTGATCCAATTTCTGTTAAACGGCCCAAACATTAGCCACTTCCCCCAACCATAAAAAAAATCCAAAAGCAAAAGCAGAGGAAGATGATATTTGAATGAGTTCATCGCTGAATCTAGTTTTTGATATTTCAGTTCTTCTAAAATCAATGTATTTATTGCTCGTGTTATTTGGTAACATCAATACACATCAACTCCTTGATATTTCAGATTTGCCTTCTGATCAATTGTGGCTATATTTAGTTTGGGGTTTGGTTAATGCTTTGCCTTAATCCTTTATGGTCAAGCTTGCAATTAAATATGATTGCAACATTTCACTACATGTTTGAAAATTTGGTTTTGTACTCTCTAAAAATCATTCCAAATTTGAGGTGGTTGGGGAAGCAGTTGTTGGCATCTCAGTTGACTCAGATTGGGGTCAACAAAAAATGACGAATACTTTTTCATATTTTTTCTTTTCTTTCTCCCTCTTTAAAAAAAAAAAAAAAAAATCTGTTACACTTTTATGCATGCTTCTAACGCTTTCCCACCTAACAATGGGCAGATAAGGATTAAGTCAACAGGGAGAGTTAGGAGTTTGGTGGAAGCTAGTGACGATTCACGTATTTTCAGCTTGCCCATTGGCAGTCTATTTCAGTTGTTTCATCTGACTTGTACAAAACATCTACGAAGCAAACTGGAATTCTTTGTCAAGCTTTTGGGAATCCTGCAAAGGTGTGGCTTAGATTAGAACTTGCTAAAAGCCACAGCAAAAAAGTAGGTTCACCTTTAATACAATTTGGACCAATAGATTGTGATCATTTGACTGATTTCAAATTGAGTCATATTATTATTACGTTAGGTAGGTCACGTTTGGGATACGCCACTCGAACGAAAGGGATGCACTTTTTTTTTTATAAAATTTAACGGCAAATCTTTGAGTCACGTTTTAGCCACATAAGAAAGATGAGATTAAAATGTGAGTCAAAGATTATGAAAGTATAAATTTTCTTCGTACATTTTATGAGCCCGTAATAATTTATCTAATTTTTTCGGAGACATTCGATAAAATTAGAATGATACGTAATGATATATATAATTATTTTTTGTATAAATTCTTTGCAATCATTTTATGTAGCTTATGACATTTTTCATTTCTGTATAACGAATATATCAGTTTTCTTTACCAATTATACATAGCCAATCCATTTCTTATTTATTTTATTTAATTTTATTTAATTCTTACAACATATAATTTAAATAGTTAATTTTATTAAATTTCATAAATTAAACTATTAAGATTGTACAAATTAATACACTCTATTATCCAATTATATAAAAATTTGATGAAAGTATTATGAGAAAAGTAGTTTTTGTTAAAAAAAATGTTCTTACAATCCTATTCTTACAAAATATTCACATATAATGATATGAACCTTTAAATAAAATATGTCGAATAGTTAAGTTTATTAAATCTAATAAATTAACAATTTAAATTTTATAAAATAAAATTATATAAAAATAAATATATGAAAATAAAATACTGATTTTCATTACCCATCAATTGCCTTTCTAGACCAAAAACATGTAACTTACACAAATGAAATATTAATTTTGTCCACATGATGAAACATTGAACATAGGAAAACAAAAGAGAGTTATTAAATGCTTATTAAATTAGGTGTGTTCTATTAGATTTGTAAATTACATATTTAATAAAATTAATAATTTAAATTATTTTAAATAAAATATTTATGAATTTTAATTTCTATGGGTTGTTAAAACATATATATGATCAAGCTCTTTTTAATTTTGTTCAATGAATCATATTATATGATTGGCTTCATTTGCTTAGAGCATTAATTAGGCACTTGTCTAATCACATGATTGTTGAAAGTTGAGAGGACAGTGAAGGAAATACAAGGGGAAATCTTTGGTATTTGTTCTAATTTTTTCATAGTTATGCAGTTTTTCCCATATTATTATATACACTAATAAAATATTACAAAAAGAAAGAAAAAGAAACAGTTCTTGCCTACATCATGCATGCGTCAGAATGACCTCAATATTTATGAGGAACAAAAAATAAAAAAGGAAAAAGGAAAATATGACTTCAAAGTCCACAATCAGTGAGGTACGAATGATTAGTTGGGACATTTGGTATTCTTGTTGGGAAGAAGCAAAAGGCAAGTCCAAGTTTTGTACGTCAAAAATTTTGGTGAATAGACATCATATTCTGATTTTGAGCGAGCAGCTGGTGCATGGATTTTGGTTTTGTAGAAAAAACAGAATCACGGAAAGAAAGAGGATCCAAATAAAATAAACAGAAACATACATATATCCAAGACTGTGATGCAGATAACAACAAAGTTTAGTAAACTCAAAAGAAGACACAAGCTTGCCGTGACCAGTTGCACTGAATCCCAAAATGTTCATGCTCAATGCCCATATGCTCTATAATAAGGAAAAAAAAAATACTTTTACAACCATTTAACCATAATCTGTAACCAAACACTAAATCACAAAACCATAAATTATAAACTATGAAAACCCCAAATCCTACACTATAAAACTCTAAAACTTAAACTACAAATTCATAAATCTCAAATCTCAACACTAAATAATGAAATCTCAAATCTCTGACCTTAAATTATGAAACTATAAATCTTAAATTACAAAATTTCAAACTCCAAACCTTAAACTATATATGAAACCCCAAAATCCAAATCATGAATTGCAAAACCTCAAATCATAAACTACAAAATGCCAAACCCTAAAATCTAAATCTTAAAATGCAAAACCTTAAATTACAAATCCTAAGTCCCCAAATCCTTGAGCCTTAAACTCTGAAATCTAAATTCCACACCTTAAATTGTGAAACACCAAACCTTAAATTATAAATTGCTAAACCCTATATTACAAAACACTAAACCCCAAATTCTAAATAGTAAAACCCCAAACTTAAACTAAAAAAATCCTAAATTATGAAACTCCAAACCCTAAAGTACAAAGCCCTAAACCCCAAATCCTAACCTTAAACTACCAAACCTCAAACACCAACCTTATATTGTAAACCCTAAATCCTAAATTGTAAAATCCCAAAAACTAAACCCTAAATCATAAAATCCCAAACTCTAAATCATAAATTGCAAAACCCCAAACTCTAACATTGCAAAACCTCAAATCCCAAATCCCAAATCTTGAATTCTCAAACCCCAAATCCTAAATTATGAAATCTCAGCCCTAAACCCTGAATTATAAAACTATAAGTCCCTAAATCTTAAATTATGAAACACTAAATCTCAAATCCTAAACCCTAAATTGTAAGCCCCAAACCATAAATTCTAAACCCTTAATCACAAATCCCTAAATCTAAAACTCTAAATTTTGAAACCCCAAACACCAAAATCCTCAATTATGAAACCCCAAACTCAAACCTTAAATTGTGAAACCCTAAACTATGAAACCCTAAGAGTTTGAAATTTTGTATTTTAGGGTTTAGTAGAGTTTTTTGACTTAGAATTTGGGGTTTAGAGTTTCATATTTTAAGATTTAGGGTTTTGAATTTTTGGGCTTCAAGGTTTAGGTTTCACAATTAGGGTTTGGGGTTTTGCATTTTTGGGTTTGAAATTTCATAGTTTAAGGTTTGAGGTTTCATAGTTAGGGTTTGGGACTTCATATTTAGGGTTTGAGATTTCATAATTTAGGGTTTGAGATTTCGTAATTTAGGGTTTAGAGTTTTAGAATTTTAGGATTTGGAGTTTAGGATTTCACAATGTAGGTTTGGGTTTTAGAGTTTTATAGTTTGGAAGTTGGAATTTGATATTTCATAGTTTAATGTTTAGGTTTTCATAGTTTAAGATTTGGATTTGGGGTTTTGTAGTTTAGGGTTTGGGGTTTTACAAATTAAGATTTAAGGTTTGAGGTTTTGTGATTTAGGGTTTGGGATTTATAGTTTAAGATTTAGGGTTTTGCAACTTAAGAGTTAAGGTTTGGGCCTTTATCATTTGGGGATTTTGTGGTTTAGGGTTTTGCAATTTAGTGTTTGGGTTTGGAGTTTCATGGTTTAGGGTTTGAGGCTTAAAGCTTAGTAGTTATGGTTTGGAGCTTTGCAATTTAGAATTTGGAGTTTGGGATTTCATAGTTTAATTAGGATTTGGGGTTTTACAATTTAATATTTAAGGTTTTAGGGTTTAGAATTTAGAGTTTTATAATTTTAGAGCTTAAGGTTTAGAATTTAGATTTTAAAATTTTGAGTTTTAGTGTAAAAGGAAAAGGGTGTTGGGATAAGAGGATTCCATTGCAAAAAGTTGTCAATTTTAGCCCAAAACCATCCTAGAAAATGAAGGATTAAGTTTCAAAAATTTTAGGTAAAAAAATCTACGTTTTTGTCTGAGCCAACTTGCAGCTCCCATTTTTTTTTTTTTTGGCTGAATTTTCTCTCTTCCACATTAAATGTAGTCAAGCGCCATCTATATTGATGTTTAGTTGAATGCCTGCTGTTACCTATCTAGTCAGTCATTGAGTAATTAGTAGAATCAACATTTAATCGAACCGATTTGCACCCAGCACAGAGAAGTCCCTTATCAATTAATCTGTCATGCAACAGAACAGGAATAGAGGATCTTGGAGCCACAGTTGCTCTATTCGACAGCAGCAAGTATTTTTGGGTAAAATCCGAACATAAACCAATGTCAGTCCAAGGCATCTTAAAGGCTTTATTACTAAACATGCTTCATGTATGCTTCTAGCAGTAATAATGTTTCTATTTGTAGCTACAACCAACTAAGCCACAACAAATCATTAGAACGAAAGAAAGGTTTCTTCGTGTTAAATGCCATCTTCTTTTTCTAATTTGAGCCCTGTTATACGTATATTTTTGGAGGTATAAATTTTGTATGCTCTCTTGCATTCTCTCATATTTTTATTATTTTTCTTCTTTTAATCTATTTCTACACATATATATAGTGCGAATAATTGTATGTATATATTATTTTCCTTTGATTTTCTAGTAAGGGAGCTGGAACTTAAGTCTCTATTTATAGTCATATGCATATTACAATCTAAATGCTGTTTAAGAAAAACTTGCAAAATCTTTGAACTTTTTCTTACGTATAGAACAAGAGATCAATAAAACTCATGTAGCCACTATCTTAAGTTATTAAAAAATTTAAAATGTATAATGTATAAATTTAAAATATTGTAATTTATAATTTATAATACAAATTTAGATTTAAGTTTAAAATTAGATGTAAGTTTAAGTGTAGATTCAAAGTTACGCTTAATGTTCACCCACAGGGTCAATCTATATAATCAACTTGTTTAAGTGGCAACCTATAAGATTAAGTTTAGATTCAAAAACTTTTGACTCAAAAAATTTAAACTTTTTTTGTCTGAATCACATTGGACCAAAACCAAACCGAGACTAATCCATTTTACAGCTCTAAAAAGGATGATTTTCTTTTTGAAATGTTTTAATCTTGGCAACTAATGCTTGAGGTTATGTATTTTGTTTTTTTTATTTTTTGTATTTTTGAACTTTTAGCAAATTTAGACTGATGTAGTTTTTGGTTGAGTTTTTCAAATGTAAAGGATTGTTTGATGACTTTTAAGGCACAAGAACATTTTTTGTAGAAGGGTCAAAATTCAAGAACAGTTTTTGCATTTTAACCTAAATATTTATTCACAAAAATTGCTAATTAATTATGTAATTATTGAATTTGAATTTCGAAAACTTGCATAATCCTACAAGAATATTTAAAAAAAAAAAAAGAGATATGATGTGGTTGTTTAAGCTTTCGCAAGTATAGTCTTAATTAATTCATAGCCATAAATGTATGCATATGTATATATTAATTATCATATTTCCACTAAAAACAAATTAAATATTTAGAAGCGAGTCCCTCTAATTAATAAGGTCATAGAATATTAGCAATGACACTGATTATCTTTAAGCCCACAAAGTGATAATTATGATGTTTGTACAGCTAATTATAGCATATATCTTATAAGAGTTCAATTTGCCATTTTTGACTGTAAACAAATATATATTATAACTCAAGATGCTTGCTTCTTTTTCTGTCAAAGAAAATCCTCATTAGTTGATAGCTTAACCGCAGAATATCAACAACTTTCATTATTTTACACTTGCAGATGGATCTTATTGTATATGTGCATGCTGTAAGACAAATAACTCATTTTTATATTATTTTATGTGCAATTGCATGTACACAGTGCAAAGTATTTCCTTTTGAAGTCAGCCTGCAGCTGCCAGAGCCAGCATGAGCTGCAGCACGTTATATACTAACAAGGGATATATAATTACTGTAATTAATTCACTTCAGCTTGTCAAAACTTACGCCATTTTAGCTTAGTTACTTACTTTACTTCTTTATAAAAATGTAGCTATATATGGTGATTATGTAGAGATAGAAACAAAGTGAATAGGCAAATCCTAACTCATCTATTCTTTTCTTTAACAACCCAGTTTTGTTTGGTCATTTATATACTTGCCCAGTCCCACATTAAGTTCATGTTCCCTATCTGGGTTACATTAATTTGCGATTGATTATATATTAAGAAGACACTAAAATAGAGCAAACTGAAGAACCAAATAGATCATTCATACATAAAATAATTTTATGTGAACTGCCATATATTAGTAATTAATTTAATAAAACTCAAATTATTATTTTGGTTATCTATGTGAGATTTGATTTAAAACCTAATTATGTGATCATTATGTTATGAGCTATTAGCTATGTAGACTGGTTTTTATTATTAGGTCTCATATATGTTAACCTATAATGAGTTAAGTTAATCAATCTTATTGACATAAGAAAAGATTCCTACTCTCTACTTATGTATATTGCATTGCTAACCCACATAACAAGATTTATCTAATATAATAGGTTAAGAGAAAAGTTCTCTCTTACATCCAACGATCTTTGTAAAATATGTGATATCATTGTTAATTTGTTCCATGTGCCATAATAAATATGGATCATAGGGATCAGAGCATTGCACTAGGTACATATTCCTATACATAAGTTGTTATATTGTCACAAACTAAATTTTATAAAAATTTATTACTACTTAAAAAAATTAATTCATATAATTAAATTTATTAAGTCTTACTTACAACTTAGATAATGAGATTTAATAAATTAACTGTTTAAAAAATTTTATGAGTTAGCAATATATTTATTATATATATATGTATGTGATTTTTAACGTGATAATGTTTGACTTTTTATTTGGCTGACACCATTACGGTTGTCTGGTTAACTTATAACCCAACAGCATTCGTTTGCCAAAATTATCCGACAGAATATTGTAACATTAATTTCAGCCAAACAAAATTACCATGAAGGAATGTTACAGCATGACGGCAATATCAGCCTGCAGGTAATAAGCCACAAATAAATTGAGAAATAAAAAACATGTTACTAATAACTTTGGCACTTTACTGAATACCTTTCTATATTGAATATTAATTTGTAAGAAGCTAGACATTGTCGTTGGGAGAGGAGGGAATGTCTCCCCTTTAGCAAGGACTCAGCCTCCCCAAAATTTATTAATCATACGAAGATAGTGACTCCGCCATATCACCATATTCAATGAACAACTCAAGCAAAATAATCATTTCTTGCTAACACTCTTTCTTTTGCCACTAGCTCTGTTCTTTTTCTTTTTTTTTTTTTTTGTTGAAATGTGTTTCTTATATCTCTATTTAGTAAAATATATTTATTTAAAATTAAATATACATATGCATAATTTTTTTATTCATTGTTAGAAATTCTATTTTTTTATGGTGACAATTTGTTAAAAATATAAAATAAACTTATTATTAGATATTCGATTAACAGTTGAAGTTTTTGAGATCATTTAATCACTCCATAACACATTACATTAATTTGTTTTTTATAAAATAAAAATTAAAAGTAATGACAGCTTGCACATAAAAAAGAAAAAGAAATTCTAACATAGATTGGTTCAATGGGAACTACATCAATATCCAGCCTGCAAGAATTAGGATTAATTAACATGTTAAAAAGGTTTTACTCTTAGTCTTTCATAATGGTTCTTCTCGCCTGCAATCTGTGTGTCTCGTGTCAGGAAAGATTCTTGCTTGTCTAAAAGTTAATGATGCCAGCAGAAAAAAAAAAACAATTCTTTTTTATATTCAGGTTTTCGCTTAAAAGTTAAAAGAAGAGTGTGGGGCCATCGGATAATACATTTTCTACATGTTTTTCACGCTTCTGCAAGGTATTTATCCCCATAAGGAATTAAACAGAAATTTAAAACTCCATCCAATATACAAAACAAACATTGAATTTATGAACAATTAATTTGGTGTTTTGTCTGTTTAGAGTTTATATTAAATCGAGACTCATTCAGAAAAAGCTGTAATTTTCAACCATATTTATTCATGGAACATGTGCCTATAGCATATGATACAATTGTAAAATAATCTAATAAAATAAATATTTAAATTGATAATTTTATTGACTAGTTTTAAAATTTTTATATATTTTCACAAAAAATTGGAAAATCAATATTAAATTTTTTAATACTAAATTCAAAAACAGGTCTCCAAAGAAAAGCTTTTTTTTGGACCCCCTTTTTCCAAAGAAGGTCTATCACTACGGGTTTGATTTCTATTAAAAGTACTTAAATCATCTCATACCTTAATTATATATTCTCTAATTAATTTTATCTCTGGCAAGAAAAGAAATTGAATAGAAACAAACAAGAATAAAAATAAATTAAGCAAACTACAACTAAACTCTATTTTTGTCTTTTGAAAATAATTAATGGCTTATAAATATATCATTACCAATTATTTCAATTGTTTAATTATTTTATTAAATCAAATTATTTAGTCAGTTGATCTCACATTTTTCTTTAACCTTTTATGGGTATAAAAAATACAAGCACAGATCATGCTGAAAAATACATAACTTTTTTCCGTCAGAGATGACTTTAAATTTGTTTTTTTAATATAATTATGGTAATGAACTTGCCAAAGCTCAAAAAGTAAAATTTCCATATAAATATATCATTTATAATTTCAATAAGTTCCCACTTCTTTTTGTTCAGTTACTTGTTTACACTTTTTTTTTCTAAATGATAGTGGCACAAATCACACTATACTTTATATATGTCTTCATGGATATAATAATTTTCCCATACTAAATTTTTAAAGTTTAGATGCAATAATTCTTCATGTATATTTACTCCACTAATTTTTATTCTCTAGAAAATTACGATAATAATTTAAGTTCCAAATCAAATTATTAATTAAAACAAAACACAAAGCTTTTACTTGAATTTGTTGTTAACATTGATTGATTGAAATAAAAGAATGTTTATTTTCTCAATTTCACACCTTGTAGATAGTGCTACTATTTATGAAAAGAGTGGGCTGAATTGTCTTCATAGTAGCATATGAAATTTGGATCACTTAATTTTTATTTTTTTAATTTTAATAATTTATTCTTATTTTTTATGTTTAAATAAGAAATTTTATTTTATCATTAATTTTATTTTTTTTTATATTTAAATAAGTGAATTTTATTGATCATTAATTTTATTTTTTCAACTTTAACTATATTTCTCTTACTGTACGTAATAACTTAAAAGCAAATATCATTAGGCAAAAAAGGCTTGGTGCTGTGCTGTCAATTCTTTTTGGAATGGTTTTTTTATTTTTTTTTTCTTTTGGGTATCGTTGTACTCTCACTTCTGCCTTCATCGGAGGCTTGAGTCAGTGCAGTATCTCACGCTTCGAACTCAAGCAAGGGAGGTCGCTAAGGTGGCGTTTTCTGATGAAGACCTTGCACGTGTGGCGGAGTGCCGCGTGTCTATAGTTTGTAAAATAAAACACAAAAAATTCAAGACAATAATGAATAATCTAATTGATGATTTAAAAAAAAAAAAATGAACACATTGTAATGGTGGGGTACGGGAACTTAGGAGTTTGGAGGTGTTGATTTTTATATATAAGTCGGTAGTGGTGCTCTATTCCACCATGTTATGTGCATAGACTGACTCTTTCGAAGACTCTTTCTGATTCTTGATCGTTTGCTTTAGCTTTCTCTCCATCTGGTTCTCCTTTCTCTGCATATCAAGCTGAACCCTTCCTGTGTTGGGGAATCAGTTTCATACTTTCCATTCGCCTTTTCTGGCATTTTTCTGTTTTGGTTGGGTTTGATCACAAATGGGAAGGCAACCTTGCTGTGACAAAGTTGGATTGAAGAAGGGCCCATGGACTGCAGAGGAGGACAAGAAGCTCATCAGTTTCATCCTCACTAACGGCCAATGTTGCTGGAGAGCTGTACCTAAGCTAGCAGGTCTCCTTTGTCTGCTCCTCTCCTTCCAGCGCGGCCAATTTTCATTTTTATTCTATAAAAGAGAACAAGAAATGAGCAACTTTGCCGATTCCATTTCGAATTTAGCTTTGAAAGCTTTTAATGTTTCAAAATTTTTGCATCCTGGTTAATGGGTTTGGCCCTTTCTCCTAACTGAGCTGTCGGCGAGTGCTCAGCTCCTTTATGTGCTCTGTTCATGTGTTTTCCATTCTGTTCCCATTCAAAGACAAGGAAAGCCAGCATTCAAAATTGACATAATCTGGTCTTAGCAGTATAAAAATTTTTCATAATGCTAAAGCATTTTTATTACAAGTCAGCAAGAGATATCAAAATTAATCTGCATATGTTGCTGTTTTTTCTTATTTTGGAGAGGTGGGGGGGAGGTGTTGGCTTCAGAAAAATCCAGGGGTGTGAACCTTCAATTTCTTTAGCAAAGAAGGAAAAAAATTTAGCTTCAAATGCAGAAGAGAAGTAATTCTGGTTATGACTGCATGCAGGACTGTTAAGGTGTGGGAAGAGTTGCAGGCTGAGATGGACAAACTACCTGAGACCAGACTTGAAGAGAGGCCTTCTATCAGAATATGAAGAGAAAATGGTTATTGATCTCCATGCTCAACTTGGCAACAGGTTTTTTCCCCCATCATCACTGCCTTTTCCCCTGTTTCCTCTGTTTTAGCATGCTTAATTGTCCTCCATCTTGAAGTTTGAACCCATTTAATAAAATAATAGGCACAGTGCAAATGTGCAATTAGCATTATTTAAGAAATGCTTTAAACAAAAGTAAAGGTCTTCTAATCACACCACAAGCAACACCTTAATTGAATTTGCCATCTCTAAATTATACATGCCCTTCATGCTGAACTTTGTTTATTCATAACAAAGAGAAGAGATGGTCCCCGTAGCAGCACACAATTGCTAGGAAACAGAGACGTATAAAATTTTAAGACCAAGACTTCTCTTTCTCTCTCTTCTTTCCTTTAGGTAAGAGAAAAGAAACTGTACGTGCTTGCTGTTCTTTAAATTAAGGACAAAATTTTCTCATTTCGTAACTTCTATGGCATTATAAGATGGACCTTCCTAGTGGCTATAAAGTCAGTCTTCCTTTAAAGTAATTCAAGTATTCCACACAATATTTTTATATTCATATTTTTATATCTTCAAGTTTATTTATTTTATTTATTTTTTAATTTTTTAATAAATATATATTAAGTTACGTCAGATACATATTCTAACACATAAGACTATAAACATAACTCTACAATTTTCTTATTCCGCATGGGCCATATCATGGAATCTTTCTATTTTCTTCTTTGTCCTTTTTAATTTTTTTTCGTCTTCTTCTGCAGATGGTCTAAAATTGCATCTCATCTCCCTGGACGAACTGATAATGAGATCAAGAATCATTGGAACACCCACATAAAGAAGAAGCTTAAGAAAATGGGCGTTGATCCTGTCACCCATAAGCCTCTCCCTATCGCAACCGAGCAACCTCAACCAACCCCACAAAAGCAACAGCCAAAAGAATTAGTACAGCAAGAAGCGCAGCAGCGGCAGGTGTCTATGGCAGTTGACCTTAAATATAAACCTGAAATTGATAATAACTATAAAGAGCCAGAGAAGCCAGAGGCCTCATATGAGTCTTCAATCTTGAGTGAAGCCAAAGAGGAGGACAAAATTATAATATGCCCATTTGACACAATGGAGTTTATCAATGGGTTCTGCACAGATGAAGTGCCAATTATAGAACCCCATGAGATTCTAGTGCCCTGTGATCCTTCTTCATCAACCTCTTCATCAGTATCATCATCTTCTTCAAATTCATCCCTTTTCCTTGACGACCTGCAGCTCCTAGAGTTTGAGTGGTCTTGTAATTACAGTGACAGTAACAATAACAATATTAGCAACAACAGCAGCAGCAGTGCGGGCTTGTGGGTTGATGACTTTATTAGCAGTTGGGATTGGCCGATTGATGATAATGATGGTGACAGAAAGCAAGTGTTTGATGCTCCTCTTAGTCAGTACCCAAAAATGGTCATGGATCAAGAATCTTGGGCATATGGGTTATTTTGATTCAATTTTTTTCCTTTATACCTCTTCTGTTTCTTTCATCCTGGCTTCCTTGTAATTTGGTTCTAAGTTGTTACAAGAATAACAACAGTAAATCAGGAATCAGGGAGAACCTCCCAACTCTGGGTTTAGCATTATCCATTTTCTTCTTCTTTTTTTTTTTCAACTTTTCACATAAGTAAAATATCTGTATATGATAATGGGAACATGTTGGTTTGCAGTGTTAATCTGGTGACATCATGCTTACTTCTTTGCAATGGAGAGTTTATTTAAGTCCTTGTCTTACTGTTAATTAAATTCAATTGCGTAACATTTCTCACCCTAGGAAGTAGGGACTACGTTAAACAATTACCAGTAAATGTTTAGTTTATAGTTGAATTATTTTGGTATGATTAAAATGATTTTAAAAGTAATTGTAATTTTTACCCATTTTTTAGTCAAACTAATTGAAATTATTTATAGCATATGTGTCACACAATTATCAGACACCTTGCCCGCTCTTTTCTTTTTGTCCTGTTTTGAACAATGACATCTTACCAATTAATGACATTTATTGAAGCAAATTGGCTTCTGCAGTCTGATATACATATAGGTTCCATCAGAACAGCTCATAATTACTTCATAAAACAAATAATAAAAGTAAAGCCGCATTGGCATTATTATGGTACAGTGATTTTGATGTTATTTTTAAAATTTTTTAAAAGTTTATGTTTAAATTTAAAATTATATATATATATATTAAAAATTTTATCATTCAAAAAATTAATAGTAAAATGCTTTTAACAGATAGAAACAAAAAATGAGTGAGTATTTCTTTGATTGTGGCCGAGATTTGTGCACAAGATGTCATATAATAAACTCTATTCAAAATATAATAACCTCTATTCAAAGAGAAGCTTTAGATTGTCTGCAACTTTTTTAATTCCTATTCCTATTTCTTTTTTATATATTTCTTGCAATCATATTCTGCCAGCCAGTTTTTGTTAAATTAAGCAATGCACTGTCCTCCCAAGCTATTTCTATATTCAGAGATAAAGGGTACAACCGCAGCTCTTTCATCCAAGCACCGCCAACTTTAAACAGTAATCATCACGGGTAATGGATTTGGTTTTGTTTGGCTTTTTTTATTTTTCCTTTTTTTAAATATTTCTTGTGTTTTGACCTATCACGCTCGTTCCTTTCTCTCCTTTTTGTGGCTAATTATGAATCACACACTGCTAGCTACTTGGACCATGTGGATGGCTGCTTCAGAAGGCGGTTTCAAAAGGCAAGGGTACTGTTGAACCATTCATTCATGAGAAATACTATTTCAAAATCTATCTCGAGGATAATAATAATTTACAAAACTAGTAAGGTTTGTTACGGCAAAAATTGATAGTATTTTAAGAAGATTTAATATCAGTGTACATAAGTTTAAATTTTAGGGAGATCTTTTTTAAAAGAAAAATATTATCTGCAACTCCCTCTTCAAACAAGAATTAATTCTAATTCAATAATAATATAATAATAAGTCGTTGAGAAATAAAAATAAAAGACTCCAAGCAAATAATTTTTATATTTTTATAATTTAATTTGTAAAATTTAATAAATATTATGATTTAAATTTGACATAAGAATTAGATAGAAATACAATTATAACTCATTTATTTAATTACACTTCTAAGAATACTTGATAAATTAATCTGTTTTCTCCCACTAATAAATAATTTTGCCTTGTTGTCAATTTTCGATGCCAATATAATAACTGCAATTTGAAATATAATTTAACATACTTGTTCAATTGATACAATGACAGAATGAGATCAATTCAAAGCAAAAATATACCAGTCAACCAATTTTTTTTTTGCTAAAAAATAAAGTATGTCGCTGTAGTCGAAAATCAAAGTTTCAAACCTTTTTTTGGAAATCTTTTAATACAGAAGGTTGTATTAATTACTATAGTTGATTAGTGAAGGTATTAATGAGAATAACTTGTACAAATAAATTAAAAATGCGTATGTATCGTAAATAATATATATTATTGACTTAGGGATGGCAGCTAAGTAGTGACCGCTTGGCTAGATTGCGTTATCGTGTAATTTAAAAGCGTAGACTACGAGTGACAGTGATATTCGTGTACAGTACAACTGTCTGCCTACACAAATTATAATACTCTACTCATTAATTATTATTCTTCCATCATATGTATGTATTCATTTACACTCGTTCGTCTTAAATAGTGAAAGAAGGTAAAGTTTTCCATCTCAACCCGAGCTGTCTAATCTAATATGGTTAAGAGATTAATTTTAGGAAATAAAAAAAAAATTACTGTCTTTTAAGAGAAGCAAGAAAATTCAAATACGAAATGGAAAAAGAATAGTCTTAGTAAAGATTACATAAGTGCGAACTAATAAAACTTTGATTAAGATGTCGGTATTAAGAATAACATCTAAGGCGACGAAAGCATAGAAATCTTAACCCAAAACAAATAATTTATGTTGATGCTAGGCATATTATATGATCAAATCTTTGTTAGGAGGACTGTGCCCATCTGCAGGTTGGCATCCACCTCAGTTGTTTCAGGCCAACAGGACATTATATTATATTATATCATATTATATTATATTATGTTATATATATATATATATATATATATATATATATATTTGCCATTGTACGTTATTTTTTCTCAATTTACGTATAAGTGAAGATAATTTTTTCTGTATATCTTAAGTATGAATTTGGGGCATGTATTCCACGGACTTTGACATGAAGGTAATTTAGCTGAATCAAATCATTATCTATGTAATGGGGTTCACTCTAGCAAATACAAACGTCCTTGGTTATCAAGAAATAGAGCCAGCTGCCTGAATTCAATATCTGTTTTGCAAGTAAAGATACATATAACAAGTTGTCTTCAAAGTTTGTTTCCTCTGGTAAACATAGGGTCCATCTCCTTTTTCCGACCCCGATGGGGTTGCCATCTTCTTCTTGAACAGCTCACCAATATTTATTCTAAAGAATGCAGAGGTTGAAATTTCGTCCAGTTTCAACAATGATTTATTTACACCCATTTTGTATGGCTTTTGACAAATTTATGTGCGTAACTTGATTGATTACTTCAAAGTTCAAACGTTAATCGTCCTTAACTATTTGGATAAGTTTGATAAATGAATAAGGTTTTATTTGCCCTATTCAATTTGATTTGCAACAACGTTGCTGCTTGGGCAAAAACGTTTTAACAAATCGAAGATATAATGTTCATTAACTAGATAATAAATTGTCTATTGTTTGTGTGATTATATTAACGAATGAATAAATTATTCAATCTCCATCGTAGACTTTTTGCCACTTAAGTTCTTTTTAAATTGTAAAGTTAACATGCTTTTACCTTAAAACCAAGACTTGTGTAGTTTCTGTCTTATTTTAAGTTTTTTACAAGGTAAACTTTCTCTTCTCTGCTTGCCACTCACCCCAATTGCTCTGCTTTCTTTTTTTTTTTTTTTTGGTAATTTCTCAATTTTGTGAATGAGTGTTCGTGTTCAATTTACTCTGTAACTTTTTCTTGTCATTATTAATAAATATTTAAATTTTTTTCCTTTAAAAAAAATTAATATGCAAATTATTATGTGAAAAAGCTTGTCTGCATCGCATAGCACACTTGTTGTAAGTCCCATTGTTTCATGTTCAATTTGTATCAGATAGTTGAATTATTTATTTCTTAATTACATTTTACTACTTACTAATCTTATATCACATTGTCATTGAATTTTTATATATTAATATTTAATTCAAGTTTGAAAAGTTATTTTCAAAAGTTTATCTAAACATATGAATAATCTCTCTCTCTCTCTCTCTCTCTCTCTTTTAATTAGATCTGTTTAAAGTGTAGAAGAAGAATAGTTTGAAAATTCTGGCTTTTCTGAGATATTTATATTTCTTGGTCAACAGTAGTAGATGTCTGGTCGAAGACTGTTTTCTACATTAATGGCTGTGAGAGAATACAAGATGATTTAAAATATTATTCATGATATTGACAAAAATACAAAGAAGATTTAGTCATTGAGAAGCCCACAGTTTACGTTATGTCCTATTGCTTTCAATTTATATATCAAATGGAGCCTACAATTGACATTCCAAAAAAATACAAAGATGGTTTAGTCATTGACGAAGTCATAAAAAGAAAATATTTTTCTTTAATTTTTATACTATAAAAATTCAAATTATTAAATATATTAAATTTACTAAATTATAAAATTTACTCATCTAATCTCATATGGTTTATGGTGAGAATTATGTGTATTTTTGTTAATAGAAAAAATTTTCCTCGAAAAAAAGGTTTAAAAATTATATAGTTAAAAAAGAAAAAAAGAAATGTTACTGTCGCTGAAAAATACCCGGAGAATCTGTGTTTCAAGTGACTTTTGATAATTACTTATTTGAGGTCACTTTTGTTTCAAGATTGATGATCACCGCTAGCCTACAATTGCAACTTGCAAATGAATAGCTCAAAACGCGTAAGAAAAATTAATATACATATATATATATTAATTTTTTTTTTTTTTACTCTCTCCTCATATTACTTTTATTTTTTTTCTTTTTTAATATTTTTAATTTACTCACGTTATTAAATATAAATAAAATTTGAATAAATTATTATAAGCGACTTATTTCTATATATATATATATGTGTATGTGTATGTATGTGCGCGTTTACATAAATGAACAAGAGACCAACAAGGTAGAATTCTCACTTCCAAAGATTGATCATTCAAAGACAATGACATGTGGAAGTGGAGCTGACTATCCCAATCTTATACGGAGGGAATGGAGAAGTTTTAAGATATGTAAGTATATTACGCTACACATTTTAATAGTTTAGTCCTTAAAAAAAAAAAAAAAAGAGTAATAGTACCGTGACAAAATAATATTAGGAGGTAATCAGGGAATCCCACCTGACATGGATCAATGTTTCATTCAATGATGGAGGCGTCACCAGAATAAGTATGGAAGCTGTCACACATTACTATGATATCAGAGAAGAATGTGGATGTCCTGATATATGTATATATAAACATGGCACTCTTATACACTCCAATAAACTAATCTTTTAGAAAGGATATTGGTCCCGTGAAATAACACTGTTCAATTTGTGCCCCTCGCTGAAGCCTTTGACAATGTGAAAGGGATCTATCTCCTTCAGAGGTTTCTCCTTTACAACTGGTTTAATTTCTTATGTTATGACTTGCAACTCTCTTTCAACTTTTAGAAATTGCTTACTCGCACTCCTTTTGGCACTTCTTGTCTTCGCATCCACACAAACCAACTTTCATGGTCTTCATATATTGGCAGTTTCCTGTATTCAAGATTCTCATCTCATAAAATCTCTTGTGGGCACGCTGCACTATCCATGCCCTTTCGTTTCAGTTGACTTAGAAAAAAAAAAACAATTAGGTATGTATACTTACTAAATATAATTTCAAATAATCATAATTATAATTATTAACGATATAAAATAATATATAGATTACTACTTGATAATATTTGAATTTAATTTAATTAATAATGTTATATAATAAAATATATTTAAATTATAAAATAAAAATTATATATTATTTATGTTTATAATTGATGCTATAAATTCTACACATGTATAATATATGCATTGTTTGAAATATTATTAAGATGCCAACTCTTCTATTCATATGTAAAGTCTTACACAAAATATATACATAAATTTTAATTTTGTCCTTTTTATAAATTAAATATTTATTTAAAAACTTAAATTATTAAATAATATAACTAAATTGTATAATCTAAAATTTAAAAATCCAAATTTACGTGGGGAAACATTTTTTCACAAATTTACTTGTGAGTGGGTCTCACTTAATTAAAAGCCACACGTAATTTGAGAATATGAAATCAAAGGACATAGTATTTTATATTTGCTTTTCATACAGACTTTAGAGGAGTGTTAGTTCTCTGTAGCTGCTGCTGCTACAATAAAAATGAAAAATATTTAAAGTTAAAATGGTGTGTTTTAACTTTAAATATTTTTTGTCAGCTAGGTAAATTTATCATTTCTCAAGACTTTATCACAGCACCTTCCTTGAATTTTTCAACACAAGATTGCCCTAACAATATTGGATTAGTAACATTTTTTTTGCTTTTTTATTCTACGACAAGACAAAGCAACCACCTAACTACAGCTCACTCTCGGAATTGTTCTGCCCAAATTAAGTATCCTCCACAATAATAAGACTTATCTCTCCATGGACATCCTTTAGAGCCACTAAACGAGCTTCCCTTATTCTTCCAAGGCTAGCCAATTCATTTGGATTGGCTACATTTGGCCTCATGGATTGAGAAATTTCATTGGGCAATGCTTCCAAAAGTGGTGGCCATTAGCTGCTGTAATAAATTTAGATATAATAAGCCGACACGATGTGACAGTCAGTGCGGAACGGTACCCAATCATCACCATGCGCATTAGTCTCAGAACTCATTGCCAGAGCAATGATAGTTGTCTTAAGGATTTCGTACGTAAAGAGAAATAAAATAAAATAATCACTGTCCACACAAATTTATTTAAATAATAAGAATTTAAATATTTTAAATAAATTATTTTAAATTTAATTTAAATTTTATATATAAAAATATTTATTTTAAAAGTTTATTTGTTTTAATATTTTAAAAAAATTATTCTTTTTTATTAAATAAATAATACTTTAAAAAAATTAAAAAATATTGAATATAATCATTTTATTTTACCTTTCGCAACATATATTTAGTGGATTAAAAATGCTGGGCTTGATTTTCCACCACCTACTGTTTTGCAATCGCTAGGTGATGTATAACTCACGTAAAAAGACAACTGGAAGGCTTCAAGAGCGACAAAAATTAAACTTCGCAAAAGTCAGAAAACCTCTAATCATTGTCCTATTATTATAATTGCACATAAACAAGATAAAATCATTGGTCCAGCAAATACATACGCAGTCGCATGGCCAAAATATATGTAGGGCCAAAATAGTTTAGTATAAGGTTTTAATTTATAAAATGTCTATATATTTATAATTTTTTTACAAAAACATATCAGTTATAAATTAAGACATTAACATAAAAATATCTGAAATTTTTTTAATATTTGAAATTGCCAATAATTAAATCAAAGTTATTGTTAATATATAATGAATTCACCTTCTATCTTATTCAAAAACTTTGAACATATTTATTTTAAAAGTAATAATCTAGAAATAAGTATAATAGTTAGAAGAATCAAATATTTTTAAACCAGTATGCAGTTTATTTTTATTTTTCAAACTATCCTGATAGGCTGTTCAAATTTAAAAGATTGTAGAAATATTAAAAATAAAATGTTGAAATTGAAACTTTAACCTAATATTTTCTCATCACTAAAATTACTATGTACATTGGCAGGCCTACCTAATGGTTGTGGGCTACCTTTTCTAAATTTTAATGTTAGGGATATTTCTTTTACATTATTATCTCATTAGCCATTTTTATTGCCCCAAAGTGCCATTTAAAAATTGGATGTAATTGGAAATTTTGTTAGATAAAGACTATTATAATATTCTTTTTGTATAAAAATTGCTTATCCTTCATTACTTTGTATTGAAATCTAACTACATTACGTCTTGTGATCTTTTTGTGTATATCTAGTATGATGTATGTTTATAGCTTCAACTACTCAAATTTTCTAAGTCCGTCCCACTATGTGTAGAGTACTTAATATAGAATAAAGCATTAAATTTCATTGACATGAAAAGCTAAATCTATTTCTTTTTTATTTTTAATTATAAACTAATCAATTGTTCAATAAATTACTAAATCACTATTAATATTCTAATATGTGTGTCATTTGATAATTTTAGCATAAGATAATTACATTGTTGATTGGTTTGTGGTACCAACATATAAGTTATATACAACTTTATTTCAGCTTTATACTTTGAGGGAGCCACATAATTTTTATATAATATTTTGCTTAAGTTTAATAAAATTTTTTAATATAAATACCAAAAATCTCAAAAATTCTATGGGCCATGGTTCCCCGCTCCTAGACACTACACATATCCCAATTAGTTAAGGGTTCATTTTTTGTATAGGAGAAATTGTTAAAAAATAAGCATATGAAGACATCAAAATATGATTTTGAGATGTAAAAGTATACTATCTTGAGTGTAATGTTAAACCCTAAACCCTAAAAGTAAGGTACCCTAAGATACAACAAAGCCTCTTGAAACTCTTTTTAGAGAAAGTGAATGTATGTATTGAAATCAATTTAAAATTCTCAATTTATAGACATAAAAAAGCACCTTTGAACAATTGTATTTATCAAATTTTTAATAAATATGTTTGTCTGTTCATAACAAACATAATTTTCTACGTTCAACAAACATAACTATCTATTCTCAACTATTAGTTTCTAATAGACATAATTGTCTGTTCTCAACAAATATAACTGTCTATTGCAACAGTTGATTTTTAAATAATGACAATAAAATTAAAAGTTAATTTTATTTATTTTTCTTTTAAACTCAAGGCCCCAAGTGCCCATAAAAGACTTTTATATACATTTGATTTAGCAATTTAATTTGAGCTATTTTATGGGTTGTGACCCATATATCATAATTTAACCTTAGCCATGTATTGCCATTTATATAACCTTAAATATTTTTAATTTTGTCCAATGTGGGACTTCCATTTTTTTTGTTTGTTTTACAATCTATTCAACATTCTCCCATTAGTTTGTAAATCTGGTCCTTCACAATAAATATAGTACATATAAGAAGGTACCTTTCAAGTTTAAACTTTCAAATTAGTGTTAAATATGTAGGGATGCTATTGAAGTACTTGGTATCTGAAGATTAAACCAAGACTCCTTGCTTATAGGATCGAAGATATCACACATACAAACTTATTAAAGTTCTTCAAAGAGGTTTTTACTGCCCTAACACCATTTAAATAGCAAGTCCTAAGCAATCTCAATTCTTGTGAACATTTCTTAAGGTAAAACCCATTAAACCTTTGTTGAAGCAACACCACTCCATATTCACATAGGTGGAGTTTATTTCATTGCCTTTGGTAATTACAAACAATCTTTAATCAACTCCATTAAGAGCTATACTCATCCTCTCAAACATAATAGTGAGCACTAGTATTAAGTTTCGTATGAGACTCCTCTTAAATAGTGTTAAAACAGACACTTATCAATGACTTCTTGTTACCTATTAAACTTTAGTAATTACTAGTTTGGTAATTCAAAGTTGGGTTTTCATCATTGGTGTCTTTAGGTTTTAGTTTAGTCCCATGCTATATGTTGTCCTTCACACCATATCTTGGTAAAGATTTAGTTAGAGGATCAACCAAATTATTTGCTAATTTCACATAGAGAATTGAAATGGTACCACTTGATATCAATTATCTAATATAATCATGCTTAGACTAAAACGTCTTGACTTTCCATTATATGTTTTGCTAAAAGCACAAGACATTATAGCCTCACCATCACAGTGTATAGAAATAGGTGGCATTGGTTGTGGCCACACTTAATTTCAAACAACATGTTTCTTAACCACTTTGCTTCCTTTCTTACAGCAGCCAAAGCAATAAAATTTGCCTCCATGGTAGAATGTGCATGGTAGGTTTGTTTCTTTGATGCCCAACATATTGCATCTCCTACTAGTGTAAATATCTAACCTATAGTTGCAATACATTCACCAACTTTTGTTATCTAGCTTGCATCTAAATAACCCTCTAGTATAGTAGGAAAATCTAAATAAGATAATTTTAGGTTTGCAATACTCTTAAGGTAACCTAATACCCTTCCAATTGTTTTGCAATCTTCTATACTAGGGCTATTTGTAAATCTTGACAACTTGTATACAGCAAAAGCAATGTCTATCTTGTACAATGCATTGCATACATTAAGCTTCCTATAACACTAGCATATGTTAATTTTTTATAGGTCTACTAGTATTTGTAACAAGTTTTATACTAGTATCATATGAAGTACTATAATCTTATTTTGAGATGTTTAAATTTGTTCAAAATGTTCTCTATGTAATGAGTGTAAACACCTAATTTTGTCTGGCCCACTTATCAAAACTTTAACATAAATTGCAAACCCCAACTCAAACTAAAAAATAACAAAATAAAATAAGATTAATCCCAAAATACAATTAAACCTAAAAATAAAACCAAGCTCACACACAAAAATAAAATTTAAAATTAAACTAAAATAAAATTAGAAAAATAAAAGATAAGATAATCAAAATTTAAAAATGATAATACAAGATAAATTGAAGAGAAAATAATAAAGAAATAAAGATAAAAAATAATAAAGAGATAAAAAAAAGAGATAAAAGAGGATAAATAAAAGAAAACTAAGATAATTCAAGAATAATAGGAGGATAAAGATAAAAATCTAAAATCTAAAAGATAAATAAAATGTTAGAATTAAAAAGATAAAAAGATAAAAAAATAAGAGTTAAGATAAAGTTAGGAAATAAGAATTTAACTAAAAAACTAACTCTAAATTAAGTAATTATAAAAACACCCACTCATGCACAAGACAAGGGGGCTTTTCACGTAGTAAAAAAAAAGGAGAGAGCTTAGAAAGGATTTTAGCCTACAAGAAAAATTGTACACTCTTCACACCATAAGCATACACCCTTTTTCAAATCAAACAAAGGAAGACACTCAAGGTAAGCCCCTTTCCTCTTTTCTTTTAGATTCATATATGTTGTTCAATTTTAATCATGTAGATCTCATACTTTAATCCTAATATAGTTAGGATTGTTTTTGCTATAGTGTTTGGATAACTTTCATTTTTATTAATCATGGTGTGCATGTATTTTCACATTCTTTCACCCCTTTTATCTTGATTTACTATAAGTCTCTACATGCAAATAAAATCATGTCAAAATTCTGCATATTCTGCACTATTAGCATGCATAGATTCCATCTTAAATTCTACATAATCATGCGCATGATTAAATTCTGCATATGGTGTTTTAATTTTCTGCACACATCTATTTTATACTGTTTTGAATATTCAAGCTTCTATTTCTGCATGGTTTTGTATTCTGTTTAAATAGTTTTGTACTGCATCTTGAACTAAAATTCTATACTATTTTCTGTTTGAAAATTCTGTACATTATTTCATTCTGCACTTTTTGACTTTCACAAATTTTAGACTGCAATTCAACTTTTGCATTTTGTTTCATAAATTCTGCACAAAATAAGTTTTAGCAATCCTATTTCTGTTTTGTTGTTTTGTTTCTGCATTCTGTATAGAATCTTCATATGACTTTTACATACTAAAAATTTTGCATGTTTTGTATTAAAGATTCTGCACATATTTTAGCCTAGGCAATGTTCTTGTTGATCTTCCATATGCATTGATTTAATTTCTGGTCGATTTTTCATGAAATTTGAGCATTGGGATTATCTCTTAAAAAACTCTAGTATCATTACCTTGAGTTCTTCTTTAGTCCTAAGCAATTTTGGCTCTAACTTAGTCACACTAGGTAAGCCACTTTTCTTAAATCCTAATCCTAGTTTCTAGTCAAGTTAGTTAAATAAGGAAATTTTCTTAAAATTATTTAAAAACCCCGGCCTAGAATAGGAGGGAGATTTTTTTAAAATTATTTTAAAACCTCGGCTTGGAATAGAAAAGGGATTTTCTTAAAATTATTTTAAAACCCCAAACTGAAATAGGAAGAGGATTTTTTTCAAATTATTTTTAAAACCCTGGGCTAGAATAGGAAGAAATTTTCTTAAAATTATTTTCAAAACCCCAAACTAGAATAAGAAGGAAATTTTTTTAAAATTATTTTTAAACCTCGGCCTGGAATAGGAAGGAAATTTTTCTCAAAAAATTATTTTTATCTCGATTCGGAATACGCAGGAATTATTTTAAAAAATCTTTAAACCAACTCAAATAAATTAAAATAAATTAATTAGGTCATTTTTGGTACTAAAAGGGAGTTTAGGGTGCTAAATCTTCCCTAAAACGTAACCAACCCCTGAACTCAATCTTTAAAATGTAGACTATTTTAAATTAGGTATCCGATCTCACCTTTAGATAATTTAGGTCGGTGGCGACTCCAAAACCAAATTTTAGGGTCAACAATGAGTTTAACTTAAACCAAACCTATGATCATGCTTAGTAACTTTAATACCCAAAACTGTACCTACCTCATTAAGATCTTTCATTTTAAATTTTGAACTCAGAAACTTTTTAGTTTCATCTATGCCATGCATGTTGGTAGCAGATATAAGCATATCATCAATATAGAGACTAATTATAACCCCATATTCTTTACTAAACTTGGAATAAATACACTTATCATTGGTATTATTTCTAAAACCAAAAGATAAAATTTTCTTATCAAACTTTTCATGCCATTGTTTAGGAGCTTGTTTAAGATCATACAAAGATTTTAGAAGTTTGCATACTTTGTGTTCATTTCCCGGAAGAACAAATCCTTCAAGGTGGTGCATGTAAACTTCCTCCATTAACTCACCATATAAAAATGCTATTTTAACATCCATTTGATGTACACACAATTCATATATAGATGCCAATGCAAAAAGTACTCTAATGGATGTTGTTCTAGCAATTAGAGCATATGTATCAAAATAATCTAAGTCCTTCTTTTGTGTAAAACCTTTTGCAACTAGTCTTCCTTTAAATGTTATTAATGTACCATCAAAATTATATTTCCTCTTAAAAGACCATTTGTTACTAATAGGTTTTGGAGCATGAGCTAAATGAACTAAGATCCAAAGTATTATTAAACATTATTGAGTCCATTTCATTAGTTATAGCTTCCTTCTAGATAGCTACATCTTCAGAAGCTATTGCTTCTTCATAATTTTTGGACTCAGTTTCAATGTTTAATAATATTTTCATCTTTTTAAGAACTCTATTTCTACTTCCTTTAACCCAAAAGGTAATGAAATCAAGATCAAGGCATATTTCTATCCTTGCCCTTTGACTTCTTTTGGATTTAGATGGTTCATTTACTAATTTTCTCTTAACATTATCAAGAAAATCATAAGAATTAGAATTATTTTGATATATGTCACTTTCTCTTTCATTTATACCATTTCTAAGTTCATTATTTTCAGGTGCAAACCCATTTATTTTCAAAAAATTCAACATGAATAGATTCTAGAATAACATTAGTCTTTAAATTAAGAAATCTATGTACTTTGGAATTTTGTGCATAACCAATAAAAACACGTTTGATTCCTTTTAACCCTAGTTTATTTCTTTGAGAATGAGGTAGTCTATAAAAAGTAACACACCCTCACACTTTAAAACAATTCAAATTTGGTTTCCTTCCATTCCAAACTTCATATGGTGATTTATGAGTTTTCTTTGAAGGAATTCTATTATGAATATGACAAGCAGTAAATAAAGCTTTATCCCGTAAGTTATATGATAATTTGACATTTAATAACATAGCATTTACCATATCAACTAAAGTTCTATTTTTCCTTTCTACTAGGCCATTCTGTTGGGGTGTAAAAGGGGTGATTTTCTTATGGATTGTTCCATTTCTTTATAGAATTTATCCAATTTTATAGAGAAATATTCTCTACCTTTATCACTTCAAAGTATTTTAATTTTCCTTTCTTTTTGTTTCTCTAATATAGACTTAAATTTCTTAAATCTATCAAGGCCTCATCTTTTGTTCTTAACAAATATACATATAAAAACCGAAAACGATCATCTATAAATGTGATAAAATATCTCTTCCCTTCTCTTGTTAATTTGCCATTTATTTCACAAATATTAGAATGAATTAAATCTAAGATTTGTGCATCATGTTCTACTTTAGGGAAAAGTTTCTTGTTATTTTTACTTCAACACAAATTTTACATCTATCATTATCAACATGCTTGTAATCTATGCAATTATTATTTGACATATACTTAAGCATTGCATAATCTAAATGTCCTAACTTAGCATGCCATAAAGAAGAATCAATATAAATAGAAATATTATTCATTTCATTCACACTTAACTTAAATATGCCATCAAGGGAATATCCCTTGCCTACAAATAATCTTCTCTTGGATATTACAACCTTGCTTGACTCTAAGACAATTTTAAACCTTTCTTTCAAAGCATACTTGCTGAAACTAAGTTTCTATTAATATCACGAACATGATAAATATTAAGTAGGGTAAGTTTTTGCCCTAGAAGTGAAATTAAGCATAACATATCCTTTTCCTAGAACCTTGGCACAATTGTGATTTTCTATTAGCACTTAACTTTGTTCCTTCAACTCATTGTAGGTTTTGAAGTAAGCCATGTCACTACACATATGAATAGTTGCACCTAAATCAAGGAACTAGTCCATGTTTCTTGATATAAAGTCATGTTTAATTCAGTTACCATTCCAATTTGTATGATGATAACCATTGCTACAAATTCTTTCTCTTCATCTTCCAATAAGTTGGCTAGTTTGGCTTTTTCAGAAGTATTTCCATTCTTCAAATCAATAAGGTTGGATTTTCTATATCTACATTCTTTGATGTAATGACCTTTCTTTCCATAGTGAAAGCAAGCCTTGTTCATTTTATTTTTCTTAAATCCTCTATTTTTTTGGACCTTAAGTTTTTCTTAATTCTTCCCTGTAGACTTGCTTTCATATTTGTTGTTTCTAAATTTTTGAACTGCATTCACCTTTTGTGAATTCTCCTTTGTAGTCATAATTGTTTTCTGAAACCTTTCATCTTTAGCTCAAGTTTCAAACTCAATTTGCAAATGGATTTGAAACTATTCAAGAATGAAGTTCTCAAGAGAATACAATACTTTCTTCCTATACCCATTCCAAGAAGGAGCCAATTAGATAGAATTGTTCTTATTCAAAGAGTATTAGGAATAATGATCTCCAAATCCCTCAATCTAGAAATTAAAATTTGTAATTCATGGATTTAATCCATGACTAGCAGGTTATCAGACATTTTGAAATCAAAATAATTTAATGCAAGAAATTTGTCGGTACCTTTCTTTTCACTTTGATATTTGACTTGTAAAGCATTCCAAATATCCCTTGGTAAAGTCAGATTTAAGTAGAGGTCATAAAGACAATTAGTAAGTGTATTCAAAATGTGACCACGACACACCAATCCGTCTTCCTCATGTTTCTGCCTCTAGTTTCTTACATCATTTGAATATTTTGTAGTTGGTGCAATAATGAGTAACAGATGTTGATCTAGAACACAAAAGACTTTCAAGGTGGTGAGTAGGAATTTCATCTTGTCCTTCCATTTTGTGAAATTTGTGCCATCAAATTGATTCAATTTTACTGAATCTTGCATTTTGATATCAGAAGAAATAACAATCTCCATATTGGAATATTACACTCAAATTGTTAGAAAATAAGTATATAAAGACAACAAAATATGGCTTTGAAACATGAAATTACACTATCTTGAGTATAATATTACTTTTGTATCAAAAACAAGTTACTCTAGGATACAACAATGCCTCTTGAAACTCTTTTTGGAGAAAGTGAATGTATGTATTGAAAGCAATTTGAAATTTCTAATTTACAGACATAAAAAGGCACCTTTGAATAGTTATGTTTACAGATATTTGATAAACATGTCTATCTATTCATAATAGACATGATTCTTTATCTTTAACAAACATAATTATTTGTTTTCAACAAATATGACTATCTGTTGTAATAGTTAATTTTTAAATAATAGCAATAAATTAAAAGATAATTTTATTTATTTTTCTTTTAAACTTAAGGCCTCAAGATGTCCCAAGTGCTCATAAAAGACTTTTAAATATCTTTCATATAGCAATTTAATTTAGGCTATTTTATAGGTTATGACCCATAATCATAATTTAACGTTAGCTATTTATTGTCATTTATATTGTTTTTAATATTTTAAATTTTGTCCAATGTGGAACTTCCTTTTTTCTTTGTTTTATAAACTATTTAACAAAAATGATAAATTACTTAATATACATGTACAAGATCTTTGGCTCAAACTCAAGAATTCAAAGAGAAAAATTTCAAAATAACTACTAGATATCACTGCACCATTAAAAATGGCAATTGATTATTAGCTTTTTGAGCTTAGGTACACCATCCTTTCAATTTTTTTATTTGTAAATTTATTCATTTGGTAAGCCACTAGGTGTGTAGTCTAGAAGTGAAAGTTTTTAATATTATTGTTGGAAGATTTGGGTTTGAATCCTTTGCATTTGTAGCAAAAAAATGTATTCATCTGATAACCACTGAAAAAACTAATCAGAAGATTTTTATAATTTGATTATGCATTTTAATGAATAAAGTAGTAACAGTAAAAGTTTACCTATAATCATACTAACTAAAATTATATATTACTCATGATCCATGAATAACAACATAATTAATTTAATATCATTTGCTTTATACATGCAAAAAATACATTTAGGAAAAAAAGTTGAGAACATTTAGAGTTTGTTTAATTTTTAAAATGAACTTAAAATTGAACTTTGGAATAAGAATTCGTCATTGCTGCTATTGTAATTATTGTCAAACCACCACTATTTATTGTTTCTCTTATTGGCATTGATCACCACCATCACCAAGCTATCATACTTATAAAAATTAAGAAATTTGTCATAAATCCATATGTTATATTCGACAAAGTTTTATATTAGCTGTCCACTACTTAACATAACTCTCTTTCTTTATCTAGGCTTAGGATTGACTATGTAAACATAGGCATAATTCCAAATTAGAGGTGTGGAGATAGGCTTTGAAATCAAATGGTTTTCAATTAACATAAAATTTTGTCGAATATGACATGTGGGTTTATGTGTAAAGAAGTCTACTAGTAATAATTTGGAGGTAAAAATTAAGGAGCACGTTATACCATAAGTGTTAAAGTTTCGATATCTTAAATTGATCTTACAAAGTGATAGAGATTGATGGAAATGCCATACACATGATACAAGCTAGGTGGTTGAAATGGAGAAATGCCTCAAGTGTCATTCATGATCATAAAACATCTAACAAGTTAAAAGAAAAATTTTACCAAATTTATATAAGACTCGCTATTCTCTATAATAGTGAGTGTTGGCATTGAAAGGCAAACAAGAGCCAAAAATGAGAGTAGTCAAGATGGATGACTGGGCAAACAAAAAATATAAAATTTAGAATAATTATATTTAAGAAAAAGTTAGTGTTACACCATTGAGGAGAAAATAATAGAAACTTAGTTAAGGTAGTTTGAGCATGCATAAAGAAGATTGCTAGAGACCCATTAAGAAAAGTCAATCAAATGGTATTTAGCCTAATGAATAACAAAGTTTTATGTTAGTTGTTGACTACCTAAGATAAGTTTCTTCCTTTATTTGGGTTTAGGATTAGCTATATAAACATAGGTAGAGTTCTAAATTGGAGGTGTGGAGACAGGATTTGGAATTAAAAGGTTTTCAATTAAGAGCAAGAGTATAGCAAACGGAGAGTTAGCAATAATTTGGAAGTAAAAATTGGGAGTACATCATATAACAAGTGTTAAAATTTTGGTATCTTTGATCAATCTTACAAAGTGATAGAGAGATTGATGAAAATGTCATACGCAAGGTACAAGTTGGGTGGTTGAAATAGAGAAACATCTCTGACGTCATTTGCAATCATAAAATACCTAATAAGCTTAAAAGGAAAATTTACCACGTGCTATGAGACCAGCTATATTTTATGATAGTGAGTATTAGGCATTTAAGGGCCAACAAAAGTGAAAAATGAGAGTATTAAAGATGAGAAGATTAATATGAATAAGTGCACATACAAGAAAATATCAAATTTAGGATGATTGTATTTAAAAGAAAGTTGGTATTGAGCTTATTGAGGAGAAAATAAGAAAAACTTAGTTAAGGTAGTTTAGGCTTGTGCAAAGAAGAGCACTAGAAACTTTAATGGGAAAAGTTGATTAAAATGGTATTTAGCCAAATGAAAAGGGGTAAAGAAAGACCAAAAAGAACCCTTAGAGAGATTGTGAAAAGAAATTTTATGATAAATGACATTCTTGAAAATCTTATTTTTGATAGAATTCAATAGATTGTTTGATTCATGTAGTTGATTTCACTTATGAGATAAGGTTTGGTTTGTTGTTGTCATAAACTCACAATTCTTGTGACAAACACAACCTTCACCACTCCACCACCACCTCCACTATGGGAACCTTATCATTAGAACACCACATATTGCTGCGACCAAATCACTAACACCACTATCATTGTCATAATTGGACCATTGTTGTTCTTGCCATTGTCATCATTATTTTATTATTGTACATGTCACCAATAGTGTTGTCACTAAACTACTACTGCCATTGTTGAACTATCATCGGCTGTTAACTTTGTTTTTTTTTTTCCTAATTCTATGTGTTAATTCTTATATGATTGAAATATCAAATTTATAATTAAAACCCTTCAAATTTCGATAAAATAAGAATTGAAATTACAACTCTAAACATTAATTCTAATTCCAAGAACCAAATGGATTTTAACATATAATGAAGAGATTATTGTAAAGGCATTCATCAACAATCATATTTACATGGTAAAAATGCAAATAATCCTCCTTTAGTCAATTAAGCACTTTTTCAAAAAGACATCCTCAATTTTTAATGTTTGTAATGTACCCTTACATACTCCCAAAATTGAATAATGTACCCTATTCATCAGTATTGCTATTAGCACACTTAACATAAAATCCCAAATTCTTCTCCTCAGTATATCCTAAATGGTCAAACCCAAATTGAATACTTAGAACACTAAAGGCACCCATTGAACACCATTTTCCACTAGAAGCAAATCCCTCTTGCAAACCCCATTTTTCATCTTCCCCAGAACCAAATAGCAAACATGTTTGAAAACCTAACCTTAATTTGCCTCTTCGAACCCAACTTCTCAAGGGCACAAGATAATTAATAGATACAACACTTCAATAATCATTCAATTGGAAATAGATAGATAAGCAACCAACTACCAATTCGTCATGTAAAAGATCAATTGACAATTATTAGTTAAACACTTGTTTGAAAAACAAAAAATAAATTGATGTTCAACTTTTTTGGTTTAGGATGATGGACAATGGGATTTGAAAGAGGGATTTGCTTGTAGTAGAAAAATGATGTCTAATGGGTGCCTTTGTGTTTTGAGAGTAGTCAATTTAGGATTTGACCATATAGAATGTACTAACAAGAATAATTTGAGGTTTCTTGCAAATAGCAATATTGGCTGAAGGGGTATGTTCATTGATTTTGAGAAGATAGGAGGATACATTACAAAATTAAAAATAAATAAAGGTCTTTAAAAAAAATGCATAAGTACAAGAAAGTTACTTACCTTTAGCCTATTTACATTATTGACAATAGTCCTCTTTATCAATATAACCTCATTTATTGCTTTAATATTGAATACTTTTCTTCAGACATTCACTACTTCAAATGAAAATATTTTCATGTACAAATTAGTAGTTTATTTTTACTGCTAAAAGTTTCACTATTAAATCTTTGAGTGTTTATCATTTTTTTATGTATCAAGTACACCCTTATTTGGTATAATTTGTTGTTTTCATAAACATACACCTAAACCTTTAAGGACATGAGGAAGGGGTTCATCTCTTGAAATTTCTTTCTTATACCATTCTAAAATTTTAGTCTCCATTCAACTCCTTCTTCACTCCACTCCATCTTTATTTAGGCGCTTCCCACTAGTAATAGTAAATGTCTTGACAAAGAGATCTTTGGAGCGAGCAAAAAAACTTAGTCCTACAGAGTACATGTCTATTCCATTCAAAATGAAGTCATGTATCCTACTTTTGAATTAATGATTATCTCTAATTAAAAGTACTGACAAATTAAACAGATGTCTTTAGTTTGATTAGAAGATGTAGACACTTCTATAGGATTAAAAATTTTTAAAAGGGAGAATAACTTTCTTAAAATTTAGGATTGGTTTGTACCTTGTTCAAGCCTGGCCAAAGCAATTAGGAACCTCGCTAGTCAATTCCTAAGCTAAGAAAATTTAAGGACACATAAGCATTACTAAATTAAGCTAGTATATGTAAGATAACATTCAAAAAATTTAAAGTGATAATCAATGGATATAAACTCCCACAAATTGAGAAATTGATAATTCCTTTTTGTCAAAAAATTGCAACCCCCGCCAATTGAACCCAATCCAATATGTAGAGTTGTCAATTTCAGCCCGATACAACTGGCTTGTTTGAAACCACCCTAAAAAAATTAAAGGTTAAGTTAGAAAAAATTCAGCTCGAAAAAATGTGGGTTTTTTGGTCCGGTCGATTCTAGGTTAGCCCACCATTTTTTTTTTCACATTTTTCATTTTAACTATTTCTCTCTTCTCTTAAGTTTGCAATCTCTTCTTTCTACATCCACATCAAACAACAAAAATGTATAGAATAAAAAAAAGTGATATGAAAAAAATATTAAGAGCTTAAATAATAAATATTTTTTTAATTGTTGTTTCTATATGTAAAAAAAATACAAAAATTACAAAAATTATGTAAATATAAAAATTTAAATGATAAAAAAGATTTAAAAGTTTATAACTATTTTATTAATTTAAAATTTTAAAATATAAAAATTTATAATTCAAGTTCGGGTTTAGGGTTAGCTTATAGAGTCAACCCAAAAAAGTTAGAATTAGATTCAAATTTTTTTTACCTAAAAAAATGTGGACCTTTTTCTGACCCTAACAAAATAGGTTTAGGACCAAAGCGGGCTACTACATTTCACAACTCTACCAATATAGTTTGTTGTTTGAATATTCAACTATAAAATTGTAAGTATATTATTGAAGGTATGCCTGTATTGAATTTATAAATTATATATGTAAATTTATAAAATAAAAATTTTAAGAGTAAATATATTTCACTCTTTGAGGTTTTTCTAAATAAAACTAAATTTCGTTTTGCACAAAATTTACATTCCACTCTAATTTGACCATGCTAACTAACTTCATATGAGAATCTTAATAGAATATTCTTATCCTAAGTGATTTGACATTATTTTTACATACATTTTTAAAAAATTAAACTTTAGAAATTAGAAAAATTAGTTATAAGAACCTTACACACTAAAAATTATGCTGAAAATATAAATTAGGACCAATTAAATAATCATCTATTTAATATTTATAATTAATC
The DNA here is from genome assembly GCA_037013595.1 of Dicorynia guianensis. NCBI lineage: Eukaryota > Viridiplantae > Streptophyta > Magnoliopsida > Fabales > Fabaceae > Dicorynia > Dicorynia guianensis. The sequence continues at coordinate 15,197,745 of JASUAB010000002.1, read as the reverse complement.
TTATAATTTATTTAAGGCCAATGTTCATAAAGTCTTAACCCTAAAACTTTAAATACAACATGACATTATATCATAAAATCTAATATGGTATATCTTAAACCCTAAATACTAAAACTCTAAAACATTAATACACTCCATCATAAAAACTATAATAACAAAATCTTACACTATATGCCCTAAAACCCCAAGTGCAATAGGAAATTAAATTTTAGACTCTAAAACTAAAAATCATAATTATCCTAAAATTTTTAATCTTAAATCATAAACTCTAAGACACTAAACCTCAAATCTTAAGATAATTATAAATATGATATAACATTAAACCTTAAATCCAAACTTTGAATAATAAACTCTAAAACTAAAAACCTAATCCCTAAAACCCTAAACTCCAAATCCTACAATTCTTAATCCTAATAAATTTTTAGCATTTAGGATTTTATAGTTTAGTTATGATTTAGATTTTGTTTAAGGTTTTTTATTTTGAATTTAGAGTTTAGGATTTCAAGTTTTAAGTTTAGAGACTTTGGGGTAAGGGTTTAATGTCATATTGTGTTCAAAGTTTATAATTTTATAAGTTAGGCTTTGAGGTTTTGAGTATAGGATTTTAAAGTTTAATGTTTAATGCCATATCATATTTAGAGTTTGAATTTAGGATTTAAGGTTTTGAATTGTAGATTTTAAGATTTAATATTTAATACTTAATATTTAAGATTTTAGCTTTTAAGGCTTTATAAACTTTGACTTTAAATATACTAATTAATTAATTAAACATATTGAATTTATAATTATGTGCTTCATAATAAAATTTTTTCAAGATATTTTTATGTAAATATTAGTTGTATGAGATCTTTATAATTAGTTTCTTATTTTTTTAATTTTAATTTTTAAATATATGTAACATTAAGAAATGATATTTTGTAAGACTTTTTGATAAAAATTAGTTAATATGATTAAATTAGGGTAAAATATAAATTTTAGACAGAAGTTTATATGATTTTAGAAGAACCTAAAAAGAGTACAATATATTTTATTTATTTTCTAAATATAGACAATAAAATAGGCAAATATATTTTATTCATTTTTAATAATTTTTTAATAATTCATATGAGATAATTTAAATAATAATAATAATAATATAATGTGATTATATATTATTTTTATATACATTCTCATATTTTTATTTTTTTTATTTCTCTTAAATATCAAATATTTTTTAAAAAATTTTTTAATTATCACTTAAGTAAATTGTTTGACTGTCACTACTACTCGAAGATTTCACATTTTCTCTTTCCTAATATAAACCACACACGGGAAAGGCGCGTGGGGTTGGGAAGAGAAAGGAATCCGAAGATGTAATCCAAACGTGGGAAAGCGAGGGGTAGGTTTTGCTACAGAAAGCTGAGAAAAGTCCGGAAAACTTATATTCATTCGGTAGGTATACATGGGAGTCTTAATAAATAATAGGGTAAAATACATAGAACTCTTCTGAACTTTAGGTCGATTTTAAAAAATCCTTCTGAACTTTAAAAAGTTTCAAATGACCTTCCTGAACTATGAAACGTTTGCAAGAAACCCCTTCCGTCAACTTTTCCGTCAAAATTTAAAAAAATGACGAAAATGACCTTCATTGTAAAATTAAAAAATTGAAGGCTGTGAATAGTAAAATTTTGGAGTTTTAACATTGAACCTTAACCCTAAAGCCTAAAACCTAAATTCTAAATTTTAACCCTAAAATCCTAAACCCTAAACCCTAAAATCGTAAAATCCTAAACCCTAAATCCTAAAACTTTAAACCCTAAACCCTAAGCCCTAAACTCTAAATCTTAAACCCTAAGTCCTAAATCATAAATCTTAAATCCTAAATCCTAAACCCTAAACTCATAAATCTTAAACCCTAAACCCTAAACTCTAAACCCTAAACCCTAAACCCTAAACCCTAAATCCCTAAACCCTAAATGCTAAATTCCTAAACCCTAAACCCTAAATCACAATCTATATTAGATTTTTTTTTTGGTATTTATGGCAGATTTGAAAATTTTTGTGCATTTGAAGGGTATTTTTATCTTTTTATCAGGTCAAAGTGGAAGTTGACCAAAAAACATCTAAATTTTAACGGAAAACTTGATGGAGGAGGGTATTTTGCAAATGTTTCATAGTTTAAGAGGGTCATTTGTAACTTTTTAAAGTTTAGGAGAGTTTTTTAAAATCGACCTAAAATTCAGGAAGGTTATGTGCATTTTGGCCTAAATAATAAATAAATAAATAATATTTTAAATTTAAAAATAAAAAGTTTAAAGTGAATATTTTTTTTAAATATTAAAAATATAATCATAACAATAATATACTAGCGTGAGTACAACACGATTAGTTAGTCTTGAAGTGAACAGTTTTGTCCACTGTCGCACAGCCCATGTGGGAGAACGAGAGTACGAAAGTCCACGTGTCAACGCCAGAATGTGTGCCCACTTTGATTGACATGAGTCAACGCAATTGTGACGGTGTGCATGAGGTCACCCTAACGAAACTCAACTCAAACCTGCTACTTTTTTATTTTTTCTTTTTTTTCTTGTGATTTTAAAAAAAAATTACTTTTATGAAATGTTAAAAAAAAAAAACACTAACCGTTCGAAAATTATTAAATATTTAAATTTTATAATTTAATATAAATTTTAATAATATAAATACTTTTAAATAAATATTTAACAATATTTCGTTTAAAAAAATAGTAAACTGGTGATTTGACCGGCCTCTAACTTACTTGGGTTGGTAAAATACATCTGTTTTGTTGGAATCTTGGCGTTCATGAATTTCTCCGCCATCGACAGAAAAGTGGTTGTTGGACAAAGACGTCACGAATTTGGGGACTTCAATTTCAATGATTTATCAATAATTTCTCAACATATTACCATCACAATCATGAAACAAGATTTGGATTATTTAAATTTTTTTAATTTTAATAATTTTTCCTTTTTTTCTTTCACTTTTTTTTACTCCTTAAAACAGAAAATCTTAATCCCATAAAATACTGTTTCGCCAAAAGAAATAAAAGGAATAACTTTTGTGTAATGTTCGAAATGAATGATTACAAATTTTGAAATAACCCTTTTATGAATGATTAGGATCACCCCATTGTTGTCGGAGCAGAATCATTGGCTGTGATTGTATAAAAAATCAAAAGTTTCCAAACGAGAAACCCGAAAGTAAAGATTGTGTTTGGTAGGAGGTAAAACGCTGAGCTTGGTCATTTCAGAAGCAGCGGTCAGATCGGAGGGTCAATACATATACGAGACTGTAAATAATGGTTGTTTCAGTTTCATTGATAGAAGTGCTTTTTAGTTAATCACAAACATAATCACAAGTATGATTATTTACTATATAACCCGCAATTGACCCTTTGCTGTGGACCCCATTCTCATTCGGTCAGTCAAAAAGTAAGTAGGTAATTGTCACATTACAGCAGTGCAAAATACGAACATATTTCATCCATAGTAATCAAGAGAGGAGAATCTAAACAAGCTTAATGATAAATAGGGCTGATTTGCCTTGATTAGTACGCATTGGAAAAATTTTTTAGTACTCCTATTGTATGTATTTAATTTTGTCAATATCTTTTTAATTAGGGAGTGATTGCTCATTGAATTTTAAACTAAAGAAGTACTTATAATGAGAGTTCTAAAAATTTTTTGGTAAGCATAATGTCATTATAATTATAGGAATTTGAATAATAACAACAACAACATATATATATATATTAAGGTATTAGGATTTAGAGTTTAGAATTAAGATTTAAGATTTTAAAATTTTAGAATTTAGGGTTAAAGGGCTTTAGGTTATATTTTGTAAGTTAAAACTTTTCATAAATTAAAAGATTCAATATATATGAATTTGTATATAATTATAAGTTACACTTGTATTCTCTTTGTACGCCTAGATCTATGTAAATATACATAGACTCCATCATGACTATCTTGAGTTTAAATTTTCATGCCATTATTGAGAAAAAAAAAAACGGTAAGCAAATATTATACAACTATATAGGTAATAAGTTATAATTATAAATAATCATGTATATAAGTCACGGACTATAATTATTAGGTTAAAATACATAGAATCTTCCTGAACTTTAAGTCAATTTTAAAAAATTTTACTGAATTTTAAAATTCAAATTTTTTTTTTAAAATTGACATAAAATTTAAAAAGGTTCTGTGTATTTTAACTTAATTATTATTATCTTGAAGTTTTTAATTGAGAGACAGTGTACAAAATGTAAAGCAAGTATAGAATAAAAAATATATATTATTCATGTAGTGAATGATTTAAACATCAAATTAGTTACCATGAAAATGAAAAAGAAAAGAGAGAAAAAACAAGAAATAAGAATACGGATGCAACAAAAGAGAAAGAACCTAATAAATTAGGGTTTGAGTCCTAAAGAGATTTTTGTTGAAAGAAAAATATTATTTGTAGTTTTTTTTAGATAGAAATTAAGTTCATATCTAATAATAATGTGAGAACATTTTTTCAAAAAAATTCACGGAAAGGATGGTTAAAATCTTCCTTAGCATCCATAGAAGCATATACAGATCTGGACAAATAAAAAGAGAAATGGGGCATGCCATGGGGAAAGTAGAGCGCCAGAGGAAGAAGATCAAGCCTTTAAGGTTGATAGCATTGTTGATTCGGTAGAAAGGCGAGCGGATATTGTTTTTTTAAGAAAATGGGACAAATGGAGAATGAAGTTGGTAGCTAACGTGTTTGTTTAAATGTCTATGAGAGAAGGGAGAAGGGAATGAGGATAAATGGTGGGACACTTTTTTTTCAGTATTTGAGAATCAGGGCAAAAAAGTGCACAACCGATATGAGCAATGAGTTAAGGCACTGTGCTGAAGTGCCCTTCTTGGTTGGGGCGGTGCTGGTTGGTCTCCCAAAATGAATAGGACGGTCGACCCAAACGCCCATTGGAGGATTTAGTGGTTGTCGGGGCCCCTAATGTGGCCCTCTGATGCTTCCAAAGTGTTTGAGAAAAAGCGTCTTAGAAGGTTTGTTATGTACTCTCTCTACCTGCAACTTCATTATGATTCTAATGAATCAATGCTCCAATGAGTGCATCTTCACAACTTAGCCATGTTATTTTCATTTTCGTGCACAAAAATTTTTTCTTTATCCTAGTTTTGATTCGACCAATGCGAACACAACACGTGGCGCATGAATTCGTAATGCTTTGGTCATTCCCAAGGTTCAAATTTAACATTGTACTCTCCAACTTTCTGCCACCAGAATGACTTAAGCAACATATCAGCTTGACACAATCACACTTTGTCCTATTAGTTTGGTTGGTAAGAAGCTTTTGTCGCTGTCGTTTTCTAGTCCAAGTTTCTCAAGAAGAAATAAAATAATTTTGGGCAAATGTCTTACAATTGCAATTCCAAATTGGGTCTTGAGAGGTTTACGAATAAAACTTTATAGATAATGTGCAGCTCCTCAACTGCATTTGGTTAAAAGTGCCATAGACTTGTGAGGTCCACACCATACGCGTCTTTGAATGCAATATGAATATGTGGATGTGGAGGACTCCAAGGTTGGAGCTGGGGATGGGACCAAAAGATGGAATGATAACTGGTTCAACTGGCTTCGCTGAGAGGGCTGCTTGCCAACGCAACCAAAAAATTAAAAGGACAAAAAGAAGTGGTCAACAATTTTAGAGGGCAATTTTCTGTTTTAAAAAAGAAGACTAAAATCTTATTTTTATTTTTTACAGATTAATAAATTTTTATTTTAATTTTTTATTGTTAAATTTTTTTAATTAAGTTTTTTATAAATTAATAAATTTTTATTTTAAAAGATTTGATTGATATAAATTTTAATCTTTAAAAAATTTAATTAAAAAAATTTAACAGTGAAAGATTAAAATAAAAATTTATTAATTTACAAAAAATTTAATTAAAATAACTTAACAACAAAGAATCAAAATAGAGTTTATAAATTTGTGCAAGATCAAAATAAGATTTTTGTCTTAAAAAAATGATAGAACCTAACAGCAACTTTCCCAAATTTTGAATTTACAGTTACCACTTTCTCTGATGATTATAGAGATGGATATTTAAAAAGCTAGCTGGCGTGTATTTGATTCTCTTGATGCCAATGCTAATGCCACCCATCCATTTTTATACAAACCTTATCTTCTGTTCAGGCACACCATGCTTCTACATTGTTCCGACATGTGTAAGGTGTGCCATTTTTGGGGGTTGAGGAGCATTAGAATATGAGATCCAGACATTAAATTTTGGAGGGTACCCATCCCCTGACCTGCTCCAATTTAAGAAATACATGTGTGAATAGCATTTAGAGGCATAAACACCAAGCCCCAGACATTTTCATTTGGCTTTGCATTTAGTCTTTGACATAATCAATCACATTTGCTAGCCATTCAGCTCCTCTCAATGAATTTAAAACACGTAAGTTAGGATTCCTAAATGAGTTGTCAGAAAGACAAGTGACTTTCCAGGAAGACTATTGGTTAGTAAAAAAGTAAAAATAAAGAATTTATTAAAAATATGTTAATTTGGAACTATTTAGGGCATTTAAGAGCTTCATTGGTTACTTTTGGATACAATTCCTGCTTTCTTTCGAGTGCCGTTATATTTACACTTTATTGTTTATAATTTGTTTACGTGATAAGAAAGAATAAAATATAAAAGAGACAAAAATATGAGAAATAAGATTAAAATATAATAAATTTATTATTTAAAAATTAAAATTATGAATGAAACATAAAAAAAAGCACGTAAATATATCAATTTTTTTTTTATAGAGATTGGTGCTTATTGTATAAAACTACTTACACAGTGTTGGTAAACTCTATTGTGAAGCTGAAGTTCATATGATGTAAGAATTAGATGAAAATTACCATGGACTACGTCATCTCCTCTGATTTATTTCGTTTTCTGTGTAGGATGATGTTCGCAGAAGCACTTTTGGAACATCAACTGGTGGGTGCAAGAATTTAATATTGATTTCGAGAATCTTCCACGTTTGGATGAATCAGCATGAACTCGTAATCATTGCAAGAAGCCCTTGAAAACTGCGCTATGTAATGGGTGGGAGGCACGAGGAGTAGCATTTCCCTTCTTAAAAGAGGATCCCTCTATTTCTATAGTCTTCGGATATTATTTGTTTTTGGTAGACACAGCCTTAGGATATTAGATTGTTAATTTTTTAAAATTTTATAAATTAAGTTATAAATTTTAATAAATTTAATATTTTATAATATTTTTTATACAATTCTTTCTTTTCTCCTATTTAGATATTAAGTCTTAAACAAAAAATACACAGAAATCAACATGTACCTTTAATTAAATGAATCCTTACACTTTTTGGACTTAATATACTTAAAAATATATTTTGAGGAAAAAGAGGGAGATTAAAAACAAAATGTTTACTCTACAATCAGATATAAGTAGAATGTCTACTTTAAAATATTTTACTGTCTTTGCTCTCATATTCACTTTATTTCATTTTTTTCACGATTTGACCCATTTGAAAAGAATACTAACCAATAGGAGCCGTGTTAAAACTAAGCATTTAAAACTACCTGTCAGAATACTATACTTTTTTCCTGAATAACTCAACCAATTTGATTGTAAGGAAGATCATAGTTAATTTTTTTGTTGATACAGAACTCTAATTTCTAGCTCTATCTTTTCCTTTTGCCTTTTGGGGGGGGGGGGGGGGGGGGGTGGGTGAGTTGGGAACTCCAATTTATTGAAGAAGAATTGTCCACTTCAATTTGGGGGCCTGCATTATGCTCCCACACATATTGCTCAAGTCCAATGGGCGGAATGGGGATAATAATACTAGGCTATGACTTAGCCATGGGTAAACACCAAAAGAAGAAAAAAGGATTTAGCCAGGTCTCATTTTTCAACTGAATGCGTTAACAGCAGGAAATAAAAAGACAAGCTTGAACTCATAAATATATATGTAAAGGGATGTAAATCTATTGCTGTTTAAGGACTGGCTTTCAAAGTTCTGTTCGCATGTGTCATAGGTTCAGAATTTGACCATTTATGACTCTAATATCCGTTGAAAAAACACGTTGGCTAACATGTCTGATTAGAGATTAATGTTTGTTAACGATACCAGCAATCTTGTTTTAAAGAAGCAGAACGCTTTGTATCATCAATGATATTCATTTTTCATCTTTTAATGGAACTAGCTATTCACTCTACTCGTTGTTGGCAAGTTACACCTACAGCCTTGTAAGAATAAAAGTAAATTTTTTTACAGTGCAAGAGGGATGAGGTTTGTACACGCGAAAACCTAGTCCAGCTTTGCATTTTCATGATGTTTTATCTTTTAACATTTTTTTTCTTCTGTTCTTTTCCTTTTCTTTTTCCAGGCATACAATGCAATTAACATATGGTTAAAGAACCAATTTTATCGAAAAAAGTTATATCACGTAAGAGAGGGATACTCCATCATTTAGGTGGAACATTTTAAGCAAAAACCTAAAACAGGTACAGCGGCAGCGTGGGGACTAATAGAAGATCTGCTCAAGAGTGAATTAAGTGGACATTTTCACTACAAAAAAAAAAAAAAGCAGGGCGGGGGAAAGGACACGGAAGAGTTCACGAAAAATGTAAAGGGCATTCACATTGTACTATTCTGTTACTCTATTACAACAATGAATTCGTATGACGGATACCATACAAAAGTATTATGTATACATACACACTTCCAGCACAAGCTACTTCTAATGAGATGTTCAGAATACAACTTAAATTGGGATTTGAGCACACCTGTATTCGGCAACTTTTTTTGGAATGTTGGGTGTGACTATGATTCCACCTTCATAACCATCCATCAGCAACTTCCCTATTTTTGATCGCCACTCTGAGCTGTCCTCATTTTTCCTATCATGCACAACTCTGTCGCAGTAGTTAAGCATTGTTCCCAGACCACTATTTGGTGTCCAACCGTATTCCATTAAGACCCGCGCCTCTCCTTCGGTCAAATCTTCTCCAACCTACACCAGAAACAAGATTTGAGCAGAACACAATTTGATAAGGGTTTTGGTGTTTTTGAGAGTGGGAAGAAAGCAGGCAGCACTAAGAGTACCTTATGCCTTGATTTTAAGAATTAAAATATAGTAACAGCGTCTGACAGATAGAGGGGAAAAAATAGTAGCCAAGAAATGGTTATTACTAAACAGGGCTGGCATAGTGGTGCATAGTGCAATCAAAATCAAACGAATGTTAAACAGTAACTTTCAACAAGCTTTTGGAGTCACATTCATAGGCTATCCCCTTTACTTTCCACGAGATGTTAGATATTCTTTTGGAAGCTGAAATGAAGACATTTTGATCCCTATAGACTTCTTTTTGAAAATTTTACCTAATGGGCTCCAGTTTGAAACTCTTACTCAGAGGGGGGCCATTTTTGACACACTGGACACCACGTCATCTTTTCTCAATTTTGTACTTGGAACAGCACAAAACTAGCACGTGGTGCGCTGCTTTCTGTTTCATTTGCCAGAAACTGGAACTCTGGGTTCCAGTTTCAAAACGGAAAACAGATATCTAAGTGTCAATTTAGTAGATCTCAAGGGAGAGCCAAGCACTTGTACATTTTGTGTGGGTGTCCTGAAACTAGAAGTGCCAATCTTATAAAAGATGCCACGGGCCAAAATCTGTGTCCATGGAAGCATTTCAATTCCCTTCCTCGTTGGCAAGCATGATCAATAAGATTGGAATGCATGATTTGTTTGAACATTTTGGAGGACTGTGAAACTGGAAGGTGCTTACCCAAATGTAGCTATGCTTTTCATGTGGAATGCATTGCATGTGTTTGTCGGTAGCAGAAGAAAATGAATGGGGATGTGGCACTAGCTAACGAATAAGCTCTCCTGCAGCTTGGATGTTTTGCAATTGGGTTTTTTTCTAAAAACCAGCACTTCAAGTGTAGATTTCAGGATGACAACTCTAGCTGTATTCCAAGGCCAACTAAACTGGCACCGGGAAAACCATTTTCTATTTTTTTGTCCTAAAACCGACACTCCAAGTGCTAATTTCATGTAGGCTCAATTAAAAGAGGTTAAATTATCCTGTGGGTTCTTATAATTAAGCCCAATTTTCAAGCGAGTTTTTATAGTTTAAAATCGTCTAGTATGTCCCAATAATTTTTGTTGTTTATCTCTTAGGTCCTTGTTGTCTAGACCTGTTATGACATCATCTTAAAGTGCCTTACGTGGCTGACGATTGTCCAATGTGGTCAGCTTTCGTGGCAACAATTATGCCCCATTGGAGGACGGCTACCCCATTGGAGGACAAGGTATATGAGATCTTTATTTTGCTCCAAATTGTGCCATTCGAATTTCCCTCCATTGCCTCCATAATTACTACAAAAGTTTCCCCAAAATCATGTAACTGCAATTCCCAAATTGAAGAGCCATGCTCAAACAATTTGCAAAGGATTTTCGTCATTGAAATCGAAAATCGTCGATCATTGAAAGGTTTCCTCCTATTCCATATTTGATTGTAATGATTCAAAGATATTTTGAGGTGGGAAAGAACCCTAGAAATCGTTATGGGATTTGGGGGTTTCAAAAAAGGTCCCTATACTTTATGGTTAAGTTGTTGCATGCTTCGGTGTTAGTTTATGCTCCTCTTCCTAGTGTTGTTGATCACATTATGCATAATGCAGATATGGCATCAAGTGATACATTTGATGTCACAATTTATCATGATGGGCAATTTTTGAAAGAGAAGGAGAAGGTTGTAAGATATGTTGGTGGAAGAGTGAAGAAAGTGAGAGAAATTCACATCGTTAAATGGTCATTGCAAGAACTTGCATTAGAGTTGAAGAAATTGAGTTATAGAGGAATTGCTAAAATGATGTACAAGCTAGTTGAAAATTATGACTTGAGTTGTGGGTTAGAAGATTTAATGACTGATAAGAATGTCATTGAAATGGATAGTCTTTGTCAAACTCTCCTAATTTAGCATAGGCATATTTGGATACTGCATGGTTGTGTCCCAAGGGATGGGGTGGAATTGACACCACAATCTCTGTTGATAGACCCACCACCATCTCTAGGGATAAAGCCTAAAGAGGGGTAAAAAGAGGATGAAAAGGATAGTCATGGAGAAAATGAAAGGGATGACAGTAAAGGAGATGGTTAAAAGAAGGGAGAGGATGATAGTGTGAAAAATATCTATTCATCAATGCTAATGAGAGGGATGTAAATGACTACTTTGATGAACCTATGGAAGGGTATGAAAGTGAGGAGGGGCAAGTACGTGCAGACAAAATGCAACAGAGGAGCTTACTATCCAAGCACCACAAAGTGAGCCACCAACTGGAGTTGCTCGTGAGGTTGGTGATGTTTATTTTGATCATGCTTGTAAGTCATTACACAGTATGGATAACTCAAATGAAGATGATGGTGAGAGTAGACCCAAGTATATCCTATGTTTAAGCCAACTGATATGCGTGTAGCCTATAAGTAGGCAAATAGTTGTTAATAGCGAATAGTGCACTTATAGCACTTGGGGTCATTGCAACATAACGCATACCGTTATACATTGCGCACTACTATTTGAACAATAACGCAATTATATTACATATATAAACATATAGTTTTATATATATCCTAAATAACAATATATAAAAAATAGCCTTAAAAAAAATATGATAAGGGCTATGAAGGGAGGGAGGGAAAGCAAAATAAGAAAGATAGCATAGGCAAAGGAAGGTTTAGAATGGAGAAATTGGGCCAAATATTGATAGCACAAATAGCGTATGCTATTTTTGCACCATAGCACAAAAATAGTGTAGCATAGCACATGCTATATGTACTGCGATATGTTATGACCCGTAGCGTAACGCAACAGGCCATAGCGCAATGCTATGCACTATACGATTACTAAAACACGTATAGCGATCGATATAGTATGCTATTTATAACTATGAGTAGGTACTTGGGTAGGAATTTAGTTTTATTGAATAATTTAAGAAGGCAATCAAGGAATGGACTTTGTCGAATGGTAGAGACATTAGGTTTGTGAAAAATGATAAGGTGATGTAGAGTTGTGTGTAGTGAGGAAGCATGTAATTGGTTTATATTTGTAACTAGGGTTGATACATCTTCCATACATGTTGAAGACCCATGTCCCAAAACACAATTGTGGCAAAACTTTTACAAGATAGTGTGCATCGTCTAAGTGGATAGCCAATGAGCTCATAGAGAAGACAAACATGAGGATGGGCCAGAAAATGAAGTTGTCCGATGTCATTGAAATTATAAGGGAAAACTATATGGCTGAAGTGTTAGTGACTAAAGCCTACTAGGCAAGGAGAAAAACAGTTGAAATATTGGTTGGGAAGGCTGATCAGTAGTATGAGAGGATTCGGGACTACATCCAAAAAGTGCTCAAAACCAATCATGGCTCAACACTCCAATTGTTGACTAAAAGACCAATGGTTGCTCTTGAGCCACTATTTCTAAAGTTGTACATGTGCATCAGTGCAATGAAGGAAGGATTCTTTACTGCTTGTAGATCTATCATAGGTCTAGATGGTTGTCACATGAAAGGATAGTATAAAAGTCAACTGCTTGTAGCAGTTACAAGGGATCCATATGACAATTATTTTCCCTTGGTTGTTGCAACAGTTGAGAGTGAGATATAGGACTCTTGGACATGGTTCATCACTAGGACTTTGGAAGATCTTGATCCAAGTAGACAAAGAAGATAAGTTTTCATTTTTGACCAGCAGAAGGTTTGTAACACATTGTCTTTAAATTTGAGTTTTGGCCATAGATTATAAGTGTTTTGGTGCCATACTACTTGTTGTCTCAATAAAAGTTTTGTCCATAGATCATAGGTGTTTTGTTACTTTGGTTTGGCCACATAACACAACTGTGATTTTATGATGTGAATGTTAAAATGTAGGGACCTGGTAGGACTTAGATATTAGCAACTCATACTATAGGGACTTAAGTATTACTATTTCAAACTGTAGGGACCTATTTGGATTTTAGTTCAAACTACAGGGACTTATTGTATTTATCCTAATTACTGGTTAAACAAGTTTCAATCATACATGTTAGCCTCAATAATGTTAATCACAAACAAAATTGCTATTTCAAATGCCATTCTAGATTGAAACAAAGTGTAAGCATGAAATACCTTTTGAATTATTTGTTGATGACTGAAACTGGAAGTGTAAGAGATACTAATATAATATTCTAGTTCAACCCCTTAATGTGGTGCATGTTTACATGACTTGTAGGGCTTAGTCCCCACCTTTGAAAATATACTACAAGGTGTGGAACACAAATACTAAGTAAGGCACGTCCATGCAAATCCAAAGAAGATATATGGTGGAGGCACAAAGATGAGGGACTTAGTGCTAGGGGCTACTAAAGCTACATACTTTTAACAATTGAAAAACAGCATGGAAGAGCTAAAAAGGGTGAATTCGGGTGCTTATGATAAGCTAATGGAATTAGTTCCTAGGTTGTGGTGTAAGTATGCCTTCTCCTTTTACCCTAAATTTGACATGCTAATGAATCATATCTTGGAGGCATTTAATGACAGATTGATAAAGGCTAGAGATAAGCCAATCTTGATGATGATGAAGTGGATTAAGGTGTGCTAGATAACAAGGTTTGCAACCGAGAGTACTGGTTGAGAAATTTAAGGGCAAGATCCTACCAAAGCCAAGGAAGAAGATTGATAAGGAAGTGGAGGAGAGTGGGAAATGGATTTGCAGATGGGCAAGGACATGAAGTTTGAAGTCAAACATGTACACTCTGATCCAAGACAAGTTTACAGTGAACCTATAAGAAGGTATTTGTAGCTATAAGTGGTGGGGGTTAACTAGCATGCCTACCATAAGTTGCATACTCTTCAAAGGTGATCAACCCGATGACTATCAGTAACTACTATATACCAGCATCCTTTAGGGCATGTTACAACCCAATTATTAATCCTGTCAATGTCGAAAATCCATGGCAACCACAAGGTCTTGACAAGATCTTACCTCCTAAACTAAAAAAAGCCCTTGGCAGGCCAAAAAGGTTGAGAAGGAGAGAGCCTAATGAACCTGCCACTCCAAACAAGTTAAGAAGAAGCCACCAAAGCCTTAGGTGTGCTACATGCAATGTTTATGGTCATAACAAGAGGACTTGCAGGCAACACAAATTGAACACACAAGCTGCTACCTCTTCTCCTCATGCCCATGGTGCTAGCCCTAGCAGTCAAGAAGGAAGTCAGAGTAGAAGATTTGAGATAAAGGCTGGAAGAAGCAGATCCAGTCAAGGCAACAGTAACTAGCACTCAAGACGGGTCAAATAGTTAAGGAGGAGCTAAAAGAGGAAGAGGAAGGGCTAGTGGAGCTAGCAGTAACAATGCAACAACTACCACTCAATGAGAATCAAACTCTTAAGGAAGAGTTGAAAGAGGAAGAGGAACAAGAAGGACAAGAGATAAAGGAGGAGCAGTAGGGGCTACTAGAGGCTCAAGTGCACCACCAGCTACTTTTAGGGCTAAATTACCAGTGAGTAAAGGAGGACAAATAATGACAAAGGTGGCTAGCTCATCTCAGCCAACCAAGTCAAGTGGTGATGTATCTCATACAACACATGGTCCAAGCACTCAATCATGATGTTTGTAAGATATTGAACAATCCAAGCCGCAATCACAAATTTTTATAGTAGTGATGGTCCTAGATTTGACACAATCCAAGGCTTTTGTTGCTTTTTTTTTTTTTTTTGCTTTAGTTAGGCTTAATGTATGTAGTCATGTGATAGTAGCTTTTGTTTTTTTAAGTTTGTATTGAAACATTATTAATTGTGGCCATGTGATGCCAGCTTGGATTTCAGTCTAAACATTTTATTAGTTAAAGGCTTCATCTATATTTCACATTCTCCCAAAAAGAAGGAACTGCACTTGACAATAAATTAGATTGTGCCAAAAGAAACTGAACTTTCAGTCCAATAAATATTAATTTAGGTACAATTGGGTCCACAATATTCCACTTCGGTATTGCTTACACTATAGCCTATGCAATGCCAAAATTAAGAGGAATGGAGTATATGCATTCAAAAATTCCCCCTCCCAGCTCCTACAATATAAATTGGAAACATATTAACATTTCAAAAATGCAAAAGCACCAGCTTCAAATGTCACACCCCATGAAACCATCATGACAATCTTGTACATTGTTAAGGTCGATTTCACATCATTGTGTTTCACTGGTTGCTATTCTGTAGCCCCTCCATTACTAGGTTTATCAACCCATTCAAACCATCCACAGGACCAAGGATACTACATAACAAGGAATAGAAGAAAAATCATTAAGACCAAGAAAATTTCGTTTAGCCAATTCACTCTTTCAACACTTCCAAGACCCTATCAAACAATTAGATTGAAAGTCATGAAATTACTCAAATTTGAGCATCGCAGAAATCTCCTCCATGGGTTTGCAGCTGTGTGAGAAGTGAACACCATCAACCTCAATCCACAGTCATAATGGATGGCTCAACTCTTCCACCCTGGCACTTGACCCAAGCGTCTTCTCGGTTCTGGAGCTCCTTAAGTTTGGGCATGAGAACTCCATCATTGAACTCTAATTTGGGAGAATCTTCAAATTGGGGAAAAATTGAGCCCTAATTTGTGTCCAAATTTAAACCCTAAGCATTGGAAGCTAGCCCCGTCCTCCAGCATGTACGCTGCCCTCCAATGCGGCACGACCGTTGCCACAGAGGATGGCTACATTGGACAATCATCAACCACGAAAGGCACTTTAGAACGATATCATAACGGGTATAGACGGCAAAGACCTAAGGCATAAATGACAAAAATTATAGGGACTCACTGAAACGATTTTAAACTGTAAGGACCCACTTGAAAACAAGGCCTAACTATAAGGACTCACGAAATAATTTAATCATTAAAAAATTAACAAAAAATGAAATGGTGTCCTAGTTGGCAAATTTTTTACCCAAGGTAAATAGTTTTAACTGGTTCCATTTAATTAAATTTTCTAAAAACTGTCTTGTAGGCATAAAAAGCCCTGAAATGCAAGTAACCTTGGCTAGAACCTAGGCTGACAATAACATGGCTGATCATAGTCATTTCGAGAGTCACCTCTACTTAAACCACTCTCAGCCATGATGTATACTGTCAGCACATTTCAGTGGTGACGTTCAGCATGTAAACATGAAAGCAAGATAGCATCACATGTACATTCACCATGAAAACTTCATGCATAATAATTAAGCAGCATGCATAAGTAAGTCTAGCTCAAACTACAAATCTAAGCAACCACTTAAAACAGAGGAGAATGGAATAACAAGTTCTAAATTTCAACCAAACAAATGTCCCACTGCCCCCAAAAAATACATATAATATATATATGTATAATTAAAAAAAGCTTTGAAATGTCTGAGTTTGAGTCTGTTACCAAAGCAAAAACAAATGAAGGCAATTATAAATAGCAATAGCAGTGAATAGGAATAATCTATACCAACCAAACAGGTTCAAAAACCAACTATTGAAAGGCAAAGATTGTTAAAGTTTTTAAGGCTCCCACCTTGTCAAACAAAATCTTAAAATCATTTCAAGGTTATCCTAGTACTGACATCTCAGTAAATTTGTAATCTCATAATATCACACAATAAGGATAGTCAATAGCATGTGCATGTCCAAAATTCAGCAAGTTAGTATTGATGATAATTATCGTATTTTTCACACTATATTTTGCTATAAATTGATCCATCTCAACTCTTTAATTAACCTCCATCCTTCACCTTCTCAAACCTATCTCAGAATATGATCATTCAAAAATAAGACCATGGCAGTGAAAAAAATGCTGCCAACCAAAACAAAGAATTATTTAGTTAGCATAATTTATCTACAATTACTCCCTTAGTAGTGATGCTTAATTGCTTAGTATGGAAAATTGATGCCCAGTACCACATTCACATGCCACGAGGTTGAGGCCAAGTTACCAAATTTCTGCAATCTTAAAACTACCAGAAGGAATAGTTAACATAACCTAGCACCACAGTAGACTTTGACAAGGAGCATATAAGCCTTTATAAGCATACTTGGCAAGACAAATGTAATTCATTTAGTAGGCCATTCAACAGATTCTCAAAGATGCATAAAATCATTACCAATAATGCTTTGTTCTCAATTAGGGAAATCCTGCTGCAGCTAGTGAGTCTCATAGCAGTCACCAACCGCCTGACCTGCCATCCAATTGGCAAGGATTCTACTAGCTCAAAGAAGTAGGTTGCATAGCCATATTCAGGACGTTCCAGCACTATCCTGCATAAAGTCAGTGAGCATCAACATTGAATAGATGAGAAGAAAAGATGGACTTCAGAAGAAAAAAACTTTAATTCAAATCAATTACCTGTTATGTCTTTCAAATACAAAAATAAATGATTGAAGGTCTCGACACCAACCCCACTCAACAGGCCATTTTCGAAACTGCAGATATCTTGTCTATAGAAGGAAAAAGTACATGTGTAAAACAGGGATGGCTATAGAACCGCAACAATAGTATAGACACAGTAATGGGAGCTAAATTAAGTGAAGAGCATTATTTGACCACTACAGTTGAAGATCTGTATTACCTGCTCCACAAGTGAGATTAGACAAGCTAAGCAATAGCTCGCTCTTGAAGCTTTTGTAGCACGAATAGGAGCAAACTTTAAAAACGAGTGGCGGTGAGAGAATATCTGTCTCCAGATGAATGAAATAAAGAAAACAGAAATTAATGCAAACAAAATGAGCAAACAACCAAAAGACTCATAAGAAACCTTTTAAGAAAAATAGCATAAAATTTAGAATGCTGTATCAGTTTTTGGTTATCAACAAATATTTCTATGATTAATATTGACCAAATAATACATCCTTGTTATGTTACAGTAAAAGGCTTGAGCCAGTGTTACATTCCATAGTCCATACATATATGAAATATGGTAGCATTCTATGATTGACACTGTAAGTTTTACCGTCTTTCCCTTCCTAAACACAAGCAAACTAAGAATGAACAGTTTCCTTCATTTTCCATCAAATAGTAACCCCACCAAATAAGACAAGGAATAATAGTAATAAGTGACTGTTTTCTACCACCTATATCAATCAACAAAAACCTGATAGTCATCAAGAACTCTTTCCAATCTGATAAGAAAAGCTCATGTTAAATGGAAAAGATAAGTAATGTCTCTTATCCCACCAGAAGGTGGAGGAACCGCCAGTCAACATTTTGGTAGATAGGAATCCTATAAAAACTTCTTTCGAGAAATAAGCCAAACCCAAAAATTCGATGCATTAATTAGAGAAAAAAATTGTAGAGCTGCAAAATGATATCCTTTACCAATAAAAGGAAGTCATTTCATGGACAAACATGAAAAAGGAAAAACTTAATACAAAGAAGTCTCATTTTGAGAGAATAATTTCCACTGAAAATATCTCTTTCAAGATCTCCCGTGATCATGTTATTTTCCAGAAACAGATTCTAAATGTCAACTCTCATCCACTTGACATCTTCATGATACCACTTACTGATAAAACAATCAACTACAATATATGTTAGGATAAAATACACTCCACCCCATTGAGCTTTTTCAAAATGACATTAAACTCCATTTTTGCTCAAAATCTACACTCCACCTCAATTTGACTATGTTAAGTAACTTCTATCCCAAAATCTTAACGGAATATTTTTTTTTTAAGTAATTTGAAAATTTTTACTCATTTTTAAATATTGAACTTAAAAAATGAGAAAATCAATTATAAAGATCTCATGCAATTGATAGTTATGCTAAAAGATTTTGAAAAGTTTTTTATTATAAACCACCAATTAAATAACTATCGATTTAATATGTTTAATTAATTAATTAGTTTATTTAAGGCCAAAGTTCATAAATTCTTTAACCCTAAATTTAAAACACTACATATTAAAACATAATACCTTAAATTTGAAAGTGTAAATCCTAAACTTAAACACCAAACTCAAATCCTATGGCCCTAAAACCTAATACTAAATCTTAAAACCAAAAACCCTAAAAGCTAAACAAATATAAAACGTTAAAATCCTAAACAATAAAACTTTAAACCCTTAACGCGACATGGCATTAAACCCTTACTTGTAAATCCCAAACCCTAAAATTTAAAAACCTAAACCCAAAATCAAAAACCCTAAAACAAAATCTAAATCTTAAATCCTACACTATAAAACCCTAAATACTAAATGCTAAAGCTTTATTAGGTTCTTGAGTTTTAGATTTTAAGATTTAAGATTTTGAGTTTTAGATTTTAGTGTTTAGATTTAGAGTCTAATGTCATGTTTACTATTAAAAATTGAATAAACTAAATAATTAATTAAATATATTACATGGATGATTATTTTAATTGTCCTATACATTAAAAAGGTTTTTAAAAATCTTTTAGTATATATATTGGTATGTGAAGTTCTTATAACTAATTTTTCTAGTTTTTAAAGCTTACTTTTTAAAAAATATGTAAAAATAATGTAATATACTTAAAATAGGAATATTCAATTAAGATTCTTGAATGGAAGTTAGTCAACATAGTCAAATTGGGGTGGAGTGAAGACTTTCAACAAAAATGGAGTTGTTTCATTTAGAAGAACCTCAAGGAATGGAGTGTATTTTACTCTATTTTTTAGAAATGAATATGAGAAGAAAAAAGAGTAGAAAAGATATTATAGCTCAGTAATATTTTGAGTTTATTTAGTCCTGAAATAAAAATAAAGGCAAAGCATTAGGTCACACATTGTAACTGAGTCATATTTTTCACCTTCGAAATCGCGGCTTCCAATTCTGAAAAGCTATCTTCACAAAAGGATTCATCCAGATCCTCGTCAGTCTCCATCTCTCCATAAAGCTTAATTTCCTCTACTGATACACCTTTGTTGATTAATACCTGTCAGATGCCATTTCTTTAAGCTTGATATAAATTCCAATTTCATATTGACTGCATATAAACAAGCACATAGTACCTGAAGAAGCCCAGGAGCATCCTCCTCCAGTGCTGTTTGAATTGAGTCCCTGCAAAATAATTAGCATTTGGGATAAAAAATAAAAAGCAAATAAAGATTATAAAAACTAATCTAGGTAACAGATATAGGTAGTACGTGGCTGTTTTCTTTCGTTTCCGTGGACGCTTGATGCTTAAAGGTTCTGCATACTCAGGGAAAATAGTGCTTTTTACAAGTGCAGTAGGCCTAGTCTTCTTCAAAGATGCAGAGATATTTAAATTATAACCCTCTCCTGACATAAGAAACTTTAATCGATCATGTAAGCTCATATGTTCTACTTGATCATAATAATATTCATTGTGGACTTCCACTACTTGCACTTCACTTTTTACATGCAGGGAGTCAAAGGAGAAGTTACCAACAGCATCCTCGTTAAGATTTTGGTGCTCACTGTTATCCCAAGGTTCATCCTTGACTTTTAGAGAGGTTGGAGATATTGAACTACACAAATCATTATTCTTTACAAGTACAACACCTAGTTGCTCATGGGAATTGGATTGCATGGTCATTCCAGTGGATTTGAATACATAGTTTTCATACAGAACCTCAGAGGATTCTGTAGATTTAAGTTGGGCATAATCAGTTGACATAGATGATCCTGCTGTGGTTGCACCTTCTGGAATGTCATTATACTTATCTCTAACTGTAAACATTTTCCCACAGGCAGAATGAGTCTCTCCCTTTACTCGCTCAGCAGAGTGTGCCATAGTACTTCTCTGTAACCCTCTGTTATCACCCTGTGTGACATAAACAAGCAGTAACTTTAATAAAGACATTAAACCATGACAAAATATAATTAAATTCATCTTATTCAGTTCAACATCATAGTAGAAAGACATGAAAGCAATTATCCTGAGTTGGGCCTTTACTTTAAAACCATACCAATGATACGATCTGAAGAACAAATAATACGAAAAGGAAAAGAAAATGAATGTATGAATATGATAGTAAACACTATACATATCATCTAGATCTGTTCAATCACTGGACAGGTTGCAAATTGATACAAACCTAAGCCAAATATCATGGTCACTACTGACAGCCTAGAAGCTCTTGTTTTGACCTCTGTTCTTTATTTTTTCGAGTAGAAAAAGAAATATAATCAGAGAGGAAAGTAGAAAGTACAATTAGGGGAGGATTAGATGTCCTCTAAAATAGTATAAAAACAAAAAAGAACAAGAAAACATAAAGAATATGGCAAAGCTGCACAATCTCTCAGTATATCAGATATAGAAACTCCCACAAAATAAACCAAACAAATTTAGTGACAAAGAGGCTCGCTTAAAATGTGAGCATTTTTCTACAGCCAAACATTCCATAGATAAGCAAAAACAAATGCACACTGCCATTAAACCTTTGCCTCCTTATTCCTACCAAAGCCTTTGAAATGAAGTTAATGAACTACAAGAAACTGCTCCAAAGAAATTATCCAAAATTTCACATGCTAAACCTCAAGTTCCTGTAACTCCAGCCTCATCCATGGTATGACCCTGATCGTAGTTTGCTAGAATCCTAACTCCTCCGGATGTTCAATATCAGCTTGATTATCATAGAGCCAGTGAGCAAAAGTTTATCTGTCCTCCATTACCAACTAGTAGGGCCAGGCCACTAAAACTTCAATTGACAGTAGAGATAAAAGAACAAGAAGAGCCAGAATGGAGAAAAAGAAAACGTGAGAAAAGATTTTTCTTGAAAGTTAATCTCAGCAGGCGTTCAAATTCCTGTCAGCATCTCAGCACTTAAAATTGGGTTCTTTAGTGACAAACTACAACTGAATAATTTCTTCATACTTCACAAGAGTCAATGCCAAAAGGCAACACACAACTTACAATAAGTTTTATCTCATAATCAAAATACCCAAATAATCAAATCAATGGATAATAAATTACCTCAAAAGCAGGGTTTGAAAGTCCTGTCATCTTCCTGCAAATTATAAAATTGTAAGAAACGACAATAACAACAACAACAACTTATATGCTTTCTTGCTATATGAAGGCATTTATTAAGAAGATAATTTTCCCCAGGTTCCTTACAATCAAAAAGTCAATTTGTTTTTTCAAAGTGATTAATTAGTGAAAACCATGATTGTGGCATTGTAATAACTAGGTCATTTATTATAACATGTTAGGAACCAAAGGGGAAATTTTTTTAATAGCAACTGAACTCAAAATGCAAGAAACTGAAAGGAGGAAGAAATAGAATTATCATTATTTGGCCCACTGTACCTGGCCAGTAGCATCTTTTGCCTTACTTGCAGTACAAGATGGTCTAGATTATCATCAGTATCGTCAGGAATCTCCTTTTTCACCTCTCGAGAAGTAAAACCGACACCAGGAGATACCTTTCTATCATTTTCAACAGCATTCAAAAGGATCTCAGAATTTTCATTCTTTACAGGACATTGAGGCAAATTGCTAACATTAACACTGGTTTTTGCTGGACCACTAGCATCCATTGGAATTGTGAGGCATGTTATCTGCTGCAAACTAGGGCATAAACATGATTGAGTCTAGAGAAAAGAATGAAATTATTACACTATCAGTATCAGAGAACAAGATACCCTCCATCAAATAGGGAAAAGAAGCAAAAAAAAGAAAACATCTGTGCAATTACCTCTTAAATCAATTATCAAACATTTAAAGAAATACCAAAGGGAAATGTTTTATTTAATAAAAAATCTTAAATGTGTATGGTCATCAGTCAAGGGCAATCCCCTTAAAATAAACACTAGCTAAGAAAAAGCAAATATTATATTGAAGGAAGTGAGACAGACAAATCCCCTCAACAGACTAGTGAAGCATGCATGAACAAGAAAATAAAGAAGGTGCTTCAATGCAATAGGGCTCTCCAATCTCTCCGCATGCCTGTTTAAGACTCTAAGAGACTCTCAAGAAACAAATGACAAGATGAACACCAACGATAAGCCAGAAGAACAACTCTATCCTATAACAAGAGCATAAACAAAAACTTGAATTGAAAGATATGAAGTTTGATGGGATTCAGTTAAAGATTTGAAACGAAATAGATGTGACAGCTTTGTGATTTGATGGCATGTGAGACTGTCAGCAAGGCTTGAAATTAAGAAATAAATCTTCTATGATTCCTTGTGGTTGTAGACATCTAATCTCGTCGGAACCCAAAAATAAAATGAATCTGCAGTGGATTCGAATATTTTTTGCTTAATAGCAAAAGTTTCAGGGTTTAAAATGGGTAAAGGAAGATTTGAGGGTATTTGGTTTTAAATTCAAAAATGTATAATAAATAGCAGTGAGACCTTAAAATCAAAATAAATCTATAAGTTTATTTGAAAAATTTTCATTTAGGATTTTTCACAGCTAATTTTGGTAAAAGCAAAAGGATCCAGAGGTATTTTTGGAGTAAGTTGATCTCTTTCCTCCTCATTTTTGTTTAAAATTGATAAAAAGAAGAGAAACCGTGTTTTGGCAACCAAAATGGCCCAAGCCCTCCTCTATGACCCAAACGCACAGCATGGGTAAGAATTATCCAACAATACAGACCATCTCCAGCATCATACCGTATAACTAAACACCTTCAAGGCACAGAATCTAGCAGAACATAATTTTAAACATACTTTTAGCTAATGTTCACCTTACTTTGTTGAAAGGTATTAGAATTATAATTTAGCAATCTATGTGAATCTAATTGTATCCTATGCATCATCCTGTCTTAATCTAGATGCAAAGGCCACCTGATATCAATCAGAAGAATCTCAGTAGCCTAGTTTTTACTTCTAACACTTGCAGGTCAATATCAAGCAACATTTACCCATCTCAAGTTGACATTTTGAACTATTACAAGGATAAGGCATGTGTAGTTAACTCAAAATTGTAATTCAACATGAAAAAACGTATTAAAACATATGCCACTTAAAGAGCACTTGTAAAGTCAGTAAGACCGTTTAAGCAACCTTGAGTTTTGTCTTATCCAAGGCCCTACAGTGGGTGCCCTCCATGAAAATGTTAGAATTAACAAATCAGGCAAAGAGAGTATATGGCAAACCCTTTTCACTTTCTTTCTCTTGCATCCTATCTCACAAAGAAGAAACGCTAAATCATGGACTTTAGACAATCGATTACATTGGTGAAATGATATTAAACAAATTAAGCGTACGCAATAACAGAAACAAAGTATTCCAAGATAATAAGTTACCTGCAAATCGCAATCCCCATGTTCCTTTTTCTCAACAGTATCTACAGATGGCCTGCATGCAACCGAAAAAAATGGCAGTAAAGAAAAGTAACAATCTTTAGAACAAATAATTAATTAGAAAGATGTCCCACTAACATTGAGATAGAAATTGAAACGCACATCAATGCTTTGCCGCGCTCATCATCAACAATGCCCGAATTGCGATCACAGGAATTCTGATTCCCTTCACTAGCTTGTAACAATTTTCGCCGTTCTGTCAATGGAACATCATCAAGCTCAAAAGACAACGCAATTCCATTGATTTCCCGCCCGGAATTGATTGATTTTATATCCGAAACAAAAGAACAAGCCATTTGGGAACTTCAATTTCGTGCATATATTGCCATTGCTGCAGCACATTGAAAATTAAAATAGATAAAGCCTCAGTAAGCTTCAATAAGGGTGGAACAAATCAATTTTAGGGTTTTTTTCTCTTTCTTTTCACTATCAATTTTCCCAGCAAAATCAAACCAGAAGAAACAGTTTCATATATAGAGACATAAGAAGCATAGAGAAAGAAGAAGGGGGTTGAAGGATGAAGAATCGCAGATAGGGTACCGAGTGAAAGAGGACTAAGTGAAGTACCGGCAGCTGCCGAGAGAGAGTTTCGGACAGAGTTAATGCAATTGCAACTGCGATGTCCCTTCCGGCTTATGGCGCGATCTGACGTTCAAGCGGCGTGTCATGAAATGAAATTGACATGTAATTTGTTAATATTATCTCCGTTCACTTTATTTTTGTTTTATTTATAGGTTAAATTATTCTCCATACAGATTTATCAGCTTTCAAGTAAATTTTTATAATTAAAAATTATAAAATACTTACCTTCATTTACCAACAGGATTCCTAACCTCACGAAATATTATAATGCCCATTGTCTATTGCCTTACTTAGCTAACAAATTACTTATGTATAGCTTCCTATCAAAACAAATTACCACGCTAAATCAATGAATCTGCTACCGTGACTGAAGGATGAAATTAAGTTTTCATTTTGCCCCAATTCAACGAAGGTCCCAAAATTAAGTTATAAAGGCTGAGTTCTCAAATTCAATCTCTAAAAGGACAAGAAGCGAGGGTCAAGTTCCATTGCAAGAAAGAGTCAAGCCACCGATTGCAACTATGGATTAAGGTTGTTAGTATTCACTTCCTTCATAATTGTCAACCTATGAAGGAGATTTCTGCAATGTGCAAATTTCAAGATAATTTTAAAATTTTAAGTAAATAGTATTTAGCTATTACTGTGGAAAGGATGAGTTAATGTGTAATTTGTCCAAGACTTACATTAAAGTCAGATGCTTAGCTTGACTAAGGCTTTTTCATCTAAAGAAAATATTTAGCTTGACTAAAGTTTGCTCAACTTAACTAAGTTTTGAAAAAACTATCTAGCTTAACTAGTGTTTGCTCAGCGTGGCTGAGTTTCGAAAAAGTATCTATCTTGACTAGGGTTTAACCTAATTGAATTAGGATTTAAAAGAGTATCTAGTTTAATTAGGATTTTCAAGGATACTTTGAAATTTTAAGGGATACGAACAATGAATGTTAATAACCATGCCAAAACGGCCTCGTCAATCTCTTGGTGAGACTCGTAGCAAAACTTTCTCGAGATAATTAATAGTTGTCATGTTCCCAACCCTTCACTAATAATCGTAATCATGAAGGATCTTTTGATTTAAAATTGGGATTGGAAAAGGAGTTAAAAAATACCAAGACTCTTAATGATCACGCCAAATGGGTGACGTTAATCTCTTAGCAAAACCGAAAACGTAGTCACCCTTAGAATAATTAGTAGTGGTCATTTTCCTAAATCCCAACTAATAACCATCATTAGGAATGATTTGGGGATTCAAAATTTGGATTGGCAGAAAAGTCCAAGAATATCAAGACTCTTAATGATCATGCTAAAGAGATGACGTTAATCTCTTGGCGTAAGACTCATAATGTAGCCATCCTCGAAATAATTAGCAGCAGTCATTTTTCTAAACCCTAATTAATAACCACTGTCAGGAAGAATCTATCCATTTTGAAAAAATTTGGCCTAAATGTTAGGAATTGTGGGAATAATTAATTGCAAACTTTTAGCCATTTCCTTGGATTTTGTGTGCATTTATAATCGTAAGTGTAAGAGAACAATATTATTTCAAGAAATTCTATGAGCACAAATTTGAACCCATCTATGAACACCAAGGTAGATAGATATCAAGCCAAGAAATGCCTTAGCATGAATAGACCCAACCCAAATATTCTAGCAATCAAAACCCAACTAAAATCATTCACAGAGAATAAGAAATTCACTAGAAGAAGGGAAGCATGGAGAGGGAGAGCATGCTCACAAAATGTACAGAGAAAGCACAAAACACCAACTTCAAACACCATAAAAAGCTAGAGGTGAGTAAAGATTTAATGCAATATCATTAGGGTTGCAGAGAGAAGAAAAAAGGCATGTATAAGGCATTCATATCATTTCATGTACCTATGTAAGGATCTAACATCACATGCAAGACTAACCACATATCAAAGCTTCACATCTTTCGTCATTCACTATGACAATGAAAAGTTAAGATTTGGGTACCTACCTTTAGGTGGGTTGCAATGATGAACCAATAAGAAGAATGAAGTTAGCAGCAATAGCTAATCAGGAATGGAACATTGCTATGGGTTAGTGATAACGTACATGAAGAAGACTGGCAAGCAATGAGTACTTCTCTCAAAGTGTTCTTTTGCCCTCACCTTTCTAGTACCTTTATTGGCTCCCCTACATTGCTATTGTTGGCTTCTTTGTTGGCTCCCTTAGATCTTCCTCTTCCTACTCTTGTCTTCCATCCTTTTAATTGACTTTCATCACTTATTGTAGCATCATGCTGATGATGAGTAGATCTGGTAGTCTCTGTGTTGGCTCTATGCTACTTGCAAGTCATTTTGTTATGCCTATAAACATTAAAGTTAGCACACCTAAAGCACTGGTGGCTTCTCCTCAACTTGTTTAGAGGGGCATGTTCATCTAACTCTTTCCTTCTTAACCTTTTTGGTCTACTAGGGGCTTTTCTAAGTCAAGAGGCAACACTTTGTTAAGGTCCATGGGTTGCAACAAATTTTCTCCATTGATAGGGTTCATAATTGGGTTTTAACATGCAATATAGGCTACTAGTATGTAATAGGTATTGATTTAGTCTTCTGGTGCATCCCTTTTGAACATGATACAACATATGGCATGCCTACAAGACAATCTAGTCAATCCCTCACCACCTACAGCTATAACTTCCCTCTTGCAAGTCCATAGTAAACTTGTCCATAATTATTGATTGAGTATGAGTTACCTCACACTTTATACACTCTACCCATTTACAAGTCCATTTTCTTGACTCCTCTACTTCCTTGTCATTAGCTTTGGTAAGATCTCACCTTTAAATTTCTCAACTTGTACTATCTTAGTAGCAAATTATGTCATCTAATGTACCTCAATCCACTCTATCATGGTTAATATTGGCTTATCCCTAAATATAGTGTTGAGGCATACCTTTAGCTAGTTAGAAATGAAAACTCATCTACTATATTTGGATCTAAATCTTTCGACATTCTTGTCATGAGCCATGTCCTAGACTTCTTGCTTTCACTCTTAATTATTGTAACAGCCAAATGAAAATAGTTATCATTAGAATCCCTTGCAACTACCATAAGAAATTGACCTCTATACTATTCTTTTAATGACAACCATCTAGACCTATGATTGGTCTACAAGCAACTAGGAATCTACTCTTCACTAATTAATATACATTTTCAACCTTAGAAACATTGGTTGAAGAACAAGTATTGGTATTTCAATTACAAGTTGGCTTGTGGAGTTAAAATTTGTTCTTGTAACTTTATGAATGTAATCCCAAATCTACTTATATTGCTTATCAACTTTCCTTGCCAACATTTCAAGTGCTTTTCTCCTTGCCCAATAAGCTTTTATCACTAATACGTCAATCATGTAATTTTGTCTTATAATATCAATCACATCTTACAACTTAAAATTTTATTAACCCTATGGTTCATCTTCTTTATTAGCTTATTAGCTACCTACTTGGATGATGCATAATGTCTTGTAAAGGTTTCCCTCATGTGTTTTTGTTAAATAGGTCTTCAACTTATGTGTACTAAATGTCTCAATCTTACTCACAAGCATCAATCATTTACAACCATTCACATTGCACACTACCTTATATTTTGCCCTATCATTCTTGATGAATCTAATATCTCTATCATTTAATAGTGCCCATTCTTTAATTGCCTCCCTAAACTGCTTAGTAAAAGTGAACTCTAACCTAAAATTCCACTTATAATCCACACACATATTAGTAGAAAACATTGAAAATTAAAAATTTGTCAGTTAGGTTTTATATGGCTTCATACAAGCTGCTACAGGTTTAGAATTCTAAACCCATAGCAAACTGTATGAACTCAATCAATTCCTCTATTTCTATGTTTTCCATTATTTCCTCCAAATTTCTTTGTTACTCCTATACATTTTATAGGCATTCACACTATGCAAAGAGAAAGAACTACACAAATTTCTTCACAAGAGGAGAAGGGTCCCACACACTAGACAATTCTGAGAGCACCATTTCTTTAAGAAAAAAAAACACAGAAAGGAAAGAACTTACACACAAGGTCAATTCCAAAGAGAACATGCTTACATAAAGAGACCTCACTTGATATCACTTAAGCCATTTTTTTGGCTCCCTGTTAATTGAAGGTGCAATGTACCCAATTGTAACCTTTGATTTAATTAAATCAAAAATATTTTTAAAAAATTGACTCAAGACTAGGTTTCAAATTTTTCTACAAAATTATAGTATTTTTTAGGTTTGAATTTGATAAAATTATGAAAATCTGAGAGTATTTTTATGTGTTCTTTTTTGCTTAGTCTTTCCTTTAAAAAAAAGTTGACAAGTTTAAAGTTCAAATGGATAGTACCAAGTCTAGGTCTGGGCCCACAGTAAATAACTTACTTTTTTTATAAGAAAACTTACACTTAAAACATACGCTTAGATTCTCCTAAATTTATCAAATTAAATTTAGAAGAATTCTATAACTATCTTAGAAAATTTAAAAATATCTATGGATTAATTTTTATTTTCTCAAAAAAATTATTTTGATTTAATTAAATAGGTGAGAAAAATTAGGTACATCAAACTCTTTTGTCATCCCCTACAGGCACTTCAAGCACCTAAGCCCTTGGGTAACCTAAAGCTTGGGCGGCTAGCAGCATTGAGTATGGCAAGTCAACACAAATCCACCCCTGCATCAAGTACAATGAATCACTCGTAAAGGCACAAATTGATCCCAACTCATTTCTTCTACTTCCTTTACTCGCAAGCCCCTTACTTCCTGTACTGTTGCCACTTCACTTAAACCCTTTTTCTAACCTAAGCAAACCAACTAACTGAACCTGTCTTACCTTAAATCAAAAAACTTAGTTTGAGAACCTCACCTAACCAAAATTAACCTAGCCAATGTTTGTTTTAGTTTGGGCAAAATTTTCCCTAGCCTAAATCAAGCATAACAAAGCCCACCCCTATCGCAGGTTGCTCAAAGTCTTCAATGAAGCACATGGATGTTTAGGTGTTACATGGTTATGAGTTTGGGAATGGGATGGATTTGACTCTACCATCTCCTATGAAGGCTAAAGATAAGAATGAAAGGATAATGAAAGCCTGCATGAGAAGGAAAATTAGGGTGTGGTAGAGGAACAACATAAAGAAGAAGAGGTAAATATTGAGGGAGATGATGATAGTGTTGATGACATACATTTTGATGATAGTACTAATAAGGAAACCTAAATGACTACTTTAATGAATATTTGGACAGTAAATAGCTGGAAGGATATGTAAGCCAAAAGGGATATAGAGGTGAGGAAGAAAATGCAAAAGTTCTACTTAATGTGCAAGAACCACAAAATGACAATTCCTAAGAGCCACCTGCTGGACTTGTTGATGAAATTGGAGAGGCCACTAAATCCCTGCACAATATGGATAGCTTAGATAATGATTATGCTAATGCTAATAGTTGACCTAGGTATGTTATGTTCAACCTTACTGATTTTTTGTAGAGTACAAGGAGGTTCTTAGGTTAAAATTCACTTATACAAAATAATTTAGGGAGGTAATGAAGAAATGGGTGCTAGTAAATGATAAAGATATTAAATTTATTAAGAATGATATGGTGAGATGTAGGATAGTGTATAATGAGAAAGGTTGTAAGTGGTTGATATTTCTGAGAAGGTTAAGACATCTAGTACATATAGGTTAAAGATCTATGCTCCAAAACACACGAGGGAAAAATCTTTATAGGACATTGTACATCATCCAAGTAAGTAGCTAATAAGCTGATAGAGAAGATGAACATAGGGGTTAACTATAAATTTAAGTTGTCAAATATGATTAACACTGTAAGACTGAATTATATGACTAATTTGTTAGTAAAAAAAAGCTTATTCAGCAAGGATGAGAGCACTTAAAATATTGGAAGGAAATATGAACAAATTTGGGACTATATTCATAAAGTTACAAGAACAAATCTCAACTCCATAGTCAAACTTGTGACAGAAAGACCAATACCTATTCTTCAACCAATGTTCCAAAGGTTGTACTTGTTATCAATCAGTGAAGGCTGGAATCCTGACTATTTGTAGACCAATCATATGTCTAGATTGCTGTCATTTGAAAGAATAGTATGGAGGTCAACTTCTTATAGTAGTTGCAAGCAATCCTTTTAACAACTATTTTCCTTTGATTGTTGCAATTGTTGGAAGTGAGAGCAAGGACTAATAGATATGGTTCATGACAAGAATGTTAGAAGATTTAGATTCAACTGAACAAAGATGAGCTTTCATTTTTGACTAGCAACATGTGTGCATCAATACTATGTTCATACATGCCCTTGTGTAATTTCAATTAGGAAAAAATTCAATTTATGTAATTGCAAACAATCAATCAGTATTTACTTCAATTTGTATGTGTAAAATGTAAGAGATAATAAGAGGGTTCTACCTTGACATTTTTTTAAATTGTTGAACTTTGAAACTATGTAAGAGATACTGAAAGTGCAAGAGATATTGATATAGTATTCTAGTTAAGCCCCTTTAATATGATGTGGCTTAACATGATTTGTAAGGTTTAGTCTTGGCCTTTGAAGACATATTATCAAGTATGGAACATATATATAGTGTGAGGCACCTTTGTACAACTCAAGAAGAAATATGGTAGAGAGACAAGGGGCTACAAAAGCAACACATTTTCAACAATGGAAAAAGAAGATAAAAGATCTCAATAAGCTAAATAAAGAAACCTATGATTAGGCCTGTCAAAGTTGGCACCCTGCCCCACCCTGCATGGGCCTGCAATTTATTGGGGCAAGGCAGCCTAAAGTTTATGCAGGATATAGAATCCCCAACCCTCTGCTTGTAGTGAGTTCGACAGGACAACACCTAACAAAACAAATTATTTAAAAATTTATATTTTACTAAATAAAAGTCAAAGTTTTAGCTGTTGAAACTGATAGAAATTGTTCAATCATGCCAGCATAGGCATTACAACACATCTTCTAAATATATACAACTTACCTTTATCTTCTTTGATAAGCATACCCATTCCTTTACAAGAAAACCCATTCTTAGAGCCAAATCCAATAGTTGTACTCTCCATCTTCATTATACCTTCTCTTCAACCTAAATGATAAATAAAGAGAAATTAGGGTGCCAAATATATATAGATGGGATTTACACATAACAATCATAAATACAAGTCTCAACTTAAATAATAAATATAGGTATCAAATATTCCATACTTGTAGTAACCATTCAACAGAATAATATAATCAAATAAAACATAAAATAAATGCTAATTAATCATCCAAAGCCTCCTCAAGCTGATATTAGAGAGCAAAGTCTCCTCATATCAAATACATAAGATAGATGCCAATTAACCATCTTAAAAAAGCAATGTACAAATAAAAAAACATGCAATTCAAATCACGAGCCAGCTTTTAAGTCTTCTGAAGAATCATTTGCACCATTTGTAAACACATATTAATATAGCAAGTTAGTAACTAATATGTAGTATTAAGATAATAATTAACATAAATATAATAAGTTACATCCTTTTCATCTTCATTTTTAGTGTCATCTTCAAGTATCTCATAAATTGCATTAGAACCTTCCTTTGACAATGTTGTTTTAATTGTTGCATCATTAGAATCATCTACAACTCAAATAATGAAAGTAGTTATAATAATAAGAAATTTATAATGAATATTTGAATATAAGTATTAAAACTAAATAATTTATAAATGATATTACCATTAAGTTGCAAACCATGCAACCAACTTCATGTACAAATAAAAGCTTCAATTTTTTTAGGGAGGGTACAACTTCTATATTGGTTGAACACATGAGAACTAATGAAAAAAATCGATTTAGATGCAACCATAGTAATAAGATTAGCTAAAACATCACATGCTATAATGATAAGATTGAAAAATAATGCATGTGAGTTTTCCAATACTACAGCACATCTAAATCTTTATAATAACCAAATTCAAGCTATGGCTCCTCCAACTAAGAATCCAATTGAGATTTTTCAGTATTTGTAATTGTTTAGCTCTTAAACATCTTAATTTTCTAACAAGTTCAAGCCCAATAAGACAAGAAAAAAATTAGATGAATAGGATGATAATAAAAAACTTGATACATAAATAACTAATAACCACAAATCTAGTAACTTACATTAAGAATTCTCTAGCCCTTTTTTTGCCTCTAAGTTTCTACATCACTTTGCCTAGGTGGAAGTGGGAAGGAAAATTGAGATTAGGAAGAACTTGGGAATTCAATAGATTTGGCATATTGCTCAAAAATCTTATATAACTATGTCTTCACATTGTTCACCTTTTCTTGACAACTAAAGGCATCAATCTTTGATTAGAAATACTCTAATATAGCAAGTTTGATGCGTGGGTCAAGAACAACCCCAAATGCAAGAACAACACTATATTATTCCAATATTTATTAAACTTTTGCTTCATCTTTGTACACATTTCACTTATGACCACATCTTCATTGTGTATATTTTCAATCAACAAAGATCAATCTTCCAAATTTGCATAAAATACATGTTAGAAGTAGGATAAGAAAAACCAGATATAAAGTTAGTAGTCTCAAAGAATGGGTCTAAGAATTCACATGCTTTCTCTCCTCTTCTCTACTCCTTAGATGAAGGACAATCTTTATAATTTCTATCAATAACTTTAAGAGAAACAAATGCTTTTTTATATTTGATTACATTATCTAGCATTAAATATGTGGAATCTAATGGGTAGGCAAATCTAAACGCAAGCCAACATTAGTGTCAATATTACCAACTTGTTGCACACATTGATTAAACTTTAGCATCCTACTTTTTGAGCCTTTTATATACTTAATAGATTCTCTAATTTTTTTCAAGGTTTCACTAGCAACTTTCACATTATCTTGAATAATAAGATTTAATATATGAGTAGAATAACGAACATAAAAGAACTCACCATTACATAACAAGCCATCATGCAAAGTTAATTGTTCTTTAAGAATATCTTTCATGCTATTATTGTTGCTAGCATTATCCAAAGTTAGAGAAATTTTTTTTTCTCGATTCCCCATTGTTTAAAAAAACCCATAAATCTTTGTAGCCAATTCTTCTCCCGTGTGTGGAGGAGCCATATGAACAAAGTTAAGTATCTTGCTATTCAATGTCCAATGATTATCAACACAATCAGTAGTTAAGCAAATGCAACCCTCAGTAGTACTAGTAGTCCACACATCAGAAGTTAAACAAATTCTATTAGGAAGCTTCTTGAGCAAAACTTGTTTCAACTACTCTTTCTCCCTCACATAAATTTTATTAATATTGGCACAAACAATATTTCTAGAAACCATTACAACATCAGAACTTATGTATTTCACCCATTTTCTAATCCTAGCATATTCAACACAACAAAATGGTAAACCATGTAAATAATGGAAGTAGCACATAGTTCACGTGAAATTCTTTGATCTATTTTTCTAGCCTTTAATTTCCCATCACCATCTTCAATTGTTTGTCCTACATCATGAAACTTAGTCAATTTGTACTTTGGAATATGATGTTTCATCGAGGAAGTCCAATATTTGTGACCACCACACTTATACTTAGCTTTACATACCTTACATTATGCCCTTTCTATTCCATCTTTCCCATACCCCAAACTTATGAAGTAATTCCAAACTTTAGAAGTTTGTTGCCTATCCCTTTTCTTTGATGTCTCATTTTGACTTTTGTTTGACATAGATTCTTCTAATCAAAATAAATAGATTGATTAGATTCCATGATTCAATCAATCTAACAGTTGGATCTAGCAAAAAAAAAAAAATTATCATCAATAATTAGAATATGGAGAATCAATCAATTTAAAAGTAAGAAAAATAATTAAAAGTAAGGCCATGAGGTTATGTTTCTACCAATAGAATGAAGTTGTTACAATATTTATACAAAGAAAAAATATTTGAAGGATTATGCATTTCTAGGAATTAATTTTCAACTATTGCAAATCTCAATTTAATTTGTCATTAAACTTTTTCCTTTAATTACCATCTATAACGCTTCTAGTTTTAGTACCAAAGCAAGCATAAGAGAAGAAAATCTGACAAATACACATGTCATTTTCTCTCGTTGAAGTGGTTCATATTTGTTTGTTAGATTTTCACTCTGCACATCACAACTCTCTTGCTTCCTTTATTTTATTTTTTATAAGTTTGGTTTTATGAAAAGTAATTTATGAAATTATCACAAAATTTATTATAATGTGTTAATAAATTGATTTTATTTAAATTTTTAAATAAATATTTAATATACTTCAATTTATAAAATAATAGAATTTTTTTATTTGCCTTTCTTTCTAAAGATGGTGAAAAAAAAATTATGTAAACTACTTCACTATCTTTATTTAAAATTCTATAAATATATGATGACAAAATAACGAGAGACTAAAGATAATGTAAAATATGTTGCACATGTTGTCTTATTGTGTGGACCAAAGCTTGTACTAATTAATGGCTTACTTGATAGACAATTAGACAGTAGTAATTAATCTGTGATGCAACTGATCAGGTATATAAGTCCAAATAGAATTGACAATAGGGGTTAAGTATTGGCAACTAAGATGCAAATAGTGCAATAAATTTAGGATGACATGCTTCCAAACAACTATTCGTTTAAATATATAGGGATAATTTGAACCTAATATCTATATTTCAATCACCAATGTAGGATTAAATTAATTTTTATAAAAAATTGGATGTAATGATGCAATAATATTACTGTATGTGTATTACGTTTTTATAAATTTAAATATCTAGAAATAAAACGACTACTAGACTTATATGGCATTTAAATAAATATTACATTCCACTTCATATTTACCTCATAATTAATAGAGATACCAATACATTTTTGCGTTTCAACTATGATTAAAACAATAGTTTACTTATTCACAAATAAACAATAATTATAAAACCTTTGAGAATATCCCTAAACGTATTGCTAAATTGAAAAAGAAGTAAAGCCTTACAAAAAAAGGAAATATCTACTAAGAATCTGAAACAACAAAAAGAAATTAAGTAAGACCTGGATGCCCTCTAAAAATTAAAAGAAATCTTATGGTGCCAATGTTCTAGAGTGAGTTGGATTATGCATGGGGTAAAAACACAAAACTTTTGCATAGAGACTGCTAATCAATTGCAAACCCCTTTTAGCCTTTGAAAAGTGGTAAGTGAAAAAAGAGGGGTGCCAACAAGTACATTACAAGATAAAATCTAATTGACCATTTAAACAAAAGAATAAAAATTGTACTCAAGATTCCTATAATGGATTTTAGCACCCTCTATGGTGATGGGTATTGAACATGTTCTACCCTTAAACCAGATTTACCAAACTAGCTAGCTTACACATAAATGTAATATAATGAATCTGAAATCATGTACCTATTTGAAAATTAGTGAGCAATAGTTAAAATAAATTTAATTTATGACTTATATGAAGTCATATATACCCAATGAAGCATATAATCAAAGACTTAGTTTTCATAAATAGTAGCAAGAGGAGAAATCGATAACAATGAAAGGAATCATTGAGAAATTGTAGCAACATAAGGAAAAAGGAGCAAGAGGTTCATAGTCTCATAGAGCAGGTCATAATATATCTCAAATGAATACATAGGAAGATAAAAGATTGAGAGTTGTAGAGAGTAACTTGCAAATGTCATAATATAAGCAGATTGATAGAGTAATACTTGATGAGGTATTGCTAAATTACCCCTTAATCAAAAATCAAGTCAGATAGCTACATTTTTATTTTTGGACCGTTGCTTTTAGCCTTCACTTTATTGCAACTCCACGAACAATAGACCCAAGACCTAAAGAGCTTCATTTAACAACTTCACTAAGAAAAATAGTAGAGAAAACGCTAGACACTAGGAAAGAAAATAAAGAGGGTTGCAATGCAGGCACACTTACAGTTATAGAAAGTGAACTTAAGGGCAAAGAGACTATGTTGTAGAAATATGGCGGTGTGTCACTTATGAACTTCTCGTGCTACCTCAGGGGCAGAGAGAAAGTAGAGAAAGTGGAGTAGTGGAGATCAGGACAAGAGGTAGTCACAAAGAGAACAAGAACAAAGAGACTTTGAGAATCAATGAGAATGAAAGAACTAAGGGAGAGACAGAGGGAGGCAAGCAGAGTTGTAGAAAGAAACCAAAACCCTAATCAAAATGATTTAAAATTGTGAGTCAAAGCCCAAGGGTTAAACCTACCCCAAACCCACTTTGACCAACGGGTTACGCAAGGCAGGTAAATTTACCCTTAGGTTTTAGTGGGTAATATATGGATTTGTGTGAGGCAGGGCAAGCCTGGCCTTTTTGCCAATTCTACCTATGATAAGTTGCGGGATTTGGATCCTAGGTTATGGTTCAAGCATGCCTTCTTTATTTATCCTATATCTAACATGTTCATAAACATCTCAAAGGCATTCAATGGTAAATTAATAAAGATTAGCAATAAGACAATATTAACCATGATTAAAGCAATCAATTTCAACCTGAACCGAGTAGCCCAAGCATGCCTTCTCTATTTATCCTAAATCTAACATGTTCATGAATAACATCTCAAATGCATTCAATGATAAATTAATAAAGACTAGCAATGAGCCAAAATTAATCATGATTAGAGCAATTAATTTTGACTTGAACCGAGTAGTCCTCCTGAAGTCGCCCTAAAAAATTAAGAGTTAGGTTCAAAAAATTTAAAAACCCCAACTAGTCCTAGGCTAGCCTGCTAATTTTTGTTTACTTTTTTACTTTAACTCTTTCTCTCTTCTCTCAATAAAACAATTATGTAATATAAAATTTAAAATATGAAAAAGATTCATAAGTTTATAATTATTTTATTAATTTCAAAATTTAAAATATAAAAATTTATATCAATAAATAAATTAAATTTATGTTTAAGTTTTAGGTTTAGGTTTAAATTTAGGTTTTGATTCGAAGCTGGTCCTATAGGGCTAATCCATTTAACTGTCAACCCTATTTGGTTAGAGTTAGATTCAAATGTTTTTGACTCAAAAAAATTCAAGCTTTTTTTGACCCAAACTAAATAGGCTAGGAATCAAACTAGGTTGGCCCATTTCCTAGCTCTAACAATGTGGAGTAGGTTAATGTAAAGCAGGTTAACATATATTGGATGACATAGTTTGCTATCAAGAGAGTACAAGATATAAATTTAAAGGTAAGATCTTACCAAAGCCAAAGAAGAGAATTGACAAGGAAGTAGAAGTGTTAAGGAAATTAACTTGTAGATGGGTAGGGGGTATGAAGTTTCAAGTAAAACATAATAAACTATTGTGGACAAGTTTACCATGGACTTGCAAGAGGGAAGTTGTAGCTATAGGTGGGGAGGGCTAACTAGATTGCCTTATAGGCATGCCATATGCTGCATTATGTTCAAAGGGGATGCACCAGAAGATATATCAATAACTATTACACACTAGTAGCCTATAATGCATGCTATAACCCAATTGTGAACCTTATCAATAAAGAAAATTTGTGGTAACCCATGGAACTTGACAAGGTGCTACCTCCTAGACTAAGAAAAGCCCATGGTAGACTAAAGAGGTCAGGGTGGTGAAAGTGAAATGAACCTACTCATCCAAACAAGATGAGAAAAAGCCACCAAAGCCTTAGGTGTGCTAACTACAATGCTTATAAGCACAACAAAGGACTTGTAGGCAATATAGAGTCTACCAAATCTACTCCTCATCAAACATGATGTTGCAACAATTAGTGAAAGTTAACAAAGAAGATGGAAGACAAGAGCAAGAAGGGGAAGATCTAGGGGAGCCAACAAAGGATCTAGCAGTAGTATTGGAACAAGGGCTATTAATCAATAAGGGTCCAATAATAAGGCAAGAGCTAAAAGGGGAAAGGAAGGGCCAGAGGTAGAGGAGCAGTAGCTACTAAAGACTTGAGTGCCTTACCTAATTTTTAGGCTAAGTTACCAGTAACAAAAGGGAAAACATTCACAAAGGTGGCAAGCTCAGCTCAAACAACCAAGTCAAGTCATGGTGGTGCATCTCATCCAATAATTGGTCCTAAGACTTAACCATAAAGTTTGCAACATGTTAGAGATTCCAAGATGCCTTCACATCCATTTATAGTAGTAGTTGTCCTAGATTTCAAACAATCCAAATCTTTTTTGCTTTAGTTAAAGTTAGATAAATGTTTGTGGCCATGTGATGCTAGCTTGGATATTTTTGAGTTTATGTTAAACACCTTTTTTGAGATTAAGTACTCTTTTGTTATGTAGTGCTACTACCAAAGTGCTTGTATTTTAGTTTAAATATTATATTTATGGTGACATCATTTCTAATTAATTAAATGCTTCTTGATCTATAATTTAGGTTCACTTATTGCCAAATGAAACTAAATTTTCATTTTCAATTAAAGTAGTAACAATTTATAGTAGCAACATTATGGGAAAAAGAAACTTAACTTTCATTAATATGTAAATTAGGTACACTTAGGTTCACTACATTGTGCTCTATACGTTCAAAAAACCACCCCTTCTTACTTCTACAGTACATAACCAATTCAATTTTTCTACTTACCACACTTGAAAAATACAAAACATGTAGCAACAACTATCAAATGCTACAAAACCACCATTAGAATTTTGTACTTCCTTAAGGTAGATTGCACATTGCTTTACTTCACTAGTTACTGCTCTTTAACTCCTCCATTACTCTATTCATCAACCCATTCAAACCACCTATAGGACCAAGGATATTGGATAACAAAAACAAAGAAAATCCATAATACCAATAAATTATTCAAGCCAATCAATTCTTTGACATTCTGAAGACTATATCACATACATATGGATTAAAAATTCTAATATTATCCTAAAATTTGTGCATCACAGAAATCTCCTTCCTAGGTTGGCAATTAAGTGGGAAGGGAACATTAGCAACCTTGATTTACAATGGCAATGGATGGCTCAACTCCTCCTTCCAATAGAGCTTGACCTAGAGGTCTCCTTGCTCCTTGTCCTTCTCGAGACATGAGAACTTTGTAATGCATGCCAATTTGGGTTGGATTAGGGTGGGCATGAGGGTAAATTTGTCAAGTACTTCTAACATGATAGAATTTTGGGTATACCATTTTTACCAAATTCTATAATAGTTGTTGGATAATGTGGGTTCTTTGTAGAATTTATATCATCCAATGGTTGTCATGGAATTTTGTGACAATGGTGTTTGGAATTTTGTGACCCTATCATTTTTGAAAGTTTTCTCCACTTTCTCTTTTTATGCAATGGGCATTGATGTGGTAAAGTTTTCTACATGCTATCAATTTTCTACACGCTATCTTTGTGTGCAAATCATTTTTTCTTAATTTGCATGAGTAGTTTCACTTTAACTTAAAAAAAAAAAAAAAAAGAAAGCTACCTGAGTGGTTTCTTTTTGGCTTGGTTCAAAACTTTCTCAATTTTTCACACTTAAACTTCTATGCTTCCCTCTCCTTTCATTCCTAATCTCTCATACCTTTTCCATCCTGCCACAATATCAATTGGTAGCTTTGATTCTTGTGACACAAAAAACAAGTAGGAAGTTAAAGACCTCATTAGGAAGGATGGGTAGGAGTCAAGGCCTGACTGGAAATTGCCAAAGTGAAATCCCTCACTTCCATGGTGGCCAAAAATGATACTCTCAAATTGAACTTGTTTACAACTTGACTTAAACTACTCAACCCTGTAGACATCATATTTCATCAAGTCCTCTTCCCAATCTGATTTCAAAATTTAATCCAAACTTTAGCCTAAAATTGTAAGCCTAAATCCAAAAATCCAAATCAAAAAATAAAAAAATAACATTAACATGAAAATAAAATTAACCCAAAATTAAAATTTAAATTGAACCCAAAGATAAATAATAGAAGATAATATCACAAAATGAATAAATAAATTCAAGAGAAGTCAGATAGAATAATAATAACAAAATAGATAGTAGGATAGAACAAGTCCAAGAGATAACAATAAAAAGAAAAGCAAATAATAAAAGATAAATAATAACAAAACAAAAATAAAGCAAGATAAGGTAATAATCAAAGATAGATAAAAGAATATGATTAGAGGGTAAGAGATAAAATAAATTCCAAATCTAAGAAAACAATAGATAAAATAAAGAGGCAACAATAACAAGATAGAGAAATAAATAAAAGGTAGATGATAAGAGGTAAAAAAAACAAATAAAAGAAGATAAAAGATAATGATATGGTGAAAGATAATCCAAAAAATAATAAAAAAAAATTTAAGAGATAATAAAAGTAAGGAGATAACACAAAGACAATTTTAAAAGAATAAATGATAAAATTAATCCAAAAGACAAATAATAAAAAGATAAAGATGATAATAAACAAAATAAGTAATAAAAAAAAGATAAAATATAACAAATAACAAGAGATAAAATATAACTAAAATCAGAAAATAAAATAAAGGATTAGAATTTGAGTAGGAAAGAACTCCAAAATATAACTATAAATACATACAAAGAGAATCTTTAGAAACACTTTCACTCTTCACTCTTGCACCTAGGAATTAAGCTCATGTATTAAGCTAGAAAACCTCCACCATACACTACTAGCTACACACTTAAGTACCATTATTCAAAACATTTTTATGTAAATAGAATACCAAGAAGTGAAATTTACCCAAATTAGCTTGTAAGACCTTTTATTATTTTATTTTGTCCTTGGCATGGCATGTTTTTGGTTGATTGTGTAACTATGTGAATATGTAAAATCTGCATAACAAGTAGCTTGTGTGGTGCATGGGAGAAATCTCGTACAGGTTGAGTTAGAAAGAATGTTTGGATCTGTAAGGATTTTTAAAGTAATTAGATTAAAGATGTAGCAAAAAAATAATTAGATAATTACAATTTCAAAAAATAAGAATCATTTTATAGATGAATTTCAAATTTTTTTGCTTAATTATGAGTTTTTTATGGGTTGAGTTTGATAAAAGTAGGTACATCTAGGAGTATTTCTTGGGTATGATAAGTTTTTCTACTAAGATTTTAAAATAAAAAAATATATAATGACTAAGAAGCAAAAGTGGAATCACATGCATCCTTCTTTATTTCTTTTAATTTCTTTTTTCTAACAAAAGAGAGATTTTAAAAATAAAAAAAAAACTATTTTCTCTAAATTATTTTTACAAAAGCCCCCCTGAAAGAAGTGGAGAATTTCTAAAAGGAAATTATTTTCCTAAACCAAAAAGTCAATTTTAGATAACCCCTCTTGAAAGGAGTCAAAAATTTTCTCAAGAAAATTATTTTTAAAAAATCCTAATCTAAAATAGGCGGAGGATTTTTCTCAAAATTATTTTTATCTAAACTCTCGATTTAGAATGGACAGGGATTATTTTCAAAATCTTCCTTTATAAAATTTTTAAACCAATACTAAATTACATCGAGATAAATTAATTAGATTATTTAGATACCAAAAGAACATTTAAGGTGTTAATATTTTCCTTAAAATATAACTAACCCTTGAACTCCAAATATTCAAACATAGACCATTTTCGAATAGGTGTTTGATCTCATCCTTAAAAAAATTAGGTCAATAATAACTCTATTTTTATTTTAAAAGCCCATTTTTCCCTCACTCTAAAGGTAAGAGAGAGATAGAGTTTTACGTGGGATTGCCGCTCCACATCTTGATGTTGCAACAAACCCACGTGACCTGCTCAAATTTGGTTCTAGTTATTCTTTGGTTAATGTTAGTTGTGCTTTTGGCATACATGAGTTCAATCAGCTAGATTATATTAGCCCTAGTAAGGACATTGCAAAATGGTGTAGTTGAGATTTGTAGTTGGAAAAAGTGGTATGCGTCTTGTATGTTTTCAAATATGATGTAGAAACTTAATTATGGTATTGCAAATACTTTATATTATATTTGTATTTATATTATCTACAAAAATGTAGAAGATAGAAACGTAATTTTAATATGAACAAGAGCATTATTGATTCCTCTACTTTTCTGAGAGTAATTAAGTCTCTCAACTTGTAAGTTAAATAATTTAGTTTCTTATAATTGTAATTAAGATAATTTAGTTCTTCATTAATTAAATTTTTTTTTACAGTATGATGTGACTCTCCAATGATGATGACCTTGTCTTAATTTTTTCATTTTAATATGGCATGGTCACTAAGTGGATTTATCTCTTAATTAATAAAGCTATTAAGGTTTATAAAATTAAAGTTTGGGACTTGACAAAAGAGAATATTTTGTGTTAAAGGAAGGGTTCTGAAATTTTCAAAGCAAGGAGCTTTGTTGTTAGGGAAATCACTTGTTGAGACATTCTTCACTTGCAAAGTGTTGCTAAAGTCCAAGTCACAATCGATAAGTTATGTCACATTAAAAAAGTGAAATTCAATTAGTAAAGAATTAAATTATTTTAATTATACTTATAAAAAGACTAAATCTTTCAACTTAAGAGTTGAGAGACTAAAATTATTTTTTTGAAAAGGGAAAGAGACAAAGTGCTTTTATTGTTATATTAAATTTTAAATAAAATTTAATAAAAAACTCAAAATAATAATTTTAATTCTTATTATAAAGATATCTCTTATTTGAAAACAAATTTGAATTTTATAAATTATTTTAAGATTTAATGTTTTCTTAAATATTTAATATAGCATTAATTATCTTAATTAAAAATTAGAACACTATTTTTTTATTAGAAAACCTCTAATTTTTAACATGTTCTCTTCTGAATGTTTTCATATTAAAAATTAAACTTTGTTTGATAATTATTTTAGTAGTTACTCTTTTTAGTATTTACTTTTATTTTTAAATATTTGATATAATAATAATTAATGTTTCTAAAAAATTTATGTTATTTAATATTAGCTTCTTCAATTCACATGCAACGTT
This sequence comes from Dicorynia guianensis, assembly GCA_037013595.1. Classification (NCBI taxonomy): domain Eukaryota; kingdom Viridiplantae; phylum Streptophyta; class Magnoliopsida; order Fabales; family Fabaceae; genus Dicorynia; species Dicorynia guianensis. The sequence continues at coordinate 15,153,922 of JASUAB010000002.1, read as the reverse complement.
TGTATATAAAAACTAGTTATCTATATGTGTGTGCGTGTAACGCACAAACATTTTCTTTCCTTTTATTTAATATTTAATATTTAATATAATATCTATTATATTAACTAAAAAATTTGTAAATAATATTTTTGTTAAAAATTAAAATCAAATTTTTTATAAATTTATATTCTATTGAAAGCTAACCTCTATTTTATAATTTTTGGCATTTAATTACTTTTTTTATTAACTATTTGATATGCTGTTAATGAGTTTTGTTTAAAACATTGTGTTATTTTATAATTAATTTTTCAACTTTACATGCAATGCATGTCAAGATTAGGACAACAAGAAGTTTCATAATGATTTAGTATATAAAATTTATGGAAAAGTTATTCTTATAATATTATTTTTACAAAATCTCATATTTAAGGATGTGAGTATTTAATTAGTTAGGTTTCATAATGTAATATATGAAATATAATAAATTTAATAGTCTAAATTTTATTAAATAAGAATTATATAAGAATAAAAGTAAAAAAATATATGTGAATGGAGGGACACTTGGTCACAAGTCATCATAAGGTTTACTATTTGTTACTCTTGCTGTTGTTTTGCTAGTTGGTGACAAGAATGCGTTTGATAGACAAACTTTTTTAGCTAACTTAGTGACCCGGGATCACTAACTAAACCAAATAATTATTTATATATAAATTCAAAAGGTGTGAGTGTTATAAACAATATTATTTTAGCTTGAATCTGTAAACTTAGCAGGAGGTGTGAATTTTGTGTATAATGCTTCACTACACATAAATATGCAAGTAGCAAAGTCTTTGGTTGCACTTTAAAATTTGTCCATCAGTTTCTATTCGATTTGCAATTTCTTATAACAGCATAGCAAAAATTTATAAAGGGCCTCCTCATTTTGGTGCTTCCTATCTTTCCCTTTTTATCTGACGTACATGTTATTGTTTTTCTAGTGAACAGTTTAAACTAATATACCACAGTTTTCTTTTGGCTTGGCAGGTCATACAATGAAATCTCAACTAATATCAGCACTCTGCAATCCATTTAAATTCCAAGGTGCTAGGAATGAAGGAAGCCCTGAAAAGTTTAATTCCCCAATCTACCTTCCTAATCAGACCAGTTATCATTCACTTTTATCACTTGACATGGGAGGTGAATCTTTATTTGCTTTCTGACTTCAACATTTCTTCATTTTCACGTCAAAGTAACATCAGTTTAAAAATATATGCATGCTTATTATGTGCTGAACAATTTTGATATCACAAACTCTAGGGTGGAACAAGCTAACTAGTCTACGAGTCCTGCTAATGACACGAAATCCATGTCATAGAATGGACACAGAATCTCACTCACACCATTCATTCTATGACATGAATTCCCCGTATGAGGAGTTTGTCCCCTAGTCTACACATTAGTTGACCTGACTAAAACAATTTAACATAATATCACTACAATAGTATATTAAGATGACTAACAATCTGTTGGAATTGAGAACTCCTAACTTCTGTGTTTCTTGATTTGGGTAACTTTCTCTTTGTGTCTCTTCACTTTTGTAACATTTTCTCACTTATACTGTGGGTCCCACTATAAAATAGAGAGATACAGGTAAAAAGTCATTAAAGTTACAAAACAAAAAAGTCAAAGAATCCAAATTTAATTTGCTTAGCTCTATCACTCCTGTCTCAATTGAAAGATGTTCAAAATACAGGATAGAAAGGAATGTAATCTGTTTTGACTTGATTTACTTCTTGTTCCTTCTTCATAGCAGCAGCTCAAATTCTTTCATTTCTGTCAATTATATGTTCTTAAGTTATGTCATAACTGCAGCTGTGACTCCCAACATTATCAGTTCATAATGCTTTTTCATAAATGTAGCCCCCTGCTTTAGATTGTTTGGATAACAGGAATTGCATTGTTTAACATCTCTTGAAATTATATAGTTAAGATTCTTGGTAATTATAATTTAATGATGAATCCTTACAGGAACTCTTACTAAATTGGTATACTTGTCGACTGATGGGAAATTGAGCTGCGAAGATTCTGAAGCTGGACAGACAAGTAATCAGGATTCTCAGGGACCACATCTGAAATTTGTGAAATATGCAAATGAAGACATTCATGATTGTCTAGAATTTATTACAAAGCAATTGCTTCATAAAGGTACATACATATTTTATTGGAAAGAAACTGCTTCAAGTAGCTGTGTTTTTTCAGAGTTGATTACAATTTGTGCTTTCTCGCTTAACTTGATTTTATGCCCATAAGATAACCTCTTACATATCTTTATACACAACTTGGACATTGTTGGGTATCTCCATGAAAGTAATACCAGTAGGAATTGATCACACAAGAAATATACAGATCATATATACCACCGGTTCTTATAGAGATAAAATCCCAAGTTCAAGTTGATTCAATCTTTCATAACTTCAGTGATCTTGACAAAAACGGGGGACTTCATGTTTCCAGGGATAATTCTTTGTTGTGGAGAAACTAACTCTACTAATAACTTATCAAGAATATTACAGATGTTTGTCACTTATTTTTCATAGGTGTGTGTATGGTTTAATATAAGCACATTCACTTTGTTTAAAGACTAAAATATATGACTCTTCTAAATTTTGACCCTCTCACAAATTTACCAAAAGTTCTCATGTTATCAAAAGTTATAAGACGACTCTTCAATACTCAAAACTCAGCATAAAAATCCCCTCCGTCCACATTTGGTTAGAGTGCTGTTAAATATATGTCTTTAGACGTATTCTAACAGTATAATTGAGAGAGAAAGTGAACAGTATTTATTGTTCATTTCTCTTTCAAACGTAACACTAGAATATGCTTAAAAAGTATACTTCTATGATTATTCTTTGGTTAAAAGAACGGAATTTAAAAAGCCAATTAGAGGGGCTACAAGTAACTCATTCACCTCATATTCCCCCAAAATGAAAATGGTGTCATGAATCTTTTGGAACGCTAGATCAGTTTGCGCGCAGGTACTCCTTTTTCAAGATTTTATATGATGTTGTTCTGAGCACACTACCATGACCAAGATGCTGAGTAGAACCTTGAAATTCTCAATGGTCCAACTCTATGAATGAAATGGGGCACAAGAAGATTCTCTTAGTAGCTGTTTTTCTTACACGCTCTGCGTTTTATGCACAATCTTAAAAACTGCAAAATTTATCAAAGTGGAAAAAAGAAATTTTGCTGTTTTTCTTACAGGCTCTAGTTAAAGAGTTTCCAAACACAAGATGACTGATGAATCCATAAACATCGGCATCCAAAAAATTGTTTTTCTGTATTTTTTTTCATTCGAATATGTTTGACAGAAGTATGTTAGCAGTGCAGTGCGATTTGTTTGCAATAGTTTCGATTGGGGGTTCTGGCGGTCACTATCGAAGCAGAAAGTGGTTCCTAAGGAATCTAAAACGTAGGCCACAGAAACGGAAAACACAAATGGTACTAAAAGGAGAGGTACACTACACTAGACAAGTAATGTCATGAATGAGGTTTCTCTGGCAGAGCACAAACTCAAAAAAAATAGGGGGGTACCGCGCTGGCAAAGAAAGAAGACGAAAGTGAAGGGGCTTGGGCGTTTGCGGTGGGAATAGAAGACAAAAGTGAGAAGCATTAGACGGAGAGTTCGTAGAAGCAGAGATAGAAATGCGTCCCACCGAGTTTGGAAAGCAAATCTAAGTACGGGAATGGGGTTTCTTCAAAAATGTTTTTGGCTTATGGAGTGGGTGGGTTACCAGAATTGCAAGTTTTCTTCCTTCTTTTTTTTTTTGAATTTTCGGTTAGTCAGTTACAGATTTTTAATTGACGATGGACGTAAGGGGTTTTTTTTGTTGAGTGTTTTAATACGACAGAATTGCTTGATAATTTTTGAAAACAGGAGAGTTTTTTTTGGTAAAAAAGTCAAAGTTCATGAGGATTTATACATTTTAGCCTCAATTAAATAATTATTAGTACGGATTAAATTCTTATGTTACGTTACAGGATGTTCCTCTGAATGGACAGGTTCTTGTACTTGTTGCTCAAGGGGATCAACATGTCGATGTGCAAAAGTAATGGTAATTTTCTTGATAAAACCTCGCTTTGTACCGATGGATATTGTTTACTCTTAATTTACAAATGAAGCACTTATAGGAGTTAATAAGTTGCATTAGCATTTTGGTAATTATAAACTTCATCATTCCCTAAATAGAACAATAATAGGTTATAGAGTGACCAAGATGATGTGATGAGCATTTGTATTCCAAGATGATATTCTGATTGGCTGTAAATCTTATGTGTAATAATCTGTCCTAACAGTCTAAGAGTTATGTTTGTGTAAGGTTCAAAGATGCTTCCTTGATATCTGGGCATATAGAATAATAATTATCCATCTTATGTCCAATAAGATGGATAATAGGATTTCAATATCTTCTGTCACTTCTGTAAAATCAGTTGCTGCTCAGACTTGCAATCAAAATTCTGATCAAATCTGGAGAAACTTTTGGAGATGAATATTTGCATAATGGAGAGAATGCTACTTACACAAACCCTGTTCTTTTGTGTCTAGTGTGTGAACTAATGTACCTTGATGATCATTGTTGGGAATTACTATACAAATGTAATAATCATTTCCCATGTAGGCCACAGGTGGGGGAGCTCTTAAGTATGGAGATTTATGGAAGGACAAACTTGGTTTTACTCTTCATAGGATTGATGAAATTGATGCTGTTGCTGCCGGTGCAAACTTTTTGTTAAAGGTATGTTGTAAACCTATATGTGCTTCCTCTGTTTGCTAATTTCACCTACTATCATGTTCCAGTTGAAGCTGGACAAGAGGACAACTAAAAAAACTACTCAACTGCAGAAACATAATAAGCCTTATATAGCAGCCTAAACAAGTAACCCAAACTTGATGCTTAAGTAATCCTAATTTAAATAGATTGAAAAACATTATTATGTTGCAGAAGCCTTGCAAGAAAGTTTGTAAAGCTTTCTGCGTTTACCTTTTTTGTTTCCTTGTGATGGTAACACTTGATGCCCAGTTAATTTGAACTGATTTATTTATGATGGCAAGCAAGAAGGATTCCACGATTCTACTGGCTATATTGGAATATCTTCAAAGTAGCCCACAGTACCCTATAGTTAGTCCATCAATGATCCAACAATTAGCAAAACATGCATCTACTGGTGAACTTTAGGAAGTATGATTGTTTGAAGCAGTGATCAAATATTTAAGTAATTCTGTGTTGCTCCTTATAGTTTTTTAAAGCTGCTAGCAAATCCACATGGATGGAAGAAAAAGAATCCTCATTTGCACAAGGCAGTGTTAAGTGACCACTTGCAACCACTTCATTAAATCAAAGAAAATATTTGTGTGTGTAGGTTTTGGTTTCTGTTGGATTTTCTCTTCTTAATAGCATTCCTTTGATCAATTATATAAAGTCAAGCTAATTCAAACTTCTTTATAGAATGTTCATCAAGAAGCTTTTGCATGCATTGAGGGAAGAAGAGAATTTGTTTATATAGATCCCGTTGACATGTTTCCTTACCTTCTTGTGAATATTGGCACCGGAATCACTTGGATTAAGGTACACATTCTGTCACGCATTATTTTGCTTCTACTTAAAACCAGAATTGTTAATCTTATAATCCCAGTTGACCTGGTATAATACTGTGTGGCATGCAGGTAAGAGGTGAAGGAAACTCTGATCTATTTACTGGATCAACTATTGGTGCCAGTACACTTCTTGGCATTGCAAGGCTATTGACCAAGTGTACAAGGTTTTTTTATTAATTTATAAGTTTCTTTTGTTGAACTTTTTATTTTGTAATCCATAAGTAGTTTATGTTCCTTTTATGCTTTAGTTATGAGGAGTTTCTAGAGCTGAGCCAGTGTGGAAACAGTAATACTCTGGACTTGACAGTTGGCGATATTTGTGGAGAATCTGGTTACTTGAAGGTAATAGATATCTATTCCTTCCTACTTATCTTTAATGGATGAAGATCATATCTGATTTTCATCTGTGGATATTTATGTATGGCATGGAGTCTGGAAGTTTACTATACAATGAACTGAAAATGCTTCAGAATCCAACGACATGGAATCTGGAAATTTTCTTGGTGTCCAAATTACGTAGTACTTACTCAAAAACTGTTTTAAGTAATATTCTCAGTAGCATATCAGGCAGTATGATCATAGTGATGAAGGTAGGAATCAGCAGACTCGTAGTTTCCTCTTTTTAAGCATAATATTTTGTTTCTTGGGTTTTTTATGACAGCAATTCACTTATCTTGGCAATTGAATGAGGGCTTTGACATAATCAGATAGAATCTTGAGATTTCAAATCCATCTGAGTTGATGTCAGTACAGGTCATACTTGAAATAAGTTTTCTGATTGCCAAGATTTTTTCGTTATCTCCTACTAGTAAATCTTTGCACGGTTGTAGTCTACTAGTTTTGCTAATTTATAAGGAGACTGATAGGGAATTAACAATAATTATTTATACAAAGTTGTTTCATTAATTGATACATGTTGATAAAAGCGAAGGGAAAAATTTTGATAAAAAAGTTTTCCCTTTCCAAAGCACGGATGCAAAAGAATTAAAAAAAGAAAAAGAAAACACTGAACCCCATTTTTTAGATTTCTAAAATTTTATATTGTTCAATGGGAGTTTAATAGTTTGCTTTTTCATGAAAGTCGTCAACATAAATATTTATAAAGTTCATTGTTTTCATTCTCTTGAAAATGTAAAAACCATAAGTCATTGCAAAAAGGAAGTATATAGAAGAGGACTGTTACAAATATTATTGAGATGTCAAAAGGGCCAACTAGTTTTTTTATTCTTGTAGATTGGATGCAGATCTCTGAGATGTATGTTTCAGTGCACATGGGCATTCTAGTCGGCTATGCTAACGCTAGCATTATATAATTAAGAGTGATTTTAATTTTGATATATGGTTTTCATATTTTTATTTATCATGGCTATAGCAAATCTGATTGATTCTTCTGGAATTTAGTTCGGTTTCATGCTCATCTCCAGATACTGGAGACAATCTTACCTCAACTGCATTTGTTCATCTTGCACTTCAAGAATGTCTGTAATTCTTTTCTCTTATTAACATATCTCTTGCACATGAATGCTCTGACAGTACAATATTCCTGCTTCAATGGTTGCAAGTTGGTTCGGCAAGGTAAATCTGAATGGAGACATTTCATTGTACAAGAAGGAGGATATTGCTGCAAGCCTCTTGGGTAGTTTCATAGTTAATGTCACACAGGTATAGCACTTAAACCTTTTATAACTTTTTAAGATGTGAAGGGAACCAGGGTCTCCTAATGTTCTTGTCCAAAGTTAAGAGATGCAGTAAGAGTGATATATGGAAAAAATTAGGAAAGTTGAAAAATTAGCTAGAGATAAATAAAGAGAAATAAATTGAAAGTTACTAAAGTAAGGAAAAGGGAAGTCAAGGCCTCCAAATCCGATGTGGGGGTATGCTGTTCATATAGTGCCAAACATTGCATCATTATATGAAAAGACAAGAGGATTGATGTAAACATGACCAAATAATAGAAAACCTTCCAGACCTATCAAGTGACTAAAGGTTGAGATCAAAAGCTTTTTAGTGACTCATGCTACTAGAAATTTTGAACCAAAATAAAACCTATCAAGTGACTGAAGGGTCGAGATCAAAAACCTATCAAATGACTGAAGGGTGCCTGAAGCCATAACTCCATGTAATTAGTTTGCCTGTCTGCACATGCTGCTATTTGTTTCTTAGTGTCAGTCCCATTTTGCCATTGATATGGTAAAACTCAGTTTTTTCTTGCCATGATTTGATAAACAATTGGAATCTTAAGTTCAGAATAAACAGGACAAGGATCAAGCTTTCTCAATGTTATGGAGGAGAGCTCCCAAATTCAAAATTTTAAAACTTGAAAACTTTCAGCCTATCATGCTCCTTTCCTCTTGCACTGAGTGCGTTGATAGACTACAACAGTGTTCACACTTTTACAAGTCTTTTTTTTTTTTTTTCCAGATTATGCAACCTAAAGGTGATCTAAGCTTAGCAACGTGATAAGTAGATAATAATCTGATTCAAATTGGCTGGAAAAGGGAATATAATATGAAAATTTTATAACTAATGTATTTTATTCTGATGTTCTTTTAAATTCTCTTTTTTTTCTCAGTTCTCTTTTCACTTTAGATTAGAAAGTTTGTCTAACATTTTATGATAAAATGGGGGCATTGGCATATGTGTGCATGGATGTGCGCATTTGGAAGTTCTCCTGCCTAGCAGCAATGCACTTGGGAATCAAAAGGATCGTATTTGGTGGCTCATTTATTGTTAGCTCTGCAAACATTGTGGAAAGACTATCCAATGGAGTTGACATGTAGTAAGTTTTGATTTTTGCTTCATAGAACATAAAAAACCAAGCATCTGAATGAATGGACTCTTTCATCTTTGCCTGTAAAATTACAAATTCTTCACTTTTGCTATCTTTCTTTTTCTTTTTGACTGTCTTCTGCTTTTTTTTTTTTTTTCTTCTTTGTTCTCTTTATCATGTTTTAACTTTTTTTTTTTCTATATATTTAAGTTTTAAAGGTAAAACGCAAGCGATTTTTCTGTGCCATGGGGGATTTTTAGGAGCCCTTGGAGCTCTTATGAACTATGGAAGATCTGATGTTCAATCACAGGCAGATGAGTTGCTGATCAATGCAATGCTAAATGAATCTTTTAATGAAGAAGCTGAAGCTCCAGCCATTGGAGATTCAATTGAGAAAGTAACATAACTGATCGAATCATTGCTACTGTTCAGACAAGACTTATCATAACAGGTTTTCCTACATGTTCTTGGTATGTAGAGTGCTAGGTATTTTATTGTATTTTGTATTTTATTGGACAGTAGCACAAAAAAATATGATTGCAAAATTGTCCATGTTGAAGTAAAACCCAGCTATGGTAATTGCTATACAGATTGCTTCTCTAATATGAATTGGAATGGTTATCCAAGTACTTATCCTTGGCTTCGTTGGCCACAAAAGTGAAAGATTAAACTGTGAAATTAGAGTCATTCAATCTGACGGTAAGATCTACATAATATTAGGCGGGTGCAATAAATATTCACTAAATGCATCCTAGCTGCTTGCTTGTGGGGAGATATAATGATAGAAATGAGAGTGAAAACTCCAGCAAATGCTTAAAGTCCCTCATTTATGAATGATTCTCCGGAAAATAATTGTGTTGGCTGTTGATATGTTGTCTATTAAATTTTGCTCCTACCATTTTCTTAATTTGAAGTTAAGTTCGAGACACCCAGATAAAAGTTCATGTGAGGAAAGGTGACACATTGTACTATATTCTCTTTTAAATGGGGGACCTGTGCTCCTCCCATGAATGCAGGGTGAAGGCTTGATCTCTCTTTCTATATATATATATTTTTTTATTACAAGTGGTCATACTTAGGATATATGGGGTAAAGAGAAAAGGGTAGATTCGAACCAGCAACTTGATACATGGAAAGTAACAGTGATGCCACATGAGCTGAGGCTCATGGGCTCTCCCTTTCTATTTTTAATCCCTTTTAATTTTGTACTTTTATTTTCATATATATTTTATATAATGAAATTTAAATTATAAGAATTAAATTCAAATGATTTAATGATTTATAAAATATGACAAGAGAAATACGAGAATATCTTTGTTCTTTTATTTTTGTTTGGATTGCCATTTCAAAACTTAATTTTTGTTGCTCTCAAGCAACAAATTTTTTATTAAAAAAGTTCACTCACAAGTATATACTAGATTATTAATAATATATAAGGCTAATTATAAGAAGGGATTATTTCACCCACCAAAACAAAGGAAAAAAATGAAAGTACTTATCATTGAGAAATTTTGATAGATTTATTAATGTTACATTAAAAAAATTAAGGATCATGCTATTTTTATAGGTAAAATTTTATTAAATTCTCACTTAAAATAATTTGAATAATTAAGTTTATTGAACTCTAAAATTGAACTACAAACCCAACAAATCAATGATTATAACCTTGTTTGAAATAATTTAGTAATTCACTTATTTTATGGAAATATATTCTTTCAAAAAAATTAGATGACAACCAGATTGATCTTACATCTTTATAATTTAATGTTTAACATATAAAATTGTTGGCAAATTTCTGATTTGATTGTATCTTTATTGTCAAAAATCATTTATTCTAAAAAGTTTAAATTGTAAGATGTAAATATGATTTTGAACTAGCAAAGATCTATTAATGATTTTATATCCCTAATACTCTCATATGAAAGCCATTTAAGCTTAAAGTATAGGCAAATATATAGGTCTACTATATCTTGTATTAAAATTTAACTTAACCTTTTCAAGAACAGACCAATAAAGATCAAAACTTTTAATTACTTGGTCGTGGATAGAGATGTAATCAAGCTAAGTTTAAACAAGTAGTATATGTTTGTGAATTATTTAATTAACTTTGTTAAAATTCAAGTATTTATCAAATTCAAACTAAACGTCTATTAGGTATTTGAACTTGGTTTGAATAGTTTTGTTTTTTATTTGAACTTGGTTTAGTTCGTTGATGAACACTATGAAATATAAATAGTTATCACAATAAATATAAAAATATCTATTATTATGATAAATTATAATAATAAATATTAACAATTGTTAAATTATATAGATATCAAAATATCATTCATATCTCAATATAATTTTATTTGTTGATGATCTTAAAGATGACCAATATGAGAGAATAAAGATAACAAAGAAAGCTTAAAAATCTAATAAACAAGTTATTCACGAAATTTAAATGAACAATTATGTCTGGTTTGAACTTGTTTATTTATTAACCGATTTTGTGAATTTTTTTCAAACTTGTTTATATAATTTTTGAATGAACTTAAATTAAGTTTGTTTACAAGTTATTCAATAAATGTATTGGTTTGGTTACACCCGAATTATAAAAACTCTGATATTATGTAAAAAATGCAAAAGAATGTATTGCAGATTGGTTTTCACTGATCTCTAGTTATTTAGAGTTTTGTTTTCTTGTTTTGGGTGTTTAGTCCCTTGTAATTAGAGTTATAAAATAGGCTTGTACAAATCAGTTCGGGTCAACTCATGTTAGTCCTGGGTAATAAAAAATCCAAACTTTTTCAAATAAAAAAAAAACTTAAACCTAATTTAACTTCTGTAAGTTACAAGTTTAAATAAATTGTAATCCTGTGAATTGACTTTATAAATTGATTCTAAATCTAATTATAAATTTATATCAAATTTCATATTTAATTATTAATAAATTATAAGTTTATAAGTTACAAAGTTATATTAAAATGTATATTAATAATTTAAATATCTAAAATCTTTTTTGGATTTAAACACTCAAGAATAATTCGACCAAAAAAAATGCGCTCTTAGTCAATTTGGTCTGAGCCAAATATGGTCCTAAAGAAATTTGGTCTAGGGCCAAAACAGTTTAGATAAAAAAAAAAAGAAAATCTAAATTTTTCATGTTAAATTTTTTTAAATTTAATCCTTGATTTTTTTAATTTAGTTTCGAGCTATACTAATAGTTATGATTAAAATTGACAAATGTGAAGATAATCAATCAAATGCGATAGTCAATATATATTTAATTAAGCGGATTGACTTAAATACTTTTTCCAAGCTCAAATGTATCCTCATAAATTAACTGCATTTTTTACACTATTATTCTTAATCTTTTATTACATAAGCCATGCACTTTTTCAAAAGATGATAAGCTCTTAAGAATTGGAGTTGGAAAAAATAAGAATATGTTTTAAAAAAACAAATGCATGTCATTGGAACCTGGCAAACTTGGGATAGCTCGTGTCCAATATGTTGAAAGTTCAAACAAATTCCGTACGCAATGGTTAAGGAATTGTAAAAGTGCGTCTCCATTTTTTTTAAAAAAAAAAAAAATTGAGAATGTTGGAGCTCCAGAAGAAAATGATCGAACAAGTTGGCACAGACCCGAAGCTCAATCTCCTTGTAAATCCTTGCAGTGAAACTGTAACACATAATGTAATTTCTGTTTCCCATGTCCAAATCACCCCTACTTAACTTGGACACATTTAAAGTAATTTAAATTTGACTTATGATTTATATAATTATATTTTGATTTTATCAAATTTAACTTGATATATTAAAATACATATAAATTCAATAGTTTGATTGAAAGTCTACTAATTTAAATTTAATCATATATATTTTTTGGATCAGGTTTGAATCAAAATTTTTTTTTTAAGATATTACAATGTGGGGAGAAGAGAATCAAACCTTAGGGGGACAGGGTGGAGAATTGAGGCCCGATATCACATGCTCTAGTGGTCAGATCAAAATTTCTAAACTTAAATTTCTTTAATTCAACACAATTTTTTCCTCAATCGTACACACCCTGTTAACCTCTTTGTAAGAATCGGTAAAACGGAGCTGCACAGTGCTACAGAGCAAAATCAATCCAACCCAAAAGAAATTCCTGTAGGGAAACGGCTGTCCTTCAACAGACACCGAAAAAGGAAGAAATAAAAGGATAATTACAGTGGGGCATAAATTTAATGTACAAATAGAATATAACCAAAAACATGATTTTAGAAAAAAGAAAAAGAGAAATAAAATATGTAAAAAATAATACATAATATATATTATTTTAATTTATACAAATAGCAAATACTTGAAATAAAATAAACATTTACCGACCCCTCTACTCTCTGCAAGGCCACAAGAGAAAGGAATGGAACCGTGTTTGCCTTGTTCCTTGGATTTCTCCTCGGCTTGCTCTGCTTGGTTACCGTGATTGATGCTACAGATGCATGATTCCTTAGCCGTTTGATTTGCCTGATTTAGCTTTCCAAGCTTCCATGTGTACCCTTCTTTAGGACCCAATTTTTAAGTTTTTAAAGAAAATTTAGATGTATAATAAAAAATATAGAAATAAAATTAAAAAAAGTTATAAAGAAAGTTACGAAAATTAAGAAAAAAAAAAAAAAAAACTCAGACATCCAAATCGCCCGTCCCCTACCCTTCCTGTTTCCCTCTCATATTTTCTCTCACTGCTTTACCCCACTCCCCTCTTTCTTTCTCTGTCATCATTATTGAGTTTTCTCCAAATTTCTTTGGGTGGTTTGGGAAGATTGAATCTATGGCTGTGCATCTACTTCTGCTGCTTTTTGTAATGTCTGTTGTTGCAGCTGATGAAGGTGAGAAACTCTCCCTCCATATCTAGATATCCTTTTTGTTGATGTACATTCTCTGATGATTTCTTTCTTTCTGAAGGAATCCAAAGTTTTCGACTTTTGCTAGTTGCTTGCTTTCTGTATATTCATTTGATATTTTCTTGAAATGGGTTGGCATTGTTCACTGAAGAACTGCATTTTTATGAACTGCATGGATGGTTCATCAGTACTTCCGCGGTATTAGAGGATTTTGAATGATTCCTTGCTATGATAGAGTCCATTCACTTCATTGAGATTTAGGGTGAGCTTGGTGGGACTGGGAATGAAATTTGGTAAAGTGTCAAGGCATAGGCCTAAGGACATTCTTCCATGCCCTCCTTTTTCACACTCTACTTAGTACACATTCAGTGGAGACCGGAGTTTTGATGGACATGTCATGGCTGAGTTAGCAAGTGAGTGATCAGCTGTTTGAGTGTATTATTGTTTTCCAATTTCCTCTTATTTTTCCATTTCTAGACCAATTTCTCAAAGCTTGTGTTGTGTGTGTTTCTTCATGTTGCTTCCGTTGCCTGAAGAATGCTGGAAGCTTGTTAAATTATTATGAAATTGTAAAATAAGTTGGGAAAAGAAGAAGGCCTGGGATTTTATTAGCTCATCCTGAATGCGGTCCACACCCCCCGCCCCCGCCCCCCCCCCCCCCCCCCCCCCCAAAAAAAAAAAGCGTATGGTTTAGAAGAATTAAGCTCGGGTAGGACGGGTCTGTTTGCTCTCTACCTCAGTAAATTATAGAATTCCTTTCCCACATTTGGATTAATGAATCACTTTGTGATGGGAAGTTATTCTTGAAGAAAAGCCTTGTTTTTATGGGAGGAGGGGGGAGGGGAACGTGGGTGGGGGTTGGGGTTGGGGGAATTAATTTTTCTTGTAAAAAGTTTGAAGGTCATGGTACCATTTTTAAATCTTCCAAGCAATTGAAAGCACCCTTTTTTTCTTCTTAAATAATACTATTAGTCCACAGAAGCATATATAATAAAACATAATAGTTATATCACATTACATTTTCTTCTAAAACATGGATTGATTGAGATCAGAAAACAAATTGTGCAACAAAATCTGCATGAACTTCCTTCCAACGTTGGGATATTTGATGCTGGTTGACCTACGAAGACCAAAGTTTGAAACTAATGTTTAATAGATCTTTATGTTTGATCCTTGCAGAACCATTTATTGGTGTGAATATTGGCACAGATCTCTCAGATATGCCACATCCAACTCAAGTAGTAGCACTACTTAAATCGCAGCAAATTCGACATGTTCGTTTGTATAATGCTGACCAAGCTATGCTTATTGCACTTGCAAAGACAGGCATTCAAGTTGTTGTGTCTGTCCCCAATGAAGAACTCCTAGCAATTGGTCAATCAAATTCCACAGCTGCAAACTGGGTTTCCCACAACGTGGTTGCACATTATCCAGCCACCAATATCACAGCCATTTGTGTTGGTTCTGAGGTTTTAAGTACCCTACCTAATGTAGCAAAAGTGCTTGTCAATGCTCTTAAGAACATTTATTCAGCCCTTGTGGCATCCAATCTCGATCGCCAAATTAAAGTTTCAACAGCCCTTTCCTCATCTATCATCCTTGATTCATTTCCACCTTCCCAGGCTTTCTTTAACCGCTCACTGAATTCAGTTTTGGTCCCAATGCTTGATTTCTTGCAGTCCACTGGCTCGTATCTCATGCTCAATATATACCCTTACTATGATTACATGCAATCAAATGGTGTGATTCCTCTAGATTATGCACTCTTTAAACCTCTGCTTCCAAACAAAGAAGCTGTTGATTCTAATACGCTTCTCCACTACTCCAATGTCTTTGATGCCATGGTTGATGCAGCATACTTTGCCATGGCTTTTCTAAATTACACAAACATTCCTGTAGTAGTGACAGAGTCGGGCTGGCCCTCAAAGGGTGATTCCAATGAGCCTGATGCAACAGTAGACAATGCCAACACTTACAACAGCAACTTGATCAAGCATGTATTGAACAAAACTGGAACCCCAAAACATCCTGGGATTGCTGTTAGTACTTACATCTATGAGCTCTACAATGAAGACTTAAAGCCCGGGCCATTGTCGGAGAAGAACTGGGGTTTGTTTGATGCAGACGGGGCCCCCATTTACATTTTACATTTGACAGGAGCAGGAGCAGTCTTGGCAAATGATACCACTAATCAAACTTACTGTATTGCAAAGAATGGTGCCGACCCAAAGATGCTGCAAGCTGCATTGGATTGGGCATGTGGACCTGGCAAGGTGGATTGCTCTCCACTGCTGCAGGGAGAATCATGCTATGAACCAGACAATGTAATTTCACATGCAAATTTTGCTTTTGACACTTACTACCATCAGATGGGAAAGTCTTCTGACTCCTGTGACTTCAATGGAGTGGCTACAATTTCTACCACAGATCCAAGTAAAGCTATGACTCTGATTTGTGATTTTCAACCTTGAGCTGTAATTTGCGTAATGCATTTTCAGTTCATATGCATACTAATAATTCCATTTTTTTGCAGGTCATGGTTCTTGTATATTTCCTGGAAGGTAAGACATTTGCTTCTGAGCTTTCTCATCCATCATCCATCATCCATTTCGTAATTATTAAGCTCATTCGGTGCCATTATTGATTTAATTTTTCTTATAAGTGATTGATTTTGGTGTATATTGTACAGCCTTGGGAAGAATGACATCTTACCTAACATCACGGCACCATCAATGAATTCCACAAACTCAGAATCTTCTGCCCACAGTCTGGACAGCTGTGAATTGAGAATTAGAAGCCTTCTAATGGTGATAGGATTGTTATTGTGGGGAGTGGTTTTGCTATGAAGTGGTATATATCAGAAGACATTTGCTACCTGTAAAAAAATTTTGTGATAGATGGTGGCTACATATTGGTTTGTTATTACTTGTGAAGTTTGTCCATTCAATTTTGTACAAAACCAGCAATGGGCTTGGACGAATTAAGAATTTAGGCCTAAATTATATCATCATTATCATTCTTTTGGACTGCTGCGTTAGTTCGTGTATCATCCATGGATCTTTATACCCAATGGGCTATGAACATTTTTAATAAGAATTAGAAGTAAAAAATAAATAAAAATTTACGAAGTGTATCTAACGGTAAAGAATTTGGGTGCTTAGGATCAAATTTTCTCACTGCATTTGTACTAAGATAAAGTAAATCCTAATGCAAAAAATAATAATAATAATGCGCATCACGATAAAAAAGAAGCCCAAACCATAATATTTCTGGGTTCAATCCTTACAACTTGATCCGAGCTCACTATTTCAATGCTTTAGGGTTTAGGGTAGTTTGAGGGGCAAAAGAGGGTTGGCTCAAATTCTCCTTGGCGAGACCTTCTTGTATTGTTTGGATAAACTTAATAAAGCACTTATGTAAAGAAAAAGTATTTAAAAATATATTTTATAAGTGTTTAGATGTACTTATAAAAATTATTTAAGCATTTAACTAAGTTATTTTGAGTTTATATTTATAAGTTAAAAATTAGAGTTTATAAAAGTAAATCCTAATGAAAGTAGATAACTTCATATATGAGATTCTTTTAATAAAATTTTGTTGACATTTATAAATTCTTGTTCTATGTTTTGTCTCTATTACAAAGATAGAAAAATAAGTAATAAAGATAAAAATAAATTTACATAAAATGGCATAGGTTGGTGGATAAGTCAAGTCATTACACTCACAGGCAACACGACACATCACATTGGCACACAAGTAGTGCCATAATATTTATATGGATAGACACGATATGTCATGCATCCCCACATCACCCTCTTTTAAGATAACCAAAGTGTGATATGATAGCCCCAAGTGAATTAACCTCCCTTGAAGTAACCATGCTACATCATCACAAACATTGGTGCCACACCAAGCATGCGGTAGCGTGGCACATTGCGTTGACATGCAAGCATTGCCATAGCACCCAAATGAATAGGCACAACATGTCATAGTAATCCGGACTCCCTTAAGGTAGCCAATGCATGTTATAGCAATTCAAAGTAAATTGCCCTTGAAATGGCCAATGCAAGTATGGCAATTGTTAATGCTACACTAAGCACGTAGGTTGCAAGTTGCACAAAAGGCACATGTCTTTGAAACATAAACGAACTTTATTTTAGACAATGCACATATTAGTTTTCATTATCATATTTTTTGTCTAAAAAAATGATCAAAAGTGTTTGATGAAGGGGAAGTTCAAGGTCCTTTTAGTAATTTTAATAGTTATAAGCATTTATGAAGTTCTGAATTTAATCCAAAATGTATACTTAAACATAAATTAATTTATTTTATATTACACTTATATAAGTTTGATTAAAAAGTTTTTATAAGTACTTAATTTAGTTGTATATACAAATTGAGCCAAAAGTTTTTGTTTCGAGTATTGCATTCTTAAATTTTTATTCTCCCATAGTTTTTTTAATAAAATTTAAATATTAAAATTTATTAAATTCCATTTTAACTTATCCAAATAGTGTGAAACATTTTATGAAAATACAATTATGGAAATATCTTTTTTTTAAATTCTTGTTGATAATCTTTTGTGGATAGGTGTCACCAATTGCTGTTCTAATCTTCTTCCTAGCCCAAAAATTAGTTTAACTTTATCAGTTGGGGTTGAAGATTATCATATTCAATTGATGATAGATTTGCAAAATTATATTGCTATGTCTTCTCTAAACTCTCCTGTGGTGAATATAATCTATGACTCTTCACCCAACAAAGAATATGCTTTACTACAAAACTATAGAGTAATGAATACATACTAATATTTTCTGTAAACACCTTGTCAACATTCTTTGTGGGTCATTAAATTTTATATTAGGTCATATTTAAATTTTCTAAACAGTTTGAATTTGTGTAAATATTTTTTTTGGACGTGTGTACATATTATTAGGTCATATTATTTGTGTACATATTATTTTAAACCAGGAAAAACTATAGGATTATAGGTACAAGTATAGTAATTAAAAAATAATCATAAAATTAGAAAGGTGAGTATCAGTAATTATCTTCTATCAAGAATTATTTGAATAGTTAAAATTTCGTTAGATAAAACTTTGTCTTAATACATATAAGAACAAATGTTTTTCCAAATCCAATTTTAGTTGAATTACAATATTTGCGGAATTACTTCTCTCAATTTACTAGTAGGTTAAAAAGAAACAAAAGTCTCTCGTTCTCATTCAACGCTGTCGCTTGTACTGTCGTTTAGTTAATTTCTCCTGCGAAACTACAACGCCGTTTTGCCCACAAAACCCTAGCCTTTCAGCCTTATAAATCCACCTGAAATCCTGAATTGGATCTGAGGTTTGCACAAAGCCCTTTCTACCGTCTTAAGCTTGATTAAGTGTATCTCAGGTCTAAATTTTAACTTTATTATCAAATTTCTGATTCTCTATTTCACACTGATGCATCCACTATGATTCTCTATACTTCTCTAAACATAGCATAGGGAATACGAAAAGATGCAATATGAACAGGTACTTCTGGACTAGCAGTGTCCCATTACTAATGGATTCTTGCTTTTTCTCGTAGGTTCCACAACTTTCTCACCTCCCAGACATTGTTCATATGCTTTCTACCCTTATGGTTTCTAACTTCTATTCCTGTAAATCAATAAGACATTGCAAAGTTCTGAACTTTTTAATGAATCCTGAGTTGCTTGCAGTATGTTTTGGTAATTTTGTTTTTTAAACTATTAGCTGTATTCTCCTTTCTTTAATCTATGTTATCGTTTAAAGGCTTGCTCGATGATGATTGTTTTGCTTTAACCACACCGAAGGGAGGCTGGGTGGGGTTTAAGCCTCTTTCATTTAAAGTCAGATATAAGCCTGTTGTGCTTGGTATTACCTCATGACTTCTTTTTCTAATAGTAGAGGTCTACTTTCCTCCTCTATTAGATAGAGGGAGAAGGCTTTGTCAAGCACTTCAGGTGGGCCTACTTGAATCAAGGAGGGCTATCCATCTCATGTTTCATCCTGTGGAAAACCTTGGCCTTTCAGCTGAGAGCAAAACACCACAATTATATTATACTTTTAAGTATAAATTTATTTTCTTAAATTTTCATTCCTTTTTTCATATTTTGTGGAGCTTCTGATTTATCTTAAGGTGATTGGCCTTCATTTTTCTGAGATCAATTTAGTTATTGGTTTGAGCCAGTTCTCCAGAACTAAAGAAAATGGCACTATGCTAAGAAAAGTCGAGCAACTATGTCTATACTTGTATATGTAATTGATAAAATGTCATAGTGACATTATTGTTACATTCCAGACTTACTTGAAGTTTGCTAGTTGAGTTATATGGTCACCACTCTGATCTGAGTAATAAAAAACGAGTGATAGAACTCTGTATTTCACCCTAGTTCATGTTTCTTGGTGGTGTTTACTGATTGGCAAGGCAGCTTAGTGTGAAGGCCCTGGTGCTGCTGCAGGAGCTGATGAGAATAGACTGGAGAAGAATTTTTCTGCAAGCACAGCATTCGCTGCGTCTGAAGGATGAAAAGCATCCCAAAACACATATTCACTGCGGTTGTTGCATAACTTTGAGTTTGGCATGCATAAACCTCCAACAGATGTGTCTACATTGCAACAAGACGTATTGGAAACCTTGAAACCTGTGGTGGAACGACAAAATCATTTTATGTATACAATGCATTTTAATACTATAGTTGAGATCTAAAGGAAGAAAGACAAAACCATTGTATGTACCCTGTATGTTAATTATGTTTCTGCATACAGTTGAGATATAAAGGAAAAATCACGTTTTTCTCATTCCAAAGGTTATAATTGTTATGTTAACTCTCAGGTACTGAGTACTATTGCAATTAAACCAAGAGGTGAAAATAAAATTGAAGGGCTAAACTACCGTATGTAGTAGGATTATTGATCAAATCCAGGACTAAAGGGTAGGTGTCTGCAAATATTAGTTTTGCATTTGGAAGACGACGGTTCAGGTAGTTGAATAGCTTCTGTACTTTGGAGTTGAATGCCATAATCCAGTCGTTGACTCGCTTTAAGCATTGGCCTGTTCTGGATTTAACCCTTTGAGAGGGAATGCAGCCCAGTGGACCAACCCCATGAAAGACCATTTTTCGGGCTCCCAGTTGATAGAGCCTCTGGTATAATCAGAACAAGTTAGTGGTAAATTCATCAGAAGATTTAGGACCATAAATTAACTCATTAATACGCAGAATGCTTTTAATATTCAAGAATGGTCTCATAAGCGGATTGTAGTTCAGGGTTTTGCAAGCTTAAAATGGATAGGACTCTGCATTGACTTTTACCGTAAGTTGTTGATCTAAGGTGGCAATTAATAGCTCAACAAACTCATCATGAGTGTACTGTTGGCCATCTGGCAAAAAGGGCTGCAAGAAATTGTTCACATAGTCATTGCTGCCTGCAAAAATGGATTTAGTCGATAATGTTTACTACATGGAACGATTAATTTAATGTAATTTGTACATTCAGAACTATAAAATAGAAAATAACAGCTGAGAAATAATTTGTGGATGTGAAGTATACCAATCCCAATGAAGTACATAGCCTCCTTGCAAAGCCTGTTGGCAGCCTCCTCACCTAATTTTGCATTGATTGCTGCTTTTGTTTTATTGAAATTGATAATTTGATCATCAAAAGTTAACCTTTGAATCTAAGACACCAAGAGAGACAAAAAATATAGGTTTGATGAGATGACAGTAAGCTTTTCAGTTTCGTTAATGAGGTTATGAGGATGTTCTACTTACAAAGTAGAGTCCTGTATCATTGAGAATTCCTGCCCCACCCGATGCATAGTTGACCCCTTTAACTAGAGCATCGACGTTTTGAGACACTGATAGATAAGCTGGTGGTGATGGGACTCCAAGCTTTGCAGCTGCAAAGATCCATAAAACTCGCCATCAAAACAGTGCCTGCTTTTAAAAGATAAGTGAAGAAAAGGTTCAAGATGAAGGAAATACATATGATATCACCAATGGTCCTTCCATTAGTGAATCTTCCCGTAGCCTGGCCACCACTATAGTCAATCCCATACCATGGATAGTCAGACTTCGCCAGAGAATATTGCAGATAATTGTTGTTTCCAACATCCGTCAATGAGTCACCAAAGACAAAGATTACAAGCTGAGTTGCTGAAGCCATGGATGCCATGGCTGCCATCAAGGCAGCAAAAGCCAACCTTGGCATTGCCATCTTCAATTTCTTTAGCTAATTGCTGGAAATGAGGAAATGAGTTACATGGACTTTATAGAAGCATCGCATTGAGGTTCTGCACCACTGTTGTTTTTGCCCAGTTCTCCAAGTATACTCTTATTAGGTGATTATTTCAAAACCACAGAGATACTTAAGGTGTGAGAATAAATGCGTTTCTTTTTCTCATTTTCTTCAATCAAATTATGAAGTTTGGTGGCTGAATCTCTCTTCATGGGGTTGGCCCACTTTATTTGAGTCAGCAATTGTAGTTTTGCTAGCTATTTTACGACAAGAGCGCATGTGTTCATAATTCTCTATGCATTTACTTGCTCTGCCTCTAGTTAATTAGAGCACAAGCAAAGCCACCTGAACAAGGAACAACCCAGAGATACTACAATGAAACTGGATTCAAAATTGTTCACCAACTATGTTGTCAGTTGAAGGTAAAGCTAGATTGCTTACAATTAGGCTTGACCTCACCATTTTGTAAGACTTTTGAATTAGTAAAGTAATAATTAGTTTGTCATATTGGGTTTTAAAATGATATTAAGCCTGAGGAGGTCTCAAGGATTCTAATTTCTTGGGGAGTTGGCAGAGGCGGATCCACATTAAGAGACATACAATTTTAAAATTTTTCATACATATACATGAGTGCCCACATGGTGAAACACAAGAATGCCTCCATAGTAAAATTTAAAACGTCCGCCTGATAAAATTTGAAGTGCTTTAATTGTTGATGCTATGTCATTAGCTGATGAGTCCAAATAATGATTGCAATTTATGAAAGATGAATGATAGTCTTTACTTAATGAAATTTCATTATTTTGTGATATGAATAAAATTGTGACCTCAACCATAGATGATTTATTTATAGCTCAAGGGCAATTAAGGCAAAAAGTTTAACAAATTTTAAATTTGCTATTTTCAAGTTAGGTTATATTATTAAGTGATTGAGAAGAAACTTGGAGAACTAAATAATTATTTCAATTAAGTAAATATGAAGTTACTTCTCTTTGTGGCATTCTTAAATTTTAAAGACTCGTTTGTTACTTTTAATAAGAAAAAAATCATCTACATTTAACTCAATTTAAAAGACTTATGTGGAATTTGAAATTCTTACACTTGATAGTTAACATGAAAATTATATTTTAGATGTGTATTTAGATAAAAGATTTAGAATTAAAAGAAATTAATAATCTCCTAAAAATTGGTTGAGACAAGCAAATACATTATATATTTGTACTTACTTATTAAGTTATCATTGATTTTACTAATTGCAGTTGCATTTGTCAAAAGAATTTTCACTACCCTAAGTATCATAATCGTACAATTTGCAATCATATGGGAGATGAACAGTTAAATAATTTGTTTTTCAACATATAAAGAGATGGACAACTTTGATATAAACTATAGATGATGAATACATTTTGTAACAGTTTCAAAAAATAATATCATATATGCAACAATTGTGAATATTAGTTTTTGTATCTTTTTATATTTTATGAGATTATAAATTAAAAGGATATATTAATATAGCACAAGAAAAATATTTGTTTTGTAAATATTCTTTTTAGTGCCTATGCTAGAAACAAGTCTTGAATTCGCCACTGTAATTCTTGCTGAATTCTTTGAAAGCAAGTTATCTTTTTGAGAAAAAGAAGTTACAACATTCTAGTTAAGTGGCGATGTCATCATCATTCACTGAATTTAGTGAAGTTATAAACAGAATGAAATGAAAAGATGCCAGGGTTTCCGATTATGATTTACAGGATTTGGCAGTTTATATAAGCGATTAACTACATATTTTAATTACAAATTCCATAAATTCTAATTCGAAAGATTTTGAGATTGTTGATTTCAAAAGTTATAAAAACCAATCAAATTTAATAATAACTTGCACATAATCTTGACCATATGCTTGGTGGATCATGTAGTTTGTAAGAACATCAAAACCACAATTGTATAAAATGATCATTTTTTGATGCTTAACTTCTTTGAAATTATTAATGGATATAATTAATATATCTTGAAAGAATTTAGTTTAAAATTACTAATGCAACAGCCTTATTTTCCATTGCCATTATAGAAATGCTCTTATTTGAATCTCATTGAATGGGCATTTTTTTTTAAAGATTTCATTGCTGTTATAAATTGTTATTGTTCATTTTACATCTTTGCTTTATCAAAGTAGATACAAGCGGTCAACTAGAGCCAACCCAATGCAATTTAATGGGCTTTTGAACATTTCTTTCTATAGAATTTCTTTGCAACATTATGACATGGGAGTGATAATTCAATAAAAAAGAACTTATTTGAAGGCCAGTGAGTTTAGATAAAGGGAAGGAGTTGCCAGAAATCTAGATTTAAAAGGTAGATTGCAACATGAAGAAAAAGATCTGCACAACCAATGATCGAGTTTGGGGGTTAATTATGTGTGGTGAAGATATTGGAACCCCTACAACTTCCTTTTGATATCAAATTTATCTTTTGTCACATTTTAGCCTTGGCCATACGTTTTGTTTGTTGCATTGTCTTTTATTTGTTTTTAGTATTTTTGGTTTTGATATTTTTAGATGTCCCCTTATTGGTTTTGCATGAAATCAAGAATTATCCATGATTTATATCACTAATGAGTGGTGTTTTGTACCATCATTGAAAAGGGGTCTTCTTCATTTAATAATGATAAGGTATAAAGGTAAGGAAAACCTAACTTGACTAGGTGACAAAATTGGATTGAGTTTAAAAAAACCTAACTTGATTAGGGCATGCTCAACTTAATTGAGTTTAAAAAGACCTAACTTGACTAGGTTCACTCAACTGGATTGAGTTTAAAAATGATCTAGTTTGACCAATGTTAGCTCAACTAGATTGAGTTTAAAAAGGAGATAACTTGACTAGTGTTAGCTCAAATAAATTGAGTTTAAAAAGGACCTAGATTGACTAGATTTTTGAAGGAATTTTGGATTTTTTAGGGATGTTGGGGAAAATTACATTCTAAAAATTTGAGGGTTAATTAACAGTAAAAATGAATTTTATCTTCCCAAGTTAGTGTTTAAATTACTACCAATATTCTTGAGATAGTCAAAAAAATCGTTGAACTTTCAAATGATTTTCCAATTAATACGTCATCACATAATGCTCTCGAAGGAAATAAAATTTTTAACAACTCGTGCTTTTGTGGAACAATAAAAGGAAGCATAGAAATTCAAAAACTAAACTCTTTTGAACATTGACCAAAATTCAACTAAATCTTATGACCTAAAGTGAAATTTTCATTTTTGTTTTGTTTTAGGGTAAGTTCAAGATTTTCCTTTTATTATGAATGGCCTTAACTTATTCAATTTTCAATTTGGTAAACATTTGTTCACAAAAAAAAAAAAAAATTCCTATACTTCACAACTCAAATAACACACAAAAAGACACACTAATTAAATCAAGTCAAAATACAAAGAGCATGCACATAGCATGGCAGCATATCATTCTTTGGGGTTTTGGGGTATTTGCTTACCTTTTGCCAAAAGTGATCAACACCAAAGTTATAGCTAATTCAACAAGATTTCTAAAAAGATATAGATCATGCCAAACTTTAAACACACATAAAGATATACCCAAAACACTGAGACAATTTTGTTAGAATCTGAAGTCTTAGGTTCTTTTGGATAACATCCAATGTATCCCAATTTAACCCATTTAAATGCATTTTGGACAAAAAATTCCAACATCAACATTGTTGAGGACAAAACAAGAAAACAATAAGACCAAGATCATCCCAAAACTCCTAGGAACCAAGGGGATTCGAATAGAACATGAGGACTATGAAAATTAGGTTTCAAGTTTGAGCTTCATTCGTATAGATATTTTTTCAATTTTAAGCCATTTCCTAGCATTTTTAGCAAAACTAATCAACATAAAAGTTGTATCCAACTTAACCATGAATTTAAAGACAAATCATACAAAACTAGTAGAACTAGAAAAGTTATGCGTGAAACACAAAATCAAAAGGCTTCTTGCCATAGTTGAAACCTCACCTTGACAGTATTTATTCTCACTATATTTTGAGCAATTTCAATGTGTTTTTAACAAAAGTTGCAGCATCAAGCTGCAAAGGACTCAAATATAAATCCAACAAGTTAAAGATCATGCGAAAAACTCTAAGAAACAAGAGAGATATCATGCAAAAATAGAGAGGGGAAGCTTATCTTAGACGTCAACCTTCCACTTCATGCAAGAGCTCTACTTTCTATGAGCTTGATGAAGTTTTGTTTGCAAAATGGAGTTGGAAGAGGCAAGGAAAAGTGATGGTGGGTAGTCCTAAACTTAACACATGAGTAAGGGTGCTAAGGTAGAGAAATAGAAAAGACTTAATGGAGGTAAAATATGAAGAATTTATCTTATTCATCAATCTCATAAATCCATACACAAAGTCTTATAGATCATTCCAAGCATGCATATTATCTGAAAGAGTTGAGCCCTTAGAGTCCATTGAGGTGCCCTCCTTGGAGCTTAGTGTGCTAATGGTTGTGGAGAAAGGGGACAGGTTCCCTTAGTCTGCTATGCTTTTAAAGCTATGTTATTGTTAGATCCATAAGGCACTAATAGTGCTCAACATTTATTAAGTGGGGACCTCTTTCCTTGTGTTAATCCAAATTTATTATCCTACCATTTATGGATAACACACATAGAAGGCCTACTAGCATAGCTAATGACCATTAAAACAATTATGACCAATGGTCATTAGGTTTAACAAAATAGTCATCAAAACAAGTCTAATACTATTGACTAATACTATTAACTAATATTATTGAGTTTTATAAAAATTCATATAGTTTTGATATATGTAAGTCTATATAGGATAAAAATCTGAAAATCTCCCTCTTAGGCTACATATATTAGGGTTTTAGAAAATAGTTCTCCAAATCAATATCAATAAAAGTGGCCACAAAAGTGTCAACAGCTAGACAAGTAATATTAACTATAGTAAACCTTAAGTCTAAAATAAGGTTATAAATACCCAACAATGCAGAAATTGTATCTGATAAGGATATTAATATCATACATTTCAAAACACCTACAAACTCATCACTTAAGTAATTGTAGACATGTGTGATAAGGATATGCACTCAAAAAGTAGACTATGTGCAATCCTTCAACATAGTGGCCCAAGCATCCGAAATGCTTACTGAAGAGCAACAAAATATTTCAACATCCCAAAGTAAGACTATGCCAAAGTGTCTCCAATGAGATCAATGTCAATAATAAGTTACTGCATGCAACAGAATATGTGGTATCAATTACAATCATCAATAATAGTAATTGTCTTGAGACATACAACATTGCCACAAATACAAGGGTAGCACTCCCATTAATCCAAAATATCAAACAAGTTTAACTACACCGATATGGGTTACATGTTCCTAAAACACTTCAGTTGTCAAGCCTTTGGTTAGGGGATCCGTAACCATAAGATTAGTGTTTATGTGCTCAACATGAGTTTGAAGTTCCTATATTTTCTCTCTAACAAATAGGTATTTGACCCCAAAGTGTTTACTGCAAGCAAAATTTTATTATTTTAAGGGAAACATATAGTAGTAAAGTTATCATAATAAATAGTTAGAGGCCAAGCAATACTCTCAATAATATGGAATCCAAAAATTAGGTTCCTAAGGCATACGGCTTGACAAGTAACTTCATAATAACTAACATACTTTGCTTCTATAATAGAGGTAGTTGTAAGAGTTTGTTTAGCATTCTTTTATAGAATAGCTCTTCCAACCATTATGAAACATTTCAAGAAGTGGATTTCTTATCATCTAGACAACTTGCATAATCAGAATTAGTTGATCTAATCACTTCTAGGTGACTAGATCTCATAAAATGAGAATATGCTCTTTGGGACTTTGAAGATACCTCATAATTTTCTTCATTGCTCTCCGATACTCATAACTAGGATCACTCAAGTATTTTTCAAACACATTAATAGAAAAACATGTGCATACTTGAGCATACATCAAGCTGCCTATAGCAAAAGCACATGGGACTTTATGCATTTCAACTCGCTTAACATTTTTTAAGGACATTGGGATTTAGAAAGGATATTGCCTTTCGAAATAGATGTCGCACAAAGGGAGCAAGATTTTATAAACTTACTATGCACCTTTTCAATATAAGTTTTCTAAGTCAAGCCAAGAATGCCTTAAGATCTATCACAATAGATCTATATGCCTAAAACAAAACATGCATCACCATGATCTTTCATATCAAAATGGCTTGACAACATTAACTTTGTCTCACAAAGTGAGCACATATCATTACTGACCAACAAAATGTCATCAACATAATACAAGAATGATAAAATTGCTCCCACTAAACTTTAAATATATGCATTGATCAATAGGATTCTCCTTGAAGCCAAAGGACGTCACTATATGATCAACCTTTAGGTACCATTGTCTTGAGGCTTGCTCAAATCATAAATGGATCTTTTCAATTTACACACTAAGTGCTATAAACCTTATTTTATAATCCATTAGGCTAATCCATATATTTTGGCAATTTCATAATCGAAAAAGTAGTCTTGGCATCCATCTAATGTATTCCAAGTCAAAGTGGGATACCAATGCCATAATAACATGTAAGGAGGCTTTAGTGGTGACTAGTGAGAATCTCTCTCTATAATCAATGTCTTCTCTCTAATTGTAGCTTATGCCTCAATTCCCCCTTTGGAATCACATTTGATCTTAAAGAGCTATTTACATCCAATAGTTTATGTCTAACAAGCAACTTCACAAGATTCTAAATATTCTTCTGATCCATTAATGCCAATTTATCCTATAGAGCTTTCATCCATTCGAAAGGTGAGAACTAGAAATAACCACTTAAAAGGTAAAGAAATAAGAATCATCTCCAATATAAAACTCACATTCTTGCAAATAAATGAAATCCCCATGAAAATTGGGTTTGTAATGAAATCTCTTGAACTGATGTTTTCTTTACATTGTGTCAGCTGGTAAAGGTGGAATAGTGATGTCTGGTGAATGCTCAACATTATGGTCTATCTAAGGAGGCATTGCTATAGAAATGAGAACAATAGACATTGGGAACACAAACGTTTCTTTCTAAACTCAACATTGTGCATCTTCTTACATCCACCATACACATCATTTCTGGGAGAGGCAAGAGGGGAGGGTCATGCTAGCTTCTGGAGAACTCCCTAAATCAAAATGTGGAGGTCTTTTATGGGACCTAGAGAATTTGGGCAAGGACCAATATAACATCACTCCAAGTCCCAAAGTCTCTCGATAAAAGCCATCCAAATGGCTGATATGTTCATGAATGAAACATCCCCTATGATCAGCTAGGGTGCAAACATTTGACTCCCAAAACAAGTCCAAATGACTTGGGAAGAGAGGATAAAAGCTTAAGCACAAAAGGTAAAGATGCTTACCATGAAATCATGGTTCCCCATTTGAATAAAAGCCTTCTTAAGGTAAGCATGCGGCTAGGATTTTAAAAAAATAGGGATAAGAGGGACACGGAATCTAAAAGGTCTCATGCATTGCCTTAGGAAGGATAACAAGGATTGAAAGCCAAATTAGCTTAAAATGAGAAGTCTCTTGAGAATTGCCCCTTGTCCCTTTGCTTCTTTGGGCTTTGATATCAAATATTGGCTGCCAATAGACATTTGGAACATCTTACCTTTCCTTGGGTGCCCCTTACTTAATTACACTCCCACATATACACAATGCACTCAAATAATCATCTACATGCTCATACATGCATAATTAGTTTAAATTTGACTAAATGGCTTTCCCATTGGTTGACTAAAACTATTTTGACTTTAAAAAATGATTTCAACCATTGGAAAGCTATTCTTAAGTATGTTGAGTCATATGAAATGCAAATTCAAATTATGTCACGTATGCTATTTACAAATAAATTCAAAATTGACACATACTCTAAAGTGCTACATAAAATAGCGCTTAAAAGACTTTAGGCATGTTTGATTTTTGTTTTGAAGAACAATTTTTTATTTTAAGAACCAAAAAACTAAAAAAAAAAATTTCTTGAAAGTATGTATTCTAGTTTTGATTTCTAAACATTAGTTCTCAAATTCTTGTTTTGAAGGAAATTAGAACACTTAGATATTGTTTTTGTTCTTGCAAATGTGTTTTTCATGGTAGCAATATTGTAATTAATTGATTTCATTAATAGCAATACTATAAACAAAACAAACTTTCTTTTATCATCTTCCTCCTTTAGTCTTTCTACGAAATTGCACTTTGCTTGCATCCTTGCTATTTATTCTTAACCATTCCATCAACCATCATTCTTGAAGAAACTAGGCCAGGTTCAACATTCTGCAGAATTAAGGGCTTGTTGGATTTTAGTTTCTAAAATTAATTTTTTGTTTTCAAAAATAAAAACACAAGAAAATTTATTTGGGGTGCTTTTTTCTTATTTGACTGTTTTGGAAATTTATTCTCCATAACCTGTTTTTAGAGTAAGAATTTGAGAATACCTAAAACATGTTTTTGTTCTCTTTAATTTGTTTTGTCCTCCAAAACATAGAGAATAACTCCTCATTAATGGCAATTCTATAATTACATGTTATTCTCCAAAAAAAAAAAAAGCCTTACCCCTTTCCCTTCTTCTCCTTTTCTAGTCAGCCTAGCCTTCTTCCTTACAAAGCAAGCTCCTCCTACAGTAGTTATAGCTCTTCTTCTCCATGGTAAGCCATTGCTCCCCCTTCAGTATCTCTTCTTCTCCTTACTACATTTTACCTTTGTCCTTCTTATTTTTATGATTTATATTTAACATGTAGGTTTCTCTTTGTTTGTTTATTTTGTGGCTCTATTCTACAACTTGGAGAGTGCCCACTTGAATCAAATCTAACAATGCAATGGCGTGGTTTGGTGCTTTAATGTTGGGTGAAATCAAACCTTTTTTGTTTCTTCCTATATGTGAGATTATAAGTAAGGGACCCACATAACTAAAAATTAGTCTTTTTGTGAAAAGTCTCTCAGTAGTTAAGACCAATATTAAGATGATATTAGTGATTGAACTTTCAAAAAAGATGACATTGGACTCATTTAAGGCAAAAGAGTCATGGGTTTTCTGGTGTTTATGGTTTTAATATTGAGTTAATTAGCAAGTTGTGCATTGTTTTAAAAATATACTACAGCTTTTAATGGAAGGATTGTAAGAGACCAGATTTTTAGATTAAAAAAATTGTTAGGAATAAATTAAGAAAATGTTCATGGTGCTAACAAGTATAAAAGATGTGTCTCAAATAAAGACATTGTCAAAAAGCATAGATAACTCAAGAAGAAGAGTTAAGTTTTGATTTTGTTTCATTTTGGAATTTAAACTATATGTATTTATATTTAATTATATGCTTTTTTTACAGTTTGCTCTTTAACTTCATGTTCTTTTGACTTTACCACCTACAGTTGGCATTCTTTTGAAACATTTTCTTTCATAAATAGTTGTAAGTTTATCATTTAGAAAGTGAATGGTAATCGATAAACAATTAGAGTTCAAAAATATTGGATACCAAGAAATGTGGGAATCTTTTTCATATTATAAAATAAGTGGTGATTTTGAGGTGACCTTTACTTCTACACTTCTACATATAGTATAGATGTAGATATTAATTAAAGAATAAAGTGTAAATGTATAATTATATATTTTTGCTTTGGTACATATGGAAAGTGAGATGAGATACCTTTGTAGTCATGTTTCTATTGGATTATTAGTGAATTGCCTAGTAGTCATGTTTTTATTTGGTTATAAGTTACTTTGCATAGTAGTTATTTGCCCTACATATGCTGTTAGATTCATATTATGCTAATGCTCTTTGTTGTGATTGATTGTTCATTTAGATGGCAACCAATATTGACAAGAATGACTCAAATGTGTGGCATAATTCAATGGGTAAAATTTATATAGATATTAGGCTAAAATGTACAGAACTCCCCTGAACTTTAGGTTAATTTTAAAAAACCCTCCTGAACTTTAAAAGTTTTCAAATGACCCTCTTAAACTATGAAACGTTTGTAAATAACCCCTTTCGTCAAGTTTTTTGTCAAAATTTAAGAAAATGACGAAAATGACCTTCATTGTAAAGTTGAAAAATTAAAGGCTGTGAATAGTAAAGTTTTGGAGTTTTAACATTGACCCTTAACCCTAAACCCTAAAGCTTAAACCCTAAATTCTAAATCTTAACCCTAAAATCCTAACTCCTAAACCCTAAAATCCTAAAATGCTAAACCCTAAACCTTAAAACCTTAAATCTTAAATCCTAAATCCTAAGCCTTAAACCCTAAATCTTAAACCCTAAGCCCTAAACCCTAAATCTTAAATCCTAAACCCTAAACTCATAAACCCTAAACCCTAAACTCATAAATCCTAAACCCTAAACTCTAAATCCTAAATCCTAAATTCCTAAACCCTAAATTACAAATTTACATTAAGTTTTTTTTTTTTTTGCATTTATGGCAAATTTGTAAATTTATGTGCATTTGAAGGGTATTTTTGTCTTTTTATTGGGTCAAAGTGGAAGTTGACCAAAACACATCCAAATTTTAACGGAAAACTTGATGGAAGGGGGTGTTTTGCAAATGTTTCATAGTTCAAGAGGGTCATTTGAAAAATTTTAAAGTTCAGGAGGGTTTTGTAAAATAGGCCTAAAGTTCAGGGGGGTTTTGTGCATTTTAGCCTAGATATTATGGTTGAAGAGGTCAACAAAGGGAACGTGCAAAATGGTCAATTTCATTCTAAAATATGGGTTTCTATGAAAGACAAATTTAACATGATGAGTAATTGCTCTTATGATGTAAAACAAATAAAGCAAAAGTTTAATAAATTGTGATCAAAGTATCGTGAGTTCTCCTTACTCTTGCAATATACTAGATTTGGTTAAGATGCAGAAAGCAACACTACAATTGCTAGTGAAGAAGTTTGGCATAATTATATTTGGGTGCAAAAGCCTATAAATTTATGATTATTTTTATAAATTATTGCTTTTAACTATGATTAGTTTACTATTTGTTTAAATGATGTTAGAAATATCCTAAAATTGGTCAATTTCAAAAGAAAGGTTGTGAGCACTATAAGTTATTGGGATCATATTCAATAGAAGTATTACAACTAAAGCATTTCATCATTCATCTACTCAAGATCCACCAACTATAGATGAAGAAAATGAACTAGAATATGAATACCTTAATACTAGGGTTCATGTTGATGTTGATATGGATGGCTCAAATGATGTCCCCATGCGAACAATTGAGCATACCACACTAGTGAAAAATGCACAATTCAAGTTAGAGACTATAAATCCAAAAAGGAATTTAGGGCATTTCAAATGGGAGATGCACTTCAAGCATGGGCTGAAGCATCAAAGACAAAAGCCTAAGTTTCCTTACCTAAGGCTGAAGTGTATAGGGAAAAGAGTGTTAAGGTCACTAGTGCATCAATATCATCCTTTGATACTCTATTACTAATTGTGTGGTTGTCCTTAATGAAATTGAAGATGTTCCTGATGATACTTATGTGAAAGCTTTGGACAAATTTACTATGCCTAACTAGAGAGAGAGGTTCATTACCATGTCTAGTGAGAGGAAGAGAAGATGGCTACTTAGACTTTAGGTGTTGCTTTCCAAATGTGTTAGACAATATTTGAATAAGTTTGTTATTTTGGATGTTATGATGTTTTGAACTTAATGTTTAGGGGTTACAAACTTGGGTTGTTGACAATATATGTATGATTTAGTTGTTTCAAATAATTTATGTATGTTTTATAGTTTTTGAATATCCAATAGTTGTTATATATGCATATTTTATTTATGTGACAGGTTCTCATCATAATGGATGTAAACAATACATCATCAGATAGTGTCATATGTAGCATGAAAGAATCTTCAACTAATTCAAGTGATGATGAATTAGTTGAGTTATTTATAGTCAACATGGTTTGTGACTATGAGCATAATTTCTAAACAAAAACAAGGTGCAAACATTTGCATTGACTGGTCATAAATTTGTTGTTAAGTTACTCAATTGATTAGGAATTATTTGTTTTGAGGTATTGCAAATGGTTTGTCTTCATAACTTTCATGATGAATTGAGAATGAAAAGTTACCTAAGTGATTCAAGAGATGTGCTATTGGAGGAAAAAGTTACTACATTCATCTTTATTGTAGGACATAATATTCATTCATAGAGTAATGTCAGATCGCTTTCAAGATTCCATAGAAACAGTATCACATTATTTCAAGAAAGTGTTGAGAGCTATATGTCGATTGGGAAACATGCTAATAAAATAAGAGTCTATAGAATTGCCAAATAAAATTAAAAATAACACTATTTATTATCCATGGTTCAAAGGTATGTACTCTTATGTGTTATGACATCTACTCATGTTTTCTTTATTTTTTGTTCTAGCACAAATTGATTATTCTATAATGGTGTATTTGTAATAGAATTGTTTAGGTGTAATTGATGGAACACATAAGTGCATGGGTTCTTGTTCAAAAGCAAATAGCTTGTAGAGGTAGAAAAATAATTATGACACAAAATATGATGTATATATATGATTTTAATATAACGTTCACATATGTATATTCGGATGGAAATATAGTGCACATGATGCAAAAGTCTTTTTAGATGCACTTACTAATCCAGTTGTTGCATTTCCATGGCCTACTCAAGGTGAGTACAAGTTAAAATCTTATCATTTATTTTATTTTAGATAATTTATATTGACTTTTCATCTACACTTATTGATTTAGTTTTGTTTTATCTAATGGATGCTGGCTATCCTTGCACTAAAGTATTTCTTCCCCTTTATGGAGGGGAAAGATATAATGCATAAGAGTATAGAGGTAAGGGTAAACAATCAAGAAGTTATCAAGAGTTATTTAATTATAGATACTCAAGTTTGAGAATGACAATTGAGTGCTGCTTTAGAATATTAAAGAACAAATAAATTTTAAAGTAGTGTGGGCAAAACTCATTGTAATAACATGTTGAGCTATGCATAACTATATAGATAAGTGAAACTTATGTGATAGATTGTTTATAGAATGGGAAAATCTTGATCTTGCTGAAGCAAAAGATTTAAATGAAGACTTGAGCATAGGGAGATAAGCCCCAATCCTGACAACTTATCAACATTATCCAATCAAGGTGCAAGAGACACGGCAGCATAATCAACATTATCTAAGCAAGGTGCAAGAGACATGGCTGTATACCGTGACATTATTTCAAATTGGATGTGGGTAGAACGCAAAAATGCTAGTGCATAGTTGAAACAACTTAAACTTGTTTAAATGTCAATTCTACTTTTTTGTCAACTATACTTAGTATAAAGTAGAAGCATTTCGAGCAAAACTAATTATATGTTAATATATAAAATTATATTATTTATATATGCATGATTATTTATAGAGGTGAAAATATCATAATTTGATAAATAAACCCAAATAAAAGTTTTAATATTCTTAAAGCAAGTAGTCATAATAGATCAAACTTTGAAATCCAATGATGCATTGCCAACAATATTCTTATGTTTTAACTTTAAAGATTTTAACATAAGAGGCAAATCAAATCTTGTGATGATTCTTTTTCAATTATTCTTGATATATATATATATATATGTAAATACATGTATATATAGCAAGTTATTTATGTATAAATTATATTTGTATATATTTTTATTTTATTCAAAGTATTTCTATAATTTATTACAAAATAAAAGTTATCATAATCAAAGTTTTAATAAAAAACCAAATCAAATAAGTTTTCTATTTTTAATTTTAAAACTTATTCTCAAAACAAAATTTATTAAATAGGTTTTTTGCATTTGAAGTTTTTGAAACTGTTTTCAGATAAGTTTACCTAACAAATTTTTTTATACTTTTATTCTATGAAATAATTCTGAGAAATAATCCTATGAAATAATTTTCGAAAGTAAAAAAAAAACATAAGAATAGAATCAAATAGGAAAATAATCTTACAAAATAATTTCTGAAAGTTAAAAAATAAGAATAAAATCAAATAGGTCCTAAGAATACTCATCAGTAATCATGGCCGCTTCAACTACTCTTTTGAAATTAGAACAGATCACAGGTAAAAGGGAGGAGATTATTTCCTGCTCAACCACTTAAGGCAGGCAAAATCATTCTAAAAAATGCCGTCATTCTCTACATTGCTTTCCTCTTTTCTCCCAACTCTCTTCTTCAACTTTCAATAAATGTGACCGCTACTTCAAAATCTTAACCCAATCACCCACAAACACTTATTCTTAAAACAAAATTTATGAAACAAGTTTTTTACATTCTAAGGTTTCAAAACTATTTTAAGAATAAGTTTACCAAACCAATTTTTTAGTGTTTTATTCTATGAAATAATTCTAAAAAACAAGCAAAAAATAAATAAAAGCAAAATCAAACAGGTCCTTTTTTATCTTCTTTTTTTCTTCTTTTATAATTTTGAATTTTGAGATTTTTTAATTTGTTTGAATTTATGAAAACATTTTTAGAAAATCGATTCCATGAAGGTTAATTTTTTATTTCAAACAAATTAAAGTGTCAACAAGCTTTATACATAAAATTTTTCCAGAGTTTGCAGTATTTTAATGTAGATAATACTTTTTATTTTCACTGGACTGGAAAATGATTTTCCATGATAAACATGCCACCTTCTAACTTGTACTCACATTTGAGCGAAGATTGAATTAGCCTCAATGGGGTTTGGCTATTTGTAACGTAGTTAGTAAAGAGCATTGGTTGGTAACTTTCTTTTTTTTTCTCTTATTTTTTATACACAGTTGGTATGTTCAATTTCAAATTTTCTTCTACTTATAAAATGTGGTTCAATGGCATAGTTCTATATTGCAACTTTTGAAGATTTTTATTTGCAGCACGAAATGGTGAACTGCTTGATTGGTAAATAACGTGCAAAATGACAACATTCTGCTGCGTGCTAACAAATTTGAGTACTCTTTTTCACCTTTTTTCTTTCCAGAAGTTGTTGAGCTTATTTAGGTATTTTCAAAATAAAAAATATATTTGTGGTAGAATTGAATAAGTGACCATAAAAGTTGTTCATGTTGAGGTAGAAAACACTTTATTTGAGAGTGTTAATTACAGTGATATGGCTAAAATGTTAAGAAAATCACGAGTGTGCTATTTTTAGGTCAAATAAGCGTTTTATTTTAAGAAAGAAAGGACTCAGCGCTTCAACCACCAGCCTATGAATTGACGACACTGGGCAGATCTTTTCTCACTTGTCCTGGTAAAATGAATGATCGCAGTCCCACTATCTAAAGAAGCATATGCAATTTTGTAAAAGAGTGCAGATGATGTCTGCTTTTTTAAATTGATTTTTAGGGTTTTGTTTCATAAATGGATATTTCTAAGGGTGCTGTTATTTTTTTTAATAAAATTTTTATTTACATAAATTTAAATTATTAAATTTATTGAAATTTTTTAAATTAAATTAAAACTGAATAGATATAATAACTCATAAATATTTTATGAAAATTTAATATATATTTTTTATCGAAATCACTTTTTCCCTATAATTAACTATCAAATACTGGCACATTACTACATTAGCACATTTAGGGAGCAGCAATGCCGTATTGATTCTTTAATAACATTTTATTCTTTTGATTGTAATAATTATTCTGTTAGTTGAGTTTAATTTTAAAATTATTGATGAAAATATCGTTACTAAAGGTTTTTTTGTTTGGCATTCAAGAAAGAAATTTTTATATCCACTAATTGATGATAATTTTTCTCTATATATGATGCAATATATTCAAACCAAATTTTATTTTTAAATTAAAATTTAATAATTTCCAACACTGTATTCAATATAATGTAATAAATCTTGTTTATTTCAATCTTCTGTCAGCATCTATTTTTTATAATTAATTGATAGTAACATTTATAATATTATTTATGTTCAACAGTAGTTTTCTTTGTCAATCACGTATCACTCAAAAATAACTCTAATACGTGTATATAAACAATATATAAAAAATATAGAAGTCAAAATTATTTAATAAATTATTATATTCTTGTTAACATTTTTAAATTTCTTTTTTACTATCATATTATTTTAAAATTTTTTTATATTTTTAATTTTTAATTCTATTAAAATTCGTTAAGATTAATAATTTTTATACTAATTTAAATAAAATATTTAAAACATTTTTATTTATCTTTAAATTATTTTTTAGATAAATAATAAAGTAAAATTACGTAGATCATATGTGCTAAATTTGGGTATGCGCTCTGCTAGGCATACCTAGCAAAATTAAAAAGATTACAAAAAATAAAATAAAAGAAACTGAGGCTAAAATGAAGTTAATTAAGAACTTATGTGTCTTTTACATAATAATAGTAATAATAAATTATATATAAAATATTTAGTATTCAATTTTTTAGACAAAATATAAGCTTTATGACATGACAAAATCATAACTTAAATTCTTAAAAAAAGAAGTTCAAACCTGATGCAGAATCATCATTGAGAGAAAGTAAAAGAAAATAAAGATAATTTTAAGAGAATAACAAAATAAATGAAAAAAATTTTAAATTAAATTTATATATAAAATAAATTAGATAAAAAAAAGTCGCCTAACAAAATAAAAAGATAAATACGAAAGTGACAAGCTGAGTAGCCTAATGCACCCCTAAACATAAGGGTTTTGCCATTTATATACATAAAATAATACTAAACTCTTTTAAAGCATTAAATTTATGAAATGGAACTTTTAAACGTTCAAACTTATGCTTAATGTTAATCAAAATTTATACTTATTGATTTTATGTAAGACATAAATTATTAAATTTTATATAATTAATAATTTTCTTTTTACAAATAGGTAGTTGGCCTATAGATAAGCAGGTCATGATTCAAATGGATCTCTGCCAATGAAATAGGGTTCAAATTCGAGAAAAATAACCTCTGTTAGAAAGCCCAAAATTGATAACACACTCTGCTATCATTTTTTATCCTCGAAAAGAATAATTTTGTTTTTAAGCATCTTTCCCCGAAATAGAAAAAATGCAGAATTAGGAAGAAATAGCACACTTGTTATCTTTTATGTAAGCATTAACAACCACAGGTACTTTAAAACATTAAAGAAGCAGCAGCCAGTGACCTGTCAGTTCATATGGCAACTTGATGGCATGTATCTGAACACTGAAAAGGGTTTGAATCCCAAATCCCTTACCCAATTCAAAAGCCAACGTAACAAAAACCAACACCCAAATCAGTTCTGAAAGTCTTTGCTGATAGCAATTTCTGGTAGTAAGGATGGTAGTGAAGGTGTACGGCCCAACCTACGGTTGCCCCAAAAGGGTGCTGCTGTGTCTGATCGAGAAGCAAGTTGAGTTTGAAACAGTGCCCATAGATCTCTTCAAGGGAGAGCACAAAGATCCCGACTTTCTCAAATTGCAGGTTCAATATAAGAGAAAATTCATGATTTTATGAAATTATCAGTAAATTCCTTCCTTTATTTCCTTTTTTCGGTTTTCATTTTATATTATTTGCAGCCCTTCGGAGTACTTCCTGTCATTCAAGATGGCGATTATACTCTCTATGGTTAGCCCTTAACCTAATTTGTTATTTGTGGTAATTTTTTCTTATGCCATATAGTTAGGGATAGAAATTGAGGTGGATTTTATATGCTTTGTGAGTTAGTTCATATATATTGCGAAATTGAATTCTGGGGCAAGACATTTCATCATCACTCTTGCATACCCTAGTCCATTCCTCTGATTGCAAAGAAGCGGAGAGGGCACTGTATTTAATTTTCTATATTCAAGCTGAAATGCTTCCTTTTCTTTCTATTTGCTTATGTTATAATAAAATTTTGAATAAACCATTTCTGCAGAGTCTCGTGCAATAATCAGGTACTATGCGGAGAAGTATAAGTCTCAAGGGACTGATTTGCTAGGAAAGACAATAGAAGAGAGGGGTTTTGTGGAACAATGGCTAGAAGTTGAAGCCCAAAACTTCCACCCACCAATCTACAACTTGGTGATTAATGTTCTGTTTGCCCCATTGTTGGGAATCCCTTCAGACCCAAAAGTGATTCAGGAGAGTGAAGAAAAGCTTGGGAAGGTGTTGGACATCTATGAGGAGAGGCTTTCAAAGAGCAAGTACTTGGCTGGGGATTTCTTCAGCCTTGCTGATCTTAGCCACCTTCCATTTGGTCATTATTTGGTGAATCAATTGGGGAAAGAGAATATGGTAAGAGATAGGAAGCATGTCAGTGCTTGGTGGGATGACATAAGTAGCAGGCCATCTTGGAAAAAGGTTCTCCAGCTCTACAAATACGCAATCTAATTGGCTGCTGCTAAGCTGTACCTACCATTACCACCATCCAAAAGGAGAACAAATCTAAATGGAGGAACTGCCTTCAGTTTTTTGTTTGAACTGATTTGAGAATAAAGTCAAGCTCTAGTCATGCATGTTGATGATGTGTAAGGACCTGTTTTCTAGTTTGTTTTCGTGATGTATATGAGGTTTGTGTTGCTGAAAGAGAGTTGAGAACTTTCTTTAGTCCTTTGCAGTTAATTTTGATGAAGTGTAAGCAATGATCAAGTTTGACATAAATGCAAGTGAGAGACTTTTCTCAAAGAATATTTCTAAGTTGGGGATAAACACCAGTGTTTGAAGTCTTGTATGTATGGATCTTTGGATAAATACAAGGGTCAGTTCTAGATGATGATGAAATGAAAATGTTGCAAGAGTCAGTGTTTACTGCTAAGGAGTTGCATGTACTAATTGTTCTTGCCTACTCTTGCAGTTTTTCTCCTTGTATAGTCTTGCATGTTGGTAGTGACAAACACTACAATCCACGGGCTTAAAAATATTTTACATGAAAGTTCAATTGGCGATTAAACAAATTATTACTTTTGTAGAAAAAAAATATTTCATGAAATTTATTGTAAACGCAGAGAAGAGCTCTAGAGCCATGTCATCAATTCTTCAAAGTATGAAACTAAAATTTAAAAATAATAATAATAATAATAATAAAGAAGCTGGAAACGGTAGGTGGAGGAGTGTGGAAGCATGTTTTCCTTCGTCCGCCTTAAAATTTATGCTACGAAGGAGCAACAACCACTGTGAAGAGTCGGGTCAAACTTTGTAGTACATTTTCCACACGATTTCTCCCTCTTCTACCCCGCTTCAGTGGGCCAAAGCCCGTGTCCTTCTCATACCCACATTTGAAGGAATTACCCACATTTCGGAGACTCTGAAAACTCCGCCATCGTACAGAGACTTGAGAGGTTGCAGACTATTGAAAGGGAAACGTTAGTCATATGTGGGCCTCACGCTCTCATACAAATAATTGAGAGAGGATGTGTATAGACTGTGTATAAAGGTTTTGTATATACCCATCATCATCCCTTTTGAAAAAGGAATTGAGTTTCTAAAATATAAAATATAGGACTGCCTCTTACGACTGCACTCAAGGCCTTTATTTTGAAGCAGCAAAGATCTAACTCCCAGAGGGGAAAAGCTCCAAGCGTAAATAGATGCATCGTCAATCACTGAAGGCAGAGTCGTGGGTCAAAATTCTCGTCTTTCCTGATGCTTTACGAGTATACTTGTCTTTTGTAACAAATAAAAAATAATTCAAAGCATCGCAAATGTTTAAACAGATCTATAAAAACCTAGCACTGGGCAAAAAATAAAATATAACACCATATCTAATGCTTAAAATCACAAGTTATCCACCTTTTGTTTCCATTCATGTTCCATAGAAAATTTTAATGACTTATCATTCATTTAGTCAACTTAATTTGTTAAGCCAAGTATTTTTACATGGTGGGAACAGTAAGAATAGCTTGTAGATGCTTTATATACTCATTAAAATATGGTGGATCTGATCCTGCTCGCCACACTCGATATACTTTAGGCGCAATACTATTGAGTTTAGGGCGGCTGAAAGCCTAGTGACTCCACATAGCCTTTTAGAGTAAGGCCAGCTGCAAATTACACCAATGAACATAAAAAAGAAACGGCAAATAGGAGACAAACTATATCCTGATAAATAACTCCAAAACACATCTAGTTAATCATTCATCCCCTAACACTATTGTAATGTGTGATCAAAATAGAATTCATACCAAACACAGTTTAGTAAAAGATCAACACCAAAAACAAACTTTACAGGTGCCAGTAGCTACTGTTGGCTAATTTTAAGGATGTTGCGGTGCCATCAGAGATTATGATATGTTCATGGCCTCAGCATGATAGGTCTCCAGTTCCTTGTCAAGTTCATCAGCTGACTTCTCAAGCTTGTCCTTCCTTCCACGACCCTGGCCTCGACCCCTGGCACGTCCATTGGCACGTCCACGACTCGACCACGCCCACTACTACCGCCAGTCCTTGCAGCACCACGACGCCCCCAACTGTAAGAAAATAAAATGTTAAAAACTCCAAATGGCAGAAATCTGTATTTCAACTCAAAGACAAAAAGAAGGAATTTACACATTCCAACATCTAGTTACACGATCAAAAATAAGTAAAATGGTAGGACGTTCTTGCCATGTATAATAGCAGACCTTGAAGATAATGATAACCCTTACTTTTTTGCCTTTCTATGCACGAATTAGTATAACTTTAAGTTATAAAAAATGCTAATTTCATTTAGACCGAATCAGAATATATGTTTTTGCTACTCAGCATCAAATCCTGCTATAAGGCATACTCTACTGATCGCATTCTTACCCCACCAATGCAGACTATAAATATAGGAAGACCCAGAAATGTATGGACAAAGTCATGGTCACTCCTTCACTAATGGTTAGATAAGAACCCAATGCAGTAGAGCCTCTAACTAGTTTAGTTTATTTAGTAATGTCTTATTGCAGTGAAAATCTTAGTGGCATTATATTATCCATGACACTTCTTTTATAATAATAGATATCCAATATATTAAAAATATAGACTATAATTCATCCATGGTTTTAAGTATGTTTTGAAGTATATAAGGGCTTATCCCCAAGAAACCATCTTGTAAAGCAG
This sequence comes from Dicorynia guianensis, assembly GCA_037013595.1. Taxonomy (NCBI): domain Eukaryota; kingdom Viridiplantae; phylum Streptophyta; class Magnoliopsida; order Fabales; family Fabaceae; genus Dicorynia; species Dicorynia guianensis. The sequence continues at coordinate 15,111,382 of JASUAB010000002.1, read as the reverse complement.
TCATTCGCTTATCCCCACATCAGTCAAGCCAAATAGGAATTCCCGATATCAAAGCAGCCTACGTTCGGCTCTACCCCTAGCTCATGTACAACATGTATACTCAAACAAATCTATAATTATAATAGATAAACAAATTCTCTATAGATCAGTTCGCATTTCATGTCATCACTCATGTTGCCAAAAACAAAAAAGCCTATGCATCTTCATGTTGTATCATGTGTGAGATACAATCAACAGCTCAGGACACGACAATCCCTCTGCTCCTGCTCAAAAGACACCTATTATATAAGAAATTCTTAAAAAGAAATCTCTACTTCAAACTAACATGATATATAGATCAGCTCAACCCTTCTACTCTGGCTCATAAGATACCTATTATATAAGAGACTCTTAAACAGAAATCTCTACTACAGACTACCATGATTTATAAATCTGGAGAGAAAAATGTCGTTCATTTTTGTAAACTTACTATGCAAATTATACTGGAGCAATATTTTCCCCAAATACAAATTACACAGCTACTGATCAAAAAGGCTTACCCAGCACCACGATTAAGCCCACCAGGGACTCCAGTTTGACCTCTTCCAGGCCTGCACAACCTCCAACATCAGTGCATAATCCCAAGTAAATTATTATTCTCTCTTAAAGAAAGTAGAAGATCAATAACTTCAAGCAGATCTCTGTAAAAATGAAGATAGGATTTTGCCACATCTTGACCATAGTGTTTTGACATTTTTTTGAGATCCAAAAGAAGCATACAATAACTACACAACACCCACACAAACCGATAGATTCATATCTAAAACATAGATACTGAATTGCAAAAACATACGTCATTACAACTGTCCTCTTCCTCTGTCCATTCATCCCAGCAACATTCACCCGAGCAGTTATAGGCAATTCTGCATTGGCACCAACAATCTCGATCTTCATAGGCTTTCCATCGAGAAGCACATTATTGTATCGTTTAAGAGCAGCAAATGCATCACTTCTTCTGGTATGGACAACTTCAGCTGAACCCTGTAACCCAAAGAAAGATGTAAGATGATCAAACTGATCTCACATTCACATAGTTAACAGCGTAAGATGCATTGAACATAAATGCTTCACATGAAGACATCTAACTGTCTTTCCAAAATGTGCAAAGCCTTTAAGGCAAAAGTTTCATCCGTGACAAACAACTTTGAAACATAATTTTTTGCATGCACCATAATGCACCATGGTCTTAACAGGCCTCCATATTTTCCAGATCCAAGAAACTTCATACAAAATGAGAATAATGGGCACCAATCATCCCCAATAGAGAAAGAAAGCAAGAAGGGTAATCATTGAAGTTACCATTCTTTTCAGTCTGATAAGACGGTTATACAATTCTCTCCAGTAGATCACTGACTGGTTCCTTGACAAACATAAATATATATACATATATATATATATATATATATATATATATATATATATATCCCTCCCATTATGAAAGAAAGCAAGAAATTGAATATCATATAGATCCTTCCAAAACGTGGAAACAGCCCACCTGCCCCAGTGGTTCCTTCTTTTTTTTTTTTTTTTTCTTTTTTCTGTTCAACCCCTAGGACTGTAGAACAACAGCAACAACCCAAAAATATAACAGAAGAGAAATATACAGCTCGCATAAGACCTTAAACTGATAAGCGTAACAAAGAACAAGAAGCTGAAATAAAACTGTAGCTGGCATATATATTTCAAAAACCCAATACTTACACTTGGGTGTCCATTTTTGTCATAATGAACTGCATAGCGCTTCAAATCTCCAATCTCAGCGAAAAGTTCCTGAGTTGTAAATTATATTTCAAGAGAACTTCAAGAGAGTCTATCTAGGAACACTAATTAAGCTGGGAAACACATGACATGACTTGTACCCTTATATCTTCGTTGGTTACTCCATGGTGCAAGTTAGAAACATACAACTTTGTGCCAACTTCAACTCCTTGTATCCCTGCAGCTCTCAGGCTATCTTCAAACAAATCATGCTGCCATGGAAAAGGCCTGCTTCTGCGAATAGACTGGCCAAAGCAAACAGAAGAGAATCCAGAGCGGGAAAATAACACATCAGATTATGACCAGATAAGACATTCACCATTCTACAAGATCAGTCAGACATCAGGAAAATCCCCAAGAAAAACAAAAGATGCTGTTAGTGAAGTGGATCTGGATTTCTTATCATCTGGATAACTTGCATAATCAGAATTAGTATATCCAATCACCTCTAGGTGACTAGATCTTATAAAATGAGAATATGCTCTTTGGGACCTTTAAGATACCTCATAATTTTCTTCACTGCTCTCCAATACTCATAACTAAGATCACTCAAGTATTTTTTCAAGCACATTAATTGAAAAACATGTATATACTTAAGCATACATCAGGTTGCCTATAGCAAAAGTACATGGGATTTTATGTATTTCAACTCGCTTAACATATTTTAAGGACATTGGGATTTAGAAAGGATATTGCCATTCGAAATAGATGTTGCACAAAGGGAGCAAGACTTTATAAACTTACTATGCACCTTTTCAATATAAGTTTTCTAAGTCAAGCCAAGAATGCCTTAAGATCTACCACAATACATCTATATGCCTAAAACAAAACATGCATCACCATGATGTTTCATGTCAAAATGGCTTGACAACATTAGCTTTGTCTCACAAAGTGAGTTCATATCATTACTAACCAACAAAATGTCATCAACATAAGACAAGAATGATAAAATTGTTCCTACTAAACTTTAGATATATGCATTGATCAATAGGATTTTCCTTGAAGCCAAAGGAAATCACTATATGATCAACTTTTAGGTACCATTGTCTTGAGGCTTGTTCAAATCATAAATAGATCTTTTCAATTTACACACTAAGTGCTATAAACCTTATTTTATAGTCCACTAGGCTAATCCATATATTTTGGCAATTTCATAATCAAAAAAGTAGTCTTGGCATCCATCTAATGTATTCCAAGTCAAAGTGGATTACCAATGCCATAATAACATGTAAGGAGGCTTTAGTGGTGACTAGTGAGAATCTCTCTCTATAATCAGTGTCTTCTCTCTAACTGTAGCCATTTGCTACTAATTTAGCCTTATGCCTCAATTCCACCTTTGGAATCACATTTGATCTTAAAGACCCATTTACATCCAATAGTTTATGTCTAACAAGAAACTTTACTAGATTCTAAACATCCTTCTGATCCATTAATGCCAATTTATCCTATAGAGCTTTCATTCATTTGAAAAGTGAGAACTAGAATAATCACTTAAAAGGTAAAGAAATAAGAATCATCTCCAATATAAAACTCACATTCTTGCAAATAAATGAAATTCCTGTGAAAATTGGGTTTGTAATGAAATCTCTTGAACTAATGCTTTCTTTACATTAGTGTCAACTAGTAGAGGTGGAACAGCAATGTCTGGTGAATACTCAACATTATAGTCTATCTAAGGAGGCATTGCTATAGAAATAGGAACAACAGACATTGGGAACACAAATGTTCCTTTCTAAACTCAACATTATGCATCTCCTTACATCCACCATACACATCATTTCTAGGAGAGGCAAGAGGGAAGGGTCATGCTAACTTCTGGAGAACTCTTCAAATCAAAATGCGGAGGCCTTTTATGGGACCTAGAGAATTTGGGCAAGGACCAATATAACATCACTCCAAGTCCCAAAGTCTCTTGATAAAAGCCATCCAAATGGCTGATTATGTTCATGAATGGAACATCCCCTATGATCAGCTAGGTTGCAAAAAGTTGACTCCCAAAACAAGTCTAAATGACTTGGGAAGAGAGGATAAAAGCTTAAGCACCAAAGCTAAAGATGCTTACCATGAAATCACGGTTGCCCATTTGAATAAAAGCCTTCTTAAGGTAAGCATGCTGCTAGGATTTTTAAAAATATAGGGATAAGAGGGACATGAGAGAGTTGATATGGAATCTAAAAAGTCTCATGCATTGACTTAGGAAGGATAACAAGGCTTGAAAGCCAAATTAGCTTAAAATGAGAAGTCTCTTGAGAATTGCCCCTTGTTCCTTTGCTTCTTTGGGTTTTGATATCAAATATTGGCTACCAATGGACATTTGGAACATCTTACCCTCCTTTGGGTGCCCTTTACTTAATTACACTCCCACATATACACACATGCACTCAAATAATCATTTACATGCTCATACATGCATAATTAGTTTAAATTTGACTAAATCTCTTTCCCATTGGTTGACTAAAACTATTTTGACTTTAAAAAATGATTTCAACCATTGGAAAGCTATTCTTAAATATGTTGAGTCATATGAAATGCAAATTCAAATTACGTCACATATGCTATGTACAAATAAATTCAAAATTGTCACATACTCTAAAGTGCTACATAAAATAGTGCTTAAAAGACTCTAGGCATGTTTGATTTTTGTTTTGAAGAACAATTTTTTATTTTAAGAACAAAAAAACTAAAAAAAAAAATTGCTTGAAAGTAAGTATTCTATTTTTGATTTCTAAAAATTAGTTCTCAAAATCTTGTTTTGAAGGAAATTAGAACACTTAGATGTTGTTTTTGTCCTTGCAAATGTGTTTTTCATGGTAGCAATATTGTAATTAATTTATTTCATTAATAGCAATACTGTAAACAAAACAAACTTTCTTTTATCATCTTCCTCCTTTAGCATTTCTACAAAATCGCACATTGCTTGCATCCTTGCTATTTACTCCTAACCATTCCATCAACCATCATTCTTGAAGAAACTAGGCCAAGTTCAACATTTTGCAGAATTAAGGGCTTGTTGGATTTTAGTTTCTAAAATTAATTTTTTGTTTTCAAAAATAAAAACACAAGAAAATTTATTTGGTTTGCTTGTTTTTTATTTTACTATTTTGGAAATTTGTCCTCCATAACCTGTTTTTAGAGTAAGAATTTGAGAATACCTAAAACATGTTTTTGTTCTCTTTAACTTGTTTTTTCCTCCAAAACATAGAGAATAACTCTTCATTAATGGCAATTCTATAATTACATGTTATTCTCCAAAAAAAAAAAAAAACCCTTAGCCCTTTCCCGTCTTCTCCTTCTTTTCTAGTTAGCCTAGCCTTCTTCCCTACAGAGGTGAGCTCCTCCTACAGTAGTTATAGCTCTTCTTCTCCATGGTAAGCCATTGCTCCTCCTTCAGTATCTCTTCTTCTCCTTGTTGCATTTTGACTCTCCTTGTGTTCTTGTCTTCTGGGATCCTTGCTACATTTTGACTCTCTATGAAATAGCTATAGAAATCTAGACTTAAAGCAAAAGAGGTCAGAATCCTTGCTGCATTTTGCCTTTGTCCTTCTTATTTTTGTGATTTATTTTTAACATGTAGTTTTCTCTTTGTTTGTTTATTTTGTGGCTCTATTCTACAACTTGGAGAGTGACCACTTGAAACAAATCTAACAATTCAATGGCGTGGTTTGGTGCTTTAGAATGTTGGGTGAAATCAAACCTTTTTTGTTTCTTCCTATATGTGAGATTATAAGTAAAGGACCCACATAACTAAAAATTAGTCTTTTTGTGAAAAGTCTCTCCATAGTTAAGACCAATATTAAGATGATATTAGTGATTGTATTTTCAAAAAAGACGATGCTGGACTCATTTAAGGCAAAAGAGTCATGGGTTTTTTGATATTTATGGTTTTAATGTTGAGTTAATTAGCAAGTTGTGCATTGTTTTAAAAATATACTACAACTTTTAATGGAAGGATTGTAAGAGACCAGATTTTTAGATTAAAAAAATTGTTGAGAATAAATTAAGAAAATTTTCGTGGTGCTAACAAGTAGAAAAGATGTATCTCAAATAAAGACATTGTCAGAAAGCATAGATAACTCAAGAAGAAGAGTTAAATTTTGATTTTGTTTCATTTTGGAATTTAAACTATATATATTTATATTTAATTATATGCTTTTTTTTACAGTTTGCTCTTTAACTTCATGTTCTTTTGACTTTACCACCTATAGTTGGCATTCTTTTGAAACATTTTCTTTCATAAATAGTTTTAAGTTTATCATTTAGAAAGTGAATGGTAATCAATAAACAATTAGAGTTCAAAAATATTGGATACCAAAAAATGTGGGAATCTTTTTCATATTATAAAATAAGTGGTGATTTTGAGGTGACCTTTACTTCTACACTTCTACATATAGTATAGATGTAGATATTAATTAAAGAATAAATTGTAAATGTATAATTATATATATTTGCTTTGGTATATATGGAAAGTGAGATGAGATACCTTTGTAGTCATTTTTCTATTGGATTATTAGTGAATTGCCTAGTAGTCATGTTTTTATTAGGTTATAAGTTACTTTGCATAGTAGTTATTTGCCCTACATGTGCTATTAGATTCATATTGTGCTAATGCTCTTTGTTGTAATTGATTGTTCATTTAGATGGCAACCAATATTGACAAGAATGACTCAAATGTGTGGCCCAATTCAATAGGTAAAATTTATATAGATATTATGGTTGAAGAGGTCAACAAAGGGAACATGCAAAATGGTCAATTTCATTCTAAAATATGGGTTTCTATGAAAGACAATTTTAACATGATGAGTAATTGCTCTTATGATGTAAAATAAATAAAGCAAAAGTTTAATAAATTACGATCAAAGTATCGTGAGTTCTCCTTACTCTTGCAATATACTAGATTTGGTTAAGATGCAGAAAGCAACACTACAATTGCTAGTGAAGAAGTTCAGCATAATTATATTTGGGTGCAAAAGCCTATAAATTTATGATTATTTTTATAAATTATTGCTTTTAACTATGATTAGTTTACTATTTGTTTAAATGATGTTAGGAATATCCTAAAACTAGTCAATTTCAAAAGAAAGGTTGTAAGCACTATAAGTTATTGGGATCATATTCAATAGAAGTATTACAACTAAAGTATTTCATCATTCATCTACTCAAGATCCACCAAATATAGATGAAGAAAATGAACTAGAATATGACTACCTTAATACTAGGGTTCATGTTGATGTTGATCTGGATGGCTCAAATAATGTCCCCATGCGAATAATTGAGCATACCAAACTAGTGGAAAATGCACAATTCAAGTTAGAGACTATAAATCCAAAAAGGAATTTAAGGCATTTCAAATGGGAGATGCACTTCAAGCATGGGCTGAAGCATCAAAGACAAAAGCCCAAGTTTCCTTAGCTAAGGTTGAAGTGTATAGGGAAAAGAGTGTTAAGGTCACTAGTGCATCAATATCATCCTTTGATCACTCTATTACTAACTATGTGGTTGTCCTTAATGAAATTGAAGATGTTCCTGATGATGCTTATGTGAAAGCTTTGGACAAATTTACTATGCCTAACTGGAGAGAGGTTCATTACCATGTCTAGTGAGAGGAAGAAAGGATGGCTACTTAAACTTTAGGTGTTGCTTTCCAAATGTGTTAGACAGTATTTGTATGAGTTTGTTATTTTGGATGTTATGATGTTTTAAACTTAATGTTTAGGGGTTACAAACTTGGGTTGTTGACAATATATTTATAATTTAGTTGTTTGAAATAATTTATGTATGTTTTATAGTTTTTGAATATCTAATAGTTGTTATATATGCATATTTTATTTATGTGACAGGTTTTCATCATAATAGATGTAAACAATACATCATCAAATAGTGTCATATGTAACATGAAAGCATCTTAAACTGATTCAAGTGATAATGAATTAGCTAAGTTATTTATAGTCAACATGGTTTGTGACTATCAGCATATTTTCTAAACAAAAACAAGGTGCAAACATCTGCATTGACTAGTCATAAATTTGTTGTTAAGTTACTCAATTGATTAGGAATTGTTTGTTTTGAGGTATTGCAAATGGTTTGTCTTCTTAACTTTCATGATGAATTGAGAATGAAAAGTTACCTAAGTGATTCAAGGGATGTGCTATTGGAGGAAAAAGTTGCCACATTCATGTTTATTGTAGGACATAATATTCATTCATAGAGTAATGTCAGATCGCTTTCAAGATTCCACAAAAACAGTATCACATTATTCCAAGAAAGTGTTGAGAGCTATATGTCGATTGGGAAACATGCTAATAAAATAAGAGTCTATAGAATTGCCAAATAAAATTAAAAATAACCCTATTTTTTGTCCATGGTTCAAAGGTATGTACTCTTATGTGTTATGACATCTACTCATGTTTTCTTTATTTTTTGTTCTAGCACAAATTGATTATTCTATAATGGTGTATTTGCAATAGAATTGTTTAGGTGTAATTGATGGAACACATAAGTGCATGGGTTCTTGCTCAAAAGCAAATAGCTTGTAGAGGTAGAAAAATAATTGTGACACAAAATGTGATGTGTATATATGATTTTAATATAATGTTCACATATGTATATTCGGATGGAAAAATAGTGCACATGATGCAAAAGTCTTTTCAAATGCACTTACTAATCCAATTGTTGGATTTCCATGGCCTACTCAAGGTGAGTACAAGTTAAAATCTTATCATGTATGTTATTTTAGATCATTTATATTGAATTTTAATCTACACTTATTGATTTAGTTTTGTTTTATCTTATGGATGTTGGCTATCCTTTCACTAAAGTATTTCTTCCCCTTTATAGAGGTGAAAGATATAATGCGTAAGAGTGTAGAGGTCAAGGTAAACAATCAAAAAGTCATCAAGAGTTATTTAATTATAGATACTCAAATTTGAGAATGACAATTGAGTGCTGCTTTAGAATATTAAAGAACACATAAATTTTAAAGCAGTGTGGGCAACAACTCATTGTAATAACATGTTGTACTATGCATAACTATATAGATAAGTGGAACTTATACGATAGATTGTTTATAGAACGGAAAAATCTTGATCTTGCTGAAGCAAAAGATTTAAATGAAGACTTGAGCATGGGGAGATAAGCTCCAATCATAACAACTTATCAAGATTATCCAATCAAGGTGCAAGAGACATGGCTGTATACCATGACATTATTTCAAATTGGATGTGGGTAGAACATAAAAATGCTAGTGCATAGTTGAAACAACTTAAACTTGTTTAAATGTCAATTCCACTTTTTTGTCAACTATACTTAGTGTAGACACCTAATTTTGTCCGGACCTTAAAAATTAAAGTGGACCCATGCATAAGTTCTAAAATTATTCTACTTGAATATATATTTTTCTAAAAAATTAATTGAGCAAAAATAAAAATTTTGAAGATATTTTTGGGTCCTAAATGTAAATAATATTGTTTAAAATTATTAAAAATAAAAATTAAAAAATTAAAAATTCGAAAAAAAAGAAGAAGTAGAGGAAACAAAAGAAAAAGAAGTGTGAAAGAAAGAAAATGAAAATAGGGAAAGTGTCGGTTGAGAAAATAAAAAAATGTGAGGAAGAAGACAAGGTCAAGAGGATTAGGTGGGAGAAAAGAAGAGGAAAACAAATTAGTAGGTGGAATTAGTCAAAAAGAGTTGTCGGCAAGGCAAGTGGGAGGAGGTTGGATGACTTTTGGCTAAATGGAAGGCCATAAACTTTCAACAAAAGAGGCCTCCGGAGGCACCAGGGACTGAACTCCAAAAAAGAAGAGGACCCACGTTCATCTCTCTCCTCACACAACCAGCCACTCAACTCTACCTACAACATGGCTGACCAAAGCAGAAAAGTTAAGGGAGGAATGGCTTCGGATGGAACATGCAAACCACCTAAGTATCTCTTTCCACTTCTCATTAACAGCGTCTAATCAAAGCCACCACCCGGACGTCAATAAAGGTTGGCCCCCATCTCGTCTTGAGGGATGGGGAATCTCCCCGTGGACTCATGGCCTCTTCAAAAAAAACGATTTTGGTTTCCATTTCTACGCAACCGAGATAATGGGCGTGGCTCACGAATAGGATCCATTTTTGTTTGAGCCTGCTTAAATGAGCTAAGAGGTACCTGATCCAGAGAGTGGGGACGACCCCTAGAGACTGATGGATCATGATGAGACTGGGTAACGTGAGAGTTAATCTCCTTGTCACAACCGGCTGGAAGCGATACACTACAAGGAGGAGTGGAATCCTTTTAGCTAACCTCCCAACGTCTGAGGGAACCTCATATACTTCACCAAGGCCCTGCAACTTGGCGAAAAACTTCATCCATCCAGTTTTGGCCATACTCCGAAGACCTCATGCACATCAACACATGCCCTGCGTACTCGATTTGTAGCGCTCTCTCGACCTTCATCACATTGCAGCATCTTCACCTGTAAGCTCCCCACTGCACTCTCTTTTTCTCCAACTTTACCAGCAACCGAACAAACCAGAAACGGAAAAACCATATCCCCTGTCCTCCATCCACACCAGCACGCAACCAGCTCACACGCAGCTATCCAGGAAGTCGCTCGCCACTGTTCCTCGTTCATCAACGTGAAATCGCCTACCACGAGATCAGCAAAGAGCCGGAGAGAGCCTGACTATAATCGCGTCGCTTACTTTCTCGCTGTCGTGGTTGGAACTAGACAACTGGTCGTTGATTGCCATAAGCTCCTGGTCCTCGACATCCATTCGCTGTAAGCTGCTGTCCAGGATCTCTACTGTTGTTGAGGACTTCACCGTTGTGTTGCCAGCTTGGTCGTTGTTGCTCTGTTTCATCTCAGTTTTGCAGATCTCCGTCACTCAATGGAGGGACCTCTATGCCAGCAAGACTGTCAAGAAGCTCTGGCGGCTTAGCCATTTTCCCGATGGCCTTCCACTTCCATCATCACTGAAGTTTGATCTTCGGAGGCTACCTGGAAGGAGCCACCTTCCTTTCCTTCGATCTCGACCAGAGCTCAGCACCATCACCCATTATTCTGCTGCTACTCAAAGAGTTCTTGTAACCTTCCATTCATTGTCGGAAGTTCCATCAAGTCGCAACGTTCTAACTCGTGTTCGCAAGTCTTCACATATTGATGGAAGCCATGCTACTGAAACTATCAGGAGTACCACTTCCGCTGTCCAGAATCCATATTCCTTGCAGCTAAGAAGTGTCAATTGCGACCAGTCGTGCCTCACAAATCCTTCACCGCAGTCTGTCGAGTCTCGGTCATCCTCTTGCACCGTAGTCGTCATCGTTGAAGCTTCCTGTTCCAATTTATCGCCACCACTCTACCACCCCGAGGAGTTTTAGCTCACACTCCTTCTCATTGCACCACTATAAAAAAATATCCCCATAAAAAAGAAGCCTTTGCACTGCTGCGAAGACATCAGAAAACCTGGCCATGATCTTCTGTTCGCGGTCACAGAGGCCGGCGTTGCAACCATAGCCGCTGGTCATTTCTGGCCCACCTTGAGTTTGCAAGTCGAAAAAGGTCGACAGCTTCAGCCACGTTTTCACCTTCGATGTTATGTAAAACGTGTTACCGTCCTTTGCACTTGGGTTGTCGTTGTTGAAGCTCTCAGTCCCAGTTTATCTTCACCCAGTTCGTGTAACTACGTTCAAGGTGTCACGCTACCTTCCTCACAGCCGACGCAAATCCCATCCAACCTTCAACCGACTTTGAGACCCGACCACCGACCCCTCACGGAGCATCAGCCGTCGTTCTTTACAGCACTCAGAGGTGTTTCTGCTACTTGAAGAACGTAGTTGTGTTGGCCTTCAATGATCCAACAGCAAGAGGTCATACTGCACCATCGGGTTCTTTGGAAGATCACGTTTCCGCCTCTGCTCTGTCCCAACGTCAGCCATAGCACCGAAGCTTACGTGTAGCCGTTGCTAACCCAGTTCTAGCTACTGGTCTTGGTGCCATCTTCGAAATGTCCCAAAAGTCTTCCACATCTTGCCATCCAGAGACAGCCAATTCTGGCACAAAACTCACGTAAAGTATGTCAAGCAGTTTTCATATTTTAGGGTCATTATTGTCATTTTCCATTATGATATTATTTGGAAGTTTATTTTTAGGAAGCTTATTTTTAGTTCTTTTAAGAGCTTATGATATGTCGAAAATATATTAAAGGAAGATGATGAAAAAATGAATTAATGCCTTTAAGAAAATATTCCAACGATGGATAAATATAGTTGCCAGTCAACTGGCCGCTATAGAATTATCCTGAGGAAAATCATATTATGAATCTAGTCAGTTAACTGGCCTGATTCTATTAATGCATTAAAAGGAAATTCCCAACGATGGATAAATATAGTTGCCAGTCAACTGGCCGCTATAGAACTATCCTGAGGAAAATCATATTATGAATCTAGTCAGTTAACTGGCATGATTCTATTGATGCATTAGAAGGCAATTCCCAACGATGGATAAATATAGTTGCCAGTCAACTGGCCGCTAGTGAACTATCCTAAGGGAAATCATGTTACAAACCTAGTCAGTCAACTGGCATGGTTCTATTAATGCATTAAAAATAAACTCCTGACGATAGATAAATATGGTTGTCAGTTAACTGGCCGCTATATAATTATCTTAAAGGAAATTACATCACGAGTTTAGCCAGTTAACTGGCATGACTCTATTGAGGCATTTACAAATAATCCTAAATCGATCACATGCAAAAAATCAATTTATTTAACAAAAGACAAAGCATAGTTTTGAAATCAAAAGCAGCAAACACCAACGTGGTACCGAAAGGGCGTTGTAGGGTGCTAATACCTTCCCTACACGTAACCAACCCCCGAATCCATTTTTCTGTAATGCAGACCATATTATTCGGTGTCCGACTTCACCATTGCAATCTAAGTCGGTGGCGACTCCATTTTTTTAAATCATTTTCTAAAACCTCACCTAAATCTAAAACTCATTTTTTTTTATTCGCCTCGGGATCGTCGCCCCGCGTCGCGTGTCGACAGCTTCGCGACTCCGCTGGGGATTTCTGGAGGGTTAGGCCACATGGGTTGATGTTTGCTGCAATTTGTTCTCTGTTTCTATGCTTTGGTCAATTGTTTAGATTATTTGTCTTATAGGCTTTTGATTTTGGCATTTTAAATGGTGATTTGGATTTCTAACTTTGTATATTGCATTCTTTGATTATGCTGGATTAAGCTGTTAGATTAAATTCAAGCAATTTGCTTTTCCATAATATTATCTGCTATATCTATGGAATGGTTTGCTTGATTATTTTACAGGTTGTGAGTGAATGAGTGGATGGCATATTCCCCACACACACATACACCTATCATCACATGGCCCTTTAGAAAAGGGGAGGTCATGACCCCTGAGCTCCATACCCGAGCTCTTAGGAACCTTTAGGCTAGCGAGGGCATAAAGTAAGGTTGACCTTCGTGAGACCCTTGGTCTCCGTGTAGGCACCTGAACACCCTCACTCAAGTTGACCCTTTAAGGCAATTTGGGGACCTGATTTTAGGAATCTAGATCCTACCCCGCACTATTAATAGCCTTAGAACTACCCTTTGAAAGAGAGAATTTTGGTCCAAAACCATGAGAGTGAACAGAAACTTAGGATGTACCTTAATCTAGGCACTGTGAAAAAATGCTATTCACTTTGTATTGCATGTCCAACTTTGACATTTGTGTTCCAAGCATTCTTATGGCACTTATTGTTGTTGCATACAAAACCTTCTCGACTTGAGTTTGCATTACCTGAAGGTTAACAAAGGGCCAAGTAAGGCTAACCTTGTAAGATTTTTAGTTTTTGTACAGATGCATGAATAGGGAGCAAAGTAAGGTTAACTTTCATGAGGCTTTTAGTCTCCCTACAAGTCAAGAATATTGGTGGCCAAGTTCCACACAAAATAAAAATGATGAAGTGATTTGGCAATAGAAGGAATGCTTGAAAAATACTTTATATGTCGAACATTAAACTATATGTGCCTAGCATAAAATCTCTTCTTGAATTCATGACTGGTAAGGCGGTTTGGAGCTGTAAAAACTCTTGATTAACATTGAATCATCAAGCATAAGCATAAACCTAAGATCATTCCATAACAAGCATGCATTGTCGTTCAATCTTTTGCTTAATGGGTCATTTGAAGTTTGGGCCTGAGCATGCATTACTCAGGTGATATTAAGCATGTTCTGCGCCCTACGAATTTCTGGCTTTGGGCCCAGTGAGTAACCTAAGGCCCATGCCTGACATGAAATCCCTTCTTGAATGCATCACTGGTAAAGCAGTTTGGAGCTGTGAAAACTCTTGATTAACATTGAATCATCAAGCATGAGCATTTCATCACAAGCATGCATTGTCATTCGGCCTTTTGTTTAATGAGTCATTTGAAGTTTGGGCCTAAGCATGCCTTACTTAGGTGATATTAAGCATGTTCTGTCCCCCGAATTTTTGGCTTTGGGCCCAATGTGTAACCTAAGGCCCATAAGCATGTACAGACTAGCTGAAGTCCGGTTACACAAAGGCGCCTGGTTACCCTTTTTAAGTCTTACTATTCATGTTCAGGCTTCAGTCGGTAACCAACCTGACATCCTTCTATCCCAAACTGAAAGGTTCATTTTGAAAGCCATACTCAAAGGACTCTGGGAAGCATTATTCGAGTATCCTAATCCATTACCTTACCAGAGAGCCAAAAATGGAGGAAGGCCTTGCTAGGCTTAGAGTCAGATTTCCTTCTCTTCCTCAAGACGCACTTCGGAAGATGTATAAGTGCCGACTTGAAAGAATGAAGACACTCACACGTCTAGGACTCCCTGAAGATGTACGTTGGATCATTGAAGCTAAGGTACGCCTAGCAGATGATTTTCAACATTCATTAGTGAAACATCTGCCTGGGATGGGAAGAAGCTCTTATGCTAAGAAAAGAAGAGCTAAAAGGATGGAGGTTTGTTATAAGTGTGCAAGATGGACTTGTAATACACGATGTAAGGGAAAAGGAATGGTGTCCGCAAACCGGGAAGACAAAATTCAGTTCATAAAGGATGGACTGAGTAAAGAGTCGTTGGATAATATCCTTCAGACTCTTGAGATGCATCCTAGTGGACAAGTTCATGGTATTCTTCTCGCTTTGGCGGACAAATTTTACAAGGAAAAGGAGCGCCACTGTCTTGAGAAGATAACACTAAATGACCCTGTTTGCCAGTTCGTAAGGAAGTTGGATAGCAACCTTGATCCATGAATAGCACACAACAAGGATGAAGGAGTGATGTTCCTAGGCAAGAAGACAAAATCATTAAAGATGGACTGAGTAAAGAATCTTTGGATAATATCCAGTAGACTCTTGAGACGCATCTTAATGGACATCTTCATGTTTCTTGCCTCAGTGGACATATTCTACAAAGCAAAGGAGTGTTTCGTCTTGGGAATCTGACGTTAAACGACCCTGTTTATTAGTTTGTAACCTTGTTCATCAGTTTGATCCCTTATGGTATTTAGTCTGTTATTGGATGTAGTATCAGAAGAAAGGATAAGCCAGGATCACTATTCATTAGTCTTGTAATTGCTGGTGAATCCACCACTTTTTTTACTTTCCAATGGTGTATGCACGGTTTTGATTTGTACAGTTGTTGTTAGTGATTTTTCCTGTTAATTGTCAGTACGTCTGCCATATTCACTGTTTACTCTCTGACTTCGCATGCCTAATGTTGACAATGTTGGCATAATTGTCTTTTCTCCTTCTTAATCGCTGACATGTCTGTCATATTCACTGTTAGTTTTTTTGACCCTGCATGCATGATTTTGATAATATCGGCGTAATTGCCTTTTCTCCCGCTAACATGTTTGTCATATTCGCTGTTAGCTTTTTGACCCTGCATGCATGATTTTGATAATATCAGCGTAATTGCCTTTTCTTCCGCTAATACGTCTGTCATATTTGCTGTTAGCTTTTTTTGACCCTGCATGCATGATTTTGATAATATCGGCGTAATTGCCTTTTCTTCCGCTGATACGTCTTCCATATTCACTGTTAGCTTTTTGACCCTGCATACATAATGTTGACGATGTTAGTCTAGTTGTCTTTTCTCCTTCTCTCTCGCTGACACGTCTGCCATATTCACTGTTTGCTTTCTGACTCCGCATGCCTAATTTTGACAATGTTGATGTGGTTGTCTCTTCTCCTGCTGGCACAGCTGTCATATTTACTGTATGTTTTCTGACTTTGCCTGCATGATTTTGATAATATCGGCGTAATTGCCTTTTCTCTCATTGACACGTCTGTCATGTTCACTGTTAGCTTTCTGACTCCGCATGCCTAATTTTGACAATATTGATGTGGTTGTCTTTTCTCCTGCTGGCACAGCTGTCATATTTACTGTATGCTTTCTGACTTTGCCTGCATGATTTTGATAATATCGGTGTAATCCTTTTCTCCCGCTGGCACATCGGTCATATTTACTGTATGCTTTCTGACTTTGCCTGCGTGATTTTGATAATATCGGTGTAATTGCCTTTTCTCCTGCTGACACGTCTGTCATATTCACTGTTTGCTTTTTGACTCTACCTGCATAATTTTAATAATATCGGTGTAATTGTCCTTTCTTTTTGACAATCGCCGATGCATTTATTATCTTTGCTGTTCGCTTTTTGACTCTGCTTACAAAACTTCAAAAAAGCAAGCTAGTTGCTTTTTCATTATCGGTGGCTTTACGACTTTCCTACTCTGAAGGACTGTCGTATATGCAGGCGTGTCTTGTCTTTTGGACTTTCTTACTTCATTGTCTGAAATTATTACGCCTGACTGTTTTCTGTTGTTCATTTCTCTCCTATAAATACACCTTCACATTGGATCATCCATGCATGGCTGGGGTAGAAAAAGAAGGAGAAACATCCTCGGCACGTAGATTCAAATCTATCTGTGTCTTCGGTGCTTCCATTCTAGGGAAGAATAATGAGTTCATAAAGGCAGCCAATGAACTCGGTAGGGTGTTAGCTGCCAGAAAAATAAACCTGGTGTATGGTGGGGGCATCCATGGGATAAGAGGATGTGCAGCTGCAACTGCATTTACAGGGAAGAGCCATGTCTTAGGCATCCTTATAAAAGGGTTGGCCGATAAAAGAGTCAGTGACTACACCTTTGGTACTGAGTTAAGGGTTTCATCTATGCATGAACGCTTCGGGCACATGTTTTGCAATGCTGAGGCCTTTATCGCGTTACCTGGTGGTCTAGAAACTCTAGAAGGGATTTCTAGTGTGTTATTCTGGATCAAATTTAACTATCAGAAAAGGCCGTTAGGATTATTAAATGTTAATGGCTTCTATGATGGCTTGTTATCTTTTATAGATTCAGCTGTGGAACAACGCTTCATATCTCTGGAGGCTCGCCGTGCCATAAAATCAGATTCAGACGTCGATCGATTGATTGATCGACTACAAGCCTATGTATTTCAACCTTACCCATTGGTGAAACAAGTGGACGAACAGCCTCCCGATGGTAGCAGAAAGCGTAAAATAGACACCATGCTTCGATTGTAACTTGTCATGGCTTTACTTTTTGTTATTTTGTGTTATTAGGATGATGTACAAGTCTAGGAAGGATGGTTCGAGTGGAAGAGTAGCTAAGCGAAGTTATCGAGATCGAAGTGTGTGATGGATGGCAGAGTAAAGAGTTATTCTTAACTCTTGATACGCATCCCGTGTGTGTCTTATTAGGAGCATCATATGCATTCTCGTGTATCCCAAAAACAAAAGCAAAAAAAAAAAAGGTGTGTTGTTTTTCCTTTTGTGCATGTCTTTCATGGATGGCAGAGTAAAGAGTTATTCTTAACTCTTGATACGCATCCCCGTGTGTGTCTTATTAGAAGCATCATATGCATCCTCGTGTATCCCAAAAAAAAAAAAAAAAAGTGTGTGTGTTGTTTTTTTTCTTTTTTGTGCATGTCTTTCATGGAGTCTTATGGCAGAGTAAAGAGTTGTTCTTAACTCTTGATACGCATCCCATGCACAACTTAGTAGGAGCATCATAGGCGTCTTCTGTTTCAAAAGAAAATGTTGCATTTCTCTTTATGCATGTCTTTTGTGTAGTGTTATTGCATCTTTTAATGGCCCTGTTCAAGGCCTTGGTAGACTGTATGGGGATACCCTTTTGAATTCAATAAGACGTCTTGCATGATGAATGTATTGTATGTCATTCCTTTCTTTTTTTATGTTAGTGATTGATGAATGGCAGACGCTTAAGAGGGGATACCATTACCAGAATGAACCAACAATGAGGGCAATCAAGGTTATAATGTCTTTTCATACATAAGAACAATGAATTGGTAATCAGATATCTTAAGTTCTTCCTAATCAAACTCATTTTGCCAATGAAGAAGTAGGATTGCTTAAAGTATTCAATTCTTGGATGGTAAACAGCACTGCAATGAGTCCAAAGTCAAAAGTGTTGCATTGAGTTAAAGGTGGGGCAAGGATATCGTGATAAAAAAAAAATGTTAAGAGGGACAGAGATGGTTCATTCATGATTTCACCTTTAGAGTTTTCAAAAGCTATGGAAGTATCACCCACCAAAAAAGAAAAAAAGTTCTTGCACAATCCAACGAGATTTATCAGGCCTCTTGGTATGTCAGCATGCATCATGACAATATCATTGCATTGTGTGTTAGAGGCATCTGAATAATTTTGTTTCAATGCATTGAGTTGATATGAAATTCATTGTATGTCCGCATATCCTCATTCTTTGACCTTCAGTAAATCTAGATTGCATTTGTAAAGCATGTTATTGATGTTCAAGAGATCACTCTTACCATACTAAGCATGTTACTGGCGTTCAAAAAAAAAATGTTGTCTTTCCGTACATGTCTTTCATGGCGAAGTAAAGAGTTATTCTTAACTCTTGATATGCATTCCATGCACAACTCATTGGAAGCGTCATATGCATCTTTTGTTGCATCTCTTGTGCACGTTTTGTTTTCATGTAATCTCATGGCATGGCTCTGCCCAAGACCTTGGCAATGACTGCATGTGAGCACCCTTTTAAGTTCAATAACCCATCTTGCATGTATTCTACATCATATGAATGAATAATGAATGGCAGACACTTAAGGAGGGTTACCACCACCTGAATGAACCAACGCTGGGGGCGATCAGGGTTATGACACCTTTTTCACGTTTTGATGCCTAAGAGCAATTAATTGGTGATCGGATATCATAAGTTCATCCTAACCAAATCCATTTTTTGCCAATGATGAAATTGGATTACCTGACAAAATACTCAATTCTCTTGGATGATAGAGTATCTCAGATCATAAGCAGTGGTGAGAAAGTGATGTCTTGTAGCTCATGAGAATGATATGAGAAAGTGAGTTTCCTAGAACTTGTTTGAATGCCCCTTGAAATAATTTGTTGGATGCCACATTAACTAGAGAAGTGATCTAGGCTGTCTTTGCACCGTTTGAGCCTTTCAAGCTAACCTTAAAGTAAAACATCCCTAGTCACCCATTTGAGCCTTAAAAGATGGCAAGGCCACCATCAAATGTTCTTTTTCAACCCTCATTTACCTTAACCTTTCAACCAAGAAGACTATGATCCTTACCTTAAAGCGAGTACAAGGAGCACTAAAGCTATTAGCCGAGAAAAAATGCTATCAAGAATAACTCGGGAATCCTTTTGCATTCAATTGAAGCCTTAATTATGAAAAGGCAAGAATAAAAAGAAAATGAAAGAACAACGGAATCTGGGAAACTAGAAAAGAAAAGAGCAAGCCCAGATGGGCAAAAGAGAGTTAGTTCCTCCCATGTCTAGTAAGATTCCTAAGTTGTGGAAGATGAAAAGGGAAATACAAGGCTTTATGTGCTCAATCTTGCACTCTCCTTGTTTGCTAAACCCTTATCCATTTCTTTCTAAGCCTAAACCTTACATTACAAGCTAAAATAAAGACCTAGTGATCCTGGTTAATGTGGTGAAATAACAGATGCTGAAAGGGACATGAGCACAAGCTTATGGGATACTTATGAGTGCAAACACTTGTCAAGAGGGCAAATACTTGAGTGCAAACACTTGTATGAGAGCACAAACACTTGAGAGTTTCTTAATTAGAGAGTTGCTCAACAAAGAATCCTTGATTCCAGAGAATTGAGTAGTCTTCATCCAATATATGGATTCCTTTTTGGCATGTTCTTAAAAAGGAGATGGTGAACTAAGAAAAAACTTTTCAATAGTTCTTTGCTCGAAGGTAATCAAGGAAACTAGGGGCAATGACTGGGAGTGAATCTAGAATTTGAAAAATGTTCAAAAGCACAAACTGGGGGCAATTGTTAGGAAAGCAAGCCCGGAAAAAAAAAAAATCTTCCATTGTTTAGGGAGTACCAAATCTAAACCAGGGAAAGAATTGGGAGAATGACCCTCGAATCTTAAATATCCCTGAAAAAGCAGAGGGGTCCAAGATGAGGATTTATAGAAAAAAGAGAGAGATGAGTTACCCAATACTGATTCCAGAAGGTATTGCTTCTATGGGGTCTGACATTCTAATTCACTCATAATTAGGACAATAAACCATAACTCACCCTTTGTATTATAGATTTGGCATCTGCATCAATTTTTCTCATGTCAAAAGCGTTTACATGCAAAGCATGGCATTTCTGGTCAAGTCTTTCATGTATCGAGCATGTTCACATGTCAAGCATGCCTTCTAAGGAAAACCATTTCACATGTTAAGCATTTCACGTCAAGCATGCCATCTTAGGTTAAGCCTTTAAGCATGCTAGGAATATCCACATACATACACTTCAGTTCAGATCCAAGCATATTTGCATATCACACATGCCATTTCAGTCAAGTCCATCATGTGTTAAGCATGTTAGCATGTCATGTATGTTATTTAAGGTCAAGCCTAGCATGTCAAGCATGCCATTTCAAGTCAAACATTTCTCATGTGAAGCATGTATTCATCTCGACCATGCCATTTTCAGGTCAAGATTTTTATATCAAGCATGTCAAGCATGCCATTTAAGGTCAAGCCTTTCACATATCAAGCACATTAGCATGTCAAGCATGCTATTTTAGGTCAAGTTCCTCATCTGTCAAACATTGTTTACATGTCAAGCATATCAAACATGCCATTTCAGTCAAGTCCATCATGTGTTAAGCACATTAGCATAGCAAGCATGTCATCTATGCTATCTTAAGGTCAAGCCTAGCATGTCAAGCATGCCATTTCAAGTCAAACATTTCTCATGTGAAGCATGTATTCATCTCAACCATGCCATTTTTAGGTCAAGCCTTTTTTGTCAAGCATATCAAGCATACCATTTAAGGTCAAGCCTTTCACATATCAACCACATTTGCATGTCAAGCATGCTATTTTAGGTCAAGCTTCTTATGTGCCAAACATTTGCATGTCAAGCATGACAAGCATGCCATTTCAGATCAAGCGATTTTGCATTATCAAGGATTTTATTTTCAGGTCAAGCCTTTTTATATCAAGCAGGTTCGCACATTAAACCCTGTCAAGCAGGTCTGCATGTCAAACATGCAATTTTGAGGTCAAGCCTCTGCTGTGCCAATCCCTGTCAAGCAGGTTCGCACACTAAACCCTGTCAAGCAGGTTCGCATGTCAAGCATGCTATTTTGAGGTCAAGCCTCTTCATTTGTCAAGTACTCAACCCTGTCAAGCAGGTTTGCATGCTAATCCCTGTCAAGCAGGTTCGCATGCCATATATATCACTTCTGAGGTCAAGTCTCTGACTGTGCCAAGCCCTATCTAGCAGATTCACACACTCAGCCCTGTTAAGCAGGTTTGCATGCCATATATATCACTTCTGAGGACAAGCCTCTGACTGTGCCAATCCCTGTCAAGCAGGTTCGCACACTAAACCCTGTCAAGTAGGTCTGCATGTCAAGCATGCTAATTTAAGGTTAAGCCTCCCTATGTGTCAAGTACATTAACCTTGTCAAGTAGGTTTGCATGCCATATATATCACTTCTAGAGTCAAGCCTCTTCATGTGCCAAACATTTGCATGTCAAGCATGACAAGCATGCCATCTCAGATCAAGCAATTTTTCATTATCAAGCATGCTATTTTTGGGTCAAGCCTTTTACACCAATATCATTTGCGCCTCGAGTTAGGCCTCGTTTGACTCACCCATATCATTTGCGCCTCGAGTTGGGCCTCGTTTGACTCACCCTTATCTTTTGTGCCTTGAGTTGGGCCTCGTTTGACTCCCATATCATTTGTGCCTCGAGTTAGGCCTCGTTTGACTCACCATTATAATTTGCGCCTCGAGTTAGGCCTCATTTGACTCACCCATATCATTTGCGCCTCGAGTTAGGCCTCGTTTGACTCACCCATATCATTTGCGCCTCGAGTTGGGCCTCGTTTGACTCACCCATATCATTTGCGCCTCGAGTTGGGCCTCGTTTGACTCACCCTTATCTTTTGTGCCTTGAGTTGGGCCTCGTTTGACTCCCATATCATTTGTGCCTCGAGTTAGGCCTCATTTGACTCACCCTTATCTTTTGTGCCTCGAGTTGGGCCTCGTTTGACTCACCCTTTTCATTTATGCCAGAGTCGGGCCTCGTTTGACTCATCTTTATCATCCAAGCCGGAGTCGGGCTTCGTTTGACTCAACCTTTTATCATCAAAGCCGGAGTTAGGCTTCGTTTGACTCAACCTTTTATCATCAAAGCCGGAGTCGGGCTTCATTTGACTCAACATTTTATCATCAAAGCCGGAGTCGGGCTTCATTTGACTCAACCTTTTTATCATCCAAGCCGGAGTCGGGCTTCGTTTGACTCAACCTTTTATCATCAAAGCCGGAGTTAGGCTTCGTTTGACTCAACCTTTTTATCATCAAGCCGGAGTCGGGCTTCGTTTGACTCAACCTTTTATCATCAAAGCCGGAGTTAGGCTTCGTTTGACTCAACCTTTTTATCATCAAAGCCGGAGTCGGGCTTCATTTGACTCAACATTTTATCACCAATGCCAGAGTCGGGCATCATTTGACTCAACCCCTTTGACCTAGATAAGCAAGGTAATCCTAGGTCATAACCTTTCAAATCCTAAGTCGCTCTTAGGTATCCTCACTGGGTGGATGATAACCCTTTCAAATCCTAAGTCGCTCTTAGGTATCCCCACTGGGTGGATCATAACCCTTCAAATCCTGGAACGGGTTTCTCCAGGTAATTCAAAACTTAGGACGAGTTACCCTAAGTTCATCCTGAGACGGGTTACCTCAGGTTTGTTTCAAATCCTAAGTCTCTCTTAGGTATCCTCATTGGGTGGATGATAACCCTTCAAATCCTAAGTCGCTCTTAGGTATCCCTACTGGGTGGATTAAAACCCTTCAAATCCTGGAACATGATTTTCTAAGGTATTGTAACTTGGGACGTGTTACCCCAGGTTCTTTGTTTTAAATCCTGAGACGGGTTACCTCAGGTTATTTTGTTTCAAATCCTGGAACGGGTTTCTCCAGGTAATTCAAAACTTGGGACGGGTTGCCCCAAGTTCATTTCTTTAAATCCTGAGACGGGTTACCTCAGGTTATTTTGTTTCAAATCCTGGAACGGGTTTCTCCAGGTAATTCAAAACTTGGGACGAGTTACCCCAAGTTCATTTCTTTAAATCCTGAGGCCATTTTGTTTTAAATCCTAAGTTGCTCTTAGGTATCCCCAAAGTTGGATTTAGTATCCTTTAGTGTCCCCGTTGGGTGGATCATAACCCTTCGCATCCAGACAAAATAGTGTCTTTCAACCTTTGCTCATCTTTTAATACTTAAAAGATAAGCAAAAGGGGGGCAATCTGTAGACACCTAATTTTGTCCGGACCTTAAAAATTAAAGTGGACCCATGCATAAGTTCTAAAATTATTCTACTTGAATATATATTTTTCTAAAAAATTAATTGAGCAAAAATAAAAATTTTGAAGATATTTTTGGGTCCTAAATGTAAATAATATTGTTTAAAATTATTAAAAATAAAAATTAAAAAATTAAAAATTCGAAAAAAAAAAGAAGAAGTAGAGGAAACAAAAGAAAAAGAAGTGTGAAAGAAAGAAAATGAAAATAGGGAAAGTGTCGGTTGAGAAAATAAAAAAATGTGAGGAAGAAGACAAGGTCAAGAGGATTAGGTGGGAGAAAAGAAGAGGAAAACAAATTAGTAGGTGGAATTAGTCAAAAAGAGTTGTCGGCAAGGCAAGTGGGAGGAGGTTGGATGACTTTTGGCTAAATGGAAGGCCATAAACTTTCAACAAAAGAGGCCTCCGGAGGCACCAGGGACTGAACTCCAAAAAAGAAGAGGACCCACGTTCATCTCTCTCCTCACACAACCAGCCACTCAACTCTACCTACAACATGGCTGACCAAAGCAGAAAAGTTAAGGGAGGAATGGCTTCGGATGGAACATGCAAACCACCTAAGTATCTCTTTCCACTTCTCATTAACAGCGTCTAATCAAAGCCACCACCCGGACGTCAATAAAGGTTGGCCCCCATCTCGTCTTGAGGGATGGGGAATCTCCCCGTGGACTCATGGCCTCTTCAAAAAAAACGATTTTGGTTTCCATTTCTACGCAACCGAGATAATGGGCGTGGCTCACGAATAGGATCCATTTTTGTTTGAGCCTGCTTAAATGAGCTAAGAGGTACCTGATCCAGAGAGTGGGGACGACCCCTAGAGACTGATGGATCATGATGAGACTGGGTAACGTGAGAGTTAATCTCCTTGTCACAACCGGCTGGAAGCGATACACTACAAGGAGGAGTGGAATCCTTTTAGCTAACCTCCCAACGTCTGAGGGAACCTCATATACTTCACCAAGGCCCTGCAACTTGGCGAAAAACTTCATCCATCCAGTTTTGGCCATACTCCGAAGACCTCATGCACATCAACACATGCCCTGCGTACTCGATTTGTAGCGCTCTCTCGACCTTCATCACATTGCAGCATCTTCACCTGTAAGCTCCCCACTGCACTCTCTTTTTCTCCAACTTTACCAGCAACCGAACAAACCAGAAACGGAAAAACCATATCCCCTGTCCTCCATCCACACCAGCACGCAACCAGCTCACACGCAGCTATCCAGGAAGTCGCTCGCCACTGTTCCTCGTTCATCAACGTGAAATCGCCTACCACGAGATCAGCAAAGAGCCGGAGAGAGCCTGACTATAATCGCGTCGCTTACTTTCTCGCTGTCGTGGTTGGAACTAGACAACTGGTCGTTGATTGCCATAAGCTCCTGGTCCTCGACATCCATTCGCTGTAAGCTGCTGTCCAGGATCTCTACTGTTGTTGAGGACTTCACCGTTGTGTTGCCAGCTTGGTCGTTGTTGCTCTGTTTCATCTCAGTTTTGCAGATCTCCGTCACTCAATGGAGGGACCTCTATGCCAGCAAGACTGTCAAGAAGCTCTGGCGGCTTAGCCATTTTCCCGATGGCCTTCCACTTCCATCATCACTGAAGTTTGATCTTCGGAGGCTACCTGGAAGGAGCCACCTTCCTTTCCTTCGATCTCGACCAGAGCTCAGCACCATCACCCATTATTCTGCTGCTACTCAAAGAGTTCTTGTAACCTTCCATTCATTGTCGGAAGTTCCATCAAGTCGCAACGTTCTAACTCGTGTTCGCAAGTCTTCACATATTGATGGAAGCCATGCTACTGAAACTATCAGGAGTACCACTTCCGCTGTCCAGAATCCATATTCCTTGCAGCTAAGAAGTGTCAATTGCGACCAGTCGTGCCTCACAAATCCTTCACCGCAGTCTGTCGAGTCTCGGTCATCCTCTTGTACCGTAGTCGTCATCGTTGAAGCTTCCTGTTCCAATTTATCGCCACCACTCTACCACCCCGAGGAGTTTTAGCTCACACTCCTTCTCATTGCACCACTATAAAAAAATATCCCCATAAAAAAGAAGCCTTTGCACTGCTGCGAAGACATCAGAAAACCTGGCCATGATCTTCTGTTCGCGGTCACAGAGGCCGGCGTTGCAACCATAGCCGCTGGTCATTTCTGGCCCACCTTGAGTTTGCAAGTCGAAAAAGGTCGACAGCTTCAGCCACGTTTTCACCTTCGATGTTATGTAAAACGTGTTACCGTCCTTTGCACTTGGGTTGTCGTTGTTGAAGCTCTCAGTCCCAGTTTATCTTCACCCAGTTCGTGTAACTACGTTCAAGGTGTCACGCTACCTTCCTCACAGCCGACGCAAATCCCATCCAACCTTCAACCGACTTTGAGACCCGACCACCGACCCCTCACGGAGCATCAGCCGTCGTTCTTTACAGCACTCAGAGGTGTTTCTGCTACTTGAAGAACGTAGTTGTGTTGGCCTTCAATGATCCAACAGCAAGAGGTCATACTGCACCATCGGGTTCTTTGGAAGATCACGTTTCCGCCTCTGCTCTGTCCCAACGTCAGCCATAGCACCGAAGCTTACGTGTAGCCGTTGCTAACCCAGTTCTAGCTACTGGTCTTGGTGCCATCTTCGAAATGTCCCAAAAGTCTTCCACATCTTGCCATCCAGAGACAGCCAATTCTGGCACAAAACTCACGTAAAGTATGTCAAGCAGTTTTCATATTTTAGGGTCATTATTGTCATTTTCCATTATGATATTATTTGGAAGTTTATTTTTAGGAAGCTTATTTTTAGTTCTTTTAAGAGCTTATGATATGTCGAAAATATATTAAAGGAAGATGATGAAAAAATGAATTAATGCCTTTAAGAAAATATTCCAACGATGGATAAATATAGTTGCCAGTCAACTGGCCGCTATAGAACTATCCTGAGGAAAATCATATTATGAATCTAGTCAGTTAACTGGCCTGATTCTATTAATGCATTAAAAGGAAATTCCCAACGATGGATAAATATAGTTGCCAGTCAACTGGCCGCTATAGAACTATCCTGAGGAAAATCATATTATGAATCTAGTCAGTTAACTGGCATGATTCTATTGATGCATTAGAAGGCAATTCCCAACGATGGATAAATATAGTTGCCAGTCAACTGGCCGCTAGTGAACTATCCTAAGGGAAATCATGTTACAAACCTAGTCAGTCAACTGGCATGGTTCTATTAATGCATTAAAAATAAACTCCTGACGATAGATAAATATGGTTGTCAGTTAACTGGCCGCTATATAATTATCTTAAAGGAAATTACATCACGAGTTTAGCCAGTTAACTGGCATGACTCTATTGAGGCATTTACAAATAATCCTAAATCGATCACATGCAAAAAATCAATTTATTTAACAAAAGACAAAGCATAGTTTTGAAATCAAAAGCAGCAAACACCAACGTGGTACCGAAAGGGCGTTGTAGGGTGCTAATACCTTCCCTACACGTAACCAACCCCCGAATCCATTTTTCTGTAATGCAGACCATATTATTCGGTGTCCGACTTCACCATTGCAATCTAAGTCGGTGGCGACTCCATTTTTTTAAATCATTTTCTAAAACCTCACCTAAATCTAAAACTCATTTTTTTTTATTCGCCTCGGGATCGCCGCCCCGCGTCGCGTGTCGACACTTAGTATGAAGTAGAAGCATTTCGACCAAAACTAATTATATTAATATGTAAACTTATATTATTTATACATGCATGATTATTTATAGAGGTGAAAATATCATAATTTGATAAATAAGCCCAAATAAAAGTTTTAATATTCCTAAAGCAAGTAGTCATAATAGATCAAGCTTTGAAATCCAATGATGCATTGCCAACAATATTCTTGTCTTTTAACTTTAAAGATTTTAACATAAGAGGCAAATCAAATCTTGTGATGATTCTTTTTCAATTATTCTTGATATATATACGTAAATACATATATATAGCTAGTTATTTATGTATAAATTATATTTTTATATATTTTTATTTTATTCAAAGTATTTCTATAATTTATTACAAAATAAAAGCTTTCTATTTTTTTATTTTAAAACTTATTCTCAAAACAAAATTTATTAAATAGGTTTTTTGCATTTGAAGTTTTTGAAACTGTTTTCAAAATAAGTTTACCTAACAAATTTTTTTATATTTTTATTCTATGAAATAATTCTGAGAAATAATCCTATGAAATAATTTTCAAAAGTAAAAAAAAAAAAGAATAGAATTAAATAGGGAAATAATCTTTCAAAATAATTTCTGAAAGTTGAAAAATAAGAATGAAATCAAATAGGTCCGAAGAATACTCATCAGTAATCATGGCTGCTTCAACTACTCTTTTGAAATCAGAACAGATCAGAGGTAAAAGGGAGGAGATTATTTCCTGCTTAACCACTTAAGGCAGGCAAAATCATTCTAAAAATTGCCGTCATTCTCTACATTGCTTTCCTCTTTTCTCCCAACTCTCTTCTTCAACTTTCAATAAATGTGATCGCTACTTCAAAATCTTAACCCAATCACCCACAAACACTTATTCTTAAAACAAAATTTATGAAACAAGTTTTTTACATTCTAAGGTTTCAAAACTATTTTAAGAATAAGTTTACCAAACCAATTTTTTAGTGTTTTATTCTATGAAATAATTCTAAAAAACAAGCAAAAAAAAATAAAAGCAAAATCAAACAGGTCCTTTTTTATCTTCTTTTTTTTCTGTTTTATAATTTTGAATTTTGAGATTTTCTAATTTGTTTGAATTTATGAAAATATTTTTAGAAAATCAAATTCATTAAGGTTAATTTTTTATTTCAAACAAATTAAATTGTCAACAAGCTTTATACATAAAATTTTTCCAGGGTCCTGTATTTTAAGTTTGCAGTATTTTAATGTAGATAATACTTCTTATTTTCACGGGACTGGAAAATGATTTTCCATGATAAACATGCCACCTTCTAACTTGTACTCACATTTGAGCGAAGATTGAATTTGCCTCAATGGGGTTTGGCTATTTGTAACGTAGTTAGTAAAGAGCATTGGTTGGTAACTTTCTTTTTTCTTCTCTTATTTTTTATACACAGTTGGTATGTTCAATTTCAAAATTTTCTTCTACTTATAAAATGTGGTTCAATGGCATAGTTCTATATTGCAACTTTTGAAGATTTTTATTTGCAGCACAAAATGGTGAACTGCTTGATTGGTAAATAACGTACGAAATGACAACATTCTGCCGCGTGCTAACAAATTTGAGTACTCTTTCTCACCTTTTTTCTTTCCAGAAGTTGTTGAGCTTATTTAGGTATTTTCAAAATAAAAAAATATATTTGTGATACAATTGAATAAGTGACCATAAAAGTTGTTCACGTTGAGGGAGAAAACACTTATATTTTAGAGTGTTAATTACAGTGATATGGCTAAAATGTTAAGAAAATCAAGAGTGTGCTATTTTTAGGTCAAATAAGCGTTTTACTTTAAGAAAGAAAGGACTCAGCACTTCAACCACCAACCTATGAATTGACACTGGGCAGATCTATTCTCACTTGTCCTGGTAAAATGAATGATTGCAGTCCCACTATCTAAAGAAGCATATGCAATTTGTGAAAGAGTGCAGATGATGTCTGCTTTTTAAATTGATTTTCAGGGTTTTGTTTCATAAATGGATATTTTTAAGGGTGCTGTTATTTTTTTAATAAAATTTTTATTTACATAAATTTAAATTATTAAATTTATTGAATTTTTTAAATTAAATTAAAATTGAGTAGATATAATAACTCATAAATATTTTATGAAAATTTAATATATTTTTTTAATTGAAATCACTTTTTCCCTATTATTAACTATCAAATACTGGCACATTACTACATTAGCACATTTAGGAAGCAGCAATGCCGTATTGATTCTTTAATAACATTTTATTGTTTTGATTGTAATAATTATTCTGTTAGTTGAGCTTAATTTTAAAATTATTGATGAAAATATCGTTACTAAAGGTTTTTTTGTTTGGCATTCAAGAAAGAAATTTTTATATCCACTAATTGATGATAATTTTTCTCTATATATGATGCAATACATTCAAACCAAATTTTATTTTTAAATTAAAATTTAATAATTTCCAACGCTCCATTCAATATAATGTAATAAATCTTGTTGACTAAAATCCTATTTTGGTCCCTCAAAGATAAACAAACTTCTATTTTAGTCCCTCGCTATTAAATTTTTCTATTTTGGTCCTCCAAAGATCAATTAACTTCTATTTTAATCCCTCACTGTTAAATTTTTCTATTTTGGTCCTCCAGAGATTGAAATTGATATCAATCAAGTCTCTCAATTAGGATGATTGCTAACAAAGTCAAAATTGCTGACGTGTCATAATGACGTAGCGGAATTTGCTGACGTGTCATGTTGACGTGGCAGAATTTTGGATGACGTGGCATGCTGACTAGGCAAAAGTTACTGACGTGGCAGGATTTGGCTGATGTGGCATGCTGATGTCAGCAGCTACGTCAGCCAGTTTTGTCACATCAGTATGACACATCAGCAATTTTGACCTTGTTAGCCATCATCCTAATTGAGGGACTTGATTGATATCAATTTCAATCTCTGGAGGACCAAAATAGAAAAATTTAACAGTGAGGGACTAAAATAGAAGTTAATTGATCTTTAGAGGATTAAAATAGAAAAATTTAACAGTGAGGGACTAAAATAGAAATTTATTCATCTTTAAGAGACCAAAATAGAATTTTACTCAATCTTGTTTATTTCAATCTTATGTCAGCATCTATTTTTTATAATTAATTGATAGAAACATTTATAATATTATTTATGTTCAAAAGTAGTTTTCTTTGTCAATCACGTATCACTCAAAAATAACTCTAATTCGTGTATATAAACAATATATAAAAAATATAGAAGTCAAAATTATTTAATAAATTATTGTTTTCTTCTTAAGATTTTTAAATTTCTTTTTTACTATCATGTTATTTTAAATTTTTTTATATTTTTCAATTTTTAATTCAATTAAAATTCATTGAGATTAATAATTTTTATACTAATTTAAATAAAATATTTAAAACACTTTTATTTATTTTTAAATTATTGTTTAGATAAATGCTAAAGTAAAATTATGTTGATCGTACGTGTTAAATTTAGGTATGTGCTCTGTTAGGTATACCTAACAAAATTTAAAAGATTACAGCAAATAAAATAAAAAAAACTGAGGTTAAAATAAAGTTAATTAAGAAATTATGTGTCTTTTACATTAAAATAATAATAATAATAAAATTATATATAAAATATTTAGGATTCAATTTTTTAGGCAAAATATAAACTTTATGACATGATAAGATCATAGCTTAAATTCTTGAAAAAAGAAGTTCAAACCTGATGCAGAATAATTATGGGGAGAAAGTAAAAGAAAATAAAGATAATTTTAAGAGAACAAATGAAAAAAAAATTTCTAAATTAAATTGATATATAAAATAACAAAGATAAAAAAGGTCACCTAACAAAATAAAAAGATAAATACAAAAGTGACAGGCTGTGTAGCCTAATACACCCCTAAACATAAGGGTTTTGCCATTTATATACATAAAATAATACTAAACTCTTTTAAAGCATTAAATTTATAACATGAAACTTTTAAACGTTTAAAATTAGACTTAATGTTAATCAAAATTTATACTTATTGATTTTATGTAAGACATAAATTATTAAATTTTATATCGTTAATAATTTTTTTTCATTAATAGGTAGTTGGCCTAAAGATATGCGGATTATGATTCAAATGCATCTCTGCCAATGAAATATGGGTTCAAATTCGAGAAAAATAACCTCTGTTAGAAAGCCCAAAATTGATAACACAGTGCTATCATTTTTTCCTAAAAAAGAATAATTTTGTTTTTAATCTTCTGTCCCCGAAATAGAAAAAATGCAGAATTAGGAAGAAATATCATACTTGTCATCCTTTTTGTAAGCATTAACAGCACAAGTACTTTAACACATGAAGAAGCAGCAGAAGCAGGACGGAACAAAAACCAACAATCGAATCAGTTCTGAAAGTCTTTGCTGATAGCGATTTCTGATAGGAACGATGGTAGTGAAGGTGTACGGCCCAACCTACGCTTCCCCCAAAAGGGTGCTGCTGTGTCTGATCGAGAAGCAAGTTGAGTTTGAAACAGTGCCCATAGATCTCTTCAAGGGAGAGCACAAAGATCCCGACTTTCTCAAATTGCAGGTTCAATATAAAAGAAAATTCATGATTTTATGAAATTATCAGTAAATTCCTTCCTTTATTTCCTTTTCTCGGTTTTCATTTTATATTATTTGCAGCCCTTCGGAGTACTTCCTGTCATTCAAGATGGCGATTATACTCTCTATGGTTAGCCCTTAACCTAATTTGTTATTTGTGCTAATTTTTTCTTATGCCATATAGTTAGGGATAGAAATTGAGGTGGATTTTTATATGCTTTGTGAGTTAGTTCATATATATTGCGAAATTGAATTCTGGGGCAAGACATTTCATCATCACTCTTGCATGCCCTAGTCCATTCCTCTGATTGCAAAGAAGCGGAGAGGGCACTGTATTTAATTTTCTATATTCAAGCTGAAATGCTTCCTTTTCTTTCTATTTGCTTATGTTATAATAAAATTTTGAATAAACCATTTCTGCAGAGTCTCGTGCAATAATCAGGTACTATGCGGAGAAGTATAAGTCTCAAGGGACTGATTTGCTAGGAAAGACAATAGAAGAGAGGGGTTTTGTGGAACAATGGCTAGAAGTTGAAGCCCAAAACTTCCACCCACCAATCTACAACTTAGTGACTAATGTTCTGTTTGCCCCATTGTTGGGAATCCCTTCAGACCCAAAAGTGATTCAGGAGAGTGAAGAAAAGCTTGGGAAGGTGTTAGACATCTATGAGGAGAGGCTTTCAAAGGGCAAGTACTTGGCTGGGGATTTCTTCAGCCTTGCTGATCTTAGCCACCTTCCATTTGGTCATTATTTGGTGAATCAATTGGGGAAAGAGAATATGGTAAGAGATAGGAAGCATGTCAGTGCTTGGTGGGATGACATAAGTAGCAGGCCATCTTGGAAAAAGGTTCTCCAGCTCTACAAATACCCAATCTAATTGGCTGCTGCTAAGCTGTACCTACCATTACCACCATCCAAAAGAAGAACAAATCTAAATGGAGGAACTGCTTTTTGTTTGAACTGATTTGAGAATAAAGTAAAGCTCCAGTCATGCATGTTGATGATGTGTAAGGGCCTGTTTTCTAGTTTGTTTTCGTGATGTATATGAGGTTTGTGTTGCTGAAAGAGAGTTGAGAACTTTCTTTAGTCCTTTGCAGTTAATTTTGATGAAGTGTAAGCAATGATCAAGTTTGACATAAATGCAAGTGAGAGACTTTTCTCAAAGAGTATTTCTAAGTTGGGGATAAATACCAGTGTTTAAATCTTGTATGTATAGATCTTTGGCTAAATCGAAGGGTCAGTTCGAGATGATGATGAATTGAAAATGTTGCAAGAGTCAGTGTCTACTGCTAAGGAGTTGCGTGTACTAATTGTTCTTGCCTACTCTTGCAGTTTTTCTCCTTGTATAGTCTTGCATGTTGGTAGTGACAAACACTACAATCCACGGGCTTAAAAATATTTTACGTGAAAGTTCTATACAAATTATTACTTTTGTAGAAAAAAATATTTCATGAAATTTATTGTAAACCCAGAGAAGAGCTCTAGAGCCATGTCATCAATACGTCAAAGTATGAAACTAAAATTAAAAAATAATAATAATAATAATAATAAAGAAGCTGGAACGGTAGGTGGAGGAGTGTGGAAGCATGTTTTCCTTCGTCGGCCTCAAAGTTTATGCTACTAAGGGGCAACAACCACTACGAAGAGTCGGGTCAAACTTTGCAGTATATTTTCCACACGATTTCCCCTTCTTCTACCCCGCTTCAGTGGACCAAAGCCCGTGTCCTTCTCATACCCACATTTGAAGGAATTATCCACGTTACCGAGACTCTGAAAACTCCGCCACCGTACAGAGACTCAAGAGGTTGCAGACTATTGAAAGGGAAATGTTAGTCATATGTGGGCCTCACGCTCTCGTACAAATAATTTTGAGAAAGGATATGTATTGACTGTGTATAAAGGTTTTGTATATACCCATCTTTATTCCTTATTGAGTTTTTAAAGTATGAAATATATTTTATATATAAAATATAAGTAAATAATTATTAATAAAAAATTAATAATATAAATTATTTTAATTTATAAACTATTATTTATATATATTTTATAATAATTTATATTATTAATTTTTTATTATTTATAATTTATATACACTTTATTTTAAAAAATATATCCTATATTTAAAAAACCTAAATCCAATATAAAAATCATAGAAATGCCTTCGAAAGAGCAGTTAGCGTAGGAAAAGTAACGTGCTATGTAAAACTAAGTCACACAATAAATATAAATTGATCATGCCATTTCGAACTTCCCAAAGCCTCCAAAGCACCATGATAGCAAGCTGTTGCACAACTTCTAATCTAGGACTACCTCTTACGACTGCACTCAAGGCCTTTATTTTGAAGCAGCAAAGACCTAATTCCCAGAGGGTAAAAGCTCCAAACTGGTTCAGCAAGTAGCAGTGTGTTAGTAGATGCATCCTCAACCACTAAAGGCCCAGAGTCATGGGTCAAAATTCTCGTCTTTCCTGGTGCTTTACGAGCATACTTGCCTTTTGTGACAAATAATAAAAAATAATTAAAAGCATCGCAAATGTTTAAACATATCTATAAAAACCTAGCACTGGGCAAAAAACAAAATATATCACCACACCTAATACTTAAAATCATAAGTTATTCACCTTTTGTTTCCATTCATGTTCCATAGAAAATTTTAATGACTTATCATTCATTTAGTCCACTTAATTTGTTCAGCCAAGTATTTTACATAGTGGGAACAATAAGAATAGCTTGTAGATGCTTTATATACTCATTAAAATATAGTGGATCCGATCCTGCTCGCCACACTCGATATACTTTAGGCGCAATACTATTGAGTTTAGGGCGGCTGAAAGCCTAGTGACTCCACATAGCCTTTTAGAGTAAGGCCAGTTGCAAATTACACCAATGAACATAAAAAAAAAAAAAGGGAAAATAGGAGACAAACTATATCCTGATAAATAACTCCAAAACACATCTAGTTAATCATTCATCCCCTAACACTGTTGTAATGTGTGATCAAAATAGAATTCATACCAAACACAGTTTAGTAAAAGATCAACACCAAAAACAAACTTTACAGGTGCCAGTAGCTACTGTTGGCTAATTTTAAGGATGTTGCGGTGCCATCAGAGATTATGATATGTTCATGGCCTCAGCATGATAGGTCTCCAGTTCCTTGTCAAGTTCATCAGCTGACTTCTCAACCTTTTCCTTCCTTCCACGGCCCTGGCCTCGACCCCTGGCACGTCCACGACCGCGACCACGCCCACTACTACCGCCAGTCCTTGCACCACCACGACGCCCCCAACTATAAGAAAATAAAATGTTAAAATCTCCAAGTGGCAGAACCTGTATTTCAACTCAAAGACAAAAAGAAGGAATTTACACATTCCAACATCTAGTTACACGATCAAAAATTAGTAAAATGGTAGGACGTTATTGCCATGTATAATAGCAGACCTTGAAGATAATGATAACCCTTACTGTTTTGCCTTTCTATGCACGAATTAGTATAATTTCAAGATATAAAAAATACTAATTTCATTTAGACCGAATCAGAATATATGTTTTTGCTACTCAGCATCAAATCCTGCTATAAGGTATACTCTACTGATCGCATCCTTACCCCACCAATGCAGACTATAAATATAGGAAGACCCAGAAATCTATGGACAAAATCAGGGTCAATCCTTCACTAATGGTTAGATAAGAACCCAATGCAGTAGAGCCTCTAAATAGTTTAGTTTATTTAGTAATGTCTTATTGCAGTGAAAATCTTAGTGGCATTATATTATCCATGACACTTCTTTTATAATAATAGATATCCAATATATTAAAAATATAGACTATAATTCATCCATGTTTTTAAGTATGTTTTGAAGTATATAAGGGCTTATCCCCAAGCAAACCATCTTGTAAAGCAGTCATTCGCTCATCCCCACATCAGTCAAGCCAAATAGGAATTCCTGAGATCAAAGCAGCCTACGTTCGCCTCTACCCCTAGCTCATGTACAACATGTATACTCAAACACATCTATAACTATAAACAGATAAACAAATTCCCTATAGATCAGTTCGCATTTCATGTCATCACTCATGTTGCCAAAAACAACATAACCTATGCATCTTCATGTTGTATCATGTGTGAGATACAATCAACAGCTCAGGACATGACAATCCTTCTGCTCCTGCTCAAAAGACACCTATTATATAAGAGATTCTTAAACAGAGATCTCTACTTCAAACTAACATGATATATAGATCTGGTCAACCCTTCTACTCTGGCTCATAAGATACCTATTATATAAGAGACTCTTAAACAGAAATCTCTACTACAGACTACCATGATATATAAATCTGGAGAGAAAAATGTCGTTCATTTTTGTGAACTTCTATACGAATTATACCAAAGCAATATTTTCCCCAAATACAAATTACACAGCTGCTGATCAAAAAGGCTTACCCAGCACCACGATTAAGCCCACCAGGGACTCCAGTTTGACCTCTTCCAGGCCTGCACAACCTCCAATATCAGTGCATAATCCCAAGTAAATTATTATTCTCTCTTAAAGAAAGTAGAAGATCAATAACTTCAAGCAGATCTCTGTAAAAATGAAGATAGGATTTTGCCACATCTTGACCATAGTGTTTTGACATTTTTTTGAGATCCAAAAGAAGTATACAATAACTACACAATGCCCACACAAACCGATAGATTCATATCTAAAACATAGATACTGAATTGCAAAAACATACGTCATTACAACTGTCCTCTTCCTCTGTCCATTCATCCCAGTAACATTCACCCGAGCAGTTATAGGCAATTCTGCATTGGCACCAACAATCTCGATCTTCATAGGCTTTCCATCGAGAAGCACATTATTGTATCGTTTAAGAGCAGCAAATGCATCACTTCTTCTGGCATAGACAACTTCAGCTGAACCCTGTAACCCAAAGAAAGATGTAAGATGATCAAACTGATCTCACATTCACATAGTTAACAACGTAAGATGCATTGAACATAAATGCTTCACATGAAGACATCTAACTGTCTTTCCAAAATGTTCAAAACCTTTAAGACAAAAGTTTCATCCGTGACAAACAACTTTGAAACATAATTTTTTGCATGCACTATAATGCACCATGGCCTTAACAAGCCTCCATATTTTCCAGATCCTAGAAACTTCATACAAAATGAGAATAATGGGCACCAATCATCCCCAATAAAGAAAGAAAGCAAGAAGGGTAATCATTGAAGTTCCCATTCTTTTCAGTCTGATAAGAAGGTTAAACAATTCTCTCCAGTAGATCACTGACTGGTTCAATGACAAACATAAATATATATATATAGATCCTCACATTATGAAAGAAAGCAAGAAATTGAATATCATATAGATCCTTCCAAAACGTGGAAACAGCCCACCTGCCCCGGCGGTTGCTTCTTTTTTTTTTTTTTTTTTTCTGTTCAACCCCTAGGGCTGTAGAACAACAGCAACAACCCAAAAATATAACAGAAGAGAAATATACAGCTCGCATAAGACCTTAAACTGATAAGCGTAACAAAGAACAAGAAGCTGAAATAAAACTGTAGCTGGCATATATATTTCAAAAACCCAATACTTACACTTGGGTGTCCATTTTTGTCATAATGAACTGCATAGCGCTTCAAATCTCCAATCTCAGCAAAAAGTTCCTGAGTTGTAAATTATATTTCAAGAGAACTTCAAGAGAGTCTATTTAGGAACAGTAATTAAGCTGGGAAATACATGACATGATTTGTACCCTTATATCTTCGTTGGTTACTCCATGGTGCAAGTTAGAAACATACAACTTTGTGCCAACTTCAACTCCTTGTATCCCTGCAGCTCTCAGGCTATCTTCAAACAAATCATGCTGCCATGGAAAAGGCCTGCTTCTGCGAATAGACTGGCCAAAGCAAACAGAAGAGAATCCAGAGCGGGAAAATAACACATCAGATTATGACCAGATAAGATATTCACCATTCTACAAGATCAGTCAGACATCAGGAAAATCCCCAGAAAAAACAAAAGATGCTGTTAGTGAAGTGGATCTGGCCAAAGTAATATATTCGAAAAATCCACACTCAAGTATCAATGTTTTAGATAAAGGATGCTAAACAAGATGAAGAATTCAACCCACTGCATTTAACTGGTGCTATGCTACAAGTGAGAGCTCCAGTCCTGAAGTTATGCGAGAAAAGCTCCTTTGCAATTTACCATGGACTAGAGAGGTAAACAGAAATCTTGCACTGATGAACCCAACTTAGCAAGAGGAACCAGTGAAATGCCAGTCCACAACCCAGTCATCAAATATTAAAAGTCATCAAGTCATCTCATCTTAATCAATCGATTAGCATGATTTAGAGAATGTAACCCCAGTTATGGTTATATGATTTTTGTGCTACTTGTAAGAGCTCCATTCTCAATTCACAAATGAAGCTTCACCACATAGTATGCAAGGAACCACCCAAGAACTCCTGCATACATCAGAGATCTGTAGCAAAGCCCCCAAAAACAAAAGCAAACAACTCTTAGGTGCATATTATTTACATATGAAAGTACGACAAAGGCATCAACCAACAACCATCGAGGATTCAAAATGATCGAGCCATAACTGATCTTCTCCATGGAACAAACCATAATGTAAGAATTCATCTTGCTTTTGAGTTTTTATAGTGCTGAATAAGGTATCCTCTCCTATTTGGGAATTTTATAACATATCAGATTCTCAAGCACATTATAAGCATCCACGTTTTTGAGCTTGCCTTGGCAATGGCATAAGATGATGGCCGAGCATTAGCTGCAAAAGGAACTCTACGAGCAGCACCAGGTATTCTTCCACCAATAAGAGACCCACCTGGTCCACGGCCACGGCGGGCTCTGCCACGTCCTCTACCTCTCTCTCTATTACTTCTGCTCTTTATCCTATCATCAAGTGACATATCCAAAGAGGTAGCCATTTCACTCACAATGAAACAAAATTAAAATCTTCAAGAATGTTTATAAATGTAGGCCTGCAAAAATATACAGAAGAAAATAAATCATATCATCACAATCAGATCACTACAAAAAAATAAGCAATAATGCCAGATCCAAAAGAACAGAAAAACTAGCACATAGATTGCAAAGAAGGGCAGGAACAAGAACGATCCACCATCATAATAAAGGACCACACAGCATTAAAATGATGATACCATTGATCATTCCATATTCAGTTCAACTCTAAACAGTTATGTAGCCTAATCTGTACCCTAAAGAGCCAACACCCAAGCTTTGACAAATCCCCCAAGACCAAGCTCAACATCTTGCAAATCCTCCAGTGAGAGAAGTTGATCAAATGGTTTTTTATCCAATGAAAAGAAGAAGAGGAAGATTAAAAAAAATACTTGAAGAGGTTAATAAAAGGGAATTTAGGTTAAATGGTATTTCCAAAAACTTGGTTTCGGATAAAACTCAGTGATAATGTTTAATCCATATAGCTGACCCACCTAATGGAATGTTATTATATCCACAACCTGGCTGACTTTGACTAGAATCCCTTCAAAATCTTTACCTGTTCAGTAACACATGCAAAATTCAATAAAAGATTTCAATGATTGTCTTCTATAATAAGATCTTATCCACAGCCACCTCAATTTACGAATCTGGAGTCTCATAAATCTCAGGCAGGTTGCTATCAGTCACATAACTGTTCTCTGAAGCATCACACTTACTGTGTCTGATAAACATATAAAATGTAACCGATACTCTTTACTGACGTAACTGCCTAGATCATCACCACTCAGCACAGACTCGGCAAATATGAAAAACCCTGCTCCTAAAATTCGATCCAAACACACAACATGTTTTAAGCTTCTGTTTTTCTTCAGACTAAAATCTCAACCGGAGTTCAGCGCACATGCATGAATTCCACATAACATGTTTATCAAAGCAGGAGATAACCAGATCAAAAGCATGATCTGGAAGTAATACCTTAAGCATCTCAGCACTCCAGATTATCCTTCTAGGTGATTCACATATCAGAAGAAACTTCTTCGGTTCTAATTTTTTTCTTCCAAGAGCAACAGTAAACACTTAACAAGTACCCAGTACTCAACTCTTCTTCCGAACCCAACACTCTTAAGTCTTAACAAACCAGGGAAAAGGTTTCAACTTTTAAACGGAAAACCCTCAAAATGTTCACATCCAATCTCAGGAAATATAAGGAACACTAAAATTTCATAATTGTACGGTACATGAGAGCGCAACTACAAGATAAGGAAAATTACCTGGAGATTGCGACAGAAACGAATGAAGAATATGGAGAAAGCAACAATGAGTCAAACTGGATTAAGAAGATGAAAAGGAATTCGGGAGCGAGATAGAGATATAATTTAGGGGCAACAGCTACACGAAGATGGAGCAGATTGGAGTTTCGACAAAGACCGGCGAAATATCCATGATTGTGGGTTTTAGGGTTTTCCACGGGACGGTGGGCGTTTGCGTCTGGGGTTACCTTCTCGGAAACAAGGGCTGCGTTTACCTAAGGTCTTTGAGATACGCCTTTTAAAGCAATTCAAGGGCTTCTATGTCTTTTCGTTTTTCTCACACGGTGAAGAACATTATTTAAATGAAGTAAATATTTTTGTAAAGGTAATATTGCGTGATATTTTTATGGAGGAGGTGTTTTGGTTATTTTATTTTTTAAAAAAATAATTTAATTTTTTAATTTTTAATTTTAATAATTTAATTTTTTTTATAAATATAATTAAAATAAATTAATTTTTTTACAAATATAATAAAAATATTTTCACTTAATTTTTGCTTTTTAACTTAATATAATTTATGTTGATGACTTAAATTTTATTTTTTATTATCAAAATTTTAACATATTTTTTAGTATGAAGTTATTTTTTCTTTTGTTAAATATTAAATCTTAACTTTGTATATCTTAATAATTTTTTAATTAAAAAATAAATTTATATGATAATCACATCATATTATAATAAAAAATAAATTGAGATTATCATTGGTAAATCATATTATATTTAAAAAAGAGAATCTAATAATTGAAAGATTAAATTATCTTAATTGTACTTATAAAAGAATTAAATTATTTAATTTAAAAATAAAAAAATTAAATTACTCGTTTAACAATGTAAATGAATCAAAAGTGTACATACTTCAAATTTTTGTATTAGCCATTCCTATGGTTTGTTACTTTATTTAACATATAAATTTAAATAATTGCTCAAAATTTTTAATGTAAAATTTTATACTAATCAATAAAACAAAGGGTAGTACAAAAATAGAGTATCATAAAATTTAAGGTAAATTACATTATAATGTTTGAGTTAGTGTTCTGTTTTCTAATTTGATATATAAATTATAGTCATATTCCTATTATGGTTATTGCCGCATGATGTTTGAATGTTTAATATTAAAAATATAGTAAAACTTAATCACCAAAAAAATTATATTAAAACTTAAAAAACAACTTTTAAAATATTATTATTACTAAAATAAAAGTGAAATCAATACTTTCAAATTTTAAATTATACATAATATAACTTATGATTCAATTAATATTCATTTTTAAAAATATAATATCTCAACTAATTAGGAGTGAGTTTTACAATAATGTATCATGTAATTGGAAACATGCTTCTTCTTTTTTTTTTTTTTGACAGGAAACATGCTTCAATATTTAGACTACAATTGAAACTAAATCATGAAAGAAATAGGCATGCCTAAATCGAACATACTCTGGAAGATAAATACAATAATGTAAGTAAGGGTGTGGTTATATTTTTTAAAAAAAAAATTAATATATGATGTTAGCTAAAAAATCAACGAAGTTATCCAAAAAGAGGCTATCCCAATAGCATGATTATCAATTGATTAAGGCCGTCTATGTTTTTGTATTTCAAAGTTAATGAATTTGTTGCCACAAAACTGAATTAAGTATGATCATAATATTGTTTACTTATAAATGTTTTGATTTAAAATAATATTTTAACATTTACTCATTGTTTAGTATTTTGATTCCTATAAACTGTTAAAAAGATTACGTTACATCTTTTTGGGTGGCGTTTGCTTTATAATTTTAGAGAAATATGAATTTAATGTCTAAGTTTATTTGTTTGATGGACATATAATATCAATTTAATTTGTTACATTTCATAATTATGGAGGTAATTTTATAT
Organism: Dicorynia guianensis; assembly: GCA_037013595.1. Classification (NCBI taxonomy): domain Eukaryota; kingdom Viridiplantae; phylum Streptophyta; class Magnoliopsida; order Fabales; family Fabaceae; genus Dicorynia; species Dicorynia guianensis. The sequence continues at coordinate 15,069,271 of JASUAB010000002.1, read as the reverse complement.
AATTGAATGTTATTCAAAATATGCATACCTAATTGATTGGTGAAAATTGCACAATCAACAACAATTGATTCATAGATATACCAATTCTAATTGATTGACAAAAGTTAAAGCAATCAAAATTAATTTACTTAATAAATTATGAAATTAATTAAATAAACTTTCTTAATTAATGAATTATTCTTCAATCAAGTAAATTGGTGGAAATAAATATGCGTAGTTAATTGATTGATTGACTTATGGGAATATATGCTATGTAATTGAATTAATTATTAATCTTCTCATTAACTATAATTAGGATAATTGTGGGTAGTTGATGTCTAATTATTAATCATTATATAATTCAGCATCAATCAGATTTTATTTAAGAATCAATTCATACTTTTAATTTTATGTTAGAATTAATTAATACACCTAATGAGGTGCACTAGTAATTTTGATTATCTTCTAAATCTTCAAAATCTATACCTATATTTATAAATTATATAAAAGAACAACCACGTAACATCATCATTCTGATGTGTCACTCTTTCAGCCTTGTGTTCACAATTTCTTTTCACAATATGATCGGGTTTTTTTGGCGCCATGCTCTCTGTCTACATAATAATAACTGATCTCTCTTCTCTTATGTGTCAATTTGTGGTGCAATTTCAGCTTTGCATTCACACCTTAATTTCACATTATGATCAGGTTATTTTGTATACTCATAATTGTCTACTCCCCTTGCAGTTATCATCTTAAAAATATCTTGCTATCAATTCTACATTAGAACTGTATTGAATCTTTAATACACTTTCTTGCTTATTTAAATTGAACTTGCTAGCTTTCTTTATATATGTGTTCATTCCTTCGTGCGTACTATTTGGACATGCAACAATAGCTTAACCTCCCCATTTTTTGCTTCACATTGGGTGAACCACCTCTCCGACTTTCTTTCTCTCCCTGTGTCTATACACCTGGAACCATATCCCTATTTTGTTTTGGAAACGAAATTTCTCTAACCACCCTCTAATGCACTTTGTCCTAGATCACCGCTCCAGATTTCTTTTCTCTCAACATGGGAATCGAATACTCTGAGCCAGAGCCAAATTCCCTCCCTGATGGAGTGCCTGTGCTGGAAGCAGACACTGAACCGCAGACGCCAACTCGTTTATTAGAGCCGAAGCTTGAGAGCAGTTGGTTTCGAGGGAATTGCGAATTCAAGATTCCCATGATTCAGCTTCATAAAGGTACTGAATTGATGCTGTTTGGATCAAATTCTAAGTGAGGGAATGACTAATTCAAGCTATGGAGTATTTACGTTTTCCGTGCAATTTTCATCATGATTTTATCTTTTGACTACCGCACTTTCAAATGTGATTGCATTTTATTGTGTGATTCGATGCTAGACAATGTCTATAAGATGCTAAATGAACCAATTATTGATGATCTCAAGTTATTGAAGTTAATATTTCATTATTTCATTCAATGCAATATTTGATTAATTTCGTATTATAAAATACATTATTAGTTTCTATTATTTCAATATATTATGCATACAGTAGACTATCTTTCATGGTACCTTTATCTCCTAATTGATATGACATTCATGCAATAAAAATGTGTGTGATCTTATTTATTAGAATTATAATATATATTGTTGTAACTATGATTTAAAAATTATTATATTGTCACAATTTTTTATATATTAATTAATGAGTATCCTTTTCTTTTGCGCCTAAAAATTTCCTCCAGGATCTACCACTGTGTTACGTAGGGATTTTTGGTAAGGATGTTTTCTATTTGCTTACACTACAACAAAGTTGGACAGGAATAATATTCCCCTTTTATTCTAGCTAAAATGTTTTCCTTTCACCTATCATTGATTTGAAAAATAATAAGAGCACCAGATACAAGTATTTAGTTTGCTATATGTATTAGATTACTGATTAAATGCTTATCTTTCAAGTTTTCAATTTTTTTCATGCTTTAAGCAGAATTGGGTAGTGCACCTTCTGCACTTACAGCTTTGAAGAAAGGACATTTGATAAGAAAAAAACATGACACATTAAGTTTTCTTCTGATTTTTGACACTGAGATTCGCTTTTTATGCTTTTAGCCAAGTTTTAAAGGAGTGATTTTTACTGAACTTTAGAGGATAAATTGAGTATTGAATTCCTGAATTTGAAATCGGGGAAGTTGCAATAGGGTGTTGTTTGACACACTATGGATGACACCTTTATGTTATCTGATTCCATTTATGTTGTACTTAGCATCTGAATATCTATATATTCTATAAAGGAACAACCACATGACTTCATTTCGTGTTTCTATTATGAATTTATGTATTCTTCCTTGGTTCACATCGAAATTGGGACTCTGGGTTTGCTGATTCTGATTTCATTCCATTGTGGGACACACATTACATCTTCAATTACTAGAATGGGAATGGGGGCATAATTGCACTTCATTTTATTGTTGTGTATGTATGAATTCTTGTTCTTTAATCATGTGCTAATCCTGAGCAAAATATGCTTCATGCTAAAGTCTGTTGTTTGTGCATTGTGATTCATGTAGCTTCTTCTATAGTGGAATATGCAAAGAGCTGTTGCACATAGTAATGCAGTTAATCAACAACTTTATTGTTTCCAAAATGCTTTTGTATTTAATATTTTTTTTTTCATTTTTGTTATTAGTTGAAAATGCTTTTGTCGTGACCAAGGAATGATCCCATATTATTGTTTGTTTTAGATTTTGCAAGTTGATTTGACATGAACGGCTTCGCTGTGGACAGTAAGAGCCGTTCGAATTATTAATCTTAAATATAGTCATTAGCCTTGATAGGTCTTATTCTACATCTTTTTTGTTTATTTATTTGTCTTTGTTTAGCTATTTCCCTTTTGTTTATTGTGTTTCTTCTTTTGAACATACCATTTTAGTTGATTAATCTGAAATTATTTTCTTCTTCGTGGTATAAAATGTTTCGTTAATCTTGTAATTTGATCTTCTCATCAATACTATACGAGAACCATTAAGTGTCTTGATTTGTCTTGCATTTGTGATTTTCCTGTTTTTGTTGGCGGTTTAATACCTTATCTATTATGGGTTCTTCAAAGTTAAAATCTAATGGCATTTTGGATGCAAATTATGGTTTGTGGAGCATTTAATGATTATGGCATTTTTTACCATATGGCGATTCGTGGTTCATCCAAGTATTAATGCAATATATGATCCCCTTCTTTTTCCAATGTGATTTAATATCTCCATCAATAAACATCTATATATATATATATATATATATGTATGCATGTATGTATGTATCTCCAATTACTAACTTAAGTTGTTCCCCATGTCTCACTAAATTATTAATTGTGTAATGTCATTTCCTATGAAACTATAACTGTCTTTGAATTAATTTACTCCAATTGCTAGCTAGAATGGCATTGTCTCCAGTGCAACCTTATTCCAGTATATTGTTTTAGCTTCAAACCTATTGTTATTAGATTGCATGCTTTCATTAATATATCCCACTACAACTGTATGCCACTTTATAGATTGTTTTATTTAGTTAGCTCTCTATTGATAATCGCTTGGTTGAGGTTTGAATATTATCAATGAAGTGCTTTCATTGCATTGAGATGACCAAGTCTATTGCCGCATAACCAAATTCTATCTTGATATAGCATCAAGAAGACTTCACTAAAGGCAAAAAATATGGATATTTTGTTTTTTTTCCTTTTTGTTCTCTTTGTAATGCATAGATATGCCAACAATGAAAATCAATCTGATTTATTGCTTCACTACAAGGCAAAAAAGTGTCAAAAGAAACAATAAGAAGAAAGAAATAGATTAGTTATGATATTTTCTTTGTTTAATTGAGTTAAAGGGAAGGGATAGGACTAGAGGATGTGGACAGATCTTTTGGCATAAGGGTGGTGCCTTCTTTGCATCTTAATCTATTTTGATTTAAAGCTATGCACGAGGGGTTTTCTTGAACTTCAACTTCATTTTATGTCCTTCCTATTTCACATCTAAATAATATTTTAATCCTAGAGAGGATGCATGAAGATTAACGAATAAGCTATACAAGGTTGTTTTCTTAGTTACTAAAGTTTAAAGGTAGGCACTTGAAAATATTTTCTTCTTTGCTTTGATCTCCTACTTCTGAAAATAAAAATGTTGTTATTTTCTTTCTTATTACTTTTATTTTGTAAATTGGCTAAATATTTATCTTAGTAGACTTTCAGTCTCTCACTTATATTTTTCTTTTTTTGACTCAAGAAAATAGTGTAGAAGAGGGTGCAATCCTCTAATGTCTTTTACTTATTTGTTTAATAAAGTGAATCAAACTCTTGATGCTATATTCTTTGAAATAAATGCTGAAATTTTAATTAATGTTTGATATGGATATTATTTATATCTTGTTGACATGTTGATTATATTGACATTTATTTATTTGATATAAATATGTCTCAATATGGATGTGTTCTCTTGGAGTGCTTTAATTTTTAAACTACATAGTGTTCTCCTTTTGGGAGATGTTATATTAGTTAAATCTTCTTGGAAAAATTTAGTTTATATCAAGAGACAAACTCTTTATGAGATGGTTGTGATTTATGGAATCATAATGAGGACTTTCACTGTTTCACACAATATAGTTAAATCTTCTTGAGAAGATTTGGTCTTTATTAAAAGATAGACTCTTTATGAGATGGTTGTGATTTATGGAATTACTTTTACACAATACAACATTGTAAAGATCACAATTATGTTTGAAATGTGTGACAACATAGATTGCATCTTATAATCACATTTGTGGAATTGCTGTCTAATGTGATCATGCATGAGTTACGTTGTTATGGTGTCACTACATTCATGGTTCTTAGTTAGTGGTTTTATAAGTTAAATCATGTATTTGAAGTAATTGGTTATTAGGCTATATATGTTTTCAAAATCTGGCCACAAAGTTAAAATTAGTTTGTAAATTTGAGAGTCATTTTGAAATATTTGCAAATTTAAATAAAAGTCAATCAATGTGGCCTAAGTGGGAGAGTGTTAGAATTTGAACTTTGTTACTGGAGATTTGATTTCTAAAACAAGTTAATGGATAGCCCAATTGTATCTTGATTAAATAATGTGGTGATCACTATGCATTATTTAGTTTGGGTGTTGAATTAAAAGATGTAATTAAATTAGTGTTGGACATACACTGCAAAAGGCCCTAATAGGTGGTCTGTTTGTAGTGTTATAATAAATCAGGGTTAGCTCTCCTCCCTACTCTATACAATATTTTGCTTTCCCATTAATACGACTATGCCTAGTGAGGAGAGTTGGTAAGGAAGACCTTGCACTCCCATGTATACTTATGTGTGGAAATTCCTTTATGTGTAGACTATGTACATGATTTAGATCGTGGAGTTGACTTATGTGCATGTTTTGTTAGGGATAATCAAAAGTAGTTATAGATTCAAGAGGTTATTAGTTATAGATCTTATATTCAATGATTGGTATATGTAACTATGCATTGGATTAAAGAGGTTAGTATTTATGCATCTTATATTTATGGATTCAAGATATTAGTATTTATAGATGTTATATTTTGTTTTGTTCCACGTTTTGGTAATAAATTAGCTCATGTGCTAGCTAATGATGTATTTGCACTAGGGAATTTTGCTCAATTTGAGGATAGTATTCTGAACCATATTATACAATTGGGACTCCTCAAGTTCTCTTCTTAATGAAGTTCATTTTCCCACAAAAAAATTTTAGGACTAAATTAGAAATTAAGCCAAACTATAAGAACAAACAAAATAATTAAACCTAATAATAATAAGGTTAAAATGCATAAAATTTTCTTAAATTTTGATTTTTTTTGCAATAAATTCTCTTGTTCTTCAAAAGTCATAAAAAATCATTTCTATACTTTAAAAAGTTAGTAAAGAACCCCTCTATACAAAATCTAATTGAATAATAAAAAAATAAAAGCAAAAATTCAAAGTGCATTACCTGAAGTAATCATAAGTCATCCTTAATGCAATCTCCATACTACAACATCCCATCCATTACATCCTAAAACCCAAAACCTTAAAATCTTACTGACCTAAACCTTAAAATTTTAAAACCCTAAATCTAAATTTTAAAATCTTAAAATCCTAAACTCTAAACTGTAAAATTATAAACTTTAAATCCTAAACTACAAAAGCTCAAACTTTATATTGTGAAGCCCTAAAACCTAAGCCATAAAACCCTTAAACCTAAACTTAAACTGTGAAACTCTAAATCTTAAATTGCAAAACTCCAAATTTCAAAAACTAAACCATGGAATCCCATACCCTAAATTCTAAACCATAAAATCCCAAATCCTAAACTTTAAAATGTGAAACCCTAAACCTCAAAACCTAGACTGTAAAACCCCATACCCTAAATTCTAAACTACAAAATTCAAAAGTTCAAATCCTAAACTTTAAAACCCCAAACCTAAACTACGAAATCTCAATTCTTAAACCTTCAACTATGAAACCCCTAACCCCAAAGCTTAAATTACAAAATGTCAAGCCTTGAACCCTAAACTACAAAATGCCATACCCTAAATCATGACATCTAAACTTTAAATCCTCAACTATGAAACACCAAACTTCAAACCCTAACTTGTAAAACCCCAAATCATAAAATGCAAAATTATAAAACCTTAAATCCTAAACCTTAACTACAAAACCTTAAATTTTAAACCCTAAGCCATGAAACCCCAAACTTTTAACCTTGAATCATAAATTCCAAATTCCAAATCCTTAACTATGAAACACCATCCCCAAACCCTAAATTATGAAAACTTAAATCCAAAACCCTAAACTATGAGACCTTAAACCTTAAAAAATAATTTAGGATTTAGGGTTCACATTTGGGGTTTTTTTATTAATGGTTAGGGATTTATGATTTAGGGTTAGGGTTAAGGGTCTCACAATTCAGGGTTTAGAATTTATGATTTCATAATTTAAGGTTTGAGGTTCACATTTTAGGCTTTGGGGTTTAGGATTTGAAGTTTGAGTTTGTAATTTTGGGTTTGGGATTTCATGGTTAAGGGTTTAAGTTTTAGGGTTTCATGATTTAGCCTTTGCAATTAGGGTTTGTGGTTTTACAATTTTGGGTTTATGGTTTCATAATTCAAGGTGTAGCACTTGGCAATTTAGGGTTTGTGGTTTCACAATTTAGAATTTAGGATTTAGTATTTTGCAATTTAAGGTTGGTAATTTCATGGTTAAGAATTTGAGGTTTGGGATCTCATAGTTTGAGGTTTCGTAGTTAAGGGTTTATGGGTTTATAGCTTAGGATTTAGTGTTTTGCAATTAGGGTTTGGATATTGGGGTTTCTTAGTTTAAGGTTTAGGATTTATAATTTTGAGTTTTGCAATTTAGGATTTTAGGTTTCATAGCTTGAGGTTTGGGGTTTAACAATTTACAGTTTGAGATTTTATAGTTGAGGGTTTGGATTTTGCAATTTAGAGTTTTGTAGTTTTGGGTTTAGGATTTGGGGTGGGTGGTTTAGGTTTCAAGGTTTTGCAATTTAGGATTTGGGGGTTAAATCTTTGTGGTTTAGGATTTGGGATTTCATAGTTTAGGGTTTGTAGTTTTGTGATTTAGTATTTGTACTTTCATAATTTAAGATTTAAGGTTTTATGATTTTCAAATTTTAAAGTTTAAGATTTAAGATTTTAGAGTTTAGGGTTTTAAGATTTTATAATCTAGGATTTTAGAGTGTAAGCTTTAGTATTTTAGTGTTTTAGAATTTAGTATTTCGAGGGTAATTAAGACTTAAAAGATGGGAAGGGTGATTTGCTATTTTAGGTTTTAGAAATTGAGAGAAAATAAAGGAAATGGGTTTAGAAGGCAACTCCTCAAATTCCATTTTCTTTATTTTTGTAATTCATTAAATTTTTTATAGAAATTGGACTAAGGGGATTATTCGCTAAGTTTTTTATGTAGAGGTGAATTCTTTGAAGACTTTTGAAGAACATAGGGCTTTTTTGCAAGAGGATCAAACTTGAACCTAATAATAATAATAATAATAACAACAATAATAACATGTAAAAGTAAACACACTTACCTCCCTCAAAGTATTCGATTATAACACTTCACTCTATTTTCAGTCAAAATTGCACTTCTTTAATGATCTAATTTAACAACAAGATATTCACACAAGTTATATTGAATATAATAAATCTATTTTATTTTCACTTAACAATTGCATTTTGCCTTATTCAATCATTTTTATTAGCTAAAATGTTAACAGGATATTAAATTTTGGAGTATATATAGATATTAATGGAATATTCACAATAATAACTTAACTTACCAAAATTTAGATAGCTTTTGAGATTATATTAGATTTTTAATTTTATTATATTATAATAATAAATAATTATTGATCATTTAATATAAATGTTTGCAATTTTCTCTTTAAATGTAGTTTTAATTATTCAAGTTGAAATATACTAGGAGGTATATTTAGTAGTTTTACTCTCACTTTTCTAAACTTATTTTAGGATATACCTTTATTTATAATAATATATTTTTTTTACAAATTGTTCAGCCTACACTTTGCAATAAAAGTAGTTTTTAGTGTGTAAAAGCAAAATAGATTTATTATATTTAATATAATTTTTGTGAATATTCTATTGGTATTTACATAAATTCTGTCACTTAAATTAGATAATTGAGATTAAGTATAACTTTTGAGTAAAATTGAAATACAATATTATATTAAGAAAAAATATAATGTCAACATCATGACGAGGGTATGGCGTCTGGTAAAAAGAAATAGTGTGAAAAAATGATTTTTTGTTGGTTTTGGAAAACATTATGAAATTTTTGAATTTTAAAGTCACTACTAATCTAAGTTTAAATGATAAGATCAGACATCGAGATTTAGTTCTACATCATAGAAATCAAGTTTGAGAGTTGGTTATGTATAAGAAAGGTATTAGCACCTCTACAATACCCTTTCGGTACCACATTGGTGTCTTGTTGCCTTTTAGTTTCAAACTTGTATTTTGATTTTGTCTAAAACTTTTTATTATGGGGGAATTTCTAAGAAAAAGGGGGTTACAATATTTACATTGGAAGGATTTTGCCAATTTCTTCAATGCAATCCATAACATAATTATCTTAAGAGATAACAACAGCGGCTACTTTCGTCGACCACAAGTACTATAGTATTTGAAAGAAATCAGGGCTCTAAAAGAGGACAAGACCCTTAAGAAAAGGGGATTTAATTTCAAAATACAAGGGTTAGCCACGTTACGTGAATTATATCAATCCCTTCAATATAATCCGTAATGTAATTCCCTCAAGATAGTTAATCGTAGTCACTTTCGCTAATTGCACCAATGACTGTCGTTGTGTAATCAAGGGTTTTAATGAAAGAAACGTAACTCAACAAAGGATAGGAGGTGTACATACCTAAATGGTGAACTCCCCGCTTCTCCTTTTTAGTGGGTCTCTCCTTCTTTGCTTTCACCAAATAATGAGCTCTCTGCTCCTCTCTTCTTCGGGTTGAATCAAGTGGAAGAGCTCTCCTCGTGTAATTTCCTTCCTCCCTCTTGTTGTGTTTCTTCTTCTCTTCTATTTTTCTTCTTCTCTTGGTGCCTTAATGCCTTCCTTGGGCCTCCTTTTATAGCCTTTCTTCATGCACTAAACTATCTTCTCTTCATGCACCTATCTACCCTCTTTGCATGCATTTAACTTCATTCATGCATTCATCTACTCTTTTACACATGCACTTACCTTTCTCATGCATCTACCTTCCTTCATATATTCACTTATCCTTTTATGCATGCACCTACCTTTTCTCATACATCTACCTTTTTTCACACATCCACCTATCCTTTTTTTTAAATATTAAATCTTAATTTTTAATTTTTATTTTTAATTTTTCTTTTCTTTATTTTTTTATTTTTTAGAATCTGGACAAAATTAGGTGTCTACAAATTGCCTCATTTTGCTTATCTTCTAAGCATTAGGAGATGAGTAAAGGTTGAGGGACACTATTTTGTCTGGATTGGAATATAATGCCAAAAGGTGACCGTCCATCTAATGGGGACCTAGAATAACCTTAGGATTTTCTTGTAGTCCTAAGATTTGGAAAGGTTATCATCCACCCAATAGGGACCAAAGATTATGACCTAAGATTTCCTTACTTACCTATGCTTGATTCATGACTATGAATTCAATTTAATAAAAAGGGTTACCGTCCACCTAACAGGGACCAATAATCATTACCTAAGATTTTCTTGCTTACCTAGGCTCAATTCATGACTATGAATTCGATTTAACAAGAAGGGTTACCATCTACCTAACAGGGACCAATAATTATTACCTAGGATTTCCTTGCTTACCTAGGTTTGAATCACAACTTGTGAATTCAATTTCATAAGAAGGGTTACCATCTACCCAACAGGGACCAATGAATTTGATAACATGCTTGACACGTAAAGAGGCTTGACCTAAAAAGGGCATGGTTGACATGCAAACTTACTTGATAGGGTTAATGTGCTTGACACACGAAGAGGTTTGACCTTAGAGTGGCATGCTTAACATGCAAACCTGCTTGGCAGGGTTTATGTGCTTGACACATGAAGAGGATTGACCTCAAAGTAGCATACTTTACATGTGAACCTGCTTGACAGGGTTAATGTGCTTGATACATGAAGAAGCTTGACCTCAGAATAGCATGCTTGACATACGAACCTGCTTGATAGAGTTTATGTGCTTGACCTCAAAATAGCATGCTTAACATGCGAACCTGCTTAACAGGGTTAATGTACTTAACACATGAAGAGTCTTGACCTCAAAGTGGCATGCTTGACATGCGAACCTACTTGACAGGGTTAATGTACTTGACACATAGAGTGGCTTGATCTCAAAATGGCATGCTTGACAGAGTTAATGTACTTGACATATGAAGAGGCTTGACCTCAAAATGGCATACTTGACATGCGAACTTGCTTAATAGGGTTAATGTACTTGACAAATAAAGAGGCTTGACCTCAAAATGGCATACTTGACATGCGAACTTGCTTGATAGGGTTAATATGCTTGACACATGGAGAGGCTTGACCTCAAAATGGCATGCTTAATATGCGAACCTACTTGACAGGGTTAATGTTCTTGACACATGTAGAGGCTTGACCTCAAAATGGCACGTTTGACATGCGAACCTGCTTGACAAGGTTAATGTGCTTAATAGGGGAAGAGGCTTGACCTCAAAATGGCATGCTTGACATGTGAATCTGCTTGACAGGGTTAATGTGCTTGACACATGGAGAGGCTTGACCTCAAAATGGCATGCTTAACATGCGAACCTGATTGATAGGGTTAATGTGCTTGACACATAAAGAGGCTTGACCTCATAATAGCATGGTCGAGATGAAAATATGCTTGACATGCAAAATTAATACAGATGCCAAAACCATAATGCAAATAATGAGTGATGTCTGTTTTTTTCATAAATTATGAGTGAATTAGAATATCAGACTCCGTAGAAGTGATACCTTTGACATCAATATTTTGTAACTCTCCTTGACTCTTTGACAAACTTGAGCCTCTTTTTTTCTTTTAAGAAGCCTCTCTATAAATCCTCATCCTCACTCTGCTCTTTTAAGGATATTTGGGCTTTGGGGATCAATCTCTCAATTCTTACCCCAATTCAAATTTGGTAGTCTTCAAACAATTGAAGGTTTTTTCTTTTTACTTCATGTTTGCTCTCCTAGCAATTGCCCCCAGTTTATGCTTTTGAAGATTTTCAAATTCCAAGTTCATTCCTTGGTCATTACCCCCAGTTTGTTTTGATTACCTTTGAGCAAAAAAATATTGAAAAGATCATTTCTCCCTTTTTTTTTTTAAATACACCTTGCAGGAATGCATATGATAAATCAAAACTACTCAATTCTGTGGAATCAAGATTCCTTTGTTGAGCAACTCTCTAATTAAGCCATTCTCAAGTGTTTGTTTCTCACACAAGTGTTTACCTTCTTGACAAAAGTTTACATTCAAGTGTTTGCACTCATAAGTATCCCATAAGCTTGTTTTCATGTCCCTCTCTGCATTTGTTATTTCACCATAATAGCTAGGATCATTAGCGCTTCATTTAGCTTGTAATATAAGGCTTTGGTAATGGCTTGGAAAGATATGGAAAGGAGTTAACTAAATAAGGAGAACGTAAAGTTAAGCACACAAGGCCTTATATTTCCCTTTTCATATTCGACAATGTAGGCATCTCTATGGAGTAACTTTCTTCTTCTGTCCCTTTTTCATTTTCTTTTGTTTTTGGATACTACTTTTTCGTTTTAGTTTCCCAAATTCTTTTCTCAAGATTCCCTTTTATTCTTGCCTTTCATAATTAAGGCTATGATTGAATGGAAAAAAGATTCTCGAGTTATTTGATTGATAGCTCTGGTGCTCCTTTAACTCTCCTTTAGGGTAAGAATCATGATCTTCTTAGTTGAGAGGGTCGAAAAAGGATTTTTGATTATAGTCTTGCCATCCTTTAAGGCTCAAAGAGATAACTATGGATATTTCGATTTAAGGTTAGCTTGAAAGGCCCAAACAGTCAAGGACGGCCTAGATCACTTCTCTAGTCAATGTGGTGTCCAATAAATTATTTCAAGAGGCATTCAAACAAGTTTTAGGAAATTCTCACGGCATTCTTGTAGGCTACAAGACATCACTCTCTCATCATTGCTTATGATCTGAGATACTCTATCATCTAAGAGAATTGAATATTTTGTCATGCAATCCAATTTTATCATTGGCAAAAATGGATTTGATTAGGATACAATTCAGATATTTGATCAACAATTAATCGCTCTTAAGAATCAAAACATGAAAAGATACCATATTCCTGATTCCCCCCGGTGTTAGTTCATTCTAGTAATGGTACCCCTTCCTTGAGTGTCTGCCATTCATTAGTCACTCATAAACATGACATAGAATACATACAAGATGTTTTATTGAACTTAAGAGGGTGCTCACATACAATGATTGCCAAAGCACTAGGCTGAGCCATAGCAGATGGCATTAGGCAGAGCCATTGCAGATGCCATAAGATTACATGAAAAATACGCGCAAAAGAAATGCAACAAAAGATGCATATGACACTTCTAATGAGTTTTGCATGGAATCCATATCAAGAGTTAAAAATAACTTTTTACTCTACCACAAGACTACATGAAAGACATACACAAAAAGAAAGACAACATTTTTTTCTCCTTTTTGAATGCAGTGACATGCTTTACAAATGCAATCTGGATTTGTAGAAGATCAAAGAATGAGGATATGTTGACATACGGTGAATTTCATATCAAGTCAATTATTGAAACAAAATTACCTAAATGCCCCTAACATGCAATGCAATGTTATTGTCATGATGCATGCTGACATACTAAGAGCCATGATAAATTTTAGTGGATTGTGCAAGAACTTTTTTGCTTTCTTTTTGGTGAGTGATACTTCCACGGCTTTCAGAAACTCTAAAGGTGAAATCATAAATGAACCATCTCTATCCCTCTTAACCCTTCCTTTTTTTTCTTTGACATCACGATACCCCTGTCCCAGCTTTAATTCAATGTAACATTTCTGACTTTGGATTCATTCTACCAATAATCAGCTAACTTTGTGACACATCACATTTTATGATCTTTGATATATCGCAGCGTTGTTTACCATATGAGAATTGAATACTTTGTTAAGCAATCCTACTTCATCATTGGCAAAATGAGTTTGATTAGGATGAACTTAAGATATCTGATTACCAATTCATTGCTCTTAGGCATCAAAACATGAAAAGATATCATAACCCTAATTGTCCCCAGTATTGGTTCATTCTGGTGATAGTACCCCCTTCTTAAGAGTTTGCCATTCATCAATCATTTCATAAAAATCAAACAAGAAACTGATATAAAAGGGGAAAGAATGAAATAACATATAATACATTCATCATGCAGGATGTCTTATTGAATTCAAAAGGGTGCCCACATACAGTCTACCAAGGCCTTGGGCAAAGCCATTAACAGATGCAATAACACTACACAAAAAACATGCGCAAAGAGAAATGCAACATTTTTTTTGTAGGAAATAAAAATCCCTATGATGCTCTTAATAAGTTGTGTTTAAGATGTATATCAAGAGTTAAGAACAACTCTTTACTCTATCATAAGACTTCATGAAAGACGTGCACAAAAAGAAAGACAACATTTTTTTGGGACACATGAGAATACATATGATGCCCATTATGTATGGGATACGTATCAAGAGTTAAGAATAACTCTTTACTCTACCATCCCTTACACACTTTGAACTCGATAACTTCGCTAGCAACTCTTTCACTTGGACCATCCTTCCCAGACTAACACAAAAAAACAAAAAGTAAAACCATGACAAGTTACAACCGATGGATGGTATCTATTTTATGCTTTCTGCTACCATCGAGAGACTATTCATCCACTTGTTTCACCAATGGGTAAGGTTAAAACATACAGGCTTGTAGTCAATCAATCAACTGATCAATGTTTGAAGATGTTATTATGGCATAGGGGGCCTCCAGAGATATGAAGTGTTGTTCCATAGTTGAATCTAAAAAAGACAACAAACTATCATAAAAGCCACTAACATTTAATAATCCTAACGGCTTTTTTTAATAGTTAAATTTGATCCAAAATATCACACTGAAAATTCCTTCTAAAGTTTTGAGACCATCAGCTAATGCGATAAAGGCTTCAGCATTACAAAACATGTGCCCGAAGCATTCATGCATGGATGAAACCTTTAATTCAGTACTAAAGGTGTAGCTAGTGATTTTCTAGTCGTCCAACCCTTTTATAAGAATGCCTAAGACCTAACTCCCTCCCATGTATACAATTGTAACAGCACATCTTTTTAGTCCATGGATCCTTCCATCATACACCAGATTTATCCCTCTGGTGGCTAACACCTTACTAAGTTCATTGGCTGTCTTTAGAAATTCATTATCCTTCCCTAGATTGGAAGTACCAAAGACACAAATAGATTTAAATCTATGTGTCGACGATGTTTCTCCTTCTTTTTTTGCCCCAGCCATGTGTGAATGATCTAGTGTGAAAGCGTATTTGTAAGGAGAAATGAATGACAAAAAAATCATGCAATCCAATCTTGGTCAGGAAAGTCTAAATTTTAATAGAAAATAGTCAAGTGCAATAATTTCAGACAATAGTGATAAGAAAGTCAAGTAGAAAAGACATGCCAGTGAACACGATAGTAGTTATATAAGAAAAAAGTTCTAAAGTTATCGACAACACAGAGACAACTGCACTGGTGTTATCAAAACTGCGTATACAATATCAAAAAGCCAACAGTGAAAATGACGAGTGCACCGATTACTGTTAAAGAGAAAAGATAATTATATTGATATTATCAAAATCATGCAAGTAAAGTCAAAAAGTCAACAGTGAAAATGATGAGTGCACCAATTATTGTCAAAGAGAAAGGATAATTATGCATGCAAAATAAAAAGCAAACAGCGTAATAATAAGTGTACCGACAGCTAATAAGGAAAAAATTATCGACAACAACTATATTGATCAAGACCATGTATACATAGTTGAGAAGCAAATAATGAAAGTGGTGTGTTCACCAGCAATTACAAGATTAATGAATGGTGATATTGGCTTATTCCTTTCTCTGATATTACATCCATTAACAGACCAAACGCCATCAAGGATTTGCATTCCATTTAATCTTCTTATAAATTAGTAAACAGGGTTGTTTAACATCAAATTCCTAAGATGATAGCACTCCTTTTCTTTATGGAATATGTCTGCTAAAGCGAGAAAAATACCATGAAATGTCCACTAGGATGTGTATCAAGAATATGAAGGATATCATCCAATAACTCTTTACTCAATCCATCCTTTGTTAGTTTGATTTTGTCTCCTTGATTTAGGGACACCATTCCTTTAGTGCGCCATTCATGAATCGAGGATTTGCTGCCTATCCAGTTTCCTTACGAACTGGCAAACAGGGTCATTTAGTGTCAGCTTCTCAAGATAATGGTGCTTCTTTTCTTAGTTGAATAAGTCTGCTAAGGCAAGAAGAACACCATAAATATGTCCACTAGGATGTATCTCAAGAGTTTGAAGGATATTATCCAATGACTCTTTACTCAGTCCATCCTTTATGAACTGAATTTTGTCTTCTCGATTCACAGACACCATTTCTTTATCCCTGTATTGTGTATTACACATCTACCTTGCATACTTATGGCAAACCTCCATCCTTTTAGCTCTTCTTTTCTTGGCATAAGAGCTTTTCCCCATTCCTGGTAGATGTTTCATAAATGAATCTTGAAACTCACTTACTAGGTGTACCTTGACTTCAATGATCCAATGCACATCTTCAGGAAGGCCTATATGCATGAGTGCCTTCATTCTTTTAAGTTGGCACCTATACATCTTTCAAAGCACATCCTAGGGAAGAGAAAGGAACCTAATTCTGAGTTTCGCAAGGTTTGCTTTCATATTCTAGCTTTTAGGTGAGCAAGGATGGCAAATGATGCTCCCTTTTAGCCTTTCGAGTCTTTCTCATTCAAAACTAAACTTTCCCATTAGTCATAACATAAAGTTAGGACGTTGACTGGAATGCGGACATGAATAGTAAGTTATGTGAAAGGGTAACTGAGCACCTTCACACGATTAGGCCTCAGGTTGCCCCAAAAATGCAAATGGACCTCATGTTACCCATTGGGCCAAAAACCAAAAATTTTAAAGGACACAACATGCTTAATGCTACATGTATAATCAAACGATGGCATAACTATGATCGTCCCTCAAGAATTCAAGCTTAAAATGTTAATGTATCTGGTGCAAAAAAATGATTTGTTGAAACAGAGGTTAAAAGTTTTAATAACTCTAAATTTATCTCAGTTACAAACTCATGAGGGTGTCATAAGACTACCTACAAAGGAAGGATGAAATTGCCTAGTTATCTAGCCTTGATATTGCCTTATCATTTTGACATAGGAAAGGCTTTAAAGTATTAATTATTACCTACCCTATGGCTTCTATAAGTGGTTATGGCACTGGTAGCCCATTAACTATACACTTAATGGATTAGGGCTACATTGCCTTAGTTTGAGTCTACATCACTTTCATTACATGCCTAATCGCCAGTAACTCATTGGAGTCTAAGCATCAGATTGCACCAGTGATTGCCATATCGAAGAAACATCAACCATGTTTATATTGTTTGGCTACACTTTGACTCATAAAATGCCCCATTCAATTGACCATTAGATCTAGTTTCCAATAGTCTCACATTTCTTTATCCGGTGGCATGCACAAGATTGACCCATATGGAGAGATTAGGGTGCCAAGGTAAACCTCTAACTAGATGTAAGGTCATGATTGGGTGAAGTGTTGATAAAGGAACTAAAAGGGAACTTATATTCTTGACCTGCATAGAGATTGAAGGTCTCATGAAAGATAACCTTAGTTTGCCCCCTATTTACATGCCTGCACAGAGACTAAAAGTTTCACAAGGTTAACCTTAGTTTGTCCCCTATTCGTGCACCTACACGGAGACTAAAAGTCTTATAAGGTTAACTTTACATGACTCCTTATTAATCTAGAAGTAAGGTAAACTTACGTTGAGTAGTTATGCATGCAACAATAACAAGTGCAATAAGAACGCTTGAAATGCAAATGGCAAAGTTAGACATGCAATGTCACATAGCATATTCCCCATTATGCCTGGATCAAGGTACATCTTAAGTTTGTTTTCCACGTCCAAAGGTTTAGGTTAAACTCTTGCACAAGGTGGTACTAAGGCAACTACCAATGTGAAGGGTAGGGTCTAGACTCCTACATTAGGTCCCCAAATTGCCCTCGAAAGGATCAATTTGAGCAAGGTGTTCAGGTGACTGCATGGAGACCAAGGGTCTCATAAAAGTTGACCTTACTTTTACCCTTGTTAGCCTATGGGTTCCTAAGAGCTCGGGTAGAGAGCTTAGGGGTTATCACCTCCTTTTTTCTAGTTCTGGTAGTGCAAGTGCAAGTGTGTAAAGGAGATACTACACTCACAACCTGTCAATTAACTAGCCAAAAACAGTCCACAGGTATATCAGATAATAAAATTAAGTTATCTAAACTTAATCCATTGCAGACAAATCCAAAAGAATATAAACACACAGAGTATAACCAAATTAGGCATTAGGACAAAGCATAAAAATGAAACAAGAAAGCAACAACACCAAATTAAGTGGCTTAGCTCTCGAATCTCCTAGTGGAGTCGCCAAGCTGTCGACATTGTGACGCGGGTGTGGCAACCAGAAAAGAGAAATAGTGTGAAAAAATGATTTTTTTTTTTTGTTTTGGAAAACATTATGAAATTTTTGAATTTTAAAGTCACCACCGATCTAAGTTTAAATTATAAGATCAGACACCGAGATTTAGATCTGCATCACAGAAATCAGGTTCAAGGGTTAGTTATGTGTAAGAAAGATATTAGCACCTCTACAACGCCCTTTCGGTACCACATTGGTGTCTTGTTGCTTTTTAGTTTCAAACTTGTGCTTTGATTTTGCCTAAAACTTTTTATTCTGGGGAATTTCTAAGAAAAAGGGGGTTGCAATATTTACGTTGGAGGGATTTCGCTAATTTCTTCAACACAATCCATAATATAATTATCTTGAAAGATAATAACAGTGGCTACTTTCATTAACTGCAAGCACTGTGGTATTTGAAAGAAATCAAGGCTCTAAAAAAGGGCAAGACCCTCAAGAAAAGGGCATTTGATTTCAAAATACGAGTGTTAGCCACGTTACATGAATTATATCAATCCCTTCAATATAATCTGTAAGGTAATTTTCTCAAGATAGTTAGTTGCAGTCACTTTCACTAATTGCACCAACGACCGTCGTTGGGTAATCAAGGTTTTAATGAAAGAAACTTAACTCAACAAAGGATAGGAGGTGTGCATACCTAAATGGTGAACTCTCTGCTTCTCCTTTTTAGTGGGTTTCTCCTTCTTCATTTTCACCAAATAATGAGCTTTCTGCTCCTCTCTTCTTCGGGTTGAATCAATTGGAAGAGCTCTTCTCATGTAATTTCCTTCCTCCCTCTTGTTGTGTTTCTTCTCCCCTTCTATTTTTCTCTTCTTCCCTTGGTGCCTTCCTTAGGCCTCCTTTTATAGCCTTTCCTCATGCGCCAAACTATCTTCTCTTCATGCACCTATCTACCTTATTTGCATGCACCTAACTTCATTCATGCATTCACCTACCTTTTTATGCATGCACTTACCTTTCTCATGCATTTACTTTCTTTTATGCGTTCACCTACCCTTTTATGCATACACCTATCTTTTCTCATGCATTTACATTTCTTCACACATCTACCTACCCTTTTATGTACCTACCTTTTTTTTTTAAATCTTAAATCTTAATTTTTAATTTTTTAATTTTAATTTTAATTTTTTTCTTTATTTTTTAGGATTTGGATAAAATTAAGTGTTTACATATACATATATACTTTTAATTTTAGATTTATTGCAAGTATGCTTCATCCATTGTAGAAGTTGATAATGATACTCCTTTAACTATCAAAATAATATAAATATATTTTTTTATTTATAATTAAATATTAATAATTACGTAGTTTTTACATAATTATTAGCATATATAACCTTTTTTAATTAGCTATTTAGATATACTTAAATCAAACAAACAAAAGATATCACACCATTTTGCTTTTAATAATTAATAAATTAAAAAAGCACAAAAGAATCAGCAATGTTTGATATATTGACCTAAACAAAATATACATAGTTTCAAACATTTTAAAATATAGGGTACTCACGGATGTAAATAGAATTATATAATATTATTATAATAACTAAAAGAGTACATAGAAAATTAAAAAAATTAAAATAAGCAAAAATCTTGAATAATATCAATAGTAAAATATCGTAATATATTCATCAAAATAAATGAAGGACAGAGATAGCTTTTTAATTAAAAATTTAATAAAACAAATATTATAAATAAAATTCAATGTGTATTTGAGTATTGTGAGTAGACAACCTTGTATTCGGCCCCTTAGCTTCTTTCATATTCTTTGCTTTTCAAGCAAGTTTTTTCTCGTTAGTTTGAGTTTATTAAAGTAATTAATTAAAAAATATTATGTATATTAATAATAATGTATAAATTATATAATTATTAAAATTTAATAGTAAAAAAATATATTTATATTATTTTAGTAATAAAAAAATATATTTATTAATTTTTATAATGAAGAGGATGTATTTATAATTAATATAAAATTATAAATATTTAAATATATTTTTCCTCATATTAAAATCCTTTCAGACTCTAAATATAAATATAATAATAGAAAAAGAACCAACCATTTTGGGCGCGAGGGGCTCAGTCCTTTTCTCTGTTTCCTTGGATCCCCGGAGAGATTTTTGAAGAATGCGACGCAGAGGCGGTTCCGGTCGCAAGAGACAATCCTCGGGTAGTTTCTTTTATATCAATTCGCCTCTGCTTTAGTCTTCTTTTTGGTTTCGCAAGAAGAAAAGAAAGGAAATTTTATATATTTATTTATATACAATTCAAAGAGAAGAGAGAATGCATTAACTGAGTCCAATTTTTGCATTTTGGTACTTCCATGGAAACTTGTAATCACCTCTTCAATTGGGAAGTTCCATTTTTCTGTATCTTTTAAGAAAATATATTTCTTCTCCTCCCCGCCGCTCGATGTAAGCTTTGTTTAACAGAAGCAGCTGGAAGCTTATACCATGCAAGAAGCAGGTGTAACAAGTTTGAGTTTTAATTGTAGGCTAGGTAACAAGTTGATGACTTGAGGAAGTATGTTTCTACTCTACTTTTTGTAGATTTGTTCTTAAAAAATTTATTGCATAGAATTCTAGTCTTTACTTAGTTTTTGGTATTTGTTTTGTCAATCACTTTCTTGATGGAATTAAAAAGAAAATTTTGGATTTTAAGCCTTTCTCCAACATAAAAGAACTTACGTGCAGTCTCACGTTGGTCTAATTTTAAGTTGCACTTAACTGCGTATATATATTAAACTTATTGGATGTTATTGACCTCCTAAATTCTAATTCACATTGCTTTTGTGTATGCATTGTCAAAACAGCAGAAAAGGAAGCCAGGGTTCTACAGAACTTGGAAGATGGAAGCAAAACTCAATCGTCCAGTGGCAATGGTCTAAAAATATATTTTCTTAATATTTCCATGGGTTTGATTTAGATATATTAATTGAGAAAGATCACATTATTTATGTGTGACTGATTTATATGCTTCTTTCAGGAACGCTTACTGAAATATCTCAGGAAGCTGTGGGCAAACTTTTATGCCGTGCCAATAAAGTAGGCTCTTTCAGAAAAAAGACAGATGATCATCCCCATTCATGGCATTCAATTGATATGGTTAGTAACATTTAATTGTTTTTGTTGCTTATTCACAGCTTGTGCTGTGTGATTCTCTTGGTGACTTGAAGTTATGGAATTTAGTGGAAATCAGAATTTTGCTTTAGATGTCTCAATTTCTAAAATGGCATTTTCTTCCTCTGATCTTCGTATAGCCAGAGTGTGAATCAGAAAGAAATGAAAATCAAGCCTTGGAACCAACTGTTAGAGCAAATACTTTAGAGATTGGCCATTGTTGTAGAAATGCCATGAGAAATTCTTCAACAGAGTGGAAACGTGGCCATGTAAGTTTGGACAATAGCTATGCAGACAACAAAGAAGAAATGAATGACTCTGATTGGGAAGATGGTTCAATTGCCACAGGTGATTCTCCTGTGACTATTCAATTGAGAGTGTCACCTGATTCAAATGTACAGAAACGAATTCGACGACCTTCTGCGAAAGATAAGGTCAACTACTATCTTCAAAGAGCGGTGGGGTTCGTTTTTATTTCTTATTACTTGTTGCTTTTTGCTGAAAGTATTTTATATAATGTTTAGGACGTGGCTGAACTTGTGCATAAGGTTCATTTGCTCTGTTTACTTGCTCATGGAAGATTAATTGACAATGCTTGTGATGACCCTCTTATTCAGGTTAGTCTTCTAATTTTATATTTTAAAGGAATAAAAATTCTTCTGGATATAATTTATATCAACTTTGTTGTTCTATCCAGCATGAAGTCTTTGCCAGTGGTATGTTGTAGGTATACAGTCATGTCTTTTGGGTATCATTTTACTTTGGTTGTGCTGATCCAGTATCTTATGGTAGAGGCAGCCAAATCTATGTTATTATAATGTTAACATGGAAATAAATATTTATTTTACTTTGTTTACGATAACTACTTGTCTATTATGCTAGTTATATATGATGCTACTGTTGATATAATGTATAAGATTTATTCTCTTCTGTCTAGAATTTGGCTTCCATACAAAGTCAAAACATGTTAGGCCCATAATAGTGTCACACCATGAAGCCAGGCCCAAGAATAACAAAGAGACAAGGGAAAGGAAAAATACATGGGTGGAAGAAATTCCATGTGGATCAAGAAGGGGGACAGGTCAGCAAGAGAGGCATGAAGGATGGTTAGTACATGGGATGAGCATGAGTGGATAGGTGGAGAGGAAATTAGGAACAAAAGTCACAGGTGGTGTAGTGGGGAGGGCATTCGAGTAGCTCGTCAGTAAGTTGTTAGGAGTATTAGCTTTGTGTGAGGAGCTTTTAGCTCTATGAGTGAGGAGCATTTTGGCTCTAGGATGGTGAAAAGTCCATTCTCTATCTAAGGATAACCTTTCCTTTGTGATCTTGCTAGTTTTTCCTTCATTATCAGTGAAAGGTTTACTGTTTTAATCCCATTGCTATTCTGCAATTTTTCTTGGTTCCTAACAATTGGTGTGACTTGCCGGATCTGATATCCTGGTGACTATGATGCTGAGCTAGAATTGTTGAAGAAAGAAGTATAGTCTCTCATGGCATTTGCAGTAGAACGAGGAGCTCCATGGAAGGTAATCAAAACTGGAGTGAAGACAATCAGAGAAATTTAAAAAAATTAAAAGATCGGAGAATGTTGTTGAAGCTGTGGATGTGGTGTGAGGGAATCAAACCACAACCCCATCAGATGGTTGTGAAACGGCAACAGTCGAAGAAGACTTAGAACGAGGTAAGCATGGTGCCAGGAGGCATTAGTGAGTAAGGGTGCCTTAGGCTTAGTCAGCTGCTGAAATGTTATTGTTAGGTTTATTCTACTATGCACTTGTATGTTGTATTTCATAGGCTTCTCAATGGATTAGAAGGAAGTAACCCATTTTTACCAAAATACTTTCTCTCTCTAACTCCACCTTCTCTCTTAGAATTAACATAGTAACAGAGCCAATTCAAGCCCCAATTGATTGAAACCGTAACCCCCAATTCAGGGACCCTAATCCCCAAATTCAAAAACCTTAAGCTTAATCCCCAAAATTTCACTTCAGCCCTTAGGAATTTGTCCTTCCCTCTCTTTCCCCTTTCTTCCCCGTGGCTTGGAGAGCCGCGATTTGGTGATGGAAGTCGCGACTCACACTTGCGACAGAGGTGCAACCAAGAGTGTCGCACATTGCTGCCCTCGTGTTTAGTGCCAGGTTGACAAGGCTTAGGCTAGTTATGGCTTGAAACAGTGGTCTTCAATGGAGTTTAGGCTAATCACGGCTTGGAATGGTGATCTTTGAGCTTGAAACTACTCAAAGAAGCTATGTGACTCCTCTTGCTCTTGTTAGTCACGAATGGCATATTTCTTGGTTCTGTGGGTCATGTACAGTTGAAGCACCTCGAGCTGATGAGGTTTGAGAGGACCACCTGAACTTGTGGTTTGGAGTTGGGTGACGTTGTTGGAGTTTGTTTTCACAGTTCAAAAGTGGTTTGTTGTCTTGCTTCAGTGCTTACATGGTGAAAGGTCTAAAATTGAACTCAGTTGTGTGTAAGAGCTATGGTTGAGGGAAAACATATTTGCTGATGAGGAAGCAACACCATCAAAAAGGCTGAGATAGTGAGTAAGAAAGAAAACAATGATACTAGAGTAGTGGTAGAATTGATATCCAATACTAGAATCACGGATGGGCTGTTGGATGGGAGAAGAAACTATGGACAATGGAAGAGAACAATCTGGAGATATCTTAATGGAATTGGGCTTGATGATTACCTAACAAAAGACCCTCCTACTGATAAGGCGGCTAAAAGGAAATGGATGATGGTGGGCAATAAATTGTATAATCAAATTTAGAAAACTCTTCACCCCTCCATCGAAATACTACTCAGCACTGTTTTACTGTTAAGGCTTTGTGGGACCACCTAGACTTTATGTTTGAAGGCAAACAAGACTTCATATATATACATGAGCTATTATTGAACGTTTATAGGGCTGATCATATACATGAACTATGTTTCCCATCACGATGATGTGAAGAAAATGCAGAAGCAGCGGGAGCAAATTGTGGTAATTTGCTTCCTTGTCAGATTATGCTCTAAGTATGAGATTGTCCAGACTCAATTGCTCACTAGCAAGGAGCTCCCCTCCCTTGAAGTAGTGTTTACAAGACTTCTTAGAGTTAGTAAGGATGCCGATGAGTCTTCCTGTGCCTCCAGTTAATAATGAATCAGTAGCTCTTGTGAGTAAGGGAGGAGGTGGAAAAGTTGAAACTAGAGGTGGTAGGACAAGGGGTAGTCATGAGGTGGACGGGATGGTGGTGTTCCACGTATTTGCTACTATTGTGGAGAATCAGGGCATCTAAAGAGGAATTGCTGGAAGATGAAATAGGCTCAGGGCCAGAGATTTGTCAATGCTATCACTCAAGAGGGTATCTTGCCTACCCCAGCACCTAATGGGGTGGAGACTGGTATTAAAACTATTACCATGATAGATGTTAAGTTCTATAGATATACTCAATTTTAGGCCTCTCAAGGAGCTAGTACATCTATAGCTACATTAGTTCAAACAGGTAATCCCATTGTTTGCCTCATATTCGCGTAACTGGGTCGTTGACTTAGGAGTCACTGATTATATGACAGGTAACATTAGCATACTTACCTCATTGCATCCTTCTACAAATTTGCCAAATGTTACTCTTGCAAATGGATTTGCCACTCTAGTCATTGGGAGTGGAAATGCCCTTACCTCCACTTCCCTATCCCTGACTTCTATATTGTGCTTACCTCAATTTCCATTCAATCTATTGTCAATTAGTAGAATCACTCACTAACAATTGTAGTGTTCACTTCTTTCCTAGCTATTATTTGTTTCAGGAACTTGGGACAAGGAAGATTATTGGTAGAGGTTGGGAATCCAATGGACTATATTTTGGAGGGAGGACCAAACCCTATGCAACAGTCCTTGGTTTGTTCTCAGACATTCTCTCCTTTTGATCTACACTGGGTCATCCATCCTTGGACTCTCTCAAAAAGTTGTGTCCTAGTCTTAGGTTAATGTTTGTTTTGAATTGTGAAGCATGCCAATTTGCTAAACCCCATAGAAGGACATATAACCATAGTAGCATTAATAGGGTAGCATCTCTTTTTGAACTTGTTCATTATGATATTTGGGGTCCATGTCCTATAGAGTCCTAGTTTGGGTTTTGTTATTTTGTAACTTTTGTAGATGACTTCTCTTGTGTAATTTGGCTCTACTTAATGAAAAATCAATCATAATTGTTTTCAATCTTTTGTGCCTTCTATGCTGAAGTGAAAACTCAATTTAATTTATCCATTAGAATCTTGAGAAGTGATAATGTGATGGAGTACTTTTCCAATGCTTTTTCTTCATTCATGAAAGAAAATGGTATTATACATCAATCTTCTTATGCTATCACTCCCCAATAGAATGAAGTGGTAGGGAGAAAGAATAGACATCTTATGGAGGTTGCCCGCGCTTTTCTACTTCATATGAAAGTGTCCAAATCCTTTTGGGGTGATGTTGTTCTAACAGCTAGCTACCTTATTAATAGAATGCCACCCTACATTCTCAAAGGTCAAATTCCCTTCTCTATTTGTTCCATGAAAATCACTATTTCCCTTAACTCCTAGAATTTTTGGGTGTACTTGCTTTGTACAAGATATCCGTCCTTTAGTATCCAAACTTATCCTCGTTCTCTCCAATGTATTTTCTTGGGATATGCTTGTAGTCAAAAGGGTTATAGGTGTTACTCTCCTGATTTGGGAAGATAAATTGTGTCTACTAATGTAATATTCTTTGAGACTATGCCCTTCTTCAATCAACCTCCCTTTGTTCTTCAGTTATCTCCCTTTGTCTCAAAAGATGATGAGTTTCTAGTCTATAAGACTCGCCCTTCAAATACGTCAAATAGCTCATAGTTAGAGCCTTCTATTTTCCCCCCTCCATCATATTTCTTCAAGCATGCATCCTCCGAACAACATCAATCAGAGGCCTTCACTCAACCCTCTCCAGAAGATATAACCTTGGATTCTCCAACTGCACTGATCTCTTCATCTCAAGACCCTTAATAATAGAATCCTAATCTTGATCTTTCTATTGCTTTAAGGAAAGGTCAATGCTCATGCACTTATCCAATTTCATCTTATGTCTCTTACAACAATCTCTCTGATTCATAAGAGTCCTTTATTGCTTCCCTAGATTCCTTATCTAGTTCCGAAATCTCTTGCTAAGGCGTGTGTGGCAAGCAACTATGGTGGACAAAATGAATGCTCTTGAACAAAATGTAACTTGGGACTTGGTACCTCTTCTTGAAGGCAAACACGCTATTGGTTGCAAATGGATTTTTTCCATCAAAGTTAATCCAGATGGATCCCTAGCCAGATTAAAAGCTCAGTTGGTAGCAAAAGGGTATGCTCAGATATATGGTATTGATTACTCAGAAACCTTTTCTCCTATTGCAAAAATGCTTTTAGTTAGATTGTTTATCTCCCTTGTAGCTTCTCATCACTGGGTATTTCATCAATTAGATATTAAAAATGCTTTCCTACATGGAGACTTACATGAAGAGGTGTATATGGAGTAATCGCTAGGGTTTGTTGCACAGGGGAAGAAAGGGAAGGTTTGTAGACTTCGCAAATATCTGTATGGATTAAAACAGTCTCCATGAGCATGGTTTGGGCGCTTGAGGCAGGTTGTTTTATGGCTTGGCATGTAGAGGAGTAAGTTTGATCACTTTGTCTTTTATAATTCTTCTGATGTAGGTTGTATTTTTATGGTAGTGTTTGTAGATGATATTGTGATCACGGGAAGTGACAGTTCTAGAATTCAAAACTTAAAGTTCTTTCTTCACTTGTAATTTCATACAAAGGACTTGGATACCCTAAAGTACTTCCTAGGCATTGAAGTTACCTAGAGCTAGAAAGGAAAAATTTTATCACAAATGAAGTATGTTCTTCATTTACTTAAAGAAATTGATATGTTGGAAGCAAAGCTTTGTGATTCTCCTATGGTTCCCAATGTGAAATTAACAGCAAATGATGGAGAAACTTTACCAAATCCAAGTTGTTATAGAAGATTGGTGAGGAAACTAAACTATCTAACAGTAACCAGGCTGGACATTGCCTTCTTGGTAAGTGTGGTGAGCCAATTTATTTCCCTTAGAATATCTCATTGGGATGCTGTTGTTCATATCTTAAAATACTAGAAAGGCACCCTTGGTCATGGCATTGTGTACAAGGATCATGGACATTGTGACATTGAAGGTTTCTTAGATGCAGATTGAGCTGGTTCTCCTATACATAGGAGATCGACATTTGTCTATTGTGTATTTGGTGGAAGGAATTTGGTCTCATGGAAGAGTAAGAAATAGAGTGTAGTAGCTCGATCCATTGGTGAATCTCAATACCGAGCCATGGCATTTGCAACTTGTGAACTTGTATGGCTGCAACAGTTACTTGATGAGTTGGGATTCAAGGTTACAAGACCTATGAAACTGTGGTGTAACAACCAAGCAGTTATTCACATTGCCTTAAATCCAGTTTTCTATGAAAGGACTAAGCACAAGGAAGTTGATTGTCACTTTATCCGAGAGAAGTCATTTCAACAAGTCATATGAAGATTGGTGATGGTGAACAATTAGTTGATATTTTCACTAAATGCCTTAGCCATGCTAGGATTGATTATATTTTTAACAAGTTAAGCATGATCAATATCTATGTTCTAACTTGATGGGGAGTGTTAGGAAGTGTTAATGAGTAGGGATGCCATAGACTTAGGCTTAGTTAGTTGCTGAAATATTATTGTTGGGTTTATTCTATTGTGCACTTGTATGGTGTATTTCATAGGCTTCTCAATGGAATAGAAGGAAGTAACCTATTTTTACCCAAACACTTTCTTTCTCTAACTCCACATTCTCTCTTAAAATTAACACAAGGGATCGAGGTGGAGGCTGCAATTGGTTGAAAACTTTCAAAGGCATCTAAATCCATTGAGAATGACAAGCTAGAAACCAGTGGCGAGGTTTGCACCAAAGTTGAAGACAAAGAAGACGAGTTAGTTGCAGAGATCACAA
Organism: Dicorynia guianensis; assembly: GCA_037013595.1. Classification (NCBI taxonomy): domain Eukaryota; kingdom Viridiplantae; phylum Streptophyta; class Magnoliopsida; order Fabales; family Fabaceae; genus Dicorynia; species Dicorynia guianensis. The sequence goes on along the minus strand of JASUAB010000002.1, from coordinate 15,040,800 downwards.
GTCCGGTGCCTGAGACCAGGAACTCATAGTGGAAGAAGATTTTGGGTCGTTTTTACCAAACTTTGACTTTCGTGAAATGGAGCCTTTAGAGATGGAACACAAAAATCCATGGGACAATGCAAGTCCCCTTTTGCCACCATAGCCACTTGGCAGGACAAATGTATGGTCATGACCTCCTAACCCACCACCACCACATCTATCTCTTCCCTTGAGCAACTCAAATAGCTATCTTGGCCTATTTTGTAAGCTGAGGCCGAGTTGCGATCATCCTTCTTGTTGAGAACTTGGATGAGAAGAGGAGTCCCAGAATTGGAGCCATCCAACATACAGGATCCATGAAGGGATCTAGGCTGGGCCTTCCTTCTTTCCTAATGGGCCCAAGTCTATTTAGCCCACCTAAGAGCGTTGGCTATCACTTTCAAATTGGGGGACTTCTCAGTCACCCACTTGCTTGGTTTAGCACTCCCGGCAACTCTGTTTCCCCTATTCTCTTACTTCATCTTCGATCAAAGGAAAATATATGGCTTGTGCCTCCAAGTAATGTTAGAGACCATCACAAGCATTTGGCTAGGGGCGATTAGAAGCATGACACATTAGTGGGATCAGATGGTCTACAATGTTTGGTAACCCATACTTTTAGAGATACTCACTGCATCCCGGAGGCAAGGGAAAAATGACCCCAAATTTATGTGGGTTACGAATATTGCTCAATTATGTGGCCCTTCTTATCAAACAAAGTAAATTGAGTCAATTGACAGATTGAATGCTATTGCTTAGTCTTTACCATCTGTTGATGAAGGGGGACATAGACAAATTGGTTAGTCAACTGTGTGCCTTCACCTCCAAGAAGGAAATTCCCAGCCTGAGTTAATTGCGGGAGAGATCCTCAGGAAAGCCATTCCATTTACTATTGATGGAGTTGAGTTGGATATGCGTATGCATGGGTTTGAATTCTTCAGTATGGTGTCTACTTGTATTTTTGATTTTTTAATACTTTTTCATTTGAAGGTAACCGGAAGGATCAAGTTTCAACGAAATGTTTTAAAACCTAGCAGCAGTACTGATGGACAAAATTTTAAGAATAGGCAGTATGTGCAAAACATTAAAGAAAGATAGTAAAATTTTTTTTTGCTGGTAAGATTTTGATCTCTGGTCTCAAACTGATCAATTGATGCTGGCACCTCGGCTGGCTGGTCCATTGAGACTTTCTCCTGACTGTATCAAGTTGGATCCCTCTGGTAGGCCCAAAGAAAGTCTTGCTGTGGAGTCTGTTGGGCCACTACAGCCCAGTGGTGAAGATGGGCCACGAAGTGGGAAACTGTTGTCCATTTCCATTCAAAAGGGCCATCATCCTCCATAAAGTGACGTATTTGAAGAGCTAAATTTGCCTGGTTTATCTGAACTTAGAGGTCGCTGGTGTGGCTTCCTTGATGCTAATGGCAGAGGGAATCAAGACTCAGTGTGTCTTGGCAAATTTTGACTTTCATGGAGATTACATTGAATTGGTCTATACTCCAGTGCTCAAAGATGGAATCAGCGGGCATCCAAAGAGCATAGTATCTGAAATGATTTCTCCCATGGATCTTGAAGGATTGGATCCTATAATCCTAGCTCCTAAAATTTGTGTGAAGGAATTGTCTACGAAAATTTTTTCTAGAGAAGGTGAATATTTTGAGAGATATGTAGGAGTAAATCTCTTCAGTTGCTACAGAAAAAAACACGAGAGAACCATTGAATTGACTAATGGTACATATTCCAACAGCTGCAAAGTTACTGATTCAGGCCTTGAGTCTGATTGTATTCTTGCAGAATGTGGTGCAGCAGAGTTTATTGATTTAATCATAAGTTGTGTGCTGGATCTTGGAGAACAGATTGTGCACTGCCCTCAGACGTTTACAATTTATGAATCTGATGCTGCAGTTACTGAGGCACTCGGCATCAAGGTTCCAAGGATGGCAGACTTCAGCTTAAAAATGGATCCCATCACAGAGAGTGTTGAATTAGAAAAGCCCAAATGGATTTTTTCAACATGCTGGAGTTTCCCATATTGGTGATCCTGAATGAAACATCTACTGAGTTTTCAGGAAGTGATTCAAGGATGAGTTGGGTGAAGAAACATGATGATTTTGTTTTTCATAGGATATTTAGTAAAAGAGTTGGATTAGCTGGACTTTGTGTGGGACATGGAGTCTTTCCTTTGAGTGTAACTAAGTATCTTTGGAAGGGAATGCAACCTCGTAATGTATACGTTGCTTCTGAAATCTCTGCATGCACAGTATTACACAATCCTACTTATCTAGGAAATGTCAAAGAGGTTTTGGTAAAAGAACGAGGGAGGCCTTATGATCTTTTAGGCAAAATCCCATTCCTCAAATCATCCAGGAGCAATTCTGACTTCTCTCTTTGTATGGTTAAATCTGAAATGGATGCAAGGAAGCCAAAAGAGGATGGTAAATTGTGTCGATAACTGTGGTGATACTTTTACCATCAGCCTCAAGGACAAGGCTGTTTATGGGATGGGAGGTATTGTTAGGCCCATAGAAGGGTCACACCATGAGGCCAGGCCCAAGAATAACAAAGAGACAAGGGAAAGGGAAAATACACGGGGGGGAAGAAATTCCATGGTCATCAAGGAGAGGGACAAGTCAGCAAGAGAGGCGAGAAGGATGGTTAGTACATGAGATGAGCATGAGTGGACTGGTGGAGAGGAAATTGGAGTAAAAGTCACTGGATTGTAGTGGGGAGGGCATTTGAGTATCACGTCAGCAAGTTGTTAGGAGCATTAGCTCTGTGTGAGGAGCTTTTAGCTCTGTGAGTGAGGAGCATTTTGGCTTTGGGATGCTGAAAGGTCCATTCTCTATCTGAGGATTACCTTTCCTCTATAATTTTGCTATTTTTTCCTTCGTTAGCAGTGAAAGGTTTACTGTTTTAGTCCCATTGCTATTCTGTAATTTTTCTTGGTTCCTAACAACATGTGTTGGATTAACATTGCATATCCTAAACCAAATAAATTTTTATATCTGAATTTTTTTATTTATAAATTATCTGTTAGTGTAGGGCTTTCCTAACACACAGACACACAGGGTGAATATGAGACAGATTTCAGGATTTTATACCCTCATGGTCCTCCTTTGGTTCCAGCTGCATATTTGTCATTCCATTGTTGTATGTTTGAACTGTTTTATGAATCTATCTTCTTTCAATGGGTTTCTGCAGTATCCAATTTGAGTCAAGCTCTGGTAGTCTGGTTTGTTTTCTATTAAGTTATTATATTTTAAGATGTTTCACATAGAGACTGCTTTTTAATTTGGGGTATCTCTTTTTCATGGCAGGCTTCTTTACTTTCTCTACTTCCAGCAGACTTGCTTCATATATCAAATGTCACAAAACTTACATCAAAAGCTTTACATCCTTTAGTATTATGGGTATGATTTGTTTTAAGTGGCTCACATACTTGTTTGATAGCATCTTGTGGGCAGTCTTGAATATATTTTTTGTATATCGGTTGTTATATGATGTTTGATTCCTTTGTGATATATTGCAGTTCCATAATAATTTCCGTGTTAGAAATTGTATTAGCTCAGGAAGACCATTTCGGTCTGCTTTGGCATCGGCTCTGGAATCACGCGAGGGTAGTCCTGAGGAGGTAGATTTCTTACTCCTACAATCTTATACTCTTATTGCATTCTATATTATTTGATGAATGTTATACTTTCCAATGTTATATTATTTGTGTCAAAGAACCAGTCATTTGAAAACCTTAAATTATTAGGTATAAGTTCAAGATTGATTTTTATATTTTTTTAACACACCCTCTCACACGAAAATTCTTTGGGTTTGAAGTGTGAATAAAAGTACAAGTTTACCAAATCTTGTGTAGAAATTCAATTTTTATAATTTGAGAAATGGGGACAGTAAAAATTGAATTTTTAACTACTTGTTTAAGTGCTGATGTCATGTCAAAGAATCAGTCATCCCAAAAAAGTAAACTATTAGGTGTAGGTTCAGGATTAATTTTTATATCTTTAACAATCTGAAGCAGAATAGTACTTCTGGAGATTGGGTTAATGACTACATATAATGTTTATGGTTAAAGGTTTTGACTAATTATATCTCGTACTAATTTCATGTTTGCATGTATCTACAGCCATATAAATAACTGATGGGCAGGAAATGTTACTTATTAGTTCAGTCTTTGGATAATGTAAGAATTTGAACCATTTTTTTTCCATCAGCTTATAATAGAGCTAAATCAGTGGTAATTTTAAGTTGCACAAGACCAGTTAATTGTGTTCTTTGAGGAATAAATTTTTATGCTTACTGCTTTGAGTGAAGGTCACAGGTTTTCTTTTTTCAATGTAAATTGCAGATAGCAGCACTATCAGTGGCACTATTTAGAGCTTTGAATCTGACAACCAGGTATTACGTAAGAACAAGGGATAATTTAACCTTTTTATGATTTTTATATATTGAGTTTACTGATTTATACATTTATTTTCAAGAGCCATTGATCTTTGTGATGAAACTTAAGTTTAATTTTCCTGTTTTATATAATCCACTGTTCTAAAAAGTAGTGTTGAGAAGCTCAGACTATACGAATCAGTTCAACAAAAAAAATGGTGGATATGGTACACCCTCATATTTGGTGACATGGAAACGTGATAATCTGGCATATCATTACATGAGTACTTGCAAGCTTGATTGGAGAAGTGCTATACTGGGAACTGGACCCAGTATCACATGAGTGGACTTTACCAAGCCATCTCGCTTTTTTCCAATCCATTTTTCAAAAAATTATGTTTTCTACTTGCTAGATACTACAATTGAAAACGTTAGTTCTAATCAAAATGAATGGGTTTTATGCATAGTTATAATTCATGTATATTTCTTTAGTGTGTGGTGTGTGGTGTGTGTGTTTGTTTGTGTATATATGAAATTCAGTGCATCCTCACAGGCATGTCAGAGTGTTTTAAATTTTATTACATTCTTAAATTATATTTAAATAAATTGGCTTTTAATTTTTGGTAGAAATTCTCTCAAATTACTTGACCATGCACAAGAAATTGATAACAAGTATGAAAATTCTAAAAAAGTGAAATAAATTGGTTGTGTGGAGTTATATGTGAGAGATGGATTATGTGTTTCCTTAAAAATTGGAGAGAGAAGGAGGAAATTATGGGTATTTATGAGTTAATGGCAATTTTCTTTTGAACTTTGCTATTATGGTGACAACATAGGCTGTTACATTAGAGGTGGCTTTATATGGTAGTATAGATATAAAGTTTGACACTTCGACTTTGGATCTATCCTCATTGAACTACTATTCCTTGAACCTCTCGTTCCATTGGTTCAATGACACTTCCAGTTTTCAAAGGTAGGCTAAAATGTCAATTAACTTTGTTCTCTCATATTTTTGTTGTTCAATTTAAGGATAGCACACCAAAAACTTGTAGAAGATATTTTAGGTATGTAGGTGAGTTATGAGTCTACAATTTAAAGAATAAAAAATGCACAATATGAAAGGAAAAAAAAAAGCACATCAATTTTTTCTGAAAAGGGACAGAAGGTATTGAACAGAATAAAAAGAATGTTTTTCTGATGATTCATTCAAACAGAGGAGGTCTGTATATATACACTTACAGGAAGATTATCTAGGGAAATAAATCGAAAATTGCTCCTATAATCCCTACCAATTAGGACCACTAATCCCTACAAATCTGCTACAAATCTATTCCTATAATTATGCTAATTAATAAAGGAAAGTCAGCTGTACAACATTTACACAGATTCTGTAACACTCCCCCTCAAGTTGGAGCATAGATATTGATCATGCCCAACTTGTTACAAAGATAATCAACTCGGGTCCCATTTAAAGCCTTTGTGAACAGATCAGCTAATTGTTCTCCTGTCTTCACGTATCCAGTTGAGATCAAGTTCTCTTGAATCTTTTCACGAATAAAGTGACAATCAACCTCGATGTGTTTAGTTCTCTCATGATATATTGGATTTGAGGCTATGTGAAGAGCAGCTTGGTTATCACACCACAATTTTGCTGGTATAGAGTGCGTCATCCCAACTTCAGTCAAACGATGATGTATCCATATGATTTCACACGTAGACTGTGCCATAGCTCTGTACTCAGATTCTGCACTCGATCGAGATACAACATTTTGTTTCTTACTTTTCCATGATACTAAGTTTCCTCCTACAAAGATACAATAGCCAGTAGTGGATTTTCTATCAGTCTTGGATCCAGCCCAATCTGCATCTGTAAAACACTCAATACTAGTATGCCCATGATTGCTATACAATATACCAAGTCCAGGTGCTCCTTTCAAGTAACATAAGATTTGCTCCAAAGCTTCCCAATGTTTAACTGTAGGTGCAGACATAAACTGACTAACAATGCTTACTGCAAAAGCAATGTCTGGTCGAGTCATCACAGTGAGATAATTTAATTTTCCCACTAGTCTCCTGTATCTTTCTGGATTATCAAAAGGATCACCATCATCTTTTGATAAATGTACATTGGGAATCATTGGAGTACTGCAAGGTTTAGCTGCCAATTTTCCAGTTTCTGCAAGCAGATCTAGGACATATTTTCTCTGCGATAGAAAAATACCCTTCTTGCTTCTTGTTACTTCCACTCCCAAGAAGTATTTCAACTGGCCTAAGTCTTTTGTGTGAAATTTGGAATGCAAGAAAGACTTGAGAGAAGAAATCCCCACACCATCATTGCCTGTAATGACAATATCATCTACATACACGACAAGGAGAATAATGCCAGTTGCTGATTGTCTGTAAAAAACTGAATGATCACATTTGCTTTTTTTTAGCCCAAACTCTTGAACTATCTCACTGAACTTGCCAAACCAAGCACGGGGACTTTGCTTCAAACCATATAAAGATTTTTTTAGATGACAAACCTTCCCATACTCCCCCTGAGCAACAAAACCAGGTGGCTGCTCCATATATACTTCTTCTTGGAGATCACCATGCAAAAAGGCATTCTTGATATCCAACTGGTGCAGGGGCCAATTCTGAGAGGTAGCCATAGAAATGAATAAGCGAACTGAAGTAAGCTTGGCAACCGGGGAGAAAGTATCAAAGTAATCCACTCCATAAGTTTGTGCATAGCCTTTAGCCACCAATCTAGCTTTAAGTCGAGCTACTGAGCCATCTGCATTATATTTAACTGCAAAGATCCATTTGCATCCCACAGCCTTTTTTCCTTTGGGTAGATCCACCACATCCCATGTATGATTGTCATCAAGAGCATTTATCTCCTCAATCATAGCATCATACCAACCAGGATGAGATAAGGCCTCTTTCACTGTCTTAGGAATTGAAACAGAGTCTAGAGAGGTAATTAAAGATCTAGATGAAGGAGATAAGTGATCATAGGAAACAAAATTGGCAATAGAATAATTAGGTCGAGGAAGGGTGCATTGACGTGTACCTTTACGAAGACCAATAGGTTTATCAAGATCATTTGGTGAAGGATCAGATGACGAAGGAGCTGGTGCAGGACATGTATCATTGGCCGCTTGCCTCCTGGAATAGACTTGAATAATTGGTGGTCTTGTCGGAGCTGGAGATACTTCAACAGTTGACTGTTCAGCTGGAGATGCCATCTCTGTTTGCTTATTTGGTGAAGTGATTGTGTAAATTAGCCATTCTTCTTCCTCCCCCTGACTTGGAGGTGTGGTTAGTGAGGAGAAGAATGGTGTTGTCTCAGAAAATGCCACATCAGTTGAAACCAAGTATCTGTTAAGCTCTGGAGAATAACAACGATATCCTTTTTGGAGACGGGAGTACCCCAGGAATACACACTTTAATGCTTTGGGATCCAGTTTAGTAATGTGTGGCCGTACATCACAAACATAACATGTGCTACCAAACACCCGTGGTTCAACTGGAAACAATGTTTTGTTAGGAAACAAAACATTGTAAGGAATATCTCCACCAAGAACATTAGAAGGCATTCGATTAATCAAAAAACTGGCTGTAGAAATAGCGTCCACCCAAAATTGTTTAGGAACATGCATCTGAAATAGTAAAGCACGAGCGGTCTCCAGAAGGTGCCTGTTCTTCCTCTCTGCCACCCCATTTTGTGCAGGTGTGTCAACACAGGAAGATTGATGAAGAATCCCTTGTTGAGACATGAAATTCTGAAATGTTTCTGACATATATTCTTTAGCATTATCACTCCTTAATATATGTATAGAAACATTGAACTGAGTCTTAATTTCAGCACAGAAAGTAGAGAAATGAGAAAACACCTCTGAACGATTCTTCATAAAATAAATCCAGGTCATTCTAGAGAAATCATCTACAAAAGTAACAAAGTATCTAAATCCAGTTTTAGACAAGACTGGACAAGGACCCCAAATATCTGAATGAACTAATTCAAAGGCAAATTCAGCCCGTTTGTTTATTCTAGGACTCAAAGTACTACGATGATGTTTAGCAAAATGACAAGATTCACACTCCACTGAAGTTACATCATGAAACTGGGGGCATAACTTCTTCAAAACAGGCAGAGAAGGATGTCCCAATCTACAGTGAGCTTCAAACGGAGAGACAACACTAGAGCATGCCACGGACTTAGGCACCCATGCATCAAGAACATAGAGACCATTCGATACATGTCCTTTACCAATAATCTGCTTCGTCATAAGATCCTGAAAAAGACAATAATCAGGGAAAAAAGAGATGTAGCAGTTTAAGTCTTTGGTAAGTTTACTCACAGAAATTAAATTGAAAGCAAGACTAGGTAAACTTAGTACAGAGGACAAGGTAATGGATGAAGTGGGTTTAACAGTTCCAGACCCTTCAATGTTATAGTTTGAGCCATCGGCTATAGTTACATGAGATGGTGTTTTGTGAGACCGAAAGCTAGAAAAGAGTTTATCATTACCTGTCATGTGATCTGTGGCACCAGAATCAATGACCCATTTGGTTTTGGAGGAGATAAGGCATTTTTTACCTGACTCAGCAACTGATGGAGATTCTTTCATTGATTCCTGATATTGAGAGAATTTGGCATACTCATCAGCTGAAATGGTGACAGTCTTTTCAGAAGATGAACTAGAAGCAGCAGCAGCTACAGTAGCAGTTTGAGTCCTCTGATTGCGATTCTGTAATTTCTTACAGTATCGCTTTGTGTGTCCTGGTTCCTTGCAGTAATAACAAACTATTTCACTGTTTCCCCTTCTATTATTTCTTTTTTCAGTATCATTGCCCCCTCCTCCTCTAACAGCAAAGGCACTGGATTGTTGATTAGATGGGATATTTTCTGTGCGTAGTACTCGACTAAAAACCTCTTGGAGAGAAGTAATCTCAGAACTAGAAAGAATCTGAGATTTGGCAGTGTCAAATTCAGAGGGAAGGCCAGCCAAAAAACTCATTATTGCCATTTGTTCCCTCTGAGTTTGCTGTACCTTGATATCAATACTAAATGGCAAGAGCATATTCAATTCTTCATACGTCTTTTTGAATTCCATAAAGTATGCTGTGAGTGACTTAGTTTCTTTTTCAGCACGATAAAAAGCCTTGCAAATATCATAAATTCTAGACACATTTCCTTTACCAGAATATAAGAACTCTAAATATTCCATCAATTCCTTAACAAACTCACAGTGGTTAACCAAACCAACAACTTCAGCTTCAATAGAATTTATAATTTGCAAGAACAATTTAGCATCATCTCTTAACCAGGTTTGTCTAGTATAGTCATTGGGGGGATCTTGGATCAAATGATCATCTTTTTCAACACTTCGTAGATATATTCTAACAGTTCTACTCCACTCCAAATAATTAGTGCCATTTAATTTATGTTCAGTAATTTTAGACATAGTAGGAACCATTTCAGTCTTAATATCACCCATATTAGAAAATAAAATTCACCTCTTAAAAAAGGTTCTTCAAATAAAATATGTAAACAGTGAACAAGTCAGCCCAAAATTGATATCATACCCGGACTGTTGAAGCACCAAAACTGCAGCCCAAAAAATTATGGTCCAAAACAAAATGCAGCCCGAATCAGCCCAAACGCTTGAAGTCAGCCCAAAACTACTGCCCAAGCACAGTAAACAAAATGCAGCCCGAAGTCAGCCCAAAAGCCTGAAGTCAGCCCAAAACTACGGCCCAAGCACAGTCCAAAATGTAGTAAACAAGAGTCCCACACCCGGAAAGATGCAATTCCGGAACAGCACCGTTCAAAATACAACCTGACGTTAAGAGAAACCTGCAAATCAGAAAACGTTGGGTATTGCACAACGTTACGAGAAGAACGCTGGTAATCTTGAAGACCCACAATGTTACGAGAAAAACACTGGTAATCTTGAAGATCGTCAAGCGTGTTGATGCTACTGCCACAGTCTTTGTGCGACGGAAACAATGCTGGAGAAATGCCGACACTGCACCTATTTCGTCTTTCTTCAACCCTCACGCCTCACAAGATCTTTACCAGCCCAGACTTGGCAAACCCAGTGCCAAATCAAATCCAAGAGCCACCGACCACTGTAACCAGTCCTGACTTTGCCGAGCCAAGCTAGGGAGCTTGAAACAGCACACGAACTCGTCGATTCTACCACTATCACTAGCAAAGGCGACCGGAGATGGTTACCTTGGTTACACCTTAAACAAAAACGAGCCTATAGCTCTGATACCATGAAAAGGGACAGAAGGTATTGAACAGAATAAAAAGAATGTTTTTCTGATGATTCATTCAAACAGAGGAGGTCTGTATATATACACTTACAGGAAGATTATCTAGGGAAATAAATCGAAAATTGCTCCTATAATCCCTACCAATTAGGACCACTAATCCCTACAAATCTGCTACAAATCTATTCCTATAATTATGCTAATTAATAAAGGAAAGTCAGCTGTACAACATTTACACAGATTCTGTAACACTTTGTGAGTGATGAGATGGTTCTGGGTCTGGAATAATTTATTTAATTGACCTTTTATTGGGAAAATTGGTTTTGAACTCCCAACTTGGAAGTTTTTTTCTCTATTTGGTGATTTAGGAAGTGGGAAGGATCATAAGGTATAATGGAATTGTGCTATTTTACATGATTTGTGGTGCTTTTGGCTTGAGTGCTATGGGAATATTTTCACTCATAAACACTGGCATATCTTCTTTGGGCTAGGCTTGTTTTTCTGGCCTCTCTGTGGGTTTCAGTTCATGAGTCTTTTACTGGCGTTTCTTTGTCAGACATGCAAAGGAATTGGAGAGCTCTTTTTAGGCTATGGTTTGCCCTTTCTGGATGTGTTTTTTCTGCTGAATTTTCTTTATATTAGGAGTGTTCCTGATCCTCCTGTCCTGTAGCTTCTTTCTTTCTTGAAATTCTTCATTTACCAAAGCAAATTATATTTGTTTACCTTTTAAATATGATAGATATATTGTTAGGAAATCTGGAAAATATTTGTTATTCTTCTAGCAGAGTGGAGATGGAGATGTTAAAAATGAACTTTTGGAAAATTATTTCATATTTTAAAAGGTGCTGCAATAAATAGATTTACTTTTATGAACTTAGAATCTTTTGCCAAGACCTACTTGTTATCAGGTAAAAAACCGTACATTTTTCCTCGTACAAGGATGCAAATCCTTACTAAAGTTATGTTCCAGGTTTGTGTCCATTTTGGAAGTTGCCTCTCTTAAACCACATCAATCCTTAACACCAGATGCAAGTGGATCGAGTAAGGGGATTTTTAATAATTCAACACTGATGGTGTCTAGGCCAAACAAAGAACTAAAGTCTCCTAAAATGTCATTTTCTTGTTATGAGAGAGAAAATGTCTGTGAAAGTTCTGTTAAACATTCAGGCAAAAGTCAGGAACATTACTCAACAAGCCAGATGCCTCAGTCCAAAGATCCTTCTGTTGCTGATGAGTTGAAGAATAGTGTCTCAAAGTCACAAACTTCTGAGGCAGAACATAATCAACCTGAATTATGTCTCCCCAACAATTCACCCGAATCAAAGAGGAAAGGGGATCTTGAGTTTGAGATGCAGTTGCAGATGGCTCTTTCAGCTACAGCAATTGGGGGTCAGGAGACTATAAAAGATTCATCTTTGAACGACTTGAATACTGATTCAGCACATTTTTCTTCTCCATCTAAAAGAATGAGAAGAGTTATAAGTGAAGATTCTTCAGCTTCTTCCCAAGGAATTTCTACAGTAGTTGGATCAATGAAAGTAGGATCTCCTCTGTATTGGGCAGAAGTATATTGCAATGGAGAGAATTTGACAGGAAAGTGGGTTCACATTGATGCTGTGAATTTGATTATTGATGGGGAGCTTAAGGTTGAAGCCATGGTAGCTGCATGCAAAAAATCTTTAAGATATGTTGTTGGATTTGCTGGGCAGGGTGCCAAAGATGTGACCCGCAGGTTTTGTGCTCTGTCCTTCATATATTTTCAGCAAGATTATAATAATGAATTTGCTTTAAACAATATTCACATCCTAGATAGCTCTGTATACTGACTGCTCAAGTTGGCATTATCTTTCATTCTTTTAAAAAATTTATTATAGTCATAATCTTAGTCCTTAGAATATGTGTTTCTCCAACATTAAAGAAGAACACTGGCACAAACACCCATTGCAGACATTATGGACCACTAACAGAATGGCAAATTATGACAAGGTTTGAAGTGAACAAATATCACAGGCCGGGATTCCTTTTAACTTTTGTTGATTCTATCTTCAGTCATTCACAATTGCACTCTTGAGAAAGATGCAGATGGGATAAACTTGGTACAATAAAATTTTCATGTTTGTTAGGGAGCGGACTCATTGGATATGCAAATGGACATAGCTTTTATGTAAAGGGAATGATTATTTTTTCTCTTATTTTCTACTTTTAACTTCAGAAAAAATATCCCTTCAAAAAAAAATTCCAGAAAATAAAAATTTGCAGTTTGGACTGATGAAGCAAGAATTATCATTAGATAGAAAGAAGTGATATGAAGAAAGAGGAAGATGGGACATGCTCTTAAATGAAGCAACAACAACAACCAAAAAAAAAAAATCTAAGTCTTATCCCACTTGGTGGCATTGGTTACGCAGATCAAACAATGCCGTTTTTTTTTAGCAGAAATCAGATTTTCAAGAATACCATTTATCATAAGATCTCTCTTCACAATCTCTTCAAGTGTCCTTGATTTTCCTAAACTCCTTTTTATTAGGTTAAATATCATTTAATTAACTTTTCTCATTGGAGCCTCTAGCAGTTTGCTTTGCATATGTCCAAATCTTAACCGAATTTCCATTATTTTCTTCTCAATAACCGATGTAAAATTTTGTTGTATCTCTTAAGACATGCCCTTAAACGAAGCAATCAAACCTAAATACCATAAGAGAAACTTTGAAACAAAAGAGCTGTCTAACCTTTGTTCAAATTTTTCAAGGAGACTTCCTCAAAGAAACCATGACCTGAACATTGAAAGAGAGGCCATAAACACAATCCTATCCTTCGATAAATCTAAGGATAAACATTTGTTCTAGACAAAACAAGCATATTTTGCAGCCAAATACACCAAAGAACAGCATCTACGGCTCACATCTTTGAAACTCTGCTATCTAACTTTTACGAAAAACCTCTGCATTAATATGTTAGTCATCTTCACCATTTTGACCCACTTTCTCTCTTGCGTGTGCACAAACTTACTGTAAGTGAAAATTTTATCATTGCCATTTCTAAGTGCATGTGCCTTTTCAAAATACATTTAATTGAAATGTAAATACAATACTAAACATTTTTTTTGTAGGTTTCATATAATTACTTACCAAACCTCCATTGGCTATTGTTTATTAAATAAATTTCACAATTTTTTTCTTTTCAATAATTCATTTTGGAGAGGGGTTTGAAATGGTGGAATGAAATTTTCTATTATTATAAAGATAACACAGCCAAGGACATCAAACGGCCAAATAAATCTAGGAGAGGAAAGTCCTGTGGTTTTATTGTTTACTGTCCCCTTAAACCCAGCTTAGATGGTTAAAGTAAAATCAGTAGAATCACTTCCTTCGCCATAGCATCTGCCATCAAATGTACCAGCAATTATGCATTGGTACGCAACAAAATTATTTGGGTGAATTCCAAATATTTAACTTCTAATAAAAATTACTTGCCCTAAAGGAAAATTGAAACTCAGAATGGTTATATTAGCCAATATGTCATACACAATAACCACTTCAAATGGTTATTTTTCCTTCATGATAAATATTTTTATCAGGAGTTGTCTTCTTGGAATTTTTCAAAAGACTTCCTTGACAGCAGTAAGATGAGGAGTGAGTACTTCATCTGTGTTCATATACGACTGGCGGAGGCAAGACTAGTAACTCATACTTCTATCACAATATCTTTAATGTGAATTATTGGTAGTGTTTCTGTAAAAGTAACTTATGAAAGTTATGTAGAATTGTGGGTACTGGTTATCCTAGTCAGGTTTTTCAAATTACTGGGATTTATTCAATGGTGAACTTGGTGGAGCAGATTGCAGTTTTTTAAACTCTTTTTTCCTATAATTCTTCTTTCGTGTCTGTAATGTTTAAACAATATTCAGCCCTTAATTGCCATTAGTAGGTTAAATCAAACTGTAGTCACACTTGCAGAGAGTTACATGTCATTACCTGAAGATGCTTCTACATATTGACATATCAGATACTGTATGAAGTGGTACAAGATAGCATCAGAACGAGTTAATTCAACGTGGTGGGATTTAGTATTGGCACCACTCAGAGAGTTAGAATCTGGGGCAACTGGAGGTGTGGTTCATCCAAACCAAATCATTTCTACAGAATATGACACAAGTAATTCTTTTGTCCCTACAAGGAGCTCTCTTGAGGATATTGAGTTGGAAACTAGAGCATTAACTGAACCCCTTCCAACTAACCAGCAGGTAGTGTCTAGAGTATGCCTAGAGAACATGATTTACGTTATGGTAGATGGTGAGACTTACATTATCAGACTCTTTTTTCCATATGTAGGCCTACAAAAGCCATCCACTTTATGCCATAGAAAAATGGCTTACCAAGTATCAAGTACTTCATCCAAAGGGTCCAATTCTGGGCTTTTGTTCAGGTCTCCCAGTTTACCCTAGGACTTGTGTGCAAACACTCAAGACAAAAGAGAGATGGCTCCGGGAAGGACTGCAACTTAAAGCTAATGAAAATCCTGCAAAGGTCTGATCTGGCTTATAGAAGTCAGTATTGGCTTTCTGGATTTTTTGGATGTTATTGGTTCACAAATTTTATATTTATTTTTCTTTTAAATTTCAATCCAGGAGATCAAGCGTACCTTGAAATCTCAAAAAGTACAAGATTCTGAAGCTGATGACTTTGGCTGCACTGACTGTAGCAAAAATATTAAACTGTATGGGAAGTGGCAACTAGAACCTCTGAATCTACCTCATGCTGTAAATGGGATAGTTCCTAAGGTATTTTCTGTTACTTTCTATGGGTGCTATTAGTGTTGGAAAAAATATGTGTGTGAAAGATAATGCATTCACGGAAAATTCTTTTGGTGAAGCATTCAAATTATTAGTCTTTTACATGGTGTTGAGAAAATCAATTCTTTGGTGTTTGAACAGGCTAAAGCAAAATGAGTATGTTTTTTCAAATCTGTATATTAGATGAGTGGACGGTCCTCACAGGATGGTCAGAGTTTACCCATGTTTACTGCATCATGAAAGTTAACTTTGTCTTAGATGTAAATTTGGAACCATGTAAACTTATTGTAAATAGGTCTTTGATTGAGATAGTCTGCTGGAGTTCATGCAGGTTGACATCGGACAACAGAAAAATTAGGATTTAATGGGGTAGTGTTATATGGATTAATGGTAGAAAATTACGTGGATTGTTTAAAGTTCTGAGATAAGGAAGGAGCCTAAGGTGTTGTGGAGTGCATTTTTGGGAAAATTTCCAATTAAGGTTAGCTTGTGCAACTTATTAAACAAAAAGGACAAATAGCCACTCAAAGTGGTTATTATGTCATTATGTGTAATCTGTTGACTTGAATAACCATGTGGAGTGGTTATTTTTTCTTCTTGGTAAATAAGTTGAACAATTTGCTGTGCATGTGGTTCATTTGAGCAAAATGCAAGAATTTTCAGTTAGCGGTTCCTGCCAGTGAAGTTTTCTTGGATAGGATGGTTTTCTTGGCCTCTTTGTGGTTTTGTGGTTGTGATTTTTAGGTGGGGGATTCTTTGTTAGGTTTTCAGAGGGATTGGGGATCTTTAGATCTGATGCTTTGAATTTCTTTTATTTATTTATTTTTTTCTCTTGCTGTTAGAAGGATTCCTGCTTGTCCAGCTCTTTATTCTTATCAGGGGATGTTAGGGTAAGAGTGGTTTGCAAGTAGGAGGATGGGTTTTAGTGGTTCATGGATGTTTGCAAAATTAGAAGTTTAGGTTTGATAGGTTCTGAGGCAAATTCAAGCAAAAAAGCAGAAAGGATTTTATGAAATTATCTTAAAAGATGTGTGGCACATAAAATAGGACAGGGCAGGTAATAAATTGAATATAAGTTGTAGAATAAGGCGAAAACTAGCCTAGGCTTCACTTTTGGGTTGATTACCTTGCGCAGCCACAAAGAAGGTATATTTCCAAATAAACTCATAAAACTGATCATTTTCTTGGAAGAAAGCATGGCATCCTTTTAAAACTCCTTCAGACTGCTACGGATTGGGAATAAAATGCTAATTGTAAAAGGGTTTAGGCTCATACTAATACTAAACCAATCAGGAACATCTAGACGCTAACTTAAGACTGGATCATACTCTGATAATGTAAAAGTCAAGCTCAACTATAGGCCATCACCCCGCCTCCAAAGATTAAGAATTTAGTTTAATAACTAAAATATCTCTTCACACTGATATATACTTGCTATGGTATCACGTGTTAGCATCTTATTTAACCTGATCATGTTCAATATTCTAAGCTAGTGAAGTCAATGAAGTATCACAATCTGCCCAAATTTTAAAACTAGGCCAAAATGCTAGAAGGATAGAATGATGTTATCTTTAAGCATGTGCTTTCTTGATGCTACTGCCGCCTGAATTCCTGGTTTTGTCTCTCTGTTTGCTTCTCTTTATTTTTCTTTTATTGGTGTGTAAACATATTCATTTCTTTTAGAGGAAATTAAGGAGGGCAATGGGATCACTAGATTTGTACCATAAGGGACATACAGAAATCTGTTGCATATTTTGATTGAAAGAAAGAGTCTCAGGTTGGGAGGAAAACAGTTGAACCCATGTTCCTATTGTGATTCGTTGGAGATGGTATTTCAGTGGCAATTAAATTGACAGATTTTGTGTAGTGCTGCGGTAGAATCCTTAACAGGGCATGGTAGCAATAGAGTAGGTAGTCACTCAAATGACCCTGCCACCTGTAAAATCAGGGCTTTTTTATCAAAAGCAATGACTAGGAATACATGGAAGCAAGAATTTGGAGATAAGGTTAGTTAAAGTTTTAAAACCTAGTATGGTGGCAGATAGAGCAACCAAAGTCTTAATCCCATATCTTCTGGATCTGGGAGCTATAACCACCAGCAGATAATCTTTTATTCTCAGGGGTTTAGAAAATGCACACAAGCATCTGATACATTTTTTACTTGCAATGAAATATAAAAAGATGTATATCTGTTTTGGACTATATACAAATTTTCATATTACTGACAACTCAGTTTTCATTTCACATCTAGAATGAGCGAGGTCAAGTTGACGTTTGGTCTGAGAAATGCCTTCCACCAGGGACAGTGCACTTGAGGTTTCCAAGGGCATTTTCTGTTGCTAAGAGGCTAGAAATTGATTATGCACCTGCTATGGTTGGTTTTGAATTTAAAAATGGCCGGTCACATCCTGTCTTTGATGGTATTGTGGTTTGTGCTGAGTTCAAGGATGTACTACTGGAGGTACTTTTTATATTTTAACCTTGCTGAACAGTAAGTGTTGCTTTTGAACTGAAGTATTCTTTTTTGAAATGTATAGTGTGCCATATGTAAACTTTTGCTCTCTGAAAAATTTAATTTGATTATACCTTGCTAGACTGTCAAGTCACTAATAAATGTCAATCTTGCTGATACTCAATCTCTCAGCCTTGTCAGAGTTATTATTTTTGATAGCACTAAACTAAACTCCTCTTCCTACACCTCTAAAATTTCAGTTTTTCGTTGACAATTATATGTTAATATAGTCTTTTTTTTATAGGCTGGTTTCGTTTTTTTTTTTTTTTTTTTTTGAACTGTTCACCTTTCCCCAGGCATATGCAGAGGAAGAGGAAAGAAGACAGGCTGAAGAAAAGAGGAGAGATGAAGCACAAGCTCTTGCTCGTTGGTACCAGCTTCTTTCATCTGTTGTAACTCGTCAAAGGTTGAATAATCGTTATGGTCCCAGTTTGCCAACGGCTGATATTCAGCGTATGAATGATGGGGTTGGATGTAATAAGTCCATTGCTGCTGATGGGGGTACTTATGACAAGAAGCAGACTCCCGAACGCCGTCAGAATACATGTAATGATAATGTTGACGCTTCATTAAATACCCCAGCTAAAGACCATGAGCATGTATTCGTGAAAGAGTACGAGAGTTTTGATGAGGGGAGCTCCATACTCACAAAGCGATGCCAATGTGGATTTTCAGTCCAAGTAGAAGAATTATAGCATATGAAACACTTGCTGCTTTGATGCTTCATTGAGTCTATGATGCTCCAAGCAGCGAAAGGCAGGTTGGACTCTGAGAGTCTTGTGTGTGTGTGTGTGTGTATATATATATATATTTTTTTTTTTTCTTTTTGTTGTGGGTGAGTCTATGATGCTCCAAGCAGTAGAAGACTAAATAGTCTTGTATACAACTATATATACTTATTAATTTATTTTTAGGTTAAAATACATGGAATGCCCTCAAATTTTTATTGATATGTATTTAATCTCCTTCTAGTTTGAAATATAACAATATACCTCCTTAGACTTTTATTAACATATAATTAACTCCAACTATTACCCTCCTGTTAATTTTTATTGGAGTATTTTCCGATTCTCCTTGTGATTTTACAAACTCCATTATCAAATGTCACTGCCACTAGCTACCGATTCAGTTACCATCACTCAGCCAACTCTAGACAATGTCTTTGAGCTTCCCTTTTGCGACTTTGGAGAACAATTCCCCGCCTTTGACATATTCCAAAACCAAAAAGATTTTACCTTTGGATGCCAAGACTTCTTCAAGCTCAACAGATGTCTGGGTGCTGAACCAAGCGCATCATAAAGACCTCATGCTTGGTTTTCTGCAGCAGCAGAAAGGTTGCTCTTCTCATACGTTTTGCTTAAGAAATCATGAAAATGTTTAAATGTTATCGTGTTTGGCATTAAATCAGGGTTTATGGTCTCTTTTAAAGTACTTTATACGGTAAAGTGCACTAATATCATCTCTTTAAATAGGGGTTAAAATTAATACACATCATTTAATGAAGTCATGTTACCTTTTGAAGTTTTAACATGGTACATTATTTGTATCACGGCATGATACTTTTATCACATGGCATTATAATTTTTTGTAGGTGTTAGATCTTTAAAATTTTAAAATTTAAGATTTAAAGTTTAGATTTTAAATTTTAAGAGGTTTAAGGTTTTATTAAGATTTAAAATTTTAAAATTTAAGATGTAAGGTGAGGTATAGAGTATAATACTTCAAAATATAAGTATACAGCTAATGATGTTATAGGTGACATGTTAAAAGAGTGACTTAGCTTCGTTATATGAAGTGTATTGATACATGGCTGACACTTGGCAAAGCAAGAGGGTGTTGTAAAAGCAAGAGGCTAAGTCGATTTAAAGCAAGTGGGCAAGTTGGTTAAGCATGCAAAAGCTGTGAGCTAGTTAGAGAGACACGCAGGCCAATTAGAGAGAAGCTTGTATTCAGCATAATAGTGTATATAAAGAAGTCTCAGACTCTGTAATAAGCATTCTTAATATGAATAAAAAAAAAAATTTCCTTTGTTGTCTTCTTCACAAGTCTTGCCTGCGAGACTGAGATCACAACCACAGCTCGTGAGCATTTCACCGGAAATCCTTCCGACGATAACGTGTAATGATCTTAATCCATAATTCTTTTAAAGGATGAAATTAATACACTATCATAAAAATTACTTTGCAAAACTTCAATTTATAATGATAAACCATGAGATATGAGGCCAAGAGTGGCAGAAGGAAAACAGTGAGTGAAGGTATTATTATCAAGGTTTATGATTGGGTGCTTGCTAAATTTGCGTAGCAGATCTACATGCTAACCCACCAATCACGAGCTATGAGATGACAAGCACCACATCTTGATTATCTTGATCATGGAAGACTGAATTTCTCGGTGACCAAAGGAATAAAACTATTATTGAACTCATGGAAGAAAGTTCCAGTGTACCCTCCCGCACTAAATAGTGATGCAATTGGAATTAGAGAAACAAGAAAATGGAGGATGGTTTTGAATTGAAAGGGGCTTGTTGGCTCCTACTATACTCTTTTAATTCATATTTTTTGAGTGAATATACAAAATAGACGACTCACATTCTTAACCCCTCAGAAATATTCCTGAAAGATCTTCTGACAACCAACATATCTGAACAAAAATACAAGTGTGCCATCTAGCAAAAGAACAGAGACACTAGCTAACAAAAGGAAAACAGAAAATACAAAGAAATAACAAAACAACATAGTTTCAGTTATGACTCCCAACTCCAATGGTACCATTTCAGTAACCTTTTTCTTTTGATTAACAATAGCATATTCCCTTTCTGCATTCTCCAAATGACTTGCATCAATATCCTCTCCTTGAAGCATTCTTGTTATCACGGATGAATTGTACTAGTGAAGAGGAAATGGAGTGTTGACTTGCTGAGATTGTGGATAATAAATTATAGTCCACGTATTTCCGTGAAGCATGAACTTGCTATTTCCAACTTGTAGTCGAATTGAAAGGCTTGGAACACTACAATGGTATGTTGCAGGACAATAACAACAAAGTATAAGATGGCTCAAACCCATATTGGTATCACACTGAACACGCATTTCACCTCTTCCCCTTTGCTGCATGCTACAAGAATTCCAAGGATCAGTTGCTGGGTTCATTTGATCTTGCGGATTCATAATTGCTGCTTTGTCAAGAAGCATGAACTGATACATAAAAGGAAGCCTAAAATTCCTAGACTTGAGGAACACATACTTAAAGAGGGAGGGATTCAAATATTCTGAGAGCTTTAATCCCTTTTTCCTAGTTGCAGCCACTATAACTTCCATTCTACTAGTTATGGGCTTGCCACTTGATTTGACTTTCACATACATTTTTGTCCTAATAAAGAAGATGACACATGGTATAAGCATCAAAGTTGCAGGAATTCCCAAACCCACTGCCAAGCTCACATTTAATTGTATACAAACAATTAATGTTAAAGATACTATTTGGCCAAAAGCGAGGATAAAAAGGTACCAACTGAAGAAGCTATCAACCTTTTTTTTCCAGAATTAGCATTAGGACTGAACTGGCCAGCTCCAGATGCCAAGTTATATGGTTGGGTCCCTGCAGCTCCAATCATCAATAACCCTAACCCAATAGGATCCTTTTTAGCTACTATGTAATCATCCAAAAACGAAATTTATGCAGCTTTGGGTATATTCCAAGCAAGTAGAAACTCAAATGATTTGGTATTGACAAATATTTCCGATTCCTAAATTTCATATTGGTTGTGTCCCTTGCTACACTATCAATCATGTTCTCAAAGTAAAATCTCTACAGATTAGCAGATTTCAATTGCCGAAGGACTAGCACATACAAAGAATTCAAGAATTTGTTATTGCCAATTGTCTTAACTTTCAATTTGTGGTTCATTATAATTCTTCAATTTGAGCATCATTTGCATTGCTCCGAGATTCACCTTATTAGTCACAACATGTAACACATGTTCCCATGATTCCTTTGCATTCTTTATTGCTGAATTGACCACCACAAATGTGGCAACCTCATTATCTGAGAATATGGCATAGTGGTAGAGATTTGGACCTTCAATTTCAGGAGAAGCAGGCTTTCCCTCATCTGAACACTTATCTGGATTTGTAATTTGCTCTTACATCAACCGCATTGCTACAACATAAATGATTTGACAGCAATCAAGTCCAAGAAGGCACCTTGCTTCTTTATGTTGTTTAATTACTCTTTCGCAGTACAAATTGCATCCAATATTCCGTCAATATGAATGAGTTCTGTCGCAATTTTAGGATCAGGACCCTTAATTATGTTGGACAGGGCCTAAGCGCACTACTCAGCAATAGGCAAGGAGCTCTTCTTCCCAACCCATAGCAAACAACCATGAGGTCCTCCATTCATTGCAAAATTAGCATAGGTGGTGTAGGAACAGTTCTTCAAGCACTCAACCTGACATTCTTCAGGACTAAAGCTATTATTTTTCCAATATTGTAGTAACAGAGGCAATTTCACCTTGCTTAATTTAAAAACTGTCACCTTGTATGCATTTTTAAGGCCTTTTTCTAATGCACACGCTGGATCAATTAGATTCATTCTGCTCATCTTGTGATTTAAGGTTAAAGCCTTTCAAGCAATCACAGTAAAGAAGCACATATTTAAGAATGCAAATTCCATTTGTCCCATAAGCTTCATAGTTCTCATCTGAGTCTTCCCTTACCCCTTACATTTTAGTCCATTTCATAAGGTTGTTGTCCTATACATACCCTTGGCTTGTTACGCCATTGTCCATCAAAAACCCTGAAAACTTATCAATAGGTTAGGCCCAATATACTACTTCATTGTGGGTTAGTGAAATTTTTGGTTTGGAGGCTGTAAGTGGGGTCCAATTTTCTGCATTCATCTCAACATTTCCAATTCCACTTCTGAATACGAAGTGCATTCGATTTTCCATATTCGTAAGGCACGCAGCTGCTTCAAGCAACTGTTCATCTAGAGAACCGAATAAAAGACCTTATATCAGTGCGAGAATTACGCCAACTTTAAGAGCAACCTCAATAAAAAGAAGCTTAGATCCTGACAATAATTGCCGTAGCTCTCGAAGGGTGTTCACTCTTTCTTCATAGCACCTTTTGTTATAAAAAATATATATGAAAACAACAAAATATAACTTTAAAGCTTGAAATTATACTATCTTGAGTATAATATTACTTTTATATCTAAAGCAAGTTACTTCAGGATACAACGAAACCTATAAAAACTCTTTTTAGAGAAAGTGAACGTCTGTACTGAAATCAATTCGAAATTCTTAATATATAGACATGAAAAAATACTTTTAAACAGTTGTATTTATCAAATTTTGACAGACATATATATCTGTTCGTAATGTAATTCTTTATCTTCAATAGATATAACTGTCTATTTCTAATTGTCAATTCCCAATATATATGATTATCTGTTTTTAATAAACATGATTACTTATTATAACAGTTATTTTTTAAATAATAGCAATAAAATTAAAAGTCAATTTTATTTATTTTTCTTTTTAACTCAATGCTCCAAGAGCCAAAGTGGCCATTAAAGATTTTTTAAATATCTTTGATTTAGCAATTTAATTTGAGCTATATTTCCAATGTGAGACATCCTTTTTTTTTTTTCATTTACAAACTATTTAACATTTTCTCATTAGTTTGTAAATTAGTTTATGCACAATAAATATAGTGTATATAAGAAGGTACCTTTCAAGTTTAAACCTTCAAATTAGTGTTAAATATCTAAGGATGCTATTGAAGTACTTAGGATCCGAAGATTAAACCAAGACTCCTTTCTTATATGATCAAAGATATTATACACACCAAATTTATTAAGATTGTCCAAAAGGGTTTTTACTGCCTTAGCATTATTTAAATGGCCATGTGCTAAGCAATCCCAATTTTTGTGAATATTTCTTAAGGTAAAACCCATTAAACCTTTGTTGAAGCGGCACCACTCCATATTCACATAGGTAAAGTTTATTTCATGGTCCTTGTTACTATACACAATCTTTAATCAACTCCATTAAGAGTTATTCTCAACCTCTCAAACATAATAGTGAGCACTAACCTTAAATTTCGTATGAGACTCCTCTTAATTAGTGCTAAAATAGACACTTATCTATGACTTGTTGTTGCCCATTAAACTTGAGTAATTATCAGTTTGGTAATTCAAAGTTAAGTTTCCATCATTGGTGTTTTGAGGGTTTAGTTTAGTCCCATACTACATGTTGTCCTCCACACCATATCTTTTGGTAAGGACTTAGTAAGAGGATCAACCAAATTATTTGCTAATTTTACATAGAGAATTGAAATGATACTACTTGATATCAATTCTCTAATATAATCATGCCTTAGACTAGTATGTCTTGACTTTCCATTATACATGTTACTAAAAGTACAAGACATTATAGCTTCACTATCACTTTGTATGGGAACAAGTGGCACTGATTGTGACCACAACTCAATTTCAAACAACATGTTTCTTGACCACTCAGCTTCCTTTCCTATAGCAGCCAAAGCGATAAATTTTGCTTTCATGGTAGAATAAGCATGGTAGGTTTATTTCTTTGATACCCAACATATTGCACCTCCAGCTAGTGTAAATATTCAACCTGTAGTTGCAATACTTTCACTAGCTTTGGTTACCCAACTTACATCTAAATAACCCTCTAGTATAGTAGGAAAATCTAAATAAGATAATTTTAGGTTTGCAGTACTCTTAAGGTAGCCAAATACCCTTCTAATTGCTTCCTAATGTTCTGTACTTAGATTATTTGTAAATCTTGACAACTTGTATACAGCAAAGGCAATGCTAGTCTTGTATAATGCATTGCATACATTAAACTTCCTATAGCGCTAGCATATTTTAATTTTTCTATAGGTCTACTAGTATTTTTCACAAGTTTTACACTAATATCATATGGAGTACTATAATCTCTTATTTTGAGATATTCAAATTTGCTCAAAACGTTCTCTATGTAATGAGTTTGACTTAAACTAAACCTATAATCATGCTTAGTAACTTTAATACCTAAAATTATATCTGCCTTATTAAGATCTTTCATTTTAAATTTTGAGGTTAGAAACATTTTAGTTTTATTTATGCCATCCACGTTGGTACCAAATATAAGCATATCCTCAACATAGAGACTAAGACTCCATATTCTTTAGTAAACTTAGAATAAATACACTTATCAGTAGTATTATTTCTAAAATTAAATGATAAAATTTCCATATCAAACTTTTCATGCCATTATTTAGGAGCTTGTTTAAGATCATACAAAGATTTTACAAGTTTGCATGCTTTGTCTTCATTTCCAAGAAGAAAAAATCCTTCAAGTTGGTGCATGTAAACTTCCTCTTTTAACTGACCATGTAAAAATGTTGTTTTAACATTCATTTGATGTACATACAATTTATATATAGATGCAAATGCAAAAAGTACTCCAATGAATATTATTCTGGCAACTGGAGGGTATGTTCAAAATAATCTAAGTCCTTCTAGTGTAAAACCTTTTGCAACTAGTCTTGCTTTAAAGGTTAGTAATGTACCATTAGAATTATATTTCCTCTTAAAAATCCATTTGTTACCAATAGGTTTGAGCTAATAGGTAAATCAACTAGAATCCATGTATTATTAGACATTATTAAGTCTATTTTATCATTTATAGCTTCCTTCCAGAAAGCTACATCTCTAGAAGCCATTGCTTTTTCATAAGTTTTGGGCTTAGTTTCAATGTTTATTAATATCTTCATCTTTTTAATAACTTTATTTCTACTTCCTTCAACCAAAAAAGTAATGAAATTAGGATCAAGGTGTTTTCTATCCTTGCCCTTTGACTTCTTCTTAGTTCAGATGGTTCATTCAATAATTTTCTCTTACCATTAGCAAGAAAATCAAAAGAATTATAATTATTTTGATATATGCCAGATTCTGTTTCATACATACAGTTTCTAGGTTCACTATTTTTAAGTTTATGCTTAATTTGATCTAACATGAATTTATGTTCAAAAAATTCAACATGAATAAATTCTGAAATAACATTAGTCTCTAAATAAAGTAATCTATATTATTTGGAATTTTATGCCTAACCAACAAAAATACTTTTGATCCCTCTTGGCCCTAATTTATTTCTTTAAGAATCAGGCAGTTTATAAAAAGTAACATGCCCCCACACTTTAAAATAATTCAGATTTGGTTTCCTTCTATTCTAAACTTCATATGGTGATATATAAGTTTTCTTTAAAGGAATTATATTGTGAATGTGACAAACAATAAGTAAAGCTTCACTCTATAAGTTATATGATAATTTGGCACTTAATAGCATAGCATTTACCATATCAATTAGAGTTCTATTTTTTCTTTCTGCTAGTCCATTTTGTTAGGTGTAAAAAGGGCAATTTTTTTATAAATTATTCTATTTTCTTCATAAAATTTATTAAATTCTATAGAAAATATTCTCCACCTCTATCACTTTGAAGTATTTTAATGTTCGTTTCTTTTTTGTTTTCTACTATAGACTTAAATTCCTTAAATCTATCAAAAGCTTCATCTTTTATTCTTAACAAATATACATATAAAAATCAAGAACAATCATCTATAAATGTAACAAAATATCTCTTCCCTCCTCTAATTAAGTTACCATTCATTTCACAAATATCAAAATGAATGAAATCTAAGATTTGTGTGTTACATTCTACTCTAGGAAAAGGTTTTCTTGTTATTTTTTGCTTCAACATAGATTTCACATTTATCATTATAAACATGCTTGTAATCTATGTAATTATTATTTGACATATATTTAAGTATTGCATAATTTAAATGTCCTAACCTAGCATGTCATAAAGAAGAAGAATCGATATAATAAAAAATATTGTTTATTTTATTCACACTTAATTTAAACATGCCATCAAAGGAATATCCCTTGCCTACAAATAATCCTCTCTTGGACATTACAACCTTGTCTAACTCTAAGACAATTTTAAAGCTCTTCTTGCAAAGCATACTAGTTGAAACAAATTTCCTTTTAACATCAGGAATATGACAAACATTAAGTAGGGTAAGTTTTTGCCCAAAAGTGAAATTTAGTACAACAGATCCTTTTCCGAGCACCTTAGCACGATTGTGATTCTCTATTAACACTTCACTTTGTTCTTTCAACTCATTATAAGTTTTAAAGTGAGACATGTCACTACACATATGAATAGTTGCACCTGAATCAAGGAACCAATCCATGTTTCTTAAAATAGTAACCATGTTTAATTCAATCGCCATTTCAATTTGTATGTTGGTAACCACTGCTACAAGTTCTTTCCCTTCATCTTCTAATAAGTTGGCTAGTTTGTCTTTTTCAGAAGTGTTTCCATTTTTCAAATCAGTAAGGTTGAATTTTCTATATCTACATTCTTTTTTTTTCATAGTGAAAGTGGGCCTTGTTCTTTTTATTTTTCTTAAAACCTCAATTTTTCTGGACCTTAAGTTTGTCTTGATTCCTCCCTGTAGACTTGCTTTTAGATTTGTTGTTTCCATAATTTCCAATGGCATTCACCTTTTGTGAATTCTTATTTGTTGTCATAATTGTTTTCTGAAACCTTTCATCTTTGATTCGAGTTTCAAACTCAATTTACAAATGGGTTCAAAACTATCAAGAGTAAAGTTTTCAGGTGCATGCAATATTTTCTTCCTATACCCACTCCAAGAAGGAGGCAATTTGGATAAAATTGTTCCTATTTGAAAAGTATTAAGAACAATCATCTCCATATCCCTTAATATGAAAACTAAAATTTGTAATTCATGGACTTGATCCATGATTGATATGTTATCAAATATTTTGAAACCAAAGTAATTTAAAGTGAGAAATTTGTCAATACCTTTTTTTTTACTTTAATATTTAACTTCTAAAGCAATTCAAATATCCCCTAGTAAAGTCAGATTTGAGTAGAAATGATCAATAAGTAAATTCAGAATGTGACCACAACATACTAATTCGTCTTCATCACGTTTTTGCCTCTGATTTCTTACATCATCTTAATCTTCTGCAGTTGGTGCAATAATAGGTGGCAAATTTTGGTCCAAAACATAGAAAACCTTCAAAGCGGTGAGTAAGAATTTTATCTTATTCTTTCATCTTGTGAAATTTGTGCCATTAAATTAATTCAGCTTTACTAAATCTTACATTTTGATAGCAAAAGAACCAACAGTCTCCATATTATAATATTACACTCAAAATGATAGAAAAAATATATATGAAGACAACAAAATATAGTTTTGAGGTATAAAATTATATTATCTTTGAGTATAATATTACTTTTGTATCTAAAGCAAGTTATCTCGAGATATAACAAAGCCTAAAAAACTCTAGAAAATGAATATCTGTACTAAAATTAATTCATAATTCTCAATATATAGACATAAAAAGACACTTTTGAATATTTATATTTATTATATTTTGATAAACATATTTGTATGTTCATAACAAACATAATTCTCTATCTTTAATGGACACAACTTTGTATTCCTAACTATCAATTCCCAACAAATATGATTGTTTGTTCTCAATAAACATAACTGTCAATTCTTAACAGTTATTTTTTAAATAATGACAATAAAATTAAAAGTTAATTTTATTTATTTTTCTTTTTTAACTCAAAACCCCAAGTGCCTCATCAAAGATTTTTTAAATATATTTTATTTAACAATTTGATTTAGGTTATATAATGCATTATGACTTATATATTATATTTTAACCTTAACTATTATCATTTATATAGCTTTTAATACTTATAATTCTTTCCAATCTCGGACTTCCTTTTTCTTTTCTTCATTTACAAACTATTTAACACCATTTCCTTGATAAGCAACGGCAAATTTCAACTCTTCCACTGTCAATAACGTTTGGGGCTCCAAAATTGATTGCTCTTCATCAATCATCATTTCACTATCAAGTGGAATTTCAACTTCACCCCATCAAGTTTGGCAAATTTGCTAAGATTAGCTACAGAGACCTTAAGAGATGATTTTGGCCAACTTTGGTGAATAATTTGTGATCGACAAGGTCTCATGGCTTTAGGGTTGGTTCCACAGGTAACCCTTCGCTCCCAACCATTTCAGGGTTGCGTTGAGTCTCTGACCTTCATGGACTTCCTCTGCTTCACAAAATTTCTTCGGCAGTATGATTTGACCTTTCACCTCATCTTTTTCCAGCAAAATCAATTGAGGGAGTCCTTGATCAAAATCTCCACCTTCCTTCGATTTGGGCAACACGGGCGATAGCGCCTCTAGCGGCACCAAATTCATGTCTGAGCAATGAACTTCTTCTAATAAATCTAGTTTCAAAGGTTATTTGAGTCTTCAAGCTCATCTCAAACGCAGTGGAGCCACGAGTAGCTTCAAGAAGAGCTACTAATGGCTGGGTCTCCACTTTGTTTTCCCATTTATGAAATCCTTCTTCATCTTTAAATTCTTCACTTCAAACATTGTTCCGATAACTCGTTGAAGATCACTCATTAGATCCAAAGCATGGTCGAGCTCAGAATTCATGGACTGGTATGAAGGTAGCATTTCTGAGAAGATGTTCTTCTCCAAGCCCTCTATTCTAATTCTTTGTTACTCACTGTGATTGATTCCACCAGAGAAGAGGGAAAACAACAGGCTCTGATATCACTTATGCAAGTGGAATAAGAGAAATAAGAAAATGGATGATGGTTTTGAATTGAAGGGAGTTCGCTGGCTCTTACTATACTCTTTTACTGAATGAATATACAAAATAGATGATTCACACTCTTATCCCCTTAGAGAAACATTCCTAAGCCAATGAGCTTCAGCTCACATGGCACACTGGTCCCAACTCCTGACCCCAAGCGTGGGTTCAATCCCCGACTATCCCGGTTTCACAAGCCAATATATGGCTCCTATCCTTACCAAAAAAAAAAAAGAAACATTCCTAAGAGATCGTCTAACAACCAACATAACTGAATAAATCCAAGTATGCCATCTGGCAAAAGAACTGCGACACCGACTAATAAAAGAAAACAAAAAATACAAATAAATAACAAAACAATATAGTTTCACTTATGACTCTTAACTCCTATGGCATCATTTCGCTAACTTTTTTCTTATCCTCTCTGCAATGACTCACATCAAATGGTAGGGCAGGGGATTCATGCTTGGCCTGGCACGGTGAAATTGGTGGACCAGAGGTGATGGTGAACACCTTGGCTTTTGACATGTTGAAAATTTTCCATTTTCGAGAGTAAGAAGAGGAAGATTTGTTCTACTAGTACAGGTTTTGCTTGATTTGTTCGCCATCTTGGATGATAGGAAAAGGGAAGCGGCGGCTGTAACAGTAGCAATTATGTGATATTAGATTTACATGTGATTATTTTACTAAAAAATTGTCTGCAACAAAATAAATTAAATGTTAATAAAAGTTTATGAAGTATATTATTATTTTTCATAGCGTAAAAAATTAAGCGCATATCAATAAGGACTGAAGTTGCGTTAATATATTTTAACCTTATTTTTTTTTGGGAAAATTGCTGTATCCAAAATTTGAACTTAAACCCTGATACTCTTACAATACCGTCCAAACTCCTAATTATTAAACCGCATCTAATAACTTTGGGAGAGATGTTTTGACTCCACAGTACAGCTGTAAAATATTGGGTTGGACACCAAAATTAACAAAACTGCTCATTGACTTTATTATCAAGCCCACATAATTTAACAACTGTTTTTGACAAATGATCGCTGCAGATTATGTCCTTTTATATTGAATCTCAACCGACAAAATGGTACTACTGACGATCCAGAAACCTAATAACCCTTGGGTAGACGATATGCCTACAGGAGTGATGCAGGCAAACAAACATTTTCAAGCAGGATCTTACATTCCTACTAATAAAGGTACACACAGATCATCTTCATATATAATACAGAAACATCGCCTACGACCACGACTGCATTCCCACGGTCTGAAAGAGGGCAAACTATACGTTGGAAGGCCATGTGGCTTGAGCTGACATGATTATTCCCACAATAACTCCAAATAGCCCAAGCGCACTACCAAAGATCTCGATTACCAGAATCTTTACAAAAAGGGAGGAGTTTTGAGCATCAGACAATGCACAGCTACTTCCAATAATCCCTACACACAAACTGTCACCAAAACAAAAAAGATAAATAGACAGCACGTTAAAATAGATCTGTCAGCAATCAGCTTAACTTTCCATGGCAGATATGAGGAAGGGCCAAAAATACACACCCACAGACAAGATTTGCAAAACCCACAATAATTCCAGAAGCAAAGATTGCATATCCAGCTCTAAGCGACTCAGGTGCGTAGATATTTGATGGAGGAACACTCTCTAATTTCGTTTGTAGAATAATAGCCACAATAACACCATATATAGCTACCGCTTCACAGAAGATCACACTGAAATGCCACAACAAAAGTCAGCAATCATATGTCAAGCAACGAATAGAAAATGGAACAAGTTTGACCATTCAGAGTACTCAATTCTGACTAATGCATATAGATAACAACATAACTTTACCCTTAATTTATTAATTTGCATAAATAGGCCTTCCTTATAAGATCATTAGACAAATGTGCTGCATGTGGGGTAAAAGGGGTGCTACAAGTGAACACAACATTATATCCCCTCCCTACATGCGGTGCATTTTTCCAAGAAAAATGCACACACGAAAAGGACCTCCATTGTTACAAGTCACAAATATCATTCATCTTCAAAATGCTTCCGAACATAAGATTGGCATCTGTTTTTTTTTAATTTTTCAACTTATCATTCAACATAAATTTTGTGTACAAAATTTCCCTTCATGACACAATTCTTTTTCAGCAAACTCAATTGTCATATATTGTGCTACCAGCCACGGAACCCTTTAAAACCTATGGAACCAATGGCAAACAGAATTCGAGAATCTTCCTATTTGTGTTTAGTAACTTTAGTTTCCTATTATTAGTTTATTTTAGAGTTGTACTACATTGTACTAGGGTTCTACTACAGTGTCAACAGGCTTATGTCCCATTGTTTCCTTTACAAATATCACCTAGTGATATAAGTCTTGAACACACCCTCAACATCACATTATCATAATACAATTCTACTTATAGGGTTTTTCTCTCCCTTCCCCAATATTTTTCAATGGAATCAAAGTCCAATGAGAGAAAAACTTAGCCGCCACTAAATAAAACCTTCACCACCACTGGTGGGGTGTTTCAACTCTGCAAGTGAGGATCAACGGTTCCCAACTTGACCTATGGCCCTCTCTCTCTTTTCCCTATATTTTTCATAAAAACAACATCAGTAGTCTTGGTCCTCCATTATGGACCTAGCCTAACAATGCTGCAGGTGCTGCCACATAGGCATTCAGCCATACTAGACTGTAGCCAAAATAAGAGACAGTTTTGAAAGTAGTTAGAGACATAAAATATAATTGGAATACAATTCCCAAGTTCTAACAACTAAGCAACACTCTTCAGAAGTTAATCTCATGTTCAACCAACAATAACGATCAACTGAAACTTCCTCTAACAATTCGAATTGACTTTAAGATACATTGAAAAGAGTACTCCAATCCATATTCTACATAATCAAACAGCATTATGAATATGTGTTCATTTAAACCTTATATAAAGAAATAAAAATATGCAAATTTACTTCCTTTCTGAATTTTGTTTGCAAAATAAGTAACTCTCTTAATTTTATCTGGCAACAAGAGGAAGCGGGATTTGTAATGGAGAACGAAGCTCAGTGAAGAGAACTTTTAAAATTTTATTATATTTCTTTCTTTTTTGTATTTATAAATTTGTCTGTCACACATATATTACCAGTAGGCTTCATGTCTAAAAATCCTACAATAACAGTCTCCTCATTCTTCCTAAAAAAATGTTTAATTCCTTCACACACAATGGTAATTGTCCATTAATGACAAAACAATCCCTCAACAACAAGAAACTACAGCCCCATAATGTCATAAATCTCATGTCACATAGGAAAGTAAAATCAAAGGGATTGAGATCTTTCCATTATTAAATTAACAAACACCCAAACACTGAAATCTAAACCCCTGAACAAATAAAAAACTTGATGTAAGGATTGATCCCTCAATGTTGCAAGGATCTTATAATAATATCCATTTCTTTTTTTCCCTTTGGCTGAAAGTGGTAAATAATTTTGTTAAAAAATTCAAGTGGACTATTGTTTGCCAGGTACAACTATGGAGCAAACTTTGTTGTTCTCCATTCCATTTCCATCAATTAAATTCTAGTCCTTAACATAGCTAAAATCACCATAGTATTCATGTTTTCTATGTAAAACCAAACACATATAGCAGTCCACTGCAGAAACCAACGTTAAACCAACCAATCGTAAAATTTAAACTGGGTAATTTACCTAATAAGGTTCTTGGAAGTGATTCGGGGAGCCTTGATTGCAGCACCGATCAAGCTACTTCCAGTTATATAAATTCCCCTTCAAATCCACACGAATTGCTAAGAATTGGAACAACAAGAAGACAGCCAGAAATGAAAGGAAGGAATGAAAGAATAGCACAACCGTACCAGGCAGCGCCGAGGACAGAGACGCCGATAGAGATTGCGATGCCAACGGCGGAGAAAGTGTACGGAGAGATATTCACCAGCGCCCTAGACCAGGAGCTCGAATCCCCCACCATTGCAAACATGGTAATTGCGGTTGATAATTGACGCAGACGCACTTGGGATCGGATCTGAGTGTTGTTCTGGTTAGCAGCGAGAGAGCCCGTGTCGTTCCGTTTCTAATGCGACTGCGTGATGAGAGTTAAAACATGAGGCAAAAACGATATGTCGTTTAACGATCAACAGCGAGATCGACAGTGACTCTGCCGGGCCTTCCTTCCGACCCGAAAATCATCTGAAAACAAAGTACCCACTTCTGTTGCAGAAGCAAGATAGGATACCGTCACTCTGGGCTTGTCGGACCTAATATTTTGGGCCTGCATGGCCATGATCCATTGTAAAATTAACACCTACAATAATAATCATAACATAGATGAGACAATCAAATCAAACTCATCTAAATCAAGATTCAAAATTTTTTCAATTCTCTTATATAATTGGAGATAGAGGTTTTAATGGTATCATAATTTGTGGTATCTCTTATATTATTGGTTGTGGAATTCTACATTTAAATTTGCATAACAACACCCAACAATCAATTACACTGAGTAGGGGTACCCATAAAATTTTAAGAGCAAATTACATTTGTCCCTTTTTAAGTTTAAGAAAGTAGGGTTGACATTCTCTAAAATGAATGATGCACCTTAAACTTATTGATATATTACACTTTATTCCTTTTGCTCACATTCTTAGGTGCTTTTTGGATAAGTTTAATAAAGTACTTATGTAAAGAAAAAATGCTTAAAAGATTTTATAAGTATTTGGATGCACTTATAAAAATTATTTAAGTATTTAAATAAGTTATTTTTGACTTATATTCATATATTAAAAATTGAAACTTATAAAAATAAGCTTACTACTACCACAAAATTCTTTTAATAAAATTTTGTTGACAATTATTATTGACTCATGCCTTGTGCCTCATATCTGGTACTCAAGTTTTATTATATTAAATATTATATGACATATGTTACCAAGTACCTTGTAAATGTTGAAATTAATTCTCCTATATGATAAAAACAATCAATTTTTTTATTTTTATAAATTAAAATTTATAAAAATTTTACTTTAGATTAATTAAACTATTAAATTTATTATATTTTATAAACTAAATTGTAAATATCAAAAAATCTAATAGCTCATATTATTTTGTGAGCATTTTGTTGCCGATTTTTAAGGGAAACAACTTTTCCTAAACATAATTGTGGCAAAAGGCTTGACCCATATATCTAACTAAAACCATTTGGAGTCCTATTGAAAAATGATCACTACCAACTACCAACTCATAAAAGACGTGTAAGTTACTAGATTAATTATGAGATTCAATAATAATTATTTAAATTTTTTTAAGTGAAATGAGTTATAATTTATGAGAATCAATGGATTTGATACATTTTTAAGTTATCACTTTTTACTACTTGACCACTCTACACTAGGCCAATTCCCATGTGAGTTTGGAAATATATTATTTAGGGAAATTTTAAAACTAAAAAGATGGGTTTACAAATAATTTATAGAATAGAAATTGATTGGTAGATTTAGTGAGACTTACACTGTAGTTTGGGAGATTCATTAATTTTTTATAAATTTTAATTTATGAAAATAAAAAAATTCATATATATATATATATATATCACATGCTATTTTTTGTAAGGTGTGCTGGAATAAAGAGAGAAGCAAGAAGAGAGAGAAATGAAGAAACTAAAGGAGAGACCTTTTCATTTTTTTTTTTTTCTTTTGGTTGTGAAAGAGAGACCTTATTTAATTTAGTCGTGATTGACAATGGCAAAGCATCATAGGCTTTAGGCAACAAAATGATAGAAAAATGATGGAGGTGAGAAACAGAGTGATGGAGATTGGAGAGAAAGAGGATGTAATGATGGAGCAAATAAAAGGGAATAGCTAAAACCTTTGGTGTTTGGATATTCAATATTAAGAAAAGTGTTGTAATTCTTTATTAAATATAGTCACTAATAGCAAAGGAGAATATATTTGATAAAAAGGCGAACCGAATAATAATTTTGTCAAATATAAAAGTAAAAGGCGCTTTGTTTGTTTTGGTGCCAACGAGAAAGCAATTAGTACATAATTGTAATGTATAGATGATACCGTTCTCATTGTCACCTTGTTCCCCCTTGCCAGTTGGCCAAGCTGCCTTTACATTTATGAAACCTTTTCGCGGCAAGTTTTCATTTTCAAATAATTTGGCGTTAATTGAAATTACTCAACTACCCATTTCTATCCTTCTGCACAATTCTTGCTCTCGAAGGGACAATCAACATATGTTTACCTAACGAAAATCAACTTATACTTACTAATTTTTTGTGATACGAGGGTTAAGAGGTCATTTAATATACACACAAAATTTTAAAATTGTAACACAATAATTAAATGCTCATGTGTTATTAAAGGTGTCGATAGTATATTTTTTTTATCTTTAATATTTCAATTATCAATAAAATTGGAACATGTATATTTTTTTATTCTAAATTTGGCTGTAACTATTTCAATAACCATTGTATTAATTGGACTTGAATTGTCTAACTTTTAATAAAAAAAAATTAATCTAACTTCTTCTCACAAAAAGTTTATTCATGTTAGAATTAAAAAAAAAAATTTACTTAACAAGAACATAAATTAGATTCATGTGAAAAAAAAAAAAAAATTAAACTAAGCTTCGGCACAAAAAAGTTAAGTGATCCATGTCAATATTAACCAATAGTCTACTGAGAAGATAAATAAGTTGTTCAAATTAATGGACTCAGACATGACAATCATTTAAAGCATTTTGCAATACAGATTTGTATGTGACATCCTTATCTAAAATACCAGTCACTCCCACACACGCAAACAACTCCAAGAACCATCAACATGATCAAACCCATTTAGCATTCAGTCATGAAATCAACCACATTGTTGATTCCCCACAAATGTCAGTAACAGAAATATTAATCCCCATTAGCTTGGGAGTGATGCAGGAGAGATTGGATAATTGATTCAGGTGAGTGGTCAAAACCAAGTCAGGAGTCCCCCGTCAAAGGAAGCAGCAGATAATTATGTCAGATGAGAAACTATCGCCTGCTGCAATCCTTTCACAAAGTGAGAGGAAAGCAATTTTTTTAAAAATATTTCTCATGGATTAACTTTCTTTCACTTTGTGGGGGAAGACTGCAATATAACTTCTCTGAGGGAAGTTACACGATCCGTTTCCTGTCAGATGATAGGCCTAGCAGGTAGAGACACAACACTGAGGAAGTCTTGTCAAAGGGAGCAGAAAACATGGCATTGTACGAGGTTCTTAAGTAGGCAAATATCAAGTACAGCCAGTCAGCTAGCAGAGTCATATTTATCACATCATCTCCCAAATTCCCTCGCTCTCTTCTCTTCCTTCGTTCTCCCAATCTTAGCTTCGGAGATCTTTACACATTGACCCTTTTTTCTAATCTAAATTAGCACACTGATCCACCCTCGTTTATGCTAATTTTGCCCACTGTCGCCAACGGGAACGAGCAGTAGTGACATGAGGAACAACACTGTTTTTCCAGATTATGAATTTAACGTCAGAAAACAACAATAACAACCAATTCAACAACATCTTGAGCTCTAGTCAATGTCTTCTGTGGTAATCAGAAACCAACAAAGCCTCAGCAATGGCTAACACTACACATTTTACAAAACTATTACATTAACACAGACTAATTAACGTCACACTCACTCCTACAAAGGACCTAAAAGATCACTCCTTTGGCAACTATACGAGTCCTATCTATTGTTGAACGCTCACTTCTGTCAAAGGAGCCTTCACCTTTGGAGGCCTACCTCTTGGCCTTCCACTGGGATTGACATTTCCCGTTGGCGGCGCCGCAGTGGTTCGGGCAATCTTTCTTGGCCGTCCCCGTGGTCTGCCACTTCCGGTTGACGCTTTAGCCTTTGGTGGCTTTGGGGGAGCATTCGGGTCCTTTGGAGGGCGACCCCTTGGCCTTGGTGGGGTCAAAACGGTTCCTGGTGGAAGAGGAGCTTTAGGCTTGGGTGGCCTCCCACGTCCACGCCTTGGTGGGGCATTTGGCTCACGCTTCATGTAGCTGTTCTTCCAGAAAACAAGCTCCCCACTCTCTTTCATCTTGTTGAGGTGGTCAGAGAGAAGCGTTGAGTGGCTACCCGGCAATTCTCCATAGGTGGACTCTATATACTTTGATATCGCCGATTTGTTAGAACCATTCTCCTCGTTCAGTGCTTCAAGTGCTTTCATTATCATCTACAACCACAGAGTAAAACTGGTCGGTGATATAAAAAAAATGAGGTTCTTTTCATGAACAGAGTAAAACTCTTGTGAAAATTAAAGCTCGAACTTAGATCAAACAATTGGGTTGCGAGAAAACAAACCATTCGGCATGAATTGAGGTCAAATTCTTCACAAAACATGTAAATAGAGGGCTTAAATTCAACAGTGACTGTTTTCCAAATGCCAAAATTGTCGGCTCAGGTTCATGACCACAACACCCAAAGTGATGACCAAAACTAAGATCAGTCTCTCAAAGCTAAGTTACTAAAGAAAATTTAAAATAAAAATGACCTCCTTTTGTGTTTCGTTGTATTCCTCCAGCGAGTTTGAAATTGAGGAGAACAAAACTCAAAAGAAGCACTAATAACCAGGGAGTATAAAGCCCAAATCGGTGAAAATGTGCAGTTTAAATACACCCCAGACTTCATAGCTTTCCGTAGGAATTTTCAAAGCTTTTCCTTTACCCAACAGAGTAAAGAAAAATCTGGAACTTACCTCAGGGTAAGGAGGAAGTGATAGAGGTTTAACCTCTTCAGACGCCATTAAAGCTGCAGATTAAAGCTCAGGAGCGCCAGAGCAGAGTTGCCACACCCACGACGCCAAAAATGCAAACTTTAACAGAGAAAGGTTCAAAATTTTCACAGAAGGGAAACTGTTTGAATTGGGTGGCAATTGCAAAGATCTGTGGGTTGAATTTAAAGGAGGATAAATATATTTAAAATTTGAAAAAATAAAAAACCTCAAAAACCAAATACAAATAAAAAGGAAGAAGGCCTTCCTCTTTTTCCCCCCGCTCGTTCTGCTTTTCGGGAATATGGACGGCTAGGAATCATGAAACGCATGGAATCTCACCGTCGAGATTCAATATTTAATGGATCACTTGGATCGATGACGTGGCACGTATTATCAAGGTTGCGGAATGTGTAATCGATTGTACCTAGCTGTCCTCGGATGGGAGCCGACGATAGTAAAAACAAGAAAAAAATTATTAAATTATATAAAAAAATTATTAAAATTAAAAAATAAAAAATTAAGAAATCTAAGTTATCTTTTATTTGTTTTGAAAGAGGACATAAATAAAAAATTTCTTCTAGAAAGTATTTTTATATTTATGATAAAAAAAATTTTTATTTGGAATAAAAATTTAATAATAAATTTTTTAAAATAATATTTTTAAAATTAAATTTTAAATATATAATATACTTTAAAATAATATCATATAATTAATTATCAGCGCGTACAAACTCTTTAATCACTTCCTTTTGTTTTCTTTTTTTTGTGTTTATTGCAGGCAAATTTTTCAAAGCAATATTTAAGTGTTGCTCAAGCATTTCAAATCTTGAGCATTAAAAAATATTATGTTTGTGATTACCATTAGGTATTGGGAAGATTTTTGTCTATAAAATTAGAGTTAATACATTCAAAATACGGTGTCTAAACTCTTAATGACATTAGAAATGCCAATATTAAATATGTTAATATACTTTTAATAAAGGATTAATTTGTTTATATTTTACTTCCTATTGTTAATTGCTACATAAAATGATAAAATATTTCTTTCAAAGAAATTAATTATATAATTCCGCTACAAAATTGAATGTTATTCACTAACTTGACACATTAGCTTCACATTAATTCTCTTCTTATGTAATTAGAGCCTTAGAGTTTGAATTTGATCCACTAATTATGTAACATTTTTTACACTCAATAATTATAAATAAGAAAGTGCCATGCAGGAGACTAACTAAGGAAATTCAGCTATGATAAAAATTCAATTATGATTGATTGATCGATTATATGAAATTATCTTTTACACTATAAGTACATCAAGATTTAACTCATTTATACCGCTAACTTATAGAAAATTACATGACTAATTAATTGTCATAATTGTACAAATTTAAGGGTGAATATAGATCTAAGTGACTTATCAAGGGCTTTTAGCCTTAGCCTGATTTGTTCAACAATTTAAGTCAAGTATAATCTCAAAAATATGTTTATTTTATTTAGATAATACAAATTATATTATTTGAAATTACATATTCTATATATATATATTTAAAATTATATATTTTCATATAATAATTACATAATTTGTAATTTGGCAGGCTACTGTAGCTAACTAGCTTATTAATTTCAATCGTAGATCATGTCAGGCCTCTTGATCTTATTTTCTAAAACAATTTGTATGGGTTGAGGTTAAAATTATGCCTACATTATACTAACGGATAGATTTAAACCAAACATTTGCTATGCAAGTTTAGCTTATTTAAGACAAAACCTCACTTATTTCCATGCGTATCTATAATACTTTCTCAAAACAAAAATTATGGCATAAAATTATCAATTTAGATTTAAGTAAACAAAAAATAAGCATTGAAACACATATTTACGTTTGTAGTTTTATTAAACTGATATGCATATAATCTAGCATGTATGACTGGAATATCGAATGCAAGAAAATAGGACATGAATTGGACTTTTACTCCTTGCACATAATTGTGGTTTCATCGTATGATTGTGAATAGGGAGGAAATGAGATGAGTTGAGGTTAGTTTAAGCTCGATTTAACTAAATTTGGTTTAGTTCATAATTCAATTTATAATATATATATATATATATAATGTGAGTTAATTTTTTTTTTTTTAATTTAAGATCAACTCATACAAAGTTTAAGATCAATTTGGTTGGGCTTTTGCTCAATAGCTCACATGCATTAGCTATAAAAATCTAAATGAGTCGAGTTATAACTTAATGCAGGCTCAACTCATCCATATCAAAATTAATCCAAAAACCTAAAAAATCTACTTAATCAAATATAAAATTTAAAACCCTATCAATCAGTCAACTAATATAAAAAATTCGTTGAATTAGACCATAAACAATATAATTAAGCCAATAGAAATCTAAAAGCAACTTGTGAACTAACATCAATGAATAGTTATGTAAATACATAAATTTTTAAAATCAAAATATTATATTATTTACACATTATTATGAACATATAATAATATTATAATATATTATATATAAATTGAATCAGTTCATGAGTCAAAAAAGTCAAATACCTACTAATTTAAACTCTTATATTTTAAATGAACCAAACATTTTGACTCATATATCGCTATAAGCTTAGCTCAAGAAGCCAATCATCAAATATATCAACTCATTTTCACCTCTAATTATAACACATGTAATGTTACCGCTGTTGCTTACACTTTTCTAAATTTACTGCTTGTACATGTCTTTATGTCGTCCTTGGTTATTTCCTCCGTTGTGTTGGGCTAGATAGATGTAAGATTGACATGATAGTTTGTCCCCCTCTACGGGTACACATGAGGCGCTCAATATGCATGTCTTGTCACTAATATCCACCCTCACCTTCCCAGAAGCCATACTAGGATCCTCCCACGACCTCATGCCTGCTACCAATTAATGTCAACTTTTTAAGCTAATTTGGTTAGGAAACATCATGTTACAAAATTTGGCATTTTGGTAATAATTATTGGAGCAATTTTCGACGGTAGGATTTTCTCACTTATTTTTTAATTTAGATAAATTCATCCTTTTAAAAATTTAATTAATAGATAATAGTTCTTGATTTGTTGGGACTCTTACTTTTTTTTTGGTTCAATTAAAAGGTAACATTGCGTGAAGGTAGTTTCTCCACCTTAGATATTATATAATAGTTAGACATATTGGTTTGCTTTTTTCTATTCACATGAGATTTTAGAACAATTAACTCACATACTTATCACAATAATAAATAAAGTCAAGAAAACACTTTTACATAGCATTGTTTAGTCGTCAATATTCAATTGAATGAAAAAAAGAGATTTTATTAGCTAATAATTATTATTTATTAATTAAACTTTTAAATAAATAAACTTATCAAATTAAAATGAGAGATAAAATAATACTTTTTAAAAAGGTCAAAAAAATAAAAGCATTCTT
Source organism: Dicorynia guianensis (assembly GCA_037013595.1). Lineage (NCBI taxonomy): Eukaryota > Viridiplantae > Streptophyta > Magnoliopsida > Fabales > Fabaceae > Dicorynia > Dicorynia guianensis. Next base: position 14,998,874 of record JASUAB010000002.1, on the reverse strand, counting down.
GCTTTAACAATTATTAAAAATCTTATATCCAAGCAATCAACCTAACCAAAACGCCGCAAACCACCTGAACGCCATCTATAGTTACCAGAAGCGAAGAATTAAAAAGGGAGAAAAAATTGAGTGTTATTTTATATATATATTCTTATACCCATATTTTTATTATAATAAAAAAAATTAGAATTAAATAATTAATTTTTTTTTCTTTTTTTAAATTGTAAATAAATTGTGAGTATATATATGAGTTTATCTTTTTCTAAAAAAATTTAACGTGTCAAGTTATGGTGCAATATCATTTTTGCATTCCCCTTATAAATGGGATAGAAACTTTCTACAAATGGAAAGCTTTTCTAAACACTTTCACACTATCTCTTAGTCAAATTGTTTTTATTATGCGTACTATTCGTTCCATTATAATAGGTGGAAGGCAGCTGTCAAAGAATTGTGTACGTGTCTTGATTCTATTCCTTTAATGGTAATATTACATGTGTTCATACACGTGTTGTGTTCAATCAGATTTCATTGGCTTCTGCTAGTTATAAGGTGTTCAATGACGATAAATTCAAATTCAAATGTCACTGCTTCACTCTCTACTAGCCCCTCAGCCTGTCTTCAGCTTCACTTCCACTCTTGCCATTCCCAAAAAGCGGTTTTTTTCTTTGTCTTCGCAACAATGGCTTTCAATGCTCGAGAGCTAAACAATGTTTCTCAATCTTCTTCTTCTTCTTCTTCGACTTCTACGTCAAATACTGGGCTGGAACCGACGCTGATATTGTTATTCTTTGGGAAATTGTTATGTTTTGGTTCCGATTGCAAATGGCATGGAGCCTATGGAGGCTATGATTACGATCGACGTTCTATGGCGATTGGGAGCTAATGTTACCGTTGCTTCTGTGGGGAATCAGGTTAGGGCCGAAGCTCTACATGGCGTCAAGCTTGTCGCAGATGCTTCTGTTTCTAATGTCGCTGATAGTGTCTTCGACCTAATCGCCCTACCTGTATATCTCTGTGTTCCCGACGTTTAGCTTTAAAAATTTGAAAATGATTTCAAAGTTTAGTTATGCTTTAGAAGTGATTCTGAGCTAATACGTTGCCTTGATTTAGACTCATCTGACTAGCTTACAGAATGAATGATAGAGAAAAAAGATGGTGACAAAGAATAATCAAGAAAGATTAGTGACACAACCACATTGTAAAAATTTTAGATTAAGTATATGTGTAGTACGATTTCATTTTATTTTTAAATTGTTGGAAACAACTGTGGGAGCATCAGCAATTGAGAGAAATTAATAATTCTGGAACCTTCTTGGTGTTTATATGATGAGAAACAAGGGATTCCTTGTTTTTCTATATTTTTACATAATTTATTCTTTGCTTTACTTGCTATTCTCAGTCATAATAGTTATTACTTATCAGCATTTTGGGCAATGGATGTCAAAATTTTTAAGCTCTTTTTCTTTTAATTCGATCTATTCAATTTTCAGGAAAACTGTGAGCTCTTGAATGAGGCACTTGCTAGCATAGCCATTCTTGGATGGCTCTGACACTGAAGGTAATTGTAGAATGCAGTGTGTCACATGCTCTATATCTGAAACTGTGACTATATTATAGATGGACCAGACGTTATTTTGTCATAGTCCTGAAATGTAAAGAATATTGGCTCCAAGTTATTTGCTGGTTATTTATTTTATTTTCTATTTTTTTTTTTGGCTTTTAGCTTTCTATTGCGGATAGTTGTTCTTTGGCACTTTTTTTGGTTATTAGAGGTATTTCACGATGAAAAATAGAAAGGAATTTTCCTTTTTGGTAGTGGTTGTTTTTCATTATTATGCGTCGTTTATTCAGCTATGCACTGCTGTAGGAACTACCGACCAACTGGTTCAGTCTACCAACTCAAATGTTGCATTGTTATACGAGAAGTTTGGGGACCTTCAGAAAATTATCAAGAGAGCGGATTCTGCCCTAGCTAGCAGCAGCAAAGGCAGTCCACATAGCTCCTAACAATGACAAAACCTTAATCGACAGTAAAGTATACAAATAATCCAAGTCTTACGGGGAAGCAAGGTTAGTAAAACTGTACATGATGTTTTGTTGTTTTTCTTAAATTTTTTTCAACACAATGATATTGTTGCTGCATGGAAACAGGACTTCCAATTGAAAAGGAATGTAAACTACTTTGAATATAGTGACCACTGATTAATGTAACTTCCATCATCTAAGTTTCGAAGGTTCTGTTTGATTTGCTGTTCTGTTGCTTTTTCTTCATCTTCTTCTCTAAGGCATGTTGTAGCGTAAGCAAACTGTTGTCATTTAATTCAAGAGGAATAATACTTGTGTAACACAGTGCCAGTGCTTATCTGCTTATCCCTTTTGTTTTTTAAATTCACATCCACCGGTTGCCTATTTGACTTACATCGTGATGTGGGGATGTGAAACCAAAATAAAGAGATAAATCTTGATTAAAATATGTCAATATTTTGAATTAAATTCCCTCTAGTGAACATAGGGATACTAAGTACTCTCTCTTTGATAGTCATGAAGAGCATTATAATGAGGCTCTAGGGTTGTTCTGGAAGCAAAACTTCACGACTTCTCTGTTTAAGAAAAACAAGTGCAACACCACAAGAATTTCTACCTGGTATGCAATTTGTTGGCAGTTTCCATGTGCTTAAAAGTCTTCAATGCCTATTATAGAAAGTTTCCAACTTATAAAGAAAGGCTGTATAAGGCAATAATTAGTTCTATATTTGACATATTTGAACTTCGACAAAGTGATGAATTTAGATGTTAAGTGTGATTGAATAATTCATGCATTATTTCTTTAGATTGTTGGTTACGTCCTGTTTAATTGAGTATTCCTCCGCACCCCTCTGTGCATTTGCTAACTTTTGTATTGCTGTATTTTTTGTTTTTTTAACCATTTCAGGTATGATCATATTACTGCACATGCACTTTTTGTTGTCTTTTAAGTATTGCTTTTCCAATTTCTCATGGCTAGAGTGGTTTTAGCACCTATTTGTTGGTAAAGACTACTTCCCGCATCAAGTGTTTTATTTATTTATTTTTTCTTCTATGCCCTTGATACCAACATTGTTGTAATTTTTGGACCATTGTGACCCTCAAGTTTCTAACTGATGCTTATCTTCGATAAGAAGCGTCAAACAGTTGTTGTGGTTGATCCATGGGTTGAATGGTAAGTTGGAGAACATATTTACGTGAATTTTTTTTTTTGGCCAATATCAGAGTATATTTGAACGATTTTTCTTTTGCTAATATTTTAATACTTTGATGATTTTTATGCACGACTGACGCCAAGAAGTTGAATGTTGCCATGGGGGTCATTTCCTAAGTGTAAATGGTGGAGATAACAAGCCATGCATATTCTACAAACCCTTTACTCATGGCTATATCTAACCTGTTGAGAGATAAATGGGAGGTGCAGTTGTGTCATATATAGAGGGAATAAAATAGATGCGCGGACTGGCTGGCTAATAGAGGAGTTGGAGCTGAACTTGGCACTCACATTTTGCATTCTATCCCGATAGAAGCAGACCAGAACTTCTTGGGCACACCCCTCCACAAGTTAGATTGCCTTCTAAATTTTATTTATATTAATATTTTTGCTTTCTTGGATTTAACTTCAATTGAAAGAATGTTTTTCTTAGCACAGTTAGATAAAATTACATTATTCTATGGCAACCTGTTTATAGGATCTTGATGTTTGATAATTTTCTATGTTTACTATAATTACTGACCATCATATGATGCCCTCAATCGAAAAGCTGCAATATGAAGCACAAAAGATAATTGTAGTAATATAATCTGTCTCTTTGTGAACATTTGATTATATGTTCAATCATATTATCTTATATTATCATCTTAGAAACGTTAAAAGCTAAGTATTTCATAGGTTTAGTTACGTACAGGACTACGTTCAGGATTTTATCAAACTGTAATTGTGTATTACTACGTGAATCCTGAACCTGTCATTACAGAGTCAATAATATGCCAAAATCATAGGTTATGCAAGATTAGCATTAGCTGCTTATTTTCCTTGTAAACAGATTTATAATGTGGTTTAAAATTTAAATTTAGGTTATAGTATTTTTATTATAAAGGCTTGTCCAAAACCAGCTGAAGTTGTCAGTTAAGAATGATCTTAGTTGCAATTGTCAATTCTCTAACCAGGGTGTTTTTTTTTTTTTTTTGGAAATTTCTATTTATAATGCAAGTCATTGCCGGGGATTGCTTGGACTCATTATAGAAGCTATTGGCCATTTGAAACATAACATGCTCACTGTTTTTTTTTTTTTTCCTCTGTTTATGTCTCTAATGGAATTTTTAATGGTTCAGCCCTTTCATTGTTGATTTTTGTGTTTATTTTAGTAGTGGCTTGTTTTCTACATTATAGATTACATTGACATCTTGCATGGTGTTTATTCTGGTGAAATCTTGAATATAGATTGAATTTTTGACATGTTAGTATAGTTCATAGTTGATTTCTGTGTTTATGTTGAGTTGAACTCATAGTGTTTTTTTTTTTGCTTACTTTAACTAAAATTTTCAATATCTATATACTTTGTGTGTCTTTTTTATATTATTTGTTTGTTTCCCATCCTGTAAAACTGGCAATGGGGATTCCAAATTTACCACTTCTGGGTCAGCTGCAAGGAAATTTCAAACCAAGGTTGAAGTCGGCCAGGTGAAAAAATGCAGTCATCTCTTTGGCCTGATGTGGCTTAATCTGAATTGTATTAATCTAATGTGCTCTACTGATGGATCTGTAATGATAATAAGTATAATATTCTAAGTTTCTAACCTAGACTTTGATGACAGTACCTTTTGAGTTGATGGAAATCTTATCCTACTAATTTTGTGAAATGAGTATTGATAAAAGCATTAGGATGTAGTAATAGTTATTGCTGATTTTCTTATATACAACTGCGAAGCAGGGAATATTTTTTATCTTTTTCTTTTTAAGTATAGGAGAAAACAACTGGAAGTCCTTTATGATTAATTTGTTAAGTTTAAGCTTGAATATTTTGGATCTACTGATGGTTCCTTTTTTCCCTTTGGTTAAATGTGAGAAGTAGCTAAAAAGTAGGGGATGCAAGGAAGGGCTCATCTGGATAATTATTTGGACTTCTTTAGAATGATGAACTCAATCATGTTGCCTCAAACATTGGATTTTCATCGTATTTCTAACTTCTACATATGAAATCTGATTTTCTTTTTTGGCATTTTTCTTTGTGTGATTATTTGTGAACTTTCTTGACCGTGTTCAACATTGTTGCCATGACAAGGGATTCAGGAAGATCAAAGTGGTGGTTCTAACTTCTCACTATATATTTAATGTTGTCTTCTACTCAATGATCAACGTTGTTCATTCTTGAGAATATTACTTCTATTTATATACAAGCATGAGAGATAACGAGTTGAAAATTCTTGCTTAGCAACTGTTGTCCTGACCTCTTTTATTACATCCATTTATTAGACTTCTTAATACTACTACCATGATTAATAATAGAATCTTAATTTTATAAGGATTTAGACTTCTTAGTTTGAACATACTTTTGCTCCTGGCTTGTGGTCTTATTTGCTTTTGAAATATTCTGGATAATTGACATAAGGGCAAATTAATTGATAGAATTATTGCTATCTTTGTTTTGATATTCAAATTCTATATCTATTTAAGGGTTGACCTCTATGAAAGTCAGAGGTTGTAGGTGAGAAATCTGAGGCTGTTGTTGAGAGACAAAAGGAGGCCCAGCATATAAATAGATCACTTTCCACACTTGGGGATGTTATCTCTGCTTTGGCATAGAAGAGTCCACATATTCCTTACTTTGGGTCTATGAGTGATTTGTAATTTGATTAGCAACATTAATTCATTTGGATATCAATATCATCATTCTACTTTGTTAATTTGAATTTCCTTTTAAAGAAAACAATTTAACCTTAATTTGCCTTTTCTGTTGGTTTTGTTATTTTTAAATTTTAACAGGTGAGCATGCAAAAATTTTGATGTTTGTTCACATATATCCTGGACTGAATGCTCTTGAGGAGACAATTAGGACACTCAAGTTTGGTAAGAGGGTTTCATCCTGAACTATATGCTCTTGCGGAGACAATTAGCACACTCAAGTTTGGTGAAATCCACGTGCTAAAGGAAGAGGTTTGGTTGTTGGTTATGTCCGGTGCAATTTTACATGTGACTTATATAAGAGATATTTGACACTTGTAATTTTTTATAGAGATCAAACCTCAAAGTGGCATTTAAAAGGAAGGAAACTGAATTGGAGCAATGGAAAGATAGACATGTTCAGAAGAATATATACTCTCAAAAACCATGAACATGTCTTTCATAAGAAATTTTCCACCATGATGGTTTCTGGGAATGGGGAAAGTTGAAAGATGAAATGTAAAAAATTAATTTTTAATTTTTTTGTTTCTTCATTTTTGGATAATGTGGAGATTGAGTTAACAAATTCCTAATTTGAAAAAAGAATTTTGGCTCTTTTACGAAATAAATTGTCTATGAATTTATTTTTTCAAATTATTTATATTTTATATATATTTAAATCATTAATGGCTCTTTTACGAATCAATTTTGATTGCTACATGTAAAAATATTACATTAGTTTTTTTAATTGTTATAAAAATTAATGTTTGTATGACTGTTGAAATATGAGAGATAGTCTAATTTTATAATTCTTAACTAAAGTTGGAATATCTCAATAATTAAATTGTCACATTACCCAAGTTGCTAAGCATTGCAATTGCATTTTTAAAATAGCGGATAGATATATTGAACAATTTTTAAAATTAATTACATTAAAGAAGTTGTTAGGATGCATGTATATCTAAAATTAATTAATATAATATCTTATAAAGTTGTGGTGGCTACAAATGAAATTCACTGTAGAGTAAACTTTAGTGCACTGGATAACCAAGTATGAGCATAGTGGGTTGCGTTGTCTGGGCAAAAATTTTTATTGGGGCTCACCATTGAATGACACAGGAAAAGAGACTGATGAAACACATCTCATTACATGATCAACCCAACCAATAAAAAATCTCGTGTTTCAATACTGCTTGTAAAATGGCCATTCCACCTTGTCATAGGTCATAGCCATGTCTAATTTAAGTGTTACATAACCTTTTCTATCCTTTTTCTTTTGGTGCACATAATGAAAATTTTAAATGCAATTAGTACATTATTAATAATCAATTTATAAAGGACAAAAGCACTCTAATATTCATTCACTATATACAGGAGAATTTGTTTGAGCCTTTTCGACATGATTTTTGTTACTAGTTTAAAAATAACATTGCACAAGTTAACAGGCTAAAATCTTTAATGTGTAATGATTTTTTTTTAAATTTGGAATGAAACATGAAGGTATGATTAAGTGCACTTGGATTAGCCTTCTAGTTGAGAATATTGAGTATTGCATCTAACACCAAATCACCAACAATATGTCAAAATTTTTGATAAAAGAGTGTTGATAAATCATCAGGATCTAGGGCTTTGTTAGGATGCCCTTGCTTCAATGAGGTCTCGGGACAAAATTTCCTTCATGCTCCTTAGATACATGGCTATCCACTAAAGAAGAGAGTTGTTCAATATTCACTTGGTCGCTAGGTGCTCAAAGAAACTTGTCATCACCTTGGCAATATTTTTGTATCATAGGGCGTTACGTATCTGGTGGACCCAATTTTTGTTCTTTATGTTGGGAGGTTTTGGAATGGAAAAACTTATTATTTTTATCTCCATGCATTAATCAATTCATCTGAGATCTCTAGTACCACATAATTTCTTTTAATTTCAAAAGATTATACTCGAGTTCAACTTCCACCTATTTTTGCCCTGAATTTGTATTAACTATTTGCGCCTGCTTTGAGTTGGGATAGTTCTTTTCCTGCTTGGTTAATCCGTTTGGGAAGATCCCCAAAGCGTGATGCACCAACTCTCCAAATTCCCATAAAGTTTTAGAGTCTGCTAGTCAGAGAACCACCCCCTCCACCCCAGGAACCTGTTACAACCTCCGATATCGACTCATCTGTAAGCCAGAATTCTTCAAAGCGGAGTATCTTTTTTGTCTTCTTTTTTCACCTTTATTTCACCTTTGCTAAAAGATACCAGGATAGGAGCATGTTCAGATTTATGCCTAGCAGATGTTAGACATCATGAGTTGCAAACATACCTAGGCGCTCCCGAATATATTGTCCTTCCCTCCACTACCATTTGTCCCCGTAAAGGGATGACCATTGAAAGCCAAATCAGTTAACCCACAAGTCCGCTAAGAGTCCTTGAAGCCATTGAGGTGGAAGAAAGAAACAGGATTACCCCCATTTTCTTCTATGCATAGGTAAAGTCCATAAACATAATCAAGGGAAATCAGATTGAACCAGATGTCTGGGTACAGGCCAGGTGTACTCTTTTTCATATTCGTCCAAGAAACTGTAAATACATGTGGCTGCCCATTTGTGGTCACACCGATGGCTTTTAATCTCCATGTTAATGAAGTTCAAGTTCATGCTGGTAGCATTCACCTTTAACAGGCGGCGGAACTAGGCAGATGCTCCCTAAACTTTTTAAAATTATATATATATATATTATTAAAAATTAAATAATTTTAATTTAATCATTCTTGAAATTTTGTAAATTTTATATTATCTATAATAATTTTAAATAATTTTAAATAAATTTTTATGTTACTTATTTTATGTAATTTTTTTTTTAAAATAATTTTCAAAATTTTAAAAATTTTTTGAGACTTTGTTTTTCTTAAATTAATAAAAGTAAATATAGATAAATATTAAAAAACTCATTCAAAAACAAGATTTTACTCTATTTAAAAAGAATACTCAACAATTTATTAAAATTTTATTTTATAATTGACACGTAATAAATTTTATACATAAAAACGAATTTTTAAAACTTAACTTAAAATATTATTTGAACTTATTTAAAATATTATTTTAAAATTGACTCTAATATTGTACATAATAAAATTAAAATACCGTTTAAATATTATTTAATTTTAATTTATTTAATATATATATATATATATATTTTGTATAATAATTTAACATTTTTTTTTATTCTACGACCTTTAGTCTGAGGCTCTTCGCTCCTGGAAAGAAAATTCTCAGTCGCTGACCTCAAGCTCATCCTTCCAAAAACACGCCAAACCCCCGCCTGCTCTCTTCCCCTACACAGGCAATCCACAACAATAAACTGTCTAGAAACATACTATAAATATCAATTTCTTACACTCACTTTAAATTAAAATACTTCACTAGTTAGTAGCGATCACTTTGGCAAAAAGAAGCACTTTACCACCATTTGAACTAACTGGGACAACTAATCTGACCCTATGTTGCATTTCAAATTGAAAAAAGTCTTATATAATTATTAAAAGAAGGTAAAAGAAACATACACACTATTTTGTAATGCCTCCCAAAAGTAATACTAATAGAATGAAAATGATGGAAATGGGCATTTCTTCTAAAGTGTATTTTATGATTTTATAAAGTAAAGTATAAACTAAACTATAATTAATAAAAAACTAATTATATACATTATCATAAATCAATTTATTGAAAATAATTATCGTTTTTAAGATAATACACTTTTTAATTTTATTCAATAATTATCATCTTAAACTTTCGTTTAAAAAATACATAATAAATTTTCATAACTGACATAAAAAAGCCAAAAGCTGTAAAAAAAAAAAATTAGAAAAAAAAAGTGGCCAAAAACAAAAAGTGTGACCAACATAATTTAGAAAACGCACTATAGCCACTTTGTTATTATAATAGAGAATCGCCATAAAGTAGTAATTCCCTTTTCACATCATATTGATTTAGTTAGAGCACCAGAATGATAACCCCAATTACCATAAGCTCAACCCGTTGTGCCCCCCTTTTCACACAAGTGGAGGGCATTCGGGTTGCCATGGAGGGCATTTAGGTAAAAGTCCGTGTAGCTGTTCTTCCAAAACACAAAAAAGCCCACCTATTTCATGTTGTGAAGACAGTGAGGAAGCATTATGAGGAAGGAGGCAGTGGCAGTGCCTTATCAGCCTCTTCGGTTGCCATTAAAGATGCAGAAAGTGAAGCATCCATAGATTTATATTCCAACCCAAAAAACAGCCCTTTTTTCACAAAACAACCTTGTTCAGAAAATCTAGTGGGAAGGAAATATTGAAAGGGAAAATACTAATTACACGTTCTATAAAATACAGTATCGATACATTCAAGTTGTGTAAAATAATTTGAGATATACTATATGTTTTTTGTTGAGTTTAAACAAAGACTTTTAGTAAGATTTTAGAATGTAAATTTATCAGCATTTTCTTAAAAGTATCATATTTTTTTGTTTCAAAATAGTTACGTACTCAAAGAAAAAAATGTATTTTATATTTGTTTTAAAATTTTCTCATCCAAATAATATGAGACTTTAATTTTATGAATTATTATTCAACACTCACCAATAATCAATGCATTTCATTATAATCCAATGATTGGACATTTGCCAATTAATTTATACATTGTATAATGCAACAAAATTCGTAATATCCACCATTGTTTAATCCTTTTCACTTGTTTAAAATCTCCTATAGACCCATAAAAAAAAGGACAAATATAATTATAATTTATAATCATTAATTAAACAAAATTTAAAATATTCTGATCTACGCTTGTACAAATACTTATTTCTAATACGGTTTGATAAAATGTGGGACACTATTTTCTAATTAAATATCGTATAGAAAGTTAAATTTGTTAAGCTTTATAATTAAGCTTGTTAAACTTAATACATTTAATAAGAAAATTTTTTTATGTAATATTTTTGTAAACTTAAAATGGAGCAATAGTTTTTAAACATGAATTTCAGTCCATTCATACTAGCTATTATAAAATTATTTTTTTTTATAACTTTGGCCCTAAAAAATTCTAAATTACTTATATTGTGTCAACCCACTAATAATATCCAATGTCTACATTTGATAGAGATAATTTCTCATGCACTAAGCTTTTTTTTTTTTTTTTTAATTTGCATCCACTAACTAGTTGAGAATTGAGGTAGAGGATATTTTATGCATGAACTTTTAGTTACATACACTTAATAATATTCTTAAATTTAAAATAGACTTTGATATAAGTGGAGCGCCAATAGTTTTTTAAGATTTGATTGATACTTTTTTTAAAAAAAAAAAAAAAGAAAGAGAAAGAGACAACCAATCACTGAGGGTGTACTGAATAAGTTGTGAGTGAGTTAAAAAGTTATCCAAATCCAAGCTTTAATTAATCAGTTATATTATTCTTACTTATTTAATGCTTGAATTTTATTAAATTTTAATAAATTTAAATAATTAAATTTATTAAATTTTATAATTTAAACTAGAGATTCAATAAATCTAATTTTTTAAATTATTTTAGTAAAAATTTAATAAATCAACTTTTTGTATTTTTTTTCTTTTGTATAAATTAAATATTATTAAATATTTAAAATTAAATTATTATATTTATTAGACACTATAGTTAGTTAAATTGTAAATGTCATCTAATTTTATAATAAAATTAATATTTATAAAAATTTAATAATTAAGTTACAAGAGTGAGTATACTTTTTCTAAACTAATGCTCCTTTATAACTCTGAAAGCAACTTATAATGTGGTAAGGTCTGGATATAAATTCTTTTTTTTTATTTTACTTTAATTTTAAAGGATATTTATTTATTTTTTAATTTATATTAAAATATGTTTTATAAATTTTATTTTATTCATTTTTTTAATTTTATATTTATTTCCTTTACTTTTTTTTCTTGCTTTAGATACGAAGGTTCGCTTCCCGTTTCGCTTTGATCTCACGCCTCTTTTTAGAAAGTCAGACACAAAAGAAACTGAAATACTATTAACCACTGACAACAATTAAAAACACAAAAGTATAGTGTCTGGATGTTTGACACATAACAATTATGCTCTGAAAGACCATAACGTCAAACGCCCGATTTCCTCCAAGTCTCCCTGCCCTTGCACCTCTAACAAACCTAACAACGGTTCAGGAAATGAGAGAGAGGATACATTGAGAAATATTTTGCTTTCATCTTAGAATGGCTTGACTCAGGCCCTGTGTATACTCCTCTCGTCTTTCACCTTTGTTGGGAAAAGTTGACCCTGAGGGATCCAGAAAAATTTTGGGGCTCCACAAGTTTTTGTAGTTAGTCCAAACTAGCAACTTAATTATGGGCAGACTTCAACTTTGCAGTCTGCATATCTCTTTCAACATTTTAACAAGCCATGGCATGAAACATCAGCAATCCCTCTCTCCATGGAGAGGTTATTATGATGTTCTTGAAACAAAATTGGGTTCCCATGCTTGATGCAGAGAGTGAAATGTCTTCCCAGACAACCTAAATTTTCAGATTCATCATGATCAGCTCAAACAAAACAATCTGCATCCATAAAACAAGGGAAAATAATTTAGTATTTGGGACATTGGTGAGAGGCGAAACTGCTTGGAATGAATATTTTATGCAAATTTCATACCTAATGCCTTTACATCTAAATTTGGTTGAGTTAACTTCACCCAAGTGGATCATCACCCAAGCTTTTTAGGCGGAGTTCCACGGCCTTCAGATCACGAAGATATAGCAGGATTTCTTGAAGAAGATCCATTCCTTTGTCTCCATTCTGTAAGGAGCCCATGCAGTGCTTTAGAAACTCCTTGTCTGTTTGGAGCGCTTGTAACCTCTCATAAACATGGTCAACTTCCTCTTCAATGGATACTTTCCTGCTATCCATTTCTTGTGTAGGAACTGAGTTCTGAATATTAACTGATTGAGGTTCAAATTGTGTTTCAAATGTATATGCTTCCTCAGTCTCATTGTCAGCTGCATCTAAATATGGGAGGAGCCTCTTTGCCAAGGAACCCATTGTTCTTCTTGATGAATGTTTGTGATCCGGAAAGCCATTGGAATACTTGTCTTCTAGAATGCTAAAATCGCCGTTCTCATTTAAGTCTTTCTCATCATATGTTGATGAATTCTCGTTCAGTTTAATGTCATCTAGGAATTGGTCATTACCACCCAAAGTTATAATTCTTTCCTCTAATGCTTTAAGCTGATCTAGAATTGATATCCTCTCTTCCTCATATTCTGATAATGAATTATCAAGTGCACTTATATGATTTACACAGTCTAGTGCCATTTCCTCCAAATTGGAAACTGTATCACCAGTTGTGTTGTTGTGGCTGTTTTCCTGATAATTGAAGACGCCATTGTCTTCGTCCCTTGCTTCACGATTAAGATCAATAGATAGCTCATCAGTGTCACCAACAATGCTGCAAGAAGGAGAGGACTCTCTGCCTCTTACACTTCCATTTTTAATTGTTCTCAACACCCTTAATTTCTCTTTTGCTTCATAATCCATAAACTTCTGCCGGTAGTCTTCCAGCTCCTTCTCAAGTTCTTGCTTCTCTTTCTCTCTTTTCACCATTAGCTCATTCAGAAGTTGCAAAGCTTCCTGATCATACTCTGATTGTTCTTCCATCATCCGTTGGTATTGCAATGCTTCCATCTGCATTGCTGCCTTTTCTTCCTGCAGTCTGGTTATCATTGCCATTGTCTGGTTAGCAGCTATAGCAGAAGCACTTCTCTCTTCTTCAAGCTCTTGATATAAAGCACTTAGAGCCTTTCTTTCAGCTTTTAAGGCTGTCTTTAGCCGTTCAATTGTTGAAACAGGATCACCACATTCTGCCTCACTTGCAACACTGTCATCCACAGACTCATCTACTCCCGACTCTCTTTTCTCAAAGAGCATCAATTTCCGATGCAGGTAATGCAGGCCATCAACAGAACTTGGAGTTTCGGGAAGTTTATCTTCTTCTACATCATTTGCCTCAGAGCACTTAGATGATTGATTGCTTGTTTCTCCATTATTTTTTTCAACCAAAGTAGTTTTCTCAACCATGTCAGCATATTCATTATCATTTCTACCTGTTTTAACTTGACCTGCATTGTTAGATTCAATTACAAAAGATTGGAAAATGGGAAAACTTGTGTTGTTTTAGAATTAAGTGATTCTTTACTGGAGGATATATAGAATTAAAAAAAAAATACTAGAATTGAGACATACAAAGGTCATTCTGAGTTGTGAATTTGTCAAAGCCATTAGGTTCAGTATCATCATCGCTTGTTGAAGATTGATCTTCCTCTATGCACTGACTAGAAAAGCAAGGTTCCTGAGATCGAGGCAGATGGGCTGTGTGACCAAAAACTACTCGTCATTATTGTTCAGTATTTAATATTTAAAATACAATCTGTCAAGGTAAATCATGCCAACCTAATATACGAAGGTATGCTAATTTCAAAAAATGAAATAGCCAACTGGGAAACAAGAATATCATGAGTATAAAGAGATAATGTTACACAGTTCTTACAAATTATGTAATTCTTTGTACCTTGTGTATCTTCCGATTTTTCTATAGCTGCTTCTACAATATTGCCATTACTGGACAAAGTTTCAGATTTACAAAGATTATTCTGTGCGATGAATTCATCAAAGGCACCTTGAACTTCAGTATCGTCATCGCTTGTGGAAGATTCATCTTCTTGTGTGAATTCATTTGAGCAGGCAGGTTCTTCAGATTGAGACAGATTAGCTGCATAATCAAAAACTGTTATTAACTAATGAGATCTTAATAAATACTAATATACAATATAATCACTCAACTGATCATACTTTATGTTATCTTCTTAGGTTGATTCTAAGTGGGAAATGCAAACAACGGAATGTAAAAGATAAGCTTTCATGATTTCTATAAATTATGTACTTTCTACCTTGTAAATTATCTGGTCCTTCTTTAGCAGCTTCAACATTGTTGCTATCATTTGATGAAGTTTGTACTGCCTCATTGGAAAGGCTTCGTGAATGTACCTCCACTACTGATTCTTGTTTTAACTCTTCAAGTTCCAAAACTGTATAATTCTTTAAGCTAGTCATACTTGAATCCATACTTTGAAGTTCTCCCATGCTTGTTTGCTCTGCATTCTCATCCATTGTGTTAAGTGCTGCCTCCTCTAAGATACTTGATTGTGCTTCATTGGGTGGATCACCAGCAAAAGATTCAATCCTTTGATCATCTTTTAAGTTGCATGATTGATCAAAGTTTGCAGAGTTAAAAGAGTCTATTAACTCCACTGGTATTAAGCGGTCGGTTTCACAAGCTACATGTTTCTCAAAATGCATATTGATGACTTCAAGTGATCTATCTTCCACAAAAGAAGCCTGAATCATGGAAGTATCAGAGAATTGGCGAATAAGATTGACAGTATTGATTGGATCCAGCCCTGTAATGGTAAGATTATCTTCCTTCTCATCTTTCTCTGCATCTTTTTCATCAGTGTGCAAGTTTGAAACGGAACTTGAACGATCCTCCGCCACTTCTCTGAGAATAAAACTTTCAATATCAGAAAGTATCTGATGCTCATCGGCTCCCCCCTCATCATCATGTTCTTCTCCACTACTATGCCTCTCTAGCTCAGTGTCTTTATCACCTTCCTTCTTTTCATCATCATCATCATCTATTGCTTCTACAATCAGAGTTCCTTTGCTTGTATAATTCTCATCACCCCAAGAAGGATTCGATAGCAAATAAGGAGGGTAGAATCTGCTGCTAAAGCTCTCGTTGCAGCAAGAGCACCGTTTCATATTCTCATCACTTTCAACTATGTTATGGCTTACCCATGAAATAAAAGCAATCCTGCGTGTCATTCCAACGGAGTCCTCATCATGATTTGGCCGAGAGACCAAGCAATCCTCGCACATGCGCTGTGTTTCCGCCAATTTTCGATGATTTGAGCAGTAACCCAGCTTGGAAATCTCAACAGCATGTGTCTCACACACAAGATCCCGATGAGAATTTGTGCCCCCCACTGGCTCCAAGATATGATCAACTCTTGAACACCATGGGCATGGTCGTTGGAGACCAACCCATTTGGCAAATTTTGTGATAAAATAACTGAACAAAGAATTTAGAAGGAGCAGGACTATTAAGACCCATTCAAGGACTGCATACACCAGAATCACAACAAATTTGTTGGTGTTTCTATGTAGCATTGTTGCAAACTTGTTGGTAGCCATCAATGGTTCCAATCTTTCTTCTTCTTGTTGTGTGGGTGAGAACTGAGAAACAAAGAAAAAAGGGGTAGGGAGAGGAACACACAGAGAGGAAGGGAGTGTCAAGAACGCATTAGAATACAGAACAGATTCAGAGCAAAACGGTATGCTTCTGAAACTTTACAGAACAAAAGATGCTGAGTTGCAGCAAGAGAAGCAGAGGAGCTTCTGAGAAACGTGTTAGTAATTTAGTAACTGTATCAGTAATGTGTACAAGTATTAATTGCCTAAAGGTCAAAATGCATTAAGAGCCAAACAAAAAAGGAGCTAAAAGTGGATCTGAGCAGTGACTGTGATCATATCATCATTATCTTTATCAGTGGTTGTCTTAAGGCCAGGCCGACATGATAATAACATCTGCTAATATAACAAGGAAGCTTTCAATTCTCTGTTGTAAGGTGCATCATGACTTCCCATTTATGTGTCCAATAAATTCATGCTTTGGAGAAATGGGAATGAGATTCATGCATATTTAGTATCTGGGGGAATGAGTATAGATGCAATGCAAGTATTTTTCTGGGCAAAGTTGTCAGCTGCTACTTTAACTGAAAACAATTTACTACATGGTTAATGGCAGAATTCCTGTAACAATAATCTGAAGTGAAAAAAAATGCTTTCCTGCAAATATCAGTTATTTTGGGAAACATACTTTTTATTTCCTTATGCAGTTTTGGATTGGAAAACACATACATAGTTGTAAAAATGTACATTTCTGCGTAGCAGTAGTTATTAAAATGCTGAAATTTGCATAAAGCTATGGTTTTAACCATTCCTATCCTGGTTTAAGATTTATCTGTCACTGAGGGAGGAAATGAAAAAGAAATAAGAAATTCTTATTCAAAACAAAAATACTAAACAAACAAAAGAAATTTCCTATTGGTCCAAGAATTTGGTTTGGGCAACATCATGAGGAAGATGGCCCCACCACCATCCATGAATGTGTTGCATGGGCCCACTTGTGATGGTACTCTTGGACAGACGCTTTACCAACGCTATGAGATTTGTTATATTTACAAATTTTTATAAAAATTTATATTACTATTAAATTTTATAATTTAAATTATAAATTATAAAAATTAAATAAAAATAATAAAACCCATGCTATAAACTTTTACTCTTTTTAAGTAGCATAAAATTTAATTCTCGTTAAAATTTAAAAGTAAATAATTTTATCTCTTTTAATAAAAATAATTTATAAAACTTAAATTTAATATTTAATTTAATCTCAGTTTAAGGTACAACTAATATTTGTTATATTAATATTTTATTAATTTTTATAATTTATTTATTTAATATGTGTATCAATTTTTGTAGAGCTTGTGACATGCATTGTTTTCCCCCCTTTGTCATTCATGCCTTAAATCTTCAATCCATGCAGAAATTTCACTGAACTAATTATGATAGAGTACCTATCCCCTAATCTTTAAATTATTCTGCTAGGCATTTACACTTTTTGTATTATAGTATTTAGATACAACTTTTTAACACCAATATATTTACATCCATTAGAAAGAAAAAACAATTAGGAATTGCGGGTAACTTGGGATTCTTCCATCAAAAAAAATTAAAGGGAAGGGCAGGGAATGATGAAACAAGGGGGTCAACAGTGGGTGGCATGATGAAAAGGCCAAATAAGAAGGAAAAGTGAGTTGAAAGAAGGGAAGAATTTGCATCGAGTTGGATGGCTGTGATAGTGACTTGGGTACTTTTTTAGGAGCAAAGCCAGGAAATAATGTGTTGGGGGATCATTGCCCTCCCTCCAGCTTTTGCTTTTCAGGTCTCAGCGTAGGGCTTTCTTTAGCTTTTGAAAAGCTCGTTCCTGGAATTAAGAACAGAGAGAGAATTATTGAAATAATCTAATCAAATCTTGGCAAACCAAAACCTTAACTAATGAGATTAAAGGAAGGTGTTAAACCAAGGTTACAGGCAGGCATTATAATTAGTTCTTGTTAAACAGTGGCATAAGAGAACACCATACTAGCGCACCACATGCACCTAATTAATGCACTTTATTTTTATATCTTCCCATAATGCATAATTTGCCAGTTTGGATATCATGATCAGTGATCATTAAGTTCAAGATTTCATTGTCATTAAAGACATATATTACTCCAATTCTTTGGCCTAAATTCTCATACCTATATTATATATAGATACATTTAAGCCAAAAATAATAAATGGACAATTATACCCTTTACAATTTTTTAAATTTCATCTTTATCATTGTTATTTATTTTGATAAATGAGATTATAATTCTAAAACATCTAAAAAAACAAAATAGAAGAATTAAATGTAATGAAAAAAATTCTAATAATATTTATTTGACTTAATTACATTTTTTATCCCCAAGTTTAAATATTATTCAATTTTAGTCTCCCTTATTCCAGTTGAAGTGGTATTATAATTCGAATGCTTTTGATTCAGCCATTAACCAAGTAATGGGTGTTAGAAAAGGAATAAAAAACAGAGATGGAGTAATCAGAAAAAAAATATTTGTATCTTAAAGCGTACAAATATACACTATTTTTAAGGTGAATATTACTCCCACTATGTTACTACTAGATTCTTTGCAATATAGCTCTAAGATACAATAAGAGCACCCAAAAAATTGTGGTTAGCAAAAACCATAATTTCCTCTTATAAAACTTAAAAGAAATAGTTTGATTTTGAGAAACGAAAGATGAGGAAAGATGCAGGAAGTGTTTGTTTTTGTGAGTGAATTTCACTCCCACACCATGGGTATTTATAGACATGAATAAGCACTTAAGTAGCAGATATATTTATTCATTCTAATAGATATGATTGTTCAATTCAAACCAATAGGCATGATCCTTCATATCCAATTGGTATGATCCTTCATGTCCAATAGACATGATCCTTCATATCTAGTAGGCATAACTTTTCATATTAAAAAGACATAATCTTTCATGTCCAAGAGACATGACTTTCATATCTAAAATTGCAGAATAAATTCCATCCTATTTCTCTCATCTTTAACATATAAGTTAAACAAGTTTTCTTTAACAATCCACTACTTGACTTGTAATGTTAAGAAGTATCAAACACTAAAATTTTCATGCATAAAGAAAGATGTCTCTTGACTTAATTCTTTTTTTAGTGTAAGTACTTTAAAACTTAGTCGAAATAAATGGTGTCTTCGGATAGATTGAACCCTTATTTCTTTTGACAAAACTGAAAATACCACACACCTGATATAATCTATTTCCTTTTATAAGTTCATTAGTAATTTTTAGCACTTATTTGGCCATGTGCTACATCCTGTATTCATGAACATTTCCAAAAGTTTACCCTTTTAAAAACTATGTTAGAGGTGGCACCACTCCTATGTTCATATAGGTAAGGTTCTTTGTTAGGCCTCTATGTGGCACTCCTCATAACCTTATTAAGAGTGAATACTCAACCTCCATTAGTTAAAATGATTTATCTTTAAGCACTTCAAATGATCTAATGCTTTCCATAGACATTTATCTATAACTTGTTTTTATCAATTGAACCCTTTAACTAGTGGTAGTACTAGAGAAAAATTTTGGTTTCCGTTATTGGTGACTCTAGGTAAAGGGTCTAAGGCCCATCCCCGTGAACGTAATCCTCACTAAATCCCTAGTGAGTCCCTTTGTAAAGAGATTTGCCAAGTTATTATATGTCCTTACATATACAACTATAATTATACCATCAGCAATTAATTGCTTGACATATTCATGTCTTAAGCTTATATGTCCAAATTTTTCGTTATATATCTTACTAAGAGCTCTAGACATAGATGCTTGACTATCACAATGAAAGGAGATGGTTGGCATTGGCTGTGGCCACAATACTATTTCTAATAATAAATTTCTTAGCCATTTTGCCTTTTTCCTTGCTACAGTTAAAGCAACAAACTCAAATTCCATATGGGAATGAGTTATGCATGTTTGTTTCTTAAATGCCTAAGAAGTAACACCTCCTTTAAGGATAAATACTCATCTTGAGGTGGATTTATTGTCATTTGCATTAGTCACCTAACTAGCATTAGAAAAACCCTATAAAACAACTGGATAATTTCCATAGAATAGTCCTAATCCTAAAGTTCACTTTAGATATGGACTCTTCCATTTGCTTTCCAATATTCTATACTTAGGTTACTAGTATATCTAGAAAGTTTGCAAATAGCAAAAGATATGTTAGGTCTTGTGCAATGCATAGCATACATTAGACTGCCAATTACATTAGCATATTCTAATTGTGTAATTGCCTTGCCTCAATTTTCTGACAGCTTATGTGAAATATCATATGAAGTACTTACTTCTTTAATTCCTAAGTATGTGTACTTGTTTAGAATCTTTTCAATATAATGAGATTGACATAAAGAATAACGCCTACTATGTTTCTTAACCCTGATACCTAAGATTGTATCTACCTCACCAAAATCTTTCATCTTGAATTGTGAGAATAAATACTTCTTAGTTTCATTCACTGCTATCATATTTGTACCAAAAATAAGCATGTCATCAACATATAAGCACACTATTACACCATATTCATCTATGAATTTAGAATAGATGCATTTGTCAACATTTATCAGCATTTTTATGTTTAAAACCATGAGATAGTATCATAGAATCAAATTTCTCATGCCATTGTTTAGGTGCTTGTTTTAGACCATACAATGATCTAACTAGTTTACATACTTTCTTTTCATGCCCAGGTAAAAGAAAACCTTCTAGTTGTTCCATATACAACTCTTCCTTAAGTTCACTATTTAGAAAGGCTGTCTTAATATTCATTTGATGCATAAATAAATTGTATATAGATGCAAATGCAAACAATACTCTAATAGATGTTATTCTAGCAATTGGTGCATATGTATCAAAATAGTCTAGACCTTCTTTTTATCTAAAACCTTTTGCCATTAATCTGCCTTTAAAGGTTTGAATAGTTCTATCAATATTGTATTTCCTATGAAATACCCATTTACATCTTATAGGTTTTGAGCTAGGAGGTAAATCTACTAACACCCTGTAGACACCTAATTTTGTCCGGCCTACTTTTCAAAATTTTAACATAAATTGCAAACCCAAACTTAAAACTAATAAATAACAAAATAAAATAAGATTAAGCCCAAAATTAAACCTAACCAAAATCTAAACTAAATGAGCCAAAACCCAAAATTAAAACACAATCCAAGAAAAATGAAAAATAAAACCAAAAATCAAATAAATTGAAAAAAATCAGAAAAATCAAATAAATTCAAGATAATTAAGGAAAAATCAGATAATTCCAAGAAAAATCAAAAAAATCAAATAAATCCAAGATAATTTAGAAAAATAAAGATAAACTCAAGGAAAATCAGAAAATGAAGATAAATTCAAAGAAAATCAAAAAATGAAGATAAAAGAAAATCAGAAAAATGGAAGAAATAAATAAAAGATAGGATAAGATAAAAATCTGAAATTTAAAAAGATAAATAAAAATATTAGATAAAAAGATAAAAGTTAGGATAAAGTTAGGAAAAAGAGTTAAACTTGAGGACAAATTCTGCAAAAACTAAAAAACTATAAAAGATGCATCACTTCACGCACAAAAGGGGGGAACTCTTACGGCACAAAAAAAAAAAACTGCACTCACACTCTCAAGAATTCTCAGCCACCTACGGAGAGAAAGAAAACACAGAAAAAGAAAACGAAAAGGAGTTGCACTCTCGTCAAGAGGAACCCCACCACGCCTCAAAGAAGACTTCACCAAGCTCACTCCATTTTCTTCCATACCGGCACTCAGCAACGCCAGCACCCAACTCAACCAGCACATCAAGACGCCTCTTCCCTTTCACTCACACACGCGAAAACTGCACTCTTGAATACCCAAAATTCCCGCAAAAACACGGCCACATGCAGAAGCTCTCCACTGCACACACATAGGACACGGACTAGAAGAGTGGGAGCCGAGACTTCGCGCCGTTGAACCCTCCACTTTGCTATTCACCCAAAACGCGCGAACCAAGCACCCATCGTCCCTCCATGTTCATCACTTTCCATCATAACTCAATCCAAAGACCCTAACGCTGGTGAGATCGACGAGGAGCTCTCCATTTGCGCCGCCACCCCAGACCAGCCGAGTACCACTTCAGCTCGTCACCCTAACAACACAACTCCTCTGTACTTTCTCCCACATCGTCGAGAAACTAAAGGCCCATCACCCCACTGCACTTTAAAAAAGCCGGCAGCCTCACCCAATAAGTGACTTCCCCGTCAACAAACGGAGGCCCTGTCCTTCTCCTCTTCGCAAGCCTTCCCACACTGCCAGCTTCTTCGTTGAAACCCAGCATCGCCGTTGCTCCGTTTCAACTCATCTCAGCGAGGCCACCATTCCTCATCCAGCACGACACTACGAAGACCCATCGCGTTCAAACCACCATAGCCACTGTTAACGCAGTTTCAATAGCTTCGTTGTGGAGAAGCCAAAGTCCTGTTGCTGGTCTCGGTCCTTCTTCCAGGCCGTGTCCAAGCTGCGAGAAGCTCCCCTGCTGTCATCTTCCATCCTAAAGCTTGAAATTTAGAGGGCGCAGAGTAAGAGGCAGTGATCCTAACATTTCATGCTGTTTTCATCAGTTTAGTCCGGGTATGATGATTTTTACATAATATTTGCTATGTGCCGTATTAGTTTTAATTGTCATATTTTGAATTTCCTGTTTTGTTTAAGAATTTTTGGTATGCTTAGAATTTAATAAAAAAAAATTATGTGAGTTTTGATCTAAAAAATATAATTAGGTTTTACACTTATTATTTTAGGTAAATTTTGTATTTGTGGGAAAAAATAAGAGAAAAATAAAAATAAGTCATATTCTTCTTAAATAAAAATTAGGAATGAATGATCATGTTGATGATATAATTATTTTTGTAATTTTTTTTTAAAACCCCGGACTGGAATAGGAAGGGGATTTTATTAAAATTATTTTAAAACCCTGGACTGGAATAGGAAGGGGATTTTTTTTAAAAATTATTTTCAAAACCCCAGACTGGAATAGGAAGGGAATTTTTCTTAAAATTATTTTTATCCCGATCCGGAATGGGCAGGGATTATTTATCAAAAATCTTTTTTAAAAAAATTTGTAACCAACATAAATTAATTAAGATAAATTAATAAGATCATTTTTGGTACCGAAAGGGCGTTTGGGGTGCTAACACCTTCCCTAAAATGTAACCAACCTCCGAACTCAATCTCTAAAACGTAGACCATTTTTAAATTAGGTGTCCGATCTCACCATTAAATAATTTAGGTCAGTGGCGACTCCAAAAATCCCAAATCAAATTTTTAGGGTCAACACACCCATGTGTTATTAGATAATAATGAATTCATTTCTTCATTTATTGCCTCCTTCCAAAAGCTAGCATCTCTTGATGCTATTGGTTTCTTATAGGTTTTTGGATCTTCTTCCACATGTAATAAAATAGTTATTTTCTTAGTTACTAGCTTTCTATTACCTTCAACCAAGAAAACATTAGATTATGGGTCTACAAAATCTGAACCTAAAGACTTAAATTTTTTAACTCTTTTACTCCTTCTAGGTTCACTAGGAGGGTTAGACACTTTGTTTTCTTTGCTAGAGAATGATATAAGATTTTTCAACTGTTGTGTTATTTTTATATTAGAGATAGAATCATTAACAAATTTGTTTCAAGGAGCTCAACATCCTTTGATTCCACAATAACATTTGATTCTAAATCCAATAACTTATATGCCTTAAAATTTTTAGCATAACCAACAAAAACACTTCTTAGAGCTCTTTAGGATCAGGAACTCTATAAAATGCTAAACAATCCCATACTTTAAGATAATTCAAATTTGGTTTTCCTCATTTCCATAACTCATAAGGAGAAACCTTTAATTTCTTAGAAGGTATTCTATTATGAATATAATAGGCAATTAACAATGCTTCTACCTATAAATTCCTAGGATGTTTGCATTTAAGATCATTGCATTTACCATATTAACTAATGTCATATTTTTTCTTTCAGCCAAACCATTTTGTTGTGGGTTGTATGGTGCACTAACTTAGTGTATAATACTATTTTCTTCTCAAAAAGAAGAAAATTCTATAGGAAAATATTCCCCTCCCCTGTCACTTCTTAAAATCTTAATTTTCTTCTCCTTTTAATTTTCTATAAGGATTTATAATTCTTAAACATGTCAAAAGCTTGATCCTTAGTTTTAATTAAATATACACAAGCATATCTAGTTTTGTTATCGATAAAAGTAATAAAATACCTATTTCCTCCTCTTGTTAGTATTCCTTTCAATTCTCATATATCAGAATGTTTTAGTTCTAACAATTCAGAATTTCTTTCTACTAAGGGAAAAGGCTTTCTAGTCATATTTGCTAGTATGCAAATTTTACACTTTCTTATTAGAAATTCTATCACATTCTATGAGACCAATATATTTCAAATATTTGGCATTAACATGTCCTAATTGATTATGTCATAAAGAAAAAGAAGAATCAACAATATAAATAGAAGCATCATTATTCTTATTAATAATTTGAATATCCCTTTACAAAAATAACCCTTTCCAATAGGCACTTCATTTTTGGAAATTATAATTTTATCAAATTCTATAACAGATTTAAGCCCTCTCTTGTTCAGCCCATCTACAGTAATTAGATTCATCCTTATATCTGGAACATGGAGCACATTTTGTAGTACTAATTTCTTTCCAAAAGTAAATATCAAATTGACTATTCCTTTTCCAAGAACTTCTATAGAATTACTAATGCCCATAAGAACCTTGTGACCAATCTCTATTTCTTCATAAGTCTTAAATTGTGACCTATCATGGCACACATGGATGGTAGCCCCAGAATCATAACACTAATCATCAGATTTGGTTAGACTATCCAAGTAAACTTCATAAACCAGTACCAATTTGCAAATTTGAAATTAGAGCTATAATGTCAAAAGAATCATTTTTAACCAAATTTGCATTATTTGTATTTTCTGTCTTTTGTTTTTGTCTTGAATCTATAATCATGTTTCGGATGGCCTTTCTTTCCACAAGAGTAACAAGTTCTATTTTTTTTCTTAATATCAAAATTATTGGAATTAGAGTACTTACTCTTATTTTCTCTAGAATTATGCTAGGATTTCTTTTCACCAAGATAGTTCACGTTGGAGTCAGGTTGAACATGTTTCTTTTGAAGCTTATGAGTTTTCTCCTTAATCCTCAAGTGCTTTTGAATTTGCCCCAATGTGAAATCTTCTGTGGTTTGTAACAATTTATTTCTATAATCATTCCAGCTAGAAGGCAACTTTGTAATAATAGCCCCCATTTGCAATGATTCAAAAATATCAACTTTGAAATCCTTTATCATGCATTTGATCTATGATACATAAATGATTAAGCAACTTAAATTCAAAAAATTTCATGATTAAGAACTTATTTGTCCCTTGTCTCTCATTGTTGTATTTATATTCCAAAGCAAGCTGTATTTCTCTTGGAGACTAAACACCAATAAATAGATCAAAAAGATGGCCAAAGAGTGTGTTTAGAATGTATCCTCTACATAGTACTTCATCTTCCTTTTACTTTTCCTTTTTGTTTTGATTTCATTAGAATCATCATTCTTTGGTTTTGGAATTTCCTTCAAATTTGGATGCAACATATTTGTAATCTTCAAGGCAGTAAGTAGGAAAATGATCTTGTCTTTCCAGTGACTAAAATTGGTTCCATCAAAGCAAACTTATTTTATCACACTTTGATCCATTGGTTTGAATGTTGTATTTCCAAATTAAGACTCTATCAAGATTATTCACCTTAACATTGTTAGAAAAGAAGGAGCAGAAAACATAGATGAAATAATCTAGAGAAAATATTTATGTCTTAAAACATGCAAATATACATTGTTCTTAAGGTAAATATTGCCCCCACTATGTTACCATTAGGTTCTTTGCAATACACCTCCCAGATACAACAAGAGCACCCAAAAAAATGTGGCTAGCAAAAACCAGAATTTCCTTCTATAAAACTTAAAAGAAATGTTTGATTTTAAGATACTAAAGATGAGGAAAAATGCAGAAAGTGTTTGTTTTTGTCACGCCATGGGTATTTATAGACATGAATAGGTACTTGATCAAGAGATATGTTTATTCACTCCAATAGACATGATTGTTTAGTTCAAACCAACATGCATGATACTTCATGTCCAACAGGCATGATCCTTCATGTCCAATAAACATGATCCTTCATATCAAATAGGCATAACTTTTCATATCAGAGAGACATAATCTTTTATATCCAATAGACATAATCTTTCATATTCAAGAGACATGACTTTTTATATCTAAAATTGCAGAATAAATTTCATCCTATTTCTCTCATATTTAATATACAAGTTAAATAGGTTTTCTCCAATAATGGGTTCTCCCCAACTACAGATATTTTGGTGAAGTGAACCGTTAACAACCTATTTGTTTATGACATGGCCAACCCATCTATAGTAAATGGCCCATGCGCGTAATACATGGCCAGGTTCTCCCTTAAATTTGTGTTGAATTTCTTTCAATTAAGGTCACAAAAGAGATCATTTATCACTTTCGAATTTATTTTTAATGTGAAGTAGAGGGTGAAATCCTAAGCATCAGAAACCTACAATGTAAACCACAGATTGGCATTTGAAGGTTCTACAAGTGTGGGAAAGAAGCTCCATTGATGACCTCATAGAACCATGATAATTAAGGGTACTGATTTTATGGTTATGAATATTATCAAGGAAGGAGAGGATGCAACTATTTGATTGGTATGACCCTGAACTTAGGAATCACAAAAAAAAAAAAATGATTAATGTTGTATTGAGGAGGCTAGATGAGCTAAGCTGAGAAAGAGGTTTAACCTCGTTACCATGGTGGTGTTATGATGTCTCTATTTATTGTTTATGGCACAATTAGTTAAATGTATGCACTAATTTGGGTCTTTATGTGTTGCTATTATATATGTGAAGTGCTTGGTTGGGGGTTTGGTATGTGAAGAAGCCATATTAACAGATGGCATTAACTTTTGCTTTGCTGTCTATGTAATTTACACCATCAAATGGCCTATTCATTCCCATGAGAATAAATTTCTCATCAGATTGTATGAATTTCCATGAGAATAAACTAGTAATCAGTATCATCTAATAGGAATCATGTCTTGATTAAGGATATAAACATCCCAAATTCAGCACATGACTTGTTTATTCTCTATCTATATTGACATTAATTTAATAGTTTAATCATAATTAAAATACATAAAGTTGCCCACAAAACAAACGATACATATTGGCTTAAAATGATACATTTATTATCAAATGAAATCTCAAAGAAGGTCCTTGTTGCAACATCATGACCACACAAGAGCAGTGATCACAAAAAGAATAGGTTTTGGATAATATAGGAATTTTATTTTAAAAAGAAAAGGAGTCATCATTAATTTAAATTTAAAATGTGATATTAGACATTAAAACAAAAGGTTTATAGAATCAACAATTGAGTTTGAAGGTTGGTTAGGTGTAACAAATGTATCAATACCCTTACAGTACCCTTCCGGTACAAATTGATAATTTGTCACTTTTCTAGCCTAAGCTATGCACGCATTTTGCTTATCATGTTGTCTTTTATTTGTCTTTTGGGTTATTTTTTAGTTATCTCATTGCATGTGACAACACTTATCCATAATTATCTCAATTAGTGAATAGTATTTAGAGCTATTATCTTGGAAAGGGCCCTTCTACCTTTATCTAGAATAATAAGGTATGAAGATAAAAAAAAAAAAAAAATCTAAAATGATCATGAGAATAAAAATGGGTTGAATGAAAAAAAAGACCTATCTTGATTAGGGTATTTAGAGAATTTTGGATTTCAAAGGGACTTAAAAAAAAATGAATTTATTGTATTAATTAAATCTCAACAATTGTTTGATAAGAGTTAGACAATTATTCTCAAATTAATTAAGAACTCGTCATATCCATCAACTATTGTTAAAAATTTTTCCTCAAAAATTCATTTAGGAATTGGAGGATTTTTTAAAAAGAAATTTGAATTGATATTGAAAGTACGAAATTGATTCAAGATTTAGGTCAATAATGAAGTATCACCAAATTGGTATTTCTCCCTATTTTGTTGCAAATTCCTTGGAAAGAGCATTCTTTGTCCTTTGAGGAAGTTTGCTTACGACATTGCTTACCTGCAAATAATAATCCTCCTTTTGTTTAGCATTTAAAAGAAAGTGATGGTGTCCAACGTAATGCAAGCTTACCCTAATTTTTGAATAAAAGAAATATTAAAAAATTAATAATAAAAAACTTAAAGGAAAATAATGTTAATATGATCAGTGTAATTAAATTAATATACTCCTGATAATCTTCTATAATATAAAGGAAATCGTTATGTTTTTGGTTATGACCCAAATTCTAAAAATAAAAGAGTTGCAGTTTCAAATAGAAACTGCAAACAAGAGTTGCAATTATAATAGGAAACTGTAAAACAGTTACAGATAGAGTTACAATTTTAATAGAAAATAATACACAGCAGTTTCAACTATAAAAAATATACAGAATACAGGAGCAGCATGAACAGTACCCCATGAACAGTGCATGAACAGTATTGTTTTGGATATGCTACTACAAAATAGTAATACAGAAAATTGCAGTTTGGCTGGTTGTTACTGCACAAACAGCAAAATAGAGAGTGCAATTTTTTGTATTTTGGGTCCTTTCTTATATTACATATAGCAGTTGTTTGGAGTCAATTGTTTAGCCTAAATTTTAGCCTTGTAACAGAATTTTACATAGTAAAATTCTCTTCTTCTGCCCGTGGTTTTTTTTATCATTGAGTTTTTTCACGTTAAATATTTGTGTGCTTTCTCTTCTCTTTCTCTAAATTATATTTTGTTGGCTATTGTCATAACAAATTGGTATCAGAGCCTGGTTCTCAATAGCTTCTACTTCAGCAACAACATTTAAGACAGATATTAAGAAATTTGATGGGTCAATCAGTTTTGCTCTCTGGCAAGTAAGGCTGATGGCAATTCTGTCAAGAGAAGGCATAAAGAGGGTACTACTTGGAAAGACGAAGAAGCTCGAGACTATGACAGATGCTGAATGAAATGATATGGATGATAGAGCTCTTTCTTCTATTCAGTTATGTTCAGGTAATGAAGTTCTTCAAGAAATTCTCACTGAAAACACTGCAGCGGGTGCATGGTTGAAATTGGAGAGTCTATACATGACGAAATCCTTCACCAACAAGCTACAGTTAAAGCAACGCCTATATACTCTGTGTATGTCTGAAGGTACACTACTAAAATTTCATATAGCAGAGTTTACTTCTATCATTACTGATTTAAGTAAGATAGATGTGAAGATTGATGATGAGAATCAAGCGCTTTTACTGTTCTGTTCTTTGCCTGCTTCTTATAAAAATTTTAGAGACACTATGATCTATGGTAGAGAAGAAATTTTCCTTGATAATGTCAGGTCAAATTTGCAAGGTAAAGAGAAAATTAATAATGATTTGACATCTGTTGAAGGGAGTGATCAGAGTGTTGGTCTATTTGTTGATAGAGGAAGAAGTAAGGAGAGATATCCTAATTCTTACAAGTCTAGATCGAAGTCTAAACATAAGAATCTGACTTATAATTATTGCAAGAAGAAGGGACATATTAAATATGACTGTTTTAAACTAAAGTGACAATAAAGGTAAGGCCACATCAGATGAAGCTAATATAACAGAAGATGAGAAAAGTGATCTGCTTTGTGTTACTGATGCTAAAATCATATTTGAAACTAACTGGGTGATGGATTCAGGAGTTTCACAACATATGACTCTTAATAGGGACTGGTTTACCACTTATGAACCGTTTAATAGAGGTGTGTTTTTGGGTGATGATCATTTTTGTAAAGCTGCTAGGATAGGCACTGTGCAAATTAAAATGCATAATGGTATGATCAGAACTTTGTCAAATGTGAAACACATTCCAGGTTTGAAAAAGAATTTAATTTCTTTGGGTACTCTAGAAAAGAACGACTATAAATATAAATGTGAAGATGGTGTGCTTAAAGTCTCTAAGGGTGCACTTTTACTGATGAAAGCAAATAGAATTGGCACTTTGTATTTCTTGCAGGGTTCTACTGTTACAGGTTCAGCTGCAGTTGCTACTACTTCTATTTCTGATTCAGATGTTACTAAAATTTGGCATATGAGACTAGGGCATATGAGTGAGAGAGGCATGACAGCATTGAGCAAGAGAAATCTGTTAGGTGGCCAGATTACAGGAAAGATGGAGTTTTGTGAACATTGTGTTTTTGGCAAACAAAAGCGATTGAGTTTTAGTTCAGTTATTCACAAGACAAAAGGAACTTTTGACTATATTTATTCAGACCTTTAAGGGCCCTCTCAAGTTTCTTCTAAAGGCAGTCACTCCAGATACATGTTGACTTTTATTGATGATTATTCAAGGAAGGTTTGGGTCTACTTTCTGAAATTGAAAAATCAAGTATTTGTGATCTTTAAGCAATGGAAGGCTTTACTTGAAAAGCAGACAGGAAAACAGATTAAGAGACTCAGAATAGATAATAGCCTTGAATTTTGTAATAATGAGTTCAATGAATTTTACAAGAAAGAAGGCATTGTTCAGCATAGAACCATTGTGAATACACCTCAACAAAATGGTGTTGCAGAGAGGATGAATAGAACTCTTCTTGAAAAGGCTCGGTGTATGCTTTCAAATGCAGGCTTAGGCAAGGAATTTTGAGCTGAAGCTGTTAACACAGCTTGCTGGTTGGTGAATCGATCTCCTCATACAGCCATTGAATGTAAAACACTAGAAGAGGTATGGTCCGGCAAACCTGCTAATTATTCTATTTTGAAAATTTTTGGTTGTCTTACTTATGTACATGTTAATGAAGGAAAGCTTGAGCCTAGAGTAAAGAAATGTGTATTTCTTGGGTATTCATCTGGTGTGAAAGGATACAGGTTATGGTATCCAGATCAGTCTAAGTTTCTTATTAGCAGGGATGTAACTTTTGATGAATATTCCATGCTTGCAAAGAAAGAAGTTACAGAATCAGTCATTCAGAATAATGAAAAAGGTGGAGAACAAGTGGAGTTTGAAATTCTTACTCAGCCTAAACAATTCTTTGTTCCTAGTTCTACAGATGGTGATTTAGAAAAGGTTTCAAAATCTTCACAAGTACAGCCTTACACCATAGCTAAGGACAGGCCAAGGAGAACTATTAAATCACCTAAGAAGTATGGTTATTTAGATTTTGCTTATTGTCTTGCTGTAGGAAAAGAGATAGAGTATAGTAAGCCTTTGTCTATTAAGAAGTTCAAGTATTGCTTGGATTTAATTGGAGTTCATAATTGAGTTTTGCTCTTAGGAGCTTTTGTGGAAGAGGTGAAGAGTTTCTTTGTTAAAGTTTATTTTTAGAATTCGTGTTAAGGTGGAGATTGTTATGTTTTTGGGTATGACCCAAATTCTAAAAATAAAAGAGTTGCAATTTCAGATGAAAACTACAACCAAGAGTTGTAGTCATACGATAGAGTTGCAAATTTAGTAGAAAACAACACACAGCAGTTTCAACTGCAGAAAATATACAGAATATAGCAGCAGCATAAATAATACCCCGTGAACAGTGTGCAGCATGAATAGTGGCATAAACAGTATTGTTTTGGATCTGCTACTGCAAAACAGCAATACAGAAAACTACAATTTGGCTGCTGTTACTGCACAACACAGCAAAATAGAGAGTACAATTTTCTGTATTTTGGGTCCTTTCTTGTACTGCATATAGCAGTTATTTAGAGTCAATTGTTCAGCCTAAATTTTAGCCTTATAACAAAATTTTGCATAGTAAAATTCTCTTCTTCTACCCATGATTTTTTCCCTTATTGAGTTTTTTTCACGTTAAATATTTGTGTGCTTTCTCTTCTCTTTCTCTAAATTATATTTTGCAATTTTATTTTGTTGGCCATTGTCATAATAGAAATGATTGAAATTGCGGGGCCTTAGATTTCCAGAGAAAAGCCTCATCACGTTTACAAATGCTTTATGCTTCGTGGTCTCTGCTTGGGCTGCCGCTGCCTCGATTAATTATCCTTGTTAGCAACCCTCTTCCATAAGAAATTACAAGTGAATCTTCACTTATTGAGCCATGAAATATGCCTCCTTTGTGGGGGTACACATAAGTATGCAAGGGAGTACTTTCAATTAGGGAAAAAAATTAGAATGCACAACTTTAGAATTTTTTTTTTAAAAAAAATTTGAACATTACCTTAAATTTTGAAAAAAAAATTCTTTAGTCAATTTTATAGTTGAGTCAAAAACAATGCTTAACTATAATCTTTTCCTCGTATCCCATCATTAGAAACAAAGTCAATTCATCATCATTCAATTATCTGTTAGACCCCAATATACACTTGCATTTTTGAGAATTATGTTTTCCAACTATAAAACTCTCTCTCTCTCTCTCTCTCTCTCTCTCTCTCTATCTCTCTCTCTCTCTCCGTCATAGACGGGACTATTAGCAGTGACAAATCTACATTTCTTACCTCCAGCTCATCCACCCCATTTGAACTATAGACTATCAAACTAAATATATAAACCGTCCCATTATGATGAAACTCCATATCAAATTCCTTGCGTGTCATGATGGGAAGCCGGCAATGCTGGTGGTATTCCATCAACATATCATCCATCCTAGGTATTCCATCAACATGAAAAACTAAAAAAAAGAAAAAAAAGCTTATGTTCAAAACAGTATACAACGTTCAGGATCACAGCAGATAAAAGTATGGAATACTGAAAGAAATTCCCAAAACAGTGGACAATACTGCGTATCATTAGATACCGGATAAAATTGTTAACAAGATGTTTACGTATGTGGATCACACAACGTGAGAGAAGAAAAGTAGTGAGCCCTCTCTCATAGTATACGCTTGGCAGAGCAAATGCTGCATACCAATAACACAGCTTTGACAAGACAAGTAATAATTTGTATAAAGTCATAAACTCTCTACTAGTGTATATTAATAAAAATTACAATTAGTATAATGATATTGTTTAGAAAATCTTGAAGCAATTAAACCAATTTTTTCATGTTCCAAATACTCTTGTGTATTTCATGTAAAATAAGTAAAATATTTTTTTTGTATTCTTTTTATAATTTCTCTTTTTCATGTCAATTATTATAAGTTTATATAATGGAAATAGTTCCATGTGAACTAAATTCTTCCTTGCATTTCGTTGATCTTTATTCAAATTATTAAAAATTCTAGTGACACACTCTCAAGAATATGAAGAGCTATTGAAGCTGCTATGTAGAGATTTGTGCATAAAGGAATTGATGTGACACTGCACAGATTTAAATTTAATCTAATAGAGGAGCTTCTTTGGTGCTCGAGGAAGATTTCTTCAAGGCTTTAGTATGTGCAAATATGATATCTATGATTTTTATTAACTTGAAAAATAGTTATGATAAAGTATCTAGAGAAGTTTTATGAAAGGTATTAAAAAAGAAAGATATTCGTATAACTTATATTTAGATTATAAAGGATATATATAATGGAACAACAATAAGTCTGAAGACTTAGGAAAGCATGACAAAAGGCTTCCTTATAAAGATTGATTTACATCAAAGATCATTTTTAAGTTTATAACTTTTTATTTTAATAATGAATGTACCTACCAGATATATTCAAGATATAATCCCAAAATGTATACTTTATGTAGATGATATAGTCTTATTAGAGGAGTCAATATAAGAGGTTAACTGCAAATTGAAGGTGTGAAGAAAAGTCTTAAAATCAAAGAGTTTTCGTTTAAGAAAGAGTAAGACAAAGTATATGGAATATAAATTTAGCAAAAGGTGAGTAAATAATAATTTAGAAATAAAAATTGAGGAGCATAGTATATTACATGTGTCAAGGTTTTAGTATTTTAGATCAATTTTATAAAATAATTGAGAGATTAATGAAATGTCACACATATGATTCTAGGGGTGGGCATTGGGTGGGGCGGTTTAGGTTGGGGCAAAATTCTCTCAACCCAGTTGAACCCAATCTTTTATTAAATTAGTCCAACCCCAGCTAAAAAATTCTTCAAACCAACATTCTTGGGTTGGAATGGTTCAGTTTCACTTGGGTGGGTTAGTTTGGGTTAGGATGGGGACAAACGAATATGAGGCGAGCGGTGGAATGGGAATGAGGTTTGATCGACTATTGAGGACCCAAAGTGTCGAAGTATGATGATTAGACAAGAGATTAGCCAAAATAAGAAGAGGCGAGTCAAGACAAGGTGTGAGGAAGTAAGGGATTAGCGTTGACTGTTGGAAACGACGAGACAATGAACGAGACTTGTAGCTCGTGAGAGAGGGAGTCAGGGAGCAAGGGTTCGAGACGAGGGAGGAAGGAGTGGTGTTGGTTTGCTGAAATTGAGCTGCCTCTTGCCTGCTTGTGCTTGTAGAAGTTTTAAGTAGGGGTGGGCATTAGGTGGGGCAGTTTGGGTTGGGGCAAAATTTTTTCAATCTGTTTGAACCCAATACCTCATTTAGTTAGTCCAACCCCAGCCAAAATGATCCTTCAAACTAAGATTTTTGGGCTGAAATAACTCAGTTTCATTTGGGTGAGTTAGTTTGGATTAGGATGGGCCGAAGAGTGAAGGCTTGGAAACGGCCAAACGTGAGGCGAGCGGGGGCAAGTTAGCAAGGTTCAGTCAACTATTAAGGGTTCAAAGTCTCGAAGTGTGATGACTAGACAAGAGAGGGACCGAGATGACTCAAACGAGGTAGGGTGGTCAGCATCGACTGTCAGAGACGATAAGACAATGGACGAAACTCGTCGCTCGCAAAAGAGGGAGTTGAGGGACAAGAGAGGACCGAGAAGTGGCATTGGAGTTGTAGAGCTACTTGAGAAAGATTTAGGGTAAGCTACGAAACAACGTCATTTTGTAGTAGTAGAAAATATATATATATATATGTAATTTTTGTTGGGTTGCCACAGCAATCCAATGGAGAGAGAACAAAAATTTAGCCTCTATCTTAAACTAAAATATTATATTATATTTATTTTACCCCATCTTAACTTAGTCTAAATTTTCTTTTTTATAGTTTGAAGCAAGTTAAAACGGTTTGACCCAAACCAATGTCCACCTCTAGTTTTAAGGCAAGGTAGAAAATGACATCATTTTACAAAATGATGTTATTTTATAATATCAGAATTCAGAAAATATATATATATGGCATAAGAATTGAAAATATATATATATAAATTTTGTTGGGTACCCGCGGCAACCCAATGGGGAGGGGACCAAAATTCAGCCCCACCCAATTTACCCCATCTTAAGCCAAAATATTACATGATATTTATTTTACCTCATTTTAACCCGGTCCAAATTTTTTTTTTTACGGTTTGGGGCGGGTTGGAACAGTTTGACCTGGTCCAATGCCCACCCCTATATGATTCAAGTTGAGTGGATGAAATAGAGAAATACTTTGGGGTTATTTGTGACCGCAAAATATCTAGTTAACTTAAAGGAAAGTTTTGTTGAATTACTATAAGATTAGCTATGCTTTATGATAGTGAGTGTTAGCTTTTGAAAAGTCAATAAGAGTAAAAAATAGAGGTGATAGATATGAGAATGTTAAGATAAATGAATAGACATATAAGAAAAGATAAGATTTGAAATGCTCATATTTGAGAGAGTAGGTGTTTTATTTATTGAGAAGAAAATAATAAAAACTCAATTATAGTGGTTTGAACATATAAAAAAAAAGATCATTAAAAACTCTAGTAAGAAAAATTAATTAATTTTTAATCCAATAAAAGGATGTAGAGGAAGAGTAAAAAAGATAATTAGAGAGGTGATTAAAAAGAAAATTTGATTAATAGTATTTTTTAAAACTTAATTTTAAATAAAATTTAATAATACTATTTAATTCTTATAATTAATTTCATCTAATAGGATAAAATTCTATTTATTATTATTATTTAATTTAAAGATGCTGAAGGATGAAATGTTTCTTCCCTGGTGCTTTTAAGAATTTCCCATCTAATAGTGCACATGTATGAGTTTTTAAAGATAGTGACTGCCATTTGCATGACTCAAATAAAACATTTCATGATAATTATTTCAGTCAGAATGACACGCTACGTCCCACACCTGAGGTACTAAATCTTGGTCATAACAGTCTAAGTGTGACGTTCATTTTGATTAACAAATCTCTGGGAAAGTAAGTTTAAAGCTCTGGTTGTGTTGCGTTGTGATGCCAAAGAACGTATAAAACAGCTGTGCAACCAGATACGAACTATATCCCTTCACTTAAAGTCAAAGAACACAAAGAAAGAGGTAGACACAATTTTAAAATATATATATATAAAATTCAAAAAATAATATAAGAAAAAAATAAAATTTATATATTAAATTATAAAGAAAAATAAAAAAATACTAAAATTAATAAAAAAAATCAGAGTATCTAAATCCAACCAGGTATCCAGTTATAAAAATGCTCAATCTTGTTTCATAGTTGACATTTGTTCAAAACATGAGTGGCTTAATTCACAATCATTTTGATAAAAAAATCTTCAGATCATCCAGCATCAAGAGAAGAAAATACTCTATTAATTGAATATACAATGCTCAAGCTGTTCAGTTTTCACATCTTTTTCCAACGTATGCAGCTTATGAGGTGCCTCCATCACAACAGCTAGGAGGATGGACAATTATCCAACTTCGTTGCTGCACCGGATAAAAGCACAGCGGTTGAGAAATAATTGTACGGAGTGCTCATCTATACATGCATCCGTATTAAAATATGCATGCATGCATGTATATATGAGGAAATTCAAACCTGTGCTACATGCAGATCACAAGTACCAAATATATAAAATCTTCCCTACACCAGCAATGATCACTTTCTGAGCGATCATGTAGGTGTAAATCCTATACTAGTTAGAATCCTTTGGAGGCATACTGTACAAAGTAGTTTCAAATATTTTTTAATTGGTATAGCTTTCATTGTCATATTCGCCATCTTCTTTCTCTTCCATCGTGTTTTCATCCATCATAAACCTCCAGCTATCACCCTCCTCTATTTCCCATTGTTTTTTCAGTTCATAAATAGCTTTGTATGCTGCAGCAGCAACAGCTGGGTTGCTATCTTCCGCCAGTCTCTGCAGCAAGAACAAAAGGCATCAATTTCACCACAGGGAAACAGACAAAATTACAATACCTGTACAAAACTGATTCTTTGAAAATTTTATAATCAACCACCTGCAATGCTCCCATGCCTGCATTTCCAAGTGTCCACATGGATGGTGCTTTTGCAAGTGCATTAGCTAACGCTTGTCTAAAAGCACACACATGGAAGGTAAAAAAATATTATTAGCAACTAGCAGGGGAGAGAAAGCAATTTAAGCATGAGTTAAGACTAAAGAAAATTTTAATCAAGTTTGTCCTTTATGTTTTTATTGTCTTGCAAGTAGCTTCTCCGTGTTATACACATGTTCCTTTCGAAATGGTTGGTCAAAACTCCGCATTTTGGACTTGAACTGATTCAACTTTGCAGAACTCAGAATCTGGGTAATTCTACTTATACATAATAAACAATGTAATTATGTGCCAAAATGATTAAAAAATGTCAAAATGAATACAATTTATAAATGTGGTGTGCTGGGGCTAACTA
This sequence comes from Dicorynia guianensis, assembly GCA_037013595.1. Lineage (NCBI taxonomy): Eukaryota > Viridiplantae > Streptophyta > Magnoliopsida > Fabales > Fabaceae > Dicorynia > Dicorynia guianensis. The sequence continues at coordinate 14,960,979 of JASUAB010000002.1, read as the reverse complement.
TGTTGGTGCTCATCATGGAGCATTGCAGTGCTAAACCACCTTCGGTACCATATTCACCAGAACCTTTTAAGAGCAAAAATGGTTTAATTTAAAGGAAAATATGGTTCTTTATTTCTAACTATGATCATGAAGTAGATGATGCTAGCATATATATTGAAAGATTGCACTATAAGGGTGAGCTTACCGAGTACTGACATCAGGAGAACTTGAACATTCTGCCAACAGAGATACACTTTGTTTACCATCCATTGCATCGAGGTCTATAAGAGTAGTGATTAACAACTCGAGCTGTTCCCAGTAGAGAATAGTAGATAAGTATTTAAATACTTAAATAATGAACAGGATCAGACAAGAACGTAACACATGGCGAAATGAACCTCTTCAGGATCAGTGTAATCAATTCCATCTGCTTCAGAAAGTGCTGATTCCATACTCCAGTAAGCTTCCTGTACACTTTGAAATCTTACAATATGATTGCTATGGTTCCTGATTCAATTGGTTTAGAAGGACTGAATTCTGTAGGGACAATTTTTTCTTTCAAAAATAAAAAAGGAAAACAAAACAGAAAAAGGAAGCACCTGAAGGGCAGTAATCCGATCAGCAGACACATCTGCAGCAAAGAAATCTATGGTCTTTCCATTCTTCTCGAGCATTACACGACCACTCATATTACTTGCTGACAGAGAGCCTTTATCTCTGCGTAGAGGACTGTAGCTCAACATAATCAAAAGCCATTCACAAATATATAAGCAGGCATGTTAACTTTTCACTTACAATTTATACAACTTGCTCACCATCATGTCTAGGATGTTTTTGATAAACTGCATATTTACATTATGGAAAGTAGATTTCTCAGTTTGGAGCTTAAAAAAAAAATTACACAAGACAATCTCAAAAAGAACGTGCTTCATAAAGTAAAAGAAAAAGTTTTAGTTTATGTTTGATAGTAAAAACTTTTACAGAACATATCAGATTACCTCCAAGGCCATAAGGGCATCTTCCATTGCACGTTGCTTAGCACGGAAGTCAGCAAGACGCAAATCAGCCTGAAAGTTATTTGTGTCAAAAGGGGAAATTATTTGGTCGCTCATATGAATTTTGAATAATGAACAAAACCTGTTTACTAAATAAATCTGACAACATGAAAATGCTATGCTCTAATCCAATGAGACATGGGATATGTGAAATGATAAGAAAGGGATGAAGAATGGCAAATAGAAGTTCAGATATGAGACATCAGAGGAAAATTACATCTTGCCACATTGTAATTGGTGACCTCAAAGATTGCTATAGTTCCTAACATAACTATTAAAATAACATATTTCTTAACAAAATTTACAAAAATATCAATAATTACATTTCTTCAATGAATACATGTAAAGGCTGAAATTTAAGTTCTAACTCTAAAATATGTTCTTAAATGCTTAGCATTTGTTATAACAGTATCTTTAAAGGTATCATAAACATTGTACCTTAGAGACGTCATGCCATCCAAGGTTTGTCCATGCAAACTCAAGTGTATATAGAGGTAAACTTGTTCTTAGTCTTACCGTTTCTTGAAAATGTCCACCCAACAGGAGTTCGGTGCTCCATTAATTTAAAAAATTAAAAAAAAAAAAAGAGTAGGCCTATTTCTGAAACAGTTGTGACAATCTATCTTTTTTATTTAAAGACTTCCTGATAACCATTAAAACCAATTATGGTCGGGAGATAGGCAAAATCTAAATGACAAATATTACATCAGGTATATTGTTACCAACATCTTATACCACGTTAACCAAGCCCATACACAAACTGAGAGAATAATAGATGTGTACCTCTAAGGCTCCATCACTCCAATGCTCATAAGCAGCGGCTTTCAATCTGGACTCAGCTTTGTCTTTCAAGATCTGCAGAGCATGCCCAAAAGGACAAAAGAAACAGAATGAAACATACCATCATGGCACACCTTCAACTCTACAAAAAAAGAAAAAACACAAACATTCTAGGTGATACAGACAGTAGCAACACGACGAAGGTGTTCAGCTTTTTCCTTGACATTGCGATCAATTCTCTCTGTATCCTCTCTAGCTCGAGCTACACAGAAAAACAAAGCAAACATAATTTGACAATAAACAAACTATAAGGGGTAACAGCAGGTCCGAAAAATACAAGTGGATAAGATCATTCCACGAAATTGTGGTGTGGACTGGGGCAAGGTACTGCTCTTAATCCCCTCCCCTCCAAAAAAGGGTAAAGGGGAAGAGAAGTTGTATCCATGCATATAAAATGGACATTTACAAGTAGTCATTGCCATTAGTGTAATAATATCAATCTCGTTAATATTATTACAATGCCCTGATGCTTCAGATAATCCTCAACATGCAGGAAAGTAATCCCATTTTAATCTCTAGTTGCGATGCTTGGTCCATAGACTTTGCTATATCCTTTTGATTTCTTCGTTTCTTTCTTTCTTTTTGTTGGGGGCAGGCTGAGGTTAATGAAAGAATGTAACAGCTCTTGCGGTATGATAGACAGTAATAGACTTATTCAAGTGCATATTTATATATTCCAACAATTACTACTTCTCACAAAAACATTTATACAGTTAAATAAGCAATGCAAAACTCAACTTGGGTAGCACATGATTAATAATCTTCTTTGTCCTACTGGTCAGCTACTAGCCCACTATTAGTTCAAAGGTTTGATGATTTGTAAAATAAAAGAATAGCACAAAATTATAGAGCAAGGGAAATGAGCTAACCATCAAGTTTCAGAAATTCTGTCCCTAGAAAAGCAACATCTTGGCGTACACGGGCATCCAACCTCATTATGCCACTAAGGAAACAAATAATGAACAGTTATTTTCATGCATCTGAACATTACCTCATATTGTTGTTTCTCAATGAAAATATTTAAAGGTTCATACTTACAATATAAAATAAATAGCTAACAACATGAGTATCAATTTTTAGACCAACTAAAGACACATTCTATTCAGTAATTTGTCAGGTCATGACTATTTAGACCAGATAAAAAATGATTAATTAGTGATTTATACCAAAGGATGCTCAAATAAAAGGCTTCTTCAACAAAGTTGGCTAATAATTGTCGACACACATTTCAAATAGAAACAATATTAGACCTACACCAGGTAACCAGAGAGTACCGTGAGAGCAAGACAATGTCATTACGAGCCCTTTCATTAACAAACTTTGCGTCGTTACAAACAAATCTACAAGCCTCAGCCAAACCTCTACCAGAATAAATGTGGCCATCTTTCTTATCTTTGGCATGTACACTGCACATGTACCCAGATATTTCAGATTTAAGTTTGAATTCTAGCATAAAAAATTTGAAAAAATAGTACATGCCATCACAAAACTGAAAGAAGGATAAGTGCTGATTTGACATAGAATAGAATTCACGATGGAAGGACAGAAAGCAGAAGGTACTCGTTCAAAGATAGCATACAGCAGAAAATATAACATCAAGAATGAAATTTAATAGGTAGCTGGATAATCATCTATAATTTTTCTTCTTACCTATTTGAATCTGAAACATCACCACAAGTTATGAGGTATTCTTTCTCTTCAGTATTATTCGCTCCCGTTGAATTGCATACGAAAGAAACTTTTTTGGAGACAAAACTAACTTGTTTTCCATGTATGCACCAAAACCCCTCGTTGGATATGGTCGATCCACCTTCCAAGCCTCTATGTTTTAGTAGTCCAAGTTCCATGCCATGCGTTGGAAGCAGTATTCTCTTGTTCCTTGTTGAAATGAAAAAGTTATGATTTTCACATGATTTACAAAGGATTGTCCTATGAGACACAATAGGACCACTTGAAACCTTGTTTGCAGTAAGTGCCATCTTCTAATTAAGCTAAGAATGAGATAGGTGTAGCCTTCGTTGCAGAAAAACAAATATCTTCAAATCTGTAGAAGTAAAACAACAAAAATGAAATAAGGACATATATTCCATTGAACAATAGAAGTAGAGGATTTCACAACCTATAAGTACTATTCTGACTACAAATATGCCATTCAACAAGACAAATTAAGAGAGAAGGAAACAAATTCAAATTATTTCTCAAAATGCCATTTGGTTATATATTGATTGGAAAAGAAAAGAGAAAATTAGACGTCCTTTGTTAAGCATGACAGGTTCAAATCTAAAGTGTCTTAAATAAAGTATCACGTTGTTAGACAGATGGTAATATTGGTGAAGTTCCGTATCATTTTTTATATAATCTTTTATAGCAGTCGCAATGCATCATTGCATTTAGCTTTGGACATTCAGGTGCAAAACTTTAGTGTGTGGAGTTGACCAGGCTTTCTTGATATAAATGAGACTAAGTTATTTCAGCAGCATTTTATCTCACTTAAGTAAACTAAAATCCATTTTAAATGTCTCATAACCCAATGGCTTCTTAGTTAGTGGATATTTGTCCAGAGTTTATCAATTGAGCCATCAGTTATAGCATTTAACCTAGAACTAAATATTTTTGTGTGCCTTGAATTCATCCTTATCTTTGGCAGTTTTGCTATTTCTACAAATTGAATTTTATTAAATATTCACATAAAAGAATTTGAACCATTAAATTTATTGGGTTTCACAGACTAAACTGTGAGACCCAAGATTTTTAAGGCCTAGATGGGACCTTGTGACAATTTAGTTCCTCCCAGTTGGAACCATTTCCTATTTGAGGCTAAGAAAAGATGGACATTAAATTGAGTCGCATGCAATTATAGAGCATTGTACCTACAATAGTCTTCTGTAAAAACCAAATACACATAATAGTACTTGGGTGCAATATTGAATATTAAACACTTATCCAAGAAGCCAAGCAAAATATGAGACACACTTCAAACTTTTAGAAGATGTAGACAACTCGAATGGCTTGTTAAGTATAAAAACCATTTCAGGCCTCTACTTATTACCTTAAAGCTTTTAGGATGATTGGTTCTTAACATGTATAGGAGCCTCTTTGACCTAGGAGTTCAATTCTTGACACCTCTGTTCTTCAAATTAAATTTTGACACAAAGTCTGGTTGGCTTATGCCTTCTCTACACTTCATTTATCAGCTTAAACTTTTAGGATGATTGATTCTCGACATAGCAACTATCAAGGACATAATTTAAATTGCTCCAACTAAACTTCTTCAGTAATCACAAGTGCTATAAAAAGGATTACATATGTTTTGCACCATAGAAATGAGCCAAAGGTCGATTCTACATGGTGGGCTGCCTTATGGTTTACAATTGATAAACACTTCTCCTCATTGAGTTGGTTATGTAAAAGAAACTCTGTAGTCAGACAGTCAAAGTTAGCTAATGGCTCAAACACGCATATTTTTCCTGAAAATGGGCATTTGATGGCTGGCATACTTTAAACTCCAAAGTAATATTGAATTGCAAGCTGCTTTTGATGGTCAATAACAAGTCTAACATTCCATCTCCGATTGTAATTAGTGCATACTTTAAACACCTTGTAATCATATACAGGAAAAAAATCAATTTCATGAAGAAAAATCATGTGGGAATTCAGAAAGTCTGACCAGGACACTATTCAACAATCAAATTAACACACAAAGGTTTAATTAGCCACACCCAACAATTATCTCCATGATTCCCAGTAAGTTACGAGTGTCAAGTTATACAGATCATCAAAATTTATTCCACCAACATCAGACTTGAGCTCCTGAAAAATAATTTTCGATAAACTCGAAATATCAAAACAAAGAGCAAGAACCCAACAGGATTTCCTAGACAGAAGTAAATGAACATACCATTTCCTAAAACAGCTGATGAAAAGGGAAAATCTTCACATTCAGGAAGACAACCAAGAAAGCAGGTAAGAGCAGAGGAAGTTAGCAACTGACCAGGGGAATGAAACGCCTAATTGTCTTGAAAGGAAAACGACAGGAGAGAAGAGAGGGGAAGTAGAATGTTCAGGGGCTTTAAGCATTAAAAGTACACTACAGAGAAAGAGTGAAAGAGCGGAGCAAGTAGGCCCAAAAAAAATTGGGGGAGTGAGAACCACAAGGTGAGCCTGTGGCCCGTTGAAGGCCAACAACAAAAGAAGTGTGGGAATTTAATTTATTGTGAATGGGCATTATGTGATGGAGGTGGGTAGGAAGCCTATCAATTTGGAATGAACGTTCGGGCTTCAATGCGATTGCTAGCAATGGATGAATCACCAGTTATCACGGCTTTGAGGCTGTCCACCTCATCTTACGTTCAGACATCGTTGCGCTGCTTTTGCTAAATGGCAAACCAACCCAATCCATAACGGATAAAATATCATTAAATAATCCGCCACTGCGTAGTCTTCATCTGCATCTCTCTCCCAATTTTGTGTTTTTGGTGATATGCACCTCTTTCCCGTTTGGGAGACTGGCACTTAGAACTTCGCTTTGGCACCTCGAAATTTCTTGGTGAACGAGAAAATTGAAACTTTGAAATGCGATGTTAATGGTACTTCAAAATTATATCAATCCATATTATCTATATTATTATAATTATTAAAATTCCCATTTTAATATTTACTCTCTCTCCACAATACAATTTTTAAAAATAAGAAATTTCAAATGATTAATAGTTATGAAATAGTTAAACGCTTTTAAACTTTGAGTAAAACCCTATTTTGGTCCCTCAAAGATGAATAAACTTCTATTTTAGTCCCTCACTGTTAAATTTTTCTATTTTGGTCCTCCAGAGATCAATTAACTTCTATTTTAGTCCTTCACTGTTAAATTTTTCTATTTTGATCCTCCAGAGATTGAAATTGATATCAATCAAGTCCTTCAATTAGGATGATTGCTAATAAAGTCAAAATTGCTGACGTGTCATGCTGACATGGCAAAACTGGCTGACGTGGCTGCTGACATCAGCATGACATGTCAGCCAAATTCAGCCACGTCATCATGACACGTCAGCTAATACACTGCCACGTCAGCAAATTTTGCGTAGTCAACATGCCACGTCATCCAAATTCTGTCACGTCATCATGATACATCAGTAATTTTGACCTTGTTAACAATCATCCTAATTGAGAAACTTAATTGATATCAATTTCAATCTCTGGAGGACCAAAATAGAAAAATTTAATAGTGAAGGACTAAAATAGAAGTTAATTGATCTCTGGAGGACTAAAATAGAAAAATTTAACAATGAGGGACTAAAATAGAAGTTTGTCCATCTTTGAGGGACCAAAATAGGGTTTTAGTCTAAACTTTTCTATATTGTCTTTATAAAATTATCATGAAAAAGTGAAAATAATAAATTTGAAATAGTTTTTATAAATTTATTATTTTTATTATTTAATTATTTTTATAAAATTATGAAAAACAAATTGGCATACAGTATGAACACACTAGTCTTTTTTATAGAAAAGTTAATTATAAAGACTTCATGAAGATTATATTTATATTAAAAGATCTATAAAAATTTGTTGACCAATTAAATAATTATGTAATATATTTAATTAATTATTTAGTTTATTTAATATCAAAGATCATAAATTATTAAACTCTAAAATTTAAGAATAAATTATATTTACCACACTTAAAGTTTAATTAAATGACATTATACTTCAAGTTTGTTAAAATATTACAATCCACTTGTTTAACTAACATTTTTAATGATCAACTTCAACATTTTTGTTATGAAAAAATTAATTTTTATTAAGAATATCTTAGTTGAAAAATCCCCCATGTAACTCACTTTAATCTCTATGATCTTATCTCAATTCTTATCCTTGCTTTTTTTTTCTTTTTATAATTTTGGCATTTATAATATATTTATGACAAAAACACTATTTTAGTACCCCATATATGGGGTTTTTTATTTTAGTCATTCTCTTTCAAAAGTTTCTAATAAGATTTTTAACAAATTTAAATAACTATTAATTAAGTCTCTCCGCAAATAAACCATTAATGGTGCTAAGTGATGTGCTAATGTAACATGTTACAGTAGATGTGAGACATTGACTTAGTTAACGTGTCAATGAAGTCACTATGTCACCATTATAATATGGTAACCATGTGGTAATCTCATTTATAAGGAATCAAAGTAAGAGTAACTTTATTTATGAGGAACCAAAATAGAAATAACTTCATTCATGAAAAATCAAAATAAAAATAACTCAATTTATTAGGAACCAAAATAGAAATTACATTGTAAGTATAAAAGCAAACTAAAAAAGAATTGCAAATTGTGAAATCCTAAATTATGAAACCTCAAATCCTAAATCTCGAACTACAAAATCCCAAATCCTAAATTTTGAAACCTTAAACCCAATAAATAAATTACAAAACCCAAACACAAAATCCTAAATTGTGAAACTCTGGACCCTAAATTACAAAACCTTAAATTTTAAATCATGAACCCCTAAATCTTAAATTGTGAAATCTTAAACTTTAATTCCTTAATCATGAAATCCTAAACTTGAAACACTAAATTGCAAATTCTAAATTCCAAACCCTAAACTATGAAACTCCCATCCTAAATTGCAAAACTCCAACCTCAAATTGTAAACCCTAAATTTTAAAACTCTAAATCTCAAACCCTAAATTGTGAAACCCTAAACCTCACTTTTGACTATCACCCCACCTAATTGAGGCTTTGAGTTTCACAATTTAGGTTTTGGAGTTTCATAATTTAGGGTTTAAGTTTTGGGATTTCATAATTTGGAGTTTTTAGTTTAGGGTTTAAATTTTGAGATTTGCAATATTACAATTTAGGGTTTTGTAGTTTAGGATTTAAGATTTGAGATTTCATAGTTTAGGATTAAGGATTAGAGATTTCACAATTTAGGGTTTTGGATTTCACAATTTAGGTTCAGGGCTTAAAGTTTCATAATTTAGGGTTTAAAATTTGGGTTTAGAATTTCAGATGTTAGGATTTGGAGTTTTGTGATTTAGGGTTTAGGGTTTGGAATTTGCAATTTATAGTTTTGAAATTTAGGATCTAGGATATTACATTTATGTTTAGGGTATTATAATTTAGGGTTTGGGTTTAGGATTCACAATTTAGGATTAAGAGTTTAGAATTTTATAATTTTAAAATTTAAAATTTAAGATTTTAAAATTACTTTTATTTTAATCTCTTACTTATGATGTTAGGTTTCACCCAAAATGGCACCATTTTTCCATATCTACTGAATAAAAAAATTTGCCATGTACGTCATAACATTGACATGACAACTTTTTTAACACATCAGCCAAGTCAATATGCCATGTCAACACATCACTAACAATGTTAACCATTCACTTATGGAGAAACTTAATTGATAATTATTTAAATTTGTGGAGGACTTCATTAAAAATATTTAAGAATGAGAGAATAAAATAAAAGAACTTTCATCTATGAAGAATCAAAATGAAATTTTAATTTATATTTATTCAACTCTCGTATTCAAATTGAAGTTATTTAATGTTATTCTTTTTCTTAACATAAATTAATAATTTTTCATCTTATCATATGTGGATATTAAATAAAATAAATAGATAATAACCATTACTATCATCAAAACTAACATCAGCTAGCAATTTTATTGGCATATATCTTTTCCATTGGATTAAGTCTAAGTATTTCTTATAATTAAGTTAGAAAGTACTTAACTTAGTATATTGTTATGTTATTAGATATACACATATTAACATATTTATACTTATCTTACTTTTTGAAACGAACAGGATGGGACGGGATAGGACAGAACTTACTGGCCCGTCATCTATATGAATCTAACCAAATACAAGTTTATTTTACCTTTTAAACAAAACGAGACAAATCGACTCAACCTATGTTAATGCCCCTAACCATTAATCATAAAATAGGATAAAAAAGGCGGTATTTGAAACAAAACAATGACAATAAGGCTGTTATAGCATCCCCTCAGATACGAAAATAAGTGAATTACAATACATTTCCAAAAAAACTACCACCACTAATGACGTATATTCCTTTTTTTTTTTTAATTTTAGATCGATTATAGGTATTCCTGGATTCTTAAGGAAGCAAATTGTAATTTTCATCATCACAGTTGCTACTAAAATATTTCCTTGAGCAGGCAATTGACCTCATCACAAACTATAAATCTAAATGTAAAATGCCAAGCTTTTCAAAAATAGCTGATTTCCTTAGTAAAATTTCCTTCATTTAGGCTAAACTATATCACAACGATTAAGCTGATTTGGCAATTGCTGGCAAACCTATCAAGAAGTGAAGCTTTTTAAAAATGGCTACTTTTAACTAGCAAGAATTGAGTTAAATGATAAGAGACTTGATTTTTATTATGGCGAACTCAAATTTAAATTCTTGCTAGGAGTGTAACCTATTTTAAGGTATTTGACAATGTTACAAAAGGGATTAATCTCCCAGTCTAAAGAATCAGAAAATACTCTCAATTAAAAAAAAAAAAAAAGGCCACCCCTTTTAAAATGTGATTGTCATTCCGGCTGCTATAAGAATTAGGTTTGCTTGAACTCTCATTTACTTACATATTGAAAGGAAATATAAATTATATATATATATATATTTGTATATGTCAACAACAGATGCATAGCTTCACGGAATGAGATCCCATACAGTTAGGGATGCTAAATATGCAATCTAAACTTTTGGTTAAATTTTTCTCTTATCTCTATTTTAATTCTCTCGAATTTCTATTTTACTCTCTTCGAAGTCACAGCATGCAGTTGCATAACAACTGTCGGCAATCCCACTCCACAGCTTCACCGAATTCCCATCACTGTGCCATGTGCCTTTGATAATTATGGTAGAATGAGCAAAGCAACTGGTGGCTGTCAATGTCAATGGTGAACTCCATGTTCTGTTTATGCTTTTATTCCTTTTATTAAATAAAATATTTAATTCTTAAAAACTTTTTATATTAAACAATAAATACTCAAATATTTTAAAAATTAATTTATTAAATTTTATAATTTAATTTATAAAATTTAAAAATTTAATGATTTACATATTTTATATAAATATTTAATAAATTTAGTTTTTTGAAATTATAAAATTACTATTAATTTATTATGTACCCTGGTTGGGTTTCTTTGACTCCAAGATATATGTATAAGGAAAAACTAATTCACTTAAACTCTTTTATAAACGTTTCATAAAAATTAATTGTAAAGTAATAAATATATTGAGTTACACAATTTTTATTTCAAGATATATGTACAAAAAAAGTAAAAAATTAGTTTCATAAAATTTATTTATAAATATTTTAAAATTAATTATGAGATATTATATTTATATTTATAAGGTTTAATAAATTTAATAATTTAAATTTTTAAATAAAATTTTTGTAAATTTTAATTTACAAAAATATATGAATTGACAAAAAATTCTAAAAGAGGAATTACTTTATATATACTTTAATAAGAGTTTTTTACTTTACTTTAATTTTTAAAAAAAATAATTTAATTTTTTATTTTTAATTAAATAATTTATTTTTCTGTTTGTTATATAAAATTAAAATTTGAGACTTAACATAAAAGAAAATAATTTCACTTCAGATAAAAAATATTAAAATTTTTAAAATTAAAATAAAATTTAAATCACTATTAATTAATCGTATAATGTTAAAAAAAATTTAATGAGTAAAAAATTAAATTACTGTAATTATATTTATAAATAACTTAAATTAATTATAATTATAAAAAAAATTAAATTATTTAATTTAAAAATTAAAAAACTAAATTACTCATAAAAAAACTAAAAACCCACTTGCTCCTTTTTGTAAACCAACATTATATATTCTGGCTTCCAAATTTCAGAACCGACAATGAAGCAAGACTACGCTCGCAACCCCAAAATACAATTAATTAGGAATAATATAGTATTTGCCGTTTGACTTAAGGAACACATAGCTAAATGTGCCCATCAGCTCCCACTGCTTGTGGCAAAATAATAGAAATTAATTAAGCTGCTGCAGAACTATAGAAAATGACATTGCTTGTCACATTTCCTAATTAATAAAAATAGGAGAAAGGTTGAACTAAGGGCATTTGGGCCCTCCTTCCTTTGTCTTCCAGTTGTTGTAGCAAGGGCAGACTTGCTTGTTGCCGTTAGTGCCAGGAGGAACACACAGGCATTTGGCACAGCACTTCTGGCAGAAAAACATGCATGGCTTCTTGTGAGATGTTGCTGAGCAACGGTATGTACACCTTGGTTTGCAATCTGCATTGCAACAAGAATTAGCAAATTCCATATACGATCCAAATCTTGATCACAAAATCCAAAACGTTAAACCTAAACCCTCTTATAGGACCGAGATCTTGAAATAGTAAAAGAGAAATAGATATAAAATTAAGATAAAAAAAATAAGGAAAAAAATATAAAATTTACACTAAAATTAAAAGTCAAATTTCTAAATCCTCTCCTATGACATTATTTCTGCAACAAAATCCAATTAAGGGAACAAGAATCTTATAAATGAACTGGAGGAATATACCTGAAGGACGAAGTGTTGCACGTCCATAAGCCTACTCAAAAATTGCAGAAAAACAAAAGATTCTGTGAGAGTTAAGAACAACTGCATTAGAAAAAGCTGTGGAGGCAGCCATAATTAAAGCAGATCAAGGTGTTTTTGTGTACTGTTGTGTACCTGAGCGACATTGGAGAATGTAAGCAAAAGAAGCAAAGAGAGGACAATGAGGATGGAGGAGTAGGGACGTGCTGCCATTGCTGTTGCTGGTCTGTCTGAGACAGGGGACAAGGGAGGGTTTGGGGAATGAGTGTAGAATGAAGCAAAAACGAAGAAAATGGAAGGCTATTTATAAGAAAGAGCATATATTAAGGGAGGCGGGAATCTTGCAGTGTGATTGCCATTTGCTGTAACGAAAAATGATTCAACTGCAATGTTAAATGTAATGCGTGGTTTAAGGCGTTGAAAAAGGGAGATTGGGAATTGAGAGACGCGGCATAGAATACAAAATACAAAGGACACCTCACGAGAAAGTAAGCGATAAAAGCGGCGTGTCTCTTGTTTCATTTGTTCTTTGTTGCTTTTGTCAACTCTGTAACATGCTGGTTGGTCCCCTTCCATTTCTTTTGCTTTCTTTTCTTTTCGAAATCCACAATTTGCCCTTTTCTTTCTTCAATTAAATTTTACACATTAAATTATAAATTTTAATAAATTTTACGATTCATCTTATTTTTATAAGTATTAAAATAATTATTTAATATTTAAATTATTTTTTTCAACATTTTTTATTTTTTTAAAAACTATTAACAATTTTTTAAAAAAATTTATTTTTTAATAAAATTTAATAATATTATTTAATTTATATAATTAATTTCACCTAATAAAATAAAATATTATTTATCATTATTATTGTAAAATAATAATAATTGTGTCGGGGTAGAAATATAACTGCAAGAATTGTGTGACCACTTTTCCACAATAACAATGATAACATAGTGGTTGGACAGTTAAGACCAAACATTTCGGTTGATCTCTCAATAATGTTTGAGGGGATCACAAGTATGATGTTATAGTAATGCACTATGACAAATTAAGATAAGAAGTTTGGTTTTTTATATTTTTTTTAATTTATGGACTGATAAGTCACTAATTAGTTAAAATATAAAATTTCAAAGTGGACAATCCCAAAATAAAAATTAGATTTCATTTCATCATTAAGTGTGTCAATATTTTTACATTGCCTTAGGAAATTGGAATTTTTTTGGTGAACAATGATTTTTCAATTTGCAAGTAGGATTATAGTACATTTTCTTATGTGGTACGTACGGGTGGGTACATGTGATTGAACATGGGCTTCAAGGTTTATGCACGGATTCATGAATTAAAATAGTAATAAATTATTTCTAAACCACAGTCTCTATAATAATATAATTCATACGATATAGATCCAAGTTTTGTCAATGTGGACAACGCATCAACATTAAAAAAAATAATAAATTTAATTAATTTTTAAAATTTCGAAAGTTCTGAATAAATTTTTTAATAAATCCAATGATGTATTTATACACATTAAATCATAGATATTCTACGCAATAATATGATCACAGTTCATAGTTTACTGACTGAATATTATATATAATTTTTTTGGTAACCATATAAGTTTATTTTTAGAGTAAATTATTCACATTTTTTCTTTAATTTTTTTTTTGTAGATGACAGTTAAAATTTTAAAATTTTTCTATATTCACAAATTAAAATTTATAAAAAATTTAAAAAATTTATATTATTGAATTTATTAAATTTTATAAATTAAATTATAAAATTTATTTAATTTAACAACTCATATGTATTTTTTAAATTATTTATGATATTTTTATGTAGGATTATTATTTTCAAAAAAACTTATGGAGGGAAGCAAATTTTTCTGGTGGTTGGTAAAAACATAATTATATGATATCTTTAGTAGGAATATTTGTGGGGACAATTGCCCCACTTGGATCCACACAGTTTCTTCCCTGATCTCAATAGTGAAAGGTCACGAACCCAGAGGCAGATGGACTATTTATGGCTTTTTTTTCTGAGAAATAGAATAATTACAATATACTAAATACATCTGTGGTAGAATTTTAAAGTGATGGAGATAATTTGAAAAAGAGTAAAATACATATATTATGGCTATTGATTATTTCATTCTCTGAAAAAATGACTTATCATGACTTCATATAATAGAATTGCATAAATCCCGTTTAGTTGCTGGAATTGAGTATGGAATATTTGGTTCTAGAATTGAAATTGAGCTAAATTCTTCACGATAAACATTTTAATCCTAAATAAGTGAGAATTTAAAAATTGTTATAATGTATAATTTCTTATTGTCACTGCTATTATTATTATTTTTGCAAGACCATTATTAATATTATTATTATCACAATTAATATAATTTTAATTTTAAAAAAAATTGAGATTAAATCTAAACTTCAAACCAAATCGTAGAAAAAAGAGATCCTAATAGTTTGTGTCGCTGTATTTGACAAATTTAGCATCGACCCACCAAGCACAAGTTGGCAATGGTCGATTTGGGTTGCTTTGGGATGGGAGATATTTGATGCTTGAACTTGACTGAAGGCAAACCAAATCGACCAACCATAACCGTTCTAGCCCGAGAAATGTGCTTTAGCCTGCTCATTCCAACACAAACATGGAGAATTTTTTTTTCTACATGGTATATATTCATTTTGTGCATTGCACTGATGAGATTCAACAAATAGTTTGATAAATATTATATAGCAAGACCTAAAGTAAAAGAATATCATAACCATTTATTTATTTTGATGGATTACATACAAAATTGCATTAATTTTCCCACATGTACAAAGATGGTACTTGTCCATTTGTGAACCATTTAGCATGCCAGTCTACCAGTTAAGAAAGTAAAGCTCAGATGTGCGGACTTCCTATTCATTTAAATAAATAAAATAAAATATTGAAAGTTGTGAGTGAATTGATAATTGCAAAAAAAAAAAAAAATGTGTATAGAATGAAATGTTTTATAGAATTTTTAATTTTAATTTTGCCCCAGGAGCTCTATTTAAAGCAATGATATTCAGACTTGGAGATGTACCATGGAACTTAAAAAATGGGAAAACGTGATTTGGAAATTGATCAAATCATTCACTTGAGGCCAAGGTGCGTTGCTAAACCGGTAAACCTAATCATACGTAAAAGTTGTTGGAGTTCAGAATTTGTATATTTTCAAAAGAACCTGCCAACCATTCGCCGTCAAATGTATAATTTTTGGAAAAGCTTTGCCTAAATTCAGTTGCAAGAGTGTCATATCTTCCCCTCCGGAAGCCCATTAAATAATTTAATAACGACAAATATAAGTAAAACAAGAATGAGAACAAATGAGAATTAGAAAACTTTTAAGAATTTGCAATCAAGCACATACGGATATCACCTCAATTCCAGCCCATTTGGCTTTATCTCAAACTCTATATAACAAGCCCCTGTAAAATTGGTTATGAAAGCAGATCAATTCTTCAATTGACTTGAGACTTAAAAGGTAAACACATCCAACCCGTGTAAACGGCCAGCCCTCTAACTTTCATGGCCGTTGTTTCTCCTATTTTTGTCTAATTTCACTATTTCAAAGACTGTAATAAATTATCCGTTCTCTCCCCACTTTACTATGGTCATGTGCTAAAACGACAACAGCTGCACATAAGCAGAGAGTGGGCCATCGGTCAGTTGCCAATAAACCTCTCCACCAAAGCAACTCTGAAAAACTAGAATAAGTTCAACATTTCAGAGAGGCTCTTATAGTCCCAGGAATGCATGTTCTGGGACATGATAATGGTACCAACAGCGAGTACAATAGATACAAATGCCATGCCCTTCATGCATCTATGGCTTTCTGACATTCGTCCCAAAATGAGCTTGCAGCACTTGTCTGCATCCTTCAATAATTCATGGCGAGCACCATCATCCACCTTGGCCAAGGCCTTCTCATTCTATAAAGACAAGCTTAACAGGTGAGCTATGAACTTGATATTCTCAACATTTTATTTACGTTATAGTAATTTAAAATTACAATAACATGCATCCTCAACAAAGTGAGTGTATAATTCCTTCACACCAGATAACTTCAGTACCCTAGAATCACATGGCCTTGTTATCTGTTTGACATTGAAGTCTAACAAGAACATTCTACAAGAAATCAACAAGCTTTGCACCAGGGATGGAACGATTTAAAGAAAGGAGAGGGTTAGCTCCGGTTGTGTAACCACACCAATGGACCCAAAAAAGAAAAAGAAAATAACAACCGTACAATTATGAGTTGTTGCTTGTTCAATTGACCATTTTGTGATGCCTACACTAGTAATAACACACATAAATATACAGACATCCACACCTATAATCTCAGCTTTCACGCCTTGCTACCTACTCTATGCTTGAACAGTTTCATGTGTTTTCATGTTTACAGACAGCAAAGCACATGGATCTGTATTATGAAAATAGTTTACCTTCTGCCTGAAACTCTTAAGTGTTTCCCTCAAAGGATCCAGAGTAGAATGCTTCACAGAGTGTTCCTTCCATTCTTCAGAAAGCTTTCTCAAAACAACAGCACTTGCTTCTAGATTATCCATATAAAGCGTATCCTGTTCCCGGACAAAAATGAGTAATACAAATTTTTGCTGGTAAAAGGTAGAGGTGGCCTTTAATTAACAAAAACTAAATTCTAAAAATTTATACTTTTGTACTCACCCATTGCTTGTAACATTCAGGATTTTGAGTCAAACACCAGATAAAAATGCCACTTGCCTCCCTTGATAGGTCAGGATTAGCTGTAAAAGACTCAAGAATTAAGTTGCACACTAGAGCACTACTAAAGGTAAGAAAACATGTGCATGTGCAAACTAAGAGTAAGATAAACAATGTGAATCTACATAAAATAGTCACCAACCTTCTCCAGTAGATTTGATTGTGAGGCTTACTATCTGCCGTGCAAGTTGCTTTGCTGCTTTGCTCCCAGGGGAACCCGCAAGGGCTACATCTTTTAATGTTGGATAAACAGCTTCAAATCTCTCAGTTGCCTAAGAAAAATATACAAATACAAATAACAGCGAGTAACTATAACTGATAATTGCAATGCTGGGTATCATAAAGTAGACAATACTTTTATCAAAAACATCTACCTTGACCCGGGATGAAGGGAGAGGGAAGGTGACTCTTAATAGAGAGTCAAGAGTGGATGGCGGCACAACACGCTCCCCCTTTCTGACAGCACCATTTAATAAGATTGAACGAGCTTTAGGAAATGACAAAATTCTGCCCAAAATAAGAAAAATTAGACAGTTAAAAAGTTTTTATTAAAAGGAAGAAGGAGTTGCATGGACTTGTGTTGAATCTCAGGTTTCTTACCTCTCCACCAACTGTAAAATCAAGTCTCTTGACTGTGGATTACAACCAGAATTGCCATGAACCATTGGCAACAGAAGAGAGCACCACAAGTACAACCCTGTAGGCAAGTCTCCTTGAGAAGCCTATGCAGATCAAAATCCAGCTCAAATTCCATACAAGCAAATTAAACAACTGGTATAAGCCAAATCATGTAGAAAAGCAGTCACCTGAGCAATCACCCAAACAGTGACAGGGAGTTTATCTTGTCCTTGATATTTTTGACTCTCCTTCATTACAGGCAATAAACTGACCATTACATCAGGTTTTCGTCTAAGTACCATAGCTAATACTACAAATATGGCGACCTGCAGGACAAATGATACACCATACTCACAACATTTCTTTTGTTGGTGCCAGAAAAAGCGAGGGAGGGGGGTTCCAAATCAAATTTCTAGTCACCCAATCCAAGCTATTTAGCACATAAGAAACACATCATTGAAGCATCTAATAATTGATTACAAGATATAATTACACAAGCATATCGACGAAAATAATCAATCTACAACAATTTGGTAAATATTCTAGAATTTTAATTATTTTCTGTAATTACTAGGAAACCAAATATCTTCTTATTACCAAGAATTAATCAAAATATTAACTAAGTCAGCTTTAGCTGAAATCAAATTCATGTTCCAGGCTTCCAGCTTGTAATCATGATAACCAGTCAAAGAATCATTGAAAATTCTTTAAAAATATTCAGACAAGAGTACCATTAATTCTAGAACACCAAGAACTTGATGTTAAATCTTTTATAAAATTTCAGAGTGTTAATGGAAGTTCATCATTGACCATTCACCAATTGATACTTTCAAAATTGATATTTTCGAATATTCCAGAAAAACCAAAGAAGAAGCCCACAAAAATGAAAATGATATTCTGATACCACCATTACTGTTCAAGGAGTTCTGCTCCACCCACATCCAAATCTTCTCATTTTTATCCCTACCAATCTTTTGAATCACTCAAAATGTGGACCTCTTAAATTTTTCTGAGGAAATTAACAGGTCAATTTAAGAGAAAGACACACTCTGTGGGGCCCATCCTTCAAAAATCATGCGGGACCCAGTGACGGTGCTTAACTCTCTTTGCAAATTTTGTTCTCTTGCCAAAACAGACCCATAAATTTCCTCAAGCAAATTAGGGGATCCAAATCCACATCTCTCAATGTAACGTGATATCCTAGGATGCATCAGATGATTACCCCATTTTCAAACATTGTAATATTGCACCACAGTTGGTTCCAAAGCTCAGGAATCACATTTAGATTATGAAAACTGTTAAGGATCAAAGACAACCCCTCAAAACTAATCAAGAATTTAATTTCAATTGCCACTGTATCTCACAGTAAACACTGAAACCAATTTTTTGAAGGAACTAAGACAAAAAAAAAAAGCAGTCATACGGTGAATGGAGGTAGCTTTACTCCATTCAGCATTCAATTAAATTTAAGTTATCACGCAAAGACTAACAATAAACATAACAGGCATATATATGTTGTATTCCAGATATGCTTGCATACGACTGAATAAGAGTTCAGACTTCAGAATGTGAAATGTGAAGCAATTGTTTAAAGTGAACAGCATATTTCCTTTTCACTTTAAAGAGTATGCAGGAAGCTAAACTTCATACTATTCTGCATACCTAAGAAGCTTGGCAGTTGACTTAGTAGCTCTTATCAAGCTTAAAGATGCACCTAATACACAAATAGATACAGAAGAAAGAAGGAACAATGTTTGACTGGCACCCAGGTAAACTGTGAACTGCGAAAACAAACTGTGTACCAGAAGCTCAACTTAATCACATGACAGAAACACACATTCATTGAATGTTTAATGATTTTGACTATGATTTCCAAAACAATTATTGTGTTGCACGTGCTTCCCAAAAATAATGCCGTCATCCACAATATTGAAATTGAAGATATTCCTGATAGAGAATACCAATTAATAAAATTCAGAAATCAATCAACTAGAAGCATTTACAAGTTAAAACCCAGAAAGTAATATAAAGAACTCAACGAGCTTTAATATTTGAAATGACATGTGTCATAAAATAGCAAGTCGACTAACAATTTATAGACAACTATATTAACATATTGAAATCAAGCTTATAAAATTAATGCCGAAATTCTAGTAACAACAAAGGGCACCAAAATTTCTGGTTGCCATGGGCATCAAACAATAGTAAGATTTAATGAAATTCCAATTCAAACAAGGTTAAAATTAAATTTACAAAAGAACTCCTTACAATTTAACATCATCAGTAAGAAATCAAGGTCAATAATGTGCCAATGGACCAAAAGTACTTCGCAGAAGAACTTTGAAATAATTACAAAAATTCACTTGTTTTACTGAAGATATATGCCATCAAGAGGGAGAAACCGCTCTACAAATTTATCATATTGATGTCAGAAATAAAT
Organism: Dicorynia guianensis; assembly: GCA_037013595.1. Taxonomy (NCBI): domain Eukaryota; kingdom Viridiplantae; phylum Streptophyta; class Magnoliopsida; order Fabales; family Fabaceae; genus Dicorynia; species Dicorynia guianensis. The sequence continues at coordinate 14,940,675 of JASUAB010000002.1, read as the reverse complement.
ATCTTAAAAAGCTACCTGAGATTTCGATGATGCTTGCTGAACAACCTTTTTGGATCCCTTAGCAGGTCCCTGATGACTGGCGAGGTCTGCAAGAATGCCGTCCAATGACCATAACACAAAGGACCCAACTGCTTCCTGAGATCGCTGGCTAATCCAGTCAGTCGATATTTTGTAAATATCCTCAGATATATGCGAAAGAGGAATCTATTTGGGAGGGAACAAAACAAATGATAAGAAAATCTTAAAATAATCATGCATGGATTACTAGTATTTAAACAAACCCAACAAAAAAAAGTTAGCAGTTTCAACGAGGTCCATACACCATATAACAGATTTTATATTGAAATTCACCTACTAAAGGACAAAAATGTCGAAGGACACAGGATTCAGCAACGTTTTTCACAAACACCTGACGGAATAAGCTCAACAATTGCTAGAGTAAACGCTTTACGTTAACTTCTCAAATTATTGGTAGAACACACACATTCAAGATAACTATTACCATAGGTCATTAGCATAAAAAACAAAGCCTATTTTCATCGGCTTGCATATTACAACAGCAAAAGGGAAGTTAGAACAAAGTTCGATCCAGCAAAGCTGACGGCTTTTGCTCACAATTTAAACTTATCGATGTTTTTTCACCTAAAAAGAAAACAGCCAAAACATTTTTTTTTTTTAAAAAAAAAGGAAGGAAACTCACATCAAATATCTTTGCAACGGTAGACTCTTTGAACGTCTTCAACCATGGAAATTGAGCTACACTCACTGACGAGAATGCACGAGCAAAATAATCAGCAAATCGCATGAGCTGGATATCATGCTGTGTATCATATGTAACCTGGGTAAATAGCATATTACGGTCACTAAAATTAAATTCCTTTCCACATTCAATGAACAAAAATTAAAATTCAAATCCTAATTCAAACGGATCAATTACCACTTCAACAAAATTGGAACACAATCGAAATATCGGCACTCACATTAATGTCAGCGAGAAACGAACTGAGATGAGCCGCATTGATTTTAGAAGCAGCCTCCACCACCGTCACCTTGGGCTTCTTCGGCTTCTTCTGCTTGACCTTCTTCACCTCGGCAGAGCCGTTGTCAACTTTCCCACCCTGGCCTTCTGCATCGCTATCGTCATCGTCATCGGAATGCCGCTTCGATCTGCCGGCGGGGGCATCTCCATATTCCGCCGCGGCGACCATCTGAGCCTCCATAACCCGGCGGCGGCGGTCCTCAGAATGCTGCTCAATCGAACGGAAAACATCAGTGGAAGAATGAACATCGTTGAGGAGGAGACCGGCAGAATTGTCCGCTGGCAAAGGTTTCGAAGACTTGCGATTGCGTTTCTGATACGACACCGTTTGCCAGCCATGGGCGTCGTCGTTTTGTCTTCGGTGGTTTCTCTCAGCTTCTTCTTGCGCTCTGAGAATGGATTCGATGAGAGCTGAATTCTCGTCCATATGTAGAATCAGAGACTCAGTGTCTCTCTAAAAGCTAAAACTTGTCTTTGAATAGCAGAAAGGGTTACTTCTTCTCTCTTCTTGTCGAGGAAGGGAGATAGAGAGATCGATAAGAGACGAAGACAGGGACAGTGAAGGAAGAAGAAAAGATTGAGAAATAATGAAAGAAGTTGATGACAGAGAAAGGGACACAGCGTCAAAGGACACGTGGGAGTAGCAATATATTTTACAAGTCACTTTTGACATCATCTCAGGCCGCGAATCACGATAATGCCATTATCCATTCGAGTTGCGATGAAGATAAGGACATCTCTTCATACTATTTTTATTAATAAAAATTTATTAAATTCATTTAAAATCTTAAATTAATAAATTTTATTATAAAATTTATTAAATTTAAAAACTAACTCATATTTTATGAGCATTAATAGTTCACATTTAATAAAATTATTTTTTCTAATATTAGTGAAACTACTTTGATTAGATATGTTACCTATTTGGATATTATGTAAAATAATTAATTTTTATATGTAAAAAAGTGTATATAACTTACATTACAATGCTATTATCCATTTGAGTTTGTGTGAACATAAGGAGATACCTTCATACTTTTTTATTAATAAAATTTTTTTAGATTTTAAAATCTAATAAATTTTAGAACTAACTTATATTTTATGAACATTAATAGTTTATATTTAATAAAATTAATTTTTTAATAATTAGTAAAACCACTTTTATTCATGAAGATATGTTATATTATGTAAAACAAATTTTATTCCACATTTAAAAAAGTGTATACAAGTTATAACTCTTATTATTTTTATAAAAATATTTTTATTATTTGTTCTATTAAACAAAACTTATATATATTTTTAAGAATTTTATATAAAAGTAAAAATATTTACAGCTAATTCAAACAACATGTAATAATAATTTCTTTGAATAAAAAAATTGATTTTTGAAGAGTTTTTTTTCTTTTCATCCCATCATCCGTATTTAGGTATCTGAGACTAAGATGATGCACTGTTGGATTTGTAATGCTGAAGTAAAATAATCCTAATTGAAATATGAAGTAATTACGTGTAAAGGTAAAACATTTGATTAATAGCATGTATTTAAAAAGGGTATATATTATCTTAATTAATATATGTTTTTTAAACACCAAAAAATTTCATTTTTTTTATAAGGTAGAATTTCATTAATAATTGGAAGGAGAGTACAACATATGAATATTTCCACCTTCATCAATAACATATATGTAGCAAAAAGGCATATATCATCTTAATCTTTATGATTTTATATTTTTGTAGGCTTCATCCAAAAGCTTAACACCTCATCATCGTCTTATTGTAATAGATAAGTCAAAGAATGTTACGTAAATATAAAAAATTTTGATAGTTTCTTCAGAAATATTTATATTTATACTTTTGTTTCATTACCCAACCAAAAAGTAAACCTTAATTTAATCCTTAAAAGGCACAATTGATATTAGTTAGATTTTTAAAGGAAAATACAATCAATTAATGACCCTTCCAATGTTAAAATAGAATATCACATCGATGTGATAGTCAATTTATACTTAATAAGCCAATCAAAATTAGACATGGCAACTGTATATGTCTAAAAACAAATCCAAATATAAACCCATAAATCCCTAAATTCCACATAACCAATTGTTGGAGGACATTGAGGATGATGACTTAACTTCTAAGAAGATATATCTAATTTTGAGTTTTGAATCATTTGTCATTTTTGTTTATTTTGATATTTTTATGTATTTTTTTTAGTTTATATTAAAATATAGTTTTTATGAGTCTCATCTTTTTTTTTAATTAACTTTTTTCTTTCTTAATTTATATTTATTTCTCTTTTACTTTTTTTTTATTTTTAAATCCTTCAAAGATAAAGGATCCTTATCCTCAATTTCGAGACACTCTCAAAAAATGATGGTAACATGTTGGTTGAGAACATTTCTTGGAAAATGCCAGTTGTATGTTGGGGTCTACTACAGAATTTATTGAAAAAAAAAAGAAAAAAGATGAAAATATGAAAGAATGTATAGTATATGCACAGAGTTTAGGTATGTACGTATCATTATTTCATTTCTTTGGGGAATGCCGAAGTTGATGGAGATATGTTATTCACATACACCATGAACAAGGATGCCATAGTGTATGTTTAAGCTTTGCTTCTCTCCCGTTTTAGGGTGCATTTGTTTTGATAGAAAATCACTTGCATTAGAAAATATTTCTGCTGAAAAATATTTTCTTATAACACATTTTTTTAATAGTTTGGTGTTAATAAAAGAAAATATTTTCTAATGTTTGTTGTTGTTGTTTTTTTTTTTAACGGTAGGGAAGGGCTAAAAGCCACAAACCTAGAATTAGCTAATATAAACAACCCTGGAGGTACATGAACCTACTGCATTAGCATACAGCAATCTTTGAAGGCCCTGCAGTGCACTGTGGAAAATGTGGAGTCCATTGGTCTCTGTTGTAGCTTGATTTGTCCAACTAGTCAGCACATCTGTCGGCTTCCCTATGTACGTTGAAAAATGTTTCTTATTTACAAAGGAAAATATTTTCCCTGTTTCATCTCAAGTCCAAGACCATGGCAGTAGCTAAAGAACGGCAACAAGAACCAAATGCCTCTCTCTTTGTTGCAAGTTGCAAGAACAGAGGCGTGGAAAAGGAATGCAGAACATTTAGTGCAAATTAAGTAATGGCTTAATCATACTTTTGATCTTCATAGTAAAGAGATTGTTTAATTTTGGTCCCTTGCTTCTAATTGTATTAATGTGAGCCTTGAACTTTTAAAATTGTTCAATTTTTATCCAACATTAAACATATAATATAATATGCTAAGTTGGAAATCAGAATAGTGAGGTGGACCATTAAGTGCTTACGTGGCACATTATTTAATATTAAGGAATTGTTGCTATGACAAACACATATAATTATCTTGCTTAGTGTCAAAAATAATAATATTTAAATTATAAAACACTTTACCTAAATCTTAAATCATAATTTTTAAGTTTCAAATTTTAAAATCTTAAAATCTTAAACTAAAAAATTTTTAATCCTAACTCTCAAAATGCTAAACTCTTAAAATCCTGAACTCAAAACTCCATTCCTTAAAACTTAAAATCCTAAATCTTTAACCCTAAAATCTTAAGTTTTAAAACTCAAAACCCTAAATTCTAAACCTCAAAACCCTAAATCCTAAACCCTAAAATCTTAAAATCCTAAATTTAAAATCCCATTCCTTAAAATCTCAAACCCTAAACTCTAAAATCCTAAAGTCTAAAACTCAAAACCCTAAATCTTAAGCCCAAAACCTTGAACTATAAATCATAAGTCCTAAATCTTAAAACTTAAAACCCTAAATCTCTAATCCTAAAAGTATAAATTCTAAAACTCAAAATCTTAAAATCCTTAACACTAAACTCTAAAATCTTAAAATCCTAAATTTAAAACCCTATTCCCTAAAACCTATAGCCTTAAATCTTAAATTCTAAAACTCAAACACCTTAAACTTTTATAACTAATCTAAAACCTTAAATTTCAACCATAAACCCTAAACGCAAACTCCTAAACCCTAAATCCTTATATTCTAAAATCTTTAATTCTAAACTTTAAACATTAAAATTCTAAAACTTAAAACCTTAAACTTTAAAACTTTAAACCTCAAAGTTTAAGATTTTAAAATTTATAATTTAGGGTTTTAGAAAGTATTCATGGAATTAAAGTTGCTAAAGCGTCACCTTCAATTTTACATAGTTGCATGGGTGAACAAGATGCTATCATCAGAAAAAATAAGTGAGAAATTGAAGGTGACACTCTAGCAACTTTAATTCCATGAATATTTTTCGACTTTGTTCCCTCTGCAACAAACCAGAGAATATTATAGAATAAAAAGGTATGCAAAACTGGGTCTCTTTGACACAAACCTTTGTGTGGAGAGATAGATTCAGTAGGCTCAACATTAACAAAAATAGAAAAAGTCACGAAGGTAACACAGTTCATAATCAAATGTACCCAATGATTAGAAATCCCATAGAAACAAGTACTATCTTCAGAAAACTCCACTCAACGTAGTCATAAGCCTTGGCTATATCTAACATGACCGCTAAAAAAATATTTTTTGCTAGTCAATTTCCTCATGTAGTGAAAAGTCTCAAAGGCTACAACTATATTATCTGTTATAAGACACCCAGGGACAAGGGCACTTTGAAATTCACTCACAATTTTAGACAATATGAGTTTTAGTCTATTTGCAATGGTTTTATCAACCAATTTAAATACAAAATTGCATAAATTGATTGGCCAAGAATCCTTGGCATGTGATGGCTTTTTTATTTTTGGGACTAAACAAATAAATGTATGATTTAACACACCTGGATCTGTTCCCTGATTGAGAATACTAGGGACTTGGTGAATCACATCATGACCAACAATGTGTCAAAATTTCTAATAAAACAAGGTGGGAAAATCATCTAGACCCATGGATTTAGTAGGGTGCATATGCTTTAAAGCACAATAAACTTCCTTTTAGTAAAATCACCTTACAAAGCCATTTTAAGAATTTCAGTAATTATGTTTTTCACTACATTAAAAATATCAGTAGCCACAAACAAATGATTAGTAAAGAAAAGATTATCGATATAGTCAACCAACACTTTTGCAATCTCTTCATTATAAAATTTACGGCCTTCATCATCTCAATCCAATTCTGCTTTTTTTTTTATATGCTTTTTCATGAAAAAATTTAGTATTTTTATTCTCATATTTTAGCTAGTTAACTTTGTTTCTTTGACACTAAAAAATTTCTTTAAGATGTAATAAATCATCGAGCTCTTTCTTAGGTGCTTTTTGCTTGGAAATAATTTCATCCGTTCTAGGCAACTTTTTCAGATGCTTTAATTCTTTTTTACAAGAAGAAATGTTTTTGACAGATCCCATAAACTTTCCCAGCTCTAATTCTCCAAGAAAGAGGCACATCTTTTAAGTTTTCCTGGTAAATCCTCACCCCATCCCCAGGCCTCCTTTACAACATTGGACACATCATTTTTAGAAAGCCACATTTCCTCAAACCTATACACTTTTTTCCTATGCCTTTTCCTCACTTGACCTTCCCTCCTAAATTTGGCAATAATTGGTGCATGGTCACTTTTAAAATCAAGCACATGAGCGACACTATGGGAAGGAAAGATCTCATGCCACCGGTGGTTTGCTACAAATCTATTAATTCTTTCCTCGATATGTTGATCCCCCTCCCTCCCATGACTCAACATATAAGGGCGCCCCTCAAAATCCAAGTCCATGAGGCCCAAATTTGTAAAGCATCTCTAAATCCATGGGTTTGCAGGGTTACCTCCAATTTTTTCTTCACTGCCAAGAATAAAATCGAAGTCACCAAACATCAACTATGGTAATTGAGGCATAGTATTCAAAGCTTTTAGTAGTCGCCAAGTGTTCTCTTTTTGGCTTTTCTCAAGGAAATCATAAATGCCTATCACTCGCCATGGGTGCTCATATTCTGGACTGATCACCTGCATGTCAATATGATTGAGACTTACGGATAGAATAGTCACATTCTTCCCCAAATACACCAAACCACCTGACCGCTGTCTACCAAACCTTGTATAGTCCACTACTATCATACTGTCATAGCCTCTCCAATACCTATATCACTCTAATTCCCATCCAAACCTCCTTGTCTCCATCAAGAAGACATCGTTGGGATCTTCTAATTAAATGAGTTTCCTGAAAGCTCTAACTGTCCATGAATTCTCAATCCCACGATAGTTTCAACTTAAGCAACTCATGGTGATTGGCTGTGCTGGATGCCAGCAAATGCCCAATTAGTATCAAGCTCTCTCCTTTTTGGTGTTCCCTGAGTGAATGCCAAGAAACTCGCCCTCATTCCAATCTCTACCTCCATCTCTCCTTCCTTTCTTTTTCTAGAAACATTGTCATGTCCCCTATCCCCCTTAACAATTTCACGAGCCCGTCTCTTCGACTTATTGCTCCCCTCACCAATCCCCAAATGCTCATTACCCTCCACGGACAGGGCTATATTTTTTTATATTATAATTCATTGACAACCCCTCCCTCAACAATCATACCCACTCCAACATGTTTCTCCCCATCACTAGACCGAACCTCTCCCTCAATCTCAGGTGCATTCCGAGTAGTGATGTTGCACTCTCCTAAAGATTCTGCTACCAATTCCATCTCCCCTTGCAACTCCATCTTCCTCTCAGCTACTTCCTTAAGGTTGCTGTTCTTTGTCTTATTTGAGGAACCACCACAGTTTCCCTCCCTAAAGATCATCCTTCGCACCTTACTCTCATCCTTTTCCACCGGATTATCATGACCCAAGCCTTTAAGCAGTAAGGCCCGGAGCCAAGGGTTGAAGTTATGAACTGGTTTGTCTTCATCATCTTCAAAAGCCTATAGGTCATCTCTATCACAGTCCTTGAGGATATGTCCAAGGTGCCCACAATTGTAACAGAAGCTGGGCTGGCGCTCATACTTGAGTATGATCTTCATTTCTCTACCATTGCCTCCACCGATTACCAGCTTCCTAAGGTCAAGGTTGACTCAGAATCTCAAGAACATCCCATACTGCGTCTCCTTTGAGCTATCCCATTCCACAAATAGATTGACAGAATTATTATAATCGACACAATTTTAGCATAATAGCCATTTAATTAGAGGAATGCATTGATTTATTTTTTGAAATTGAATCAATCCATAAATGTTTCATTAGTAAATGAAGAGAAAATTAGCATCATGTCAAAGTGACGTAGTAACATGAGTATTTCAATACTACTAGACACATGACAGCTATCGAGAAATTCTTAAAAAAAATACGTGGCAGGATTTGAGGTTTATGAGCCGTCTTATAATATCAGGAATGATTTGTTTGACTACTCGGATTGTTTTATCTCAAAATTAATTCTCAAGTTTCGATTTTAAGATTCAAACGCAGTTTGTTTGGAATTATAGTGGAATGCTCTTGACTTGTTTCGTCGATGGACAAAATAATTTTATAGGCATAAAGTGTGGGTTTCAATTATTTATCAATCACAACCAATTCTAATATAATATATTAAAAGACAAGTTAATTCTAAAATAATCAAAGTTTTCAAAACTAATGTTTTTCGACTTAATTTTTGTCGAAATCAATTTAATAGAAAGTTATGAAAGACAGTCCCAAAATTATCCCATGACAATTTAGCGTACAAAATCAGTTATGAAGTTCATAAGCAAATAATAAATAAAATACATTTTGGGTACATAAAATTTGTACCAATTTTTAATTAGATTTTATAATTTCAATTTAATTAATTGGGTCCTCAATTTTTTTGTCGTTATCAATCATACTAAATTTTGCACTGAGCAGTTTGTAATAAATAAAAAATCTAAAGTATGAAGAAAATTAGTTAAAATAAATTATTTGAATTCTTTAAATTTACATTAATTTTTAATCAGATTTTCATCATTGTAATTTTTTCTTAACACATAAGATTTTTTCTTTCATACTATATGTAAAATTTGGTATAATTAATAACTTTAATAGTTAAGCGCTCAATTTATTAAGTTAAAACTATAAAATTCGATAAAAATAAATACAAATTTCAGGAATTCAAAATCTATTCTAACCAATAAACTAATTTGAGTGACATAAATGTTGTGTCTTGGAGTGAGATGGCATAATGTAATTTAAAAGAGGTAGGAATGGTAAATTAGGAAAGGAGGTCAAACGGCTACGGAGGAGGACTTGCTCGGTTCTGGAATTTCTGGTGCGATAATGCGAGAGATGGATGGGGAAAATGGACCCAACCAGCAGAGAGTGGCCGGGCGAGTGCTGAGTTTGGCTGGGTGTTTTGACCTATCGCTATCAAATCAAATCGCAACAAAGCCACTACCGATCAAATTCCGCATTCATTATTGGGCCCCACCGCCGCTCAGCTGAGTGCCTTCGAAATCCTGACGTTATACTCCCATCATACCCTTTACTGTCTCATTTACTCCTTAGTTTCCACACAAGGTCGTCTTATTATTTACTGAAATTAATAATTATCATTTATTAAAATTTTTAGCTCTATTATTATTTATTTTATTTATCTATTCATTTAATAGATAAATAATTCTTACTTAAACAAAAGAGCAAAAGCTAAACTTAAAAAAAAAAAAGCATGATATCTAAGAAACTCATTTGTTTATTGTCTAATTTAATATTAATTATAAATAACTAGTAACAATGGCATTTATCAGATTACCAAAAAGATATGTCATATATCAATTTTCTTTTTGTTTTTTAATGTATACTTATTCGTGTACTTTTTTCAAACATAAAATAACTTTGAAACGTCTCTTTAATATTTAAATAAAAAAATTTTGAAAAAGAAACAACCGAATTAATTAGAATTTATAAGTTGATTATGAATATTTTTACAAGCAAGATTATTTTGTTGTGTTAATAGAAAAATAACTTATCTAATTTCTACACTTTTATATACAATAAAAATAGATAAATATCGTAGAGGCCCTTTTTTATCTTTAACCTTTTCAAAATATTTCCAAAAATAAAAGTTAATAATAATGAATAATTATTTAAATTTAATATTTTTAAATTTGGATTAGATAAATCAGTTTGGCTAGAAACTAAACCTCTATTTACGTCTAGTTTAGATACATAATTTAATTAAATACTTATATCATAAAAACTTTTTAATTAAGTTCTATTGATATAAATACAATCTAAAATAAGTTAGTTTATATTTGTGTATACATTTTAATAAATACTTATATAATAAACATAGTATTTGAATGCAAAATTCACAAGTGCTTAAAACTATAAAAATTAATAAATTGATCTTAAATTTTACTCTATCAAACACTTTATATTTTTTATTTTTGAATAAAAAATATGATAATGAGAATCTATATTTACTTCATCTAAAATAAAGATCATTTATGTTAAAGAGCCGTGTGAACTAGTGCAGCTCGTTGCTTGCATGTCTAATACAGCATTAGTGATTGCCCTAATTGTCTTAAGAAAGGTTTACTTAGGGTTGTTATAACACGTGATTTCCTTCAGGAAGGTCCACTTCGAATTACCGTGACATCTCATACTTGCTCATGCAAGTGCTATGGCACATCTTGCGTGCCAATGTGCCAACGTAATACGCCACGCTACCCATGTGCTTGATGTAACATTAATATTTGTTATAACTTACTTTGACTATCTCAAAAAATATACATTTGGGATTGTCATAGCATACCTTAGTTACCTTAAAAGAATGTTCACATGATGCGACATAACATATTGTGCCTGCCTATGTGAGTGCTATGGTACATTTTGTATGCCAATGCAACGTGTCACACAACTCACGGGTGTCATGACTTGACCTACTTACTAATTTATGTCATTTTATGTTAATCCATTTTAACTCCATTACTCGTTTATATTAAAGAATAAGAGAAACAAAGTATAAAGTAAAAATATATAATTATCAATAAAATTTTATATAAATAATTACCCACTTTTATATGGATTTAATTTTATAAATTTTAATTTTTAATTTATGAATATAAGTTTAAAATAATTTATTTAGATATTTTAATAATTTTTATAAATATATTTAAACATTCACCAAATATCTTGTAAGTACTATTTATTTATTTTTACATAAACACTTTATTAAGTGCATTCAAACGGGGCTTTAATCCGAGTCTCTTATTAAACTAGATCTGCATTTCAATCCAAAAATCAATGTGAACCGGACCGGTCCTTAACAGCTTGATAAATGCGATAAAGATGGATAACAGTTTGCGATAAGGTAAGAAAATACCCAATTTCGGGAAGATCGCATTCTGGGTGGCATTTGGACCCCCGACGCACTCAACTTCGTCTGTGCGGCGCAAAACGAGAAAAATTGGACTAGCTCAATCAATACGAAACTGAAATCCGAGAAGCAGAGGTGGATCTTAGTCACAGCGGAAACGAGCCATGGCTTCTCAAATATTTTTTTAAATTTTAATATCTATATTAGAAATATTTTATGATTTTAAAAAGTAATATACAAAAATTGTATCATTTCCTCAATGTATGAAGCATAAAGACATACATGTAACTTGTTTATAAATAGCTCAAATTAATTAATAATAAAATTATTTTATACTAAAATTATTATTATAATATAAATAGATAGCACATTTGATATGTATATTATATTAATAATTAATTTAATAATTTTGTATTAATTAATTTGTTTGTCACTATTTAAATAAGAAAAAAAAGAGATATGAAAAAATTGACAATTTAATAGCTTCTATATTTAGTACGGTACTTTAATTATATTATACATAATAATTTTAGTGATATTTGAATATTATGTTCAAATTTCAATTTTAATATTTTATTTTCATTAATGCTTCTACAATCTTTTAAGTATAAAGAATTTAAATTTTTAATCTTTTTTATTCTATAATGTAAGTTATTTTTTTATTTTATATTTAAATTTAATTTGTGTGTCTACTTTTTTCAATTGTTAATTTTATAACTTTTTATAAATTATTTTTATCTCTTACTTATTAAAAAATTATTTATATCTTTTACTTACTTTATACTCTTTGGTTGGTAATCAGCCACAAACAATTCAAATTTTAAATTTGAATAACTTAACATAATATTTTTAAAATAAAATTCAACTATAAGTTAATTTAAAAAAGGGGATCAAGATGAGAAATAGGGGTGGGAGAGGAGGAGGAGGCAGAATTAAAGGCGGTTTTATATTTGATGTGAAGCTTGGTAGTAGCGAAAGTAGCCGAGGCCTTAACAGGTAACCTAGTGTTTGGTTAAAGGAAAATATAGGAAAAAAAAAAAAAATAAGAGATCTAAAATTTCTTTTGATTTCATTTTATCTCTCTTCTAAGAGTTGATAAATTTAGAAGAATAAAAAAATTTATTAAAAATTTTAAATTATAATGATTAAATTATTTTTAATTATTTTTTAATTTTAAAATTATCTTTATCTTCATAATTTAATAATTATATGTTTTTAAAAAAAGATATAATAATATATTATTTTTTAATTTTAAATTTATCTCTTTCCTAATCAAATAAGGGGAGAAAAAATAAGGATAATTTTTTCTTTCCTCCCTTTTCTTATATCAAACTAAATAAATTTTTTATCTTTTCTTCCATTAAAATCTTTTCCCTCATTTGAACCAAACACTCACTAGATGTTTACAAAATTATTTTTTACAAAGTGCAGCCAATAGACATAAACATTTAAACATCTCATAAGGCAAAATAATTCAAAAATAACGCTATTAGTTGACATCATACATTATACATGGATTATTTTAAATAAAATGCTCCTCAAATATATAGGTGAATGGATGAATGATTTGAGGAAGAAAAACTATCATCATTAACTATCATTGTTTTTTTTTTGGTACATCATTGACTATCATTTTACTAAAATTAAAATAAGAAAGGTAATTTGATTGATTTTAACATAAGTGAGATGAAAATCATTACCAAAACTTGATTTGAATTAGAAGTGGTTTAGGGTTAAAATAAAAGTAGCTCTATGCTATTAAATACATTCAAAATATAAGTTGATCGGTAGATTTGTTGATTTTTATAATTTAATTTGTAAAATTTAATAAATTTATTTATTTAATTTTTAAATAAAAATTTAATAAATTTTGATTAGTGTTAACAAAATGCAGGAGGACATTTCCTTAGAGAAGCCCATTTCTTTCTGCTCTCAGTTATCCAGCCCAAATCAGGGACACGCTACAGATTGCCTCCTTCTTCCTCGGTTTCTCAAGCTTCAATGAGTATCTTCACTCACCAGGATTAATCGTCCTCGCCGGCACCGCGTTTCTCGTCGGAAAACTGTAGGGGCAGGCTGTTTCAGTATTCGCCAAGGTATTCCACTACGCCCTTCCTCTTTTCATCGCCTCGCGATTTCTCTCTTCTTAATCCTTCTCTCTCCCGCTCTTCCATTTGTTGGGGGAAGCAACTTGTATGGATTCCAAGTTTTTTTGGTCAGCCGGAACTTAAACTGCTATGAAATGTGCATCATAATTTCTGGGCAGATAATAGAATGCACAGGATCGAAGGAAAGAGGGAGGCTTTTTACGTGCAATTGTTCGTTGAAACATGGCTTTGCTGCACCCAGAGTCTGCATCTTTGGGTTCCAGATGCTTCAAACTCTTCGCCAGAGTGTGTTTTTCCTACCCTTATTTCCATTTACAGCTGGCCCGGCTGATTCACACAGAAACGGCGTCAAAGGACGATGTTAGTGCGATATGTAATACATTTAGAAGGGGCTGGAATTGGGACACCATAAGCAGAAAGTTTGACTCCTTTGAGTTGAATGATTCAGTTGTGGAGAGAGTTCTGCTGGAGTTGAAGGAACCCATCGATGCAAGAAGTGCTCTGGGTTTCTTCCATTGGTCTACAAAGATGAAAAACATCGATCATGGGGTTCGATCTTACTGTATAGCAATCCATATTCTGGTGAGAGCCAGGTTGCTCATGGATGCTCGAGCATTGCTTGAATCTTGTTTAAAGAAAAATAAGGAAAATTCTTTCAGATTTTTGGTTGTGGATTCACTACTTGGTAGCTATAAGGTTTGTGCTTCTCATCCTTTGGTGTTTGATTTGTTAATCCAGGCTTATGCAAAACTGAGAATGCCTGATTTTGCATTTGACATTTGCCTCTATGTTGAAGAACATGGATTCTCAGTTAGTCTCATAAGTTTCAATACTTTGCTATATGTTGTTCAGAGGTCAGATCATTGTACTCTTGTATGGGACATTTACGAGCATATGATTCAAAAAAGAACTTACCCAAATGAAGTAAGTTTTAGGATCATGATTAATGCCTTGTGCAAGGAAGGGCAGCTACAGAAAACTGTGGATACACTGGATAGAATCATGGGGAAAAGGAGCTCTCCTCCAGTGATCGCCAATACTACCTTGATTTTAAGGCTCCTACAGAAGGGGAAAATTGAAGATAGCGTGGTATTGTTGAAGAGACTTTTGCAAAAGAATATGATTACTGATTTAGTTGCCTCCTCTTTAATTGTTTGTGCCAAAGTTAAAATGGGAAATTTGGATTCTGCATGGAAGGTATATGAAGAAATGATAAAAAGAGGTTTTCAGGCAAATAGTTTTGTTTATACATTATTTATAGGAGCATATTGTGAAGATGGCAAAGTTGAAGAAGCAGATGCTTTGTTGCAAGAGATGGAAAAAATGGGCTTGAAGCCATATGATGAGACTTATGATCATCTTATGAGGGGATGTGCTGCAATAGGACGCTTAGAGAAGTGCTTAAGCCACTCTGAGCAAATGTTGAGAATTGGGCTTGTTCCTACTTGTTTGACATTCAATAAGATGGTAGAAAAGCTTAGCGAAACTGGGGATGTGGAGAAGGCTAATGCCATGTTGACAGTCATGTTAGACAAAGGTTTCTTACCCAACGATATTACATACTCTCATTTGATAGATGGTTATGCCAAAAAGGATGAGACACAGGAAGTTCTCAAGCTATATTATGAAATGGAGTACAAATCTTTGACTCCTGGATTATCTGTTTTCACATCAATAATTCAGACCCTCTGCCGCCATGGCAAAATGGAAGATGCGGAAAAGTTTCTGAGGATTATGAAAGGTCGCTCCCTAACCCCAAATGCCTCTATATATGAGACATTGATTACTAGCTACTTGCAAAAGGGCGACAAAAAAAGGGCTCTTCACTTTCAACATGAAATGGCTTCTTTAGGATTGTAAACGTAGGTATTGCTAGCCTTTAAGAAGCCAAGGCTTCTTGTTGTTTCAGAATTCAGGGCCATGTTCCCGTGAATAGCAAATGACTTTTTTGTAAATTGTTTTCCTTTGTGGTCCTCAAGTGGAAAAAGACTCGGTTTGTTATTGTTGTGGTCTTCAAATAGATTGTCGGGGGCCTTACTGACTTCTATTCTCTGTAGGATCTGTTATTCCTTCCGGTTGCAGTCTTCCTCCTCTTTTGTCGATAAATTCAAGGAACTAGAAGGCCAAATGGCATGACGAGTAGGTCCAGTACAAACAGACTTCACTACCAGGACTTGTGAGGTTCTCAAGTTACATTCTTTCCATAGTGATGTTAAATTTAGTTACTACTCATGCTGCTTTCTAAATCTATCAAATGCAAACTACCAAGACAAGGTAAATAACAAAACATTACAATATAACTCACGAAGGCCTGTGTAAGCGGTTAGTATGGCATGTCATCGTTCTAACTTGAATAAATGATTTTAGGTATACTGTTAACCCTTACAATGGTACAGTGACGCCTTTGTAATCTTGGAGGTATTTTTTATTTTTTTGCAGAATCTTGAATTTAAAATTAAGAATTGTGTGGCTTGCAACTCTTCTTATCAAAACAATTTTTATGGGCACTAGTGCTTACATCTTAATGAGAACAGGGTTAAAATCAGCAGATGTTGAAGAATAATGATAGTTATACATCAAGAGTCAGCATCCACACGGTACTGCACAGTTGTGAATGGTGACTCCGAATATTGTCCAGCTACCAATACTTTTTCATGAAACCGTTTGTGTTAATCTTTAGCATCAGAGGCTGAATCTGCCAAATTACTGCTGCTACAGATTTTGGACGTAAAGATCTTGAATTTTGAAGCATCTCATTAAAGAATCCATTAGAAGACCCCAAATTAATAATAAAAATCAAAGAAACCATTGCAGTAACATAACGTGAAACTTTTACTTCTACTTATTATTTAGGGTTTTGTAATGTGTATGTTTTTAGAGATATAAATTTTGTACATTCTCTCATCTTCTCACATCTTCATTCTATCTCTTTATTTAATCTATTTTTATACACACATATGTAGTGTGAAGAATTACATGTGTATATCATTTTCCTATTATTTGGTGGGCCCAATTGATCTGAGCAGCATGAGACATTGTTTCTGAAGGAATGGTATAGAAGTGTAAATCATCCAGAGCTTTAACAAAGCTGAGAACTGGAATAATTTAGTTAGAGTGATAAGGGCTCTGGTAGGAACATTTTGTGTATATAAAATACGACCTTCTAAAGATCAAAGGCTTGTTTAATATATCAACGCTGTTATAGGAGTCCTGGTAGTTGTGTGCATAAATAATGTTTTTATATTTTGATGAAGGTACCATGCTTTATAAATTTTCTGTAGAGTTTAATATCTAATTCTATATGCTTTGCCACTTCTAGTGCTCTGTTTCCACATCACCTAAGACAATAACTAGGTGTCATTGAATCAATGTTCACCCTTTGGCTCCGCTTGTAATCAAGTTTATCCAATACAAGTTGAGCCACAGCCCATGTAAGCAACTACACAAAGAGCAATGCAGATGAAACAAAAGTAATGTACCTTTCGGAAAACTAAAGCCTCATAGGTGCAGATCCAATCACCAAACAGAAGCTGCTGGATATAACATTACTACAAGCTAAGCCATAAGCTTGTTGCCAAATTATTTTAAGCCTTAACTACAAACTAATGAAATAGAGGGCTAGTAGCTGAAAGCAGTGCTCGCCCTCAGCGCAGCCTTCTGGCTTCCCTTTCAGACTCAAGCAAGGTGAGCATGTCTCCTTCTCTGATGGGTCCCTTAACGTTCCTTGTAATCTGCCTTTTTGTATTATCAGCAAACTGGACTCTCACCTGCGTGACCTGCCCTCTTTAGCCTGTCCAACCAATGACTTTGATTACAGTAGCACATTTCACTTCTGAATTCGTTGTGTTCAGAGCTGAAAACAAATAGACAAACATTATAGTTTTAACATTGACTCAGTAACTTGAAAGACCATTGATGAAATTAACTGGTAGAGCAGAAAGAGAAAATGGCAAAGAAAATACAATCACATAGAAAGCCCAATATTTTGCCCTCCTACCTAGCTCATAGAAAGTAAATAGAAATGGATTACATATAGGCCGAAATTCCTAACTTAGGTAATTTTTTTTCAATTTTTACGTAGTTATTATTTGTGGTGGAACATATTTTTTTAAATTATTTTTTTAACACTTCAAACTTTCTTTGTCTCTGTTTAAAGTCACCTGTAGTCCAGGCACGAATTGCATGGATCCCGATTTGAAAGTAAATGCGAGTCAAACAATGAGCAGCACAAAGTTGTAAATTTCATGCCATTTTACTAAATTACCAGAAAACAGGTATAGATCAAATCCGACAATGAAAAGCATATACAGAAGGAGATGAGCATCAATACTGATGGAGGAGAAACAATCAAAACTCGAGTTTATATGTATAAATAAGTTTTATTAAAGCAAACACGTAAATCTCAAATCAATTCCTTTGGGGAACTTCAAAAATCAATTAATAGAAACAAGATTGATGCTTTTTAGAAACATATTGTAATTTATAGCAGTACACAACTGGCTGCTTCCAATCACAAGGCATCTACGTAATTCTTCCTTGTGTCAAACTCCATGAAGACAATTGTGTAGTTGTGCAGTATTAGTAGCTGTGTAAATAGCATTTCTCATAATAAAAAGAAATTTGACATTCCCTTTGCCATTGTATGAAACAAAATGTTCTCCACTTCAGTTTAAAAACAGAAACTGGTCTCGTCAAATAATTCTTTATTTCTTGTGTTCATAGCCAAATCAACACATTCCACTAGTCAAAATCATAAAGGAAAGGGAGAATTCGGTTTTCCAGATGATTTAGATAAAAGAAAAAGGTAGTTCGCTTATAAGTGAATCATTAAATTGTCATATAGACAAGGACCTTATCATAAGATTTATTAAATTAATTAATGAGTTTAATAAATTTAATAATTTAAAATTTTTTAAGTATCGAGTAAAATGCTATTTATGAAAAGAGTTAAAGTATTTTTATAATTTTATTTTAATTTAATTTTCACGGCATAAAACTTATATCGTTAAATTTATTAAATCCTGAAAATCTAACAAATATGAAGGCCTTCACTATGAATATTATGTAAGATTGAAGGTATAAGAATAGAATTTTTTATTTGTAGAAATGACATGACTAAAGAAAAGAAACTATTTTCAATCAATACGACATTCATCAAAATCATAACACAGCAATGAGGCATGTGACGTAAAAAGAAGAACGTGAATTGAATCTAAAATAACGCCAATCACGTTGACGGACACACATTGTTATTTGATGTCACATGCAAAACCAAAAAGCGAAAATAACCCACATTTGTTCTTTCCCTTCCTCTTTCTCAGAAAGGAAAGGAAAGGAACAAGTCTGAGAAATAACACACGAATGAATGAAGCGATGGAAATAAAAGGAGAAATCCTAATTTGGTAGTGTGAGGCCAACGTACCTCGGCAAAGTGAAAAGGTGAGGGCGACGAATGAACAGGAAGAGAGACGTTGTGGCACTGGAAATTCAGGCCTTTCGTGGAAACATATAGTAGGGCATCCAGAACTCCTGGGCTGTTCAAATCCAAGTCCTTTCCCAATACTTAATAACAATAATTCTATTTTACTGAACTTTTATGAGAACCCATAGGTTCAGTTCGGTTAACAGATGTTCAATTTTAAAAAATCTACTAGGGTTCGATTTTGGAGTATTTTTATTAAAAAAAATTTATTATTGAACTTTTATTTTAAATGAAGATTAGTTCTATCCAGAAACTAAGAATATCTTATGAAAATTTCAAAAACAAAAAATTGGAATCAAACTAATTTATTTATATAATTATATAAATTGTATTTTTTATATACATAACAGAATGGAAAAAAATAAGCCTACTCCAGCTTGTAAACTCCTTTCTCTAGTATAATTTTATAATACATAATGTTTTAGTAATTATGTTAATGGGGACAGAAAAAATTTTGGCAAAAATTAAGGGCAAAAAATTTTGAATCAGTTTGGATGGGTTTGGTTTTGTGTAAAATAATAAGTTGGATTGAATCACTTTTTTCCTTAACCACTTTAATTGGTTCGATTGACTAAGAGGCCCGAATCAAACCTATCTGAACCGATGAATACTTCTAAATTCTAAGCCGATAAGAAACAATAATGCATAAATATAATATCCTATGGTTTAGTTTTTAACACATGTGGCCCAAACTATTTACAAACTATATATATTCAAAATACAAATGGACGAATCATGTCCAAAGGTGTAGTTTACATTTTAGATAAACAAGAAATATTATATACTCACCTAAAAAAAATAAAAGAAATATTATCTGTTTAAATACAAAAATAATAGACAAGAGTCCAAACCCCACGTAAAGGAATAACCTTACTTTGCGGGCTTCGGCATCAATAGCATCTTGTGGCCATTCTTTAAAACGGGTAGAAACACAGCTAACAACATCTACTCTGATTCCGAAACCGATGGCGCTCTCAGCAGCCATGCCTAGTTGTTATAGTTCATCTTCTCTGAAGAACCCCATCGATGGCTTTAAAACTCCACTCACAACCCCATTCGGCCTCTGTAACTTCAAACTTGTACCCAAAAAAAAAATCAACTCCATCCATGTCACTAACTCGTTAGTCCATCAATTAACTGAAGAAAAGGTAGACACCAAATCACCTCATATCCCTTTACCCAACTTCCAGTTTGAGGAATATATGGTTACCAAGACCAAAAGGATGAACGCAGCTCTAGATGAAGCAGTGCCTCTGCAGCATCCAATAACAATCCATGAGGCTATGAGGTACTCTCTTCTTGCTGATGGAAAACAAGTTCGTCCAATTTTATGCATTGATTCATGTGAGTTGGTAGGAGGGGAAGAGTCCTCAGCAGTCCCTATGGCTTGTGCTGTTGAAATGATTCACACCACGTCACTCATTCATGACGACCTCCCTTGCATGGACAACGATGATTTTAGACAAGGAAAGCACACAAATCACAAGGTTTATGGGGAAGAAGCTGCCATCCTTGCAGGGAATGCCTTGCTGTCCCTTGCCTTTGAGCATGTAGCTGTTAAAACCACTTATGTTCCACCTCATCATGTGGTACGTGCTATTGCCGAGCTTGGTTCGGCTGTAGGATCAAAAGGGTTAGTGGCAGGCCAAATTCTTGACATATGCAGTGAGGGAAAAAAGGTGACGTTGAAGGAATTGGAGTATATTCATGTCAACAAGACAGCAAAGTTGCTCGAGGCTTCGGTCGTTTGTGGTGAAATAATGGGAGGGGGAAGCGAGATTGAGGTAGAGAGAGTGAGGAATTATGCAAGGTGCATAGGGTTGTTGTTTCAAGTTGTGGATGACATTTTGGATGTCACCAAGTCATCTGAGGAGTTAGGGAAGACAGCAGGGAAGGATTTGGCAAGTGATAAAGCTACTTATCCGAAACTGATGGGTATTGATAAGGCTAAGAAGTTTGCCAGTGAGCTGGTGGAACAACCAATGGAAGAACTATCCCATTTTGATGTTGCAAAGGCTGCACCTCTATATTACTTAGCTAACTATATCGCCAATCGACAAAATTAGTAGATTTCCAATTCTGTAAAACTGTTAAGTAGTAATATCTGGTGCTTTTCGTCATGGCATTTATTTATGTACAACTGGTGTCGGTGTTGTTGCTTATCTGCAAGTGAAGTCTTATCAGATACATGGCTCATCTTTTTGGCTGTTTTTCAAAAGTTAACCAGTAGATAAACTATCTTTTAATTTCTTCTAATATACCTGAATCATAGTATCCACTTATTGACTTCTATTCATTCAGAGCAGTAGTTACTTGTATTCCTTTATTCCTCTATGTCTCGTGTCTCTATTGACTTGAATACAAATGGTATCAATTTTATTAGTGGTTTAATGGGTTTTACTATTTTGGCTGCCTTTACCTGACTTGCTACAGCTAGACACGGACGAGATTGGAAGGTGGTGCTGATTAGAGGGTTGCATTAAAGTGATTTTGGTCCTACGATTATTATTAGTACTTGCGAAAATCTACGGCTACCAAGAGCGGCTCTTTCTGAGCTACACTTGGGGAAGACGCTCTCTGCATAATAGATGGGAATTTCGATTAGTCAACTTATGAATAGACAATTCGTCATGGTAATGTTGAAGGAGTAATGCTATGCAGTTTTGTCCCTTCCTGTTACGAGTCAAGTGTGCATCAGAAAATTGTAGTGTAGTGGGTAAGAAGGTATATTTTTATTTAATTATTCCTACAACATTTTTACAATATTTAAGTAAATCTTTATTTATTGTGCATGATAATATCATAAGAATAATTTCACGAAAATAACACAATTCATAGCTATTATGCCCTTCTATGCACCATTAAAAGTGGAACTAAGCCTAACTGACTTCTTGGCATAAGGTTAGAGCTCAAGACATGACAAAGCTTTTAAAATGGTTGAAGCATAACTTTTTAACAGCGGTGATGGGGCCACCAACATAATTCCTTGATTGTGCCACAGAGATTAAAGGAATACTTTGAGAAAAGGATCAATTGATCAAATTATTTGTTCATAGGGACCAATCACTACTCAAGTCCTGTTACTCATATCAATCATAGAACCCAGTAATCACAATTTGTGTAGTTTTTAGTCCTTGTGCAAACGTGCATGCTCACATTTTCCAGATCTCAATTTTTCGAGATTTAATTTGAGTAGGTAAAGTTGGCACATCAATTTGCAACTCACCAATCAAGTGCTTTTAGCATGTCCTAAATTGGAATTGCGAATTACATGTTTTATCTTGCGCTGTGCGCCACTTTGCGATTATGGAAAATCAAACATGCACTACTTTTTCCTCTACAGGGAATGCAATGATTTGCATACAGCAGGTAATCTTGTGGCCTCCCTGACAAACGTGTTATATTTTCTGGCCTACAATTCTTAATAATAATATCCTAACAAAAGCCCATATTTTAATGATCAAGGGTATGGTACAAAGCGATATAGGTCATTGCTACAGAAGATCTACTTCAGAAGAGTTGGGCATAGACCCGAGAGTCTCGCGGAAATGATAGAACTGCATCAGACGATTTCAGCCCTCAACCTTTGGACGCCACCCTTCAATGACATCTTGCGGTTGTGCACGTGTTTTAATGAATGAATCCTTTGAGAATATAACCTGCATGTTCAGCATTGTTAGCTATAGAAAGCAACTCGAAATAAAAAAGGTTCTAATGCATCAGGTTGAAGCCCAGAAGAACAAACAATTTATGATCTTTTAGTTGATAAGTTATTCAACTCATTAAGCAACAGTGTTTTCAACAATCAGAGCAGAATACCTTTTGGACATTATTTACACTAAATCAATCATCTCTCAATGCTTATCAAACTTTGAGAAGTAGCATGTCATACATCTCTAGAATGGAAAATTGCTTTTAAAAAGTACAAGAGAATCATATGAAAAATTTTCAGTCAATCTGAATGTAAGGAAATATGCTCGAGTGCATTCTAGGAGGTTTCAGTATACTACTATACTTCCAGAGGAGCTTGTGCAGAAACATATTTGGCAAATTGCCATATTGTGCAGAAACATGGTGGAAGCTTGCTCAAAAGCTATGAAGCATGTCAAGGGTGTGCTTATATAGATCATACCTTCATGTAAGACTTCAAATGGGGAAGTGAATCAGGCACAGTCCATTTTTTATAATGCCCCAAAGCAATTTCCAGATGGTGTAGCTTTGGTCCAAGTGACAGGTCTACCGCAGATATGTCTTTCCCATTGACAAAAGGACCCTTTAAAGAATAAAAAAGATCAGTCAGTTATATTAAAATATTGCAATACCCAAAAAAAAAAAGAAAGAAAGATACTGACAGACAAAATCAACAAGAAAAACAGCAAAGGGAAAAGAAGGAAGAAAACAATGCACTACCCTATAACATTATAAATAAAAATATCTTGGGTTGAGTCCTTCGTTATTAACAATAAGTAACCTGAATTCTTTTTCTGCTGTTCTTGTGGCTTAAACAAGTCAAACCTTTAACTCCTCTTATGTTCATCTAAGTCAAGGGGATGACAAGTAGAGTTTAACTAAAGCTTCCACCCAACAAGTTTTGGGTTTCTGAGTTGATCTGGAAGATGCAGTGGAGATTTCAAGCTTGCTCTTCGCAGATGCCACAATCATTCTAGTGGTGGAATACTCAATCAGTTAGCATTGCTATTGGTACTCTTATTTTTTTATAAAGCACTTTTAGGGCTCTAAATTGATTTGGTTTTGATTAAAATGAGTTGGGCCTGGGTGGAGACATAAGAGAACTCAAGGAAAAATAGGCAGAAGTAATTACCTGCAGAACAACTGTCATGAATCTGGTGTTTGTGGGTTGGGTCTGGTTGATCAAAACTTGTCCCTGAACTGACCCAACCCACCTATGGGCACGTATCATTCCATGCTTATAAACAAACTAGTATAGCTTATGAGCAAAAAGCAAGAAAGACAAAAGTAAGAAGTCATACATTGTCCTTGAGGCGATCGTTAAAAGAGCTCAGTTCATTTAGTAATGCTTGCTCAGTTCCATCATTCGGATCTTTGCTCTTCAGAAACCCAATAAATTTAGAAAAGATCTTAGATCCACTGCAGACAAAATTAAACAATAATTGCTCTTAGAAATTAAACCACACAAGCCTGAGCACAGACACATGGCCATGTTGCTGTAACCAACTCTGAATCTAGAATGTCAGCCTTTCTATAAACAATAGCCATATGTGTAAAAATAAGTAGCATATGCAGTCATCAACTAACATCCCAATCCCCATCTCCAAGAAGTCATAATTTATGAAGAAATGAAAATGGAAGTTCCAAAGAGGTGAAAACTAGAAGGCAAAACATACAGGAGTTACCTGATAAAGAAAGATGAAATACAAGACCTGATCTTTACATTATGCCACTTAAACAGAGGACGCAAGACAGTGTGATGAAATTATGAAAGGAAACTTATGTACATTGAAATATTCTTCTAATCCTCCATTTCAAATTTACTACACAACCATAGTTGTTAATTGCGAATTGTTATTGCGCTAGGGGTCATTGCGCTTCAAATTTTGCGTGGCTATTTGAATAATTGCGCAATTATATAACATATATAAAAATATAATTTTATATATGTGATATAACCCCAAATAACTACAGTATATAAAAAATAACGTTAAAAAAATACGATAACTCCATTTGGAATCAATATTCAATATTTCAAATATCAAACACTAAACAACATTAGGCAACTTAAGCATAAATCCATAAAGTCTAATTGTCTAAGGCTAAAGCCTCTAAACATCACATAGAAACACTACAGTGAGAAGAAACATCAATGTTGAACAAAATCCCAGATGACCAGCACTCAGCAGTGAACAAAGGAAAATGCAAAAGTTGAAAAGTGAGACCAAAAGAACAAAGCAATTGGAAAAATGCAAAAGTACTCATGTCATGTGTAAAATATGTAACATATAATAATTTAAAGTGTCCACTAGTCATATTCACTGTTATTAAACAAGTGCACAGGTAACAAAGAACAACAGTTAACAGCACACAAAAAATATAACAAAAATACAAAGTTACAAATCAACCAATCAGCAAGCGATCATAACAGTTTACTCCTTATATGTCTTCAAATTTGTCTCAGTCAACAGAAACAGAACCAAGAGAACCAAACTGAGCACAGAACAGAACACTCACAGGCTAGAAGAAGCTTACCAGAAGCAGAGAGAGCCAGAACAGATCCGATTACAGTGCTAGAAGACTAGAACAGAATCGATCGAAGGAGGGGGAGAAAGGTACTGCAACCACAAAGAGACAGAACCAGAAATGCTTCCAACAACCACGAAGAGATATTGGGCTTTGAGGGCAGAGAAAGAAGCAAGGGATAAAATAGGAGAAGCTGAAAAAGGAAAGGAGACAAGCTTTGGGAGCAAAAATAGGGGTATTGGGGTTAAAAAACCCCTTTTACCGTTTTGTATCGTTGTGCTTCATTGCGAGCACAATGCTACGCAACAGGGACTGCACACTGCAATGGGGTGCACTATGTACAATTACGATCGCAATTGCGCACAATTGACAACTATGTACACAACATAAAGCAGAGTGTCAACGTACATCCAGAAACTTCATAAACTCCCATAACTACCTTAAAGGATACGTTTGGAGGAATTTAATCTGCTGATTTCTAAAACAAAAGGGTACGCAATCCCCAAATTACTGCACAAGGCATCATTGCAATACACAATATACAATTATGCTCGCAATTGCAAGCAATTGATAACTATGATTTTAGGGGAAAAGTATGTAACTCATACGTTGAAAACTCCATCTCCAGGTAAGATAAAAAGATTCAGATTAGCTAAGTTTTTTGGAAAAAATAATTTTGGACTTATATTGAAATAAACTCCCAATGAAAGGCAAGCTCACCCATGAAATTTAAAGATTTGTAAAGACTTCCCAATGAAAATAGTAATTTCTTTTTTTTCACTTTCAGTTAGTATGTTCTGGATCTGGTCAAGGTTGCTCATAGCAACAGAGTTTGCTACTCCACTACATGAAAAGAGTGAAAGAAGAATAGCAGATGAAGGGCATATGTTTGCTTTTTGCTGACAAAGAGTTATAGAAAACACCAATTAGTGTCAAAGTTGGGGCTGGCCTCAAGTTGAAATATTTGAATCCTAGATTTCATTGGTTAAGACAGGTATCCCACTATTGTTTTCTAAAACTTAGCTTGTTCATACAGCTCCCCAGCCCCCACCCACCAGAGAAAAACAGCATCAGTACAAAAAGGAGTAATTAAAAGTACCAAAGAACTAAAAGTTCTTTACATGTTGGTTTAAACGCATGCAATAGACAACTGGAGGACATTTAATATATGTAGGAGAACATAAAGAATATAAAGTTGGCAAGGGGGAAGGAAAAGAAAGTATGGCTTAAGCCCGTATGCTAGCATCACTGTGCATACAGTAAGAATTTTGAATAGTGCAACATCTTCATTTAGCATCACAGTATTGTGCAATAATCTAGAAATCTAGAAAACAGATGCATACATCACTGATAGAAAAAAAACATACACTGATGCCTTCTCAGGTGGTGTTTTTAATGGTGGACTAGGATACTTCTCTTCCAGTGCTTCTGTAATAACATCTGAATCTGTAACCCACTTGTCATCAAATTTTATCACAGGAACCTTACCCTCTGGGTTGATTTTTAAGAACCTATACCAGTAAAAGGAACATTAAGCAAGTATTAAAATGAAAACCGACCACAATGCAGTCTCTAAGTCATTCAGATTTATGAAAACTAAAATGCTGTATGATGGAAAAAATTAATCCAAAGAACTAGACCAGGAGATCACCATTCGGGCTTGTTGGTCAGATCTACCAACTTCAGGTCATAAGGTAGATGCTTTTCCTCCAGCGTTAGCAATACCCTTTGGCAAAAGGGACCTGACGAGGCAACTCTAAGAAAAGTTACTAAGGTGTTTAAAGGTAATGTGTGGTTAGAACACAAGGAAAACAAAAATCTATGTCTCAAACAGAGCATATGTAAGCTATGAAGTCTATAATTCGAGGATAAGGGTTATTTTATCATTATCACATTCACCCTTGGATCGATGCTTATATTTTTGACACGGGAAACTACTGAATATGTAATCATAAATATGAACTACTGGTCCACTGGGAAAGAGGAGGCCCACAAGGAACATGGCTGCATGGCAGTTAAATATATCCATACAACCGCATAACATAACTACATTACAAAATTAAACAGCAATGACAGGGGAAAGCATAATGAACCTACCGTAAAAAAAATGAATAGTTCAAATCAAGTGAAGAATTTTTTTTTCTATTTGACTTTCTAATTTCATTATTATAATCCTACAAGACATTTTGTTCTCATCTAGTCAGCATAAGCTCATGGTGGAATGAAAAACACAGCAATGTTAAATGCGAAAAATGCGCAGGACATCAGTAATTGATGTCTATTGAATCACATATAGATAAACTTCTAACTCTCTTCCACCAAATTGGTCCATGGCTAAAGTATACACTATATTGATTCCTGTGGCACACATTTCTCATCTGATGCAATTAAAATGCCAAAGGCAAAGCCAACTATAAAAAATAAGAAACCTGCACATTAAAACAAGTTTCAAATTTTAGAATAAGCTGGGACTTCGCGGTCTCAGACCGAAATTCGTGTTAGATATTACACATCACTCAGCCACTCCTACATTGCTGCAAATGATCAATGTGATCAAATTAATTAATTTCAACTTTTCGTTCCGCATTTTTTTACGCGTTAATTTTTGTTGGAAGCCAAACAGATGAATAAATAAATAACAATGAACAGAGCAAAAAGGGGAGGCAAAAAATTGATTACAGTCCCCGGGCCTGTTGGAATTGGTAACAGAAGCTTTAACGCAGATTTCAAAGGGTGCCGATGAAGCAGCAGAGGACAATGAAACCCTGAAGGACCCACAAGCACGAGGCCTGAAATTGAGGGAACGAAAAGCGACGGTGTTGTGTTGGAGGCGAAGATTGAAGCCGAGATGGCGCTTGAAGGTGGAGGATAGCGCACAGGCCGTCGGTTGAATTCTGGCGGTGGACATCGGTGGCAGCAAAATTGAGAAGATGAGGTTTGGGTCGGTGTGTTTTCAGAGGGAAGGAAGAAGAGTGGGAGAGTGAAGAAGCCTGCAATTACTCTGGATGTAGCTCGAGCCCCTGAAGTAAACGACAGCCCTTTTGTGGATTCCCAATTTGCGACAACGTCATCGTTTACGTGTCGCAGCAACAGCATAACTAAACCGGGATTATATATTTTTTCATTAATCTTTTTTTAAAAAATAATAAATGATATTTCTTCGCAACTAAAATTCTTTTAAAAATTAAAATCAGACACAGGAACACCAAATCCATTTTAATCTACGCCCATTTCAGCCAAAAAAAAAAAAATCTAATTTTGTTAATCAGAATTTCACAATTTAATTCACATTAAATAAGTTTTTCATAAATCAAAATTAAAAATAAAAATTTCAATTTAAATACTGTAAAAAACTAAATTTACTTTAAAATTGAATTTCATGTTTCAAGTGTGAAGTGAATTAAAAATAAAAGATTTTATTTTGATTTTAGTTTATCACTTAATTATTTAATGATCATGGTAAAGGTGACAACGTGCATGGTTATCAGCGTTTAGCGCCCAGTCAATCTATTCTTTTCTTTTTAATAAGAAAAAAAGTTAAAAAAAAAGATCAAATTAAATGAATATGATCAATTTTCATGTGTACATGTTTGGGCTTGCACTTTGACTTAGGCCTTGGACAAGATGGACCGCTGAAATTGCTAAACATAGCCAACTTGGCCTGACGTAAATTAAATATTGCATGTCACACGTGAAAGGTTATTAGGAGGAATCATAATTTTTGGATGAATTTAGAATATTTTTTAATTAAAAATTAGATATTAATTTTTTTAAAATATAAAAATCTTTGAAATTATCTTTATCTTTTTTTAATAAAATTTTTTTTATACACAAGTTAAAATCAAACTTAAGATAACATATTTAAAAATTTAATTATTTATTAATTATGTCAGACCTTATAAATGAATAAATATAATTACTCATACTAAATTCTCACGTGCGCAAATATTGCATGCCAACTTTGTCAATTATATTTCAATCTTAATTTCAACATGAAATTGTTATTATAGATTCTCACTTTAAAATATTTATAGAATTGGCCCTTTTTAGATCAATATGTTGGGCTATGCTCTTTATCAAAACTTGATTTCTTCTTATTTGAGTTGAGTGTGTTCTACTATGTGTATGTTTGCTTTCTTTTCTTCCCCCCTGGTCTCTCTTTTTTTGTTCTCTGTCTTCTCTGTTAATTCATTTTCCTAAGTTCGTTTTTCTGTATCTCAATTTCACGTAGACTTGCGGTTGGCGTCGGCTTCTCCTCTAATATCTTTATCTCTAGGAGCAATGGTTCTTTCACCTTGTTCTTTTTAAAAAGCAAAACACTAATGCTTTCTTGGATACTCAAAGTTAGTTCTGGCTTTGTGGGGTTTGAAGTTTCTTTAAAAAATGGTGACAATGCTCTTTAAACTTAAACTCTATCACTACTAAAAATTAATTTTAGAACAATTATCCATTGATATAAATTAAAAATATTGATAGATATTCTATAAATACTATTAAAAATGTATGACGACTAAAAAAGTGTTTAACAGAAATGATATTTGTCAATAAATCAGTCCATAATTTCCACTTCTTAGAGGAAAATTATTATCGACAACTTGTCATTCAATTATCTGCCACCAATATATTTCTTGACTTACTAATGGACCATCCCCTCGGAAGTAAAAAGTTTGACCGGTCAAATATATAATTACTGAAAATGCCGATAGCCTGACCATCAGTAATACAAAAATGGTGTCTTGACTGGTTAAACATGTCATTGGATGACCGTTAAACGTTGATGTATTAGTTTCTCAAAGATAATCCGTTAACATTCTGTTGGTAATGTTAGATTTTAATCCCATTCAACTGTTCCTTCCTCATTTTCCTTTCTTCTACTTCTCTCTCTTCTCCTTTCTTGCTCTTTCACTTACAAAAATATTATAATTATGAAGAGGATAAACTTTAAGTTCAAAAGCTAAACTATTGTAGTTGCTTAAAGTAGTATCCCTACAGTTTGCTTTTGAACTCGCAATTTTGTCTCCTCCATTCTTTAGTTTGTTCTTTACGCAATGAATAATGTTATTTTTTTTTTCTTTTTGGTCCAAACCATTTATGAAGTAAAGTTGATCAATGTGAACAAATTACTTCACATATGGTTTGGCCCAAGGAAAAAAACTATTTTTTTTTATCATTGATGGATAAACTGTCAATATATTTAAATTCAACGGCAATTGGAAATAAACTGATGGTGTTTTCCTTCTATAGACAAATAATGCATCATATATTTAATATTAGTCGGTATGCTTATAAATTACAAAATAATTTATTTCCAAACAAAATGCGATCTCCATGATTAGATCAACTTTATAAACTTTGAAAGCAATATGACACTATTTAAACGCCAATTGGTGGGCTTAAGAACATTAATTGGGTTACATCCATCGTTGGATTTGATAATCTCACTTACAAGAATATTTTGGCCAAGTTTTAGTGTGATCTTATGGGTTTTGACCATCATTGTGCCAAGAAATTTCATCTATAGCTAGGTTGAGTACAGTATGCTCTGATCCTCACAAAACTTCATTTGTAGGGTGAGCATATCAATATCTTTTAATCTAATAGTCTGATTGTCTAAATTTAAAAAAATAGATGTTTGTTGATCGACTACGGTGTAACTCATACACAACCCTATTGTCACTCATTAACTTTTATGACATTAAGTAAGAAGCATTCAAAATATTGTAATCTCTATTGTTGGATTTGACAATAACAATCCCTAGATCAACCCTAAATAAGTTTCACAATCGTTAAATATGGGGTAAGTATTAAAAGTTAAACTTAGGGTCAAATTGTCAAACTTTGACTTTATTAAAGCTATCAACGAGTTATCATGGGATTGTCCCTCCATAATGCATTAGGTAGTTTCAATTGCTTAAATAAATGGTGGCAATTAATGCTTTAACTATATGTTTAAATTTGACAGATTTTTAGGTATTGGCCATTGGTAATCAAACATTTTCGTTCCATTTAGTGAAATTTCAAATTCTCAACTGTGCAATTTTCCCTCCATTTCTCTTTTGCAGCTCTCTCTCTCTCTCTCTCTTCCTCACCCTGTCATTCTTGGTGTCTCTTTTATGGCCGATGGACATTTGGTGTTTTTTGACAAAGCTCAGTAGTGTTTAACAATCGATGGCAAGGCTCTAGTGTCTCTCTCTCTCAATAGCTCCTCCATTCATCATGTAAGTGATTTTTTCTCCTTGTTCATATCACGTCTAATTTTCTTCCTCTTTATCTCTAATTTGAGATTCCATTTGATTTTTGGGTAAGATTAATGGCTGATGGTGCTTTGCAAAGTGATAAACTCACTGTCACTATATTGTTTTTCAAGTTAGTACCAAAAAATATCTCGTGTTACACCATTTTGTTGTATACTATTAAAGTTGTGTTATTTTGCCATGAGGTTAGATGACTAATATCCTAATTATTATTTGTTATATATTGTGTTGGAATAGCAAAATGTTGGCATTAGGTATAGGTGTTAAAATGGATTGTACTCGCTAGGTTGGCATGCCTCGCTCCATTCCACCTAAAAGGTGGGTCAAGATGAGATGAGTCAACATATATAAGTGTTCAAATGCATTAGCCCATCAAGTTGACCCGCACGATCTCCCCATTTTGACGCCCAAGCAATAGGATTGATGACTCTCTTTTTGCTATTTGTTGAAGGACTTGTTTTGGTTGTTGTTTCAATGATTAGAAATTTAGTTGTTTTTATGGTCTCCCTTTTTAAGAGGGAGCTGTGTTGAAGTTTTGACAAAATTAGGTAATTGAAGTATATAGCTGTACCATAAATGTTTTAATTTAAATATTAGAAATTAAAATTTTAAATTTATGTAAGAAATAAAAAATATAATTATATAATTTAGAATTTGAAAATTAAAATTTTCGGTGTTTATACTTTTACATCCAAATCAAGAAATAGAATTTTAGAAACTAAAATTAAGAATTTTAAACATAGGAATTAGAATTAAGAAATAGAATTATAAAAATTGGAATTGAGGAATCAGAAAATTTAAATTAATTGTTTTTGAATTAAAATTAAAAATTAGAATTATAAAAATAAAATATAATTATTTAAACTAGAATTAAGGAATAGAATTATAGAATTTTGAATTTAAACATTAAAATTTAAAAATAGAATTATAAAAATTAAAAAATTAAATTATTTTGTGAATCTTTATAACTTTATTCAATTTTTAAGTAAACTCTTATGATTTAAAACTTTTTTAACGAGTCTTTATAATTTTTGTTGTTTATTGCTTAAATTTCTGATATCAGAAAATATTATAATACGTTATCTATGTGTTTATATGACACGTTAAATGTCACATAAATTATTACGCAAGCTACAAAGTAAAAAAGTTTTGCTTACATAGCTTAAACCCTTCACCTCCTTTGCTTGCATAGCCCCTTCTCCCTGTCCTGACCACCTCTTCCATCTGCTTACCTCTAGTAGCAAGATTCTAGCTTCTGCATCAGTTCCTAATTAAGGTGGGACTTGCTGATAGTGTATCTAAAAATGCATATGCCTTCCTTTCTCTCTACCATGAGGGTAATATTTTTCATTTTTCTATTATCTAAAACTCTTTTTCCAGATTCATTTCAAGGGGCCAAAGACGATATCACTCTTCAACTTGCTTTGATTCGGTGCCAAATCAAAGCCCTATTGATTGTTCCACAGTTCCTTCCGAGACATCTATGTTTTGAGGTTTGCATGAATTGGGCGACTTTCTTTATCACACCATGTCACGCAAGCGAAGATGATCCTTTGAAAGGAACCGCTCTGCTAAGCAATTACTACTTTGTTTTTCAGTAATTCTCATGACTCCATACTAAGGTGGGCACCAAAGCCCATAATGAAAAAACCCAAATTGCACATCCATTAATGGTCCACAACAGAAACTGTTTCGGTTCATCAGATTCTGAGGCATTTTACATGATTGTGGCAATTGAACAAAATTTGCAGGAGTTGGTGCACATAGAGTGCCAAAGATGGGCGAACAAAGGGGTAAACATAAAGTGTGAGGTCAGGGACAACAGAAATGGGCACAAAGCAGGGACTCTAAAAGAAGGCATGAAGGGCAGCTACGTGAAGCTGTGCCATTACATTGCCATATTTGATGCTGATTTTCAACCAAAGCCTGATTTGTTGTGGTGCACCATCCCTTTCCTTGTACGCAACCCTGAACTCGCTCTCATTCAGGCTTGCTGGAAGAGTCGACCAGGAGAAGGACGGGAACTGTGTAGACGAAGTAGAAGGGTTCAACGTCAATAAAATATTTTCACTTTTTTCCTACGTTACTTGTGTAGCAGCTCAAGTGATATTTAACATATCACATATATACATAAGATATTTAACATACCATATATATATATATATATATAAACAATAGCATTATAACATTTTATAATGATAGAGATATAAAGTATAACCGATAAAAATTGTAAAGATTCATCTGAGATGGTTTTAAACTATAGGATTTTATTTGAAAATCAAACAAAATTATAACAACGAATAAAATAATTTAATCAAATTAGAATTAATAAATATAAGAAATTAGAATTTAAAATTAGAAAGAATTAGAATTTGTAATCTACAATTATAAAAATTAAAATTTAGAAATAAGAAATATAATTATAGAAATTAGAATTTAAACATTAAAATTTAGAAATAGAATTATGGAAATTAAAAATTTAAAATTAGAATTGAAAATTTAAAATTAAAGCAATTGGAAATAACAAATAGAATTATAGATAGAGTTTGAAAATTAGAATTATAGAAATTAAGATTCTCAATAGAATGAGTGTTTGACAGCGGATAAACCAAGAGGTTGTACGTGGGAAAAATCATAGTCAGATGATCCCAAAGATTGATTTAAGATTAACCTTAAGGTTAACCCTTAACTAAGCTAGTTTTCTTATTTTTACTCCACATTTCCATCCTAAATAGAAGCTTTTTTTTTTTTTTTCCAGCTCTATCTTTCCATCCTATAATAATGGCCTTATTCATTGCGTGAACAATGAAAATTATAAAAACAATGTCAATTCTAATTTTCTTTTCAAATTTTTATACAAGTTCTTCACTCTAGTTACATTTTTTCTCCAACAAGGGCATCTCTTTTGCCATTCATCAAAAAGTCAATATCATTCTTGAATTTAAAAACCCGTTCATCCAACTTCTTAAATTTCCTCTTTCAATTTTCCAAGTACAACTCAACCCTGTGCTTTTCATCCACTAATTCATGTTTTAATTTTAAAGCTTTATTCCCTTGTTATTGTAGTTGCTAGTACGGCAGGTGTTTCTCTTTACTAATGCTAGTATCTCTCTTGGACTAGTGTGTTTTCATTTTCAAATTCCAAAGTTTGAATGCCAAGGTTTGTTAACACTTAAATCACCTTCAAACAGAAGCTGATTTTCCTTTTATCTAATCCATCATTCCATCCTGTAATAACTTGCTAATTGTAAAGGATTTGTATGAAAATTTGAAAAAAAAAATATCAAATCTAATTATGTCATGATATTTTTAAAAAAGTAAAAAATTATTTCATTGATGAATCATCCATTGATAATGCTCATTTGGAAATTGTTAAATTGTACCAATTGCTAATCCTTTAGTAAAAGGAGCTCAGTAATTTCTTACATGGATGGATGAACCCTGATTAATATTACTTTTATCATGGGATACTACCTTGATATATAACTCACGTTCAAAATGATTACTTCCGAGGTAATTTTCCTCAACATGTGAAAAATTTACCAAAAGTCAATTCCTTTTAATATATTATTCCGTTAATACTAGATACTTAGCCTACGAATTAATTTTGACCAGTCGCAAACTTACTGTCGGCAGCTATTTATTTTATTACCTGGAACCTAGCCATCAGCAGGCAATATTTCTGTTGACAATAATTTTGAGGACAATAATACTAAGAGACTCAGTTCCCTTGAAAATCCGTCAATATTTCATTGTTATTGACATGTTCTAATGAATTGCTGTTGGAGTTATCAGCCACTAATTTGTAATTTTTTAATAGTGTCCACTAAAACTCATATCAAACAAGTTCAGTGGACCATATAAGAGGAAGAGAAAGTCTTCCAGTCATCCACTATAGTTGAAAGAAAGTAGAGGATTGGAGGTTAGATGCCAATCAAAGTTTGCTATATTCTCAGTAAGTCTCATGCCAGAGGTAATCCTCGAATTGATAGAATGTGCAAGACTTGGGTACGTACACTACAATAAAACTGGCTTTTAACGTCGAAAATTTGGGGATGGTTGCCCAATTATGTCAATGCAATTAATCAAACATGCACATCTAACTCATAGATAAAGAGGGTGAAATGATAATAGAATGACATGAAAGCTGAAAATTTGTTGCGTTGCTCATATGTTATTGTTACATCTTTAAAATACTTAACTATCTTGAATTTTACCAAAAAAAACTTCAGTATTTATTTCTTCTATTTAATATGAAAATATATATTTAATTTACTAATTCCTTTTTGGTAAAAAAGGGGAATGTGTTAATACTTTTAATTAGTATGTGCTTATTAATTTAAAAGAAGGATACGTATCTTCATTTTGAATGAAAATAAAAAGAAAAAGGAAACATCATATCAAGCAAATTTGGCTTAGCCAAGGGATCACCTTTTGTGGACATTATTAGGACTTAGGGACCCAATAATGTCCAAAATCACATGAAAGGCATGCATGTGGGGATTGTTTAGGATAAGCAAATTAAGAATTGCTCTGGAAAAGAGATATGGGAGAGAAGTGATTGAGAAGAATGTATTAGTGGAACATGTGATTGATAGCCGGTGCACATGGGAGAGATTTTACTGAACCCTCTTTAATTTTGGTCCCTACCTGGGGACAAACATATATATGGTACTGATTCTATTTCAGGGATTTATCAGTTTAGCTGCATCAGTCATAGCAGACTATGTTCCCAGACTATAGTGCCCATTTGGAGTGACTAGGAATAAAATCGATTTTTTTTAATAAAAATGCTGTGAAAAAAATTTAAATCTACGTTTTTACGTAATATTATTTAAATTCTTCACACTAAATCACACTTTTTAACTTGATTAAAACTGATTTTAAGAAATTGATAATAAAATAATTAATCTTTAAAAATTAATTTGTGTTTGAATACATTATTATCAAATTGATTCATGTAACGATTTAAAAGTATAAACAACAGACACAAAAATAAATTGAAAAATCAAATGAGTTTTTGAATAAGTAAAGCGTAAGGGAAGATTATTCAATTTGAAGGCAAGAGTATGTCACAAAATCTCAACAAGAGTTTGCATTAATACTCACAAATCATTTATTAAAAAGAATTGTTATCAAAATATTCAAATTTAATATTTACAAACCCAATATTTAAAGCCTTACCAATTAAATCAGCTCCATTATATGTATCATTATAACTAATAAGCAGAAAGTGTTAAGATTTCTCTTGTGTGCACTTCCAAGAAAGAAAGAAAGCTACACAGGCCAAAACAAAACAGATTAAAAGGGTCTCGGTACAATGTGTATGGTTATTCACCGTTACGGCCATGTCCATCTTTATTATTTCCAAATTATTTTCTCTTTAATAAGCAAAAAATTTAGACGAAAATTAAGAAGGATTAAATTAAATGAAGATGATCAATTTTTATGTGTATATGTTTGTGCTTGCGCTCTGACTTCGGCCTTGGACAAGATGGACCTTTTTTTTTTGTTTTTTCGCAAAATATTTTTACCCTTCAAATAAACTTGATTTCCGTCTGAAATCAGAGCTAAACAATAAAACTCTCAGTAAACTTTTTAACTTGCAAAACATGGGTAACTTGGACTGTCGGAAATTAATGCACAATTGTCCAAATTATGATGACCCACGGGGTTGACCACATTTTCAAAGTTTATCAAGATCCAACCGCACGTGCTAGGTTATTTGGAGGAATGGTAATTACTCGTCGTACTACGTTCTCATGTCCACCAATATTGCATGCCAACCTTGTCAATTATATTTCAATCTTAATTTCAACATGAAATTGTTATTAGATTACCACTTTTTTTTTTAAGTAACTCATGAATTAATATCAGGTACAAAGTAATTATAAACTCAATGAGAAACATTCTTGTTCTAAGAGTTTTTTTTTTTTTTTTAATTGGGGAATCCACTATTATTCATGAAAAAGTATCCAAGTACCATGAAAATAGGATAAAAAGTGAGTTCAGCAGAGATTCAAATATCAAGATGGTGTAAAAGAAGTTTGGACTCCCTTACGGTTACTGATTATTTATAGAATTGCTCCTTTTTAGATCAATATGTTAGGCTATGTTCTTTATCAAAACTTCGTTTCTTTTCATTTGAGTTGATGGGTGTGTCCTAGTTTGTGTATGTTTGCTTCTTGTCTTTTTCCAAGGACTCTCTTATTTTGTTCTATGTGTTTTCTTCTGCTTTATTTCACAAGGTTGGCTTTTCTGTATATCTATCACACACTTGTAACTGGCGTCGGTTTCTCCTTTTAATATCTAGATCTCGAGGAACAAGGATTTCTTTAACTTAATTATTCTTTTTTGAAAAGCAAAACACCAATGCTTTCTCGGATACTCAAATTTATTTCTCGCTTTGTGGGGTTTGAAGATTCTTGTAAACTGGTGCCAACGCTCTTCAAACTCATACTCTACACTAAAACTCACATCAAACAAGTTAAGTGGACCATATATGAACAGAGAAAACCCTCAAGTCATCCACTAGATCTCAAAGAAAATAAAGGATTGGGGGTTACATGCCAATCAAAGTTTGTTTTAATATTCTCATAAGCATCTTGGATTTTGGCAAAGGCTGCTAACATTTGTATATGGGAAGATACAACACCCAAAAATCTAAAATTTCTATTCTCTTAGTGATCCCATTTTTATTTATTCCAAAAAAAGTTATCCCATTCTTATAAAAATAGAAAATACAATATTAAGATCCAAAATTCTAAATATATAAACTTTAAGCAATGAATTCATAGTTTGTATGCACTAACAATTAACCATAAGACATCATCACATTTACATACATATCTTGAATAGTTTCTAATAGTAATTTGATCTAATATGAGAACATCTGTAAGTTTTCATACGTCCTATATATATATATATATCTGATCTCTTGTTTAGACCTTCAATATATGTAAATTTCAATTTCAACATAAGAAATGTTGTTTAAATAATGAAAAGATATTTATTAACAAAAAAATAATGAAAAGATTAAAATAGTTCTTAATTAAGGACATATATAACTAAATAAAGTAAGCTTGACAAGAGAAACCTATATAATAAGGGATTCTTAAAAATAGAATTTCCCTCATTTATATGTGCATAGAAAGCAAATTAACAACTAATATATGATCTTACCAAAGAAAAGCAAAAAGATAACATTATATCAAACTAATTTGGCTTAGCCAAGGGATAAACTTTTGTGGACGTCCTTAGGACCAAGAGACCCAACAGTGTCCGAAATCACATGGAAGGTATGCATGTGGGGATTGTTTAGGATAAGCAAAGAACTGCTCTACAAAAAGAGCTATGCTGCTTTGCCCATCATTCAAATCCCTCTCTTTCCCTTTGGCCTTTTGTTTAGGGTAAAGTTGAATGCATCGCCCCCCCCCCCCCCCTCTTCTCTCTCTCTCCCAAAATTCCCAATTTGCTTAGATTGCAGTTGGGGCTGGTCCGTACGCACTGATAGAAGCGATTGAAAAGAATGTATTATTTAGCGGAACATGTGATTGATAGCTGGTTCACATGGGAGAGATTTTATTGAACCCTCTTTAATTTGGTCCCCACCGGGGACAGTCATATATATGGTACTGATTCTATTTCAAAGATTTCCCAGTTTAGCTGCATCAGTCATGGCAGATTATATACATATGCCTGTCTAAAGGGGTCATTCTATAATACTTTTATTTCAATTTCAAGATATTGACATACATTTAGGCAATAAATATTATGATATGTGATATGCGTTAATTTAATAGTTTAAATCACTGATTTGACATGCATTTAAATACTCTTCTTTTTTCTTTTTTCTTTTTTTTTACTTTTTTTCACTCTATTTTAGCGCACATCCTTATATTTTTTTCCCACTTTTCTCTCTAATTTAATGCATATTTTCATGTCTAATTTTCTTCACTTTCTTCATTCTGTCTTGATACTCATCCATATGTTTTTTTTTTTTTTTCATTTTTCGTTCCTAATTTGTACAAGGAGGTTTCAACAATTAATCATTTGTTTAATTAAACAATTATTAATTATTAAACATTTTAAATCAAATAACTTAAAATAAACTACAACATATTAAATATTAGTACCTTTATTAAAAAATAACAATACTTTAATCTCACCCTATATGGTACATAACTAAGTCCCATTGATTGTGGTAGTTGATAGAAATTATAACCTAATTCAAGATTTGCTTATTAGAGGAATTAGTGATTTTTCTAATCTTTTAAAATTTTCCTCACATTTTTCCTCTTTGCACCAATAGAGAAAATATCTACATATCTAGCTAGTCTTAGATTTAATGGCTAATGACATATATGTTGTTATGCTATTAAATATTAATCATTTCATTTATAATTTATATAGTTTAATATTTGAAATGTAAATTTTTTAAAAGAATACAGCTAAAATATACGAAATTTCTTGCACTTTCATCTTGTTGCAAAAAAAACTCTCATACTTTTAATTATAATAATAAACATAATACACTTTAAAATTATAATAATTTACTCCTTCAGCTAAAGAATCAATCAAATCTTAATAGAGTATAGACACTTTGCTAAAAATTAAAATTTTTTCCGTCTATTTTTGTTAATAAAATAAAATTTTTAAGTTATCATTTGTTAAAATCGTAATCAAATAAAAATTTTTGACAATAAAATTATATTTATAATTGCATAATTGAGACACTTACAACCTTTAAAGAAATTGTTTTTGAATATCAATATATATAGTTTTATTTGATGGGAGGGAGTTTCCATGGAAAGAGTTTTAATTTTCAGCAAAGAATCATGTTTAGCATTAAGATTTGAATGATTGTTTAACAGAAGGAGTAATTGTTATAATTTTAAAATAAAGTGTATTTATTATTGCAATTGAAAATGTAGAAAACTTTTTGAAACAAAATAAAATTGTAAGAGATTTCATATATTTTAGTCAAAAAATAAAGTTGACATTTTAGTTAGTTTAGTTCCGTTTGAATCTAAAAAAACTTAATCTGGTATCCAACTAGGTAATCCAATCTACTAATAGTTGGAGTTCATACAGTTTGAAAAAAATTTATCCCCAACCCAAATCAATCCTACCTCAACTCAGCCGGTAAACGCCCTATATAATTAAGTCCGTTTGCTTGTGGCAGTTGATAGAAATTATGACCTATTTCAAGATTTGCTTACTAGTGGAATCGTTTTCTCATCTTTTAAAATTTTCCACGCATTTTTCTTCTTTGCACCAATAGAGAAAATATCTATATTTATATCTAGCTAGTTTATCCAAATGATTCACCTCTTATTACAATTTAAAACTGTACACAATCATAGATGTAGAAAGTGTTCAGATTTCGCTTGTGTGAACTTGAAAAAAAAACTGCTAAAGCCAATTGTATTATTACTATATTTTCATTAAATTTTTACGATATAAAATTTAAATTATTAAATTTTATAAATTAAATTATAAAACTTAATATATCTAATAGCACTCGTGTGAATATTATATTTTTCTTAAACAAAATAAATTATTTGTTAACTCTTACAACTTTATTTTTACTTAAGTTTTATAATTTATAATTTATATTATCAAATTTATTAATCTTCATTTACAGACTAAATTATGAGATCTAATATATATAAAAAAAAAGTTGTAAGAATACTTTATCTTATAAGAA
The DNA here is from genome assembly GCA_037013595.1 of Dicorynia guianensis. Lineage (NCBI taxonomy): Eukaryota > Viridiplantae > Streptophyta > Magnoliopsida > Fabales > Fabaceae > Dicorynia > Dicorynia guianensis. The sequence goes on along the minus strand of JASUAB010000002.1, from coordinate 14,899,581 downwards.
CAATGATATATGCATGCAATAATTCTGTATACTCTCTTATATTTTTTTATATATTATTCTTTTTGTTCTATTTATCTATATTTATATGTAAAAATATTGCGCGTATAAATATCATTTTTCTTCCTTAATTATTTCATCCGTCTTGCCAAACACATTGAGATGACCATACAGTTGTTACTGCTAACGAATCACTAAATGGTTTCATTACTGCTACGTTTGACACACTAATCTTAGTCAAGAACATCAATTGAGAGCATATGGAATATCTTATAATCATTGTATATGCATAAAACTAAATATAGACAATATACTTGCAGTGATCGCATCGATAGGACGTAATTAGACAGATTATCTACTTAGCTAGATGGATGAGATGGAGCATGGGTTTCAACCACATAAAAAAGGAACAGAGAAGCATAGGATTCCTGGTCAGTGTTCCACATTTCATGTCAGGAGAGTGGAATCTTTCTATAAAGGTATATCTGCAGAATTCCAATTCCATGATCAAACACAATTACACAAACCTATTATATACCGATAACTAATAGTATAATTATAACTATATATTGAACAACACTGTTGAATAAATTTTAATTTAATCCAAAATTTATCACAAAAATATTCCAATTCCATTTCTTTCTTTTTGAAATGAATATTAGGATTCTGATGAATGATATTCAAGGGTTTTACTGTAAGTAGGTACGCAGATCCACTGTGTCAGTGCTGGGGGTGGGGTTGGGCACTGATCAGCAATGGTACATGGGGGTCCAAATAAATGGTGTTTTTCTCTCCTATTCTTGCATAAAGAATTTTATTAAATATTTATTTAATAAATTTAAATTATTAAATTTAAAAACTGAACTTTAAAATTTAATAAAACAATATGTACCTTGCAAGCATTTAATATAAAAGAAATTTCTAAATTAGTTTTTTATTTTAAAATTTATTAAATTTTACAAATTAAATGGGACAAAACTTTTTTTTTTTTTTGTATTCCTCCAATTTGTTTGTAATCAAACAGTGTTAGCGAACTGGTGGGCATCGTTTCTGAGGCGACCCATTATGAATTGACCCCCATTAACACTGCTACCCATTTCTCATATATATCCCTTCATTGTTGTTAGTTCTTATCCAATGTCCTCCACAAAATGACAACAAATGGCAGTCTGTCCTTCCCTTTTCCTTTTCCATGTCATTTCTGCATGAAATTATGGAGGGGGATCGGAGGGTGGAGCAGTGACAAAGTATATAAAACAAGCATACATATTAGTTGAACTATAACATTCGGATTGAAAAGGCTTTCAGAGTAGAGTTTCCATAATTAATAATGGCTGATTTCTGTTGGCACCAAGCTATGTCGGCTGAAGATCATATATCGATCATTCGTGTTTAGCTTGTCGACTAATCCATTTTAATGAGTGGCCCCAAAGAAAACGAACATTCAATCTAATGATATTGTGTTTTAAAAGTTGATTTGTAGATGATTTTTTCTGCATCGAGATAATACTTCTTTCTTTTCTTTCAAAAAGAGTGAGAGGAGTAAAAGTCAACGAGAGAGAAACAAGATTAGGTGAAAGTCATGATAGTTCTTTTAAAACTTTACCCTCTTGATAGTACTAAAGATTGGTATACATCACTTTTCTGCTTCATATCCACAACAGTAAATCTGTTTTTACCTATAGATTTTGGCAGATATTTTAATAATAATTATTTAATTAATTGTGATTTATATTTTAATTTATGAAATTTAATAAATTTAATAATTTAAATTTTATTTATATAAAAGTTATATAAGAATAAAGATAAAACTGACAAAATGTTGGTCCTATAAAAATATATTGACTTTGAATAAATTTTAATTATCAATATATAAGAATTTAAATCTCAAAAAGAAATTTTATTAAAAGAAAAGAAACTATAATACTTTAATTCTAAAATAATTATTCACCTCACTGTCATTTTCCTAAAAACATATAAAAATGGGGAACTACATCCACAAATGATGTTCAAGTAAAAGAAAATGGAAAAGTTATGCACTTTGTACATACACTGCAGCTCTGCTATGAAAGAAAAAAAAAGTAAAATGGTGAGTTACACTCTTGGCAAAAAGGCATACAAATATCACAGCTGTCAAGTAAATATGTAGCTTGTTAGAGTTAATTGGGATCATCAATCGGTAATATAATTTTATCAACTTCAACATTTTCTATCTCTTTTATTAAAACAACAAATAATATTGTATTAATATTTAATCACTTGTGTAGGGTAACCCTAGCTCATGGCTAGCTCAAAGTGTGCAAAGTGGGGGACACATAGGCCAAGAGCTTTGGGTCAATGCTTCACGCCTTGCTTACTAAGGAAAGGTTCCACATCCATTCCCCAGCCATTTACGTGGGGGATGCTTATGTATATACTTGTTAAAAAACTGATCTTATCCACCGCGTCAACTATAGCTTTATGGATTCAATAATTATTCTAAATTAATCATCTCATTAATGTACTAAATCATAATCTATGGAGCTTAGATTAGGACGTACCATTATTATAATTATGTCTTTAATCACTTGGTAAAATGTATCTTTTTTGTATTATTCGGTGCCGGCAAGCGCATTATTAAGGAACGGTATTCGATCATGTTCAATAATTAGCCATTAATTAACATATATTAGCTTATTATATGAGCTACACATGCAGTTAGATTGGTGTTTAACGATTTATTTTTTGATATATTACTAATTGTGGGGTTAGCGTAAAGGGACAAAAAGTTATCAGCTAGCAGGATTGGATCTTAATCAGCAATTAGAGGAATCTCCCCGATTTGAACTTAATTGAACGGGTAAGTAATTGATTTAGATGTTGATTATAGGTTAATTTTATATATCTTGGATCAAATTATGAAATTTTATACCTTGAGAAAAGTTAATTTAAAAAAGAATGAAACAGAAAATACGGATTTAGATTTTCTAATTTCTTTATTCTTTTAGTAATTTTTATATCTTTCTATTTTACGCTCAAATTAAAATCGTGAATTCTATTTTTTTTTCTTTCTAATTTCTTCTCTAGTTTAATTTTCTTTTCATTATTTACGTACTACACCCTAACTTCCATTCTTGGAAGTTAGGAAGTCTGCAATCCTAAAAAATACAATAATTGGTGTGATACATAGGTTATATATTACATTAAAATTTATTAGAGGTCACAGAGTGACATATATATCCTTGCTGTAATAATGAATGGCATTTACTATTATATATATTAATGATCATTATCATTTTCTAATAAAGGCATTGATTTAGATCTGAAATTTAAGAGGATAGCGACCATGTTAGTGGCATTGTTGATTTTTTGTGTTCAAATCATGTTGTTATACTTTTTAATGCAGCCAAAATACTTTAATTTAATTAGACATCCGGCACTTAATCACACTGATCTGACCACAAACCGGCCGATTGATTCAAGGTCAAGTCAGATTTTGGTTTAGTGGTTGAAAAATGTAGAAAGAAAAAGATGGTGATTTGTTTTTTCAAAAAGAAAAAAAATGAAAGGATGCTTCTAAAGTAGAATATTGAGCTCTCTAAGCTTTGAAGGGACTGCTGTTAAAAGAAGAGAAAGAAAAGGAGATTATGCCTAATTTTAATTATCACTAGAAAAGCTGCCTTTGTGGTTGGAACAACATATTTGGTTTGTATAAGAGGAAAAATACAAGAAATGACTAGATTTCCATCTTGCTCCAAACTCATGAGATCGTATCAAATTCCAACGGAGTGAGTACAAAGTGCCATTCATATAAACAAGTTAATTTGGCAAATATTTAAATTAATTAATTATCTTAATGCTTTATTTTTTTTTTTTTTGGAGCTTCCAATGGAAATCATAGTCCATAATCACTTTGATTTGGTCATAGAAGGCTTGCGACACAAAACAATAATATATATGCACACACACACACACACACACACACACACACACACTTGGCAATATAGCATTTATTTGTAATAAATGTTAATTAAGGAACCGAATATTAATTGTTCTTAGAAATGGTCAAGTTTAGTTAACCTTTTTGTCACCGTTGATAGAATTATTAGTATGGTACATGTGTAGCTTTGATCCATATCCATTTTAATTTGATACGTTTTGCTTGTAAATAATGCTACCAACGTGAGATTCTATCAATAATTGAGACCTTAATTTGCCTTGATTGCAACCCATGCGTTATAGCCCTGTTGGTTGAACATTGAGTTTCTCCAAACGTACTACATTGTAAGACTGTCACATAACCAATAGAATACTTACATTGTGTCACATAAATTAAATTACACAACTTTAATATAGAACTCTACATTTAAATCAATATCCCACAATACATATAAGATCTTTCTTTTCATGAAAAAAAGCAACCTTTTTAAAAACTTAAGTTTTTCCGACAATTGATTATAAATTTTTGGAAATTTAATTTTTTTATTACGGTATCAAAACCATGACCATTAAGTGTTAAAGAGTTTGATATTATATAACAGAAAATAATTAAATTATTATTATTATTATTATTATATATGTATGTATATGTAGAGTAGGAAAAAGGAAGTTGCAAAGGAATGAAAAAGAGAGGCTTTGAAATGGCAGACAGAAGCATAGCAGCAGTGGATGCACAGTAGGTGGGTACGATGATGTTGAATTGATGATGAACTTGAACACCGCAAATAATTATTGAAGAATTGAGGTTTCCCTCTGTCGGCAATTCCTTCAATTTTGGTGTCATACCGTCTATGACGATCTGAAGCTGAAATAGGTCCACTTACCCACAAACAGGATAAGGCATATGCATTAAGGCCCCTCTGTTGTGCGGTTGCTAGGTCTTTATTTCATCTATTCTCATTTAATGAGGGTATAAAATATGGAGTATTATTACATTTGTTAATTTTTAAAAGTTAATTTATAATATTTAATAAATTTAATAGTTAAATTTTAATTAATTTTAATTTATAAAAATAAAAAAGGTTTCATTTGTAAAATAATATATATCTATATATATATATATGTATGGCTACACTGCACCAATGTTTGCCTGCAAAACCAGAAATAATGGGCACACAAAATTTCACCACCGATTCTGAATGATGTGCTTTATAGAAAGTTTAGTTGGCAAGGTTTTCTTGAATTTGTGGGGGACAAACCTGCAATAGGGCTGCAACCACACCACTAAACCAACTATTTTTATCTCTATAAAGTCAGAGTTCAATAACAATTACGATCCAAAATTGAAATTTTTTAGTAAGTTTTTGAAAATTTTATTTCAGGTTTATGATATATTAAAGATAATATTCTTGTTGTTCATGAAAACACTAACAAAATTTGGAAATTTTCACCAACTCATTTTCTTTTCAAAAATTGGCGTGGATGCTAATGTCATTATAATTTAATCTGCGGTTGTGACCAAAAAGTTTGAAGCAGGAATTGGGTATTATGGTAGTTATTAGTCAATGTTTTCAGTTAGAAGTTGGAAACAATACAATACATGATCTGTCATTCTTTTTATTGTTGATTCTTTGTTTGGTAATACGGGTGCTTTCAGTTAGAAGTTGAACGCACACCGATTAATAAATCTTTTTTTTATGAGAACAAAATTAAGTTTTAAAAATTTTTATTTAAATTATTAAATTTATTAAATAATATAAATTAAATTATAAAATTAACTATACTTAACGAGTTACTTTTTATTTTGTTGCTATTTTTATACATTCAGATTTTAGCAGTGTACGATTTTAATGAGAGAGAGTAGAGTGAGAAGTAAGGAGGGGCAGTGGCAGGGGAGCACACCCTGAAACGTGGCAGAATCACGTGGCGATGGCCAAACTTCGTCTGCCTTCTATGTTTCTTCACGTTTTTATGAATAAATTAAAATAAAAATGGCCCATTCGTTGCTGACGAGCAACGACTCATGTCACCGTCCCGCTGGGGACGCCCGCCCTTTTGTTATAAAGGATTAAGGGGAGTCCCTTTCGCACAGTTACGCCAAACGGTCCCTTGCACGCCGCCCATGTCATCCGTGGCTTCTAACGCCGTTACGTTCCTCACGTTCTTCCACTCACGCACCTCTCTACCTTTCCGTATGCATATAATAGTATTACCCCTTTTCTTCATTCTAATATGCTTGTGGGTCCCACGTACGATAGTCCTAAAACCGATGTTGACGTCTGAATCCCCGTCGTCCCCCAGACCCTCCTTTCTGTGGGGCCCGCGTGCTCTCAGCTGCTGCAACGTAGCCCATCCACTTGCCCCGAGCGTGATTCCACACTCGTTGTGAGCCTGCGCCCACGTGGTCCGCCACGTGCACCGCGGTGTCTCTCTTGTATGCTGTTGATGTCAACCTAGGAATGTGGCGCGTGGCGACTAACGTTGACCCTGACACCATCGCTCCCTCATGTGCGTCTTCAAATGTTATTCCCCACTCGAACCTACGGAAGCCGACCAAACACTTGCCCTAGAGGACCCCTTTCCTTTTGGGTCTCCTATTATGATTATTAGGCTTCCATTTACAAGGTCCAAGTCAGGTTATTCATTTGCCAAAACGGATTTTAATTGTTATTGTAATTAAATAGCAAAAGAAAAAAAATATTTTAGCTATTTTCATGTCATATAAAAACATATAAATGAAATCAAAGTAGAACCTACCAACTTGATTATGAGTACAGCCCTATCCCGTTTTCCTTGCTCTAAGGCGCATTAGGATTTATCGCCACGCTTTACAAAATGTTAGGTGATATAATTCTACCAATTTTTTTTTTTTTTTCATAAAGAGTGAGGAGATTTTATTTAGCAGGAGATATTTTAAAAGTCAAAACTCTGCAGATTTCATCCCCTTTAATTGCCCATAAGGGATAACGGGGCTCCAAATGTTTAAATTATGTAATATAATAAATTTAATAATTTAAATATTTTAAATAAATATTTAATAAAATTTAATTTATAATAATAAAACGACTTTATCTTCTAAGCCGGACGGAAGGGGGAGTGTAGGGCGCGGAAATGTAGGACACGCGCCGAAACAAGGGGGTGGGTGATGGCAGGAAATGATACTAGGGTGGAGCCCGCATCCATTCTCGGTCCCCAATACTCTCAAGGTCTCCATCGATTGAGCACCGTACGGCCAGCTGATTTTCCAGTGTATGGTGTCTGGGGTATGCACGAGCTGTACACTATCATGGGCATCTTTTCAAGCAGTGTGATGCTGCCACGGCTCTATCTCTTTTAAGTATTTGCCGCAACTTCATTTCCTAGCACATACACAATCCCACGCTACACTACCACCCATTTAAACCCACCCAAAAATTATGTAAGTTGTCTATATAAAATTTTGTAAACCTAAAAAGTACCAAAATCCAATCTTTGCAATTTGCAAAAGAGAAAGTAGATTTTTTTTTTTTTTCTAATAAAATGTTTCATTAATATGGCTTCCCTTGTTCCTTATCTATTCCACTCTGAGCTCCCGGCGTTTCCGCCTTCTCTCTTCCATCTCAACCTTCTGTTCTCAATCCTCCATTTCACTGCCACGAGCGAATTCTAGTTCGTGGGATTGATTCTCTCTAGCTTTTTATGTTTGCTTTCCTTTTGCATTTAGTGAGGGAAAGATGAAGAGGGATCGCCAAGGTGCTGCTTCTGGTTCTGGCTATGGAGTAGGAAGAGTAAATGGGAGTAGTAATGTTGCTGGTGCTGTGAACAGTGAATGCTCGTTAATGTCAACTGGGAAGGCGATGTGGGATGAAGAACATGACGCAGGTGGGATGGATGAATTGCTTGCGGCTTTGGGGTACAAGGTGCGTGAGTCGGACATGGCGAATGTGGCTCAGAAGCTTGAGCAGCTTGAGATGGTGATGGGCACAGCTCAGGAAGATGGAATTTCACATCTTGCTTTTGACACCGTCCACTATGACCCAACCGATCTCTATAGCTGGGTTCAGAGCATGCTCACTGAGCTCAACAATTCACCCGATAGTCTTGATCCCTCGGCGCTTTTAGAAGGGACCCGACAAACTGATGACCCCCTCCTTGATTCGGTGGAGCCTTCCACCATGTCCACCGTCGATTTCTCCAATTCCCGACAGACTGAGAATCAATTACGGGTTTTCAACGATGATTCAGAGTACGACCTTAGAGCAATTCCGGGTATGGCGGCTTACCCACAATCCGAGCGAACCACTGAGAGAGAATACAGCCAGAAGCGGCTGAAAAGCTCCCCAATTGGAGCAGATCCCGTGCCAGCGGTGTTACCATCTACTTCGTCGCCATCGCCGCCGGCTGTATCAGAGGTCGCAAGGCCAGTGGTTCTCGTTGACTCACAAGAAACGGGGGTCCGTCTTGTCCACACGCTGATGGCTTGTGCAGAAGCTGTTCAACAGAGCAATTTTAAGATCGCAGACACACTGGTGAAGCACGTTGGCATGCTCGCGGCGAATCAAGCTGGAGCAATGAGAAAAGTTGCCTCCTACTTCGCCCAAGCTTTAGCTCGCCGAATTTACGGAATCTACCCCGAAGAAGCCCTCGATTCCTCTTTCTCCGATATGCTCCATATGCATTTCTACGAGTCTTGCCCTTACCTCAAATTCGCCCACTTCACCGCTAACCAGGCCATTCTCGAAGCGTTCGCGACGGCAAACAGAGTCCACGTCGTTGATTTCGGGCTAAAGCAGGGGATGCAATGGCCGGCGCTAATGCAAGCTCTCGCATTGCGACCCGGCGGTCCACCCACGTTCCGCCTCACCGGTATCGGGCCTCCGCAGCCGGACAACACTGACGCCCTGCAACAGGTGGGTTATAAATTGGCTCAATTGGCTGAAACGATTGGGGTCCATTTCGAATTCCGCGGGTTTGTCTGCAACAGTTTGGCGGATCTCGATCCGTCCCTGCTTGAGATCCGACCCGGAGAGGCCGTCGCGATCAACTCGGTTTTTGAGCTCCACCGCATGTTGGCCCGACCCTTCGCCATAGACAAGGTGCTGAACACGATCAAGGTCATTCATCCAAAGATTGTGACGGTAGTGGAGCAAGAAGCGAACCACAACGGCCTGGTTTTCTTGGACCGCTTCACGGAGGCTCTACACTACTACTCGAACCTGTTCGACTCTCTGGAAGGATCGTCCCCGTCGAGTCAAGACGCAGTGATGTCGGAACTGTACCTGGGTAGACAGATATGCAATGTAGTGGCGTGTGAAGGGTTGGACCGAGTTGAGCGGCATGAGACGCTGAACCTTTGGAGGGCAAGAATGGGATCGGCGGGGTTCAACCCGGTTCATTTGGGTTCGAATGCGTTCAAGCAAGCCAGTATGTTGCTGGCAGTGTTTGCCGGCGGAGATGGGTACCGAGTGGAAGAGAACAATGGATGCCTCATGCTTGGGTGGCACACGCGGCCTCTCATCGCCACCTCGGCGTGGAAAATCCCCGCGAGTGAATCGTAGGGAGTTCTCAGGGATTTCTGTTGGAGAATACTGTAGATTACTTAAGGCTTTAAATCGTAACTTCACTTTGAGTGAGTCAGAACCGAGTGTGTGAGCGAGGCAGAGGATAAATAAAGAAAACAAAGTTTGTAATTTAACTTTTAATTACGTTTTTTAGTGTTATAATAAAATTAGATAATTTGTTTTATTTCTTAAATTAGATGAATTTTTGTCTTTTCAAAATTTCTTTGCATATTAGATTAACTTTGTTTTCTAACTCTCCTTTCTCTTCGTTTTGCTTATTCAATGGGATAAGCTTTTTTAAAGTATAAGTATGTAGGGGTCATAAAGTACCAAATAAATTATTATTTATAAAAGATGATAAGATACATTAGTATTAAATGTAAATAAAGATAATAAATTTTAAAAAGGTAAAATATATCAAATTTCTTATATTTTTTATCATGTAAAAAATTTTTTAACACAGTATTAATTAAGATAAATTATTTTTTATATTTTAAAAATTATATAAATTATTTTATATATTTTAAATTAATAATAATTTAAAAATAATTTAAGAATAATTTAAAATATACGTAGATATTTAAGATATGCGAAATAATTTATATAATTTATAAAATATAAAAATAATTTATCTTAATTAATATCACAAAAAAATTTTCATACATAACCTCAAGCGTATAATGATTTAGTGCATTTTGCACTTCTTAAAATTTAACATGATAACATAGGCTTGGACAAGGTGATATAGTAGATACAGTAACCATCGTTCATATTGACAGTAATATTAGCAAGTATTCACACCTAGGAGTGTGATTTAGAAGAGCCAATTCTTCAAGCTATCATTACCTAAGAAAAATTACATGGAATTAATTATTACTTTTTGTACTTCAAAAGTTTGAATACATGATCTCTTGCAAATTATCTAAATCTTAACTTAGTAAACCACATAATACCTCATTCATTTATTTTTTGTTAAAATGTACAAAACTTCTTATACTTAATTTTTTTTTATATTTTAAAATTTAATAAAGAACCTTCTTGTACTTGAAAGAAGTTAGTAAAAGACCCCATTCTATTCAAAATATAGTGAAAAACAAAAAAAAGGTAAATATTCAAAAACAAAAGTGAAGTGAAGTGAGTTTCTACACCATAAAATTTTGCAAAACCCTAAGCCTTAAAGTGTGAAACTCCAAACCTTATTTTAAAACTCTAAACTTTATACTACAAAACTCTAAACCCTAGACTATAAAACCTCAAACTTCTAACTATAAATTGCTAAATTTTAAATCATAAATCATGAAACCTTAAAACTCACACATTAAACTGTGAAACTTCAAATCTTAAATTGCTAAACCCTAAATCTTAAATTGTGAAATCCTAAACCCTAAATCTTAAATAATAAAACCTTAAACCTAAACCTAAATCCATGAAACCACAAGTTCCAAACCTAAATTGGAAAATTCTAAATCATGAAACTCCAAATTCGTAACCCTAAACTTTGAAACCATAAATCTAGATGCTTAACCGTGAAACTCCAAACCATAGATTATGAAACCTTAAACCCTAAACTGTGAAACTATAAACCTTAAATTCTAAATCTTAAATGACAAAACTTCAAATCTTAAAGTACAAACTTTTAAACTCTAAATTGTAAACTACAAAATCTTAAATCTCAAACTCTAAACTGTGAAACCTCAAATCTTAAACTATGAAAGCCCAAAGCCTAAACTGCAAAATCTTAAACCTTAAATTATAAACTGCAAAATCACAAATCCTAAACCTTAAGTCATGAAAGCTCAAATCCAAAACCGCCAAACTCCAATCCCTAAATCTTGAATTATGAAACCTCAAACCCTAAATCTTAAGTCACGAAACCTTGAATCCTAAACCCAAAATTAAAAAATCCAAAACTTAGACTATGAAATCCCAAAATCCAAAATGCTAAATGCCAAATTGTGAAATCCCATATTGAAACCCAAATCGAAACTGTGAAACCCTAAACTACAAAACTTTGATCCTAAACCCTATAGCAGCCCAAACCTTAAACTATCAAACTTCAAACCCTAAATCTTAACTTGTAAAACTCTAAACCTTGTGCCCTAAACCAAAAAGTTCTAAACACCAAATCTTAAATTACAAAACACCTAACCCTAAACCAAAAAGCCCCAAACTCTTATCTTTAAAACCCTAATTTGAAATCTTAAACTGTGAAACTCAAACCCTAAATCCTAAACCATTGTTTAAGGGTTGAGGCTTCATAGTAGGGTTTGGGATGGGTATCACAATTTAGGATTTGGGGTTTGAGATTTTGCTATTTAAGGTTTAGGGTTTGAATTTTTATAATTTAAGGTTTGGGGTTTAGGATTTTAACATTTAGATCTGGGGTTTTACAATTAAGGGCTGAGGGTTTTGCATTATAAAGTTTAGGGTTTAGGATTTTGTAATTTGGGAATTAGGGTTTAGGATTTAGGGTTTAGGTTTTATGATTGAGGGTTTGGGTTTTTCGGTTTCATAATTCAAGATTTGGGATATTGGGCTTCATAGTTTAAGGTTTGGGATCTAGGTAAGGTTTGGTTTCATAGTTTAAGGTTTAGTTCAAAGTTTAGGATATAGAGTTTGGGGTTTCATGTTAAAGGTTTAGAGTTTTGTGGTTTGGAGTTTCACATTTCAAGGTTTAGGGTTTTTTGCTTTTGGGTTTGAGGTTTCATAATTTAATAATTTTGGATTTTGTAGTTTAGAATTTATGGTTTAGAGTTTTAAGATTTAAAGTTTAGAGTTTGGTGTTTCATAGGTTAAGATTTGAGGTTTGGAATTTCATAGTTTAAGGCTTGGGGTTTTGCAATTTGGGGTGCAACATTTCATGATTTAGGGTTTTAGATTTCATAGTTTAGGGTTTCATGATTTAGGATTTAGAGTTTGGGGTTTCATAGTTTAAGGTTTGAGTTTTGTAGTTAGGGTTTGGAGTTTGGGGTTTCATAGTTTAGGGTTTAGAATCTTGAAGTTTAGGATTTAATGTTTCGTGATTTGGGATTTGTGATTTTTTAGTTTAAAGTTTCATAATTTAGGGTTTGGAATTTTATAATTTAAGGTTTAGGGTTTTGCCATTTAGGATTTGGAATTTCATAATCTAGAGTTTAGAGTTGGGTGTTTTGCAATTCAAGGTTTGGGGTTTCATAGTTTAGAGTTTAGGTTTTAGAGTTTTAAAGTTTAGGGTTTAAGATTTAAGGTTTTATGATTTAATATTTAAGTTTGGGGTTTCATATTTTAAGATTTAGGGTTTCATTATTTAGGCTTAAGTGTTTGATGTTTTATAGTTGAGGAATTGGGGTTATACAGTTTAAGGTTTAAGGTTTCATTTTTAGGGTTTGAGATTTGGTTTAGTGGGAGTTTTTACAATTTAAGATTTAGCATTTAGAGTTTTAGGATTTTTGCATTTAATGCTTCAGGGTATAGGGTCTAAGATTTATAGCTTAGTTTTTAGGATTTTAAGGTATAAAAGTTTTGAATTTAAGGGTTTAGGGATTATGGTTTAATGTTTTAAGGAGAAGTTAGGGCTTCCAAAATGAGGAGGGTGATTACATAATTTAGGTTCAATGAATTAGGGAAGATACAGAATCGATTAAGAAGATAACCCTTCCACTTGATGCCTTTTATTTTCTTTTTTTAATTTTGTTAAATTTTTAAGAAAAATTTTCATATAGAAGGGTCCTTCGTAAAATTTTAAAGTACATAAAAATTTTTTAAATAGAAGTTAAAGTATAAAAGAGTTATGTATACTTTGGCCTTTATTTTTAATAAGTAGAATATGCATCTACTCGTATTATGATGGAGTTTAATGTATATTTGAAGCTTATTAATTAAGAATAATAAAACTTCTGTACTGTTAGAAATGACATTCTATAGTTTATCTTAATTTGAAGAGAAAGAATATTCGCGGTAGCTTCTATTTTCTTTTTATTTTGTTTGTCTTCTACTTTTCAGCCTTCTAAATGCAATCTAAATCCAAAGAAGAATAACGCCCCTTTCGTATATCTATCTTTGATAAAAACAATAATTAACTATAATATTAATTATTAGAAAAGAAACTTTCATTTAATTGGAACTATTAATATATCACAAAATATTTTATAAATTATTAAATTCATAAATTTCGAAATTCAATTTATAAGATTTCAGATTATGCGCTAATTTGTTTGAACAACTTTTACATTCGAAGAATTTTAGCCTAAAATTAGTCGTATGTATTATTGAACAAAATTAATGTGAAAATTAAAGGGTTGCTCTTTTTGCGCGCCGACATTGCTGGACAAGCTATCAAACTGTTTTGACAAATAGTTAAATGAGTAATGGTGGATTACAAGATGACATATCATTTGGCCACTGTTAAAAAAGGTGCAACAGCAAAATGTTATAGGGCCCTTCTAATTCATGCTTACGCTTATGATGCTATACATTTACTTACGGATGGAAATTTTGTGTGATTGGGAATTATTGATTTTAGGGAAATTTTTAAATATAATCAGCATTTACTGTTTATGAATTTTATTATTTTTTTACTAATTTTTTAATACTCTTAAATATTTATCATGCTCTCTGATGTTACCTTACTGTTAGTCTCCAATTATAAGAGATTCGAATTCATTTATTTATAGTAATACCGAATTCTTTGCCTCATATTTTTTAATGTTTCTTAAGTGAAAGTAATACATACGCTCAAGGCTGATGTATTTTTTTGTTCTTACTTCTGGTGGTGCAGTTAAGGTTTCTTTTTTATTTAATAAGGTCTCGGTACTTAAAGTCTTGTGGCTTCTTTAATAGTCTAATATCAATATCCATCCAATTAAAAATTATCTATTTGTTAAACTGGTTTGTATAAACTAGATAGAAAAAATCGAAAAAAAAATTAAAAATATGTATTAAAATAGAAAAAAAGAAAAAAAGTCTTATAAATATATTTATCAATTTCGATAAAGAAATAAAAAATACAAAAATATTTGTCAAAATACAAAAATAAAGAAAATGAAATAGTTCGTGTTAAGTTGGTTATTCAAATTATTAGGTGAATACATTTCTTGTTAATTTTATGTATATCAATACCTTAAAATTAAAATAAAGTTATTATAGTTTGACATATAATATATATTGAAATATAATAGACACAAAACTATAAAACACTTGTTTTGTATTATAGTAAGAAATAAATAAACAGTTGAGCTACGACTAAATAAATAGCTATGGAGGCGGTGTTGGCTATGCCATCCAACAATAGGAGTTCAGTACCGAGGAGGATGCTGTATTAGGTTTTTTTTTTTTTTTTGGTGTCTAAGATGCTATATTAGATTTATTACCTATATTAGATTCTCAAGGAAATGCATCCCTTTAATGACTAGTTCAAATAGGTACTGTAATTTTAACAGTAAATTACTTAATACAAATATAAAATATTAAATTTAAATTCAAAATTTTTAAAAATTAAAGACTCAAAACAATAACGAATATTACTATATTATTAAAAATATCAGCATATATATATATATATATATATATATATATGTACACACACATTTGAACTCAACTTGAATGGAAAATATATATAAGAAGAATTATAATTACAGTCAGCTCATTAAACTTATTTACTCTTAGGGTCATAAATAAAAAGATACTCATTTTTAGTTAACATTTCGTTGTAAATATTTTGATTCTTTATTTTGCCCATAAACAAAAATTAGAGAGAAGGAAAGTTTGAAAGAGATAAAGTTGAGTGGATAGATTGCATCTACTACAATTTTGTCACTCCGTAATGACAATGGCAGGAAAACAAATCTTGAGTGACGGCTTATGAGGCAAACTTTTCTGGAATGTTGGATGAAGAGTTTGATAGAATAGAATCAATAGCAAGTGAAGCAAATTCTCGTGTAGATGAATTAGGTTCTTCATTGAGGGAGAGTTTTAGAGTTTTTGTTGGGTCTTTCTTTTGTGTTAGTTTCATAGAAGTATGTTAAATGAGAAAGACAAAGAAGAATATGAAATTTTGTACATTTTTCTGAAAGAATTTGAGAAAGAAGAAGAGGGTAATTTAGTCTATTACTAATGTTACATTAATTTTAAGTAGAATGACTTAACATCTTTTAACTTTAAATAGATTTACATTATTTATGACTATGAAAATAAATAAATTTGACAAACTAACTGAAACTGTAATTTTTCCAAATATTTAATATCAGTTCAAACTCAAGCCCAGCTTTTTTAAGCCTCAAAAGCTGAGCTCTACCTAGAGCTTCAACTACAAGCTTCGATTTAGCTGACTCATTATATAAAGTTGAAGTTTTAGTTAATTTGAATATGATAAATTATATATTTAACCTGAATTATATTGTATTTATTTTTTATCAATTAATTATATTATATATATAGGCAATATTTTATCAGTTTTGTATAATATTCTCTAATAGAGATTTTCTGCCTGGTTAGGTTTCATGAATATATATATATATATATGTGTGTGTGTGTGTGTGTGTGTGTATCAAGTATTACTAATTTTACAGTTACCAATTTGACTTCTGGGGTTGACATTATATACGAATTACACAACAGCTGTGATGTCATAACACCACAGTGAGTAACTAGCTTTATAAAGCATGGTAGTTTGAAATTATATATTGGAACGTGCGTGCAAACAATATGCTTTGGAGACAAATCAATAAAAGTTTGGTCATCAATTCAATCCTTTGCTACTATGGCAAATCATAACTGCATAATTAATGAGATCTCCTTCCAATTCATCAAAGATATTGCATTTATTAAAATCTCCAAATAAATCTTCCTTTCATTCCCAAACCCCACCAAAGATCCAAAACTTGTGTGCTTCTCTTTCTTCTTGTGTGTCATGGCAAGGCATGGCGTTGATCGTTATCCCTCTGGGCCTCCTCTTGCATCTCGTCTGCCTCTGAAGGCAACAAACATGGCGCTGAAGATCAGAAGATGACGACGATGAGACTGAGGGAGAAGAAGGCTTCTAGGTCCAAAAACCCTTGTGTCGTGTTTGATTTCACGAAGCTTTCCAACGATGATTCTATGCGTGGTGGGACATCCATGGTTGAGATTGATTTCTTCAACACTAAGAAGGTAGGTTCAACCCTAACTTCTAGGGAAAACAATGAAGGGACAGATGAGAACACTCCTGAGAAGACTTCAGCGGTTAGGACTTTCTCATGCAACTTTCGCAAGCTAGGGTTCTCTTCCTCAAAATCCTTGGCAGGGCACCAGAATGCTCATGTATATGAGCGTCCTTTGGGGGAAAAGGTTCGTCAAGGAATTGATGTTGGTGGCCTTGGGCACCCCCCACTTTCCTTATTACTCTTATCCAAGCCTCTCTCTACGCCCTATTTGTGGATCCACTTTCAATAGGGCACTCGGAGGTAGGATGGAGTCTATGATTCACAAGCTTTCTTATCCATGGACAGCGCCACGTAGCTACAGGTTTGGGCATGGTGGTGCAGGGCGGCCAAGGCAAGCCATCATGAACCCATCGACCCTAGATGGGCCGAGGATGGAGGGTTTCCAAGCATATGGTGGTGGTGCACTTGGATTTCTTGAAACTGCTGCTAGTTCAAGGCTCGGGGATGGTACTTCCCTCATCACCATCTAGGCGAATCTTCCTCAAATATTGCTGCCAATTCAAGTCCTGCCATGAATAAGCCAAGTTCAGAAACTAATGGTGATCATCGAATCAAGCAAAAAAAACTCTCTGAAGATGATAATCCAGATTCTTGGGGGCTCGATTTGTCACTTAAGCTTTAATTAATTAAGGTTCGTCGTTTTAATTTGTTTCAATTTAGAGACTTGGTTGCTGTATTCTTGTTTTATTGCTGGTCTTTATTTAGTTTAAGTCATCTGAGTATTTCTCAAATTTGGTATTTCAACTCATAGATTTTAGTAAGAACTTACAGCTATATGTTACTTTTTTTTTTTTTAGTGAATTTCCGTTTAATTTTCCTTTCCAATTGTTAGATGTCACTCTCTTTGGTTTGATACCAAAACCACTACTCATATTAAGTACTTGGTAATTAAGAAAACCCAACTGCAACAACCCATGCCAATGCCTAACTCTATTTTTTTTTTCAAATTATATAATTAAATTTGAATATATAATTGTTGAGTATTTAGAGTGATCGCAATTTTGTTTGTGCAAGCTCCTCATATGAAAAGAAAGAGATATACAAAAAATCAGAGTGACTTTTGATGCTCAAAGACATCCTGTATAACCATATTAGCAATGTCTTGTGAGGCGTATCACATCACTTAATGATAAATGGAAAACAATTACTTCATGTTTAAAGTACTTAATTCAAGGTAAATGCCTAAAGTAATAAGAGATAATGTAAACTGTTAACATAATGGTAAATTGCTTTTATTTTAAGCTTGAGTCAAAAGTTTAAATATAGAATTATTCTTGTTAAAAGAGATTTAATTATATATCTCCCAACTAACGGCGAATAAATTTGTTTTTGCAACTTTACAATGTTGCCTTTATTAAAAGCTTTCCGTTATTGATGTTTTCAAGCATGTGCTTTAATGCTAAGCAGTCAATCAGTCAGAGATATTAAGGATTGTATATATGCAAATATGCATTTTCCAAACTTGCCTTTTCTTGGTTCATCTTTGAGCCACCAATCACAAAACTACAATTAAAAGTTTCCAAGACAAGCCAACTTAACGTTGCTGAATACAAGCCTATAACTTTGCACATTTTAGAGAATTGTGATGAAGTCTAACCATATCTCAAGTGAATGTCTTGCATTTAATTAAATAAAAAATTAGATGCTTAATTTTAATGAAATGTGTTCAATTTCAAACTACAATTCTTGCAATTTTTTCTTGCAAGTGCCTGGTGTCCTAGTCAAACAATCAAAGGGGTTGATACAAGAACAATTTGCATCTTGGTTTCCAATATATGTAGGTATTGATATGTGTATATTATATATATTAATTGAGTACAATCAATTAAATTTAATGATGTATTTTTTTCTTGTATGTTGGTGCATATTTTGGCTAATGGAATAAATGACCCAAATCTTCATACTTTAGCTTGGGACCCATCAAAAGATAGCAAGAGTTGGCCAAATATTTTCATGAATGGATATAAGTTTCACGTAGCATCATAGCTAGAGGGAAAAAACATGCAATAGTGGTGTCTAGGTCCAAAGAACTAGTGCAACTAGTGATGATAACTATTATAGCATCCTTAAGGACGTGTTGAAATTGGATTATTCTATAATAAAGTTGTCTTATTTTACTATGAGAGGTTCAACCCTGTTACTCTGTTCAAAATTGTTAAGTTAAACTAGTCTTGCAAGTATGAATGCTTTGATCCATTCACTATCTTAGAATAGGCGAGACAAGTGTACTATGTATCTGACCCGATAGCAAACCAAGTTAGAAATCATAATTGGTAGATAGTCATCATGACCAAGGCATGAGGTAGGGTGAAAGTTGATAATGAAATAGAGCTGCCTTCCCAAGTTGGTGCATCATAGCAGGTTGGGATTGTTCTTGTTGGTGAGACAATGGAGGGTTTGTTATGCAATGACAATGGTGGTTTTAAGCAAGTTGAAATTCAAGAGACAAGTCATTGGGGTTTTAAGCAAGTTGAAATTCAAGAGACAAGTCATCGTTATAATGTGTGGAAGAGAAAGTTGAATATGCAAGCAGATATGAGAGCATTGAAATTCTTAACCTATTGAATGTTGAAGACATCAAAGAAGATGAAGTGACAGCCAGTGCCATTGAAGAAGAAGAAGAAGAAGAAGAAGATGATGATGATGAAGAGTCCCATTTATTATATTACATTTTTGTTATTTTATATTGTTTTTTTAATGAATTATGATTTAATTTCAATAAATAATTGTTATAATATAATTAATGCTTAATATGATTTTACTTAGACATAAATATACATAAGTTTATTAACAAATAATATTATTTATTTTAATGAAATTTAACTAGAAATTATAAAAATTAATTTGAAATATTAAACTTAATGGTTAATTTTTCTATTTAAGTTTTATAATTTCTAATTAAATTTTATTACAATAAATAATTTTATTATTTATAAAGTATAATTATTTAAATTATATTATTGAATATGTAATATGTATTAGTAATATAATTAATAATGTAATAAAAAACTTTTATTTAAATTTATTTATTTTCATTAATTAATTTTTTTAATACATAACAATAACATGCATTGGGCACCATTTAGGTTTTGTTTGAAGTTTGGAAGAGAAAACTTATCTCTTTGGTGTTGTTTGTAGTCAAACTTCTTCTTAGTTCTCTAGGAATTAGTAATAATGTTTTACACAAGTTTTTTTGGGGGATAGAGCATGGAGGAGCAACAAGAATAGTTTGGGAGCAATTATAACCCTCATTCTTGTTTTCAGTTTTCATATATGTTGTAAGAGAACTCAGATGATGGTCAATGAGATTGATTCTTTCTTCTTATTTATCATTATTATTTTTATCTCAATTCTGACTTAATTAGTATGATTTATTTCCTTGTTTATGTCTACCATAATCATTGTTATGACCCATGCCTTATTTTGATTGAAATTGAGACCAATGGATGATCTGTGGAATTTATACAAAACTTTTATGTAAGTTTACTTCATTGATTATTCAATATAGGATGAGTAAAGTATTATTCTCCCAAGAATTTGTTGGACATTATTAAGAAAATACGAATCTAATGTATGTTGAACAAAACAATTGATTAAGAGAAATAACTAAGTTAAATAACATAACTAAACTTAATGCAAAAGTGAGAATAGATGCAAAAGGCACTAATGTGTAGATTTCATCTAATCTTTGCTATGCAATTGATCAATTAATACAGGCTAAGACCAACATATCTAAAATATGTCACTTGGTATAGCATGAGATGTCAAATTTCCCTAATTTAATTAACTAGTTCTCTCAAGTCAAGTTAATCCTTCCCTTACCTATTAAGGTAATCATATTTCTATGTAATTTTAAACAAGCATAAAATACAATGGAAATCTCTAACTTGAGAAGAGGGAGCTCTTCACTCTCTTCTCTTCTTTTGCTACCATATGTGTGCTAATTACCTCTCGGTTTCATAGTCTAACACACAAGTTATAATATTTTTGGTCTAATTCATACAAACATGTCTCAAACTCATGGATAAATTACAAAACCATGGAAAAGGTCAACAAGATTTTGAAGCATTAAGCACAATAACATAAACTAAACATGCTAATAAGAAAAAGGTCTTGAATTAAAATAAAGTAATCAACTATGTAATCTAAAAATTAAACTATGTTTAAGACTTTAACATAATATGTCTAGCCACTCATGTTTAATTTCAATACAACCATGAAGTAAAAGAGAATAACAAAGAGAAACAAATAAACATAAGCATCATCATGTTTTCTTTTTCTTCTCCTTCAAGCTATGCAAAAATCACTATCTAATGATGACCTTTAGTAGTAGGAAAGCAATGGAAGAAAAGGGAATGTGGTGGTGTTGTCTCCTTGTGCCGGCCTCTTGTTGTTTATATAACAATGTCTCTTATGCTCCAAGTTAGTTACCCTAATCTTAGTCTTCTTTTCTGAGTTTTGGCAGATCCTAAAATCTCTCCAATTGATTAATAAAGTTGACCACAAAAATAGGAAACTTATTAAAATAGAAAGATTCTTTTAGCAATTTTCCTATTTTGATGCCCTTATGACAAAAATTGACCCTCATAAATGGTAGAACTAGGTTAGGCTCTCAGTAGATGAATTGTAGATCTTTCTTTTAGATTTCCAACAACTCAAGAATCACCAAAATCTGATGACTAGAGAGGAAGTAGTGGCCCAGATACTAATGACTACCCAAAGTTTGTAAAAATGATGTTTTTGCCAATTAAATTTCCTATTCTACTCTTTTCCTATAACTAATTGAATTTATACACAATTAGGGTAGATTAGTGCCTAACATAACACACAAAGGATAACTTCATTAATAAAAAGGGGCATAAAAATTTAACTTATCAAGTACCCCTAAACTTAGACCTTTGCATGTCATCAAGGAAACAACCTTATGGTACACTTATACTCTTCACAAACCTCCTTAAAGTAGTTTCCCATACACTTAGTTAATCACAAGATATGAGGTTACTCAAACTTAATACGTAACTCAAAATTAAATAGTGCCAAATAAGGGAGTTGATAATGCCATCATTACTCTTATATCCATGCACCCTTCTAAATGAGCGCATGCAAACCTGTAGCCACCCCAATTGACAAAAACATCTTGTAATTACCCCGTTCCACTACTATAAGCAAAAGTAGGAAACCAAGCTTAAAGTGCTATAACTTTGCCCTTTTCCCAGAAACTTCCCTAAGCTATCACTGGTCTTTTGACACAAATACTAATATTGGTGATGAAAGTACCCCGTTACTTAATAGGTCATAGGTTTAGAGTGCTTTGCATACACATATTTTAAGCTATCCCTTTTTTAGGAACTCAGCAAATGACTAGGTTTAAGATCATGCAATACTCCTTTTTTTTCCTTTTCTTTTGTTCTTTTTTTTTCCCCTAAAATATTAGTTTTTGATATAACCTAATGGGGTTGTTTGATCTATGTAGCTAATTTCACTTAGTGGGATAAGGCTCTATTTATTGTTGTTGTTCTTCTTCTTTTTTAATGAACCCCCTTGTTTATGTAAACTCTATCTAGGCCAAGCATCAATATTTAACTCACCAAATATACTTGCAATCATGCAATTTACACTAACTTCTTTAGAAAGAGTTTACTTCAATAATCATAATAGTAAAGCATTTTTAACTTATTCATGAGTCATTGCTAACTCTAAGTTAATCATCAAGTAAGAATAATACTCTTTTCTTGAACTAGCTATGCATTGAATCATTACTTTGAGAGGAAAAATTGTTTTTTTAGCCATATTCATCTACTCAAGATTGGAAACATAGAGAAAACTAAGGGAAAGGACCACTACCCCCTAACTTTAGATGCACATTCTCCTCAATGCAAAAAATAATTATAAGTTAAGAGGGTAAATGATATTGCCTTGATTTGCAAGTGTGGCATGCAAAAAAGAAAAACACCATGTTGTGAATAGCTTCAAGATAGTGGCAAAGTCCCCAACATCCTACAAAATAAACTCTAATCAAATTGTGAGTGTTAGCATACAAGCATAAAAGAAATATTAAAAGCAGTAGAAAAACTAAAATGTAAAGAAAGGAAAGAGAATGGTTGCCTCCCATTAGGCCAATAAAAACTACATTGTCCACCTGCCTCCTTCTCATAGCAAAACTAGAGAATTTCTCGCACTTCCTCTTCTGGTACACATCTTTGGATCATTTCATCCTTGCATACCTTTTAAAGAAATGGTTCCTCCTAGAAGTAATGCCTAATTTTGAAAAGAACTTCTTTTATTGTATGAGGCAAAACATTACTCATAAGTTAATTAGCAAAATTTGCATACCAAGGTAAAGAAGAAATAGCACACAACGAAGCCGAATATAATTGTTCATTTGGGAATTTTTCATGCAAGGGCTCGTTGTCCATGCTTTCTACATGCTCCTCATCTAACCTAGACAAGTGATTTGCCATTGAATTTTTAATGCCTTTTTTGTCCCTAATTTCTATGTCAAACTCTTGTAATAAAGTTTGCCATCTTTTTTTATTAAATAAATACTTAAGTGCAAAATAATCAGTATAGAAAATCACCTTGGACAAAATGAGATAAGGTCAAAATTTTCAAGAGAAAATGCCATCACGAGCAACTTTTTTTTGATAGTGGTGTAATTCATTGAGCATTATTTATAGTTCTACTTGCATAATAGATGTTATGAAAACTCTTGTCTTATCATTGTCCTAAAACTACACTTAAGTATCATCACTTGCATCACACATTAATTCAAAAGCCAAATTTCAATTCACTACAACAACAATGGGAGCATTAACTAACCTTTCTTTCAAAAAATTAAAAGATGCATGCATTATTTGTCAAAAACAATATGGTATCCTTGAACAAGAGATTAGTGTGTGGTCTAGCAATTTTAGAGAAATTGCTAATGAACTTTCTATAAAATCTTGCATGTCCAAGAAAACCTCCAACATCCTTGATTGATTTGGGGAAAGGAGGGTTTCCAATTAACTCAACTTTAGCTTTGTCCACTTCAATGTGCTTAGAGGACACTTGTGGCCTAACACTAGATGTTCTTGAACCATAACATGGCAATTTTCCCATTTCAAAACCAACTTAGTTTCTTCACATATCTTTAAAACTTTAGAAAGATAATGCAAACATGCATCAAATGAAGAACCAAAAATTGAAAAATCATCCATAAAAATTTCACTGCAACTATTAATAAAATCTTAAACTAAAGAGATCATGCATCTTTGAAAGGTAGTAAGAGCATTACAAACCAAAAGGCATGCATATAAATGCAAAGGTATATAAGGACAAGTAAATGTTGTTTTCTCTTGATCCTTGAGTATCCATCTAAAAAATGACAATACTCATATCTAATAAGCCTCTCAATCATTTGGTCAATAAAAGAAAGAGTAAAGTGGTTTATTTTAGTAACTTCATTAAGGTTCAAATAATCTATACACACTCTTTATCCTTTTACTATCCTAGTAGGGTTGAATTCATTATTCTCATTCTTGATTATTGTTGTCTCGCCTTTCTTAGCACTACATGAACAAAACTAATCTAAGTACTATTAGAGATAGGGAAAATGATACACAAATTCAGCCATTTGAGTACCTCTTTTTTGAGCACCTCTAGCATATTCAAATTAAGGCACCTTTAAGGTTGAATTGTTGGCTTTAAGCCTTCTTCCATCCCAATTTTATGTATATATACCAAAGGGCTAATTCCCTTTATATCTATTATGCTCCACCCTATGACCCCCTTTATATTCATGAAGCACCCTTAAGAGTTTTTCCTCTTAAGTAATTGTTAAAGAAGAAGAAATAATCATTGGTAAGGTAGATAAATTTCATAAATAGGCATGCTTTAAATGAGATGGAAGGGGTTTTAACTCAAAATTTTGGGTCTCCTTAATCTATTGCTTGACTTTTGAGGCAACTGTAGTATCCAAGGATAGAAATTTCTCTTTCTTGGCTTGGGTTCATTGTGGATCTCTCCAAGTGTAGTTGTAGTCTCAATGATCTCTTCTCCTAAAAAGTTCATCTTTAACATACAAGGCATTAGCTATACAACTTACAAGATCGTTATCTAACCTAAAGACGTGAAAATAGCCGTCCATCAAAGTATCAACAATGTCAATTCTTAAAACCTCTTTTTCATCATGAAAACTATATTTCATAGTCTCTAAAACATTAAGGACTATTTCTTCATTATTAATTGAAAGACCGAGCTTTCCTTGTTGTACATCAATGAGAACTCTCCCAATAGCAAGGAATGGTCTTCCAAGATCAAAGGTAGCTCAAAATTTTCTTCCATGTCAAGAACAATAAAGTCTAACAAGAAGACAAATTTTCCCACCTTTGCGAAGATGTCTTCCACAAATCCTCTTGGATATTTGATACTCCTATCTGCTAATTAGAGAGAAAAAGTGGTAGATGAGGGCGCTCCGAATCCAAGCTTCCTAAAAATATAAAAAGGCATAAGATCAATGCTTGTACCAAGATCATGCAAAGCTTTATCAATGTTAACATTATAAATAGCGCAAGGTATAGAAAAATTCCCTAAATTCTTCAACTTTGGAGGTAATTTATTTTGAATAATGGATGAACATTCTTCATTTAAATTGACCATCCTTGAACTCCTCCAACTTCCCTTTATTTTCCATGATTTTCTTCAAGAATTTTGCATAGCTTGGCATATGCAAAATAGCATACAGAAAAGGAATGTTAACATGTAGGTTTTTAAATATTGATAGAAATTTAGTAAATTGCTTATCCAAGTTAGCTTGCAAAAGCCAATGGGGAAAAGGGATTTTAGGGTTGTTAGGTTTAACATTTGGATTATGAAAAATCCTTGTTGGTTGTTTCTTATCTCCTTCATCATCTTGTCCTTCCTCCACAACTTGGTTATTCTCTTTTTCTTCCTTTTGTTGCTCACTACTTTGGTATGTCATTTGCTTTGAATCACCACATGATGTATCTCATTCCTTGTAGGTTCTTGCACTTACAATTAGCTCCACACTTCTTAAAGTAATAGCTTGCACTTTCTCCTTGTAGACACTCAATTTTATCCAGCCCACATTTTAAAACTTTAACCTAAATTGTAAATCCAAACATAAACTGAAAATAAGAAAATAAAATAAGATTAAGCCCAAAATAAAATTAAACCCAAGATCAAAACCAATCCCAAGCCTAATAATAAAACCAAAAATTAGAAAAATAAAATAAAAATAAAATAATAAGATAAACATAAAATAATTCAAGATAAATAAAAGATAAAGAAAATAAGATGATAAAAGATAGGAAAAATTGAAATGTTAGGAAAATCCAAGAGATAAATAAGAAATCTGAAATGATAGGTAAATCTAAGAGATAAATAAAAATTAAAAGACCAGAAGATAAAAGATAAAATTTGAGATAAACTAGGAAATAAGAGTTTAACTAAAAAAGGAAGTTATTTTTACACTTAAAAAAAACCCACTTTACACACAACAAAAACACACACAAAATATAGATTTGGAGAAAGATTTTCAGCCACAATGAAGTCAGCTTAAGCCTAGAATTGAGAAAACACAAAGGAGAAAGAGGATAGTAGCCTCCCAGCAACCAACCCCTTCATAGAAAAGAAAAAGAAAGCTTCCTTCAACTACAAAGGAATGTAGCGCACTCAAAAGATGACATCCTTCACTCTCACTTAAAAAAGGCCCCACTTGGGTTCCCCTTTACATTTCTTATCCTGGTTCTGAAGAAGTAGTAACTTTGACTAGAGTTGCTCACTGTGCTGACGTTGGTCAATTTTGCTGTAGTATCACACTGCACCGTTGGCTGCTTTAAAGGAGTTCATCATTGCTGCTACTTCATCTTAGTCTCAACTCCCAGCATGCCACGATGCCAAACCATTGTACCAAGATAGCCATCAGAGAGACCGTTGCACTACCAGAACCTGTTTGCACCATCAAAACCTATTCGTCATTATGAAGCACATCACTAGAACCTGTATGCCATTGAGAAGCCTACCTCTAGGTCATGTTTGAGTTGCCTTAAGAAGTTCCTTACTTTCATCTTCCATCCAGAGAGGCTGAGTAAGAGGTAGGTGACGCCATCTTTTGATTTTCGCAATTTTCATGTGTTTAGTATGGGTATGACGGTTTTTACGGGCTTTATTAGCTTTGATGTTAGTTAGAAGTCATTTTTTGTTCTTTTTGGTTTGAAAGTTTATGATGTATTGAGAATATAATGAAGAAAGGTGATGTGGCTTTTGATCTAAAAAAATACTTAGGTTCTACACTTTTTGTTTTTGATAAATTTTGTATTTTTGAGAAAAAATAAGAAAAATAAGCTATGTTCTTTTTTAAATAAAAATAAATTAGGATTAAGTGATCACATGGGTGATGCAAGCATTTCTTGCTCACTTTTTTGTTCAAATTTATTTTTAAAACCTTGATCTAGAATAGAAAGGAGATTTTTTCAAAATTATTTTCAAAACCTTGATCTAGAATAGGAAGGGAATTTTCTCAAATTTATTTTCAAAACCTCAATCTAGAATAGGAAGGTGATTTTTACAAAATTATTTTCAAAATTTTGATCTAGAATAGGGAGGAGATTTTCTCAAAATCATTCTTATTTTAAAAATTCCAATCCGAAATAGGTAGGGATTGTTTTAAAAATCTTGTTTCTAAAAAAATAATACCAAATTAAATCAAAATAGATTAATTAGATCATTTTTAGTACTAAAAGGTTGTTTAGGGTGCTAACACCTGCCTTAAAACGTAACCAACCTCTGAACTCAATCTCTAAAATATAGACTATTTTTAATTAGATGTCCAATCTTACTTTAAGTAATTTAGGTTGGTGGCGACTCCAAACCAAAAAAGAGGGTTAACACTCCCTTGGGTTCTTCTTGGTATTACTAGGCAAACTTCTTTGAGCTCTTTCCTAAATTAAATTAGTAAGCTGTCAATAGATGCTTCTTGAGTTTGGAACCTAGTTTTGGTATTATTAATTAGTCATCAAATCCTCCAAATTTGGCTTCTTCTCTTTCTTATTTTATTGTTTAAAGCCCAGAGGTGTTCTAGTTTGATTATTGCTGCATGAAAAATTAGGATGGCATGTCCACCCTAGATTGTAAGTACTAGAATAAGGATTATAATTAGACATGCCACCATGAAAGACAAAATTAGCTTACTCATTAGAAGAAAAAGGATTACCCACTTGGCATTCAATACAAGTACCATCAAATTGTCTACATAATTCATATGAGACATTTGATGAAACACTCATAGTCGAGGCTCCTAAGCTATCCAACTTTTTATTCAAAGCAGTAATTTGAGCTGACAAAGTAGTAAGAGAATCAACTTTATATAAATCAACTCCCCTTTCAATAGTTCTCCCAATACTATGCCATCTCCTCTAAAAGATCATAGGCTTGTTTTGATGTCTTTCTTTGAAGGGCACCTCCTGCAACTACATCAATCATTCCACAGTTAGATGATTGTATGCCATTCTAATAAGTCTGGACCTAAAGCCAAATTGGTAAGCCATGATGAGGACACTTAAGTAGCAAATTCTTAAAATTTTCCCATGACTCATACCATGATTCATTATCCAATTAAACAAAAGTAGTAATATCATTCCTTGTCTTATCCATTTTAGATGGAGGAAAAAATTTAGGTAAAAACTTTTGTGCCATAACCTCCCATGTGATTAATTGCTTTTTTGCTATATATCAATAATATCAATTGGCATAATATTTCATTTTGATTGAATGTATAAGTAAATCATTAATATTATTCGATTTCCTCCTTGATATTAGCAATGAGAAACATATATGCACACCATGCATCTTTTGGATGTACACTAAATGCAATTTAAATTAAGTTCTCAAGCAAAGTAAAGAAACAATATATTGAAGAAGAATGATATTATCTTTTATAAAATAAATAAAAACCAAAAATTTTGAAGAATTTTGACCAAGTTAAATAATAAAGAGGACATGGTGTCCATTTACCAATAGGTGTGTCCAGTTACTTATCTATACTAGTTTTTAGTGAGTGCTTTACAAGTGATTTCATTTTTTTATTTAATTAAAATATATTTTATAAATGAATAAAAAGGTTTTAAGTGCTTTAAGAATTAAAATATAAATCATGTTGGCCTCAAATTTCAAAGGTATGATTAATTGTATGATTAGATAAAAGAATGATGCAAAAAAATTTACAATATAAATCAGTACAATATAATTAAGAATTATAATATGATATATTTTTATATATCTTAAATTAAAATGTATAGAACCTTCCTGAAATTAGGATCATTTGCAAATAATCCTCATGTACTTTTAATTTTTACAAATGACCCTCTTGAACTCAAAAAATAATGCAATGTACCCCCTCCATCTATTTTTTCATTCAAATAGTGATAGAAACCCAAAAAAGTGGTCAAACCCTAAGTTTACCACTATGGAATACCTAAAATGCCCCTCATACACTTAACATTGCATTATACAAGAAGAATAAGAATGAAACTTTCCAAAACTAGCATAATCACATCATCAATGTAGGAGTGAGCAACATTGTTAGCTAAAGCTATCCTAAACAAGGGAAATACGAATAGGGGACATATGGAAGTCCTCAGAAGAGGCATGGGCTTAGTGACCCACCAAGCAAAATTCCAAACAATCATGGCAGCATATTGTGACTATTGTTCAAAGCATCAAGCTTCATGAAGAAAAAGATAACAAGGGACAAAAGGGGTCCCAAAATCACGAAATTTTTATTGGAGAATGGGGAAGAAGTTGAAGGTTACATTGTGATCTTTAAGTTGATTCGTGAAGTGGGATCGAGAAGTCATGCCTTGAGGCCATTGAGACAAGCACAACTTAAGGAGAGCCTCTTAGTTCTATTTAGGTTTTATGAGGGGTGTTTTAGGTATTTCATAGTGGTTAGCTTGGGGTATTACTACTTTTTTAGGGTTTTTGTCATTGTTTAGACAAAAAATGGATGGAGGGGATAGATTGCATTATTTTGTGAGTTCTAGAGGGTTAGTTGCAAAAATTAAAAGTACATGAGGGTTATTCTATACAAGAAGATTCTATGTATTTTAGCCTATATTTTAATCTTTATATATTACTAAGAAAAGCTCTTACTTTCATCTTATTTGTTGAGACTAATAGCTATCATATTATCAATTTTTAGCTAAGATGCACAAAACTCTCCTATATTTAAATGTTGATGTAAAAAACACTCTAGTACTTTATAACTTTGCAAAGAACTCTCTTGTACTTGAAAAAGTTAGCAAATAACCCCTTTCATTCAAAATGTAACAAAAAACAAAAAAAGAAAGCAAAGATTTAAAAAAAAGTGACCTAAAGTACTAGTAACCCATCTTCTCTAATGCAACCACTATATCCCAACACGTCCTCTCCAACAACGTAAAATTGTACAATCGTAAACTTTAAATCTAAAAATCCTAAAACCCTAAATTATGAAGTCCCAAACCTTAAACTATAAAATCCCAAATTTTAAACCGTAAATAGCAACACCCTAAACCCTAAGTCTTAAAACCTAAACTACAAAACTTAAATTACAAAACCCCATATCCAAACTCTAAATTGTAAAATTATAAACCCCAAATCTTAATTGTGAAGTCCCAACATAAACCCTAAACCTTATACCAAACCCCAAATCTTAAACCACAAAACTTTAAACACTAAACCCTAAACTATAAAACCATAAATTGAAACCCTACACTATGAAACCCCAAACCCTAAACCATGAAACCTCAAATCATAAATTGTAAAACTTCTAACTCCAAATCATTAATCATGAAACCTTAAACTTCAAACCTTAAATTTCAAAATCCCAAAACTCAAACCCTAAATTACAAAACTACAAATCCTAAACACTAAATTGTAAAACCTTAAACTCTAAACTATGAAACTCTAAATCCTAAAGTGTAGATTATGAAACCCCAAATCCTAGAACCTAAACTACAAAATCTTAATTCCTAAACCCAAAAGCACAAACCATAAATCCTAGCAGTCATACTACAAATCCCAAATTCTAAAATACAAAACCCTAAACTTTAAGTCCTAAACTAAAAAACTTTAAACATCAAATCCTAAACTATAAAACCTCAGCCCTAAATTGTAAATTGCAAAACCCGAATCCTAAATCGGAAACCATTGCTTAAGTTTTGAGGCTTCACAATAGGGTTGGGTGGGGTCTCACAATTTAGGTTAGGGTTTGGAGTTTTATGAACAAAGGTTTAGGGTTTTGAAATTTGTGATTAAGGGTTTGGGGTTAGAAGTTATTTAGTTTAGGGTTTATGGTTTAAGGTTTATGGTTTCATAGTTTAAGATTTAAGGTTTTGCAATTTAGAGTATGGGGTTTAGGTTTTACAATTTGGGGTTGAGGTTTTGTAGTTTAAGATTTAAGATTTAGGGTTTTAAGATTTACGATTTGGAATTTCACAATTCAAGTACTAGGATTTTGTAATTTAGGGTTTAGGGTATGTGATTTAGGGTTTTGTATTTTAGGGTTTTAGGTGTATGGTTTCATAATTTAGGATTTAAGGTTTTATAATTTAGAGTTTAAAATTTAGGGTTTTATAGTTTAGAATTTAGGGTTATCATCTTTAAGGTTTAAGGCTTTATAGTTTAGGGTTTAGAATTTAGGGTTATCATCTTTAAGGTTTAAGGCTTTATAGTTTAGGGTTTAGAGTTTATGGTTTAGAATTTACGGTGTGGGTTTTAGAGTTTAGATTTTGGGTTTGGGGCTTCATAGTTTAAGGTTTAGGGTTTAGAGTTTTGCAATTTAAGGTTTTAGATTTTTTAGTTAAAGGTTTAGGGTTTGAGGTTTCATAGTTTAAGGTTTAGGATTTCACAATTTAAGATTTAGGATTTGGAGTTTCAGATTTTACAGTTTAGGATTTAGAGTTTAGTGTTTCATAATTTAGGGTTTAAGATTTCATAGTTAAGGTTTGACGTTTCACCATTTCAGATTTGGGATTTGTGGCTTTATAGTTTGTTATTTGGAATTTAAGGTTTCACAGTGTAGGTTTTAGGATTTCATAGTTTAAGGTGTGGGATTTTGTTGTTCAGGATTTGGAATTTCACAATTTTAACTTTAAGGTTTAGGGTTTTGTAGTTCAAGGTTTAGGGTTTTATGGTTTAGTGTTTAGGTTTTTGTGGTTCAATGTTTAAGGTTTGAGGTCTCAAGTTTTAGTGTTGAGTGTTTGGTTTTTTCTAGTTGAGGGATTAGGGTTTTGTAATTTAGGGTTTGAAATCTAGTTAAGTGTTTGGGATTTTGCAATTTAGGATTTAAGATTTAGGGTTTTAGGATTTTAGGGTTTAAGTTTTTAAGGTTTTAGGATTTAGGGTCTATGATTTACAATTTAGATTTTAGGTTTTAGGATTAAAGGTTTTAGGGTTTGAAGTTGTAGAGTTTAAGGTTTAGTGTTTTAGGGAGTGATTAGGGCTTGAAAGATGGGTAGGATGATTAGGTAA
This sequence comes from Dicorynia guianensis, assembly GCA_037013595.1. Lineage (NCBI taxonomy): Eukaryota > Viridiplantae > Streptophyta > Magnoliopsida > Fabales > Fabaceae > Dicorynia > Dicorynia guianensis. The sequence goes on along the minus strand of JASUAB010000002.1, from coordinate 14,867,435 downwards.
TTTAGGTTTAAAAAATGGGGGAAAAGGTTAAGGAGGTATTCCTTCACTTGAACATTTTTTGGTATTAAATTAAATTTTTAATGGAATTTAGATGGAGGGGGTATTTTGCTAACTTTTTTAAGTAGAGAAGGATTCTTTGCAAATTTTAAAGTATAAAAAAGTCATTTGAAAAGGCACTTAAGTACAAGAGGGTTTTATGTATTTCAGTCTCTCTTTTTTTAATCTATTTCTTTATTTGATTTGTCCATTCATATACTAAACAAATACTCTTTGCTTGGACAAATTAGTAAAAGCCAACTTAAAACAGAAAAAATAGTCTAAGCCAACTTAAAACAATGATAAGCAAGTCTAAGTAACTCGGTTTTTATTTGAGTAATTTCAAACCTTTGTTAGTAATTGCATATATTAGTTTAACAGTTTGCTAAATATGTTCCTAAAAATATTTTAATTGCTAAATTAATTTTCTAACTTCTTGTTCTTTTCTCAAGCATAAATTAACTTTGAAACTTTTCCTTAATATTTTGTTAAAAAAATTCCTAGAAACGGAGTAACAAAATTAATTAACATTAACATGTTGATTGTAAATTTTTTTTAACATGATTAATTTGTGTTTGAGAGAATAAAAAATAAATTAAAAATCAATTGTAATGAGAAAAAAGTATTTCTATTAAAATGAAAAACTATTTATACAAACAAAAATTAATTCTAATAGAATTAAAAAACTAAGAAAAGAAAGAAAATAATTATACTGAAAATCTTATTTGAGATTTTTTAGTTAAAAAGTAATTTATTATAGTTAAAAAATTATAATAATAATAATAATAATAATTAATTGTATTAGAATTTAAAAACTAAAGCAAGAAAATAATTTTATTTATGTTAAAATAATATATTGCCAAATATAAAATGAAAAAACTTAAATATGGTATTATAGTGCATTAAATATTTCTAACTTCTACACTATTATATAATGTATAGATTATGATTCTCTTGTCATCTTCTAATTGTAGAATATTTTCATCCATCCAAAGAGTAAAGTTTATTCTTGTCTATCGGTTGATTTTGGTTATACGAATGAGTTTCCATATCCATTGTTCCAAATTAGACATTTTGCATCAGGAGATAGAACTCTAGGGGCCTTCTACAACAAAGTAGTGAAATTACTATCCTAAAAATAGTTTCTTTGATATTCTTTTCTTAACATTCTTTTGTGTGTCTTCTCCATCATCTCTAATTATATCATGAATTTCAACACTTTTTCTATTCTTAAATATATAACACCAGAGAAGTATATATTGTACTTTACTCTCTTTATTGGTTACATTCTCCATATTCTGAATTATTTCTCTGCTTGCTTCATACCTGCATCTTGCAAGTTGCAATATCCACCCCAAGTCATCATTGTCCATCACTTTCTTTTCTCAGATATATTATGCTATTCCATTTCAGGTGGTTGCTCATATGCCTTTCCTAGAGGAGTAAAAAGAATAAAACTCAATCAGGCTAAATCCTTTATTTTCTGGTCATGTTAATCAGGCTAAATGCTGACAGATGCTTGTGCAGGAATTCTGATCTGAGAGGTATAAAACCAAACCCAAAATGGGAGAAAACACTGTTCAGCATGGGCAGGTACATGGAGACTACCCTGTGTAGCTGAAAAATTGCACTGAGCTCAAGTTGTCTACTTAAAAAATATTTGGATTCCATTATTCTGGTTCGTTATGGGGACCTATAATTGGAAATTGCTTTCGAATATCTTAATTAGGCAATTACTTTTAGAAATAGAGATCACAATCAATCAGTGGTATCAGATTTTGGGATCAAATATGTAACGCCCTAATTTTTTTAAAAAGAAAATAATAGCATTTATTTAATTTTAATGAACAGTGAAAAAACACTTTTCTTCCCCCATTTTATTTTCTCTCAACTGACATCCCCTCGCTTGCTTCCTCTTCTTTCTTCTTCTACTATTTCTACCAAAAATCCACCATAGCCAAAGCTCTAATATTTGATTTTCATTATCTAAAATTTCTTAGTCCTCAAATTTTATTCCCTTTTAACCATGGAACAATCGTTGAAATAGTTGACTTTTGCACTAGTTTTGTGTTGTGTGGTTAAGAGGTTTTTGGTGGCTTTGAGGCCAACATCTTTCTATTTTCCTTGTCAAAGCGTCCAAGCTAGCAAACAAATTGATGAGATGTGAGTTGTCAACAAAATAGTTCTTCTAAAAGCTTAACTTGTTAAGTAGAGGTCTTGGAATACTTTTATTTCTTATATACTCCCTCACATGAAAATCCTTTGAGTTTAAAGTGTGTATAAAGTATATGCCCACCAAACTTTGGGTTGAAATTCAAGTAGCAAAACCTATTAGAGAGTTAAAAAGTAATAAAAGTTGGGCTCTATTAGTTGTAGCCTTTAGCCAAGTGGTAAACGCTCAATCCATAAGTAACAAAAACTTATAACTATTAACTAGGAGGAACCATACAGGTGTGAGTATACATAGTAAGCTATCCTCTCATGTTTGTCACTCCACCTAAATCTGCGAGACTTATATATATTCTTTTTTGGGTAAGCAGAGTAGCCTGAAATGATGATTTTGGAATCACTTCTTTTAGTAACTTTGAGACTCAATATGCCATATAAAAAATTCCAACCTAGTTAGAGAGTAAATTTTAATAGTGAAGAAAAGAGCCATAAGTGATTCTATGCTCATAAATTCTTTACTGCCATTTGGTATAGCATTTGAAAACTGTTGGAGAATATACACATAATGGGTTTTATTTTAAATATTTTCACAGGCCAAGATTTTGCTTGCTTTATGATTTGTTCATGCCTTTCAGTCACTCATGGGATTTATTTATGTGATTTACCAATCATGAACTCAGCAACACAGCTACTATTGTAATCATAGTATGAACACAACCATCAACTATCAAACCACGAGCATGACAATCAGATTAGGAACACAGTGGTTGCTCTTCTCATGGTTATGGAGAAACTACTAGAGCCCTCCAAGTATAAATGTTCAAAATCCCAAGGGTGTAGGTACCCTCAAGAAAATATTTTAGAGAGAGTAGGGAGAATTAAGAGCCAAAAAAATTTATTGTACATGGAATTTTTTTTCTATCAAGTGTGCAGCCTTTTTTCCAAGCTCTTACTTCTTTTTAAATATTTACATACCATGAGTTAAAAACCTATTTTAACTAGACTATCTCATAAGTAGAGTTGAACTCTAATTAGGAGTCTTATCTCTTAGGATTAAGTTAGTTTAAACCCAAATTGATTAGAATCATTAGTTAGATTATATTTTTAAATAAATAAAAAATAAATCAACTAATTTATTTAATAGTTTAATTAGAACTTATCTAATCAATTCTCCTTAAGAGATATTCTTAATAAATCAATTAACTAATTGTTAATTAATTTCATCCTATTGTATGTCCATGTGGACACACCACGTAGCCCCTACGTGAGAAAATAGAATATGTGACCACATGAGAAGATGTACTAATAAGTAATTGCTATATTAAGCTACCATCAAACTAACATAACACCAATCAAAATCTTGTTGCACCTTAAATTATTTCATTCTCACACCAGACCTCTTGCATCTTTGATCCCATAGAGCCATGCAAAGATCACTACATGCATGTGTACTCATGGTTATTCTAGGTACTAAAGTAAGCATGACCACTCAGGCAATAAGTTACAAATCATAAGTGGATATGAAAATGATTTTTTTCTTAGATAGTCATGCCAATTCATCTAAGTTTAGTTGCTTTCCTAGACATGTTCCGTTGGACTATTTTTTTCTTGACCCTTGGATTGCATGCTAAAGTAGCAACACTAAACCTAAATTTCATGACATAATCTTAAGTCACAAAGGGTACTTAGGCTAGGTTTTGCAATTCTATATAGGGTTCACATAGTGATGAAACAAGGATATATTTAATTACTCCTTTTTTTTTTGGCTAACTTACGCAGATGTAGTATGAATTGCATGCTTAGGTGGAGCTTCCACTTAGGTTTTGTCATGCTCTAATAAACATCATATGGAACACAGCTAGTCAAATCACAAAGCGATTAACTTGAATCACCTCAACTTAAAATTAGGCTTCTATTAGGTTTTATGGAGTTGATAATCTCTAGTTGTTGACTTAGAGTCTCATCTTAGCCATATTCTAAGTTGACTATTTTTAACATAGAACCCTTTTGCCAAAAAAGTGATAAGGGATTATTCACATCATGGTACTTGATGATCATTTAAGTCTTATCCCACTTGCTACTTGGATGCTAAGGCAATTTTCTTGTGTGCGAGAGAAAAACTTTTAAGCTTGGTAATAACTTAAATATGTGCCATAAATTAAACCAACCCAATTATACTAACATAAAAGGAGGCTCTTTTTGTTAATGTATAAAAATGAATACAAAAAAGCATATCAAATCCTCAATATTCCTAAAACCCTAATGTGCTTGTGAAAAGCATATTTGGCAATAGGTTTAGTAAAGGGATTAGCAAGCATATCACTAATGTGAACATGCTTTAATTCAACTATTCCCCATGCAATGATATCTCTAATAAAATGGTTGTGGGTGTCAATGTGTTTACACTTTCCATGATACTTGGGATCCTTTGCATAGGCTATGGCAGTTATATTGTCACAATAAATTATAACAACCTCTCATAAGTGCCTTCCTTTTCTTAAGCTATGTAGGAAACTCTTTAATTATAAAGGTTCTTACATTGCAGAGGTGCAAGCCACATATTCTAATTCCATAGTGAATAGAGAAATATGTCTGCTTCTTGCTGTTTCAAGAAATGGCCCCACTATCATGTATGAATGCATATCCTAATATGGATTTACGCTTGTCTCTGTCTGTTGAGCCATCAACATCATTAAAACTAGCTAAGTTTAGTCTTGCAAAGCCAAATTTGTGGTTCCTTTTAGATATCTAAGTATCTTTTTGACTACAGCCTAATTGGCAATCCTATGGTTACTTTGATATGTATTAACCATGCTTACTACAAAACATATGTTGGGTCAAGTACACAACATAGCATACATCAAACTTTTGACTGCATTGGCATATGGTATTTTTGCCATTTCTCTCTTTTCTTCCTCTATTTTAGGACATTATTCCATGCTAAGATATGAGCCCTTTTCCATTGGAGTATCTAAGGGTTTATAGTTATTTATTTTAAATTGTTTCAAGATCTTTTTAATATAAGTTTCTTGAGACATACTCAGAAACCTCTTCGAATGATCCCTTAAGATTTTAACCTCAAATACATAATCTGCTTCTGCCATGTCCTTCATATCGAAAGTGAAGGACAACCACTTTTGAGTGGTGATTATCAACTCTATGTCATTCCCAACTAAGAGTATGTCATCCACATAAAGTGAAAGAATTAGGATCTTATTCTTATCTCTTTTGAAATATGCATAATGGTCTTCTTCTATCATTGAGAATCCCACATAGCCAATTGCTTGATGTAGGTCAATATACCATTGCCTAGACAATTGTTTCAAGCCACAGATGGAATGTTTCAAATGACATACCTTGTGTTCTTATCCCTTGACCTAAAACTTAACTGGTTGATCCATATAGATCTCCTTGTCTAGTTCTCCATTGAAAAACACTATTTTCACATCCATTTGAAAATTTCCAAATCTAGATGTGCGACAATAACTAGAATTAGGCAAATAGATGCAAATCTTGCCAAAATAGAAAATGACTCTTCATAGTCCACTCCCTTTTTTAGGTGTACCATTTCACCACTAGTCAAGCATTGTATTTGTTAATTGATCCATTTGCCTTATGCTTATTTTTAAGACCTAAGAGTTTTCAAAGGTCTTGTGCCTAGGTGAAAGATCAATTAACTACCATACATTGTTCTTAGCCATAGAATTGGTTTCATCTTGCAAGGCAGCCATCCATTTGTTTGAGTCTAGTGAATGTAAAGCCCATTTACATGAGGAGGGCTCACTAATATCCACAGAAATGCTTAAGAGGGACATTCCCTTTATTTCAAAATGATTGAGGGAACTTTTCCCACACATTTCAATGTAACTATGAATCTTGAGGGGTTTGTTCTTCTGTGCTCCTAATGTCATCAACATTTTCTGGGATGGATTGTGTATCTATTTCCATGTCAATAGATTAAGGGAAAGAAGATGCCTTACATCGTGGTAGCTAATATAACACACCATGCAGTGGGCCAATTTCAAGCTTAACTCTTGCAATTGTTGCAAGAATTGATTGAGAATGAGTACTTGTGCTAGTATTTATATGAGTTGCAATGATAATTTTAGTCATCACCTATCTATGGTTTTTGCTATTATTGGACCTAATTTTGAATTGGTTTATTAAGAAAACTTAGAAGAATCTCCAAATCCTATGCTTAACAATTTTATTATTTATTACTTGCTTCTGAACAACTATTGTGGCATAATTGTAAAGATCACTTGAAGTTATCAGTAGTGGTGAGAACGTTGACCATAAAGTTAGAGTTGAACCACATCAATATGCCTTTCATGGGTAGGTGAGTCGTAGAAGGAATGCACTCCTCAACCTAATCTAGTGCATGATGATTGTTGTAAGGTCAAGAAGCTAATATCTAAATTGGATTTGAAGCCCATAAAAATTGATTGATGCATTAATGGTTTCATGTTGTACTAAAAAGATGATACATATAAGATGCAATGCAAATTTTGTAGGTGAGGCAAAGAGATAGAGGGAAATAAGTAATTGAGAAAAGAATGTATTATCTACCTTTGATTCCTAAGCTGTAAAGACTATATACTTCCATGAGTTCAGCCCGCACATTAGATGGCATTATGAGAATAGATAAGTAGAAGGCTTACTGAGCCACCTGTTAGATGAAAAAGCATGGAAGCAATTCGATAGGAATTATCCCTACTTTGCTCATTGTGTATTAACGGATTCACTCTATATTGCTAATCATAAAGGCCATGCTTCTATTGGCCAATAATTATAACTCCTTATAATTTTTCTTTAAACCTCTAGATGACTACCCTATGCATGTTCTTGACATGTCTAACTCCAGGCTCAAATAACCCTAAAGCCAAGATTGTTGTGTACTTCTAACCATTAATGGATGAGTAGAAATAGTTACAAGGGAGGGTATTTTAATGTATAATATCTCTATAAAATGAAATTTCATGATGTAGATAGCATTACTATGGACCATTAATGATTTCCCTATATATGGAATGTTTTAGGATGGAGTACAACAAGAAAACTAGCCTGTCCCATTCGCATGGAGAAAACCAAGGCATTCTTTTTGAAACAATTAGGTAAAAACTTTTGATTTGATTCACATCGATTGTTCCTACACCTTAATGATCCCTTTAGATAGAACATGCTAACATTTAGGAGGAATAAAATTAAGACTGACAAGCCTTCAACAAGGCTAATAAGGGAGCAAGTATGGGTGAGGGTCAATAGTCTACCAAAGATAACAAAGCATGTGTCACTTTGAGGGTTTAAGGAAAGTTACAACTAGATCAAATAGATCATCTTTTGGGAGTTGCCTTATTGGAAGCATAATTTGATTTGGTATAACTTAGATGTCATTCATATAGAGAAGAACACATTTGACAATGTATTTAATACTATGATGGATGTGAAGGAAAAACCAAAGACACTAAGAAAGCAAGGCTACACTTGAAAGAACATTGTAGGCAATGATAGTTTGAGTTGACAAAATTAGCAATGGCAAGTTCACCAAGCCTAAGGCAACTTACACATTTAGTTTGCAATAGAGAAGAGCTATAAGCAGATGGGTGAAAAAACTCAGAATATTGGATGGTTATGCCTCAAACTTGGTTAGATGCATGGACAAGCGAGAGGGAAAATTTGTTGGCATAACAAGTCACAACTACCATATATTTATGGAGTGTTTACTTCCCATTGCATTCAAATTACTACCTGACAACATGTGGAGGCCTTCTACAGAGTTAAGTCAATTTTTTAAAGACTTGTGCTTGACCACACTAAGGGTAAATGACTTGTTGGCTATACAATAGAACATTTCTATGATAGTGTGCAAGTTAGGAAAGATTTTCCCTCCTGCCTTCTTCAACTCCATGGAGCATTCATTCAAGCACTTAGCTTCTAAAGCTAGGGTAGGTAGTTCAATTCAATATTGATGAATGTATCTGTTTGAGAGGTACATAGAGGTACATAAGTAATCAATTATGCTTACTTAATTTATTATATGAGTATTTTAAAAAATTAAACATATAATTAATTAATGCAACTCTTATTTTTTGGTTTTATTAAATTAGGATGATGAGTAACATCAAGAGAACCATAATGAATAAAGTTCAAGTGGAAGATTCAATATCTAAGGCATACATAACAAGGGAGACCCCTCATTTTTGCTCCTATTACTTTAAGCCTCATGTGCACTCTCGAAGAACTTGGATTGAATGGTATGACAATGGTGGTCCAAGTTCATTAGTATTGACTCTTTCAATTTTTAACCAAGCTGGCTATGCTTCTAGGACAACAAAGATGAGATGGCATAATGAGGCAGAGTTAAAGTCTGCAACCTTATAGTTTTTACTAAGTCATGATTAACTACAACCATACTTGAAGTAATCATCATGTATCTAAAGCTCAAAGCACTTTACAAACTAACATGCTTAAGTTTAATAAAATGTCATCTAAACTCATCAACATGAAATAGTTTTTTTCTACAACTGTCGGATGTCCCAAAAGAGCAAGCCAATGTTGTGAACCAATAACACTTTATTTCTTGGCTCCAAAATTATGTGAGTATTGATACAGGCTAACTACTTCCGATGATGCCTAGAGTTCATAATTAACTAATTTTAGTGTTAATTATAATTATGCTTTTATATCTCTTATGTGTAGGTGTATGATCCAACAAATGGAATAAACAATGAAGCTTTGCACATGTTAGCATGAGGCCCTTCAAAAGACATTAAATGTTGGTAAAAGTTTTTTGTAAATTGGTATATATATCAAATGGCATCTTGGTCAAAGGGGAAACAATAGACAACAATGATGTTTGGGTCAAAGGGATCTGTACACAAGGCACGAGACACAACATTCCATACTTGGTTCTATGAACTTAACAAAGGTTAGGCATTGCTTTGTGAAGTGTTATTTGAGAATCATTGCTTTGTAAAGTAGTTTCTTAGAATCCCTCTATTTGGAAGAGATTTGGGAATTTAAGGTTAAGGCCAGAAAATAAAAAACCCTTTAGATTTTGGAGCGAGAGATGGGGATTGAAGAAAGGAAATGAGTTTTTCCTAGTGGGGGTGAACGATTTAGGGAACAAATGCAAGTAAGTGAAGATGAATATCCTATCTCTCTTCATACTTTCCATTTTCATGTCTCGGCCCCAAAAATTGTGGAAAGAAGAAGAGTGAATGCTAGAGATCGAGTGCAAAACTTTAGTAGTGAGTGGTTCTAGAAATTTGGGGAAAAAACAACTCACACAAGGCAAAATAAACATTGAAATAGTTTACTCTAGTCCAAATGTCTAAAGGGCTACAAGCATAACAAAATTGGGCCACATTTTATTAAAATCAAACAAAATGAAGGGAAACAAAATTTTTATGCTTTTTCTTATTTTGATTTTTTTAGTTTTTATTATTAATCTTGTTTCAATTTTAATTCGACTTAATTAATTTTTTTATTTTATAGCAAAGTTCTTAATATTAGTTATTTTGTGTTCCAAACAAAATCTAGTGTCTATTCTATTGTCAACAACAAATTGCATACGTACAAAATGACACCCAATATGGGAGAAAAAGGCTGTTAAACATAGAGAGAAACATGGAGATTATCCAATTTAGTATAATAATTGAATTAAGCTAAAATTATGCAATTTTAACAATCAAGAGAAACTTTATAATTCATAATTAATTGATGAAAGTATTTTATTTGGAAATTCAGCAGCATGCAATTTGAACATCTAAATCTCATTTACATGCTAATTTTGTAAAATAAAAGAAAAAATCCCTTTGCTAAAGTCAAGTGACACGGATTCAAATCCCTTGCTATTTGCAAGGGCAAAGTAGGCAAGAGGGACACATTGTTTTGGAAGCTGAAAAGTAAGTGAGAAGGTTGTGGGTCCCACCATTAGGGACCACTCTCTAATGTGTGAAATTTAACTAAAGCCATGAAGTCACGAATCTCCAACCACAAGGGATCCCAATCTTAGTAACAAAGACCTTGATGCTTCCACAGATAAATATTTTAGGCTTAATTTACATTTGATCCCTCTAGTTTCAAATTTTGTGCAATTCTGCGCCTTCATTTTTGAATTGGACGATCAGATGCCTCAACTCTAAAAATTCAAATAATGTTGCCTAAATTTTAATAGAATCATTAAATTGTAACAAAGATATACACTTTGGCATAAAAATTTGAATTGGGAATTTTATTGGGACAAAAACACTAATGGAATTGGTTTTAAAATTAATAAAAAATAAAAATCTATTATGAATATCTAGAAATGAATGGATTTCCATTAGATATGATAGTTCTAATTTATCATATGAATAGATACATGCCTTTAGGTATTCTAGGTGGATATGTACTATGTATATGAGTAGTTTATATACTTTGTATTAATTGTAGTTCATAAATATGGTACATGTAACTAGTGCCTAAGAGTTACTTATAAATACCTCTTGTATCTAACATTTGAGGTAGATGAAAAAAGAGAAATCTCTAATATTTCTTTATTATACTTTCTTCCTTTTATACTAATATTATTTTTTGTTGTGTTCATTCCTTTTAAATTTTACACATGTTATCAGCATGAAACTTTATCATTTTTGAGCATTACTAGTAGGTAAGAAATATTCAGTATGATTTCACCATCTTTATAGTTATTAATATTTAAATCAAATTAATCAATTGCATATTTGGATTTGTTTATATATACACTAACATGTTTATTTGATTCATCACGTTTATAGTATTGTCAATCAACATGTTATAGTTGAAATTTAAACCAAATGAATTATTGATATCTACGTGATACTCTTTGTTTGTTTGTTTGTTAATAATTAAGATTATTTTGCAAACATGATATGCAATACTTGCTAAGATCTTTACTAGAGAAATGATTGGATTATGTTATGATAAAATATTATTTCATAATTTATTTGACATTATTTTGCAAGTATTTTCAATATCTCAATTAGATGTATATCTTATTGACTAATTAAATTAATCTTTTTAGTAGGTAAATCTCATCAAACTTAAGTTTGTGGCACTTGATATCACTAGCCATAATTATTTGTCATGAGTGTTGGATGGTAAAGTCTACATAGATGCTAAAGGTCTTGGAGATACTATTAAAGAAGGAAATCAAGCATCATAGATTGTGCTAAGGCAATGATTTTCTTTTGACATCACCTTCATGAGGGATTAAAGGTTAAATATCTCATAGTGAAAGATGTGTTCAATGGAACAATACCACCAAAAGACCATAATCCTCTCAAAAGCTCTTTTTGATTGGTTTCATTACGTTTTCAAGATTTTAAATCAATATGTGATATCACTCCATAATATTTAAAATAACCTCTCAATTGAAATTATGTGAAAAAAAATATAACCAATGAAAATATGTTAGAGAAAATACTCTTTACTTTTCATGCCTCAAACGTACTCTTGCAATAGCAACATTGAGCAAAGGGATTCAAAAAATATTTTGATTTGATATCATGCCTTCTTGTGGCTAAACAAAATAGTGAGCTATTAATGTAAAATTATAAGTTTTGCTCAACTGGTTCTGCTCCATTCCGCAAAGTAAATGCAATAAGTTATAAGAAATTTAGGTGTGGATGCGATTGAGGTCATGGTTTTGGTTGTGGGAAATATTATAGTTGTGGTGATCACAATACCTATTATAAGAATGAATCTCACCACTAGAAGTGAGGGAGCAACAAAGAGAAAACGCAAAAGAGATATTCAAAAAAGTGTTATCGTTATGGTATTGAAGGACATTGGTCTCATACTTGTTGTACATCCAAACATCTTGTAAATCTTTATCAAGCATCAATTAAGGGAAAGAAAAAAAATATATAGACAAATTTTGCCCAACAAAATAATGTTTTTTGTAATGATCCTATTGATATAACACACTTAGAAGTGACAGATTTCTTTGAGCACCCTGAAGGAAGAACTAACCATCTAATTGGCAATAGGAATGTCCATAAATAATTATCATTATTATTAGTTTTATTATTTGATTTATTTACTATTAGTATCTTCATGTTATGAAATTTCAAATAAACAATGTATTAGTTTATAATCAAGTAAATGATATCTTTTGGACATTACCCAATTGTTGGTGAATCAAAGGCCAATAACAAAGATGTATGTCTTGTGGATAGTGCAACATCACACATTATTTTGAAAGATAGAAAATATTTTTCTCATCTGCCAATGGGAGAGGCCAGTATCAATACAGTTATCTAGCAACACAAAATTAGTTGAAGGTTTTAGAAGAGCTAAAATACTTCTACCCAATGGGACAAAATTTATTATAAATGATCCATTATTTTCTCCTAAATGTAGAAGAAATTTGTTAAGTGTTAAGGATATTCATTAAAATGGATATTAGATTAAAACAATAAATAAGGGGTGTTGAGTACCTTTGCATTACTACTATTATCTTGGGTATAAAAAAGGTAATGGAAGATTTACTTGCTCTCTCATCTAGTTTATACTACATTAGTATAAAGATGATTATCGCACATGCTCTATTGAACCAAAACTTCATTGATCCAAATACTTTGATCACATGGCATAACTAGTTAGGCCATCCCAGATCAATTATGATGGAAAAAATTATTGAGAATTCACATGGTCATCCATTGAAGAACCAAAAGATTCTTTGTTATAATAAATTCTCATGTGTTACTTATTCTTGAGGTAAATTAATTACTTGGCCATTACCAGCTAAAGTTAGGACTAAACCCCCTACTTTTCAGAATGCATTCAAGGCAACATATGTGGGCTCATTCATTCTCCAAGTAAACCATTTAGATATTTTATGGTTTTAATAGATGTGTCTGTTAGATGGTCACATGTGTATTTATTGTCAACTTGTAACCTAGCATTTGTGAGCTTGCTTGCCTAAATAATTAAGTTGAGAGATCAATTTCTAGATTATCTAATTAAAACAACTCACTTTGATAATACTAGTGAATTTACATCTCAAGCCTTTAATGACTATTGTATGTTAATTGGCATGACTATTGAACATCCTGTTGCATATGTTCATACTTAGAATGGTTTAGCCAAATCTTTTATCAAATTCCTCAAACTAATAGCTGGAGCATTGCTTATGAGAACAAAGCTCCCTATATCTATTTGGGTGCATGTTATTCTGCATGCAACAACACTTGTGTGCATCAAGTCAATAAGTTACTATAAGTTCTCTCCTTTACAACTAGCTTATGCTCAGGAGCCAAATGTTTTCCATCTAAGAATTTTCAGATGTGCGGTATATGCACCAATTTTTTCACCATAGTGCATTAAGATGGGACCCCAAAGAAGGTTAGGAATATAGGCTATGTATGAATCTCCTTCTATAATCAAATTTCTTAAACCTTTGATAGAAGATCTCTTTATAACATGTTTTGCTAATTGTCACTTTGATGAAACTAATTTCCCAACTTTAGAGGGGAGAAAATAAGCAGCAGCTAGGAAGAGAAGTTACTTGGAATGTATCATTACTTCATCAGCAATGTGAACAAGAAGTTCAAAGGATAATTCACTAACAAAAGTATAGCAAATCAATTGCTTGATGATTCACTAACCCAAAATGTGCAAATAAGTCTCATATACTAGCTACAAATGGTACAATTTGAATCAATGTCCAAATAGGAGAATTTGTTGATGTTACTGCTAATAAGTCTAAGGCACAACTAAATCGTGGTAGACCAATCAGTTTCAAAGACAAAATTCATTGAAAGAGGAAATGAGCAAATAATTAAGATAATCTTATTGAGGAGGCAAATAATCATGGAGAATATGGAGATGTGATTAATTATAAACTTCTAAAAGAAGTTTAAGTACCTAAAACCATTGAAAATGATGAGATCTCAATAAATTATGTCTCCACAAGAAAAAGATGGAATTCAAAAAGAAACAATTAATGACAATATTTTTGCATACAATGTAGCGCTTGAAGTTGTAAATGATTGTGAGGACATTAAATCCAAAACTGTGGAAGAACGTCAATATAAATATGAGTAGCCAAAATCAAAAGATGGAATCCAAGCAGAATTAAAATCGCTTACAAAGCATAAAGTTTTTGGACCTTTGTCCAAGCACTAGAAGGTGTATTTGTGCAAAAGTAAAATGAGAAAAATGAATTTGTCCTATATAAGGCATGTGTTGTTGCAAAAGGCTTTTTACAAAGACCTAGCATTGATTATGAGGAAACATATTCTTCTATGGTGGATGCAATTACATTTAAATATCAATTAGCCTAGCAATACATAAAAGACTTTGTATGTGCCTAAAGCATGTAAATTAGATTCTCTAGAATTATATTCAATTAAGTTATAAAGATCCTTATATGGAATAATATAATCCAAACTTATGTGGTATAACCACCTCAGTGAATATCTATTGAATAAAGGATATAAAAATGATTCCCTATGTTCATTTGTCTTCATTAAGAGATATGGATTTAAATTCGCAATAATTGCTATGACTGGAATATCATTGAAACTCCTGAAGAGCTTCCAAAGACAATTGATTACTTAAAGAAAGAATTTGAGATGAAAGATTTAGGTAAGACTTAGTTTGTCTTGGCTTGCAATTTAAGCATTTGAAAGATGAAATTCTCGTCCATCAGTCAAATTATACAACAAAAGTTTCTAAAAGATTTTACATGGATAAATCCCATCTATTGAGTACCCAATGGTTGTTGAATTACTTGATGTAAATAAGGACAATTTTTTGTCTTATAGAAAATGGTCTGAAGAACCTCTTGGTCTTGAAGTACCATACCTTAGTGCTATAGTCGCACTAATGTATCTTTCTAATAGCACTCAACCTAAAATATTATTTTCTGTAAGTTTATTAGCAAGATTTAGTTCTTCACCAACGTGTAGACACTAGAATAGTAATAAACACATCTTTAGATATCTACAAGGGATGATTGAAATGGGATTGTTTTATTCTTACAAATCTATATCAAAATTAATTGGTTATGTAGATGCAAGATATTTGTCTAACCCACACAAAGTGAGATCTCAATTAGGTTATTTGTTCGCATATGGGAAAACTTCTATTTCATGGTGTTCTACAAAACAAACCATTGCTACTACTTCTTCAAATCATACAGAAATGATAACAATTCATGAGACAAGCTAGGAATGCATTTGGCCAAAGTCCATGACCAAGCATATCCAAGAGACATGTGGCCTACTATCTAGCAAAGAAATACAGACAACTTTATATGAAGATTAAAGTTGATCAAACAAA
The DNA here is from genome assembly GCA_037013595.1 of Dicorynia guianensis. Taxonomy (NCBI): domain Eukaryota; kingdom Viridiplantae; phylum Streptophyta; class Magnoliopsida; order Fabales; family Fabaceae; genus Dicorynia; species Dicorynia guianensis. The sequence continues at coordinate 14,851,919 of JASUAB010000002.1, read as the reverse complement.
ACATATTTCGCCAAATTCTTTTTCACTCATGATCTTCAAAAGAGTGGTGAAATTAATGTTCAACAAATTTATTCAAGTAAGAATCTGGCAGATTTATTCACTACGGAATACCTACATCAACATTCAAAAAGTTAGTTCATAAGATTGGAATGCATTAGCTCAAAGATCATAAGTGATAGTTCCAACAGAGGGATCTAATATGGCTACACTCTTTTTTTTCTGACCATGATTTTGTCCCGCTAGGTTTTCCTTGCAAGGTTTTTAATGAGGTAGATTCATATTCGTATTAATTACAATAATAGTGTACTCTTTTCCTAAACTAAGTTTTTTTCCCTATTAGTTTTTTTCTTAATGAGGTTTTAACAAGGCATATTTATTGTGTATAAAATGGACATCTAAGGGGGAGTGTTGTGAATATCTAGAATGAATAGATGTCCATCAGATATGGCAATTCTAATTTATCTAATGACTAAATACATGTGTATCTTTTAGGTATTCTAGGTGGATATGTCTTATGTAAATGAGCAGTACTTAGTATTAAATGTAGTTTATAAATATGGTACATATAACTAGTACCTAGGACTTACTTTGTGGCTTATAAATACCTTTTGTATCTAGCATTTGGGTTGATGAAGAAAGAGAAATCTCTAATATTTTTTTATTATAGTTTCTTCCTTTTATACTAATATTATATGTTATTGTGTTCTTTCCTTTTAAGTTTTACAACAAAATCATAATTTTTTCAAGAGAAAGTCACTTCTATAAATATGCTACACATAAATCTAAATTATCAAAAATACCTTTAGTTGAGTTGCAAATTTGCTATGGCTTGTCAAAATATCTTATTATCTAGCAGTAAAATATTCTCTTCTTAAAATTCATGTTTGGTCTCTCTGAAGAAATGATCTCATATAGATTTTTTTATAATTTATGAATTTTTTTTAAAGATATAGAAAAATACTAAAAACTTGTTTTCTTTTAGAACATTTTGCAAAGAAAAAAAAAAGTATAGAAAATAAGACTTAAAGCACGTTTTTAGAATTTTTTTTTGTATTTTGTCAAAAAATTTATAAGTTATAAAAATACCCACATGAGATCATTTATACAAAAGTGACTAAACATAAAGTTTAAAAAGAAAACATTTTACTACTCAACTAATGGTATTTGTAACAGTTCATGACAAATTAAATTTACATATAGTGCATTCATAAAATACAATAAAATTTATTATAAATTTTAAAAATAGCAGGGTGTTTGTGTAAAAAGTGTAAAATTTATTATAAAATTCATTTATACAAGGTCTTAGCCTCGGACGTTTACAATTACAAGATCGAGCACCTCTTGGAGCCAGACACCCTCCCCTTGGCTGGCCACATAAATTCCACCACCTCAACATCAAGCGAAGAGGTTTACGACCTGATGAAACCCCTTTTTTGTTTTGGCCACAAAACAGAGACCCAATCACAACCCATCAAGACTAATTGAATTGATTCCACCATCGCAAGCTTCAGGCCCCCAACTCACCCTATTGATGCCTTTCGTCTTCCACTATTGGAAACCTACTCTTCATCTTCATTTATTATCAAACACACGCCTAAGGAACCCCTTTATTTTCCTTCTCATTCGCCACACAACAGAAAATCCCAGACCCATTCAGCTACCTCGAATCTCGACTCTGCCATTTGAGCATCATCAAGCCCCATTCAAGGTTCCCCTACAAGAAAGACCCCCTTCAATTTCCATAGGAGAGAAGAACAAAACCGTTGAACCCATTTGCTTTCCTTCTTCCTTAGAAAACACCCCATTCACTTGTTAGCTCAAGGCGAGCTATCCTTTGATTTTGATGATACCAAACCAATAAAACTATTTTGGGCTAAATCTGTGTCTTAGCAAATTTATGCCTAAGTGATAAACAAGGCCCATCCTTTTTGTCCCAGATATAATAGTCTCATTCTATCTCTCCTATTTGTCTTGTCAAGAACAGCTAATGGAAAGAGACATTTACTTCAAGAAGGGATAGAACCTTAAATGTGGATTCAAAAGCGTGTATGAAGTCTTACCAGAAAAAAGAAGTTTGTGGCTCTCAACAAAAGGCGTATAAGGAGACTCACCAGAAAGGGCAAGTCTTGGTGTATTGATGAACACAAGACAAAATTAATGCAATGAAACCTCGAGCGTAGAAGCTATCCTCTAAAGAACAACATGTTAAAGCTCAAAGCGAAGAATAGAGGAAAGCACATACGAAGAAGGGAAGAGTTTGCTGCTAAAGAATCACTTAGTTCGAAACCTTGTGAAGAAGGATGGATGGACTTTAAAGCTCAAGAATACACTCCCCAAGCCGAAATCTTCAATTTGAAGTTTTGAGTTCATAAGATAACAAAGTTCCGATGAACACAGGAAGAAAGGAAGCAATGGCTTTAATTGAGACCATTACGAGAAGTTCAACATTCGAAATATCTCAAGGATATAAAAGGAGCTCAAGACGAATAAACAAAACAGAGACCAAGTGATCGATCTAAACATTCTTCTAGTGCTCTATTTTCTGAAACACTTGAAAGGGAAATCTACTCTAGAAGAGAGTAATCTGATAAGTGTTGTATTCTGTACACTCGTATAGAGCTTTCTCACTTTCACAAACTATATCTCCTTACTGAAAAGGCTCTTTTTAAACAATACTTCACCTCTTAGTGATGGTTGTTCAGCTTGAAGAGGCTGAGGTTAAAATACTACTTGTAGTTGCTTGGAGAAGCTGATCCAAATCTACTCGTTATAGTGAAAAATCAAGTATATCTTGAGGACTGGATATAGGCTTAATTAATTGCCAAACCAGTATAAATATAGGAGTTTGAATTTCTCTTTCCTTGTACCTTTTTTTTTTTCACTAAGTTTCTTTGTTCTCTTGATTGAACTCAGTTTTGAAGAAACTTATAGTTTTGAAAAGTATCCTCAAAAGCTTTGAAATCTAGAAGAACTTCAATTTTAGAAAACACACAATTCACCCACAACTTGTGTCCTTACTTCATCATCACCCATTTCACACGGATTCTCCTCCATTGAGATTCGGCCATCCCATATGCCCAGTCACCCCCATTTTCAGCTCCACATTCGCCGAAATAGAGTACACACACCCATCTCCTCTTCAAAATTGGCTTTTGCAAGAAAAGAGGGCTCTAATTTGACTTCGGTTTGGACTAAAGCAGATGAAGATGATGGCGAGGAAATTGGCGATGTCGGCAGCAGGTCTAGTGACAGTGATGTGGAAGAGACGGTCAAAGTTGAGAAGATGCTGACCGTGATCTAAGAAAGTTCGAGATGATATTCCCCAATTCCACCAGTGGTGACAAGCAGAGTAGTGATTCAGAGAATAGTTGCTTTTGTGCCACCTAAGTGCCAATTCATCATTTTTATGCCAGCATGTCCATGATCTGTTATAAAATTAATGGTTCCGTTAAAATTTGGACAAGATTGGTCGAATTTTTAGTTAGGAAATCAGATTGTTCACTTCAAATATGAAGAGGCAAAATTGCTTGGAATTTCAAAGCAGCGGGACCAAATGTGCGATTATTTGAGCAATTCAATAAAGCACAATTTTGTTCTTGCACCTGAAACCTTTGAAGACATAAGCACTATTAATGCAGCCTCCTCCTATAGTTTTTATCGAAGTGAATTCTTTCGATTCAGACCATTCTTTTAAACATCCAACTTTCTACGGCTAGAATCCTCTTGTATTTTATGCGTCAGTAGGTTCCAAACTTGACAAAGTCGCTCATCATTATTCTCTTTAATTCCAAAAGCACTTAATTTATTGAGTAAAACTCTATTTTGGTCCCTAAAAAATGAACAAACTTCTAATTTAATCCCTTACTGTTAAATTTTTCTATTTTGGTCCTCCAGAGATCAATTAACTTCTATTTTAGTCCCTCATTGTTAAAAATTCCTAATTAAGTCCTCCAAAGATTGAAATTGATATCAATCAAGTCCCTCAATTAGAATGATTGCTAACAAAGTCAAATTTGCTGACGTGGCATGATGACGTGGCAAAAATTGCTGACGTGGCTGCTTACATCAGCATGCCACGTCATCCAAATTCAGCCATGTCACCCTGCCACGTCAGCCAATGCCTTGCCACGTCAGCAATTTTTGCCTTGTCAGCATGCCACGTCATCCAAATTCTGCCACATCAGCATGACACGTCAGTAATTTTTGCTACGTCATCATGCCACGTCAGCAATTTTGACCTTGTTAGCAATCATCCTAATTGAGGGACTTGATTGATATCAACTTCAATCTTTGAAGGACTTAATTAGGAATTTTTAACAATGAGGGACTAAAATAGAAGTTAATTGATCTCTGGAAGACTAAAATAGAAAAATTTAACAGTGAAGAACTAAATTAGAAGTTTGTTCATCTTTGAGGGACGAAAATAGGGTTTTAATCTAATTTATTTAAAGCCGAAGTTCAAAATCAAGATCAACACAGGTTAAATGTATAGAAGACAATGACACAAAATCCTACAGTGCAAGCATCTTTGATCTTATTGATGTAGAACATATACTTTCCAATGCTTCATTGCGCCAAGGTGCAAAAGCATTGAACAAAAGACAGGGACTACTTTTGCAGCTGCCACAATCAGATAGTGTCCACTGAACAATCCAAAAACACAAACTGAACTTCAGAACACCTTCATATGGAAATGATGTCTTAATGGGATAGTATCTTAAAATTAAATGATTTGTGTAACCATGCTTTCCAGCCACCACTTCCTTTTTGAGTTATCTCTGATTGTGCTTCTGTCTTCGGTGGGGACGACTCCTGCTTTTTGCACAGCACAAAGTTCCTTGCCCCGTAAGATCCTATGGGTTCCAATGGACTCAGAGCTGTCAGAAAAGCTCCACCAAGACAAGAACCCATTAGCTTATAAACGCAGGGAACCAAATTTTACAAAAATATATTGTAATAAACAGGACCGTATTAGCAAAGTACATGCCATAGTTTTAGTTATTACAATACAATAACAACATACAAAATCTTATTTTATTAGGTAAAATTACTTACATAAAACGATACTATTAAATTCTATAACCAACCTTTCAGTTGTAGTTATTACAATATTAAAGAAAAAGAAAAGCTGATAATACAACAGTAATGATTTCTCTTCTTTGGCTAATTGAAAACAGTAACAAAAAAAATCAGGACAGTGTGAAGAGTGCAAGTGTATTAACAAAAATTAGAAGAGAAAAGAAGGCATCTAATTGAAATGACAAGGAAGTGAACTAACGTACATAGGCCTGCTCTGGATAGGCATGGCTTTTGGATTCAACAAAGATAGGGACAAAGGAAACTAGATATACTGAAAGAATGCAACTTCATTCAAATATTAGATTGAAATGACGAACAGAGGAAGAAACAATTTGCAACCGGGTACGCAACCATACCTTCAAATCCTGCATTTGCGCAGTAAAGAAGGAAATGGTTGAAATCAGAACCCAGAACAGGAAGCCGCCCTTCGCGAGCATAGGATTTCAGAGCAGTGTCAATGACCCCTGAAACGAGATCTTTCTCACTCACCACAAACCTTATTGGCCCTGCACTGCCCGGAATGTTGATTGTGATCAAGAACCTATTGTTCCTCAGCTTCTGATCGTCGTTGCTCTTATTCTTGTTCTTCTGAAGCACAATTCTCTCGTACGCACTCTTCTTCATCATTTTTTTAATTTTTTTTCTTCCCGGATACCCGGATGAAATGAAATTCAACAGATGAAAGAAACAGCAAATTCAGGATGAAAAACAAAGCACAACAGGTTTAGGGGTCGAGGCCGAGGCAGCGATAGTACCAAGCTGTTTTGCAGGATACAAAGGTAGGGGAAGACGGTGCGAAGGGTGGTGCCCTGCGCAGCCAACCTCAGAGAGAAAGCAAAGAGGAAGAGCATGAAAGAAAGAGATATACGCAGCATTCAAGACCCAGTTGGGAGATAAGAAGAAGGAGGAGAAGGAGAAAGCATGAACTAGAAACAAGAATATAAGTCGGAATAGGAAAGCTTAGCATCCCTCTTACCAGAAGGGACAGTATGTCAGATAGTCTGCAAGAATTGATGCGTTTGAATTTTCCCATTTCCGTCGGAATTTTGTGTTATCAATAAGGGGCTTTTTCCGGTACACGTTCCATTTCTGGGTAATGGTACACTGACAGTATAATAATATGACAATACGACACGTACCCTTTTAGATTTCTCTTTCTAACCATACCAACTTGACAATCCATTCTGGAGCGCACCCAAGTAAAAGTAATTTCATTCCTCTCTGTCAAAAAAAATAAAAAACAAAATTCATAGTTCCCCCCAAATAGATTTCCCAAAATACAACGTATACTTTATCTACAGCCATTTCTTACGCATGTTTTCCAGAGTTTTATAAAATTTTTCATTCTTAATATGACAATACTTTTTTATTCATATGAAAATAAATATTTTTACAATAATATTAAATATTTCTCCGAATGTGATCAATTAACTAATTGCTTCATAATTCCGCAAAGAAAAAGAAACCATTTCACCGTTACTCTTTTAAATGAATTTTCACATCGTTTATTTCAAACAACAACATAAATTTTATTGGGACCAATAAATTTATAAATAATCGAAAATTTTTATATTTTAGGATTTGACAAATTAGGCTCTGTTTCATTGTGCTTTTACGTTTATTAATTTTTAGCATATGCTCTGCAGATGTTTTTATTTTACTAGCTATGTAAATTATATATTATAAATATTTCAATGAAAGATGTATATATTATACGTAAAATAAATAAAAATCACTTTGAATATCAGATTTGATCAGTCAACTTGGAAAAATATATTTACATTATAATCTACGACATTTAGACATTTTTAAAAAGTTAATGAAAGATATTCTATTCAAAGTCTTTACATGCAATTCTTGTTCCATTGCATAGATCTAGATTATAAGAAACATAATTGTGTAAGTTGGTTTTAGAACCAATCATTAATATTAACCATTTGTGGGGTTTAGATTTCTTAGGGATTATATATACGTTAGTTAATCTTGTTGTGTTTTAATATAAGAGAAAAATTAATTGTACTTTAAAAGATTAACTCTGTTAGAATAACAATCTTGTAGTTAAAAACAAATTATTATAATAATAATAATAATAACTAGTTAATTCAATGATTATTAGGAATTTCAGAAAATAAAATCTTTTATATTGTAATTAAAAATATTGTTGGAACTGTTTAAAAGCAAGAGTAATTCTATTAGAATTAAAATGACTAAAATACCATTTTAATTTTTCACAATGGGGCTTCAACCAATTTGATCCCTCATTGATTAAATTTTTGAAAATGGCCGCTCATTTATGTGAATTATTGATGATTATCCTTAAATATGATGTGCCACATTACTTGACACATGGCATTATTCATGAGATATAATTAATTTATTATTTACTAATGTAATTAAAAATAATAATATTTAAATTGTAAAATAAAATTTTTAATCTTAAACATAAAATTTTAAATTTAAAACATTAAATGTTAAAATTCTAAATTTAAAAATAAAAAATTTTAAAGTTTTAAAATCTAAACATTAATATTCTAAAACTCTAATTAAATCTTAAATCATAAAAATTTAAAACTTAAATTTTATAATTTTAAATTTTAAATTCTTAAATTTAAAATCTTAAAATCCTTACATATTAAATCTTAAATATTAAAATCATAAAAATTTAAAACCTTATATACTATGCCCTATCCTAAGTTATAGATTATAAACTTTATAATCTTAAATCATAAAATACTAAACTTAAAATCACAAATTTTAACCTCAAAACTCAATTCTTAAAACCCTAAAACATATAAATCTTAAATTCTAACTTTTTTAATATAAATTTTAGGACCTAAATCCTTGAACCTCAAAATATGTCATGTTAGCACTGCCAGCGTGTCAAAAACCGGGTCACGTCACAAACTAATGGTGGCACGTCGTCATCGTTAATGGGAGTTAATGAACTTCACGGAAATCTAATGGATAGACTTGATTGCAAGGCTCTTGCATAAGTGGGGACCACTTTGTACAAAGGTGATCAATGAGGGACAAAATTGGTTGAGACCCCATCTTTGGTGAACAAAATGGGCTTTTCGTTATTGAAAAACTATTATAATAACAACAACTAATTTAAGAAAAATTAGCTTTATTAAAATTAAGGAATTAATTATAATTAACAACATTAATTATATTATAATGAAGAAACTAAAAAATATTATAATTAAAAAAATTAGTTTTATTAGAATTAAAATACTAATTGTAATAACAAAAAATAATTCTATTGCAATTAAAAATCTGAAATAAAAAGCTAATAGTTATACTGCAATTAATAATATTTTGTAATTTTTTTATTATGAAAGTAATTTTCTTAAAACTAAAAAATTAATTATAATAACAAACTAATTTTTGTAAAATTGGAAATAAAAAAGAAAACCAATATAATCTTGTAATTAAAATGTTTTTTAATTTCTAATTGAAAAATTATTGCATATCACAAATTTTAAATTATCCTGTTTTAAGAATGACAAAATAGATATTCAAATGTTTTTAACTTTTCGAGATATATATATATATATATATATATATTACATGTATATTACTTGCTTATTTAGTTACCATATAGGTTGGGTGGATAAAAAGATGAAGTTATTTTAATCTATGAGTTAACTAATACTTGTCTAAACAACAGAGTGTGGTTCCCATTTTAGTGTCTTGGATTGTATGTGAAAATTAAAGTCCACAACAACTACAATTCAAATTATAGAATTCAGGTAAGATATATACTAAACCAATGTACAGAGTCTCTGGAGATTCTAAAATGTGATCTCCAAAACTTGATAATATATTTTGTGATCTGAGTGCTTACACATGCATGCATCAGTACCCAAATTTTAAACCTAGGATCATAGAATCTCTATAAAATAATAAAAATTTACCATGTGCTAATGAATTCATATCCATATAAATTCTTATAATTGGATTACATGTGTTACATATTTCCTTCGGAACGAACATAAATTGATAAGTCATTTTCTATAATTTGAATTATTTAAATTCTCTTATTATACACATTGAATTAATATAAGAGAAACATTACCTTGTAAAATGACAATTATTTTTTCTTCAAAAACTTATCTCTTACTTTTGTACTATTTAATTATCTATGAAGTCACAATGTTTTTCACAAAAATTTGGAGCATATGTGGATAAATTTTGAAAAATCATTTTTGAGTAGAATTTATTTGAAAGAATTAAATATCATATTTTGCCTAATATATGTTTAAACAAATATTTACTTTTTCTTTTTGAGATTAAAAAAATATGAATCATTAGATTTTAAAGGCCTTCAGGCTGTTTATATCATATTAATTGCTTCCACATTTCCTAAGCGTAAACTTTTTCAATGAGTAAAGGCACTCCAAAATTAGTTTTAGTTTTGGAAAGAATCGAACATATTAAACATATTAAAGTGTCGATTAAAATGGATTTTGACCTGACAATTCATTTTAAATTACCAAAGTTATAAATTTTGTGGGTAGCTCTACTGACATATGGAGCACACGCTAGAAATTGTGCCAATAGAAAATTTTTTTACCGTAAATTGTGACCTTCTCTCCTCATTTTTCATTTTTATATAAATCTTATATATTTTCAAATATATACAAACTTTCCTTATATTTTATAAATATATTATAAATAAACTCAATTTGTTATAAAATGTTAAAAGGAATAAAATTTTTGTTCTCTTAAACTTCATGTTTGATCTCTCTACAAAAATTATCTTATATGATTTTTTTTATGATTTATAAATTTTTTTCACAAAATATGAAAAGATACTTAAAACGTGTTTGGAGTAATATTTTATACATTTTGTACTGAACATTGAAAAAAGTATATATTAATATTTTTTGGGTATTTTATGAAAAATTCATAAATTATAAAAATTTACATGAAATTATTTTTGCAAAGAGAACTAAACATAAATTTTGAAAGGAAAAAATTACACTACTCAATGAATGAGGGTATTAGCAATTTTACTTACCAACTAAGAGTACTTTTGAAAATTTGGTTTATATTTAAGTATTCATAAAATACAAAGAATGTTAGTGTATGTTTTAAAAATAGAGAGAATTTTGTATAAGAAGTGCAGAATAGCAAAAAAATTGAACTAATTTACTTTTTCTTTTATATGCATAATGTCATAAAATGGAGTTTACTTGAATATCATGAAAATAAATGTATGATATTAAACCTAATAAATTTCATAAGTTATAAAAAAAAATTAGTTAAATTTAATTTATAAAAATAAAGGTACCATATATATAACATGTGGGGTGGCTCAAATTTATGTGGCTATCCATGCAAGGTAAGTAATGGTGAGATGGCCATTAAGAGGATCTTTCTGATTGTGGGGTTGCTGCCTAGGACTGGTGAGTTTGCTCCTGAGCAGAAAAAAGGGTAAATGGATGGGAGCAGGTAAGGCATTTTGATTAGCTGACAGTTACGTTTATTCTTTGCTCATTCAGAGGCAAGATTGACAAAGTTGGCACCTTGCTCTTAGATATTCCTTTTGTAATGTTCTTTTCTTTGGTGCCTCAGTTTTCAACCTTTCAGGTGGGATTCACTACAATTTTTAATTTCTGCATTATTTGCTTACCGTTCTTTGTTTAGAAGGAGATGGGCGTGTCAACAACGTCACAGTGCATTTTTTAATACGTTGGTAAAAAGAGAGGTCTAACCTGACGTTTTCTGTTTGATCTTGATTTAGATTTTCTGGTGTTGTTAATTATTATATTACAATTAGGTCTCTGTGAGAAAACTATTATGTACTGGTGGATCTTGAAATAAATTTTTGGAGTTATATGTTGCTTTCAAGTGAGAACAACACTTTTTTTTTGGGTCATTAATTTTTATAAATCTCAAAATTAAACATATAAATTTTAATTAAATTAATCATTTAAATTATATAAAATAAAAATTAGGTAAAAATAGAAACACAACTTAATTGATCAAAATTAAACATATAAATTTTAATTAAATTAATAATTTAAATTATATAAAATAAAAATTAGGTAAAAATAGAAACACAACTTAATTGATAAAAATTCATAACAACAAATCATAAATAAATAAGAAAGATATAAGAGAGTGAGAAGCATGTCTAGTAATTTACAAAGGCGGATTTACATGGAGGCCAAGGGTGGCTGTGACCCCTGGCTTTCCAAAAATTATACCTATGCAATATAAAATTTTCATATTGGTCTCATTAAAGCTTTTTAAATTATGCACATATCCTGTATATTTGACACAAATAATTCTCAAAATTTTATATTGACCTTCAAATTTTTTAAAATCATAAAATTGATCCACTCTCTTTAGCTCCTTCTAAAGTTAGAATTCAAACCTCATTTATATGTGTAATCTCTTCCGATGCCATTCTTTTCACACTACTGCTTATTTTTTAGTTTAATTGTCTTTAGTTTAATTAAACACATTCATTCACTTTTCAAACTACAATTATTTTTCTGTTTACTCTAAATTTTTAACAATGTTAGAATTTTAAATTATTAGTTATCAAAATATTATATTTTCATTATTTCTTAATTAAACACGTATGTTATTTTTACTTTTTTGTGTTTATTAAAATTTAAATGAATAATAATATTAGGTGATGATAGTACATCAAATTTTTTTATTCTTAAGAATTTAGTAAGATTAAATTTGTATATAGTACTCTCAATTTGTTTATTATATTTAGTTTCATTTTTTATATGTACGCATTGTGAGAAGATTTCACCCCCTCAATAAATTTTCTAGCTCCATCATTGTTAGTTAAACTGAAAAATAGTACTATGTATTCAAATCAAAGCATTTAGGTTATTAAATTGTAAAAAGTGAAGTGATTTTGAGAAGTTAGGATGAAACATAAAAGATGGTAGGCGTGACAAATTGTGGCAAAGCGTTTGTATGTGTGAGGAGTGAATAAACATGTTTGTATTGCTATTATTTTTTTTAATTTTGTACATTATTTTTAAGTTGGATTCAATGTTTAGCATAAATTGTATTATTATGCATTTGATGTTTTAACAAAAATATATGGACATTTAATTTGATAAGTTTTTCAATTAATTTTGAAATTTCTTTATTAATTTTTTAGAAAAATATCAAGATTAATACTTTATGTCTAATTTAAAAACTAAAATTCTCCAAATAAAATTTTTGTTTGAGGCCATTACCCCCTCTATTCCTTGAGAAGTTCCACACCTACTACTATAAGATCACAACGATAGTAATTGGAAATTGGATGGAAATGCAAGCCAAGGAAAGCTAGGAAATATACAACAAAAATGATTCTCTATATAATTTCTAATTTTGAGATAAATGTAGTTATGTAACACAATGTTGAAGATGGTCAATCTTGACATCAGATGTTATTTTGCATTATGTAATTGCATAATAAGATGGCTAGACCAGCTTGCAATATTCAAAGATAGAACTTTTTAGGCCTTTATTGTTAGTAATGTTATAAATAAACTGAATATTGATTAATTCAGACTTGGTTTATTTTTAATACAAGCTTTTTAGCCTTGACTTCACTTTTAATTTTCTTTCCATTTCTGAAAAAAAATCAAAGCATGTTAAGTTGCTCTAGATTTTTGGAGTCAAGACACTTTTGGCTATATACTAAAGAGAATAGACAAATTAAAAGAGTTGAGATTTATTCAGAAAAAAACCGTCCTCTTTGGAGAATGTTTCCAGACAAAAGGAGATAAATGATGAACTAGATGAGTTGTTAAAGCTAGAGGAGATCATGTGGCGTCAAAGGGCTAGAGCTATTTGGGTAATGCATGGGGATAAGAATACAAAGTTCTTCCATGGGAAGGCTTCTAAGAGACGGGCAAGAAACATTATAAAAACAATTTCATATGATGAGGGTTGTGCTTTCTATGAAAAGGAAGAAATAGAACATGTTATGACTTCCTACGATAAGAATCTATTCACTAGCAATGATTTCATAAACATTGAAATGGCAGTTGATGTAGTGGAGGGTAGAGTCACTAATGAAATGAACAATATTCTCAATACAACCTTCACCAAAGAAGAGACATTCGATGTTCCCAAGCAAATGCACCTAACAAAGGCACTTGGGCTCGATGGTTTGCCAATACTTTTCTATAAGAAGTTTTGGGACATAGTGGGCGGTTCAATTGTGGAGATGGCTTTACAAGTTCTAAATAATGATATGGATTCTTCTCCTTTGAACTATACTTACATTTTCCTTATCCCAGAAATAAAGAGTCCTATGCATACCAAAGATTTTCATCCCGTTAGCCTATGCAATATTCTTTTCAAACTAATTACAAAGACAATGGCTAATAGATTGAAGTTAATTTTAACAAATATTGTCAGTGAATTCCAAAGTGCCTTTGTTCTCAGCAAACTAATAATAGACAATGCTCTAATTGCCTATAACATTTTTCACTATTTAAAGAAGAAGACATTAAGCAAAAAGAGCTTTATGGCAACAAAGCTAGACTTGTCAAAGGCATTTGATCGAGTGGAATGGAGGATTTCGGAAAAAGTATAGAAAGCCATGGGTACTTTAACAAATGGGTCAATCTAGTGATGCATTGTGTGTCTATGGTGCCATTTTCTTTATTAATCAATGCATAGTGAAGGAAAAAATTCATTATTCACAAGGGATTAAGACAAGGTGACCCTTTCTCTCCATACTCATTCATTATGTGTGCTGAAGTTTTTTCGAGGTTGATTCACAGGGAACAACAAAATAATCATATCCATCATGTATGTATTACACACAAAGCTCCATGCATCTCTCACCTCTTTTTTTTAACAAATGATAGTATTCTATTATGTAGAACATCAGAGTCTGAAATTACAACATTAAAAAGGGTGATGGATGTTTACTAGAGGTCTTTAGGCACATACACCACAATAAATATGAGATCTCATTTAGCCAAAATGTGCCAATTGTCACAAGAGAAGTTGTCCAACAATGGATGAGAGTTAAGGCAATTGAGAGGTGCACAAAGATCTAGGCATGTCAGCTTGTGTAGGTAAGTCAAAATCCCAAGTACTTGATTTTGTCTAACAACGTGTGTGGAAGAAGTTAAAAGGGTGGAAAGAATAAGCCTCTCCAAGGCAAGCAAGGAAGTTCTTATATGGGCAATTGCTCGGTCTATTCCTATGTACATAATGGGGTGCTTTAAACTTTCCCACTCTATGTAAAATATTGAAACAATGATCAGCAATTTTTGGTGAGGGATCTAGGGTCATGAGAGGAAAATTCACTGGGTTAGCTAGAATCAAATGTGCTGGGCAAAGAAAAATTGAGGGATGGTATTTAGAGAAATATCAACCTTCAATGATGCACTACTTGCTAAGCAGGGTTGGCACATGATGAATATTAGAGATTCTTTAATGGTGAGAACCATTAGTGGTCACTATTTTCCTAGGTTAGACTTCTTGAACTCTCAAGCCTAATTATACAAGGCATAGCATATGGGGAAGTAAATAGGTCCTGAATGAAGGTTGTTGATGGGTGGTGGGAGATGGATCTAATATAAAAATTTGGGAGGACCGTTGGTTGCCACATCAAAATAAGGGTAAAATTTGAACTCCTAGGATTGAATGTGTTTCACTAGTTAGTGACTTAATTAAGGTTGATTTACACCATTGGAAAAGGGATATCATAAATACTATTTTCTTGCCATTTGAATTTAGTCAAATTTTAAATATCTCTCTTAGTAGGATGAATAGGAAAGATTGGTTGTCTTGGGCTTGTACAAAAGATGGGGATTATTATGTGAAATCTGTTTGTCACTATATATAACAGTGAGGGTCTTAAGGAGCAAGCAACAATTTGGAAACTGTAGGTGCCACAGAAAGTGAAACATTTCTTTTCACGTGCTCTTGTGGGTCGTCTTCCAACAAAAGAAAATCTTTCAAAGAGTGGCGTCACAATAGAGATGCAATGTTTGAGGTGTCAAGAGCATGTTGAATCAGAGAGACAAGTGTTGCGTGACTACAGCTGGACAGAGCCTATTTGGTTTGCTTCACAACTGAGTTTGCTTGTGGAAAAATACCGTGGCTAGCAACTAGTGGATAGGTAGAAAGAATTGGAAAAATTCCTCACTTTGGATGAGTTTGGAATGGTAGAGATGATAATGTGGGAACTTAGGTTTGCTAGGAATAAGTTGAACTTTGAAAGTATGAACCTCTCTCAAGCCAATGTCATCCAAATGTTACAAAAAATCTAGAGCAATTATTCGGTCATGAAGCAATACCACTAGACCATGATTGCTGTTACCCATCCCTCACATTGGCTCCCTCCTTTGCATAGGTGTTTGAAACTAAACCTGGATGCCTCCAAGCACCCATCTAGGCAATGCAATGTAGGGTGGGCGGTTAGAAATGCTCAAGGGGTCATTGTGACAACTAAAATGCAAGTGCTAGCAAAAGAGGTAGATATTGGAGTACCAAAGGCCTTAGAGGTTCAAGTAGGGCTTGTGGCATCTTGGAATTGTTTGCAAGGCTGTTGTATTCTAGTAGAAACAGATTCTTTAGCAACTGCAATAGCTTTTGGTGTAAAAAACTCCGTAAGGTAATAACGCAAATTTATTATAGAGGATAGCAAGCTTCTATCTTCCGAACTTTTTTCTTGTAAGCTTTCTTATGTCTACATGCTTGTAGCAAATTGGCTTACTCTCTTGCCAATGATACCTTTACATTTGGTGAAGCTTTATGATTTGAGCGGAGTCGTCCTCCTAAGTATGTATCCTTGGGTTTTCAAGACATTTTTCCTTAATGAAATACATTTCCTTTAAAAAAAAAATTATCTTTTCAAGTTCAATTTATTTAAGAAACAAACTTTTTTTAACTTATTCTCCAAAATTTATTGAATTTTAATATGTTGATACAAATTTAGTTTGAATAAGTTTATTTAAAATTTACATAAACATAATAAGTCTAATGTAAAATTATATGATCTCTAACGTATTCTTGTTTTGAAGGATAATTCTCCTCCTACGTCTAAAATTGTCATATAATCCACACCACTAATATCCACAATCATTAATTAGATATATGGATCCCACCCCATACCCAATCAATACGGGTGTTAGTAATGTGGATTATGCGTAAGGACAGAGTTGGAAAATTCATTTGGGGGCGAGATTAAAGATAACAAGGAAACAAAAAATTTTAAAATCTTCACACAATGCATACATATAAAAAATATAATAAATTGTAATAATTATATACAAGCTTATTCTTATTGAATTCTTAAGAATAAAAAAAATAACTTAATGTACTATCATCACCAAGTATTATTTATTAATTTAAATTTTAAGGAACACAAGAAAGAAAGTGAAAATAAAATATATATATATATATATAATTAAAAAAATAATGAACATATAATATTTTGACAAAATAAGAATTTAAAATTTTAACATTGTTGAAAATTCATTGAGCGAGCATAAAAATAATTGTAAATTGAATGCAAAAAGTGCATGAAAAATATCACAAAGGTAAAACAAGTTTAAATCTTGAGTTCAAAAGATATTAAAGAGAGTGAATCAATTTATTGATTTTAAAATATTTTGAAATTAATATAAAATTTTGAAGAATCTTTGGATCAAATTAAAGAGATATTTAAAAAAAAAATTAACTTTGGATCAAATAAGAAATTAAAATTAGAAAGTATGGAATTGAAAGGTAAAGTATTGTGCTTATAAGCAATAAAGAGGTGGGGTCCATTTTATAACTTTAAAATCTTCAATGGTCATTTAAAAATATAAAAAAAATGTGATTAGTGATAGAAGTGGGATTTATTCTAATATTTTAATATTTTTATGGATCATTTGAAAATTTTAAATAAAATACATAAGGAGCTTGTTGAAAATTTTAAAACTATGTAAAGTGAGGAGGGGTCAAATTGAACATTTTAATAATTTTTTATAAGCGTATGTGGGATTTTTAAAATTCAAAGTGCCCCCACTCGTCTCTAAGTATGTTTGCCTCTGATTATATGACAGTTTTACATGAGGAAGTAGCACGGTTCTATTTTAAAATACTTTTTTTTATCAATCAGTATAAATTTTCATAAGATAAATATAAATCACAAAAATAAACTTTTTTTATTGATAAATTAACTACTCACTAATTTCATAAGTCAACTATTAGAAATATCAAGCTTGACTCATTATATGTAAATATGTAGAAGTTGCTGATATTTTTCCAATGCAATGATACTCGTTTTTTTTATAAAATTTTAAATTTGAGTTCTAGACCTTTTTATGTGTTAAGTGTTTTGACATTTTTGTTAACGAAAAATTTATAGAAATAAAAAATATTTAGTGGATATTATATTCAATTGAATTTTATTATTCTTATAATTTTATTTTTGTATATTCTTACAATTAATAATTTAAACCATTAAATTTTATAAATCTTACCACCTAACAAACTACACCATTAGATATAAACCTTTTTTGTGAAAAAAACTATACCAACTTAACATTTCTCTTATTTACGTTACTAATTGTGTGTCTGGCGGAGCCACCAACAGATAGAAAAGCATCTTTCACCTACGCTGCTTTTAATCTTATATTCACAATTGCCAAATATACACAAATGCAATTGTGTTAGTGGTTCAAATACTCTAAATAAGTTCACTTGTCGAAAATTGATGACTGAGTGCTTAATTTTAGTTTAGCTGTAATTGTTTACACAGAATTTTCTTAACTTCTCGCTCATTCTTTTGTATACCAGTGAACAACAATGAATAATAAATTAATATATACTCATATTTATAGAGCAAAATCAGATTGTTATGCAATAGTGTTAGTGCCTAAAAAATTATGCCATGTCTACAAAAACTTAATTATGCACAATTGTACATGCAATAAATCTCTCCACATAATCAATAACTATAGTGTGATAAGTGTACCAATTTTGTATAAAAATAGATGTAGACATAAGAAAACTCTTGCACATAGCACCACCCAATGACAAATTAAATATTTGTGCAGCTATCACTGCCATGAATTTTACAAATTAAGCAGCTGGCCTTTTAATTTTGGATATGCAGCAAACAAGAACTTTTGAATGATTTGTTTTCTTTTGCTTTTTATCATCCTCATATTAACTTGCCATCTGCACACTCCTTACTCCTTTTGTCCCCTTCATTATTTGATTTTGGGGCTATAAGTCCCACATCTTTCCACAAATTATGCCTCCTTGATCACGAATGATATCTGCCATCATAATCAATCAGTGTATGACACAATTTAAAGGGGGACAAAGTGATCAGGTATGCAATAACAAAGCCATGCGTTGTTCACCAATAAACCACTCTAAACAAGCTTCATTTAAGTGACTAAGGAAAAGTGATTAACTTAGATCTGATTGAGGCCTGTCACATCACACGCAATGTTATAGCCATAAATGCATTATCTTCTAGAGAATACATAATGTGTGTATGAAAGACAAGGGATTTCATTTAGGAGGGATTTATTTTTTAATTTTAGAAAATTTTACATTTTAATTTAATTTATTTATTTTAAAAAAGAATTAAATTAATTAATTATCTTGATAACTTTTTTTATTTCTCTTTATTATATATTTAAATATAATTTATTAATTTTTTTTCTCTTCATAACTTTTTAACTCTTTATTTTATTTATATTTCTTCACCATCGACTTCCACTTATCTTCCACTTATGGAAGTGGGAATCTCAATCCATTGAAAGAGAATATGAAAATTGAAGCTCAACTAGCTTACCAACAAGGCAACAAATGTGCATGTGCGCGTCTTACGCAAGCAATTCAGGAAAAGTGATCAGCAGCCCTTTCACAAATGCAAAATACAAGTACCCACCTGATTACTATTTTTTCTCCAATGACTAAAGCCACGCAGTACTGCAGGGGATTATAAATCCACAAATTCTAATACCAATACATTGAAAGGTACAAAAGTGATTGGTAAATTGAGTTTGACCCGTCAGGTCAGCCCGCCCCGCCTCGCATAAGGAGTGGGTTGGGTTACTATATAAGTGGCCTATTTATTCGCAGGTAAATTAGCCCGCCCCCGCATAACTCGCAAGTCAGTGCAGATTTAGACTCACAACTTTAATTTTTTTCTAAAACGACATATCATTTAAAATGATTTCAACTTTCAAGAAATTACTGTAAGTTATACTATTATGACAACAAGATCAATAAATATGAATTGGAAGAGGAGGGCAATTTAAGTGATTATCATTTGGGTCCAATTTGGATTATGCAATTCAGGTAAGATCCTCATGCAGTTTAGATATAATTTTCTTATGTTTTGAATATCTTATGTATAATGTGTGATTTTATAAGTGACCGTAGAGACAAAAGAATTTTTGAAAGGTTTCGAGTTAAAAGACAAGTAAAAATTGATGAGTTCAAAGAAAAGACAAATTATTATACTATGCAACAATTCATTCTAAATCATTCAGGTGATAGTATAAAACTTGTATTATTACATAACTATCATCAATATTATATTTATATATTATTTTTTGAAGTAGAAAGTACTATCTTTATATTTATATTGGGTTGTTCAACTTTTATGTTATCATAATTTAAGGTGTAAAACTCAAGTATTGCATATATAAGAATAGTGGTATAAATGTATAATAACATAGCTCTATTTTCAATTAGTATGTAGTTTATTTTGAATAACATCAGTGTTAGACTGTCACATATAAGAATATGATCTTTATGTGTAGGCAGGTGTTTTATTGTGCATATATGTTAATAATATTATTGAAGCTTTGCCTAAAAAATGATGTTACATATTAGCAATATTATGAGTAGAGTCAAGGTTTTTATAATTCATTACGAGATAAATCTAAGTTATGCCTTTAGATACATTATTAAAAGGTAAATTTGATTGTATTCATTTATAATTATTTTAAAATTAGTATATTAAATTTAACTAGTCATTTACTATCATTCATAAATTCTAATTTATTATAAATTTTTTATTTTTTTAATTATTGACGGGTTAACCCATTTAACCTGCAATCCGCCGCGAGGTGGGTTTGGCTGAAATTTTTCAGCCTGCCAATTATGCGGGCCGGCCCGTCCCGTCCCGCCTAGTTGCAAGCTTTCGCGGGTCAGGACGAGCCGGCCCATTTTGACATGTCTAAGTTACACAACAACAAAAATCAAACAGGACAGTAATAATTATTTCAGACCCCAATACATTGTTGGCTAAGAAGGACACTACACTTTATTTACATCCATCACATTTTTTTTTGGTGCTTTATATCCATGATATTTTTTATCATAGTTGCAGCTATGGCAATATAAACAGCTAAAAAGCAATAATTAGAAAGAAAAAGTTTGAGAAAGTAACGCACAAAATTCTAATAACTACATACTTTGTCTCCATTCTCAACGTTGTGAAGACTGCAAACTAGGTATCATTCACTCCACAACTAGCAGATTATTTTCCATTAGCCCCTCGCCAACAGTGGGAAACTCTGGTGATAGATGCCATTCACCATCTACCAAGAATTTAATTTCGTACCTACATATATATATATATATATATATATATATATATATATATATTGTCAGAACTCTCAAGGTTAGCGGCTCAAAGTTGAAAACTTCAGCAAGTTGACAATATACCTTCCTGGTCTGAGCTTCAATATTGTTGAGAACCTGGTGCAAGAACCAGTATACTCAGGTGACAGATGCTCTCCTTGGCTCCAACCATCAAAAGTACCCATAACTTGCACGCTCTGATACAAGCAAAATTTAGGAATTAATCAAACACATTAAATTTTGTTGAATATCTTATTATGTTAGCTAGAAGTTTGTGAAAAAAAAAATAGCTATCATGTATTTTCTCTTTTGTTCTATCAGAATGGCAACATCGCAACTCTCCCTTTTTAGTTAATCAGTTTAGGTCTCTAAGAGAGACCACTTCTTCTGCCCTATTTTTCTCTCTTCTCTTCATCTTCTTTCTTCTTCCTCTTTCATCTATCAGTGATTATAACTCTTTCTAATTTTTCAACTTGGTATCAGAGTTAAAAAAGGTCCATTTTCTCCTGGTTTGAACACCTGCTGACCAACTTTTAATAGTCGTCGGCAGTGCTATCATCACTGGTCACCGAGGATCGGAAAAGGCCACCAACCTGTGCGAGAATTGCAGGCGAGTAATAGCCCTAAGGTTTCATGTGCTTTTGAGTCAGCCCATGACCTAAATCGGGCTTCTTCTCAAAAGGTGCGAGAAAACCCTAGGTTATGTGATTTCTCGAATCCCATCTAATTTGCCCAAATTGGTTGGTGCCTCTGCTATGGAAGGGAGCGAATTGGCTTGAGGAACGTGTCAGAGGCCATGATTTAGGCTGCGTTTTAGGATTCTTGTGTTTGGAGTTGAAAAGAGTGTGTACTAGTGCGAATTTGGGGTTTTGACCTGATTTCACCAAATTGATTGGTGATTCTGCCATAGAGGAGGATGACTAAGACCTTTAAGGCTGTGGGAAGTCACGATTAGGCCTAAAATGCATGGGCTGAGGTGCCAGGGTCACGGTTTGGAATTGTGGCACTGTTCATGCGCGAATTTGGTTGATCAAGTGTGATTAATGACGTTGGCCCTGAGCCTTGAAAATGTTTGGGAGCGACAGTACCGGTGGCAATGAATTGAGCTAGTTGTTATTAGTTCCAGCTGATACTATACCCTATATGAACAGTGTTGTGAATCAAATTGTAACTCCTGGTGACAACTCCACATTTCAAATCTCTCAGGCTTACTTGTTGGAAACACCCAACCATGGGGAGGATTACCTATCAGAATGCTTCTCCGTAGACGAGTTTAAGAGACTCAAATGAATGCTAATAATGACAAAATTAGATTCTTCTCAAGCTTCAAATGTAGATATATCCCCAACTTTCCTCATACAAATAAAGGTGTTTTAAGCTTCTCAATTGGTGTTCAACCAAACTAATGAATAATTGATTCTAGAGCATCGGATCATAGTATCAATGACCAAAGTATACTCTTCTCATACTCATTATGTGTAGGACATAATACAGTCGAATTGTAGATGGTTCTAAATCACCCATTGTTGGCAAATGCCACTTAAATTGGCCTACTTTGTTCAATATATTGCCTATTCTCCGTGTGCCTAATTTTCCAAATAGTTTACTTTCTATTAGTGCTATAACCTATGACTTGAATTGCAAAGTTATTTTCTTCTCTTTTTATTGTATTTTTCAAAAATTAGGAAAGGAGAAAGCGATTAATTATGAGAGAGTAAGGAATGAGCTGTATTTTTTGGAAGACAGCTACCATACCACCTCCATCATAACCATGTAGAAAGATTCTACTAGTCTAAATCCTTCTCAAGTATTTAGATGGCATAGGAGAATAAGGCATTCCTCCTATATGATCATGAAAAGATTTGTTTCCGTTTTTGAATTCTACATACAATGATAGGAACTATGTTGTGATACTTGGGAATTGACAAAACACACTAGGAACTCATATCCTGTAAGTGATAATAAACATCCTTCTCCTTTTGCGATAATTCACTTTGATATATGGAATCCTAGTCATACTGTTTCATTGTCAGCTCACAAGTGGTTTGTTATATTATTAACTGCTTTGGCCGAACATAGATATATCTAATGCACTTCAAGAATGAAGTCTTTTCATACTTTAATAGATTTCATAGAATGGCTTATACTCAGTTTAATGCTAAAGTTAAAATTCTCAACAATGATAATGGTTTGGAATATGTGAACAATGAGTTTAAGCAATATTTGGATAAGTGTAGAATTATCCATCAAACTAGCTATGTAAACACTCCTACTCAAAACGGAGTTATTAAACATATAGACACGTACTAGAAGTGGAAAGAGCTTTGCTATTCTTCATGCAAGTCTTGAAAACATTTTAGGAAGATGCTATCTTAGCAGTAGCATATCTCATCAATCGCATGCTTTTAAGAGCTCTAAATTTTAAATCTCCATTAGACTTGCTCTTGGAGTTGACATCCTTCTTAGTTCCTCTAAGGGTGTTTGGATGCATATGCTTTGTTCATGTGCGTAGACTTGGTGTGGGAAAATTGGATTCAAAGACTCTTAAATGTGTATTTATTGGTTATTCTCCTACTCAGAAAAATATAAGTGTTACTACCTGTCTACTCGAAAAGTGCTTGTTAATGTGGATGTGACTTTTCAAGAAAATAAGGCTTATTATTCCCAAGGCCAAACATCTCTTTAGGGGGAGGTTCAAAACAAAGACGGGAATACCAATAATGATGAGATGCTCTCTGTTTTCCGTATCTTCCCATCCAAAAGTGATTGGGAAGACGATAAAAGAATTGAAGATAGTCCACTTTCACCTCATAGTGAGGATAAAAGTGATGGGGAGAAAGATGAGCTTCAAGTATTGTCACAATCTGAAGAACTTAGTGGGAGAAATGAAGAAGCACAACAGCAAATATATGAGTTCTTGACTTACTCAAGTAGGAAAAGAAAGGTGGTTGATGAAGATGGCCACTCTGTTCTTCATAACCAATCATAAACACTGGAACCAGTTCATTCTCCTTCCCTATCCACTAGTAAGTCAAATTCTCATTTGTTCCTCCCATTGTTGATGGTGCAGACCTTTCTATCGCTATTAGAAAAGGTGTTAAGAAATGCACTTACCATCCTATCTCAAATTTTGTTTCCTATGAGTCCTTGTCTCCCTCTTACAGAGCATTTGTTTCAGCTGTGTCCTCAGTTAAAATTCCATAAAATTAGAGAGATGCTCTTGAAGATCCTAAATGGAAAAATGCTGTGATAGAATAGATGAAAGCCTTAAAAAAAATGACACATAAGAGCCTACTTCTCTTCTAGATGGGAAGAAAACTGTAGGATGTAAATGGATATTCTCTATCAAGCACAAGTCAAATGAATAGATTAAGAGGTACAAGGCTAGATTGATTGCAAAAGGATATACACAAACATATATGATTGACTATGAGGAGACCTTTACACCTATGGCAAAAATGAACTTAATTCAGGTTCTACTATCTTGTGTAGTAAATTTAGGATGGGAGCTATAACAATTAAACGTAAAAAATTCATTCCTTCATGGAGAGCTTAAGGAGGAAGTCTTTATAGATGTTTTCCATGGATTTGAATGTCAAAAAACCTAAGGGAAAATGTGTAAGCTAGAAAAGGTGTTATATGGGCTTAAACAATTTCCAAGAGCTTAGTTTTATAGGTTTAGCAAAGCCATTATTAATTTCAATTATTGCAAAAGCAATGCTGACCACACCTTGTTCTTCAAGAGATGTGGTACCCTAATCATCATCCTCATTGTCTATGTTATTGTGATAACCGGTGATGATGAAGTTAAGACCTTAGTTGAAAAATTTTGAGATCAAAGACCTAAAGAGATTAAACTACTTCCTGGGAATTGAGGTGGCTAGATCCAATAAGGGCATATTCATCTGTAAAGGGAATTATGTTATTAATCTTCTTCAAGAAACAGGGATGTCAAGTTGCAAACCTGCAGTTTCTTCCATTGTACAGAATCATCAACTAAGAATAGGGGTTAAAGAGGTGGTTGATGTTGGAAGATATCAAAGATTAGTTGACTGACTAATCTATCTTTCACACGCACAACTTCATATTGCCTATGTAGTTAGCATTGTAAGTCAGTTTATACACGATCCTCATGCTCCTTGCCTAGAGTTAGTATTCCGAATCTTGTGATATTTGAAATATGCTCCGGGAAAGGGATTATTATTTTCAAAGAGTGAAAATTTTAAAATTGAAGTTTACACTGATGCAAACTGGGTTGGATCTCAAGATGATAGGTCAACTACTGGGTATGCCCTTTTCTTTGGGGGAAATTTAGTCACCTGGAGGAGCAAGAAGCAGTCAATTGTCTCTAAGTTCAGCGTTGAAGCAAAATATAATGCAATGGCACATAGGTTATGTGATGCTTTATGGTTGAGGAAACTAGTCCAGGAGTTATGGCTATATGATGGATTACCAATCAACCTTTATTCTGACAACAAAGCTATGATAAATATTGCTCATTATCCAATATAACATGACAAAAAAAAGCATATCTAGATTGACAGGCACTTCATAAATGAGGAGTTGACTTGTGAACTGCTGAAAATACTCTTTGTAAAATCCAAAGATCAGATTGCAGATGTGTTCACAAAGGAGTTGCCTAGTAAAGACTTTAGCTGTATGGTTAGCAAGATGGACATGAGAAATATCTATGCACCATCTTGAGAGAGAATGTTGAATATTTTATTATGTCAGCTAGTAAGTTGAAAAAAAAAAAGAAAAATTAGATATCATGCATTTTCTCTTTTATTCTATCAAAAGGGCAACATTGTAACTCTCCCCTTTTTGGTTAATAAATCAGTTTAGGTCTTTAAGAGAAACCACTTCTTTTGCCCTATTTTTCTCTCTTCTCTTCATCTTTCTTCTTCTTCTTCTTTTGTTCGTCATTGACTATAACTCTTTTTTCAATTTTTCAACTTATTCTAAAATCAGCATTAATACCATGCTAAAACCTTTTTTTTTTGGTACAAAGGCTAAAGCTTAGTGATGCATAGATTTGAGAATGCATATTCTATTCGCTGACATCCGAAGTCAATGCTCAATCCTTTAATTGGGCGAAGTCCACTTCTACATATCACCTTATTCATAGAGCCATAAAAGCAAATTTTTAACAGATTAATGTTCTCATTTGTATTGATGTATGCATCCAAGGATGCCTAACATGTTTCAAAGAATACATATTGCAAAGAATTAAAAACTTAAAATAGAAATAGGTGATATTATAAAAATATATAAATATATAAATTTGCAAGTATGTCATGATTATATTCTCATAATAAAACTGAATTTTTTCTTTTTTTTCTTTTTGGTGAGGGGGTGGGGGTGGTTAGGCTACATAGGTTGCCACAATCTCTCCAAGTTAGCTGCATCAGTTAAGAAATTCAATCAAGTTATTAAGCAACAACATCATCATCAATGAATCAAGCCTTGTTTCACTAGATAGGATCAATATTTTCAAGTGTCCTTTTAGATCTTCCTCTATCTTTTTTCATTGAGCTAATATACTATTTGATCAACTTTTCGCATTAGGCCTTCTAGTGATCTTATTTGCACATATTCAAGACACCTTAACTGAATTTCCATCATTTTTTTTTTTAAATAAGTGCAATATCAACTTTTTTTTCAATACAATCATTTTGTGTTTGATCTTTTCTTATATGATCAATCATCCATGTCAACATTTTCATCTCTGTTATTCCCATCTTTTGCTCTTGTTGGCCCTTCATTACCTAACACTCACTATCATAAAGCATAACTGGTCATTTTGCCATTCAATAAAAATTTATTTTAAACTTATTAGGTACTTTACGATCACAATCACAAATGATCACCAAGACATTTCTTCATTTCAACTACTCAATTGCATATTGTGTATAACATTTTCATTAGTCTCTTCATAACTATGTAAAATCGATCCAAGATACTGAAACTTTAACACTTACAGTATGATGTGCCATCCAAATTTTACCTTCAAATCATTACGAACTCTCATATTGCTAAACTTGCACTCTACATACTCTATCTTGATCCTACTTAATGAAAACCCTTTGATTCCAAAGACTCCTTCCACATCTCAAGTTTAGAATTAACTTTTTCTTGACTTTTCTACTATGACTATATCATCCATAAAAAATATATATTTTGGGACTACCACTTACATTTATCTAGTAAATACGTTCAAAACTATAATAAAAGAGTATTGACTTAAGGATAACCCTTAGTGCAAACCTACCTTTATAGAAAAATCTTCTATTCCACTGCCATGACTTCTCACACTTATCATTGTCCTTCATACATATCCTTTTTAGCTCGAATATAAGTGATACGAATATCTTTCTTTTTCAATGTCCTCCATAGAACCTCTCTTAACACCTTATTATAGGT
Source organism: Dicorynia guianensis (assembly GCA_037013595.1). NCBI lineage: Eukaryota > Viridiplantae > Streptophyta > Magnoliopsida > Fabales > Fabaceae > Dicorynia > Dicorynia guianensis. The sequence goes on along the minus strand of JASUAB010000002.1, from coordinate 14,824,826 downwards.
TTTCTGACGTCAATGAAAACCATGTACCAATCTTTATTTTTACTTAGTACCTTTCTATCAAACCCCACAGTAGATATATAGTCTTCATGATTGATTATCCAAACATAAAGCCAAATTTATTTTTTTTTATATATGAGTCTTTTTTCTTAAGCTGTACTCACTCTTTCCCATAATTTTAGAGTGTGACTCATGAGTTTAATTCCTTAATAATTTGCACAACTCTAAATATCTCCTTTATTCTTGTAGATAGGTATCAAACTACTCCTCCTCCATTCATCTAGCATTCTCTTAAACTTCAATCTCTCATTGAACAACTTAGTGAGCCAAAAAATATTTTTCTCTCCATAACACTTCCAAACTTTCATAGGTATGTTATCAAGACCAAAAGTCTTATTGTTGTATTTCTTTAAGTGCTTCTTTAACTTCAACTTCTCAAAGTTTACGATAAAAAGCAATTTTTAATCCTTCTCTCAAGTAGTTAGATATTCTAAATCTATATTCATAGTTTGCCCATCATTGAAAAACTTATAGAAATAACTCCCTTCTCTCTTTGATATCTTCCTTTGTTATCAAGATTTTTCCCCTCCATCCTTAATGCATTTTACTTTATTCAAATCTCTTATTTTTCTTTCCCTTCTCTTAGCGAGCTTACATATCTACCATTCTTCATTTTTCGTTCCTAAACTTTGGTAGAACCCTCACAATCACTTTCTTTGTCTCAATTCTATCTGCTCGATACTTTTCATAATTTTCAACACATTACAAAGGTGTAAATTAAGTTACTAAGCATTAAAGAGAAACCTACTAAACAAGTTTAAAGAGCATTTATGGTAAAATATTGCTCTGCTAAGGTGTATGATGCTGTCGAGAAAATTTTGAAACTAAGCAACACATAGTTTCTATGATTTAAACCAAATTTCCTTCAAATATTTCAAGCACTGTTTTACATGTTTACCTCAGCCATGCCAAACCAAGACACAGGAACCTCCTTGAATTGTGCCGCATCAACATCCTTTATCTGTTCCTTGAATTGTTCATGTACAGCTAATGACACAAAAGCATTTGCATTTGCACAAACAAAGAAACAAGCAGGCAACCATTTGTCAAGAATTCAGCAAATATTTTCATAAAGAAAAAGATAACTCCAGTTAAGCTGTATAAACTTCTGCCACATTTAAACCAAGATATAGTTGTCCAGAAGTACATTCATGAACAATATAGAAACAGATCTAATTATGTAGAGAAATCAGCCCAACACCATAATACCTTCTAATCGAGAAACAAGATGAGAATGAATATATTTTCCATTGATCTTCCTCGTACCATCTGGAATACCAGATTGAGCTGTTTCTTCTGCCAGTCTGACCAAAGCCTGCATCCAAAAATTGTCACACAATGCATACAATTTCTAATTGCTTTGAACAATTTTGGGAACAACAAATGAAATTTAATGAGGAAAACTATTGTCAGCATTCCACATTAACTAAGGTTCATCCTTGCAAGCTCAGTAACTGATTGAGAGGGGAGTTAAATTGCATCAATCTATTACATTATATATTTTTATCTCATTATCATGCTTCCAGTATAACATAGCTTTTACTATCAGAAATTCATCCAAAATAGTTAAATTGTCACAATAAAAATTAAAAAAAAAAAAAGTTGAATCCTTTAAAAAAAGTATATAATTATAAAGCAGTTAGTTCATATATTTAAACAAATTTGACTTAACATTTTTTCTTATTGAAGCTTAAACAGAAACATACAGTAATCTATTAACTATAATAAAAGTGGTAGTTTAGTACAGTTGTGTTTGGCAAATTTTTAATTGACTGTACAAAAAGGATGAATTTTTTTTTTTCTTTTACTGGATATGAACTCCTCCTTTGTATTGGAATATGAGGGAAACACAAAAAATGGATTCGCCCACAAAATTAGTTTAATCAAATACCAAAGGGGAGAGCCACAAACAAGTGAACGACACTGCAACTGTTTTTATTCTAGGAAAACATTGTTTGCAACTGGGCCTTACAGATTTAATACAACTGGTCCAGTTAAAACTTTGGTGGGTCCAGAAATAAATGTGTACACTAAATCAAGTTGAGATGCTTCATACAAACCATGACTGAAAGGATTTACTATTGAAAATATAGATATTACAGAGCCCTCTGCATAAGAGAGGCCCTTTGGCCCTCCTAAACTACAAGACAACCCACTGGCGTTGGAGAGGCACCACACATTCGCTGTCCTTTCCCTTACATCCCCTCCCAATTTATTCACCCTTACCACTACTCCTAACAGAATTAATCCTGTCCTAATTCTCAGCAGCCACGTCTCCCTGGCCTCTCTCCTTATCATTCTTAGCTGATCCCAAGGTCCCACCAATCATTGGTGGCAGCATTCCTCTGCCTTTCCTTTCCTGCCTCCTAGTGTACACCCTTTTAATGGGGGGCTTAACAATACCTCCCCACAAGAGATTCACCTTGTTCTTAAGGTGAAAGGTGGGATAGTGTTCTGCAACAACAACATAATCTTCCCAAGTATTTTTGAACTCCAGCACCCCTTTCCACTTGATAAGCACCTCTACATTCCCATTTAGTAGTTTCCTAACATCCCCAACCTCCCCTGGCTATAACAGCAACTCTCCTTCTTCGGTAAGGCAGTTTGGCAAGGGCTGTGAAGGTATGATAGTTTTGAGCCTTCTTGAGTTGAGAAACATGGAAGACCAGGTGTATTTTGGCTCCTTCAAGCAGTACCACCTTGTAAGTCACTTGACTTATCTTGGCAGTAATTTCATAGGGCCCATAAAATCAAGGACTAAGCTTCTCATTACGCTTCCTTGCCAACGACTTAAATCTGTATGGTTGCAATTTAAGGAACACCATGTCCCCTATCTGATAATGTACTTCTCTCCTCTTTTGGTTAGCTTGTTGCCTGATCCTCTCTTGTGTTTTAGATAAATTGTCCTTAAGTTCCTCTAGAATGAGGTTTCTCTCACAGATGCGAGCATTAACTTCTTCCACTACTAAGGGTTCCTCTTCCCATTTCAATAAAGTAGGAGGATCTCACCCATACAAGGCTCAAAAAGGGTCATGGCTGCAGAGCTATTGAAAGTGGTATTGAACCAATACTTTGCCCATGCTAGCCATTTCACCTAGTGCTTCAGTTTGTTGCTTGAGAAGCACCTTAGGTACGTTTCCAAGCTCCGATTGGTGAATTCTGTCTATCCATCCATTTGAGGGCAGCATGCAAAGCTCAACTTGAGTTTAGTACCCTTGCTCAATTGACCGAGGGTAGCCAAGGAGCCTCACAACTTCCTTGGCAAAGACCTCAGCCACGTCTTTAGCTGTAAAGGGATGTTTAAGAGGGGATGAAGTGGATGTATTTGGTTAATCGGTCCACCACAACTAAGATTTTATCCACTCCATGCACTTTAGGCAGCCCGGTGATGAATTCCATGGACAAGTCTTCCCAAACTGGTGACGATATTAGAAGTGGCTGTAATAATCCTCCGGGACTCATGGCTAAATATTTGTTGCGTTGACTGCACCACAGCTGGCCATGAAATTCCACATATCAGCTTTTAACCCTTCTCAAAAGAAGAGGGGTGAAATTCTTTTGTAACTTCTGAAAATACCCGAATGGCATCCCAAAGGGGAGCTGTGGAACTCATGGAGAACCTTGGGTATGAAAGCTGAATTTTTTGACAATACCATACCTCAAACAGCCCTTCTTCAGCTAATACCTGGGATGACAGTCGAGGTTTTGTAGCAGCTGTTGTACCATTTCAGCTAATTTGGGGTCCTTGAGAATCTCGTCGTGAATTCCTTCCAATCCTCCCAGCCTCAATCCAGAGAAAGCATTCATCTTACATTGGATTCACACCCTTCTTGACAGTGCATCCACTGCCCTATTCTCCTTTCCTTTCTTATATAACTTCAAAATCGAATCCTAATAGTTTGGTGAACTAATTTTATTGATCACCCTCTAGCAATCTCTGTTCAAGTAGAAATTTTAAACTCTTTAATCGGTGAGTATAGCAGAATGCCTCTCCAACAAAGGGTGCCTCCATTTTTGGACCGCAAACATAATTGCCATGAGCTTCCTTTCATACACTGATTTCTGCCTTCCTTTCTCAGATAGCCCTCGGCTGATGAATGCAATTAGTCCAACACCTATTCCCCATCCTGACACATCGGTTTCAACCATAAATTGCTTCCCAAAATCAGGTAGTGCCAATACTAGAACACTCATCGTCGCGTTCTTCAATGTTTCAAAAGCTGATTTTGATTCTTCCGACCACAAGAAAGAGTTTTTCTGTAACAATTTAGCGAGCAAGCCTGCATTCTTACCGGTCTCTCACAAAGCACCGATAGTACCCTGTTAACCCCAAGAACCCTGTTAATTCTTTGATGTCTTTTGGTGTTAGCCATTCCACCACAGCTTTAATCTTGTTCAGATCAGCTGCCACCCTTTGAGCTGAAATTATATGCCCGAGATAATACAATTGCTGCAGTCTAAAGTTGCCTTTTTTTTTTTTTTGTGAACCACTAACTTATGTTGCTGTAAGAGTGTCAAGGTGGTTCTCAAGAGGTCTAGATGCTACTTCCTGTCCTTTCTATATACAAGGATGTCATCAAAGAAAACTAATATGAATCTTCTAAGGAGTGACCGGAAAACATCATTCATCAGTGATTGAAACATGGTAGGAGTGTTGGTTAACCTGAAGGGCATTACCACGTACTCGTGATGTCTGTCATGGGTTCTAAACGCAATCTTTTCAATATCCTCCCCTCTCATCCGGATTTGGTGATATTCAGATTTTAGGTCCAACTTAGAGAAAAGAGTCACCCCTTCAAATTCATCTAACAACTCATTGATTGCAAGAATGGGAAACTTGTCCAGTATGATCTAGCGGTTCAATGCTTGGTAATCTACACAAAACCTCCATGCACCATCCTTTTTTCTGATTAACAACACAGGACTAGAATAGGGCTCACACTTGGCCTTATAAACCCCGCTGCTAGTAACTCCTTCACCATCTTCTCTATCTCATTTTTTTGAACATGGGGGTAGTGGTAAGGTCTCAAATTGGGTGATTGTGCTCCTTCTCGCAGTTTGATGGCATAATTTGTTACCCTCTTAGGAGGGAGTTAGGTGGGAACTGTAAACAAATGCTCAAATTCTTCTACCAGCCCCTGCAAATCCTCACTATACTTTTCAACTTGCTCTTTCTCCCTCATCTCCACTTCGTTCAGCTCAATCCAATAGCACTTTCTCCTTCCCTACACAACTTCATAAATGATTTGAAGGAGATTGCTTTCTTGGACAAAGAAGGATCCCCCTGCAACTCCATTTTCTGACCCTCCCACTGAAATTTCATGGTCAAAGCCTTCCAATTGGCGCTGACTTCACCTAAAGTGCCCAACCACTCTAACCCCGATACCATGTTTGCACTTCCCAGTTCAAAAGGGAGGAAATTTTGTATTATGCAAATCCCCTAAATTTTTATCTCCACAGCTCTGCAGATACCACTTCCCCTACCTTATGCCCATCTCTTACAATCACTGAGAATAATTCTTCCCCCTCCACTGTCGATCCAAGTGCCCTTAATGCTTGCAACGAGATAAAATTATGGTTCACCCCACTATCTATAACCACTACCACGTCCTTCCCATGAAGACTTCCCTTCACCTTCATCGTTTTCGGAGCATCAAATCCAACCATGGACATGACCAAAAGCTCAATCGACTCTTCCTCCTTCTCCACCCCACACATATCAGCAATTATGTCTTCCTCGTCTTCACTTTCTAGGTTCACAATTAAAATTTGTAATTGCCACGATTTGCATCTACGGGTAGGGCTATACTTCTCATCACATCTAAAGTAAAGCTCTTTCTCCTGTTTGATCTGGAGCTCCGCGTATTGCCGGTTCTCTTCGCTGGTCCACTCCCCACTTCGCTGCTCTTCCCCTCTGGTTTACTCAATATAGGGCCCATAGAAGATCCCATGCATGATTTTATTGGTTGTGAGTTCTTGCATCGACTTGATAGAATGCTTTGGTCAGGTTGTATCCACTTCTAGGCAAATCCGAAGTCCAACCCGGTTTCCCACCTGATGTTGTTTTAGCTTTGTTCACTTTGCTGTCTCAGCCCCTTTCCAAAGCCCCATTTTTATCCTCTACCTTCTGGGCCAGTGTCATTACATGGGCTAAGCTAGTAAGCCCTATGAGTCTCACTTCAACCTTCACTTCTTTATTGAGTCCCATTAGGAACGCTCCCTTCAGGAGCTCATCTGACATATCACAAAGCGGCACAAAGAGCAGTTCAAACTGGGGTGCCCAGTACTCCGCCACCAATCCTACTTGCTGTAGTGCCATGAGCACTTCCTTCCTGTGAATGGCAAAATCTTTCCAGCAATCCCTTTTGAACTCGTCTCACCCCAACATCGACGTCCTTGCTTCCACCCACTGCAGCCAATTATGGGACACTCCTTCCATGCAAACAGCCGCAGCTGTGACTTTCTCCGCTGCTGTCAACCCATTCACCAAGAAGTATTGTTCTACCCTGAATAGATGGGTCTTCACCAGAAAAAATAAGTAGCTCCAACCTCCACAATTGCACCGCGCCCCTTTCCATCTTTTGTTCCACATTTCGATTACTTCGGAGACAGGATGACTCCGCCTCAACCTCCTAGTCTCCTTCCAGCCCCTGGTTCCTCTCAAAATGTCTCAACTCCACCAAAAATGACAAAATCGCTCCCACATTCTTACCGATGGCCGCCATTCAGCTGTCCATAGCCTGCTCCCTTTCAGTTGCTCTAAATCCCCTTCACCTCTCCCACGTCTCTTTCCAGGTTTTCAACCCTGCTCTCCATCCTAGAATTGACCATTCCCTGGGATCTCACCGCTTTGATACCAAGTTGATAGGATTTACCATTGAAAATAGAGAAATTACACAGCCCTCTGCATAAGAGAGGCCCTTTTGCCCTCCTGAACTATAAGACAAACCACTAGCGTTAAAGAGGCCAGACTCTCCACAACACATTCCTTGTCGTTTCCCTTACACTCCCCGCCCCATTTATTCCCCCTTACCACTACTCCTAACAAAATGGCACCTGTCCTAATTCTAAGCAGCCACGTGTCCCTGGCCTCTGTCCTCCCAATCATTCTTAGTTGATCCCAAGGTCTCACCAATCATTGGTGGCAGTATTCCTCTGCCATTCCTTTCGTGCCTCCTAGTGTACACCCTTTTAATGGGTGGCTTAACAAAGACTAGTCTGACACTAGGAATAATATAGGAGTACAAAAATTGATACTTCTGACCATGAATACAGCAGGTTCAAATTTTAAACCATGTACTGAGTCATTCAAAGTTTTCCCAGTTGATATTCCACCAGCAGCTTTTTAGGTAAAAGGAAAGTCTATTATTCAAGAGTAATAGCTACAAAAGTGGGAAATTGAAAGAGTATGACAGACATCCTGACAAAAGAGCTTCAAAATTTCCTTCTATAGAAATATATGATTCAAGTCTCGACAGTGAATTAATTATGGTAGGGATGTAGTATTCATGAAAAACATGATAGCAAAATGTATTAACTCCTGGTTCCAGAAGTTTAATAATAAAGTAAATGAGAAAACTGCAAGTCAATGTTAGGCAACCAGTGAATGAACAAACAAATGTTGGGCAGCATATATAAGAATAAAAATTAGGAAGGTCGCAATTAATTTTAACCTGAACTTCAAGTTCCATGACAGCCAGTTCACTTTTAAAGTTTATCAATGCTTCCTCCGTTATATGCAACTGTCGAATAAAGATATCAATACAGGATGTCAGTGCTAGGGCCTTTGCTGTTATATTTATTACATCCTCTCACTACACTCTTCTCAGTTTATTAGAAAATCTTCCCCAAGAAAAATGTATTCAACAAATAGTTAGGAATCAGCATAACGTATGAGTTCATTAACAATTCCCCCCTTCCCAAAACAAACAAACAATAAATAAATAAATAAGATAAGGCTGAAAGTTGGAATGCACAAGTAAATTTAATAAAAAGACTCTACAATTGCAGATGATTACCTGATGCAGAATCAGACAACCAAGTCTATTCTCAATGCAATTTATTAGGAATCATACTTTCACTGTGTCAGATATTATGATATCTATTACGAATCAATAAGTCAGCTTATTTCTGCACTATCCCCTTATGATTATAGCTGTAATTGTGAAAAAAGTCCAAGGCAAAATAGAGTCAATTCATATTTTCCTTGCACTTGAATGTGCATTCCAAATGTCATGCCAATCATTAGTATCCTAATTTGATGTTGTCAAGAACTAACTACCAAAAAGCTTAAATTGTTAAATGCAGATTCCAGAATGATTTTATATCTCTAACATGCCCTTTACACAAAAACCCTTTGGAATTAAAGTATGGACAAAGCACAACCCACCAAACCTTATGTGTCAAAATTCAATTTAATTTTTCAATAATAGAGACAATAAAGATTGAACTCTTAACCACTTAATCATAAAGACACTGATACCATGTTAAAGACCAAGTATCCTAAAAGCTTCAGCTATAGGTGCAGATCTAAGAATGGCTTTATATCTCTAACAAATACTAATCCATTTCTTTCTACCAACAATATGACCAACTGACCACAAATCATTGTCTTGTTTTATTGACATCATACTTAATTTGATGCCACATCCAAATCAGTGTGCACTGATTAAATCCATTTCCATGGGTCTAGTATAGACATCTGATATCATATCTCCATAAACATGTAACTAGTTTGGTTCAGTACCAACAATACTCACCAGATTCGTCCATTATTTTACAAGACTGTGATCCAACTCAGACTTAAAGGCATTAGCATAAACTGCCAAAATATGAACCATGATAAACTAAACTGCACCCATGTTTCAATTTAATAGTAATGCTACAGACATTTTGTATATTTATGCACAAACCTGTCGTATTAGGAACCTGTTCTGTTGGTTGGCTTCATTAAGTTTTTGAATGAGCTTTGTTCTTTCAGTATCAGCAAGCAATGCTATTATCTGTAACAGAAAATCTAGATAAGATATACTAAACAAATTGCATACATAGAAACAATGATATTTTGAAGTGTGACTACTCCGGTAAAAAGATGTAGAAATTGCTTAAGATGTGAGATAACAGTGGTGGAGCCAGAAAAATTATGGTGGGGAGACAGAACATATATAATATAAATGAAATTTTAAATTTTAAAAAAAATCAAAACAAATTATATGACACAATTCCAATTTAATAACATGACATATTTGAAAAAAAAAAGTTCTACATTGAATATCTATGAATTAAGAATAAAAATAGTATATTCAAAAAATAATAAGAAAGCCAAAAAGATTGAATTACTATCAAAAAAAATAGGCAGAGATTTATTTCATAAATGTAAAAGCGGTAAATTTCAATATCAAAGTCATCCACTTCTACGTTTTGTCTAAATAAATTAATAAGGATAAGAGCAAGTCAAAAAAGATGAGATAATTTGACAGAAAATAATAAATTGTAGAAGGGGTTGCCAAGTGCCATTTGATATTTTTTAGAGGGACCAACAATCGAAGTACACATTACATAAGAGAGAATATTTTGGCTTGGGGCTGTGGTGATCCCCCCATCTCCTACATGTAGCGCTGCCCCTTTAAGATATTAACTGAATTTAGCTTACTGCACTTAATCATAATGTGCAAGTTCACAACACCAAATTCAAACACCTCTTGAAACACCTCAACTTATATAACAGGATATTTACATGGAAGCTTACCTGTATAAACACGACTCACATTCTGTTTGGGACTCAGGGTTAGGGAACACAGCAGGTGAGTAACTGAAAGAACATCTAGCTTTATTGATAAGGTTCTAGCTAGACAAAGGGATAATTACCCCCCGACAGAGCTGAGAGTGTGAAGGGTAGAAGTAAGCTCCGATTTCCAATTTTACTCACAGATAAGAGATAAATTCCTTTTCCCTTTTATCATTTCTATTCATAAGCTTTGCCTTCAAGGCTTCAACTTTTGTAGCAGGCTGGCTTCCCTCACTGTCTAACAGACTTACCTACCCTTTCTAACTAACACACACTCTTGACAGCTCAGCTTGTGCTTCGTTCTTCTAGAGTAGACATCCATGCTGGCTTTTGACTAGTATCTTCTCTTGAGCTAACAAATTCCTTAAACCCCCCCCCCCCCCAACCCTACCCCCAAAAGTAAAACAAATAAATACAAGATAAAAAAAAATTACACGATGATAGTTGCCATACTATAGTTGCTTCAAGAAACAGACACAGAAAAAGGTTGATCAATTTTTGTGCGTTAAAAGAATTATTCCTTCTGGCACATTTTCCTTATTTTGGATAGTAACAACCTAAAACAGAATGCAAGGGACATTGCCAGAGATTATTCCTCTCAGAATGCACTTAAATCCTGGAGTTGTGTTGCCTTCCTGGCTTTCCTATGTCTTTGCATGAATCCCAAGCCACACGCTAAAGGTGCAACAATTTTTAATTTTGAGATAACTATGTGATGCAAGGTGGTGTTTTAAGATAACCAAAGACAGACCAATCTCTCATCATTTAAAAAAGACAAAATTGTTTCAAGCACCAACAGAACCAAAAGCGCCCCTTCTTTCAAAGAGGGGAGGACGGGTTATTCACATGTCATTTGATGGTCAGAGGCGAATTGAAAGCTAAGCAGTGGTAATTCTAAGGATTTCCCAAACCCCCTGCGCCCACCACTTATCCCAATTAAAAAAGAAAACAAAGAAAAGATGACAGGGAAAAATTAATAAACAAAAGAAAATCCCATGAAAGGCAGGGGTTAAATCTACATCTGCTTATTTTTAGAATCCCAGTGCATGAGCAAGATAAGATGCTTTGACTCTCAATTTTAAGGATAATAAAGACAGGCCAACCTCACACTGCATGGTGAACCTCTCAAAACCAAGAAAGAAAAAATAACAAACAGAAAAAATTAACAGTAAAGTCAGATATTAAATTCTAAGCCTCCAAAGCACTGCCAACTATCATCTGGACCAGTGAGAGGTTTAGGGTGCGTTTCATTTGTAAAAATATTTACTGTTTTCATTTGGATTTTTTTAATTGGAAACAATTTTCTTTTGAAAATTTTTGGATTACAGAAAATATGTTTAGTTTGCATAAATCAAATTCTGTTTCCCAAAAAGAAATATAATGAAAATGCATTTGGTTTAAAGTTTAGGATTTATGTTTTAAGGTTTAAAGTTTGGGTTGAGGGTCTAAGGTTTGGGTTTTAGGGTTAAGAATTTAGGATTTTGGGTTTGGGATTTTGGGGTTTAAAATTGAGGGGTTTGGGGTTTGGAATTTAGGGTTTAGGATTTAAATTTTGAGAGTTTAGGATGTTTGGGTTTGGGATTTAGGTTTTAGAGTTTTGAGATTTGAGAGTTTAGGACTTAAGGATCTAGAGTTTAGGGTTTAAGGTTTAGGGTTTTAGGATATAGGGTTAGGGGTTGAAGGTTTAGGATTCTAGGGTTCTAGGATTTATAGTTTAAGGGTTATGATTTTGGGTTTAAGTTTTGGGTTTTGGGCATTTAGGGTTTAGGATCTAAGATTTAGGGTTTTAGAATTTAAGGTTTAGAATTTTAGGATTTTGGGTTATGGGATTTAAGATTTAGAATTTAAGATTTGGGGTTTAGAAATTTAGGACTTAGGATTTTGGGGTTTAAAAATTTAAGATTTAAGATTTTAAAATTTAAAGTTTACATAATAATTTCAAAATTACCACTGTGTTTTCAACTCAAGTTTTGTTTTCAAAATTTTACATAGAAAATAGTGAAAATATCTTTTTATTATTTTCAAAACTTGCCTTATTCTAAAAATATTTTCTAGAAAAAATTTTAACTTTTTTGCAAGCAAACACTTTTTCACTATCATTTTCTATTTTCACTAAAAATGAAAACAAAAAACATGCAAACCAAACACACTCTTATTTTAGCAGTTGTTGATTGATAGAATTACAACTCAGAATATTACCATTAATATTTCTTTATTTCAGCATTTAAATTATGATTGTTATTAGTTGATAGGTCAACATTATCTTTCCTTATTTGCTCTTCCTGATTTGTAGCTTAGATTAGGATAATTAGAATCAGTTTTTGATTCTCCTTTTTTTTTGTGGGATCTGATTGGTTAAACTTGTGACCATCATCCCTATATGTATTGTATTTTCTTGCTAAGAATAATATAGAGAATCAGAAAGAAATTTGCTGGTCCTTATCAATCCAAATCTTCATGGTATCAGAGCTAGGTTAGGGCCTGAATGTCTTACCCATGATCACGTTTGGCACCATGGGTACCTCTCAAGCCTTCGTTGCAGACATTGCATCAGATTCATCCACTACCCAGCAGCCAACCACCCAGTCCATTAACCTCGGCAATGGGTATTCTTCCTCTGTGGCTGTCAAGACTCATCCCACCATGATTACTGGGCATCATTTCAATGGAGACAACTACCTTCCTTAGTCCCGTAGTGCTCTAATGTTTATAAGGGGTCGTGGAAAGGAGGATTATATAACAGGGGAGGCTATTGAACCTGATATTTCTGATCCAAAATACAAAATTTGGTTTGCAGAAAATAATACAATCATGTCATGGTTAGTAAACTCCGTGACAACTGAAATTGGAGAAACATTTGTGCTGTGTAAAACAGCAAAGGAGATTTGGGATGCTGTGAGAGACTCTTATGCCTCAGTTGAAAACACAGCTGCCATATTTCAGATCAAAGGAAGTCTGCGTGATGCTAAACAGGGAAGTATGAATGTCACCCAATTTTATAATAGCCTGGTGAAGTTATGGCAACAAATGGATCTATATGAGGTTCATCAATGGACTTGTAGCACTGATGCAGCTTACCATCGGAAACTAGAAGAAAGGGAAAGAATATATACCTTTCTTTTAGGTCTCAATCCTATCTATGAAGATGTCAGAGGGAGGATTATGGCTACTCGACCTCTACCTTCTTTGAGAGAAGTTTTTTATGAGATAAAAAGGGAAGAAAGCAGGAAACAACTAGTCTCAAGTGAATTTAGCTCTCAACCAGTAGCTGAAACATCAGCCATGGTTGTTAAGAGCAATGCTGTTCCAGACCACAAGCAGAAAAAAAATGCAAAAGCCTGGTGTGACCATTGCAACAAGGCTGGGCATACCAAAGAAAAATGTTGGAAAATTCATGGTAAGCCTGCAAATTGGAAGCCATGTCAGCAAAGGGAGACACAAGGACTGATGGTTTCAGGTGAAGACCAAAATAGATCAAAATCAACTTCCTTCAGCAAGGAAATAAAGGAACAACTTGACCTCCTCCACAAACTGATAAACCAACAAGGACAAAACATTGGAAAAGTTGTTGGCACTGGAGTTATGGCCCACACAGGTAATACTACTAGAACCCAATTCAACAAATCCAACAACTGGATTGTTGACTCGGGTGCTACAGATCACATGATAGGTAATAGTTGTATTCTTGATGAATTTGTTCCAAGCCTAGGTAAGAACTTTGTGAAGATTGCTGATGGTACATGATCAGAAGTTAGTGGTGCTGGAATTGTGAAAATTTCACCAAATTTAATCTTAAAGGATGTCCTACTTGTCCCCAAATTACAATGCAATTTATTGTCTGTGAGCAAACTTGCTAAGGACTCAAAATACCAGACTAATTTTAATGATTATGGCTGTTATTTTCAGGATATGGAGTCGGGGAAGCGGATTGGCAATGCTAGGGAGAGTGAAGGCCTTTATTATATAGATGGGCCTGCAAGATGCAATAAAGCTACTGTTCTGTTACCTTTTAGTTTTTCAAATAATGATAGTGATATTCCGTTGTGGCATTATAGGCTAGGCCACCCCAATTTTCACTACATGAAAAAGTTGTACCCAAGCTTAATTAATAAAAGTCCATCTAGTTTACAATGTGAAATTTGCCAACTCTCCAAACATGCTAAATCATCATATCCACCTCACCTGTATCAGCCATCAAAACCTTTTTCTCTCATACATAGTGATGTTTGGGGCCCTTCAAATGTGAAAAATCTAAATGGTGCTAGGTGGTTTGTCACTTTTATAGATGACCACACTAGGATAACTTGGGTATACCTCCTAAAAGAAAAATCTGAGGTTGCAACTATCTTCCAAAACTTCCATAAGCTCATTCAAAATCAGTTCCAAACAAATATCCAAACTTTCAGATCTGATAATGGTAGAGAATTTTTTAATTCCACCCTTGCTTCTTACTTGACCCATCATGGTATAATTCACCAGAGTTCTTGTGTCAACACACCCCAACAGAATGGAGTTGCTGAAAGAAAAAATAGACATATTTTAGAGGTGGCTCGTTCTCTTCTTTTAGCCGCTCATGCACCCAAATACTATTGGGGAGAGGCTATTTTGACAGCTACCTATTTGATCAACCGCATGCCCTCAAGAATCCTAAAATTCCTCTCTCCATATCAAAAACTAATTGAAATATTTCCTACAACTCAGATTCTTTGAGAATAAACCTTTTTATTTCCAAACACCCATTCAGGGGGGAGAAACAAGATGGTTCTGAACAAGAAGAATGGCTGTTTGGAACAGTTTCAGACCTATAACTTCAACTTCTGAACCCAGCAACACTTCAGAACCCAGCAGCACTACCCAACCTGAACCCGAGAAAAATGGCTTGTTTCAGCCCAATTGCCCTGACCATGACCTAAACACAAACTGTCCTAAAGAGCCTGTGGTAAGTTCCAATAGTTCCCAACAGAAAGAAATAGTGGTTTACACTAGAAAGAAAAAAACTAAAGTGATAGAACAGCCATTAGAGCAGCAGGACATCTCTGGACAGCAAGAAGGTCAGCAAAATACTCTCTCTATGCAAGGCCAAGACACTTCCATTACTCCATGTCATGAAACTCTAGAAGAGCTTGATATTCCTATTGCTTTGAGGAAAGGGGTAAGAGCTTGCACAAAACATCCCATTAGTAATTTTGTTACATATGATCGGTTGTCTAACAAGATGCAGGCCTTTGTACATAATGTTTCTCTTGAGAAAATTCCTAATAATGTCTATGAGGCAGGAAAAAGGCAAGAATGGAAGAATGCCATTAATGAGGAAGTTAGAGCTCTTGAGAAATATGGAACCTGGGAATTGGTTGATCTTCCACCAGGCAAGAACACTGTGGGTTGCAAGTGGATCTTTACTATAAAATACAACCCAGATGGTAGTATCAACCGTCATAAGGCAAGATTGGTGGCCAAAGGGTTCACTCAAACCCATGGGATTGATTACCAAGAGACGTTCGCTCCAGTTGCAAAGTTTAATACAATCAAAGTACTTCTCTCCATTGCAGCTAATTTGAATTGGCCTCTTCACCAACTAGATGTGAAGAATGCCTTCTTGAATGGAGATCTTGAAGAAGAGGTGTACATGGAAATTCCCTCAGGCCTTGAATCAAAAGGTAATTCAAACAAAGTGTGTAAATTGAAGAAATCTTTGTATGGGCTCAAACAATCACCACGAGCCTAGTTTGAGAGGTTTACTAATGTCGTAAAGGGGTATGGATACTCACAATGTCAAACTGATCACCCATTGTTTGTCAAGTCTAGTATTGATGGTAAAGTAGCAATTCTCATTGTGTATGTAGATGACATAGTCGTCACTGGTGATCATTCTCATGAAATTGAAAAATTGATGAAGGTTCTTGCAACTGAGTTTGAAGTAAAAAATCTTGGTAATTTACAGTACTTTCTGGGGATGGAAGTGGCTAGAAATAGTGAAGGCATCACTGTATCTCAGAGGAAGTACACACTGAACCTTTTGAAAGAGACTGGAATGTTGGGGTGTAAGCCAGCAGATACACCTATGGAGGCAAACTATAAATTAGGGCTCACGCAGGAGAGTTCGCCTGTTGATACTGGTATGTACCAAAGACTTGTGGGAAAATTAATCTATTTATCTCATACACGTCCTGATATCAATTTTCAGGATATTGTACATTTGTTTGGGGTAATTTGGTTACTTGGAGGAGTAAGAAACAACCAGTGGTGGCTAGAAGTAGTGCAGAAGCCGAGTTTCATGCTCTAGCACTTGGGATATGTGAAGGAATGTGGCTAATAAGACTTCTTAAAGAGCTCAAAGTGAGAATTGATGTACCTATGAATGTGTTTTGTGATAACATGGCGACAATTGGGATAGCAAAAAATCCTATTCACCATGATCGAACAAAGCATGTGGAGATAGATCGTCATTTCATCAAAGAGAAGATTGAAACAGGTTTGATTGAGTTGAGCTACGTTCCTACTAATTCTCAAGTTGCAGATGTGTTCACTAAAGCCATTGCTAGGGTCAAGTTTGAAGAGTTAAGTTCCAAGCTGGGAATGATTAATATCTACTCCCCAGCTTGAGGGGGAGTGTTGATTGATGGAATTACAGCTCAGAATATTACCATTAATATTTCTGTTGGTGTATGTATGGCTTATGGGTAGTATTGTAATTTCTCTACTAGGGGCATTAGTGTATTTTCATTTGTATGTGAGGGTATTCTGGTCTTTTAGCCGGCTGATTTATGGCTGGTTTCTGGCCTTCGGTACTGTACAGAAAACCAAAAAACGTGAATTGATTTTTTTCCAATTTTTCTCTCCCGCGCGCTCGACTCCATCGTCTTCCTCGGCTTCGTCTGTGTGTTTCATCATGGTATCAGAGCCCGGTTGCCCAAGTGGAAGGAGAGAGAGCGCAGCGGAAGCACAGGAGAGGATCGCGGAGTAGAGGTAGCCAGCTCGAGCGTGTTCAGACTCGGCATCGCGGCGAGTCTCGGCTTTGATCTCGGCCCACACCCAAGCCCCGTCATCAGGAACGGCGACGGAGACGGTGGAGCATGTCGGAATTCCCCGGCCAGCATTGGAATCGTCGAAGACGTGTTGGATGACGATCTCGAGACCAAGACTTGGCAGTTAGCACTCGAAATACTGAGTGATCAGCAGCTCATCGCGAAATCCCAGTTCCCAAACGCTGGTATCTGACCGCTTCTCTTCCATTCATCCAGGGTGGTAGCTAAACGCAAAGCCAAGACCCAGACCCGGAAGAAAACGGAGATACGCCAGAAAGGTGAGGAAAAGGTCGCTGTTTTATGCTGATTAGTGCTTCGGTGTATTGGTGGGGTTGAAATAGGGTGTTACGGTAGTTTGGCTGCTGAGGGCTGAAGGTTTAGGTGGGATATTTGTCTTGCTTTGTGATCTATCACCAAGTGTTAGCCTTCTGTTATATAGAAATGTCTGAAATCAGCAGTGGAGCTGGAGGTGGTTCAACCTCAGGTGGTACAGTGAGTAAGTTAGGGACCTTAAGTGATAACCCTACTCTCCAAATGTGTCCTAAGAAGCTGGATGGTTCTAATTTTCTGGTGTGGTCAAGGGCATGTACCCTTTCCTTGAAGGCCAGAGGTCTGTTTGGATATGTAAATGGCAAAAGGACGAAACCAGCAGAGACAGACCCTACATTTGATCAATGGGAGTCAGACAATAGTCTGGTTATGTCTTGGTTACTGAATTCTATGGAGTATGAAATAGCCAAGTCTTATATCTTCCTTGATACAGCTGCTAAAGTGTGGAATGCAGTATGTGAAGCCTATTCTAAGGTTGGCCATGATGCACTGGTGTATGAACTGAGAAAGAAGGTTCATGAAACCAAGCAAGGGGAAAAGTCTATATCCCAGTACTACAATGAAGTGAACAGTCTTTGGCAGGAATTAGACTATTATCAGAACTTTCAAGCTGAATGCACAGCAGATGCTATCAAATTTCAGCAACTAAGAGACAAAGAACGGGTGTATGACTTCCTTGCTGGCTTGAATGTGGAGTATGATCAGACTAGAGCCCAAGTGCTTGGAAAAGAGCCATTTCCAACCTTGAAACAGTCTTATGCTTTTATTCAGCAGGAAGAAAGCAGGAGGCGCTCTATGCTTTTTCCTACCTTGAGTGACCGATCCGCCTTAGTGGCAAATCCACCACAGAAGCCTCTTAACTCATCAGACAAGGACACATTGAAGTGTGATTTTTGTGGAAAAACAAGACACACGAGAGAACAATGTTGGAAGCTCCATGGAAAACCCACTAAGGGTCGAGGTGGTAAAAGGATAAGCTCACCTAGACCTCAAGCCCATCTGTCAGAGGCAACAGTTCCAGCCTCTACTGAAACTAGCTCTTGCAGTGAAAAACTCTCTATGGAGGAAGTTCAGATGCTTAAGAGATTGATGGCTAAGCTTGAAACACCACAGTCCTCTAAGGTGGAAACTTCTTCTAGTTCGAATTTTGCTCACTCAGGTACACCAATATCAGCTTTCAATGTTGTCTCTAGTCCTAAGAACAATCATTGGATCATTGACTCAGGAGCATCTGATCATATGACTGGTACCTTGAATTCCTTTTCATCCTATGCACCATGTGATGGTCAAAATACTGTTCGTGTAGCAGATGGTACCTTCTCTAAAATAATGGGGAAGGGCTCCATACCTTGTACACAATTATTAAATCTATCCTCAGTCTTGCATGTCCCACGATTCTCAAATAATCTTCTTTCAATTAGTACTATCACTAGAGACTTGAATTGTAAAGTCACATTCTTTCCTTTGCACTGTGTTTTTCAGGAGCTGGAGACGGAGAAGGTGATTGGCTATGGTAGAGTGAAAGATGGCCTCTATTTTTTGGAAGACAGTCTTGGAACTTCATGCAATTCAGTGTTTCAAGGGAGCTTGAATGGGTCAAGTGCATCACAGTTGCATAAATGGCATAGACGTCTGGGCCATCCCTCTTTTGTAGTTTTGAAGAGATTATTCCCAAACTTATATTGTAAATGTGATGAGAAAGATCTTTTTTGTAATGAGTGTGAATTTGCCAAACACACTAGAAACTCTTATCCAAGCATTGATAATAAAAGTTCAGCTCCTTTTGTGACAATTCACTCTGATGTTTGGGGCCCTAGTCGCACAACTTCCTTATCTGGCTATAGATGGTTTGTTACTTTCATTGATTGCTTTAGTCGTACTACCTGGGTTTACATGATGCATTTAAAAAGTGAAGTCTTCTTATGTTTTAAGAAATTCCATGCAATGATCTCCAATCAATTTAATGCTAAGGTAAAGGTTCTTAGAAGTGATAATGGGTTGGAATATATGAGCAATGAGTTTCAACAGTACTTAGAGTCTTGTGGAATCATCCATCAAACTAGCTGTGTGAACACTCCTGCCCAAAATGGAGTAGCTGAACGTAAGAATAGACATTTGTTGGAAGTGGCTCGATCTCTCCTGTTTACAATGAAAGTACCCAAAATGTTTTGGGCAGATGCAGTGCTATCTGCTGCATACCTCATCAATAGGATGCCATTAAGAACACTTGACTTTAAGTCCCCTCTAGAAATTCTCACAGGGTCCTCCTCTTACTTGGTTCCACCTAAAATATTTGGGTGTGTATGTTTTGTACATGATCATAGAGTAAATGTGGGGAAATTAGACCC
Source organism: Dicorynia guianensis (assembly GCA_037013595.1). NCBI lineage: Eukaryota > Viridiplantae > Streptophyta > Magnoliopsida > Fabales > Fabaceae > Dicorynia > Dicorynia guianensis. The sequence goes on along the minus strand of JASUAB010000002.1, from coordinate 14,805,279 downwards.
TAGAGCCCTTAAATGTGTTTTTATTGGGTATTCTCCCACTCAAAAGGGTTACAAGTGTTACCACCCGCCAACAAGGAAAGTGTTGGTAAGTATGGATGTCACATTCCAGGAAGATGAAGCCTACTTCTCTCCTGAATCCACACTGAATCATAAGGAGACTCAAGAGGGTAATGAAAAATTCTCTGTTGCAACCTATAATCCTATGCCATATCAAAGTCAGGGGGAGATAGACAATACCCTGGAACAATTACACCCTGAGGAACATGAAGAGGAGGTCAGTGAACTAGGGAAGCAGACGGAACCAGAAATCTTGACTTATTCTCGAAGGAAGAAAAGGCAAGTGGATGCTGTTCAACCAACTCTACCTAGCCAAGAACCCACTCCTGATTCAGTTCCTTTACAACTTGATTCATCAGTTACTTGTAAGTCTCCTCTTCTCTCTCTTACTCCAATTGTTGATAATGATGATCGTCCCATTGCTCTTAGGAAAGGAATTAGAAAATGTACTCAACATCCCATTTCTAACTTTGTCTCATATGATGCATTATCCCCTTCCTATAGAGCATTTATCTCTTCTGTAGCTTCTGTGACTACTCCTCAGAACTGGAGGGAGGCCATGGATGACCCAAAATGGAAGGAAGCTATGCTAGAGGAAATGAAAGCTCTAAAGAAAAATGACACTTGGGAACTCACTCAACTTCCAATGGGAAAGAGACCAGTGGGTTGCAAATGGGTGTACTCTATTAAATACAGGGCTGATGGATCAATTGAGAGATACAAAGCACGGCTAGTAGCCAAGGGATTCTCACAAATCTATGGCATAGATTATCAAGAGACATTTGCTCCCGTTGCAAAGATGAACTCCATCCGAGTTATTCTCTCGTGTGCAGCCAATTTTGGATGGGAATTACAACAATTGGATGTAAAAAATGCTTTTCTCCATGGGGACCTAGAAGAGGAAGTATTTATGGATATTCCCCCTGGATTTGCAAGTGATAAGACTACAGGGAAGGTGTGTAAGTTGAAGAAAGCCTTATATGGTTTGAAGCAATCACCACGGGCATGGTTTGGTAGACTTAGCAAGACAATTGTTAGTCTTGGGTACAAACAAAGCAATGCAGACCACACATTGTTTTGTAAGAAACGTGATGGAAAAATCACTGCCATAGCTGTGTATGTAGATGACATTATTGTGGCTGGGAATGATGTGGAGGAAATTAATTGGCTCAAGTCTCAGCTGGCCAAAGAATTTGAAATCAAAGACTTGGGGAATTTGCATTACTTCCTTGGAATTGAGGTTGCAAGGTCAAGTAAAGGTATCTTCATTTGTCAGAGGAAGTATGTCTTGGACCTGCTCCAAGAAACTGGAATGTTAGGGTGTAAACCAGCAGATTCTCCCATTGTAGAGAATCATCACTTGAAGATTGGTGATGGAGGGGTAGTAGAACTTGGCAGGTATCAAAGGCTGGTTGGCAGATTGATTTATCTCTCCCATACTAGACCAGATATAGCCTATGCTGTAAGCATTGTTAGCAAATTTATGCATGATCCTCGCACCACTCACCTTGATGCAGTGCTTCGTATTTTGAGGTACCTAAAATCTGCCCCTGGAAGAGGGTTGCTATTCTCAAGATATGGACATTCTAGAATAGAAGCCTATGCAGATGCTGATTGGGCAGGGTCAATTGATGATAGGAGGTCAACCTCAGGCTATTGCACGTTTGTTGGTGGGAACCTTGTCACTTGGAGAAGCAAAAAGCAATCAGTTGTGGCTAGATCAAGTGCTGAGGCAGAGTATAGGGCTATGGCTCATGGTGTGTGTGAAAGCTTGTGGCTTAGGAGATTGGTCCAAGAACTTGGAGTTAATGATGAAGAACCTCTCAACCTCTATTGTGATAATAAGGCAGCCATCAATATTGCACATAATCCGGTTCAACATGACAGAACAAAACACATAGAGATTGATAGGCACTTTATTAAAGAAAAACTATCTGAGGGGATCCTAAAGCTCGCCTTTGTAAAGTCTGAAGACCAGCTAGCGGACATTTTTACCAAGGGGCTTTCAAGCAGAATTTTCCACCCAATCACATGCAAGATGGGCATGAGAGACATTTATGCTCCATCTTGAGGGGGAGTGTTGGTGTATGTATGGCTTATGGGTAGTATTGTAATTTCTCTACTAGGGGCATTAGTGTATTTTCATTTGTATGTGAGGGTATTCTGGTCTTTTAGCCGGCTGATTTATGGCTGGTTTCTGGCCTTCGGTACTGTACAGAAAACCAAAAAACGTGAATTGATTTTTTTCCAATTTTTCTCTCCCGCGCGCTCGACTCCATCGTCTTCCTCGGCTTCGTCTGTGTGTTTCATCAATTTCTTTATTTCAGCATTTAAATTATGATTGTTATTAGTTGATAGGTCAACATTATCTTTCCTTATTTGCTCTTCCTGATTTGTAGCTTAGATTAGGATAATTAGAATCCGTTTTTGATTCTCCTTTTTTTTTGTGGGATCTGATTGGTTAAACTTGTGACCATCATCCCTATATGTATTGTATTTTCTTGCTAAGAATAATATAGAGAATCAGAAAGAAATTCGCTGGTCCTTATCAATTCAAATCTTCAGCAGTAAACAGAACAAGACAAAAAGAAAAAAGAGTAGGAAAGGAGAAGTGGTTTTAACAATGTGAAGAGTTTCTAGATTAATGCTCTAGAAGGTAAAAATGATTCATATTCCATACTCAAAATATTATACAACAATAGCTGCATACTCTCTTCAAGTAGGGAGAAATAACATGAATAAGAAAATCATATATACAATGAGGAACATTCCTTCAATTTTGGATGCACCAAAAATTAAGAAATCACTGCAACTGATCGGTAGTCATGAGCATTTCATAAGACGATGATGAAGCATATCAAGGAGACTACCTGTTCAGAGGTAAGTGGCTGTGCCAATTCCTCTTCTGAATCTGTGGACAGATCTTGATCCTGAGTGGAATTATCTGCAGATTGTAGTGATGCAGAATCCTCCAAACTAGCTGGCAATGAATGTCTAGTACTGAATGAAGGCCTTCTCGGATACACTGCTACAAAGGATTGATAGGAAGAGGCCAATCTTTGATAGCCTGATCTTGAATTCCGAAGAGCCACATTGTATGGAAGTTTCTGAGTGTTTTCCCATCCTAATGTTCTTGAAAATGTTGAAAAGCATAATGCCTGTGTTTCAAGACAACACCTACTCAGACCACAAGAGAATCATGATAATTAGTACTATAAGTCAAATGTAAAATTGTAGAAGAAAGCATATGTATACAATATCACTAAATGCAAACCTTACTACTTTTATTGAAATAATTTGATTTATAAAGTAATTATTGAGAGATGCCTCATGTCAAGAGTATTATTACCAAAGAATTTCAGACTTTCATTGTCCAGGAGTTGGGGGAGGGCAGAGGGGAGGAATGTTGGAAGCGGGCAGATAATAAGTAATGGCCATGATTCAAGGATGATGTGCTGATTACATTAGTGAATGCTTACCTTGCTGTACTTATTTCCAACATAAAGAAGCCTTTTTCCCTGCCAAAGAGAATAGAAAGAAGAAAATCAGAACCTATTCAAGCAAACATGTTGAACATTACAAAATAATAACACCTCAAAGCCATGATGTAAGGATCATAGCTCTTCAGCCAAATAAAAAATACAATCTGACAAACCACTTTAATCAACTTATTTGGCTAGGATGATATGCAAACTATGTAAAATTCAGATTTACTTAACCCATATGAACAATTCTGTAAGAGAGGCAAATTTTGACACTTAAAGCAACATCAATAGCAAACCCAAATATACACCAAACTTTAGAATATGATTCAAAAATGTCAGGATTTTGCTTCCAACATCAGAATGACAATCAGTAATGATGCCTCTTTTCTTAATCATATGCCCTTTCCTCTCCTTTGCCAATGGTGGAAGAAACCAAGATTTTCTTTTCATAGTTTCAAAAACGTGTGAGCCAAGATGAATTGGTTTTTCAATCCCAAAAAGATAGACTTATTGAACGATACTAAGGTGGCCCAACTAAATGTTTAATAGACAAGAATACTTCACAGATAACCTCAAATTGCTAAGATTCAATGAAGAGAAAATACATTAGGCCGGCAAAATTTATCCTTAGTGCATGTATATCAATTATGCATCAATCAACAACAGCCCTTTTCTCTGCCATCATAAGTCATTGCTCATAATAAGCCACTTTAAATAATACTTTTCTTATTGTAGAAACTGAATAGTTTCCATTATCAGATTGCCCATAACAGCATGAAGCATTTCATCCGGACCTATAACACTTGAAATACCAACAAGCTAAAGGTTCAAATCACTAGCCCCGCGAGAAGAGGCGAAAGAAAGATGGTTTACAGTTTCTTCAGCGTTTTTTATTAAAATTAAGCAGTACTACCATCGGTTCATGTGCTTTATATTTAACACTAGTTAATAAAGGATAACTATTAAAGATATATGCAATATAGGCTAACCACTACAGATTCAGGAATACATCCAGTAATTTAATCCAGCAATAATTGAGCCTACATGATGTACCATGAGACAGAAATCTAAACAGCCATTAATAATCCCTTGACAGCCCCATCATGTAGACAAGTGGTAATTCTGGAGATAATACACAAACCTGATCAGTTTAACACAAATCTACAAGGACAAACCTGAACCAGACATGACGTTAAGCTGTTTAACCCAAAAGTGATAAAATATGGTCCACCTTCATAATAGTCTACAATTGATCACTTCAAATTAAAAAAATGGAAAAAAAGAAAAAAGAGACAGCGGACATAAATTTGAAATTAAAATGATTACAAACATGAACAAGACACTAACATTGATTCGCCACTCCTTAGTGTGGAACATCATTGTCCAAATTAATCTATTATTGTCTTCTTCGAAATATCTTTGGAGACTCTTCCATTCTAGTTCTCAACGCTTGAGTTATCTGACATACTCTCATCGGCAATAAGGAACCTCTTAAGCTTTAAAGCCCCAACTTGCTGTGGAAAGTAAGAAAAGAAGTATCTGGGATGGATAATCTCTTCCACCTTGTTTGATCAACAACTTCTTGATTTGAATTTTTTCCCCTACTTGTTAATTCATAAACAGAAACTATTAAATCTGATGATATGGTACTCCCATATCGAAAACATACTATCTTCTAAACTATACAGCCCATGGGAATAAGAAAATGACTGTCTTCCAATACACAAGATGACATTTAAGCAATTATCAATAATATCTGACCAAATAGAGCCTTGCCTGGGTGGTGTATAATAGTTATATATTTCTTGAATTCTTCAGAGGAAAAAAAAAAGAAACTTATATTTAGTTTTTAATCTGCGTGAGATATTAGGACTTGACAGACATCATTATATGGGTGAGACAGAGGGATGTGAGACTGGAAGTACCTTTAAAGCATCATGAAATCATCATCAATCTTCTCATGTTCTAGCTAGTACCATTTTATAATGCTTGCCATAATTATTGCATTTTTCTGGGTTTCACTTCCATTTCTCAGATACTGGCTAGAAAGTTGAAAGCATCAACATTGCTGTCTGCACCAGGCAATATTTGAACCTTTTGAGGAAACCACCTCATCCAATAGGTGGACGCCATTCAATCCTTTTGACATTTGAATTCCACATCAAAAGCATTGAGTCGGAGAAGAAATCTAGTGGAGAACTTAGAATCATCATTGGGAGGTATGCTTTGCAATCTTAATCACCAGTTAAATTTCCATGACTGCAAAATCACACAGCCAGGGCAATGAACAAGTGCAGATTTCAATAGGTTTACCTCTAATCCTGGGATGCTTAAAGAAAAAGCATTACATTGACCCATGAAATCAAACTGCACCGTTGGGTATGAGAAAGCACAAGAGTTGGCCTTGTACCTTTTGCAGTGAGCTTCCGATATCATCAAATTTTTTCCTTAAACCTCCTCAGGAAAACAATAATTTATACCATTTTATGGTAGACCTCTCACATCAAACCCAAGTTCCGCTGGGTACATGCTACTACACTCATCGGATCCGAACCAAAGGCCGTGGACGAAGGAAGAAAACACGAGCATTTCTCTTGGATCATATTAGAACAGTGTTTTGCAGTAGGGTAACGGTAAAGATGCAAGACCAAACCCATTATCCATCAAAATTGTGAAAACATCTCCAAGCTCTTAACTAAAAATTGCTTTAAAAGCCTTATAAACGACAGAAGTTTTCGCCTCTCCCATAAAATTAGCAAAATACATACTTTTACAGTTTTTATCTCTTTTTTACTTGAAAGGAGAAGTTAGCACCCAAAGGAATTACTTTAATGAGAAATAAAATGCAAAAGAAACCGAACCAACTTCTTGCAATAAGGTTTATGATTTCCTCTTTGCTGAAATACCCATAACGTTATCATACTTCATTAAGATATAAATATGCATAAAGCCCTATCATCCATAAAGAAGAATATGAAAGTCACCAAATTTCGACACAGTTGATTGAATAGTCCCGCAAATTGCAAGCAGAAGAAAATTCTTGGGCTGTGTAGCAATTGAATGAAACAAAAGAAATTGGGTTATTAAAGCAACGCCTCCAGCACTTACAGAGTAGAAGAATGAAGATTATCGCTCCAAATGCTCTAATCGTTATCTCGTGGTTGAAACTTCGCAATGAAGCAGAAACAGTACGGTGCCGTCACCCTTCACCAGTCTTGAGGATTTCGAGGCCGAAAAATAAGAATTTTCCCCGAATTCTCGCACAGTTGAAAATAGAAATTGAATCGGTTGCAATTAGTAAATTTAATCATTTAAATTTTATTAAATAAAACATTAATAAAAATTGATGTACGAAAATAGAAGCAGTAAAAGTATAACTAAGGGATGAAGAGATAGTGAAATGTTTTCGAGACGGAGAAGTGCAGGGGCCCGATAGTGACAATCAGGGCACTTGGGAATTGACAATTGAGATAAGAAGACGGTGGAGCGAAAAGCCTCTAATCTTTTTTCAAACCAAAAAGATGTTCTTTCTGTCAAGTAAACCCGCTTTTTAGCTCATTTTTATTTTCGTTAAAAATAAAACAAGAAAATGGCCAGACCAAACAAACAGGCTCTTAAAACTTGCGGCAATCTTTTAACTTTGAACTAAAAGTGTCTTCTTTCCAGAGCAATATTGTAATATATTAAAGGGAGTTCTTATTATTTAAAAAAAAAAAAAAGAGAGTTATTATCGCAACGAAAGAAAATAGGTTAAAAGTAAAGCAAAAAATATAAGAATATTATATGAGAATGTTAGATAAATTTGTTTATGAAAACATATAATATAAAGATTCTCTAAAATATATAATAATAATAAATAAAATTTTATTATATTAAATGACATTAGATATATAAATTAAATAATATTATTAAATTTTATCTAAAATTAAATTTTTAAAAAAAATACTTAACTAAATATTTTTTTAATAAATTTTTTATATATTCTTTTAAGTCTTTCTCTAATTTTTTATTAAATTCATTTTTTTCATATCATAAAAAATTTGACAAACTTTACATTAGCTACCGAAAAAACTTGATATAATACTTCTCCTTTATCCATCCTTAAAACTGACTATGTACAACATAAAAAGAGTTAATCTCTTAAAATATATTCTTAAAAAATGAGTCACTTATATTTTCTATAAAAAATAAAAGTCAATATTTATTTTTTTTGTTAGAATTCTTTTATATTTGTAGAAAATAAAAATATATATTACTATTGTAAAAAAAAAATAGCGAGACCCTGTATAAAAATTTGTATCTTTAATTTTTTTTTATAATTTATCTATATATATATATTTTAGAAGTTAGAAATATTTTTAAAAAATACCCTCTAATTTAATTTTATGAACAAAATTATTACTATGTAAAATAGGTTTTGGCTGAACCATAAATGCGAATCAGTACCCCGTACTCCTGCGCTTGACTACTATAAGTTTGGTTATTTATGACATGTGCTAGAACATGGAGAAGCATACCATCTATCATCACAGTTGGTTAGAGGAAGACAAAGCTTCCACTTTTTTTTTTTTTTGGGTACAAAAAGCTTCCCCTTTTTGTTAGCTATCAAATTTACTCATTTATTATATATTCTATATCTATATTAAAACTGTTTGTTAAAGTTGCACGTGTCAAATTGTCAATTGCTAAGGTTGCCTGCATGGGTAGGGTGGTTGGACTTTGTGGAGAAGGCAAGGCTGTGGAGGAGGCCTTAAACAACGGCGGATCTGCTTATAAGGTGGAGTAAGCAAGTACCCACACAATATTTTAAGATTTTTCATATTATATACATAGAATATAAATGAGTTTCCACATAAAAAATTTAAAGTGCTCACAAAGCAAAATTTTTTTATTGAAGAAAGAATGATTTAAGGGGTTAAGCAAGTATTTTACTGCATGTAATCTTTTGAATTGATAATCACTTTGTATCTATTAAAAACTATATTAAGAGTTATTTATAAATTATCTACAGCATTACAATAAAGTGATCATCAATAGAACTGTCAAACATGCTAACTCGAATCAAGTCTAGGCCAATTTGATCAACGCCAAAAATGGCTAGGTTTTTCTGAGCTAAAAAAGTTTGAACCTAAGCCTAACTCTACAAGATTAGTGATTAAACGGATTAGGCTTAAACCTAACCTTAAATTTAAATTCAAACTTAAATTTAAATTATAAATTAATATAAATATTTTATAAATTTAATCTTACTAAATATATATTTTTAAAAAAATTTATATTGTTAAATTTATTTAATTTAATAAATTAATATATAAATCTCAAACATTAAAGTACTCTTAAATTATTTATAAAACTTTAATGATATGACGTTTAGGGCTAAGGGATTACATTTTTCCTTCTAGAAATAGAAGATGCTAATCCTCACATGAGCTTCAAATGACTAACTTATACATGTTTTGCACAAAGAGGCGTGAGATGGTTTGGTTGCACAAAGAAGCATAAGATGGTTTAATCCTTTTGAAGGAGTTGAGAAAAGAAGTTGAGTCATGGTCCATGAATGAGTAAAGAAAGAGTTAGGTCATAGCCCATGGGTGGGTAAAGAAAGAATTGGGTCATGGCTCGTAGGTGATAAAGAAGGAGTTGGGTCATAACTCATGGGTAGGTTGGATTTAGAAGTAACAAAAAAACAAAAGAAGGCAAGCTTGTCAAGGACTGACCAAGCCAGCCCGATTTGGTGTCAGGTCAACTCGGGCCAAGCTAAAAAAGTCCAAGTTTTTTCAAGTTAAATTTTTGCAAATCTAATCCTTAGTTTCTTAAGCGGGTCAACCAGATCAGGCTAAAATTGATAGCTCTAATAATCAAGACCTAGCAAATACTATGTCATTAGTTAATGTGTTAAAAAATTATTACAATTTATGAGAGATGAAAGATAGAAAACTTTGTTTGGCACAGTTTCATTATTTTGTGATAAAAATAAGATTTTAATCTCAAATATGAATGATTTATTAGTAACACAAGGATGATCAAGATGAAAAGCTCAATAAATTTCAAGTTTGTATCACTTTCTAGTTAAGTTATATTATAAGTGACTGATAAGTAATTTCAAGAGTTGAATAATCATTCTAATGAAATAAAGATTGAGCTACTTTTTTGTGACATACTTAAATCCAAAGGATTTATTTATTGCTTTCAATAAGAAAAAGCTAGTACAAATGCTCAAATTATCTAAATAATTTTTTTGCAATTGCAATTCTTAAACTTAATAGTCAACTTGAAAATCATATTTTAGATGTACATATTATATATGTTAATGTACTTGCTTTCAAGTTAGTTTTGATCATATCAGTTATAACTGCATCTATTGAAAGAGCTTTCAAGTGAAATTCCTAATTCTATGAGAGATGAATGATTGAAAGATTATGTAGTTATCAATATAGAGAAGGATATCTTTAATTAATAGTGCAAAGAATGATCACATTTTGTAACAATTTCAAAATATGAGACTATGTATATAATAATTATAAATATTGTTCATTTATTTTTTTATTTTATGGAATTGTAATTTGAAATAATATATAATTACAAATAATAAATAATTGTTTAATAATAATTCTTACTAGTGCTCACGGTGAAAAAAAATTCTAGATCCACCAATAGCGCTGAATGTCGTTTATTGATCTTGACACTGATAAGGTCTTTGCTAAACTTCTCCTTTATCCTCTTAATAAAATTTGCTCCACTTGCAATCAACTTTGCGATTCGACGGAAGCAACAAATGATGAAAGGCCGTTTCATTTGCAAAAATTCTAATACCAACGATGGCGGTGAATTTTCTGTCCCAGAGGTCTTGGGCCGATACCATATTGCCACCACTGAACTTTCAAGCAGACCTACCAATCCAGATATTGTCTATCAATGACGTTCACAATGCTGTTTGGGAATTTCTCCACATTTACCGAGGTACGAGGCAACATTTGCTCACTAATATGGGGAGCAAATTTGTCAATCACAAGAATTTGGTAGCCAGCGATTCCACGGCCTTGGCATCTACTCTTGATAATGGGCCTTGGCTTAAATGCAGTGTTTTGCATTATTTCTTTGTTTGTTGTGTCTATTCCTTGGACCTTAACTTTGTGGGGTTAAAGGTCCGTGTTCTTCTCGTGTATTCAAGAAGGTACTTAGGTGTCTTAGTTTCTCTTCACTAATCTCCCCTTAATCAGTATTCTACAAAAACGAAAGTACACTATGAGGAGATAATTGAAAAGACTTTATAACAATTCTCATTAACATGGGGAAGTCTAAATTTTATTAAAGAAGACAAATATTAGGGCATCCACAAAGTAGTGGTACAGTTGGTGGATATATAGGGTCCAATGGTTCATGATCCGTATGCTATGATTATGGTTTTTATGGAAAATTTTGTACATATTGTGTCCTTTCCTGCATCCATCCACATTTAACATCCGGTCTTGTAGGACAGTGTTTTGAAGCCAAAGATTCCAACACAACAACCATGGAAGCAGCACCATTGTTTGATCCGGTTTTCGGACAATTAGGTAGCTACCATCTAATGAAAACTTGGCAACTGCATTGGAGACCCCGCGGCTCATTCTTGTGGGATTACCAAATCCTGAAACCCCTTTCCATTGTTCTCGGTCATAATTAAGCCATCAATTTTACAGCTTTGATTATTATAGTTCTGTCTTACAAAGGAGACTATTTTCACGCAATCTCTCTCTCTCTCTCTCTCTCTCTCTCTCTCTCCTCTCTCTCTCTCTCTCTCTCAGAGATTGATTTCTGTGACTCAGTTCCAAAAGAAAATGATTGAAACATATGTACGTACAGTATAATATATACATAATTTGGACAGTATAATATTACATAATTTGTGTATATAGATTAATCTGTATTAAAACAAACATATATAAAAACGGAAAATGTTAAAGATATGTAGGGAGTGTATAATTTCTCAAGAACAAAATTAGGTGAAAACTAGGATGGGCTCTAGTCTCCCTTGAATTTTTGAGAATTCTTTATATACTATCAAAAATTTTTAAATTTTTAATTTTTAAAGTAACATTCAAAACTTTAAAATTTTACAAAAAATCCTACTTCTTCTAAATCAATACAAAAAAACTATATAAGTAAATAACTCAAATAAAAAAAGAAACTCACTTAAAATTAACATATTACCCACTCATAAAAAGTACTTAACAAGTTATTCAACCCATCTCAAACTTTATTTCACAGTTCATATGTAACATATTATATATAACAACATATAAAATCTTATTCTATTATATACATAAAAAATAAATTTTTAAAATTCATCCTAAAATGTTATCTTAACTTGGTCAAAACCCGTTCCCAACACTCTAGCATTGCATGTAAAGTGATTTGAATTTTTTTTAATCTTATAATCTTTAGTCTCAACTCCCTTAAAAAAATATGCTGACTCCACCGTTGCAATTCCTCATGTTTAGAAAAAAAAAAAAATTTGAAAAGAGAAAAAAAGAGTAAAAATATAAAAATATGTACAAAATTTGTGTATATATATTCATAAAAACCGATCTCTTTATTAAAATTGTGTGAAAAATGTTCATTCCATATGCGCGTCACTAACCACGTTTAGCCCAAAAAGTGAGAGACCAGGAGCTGGGGCAAATATATTGTAATTGATTCCAGGAAGAAGCTCTCTGGTTATACTTCTCATATGAATCATGCATTTGGCTGAACTTATGGTACAAATGTGAAACGAATTAATTAAAATAATTAACATCCATAAAAATAAATTAACCAATTATTGTTTTATTGAATATTAGATATAACGTACAAGCAATCACCAATATTTTTGTAGTTTGTGCTAAAGTGAATCCTTTGAAGAACAGTGCTCAGTCTTCTTTTTATATAAATTCCAATGTTGATCCCAAAGAAGAGCCACGATAAATAGATATAATTCTAGCACTATAAAAAAAATAGACATAATTCGCATAATATTAATTTTTAACAATTATACATTAATTGTACTGCTAATAAGAAAATTTATTAACCTCTAGCCGATTAGATATTATCATATGTTCTTGTGGAAAATTTCTTCTCTCACACCATGATTTTTAGTGATTTAATTATTAGATTTATTAAATTTTTTTTAATTATATAAAATTTTATAAATTTAATAATTTAAATTATATAAAAATAAAATTATATATTAATAAAAAATAAGAAAGTGAAAATCTCTCCCTCTATTTAAGAGAACTGTTTTGTATACATTTAGTCAATACCTATTTACATGTACAAAAACAAAATTTTACAAGAAAAACATAGATAAATAAGAGAATAAAAATGTATACATATACATATATATATATAAAATGCAAGAATATTTTATATATATATATATATATATATTTATCACCGTTTTTAATTTAGGGCCCATATGTGTATGTGATTCTCCAAATTTAATAATTGGCTTAAAGATAAAGAAACTTTAGTTCCAAAAAAATAAAAAGAAATAAAGAAACTCATTTTTCGTTTCTATTATATATTGTTCTCATATCTTTTATTTATCTATTATGTTTGTCATCTCGTATGGAAGGATCAGTAATATAAGGACACTTAATTTTGTCTAAAATAAAATTAATTTTAATCCTATTATTAGGGGTGGGCAAAAGATTAATTAAACTGGTTTACCCCAACCCAAACAATGGAAAAGCAAGTATTGGTTTGAGTCAATCAAGGTAAAATAAGTGAAGTATATATTTTTGGCACTAGATGGCTTAAATTGGCTGGGATTGGGTATGGATTCTGCAAATTTTGAGTTATTGTAGCAATCCAAACATATATATATATATATATATATATATATATATTATAAGATGAGAAATAACATTGTTTCTCAATATGACCTAAATAATCCCCATTTGTATAATGAGATTAACTTATACTTCTATTAAGTCATTTTAATAATTTTGTCCAAAAGTTCTTACATACTTGTTATGAAATATATTAGAAGTAATTTTTTTTCTTTATTGAAGAGAATATATTTATTTGTATTTTATTTATAATTATTATCTTTCTTAAATATTTTTTATATCATATCAAAACTATTATTATAAATTGCTTAATTTAGCCTTAAACATTTTTATAAATAACCAAATCTTAGTTCTAGTTAATTATATTTGGTTGTCACAAAATTTGGATTGAGTCTTCTCCTCTAACCTAACCCCCAATAACAAATCTTGACCAATCCTAATTTAAACAAACACATCCAAATAAAACCAAATTATTTAAACTCAAAAATCTTAGTTTAAAGGATTACTCTGATCAAGATTAGATTAACCCAATGAGAAATAGTTTCAAATTGTTTAAGACATTTTTCTCCTAACCTAACCCACCCCACCTAACCCAATCCCCACCCCTACATATATACATGTACAATGAAATTCCTATTTACCTAAAGTTAATAATTGTCAGATTTTCAAATTTTTCAAAGAATTTACCTATTTGATTAAAATAAAAATTATTTCAATTATATTAATTAAAACATAGTTTTACTATATGTATTTTGAATAAAAATGTATATTTTTTCTACCGAAAAAAATTTCAATATTTTCTCTACCGAAAAAAATTTCAATATTTTCAAGTTATGTCTTAAATTGATAATTCTGCCTAGTATGCCTTGATTGCTGAAAGGAAATCGTTTCAAGGTATTTCTTAAAATTTTTCTGTTTTTTTGAAATTATTTATTTAAAAGAACAAAATGGAGCAAGCTATTTCATTTGAATCTTGGTTTTTAAAAAATGTTCAAACATTTTTAATTGATCTTGAATTTTATTCTTCTTTTCAAATCATGTCATTTTTTTAATGAGATTTATTATGAATATTGGTGCATATTTATTGATCAATAAAATATAATTTGGTAAAAATAAATCTTCAAAAAGTTTTAAGAAGACTTATCAAAGTTGTAAATTATTTAAAATTAGATAACAATGAAAAATAGATTTCGAGTATTTCAAAAGATATATTTATATAAGATAAATTAAAAAAATAATTAATCAAAAACAATGAATGTGACTAAAATAAATAGAAGTGTCATAACCCCCCCCCCCCACCCGAAACATAACTAATTTTTTTTTAAAAAAAATGAAACTTAATTATTTGATGTCTTTTACCATTAAATTGTCTTGAGATCTTCGCCCATTGACTTCAGGGAATCCCAGAGAAAGTAAAGGGCAACTTTTTTTGTTTGTATGCTTATTTTCTTATACAATTTATTGGTCATATGTTTATTTTTATTTTTATAGCATATATAAAATGTAAAATAAATTTTTAAAAAATAAATATAAATAAATAATTATAAAAAATTAATAATTATAATTTTTATTAAATATAAATAAATAAATTATAATTTATATATTTTAAATAATAATAATAATTAATTTTTAATTAATAATTATTTACTTTCATTTTATTCTCTAAAATATATTATACATTTTAATAATCTTAATTCTTATCTATATTGTCATTTAGAACTGCGGGCGTAATTGCATAGTCCCCAAAAAACTAGTGAGCCCTAGAGTAAGTATCAACTTTCAAATCCTCCTAATATCTTTTTCATTGGAGAAATGTTAGGAATACGTAACGAAATATTCTTTTAAGATGAGAAAGAATAAAAGAAAAATGTATAATTTGTGTAAAATTTTCATAAATATTTTTCATTATTTTTTTAATATAATGAATAGAGAGAGGTCACCTATCATAATCTTCTTCATCATGTATATTTAATATAAATATATATTATTTTTCAAATACTAGCTTTAAAAAGTGAAGATTGATAATATAAATTAATTTACTTGGGTTTGGTTTGAAAAGTACTTAAGTGTGAGTTCATTTATACTTTTTTTTTAAAAATAAAAAACCCATTGTCGAGTTTATTGTATTCATCTTTATCAAATTTTGAGACATGATTTACACATTATATATAAATTAATGTTTTTGCATAAAGATTTACGTACAAAAATTATATTTCACTTATAATTTTTAAGCTAAAATATATGAAACCTCTTTACACTTTTATCTTATTGCAAAATTTTTTTTACACTTTTAATTATAATAATAAATACACCATACTCTAAAATTGTTGCAAATTACTCTTTCTATTAAAAAATTATCTAAATTTTAATGGGATAAATGATTCTTTACTAAAAATTAGAATCTCTATCATAAAAATCCCCTCCCATTGGATAAAATTAGATATATTGATCTTCAAAAATAATTTTTTTAGAGGTTGTAAGTTCCAAATTATATGGTTACAAATAAAATTTCATTATCAAAAACCATTACTTAATTATGATTTTAATAAATGATTGTATAAAATTTTATTTTATTAACAAAATTATATGAAAAGGATTTTAATTTTCAGTAAAATATCATGTGCTCTATTAAAATTTAAATATTTTTTAATAGAAAGGGTAAATTGTTATAATTTTAAAGTGTAATGTATTTATTATTACAATTAAAAATGTAGAAAAATTTTCATAACAAAATAAGAAAATTTCATATATTTTAGCCTAAATTTTATAAATTGATAAATAACTTTCATAAAACTAATTAAAAACTTTACATTTTTAGTTCTACAATAGTTAGTCATAAATTTTATCAAATTTATTCATTAATTTTTTTAAAGTTAAAAGTTATGTATAATTTTTTTACAAAATATTTATGAAAATAATATTACTCTTTTATATATAAAATATTAAAAATTTTATTAATTAATATAATTTAATTTATGAGATTTAATAAATTTAATTATTATATTATATAAAGTAAGTACCTAATGAGAATAATGAGATTGTAATATATACATAATAATATTTAATTTTAATTAAATTTGCTTAAGATTTTATTAGAAGTTAGATTTTTTTATGACATAAACAATTGTGCACCATCCATCGTGCCCACAGCATTTTGTCTTCAATTTGAAACTCAGTAGTCAAAACAGAACCTCGCGGCTCCCGTGATTGAGTGAAATGCGGGGACAGTCCATTCTGTACGTGACTCATCTTAAAAGTCAAGCCAAATAGATAGTAATTTTCCTTCAAATACCATTGCGAACAAATTTTGTAATTAGACTATTTAATTTGAGAGGCCACATGGTCCTTGTTAGAATGCTGTTAATGGTACAAAATTTATCTGCGCTCGTATTACACTTTTTTTCATAATTTTTCCTTTTTATTTTAGAATTTTTTTTATTAGAATACGTAAAAGAGCGTGCACTCCTCTCGCCTACTGCTCCATTCCCTTCCTGCTATAAATGCGGTAACTTGTGAAGACTTGAGCCTGAGAAAGACCTGCACCAGCTACTTCCTGAGGTCCCCTGCAAACTGCAATCCTTTCCTGTTTCTAGCTGCTCCAGTTTCCCTTCAACCACTTCTTTTCAATGGAGAACTTGATGGGTCTGATCCGAATTCGTGTCCACAGAGGGGTGAATCTCGCTATCAGAGATGTGGTAAGCAGTGACCCTTATGTGATCATCAAATCGGGCAAGCAGGTAAATTTCTGTTCTGTAATTTGCCTACATATCTAGTGCTGCATGTTTGTGACTCTTTATGGCAGGCTTATTCGTTTGGATTGGCTGCTTTCTGGGCATTTGGGTTTTTTGTTAAAGCTTCTGTCTTTCTGTGAAATCTTCAGAACAGAACTCGTTGACTCTGTTTCTGGATTTAACTTTCTGCTGAGTATTGTCTCTAACCTTAACCATTTTTTGGGTCTCTTTCTTCCATTTTAGTCTGATCATTCATGACCTTGGTATTACTTTCTGTATTTATCCTGCGATCGCCAAGTTTGTAATTTTCTCTTTGCCAGCTAACATTAACTCTACCCTCAACGAAAGCTGTTTCATTCTGGGATTTCATTCTTCATAAATGGTTTTGGAACTGTTACTGTAGTAAATTGAACAATTTCAGCCACTCTCAACTGTAGAACGGGAAAGGTCTTCCGCTAAAGTAACGGTACCATCGTATCTGCCATTACCAATAGAGAACAAAAATTTCAGTTTTAATCTGACTCCACCGTTTATCCTTTTATTATATCCGCTAAGAAAAATTAGGCAAAGAAAAAAAAAAAACAGACTTTAATTTTCCATTTTTTCCATTCCCATCCCAGAATACCTTTCCGTGGTTGTCCTTTTACTTTCTTCATAGTACTCATAAGTACCCCAATTTGATTAGAGAAGCACCATTTGTCCTTTGATTGTCGTTATTAGGCATGTTTATTCTTTGAACTAACGCATTTGAAGTGCTAATATTTGATGTTTAAAGGGATTTGGGTACAGTGTTAGACTATTAGTAAACGATATGGTTTTCCATTTGCAGAAGGTGAAGACTCGGGTGGTGAAGAGGAATACTAATCCTGAGTGGAACGAAGATTTGACTATATCCGTTTCAGAACCCCGTCTTCCTGTCCAACTTGTAAGTAACTGTTCTTGTGCCATTCATTAATTTGGTACTGTTGAACAGACCTTGCATACAGCATAGTTACAAGTTCGATTCGTACCATCATTCTATAGTACTTAATGAATTCACCGGACATGACTTAATAACGAAAAACTAATGTAGAGTAAATGCCAAACCCGGTTTGTGAGATGTAGGAGTATGAGAGAATTTGAGAACTATGGAATAAAGTATAGAAACAAATTGAAAGTAGCATTGGTAATCTATACTTGTTATGTTGCGGATGCATATATTTCACTTTCAGCATACGTGGGGTTTGCAGAATTGATATGTTGCATTGCCCCTGCGCTTAGGGAAGCTAAAACTTCAATTTCTTTCAATTAAGGAGCCCATTTTTTGTGAATTAAATTTGGGGATGATATCCTTCATTGTCTTGTGATTGCAGTTTGTGTATGACAAAGACAGATTTAGTTTTGATGATAAAATGGGGGATGCTGAGATTGACATTAGTGCATTTCTTGAAGCTGCTAAGATGCGCTTGGATGGTCTCCCTGATGATACTATAGTTACAAGAGTGCAACCTAACCGACAAAACTGCCTTGCTGAGGAGAGTCAAATTGTCTGGAAAGATGGTAAAGTTACCCAAAAAATGTTCCTTAGGCTAAGAAATGTGGAGTCTGGGGAAGTGGAACTTCAGTTGCATTGGATTGACATTGCTGGTTCCAAGGGTCTGTAGAGAACACATCTGCTGCTCGTTCTGCCTGGCATAGTGTACAGATTAGAGTTGCAGCTACATAAGCCTGCACCTCCTGGCTTCATTTCTCTAATCGTTTTCTCTCTTATCTTCTTCACATAAATGGAAAGTCCATCAACATGTTGAGATGATACTTTTCAAGGGATCTGTCATAAGTTTTATGGCAGTGACTAATGAGTGAAGGGAATGAGACATTGTGTTTCCTCTTTTGTATTGCAGACTTTATTGTATGTTTGACATTTTATGTAAAATGTGTTGTCTTATATGTTATTTGAACTGCTTTAGCGGTAATAATAATAGTTCGTATATTTTAAGGACAAACTTTGATAGTAATTGTTGCTTCTCATCAAGTTCATAAAGTTTATAGCAAGAATGATTGTTCGTAACAAGTACGATAAATTTTATAATTGCAATTTATAATGAAATCACAGTTATTAATTATAAATTGCACAGTTTAGAGTTAGTATGACATTATTTATTGCATTGCACATTGTAATTTGAATAATGTGCAATTATATAATATATATATATATATAAAAATATTTTTCATATATATAATATAATTTTAAATAACAATAATAAATATAAAAAATCTTATAAAAAATGACAATTTTATTTATAATCAATATTTAATGTTTCAAATAACAAATACCAAACAACACGATAACATAATACCATAAAGCATAAATTCATTAAAAATCTAATTGTCTAAGTCCTAACACTAGCGCTATAGCCTATATGCAATTTTGTCAATTTTTTCAATTGAAAAGTGGTTACTATTTATTCATTTAACTAGAAGGAATGCCTGCGGCGGGAGTACCGAATTTCTTTTTTTTCACGGGGAGAGCATGAGGTGAAAACAAGAAGTTCTAGTGTTCGTCTTATTGCTCATCAGTGGCTTGAGCTTTGAAGAATTGACTGACGTGAGGTATTGGATACCTTGACGTTGTCTTCTTGCTACCATTCTAAGAGCACATTCAGGAGAGCATTCAATCCCAACACAATTCATAAACTTACCTTCACGCTAATTACTTAATTGAGAAGAAAGAGTAAAGCTGACTTGTGTTGGCCTTTTGCAGCCTTCTTTTTATATTATTTTGCTAACTTACCTATCCATTTACATATAATTTCCTTTAAGACTTTGAGCCCAAAACAATGAAAAAATTGTTGTGGGTCTTCATAATTGCGTGAACTTTGAACAGTGAGCTGATACTTTGACGTTCTTTTCTTAATACAAATTCTAAGAGCACATCCAGGGGAGTATTCAAAACCAGACAAATGTCACGTACATTGCATATGCTAATGTTGGGAATGACAAACGAGGAGCTGCCATCCCCTCTTATTTTTTAAAATAAAATTGCCGTCTCAACCGCAGGTCCGGCCCACCCAGTTTTAGTTATTATAAAATAACATTAGTTTAAAGTTTTAAATATTTTTTTAAGTTGTTTTAACTCTAATATTTTTTTGGTAGGGTTATTTTTAATATTCTTATTGATGTATAGATTTGAACAACATACCAACTATATTTTACTGATGTTGAGTTTTGGTGAAAACAAATTTTTTAAACATATTTTTAGTTGATATTTTATTTGATTTTATTCATTTAATTCTTGCAACTTGTACTACTATACCCAAAGTTTTGAATTTAGTGAGAAAAAATCCAAAACAAAAATTTTGAATAAGATAGAAGATGATTGCATGACATATGCTATAATAATTTATACCAAAAATAAAAAGCATTAATTTTGACTTCATTATTGATATTCTTAAACCTTTAAAAAATATTAGAAATCTTCTTTAAAAGAGAGGTAATATAATTATTTTTCTACTTGATGTTTTATTTTTGTATTAATATCTTAGTTTTAAAATAAAATTACTATTTTCATAATTAAATTATAAAATTATATAAATTAAAATCTTATGACTATATTAAATAATTAGGTTGGCTGGCACAAGATTTTGGGATCCGCCGGTGACTGATGACTCCATATACTTAATTCTCTCTTATCATTTGAAATTGGAGCTTCAACAAAATCTGGTGGAACCAATTACTATTCCATTACCAATGAAAAAATAAATTTTTCCAAAATTTTTTTTCCTAACTGCTTACTAAATTTAAAATATATTGTTAAATTTGATTAATTTATAATATAATTTATGATACCTAATAAATTTAAAAATCTACATTTTTAAATAAATATTTAATAAAATTAAATTTATAAGAATAACTACTGAATTTTTTGTTAAATGTTGGCTGCAAAAAAAATTTCACAAATATAATGGGTCATGCCATTTGTACACTATTTGGACACTTTGACATATGACTGGACCCTGGATTCACCTAAATCATTTCTGTTAATAACAGATTATTTGTAGTGTATGAACAACATTCCCCCCCCCCCCCCCCCTTTTTTTTTTCCTTTTTCCTTAAGCTGTATGGCAATGCTTCAGGGAAAGCGAACGAAAGCCCTTGAGAAGTTCTGATTCTCCTCCTCCTTTGTCTACTGTTCTGAAGCCCAAGTGCCAAAAAGCTTGTTTATGCGGCCCATTGTATTACAAACCCAATTAAACAAGGAATGACCCATTTTTTTTCTGGTTTTAATTGGGTCCAAATGATGGGAGAAAGAAGATGTTCTAACTGAAGTTTTTTCTTTGGTTTTTTTTTTTTTTGGCAAAAAGGGCTTCATATAAACATTAGAAAAGGATCAAACCCAAAAAAAAGAGGGGCGTCTGCGCCCAACCTCCGAAATTGGATAATAAGGTGCAATGATATATTCCAATTTAAGATTGTGTATGATTGGTAGCTATTCAACTATAAAAAAAAAAAAGACTAGTTTTCTTGGGTAAATTAAAAGAATCAGTTTTTATATATTAACTGTTCAGTACCTTTGCTCTCACACATTTATTTAATAAAATTTATATTATTAAATTTATTAATTTTTATAAATTAATTTATGTAATTTAATTGATTCCATAACTATTATATTTTGTGAAAATATCGATATAAAAATAAAATTTTTATTAACTTTTAAAAAAATGACCGAAAATAAAATTTCTTCAAAATTAGTTCTGATATAATTAGATTATTGTTTGGATAAAAACTTTTCTTATCTCTCTCCTTTTTTGGTGAAAATTGCTGTCCTAATACTAATATGAGTAGGACTGCCCTTTTCTTGTTATGCAAGGGATTCCATTAATTAATATAGGAAACAACCACCTTCCTATCTATAATCCAATACTAACTTTTCCCACTAATCAGTTTATATTAGGCAACAAACTAGGTTATTTCTCACAATTCAATCACTGCTAATCCAAAGCCTGCAAAGTCATTAGCTAATTACTAGCAGGACCCATGGAACAATCTGGGAACATGTTTCGGGGAACCTATCGTTGTTATCCTATGTCAATGGCTGGAAGATCAAACCCAGAGATTGGTGACAAGATCCTAATGCCTTGCTCAGCCCTTGACACTCTCCTCAGACAACCCATCGTCGAGTACCCTATGTTGTTTGAGTTGCAGAACTTGAGAACTGGCTGTGTCACCCACTGTGGAGCCTTGGAGTTCACGGCAGAAGAGGGCACCGTTGTCATGCCCGATTGGATGATGGAGAGCATGAAACTTGAAGAAGGAGATCTTGCTCTTATAAGGTACACGAATCTTGAGAAGGGCACTTATGCGAAGTTGCAGCCCCACAGTGTGGCTTTTGTGGAGCTGTCTAACCCTAAAGTTGTGCTGGAAATCATGCTGAGGAGCCATTCTTGTTTGACAACTGGGGATACTTTGATGCTTATGTATAATAACAAGAAGTTTTATATTGATGTGTTGGAAACGAAGCCATCTCATGCTGTTAGTATAATTGAAACAGATTGTGAGGTTGATTTTGCTACCCCACTTGATTACAAAGAGTTTGAGAAGAAGAAACAGCCAGTTTCAGAGAAAAGGTCTGATTTGGATCAGAATGTAGGGGAAGATCAGGGAATAAAGTTTGTACCTTTTTCTGGCAATTCAAGGCGTTTGAATGGAAAAGAAACTTCGACGGCATCGGTAGGGTCAGCTTCAGATACACGTAGCGTTGGCTTGGGGAAGAAAGTTTCTTCAGGGAAGCTTGTATTTGGGTCCAAGAGTATCAAGGCTGCATTTAAGGAATCTCAGAAGCTCCAAGAAGAAACATCATCAGAAAGGGAAGGACGCTTTCAACCATTCTCTGGTAAATCGTATAGATTTATGGATTGACTTTCTTTCAGATTCAGGTTGAATCATAGGCACTGATTGCATTTGCATCCATTAGAAACTCTGTTCCTTTCTTTCTTTCTTTCTTTTTGTCCGCATGAATTTCCAAGATTTCTGTCTTCGTCTTCCTTGTGAGTCGTCTGTCATGGAGTGGAGGGCAAAATTGAAGACTAGGGTTTATTGTACTTATTTTGTAACTCTGCTTCATACCCCATACAGCTTTTTCATCAGGGTTTATTATATTCATTTGTTACTATAGTATATCGATCCATGTTCTTGCTATAACGGCATTGACACACGCCGACCAATATACATGTATTAGCAATGCTAGGATACACTAATGTGAGTTGATTTAAATGGTAAGCGTCTAAATACTTTAAATAAATTATTATTTAAATTTTATGTATAAAAAAATTTATTTAAAAAATTATTTTTCAGTTATAAAGTAGAAGATACTACCCAAAAAAAACAATGCTAGGATATTTAATGTCAACATAATCAATGATTTTTTCTTTAAAAAGTGATTTGATTACGTAAGCATTAAAATTTACAAAAATTTTGCTAGATTGTAAAAATGGTAAAAAGCCATATGTAATTAATACAGTTTGAAGTCAGTGATTGTACAGTACACTAAGCACTTATGGAACATAAAATACTTGTGGTAAGCTGGAGTACCATTAGTTCCTATTGAATGTGTAAAAAGAACTTACAAGTTATTGATATAGCAATAATTGATTAAATTTTAAGAGATTTTAAAAGATAATTTGTTAATATAAGTTTAAGTTTAGAGTCATCTTTATTAAAAAAAGTTTTTTATTTAGTGCTTTTATGTTTAAAAAAATTAAGTTTTTATCAAAAAGATAAGGGATACTCTTTGGAGAAATAAAAAAAAAAGACCGAATGTGCCAAAGGAGTATACTACGGTAATATATAATTTACCAATGTGTCAAGCTTAATATTATTTAGCATTAAACAAATTTGTTACTACAGAACATGATGGAGACAACAATGTCAGTTAGGGGTAAAATATTAATTTATTTGACTATTTTTATAAATTAAAATTTTTTTAAATATTTATTTAAAATTTTAAAATTTTAAATTCTTAAAATCTCATGCTAAACTGTGAAGCTAAAAATTTAACATCCCACATCCATCATGTTGGGTATTAGTACTTTCTCTAAATATTAACAAATACTTATCGTTTGATAGAATACATAAATTATTTGTGGAGACCAAAAATCTAACACACCACATTCATTATGTGGAGTATTAGTACTTTCTCAAAATATCAACAAATACTTCTTGTTGTTTGTAGAATACATAAATTTAATGATTCTTGTGGGTTGGTCCGTGACCGCAAGCATGCATGTTGTAGTTAAGTGTATTGCTCATTCTGATTTTTTTTTAATTAATTGAAGAAATAATAAATCATTTATACACATAAAAAAAATTTTGAGTTCAAACTCAAATTCTGGAAAGAAAAAACCCAAAGCATAATGCTATTGCACCATAATGGTGCCGGCTACTCACTTTGATTATTGATTGAGAGTTTGAATTGGACCAAAACTGTGGTGTCTGTTTTAATGTCAAGAATGACAGACTATGGATGTTGATGAGCATTACCCATATATATATGGCCACCACTCAACTTGGTGGTTGATCCCATTGAACAATGTTTCCTGTCCTGTTTCTTGGATATAAATATTATTGTACTTTAAGAATCACCTCAAAACATGAAATAGTATTTGCGAACCTTGTCTCTCCTTCTTGGCACCATAAAAGCCATGCAGCTACTTCTCACATGATCGATTTTGATATCGACTATATATAATTTCACTTTGCTGTAATTCATTGACAGTTAAGAAGAGCAATGATTGGACAGAAGTTTGGTTCTTCCAACCAAATCATATCATTTCATGTGGTCTTCTTACCCAACAACCAACAATCATTACATGTGGTTTTCATGGATATGCATGTGAATGTGAGGTAAAATCATGCAGGTGATTTTTATTTTGGGTAAAATTTGTTTCTGGTGATTTTGACAGTACGGTTTCCCCACAAGTTCCTAATGGATATTTTTTGGTTGGAAGAGTTAATCTGTGTCTTCTAATTGCGTAAAGGAATTAAAGGTAATTGGTTCTTTCCATACAAATAAATTACAATTTTGGAGGAAGTGGCACATGGCTACAGAGGAAGATCATCAGTACAAATAAAATTCTTTTCGCCATCGAAATTGGTTCTTTCCATTTGTTGGTACCTAATTATTAAAAATTGCGGTTTAAATGCATCCTTTCCATTGAAAGAACCAAGCAGACAGACCTTTCTCTGTGTTGTTCTTATATTTCTATCCCACTAAGTAGGGGCTCCCCAGGATATGCATATGACACTGTCTTCGACTCTTCAACCGGCTGAGATCCCCTACCATTTGTGGGAGCAATTAATTAACACTCTCTTTGTGGTACTTTGGATTATAATTCAACTTGTTGATAGCTATGCCATACATTTGGAATCAACCTTTTTCAAGATTTGAGAATATCAATAACTACGTCAAAACTAATGCTTTTTAATTATTTTTATTTTTAATACAAATCATTATACCATATGCAATACATTCATCCTCTATGTAATTATTCAAAATTTTTGCTTTAAATTGTTTCACGCTAAAATCCAATTAAAATTTTATGACTATATTAAATAATTAAGTTGTCTTCACAAGATTTTGAGATCCGCCGGTGAGAGATTCCAAATGCCTAATTCTTTCTAATAAACTATCTAAATTTCTTATTATTAGGCTATTAATTATGCAATACGAGTAATGCTACTTACTCTCATTTTTTGTGCATAAATATTATATTTGTATTTTCACTACAATTTATTATCATTACAATTTTATGAAATTTATTCATTTATTTCATGAAAAATATTAATCAATTTTATAAAAATACAAAACGAGTATAATATTTTGGCTTAAAAATAAGTATAAATAACATTACTTATACCATATCTAGTAGCTTATACATTATTTGATGTAAATGGAAAACTCAACTTTTTGAACTCTATATATAGGTGTAGTATATTAGCAATACAAAGATAATTACGTTACAATAACTTTTTATTCATCTTAAATATTATTTATATACATCTTATAGTAAGAAAACAATACATACAAGATATCGTTATAAAATATTCTTTATGTTCTTATTTTTAATATGGCATTAGTACAATGGGAGAAATCATATATAATTTATTATTAATGCGTATTACTTTATTCAGGCTGCTTACTATATATATGTGTATATATATATATATATATATATATATATGTAGATATGATAAAATGCACATTAATTAGTTTGTCATATTTTTTGTAAACATTGTTTGTTTCATCATTAAGTTGATATTTCCTTTTATCTGGGGTATGGAAGAATGATTTCCTGGACATTTATTTTAATATTCGGTTCAGAAATGTTGTTTACTTACAAAAGATGGCGGAAGAATTAGATCAGTGGATTCAAATTTTTGTTTTTTGTTATTTGTTAATTACCTTGAATTCTGTGTTAACTTCGCAGAATTGATTAGTGTAAAATAAAAGGTATTATATAGTTAAATTAATGCTAATATTATTGTCGTTCTGTGTTCCAACAGAGGTGTGGTGGATTATCGGTTCATGAGGAGTCTCACATAACATGGTTCAAGGAGAATTCGCGCAGATTAGCTTTATTCCTGACTCAGGAGTTAGTGTTTGTTTCTCGACAGATATTAATTTAGAGTAAGGCTCTTGTATTTAACTTAACGATGATTTGAACAATGACTTTTCTGTGTTAGTCTTTCATACTTTGTTTATTATTCTTGGTTCACTTAAAAAATAATTTAGCATATTATTTGCATACATATTATTATGCAAAGAGCATTACTCTTAGCAGTCATTGTACGAGTAGTCACAGTTAATGTTGTCCAATAACACCTATGTGTTCGGAAAAGATTTTATAAGTACTTTCTATATATTAAATTGTAAAACTTAATTGATTCAATGATTCTCACATTAAGTACGAATATTTTATTTTTATGCTTAATGTAGGAACAACTTTTCTCTTTCATAGGTGGACAATAACAAAATTGCAATGTTGTCCAATTATAATGACAACTTTTTATTACAGTTGTTGTTTGGTTTAATTCGGGCTGAATTGGATATCAGGCCCAATCCAAATTCATTCTGAGTTAAAAAAGCCCAAACTATTTTAAGCCAAACAAATGTGAACCAAATCCAAATACTCCAAACTATAGGTTAAAACAGGTTGAACTTGAGTATAAACTTAAACTTGGAAATGAATCTACTTTGAACTTGAACCTAAACATGACTTTGACTATGAATTACATTACATAGTTTACATGATAATATAACATGCCGATGCTAATTTAGTTATTATAAATTAATATTTACATGTTAATAATTTAATTAACCAAAACATAACTCTTTATGGCTCACAAATCCCAATCAAGACAACTATTAAAGTAATATAATTGAAATAAACTTATTATGATTAAATTAAAAATAACTAAAAATAATTTTTTTTAAAAAAAATCCCAGTTAACCTAAGCTGGCCTCAATTGGTTTGGGCCAAAAAGGCTTGAATTTTTTGTTGTATTAATGATATTTATTTCAAAAGGTTAATTAGTTTTAAAGAGTTTTTACTACTTAATTAATTTCTTATTTAAACAATTCTTATTAGCCTCATTATGTTGATTTTTATTAAACATTTATTTTTCTAATGACTATATTTTAATGATACTTATTTATTATTCAATAGTCATTTTTAATTACTATTAGTTCTTCAATGGCTAGTTTTTCTCTAAACATATATATATATATATATATATATATATATATATATATATATATATATATATATATATATATATATATATATACCATTGGGTCATGTGGTGCTAAGATATGAAAGAATATGTAAAACTATTCTAATAAGTGGTACTTGTGTGGGTGCCTTATTTGTGTTATGTGTTAAAACAATTCTTTCCTATTTGTTCGATTATTATTCATATATATTATACTATTTTTGTTGATCCTATCTGCTAATTATGAGTGCACACAATTAGAAGAATTTGTTGAATCTTAAGAAATTATCACATTCAGGGCCTTTGCACCTGAGGGGTAACAGAATAATCCTTAAAAATAAGTGTTCTTATAACATATCTCGGGTGATAAACTTAAAATCCACATACACTTTCAATAATCATAAGAATTATTACCTCTACAGATTTTAACAACACTATCCCCACGTTTGATAATGGAACTACACTTATCATTGTCACCCTTGCTTCTACTAACTTCATTGATGCCATGTGTTTTGACCAATACTGAGTTTCATAATAATTATTTGATTCAGTTTTTATTATGTGAATAAGTTTGTAATATTAACTCTATTTAACAATTTGTTTTTTGTTTATTGTAGATGCGAGGAATCAAAACTTAGAAATCCATGATCACAAAATATTTCTGCTGGAGATGTTGGCAAACAAAATTTGCCATTCAAGACTATTATTTATTTACTTGGAGATAATTAAAAGAAATGAGGTTCAAATTACAAAAGTAAAACTAATTTCTTCAAAGGTTATTTGGTACATGCAAGTTAATCTATACCATATGAAGTACAATAGCTTTTTCTTTGGTACAAATAATATTGATTACAAGCCTAAAGCCAATAACACCATTTTTTATGAAAGTAAGAAATGATAATCTTGAAAAGCTAAATGAAAAATTAATTGAAGGAAATGAAACAATTGTTGGGGCTATTTCTCATATTAATTGTGGCCACTAATGTGAAAGAGTGATAGACTTTAGAATTATTAGATATATTTGTATTAATCAAAATGTCTTCACCTTTTATTAGGAGTTGAACAAGAACTGGTCTACTTTAAAAAGTTAGAACTACAGAAGTTCTAAAAAAGACAAAGTCCTTTTGAAATTTGCAACTGTCATAAGATTGGCTCTGAATAATATGTCAGTTATTCCCATAAGACCAAAATTTCATTTTTGTGTCATTGATGAGTATTAATAAATTTGTAATGACACAAAATATTGTGTTTGTGGATAAAGATTTTTGAATCATGGTTTCCTTGTTCATGAATAATTATGCGGTCTTTTTTATTTATATATATTTATTTAGTTGATTCTTATCATTTTTGGCATACTAATTTTGTCATATGTTAAAAATATTTTTTTGTGGATTACAAATGCTTATGTTTGATTTATTTTAATTTGAAATATTATGACAATTTTTATAGTGGGATTTAAAAGGTTTACATAATTTCTTTAAAAAATGCAATCTTGTTTTAATTTTTGAGATTAGTTTATCTAATAAAAGGAATTACATGTGCAGAAAAATGATGAGACTTTAGATATAATTTATCTAAAGTTTTGATACAATATGGGTGAACTATATAAGAAAGAAATTATATCTTCAAAATGTTAATTTGAAAATAATATTTATTTGCTTAGGAAAATATTTTTGGCTAAATATTGTAATATTTTTATGAAAGGTTATATAAATCATCAAATTGAAAATCACATACGATGTTCAATTAACTTATATGTTTATGTACATCTTATCTTATAATCAGTTTTATATCAAAATATTAATTATTTTAGTCATGTTCAAATTCAATTCTAACCGATCTCAACCAAATTGAACCAATTTAAACCCAACCCATAAACCGTTATTTACTCAACATATGTTACAAAAAAATTATACTCCTATCTATCTATTTATCTATCTATCTATCTATATATATTAATTATATGTTGTGCGCATTGATAGAAGAAATACATGTTTGGACCAAGTGGCACATGGCTACAGAGGAAGATCTTCAATACAAATAAAATTATTTTGGCCATTGAAATTGGTTCTTTCCATTTCTTGGTACCTAATTATTAAAAAAGGCAGTTTAAATGCATCCTTTGCATTGAAAGAACCAAGCAGGCAGACTGACCCATACAATGCGTTTTGTCTTATAATAATCCCCGCTGTCATAGCTATTCTATGTTCTATTCCATTATTTAGCCAGTACTTTCTCTGTGTTGTTGTTATATTGCTATTCCACCTAGTGGCGGCTCCCCAGGATATGCATGTGACACTGTCTTCGACACCCGCTACCATTTGGGGGAGCAATTAATTAACATTCTCTGTGTGGTACTCTAGGGTATAATTCAACTTGTTGCTAGCTTTTCGCAGACCTCCTAGCCCACACCTGCGCTCTCTCTCTCTCTCTCTCTCTCTCTCTCTCTCTTATATAATAAATTTCTCTATGCTATATTTTCATATCACCATTAGATGCGAGAATAATTCATATAAGTTTGGTCGCTAATAGCTCTTTCTAACAAATGTAATTTTAACGCTTGAATTCATATTTGATTTTAGACTTGGGATGCAAATGATGACTATTGCACTAATACTTTGTTACTTTTTTATATATTCTTATTTGTGGATTATGTGCTAGCTTGTTAATGGCCTTTGTAAAAGAATTAATTTTTTAAAAATTTGTTTTTGGTATAGTTAATTTATGACATAGTTTCAAAACTTTTATATTAAATAACCAAGAGTTTGATTCTTACACTTTCATTCATAAAAAATTAATTTAAATTTTGACACAATTTAGTGAAAATATGTATTTTTCTACACTTCAAATTAAAAAATCTGTGTGAAATGACATGTTAAAAATATAAAAGCATTGTTAGATCTACACCAAATCAATTGATGTAGAATAACAATTTTTACATTCAATTTTTATGCCATTATAATCATTAAAAAGAAAAGAAAAACACATAACCATAGGGACATTGTTTTAATTTCAAGCACGTTAACTAATTCCCAAGAACTCAAACTCTCTTGTTCGGGAGATATTATATATGGAGACGTTACCAAGTATATGTTCAAGAGTTATACAAAGCTTATAACTTCGTTCTGCGTGGATATAGTCATACAGAGATAGGTAAAATGGATATCACGGAGGGCAGCACCTTAAGCGTGAGGAAAGGTGCATGGACAGAAGAGGAAGATGAACTTCTCAGAGCTTGCATTCAAAAGTATGGCGACGACGGAAAGTGGTATCTAGTTCCTCAAAGGGCAGGTAATTCAGTGCTATACTTGATCATAGCTGTCTATTAAGCATGTATATTCATTCAACGTTGGTCTTGACCTGAATTTTATAGGATTGAATAGGTGCCGGAGAAGCTGTAGATTGAGGTGGTTGAACTATCTAAACCCCAACATCAACAGAGAAAACTTCAAGCAGGATGAAGTCGACATCATTCTAAGATTGCATAAACTTTTGGGGAACAGGTATAATCTTACTAAGTCAAAATACATTCTGTTGTGTGTTTATGTTTGCATGTAAGTCCAAATACATTCTGTTTTTGGGTATGTAGATGGGCATTGATTGCTGCAAGGCTTCCAGGAAGAACAGCTAATAGTGTGAAGAACTACTGGCACACTAACTTGCGCAGCAAGGTAGCCTCTAACGAGGAAGACAAAGAAAAACCTAAGGAGACAGCCATGAAACCCCAAGTAGTGATAAAGCCTCAACCTCGAACTTTCTCCAAAAATTCTCCTTGGTTGAGAGGAAAACTTACTTCTGCAAGTGCTAGTGATTCTAGCACAGTAGTGTCTGCAAATGATAATGGTGCAGGAGATCCGAGTAGAAGACCTTCTGTGTTTGCAAATGATAATGGTGCAAGAGCAAGCGAGTGTACTGCAGTATGCCTGAAATTCATAATGGCGCAGGAGTGTATGTTACAGAACCATGTCATGCTAATTCCCCACAGCCATCATTGTGGTGAGAGAGTTTGTTGCACGACAAGGGAGGCGGCGAGGGGAACAGTACTTTCTACTTAAAAGGGCAAGAGGAAGAATCCATCATGCACCTTTGGGATCATCAAGACTTTGCAAAATTGCAGGACTCTTTTACGGACAGCCATACTTCTTGGAGTGACTATTGTTGGGATGCCAGATTTTGAAATTCAACTTATTAGCTAGGATGTTTAGTCATGAAGGTAAAATTTTATCCATATTATCATTTTTTATACATATAATGACCGGGAAATTTAAACTCATAGTTTTTATCCTGTTATAAACTATCTAAATTTCTTACTATTAGGCTATTAGCTATGCAATACGAGTAATGCTACTTACTCTCATTTTTTGTGTACAAATATTAAATTTATTTTTTTATAAAATTAAATTTATTTTTTTTATAAAATTGATGAATAATTTTATATTTTTTAGTTATAAATTTATTAACTTTGCAGTTTTATAAAAATTATTCATCTATTTTATGAAAATTATTAATCAATTTATTATTTGATGTTACATTGCGTATGGAAAAGTCATTCTTGAACTCTATGCATAGGTGTAGTATATTAGCAATACAAAGATAATTACGTTACAATCAATTATTCAACTTAAATATTATTCATATACATCTTACACAAAGAAAACAATACGTACATGATATCTTCATAAAATATTCATCATGTTCTTATTTTTAATATAGTTCTAGTAAATAAGAGAAGTCATATACATATAATTTATTATTAATGCGTATTACTTTATTCAGGCTGCTTACTATATATAATTGATAATATATACATTAATTAGTTTGACATATTTTTGGTAAACATTGCCTGCTTTATCCTCAAGTTGATATTTCCTTTTGCGTGGTACGGAAGAATGATTTCTTGGATATTTATTTTAATATTTGGTTCAGAAATGTTATTTACATATAAAAGATGATGAATGATTCAGGTCATGTATGTGGAGAAAGTTCATTCGGTAGAAAACTATTTGCTTTGATAATCTTAGTTCCTCAAGAAATTAATCTTTTAGTTGCCGGGTAAAAGAATACTCTGGAGCAATCTAAAAGATGATGAAAGAATTAGATCGTGAATTCAAAATTCTGTGTTAAATTCACTGAATTGATTAGTGTGAAAGAAAATATATTATATTAATTAATGCCAATGTTGTTGTCGTTCTGTGTTCCAACATAGGTGTGGTGGATTATCAGTTCATGAGGAGTCTCACATAACATGCATGGTTGAAGGAGATTCCGTGCAGATTAGCTTTGTTCCTACTCAGGAGTTAGTGTTTGTTTGTCAGACAGATGTTAGTATTAGAGGAATGCTCATGTATTTTTTTTTTCTTTTTTTTGATAGAAGATAATGCTCTTGTATTTGACTTAACAATGATTTGTACAATGACTTTTTGGTTTCATACTGATATTTATTTGTTTATTATACTTGATTCACTTAAAAAATAATTTAGTGTATTATTTATACACAAATCATTAAACAAGGAGCATTACTCGTAGCAGTCATTGTACGGTTAGTCACTCTTAATGTTGTCTAATAAGGTCATGGGAGTTTGTTTGGAATGGATTTTGTAAACACTCTTTTTTTTTTCTAGCATTTCTATTTTTGCATAGTCTTCATTTTAAATAATTTACACCATTAAATATATTCATAGATTGAACTATAAAATTTAACTGATTCAATACTTTACACACCTGGTGTGAGCATTTTGCTCTTACACTTGATGTAGGAACAACTTCTCTCTTTCATAAAAGGAGATGACCAAAGCTGTAATGTTGTCCAATAATGATGACAACTCTTGATTAGAGTTATTGTACAGTTTGGTTTGGGCAGGGTTAGATTGGGACCAATCCAAATTTTATCTGAACAAAAAAGGCCTAAATTTTTTAAACCAACAAAATGTAAACCTAATCTTAACCCTCTAAGCTACATGTTAAAATTGGCTAAACTTGAACTTGAAAGGGAACCTAATTTGAACATGAACTTGACCTTGACTCTAAATCAAATTACATAATTTACATATTAATATGACAAGTTTATGCTAATTTAATTATTATAAAGTAATAAATTACATATTAATAATTTAATTACCAAAAAATAACTCTTTACGGCTTACAAAGCCCAATCAAGACAAGTATTAAAGTAATATCATTAAAATAAACTTGTTATTATTTTTACAAAAAAACTTATTATAGTTAAAATTAATAATAACTTAAAAGAATTTTGAAAAAGGATCTAAGTTGGCCTAGATTAGACTAAGTTGACCTAGATCAATTTGGGTCAAAAATATTTAAATTTTTTCAGGTAAAAAAGTTAAAAACCCTAACCTTAAAAAATAGTTTTGGTGTTAGGCCTATCCATCAATAGAGTTGTCAAAATGGGTTGAGCTCGCTGGGCCAACCCAACCCGCCTTACATAAGAGGCGGGTTGGGTTGTTACATATTAAACCCATTAATTTGTGGGCTAAATAACCCGCCCCACATAACCAGCAGGTCAACGCGGGTTCGGGGCGGGTTATGGACCTGCACAAAACGACGTCGTTTAATGGTAAAGTGAGATTTGAGAAACCTAAATGAACATGGCACGACACGGCATGGGCGCTAGGTACTTCTTCCACTTAACTACCTTCCAGAATCCTCCTCAGCTCCCCTCTCGATTCAAGCCTCCTCCTCCTACTTTACCTTACTTGCTTCGGTGCTTCCGTGAATCTGTGTTTCGGTGAATCGGTATTCAGTGCTTCCAAAATCTTTCACTCTCGACTCTCGAGCGATTGAGCCTCGTCTTTGTTGGCAGCTGCTATTAGACTTAGTCTTGATAGGCACGGGCGCATGTGGCTTGGCCTCCTACTTGCTTCTGTGAATTTGTGCTTCGATGCTTCTAGAATCCTCCCTTCTCGAGCCTCTTCTCTGTTGCTGTTAGTCGCGAACTCACGTCGCTAGATTGCTTCCGTTGTCGTTAGCGTTGTCTACAGGTTAAAGCCCTAATTTAGATTTGGGGGTTTGAATGATTTTCATATGTTAGTTTATAATAGAACACAGTTATTGAAAGATCATGGGAGACTAGGATGAGAAATAATGGTTTACTTTCTTAATGCTCTTATCTTGATGGGACCTCCACTGCTCCTCAGTGAATGGTTGCAAAGAAATGCCATCAATCCATATATCCATGGAAGTGTTGTTGCTCTACAGATATTACCTATCACTATAAGCAGGTCGACAAGAGCAAGTAGCTTTATTATTTTTAAGTTGGAATACAGCTAAGATGGTAACTTAGCTGTTCTTTTTGTTTCTTGTGCTTCCCTTTTTTTTAATGCAGTTGGCTTAGAAGAAAAGGGAAAAAAATCTAGACATTTTGATTCCATGTTTGGGTTAGCAGTAAAACATAAAACAATCTTGAAACTACTATCGGTTAAGCACATTCGATAACAACCATTTGGATCCCATCCATTCCACATTACAATGCCTTGAACATTTGGGTGGGAGTGTGCCTCTCTAAGAATCTGCTCCAAGTACCCTGCCTATAAATAATATAAATGGAAATTGCTGAATAACTTTATGCAATTAATTAGTTCATAAACAAGGAGTTGCTCAACATAAGTTAGTCTAGGCTTGGTTTTATTAACCTTTACCTACTGTTTGGGATCACCTTGAACATCTAATTCTGTAAGCCAGATTGGGAAACCAGTGGCAGTAAGAGTATCAATAGTAGCTCTCATGTAAGGTAGGTTAGGAGTAGAAAAATGGGCCTCAAGCCCAATCCCAATTGGCCATTTACTGTACCTAGGATAGCTTTGTATCTCTCTAAGCTTCTGGAGGTACTTTGCTGGGGTTGAGGAACCATCTCTGCTATCCTCAATGGTGTTATATTCATTCAGAAACAAAGTGGTTTGTCCATCAATGCCGTGAGCTTGGTTGTAAATTTTGGCTGAAGCCTTTTGTCCAAGTTTATTTTCTAAGAATGAGAAGTGCATATTTTCATTAACAACATCCCAGGCAATTAGTTGGCCTTTGTATCTTGACACTATGGAATTCAACCTCTTTTCAACTGCTGAATTGAGCTGGTCTGGAGAGAGTGAAGAAACCAAACTAGGTTGGTATTTGGGATTATCCCAAAATATATTGTGGCCGCGAATAGCAATGTTGTGTTGCTTGGCAAACTATAGCATGGCATCAGTAACCGAGTGAGTAACTTACAGTTGAATATCCTAACTTTTCAAAAAGTTGTGGGTAAGGGGGATGAAGGCGGTTGGCATATAGTATAAAATATATAGAAATGCATACTCAAGTTGGAATATTCCCATACTTTCTATATATCGCTAGCTCTTTTTAGTCTGTCATAAAACATAGTAGATGCCCAATTGCCAATTTATCACCTTTTTTTCCTTATACATTTGCATTTAACCCCTCTTGCAGCAACACTTGGAACCTAGAGATGATCATTGAGGTGCAGGCAGAGTAGCATTCAAGGGGCTTACTTTCCTGCTCTTGTTTTCGGCTGCTAAGCTATTTTATTAGAAAGGTAGCAGTTTACACTCCACAAACTGCCTCCTGCATCCAAGTTAGTAATCCCTCTTTAATTCCTTATGTTGGCTACCTACTTTTTGTTGTTTACCTTTCTTGCTTCCTTTTTTTGTTAAAAAAACTTTTGTTTATAATTTTGGAAACATCTTATTCATTGGGGTACAAACTTTGTTATTGATTGTAGCAGGCAGAATAACATTTAACTTGTTTAGCTTCACTTGATGTTGCCGGTTGAGTGGTTTTAAACTTTGTAATTTCTGAATCATTCAGTTTACATATATTGCAAATGGCGAATTGTGGGAAATAGATTTAAGAAGTCACATGCATCATCACACCTCCATTTGACTATAATTCAGTTAATCTTTATTTTTACATCAATTTTTTCACACATTATTTTTTAGGCTAAAATGCACAGAACCCCTCTGAACTTTAGGTCGATTTTAAAAAACCCTCCTGAACTTTAAAAAGTTCCAAATGACCCTCTTAAACTATGAAACATTTGCAAGAAACCCCTTCCGTCAAGTTTTCCGTCAAAATTTAAGAAAATGACAAAAATAACTTTCATTGTAAAGTTAAGAAATTAAAGGCTGTGAATAGTAAAATTTTAAAGTTTTAACATTGAACCTTAACCCTAAACCTTAAACCCTAAAGCCTAAACCCTAAATTCTAAATCTTAACCCTAAAATCCTAAATCTGAAACCCAAAAATCCTAAAACTCTAAACCCTAAAACCCTAAATCCTAAATCCTAAAACTTTAAACCCTAAGCCCTAAATCCTAAATCTTAAACCCTAAGCCCTAAATCCTAAATCTTAAATCCTAAACCCTAAACCCTAAACTCATAAATCTTAAACCCTAAACCCTAAACCCTAAACCCTAAACCCTAAACCCTAAATCCTAAATCCTTAAACCCTAAATCCCTAAACCCTAAACCCTAAATTCCTAAATCCTAAACCCTAAATTACAAATTTACATTAGATTTTTTTTTTGCATTTATGGCAGATTTGAAAATTTATGTGCATTTGAAGGGTATTTTTATCTTTTTATCAGGTCAAAGTGGAAGTTGACCAAAAAACATCCAAATTTTAATGGAAAACTTGACGGAGGAGGGTGTTTTGCAAATGTTTAATAGTTCAAGAGGGTCATTTGAAACTTTTTAAAGTTCAGGAGGATTTTTTAAAATCGACTTAAAGTTCAGGGAGGTTCTGTGCATTTTAACCTATTTTTTATGTCATAATAATTGTATAAGGATCTTGATTAATCACTACACCATTTTTTATGTCATAATAATTTGGTGGCCCTATATTATTGTATGACCCCACCACCAAGTACAAGCATCATAATAAGTCTTTATTTTTAATCTAGATTTTTTAAATTTAGAACATCTGCTCTTTCTAATTTGACTTCTGTGTAGATACCAAATTTTGGAGTATTTCTACTGATTCAAGTTTGTATAATTACTGCTGAAGGGCAGTGTGGAAGTAATTATTTATATCCTTTGAAAATTCCCTCATTTGTGTCCTTTGAAAATTTCCTTATCTTTTGTTTATTTATTGTTCATTTTGTTTCTAACACATTATAGGAGAGTTAGTAGTATATTTCTTTTATTACTTAAGTTTTACTTTTTATATTGTTCTTATTAGGTAAGAAGGCAATTGGGCTTTGGTAGGCTGGTAGCTAAATTTGATTTGATTAAGTCATGGAATCTATTAATTTGGATGATGATGCCTTGATTAAAGATTCCATGTTAGATAAATCTGAAAGTGAAACAAAGAAAAGGAGTAGAAAACAAACCTCTGAAGTATGAAATTTCTTCACAAGATTAGGGAGTGGGAAAGATGGAATTGAAAGGGCACAATGTAATGCTGTAAAGCTGAATATAAGATTAGTGGTCACAAATATGGGACTTCCACATTGAAATGTCATTTACCAAAGTGCAAGATGCTTAAGTTTCATGATGTAGGACAAATGATTTTAGATGGTGATATGAAATTAAGGTGTAGGAAAATAGATCAAAGAATTCAATGTGAATTATGTGCTATTGCCATCATCCAACATGATTTGCCCTTTTCATTTGTTGAATATGCTGGAATTAGAGCTTGGGTGAAGTATATAAATCCCGATGTCATTTTTGTTTCTAGAAACACTATACTTGCTGATATCAATAAAATTTATAGGAGGGAGAAAGAGCATCTTAAGCAAATTTTGGCTAAGATTCCTAATAGAATTTGTTTAATGTCAGATGTATGGAATGCTTGCACTAGTGAGGGCTACATTTGCTTGACTACTCATTTTGTTGATGATAATTAGAAATTGAATAGCAAAATACTTAATTTTGCTCATATGCCTCCTCCACACATTGGAGAAGAATTGGCTACTAAGCTGTATGATTTTTTAAAGGAATGGAGAATTGAGAAAAAAGTTTTTTCTCTCACTTTGGATAATGCCTCAAATAATAATAGTATGAAGGATATTTTGAGGGAACAATTGTGTTTACATGATAGCTTATTATGTGATGGTGAATTTTTTCATGTTCGTTGTTCTACTCATATATTGAATCTTATTGTTCAAGAAGGGTTGAAAGTAGCTAGTGAGGCCTTGAAAAGAATTAAAGAATCTGTGAAGTATGTGAAAGGTTCTGAGAGTAGGATTTTAAAATTTGAGGAATGTGTGCAACAAGTTGGTAATATTGACACTAGTATTGGTTTACGTTTGGATGTGTCCATTCGTTGGAATTCAACATATATGATGTTAGACAGTGCCATCAAGTATAAAAAGACTTTTGGTTCTCTTAAAGTAGTTGATAGGAATTATAAAGATTGTCCTTCATCTGAGGAGTGAAAAAGATGAGAGAAGATATATGAATTCTTAGAGCCATTTTATGAGATTACCAACTTGATTTTTGGTTCTTCTTATCCTACTTCTAATTTGTATTTTATGCAAGTTTGAAAGATTGAATGTTTGTTGTTGGAAAACTTGGAAAATGAAGATTTGGTAATCAATGACATGTGTCAAAAGATGAAAGAAAAGTTTGATAAATATTGGAATGATTATAGCATTGTTCTTGCATTTGGGGCTATTCTTGACCCACACATAAAGCTTGCAATGCTAGAGTATTTTTACTCAAAAGTTTATGCCTTTACTTGTCAAGAGAAGATTAAAATGTGAGGACAATGTTATACAAGCTTTTTGAGCAATATGCCAACTCTTCTAGTGCACCAAGTTCTTCTCAATCTCAATCTTTAATTTCATTTACACCTAGACCAAGTGAGGGAGGAAGGTTGAATAAAGGCAAGAAAATTCTTGATGTAAGTTTGTAGTTTTTTTTCTTTAATTAATCTCTTTACTAATTTTTGCACATATTAGTTATATATTTATATATCTAATTTGTTTATTATTTGTCTTGAACTTTATTTAATATAGGAAATTTATATGTTTGAGAGCCAAACTATAACAAATGTTGGAAAATCCCAATTGGATCTTTATTTGGAGGAGCCAAAGCTTGAATTTCATTATTTTGAAGATTTAGATGTATTGGAATATTGGAAGATGAATAAGCATCATTTTCCAATCTTATCAGTAATGGCTTGTGATGTCTTGGCTATTCCTATTACTACAGTTGCATCTGAATCAGCTTTTTCTATTGGTGCTCGTGTGCTTAATAAATATAGAAGCCATACCCTTCCTAACAAAGTTGAAGCTCTTATTTGTACCTGTAACTGGTTGCATAGTTTTTCCTTCAATGGTAATATTGTTTTGTTTATAACTTGTTCATTATTTAATTCAAGACTTACATTCATAATGACAATGTTATAATTACTTTAATTATTTATTTGGTTGTAGATGGTGATGAAGATGCAATGAAGGTTAAAACAACATTGTCCAAAGAAGGTTCAAATACTCCTTATGAACTACTTGACGAACATAAAGAATAAGACAATGAAGATGATGTGGGTTATTAATTTACTTATTTGTGATAGTTATTATATTGATACTACATTTTACTTACTATGTTAATGTGTATGTAATTTGGTGGTATAGGTAAATCTAATTGTTGAGAGGGAGAATTAGAAGCCAATTAAGCTCTGATGACAAATTGACAACTCAGGTTTTGAGTCTCTTAACTTTATGTTATTCTGTTCACTAGTGCAGTTAAAGAGTGATGAGAGTGCTGATTTATGACAATGATAATGTATAATCTTTTGTTGGTGAGTTAGTCACTTTGTTGATCACTCCTCAACATTATGCAGAAAGTAGTGGGCATGCAGTATGAAGTTTTTTTTCCAAGATGAACTGATGCTGAAGAATAGATAAATTTAATTTTATTGTTTTTGCCTAGGAGATTACTTGATGTATTTTCATAAGTATTCCCTTTAGAGGCTGAAGATTTGATTGGGACTGAAATACAAATATCATATTAGAATAGAAAAAAGCTAGGTTATAATTGTTGTTTTTCTTTTCTTTGAATGGACATTAATGAGTTGCATTTCCTCTTTCTGGAATTTCACCTCCCCAACCCCAAGGCATCTATGCAGAATTATGGCATTATGTCCATGAAATTACCTAATTATGTGTAACTTAGGCAAATTAACTTTGCTGAAAGTCACCAAAATTCAGTGCGTGTTTTGCTTAGCCTGTCGATTAGACTTGCCAAACTTTATATATCTAAAGGGAGCAAGCTATTCCATATATTAGATTAGATTAGATTAGATTACAGAGGACTTAAATCTGTCAACCTTGTTTCTTTTTGTAATTTGTTCATGTGCCTCTACAATCAAAACTACTTTGTTTGATTCTGTATGTAACTAAGCATAAGCAGGTAAGTTATTTTAGTCAACTGAATATGGAAGAAATACTTCATTGTGAATATGTGGAACTTGTATTAACTCTTGTATTAGTTATAGCTTCATAAATGTCAAATTTTAACAATTTTTTTTAATTATTAGCGGGCTGGCCCGCATAACCCGTAACCCGCTATAGGAGCAGGTTGGGTTAGGATTATTGAGCTTACCAATTATGCGGGCTAGCTCGCCCTGCCCTACCTAATTGCGGGCTGGCCCATTTTGACAACTCTATCCATCAAAACCAATGGCTCTACTTTTGATGATAAGTACAGAAGAAATTACCATTTGCACTCTAGCTAAGGTAAGCCTACATTTTAGGCAAAGGAAAATATGTCTTATCTATTTATCTATATTATATATAAATAGGCATGTTATTCTTTTTCGTAGGTGTAACTTTTTTATATATAAATTATAAGCATTCATATGTCCATTTTATCCTTCTTAATTTTTTAATTTATTTAGTTTGATTATATTATTTTATTCATTATTTCATAATGTAATGGATTGGGTTTATTAACAATTGTTGTAGCAATTTTCTAAAATAGAAAATTCAAAACAATATTCTTAGTTACAATATTATAATTAATTGACTTTTCTTGTGTTGTTATCTGAATCTAATGCAAGTAGTTTTTGTTATAATAGTTATTTTTAAATCTTATAGAATGAAAAATTATTGCCATTATAATTAGCTTTTGAATTCTAATGGAATTATTTTTTCTAATTTCAATACTTTTTAGATTTTGTTTTAATAGAAATAGTTTTTATAATGATAACTAGTTTCTTAATTCTATTAGAGTTAAAACATAGAGAAGTTGCGATGCAAATCTTTCCATCCCAAATTCATTACAGTTTTGTGATGGATCCTATGTGGGGAACATTAAAACATAATTGCAACAAACAAAGTCCATTGTTATAAACCATAACGAATCTAATGCTAGTTTACCCATGTTAAGGCATGAAAACATTTGGAATGGAATACAATGGACTATGTTGCCACAAATATTGTCCATTGCATATCTTATGCAACCTTTTTTCACTAGAATGTGGGAAAAGAAGCAAGACGAAATTGTGATGGTATGCATATATTTCACAACATAAAAGCGTGGTAGATTCATAAAGACATTTTCCCTCAAAAATGGGGTGAAAAATTGAGATAGAATTAGAACAATATGAAGATGTCACATTATACTGTCTCAGATTCATAGTGAACGTTTCCCATAAAAATGCAGGAAAAAGGTTGTGACACATTGCAATTTGCAAGAGTAAAATGTCATAGATATGTTGCAACATTAATGTTGAGATGAAATTTCAACAGGACATGTGTGCAAAACAAGTATGAATTTTGCTAATGGATAAGTGCAAACAATTGGGATAGTATTGTGATGGAATTGTTGTCCCAACATTGTGGTCATTGCAAGCCCATTGCAATTACCTAGAAATTTGTTAAACTTTTTTTAGCTAGATTTGACAATTTTAGAAAGATCCAACAATCTCTACTAGATGATTTGAAAATCTAAAGCCCTTGACCTCCTAAACAAGGAAATTGAGATTTACGAGACATTATTTGATACTTAATCATGTTGTTTTCAAATGAATAGTGTTACATATTTCACAATAAATATGGACTTGATCACATGCATACTGTGGTGTGGTTATCTTAAAACTCATTGTGGACAACCAACAATTTATTAACATTAAATCCAACATCTAATCCTTGAAAATCAAAAGAAATAAGATGTTTTTAAGAGATTTTCTTCAACATGAGTATGACACTTATATAATTAAGCGTTGCGCCTTTCTTGTTTTTGATAGATTTTGAGATTTTATTAAGATCATTTGATCTCCACCATTGGATTTGAGTATCTAATACACCATATCTCCCAAAAACACATCCAAATAGTCAACATTGTACTAACTTCAAATTGAACTATTCAATTTTTCAACATCAAAACAATTAAGAACTTGCTATTAACTTTCTTTAGTTGTAACAATGCTATGTTGTGTTAAGTACTCTTCTGTGTTTTCTATTCTTATTAGATTTCAAGAGTTTGTGATGAAGATTATTGATCTCTAGCATTGAATTTGAGGATCAAATTCCCTAAACCACCTTTAAAAGATTTGATAGTAATAAAAAATGATGTGAGGAACAATTGTGATGTTTGAAATAAACAATCTTATTTTTATTTTGACAATTATTGTAATTTTGACTAGTAATTTATTTGTAAATAATTTTATTGAATTTATCATAATTTTCATATTTGAAGCATATATGTCAAGGAATTGGGATTCAGGGAACCAAACCTATTGCAGGAAGATGTTAATGCAAGGTTAACAATGGAGTCCCCATCATGGTTTCAATAATATGTAAGATAATTTCTATGTCCTTGCTTATGATTGTCATTATTCTTATAACTTATAGCTCTCGTCATGTTCTAGATTCCATTGGCAACTTGAGTGACACATGCCCAATTCATTCAAGACATTCCTTAAGGTCCCTTAAGGTCGGTGTAGACATGGATAGTTTATTTTGCTAATGGTTACAAGTTTCACACCCATCCAACAATGGTGTTTGCACTAAAGGAACAATGGGAGATTCCATGAAAAATGATTACTATGGTATACTTAAGGAAGTGATGAAGCTTTGCTACCTAAGAGATCCCATTAGAGAACTAGTTTTTTCAAATGTGAATGGTTAGTTCCAACCCTTGACCAAGAATTAGGGTTCATCCTTGTTATGGTATTGTCAAAGTACAAGCCCATGGCAAATATGGGCATATGACACCTTCATATTTGCCTAACAAGTAGTTTAAGTGTATTATATACAATACCCTATTAGATAGCACAACCAGGTTAGTTGGTTAGTAGTCAACAAGGCTCTTGTACAAAGTACAATAAATGCTCCATATCAAAAAGAAGAAGACAAAGAGGAAGCACTAGTCTACAAAAATGGTGAAATTTTGATATGTTGCTAATCAAGGTAAACAATGATTTAGGAGAAAGCCTAG
Organism: Dicorynia guianensis; assembly: GCA_037013595.1. Classification (NCBI taxonomy): domain Eukaryota; kingdom Viridiplantae; phylum Streptophyta; class Magnoliopsida; order Fabales; family Fabaceae; genus Dicorynia; species Dicorynia guianensis. The sequence goes on along the minus strand of JASUAB010000002.1, from coordinate 14,761,054 downwards.
TGGACTCAATTGATGCAATCAAAGAAGGAGAAACATATCCTACTAATGCTGAGAATCTAGACGATGAAAGAGCTCTAGATACAAAAGGAGATCCATCTAAGGCCAATGACAATGAAGAACCAGAATTTCATTCAAGTGACACTAAAACAAATGGGCAACTCAAGATGATTGACTAAGTATTAAGCACATTTGGTAATGTGTCATTAGCACCCCAAAAATAAATTACCTTATTAATCACTAACAGGTAAATAGTGAGAGTAAGAGTTAATCTCACAGAGAATGTAGTCAATTGAATTTTGGTGTTCACAACTCAAAGCACAAATTAAAATTCTGATTAAATGAAATATTCAGCAAGAAAATAGATAAAAAAAAAGTAGGAGAAAATGATAAAAGATAACTTCAATTCCAAGTTCAATCTCACCCCTGCAACTAATGGAAATAATCTAAGGCATTATTCTATCTTTTAATGAGATTATCAACCTTAGACAACAATAAGCTCTATTGCCCAAAATCTCTCTTAATCATAACTAATGAAACAAGCTCTTTACTAGCATCTAACTAATAGACAACTTAGAACAACTCTTTAAAGCAACTCTTTAAATTTAATGTAATAGCAACATTAAAAACAAAGAGGTTAGGTTAATCTAAGCATCACCTAAGCTCGGATTATTTAACTTAAGTAATATTATTCATAATAATCAAAATGAATACTTGTCCATAATCACGATCAATATGTACTATTTAATGATTAGGAATAAGATTGTTACATATTACAATCACTAAATCTAGCAATAGATATTCATCTAATTAACCTAAAGGGTGCCATTTAAGCCAATCGAAATAAATATCATGATATATTAAATCTAAATAACATGAATCAATCTCAAAGAAAAGAGTGAAAATAACATTTCTGAGATTATTCTACCATTAGCATATGAATTGGGCTTGAAATCCTAATGAATTGAAAAGAAAAACTTAGCCTAACATGCTGAAAACACAAAGCAAGTGTTCTTATTTGTATGCCTCAAAATAACATCAAAATAAAACTTAAGAGAACTATATATAGTGTGCTAAGTGTGCCTCCAACTAAATTAGGTCAGAAAATATGGTTTTCTAAGTACTGAATGTCAAAATCATGCCCCAAACCCATGGCCTTAAAAAATAGGTGTGATCTAGAATCATTGAATCTATGCCACCACTTGCAACCTGATTTCAAACTGGAAGTCAAAAGAATTTAGGCTTAAGCTTCTCATAAAAGTTGTAGCCCTTTTTCTTAGATTTCTATAATCTTTTGTAATACCTTAATCAAACATTTACAACTCTAGGTTAAAACATTGATTGTTGCTCTAGTCAAAATCCTAACCCGAGTAAGGCTAGGATTCAAATTCTGTATTAGGCTAGGATTCAAATTCTGTATTAACTTTTAAACTCCAGTTGAAAGCTCAAATAAACTCAAATTTGAACTATCCAACCCATTCTCAAAATCTTTGGATGTCTACTTTAAATCCTCTGAAGGCCACTTTTTCATTTTGGAACTCTTTAATGGTCAAAACCTAAAAACTAATCAGAGGTAAATTTCTATAAAATCTTGAATTCTCCTACTTTTTTTGTTAAAATAACAAAGCTTTCCAAATCATGTCCCAATACAAATATGACTCTAAAGAGCATACTAAAGCCCAAAAATAAACTAGAAAAGCTATAAAATAAAAGGAAGAAGAACATAAAATTATACACTTATCAACACTTTTACATGTGTACGTTTTTTAATAATTGCTTCTTGTTGTATTTGTATGATTAATTAATGCAATTATGTTGTATGATTAATTGGGATAAATGTTTGGTGATGTATGGAATTCATGCAAAACTCTTAGGCAAGTGTACTTAATTGATTATAAAATATAGGATGAGTAAAGTATCATTCCCCCAAGGATGTGTTCTATACCACTAAGAAAATATGAGTTTAACCTAACTTGAACCAAATAATTAATTAAAAGAAATAACTAAGTTAAATAATGTAACTAGACTTAATGCACAAGTGAAAATGGATGCAAAAGGCATTGGAGTGTAGATTTCATTTAACATTAACTATGCAACTGATCAATTAATCCAATCCAAGACCAACATATTTAAGATATGTCACTTGTTATAGCATGCAATTGTAGATTTCCCTAACTTAGTTAACTAACTCTCTCAAGTCAAGTTAGTCCTTCCTTTACTTATTAAACTAATCATATCTCTATATAGTTTAAAACAAGTAAAAGAGCATTAAATACAATGGAAATATCTAACTTTAGATGAGGGATCTCCTAACTCTCTTCTTTTCCTCTAGTACTACATGTAGCATAGTTACCACTTGGTTTTATAGTCTAACAAATCGTTTATATTATTTTTGGTCTAATTCATACAAAACTCTCCCAAAATCATTCAAAAAGTGATAAAAGCTTTTGAAGCATTAAGCACAATAATATAAACTTAATATGCTAATAATAACAATATGTTGGACTAAAATAAAGTAATCAATTACATAGTCATATAGCGTTGTAGCATAAAATGTCTAGCCACTCATATTTAATTTCAACACAACCATGAAGTAAAAAAGAGAAGAACAAAGAGAAACCAAAAAATTATAGGGCCAACACATTTTCTTCTTCTTCTCCTTCAAGGTATGTTAAAATTACTCTCCAACAAAGACCTTTAGTAGCAACAAAACAATGTAAGAAAAGGGAAAAAATGGAGAGGCCTAAGGTGTGGTGTGGTAGTGCTCTCCTTGTGTTTAGTTCTTCTCTTTTATATATATATATATATATATATATATATTGTCACTTTTCTTGTGATGGAAATAGCACCCCATAAACATTAAAATTAGGCTAGGCTCTCAATAGATGAATTTTAATCTTTCTCTTAGATTTCCAACAGCTCAAGAATATCCCAAACTTAAACTTTTGCTTGTCCTTAAGCAAACAACATATGGTAGCACTTATGCCTTCACTTACCTCCTTAAAGTAATTTCCTATGCACACAATATCACAAAATTTGAGGTTATTCAAACTTAACAACTAACTCAAAGTTAAATAGTGCCAAATAAGGAAGTTAATCATGTCATCATTACTCTTATATTTATGCTCACTTCTAAATGAGCTCATGCAATCTTGTAGCCACCACAATTGACAAATACAGCTTGTAGTCACCCCTTTGCACTACTACAAATAAAACTTGTAAACCAAGGGTTAGATTGCTATAACTTTAACCCTAAGCTGTCATTTGCCTTTTAACACGAATACTAACTTTGGTGAGAAAAGTACCCAGTTACTCAATAAGTCATGGCTTTAGGGTGCTTTGCATACTCATTTTTTGAGTTACCTCTTTCAGGAACCCAAAACATTGGAGTATTTTAAAGATCAAGCAATTCTTTTTTTTTTTTCTACTTTTTTCTTCTTTTTTTTTTTTTCATGCACCCCCTTATTTACTTAAACTTTATTTAGGCCAAACTTGAAGGGTTAACTCATAAAATGTATTTGCAATCATGCAACTCTCACAATGTGCACTAACTTCTTATCTAGTGTTTACTTCAATAATAATAATTATGCATTCTGAACTTCTCTTCATAAGTCATTGCAAACTCTAAGTTAATCCATCAAGTAAGAATAACGTCCTCTCTTGAGCTAACTATGCATTAAGTCATTACTTTGGGAGAAAAGAAGCCTCTTTTTCATCCATATTCAATACTCAAAATTGGAAACATAAAGAGAAACAAATGGAAAAGACACCCCAAACCTAAGATGCCTATTTTTCTCAATGTGAAAAATTTAAAAAAAAAAAAAAAGAGGGTAAACAATAGTACCTTGTCTTGCAATTGTGGCACAACAAAGAAGAAGAATAGTCATGATTTGAATTGCATAAAGATCTATGATAGAGGCAAAGCCCACCAACATCATGGGCAAAGCTCTATGATGGGCCAATTTGGATAATATCCTGAGTGCCATCAACATTCGTGCAAAGTTTGAGTTGATTGACTTGATTTAATGAAATTGGTGGAAGATCTGATTGGCTAGGATATGAGGCAATTGGAGATGGACTCTAAATCATCAGTAGTAACTTGGCTTGCTTGAGCTCAAGAAAAATTGCCTTTGCCTTTTGGCTTGTAACTATGGGGATACCAGTATAATTTCTAACATATTTTCATAATGTGACCCTAAAGGCCACAAAGGGTGCATAAGGGTTGATCTTTCTTAGCTTTTGTTGTAGAGGAGGGATTAGCCGTAGTAGCAGCTAGAGCCAACAGAATCTAGAAAGGGAATGCTATGATTGATGGTTGGCTGCCTTCCTTCCTGGATCACAAGAGAAAAGGCTTTGTTAATACTGGGAAAAGGCTCCATCATAAGTAAATAAGTACGGATTTGAGCAAAAGAATCATTTAACCCAGGAGGAATTGCAAGACATATTCACTTTGTTCTTAATCTGTCTAGATTTTATACCACCAAAATGGCAAACTGGCACTGGGCGAAATTCTCTAAGTTCATCCCAGAGGATTTTTAGTTTTGTGAAATAAGTGCTGACATCAAGAGACCCTTGAGATAAAGACATTAACTGAGATTTGAGTTGAAATTACCTTAGTCCATTGCTTTGAAGGAATCTATCATAAAGATCCATCCAGATATCAGTTGCAGAGCTTATGTACAAAAGGCTATCAACAATTTCTTTTTCAACTTAGTTGAGGATCCAAGATGTAGCCATGCTATTACACCTAACCAAGCACTGTACAGAAGGTCATCTGGCGTAGGCCTTGTAATGGAGTGATTGATGAAACTAGATTTGTTCTTGGTGGCCAGAGCCATCATCATTGAGCAGCTCCAAGTGTTGTAATTTGACCCTTGAAGTTTGTGAGAGACTAAGATCATGCTTGGATAATCAGCATTGTGCAAGAAGAATGGACTAGATGTGTCTTCCTTAGGCTGCAGCTGCAATGGCAGAAGTTGCGGTAGAGCCATTGTGGAAGGTTAGAGGAAGACCAAAGGTGGGTTACGAATGGTGAGCCATTTTACAAATTGAAGAATGAATTTTCTCTTTCTTATTGATTAACAGAAGGCACATTGGGTACATATATATCCAGTCTGATACATGCCAAAAGAAATAAAATAAAAGCTTAACAGAATGAAACTAACTAATTGAATAACAAAAGCTTCTATAACTACTAGCTAACGTGGCTTTGTACACATGTGAATTTAATACTCTTTATTCTCATAAATTAAAAATTATAAAAATTTTATTTACAAAAATTTATATTATTAAAATTATTAAATCCCTAAAATAAAACTATAAAACCTAATATATTCGACAACTTACAATAACAATTTTAAAGATTATTGGATCCCACTATTACGAATAACAATTCTGTTATGCTATTGCTTCAAGTGTGCTTCACGTGTATTAATGTTGTCTGATTGATGAGTTGGATCTTATACGCTTTGATTGACCAGCCTACACTTTGTTCTCAATAATAAGTGATCCCTTCAATGTTTGAGTAAGATGATTCATTTGTCATAAACAAAGGCAATTAAAGTTTATTGGTTGCTGTCCATTGGAAAGATAAAGAAGGCTATCAAGTCTGGATTCTATTTTTGTCTTAATCTCTTATTTCTCACATAGGTCCTTTATGGAATATGAGTTCCAATGACCAGGTTATATTGTGCCGAAATTATGGGATTAGAAATAGAAAAAAAAGTTGCTCCTACTAGTATGGAAGTAACTAAAATGACACTAATGGCCTGAGAGCCAATGGATGTTTGGGTTATATAGTTTAGTTTATGAGGCCTATTTAATGATATAATTTTTAAAGTAAATATTTAATAAAATTAAATTTATAAAATAAGTAGAATTATAAAAGTAAAACTGTTAAAGTAAGACCATTCTATCATTAAAAGGGTTTGCCTCACCATTTTAATGGGCCATAAAAATGTAGATTCATCCCATCTTTTAGATATGGCAAGACGGGCTAGTATAGATAAATTAATATATTTTTACACTTAAATATTACCGGGTTGCTAGACTCATCTTTACGCATGAGTCAAGATAGGATGCATTAAAAAATCTACTGATGAATGAGTGACAAAATATAAACTCACTTTACCTCTTAAACAGGACAAGTCAAGCCAATGGGCCAATCCATTTCACATCCTAATTAGAATGAAATCCTCTAACACACACACCATATTGATTTTAAATTCATGCATGAAGGATTATATCCTATAATATGATGTATTTATAAAAAAAAGAAGAAGAAGAAATGACATAATTTAGGGGAAAATTAGATGATATCCAATCATATGACACTTTCATCTAACAACTTGATTTGAATAGTTCTACTATTTTTTCCATATTCCTTTTGTTAACAACTTGCTCACATATGTTATGTCCACTTTATTACACTAATTCATAGAAGGCTTTTTCAAAAGACTAAATACATGGCAAACATGTTGAAGCCATGAGTAGACAATTCTTCAGTCCAGCTAGTAGAGACCAGAAATGAAAACATGCTTTGCCCTTGTAGCATGAATGCACCCACCGGTAAGGCGGTGCAACCAGTCACGCAGCTACCTCCTCTTTTTTCTTCTTCTTTTAATTTTAGTCATTTTGTTTTCCCAATTTAACTCACACTCCTACCTATGCAAACTTCATTCATTCTTGAATGAAAATGCGTTCGAACCATTGAACACATAAAACTTGACTCCCTAAACATTCTTTTCAAATCTTAAAGATGAAAATCATTTCCAACATTAAAAAATGCGGTACATTCTTCTTCTTGATTCCTCAGTGCTTCTTCATGCATACTGAAATTTGGTCTCACAATTTTCATTTGCATATCAAATACACACTTTTTTCTCTTACTTTTACACTGTTTACCTCTTCTTATCCCCTTTTCACTCCACATATCAATGAATTATTCATTTTGATATGACAAAGATCCGAAGAAATTGGTTCCTCTCTTCATACGTGCAATAAAAGATGCGTTTGGCTGGAATAATGCTAAGAAACCATGTCAAGAACTGTGCACTAGACAGCTATTCCCTCCTCATATGCATTCTTGTTTTTGTACCTCTATTTCTATACTTTTACTCCCACAAAATCTTCATTTTACAAAATTTATATCATTAAATTTATTAGATCACATAAATTAAATTGTGAAACCCATCTAATCAAACAATTTCCACACAAAATGTAAGCATTTTGTTTCCCCAATTGGTATGGGAATAGTGTTTCTCTTCTTGTACTTCACCCACTGCTCAAACTAAATGGCAAGCTCTATTATGGTCTCCACATGCATTATTCAGCATAGACAGCCAACAATGTTCATAGCTTCTTCACCTCTTGCCTCTTAAGTATAACATCCTCTTTCCTTGTTGTTTTCCTCTTATTTTTCACTAATGCATGGGAGGGGACCGGGGGGCCTAGTACTATATCCTCACTCACCCAACTGCTCTAGTTAATTAGGTGCAGACAGCTAGTGTAGCTAGAGATATTATGCATTGTTTGGGAGCTTATTCATTATCTAGAGTTGTATAAGGGTATGTAGTGTATACATATATATATATATATACATATATATATATATATATACATATATATATATATATATATCTATACACACAAAGATATATTGTCGAGGCTAAGACAACTATATAGCAAGCTAGCTGGGAATTTGATTGTCATGGAGAAGTCTTTAGGAGTGAGAAAAGGCGCATGGACTGAAGAGGAAGATAACCTTCTAAGAGCATGCATTCAAAAGTATGGAAAGGGAGAATGGCATCTTGTTCCCCAGAGGGCAGGTAATGTCACTAGCTTGACTATTGTGAGAAAAGTTGTTTTTACACTAAGTGTGGGAACAAAATGCTTATATTTAATGTAGAAATTGTTGGATTAGTTGGGTTCTATAGTTTTGTTTGTAAAACCTAATAAATTTGATAGTCATGAAGTAAAAGTTTTGTGAGAATAGAGAAACTATATTATTATGTAGATAGTAGAGCAAATGGGAAAAGAAAGTTCTCTTGTCCTATGAATTATTTATTTCAGATACTTTACTTAGTTATTAAAATACATATTCACTTTATAATATTGATCTGACTATTAATTTGTTTGTATATTAAATAAAGTAGGCTTGAATAGGTGCCGCAAGAGCTGTAGATTCAGATTGCTGAATTATCTAAACCCTAATATCAACAGAGAACCCTTCTCTGAGGATGAAGCTGATATGATACTAAGGTTCCACAAACTCGTTGGGAACAGGTATGTCAAGTATGATCAGTTATGTGATTGTCACCAAAAAAAAAAAAATCTTAGTTCAATGTAAAACACTCTATTTTGTTTGCCTCTTGCGTTATCAGATGGTCATTGATTGCTGAAAGACTTCCTGGAAGGACAGCTAATGATGTAAGAAACTACTGGCAATCCTGCTTAAGGAAAAATGCAGGTTCCAACGAGGAACACATGGAAGAAAAACGTGGGGAAACTGTGAGAGCTCATATAGTGATAAAGCCAAAACCTCAAAGGTTCTCAAAAAATTCGACCTGGCTGACAAGGAAACCTATGTTTGCAAATGATTATGAAGAAAAGAATGGTACTGCACAACCTATACCTCCAAGGGAGAAGGAAATGGGAGAGTGCAGCACACAACCACCACTTGTTGCTAATTCATCGCAATCAGAGTGGACACAGTGGTGGCAAAGTTTGTTGGATGAGATTGGAGACGAGGAGGGGAAAGGTGCAGTCCTTGTAAGTGGGCAAAAGGGGAAGCTCGCTGTGATGGGCTTTTGGGATGAAGAACCTACAAATGAGGACAGAGGGGGATTTGGGGAGACTTTTCTTTACGTATGAGCCGTTGACATTGTCTTAGAATGTTTGGTTCCGAGCTAATAATGGGTGAAAAGCGCTTTTAACTAGTTTGGAAAAGCTACAAGTTGGATCCTTTGATCCAAGCTAAAAATAAATCACCATCCATTTTCATAAATAAAATTTTATAAAATTTTTATTTAAATATATCTAAACAATTAAATTTCTTAAATTTCACAATTTAAATTATAAAATTTAATAAATTTAATGACCAACTTATAGTTTATGAGCATTTATTAAGCTTACATTTAGTAAGACTATTTTTACTCAAAAACAAATTAATCTCTCTATTTTCACACATTTTTATTGCCATAGAATTCTTATTAATAAAACTTAGATATTTAAATTTATTTAGTCTCAAAAGTTAAATTATAAGACTCAACTAATTCAATAACTTACACCATTATATATGAAAGTAGTATGAGTCTTTTTTACATATAAATATATATATTTTTTCACAATAAATAGAAGTAGAACTACATGTAGAGGAGTTAATTACTAAGTTGATATAATTTTGAGATTCGATATTTTGTTCAGGTTCACTATGTTGTGCTATTAAACAATTCTACTTAGTGTAATTATACTCTTGTAATTATTTATCTACAACTTGCTCTTAATCTTACCTAAATAAGTTTATTTACTGTCATCATCTTTGGTAGTTTGCCTTTTTTCTCATTTTGAACAAAACTTGTGTATAAATTTTTATTTTAAATCTATCATATTTGGGGTATCCATTATAAGAAATTTCAATTTAATCTCTTGGTAAAAATAAATTCTCTCAATAAATTTCTTGGAAAAAATTTTAATGAATTTATATTTTTGCTTAAGAATTTATTCTACAGTAATATCAATTTTTTGTAGTAATCATTTTTACTTTATTCTTAAATTGTCCCCAAATTACCCCACCTTGGATCATTGTGCAACATTAAAATAACCAATAAAAATTGTGAAATTCTAATAAACTGCTAATATATAGAAAGTGTATATAATAGAATCTAAAGCAAAAAAAAAAAAAATTAATTTTGTCCTCAAAAGATTTTGACAAAAACACTTTAACTCCTAAAACATTGATTTGGTCAACTTGGTTTCTGAATCGACAAAATTTATTTCATTTTAATCCTTAAACATATTTAACAGAGAAATTAAAATGGAATGAGTTTCATCAATTTAAAAATTAAAACAATTGAGTCAATAAATTAAGGACTAAGCTCCTTTTGTCAAAATCTTTTAGGAATCAAATTAATAGTTTACTCTTAACAAAAATGAAGAAGGACAAAAACACCAATATAAGATGGAAGTAATGTTAGTTATAAAAGGGAAGCATAGGTAGACAATTTTTTAGCTGCTTGCCAAAACGAAGAGAAAAGTTTCTCCCACTAAAGTATTTTTATTTAATAATATCTTAGAGTAAAATAAATTTAATGATTAACATAATTTTATAAACTAAATATAAAAACAAATAAGAATATTTATTCTTAATGTGAATTTGATTTCAAAAAACAAATGTGACAATGCACCCTAATATGAGGGATCAGCACATGTTAGACTATCTTTATTTGAATATTCCCACCCCATAGTACTGTGAAATTGTAGAAGCTTCTTTTTTCTTTTTGCTAAAAGAATAGATTTTGTTTATTTATGTTCTTTCTTTTTTGAGCCTCTGACTAGTGCTCTTGGAAAAGGCCTATTATGCAATAAGCCCATAGAGGAGCCCAAGCGTTAAGCAAACCGAATTCCCTTTAGCCCCATTATTTTATATCTTTTCATAATTCTTATTTTGCAATATATATATTATTAAATTATTTAATTTCACAAATTAAACTATAAACTCAATAAATCTATTTGTGTGAACCTTTCATGGTTAAACTCTTTGTCCCGAATTTCTTTTCCTAAAAAGCTAAAACTATGGGTTCTTCTATTTTTATAAATTAAAACTTACAAATAATTAATTTATTAAATTTTATCATTATGTGCAACTCAACTTATCTAATACACTAAGTGGCTTATGTGAGGTTTTTCTGAGTTGCTTTTTGTGAGAGATGCTTCACGTTAAAACTACTTTCATGCATAAAGAAATCAGTCCCCGTTTTTTTGAAAGTTAAATTTAATAAATTAATAATTTAGATTCTTTTAAATAATTTATAAATTTAAATATAAAACCTAACAAATTAATAACTCTAATCACATTTAGTAAGAGTTAAGCAAACTCCCATTGTTGAGAGTTTCATTTTCCTAAAGAAATTGATAGAAAGCAACAACCAAAATTTTCTTCCATGCTAAAAAGTTTATCTCAATAGAGTTGTGAAATGAGCTAATTTAGATCATAAAAAAAACTCAAATTTTTCAAGTCAAAAAGTTCTAAAATATCTAATTATTAATGTATTTAAAATTAAAAATATAAAATAAGTTTACACTGTTTAAGCCAAAATTCGAGTAAAAAGAATTTAAAATTTTTTAAATTAAAATTTTGTGAATTAATATTTAATATTTAATTCAATTTAAAAATAATTTGACATTAACAGCTCTATTTTCCCCAATAAAAATGAACAGCTCCATCTCTTACGCAAAGATACGTGCAAATTAGCTTGACTTCTGTCAATTCATGTGGGAGTATCCGTACTATTCTTATAACAAGAGTTGTTTCAATTGTGATGAGAGTATTGTACTCTCCTTAAAATAGACTTGTTTCTTAACCCCACCACGGTATGCCTGTTGGAATGAAAGTCTACAAGTCTTCCTCCGTACCAGTACGGACTACGGATCCTTTGAGACCGATGAGTAGGACTGGGAAAATTGGACTCACGTGGCCTGATTTGAAATAATGTACGGTTAATAATAAATTATATTTTTTTATCAAATCTAATTTTAACTTAAATTGATCAAATAAAATATATATAAATTTAATAATTTAATTTAAATTTAATTTATATATATTTTTTATTAAATTTAAATAAAAAATTTAAATTTAAATTTTTTCAACTCAATTCAATTTGTACACATCCTTACTAATGGGTGCTTATCCTAATTGTATTAAATTATAAAAAATGATAATGATAAATGTAAGTGGAAAGAAAGAGTATACTTTTTTCATATATAATATAAAAAATTTTTGAAAAAAATAAAAATATAAAAAGGTGTATAAATTATAAGAGCATGTTTGTATGTTTTTTTTTTTTTTTTTATAACAAATGACTCCATGAAAGAGTAGGGAGGAGGGAACGGGGGAACGAACTCTAACACCGTAAGTTCAATAACTGCTTCATATGCCAACGAGTCACGAACTCTTGGCTGTTTGTATGGATTTTTTAAAATAATATTGTTACATGATTTTAAGAGTTAATGATAAGTGTATAGAGAAAGAAAGAATTTACTCTTTTTACACGTAATATAAAAAAATTTAAAAAAATTAAAAATATAAGAATGTATGTAAATTATAAATAGAGTTTATATATATTATTACTTTTAAATTATAATTGTAAGTTTATATTATTTTTTATTTTTAAAATAATATTGTTACATTATTTTAAGAGTAAATTTTAAAAATAATAATATAACAAAATTAGACTTGTTTGAAACAAAAATATAACATTATTTGGGTAACAATTTTGTTTATTTTTTTTCTTTCTTGATTTTTTAAAGAGAAAACTTGTTTCAGATTTCATGGACACGTAACGGTCCCACCTATCCACCATAGAGATTCGTGCCTCCATAGTATAAATTGAAAAGAAACGAAATTGAATTGAGGATTCGCCAACCTGCGCGGCGGCAAAACTCAATCGAAAGTTGGAGCTGCAGCAGCAGCGCGAAACGAATTCGCCCCAGAATTCATAGGTAACCGCCATTCTTGCCAACATGGCTCGCTTACGAGAAAACGTTGACACCTATAGGCGCCTCAACAACAACAAGAACCCAACTCAATCTCACAGCGATATCAGAATCTCCAACAACCAAGCCCTTCATTCTAGCCGGACCCCTTCCCCAGACGGTGGCGGGGGTGCTCTCCCATCCGCCGGCGTTCCCTCCCGACCTTCTTTTTTCTTGCCGGTGGCGGTTTCCACTGTGTTTATGTGCACCCCTGTAGCTAGAGAATTTTCGGTATCTGGGTCTTGATCTTCTGTTCTTGTTTGAACAAGATGTTGACGATTAGGAGGGTTCCGACTTTGGTTTCTAATTACCAGGAGGATGATTCTGACAAGGGATCAGTGGGGTGTGGTCGCAATTGCCTTGGACCGTGCTGCTTACCTTGTATGTTGTGTTGTTTTGGATTCGTTTTCTTCTCCATTATATGAAAAAGTTCATATACAATTTAATGAGTTGCTTGGAATTGGATTAGCATTATTTCATCTTTTAATTAAAGAAACTGTACCATTTGGTTACTAGAAAGTTTTATTTATTAGTTTCTACTCATATATCGCTTTGGCTATTGAGTTCTATGGTTGGTTTAGGAATAATGCTTTAATACATAAGAAGTTTGTAACATCAAAATTAAATTATGGTTGATCAAAAAGGGGATTTTCTTTCCCTCTGGCCAAGGACCCCAAAAGAGCAATTAAATCAGTGTCAAAATTTCCTTTAATAAAGATAGATATTTAATGTTGAGGTTTCAGTGTCAAAGCTGCCAGCTTTTTTCTTCAAGAATGATGGAGATGTTCCGATAGAAGGTGGCAATGGGATGGTGGAATCACCTGAGGAAGGTTCTGAAATATCGTTATTCCACAGTTTGTTACTTGGACAGTGGGGAGATAGAATGAATCGGGGACTTTTCAGGTATGATGTGACCACTTGTGTGACAAAGATCATTCCTGGAGAATATGGTTTATTGCACAACTGAATGAAGGGCGCCACCTGAAGAAAAGGCCAATTGAGTTCCGAGTGGACCAGGTTCTTCAGCCCTTTGATGAAATTAAGTTTAATTTCACAAAAATTGGGCAAGAAGAAGTGCTCTTCTTGTTTGAGCAGAGCATTGACAACAAGAGCCACTTCGTTCCCAGTACTCCCATTGGCAAGATATCAACATCGCCTGTTGTTGCAATAAATGTACGCTAGCATTTCATTGATCAGCAGTTTGGTCACTCATCTTCCAAGTTTTTGGATTACATATGTTATGGATTTTGTTGGTCATCAGCTTTCTCTGCAAGACAACTGTATCATGGCTAATACTTCTGGATGTATTTATTAACATTTCATTAGATCTCTATAGTAGAATCTATATGTGTGAGGGAAGGGTACTAGTAGATGGCAGATCAATGACTCAACTTTGATTATATATCAGGTAAGCCCAATTGAGTATGGCCATGTGCTTCTGATTCCTCGTGTTCTGGGAGGATTGACCATGACAGTTTCCTGCTTGCTATGCAGATCCTTTTTTTAGATTGGGTTACAATAGCTTGGGTGGTTTTGCCACTATCAATCATCTACACTTCCAAGTATGCTTTCTCATTCCTTTTGACGTCTTTTCTTATAGTTCAAGTCATAAGATTTTTAAATTCCAATTTCATTGTCTCTTACTATGAGACAGGCACATTACCTAGCGGCACCCTTCCCAGTTGAGAAAGCCCCAGTGAAGGGGATAGCTGTAGATGAGGGGCTAAATCCTCGAGGAGTCTATGTTTCACAGCTCCTGAACTATCCAGTTCGAGGACTAGTTTTTGAAGGTGGAAATACCGTTAAAGATCTATCTGATGTTGTAGCTAGTTCTCTGGTTTTTCTCAAGAATAATAACGTCCCTTTCAAAGTTCTCATCGCTGAATGTGGGAGGAGGATAGGTGCTATTCTTTCTCATGAATATTTTTCGTTGTTTGGCAGGTTATGGTTTATATGAGTTTTGTAGTTTATAGTTGGACATCTTGTCTTTCATTGTGCTATTTAGGTTGTTATGTATTCATTTTAACACCAGGTGCATGGCTATTTGGTCAATTTGTAGCATAGAAACAATTTATTTTGATAACAAATCTAGCGTATGGTCTGTGGGAAGAGTCCAATCAAGTGTGCAATCATATGCGTTGGTTTCTCGGAAGATGCAATTTTTTTGGTGATTTAATTTTGTTACACTGGACGGCTAGACCTTAGCATAGGAAGGTGCAGATTTTATACAATCTTGGTTTTGCTTCTACGTGATCAAAATATGATCTTCTTTGTTAAAGACTCGTGATTCTTTATTTCCGAGTATTTTGCTGTCAACATTTGAATTCATGTTTCATGTGGCATCTAAAAATGTGATATACATGCTTTCTTGTTGGTAATAAACATACCAATGATTTGGTAGCACTTAAGGTGTAATTTGATGGTCTTTTTAAGCTTTCTTCTTACATTTTCCAGCAGAAGATTTGATTTGGTTGCTTTCTCTCTATAACTAGAGTTAGGCAGAGAGGCAAGCACTTGGAGAAGTGAGCCAGGAGATTCTTAGTGCTCAAGTAAATCCCGCGGCCTGGGAGATCAGCGGACACATAGTGCTGAAGAGAAGAGAGGATTTTGATAATGCTTTTGAAGCATGTGCATGGAGACTCCTCGCTGAGATTTCATTGTCAGAAGAAAGGTCCCAAGAGGTTATGGATTATATCCTGGAAGCAGCAGGCTTGTTTGAAGCACAAGTCAAAGAGAAATGCTTGAACAAGGGAGAAATGGTTCAAAATTCTGAGCCAACTAATCCTGGAGTCGCACCACACCTATGTCGAAATTGTCTAGTTCAACAATGAAGAATGGCTTCCAGTGGGGATTAAAAATTTTCCATTTATATAGTTTGTATAGAAGTTAGAATTAGTGTAGAATTTCCTCCCATATCCAATACGTCTGTTAAGTGACTACAAACTATTGATTTCCTTGGGATCCAATAAATTTAATGGTTTGAATTCTATATTGTGAGAATGGTAGATCTGTAATTATAGATGTATAGTTTATAGAGCTTAGGTTACTGAAGCTAATTTATCTCAAAGTAAATACGCTACTGGTTGATTGAAATTTTCTCAAGAATATTACATAATTAGATACAAACCTAACTAATTGTCCAAGAGTTCACTGATGTTTAATGGGTATTCTTGTGACTACAGCAATGCGTCGCCAGCTTCACCCAAATATGCACTAAATTTAGATCAGATTTCTGTGCAGCAATTGTGAAAAATTAGGGGTATCTGAGAGGAATCTCATGGTTATCCCTGAGTTGACGGTTAAACCCTATAAAAACAGTCAAGTGTCGATACCATTCAAGGTAGGCACATCAGAGCTCAATTACTGATACCAGCTCCAATTTAAATCCAATTCAAACCCCTCCAATTTATCATTCCGTTGACGAATTTCTGGGATTGTTTGAGTTACTCGCAAGTCTGTTAAATTCATGGTAATCCATGGCCCACTTTTTGCTTCTCTTACGAACATAAGGAGCTTCGACCCAACAAGGCATCTTGCCAAAGTATCACAGTCCGAATAACAGGTTAGTTTTTTTTTTTATTATTATTTGATAAGAAATAATTTATGTTGATAATTTTTTTTTAATACTAATATGATATACTTAATCTTTTGTTTACAACTTATGTAATAGAAAAGCCCATATGATTGTATATGAATTTAAAGGGTACTTTGATTAGTTTAGTTGATTTTGTCCCTAAATTTTATTACATTAACTTCTTATTTTATCATATGATTCATAACTAATTTTCTACTTTGACTCTACAATTCTTCACCACAAACGTATAATTATTCTGAGTGTCAAATGTTTAATTAGCTTAAAAGAGTTTGTACAAGAAAATAGACTTGCTTCCCTTCGTGCAATGCATCCTTCATTTAAAAATTTGATTGAAAATCATGTAAAAATTTAAACTTGTTAATTTATTATATATTTATTAATATATGCAATAAAAAATATTCATAAATATGTAAGTTAAATTAATTATGATTCAATAAAATATTCCACTAGAACCAATCAAGTCAATAGTTGATTTACTCAACTAAAATAAATAAATTATAATATTTTGATAATTTTAAATTATATGTCATTTAATCAAACCTCAAACTTAATGTTACCCAAAAAACAAAACCTGACTTAAAAAAATATAATTTACTCTAAATAAATTAAACATGTCATCTTCAATGACGATTGTCTCTCACAAATTTGTTGTCTTTAAATAATTATTCTTAATAAACAAAATGCAAATCCTTCTAAAGAATGATATCTTTATGAGGCTATTTTTGTAAATTATTTCTAGACATAAAATTATTCAATCTTTGTGGAAAAGATTTTTGGGTTTGAAAGCATTTTATAGTTTTCATTGCTCAAACTTGTGCCATCATAAAAGTGGATGACAACACAATAACAATTAGAGGGGTATAAAAAAATGGAGTGGAACAATTTCGAAAAGGACATTGAGACAAAATGTATGTCATAGCTGAAAAAGTAATGTAATCTAAAGTGCTTAATGGCAATGAAGATTATATCATCACCGGTCCTCAAAATCAAACACAATTAGAAGAGGGTACTTTAGCAAGCGTTTCCTCTCGTGATACTGCAGTAGGCATTCACAATGGCAATCAGACAAGAGGTCTTGACAGCAAAGGAGGTAAATCTCCTCCATAAAAGTATCAAGAAGTCAAAGTTAGGAGAGGTTTCTTTCTCAAAAGAAGTTCAACAAAGGTCAAGACTTGAACTATGGATGATTGATGAGAGTCCAAGAGAAGTTAAACTTAAGAAGCCTTTAGGGAAATGCTACTGCAATGGAGAGTTCATAGAGGAGGAAGGAAATGGGGAACTAGATTTAGATAGGGTGAATCAGACATTGCGTTACTAAAACCTGGGAAAGGGATCTCAATAGAGGTAGATGATATGGGATGTGCAAATTTCATTCTGTCAGAAAAGGAGAAGAGACTTAGGTGCCCATGAAGGAAAACCTGGATTTGAAACTTTAGAATAAAAAGGTTGCATATGGCTATATGTGGAAAAAATTGATGACAATGTGGGGCAAACAGGACAAACTTTTGTTTAAGATATAGGAAATCAATATTTCTTTGTAACCTTTGATAGTGGGGAAGATATGGAGTTCACTCTATAAGGGGAAGCTTGGATTATTTTTAATCATTACCTTTCCCTTCAAAGATAGGAGTAGGGGTAGGTATCGGTTCAAGTTGGTCGCCATTATGACCTGAACTAATTGAACCTAACCACCTTATTTTTCACACCAATACTGACCGAACTAAGTGTTGAATCCGAAAGCTTTGGGGAAATGTACATTTAGGTGGGTTTGAGTGGGTTCAAATGGGTTTGGAAATGCATAATCATTATGGACATCCATTTTGTATCCTTTGTTGCATCCAAGGACTATAAGAACTATCGACAAGACAAATAGGCTAGCAAAAGATATGGTCTTTTTACAAATCTAAGTTGAAAATCAAAATAAAGAAAAAGTGGAGAAAAAGGGCAAGTCTTATGTTAAGAGGTTGGAGAAGTATCGATGTTTATGACAGGACTACAAAAATCCAATCTATCACCAACTCCACCACCACTAATGCTTCCTATGCCACTAGTCAAATAATTATTAAAGGCTGGAAAGTATTGAGGGAGAGGAGAGGAGATTTAGGTTTAGCATGAGAATGATGTTATGTTGGGGTTGTTGAGTTGCAAAGAAGAGGAAGATAAGGTAAAAGAAAAGAGAGGTGGGAGTGAAGTCAGTGAAGGTTCGAAGAAGAGTTGGTGGGTAGAGAAATTATGAATGAAAAATAAAGAAGAAAAGATAAAAGGAGTGATAGAATACTCCAGCAAAGGCACGGTGGTGTGATGTGTGAGGTGGAAGTTGGAAATGTGATGGGAGAAAGGGGAATTGTGGTGTGTCAATAATGAGAAAGTTAAAGTTATAAGTGAAATAAAAAAGGTGAGAGGTGATGGTTGAGATGTGATGAGGGGAAGGAAAAAGTTAGTTTGTGACTTGTTAGTGATGGGAAATGGGAAAGTGATAAGAAAGCGCAAAAGTTAAAAAAACAAGAGAAGATATAAAGATAAAACTTTAGAAACAAAAGGAAGGAAATAAGAGTCATTAAGTTGAGGTAAGTTGCCATGGGTTTATAATGCACACCCGATCCTGATAGAATAAACTCGTTTATAATTTTTTTTAATTCTATTTAGCCCAAAATCTGACCTAAATTAACTCAAATGTAATTTTTTTACCGGTTTTACTTGGGTTCATTTGGTTTGGGCAGTTTATGCACACCTCTAGATGAGAGCTAGATTTTAACCCCTTTGAAACTAGCATTCAAAAGATTGCAATATAGGCTTGCCTACCAAACATGTCCATGGAGTTCTTTAATTCAACATTCTTGAAAGCTATTAGGAAATGGATTAGTAGAGTCTTGAAAGTAGACAAAATGAAAGCTATTATTTCAAGAAGGAGGTATGCCTAGTTATGTATGGAAGTGGATTTATCTTAGCCCTTAAAATCAATGCATAAGGTGGGAGGAATTCCTAAAAGAATTGAGTATGAGAGGTTCATTTAATCTCTTTTTAGATGTGGGAAATATGAACATAATCATGAAACTTGTCCTTCAACAAAAGCATTGGAGGTACAGGGGAAAGAGGAGAACAACAAATCCAACAAAATGATAGTGAAGGGATGATTAGGCGCTTTGGCCCTTGAATGGTGATCCAAAGGAATAAGAGAAGTAGAAATAGTAGTTATGGCAAGATTATTAGTGAAATGGAAGGTGTTCGAAGGCAAAAAGAGAAAGTTAGAAATGGCAAGTAGCAAGGACAAGGTAAAAGGTTAGGGGGTACATGGTTTTGTGCTTTACAAGGAAGATGACACTATAGTGAATCACGATACAAATGGGGTCACCACCAAGAAAAGCAGATAATGGCCAGGTAGTAAAGGTAGAACAAGGAAGGGATGGCAATAATTGATAACACATTTAATGGAAAAAGATTGAAAGAAAAGTGAAATAATAATCACAAGTCAAGATATGAAGAAGCTTGGGAGGATATCTCAAGCCAAAATTTAGAGAAGGAGTTGGAGCCCAATAATAATGTTCAAATAGGGAATATAAAGAAGGCCAACCTAGGCAATTAATGATAACAATTAAAACAGATGTTGTAGAGGCCCACAATAGTCTTAGGAAGCCCTAACAACCTTAAACCTAGAGCTATTAATTTTGGCCTAGACTGCCTAGTTCACCTGAAACTGCCCTAAAAAATTAAGGATTAGGTTCATAAAAATTTAGCGTAAAAAAATCTAGACTCTTTTGGTTTGACACCAAACCAAATTGGCCCAATTTTTAAAATTTGTCTTATTCACTTCAAAAAAGCATCTTTACTCTCTCCTCTTAATTCAAAACTTGAATTCCATACCCTAACTAAAATCTCAACTTGGTTACTTCAAATCTTCTCCAATCTAGCCTTCCTCTCAATTTGAGTACTGGAGTGTTGCCTTTGCCCACTTTTGCCACTTCAACATTTTAATTCAAAGCTTTGCCTTCGCCACTTTCAACCCTTGACCTAAAACTCAGCAACATCTTCTAAGTTACACTCCTTTTCTCTCTTCAATCTTCAATTCCTTGACTTTTTATTCTGTGTTCGCTTCAAAGAAAATGTAAAAAAGAGGCAAAATGAAGATACTGGGTCTTAAATTTCTTAATACTTTTCTTTTTCTATTGAGCTAGTAAATTGCCATTTGGATTAGTTGAAATCTTGATGACATGATATGGATTTGGGATTTTCATAAGCTATTTTAGATTTGTTGCAAAAAATTTTGTTTGATCCATTTAGCTTTGGTTTTGTGATTTTCTATTTTGTACATTACTTAGCTTCGAGTGCATGTTGGTGGTATATGGCATTTTTACTTTCTCATTACAATACTAAATAAATGACAATAATGTTATCAATATCTTTCTAGAAAGTGTGGATTCAAATTTTGGAGAAATGAAACTTATGAACATTAATTCGCTTGTTTTGCTTGAAGAAATGCATCACAAAGTCCTAAAATGTAATGAAAAAATTATTCTTAAAGATTAAAAATTTTAAAAGTTTCTGATTATTTTGATAATTTAGAAATTTTAGATAGAAAAATTTATATTAAATTATTATCTAAGTGTAGGTTTAGATTTAGGATTAAATTTATATTTAAGTTCAAGTTTTTGGCTAGGTTCAGGGTTAAGATCATATTTAGGTTTAGGTTTAGGATTAGCCCATTTAACCGCCAATCCTACAAGGTTAGGGTTAGGTTTAAATTTTTTTGACCTTAATTGCATTGGCCTAAGCCCAAACCAAGTCGAGCCAACCCGTTTGACAGCTTTACTCAAACCACACTTAGCTAATTGGGCCAATGGAAAATAGTGATTGATTCATGCATGGAAATTCAGGGCAGGAAAAGGAGAAGCTCTCGCCATAACCACCTAACTTTGTGATATAAGCAAGGGAAGATCAGAAGAGAGACATGAAATAGTACTGGAGACACAATTGGACTTTGATGGAAGACTAGCCTTAAATGGCAATATAGAGGTAGACACTTTCCAAAACTAAACTATACATGGGTTAATTTGTGGGGTGGAATCTAAGAGGTATAATTGCCCATGAATATCACACCTAGAACTATAGGGGTGGTGGGAACCGAAGATTCCCAAGCATGATACGTGACTTAAAGGTGATTTATCATAACTTGGACCAAAAGTGAAGAGTTTCCAAGAGTCATCATAGAAGTGTGGGACAAGGAAGTAGATTTAAAAACCAAACTCAGTAGGTTAACAGAGGATATTTTAGAGTGGAATAAGAAATCCATCAAAAATATATTTTGAAGAAAGCACTACTTATGAAACGGCTACAAGGCCTTGACAGAGGCCAGAACCCACTTGCATCATAGTAAAAAAGAAGACTAAGGGAAGATCTATGGGAATAATATAAGTTGATGTTAACTCAAGAAGAAGCCTTGTGGTATCAAAAAGCGAGAGTACAATGGCTTAACCCATGAGATAGAAATGTGCACTACTTCTATGTCTTTACTTTCACTTGCAAGTAAAAGAACAAGATCGAGGCCCTTATAAACAATGATGGGCAATAGGAGTAGGGGGAGGAAGCACTTAAAGAAATGCAAATTAATTACTTTAAAGCTCTGTACTAAAGTGAGAATTCAGATTGTAATGCATGGAAGTTTAAGTGTCACTTCCCTAGAATAGAAGATAAAGACCTTAGTCCATTGTATAAGGAGGTGGAAATAAGGAAATCCAAAACATTGTTTTCTTGATGGGAAGCCTAAAAGTTCTGGGCTAGACAAGTTTTAGGAAATAGTGAAGGGTTTGGTGTGTGCAACAATTAAAGAGATGTTCAAGAACCTAGAGGTAATTTCTAAGTTCAATGAAACTCTGCTAGTGATGATCCCTAAGGTTGAAGCACCATTGAAGATACCACAATTTCAACCTACAAGCCTTTGTAATATAGTCTGCAAGGTTCTCACCAAGCTCTTAGCAAATAATCTGAAAAATTCTTAGACAAATGGATTGCTCCCAATCAAAGTAGTTTCATTCATAAGAGGCAAGGTAGAGACAATATAATCATCACACAAGAACTTATTCACATCATGGAACACATGAAAAGGAAGAAAGGTTACATGGCAATCAAGATTAACTTGGAGAAAGCATATGATAGATTGAGTTGATACTTTCTAAAAGACACTCTATCGAACAAGGGCATTAAAAACAACCCAATGAATTTAATTTACAAGTGTATAGCTTTGGCATCAATGAATGTGATTTGGAACATGGATAAAACAAAGGTGTTCAACTCAAAGAAGGGAATTAAATAGGGGGACCCTTATTTATTTGTGCTATGTATCGGAAGGCTTGGACAACTAATTCATCATGAGGTGGATAAGGGGAACTAGAAACCTGTAAAAATTAAAAGGGGTGTCCCTTAAATCTCACACTCTTCTATGATGATAACTATCATGGAGAAAATATCAATTAAAATGGAATGGAGAACTTAGTCTAGATATTATGGCAATTCAAAATTAGAAAGATTAAACTCTTACAGGATTGTAGAAAAATACAAAATTGATCAAAAATGGATATGGGGGTGATAATGGACCCAAATAAACACTTATGGTCCCACCTCTACACAAAAGAACAACATAGAGAAAATAAGAGCATATGATTGACAAGATTGCATCAAGACTCTCATCTTGCAAATCTAAGTCAATTACAATGGCTAGGAGGCTAGCCTTGATACAATCAGTCCTGGAGAATATCACCATGTACACTATGAATATAACCACTATCCCAGTTGGGACACACGAGAGAATTGAAGGACAATGCCGTGGTTTTATCTCGAGATTAATATGTAAAAAGAAGGTCCACTTGGTGAAGTGGTCCAATGTTTGTAGCCCAAAAAGGAGTGATGGTCTAGGTTAAAATTCAGATAGGTTCACGTTCACATAAACGCCAACGGAGTTGCATAGGATTCTTGAGGAAGATAGCACAGGAATGGAATACTTCATGGGAGAGGGAAGTTAGCTAGGGTTAGTTGTTTGTACAGATGCACCAAAAAAAAAAAAAAATCAAACAGTTACTCAGCTACAAACATCGACAGCAAGTTTCATTGTTTGCTAAAAGTTAAAACATTATTCACTTTAATCATCCGTACTGGTGTACTATGTTGCAACCTTTGTTCTTATGATTAATTGGTTGATTATCAATAATTTATTAATACAAGACAAAATGACACATCATACTCGACTGCGGTAGCAACCAAAAACAACCAACACAAAAGTTGAGAAAACAGTAGAAAGAAAAGAAACAAACCAGAAATCAGCAGACTTGGGAGCCTAACACAACCCCAACCAACCTTTGTTTTTTTATATGTCCATTCAAAAATATAACATTAATATCGATCGAGGAACTTAATTATTTGTGAAAATGAGCTTTTAAAAAAATAATTAGAGGTACAATTATGTGAATCACCAAAACAAGATAATTATCTGAATTGATTTTTATTTTTTATAAATGTTATAATTGATCTTAAAACAAAAATCTTTTCGTTTTTAAATATTTATATTATGCTTCTAAGAAAACTATTCTTGTTTAATTCATTAGACTTATGTGTAGGACAACAGGGGTATGTTTAAGAGAAAAATTTAGAGAACAAAAATAGTTATTCTTATAATATAACTATACTCTTATAACAGTAAAACAAAATTAATATTTAATCTTATTTAGAATTTTTAAAAAAGTCAACAATAAAACAGTTTGCACTTTGGACTAAGAATTTAGACAATGAATATTTAGTGACAGGAGTGACGGGAGTGACGAAAGGATTAGGCGTAGGGGACCAGAAGAGGACCTACAAGTTACAACTACTAAAAAACTGGGAAGCAGTTGCCCCAAAAGGGCCGGTACTATTAGTCCGAGTCTTTGACCAGAACCAATTCAAACTTCGCGCTGCGCTGTGCCCAATCAACGCATCTACGCGGCTCGCCAACTATTTCCTTTTCCCAGTTCACCTCAATTCATTCAATTCCATAGTGGTTGCCCACCCATAACTTCTCACGCGTTTCCGTTTCTTTCATCGTTTTAATTTGAGAACAAAAAGAAGACCCATAATTCCAAACCACCAATAAACTTGACGTCTTCAACGCTAAAGGAGGAAGACAACTGCAACCAATCATCTCATGTGCAAAAAGCAAAAGAAAAGCAACCAAACCATATGGCACAGAGCATATTCTTTTTCTTTTTCTTTCTTCACTTTTTACAAATTTAAATTTAAGTTGTCTTCCACTTTTTTTTATTGTCTTTATTTTTCTTAAAATAATTTTGTAAATTTCAATGCATGAGACTAATTAATTAAAGGCAGTCAGTTTTCTTCAAGCGGCAACAGAACAGAACCCCAGGTTTTCAGATGAAAAAATTACCGGCATTTAATCAAACTACTTCTACTCCTATCTATTCCTAACAAGCTAAGAACTAAAAGTCATAGCAGAGATGAGTATGTACAGCAGAATATTTTGAGATTCGCTTCGCTTCCATTCGATTTGATTCGATTCTACGCGCGAGTCATCATCTTCTTGAACTCCTCAAAATTCACGTTTCCATCGCCGTCCGCATCGACGGAGCTGATCATCCTGCTGCAGTCACTCAAGGAGCACTTCTCCCCCAGCTTCCTCAGCACCGAGTGCAGCTCACTCGCAGAGATCTGCCCGTTCTTGTCCAGGTCATACAAATCGAACGCGTCCCGGAGCTCCTTGGAGTCCGCTGAGCCGGCGCTGCAATTGCCGTCGGCGTAGTGGAACTCGGTGAACTCCTTCAGATCAATGTAACCGTCGCCATTCTTGTCAATCTCCTCCATCATACGCTTCACCTCCTCGGACGTCGTTTCGGAGTCCAGCGCCTGCAGCATCTCCTTCAGCTCAGTGCTGGAAATTCTCCCGTCGCCGTTCTTGTCAAACTTGTTGAAAATCTTCTTCACCTCTTCGTCCATGGCGTGGCACTCACACTCACAGTATCAGCAGACCAGGAAATTGCAGAATCTCAAGTTGCAGAGTGGAGAGAGTTTAGTTTCTCTCCTTTTGCACGCAAATAGGAAACGACGTGCATTTATGTTTACGCGGTTTCCTTCCTCGACGCGTTAGGGGGAAGAAAATGCAATGTTTTGCGTAAAGACCAATTTTGGCGTTGAGCGAGAGGCGATACTGCATTTCAAGTAGTGACGTGGCTGGGAGGTAGTTAGTTTCCAATAGGCTTCGAACGCGTGCCGGGTATCACGGGATCCCTGGGCGTGGAAGCAATCATGGTTAGTCGCTTGCCATTGGGACACTTACCTGTTTGCGCGTGGTTCTTTGTTTTTAATTTACCAACGAGCTTTATCTTTTTCCACAAAACATCAAAAATTAATGGTAAACGCGTGGACTGATTTTTTTTTTTTTTGGTTGCTACAAAATTGAAGTAAGCGCGTCTTCGGAGGGACCAAAAAGTGTGACCTTGCGATTTCTTCCTCTTCATTAACGTGACGTTGAAATGTGACGTTGAAATGAATTCACTTGTGATACACAATTTACTGAGTTTTTATAAAGTATATATTTATTTTATTTTTATATAAATTTTATTTTATAATATTTTAATTATTTAATTTTATAAATTAAATCATAAAAATCAATTTTTTAAAAATTATAATATTATTTTATTATTTTATAAATAAAATTTTATTAAATATTTAATTAAAAAATTTTAAATATTAAATTTATTCAATATTATAAACTAAATTAAATAATAAATTAATAAATTCAGCTTTGTTAGTATAGTTTAACAACATATTTATTTATTAGAGAAAAAAATTTTTACAAAATATTTACTCAATAATTATTAAATTTATTATGTTTATAATTTAATTTATGAAATTTAATAATTTAAATTTTTATATAATTATTTAATAAAATTGAATTTCTAAAAATAATAAAAGTATTTTATGAGATTTGTTTTTCATTATAACAATAGAATTATATGAGCAGCACCTATCTGAGGCATATTCGGTTTTCACGTGATACTCCTATTACAGATTGAAATAAGAGCATCGCAATGGTCGTCGCTCTTTCTGATGGCATATTGAATATAGGCAATTAAGTATTTAAGTCCTTATAATAATTGAAAGATGCATCATGGGAAGGCAACATTGAGTGGTTGTTTGGATGTAGTAACAACAGAAAAATATTGAGAGGTTGTTTGAGGATAGAACCACATGGTGAAAAACAATTTTATATTTGATTTTGTTAATTAGTTTTATAAATAAAATTTTACTGAAAAAATTAACTGACTTTATTATAATGTATTTTTAATAAATAAAATAAACAATTAATAAATATTCATATGTAAAGATTATGTGCTTTTCTGTATTAACTGTAATTTTTTTAAGAATATTTTTATTTTTTAAATAAAAAATTAATTTTTTACAAAACAAAAAATATAAACAAAGAATTCTTCCCGTCAAAAATGATTTCAAGGTATTGACTGTAGCTAGATAGCTAGCATTATACCTTTTATTAATTCGTTGGTACGAATTAATTGTGTACTGGAAAACCTTCCTTGCCATAGCCCCTTCAAGTTCTGCAAGGAGTGTACCTATAGGTAATACGTGTAGCTTTGGCTGTGTAGGAAGGTGACAAGCAACCGAATAAGGAAGCGACGTGCATATATATATATATATATATTTATATGTTTGTGAAAGACAACGTCAACCGGACGAGAACGAGTAATGAGTTTGTCCTGGTTTCTGTGGTCTGTGCCAGAGCCTGCGTGGTCCTTGTTACAGCACTGACATCTGCTGTACGCATACTTGTGAAAAACAGAACAAAACGCGGCAAAACAAGGCAATTCAACAGCAACCTTAGACCTAATTGGCAGTTACTGTGGGAGATATGGCAGGACCCATTTAATGTCTAGGGGATGAATGTCAACCACGTGGCCAGATTGCATCGTCTAGCATCCTCTACACATGCTCAGAGCATATGTACCGGAAAGTTAGAGTGTTAAATCGAAGAAAAAGATATCGAATTAAAAAGAAAAAATAATAAAAATTTATATATTAAATATAATTATAAAGAAAATTCATTAAAATTAATAAAAAAATTATAGGACCCAAATCCCATGTAATATATCTTGCTGTTTATTTGTTTTTTTTGTATGCATGTCTTTTTTATTAATATTTCATTTGTTACTAAATAATTATCTTTTAAGAAATGTGTACAAGAATTAAGAAACTAATTAAATTATTTTGATATAAAAAAATTTTCTTCACCAAAATACATTGTCCATATATGGAAAAACTTAAATATATTAAAAGTCAATAAAATAAATATTAAGAGATTCCTAATTGGTTGAGTATTTAATTAGTAAGAATAAAAGTAAAATTAAAAAAAAATTAATGAAAGCTTAGTTTTAGAAAAATATCACTTAAAATGGAATAAAAAAGTTTTTAGAAAGATTATTATTTAAGAATGGAGGGAGAAGTAAATAACAACATTAAAATTGCAGGGGAAGATGGTAGTTAATGGCTATTACTCATGTGACCTTCCACGCGTTTAATTATGTGGCTCGAGAATTACCTACCACGCGCATGCATCAATCATCACGAATATGAAGTTGCCAGATGGCATTAATTGAAAGTCTTGGACGCGGTTTTACTTGTTCGTTTATGTTAGGCCATGTTTGGTTGGCCTAACTAATGGAAAACTACTTTTCTTCTGGCCACAGCTTGCTTTATCATGTGTTGTTGCTTAGTGCAAAGATAATTCTGCAAAGACTAACACGAGTTGACATGAGTAAAAAAATTAAAAAATTTTAAGTATATTATATTAAATTTAATTTAAGTTGTATATATAAAAAAAATTTATTTAAAAAAATTATTTCTTTTAATGATCTTTATTTTTCAAAAAATTTATTCTTGACTACCAATTCAGAAATACCAAGAGTAATAAGAAAATAAAAGAAAGATATACTACTATGAATGCAATTGTCTAGGTAATAAATGTTTTGAAAGGTTAATACAAAGATAAAAATAAAAATGTTAAAGTAGATAAGTAAATATATAAAAAAAGATAAAATTTTGATTAATTATATTTAGAAGAGAGTTGGTGTGATTCTTGTTGAAGAAAGAATGATAAATATTTAGTTATGATAATTTGAGTATGTGAAAAAAAAAATAGTAAGAAATTTTAGTAAAAAATGTTAATTAAATAATTTTTAATTCAATAAAAAAATTAAAAAAAATACTTAAAAAGTTATTAAAATTTTTTTAATTAAATAATATTTTAAAAAATTAATTTTAAAAAAATTTTATAATAATATTTAATTCAATCCTTATTTATTATTGTTTTACTAATATAAATGCAATCGTTTGGGTAAGTTAGTAGTGGTGGGCATAATCCGGCCACCCAGATGAGCCTAACCGAAACCAACGTTCAAGATACTAAATGATCGGGTTGGTTCTGAAACAAACGGTTGCGGATGGTTTATGTCGATTGGTTTGGGTTTGAGATTTTTTTCACCTAACGTGACCCGGCCCTAGCCGACCTTCTTCGCAGATTCATTCTCATATTTCATCAATTCTTCTCAACATCCCAAGATGACAACCCACTTGTTCTGTTATAATCCTATTTGGTCTCACGCTTTCGGTTTTAGTACATGCAGACAACACACTACTCCTTCACTCAAGTGAACAACATCCTCGCCACCACCCACAAAGTCACCCCCTCTGGCCACTTCTCCCACACAGCCTTCCGCGTCTTTTAGTGCGTCCTTTGCAAAGTCTCGACTGTTTCACTACTGCTTTATTACCCCGTCAATTTCTTTTTATCTGGACCTGCTGTTCCCAATCGAGAAATGTTGGATTGACACTCTGAGCTCTTTCATCTAGCTCAATAAGGAACTTCGGAGGTGCCATGTCTTCTTCAAGGTAACTGTGCAGCTCATATATGCCCCTTGATTGTTGCGAGAATTTGTTGTTTCCACAGCAAGTAGTTGCCAGAGTCCGGCTTTACGTAGATCGAATGAGCAAACATGACGGGCGTTGGGCCCGCGGAAGAGGACGACAGTGAGCCATAGTTGATCGCCGTTAGAGCTTTAATATCATGTTATGGTCTGAGCAATTGTCGAGAGAATTTGATAGTGAGGATTGGACTGAAAACTGAAATGAACCTTGATTAAGCAATTAGGTTTACACTGTTCATCAAAGATTATTTAATTTCCCAGCCTTTTGAAATCATGTTTAAGGCTAAGATCAATCATGCTGCTGGTGTGCCGTCTTGGATTCTCAAATCACACACCTTTTTATGGATGTGGTGAAACCAAAGCCAGTTGTTCTTTTTTTTAACAACTTCAGAAAATAAAATAAAGATCATTATATATATATTTTATAAATCAAATAAACGGAGCTGAGAACACTTAATCCAAGGCCCAAACATGCATTAGAAACTAGTGTAGTGAACAAATTAAAAGAATAAAAAATAATTACCTGTATACCTAAAACTATTTTGATAAATATCAGCCTCTATATTAATTATGCAAACAAAATATCATTGCTAAACTGTTTTATTTAACTTTTCATCGTTATCTAGCGTAGGCAGCATATTGTACTTGCCTAAATTCACGAGATAAATTTTGTAAATATATTATTCCTTTTATTTTATAAACATGACCACCACATTTTAAGGCTATGAATACAAATATCCAAGCTAGTATCAACTATTTACCGGTAGCAAATATACAGGTTGATCAAAAGGGGGTGGGCTAAGAGGATGAGGTGAAGGATTAGGAGATGGTTATGGAAGTGGGATGAGGGGCGAGGGGAGGATGTTAATACTTAGGTGTGTGTATCATAGCCATCTACAGCTTTATAGGAGAGGTAATGGATTGGGTGAGACTAGTGATGGTGGTCTTTGAGGGTCGGGTTCCTACACTTATCCTGTTGTTGGGTGTATCAGATATCATTTTAAAAACATAGAACCTAACATCTTATATTTATAAAGACAACAATCAATATGGAGCATCCCACTAACATGTCACAATTTGGTGCAATATCACATTGCTTTTCACGTTAGCAACCAGTTAACCACTTTCTACATTTAGAAAGCTTTCAAAAATTCATCCAATCAAAATAATCCTTCTTTGATGTATAATACATCTTTAACTATAGTTGGAGTACTGCTAGATAGCATTCTCCTGTGTTTCTTGGTTCTGGCGTCCTTTTATTGTTTTAGAGCCATCTATATATATGCATTTGTAGCTTTGTGGTCAATTTTTAAAAAAAGTAGTTGGCTTTAATGGCACTATTAATTACAATGCATGCGTTGATTATGAATTCAAATGAGAGTCCTGCTATATATACATTCTTAAAAATATGTATTGTTTGCTTTTTATTATTTTAAAAAAAATTTTAAAAACATAAAGAAAACGTATCTTTAAGGACGTAGCACTAATATTACCATTCAAATGAAGATCATCAATTGGTTGTAGTTGTGGCAATTTATCTTTTCTATAAGCTACACTCATTTAATTTTTTTCATTTATTCTACAAAGGATTCCCTCGTTCCTACATCGTTCCTTTTTCTCCTCTCTTTCTTTGATTCCTTCTCCCTATTCTACATTCTTGAAACTTCACTTTCTCATTCTCTTCTTCCTTCTTTTGAAATTTGTTGTGATGTTGAGCAAGAAAAGAGGTTTGATTTGGGTCCCAGGCGATGACCAATGAGGGAATTATCAAGGAAGCTTGGCAGATTGTCAATGATAGTTTTCTTGACACTGGTAGCCAGAGATCTAGCAGGTAACTTCACCAACATAAAAATTTTGTAGCCTTCAACTATGTACCATTTTTTTGTCAAAATTTTTTACATCAAATTTCTACAACAATTAACAACTGCCCAATATTTTTAATCTTTTGGTGTAGCTTCTTAACTTCATCATCTTTTTTGTCTTCATAAGAAATCTTGCTTTTGTATTGGTAGTTTATTTCTTCTCAAACTTGATGTGTACTTGCTGCTCAGTTATGTTTTATATTTTTTTATGTTTTGTCTTGAATACTCCGGTATAAAAAATTTTAGCAATTTAGAATGGAACTGTGGACCTTTAATTTAGTTTGAAACTCAAAATATTATGTTAGATATTTTTTTGGCTTCGGAGAAATTTTCTGGACTAAGGAGGAAGCACTAAGTGAATAATGTGTCAAACTCTAATTTAGTCTAAAATTTTAGAAAAAGCATATTAAATCATGATAGATCTTAAAAATAAAAATGAACATGTAATTAAATTTAAAAACTTTTATGTTTAATTTTAAAAATTTTCGGAATTAAAATAAATCAACAAAAAGGGATTTTTAAAGACACTTTTAATCATTAAATTATATATTTTTTTATTACAATATAGGAGATTAATAATATAATAAAAATTTATTAAATTTTAAAAAATAATGTGTAGAGCCCAAACCGAGACTGCCACTCTCTTTTTTTTCTTTACTATTGTCCATCAGGTGGTGTACTGTGTCAACCAAAAATAAAGGCAAAGTAGAGAAGAACGCAACAACGGCCTTAACTAGTTGGTTGGGATTCAATGGTGCCGCCCTCATTTAATGCACTCAGAGCACAAAGACAGACATGATGGACAGAAATGATGATGGATGCTGGCAGTGCAATGGAGTGTGATTTGAAAGGGCAAAAATGGCCAAAGAGCTTCGCGCCTCATAGAGAAGGGACCCGGGTCTAGAGCTCTAGAGCTCTATATTAAGGGGATTGGCTTGGAAGTTTTGGCTTAGAGAATCGAGGAGACAACCGAGACTTGGAGACCGGAGAGAACGAGGGAAAGAAACACCCACTTCACTAAACACAAATTGAGAGAAGTCAAGAAAAGAGGAGCGGCAGTGAACATTGGGGAATGGGAACTAGCCTCCTGAGACCGAGAAGAAGCACTTGCTGAAAATTTTTCATATAATCAAAATATAATTTAATCGATTTTGTAAACTAAAATTTAGTATACAAGTTAATCAATCAATCAATCAATTTATTAACGTACCTGAAGGAATTGCATCTTTCAGTTGCTCTAAAGATTGATTCGGTTGGCAAGAGAAGAGCTGAGGATGTTGAAGGAATTTTCTTAGCGTGAACAGTAGACGAGTGAACAGTACCTACAGAGAAGGAAACGAAAGGGTGCGTACTATTCTCCTTATCTGATTATGCGTTTTACCAACCGATATATATAAATATATAACAATCCATATATCTGTGTATTAGATCAATGGGACACTAATACTGCATAACAGATGAAGAGTAGGGACCCCTTCATTGTAATAATACGAATTATATTATCCTTTCCATCATGGATAATATAACAAGGCTCACAAACACAAAAGTCCACAACAAAAGTAATAAACCAAGTCTCACATTAACAAATATTAATCTGAGCTTTATTGATAATTTTATATATCCATACTTGACATATGTAAGTCTATAATTTAAAAGGATATGTTTACTTCAAAATATTTATTTATTGAAAAAAAATATCTAACAATCTCCCACTTGGACGACATATGTCAATATTTTAAAATATAATGCTCCAAATTAATATTATCGAAAGTGGCCACACAATGTCAATAGTGAGACAAGTAATTTGAATTACACCAAATCTTAAGTCCAAAATGAGACAATAAGTATCCAACAATGTAAAAATATATCCGATAGGGATACTAAGATCATACATGTCAAAACACCTATAACCCCGGTGACTTAAGTAAGAGTGGACATGTGGGATAAGAATTTGCACCACAAAAGTAGAACATGTGCAATCCTTTTAACAAAATGGTCCTAGCATCCAAGATGCGTACTGAGTAACAACAATATCTTAGTATCACATAATTGAGACTACAACAAAATGTCTCCAGTGAGATCAACATCAACATTATATAACAATACTGCACGTAACAATATCTGTGGTATTAGTTACAATAATCAACAATAGTGATTATTTTATAATCATCTCGAGACATATAACATTACTACAGTACAATTATAACAATCCCCCATTAACCCGAAACATCACATATGTTTCACAACACCCATACGGGTTACGTGTTCTTAAAACACTTTAACTGTTAAGCCTTTGGTTAGTGGATCAGCAATCATAAGCTTAATGCTTATATGCTCAATGCAAGTCTATTTTTCTTGTATTTTCTCTCAACCAAATTGATATTCGACCTCAAAAATGTTTAGTACGTGCAGAATTTTAATTGTTCTGAGAGAAACATATAGCAGCAGAGTTAACACAATAAATGGTCAGAGGCCTATCAATACTCTTAACAATACGGAATCCTGAAATCAGGTTCCTAAGCCATATGGCTTTACGAGTAGCCTCATAACAATCAATATACTCTGCTTCCATAACTGAAGTCGTGGTAAGAGTCTATTTAAGACTCTTCCATGCAACAACTCCTCTAGTCATTATAACAATATATCCAAAATGGATTTATTATTATTTGTATAGCCTGCATAAATAGAATAAGTATATCCAGTAACCTCAAGATGGCTAGATCTACTGTAAGTGAGCATGTAGTCTTTGGTACTTTAAAGATACCTCATAACTTTCTTGACTACTCTCCAATGCTCACGGCCATAATCACTCAAGTATTTGCCAAACACACTAATAGCATAAGAAGTATCTGAACGTGTACATACTTGAGTATACATCAGGCTGCCAACAACAGAAACAAATGGGACATTACTCATTTCAACTCGCTCAACATCATTCTGAGGACACTGGGTTCTTGAAATTTTTTACCTTATAAAATAGGTGCCACAAAAGGAGAGCAAGATTTCATATTAAATCTGCTAAGCACCTTCTCAATATAAGTCTTTTTAAGACAAACCAAGAATGCCCCGAGATCTAGCACAATAGATCTATATGCCTAAAATAAAAGAGGCACCACTAAGATCTTACATATCACAATGGCCTGACAGCATTTATTTTGTCTCTCAAAATAGACTTATATCATTATTGAACAACAAAAAATTGTCATTAAACGTGCAACACAAGAATCATGAAATTGCTCTCACTAAAGTGTAGATAACTACACTAATCAACAGAATTTTCATCTTCATTAAAGCCAAGCGACATCACAATATGATCAAAATTAGATATCATCGCTTTGAGGCTTATTTCCAACATTTTTTTTTATTAACGGCAATAATAGGGTCACATGCATCACGGCCCATTACACATAACGGGTGATCCGATAGGTCCATATTCACTCAGCCCATCACCTAAGAGGTGATCCCATGCCCAGCCCAAGGAGCACGGGTTTCTCAGGTAGCAACTCTGCTGAACATGGCTTAGGTTGATCCCAGCCTTATAACAAAACAGTAGAATAATGGGCCCTACTCTCATCACCTCAAAGTTCACACAGAGGTTCAATTACACCTCTACCCAGTTAGCCGTTCCATATGGCTTACTGTGCATTCCCAACTTCGAGTCGATAGCTCAGCAAAATATCATTTCTATCTAATACGAGAAGCATCATTACTGATGCTTAACCAAGAACCAAGCTTCATAACAATAACAGAGAGCATCATCAGAGTATCTCAACTCATCTCTTGGCCAGAAGGCAACAAGATGGAAGAAAACCTTGCAAAACTCGGAATTAGGTTTCCTTCTCTTACCCAAAGTATGCTCCGAAAGATTTACCAATGCCGACTTGAAAGGATCAAGGTACTCACACGTCTAGGCCTTCCTATTGATGTGCGATGGATCATTAAAGCCAAAGTACGCCTAGCAGGTGAGTTTCCAAATTCACATGTTAAACATCTTCCAGGAATGGGAAGAAGCTCTTACTCCAAAAAATGAAGAGCAAAACGGATGGAAGTCTGTTACAAGTGTGCAAGATGGACTTGCAATTCATGTTGCAAAGGTAAAAGAATGGTTTCTGCAAATCAAGAAGAAAAAATCCAGTTCATTAAGGATGGACTGAGTAAAGAGTCACTGGATAACATTTTTCAGACTCTTGAGATGCATCCTAGTGGACATGTTCACTGTGTTCTTCTTGATTTAGCAAATCTCTTCCACAAAGAAAAGAAATGCTATCAACTTGAGAATCAGATGTTAAACTATCCAGTTTGCCAATTTATCAAAAAATTGGATAAAGAACAAAATCTTTATCCATGAATGGCGTTCAATCTGAATAACTAGAAGAAGAAATGAACCAGAACCATTGTACAGTAATCATGGTATTCAACCTTCTCCTTCCTCATTTTTTTTAATACATCTGTCAATTTCACTATTTGTTCCTTGACTCTGCATGCATAATTACAACAATTTCAATAATAACTGTACAATTATGTCGTCCCCTTATTAACCACTGATGCAACTGTCAGTCTTACTGTTTACTTTTGACTTTGCGTGTAAGATTTTAAACAAATCGGCGCCGTATCTCTTTACTGCCAGTGACTTTATGACTTTTGCATGTTATCACTATCCGACGTCCTTGCATTATTAGTGCTTTAGGACTTTCTTGCACGGTACCCTTATCCAAGATCCTTTCATGATCAGTGTTTTATGACTTTTTTGCCTTATAATTAAAACTTTTCTGACCATAATTTGATCACATGACTCTCTGTCACTTTCTTTACTTACAAAAGGCACTCTCGCATTTGCTCATTCATGCATGGCTGAAAAAGGAAAGGAACTAATGGCATCATTAAGGCACAGATTCTTAACTATTTGTGTCTTTGGTGGTTCCAGTCTAGGAACAGATAATGAATTCATGCACATAGCCAATGACCTAGGTAAGGTGTTATCAGCCAAAAAAATATAAATGGTATATGGAGGAGGAATACACAGCTTAAGAAGATGTGTAGCTGCAGCTACAATTATTGAAGAAAGTTGTGTATTAGGCATCATCATAAAAGAGCTGGCTGAAGATACACATAACACCTACACCTACGATACTGAGATAAAGGTTTCAACCATGCATGAATGATTCAGACACATGCTTTGCTATGCTGAAGCCTTTATCACATTATCTGGGAGTCTGGACACATTAGAAGGAATTACCAGTGTAACATTTTGGACCAAATTACCCTATCATAGAAAACCATTAGGATTATTAAACATTAACGACTTTTATGATGGTCTATTGTCCTTTTTAGATCATGCTGTGGAACAAGGCTTTATACCTCTAGAGGCTCGTCGTGCCATCATAACAGATTCAAATGTTGATCAACTTATCGATTGACTATAAATCCTTGCATTTCATCCTCATATAATGGTGAAACAAGTGGCTTCGGAACCTCCAAGCAATAGTAGGAAGCGTAAACTCGATACTAACCTTCGACTGTAACATGTCATGTTCTCATGGTTTTGCTTTTACTTTCTTGTAGGTATGTAAATAAAAGCCCATGCTTATCTTTAGAAAGTACTAGGATAGTGTTTAAGAAGGTTGGTTCAACTTATCGAGGTCATAATGTAAGGGATGGCAGAGTAAAGAGTAATTTTTAACTCTTGATACACATTCCATGACTCATAAGAAATATCATATGCATCTCTTGTGATCTGAACATCATATATGCATGTCTTTCATGTAGTCTCATGACATCATGCATAATGAATGCCTTTGCATGTCATTTCATTTCTTTCCCTTTTATATCAACTCTTTGTCTGATATTCAGACACTCAAGAATAACGTATCATCACAAAAGGGAGTTAACATCAAGGCAAATAGAATCACAATAACCTTTTCATACATTGGTGCATTCACATAAAGAGCCACATCACATGCATAATAGCAAGATTTACTTTTAAGCTTTCAACCCAGTCCTCAGAATTAGTCCCAATCAACATTCTCATAGAATTGAATTTCATAAAGAAATTCACTGGAGGATATACACATAAGAGTTAGAGGAATATCATATAATCAATTTCCTCAATTGTCCAATTAACTGGGCAAGTAATTGGACATGAGCCCTTATGCCACTGTAATCCCGCCTAAGGGTCCTGAATTATAATGCGTAAGTATGCTCCACAACCATTGCACATTATGTCACTTAAAATTTAACACCGATAGGGCATTTAAAATTTTAAGAACATAATATCAATGTAATCAAAAATTTTCATAATGCTAAAATATATCACCAAGTGCACTCCGATAGGGTGTGTCGTTCAATGATAACATTTACAGCATTTCAACTACAAAATGTGTTTGGAAATTTATGAAATGATTAGTTCCCGCAATAGACGAATTTCTAACCTTACAAAAGCAATTTCAGATATTCAAATTTCCAAACATTAGCCCAGTTTTCTTCAGATATAACAACAAATGCGATTTTCTTAATTATAACACAAAATATAAATCAAAACATATCACATATTCACATCAAAAATTTAGAATGCATATGAATCATGTTATATCTGATAATATATTCACTATAATTTGTATAATAGTACCAAAATCTTATACCAAAAAATTTAACACCAAATTGGAAAAATACATTATCATTTTTATCAAAAAAACTATTGAAAAATTCAAAATAAATACTTTGGTGCGTCAAAAAATTCTGAAAAAATCATCATTGAACTCAGTAGGGAGCGTGGAGTGGAAAAGTGGTGAGAAGTTGCCATAAATAGGTAGCCCGTGCACAGACATGCCACCCATGCGAGTGGGAGAGCGCTAGTGGGTTGGATCTCTCCTTCTTCACCCAGCTGGCTTGCAATCCAGGTCGTCCCGACCCGGTTCTAACCTAGCAACTCCAAATCCTCCTTTCTCCACCGTTTTCATCGATCCTTATCTCCATTTGCTCCTAAAGAGATTTTCTAACATGATTTGAGGTTCAAATTTGCCAAAAATCGGCCAGAAACTCGAGATCGAGGGAGACAAAATGGAACCATCAGCCATGGCTGAAAATGTAGTAAACGGCCGCGGTTTCTCCCTTCCAAGCCATCAAAACGACTCTACACTTCATAAGGAAGCTCATACATGAGTCTGATCTCGACGAAAAACCTCAAAACACGAGAGTTTCGAGAATTTGCAAAAATGGGTCGTTTTGCAAATAGTAACTTTTCTTGGGCAGAAAATGCAAAAATTGAATTCTTGCATAACAACGGACAAAACCCAAGTTTCAATTGATCTAAAACATATCCAAATCATGAATAAAAAATTTGGCAAACTCAACACAATCACCCAAGCTCAAACTGAAAAACGAACAGCCAATTTCAACAACTTGCAGCATAGATAAGGTTAGCAGAAGGCTCTGATACCAATTGCTGAAAATTTTTCATAAAATCAAAACATAATTTAACCGGTTCTACAAACCAAAATCTAGTATACAAGTTAATCAATCAATCAATTTATTAACGTACTTGAAAGAATTGCATCCTTCAATTACTCCAAAGACTGATTCGGTTGGCTGGAGAAGAGCTGAGGATGCTGAAGGAGTTATCTCAGCGTGAATAGTAAACGAGTGAACAGTAATGAATAGTACCTACAGAGAAGGAGGCAAAAGGGTTTGCACTATTCTCCTTGTCTGATTATGCATTTTGCCAACTGATATATGTAAATATATAACGATCCATATATCTGTGTATTAGATCAATGGGATACTAATACTATATAATAGATGGACAGTAGGGACTCCTTCCTTGTAATAATACGAATTATATTATCCTTCCCATCATGGATAATATAACAAGGCCCACAAGAACAAAAGTCTACAACAAAAGTAACAAACTAAGTTTCACATTAACAAATATTAATTTGAGCTTTATTAACAATTTTATATATCTATACTTGACATATGTAAATCCATAATTTATAAGGATATATTTACTTCAAAATATTTATTTATTAGAAAAAAATATCTAACAACATTAACTAGAAAGAGACCCAAGATAAGGAAATTTGTACCAAAAGAAGCAAAGGAAAGGGTCCAAATAGAGAAGCTGAGAGTGGATGATAGAGGTATGCCCATCCCTTACTAAGTCTATCGTCAACCCCTGTTTTCTTCGTGTTTCTGTTATGGTTTGGTCTTCTTAGATGGATGTCACTTGACTACTATGACAAATGAATGAGCTTTCGGTGAAGTTTCGAGTTTTGCATGCTTGAATATCATTTTACGCTGCTCTCTCTTTATGTCATGGTAGCAGCATTGGTGCATCACTGCCGCTGATGGGTCACTTGTGGTGGCAAAAGCCACCACAGGTTGGGGTGACTCCAGGTCACGAAATGCAGGGCACAGGATTGCCTTGCAAAACTGCACCTTTGGATGTAGTTTTGGTGAAGGTTGCATTGCACCTAGCAAAAATAAATCAAAAATATTTTTTATTCTAAAATATAAAATAAAAAATTACCACTTAGTTCTAAATTTTTCACAAAAAAATTGTAATATTTTTTATTTTTAAGTTTGATAAAAATATGTACATTTAAGATGTATTTTTAAGTATAAATTTTTCTTCATTTTATTTAACTTTATAAAAAATTCAATTACATGGGAATGAGAGGCACTGGCTTCAGTTTGGTCTGGCCAAAATCTCCTATCCTATTTTTTGATGACATGATTAATATAAATTTATCTTTTTTCAAAAAACTCTTCAAAATTTAAAATATTTTTAAAAATCTTAGCCATTTTAGGTATTTTTTTAAATTCCAATCTAATTAGGTTAGATTCTTGTCAAATTAAGTATTTTCTTAAATCTCAATTTAGATAGGTCAAATCCTAATCAAACTAGGTATCTATTAAAATTCACAAGTCTTAATTAAGTTTAGGTAACTAATTTCAATATAAGTTCTAGACAAACTGGGGAACAAATTTTTTCTTTTTACAATAATGTTTAAATGTCACTTACCATTGATAAATTATGTTTGATCACATGTAAGCACAAAATGAGACAAATAAAAATTAAAAAATAAATAAATTTATTTTTGAATAAAATCAAAGCATAATGTTAAAATTAAAATATAATAAAACATCAATATGATATTGAAAAGACATTATAGAGGTATTAATTTTTTTTTACACTTAATCAATCTCTAAATCTAATTTTTGTTATGCAAATTTATCTTTTGATGGTTGATTTTACCATTTAAAATTAAATTAATTGCGATTCTTAAATTCTCAAATTTTCATGATATTTTTCACAACCCCATTTTTTCAAAACCTCTTCTTTAAAATTATTTCTTAGTCTTCATTCTGTGCGTGATGTCAACATGGAGTAATTTTTTCTTTATTTTTTTTTTTTTTGTTGTTACATATGACTCCTTAAGAAAGAGTAGAAGTGAGGATGTTGAGATAAAGATTCGAACCTACAGCACCGCAGGTGTAAAAGTGGAGATGTTGGGATAAAGATTCAAACTTGTAGCACCGCAGGTGTAGATGCCATCATATGCTGCTGAGCTAAATGCTCTTGGAAATTTTTCTTTAATATTTAATGGTGCGCTTTGGTGTACTCCGTTACTACACCAACCAAGTCAGCAACTTTATACTACATAACTCTATGATTAACATTGTACCCTGCATTGGAAGATGATTGATACAAATATCATTTCATGCTTCCAGCAAAGAAGGGAAGATATTTTGAACAATGTTATTCAAACGAGATCAAAGGCTCACCAGACAATAAAGTGAATGCTGGCCAGTTTAGGTGATCCTTGTACGCGGTTCCTTTCCCCTGCAGAGGTAATTGATTCTACAATTTTCGTGGGTCTTATCAATTCTTCGGAGTGCGTGCTTCTTCTTTTAGATGGTTGAGACAAATATCTTCTTTTGCTTTATGTTTATTTTCCCCATCTTTTGAGATTGTTTTTATTCAACTTTGTTACTGTTTCTTTTTTCCTTCTGACTTATATTTATATTGAAGGCTGGCATGCACATTTATGCAAAAGCCTCAACTAAAGGGAAACGTGTTCAAGTAAGCTGTAGTTCATAATTTTTTTCTTAGAAAAGTTATTGGTCTTAACACCCACGCAACTATAGCAGCTAATTTGGGCCCTGCAGTTCATAATTTTTTTTCTAAGAAAAGTCATTGGTCTTACACCCACGCAACTACAGCAACTAATTTGGGCTGAATACATAATGAATTTCTCTTTCAGTCTAATATGGGAGCCAAAAATCATGCAATTGTCATGCCTGATGCAACTGTTGGTGCTGCCATAAATGCTTTAGTTGCGGCCAAATTTGGTGCTGCCGGCCAAAGGTGCATGGCTCTCAGCACATTTATTTTCGTTGGAGGCTTAAAACCATGGTACCTTACTTCTTTTCCTTTATTAGTTCATACTTATAACTTCTTTAGGAGCATCTCACGCTTGAAGGAATGTGAAGGTGCTTCTTTGGATATTTTTTCTAAAATATCCAGGAAATATTTGGTGCCTACCAAGTTAAATCGTCAATTTTTTCTTTACTAAGGCATAAGTAAAATCTGGATTTTAAAAAATCCAAGAACTTTATTATTCCATTTGATGAATATTGTCAACAGTTTATTCTCAACCATGCTTCTTTTTTATAGTTTCAATTTAGTTCTCTAGCTTAACTATTTGTACTCAATATACAAGTTACTTCACGTAAGGACCAAGCACAATATTGGGCAGACAGGAGCAAAACATACAAGTTGTTTTTAATTATGTACTCCATTTAAGTCACTCAATTTTGGTAGACTTAACCTATGATAGTTAAGTTGGCACATACCGTGCTATCAAACCTTTGGCTGCATCCTTAACAAGCATTTCTATTCTAAAGCAAAACCTAATTATCTATGTTCTTTTTCAACAGTAACTTATGGGTAAATCTTCTACTACTTCATGTTGTGGGTTCTAAAATAAAGATAACTATGAATATATGAACAGAAACGGTCATTATGCATGTGCTATTTGGAACTTGTTGGATGAGAGGGAAATTGTGCATTAAGCGCCTTCAGAAGGAACATAAAGCTCTTTGTAAGGTACATGATCTTTCTTCCTGCTTCAAATTTTTAATTTTTTTTCCATTTATCTGCTTACATATTTTTTTGTAGTACAGCCAAACAATTACGCGTGTTCTCTAATATAATCACCTATTTCATTGGTGTATTTGCATGTAGTATATAATGGAGTTTGGCAGGTCACGCAAATGTTAACTTCTTAAGAGAGGTGCTCTATTAAAGCATATACTTTGCTTCAATAATTAAAAACATCACTCTATCCACGATGTCACGTTTGATTCAACCTTTTATAAAGTTGACTCTTTGTTGGCCTTTTTGTAATATATCTTATATCTTCCTGTGATGTGAAATGAAATATCTCCATTGCAGTAATCATAATCTTATGTATAAGTCATGCCTGTTAATTCTCTCCTTATGTTTACTTTATTTCGGCGTTCGTGTATTGATCTAATGTTTTTGGTCAATTATTTTGATTTATGCTTTCTGTTTTGTTTAACTAGGTGGTTCGGATTACAGCCGAGCCATGAGTTTATGGGCATTGACCTCAAGTATGTGATCTATTCATCAATTTTCCCTGCTTTTTTCTGATTCTTTGTTCTAATAAATCGTTATTATGAATAAATATTGCTGCCCCCACCCTATGGGCAGCATCCGATGAAAGATGTATTTCTATCCTGGCAACTTTGTCTAATGGAGTGAGCATAGTTATATGATGGTCTTTTAGGATCCATTGGGAGCTCATGGTTTCGTCTGGTATCCCAAACCGTGTCATAATATTGGTAGCATAAATTTGTTATTTTTAAGTTTAATAATAATATCAAATGTATGGCTCACTTGTTAATTTTGGATGAATTTGGCTGAGTCATAAGTACAACATGTAATATAATATTGAAATAAATGTATCAGAGATTAAAGTAAATATTATCTACCATTGGTATGTAACAATTCTTTTTATTGTTTACATGTTAACATTATTAATTACTCTTTATTTAACAAATATATCATTGAATTGATTTAAATATTTTGGTGTGTTAACATCTCATCCCGTGCAACACACAGGTGCGATGTAGAATTTTTATATATGCTAATATGTTAGTTTCTTAGGGCTAAAATTATATTAATTGTTTGCTTTAAATATTTGAACATATGTAAACTTGCGCTTTGCATATTACATGTCAAACACTAATAATATTAACTTTGTTTAAAACAACTTATTAAACCATTTAATAAATTTTATATATACAGCTCATTTTATATATACAATGGTAAAAAGATTCTCAAAAGAAGTTGTTAATTAAACTTACGAGGAGAGACAGAGAGAGATGTTTGGGTACTTGGGCTCCCTCGTTGTTGTCATCTTTGCCCAGCATGACAGCAACAATATACTTGACCCAAAAGATAAGCACAAAGCTATCATTACGTATACTTGATTGGGTCGTATTGGAGAAGGCATCCCCTGCATTGGGTTGTATTGCAATCTACTTAAAGGAATCTTGCATCAATGCCCTGCCAAAGTAGATGTTTTCTTTTTCATTCTGTTTTTTTCTTCTAATTGTTTATGTTCAAATCTTTAGCCCATACCGTGTCAGATCAGTGGTGAATTTTAATTGGAAAATTCCAAGTTTTATAGATATGTATGATGATTTAACTTGCTTCAAAAGTGCTGTTGTTAGATCATTCTATGCAAATTTAAAATCTTTGAGTTTTTATTTTTATTCATGATTTTGAAAACCATTAAGACTAACATCTCTAAGTCTTATTGGGCTTCTAAATGCAATCTTGAGTAACTTGAAATTAGAACTTTTCATTAGTACAATGTACTCTTTCACATAATTTTAATTATTGTTTATCAAGCTGAAAGTGGCAAGTACTTTGAAAGTTTGATTTGATGGTGGCATGGCTCTGATTTGTGTGGATGGTTTCTCTTTCATGCAATTGATATTAATTAGTACAATGAAAACTTGCTACATTAATTCAGTATATAACCATCCATTTCATTACTCAAATTATGTTATATACTTTTTATTTTATATTCTGCACATTGCACAGATATCATACTAGTTAATTATCTAAAACATATACTTCGCACAAGAAGTTAGAAATACATGGGTACCACACTAGTTAATTATCTAAAATATATACATCACACAAGAAGTTAGAAAGCTAACTTGGTATCTTAACATCTTTACAATTTATATAAAGTTTCAAACACTCAAAGTAAATATAATAATTTAATTTAAACTTACTAAACTTGATTAATTTGTAACATAATAACTTAACTATCATAATTAATGACTAAATTAAATTAATTTTTAACTATTTGTAATTAATAACTAAACTAAAATGATTACTATTTTACAATGTTTAATAAGAATTAAATTTAACTGGGAACTAAATTCATTCCTAATTTTTGACTTAGTAACTTAACTAACTTGATTTTAAC
Organism: Dicorynia guianensis; assembly: GCA_037013595.1. Taxonomy (NCBI): domain Eukaryota; kingdom Viridiplantae; phylum Streptophyta; class Magnoliopsida; order Fabales; family Fabaceae; genus Dicorynia; species Dicorynia guianensis. The sequence continues at coordinate 14,716,347 of JASUAB010000002.1, read as the reverse complement.
TAACTTGAATAATCTAATTTAAACTTAAGTTAGTAACTTAATATATAAACTTGATTAATGTTATAATTTAATAAACTTGATTAACTTAATAACTTCCTAACTAAAGAAAATTTAATTCTAGACTAAATTCTACCCTAATTTCTAGTTTTTTAACTAGTCAATTAACATAATTATCCTAAATTTAACTTAAATATATTTCAAATCCTAATTATCCTACATCTTAATTAACCTAAATTTTGATTTACATCCTAATTATATATTTGTTTCAAATCTTACATAAATTCTAATTAAAATTATAGTGTAAATTATAATTATAATAACCTAAAATTAATTTAACTTTTACAAAAATTTTGACAAAGCCTCCCCTTAGCAATAGAGATCCCCTATCAAAAATTATACTAAAAATGAAATTAAGAGAAATCCATAATATTCAAACATGACAACCAAATTACCAACAACCAAAACACATAATTTCAATCAATCATAACTCAAGAAAGTCATTTACATTGCACAAGCTAGAAAGCTAACCTGCTATCTTAATATCTCCATAGTTTATATGAAAAGTTATAAACATTCAAAGTAAATGTAATAATCTAATTTATACTTAATTTTAACTTAGTTATGTAATAACCTTGATTAACTTAATAACTTAACTAACCTAATTAATAAATAAATTAAATTAATTTTTAACTATCCTAATTAATAACTAAACTATATCAATTAATATTTTATAATTTTTAATAAGAATTAAATCTTAATTATATATTTATTTTAAATCTTACCTAAATTTTAATTAAAAATTATAGCATAAATCATAATTAACTTATAATTAACCTAAAATTAATTTAATTTTTATAAAAATTTTGACAAAGTCTTCTCTCAATAATGAAAACCTCCTCTCCAAAAATAAATTCAAATTCAAATTCAAAAATATTTATAACAGTCAAACAAGACAACAAAATTACTGACAACTAAAACATTGTCATTTAATCAACTATAATTCAAGAAAGTCATATATCCCGTGGATATTATCATTTAATTAATCAAAACATAAAAATTTTAAATTTTTTAGTCTAAGTCCAAGTCCAAATACATTAAATTTGAGAGAATATAGTAATTAGAGAAAGCTAAGCTTCATGATAACAAGGAAGGAAGAGAAGCGTTAGAGAAATTAAAAATAGACAAACAACGAAAATTTAGGGAAGAGGAAAGAACGGAGAAGACTTACCTCGTGGCAGGGAGAGAGAGTGCTAGAGAGAAGAGGAAAAGGAAAGTGTACGAAGAGTTTGCAGGACTCCTTATAAAAGCCTTTTATTGACAGCTATTAGCTACTAGTAAAATATTTTAAAATATTAAACTTTTTACAAGTGGCAAAAGCCTATCGATAAAAAACTCCGATGCAAACTTAGGCTCCAATCAAAGGTAAATTTATTTTTACAGGTAGCTCCAGACCGCCAGTAAAATTAATTGTTGGCCTTTGGCTGCTGCATCAGCAACCAACTATTTTGAATCTCTTTTCCCAGCAATGGCATTATAATTTTAGCTAATCGCTTCATTTTTTTTTCAATGGCCTAAATTGTTAGTAAAATAATTGAAATAACCGTTGATTGTCGTGATGTCAGCTAATCATTATCAATTTGTTTTCACCAATAGTTTAAATTATTGATAAAATTATTAACATGACAGTTGGCTGCTGCAGTGACAGCCAATCTGTTAAAATTGGTTTTATATCACTAATAAAATAATTTTTATAGATTAGACTGTAATATTATTTTACCAATGACTTAGAATAACTTTAAAAGCTTGTGCTGCGGCCTTTGCATCAAAACTAGCCTTGAAATCTCAATCACTTTTCCTTTGATCGTAATATACAGATCGTTATATAGGTATGACATCAAATTATGAGAAAAAAGAGCCTGAAAAAATACAGGAATAAATCTTGCTACTGTCCAATAAGAGTGGATAAGATCAAGCTCCTTGTTACTTTGGTGGTGATTAAACGAAGCTCATATTTTGGCCAGCAATGAGATCAAGTTCTAATTATGCTAATGCATGTTTATTTGCAAGTTACATGCTGCAATACGCATTTATGACTGAATAAATTTAAGAGAAATATTTCACTCACAATGTTTCACCCACGCCTTATCTATAGTTGATGACGTGGGTGAATAAGAGATATAACATAAGTGAAAAACAAAAACAAAATGGGAAGAGATTGAAAAAAAAAAGTGAAAAGAGTGAGAGTGAGACATAGGTAAAATATTGTGCGTTTAACAAAGCTCTAAATTTAAGCGACATCTCCGACACTGAGATTGTCTAACGGTAGGCAAACAGCATTTCACTTCTAGCAGATACCAAATATTAATTAAAACACAACAAAAGTGCTACTCCTGTGTCCGCAAAGCTCAACAAATCCAGCCGTCATATCCGAGGGTAAATGATGTTTCCTGAAATGTGAACTTCTTGAACTCTTACTAAATAATCATTATGATTGAATTAGTTATATATTATAATTTAAATTATAAGATTTAAATAAATTTAATAATTTAAATTTTAAATAATATTTTTATAAACTCAATTTAAACTGAAAGAATAAATACACTAATCAGGCATAATTAATCTACAATAATTATTTTTTAAAATTTATTATTTTTATAATATTATTATCACTTAATTTTTATAATTTATAATCTGAATTATTAGATTTATAAATATTATATATTCAGTAATTTATATTATTAAATATAAATTTTTTATAATTAAAATTATATGAATTTAATATTTTCTTTTTTTTTTTGTATAGTGATTTAACACGCAAAGTAGAGTTGGACCTTGGTCCGACAACAATGAACCTAGTTCTATAAAGTAAGGCTTGGACTTAACTAGCCCATGTTTTGAAACTAGGGCTTGAGCTTGAAAAGGCCTGGGTTGGCCCAATTTTTATGTTCTCTTTTCTGTAAGCATGTTCTTTTCAGATACTTACACATTAAAATTTTGATCAGAATCGGGCCCGCTGGCGCAATGACTATAAACTAATATGAAATACACAAACTATAATATAACAAAATTCTTATCATTTACTTTTTTTAAAAAAAAAAACTCCCATTTTTTATCTTTATAAATCAAGGGTTTCATCTCTTATATTTGACAGTTTCATATATTTAATGCATTTGTTTGTATAAGCTTTATAGTTTCATTAAAAAAATTATTAAGGTGACTAATAAGTTGTTGCATAATGATAAGTTAATTTGGTTCAGTGTCAAACTAAAAGTTTGGGTCAAAAGTCCAAAAAAAACCATTATTAAGGTACGCTTTATTAGAATTTAGATTACTAACCTCTATGAGTCTCAATTTTTTTATTAGTTTTGTAATTCTATCACTATGTCTCTGTTACTGTAATTTCTAATTTTCAAGATAAAAATCGTCTAATCTCCATTTGCTTTGTTATGGTTGATGGGTGTGATTTGTTTTTCTAGGAATATTATATCTTTCTCTTTTGTAATGGTAACATTATTTTTTATGTGTGCTAAAAAACAATGTTTTTATGTGAAAGATATTCTAGTTTCATTTTTTAAAAATATGTATAAGAAATAATGTTAAATCATTTCAAAAGAATTAAACTATAAATATTTTGTTAAATTTTTTAAATAAAATTAATCAATAGAATATATTTTTTACGTATAAAACTCTTCTTTCTTTTAAAGTCATATATAAACTTCAGTTAACAATTTATACTAACTCTTCATAAATTTTGCTAAAAGATTGTTACTGTTTCGTTATAGCATTTTAAAAAATTATATATGCAAACAATTCCTAATAACACCATCTTCACAAATTGGTTGTGCCAAATGTCTTTCACTCTAAACTGCGACGTTATATTATAGGTACTCTTCATCCTTCTTCACTAGTGACATGGTGACCACCAAGAAAACCCTTTTTGGCACACAGTGTGACACGTCCCTTCTCAACCAAGAGACATCATCACTATTCATGATAATATTTTCTTCTCTATTAAATCTTTCTTTTTTTTCTCGACCAAATATATTCTAGTCAGATAATTCGTATTCCTCTATTTAGATACCCGAGGCCTGATGCCATCACTTGGCAGGGAACAAAGGATGGTAACTACTGCACAAAATCAGGTTACCAATTTGTGTTGGTTCATGATATCCCAAGTGAAGGTACAAGTTCTATTTCTTCCCAGGATCAGTTCCCACGGAGCTCAGTTTGGAATCTTGAGGTTCCAAATAAAATTTAAGTTTTTCTGTGGCGGGCATGTCATGATGGCCTTCTATCACGTCCAACCTTCGCCCAAGGGGTGTGGCTGTTCCTCATGCTGTCCGAGATGCCCCTTAGTTGAGGAGACTTTATTTCATACTTTATTTGAGTGTTGGTGGGCCCGCCGGATATCGTTTGCATCACCCATTGGCCGTACTGGTTCTTCTTCAGCATCCACAACCGTGGCATCTTGGTGGAGCTCTGTTTCGGTCACGACTCTTTAAAAAATAATAATAATAATAATAATAATAATAAGGGCGGTTTCCTAATTTAAGGAGAGGCCTTCTTTTTTTTTTTTTTTTCTCCCTTTTTCCCTTCCACTCTCGGCATCTCTCCCCTTCTCATTTTGCAAGTTGGCCGACCCTACCGAACCGCCATTTGGCTCCAATTTTCTCTCCCAATCTCTCTTATCTTCATCTATTTATATTTTCCTTCCTCAAACTTACTTAAACCACAGATAAATCTCACCTCTTTACACTCTTAGCTCTCTAGGACCCTATTATTTTGCTTTCTTTTGTCACAAATATTAAGTACCCATTGAAAAAAATTTTATGATTGATGACAATGGCCTTTGGATAGCTTCAATTCTTTTGTCTTTCCATTATCTTGAAGGTAAGTTAAAAGTTTTTCTTAAACCTTTATAATTTTAGAGACTTGTTCATGAAACTCTTACTATAATTAAGTTTCTCAATCTAAATTTTCTCTTCCATGATATCCATTATTCCAATCTTATTCTACATGCTTTTCAAATAAATTTTCGCTTGCCAAATGAATGGATTTAATTTTCCTTGAGTTGATGGTAGTTATAAGATGTTAATCTATTAGTAAATATTTATTCCTAAGCTATCAGAGCTTTAAAATAAATATTGATAATTAGATAACACATTTATGATGTTGAGAAAAATTTTTATCGTTAGCATGTAACTTGTAGCTATAGTTAGAAATATCACTTTAGGATATGCTAGCGTAAAGTGATGAGAATTGTTATTTTTTTAATAGTATTTTAGCAATATTAATACTTTTAAATATGGTTTGACATGTAAAATTATTTAATTATTTTTATACATTCTTTGAAAGCCTCTTAACTCCCATTTACTTGAGCCATTGGATATAATTGAGCTTGTCTGACAGCACTAATAACGAGTATATAATGGCATTGTGACATTTACTTAATATTTTTATAATTAATTATTATGTGTCTTTATTCTATTTAGTTAAATATTATTTATTTATTTTTTTGCTAGCATATAATTAAGTTATTTTCATTAATGGCCATTTTTAAGGTTTTATTTTAATTTATAATTTATAACTTTGAGAAACAAGTTTTTCAGAAACTAAAAGTCTTTTAAAAAGTTGATTTCGCAGTAATTGATATTAAGAATTATTTTATTTCTATGACTTAAAATAAATTTTTCATGATTTTAGAATATGTTGTGTGGGAATTATAATAGTATTAATACAGTTAATAGCCTATGTACACATAAAGGTAAATAGAGACGCTATGGAGAATACTTTGGTGTATACTCCATGAGTATTCTTTGATATAGATTGATTTTTAGACTCGTAGAGGATGATTTAGCATATGCTCCACGTTGATATCATAATAAGATGAAACTTATTAAGAAATGATTTAGTGTATATTCCATAACTATCATTTGAAACTCTAGGGAATGATCTGGAATGAGTTCTCAAGTAGTAACTCTCACAAGAAATGATCTGCTATATATTCCATTTGGGTTGTAAATTATTTTTCCCATATTTATATTTCCATACTTGATGGTGTTGCATTATATATATAATTATGGATGCCATATTAACATAAAGGATTCTTACATATAGTGCCATAGTTACTTGATTTATAAAATCTTACATTGTTGATTTGAAGAATTATGTCAATTAATTTTAACTCAAGATTAGTTATTGTTACTATTGTCATGTATTATACTTATTTCTCTTCCTTGTCATCTTATTAGTTATGCATTCGCTGAATTGTATGATTTACATTCTTTATGTTACTTATTTTCAGATAATAATTATTCTTCTTAACTATCACTAGAGTGCTAAAACCAAGATTTTTGTTAGGAGATAACTCTTTTGATGACCTGTAACTTGAATTCCTTCATTTTGCAACTATAGAAATAGTTAAGGAATGTAAACCACTTAAATGGTGGATGGTCTAATTTTACATTATGTAATTATAATTGTAGGTATAATTTTGAATAATTATAACTTAAGAAATGTTGATTTTAGACTTTTATATTTATAAGAAAATTTATATTTTAAGAGAGATTGTCGAAATTTTTAATAATATATTTAATTTTATAAAAAAATAATTTTACTACATAATTATTTTTGAATTAAGCGGCCCATAAATATCGATTGTGACAGTTTGTAAAGCTCTTACAAAGCACCATTTACGGTATGTTGCAGTCCTTCTTTGGGCCATATGGGGAGCTCGAAACAAATTATGTATGGAGAATTTGTGCTTGGATATTCTGGAGGTTCTAGCTCAAACTGCTCGTGTTTTAGCAGATTTTAATGATTTGGCTCACATGCGAAGGGTGGCAGACTGGCAGTCCCCCAGCAGTTCAACTCACCCACTCTTGGTCTCCACCAGTGTCGGCTCCTTATAAGCTGAATGTGGATGCAGCTGTAAATGGAGACGGTCATTTTGGCTTGGGTGCAGTTGTGCGGGATAGAGAAGGAACCATACGTCTGGCGATGGCAGAGTACCTTGTGGGCAAAGGTAAGCCCAGACTTGCGGAGGCCTGAGCGCTTTTCCTCGGCATCCAGATGACGATGGAACAGCTTGAGCTAAACAACATTGTGGCCGAGTCTGACGTCTTGAGCTTGTCAACTCTTTTTATGGCAAGGAGCAACAAGGGACTTATTTTGAGACTATTGTGTCCGATTGTAGAATGCTGGCTGGGAACTCTCCTTTTTTTTCAGTTTCTCATGTGCCTAGGACTGGGTACGGTGTTGCTCACTGTCTAGCATCTTTAGGACTAGAAAACCACGTGTCTTCTATTTGGGTGGATGATGCTTCACTCCCTATTGTACAGATAGCCTATAGGGACACCCTATTGGCTCTCAATAAATAATATTTTCTACTGTTTCCCGTCAATATATATATATACACATATATTTGTTTTCATCTTCTGCAAAACGTCCTGTTTTTCTCCCATAAATTTTCCTTTTCCAAATTACATTACTTATTCCTTTTTTTCATTTTTTATCTTATCTTGAGCCAATTTAAGACAAATCTCCTTCCTTAAGGGATTTTTAGTAAATTTTTAAAATTAAAAACAATTCCATATTATAAATCAAGTATAAAAACATCATAATAATTTTGTCTAATATTCATTTTTACCACCCATTTTTTTAAAAGCAAGTAGTTGCTTGCGTTCACTTGAAAATGAAACCCAAAAAAAGTTTTATAAAATAATTATATTTAGAGAAAATACAAGTATAAAATAATTAATAAATATAATAATCTAAATTACTACAATATATATTTTAACTTTAAATTTAAAAATTATTTTTTAATATATAAAATTAAAGACTATTTAGACTAAAATGCTTCCAGCTAGAGAAACCGGTCCAAATCCGTGAATTAGCGGAGCTTGGATGTGCCCCCAAACCAAAACCAGCAAAGCAACTACCATTATTATACTAACATGTTTCGTTGGATTCTCCGCGACTGAGCACTACCGGTCACCAGCACACAGACAAACACAACAAACGAAGAGTAATCCAGCAAGCTTTACTCTGGCACTGTCTTTCTTCATTTTCGGCCATTCCAAAGCCAATTCCATCTCTTTCCGTATTTCTCACTCAAACCCATCAATTTTAACGCCTAAATCAAGCCCACAAGCGACTGTTGTAGTCATTGTTGCACGCCTAAGTGCTCCTTCTCATTCATCAATAAATTTTCCCCGAACGAATTTGGGGAATTAAGACACAAATTGAAGTGCCTCTTAAGCAGCAATATTGTTCTTGGGACAGTGCTCGTTTCATGGCTCTTCACTCCAGTGCTTTCGGCTTTAAAAACGTGGGTGTTCTCCCCCCAAATTCGGTAAAGTTCAGTCAACCCACAGTCAAAGCATCGGTTTTTTCTAGCCCTCTTTCCCCCCCGGTTGTCCGACTCAATGTGAAAGGTATACTTGCTAAATTTTTAATGTTGGGTTTCTTTCATCAATTTGATTTTTTTTTTTTTTTTGGTTGGTGGATCAAGAGCTAAAGCTCTATTAAGAGCACTGCAAGTGTAATTGATCATCTGAGTGGTCATATTTTAAATTTATTAACTTTTGGTATATTGCAAGAAAAAGGGGAAAAGTGTATAAAGTTTGGTCAGGGTGTCTGAAAGCAAGATAAATTATAAAGTCTTCATTGTAAGTTTGGGTGGCAACATGTGAGATTCTTTACTTTATCATAATTGCTGACATGCATTGGCGGAAACAAGTTCGTTCGGTTGGGAAAATTAATGGGAGAAAGAAAGTGGTATCAGTCAAAGCAAGAGGAGATGATATGGTCATAAAGAATGCAATGGGTGATATAGTCTCAGATTGGGATAAAATTGAAAAGGGAGGATGCACAAGGTTAACTTTGCTCATTCTGAAGTATGAAGTGCCTGGCCTTCAGAGATATAACAAGTTGAGTTTATTGCATGAAATCACTGGTATGGCATTACAAACAAATTGTGTCATGATTTATAACTGCAAGGTTTATTCAGGCAATGTTCAAAATTTAAAATCGAAATAATGGGTTACAATTGATCGATAGCATAATCAGAGTAATATGAAGTTTAGAGGTGATTTGGTAATTTAAAGCTTTACATCATTTTGGCACACTCTTGTGCTTAGCTGATTCCACAAAGTAGGAAGAATGCTGTTTTTTTAAATTAAATTGAACAGTTCTGTTGCTTCTTTATTTATTTTCTTTATTTTAAGATCTGACCTAAATGCTCACTTCTAAATTATTTTTTCTTATAGGAAATGCATATCCTGGGGATGGGGCCCCAGAAACAAAGGAATCACCCCTTGTGGTTTGTTTTGGGGAAATGCTAATTGATTTTGTCCCAACCATAAGTGGGCTTTCTTTGGCTGATGCACCTGCATTTAAAAAGGCTCCAGGAGGTGCCCCTGCTAATGTTGCTGTAGGCATAGCTCGTTTAGGTGGTTCAGCGGCTTTTATAGGGAAGGTATTGTATATATACATCCCCAGGTTTTTTCTTTATATAATGTTAATAGGTGTTGGAGGCATCATGTTTTAATGTGCAACTAAGACATGCAGCCAATAATGATTTTGCTTCCAAATCCCCGCTCCACCTCACGCACCCAGACTTTGCCCAGAAGAATGGGCTTGTGCTAACGTTCCAATCTCTTTACTCCTAAAAATTTCCAGAGGTTCATTCTGGCCACTTTGATGCACTTTAGTTTTATCCCCATTATGTTAAAATGTCCATATGAAACTAAATATCTTGTGTCCAAATAACCTTTGATCCATATTAGGGCATCCTGAGGTCATGTTTGCTATGGGCTTTTCAAATTAATGAAGTTTGGCTTCGTTTACTAAATAAGAAAGCAAGCTTGATATAAGCTGCAGCAAGGAAGATGTCAGTCCCATTATGTTTTCTGTTTAAAAAAAGAAAATTGGGTCCACAAAATTAAGAGCTGGAACTGGGTTGTTCCTTTACTCAAATCATATTGATAAACCCATGGTAATCTGCAATTCTTCCTCTGTGCATGGTGTGCTGTTCAGTTTTTGAGTTTTGGCTGTTTATATTTTTCCTATATCACCTGAGTAGAAACTTGTGTATATCTCATGTCAACCTAGAAAAGGTGCACCTTTACTTCCCATAAGAAGTCAGGGAGTCAGAACAACAAGCAGCATGTTTGTCTTTTAAAAAGAAACCCAAGTGTGAATATTATTGTTTCATCATTTTATTAGACAACAATCAGAGTGTCCTTATCATTAGCATCTAGGTTCATATTATTTTCTAAACGGTATATACCGCCTTTAATAACTTACCTGTTTCTTCTGGCTCTTGTCTGTAGTACACGGAAACAAATTATAAGCTAGTAAATGCCTTGGGGTTTGATCCCTTTGCTTGCTGGTTAAGTGTGTAAATTTCTTTTACAAGAGTTAACTGCTAATGAATGTATCACAATCTCTTCTTTCATGGACTTTCCCAAATGTACCAAAGAAAAAATATTTGTCCATAATTATGTGCTCACAGCTTATTTTAATTTCAGCATTGAATTTTAGAGATCAGATTATTATTTGACTTTCCTGCAGTTTGATATGAAAGGCAAGCAAGCTTTTGATATCAAGATAAATTGACTCATGAACTCCATAACTTCTCTTTCTTCATGCATATACATTTGTGACTGGTCGGAGCCCCTCTCTGTCTTAGATAAGAACATGAGTTTCATAATAAGGCTTTCAGTCCATGGCTCTGCTCAATTATTTAATGCATCATCTGGTTACTTGGTATTAAAACCCTTATGAGAGTGAAGCGTGAGGATTATTAACTATTTACACAATGTGATGGTTTACGGTGAAGAATGGTATTGTAGGGATTTCTAGATTCCAAGATCTAATTATCATTGGTGCATATCCAATCACATGTGGTTAGAACATCTACCTCGATGAAGATGCATGAAGCTAATTTATTGCTTTCAGCAGAAGCTGAAGCCTGACTCATTGCATCAATTTATTTTTGAAGCAAGGGACTCTTAAACTCATTTGATAAACAGATATGTTTGTTCTATAAGCATTCAAACATGTTACATATTGCATATCTGGGCACTTATGTACTTTTCCATAAAAAAGAAGTCATGATAAATTCTGCTAAGTATTACAACAGTCTAATGTTTTATGCAACATTGACAGGTTGGTGAGGATGAATTTGGTTACATGCTTGCTGATATATTGAAGGAAAATAGTGTAAACAATCAGGGAATGCGTTTTGACCCTGGTGCGCGGACTGCATTGGCATTTGTTACATTGAGGAGTAACGGTGAACGGGAGTTCATGTTTTATCGTAATCCTAGTGCTGATATGCTGCTCCAAGAGGCTGAACTTGATTTTGAGTTAATTAGAAAGGTAAAAAATTCTGCTATTGCATTGTTCCAGAAAAAAAGGATAGCAATAATCCATATAAGTTAAATCAAAGGAAACTACTGAGCAAGTTGTTTGTCATTCTTCAGCTCAACAGTGTTCCCAATTAAGTTTGTCATACTTAGTTCAGTTACTCACAATCACGATCTTGAACTGGTGCTTTTTGGATTTGAGAATTTGATCATACCAACTCTTTGTATATGGATCTCAATTATCAAACCATAATTCTGATAACAGATACAGAATTAGTATTGCTGTAGTTTAAGAGCCTCCTTTTCTCATTTGGGTTCTTTTATATTAGGTAAAATGTCAAATTGCTTACTTTGTCTATGTTCCTGTTTGTGTTTTCCACTTTGACTCTTTGCTTAAGTATCAAGTTATTGTAGTAACATAGTCTATCATATTTTTCTGGCAGGCCAAGGTTTTCCATTATGGTTCTATAAGTCTTATAACGGAACCATGCAGATCTGCACACATAGCTGCGGCAAAAGCAGCAAAAGATGCTGGTGTAGTTCTGTCTTATGATCCTAACCTGAGGCTTCCTTTATGGCCTTCTGCAGACAAGGCCAGAGAAGGAATTCTGAGTATATGGGAGACTGCAGATATCATCAAGGTATTTCACATTCTCACCTATCAGTAGAGCAGAGTATATATCCCTTAGTTCAGAGTGCACTTTTCTTGTTCCCTTTACTACAATGGAATACATATAGAGGCAATATCATCTCTAGTGACACCAATCTAATAATTCAGATAAGTGAAGAAGAGATTTCTTTCCTCACAAAAGGAGAAGATCCATATGATGATGTTGTTGTTCGTAAACTATTCCATCCTTATCTCAAACTACTACTCGTTACTGAAGGTGCAGATGGTTGCAGATATTACACCAAGGTAAGCCTTTCAAAAATATTTGATTTGAAAATTACTTCCAACTCATGTGCCAATGTTTCCTTTGTAGTCACGCTAAGTTGTAGCTTCAATGGTGATCGTGATAACAACTAACAATTGAGTGTTGTTGCTTATATTTTATCCACATTTTCCTGTCAGGTTAAGATTTGAAACTTAGTTCTAGCACAATAAATAAATCAGTCATTTTGCAATTTTGGTTCATTAAGCAAAACTATTCACATAACTCTTCTACAAACAAGATAAATACTATTTTTTTGCCACATAAATGACAATGTGTTGTTATTACTTAACAGATTTGCAAGTTTCTACAAATTTTGAAGTTTCAAAGAAAAAGCTAACAAAATCTTCCCCGCCCAAGTTTGACTTGCAATAGTAGGACTGAATTATTGAGAACAATATCAGAGATATTGTTATAAACTCTATCGTTGAACTGCATTACTTACATCCATATCTGCTACTGTTCAACAGCTTCTTACTGGGTTGCAGATCAAAGCAATTATCTAATAATTAGCCTTCTTTGGGTGTCAAAGTTCAATATTCTTGCTGTGACGTTAACAATTGTGGGAACTGAAACTTATTGAAAACAATATCAGGGATATTTTGTTATTAACACTAGCTTCAAAATGCATTGTTCTGATGTCAATATCTGTTTTCAGCAACTGTTAATTGATGACTAGTATAAGCTCCTTGGTATTTCACTAAGTGAAAAGGAGGGTCAACTTTCTTATAAGTCTGAAGCTAGCGTATTATATGATGGGGAAGAAGGTTCCACATGTGGCTTGTGACTTCTAGTTTGGAAGTGTTCAGAGAAGTTCTTTTAACAATTATGCAGCTTCTTATATTGAATTTTTGAAACCTCTCCTATCTATTTGTTTGCAGGACTTCAATGGTAGAGTCAAGGGATTGAAGGTAGATGCTGTTGACACTACTGGTGCTGGTGATGCTTTTGTGGCTGGAATATTAACGCAACTAGCTCTAGATTTTTCCTTGCTTCAGGTACGTGAAACAATCTCGTTTATGAAATAACTCATTGACACTTTTTTATCCCCACTCTTCAAGAAAAAAATTGGTATACCGTTAAGTAAGAGCACATTTGATGGCACTGTGATTCTCTTCAACCCATGAACTTTGTTGTCAACTACTGGTAAGCGTCATCAAATGTGGATATATATTGAAAGAGAAGACCAACATGAAAAAGAAAAGTAGTTCCCATTTTTCCTAACATCCTTTTTACCAAGAAAAATAAAGTTTTTTCTGAGGCAGAAAGGGGTCGGAGACGAAGATATTCAATGATGGTAATAAAATGCATTAAAAAATACAGCCTTATTCCTGGCAAGTTTAGCAGTGTAGTGCCATAGTGATGTCCTTATTATTTGGTTATTGGCAGTATTATGTGAACGGTCACTGTTCCTACTTCGGGTAAAGAAACCTTAAAATTTATCTCTTAATAGACAATGAAGGGAAAATTTTGGATTTTATGGTGTTACAATTATACAAATGATGAAGTGAAGTTTTGGTTTATGTGTTTATAGAGCTATTTGCCTTTGTGACTTTCCTGTGCACCAATTGGCAGAAAATTCATTAAATGTCAAGAAGTCTGCATCAACCACCTGTAGAAATTCATGTTGTGGATTATCCATTATTGTTTAGTCAAAGAATTTTCTTCAGTTCTTGCAAATTATGTAAAGATCTCAGTGCTGCTAGTTTATGTGTGTCAAGCACTGCAAAAACTAAGTGGATACAACTGAAACTGCTTTGCTTAAAATTATCACTTGCAAATGTCACGACACCACTGAGGGTTAGGTGTAAAGGATCCAACCTATAGTTAGCCTTGCATATAATAGGAGCTAAGTACTGATGCCAACATAGTAATCATCATTAGGTTAATGCAACAGATTATATTGCAGACTTGGCAGTGTTGCTTCCATGTCTGTTCCAAACTTGCACATGGTTTAGGATAAACCTAATTTGGTGGAAAGCCCTGCATTTTGTTGAAATGCTTGTCTTTGTAGGTAACATGAGAACTTAGTCATGTCATTCAAGTTTGTGTCAAGCTTGAGTTCAGCCTCTAAATTCCCATTCTAGTTGCAATTCTTCCTATTTAAACCCCATGTCTAACTGTCATTAAAAAAATATGACATGAATCAATGATTTAATATTTTGATGCTAGATATCGCTTTGGTGTTTTTGTTCCATTTAAATTCATTCCCTTCTTCCTCAAATCTGTTTCATTAACAGATATGCATGTGGTTTTGTCTTTACAGAAAGAGGAACAACTAAGAGATGCTCTCAAGTTTGCTAATGCCTGTGGTGCATTGACTGTGACGGAGAGAGGTGCAATACCAGCTTTGCCTACAAAGGAAGCTGTCCTGAATGCCATGCTCAAGTCTGTGTCGTAATTTTACAACCTAATCTCCCTAATTATGAGGATCCGCTAGTTTTCTGCAAATTCTTTGAAACTTTGTCATGCTAGTGCGGTACATAAGAAAAAGTTTGTTCCAGTGTTGTTGCATATTGAACTTGACCTACCAAGCTAAATAATATCTGGAAATCTACTCTATCAAAGAAGTTTTGGAGATCTATTTGCTGCATCCAACATCAGTACCCTTGATAGCCTGTATGTCAACTTGGCTTCTTCATGCAACAGTTTGTTGGCATTTATTAGCTCATGCTATAATATCTACATCTGGTTTACAACTTAATTTTGGAAATTGATGGGATTTTGTTGCAGAATAGGATGATGATAATTATAATATTCTATGTATTATTTGTGTTTGTTATAATAGGGGATCTAGGATTGTAATTAGGGCTTTATTATAATTGGGGAATTTATATATATCTGTTTGGGTCTTAGGTTGTTCTATCCCTATGAGATTAGGCCTTGGTTGGATATCTTATCCGAGTTTTAGTATTATCATTTAGTTACTTGTTCTAGTAGAAGGCCTAGTTTATTGTTAGTTGAGTACCTCTCTTGTTACTGATAATTTTGACTCTAAAGATTCCCCCTTTTGGTATTTCTCTTGATTTCCATTTCCCTTGTTCTATATCAAATTTCTGATCTTTGGTATTACTTGAAGCAACATGGAGGCTTGTCAAGATACGATAGCAGGTTGGACCTAAAACTAGTGGGTCATTTGATATGTATGCGGTCAATTGTTCTAATTGGTCTTTTAAGGATTACCCCAAGGCCTCTCTCGTTCCACACTCTCGAACACAGACCAAATATAAACTCGCAAAGAACTATTTTGCTGTACTCTCTTGTAAGGATGGTGGAAACCCTATGGCAAACAGTGCTTACCATGTCAGTATTATAAAGAAAGAAAAGTTATCCTTCACCTGAGCATTGACTGAAACCTGATAGGTCAAAGATTTGTCCTATTCTACAGAACGGTGTGAACTCCAATAGTGCAATCTTCTTACTGTGGTCTAGTACATAGTAAGAACTATTCTTTAGTCACAGTATATTGGTCGCACACTTCCAAACGTACACATTTTTTTGTGTACATTTGATGCATATTCATTTACATCCTCACTTTTCTTTTTCTTTTCTTAAATTTTTTCTTTTCGTATGTGCAAGCAGCTTGTGCTACCTACACATGCATCTATTATTTTCTGTGCTTACAATTTCTCTTGATCTACACTCTAGTAAACCCCAAATCCACGGGTCTAATCATCCAATGGAGGATGCCAACCAATCCGCAGTCCATGGATTATTACTTAAATTACTGTGCTCTAGTACTTAGTAAGAACTAGACTTTTCTTTAGTAACAGTCGCACACTTACAAATGTACACATTTTTTTTTGCACATTTTATGCATATTCATTCACATTTTTACTTTTTTTTTACTTTTTGGGGTACGTACAAGCAGCGCGCGCCACCTATACATACATCTAACATTTTCGTGCTTACAATTTCTCTTGATCTGCACTTTGGTAAACCCCAAATCCACAGGTCTAATCATCCAATGGGGGATGCCAGCCAATCAGCAGTCCATGGATTATTACTTAAATTAGCATCTTTGCCAAGTAAGATCTCTTTTTTATACGCCTCCCAATCAAATGTTTTTCAATCCAACACTACACAACATCTGAAATAAATTTCAAGGAACACTACACATGCCTTGTCTCCTTGAATCAAAATTAGCAGTTAACATGGCAAATCTTTTCTGTATGTTACCTGTTGTAAAGGAAAGATCAAATCACGTCTTGGTTAGTGTGTCACATCATTGTTGTGTTTTTAATGGTAAATTATCTTTAGAGAAAAAAATGGTGAGCTATCTTTCCTTCGCTAGTTATAATGTCAGTTTGATATAGTCGTGGGTATAATTAATTTTGGATAAAATTATTATATATATATATATATATAAAATATGCGGATCCATATAATAGAATGAATAATAAAATATTTTTTAAAAAATAATGGGATCTTTATCAATTTTTTACCGTTAGAATTGATTTTGGTGTGGCGGCACATAATTTATTTAGTATAATATTTTTTGGATGGACCCTCATCTATCAAGTGGATTTTAGGCACTTCCAATTGTAAAATTTTCAATTTGTTTGACTTGGCTCAAGGATCAACTATACCGATCAAATCTAAAGAAGAGATTTGGCCCTGTTTTGGATTAACACGTCTCTAGTCTACTTCTATTACCATCGTAGACCTAGTTTTTCTCTGCGTAGATTCAAATGGCTTTATGTACTGCTCAGCCTAACCAAGTAAGGGTCGTTTTGAATTTAAACAGGAAAATCGTAACAATTTTATTTTTATATTTTTATATTATTATTTTATAATTTTATTTATTTATTTATTATATTTTTTAATAATTTTATCTTAAATCACGTCCTAAGACGACTTGTACTCCCAGCATTTATTCGGAAAATCATGAGTCACCATGATATGGTAAACTTATGTATCTAAAATTCACTTGTTAAGTATGTGACCGTCCAAGAATCTCTTTATGTAAATGATATCATGCTGGTTATATTAAGTGAGCATAATGCTATTTCAACATTACTTTTTTCTCTACATCACTTCTATAGCACTTTGATTCTTGCACAAAAATTTTAGAATCCTTGCACAAGGCCTCACAAATATGTGGCAATCGATTCCTTGGTATAGGAATTGTGTTGTAAATATTGATGAAAAAAATAATGATATGAATAACATCAAATGTTTAGAAATATTTAGGCATATATAATGTTATATTTTTTTAATATTTTGATTTCTTCATGGTAAAAAATAATTTGAAGTTCTCAAGCTTTTAGTTTTTTCTATTCTTCTAATTTTTTTTATTTCTTAAAATTAAAAAACAAGAGAAAGTGAAAATAGATGTGAGTTTGAGTAAAATATTGGTTGGATTGAATAAAATCAAGTTTTATTATGTTGATCCAAACCCGACAAATTATATGCACGGATCAAGTTGATGAATTATACGTACATTTGGTGTGATGAGCTTAAAGTTTGGGTCATGTTTAACCAAAAATTTATAACCCATCATCTATCTAAATAAGAGTGAATGGATCACGAATGGATTGGGTATGAATTTTTGGCACACTCAAATCATACTAAATGCATCTTAAGACACAAATAAACTAAAGCAAGTAGGGTCTATTACAACTACAAGATTTTCCAATAGCAAATGGATCAAATAGTAAAATATTTTCAGCCATAACTCACAAGACCATTTACCCCCACTTTTTCTCTTAAACATATCTCATTTTCAGCCACAAGTAACTCCGGTAAAACAGTTGTGTACTATGCTCTTTGGGTGACCCATTCTAACCCGATAGTCAAGGATAACCTTACTTTTTAAAGGCAGCCAAACTCTTTAAAGACCAAGATATTGGCTGTTTCACCTCCCAATTTTCTCCATTTTATTTCAAATCCAAGAGCAAAGCATAGACACCTTCTGCAATGGCTGATGATGATCCACAGGATGTTGCTGACAGGGAGCGCATTTTCAAGCGTTTTGACGCCAATGGCGATGGCAAAATCTCTTCAACAGAGCTTGGGGATTCCCTGAAAACACTTGGATCAGTTACTACAGACGAAGTGCAACGCATGATGGCAGAGCTTGATACTGATGGAGATGGTTTCATTTCTTACGAGGAATTCACAGAATTTGCCCGAGCCAACCGTGGTCTAGTGAAGGATGTTGCCAAGATTTTTTGACTTCTTATTTATATTACGCCTTTCTTTATTTATTCCTTGTGTCATGCCTTGCTGTTGCGCGTGCTTGTTTTTTATTTGTACATGGCGACGAGAGGTTCGTCAATCATGATGTTAGCCTCTTTGTAATTTTCTCATAGTCAATCGTTTTGATAGTTGTACTGTTATATCTTACAATTAATCTTGCGTGCTTGGTCTGTCCACTGTAGATTGATTTTAAAACAAGACCCTTGAGCCTGACTTAAAGATAGGTTACTCCAAATTGATAAGGAAATGATAAACACGTTTAGGGAGCTTACGCTTTTTATAAAAGTATGAGAGAATATATAACCTGTAAGTAAAATTTTTTTATGTATATAATATTAACCGATGAATATGGTCTAGTTTCAAACAAGACCTGCTTTAATTCATAGTGCCAAGTTAATTTTATAAGTCAAGACATAATGCATAATTTGTTATAATATATCATTTTTTTCACTCATTCTTCATCCACCCTATCTATGGCAATTGCCATTGTAAGGACTGAAAAATATTCTAAGAGTAATATCCTGCTAAGAGATTTTAGTAAAAATCTCATAAAATTAATGTTTGATTATTAAATTTATTAAATTTCATAATTTAAATTAAAAAAATTTAAAAATCTTAATTTTTTAAATAAAAGTAATATTCAATTTATCAAAATAAAAACATTGATATTAGAATAGGACTACTCTCCATATGGAAATGAACCCAATCACTCTGGCTATTACCCGAATGGAAACTGGATCCCTTGACATGAATGCAGGAAAAAGTAAGAGAAAGACAAATATAAAATTAAGAAAAAAAAATAGTGAAAGAAATAAAAATAAAATTTATATATTAAATTATAAATAATTAAAAAAATCACTAAAATCAATAAAAAAAACAAAGTAGGTAATCCAAATCCTAACCGAATGTCAACTTTTCATTTTCACCAATAACACCCAAGTGACATGATGACTCTTCTCCCACCCCTCCTAAAAACAAGAATGCTTAAGAACCAAGAAATTACAAGCATCATTTAGAAGAGTTTTTCCAACATGATTCGAAGCCATAAACATTGAATGAAATCTATTACACTTTACCCTTTGAGAAAAGGGAAAGGCAAATGGAAGATATTTACACCCAAACCATCCTACATTAAGCTCCTATACCTATTTACACTTCCATCACCGTCACATCTAATCCCTAGCAATCTAGTGAGAGTCAGAGTCATGGCAAAATGGGGAATAAAAAAATACTCAGTTAATTCAAGGTTGTCATGTTTTAACGACCATAGAGATAATCATCGTCCTCAAACTCTGATACGCCCAGCATTGCCAATGCCAAGTGACTTTTCATCTCATTATTTGTTTGCCGTGATTGAGAGTAACAATCAATCATGCATCCATTCCCAAGAATACCAGGTTTCTTCCTTTTAGAGAAAACAGGTTCTTCATCACCCTTCAGTATTGCAATAATCTCCTGTACGTCAGGTCTCCGAGATTCTTCATTTGTAACACAGGCAGCAGCTGCTTCAATCATCCGAGCCATCTGATTTGAGCATCTCAAATTGCACTTGAGTTGAGGATCAAGCAACTCTTCTATTGCTCCCTTCCCCTTCTGAAGCAATGGTTTAGCCTGCAAGTGATTGTCAAATTGAATGTGCGTCAACAAAACACAGTCCATATGACATAAGAAGTCTTAAACAAACAACTCTTATCTCAAAAGGAATTAGTCTCCTACTCAAAGGATCGGAGAAATCCAAAAAAATAAATTCTTAAACAAAATAACTGATTTAGTTGCTGTACTGAAAATATCAACAGAAATGTAGCCAAACCAGGTGGAAGTTTTCTACCATGATGGAAAATTTTAATTTAGTTTTGGAGAACTGCAAAGCACATAGTTGAGCGTTGCATTGATTTCAAAAGAAAAGGGATACAGGTTTTTTTGTTAAGAATAGCCTCTAATTTAAATGTAGTCAAATGAATGACCCATAAGCATTCGCTATATGCATTATTCTGACTGATGATTGTAAGACTTCAAAAAATCACCAAACTAAATCCCCAAAGTAGTCACTACATAACTTCTCTGTAAAATGAGAACCTAATTTCGGTCAAAACTAATTTAAACATAAGAAATCAAACTAATATACTTTACAACTACATCAAGTAAATTTGATCCTAGAAGCAGATAAAATGACCAGTTTTCTCTTATTTCTAATAGGTACGGGCTAAGTTATTATATTGTTTTGTGACCTCAGCTAGAAACTGGTGCCAATTGATGTCATTGCCTTGTCTTAAATTAATGGGCCATCAGATGGTAGAAGTTTTTGCTTTAGAAAATTCTGGTTAATGCTCAACCACAATTTTATTCTTAACCACAAGTCTGACATCATGAAATCAGGAACTAGGGCAACACTTAAAGAATTAGATCATCAACTTACCCATAAAACCAAGTTCTCCTCTCCCGGAGGCCTCTTCGCTTCAATTGGCTTCCGGCCAGATAAGAGTTCCAATAAAACCACTCCAAATGCATAAACATCAGTCTTATCGGATACTTTCCCATGTTGGAAATACTCAGGAGCCAAATAACTGTTGGGGGGAAGCAGAGGTACAAGAAAATTTGATTTCATCGGTTAAAGTATGAGAATAAAAATGCAAAATCATGAAAATTTTGCAGAAATAAACAAGAAGGGGCTAAGTTTTAACCCAAATGTTCCTTTAACAGTTTTGCAAAGGAAAGGAACTGAAGGTGCAGAAGTCCATGTAGCCAATCCAAAATCACATAACTGTAAATAGACAAAAATAATCAATCATAATGACTAGCATGGTCAAAGCTGTGAAACACATCCCTAAGTACAGTTGATCAGAAAGAATGCATCTTACCTTGGGAGTATTTTTAGAGGAAAGAAGAATGTTCGAGGGTTTAATGTCTCTGTGAACAACGCATCTTTCAGTCCCATTATGCAGGTAAGCCACAGCTTCTGCAATTCCAATAGCAACTTTATACCTCACAGACCAAGGAAGTGGACTACTTTTCACCCCCTTCCTCCCTGCAAAATAGGTATCCTTGAATCAGTGAAACTTGACAATTTGAATTCAAAACCTTAGAAAAATAGGAGTCTAGGACAAGCAGATTTAATTAGTACCATGCAAATGACGCTCCAAGCTGCCGCCTGAGACAAACTTGTACACCAGAAATAATCCCTCCTCTGGGTCAATACAAAAACCCACAAGGGGAACAATATTTGAATGATGAAGAGAACTAGCAATCATCAGTTCTCTACAAAACGCCTTTGCAGATTCCTTATCTTCCTTGTCCAACTGCTTAATCGCTACTGCAGCCCTCAAAAGCCCAAATCTTCCCCTAAAAACACAGCTCAAGGCCCCTCTTCCCAATACTCTGCCTACCCATTACAAAAAAGAATGAATTACAATATCATGCGAAGAATCAAAATTTGATTTAAACAAGAAAAACACGTTAAATCTTACCTTTGGAGAAATTGCGTGTAGCGGATAGAATTTCTCCATAGTTGAATCTAATGAGAGTATTGGCCACTGGGGATATGCTTTTCTCCAATGATTCAATTCTCCGCCATTTCAGCTCCCGGGCTCGAGATTCACTCATTCCGTTGTCCAAATTAACCATCAAAACAGTTGCAGCAGCAGAAGAATTCATGTTCAGGGATTCCAGCTCAACCTGAGAACAGAAGCTGAACCTGAAGGATGAGTGAACCGACGGTGGGTCAGCATTCGCCAACTCTGCTCCACACCCACCAGACTCCGCCAGCAGCCATGCCTTGTTTTGCTCTGAATTTGTCTTCTTGGGGCCGTTTCTGTCGTTCTCACCAGAGCTCCGGCAGCGACGAGACGGCGCAACACAACCAAACGCAAGCTCCCAGATCATTTTTCTCAATAAGGATCTAAATTTGAGCTTCTTGTAGTCACAGTAGTGATCTCCAGCTACAGAAGAACCGTATGTGGCTGGAGCGTTTGCTACATTGGGAGGCTCCCCCGAGTCAGTACAGGTTCCTTGGGAGAAACCCATGATGCGGCAGGTCCCAACAAATAGCACAGAAACCCAGAAAAAAAAAAGGAAGAGAGAAATGAAAAAGAAAAGTGGTAAGAGAGAAGAACAAGAAAAAGTTAAAGCTGCTTTGCTTGTAGCGGGGGAGAGAATTTTCTGAATAGCAGGAGCAGCAAAAAGATGTAGGAGAGATGGGGAGTTGGTAGTCTATATATAAAAAACTGCAATTGGATTTAAAGTAATATAGCATTCATTAGATAGGGAGAAGGTGAGAAATGAAATGTGGGATATGGGTTACGTGCTTGCATTTTGTTTTGAGGCCAGATGAAGGGAGAGAGCGCATGAGTTGACGGTGAGGAAGAGGAGGCATCTTCTTGTCAACACTGAAAAGGACGAAAGAATGGGTGTAAATGTATAATTATTAATAAAATTTTAATATTAAAAATTATTTTAAAATATAAATAATAATAATAATTTTTTAATAATAATTATTTATTTATATTTATTCTTTTAAATATACTCCTCATTATCTAAATCTGAACAATTATACATTTTTTTAGCATAATTTATTGCTAACTAGGGAGTAGTGCAGGAGTGCTTGTACGTTTTCCATTATAATACATTAAGAATATACTATTAGGCCTGTCTAATTGGACTTGTACAGCTTTTTAGTCACCTCATGTGTAATTAGTATATATTATAATGTTATTTTTATAATTTATTATATAAAAATGTATTTAAATATATTTATTAATGAAATAAATAAATGTAAATATAATCAAATTTAAAAATAAAAATAATTCAATTATAACTAATAAATTTTAATATACTATTTGTGCAGTAACAATTTTTTTTTTGAATCCATTATGTGTGTAATTAAACCTAACAAAGTGTTGGGAAAGAAGGAGGATGGGAGGAACTAAAGAGGACTGCTAATTGTCATGCTTTAAAAAAAGATGGAAGCATGGCTTTTGAAGAGATGTGGTAGATCAAAGTATATACAATATGGTAGTTTTTCTCAAACAAAAAATGCTGAAAGATATGAAACTAATAGCTGTGGAAAATTCATCTGCGAAATTGAGATAGTGACTTTTTTTTTTTTTAAACAAATGAGATGGAAATAGAGATATATTATGGCGTGCATGTTGTCATCTGACAAGGAAAAAAGCAAATAAGAATGTTTAAATACCTGATATTGATGGATTTTTGAATCCGATTTATAGCATCAAAGCAAAATCAAATACTTAATAATACGTTAACAGAATTGACTTATCTGACTTGTCTAAGTGATTTTTTATTTATAATAATTATGTAATTTAAGTTTACATTTAAAATTTTTTATTAATAAGTTATCATAATTTTTATTAAAATTAATGATATATTTTAATTTTAAATAAGAAAAACTTGTTTATTTTAAATTTTTTATTAAAAATATTTCATAGCTACACATACATAAATAAGATAATTTTTTTATTTTTTAAAAAAATTTAAAATAGGTAATAATAGAAAAATAAATATAAAATTAAAATAATAAAAATAAAATTTATATATTAATTTTAATAATAAAATAAAAAAATTAAAATCAGAAAAAAAAATTAAAATCCAACGCAAATAGCTATGCAGTTTGGTGACCATCAACGGCTTCCAACCCCAACAACCTTTCTGATTTGACAACACGGCTTACAAGCTCCCTCTCATGTAAAATCTTTGTGCCAACCAAGGAAAACATTATTTTTATTAAGAACAAATTAAAAGAAAATTCTATTCTTTCCCGTCCGAAGATGTGACACCTTCTCTCTCTCCCTCTTTTCTAACTTGAAGTGGTTAGAACCTCAGGACACCATGCGAGATAATTGGATTGGGGACTTCGGTTTTTTATTTTTATTATTTTATAATTTTAATAATTATTTATTTCTTTTAAATTTATATTAAAATATTTTTAAAAATATTTTTTATTTTTAATTTTATATTATTTTTACTTTTCTTTTGATTTATCATTTAATTAATGTGATTGAATAAAATTAATTAAATGTTATTAAATAAAAGTTATACATAAATTTTAAAAAAATGTATCAAAACTGAAAACCTCAACTACATGGAAAGTGCTCTAGGGAAGCAGTCTTTTAATGTTTCTGTATTAATATTTGTGGTGATTAATATCGCAAAAAGGACTTATTTTTATACATTATAATTTTATTCAATAGTTATTTAAATAAATTAAATTATTGAATTTATTAAATTTTATACATTAAATGATAGAATTTAAACATTAAATGATCCTTAACCCATTTATGAGAGTTTAATAATTTTATATTTAATAAAATTATATTTCTAATTGTATTAAATATTTTAAAAATAATTAAATTAAATTATAAAATTTTTACAATAAATAAGTGTAAAATTATTTATAAAAAATTAATAATCTCAGAGTTAATGTTCTACATTTTCCCTTATAGAAAACCGTGACTTTTAACACATGGGAAAGTAGATAACAAGTACTAAGTATAATACTTTATCATAATTTAAAATCCAGCCTCCTATAATTTTATGATAAATGAGATGCTTATATTACATTATTATTGTAAAAAAATTTAATTATTTATAAAATTTAAGTTATTAGGTGTAAATTTACAAATAATTTTTATTTTATAGTTTTAACATATTCTATTTGACCACTTAGTTATAAAAATTTTAAATTATATTAAGAATTCAATCATAATAAAAGTTTAAATTATTACATAAAAATTTAAAAATAATTTTTTTTATATCTAACAATTACGTATTTTTGCATATCCAACTATCAAAATGTAGCATTTGCATAAAAGCCTTTAATTTTCTTCAATTCAAAATAACTATCATTTCAAATTTTTTAGTTACTTCCTTTTTAATTTTATTTTACTAAATCAATATCTCTATTAAATATTTAATAAAATTTATTTTTCTCTTTTGTTTGCAATTTTTTATATAAATAATTTAGGCCAATAAATTATATTTCATATTTTAATTATTTTTTAAATTTTAAAAAATAAATATTTTGAAGAAAAAAAAGCCATGAAATACTTTTTCACAAAGTTTAGAAGAATTTTGTTAGATAATTATGAGAGAATCTGTTCTTTTCATAGTGAAACTGTTATTATATATTTAAAAAGAAAGAATGTGACAAATTAGTATTGTGTTATATAAAGATATATGTATAAATAAATTTTATATATAATTTTTACACATTTTTATATTTTTTATTATAATTTATTTTATATTTAATTATACCAAAATGTGTACTAATAACTTTTTTTTTGTCATGCGTCATTGTTGACGAAGAATTGGCGTATGGCTGAGAAGTTGTTCGCTCATCAGTTGCCAGAGAAAAAGATTGTAAGGATTGGACGCTCATGAAGTTGTGGGCCTGACACGTGGTGCGGATGTGGGTCCCACAAATAACCTAATGAGTAGGTACTAATTGGGAGCATTAACTTTGTGTAATCCATCCTCAGTTTGCCATTTTTATTTTGAGGATGAAAATTATTTGTGCACTATCACTTTCAAGTGTGCCAGCCCCTCAAATTAGGTTTGGAGGCCCCACTGTTGGGAGGTTTTGCCTATCTTTTAGGTCACTGACAAGGCTTAAGCTATCCCGTTACCTATCCCCACAGAACATTTTGACCGCCTTTTTGCTTTGAGAGAATAATCACCCCATGAAATGAACGTGGGTATTGATTTTTTAAGACCCCAGTTTACAAGAATTTTTTATAAATTTAATAATTTAAATTTTTTAAATAAATATTTAATAAATTTTAATTTATAAAAATATTAAAACTGTATGGAAATATGTTTGAATAATTGTTAGTACAGAATCTTGCTTTCTAACTCTGTAATGTCATTTTACAGGAAAATGTATTTTCATGTCTTGGTTTTTGACCAAATGTTCACTCTCATCAAATTTGTGCTACGAGATTAATAAAATTTTATAATATAATTTATAAAATTTAATAATTAATTTTATAAAATAAAATTATATAAAGATAAATATTCAAAAATAGTTTTCACAAAAAAATGTTTGAGAATGGTGGGATTAATCCTTTACACATGGTGAAATTGAAAATATTTTTACATGGGCTCAATGGTATCGCCCTTTTCTCTCCATCTCTTCCCCCAATGATACGATTCTTTTTTCCTAAAATTGTAACACTACACTGTATAAAAAAAAAAAAAGTGATCACCAAAACTTAAACAAACATGCACAAACACTCTATTTTAGAAATTAAAATTTTTAAAATTTTATTTAAATTAATTTAATTAATAAATTTTAATAGATATAACTACTTATAATTAATTTTATATGAATGGAAACATATTAACTCATGTACCAAAGTCGAATGCTATAGGCCACTCTTATGGTGGTATCGGGAGTGTGCATGGATGGTTTGAAAATTAATCGTTTTTATAAATATAAAAATTATCAAAATAATTTTTTTTAATAAATTTTTTTATATATATAATTTAAATTAAATTTAAAATAATATATTTATAAAACTTAATTATTTATCCATTAATGACATCTATATATTTATCATTTATTCAATCTTAAGTCTTTTCTTTTTTAGTTTATTTATTTATTTTGATATCAGCTTAATTAATCCATTTATTTGGATGGCTACATGAATCTGCGGCAGTTAACCATAAAGTTGGATATATACATCAAACAGGGCCCACATGACCTAAAACCATTCCTGTCAGTGTCCTCTGATGTGAAACCTCAAGTTTATGGCTCTTTTGTTTGAGGTACATCTCAATCAACATTTATGCAACGCGATGGATTCTGTTAATGAATCCAAATTCTGCCTCTACATCTCTCTCTTTTTCTAATAATTTTTTTAAGAATCTTGGCGGCAAATGCTTGAATATTTTATCATCTATTATAAATGGTTATGTGCTTGTTTGGAAACCACCTCTGAGAGCTAAAATTAAAAATGATAGTTAGCACAATAATAAAGAAAAGCAAGTTACATTTTATCTTATAAATTTTAAATAAATAATTTTTTATTTATGTAAAATAAAAAATAATAAAATACACAAATTAAATTTAAATATAAAAAATTTACTAAAATTAAAATATAAAAATATAGAGAATCCAAATGCGTTGTACTTCGTTATGAAGGTTTTTCGTGGGAGGCACTTCGTCATGAAATTACATGGACTAAGCAATATGAATTCCACAAGTTAACGAAAAGGCAGCCTCTTTGTAGCTATATTCAGGGTTTGGAGGTAAACTATTTGAAGCTGTACTAAGGGTTATCGGACTTCTTATGAGAGAGTGCCTTTATGAGTCCATGCTTCTTTGGAGTACAGCCTTATAGGTTAAGGAACTTCTAGCACTTCTAAGATGTGCTGATTTAACCTAATTTACTGTGGATATGGATTTTTTTCCTTCTTAAGTTAAGGGTTTTCACATAGGGTTATAATAATTTGGCCTTCCAATATTTACTCTACTTCCAACCATGTACGCCATGTTTGCCCTTTACGCAAGTTCTATATATGTTTGATCAGCAGAAATTGGGCAATTAATGCAATTGATTGAGTGTGTTAACTAGAGCATTCTAAAAATAAATATAGGACTAATTCTACCTAATCCATAATTATTACATACTAGAATAAGAAAGGAAATTTCATTATGAATTAAGAGAGGGTGATTAAGTTTCTTTGAGTACTCCGAAGCCAAACCCATAAACATTGAAGTACAATTATTATGGATTAGGCTTTAATTAATTGAGATCTTGGCCCCATGGTTGGTGGTTCTCTTGACAGCGCCATAATGACCGTCATTTAAACTATAACAGATATATATAGTCATTGAATTAAAATCTTTTAAAATAAAAAAATATTTTATAGAATAAAATATAAATAAATAATTATTAATTAAAATTTATTAATAAAATTTATCCCATATCTATTAATTATTATCTATTTTATTATATTTTATAACAATTACTATTAATTTTATTATCAATAGATATAAAATAAAGCACGCTTATAACTTTAAAGGACATACATTCATAATCAACTAATGTTTGTATATACATATATATATATATATATATATATATGAGTAAAGAGTAATCTAGTTTGCACATTTAATTCATAATTCATAACTTTAGTAGGGACTTGTCTTGGGCCTTTGAGATGCTAATATCCTAGCCACGTGAATTGGTGCATTTCTTTGATGCAAAGTTGGCACGCAGAAGGAGAATTCTTGAGCCCTTTAATGAGGGAAGGGGATGTATACCTTTGGAGGCTTTTGTTGATTCTCACTATTATTTTTTTTTTTCTTCCGAGAAGACTGATGAATAACAAGCAGTCAAACATACATATCCAGATTCACAGCTTTTTGAGTTTTATTGTTTAATTTATAAAATATAATAAATTTAATATTTTTTATTTTATATTATAAAAATTAAATAAAAATAAAATTATAAAAAAAAGAAAAAGTTATATAAAATACTAGAATGGTTACAACAATACTCATAAAACTATTAGAAAATTTCAAAAGCTGCATGTCAAACGTGGGCGTGCCGGAGTGGTTATCGGGCATGACTAGAAATCATGTGGGCTCTGCCCGCGCAGGTTCGAATCCTGCCGCTCACGTTTCTCCTTTAATTTGCATGTTTAAAAAATTTATTTCCAAAATCAGAAAACAGACGCTAGAAGGAGGGCTTGAACCTCCGACCTTGTGGTTAACAGCCACACGCTCTAGCCAACTGAGCTATTCCAGCTTGTTGTAAGATCGCTAATAACGATATTTTAAAAGCTATTCCCTTTTTGTACTCGAACCTTCCGGTTCCGAAGCAATTGTAGAAATACGATTCATGTTCTAAAAATGCAGAATGGCTACTATTGCAGTAACAGAGACAACAGTTATGGGCATTGCAGTGGCTAAACAAGTCAATGGTTTGTTGACAAGCAATGTTATTCACAAAAACAAATTCCTCACGTTAATTTTTATTATTGCAATCGCTGGACGAAAAGCAAAATCCCATACAGTAAGTTTTCGTTGAACAACTTAAAAGTATGCATATAGCTTACGTAGTTTATATATGCAATCATCTTAAATGTTGTAATTAATTATCATTGATGAATGTTGTCTAGTCTTTAATGATGTAGCCATGAGCTCCTCTCACAGTTTGATCCCTATGGCAGATGAGATGAGGGTGCTATTTCATTCAAACTTAGAACAAGATTTATAATTTCAAGCACCCAGCGTACAAGACATGCTCCTAAGGCTATTTATCTTGAAATATTAGTATGAAAGTTGAAAAACTAAAATGATAGAGTAAAATATATCAATACAATGCTGAACTGAAAAGTTTATGAAACTTATCATCAGGTGAGGTCATCGTGAAAAAAATTGCAATTTGGAGATGCCAATTTTTGGATATATCAAAAATTCGCTAACAAAATTGATTTCTAATAAATTTTCTAACAGATGTAATTGGTCGTTAAACATATTTTTGATAATCTTTTACGACCGCAATCAATGTTTGTCGGTAAATTAGGTAGTATTACCATCGGTAAAATGGAAAATAACAAATAGTAAATTGATTAAATTTTAATTTTGTAAAAAAGATAATTAATTTCACTAACAAATATAACTTTTAATAAAATAAAAAAAATATGCATTTACAAAAAAATTTATAAATTTTACCTATAGATATAATTCTTAGTAAAATAAATAAAATTCAAGCATTAAAGTCGGTTGAATTTAACCCACAGCTAAGTCCCTCAATAAAAAGTAAAAGAATTATTATTACTGAGAGATTAAAATTGCCAAAAAATTTATGATTCAATTTTTTTACGAATTGATAGAATTATTGACATTTTTTTTTATCATTAATGCATTCTTTGCTATCATTGAAATAATTGTATTATTCAAACAATTATTTCAAGAACAATAAGAACGATCTATGATAAAAATAATTGCCTATACTCCATTAGTTTGTTCTAAAAGTCAAATTCGTTTACTAGTTGATGAGTTAAGAAAAAATGGAAGTGTGAGACATATTCTATGAATTCATTCATGAGAGAGTTTTGATGCCCTCTCTGCACCAAATTACTCAATAATTTCATTCAAAAATCATGTAGGAAAAAAAAAAATTACTTTGAGTGAGGCCTGACAAATTGCCATATGCATGAAAATTTTGACATTGGTAGACCTATTTGTAAAATCTTTATTGAAAATTATACATAATACTAAGAAAGAACCCACTTATTTAAAAATCTGACGTGTTTTTTGAGCGAGGCTTGACAAATTGCTATATGCATGAAAATTTTGACATTGGTACACCTATTTGTAATTTAAAATATTACCTTCCTAATTAATTAATTATTAAATACCAATTAAAGATCAATTATGACTATTTTTCAGGGGTATATATCCATCGGTTTATGCCCTAAATTTGAAAATAATAAAAGTGTTTCTCTATCAAAATTCTCCTAAACTGCTGCTCCTCTGAAGATTGGTCTTCCCAATTTCTTGAGTTTAGACCGTGTTCATCTTACATATGCTATCCTCATATTGTTCCTTATTAACATTTTTTCTCTCCTGTTTTTATATTTTGTCTCAAGGTTCACTAAGGTTCTTATACAAATTCTTTGAACTATAAGGTAAAATATATGGTATGTTTGCTTATTAATCAATCTTTTCTTGTCTTTTCTTTCATCTCAGCATTTGTTAAAGGTTATCTTCCCGATTCAATCTACATGTTCATGTTCATCTCTAGGTTAATGTAGTACAGATAACACCCATAATGCTTTCTAATCTAGGTTTTCTGATATTAAATTGCTTTTTCTTTTTTTTTTTTTTTCACACTCTTATCCTTGATTGATGGCCCAATTCTACAATAATTCTTTCCCTTCCAGTCAATTTCAGTCATGATGCTCTTTTACTATCGATTGCAAATTCAATTGATCAGAATTTGATTGGTTGCTGGGAAAGTCAGATGAATTGAACCCATATTCCATGTATGATTAAAAGGACGTTAATTCTCCTTTTCTCTTTGGCATCTTATGAGTTCTCACTTTTTTTATCTCAACAATATCATTTTACAATCTATGCCACTCTAAATTGCTGAACTTTTGTTTGTACTTTTTCTTAAAAAAAAAAAAAATGAGTTATGAATTATTTTACTACATGTTTCACATGAATAAAATGTCTTCATATGAATAGGAACCTACCATGTATCACACTAAATTCATAGTTTTAAATAAATAACATTAATTTGTAATTTCTAATTACGACTGATTAATCAATTTCTCAGTAATAACACATTTCCACTTGAGACAAGAAGTAAAGGCTAATTGGTGGACCATTTGCTTGCATGCAAACGATGTGTAGAGCATGTTAGGGTGGGATATAGTGGCCCAAAAATTTTATTATTATTATTGTTTAAGTTAAGCTCATTGAAAATTATATATACTTATTTTAAATGTATAATAATTGCAGCATCATTTTAGTTGATTACTATATCAAATCAATAAAAATCATCTCATTATAGTCTTATTTAAATTATTTGTCAAATGGTAAACCTATATCTTGAATTTTTACATTCTTGATTAAAATGGCAACTTTAAATTAAATAATATCAATAATGCACATGGGTGAATCAAATATGTCTAGTGCTATATAAAAATATTTTTTATCTTAAACTAATCTTCAACTAATAAGTTACATTTGTCTATTTTTTAAAAATTATATTTAATATTAATTAAAATTGCAATAAAGTCTATTTTAATAAAATCACAACATTGTCAAGGTAGTTATGACTAATTCCAAGTAAATTTATATAGAAAACAACATAATTTAATTGGTATTTTAATAAAGAAAATTTAATATTTTGTTTCAGTTCATAAACTAGCATTAATGACTAATTAATAATATGTTATTTCAAGTTATTTAAGAGATATTGAACCTCACTGCATTTGTCGAGTATTCTTGGGGGATAGATTTAGATATTATATAATATTTATGCAATGTGTGTATTAATTATCTTAATTATGATTTAATTGATATAATAACAGTAATTGCAAATGTATGTTTAATTTCAAGTAAAGTTACAAGAATGATTAATGCAACTATGGCTAATTTCATTTGATTTTATTAGTCAATGTAAATATGGATAATTTCAATTAAGTTTATTGTGATGTGTGCAATATGAGGTTGCCTTATTTAAAATCAAAGATCGTGGCATTCAAAAATAACTTAAATTAAACAATCAAATAATCTCAATTAACATCATGTTAATTGATGGTTGTAGCTAATTATGCAAAAATTAGGCCACGAGAAGATTGATATTTTTAATAACTAATCTTATAAAATAAATATATGCTCAAAGGTCTATTAATTTCCATAGACTCTTCTTAGATGAAACACAAAATATTTTGTGAATTGATGATTCTTGACAATATATTTAAATTAATATTCACATGGTCAATTAACCAATTAATTGTAACTGGGATGTGAGATTTTATAGTATTAATTAACCACAATTAATTATAGCCACAATGAATAAGTTTGTTACAATTTTTACCAATTACTAGATCAAAGCAAGTAATTAAACTTAAATGATAATATTCTTTAAATTAATAGCCACATGGTCCACGAACTCCTAAATTATTACAATCTTAATAACAATTAATACACATGGGGTAATTTAAAGTTGAGATAGAAAAATTATTTGTAGGTAATAATCATGACTAACTATTTTAGTTATACATAAGAAATATCGTCGTAAGTTTCATTTTTATTAATTCAAATTAATTAATTGTATTTAAATGGCAATATCATTTAAATTAATGGTGACATGCTCAATCCATATTTCAAATTATCATAGTGTTGATTGAAATGAATAGTCTCATCATAATTAATTAAGTTTAACTATGTTTATTATTGTAATAATTTTGATTGATTACTACATCTGATCAGTTAATTAAATTTAAATATTAAATTTAATTAAATTAATATTCATAATGTTAGCAAACTATTAATTGCACAATATTGCTTTGTGACTGATTAGAGAGAATTAATTGGACTTTGTCCAAATATCAATTAGCACATGCAAAAAAAAAAAAAGAGCTCTTCATATCTTTATCCATAAGCTCTCCCCAATGATTTCTGTCTAGGAGATTTCAAAGGTGTTTTCTAGAGACTATATTAATGTAGTTAATTTAGAAAAAGTTAAGTTTCCACAATTTAATCAAGAGACTACCTAACTTTGAGAAAGTTAAACAATTAAATATTTAGTCAAAATGCACAATTGGTAAATAAAACCAATTAAGTTTACTTAGTCTAAGTAAGTTATGAGATTTTGGTGTTGATTAATGTGGATCCCTATGATATAGTTAATTTTAAGGAAATTTACAATCAATTAAAGAGTGGAGTTTAACTACAAGAGCTTAATTAGTGATGCATTTAACAATTTTTTTGTTGACTATAATGCAATCAATTACAACAAAATTCATGCTTCGTTAATTAAGTGATTGATGAAGTAGAGCTTAATCAAGTAAAAGTAACTCTAATCATTGCTAATTAAGCGATTGAATAATAATTAATTGTAATTAAATTTATGAGTATTTCAAGATAGTTTATGCAAAACTTTGAATAAAAAATTAAAGAGTTAGTCAAAATGCACAATTGGTGGATCTAACCCATTAAGTTTATTCTAATTTTAAGCAAGTTATAAGATTTTGGAGTTAATTGATTTTAGTCCCAGTTAGTTTCAACAAAATTCAAAATCAATTAAAGAGTGGAGCTTAATCAGTGGTATTTTTATTTTATTTTGTTGATTATAATTAAATTCATTTTAGCACAATTGTTAGTTCATTAATTGAGAAATTAATGAAGCAAAATTTAATTAAATGGTAAATTAACTATAATTATTGTTAATTGAGTTATTTAATAATGGTTAATTGTAATTAAATTTATGAGTCAAGCAACTTAGTTTTTGTAATTAATTTAAAATAGATAAATAGTTAGCCAAAATACACAATTAGTGGATCTGACCAAGTAATTGTACTAATTTCAATAAAGTTATGAGATTTTGGTCTTCATTGATTTTGGTCCCTATAATATAATTAATTTCAACAAAATTCACAATCAATTAAAGATTCGAGCTTAAATACCAGAGCATAATTAATGGCATATTCAATTAATTTTGTTGAATATAATGCAATTCATCTCATTATAATTGGTAATTCATTAATGGAGTGATTGATCAAGTAGAGCTTAATTAGTTATAAATTATGGATAATTGTGCATTACTTTTAAATATTTTGTAATAAATTATGTTAAAGAAAACACTCAAAAAATTATGTAATTAACCTACCGAATTACATTTTAATTAACATTGAATCAATTGCAAATAAAATCATTAAATATTTTATTTTCAATAAATTTTATATTAAATACACTTAACACGAGTTAGTTACAAAAAAATTTATAGGTTGTTAAACTTAATTTATGCAAGAGTTTAATTTGAAAGTCTGAGTATAATTAATAATTCTCATGAAATTAGCATATTAATTTGAAGTAAATTATGATGTCATATTGATTAATTAAGAGCTGTTCGTGCTAATCAATTTTTTCCTTAATTATTGTCACATGTCAAATCTTCATTATGATTATATATTTATGACTTAATTGATTGTGAGTTAATTGCAAATGTAGTTAATGCATTTTTTATTTTGGGTAAATTTAAAATAGAATAAATCAAAAAATGATTAATTATTAATAAATTTTTGAGTCATATAATTCAATTTATGCAAGGGTTTAATTTCAAAATTAATTATGATTTCTATTCTAACTAATTTAGCATACTAATTATAATTATTCACTATAACAACCGTGTGTTATTATCCTCCATTTCAATCATGTTAATTTTTAATTATGTAACCAAACGATTGGATGCTTTAAATTAAATGCACTTTTATAATCATAATTAATTATTCAAATTTTGTCCTAATTAGTTTAAATATCTCCTCATTTTATATTCTTAAATCCACTTCATTTTGCCATTCAATCTTCACATTTTCAAAATTTATTTTAAAATTTCTTCACACTCAAATTCTAAATATTTAATAAAACGATAAGTTATTCATGTGTTGTTTATTAAAATTCCAACTTTGGCATGATCCACATAGTGATAACAAAGCTCAAATGAAGTTTACTTACAATCACTAATGCTACTTCTGTTCAATTTAAATATAATTATTTTTTATTGAATATATAGGTTAGTTCTATTGTATTTTCTTTATATTTGGTATGTTAGAAGCAAAATAAAAAGTTACAAAATGTGAATATTAATGCTTATCTATTTGTTGTTTTATGATTTGTCAACAAATAAATGATTATAATATTATCTAAAACAAATTACATAAAAAATTTAAACACATTCTATTTTTAATACATTAAGTATGTGACCATAATAATAAAACCCTGAGCTGTACAACACATTAGTATCAAATTAGTAAATTTATAAAAAAGGTACCTAAAATACAACCTTCTTCATCAACTTCATTTTTATGGTTATCATTGTTTTAATTGAATATCTATATTATTAAGTCAGTTTTCCATCTCATAATTTTTTATATGTTGAATATAATTTATTATAGTAACTATAATAATTAAATAAAACCTTCATAAGTAGACCACATCAATTCATATCAGTCTCTTTAATTAGTTTATGGCAAAATTAATTTTTATATTTTATCACTTTATCCAATAAATTAGTTAAAAGTAATAACTGTTTCATTATAAAACTTATTTTGAATGTATAATTGTATACACAACATGTGATTATTTAAAAAGAAAAATCTAAAAGGAAAATATCATAATTACCAAGGACATAAGAGCATGCAAATCTACTAACGGAGTTAGTTTAGTTAGTAAAATTTAAATATTTCGTTTGTAAGATTTATGTTTGAATTTGTTTTATTAATAATCTTCTTAATAGGTGATCTATGAATACAATAAAAAGTATGCGGAGGAATTTTAAGAATCTGTTTTGGTGATTGGTTGGGCTGTTTCTCCAAAAATATTGGTTGGTGCACTGCATTGGAAGCTGAGGCCTGGGGGGCGCTTACAGGGCTTGAATTTGCTTGGAACCATGGTTATCGGAAAGTCATTCCAGAGCTTGATTCTCAAACCCTTGTAATGACTCTCCAAGGCAATGGTCAAAGGTTAGCGGTCTCCAGCTCGATCATCAAGCGTGTTCTACTCATGCTGGATCGCAATTGGGATGTCAAATTTCAACATACTCTAAGAGAAGTGAACTTCTGCTCAGATGCTTTGATTAATCGTAGCTTAAGTCTTGAGTTGGGTATGCGCGAGTGGACAACAATTCCAGCCTTCCTCAGCTTAAAGGTCCTAGCTGACAAGATGGGAACTCTTATGCCTAGAGGAGTTTGTTAGTTTGGCTTTTTTGTCTGTTCCTTTTTCTTTTTGGTTTTTGGGCTTTTAGCCCCTCCCTTGTAAAGTACTAGTTGAGATCTATAACATGTGTTACCTAATTAAAAAATAATAATAAGTGCATGCATATCTAACAGAATGAATGTATATAATATGTATCAAAAAAAAAAAAAAGAATGAATGTATATAATGTGGCATCTAACATCCAAAAATAGTTATTCCATTGCTTTTATACTTTCATATTTTAAAGACCATCACGTCTATTAGTTTAAAATTTAGCTGGTTCTCTTTTTGTGGGAGTAATTATGTTTATATTATGGAGACAAGAAGAATTACTTGTATATACACTCTGATTTTTGTTCGGTTTGTAGAGGCGAATGGCCCCGCATTCGATAAGTCAGATAGTCTCTCATCTGCAATGCTGTCCTTTACTCAAATTTATTTTACTCTAACCTTCAATTCGAGGCAGGGCAAACCCAAGAAAATTTTACAAGTATGGCCAATCTATTCATACACTTATTGCTTTATTTAATCGAAAATTGGCTTATTATATCAACAATATTAAAGCACGAAAATGTTAAAAGATATGTATTAGAAAATTATGATTTTAAACTATATTTATGTATTATGTTGGACGTAGAAAAGGAATTGAACCGAAGAAAGAAGTTTCGAATTGCCCTTTAACTTTTTTAATGAATTTATATTTTTTTAATTCATTAAGTGAGATAAAATAGATTCCCTATTTTGACACCTTTATATTTTCATGGCCAAAAACAGGTTGTATTTATACATTTTTCACAAAATGTGACTCTATTTTTGAATTGTTTAAAATAATTAAATTATCTTATATTTTTTATTATCTCTCAAATTATTTTTAAGAAAAAAATGGTTTATATCACTCAAAGAAGGGTTAATGGTTATGCATCAACAGTAAGTTGGCTAGTCAATCAGTTGTTTTTTTAATGATTCCTAAATTCGAAGTGCCTTCTTCAATCTTCATTGGCTTGCCATCGAGCCTACATTTACAATGGACTCTGCTTATTAGATGAGACAGCTCCTCTTCAATGGTGGTACTTGTCGAAAAACCATAACTCATGATCACAAAGACCCATCACATGGGTAACCCAAAACAAATTCACCAAGGGTTTTGCACAAAATGTTTCAAGCCCGCTCAAACTCTCACATGGAGAACTTAAACGAAGGAACCCAAATTATAAATTTAGATTAGTAGATTTGTAAACAGAGTAGTTTATGACCAGAACTAAAACCAAGACAATCGTGGGTCACCTTTTGGGAAAAAGCTGAGTGTATAATATATTATTAATTGAGTATTAAAGAGGATTTGCTAAATTTTATAGTGCATTGCGCACATTTTATATAATTACATCTTATATAAATAAGAGCACTCCCCTTGTAACCTCCGAACAAAATCCTAGTAAGTTCCATTTATGTAATTTTATTCAGGCACCATACATATTTAAGTGAAGAACCTTCTTGGTAAATAAACAGCTGATTTGCTTAGCGTAAGCACTAGCACAATTGGTGGCACTTTAGACAGTTACTTGAAGTTTCTTTATCATGCAGCCTATATACAACAAAGAGAAGAAAATTTTCCCGCATTCCAACTAACATGTTTCAGTAAATCCTACTCTACCTAATTAAATTTCTAATTTCTCAAAAGTTCTTCATGTACAAATTCTTTTCTCACCAAACATTTTCTTACTGGTCACTAATTTTTAGCACGTGCAATATGCGTGATTTTTATTGCTCAATCAAAATATATTTTAAAAATGCATAAAAGTGTTTTAAGTATTCTAATCATTAAAAAAATTATAAGTATTATTGCCTAAAAATAATAAACATATTATTATCATTTATTTGATTAATTTATCAAATAATAATGGTCAATGGAGAACAAAAATATTCAGGTTTTGGGAAAAGAGTTTTTGGAAAAATAAAAGATTCACCACCATTTTAAATTTAAAATATGAGATCAGATACCAAACAAAAAGGAGGTCAACATTTCAATAATGGGTTCAAAAGATTGGTTATGTATAAAAAAAGTGTTAATATTTTATAATGCTCTTTTGCTATCACATTAATATTATATTACTTTTTGGTTTTAAAACTTGTTGAGTCTTTGCAAAAGATTTTTTTGAGGTGCCTCACTTTAGCTTTGCATGTGATGTGATCAAGTGTAATTCATAGACTTGTGCAATTGGTGGTGGCCTTTAGAGCCATTATTTTGGAAAAGGAGAATCTTGACACCTAGCTTAATTAGGACTTTTTGGATTGAAATTTAAAAACAGATACCTAACTTGACTAGAGTTCACTCAATTGAATTAGGTGTAAAAAAAAGATACTTAACTAAGATTTCCAAAAGAGTTTTGGATTCTTGTGAGATGAATTTAAAGGAATTCCAATCATTTGAAAAACATATTTAAAAAAAATCTGGGATTGACTTTTGAGAAAACAATAAATTATAATAATTACATTAACAGGGCCTTAACAATTACTCTTAAGGGCCTTGTAATTACCTTCAAAATAATTAAGAAATAGTCATTTGCTAACTACTCTTAAGAATCTGTTGTCATAAACTTGCTTAAAAATTTAAAGGAATTTTAGTATAAAGAAAGCAAATCTACTTGGACAATTGATGAATTTAGTAATTACATATAATGTACCCCAACAATTCTCTATGAGACCCTGTAATTATCTTTTATATAATTACAAAATAGTCGCATTTGCTAACTATTCCTAAAAATCTATTGTTTGAAATTCATCAAAGAATACTAGGAACAATTCTAAAGGGACCATGGAATTTTGGGAAAGGAACATTCAAGAAGAATTATGAACTTTAGTACTCACATAAGGGGGATTCCAACAATTTCTTGATAGGATTCATCACGTGATTATACTCAGGATATTAAGAATCATGGTATTCGCTAATTATTCTCAAAATAATTGTTGGGATTAATCAAAGAAAATGTGGAATAATTTTGAATTGATCTCAAAATTTGGGAATGAGGACCTAATTAAGCACCAAAATTATTTAAATAATTTGGGCATGTTTGCTAATTTAAATTAAAATGAGTTTATGGCTGTCCAGAATTTGTCTTGCTACATGACAACATTCAAACATTTACCTAAACAAATTCCAAAAATTATAAAAAGTTATGTGTATGATCCCAAGACATTGAATGAGAAAACCCTAAGTTCACTTTTCTCTTTTGCTTGGTGAAAACAATTTAATAATTCAAAAAT
The DNA here is from genome assembly GCA_037013595.1 of Dicorynia guianensis. NCBI lineage: Eukaryota > Viridiplantae > Streptophyta > Magnoliopsida > Fabales > Fabaceae > Dicorynia > Dicorynia guianensis. The sequence goes on along the minus strand of JASUAB010000002.1, from coordinate 14,676,127 downwards.
GCATTGATGTGCTAGACTGCCATACACAGAAGCTAATTTAGGGCATTTGTTTTGCAAAATTCATTTCGGGTACTGCACCAAACTAAAATGGCTTGAAAATTTTTTTGGAACAACACAAAACCAAAATAAACATCCCCACATTTTGTTTCAAGAAATTTTCTTACTAATTTCATACAATGCATTTTACATAGGAGTTGTTGTGTGGAGCCTTCAAAATAGAGTAGTTAATATGGAAATTTTGGAACCCACATCCCCCTTGGATTGACTTGAAGTTTTTGCATGAACATGCTAACATATAAAGGATAAAAGTTACAAAATTTTATGGAAAAATAAGCTCATTTGCATTCTCAATTAAACCCAAACAAAATGCACTAAAGCTCATCCATATTTCATCAAACACCTAAGCCTTTATATCAACCTAACTTTATTCCTATGTAAATGTCATCACATATCCATGCACATGCACATTTAAATTAAATCAAGTCTACAAAGTGAGAAAACATATAAACTAAAACCTAATTCACATGCAAACCAAAACACAATATTTGCAAGCTAAATAATGCAAATTCAATACCAATTGGGAATCATCAACATCCATGGCCAGCGTTAACAAAATCTTCTCCAAAAATACCAACTAAGAAGTAAATGAAACCAAGTGACCCATTGCTAGAAAGTAAGATCAGCAGTTCATTAGAGTCTAAATATACACTAGACAAACACAATAGTACTGGAAAAACTAGAGAAAGCTAGCAATTAATTGAAACCCACTTCAAATGCTCCTATGACCTTAAAATCTAAAATGCAACCAAAATAAAAGCAACCTAAACCAGAGGACATCACCAACTAAGGACATGATAAATAGAAAAATAGAGAAAAATGCTATAACAAAACCAATAATTAAACATTTATAGTTTTAAGCATTCAACCATGAAGATGACACTTTAAAAAATAGCAAGAGACTTGTTTATTTTTGAAAGGGAAACCAAACTAGAATTGGGGAAGAAGAGAGAGGATACCAATTCCTAATCTCCTACTACGACGCAAGTCTCTCTTTGTTTTTACCATTGAAAACAAATGGGACTTCACCACATTAATAGCAATCAACACAACCAAATATCAGGAGATAAACCTAGAAGGAGGATTTGAGAAGGGGAAACACTTCAAAAGTAAGAACAAAGTACAATGTCTACAGAGCCAAATCCATTCCAAGTCACCTACTATCAAAATATAGTCAAGAAAACAGCAAATCCAATAGTTAAAGGGATAGAATTGGTAGTAAATAGCTTTGCTACAATCTCATGGCACAACTATTTTCAAAAATCCAAGAACAAAGACACAAATAAAAAGAAATTATTAATGAGAAACTAACAGATATTACCTGAGTGTGTACTCTTCAAGAGAATGGTTACCTACTTTCAGTCTGCTCAATAGCAAAAGGAACACTGGTCTTCCTTTGATTTGGAGCAATGCACAAGTCTCCAAAAAGCAATGAACCTTTCATAGTAAGCAAACATAACTACACTCTGTAAGCACAATGGAAAATTAGTCAGTAGCTATTTTTGCACTCCAGAATTTCTCTTGTTTCAAAATTCCCAATCCCTTCACTCTTAGATTCTCTTCTATAAATCTCTCTCTCCATTATTCTAATAGCTCCTTACTCTTGAGTTCCTTTTCTTGAATTGCTTCTCCTCTCCTATTTTTTCAAGGATTTTTCCTTCATAATAGCATTGTGTTTTATGGAAATGCCTTGTGTGTTATGGAAAGAAATGTGCTTGGGCTACACATTTTAGTGAGAGAGAGTATGGTGCTAAGTGGTGTGTGTTGGCAAGTATTATGTTATGGTGCCCCCTTAATTTGGTTTGCTTTCAGTTAAAAGCTAAAAAAAATTTCTTTGTGTTATGTGTGGTTCCTATAGGCACCTTGGAGCAAAAATTTGAACTCAAAGGTTTCTTTTGTGCCTATTACTCCCTTTACCTTGTATTGAAGGTTGAGGTTGGCCATTGTGTAGAACAGGCATTTTTGAAGTATGTGCCTTTTTGTTACATTCTATGTCCACTATTGAATTTTAGGTGTTATGGGTCCCAAAATTGTTCGTCTTTATGAGATTTATTGTATTATTTTAGTTTGAAATTGCTTGTTTCCAAATCCTTTATGTTGCGTTAGTTATATTGGATGTGATCCCAATTAGTTGTCTATTTGCGTTTACAGAATATTAGTCCAAATGATTGATTTGGTATCTTACATTAAAGTGAGTGACCCAATTGCTAATTATGTTGGTGGCAAAGTAGATTTACGGATTGAGGATATTGATTATGTGTCATTGCTTGAGATAAAGAATCAATTGAGAAAAAAATCAAAGCTTGAGGTTTGAAAAGTGTATTTATGTGGTCCCTAAACTTAGCTTTTGTAATGGACTTGCATTATTATTTGCGATAGGGATATCCATTATTTATTTGAATATGCTAAAGTGTATGAAGAGATTCACTTTTACTTTGAATATCCCATTGACACCTCTTTATCTATAATACCTAGGCCTATTGAAGGGGTAGAGCTATTGGGTGAGGATGCAAATGTGCGCTGTGATTAAGATAAAATAAACAATGATGAGTATGTTGAAGCCGAAGATGAAGATGACTATGTTGAAGGTGAAGTGGGAGATGAGTATGTTGAAGGCCAAGAAGGAGATGACAATGTGCAGCCTTAAGTGGGAGAGGAAGTTATGGGACATGAGGAAGATGTGGGAGAGGAAGCCATAGGAGATAAGGAAGATGTAGGAGGTGAAAAATGTGTAGGAGAGGAAGTTGAAACAATGGGAGTTGAGCAATAGAAATAATTAGAGATGTATAGGATGACCATGTTGAGGGTGAGCAACTAGAAATAGTTAGAGAGGAGCATCTTGGCAATGAGCCATTTGTTGGACAATCTAAGCAAAAGAAGAAATACAAAAGAAAAATAAAAAACAGGTTCAAGCAAAGAACAAATGATGAGAGAGAGAAAATATATGAACAAGTTAATTAAGATAGTCATAACATGGAAGAAGTAGCAAATCGCTATGAAACATAGGAGTTGGTTTCATTATAGGTGAGGAAGAAAACTAAGGTAAGGGAGTTGACAAAATGATAAGGTATCCATAATTTAACTAAGAATGCTAAGTATGATTTTGTGATGTTGGAACTTACAAGAAAGTTATGAAGGACTTCAACATTCATATTGGTCATGAGGTGGTATTTGTGAAAAATGAGCACCTCAGATATAGAGCCATTTGTAATAATGGGGAGTGTCCATGGGTGATTTATTGTTCAAAGAACAAATCTACAAATACACATGTAGTAGGTCCATGACAAACATTCTCACTGATAGGGAGTAGATTACAGAAAAGTTGGTTGAAGAAGGAATGATGCATCCACCACTGATAGGATAACAGGTTATGACTTCATCATAAGGAAGTATAAGCTAAGCATTGCTGATGCTAGTATTTTGGAGTATGCAATTAGCTCAAAAGATCTATGAAGGTGAGGAAAAGAAATAGCATGCAAAACTTTAGGATCCAAACTTAGGAAAATTAACTTAGCGGCTATTGTTTTTTTAAAGGTTCACAGAGATGCCATTGATTTACCACCTAGATTTAAGAGGTTTTATGTTTGCCTAAAGGCCTGCAAAGCTGGATTTTTGTCAGGTTGTAAACTACTTTTGTCTTGATATGTGCTTTATTAAGGGATACTATGGTAGGTAACTATTAGCAATTGTGATCCAAGATGGAAATAAAAAGTTTTTTGTTATAGCATATGCTATATTAAAGTATGAAATAGAAGATTCTTGGAGATGATTCATAAAATTGTTGCTAAAAAACCTTGGAGATCCCCAAGAGCAAGGATTCAACTTCATCTTAGATAAGCAAAAGGTAATTATATATTTAATTAGTATATAATAAATAGTCATTTTGTAAAAGAAATTTTTCATAAGTCAGGGACTTAGTTCATGTCACATTGTTCTTAATGTCAATTGTTCTTAGGTCAAGGATGTAGACACCTAATTTTGTTCGAACCTCAAAAAAATTAAGGTAGACCCATGCATAATTAAAAAAATAATAAATAATAATAATAATGACAAAATTAATTAAAAATAAAAAAATAATTAAAAATTTGGGAAAGAGGGCACCAGCGACGTGACTCTATGAATCAAACGAGAGGGTAGAAATCACATGCTGGCAATGGCAAGCAACTCTACTAAATTTCACATGGCTTTTGGATTTTTATTTAAGTGTGCCAACCACTCCATGAGATCCCTCCAAGAAGGATAGTCACCTCTGTTTGTTTTTGGTTAAGTGAAAGGCTCCTGTGGCAGTGAAAGGAGGTCAATTCCTGGTAACTGATCTTCAAAGACCCCTTTTCTATAAGAGGAGACTGGCTAGGCAAACAAGAAGCCAACAGGGGTATCATGAGTGGTACAAATTATTCAACCACTTTCAGCCTATTCCGATTGGAAGGAATAAGATGAAGGTCATGGGAGACATCTTAGCCCAAATGATTCACTGATGCTTGGACACTTCCTATTGGAAGGAAGGTGACAGCTATGATTATAAATAAAAGGAAAAAAAGATAGACGCGCGGATTTAGAGAGACAAAGTGAGAGAGGGACGAAGGCAGAGAGCAAGAGAGAGCCTAATACACACAGAGTGAGTACACAGGGAGAAGTCTAGAGAGGTAGGAAGAGAGTCAAGAGTAAGGAGAGAAAAAGAACAGAGAGAGTGGCAAAGAAAGTTAAGGAAACAGAGCTCCCCTTCTCATTTGGTCTAGCAAAGTTCTTACAACTAGGGGCTAGTGACCCGCATACGTGAGCAAAAGGGTCCAAGTCAGGTGCAGAAAGAAGGCTTGCAACCATAAAGTGTGGTGAGGAGAACTGGAATGGGGACGACCGTCATTTAGGTATACACTTCTCTGTTTCTTTTACCAAGTTAAGATTTTGCTTACTCTTTGTTTGGAATGATATTACTGCATGGTTATAAGGATTGCATGAATGTTGGTTAAAGTCTTTGGAACTTAGAATGTGGAAAAAGCAAATCGAAACAAGTGTTGCATGATGGAGAGGTGACCATGCTTTTCTCCCATGCTGTTGCTGGCCAACATTCCTTCTTGGCATACGCGAACTGCCACTTGGGACCCACTTGCGGCGATGGGAGTTGCCGTAGGTTGGGGTGGCTCCAAGTCACAATGGCATAAAATCGTTTATGACTCCCGCCTGCACGAAGAAAGGTGCACCGCACTCTTCATGGGGTGTGGTGCATCCAATAATCCCCTTTCAAAAATAAATCAAAAATAAAAAATATTCCAAAAAAATAAAATGAAATATACTATTAAAATTAGCATTTTTTAAGAAAATTTTAGGTATAAGTTTGAAATTTTTTTGATAAAGAATGTAAGGTTTAATTGTATTATTTCTGTCATTTTTTCTCATTTAAAAAAATGTAAAAAAATTGATTTTGCTGAAATTATATTGATTGTGTCATTTAGTCTGACATAACCAATATTATTTTTCAAAAATCTTGAAAGTCTAGTAAAGAAAGTTTCATGAGATTTAGCAGATATCCTTTTAAATGCATTATAAGTTAACCCTTAAAAAAACAAAAAACGTGAAAGTGGACTTGCCACACTGCGGCTTGGGCCAAAGCCCTAAACCATGGTTCCTTTTCACTGTCATACATGCATCCATATAAAAAAAAATTTCTTGGAATATAATCTATGAATAGAAAAAATGTTTTGAGACCCACAAATCCTTCCAAATTTCAAAAAGGGAATTAACCCAAGATTTTAAATCCCTGATTATCCCGACGATGGTCATTAGTATAGTTAGCGAAAGCGATTATAGTTTACTATCCTAAGGGAGTCACGTTAGGAATTATGTTGAAGAAATTGACATAATTCACTTAACGTGATTAACATCCTCATTTTGAAGCCCAATACCCTTCTTTGAAAATACAGTCTAGTTTTTAGAATCCTATTCCTTCAAGTGCCATAATGTAGACAGTTGACGAAAGTAGCTACTGTTGACTTTTTTTCAAAATAATGCGTTATGAATTAAGTTGAAGAAATTGATGAAATCCTTATAACATGGCTAAACCCCTATTCCTCCCACAAAATCCCTCAAGAATTAAAAATTAAAAAAAATAAGTTTGTTTTAGGCAAAACCAAAGCACATTTTGAAATTAAAAAGCGACAAAATACCAATGTGGTGCCAAAAGGGCACTGTAGGGGTGCTAATACCTTCCTTATATGTAACCAACCATCGAACTTAATTTCTATAACACAGACCTAAAATTCAGTGTTCAATCTTACCATTCAAAAAATAGATTGGTGGCGACTCCTAAAGTTTTTCATGATGTTCTTCCAAACCCATTTTACCCCATCTCTTTTCACACCATGTCTCTTTTCTGGTCACTGTATCTCGCATCGTGATGTCGACAAAGGACTTGATTAATTTTACTTTATTCTTTTAGGGACTAACTTGTCTATCTTGTCTTTCATTTATAAGGTTTATTACTAATAGTTGAAGAGTTGTGCCTTGATTTTCCTAATAGATTCTGTGCAAGGTATATTTGGTCAAACTTGAGCAAGTAATGGAATTGAAAAGATTTCAGGGACAAATTTTGGGCTAGTGCCAAAGCGACTAGCAATTTAAAGAAGCTTTCACTTCTTAGATTTCCAAATTAATTATGCAATAGATGAAAAACACCAACCTATGGTATGAATAACTAATTTCAATGTTAATTTTAAATTTTTTGAACTTAAAATATTTGTGAATTTGCAATCACTTTAACTATATGAAAATTTTAATAGAGAGCACAACATGAATGGAGGAGTGGCTATGAAGAACCTATGGGCCTTACTACTCCCATCAATCCTATTAGGCCTCCCACCTTTAGGTCTTTTATGATTTGCACTATGAGAGTTGCTACTACTTACTCTAGTGGACCAAGCACTTCTATAGTGAAACCTTATCCAAGTAGGGCCCTTTAACTAGGTCCTGTACTCATTTGACCCTAACTTCTAGCCTCTTTCCTTCTTCCTTCACCTAGAGAGACAATCCTTGTGTCACACGAGAGACACTGAATGCAAAAAGCAATATAGCAAGAAATATGTGGTCTAGTTTAGGGTGTATGAAACAATAGCCTCACAATAATACCAACTAAGAAAACTAAGACAATTAAGACATATAGTTGATAGAGGATGAATTTTTTTGGAAGGTAGCTATTCACTATATTGGTGGATTAATTTTTGAAAGGCAGATGTTGACTATGTTTTGAAGTTGAAAAGGATATTCTTTTTATAATTGATTTTGATGTGGATAAACTTCTATGAGATCTTATTACTGATGTGGATCAACGTCTATGTAGGATCTTCTTTTTGTAATTGATTAGGATGTGTATATATATGAATTAATTGGAAGATTCTATTACTAATTCTAGTTTGCTTTTAGTTGATATGTGTTTTTGGTATGCATGATTGACTTATGCATCTTTGCCAAGCGTATCAATAATGGCATTACATTTATTAATAGCAAATTGCTCAAATAAGGCCAATACAGTTGTCCAAAGTTAGCTTTGCACTTATCAAAAATTCAACTATAGTAATACATTTCTTCACAACAAATTATACCTTACATAAATGACACTTGGTACAACTCAAAAATTCAACATAAACTCTTAACAACATAATCCTTCCATTGCATCTACTAAGCCAATAAAATCCAACTTTGCATATGCCATCTAGGTTCATAAAGTTTAAACAAGAGCCTATCAACTGCAACAAGGAGAGCCCTCCAACTATAACAAGCATGATCCCCAGCACCAAGCAAACATGTTTTAGCCTCTTTACTTCCTTCTTGTACATTGCAATCTTCTTTATTAGCTCTCTCATTGTCTTCTACTCCTATTGAATGGCAATGTACTTTTCTCCTTCCATAACTTCATCTACTATGACTTCATCCTCCTATTCAAAGAATCCATAACTCAAGATATTGTCCTACACAATGAGGCCACCATAAAATGACATTACCAACTAGTAACAAAGCTGTGTGACAACCAATTGCAAATAAAACTCACCTTCCTTAAAGAACACCAAAGAATTTTCTTCCCTTGTTTTTGTTAGTATTGGAAGTTAGTAACAATACCTTCTTACTATAGTGACAACAGATGGGAAACAAATTTCCTTGTCTATTCGCACTTTAGGCTAAAGGATCTATTGCATATCTCTGTCCCTTTATTAGTGACTGGGATAATCTTTTCAATTTATTGGACAAACAGTGATGGCAACATGAATGGCATTGTGATTTCAACTTTGTACTTCTTTCAAGTTAGGGATTTAGAGTGACATTTGGGCTTTTAATTGCCACATTAGCCTTCCATGTGCCACAATACCAACTTTAGTGTGCCACGTCAAGGGGTTTAGTGTGCCACATCAAAGCCTTTTTTTGTTTTAATGTGTGGTTTTGACAGAAGGACTTTTTTTATGTCAAATTAAGGATTCAAGATAATGCTTGATTGTGAATGGGAGTCGGGGACCTAACTGATGTTGACTGCATTTTTAGGGCTAAATTGCCTATTTAAACTTTTTTTTATGTATTATTTTATCTTACCTCTTTTTTTTTTGTTGCTTTTTTGCTTAAATGTTTCAATGTTTCTCAAATTAGCAATAAGATAAAAACCTAACTATTTTCTTTCTCCCCTTTTTTACTTTTTTTTTTTTGCAAAATTAAACCCCAGAATTACTCTAAGAAACCCTTTCTTTTTTTGGAAGATAATATCTTATTTTCATTAGGATTTTTTGAAAAATCTAACTATTATGTTTTTTGAATATTTTAGTTTATTTATTTTCTAAATTTATCTTTGATTTTGGGGTTTTAGACAATATTAAGGGTCTACAATTATATGAGAATTTTTAAGACCAATTTAGAATAGTAAAGATGCTTCTATACTCTTTCTTCGGCACCATTCTCACACCCTACCCCCACCTAGGCTTGTTGCAATTCTTAATTATACTCCACTCTAATAACCTAATTTAACTAATAGAATATATGTAAATGATAATAGAATATTTACATGAAGTATACTGAGTTTAACATTTTACTTTAATTTGGCTAAAAAATTATACTTTGACTCAATTAATTATTTTGAATAACTAAAATACTAACATGATGTTATATTTTTAATCCAATATTAATTTATTGTAATGTGTAAACTTAACATATATTTGATTATGAGAAAATAATTTTTTAATGTAAATATAGAGATTTCTTGGGGTGAGTTTTGCAAGGTATGTAATTGTAAAAAGGTTCAATATGTCTTTTTTGTTTCAATTTGAAACTTTATTTTAACAACCAAAATTACATTTTAAAAGGAAACTTTATCTAGTATTAGTATTAAATGATAAAAAACTATACTAGAATTAAGTATGAGAATAATAAAATTTTTAATTTAAATATTATTATAATAAAAATTTTGAATAACTATTTTAATCTTAAAATTTGTGTAAATTATAATATAATATGTAATTAATTTAATACTCTATTAACATCTAAATATATTTTAGGAAAAAATATACACACACTCCTTCAGCTTTAGATTGTATACAAATATACCCCTTAACTATAAAAGTTGGCACCCCTTGAATTATTAGAATATCATAAACACACTGCTTTTATGCATTTGTTGTTAAATCTTAATAGTCACATAACTAGTAGTGATTACTAATACACATGTCATCTTTTTATTAACCATTTAGATTGATAAACTTAAATAAAAAGAAATTGCACAAGAAGGAAAGAAAAATAAAAAAAGAAGCCTTTTTTGTTTCACTCCATCTCCTTAATTGTATAATTTACAATATGCTAATGTGAAATTTTATGTAAGAGACAATCGAATTATTTTGTATTTGTTGCTTTTAGATATTGTTCTATTATTTAAATCAACAAAAAATTTACTTATGCTAATTTGGTATAGTGTAATATAAAAGGCAATTTTGAGATGTTGATTTATGAAAATTTTGGTTCAAAGTAATAGCATTTTATGACTTCTTATTTGATCTTTTGTCCAGTTTATATAAACTTTTCAATTTGTTTTATCCAACTAACTAACTTAACTCAGTGTGGTAAGATTTAATTTATTGTTATTACTGACTTTATCCAAATAATCAACAAAAAAATGTCATATGTATTAATAATGATATAAAAATTATGTGACTATTAATATTTAATGATAGATAGATAAAAAGAGTATATTTACATTGATTTAATAGCTAAAGGGGCGTACTTGTCAAAAAAAATTGCGGATTTTAAGTATATAGTTTACGTGTTTAAGGAACACTTGTTTATAAAGGATTATTTTGTTACCCTCAAGTGCAAAGGTCTTAAAAATGGCAATCTCTCAAAATTTAATAAACTCTTTTAATTGTATGCACTCATAATTAGGCAAAAATAGATACTAATAAATCTGAGCACTAACCCAGCTAATAGGAAAGAATTGTTATATACAACACATATTACCACCTCACTAGTACCATATGTGAAATAGATTTATGAGGAAAAAAGATTTTCCTTTAAGACATCACCCAGCTTCTATATCTCAAGCACCACACACTGAATGGTTTTTATAAGAGAAAGAACTAGTTGTTAGAAACAAGAGACAAGAGTTGTTGGAATAATAATAGGAGAATAAATAAAGAATAACTATATAGCTGTTCGTGTTAAACGCAACAGTTGGGTGTCATAATAAGAATGGACTTAATGAGGAAAGAGTTGTTCGGCAGAGTAATAGCCATTCAATGTGGCTGTTTAAGAAGAATTATGACATCCACACATTTATTGGCAATACACGAAGTGTACTAACAAAGAGAAGAGTTGGATGAAATGGTACATTTCATCCATTATTCATTTCTTAATATGAAAACCTATTACTACTACGTTGATAGGAATACAATTGAATCATGTCAGTCGATGTAGTTTAATTGTATAAATAAAATTTTAAGTACAAGAATGTGGGCATAAAATTATTATTTTTTAATAACCACACTCCATTGTGCAAGCTATTAACTATATCAAACATTTCCTTCACATATTCTTAAACGGGAAAATATAACCACACATCAATTGGCAGTACATGGAGCATACTAACAAAGAAAAGGGTTGGATGAAACGCACCAATTGACATATTGTGCTGTGCCTATATTTTCCTGTTTAAGAATACGTGAAGGAAACGTTTGATATAGTTAATAGCTTGCGCAATAAAGTGTGGCTTTTAAGAAATGATTAATATAACCAATGTATTGAATATGAAAATGGCTATTGAAAACTTAATAGTAAGAAATTAATTTAAAGGATAAATATGGGTGTTATAACTATTAATTAAGTTTTTTTAGACCAATAAATAAGAAATAAATGAAAATATTAATGTTATAATTAAATAAAAATTATGATAATTATAAGAAATTAAAATAGGTAATAATATTTTTTTAAAAGTTATTAATTATTTGAAATAAATCTAATTTATATAATATTTATTATTTTTTATAATTGAAAAAATATATTTATAAATAATTTAAATTTAAAAGTATGTATATATTTTTTATATTTTATTAATTAAATTAAATCATTAGATTGAAGTATAATTTTTAAAAAATAGACTAAATAAAATGAGTGTAACTTCCGTCTTCCTCATGTCCCTCGGACTTTCATGAATTGCCAAGGCTACTCCCGATAAAAGCAAAAAAGGAGGGAGAAGAACATCGCTTTCTCTGTTCAGATAGGAAGGTCGGGGAATAGAAAAAAGAAAGTGGGCCTAAAACAAATTAGCCAGTAACTCTGTTCCTCCGCTAAGACGAACCCTAGGCAATCTCTCTGCTTTACGCTTTCTACTCTCGCCTCACTCGCTCATCGACGGTTGCACCGGAACCCCTGAACATGGAGCATTCCAGCATCGGCTTGTCTCAGCTTTGTCCTCCTCAAGCTTCGGTTTCATCTTCCTCTTTGGCTCAAGCTCATGTTCACACTTCATCTCCGGTTTCAGCTGAACCCTCGGCACCGCTTCAACTTCCGTCGTCCTCCGCGGCCACTGCTAGTTGTAAGTGGTTTAAATTTGATACCTGCTTGGTTTGGTTGCTGAGAAAAGGAAGAAAGATGTGAAATTCTGTCTTCAAATAATTGCAAATGTTACTTTTCCATTTCTAAAAGCCAATGAGATGGCCTGGAATTGTCAATTTTTTTCATCAATTTTTTTTTTTTTACTAAATTTATTCATTTTTGTAAGCTTTTCTTCTTCCCCTCCTTATTAAGAAGGGAAAGTGAGTTTTGTATTCTGGCTGTTAAGGAGTCCGATTTTAAAGAAAAGAAATTTCCTCATCTTGCAATCATTACTTACACCGTGTAGTTGTGTCAGTGACCAGAAATGGTTTAAGTGATGAACTTTGTACGATTCATTTGTTTATAGTTTTTACATACCACTATACTAGTATTTTATTTGGCATGTTTGCTTGAAATTTGTTCTGTCCTGACATGGTTCCTTGCTTGCCTTTACCTCAAGTATCTCTTGTTTTGAACCGCGTGCTGGCATGTTTTAGTTGAGATTTTGCATCTCACCGTTGGTTCCCATGCTATCTGAAGTATTTTATATATAAGTTTTGCATTTTCCGATTGTGGATCCTGACTTCTGAAGATTTGTCCCTGTAGATGCAGTTACAATAACCAAATAACAAGTTTTGAATGTGGAAAAATAAAGGATCAGTTCAGATGTTAAAGAATGCTCTACCTTGAGAGTCCAGACTGAAATCCTTTCAATAATCTTAGTTCTGTAATTTTATTTGGTTAATTCAACTGATGATAACATTAGAATGTAGATGTTTCAAGAAAGAGCGGCTTCTGTGAATTGGTGAAAATTCTTGGGCTAGTGGTATGAGTTACAGCCCTGCATGTTGGCTTTTTATGCTCCGGATGCTTTGGTTCTTAAGCTGACAACTAAAATTTCTCAGTCAGCATGCATGTCTTGAGTTATTAATATGTTTATATCCCTGTGATGAAATTCCAGAACTAAATTGGACTTTGTGAGTGAAAATATCTTGCTGATTGTAGCTATAAAACAATTATTGCAAAACCTTAGATGGAAATGTGACTTGGTGCAAGAAAAAATGTGATTTGATAAATTATTATGCATCTTCTGCTTGCTTTGAGTACATTATTAAACTATCCCTATGCTCTCTCTATATCAAGATTGTACACTTGACAATGAGATGAATTCAAAGTTAATGATTGATTTCCTAGACAAGGTTCTTGTTGAATTATATCCTTTTAATATCAGAAATGTTAAGTTTGTTGTATGCGCTAACATTGTTCTTTATGTACATATAAATATTTTATGACTTGATATCCATAGTTGGCCTGCTCAAATATCTACTGTTGCCATACACATTGTTTGTATTGACAGTATGAATGTGTAATGTTTGATGTCTGTTGTGTATGAAAATTGTATGCATCTATGTGACTTTTAGCACATAGAAGTATTGTAATCTCATGGATTGATCTCATCAGACTTGATGTACAAAAACCGTTTACAAGAGTGTACTCAAAGGGCAAGCTTACCACTTCCTCTGTATCAAACTGTTAATGTGGGAGTTCAACATGCCCCAAAGTTTAAGTCGACAGTTTTGGTAGATGGAATGAATTTCACATCCCAAAAGACTTTTTCCCACCGGAAAGCTGCAGAACAGGATGTTGCCAAAATTGCTTTCGAGGGCATATGCAAAAAGATTAGAGATGAGGGGTGTCCTCTTATTCTTCAGGTAACACGATTGTGAATATAAGTTTCAATTGGTGTTATCTTTAGTTGATTGGCCCATTTGCAACTTGTTAACTAATATGAAGCCATATAAACTACTTATTCTTGGTACCTGTGTCCAACAATTTTAAGAGAAAGAAAGCGGTTCTATTTATGTCCAGTGTTGTCAATGGCGGCTGCCTAGGTGGTGTGGCAGCTACCACCCTAGCTCAGCGCCTCAAGTTTCCTCAGGCAAATAAGTTGCCTGATGTGGAGCAAAGGCAGCGCCTTTCTGCAAGGCGGGCTGAGGTGGTGACTTTCAAAATTTGGTAGTTTCCTAGCTCGCATTTAACGGCATCGGGTTTCTTTTAAAATGGCCATCCCAGTCATTTTGGTGCTTCACTTGTTAGCATTATACTGCACAGAACACTCCCATAAATTTAGCAATGGGACTTTCACTTCAAAGGCTTGTGGCAGCATGAGGGCTTGAGTTCTGGTTCTGGGTTGGTGAAAACAACAAAGAGGGTGCCAATTTGAAGGTAAGTATATAGCTTCTCTGCCTTCTAAGTCCTCTCCTCTCTTCTGGTTCTGGAGCTTGATTTGTTGGTTGTTAAAAGGATAGAACTAACCAAAGAGCAGCTGAGCAGCACCAGTCATTCCATTCCGTTGTATTACAGAATAGGATTATTTAAGAGATATAGATCAGTTTTTTAACTTTATTTTAACATTAGAGGATTCTCAATTAGTACTAACGTTATGTGGTGTGCTTTAATGATATGGAAGTCAATATATAGATGCATGTCAATTTCAGTTTTGAATCTTGATTGCTTTCTTTTCCTAGTCCAATTTTCAGACTTTGGAAATTAGGAATTATGGAAATGGATCAATATCCAATTCCAAATTTAAGTTTAAATTTATGTTTCACCTTTGTGTTGTCTTTTAGGATTACTTTATCATTGTTCAATTTTTATCATGACTTTATTTGTATTCAAGTTTTAATTTTGTGATGATTTATATTTACGTAAATTATTTTGGAATTATTTTTATTTATGATCACCTCACTTCAATAAGGCAGACACACCACCTTGCCACCTTGGTATTTTTGGGTGGCTGCCCTCAGGCCACCTTTTGCCTCGTGACAACACTGTTTGTCTCTCCTATTTTATATCATTTATAACACTATTCACATAACAATATTTGGAGACTAAGTTCTGCTATAAACTTTTAGGCTTGTTTCCAATTGACTTGAGATCTGTTGTTTCAGAAGCTTGTTAAGAGGCTTGATAATTAAAAAGGTGTCTACTACTTCCTGATGGTTCTTGTGGTGTCATCATTGTCTAGTATCCCTCTGTATAAAATTCTTGTCGTGGTAGCAGACAATGTTGAGAATGTTATGTGGGGCATTTTATGGTATGGATTTGGACATTGAAAGAGGGATCATTTGGTTGGTTGGGAGTTTGTTGTAAGCCTAAAAAGGAGCGAGGCATGGTATTGATAATATGTCATCTAAGAACATCAGTCTAGTGACTAAGTGATTATGGTGATGTTTTTTATTTTATTTTATTTTTCTGGAGCCACAATCTCTCTGGCACAAGATAATTAAAAGATTTAGGTGTTCACCAGAACAGTGGGGGCCAAAACTATGACCAGTGCTACCTGTGCAAGTTCTTGGAAGGTCAACTCTTTGGTGTATCCTGCATTTCTCCTTAACTCAGTTTTAGAGATGGTTCTCACTTTTGGTTTTGGGAGGACTGACATCTTTGTATTCTGATCTCTTTCCCCTTATTTATCATCTTTCCTTTCCCTATTGCATTGGGCCCTTTTTTTATTTTTATTCTCTCCAACGTTTCAATCTTTCTTGGACCTTTCACTTTTGCAGGAACCTTAATGATAGGGAAGCTAATGACCTTGCTTTGTTATTGGGTGTCTTGATTTTTTTCATTGCTCTTCTTTGGTGGATAAAAGGTTATGGTCCTTACACCCTTTTGAATCTGTCTTGCAATTTCTTATTTGAAATCCTACTATTCAGAAGTCCTTGTTTTCTAAGTCATTTTGGAAGGTTAAGACTCTCTGAGGTGAAGACTTTTGTTTAGACTGCTGCACTCAAAAGGATTGATAAAAATGATCTGCTGTAAACTTAGAGGTCACACAAAGCTGTTTTTCCTGATTGCGTATGTGTTTTTGAAGTTCAGAGACAAATATTCTTCATATTGTGCTATGTGAAGTTGCTTGGACGCTTTGGAATTGGTGTTTTGGTATTTTGAACAACGATGGGTGTGTCTGCCTTCTTGAATCAATTTCTATCTATTTATTTCATAGGCTTCAGCAGGAGGAAGGGTAAATCGTTATGGCAATATGCTTCTCTTCTGGGTTATGGTGCTTATGGATGGAGCATAATGCCGGAGCTTTTTAATCACAAGTTTCTTCCTTTGCAGCTTGTGGCATGGGTTGTTTTCTTGGTCTATGTGAGTGTCAACACATATTCTTTTTGTTTCTCCCTTTTGGTTTCTTTGGGAAGATTTCTTATTGTCACTTTTGTGCTGTTCTCTTTTCTATCGATGAATTCTTCTTGAATTTTAATTTTTTTTAATAAAAAGGACTCGTTGTTTCAAAGTTTGTTATCTACATTTCTGGCATCAAATGTTTTTCATGGATAACATACAATCTTTGGTCTGTGTGTGACTTTTAAGTGTTACTGTGTTTGATATTTTACATACTCTATTAAATCTGCTTCCTTTCACCTTATATAAACTTTTAAGAGTTTCTTCAACCTTTTACTGAGCAAACATGGCACTTGTCCTTGGTAATTCAATGCAATATCTTATTCTTATTTCTTATAAATGTCTCAGTGTTGTTAATATATATAAATATATATATACATATATATATATATATATATATATATATATATCCAATTGAAGGTATTCCAGTCCAACACTCCAACTTACTTGCCCATGTGTATTGTTGGGAATGTATGATGGGGTACATTTCCAGCTTCTGGATACAATCTTCCTTTTCTCTGTTGAAATGCTGTTAATTTTGTCTTATGTTCAATACAGATTAAATTTGACCCATCTTTGAGCTAGTCCTTTTTGCTCAGTATTAGTTCAGTACAAGCCAATTAAATGTTTTAGGTTCTTACTCTGCTCCACTTGATGGATTCTGTAGAATTTAACTATGTTCTTCGTATATTGGTTTGTGGTATTTTTCTTTTTCTGTCAGCGGTATCTAGTGTGCATGTTTGTGAAGATTAACCTTTTATGTGTTTGAGTTAATTTTCTGTAAGAAGTTAAAATGTATTTCTGTAAGTTGTTTTGCCAATGGATACCTCTTCTCTTATAATAATCTTAAGTTGAAGATTATTATGTTTCGTTATGGAAACTTTTATTTTTGGGGGACGAAGCTAATTGTAACAGATGGATTTTTACTTGATTGCTTTTTCACAAAGATATTAATCATGACAGATTTTGTCAAAAATTTTCACTTTGACAAGTGAATTTTGTTGTTAATGAAACTGATGTTTCTATTTATCCCTTTCCTTATTTGTTAAATGACTGAAATTATAGCATGACATAATCATTTTTAAATCTGTGTTTCATTTAGACCTGGGCAAAGCAATGTATTACAAGTGCATACCTATGATGTCATCAATAACTCTACCGACTGTCTCAAGACAAAGAAAAGGACATGAGTTGGTGAAATGGCCTCTTGCTCTAATTGGATTTATCATCAAATCATAGAAATTTTGCATATAGTTTTTCATCATAGAATCTTTATTTCACGCTCATGATTATCTTCCAGAATACAATGTTTTGCAAGTCTATATTGAATGAATATGCTGTCAAGCTGAATCTAGAAAGACCTACATACAACACTGTTCAGAAGGAAGGATTGCTTCCTGTTTTTGTATCTTCTTTAGTTTTCAATGGTACAAGGTACACTGGTGATCCAGCTAGAACCAAAAAGGAGGCTGAGCAGTTAGCAGCGCGTGCTGTTATTGTTTCAATTCTGGGTATCCTTTTTGTATAATCCTTTGTTACAAATTTTAATACGAACTATGTAAATATGCAGTGGCCAATTAATTAAACGTATAATGTAGGTACTTCTGAGTCAGGAACAATTCTTACTGAGATAATAAAGTCAAAATCTAAATTTTATGCTGCAATCAATGGGAAGGATTCACCATGTATGCCTCTTGGTACTGTATTGCCTATGACAAACACAGGGCATACATCTGATGCATTGGATCATCGAGAAAAGGAAGTTGCAGCTTCAATGACTGCCAATAATCAGGAAACACTAGTTGGACTTCCTAAGTCTTCTAGAATACTTCCTTCGTGTCAAGAATTTCATATGCCAGAACAAGAACCATCTCCTGAAGCTACCAAACGTCCAAATGCGTCTGTGCAACCAGATCCAGAGCAGCCTATTGATGATGGTCCAAGTTTGAAAAAGCGGCGAAAGAACAAGAAAAAAGCCAAGAAGTCACAATTTGGTTCTCCGTAAGTTTTTCTGTGTTTCACCTTTCTTATATGATTAATGTAATATTTTACCCCATTTGGTCTAATTTTCCTCATTTTTATATATATATTTTTTACTTCTCCATGTCCGTCTGTAACTTTCCACATGATCATAAAATTTTAATTAGCTTTAATTATGCATGTTTCTCTTGTCTGTTCCTATTTTTCAAAGTTCGCGTTCCTAACCCGCACTCTGCTCAGATATATGTTAATTCTTTATACTTGGTCAATTCCCAGTGAGGTCAACATGCAATGATTATTAAGTAAAGGAGAACACATTTAATTTCTGCCCACATACTTCTCCTTGTAAAGAACACGTATTTGTCTTGCGATATGTTAAAGATCTTACATGTTTCATTCGAGCAATTTGGGGTTTGAGTTCATAAACTTGTGTCTGGCTAAGAAATGATTGTGGAGGTATGTTTTATGATTAATTTGATGTTGTGTTATAAAAATTTTGAGGTCACCAGTCGCTGCATTTCCTTTGAACCTAATTCCTCCTTGTTCAGTGGCTCTGTAACGTAGTAAACTGTGACCAAATCGTATATGGTTTATGAGAGCTCAACACTTGTCGTGGTAACTGGATCGTACATTTCTTTGTTGAGACTAGAAAGCATGTGGTACAATTTTTTCGCTTATCATTTCTTTCTCAAATGCTTAGACCTATATCTAGAGACGGATCCAATCCACTTTATGTAATGCCAGTACCTCTATTTTTTTTTATATATTTTTATTTAATGAAATTTAAATTATTAAATTTATTAAATTTTATAAATTAAATTATAAAATTTAAAAAAATAATAAAATAAACGTGAGAATAAGGAGTAGCGAGTAGATATAACGTTACGTGAGAGAAAATGTTGACTGACAAATTTTCAATATAAACTAGTTCTAACCTATAATAGATTAATATTAACGGATCGAAATTCGCCAGGTGTACTCAATCAGAATAAATCTGATGACAGCCAGTTGGCGCTTTACGTAATGGCTAAGTGGATTGATAGATAAGGCAAAGCGGCAATTAAAAAGCTAGGTTGAAGAGTTCCGATCTGTGTCCTGATTATTAAGAGTTTTACAAGTACTTGGTAAGAAGAGTTGATCAGACAGTCTCCTTGAGACAAGGAATTCCTCGTTTTCCGATGCCAGCTCTGGAGTTTCCCCTTTGCCCCAAAATTTGTCTGTCTGTAGAGCAAAACATGTGGATGATGATCTTCTTCGCGTCTGCAAAAGATATACTTAACTGTCTCTAATTAGCCAGCCAAATTTTGGTTTTGGCCAGGTTTTTTTAAAGAGAAGATAAAGAGAAAGAAATAAAAATAAAATAATGACATTGAATGAAAGAGGAGGGAAAAAAAGGCTCAGTTGACCTGTCAGGCTTATTCAAACTGAAGTATACAGGAACCCCATTATCACAAGCCTCAAAATCACCCGTGGGTTTCCCTGCTTCGTTATTGACAGTCACAAGGACCAAATATAGTTCAGTAAGTAAAAAAAATAAATTGTACCCAAAAAAAAAAAAAAACTAATAATGCCCATCAGCGTTACTGAAGTCTGTTCAATAGCGAGTCCAAACAACTGCACAGAATGTAACAAAACAAATGGTTTAAAATAGAATATAAGTCCACGTGCCGAAGTGATCGAAGGGAAGCATGTACGAAGCTACCGTAATTAGCTCCATCTTCTTCGGCAAAGTGAGACTAACCGGAAGGGAATCAAAATGAGACGTGGGTTTTGCGAAGGATCCGGCAACCCTTCTGCTGCTCTGGTCCTGTTTTCAGCTTCTCCTCTGCTCCTTCCACTGCATTCGTTTCTGCCAGCTAACAATCCCAATACAAAGATGAATTAACTGATAGTTTAATATGCTTACGAAGATTCATGAAACAAATCAATATTTTAGTATAAGATTTCGATATCTTGTTCCCATGGTTAAGATTCTTCCACACATACTTCTTAAGTACTATTACTATCATCACCATTAAATATTAAAAAGAATCTGGGTTGAAAACTTGCAACATCTACATATAGGGCCTGCTTCACTAGCCTGAACAAACCCCATCAGTTAATTTGCAATTGGGATTATTCTTCCTCTCTAAATGGCTCTTGCCAAAGACCGAATTCCGAATGATTCAAGTATGAGCAGCAAGGTTCAAAATTGTGTTTTCAAGGAGACTGCTCGTGGGATCAATGATTACCACGACTCTGTGCTTGAAGAGGAAGATGGCTCCCCCAGTACTAATGGGTTTAGCAATGATTCAACCATAACCCATTCTCCTCCTTTTTGTGGCAGTGGCAATGGTTATTATGTTTACAAAGGCACAAACTGCAAGCCAGAGGAAGCACAATCTTTGACCAATTTCAAAGCCATTGGATACAACAATCTCATGCATGGTACTGAATCTTTACTAAGCTTTCAGCAGAGTAGGTTGGAGACTCACAACAATGACCTTAAAAATAACACTCAGAAAGAGTTTTGTGTTTGGGAGAACAATTTGCATCTAGGTCATAACCGAAGGGATCAAGGTCCTCCAGGTGTCGCTGACCCGCGCCTGAAGCAAGATTTCAATTGCTTTCAAACAGCTACTGACAATAGCTTCATTGTCAATGCTACAAAAGAAAAGCAGCACGGTGAGATTTCATACGGGTGGCTTTACTCTAAACCAACTATCCCCGATGGTAGCATGCAAGAGTCAGAAGCACAAGCAGTGTTCAATAAGCGCCCTTTATTGGTATCACTTCCTTCATAAAGTCCTTCAAATTTTTTTATTTTAAAACAAGTTCTTAAGCTTTTCAAATTAGAATGGGATAATGAGGTCAACTTTCTTTGTGTTTGAAGGCAGAAAATATGGTAGCTGCTAAGAAGCAATGCACTACTGCAAGTAAACAGCCAAAACATAAGTCAAGTACATCCAAGGATCCTCAAAGTATTGCAGCCAAGGTTTGCTTCAATCTGAAGTTTATTTATGTGGGATATATATGTACGTAGTTTTGATTGCAAATTAAGCAAAATTTAAATATGAAACTCAATGTTGATGAGAGAATGTTTGTCTTACAGAATAGAAGAGAGAGGATAAGTGAACGGCTTAAGATACTTCAAGAACTGGTTCCCAATGGCTCCAAGGTGGGCTTTTTAAATACTTAACATTTTCTTTCTTTTGTGATTTCTTTGCAGCAATAATTGGGGGGATGATCATAAATATCTTGAAGAGTTGAACTGCTACAATTTTTCATCCCCATTTTCATTTGTTCCTCTCAGGTTATTAGAGTTATGAATTTTGCAGGTTGATTTGGTAACCATGTTGGAGAAAGCCATAAGCTATGTGAAGTTTCTTCAACTGCAAGTGAAGGTGAGACTTCAAATATTTTTTTAAACTCTTCCTCTTCTTTTTGTGATATATATTTCTTTCTGTTCAGTTCTTCATCTCTGTTCAAATTTCAGGTTACCTCAAAACAATTGCATAGCTTTGAATTTAAGTCTTTTGTGTCATCTTTCCATTTTTTTTTTTTTTTCCTTTGTTTTTGCTCTACTTGGTCATGGTGCAGGTGTTGGCAACTGACGAATTTTGGCCTGTCCAAGGTGGGAAAGCTCCTGATATATCTCAAGTAAAAGAAGCCATTGATGCCATTATTTCATCCCAAAGAGGCAGAAATTTAAGCTCCAAGTAACATGGTTGCAGATGGAAGTTGATGGTTCTAAAGGGCCTTTTTTTTTTTTTTGTGAACATTTCTAAAGGGCATTTTAGAATTTGAGAATGTATGATTTTACTCCTGCAATAATATTTACACAAATAAACTCTATCCACATTTTCATTTTTTTTCTCTCTCTTCCTTAATTTTTCATGTGAAAAAGTGCACACTTTATGCACTCCCCCAACCTGCAACTATAATTTCCCTTATTTTATTCCATTAACTTCTAAATTAAGATGCAGCTGTCAAAATTAATTGAACATTTTGCCTTTCTACCAGCCTATTCTGCGACTGGCGACTGCAACTTAGCCCTAGCTAGTTTCATTCATAAATATTATATAATTACATTGTTTTTTTCCATATATTAGCTGAGGGAAAGTGTCTCCTCAGATCCAAATTAATTAAGGATATACCTATCAGCGCGACTACTTTCACATACACTTTATGAAAATTTTACAAAATTATATGATAACAGTTTATAATATTACGACTGTTAGCTGTAACACTCAGACTTTTTTTTCGTAAATTGCTACCTGTGATTTTGTGAGGTTTGCATAAGATATTTCACACAGTAATAATATTTTTGTATATTTATCTCAGTAAACAAGCATACTTATAAGTTTTATATTCAGTATAAGAATTTGTTTCAATGTCAAACAAACTATCTTTGCTCCTATAATAAGGGCAAATATAAAAGCTATGGAATCAGACTCTTTGACTTTATCTTTCGCTAACAATTTCGAAATGAGCTGTTTAGCAATGAAGTAGCCCTGAGACATCTTGGAAGTTATGTTATACCTCTTAACAGCTCCATGGCCGGCTACTGAATTTTATTTTTAATATTTCTAAGGGTATATCTTTATTTTTTGGATAAGAAACTAATTTTTTTATAGCAAAAGTTATAAAAGAAAGACTCTTCCAACAAAGTAACTTCAAATTTAAATTTATATTAATAAATTGTCTCAAAATTCTTTAAAACATAACTAGATATCACTATAATTTATTATATGAGCAAAATGTCTACATGATTATTACAATTATTGTTAATACACACATAATTTGAGCATCTAATTATGTTACACTTTGCACTCACCAAATGCTTTACTCATAAGATTTAGCTTAAATGACTAATTGCTAAGAGTATCTTACTTTGCATCCAAATTGGATGTGTAATGTGCTTCAGTGACACAACAAAAGCAGGGAGAAAAAAACCCCACCGTCAAGGCCAATTTGCCTTGTATAATTATCAAAATTAAAATCATTTTCATCCAAAAAAATACTTCTAATTTTCACCTTCCATCTTACCATAAAAATATATATGCACGAATATTAATCACCTGAGCATGCATGCACGTAAAAGCGTCCGTACAGTTCTTTTATTGAGTCATCGCCAAGAGATTCACTTTGCTTTGAGTTTAATCATTCTCATCACTGACTTACGCTTTAATTTCATTTTCTATTTCCTTTTAATTATTCCCTTTGCTTTTGCAGTTTTGCGCTTAATTAGTGTCAAGGAAGGAATAAATGGGGGACCATTGAGCACGTGTAACCTTACATAAGGATCACATGGGTATGAGAAATCACATGCCCCATCCCACAAAAACCGCTGCTATACATTCCCAATGAATTCTTTTATTATTTAATAAAATCCAACATTTGAAAACAATCACAATTTAACAACAATCTATATCAAATTTGAAGTCCATTTTTCTTTTATGTGCAACATATTATTAGGTATACTAGTTATTAAATAAACATTTTAGATTAAAATATAAGATACCCCTTACACTTCAATCTTTTGGCCAAAAACTACCTGCGCTTTCGATCAATTGTAACAAAAACACTCTTACACTTCTCAATGGTAGCAATTTAAATCTTCTCTTAATTTATCATCCACATTACTAACAACACACATGACTTTTGCAACCCTCTTCCTCCATTGAAGGGCGATACCCCCTTCCTGAAACTGAAACTGAAACTCAAAGCACATCAAAACCTCATAAAAACCACTAACATTAATTCTTGAAGGGTCTAAACCCCAACTTCTGCGGCTTATGGTTGAATTGTTGGCACTGAAGCTTCCATTTGCAACTAAACCAATGCCCGGGTCGAGTGTTCACCCGTCAACCACTCCTTGCTTCTTCAAAATTCGAATAAAGAAATTTCCTTCGCAAACGGCTCTGCTTCCTCTTTGTTCTTCAGCAAGATACTCTGCTCTGGAATTTACCACCTTTGCCACCGATTTCCATCTCAACTCTACCGCTCTCTGTTGTCTCTCCACTAGTTTTCATCAACCACTCTGTCGCCCTACGTCTTGTTACGGTTGAACATCGGTTCCCTTCTTCCTCTGGTCCTCTAGGTATGACGTCGTATTGCTTCTCCGTTTCATCTACGTTTCGGAGATTAAATCCATCTGCTGATGACACCGTTTCACTCAGCAACTACTTCTCTCTCTAACACGTCATCTTCGTGATTTGACTCGTATAACGTTTCCTTAATTTATCATAGAAACCTGAGCCTTGATCTACAAGTTTTGATTTAGAGTTGAGAAACGAAAGCGTTGTAGTCTGATGCATTGAAGGTCTCAGAATCCAAGAACGACATCAATGAATTGCAATTTGGATTTTGAACACAAAGCTCTAATGCAAAAATTGCCATTTTTGGTTCTAGGATTTTGTTGTGATGTTCTTTTTTGCTCATTTGGTTATATTCGAAATGGTTGTATTTTTCAATTTAATGAGTATCAATGTGTGGTAAGTAGGGGCGGGTATGGCTTGGGACAGGTTGAGAATCTGCAGAACCAAATGAAATTACGGTGCTAAAATCTGAAATTGATTTTGCCCACATCATCTGCCAGAACTAAAATATTCGAGTTGAAGAAATCTTGAGTGGTTCTGGGTGGGTTTATTTGGTTGGAAAAATACAGAACCACAACCCCTGCAACCCAATAGAATCTCGTCCATTGTGTCAACATTTGAAGAGCTTCACTGCCACCAAATACACTAGAACCTCGACCCGTGCTCCACTTCTCGGGATCCTGAAGATCAGCACCATGCCACCATTGATTTCACAACGCCACACGGAGAGGAAGGAAACCCTGAGCCTGAGGGAAGGAAAGGATAAGAACAAGAGGGAAGGAGAGGTTCGAGAGGACAAGAGGTTGAGAGGCTAAGGGGGTCTTCAACACTTTAGGATCGAGAGGGATTAGGGATGAGAGGGAGGCCGAATGAGAATTAGGCTTCAAGAGTTTTCGAGAATAAAGGGAGGAAAGGCCGAGACTCAGACAGTGAGAGAGGTGTCGAGGACTCGAGGCGGATGGGGGGCCTCTGAAGCCGAAAAAAGTGAAGGGTGACGAGTCAACGAACGTCATTTTAAAAATTTAAAAAAAATAATCAATTTCATACGGGTCGGGTTTGAAAATCTAAAACTGAACTGGCCAAGTGAACCCGTATGAAGTTAACCATTTTATTACCTACCATTTTGGGCTAAGCCAACTCGAACTGGGTGTATCATTTTCTGGGTTTTGACTGGGTCCAGTCGGGTTTGCTGGATTTTTGCATAGCCCTAGTGGTAAGTGCAGTTGTTCATTGTTATGGCTTATTTTTCTGAATGCGAACAATTTTAGATTTTGATGTGCTTCGGGTTTCAGTTTCAAGAAGGGGTATAGCACTTTAATGGAGGAAGAGCTGGGCTGCTGAGTCACATGCGCTGTTAGTAACTTGGATGATAAATTAATAAAAGATCTAAATTACTACTATTTAGAAATGCAATAGTGTTGATTGTTTTAAATAAAAGTGTAAAGAACTTTTTGCAAGAGGGTGTAAATATAAGGTGGTTTCTTATATTTTAGTTAATATTTTATTATCTATTAATGTGAATTTAAACATTTCATCATAAAAGTACAAATACATTGATTATGTTTTAGAACAGAAATGCTACACATCCTCGTAAAGTGAATGACAAAAGTTTTGTTTGAGTCTTGACTCTATCTGACAGTGCTAGTCCTCTTGCGTGAGCTGTCTGTTGCTCATGTTATATGGGAATAGTACAACTCATTTTAGAATATGATAACTATAATGATAAATATTTAATTTTCTTTCTCTTTTTTTACATGGAGATGCGTGCTTAGATTCCAAGCAATTTTTTTAAAAAAAGAAATTTGCACAATTATTATAAAGAATATGATTGTGAAGAAGATGATCTGTCCCACTAACAATATTAACATAAATAATTTATTATTTTCATGTTTCCCTCAAATAGATAATTTCCATACTTGGGTTGCTCAATCATTGAGATACAAGTCTTCCTACCCTTTTTAAAAGTAGAAACTGAACATATCCTGAATAATCCCAATTCAAAAAACAATTAATATCGCATGTTAAAGTTAACCACAACCTAAACTGCCCAACCACACCTACCCAATTCCTTTCTTTTTTAAATTCATGATATGATAAACTATACTTAGCAAATGACTTGCAAACCTTATGTAATTGCCCTGCTGTAGTTAATTAGTGAGCTACGATTTGTTTAATCCCTATTTAATTACGAATTTAAGAATACTAATTAAGCAAGCAAACAACCTCCTAATCATCGACCTGCCCAACAGTGACATGTAGTACACACCAAAGTCCACGAAAAATATGTCAGAGAATAATTAAATTAATTAAATCAATCTCATCTGAGACTACTAGCTAGCGAAGCAATGGCAGCATCAGGTTACAACCAGAACTGGAAAACAGACTGGTATATATGGGGAAGTAAACCCTAAGCATCTATCTCAATCTCAATTATACATTAAAATTAAATGACTCTTATTTTTCCTGACAAATAAGGTTTAAAATGATGTGGTATTTTGACCAAAAGGTCCAACCACCGCAGCAAACTCGTAGGTATATATATATATATATATATATATATATATATATATATATATATATATATATATATATATATAATAGTTATAATTATAATTCATCTATTTTTATAAATTAAATATTAAATACTTATTTAAAATAATTCTAACTATTAAATATATTAAATTATTAACTATTTTTCTTTTTTGTTGGGTTTACGTAAAAGTCTTTTCATAAGAACTATTAAATAATATATACTTGTACATATATACAAATGCAATGCATATTTTTCTTGGAGACATGGCTTCCTTCATATGAAATAATGAATGGGGTAGCTGAGAAATGGTTTTCAAACTAATTAATAGATTTGTTATTCAGTCGCTACTCAAAGGTGAACATCATTTTCCCTTTGACATAAATTTATAAATTATGAATAATTATATTTTTATATATTTTCTATTATCTTTTGTGGTGTTTTAGCCTTTGGAGCAAAGGCAGGAAGCTGCTGGTTAATTCTGTTAGTTTCTTGTCTCATGATTGAACGGAAAACAGTATGGATCTGCAGTTTTTGGTACTATATATAAAATAAATTAAAAGAAGAAAGAGAAGAAAGATGTGAGACAATATAATTTGTATAATCATATATTTTTAAAATTTTTCATTTTAATAAATCTGTTTTTATTTACATATTAACTATAGGTATACGCGTGCCCCATGAGTAGGATAGGAATGTGGCAAAGGAGGAAGAAATTCGCGAGAGGCAGAGAGCCACGTGTGGGTATGTTGCTTCAAATCATTGATGAATAATACTACCTTG
Organism: Dicorynia guianensis; assembly: GCA_037013595.1. Classification (NCBI taxonomy): domain Eukaryota; kingdom Viridiplantae; phylum Streptophyta; class Magnoliopsida; order Fabales; family Fabaceae; genus Dicorynia; species Dicorynia guianensis. Next base: position 14,648,458 of record JASUAB010000002.1, on the reverse strand, counting down.
GCCTCGTATTCCAATCCAGTCAATTCCAGATGTAACTTAAACTGAGGATGTCAATTTCTTTCTATCTGTGATGCCTACTCTTAATTCCTTACCCTAGAGGGTAAGTGAAAATATCTTTCTGACAGCGAGACAAATTGCAAACACATATCAGATTTGATCATTTGGAATTGGGTTAAAAGGCCCACAAAACAAAAACAGCAAAGCAACCAAGGCTACCACAGATCTTTGAGAAGCGAGTTGATACAAATTCCATCTTCAGAGGACTCTTAGAAAAAGTAGTTCCCAAAGTGGCTAAATTGCAAGCCAATCTGTGCATGCATTGCACTCGCTGTAGGTGTGGTTGATTTTCTTTTTCATTTTCATAAAATATCTTTACTTTTTGAGTCGAATTAATCTCTATTGAGTGTGAAAGTTAAATAATAAATTTTTTTTTTAATAAAGACAACTCCAAAATCGAATCTTGAGCGCCGTTAATTTCCACTAATCAATCTTTGCAACACACCTTTGTAAGATGAACACGAGCGGTCATAGCTCCTTGCTAAACTTATAAAAAAAAATTTCTTGATAAATTCAGGATATCTTAGTTTGGTGGCATTCCCTTTCGCTACGTAATTGGACACTTGAAAGTGAGTTCAATTCCTAACAAGGATTCAAACCGAATTTACTATATGTGGAGGTTAAGTCCTTTACCACTTGACCCAACCTTTGTCGGTATTAATATTAATCACTTAATCACTTGTGCAATTGCATATACATGTGGCACCCATTCATTGGATCAATATTTATAGTGCACTAGTTTATCTTATGCAATCGGCATTGTAGGATTGCCATAATCTTTAGTCGATTTATACTTTGTACTGAGAGGATTGATCGACCATGAAAGGCAACTTTTTGAGTATATAGTGCTCACAAACAAGAAATAGTGGAAAGGCTTTACAAGAGATTGATGAGTGGGAAATGCTATTTTAAAACAATTTCAAGCATGTTGCATTAAAATGCTATTTTAAGGCATTTCATACTTATCTCAAGCAAAGACAGATTACTCAAGCATATAAAGACCACCACAGCCTAGCTATCTCTAGTCTCTACATGTAGACATTATAAAACAATTTCAAGCATGTTGCATGAAAGGATTTAGATTCTTAATATAAATATAATTTCTTCATAAATACTTTTTAAATATTATTTGTGAGTCATTACTTAAATTTAGATTATTCATCATTTTAATAATGATTTTAAATTTATTGTTTTTAACAGTTTAAGACTCTTTGATTGATCAAATTAAATAATTTGAAAGCAACCTTAATGAGTGCATTAAAATTATGTCTTTTTTTTTTTAAAAGGCATTTGAAGAGTTAATTTGTATAAATTAAAATTCAAAAAAAAAAGGCATTTGAAGAGTTAATTTGTATAAATTAAAATTCATTTATGTAAATAAGAGTTTTCTTGTATAAATAGATATACCTTCCCCCTGGGAACTCAGTTTCTTCACCAACCCCCAAATGGGTGTGGTATGCTTCTCTTGAGAGATATGATGGGGATTTCATTCTCCAGAATAACTAGATCTTAGTTTCTGTTCTTTGCTTTTCCATGTATCCCAAAAAAAACAAAAAAAAGATATACACACAATGCGGAAGCATATAGATAAAAGAATAATATTGTAGTTATTTAATTTATTAAATTTTATAATTTAAATTATGAGATTTAATAAATTTAATTATATGTATATATATATATTGATTTCCCACAACATGTTTCCACCTTCAAGTAAGATTAATTTCTGTTTGAAATATAATGCAAAATGATTTTGTCTATGTCTCCAAGTGAATGAGATCGAATCCTTGACATATAGTATGTCCCAAGATGATATAGAACATAGTTTATTTTTATCACATCAACTCTTTAGAATTAATTATATATTTTTTAAATAAAATTTTTATAATTTTTAATTTATAAAATAAGGAAAGTGTAGATAAAATAATCAACCACAATTAAGGAAACATACATTTATATAAAATTTCTTCTTTACGCGTGGTAATAAATGTGCTGCCATATAATTGCAAGCGTGAGGCTGGTCAGAGCCACATGAATTAGGAGTCGTCCATTTCTTGGCATGTGATGGGATGCATACAAACATCATGCGTGCAAATAATGGATCAATTGACTACACCTGACAGTGACTCTAACTGAAACCGACTCACATAATTGTGGGTTCAATTTCAACGTTGATTGGCCCAACTGTTTCTTTTGTATATTAGGGCCCACGAGAGCACCCGTTTCAGAACATGTGGCCCGACAAGTAGACGCCCCACAATTAATTGATATTTTGACATTTGACCCATTGGCAGATGCAATCGTCACAATGAACTTGCTTTAGAATCTAAGTGGTGGATTTAGATTATTTATTTTTTTTATTTTAATTTGTTATTATTTTTTAAAATTTAATAATTTTTTTTTTCTTAATTTTGTTACAAAGTTTTTTTTGGCCTTTCTAAAAGTGCAACCTCATCCCATCGGCACTTGCCAGTCAGCCAAATCGAATCCTAATAGTGCCACGTGGCTGTCTTATCTTCAGCCTGTTGCATGAACATTCTTCTAGTTTCATGTATATTGGTGAAGATGTCGAACATAATAATAGTGATAGAGATACTTTTTTAAATAATTGGTTATATCAGATTAAGTGGCTGGAAAAGAAAAACAACAAGGAAACTAATAAAAAGAGAAAATGTATAACCTTATTCCAAAATCAAGGTTCAAATTAAATGAATTAGCTTGGTGTATATGATTTTTACTTAATATAAAACAACTTTTAAAATAAAAATAGATAAGGTTTACTGAATTTCAAACAATTTCTTTATAGCCATTAAAGTTTAAGAAAACATGAGCTGACGGCATTTATAAGTTATCTGTGTCTTCAGAAGTAAGTAAATTATATTTGATCCTAACGAAAGAACTTAGGTTCTGTTTAAATATTTTTTTTTTGAGTTTGAAGTGATATATATATATATATATAATATTTTTGAAAGAATTTTTTTAATTTAAATTTAAAAAATTTAAATAAATTCATATCTTATAAATATCAGATAATTCAAAATAAGAAAAAAATAAAAAAGATAATTTGAACCATTAAGAGAATGAAAAAACTTGTGAATTTACTCAATTAGGCTAATGCTTCTCCTTGTGTGATTATTTTTATATGAGAAAAGTGTAATCAGATATTAAATTGTAATAAATAATTTTATTATAAAATTTATTAAATTTTATAATTTAATTAATAAATTTAATCATTAATATTATTTTTTACAGCACGAGTATCTTAGGGTTTAATTCTAAAATATTAAAAAAAAAATTTACAACAACATCAAATATCATTATATTATTAAAATATCAATAATAATCTAAATTTTTTAAATAAATATTTAATTTATAAAAATAATATGCCTTTTGTTATGTTATTTCATACAATATAATCCGTGGGCACAGCAGCGTCCATTACCAAAATGGACATGGCCCCAGACAAACATGATTGTCAAAACTGGATTAGGATTCCGACATTTATGAAAAATGAATTGAATCCAGATCTTCTACATTTTAAATTTTATATGTGGTGCGTTAAAAAAAGAGATGAATATAAAATTAAAAGAAAAAATTATTAAAATTTTAAAGTTTATAAATTATATTTAAATATAAATTTGAAATAAATAAATAATCACCAAAATTAAATTACAATAAGGATAAAAAAAAATCTAAATCGGAGAAATCCACTTATTAATCCAGGGATCCCAATGACATCCTTACCTCTCCTAATTTCCATCATCTCCGGGGATTCTTAGGTTGCCATTGTTTGTCTACTTTAGTCAATTGGGAGCTGCTTGCTTTGATTAGTTTATGATTAGAGTGCTAATTAATCATATTCCCTGTTTGGGTGGTTGCGGTGGCGGATTTAGGTTTCCGTTACCATCACTAGTTTGCTTTTTCTCATTACAATGCTAATTAATTATCAGGCATACATTTTTTGCTTAAAACGTGAATAATATCACTTCCTCAAACAACATTTAGTTAGTTTTTTAGCCATCCACTATATCAATTTATAATTCTTATTTTTTTTATATATTTATTCTCATATAATTACTATTTAATAAAATTTAAATAATTAAATTTTATTAATTAATATGTAAAACCTAATTTTATGTGTGAACCCTTTATTTCCACGAAGACACGGACACATCTTTTCTATAATTTATTGAGGTAGCTTAGTACTTCTCATCTAGGAAAATGCAATTGGGACCTAGTAAAAATTATGCAAATGGACAAAAACATTATGTCACTATCACATAGTGGTGATTAATTTGTTTTTTTGTTATGTTTGGATAGGCATACTCTTGAATTCAAATTTTTTTTTATTTTACATAAATATTTATATTATGGGTTTTATTTTTTTTCATTACTTTTATTTTTATTTTTCATATAAGTCACTCCTAATTTTTTAGATTAAAATTTAAAAAATCTCAATTCAACATACTCCTATGTTTACGGAAATTTAAAAAATTACAAAAAATTCACGGACAATTGAAGTAGCACATTCAGCGAACGCAAAAGACATAACACGAGGGATAACTAAATAGACGGAAAGGATGAAACTTGTGGAAAAATCACTTGATGCTCAAGCAAGGAACTTATCCATTAATTTTTTGTAATCTTTTTTTTGGCTTTTTCTTTCCATACCATAAAAATAATATAAATATAATGCTTTTTATGCATACAAAACTTGTACTCTACGGACTCATGTGGAAAAAGCGCACAGTGACGCTGGCTCTCCACAAACCCATAAACTAATCTTCCTCCAATCAAGTGCGGCTTTCGTACCTTTAAGCATTTTTGTTTTACGGGTGACAATGCTGTTTCTCTACTCCACAATTCTATGGAAGGCCACAGAGGCACAGAGTCATCGCCATTGATAATCTTCCATGCTTTTCAGTGACTCACTTTTTATTGTCGTCTACGTGTATGCAAGTCAGTTGTTCGTAGGAGAGTACATAAAATTATTAAAAGGTAAGCTACACGAAAATTTTAAGTTAAAAATTGATATGGTGGATTCTTAACCGTGGAGCAATGATCATAATCACTGTATTTGGAATAGTTTGTGATATGTATGACTATAAAAAGTTGCCTTTAACTTTTCAGTTTGATAACCAAAAGAGATGCAAAGGAAAAGTTCAAAGCAAGAAGCTTTCTATGGTGTAAATGATATCAAATTTGGATTGTCCGACCTTTATTTTTAATTTATTTTAATAATTTTTTATTTTATTTTATAATTTAATATATAAATTTTATTTTTTTATTTTTTGGTTCAAAATAATTGTCCTCTTAAAAATTCTTTTATCATTTTTAATTTTTATTTTTTAAAATCAAATTAACATTAATTACTTTTTTCTAATTTTATCTTTATTATTTCCATTAATTATCGAATTTCTCTTACTTTAAAATTTTTTACAAAAAGGTAATTTTATAAGATAAAAAAAAATTTTAAATTAATTAATAACTTTTTAAATTTTAGTGCATCAACCTTAAACAATAGATATTTTGAATTAAAAAAATAATTTTATATTTATCTCTTTTTTACTACATACCTTAATTTTTTAAAAAAATTAAAAAGATTAAGTCTAGTATGAACTATGTAAAATCAATTCATTTATAGTTTAGTTTAAATTTTTTATATATTAAATAAATAAATTTTAATATTATTATAAACTCGTTCTTTAAACCAATTGAGTTGAAAATTTTTAATATTCACCTCATAAACTAACCAACATTTCTTGACTCAACTTGTTTATGGCCTTGCGTATGGTATTTAATTGCCACCTTAGATATAGCGATTGTTTTTACTTTTTGAGAACAAACTTTTATTAAATGACATAAATATGATATTTTGAAATATAATTAAGTATCAATATTTTGATGAGTGTTTAAATTTATGAAACTAAAATTTTAAAAAGATATTTAAATATAAATAAATTGATAATGTAGATTTAAATACCTCGTTAGGTATCAAAATTTTTATTATATCTTAGAATACAATGATTATTTTTTTCCTAAATAAAAATCATTTATGGATTTAATAGAAAATATATATTTAATGCATTGTACTTCTTTATTAAAGGATCAAATAATTATAGTATATACCAAAAATAAAATCAATTATAGTAGTAGTAACAGCTGCAAGAAGAATAATTTCTTTTATTAACTTTGGTCATGTGAGTCTTCTTTTTTTTAAAAAAAAATATTATAATGAATGGAGACAAAGGACACTTTTAAATAAGTGTTAGTAATTGTCAAAATATTTATGAGCAGTACTATAAGAATATTATGATAAAAAATGTATAGTAAATACCGAAATCACATGGCAATCAATTGGCTAAGGAACAAAGTACATTCATTTTTTTTTTTTGGTAGAGAAGTACATGCATTTTTAATAACAAAGAAGAGGTAATTTAGGATCAATTAAATTTTATAATTTTATTTATAAGATTTAATAAATTAAATAATTTAAATAATATTAAATGAGCCTTATATAAAAATAAATAAGTAAAAATATATTAGATTTGTTATTTTTATAAATTAAATTTTATTAAATATTTATTTAAAAAAATTAGATTATTAAATCTATTAACTTAAAGAGATTTAAAATTTAAAAAAGACTGATTAATTTTATGAGAATTCATTTCTCCATAATTTCTTGCGAGGAATTTTTCTGAAGTTGTTCCAATACTTCGACATAATATAATATACATGCTCATACTATTATTGATTTTCTAATTACTTTAAAAGTGATAGAAACGTTCATTATCATACTCTAATGCAAACACTTGTATTAGCATTGTTTTAATTTGGTGACATTTATATTAATTTGAAAGATTAAATACAAACGTTTTTTATATTAAAAAAATCCCTGCTGTAGACCAAGTTCTTTACTTTCTAAGATTAGAGAAATGTTAATAACAATTAAATTAAGAGCACATAAAAATATAATATAAAATAAAAGAACAACAAAAGTACATACTTTTTATGAGAATAAATTCGTAAAAGCTCATTTGATAAGGATGTTGTATTTTATCTGTACAAGTGGAATATGCCATTTTCTACTCATGATACCGTAGACCATTTTAAGAGAAACATATATTCCATGCTAGTTCTATACATATTCTGATGATAATAATCAAATCCATGACATTGGATTCCAATAGACCACTTACGTACCATCCAAAAAAGAAAAACACATTGACCAAAATCATACAAAAGTTAACTTTAGTTCCAATCCAATAGCGACATCATTTTATTTATAAAAAAAATATGTAAGTAATGCTATTTTACATACATCTTGTTGAAATTGAATGGCGTAGAAGACAAGAATATTGAGAATTGGAATATGACTCCTATCCATGTTTGATTAGACCATTTGAATGGAAAATTCCTTATCTCATTCAAATGTTCATACCAAACATATATTTGTCTATATATATGTATAATAAAGATGTTAAAGTAGATTGGGCTTAGTCTGCTTAAGAGTCAGATGAGTTTTTTTTTTTGCCAACCAAAATTGCAAACAACCTGCCTTATTCTATAAGTTAATGTAAGTCAGCATATTTTTGTGTAAAAAGTATATTAACTCATGGACAAGTCGTCACTCCTAAGAGGCAGGGTATATTAATATCTTCTTGATTTGTTTACAATTGGGGGCCAACTTGTGGGTTTGTATTTTCTTAATCAACCAAAATTACAAGTGATTTGCCTCGTTTCATTTAATTTACAGATCAACATGAGTTAGCACAAGTTAAAATATTTTTATGTAAAATATATATTGGCCAATGGGTCGGCCCACTTGCTTAACCCCACCTAAAAGGCAAAGTGTATTAGTATTTTCTTCATTTGTCACAATTACAAACTAGTCTGCCTTGCTCTATTTAATCGCAGGCTAATACCGCGGATCAATCCATTTTTATCCCTCTAATGTGTGTGTATATCTATTATAAACAATACTAGTGAACATTTCATCCAAGTTTCCAACCCATTCTTTGAAAAATTCATTCCATTTACTTACTAACATATAATTTATCTTAATTACTTTATGTTCCTACATGTGAGTCCATCTTATCCCAACTAATTGTTTTTGTCTAACTTTGCTTCTAATTAATTAATTGTGATAATTTTATGCATAAAATATATAAATAAATCAAATATAGAAGACAAAGCGTATATTATCTATGTTAATATTAGATTACTCTATTGATTTAATACCCTTCAAAGATCTAACATCTTAAATTTTGTGTTATATAAAGTTTAAGAGTGTAACTAAAGTTTCCTCATTAAAAATGTTACACCTTTTCATATACAAGCTAGTAGCTAAAAGTTGATTAATGGTAACGATATTAGCTGGCTCAACCAGTAAAATCATTAGTTGTAAGTGCATGTATTTAGAATTAAATATTATCATTAATGAGAGAGGGCATTTTAAGAAAATAGAAAAATATCTTCCCTTATGTAGATGATCATCGGATTTATGTGAAAAATAGTGTTAATATGACAATCATATAAGACTAAATGCAGTTTAAGGATGAAAAATAATGACTTTGAAATTGTTTGAATAACATCACTTCACTATATGATTTTTTTTATTATGTTTCATCATCCATTTTTAGTTAGCAATGCTAGTGGCACATATTTAGTGTATTCAACTAACACAAATAGTGATGTACCAATGTCACCCTTTAAACATTAACAGAGAATGTGAAATAGAGTCAATAGTCTTGTAATTTCATAGCATCTATGCCTACCTCTCAGGTTCAATTCTTTTGGGTGTGTTCGTCCCTTTCTCTATCCCCATTTCTCATCCCCTTCTCTAACAGGCCTTCGACCCTCCTATGTTACCAAAAAAAAGAGAATATGAAATAAAATACAAGAGTAACAGTGTAACTCTTTTTTTCTAGAGAAAATGACAGTCAAGTGGTGTAACCAGTTTAAGAATTAAAGCATTAATAATTTATCTTTTTAAATAAGAGTTTTTTCTAAAATTTAAAAAGCCTTAAAATTTATTTGGGATTAACATATTTTTAGTAGATCAACACTTTATTAATATTAACACATCACACATTAAACATTAGTTATATGCACTAAATATACACAAATGAACAATCAAAATTGTTTATTTTAGTTTCTCTACAATATTTTTAGACAAATGGTCTGGACACACAAAATTTCCACATGCAACTGTTAAAAAAAATGTAACTGTCGTGTAACTGCATTTTACATGACAATTTCCTACGAAAATCTTTCCGCATGAATAGCAACACTCATTTTGACAAGGAAAAATATTTAACACATGGGAGGGGTATAATAGTCATTCCACAGTCACCAACAAAGTTGAAATTGGACTCAAGGTCTCTAGTACGAATAGGTATATTAATTTGATGGTAGATCACCACCAGAAAGGCAAACGACAAGAAAAATAAAACAAATAATTAATAGCTTTCTCTAAAGTTTTTACCGAACAAACCAAAACCAACAACTGCTCTTTCTCTCTCTTCCTCTCTTTCTGTCTCTGTCTTATAAGTTACAACTGTTGCTTAACGCTTCGCCCAAACCTTCTCTCCCCTGCATTTCCGTTTCTCAGCCTCTTAAATCTCACTCAGATTTTTTCTCTCTCCAATTTCTAGCTTCCTCTTCCCCTCGCTCTCCTTCTCTCTCTCTCTCTCTACCCACTTTTTCTTTCTTCCTTCAATGGACACTCCTTCTTCCTCGGAGGGTCACAGCCCCGACACGATTTTCGAAGCTGATTCGCCCCGGACGCCACCAGTAGCCGTTCACCGAGCGCTCCAGCTACTCCAATCGGACGACCCGGATTTGAAGCACCTTGCCGCTCGGGATATTCGGCGGCTTACCAAGACCTCCCAGCGTTGTCGGCGCCAGCTCTCTCAAGCTGTCGGTCCACTCGTCTCCATGCTCCGAGTCGACTCTCCCGAGTCTCGTGAAGCGGCTCTTCTCGCTTTGCTTAACCTTGCTGTCAAAGACGAGAAGTACGCAACTTTTCCCTTTTTTTTTATTTACTTTAAAATAAAGAAGTTAATTTGTTTTCAATTGCTGTCCCGTTTCGAAAACTGGATTTTTAAATTTTCTATTTATTTATATTTTAGTTCTTATTTCATTTGAAGGAGGGTTGTTGGAATTTGTATACTATTACTGTGGGGTTTTGGGTATCAGCGTTATTGCTTCGAGTTGATGGGAGTAATTTGTGATTTCGTTCCATTTCCTTTTATTGGTTTGATGTTCCTTCTCTGTATTCCTAGATTTAGGAATTGGTGCACTTTATGGAACGGGACATAAGCGATGCATTGAAGTCAAGAACTGGAATTTAATATTAAGGATGGCTATAAAATAATGTCAATTTGTGAAACAAATACTGTACTGGTAGAATAGTACGAATTTCAGTGCTTTATTCTGTCGCCTCTGTTCTCTTCTTTTGGATCTGATTGGTTGGGGGAAAAAAATAAGAAATTTTTGGAAAATTTGATCTGGGATGGTTGGGTTCTCCTTTTGATAATCAGCTAGATTTTGTTAGCTTGAATTGAAAGTTTTTTAGATTAAACCTCGGTTTTTTCCATAAATTTTTATTTTTCCCCTTTGGCAGAAAAAAAAAAATTCAACTTTTTTAATAAATTAGAATGAAAGCAAATATTTTTCTGGTTGTTTGGAGTGCTGAAAAATTTTGCAAATCAAAGCCAGAGAAGTTATGCACACAATTTTGAATTTGACTATCATATATTTCATTTTTTTTTTTAATTCTGAGATGTCTGTGCCATCTTATGAGTTCTATAATGTCATTTGGGATGCTTTATCATTGTTTCTGATAGCTTGTGTGCACGCATAGTTGCATACTAAATCATAAGAAAGAATTGGATTCTATACAATTGAAGCTTATCCGATGGGATGGTTTCTCTTTGGTTCACATGTTGCATTCTCTTTTTCCCTTTCCTTTATTTTCCTTTTGCGTTTGTCTTCTTCTTGAAGTTAACCTGATATCTTTTGCTGGTGAGGGTAACTTTCACCTTCTTGCAAATCCAACAATTGTAATTCTTTATTTTGCCTTTACTACTTTTACCTTCCTATTTAGTGTTTAAATACTATTTGCCTAACCTGGAGGCAGCATAAAGCTGCTTTAATTAGAACAGTAGAGATCCGTCCGTTTCCTGACGTTGTGATTCAGGATAATGGATAACGTCATCTTGATCACAGCATGGAAAATAGCTTAAAAATGAAAATAAAGCTATTCAGCATGCTTTAATGACTCGTGGCACTACAAAAATCATTAATATAGATAGGTTAACTGTGGAATCAGTTTAATATGGTTTAAATCCTTTTTTAGGCTTAATCTTTCTGGAGACGATTCAAATACCTGCTTCATTGCGATGTTGAATCGGTGGATGTCTGTTTCCTACTCCTTTTTTCATTAAAATTTACTGTTTGTGATTTCGTTGTTATAATTCCTAGATGTTTTTGAAAAAAGAGAAGACATTACTTCTCTAGGATGACTGCACCCTGTGGTTTTTGTTCCTTCCTTAGTTTTACTTAAGATCACCTTAAATCCAGATAAACTCGAGGGAAGGATACATGTTTCTAGACTCTGCCATTCGTTTCCTTTTCATTTTTTCTTTTTTTTAATGGGAGTTGTGGGTGGGGGGTACTACCTAGGGAAGGAGGTATTGGTTTTGTGGACTCAACTTTATCTAATAGCAGGGTGGTCATGGGATTGATGAATGAGTCAGGACCACCTGAAATTCTTTGATGTTTAAAATTAACCAGAACCAAATTTTATACTTAAGTGTTGAACCAGGCAAATTATAATGTCACTCCAGCTGTTTCCTCTATGTAAGATGGTTCATCTTGCATCTGAACTCCTATCGGGTTTCTTGCACCGTATTTCTGAATTTGAAAATAATGCCATTGACTTGAGGAAATGAACTCTAACTGTTAAATATTGAAAATAAAAGAAACCACGATTTTAATTGCTTTACCTGGGTTTTCTAAAGTTGCATTATGGCTTGATGAAGTTATAGCAGCAATACACGAGTTAAAGTTTTAGCTTGTGTCTTGTGTCTTGTTCTCTTTAGTAGTTAGACATGCACCACTTGGTTCGCCTTTCTTACTCTTCTGAATCAGATGCTCAACATTTGCTGCTTTTAATCTTCTGCTTGAAAATTTCTATGCATTAGTCATGATTCAGTCATATTGATTACTTGAACTTGTCTTATCTTGCAGGAACAAAATCAACATTGTTGAAGCTGGTGCTTTAGAACCGATTATTAGTTTCCTGAATTCACAAAATCTAGATCTGCAGGAGAATGCAACTGCATCTTTACTCACTCTATCTGCTTCTGCAACCAACAAGCCAATTATTGGTGCTTGTGGCGCCATTCCTCTTCTAGTGGAGATCCTTAGAGATGGAAGCCCACAAGCTAGAGCTGATGCGGTGATGGCACTTTCCAATTTATCTGCACACTCAGACAATCTCAGCATTATTCTTGAAACAAATCCAGTCCCTTTTATAGTTGATCTTCTTAAAACCTGTAAAAAATCCTCAAAAACAGCTGAGAAATGCTGTGCTTTGATAGAATCCTTGGTGGGTTTTGATGAGGGTAGAACTGCATTGACGTCTGAGGAAGGTGGGGTTTTTGCAGTTGTGGAAGTTCTTGAAAATGGTACCATCCAAAGTAGGGAGCATGCTGTTGGAGCACTGTTGACAATGTGCCAAAGTGACCGCTGTAAATACAGAGAACCAATTCTTAGAGAAGGTGTTATTCCTGGGCTTCTAGAGCTTACTGTTCAAGGAACACCCAAGTCTCAGATGAAAGCACGTACCCTTTTGCAGTTACTGAGAGAGTCTCCTTATCCAAGATCTGAAATTCAGCCTGACACTCTTGAGAATATAGTATGCAACATCATATCTCGGATTGATGGGGATGATCAATCTGGTAAAGCAAAGAAGATGCTAGCTGAGATGGTCCAAGTGAGCATGGAACAGAGTCTCAGACATTTACAGCAAAGGGCACTTGTGTGCACCCCGAGTGATCTACCTATTGCAAGCTGTGCGTCTGAAGTTTCTTCAAAATGATAGTTGCCGTGTGTCCACTTTGTATCAATTTCCTCTTCCTTTTTCCTTTCACTCGGGGCTTGTGATATAAACTTCCCTTAGCAGGAAGAAGGAAAAAGAAAAAAAAAAAAAACAAAACAAAAGAGTAACACTTTGAAAAGAATGCCAGTCCAGGCCATCGTAGAGGTGTCGAGTGACTGGTTATTGTCAATAAACTGAAAATTGTTCCACCCCCCCAAAAAAAAAAGATTTTTTAGTTTGCTTGTAAAGAAAATGTTGTATAAAATGATATACAAGTAGTAAAGGCATTTGTCTCCCATTTCTGCAGTGACATTTTGAGGTAGCGTTTGCAACCCCAAAAGCCCCTTGTTCAATACCATTTTTTCTTGAACATTGGTGCAAATGCGAATTTACATAGTAAAACCGCACGTTCCCTTTAGTGGTGGTGGACCTTTTATATGAGTCTGGTTATTCAACCAAATCTGACTCTTCCGCTGCTAAAAAAACGCCAATCCTGATAAGTAATCCAGCGAAAGGGGAGAATGATTAAAGTGGTGAATAGTATCTGTGAAATGGCGGGTCAACTGCAACGTTCAACTGAGGGGATTGATTTTCTGCAGATGAGCACCAAGAAATACAAAATGTGGGGACGTCATTCTCTCCAGAGCAACTGAAAATTCTAAGACATGAAGCCTGGATGTAGGAAGATGCAGAAGCTCAACAGTTGGGAAGGAAACTCACCTGTCGTGAAATGTTGATGTAATAGATGAGCAGAAATTTAAGCTAAAAGCAGGGAGTGACCAAGATATTGAGGATGAGGAAGAGGCGCCAAGAAGTGGAATTTCAGTAGACATTGAGAAATCAGGAGTAACCAACTTCACTTTCTGAAGGAAGGAAAGAGCTCGCATCTGCTGTCTAGAAACATATCATTACAGTTAAGCTATTAAGAAAAAATGTGAGTTATGGATTTACGAAGTCGAGGTTGACAACTTTGTGGACAAAAATGGCCATATGACTGCTGCTGACATTAGCAAATGAATTATTCTTTCTGAGGTTTGATTCTCATGAGGATTTAGCCTGAGCTCTTAAAGGTGGAACTTGGATCATATTTGACTATTATTCGTCAATCCAACAGTGGCACCTAATTTTGATCCACACACCGCAAGCGTTAATAAAAGAGCAACATGGATTCATCTACTGAATCTCCCAATGGAATTCTATGATTCTTGAAAAAGGTGGGAAGTTGGGTCGGGAAGGTTCTGAAAATTGATCTCAACATAGCAACTCTAAGCAAAGTCAAATTTGCCAAAGTGTGTGTGGAAATAGATTTGACACAGCCACTCAAATAAGTTTATAAGCTTGAAGGTAAGACGAAGAAAATAGAGTATAAAGGGCTTCACCTGGCCTGCTTTTCTTGTTGTAGATATGGACACTTCAAAGAGAGCTCTAGATCATAGGAAGGATTATTGGAACAGGATATTAGAACCGAGCTCTCACCTTCTAAGCCTCTTCTAGAGGAGAACAAAAACTCAAATGGACTTGGAGGATTGTAACCAAGACTAGAAGGGGTAGAAGCTCTCACCTTCTAAGCCTCTTCTAGAGGAGAACAAAAACTCAAATGGACTTGGAGGATTGTGACCAAGACTAGAAGAGGTAGAAGAATCTCTAACGGCGGTGCCATCTCCAGTGAGAAAAATAAAGGGAGCTAGTGAGGAGCTCCATGGAAAGCAACAGGAGTTCCATCCTCCCAATTTGATGTTTTACAAGTTATATCTGAGGAGGATTATGGGCTGCTGACTAGTGTGTCTGAAAGAGCTAGTGAGGGAGGAGACGTGGAAGCTACAGAAGCATTTGGATTAATCCACCACTTTGACAAACCAAGGGAGCAGGAGGGAAACGTAGAGTGTGAAAGTCCTTAAGCATTAATGGCTAAGGAAAAAAGAAGAACCGCCATAGAGAACCCCAAGGAGAAGTCAGTGTACAAGATGGCGTGGGATAATGTTAATGAAGATGAACTGTATAAAAATCTAGAACCAACCAATCAAGAGACACTAGGGCGATCCATAGCAAAAACGAAAATCAAGGAAGTTAAAGAAAAATGTGATAAAGGGCGTATGGTAGTTACAGAAAATAAGGAGAACAATAGGTAGGTAGTAGTGAGAAGTCCCAAGAACTTTGCCCAAAGCTCTTGTATTTCCAGTAGTGTTGTGGGCTAAAGACAGAACCTAGACATAGGGACTCCACCGAAACCATTGGACCCAGGTACAATCTTAAGCTCAAATGTTTATTTAAGTAATAGCAAAAGCTTTATGGAAATAGATGAGGACAGAATGAAATAAGAGAATGCAATCTGCATGGAGGAAATTCAAGGGGGGTGTTCGCCTTCCATGTTGAATTAATTATGATAAATATGTTGATTTGGAATAGCAAAGGAGCTCCTAAGAGTAGAGTTAGTTGTAGACACTTAATTTTGTCCGAGTCTTAAAAATAAAAAAATTAAAAATTAAAAAAATCAAAAATCAAAAATCAAGAAAAATATCAAAAAATAAAAATCAAAAATACAAAAAAACAAATAGAACTAAACAAAAGGTCCAAAACAAACTAAAACCAAACCAAAAAGTCTAAAACAAAACAAGCCCAATGATGAAAAACAAAAATCAGAAAAAAATTAAAAAAAAGAAAGAAATGAATGAATAAAAGTAAAAAAAAAAATGTGAAGATGATGAAAAAATGAATGAATGAAAGTCAAAAAAAGATGTGAAGATGATGAAGAAAGTAGAAAAATGATGAAGAAAGTAGAAAAATGATGAAGAAGAGGAGAAATTGTTGAAAGAAGAAAAGAAAATGTTGAAGAAGAGGAGAAATTGTTGAAAGAAGAGAAGAAATTGTTGAAAAAAGAGAAGAAAATGTTGAAGAACAGAAGAAAATGATGAAGAAGAGAGGAAATTGTTGAAAGAAGAGAAGAAAATGTTGAAGAAAGTAGGAAATGATGAAAGAATGGAAGAAAATGTTGAAGAAGGGAAGAAAATGAAGAAAAAACAAAGAAGATGATGAATAAAGTCAATAAAGATTAGGTAGGAAGATGAAAATTAAGAATGAAAATTAAACAAAAAAGAGAGAAAAATCTACAATTAAACTACTATAAATAGCTCATATCAATCTCTCTTGAGACACACAACAAAACCAAAACACTTAGAGAGCAAGAGGAGAAAGTGAGGAAGAAGAGAAGAAGAGAGCAAGAGGAGAAAGTGTGGAAGAAGAGAAGAAAAGAGGAAGAGGAGAAGAAGAGAGAAAAAGAGAAAGATAGGAGTAAGGAAAGGGGTTAGAGAAAAAAAAATTTAAATTCTCTTTGATTCTTCTAGTTTCCCTTGTACAAGCTCATCACACTGATATTGAGAAGTTTAACTTTACCTTTAAAAGTCATCCTCATTCATATCTTGAAGATCATATTTTCAGTCCTTGTTAGGCCATTCAAGCACTCTAAACACAGGTTTCACTTATTTCTTTATGTTCTCCCATTGTTAGACATATTATTTTGTTGAATAATTGTATGCTATTACAACTTTGCTTATACTTTTTTTACAAGTAAATATTGAAGTATTGATTATTTGGAGTTGTTAAGAATAGTTGTGGTTTCGCTCCAACCACTTTACAACGTTCTATTTAGTTATAATTTTTCCAACTATTTTGATCTCTTATCTTGGTTAGAAAGAAACTTCCGACGATGGATAAATATAGTTGTCAGTTAACTGGTCGCTATTAAACTATCCAAAGGGAAATCATGTCACGGACCTAGTCAGTTAACTGGCATGGTTCCATTAATATATTTTTGAAAGATCCCGATGATAGATAAAGAGGGTTGCCAGTCAACTGACTGCTATCAAATTATCCTGATAGATGTTATGTTACGAACCTAGTTAGTTAACTGGCATGGTTCCATTAATGCATTTTTGAAAGATCTCGACGACGGATAAAAATAGTTGTCAGTTAACTAATCACTGTCAAACTATCCTGAAGGAAATTACATCATGAGTTTAGCCAGTTAACTAGCATAACTCCATTGATGTATTTAAAAATAATCCTAAATCATAATTACATGTAAAAATAAATTTATTTGATAATAGACAAAGCATATTTTTGAAATTAACAATAGCAAATCCCAACGTGGTACCGAAAGGGCATTGTAAGGGTGTTAATACCTTCCCTACATGTAACCAATTCCTGAATCCATTTTTCTATAACGTAAGCCATACTATTCGGTGGCGACTCCATTTTTTTTTTTATCATTTTCTAAAACCTCACCTAAATCTATTTTTTTTATTGCCTCGGGATCGCCGCTTAGCATCGCGTGTCGATATTAGTAAAACACCAAAATTTTTTATGAGGAGAATTTGGTTTCCTCAACTGTAATCCTTGAACCAAGAGCTAGTGGCAATAGGGCTAGTAGAATAATTAAAAATCTTGGATATAAAACCTTAGCAATTTAGGAATCTATAGGGTTCCTTAGGCATATTAGTGTCTTGAATGACAACAAAGATGTGCAGGTTTCTATTATTAAAATTGAGGAGCAATGTATTCACATGAAAATACAAAAAGTTGATCAAGCTGCTGTTTTGTTCATAGCAATTTATAACTATCTAAGAGTGCAAGTCAAAGAAGAGTTATGGCTTGAACTTATCAGGCTCAGTAATACAATTAGTGAACCTTGGCTCATAGCAAGCGATTTTAATCAAATTGCCTCACTAGGGAAAAGAAAGGTAAGGTGCTTGTGGACTTTTTGCAATGCCCTCAGTTTGCAATAATTTTGGATGCTTGTCATCTAATTGATCTTGGAACTATAGGCAATTTCTTTACTTGGAGAGGACCAAAATGGGTCCATTTTAATACAGCATATAAAAGATTGGATCAAGCTTGTGCTAACTCAGCTTGGAGGCTGACTTTTGAAAAAGTCAGAGTCTATGTTCTACCTCATGTATAATCTAATCATAACCCCATCCTCATTAATCTCCTTGGGCAAGCCAATAATAGGAGACAACAAAGGCCCTTTAGGTTTTTAGCAACTTGGCAAGGTCATGAACAATTTAATGGTTGGCTTCATTCTCACTAGGAACATGTAGGAAAGTTAAATTCTAATTTGAAGGAGTTGGCGATATCTCTTAAGTAATGGAATTTAAATACTTTTGGGGACACTCATAAAAGGAAAGAGCTTATTCTTGCTCAATTAAAAGGGATCCAATGCTCTCTTGAAAACAATGCCAAGAGTAGTTCGTTCTTGGAGGAGTTTGACAATAAATTGTGAGAGGAGCTTAACAAGGCTCTTGAAGAGGAAGAACTTCTCTGGTTCCAAAAGCTAAGAACTTAATGGATAATGAAGGGTGATAGGAATATAAAATACTATCATACTATGACGATCATTAGAAGAAGACATAATCATATTCTTGCCTTTATCAATGATAATAATGACTAGATTCGAAATGAGGAGGAAATCCATAAGATGGCAAGTTTGTTTTTTTCGAAATCTTTTCAAAGAAGAGTTAATTGTCAAAGTTTGACATCAAATTGAGACTAGTTGGCCTCGAATGGATGAGGGTTCATGGCACTCTTCCTATTGTTCCTTATTTTATGGAAATTCAAAAAGTTATTTTTAATATGGGAACTCTTAAAGCCCTAAGTGAAGATGGATTCCTAACTGCCTTCTTTCAACACAACTAAGAAATAGTTAGAGACCTGGTCAACTACACCATTACTAGACTTGGATTGAGCCAACTTCAATTGAGAAGTTCAATATCACACTTTTGGTATTGATTCCAAAAGTGAAGCAACCAAGAAGTATCCAATAGTTTTGGCCCATCTTCCTTTGCAATGTGATTTTGAAAGTTATTTGTAAGATCATAGTTTGATGACTGAAGCCTATTTTGGAGACTTTGGTATCACCTTGCCAAGCTAGCTTTATGCCAAATCAGTTGATCAGGATACCATTATTATTGCCCAGGAAATAATACATACCATGCATAAAATGTGAGTGAAAAAGCATTTCCAATTAGCAATTCATAAAGAAAGTCCTGGTAGAGATTAGTTTCCTAAGACAATTGTTAAGCATCATAACGTCCATTATCACTACCTCAAGACTTAATGCATTATGGAATGGTTCTAAGACAAAAGACTTCAAGCCTAGCAGAGGCATAAGGCAAGGTAATCTTTTGTTTTTGTGCTCTGTATAGAAAAGCTCACTCATATGATCTCAAACTTAGTGAGCAATGAAAGATAGAAACCATTTAGCATAAAGAGGAAGGGTCCAATGATATTACACTTGTTGTTTTCTAATGATTTTTACAAAGGCGAGCTTGGAACAAATTGATAATATCATCAAGCATCTTAACTTGTTTTGCGATATTGAATGGCAAAAAGTTAGCACCCTAAATCTTGTATATTTTTCTCCAAGAATGTCCAAGAGGAGATGGCAAGAAACATTATTTCTAGATGCAGATCCAAAAGGATAAGAAACCTTGGCCAATACTTGGAACCTTAATGCAATAAAAGCAACAAAGTCTTTGATGCAGATGTTGTTCATACAGTTCATGCTAGACTAAGCAGGTGGAAGGCACAATGCCATTCTTTTGCAGGGATAATTACTCTTGCACAATCAGTTATCTTAACCATGTCCATAGTTCATATACAAAACAAGTTGCCTAAATGGATTTGTCTTGAGATTGAAAAAAATTTAGTGAAGCTTCATATGTGGCAATACCGAGGCTAAGAGACAAACTCATTTCCTTTCATGGATAGTCTTCTAATCAACCGGAAGGCTTGGTATAAGGAATATCTAAAAAAATGAATGATGTGTTCATCTTAAAATTGGCTTGGCAAGTCAACTTAGAGTCGTACAAATTGTGGATACAAATGTTAAGAAGCAAGTATACTAAAAGGCTTCAATTTGATGGGAGTGCCTTGGCAAAGCATGGAAGCTCAAGACTATGAAGAAACAGTAGTGGATTATGGCTTGATATGCAAAAAAAAAAAAAAATATTGGGAAGGAGTTAAGGCATGGAAAAGTGACTCTCTTTTGGAAATACATGAGGCTTAATGATGGTAGACCCTTACCCCACCAAGCCATTAAAGAAATACCCAAAACTAAACTTGAATACAAGGTGGCAAAGACGGTTGATATGAGAGGTGATTAGGAATAGAGTAAGATTGATCCTTATATTGATGAAGCCTCCAAGCTAACGTTGTGAGCAATGCTTACTCCCAATGATGATGATGGGCCAGATTTAATTGCATGGAAAGGAAACACCAAAGGCACTTGTATTGGGAAAGGAGTGTACTATGCTCTCATTGGATTGCATGTCGGGGAGAGATGCTCATTGTGGAGAAGACTATGGGCTTGGAAAGGACACCAAAGAATTAAATGTTTTGGTTGAAAATTAACATATGGTAGAATAATAATTAAAATTTATGCTGGCAAATGGAGGAATGGATTGGTGTAGTGTCCTATATGTGGAAGTGAGGCAAAGACTCTCTTGCATGCTTTTAGAGATTGCACTTTAGTTCAAAACATGTGGTGGCACTTGGTGCAACAAGACAAACAAAATGAATTCTTTGCATTAAATTAGATAGACTAAATCAGTAACAACCTAAGAGTTTTTTTTTTTTTTGGTTATAAATCGGGGTTAAAGCCCCTAAAGTAACAACCTAAAAGTTTCTTTTGGAAAGATTGGGGAAAGAGATTGCAATGATTTTTTCTTATTACTTGCTAGTATTATTAGTTCTAGAGAAACAATCTTACACATCACCCCTAGTTTAAATACTTGAATCAACATCATCGGTGTATCCTACATTTTGTCAATGAGGTATCCTAGGCTGTATACAATGATACTAGTGGCAAAAGGCAAAACTCTAGTATATACATCCAAGCCTATTGTAAACCACATCCCATGGGGTGTATAAAAGTCAACACAGATGGGATTATGAAGTGCTATCCTAATAAGGCGGGATGTAGAGGTGTTATAAGGGGGGAGTGTGGTGCAGTGGATTGGTGGTTTTTACTATAATATCAGGGTGTGCAATGTTGTTCGAGTGGAATTATGGGGAATTTTGAAGGCTCTAGAAATTGTGTGGGACCTTGGCTATAGGAAGATCATTATTGAAAGTGATTCTAAAATTGTTGTCACTATGCTTACCAAGTACGGTTACAAAGCCCAAGAGCCATAAATTGTGACTTGCATTTGAGCTTGGTGTAGAAGGAGCTAGATAATCAACTTCACTCACATTTCTAGGGAAGGTAATGCATGCACAGATTGGATGGCTAACAAAGTAGTCACCAATGTTGAAGGATACCAAGTCTTCAAAGATCTTACTCTAGGGCTAAGTATTTAGTTTTATGCCAATCTCACAAAGGTGAGATGGAGAAGAATTGTTGCATTATGCTACTTTTAATGCAATAGTTTCATTAGTGGTTAGACTTACTGTAGTGGGATACAAGATATGACCACTCTATGACTCATGAAAGTGAATTATTTGGATGTGGGAATTTTACAAATTTATTCATTTATTTTTACCATAAATGTATTTATTCATTTATTTTGATCAAATAATGAGTCTTAATTCAAAAAAACATATTATTTACAAATATTATGAATTTTATAATCATA
This sequence comes from Dicorynia guianensis, assembly GCA_037013595.1. Classification (NCBI taxonomy): domain Eukaryota; kingdom Viridiplantae; phylum Streptophyta; class Magnoliopsida; order Fabales; family Fabaceae; genus Dicorynia; species Dicorynia guianensis. The sequence goes on along the minus strand of JASUAB010000002.1, from coordinate 14,626,666 downwards.
CTATTGACTCATGTAATAAAATTTGTAATTATAAATTCTTTTATAATGCTTAAAGTTTTATCGATCCAGTTTGTTTGATCGATTCACCAATTTTTATTGGATTTATGTAGTTTTGATCAATATTAGTTATGAATGTCAAACTAAATTGATTTATTGACCAGTCACCAATCTAATTTCTAAAACATTGGCTAGAAGTTGTGATGGCTAATCAATAGTTGCACAAATTATGTAAAAATTATGTACCATCTAAATTTCTAAAATTTTTGTTAGAAGTATAAGTTCTTTTATATTTAGTAGTAGCAATTAAGCGGCATTTTTGAGTTACAAAAGTTGTTTTAATGCAAAAGTATGAAAGCACTGTGGAGTTATAAAATCATTGAGAAGAATCTGCATAAGCATTTTGCTAATATAATGTAAGTGAAAAAAAGAACAAAAATGTTTAAAAAATTCTACTAAACTATAAAAAAGTAAAAAAGCAATATTCAAAACTATAGACATAATTTATTTTTCAGGAGTAAGATCTATATTAATTGATTAAAATATATTAAATCTTCATTCAACTTTTAAGTAATGTGTGCTTTACTATTGGTTAGTTCAATATTAAAAAATTTATGTAAAACTCCAAAAACCATTGTGTGATTACTTTTAGTTTCACGCAGCCATTGTCATTAAAGGCCTGCTTCTATTAGCTTATTACGAAAAAAAAGTCATTTTTTAAAATAAAAGGACTTTTAAGGTATGATATCACATTTGGATGAGTTTTTGTGAGAAGAAGTCAAAATATTTAGACTCAAAATATTTTACTTCTAAAAACAGTTCTAGTTGTAGAAGAAAGAGAAAAATACCGGTCCCTTTTATGAAAATTTTTATACCCAAATATCCCTTACCTCTCTTCTATTTGTCTTAGCATCATCTTCTTCCTCCATCTTCCCATCTTCTTGGCTATTGTTTATTTAGCATCCCTAAAAGTTTAAAAGGATGAGATGCTTTAAAGAGAAAAAACAATGAAGCAGAGAGAATAGAGAGATGAGTTTCTGTCTCTTCTACCCATAACAACACTACTTCAAGTAGTTCTTTCATGGTAAGAGTGGAAACTGTAAATAGTATATTTTGTTTGTTTTATTTTTTAATTTAATTTTAAAATTTAACCTAAAATTATGAGTCCAAATCTAGAAATTCAAAGCAAAAATCAAAATATAAAATTAACATGAAAATAAAATTAACCCAAAATTAAAATCAAAATTGAATTCAAAGATAAATAATAGAAGAAATGATAACAAAAATAAGAAATAAATTTAAGAGAAGATAAATGAATAGTAATAACAAAATATATAGTAGAATAAAACAAGTTCAAGAGATAACAAAAAAATAATAATAATAATAAAAGATAACAAAATAAAAATAAAGCAATATAAGGTAATAATTAAAGATACATAAAAAAATGTGATAAGAGGATAAAAGAAAATAAATTTTAAAGCTAAAAAAATAGTAGAGAGATAACAATAACAAGATAGAGAAATACACTAAAGGTAGATGATAATATAAATAAAACAAGTTAAAAGATAATGATAAGATAAAGGACAACTAAAAAGATAATAATAAGAAAAATGTTCAAGAGATAATAAAAAGTATGCGGATGACATAAAATAAATTTAAAAGAATAAAAGATAAAATAAATTTCAAAGACAAATAATAAAAAGATAAAAAAAGATAATAAACAAAATAAGTAATAAAAGAAGATAAAAGAAAACAAATAACAAAAAATAAAAAGTAATTGAAATCAAGAGATAAAATGAAGAATTAGAATTTGATAAAAAATGACTCCAAAATACAACTATAACTACACACAAAGACATTAAAATATAAACACATGGCTATTATTACATGAAAGAGACGTTAATGGTTGTTATAAGAAATAAGTAGTAAAATTCTTTTTAAAACTATTAACTTTTTGAAATAAAAATAATTTATAAAACAATCTCTCACTTATTTCAAAAGGTTTAACAAGGGTTTAAATTTGTTTAAAAAAATTGCTGGATACTATTTCTAAAGTAAATACATTGATGTGGTGTCTTTTATATTATAAACATGACCTAGACAAAATGATACTTAACTCATAAAAATATTTGTGAATGTGTGAAGCACATAACTTTAATGAATTAAAAAGTTTTTTTGTAAATTGGTGGTGTTATGTCTTAGGATATATTTTTGTTGAACAACCCAATTTTGCGTTAATAAGTTGTATGCATGCTTAGTAATTTATGAGTATTCTAAAGGTTCTTTACTATATTATAGAAGTAGCCACACTCCATACTAATTTTATCAAGTACATTGCATTGTTACTATGCCACCTATCATGGCTATAAAAATCATTAATAACTTTTACTCATCCTTTTCTTATTAGTAGTTTAAGCAGTACTATACACCATAATCAATTCGATTGGGTGAAGCGTGCAAACCAAATGAAACTGAAGCTATGAACATCCTAATGCTAATGATTATAAAGAACTACACTCTTACTTGTTCCTTGCAAAAATAGAGGAGACAAGCTTTATATGGAGCCAAAGCTTCAGAGCTTTGATAGGGAATGTGTTCAGAGTCAAATTTAACCAAATGATTCAACCAGAGTAAGTTGAAATTGACTTGTTAGTTAAATATGTTTAGTTGAATTTATTTAGAAAATTATTTGGTTTGATTTAGTTGTTGGATTCTAACGTTAGAAAAATGATTACAGCTAAATTGCACTAATTATCTAATTAACATACAAAATATTTTTTTACTACATTATACATACAGTTATTTTTCTCTTTATAAACTAAAATTTATAAAAATTTCATTGAAAAGAATCTAAATAATTAAACTTACTAAATCTTATAAATTAAATTGTGATACTCAACAAATTTAACAATTCACCTTAAACACTTTAAATATTTTGTAGAAATACTTTAATGAGACAAACATTTCCCTTACACATATATACAATTATGAGACTCAATGCACATTTTTCACGTTACATCTCAATTTCAATCTCCATTCACCCTATTACTCACATTGCAACCTTAGATCAAAATCAAATCAGCTCACCTCTACTTTGTGCCCTAGCCAAAAGATAAGGCAAGAAAAGAAGAAAATTATCTCAAGACCGCCTCCTTATTTCATTCCCACTGCATATAAGCTTTAGGGGACGACAGAAGCATTTTCTCATTCTTAACATTGATTTTCTCCCCATATATATGTGTTTCAATCTAGAATTTAGTTAATTAGAAGTTAATGAATTGAATTTCCAGATCAGTTCACGACTTAATGCATATTATATTCATACTTGTAACTAATAAATATATGTTTTATGATGTATAATAAATATTTATGACTTCAGAAAATGAAAAGAATTAATAAAATTTTCCTTTTAATTGTGAGGAAGTATATTGATAATATCCATTCTTCAATTAATTATAGGTTGCATTGTTCATAAGATAGTATGTTTTCTATTGAAAGAAAATAGAGGTAACTACTAAACTAATACAATTCAAAGTGATCCATTATGAATTGGATCACTTTGGTTTGGGTTCAAAATGTCAGTTGAATTTAATCATTTTTTGAGTAACTAATTACATAAGTTCAATCAAATATAACAATAAAATAAATTCAAACTAAATCATTGATGAACTTGAGGAGAATTTCTTTGGGGTAAATTCAAAGGTATCTTCTAGTTGTAAGTTAGATTAATTTTTTTAAAGTGTAAAAAAATGTTAAAATAGATTTTATTTTTTTTAATAAAATTTTTTTAATATATAAAGACTGAATCAAATTTACGACAATATATTAAAAGAATTTAGTTATCTATTAGCGGTATTAAACCTTATTCATAACTTTGTTAGTAATTTTAATAGAATTTACTCTTGTACATTTCACTCAAATTCTTTCACAATGCCCTTTGGGTTTGTGCATTCAATAGCCTTTTTTTTTTTTTTTTTTTGGGTTGAACTTCATACCTATAATTTGAAAGTGAACCATAAGTATCATACAACATGAGTAGAAAGTGTGAGCAGTGACCAATAACCATAGAACCTATCATTTTACAAAATTTTCTGATTCTATGAACACTTTTTCAACGTGTAGAGTGTAGACTAAATAATATATTTTATATTAAAAAATAAGTGTAGAAAATTTTTATTAAAATAAAAATTAGCAACCATTGTTTAAAAACAATTAGAGTGAATGATGTAATTGTTGAATGGATAAAAAAATTTAGTTTCATTATTCTATTTTTATATAAAACTTATATATAATGGTTGTGATTTTTAAATACATTGAATTTCATAATTTAGTTTATAAAATTTATTAATTTTAACAGTTAAATTTTGTGAAATAAATTTTATATAAAAATAAAAGTATTAAAATAAATAAATAAAATTTATATAAAAATAAAAATAAAAATATTAAAATAAAGAGACCAAAACATATAACATAGAGAACTAGAAGTAAAACACTTTATAAGAAAACTAACAAAGGGTCTGCGCCACCGAAGGCATTGTTGGGTCTGCAAAAAAGATGACAACAGTGGTTAAGGATGTCAAAACCTGTTGAATCCGTAGACTAAAACGAATAACCCAAAGAATTAGCACTAAAAGCTTCAAAATGGAAAATGAGTTTGTTTGGGGTGGTGTTTGTCACATTCAGAATTGATTTTGAGTTTGCTTCTGCTTACAGTGCTGCCTCGAACAAGTCATGACAGTAAAACCCAAAATAATTTGACAGCAGCGCAGTTGCTCTTGATTTTCCATTTTTTTTCGGGGTGCTTTCTTGATTTTCCATTTTGGGAGCCTTCTTCCTCAAACGCGTATATATTGCATTCGGTCCATGCGAGAGGCGCAGACCGGAGCACGAAACTACTCAACTGGGAGTCAATTACAGTGGACTAGACACGGTTGAGACTCTTTCCCATATGATTCCCTGAACCACGACGCCCAACCCTAAGAGTTCCCTCCATAATTTTCCCTTACCTTCTCCTCTTTTTCCGAGACAAAAAGTGAAAGGGAGTGGAGGATATTGAATGGGGGATCCACTGGAGAGGTTGGGATCAGAGGCAGTGGCATCGATGGGTTTAGACTCGAGCATCAAGGCTGAGCTTTGCATGGAAATCGACCCACCATTCCAGGAAAACGTTGCCACTGCTGATGACTGGAGGAAAGCCCTGAACAAGGTCGTACCTGCTGTTGTTGTGTTGCGAACCACGGCTTGCCGGGCCTTTGACACGGAATCTGCCGGGGCGAGCTACGCTACTGGCTTCGTGGTTGACAAGCGTCGTGGCATTATTCTAACCAATCGTCATGTCGTTAAGCCTGGTACAGTTCTCTGTTCTTTGGTTGGATAAGAGAATCAATTGAAAATGGCATGGGCTGAAATTGAATTGCTCAGATAATGGGAAAGAATAGAAATTTGGTTTTCAAACAAGCAACCAGCTGCTTACTTCAATCATAGTTTTAGCTTTTGATGGAGACTGCAGGCGAACTGCTGCTTGATAGGCTATATTTATAAGTTATATGATGTGCAAATCTCAGCTATTTGAGTTTTTATGTGTATATGTAACACTTTCCCATGATGTTATGTTAACAGTTTAGGTTTTCATGGTCTGCACATTTTATTTGTTGAGTTTTCTTTCTTCTTTTGTTTCAATGTGTAGGACCTGTAGTTGCAGAAGCAATGCTTTTGAACCGTGAAGAAGTTCCGGTGCATCCAATATACAGAGATCCAGTGAGTGGACTGTTGTTTTCAGTTTTGGCTTCATTATGCTGTCATAGCTTTGTTTTTTTATATGCTTTCGTAGCTTTGATTGACATTACGCTGTCAAAAACCATCAGTTACAATGGCACAATCTTTTCATTTTAATTGTCATTGACCAATACATGCTTCTTCACAGAAACTTTGTTGCATAAGTGCTGCTTGCATATGCTAAATATAAGATATAGACGTTCTGAAACATGATAAATAATCATTGCCAAATTAGTAGTTTTTGTATTCCTAAATTTAGTTGAGGATCAATATGATATTGTCAGAAAATTGAAGAGGGTAATATCATTTCAAGCAACCTTCTCACAGTGCACTTATTTTTCCCAAGATAACATGTAAAATGGTAGACAAGACCCTATTTTTTTATTTAACATGGCAAAATAGAGGCATCATCCCTTTTCCTATGATATGAAATTTGTAGCTTCAACTTGCATATATTGTTCTCTGTACATATATATATATATATATTTATGGGATTGTGAAGGTCTTTCTTCGGAGTGTTCTCTTGCTTTTTTGTTTTCCCTTTCTATGTGTACTTCAGTTACGTGAACATTCTGGCAAGGACTAAAATTCTTTATTTTGCTGTTTTATAATTTAATTATTGCTAAGAATTTCTTTTTCTCTTTTATTCCTCTCTCTCTCTGATTCTTTGTGTGTATGTGTTGTGATGCAATTGACAGTACATTTACCTCTTTGTAGGTCCATGATTTTGGGTTCTTTCGTTATGATCCCAGTGCTATACAGTTTCTGAGCTATGAGGAAATTCCTCTTGCTCCTGAGGCTGCTTGTGTTGGACTAGAAATCAGAGTTGTTGGTAATGATAGCGGTGAGAAGGTATTAGCGTGATATTAACATCTATGATTCTGTCTCTGGCTTTCATGTTACTTGGTTAATTCTTTAACACATGTTTCATTTGATATTTCAATTCTTCTTATTCTTTCTCTCTCTCTCTCTCTCTCTCTCTCTCTCTTTTCTATTGTGTATTATTCTTCATTTGCTAGTCAAGGGAAATGGCTAGCTGATTTGTGCACTTATATCCTTGGTTATCAATAGTGTTGTCAAATGGCCCTCCATGACCCTGGCCTCTGCAACATGGTGGCACCATGGCAATATGGCAGGGTCATGTGGATATTTCGTTTAAATCTCCAATTTGCCTGTGTTATTCATGAAATTGACCAATGGGCTTTGTTTATTTGAGGACAGAAATGTCATTGACAATTTATAATTTGTTTAGTTGTAATCATTTGGCTATATTCGTATCTTTCAAGTGTTTATTTATAATCTTTTCTTTTTAATAAAGTTTGTGAGCCTATGACTTGTTATGATTGTTTACTCTAATTGTTTTGATAAATTTGGATGTGATTTCAATTTTTTTGTCCATCATGCATCCACAAGGCAGCCACCACATCACCATTTGCCGTGGCGCCATGGCCTTTTTCGGGCTTGCTGCCATTGTTTGCCATAGGCCATTGACAACATTGGTTATCAAACTGGCTTGTTGTTGATAGTATCCTTTGCTGATTGACCAAGTCAGTAGAACATGATAGTGTAACCTAGGCTTGTAAAAAATGGTTTGCATGTTTCTTACCATTGTTTTCAAGATAATAGTAATGCTATCATCTGGCTACTTTCATAGTTGATGTTTGTAATATTCTTGCCCTTTGGTAACTAAAGTCAAGTGAGATTGGCATGTACTTTATTTGCTTTAAAAGAACAAATGGGTTAACTTGACACTAATATGCAAATATTATATTTCCTGGAGATTTTTGTAAAAAGCCATCCTAATATTGTATTTCTAATTATGCAAGTGTTGGCTCTAATTTGTAAACATTCTAGGCTGAACTTGCCTATCTGTTTGGTTGAAGTCAATTGTAAACGATGTGTGCCTCTGTGCCTTTGATTTGAAGAGATGTTATTGGTTTGGTTTATGATGAATGTTGGAGGAATCCTTCACTTCTGGATTGACCTTGGTTAAAGGCAAAATTTCTGATTCCTGGAAGTTAGTATTAGCTTAAGGAAGGTTTACAATTGCAATAATCTTTTGCCATTAATTTTCTATCATAGTGGGTGATTGTTCTTTATGCACAACTTGATCAGCTTTGTAATTTTCTGCTTGAGCATAACATTTGATTTGAGTTGGCAATCATGTTGTAATTTGAAATTTGAGGCTTCATGGTGGTAGCTTTGTTAAATAGATCATGTTCAATTAATTAACCACTTAATGCAGTCAATTTGTGTAAAATTAGCTTAGTTAAACTATCGATATTTAGTGAGTAATTAGGCCATCTTCTTCATTAGGTTGCAACAGTGAAATGATGAGACTAATGCTATGGCCTCGTGGTGCTGGGCTACACTGCTTAATATGTAACATAGATCTGTTACACACTCAAAGTCCAAAGAATATAATATACACATCCTGTATGAGCTACTGGATTTCTGAGTCTTGACTGTGTGAAATCAGTGTACTGTATAAATAAATTGATGGCCTATGGTGTGAGGTTATGCGTGTTTGCGTTTTCTTTTTTTTTTTTTGGTGAGGTTTTGGATGTATGAGTGGCATTATTCTGATATATATAACTTATATAGTTTCTATATCTTAATGAACTAATGAAGAGATCCAACAACTTGTTCTTTGTAAAATGGAGTTAACCGTTGTCAGAAAGCAAATATGTAAAGAGAATTTGAGTGTACTTTATAAAATTTCTATGAAGTATCAACTAAACTAGAGAGCAGAAGTAAACTAAGTTTAAGGTTTGAGCAGAAGTAGTAGCAATTATCCTCTGATTACTTTTAGCAGGTGTTGGTTGTGTTTTTTTATAATGGTGTATTAAATTGTTACATTTTCCCGGTTAACGCATATGTGTATTGCTGAACTTGCCTTCTTTTTTGTTGATGTAAGCAGGGACATGACCATTAATATTGTCTTGGTTCTCTTTTTTCCCAATTAATTACTGACATTTATTTTGGCTTTTGATTTCAGGTTTCAATTTTGGCTGGTACTCTTGCTCGTTTGGATAGGGATGCGCCTCAGTATAAAAAGTACGTATTAGATATCTGGAGTTATTCGTAAATTACTGCTTTAATGAAAAGGATGTACCTAAACTGTCATTTGATGCAGGGATGGGTATAATGACTTCAACACATTCTACATGCAGGTAAGTGGGACAAGTAATTATTACTTGATTCACATTAGTATTTGGAATTGAGGTTGTTCATAACTTCATGTTGATTTCTACTTTCCTTTAAATAAGCCCTTTGATTTATTTTAAGATTACATTTTTTTGAACTGGATTTGTGTCCTTTTAGTTTTAACCATTACCATCCCATATACTATGGGTTTCCTCTTTTTTATTTCACTACTTCTGAAATTTGGAAAGTAAGATTTAAAAGAAAGGGGGAAAGGGTCATTGCTGCAATTGCCATACAAAGAAACAAAGTGTCAGAGGATAGATCTTATTATTTTCCCTTATTTGGCAACTGAATCTGTAGGTTGAGAAATTTGTTGGCATAACACTGTAGTCGTTTTTGATGAAGCAGTTTAGAATTACTGTAGCCCTCCCCTAGCAGTTAGCATGAGTGCATATCTGACCGTTTTTAGATTGAATTAATACCCTGAGTCACCAATGTGTGATGAGTATCGATGTGAATCTGAATTTGTGAAAGCATCATTTTTTATAAACTTATCAGCAGATAGACATATCTGTTTGTGTATAAAATACTAATTCAATTTATACATGGCTAAAAATTATAAATATAATATCTTATATTTTTTTATCAAACATATAATATCAATTAATCTAAACATATTTAATTGGGCACAATCATAATTAAAGTTCTTAAAAAATTTATAATAATATCTTGATACATGAATGCACTATCTTATGTTTTACTAGATGACAGAATTGTCATATGGCATATCTGTATATTTCACATGTCAATCTTTAGCCTTTCACACTAAAAGTTGGTTTTGTGTGCTTTTGTTAATTCAGTGATGTCTCTTCTTTAGTCCAGCAGATTAAATTTTATTTTGTCTGTTGTCAGTGTGTTGATCCACATCAAGTATGCATCATACTGGAGTGTCATTTGTCCTCTAGTCTGATGGATTGCAGTGATCTTGATAATGCCTATTGCTTTTTGTTCTGCAGGCTGCATCTGGTACCAAAGGAGGATCAAGTGGTTCCCCAGTGATAGATTGGCAAGGCAGGGCAGTGGCCTTGAATGCTGGGAGCAAGTCATCAAGTGCATCAGCATTCTTTCTACCTTTAGAACGAGTGAGCTCTTCATATATATATATATGCTGAACATGTCTGATGCTTCCTGTACTAAGAAAGAAAACGCACCTCCTGATGGGGAGCAACAAATTCAGTTTAGGACAAATGAACAACTAAACTGAGTGATTTACTTTTCAGGTTGTCAGGGCATTGAGGTTTCTTCAGAAGGGGAGTGATACATATGTTGATAAATGGAATGCAGTTTCTATTCCTCGTGGTACTCTTCAGGTTTGTCCTTGAGATTATCCCTTTCTCTCGTGTTTCTCTCATGATTGAAGATTTAATTTTGTTAGATGTAAGGTTTGAACATGTTGTATACTGTAACATTATAGATATTAGACTTGCAGTGGATTTTTGCCCTGTGATGAAACACTGTGTTGTAATCATGAACGTTAGTGATGCTTGTGAGTATTCATTGTTTGAATTTCTTAAAATGCAGAACACACTTAATATCATACAGAGATATTATTTATTATTTAAAACTGCCAAAGCTTTATTTTGAAAGTACATATATACTTATATAGTCACTCTATAATTTTGTACATATTGTTTTATTATCTTTATTGGGTCAACTTATTCTAACCCCAATATTCTAATTTCATGATATCTTATGATCATAAAATTCTTATAACTAAAACCTCTGGCATTTCTACCATGAACAATGCTTTCTCTGACCTCAATATCTAGTAGAGTGATCAATTATCAGCATGAGAATAATAACATATGCTTTGTCATTTTATCTCTAAATTATGGTATTTGTTCCTTACATCTTTGATCTGCTTGTCTGCTGATTGCTGATGTATTTTTCAATTTGATTAGATGGTTGTTTAAATATGTTCTTGCTTCATTGAAATGTATGTTTCCTTTTGATATTGAGGTTCAACCTTTGTTAAATTTTCCTTGTATAAAATATGATACAGGTGACATTTCTCCATAAAGGATTTGATGAGACTCGCCGGCTTGGCCTCAAAAGTGAGACAGAGCAGGTTGTTTTTTGTTCTATGCATTTTAGACACATTATCTTTCTAGAGGAATAGTTGCTTTTATATACGCCCTGGATTATTTACGCTGACTTTGAATTGTGTAGGTAGTACGGCATGCTTCTCCACTGGGTGAAACTGGAATGCTTGTTGTGGATTCAGTGGTAGGCAAATCTTAAACTTCTAATCTTAATTGTTTATATGATGATATTTCCTCTCAATTTCCATGGCTTAAATTTATGACATCTTTAGGTGCCAGGTGGTCCAGGTTATAAGCATCTGGAACCAGGTGATGTACTTGTTCGTGTTAATGGCGAAGTAAGTTTATTTGAAGCATAAATGCTTACTTTGTTTATTTGGTTCTTGTTCCTCTGATTCTCTTCGATTTGCTTTTCATGTGGTTTTAGGTCATATATATTTCTCTTTGACAATCTAGGTCTATATTTTATCTGAAGGAATAAAAATTGATCATAACATGATCAAATTATCATCCTTGATGATGTAAATTATCCAAATGAAGTTAAATTATAGATTATGGATGCCTGATGAAGAAAAAAATTAATTGTCTTTGGAGACAACTTGTCTGAACGGAAGTAGTTTTACATTGACACTGTGGCTTATCTACTTAGATGGAATAGTAACATGTATAAATTTAGTTTTATTGTGTTCAAAATGGTTGTTGCATTAGTGGCTATGTCAGAACCTATTTGATAAACAAATGGTGATTTTAAAGTAGTATGTATTTTCAGGATTCATAAAAATTGTGTTTTGTAACTTGGTGGACTTTATTTTTCAAAGTTCTTAGGTATTTTTCGTAGTTCTTAGGTATGCTTTTGTAGTGATTACTGGTTTTAAAAATTTCCTTGCTAGTGAAAGCTTTAAAAAGGGTAGACTTTAAATGTCTGCATGCTTTTTTTGTTTTGGATTATATGAAGGAGCCTCTTTTCTCATCAATGATACTGGTTTTAAGTCTATGCAATTCATTGCAGGTTATTACTCAATTCCTGAAACTGGAGACTCTACTTGATGACAGTGTCAACAAGAATATTGAATTACAAATTGAAAGGGGTGGCACATCTATGACAGTAAACTTGTTGGTGAGATTATTTTTACTTTAATTATCTACCTTTTTAGTCATGTTTTTTTGACTTGCCCTAATGCTTATATATTTCTTACGGGGAAAAGGAAAGTGGGCATTATGGTGGTTAACTTGCAACTGCTACTCTTTCTTTAGAGGGTAAGGCCCAGGGCATTCTCTGTGGATGAAATGGTAAACGATCAAAAGCATTGTCAAGATAATACTACCCATTTATCTTATCAATACTCTGCCTGAGAACTTATTTAAATACCATTAGTAGTGGACTAGAATTATGGTTTTTGACAAAATTTTCCCAAAAGTAAATAGAAGTGGCCAGTGCTTTAGCAAGTTTTAGCATTCCTTTAATGCTCTTGGTTGGATATAAAATTGATTCTTGGGCCTTCACCTAAAAGCTTAATCTTTTAGGGGAATTGGTTTTTGACATGGTACTAGAGCCTCTTTGACCAATTGGTCATGAGTTTGATCCTTATTGCTGCATTCGTCTTAGTTATAAAAAATTGAAGCTCTGCATATCAACCTCAGAGGCCTTTGTGAGGGGCACGTTGGATATAAAACTTGTCTTGGACTTCTATCTAATGCTTAAAGCAAAGCTTTTAGGAGATTTGGTATTTTGAGATGCTAAGAAGTACTACAGTGTTACAGTGTAAAGACAAGTCATATACAGTCCGTATCATTATAAAGCTAGCAAGAGCAGGCTTATCTGTATACAGCATTGCTATGTAGTTTTCCTGGTTCTAAGTAGTTTAGTCATTCTGCTATTCCATCTGAATCTAAGTGGTTTAGTCCATCTACAATTAGTCTATCACAGCAGTAGGAGTTTATTTTTATTAGGTTATTGAGTAGTTTATTTTACTTAAACTCCTAAATAGGTTCTCTGCTCTCTATAAATAGAGGGAGAGAGGCTTAGATCACTTTGATCAAGCCAGTAAGTCATAAAGTCACGTTAATAAAGCTCTCTTTTCATTCAGTTTCTGTTTTACCCTTGATTTCAACATTGTATCAAAGCCTAGGTATCATCCACATTAAACGCTAATCCTTATCTTTCTCAGTGTGGGGGTCCACATTAAACGCTAATCCTTATCTTTCTCTGTTCTGATTCAGCCCAAAAAGGAATCTCACAAAAACTCTCGCTCCCCTTTTGGCTATTGTGTTTGAGTGCTGCTTTCCACACAAGATCAATTCTGTCAACATCTATGGCCCACTTTGTGATGAGTCCAATCTTCACAAAACACAATAAACACATCCACTCCTTCCTCTTTCTCCTCTTTTGCTCTTCGTCACTTTTGAAACTCCACAACACAAAAAAAATGTTGCAGAAATAGCAACAAGATGATCAAGAAGAAAGAAAAGAAAAACAAAGGCCCAACCATAAAACGGGATTCACATCAATCTGCAACTGCACAAGTGATTGTGGATCCTATGTAGACACAATCGGGTGAAGGTGATCATACTTGAAGCCAATGTGAGCACGTTACTCTGGTAAAAGTGGTGTGTCCATGAGTTGCAGCTAAAAGAGTTACTGAAGAGGGTGCCCAGAGGTGACACTGCCCAGAAAGTCCTGATCAAGGTGCTGGTTGATCAGGGAGGTGTGGTTCAGTCCAAGAGAGCTTCGTTTGGTTTGGGGATGAGCTTGAATCAAGCTGCAAAAGTTGTTTGATATTGTTCGTTGCTGAAATTCAGTTGTGAAGTTGCTGTTGTTTAATTCATGTTTGTTCTTTCCTTTGTTGAGCTTGGTTGTCTAATTTGTAACAAGCTGACAGCTTAGTGAGCTTCAGCTTGTGGGGGAGTGTTAAGAAGTATTACAGTATAAAGATAGGTTACGTACAAGCTGTATCCTTATACAGCTAGCATGATCAGTCCTGTACAAGTGTTACAGTGTGAAGATAAGTCAATTACATGCACCTGGTCATGTTATTTTAAATAGCAACTATTTCTTGTACAAAACTTTTGACATTGAGTACATTATCTATTTGTTTGTGGAAGACTCTATTGAGTTGTGGTGGTGTACATGCTAAGATTTTGTAACCATTAGATCATGGTATTTAGAATTTGAAATAACTTGATTAGACAATTTAAAAACTTACAACAACAATAAAAACAAAAAAACAAAGTCTTATCCCATTAGATGAGATCAACTATATAGATCAAGTGAGATCATTATATTTTATCAGAAACCAGATTTTCGGAGATGTTATTTAGCATAAGATTCCCTTTAATAATTTCTCCAAGTGTTCTCTTTGGTTTTCTTTTACCCCTTTTCATTGGGTTAAATACCATTTGATAGGCTTTTTTCACTAGGGCCTTCTTTACATATGCCCAAACCACCTTAACCTAAATTTTGTCATTTTCTCCTTTATAGTTGTAATACCAACTTTCTTCGAATACAATTACTTTTAGTCTTATCTTTTCTTGTATGTCCATTCATTTTTCTCAATATTCTTATCTTTGCTACTCCACCGATGTCATGCTTCCTTGTCTTATCTTTACATAGCTTATCCCATGCTTGAATAAAGGAGGAGGGTCGTGTTAGGTAGTCGACAGCTAATATAAAACTTTGTCAAATCTCTTATAAGATAGTTTAACGACTTAATCTGCCTTAATTGGACAGCTGAGATGTCCTAACATGCAATGTTGCTATGGTAGTATGGCACCAAGTACGATCTTATGTTTCAAGATTACTGATACCTTGTACATCATTTGTAAATGAAGACATTGGGCCACTTAGGTGCATAATATACTTTTTGATAGAGGAAGAAATATTATTGGAAAGATGGAATGAATACAAATAAAAGGTGAATAAGATGTCCTGCCCATAGAAAGCTACAGATAAAAAGCTGCAAATTCAAACAAGACATCATAGCAAAATGCTCTCCAGTCCCTCTGCATATCAATCATGGAGACTCCCTAAAAGAAACTATTCCATAGAGATGTTGTGTGAAAACAAGCATATTCCCAAGTAAGGTTTTGTTTTCCTGGTGTGTTCCAATAAGTTTAGGGACAAAAATTTGCCGATAAATGTTTTGGCATTTTTCTCCAGCCAAAATACAATGCCACAAAACTTTACCCTTTTTTCTCCCTCCAACCCTGAACATTTGTAAGAGGAAAAAGGTCTAAGCTGTGATATCCCTATTTTGAATGTAATGAGCGGTTGGCTAGTGTAAAAATAAGAGTGTTGTTGTTTTTGATTTAAAGTGACGCATTACACACATTAGGAGACAAAGTTTTGTTTGGTCCACAAAACTGCAGCATGTAATTAATCTCAATCCAACACTCCTGTCCAAATCACTAACTTGAGGTTGGAGTGACTTTAGAATTTCATAAGGAATTTTCTAGAAAGGAAGAATCTCTGTTTGGGAGCTGAATGAGAAAGATGGGATAAGGATTTAGAAGAACACACCAAAGGGACTTGTCTCTGCAATAGAAAAAAATTGCAACCTGGACGTGGTATCCCCCCTTGACAAATTGCTGCCCCTATTTTAAACTTTCCATTGGAGTGAGGTTTCACTGTAATTTGTTTATATATTGAGTTGCAAACCTTTGCATATATATATATATATATTTAGGGTTTATGGAGGATTATTTATAATTATTGATAAGTTTGTTTTGGAAATGACTCCTGAATCCTGGAGGTAGGGTTACCCTTTAGGCAAGTTGGGTTCCAATTTATTCAAGGAAGCTCTGTAGATTCATTTGATGTCAACAATTGATGTTACAATTATATATATTTGGCTTTTTAATTTGTAGTCTTGGGATAATTATGCTGTGGTAATTGATTCTTTGTCTTTTAACTTGTCTTCTCTGGGCAAAGCAATAATGCTTTTACTAGCTTAAATATACTTTACCTACCCATTACTCAAAACATGTGAAGAAAGATATAAATCAAAGAAAAGGAAACTGTCGAAACCAGGAAAGTGATGTTTGGCTTCTATGGTTCTGTGTTATAATGAAGCGACCTCCCATTTTGACTGGCTGCTCAAGTGATAAAAAATCCTATTAAACTGTTACCCATAATTTTGTTAATCCTGCTTTCTATCTAGGCTTTCTGCACAATTGAACACTTGTTCCAATGTTGATTTCAGGTGCAAGATCTACACTCAATAACTCCTGATTATTTCTTAGAAGTTAGTGGTGCAGTAATACATCCTCTTTCTTATCAACAGGTTAGTTGTTTTATGCTCAGTATATTATTTTTTCATCAGAATCCATTAGTTGAGCATGATTTTCCTGCATTGAGAGGCTGAATGAGTTCAGAAATCAAAGGAACCAACACGTTTGAATATTTACCATGTTGCTCATTATATTGTGTACCAGTTTGTTTTTGTGGGGTCAATAAAAACAGTGTTTTCTGAACTTCTTATAATGTTATGCCATGAATCTATATTAGATTCTTTTCCTTCCAACTCCCAAGTTAATTTCTTGCTCACACGTCCTTCTTGTTTGCTTCTGCTTATTCTAATTTTAGACAAGCTGACTCATTATGCTTTTGTTTATCGTCTTCTGTAATGCAGGCTAGAAACTTCCGTTTCCATTGTGGTCTTGTTTATGTGACTGAACCAGGGTATGTAGACCTAGATACACTGAGTATTTCATAAATTAGTTATTTACTGGGAAAATATATCTAGTTTGTATGGATTATACTGGTCAAAATAGTAGTTGGGGTCAGGAGAGGTTATTTGCTAGTTTTCGTTTCTTGACAAGTAAGCATGATTAATCTTATTATAATGTTTCATGGTTCTTTAATGTTGTTTGTTGAATTAGAAATTTGTAAATGGCTATGTGCCTTTTTGAACATATGCATTTGCCTTTTGCAGATATATGCTTTTTAGAGCAGGAGTTCCTCGCCATGCCATAATTAAAAAGTTTGCTGGTGAAGAAATATCTTGTATTGAGGAATTAATAATAGTTCTTTCCAAGTTATCTAGGGGTACTCGTGTACCATTGGAGTATATAAACTACGTGGATCGTTATCGAAGGAAGGTAATGGTGACTTTACATTCAAAACATACATCATAAGGCTGTATATTTTGGGTTCCTGGTGATTTCATGTTGTTTTGAATTGTTTATAGAATTGCTTAGCTTTTATCACCTTGGTGTTTAAATTTGAAAGTTGAAATAATTTCCTTAAAGAGCATATTGATGGAACCAGATGCTGCAGAAATTACTAGTTATTTGTCCATGTGCAATATCTTAAGAGAACATTGATTTATTCTAGTTATAAAAATTTTTCCATTTCTTTCATCTATAAGATTTCAGACTATGCAATAGTGTTACCATTCGCCTTTCTTATGTTTTAAACCATACTTAGATTTTGTTATTTGGATTCGTGAAATAGTAAAGGCTACTGAGGTCTATTGCTATATGTTGAAAGAAAAGAGATGGTAGATTTGTGAAAAGCTGTACCCAATGAGGGTTATCAGCATGTATATATACTAGAATTGATCATGATAGTACAATAGAATATAGATGTAGTACACTGGTTCAAGTACAAGGCCCAGGCCCATTATTCCTAACTCTAACACTCCACCTTAAGCTGGAACATATATATCAATCATGTCTAGCTTCTTACAAATATATTCAATTCGCTTCCCTAGAAGTGACTTAGTAAAGATATCTGCTAGTTGGTCCCTTGTTCTGACATGTTTTAGATTGATGACCCCTTTCTCAAGTTTAGTCTCACAAAATGGTAGTCTACCTCAACATGTTTGGTTCTCTCATGGAAAATTGGGTTTGTGGTGATATGTGTGGCTATTCGATTATTGCACCATAGCTCTATATTCTTAGGACACTCCATTCCAAGTTGATGGAAGAGGTATGAGATCCAAACTAATTCAACTGTGGCATGTGCCATTGCTCGATATTCTGACTCAGCACTGGAATGAGAGACAATTGCATGCTTCTTATTTTTCCAGGACATTAAATTCCCTCTTACGAAGATACAGTATCCTGAAGTGGATCTTTGATCTGTAGGGCAACCTGCCCAATGTCCATCTAAATCCCCTCCACTCTACAGTGACTATGGCTTTGATAGAGTAACAAGTACTTTAATATATGCACCACAGCTTCTCAATAGGAGGTCCTCAGGTGGCCATGAACTTACTAACTACACTCATTGAAAAGGCAATGTCCGTCTTGTGATGGTCAGGTAGTTCAGTTTCTTTACCAATCGTGTGTATCGTTCTAGTTCCTCTAGTAGCTCTCTATCTTCCGGTCCTAACTTAACATTGGGAATCATAGGTGTGTCATATGGTTTGGCACCTAAGAGGCCTGTTTCACTCAACATGTCCAGGACATATTTCCTTTGTGATAGCAAGACTCCTTTATGACTCCTAGCCACTTATATACCTAGAAAATATCAAAGGGCTCCTAGCTCCTTAGTCTGAAACTTAGACTTCAAGAAGCCTTTGAGCTCTGTGATACTTGTTGAGTCTCTACCGGTGATGACAATGTCGTTTACATACACACCAAGGAGAATACATTTTGAGCTAGAATGCCTAAAAAATACTGAATGATCATGATCACATTTTCTTAGGCTAAATTCTACCACAACTTGATTAAATCTACCAAATCAGGCTTGAAGAGATTGTTTGAGTCCATACAAGGACTTCTTCAGTCGACAGACTGATCCCTTCTGCCCCTAAGCAACATAACCAGGTGGTTACTCCATATAAGCCTCTTCCTCCATATCACTATGTAAGAATGCATTCTTCACATCAAGTTGATGAAGGGCCCAATGATTAGAGGCTGCCAAAGAGATAAGGAGTTGGATTGACGTGATCTTGGTGACAGGTGAGAAAGTCTCAGAATAATCTAGCCCATATTTCTGGGTATACCCCTTGGCAACAAGACGTGCCTTGAGACAAGTAACTGAACTATTGAGATTGACCTTAACCGAAAAGATCCACTTGTAGCCAATAGCAAATTTCCTAGGAGGTAAAGAAACAAGGTCCCAAGTTTGATTCAGTTCAATAGCTTCCATCTTATCATCTATTGCAGCCCGCCACCCAAATTGACCTAGAGCCTCTACAAGAGTCTTGGGAACTGTAATAGAGTCTAGGGAAGCAATAAATGACTGAGAAGAAATAGGTAAGGAGGTATATGAAACAATCGAAGTTAATGGGTAAGGGACACGATTACCTAGTAAGGTACAAGAACGAGTACCTTTGCGGTGGGCAATGGGAAGATCCAAATCGGTGGGTAAGTTGTTTGTCGAAGAGATTGGTAGAGGAGAGTCTGGAGTAGGCGTTGTGCTAGGAACTCAATCTGGAGCTGGAGGTACTTTGCAGGACTACACCAATTTCAAAGCTGGTCTAATAGGAAGAATAGGATCAGGAACTAGAGAAATTCCGTGAGACTCGGCGGGAGGAGTGGCAACCAAGAAAAGCTCATTGATATCAGGGGAAGACTGAGTAGTGTGGGACTCAATGGGTATAGCAAAGAAAGACTATGACTCAAAGAAGCTGATGCCGGCAGAAACCAAGTGGCGCAAGTCAAGAGAATAATAGCGATATCCTTTTTGATTATGAGGGTTACCAAGGAAGACACATTTGAGAGACTGAGAGTCAACTTTAGACACTTGTGGACAAAGATCCTGAACAAAGCATGTGCACCCAAGACACGCAGAGGAAGAGGAAATAATAAAGATGATGGAAATAGTGTAGAGAAAGGGATTTTACCACAAAGTACGGAGGAAAGCATTCGGTTGATCAAAAAGTTAGCTGTGGAAATAGCATTAGTCTAGAACATCTTTGGCACTTTCATGGTAAACAAGAGTGTATGTGATACTTCCAACAAATGGTGGATTTTTCTTTCAATAACCCCATTTCACTGAAAGCTATCAGGGTTAGAGAATTGATGTAAGATACTTTGTTCTACCAAATAAGAAGAAACTTGTGCAGAAGAGTACTCTTTAGCATTGTCGTTGCGCAAACTTTTAATTGTGGTATTAAATTGATTCTTAATTTTAGCATGAAAGGCACAAAAGATTCAAAACAATTCTAATCTATTTTTCATGAAATAAAGCCAAGTCATCCTAAAATAATCATCCACAAATGTGACAAAATATTTGAAACTAAATTAAGACATGACAGGGTATGGACTCCAAACATCAGAATGAATTAAGTCAAATGGGGATGCAACTTGCTTATTGACTTGAGAAACATAAGTATTACGACCCTGTTTAGCAAACTAACATGACTCACAAGATAAACTAGAGATAGATTGTAAACTAGGACATAATCTTTTTAGATACTCCAAGGATGGATGGTCCAGCGGGTAATGAAGTTGTAGTGGTGATAGAGCAATAGCAGTTATTAGGCGAGGGACCTGATCGCCAAGCACATACAACCCACCAGACTCATCTTCTAGCAAAAATCCTCTTTGTCAAACGATCTTGAAAAATGCAATGGTCAGGAAAGAAGTAGACTCCACAATTAAAAGTCCGGGTGAGTAAATAACAGATTAAAAAGGAATTTGGATAAGTACAAAACATTTGACAAAGTAATATTTGGGGAGACATTGACAGAGCTACTCCTAACAATGGGAATGGTGGACCCATTTGCTAGAGTGACACAAGATGAACTAGTGAAAGGTTGAAAGGATGATGAATTACCTGAGGTTCCCGTCATATGATCTGTGGCCCCTTAATCAATTACCCATTTTGAATGTGAATCAGAGAGACACGCAACAGAATTTACCTGATTGAACCAAAGTGGCCATTGAAGTTGATGGTTGAGAAGCCTGGAATTGACTGTATTAGGTAAACTCATCCTTAGCCATAGCAAGTGTCCGGGTAGTACTAGATCTGGAGTCGGTGTTTGTAGAGGCAATGTGAGCAAATTGAGACAATTGTGAGTATTTTCCTCCTTGCAACTTAGGGTAGTTTCTCTTGAAATAACTAAACTCATGGTAGTAGTGACACAATGTGACTGAGACTACTATCACGTCGTCTTGACTCTCTTCGTCCTCTCCCTGGTTCACTATGTCCACTAGAATCTCAACCCCGATCTCTACCACCTCTACGGCCATCTTGCCCTCCTCGTGTAGTAGAACTCACAAGAGTAGACGACTTAGGTGCAGATAGCTAAGCAAAAGTGTTTAAATGCACGAAGAAGGTGAGAGTAAACCCCCCTCATTATTTGAGAATCAAATGCTGATAGAATCTGTTGGTGGGCTGTGTTCAACTTAGGAGGAAACATTGATAAGAAGCACAGTGCCCTTAATTGCTCGTGCTGTGCCTGCATGGTTGCCACAACGCTGGAAATAGGCATGGCACTCTTTCATTGCTCAAAGGTCCGATTAAACTTGGTTAACATCTGGGACAAGGATTTCTCTTTCCCATCTAGATGAAAGTGCTCTTGACATAAGTTATATAACTGTGTTAGATTATCTTTATTCGAGTAAACTTTTTTTAGAAAATCCTACAACTCCTTCATCATTCCACAATGGTTGGCATTGTCTTGAACTACATTGTCAAGAGTATTGAAGATAAGACTGAATAGTCACTTGTCCTTCATTAACCACCTCAATCTGGCAGTATCAGTCGGTGGCATATTAGTAAGATGATCTTACTTTCTGATCCCACCAAGAAAGATATCAATAACTTTCTTCTAGGAGAGATATTGTCTCCCATCATTGTCTAACTTCTGATAAATTATTTTTGCTCTAGTAGGAATTATCTTAGAGAAGAGGGTCTCAACACTTTTTATTTTTCTCATCCACATTGTCAGAATTTTTCAGTGTTTTAGTAACTGGAGAAGTACCAGGTTCTTCTTCAGCCATTTATAGAGTCACAATCCTAAACCAAAGAGTACCAGACAATGAAATAACCCAAAGCAAAATTAAAACAGTCTCACCAAGGTTTTAGGAGGAGGCACCACAGCTAAGTCGCAATTTCTCAGCTGGGACACATGAACAACTGCTCAAAAACTGTGACCCAGCCTTCAGATCTTTTCTAACTTCATCAAGACCACACAAAGGGCAGCAAATCATACCAAACAACACCCAAATGACATCAAATGACACAAAAATAGACACAAATTGCGTCAAACCGCATTAGAGCGCTCCAAATTGTGCCAAAATGACTCCTATAGCTGCTACCACTGTTGGCCAGCCATAGACGGTGTTGACCCACCACTGGCCAGCCTCCTTGCTGCCGGTCACTACTCCCCTATTGCCGTTCGAGCGACGGTTGGTCTGTTAGAGGCATGAAATCACACCTTCTGCTGACCCTTTGGGTATCAAAATCACCAAAATTTCACCACATTCGTGGCTGATTTCAACCACCCAATGGAAGAAATCCTGATTTTGATGAAGATCCGGTCAGAAGCAAGTGTTTTGGGTTTGAAATTTGGGGTTAGGGTTAAGAGATTTGAATTTAGGGCTTGGGAATTTGGGAATTAGGGTTCAAAATTTTGAAGTTGGGGTTTTTCAAAAGTGGGGGATAGGGTTAGGCTTCAATACCATATTGAAAGAAAAGAGATAGTAGATTTGTTAATAGTTGTACCCAATGAGGATTACCAGCATGTATATATACTAGAATTGATCAATGATAGTACAATAGTACATAGATATAGTACGCTGGTTCTAGTACAAGGCCCAGATCCATTATTCCTAACTCTAACAATTAGTTGTAAACATTTTTATTGGTTTCTTTGTGGTAGTTTGTGGTCAGTGAGTGATGATTTATGATTAATGGCTGTGTGCATATGAGTGTAGTAGTGTCTTGATAGGCTTCCATGTAATTTAATTTAAATTTTCAAGTATAGAACCAGGATACCATAGTTTTAAACTTCTAAAAGTACAAATAATTATCCCTATGTCACTCAAAATGTCTAATCCTAGTTACCCATGTTGCTTCACATTTTGGGGAGTCTATGGCACTAAACCCAGCTGAGGCATGTTACACACACACACACACACACACACACACACACATGCATGTTGCTGACTGCTCTGCAGAACTGCATCAGTGTTAGATGATACATGTATTTGTGGATTTGTTGATCTCCTTTCTTGCTGTTGATTTTGGACTTGAAATATAGTGCTTTTGATTATAGAAGTGGATAGACTTTCTCATTTGGTAATATCTTAATGATTGAACCCGTGGCTTATCTATGCATATTTTTTTTTTGTGCATCTGTGTATTGATGTTGTCTTTATTAGCCATTGATGATTTTGTTTTATTGAATTCATCTGATGGCTGCAGTCTGTTCTGGTCACGGTTGATCGACATGAATGGTATGCACCTCCACAGATATACACTCGTGATGATGGTACTGGTCTCTGGATTGCAAAGCCTGCTTTTCAGCCTGATTTGCTGTTTCAATCATATTGTGTGAAAGATGTTGGAAATCTGTCTGCCCAGCCAGTTTCACTGACTGGTGAGCCTGACCGTGTGGGACATATTTGTCAAGGTAACAATGAGGAGTTAGCTGATGGTATTGCTAGCATGGAGACCAATTATGAAGATGCTTCTGAGTATGCATCTCGCCACAGTACATTTGATGGTAGCACAAAAAAAAAAAGAGTAGAGGAAGATTTATCTGCAGATGGAAGTGTTGTTGCCCATTGTTCCTTGAGTGAAATTGGTAAAAGTAAGCTAGAAAAGTCAAGTACTATGCAAGATGATGTTGTAATGGGATATCAAGGTGCAACAGCAGCAG
Organism: Dicorynia guianensis; assembly: GCA_037013595.1. NCBI lineage: Eukaryota > Viridiplantae > Streptophyta > Magnoliopsida > Fabales > Fabaceae > Dicorynia > Dicorynia guianensis. The sequence goes on along the minus strand of JASUAB010000002.1, from coordinate 14,602,866 downwards.
CGGCAAATGCTTCCTTTGCTGAAAGTGTAATTGAGCCTACCCTGGTTATGTTTGAGGTAATGTTTTAGAAATTTATCACAATTTTCATTAGTTTCTTATTTAATAACATGACTTGTCAGGTGCAATGAATGTGATGCATGTGCAATTCAAAATTGGGCATTTACTGTACCATTCTTGTTACAATTTGAATATGACAAATTGATTCTGTTCCCTTGTTTTCTCCTTCAAGCTGGGGCCAATTCCTGTACCTGAGATCGAGTGCTTCGCATTATGGCAGCATGTCAATTACGTTTCAAACGGCTCAATTAATAAACATTGATACCCATGGACAACTCTTTCCTAAAATATAGAAAATGGGATGCCAGTTTCATACCATGATCTATGATATCAAAGTTTAACATAGTTCATTTACTTCTTGAAAAAGTAATTTTCCTTGCTATGTTAATTTTTATTTTACAGTTGTTTATTGATTTTTTGCACAAAAAATTTTACTTAATATACCTTATGTTCCTATATTTTACAATATTTGAGAATTGATGTATCCTCATACCCATGCCTTACCAGCTTCTTTAAGCACTACTATTGGTGCTTCCTAGTTTGTCTTAAGTGAGAAACCTGTATAACTGTTTGTATCATATTCAACATCAGTTTCATACTCACTGGAAGATTTTTTTCAAATTTTTTTGAGTCTGTTGAGTAGATATGTAACATTATTGCCAACTTCTGCATGTAGGATTAGGTATTACTTCGATTTTAGAAGTTATGTTGTACTTTTCAAACAAAGACATTACTGACTATGTAGAATTGTTTCTTACATGTGTCCCCTTGAAAGCGTAGCTTTAGAGGAGACCTCCTAGTTGATATTATCCCTAAACCTATGCATATCTTCATCTTTTTCTTCACAAATTCACTTAATTATCATTGACAGTTCTTCTTCCTTATCTGGAGAGTACCTTATCAATTCCGCTTTCTGTAGTTACCAAATATGTTCTAGTATTAGTATAAATCAAGGAGGCTGGCATCAGCTTAAGGAAGCCTTCTAATTGATGAAGTGTCTGTTTTCCATGAACTTTAACAGTGTGAATAACATATCAGTCTTATTTATTTAATAGACATGCTTAGGGAGAGAAAGTGCTGCAATATGGCTTGTGGTTTCCCGCTTTTATTTTCCATGAAATTCGTTTCTATCTCTAGTCATTACCCTTATATTTGTGTGTCTTAAGTTCTTCTTCTTCTTCTTCTTCTTCTTTTTTTTTTTTTTCAGTTTCACTGCTTTTATTTTTTTCTGATAAAAATTTATATAATCCTGCTCTTTATGAAACTTTCTTAATGTGAAACAGTCTTGTCATGTTAAAAGCTGTGGGATATGCAGGTTCATGTTCCTCCATCATGCATGCTTGACGGTGTTCATTCACAGCATTTTTTTGGAGCTGGTGTCATTATATATCACTCTCAAGATATGGGGTTAGTTGCAGTTGATAAGAATACAGTTGCAATATCTGCTTCTGATGTAATGCTATCCTTTGCTGCATTCCCAGTTGAAATTCCAGGAGAGGTAGATTCTATTGATAGAATGAAGCACTAAAATTATAAAAGTTAAAATGTACTAAATTCCTTTGAACTATAGCTCGATTGTAAATAACCTTTCTAAACTTTAAAATTTTATAACTAACCTTTCTTAACTATGAAAAATGTGCAAAGAGGCCCTTCTGTTACATTTTCTGTAAAGTCTTGGATGGAATCTCTCTCCCTTTGGTCAAATCCCAAATTGACCAAGGGGAAGGGGTAAAAAAACCCTAAAAAAAATGAAAAAGCACAAAAAATCCACCAAATAGAAGCCCCAATCTGAACCCCCAATTTCTAATCCAAAATTGCAGATTTAGTACAAGTGTCATTATATAAAAAAGGCAAATTGCACATACCACAAGGTTGGGGTAGAAGCTGAAAGAAGGTGATGAAAATAATGATGAATAAGAAAACAATGATAATGAATAATATGCTGTTTGTAATCTTGGATTCTCCCAAATGTTCATTAAGGACAAATTAAAACTCCAATAATGAATCCCACAAATTCAAGCAAAGAATTGGTTGCTTTAATTATGCAAAAGGAGAGAGGAATTTACATTGTTAAAATTAGATGATGGGTAAGGACCATGAAGAGAGGGATTATAGCTAGCACAAGCCATTTGACCATGTAAGGGGTTGCTTTGGCTTGTCTGGAATTTTGTTCTTCCCTTTCCTCATAGAAGAAGAAGATGACCCACTTGCCCTTTCATTTCCCATGTTTGGCTCTCCAAAATTACTGCTATCCGTATCTTTTCTGTTTTTGTTCTCTTGCTTTGCGTGATGGACAGAGAGATGTAGAGATAGAGATATATACTGAAGGATAGGGAAAGCTTTTGGCTTTTCCAAATCCCAAACTGATCCCTTACAGAAAAAACTTCATGGGCACAAGAGCTGTTTGCAGAAAAAACTTTCTGGGTAAAGGAACTGGCTGGGAAATCAGAGATCTCATGGTTAAAAAAGTTTTTTCTTAAAAAGTTTTCCCGAAGGACTATAAATCAGACATCCCCAATCTGTATGCAAACAAGATGGAAGACAGCAAAGTAGAGGGAGGCACAGGGGTTCCGATTTGGGGGCTTCTATTTGGTGGGTTTTAGGTGCTTTTCATTTTCTCTAGCGGTATTTTTGTTTGTTTCCCTTGGTCAATTTGGGGTTTGACCAAGGATTCCCTCCAAGACTTAACAGAAAATGTAACAGAAGGGCCTCTTTGCATGTTTTTCATAAATGAGGAGGGTTAGTTGTAAAATTTTAAAATTTAATAAGGTTATTTGCAATCGAGTTATAGTTTAGGGAGGTTCTGTATATTTTAACTAATTATAAATGAATAAATGAAAATGGTTATCTCTTTTACATAATATGCCTAATTCCAACTAAATTGCAGGTGGTCTTTCTCCATCCTGTTCATAATTATGCTCTCATTTCATATGATCCTTCTGCTTTGGGACCTGTTGGTGCAGCGGCGGTCCATGCTGCTGAGTTATTTCCAGGTGGGTTTGACTTTAGGTAATTGTTAATTTTCTGTTGATTTAATGTGACTTCATCAGGTACTGGTTTGAGAACAAGTTCTCCATTCTCACTGTGTAGACTACTATCATAAATTTGGCTGAAGGGTAAAATGTTGACTGCCCCTTTTCTCCCATCTGTCAAACCTCCAAAAGAAATCCCATTTTTTGCCATTGCTCAAAAGTCCAAATTTTCTCGTCTGCTTACAGTCAGGATATAATCAGTGAGGATAGTATAATTTGTGTGCACGTGTAACCTAGTGAGAACTTATGTACCACTTGTTTGGACTGTTGAATTTTAATAGTATGTGTGCACTAGTGAGGATTATTGTTTACTGGTAAATATTTCTTGTAAGGGATGCAGAATCAGGTAAAATAAGCTTTTGGTAGTAAAAAATTCGTTTTAGATGTATGTTATGGTTCTTTGGCAGAGGTTTGAGGTCACTTCCTTTCTCACAATTATTTAACTGTAGGTAGGAAAAAAACTCATTTTTAGTTGCATTTCTCATCCAGAGCCTGCATTACGTCGAGGGGATTCTGTTTACCTAGTGGGGTTGAGTAGAAGCCTTCAAGCAACATCCAGGAAATCTGTTGTTACCAATCCTTGTGCTGCATTGAATATAGGATCTGCTGATTGTCCGCGGTACCGAGCAACCAATATGGAAGTGATTGAGCTTGATACTGGTAATTTTGGATGAGTGCATCTGTATTGGCGACATGTTATTTAGATACTGTTTAATTGTTTGACTTCATGCTGTGTTTAATCCAGATTTTGGTAGCACATTTTCGGGTGTGCTAACGGACGAGCAAGGAAGGGTCCAGGCTATATGGGGAAGCTTCTCCACTCAGGTTTCCGCCACTTATTCACTGCTTGCTGAGATGGAGCTAGACGCCTTTTATTGGGGGACCAAGGGCCATACATGGGAAAAGCTATAAATTAATTGAACAATAAAGCTAATATGCTTTATATTGAGGTTTTAAACTTTAGAAAGTTATTCCATGATAAGTTTAAGCTCCTGATGATAGAATTTAATGAGTGTATTTCTTCTAAGGTAGCTTGGTTTTTTCTTTTCTTTAATTTAATTAAACCTAACTTCAAACAGTTGCATTCTCGTAGAAGAAGGCAAAGAGAAGAAAGAAGAAAAAGGGAGTGGGGCGAGAGATGACTGTTTTTACTCAAAACTCAAAAGGCTACTTGGTGGTGGGTTGGTCCCTTGATGTCTGTATACTATTTCTTTCAGTTAAAAACTAGAAGTTGATTCAGGAGAGGACTTTGACTAGAAGTATCATGGAATTCATAAAAAGTCAATCACAAACCCTTGAACTAATAGAACAATGATTTCAGGTTTGAAAAGCTAGTTTTCTCTTGGTCTGTCAAACTCAGAGAATAGATGGCTGAACTTGATGTGCTTTATTGGAGAGGTGTAAATCGAATGGGTGGAAATTAGAGGGGAGTGACAATGCAGAGGAATGGAAACTTAGGAATCTATAGTGGTGCTTGGTAGAGAATAGGAAAGATGGAATGAATATTATACCTTTCACCCTCATACTACAAGTGAAATTGAAAAGGATGAATAATGTGATAAGGGGTTGTGCCTCATGGGGAATTTACTAATAAGGTTGAATATATGTGCAATATGTTTGAGGGGCAGGGGATCGGTTGGCTTTTATGACACTGTGCCCCTGACTTTTTGTGATGTACTTCTTTATATATGCATTGATACAGGTTCAAATTCTCTGTTTCAGCTGAAATTCGGCTGCAATTCATCTGAAGATCATCAATTTGTTAGGGGTATTCCAATATATGCGGTAAGTCAGGTCCTTGACAAAATTGTATCTGGTGCAAATGGGCCATGTCTTCTCATAAATGGTGTCAAAAGTCCTATGCCACTTGTCAGAATTTTAGAGGTTGAACTTTATACAACATTGCTTTCAAAGGCTCGGAGTTTTGGATTAAGTGACGAATGGATCCAGGTATAGATTTTCCTGATACAACCTTTTTTTTTTCCTGATTTTTGATCTCTAGGTTATTTTCTTTTCTCTTTTATTATTTGCAGGTTGATATATGAGAATTATTTTCTTGGTGTTGGATTTTGACAGTGCTTATACGCAGGGGCGGAGCTTGGAACTTTATTTAAGGGGGTGCCGAGACTAAGGATAATAACACAATAAAAAATTTGAAATCTTCACACAATACATGCATATAATAATAAAAAATAGAAATAAATTGAAATAAGTACATGTAACGGTAATCTTACTAAATTCTTAATTAAAATAAAAAATCAAATAATTTAATGTTTTACCATCACCTAGTATTATTTCTTCATTTAGAATTCTAAGAAACACAAGAAAGAAGTGAAATAAAATATGCATATTTTAATTACAAAATAATAGGTATCTAATATTTTGACAGATAATAATTTGAAATTCTAACCTTGCTGAAAACTCATTGTGTGAGTGGAAAAATAATTGTAGCTTGAATCCAAAAAAGTGAATGCATGAGTCTAATTGAAGTAGAGGACAACTAAATTAAAAAATAAGCACTTGTGTAGGAGAAACGACACTGAAAAAGATTACAAAACATAAAGGACGTTTAGATTCTAAATAGAATGTGTTAAAGAGGGCAAGTCAGCTTTGTGATGTTAAAATATTTTAAGGTTAATATAAAATTTTGAGAAACCTTCGGATTAAACATAAAGGAATTATTTAAAGATTTCAAAATCTTTATAGGATATATGCAAAATTTTAAAAAATTCATGGGTTTAAAAATTTTACGTGGCACATATAGAATTTTAAGAACTTGAGGGGGGCCAGGGGGAGCCCACCTAGTTCTGCCTCTGCTTATATGAAATTGTAATTGCAAAAACTATGTTTCATTATTTGGCCTTATCATGCTAGTGGCTAATACTAACTAATAAATTTTGCATTTTTTCCTCAGCTTCCATTTTCTTTACAAGAATAATTGCCTGGAATTTTATGGTAGTGTGTGCTTTATAATGCCTGGTTGGGGTGAAATGCTCGTATTCACAAGGACCCTTCTCTGCAATTAGATATGTTATGGGATAGGGTTGTGTTAATGGCCTCTATTTGGTTTTTTGTACATGTTTATTATAAGGGAGTATCTTTATGGAGAGATTAGAAAGAAAGAGTACATTTTTCTCCTCTCGTAGTTGTCGATTGGGAATTACACACCATTGTGCGTGGGGATTATTGTGAAATGTAAATTGCATTGTGCATTGCAATTTGAACTACTGCACACATTATATTAAATATATAAAAATAATTGCCAATGAGCCGTAGCTCATTTGGCATAGTGGTTCCCTTTCCTACACCCAGTCATGGGTTCAAATCCTATCCCTTCCCCTTAAAGCTAAGTTATCATGGCTCCTTAGTTAACCAAAAAAAAAAAAAATATATATATATATATATATAAATAATTAATATATTTAATATAACCCTAAATAATAACATATAAAAAGCCTTATCATTTGCATCCAGATTCAAAGTTCCAAACACTTCGTAAGATAGTAATTTCCAGACTTCATAACCATTAAATATCAATCCCCAACTAATCTAACCCCGATAGAAGTGTCATTGATAATCTATATTTTGTTTAATTGTAATGACTTGGGTATTTTCACATCTTTTGAGTGTTTAACTATAATCTTTTTTTTTTTTTTTTTTTCTAATTTGTGAGCGTACGACATGTTATGATTGTTTACTCTAATTGCTTTGATGCATTTGGATGTGATTTAATATTTTTTTTTTCAATTTTTTTGTCTGCCATGCATCCACATGGTGGCTGCTTCACCATCTGCCATGGCGCTATATTCCTTTTTGGGCTTGCTGCCATTGTCCGGCATAGGCCATTGACAACATTGATCACAAGATATAAAACCTAATAACTTTAATGGGTATTTGCCCACACTTGAAGAGACACTAAAGCATAGAAGCCCGAAACTAACCACACAGCATTACCACTGACATTTGGTTGTAGATGCTATGCAGTGATTCTGCTGGACACAGACCAATATAGATTGATACAAAAAGCAGAAATCAAGAGCTTCATTGTACTTCCTTGACAAACAAAAAGAAGATGTAAAGATGGTAAAAACTTCATATTAGGCTTAAATAGAACATGTTAAGTCTCCAACAGGCCTTTTAGCAATGAAGAACAGCCAACACATCAATCCTAACAGACAATCCACCGCAACTCTGTAATTATCTTAGTAACCTATTAATCCCCAGGAAGTAAACATTGATAATGAGAGATCCCCCCTATGCAAAAAATATACGTGTCCCCATGAGGAAAAGAAACAAACGAGAAAACAGAGATATCCACATAAGAGACAGAAAACAGAGACCTCCATGTCAAATATATAAAATTATTCCTGGACCTTTGCCTAATAGTTTTAGTTTTTGGAAGTTGATTATTGACATGGTATCAGAGTCTCTATAAACAAGTGGTTAAGAGTTTAATCCTTGTTGCTCTCATTTATTAAAAATTAAATTTAATATCGGCACAAGGCTTAGCAGGTTTGTGTATTTATTTATACTTCAAGTTCAAAAGGTTTTTGTGTGAGGGTTTGTTAATGATATAACCATTCCTGAGTCTTAACCTAATAGGTAAGCTTTTGGAACAGTTGGTTGTGAGGGTTTGTTAATGATGTAACCATTCTTGACTCTTCACATAATAGGCAAGCTTTTAGAATAGTTGGTTCTTGATTATCCACATAAGAGACAAAAAAACAGAGACATCCACGTAAGAAACAAAGAACAAAGAGACATCCGTAAGACCAACCCAAAACAGAAAATATGCTTTAAAATACATGTGTTTTCACCATTGCCTTTGTGTTGTGCAGATTGCACTAACAATCTATTGCAATGTGAAGGTTGCAACACAATGCCACTTTTATTATGCAAGTCCCTATTGCGATGTGCAATGCGCATTTGCGACTGCAAATTTGCACACTTGACAACTATGTCACCCTTTATGGTTCATTCTTTTCTTGTAATGTTTTTGTGTTGGAGGATATTAAATCTCTCTCTTATTGTATGTAGCTTCTTTTGCTCTAATAAATTACTTTTATGAAAAGTAAAATGATTTTAGCCTTGTGTGAGAAAATATTTTATTTGGATTTGATAGAATCCTTTTACTAAAATAGGAAATATCACTATTTACAACAACACTACACTGACAAGATTGCCTGCTAACATAGAAATATACATAAAACACACAAACCTGGCCCTCTCTAGTTTCGTGGACCAGAAACCTCCCTAACAAATTCACCCAATCCTCAGCCTAATACACAAAAGATATATTCCTATGCAATATCTATGCATAACTGCTACTAATACAAAATAACCAACTGGAAACTTCCACCTATGACATTAATTTCCATCTATTCTCTTATGTCTCCTAGAATAGACTATAATAATTGGTGGTCTAATGGGATTTGGGTGTATAAATTGAAATGGTATAATCATTTATTGGGAATTGGGTATGCAATATATTTATTATCCACCAAAGAATTTGAGATTTTGTTGTTTTTGCATTAGAACCATGATATAAGATTACTTAACATGATATCGAACAATGAGGAGATCAGGTCACAGACTCTTTTGAGATTGGTTGAGGCATTTGATTGTCCATTTAAGGAGTAAACTAATATTGATGAAAATTTCAATCTAGAATAGCCATTCAAGTCCTTTGTATATCTGATGAAAAATCTCCCGTTGCAAAACTCTTGGAAGATATATATAACACAATCCTCCATTGAAATTTGAAAATTTGAAACAGATGCAAATACTAATATTTATTTCTAATCATCCCACTCCTAACATTCCACTTTAACTGAATACACCAACATCTGACACCTACAACTAACAGCGAAAAAAACTATCTTGCTTGGCTGATTAATGTAGAAGCCCTTTTATGTTCTGCTATATAAAAAGTATTGCTATTTATGATGAGTGTTTTTGCCAAAGCTTGCATTAGCTTAAAAATGTACGTTTGTATGTCCCAGTTCTGGAATTATGCATCAGTATAGGCCACTAGTTGTCCTCTCTTCTCTCCATGGGTCTTTTCGCAATCCTATCTTCAAGGAATATTGAGAGACCAAAATGTATTATAAGCCGGTTCATATGGGCCTTTTCTTTGAAAAAAGCACTTGATTTTCTTGAAATAAAGTGCTTCTTAGATTACATTGTGTGTTTGGATGAGCTTTTTAAAAAGAGGTTAAAGCAGTAAAAAGGATCACATTTTCACTTTTTTTTGAAGCTAAAATTTCTGGCTTCAAATAGAAGGAGTTTGCAATAGATGAGAGAGAAAACACATTGAAATGGCCGATCTCCATTATAAATTTTTGTACACAATTATCCTTAAAAGTTTTCTAATTGACAACCGATGCCTTCTCCTCTAACGCTTGGGTTGAGGCTTGATTTTGGATGTGCAACTTGGGTGGACTTGGGTCTTACATCACTTGAGAGAAATGTAAATTTCAGTCTACTTCGCCTATTTAGCTCATCCTTGGTGTTGCAAAGATTTTAAAGGTTCCTCTGAGTTTATTTAGAGGGAAAGCGGGGAGAGGGGTAGCTGCTACTCTCCCTCTCTGCCGTCGGTCAAAGAACAGGTGACACCACAGTGCATCACCCACCGCTGGCGGAATCCTGGCTCCGGTGATGGGTGACGGTGGATGGGTGAATGAGGGACTGTTATGTCCCTCTGTTTCATGTTGGAAGTGGAGACATTGTGATGTAGGTGATGGTGCATCACTCACCATGCACCTCCACATCACTTGATGCAGCCTTTTTTCATAAATAAAAAAAAAGTTGAAAATGGACAAAGGGTGAGTGCATGATTATTAATGAAAAACCAACCGATAAGTCTATAATTATAATTTATTTATTTATATTTTATCATAATTTACATCATTAATAATTTAAATAATTTACTTACATTTTATTTTTTTAATGAATACTCTGTACTTTTTATATTAAATCCTCTTGCGTAAAATAAAAAATAACTTTAAATTATTAAATCTAATTTATATTAAAAATTAAAAATTGTAAGAAAATATTTTTTATTCAAATGTTATATAAAAAGTTGTTGATGTATGTCTTTTAAGCAATTTTACAAATTAAAAGTGCTTTTTTTTTTTATTTTAACATCCAAATAACTTTTTAATTTGAAAGTATTTTTTGAATATTACATTCAAAGACAAAATAATTCTAACTTCTGATAAAAGTTCTTTTATAAAAGTAGTACATAAAAATTCCTTATTTTTTAAGCCCATCAAACGGGTCCTATGTTTTTTTCAATCTTTAGTAGTGTATGAAGTGCCTGTTATTTCCTTTATAGAACTAGCTTCTGTATTGCCATTTTTGTGATTTGTTGTTAATGTTAACAATAGTCGGTCACAAATCTTGTAGGCGCTGGTTAAGAAAGATCCAATCAGACGACAAGTACTACGTGTTAAAGGTTGTTTGGCTGGATCAAAAGCTGAGAACCTTTTAGAACAAGGAGACATGGTTTTGGCAATCAATAAAGAACCAGTGACTTGTTTCCATGACATTGAAAATGCTTGCCAAGCTTTAGACAAATCTGATACCAATGATGGGAAGCTTCATATGACCATTTTCCGGCAGGTATATGAGAATTATTTACTTTTGCAGAACACTTATTTTTTATTTCTACTGAATTTTCTCCTCTCTCTATTTATATAGGAAGGGATTGTGGAGGGTGGTGGATGAATGTTCAGCTATATTTTAAAGTCTGTATAGGGGGCATATGTCATATCTTAATGATTGATTTGTATGGTTTGTCAGGGACGTGAAGTTGATCTTCTTGTGGGAACAGATGTTAGGGATGGAAATGGCACAACTCGTGCAGTTAATTGGTGTGGTTCTATTGTTCAAGATCCTCATCCGGCAGTGCGTGCTCTTGGATTTCTTCCTGAAGAAGGTCATGGTGTGTACGTGGCAAGGTATGGTTGTACCTTGTGTTTACAAATTTTTCATTCTGCTAATGGGTACAGTTGATTGGTGGCATAGTAGGATGTTCATTTGCAAGTATTTCTGAGGGCCCAGGTAGTACTTTGCAAGCTCACATGAATTTAAAGTTGATTCTATGCATGCAAACTACTGACAACTGCATGTGATGGATGGCATTTGTTCTCTGTTCGGATAAATAGATGTATATCTGTGTTCATATTTACCTTAGATCATCACCTGCCCAACTCATCTCCCCCTCCCCCCTCCGCCCCTAATGAACACTTAAACCGGAAAATAAAGTTGATACACCTGCTTACAAAATTTCTCCAAATTTGCAGGTGGTGTCATGGGAGTCCTGTACATAGATATGGTCTATATGCTCTTCAGTGGATAGTTGAAATTAATGGAAAACCTACTCCAGATTTAGATGCTTTTGTTAATGTCACAAAGGTAAACAAATGTAGCTTGCAGAGGTGCAATATGGTTTTAATTTGTATCCACCATTTTCCTTCGCATTTAGAGTTTGTAGAAATGAGATGTTCATATTGATTTTGACTGCAGTAGAATGAATGCCATATGTAAACGTGCCTTCTATTTATGGGCCATGATTAATATATAGATCTTAGTTGGCAGATCAGTTTTATGTTATATGATGAAAACTGTTTTAGAATTACTGGTGAGTATACCTATGCAATGGAACATATAATGTAGGTTGTATTTGTAATTTATTTAAATAATAATGGTATTTGTAAGTCTTGCTGCATTGGAATTTTAACCAAACACTAAAGGTATGTTTAGCGGTTTAAATGAAAGGGAAAATGAGGAATCAAAGGAAGAAGGTGAAGGGAAGGGAGGGCATAGAGTGGTTAAATGATGATTTTTCTTTCCCAAAATTTGATGGAAGTTGAAAATAAGCATGGGAAGAATGTAGAGGGCTTGTGAGAAATTGAGAGAAAAAGAGAGAGAAAAAACCTTTATAGGGTGAAACTGTATTATATTAAGATATTGAGAGTATGTACAAGATTCATTCCATTAGGTCTTACTCCCTTTGGTCTACAATATCTATCGTTTAAGGAATATGCACAAGAAATAAGGATGTCATTAATAAGTTTCAAAAGTAACAAAATATTCTTTTTATCTTTCTAAAATATTCTCGTATAGAAAGACTCAATTAGTTGAACATTTAATATAGTGGTTCTGACAAGGGTAAAATTGACAAAAGGTAATTAATGTTGCTATGGTTTCAAAAAAGTGACAATCAAAAAGAACTAGAAAAAAAAAAAACTCTAAAACAACAATTATTGTGGACCGAAGGTAGTATTTATATTAGAAACTATAGGCCATGAGCCTGCTTAAATTGTATATCCTAGTACAGTCTAAATAGGAAAATAAACTAAAAATAGAAAATTAAAGATAAATAGGAAAATAACTATACTTTTTCAAAACGGCCCCTCAAGCTTGAGCATATTTGGTAGATGTTCAAGATTGTTACATAGACAATAAAAGTGAAAATTACTTAAAAATAAATTTGCACCAACCAAGGATGAATGTGGTGGTGCTATCTATATGCAAAAAGAGCCTGATCTGAGTTTGGCTAGGAGGTCTTGATTTGAGTTCAGCTTGGAGGTCCTTATTTGAGTTCGCCTTGGAGGTCTTGATTTGAGGTCAACTCAAGAGTTTCAGACTGCAGGTTAGCCTGGAGTTTCGAGCCAGAAGCTTGACGGGAGTTTCAAATTGGAGGCTTGCTGGGAGTTTAACTTTGGTAACTAACCACCAAGGATAACTGGGTAACAAACTCAAAGTGGTCTGACAAAACAAATAGGCGAAATCTGATAGAAAGCCTGAACAGACAATTGAATTGGGCCTTGACATGATCTGGATAGAAGGAGGCTCTCAAAACCCAATAAACAGTGAGGAATGAGTTCAAAGAAGCTGAAGATAGGTGGGAAAAGGTCTTTGGATGACCATGGCAGCATGGGAGTTCGTGAGCAGAAGGCTCTGCGATGGTGATGAAACTTTGGGGGTAGGCCAGCCAGAGTGAGAGCAATCCAATGGTGCTAGCAGTAAGATGAATGGAGCATTGGAAAAGGAGATTGGGGCAAAAAGGCATGGTTGGCTATAGTTTCTGATCACCAGTGTGTGACGCCTTTGGTGTGGGTGCCCTGATTGTGGCGGGCTGTTTTGGAGATGTTGGAGACAATGGTGGGGTAAAGTTGGGCTACAGGGAGATCTGACTTAATGATGGTGGTGAACAGATAGAAAATGCTGCAGAAGAGAGAGATGCAGTGGAAAAGAGAGAGAGGGCTACAAGTAAAGTTGGGCACTGTTGGTGAGCGTTTTCTTTAGCAATAGTTTGGTTTCTCTCTCATCAAGCTTTGATACTATTGAAAAATTGAGAGAAAAAGCTTGGTAGGATTGAATTATACTGTATTGAGATATTTAGAGTGTGTACTAGACTCATATAACTAGGTCCTATTTATATAGAAAATTATGGGTCATGGGTCTACTTACATTGTAAATCCTAGTACATTGTAAACAGGAAAATAAACTAAAAATAGGAAACCAAAAATAAATAGGAAAATAACTATACTTTTTCAACTGGGTTAAATAAAATCAAATTATTAGTGATAATATATTTCTTCAATTTATCCATAGTTATTTAGCTGTTTTATTGACATTCTATTTAAATAATGAATTATAAATGAACCTTGAAAATACTAATTAACAATTGGGACATACAATTAACATTCAAACAGTTGCATAGAACTTCACTTCCTGACTTAAGTGGCAATTATCTGTACATCCATTTCAAAAGCAGTCAAGCCGTTAAGATGGGATGTATGATCCAATAGCGGTCAAGTCTTTTAGTTCAGTATTTTGTTCATGATGAGAAGCATATCTCATAAATGAAAATTTAAGGGCCTTGGTTTTGGATTTTGGAGGGTTAACTAAAATCCCTTATTTTCCACCTTTCCTTGCAAAAACCTTCCAAACATTAGATGGCTTTTGTGAAACCTTCCCTTATCCTCCTTTGTCCTCCATAAGAACATATTCTGTATCAATGTGTCACCGTGGACTTGTAGTCCTACAGACTATTGCACTGTACCACTGACAAATTTGCATGTTTTAGGAAGGATATTATTATAATCTGTTAAAATCTGATAGGGATTGTGAATGATATGGGATCAAAGTTTGTAAATAGTCTTCATAGCTCCAAGGATATAGATATTGGTTGTTCTGTGCAGTAATCTTTGGATTTTGGTTGATGTGGAATCATGATAGGTGTTTTTCACACATTTGGTTTAAGCATCTTGCACGTCTATATTTAGGATTTGTTGAGAAGTGTTAAAGTTTATTTATGTTTACTAGAAACTGATCTGATTTGGATGAAGAGGTTTCTTGTTCACTGCATATATATATATTCAAGAATTAACACATACAATATATATATATATATATATATATATAGAGAGAGAGAGAGAGAGAGAGGGAGAGAGAGAGAGAGAGAGAGAGAGAGAGAGAGAGAGAGAGCCCTCTATACACACTGACGTAGAGTCCTAACCCTAATAGAATTAGAGTTCTAATTTGACTTATAACTTCAGACTAACAGTCCTATACTAACTCAACTACCGTTACATTTACAATTGGATAATACGCACTATCAGCAACCCATGGGGATTATTTTCCCCGATTTAGCACACTCCCCCTCAAACTGCGAATAGACATTTATCATTCCCAATGTGCATATGAGATCTTCAAAGCACCGCTGAGACAATTTGTTGTTTAATTGGTATAGACACATATCCACTTGATCAATATTCTCTTTTATGAAATGTATGTCTATCTTCACATGCTTGGTTCTATCATGGTGCAAAGGGTTATGGCATATGCTCACAACTGCCTTATTGTCATAGCATACCCTCATGGGCCTTTCACTTTGTAAATTTCGTTCCTCCGATAATTTAGTTAGCCAGATTCATTAACAAACTCGAAGGGCAATGGGCCAAAACTCAGCCTTTGCACTAGTCATGGCCATTATTGGTTGTTTTTGGCTTCTCCAAGTCGCAAGATTCCCCCACACATGTGAACAAAAACTCGTGGTTGACCTTCTAACCCGACCCAATCAGCACAGTATGCACTTCTATTAGGTTCCAGCTTCCCTTTGTAAAGAATAGCCCCTTTTTTGCAGTTCCTTTAGGTACCTTAGCACTTGGCACACAGCTTCCAAATGTCTTTGTTTTGGAGCATGCATGAATTGGCTCAAGAGACTTACTGCAAATGAGATGATTGGTCTAGTGTGAGAGAGATATATCAATTTACCAACTAATCTTTGGTATCTACTAGTGTCTACACTGTTGTCTTCCTCTTCCAAATTCAGTCTCAAATTTTACTCCATTGAGAAAAGTATTGGTCAGCCAGAAATGAGACAATGAAAGCAATTAGTGAGGTGAGATGTAAAGCATTGGAGGGATTTTATCAAGCTTTAAGAACAAAGAATGGGGAATGGCAAATATACAAGCTTGCTAAGGGAAGGGAAAGAAAAACAAGAGATCTGGATCAAGTGAAATGCATTAAGGATGAAGAGGGAAAAGTCTTGATAGCAGAGAGAGATATTAAAGAAAGATGAAAAAGTTATTTTCACAAGCTTTTTAATGAGGAGTAAACAACAAGTATAGACATAGAAGATTTAACTAGTCGAGAGAAGGATTAAAACTTTACTTTTTATCGTAAAATTTGAGAAGTTAAGGTGAGAAAGGCACTTAAGAAGATGGATAATGGTAAGGCTATAGGTCTTAATAACATACTTATTGAGCTTTGGAGGTCTTTAGGAGAGAGATATTTTTTGGCATACCAAGTTGTTCAATGAGATATTGAGGTCCCAGAGGATGTCAGATGAATGGAGGAAGAGTACATTAATACCCATTTACAAGAATAAGGGAGATATTCAGAATTGTGAAAATTACTGGAGGATTAAGCTCATGAGCTATACTATGAAACTTTGAGAAAGAGTGATTGAACATAGATTAGGAAAAGACTCATATCAGAGAACCAATTTGGTTTTATGCTAGGAAGATCAATCACGGAGTCTATATATCTTTTACAGGGTTTGACAGAATGGTACTAAAGTAAAGAGAAAGACTTGCATATGGTTTTCATTGACTTGGAAAAAGCTTATGATAGAGTGTCAAGGGAAGTCTTATGGAAGGCAATGGAAAAGAAGGATATTTGTATTACTTATATTCTTATTATAAAGGATATGTATGATGGGGTTACAACAAGTGTGAGAACTCAGGGAGAGGTAAAAGGTTTTTCCATAAAGATCGGTTTGTATCAAGGGTCATCCTTAAATTTATACCTTTTCACTTTAGTTATGAATGTACTTAGTCTCGAAATCTATGCTTTTTGCATATGACATAGTCTTAGTAGAGGAGTTAAGAGAGGAGGTTAATTATAAATTGGAGAGATGGAGGGAAGCCTTGGAATCAAAGGGTTTCCATTTAAGCCGGAGTAAATCAGAGTATATGGAGTGTAAATTTAGCAAAAGGCGAAAAAATAATGATTTAGAAATAAAAATTGGGGAGCATAATATACCACAGGTGTCTAGGTTTTGATATCTTGGGTTGATTTTACAAAGTAATGGAGAGATTGATTGGGATATCACACATAAGATCTAAGTTGGGTGGATGAAATGATCTCGATGGTCATTTGTGATCGCAAAACATCTAGCAACCTTAAAGGAAAGTTTTATCGAATTGTTATTAGGCCATTTATGTTCTATGATAGTGGGTGCTGAGCTTAAAAAGTCAACATAAGTAAAAAATGAGGGTGGCAGGGATGAAAATATTGAGATAGATAAGTAGATATATAATAAAAGACAAAATTTGGAATGATTGTATTCAGGAGAGAATTGGTGTGACATTTATTAAGAAAACGATGAAAACTCGGTTACGGTGGTTTGGGCATGTGCAAAGAAGACTGTAAGACGTACTAGTGAGAAAGGTTAATCAAATGGTTTTTAGTCCAATGAAGAGACGTAAAGGAAGACTAAAAAGGATACTTGAAGAGGTTATTAAAAGAGACCTGTGGTTGAATGGTATTTTCGAAAATTTGGTTTCGGATAGAATTTTATGGTGAAGTTTAATCTATGTAACTGATCTACCTAATGGAAAAAGGTTCTATTTGTTATTGTTTGAGTAGCTTCTAGTTTACACCTTAGCGTCCCTGTTTCTTGAAGATCTAAAATTTATTTTTGCTAAGAAACTAATAGACCAGCATGACTTTTTGCAACCTCCATACCTAGGAAGTACCTCAAAGCCCCTAAATATTTGAGCTCAAATTCTTTGCTAAAGTAATTTTTTCGCATCTCCATTTCTTTCAGATCATCACCTGTCACAACAATATCATCAGCATACACAATTAGTACAGCAATCTTACCATCCTTGGAATGTTTAAAGAGTGTATGATCGGTTTGAGCTTGTGTATAGCCTCGGTGTTTGACAGCCTTAGTGAACCTGTCAAACCAAGCCCTTGGCAATTGTTTTAGCTCATAGAGTGACTTCTTCAATCTGCACACCTTTTCTTGATAATTTTCAAAGCTTGGTGGAAAGTCCATATATCTCCTCGTGAAGATCACCATTGAAAAAGGCATTTTTATATCAAACTACTGTAAGGGCCAATCCAAATTAACTGCCATTGATAGGAGGACTTTGATGGTGTTCAACTTAGCCACTCGGGTAAAAGTCTCCTAGTAGTCTATGCTGAGTTTGGGTAAACCGTTTGGCAACTAATCTAGCCTTGTACCTTTTGACACTACCATCTGCATTATGTTTTGAAAAAAGGATAGAAGATATCGAAAAATAGGAAGAATGCTTTTTTGATTATCTTATTCAAACAGAAAAGGCCTATATATACACTTACAGAAAGTTTATCTAAGGAAGTAAATCAAAAATTGCTCCTCCAATCCCTACAAATCAGGACCACTAATCCCTACAAATCTGCCCTTATAATTAAGCTAGTTAAGTTAGGAAAGTCAACTGTACAACAAATATACAGATTCTATAACACTCCCCCTCAAGTTGGAGCATAGATATTGATCATGCCCAACTTGTTATAAAGATAATCAACTCGGGTCTCATTTAAAGCCTTTGTGAACAAATTAGCTATTTGTTCTCTTGTCTTCACGTATCCTGTGGAGATCAAGTTCTCTAGAATCTTTTCACGAATAAAGTGACAATCGACCTCATAGTTGTCAATAGCGATCGCTATGGCTCGCTATAGTGCATAGTGCAGTGCTATGGCACTTAGCGCTACGCTATGCGCCATAACGTAGCGAGATCGGGATAGCACGTGCTATGCTGCACTATCACTGCACTATAGTGCGTGCTATGCTGCGCTATAGCGCAGGTAATGGATTCAACGGTAAAAACCAGGTTGGTTTTTAAGTCCCGACTCGTTAGAATTATCTCAAACATCACTGCTATCTGGTTTGGTCATGGCAATGATTGCTCCCTGCTCTCGAACGTCGCTGCTGGTCACGATTGCTTCCTGATCTCGAGTTTCGCTACTCTTTGGTCTGATCTGCTCTGCTCTGCTCATGATCACTATTGTCGCTGCGATATCATCGCTGCCTTCTAGTCTTTGGTCGTTGCTCTGGTTGTTGCGAACTTGCGATACCGTCGTTGGTTGCCGCTAGTTGGGTTGCTGGTCTTGCTTGTTTCTGGTTGCTAGTCATTGGCTCTGCTTTCTTACTTGTCTCTAGTTGGGTTGTTGGTCATTGGCTCTGCTTTCTTGCTTGTCTCTAGTTGGGTTGCTAGTTGTTGGTTTCTTACTTGTCTCTTGATGAATTTATCCTTTTGGTATCAAACTTATTGCTTGAAACATTGAATTGTGATTGCAAATGAAGTTGCTTCATGTTTGTCATATTTTTTAAGGTTATTTGTTATATATTCTTGTTATTTGGGTTATATTACATATATAAATATATATAAATTTATATATGTAATATAATTGCGCTATAGTCCAAATAGCAGTGTGCTATGCGCAATGCTATGCGCTATGTCGCAATGACCCCAAGCACTATAGGTGCGTTATTCGCTATTGACAACTATGGTCAACCTCGATGTGTTTAGTTCTCATGATATACTGGATTTGAGGCAATGTGAAGAGCAACTTGATTATCACACCACAGTTTTGCTGGTATAGAGTGCTTCATCCCAACTTCAGTCAAAAGATGATGTATCCATATGATTTCACACGTAGACTGTGCCATAGCTCTATGCTCAGATTTTGCACTCGATGAAGATACAACATTTTGTTTCTTACTTTTCCATGATACTAAGTTCCTTCCTACAAACACACAGTAGCCAGTAGTGAATTTTCTATCAGTCTTGGATCTAGCCCAATCTGCATTTGCAAAACACTCAATACTAGTATGCCCATGATTGCTATATAATATACTAAGTCCAGGTGCTCCTTTCAAGTAACATAAGATTTGCTCCAAAGTTTCCCAATGTTTAACTGTAGGTGCAGACATGAATTGACTAACAATGCTTACTACAAAAGCAATGTCTGGTCGAGTTATCATAGTGAGATAATTTAATTTTTTCACTATCCTCCTGTATCTTTCTGGATTATCAAAAGGATCACCATCATCTTTTGATAGATGTACATTGGGAATCATTAGAGTACTGCAAGGCTTAGCTGCCAATTTTTCAGTTTCTGCAAGCAGATCAAGGACATACTTTCTTTGAGATAAAAAAATACCCTTCTTGCTTCTTGTTACTTTCACTCCCAAGAAGTATTTCAACTGGCTTAAATCTTTCGTGTGAAATTTAGAATGCAAGAAAGACTTGAGAGAAGAAATTCCTACATCATCATTGCCTGTAATGACAATGTCATCTACATACACGATAAGGAGAATAATGCCAGTTGCTGATTGTCTGTAAAAGACTAAATGATCACATTTGCTCTTTTTCAGTCCAAATCTTGAACTACCTCATTGAACTTGCCAAACCAAGCACGGGGACTTTGCTTCAAACCATACAAAGATTTTTTTAGATGACAAACCTTCCCATACTCCTCCTGAGCAACAAAACCAGGTGGTTGCTCCATATACACTTCTTCTTAGAGGTCATCATGCAAAAAGGCATTCTTGATATCCAATTGGTGCAGGGGCCAATTCTGAGAGGTAGCTATAGAAATAAATAAGCGAATAGAAGTGAGTTTGGCAATCGGGGAGAAAATATCAAAGTAATCCACTCCATAAGTCTGTGCATAGCCTTTAGCCACCAATTTGGCTTTAAGTCGAGCTACTGAGCCATTTACATTATATTTAACTGCAAAGATCCATTTGCATCCCACAGCTTTTTTTCCTTTGGGTAAATCCACCACGTCCCATGTATGATTGTCATCAAGAGCTTTTATCTCTTCAATCATAGCATCATATCAACCAGGATGAGATAAGGCTTCTTTCACTGTCTTAGGAATTGAAACAGAGTCTAGAGAGGTAATCAAAGATCTAGATGAAGGAGATAAGTGATCATAGGAAACAAAATTAGCAATAAATAATTAGGTCAAGGAAGTGTGCATTGACGTATACCTTTATGAAAGCGAATAGGTTTATCAAGATCATTTGGTGAAGGATCAGATGACGAAGGAGCTGGTGCAGGACATGTATCATTGGCCTCTTGCCTCCTAGAATAAACCTGAACAATTGGTGGTCTTGTTGGAGCTGGAGGTTCAGCATCAGAAAACACTTCAACAGTTGACTGCTCAGCTGTAGGTGCCTCCTATACTTGTCAAAACGGGCTGGCCCACCCCGGCCCACAACAACCCGCAATCTGGCGGGGCGGGGCGGGCCGGCCCGCGTAATTGGCGGGCTGGGATTTACCTAACCCAACCCACCCAGCGGCGGGTTGCGGGTTAAGCGGGCCAGCCCGCCAATAATTAAAAAAAATAAAAATTTTATTAAAAATTTAAATTTATGAATGATAGTAAATGAGTAATTAAATTTAATACACTAATTTTAAAATAATTACAAATGAATACAATCAAATTTGCTTTTTAATAATATACCTAAAAGTATAACCTGAATTTAGCTTGTAATAAATTATAAAAACTTTGATTCTACTCATAAAATTGCTAATATACAATATTATTTTTTAGGCAAGGCTTCAATAATATTACTAACATACATGCACAATAAAACATGTGCTTACAAAGACATAAAGGTCATATTCCTATATGTGACAAAGTCTAACATTGATGTTGTTCAAAATAAACTACATGCTAATTGAAAATAGAGTTATGCTATTATACATTTATACCATTATTTCTATATATGCATTGCTTGAGTTTTACACCTTAAATTATGATAACATAAAAGCTGAACAACTCAATACAAATATAAAGATAATATTTTCTGCTTCAAAAAATAATATATAAATATGATATTGATGATAGCTATGTAACAACACAAGTTTTATATTATCTAAATGATTCAGAATGAGTTGTTGCATAGTATAATAATTTGTCTTCTCTTTAAACTCATTAATTTTTACTTACCTTTTAACTCGAAACCTTTTAAAAATTCTTTTGTCTCTACGGTCACCTATAAAATCATACATTATACATAAGATATTCAAAATATAAGAAAATTATATCTAAACTGTATGAGGATCCTGCCTAAATTACATAATTCAAATTGGAACCAAATGACAATCATTTGAATTGCCCTCCTCTTCCAATGCATATCCATTGATCTTGTTGTCATAATAGTATAACTTACAGTAATTTCTTAAAAGTTGAAACTATTTTAAATTATATATCATTTAAAAAAAATTAAAATTAAATTAAATTTATGCGTTCAAACCCGCGGGTTGAACCCGCCCCAACCCGCATTGACCCGCGGGTTATGCGGGTGCGGGCTAATTTACCCGCGAATAAATGGGCCACCTATATAGTAACCCAACCCGCCCCTTATACATTGCGGGGCGGGCTGACCCAGCGGGCCCAGCCCGTTTTGACATCTCTAGTGCCTCCTTTGATTGCTTATTTGGTGATGTGATTGTGTAAATTAGCCATTCTTCTTCCTCCCCTTGGTTTGGAGGCGTGGTTAGTGAGGAGAAAAATGGTGTTGTCTAAAAAAAGGCTACATTAGTTGAGACCAAGTATTTGTTAAGTTTTGGAGAATAGCATTGATAACCTTTTTTGGAGACGAGAGTATCCCAGGAATACACACTTTAATGCTTTGGGATCTAGTTTAGTAATGTGTGGCCGTGCATCACGAACATAGCATGTGCTACCAAACACTCGTGGTTCGACTGGAAACAATGTTTTGTTAGGAAACAAAATATTATAGGGAATATCTCCACCAAGAATAGTAGAAGGCATACGATTAATCAAAAAACTGGCTGTAGAAAGAGTATCTGCCCATAATTGCTTAGGAACTTTCATTTGGAATAGCAAAGCATGAGCGGTCTCTAGAAGGTACTTGTTCTTCCTCTCTGCCACCCCATTTTGCGCTGGTGTGTCAATACAAGAAGATTGATGAAGAATCCCTTGTTGAGTCATGAAATTCTGAAGTGTTTCTAACATATATTCTTTAGCATTATCACTTCTTAATATATGTATAGAAAAATTGAACTAAGTCTTAATTTTAACACAGAAAGTAGAGAAATGAGAAAACACCTCTGAATGATTCTTCATAAAATAAATCCAGGTCATTTTAGAAAAATCATCTACAAAAGTAACAAAGTATCTAAACCCAGTTTTAGACAAGACTGGACATGGACCCCAAATATTTGAATGAACTAATTCAAAGGCAAATTCAGCCTGTTTATTTATTCTAGAACTCAATGTACTATGATAATGTTTGGCAAAATGACAAGATTCACACTCCACTGAAGTTACATTATGAAACTGGGGGCACAACTTTTTCAAAATAGGCTGAGAAGGATGTCCCAATCTATAGTGTGCTTCAAACGGAGTGACAACACTAGAGTATGCCACAGACTTAGGCACCCATGCATCAAGAACATAGAGACCATTTGATACATGTCCCTTACCAATAATTTGCTTCGTCATAAGATCCTGAAAAAGGCACTGGTCAGGGAAAAATGAGATATAGCAGCTTAAGTTTTTGGTAAGTTTACTCACAGAAATTAAATTGAAGGCAAGACTGGGTAAACTTAGTATAGAGGACAAGGTAATGGATGAAGTGCGTTTTATAGTTCCAAACCCCTCAATGTTATGGTTCGAGCCATCGGCTATAGTTACATGGGATGGTGTTTTGTGAGACCAAAAGTTAGAAAAGAGTTTATTATTACCTATCATGTGATTTGTGCACCAGAATCAATGACCCATTTGGTTGAGAAGGAAATAAGCCATTTTTTATATGACTCAGCAACTAATGAGGATTCTTTCATTGATTCCTGATACTGGGAGAATTTGGCATGCTTATCAGCTGAGATGGTGATAGTCTTTTCGGAAGATGAGTTAGAAGCAACAGCAGCTATGGTAGCTGTTGGAGTCCTTTGATTGCGATTCTGTAATTTCTTACAATACTGTTTTGTGTGTCCCAATTCCTTGCAGTAATAGCAAACAATATCACCGTTTCCCCTTTTGTTATTATTCCTTTTTTCAGCATCATTCCCCCCTCCTCCTTTAACAGCAAAGGCACTGGGTTGTTGATGAGATGGAGTATTCTCTGTGCGTAGTACTCGACTAAAGACCTCTTGGAGAGAAGTGACTTTAGAACTAGAAAGAGTTTGGGATTTAGCAGCGTCAAATTCAGAGGGAAGGCCAACCAAAAAACTCATTATTGCCATTTGTTCCCTCTGAGCCTGTTGCACCTTGATATCAGTACTAAATGACAAGAGCATATTCAATTCCTCCTAAGTCTTTTTGAATTCCATAAAGTATGCTGTGAGTGACTTAGTTTCTTTCTCAGCTCGATAAAAGGCCTTGCAAACATCATAAATTCTCGACACATTTCCTTTATTAGAATATAAGAACTCCAAATATTCCATCAATTCCTTAACAAACTCACAGTGGTTAACCAAACCAACAACTTCTATTTCAATAGACTTTATAATTTGCAAGAACAATTTAGTATCATCTCTAAGCCAAGTTTGTCTAGTATAGTCATTTGGGAGATTTTGAAGCAAATGATCATCTTTTTCAACACTCCGTAGATATATCCTAATAGTCCTTCTCCACTCCAAATACTTAGTGCCATTTAATTTATGCTCAGTGATTTTGGACATAGTAGGAACCGGTTCAGTCTTAATATCACCCATTGTAGATAATAAGTTTCACTCCCTAAAAGGTTCTAAAAGATGCAAACAGTAAACAAGTCAGCCCAGAACTAATAGCATGCCTGGACTGCTAAAGCAACACAAGCACAGCCCTGCAGCCCAAAACACGTTGGACACCGGCTGCTGAAGCAACACAAGCACGTCATTGAGCAGTAAATATCTCGTTGCTGTCCGTCGAGCGTGTCGTCGAGTGTGTCGGTGCTGGTGCCTCCCATCTACCTTGCTGCTATCCATGAATATCTCGCCGCCGAGGTCCTTGAGTGCCGTCGAGGTCCTCGAGCTAGTCGGAAACACTGCTAGAGATAACAAGAAAAACGCCAACACTACACCTGTTTTGTCTTCCTCTTCGACCTTCGCACCTCACAAGGCCATTACCAGGCCAGACGTCGCCAACTCAGCGTGAAATCAAATCCAAGAGTCACCAAATGTCGTTACCAGCCCAGACTTCGCCGACCCAAGCTAGGAAGCTTGAAATTGTGCTCGAAATTGTCGACTCTGCCGCTATCACCAGCAAAAGTGATTGTTTCGACTCTGCCGCTATCACCAGCAAAAGTGACCGGAGATGGTGCCCCTAGGTTAAACCTAAAATGAGCCTAAAGCTCTGATACCATGAAAAAAGGACAGAAGATATCGAAAAATAGGAATAATGCTTTTCTGATTATCTTATTCAAACAGAAAAGGCCTATATATACACTTACAGAAAGTTTATCTAGGTAAGTAAATCAAAAATTGCCCCTACAATCCCTACAAATCAAGACCACTAATCCCTACAAATCAGCCCCTATAATCATGCTAGTTAACTTACGAAAGTCAATTGTACAACAAATATACAGATTTTGTAACATGTTTAATGGTAAAGACCTACTTACAATCAACTGTCTTCTTCCCCTTAGGCAAGTCCACAATTTCCCATGTCTTGATCCTATTGATAGCATTCAACTCATTATCAATAGCCTGTCTCCATTCAGGTTTTAGTAGTGCTTCTTGGACATCCTTTGGAATTTCCACACTCGATAAGTTTGCAACAAAAACCTGGAAGCTGGAAGATAATTTGTCATAATATTTAAACCGAGTAATTGGATGCTTAGTACAAGCTCTTACCCCTTTTCTTCAGGCTATCGGGAGATCATCATGGGCTGGTTGTACCACTTCTTGAGCAGAATTCCTATTTGAGTTTTCAGTTTCAGCAAGTAATTGCTCATTTTCCTATCTAGGACTCCCTCTTGGTTCAGAATCTTGGACAGCAAGATCATCGGCTGGTGAGTCTACCCCTTGTGGTTCAGTTCTTCTTGAGTAAACCATTTAAGTCAGGTTGCCATTTCCTTCCTCCCCATGCATTTAATTCTCCCTGTGTCCAATCCAGCAAATGGCATATTTATTCCAGCAAGTGTGCAGGAAGGTATAGGTAAAGGCATAGGTACAATAGTTGGCTGGCTTCCCATGAATATCCCAGCAAATGTCTTGGGTGTGACCAACCTTATTGCAGTGACTACATACAGGATGATCACCGTTTCTGTTGTGCCTCTGATCATCTGTTTGCCGAGGTGAGGGCCTAATTGGCTTTGTGACAGCATAGCTGAAGCCTCTATGGGTTTGTCACCTGCTGTATTGGCCGGGTTGGAATCCCACTTCTCTCCAAGCATCTCTTTTCTACAGTTTTCTTCATGCCGGACTTCAGCAAATGCTTCCCCAATAGATGGGGGAGGTCTCTTGCCTAGGATCCTTCCTTTTACTTCATCCAGCTCACGGTTAAGACTTGCCAGAAAATCATACAGTATTTCTTTATCAATATGCTGTTTAAATTTTACATGCTCACGTAGGTCTCCCCGATCAGCTTCATAGAACATGTCAAGCTCTTGCCAAAGAAGTTTTAAGGAGCTATAAAAACTTGTGACATCAGAGTTGCCTTGCCGAGGGTCCTGCAGTTTCATTTTTAACTCAAACATTTGAGAGGCATTCTCAAGGTCCGAGTAATTCTTCTTGATGGCGTCCCAAATCTCCTTTGCTGTCTTAAACAGCAAGTAGGTTTTGCTGATTTGTCTCTCCATAGAGTTTATCAACCACGCCATGACTATGGAATTGTTCAACTCCCACATTGGGTGGGTAGGTGACGTAGGACAGCAGGGGCTTTGCTGTAAACAGGGTTTTAGGGCTATGGAAGGGTAGAAAAGATGGGAATTGGGTAGGCTAGGGTCTGTTTACGAAGGAATGGATGCTTTAATGGCAATAGGATGGGTTGTTAAGATCAATTGGGCTAGTGTTTATGGCTGTGAAAAGGGGCTGCGAGATTAGGATTTTGGTGCAAGAAAGAGTGAAGAAAATTAGGAGAAGAAGAAGAAGAAACCTAGGAGTCGGGTCCCAAGGCATCACACCTAGGGTTTGATTGCATCACACAATCAAGGCAAAATTCTGAATAATTCTTATAAACATAAACTCTAATCTGAAAAGAAATACACAAATATTTAAATAAGCTCCTACAACTTATCCTATAAGACATGGTAATCCTAATCCTATACGGACAAGGATTAGAACTCACATCTAAATCCTATAAGTATTATAATACCAAAAAATAAACCCAAATAGACTAAAAGTCTAGTACTACCAAACTACATAAAATGAGCTGCGAAAATTCCTTAAAAAAATTATTGCGAAAATTACTAAAATATCCCTAATAATTATTAACTCCTAATTAAGATCCCAAAATGGATCTCCCTTTTTGAGCATGTGCCAAGTTAATGTTTGGACATCTTTCCTACATCTTTTGTAAGTCTTTAAAGGCTGTTGTCAATAGCCTTCATAAGTAGGATCATCTTCCTTAGGTTTTTGGACCATGCCGTTGTTGTAACCCATCTTGCCTTGGCCTCAGATTACCAACTGGACGGATTGGGACCATTGGAGGAAGTTTGTTCCATCCAGTTTATGGTTTGTAATTTGAAAGGAGACGCTGTCACTGTTAAAGTAACAGTGTGGGTGTTTGGGAGCGGTAGAGGTGTGGGGGCTGAGATTTTGGTTTTGGGTGTTTCAGATGCAGGGCCGGCCAAGGCTGTTCAAGAACTTAGCTTTGATACCATGCTAAAAACTGATTTGGATGAAGAGCTTTCTGTCTCACTGCATATATATTCAGAAATTAACACATACAATATTTATATATGAGTAATGTTGGGGTTACATTGGTACCCCCACGTCTTGGGCCATGTCTGTGACGTGGCCCAAGACAAAACCTTTAAAAAATCAAAACAAAAAATTTAAAAGAAGAAATGAAGAGTAAAGATGATAGATGTAGGTGAAAGCGTAAGAATAAGGATGTAGATATAGCATTATTCTTTATATACAGCCCTCTTATACACACTGGCTTAGAGTCCTAACCCTAACAGAATTAGAGTTCTAATCTGACTTCTAACTTCAGACTAACGTCCTATACTAACTCAACTACTGTTACATTTATGATTGGATAATACCCATTATCCGCAGCCCATGGGGATTATTTTTGCCGATTTACCACAATGTTTCCTTCTTGTATCCAATAGCAGGTAGTTTAGTTTATATGTTACTAGAATAGTTAGGTGCTGAGTGGTTAGTGTTTTTGATAATCTAGACCTTGGTGGTCTATTTCAAGATAGTTTCTGCTATAGGACCTCTTAATTCGGCCACTACTGTTCATGTGATCTCTATAAATAGAGAGGCTAGGGTATAGACTAAGCAAGCCACAATAATAAAAGCAAGTAAACTCTAAAGCTTTATGTTTTAATTCAGTCTGAATTTTACCATAAATTTCAACATAGTACAGAGCTTGTTTGATCTCTTGGGCCTCTGATATTTTCTTTATTTCTCTTTCCTTCTCTTTTTCATTCCCACTCAACCATCAGAATTTTGGAATCAATTTCAGAACGCTAGAGGGCCAAATTGGAGAGTTCTGTCTGTATCGTACAGATACTGTGTGATATAAACTTATGTTGTTGCTTGGGTTTGGTCATTTTTTTATCTTCTGAAGTCATTGGTGGGTGTTTGGATCAGATTGGTAGCTGTTTGGCTGAGGTGGACCCAGGTTAGTGGTGTTAGTTCCTATTCGGCTGCTACTTTGGCACTGGGGAAAGGTGGCTTGGTTATTTGTTTGGGTTGTTTTGATTCTGCTTGGCTGCTGGAGCGTTGTTTTGTGGTAATTTGGTCCCAATGTGTTGCTGTTTGGGACTGGTATAATGATTTGCTGATGGAAACAATGGCAGGAGATGCTTCATCTGAAAAAGTAGTAGCAAAATTTGTTACTGAGCATGGTGATCATTCATCTTATACCCTAATCCTAATCTCTCAACATAGGGGTCAACATCTTCTCTCTGTTCTGATTGATGCCTAGCGATCCCTCATCACCTCTTTTTCTCTAGTTCAGCTTTGAAAAAGAAAAATTGCCTGGAATCATAATTATCTTCTAGTTCACAAAGTAGTAGCCCTGTTCATAACCGTTCCCAGGTGAGGCATATTGATCTCATGCTTCTTTTGGAGTGGAGAAGTGAAGGTTGTATTCTCACAAACTACCAAAAAAAAAAAAAAAATGATCCAAGTGATCGAAGTAATTGTAAGTCCAAGGTAGAAGAATTGTGGTGAGGTAATTGCAGCCCAAGTGGGCATACAACTCTTGTGAGAATGTGCCCAGGAGTTGCGGCCAAAACAGCTGCTGTAAAGGGTGCACAGAGGTGCAACACTGTCCCAAAATGTCTCGATCAAGGTGTTGGTTTCAAACACGAAGAAAAGTTGTGGTTCTCTAGAGCTTGTTGCTTAGGGAGAGTAGGGACTAGCTGTGGTGCCGAGCCCCTAAAACTTTCTGTTGTTGGTGAAGGGGCTGAGACAGCTGAGTTGCCTGGTTCCTAAAAGTTTCAAATGTAGTTGTAGTTGTAGTTGTTTACTACAAAGTTGTTTCTTGCTGCAAGTTGCTGTAATTTCCTAAAAGTTTCTGTTGTAAGTGTTGTAACAAAGTTGTTCGTTGTAAGTTGTTGGTTTCACTACTGCAAGTTGCAATAGTTTGATTTAAAGTTGTTCGTAGCACCAAAGTAGTTCTTTGCTGCATGTTGTAAAGTTCATTGTGGTTCATTGGTTGTTGTTAAATAGGAAGTTTTTGAAATCCAATACAAGTTATGGTTTGGGGAGCCAATCATGTTACACATTGTCACGGTTCAGTCTCTAAACGCAAGGGTCAACATCTCTCTGTTCTGATTGATCCCTCCCTCTTCTGGTTGAGACTTAACCAAAAAAAAAGCTTGTTGACCTTAAAGGAGACTGACCATACCAGTTATACTCATGTTTCTAGTTCACCTTGCATCTTGTGTTTCTGAATTCATAGCAATCAGAATCGGCTAGGAAAGAAAAGAAAGAGATAATGGCAGCTTGATCCCTAACCCTAGTCCATCTCCAAAAAGGAAAAAAACTCCCGCTCTGTATTTCTACAGTTTCTGTTTCTTCTCTTCCACTTTTCCTCACTGTCAAACTCCACAAGCCACCACAAACCATTAAAAAATAACTCATGCAAAACTAGCAAATAGATGATTGACAAAGAAAATGAGAGACCTGGCCAGAAAACAGGATCCACACCAATCTGCAACTGCCGAAATGATTGTGTCCAAAATAGATGCAATTGGATGTAGGTGACTGCAGTTGCAGCCAGAGTGAGCATGCTAGTCTGGTACAAGCATACCCAAGAGTTGCGGCAGAAAGAGTCACTGCAGAGGGTGTGCAGTTGCCGTTGTGTCTTGATCGAGCTGCTGCTGATCAGGGAGCTGTGGTTCTTTTCAAGAAAGCTGTGTTTCGTTTGGGGACAAGTTTTTATCACGCTGCAAAAGCTATTTGAAGTTGTTTGTTACTGCAATTCAGAGGTGAAGTTGCAGTTCAAGTTTGTACCCTGTTCGTTGAGCTGGGTTGTTTAATTTGTAACAAGCAGAAAGCTTAGGGAGCTTCTAGCTTGAGGGAGAGTGTTAAGAAGTGTTACAGAGTCTGTTTTCTTCGTGTATGTGCTAGCAGGTAGTTTAGTTTAGGTGTTATTAGATTAGTTAGGTGTGGAGTAGTTAGTGTTATAGTTAATCGAACCCTAGGTTGTCTATTTCAGGTCAGGTTTTCTGCTCTTATCTATATATTATCTAGGAAGCTAGTATAATTAGGTCTCTATTTTACTGTAAATTTTAACATGATTGAACCAAGCTTGTTTTTTGGTATTCCCACTTTTCTAGTTTATAATAATCTACTTAAATTTTGGTAGGAATTAAAGCATGGGGAGTTTGTTCGTGTGAGGACAGTTCACCTCAATGGGAAGCCACGAGTCCTAACATTGAAGCAAGATTTGCACTACTGGCCTACATGGGAGCTGAGATTTGATCCAGACACAGCAATTTGGCATCGTAATATAATCAGGGCTTTGGACTGCAGTAGTGTATGAGAAGCGTATAGTTTCGTTAAGAACATTCGTATGGAAGATACAGCATAGGGGGAAGACAACCTTTTGGGTTCAGACTATGGATTTGGTGGTGCTGCTGAATTACAGGTTTGACAAAGTATAAGGCGTTAAATTCAGCTAGCAGATTTATTTAAATTATGTATCTTATTATTTATTATTATACTCGTAGGTTCATTATGTACTGGTTATAACCTACCATAGCTTGGATAATAAATGATTTAATGAATATAAGTTGTATCAATTATTATTCCCCTGATATTAATAATAAATAAGCTTTTATATGTTTGTCCATTGCTTGTGAAGTCTCCCTCCTCCCCCCCCCCCAACTCCTTCTCTCTCCTCCTTTCCTCCTCACTTGGAGAAAAAAAAAAAAAAACAAATCTTGCTTTGTCACAACGTAAACTTGATATGCGGAAGTAGGAAATAATTTTGCTATTTTTTATGTTGGAAGTTTGGATTCAATTTCCAAATTTATGCAGCTATATTTTACGTGTACCATAGTGAATTTTTCTCCTCTTCTATCTTTCCTCTGTCATTTCTGTGTGCTTTTTGTATTGAAGCTAAAATTGCGATAGCCAGCTTGCAATTGTTAAGGGCATGACTCTGAAGTTACAAATCCATGAGTAATATAAATCTTTATCTCACAGATCATTTACTTGTAAAAGACATAAGATTAAATTTAATAAATTTAGAAAGTGAGTGATCCGTTATCAGGTGCAAAAATTGGAGAAATGATATGTTTACATAAATTCTAATGCACAGATTTTTATATTCTCATTTATTTTTTTTTCTTTTTAAAATTTTTATCTCACATGTAAAGAATGTACGCAGAAGCTATAAGGATTACTCAAAAATTGGGTCTCTCCGTCTTTCACTAAACCAGATATAAATATTCTACATACTTCTCATCTTTACTACCAAATGAAACCCATTGTTGATGAAAGGTAGAATTAGAATGCATATGTTCTTCAAATTTTTTTGTTGAATTTAAGTGGGTTCTCATTTCTAAATGGCTTGCGTGTGGGAGCCCTATAAAAGTTATATTGCATTTTTCTTTTTTATATATTTTAGTATTTGGTATATCAGGGAGTCATGTTATCAGTTATTATTAGAAAAAGTCTAATTAGTTACGGCCTACGCATATAAGTTAGGGATATGAATTTCTTTGCAAATTATTAAGAATAGCGTGGGAATTGTGGAGAGATGGCAGGTTCCTTTTTTTTCCTGAAAGGGCAAATCTTTACCCTTCCAAATCATGGGATTGAGATTCCGTGTTACCTAACTTTAATAATTTTTTTATTTCTTTCTATATTTTTCTCCCACTTGTGTGGGTTCAATTGTCAAATAAAAAGATTAAAGAAAAAAAAATCTCCAGTGACTATATATAGCATATCAGAGTTAACATTCTTCTCTAATTCCATTAGTTTAGAAAGGGAAAATCATGTGAACAGTGACTCAGACTTACACTGAAAAGAGAGGATGCATCTTGTGTTGCGGATTCCCTTCATGTAGAGAAAATTTTAGAGAGAAATAAAATATAAAATTAAGAGAAAAAAATAAAATAAAAATTCATGCATTAAATTATAAAAAAGATAAAAGAAATTATTAAAATAAAAAAATCAGAACAATTAAATCCAACATCCTCAGGATATAACAAAATCAACTACAGTATAAAAGAGAATAAGATGAGCCCAGCACAAGTGGGTAGTGCGTTGAGATAACTGTCAATTAGAAGAAGTAATCAGATGTAATATGTAGCAATGTAATTGTATAGCTCTATAAAATATCAAAGAAGAAAGAAATAGAAAAAGGAAGAAATAACCAGTTTTGCAAATCATCTCTTCTCTCGATTCTGTCTGGAGCCCGTGCAAGCTGGAATTGCCCAACGAGTTTGGTCCACCAAAAATTTGGCATCCTCATCATGGAAATCCTAACCCGTAAAATAAGAAACTTATTTGCAACAATTGGTTCATGATATTATGCAAGTTGCAGTGTCCCGAATAAGCCTGCACCAGGCCGCTCTTTGATGCGTAAATCATCCATTGGCATCTCAAGCCAATCCATTACAGGTGATGGTTCAAGATTCAAGTATTTTGGAATTTTTTTAGTTCTGACTGACTGAATGAGCATTGCTTAAAGGTACTTTGGGCTAGGGGTGGGTATTAGGTGGAGTGGTTTGGGTTGGGACAAAATTTTTTTAATCTAGTTAAACTCAATCCCTTATTTAGTTGGTCTAACCTCAGCCAAAATAATCCTTTCAACCAAAATTTTTGGGTTAGAATAACTCAGTTTCATTTGGGTGGGTTAGTTCGGGTTAGGATGGATTGAAGAGCATACATGAGGCGAGCGGGGACAAGCCAACAATGTTCAATCAACTATTGATGACTTAAAGTCTCGAAATATAACGATTAGACGAGAGAGGGATCGAGACGGTTCAAATGAGATGGGGGGAACTGGGGGGGTCGGCGTCGACTGTTGGAGACGATGAGATAACGGACAAGATTCATTGCTTGTAAGAGAGGGAGTCAAGGGATAAGGGAGGACCGAGGAGTAGCACTGGAGCCGTGGAGCTGCTTAAGAAAGATTTAGGCAAGCTATGAAACGACATTGTTTTGTAGCATCATAAAATAAATATATATTATCTACAAAACGATATTGTTTTGTAGCAGCAGAATATATATATATATATATATATGTAATTTTTGTTGGGTTAACGTGTCAACCTAATGGGGAAGGGACACAAATCTAGCCCCACCCAATTTACCCTATCTTAAATTAAAATATTATATTATATTTATTTGACCCTATCTTAACCCAGTTCAAATTTTTCTTTTTACGGTTTGAGACGAGTTGAAATAGTATAACGCGAGCCCATGTCCACCCCTACTTTGGGCAACAGAACTTCCATCTACGAAGATCTCATTATTGATAAGTTTCTTGCACAACCACCATAGTAGCACTAAGGGGAAGTGATGACGCCTCCGTGGTTGGATGCAGAGCTTCAGCAACACTTTCCTCCACAAATGGGCCAAAACGCTGCATTAACGGAGCCAAGCCAGGGCCATCCTCATAGAATGACGAAGTTGGAAATCTTTGAGATTCTGATGCTTCATGGAATTTTAAAGAATTTATTTGCCTTATAGATGTAATTTAATTACAGGATCTGTGGCATCGAAACGCGGAAGTTCAAGTTTGACAGCACATGCTTGACAGTAATTTGAAGAACCTGATGAATTACCAGATTCCAATGGATAGTCACACTCGGATTAAATGAGATCGGGTGTGGTCCGGTTCCGGTGGGCTGAAATTGGACTCATCCCAACCTGTACTTAGCCTTATTTGTGTTAGAATATATATTGTACTATATTTGTGATTGTCGTTTATTTTTACAAGGAAGGACAACTGAATATATGAAAAGGCTATGAATAAAAAAGAATAAAGGAATAATATATATAGCAATGCTCATTATATTTGTGAGAAAAACACAAATTTATTTCCATGTATTGGAGTAGTACTTAAAGTTTTAAATTTTGTCACATACGAGTTTTAATATACTATATATATATATATATATATGTATTGAAGTTCATACTATCTTTCTCTATTACAATTGTTGCTTTCACATCAACTTCTAGTGCAGGTGGAAGAATAATAAACTAATATCAATAATTTTTAGGAGCAAATACTGTAAAAATATTGCTTTATAAAAGTGACAAATTTTGAAATCTGTATGGAATTAAGAAAAAAATGAAAACTGAGTTAAGGTTTTATTATACATGAATAGGTTTAGAATGCAAGTACAAATATACAAGAATTCCTAATGCTAGGATAGCATTCTACAAATGCTTTTTAATTTTTTTTTGAATAGTTTATAAATAGATTGATCAAGTACTTTAATTATTAAATATAACAAATTTCTTTCATATTAACAATATTTAATATTCAATATAATCTTACAATAGTTTGATAATACGTGAATGCTTATTATTAAATTTATAATTTATGAAATAGCTATTTGTATTTTATATATATTCATGAATTAATCAAACAAACTTCAAACAAGGATGAAACTAATAAAACCTTTCAAAAAAATAATAATAAAACCAAGTTCAAATAATCTAATTGATATTTGGTTTGAACTCATTCTACTCAAACTTAAATAAAACTAAATAAAATATTTACAAAGATACAATACTTATTCAAACTCAACTCGACTATAACCTTGAAGACAAGTAAGAAACGCAAAATAATAAAAATTGTAAAATATAATTGATAATTTTGGGCATGCTCTCCTAAATGTTTATAAAATTCATTTTAGTGCCTGTCACTTCGTCTTTTAATTGCCATCGTGTGGGGTAGTTAGTGACACTGCTCCCAGTTGCCGGGCACATTGAGTATTTCTTCTTAGGCAGCACATTGTACTTGCCTAAATTCATAAGATAAATTTTCTATATATAATTCCTTTTGTTTTATAAGCTTACCATGACCATAAAATTTCATTTTTATTGTATATAAATTATTAGCCTCTGTATACAGATGGCGAAGCTAGTTATCAAATATTCACCAATAACAAACATAGGACTATTCATGTATACACAAACATATTACATCCCATCACCAATTGATATACACATGAAAAAAGCATATATAATAAAATACAATACATAAAGTCTCATCGTATTATGTGAGACTAGTTATATGAATTAAATAATATTATTTAGTTATATTAAAAATTAAAATTTCAAAAATACCATTTATCATAAAATATATTTTAATAATTTCTCTAAGTATCCTTTTTAATAATCCTTTACTCTTTTCATTTAATTAAATACCATATGATTGACTTTTCTTACTAGGGAGCCTCTAACAGTTTTTTTGGTCATCCTTTACTCTTTTTTATTTAACTAAATACCATATGATTGACTTTTCTTACTAGGGAGCCTCTAATGGTCTTTTTTGCATTGTTTAAATCAATGTAACAAAGTTTTTGTGATTTTCTTTTCAATAAATACAATATCAACTTTCTCTTAAATACAATTATTTTAAATTTTATCTTTTTTTTATATCCACTTATCCATCTTAACATTTCATTCCTGCTACTTTCATTTTTTTGTTGGCCGTTTAATACCTAATTTTTACTACCATAGAACATAACTAGTTTTGTAATACTTTGGTAAAATTTTTCTCTAAACTTGTTATGTATTTTGCAATCACAAGTAATTCCCAATCGAGGCTTTTCTTTATTTCAACTACCCAACTTGTATTTTGTATATCATATCTTCATCAATATATCTTTGTAATATTGAGTCAAGATATTGAAATCTTGACACTTGTGATACGATATGCTCCCAAATTTTTACCTTTAAATAATTACTAACTTGTCTCCTTCTAAATTTGCACTTCATATACTCTATGTTACAATTACTTAAACTGAAATCCTTTATCCACACCTCAAGTGTAGAATTAACTTCCTCTCTAGATTCCTCTATCAAAATCATATTATCTGCAAAGAGCATATATTTCAGAACTACCTCTTAGATATGCTTAGTAAGTACGTCCAATACTAATGTGAAAATGTATGCACCTAAGGATGAGTCATAGCGCAAACTTATCTTTATGGGAAAATCTTCTATCACATCTCTGTGAGTTTTACACTTGTTGTCCCATCATACTTACACTTCCTTTATAGTTTAAATATAATTGATACAAGCATACATATAGTAACTTGAAGTTAGCCTTCTATCAACCACGAATCTAGCCCAGTCTACATCTATAAAAACTTCAACAAATCTCCTTTTGCTCTTCTTAAAGAACAACCCTTTACTAAGAGCCCCTTTCAGAGACCTAAGCATCTTGTATATAGCACCAAGATGTTTTTTTTTTTGGAGAGTGCATAAAATGACTCACTAAGTTGAAAGTAAAGGTGATATCCAATTATGTGTGGAAGAGGTAGATTAGTTTATAATACTTTATAGATTTGCAAAAATACTTTATTTATTTATAATACAATTATTTTGATATTAAATACTTATTTGTTATTTAAAATAAATATGCAAACTTGTATGCCTATAGGACAAGTTTTACATACATAGGTCTTAACTTACTTCACCACACATGTCTATAATTTAGTTAAGACTTTGTTTGAATTGTTAACTAAATTAGGTTAAACCAAGTTTAATGCAAGGTAGACCACATATCTTTGAGAGGTCACTTAGCTTATTTTTACTCTTGTATATTGGTAACCTACTTGAAAAGGAATAATATAATTGTGAGCAATAATGACAAACAAATGTTGAGCATTTCAAAAAATTAAAAGTTTGTGTAGGTAGGGGTGGACACAGGTTGAGTTGGCTCGAATTTGAGTCATAAAATAAAAAATTGAATAAATGTGGAGATTGTAGGAAGCTTAATTGATTCTGAACACGAGTTCTTGAACCAAAGATCTTGGATTTCTTTGGTTACAACAACATTGGGTAGGTTAAATCAAGTCAAAAATTTATAAATGAAGTCATTTTCAATCTGCCAACATTCCCAAAAATTGGATTCACAAAATGGGTAGTGAAGACGTGCAAGGGGATCAAAATATGGCATTCATAAATAGACTTGTCATTGGAGAAGAAGTTCAACATGGACAACAAAAGCATCGTTGTATGTGAAAATGGTACAAAGGTACTTATCTTCCTCTGGAAAATCACAAATGGCAAGCCACAGATTTGAAAAGCACAGAGTGAGAGCACATCATTGGGATACCAACTTTGTTCTATCCATAGATCAACAATCACACATCACTGGGACACCAACTTTATTCTACCCACAGATCAACAATCACATATCATTGGGACACCAACTCTGTTCTACCCACAGATCAATAATCATGGATCACTAGGATACCAACTCTGTTGTATCCATAGATCAACAATTGCACATTACTGGGGCACCAACTCTATTTTACCCACAGATAAACAATCGCAAATCATTGGGTACTAACTCTATTCTACCCACAGATAAACAATCGCACATCATCATTGGGTACCAACTCTATTCTGTCCATAGATCAACAATCACACATCAGTGGGACACTAACTCTATTCTACCCACTGATCAACAATTGCAAATCACTAGGACACCAACTCTATTCTACCCACATATCTACAAACTATGATGATCCAATTGCACATAATCAACTCTATTCAGGTGTTGGGTATAAAGAGGGAAGAAGAACTCAGGGGAAGAGAGATTTGACTCAAGGGCAAAAAGAGTGAGAGCATATAGAGGTTGCACATCAAGAATCATTGAATGAAGCTATGGAAAATGTTCTTGGTTAGGAATTTGCAATAAAAATGATAAATTTTAACACATATTGGAAGTTATTTAGTCAGATCTGAGTTGCAAAATCCAAAATTGACCTAACTTGCATAACTCTACATCAAATTGTCTTCTCAACTTGATCCAACTATTTTCATCTTTTACATTGATTTCAAGTGGGTTAATTTAGGTGGCCCTATGTATAGGATCTTTAAAAAGAAGGAGCTTAGCATCACCTAAATATGAATATGTTTGTTGGATTTATCTAAGAATATGTCAAACTATTAAAAAGTGGGTAGTAAATGGTAGAATTTTTTAGTATCTCAGTTTAGCCTATAAAATTTAATAAATATAATAGTTTATATTTTTTAAGTGAAAATTAACTAAAATTTAGTTCACTGGAATAGCATATATTTATTAATTTAATCAAAAATCTAACTATATAAATATTTATCTAAATAGAACCTAAATTTTATATTAGATTAAATTTTATTTAAACTTAAGAATAAGGCTACTCTATTAATCAATTGCATAATATTTTTTCAATTTTGCT
This sequence comes from Dicorynia guianensis, assembly GCA_037013595.1. Lineage (NCBI taxonomy): Eukaryota > Viridiplantae > Streptophyta > Magnoliopsida > Fabales > Fabaceae > Dicorynia > Dicorynia guianensis. The sequence continues at coordinate 14,564,199 of JASUAB010000002.1, read as the reverse complement.
ACTCTTATAAAATATCTCTTATTAAACACTGACAAAAAACATAAATAATTGGACTTGAATCCACTACATCAAAATTCCATACATAAGTGGGTCCTAACCCTACATTGGTGGAAATGAGCCTCATTTCTTATATTATTTGTGTGGAATTGGTATACTATATTTTGTGAGACTACCATAGCTCATATTTATAACTTTAAATGTATGTGATATATAATTGCCTGCAAAGTCACATGCTTAAATTTAAAATATACTATTTTTTCAAGCTAAGCCACAAGATTTTTTTTTTTGAATTTTTTAGCCATAACTTGGATAGATTTTATTATTTGAGGGACTTAGATTAGTTACAATCAGTACAAATCAGTTTGAACACTAGAAAAAAATAACTAATTTTTTTTGAATTTTGTAAATCCATAAAAGTATTATTGGTTGCCATGGTCCCATCAAGTGGAATGATTTAATTTGTGGATCAGTGCAAGCATTTGACAAGAATTAATTAAAATACTAATAAGGTGTTTGTTTAGTGAAAACATTTTAACTCTAGATATTCTTGTTGGAATAAGAAAAACTGTTAATGCTCTAATTCTTGAATATATATCATTTGATAATTTAAGTTGTTGCTACTTGACTACTATTGAGTTCAATAAAAGAAAAATTGAAGTATCTCAAAGTGAGTTGAATTGTTTATGATATTTATAAATTATATATCAATTGCCCGGTAATTTGTATATTTCCTCAAAGTGAATTAATGTATGGCAGAAATTAATTAACCTAGTGTGGTAGTAGTGCAAAAATTGAGAGAATCATCAACCCTTGAGTTGATGAACATTCAAAAAAGGTGATTGTCATTTTCTTTCATCTAGTTTTCTACTTGTTTGAGTTTTTTCCCTTTTGATTTCCTTGTTTATAATTTCTAAGACAACATTTTCCTAGGTTGATAGCATAACATTTAATATATAGGTGCAGAAAATTTTGGTATACCATGTCTTTACAAATCATGTCACCTTTTGGGCTTAGTTAAGGATGTTTAGGATTTTGTCGATTAATTCAACAAAAAAAATTGTTACTTTGTAAAGGGCGAATTACAAAAGAGTTTTTATTTGGAGATAGAGTCCCCTCTTCCGTCATATAAAAATCTATGAGTTACTTTCTCTTAGTTATTTAGTAACTATAACAACAATAATAAACATAGCCTTACTTACTACGTGGGGTCGACTATATGGATTAATGACGTCATTGAATTCTATTCAAAATCAAGTTTTTGGAAATATTATTTAACTAAGTATCCTTTTTAATAACCTCTCTAAGTGTCTTTTTTGGTCTTCCTCTACATCTCTTGATTGATCTAAAAACCATTCAATCAACTTTTCTCATTGGAGCATCTAGAAGTCTTCTTTGCACATGTCCAAATCATCATAACTAAGTTTTTGTCATTTTCTCCTTTACATGTGCAACACTAACTCTCTCATGAATACAATTATTCCGTATCTTATCTTTCTTGTTTGTCCACTTATCTACATTAACATTCTTATCTTTGCCACCCTTTTTTTGCTCTTATTGACCTTTTAAAGCCTAACACTCACTATCATAAGCATAGTTAATCTCATAACAATTGGGTAAAACTTTTATTTAAGTTTGCTACATATTTTGCGATCACAAATGACTCTTAAGGCTTTCTTCATTTCATCCACCCAGCTTGAATCATGTGTGTAACATCCCAGCAATCTCTCTATTACTTTGTAAAATCAATCTAAGATATCAAAACTTTGCCACTTGTGATATACTGTGTTTCCCAATTTTTATCTCAAAATCATTATTTACTCACATCTTACTAAATTTGCACTCCATATACTCTGTTTTATTCTTGCTTAAATGAAAATCCTTTGATTCTAAGGCTTTTCTCCACTCCTTCAATTTACAATTAACCTCCTCTATTGACTTTTCTACTAGAACTATATCATTTACAAAAAGCATACATTTCGAGACTACATCTTGGATATGCTTAACAAGTACATCCATCACTAAAGTAAGAAGGTATAGACTTAAGGATGAACCTTAATGCAAACTGATCTTTATGAGAAAGTCTTCTGTCATCCCTCCTTGGGTTCTCACACTTGTTGTTGCCCTATCACATATATCCTTTATAGCATGAATATAAGCGATATGAACACCCTTCTTTTCCAATGCCTTCCATAGGATTTCCCTTAGTACTCTATCATAAGGTTTTTCCAAGTTAATGAAAACTATATGCAAGTTTCTATCTAATTTGGTATCGTTCTATTAGACTCCATAAAAGATATATGAGTCTCTTTTCTTATTCTGTGCTCAATCATTCTTTTCCAAAGTTTCATAGTATAGCTCATGAGTTTAATCCCAGCTAGTTTCCACAATTCTAAATATCTCCCTTATTCTGTTAAATAGGTATTAAAATACACTTCCTCCATTCATTTGACATCTTTTTAGACCTTGATATCTCATCGAACAACTTAGTAAGCCAAAAAATACCTTTCTCTTCCAAACACCTCCGAACCTCAATAGGTATGTTATCAAGGCCTATAGCCTTACCAATGTCCATCTTCTTAAGTGCTTCTTTCACCTCAACTTCCCAAATTTTATGATAAAAAGCAAAGTTTTGATCCTCCTCTTGAGTAGTTAAACCTTCCATATCTATACTTGTTGTCTGCTCCTTATTGAAAAGCTTGTAAAAATAACTCCTCCATTTTTTTTGATATATCCCTTTACTATCAAGACTTTTCCCTCTTCATCCTTAATGCATTTCACTTTGTCCAAATCACTTGTTTTCCTTTTCCTTTCCTTAGCAAGTTGTATATTTGCCATTCTTTATTCTTTGTTCTCAAAACTTAATAAAACTCCTCAAATGCTTTAGATCTTGCTAACTACTTTCTTTATCTTAGTTCTAATTGATTGATCCTTATCCCAATTTTTTGTATTGTTACCAAGATGTAGGGTTGTTAAAATGGGTCGACCTACCCCGGTCCATGTAAGCCTGCACTTAAGTGGGGTAGGGCTGGTTAGCCCACATAATTGGTGGGTTGAAAAACTCCAACCCAACCTGCCCCATGGCGGGTTGTGGATTAAGAGGGTCAACCTACCAATAATTAAAAAAATTATTAAAAATTGGAATTTATGAAGTTTTGCTCGCTATTGCTTGAATAAATGCAACTAAAGCTTCAACCAAAGGAATGGGAAAAGTAAAAGTACAACCTGATCCATGCTCCATTCAAAAAACATCATGGCAATAAGTACTAAATAAGATAAATTTCTTCTATTTAATTAACAAATTACCTCACTTATGCTCCATGCAAAAAAAATAATAAAAATTGATGGCAACTCCTGGACCTATAGAAAACATATGGCACAAAGCCTGTGAGTTGTCATCAAAGCTTAATTCTTGATCATCCTAGAGAAAGTTGGTTCTGGTAACTATTTCAAGTTTTGTATCTTGACATTGCTAAATGCTAATGGGACCGAAACATTCTGTAAAGAAAAATTCATAAATATTAACCTTTGGCATAAGATGTATTGATTGATTCAGGACCTAAGAAAACATTATTTGTTGAAGACAAATAAAGCAGTTATTTTCTTTACCTGAATTGGAATCATCAAAGAGCTTAGAACCTTTGAGGACATACTCATTTCCACGAGCTAGTAGAATCAGATCATCTTCACAGAGATTGTGCCACACAAATCCACTCTTGTAGCTTCTGAATTACATAAAGACCAAACACACAAACCTGCTGTTGTAACTAGTTAATTACCTGGTCAAGTGAAACTGTGAAATAACTTGATGCTAGACTTTCTACAAATTCAAAATAACAAGGGGATTCAACACACAAACGATAGCTGTTTAAAGTTGCAAAATAGCTTTAAATGGAAGAAGTGCATAAGAAAATTATATCCATGAATGATGAAGCAAACATAAATCACAAATTAAGCTCAAAAAAATATCCTATTATATAAAACTACAGTCCAAACATTTGTCATAGTTTGTTCTTCATAATATTCATAGTAGTCCATAATTGGCTTCTAACTCTCGCCAATTAGATTTACCTACATCACCAAATTACATACACACATTAACATAATAATTAAAATGTAGTATCAATATAGTAACTACCATAAATAAGTAAAAGTAATAACCCACATCATCTTCATTGTCTTGCTCTTCATCTTTATCAAGTAGTTCATAAGGAGTATTTGAACCTTTTTTTGACAATGTTGTTTTAACCTTTATTGCATCTTCATCACCATCTATAACCAAGTAAATAATTAAGGTGATTATAACATTGTTGGACTGAATATAAGTCTTGAATTAAATAATGAACAAGTTATAAACAAAACAATATTATCATTAAAGGAAAAATCATGCAACTAGTTACGTGCACAAATAAGAGCTTCAACTTTTTTAGGAAGGATACAACTTCTATATTTATTAAGCACATGAGCACTAATAGAAAAAGCTAATTCTGATGCAACTATAGTAATAGGAATAGCTAAGACATCACAAGCCATTACTAATAAGATTAGAAAATGATGCTTATTCATCTTCCAATACTTCGATACATCTAAATCTTCAAAAAAACAAAATTCAAGCTTTGGTTCCTCCAAATAGAGATCCAATTGAGATTTTCTAGCATTTGTCACAGTTTGGCTCTTAAACATATAAATTTCCTACATTAAATGAAGCTCAAGACAATTAATAAACAAATTAGATATATAAATATATAATTAATATGTGCAAAAAATAGTAAAGAGATTAATTAAAGAAAAAATAACTACAAACTTACATCAAGAATTTTCTTGCTTTTATTCAACCTTCCTCCCTCACTTGGTCTAGGTGTAAGTGAAATAGAAGATTGAGATTGAGAAGAACTTGATGCACTAGAAGAGTTGGCATATTGTTCAAAAAGCTTGTATAACATTGTCCTCACATTTGTAATCTTGTCTTGACAAGTAAAGGCATCAACTTTTGAGTAAAAATACTCTAGCATTGCAAGCTTTATGCGTGGGTCAAGAATAGTCTCAACTGTAAGAACAATGCTATAATCACTCTAGTATTTATCAAACTTTTCTTTCATCTTCTAACACATGTCACTGATTACCAAATCTTCATTTTCCAAGTTTTCCAACAATAAACATTCAATCTTCCATACTTGCATAAAATACAAATTAGAAGTAGGATAAGAAGAACCAGAAATCAAGTTGGTAATCTCATAAAATGGCTCTAAGAATTCACATATTTTCTTTCCTCTTTTCTACTTCTCATTTATGATTCCTATCAACTACCTTAAGAGAAGTAAAAGCCTTTTTATATTTGATGGCATTGTCTAACATCATATATGTTGAATTCCAACGATGAACACATCCAAACATAAGCTAACATTAGTGTCAATATTACCAACTTGTTGCACACATTCTTCAAATTTTAAAATCCTACTCTCTGAACCTTTCACATATTTCATAGATTCTCTAATTCTTTTCAAGGCCTCACTAGCTACTTTCAACCCTTCTTAAACAATGAGATTCAATATATGAGTAGAACAACGAACATGATAAAGTTCATCATCACATAATAAGCTATCATGCAAACACAATTGTTCTATTAGAATATCCTTGATACTGTTATTATTTGAGGCATTATCCAAAGTGAGAGAAAAAACTTTTTTCTCAATTCCCCATTCCTTTAAAAAATCATACATCTTGGTAGCTAGTTCCTCCCCAGTGTGTGAAGGAGGCATTTGAGCAAAATTAAGTATTTTGCTATTCAATTTCTAATTATCATCAACAAAATGAGTAGTCAAGCAAATGTAGCCCTCACTAGTGCAAGCAGTCCACACATCTGAAGTTAAACAAATTCTATTAGGAATCTTAGCCAACATTTGCTTAAGTTGCTCTTCCTCCTTTTTATAAATTTTATTGATATCAGCCATCACAATATTTCTAGAAACAAAAATGACATCGGGATTTATATACTTCACCTAAGCTCTAATCCCAGCATATTCAACAAATGAAAAGGTATGGTAGCAGCGCATAATTCACGTTGAATTTTTTGATCTATTTTCTTACTCCTTAATTTCATATCACCATCTATAATCATGTATCCTACATCTTGAAACTCAAGTATCTTGCACTTTGGCAAATGATGTTTCAATGTGGAAGTCCCATATTTGTGACCACCAATCTTATATTTAGCTTGACATGCATTACACTGTGCCCTTTCAATTCCATCTTTCCCAATCCCCAAATCTGTGAAGAAATTCCACACTTCAGAGGTTTGTTGTCTACTCCTTTTCTTTGTTCCACCTTCAAATTTATCTAACATAGACTCTTCAATTAAGACATCATCATCCAAATTAATAGATTCTATGACTCAATCAAATCAAATTCAGCTTCCAAAGCCCAATTGTCTTATCTAGGAAAAAAACAAACAACAAATTCAGAAATATACAACAAGCACAGAATTACAAATTTTGACACAATAATAGGTAATAAAAATGAGGCTTTAGTAAAGCTCAAAAAGGCCAAATCTAAATCCATCATGAGATAGGTGATACAAGCCACAACATTCTTAGACATGGTAGAAGAAGGTTGCCAGTTCCAATTGATTTCTAGAATAAGGGTTTAGAAAGTGAGATTGAACTCGTATCAAGCTATTTATGTTGGATACTTCCAAAGCACAATAGGAACAACTTAACCACACAAAGACTTTAGGTTGTTTGGATTTAAATTAACATGTCCTTAAAGAAGTGGATAAAGCCCATGTCTTAAATAAGTGGCCCAACAAGTTAAAAGCATATAGTACTATAGAGGTAATTAATTCTATAAAATTTTAACAGTTTAGTAGCATCAACCCAATATTAACAGACCCTACATGCATTGATATCAAAGAACCTGACTCAAACTCATTCTATTAAGAAAGAATCTCACTATTCTAAAAGTCACACTATAAATTTCAGTACCATGTAGAATACTATAATCTAGATAAAAACCATACTTGCCCTTAGGTTTCTTGAGACTGCGTTGACTTCAACAAGAAAATTTCTAAACAAATTTAACATCAATAACTTCTCAAGGCACATTTAAAACATTTTCTATACTAGTATCACACCACATATGCATTTAACTTGAGTGGAAAGACTACATTGCTTGGTACAAGACATGACAACATTATTCAATAACCATTGATAGGAATAAAAGTGAGCTTTGAATATTTGGTCGAAAGCTAACGCATATAATTAAGATTTTGAGCACCACACATATTATTATTGCCTAATAGATCCCAAAATATACAAAGCAAAATGAATAACAAGCTGAAAATTCAAAGCAAGAATTTCCTTATTTCACAACTTCTTTCAATGTTTTCTACACTTTGTGAACTATATTACTTCACCCAGTAACAATAACAACATCCATCTATGAATGTCAACTTGGTTGCACTATCTCATAAATGCATGCAGTATGTGATTAATTAAAGGGGGAGGGAACCATTTCAAAGAAAATTAGGAAAGCATAGTCTACAGAAAACTTATCTTGTTGTCAGGATAATAAAAAAATGGCATATTACAGATAAGAGCTATAGTTCTAAACAGAGTTGTTAGGATAATAAAAAAAAATTACCTTGCTGCAAGTCTTGCGACTTTGTGAGTCCGAGAATATGATTGCAAGTCTGCAATTGCAACTATGACTCTGCGCACTGGTTACAGATTAGGAACGATAGGAAGCAAATTGGGTGAGTAGTGCTTGGGACTGTAACTCTGCGACTGCGAGAGAGGAAAGTGTCAAGTAGGAAAGCTGAGAGGGAGTAGCGCTTGGGATTGGCGATTGGGATTGCAATTGCAAGAGAGGAATCTGAGGAAAGCGTCAAGTCGACGAGAGAGGGACTGCGATTGTGAATTTGGAGAGAGGAGTCTAAGACTCTAAGGAGAGCATCAGCTTCTACCTTCTAGACTCAATTGACTAGTGACTAGGTCACTCAAGACAAAAACTCGGGAAAAGAGGCCGGCCAGGGCTGTGCCGTGGGATGCGATGCGACGTGCCTTAGCATCTAAGTTCAATCGTTTAAGACAATTACACAAACAAAATGACAATGTTGTTTCAGACTCTCAGCAGGGTGCTATCGGGTCAAAACCCGTAGGTTAACCTGCCCCAAACTCGCTCCGACCTGCGAGTTATGCGGGGTGGGTTAATTTACCTGCGAATAAGTGGGCCTATTATATACTAACCCAACCCGCCCCTATGCGGGGCGGGGCGGGCTGGCTGAGTGGACCCAACCCATTTTGACATCCCTGCCAAGATGTAATGCTTTGAAACACTCTCTTTTATATTTAATCTTTTTTTGTACATTCTCATCCCTCCACCTAGACTCTTTACCTTTAGAGCCAAATCTTTTTAATTCGCCCAAAATTGATTTAGTTACCTTTCAAACCCCATTTGCTATCTCTCCCCACATAAGGTTGGCATATCCTTATGTCTTCCAAACTCTCCTCCATTAACTTTCTCTTAAACACTAATTGTTTTTCACCCTTTAGTTACCACTAACTGATCCTTGGGTTTATAACTTTTTGGATTTGCTATTTTTGACTCTTTACATGCATATCAAGGACCAAAACCTCATGTTGTATGATAAAGTTCTTACTTGATATAACTTTGCAATCCTTATAGATCCTTTTATCTGTATTTTGTACTAAAAGAAAAATCTATTTGCAAGCTTGAGACCCCACTCTTTTATGTGGTTAGGTGCTCCTCCATTTTTTAAAAAGAAAAAAGAAAAAAAAGGAAAACATTGTTCTCTACACATGGTTAATGTTCTATATGTGGTTTTAGATTTGGTATAGATCCTAGTTTTGTCTAACAGTACATGCTGCTCTACAATGCAATACAAAAGTGCAACAATGTAGTTAACACAATGGAAGTTAGCTACACCCCAAGTTGAGGCTAAATGCCCGCGTTCGAATTATAGAAGTCGTTTTTGTTGGAAGAGACGAACTGTTTAGTTCTAAGTATTGTGAATTAAATCTCATGATGCTTCAAAAAAAAAAGGTGCAACAATGTCGTTGGAAAACATAAACACATATATTAGAGTTTCAACTGGCATATTAAGACACAACAATTGATGGGTCCAAGGGACCAACAACTGGTAACTAAATTTGGCAATGAACTGAAAAGTTACAATAGTTTCTTGGAGGTTTCATTTGTAGAATGAATAGAAAAAGCTCTGGTGATAATCCTTCATCGCCACAATTTCTTACTGTCATATGGTCAGTACTGAGAAAACACTAAACAATCAGATTGTGTACCTTGGCACCTACCTCAGAACTCAGAATCAATAGTGGACACAAACAAATAACGTGGGAATACGGTGAGAAGTAAACGGGTATATCGAAGAGTTTTTTATAAGTAATGCCAAAAACTTGAATGCAATGGCTTTGGTATGCTCAGATTTGGTGCCTCAGAACTGGAACTGCCCTGGGCCTCAGTCAGTAGTATGTGCTGACACTTACCCGGGTACATGGGATACTTGAATGTTCGATTCCATCAAGCTTTCTTCTTCTGGTTTCTTTAATGCCTTAGAAATATATAAAAGGAAAGTTAAAAACCAAGGTAAGTGCCACTCAACTCAGTTCGCATCAACCATTCAATTTTTGTGCTATTCTAAAGTACTTCAATTTGGATCGAAGACTTGTAACTAAATTTTTACAGGTATAGTTTTCTTGGCTGAGCCCAGTAGTATCAAACTTCGAAGATTTTGAAGCAACAAAACTGATCTTTCTGGAAAGGTTTGGTACCATATCTGACTCTCATGATCCTATGTCTATATTTGCTGTAGAAGACAGAGGGAGAGCTGTTGCGGGGAGGAAGGGGGGATATGTACGGGGGAAACAATTTACAACATCTAGAACTAGTTTCTTGCAAGCAAGTCAATCCTCAATGATAATATCCCAGTAATGCTAGATGTATTGGAGGTTACTGCAGAATGAATGCAAAAAATTAAATAGTAAGTATTGGCTATTTATATATTATAACTATATTGTGTAGTATTTATGCAATATAATTACTTGCGAGAATTATTATTCTGTCACATGGATAAAACTTAAGTTTTAGTCTTTCCACATGGGAAATGGATTAATAAAGTGGGAAAGGAATGGGTAAATGACAAAGAAAGGACCAGAAAGGTTGAAAACCTAAGCTAACAACTACTTTTTGGCCAGCTTGGGCAACTTATACACACATTAATGAACTTCAGCAACCAAACCAGTTTTGAAAGAGACTTCCTTATTCATTTTATTTATTCCATTTCTCGCCTCCTCCACCCACTGAAGTACGTCAATCATTAAGTGAGATCAACTCATGTTCAAGTGATATTAATTCTGTTTTAAGTCTAAATCATCCACCGACAGCAATATTTTAAAAGTCAAGAAAAGAGTTGATGTAACACCAAATTATGATTATCATAATTAATAAACTTACTGTAGTAACCACTTTGACCAATCATATGGTGACCCAATCTGAACTGAATCACTGTTTGCCAGTCAAATGCTGATTTTCAATTGTTCTACATTACATATAATTATCATCAACTAATTAATAAGTTCATACCAGAAAAGACGCGAGCACATGGAAACTAAAATACAATAAAGATGAACACATATCGCCAAAAACCGCACATGAACAAGGTCGAGAAATTAAGCATTTAGACTATATTTCCTCGGACGATATCCCCTACCAAGTTCAAAGAATTCCACCTTAGCTTCATGGAGTTATCCAAGTACCATTGCTACTGATAATGCTCCCAAACCAGCCAAAATAAGCATCCCCGCAGCTCTGTCTTGGGCAGCAGAGTAATAGTAATTCCAGTTACATGGATTAGTCTGGCATACCTGCCCAGGCACACCAGCCACATAGATGAACCTTGGTGGCGGCGGCGACAGCTGGGGCGCGGGCGGTGGCAATGGATCACAATTCGTGGGACACTTCGGTGGTGGCGGCGGCGACGGAGTTGGAGGAGGGGGAGGATCCTGCTGGCCGCAGGGGTAAGCACATGGACACGATCCACACATGATTTCAGTGTCTGTAGGTGGCTGGTCTAATTTCTCAGAAGACCTGGCTTCAACTGGAGATGAAAATGAAATGCACAAAAAGAACAACAATACTGCAAACATTTTAGGACTCCAAGTCTCTGTTTGGGACGCCATTCTCTGAGTAGAGACTTTAGGATTGACCCCTGCCGAGCGAAGGAACAGAAAAAAGAGAAAGGGAATATAAGAGATGTGTAGGCTTTGTAGAAATGTTAAAGGCTTACATTTAATGCAGGGGTTGTGTGCTAAAGCAAAGGTCATCCATTAGGTAAGTGTGGTCACGTTGGAAATTGCATAGCAACAAGGGCGAGGGAGAATTGATGTAATCAGCTTGCTTGATGGTACTTCTGATAGCGAACTGCACGTGGTCGATGTAAATGTTGGGTACCTTGGTTGTCGACTCTGTCACGTGGTCGATGTAAATGTTGGGTACCTTGGTTGTCGATTCTGTCAAATTTAGTTTTTCTATTTTCACAAATTAAATTTTATGAAATATAAATATAATTTATTAAATTTTATATATTAAATTATAAAACTAATAAATTCAACATCTCTCCTAAAAATTTATAACAATTTAGTTTTCTCTCTTTTAGGTAGAAAAAAAAAAAGTTTCCTTCAAATTTGGGGTTGAGAATGGTAAATTCTGTATTAGTTTCTGGGGTGGTTTATTGAAAGCCAGAATTAAAAGAAACACTGAAAGGTTCCCCTTGCCCTTCCCTCAAATTGAGGTTGGCGCAAGTGGATCAGCCTCCCCCCTTACCCTTCCCCACAACAAAAAAAAAAAAAAAAAAAAAAAACACTGAAATGTTCCATTTGAATTTACGTGTCCAATTCCCTCTAGCCATAGAAGAATATTGGGGTCTTTATTCCCCTTTACTTCTGATGACATACAGAATATTTGCCTTTTGCATTCTGTGTTGGACTACTGTCCTAAGTGAGATGAACTGTAATAGCTCTTTCTTTAGGCTCTCTTATGCTATTCGAACTTGCAAGGCATTACATGAGGTAAGGTGGTCAGGTATCAATTGCAAAATAACTTGTAGCTGTGGACAATCTTATGATAAAAAATAAATTTCAAACTTTTCATTGTTTATATACTCATATCAAGGAAATGGATGCTTTATTATTTAGAATATGTGATTCTGATAATTTTTATTATTTTTAATAAATAACATCCTCATATGCTAAGTATAGTTAGCTCATTTCCTCTCACTATTTTTTCAACCATTTCAATTATTTTTTCCTCTTTCTAAAATTACCTGTTTTGAGGAGTGATAGTAAAAACTTCGGTCTTATATTTAATACTACAATCAATTCTAAAAATAAAAAGTGTTTGGGTTTCACCAATTTTTTAAAAAATATCCATATATATTTTCTATTAAGTAAAACCTGTATATTATATATATATTTAAGTAATTTTATTGAAAATCAAGTATATTTATAATGAATTCAAACCATCATACTTTCCTTTGTTTGCCGAGGTGACTGAGATATTAATTAATTAAATAATCAAATTCTATATTGATCAACAGTAGTTTTCAAGATAAAGTTGAAATCAAACTTTATTCTCTGTTCAACTGTAAAGCACAGAAGAGGCAGAAAATAGAATGAAGTTGCATCATAGAATGGCTGGTAATAGGGGAATAGAATGGCTTCTTATCTTTTGATAAAGTGGAAGCTGGCATTATTCTTCTTCCCCTTTGCGTAGCCAATTGTTGGCATCTTATTAATGTAGGCTTCAGCCTTCCACCAACTCTACCAGTTACATACTATCACATTTATTTATTTTTTGTGGGGTACTTTATTTTACTCCTTTTCAATTGAACTTCAAAACTATGTACCCCAAAATATGTCCTCTTCTTTCTCTTTCTCTGCTTAGAAAATATCCTACATTTTTTAATTAATTGAGAGGTGCATACTTATTAGTATAAAAATTATTAGTATAAAAATTTTGTTTAAACTATTATATAATATAAGCAATTGTATTTTAAATTTTAATCTAATTTATTCTTTTAAATTTTTATTAATAACTATATATATTCACTTACAGTAAATACTCTGCGCTTTAAAAGAATTGAATTTACGAATAGAGGATTCAAACTTCAATTTCCAGCTCGAGAAAAAACCATCATTCGGTGACAGCAAAATGCCATGCTTTGCTAATATATAAACTAAATATGAAGATGAAAAGCAATATCGTTCATTATCAAATATACATGAAATCACCGAAAAAAAATATACATGAAATCGGAAATCATTTTAGCCATCAGCAATACTGTTGATTTATTAAAATCACTTTTTTTGCTTAATTTAAAGTTTAACAAATAAAATTAGAGGTATTAAAATAAGTTGGTTTGCAATTGTAGTGTGTCAAAAATATTAACTGGCATATCCTCTTAGAGAGATAGGGTAGACTGGCCCATGAGTCACTACATTTCTTACATAAAAATATATCAGTTTACATTGACCTGCATTGACCCGCTTCTTAGGTAAGGTAAGTGGGGTGAACTAGCCCAATAGGTTTATCCCGCTTTGACGTCTCTAAATAAAATTGTAAAATCATTACTCAAAATGTTAGTTTCATCTAAATGTAAACCTTCCAAAAGTTTATTACTATTTGAATCCATAAATATGCTTAATTTTTAACTATTTTATTCATAATTATTGTATAGAAAAAAGTGAGGTGAATTGGTAACTGACATTTAATCTTTTGTAGCAAGATATTTTCGTCCATAGAGAGATTATGGTATTTTAACCGAGAAAGAGGATTTCTGTTAATACTTAACAGTTATTCGTCAATAAAATCAATAGTTTCGTCATTTTAGAGGATGATACTTAGATTTCTTTTAATTTGATTACACAAATTTATGACTAAATTTTACTCCATGATCATAACTAAATTTCAACATATATAATGGGTTGCATCCTTTTGCAATTTAAACAGAACCCATTTGAATTTATCTAATGTTTGTCCTTTTCTTGTGCTTTTGTTTCTAATTAAAAAACTAATTGGTGTTTCATATCAAATAATCGTTTCACTTGTAATGATATGGGTAAAACAGTGACACTGATCTGAATCTTGTCACTGAAGAGAAAATAGAAGAGGGAGCATCTTATGAATAACTCTATGGTTCTACATTTTATTAGGTTTTTTTTATGAGATGTTTTTACAATATTATTGAATGTGAAATTATCACTCGAGACATAAAACTAAATAATTTTGCCTTTTTTAACAAAAATGACTCTAACAAAATAGGAGACTAGCCATTACATGTTTGAACTAAAATTAAACCAACCTAATTAAGGCATGTGGAAGCATCAATTTAACTAAGCAATTAGAATTCACAAGTCCCAAAAGTAACATTGAATTCCTGCATGACTTGATGAAAATATATGGCAAAGAAAGGAATCATATGCCCTGCAATAGGATCAAAAGGTTTACTTTTTAACTTTTCCATGGACGCAATCAACCATTCCTTTTTATCTTAAGAATTTCTTCCCACTTACATGTCAGCCGTTCATATACCACATGTCTTACTCTCCATTTTCGTCAAAATTATTTCAGAGATATAAAGTATTAGAATACCAAAATGACAAACTGTAAAATAGTTCTCTTGGATGGTGAAGGTTTGTGTTAGTAGAAATGCAAATGGATGGCATTATCAGGGAAAATGGTGAAATTTAAAAACATATATTAGTGTACATTATCAAATTGTCGCATTTTTTTTTCCAATTTCATTTCTGTAAATAACACTTTTAACACTGTTGTTCATGAAACTTGAATCTTTGATTTTTTTTTTTTTTATTTTTATGTTGCAGTTTGTGGGCATTTTAAAAAGCAAAATCCGACATTGTTTAAACGAAAATTTGCCAACCTTTATTAATAACTTTACTCCAGATATTTCTCGCAGCCACAGTGACGGTAATAAATTCGCGCTGCTTCAAGATTTGGTTTTTGAATTGGTTTACTTGGCTTTTCTCCAATCTTTTGAATGGTCGGGTAGTTATTTTCATAAATAAATTTTATAAAATTTTTATTTTAAAATATTGATTATTAATTTATTAAGATTTATAATTTAATTTATAAAATTTAATAATATATTTTTATTATAAAAAATCATTTATTTTAAAAATTTAAGTTGCTAGATGAACATTTATAAATAATTTTATATATTTAACATGTTCACTTACGTAAAAATCTCTTTTAAACACAAAGTGTAAATAATTTTTAATTTTATGTGATAGTAAAAATTAAATCCTTAATTATTTAGTACATGTCAAACTTAGACAAAGCTCATAAATAATTGTATATCTTTAATATTCATTGCGTAACAACTTCATGGATCTCATACATTTCATTAGACAAGTCATTTTGTATTTTGAATGGTCGCTCAACTTTCTAATTTTAGCAGTCATATTTTTCTCCAAAAAAAAAAGCACTATCTACCGATAGCACAACACACACAGAACAAAACACTTCTCCTTCCTTCCGAAACTTTCTCTATCTTGCCCAATTATATTTAAAGTTTTGTTGTTTTAGCTCTTGGTTCGTGGGTGAACATTGAACCAAAATATTTGTTGTACCATGTGAGATAGCAGCAATCCACGTTTACATTTTGGGAGACAAGATTATCCATTAAGGACAACAACATTTACATGCCCCAAAGGCTCAAACTCTTAGACTGATTTTGCAACAAACAAAACACCAACTTAATTGGCAAAGATTTATCTCACTATATCATTTCTGGTGCAAATTAAAGCATGCTGGCTAGGTCACCATAAAAAAGAGAATCTTTTCATTTGAATTTCCAATTTATATCACATGGTATTGGTTAAAGATTTACATAAAAATAATTAAATAAAAAAACTCCAAAATGGAACAAAGAAAATCTACCATGTAACGAAATTGATGCAAGATTCCATCAAGTCGATTGCACTATCACCTAATATGGATTTGGATAATTATCTTCATCATTTTCTTATTTTGATGATTATTTATATATTTTTTTAGTTTATATTTAAATATATTTGATTGATCGCATTTTTTTTCTTTTATTAATTTATCTTATTTCTTAATTTTATTTTATTTCTCTTTTATTGTATTCCCTACTTTTCGATCACCAAAGATAGAGAATCCGTACAAGGGCATGTGTCAACAACTCTAAACTTTACAGCCTATAAAAGTTAATTAAATTAATAAAACCTCAGATTGATTTATCACATCATAATTTATTATTGTAATAAATATGGACATAGCCAGTACTCTTAGGATGCTTTTGGTATGTGAAATCTAAAATTCTTATGTCAAATTATATTCTTAGAAATCTTATAACTAAGAATAAGATTCTCTATATGTATATTTTTTATTTGTTTTGTTTTGAAAATGTTAATGAGTATTCTTAAAAATTTAAGATTCTCACATTTGATTGAATATTAATATTTCTAGGAATATTGTACTATTTTCTTAAAGTATTCTAAATAGTAAAACTTCAATTTATATTTTTGATAAAACTTTAATTAAAAGCTCATAATTCATCTCCATTAACACTGTCAATATTATCGTTGCTACCACTATTATCACTATTACTACCACCACTATTGTCATTGCTACTAGCATAGCTAATAATGTAGTAGTACTTAGTTGTTGCTTTAGAGTTTTTCCCTTCTAGAATCGTAGGTTTGAACCCAAGATCTTACATATATTTGCGTTAAGTGGCTTAGCACTTCTCTTATAACTTAGCACTTCTCTTATAATTAAAAGAAACGAATACTAACATATGTCACTACCACAAAAAAATTTATTAAAAAAATAAAGGTTGAACTAATAATATATTTAAATTTGAAAATAAATAAAATCAAAATTTACTTACATTAAATGCTTTAAATGAAAAGAAAAAAAAAAAAGAAACAAGTCAAATTTTGATAATGTTAGCTAACTTTATGAAATTAAAATTGTCTATCATTAAATTTCCCATAATCAATGGTGAAATAAAAAGAGAATTACTTATTTTGTATTAGAATTCGTAATTAAACAGAATACTCATTGATTGCTAAGTTTTAATTACCACAATAAATATTTATACATGAAATTACTTCAAAAAAAGTTGTAATTAAAAATTTCAAAGTTAAATAACTAAAACATACTAAAATATAAAGGGAAAATTAAAATTTATTGACATTAATTGTTTTAAAATAAATGAAAAATAAAAAGGAAACAATGTTCGAATTTGATTAATGTTAATTAAATTTAGAAAATAAAATGTCTATCATTAAATACAATATAAATATACATATATGTATTATAAAAGAGAACCCTACCAATTTTTTGAGCATTTATTATTGTTATTATTGCAAAAAACTATAATTACATAAAATAAAAGTTGAATAAATAAAATATATTAAAAGTTAAAATAACTAAAATTAAAATTTATTGACATTAAATGGTTTAAAATAAATGAAAAGGAAAAGGAAAAGGAAATAATTCATATTTAAATACTATTAACTAAATTTATAAATTAAAAATTATCTATCATTAAATACCCTTTAGCCAATGGACAGATAAGAGAAAAGTTATTGAATTTGCAATGTAAATTTATTATATTAAAATTGATAGTCAAACAAAATCACTCATTGATTGCTAAAAAGTATTAATTGCAGAAGTAAATATTAATACATAAAATTATTTGAAAAGCTATAATTAAAAATTTAAAAGTTAAATAGCTAAAATATACTAGAACTAAAAAGGAAACAAAATTAAAATTTATTGACAATAAATGATTAAAAATAAAAAGGAAACAAAGTTTAAATTTGAATATTGTTAACTATATTTATATATTTAAAATGATCTATTATTAGATATTCCATAAACATTAAAAATTATTATTATTTATACAATGCACGGACACTACCTAGTTACTTACAAAGGGACATGGTGTATTGTGGTAGAGTTGTATTACTATTAGCAAAAGTTTCACGAATTAATTAGGGAAAAGGAGAGGTACAAGATAAAAATGGTAGTTAGTAAAGCTACAAATATGGTAAGTTAGGAAGAATTTCACAAATTGAATAGGGAGAAGAGACCAGCAGGAGAGATTCATACACCACCATAAACACTTGCACTATATACAGGACTACAATTTTTAATTAAAATATAGGGATTATAATTGCCGGAAACATGCCTCAAATTACATATGCACAGAGTGAAAGACAAAACAAAAAAATAATGCTAATAAAACAAAGTAGCAGCCTCTAATTTTTTTTTAATAAACTCAAGATATCTCTCAATTGAAATCTAAAAACTAATTTTATTTAAGATGTGAAAATCATTAAAATAGATTTTACCTCGCGTAACAAAATTTTTTCTATACACAGTTTAAATCGAACCTAAGATAGTATACTTACTAAATCCCAAAAGCCTTCTATCATGGCGGAAGATAGTGACAGGATGTTCCATATATATATATATATATATATATAATATACATATGTATCTACTTTAAAATTTGCAAAACATTATGCACTCCAGAATTTTCAATCTATTTTCGTACTACAATAAGTATATGCATACTTCTTTGTAAATGATCTACGCGTCCTAGTAAAATTTAAAATTTTGGCTAATGGCACCTCTTATAGCTTTATTACATGACTATTAGAGGGGTCATTGTTTAAAATTGTGGTTTTGGATGTACTGATTTTTATTTTCTTATTTATCCATTTTTTTTTTGGGATTTTTATGAGATATTCTCATTTTTTGAGTGAGACTAATTCCTATTCATATAAAAAACTAAACAGTAAATTTTTCTTAATAAAAGTAACTTAAAGATTGAATTTTTTTTTTTTGGTGAAAAGAAGACATAACTAAAAGCAACTAAACTAAGATAACACGAGGAAAACAAACTCCAAAGCTATCTACAAGAAGGAGGAAGTGCAATCCAGAAGGAGGTTCAGAGAAGAAGTGATGGCCAAGAGGAAGAAGAGCCCCATGTGCAGCAAGAAAGTTAGCAGTTTGGTTCCCTTCTCTAAAAACATGCACAACTTGGACAAATTGAAACTTAGATATAAAACTTTTCACCATACAAATCAGCTGATAAAGAGGATGAAAATCCAGACAAGTAGTGTTAACATGTGAGACAGCTATTTTAGAATCGGATTCAAGGATAATAGACATGAAGCCTAACTCCCAGGCAATCTGAAGGCCAAAATATAATCCCCATAACTCAGCTTCCAAAACAGAGTAGTTACCCAGGTTATGAGCAAGACCAGCAAGAAAATTGCCTGAGTTATCACGCAGAACACCCCCACAAGATGCCACCCCAAATCAAAGAGAACCATCAACATTAATTTTAACAAACCCTCCCGGAGGAAGAGTCCACCCAACCATGATTTCAGACGAACACCTTGATGTTCCAGATAAAGCCATCTCATTCAGACCCCGTGTATACTGGTTAGCTAGTAAAGAGACTTGTAACACGATATTAGAAGTAGGAATAGATCTCTCATGAAAAACCCATTGATTACGATGATGCCACAGGCTATACAAGGTCAGACCAAAAATAAGCTGCCAATTGGTACTATTTTGAGTACCCAAGTTCTGAGATAAATTAAGAGAGAACCAATCCCGATCTGACAAAGCAAAAAATTGCCGCCAGTAGGATGGTTTAACCATACGCATCCAGATTAAAGAACTTACCTCACAGTCCCATAAAATATGAAGCAAAGATTCTAATTCCCGATGACAAACTGGACAAGACTCATCTGAAGCAAGGTTCATTTCAAATCGGCGAACATTAGTGAGCAACTTATTCTTAGCATAAAGCCAAAGGAAGGTCTTACATCGCTCTGGACCCTTCCAGCTCCAAATCTTTTTCCAGAATAATTGGTCTGCATTTATTGGGTCTCTAGAAAGCACATGATAAGCAAACTTCAAAGTAAAATCTCCAGTACTAGTGTAAGCCCACCTCACTTTATTAGAGCTAATAGCAGACCGTGGGACAAGAATGGCAGCAATTCTAGCACACACATAAGGAGAAAGCAACTGAGAAATAAGGAACCAATTCCAATCCCCATTGCAAGTAACAAAATTAGCAACCTTCTTGTTCAAATTCATGTCAGAATCTGCCTGAAGGGAATATTGTATCAAAGGACCTAAGCCATTTACCCACTTGTCAGTCCAGAAGTTTATATGTTGACCATCACCCACAAACCATGCTAAACATTTTTGAAAACAAGGCCAAACCTTGGAAATACCCTTCCAAAAATTGGATGAGTGTTTCCTAGGAGCTACTGTGGGAATGATATCCTTGCCACAGGCATACTTCACTCTCACAACTTGAACCTAAAGAGCATCCCTGTGTTGAATTAAACCCCAACCCGCCTTCATCATATATACAGAATTAGTCTCCCTCACATGCCTTAAGCCAAGACCCCCATGTGATTTAGGCTGACAAACTTCCTTCCAATTAACTAGATGAATCTTCCTCTTATCAGAAGTGGATCCCCAAATAAAATTTCTGCAGCGTTGTTGAACTGAATCACAAATACCTAAAGGTAGGCATATTGTATTCATAGTATAATTTGGTAAAGCTTGTAAAACTGATTTGGTGAGGGTTACCCTTCCTACGAATGAGAGAGAATGGGTCTTCCAGGATGAAAGTCAAGTAGAGACTCTATCAACGACATAACCAAAATCTTTCTTTGTTACTCTCCCATTTATAAGTGGAATGCCCAAATATTTGCCCAAGTTTGCAGTCAAAGAAAAACCCAACAGAGAACTAATTTGATTGGCAACATTATGATTGACATTCCTAGAAAAATAGATTTTAGACTTGAGAGTACTAACTTTTTGCCCAGAAGCTTCACAAAATGTAGCAAGACATTGGGAAATATTGGTTGCTTGTGCCAAAGATGCTTCAACAAATAGGATCAAATCATCAGCAAAGAACAAATGAGAGATCGTAGGACCTAATTTATTTAAATGGCCTTCAATCACCCTCAAGCACTGATTAGTTGATAAGACGAGCCAATCTTTCAATACATATAACAAAGAGATAAGGGGAAAGAGGATCCCCCTGACGAAGACCCCTTTGTGGATAGAAAGTATTAGTTTTACCACCATTCCAAAGGATGCTCATGCTAACAGAGGTGACACATTCCATTATAAGATTAATCATATGAAGAGGTAATCCAAGCACAACTAAGGTATCCTTAAGGAAGTGCCAACAAATCCTATTGTACGCTTTTTCCAAATCAATCTTGATAGCCATGAAGCCTTTGTGACCTTTCCTTGAGTGCATGGAAAGGATAATTTCTTGGGCAATAATCACGTTATCTCGTCCTTGCCTCCCAGTGACAAAAGCACATTGGTTAGGGGAAATCAAGTGCTTCATGCTCTCTTTCAGTCTAGAGGCAATTATCTTAGTGACGCCTTTATACATGACATTACAGAGGCTAATAGGTCTATATTGCAAAATAGTCTCCGGAGAATCAACTTTAGGGATCAAAACCAAATGAGTCTCATTAAATTTCTTAATTAAGCTCAGAAATAACTAAATCCTTTTTACTTCCTCAATAACAAGCTTTTTAACTGTGCCCCACTGATTCTAATAGAACATCGCATGAAGACCATTCGGACCAGGAGCCTTGAGAGCACCAATAGAGAAGAATGCATCTTTGATCTCTTCATCTTCAAAAGATTTAGATATGTTAAGCAAATTAGTTGGGGAGAGAAATGGAAAACCATTAAGAATATGAATTTGCTTGTTAGATATATCTTCAGTGGAAAACAATTTTTGGAAAAAAGTAACAGCCATAGATTGGAGCTTCTCTGAGCCAAAAACCCACTCACCATTTTCATCCTTAAGGGCTTCAATTTCGTTGCGCTTTCTACGAATAATAGTTGAAGCATGAAAAAAGTGAGTATTACAATCCCCATGAACCAACCAATTAGTCTGTGCCTTTTGGTACCAAAAGAGTTCCTCTTGGTACAAAACAAATTCATATTCTGCAGAAAGAGACTGCTGAAGGTCCTGAAGAAACAAAGATGTCGGCAAAGCTACAGAATTTTGAATGCCCTTAAGCCGTCTAAACAATCTCACTTCCTCCGAAAAATATTCCCAAAAGTGAATTTATTCCAAATTTTGGCTTGCTCTGTAAAATTAGAAATGGCTCCAGAGAGGTCATCGCACCAATGCCAAGAATCAGATACAAGTCTATTGAAATCAGCATGTAAAGCCCAAGCCACAAGGAAGCGGAAAGGCTTTTCCCTTAAAGAGGATCCGGTTGCCTTATCCAGTGCAAGAAGTATAGGGCAATGATTAGATTTTAGTTTAGGTAAATGCAACACTGAAGCTTCGGGAAAGAGGAGACACCATTCAAGATTAGACAGTGCCCTATCTAGACGCTCGTGAACTCCTTTCTGGTGCCAAGTAAACTTACACCCTTTATATCCTAAATCATCAAGTTTACATTCCACCATACACTACTGAAGCGGAGCACAATCAGAAGCAGTAAGAGGAATACCACCTTTTTTCTCAGATAGGTCCTATATACAATTAAAATCGCCAGCCACTAACCATGGACCCTGAAGAGAATGGCCAATAGATAAAAGTTCTGACCACAGTTCACAATGCTGGCTACGTCGAGGATGTCCATATACTGCTGTTAGAAACCAATGAGAAGTATGTCCAAAGGACATATGGAAATGAATACATTGCGGATGCTTCCTAAGAACAGAAACAGTAATAGAATGCTGGTTCCAAAAGCACCACAATCCCCTAGAAAAACCAATTGCCTCTTCAATACAAAAACTGTCAAAACCACAATGCTTAGCAAGTCACTGAGCTTTCCCACCATCAATTCTTGTCTCCAGAAGGCAGAGAAAATCACACTAACTTTGAGAAGATAACTCCTTAACAATGCTAGAAAATTTAGGGGAGGCAGCCCCCTACAATTCCAGAAGATAAAATTCATAGAGAGATTAGTTGCATGGAGCCTTCATTAGCATCCCTTTGGACTCATCTACATCCATAGAATGCAAATCTTGAACAAAAATTGCCCCTCTGGACACATCCAAGAGATTAGCATCCAGAGCATGATCACCCAGATCAGGTGGTTCATTATCACAAGCCTGCATGACATCCATCAGGGTCCTGGCTTCATCAGGTCTTTGTGGAATGGCACTAGGCATTCCTCCCACCATGTACAAAGAAGAGACCTCGCAATTAAAAAGTGCCATATTCTGTGTATAAGGCTCAACCTTGGCCTGTTTAGAGGGAAATTCTTGCGGCCCATGTCTCTTAGGTGTAGGAGAAGGGTAATTACGCGGATGTTGCTCACGTGACAAAGATTGTGACCTAGAGTTACGGCCTCTGTCAGCATTGGGTACCTTGGATGGAGCTCGAGTTGGTAACAAAGAAACATGAGGCACAAAACCTGGATCCTCCTCCACGTTGGAGACCATATTGAGAGCATCAAATCGAGACCCATTGTGAGTGACATCACCCCCTGGCCCTGCAGCATTGGCTGCCTCATGACTGGCAGCGTTACGAGGACCCCCGTCATTATGTACCAATAATGATTGATGGCGAGGCCGTTTCTTAACCACCATCCAATCACCAAACCAGGATGAAGGAGTTGCTGTGATAGCTGTTACGCCAGCAGCAGTTGGAAGCTTACTGGTTTGCCGTTGGACTGCGGGGAGAACGGTAGGATCAGCCGTTACACCATTAAGAGAGGTGTGCTGCATAGGACCCTCAGCTTGTTTGTTACGATTCATGTCCCTCGCTGTCACCGGAGCTGTTTCAGGGATCACCACGCTGTCAAAACTGACTTCTTGGTGATGACTGTATCGTCCACAATGGAAGCAGATGAGGTTCAAGCCTTCATACTCCACCAAATATGTCTCCCTGTTAATCTCCACATTAGACACAAGGCTTTGGTGGAGATCCACTTCTACACAAATATGGGCAAACTTCCCCCTACTCACCAAAGATGTAGATTTATCAATCTTAATAGGAGAGCTAATGTGGTCTGCCACTTTCCAAAGGAAACAGTTATCATAATACTCAATAGGCAAGCCAGCAATTCAAAACCAAACCGCCACCTTATTAACGTTGTTGCATTTTGGTTTAAAATTAGGACGCCAGCGCTGAACAAGAAGGTAGTGATCGGCAATGATCCACAGACCCTCCGATAGGCAAACAAGTAATTGGATTCCTCAGAAAAAGAGACAATATAATGGTCATAATAGATGTCTAGGATAGATATTGATCCATCCTTCGCCCATAGTTTCTTCAACCTATTCTCCAGAAAATGAAACCCAATCCGCCGCCCCAACAGGTGAACTATTAGTGACAATCTCCACGGCCTGCACATAGCCGCATACTCAGTTTTGGACGTACGAATAACTGGGCAGGGATCATATGCAATGACTTCATCCTCCGAGTTGTACTCGTCACTCACTTCTTCATCTGCACTACTCTCGGTATCATTCGCGTCATCAGAAGATGCAAAGAGTCCCGCAATATTCTTTTCTCCAAGTAAAATAGAGCGATAAGAACCTCCTGCAGCAGTACCCCTTGAACTCTCTCGCTGGTCCTAGTTCAAAGCACTGCTGTCGACGACCATAACGTTGTCTCCACTGGACTCGCTAATGATAACCTTTGCTTTCTTTGTACTCTGGGCTAGTAAATCAGCATCCACTGTTGATCTAGGGTGCTCGTTGGGAACGTGCATGGTGCTATTCAAACTTCACTACAAAGATGAATATATAATTGTTAAAACAGAAATAAATCACCATTTTTCTTAAAAAGATTAAATTTTAAACATATAATCTGTCTCAAGATAATCTAAAATGTAATATACTACTACTGTGTTAACCATTTGCAAGTCTTATTTATCTATCATGCATTGAAAATGAAAGATAAGAGATAACTACAATTAATGACACTAAAGTAAACAGCTTTAATGAGTTTTGTTTAAGCCAGATGAGCAACAAAAGCCAGTCATCTATATATAATTAATGTAAAGAAAAATTCCAAGACCAAAAGAAAAGAAAAACTACTTAATGAACCTCAAAAGCAGTAGTTTCAGCCACCGTTATCAACATAAGTTCAAATTAGAACCATTGGGTACTAATATGAAAACTTCATTCCGAGCAAATGGTACCGTTGTGTGAGTATATCTAAGGAAAAAAAATCAATAATGACTAGCTTAGGTTTGCACACTTTTAAGAGAAAATAGAGTGATTTAAACTCAAATGAAAGTTTAGTACTGACATTGCTTAAATTATTAATTTGACTTTTTGATAATGTCATCTTTGTTGTCACAATATAATCTTCAGCCATTTTAGACTTGGTTGATATTTTTCTCTAGTGAAAATCGAGAAAAAAGCCTATACTCTTGGTAGTCATTTGATAGCTTGTTCCATTATCCTTACTCTTCAACTTGCAACTTCAATAGGTGTGGTTAGTGAGGTTGGCATGGTTGGTGTGGTTAATTTTTTAAGTGAAAAAGACAACCTAGGTGAAAATTGTTACCATCTAAATAATGAAGTGTATAGTGGTGAAATTGCCTAGTAACATGTACCACAATTATTTGTATGCCTAATATGGTTAGCGATGTTTTTAAAAATCATATTAGTGAGCTGAGATCTAAAATTTTTGAAGCATCTCACCAAGTTTTAGGAATGAAAAATGGAGATTGACAAATACAACATTGCCAAGAGAAGGAATGGAAAATAAGATATTTGAGTGCATCAAGAATAAAGAGAAAAAAATCTTAATAACAAAAGATATAAAAAAAAATGAAAGAGTTATTTTTACAAGTTATTTTCAATGAGTTTAGATAGAGAAGGTTTAACTACCTCAAAGGAGAATCAAAACTTTACTTTTTATTGTAAAATTCAAGAAGTTGAGGTAAAGAAACACTTAAAAAATGGGCAGTTGTAAGGTTAATAATCCTGAAAACATATTTGTCAAAGTTTAGAATTATTTGAGAGAGAAATGAATTTTTTTGCTCTTTAAGTTGTTTAAAGAGCTGTAGAGATCCAAGAGCATCCTAGATCAATAGAGGAAGGGAAATATTTAGAGTTGTACTAACTATTGAGTGTCAACATCTCGATGCAGAAAAGGAAAGAGATTTCAAAAAAATAAGCCACTATTGATCTAGTTTGAAATAATGAAATTGAGAATTGAAGGAAAAGAGGGATTTGCTTTCCAGAAATTGAATTCAATGATTAGTTACAAGTAAAAAAGATGTTAGCACCTATAATATCCTTTCAATACTACATTAATGTTTTGGTTACTTTTAATTTCAAAATATACTTTGAGTCTTGCTTTTAGCAAAGTTTTGAGGCTTCGAAGAACTGATGATTTCAAAAACATTGTTTTGGTTGTTATAATTCATCAATGAGCTTGATGATGGTGTTAAATGGAATTTTTCTCCTAGATTGAATCCATTTGAATATTTTCCTTCAAAATTACAAAATAATAACTCCAAAATCGGATCAAAATTCATCGTAGGATGGCCCACAAATTTTAAGAATAAAAAGGTAAACTTTTCTTTTTGAAAAAGGAAGAAAAAGAAATAAACTTTATAAGAGCACCAAATAGGCATTTTCTCTTCAAATTAGACCTACATAGACACCATCCCTCAAAATGGTGGAGAAGTGACTCCACATTCAATCCCATAATTTGTCATAGAAAAGTTTACCATTTTTTAATTCAGTTTTCAAAAATAAATTTTCAAAATTTGAGGGAAGACCCTAATTGGCCTTGTAAAGATACCAAGTAAACTCCTTCTTTCCAAATTAAGCCTACTTGATTATCTTCCCTTAAAATCATGAGAGAGTGACTC
Source organism: Dicorynia guianensis (assembly GCA_037013595.1). Taxonomy (NCBI): domain Eukaryota; kingdom Viridiplantae; phylum Streptophyta; class Magnoliopsida; order Fabales; family Fabaceae; genus Dicorynia; species Dicorynia guianensis. Next base: position 14,537,254 of record JASUAB010000002.1, on the reverse strand, counting down.
CACATTCAACCCCAAGATTCATCATCTGAAAGCCTATCGGGTAAAATGGGCTATGACAGAGGCATTGAATAAGTCTTTTCTCTCCAAATTGGACTTATTCAAGTACCAGCCCTCAAAATCACAAGTGAACAACTCCATGCCCAACCTGTGATTCATCATAGGAAAACCTATTGTCTTTCAAGATAGATTTAGAAAAAAAGAAACTAGTTCACATGAAGGGATTTGAGCGAAGTAGTAAAAGATATTCGTTGGTCTCATAACCCAAGCTCCTTTGAAGACAAAAACAATGACCAAATTAGAAGAAGCCAACTCAACATCTCTAAAGTACCCTGCCCATACCAAAGGAAATGAATTCAAATATACTTCAAACCAACAAGACAAAATCACATAGACCAAGATACTGTAAGCATATGTTTATGACTCAATTCGGATATGACTATGATGGCTCAAGTGCAATCACGTACAGACTGAAATGCCGCACCCTTTATTAAATTACTCATGTCCATATCTGTGTGTGAAAGAGAAAAGGAGACAGCATGCCCAACTAAACAAGAGGCCTGAAAATCAATGAATTCTTCCAAGAACATTGAATGGCCCTCACAAAAACATCATTCGGCTGTGGATTAATCATGTAGAAAAATAATATCGTGCACTAATGCCTTATAAAATAGATGGGAGTATCAAATAAAACAAAGAAAAGGATGGCATAAAGAGTTGGTATGAAATGGTGGTAACAAGTGATGTTTCAGGCAAGAAGCTCAAATTATCATAAAAGTCAAACTGTTATATCAAACATTATTAATCCCAGCGAAAATAAAAGGAAAATTAACTAAAACTCATGCCAAACTGTCATATTTTATAATAGTAAGATTAACATGATGGAGAGGGGGAGAATTTTTATGCTTAACTAATATCCTGTGAAGACCAAATATGAAAGAAAGAGAACCCAAAATAAGCATACCAAAATGGAAAGTCCAGCATGTATTTGTGATTAGATTGTTTCAGACTATTTGCATATTAGGGAATAAATGAAACGGATGGAAGCAACCATGAGAATAGTATACACATAGAGAAGCATCTAGTGTGCATCAAATCACTCATGGCAAGTTCAGACAAGGGGGGAGAAAAAACATAAAATAAAAGAAACAAAATAGACCCAATTCCAGTGAGAAAAGCAAACATGAAATGTAACACTCCTTTTGATCTATATCGTGTCAATATTCCTACATTCATATACATGTCTATTTCATTCATTGAAAGTGGCTGTCAAGTTAAGATCTCAATGCACCAAATTGTCAAGAAAGTCATGACTACGTGAAAAGCCAAACCAGATTCACTTACCAACAAAAGACAGTCCAACATAAGAGGGAAGAGAATCCTCATAAGCAAAAATGCATGCACCAATATAATCTACTCAAAAAGGACTTTGTTTTTAATTTTTTGGTAACAAAGATGCCTCGTCCCTATAAGGATAATTGTTAGCTTTACTATCATCATTGGGAAAACCAGCAACCCAAACATAAAAATTGAAATTAAAAACTAAACCTTAAACGAGGAAATACCCTTTCAAATGAGCTTTTGACATTGGCTTTATAGTAACTCACTTTGATCTAGAACTACATCAAATAGATGTTAAAACTACATTTCTAAATGGAGAATTGTCAAAGAACATGTATATGTATAAACTTAAAGGATTCGTAAAGCAAGGCCAACAGCACCTGGTGTGTAAACTAAAAAGATTCATTTATAGTCTGAAATAGGCCTCAAGGCAATGGTATTTAAAATTTAATCACATCGTGACTTTGCTTGGCTTTAAAGAAAATCTTGTTAATCAATGTATTTATCTAAAGTTTAGTAGAGCAATTTTATCATTCTTGTGTTATATGTTGATAATATTTTGCTGGCCAGTAATGACATGAGTCTTCTTTGTGAGACAAAATAAATATTGTCAAGTCTTTTTGATATGAAAGATCTTAGTGATGCCTCTTTTGTTTTAGATATATAGATCTATCATGATAAACCCTAGGACATTCTTGATTTGTCTCATATGACTTATATTGAGAAGGTGCTTAGCAAATTTAACATGAAATCTTGCTTCCCTTGTGCAACATTTATTTTGAAAGGCAAAAAGTTTTCTAAATCCTAGTGTCCTCAAAATGATGTTGAGTGAGTCCAAATGGATAGTACCATATACTTCCATTATAGACAGCCTGATGTATGTTCAAGTATGCACACATTCTGATATTTTTTTAACTATTAGTGTGCTTGAGAGATATTTGAGATATCCTGGTTATGAGCATTGGAGAGTTGCTAAGAAAGTTATGAGGTATCTTCAAGATACCAAAGACTATATGCTCATTTATAGGGGATCTACTCATCTAGAGGTGATTGAATATATTGATTCTGATTATGTAAGTTATCAAGATGATAAGAAATCCACTTTTGAATATATTTTTATTATAGCTGGATGAGCTATTGTGTAGTAGAGTACTAAATAGACCCTTTATGGAAGCAAAGTATATTGGTTATTACGAGGCTATCGGTGAAGTTGTATGGCTTAGGAACCTGATTTCAAGTTCTGTATTGTTAAGAATATTGCTAGGCATCGACCATCTATTGTCATAACTTAGCTGCTATATGTTTCTCTCAAAACAATAGAAATTCTACATATACTAAACACTTTAAGATTAAATATTAGTTTGTTAGAGAGAAAATATAGGAAAAATAGACTCGCATTGAACACATAAGTTATGAGCTTATGGTTACTGATCCACTGACTAAAGGCTTGATAGTTAAAGTGTTTCAAGAACATGTGACTCGTATGGGTGTTGTGAAACTTATATGATGTTTTGGGTTAGTGGGAGTGTTATATTTGTTTTGTGGTAATATTGTATATCTTGAGACAATTACTACTGTCGATTATTGTAAATAGTACCACATATATTGTTACGTGGATGTCATTATATATATAACATTTTGATCTTGTCAATACTGACCTCATTGAAGACATTTTGTTGTATTCTCAATTTTGTGATACTAAGATATTGTATTGTTACTTAGTAAGCATCCTGGATGTTAGGACCATTATGTTAAAGAATTGCACATATTCTACTTTTGTGGTGCATATCCTTATCCCACATGTCCACTATTACTTAAGTCACAAGTTTATGGATATTTTGACATGTGTGATATCAATGTCCCTATTGAATATGATTTCTTCATTGTTAGGTACTCATAGTCTCATTTTGGAATTAAGGTATGATTTAGTTAATATTATTTATTTCACTATTGACACTTTTGTGGCCACTTTCATTGATATTGATCTGAAGCATTATTTTCCAAAACTTTGACATATGTAGTCCAAGTGAGAGATTGTCAGATATTTTAATATATGTGAACTTACATATATAAAGTTTTTAATAAAACTTATATTAATATTAGTCAGTGTGAGACTTGTTTTGATAATTATTTTATGAACTTTTGTGATTGTGGGCCTTGTTATATTATCTATGATTGGTAGGATAATATTTTTTATATTAATAATAGGAAAGGGGTCCTTACTCTCCATCTACTATGCAGTATTAGTGTCTCATTGATCTAATGCATAGATATATGTATATTAATATATACATATGTTGGTTGAAAAATTTATATATCAGATAAGGAGAGAAGTACATTGCCTTTCACCCTTTATCTCTCTCTCTCATCACCATCACTAACTCAGATCTCTCCTTACTCTTTCACCCTCTTCATAGCAACTCTTTACTAAGCAGTCATGGAGTTTCAAGCTGCTGCTCTAAGTAACTCTCTCAACTTACTATGTTGGATGGCTTGCATGTTGGAAATTATTGCAAATTCATGTTTTGATATGTAAAAATTTTAGTAGGAATGTGTAAAGGTGAGAATGTGTGTGGTACTCCTCAAATCAGAAAATGAAGAATGAAGGAGAGCATCTTTGTTGTGTATGTGAGAGTGAGGACTTGTGTGCCTTTTCTCCCTCTTCCTCTTCATGCCTCTTGTGTGAAGAGACTTCCAAAATGTCCCCGCTTTTTTTTTCTTTTTTTCATTTTCATTTTTTGTTTTTTGTTTTTCATTTTTTGGTTTTTGGTTTTTTTATTTTGCCTCTTGTTTTTATTTTGTTCTCTTGATGTCACCTTTTATCTTCCTTGCACCATTTTTATTTTCTATTGCTTTTCTTTTCTTTTCATTTGTTATTTCTTTTTATTGTTTTTTTTTCTATTTTGACTTTTCTTATTTCATAAATTTTGTATTATTATTTTCTTTATACTGTCCAAATTTTATTGAAAAATTTTTGTCCATTTTTATTTATTTTATCTGAGTAGGACCAAATTTAGTATCCACAATACATATTTTTCTTATGTAGTTACATTATCTATTTTATTTTGGTTTTGTTTTAGTCTTATTGTCATCCATATAGCAAATGTTGTATGGGACACTAACTAGTTACAATATAAACCTAGAGATCTCAAACAATACACTGACTAATGGCTTAGAAAAGTATTATCTCACTATAACAAATTTGGGGCGAATTGCAGCAGCATAGGTCACAATTAAAAAAACAAAACATTCCAATTTGAAATTCCCAATTTATATCAAATGGTATTAACAAAAGATTTATATAAAAATAATCAAAAGAAAAGACCAAAATGAAACAAAGAACTACACCATGAAATTAAATAGTTTTGTTATTCCTATAAACATAATTTTATGAAACTTTTACTTAAAAAATATAGATTATTAAATTTATTATATTTTATAAATTAAATTGTAGAACTAAACAAATGACCCTATCTTTATTTAGTTAGTAAGACATTGGTAGTCCAAATTTTGCAAGCAAACAAAATTGATGCACAATTCCTTCAAGACTATTGTGTTACAACTCTAATATAAGAGCGGGCTCAACAATTCTAAATTTCACATAAACATCTAATAATAAAACCTCTTAATACATCACATCACAATTTATTATTGTAACAAATATTGAAATGTACAATGTATAAGAAAATTTCTAAATTGTAAGCTATATTGATTATAATTTTGTTTTGTTAAAATAGGTTAAATATATAACTCAATTAACTAATACTTATTATATTAATTAATACTTATTATATTAAAAGTGATTTTAGTGGGTTGTTTAACTTTAGGCTTAGGCTTGTTAATTAAGGATATGCTTAGTCTTATGGTGTGTAGAGTCTGTTATTATGTCCAATGATAAGTGAGCCATAATTAAGGCTTTTTTAATAATGAGGCTGAATTCCCTCTTTTGCCTTATAAATGTCTGTTTATTGGTTATTTTCTCATTAAGGTCATTCAATATCTAAGAATGGAGAAAATGAGATGAAGACTATTATATAAACGCGAACGAGATGCATGTAGTTTCATGTTTACTTTTTAGGATTGTACATGTTTGGATCTCCTCCTAGTGGGGATTCTTCAATAAAAATTCTTATGCCATGTAGCTATAGTGATGGAATTGAGATAAATATCTCATACTTGATTTTACACTAATTATTTTGATTTGTGTGATTTTAGGTTAATATAAATCCATATAAAAAATCTTACATAATGATGACAAAAAATATAATTAAAAAATAATAAAAAATATATAAAATTTTGTAAACAAATAAAAGTAAAATCTATTGACATTAAATACTTTAAAATAAATGACAAGAATAATTTGAATAATGTTTACAAAATTTATAAAACTAAAAATATTTATCATTAAATGCTTTGTAATTAATGAAAAATAAAAAGAAGATATTAATTTCATAAGCTAAAATCATTGTATTATAATTCATATTAAACAACAGCATTCATTGGTTAACAAAAAAAAATAATAAATTGTTGCAATAAATATAAACACTTGAAATGACAAGAAAAAAACTATAATTAAAAATTTTAAATTTAAATTACTAAAACATACTAAAAATAAAAATGAAACAAAATTAAATTTTTTTTTTGGCACCAAATGCTTTAAAATAGACAAACAAGATGTAAACATAATGTTCAAATTTGAATAATATTGGCTAAATTTAAAAATTAAAATTGTCTATCATTAAATATTAAATATATATGCATATATATATATATATTTATATATTAAAAAGAGAAATCTTACATATTCTTTGAGAATTTATTATTATAATAATTATTGACACAAACTATAATTTAAAAAAAAATTGAATAGATAAAATATATCTAAATTTAAAATAAAATTTATTGACATTAAATGCTTTAAAGTAAATGAAAAGAAGAAAGAAAACAATTCAAATTTGAGTGCTATCAACTAAATTTATAAAATTAAAATTATCAATCATTAAATGCTCCATAACCAAAGGAGAATTAAAAAGTTACTAATTTTCCTAACCAAATTTATTATATCAAAATTAATTGTCAAACAAAATCTTTCATTGACTGCAAAAAGTGTTGATTGCAGCAATAAATATTAACATGTAACATTATTACAAAAATTTGTAATTAAAAATTAAAAGTTATTTAACTAAAACATACTAAAATAAGAAAGAAATAAATTAGATGTTTATAACATTAAATGCTTTAAAGTAAATGAAAAAAAGGAAAAAATATTCAAATTTAAATAATGTTAACTAAATTTATATAATTAAAATGATTTATTATCAGAATTTGTTGTCATCAATACAATGCATGAATTGCTAACTAGTTACTTAGAGAGGAACATGGTCCACTATCATAACTAAGAGTGTGTAAACCACCTAAACCCGACTCAGACTGACTCAATGCAACCTGGACCTTTCACCCGCACACCTATATTTTGTATAGTAACGAGTTATATTTTTTTTATCAAACATAACTTGAACCCAAATCTACTGATTAAAACATGCATAAAACTCGCTAATATAACCAAACTTAAACAACCTGAATCTGACTTACACATATTTTTGGTCAGTTTGGGTAAAAAATTCTAAACTCGCTTTTCTCCAATCGGACCCATACATACCCCTAATCATAATGTTGTATTACTCTTGTTAGCAAAAATTTCATGAATAGAATAGGGAGAAGAGGCCAACAAGATTCATACAACATCATAAACATATGCACTATATACAATAATACAATATTCCATTAAAAAGTGAGGATTATAATTGTGAGCAACATGCCCCAAATTCAAATGAATTTGATGAAAAAAAATAATGCTAATAAAACAAAGTAGCAACCTTTTATTTTGACTAGAACAGAAAGCCTTCTATCATCAACAAAAGACAATGAAGAAATGTCATATTTATATGCACACATTTAGTTGCAGATGATGGGGAAGTTGGTCTACTATGGAGGCAGTGGTTCTTGGTTGCTTCATGGACATTAATGAATGCAAGAACCAAGGAAGGTGGCACCACATGTAGGTGCAGCAGCAAAGAGGGACTCGTGTACTCCACTATACCGACCGCTTCAACTGTTAGACCTACAACCTATACATAAAAAATAATAGTGATCCACTTTGCAATTTACAAAATCGTATATGCTTTAGAATCAACTAACAAATTACCTTTGGTAAATCATTGATTTGATTTTTAAGATCAACAATCATTGTCTTCAAAATATATATCTTCTTCATGTTCTTTTCCTTCTGCAATTTCAAAAACATGGTTGATATTTTTCTTTAGTGGTAGTCGAGAAAAAAACCTATGCTCTCGGTAATCATTTGATAACTTGTTTGGTTATCCTTACTCTCTCGCCTATAACTTATATATAATGATAGGCATGGTTGGTGCGGTTGGTGTGGTTGGTTTTTTAGATGAAAAAGACAATGTGGTGGAAAATTTTTACCATGTAAATGATTTGGTGTGGAGTGGTAAAGTTTGCCTTAATACCATGTACCAAAATTATTTGGATGTCTAAGATAGTGAGCTTGCAATGTTTTCTAAAATCATATTAGATATAATATCAATATGAAGATTTTCTTTTATTATATTTAACACATGAATTTAGGCAAGTACAATGTGTTGTCTACATTAAATAATGACGACATGTGCGTCAATTGAAATAGTTAAAATTTTATTTAATATTGTGTACCTTATTCATTTACATAATTAAGATGGGGTTGATAGTTATCAAAATAGTTTTAGGTATAAGGCAATTATTTTCATGTTTTTTTTTCTTTGTTTGCTAAGCTAGTTTCTATTTTTTTTAATACATTTTGTGGATACTTGGTATAAATGGTCTTAGCTCTTTTTTAATTAATTATAAAAAATTAATTACATTGAGATTTCTTTTATTTATTTATTTAGTTATTTTTGCTCAAGTATATTTTATAATTTTTGTTACTTTACATTTCTTACTTGTCTTCAAGGATATAATCGAGTTGAGATTGAATAAATATTGTATCTTATCAATTAGGTTATTTGAACTTGGTTTTGTTAGTTAAAGTTAGATGGAGTATCTTGCCATCCTTTCACAGGCTTAAGCAGGTGACTATGAAAGTCTAGATTTTAAGATTAGCTTGAAAAGCCCAAATAATTGAAAGATAGCCTAAATTACTTCTTTGTTAATGTGGTGTCTAACAAGCTATTTCAAGTGGCATTCAAACAGCTGCTGTGGTAGTATCCCCTCACAACAAATTTGTAGGCTAGTAAACCTTCACTCAATAGTTTTTTAACCAAAATCACTTGCTCATCAAGAAAAATTGAGCATTTTGTCAAGAAAATCATTTTTTTCTTCACTAGAATGAAAGCACAAAAACCCTTTTAACATGTAAATGCTCTTGGACATCAAAATGGGAACTACAATTAGACTAAGATTCAAACCAAATTGCTCCAATATTGGTTCACTGAGGTCAATGGTACTACCCCTTATGTATCTATCACTTATCATTCACTCATTGTTTCATGAAAAAACTTTTTTTTATCTTTTTGATCTGTCTATTACAAGAGACAAAGCATTAGATAACAAGCAAGACAAAGAGAATATGGAATGATATATAATGCATTCATCATGCCAAATCTCTTATTGAATCCAAAAGTTCACTCATACAAATTCCGTGCCAAGGTCTGAGGTAGAGCTATTAGTAAATGCCATGAACTACATGAAATAAAACTTAAAAGGAAGTAGGAAACAACTGGATTGTATGACTCATAGTAAGTGGTGAAAAGACAGGCCCACTTGCTATTTCAAACTAATTGGTTTACTCTAATCCCATTATCACCTCAAAGTCTAATCATTTAGCATTCATTAAACCTTGCATCCTCTTCTTGCAAGCGATACAATCTTTTCTCTAGCATGTTATGTGCAAGTGGCACTTTCATCATACTACTTAAGATAAGAGGGTTGACAAGGTATCAGTGGAATTGAAGACATCAAATTTTTTTGGAGAAGTTTGGGTAGGAGTTGGGATTATGAAGTGGGAATAGGATCAAAATGAAGAGACTTCTGTGAGTCTGCATGTTTCTAAACATTGCATGGATGTTTCAGAGATGTTGGTAACATGCCAACATCTGTTTTCAACGTTCCTTCAGTTTCTGAATGTTGGGTTTGGTTTCTGAATTGCCAACATCTATCTCCTCGGTTTCTTATGTTTCTGAACATTGGCAACAAGCCAACGTGTGCAACAGACCCTTAAGTGGTCCATTTTAAGCATTTCCACAGTTGCTTGGAGAGGATACTGAAGGCATTGCGGTCTTTGATGGGAAGACATTGCAACACCTGGCCACTATATATTTGCAGGTCCCTAGCTCAGTTTCTCACCATCTAGAAGCCAAACACACTTCAATACACCATTAATGAGTGAGAAGAGCTGAGTTAGAAGCATTCCATAGGTGATTTTTGACTTTAAGCTTGCAATGGGTAAAGGTCAGTTTTCTTCCGCTTTCCTTTGTCTTTGGATATTGTTATATGTTTTAAACGTCCAATATATGCTTATAGTTGGTATCAGAGCCTTAGATGGCCTCTACCTTGCTACATTCTTGAGTCTAAAAATTTTGCAATTTTCATACCGTCGAGTTGCTTCATGTATGCATAGTTTTCATGTTTTAATTTCATAAATATATTCCTCAGGAAATTCTGATCAGTTTTGATTGTGGAAATGTCAAAAAAGACATCTAGAAACACCAAAAAATGTTAAGTTTTCTGGCAAGTCAGAATTGGGTTCAGGTCGGGTTGAGACGACCTGGCTAGAGGTAGCGGATGACTCAAATGACACGCTGTTTTAGTAGACAACACGTCATTTTGATAAACGACATGGCATTTTCCAGTGAATGACATAGTGTTTTGTTTTGATGGGGCGAATTTCAGCCCCTACCTCCCTAAAATGCACTATTTCACTTAAGGGGTGCAGGTCGAGCCACGCCTTCTAGGCTTACGAGCCGTGTTTGGGCCTGTCCATTTTTTTTGGGGCCTGTCTGGTTTTTTGGGCCTGTTTTATAGAAAAAAACAGTGGATTTTCAATTTTGGGCCAAATTTGGACTTTTTCACATGGTCCTTTTATAATTTGGTTTACTATGATTAAAATTTCATGTTGGATATTTTCATATTAAAATTATTTATTATTTTGGACAAAATTTTTGTATAGTCCATTGGATATTTAATTTTTATTTTGTCCAAACATCATGATTAAAAATGCCATATGCCCAATATTTATAGTTTATTTTGGGAGTATTTTGGCATATTTAATTTGAGAGAAATTTTAATTAATTAGACACATTTTGGACAAGTTGATTAATTAATTGTTTAAATTTTCATTATGCAAGCTTGCTTTTGCATATTTATTTAGTTATAAGTAAGCATTTAGCTCTTTTAAAAATGTCACGTGATTAGTATAATTTTAATTTAATTAGAGTTTAGTCACAGCACCTTTAATTATTTTAAAATTATATGTTATGAAATAAAATCACATATAGTAAGAGATATAAAATTGTAATTAATATATATATGATATGATAATCATTATTCTACAGGAATGTTATCATATTATATATGTTTAATTAAGATGAGATGGTAAATTTCTGTTTTCTTAATTACCCACAAAATTTAAGAAATAGAGATAATTTACTAGTTTCATCATAAAGTAACATGAACTTAATTGAATAAAGCTTAGCCCACAAGTAGTTTTATTTGTTACCAGGCTCATGATTTAAAATATATGTTTTACATTGGTAAGACATATCATATAGAATAATTAGTTGTCTCAAATTTTGACATAGCATATTATGCAGCTTTTCAACCCATTAATATCTTTGATTTCCAAGTCCTTGAACTAAATGATGACAATTACAAAACTTGGAAGGAGAAAATTCTTCTACAATTAAGGTGAATGGACGTTGACTATGCTCTAAGAAAGAAAAAACCTCCTACACCCACGAACGCTAGCAGTGCTTCAGAGATAAATCTTTATGAATGTTGGTAGTGATCTAATCATCTCAACATGATGTACACAAAGACCAAAATATCTGCAAGTATTCATGGATCAATAGGAGAGCATGAACACGTCCAAGACCTATTGAAGGCCATTGATGAGCAATTTGAGTCATCTGACAAGGCCCTAACAAGCACCCTGATGACAAGGTTATCTTCAATGAAACTCACTGGCATAAAGCGTGTGCAAGAGAACATAATGCAAATGAGAGACATAGCGGCTCAATTAAAGAGTCTAGAGGTTGAGATGTCAGAATCTTTCCTTGTGCACTTCATCTTGAACTCCCTACCACCTCAGTTGGAACCTTTTAAAATCTCCTACAACACACATAAAGAAAAATTGTCTATTAATGAATTATTGACCATGTGTATTCAAGAGGAAGGGAGGCTCCTGGCTGATATGTGAGAGATGCACATTTGGCCATACAAGAAAAGAGTAAAAAGCAAGGCAAGGCCAAAGGAAAGGGCAAGGCACCTATTCAAGCTGGCATTAAGAAGGAGTCCAAGTGCTTTTTCTATAAGAAGAAAGGGCACATGAAGATGGACTGCACCAAATTCAAAGTCTGGCTTGAAAAGAAAGGTAACTCAACCTTACTCTTTTGTTATGAATCCAATATGGTAAATGTTAGTATTAATACATGGTGAATTGATTCTGGTGCTACAATCCATATTTCTAATATCTTACAGGGCTTTCTAGACCTAAGGAAGTTAGAGGGCAGTGAACAATATATTTGTAGACACTTAATTTTGTTCAGCCCACTTTACAAAATTTTAACCTAAACCCAAATTAAAAATAAAATTAAAATAAAACTAGTCCAAAAATAAATGAGCCCAAGCCTAATAATAAAACCAAAAATTAGAAAAGAAAAAAATAATAAAATAAATAATAAGATAAAAGATAAATCTAAGAAATAAATAAAAGATAACAATAGATAAAGATAACATAAAATGATAAAAGATAAAAAAATTTGAAATCCAAGAGATAAATAAGAAAATGTTAGATAAATGAAAGGATAAGAAAATAAAACATAAAAGTTAAGATAAATCTAGGAAACAAGAATTAAACCAAAAAAGGAACTCTAAAATTTTGTAATTATAAAAACCCACACCCTACACACACAGAGGAAGGAGATGGGAGATTATAAGGGAAAAGTCAAAACAAAAGCAAGAAGCCTATGAAAGAACCAAAAAGGAGAACAAATTCAGCAAATTTACATCCACTGCACCCTTCACCCCATCACTCTCAACAACATCCCGTCACCCTAGAAGCCAATTCCTCACCACAAAGAAAGTCCACAGCCGGAGAAGCAAAGGAAAGATCAAACTCCCTGTCACTGAACCTTCACCGTCATGTAAATAAGTCTCCACAACTTCGTTCAACCTTGCCCATCCATTCTTGGCCGTGCCCCTGAATGCCCCAAATGCACTCCTCAACAATAACTCGTCACTCTCAAACTTCAGCATAGTTCTCTGCACTCAAGCGACCAGCACCCTCATCTCAGCATTTTCTTGCCTAAAATGAAAGCTTTCACTACACTCTCACATAACCAAAAAGAAGCAATACCAGTGAGAAACAAAATCCCATTATTCATACAGTTTTTTGCCTTCAAGCCTTACTACACCTACAGCCCCTCATATACCAAAACTCACAGAAGTTACCCCCCACAAAAAGATTTGCCATCCTACCATGCCGTGATGTATTCACTGCTGAAGTTCTGTCCATCACTGCTATTGCTTCATCTTAGCCTAGAACATGGAAAAAGAAACTTGAGCCTAAGTAAATGTAGCACTTTCACACATGGAAGCAAGAGACTTTTCAGAAAAATTCTTGCTTGAAGATATTTAGCTTAAACCGAGCAAAGACATGGAGGAAAGAAACTTGAGCCTACAAAATAGTTTTTGGAACTAGAAACTCGCTATCCACTACTCTGGAATCACCTTCTTTTTCTCCTAGTTCTGAGCTCAGAAACCCCACACTTCACTGCACTTTTTCGGCACTCCAAAGAGTCCCATCATAGAGCCCCAACGCTGAGGACTGAGGCATTCTGACTGGTCTCTGGCACACTTGAATCACATCAGCATTGTGCCCTTGTTCAAAGACTCAAATGTTGCCATACGGAGAAGCTGCCACTAACTGATTCTACCTCGTCGTCGTCACTACCTCTGTTGCAGTTCTCCTAGCTCGCTTAGCTACTGTCTGCATTTCGAGTTCACGTCTGAACGACTCAGGAGGAGATCATATTGCACCGTTAGCATCTTCGGAAGACCCCGTTCTTGCCTGTGCTTTGTCCCATCTCTGACTTCCATCGTAACATCGGAGCCTGTGCATTGTTGCGAGCCCAGTTCTTGCCGCTGGTCTTGACACTGCCTCTGAGCTGTCCCAAAAGGTTTCTCGCCATTCTATCTTGGCTTTCCTTCACACCTTTTCATCGAGAGACACCACAAATACTAGCACAAGACTCACTTACGAGAGATATGTTATGCAGTTTTCATACTACAATACTAGGGTCTTTATTGTCTTTATCGTTATGATATTATTTGGGAATCTATTTTTAAGTTTTTTTTTAGAAGCTTATGGTATGTTCAAAATGTAGTAAAGGAAGATGATATGGATTTTGATCTAAAAATATAGTTAAGCTTTACACCTTTTGTTCTAGGTGAATTTTGTATTTTTGAGAAAAAGAAGAAGAAAAATAAGTTATGTCTTTTTTTTTTACAAGAAAAAATAAATTAGGATAAATGATCACATGGTTGACATGATCATTTCCTCCTTTTTATCCTTACTTCTAAAACCCCAGCCTAAAATAAAAAGAAAATTTTTTCAAAATTATTTTTTAAAACCCTGGCCTGAAATAAAAAGAAAATTTTTCTAAATTATTTTTAAAACCCAACCTGAAATAGAAAGAAAATTTTCTCAAAATTATTTTTAAAACCCTAGACTGAAATAGAAAGGTGATTTTCTCAAAATTATTTTTAAAACCCTGGACGAAAATAGGAAGGGGAGGTTTTGTGAAAATTATTTTTAAGTCCCAATCCGGAATGGACAAGGATTATTTTTAAAAATCTTTTTTTAAAACTAACTTAAATTAATCAAGATAAATTTATTAGATCATTTTTGGTACCAAAAGGGCATTTAGGGTGCTAATATCTTCCCTAAAATATAACCAACCTCCAAACCTAATCTCTGAAATGTAGATTATTTCCAATTAGGTGTCCGATCTCATCTTTAGATAATTTAAATTGATGGCGACTCTAAACCTAAATTTTAGGGTCAACAACATTTATTCCGGAAACAGGATGGGCTCACAAGTAGAAGGCATAAGAACATACAAATTAGTATTAGATACTAGTTTTGTATTGATTTTGAAAAGGACCTTTTATGTACCAAGTTTCTCTAGAAACTTGATTTTAGTTTCAAAACTTGTACCATTTGGATATTCTTTTAACTTTTTAGATAATTTATTTCAATTATCTTATAAATTCGATGTTGTTGGAAAAGGTACAATTTGTCATGGTCTATTTCAAATTCAATTACAAGACAATACATCTTATGATTCAATGCATGTTTCTAGCAATATGGGTATTAAGAGAAGTATTACTGATGAGAATTCCTCTATATTGTGGCATCGTAGACTTGGTCATATTTCAATAGAGAGGGTGAAAAGGTTAGTAAAAGATGGAGTACTTAGTACTCTTAACTTTGCTGACTTTGACACTTGTGTAGACTGCATTAAAGGAAAGCAGACTAATAAGACCAAGAAAGGTGCTAAGAGCAGTTCTACCTTATTAGAAATCATACATACAGATATCTGTAGTCCAAATATGAACTCTGATAGTCAGAAATACCTTACACCTTTATTGATGATTACTCACGATACATGTTTCTCTATCTTCTAAATAATAAAAATGAGGTACTAGATGCCTTTAAAGTTTTCAAGGCAGAAGTAAAGAAACAATGTGAAAAATAAATTAAGATAGTGAGATCAGATAAAGGTGATGAGTATTATGATAGATACACTAAAGATGGACAAGCATTAGGTCCATTTGCTAGGTTTCTTCAAGAACATGGGATCGTTGCCTAATACACCATGCCTGGATCTTCGAATCAAAATGGTGTAGCTGAAAGAAGAAACTGAACATTAATGGACATGGTGCGGACCATGCTGAGCAGCTCTAAACTTTCTAAGTCCTTGTGGATTGAAGCCCTCAAGACGACTATATATATTCTTTATCGGGTTCCAACCAAGGCTATTAAAAAAATGCCATTTGAGTTATGGAAAGGTTGGAAACCCAATTTAAGACATATGCACATTTGGGGATGCCCATAAGAAGTTAGGGTCTACAATCACAAGAGAAGAAGTTAGACCCGAGGACCATTAGTAGCTATTTTATTGGGTATGCCAAAAGGTCCAAGGGATACAAGTTTTACTGAATTTTGGAATCAAGAGATGCAAAATTTCTTGAGAATGACTTGATTAGTGGGAGTGGTTGAATTTGGAGCTTAGATTTTGAACAAGATCATTTTGGTTCTTAAGCTTCCACATCAAGTGATAAATTAGTTATAATCCATGCCCCTTAAGTACAAATGGATATGGGACAACTAATCATTGAGACTCCATAACCTGCTGACCATAAGCAAGTTGATCTGGTTGATGAAACTATTGAACAACTAGTTAAGCAACATCCTCTTCAAGAGCATGTTGAGACAACATTAAGAAGATCAACTAGGATAAGGAGGTCAGTAATTCCTAGTGACTATACAGTGTACTTAGAAGAATCTGACTACAACATTGGAGCTGAAAATGATCCAAAAATGTTTTCACAAGCCATTAGTTGTAGAGAATCTGAATTGTGGCACAATGCCATGAAGGAAGACATGGATTTCATGGTGTCTAATAGAGTCTGGGATCTTGTTGAGTTGCTTAGTGGCTCTAAAGCCATTAGATGTAAATGGGTTTATAAAACTAAAAAGGACTCATCAGGGAACATCGAGAGATATAAGGCAAGACTCATGGCCAAGGGATTCACTCAAAGGGAAGGAATTGATTATAAGGAGACCTTTTTCTCCTGTATCCAGAAAGCATTCTCTCCGTGTGATAATGGCATTAGTTGCCCATTTTGATCTAGAACTACATCAAATGGATGTGAAGATGGCTTTCCTCAATGGAGAACTAGAGGAGGAGGTATATATAAAACAACCTGAAGGATTCTCCTCTAGTGTCGATAAGCATTTGGTTTGCAAGCATAAGAATCCATATATGAATTGAAACAGGCCTCACGCTAATGGTATATTAAGTTTCATGATATTATTTCCTCATTTGATTTGTTAGAAAATATTATGGATCAGTGTATATACCAGAAGGTTAGTGGTAACAAGATTTGTTTTCTTGTGCTATATGTGGATGATATATTACTTGCAACCAATGATAGACAGATGCTGTATGAGGTGAAATAGTTTCTCTCAAAAAACTTTGATATGAAGGAAATGGGTAAGGCATCTTATGTCATTGGCATTAAGATCCATAGGGATGGAACTCAATATATATTAGGTCTATCATAAGAAACTTCTATCAATAAGGTCTTAGAGAGGTTTTGGATGAAACACTACTCATTAAGTGTAGCACCTATTGTGAAGGGTGACAGGCTCAACTGGAACCAGTGCCTAAAGAATAGCCTTGAGAGGGAATAAATGCATAATGTGCCATGTGCTTTTACTATTGAAAGCCTTATGTATGCTCGGGTTTGCACAAGACCTGACATTGCTTTTGCAATCGGCATGTTAGGGATATATCAAAGTAATCTAGGAATGGACCACTGGAAAGCTGCAAAGAAATTTATGAGCTACCTTAATGGTACTAATGACTACATGCTAATGTATAGACGAACTAAGAATCTTGAGGTAGTTAGCTACTCAGATTCAGACTTTGCTAGATATGTTGATTCACGAAAATATTAGGTTACATTTTTATGCTTATCGATAGAGCCGTGTCTTGGAGGAGTGCAAAGCAAACTTTGACTGCTACTTCTACCATCGAAGCTGAGTTCGTATATTGTTTTGAGGCAACTTCACATGGTGTATGGTGAAAGAGCTTTATCTTTGGGCTTAGAATAGTTTATTCTATCTCAAGGCCATTAGGATATATATTGTGACAACTCAGCTATTATTTTTCTGGTTAAGAATAATAAGAGTGGAAGTCAAAGCAAACATATTGACATTAAATACTAAGCCATCCAAGAACGTGTCAAAGAGAATAAAGTCACCATTGAGCATGTAAGCACTAAGTTGATGATAGCTAATCCTTTGACCAAAGGCATGCTACTAACAGGGTTTAAGGATCATGTAATTAGAATGAGACTTGGTCCCATATAGAGATTTTGATGTAAAATTTTTATCATTTGTAATAAAGCTCTTATTTTTATATATGTTGTTTTCTCTTTCTGTGTGTACATTTATATTTTGAGAATAACAACAATTACGAAGACCTTGAATAAGCATAGGGCTTATTCATTAAGTTATAGTAGTTTTGAGGAAATAAAATACATTATAATACATGAAAGGTAATACTCGCTTTAAGAGGACTTATCACCATATTCGTATACTTAGTTTTCTACTATTGGAATCTGAACTATGGAAACATTATAAAGTTTATGGACCAAGTGGGAGAATGTGAGTCTGCACGTTTCTAAATGTTGCATGGATGTTTCAAAGACGTTGGCAACATGCCAACATCCATTTTCAGTGTTCCTTCAGTTTCTAAATGTTGGGTCAGTTTCTGAATTGCCAACATCTATCTCCTCAATTTCTTATGTTTTCAAATGTTGGCAACAAGCCAACATGCGTAATAGACCCTTAAGTGGTCCATTTCTGGTGTTTCCATGGCCGCTTGGAGAGGATACTGGAGGTATTGCCGTCTTTGATGGGAAGATGTTGCAACACCTGACCACTATATATTTGCGGGTCCCTAGCTCAGTTTTTCATCATCTAGAAGCCAAACACACTTCAATATACCATCAGTGAGTAAGAAGAGCTGAGTTAGAAGCATTCAGTAGGCAATTTTGGACTTGAAGCTTGCAATGGCTGGAGGTCAGTTTTCTTCCACTTTCCTTCATTTTTGGATGTTGTTATATGTTTTAGACATCCAATATATGCTTACAACTTCTTCCCTAGATTTCTATGCTGTGAATTTGGTGGGTAGTTTGGTTGATATAAGAGGAGCACTTGCTGCTAATATTGGCATGGCATTTGTTGGTTGTAAGAAACCTGAATCACAGCTGACTAGTATTGAGGTGTTAGTAGGGTAACTTAGTAATATTGTGGAGAGCAAGGAGGTGGAAAGAAACTTTGAAGGCCTTACTCTCATTTCACATTTGGTAATGGACATATGGGTTATAGTATAGTGGTATTGCCTTGGCAGTGATGGGTATACAGGCTAGACTAGTTGGCAATGTTGCAATTAATTAAATTATGTAGGTGGCACTTAGGAAGTTGTACTCACTCAAGGGACTAGATTGGTGCATCTATTTTTTCCCTTTTCCTTTCACATTTCATCCATATTGCCCTGCATGAATCTCTGGTCCTCTTTTATCTAAGGTAGGTTTTGTATGTGGGAGATGCTTAGCTATTGGATTAATTAATTGTCTAATCTGAGTGCTTCTTCCAACCTTTTCTTCTACAATCATCAAGTCAAAAAAATTTATGGATGTACTCCTAACCCCTTTGCCATAAGAAGGGGTCTAAAGAGTGTTGATAAGATGGTCATAGAAGTAAAAAGTTCAAAAGTCTTCAAAATCTAACTTTTTAGCTCATTAATCTCTTGTTGCATCTTGGCAAAGTCTCCCTAAGCTATTACTCATTCATAACTCATCTTAGTTTAGCTTTCTATTAGATGGAAGCAAATTTCAAAAGAACTAATTACTTGAAGTGAATGGTGCAAGATCCAAAGGTGCTATACAATGATGTTATGTGTGGATGTGAACCATGAAATGCAAAAGTAGAGAACTAAATAGGCAATGCTAACTTGAAACCATATGGATCACAAAAAATATCAACTTTGTTATCTACGACTCAAGTAAACAAGAATTGTATTTCTACAAAATGCATGCGACTATGAGTAGTTTATCTAGTGACTTAATTAAAAATTCGAATATGGGAAAGGTCCTATTATCCTAGATAGGTTCCCAAACTATCCTTATTTAACATTATGGCTTCCAATCCTTACCTATGATAGGCATTAAACAGAAAGCATCCAATTTGAGTAAGGGGTTTTCGGCACTTGTAAAGAAATCTAATGGCTTCATGAAGACTAACCTTGCTTTGCCCCTGTCTTATCTAAAGGTAATGGTGGCTCAAGTATAAAACTTTATGCATGTGATAGTGGATTATGTGTGATGAAGGGATATATCAAATGTGTTTGCAAAGGCAAAAGGTAAACATCAAATGATAAACAAGATGATTGCAATGAAAGAGCAAGCATAGTTTCCCATTGCATCCTAGATTGGGTGATTCCTTGGTTGCTTCTTAAGTCTAAAGGTTCAATTGTACTTTCATGAAAGATAGGAACTAGGGTTAATAGTAGTATGTTGCTAGGTTCTAAACTCCTAATCAAGTCCCCAATTTGTCCTCATAGAGGCTTCCAACCCTTACCCATGATAAGCTTCAAGCGAGAATGATTCAATTTGAGTGAGAGTTTTTAAGTGCCTATACGAGATTAATGGTCTCACAAAGGCCAAACATACATTGCCCTCTCTAGCCTAGAAGGTATGGAGCTCGAGTGTAAAGCTCAAGGGTCATAACCTCCCTCTTCAAACCTATGTGAAGGTCCTTTTATGTGTGGGAAATAAGATCAACACACTTGCAAACCTACAAAACAACCAACCAACCCACTACTAGACAGATACATAGATAACATTGCAATAGAGTAAGTCATTTAGAACGTAATCTAGTAAGACAAATACAGGTCTCAATAAAATAAGCATAATGCAGAATAGGATAGATTTAATTATATTATGTAATTATTAATTATTGTGTAATTTAGGATTTCAAATTTATTATTTAGGAAAATAATTAAGAATTAGAATTATTGGGGATTCATCATTTAGAAGTTTATTATCTATTTAGCTTTAGGTTATCCTATCCCTATAAGGGATAAGATTATATTTAGTTTAGGATTTCTTTTCAATTGCATTTCAATTCTAGTAGAATTAGGACTTAATGTCTATTAAATAATTGTTTCCATCCCAATACACACTTTTTATTATGATATTGAATTTATTCAGAGAATACAGAATTTGTTAGTCATATTTCCTATCCATCCTACATAAAGTTTGGTATTAGAGCCAAATTCCATTACAATTTTGTTGCTAGTTGATTTTTCTCTATACACTCTTCCCTTTGTGTGATCTACCCCTGCCACATTCATTCTTTCCACACCTTCAATATTAGCTTGAAATTCGTAGCCATCACTCTGAATACAAGTTTTGGGTTTCCAAAATTTATTTCAAGTGTATGCTTTTTCTATTCTTGATTGAGTTTTAGAATTTTAAATTGTATTGATCTTATGACGTACCATCCTTCAAATTATGGAGCTCAAGACTATTGTGATCATTCAAGATCAATAACTTATAACTACTATGTAGGTGTTTCATACTCTTATGATCCATATGTTATCAGACAAGGTGTTGAAGCTATGCTGAGAAAACTTGAAATTATTATTAGACATGATTGTAACAGAGAATGGAGAGCACATGAAGAGAAAAGATGCAAATGGAGTAAACAGATTGATCAATTTTATGAGGACAAGATTGTTCATCTAAATGCTCCACATGTAGAAAATGAAGATTGTTTAGAACATGAAGCTCACTTATATGATGAATGGATTGCACTAAAAGAAGTTGAAGAAGCCTGTGAGGTCAAAATTGTATACCTATGTTATCCTCCATCAAATTTAGAGGATCAATATTGGGATGATGAACATGAAGTTGAACCTAAAGGGGAAACCTAAAATAATGATGCAAATATCCCAGTTCTCAACAATAACGCAATTGTTAATGATGTCCCAAATGAAATTGTTGAGGATCCTACTGAAAAGATCAATAATATTGACGTTATTAATCTAAAGACTTCACATATTCATTTCCATATTGAGTTTGTGATACGTGAAGAGATTATCAATCCAAGTGTGATCTTGCTACATTTCTTGTCATCACCTATTCTGCCGTCACAAGCTTGCCATTATTGTTTCTTGCAACTTTGTCATTTTAAAACTCAATGACAAGTTTTCTCCAATTAGAGGAGAATAATGCAGAATAGGATAGATTTAATTATATTTTACATAATTATTAATTATTGTGTAATTTAGGATTTCAGATTTATTATTTGGGAAAATAATTAAGAATTAGAATTATTGGAGATTCATCATTTAGGAGTTTATTATCTATTTAATTTTAGGTTATTCCATTCCCATAAGAGATAAGATTTTATTTAATTAGAATTTCTATTCAGTTGCATTTCAATTCTAGTAGGATTAGGTGTCAATGACTATTTAAATAATTGTTTCCATCCCCAATACACATTTTTTGTTATAATATTGAATTTATTTAGAGAATACAGACTTTATTAGTCTACATCAAAGCATCTAGAATGCAATTAAGCAAGACATTACATCAAAGCATAGAAATAAAATGGAATAGCAACAAATACCAATTGTGTGTGGCCTAACCCTCTAAACTCTCCATTGGAGTTGCCAAGCTATTGCAATGTGAAACAATGATCTAAAGAAAAATTGAGTTTAGGAAAAATAGTGTTTGGAAAAGGAGTCACCACCAACTTAGATTAAAATGGTGGGATCAAATACTAAAAGAAAATGTTTGATTTATAGAAAATAAGTTCGGAGATTAGTTACACATAGGGAAGGTGTTAGAACTTTACAACACTCTTTCAATACCAAATTGATGTTTTAGTTGCCTTTTTAGTTTCAAAATGTACTTTAAGCCTTTTGTTTGTTAGCCTCTCTTTTATTGCTTTTTTTTTTTTGGATACTTTGGGCTTTCTGTTTTAAGATGTCTCACAATCAATTTGCATGAGATCAAGAGTGATACATGACTTATGCAATTGGTGAGTGGCATTTTGAGCCATTTTATTGAAAAGGGTTTTTTGATACCTAGCTTGTCTAGGGTAGTCTCAATTGGATTAAGTTTTAATAAAGACCTAGCTTGGCTAGTGTTTTTAAGGTTTTTGGAGATTAAAAGGAAATTGATGAATTTGAAGAAATTTTAATAATTGTATCAATTTGACCCTAACAATTGCTCAATAGCATTTACAATTATCCTTGAGATAAATAAGAGATAGCTGCATTCGCTAATTATATTTAAAAATCTATCATTAGAATTTTAGTTGGAATTTGAAGAGATTTTGGAAAAAGAAAACAAATTTGTTTTGGAAATTAATGAATTTAAAAATACATTAATTAGGCATCAACAATCACTTGGTAGGACCTTGTAATTATCCTTGAGATAATCAATAAATATTTGCATTCACTAATTATTCTTAAAAGATCATTGTTGGAATTTCACTTAGGAGGATGTGGGAGAATTTTGAAAAGACTTTGAAATTTAGGATGGGAACTTACAAAGAGTAATGAATTTTAACTATCACAACAATTTCTCGTCAAAATCTATAATGTGATCACCCTCAAAATAATTGAAAAATTCATAATTAATTTTGACACATGCTTTTATCACAAAAAACTCTTACTTGTTCTTTGAGCATTTATTATTGTAATAAATATTTATATGTGTCATTACCACAAAAAATTATAATTAAAAATTAAATTAAATAAATAAAATATATTAGAATTTGAAAAAAAATAATAATAAAAATTATTTGCATTAAATGTTTTAAAAGAAATGAAAAGAAAAAGGAAACAATTCAAATTTAAATATTATTATCTAAATTTAAAAATTTAAAATTATGTATCATTAAATGCTCCATAACTAATGAGGAAAACAAAATGTCAATGATTTTCTAAAGTAAATTTATTATATTAGAATTCATTATCAAACACAATCACTCATTAATCGCAACAATAAATATTAACACTTAAAATTATTACAAAAATATATTAAAAAGTTAAATAACTGAAAGAAAATAAAATTAAGAATTAAAATTGAAAATTTGTTGCAATAAATGCTTTTAAATAAATGAAAACAAAAAGGAAAAATGTTTAAATTTAAATTATGTTAGCTAAATTTACAAGTTAAAATTGCATATTATTAAGAAGCATTAATTAGTTACTTACAAAGGACCATCGTGCACTGTATTACAAGTGTTAGAAAAAACACTTATGAATTAAATTGGAAAAATGAGAGGTATGAATTTAAAATGATCAGTTAGTAAAGTTGAAAATATTATAAGTTTACAAAAATTTCTCGAAGAATAGAATGGGGAGAAGAAACCAACAAGAGAGATTCATACAACATCATAAACACATGCATTATATACAAGAATACAATGTTCCATTAAAATGTGGAGATTATAATTGCTAGAAACATGTCCCAAATTCACTACAAGAAAACTTGGATTTAGTGGCAGTTACAACCGCTACTAAATTATACGTTACAACACCATTTGTGATGGTTTTGACCAATTGGTGGAATACCTGCCACTAATATAAATTATACATTAGTGACAGCTACAATTACCACCAAATACGACATTTTTCAAAATCAATTTTTGCTTATGACAGTTAAAATCACCACTAAATACATTTTTCAAAATCATAGTTTATTTTAGAGATGGTTACATTTGCCACCTAATACAATATTTTTTAAAATTACAATTTATGTTAGTTGCAATCATAATCACCACTATCACACAAAAAAATTATTACATTTTCAAAATTCACAATTTATTTTAGTGACAGTTGTAACCATCATTATAGTTATTGGCAGAATTTAAGATAAAATAATGTACTGGCAATTTGAACCAACACTATCATATTGCAAAAGAGTTTTTTTCTTCTTCTTTTTTTTTCTTTCCATTAAAGAACTGCAATAAACAAAGTTATCAATCAATTCACTACAATATTAAATCAATCAATCATAACCATATTCAAAACAATCGTACCATAACTATATATACTGAATACAATTTAAAGAGTACATTACAATTAACTGGACCACATCATTAGAAATTCCAAGATAATTCTAAATCAGTGCTAATTTTTTTTCTTTTTTCACACCGTATCATCAACTGGACCTCATTGCCGACATATGTAACCACTAGACAGAATCAAAAACTAGCTACCATTATAATTCAGTATATACACTGATTTTGCCAGAAAAAAGTTTTAATAGAGCAACTTTAGTAATGAGTTAATTTACCTATTCTAATTTCACTTATCATTAAAATATTGCATAGGAGATAGCTACATCACATACAGCTTGGAAATTATAGAAGCAGGTGTCTGCAATAGTGTTCTTCAAGATCCTATCCTCATGGTACTTCCCATATGAGTTTGTGAACCCTGTATGTAAAAGCAAATTTATCAATTAATTATATCAAGCACCATTGAAAAATAATTTTGAATATAGAGAAGGAAAAAAAAAGGGTCAAATATGCTTACCTCGGGCATAAAAATCACAATAGGATTTGGTGTTTGGCATCAAATTCCATGCTATTTGTCCTTTTCCAACCTAAAACCTAAGAATTGAGTTATAATAATTATAATAAAAATATTAAGCATGTAGTTAATGAAGAATAATCAAACATAACATTAAAAAGAAATTTCACCTACTGATCTGGCAAACTCAATCACAGAAATCTACATTCCCAATATATCCCAACAGAAGGAACATTATTCTCCTAGCATATTTGGCAGCTAGCATCATACATCTCACACCACGATCTCCAAAACCATAAGGAAACAAGACACAAGCTGCACCCTGCAAGCATCAATGCCCAAAAATAGCAGTGAATTCAACTGCTTTCCCCTTATTTTATAATCCAGATTGAGGGACAGTCCAAAAGTTCCATCATGAGATGATAAAAGGTAATGAAAATTGCAAAAGAATTATTCTCTGTATTGATAGCTATTTACTAATCCTTCAAGTCCTTTTTTATCATAAAAAAAGTCAAAATTATGTCATCAAATTCAAACCTTAAAGCAAAAATATTAGAAGCAAAACTTTTCATTTCTCTCAAAAATAGTTAACATTTGGCTCAAAAAAGTACTATTCAAATTGAATATTTTTGGCATATCAATTTATTTATAATTATACTTACTTTAAATTATGGTTTTAACAATTTGGGCAGTGGAAACGGTAGACAACAACTCTTATTCAGATATTACTTTTTCATGCTTAAACTGCTAAGGTAGGTTCACTTGTACTAGATTCATTTCCCTTATTTTCTTTCTTTTGTTAGAGGCCAATTTCTTTCTTTCTTTTTGTCTTTCCAGTTGATCATATGACCATGTTAAAAGGAGACATTGAAAGAGTAGACGTTCTAATCCTTCAAGACAACCCCACATTTTATGATATCATCACAAATGATTAAGACACTATAATCCCTATCCCTAATAGACTTTTTGGAGTGGGATGTCTAATTCCAAACCTTCTCTAAGGGGTCCGTTTCCCTTCTTTTCATATGGAATCTTGAGTACCAGTTTATCTGGACTATTGTTTTCGGAAACCTAAGTCTTAAGCCCGACATATCATTTTAGTTATGACTAAGAACATGAAAATATGACTTAGTGGATGAAGAAGAAGAGAAATTCTACATTTACATGGGAAGAATCTACAAAGTCACCACACAGACTAAAAGCAATGGCATTTAGAAAATTATGACTAAATTATGGGATAAAAATCAATGGCTTTTGAGTCTGTTTGTAGGCAATTTGTAGCTTGCTTCTATGTATGTATTGTTGGAGAAAATATTGTTTAATTTGTATGTTAAACATGAGAGAAATATAATGGAAGTTATTTTGCAATTTTAGACATGAAAAGTCATATTTCTTAGACATGAATGGTTATACTTATTTGATGTAAAAAGTCATACCTTTTAGATATGAAGGATCATACGTCTTGGACATGAATAATCATGTCTGTTGGCTTGATCTAAACAATCATATATGATAGAGTGAATAACCATGTTTGCTAATCAAGTGCTTATTCATGTCTATAAATACCCATGGTGTGGAAGTAGGATTCACACACAAAAAACCAACACTGTTTGCATCTTTACTCATCCTTAATCTCTCAAAACAAATTATTCTTTTCAAGTTCTATAGGTGGAAATTCTAGTTTTTGCTAGCCACAATTTTCTAGGTGCTCTTATTGTATCTTGGAGGTATATTAGATAAAACCCTGTAGCAGCTTAGTAGTGGCAAAATTTACATTAAAGACAGTGTATATTTGCATACTTCAAGACACAAATTTTTCTCTAGATTACTCCATCTCTACTTTCTACTCTTTTTCTCTAACATTCTTAAGGTGAACATTCTTGATGGAGTCTCAATTTGGAAATACAACATTCAAATTGATGGATCAAAATGTGGCAAAATTGGTTCACTTTGATGGAACCAATTATAATTGCTAGAAAGACAAGACCATGTTCTTGATTACTACCCTGAAAATTCCATGTGTTGGACCCAAATTTGAGGAAAATTCCTAAACCAAAGGATGATAATTCTAATGAAATCAAGGAAGAATGCAAAAAGTAAAAGGAAGATAAAGTGTTCTACAAAGGACACATTCTAAACATACTCTCTAACTATCTATATGATCTATTTATTAGTGTTCAGTTTCCAAGAGAAATATGGCATGCACTAAAATACAAATACAACAATCAGAAATAAGGGACAAATAAGTTCTTAATCATGAAATTTTTTAAATTCAAGATGCTTGATCATTTATCTATCATGTATTAAATGCATTATTTACTAGTTATAGCATCCATGCAAAAGGATTTAAAAATTGATATTTCTGAATCATTACAAGTGGGGGCTATCATTGCAAAGTTGCCTTCTAGTTGGAATAATTATAGAAATAAATTATTACACACCACAAAAGATTTCACATTGGACTGAATTCAAAAGTGCTTGAGGATTGAGGAGGAAACTCACAATCTTCAAAAGAAACATGTTTAAACTAACTCCAAAGTGAATTGTGTTAGTGAAAAGAAAACCCAACACAAATCTTGAGAAAATAAGAGTACTCTAATTCCAATAATTCTAATATTAAGAAAAAGAAAAACAAAACTTGCTACTCTTGTGGAAAGAAAGGCTATCTAAAACGTGATTGTATATTCAAGAAGAAACAAAAGACAAAAAAATACCAATAGTGCAAATTTGGTTGAAAATGATTCTACTGACATTATAGCTATGATTGCAAATTAGCATGGTTTTTGAAGTTTACTTGGCTAATCAAATTAAATATAATAATTAGTGGTACAATTCGAGGGCTCCTATCCATGTGTCCATGATAGATCACAATGCAAGACTTATGAAGAACTAAGGAATGGTCACAAGATTCTTATGAACAATAGTAATGCAACAAATGTTCTTGGGAAATGAATAGTTAATTTGATGTTTACTTCTAGAAAGAAATTAATGTTGTAAAATTTGCTCCATGTTCTAGATGTAAAGATGAATCTAATTTCTACAGATGTACTAAACATGAGAAGACTTAAATCTATTATAGAATATGATAAAATTATAATTTCCAAAAATAATGTGTTTGTTAGAAAGGATTATTCTTGTACTGGGATGTTCAAATTAAGTATTAGTAAGAATAATAATACTTTTGTTTACACTGTCAATTCTTCTTTTTCTTTACGGCATAATCGATTAGGACATGTTAATACCAAATATTTGAAATAATGTCAAACATAGTCTCATAGGATGTGATAGAATTTCTAATGAAAAATGTGAAATTTGCATACAGCAAAGATGACTAAAAAGCCTTTTTCCTTAGTAGAAAGAAACTCTGAATTGTTAGAACTAAGTCCATTCTAATATATGTGAATTGGATGGAGTACTAACAAGAGGAGAAAATAGGTATTTTATTACCTTCATTGATGATAAAACTAAATATACTTGTATATATTTAATTAAAACTAAGGGTTAAGCTTTTGACATGTTTAAGAATTATAAATCTTTAGTAAAAAATCAAAAGGAAAAAAGGATTAAGATTATTAGAAGTGATAGAGGAGGGGAATATTTTCCTTCAAAATTTTCTTTTTTTTGTGAAGAAAATGATATTGTACACCAAGTTAGTGCACCATACACCCCACAACAAGATAGTTTGGCTAAAAGAAAAAATAGGACATTTGTTGATATGGTAAATGCTATGATCTTAAATGTAAACCTTCCTATGAATTTATGGGGAGAAGCATTGTTAACTGCATGTTGTATTCATAATAGGATACCTTCAAGAAATTACAGGTTTCTACTTATGAGTTACAAAAAGGAAAAAATCAAATCTAAATTACCTTAAAGTATGGTCCTGCTTAGAATTTTATAGAGTTCTAGATCTTAAAAAAAAAAACAAAATTAAGACCGAGAGGTCTAAGAAGTGTATTTATTGGCTATGCTTAAGATTTTAACGCACATAGGTTATTGGATTCAGGTACAAATGTTATTGTGGAATCAAGGGATGTTGAGTTTCTTGAAAACAAATTTGTTAATAATTCTATCTCCAATGAAAAACTGACATAAGAACTAGAAAATCCTACATCATTCTCTAGCAAAGAAAATAAATAAGGCTTAAGATTCAGATTTTGTAGACCCACAATCTATTGTTTACTTGGCTGAATGTAATAGAGAACTAGTAATTAAGAAATTACCTATTTTATAATATATGGAACCGGATCCAAAAGCCTATAAGGAATCAATAGCATCAAGAGTTTTAGCTTTTGGAAGAAGGCAATAAATGAAGAAGTGCATTCATTATCATCTAATAACACTTGCGTGCTAGTAGATTTACCTCCTATCTCAAAACCTATATGTTGTAAATGGGTATTTCATTGAAAATATAATACTAATGGAATAATTCAAATATTTCAAGCCAGATTAGTAGCAAAAGGTTTTAATTAGACTATTTTGATACATATGTACCATTTGCTAGAATAACATCAATTAGAGTATTGTTTGCATTAGCATCTATATGCAATTTATTTGCGCATCAAATAGATGTTAAGATAGCCTTTCTAAATGGTGAACTTGAGGAAAAGGTGTATGTGGAACACCAGAAGGTTTTGTTTTGTCTGGATATGAAAAGAAAGTATGTAAACTAGTTAGATCATTTTATAGTC
The DNA here is from genome assembly GCA_037013595.1 of Dicorynia guianensis. Lineage (NCBI taxonomy): Eukaryota > Viridiplantae > Streptophyta > Magnoliopsida > Fabales > Fabaceae > Dicorynia > Dicorynia guianensis. Next base: position 14,507,541 of record JASUAB010000002.1, on the reverse strand, counting down.
TAAAACAACCACCTAGATAGTGGCATGAGAAAATTTGATTCTGTGATACTATCTCAGGTTTTAAACATAATAATGCTAATAAATGCATCTATTCTAAATTCACAAATGAATATGATGTAAAAGTGTGCTTATATGCTGATGACATGCTTAATTTTTGTGCAAATATGATAGCTATGAATGAAATTAAAAAGTTTTTATCTTCACAATTCAAGATGAAACATCTTGTGAGGTAGATATGATATTAGGAATCAAGGTTAAGAAACATAGTGAGGGCTATTCTTTATGTCAATTTCATCATATTGAGAAGATTCTAAACAAATACAAATACTTGGGAAATCAAATGACTCAGGAAGGGCAGTTGCACAATTAGAATACGCTAGTGTCATTGGTAGTTCAATGTACACTATCCATTGCACAAGACTTGACATATGTTTTGCTATTTGCAAACTTTCTAGGTATATTAGTAGCCCAAGTATAGAACATTAGAAGGCAATTGGAAGAGTCCTAGGATATCTAAAGCGAACTTTGGGATTAGGACTATTCTATAGAAATTATCTAGCTATTCTAGAAGGTTTTTCTTATGGTAGTTGGGTAACTAGTGCAAATAACAATAAGTCCACCTCAGGATGGGTATTTACTCTTGGAGAAGGTGTTATTTCTTGGACCTTTAAGAAACAAACATGCATAACTCATTCCACTATGGAATGTGAGTCTGTTGCTTTAGCTGTAGTAGGAAAAGAAGCAGAATGACTAAGGAATTTATTATTAGAGATAGTGTTGTGGCTACAACTAATGCCAGCTATCTCCTTACACTATGATAGTCAAGCAATGATGTTTATGGCTCTAAACAATATATATAATGGAAAATTTAGACATATAAGCTTGAGACATGAATATGTAAAGCAATTAATAACTAATGGAGTAATTACAATTGTATATGTAAGAACATATGATAACTTGGTATATCCCTTTACAAAAGGACTCATTAGGGATTTAGTGAGAAGGACATCCATGGGGACAAGCCTAAGATCCTTTACCTAGAGTCACCAACAATGGAAACCAAACTTTTTCTCTAGCTCACCACTACTTAAAAGGTTCAACTAGTAAAAACAAGTTACTGATAAGTGACTATGGGAAGCACCAGATCATTCTAAGTAGTAAAAATAAATCATTTTAACTAATAGAGGTTGAGTATTTACTCTTAATAAGATTATGAGGTGTGCCACATAAAGATCTAACAAAAAACCTTAACTATATGAACATAGTAGTGGTGCCACTTCTAACAAAAGTTTTTGAAAGGATACACTTTTGGAAATGTTCATGAATGCCAAGATGTAGCACATGGCCAAATAAGTGCTAAAAAATTGCTAGTAAACTTATAGATGGAAACTAATAATATCATGTTGTGCTACTTTTAGCTTTGTCAAAAGAAATAATGTTTCAATCTATCAAAAGACACCATTTATTTCAACTAAGCTTTAAAGTACTTACAATAAAAGAAGATTCAAGTCAAGAGACATCTTTCTTTATGTATAAAATTATCAGTGTTTGATACTTCTTAACATTACAAGTTAAGTGGGGGATCATTGGAGAAAATACTACTTAACTTGTATGTTAAATATGAGAGAAATGGGATTGAAGTTATTTTGCAATTTTAGACATGAAAATTCATGTCTCTTGGACATGAATCGTTATGTTTCTTTGATGTAAAAAAGTCATGCCTATTGAATATGAAGGATCATGCCTATTGGACATGAAAGATTTTGCCTGTTGGACATGAAAGATCATGTTTGTTAGTTTGAACTGAACACTATCTACATCTTTCCTCATCCTGAGTCTCTCAATTCAAATTATTCCTTTTGAGTTCTATAGGAGGAAATTCTAATTTTTGTTAGTCACAATTTTTTGGTTGCTCTTGTTATACCTAGATGTATATTACTTAAAACCTAGTAATAACTTAGTAGGGGCAATATTCACCTTACGGACAAAGTATATTTGCACACTTCAAGACACAAATATTTTTCTCCATGTTACTCACACCTCTATTTTCTTCTCTTTTTCTCTAACATGTATATTAGTTCTTGAAAAAAAAGGCATCTTATCTAATCCTAGTTTTTCCTCATTCATTTACATGTGCTAATTCTATCACATTTGAATGTAGAAATTTCTTACTAACTAAATGTCCTTCACATCTTATTTGATGGCTTTGATTGAGGGATTAAGGATATTAGTTTTCCAATGCCGAACTCAACAGCACATAAACAAGATTGAAGATGACTATGTTCTAATATAGATGTCACTTGTTACTCCTTTTATCAGACTATGTTTATAAGTCATGACTATTAGAGCAATAAAGTAAAATTGTAAGATTCAATATTATTATTAGTTTTGACCTAGACACAAATACTGAGGTGGTCTTGTACATAGTTGACTGATTTAAGACACAAATAATTATGTGGTCATCTTCTTAGCAATATTTACTCTTTAGCCTTGAGGAATAATAGTGCTCTTGACAATAACTCCTAGTAAATCAAAAGAAGCATGCTTTTGAATAGTGCACGTTGTTGGGAATTACACACTGACTCAGAAAAGTGAAGACTCCCATCTACGTTATCTGCTACATTAATTCTACCCGTTGTTGTATTGATCACAACAGAAGAAAGAGACAGACCAGCATTTCTTTTTACTATTTCCATATTCTAAGGTCCAAAACTAAGAGAAGAAATTAAGTAGTGATTGACTAATCAATCACTATTTTCATGAATTATTCATTTTTAAAACCAAAACACTATACACATCAATCTCTATTAAAAATTCTATATAAAATATTTCCATTTTCATATTCATATTAAGCATAGACTAATAGCCACAACATACCTTTACAACAGAGAAATAGGAATCTGTTAGGCCAAATACATCCCCACCATTGCAATCCTCACAAGCAAACGTCCAAGTTGTCACATTCTCATGCACAGTAGTTTAAGAAAACTTCAGAAAGAGCATCTCAAACCAAACATTATGGTACTTAAAGAATCATTAAGATTATCGTAGATCTCAACCATCTTTGACCAATCCTGTACGTCAAGAAGCTTAGCATTGCCAACTATAATCAACATGACATATATCTCCTATTTCATTCCAGTTACATCTATTAGAAATTGGACAAGGTGACACTACTTATTGTTTGGCAGACATGTATGTAAAAATTAAGGATAAAGCAAAGACTCACCTGAGTAAGTTAAGCTGCTTCAGAATTGAACGGTGTGCATTTTGATTCTGAAAACAGCCATCAATCATAAAGAAAATAATTGAACAGAGTATAAATTTAAGATGCTAAAATTTAGCGGAATCAAAAAACTATAAGAAAGCCCACCCTAAGTAAAAGGGGAATGTGCATAATGTTTGGAACATCATGGATATTCAAAATATTATCAACCTATAAGAGACCATAAAGATAATTTAAGATCCATAAGTAAGAATTTGGGGCTTACTTGGAGCACCAACATGCTGAGTTCACCCAACAACTTACTGGATCATGACAAAATCTTGAAAGTTTATCCTTGGTACTTTCCAAAAGAGGCTGCCATAGTTAATAAGTATTTCATTTGCTACATAGTCAAATCGAACATCAAAAGACATAATGGTCAAAGCAGAAGGATGTATTTAATAAACACTGAAAGTTTTACATAAAATAATAAGACTTGCAGCAAAATTTCATTGCCTACAAAATATATTATTCACTCCCTACAAAAAAATATATATATTATTCGCTTTGGATCAATCAATTTAAGTTTTAAAGAGCAATCAATAAGAAAAGACAAAGTGTTAGACGAAAGAATTGAAAGAAAAGTAAATATCGCCTCAATACCTATGGTGTCAAGCACATATGATTACCTTTTCTTAAAACCTCCCAAACTGAGATACTTCTGAAATTGTACACGATCAAATACCTTTAAAAAATAATATAAATATTGATGAATCTTGTTGTGTTTACCTAAAAAATAAAAATATTAATTGTATTTAGGAAACTAACTCCTAAATTCAGAAACCATTTATTAATCAACTGCATAATGGACCTAGAAGCAAGCTCCTATAATGGAGAATGCTTTTAGCTTTACAGATGGTAATAAAATATAAACGAATAGGAAACAAATATTGAGCACTAGCGGTACTAGTCCATAAGGACATGATCCCTTGCTATAAGAGATAGATTTTCTCCGAATCGCAAAGTAATAGCTCTACATACAAGATGACTACCAAAATACCAAAAAAACAAGGAACTGAATAAGAGAGACTCATGAAACAAAGGCGATGAGTCCAAAGACAAAGCTTGATTAGGCTCTTGTGGTCAAAGGAACTGAAGCAGCTCAAAGATCCAAGGAAGATGGAGCAGTAACGAGACTAGCAAGAAAGGAACACAAAAGGGTGGAGAACCAATGTATAGGATATGCCATGCTAGACACAAAGTTTTACTTATTTAATTTTATTTATAATTAAAAATAGGCTAAAATATAACCCTCTTGAACTTCAAAATTTTTCAACTAACCCTCCTAAACTATGAAAACATGCAAAATGACACTTCTGTTAAATTTTTTATTAAGGCATGAACGGAAACCCTTTCCCCTTAGTCAAATCCCAAATTGACCATGGGGAAATGACTAAAATGTCCCTAGCTGAAATGATAAACTCCTACCCAATTCCAATAGGAGCTCTGAACAACCCCGTAAGCCGAATTAGAACCTGACATTTAAGCTCCCAAATTGTGCCCTCTTTTTGAATTAACAAGACTCAAAACCCCCAAATTGAAACCCTAACTTTGATCACAACATGAAACAGCCCCAATTTGAACCCAAATCAATAGCAGTGCACCTCAAAATTGAACCTTAGTCAAACCCTATGTTATAGCACCCCTAATTTGAAGCTTTGAACACAAAGGAGGAGCCACCCCTAATCGATGCCATTATTGACCGGAGATGGCTGCTTTTAAGAAGACGCCATGTCTTTCCTTAGCTTTAGCACAAATGAGGTCTTCTTTATAAGTAACGACACTTCACCCAATTTATAGCCCCAACGGCTGTGCATTATTTCATAATTTGTATTGGACATAGGGAACACTCGTTTAATGTTTATTATAGATGTACTGGGAAAGTGGTTTGTTAATGGAAGTCCTAGTAGGTCATATGATGGACAACCATGTGTTTCAAGTAGTTAGTTTAATAAAGGGGGAAGCATCACAGTGGGGACCACATAATAGGGACCATATAGAATATTCAGTGGTTGACCATTGTCAGGTATTTTTATTAGAAAGAGATGCATGGACTAAGTAGTAGCACTCAATTCAACATGGTCTTGCACTGTTTAAGGAATTATACATTAACTTTTAAGAATTATGCATCAACTTTAAAGAATTAAGGTATAAACATCATAGTAATGTTTTGCAGGATGGGATGCTGTTACTGACTTCAATTCAACATAGACTTGCACTTGTTTGGCATCTTGTAACCCTAAATTTTATGATGTCTAAGTTTTCAAGAGGAAAGGAAATGGTAAAGAAGAAAAGAAGAAGTAAGTGTAATTTGTGGACAATGTGAAGGAATTAGGAGAAACTAGTGACATAGTGAGTGTAATTTGTAGATAATGTGAAGGAAGTAAGTGAAACTAGAGTGTTTGCACTTTTAAGACCATAGCAAAACTGCCAAAATAAAGTGTGCTCACACTTTTAAGACATAATATAGAATAATTCTAAAATGCATTTAACCCTCCTGAAGTTGAAGTCAGTTGTAACTAACCATCCTGTTGTTTAAATCTTTTCACATAAACCTAAAGTTGTAATGTACCCTCCTGAAGTCACAACATAGTCTTACACCTGTTTGGCATCTTGTAACCCTGAATTTTCTTTTTTTTTGGTCCAAGTTTTCAAGAGGAAAGGAAATGGTAAAGGAAGAAAAGAAGAAGAAGTAAGTGTAGTTTGTAGACAATGTGTAGGAATTAGGCGAAACTAATGAGTTAGTGAGTGTAATTTGTAGATAATGTGAAGGAAGTAAGTGAACTAGTGTGTTCACACTTTTAAGACCAGAGCAAAGCTAGTGAAACTAGTGTGTTCACACTTTTAAGACATAATGTATAATAATTCTAAAATGCATTTAACCCTCCTAATGTTGAAGTTAGTTGCAACTAACCATCCTGTTGTTTAAATTTTTTCACATAAACCTAAAGTTGTAATGTACCCTTTTGAAGTCACCTAAAGTTGAAGTCACCTCCTGAAGTCAGTTGCAACTTAAGAAAATTAGGATGAAAAATGGGAGATCTGCATATTAAGAAAAAACAAAAAAAGCACAAGTAGGGTAGTTTCACTATGTACCCTAAGTTTGATTATTGTCTAATACAAGAATAATATAAAAGATTACATGAAAATAATGAAATTACAGATGAATGATGAATTTACTAGAGAGCTGTATGAGTTAAAGTTATTATGAGTATTTTAGATGATTATTGGTACTGTTTAGGAGTAATGTATTTGCTTGAATGTTTTGCAAATGAATATAACAAGTGATGAATGTTATTTTGAGTTCTTAGTAGTATGTGTTGGTTAAGTAAGTTTTTATTTTTTCCTTCTCTCTTTTTAGGCTAAGAGAAATATTGAGGAAAGAAGTCACCAACACATAGATACTCGGTCAAAGCCTAGGCATTTGACATTCCCTTATGACTGTTTGTATATCTATTACCTATATTAGATTAAGGCATATACCTTCCTATTGTATATATAAGTTTGAAATATAAGCAGTTTAAAGATGCAACCCCATCATCTTTCTTTTTGGTTTTAATATTTTAATTTGAGCAACATTAGTTGTTTTGCATCATGGAGAATATTTCTTTAATGTTTGGAGGCAACATTACTCATGAAATAGAGGATAGTAGGCATTTTCATAAATTGTAATTTTTTCTTTTGCTGCCCTGTCTGCTAAAGGGAAACAAAATTGAATAAATCTAAAGTTTAGAACCTGTAAATTGGAAGTTTAATGTGAATGGAATACATACAAATGCACAGCACATCTTTCTCTTTTCGAAATGTAATACATAAATGGTGGTAGAGGCCAAGGGCATTAATGTCTCTTGAAATCAGCCATTGGTTCACTTACTTAATGGTAAAAAGAAGGCTTTGGTCACTTTGGTGATTCTTTTTGCAGTTCAAAATGAACTACAAATGAGATATATCTAAGCTTGCTCGCTATAGCTCCTGCCTTTCACTTTGGTCACTATTGAATGCCATAAATTTGAAGGAAATGTCCCAATGGTTAGACTTTAAAGATGCATGTCAATATTAAAAATATTTTTTATTCATGTCATAAGAGATTCGACAAAGTTTTAAGTTGGTTATCAACTATCTAATATAACCCTCCTTATCCATTTATATGTGTTCATAGTGTTGGGCTACATTAATATGTGTTCATCACAAGTGTAGACAATCAAACTAGATATGAGTGAGTCTACTCATATATGTCTTATACTGAATAAGATGATTCCAATTATTGTGTTGCAAGGAGTAGCAAGTAAACTTGTCAAACACTAAAGACTTTTTGGTGTGTTGAAGTACTATGAAGTTGTAGATTGAGTTGAAGGTTAAAAACTTGTCAAACACAAACTTGTTATATGCAGATATAACATTCTAAATTACTTGAACATATGTCTTTGTGCACTCCTTCTCAACTTGATTGTCAGGGACACTACTCAAGGCCTAAAAATTTATGCTGATTGTTTATTTTCAATAGTTTTGAACATATGTCTTCATGCACTCTTTCTGAAAGTTTAAATCTCTTTCTTTTTTAAAATGTTTTAAACATAAACACTTGAGTGCCATTCTTTAGCTACTGTCATTTGATCAAATGTTGGCAAAAAAAAACATTTCTCTAGCTGCTGCCAACCAACTTAGTGAGAATTTATAACTGGACCAATTAACTCTTTATCATTACAAGTAACTTGGTTGCTATAGTAACTAGTTTTTAATATATATGTGTAAGGGTTCATAATGGCCAGGATTACATTGCAAACATATATTGGTGGGAAATTGAAATTTCATCCAATGTTTAGATATGAAGGAGGAAAGGTAGATGAGGAGGATGACTAGGACATTGACTTTTTATCTATACCACTTTTAAAGAAGCATGTTAGGCAGCAAGGTTATCAAAATGCTTTAGATTTCTAGTTCAAGTTTGGAGATAAGGACATGACTACCATTCTAGAGTTTGAGATAGATGAAGCTATATGGACAATTTTTAACAAGGTGAGGTGTTCACCTCTAAGGTTGGTTGTACAATTATTTGTAGAGCATGAAGTAGATATGTTGGATATATGTGATGTTCTAGATATACCAGTGCTTCCATCCACACCTAGTAAGGTTGGAGCTGAAGCTAAGGTTCATACTTATGATGATGACATAAAGTATTCGAGGATAAAAGTTCAGGAAGGACCCTCGAATGCTAGTGAACATATTACTAGTTTAGATGAGGAAATGGAAGTTGAGAAAGGACCTGTAGATGGTAATGAACATATAACAGGTTTAGATAAGGGGATGGAAGTTGAGAAAGGACCCATGGATGGTTGTGAACATATAATAGGATTAGATGTAGGGATGGAAAAGGATGTGGAAGGTAATCTATCTGGGTGTGACTTCCTAAATGTGACCATGAAGAGCCTGATCTATTTTTTGAGACAAGTGCTAGAGATGATCCACCTATGACTCTTGTTTCTAATGCTACTAGGACAACTCACAAATCGTCTAAAGGCCTAGTAAGATTATAACCCACTTTTTGTTATGCAACTTGTGTATTGATATTAACCATTCTTTCTTTAACATTGCAGGAAACTTCACAAGCAGCTACAAAAACATCTCACCAACAAACTCTTGTAGTACCACTATAGAAGTAGGATATTGTCCTTATGATGTCGACTAGAATGGTGTCATCCACTCTTATTATGAAGACAATGATGTCCTTTGTAGTTTGTTAGGCTTTCATGATGAGAGCAAACTGTTAGATGCCTAGAATTCAATGAAAAAACTGACATGAACAAGAAGATTGAGTTGAAGGTTGGGATGAAGTTTACTGATTACAAGGTGTTCAAAAATGCCTTGGTAAGTTATTGTATTCAAACTAGGATTGAGTTCCATTACTTATACTATGATTCTGCTAGGATTATGGTTAAGTGCAAAGCTGATTATGGATGAAGAATCCATGCATCTTAGACTACACAGAAGGATGCATTTTAGATCAAAACATTCAATTGTCTTGAGCATAATTGTGGATGGACAAGGCAAAATAGTCGTGTGACAACAGAGTGGCTAGCTAACAAGTATCTAAACAATATCAGGGATCAACCTGATTGGAGGATAAATGCTTTTGCCGATCAAGTTATGTAGGACCATAATGTGGAGGTCTCCACATACAAGTTACACAAAGCAAAAAGGAAAGCACTTGACAAGGTTGATGGCATTAACAATAACTAGTTTGGCATGCTCTGCAACTATTGTGATGCGGTGAAAAAATGTAGCCTAGGCAGCACACTTTTAGTGTAGTCTCACATGCAAATCTTTAAAAGATTGTATGTAAGCCTTGATGCATGCAGGAAGGGCTTCATAAGAAAGTGTAGGCCAATTATTTGTGTTGATGGTTGTTTCTTGAAGGGACAACTTAGGGGCTAGCTTCTATGTGCAATTGGAAAGGATGGGAACAAGAACATGTTTCCCATTATCTATGCTATTATAGATATTAAAAATAGATAGTTGGACTTGGTTTCTAAATTTGCTTATTCAAGATATAGGGACATTTGAGGAGAAGAGATAGGTGATTATGTTAGACAAACAGCAGGTAAAAACACTAATTCCTTCTCTATATTCTGAATTATGCATATTGTTATGTTCTTATGGCATATTTCTTCATTGTCAACTAACTTATTCTTGTGCTTTTTATGTTGTAGGGATTGCATGAAACACTTAAGAGTTTGGGATTTGGGCATACGTGGTGTGTCCAGCACTTATATGTGAATTTCAAACTCAATTCAAAGGAAAAGGCTTGAAAGATGAGTTATGGAATGCTACCAAGGCAACCACTGAAGTTAAGTTTAATCTTCACATGGAAAAAATCAAGAAGTTAGATGATCAAGTAGAGAAGTGGATATGTCATTTTGATCCATCCATGTGGAGCAAGCACGCCTCTGACTTATCCTCATAGTTTGATATATTACAAAACAATATTAGCTTAGACCTTCAACTCCTTCATATTCAAGGTAAGAGAGAAACCAATTGTCACTTTATGTAAGGTGATACATAGGATGTTGATGAAGCGCTTCATTGCCAAGAAAGAAGGCATCTCTAAGTACACAAGAGCTACATGCCAAAGAATTTAAACAAAGTTAGAAAAGGCCAAGAAGGATTCTCAACAACATATTTGCTATAGCATAGGGGACGGTAGGTTTGAGTTGGAAAGTCCATGGTCTTCAAGAAAAGTGGTTGACCTTAATAATAAAACATGCACTTGTAAAAGCTGGGACTTGACTAGCATACCATGTGATCATGGTGTAACTAGCATTTATAAGATGAGATTGGTCCCTAAAGACTTTATGCATCCATATTATAGCAAGGATACATTGCTAAGGGCATATAATAATGTTATTAAGCCAATGCCAAACCCAAAAGATTTGCCCAAGATAGACTACTTGTCTATATCACCACCAAATTACAAAAATGGGCCAAGTAGACCTAAAAAGGCAAGGAAAAGGCTACAAATGAGCCTATCAATCCCTATAGTCTAAGTTAGAAAGATTAATTAGTTAAGTGTGAAAATTGTGGTGCATCAAGCCATAATTCTAGGGGATGCAAGGGTGCTATCAACGCTAATAGGAGAGTGCCAAAACAAAGAGTTCAAAGAGGTGGTGGTAGCAGTGGAGCAAGGCATGGTTCATCCCAATGCCCAGTAAGGACCACATAAGCTTTATGGTTTCAAGGCATGCTAAAGTATATAGGAATTAATCTACATGACATTGGAGTGTAATTATCTTAAAATTGAAAATTTCTACTTTCCCATTTTTTTCCTTATTGTTATAGGCAACTACATAATCTTCAGGGGTGCTAACAAGTGGTATTTGCAGTGAAGCAACTACTAAAGCATCATCTTAAGATCCAGTAACACTTCATCCCCATTTACAATATCATGTTTCATCATTACTATCAATTGCCTATGATTAATTAATTTTCTTAGGCTAAAATGCACAGAACCCTCCTAAACTAAGGGTCAATTTTAAAAAACCCTCCTGAACTTTAAAATTTTTCACAAAAACCCCTTCAACTAACTAAAACTTGCAAAAAAAAACCCCTTCCATTAGTTTTTTTGTTAAATTATAGATGGAACCCTAATTTATTATGATGAAAAGACCAAAATACTCCTAAATCTTATCATTGTCACTGTAAATAATCTCATTCTTGGGGCTTTTCCCACTTGGGTTACAATGTGCAATCCGATCTCCCACTTGAGGGCTCCAAGCCTATGCTAAGAGAGTAAGGTTCCTGTCTCGATCCCTCTTAGGTATGACAGGTTTAATAACATGCTTAATTGTCATTTGTGCACCTGTCCCCAATGGAAGAATAAGTGTTCACTACCCAGCATAGAGACACGCAAAAGGAGGCACTTCTTTTGGAAAACATTCAGTGAAGTTTATTTTTTTTAATTTAAAACACTAAAATGCATGGTGATGGGGAAAACAAAGTAATGGGTTAGGTGGCAAATCAGCAAAAAAATTAACAAAAATTACCCCAATGCTTCTACACCCTCTAATTTTCCCCTTCCCTCTCTCTCACCTAATTTTCCTAATTCTATCTCACTCTTCCTTAGTGTGGGCAAATTTTTGTTGCTTGGTTTTCAAGTTTATTCCAAATTTTGGATCCCATATTCTTCATTGAGAAGCCCCCTTTCAATCTTTTTCTCCTCTCTTGGGTTGGATCTACTTACGCAAAACGCCATTTCTATATCTTCATCCTTATTCTTTCTAACACAGTTTTCCCTCAAACACCCATCAAATTGAAAATCAAACTGAGACACAGTTTCTTTTTCCTTCTTAAATTTAATTGAATGGATTTTGTTGAGAAAATGCAACGTTAGAAGATGGGGTTCCGTGAGTACATGGAAGCATTAGAATAAGAACATCGTAAAATTTAGGTCGAGCTTGTCACCCAAGGTACACTAACACACCTCCTTTTTGATATATGAAGGTTGTCCCTTTTGTTTCTGGTTTTGCTTTATTCTATTTTTGTTCTGAGAGGTTGATGTGGTTTTCTAAGTTTTGTTTGTGGATACAGCCATTGAAGCTTGCAGACAACACTTGTCAAGAACCATAACAGAGTACAATCTAAACAGTTATTCAGAGTGTTCTGAGCATACATCAATGAAAGGCCCTATTTTGGAGGAGTTTATTCCCATAAGGAAAAGGGCATCCCCTAATTATGATAAAGATGAGCAACATTCACATATGCCTAAGATTCTTAAGGATAAGAACACTAATAAAAAGAAATCAAATTGGCTTAGATCTGTTCAACTCTAGAATCCTAATCCCCTAGCTAAAGAGGTAGCCTGTAAACATTTTCATGCATGAAGAATTGAATAATTTTCCATGTTTTTCTTCAACAAACACAAGGAAAAAGAGTGATGATTTTTCTTGTTGAATTGTTCAAGATGTGCCTAGAAAAGTGTCAATGGTGGAAGTGAAGTGAAATGGGGGTGCTTTCCAACCATTCCACAAAGAGGAAAGCATTGGGAAGACTTATCCCACAGCTATTAAAGCACCCTCTTCAGCATCAGTACTTGCAATGAACAAAGCAAATAAGTGATTCAAGAGGGTTATTTTGGTCTTTTTCTCATGCTAAATTAGGCTTCAATCTATAATTCAACAAAAAAATTAACAGAAGAGGTTTTTTGTACGTTTTAGTTAGTTGAAGAGGTTTCTGTGAAAAATTTTAAAGTTTAAGAAGATTTTTTAAAATTAACCCTTACTTCAGGAGAGTTCTATACATTTTAGCCATTTTCTTATTGTTAAAAGGCAGCTGCACAACCTTCAAGGCATGCTAGAGGAGGTAGTAGTAGCAGAAGAGGAAGATGGGGTTCATCTCAAGATCTAATAACATAAGAACCCTAACTATAGTTTGATTGTTGATCACAGCTCTCAAATGGGTATGCTTATTTATTTTTCTTATTGTTATAGGCAATTGCATAACCTCTAAGGCATGAAAGTGGTGGAAGTAGTACTTACACCGATGCAAGGATCATCTCAAGGCCAAGTAAATTAAGAACCTTGTTTATGATTATTTATTTGATTAGTATTTATTATTTCTATTGAGTCCTTAAAGCAAGTTCATATGTTATGGCATTTAACCAATGTATTATGACAACTGTTTCTATTCATATTGTCACAAGCAACTACAATAGCTTCAAGAGGAAGAGGAAAAGGATCATCACTCAGATCAAAAGGAGCAAGACAATGGTAACTCAATATACTATTAGACGGTTTATGTAAATGTGGTGTACAATCATGAATTTTTTTGTAAAGTCATTGGAGCTAGTAGTTATGAGACTTTTTTGTAAATGGATTGGTACTATGTAAGGATAAATTTCCCCATATTATGTCACCTTATTTCGAAGGTTCTTGATGTTATATCATGTTGGATGACTTGTTGGTCATTTCCACCTAGTTTGTGTCTAAGGCTATTTAGTTGATGATGTTTGGATATTATTTATTCTTAGTAGTGTTATCTATAGGTTTTATACACATTTAATTTTTACTGGGTGTACAAATTATAGAAAGGTTATGTTCAATTTTTCACATAAGTTTAAGAGGGATGTTTGCAATCTTTTTACAAGTTTAAGAGAGTTATTTGCAACTTGAAAAAAAGTTTAGGATGGTTATTTAAAACTAATATTGAACTTAAAAGGTTTATTAGCATTCAAAAAACAATTTCAAGAGGGTGACTAGCAAATTACAAACATCCACTTAACTACATATTTTCTACACATTGATTCTTTGTTCTTTTTCCATCTATAGGCTATACTATTGGCTCTCTTAAAGTATTTTTAGGTTATATTGTTGGCTCCCTTGGACTATATTTTACACACTTAAAAACACTAAAAAAACATATGGAACATAATTGAATCAAAAGACAACACATTTAAATTAACAAAAGTGAATAGTACTTAGATATTACCAATACATACATATTGTCACAACCTAACCACAACTATCATTTCATAACTGCATCCAACAAATTGTAAACAACTTCCTTCTACACATTCCTAAAACCTACATACCACTCAAATCACAAATTATAACTATAAAGACTCCCTTTTATAGATTCCTGAAGCTGTTGAAACTAACTGTTTCAACAATTGATACAAAATAAAGACCCATGTTTCTACCAACAAAACAGCCAACCATTTCTCTCTTCTCTTTTGGCATTCAATTTCCTTCACCAAACTTTACTTATTCTTCAGTAGACCATTAATCACAGCACTTGCACAATCATTGCAACCACCATCATACTACTCAAAAAAATTGCATCCATGTCCTGTAGGACTATAGTTGCCGTAACTAAAGAGATGCCTTCTAAGATTTGTTGTTGTTGTTGTTGAATGAATTAGTAGGGCTACTTAGTCATAGTAGCAAAAGCATATAGGTATCACATCCCTTTCATTGTTGCAGAGCTTTCGAAGGAAGGAGTATGGTATGAATCTGATGACATCATGCATGCAATGGGTACCTGTAATTCAAAGAACAGTGGGTAATATATAGATAATTAATAATGCATAAGGTAGCCTATAACATGCAAGAAAGGAAGGTTATTTTTTTAAACTTTTCTCCATATCTATAGTTGGTTTATTATAGTGGCAACTTGTTTTATAATTTTCTGAATTTTCCAAAATGAATTTAGCTTTGGTAATGTGCTTCTCATATAAATCACAGAAACTTTACTCTCCTATAAACAATGAGAAAGCTTTTCTTATTTCCCAGGGAGAGGTTACAAAGAAACCAATTGAAAGGTGAATCACATACAAAATAACAACAAAGTGTAGATGAGAAGGTGTGTTATCTCAACAAAAAAGTCTGTTGGAACAAGATATTGCCAAGGCTGTGATGAGAAAGGGGCAACAAACTTCGATTAGGGCTAGTTGGTGTTGGGAGATTGAAGCTAGGGTTCCAATTTCTGAATTGGCAACCAAATAGGGGTGGTTAGTTTAGAAAGAGGGGCGAAATTGGGGGTTTCAGGCTTGGTTACACAGAAACACTAATCGGCACAATTTAAAGCTTCCATTGAGTGGGTGCGTTATATTTCTTTCCCTTAGTCAATTTGGAGTTCAACCAAGGGGACGGGTTTTCGTCCATACCCTAACAAAAAATTTGATAGAACTGTCATTTTGTATGTTTTTCATGGTTCATAGGGTTAGTTAAAAATTTTTGAAATTTAAGAGAATTATTTAAAATCGGCCTAAAATTTAGAAAGTTTTGTGCATTTTAACCTTAAAAATATTTAACTATAAAATAAAAAAATTAAAAAGATGTAAATTGATAGAAAATTTAGTGGCAATTTTCACTACCATTAAAATTTTTTAACAACTTAAGTAATATTCTACAAAAAGTAATAAAAATATAGTGACAAAAATTTTAATAATAGTTATATGCCACTAACAATTTTAAATAATTTAATAAGTTTTCTAAAAACACAAAAGAGTATAAAAATAAATAACAAAAACATAATGACACTTAGATTGCTACTAAAGTTTCTTGAAAAATTTTTAATTTTTTTAAATATAAAATAACAACAAATTTAGAATTAGTTATAATCAGTACTAACAATTTTTAATAATTTAATAAATTTTCTAAAAGCACAAAAGATTGTAAAAATAAATAAAAGAAACATAGCAGTGGTTAGAACTACCGCTAACATTTCTTAGCAGTTTATTTAATTTTTAAAAATATAAAATGACATAAAATTTAATGACATTTTTACCGTCACTAACAATTTTTAAAAATCTATTAAATTTTCTAAAAACATAAAAGTGTGCAGAATAAATAACAAAAACTAAATGGCAGTTAGAACCTCTACTAAGATTTTCTAACAATTTTATTTAATTTTTAAAATATAAAATGACAAAAAACTTAGTGACAATTATAATTGTCACTAACAATTTTTTATAATTCAATAAATTTTCTAAAAACAGAGTACAAAAATAAATAACAAAAGCTTAATGGCATTTGGAATTGCCACTAAGATTTTCTAACAATTTATTTAATTTTTAAGAATGTAAAATGACAAAAAACTTAATGATAGATATAACCACCACTAAAATTTTTAATAATTTAATAAATTTTTTGAAAACATAAAAGAGTATAAAAATAAATAACAAAAGCGAAGTGATAGTTAGAATCACCACTAACATTTTTTAACAATTTATTTAATTTTCAAAAATTTAAAATGACAAAAAATTTAATGGCAATTATTACTACCACTAATTATTTAATAATTTAATTAATGTTTTAAAACATAAAAGAGTAAAAAAATAAATAATAAACACTTAGTGGCGGTTATAACTACCTCTAACAATTATTAGCAATTTAGTTATTTTTAAATAAATGTAGTAATGATTACAACAGCCACCAAGGTTTCCTAACAATTTAATTAATATTCTATAAAATACAAAAAGGCAAATAATAAATGTGAACAAACTTAGTGGCAGCGATAATCACCACAATATGAAAAAAATGGTGGCAGTTGGTAAATTGCCATCATTGTTTGAGCTTAGTGATAGTTACATGTAACCGCCTCTGACACACTATTTTTTTGTAATGCGTACAAATGAATAGGATGAAAAACAAAACAAAAAAATCGTACTAATAAAACAAAATAGCAACCTTTTATTTTTTACTAAAACCAAAAAGCCTACAGTCATTGGCAAAAGACAATGACGGATTGTTATATATATACACACACTTGGTGGGAGATGATGGGAAAGTTGGTCCACTGTAGAGGCACGGTTGTTGGTTTCTTAATGGACATTAATGAATGGAAGAACCCAGGAAAGTGGCACTGCATGCAGCGGTAGCATCAGTGTGGAGCCACCGTACTCAATTACACCAAGCACTTCAATTGTTGGACCTACAACCTGTACATAAAAAGTCAATAGTTATCAACTTTGAATTTTGCAAAGCAACATACACTTAATTTAGAATCAGCTAACAAATTCCTTAATTATCGAAAAAAACAAACTAACAAATTACCTTTGCTAAATCATTTATTTGATTTTTGAGAATGACCATCTTTGTCATCAAAACATATATCTTCTTCATTGTCTTTTTCTCCTGTCATTTCAAACAACATGGTTGATTTTTTTCTTTAGTGATAGCTTGAGAAAAAATATATATATATACTTTAGTAATGGTTTGATGAGTTGTTTCATTATCCTTATTCTCTTGCCTACGATTTATATATGATGATAAGTGTGATTGGCGCGGTTGGTGTGATTGGTTGTTTAAGTGAAAAAACAACATGATCGAAAAATTTTAGATGAGGTGTGTATTGGTCATATTTTGCCTAATACCATGTACCACAATTATTTGTATGTCTAACATAGTGAGCAATGTTTTCTGAAATCGTATTAAATATAATACCAATTTGAACGATTTTTGTATTATATTTAACGCGTGAATTTAGGCATGTACAATGTGGTACCTACGCTAATAATGATGAGATGCACATTGATTGCAATAATCGAAATTTTATTTAACATTATGTACCTTATTCTTTTACATAATCAATATAGAGGCCGATATTTATCAAATTAGTTTTGGGTAATACAGGCAATTTTTTTGTTTCCTCGATTAGTTTCTATCTTTTTTATACATTTGTGGATGCTTGGTTTAAGTAGTCTTAGCTCCTTTTATTAAAAGTTAACTGCACTGGGATTTCTTTTATTTAATTATGTTTGGTCAACTTTATTTTATAATTTGTTATTTTACATTTCTTAGTTATTTTTAAGGATATTGTTAACGTTGGAGTGTTCTTCGACGCTCAACCCATGGCTTTTTCCCTTTTGGGGAGCTATGGTGATAGTAGCGAGATTGCAAAGCAATACTCAAGAGAAAATGAATTATATTGAATACTATATGAATTAATATTTACAGATTACAATCTCTAAACCTCTTTTTCAAAACTGCCACGTGGAATACAGGATGTAACTTGCATAAGCTAGGAAGCAAAAGTTATTATGCTACTAGACCCAGTCTCTCTATTATCTAGAATAGTCCATAAAATTTGGCAGCCAATTTATGTGAAACTCTTGCTAAGGGACTGTTGCTTATGTGGTTGAAGCTTTAAGTATACCTAATCCCTTACTTCGAACTGTCTATCCACATATCTTTGATCATATACCATTTTCATACGATTTTGGGCAATGGCAATTCTGTCTCTC
This sequence comes from Dicorynia guianensis, assembly GCA_037013595.1. NCBI lineage: Eukaryota > Viridiplantae > Streptophyta > Magnoliopsida > Fabales > Fabaceae > Dicorynia > Dicorynia guianensis. The sequence continues at coordinate 14,489,041 of JASUAB010000002.1, read as the reverse complement.
AATTGTCTCAACATTTGGTCTCTTTGGTTCAATGCTTCTTTTACTAACTACAGCTTGACAGTTTTGGATACGTATGAGAGCACGCAAGGAGGCTTCCTTCCATAAACTACTTTAAATGGAGTTAACTTTGTTATTTAGTGCACACTGGTGTTGTAATAAAATTCAGTCCATGGAACCCATCTTACCCAGGCTTTTGGATGGTGACTAGTGAAACATTTGAGGTACATCTCCAGTGTTCTATTGAATACTTCTATTTGGCCATCTGTTTGTGGATGGTATAAGGATGAAAAATTGAATTTGGTGCCTTGTAACTGAAATAATTCTTTACAGAACTTGCTAGTAAATGTGGGATCCATATCACAAACAATACTTTTGGGTAACCATGCAATCTAAAAATCTGTTAAAAAAAACTTGTGCTAATAATTTGGCAGCATAAGGGTGAGATAAAGGAATCAAGTGAGCAAATTTTGATAGTCTATCCACCACTATGAAAATTATTGTTTTTCCTTTGGAATTGGGAAGCCCTTCCACAAAATCCATAGACACATCACTCTAAACTTCTGCAGGAATTGGTAAAGGCTGTAGTAGCCCTCCTGGGTACCAGTGATCCTGTTTGTGTCTCTGACAGATGTCACAAGTCTTTATCCATTGTTTAATGTCCTCTCTCATCTTAGTCCAATAAAAAAAACTTGTTGAACTCTCTGGCATGTTTATAGAAGCCTTCATGTTCAATGTTGTGAAATTCTTGTAGGAGAGTAGGAATAAGGTCTGAATTCCTAGGAAGGTAGTTACAAATCTTAAAGAACAAGATTCCTTCCTTTACCTCCCAAGGCCCCACGACTTCATCTTTTCGAAGAAGTTGATGGAGTCTTATAAGTGAGAGATGGGACCGGTTAACTTTTTGATTGGTGGTAGCCATTCAAGCTGTGGCACAGTAATGGACAACACGTGGCTTCCATACTATGATCTTGATAAGGCATCTACTGCAGTGTTGGCAGATCCTTGTTTATATTCAATTGAAAAGTCAAAATCCATTAGTTTGATTAGCCACTTTTGCTGGGATTCCATGGCAATTTTCTGCTCCCAAAAAAACTTCAAACTTCTGTGATTAGTTTTCACCACAAATCTTCTTCCAAGTAAATGATGCCTCTAATGCTTTACTACTAAAACCAAGGCAAAGAGTTCTTTCTCATAGGTAGACAAATACAAGTTTCTTCCTCTCAGAATGGTTCTAAAATATGCTATTACTCTTCCTAGTTGCATTAACACTACTCCTATGCCAATCCCAAATGCATCATACTCTAGAGTGAAGGGAATATTAAAGTTAGGAAGACTTAGAAAAGGGGCTTGTGTTAACAGTTGTTTCAACCTTAGAAATGCCTACTCAGCTTTAGTTCCCCGCATGAAATTATTCCTCTTGACTAGCTCTATTAATGGCCTAGCAATTCTACCATAATGCTTCTGTAATAACCAGTTAACCATGCAAGTCCTTGACTAATTTTGGTAGAGGCCAGTCTTGTACTACTAGTATTTGGTTGGACCCATTTTACATCTTCCCCATTAATAATGTGGCCCAAATACTAGACTTCTCTTTTGGCTAATTCACATTTTTGTAACTTCACTACCAATTTAGTTGCCTTCAATATAGCAAGTACCTATCTCACATGATCAGAGTGATCTTCTAGTGTAGCACTATAAATCAATATATCATAAAAGAACTAATACGAACTTCCTAAAATGTGCTTTAAAAGTTCCATTCATCAAACTCTAAAACATAGCAGAAGCATTGGTTAAACCAAATGACATAACAAGAAATTCAAAATGACCCATGTGAGTTCTGAAGTCTATCTTGTGAATATTTGTCTTGCTCATACGGATTTGGTAATAACCTGAGTGTAAGTCTAATATGGTGAACAATTTTTCTTCCCTTAATCTATCGAATAATTCTTCTACTAGTGGAATAGGAAATCTATCTTTAATAGTCACCTTGTTCAACCCCTTGTAATCAATACAAAACCTCTAGCTACCATCATGCTTTTTGACTAATAATACTGCTGATGAAAATGGGCTGTTGCTAGGCTGGATAATCCCCAATTCTAACATTTCAACTACAAGGTTTTTAATTTCTTGTTTCTGAAAATGGCGATATCTGTATGGTTTTATACACACTAGACCACTACCTGGTACGAGAGGCATTTTATGGTCATGCTTACGAGATGGTGGCAGCCCCTTGGGCATATCTCAAAGACTTTTGGGTACTCCTCCTGCCAATGCTCCCATCCTTCCAATTCTTGTTTTTCTCTTCCCCCTCCTTAGCTTCTTTAATCTGTAGCAATGTCCCTTTCCCATAATTTTGATGGAGTGCTTCCTGAAAGTACTTTCCTTTTACTCCTTTGGCCCTTTCTCCCTTGATTCCTGTGAACTCCCTTCTCTCATCTTTCACACCAAATTTAATTGTCAACTTTTCCAAGTCCCACACAATTGGACCTAAGGTTCTTAACCATTAGGTCCCCAATACTGCATCACACCCTTCAAGTTAAATAAAAATCCATGTCGTACGTATTGCTCCTTATTTTGATTGACACCTCTCTACACATCCCCTTGGTAGTCAACCTCCCTCCGCCTACTACCATCTCCTTGAGATTTTCATCCTTTTCCACCCTTGTGTTAGTGAATTTTTACAACTTCTCATTTAAGAAATTATGTGTGAATCCCGTATCAAGAAAAATAGTAATAGGGAAATTTCCTAGTTTCCTTTCACTCTCATAGTTTGGGGTGTACGTGTACCTATTAACGCATGTATGGAGATCCCTGAATTATTAGAGTTGTCTCTTTCACTATCTGATTCTCATTTACTGCTATCATCTCAATCCAGAACAACTTTTTACATGCATGATCAAAATTGTATTTTTCATCACAATGATAATAAAGGCCTTGTTCTCTCCTTTGTTTTAGTTCTTGTGGGGGAATTTACAAATTTCCACTGGGTTCTCACTTCCTTTCTTTTCTTCCTTCCTATTTCCCCATACTTTTTATTGTAAGACTATATAGGACATCTACAACATATAATGACATCCAAAATGAAGTAAATGCAGAAGAAAACTGACCTCCAGTCATTGCAAGTCTTGAAGTAAAAAATCGCTTATGGGATGCTTTTAGCTCAGGTTTTCTCACTCAATGATGGTGTAATGAAGTGTGTTTAGCTTCTAGATGGTGAGAAACTGAGCTAGGGACCCCATATATATAGTGCTCAGGGTTGTTGCAACGTCTTCCCATTAAAGACAGCAACTCCTATTCCGAACGGTCATGGAAGCTTCTGAAACGGGCGATTCTTTTGGTCTTCAACATTCAAAGCATGTTGCCAACGTTCAAAATGAGAGAGACGTTTGGTAACGGTCACAAAGAAAATTGGCAACGGTTATGTTGAAAAACTTACATTCTCTCACTTGATCCGTATACTCTATAATGTTTCCATAGTTCGAATTCCAATAGAAGAAAACTAAATACACGAATCATGGCGATAAGTCCTATTAAAGCGAGTATTACCTTCCATGTATTATGATGTACTTTGTTTCCTCAAAAATACTATAACTTAATGAATAAGCCTTATGCTTATTCTTGGCCATCTTAATTGTTGTTATTCTCAAAATATAAATGTGCACACAAAAGGAGAAAATAGCATTTATAAAAATAAGAGCTTTATTGATGAATATTTTACATCAAAATCTTAATGTGGGACCAAGTCCCATTCTAGTTACATGGTCTTTAAACCCTGTTGGTGGCATGCCTTTGGTTAAAGGATTGGCTATCATTAACTTAGTGCTTACGTGGTCAATGGTGACTTTATTCTCCTTGACTCGTTCCCAGATGGCTAAGTACTTAATGTCAATATGTTTGCTTCGACTTCCACTCTTATTATTCTTAGCCAAAAAAATAGTAGTTGAGTTGTCACAATACATTCTTAATGGCCTTGAGATAGAATCCATTATTCTAAGCCCAGAGATAAAGCTCTTTAGCCATACACCATGTGAGGTTGCCTCAAAACAAGATACAAACTCAACCTCCATGGTAGAAGTAGCAGTCAAAGTCTACTTTGCACTCCTCCGTGATACGGCTCCACCGGCAAGCATAAATATATAACCTAATGTTAATTTTCATAAATCAATACATCCGACGAAATCCAAATCTGAGTAGCCAACTACCTCAAGATTTTCAGTTCGTCTGTATATTAGCTTGTAGTGATTAGTACCTTTAAGATACCTCATCACTTTCTTTGCAACTTTCCAATGGTCTATTCCTAGATTACTTTGGTATCTCCCTAACATGCTTACTGTGAAAGTAATGTCTGGTCTTGTGCAAAACTGAGCATACATAAGGCTTCCAACAGCAGAAGCATATGGCACGTTATGCATCTGTTCCCTCTCAAGGTCATTCTTCGGGCATTGGTTCAAATTGGACCTGTCACCCTTCACAATAAGTGCTACACTTGATGAACAGTCTTTCATCCGAAACCTCTCTAAGATCTTATTGATATAAGTTTCTTGTGATAGACCAAATAAGTATTGAGTTCTATCCCTATGGATCTTAATGCCAATGACATAAGATGCCTCACCCATATCCTTCATATTAAAGTTCTTTGACAGAAACTGTTTCACCTCGTATAGCATCTGTCTATCATTGGTTGCAAGTAATATATCATCTACATATAGCACAAGGAAATAGATTTTACTCCCACTGACCTTCTGGTATATACATTGATCCATAATATTCTCCACAAAACCAAATGAGAAAATAATATCATGAAACTTAAGATACCATTGGCGTGAGGCCTGTTTCAATCCATATATGGATTTCCTAAGCTTGCAAACCATATGCTTACCAGCACTAGAGGAGAATCCTTTAGGTTGTTCCATATATACCTCTTCTTCTAGTTCTTCATTGAGAAATGCCGTCTTCATATCCATTTGATGTAGTTCAAGGTCAAAATAGGCAATCAATGCCATTATCACACGGAGGGAAACCTTTTTAGATATAGGAGAAAAAGTCTCCTTGTAATCAATTCCTTCCCTTTGAGTGAATCCCTTGGCCACAAGTCTTGCCTTATATCTCTCGATGTTGCCTGATGAGTCCTTTTTAGTTTTGTAGACCCATTTACACCCAATGGCCTTAGAACCACTAGGTAACTTGACAAGATCCCAGACTCTGTTTGATGTCATGGAATCCATCTCTTCCTTCATGGCATTGTGCCACAATTCAGATTCTCTATAACTAATGGCTTGTGAAAACATCTCTGGATCATTCTCGACTCCAATGTTGTAGTCAGATTCTTCTAGGTACACTATATAGTCACTAGGAATTACTGACCTTCTTATCCTAGTTGATCTTCTTAATATTGTCTCAACATCCTCTTGGTGAGATTGTTGTTCAACTAGTTGCTTAACTGTTTTTGGTAAATGTTGATCAACCGGATCAACTTGGCTATGGCCAACAATTTGTGGAGTCTCAATGATTGGTTGTTCAATACCTGTTTATACTTGAGGGGCCTGGATTATAACCAATCTATCACTTGATGTGGAAGCTTGCGAACCAAAATGATCTTGTTTAGAATCTAAGTTCCGAATTCGATCACTCCCATTCATCAAGTCATTCTTAAGAAATTTTGCATTCCTTGATTCCACTATCCTAGTACTATGAGATGGACAATAAAACTTGTATCCTTTGAACCTTTTGGCATACCCAATAAAATAGCCACTAATGGTCCTTGGGTCTAACTTCTTCTCTTGTGGATTGTAGACCCTGACTTCTGACGGGCATCCCCAAACACGCATATGTCTTAAACTAGGTTTTCAACTTTTCAATAGCTCAAATGGCGTCTTTTCAATAGCCTTAGTTAGAACCCGATTAAGAATATACACAGCCATCTTAAGGGCTTTAGTCCACAAGGACTTAGAAAGTTTGGAGCTGCTAAACATGCTCCGCACCATGTCCATTAATGTTCGGTTTCTTCTTTCAGCTACACCATTTTGATCCGGAGATCTAGGCATGGTGTATTGGATGTTCTTGAAGAAACCTAGCAAATGGACCTAACGCTTGTCCATCTTCAGTGTATCTACCATAATACTCATCACCTCTATCTGATCTCACTATCTTAATTTGTTTTCCACATTGTTTCTCTACTTTTGCCTTGAAAACCTTAAAGGCATCTAGTGCCTCATTTTTATTGTTTAAAAGGTAGAGATACATGTATCGTGAGTAATCATCTATAAAGGTGATAAAATATTTCTGACTACTAAAGCCCATGTCTGGACTACAAATATCTGTATGTATGATTCTAATAAGGTAGAACTCCTCTTAGCACCCTTCTTAGTCTTATTAGTCTGCTTTCCTTTAATGCAGTCTATATAGGTGTCAAAATCAGCCAAGTTAAGAGTACTAAGTACTCCATCTTTTACTAACCTTTTCACCTTCTCTATTGAGATATGACCAAGTCTGCGATGCCACAATATAGAGGAATTTTCGTTAGTAATACTTCTCTTAATACCTATATTACTAGAAACATGCATTGAATCATAAGATATACTATCTTGTAATTGAATTTGAAATAAACCATCACAAACTGTACCTTTTCTAACAACATCAAATTTATAAGATAATTGAAATAAATTATTTGAAAAGTTAAAAGAATATCCAAATAGTACAAGTTTTGAAACTGAAATCAAGTTTCTAGAGAAACTTGGTACATAAAAAGTCCTTTTCAAAATCAATACATAGCCATTATCTAAAACTAATCTGCATGTTCCTATGCCTTCTACTTGTGAGCCCATCCTATTTCCTAAATAGATATTTTGCTCACTACCTACCAGCTTCCTTAGGTCTAGAAAACCCTGTAAGGTATTAGAGATATGGATTGTAGCACCAGAATTAATCCACCATGTATTACTACTAACATCTACCATATTAGATTCATAACAAAAGAGCGAGGTTGAGTTACCTTTCTTTTCAAGCTAGGCTTTGAATTTGGCACAGTCCTTTTTCATGTGTCCTTTCTTTTTGCAGAAAAAACACTTGGACTCCTTCTTGATGCCAGCTTGAATGGGTCCCTTGCCCTTTCCTTTGTCCTTGCCTTATTTTTTACTCCTTTCATGTATGGTCAAATGTGCATTCTCTCCCATATCAGCTAGGAGCCTTCCTTCCTCTTGAACACACATGGTCAATAATTCATTGATAGACCATTTCTCCTTATGTGTGTTGTAGGAGATTTTGAAAGTTCCATACTGAGATGGCAGAGAGTTCAAAATGAAGTGCACAAGGAAGGACTCAGACATCTCAACCTCTGCACTCTTTATTGAGCCGCAATATCCCTCATTTGCATTATGTGCTCTCACACACCCCTTATGCCAGTGAGTTTCATTGAAGATAACCTTGTCATCAGGGTGCTTGATAGGGTTTTATTGGATGATTCATATTGCTCATCAATAGCCTTGAGCAGATCTTGGATGTGCTCATACTCTCCTATTGATCCACGAACACTTGCAGATATTTTTGTCTTTATGTACATCATGCTGAGATGGTTGGATCATTCCCAGCGTTCATAAAGATTAACTACTGATGCACTGCTATCATCCATGGGTGTAGGAGGTTTTTCCTTTCTTAGAGCATAGTCAACGTCCATACACCCTAATTGCAGAAGAATTTTCTCTTTCCAAATTTTGTAATTGTCACCATTTAGCTCAGGAACTTGGAAGTCGGAGATACTTATGGGTTGAAAAGCTGCATAATATGCTATATCAAAATTTGAGGCAACTAATAATTCTATATGATATATTTTATCAATGTAAAATATATCTTTTCAAAACATAAGCCTAGTAACAAATAAAACTGCCTGTGGGCTAAGCTTTATTCAATTAAGTTCATGCAACTTTCTGATGAAACTAGTAAATTATCTCTTTCTCAAATCTTGTGGGTAATTAAGAAAAAGGAAAATTTACCATCCCATTCTAATTAAACATACACAATATGATAACATTCCTGTGGGATAATAATTATCATATCATATATATTAATTATAATTCTCTGTCATTACTATACGTGATTTATTTCATAATGTGTAATTTTAATATAATTAAAGGTGCTGTGGCAAAACTCTAATTAAACTAAAATTACACTAGTCACATGGCATTTTTTAAACGAGCTAAATGCTTGTAAAAACAAGCTTGCATAATAGAAATTTAAATAATTAATTAATCAACTTGTTAAAAATTGTGACTAATTAATTAAAATTTTCCCCAAAACAATTATGCCAAAATACTCCCAAATAAATTACAAATATTGGGCATATGACATTATGAATTTTGGACAAAATAAATCATTAAGGAAATATTAATTTCCAATCAAAATTGGATTTTTCCAAAAATTTTGTCCAAATAAAATTATTTTATTAATATGAAAATATTAAATATGAAATTTTGATGATAGTAGGCCAAATTCTAAATGGACCATGTCAAAAAGCCTAAAATTTGGCCCCAATTCAGTAATCAAAAAGTTTTTTTTTTTGTGTTTGAAATCTGGTAGGCCTAGAAAGCTTGGCCTGACGGCCCAGAAAGCAACCTCTGACAGACCCAAATCCAAAAGCCGGCTGGCCTAAATCCTTTAATGAAACGTTGCATTTCAGCCAAGGGGAGAGGCTAATTTTCAGCCCACCAAAACAACGTGTCGTTCACAAGGAGGCGATGTGTCGTCTTGACGAAATGACATGTTGTTCACTAAAATGACCTATCATTTGCATTGTCTCCTACCTCCAACCGGGCCATCCTGGCCTAACCCGACCCGTGTCGGATCCGCCAGAAAATTCGACGTTTTCTGGCAATTTTGGATGTATTTTTTGACGTTTCAAAAGCCTAAATTGATCAAAATTTCATGAGGAATCTATTTATGCAATCAAAAGTTGAAAAAATCAAGTGCATGAAGCAACCCGGCTGTATGAAAGTCACAAAATTTTTTGATACAAAAACGTAGCAAGGCGGAGGCTGTATGAGGCTTTGATACCAACTGTAAGACTATATAGGACATCTACAACATATAATGACATCCAAAATGAAGTAAATGCAGAAGAAAACTGACCTCCAGCCATTACAAGTCTTGAAGTCAAAAATTGCCTACGAGATGCTTCTAGCTCAGGTTTTCTCACTCAACGATGGTGTAATGAAGTGTGTTTAGCTTCTGGATGGTGAGAAACTGAGCTAGGGATCCCGTATATATAGTGCTTAGGGTTGTTGCAACATCTTCCCATCAAAGACGGCAACCCCTATTCCGAACGGTCATGGAAGCTTCTGAAACAGACCACACTTTTGGTCTTCAACATTCATAGCATGTTGCCAATGTTCAGAACTATTGCCAACATTCAAAATGAGAGAGACATTTGGCAATAGTCACAAAGAAAATTGGCAACGGTTATGTTGAAAAACTTACATTTATACGTTTTCCCCTCTTTTACTGCTGAAGGATGTTTCCTCTCATAGACTCTTGCAAACCCAATGTGGCGCTTAGTGTGGCAGATCGATGTGCCTTCACATCAGCCTTGTCATTCTCTTTAAGCCCATTAATGAACAAGGAGACCTCTTGCAGGTCCATTAGAGATCCAACACTTCCTAATAGCCTATCAAACTTGCCCCTATATTCTTATGTAGACCTCATTTGTCTTAGTTTACAGAGTTCTTGCAAGGCAGCATTAAAAGCTATATAACCAAACCTCTCCACTATTCTTCTTTAACTAACTCCCAAGATAGGTCACACTTCATAGCTTTCATCCTTTGGAGCCAAATTTTGCATCCCCATCCGACTGGTATGACACTAATTTCAACATTCTTCCAATGGTGTTGCTTGATATTCACAGAATTGTTCAACTTTATTGATCCAAATGGTGTGGTCTTCTTCTCCTTCAAAGCAAGGAAATTACAATTTGGTAATTTAACGGCATATGATCCACATCAAACTCCTTTGCCTGAAACTCCTAAGATTCCATCAAGAGGGACATTCTCACCATTCCATAATAGCTTCATGATCTTAGTTATTGTTCTTGGTTCTACATCCTCTACCTTTATTTTTGCATGTGATGAACTTAGCAACTCCAATTAGCATTCCAGAAGTTGAATTCATTGCTGGTCGGCCATTTTGAGCTCTGATACTAATTTGTTAATGTTAAAGTGCTCTCCAGCATTCAACCCATGGCCTTTTCGCTTTTGGGGAGCTATGGTGACAATGGTGAGATTGTAAAGCAATACTCAAGGGAAAACAGATTATATTGAATATTATTTGAATGAATATTTGTAGCTTACAATCTTTTTTTTTTTACATTCTCAGCTTTCCCTCTACTTTCTTATTTACATTAGTCCACTTGTACTAACTAATTAACAACTCCATCTAACTAATCATATGAACAACTTGCTTGACCCTAATTACCCTTTAACAACTATTTAACCTATTTTTCAACTAATTGGTCTTCATCTTTGTGTCAAGTTGAGTAGAACAAATATTGTATTTTTTTAATGTTTTATTTAATATTATTCAAGGTTGAGTATTTATCAAGTTGAAATTAAACATCAATTAGGTTGTTTGACCTTGGCTTGATTAGTTTTATCTTTGCTTGAAGTTGGTTTGATTAATTCATAAACACTTATAATTTGGTCGTGAAAGACCTACAGTTTGTCAATTTGATCATTGATCAAAAGATTTATTGTCTCAATTGAGTTCTTCAAGTTTGAAGTCTTTTTCAATTAAATCCTTCCGTTAACAAGACCATTCAATTAATCACAAAATTATTGATGTGTCAACATATGACCTACATGGACACACCTTTTACTGAGGCGGCCAAATAAAGGCGACCTGAATTTAAGCCTAAAGCAACCCAAAACACCACCATTTTGAACACTGGATACATACGTTGTCCTTTATCTGAGGAGCAACCTGTGTCTTAGTTCAATCAATCTCACTCCAAGGAACCCCTAAACTGAGTCTCAAAACCCACTTGGTCTAATAACCACCCGTCTTCTCTTCGTCACTAGTCCAAAACGGCATCATCGAATTCCTCAATCAACTCTAAATTATGATAAAACATGAAAGCGGTTGAAATTGCATAAAATGTGAAAGTATTGCCATAAATTTCAATATATTTGCCTGAACGTAACATGAAAGTTCTTAGTCCTTTCTTTTATCTGCCATATATTGCATCAATTTCTCCAACAATCTCACTCAATGATGCTGGAGTAGCTTGATAATTGGCCAGATCGTATGATACAGGCACCTGAGTTTTTAGTTTCAACTCACTCCAACTTCGTATTAAAATAAAAATACGGAATTAGATAAGAAACGGCAACACGAGAAATCCGTCCCCATAACCGATTTTCCCTGCAAAGCACAAGAAAATTTGAGAGCAAAAAAGGCCCATACAAATTCTTCCACCTCAACTCAAAATACCAGAACCCTAATTCCATGCATAAACCAAGACCTCCAACACAGCATGAAACTCGATGAGAACGAGATCCAGAAAATGAAAACCAAACCAAACTTACTCTGATTCAGTTGAATCGAATAAAGTCAGACGGGATTTTCCTCCAATTCAACACCGGCGAAGAATCGAGGTACGACTCCTCAGGCAAAGTACAGCATTAGCGTCACTTTAACAAGAATAACAAACGTGCATGGGTGTGATTATTTATACAAGACACTTCTGCAAAACTGAAATCAAACCAATCCCTTAATATGGTGCTATGTGTAGACATGGATCAAAAAAATATAAAAAAAAAAAAGGCTCGTAATTATATTCTCAAATTTTTTCCATATTATTACAAAATGTGGAAATTAATTTGATAGAGATGTGAAAATTTTAAGGGAATTTTACAATTGCAAATCTTAATAAATTGTTGCATTTTAATTTTAATTTCAATTTTGATTTTTTATTTTGACTTTAGTTTTAATTTTAATTTTTAATTAAAATTAACAAAAACAAAAAAAAAATAAAATAAAAAAAGAGAAAAAACAAAAGAAGTAAAGATGTGGGCTACATGACGGGGGTCCTATTTGAGTCATCAAAGGCCCAAACCGAGCTTTCCCCATGGCGCTTCATGGTCCAAAAAGATGAGAGAAACAGACGAGATGGGTAACAAGATTAGCGGAAGCCAAATTGCTTCCCATTGGAGTGCAACTCCACCGCCCCACGTTGAATGCTTATCAGAGCATAGAAGTGGCATGATGAAGGTTTAAGGCTGAGAAGAGTCAGAATGGCCATGGGCACTGCGAGATGGGACATCTTTGTTGATTGAAAGAGGCAGTGAAGGAGAAGAGAGGCTATTTAGTGGTGAAGATAGAGCAAGCCGTGCTTCCATATAAGGAGGAGATACAGACTGAGACAGGGGAGAACACTGAACTAGAAAGAATAGAATTTAGAGACTTGACACAAGAGAGCCACCAAAGGAAACCTACACAAGGGAAGCACGCACTCAGAAAGAATACATTGGGGCGCTCGAGGAGGAAAGCAGAGTGACTTGCACCAAGGGTGAAGAGAACTGGGGAAAGATAGAAGAGGGAAGGGCAGAGACTCTGATACTAGTAGTAAACAAGGTAAAGAGACCAAAAAGGATAGAAAATAAAATTAGAGAGAAGAGGAGGAGACTCACGCTAAAGAGAACCACCGGACGGGTGAAGCTGGTAAGTCGGGACTCTTTTCCTTTGACTATTCTCCAACTTTCATTGTGTTTGAGGTGTTACTTAGATTGGTTTCTTATAAGGAAAAGAGTTTTAGTTTTTACAAGGAAAAACGTGAAACAACTAAAAAACACAAAAAAGAGAGGAAAAAAGAAAACGGAAAACAACTCTAGGTGGTCGGAAAGACACTGCTACTGCCTGCGATGGCGTCAGCGGGGACTACCGACGGTGACCGAGCCACCGCTGGCGTGGGAGCCTCGGGGCAAGGCACAAGAGTGCCCCTCTGCAATTGCACCCTCTCGGGTGCAATTGTTGCAAAAGGGTGCATCACACCCTATAATTCCCCTTTTGAAATTAAATCAAAAAAATTTTATTTTCAAAATACAAAATAAAAATCATCACTTAATTCTAAATTATTTATTAAAAATTGTGATATCTTTCATGTTCAAGTTTAATAAAAGTAGATGTATTTGAGATATATTTTTTTATGTAAATTTATTTTAACTTTTGTTAACTTTAAAAAGAAAATCGAAGAAAAATTTTTGTTTTACGTCATGAAGGGGCTGGCCTCAGTTTGGGCTGGCCCAAACCGAAGCCAACCTCCTTTCATTTTGCTTTTTATTTTACTTTAAAAAAAAAGCATTTTAATTTTAAGGAAAGAAGGTAGTGGTTGGGCTTGGGAAAGCCCAACTGTAGCCCCTTCCTTGTGCCCTCAATTAGGCTTTTGTTTAGAAAAAAGGAGGGAGGCCATACTTTGACAGGAAAAAAGGGGGTTTCAAATGAGTTTTAAGTTAAAATTGCAAATACAAATAAGAATATAATTTACATTAATTTGCACTGTTTTGATAAAATGTTTAATTAATTTTGAAACTTTTTTTTGGTTTTTTGTTGATTTTTATCACTTTGAATTAAATTATCAAGTGTATCATTTGCATAAATTATTTGTTGCACATGTGCAATTTAATTTCAAATTATCTTAACATGTTAAATGGTGCAAATTTAAAAACTCCCAATTTCTAAAAAATATGATAATGATTTTGTTAGAATTTCAATGAAAGGGATAAAACATGAGATTGTTTTTCTAAAGTTTTCAGCACATGCTTCATACTCTTAAAAGCCAAAATTTCCTTACGGCAATCATCGGTTGAGATCTAGATAAATGACCACAACTAATTATCTCAAAGGTGATTACACTAAGGGCCTTACCAAGAGATTGACAAGACTTCTCCAACATGATCAAGGAACTTGATATTTTCTTAACCCCCTATTCTAAATTTCAAACCCCAAGATCACTTTTGACAACGGTCATTAGTTAGGATATAATAAAATAATCGTTACTAATTATCCTAAGGGTAATTATGCTACATGCCTCACCAAGAGATTAATGGGGCCTACTAATGTGATTATTGACACATATTACTCGTACCCCTTAAAATCCAAAATATTCTTGAAAACCCTAATCAAGTTAAGTACCTTTTTAACAAAACATGATCCTGTTGGGTCAAACCCTAGTTAAACTAGGTATCCATTTAAATCCTCAAGCCCTCATTAAACTAGGCATCCAGTTTCAATGGGAATCTTACACAAACCAAACATTTAATTTGCCCTTTCCACAATAGTAGCTAAACGTCACTTGCTAGTGGTATTAATCATGAATCATTGTTAATCACATGCAAAACCCATATTGAGACAAATAAAAATAAAAAATAAAATAAATTTGTTTGTGGAAAAACTAAAGCATAGTTTGAAATTAAAAAGTAACAGTCAAGGTAGTATTAAAAGAACATTGTAGGGGTGCTAATATCTTCCCTACAAGTAACCAAACCCAAACCTAATTTCTGTAATAGACTAAAACCCTATTTTGGTCCCTCAAAGATGAACAAACTTCTATTTTAGTCCCTCACTGTTAAATTTTTCTATTTTAGTCCTCCAGAGATCAATTAACTTCTATTTTAGTCCCTCACTGTTAAATTTTTCTATTTTGGTCCTTCAGAGATTAAAATTGATATCAATCAAGTCCCTCAATTAGGATGATTGCTAATAAGGTCAAAATTGCTGACGTGTCATGATGACGTGGCGGAATTTGGATGACGTGGCATGCTGACTAGGCAAAAGTTGCTGACGTGGCAGTGTATTAGCTGACGTGTCATGATGACGTGGCTGAATTTGGCTGACGTGGCATGCTGATGTCAGCAGCCACGTCAGCCAAATTTGCCACATCAGTATGACATGTCAGCAATTTTGACCTTGTTAGCAATCATCCTAATTGAGAGACTTGATTGATATCAATTTCAATCTCTGGAGGACCAAAATAGAAAAATTTAACAGTGAGGGACTAAAATAGAAGTTAATTGATCTCTGGAGGACTAAAATAGAAAAATTTAACAGTAAAGGACTAAAATAGAAGTTTATTCATCTTTGAGGGACCAAAATAGGGTTTTACTCTCTGTAATATAAACCTAAATTTTGGTATTCGATCTCACTATTTAAAATTAAATTGATAACAACTCTAAAAATTCAAAATTTTCACAATATTTTCTACGAACCCATTTTTCCCAAAAAACTTGTGTTTTGAAATTGTTTCTTTTTTGGTCACCACTTCTTATCGCAATGTCAACAACTTAGCAACTCCACTGGGGAGATTCAAAGGTTAAGCCATTAAAATTGATGATCGTGGCTTTCTTGTCTCATAGTCTAATCTGATTTACACTCAAGGTGTTTTGCATTAAACTTGTGATTGTTATAATGAATTAGTCTTAATGCTTAATTTCATTCTCTACTATACCAATGGACTAGTTTTTTGACTAATTATTTTGCAGGTTATGAATGTTTAATTCCTGCATACACATGTACTTACACTATAAAATTAGAAAAGAAGAGGTAATGACTCTGAGCTCAACACCTAAGCTCCTAGGAACCTTTAGGATAATGAAGGCATAGTAGGGTTAGCCTTCATGAGACCCTTGGTCTCCATGTAGGCACTTGAACACCCTCACTCAAATTGATTCTTTTAAGGACAATTTGGAAACCTAATTTAGGAATATAGAACCTACCTTCTCACACTGATAGTAGCTTAAAACCAACCCTATTCAAGAATGTTTGGCCTAAACCTTGGAACTTAAGAGATAAACCTAGAATGTACCTTAATCTAGGCACGATGAGGAAGTGCTATTTGTCTATCTTGCATTGCATGTTTAAAAATTCTTGGATTTTTATTCTTAGCATTCTTTAAACAAGAGGCCTCATTACACTCATCATTATTGCATGCATACGTTCTCAACCTAAGCTTTTATACCTTTAGGCTAGAAAGGGGGCATAGTAAAGTTAACCTTTGTGAGACTTTTAGTCTCTAAGCAAGTATGTGAACACCTCACTCAAATTGCTTCTTGGACTACTAGATTACCATTAGCCAAGGGCAATTTGGGAACCTAACTAGGTACTGTAAATCCCTACCCACATGCATTAAATGTAGCACACATAAGGGCTCATCTTTATGTCATTGTATCATTTTGTTTTTACATACATCACAGTAATTGTTTCCTTTTGGTTCAAATTTAAGTGACATTGTCATGGGCATCAATACCACGTCATACTATATAGATTGTCATATATCCTCACGATCAAGTCCTCTTTGCCCAAGAGAAGGCTTAAAAGGAACATGGGGATTGCCTGATATAAAGAGAATACTTAGTATTGCTAAAGATCAAAAAGTTATCATTTGAACAAAATGACTTGTCCAGACAGAGGGAAATCTAGAATAGTTTTGATGACAACGAGAAGGAATAGTTCACGAAGAAGTATGGCCAAATTGGGTATTTACTAAATGTCCTAATAGAAAAGGCATTGCTAAAAGCCTTAGTTTTCTTTTGCAACCCAGTCCATAAAGTGTTCACATTTGGAGATCATCACTTAACTCCCACACTAGAGGAATATGGAGAAATGTTCAAAATAGATCATATAGTTGGGGATAAGATTTGTAGGTACAACCAAAAGATGACGTCTAGGAGATCTTTAGCTAAAATATTAAACATAAAAGCTGCAACTTTTAGAGATGATGCCAAGAATAAAGGGCAACATTGGGCTGTCACTATTGATTTTCTTGTGGAGTGCATAAAGATCCAAAAGGATAAAGATAAGGATAAGAAAATCCTGGCACTAGCCATCTATGGAGTTATGATTTTTCCTAAGGCTCATGGTTATGTTGACGGTCATACCATTGACATTTTTAAAATCTTTGAAAATGAAATGTATCCTATTTTGGCAATACTGGCAAAAACATTTAGATCAATGAACTACCTAAGGAAAATCGGTGAAGGCCACTTCCTTGGTTGTGTACAATAGCTGGTGATGTGGATAGTGAGTCATTTACTCTCTATGAAAGGTGTAGGTTACCCAACTATCTATTTCAAGTCATATTTCTTTAATGATTAGGAACCTTTGAGAGAATTTACTAAATCAAGATGGCCACAAAAAAACTAAGACAGAAATTTCTGGATCAACTTTTTCCAACATATCAAGAACATCAGATAGAGGTACCCATGGATGCACAAGCTTCCTATGGTCTATGGATGTGGAGACAATCCACGGGTTCCTTTAGTTGGCCTGTGGGGCATTGTTAGTTATACGCCAGGTATGGTAAGAAGACAATTTGAAGGTATCTAGTTCATTCTAGCAACACATGGATTGCATGAGTTTCACCTTGAATTTGGGGAAGAAAATGTTAAGGCAAGAAATGAGGCTGTCAGAATCCTATGGAGACAAGTTAGGCAAATTGAAGTTAACGAACGTTCTACTACAACAACCCCTAAGTACCCACATTGGCTCCAGAATAAGGGTAGAAGATGTACCAAAATCGAAGCCTCTTTACCTAGATCATTATCCAAAAGGGCCTAAATAGGTGATAGTGATGGGAAGCAAGAAAAGAACAACTATGAAAAAGCCATGTCGGATCTGCAAGTTAAAGAAACCTTCATGGTAGAAAAGGAGAAGCAAATAAAAGAGTAAATTGATGCTTGGAAAGTGAAAGTGGCCAATTTTCAACTCAAGATTATGGAGTTAGAAAAGGCTCATCAAAAATCAATAGCAAATCAACAATAGCACATTACTAAGTTTGATAGGAAACTTTTTTGCCAACAAGAATCTTCACATCTCCAAAGAAGACCTTAGATCCAATAAAGAAAAAGCAAAGGCTATAGTAAACGATATAGTAAATGAAGTTGTTAAACTTAGGGACCATGTGCAAAAATTAAAGATAAATTACTAGAAAGATAGTGTAGAAATTTGTCTGCTGAAAGACTTGGTGTCACAATTGGAAGAAAAGTACAATAGGAGCACACAAGACAAGGAGCGACTTGATTCTTACATCAATGGCATACAAGAAAGTCATGATAGAAAAGTCTAGAATTTGACAACACAACTCCAGAGGTAGCATGATTTGGAAGCTAGGATTGATGCATTTGATGTTGAAAATATGAGACTACATGATTTTCTTGGAGAAACTAAGCAAATCCATGAATTGCACATAGAAAAGATATTGCAAGATGTGGAGCTAATCAAGACCTAGCAAGAAAATATCACCTATGAGTAGCACTAATAAACACCCAAGAACATTTGGAAGAGGTGAGAATTCATGTCCATCGCTTAGCAAGGGAAACAAGGCACACAACTTTGGAAATAGCTGATAATGAAGAGACCTTAGAAGCTGGGCTAGCCACAGTCTTCTCTAGAAGCTTAGAATGGACTATACGAAAGTGGGAAATCTATATAGGTCTCAATAGGGTTTGATGTAATATCTAATGTAGTTTTGAAAGAAAA
Source organism: Dicorynia guianensis (assembly GCA_037013595.1). Taxonomy (NCBI): domain Eukaryota; kingdom Viridiplantae; phylum Streptophyta; class Magnoliopsida; order Fabales; family Fabaceae; genus Dicorynia; species Dicorynia guianensis. Next base: position 14,470,528 of record JASUAB010000002.1, on the reverse strand, counting down.
AATACTACATGAGAGTGATTGTAAGTTTTTTTAAAATATATGAAGTAAAAGTCTTTTAGGTGTGACCTATAATTTGAGCCATTTAAATTTTTTGCATTTGCATTGCATTCATTGTATCATAAGTGCATGCATAATTCTTTATGTATTCATTCATTTATCATTTGATAAAGTCGATAGGAAAACCATGACTCCAACAACACATTCCCAATCAAGGCAAATGGCTAAACAAAGATCAGAGAAAATAGTAGAGAAATTGCAGTCAGAGATAAACAACCTCAAAGGATAATTAGTCAAAATTATTGAACTGCTTGCTACCAAAGGCATCACCACAAATGAACAAAGTAGCTTGCAGCATAACCAAGATACCCGCAAATAGGATAACTTCACAGAGGTGGATACTCACTTCATCCCTAACCTTGATGATGAAGAAGAATTAGAAAAAGTAACAAAGGCCTCCAAGGAAGCCAAAACTTGGGAGAAGTACAAAAGGCTTAAGGCCAAGGATAGAAAAATGGAGGGATTTAAGGATGATGACATCTTACATATGTTTGAGATAGGATTAGTACCCAATGTTGTAATACCTCCCAAATTCAAAGCTCCTAAATTTGTTAAGTATAGTGGGGCGTCTTGTCTAAGAGCACACATTATAATGTACTATAGGAAGATGGCAACATTCACTGATAATGATAAGTTATTGATGCACATTTTTCAAGAAAGCCTAATTGGTAGGGTTGCTAAATGGTACATGAGCCTTGATCGTTACTCCATATGCACATGGAAGGATTTGGTCAAATCCTTCTTAAGACAATATAAGTACAACTGAAGCACAACTCTCGATAGGATTCAAATCCAAAATATGAAAAAGGGCAACAATGAGTCATTCAATGCTTATGCTCAAAGGTGGCAAGACATGGTACTCAAGGTACAACATCCTTTATCTAACAAGGAGATGACCATCATCTTCTTGAATATCCTAACATACCCCTTCTATAAGAATATAGTAAGGCTCACTCACTTGAAATTCTCTAATTTAGTGGAAATAAGAGAGATGATTGAAAGAGGAGTTTAAATTGAAAAAATGAGGAAATCATAGGCAGGAACCTCATCCTAGAAAAAGCTCTACTTCAATAACAAAAAAGAAGGAAGAAGTCCATTTCATGGATTACCATAACAAAGGGAAAGGAAAGGACAAAAGATACAATAATAATTAGTTAGTACATCAGGCGCCCCTAGCCTTAACCTTTACTCCCATAGTGAGTGTTGCAACACTAACCCCATTAGTCACTATAGCCCAACCGTCCTATCAAACTATACTACAACCAATGCAATAACCACAATCTATGCCACAACAATCTAGGATGTTGCAATATTAATCTAACTAATTTGGGTAGTCATCTAATAAAAGGTTCATGAATTTTGGTCCCATTCCTATACCTTACTCTTAGTTGTTCCCAAAATCATTACAAAATAATTTGGCACCAGTCGTCCCTCTTCCTGCTTGACAACCACTATACTTAGCATGGTATAATGAGAAGCTTACTTGTGCTTACTATGCTGAGGCCAAAGGGCATGATATAGACAATTGTAAAGCCTTCAAGAAGAGAGTCCAGGGCTTAATTGATGCTAAGTGGTTGAATTTTGAAACTACATCTTTGGGACTGGATGTTGACAATAACCCTCTTACAAATCATGGAATTAATGGCGTTAATGCCATTACTGATGGCCCATAGTTAATTCTCCAAAGATCAATGCCAGAGATCAAAACCCCTTTGAAGTTTGTATTCCAAGCCTTAACAAAATGTGGCCTCATAAATGGAAGGAGTTTTTCGAAGTCAAGATGTGAGTGCCATAGGATTGAAGCCACCTATGGAATAAAAGAATTTGATGCTTTCAAGGATCTCTTACATGAGTTAGATGATGACTTCTTATAAATAAGAGTTAAGTTGGGGAGCATATATATTATTAATGATTCTCCTTTAGATCAATCAATGGTAAAATCCAATTCTCAAGCCCCCTAAAGATGATAACGATCAAACTCATAGTGGATATGGCTCAACTACAAGCTAGGGTAATAAAGCCATTAAATATTAAATGCTCAGTCAATGACATGTCAGCCTTTACTGAAACAATGAAGAAGTTGACCATTAAGACTTTATAGCCTTTCCTATTTGTAAGTGATAAGGCAGTTCCCTAGGTGTATAGTTGCTAATTAGTGCCAAAAACCCTAAACCTCAAGTCACAAATATATATGGGATTAATAGAGTGACAAAGAGTAACTACTACTACCTCCTGGCCATACTGGAAAAGAAGGTTGTTCAAAAGGTCAACAAGCCCAGTTCAATGGAGACTAAGGTGTTAGATAAGGGAAAAGGAATCTTGATAGAGACCCCTAATCCAAAAGAAGAAGAAATGATAGTTAAAGCCCAAACAACTAAGCCATCAGGGGTAGATGAACCCCAAGAAAGCAAATCAAAGATAGAGGACGCAAAACCATTGCACTTAAAAGGGCCGTTACCAAAGAAAAGGCCAACAAATTCTTGAAGCTCATTTGCCAAAGTAAATATAAAGTGATTGAGTAGTTGAGAAGGGCACCAGCCAAGGTTTCCTTGTTGTCACTACTTCTGCACTCTGAGCCACACAGGCAAGCATTGATGAAAGTCTTAAACAAAGCATATGTTAACAAAGACATAACCATAGAAGCACTAGACAATGTAGTGGGAAACATCATGGCCCATAACTACTTGGCATTCTCTAACAATGAATTCCCCTCAGAAGGCTGGGGACACAACAAGGCGATTGCACATTTCAACCAAATGCAAGGGGTACAACTTGGCTAATGTTCTGATTAATAATAGGTTAGCCTTGAACATCTTACCAGAATCAACTTTGAGGACATTTGATGGGATCCAAAGTAGTGTATTGGGAGAAGTTAAACTACCCATCCTGATAAGTCCCTGTATCTTCAATGTCACTTTCCAAATCATGGAGGTGAACTCAGCATACAGTTGCCTTCTCGGGCACCCATAGATCCATACCACAAGGGTCATTCCCTCATCTCTCCATCAAAAAGCAAAATTTGTGTGTGATGAAAAAATAATAGAAGTAGCCAAGGAAGAGGATTTGCTAATATCCAAACCCTCCTTAGTTCCATATATAAAGGCTAAAATAGATTCTAGGATTTCCTTTCAATCATTCGAGATTGTAAATATTACTTTTATGAAGGCAGGAAAACCATAATCTACCCTTCATCATTTTGATGTAGCCAATAATGATTGCAAAAGTCCTAAGGAGTAACAGCTACATTCCTAAAGGAGGCTAGGAATTAAAGGGAATGCATAAGGGAACTATCCAAACTACTACCAAATGAAGATACATACAATCTAGGCTTTAAGCCTACTCACACTGATAAGGCCCAAATAACTTGAAGAGAAAAGTGTTTGGCTTGCCTAAAAGGTTAGGCAGCAAACACCAGGAAATTGGTCATCAGGGACCTATGTGAAACTTTTATGAGTGCTAGCTTTAGAAATCTAGATCAAGTTGCTGTTATTGAAGAAGGGAACTCTGAGAAGGAGAAGGTGGAGCTAGTCACACCATGCATCTATGGAAAGGATCTCAGCAACTAGATGATCAAGCCAATTCCCACTGTTTTCAATTTCAATGAAATGTAATTTTTAAAACACACCATCTATTCCCATACCCAAGGCATGGATCAGATTTATCAGATTTTTGTATGGCCTTACCTTGTTTGCTTTGTTTCAAGTATTAATCAATCGAATATGTGTTGTTACCCAAATCAATTACCTCATTCTTTATTCCTTTATACTCATTTGCTTTTTCATACACCATGCCAATACATATCATAAACAATCCTGCATTAACTCCTAAAATAAATCCAGGTTAAACAATAAAGATGACATTAAAGAAGACTATTGCAATATAGGCAAAAAAGGGGAAGGAGAAGACTGAGAATTGTCACTTGAATTGCAAAGAATGGTTGAATAAGAAGATAAGGATATTAAGCCTCATGAAGAGCCCACTGAAGTAATTAACTTGGGAATTGCAGAAGACAAAAAGAAGATCAAGATTGAGGTACAGTTGGCAGAGGTAGAAAAGAAAGCAATGATCTAACTATTACAAGAATATAGGGATGTGTTTGCATAGTCATACCAAGATATGCCAAGTTTAAGTACCAACTTAGTTGTTCATCGTTTGCCCATTAAACCTAGGTTCAGACTAATAAAGCAAAAATTAAGAAGAATGAAGCCAATATACTGGTGAAAATAAAGGAAGAAGTCAAAAAGTTATTTAACACTAGTTTTATTAAGGTGGCAAAATACCTGGAGTGGGTAGCCAATGTCATACCAATGCCAAAGAAGGATAGGAAAATCCATATCTATGTAGATTATTGGGACTTGAACAAGCAAGCCCAAAGGATGACTTCCTCCTTCCTCACATAGATGTGCTTATGGATAACACCTCAGGGTTCTTTATCTTTTCATTCATTGACGGATTGTCAAGATATAACCAAATTAAATTAGCTCCAAAAGATAAAGAAAAAATAATTTTCATCACTCTGTGGGATACTTTTTGCTATAGAGTAATATCATTTGGATTGAGAAATGCTAAGCAACTTACCAAAGGGCCATTGTTGCTCTATTTCATGACATGATGCATAAAGAAATAGAGGTATATATCGATGACATCATTGCCAAATCCAAATTTGAAAAAGAGCATAGGTGCACCTTAGAAAGTTCTTTGATAGATTAAGAAAGTATCAACTCAAGTTGAACCCAGCAAAATGCACCTTTGGTGTAAAATCAGGGAAATCGCTAGGGTACATGATGAGTGAGAGAGGGATTGAGATAGATCCAAGTAAAGTCAAAGATATCATGGACATGCCTGAACCTAGAATAGAAAGGGAGGTGTAAGGTTTCTTGGGAAGGCTTAATTACATTGCCAGATTCATATCCTAATTAATAGCCACTTGTGAACTAATCTTTAAGCTTCTTCACAAGAATCAAAATGCTAAATGGGATGAGCACTGCCAAGAAGCATTTGATAAGATTAAACAATATCTTCAAAATCCATCAATCTTGATCCCACCTATGCCAGAAAGATCGCTTCTCATGTATTTAACCATGCAACATGGTGAAACTAAAAAGAAGGAGTAAGTGATTTATTTCTTGAGCAAGAAGTTTACTAGAGTCCCCTATCAACTTTGATCCTTTTCTTGAGTAGACCATTCCCTTAAGCTCTCGGTGATGAGCTTAATGTGTGGCTGTGAGTTCCATTGCCTAGTGAAGTGCTATAGGTCAATCCAACTGTAAAGCTTGGTGAAGCTCAGCTTTTAACCTTGATACAAAGAAACTTATTAGAAGGGAATCATCCACACCATTTACCTATGACATCAACTTCTCAAAGGCATCTTGGTACTCTTTTAGAGTTCTTGTCTGGGAGAGTTTAGACAATTCACCCATTTGATCTACATACAAGCGCTGCTTAAGAGCCCCCTAAAACTCTTGCCAAGATCTGAACAAATTATTGGTATACATCCATTGATACCAAGCTGAGGCAACTCCTTCCATATAAAAGCCTACTAGTTGCACCCTAGTAATCTCCAGTACATTCTATAGATCAAACTAGAGCTTACCTAAAACAACCATTCATTTGAATCAATCCCATTAAATTTTGGTACCTTTAAACACAGTGATTGGGGTATGGGACTATGCTCCTCAACTCTAGATGGGTGTTGTTGGGGAATAGAGATCTTTAACACATCCATCCATGTTAGCTAGGTAGGTTTGGAGTTACTACAGTTGCCTAGCAAGCTCAGCCATCTGACATTGGCTCTTACCCTGAAAGGCTACCCATTCTTCTGTGAGTTCCTAAACCTTCATAGCTCTAATTGATTTGAAACTCTCTTAATGAAAGCACCAGTTAATACATTAAAGTTATGTTTTTTTCAAGTAAACACTTACTCCCACAAAGAACAATGGAACTAAACTTTTCATTGATATTTCACATAAGGTTCAGTGACCTTTAAATACATGAACAAACTAAGAGATAAAAAGAAATAGGATTACGTGCTTCAACAAAATAACTGGTAGGGTGCTTAAACAAAATAACTAATAAGGGTGGTAAATGGGGAAGGGGATGTGGGTCATGGGTTCCCACAGCTAATAACTTTCAAGTTATACTTCATAATCCTACATCCACATGGGCCTATGTGCCATTCTCTGTGTTACTGGAGAAGGGAGAGTGCTTCCTACCACTTCCTTGGTCAACAATTAGTTAGAGTTGGATGGGTTACTATCCAAGATCATGGAACCAAACTTAGGAAGCTCAGACTTCATAGAGCATGATGCCAAGGAGTCCCTTTCATGGGATGGCATGGAAGTGGGTCTTCTTCCATGAGATAGCTCCTATTTTGCATGTGTGAACATGGCTACTTGTAGGAATGGTACAAGGGCTATTGGGACAGCTATGCCATCATGAAGCTAGGTAAGTTAGGACTCTTTTCCTTTGACAATTCTTTAACTTTCATTGTGTCTGAGGTATTACTTAGATTGGTCTCTTATAAGGAAAAGCATTTTGGTTTTTACAAGGAAAAACATGAGATAGCTAAAAAACACAAACACAGAGAGAAAAAAATAAAGGGGAAAACAACCCCTAGGTGGCCAAAAAGATGCCACCACTGCCTACGACGATGTTAGAGGGGACTGTCGACAATGACCTATGCCACTACTGGCATAAGGGCCCTAACTCATGGCTAGGGTAGAGCACAAGAGTGCCCCTCTGTAGTTGCATTGCAAAAGCGATGCATCATATAATTCCCTTTTAAAAATTAAATTCAAAAAATTTTTATTTTCAAAAAATAAAATAAAAATTATCACTTAATTCTAAATTTTTCATAAAAAATTGTAATATTTTTCATATTTTAGTTTGATAAAAGTAGATGTATTTAAAAAGTATTTTTTATGTAAATTTGTTTTAACTTTTGTTAACTTTTAAATAAAAAATAAATAAAGGAAAATTTTTGTTTTACATGATGAAGAGGCCAGCCCAAACCGAAGCTAGCCTCCTCTCTTTTTGCTTTTTATTTTACTAGGAAAAAAAAACACAAAAGAAGGGCATTTTGATTTAAAGGAAAGAAGGCCACGGTTGGGCTTGGGAAAGCCCAACTGTAGTCCCTTTCTTGTGCCCTCAATTAGGCTTTTGTTTTAAAAAAAAGGAGGGGTCCCGTACTTTGAGAGGAAAAAAAGGGGGTTTCAAATGAGTTTTAGGCTAAAATTGCAAATATAAATGAGAATGTAATTTAAATTAATTTGCACTATTCTAGTAAAATGTTTAATTAATTTTGAAACTTTTTAATGTTTTTTGTTGATTTTTATGACTTTGATTTAAAATATCAAGTGTATCATTTGCATAAATTATTTGTTATGCATATGCAATTTGCTTTTGAATTATCTTGGCATGTTAAATGGTGCAAATTTAAAATCTCTCAATTTTAAAAAAAAATTATGATGATTTTGTTGGAATTTCAAGGAAAGGGATAAAACATGAGATTATTTTTCTAAAGTATTCAACACGTGTTGCATACTCCCAAAAGCCAAAATTTCCTTATGGTAGTCATCGACTGATGTCTAGATAAATGACCACAACTAATTATCTTAAAGGTAATTATGTTAAGAGTCTTGCCAAGAGATTGATGGGGCTACTCTAGAATGATCCTTCTTGATATTTCCTAAGTTTTCCTATTTGTCCAAAGCCCTAAATCTCGATATCACTCCCAACGATGGTTGTTAGCCTTGGGTTTAGCAAAGCTACTAATAATTCTAAAAGTGATTATGTTAAGAGTCTCACCAAGAAATTGATAGGACTCCTTCAGTGTAATTCAGGGACTTGACATTTTTTTAACCCCTCTACTATTCCAAATTTCAAACTCCAAAATCACTTCCAACAACAATCATTAGTTGGAGTCTAGTAAAATGACTGCTGCTAATTATCTTAAATGCAATTGTGCTACAAGCCTCACTAAGAGATTGATGGTGCTTATTGGGGTGATTATTGACACCTATTACTCGTACCCCTCAAAATCCAAAATATACTTGAAAACCATAATCAAGTTAAGTACCTTTTTAGAAAACCCTAATCCCGTTAGGTCAAATCCTAGTCAAACTAGGTATCCATTTAAATCCTTAAGCCCTAGTCAAACTAGGCATCTAGTTTTGATGTGAATCCTAAACAAACTGAACATCAAATTCACCCTTTCCACAACAATGGCTAAATGTCACTCACTAGTAGTATTAATCACGGATTATGCTTAATCACGTGCAAAACCCAAAGTAAGAGAAATAAAAATAAAAAATAAAATAAATTTGTTTATGACAAAACTAAAGCATAGTTTGAAATTAAAAAGCAACAAAACATAAATGTAATACTAAGAAGGCATTGTATGGGTGTTAATACTTTCCCTACACGTTACCAATCCTGAACCTAATTTCTGTAACACAGACTTAAATTTTGATGTTCAATCTCACCATTTAAAATTAGACGATAGCAACTCTAAATATTTAGAATTTTCACAATATTTTCTAAGAACCCATTTTTCCTGAAAAACTTGTGTTTTTAAATCGTTGCATTTTTGGTTGCCATTTCGCATCACAATGTCGACATTGTGGTCTTGTGAGAGGGCCACCAATGTTTCCACTGTGTGACCACCTCTTAGGGATGAAGTAGTTTTGTGAAAGCCATGGCCACTAGTATGAAGCTGTGGGCAAGACCACATAGTTGCAACAAGATGATGAATTACATCACCCTTCTGGGCCAGCTTGGGTGAGGGATCAAGTTGGGTCAACAGGTTAATTGGCCACATCACCTTTAATTCACCAACTCAGCAAAAGTTGTGTCTATATTGATCTTATGTTAGGATACATTAGCAATTCTATGATTAATTGGATGGTTGTTAATAGAAGAATTAAATTGAAAAGGACTTCAAGTTTTTAAAATTCAATTGAGCTAAAAAGTTTTTTGAGAACTAAGTTGATAAAAGGTATATTTTTCAAAGAATAAAGTAATTTTTTAAATATAATTAGTTATCAAATTAGACATATAAAAAATATCAAACATCATAATAAATTTTACATTTAGTAATAAGAATTGGTGCTTTATCAAATTATTGTAAAATTATATATAAATATTACATGTTGTTCATAGCAAATAAATTTTAAATATTTAATAATTAAAGTACTTGATCAATCTAACTATAAACTATTTAAAAAAAAAAAGCATTTACGGATAGTGTTATGCTAATCAAGCTTTAAAAAAATAATATAATCTTGATTTTGCTTTAAATAGTGTTAGATGAGAATCTAGATAACTATTACAATAAATATATTGAGAGATAAATATTTATACATTTGTTTTAAAAACTAATTTGAATGATAATTATCAAGAAGATAATCTAAGGTGTTTGTTTTATTTGAGGTTTGAAATTTCAAGTTAATCTTTGAAGACAACCTGTAATTTATGGAAATTGAGATACTAGATCATTTAATATTTTAAATTTAAAATGATAGTATAGATATCATTAGATATTTTTATATAGGATTTGAAATTTAAAATTTTTAGGAAAAATTATACATGCACTTCTTTAATTTTAGGTCATTTGTAAGTATATTTTCTTAATTATAAAAGTAAGTATATCCTTTTAGCTATTAAAATCATATAAATACATCAATTCACTTAGAATAATGTAAATACACTCATTTTGTCCATCTACTGCTAAATAATAACAGTCATGTGCAGAGGCAGATCCATTCATAAGAGTGGGTAGGCAAGTGCCCACACAATAATTTAAAATTTTAATATTACATATATATAATATAAAGGAGTGCCTATACCAAAAAAAAATTTTTAAGTGCCCACACAGGAAAATTGTTTTATTGAAGAAGATGGAACAAAAAATGATCAAAGAGGTTAAGCACATATTTTGTTGCGTCATGTCTAATATCTTGAGTTTCTATTCACCTTGCATTTGATGAAAATTATAGTAGAAGTTATTAATGGATTGTCTAAAGCACTACAAGTTTACTACAAATTAAAGTGATCAAGACATTTTAAATATTATGTCATTAGTTAATGCATCCCAAAATATAAAAAGATTACAATTGATGAGAGATGAAAAATGGGAGTCTTTGCTTGATAAAGTTTCATTATTTTGTGATAAGAATAAAATTTTGATCTTAAATATAGATGATTTATTTATAACTCAAGGGTGATCAAGGTGAAAACTTTGATAAATTTAAAATTTACATCACTTTCAAGTTAAGTTATATTGTCAAGTGATTTTTAGGTAACTTTAAGAGTTGTATAATTGTTTCAATGAAGTAAATATTGAGTATTTCTTCACATGGTATGTTTAAATCTAACAAGCTTGTTTGTTGCTTTCAATAAGAATAAGCTTCAATAGTTGCTTAATTTTATCCAAATTATTTATATGCAATTGAATTTTTACACTTAGTAGTCAACTTGAAAATTATATTTTACATGTGTGTTTAAATGAAAGATTCTTAAAATTAAAAGAAATCGATGGTTTCCAAAAATTTGTTGAGATAAGGAAACATATTATATACCTATTATACTTGCTTATAAAGCTATCCATGATCTTACTTTATGTAATTGCATATCTTGGAAGAGTTTTCTCTACAATTAATAAATATTATGAAAAGTAAAATTTGCTATTATATGAAAGACAAATAGTTGAATGATTGCTTAGTTATTTATATAAATAAAAAAATTGTTAATTTATAGAGGATGAATACATTTTTTATAGCAATTTCAAAAGAAGAGACCACAGATACAAGAATTATAGATAAACTTTGTTTATCTTTTTTATTTTATGAGATTGTAATTTGAAACTATATATTATTATTGTATAGTGAAACTAATTTTTTGTGATCAATTATTAGTGCCACACTAAAAAGAAATACTTTTAGATCCGCCACTACTTATGTAACTTATAAGTGACTAATAATAAATATAGTGTATTTTTATTAGCTATTTGGATAAACACAAATAAGAAAAAAAAAACTTGCAAAGAAGAAAAGGAAAATAGAAAGAAGTTAAAGATCCCTAAGAAGCTTGATTACTCTTAACACACAAACACATTTTCAATTTTTTTTAATATTTTTTCATAATCTCTTGAAAATTTTAATTGTTTAGTTTTCTTCGTATTTCATCTATTTTGATTTTACTTTATCTCCTTAAATGCTTAATCTAAATATACTAATGTGAAATTTTAAGTAAGAGAGAACTAGATATTTTGTAATTGATACTTTTGGTTGATGTTTTACTATTTAATTGGAAAATGAGTTGATTTCTGTTAATTTGATATAAAAGGCAATCCTCAAAAGATTGGTATATAAAGATTTTGATTCAAAATAATAGTATTTTGTGATTCATTATTTGATCTTTTGTTTAATTTATGTAAATTTTTCATTAGGTTTCATTTATATAGACAATCTCACTCAATGGGATAATACTATATTTATTATTATTGTTATTCAGTTTATCTAAATAGGTAATAAAAAGATATCATATATATTAATAATTACATATAAATTATATAACTGTTAATATTTAACAGCATATAGATAAAAGAATTACATTTACATTATTTTAATAGTTAAAAAAATATACTTATTAATTTTTTTAATTAAGGAGATATATTTATAAATTATCTAAAGTTAAAAAAGTGTATATATATTTTTTTCAAATTTTTACTATTCATAGAAAGAAAAGTTTATAGTGAATATAGAGCCACCTGTTAAGCTCTCACGACGTTGACTGACAAGCTTTCTTCACCCAAAACCTTCAATTAATATATGCCCTTTTAAAAACATTTCGATTTCTCAGTTTATGTTGATTGTTGCTCTCTTTAAAATTTTCTTCTAGTTTTCAAGTCTAAACAAATTTAATCATCGCTTCTATAAGCTACAATTGGTGTGATATGACCTATGGGAGCATGCGTGTAGAGCCAAATACACTAATATTAAGGCAAAATCATGGCTTCTATGAGCTGTTCACATAAGTACTTTTGTCTACTCTCGCAAATATTGCATATGATGTCCTAAAAATGTGCATTCATGATTGAAATATTATGGGCAGAGTATGAGTTTGTTTTACAACAACAAAAAGAAAAAAGAATATGAGTTTGTTTGTTTTCACAGATCTTGTTTTTTTTAATGTATGTGGTTCCGGAAAACATAATCAATGGAGAAAAAGCGTCCACTCTCATGGAAAAATTGCACAGTTTTGGCAGAAAACAACCTCATCAGCTAACTAGTATTTGAGATGATATATGACAAAATAGTTGCAAGTTAAACCACAAGCTTTTGTCAAATAGCATCTCCATAAGCACTATTGATGCATCTTATAACTGGATTTTGGACATCATCACTGTTGGGTAAATATCTGTTGCAGCCTATTCTGTAAAGAAGTGGTGTGAATGGAGTTTCAGTGGGACAAGTAATGCAGCGTTTCATCCTAGAACGACAGAGCCGAGCTTGCTTCAAGCATCACTTTCTTTTTCTGGTTTTCTTAATTATTAGCAGAGTTGTTAGAACTTGTGGAGCGAAAAACAACGAAAGGGCTTATATACAGTTATGGGAACAATTCTTGTATGTGGTAAATAATTGCTGAAGGGTTGAATCATGTAAAGGAAAGAACGTCATAAACCTACACCCCACCTGTTAATAGTTTGGTTAGAAGTTAATAGAACTTCTATTTACCTCGAGATAATTCAAAGAACTCTCCCTTCCATGTGGCTCAATCCTGCGGATATGCACAACAAAGCTGAAAAGAATGCAACCGAAACACCTGTCCTACTCCCAAAGAAATAAAGACACGTGTTCATTAAGTGTCTTTGGCTGCTGACACGTAGACGGGTAGGGATAAACCTGCCAATCGCAGCACCCAGAGTCCAGAAAATCAAACAAACAGATAAAATAAAATAGCTTCAAAAAATTTTCTATAAATTAAGAACCACGATCCCAAAACTTGAAAGGAACTAGCTTGCCAAGTTTACCTATTGGATTCAAAGTTACACCATAACTGGTTGTTGAGTTTTGATCATAAAGATGGTTGGAGTTGGGATTCCAATTTGCGTGCAATGTGGCACGACGAGCAATCCTTGCCGGTGCAAGGTGGTGGGGCCAACGGTGGGGTTCCTTGCATTTGCGGCAGCGGCGGTGGTGGAGTGGCCGGTGGGGGCGTTGGTTTATTGCTTCCGTCACATGAAGGGTCGCAAAATCATGGCACATCCCGCCACCGTTGTGTACCCTTCTGTCACCAATGCAATTCCCATTTGAGTTTCTACTTGTTCTTGTCAATATCATTTCAATTACCCGCTGTCCATGTTGTTGCACCAATCTTTGTGCATCATGTTATGCCATCTTTGTTCATGTCGATGGACTGTCACTGCTTGATGTATAACTCTTCCTCTTTCTCTATGTATACAGCAGTAACACTTCCTAAGATGTTTGCGGACACAAAATGCTATTCGAGATCCGCAGTGTGATCTTTTATTTTCTTAAATAATATTTTGATTTTCTACGCCTGCCATATCCCACTATTCAAATTGGCCTTGCTAAACAAGTTTAGATGAAATGTTTTAAATTTGGGGGCGAAAACATTCAAAGAAACCATTAAATACTCATGTTCAAATGCTTCTACTTTTTGTCATGTTCATATGTTTCAGGTAGTTTCTTTCAAATCTGCCCGTGGTAGTGTAGTTTTCCACTTTGGGCCTTGGAGCCCATTTCAAAAAAAAAGATTGGTACCCTTGATCTTGAGATAGGCGGTGCGTTAAACGGGTCGGATAAAAAAAAACCCGTATTTTAAAGTTTTGACATAAATGAAATCTTATTAATTATCAATTTATAAAATTTTAAAATATTAATTCTATTAAATTTCATAAAATGAATTGCACAATTCTTTTATGAGCCTCAGTTTCGGTTTCGTCCAAGATTTGTTTCAGTCGGAGAATGCCTCGCGGAAAGTTGAACGTATCTACAATGGAAAATGTTAAATTTACGCTGTTAATTTTATGTTTTCAGCCACATCGAATGACTAAATTTGCTATTTTTTTAATAAAAAAATTAATTAAAATTTATTTGGTTGGTTAGATTACAAACGTAACCGTGAACGTGAAAAAACTTGCGTAAGAATAGCAGCGCTCATCTACAATACCCGCATTTTCTGTCGAAAACACTAATCAACGTCGATTTTGATATGTTCAAGTACTAACTAAAAAATGTTTCGTACACAAATTTTAAAAAAATAAAAAATATTTATTTTTAAAGACTTCAAAATCTTTATTTATTATGAAAAAAAAATTCTATTTTAAAATATAAGTAAAATTGTATCATGATTAAATTATTCACAATTAAGTCAATAAATTCTTTTAAATCATGATTCATTAATAATTTAAGAATTAATTACTACTTTCTAGCACTTATAATTAACCTCTCTCTTAGTGAATTATAAATTATACTATTAATTCTTTTCTAAAACTTTTTTATGTAAAAGCTCAAAAAAATTATCATAAACAAATACTTGCGTAAAAAAAAACCAATCGTTTCTTTTGAGTTTCCATAATAAATTTTTTTTTGGGTAAAAAGTTTTTGTAACAAGTTTTATTATTGTAACAAATTACAATAAAGTTTTGAGATTTTAAAACTTCAAGTCCTCGTTTAGATAATCTTAGGAGTAGTATCCTTAAATTAGATGAATCTTTGCAAAATCTTTATTACACATAAATTGATGTAATTCAATGCTAACACGTATAAGATTAAAAAAAGTATTACAAGTTAATTTTTTATCTAAAGAAAAGACATGCTCTTACAGTTTTATCTTATACTTTAAATAGAGGTGGGCATCGGCTGGGGTGGGTCGGTTTGGGGGAAATTTTGGTGAAATTGGCCGAAACCGAGGAGTATTTTGTGGGAGTCAATTCCGCCCAAGTTAATTTATCAACCAAGATTCTCAGGTTGATACGATTCGGGTTAAGATGGTTGGGTTGGGACAGCAACGACAATGGCTGTGTTGGGACGGCAACAACAAACAGAACAGAGATAGACGAGAGAGGAGAAGCTAAGAGACAAGAGTCAAACTGACGAGTGGGACTGCAAGTCTACAACCCAGTGAATCCATAGAACCCAGTATCCACACCATCAATTTCCCACGACAAACAACCGTAAGAGTCAAAGACCAGAGCAAGCGAGGCGTAAAGTGAGAGGCAAGACATAGATTGAGCCAAAGTCCAAACAAATGAAAGCAAGATTAAGCCAGAGAGACATAGAGTGAGAGAGGAGAAGCTGAGAGGCAAGAGTCAAACCGACGGGTGGGATGAGATTGAGATCGAGAGACTTCGAGCAAGGGACTTCAAGCGAGAGACTTCCGACTTCGAGTTTGAGAGCGAGAGACTTCGAGAGACTTCAAGACTTAACAACTTTGTGTCTGATCTTCGAGAGAATTCGTTGATAGTGAGGAGGTGAGGGACGAGGGACGTCATCGTTTTACCGAGTCTCGGGTTGCCGCGGAAAACCGAGTGTGAAATTAGCCTAACCGCCCCCACCCAAATCAACCCATTTCAACCCATTTTGCTATAGTATTTCGCCTAATACCCGAAGCAACCTGCACCACTCTCCTATTTTCTTCGGTTTAGATCGGTTTCGTCCGGTTTTGCCAAAAATTTGCCCACCCCTAACTTTAATGATATTTTTTATTGCAATTTATATTTGTTTACAATAAAAATATTAGCGATTAACACATCCTAGATAAAGGAATGGAAAGGAAGAATTAGGAAAAAAGAAACAAGTTTCATGATGTACATAAAAAAATGATAAGAAAATTCAAAGAAAATTACAATGAAAGAAAAAAAAAAGAATATTATTCTTCTTCAAAAAATTAGAAAGAATAATACAATAATTAAGATAAGATATGTATGAATAGAAAAATTTTATCCTTAATTATAACACCATTTTTGTTATCTAGACATGCTAAATTGTTAGCGAGTATAGAATCAATAGGCAAAAATTTTATTTACTTGATATAGAATATTTTGGTCACAATAAGATTTTACTTATCTTTTCAAATAAATTTAATCCTTTATAATAAATAAGCATTTTTATACTTTTAAAAGTAATTATTTACTTAAACCGACCATTGACACTAATTTTCCTGATTTTTTATGTACTTATGATATTAGTATATTTTTTATTAGATTAATTAAGATTAATAATTATTTTAATATTTTAAATATTAATTTTATGATGTAATACTTGTATATTTATCGAATTAATTACTTATTTTTATTAACTTGGCACTGTACATATCATATTAGATACATTAGTATAAGAGAAAAAGGAACATATTATAAAATAAAGAATTTTACAAATTCTGAACTTCTCAAAGCTAAAATGAGGTACAAATGATTAAAAGAAAACCCCTTCTTCGGATTTGTGGAAAAAGTTATTCAATTTATAGATTTTTTCCGTGCGATTAATTTACTTTTCTTTAATTAATATTTAGTGGTTCAAAATCGAACCGAGACATGTGTTATTAGTTTGCAAAAGAGTGATAAACTCCTAGCTTTGGAAGTGATTTGTAGTACTTAGAAAATGAAATTATGTGCAGCCGTCATTGTTTATATTTTATATTAAAAGACTTAAGATCAACCATTTAAATTTAAATTTTGAAGTTATATTTGTTGAAAAAAATTAATAATTAATTTTAAATATAAATTAATTTTATATTTTAAATATAAATTAATCTTAAATCTAATAATAATATGCAAATATAATAGAAGTGTGCTTATACAATTTTTTCTTTCATAATTATTACATCAATTATTTTATATATTATTATAATATTATTATATCTGCAGTGATTTCAATAAGGGTATATATTTGATATAATGTAAAAAATTATTGTCTCTATTAACAATTAGCTAGCTGTATGATCACTGAATAATACTAAATTTTACAACTCACACTATGCTCCAAGTCTTCTGATTACTTAAATAAAGTGCATTAACTACACTTAATTTATTTTTATTTCTTAAACTTCTACTCTAAGTGGTTTAATTAAACAATAATTATCAGGTAAACAATATGGTCCTTACAAACACGTTACAGGCCAAATTGGGTTGCCACCATCACACAAATCTACCCCTTCAGCCCCCTTCAACTAATAACTACTAACATCCCCCTGCTTAGCCTGGCCTACTCGCTGCACTGTATAAACAATAGCCACAGCAATGGTCCAAAGATGCACATGACAATATTAAACAATGGAATGGCCATATCAATTTAAACATACAACGATATTTATACAACAAACTTCTCCCACCTTCTAATTACCAAATATGTCCATGGTTTTGTGATTTTAGCTTAGAAAAAAATCATAGTCTCTCATCATTAACTACTTACAAAATACAGAGAGAAAGCATAGTCTCTCAGCATTAACTGCTTATAAAATACATATAAGCTATTAAATTAATTAAAAATTCATTAATTATTTATAAAAATTATATATAAATTATGATATTAGTTAAGTTTTATAATTTAATTTATAAATTTTAATAAATTAATAATTTAAATTTATTTAAAAAGACTTTTATGAGCTTTAATTTTATGAAAACAAAGTAACTCTTGCTTAGAAACCTCTCTAATTACTTCCTTCACATTCAAACCAAGGAAAAAAGACTTTTGACTACAATACATTCAAAGAGGGTCCCCAAATTACCCAAATGCTTCCACGAAGACCACCCAAGTCAATTAGTCAAGTCATGTAACGCCTTTGACACGACAGGGCCCACTTCCTGCCTCCAATCAAAAGATGCCATATCAGCATCCACCTGTGTTATCAGCACCACGGATTGGATATCTGTTTGACTTTACTCATTCCAACGGTGAGTGGAGGACTTTCACCATGCCAACTTGTTTTTCCTTCTAGTTTTCCTCTACCTATGGCATTCTAAAACAGGGGAATGGAATTGGACTAGCAACTTTAAAACGCACAACAACTCCTAAACCCCACACCCCCGTCCCACACCGCTTTAGTGCTTCTTGATTCCTCTTTCTCTGCGGTTGAGCTCCATTGAACTCTTCCCAACTCATTGCTTTCTACTTTCCATCCATGGCGAGGCCTATTCCTGCCTCTCCGCTTCACCATCTTCCAGTCTCATCGATGCCCATTGCCGTTTTCATTGCCGCAATTACAGTCCTGTCCATATTTTCTATTGTCACATTTCTCTGTGGATCTAAGAGACTCAAGAAATTACAGGCACAAATGGAAGAACAAACAACCTCTCAGTCAAAGGAGAAAAAGTTCATTTCAAAGCTGAATAGCAACCTTAGTGACAGAGCAATTTCCTTGGTAAAAATGATATCCTGGAGGAAAGTGCAGGCAGAACAAGAGGAGGATGAGGAAAATTTTAGCGACGACAGCGAGGAAGCCCTATGGAGGAAGACCATCTTGATGGGAGAACGGTGTCGTCCCCTGGATTTTTCTGGGAAGATTGTGTATGATTCTCAAGGAAACATAATTCCTGAGTTGTCTGATAAAAATGGACATCATTAGGACACTCACTGCGTTAGTGTTCCTTTCTTGAGCTGAACCTGGTCTGACCAATTGCCCAGGTTTTGCATAGGTCGTGGTTTTTGCAGTAGTGTTGGATACAGAATAACTGAGCAGTTTTTTCAGTGGAACAAATGAGTTGAAAGGTAAATCATTTTGTTCTTCTTTCTGCGTCTTTCTTTGAGATTTGCTCTTTTGCTGGATTCTGGCTGGTACAATTCAATATAGGTGTAATTACTTACAAATTCAATATGAATTGGCCAAATTTCCCATTTCTTATCTAACGTCATAGTATTAAATGAAGCAGGGAAATCTACCGTGGTTTCTTTTCTTTTGGTTTCCCTAGCCTATCGATGATTTGTTAGTTAGTCCTCTAATGCAATGACATTTCATTGCCACAGACTGGAAATTTGCCAGCTCTCCTTATCAGATTCTTATTAACTAACAACGTTAGTACTTAATTTTTTTTTATCATATTTTAAGCCCAAAAATAAAAACAAAAACAAAAATCTTCGTTCCATGTTGTTGCAAATTAATAACCTCAATTTCAGTCCGAGAGCTTCACCGGCATGCAATGATTAAGCTCTTATGTGAATCTGTCATGTGTTATTTTGTAACTTCGTTCAACAACTCGAACTTCTGACCTACTACTCTACTTTAAGCATTAACACCTACTTCCAAAAAAAAAAAAAAGAAACTTAATGCACTAACACTAACTTACTCTAGTGGTTTATTCAAGTGGTTTTTAAGATTTCCTTATAAATTAAGCTACTCTTGTACAATTATTTTTGTAAATCCCTTATAGTACTGGGCATTTGTCAGCACAACAAATTTTTTTTTCCTTACCTACTACTTTTCACTTGTGCTGATAAATATCTGATACGTGAAGGATTCGTAAAAATATTTGTGATAGAGTAACTTTGATCTTTCCTTATATTTATGTTGTGGTATTGTTGTACAATTCAAACAGATTTTAGGTAAATCAACAAAATGACTTGGTACTTTTATAATGGGTTGTTGGCACTTTGACTAGTAATCAAAACTGGGATATTTGCCCAAACCAAAAGTTAAAAGTGAAAATTGAATTAGGATTCTTTTCATGATAGGAGAAAACATGACACCATTATTAGTTGTGGACCCAGAAATTTTTTTCAATGTGGACACCAATAAAAATAT
Organism: Dicorynia guianensis; assembly: GCA_037013595.1. Taxonomy (NCBI): domain Eukaryota; kingdom Viridiplantae; phylum Streptophyta; class Magnoliopsida; order Fabales; family Fabaceae; genus Dicorynia; species Dicorynia guianensis. The sequence continues at coordinate 14,450,710 of JASUAB010000002.1, read as the reverse complement.
TATAAAATTTATTTTTATTACATCATAATAATATATCATTTCAAATTATAATTTTATAAAATAAAAAAGATAGATGAACAATACTCATAATTGTTGCATATTGCAAAGTTTGCTTATCTTTTATTTTATTAAAAATGTCTTTTTTTTTTATGTAGGTAACTAAACAATGATTCAACCATTCATCTTTCTGAACAAAAAATGCTTACTATGCAGGCATTTTATGTGTTATAATCTAGATTGATAATCTGGCTTTGCTTACAAAAAAGGGTTAGAATTTAGAATTTACTTAATATAGCATAAGAAGATCCTGAAACGTAGAAATTAGCTAAAATCCTCTCTATTTTAAATGTTTCTTCAACAAAGGATAGTTCAAAACAAGAGCAAATGAATTTTGATACCTTATACAAATGAAGAAACACGTTAGGATAATTGCAAATGGCTAAATAATATTCAATTGATAGCTTGCATCAAATGCTGTCAAGGTATGTCACAATCAATGTTCTCTGTCCTTAATTGCTGAAGAAAAAAAATTTCGCCCATGGCACCGTGGCTGGCAATTCTTTGATGGTTCATGATTGATAAGGCCCAGCCAATGATATAGATGACGGCCAGCCTAGGTAATGGTATAATTGGGCCTCACAGGCTGCTAGGCCTTTCAAATATAAAAATCTAGCTTTTACTAAAATTTTTTGTATTAAACAAACATAAAATTAATTGTTATATGTTAATTATTAAATTTAATAATTTTATCTGAAATATTAAAAAATTTAATAATTTAAATTTTTTAAAATAAATATTTAATAAAATTAGTGTATCAAAAGTAAAAATAGTCCTATTATAGCCCCGTTTATATTATTTTCTTTTGAAAAAAGGTTCTTCTTTTTAAAAATAAAAGTACTTTTATACAAGAAATTTGTATTTGAATTAACTATTTTTAAAAAATAAAAACATAAAAATAAAGTTAAAATTGTACATTTTTTAAAAGCTACATATTTTTTTCTTAGAAAAGCCCATACAACAAAAGAAAGAGATCGTGACCGATCGACATTTTATAATTTTTATAAGACAAAATTATCAAATAATAACATCTATCTCTGATTTCATCTTCCACTAGCTCACTTCTCTACGCACAGATTAAAACTGATATCTATCTCTTTCAAATGGTTTTCATCCAGAGACTTTTTATTCCTATTCTTTTTCTTTTCTTGACCTCAATTGCCATGATAGAGGCTCGATTGCTTTAAAAAAGACCTACTTTGTGTATTGCAGCTTGGTTAAAGGTAGAGGATGAGCCCTAAAACTGTTGGAGCTCGTTGTTTCAGTTGAAAGCATGTAGTGGTGAGGTTGTCACGTTCCTCCTCCATGGGGAGACTTACTAGGGCCTTGTTTGCTGCCCAGCCATTTAGGTGATTGGACATGATTGTTAGCCTAACATTGTTGGTTCTCTGGGGGCCACCGTAGAAGGTGACATATTACAAGGCTACTGTAATGAAGCTGTCCAATCCCTACCGTCATCACCATGCGTTGAAAACTGACTTGATGGGACAAAGTTGGGAGCTCCTCTATATCTCCCATGGGGGACACATACAGGGAGAAGAAGTAGGAGACAAGCTCTTACAAAAAGAAACGAATAAATAAAAACAAAACAGAAATGAAAATTCAAAAAATAACATATTCATGAAAATATCAGTACAGAAAAATTTAGAAAATTATAGAAAAATAAAATATTTTCATTCAAATATTATATAAAAAGTATTTATATATATCTTTTTTAATCATTTTATAATTTAAAAGTATTTTTTATTTGACATCTAAATGACTTTTGAACTGAAAAGTAATTTTTGAATAATATATTTAAATATAAAATAACTTTAATTTTTGATAAAATTTCTTTTAAAAAAATAACACAAATTTTTTTTTTTTTAAAGTCCCTGAACGGGTCCCGAATATAAGCTTATTAAATACTTGCAAATTATGAGTTGTAGGGTATTCAAAATCAAACACAACCAATTAAACTGAATCAATCCATAAAAAATTGATTAAAAATTAGGTAAAATTGGCTTGCATTTTAACGTAAATGTTCGATTCACTTTGATTTTGGGTTTGACAAAATTTTTTTAAACCAATCAAACGAAATTGATATATATATATATATATAATATTATGTATAATTTTAAAAATTGTATAGACATTGGTCCTTTAAAAATACATTGAAAATACAGTGTTCAAATCCCAATATGGCATTTTTTACTCCTCTTTTCTTATCTTTTAACCCTTTCACTCTGAAATTGGGCAGCACTCCCCGCTGCTCCATGTCACTTTCTTCTTTTCTATATCTTCTCTTTTCAACTTCCATCCTTTCACTTCTTTTACCCATCCACTTTTTTTTCCTCTTTTACTCATTGGTGACTCCCCAGTCCCCACCCCACCATATCACTTTCATCTTTCTCTCTCTTTTCATCCTCCATCTTTGCAGTTCTAGAGACTTCTTTTCATCATTCTCCTTTCCTTCCTTTTTCTCCCATCTCCGGCTTTCCCAAAGAATCTCAAACGACTGGAGCGATGAAGCACGACTGCAACGGGATTTCTCCGTGGCGGCGCGATTAGGGAGTTAAGTCAGCGTCGATGGAACTCCAATGGTGCAACAGCGCAGCTGGCAGTGTGGCAGGTCAAGAACGGTGGTACGATTCCTAGATTCCGATGGCGCGTTTGGCAGATGTTCTAGACGATGGGTGCTATATGACTCCAGTATTGAGGATTGTGGGCACCGGTGGTGGTGTCTTTTGGGCTATGGCGTCGAAACCTTGGAAGAGGGACAGCGGCTGTAGTTGTGTTTGGGTACGCTCCGCCGTGTTTTCCACAAAAACTGAATCAATCGAACCGCCCAGACTAAACCAGTAACGATTTGGTTGTTTCAGTTGACTGTAAAATATATTGTATAGTCGATTTAATTCTCTGTAAAAGTTTTTATGGTCGATTCATTTTCTTTTCACAAAACTGACCAAAGCCTTAGCGAGTTAGCTATTGTTAAAGTGATTGATTTTTTTAGTTCATAAAATTTATTAATTTAATAATTTAAATTTTTTAAATAAAAATTTTATAAAATTTCGTTTATAAGAAAAGACTATTTTATTTATTTACCAAAATGCAAAATATGAGTCTATATTAAGAAAGATTTTCATATATGCAATTTGAAAATAGAACAAATTACAAGTTATTTTAATGTCTATACAACTATATTTAAAAGTAAATTGACTGCCAACTAAATGCCAAGATCGCAATATGCCGATGAAAATGAATAATGATAAAGTAATGTATTATATTTATATTTTTAATATAATATATAATTTAAGATTAATTTTTATTATATACAATTTTATAATTTATTTAAGATCAATTCTAAATTAAAAACATAAATATGCACATATAATTCTATCATTTAAAAAAAATGGATAGAAATAGGACAGTGAGGAGTACGGCAAAAATAGCTATACCCCCTTTCCCATCACTTAATCTCTAAACTAAACTCTAACCTAATTTTTTGGTACATAAAGTCTAACCTTTCAATCACTAAACGATGGTACTAATAGGATGGTCTCCCATTAATAATAATTATTAATTGATAATTACAGTAAAGATTTTTTTATATTATTTTAATATTTAAAATCTTAAGAGAAAAATAATATTTTTTTAAGAAAATCCAAAATATCTTCTAATCACAAGTCAAATATTAATTTCACATAAAATTATCAAAACAAACTTTATTACTCCAACAAAACTCTTTTTCATATACACAATTAAAATTAAATTTAAAATAATATATTTAAATAACTTAATTATTTATCAACTGTATTAAATTATTAATAAAAAATGATATTTTAATTTAAATTAATTCATGTCCACTTGATACCTGCCAAACATAATTGAAGAATCGGTTAATAAACTAATTAATTTTTAGATTACCAACAAAATTATAAACCCTCATATATAATAATTAATGAAAGTTAATAAAAATTTTAAAAGCTAATTAATTAAAGGAATTATTTAAACTCTAAATAATAATCTTATGAATTCAATATAAGGATCACAATCGTAGATTCATTGCCACAATCTTTCAACAAAATACAATCCATATTACTAAAATTTAGTAAAATTACACATATATTGTACAATATTTATTATACCAAAATAATTTAATAATTTTATATAACATATAGAGTGTGATGATTGTCCCGTTCGGGCCATTGCCAATCATCCTACCCACAAAGGAGTAATGTTTGTAGTACGTGGCTAGTGTGATAAAAAATTTTAAGTGATAGAAAAGTTAGAGAAAAAATGTGAGAGATTATATAATATTTGTATTGTTTTAATTTATACAAATATCAATACTATAATTTATGGTGGGAGAAAAGGTACAAACTCTTGATACAGGTTCCTTTGTTTTGATTCACAAATTAAACCTTTACTAAATCTAATAAATTGCATTGATTTATGACCATTTTTATATATACCCATGTTTAATGAGTCTATCATTTTGGCTAGAAATATCCCCAGCTCCCAATGGGGTCCCTTATCTTTAGAAATGAACGCGACGCATCCAGAAACGACATTAGGGATGGGATATTTGAACTATTCAATGAATTTCGTTTAGGATAAACGAGATTGGTTTAAATAATGTTGAAGTGACTCCATAGATATAATAATCCACGAATGCCTCATCACCATCTCGTTTCTTTGACTTTTTGGTATCCTTCCATAACCAGAAAACGGCCTGCATCCATTCACCACCTTCGTCATTTAATAACAACATAGATTACCAAGTCAACCAATGAGGCAAGGCAACCCATTTGCAGCAGCAATTCAGTGCATCTACTTACCACTATCTATAGACCTATGTATGTATACATCTATATATAGCTACATTTCTAAATATCCGTCAGAAGCATGTGCTGCTTCTCCTTCAACTTGCCTCTGCTTCTAACTTCTTGACCATAAAGGAAGCACTTCTACCGGCCAAGCTATTGAGATGCTGCTTCTACACGAATTTCTCCTTCTTCCATTGGACTAAAACTCACCCGTTTCTGCAATATCATATTCAAACTACAATCAATAATATTATTTAATATTAATTCCCACATAGAAATTGATGAACACCACCCAATTAATTTACGTGTATAATTAATTATATTATAAATTATTTTTTTATTATCTCTTCTGTATCACTCGAGAGTAAGAGGAAATAAACTAATTATTTAAGAAGGCTATATTTGTCATTTAAGGGAGGTGATATTTATACTCCCTACATACAAACAAAAACATAAAAGACAGAATAATATTTTACTTTTTTTCTCCTTTCGTTTATACGTAGAGAACATCGAAATTTTTACGTTCTCATAATTTAATTACGGCAACATTGAATTGTTTATCTTGTCAACTTGGCTTCCTGAATGTACTTAGTCAAGTCTTCAATTGCCCCTTATAATAGAAGACAATTCTGATTTAGAAGTTATGACCACATGCATTTCTAGAATTTAGGAATCGTTCTACAGCTTTGTCTGTAGGGAAACAAAGGTAGCACTTGCCACAACTGGCTTCAATCGTAGCCAGACCTAGTCCATGTTTAAAACTCCAAAAATCTTTGACTAAATTTGAAGACTAATGATTTTTCAAGCTTTGGGATTTGAAGTAAATTAATCACCCATTTTGAATGTACGTAGTCACATGTTTGAATTTTTTTTTTAAACAAAAAAATTGACAAACTATTTAATACATTTGAAAGATCTTGAGTTCAAATTAAAATTCTGTAAGAGAAAAACTCCAAATTCCATCCCTGGCTTTCTCCTCACATCAGCAATGTTGATTGCTTATATAAATTATAAAAGCCATCGTATTGGGTGGGGAGGGGGGGGGGGGGGTTGATGAACAAAAATTGATGTGTAACTGACAGAACAGAATTGACTATTCTAAGTATGGAAAAAAAGAATTTTCTAATAGAATTCGGGTAAGTGCCAATCAAGTTTGAGGTTTGGGTAAGGAGCATTTTTATTTTGTTTTTTCTTTCATTTTTTTAAAGATATACTTTATTTTTTATGTAAAAAATTTAATTTTCATGGAAGTAAAAATTATAAATAATAAATTTTTTAATAAAAATAACTTTATACTTAAATTTATATTAATAAATTATTTCAAAATCTTTAAAATATAATTAATTTTTAATATGTTAACACTTTATTAATTAAATATTTTTATTCTTATAAATTAGAATTTATAAAATTTTATTTAAAAAATATAAATAATTACATTTTTAAAATTTTACACTTATTTAACAATCACATATATTCTAAATATAGATGATAATCCTTTTTAATTGGGACCATTACTTACTAGATAATACTCACTTTCATATGATTCAATCCTTGGCAGTCTGTTTCATTTGAATCACTTTCGAAATTAGTGACATTCGAAATTGTTTTCCTTTTTTATTTTTTTTCAAAAAAGGTGATATTTGTTGAAAGGTCAAAATACAGCGGTGTGGATCCAAAATTGAAGTAACATTCTGCGTATTAAAATATGAACCCTTAAAATGAGAAACCTGAAAACCGCCATGAGAAAAGGATCATGTTCACACTTCACCTCTCTGGCCATGGCGGCATCACCGATTGCTTAACTTTTTATGCAGTGAACATCCAAACAAGCCGTATAAAAATTAAAAAACGTTTCAAAGATTCTAAAATATTATAATATGTAATAAAATAAAAATTAATAATAATGATTTTCAAAGTAACACATACCCGGCGTGGCTTTTGAACCTCCCTGTTGCCAACAAGCTCCGCCGTGGTCTCCGCGGTGGCGCTACCTACCTCGCCGGCATTCCCAATATACAAATTGATGATCTTCTCCGCCACCTCCGTCCCGTCATGGCTCTCCTCCATCAACTTATCCAATTGGGCCTTGGGCAACCTCATTTTCACACTCGTTGGCCCATGAACAGGTCCAGCCCCATCCATACCCAGATTCGACGATGGCCTAACGAGAGAGAGGTCGGAAACCGACCTCTTGGAAAGCATCAAGAACTCAAGCCTATCCTTAGCGTTCATGCCCCTTATCCCATGGGATCGCACCCTCCTGGGAAGCTTTTCTTCCACTGGTTGGATCTTTGGGAGCTCCACTAAGAAGTAAATTTTCTTCCGCTTCAACTCTTGGTGGGGCTCCAATGGCTTAGCTCGAAGACCAAAATGTTTCACCGCTTCAGAATCCAAGAGAACGTGACCTGGGTAGTCCTTGACGACATCGTTCACTCTCGCCGGAGTCTTCAACTTGAAGGTCTCTCCGTCTATCTTCATCACCTTGGCTTTCTTACTCCGTCCAACGGCGTTACCCATCTCTGAACTACTTGCTTAATTGCTTGAAGCTATCTGTAGATGGTTGGCAAAAGCCTAATGGCATGTTTTTCCCTCTCTCAGGGTTTGGTTATTTATATATAAATATATACAGGGAATTGTTAATAAGAAGTTGAAAAAATCAAAATTGAATTATGGAACGTGTGTGAATTGGTGGAAATTTGCAAGAGATTCCATTAAATATGGATTTTTGCAATTTTAGTCCATGAAATAATAATTAAGATGGACGATGGTGCAAGTAGTAGTGGGAAACCTAAGAATTACATTGGGGAGTGGGGACAAAGTTTGGCTTGGTGGGGTTAAAAGGGCAAATAGTAAAATAACTAGTTGTGGGGTGGGAAAAGGCGACATCGTTAAATCAAATTGTGATATTCCCAATTTGAGAAAAGAGGTGGGCTAGCCTAAAAGATTCTGTTCAGATCCTGTTTGGGCAACAAAAGTAAAGAGCCTTTGAGATTAGCAAAGCTTGGTCAGCATTATTAGGCTATTTTAGCTTTATTGATGACCTTGTTGGAGTGGATAAGGCCATAAAGACTAAGGTGCTTTTTCTTTTTCTTGACATTACTAAGGTGGCCTTTCCACTTTAAAACAATAGCCGTCGGTGTTGAGAGAGTATCTAGAAATGACGTGATATATTTAATTATTAATAAATTATTATTTATATAATTTTTATTATTTTAATTATTTTTATAATACTATATTAATAAAATAATATAAATAATAATTTATTAATAAATTAATATGTCAAATAACTATGACATATTTATTGAAACTACTAAATAAACATAAAAATATATATATATATATATTTAATTCTGACTTTGGACACAATTTCAAACTGATTCTGAATTCAGTTTTTTTTTTTTCGCTCTTAGGTACAAGCCACTAAGAATAGAGTAATTAATTTTTTTATATAGTTATTTTATTTTTATTTATATATTTAATAAAATTTAAATTATTAAAATTATTAAATTTTATAAATTAAATTATAAAATTTAATTAATTCAAAAATTTAGATCTAATAAAGTGAGTATCTTATAAAAATAAAATCAGAAGAAGAGTTTTTTGTTTTACATATTATAAAATATATACATTTAGTTCTTATTTAATAATTAATAAAATAGAGTTAAAAATATACATAAGTGTATAAATCTTTTATTACTCAACAAAAGCAAAATATCACACATTGTAGTATTAGATAATAGCTAATACTCCTCCTATATAAAATTAGAATCCACAAAAAGAAAACAATTTTTTTTTTTAAAGAGTCCAACTAGCTTATACCTTTAATACAAACAAAGTTTTTTACAAAATTCTATATATGTTATAAATTTGTGTGAGCCCCACCTCACCCGAAAGTACAGGTATAAAATTTTGGTTTTTCCAAAGAGTGCAGCATGTTAATGCATGCATGCATGCATGCATGGTGGATCATCCATAAAGTAGAAGGTAGCAAATTAAAACTCTAATAAAGGGTGCAATGATCACTTGGATTTGTCAATGGTGATTCATGGAGCATGTAGACATAAAATACTGTAGATCATTTGCAGCAAGTATTTGTCAGCCAAAAACATTTGACCTCTTTCCAGATCTTCGAAGATCCAATATTTTACCAAACTTTGACTTCAATATTATTTGTTCACTTTAAATGGACAAAAGCTTAAAGCATATGCACCAATCAAATTTCACGTTGCTTTTACTTTTACCTTTCAATCCCAATATTTAAATCAGAAATCATATTCTTTGAAATTCACTTAATTCTTACCATTATTATTATTGATTATTTATTTTTATAAATTTTATAATTTAATCGATATAATTTAATAAATTTAATAATTTTAATTTTTTATAAAATAAATATTATATGAGAAGAAAAATATATAAATAAATATTATATTTAAATAGTCTCTCTTTTATTACAATTAAAATTTATAAAAATTTTATTTAAAATATTTAAACTATTATATTTATTAAATTATATTTTTAAATTATAAAATTTAATAAATTTAATACTTTATCATAAATTTTGGAAGAGTTTGTATATTTTAAAATTTGAGAATATCTTTTCTCACCGTTCAAATACCTATGCGAAATAATATATACATACTTATTGTAAAATATATGTATCATCCCAATTATTAAAAAATATTAAATATTATAAAACATGATATAGATTACATAAGATGCAGTTATAAAAAATTTATAAATCTGAATTTAATCTTACATATACCATTGCCATACATGGTTGGCTGTGAAATATTTTTTAAAACTATAATTTATTTGAAATTAAATTTTCTTTTAAAATATATCTTTATTGTAGTTTCAAAAATGACTGCATGTTGTTAAGAAATTCACAAAATATTAATTATTTTATTTACGTTAATAAAATTATTTCATTATTATATAATTAATATTATTAGATTTTATATTCAAAGGCATGCATTTAATTACAATTAATAATTATCTATATCTGTATCAATTATATATAAAAAAAATATGAAAGCTAGAAACACTCATTTGTTTAAAATAATTTTATCAAAATTATTAATCAAGATATCATTTTACAGAAAATATTAATTATCCTAAAATTTAGATTTTCTTATTAAAATAATAAATTCTGTTTACTTAAACTATTGTTTAATTAATTATCATTATAACTTTTAATTTTATTCCAATAAAAAATTAAACTTTGTTTTATGATAAATTCATGTTGTGCAGAAACGAATGAAATATAAATTATTTTATTTATAATAATAATAATAATAATAATAAGTTGTATCACTGCATAACTAATATTATTAGATTTTATACACAACACGTGTTTATTTAAAACTAAAAATTATAAATAGCAGTGCTATTCTCTCTCAATGTGGCATACCAGAGTTTTACAAAATTTTATGTCATTAAATTGTGTGAGTGTCACTCACTCTTTTTTCTTTTTTTGTGTTTCAATTCTCATTGCGGACCAAACTGCTTTTTCAGCTTACGACAAATATGCCACTTCAACTATTGATTGTCTGAATTGACAAAAATGAATTCACACTATTATTTGAATTTAGAGTTGTTTCTATTACATCAGCATGACTTAATAATTAAGGGTAATGATAATTATATAAAGTAATTATATGTATGTTCTGTATATATTCTTATATTTTTAATTCTATTTTTAAAAATTTAAATTATTTTTTTAAAAATTTTTTAATTGAAATATAAATGTTTTATAAATAATTATTTTATGCCACTATCATTGCTTAATAATTAATGGAACAAACAAGCAAATGAGGGTCAAAATGTTAGCAATGTCCCACAAATGTGATCCATTTGGGTTTGAACTTTGTTTTGGTGATTATTTGAGTTTTAACTTTGAATATTGATTAATGATATTAATTAGTGATGAGGTCGCCAATAATAAATGGGTCAATATAGAGACAATTTATCAGTAATTTATATTAGTTTGTTTTATTATATCTTCGGTTGCTTGCATCCGCCGTAACCACCTTCTTGATCCTCAATTAATTTGATTTTATTGCTACATCACATATATATATATATATATATATATATTTTGCCTTCCTTCAATGGTATTACTGTAATATTTGCGCGTTGCATAACCTATTTTTATTATACTTACATAAAATATTAGTTTTAATTTGTATTAAAAAATAAAATGTTTATTAAATGTAAATTTGATTTGTCAAACATAATACCATCATAATTCATTTATTGATAAATCATAATCTAATATATATATAGAAATAATATTATTTATATTTTATAATTGTTTGTTTTGCATATAACATACAATATGTGAAGAAAATGCAATATAAGTAACTCATATATCAAACAAAAACAATTATAGTTTCAACATTAACCCAACATATACTACTATGTACGAAAACTTCATTTTTACAAATAACACACTTGTCGCTAGGATTAATGCTACCTGCAACTAGTAATTTTGGATGGTCATTATGAAAATTTAAATAGGAAGACCTAGCAATAATTTTTGTTAATATAGTCTTTGAATGAACCAGCAATCATTCAATAATTCTTAATATTTTTTAAAATTAATCCTAATTAAGCTCCTATAATTTTGCTAACATATATAGTTATTGAATTTGAATTTTGTTCTTATTAAAATACACAAATTAACTATCACATGATTAAGAAATGATGGATCATTGAATGAGTAAATTAATCCTATTTAACCTATTATATATAATTATTGAATTTGAATTTTCTTTAAACTAATGAAATCTGAATTTTGAATTTGACAAAATAGTATAATAGCAATGAGCATATCATTTTATTATCCATTGATTATTTCAAATTTAACTAAACTAACTAAAAAAATTATCCTCAACTATAGAGGTATTGACACACATTAAGTTTCAAAGACATTGTGGTAGAATTAAAATTTTAAATCTTCTCATTCTTTATGAACTTGTTGGCAGACATTTGAGGAATCAGATCATGGTCATCCAACTTGTCTTCCTATGATTGATCAGACCTCAACCGCTTAGTAACTGTAAGGGAAGCATCATTTCCCTATTCAATTTGACTATTGTCATTAATAGAGCTAGTATATTACATATTATTATTATGTGAATATTTTTTCTAAGATAATAATGTGACAATCGAAATAAATCTTAATAATTATTTCTTTCGTTTACTCACACTTTTGTACTTGTTCATCACTTTCTACACTGCTACCAAGCATATGATTTCCCTAGATTGCTATAGTTCATGCATATAAGGTTCATTAACTTGCTCATCATCAACCAAAACAACAATAGAGTATGAGGACATTAGTTTGTTAATATTGGCACCTTTAATAGACAGCCTGAAAATGAATCTCTTGATCAATTGGTGGATTTCTTTGGGTACTTTACTTTCATGCCTCACTTTATCCTTAATTAATTACTATTTAATGTGCCATGAGGTCTTATTAAATAGTAATTGATTAAGGATAAAAATATATCTAGGCATTTATCTCTTGATGCTACATTAATATTTAACATGAAGCTCAATCCACAAAATATGTATTTAGCACATTTTTAATATGTATTAATACCTTTCAAGAAAGCTAGTTACTTCAAACACATCTGCATTGATCATCAACCTAGTGGAATACAAAGAATTTGAGATTGTACATGCTCTAGACATGTTTGTGCATTGCAATATAAACATTAAACTTTTTAAAGTCAAAGTAAAATCTCTTTGACAACTTTATATGTCAAACATATTATGGGTATTCAAGTTATCCCTTGTAATTTTGATACTGCACAACTACAGTCTTATGACAAATGGTCCTTCTTTCCCTTCAAATTGCAATGCTTCATCATCATATTAATCCCACAGTGTGCATCTAAGTTTATTGTTCCTAATTTCAATCATAACTGCGAAACAATGTTCAAAAACAGCTGTGTACAGAATACTAATATATTTTATATAAAGTAAAGTGTAGTACTCCATGTCAACAATAGTAATGTCTACCTGTCTCTTGACCTTGCCATCCTTGCAAGTTTCTTCAACAAGATTGACTCTAGATAGTTTGCCAATGACATCCTAATGTAGAGAGAAAGTTATTATTTTGGAGACTATGATAAAAAAAAAGTAATAAAATGGTCAATATTCTAGAAATATTAAAATTATTTAACTTAACAACTAAAATATTTGAATCCACATTCCCATATTGAATGTGTTAATGGCATGAATACAAAACCATACTTATGGATGGTATGTACACCTGCTTGAACACAAATAGAGGAAGTGAAGTGGAAGTTAATTTTATCTAGATGAATGGTAATTCTATATTGTCCTGTATTTTAGCCAACCCCAAATTGACTCATTGTGTAAACACCCCCTCCTTCACTATGTTGAACTTCTTAACAAATGTAATTTTCATTGTTGCATGTATTCTACTATCCTAATTTCTCAAATCAAATTTTAAGTGACTAGACTTTTTGATATTGCATGCAAACCAAAATCGTATAATTAACAATTTTCAAAAGAGAAATGTACCATTTCATCTTGTAGCAGCTTTGCAATGCTATGGTAATATGAAGCAACAATGTTGTCAGGCATGAACCACAATATCACAATTCTAACTTTGATCTTCCGTGTATCCCAAGGATGGGTAAAATCGCCCTAACCCATGTGAATCCAATCCAACTGGCATTTTTGAGAGAGTAGTTTGGGTCGGGGTAGGTGAGTAGGTGGAAATGGTATTCCATTGACCTGAAATGGTTGTAAATACGCAAGGTCAGGTGCTAGTTTGCCAAACCATGGCTACCCGCCCCAACCTAACCTTCTATATTTTTTACCCTAATATATGATATGATGTCATTTTGGATTGCATACTAAAAAGATGACATCACCCAACTAGACACTCACACCACACCGATTGTTCTCCCCCCCCCCCCCTTCTCTTCATTGCCTTCCATGCAAACCCTAATGGCCTAATCCTCTGAAATCCTTCCTCTCTAGTCTCCTCTCTCCCTTGAGTTCACTCTCTCTACTCTCATTGCCTCTTATCCTTTGTGAATCTTCAACCTTCGCTCAAATTCATCTATCCTCTTATTCTCCTTTGTTATCTCACCGATTTCATCCTTGCCTCTTATACTCATGACACTATTGTTGCTCATTGGAGGCTTGGAGTGCGTTGAACTTGAGTTAAGGGTGAGCAATTAGGGATCTTTGAGCAAGAATGGGTTTGAATGTTTTATTGAAATCAAATCAAAGGGTAGGGCTTTCATTTTTGGTAAGCTTTCTTGGCCTGATCTAGTTTCTTTGGTTGAGATTGACAACTCCTAAGTCGAATTAAGTGATTGATTCTCCTCTTTTACTTTTCAATTTTGGTCCTTTAATTGTTCCACGGTCATAGCGTCACCATGCCAAAATGGGTTGGCTTCCATCGTAGTCACAATGCAACTTGAGCAACCCACCTGAGATATAATCGACCCAAGCAACTTCGATTTCATGCTGCATCTTGGCCGACATTGGATTTGGCAAATTTCATGGTGGGGTTCCTTCGGTTTTGGGATAAGCAACCCTAACCTGATCCAATCCACCCCATGCCTAACCCTAATGTATCCTTCAATGGGTTTGTATATTTTACAACATCAAAAGAAATTGCATATCCTACAAACACATGGGAATTTGTTTAGTACTAAATCTTAATAAGTTGTAATTAAAAAAAAAATGTATATAGAAGTTAATTTATCTTGTAGGTTCACAAAGATTATTGACATGGGAATAATTATGCTACTTGTAATTATGCTACTTGTACCTCACATATCAAATTCAATTAGTTAGCTATCCAATTTACTCAACATGCACCAATTGAAATTTGTTAATTAATATAAAATTTCCCCACATACATAATTATATATGAATATTTAATTAGTAAGACAAAAAGTGAACTAATTAATTATGGCATTTCCACCTATTTTGTCTCTAAATGGTGGATAATTAAAATTATGTCATTTTAATGCCACCCAATCAATTAACTAATTGAATAGATGGCGTTAACTACAATTTATTAAAAATATAGTTAAAAAAGTTTAAGTTTGTATGTTTAATGGGCTATAAAATTTGTTAATTTGACTTTCAACTTTCCATAATCATTGTACTAATTATCCATACTTAATGATTGGTGAAAATTAAGTAATAAAAAATAATTGATTTAATCAGTTTTGTAATTAATAAGATGAATTTGCTCAATTAATGAATTACTTTTAAATTAAGTAAATTGGTAGAAATAAATATGCCTAATCAGTTGCTTAGATGAAATTAAGTAATAAAAATAATTGAAGTAATCAAATATGTAATTAAAAATATAGTCAACTGTAGGTATGTATGTGGAGAAATTAAGTAAATTGGTGAAAATAAATATGTAGAGTTAATTGATTGGTAGAAATTAAGCATACTTAACTGTTTGGTGAAAATTACACAATAAAAAATAATTGATTTAATTAGTTATGTAATTAATTTGATGAATTTGCACAGTTAATGGATTACTTTTAAATGAACTAAATTGATGAAAAAAATATGCATATAATTGCTTAGCAGAAATTAAGAAATCAAAAATATATAAGTTGATTGAGTTAAATTCAGTAAATTGATGATTAATTGAGTTGATGGAGTTAATTTGTGCAATTCTCAATCAAAATATAGTCAACTGTAAGTAAATTGGTGAGTAATTGAGTTAAATGAGTTAAAAATGTAATAAGTTTGCATAATTATCAATCAAAATATAGTTTACTTTAAGTAAATTGGTAAGTAATTGAGTTGATTTGCACAATTTGTTTTTAGTTGATTGAGTTAAGTAGGCAACAAAAAATAATTATAAAAATTATGTTATAAACCTTAAGTAAATTGGTGATTAGTTGAGTTGATTAATTTAATTTGCACAATTTTCAATCAAATTATAGGTAACTTTAAGTAAATTTTTGAGTAATTGAGTCAATTAAGCAATAAAAAATAAACAAAAGAATTACATAATTAACTTTAGATAAATTGGTGATTAATTTAGTTGATTGAGTTAATTTGCACAATTTTTAATCAAAATATAGTTAACTTTAAGTAAATTGGTGAGTAATTGAGTCAATTAATTTGCATATTTCTTAATTGAGTTGATTGATTAATTTAGCAATCCAAAATAATTAAAAATTATGTAATTAACTTTAAGTAAATTGGTAATTAATTGAGTTAATTTGCACAATTCTCAATTAAAATATAGTTAACTTTAAGTAAATTGGTGAGTAACCAAGTTGATTTGATCAATTACGTGATTAATTGTTAATTAACTAATTGAGCAAACAAAATAATTAACTTAATCAATTACATGATTAGATGAGTAATTGAGTTAAAAATATAGTTTATTGGCACAATTTTTAATTAAAATATAGTTAAGTAAATTGGTAAGTAATTGAATTATTTTGCATAATTTAATTAAGTTGACTGCATTAGTTAAGCATTAAAAATAATAAAAAAAAGTACATAATTAACTTGGGATAAATTGGTGATTAATTGAGTTAATTAAGTTAATTTGCACAATTCTTAATTAAGTTGATCGAGTTAATTTGCATGATTCTCAATCAAAGTGTAGTTTATCTTAAACAAATTGGTGAGTAATGGAGTTGTTTTGATTACTTACGTGATTAATCATGATATATTGAATTAAGTATGCAAACAAAGATAATTAACTTAAATAAGTACACAATTAATTGAGTTAATTTGATTAAGTACTTGATTAATTACTCTTGTGTTAAGTAAATTGGTGGTAGTAAATAATTAGCTTGATAGGCAAATTGTGTAAATTGACTAAGTAAAACACGTCAAATTGTATATTGATAAATTCTAAGGTCCTATTCATGGGAATGCAAATCATAAAGCAAAGCACAACTGATATTTATGAATTTCTTAAAGTTTGTACCAGAGAATATTTCAAAGCATTACAAATGCTTCATCGAGAGAGTAGATATGGCTAACAATCTAAACGTGCAATCTAAAAAAAACAAACATCTTCAATTACATTTGCTCTTTTAATTACAACTCAAAAAAGTGATATACCCATTTAAAACACAAACCAGATAACTCCCAAATGGCACTTTGTGTGAGAATCATGCCAAAAGAAACAATGTCAAAACATTGAGATTGATCCAATACCATAATTGATCAAATTGACGTGAACTTTGAAAAACAGAAAAAGTTGAATAATAGGTCGTAACAATGTGACCATGATGAACATAGCATGTATGAGGTCTTTTTTTTTTTTTTGGTTATATGTGTAATCACTCTAATTTTTTCTACAGTATTTCTACAAAAAATTTCTTATATGTGTAATCACTCTTATTTGCATTGTGTTCTTATATGTAAAAACCTGTCATTAGAATTATGACTTGTTGGGTCAGTTTCTAGATGATTCTCATTTGGCTCATCTTAAAGCCTTGTTACCGCCAGCTGAGCAAGATGGAGAGGACAGGTTATTGTGGAATAATTGCTTTGCCAATCAATTCACTCTATCTTCGGCATACATGATGCTACGGGGTTTTATTCCAGCTACTAACCCCAACAAATGGAATATAATTTGGCAGTGGGCAGATCCTCATAGAGTGAAGACTTTCATGTGGCTTGTGCTTCATCAAAGTCTTCCCACAAAGGAATGGAGTAGTCAGTGGAGTGGTGAGAATGGGCTATGCATAATTTATGGGAATGAGACTGAGACCTTGTTACATGCATTACGGGAATGACCTTTTGCAGTTGACGTGTGGGAGAATTTGGTGGAAGTCACTATGGTGCGTTCTTTCGTTGAGTGGGACATTAATGAATGGTTATTGAGGAATTTGTTAGGTAAATTTAGGATTGATTTTGGCTTCAATTGGCAATCTACATTCATGGTCACATCTTGACATATTTGGCAATGGAGAAACCGGACTATTCACCAATCTGATTTCATTTGTCCTTCTTCTTCCAAGTCAGTTATTGCCAAGTATATTTCGGATTTTAAGAGTGCAATGGACGTTGATGGTTGTAAGAAAATATCGCGGACCAAGTGCTGGATGGATACTAAGTGGGAACCACCTAATGAGGGGTATGTCAAGCTTAATACGGTGGAGCAATGAGAGGAAGTATTGGCTTGGCAGGTTGTGGGGGTTTATTGAGAGGGGAACGTGGCCAGTGGTTGGGGGGATTTGCGTATCATATCGGCATTTGAACCTCAATGGAAGTTGAGCTTTGGAGTTTGCTATCTGGACTTAAATTTACTTGCAAAAGGGATATCAAAACATGATAGTAGAGATAGACTCTTCCTCTATTATTACTTTGCTTATTACATGTGGTAATACTTTTCGAGAGTCTCACTTAGTGACTTGTATTTGAGCATAGCTTCTTTAGGATTGGAATGTTATCCTCAAGCATACTTATCGGGAGGACAATTGTTGTGCAGATTGATTGGCGAACTTAGCAGTGCAAGCAGATCATGATCTCCAACTCTTTTGAGACAAGTCCTATGGATCTTCAAGAAAAAAAAGATAATATAACAAATAAATACTCATTCGTTCACTTATCATTTGTTATCTCAACTTGCAAACTCCCCATGCCGTACCACCATTCAATTTTTTAGATATATATTATGTAGACTAGAATTTAATTTTACTAAAATTAGGTAGTAATTAATTTTAATAAGTTTTGTAATAATAATACTAAATCATTGTGGTAAAGTTATTTTGGCTTTAAAACCGGAAGAATTATGCGGAAGGAACATAAATGTCACTAATAACTTGCCAAGTCCCTAGATATCTGGGTCATAATTAATAAATTTTGAGTAAAAGTCTAAGTTAAATAATAAAAATTTAACTTCTTGAAGATAAAACATAATAAAATTAATTTTATTATTTTTATAAATTAAATTATATTTAATAATTATTTTAAAAATTAAGTTAATAAATTTAATAATTTAAATTATAAAATTTAATAAATTTATACTATTCTTACAATTTTTGATAACACGTGGACAAAATTTATCGCTCTAAAATTATTTTAGATTTGCATGACGTGTTTAACAAAGGTAAGGTCAACTGCTGGGCCCAAAAATATGGTCCAAATGACGATGTTTAAGCATTTGATAAAGCCCAATACGAGTTTAGACGTGACTGGTGACTTGGAGTATGAAATCACTTCAATTACAAAATTTGTCCCTGAAGAGAAAGAGCAGAAGAAAATTAAATGTTTAACATCAGTTGATAATTTTGACTCCAACAAACAAAACAAGTATAAAAAAAGAAAAAAGAAAAGATTTTGGAATTTCTTTTCTAAGTATAAGTAGCTTTCCTTAATTGTAAGAAGGATCACGGAAACCACACCCAAAGAGGAGGCTAAAAAAGAAACTAACACGGCAGCAAGTACAAAGAAGAAAGCAAAAATGATTAGCAAAAAGATGATAGGGAGGTTTGGGGGTTCAAAAAGGGTGATGAATGGTAAGGGAGGGACCTCTTTTGAGGGTCAAGAAGGGGCTGAAATTCTCAACTTTTAAAATTAAAAGTTAATAGAAAGGTCAAAATAATTAAAATAAAAAAAATAATAAGAAAATAAAATTTATAATCTAAATATTTTATAAAATAAAAAAATTACTAAAATCATAAAATAAAAGAGTCAAGAATCCAATTTCTGTCGAGGGGTGAGGATGGCAGCATCCTCATGAGTCGGTCAAATTGGACAACAAGAAACACTGCAACGATAATATCTGGAACACTACAACAAGAAAATCGTCAGCTTAGAATGGTCAAAGCATGCTGCATGCACACTGCATGATTCAATCTGTGCGACGTAATATTGCTTTCTGCAGTGCAGGCATCTCTGCCATGATTTTAATATGCCAAGAGGTCGAGATCCTATGAGTAGGCAGTGGCCAAACTAGAATTAATGCTTCATGTAATTCAAAAGTTATGTTCATTCTGTTTGCACTATTACATGGACGGTTTCCATTTTACCACTTACTTTTGCTATAAAAATATTCTTTTAATCTAATGCATCATTTAATTTTTTTAAACTAATAATTAATTTCAAGAGGCAATGCCTTCAAATAATTGAATTTCGATTGTTGTTAAAGAATTAACTATTCAAAAATTTTAAACTATTAAGAAAATATTCAAGAATTGCTTTATATATATATTTTTTAATATAATTTCTCATAATAGCTTCTTTTAGACATAAAATATGAATAATTTTTTTAATTTTAAGTGACGAAAAAGATTAAATCCTTAATTGCTTATTATAGAGATTTTAATATCATATTAATGAATCAATTATTTTAAAATTTTAAATTATAAAAAAATATAAAAATAATTATATATATTTTCTCTCCATGAGTTGCCTGCCATATAATGGACACAATACAATAGCCTATTTAGGACTAGCGCTTGGACAGGTTCAACAACCTGACATCACATGCAGCAACAGCTGCTATAGGATACATAAAAGGATCGACCAACAAATCTGAGCACACACAACTATTTAACCCTTAATGTATACAAGCACTATCTAAGGAAGCCTAGCTAGTAGTCCTCTCCATGAAAGTGGGTTGGATCGTTGAAGAACAACTCAACCGGAAATGTTTTTAGAAAAAGAAAATGTAGAAAAAACTGTGAGATTATATACTATTTGTATTATTTTAATTTGTACAATGTTAATATCACAGCTCAACATTCACGCCCATCAATGTTGTTGGTAAATTTTGCCTAGAAATAACTACGTTTTTCTGTGTGTACAAAGATAGGACAAGGCCTTTTATTTCTCTCTTATCAATCTTCTCTCACCTTCTCTTTTGTGACTAATCGTGCTCATAGAGTACTCAAAAAAATAAGTACCTTTATCACCACTCAGTTTTGCCATCAAAGTGATTATTTCTGTTACCATGTCTTGCCTCGTACATACTAGCCTGTAAATACATCTATATTACTCTACCAAACTCCTGCCATGGCTCTGTTTTATTTTTTCAAAATAAAAAAGAAAAATTTTATCATGGCTATATCTTTATTTTGGGATGAGGGGATATCCCAACTTAATTTAGAATCTAAAATTAGGAGATGCAGTTAGAACGAAAAAAAAAGAAAATTAAAAAATTGATAAAAGAAAGTGAAATGTAAAAAAAATATATATATATATATATATATATAAAGAGAGTAAAAATACTCTCATGTAATGTAAATTACTATACTCTCATTTAATGCAGCATTATCGTCAAATTCGATAGGTTCTACAATACACTTTGCATAATTCAATATATTTAATTATTTAAATATTGAGTAGAGATTTAATAAAATTTTATTTATAAAAATAATAAAACCCTTGAAAAAAGTCATAAAATATCAAAATCAAGGATAGAAATCCCTTTATTGTGGCATTCACACACCTAACTTTTTTCTTCTTGAAGACATTCAACACACACATGCACTCAGCCATATACTGTCAAGCAGAGGGAGATAGACACAAGTGGAAGACCTAAGAAAACTGACAAGGAAGATGCTTGCTGCCAAAAATATAAGCCATACCAATTTTGGGTTTATCTACAATGAGCCTAATTGACATAATTTTAAAGTCTATTAGGAACTGACGTTAAGACCTCTACTCAACTTCCTAACCACTCAACTACTTAGCTCAAGATGCTATGTATTGCATTTTTATAGTGTTTATCTTAAACGATTAGGACATACTCGAGAGGTTCAACCCTATGACTATATGTATATAAGCTGTCGCATCGGGGACGATGCCTGGGAACAATGTTTAGTGAACCCATATTTAGATCAAGAAATTCAGGTATCTGAGCAGTTGCTTTGTGAAGAATATCAGATGAACTTTTGAACCCATGGATGCAGTTGCTATAGCAGCGCTACCCTACAAGACATAATGGAAATTGACAAGTAGTTGGGTCTTGAATTTCGCTAACTCAACCACCACTTCACGATTAGGATTTGCCAGTAAATTGTTGGTGATTGCAGCAACTATATCCACATTAACAACTTCAACTGCATATGGGCAGCCCCGTAGCAGTTCAACGGAAGAAAAGAAATGTACGTATATAGTCTTTCACTTCCCAATTCTCACAAAACTTAAACAGCAGATAGCATTAAAAAGAAAAGTTAAAAGATACAAGAACAAGTTCGTGTTGTCCATTATAGCAGAAGAAATGGCCATTTTTATCATCAAGACTAGATTTCAGTACACGAAATGCATGCATTTAGGCCCTCTGGCCTCTACATTGAGGACATTTCCTCTTGACATCAATTTCAAAACTATGTACAATTACTTTAGTTTTGAAAAGAAAAAAATGACTGATCACGACGGGAGAAGGATGAACTAGAAAGACAGATGAGAAGTCCATGTGCTGTAGGTGGATGCATGTTACTTTCCCTGCAATTATATATATATTTTTCTTCCTAATTCTTTTTATTTTTTTTTCTTTTGTCCCAAATATGAATGACTCTGACTGCTTGTTGGCCACGGCAGTAGTGCTACTTATCCAATCCGAACTGTGAGCTAAACAAATTTCTTGTAGGTGGACTATTATCCAATCTTCTACTTCCACGTACAAACAAGTAAACCATATTATATCTACATTGAAGAGGAGTTAAAATATTCCAATGAAATCTGTCATAAGTACAATTGAATGGTAGTTGTCCCAACATGTGGTTTTGGGAGGATAACTTTGACAGATATTTTAATTTGTAGCAGGAATCTCTCGCTGTGGTATATGAGTTGATCTAGGTATTAGCTATCTAATTACAATTTCTTTATTTTTATATAATCTTCATTTTATAGAATTCAGACTAGTTAATTTAATGATTCTCTAATTAAATATAAGTACTTTGTTTTGCACTTAACGTAAGAACAACTTTTTTTCGTATATAAATATGTTGCGATGAAGACTTGGAATCACAATTGCTACCTCTAGTTGAGGGGTCAAGTTTCTGTGATAGTACTGCTGGCTTAACATCCAGTTTCAAGGGGGTGTGCAATGTGAACCTTTGTCCTTTGGAAATGTATGCTAAGTCGACTTCCTTACAAAGAATTATGGGTTTTACATATTAAGGTTTAATAAATTTAATAATTTATTTTTAGGACTCAATAAATTTAATAATTTAAGTTTTATAAAGTAAAAATTATATAAGAAAAGATAAATCATTGTCCCAAGTGTTTAAGTAAAGAGTTTTGAGCCCACATGAGGTATCTTATCGGGTTGGAGATCCTATCTTGACTTCCCAATGTGAGGCTCAGCAACTGTAGAGAGTGTGTGTAAATAATTCACTACTCCCTACTATTTCACATAATTTTAAGGAATTTTATAATCTAAGTATGTGAATTATGAAATATGAATGGCGACAACAAAGAGTACATGTATAGAACTGTTCAGCACAAACTTCTCATAAATTTTCATTTGGATATTATTTGAACATCAGTGCAAAAAACCATTCTATTGGGCGCAAATCACCTTCAGTTTTTTTTGGTTCCGATTTTCTCATATTGTGATACCCATGAAAGACAAGTGTATACAAAATGATCTCTGACAGTGACAGATACTTTATATTAACAGTCCTCCACTAACTGAAGCTTTTTCTCTTCCTGTTGTTTCTGGCGTTAAAAATCGGCTGTATAGAGAAGATGTAAAGAAGAGAGACAGCCATGGAAGAAAGTGAAAAACACAGTAGCTTTGAAAATTTTAACAAATTTAATGTGAAAAATATCAAGTTAGAGGTAAAGTCTGTTCCTAAACTTGGTTTTATCGCTCTGACAATCAACTTCTTTGCTTAAACCCGAAAGATTAAGTAATTTAGGATGTAGATCAGGGTATTAATATGATAATAGTGTATCCAAATCTATACCACCAAAATATTTGAAGAATATTTGATCATAAATGAATCAGTGGCATGGAGTTAGATACCTCATTAGGGTATTGATGCCTTGACTATATTTAAAGATAGCTCACATTACATACAATACCTTTATTTTAGTTTTAGGATATAAGTAACTATGAAATCAGCCAATAAGAATATGACATATGGCATATATTAACATGACAATATGAATTACTAATTTTACATGCATTCTTATGTTTTATTTTTTCATTTTTCTCTCTATTTTAAATTCTTTTAAGTAAAATTTAATAAGATTTAATTTATAAAAATAATATGATTTTAATAATTAAAGACTTGCTTGAAGTAACATAAACTGGCCTCTGCACTAATGACACTTCTTTAAATATAAGACATCCTTTTTAATGGATTAGCTATGAAATCCATCCTTAGCTTTCCTTGTCATACGCTGATTAGCTATGCATGAAATTAACAAGACCTACCTCTCAATCTCGTACACATAATGAAAGTCGCACATCCTTTGGCTGACTCCAATTTGTTTACAAAATGCTGTGCTATGCATACAGTTTGATGAGAAAAAGTTTATCCAAACACTTCTCTTGTAAATCCATATTTGGCTTAGTATTATATATCCACATAGGTACATGAAGTACTATTAAATGAAGATCTAAACAATTGACTACATTTAGCAATCAGTCCCTATATTTTCATATATTTATTTCTACATAATTCTTAATTCAAATAATTAAATTTACTGATTCCACGAATTAAACTGTGGAATACTCACACCATTTTGTGGGAATATATTATGGGAACATCTTTTTCCTTTAGCAATAGCATATATACACACATCCAGCTATGTAAAAAGAAGAAGAGTAGGAGCTGAATCAGCATCCACGTCCCTTGCCTTGGTAGACTCTGAATTTCGTTCGGGTTGGTCTTCAGCAAGAGCAAGTGATCTAGGAGAAGGGAAAGCAATGGTTAGGTCAAGATTCAACTGGGATGATGAACCCAAAGTTTCTTGTTCAAGACAGCTCTGGGTGTCTGAAATCCTATCATTATTGGTAGCCCCATAGAAGTGTTTATTACGCTTTTTGTTCATTGACCCAGAAGATGATGCATCTCCAGAAATAGGCTGAAATGCTTGAGGACGAGGAAAACTGTGGTGAAGCTTATGGTTATTTGGATCAATTCCCATCTTTATTAGCTTTCTGCGGATGTGAGAATTCCAATAGTTCTTTACCTCATTGTCTGTACGTCCTGGCAACCTTCCAGCAATTAGTGACCACCTAACATATTTCATCAAAATTCATTAACTAAATTAGTAGGAAAATAAGTAGGAA
Source organism: Dicorynia guianensis (assembly GCA_037013595.1). NCBI lineage: Eukaryota > Viridiplantae > Streptophyta > Magnoliopsida > Fabales > Fabaceae > Dicorynia > Dicorynia guianensis. Next base: position 14,425,594 of record JASUAB010000002.1, on the reverse strand, counting down.
AGAGAAATGAAAACTATTGACAAATTGAAAGAGGCCGCTTTGTGTGAGGTGGATTACATAAAACTAGATGACAGTTTATGAATTTGAATAAATTGAATCATTTAAATTATTTATCAATGATTATTTATTTTCATTTTAGCCTCTAAAATACATTCAAAAGAGAAAAATAGTAAGTTACCGGTTGCCAAGGAGGGCATGGAGTTTAATGATAAGGTCTTCTTCATCTTGAGCAAAGTTTCCTCGTTTGATGTCTGGTCTTAAATAGTTTATCCATCTCAACCTACAGCTTTTGCCACAACGATACAATCCTGAGATCCAACTGCAATTTGTTAGTATTTGCAACAAAACCACCTGGCCAGAGCACAAAAGGGAAAAAAGTAATAGGAGTTTTGGTTCAGCCCATTATATATGATCACCAACCTGCAGCCTTCGGAAGCGAATGCCAACAGCCTTCACCATGAGTTCGGATGTAATCTATGAGCTTTTGGTCTTCTTGCTTGGACCATGCACCCTTGTTGGTGCCTTCTTTTTCACAGCAAGGTTTTCTCATAACTTCTGATTTGGTTCTCTCCCTCTGCGTATTGGTTGTTTGTAGCACACAAGGAGTAAAACAATTGGTAGAGAAAAGAGAGATCAGAGAGAAAGAGAGAGAGAGAGAGAGAGTGTGTGTGTGTGTGTATGTAGGAGCCCGAGCGAAAGGCACAAGATGGGGTAGATATATGCTTGTGAAGGAGTTGGGGGCAGTTGGTTGACTTGGACCGGTGGTTTTGGCAGTGTAGGTGGGTCATTCAGTCCTGTGCAGTTTTTGTTTTTCTCTCAAAGGATAAGGTCCATGTATAAGTTGGTGTGTTCCATTGCTTACTGTTAAGTAAATGTCATTTTCAAATTATGGGTGAGAAACACTTTTAGACTATTGAGCAATGGTTATTGGTCGCTTGTCAAGAACAATTTTCGGAAATGGTGTATATGGATAGGCGATCTTGAGTGATCCAATTGATTTTCTGTGGGGAAATCCATGATATTATTAGAATTTTAAGAGGATATAAATAGTAATTTTTATTCCATAATAATTTGTACACAATGTTTTTTAAGTGAATTAAGTAATTTTTTAAATTTTTATTTATTTCTTTATTAAACCCGACGCACATAAATGTTTTACTGTATTCTTTGTATATAAATTATTATGCAAGTAGAATAATTCCTATATAAATTTGAATCATACTATTAAATTTATTGGATTTATTTATTAAATTAAAATTCATATATCTTATAATAAAATTATTATTTATAATAATTTAATGATCACGTGTTATTTTAATTTCCTCCATTTTTTGTTATGATGTTTACAACTGCCCAGCACCCTCCCATTAACTTTCACGACACGGGTCCCATTCCCTCATATTTGTCGTTAATCACTTATCCTATTAATTCAGTGTACAAGATAAATGTAAATAAAGTGTATATAAAAATCTCATTTCATACAACAAGTGGTTCAGTGTAACCCTTTACCTTTTTAAATTAACCTTTCAAATTCTCCATGAAATTGGTGCAAGTGTTGATTAAAGAGTCAAAACTGAAAATGAAAACGGGGTAACAGGTTTGGTATATTTCAATTCTAATTAAAGGGAGTGTGCTTCATGAAATGGGGTGAGTGTTGATTGATGAGTCAAAAGTTGCATACTTACAAAGTGATGTTGCTTCAATTAAGTCAAGAGACGTCTGCCATGCAACCTCAACTTTCTCATCTAATGTTTTTAGTAAGTCAATCCATAACCATTAAGTTTCTATATCTTACAATTTCTGTCATTCAAATTATTCACATTAAATGTGCAATTCAATTAATATAATCAAAAGAGATACACGCACCAAAAGTTTAAAACTGGCTAAGTACACAATATTGTAACGTGGCAATGTCTGCTATTGGCAGATCACACCATTCAATTAATGCAGCATCTTCTTCGGTTTCAGTATTTTTTGTTTAAGGAAATTAAATTTTCACTAAATGGGTTTAATAAATTTATATAAAAATTAATATCAAATGTAAAATTTAAATTATAAAACTTAATAGATTTAATAATTTAAATTCTTTTAAGTAAGATTTTTTTAAATTTTAATTTAAGAGAATAATTAAGAGCTATTTTATTTATAATTGATTATTCTATTTTTATAAATTAAAACTCACACAAATCCTACTTAAAAGAATTTATATTATTTAAATAAATATTATAAATTAAACTATAAATTTCACAAAATAATTATCTATAGGATTATTTGTACGCTTAGTTACTTCTCTAATGTTGGGAGCAACGTTTAGTATTTCTCTTATCTGAATTTTAAAATTACACAAAAACAAACTTTTACAAAACAATGAGTCTTATTAAAATATTCCTGTGTTTTCTATATATATTGCTTTAAATTTTTTAGTAAATTATTTTAATCTCTTTTTTATTTTATACTTCTTATATTATTTTTTTAAAATTTACACAAATCTCTTTTGTATTTTAGAAATGTGTTACATATAAACTCAATTTACTATGAATTTTTGAATAAATCATTGATTGAGTAGTAAATTTTTCTCCTTTTGAACTCTACATTTAGTCCCTTCTCCAGAAATAATTTCATGTGAATTCTTTTATAATTTATAATTTTTTCATAAAATATTATAAATGTGTTTGAAGTATTATTTTCTATGCTTTCGTGCAAAATGTTAAAAAAAGAACACATGTTTTTTGTATTCCTATATATTTTGTGAACAATTCATAAATTATAAAAAGTTTCACATAAGATCATTTTTTAGAGTAAAACAAACATGAATTTTAAGAGGAAAAAATTGCACTACTCAATTAATAATTTTTTATAAGTTATAACAAATTTATTACTCAACTAAAAGTATTTTTAATAATTTCATTTTATATGTAGTACATTTATAAATATAATAGAAGCTAGTATAAGTTTTAAAAATAAAAGAGAAGTTTGTATAAAATGTACTAAATAAAGAGAAGATTAAATTTATTGAACTGGTTCTACTCTAAATTGGCCTAATTTTTTTTTTTTTTGTTCAATTACATCCTTAAGACTGGGCTTAGTAAAAAAAAAAAATAGTCAAAATTAATCAAGTTTAATCAGCTAAATTTTCTTTTAGGAAAATGGTGGTTGACTGGGGCAATCATTTGGGAAACAGTTCAATTTTATTATTCTCACAGTTTTAATTAGTCAAGATTAATTGAGTTTAATTGACTAATGTTTTTAGTGAGGAAAATGGTAGTCGAGTAGGGCAATATTTAAATAATTAGAGTATTAATGGTTCAATTTTATTATTCTCATAATTTATTCTTATTTAATTTTCACAACATAGCATATAAATTATTAAATTATATAAAATTTAACAGATCAACACACTATATAATCCAATTCTAAGAATTGTATGAAAAAGAAAAAGTGGGAGTAACATTTTTCTTACTAATTTCTCCCCCTTCAATGAGGAATTTTTTTGAGATTCAAACCCCTGCATATGACACTAGAAGAAATTTACCAATTACTGGCAAATCCAAATCCCTTTGTAAAATTCAATTTTACTGAGGGATTGATCATAGGTAAAAATTTTAAAAAAAAAAATCTATCAGTGAAAGTTCTTAATTTTACCAACTGATTTCAATATTTATTGGTAAATCTGATGCAATACTTCATACTAAAAGGCACAAAGCAATGTATGTCAGATTTATCGACAGATATTGAAACCTGTCGGTAAATTCATGAGATAGCTACAATCAAAATGATTTGACTGAGCATAGCAGGGTAGGATTATCCACAGATTTAATCCATCGGTAGTCCCTTTTTTTAAAAAAAAAAACAAAGCTTATTTGTAGTAAAGATTCTATGCTACAAATTGCATTAAAGCTTCTTTAAAATATTTTGCCATTTAGGTGGTAACACTTAAATTTTTTTACTATTATCAACGAATATTAAATGACACTGTTTCTTTTGCTTTACTGACGAAAATATATTTGTCAATAAAGTCCTTATATTATAAAAGCAAGATGCTCCCCCTACCACTCTTTCCTTCCTCTCTTCTCTTTTCTCTCTTCTTTTGCACTTACACTCACTTTTAGACCACTTTCCGACGATATTCTAGCCAAACTCCGATCATTTTCAGCCTCTTCGTTACTCTCTTACCATGTTTTTGCGGTTTGGTGCCAATTTTTACTTAGTTTATATCTTGTTTCACTACTCTTATTGACATTTTATTTTCCACTTTATTTTTAGCTATTATAAGAGTTATTTGATCAACTATCCACTCTCCTTCACTTTGTTTTTTAATTTCTATCAAAGTTAGTATCACTTCTTCTTATAATTTATCTTAAATTTAATCTATGTGGCATTAGGATAAATGCCTTAATATTATTATGGTTAAATATTAATTTTCTATCTATTTGATTTTATCTTAATTAATGTATGTGACATTATATTGTTATGGTTTGTTGTTATATTCTACCTACTATCCATGGTTTCAGAGCGTTGTGAAAAAAAAAAAGTTTAATTAGAGTTTTTAAATTTGTTTGAATTTTTTTTAAAAAAAATTATCAAGGGATTTTCAAAATAATATTCTTTTAATTTCTTTTATCGAGAGATTTATCCTTTGACAAAATAGAAACTTTGATTTTTATTAAAAAATTTATTCCTTAATAAAAATGAAATTACGTCAATAAAATATAACTTCAACAAAAAAAATATTGTTATTTGCCAATAGATATTTTCAATTTCACCTTCAAAAATCTATTAGTAAATTTTTGAGAAATATTATTTTTCCTTGGTAAAAATTTGCAACGAGGGGTTTATCAAGAGATACATTTTGTTGGTAAATCTATCGTAAAGCATCATATCAATGGTTTTTTTAATTTTTACCAAATGATAAATTCCTCAATAATACTAAAATTTCTTATAATGTTAGCAATTAAAGTTCACTTTGAGCTAGCATGTTTCCACTGAACTAACATTTATGTTATTTTCACAATTTTATTTCTACTTAATTCTCATAATATAGCATCTAAACCATTAAATTTTGGGGACATAATAAATCAACACACCATCAAGAGCCCTCTTAATGTGTTAGGAAGAACATTATTCTTAATGGTTTCTTCCCTCCCATCAAGAGTCTTCTTCAAGATTCAAACCCTCATGCATTGGCACGTAAAGCTCACCTAAGATCAACATGCCTCTGTTTAACCAACACCTTGTTAGTATATCGACTAAATTTTGATTAAACTAGTCAATTAGAAACCGGCCATTTGTTTGTGTGTGTGTGTGTGTATATAATGATTTTAGTTCATGAATTTATGCATGTAATGTAAATTTCCTCATATTAAATATGGATTTTAATATAATTTAATGCTATTTTTATTGACTTTTGTACTATTGCTTCATTATTTGCTTTGAGAGAGAGAGAGAGAGATATATATATATATATATATATATATGTCTGTGTATGTATGTATATGAACCAATAGCCTTTTTGGCTTAATATTTATTTTAATTTTTGAAACACTGATAATAAATTGTGCCCATTTAAAGTAGTTGTGAATATAATTAATTTTGGGTCAGATTGATTTTAGAAAAAAATTGGTGTTGAAAAAATTAATTTTGTAATAGTTGATTTGTATTTGTATATATTATTGCAAAATTAATTTTAGAAGACGTTACTATGCTTTGATGAAAGTTAACAAAATTATTTTTTATGTAAAATGACCAAAATAACATAAATAAATAAAATACACCAGATTTAACTAAAATAACTAATAAGGATAAAATTGTAATCATATACACTACACCAGAATCAATTCTCACACCGTTAAAAGTGACAATGCCCTTTATTTTATCCAGAGCCTTGCTATTCAAAATCCCATTCAGTACCATCAAACTGATTCTAGTCTTGGTGTTATCCGGTTGCCACACGGAAGCAAAACTGTTGCCATCCCATTTGACAATTTAGAATGAATTCTTGGTATTGCGTGGGTTATTGGGTTGCCACTCGGAAGCAAAACTGTTGCCATCCCATTTGACAATTTAGAATGAATTCTTGGCATTGCATGGGTTATTGAGTTGTCAAGCGAAAGGCAACGTTGTTACCATCCCGTTTGCCAATTTAGAATCAACTTTTGGGGCTGCGTTTGCCATTCCAAACAGGCAACCATTATAAAGTTTTCATTTGTTTGAAAATTAATAATATCAAATTCTGTTAAAGTATTTCCATTGCTTTGCAAAATGTCTTCCAAATATTAAACTAAAATACACAGGCTTCCCTTGAGAGATTTGATCTTGTAAGGGGAGGGACAACAACGCAGAAATCTTCAATTGCTCTGACTAGGTGGTACCTATTATACACACAGGAAATGATGTCACCACACAGAGGAGGGTACTCTCCTCCCATGTGCTGAGAAATAAAAATGTTAACAATGACAAATAGAAAAGAGTAAATTTAAGAGATTGTACTATCAGAATACAGAATTTATTTGTTCCCATTGATATAAAACTGTTGAGCCTCGCTATCACTGCGTACTTAAGCTTATAAATAGGCTAAGTTGAAAAATCTGCACCTGTTATATATATATTTTTTTAAAAAAATTGATATTTTAACATTTTTTTATATACGTATTCAGTCACATATAAGGATATAGCTAAATCTATATTATTTTTTTATATTTTATTTAAAATATATTTTTTTAGTTAAAATTTAAACATAAACACATATCATTATAAACGACGTATGCATAACAACACTCTTTTTTAAATTTACAACAAATCTTTGACATAAGTTTCAACCGCGTCCTACGACGTGGCTGAACCGTTTGGCAAATGATGTGGGAATATAATTTCTCAAAACTGTTCTACAATTGTAAAATTTCATGATATGTAAAGTATTCTAAAATTATTTAAATAAGTGCTAAGTTTGATAATTAAATAAAATACTTTAACCAGTTATTATAAGGCAGCTTCTGAAAAATAGCAGTAATTGCTATAAGCCATTGAATCTTTAGATTTTACAAAATTACAGAGATGGTGATTGCTTTACAAGCGGAGCTTCTTCACAGTTTGTTTCCGTCGAAATCATAGTTTTTAAAGAAATTTTATTCTAAAATTATATATCTTCCTAATGTTTGATTTTTTTAATAGTGTGTAAAAATTTTTACAGGAGGAGACCTATATGTTGCAAAAAGAAATTGGAAGACATTTACAGATTCCTTTCTTATGCACTGCCATATTTTAAACGCTCAATTTCTTGGAAATTAAATTTAAAGGGACAAAATCAATCAAGTGAAAGATTGAAAATGGAAATAAAACAGGAATGTACTGAAAATGGGAGGTTCCGACTTATGTTTTGTGACTAACATGTTCTATTGCCCAAACCAATTGCCAAAAAGAACTTCAAAAATTGATTCAACCCTAGAGAATACTTAGGGCTCAATTTGCTAGTTGTGAAAATTTAATTTTAAATAACACCACTCCTAATATAATATTAATATAAAGCGCTCAGCCATGAAAGTATAGCTGAACTCTTGCTAGACTTTAAAAGCAATAATAACAAATACAAAACATAATTTAATTTCAATACCCATGAAACATGTTGTATTACTGTAAACAAGCATAAAAATCTCACTTCATCCCACTTTAAGCCACCAAAAGTGGTTTGGTGGTAAAAATTGCGAATAATTTACAAGTGGCCTTAGTTTCAAACCTCCATACCCCTGTACAAAAAACATCCCATTTCTGTTTACTTTTCATTTTCATCATTCAAGGATGACGGTGTATTTTTATTTTTTTCCTATAGGCTATCTTCAGTCATTAATTCAATGAGCACACCTTTGACAAATGATAAATATGTTAGGAGCTCATGAACGACTTTAACTTGGACTAGTTGGTTGGAGATGCTACACATCATCTAACAGTCATAGCATTCTGAAGACTTTCTTCATACATCTATATTAAAATCCCAATTCCACGCTGTGAAGAATTGTAGGCAGGTGAGTGTTGACTTTAATCAACTGTGCGGAGAAGTAGTACAGGAGAAGAGGAAAACTCAACAGAAACAATCAACATTCAATGGATACATACCAGCAAGTTTCTCGTTCGATAATTAAATGGCTCTTGCTTGGACCAACAGTTGGCTGCAAAGTGCCAACATGTCCAATGCCGGCCCCCATTTTCAGTTTAGGGAATCTGATATATGAAGTGCTAAGTAGGACTAAAAATAAAAATTGTGGGAAGGGAGAGTGGGCAATGACTATGCATCTAAACATGATTTAGACTCAATTCCTGTGCAGACATCCATTCCATTCAACCCCAAGTCCGTCAGAGGTTCATTGATATTGCTTCCTTCAAGAAGTGCAGAATAAAATGGCCAAGCCACGTTATATTTCATTGAGAGATGGCTGAACCTTGCTAACTTTTCCCATTTCAAACAATACTAGTCACACGGACTAACTCAAGCACTAGCAACTCTTTTAAATAAGCAACTCAAAGTAAAACTTACTTTTCTCAGAAATTCAGGTTCTATCCTATTTTCAATCTCTGAGTAACAAATACAGATTTAATAATAACAAACTGCTGTGCTCAAAAGATCCCCACATACTTTGGCAAGAACGAAAATAATATCTAGAATCTGTTTCCTCACTGCAATATGGCAGAACAATATGCTTTAGCAATTTATCCTTAACACTACATATAACTCATGTCCAGATGTCTAAAGTTCCAATAAAGTCCAGGTTTAATCCAAATATCTTTTTCAGCTCTATCACATGACAGGTGAGATTAAACAGAGGTAAGATAGGATGCAACAGAGGAAAGAATATACTACTAGCTTAGTATTGATTTATAGAAAATTATCTCTAGTAAAAGTGTAAAATTTGTTTTATCAAAATAATTAGGATAGGTATGCAGCTTGACCAGAAATGTAAAAGGCGACACTTGGCCAAGTTTGAAAAAGCAACAGTGAAGAGATCCACTGTCGTAGGTGAAGTTCAGAACCACTTTTATTTTGACACTAAATTGGAACTAATCGAAGTGAAGAGAAAGTCAAATTTCATCAAATTCCAAGTTCAACCTATTTGTTAACACGTAGGCTTGCCATTTAGAAGCCATTAAAATACTTCATAAATAGAAACTCTAATTCAAAGGATGGCAATATACGAACCCCAATTTGAACTCCAATATTGTTTAATGCGAATTGTCAAACAAATTGGTTTATGACTTCTAGAAGATGTCATCAGCAGTTGATTTTCTTAATCAATTCAATCACGTGTTAATGATCATCAAATTTAGCTTGACTAAACAATTAGATAAGGACAAAAATGACTTCCGTGTTGCAACTTGCATCAATAATAAGTGTACCTAAGACATTAACTAAAAAGATGCAATCAAAGAAAGACAAATGAGAAAAATTTAACATAATGCAGGAATCTTATGTCTGGTTGGCAAACATTTTGTTTATATTATACAAAGTGGTATCTTGCCATGACAATAATAAAATGAGATCAGCTAATTAGTTCATATATTCTTCTAAAAGTCATAGTGAAAGATAGCATATATCTGTTAGAAGGGCTGGCCACGTCAAAAGAAATTAGACATTAATTAGTCCCATTATATTGAGTTTACAACTTGAATACTTATCCAAAATGAGAGGTCTGAGACAAGGAGTTATCAAGAAAGTTTGTGATTCTAATTTAAATAAGTTTGTTGGAATTCTAAACTTTTCCTATTTATGTTTAGTTTCTTATTATTAGTTTATTTCCTGTTTAGAATCATACTACACCGTAATAGGGAAAGCGTAAACAAGCCCATAACCTACAATCTCCTGTATAAATAACACCTAGTGTTATAAGTCTTGTACACACATCACATTATCATATTACAATTCTCCTTTTAGGTTTTTCTCTTCCTTATCTCTGTATATTTCACGAAGTTTTTCTCAAAGTTGTCTCCACCATCTTCCTACCACTGAAGACACACCTCAGTAGCAACACTGCCATGTATAGCGAACACACTTCAAAAATTAATTTCAAATATATGAGTTGAGTGAATATTTTGAATTAAGTTCTTGAGCTTTAATTTAAAGTGTTTTTATCAGAAGGTGATACTTGCAGCAGCAAACTGTGTTTCTTTCACAGTACTGTAAATCCCGTATGTATCACATTTTACAAGCAATCACGTCCAAACAGTATACATTGAGGTAAACTTAAGATCTGTTTAGAAAAGGGCAAATAGTTGCAAACTCAACCTTTCTATATCAAGTTTAGCTCAAAGCAGAGTAGACATACAATTTTCAGATTTTATATCTGTACTCTCAATTCACTTAAATTCTTAAGGGCACTGCAGATGAAACTAGTGGTGTTTTCCAAGAATGGGGAAAGAGTAACTAAATGCCATCATACCTTGCAAAGAAAGCTGAACAAATTGAACTCAAGAAGGCCTCTTTGTCTGATAACTTCAGCTAGCATGACTGGGGAGATTCAGACTGTTCATTTCTTTCCCCTTTTCCTTGTGTCTCTCTGACCAGTTAAAATAGGAATAACCCTTTGCACTAATCTTGCAGATTGGGTATAACCCAAACAAAAATCCAAAGGTTACAGAAAAATACTACTCGTATTCATGTGAAAGTTTAAACATCACCTGCCATTTGCCAAACTCCATTAACAAGGTAATACATTCAACTGGAGGTGTCAACCATAAATTACCTGCTCTGGATATTTGTAAAATAAACCTACTATCTTGAGAATTCAGAAAGACATAATAGGTTAAAATCTCCCCAGAATGGTCCATTTAGTATTAATGAGATAAATAAGATTCTAGCTCCAACTGCAGCCATTACTTCCCATGATATTCGATTTTCAGTAAACTAGAGTTATTTAAAACAACCAAGCAGCAAAGTAAATGTCGCATAAGTATTGGACAAAAACATCCATTGCAGTCATTCAAAACTCCTTAGCAATACTAACAGCAGAATTTAATGAAATGAATATTTCATACTACAATGAAGGAACATCCCTTAGCAACACACAAGGTAAACAAAACAGTGAGATACACTACCAAGGTTCTTAGTTCTTACAACAAAATTACATCATATCAACTATCAAAAAGAACTCAAAATAGTGATGATCTATGTATTTGCAGAATTAAAAATACTTTTCCGTCCTTTGCAGTTAAATATTACTTAAATGGCCTCCTAATACAGTCAACAAAAAGAAAAGAAGCAAAATCCTATTCCAACATAAACTCCAAAACTGAATTGCGAATTTACGACCCATGTGCCAGTCATGTTTTGCACACATCTGATGGAAGAAAGACTCAATGTCTCATACAGTGAATGATATTACTATAGAAATCTCCAATCATTTACACGAGTATCACACCATTGGACTCGTGTATGACCTTTCAAACAGCAACTAATGGCTGTTAATGCACTAGAGAAGAATTTAATCATTAATCTCCATTAGGCAACATGAAACTAAAAAGGTGCCATCAAAATTTGCACTTTAGTATAAGCCAAAAAGAAAGATACTTCCACATTCACGCTTTATGTTTACAAAGCACCTGATTGGGAATTTCAGTATATACAGCAGTAATAACTCAATATTCGTCTGTTTTTACTCAGTGTGTTTACTCTCTATTCCACTTATACCATATATCATGCAATTTTCATTCTTGCTCATGAACTCACAACATCAAGACAATTCCAACTTCCAAGACCTTGCAAGTTTGTCACAGAACGATTCTAAGATATAGTTCATCAGTATAAAATAAAAACAAGGTAACATAAATCCACTCTGATAACAACCTATGCAATCCGCAGCTTCCAAGTATAATATTTTTGTCAAACTCTGCAAATTTCAATATGATACAAGGACAAAAGATGGTAAAAGTGAAAGAGAAAAGAAATAACAGTTCCTTAAATTGGATATACCCTTCAAAATAATCTAAACACGATACAGGTGCAACTGATCAGAGTTATGCATCTTATAGTTCAAAAAATTGTGATTATAGAAGAATATAGCAATAAAAATTATGCTAGTAAAAATTATGCATCTTACAAGTCGAATATTTTTGGTCAAGTTGTGAAAATTTAAATAGGATACAAAGGCAAAAGATGGTACAAGTGAAAGAGAAAAGAAATAGCAGCTTCTTGAATTGGATATGCCCTTCAAAATAATTTACATATGAAACAACTGCAAAAGATCAGATTTATGCATCTTTGCAATTAAAGATTTTTTGCTTTTAAAAGAATAAAGCAACAAATAGAATTGCGTGATTCTTGAAAGAGTATTCCCACTGCAGACAAAGGGATAAAGCAACAAACAGAATCCGTCCTTTCAGCCCTGACAAGATCAGGTGAACTTGGTGAACAGTGGAGTATGAAAGAGTTCGAGACACACTCTATATAAATTCCGAACGCAAACTGGCACCCGGGTTTCCATGGCCGCCCAACCCTCCTGCATGCTGCAAACTCTGCAACGCTGAGGAGGAATGCCCCAACCCACCACCCAATCCATCACTTGCTGAGCCAAAGAGGAGACAAAGAAACCAAGGCATGAAGCCAAGAATCTACATTTGGTTCTGACTAGGGTATGCATGCTTTCGCATCATCTGCTTTTCATGCTCAATTCGCAAGGACACCATCCTCTCCCTCCAATCCATCTCCTCTTCCTCAACGCCGCTCCTCGTTAAGTTCTCATTCCAATTTTAACCTCTTCTCAAATTCCCTTATCGCCCAAGTCAATCGCCTCTCATCCAATCCCAATCCCAATCCCAATCCCAATTATCTGTTCTACCGTAACTCAGCTCCTCTTTCTTAAACTAAACTTCTTTCCTCGAGTGTTGACTCTTGACTTCCTTGTCCAACTCGCACTTCTATCTTTTTGAGGAGAAATTTAGTCCTCAAGTTAGGCAATTATTCTTTTTTATTTATACAAAATTATTTGTCACCAAATTCTTTGTTTTTGGGTTTGACATCACTAGCTGATACTTAGTGTAATCCATTTCTTCTATTACATATAATTCATTTACTAAGTTTCAAGATTTGACCTTTTACAACTTATCATAACTCATAATTTTGACAAATAAATACATGTGACAAATGAATACACGTAACAGAGGAAATGAAATATATATAATTATTTATAAGTCATGCCATTTAAAAATTGAATTTCAATAACTCAAAAATAATTTTGTATAAATTGTATAAATAAAAAATTAAATTATCTAACTTGAAATTTAAGAAATTAAATTAATTTTTTAAAAAATAAAATTTAAAAATAATCTTAATCTATATTTGAAATGAAAAAAGATAAAGCTACTGAATTTGGCTATAAAATTTTCTCAAATTTTAATATTAAATATTAAATCTCTAGGAGGATAAAGATAAGTTACCCAATTTTAATAGTGCTGTTAAACAAGCCAACTCAGACTCTGGCCCAAGCAAATTTGGTCTAGGCAAAATTGGATTCAATTCTTTTGGCGGTTAAACATTGAAGTTAACTTTAAATTTGAATTTGAATTTAAATTTAAATTTAAATTTAAATTAATATAAATATTTTATAAATTTAATCTTGTTAAATATTTATTTTTTAAAAAATTTATATTATTATATTTATTTAATTTAATAATTTAATATCGAATATTAAATTATTCTTAAATTATTTATAAAAATTTAACTGTATAATTTATGGATGGGTAAAAAATGAATTGAATGAATTGTGCCATGACTTGTAAGTAAGTAGATAACGAATTGAGTTATAATTTAAGGATAGATTGAATTTGAAAGTAAAAAATAAAAAAAAATTATAAATTATAAAAAAACCAAGTTGGCCCAAGAACTAGGCAAAAAGCAATCAATTTTTTTTAAGCTAAATTTTTGTAAACTTAACCCTTAATTTTTTTAAGTTAAGTTGTTGGATCAAGTCAAAATTAACAGCTCTAAAGTTTAAATCATGTTTGTAGAACAATTTTATAGTTAAGGTAGTGGCAGATGATTGCATTCAAAATTATCTACCAACAAGAACTATTAATAAATCTTATAAATAAAATATTTAAAATCTTGTCAACTAAATACTTAAAATTTAATAGGGACTATTAATTGATGTAAAATTTATAATTTTGACTATATTATAAAAGATTAATATTTTAACTATTTTTCATAATTCAATAACTAGGAAAAATAACAACATTCACAAACTCATCTTAGGATGCGTGTCATTTCGATTTTAAAAGTACAATAAAATTAGTTTGTATTCCTTTCATTTTCTTTATCATAATTATACAAATCTCCACCATGTTAAGCAATTTTACTTGCGCTCGGCCTAGTATCTGTACTAGTGTTTTTACTTGTACATTGATTTATACTTATTTTAAATAAATTTTAATAATAAAAATATGTATAAGTCCTATCAATCTTTTAAAAAAAACCTAACGTTCACTTTATCAAGGCAGTTTACATATTTTATATATACATTTTTAAAAATTATATTCAAAATCAATTATACTGATATATATATATATATATATCAAACAAAACATTATAAACATAAAAAATAATATCAAATATAAAAAATTATCTCAGCTGTAAATTTATAACATAAATTGACTTGGAAAAGGAGGGACTGAAATGTCACAATTGTTTTTAACCGTAGATTAGGCCCCTCTCTATGAAATCAGCATTTCCCAAGAACTCACATCAATTTGAAGAGTAAAACACCAACTAGCAACACTTAAATAAATAATGAGGCGCCAGTCTTACCTCTTTGGAATATCATCCCAAAAATGGGCTCATGTGAATGTTTAGAAGAGAAAAACTTTATTTTTGTGCTTCACAAATAAATTAATTTTTATTTTAATCTCACTGTTAAAAACTTTTAATTTGATCCTCCACTAATCAATTACCTTCTATTTTGATCCCTCATTATTAATAACTTTTAATTTGATATTCTAAAGATTGAAATTAATATCAATCAAATTCCTCATATAATCAACATGTGACACCGTTAATATTTAAGCTGATGTGCCAGATGGTGCTGATGTGGCACGCTAATGTGACAAGTGACGTGACATATCTTGCTGGCATAGTGCTATTTGATTCCTTAAGAATGCCACATCACTTGTTATTATGTTGACATGACAGGTGACGTGGCATATAATGCTGACATGGCACAATTTTTTTTTAAAAAAATGCCATATCACCTGTCACCATGCTGACATGGCACGACGATATGACAGGTGACATGGCATTTCAAAGGAATCTAATACCTCCACGTCACCTACCACATTAGCATAGTAACAGATGACATAGTATTTTAAAAAATTAAACAGTGACACGTCAGCACCATATGCCGTGTCACCTGCCATGTCAGCATAATGGCAGGTGATGTGGCATTCTTAAGAAATCAAATAGTGCCACGTCAACAAGATATATCACGTCACCTACCACAGTGGCATGTTACATCATCATAAAGGTTAACACCATTTGTGATGTTGAATTAAGAGACTTGATTGATATTAATTTCAATCTGTGGATGACCAAAATAGAAGAATTAAACTATGAGAGATCAAAATAAAAGTTGATTAATTTATGGATGACTAAAATAGAAGTTAATAAATTTGTGGAGAATGAAAATAGAATTTTTGTCATGTTTTGAATATAGAAATTAACCTACGGAATTATATGTGAAAAAAAAAAAAAAAACCTCTTTAATGGCAATTCATGCAAATTTGTAATAAAACTTACAAGGTAACTTCAGAAAAGGCAAGTATCTTAAATTACTTCATTTAATGAGAGCACAAGTAATCTGGTACATCATGGACCGATAGGACATCAGAAATTGCAAACAAACTCAATTCATGGTCATCAACTTGCTTAAATTGTGCAACAATGCAGTTTTCCATGATCTGATCTGACCTTCCCATAACCAAGTGAAAGCCATGAGTCACGTGTTGTGATATCTAGCCGAATATAAATCTTCTGCCTTTGATGATTCCAGGTGAAAGGAAGTAAAAGAAAAATAAATATAAAATTAAAAAAATTAGTTAAAAAAATGAAATTTATAAAATATATTTTAATATACATTAAATAAAAATAGATAGAATATTATTAAAATTAAAAAATAATAAAAACAAATAATTCAAATTTCATTTAATCTATCTACAAATGAATTTCTATTCACCACTATGTCATTATAGATCCTTAATAAGATATTTATTTTCTTAATTTTATTTTCATTTAAACTATAACATTTAAATCATTATAAATTTTGTAAAATTTAATAGATTAACATATCATATTACTTAGTTGTAAGGCACAAAGTTTAGAAATGGGAGTAGTATTTTTCGATGAGGATAACCCAGTCCAGGGATCTTTTGTTGAGGCTACAACTAAGTACGTAAATAAATTAATTTCTTATCTCAGCACTATCATCATGCTTTTTGACATCTAGCATTGTATAAATCTGAGACTGGAAGGGTGCAAGAGAAAAGCATCGAGAAGCTGATCAAGATGCTCCTGCTATGAGGAAGACTACCTAGATTCACCATGATTAAAAAAGATTCCTCCGGCAAGAAGCTGGAATTAAAAAGTGCCGTAGAAGATAATAGAAAAAACAGTTCCAAAATTGGTTCATAACAAACTTGTTGGAATTATGCATTAAAAATAGACAACAGATACAGTTTCAAATTTGTGCTGCTGAATAACAACAGCAAAAGATTAGTTAACTCTCTGGGTGTCTTCCAACCAACTTAATAATGAACCAATTTAAAAGACCTTGGCAAATCGTAACATTCAAAATCAACTTCAAGCTTTTTTCAACAATTGAACTAATATTACTGATTATCTAATGCATCTCTGGACTGATAGCCATCTCTAATTTGCTTATTGACCTCTGGTCTTGCGTCTGGAGAACCAGCTGATCGACTAAGACTCTGGTCTTTGTAAGAGGACAAAAAACGGCAGAGAACACATTAATATATCAAAAAATTTGCCAACCACACAGCCCATAAGAACATTTGGGCTTCTGTTTTCTTCATCTCAAACAGTGATGGAAGGCGTTCTTGTTACAATTGGACTGTTTTGTAGAATTCCTTGTAATTCCACATTCTATGCTCTCTCAAAACATATAAGATTAATAGCATGCCAAAAATTGACAGATGAAATATAAAACAATATATATATATATATATATATATATCTATAAGAAACAGAGTACAAAGTTATAATCTATATGCCAACATATATTTCGCCAACCAAACGAAGATGGCTAACCCAGATGAAGTTCGAACTCAGCTTCCTCCATTGGAAAGGAGAAGCAATAAATACCAACATTGAAAAAGAACCCAACATTCATTTTTCAGAGAAAGCGAAATCAACTCACCATTGAATAGGTAACAGATAATAGCAATGTAGGTTCAAGATAAGTTTCTAAAAGAGGAAGCTATTAATCCACTTGAAGTGTGAATGCAAAGGTCGTAGAGCCTCAGGAAGTGACATCTGTCAGGATTTGCCAACCATGGTTTCTGCTTTCTAGTAAATGAAGATAAAGATATAGGCGTTGTTTTTGAGTGGAAACCAGCATGGATCAATCTTTTGAATGAGATGGTGAAAATGGGTAAAGCGGGGTTTTTTTTTTTTTTTTTAGATACCTAAAAATGGATAAAGCAATTTTATAGGTATGAACCCTAACCTATAGTAAGCTTGGCTCATATAACATTTTAAGTAAGGTTTAGGCTGAAAAATAAGTCTATTTTTATAAAGCTTAACTTATAAGCTTGCGCGTTAACTTGTTTTTATTTAAATAATATATAAATATTTTATACATTATACTTATAAATACATATATTAAAAAATGATATACTTATTATATATTAATAAAGATAACATTTTAATGACAAATACTATTGTAACTTCAATTATCATTGCTTTGTGAGCTCATCAATGAAAATACATGAAATCCAGAATGGTAGATCACTTGTAATTGGCAATCAACCTTGATCAACAGTAAATGTGTATCCATTCCACCCACGTCTACTGATAAGAAGTCCACCACGGAAAGGAAGATTATGACCATTTTTCAAAGAGAAATTATAGGCTTACAAAATAAAGGTCATAAAATTTTTATTTAGTTTATGAATACTATTTGATTTGTTGGGTCTTACAAATTCAGTTGTGAGATCCAATAAATATCATGATTTAAATTATATGTTATAAAAATTAAGTAAAAATAAAATTGCACAAATAATATAACTCTTTTTCAAAAGTTGCTTTACTCTCTATATTACCATTTAGAAACATCAAATAAGTGCTAAGAGGATATTCAAATTGTGTTAAAAAGTTCAAGAATATTACATTGGTTTATTTTGTAGTTTAGTAAAGATGTGATCTATTTTAATTATAAACATAAATAGATAAACAGGTACCTTTTAATTTTCCAAAATAAATTAGGTCAAGTCTTAAATTTGGCCTGCATTATGCTTGTAGACCAGACCCAAGCCAAAAACTTGCAACGCAAGCCTAATTTAACTCATTCTCACTCAGATGTGGTCTTTGGCTAATTTCTTGAGTTCATGCTCTTCACACACACAAAGGCACACATACTAAAATGTCACAAACAAAAATTACAGCCATTAATTAGTTGCATAATGTTGACCCTAAAATTTGATTTTGGAGTTGTCACTGATCTAAATTATCTAAAGGTGAGATCGGACACCTAATTTAAAAATGGTCTACGTTTCAAAGATTGAGTTCAGGGGTTGATTACGTTTTAGAAAATGTGTTAGCACCCTAAACACCCTTTCGGTACCAAAAATGATCTAATTAATTTATCTTGAATTAATTTATGTTGGTTTAAAAAAATTTTTGAAATTAATCCCTGCCCATTCTAGATCAAAATGAAATTGATTTTGAGAAAAATTCCCTTCCTATTCCAGTTCAGGATTTTAAAAAATAATTTTAAGAAAATCTCATTCCTATTCTAGTCCGAGGTTTTAAAAATAATTTTAAGAAAATCCCCTTCCTATTCCAGTTTGGGGTTTTAAAAATAATTTTAAGAAAATCTCCTTCCTATTACAGTCTGGGTTTTAAACATAATTTTACAGAAAAATGTCCTTATTTAACTAGCTTGACTAGAAATTAGGATTAAGATTTAAGAAAAGTGACTTGCCTAGTGTGAGTAAGTTAGAGCCAAAATTGCTTAGGACTAAAGAACTCAAGGTGATGATACTAGAGTTTTTTAAGAGATAATCCTAATGCTCAAATTTCATGGAAAATCGACAAGAAATTAAATCAATGCATATGAAAGATTAACAAGAACATTGCTTAGGCTAAAATATGTGCAGAATCTTTAATACAAAACATGTAGAATTTTTAGTATGTAAAAGTCATATGAAGATTCTATACAGAATGCAAAAACAAAATAACAAAACAGAAATAGGATTGCTAAAACTTGTTTTGTGCAGAATTTATGAAACAAAATGCAGAAGTTGAATTGCAGTGTAGAATTTGTGGAAGTCAGAAAGTGTAGAATGAAATAATATGCAGAATTTTCAAACAGAAAATAGTGTAGAATTTTAGTTCAAGATGTAGTACAAAACTATTTAAACAGAATGCAAAACCATGCAGAAATAGAAGCTTGAATGTTCAAAACAGTATAAAATAGATGTGTGCAGAAAAGTAGAACACCATATGTAAAATTTAATCATGCGCATGATTATACAGAATTTAAGATAGAATCTATGCATGCTAATAATGCAGAATATGCAGAATTTTGACATAATTTTATTTGCATGTAGAAACCTACAGTAAATCAAGATAAAAGGGGTGAAAGAATGTGAAAATACATACATGCTATGATTAATAAAAATAAAAGTTATGCAAACACTATAGCAAAAATAATCCTAGCTATATTAGGATTAAAGTATGAGATCTACATGATTAAAATTAAACAACACATATGAATCTAAAAGAAAATGGGGAAGGGGCTTACCTTGAGTGTCTTCCTTTCTCCCAAGCAAAAGGAGAAGGAGATTTGGAAAAAAAGATGCTTGATTTAGAATAAGTGGTGTGAAGTAGTGTGACAAGAGTGTATGGTTGTATGAGAGAGTGGACAGGTCTAGTTTCTCTTGTTGAAATTTTCTTGCAAAAAAGTCTCCTCCTCTTACTACATGAACCTTTTCTTCTTTGTAGGCTTTTTACTGAAATTTTTTAGGCTACCTTTTTTCTTGTGTACGTGAACCCCCCCCCCTTTTGTATTGTAGGCTCTCCTTTTTCTTTTTGCTCTTCTCCTCCTTTTAAGGCTCTCTTTTACTATGTGAATCCCCTTCTCTTGTAGGCTTTCTTTTTGTAAAATTAGCATTCCTTTTTATAGTTAAATTCTTGTTTCCTAGTTTCACTTATATTTTATCTCTTTTTTATCTTTTCATTCTTTTATCTTTTAATCTTTTAATTTATCTTATTTTTATCTTATAATCTTATTATCTTTATCATTTTTGTCCTATCTTTGGATATTCTTAATTATATTTTATCCTTTTTTTTGTCTTTTATCTTTGTTTTTTTATTTATCTGAATATCTTATCCTCTTATCATTTATTTATCTCTTTTAATTTTAAATTTATCTTGTACTATTATTCTTTAATTTTGATTATCTTTATCTTTTTTTTTTAATTTTTATTTTAGTTTTATTTTAAAATTTTACTTTTGGATTTGGTCTTATTTATTTTATTTTGGGTTTTGGTTAAGTTTAATTTTGTATTTAATTGTATCTTGGGCTTATCTTTAAGTTTTGGACTAAAACCCTATTTTGTTCCCTCAAAGATGAACAAACTTCTAATTTAGTCCCTCACTGTTAAATTTTTCTATTTTGGTCCTCCAGAGATCAATTAACTTTTATTTTAGTTCTTCATTGTTAAAAATTCCTAATTAAGTCCTTCAAAGATTGAAATTGATATCAATCAAGTCTCTTAATTAGGATGATTGCTAACAAGGTCAAAATTGCTGACGTGGCATGATGACGTGGCAAAAATTACTGACGTGTCATGCTGATGTGCCATAATTTGGATGACGTGGCATGCTGACAAGGCAAAAGTTACTGATGTGGCAGGGCATTGGCTGACGTGGCATGGTGACATGGCTGAATTTGGATGACGTGGCATGATGATGTCAGCAGCCACGTCAGCAATTTTTGCCACGTCAGCAAATTTGACTTTGTTAGCAATCATCCTAATTGAGGGACTTGATTGATATCAATTTCAATCTTTGAATGACTTAATTAGGAATTTTTAACAATGAGGGACTAAAATAGAAGTTAATTGATCTCTGGAGAACCAAAATAGAAAAATTTAACAGTGAGGGACTAAATTAGAAGTTTGTTCATCTTTGAGGGACCAAAATAGGGTTTTACTCTAAGTTTTGTTATTTTTTAGTTTAAATTTGGGTTTGTAATTTATGTTAAAGTTTTGAAAAAGTGGGTCAGACAAAATTAGGTATTTACACATATGATTCATAATAAAAAATAATAAAATTAAAGTGACATTCTCAGCAATTGAGCAAGATTGCTAATCCACTTCCTCATAAGCAACAGATTAAATATAATGGTGAATAAACAGGGCAATGAGCCCAAAAACAAAAGAAGAAACCACTAAGACACTACAGCTTAGAGAGAAACAAGCCTAAAGCACATTAAAAAGCATTAGCAACTCAAGCTCCCATGGAGGGCAAAATCATATATAGAAACAAGAGCCTAGCTGGTCATCCTTCAAATAGGAGGACATCTAATCAGTGCACCTATTCCCCTCTCTGTAAATATGTTGAGCTTGCACGTTGCAATCCATGTTGAGCATGTAGTGAATTTGAGCAAGCATTTGCATCTCCACTCCATCCTCCTATACATGTTGTTGAATACAATGAACGAGAGGAAATGAGTCACATTCAAGAATAACTTGTCTGAATTAACCCTGCTAAGCCATGTGTAAGACTTAGAGAGCTCTCCATTCCTCAAACCAAAAAACTGAGCTGTTGCCACACCGTCTTCTAAAACTTGTGATCCACTTGCCATGCCCATCACTAGGGGTGTAAATAGGTCAATCAACCTATTAAGGGCCAACTTGTTGAGAGCCTACATTAGACCTGCCTATTTAGCAATTTAAGCTATTTTTTGGCTTAAAAATAAGTTTACTTTTTAGAAGCTTGACTTGCATGCCTATAAGATTTAGTTAAATATAAAACTATATTTTAAATAAATTATTATTTGTCATATTACTAAAAATTAATACATTAATTAAACAATTATTTTCCTACTTTAATATATTATAAAACAATTATTTCAATATACCTCAATCCTTGCCGTTGGCCCTTATGCCCATGAAACACAATTAGTATCTTGGAAGCCTAATCAGGCAACTTACATCACCAAGATCTATCATCTTAGTTTTTGGCACCTCTTCTGCTTTCCTTGACCTTGAGTTTACTCTCGCATTCTTGGCTTCTAGACAATAGATCATCCTAAGCTTATAAACTTTTATAAACTATCTGCTTATGAAAATCAAATGTCAAATCTAGATTCTAGATATCTAACCTCAGATGCTATAAGGTTTTATTCCAAATCATTAGGTTCCTAAAATGTAAATACCTACAAATCCAACCATTAATCACCTAAATGAGAATAGTGTAAATCATAGGGTCTAGTTTGAATTGTTTGTCCAAAAAGTATTGAGATGCTTGGTAAGTTTAGAGGCCATTTGTAAGACTAAATAGGTTACGACAAACTGAAAATTTAGCCTACATTAGATTAGTAGGCCATGGACTTGCTGTGTAAATCTAGTTTGTTTAAATCAAAGTCTAGCCTAAACTATTTACACTACTATCCATCACAAAGTACACCCCCACATTTTGCTCACCTAAAACTTGATCTAGCCCATTAGTATTAATTTTAACCCACCCATCTAGAGGGAGATTCCCTCTAACTAGCACCTTTCTTTGCCTACACTCAAAAAGGTTGCCTTGGACAAGTTGGCTTGTCTAACCTCTAACAAATACCCATCAATGACCCTCACAGCATCATGCAATCTAATGAAGTTTGGGTCATGATAGCTATCATTTCTCCATTTTGAAAGAAACCAACTTGCATTCACCTAAACTGTATTCCAACACCCACATCCCTTCACTAGCTCATGAATGACATTATGGTGAAACAAATCTGGATGACTCCATTGAAAGAACTCCCTTTACATGCTATGTCTCACTCTTTGGGCCCATAATTAGCATGCAAAGGAGTAGTCCCTCAACACATATAACACCATCTCCATTGCTTGTCACACAAAAATGCGAATACATTAAGTAACTTCTAGTCTCTAAATCTTTGCCCAAAAGGGGTTTGGTGCATCCCATCACTATAACACAAATCCTCATAATCGAACTTAATCCTGAAAACACCATTTTTCATTTGTTTCCTATCCAGAAAATCCCACCTTGCAGAAGTGTGAGGTGTGGGTATCGCTTATATTTCATGAACCACCTATCATGGTTTTACTTTTGTGAGCATATCCTAGGTGAACAAACTGGCATTCTCTCCTCCTCCTTTGCAAAGAGTTTTGGTAATAAGGGTTTCACCATTATTCAGCCTTAAATTTAACCAAAACTTAACCGTTAGCCATCCTTCACATCACATTACATGTTTTGCATAGTTATACTCCACAACATTGAAAGATATCGACATTGATTTAAGTCATACAACAAACTTCTAACTCTAAAAGGACTACCTCACGTTGCCCATATGCTCTTAAGTAATAGCTTCCAATTCAACATCATATGACCCGCATTGTTCATAAGTTGCATATTCCTTAGTCCCAAACCACCTTTTTTCCTACGTTGACACAATGTATCCCAAGTTATGGGGTGCATTTTCCTAGCGCTTGGATTATGACCCCAAATAAAACATCTTTGTAACTTTTCAATTTCCAAACAATCCCCTTGGACAACTTCTCCACTTGCATGGGAGAAATACCCAAAGAGGCAAGCGTTATTCTACTAACCATAGAGAGGGTCCTAGCTTACTACCTCAATGCTTCACTTTTTTCAATTATATGATCATACTTTCATCGACCTCTAATAAATGGATTCACAAATACTTGCCAATATAATTGGTTACTTGGTACCCTACTATGGTAGCAATATTCCCGATCGTGACCTTATCTACATTTTCAAAAAAACAAATCTATCTTAGACACATTAACTTTTGAACCAGAAGCTAAGTAGAATTTGTGCAAACAATCCATAATGCTATTAGTTTGATCTATCAGTGCTTTAGATAATAGAAGGCCATCCATTAACATCAGATAGGCTATCAATGGCCCATTCTTTCCCACCTTGATACCCTTCCACACACCCTGATTCATGCATCCATAATCATATGAGACAACTTTTCCATATACATTATGAAGATATTCTAGGGAAAGGAGATCAACTTTCCAGATCCTCCCTAACTAACTGAATTTATTAGTTTTGGGATTATTCCAAAATCTTCATAGTAAGGGCAGTGATGTAATCCATCATAATATCCACTATGTTAGAAGCCACCCAAATTTCATACATCATTATCCTAATGAACTCCCAATTTAGCCTGTCATAAGTTTTTTCTAAATCAATATTAATAGCCGTAAAATACATTTTACCTTTCTTATTCTTCATTAATTGAAATAGCTCAATAGCTACAATGATGTTGTCTTGGATAACTTTACCCAATGCAAAGCAAATCTAATTGGGAGAAATGATGTAGGGAAGAATCTCTTTTAGACGATTAGACATGACTTTGGTTACACTTACAGAGCATGTTTCAAAGTGAAATTGGCCGAATTAGTTGTCAAACTTGGATTTATCAACTTCATGATAAGAGTAATTAGTGTTTGACTAATATTCATGATGCTCTCTTTTCTTTCCAAACATTTAGAACATGGTCATATACTTATGCTCCAATGCATCCCCAATATTTTTAAATAGAAAAGGGTAAAAAAAAATAAAAAAGTCCTCACCTAGAACTTTTTTGGACCCATACTAAAGATAGTGTGCTATTTTGTCCGATGAAAATTTTCTCACTCGGCTCACCTAGTTCTTTTGCTTGATATTTGGAAATAGTGTAGTGGTTGCTTGGTGCCTATGTCCTCTTTTTTAGGGATGAATAGATTCTAGAAATAGTGCACCATGGCTTGCTTAACTAAACTAGCATCTTTCACTCTAACACCATGATCATCTCATAGCATAGAGATCCTACTAGCCATTTTTCTTATAAGTCTTACTATGGTAGAACTTAGTATTCCAGTCCCCATTAATGATTTATTGGGCCCAAGTTTGATGGTGCGACAACACTTCTTCCTAATCAAGTATTGTAATGCAGATTGGGTAGGTTTTCCTTTAGATAGACGATATACTTCAGGATATTGTGTTATTATTAGAGGCAATTTAGTGTTCTAGATGAGTAAGAAGTAGGATGTCATTGATAGGTTTAGTGTAGAGGCTAAATATTGGGCCATGACCCTTGCAACTTGTGAACTTCTATGGTTGAAATAGTTTCTTCAAGAATTGAAGTTTCAAGAGGTGATGCAAATGAAGTTGAATTGTGATCATCAAACAACTTTACATGTTGCATCTTATTTGGTTTTTCATTAAAAGACCAAAAACAGAAGTTAATTGTCACTTTATATGAGAGAAGATCTTATCTAGTTGTTTTACTATTAGTTTGTCAACTTAGCTGACCAACTAACAAATATTTTTACCAAGTCTCTCTAGGATTCTCTTGTTACTTTTATTTATAACAAGCTTAGTGCATATAACCTATATGCTTTGGCTTGAGTGAGAGTGTTGGAATTTGTATTTAGTTACGTATTATAATTAATTGCCTAATAATTTGTATAGTCTTATTATAAAATATCATCAGAGAGGCTAGTATTTCAAGTTTTTTTCTCTACAATACCCCCTGTCACAATATGAGTGTATTTTTAAGGGTGACAATTATTTATGCTTAAATGCTTCAATTTTACTGCCAATGAACATGATGTTACCTAGTATTGTTGGAAAAGACATTAGTCTTAAGAGTCTAAAGAATAATTGATGATAACAGTAGCTCTCACATGCCTAAAAGAGTATTAGAAGATCAATTTTTGAATATATATATATATATAGTTTGACAACAAGTAGGGATAATTTTTTTTTTTTACAAGAACTAATCGAATATAAATTGGAATGGTTCAATTTTGACTAAATAATCAACTAGATTGGACCACTTTTTTATCAACCGATTATTTAGTTTGGTTGGATGAAAGGCTCAAAGTAACTTGATGAACACTTCTATTAAACTATATAAAAAATAGAAACTATCATAGATCTAATGAACATTATGAAAAAATGTGCATATACATAACATTATCTATATCACCTAAGGAATTGTTATGCTTGTCATGGATCAATATCTTCAACCATATTTTAGATTTCACCCTAGAGATAGCAACATAGAGCTGGTCATGACTAAAAGTTGGTTCCCAACATTTGATAAAGATTGTCCTTGGCTCTTGTTAATCCCACCATGAATGTCATTCCATAATGTTTTCCCATAAAAGCAATATAAAATCCGTAACCCACTACAATAATGGTTGCTTGACCACCCATTCGGTCTAATTAAGATGGCATACATTTCATTATTGGTAATGTCCTAAATAGGTATGGGACAAGTAAAAATAAATAAATATAATAAAAGTAGTTTTTCTAATAATGCCATCAAGATGCATTTGTAAGAAATCTATTTTTTTAGTCAGATAAAATCAAACCAGCAGTGAAATAGATTAATTTAGTATTAATACTTTTTTCTTACATATAACCAAATGCTCAAATCTAATCTTTAATTTTATAGATCATCCCTTTTTGGTGTTCAATCCCACATTTAAAATGACTAGTGATTACTTCTTTCATTTCTTCACTCATCCACTATCACACATTTCTTTTAAAAAACAATGGGTGAGAAAACACAATCAGGAGGTGGTGCCACGTATTAGTTTCAGTGTGCAGTTTTACAGAATAGTATAGATGATAATTCATTAACGGCAACAGATTAATTAAATGGTTTTGCTTCTCGGTCACTGTCATCTTTCTTCTCTAGTCATGATCTCTTGTCCTAACTTAAGCTACTTGCAGATTTATAAGGTTCTCTATGCACAATGATTTTGAGTACGCTTTTGTTTGTAGAGACCCAGACTCCAGTATCCATAGATGATATTGAGCTACCCACTCTTTTAAAGTATTATTATTTTTATATTTATAAATTTTATTTTTATTTAAATTTAAATTTAAATTTTTTAAATTTTTTAAAATATTACATTTTATTTACGTTATAAACATGACTAAA
Organism: Dicorynia guianensis; assembly: GCA_037013595.1. Lineage (NCBI taxonomy): Eukaryota > Viridiplantae > Streptophyta > Magnoliopsida > Fabales > Fabaceae > Dicorynia > Dicorynia guianensis. The sequence goes on along the minus strand of JASUAB010000002.1, from coordinate 14,398,187 downwards.
ATATAACTCAATATAACGTAATTAAAATATAACTAAAAAAGGCATGATGAATCATTACCCTTCTCTTGTACATATGCGCACACTCACGTATTCAACAAAAAAAATAAGAGTTAAATAATAAATATCAACTTAAAATTTATTATTTAATTTTTATTTTTTTTAAAACGTAAGTGTATGCGTATGCGTAAAGAATTGACTATATATTTATCGGATGATATTTTATGCAATGGCTAGATCAGGCCCATGTATCCCATCTTTGACCGAAACTTGCTTTTTCACGGTAGTGGCTTTGCTCCCGAAACGGCAACGTGCACATGTTCATTGTCACTGCTTTCCTCTCAAGCAGCTCAACTTTGGAGAAAGAGAGACAGCATCGAATTGGACCAAATAGTACTTACTCAAATTCTTCGTACTTAAAAGGGCGGGAAAGGAAAATATTTGCTGCCTGAGGCAGGGGAGCGTACATGTAGTTATAAATTTAATTTCAAGAGAAAAAATAGAATAAAAATGTGAAAGATTGTATATAGAATGTATAAAATTTATTTATAATAATTACAGCACTCGAGAGGGAAATAATTGGATGACTTATTCTGTGAAAGAAAATCAGCTAGGAACTTGTTTTATGATAGTCAAATGTAACCATAGTCATTTTGTCTTTTGACTTAAATGCTTTGGGCCTTAAAGGTCACCGTCTATATTTCTAAATCACAGTCACTTGGTTTGATAAATCACGAGCCAAATCCAGCCCAGCATCCCCGCGGATTAAATCACAGTAACTTGGAATCTTTGGTCATACCCGTCCCTTTATGCTAAATTGCTGGGAAAATATACTTGCACACATACATAATATACATTTCATATTTTGATTGAAAAAAAGTGATGTGAAAATAATTTAAATTTTCAAAAAAATCTAATAATGTGAATATATAAAATATAACTATATTACAAAATTTATGTTAAAATAAATTTATTTGTCAAAAAAAAAATCCCAAAACTACCTGCACACAAATAAAGTTTATTTGATTATTACAAAATTTAACTTTATTCATTATCACGTTCTTAGATTTAAATTTTTACAAACTATTTATAATGTTAAAATCTTATGTTTCACTGTTAACGTTAGTAACATTACTAAATTGACATGGAAAACTAAAATAATAGTGCCACTCTGCAGACCAATCCATATAATATAAGAAAAGGATGCGCGAGATACTAAACAAGCTCCGCTTAATCAGCGCCAGACGAATTTCAGAAGATATTAAACTAATCTAAAATATTAACCCAAAAAAAGAAACTTTCTTTACAGATTCCTACCCTGCTGAAGACTAACACTCTCCAGCACAGCAGCCTACTGCCGCGGGGTTCCACACAGCCTGACCTGACTAATAACCTAAGATTTCTTTCTGCTCAACTTGTGATTGTCGTCCAACTAGGTGGAAGACGATCAGAAGTGGTAGGCATGCTGCGAATGCTGATATCTAGGGGCAGGAGACGGTACTGAATGTCAAGCTCCCGGAAGATCTTTACCATCTCTTCAATCAATAGGGATCTCCTGACAAATCTTTCCCCCATGTCTTGGTGGTTCATTCTGTGAGTTGGCCAGACTGCAAGCCTTACCATGTTTAATTGATCAAGATCCTTGAAGACTATCATAGGTGAAGGATACCAGTGCTCCTTCTTGTTATCGATATAACTGTAATGCAGTCATTAGTCATTACAAAATTTCAAGTGATTACAGACAAACCAACAAGCATACAACCAAAACAAAGGAGATTTTCTGTAAATACCTTTGTATTCTGTGTTTCATAAGTGCAATCTTTTCAGCAGGGGTAGATACATGTACACAGAATTCAACTGCATCTCCCATATCAGGACTCCGGTAGTAATTATTTATGGCTTTAGTAGCTAGAACACTGTTAGGGATCATAATCTTCTGATTGTCATATCTCAAAAATATCGTTGTTAATATGTTCATTTCCTCTACAACCATCTGAAATTAGTAAGCCAAAAAAAAAAAAGGAAAAAACTCAGGCCCCATTTAAATAAAAGAATCTGTAAAACACGTAGGGGTAAGCATTACCTGGACCGCATCAATTTCACACCTATCCCCCACATCAAAGGGGTGCATGACAAATAAGAATACAATTGCTTCAAATACCGTCTTGCAGGTATTTCCAAATATAAATGCGACCAAGACAAGCTGTGAGCTCACAAAGAGAAGAAATTTGGTGGTGGCAATTTCCAATATCAAGAGCCAAATAACCAGTATAATAATGGCAACCAAAAAATTGAGCATTCGGTGAAGTTTGTTGACTGCCGTTTTGGTATCATTCAATGTCAAAGCTAGTGCTCTCCTCTCTCTGAATGCATTGACCTAGATTATTAAAATTAATGATACTGACATAAGTACCATAAACGGAAACACATAAACACCTGCATCTAAATTTAAATTGAAAGCAGGCATCAATAAAAACTGACAGTGATTTTATCATAAATTTTATTTGCTTCTATAAGGTGATCATATTAAGTATATGAGAACATGTTCACATAAAAAATAAGCAGGGTAAAAACAAGATAAAACTACAATAATTGAAATTGGTTTTCCTGGATCATGTTTGAGAATGCGTGCATTTTTGGGTGTGAGGTAAGGCAAGAGTGTTTTATCAGACAGGTTCTATAAGCAGAAGTTGGCATTTCCTATTACAGCCCACCCAACCGAGCTTCGGTTATAATGTAATATAATACATTAGGTCAGACTTCAATGCCATATGATTATATTAAGAATGTGATTCACACACCAAGAAAGTGAAGCCAAATTTAATTGCTCATTAGTGAATGACATTGAGTAACCAAAAGAATAGAATACATGAAGGTAACCCCCTTGCTTAGACACTAAAATACATAAAACTGCCCAGTTCTTTGATTAAGATTTATATAATATATGTTGCTTAATACTTACCACCCAATTTTTCAAGGCCGATTTGCTAATTTTCCCTGTCTCTGACGCTCCTTCAAAGAGATTCATAGTTTTTACAGCTTCATCTTCCCTCATAAATCGCATCAAGTCCTCAAGTTGTATACACCTTCAAAAAGAAGGCAGTAAACTGTATTAGTAAATGGTGATCATAAAGAAATATAGGATTACTAAACCATGCCAAGAAAATTGTCATTAAAATAAACATTAATGCATATAAAATCAAGGTTCAAAATCAACACTTATCCTCTTCTTCATCAAGCATCACTAAACACCAAATTAATTATATGATAGCAAAGGATTGCAAATACATAAAAAGATCATAGTGAAAGCTAAAAGCTATTATCTTAAATCGAGATTAAAACATTGATGAATAACCTGCACCCCCGCCTAGCAACGTTCTGAAATATTTTCTTTGCCGCTGCTTTCGCCTCGTTTTCACTTCTAATATGGGTCGCATTTTCATCTTCCTGGGTTGAATCAAGTATCTGTTCATCCAGTGTTGTAAGAGCCCCATGGCGGACCATATTCATCAACCTTTTCATGTTCCAAGCAGAGACATTTTTTGGATTCAGCTTATGAAGGTAATCAATAGTTATTTCATTCCCATCGTCAGACTTCTTGGAAAGTGGCCTAGAAAATTTTCCACTTATTAACCTGGGACTTTTCTGGAACATGTCACTTTTCGTCGTGTTTCCACTCTTGCCCGTAGAGAAGGCAGTTGCTCTAAGGTCAGGGGGTATGGTAACCCCGGCATTCTGCAACTTCCTAACCTCATCAGCAAGCTTTTCCTCCTCTTCCTCTGTCTTCTGAATTTCAATTAAAGGTGGGCCGGACAGTGTTTCAATTACAAATTGATTAAACAGTGACTCCTGAATCCTGTCAAAATAGGTGCTCACATGGAAAGATGAAGCCAGCACCTTAACCGCTAAAGTTTTCACCAACCATACCAAAGTACCCACCAAGAAACAGACCAAGACCTTGGTGACATATTGAAGGAAGTCACTTTTGGTCTCCCTTTCAACTCTCTTATCAAATAATAAATGCCAAGCGATCAAAACAAGACCCAACCATAGACAATTTTGAACTGCCTTCTTCACACCATACACAAAATAGAGGACTCTCTTGCGCAAAAGGAAGTTCCTTTCGATGCAAAATACCACTATTCGGATTACCCAATCCGAAACCAACCGACCGCAGATTAGGACCAGAACCATCACCTCCCATTTCCATAATTTGAGCTTCCAGAGATTCTTATCCCTCAAATATTGAATACAAAGCGTGCATACCAGGAAAGCAATAATCAAAATCAGACTCAACCACTCCAGAAGGATCCATACGCTAAAGTGGGTCTTTTTGAACTCATCCGGCAGATCCTCTTCCAAGAAAGGGTCGTCTTCATCGTCATCCCCTTTCCTCCCCAGCAACCCCGAAAACAATTGCCCTGATTTTGCTACCCGACCGGACCTTTTATCGGGTTCCTCTGGTGGGTCCATCAATCTTGACTTAGTTTTGGCCCTCAACAATGGAGACTTCCTCTGTAAAGAAAGGTTCCTTTCATAGGAGGCGTTTGAGGTACACCTCACAACTTCGCCATCTCCACCATCACCACCACCTCGAACAGCAGGAGACCCACGACGATCATGCTGCGGCGGTTGAGGAGGTCTTGGAAATTCTTCGTAACCCGGGGATTCCTTATGCCTACGTCTTACGGGATCGTTTACTAGCTCATTAACCACATTGGAAGCCGGTTCCTCGAAGGATACCTTGAGCTCCCTCGAAATCCGATTCACCGTCGGAGACTCCTCCACCGTAGGCAACTGGAGCTCCTCCATTTCCAAATCCATATCCAGCGACATGTCGCCGGACGCTTTCTGCTTGTGCAAGAACTTACCAATCAGCTTCGAGGGTGGATCCTCGCCCTGCCCACCTTGCCGGAAATCAAAACTGTCGTCGTTACTACCACCACTTCGCCCATCACTGCCATTATTCTTCTTCCCATCTCCATCTTGCCAGAAGTCATAACTGGATTCCCTCCAAATCCTGCTACCTTGCGCGGCTCCGGCTCCGGCTCCGGCTCCCTTGGAGTCGGTGTCGTCGATTTTAACGATGACCTCTCCCCGAGGGGAAAGGCTGGGGGCCGACATTGGTGGAGGACTGTGAGACTGACGTTGTTGATGGTCCGATGTTTCTTGATCCAATAGAATGGGGAGCTTTTCGTGGCTGGAGTCTAGGTTCCCCCCCGCAGAGATCTTCCGGGAATATTTGTTGTAAGAACCATAGGATTTGAAGGATTTCCTGAGCGAGAAATCCATCACAGAATTTTAGTTTTAATAAATGCGGCAGGAAAGGCTCAAGAAAATAAAATATGTTACTAAATTTGACCGCAAAGATCGTCGGGAAACTAGGTGTTTGGTATCCCGGAAAGCAATTTTCGCTTTTTAGAAACGAGAAATTCTAGGCCCACGAGGAAACTAGCTTGACGCGTGTAGTGAGCATCGCACTGAACATAAACGTATAAAATTGCTAATTAATGCAGTGTGTATGGACTGCGCGTTTGTGTGGTAACCAGTCACAAGGGATGGTTGTTTGGAATACCCAAAATACCCTGCTTGCTAATATGGTATGATTATTGATCATTCACACATTTACTACCCCGTAACTTACTAATTACTATTAAATTACGTTAATTACTGATTTCAATAACTGGCAAGCACAATTAGAATCTGTTCACTAATTATACCCATAGCGATATACACGCATGAAACTGAATATTTTTTTCTAGTGTACAATAATTATTGTTTTAAAATTTTTTATTATTATTTTATAAATTAAAATAACATTAAGTATTTTTATTAATTTTTTTTTTGTTAAAATTATTATCTTTATAAATATTCATTACTTTTAAAATTTTTAATAATTTTTTTATATATTTTAAAGTAACTTAAAAAATTATCATTTTTTCTTCAATCAATTTTAATTATTTAAATAAATAAATAAAGTAAGGAAGAGGTTTGAATGTTCCGGAAACCTCTGCTTAAGTATCTTTTAATTCCCTGCTAAGCTTGCTTGCTTAGCTTGGAATTCACGGTAAAAGACAGAAGAAACGGTGAAAACAGCGAAACAAAGGGCACAACGGGAAGATAGCATAGCAGTAGGGCCTTGATATTCGCGCGGGAGAATCCGCGTTTGGGAAAGATTTAGAGAGCAGGTTAGAGACACCGCAGGAGAGGAACAGGGACACGTTGCAGCCGGGAAGGATGCTGGATGGATTCCACGCGAAATTCGGCTCGAGAGCTGGGAGGGGTAGAATTGGAATGGCGAGCAGGCAACGTGGCAGAAGCAGGTTGGCAGAGTGGGGGAGCGCAGGTGGGAGTGTTTGACGTTTTAGTTATTAAAGTATTGCAAATAAATAAATATGCGGCAAACGGTGGAGACTCAAACGGGAGGTGAGCTATGTGTGACAAGGACTGATGGTAAGACACCAAGCGTAAGAGCAGCACAACAGGAATGTCCTGATTGGCTGTGGTAGTTTGATGATGAAAACGCTAAAATAGCTGGCGGCTCCGATTGTTTCCAACTGGCATTTTTGAACCCATTCAAATCAATCACGCCTGTCTTATTCTCAGGAAAATCTCATAAATAACTTACTTGAAAAATATAATTATATTATTATTAAAAAATTTTAAAAATTTTATTATTAAATTTTAAAATGTAATAAATTTAATAATTTTTTAAAATAAATAAACATTTAGTAAAAATATATTAATAAAAATAAGATTTTTTTATAAAAACAACAATATAAAAAAATAAAATTCATAAATTAAACTTAAATATATAATATAAAAAATTTATTAAATTTTAAAATACAAATTAATTACAAACATTAATTAGTTGTGTGATTTCAATTAGCTGGACACAACGAATAAAAAATTATTAAATAATTTGAAAAGTAATAAAATATTTTTATTTTTTTAAATTTTTTTAAAAATTTAATTAGTTAAATATTTAATAAAAATAATAATTTTTATAAAGATAAAATTAATTAAAGATAATTAATATTATTTTATTATAGAAAATGGTTAGACAATAATTATTATAAATCAAAGAAAGTATTTATATAATCAATTAACAACTGCGATTATTCTTTACAATTTTGGGCGTGTGAATTTCCGTGGAATCAGAATTTCTCAATCAGTTAACTCCAACTTAGATACCAATTGAATTTGAATTATTAGTGGGAATCTTCTTTTTTTATGGTAACCCGCGGGAACTTTCATGCTTTTTTTGTTTTTTGATGAAGAGTGGGGGGAACGGGACAAGAAAGATGGGACAATTTCGTATCCGAGTTGCAGGGAGCATAAGAATAAAGAGGTAACGAAGACGATGTAAGTGTTTAACCGAAATTGGAGGGGATTTGTTTGGCCGTCAATGTCCCGCCGATTATCATCTCAACATAACATGCTTCCTTTAATATTTATTTCAAGTAATGTTAGGTATATGTTGGGAACGACATATATTTTTAATATTTTTTAATTTTTTTTAAAAAAATTTAAAACATATACACTTCTAACATAGATATAACAACACCCATTCATTTCCTTTGTTTCTACTTTCTTTTTCTTTTTTTATGTCCCTAAAAGCTGATTCTTTGGCCACCAAACAGGGCATTAATCAGTTTGCCCTATTTAACAAAAATTCATGTATAGAGTTATTAAAATTTTAAGAAAATTAAAAATATTTCTAGCCTAATCTGTAAGAATGGTGTTAATTTTAGCTTTAAAGCTTAATTGTTAGGTATTTATGTGCGAAGAATGAATAGTATATATTGTTCACTTTTCCTCTCATACATGTACCTAATGAATATGCTTAAAACACGTAAAAATATTATTTTTTTAACATATAATCTTGCTAAAACCCTGCGGTTAAACCAATCCTAAATTCATTATCCCCTGTAGTGTTTGGTGCCGTCCATTTTGATGGCTCTGCATTTAATCACTCAAAAAAAACCACATATTCGTTTTAATTTTGTGATGCAGTAATTATTTTCTCTTTTCAAATTTGAAATTCTGGATGAAAACTAATGTAACGCTATCTGTCAAGCACAAATTTTGATTTCATTAGCAAACTTTGTTAGTTTTCCATGTGTTTGTGAAAACGTAATTGTTTTCTCATTGATTTGAAAGTATTATCATCATGTACATTTATAGACCTATCACACTAGTCTGATTTACACAAAAGCCCTTTCACCAATTCTAATTCATTCAACTAATCACAACTAATATAATTGTCAAAACTACTAAAGCTCCAACGGCTTAACCACTCTTTTCTTAACATCCCCCTCAAGATTAGGGACATTGCTTGGAATGACAATGACCCTGAGCTTGTCTTTAAGCTAAAGAAATTGAGTAGTGAACATTGCTTTGGTAAGAAGATCAGCAGTCTGATCAATTGATGGAATGTGCAGGACTTGAATTTCTTGCTTATTCACTTACTCCCTTACAAAATAAAGATCCAACTCTATATGTTTTGTCTTTGAGTGCAAAATGGGATTAGCTAAGAGACTAATAGTGCTTAAATTGTCATAGTGAACCTGAGGTATCTTAGTTATTGGAAGACACAATTAAGACATTAAGGGCTATAACCATGTGAGATCTACCACTATACTTGCTAGACTCTGATGCTTTGCTTCAGTACAGGATCTAGACATAATTGCTTCTTGGATGACCAAGAGATGATTTAGGACCAAGATAGACATAGAAACCTAAGGTAGAACATTTGTCATTGACATTAGATGCCCAATCTGCATCAAAGATGGTTGTAAGCTTAAGAGAGGTTGACTTTTGAAACAACAAACAATGGTGGATGGGGCCTACTAGATACCTCAGAATTCTCTTGACCAATTTCCAATGTTCTTCGGTTGGACAGTGCATGAACTGGCAAGCTTTGTTAACACAAAATGATAGTTCTAGCCAAGTTATACTGAGATATTGCCAAGCCCCACCAGGGTGCTATATACAAATTGATCAGTGACAGTAGAACCACTATTAACAAATATTTTTTTATTGGAAACCATATGAGTCTTCATTGGTTTAGCATCATGCATTCCTGCCTTGATAAGAAGATCCTTGATGCATTTTGTTTGAGATAAGTAGATTGCTAGTATTGCTATAGGTACTTTAATGCCTAAAATATGTTTAAGCTTTCCAAGGTCCTTTAGAGCAAACTGATATTTAACTTAGTGATAAGATTATTAATTAGCATTAGTGATGATCCAATGATCCAAATGTCATCAACATAGACTAGCACATAGAGACACTGATGAGAAGTGACTTGAAAAAAGAGAGACGGGACACACTTAGCCTTCTGAAACCCAAAACTGACTAATGCTTCTGAAAACTTCTGAAACCATGCACTAGGGGCTTGTTTAAGCCCATATAAAACATTTTGGAGCTTGCACACTTGAGACTTATCTTGAGCTTCATAACCTAATGGGATGTAACATGAATACATCCTTATCTAAATCACCATTTAGAAATGCATTATTTACATCAATTTGATGTAAGTTCCATCCCTTTGATAGTGCTAGGGTAAGAAGAACTCTAATGGTGACTGGCTTCACCACATGGCTAAAAACTTCATGAAAATCAATACCTACCTCTTGGTTAAAACCTTTGGCAACTAATCTAGGTTTTACTTCTTGATGGTGCCATCTAGATTTTCCTGGACTTTGAAAATCCATTTGCATCCAATTAAGCCTTGTACTCAACATCCATAGTAGCTTTCAATTTTGGAGTATTAAGAGCTTATTTGATAGAACAAGGTTCTCTAGAGATAGTAAGTACTCTAGGCTTGAAGATACTAACTTTACCTCTTGTAGTCATTGAATGAGTGTTGAGGGATGGCTGCTAAACTATTTCAATTTCAATAGAAGACCCTGAAATATGTTGCATAGAATCTAAAATATGGACATGTTGATCAAGTGAACATTGAATATTATTTTGACTATTAAACACATTAGAATTTTGAGTAAGTCTTGTAGAGGAAGATGAAGAGAATTGCTATAATTGGGGAATAGCAGAGGGAAGATATGATGGGATAGGATAATTTTTAGATTGTAAGACTGCTTTAGGCACCTTGAAGGGTAAGGTATTCTCATTAACTTTAACATCATGAGAAATGATGACTTTTCCATTTGGATGCTAGAATTTGTACCCATGAGCTGAATTATAACCAATGAAGGTACATTGAGTTGACTTAAATTGAAATTTGGGGTTGTTGAAAGGTCTAAGATTTGGATATATAGCACAACCAAAAGTCTTTAAGAGGTGATACTTAGGTTTCACATTGAACAAGGTATGAGGTGGGGTAGAATTGTTTAACAATGGTGTAAGCAATCTGTTTCTTAGGTATACAACTCTAATAAAAGGTTCAACCCAAAATGAAGTGGATAAAGAAGATTGATGAAGTAAAGCTAGGCCAGTTTCTGTGATATGCCTATGCTTTCTCTCTGCAAAGATATTTTGGTCATGTGTATAAGGGTAAGAGACCTTATGGATGATCCCTTGGTCTTTTAGGTAATTTGTGAATACCCTAAACTCTTCTCCCGAATCAGTTTGCAAAGCAAGAATTGTATGGCTTGTTTGTAGCTCTACTTGTTTTTTTAAAGTGTACAAATACTTGCAAAGCATTAGATTTGTTTTTGAGAAAATAAATCCATGTGATGCAACCATAGTGATCAATGAAATGAATATAATATCTGTAACTTTCTCTTGAGAGAACTAGAGCAGGACCCCATAGGTTTGAATGAATTAATTGAAGAGGTTTGGTATATTTTGTTTGAGAAGAACAAAAGGGAAGTTTATGTATTTTGCTAAAACAACAAGATGTACAAAAGAAAAAACTTTTTTTTTGGAATATTGATATAACAAGAGTAAGGTGCATGCTTTACAGTTTGTATTGATGCATGGCCCAATCTATGGTGCCATGTGTCTAATTTAGATTGATGATTCAAAATTGAGGAAAACTAAGAATTGTAGATTGCCTTTTGGTTGAAGGACTGAGCTGATGACTCATGTGACATATCCTTGAAATCATTTTGAATTTGAAAGCTATCATAGACATTTTGAATGAATGATTTTATCACCACTTTTTCTTTTTATATATTCTTTACTCTTCAACATGTACTTTGATATTTGATTTTTGAGACATTTTTTTTTTACTATTGGAGTAGTTAAGAATATTAAGATTTAGACAAATATATAAAAGTAATATTATAATAAATGAAATAAGATAACAGTTCCACATGTTTCTTTTTTTTTTTTTCAGTTACATTGGTGAATCAAATTGGGGGAAGGAGAAAGGGTGGAAGGTGGGTGGACCATTTGTTCCAGCCTCATAGAGAAATAATGTATATATTTTTTAGTAGTACCTAAAAATTTTTTTACTTTTCTACGAGTTATTTTATATTTGTATTTAATATGAAATTAATTTATATTTAAAATATATTATTTTTAATTTTTTTTAATAAGAATAACTTCAATACTCAAATCTAAATTTTTAATTTTAAATTTTTAAACTTGAGATGTAGAGTGTGATTATTATATTAATATTTTATTGGTAAAAACTTTTTGAGTCTATTTTGATATAAAAAACTATAATTTTAAATTTTAAATTCTAAATTTTTATTTTTATTTTTATTTAAAAAATAAAGTAAATTAATACCCAGGAAAACACTAATATTTTATTCGTGGCATGAATAAGGTTGATGAATTATTGTGTGTGACTCACAGGGATCAACAAACCTTCTCCTCTCTTAGTGACAGCCTACTTAAATAGTTGAACATGAAATTTTTGTCATTGAACCCAAATTTTATCACCTTTAACAATTTAGGACGAAAATAAAACTCTAACTTTCCACCACCAACAAACCATTTGACAGAGGGGTAATCCCGTGTGACAGATAAACAACCACACATGAGAGACAGGCAGCCATGTATACATTCTGTTAGCTAGCTAAGGTAGTCATTACTGGCAATTATTACGCAACGTCAAGGACCTGGAGGCATGACAAAAATAAGTTAAAGAAACTATTTATAACTTTTTAAATTATAAAGACTTATTTAAAAAAATTAAGCAAATTATAATAATTCAAAAAAAAATTTTAGTCATTATTTATGTATCGGTTTCCTTTTGGGCGTGCAGCTATTTTTGCACTAAAGGTTCGGAACATTCTTATAAAGACCATGGATATCAGGAAACGGGCATCATTGACAATTAAAGGTAGTAAATTTAACTATTTGAGTAGAATATGTATTTTATGATAATTCATAAATATATAATTATTCATAAAATTTAAAAAAATTGTTTTAAACTTAGAAATTTAAAAATAAATGATATATTTTATAAAAATTTATATAAATATTTTTCTGAACAATAATTCACATTATATATTATACTAAATAAATTTTATACTTTAAGAAATGACAATTATCTACAGTGTAGAATTTAAAATAGTAGAGAAATAATTTTTTTAAAAAAAATATAAAGTTAATAAGAAAAAAGTAAAATTTATTAATACAATATAAAATAAAATAATAGTTATTAAAATTAAAGAAACAAACAAGAGGAAACGAATGCAGCCAATAATAATAATCAAAAGCAAAGCAAAAAGATAGCTTTTATCTTTCCACGTTCCAGATAAGTGATTGGAAAATGCTGGATTTCCCACGCCGAGTCGCTGATAACCATCCGATGTGAGAGTTTATATATAATGTGCATCATGGCCCGCTGCAGTCCACTCTCTTCCATATTGGCTTGCCTAATAACACCTACCAAGCTACATACATGGTAGTTATTGGTACAGTATCATTGACATTTTGAATTAATGATTTTATCACCACTTTTTCTTTTTATATATTCTGTACTCTTCAAGATGTAATTTGATATTTGATTTTTGAGACATTTTTTTAGTATTGGAGTAGTTAAGAATATTAAGATTTATACAAATATATAAAAGTAATATTATAATAAATGAAATAAGACAACAGTCCTACATTTTTCTCTTCTTTTGGTTACATTGAGGAATCAAATTGGGGGAAGGAGAACAGGTGGAAGGTGGCTCAACCCTTTGTACCAATCTCAAGTGGTCGTTCTATATGTTTTTATCATCAGTTTAGAGGAACAATTTATATATTTTTTAGTGGTACCTAGAAATTTTTTTATTTTTCTACATATTATTTTATATTTTTATTTAATATAAGATTAATTTATATTCAAAATATATTATTTTAAATTTCTTTTAATAAAGACAACTTTAAACCTCAATCTAAATTTTTAATTTAAATCTCTAAATTTGAGATATAGATTGTGATCATATATTTTATTGATAAAAGCCTTTTCTTATATGAGTCAATTTTGATATGAAAAATTATAATTTTAAATTTTTATTTTTATCTTTTATTTTAAAAATAAAGTACATTAATACCCAGGAAAACACTAATATTTTATTCATAGCATGAATAAAGTTGACGAATTATTGTGTGTGACTCACAGGGATCAACAAACCTTCTCCTCTCTTAGTGACAGCCTACTTAAATAGTTGAACAAGAAACAACAAATAGTTTAATGGATAATTGAGTAGGGCACAAGCAAGAATTTAGCTAAAACAAACTTTTGATTGGGGTGATGATACCAAAGTAGAACCCAGAATGCACATGAAACAATAGCCGAAATCGACAAATAAAATTATACACGCGCATTTAATGATGACTCGGACCACTTTAAAACGTTGTAGTGAGCTGGCTCCTGACGATGATACGCTAGATGCATGGCTACGGTACCTCATAAAGCGCGTTTGGGAACATTCGATAAAATTGGAACGATTCTAATCTCATAAAATTATCTATTTAAAAAAGTTACAATTTTTTAATCATTAAAAAGTATAAATAAATATTATAAAATAAAAAACTTTGGATGAAAACTGATGCCGCATGTCTCGTTTTAGACTGATCTGGGTTTTGAAAGTTTTTGACACTCGTCACACCTTTTAGAAATCTTATTTTATAAATTTTGTTTGACATGCGTTGCTGCTTTATGAATTGTGTGTGCATAATATAAATAAATTAATGTACTGGGATCAGAATCATTTCATGTTTTGGGGGTAACATGATGCTGTCAATGACAATAAATTTTAACCTTTCATTTTCTCAGTTGACTCGTAATTAATTTGCGAGAAAAACTATATTGTCTTTTTTTTTTTATTTGGTTGAAAGCTATATTGTCTTTTCATTGAAGTACCTTTGAGGAATTGAACAGCAAGAATCGATCCAACGATGATCAACTTACGTGCTTAAAGTCATAAATTCTATACATTTCTTCTTAAATTGAGAAAACACTTCGTTTAAATTTAATGACATTTCATAAACGTAACCTTTACACGTACATATAAGAGCGTGCGTTTAATATTTTCTGGATGGATGCATCTACTTGATTTGAAAATTGTGGAGTTAAAACGTTGAGATAGAAATCAAAATGTACGGTCAATCTGGGTAACAAGGATTTATCATATATATATATATTTTATATATAAATTACACATATTTTCATATTTTTACTTTTTTTTTTCAAATTTTCTTTTTTAATATACACTCTACCTACCTTAATCATTTTTCATACTATAAAAGATCCATATCAAATTACTCATAATGGTAAAAATACAAATATAAGTATGTAGTATTATCATTACTCACTATACTAATATCACACTACCACTGTTAAGAAAATCCACAATAATTAGCAATTAACATTGATAAATATAATCAACATTCTCATCCAACAGGAGCATGTTAATGGCGGACAACAAATTTGTGTCCTTCTGAAACACATTCCACAATCTTAGAACTATTACATGAATCTTCCAGTCGTCCTTGCGTGGATGTAGCTCTTGAATAAAATTCAAATGAGATGCTGCCATCGTTACAACGTAGACATAGAAGATATGAGATGAAATTCAGCAATAAATGCACTATTAAAAAACTCAAATAAGCAACCAATTGTTTATATAGAAAAACAACAAATTAAGCGCCTAGCTAATGTAACCCTCTCTAAATCTTGGTTTTATCTCAAATTGCCATTCGTGATGGATGTCAACATGCATGTAGGCTCCGATAGCTAAGGATATAGATATAGAGAAATGAAGGAAGATTTTGAGTGGTGATTTCCTCTACAACTACCACCTTTGCATTGCAAGTGGAGGGGTTCAATCAAAAGAAAAAAAAATATTACTTTTATGTCTTAAAGTTATGTTCTATATTTATATTTATTATGTGATAAAAAAGAGATAATAATATAATAATAAAAAATAATAATTTGTTTTTTAAAATTGATATTATATAATAATTATAAATAAAAATATAGATGTTAAAATGTAAGAGTAACAATTCTCAAAGAAAAATACTGCAATAAAGGTAAAGTTGTGAAGCAATTTCGAGACTTTGATTTTGTGTTTCTAGGGCATATATCTTGTCCACTCCTTGCAACTTTCCTCCTTGTACCTTCATAAAACAGAACATCAGAAAGACACTCCAGTCTCCTAAAGGAGAGTAAAAGTAAATAGAGAGGGTAATATCGTGGCATCAGTCTCTTCAAATAGATAACTCGTAAAGCCGCATATATTAAACTAGTTAATATGTGGACAATAACTAAAGATGGTATATTTTAGTCAAAAAGCTTGTTACCATATAAAATGAACAGCCTGTTGAGACGAAGCAATTCCAATAGTTTCTAATATATTTCCAAGTAGACAGGCATAGCTAGGAAATGCAACTGATATATCCTTAGGCAGTGCATTGATATGATTTTGCACACATGTCGCCAATTGATTAATGTAATATTAGGCCTTATGAAATACCAAAAAGTAATTCATTACAAAAAGATTTAATATTATTAAGGGATAAACTTTTTTTATAAAAATTATAAAATTATTAGTAAAAATTTTTAATAAAAATTTATCAAAAAAAATATTTTTACTGAAAAATTTATCTATCAATAATATTAAAATTACTTGTGATGATCGAACTTCCTAGTAACCTTACCATCAACAAAAGAAAATAAACAATTCAGGAACGTCTACAACAAGCTAAAGCACACAAAGGTTTGTGGCATGGAAGATGAGAATACTAAAAGGCCTAGCACTAATTGGGGACAGAAGGTAAAAAAGAAGCAAAATTAATTGGTTACTCTGAACACCACAGGTTGTAATGTGCTCCTCTTTAAGGAGGCAAGAAAATGGTAATTTGGTAAAAGAAAATGTTTCGTTTACACTTTTAAACATATAAATTAATTTACATATGTAAAGTGACAATATAAATAACTATAAAAAAGTGAGATAAAATAATAAAATAAAAAAAATAAAATATAAAAAATGTATGCCAATTATAAATGTTAAATGTTAGAGCGTACCACTAACTCATTGGTAAATACATTTCAAGCAATAACATACAACAATGAAAAACATACGACAATGAAAAATAAGTCCGCCTCAGTGGTACTTTTGTAATTTTGGTATTAGGTCCACGTCGTGTTTTCTCATCCTGTTTCTGGATACTAATTTTAAATTTTAGTATTTTTTTTTATTATTCTATATAGTGTAGAAACAAAGCTCAAATGGCGAAGTCGCGTTACCCTCTATGATGCTGTTACAGTCTCTGCTCGTAAACCGACCTGGTCAGAGAGTTTACCAACCAATTCATATTTTCCGGTGAAATACTGCATCCAAATCCGTATTTTTTATGTTTTGTTCTACGGTTGTCGCTTGATTTAAGGTTGCATTGTTAAGAGCTCGAGCAAGACATGCCATTTGCTTTTGATTTTTGATTGATTTCAGGCTAATTTTCTTCTGATTTCTGTTATTCTGATTCCAAAATCTAGGGGCGAGAAACTCGAAAAGTTCGGTTATGGCGCCACCAGTTCTGTCCCTTGCTCTTCCCTCGGAGACTGGTCGAGTTCTCAGCATTCAATCTCACACTGTCCAGGCTTTTTTTTCCTCCGTAGCTCTTACACCATGATTGCCCTACATTTGGTTGTGCTAAGAAATGAGAACGAGATTTTGGAAAAGTAAACTTTACATCTTTAATACACATGCAACTGGCTTGACCAACTGAGCTAGTGGGAGTTATCTGGAATAACAAAACGGGGTTGCATGAAGCTATGGGAGTTGCATCATTCTCTGTAAAGTTACCATTTTGACCCATTTTGGTATACTTTTCAATGTCCCTTAAAATTTATCTAACGTGACTGATACTTGCATTAAACTGTTGTGGGTAAAGCTACGCTTTTCTGCTATAAAAATGTGTTAGAGTATAGTAAAGTCAGGTTGTTATGTTAGTTGTAGTTAGCTGAAGTCTGTTAACAGTGGTTAAGTCCGTCGAAGGTTAGTCTTGTAAAACTAGCAGTGATCACCGTTCTATAGATAGGTGTAATGATTCAGTTCATTGAATAAGATTTCACTTCACATTTCTTCGTACATGTTCTAAATTAAAAGATGGTATCAGAGCTATAAATCCCAATGGGGGAAAACGCGATCCAAGGGCCACTTCTGGCTCAGAACACTCGACCAGTCACATTTACTCATGCAATTTTAGTAAAGTTGGATAGCAAAGATTATCTTCTCTGGAGGCAGCAGGTTCTTGCGGCGATCTAAGGCCATGAACTTGAGAGATTCATTGAAAGAGCTGAAGAAATCCTGCCTCGGTTTCTTGAGAACGAGAGAGAATGATGGGAATGGTGAACCAGGAGTACGTGTTGTGGAAAAAGCAAGATCAATTGCTTTTATCTTGGCTGCTTTCCTCGATGTCAGAAGGTGTTTTGGCTAGGATGGTTGGCTGTGAATTCTCCTTTCAGATATGGGAAAGAGTAGATAATTTCTTCACATCTCATTCAAAAGCAAAATTCAAACAGTTCAAATCTCAATTGCAAAATATGAAGAAAGGTTCCATGGCAGTAAATGAGTATCTTCTAAAGATCAAGACCTTGGTGGATTCATTAGCCTCTATAGGGAATCCAATCTCGGTAAGTGATCATATTGAAGTCATTCTTGATGGATTATCCTCTGACTATGATAGCTTTGTTACTCCAATCATTTTTAGGACTGATCCCTATTCGGTGGAAGAGATTGAAGCACTATTTCTTGCGCAAGAAACAAGATTAGAAAAGCATCATAAAGAAATTGAGTCTATGACAGTCAACCTTGCTACACAGAGTTCAAGGGAAAGAACTAATCAGAATTATTAGAATTACAGTCAGTAACAATAAAGCTCTTACAGGGCAGTACTCTGCTTGAGGATTTGGTGGAAGAGGTACATATTTCAGAGGTCATAGAGGAGGTTATCGCGGTAGATTCTCTCCAGGAGGTGGGAGGTTCTTTGATAAGAGCGGTATCCAGTTTAAGTTATGTGGCAAGTATGGACATCAGTCCTGGCACTATTACCATAAGTTTGATGAAAGCTTTGAAGGACTAGGATCAAATTGAAATAACCAGTACTTCAACAAGAATCTGAATACCCTCAGCCAACAATATCCTAGAAGCAATACTCAAGCACTGACGACATCAACCAACGATGACAATGAACAAGAATGGTACTTGGATTTAGGAGCTTCCAACCATGTGACAGCAGACTCGTCTAACATTGCACAGAAGATGCCATACAAAGGAACTGAGAAAGTGCACATTGGCAATGCTTAGCTTTGTCTATAAAATACATTGGTAATTCTCAGGTTAAAACTTATAATTCTAACCAATTACTCCAATTAAAATCTGTTCTTCGTGTTCCTAGCATCACCAAAAAATCTCCTAAGTGTTTCACAGTTTGCAAAGGACAACCGTGTCTATTTTGAATTCCACCCTAATGATTGTTATGTCAAATCTAAGGGTTTTCACCAAGTTGTTTTGAAGGGGACTGTTAAGAACGGTTTATATGTGTTTGATAGCTTCCACATTCAGCAAGAATTCTCCGTTTCATTGCATAACCAATCAGTTCAGCCATCAGTTGCTGCCTAGAACACTCAAAGTACCTCCTTTCCAAATTCTCCAATCCTATTGGATACATGGCACCACAGAATGGGCCACACATCAGTTCAAACTGTAAAGAATGTGCTCTCCTCTTGTAATGTGAAAGTTCCTACTAAAGAATTGTCATTTTGTACTTCTTGTTGCCTTAGCAAAGTACATAATTTTCCTTTTGTTTCATCTCAGACAGTGTATACAAAACCAATGCAATTAATACATTCATATTTGTGGGAACCTGCCCCAATTCTTTCACATGATGGCTATTGATATAATCTCCATTTTGTGGACTCTTGTAGTCATTTTACTTGGATATATTTCATTAGAAAGAAGTCTGATGCATTGCAAATCTTTATTCAGTTTAAGAAACAAGTTGAGCTACAAAATGACCATAAGATACTTACCTTTTAGAGTGATTGGAATCGAGAATTCAGGGGGTTCACTGATTACCTGAAGGAACAAGGCATTACACATGAAGTCTCATGTCCATATACCCATAAGCAAAATGGCCTAGCAGAGAGAAAACATAGGCATATAATTGAGACAGGTCTGACCTTACTTCATCAGTCTGCTATGCCAATGTCCTATTGGGTTGAGGCATTCCACACTGCAGTTTACCTTATAAATCATTTGCATACAACTGTTCTTCAGAATTCTACCCTTCTTGAGACTTTGTTTCATTTGAAACCTGAATACCAACTACTTAAAATCTTTGGCTGTGCTGCTTATCCTAATCTCAGGCCCTACAATAACCCCAATTATCAGTTTAAGTCCACTAAATGTACCTTTATTGGATATAGTTCTGTCCACAAAGGCTACAAGTGCCTACAACCTAATGGCAAGGTTATTGTCTCTAGGGATGTCAGGTTTGATGAAGCCAATTTTCCATTTAAGGATCATAGTATCTCAAGGCAGTGCTCAGACATATCTAACTCTCAGAATTCTATGTCCTTACCTTCTGCTATTCCACCTTTGCTTTTGGTATCATCACAACCTCCTTTACCTACAAGTTTGCCTGAGAATACTTCTGTACCTAATGAACAAATAACTGATCAATCTGCACTTAATCAAAATAACCTTGTATTGGATTCTTTGCCTAATTTTTCAGGGTCTTCTACAGACACTGAGGTGGTTCCTCAAACTTTGCTTAACATACATCCAATGACAACAACGAGAAAAGCAGGGGTATTTAAGCCAATAGTTCTTACTATCAGCAGAGAACCACAGTCAGTTAAAGAAGCCCTTTAAGCCCTGAGTGGAAGAAAGCCATGGACCTTGAATACGAAGCCTTAATGAACAATAAAACCTAGAATTTGGTTTCCTTGCCTCATGGTAGAAAGCCAATTAGCTACAAGTGGGTCTACAAAGCTAAGGAGAAACCAGATGGTATTGTCGATAAGTATGAAGCAAGATTAGTTGCCAAAGGGTTCACTCAAGAGGCCGGCATTGATTTTCATGAGGTCTTTTGGCCAGTTGTCAAGCTAGTACTATTTCGGTTCTTCTCTCCATAGCTTTGGCAAAAGGGTGGCATATACATCAAATAGAAGTCAATAATGTTTTTCTTAATGGAACTCTTGATGAAGATATTTTCATGGTGCAACCTCAAGGCTATGAGTCCTAACAAAACATGTCTATAAGCTCCATAAAGCTCTTTATGGGCTCAAACAAGCTCTTAGAGCTTGGTTCCAAAAGCTTCAGATGCATTACTCGATCTTGGGTTCACTATGGCTAAGTATGATTATTCTCTCTTTCTTCAGGTTACATCTCAGCATACTCTTTATGTGCTCATTTATGTTGATGATATTTTAATCGCGGGTTCATCTCCTCTTCTAGTTTAGCAGTCAATTAGTCAGCTCAATAACAAAGTTGCACTTAAGGATCTTGGTCATCTTAAATACTTCCTAGGCATAGAGGCACTTTATGATTCCCATGGCAACTTATACTTGTCTCAATCGAAGTATATTAGAGATTTACATCAAAAGTCATGAATGCAGGATGCAAGGCCTATATCAACACCAATGGCCTCTTCTCTTAACTCTCAGCTAGCAGTTGTTCTCTCATCTCTGATCAAGCCTCTTATCGATCCTTAGTGGGTGCTTTGCAGTACGTCACTATCACAAGGCTTGACGTCTCATATTCTGCCAATAAAGCATGTCAATTCAGGCATTGTTCAACTGATGAGCATTGGAAATTGGTTAAATGCATTATGAGGTATTTAGTAGGGACTATTCATCATGGTTTAGTGTTTCAGAAGCCTTCCTCACTCGACTTAGTGGCCTTTTGTCATGCTGATTGGGCATCAAATGTTGATGATAGGCGTTCCACCTCTGGTTTCTTTGTTAACCTTGGTCCAAAATTGATCTCATGGTCTTCCAAGAAGCAAACCATTGTCTCAAGGTCCAGTATTGAAGTTGAGTACCGGAGCTTTGCTAGCACAGTGGTTGATTTGACTTTGCTACAATCTTTGCAACATGAACTTAACATTCCTCAACTTCAGATACCTTGGGTATATCGTGATAACATGAGCATTGTCAGCCTGTCTGCCAACCTTGTCCTCCATTCTAAGACAACATATTGTGCTCGACCTTTACTTTGTGAGGGAAAAAGTGAATAATCAGGAGATCAAGGTGATGCACATCCTGTCTCTTGATCAGATTGCTGATCTATAAACGAAGCCTATTTCTACAAATTGTTTTCTTCAGCTACGTGACAAGCTCAAGGTCATTCCCCTTCCAGGTCATGCCCCTAATCTTGAGGGGGTATGTTAGAGTATAGTAAAGTCAGGTTGTTATGTTAGTTATAGTTAGCTGAAGTCTGTTAAGAGTGGTTCAGTCTGTTGAAGGTTAGTCTTGTAAAACTAGCAGTGATCACTGTTCTATAAATAGGTGTAATGATTCAGTTCATTGAATAAGATTTCACTTCGCATTTCTTTGTACACTTTCTAAACTGAAACGGAATGGAAAAGAATGAAAGAAGACTGCTGTGAGGATAAGATCAGCCTATTCTTTGAGAAGGCACAAAAGACTAAACTTGATCATCTCTAATTAATGAAAGAATGACTTTCTTTTGCTGTTGTTGTGGGCTAAACTTGTTGATTTAAATCAAATTGTTTGAAGAGATAGTTAGAAAAAAGACAAGAAACTTCTGTCCAGAAAAATTGAATATCTATTCCTTGATAGAGCGATAAAGTTACTTTATATAATAAATAACAAAGCTCATTTTGAAATATGGTAACCTCAGTCAACTAAAATCATTAGCCAAAAGAGACATAAAAAGGTTGTTAAAATTGAAGTTGCTATAATGCTTCTTTGGCAGTAGTGTTAACAGTAGCATTAACATTAGCAAAAGATTAATTTTCATTCAGTGTGCATCATTTACTATAAGGAGTGCCATTTAGCTTGATAACACATCTTTCCACTTTATGTATAAGGTGGTCTGCAAGATTATTATATGGTATACTTTAAATGTGCAATGTCAAATGCTTCAAAGAGTAAGATTACTTATTAAAAAATATTAGATCAAATGTGTTTATAAAGGGTTTATGTTGTTGGTAATGGTATTCGCCAGATTTTGCAGATGGATAAAGAGGGAACTAAGTTTCCTCGAGTTAGGTAGCTCTTAATTTTATTTTCCTGGAATTGAAAGAAAAAAAAAGGTAATGGTATTTGAATGCCATCCTAAGCTTGCTACTGGCATAATTCTGTATCTAACTTATGTGTGGCGGGTTAAATTATTATCTTGACTTTGTATCCATATACTGTTCTTCTCAGGGGTATGTTGGAAATAAGTCTGCTGTCTTCCCCCTACAACTACTGGGATTTGACGTGGATCCAATCAATTCTGTGCAGTTTTCTAATCACACAGGCAAGCTGCTTCTATTTCTTCATTCAGTCTCAGGACTGTGGCTTAATATATGGTGCGATGTCATCTGTCAATTTGAATAAGTTCAGGCTTGTTCCTTATTAAAATTTGGTTTAATAGATTTGAGGACTATGCAGGATACCCATCTTTTAAGGGTCAAGTTTTGAACGGACAGCAGCTCTGGGATATAATAGAAGGCCTTGAACAAAATGATTTATTGTATTATACTCACTTATTAACAGGTAATTCAAATAGTGTCCCATGTGTGTCATTTATTTGAAACCATTGCTTTTGCCCTTATGAGTTTTAAATCAGCATTAACCAATTTTGTTTTGACAGAACAAATCTTACAGATCACAAAGCAAATAACAGCTGTGACTTAGATTATTATCCCACACAATGCATTAGCCCTATAGTCTTAAGTGGGAACAGAAAGATGGATCCAGCAAATTTAGATATAAGCTTAGCACATGATTTTAAAATAATCTTGCACATGAGGGAGTGCAAGATCATTAACTTATTTAAAGTTGGTAAAGCAGGAAGTTGCTGTTTTGGATGATAGTTGGTATTCCACCTTCATATAAGGGTGTGCTTCTTGACAATTTTCTGTTAGCTCTCGATTCTTTGCTTTTAAGCAGCCACTTTTCATAGGGATGAGGGTCATGTCATCTGTGGATGTTAGACTTGATGGCGTAGTTATAACTAAAGTTGGACAGGTTGAGCGATTTTCTGTGTGCCATATATGGTTGGTAACAATTTCAGATTGCAGCAAATATGAATTGAGGTGGCAGGAGAATGGGTAGATGGTGTTTTTGCCAGTGAAAAGCTTTTTGTAGGTATGAAGTTCCTCTAAGGTTGTGTTTTTATAGACTGTCAAGTGACTTGGGAGATGTGGGGCCCTTTTCTGGCCTTTGTTGTGAATGGGCTAGTGCCTGTGATTGTCCTTCGAATGGTTTTTGGGGCCAAATAAAGAGGGTGGCCGATATTGGGGTGTTTTGTGTGGTGGTTCATTGTTGATTGTTGTGCTGAATCTGGTTGGGAGGTAATTAAGGGAAATTCATCCTCTGGCGAAGACCCAAGCTTCTTTTTTTTGTTTTTTTGTTTTAATTACTTGTGTTGTAGGGTCTATATGCATTCTGACTATGGGATGAAGGGTCCTCTTGCTGAGTCTTGGAAGTCTCTCCAGTTGATGTTTCACTGTTTTCTTTTTATCACTATGATGGCTACTAGACACACCTGAAATGTATGCCATGAGTGTAGTGAGAGTTTCCCGCATGGCACTTCTCTAATAGAACCTTCTATTTCTCAAATGGATCAAGCTTAAGGCATTCAGGCTTGTGGACGTGGCCTACATGAATGTGACAGAACATCTTGCTAGCCTGCCATTTGTTAGGAAATGCATCTGTCTCATTCATGCCATTAATTCAAATATTTAGTTGCGTAATTTCTTGCATTTTCTTTTTGTGACAGCCTTGAATTAAGTTTATTTCTTTGAAAAGCATTATCTGTAATCTTTTTGAATCTTCATGTAACTATATGTGCATAAGTATTAGAAATTTTGATCATTATGCTATCTTTATATTCTATGTATTAATGTGATGTTGTCACTGACTGGCCATTTTGTTGTGTTTTTAATTTGTTCTCTGTTTTGGTTTCTCTGACTTGGGTTATAATTCATGTACTTTTAGGTTATGTTGGTTCAGTTTCTTTTCTGAACACTATATTGGAAGTTGTCAGCAAGCTTCGCTCAGTGAATCCTGAACTTACATATGGTGAGATTACTGATCACATAAGTCCAAGGGGTGTTCATTGGCTAGTTGGTTCCAGTTCATTCATTTGTTATTTATTTTAAATAAAGAACAAAACAGCTGCTCCGAATTTTGCATGGACAAAAGAGTTTGTAATATTTGCTAATGATTCATATATTATACATTATAATTCTAAAGATATTTATGCTATATAATATATATATATATATATATATATATATATATAGTTGGCTTGGTTTGGTTCAGTTAAATCAGTTTGACTGGATTAAATCGGTTACACCAACACTCTTGTATGTGACTGTGACAACAAAATATGACTTTTATGGGAAGCTTCTAACATTCTTGGGAAAGCATGTTCTTAATCTTGTCTTCCATTGAATGTATATTTATGCCTGGCATGAAACCACAGGCTGTATAATCAATTGTGCATACTGAAGTGCTGGTAGAAAATCATCTAATTTATTTTTTTGAATGCAAGTGTTGAAATTTTTGTGGTTTACATCAGATATCATAACACAGTACAACTTAGTTCTTGTGTTTGGCAAAAGAGTATTAAGATTAGTACTAGTAATTATTATTATTATTATTATTATTATTCCTTTCTAAATTTTATTGTCATGATGGGTCAAACCTCTTGGTGAATGGATTATGGATGATAACAGAGAGAAAAAGAAAGAAACTGTATGTACTGTCTTGCGGAGTATTTATCATTATCAGGTTCACTTTTAACATTGGACCATTTTAGCATTGGTGTGGAACTTCTTTAATGAATATTGAATGAAGACATTGGAAGACTTAATTAAATATTTATAAAATAGACATAAAATAGATAAAATGGGTGAACTTATATGCTGTACCAGTTAATTGAAGGATCCAGGATTTTTCTATTCTTAATGTCTAATATGATCCATGTCCTAGAGGGCCTTGACTGTTTGGTTGTTATTTTACAGTCAATATTGGTAGTTGAAGTGTGGGGAATGTGACTTTTTCCTGATTGAAGTTTCTTTGTTTTCCCTGGAGAAAAATTGCTTATATGTCTGCATCTTCTTTCAAGTTTGTTTTGTTGTCATTTGTCAGTATGTGATCCAGTTATGGGTGATGAAGGAAAGCTTTATGTACCTGAAGAGCTAATATCGGTGTATCGTGAGAAGGTAATAGTGTTTCTGCTGTTTTACTTGTGCAAATCCTATATATAAATAAGTTTAAAATATATTAATTTCATTTGCTGGCTTCTAATGACTAAAATGTAGGTTTCAATTTATGGTCAATGGGATTTCATGGATGATATGGTGCAAGCATACCTTTCATGTGGCCTATTCCCAATGTAAAATTTACTTGCTTGTTTAAGCATCTAAGTAACACACATTTTGTTAGGTTGTTCCTGCGGCTTCGATGTTAACTCCTAACCAGTTTGAAGCAGAACTATTGACAGGGTTCAGGTAATCATACCACAATTAATATTGCTCAAAGACTTTACTATTCTAAATTTTTAAAACTTTTGGTCTCTTTTTAACAGTGTATGGCAGCATCATACTTTGTTTTTATGTATGTTCAGCATAAAAAATCTTTGACTAAGTTTTGGATGTAAATGATTGATTTGTTGTGATTAAGTTACATATGTACCGCAAAAAGTGAAGTTATTTGTAATCTGCACTCTGTATAATACATCTTTTAAGTGGTATCTGTTGCATGACATAAACAGTTTCGACCTGTTTGCGGGAAGCTCCAAAGATGTTGCCATTTTCAGCTGCGACCTAGTTTTTCTGTAACTTTTTTTGGGGTAGGGATGGGGGAAGTTGGGTGTCTTACACTTCTTAATCCAATAATTCCTTTCATAGGATATAAATTCATAAATATATGTGTGTGTGTGTGTGTGTGTGGTTGGAGTTTCAAATTGCACTATTTGAAGCATACACTCATACAATAGTTGCTTAAAGTATTATTCAGGTTATGTTCATTGCCATCATCTATGTTGATATGAGGGCATGTATCCCGTTGGTTCTTTGTCAAGCTTAGGACAACAAATCATGTAACATTATCCTGTCATTCATTGATGTTAATAGATCCCTTCTAGTTAGTATACCTGGGTATAACTTTGTTTTTAAGTGCATGTGTGTGCATGTGGGTGTCTTTACCAGCATGCACATGAAAAAAGGGGGTCTTGGCTGTTATTAATGGGATATTGCATGTGCATGTGCATCACTCAACAAACTTGTGTTAATGCGAATCTGTTGGAGCTGTATTAAATTTAGAGCTAACATCACACCCACAAATTATCCTTGTGTTCAAAGGTGATCTATAATTGAAACAAGACTTTCAACAACAAAAACAAAAAAATAAAGTCTTATTCTATTAGGTGAAATCGATTATATGGATTAAACAACGTTATTGAATTCTATCAACAACCAAATTTTCAAGAATACCGTTTATGACAAGATCTCATAATAATATTTTCAAGTGTCTTTTCTTATCTGCCTTTGCCCCTTTTATTGGACTGAATACCATGTGATCAACTTTTCTCAATAAGACATCTAGCGATCTTCTTTGCACATATGCAAACCACGTTAACTGAATGTCATTTTTCCTTCAACAGTTGCCACACCAACTCTTTTCCGAGTACAATTCTTTTGAATTTATCTTTTCTTGTATGTCTACTTATCCATTTTAAGATTCTCATCTCTTTCACTCCTAGCTTTTGGTCTTGTTGTCCCTTTAATGCCTAACATTTTCCTTTAAGCTTGATAAAAACTTTGCAATCACAAATTACTCCTGAAACATCTCTCTATTTTAACCATTCATCTTGTATCCTGTATATGACATTCCTATTAATCTCTGTATCACTTTGTAATGTTGATCCAAGATACCAAAACCTTACTATTGTGATATGATGTGCTCTTCAATTTTTATCTCCAATTCATTACTAACTTGCCTCTTGTTAAACTTGCATTCTATATACTTAATCTTGCTCTTGTTTAAATGGAAACCCTTTTATTTCAAAGCTTGTCTCCATATCCCAAGTTTACAATTGACTTCTTTTTTTGACTCCTTAACTAGGAGTATATTATTTGCAAAGAGCATACATTTCAAAACTACCTCCTAGATATCTTAGTCTAAAACTAAAGTAAAAAAGTATGAACTAATGAATGAACCTTGGTGCAAACTTATCTTTATCTAAAAATCTTCTATCTCACCTCTATGGGTTTTCACACTTGTTATTGCTTTTCATACATATCCTTTATAATTGGAATATATGCTATGCAATTCTCTTTCTTTTTGCCATAGAAGTTTTCATGGCACCCTATTGTAAGCTATTTCTAATTTATACAACTTCTTGTGGCACCCTATCGTAAGTTTTTCTAAATTAATGAAAATTATGTACAAGTGTTTCTTTTAACTTTAGTACTTTTCCATCAAACCTTACAAAAGGTGTATAGTCTTCATAGTTGATCTTTCTGAGATAAAACCAAATTAATTCTTTGATATATAAGTTTGTTTTCATAATTTATGCTCAATAACTCTTCTTATAGTTTCATAATGTGACTCATGAGTTTGATCTCTCGGTAATTTGTACAACTTTGAATATTTCCTTTATTCTTGTAGATGGGAATCAAAATGCTCCTCTTCCATTCATTTGGCATTCTCTTGGACCCATTGTTGTTAATAACAAATAGCACATTTATTGCGCTTGGGGTTATCGCAACATAATGCATTGCATTGTGCATTACGCATTATTATTTGAATAATAGCACAATTATATTACATGAATAAATATATATACGTAATATAACCCAAATATTGACAATCCATAAAAAAAGCTTAAAAATATATAACAACTTTATTTGCAATCAAGATTCAATATTCCAAGTAACAAACACTAAACAATTTAATACCAAAAGAGTAAATCCATTAAGAGTCTAAGGTTAAAGCCTCGAAGCATCACAAGAAAACTAAGCATGAAAAGTTTGAAATTCATCCGCATCATCAAAAGCAACATTCTTATTACAATATGGAGCATCATAACTTGTATGATAATTTCCCTTAAAGTATTCTTCCTCATCTTCAGTTTCTCCTGATCTTGTTGACTTCATCTCATCCTCATTGATATATCAAGAGAAATAGGTGGATTGGACCTTGCAAAAGATCTCTTTTTCAAACTTGGAGTTGGGGTTGGAGTTGTAGTTGGAATGGTCAGAATGGCCTATTTCCTAATGGAATGGGAAGGCTTCTCAACTCCTGAATCTTTAGGCACATCATTCCAAGTAAAATCTTCATCTTCAAACACATTCATTTTTATCATTTGAATTTTTTTCTTTGTCCACCTTGCCAATTAACCACTTATTACTCTCATCAATCTCTTTCAATGAGATTGGGGTCATTGTGAGATAGTGAGAGTGAGGTAGAAAGGTGCGATGTATAGGTAGAGAAAGGTATGGAGTGGAGAAATTGGGCCAAATATGCATGCCCTTATGAAGTAATGTTTTACCGATGAGTTCCTATAACGCAAATAGCGTATGCTATTTCTACGCTATAGTGCAACTTTGTGCATGCTACTCATCACAATGTGAATTGCGCTACATTATGATTGCAGCATAGTGCAACAAGCCATGGTGAAGTGCTTTGTACTATAGCACTCTATTAATAACACAACTTGGACCTCAATATCTCATTAAATAACTTAATGAGCTCGAAAATACCTTCCTCTCCCACCTCATAGTTACTAGTCTTGTAACATACCATTATTCGAGATGCTAAAACTAGTTCCTAGTACATCACTTGGTAATAAAAAAGAAATGTATAGTGTACTCATACTATGATTCGAGACAATGAGCCGATTCATGGGACGAGAGAGATAGCAATGAACGGTGTTTGGGAACTTCCAAACATTGATAGGTACATTATTAGGACCAAAATCCTTATTGTTATCCATCTTCTAAGTGTGTCTTTTACCTTAACTACTCGAGTTCTATGATAAAATATATAAATAAATAAATTTGGTTTTCCTCTTGAGTAGTTAAGCCTTTCACGTATATATTCGTTGTATATCCATCATGGAAAAAGTTGTAAAAATAACTTTTTCATATTTTTTCGATATCTTTGTCACCAAAATTTTTTTTTCTTCATCCGTAATACGTTTCATTAGATTCAAATTTTTTGTTTTCTTTCCTTTTTCTTAACAAGCTTGTGTAGGTCCTAAATTATAGTTTTTGGAGTCGTTAGCAATCTAAATTGCTTAAAGTGAGATTGGATATCTAATTTAAAAATAATCTGCATATTTAGATATTAGGTTCAGGGGTTGATTACGTTTTAGGAAAGGTGTTAGCACCTTAAACGCCCTTTTGATGCCAAAAATGATCTATTTAATTTATCTTGATTAATTTATGTTGGTATTTTAAGAAATCAAAAAAAAATTGAAAATAATTCCTACCCATTCCAGATTAGATTTTTAAATATTTTTAAGAAAAAGTACCTTTCTATTCCATATCAAGATTTCAACAAATTTTTTTTTATTCTAGATTGGGGTTTAAAAAATAATTTTTAAAAAAATTTCCTTTCTATTCTAGAATGGAATTTTGACAAAATAATTTGAATAAAATTTTTTTTCTATTCTAGATTAGAATTTTTTAAAAAAATAACTTTATGAAAACCTCCTTTCTATTCTAGATTGGGTTTTTTTTTTTTAAAAAAAAATTATGTAAAATTTTAATTTATTTTCTTCAAATTTTAACTTAGAAATTTGAGAACTAAGAAAAGAAAATACTAGACCCAATTAATAATTTATTTTATTATTTTTTTTAATATGTAGAATTGAATCGAAAATGTTGGATCAAAACCTACAGTACCCATATTCTCGTTAACTTTTCCTAACTAATATCAAAACTGATGAAAATACCATTGCTAAACTAAACACATGAAAGTCGCAAAGTCACCTACCTCAACCTTTTAGGGTGGACGATTCAGAAACAAACGTGAAGATGAACAACTGCAGCGTCATAGTACACCTTGAGGTAGTTCAGGCATGACTTAGAGACAGACTTCGCAGGTTCTGGTGGCCCAATGAACCGATTCCGGTGGTTGTCTTCCTACACAGTCGAAGCTAAAATGGAGCAGTGACGATGTACTTCTCCAAAGATGGCAGCGGACGAGCAAGAACACTGTGACTGCGTGCAGGGTTCTTCACAAGGGCGATGCTGTTAGAAATGAAATGCAATTGCAATGGTGTTGCTGCAATAATCTACAGCAGAGATGCGCCCTTGGCACAGAGTGACAGTTTTGGTGTAAAGCTGTGGGGATGGTTTTTGACAGGAACCAAATAGCGAGCAGCGCGGAGGTTTCTTGCACCAACGAAGTAGTGACTCGATTGGTAGCAAAGGTGAAGATACTAGGAAACGTAGGAGGCTCCCCGAGGTGACCTCCACAACTTGAGTTGCAATGGAACTATTGGAGGCTAAGATGGCAACGGCGTAGGAGGAGTTTTGAAGGTTAGGGAGATGCTTGTATTTTGGTTGAGAGTTTCATACGTTATGGGATGATTCTTTCTTTGGTGTGGCTGGTATGAGATGGGTTGTTAGGCCAAGATGGAGAGGGACCGCATCGGAGTATGAGTAAAGAAGTGACGCTTAGGAGGGAGTCAGAGGTAAGTTTCAGTTTGGTTTTGTGGAAAAGAAAGGAGTTTATGAGAAAGCTGAGTGAACGTGAATGAATGTAGAAAAATGGTGGGTGCTTAGTGTGTGTAAAGATTGGTGTCTTAAGTTAAAGATGGTGCGGGGCACAGTTTTTTTAGTAAAAGAGATGCAGTTCTAAGATTGAGGAAAAGGTGTGCATGGGCTGTTGTTGGAGTCTCCTTGCAGAAATGGTGAGTGAATGAATATAAAGGGGATGATGATTGAGAATTGGTGCATTATTGAGAGTTGGTGCATGATTAGAATGGGATATTGTTGAGAGTTGATGTATGATTGAGAGTTGGTGCACGCACTCCGTCATGCACCAACTTTCAACAATATCCCATTCTAATCACGCACCAACTCTCAATAATGCACCAACTTTCAACAATATCCCATTCTAATCACGCATCAACTCTTAATCATACACCAACTCTCAACAATATCTCATTCTAATCACGCATCAACTCTTAATAATGCACCAACTCTTAATCATCATCCCCTTTATATTCATTCACTCACCATTTCTGTAGGGAGACTCTAACAACAGCCCATGCACACCTTTTCCTCAATTTTAGAACTGCATCTCTTTTACTAAAGAAACCGCGCCTCGCACCATTTTCAACTTAAGACACCAGTCTTTACATACACTAAGCATCTACCATTTTTCTATATTCATTCACGTTCACTCAGCTTTCTCATAAACTCCTTTTTTTTCCACAAAACCAAACTGAAACTTACCTTTGACTATTTTGTTATTTTTGTGTTGTTGGGATGATGTACAAATCTAGGAAGGATGGTCTGAGTGGAAGAGTTGCTAGCAAAGTTATCGAGATCGAAATGTGTAAGGGATGGTAGAGTGAAGAGTTATTCTTAACTCTTGATACGCATCCCATACATAATGGGCATCATATGTATTCTCATATGTCCTAAAAAAAAAATGTGTTGTTCTTTCCTTTTTTATGCATGTCTTTTATGTAGTCTCATGGTAGAGTAAAGAGTCATTTTGGACTCTTGATATGTCTCATATGCATAACCCATTAGGAGCGTCATAAGCATCTCTTGTGTCTTAAAAAAAAAAGTGTTGTTCTTTCCTTTTTTATGCATGTCTTTTATGTGGTCTCATGGCAGAGTAAAGAGTTATCCTTTAAACTCTTGAGACGCATCCCGTGTATAACTCATGAGGAATATTATATGCATCTTTTATTTCTACAAAAGAAGAAAAATGTCATCTTTCTTTTGTGTAGTTTCATAGCAGAATAAAGAGTCATTCTTAACTCTTGATTCGCACACCCATGTATAAACTATTAGAAACATCATATGCATCTTTTGTTTCCTACAAAAGGAAAAATGTTGCATTTCTGTTTGTGCATCGCACTACTATGGCTCCACCCAGGGCCTCAGCAATGATTATATGTGGGTCCCCTTTTGATTCAATAAGACATCTAGTATGATGAATGCGTGATGTTATGAGTGATTGATAAATGGTGGATGTTTAAAGAAAGGGTGCAACCGCTAGAATGAACTAATATTGGGAATAATCAAGGCCACAATGTCTTCTTTTTTTCCTAATTAAATTAATTTTGCTAGAAATGAAAAAGGATTGCCTGATAAAGTACTCAGTTCCTAGATAGTAAACAGTGGTGAGGGTGGGATATATCATAAAATGCAGTGAGATGTTCAAAATCATTCATGATTTCACCTTCAGAGTTTCCAAAAGTCGTGGAAGTATCATCCACCCAAAAAGAAAGGAAGAAATTCTTGCACAGTCCATTGAAATTTATCATGCCTATTGGTATGTCAGCATATATCATAACAATATCATTGCATTGCATGTTGGGGGCATTTGGGTAATTTTGCATGAAATTCACCATATGTCAACGTATTCTCATTCTTTGTTCTTCAGCAAGTCCAAATTGCATTTGTAAAACATGTTGAAGAGATCACTTTTACCATGCCAAGCATGTCACTGGCACACAAAAAAAAAAAAAAAAAAGAAGAGAAGAGAAAGAAACGGTTCTTCATGCATCAAGAGTATTAAGATATTTAGAAAATAAACCCTTTCGCATACCAAGTGAGTCCGTATTTCAAACATATACAGCCTGCATGCTTAGCATCTCGTTATCATTTGTATTAGAGTCGGACTTCGTTTGACTCATCTCCTTATCATTTGTGACAGAGTCGGGCCTCGTTTGACTTGCCCTTTATCATTTGCACCAGAGTCAGGCCTCGTTTGACTCATCCCCTTAACATTTGTGTTAGAGTTGGGTTTCGTTTGACTCACCTCTTATCATTTGCGCTAGAGTCGGACCTCGTTTAACTCATCATCTTATCATCTGTACAGGAGTCGGGTCTCGTTCGACTCATCCCTTTTTATTTGCGCCAGAGTCGGGCTTCATTTGACTTATCTCCTTATTATTTGTGCTGGAGTCGGGTCTTGTTTAACTCACCTCCTATCATCTGTGTTAGAGTCGGGCCTCGTTGGACTCACCCCTTATCATTTGTGCCAGAGTCGGACCTCGTTTGACTAATTCCGTTATCATTTATGCTAGAGTCAAGCCTTATTTGACTTAGCCCTTCAACATCCCCAGCCAAAATAGTGTCTCTCAACCTTTTCCATCCCTTAGTCCCTAAATGATGAGCAAAGGGAGGCAATCTGTAGACATTTAATTTTGTTCGGGTTTTGAAAATTAAAGTGGGCCCATGCATTGTTCTAAAAATATACTCCTTGAATACATATTTTCTTAAAAATTAATTGGGTGAAAATAAAAATATAAAGATATTTTTGGATCCCAAATGTGAATAATATTATTTTTAAAAAATATTAAAAAAATTAACTAATTAATTAAAATTAATTTTAAAAAAATTTTAAAAAATGTTAAAAAAAAGGGAAGAAGAAGAAGAAAAGTTGATAAAAACTTAGAAAAGAAATGTCAAAAAGAAATAGAAGCAAGAGGGCAAGTGAGAGTACCAAAAGAAGAAAAAAGGAGTGTTACTCTATCATGCAATCCATAATGCATTCCGTCCTGCACCAACTTTCAACAATATCCCATTCTAAGCACGCACCAGCTCTCAATAATGCACCAACTCCAATCATCATCCCCTTTGTATTCATTCACTCACCATTTCTGCAGGGAAACTCCAAACAACAGTCCATGTACACCTTTTCCTCAATCTTAGAATTACATCATCTTTACTAAAGAAACCACGCCCCGCACCATCTTCAACTTAGACACTAGTCTCTACACACACTAAGCACCCACCATTTTTCTACATTCATTCACGTTCACTCAGCTTTCTCATAAACTCCTTTCTTTTCCACAAAACCAAATTGAAACTTACCTTTGACTCCCTCCCAAGCGTCACTTCTTTACTCATGCTCCGATGCGGTCCCTCTCCATTTTGGCCTAGCAACCCATCTCATACCAACCACACCAAAGAAAGAATCATCCCATAAAATACGAAACTCTCAGCCAAAATACACGCATCTCCTTGTCCTTCAAAACTCCTTCTCCTACGCTGCCGCCATCTTAGCCTCCAGCAGTTCCATTATGACTCAAGCTGTAGAGGTCACCTCAGGGGGCCTCTTACGTTTCCCAGTATTTTCACCTTTGCTACTAGTTGAGTCACTACTTTGTTGGTGCAAGAAACCTTAGTGCTGCTCATTATTTGTTTGTGGGTCCTAAATATTAGTTTTTGTAGTCGTCACCGATCTAAATTACTTAAGGTGAGATCAGACACCTAATTTAAAAATAATCTGCATTTTCAGATATTAGATTCGGGGGTTGATTACGTTTTAGGGAAGGTGTTAGCACCCTAAACGCTCTTTTGGTACAAAAATGATCTATTTAATTTATCTTGATTAATTTATGTTAGTCTTTTAAGTAATTAAAAAAATTAGAAATAATCTCTACCCATTCCAGATTGAGATTTTTAAATATTTTTAAGAAAATGTTCCTTTCTATTCTAGATCAGGATTTCAATAAAATTCCTTTTCTATTCTAGATCTGAGTTTAAAAATAATTTTAAAAAAATTCTCTTTCTATTACAGATTGGGTTTTTGACAAAATAATTTGAATAGAATTTCATTTTTATTTCAGATTGGGATTTTTTAAAAAAATAACTTTTTGAAAACTCCCTTTCTATTCCAGATTAGATTTTAAAAAAAAATAATTACATAAAATTTTCATCTATTTTCTTCAAATTTTAATTTAGAAATTTTAAAACTAAAAAAAGAAAATACTAGACCAAATTAATATTCATTTTATTATTTTTTTATTTTTTAATATGTATAATTAAATCTAAAATGTTGGATCAAAACCTACGGTACTTATAGTCTCGTTAACTTTTCCTAACTAATACCAACATTGATGAAGATACCATGGCTAAACTAAACACATGAAAGCTGCAAAGTCACCTGCCTCAACCTCTTAGGGTGGACAATTTAGAAACAAACGTGAAGACGAACAACTGCAGCATCACAGTACACCTTGAGGCAGTTCGGGCACGACTTAGAGACAGACTTCGCAGGTTCTGGTGGTGCAATGAACCGATTCTGGTGGTTGTCTTCCTACACAACCGAAGCTAAAACGGAGCAGTGACGATGGACTTTTCCAAAGATGGCAGCGGACGAGCAAGAACACTGCAACTGAGAACAATGAGACAATACGAACGGGGTGGAAGCTAAGAGCAAATGGAGCTTTTAGCTTCTAAGCTCTTACCCAGAACATCAGGCTTTTGTAGTGGTGAACGAAGGGTTGTGGGGCAACGACTAAATCTTTTGGCGGTGCAGCAAGACGAAGGAGAGTGGCGCTAATCGAACCAGCTAGTATGCAGCAACAATATCTTCTTAGACTTTGATGCAATGTAACGATGGTTCGAAATCGACGGCTCTTCTGGAAAAGTGGCATAACGTCTAGTACTTCAACTACGTGTAGGGTTCTTCACGAGGACGACGCCATTAGAAATGAAATGCAACCGCAATGGTGTTGTTGCAATAATCTACAGCAGAGATGCACCCTCGGCAGCAAAGTGACGGTTTTGGTGTAAAGCTGCGGGGATGGTTTTTGACCGGAACCAAATAGCGAGCAGCGTGGAGGTTTCTTGCACCAATGAAGTAGTGACTTGACTGGTAGCAAAGGTGAAGATACTAGGAAACCTAGGAGGCTCCCTGAGGTGACCTCCACAGTTTGAGTCGCAATGGAACTGCTGGAGGCTAAGATGGCAGCGGCGTAGGAGGAGTTTTGAAGGCCAGGGAGATGTGTGTATTTTGGCTGAGAGTTTCGTACATTTTGGGATGATTCTTTCTTTGGTGTGGCTAGTATGAGATGGGTTGCTAGGCCAAGATGGAGAGGGACCACATCGGAGTATAGGTGAAGAAGTGACGCTTGGGAGGGAGTCAGAGGTAAGTTTTAGTTTGGTTTTGTGGAAAAGAAAGGAGTTTATGAGAAAGCTGAGTGAACGTGAATGAATGTAAAAAAATGGTGGGTGCTTAGTGTGTGTAAAGACTGGTGTCTTAAGTTGAAGATGGTGCGGGGCACGGTTTCTTTAGTAAAAGAGATGCAGTTCTAAGATTGAGGAAAAGGTGTGCATGGGTTGTTGTTGGAGTCTCCCTGCAAAAATGGTGAGTGAATGAATATAAAGGGGATGATGATTAAGAGTTGGTGCATTATTGAGAGTTGGTGCGTGATTACAATGGGATATTGTTGAGAGTTGGTGTATGATTGAGAGTTGGTGTGTGATTAGAATGGGATGTTGGTGCATTATTGAGAGTTGGTGCGTGATTAGAATGGGATATTGTTGAAAGTTGGTGCATGACGGAGTGCATTATGGATTGCATGATGGAGTAGCACTCTTTTTTTCTTCTTCTTTTGGCACTTTCTCTTGGCCTCTTGCTTCTATTTCTTTCTGACATTTCTTTTCCACGTTTTTATCAACTTTTCTTCTTCTTCTTCCTTTTTTTTAAACATTTTTTAAATTTTTTAAAAAATTAATTTTAATTAATTAATTAATTTAATTTTTTTAAATACTTTCTTTAAATAATATTATTCACATTTGGGATCCAAAAACATCTTTAAATTTTCATTTTCACCCAATTAATTTCGAAGAACATATGTATTTGAAATAAGACAGAAAATATAGAATAGAAAGAAGAATACTTTCTGATGATTATATTCAAATACAAAAGGCCTTTGTATATACTTACAGGAAGATTAACTAAGGAAATAAATCAAAAAATTACCCTACAAATCTGCCCAATATAATCCCTACAAATCTGCTCATATAATCCCTACAAATTTGCTCATATAATCCCTATAAATCTACCCTTATAATAATGCTAGCTAATTTAGGAAAGTCAACTATACAAAAGATGTACAGCAAATATACAGATTCTGTAATGCTCTCCCTCAAGCTGGAGCATAGATATTGATCATGTCCAGCTTGTTACAAAGATAATCAACTCGGGTCCCATTTAAAGCCTTTGTGAACAAATCAGCTAATTGTTCTCCTGTCTTCACATATCCAGTGAAAATTAAGTGTTCCTGAATCTTTTCACGAACAAAATCACAGTCAACCTCGATGTGTTTAGTTCTCTCATGATACACTGGATTCGAGGCAATGTGAAGAGTAGCTTGATTATCACACCACAGTTTTGCTGGCATAGAATGCTTCATCCTAACTTCAGTCAAAAGATAATGTATCCACATGATTTCACACGTAGACTGTGCCATAGCCTTATACTCAGATTTTGTACTCGATCAAGATACAACATTCTGCTTCTTACTCTTCCATGATACTAAGTTCCCTCTTACAAAGACACAATAGCCAGTAATGGATTTCCTATCAGTCTTGGATCCAGCCCAATCTGCATCTGCAAAACACTCAATGCTAGTACGCCCATGATTGCTATACAATATACCAAGTCCAAGTGCTCCTTTCAAGTAACATAAGATTTGTTCCAAAGCTTCCCAATGTTTGACTGTAGGTGCAGACATGAACTG
Organism: Dicorynia guianensis; assembly: GCA_037013595.1. NCBI lineage: Eukaryota > Viridiplantae > Streptophyta > Magnoliopsida > Fabales > Fabaceae > Dicorynia > Dicorynia guianensis. The sequence continues at coordinate 14,359,860 of JASUAB010000002.1, read as the reverse complement.
ACTAATAATGCTTACTGCAAAAGCAATGTCCGGTGGAGTCATCATAGTGAGATAATTTAATTTTCTCACTAGCCTCCTATATATCTCTAGATCATCAAAAGGATTACCGTCATCTTTTGTTAGATGTATATTGGGAATCATTGGAGTACTGCAAGGCTTAGCTGCCAATTTTCTAGTTTCTGTAAGCAAATCAAGGACATACTTTCTCTAAGATAGAAAAATACCCTTCTTGCTTCTTGTTACTTCAACTCCCAAGAAGTATTTCAACTGGCCTAAGTCTTTCGTGTGAAATCTGGAATGCAAGAAAGACTTGAGAGAAGAAATTCCTGCATCATCACTACCTGTAATGACAATGTCATCTACATATACAACGAGGAGAATAATGCCAGTTGCTAATTGTTTGTAAAAAACTGAATGATCTCATTTGCTCTTCTTCAATCCAAACTCCTGAACTACCTCACTAAACTTGCCAAATCAAGCACGGGGATTTGCTTTAAACCATACAAAGGTTTTTTTAAATAACAAACCTTCCTATACTCCCTCTGAGCAACAAAACTAAGTGGTTGCTCCATATACACTTCTTCTTGGAGGTCACCATACAGAAAGGCATTCTTGATATCCAACTAGTGCAAGGGCCAATTCTGAGAGGTAGACATAGAAATGAATAAGCGAACATATGTGAGCTTGGCAACTGGGGAGAAAGTATTAGAGTAATCCACTCTATAAGTCTGTGCATAGCCTTTAGCCAGCAATCTGGCTTTAAGTTGCACTACTGAGCCATCTGCATTACATTTAACTGCAAAGATCCATTTACATCTCACAACCTTCTTGCCTTTGGGTAAATCCACCAGGTCCCATGTATGATTGTCATCAAGAGCTTTTATTTCCTCAATCATAGCATCATACCAACCAGGATGAGAAAAGGCCTCTTTCACTATCTTAGGAACTGAAATAGAGTCTAGAGAGGAAATCAAAGATCTAGATGAAGGAGATAAGTGATCATAGGAAACAAAATTAGTAATGGAATAATTAGGTCTAGGAAGAGTGCATTGACGTGTACCTTTATGAAGACCAATAGGTTTATCAAGGTCATTTGTTGAAGGATCAGATGACGAAGGAGCTAGTGCAGGACATGTATCATTGGCCTCTTGCCTCCTGGAATAGACTTGAACAATTGTTGGTCTTGCTGGAGCTAGAGGTTCATCATCAACTGATTGCTTAATAGAAGACACTTCAACAGTTGACTGCTCAGCTGGAGGTGCCACCTCTGATTGCTTATTTGGTTGTGTGATTATGTAGATTAGCCATTCTTCTTCCTCCTCCTATCTTGGAGGGTGGTTAGTGAGGAGAAAAATGGTGTTGTCTCAGAAAAGGTCACGTTAGTTGAGACTAAGTATTTGTTAAGTTCTGGAGAATAGCATCGATAACTTTTTTGGAGATGAAAGTATCCTAGGAATACACACTTTAATGCTTTGGGATCCAGTTTAGTAATATGGGGCTGTACATCACGAACATAACATGTGCTACCAAACACCCGTGGCTCGACTAGAAACAATGTTTTGTTAGGAAATAAAACATTGTAGGGAATATCTCCACCAAGGACTGTAGAAGGCATACGATTAATCAGAAAGCTGGCTGTAGAAACAACATCTGTCCAAAATTGCTTAGGGACTTTCATCTGGAATAGCAAATCACATGCAGTCTCTAGAAGGTGCCTGTTCTTCCTCATTGCCATTCCATTTTGTGCTGGTGTGTCAACACAGGAAGATTGATGAAGAATCCCTTATTGAGTCATGTAATTTTGAAATGTTTCTGACATATATTCTTTAACATTATCACTTCTTAATATATGTATAGAAACATTGAACTAGGTCTTAATTTCAGCACAAAAAGCAGAGAAATGAGAAAACACCTCTAAATGATTCTTCATAAAATAAATCTAGGTCATTCTAGAAAAATCATCCACAAAAGTAACAAAGTATCTAAACCCTATTTCAGACAAGACTGGACATGGACCCTAAATATCCGAATGAATTAATTCAAAAGCAAATTTAGCCCGTTTATTTATTCTAGGATTCAATACACTACAATGATGTTTGGCAAAATAACAAGATTCACACTCCACTGAAGTTACATCATGAAATTGGGGGCACAACTTCTTCAAAACAGGTAGCGAAAGATGTCCTAATCTACAGTGTGCTTCAAATGGGGAGACGACACTAGAGCATGCAACTGACTTAGGCACACATGCATCAAGAACATAAAGACCATTCGATACATGCCCCTTACTAATAATCTGCTTCGTCATAAGATCCTGAAAAAGACAATGGTCAGGAAAAAATGAGACATAGTAGTTTAGGTCTTTGGTAAGTTTACTCACAGAAATTAAATTAAAGGCAAGACTGATTAAACTTAGTATAGAGGACAGGGTAATGGATGAAGTGAGTTTAACAATTCTAGACCCCTCAACATTATAATTTGAACTATCGGCTATAGTTACAGAGATGGTGCTTTGCGAGACCGAAAGTTAGAAAAGAATTTAGGATTACCTGTCATGTGATCTGTGGCACCAGAATCAATGACCCATTTGTTTGAGGATGAAATAAGGCATTTTTTATCTGACTCAGCAAGAACAATGATTGATGGGGATGCTTTCATCGATTCTTGATACTGGGAGAATTTGGCATACTCATCAGTTGAGATGGTGACAGTCTTCTCAGAAAAAAAGCTAGAAGCAGCAGCAGCCACAGTAGCAATCTGAGTCCTTTAATTGTGATTCTGTAACTTTTTATAGTATTGCTTCGTGTGCCCCAGTTCCTTGCAGTAATAGCAAACTATATCACTATTTCCTCCTTTGTTATTATTCCTTTTTCCAACATCATTCCCCCCTCCTCCTTTAGCAACAAGAGTACTGGACTATTGGTTGGGTGGAGTATTCTCTGTGCATAGTACCTAACTAAAAACCTCTTGGAGAGAGGTGACCTCATAACTAAAAAGAATCTGAGATTTGGTAGTTTCAAATTCAGAGGGAAGGCTAGCCAAAAAACTCATTATTGTCATTTGTTCCTTCTAAGCTTGCCACACCTTGATATTAGTACTAAATGGCAAGAGCATATTCAATTTCTCATAAGTCTTTTTGAATTCCATAAAGTATGCTGTGAGGGACTTAATTTCTTTCTCAACACAATAAAAAGCCTTGCAGACATCATAAATTCTAGACACATTTTCTTTACCAGAATATAAGAACTCTAAATATTCCATCAACTCCTTAACAAACTCATAGTGATTAACCAAACCAATAACTTCATTTTCAATAGAATTTATAATTTGCAAGAATAATTTAGCATCATCTCTAAGCCATGTTTGTCTAGTATTGCCAATTGGGGGATCTTGAATCAAATAATCATCTTTTTCAACACTTCGTAGATAAATCCTAACAATTCTACTCTACTCCAAATAATTAGTGCCATTTAGTTTATGCTCAGTGATTTTAGACATAGTAGAAACTAGTTGAGCCTTAATATCACCCATATTAGATAATAAGTTTCACACCCTAAAAAGTGCTTCAAAAGATGCAAAAACTTTAAGTTCAAGGCTAATGCAGTATTCTAAGTACTCAAACACGCCTAACCACGCAAAATAGTAGACAATACCCGGACTGCCGAAGCAACAAGAATAGGAGAACCCTCAAACTGATGCTGTATGACCACAACACCACTAGAATTAGACCGAAGATGATGGCACGTGAAGCCCACTCGCAAACAACTCAGTCACCGAACTTTGAGGACCAGCTGGAAATAAGATTGTGCTCCTTCCCAAGGTGACGGTGAGAGGTAAACGGTTCAAAAACTTGAAAAAGCCAATAAACCCAGAATAACCTAGAAAAAAGGAAATGAGTTTAAGGCTCTGATACCATGAAATAAGACAGAAAATATAGAACAGAAAGAAGAATACTTTCTGATGATTATATTCAAATACAAAAGGCCTTTATATACACTTATAGGAAGACTAAGGAAATAAATCAAAAAATTACCCTACAAATCTGCCCAATATAATCCCTACAAATCTACCCAATATAATCCCTACAAATCTGCCCTTATAATCATGCTAGCTAATTTAGGAAAGTCAACTATACAGAAGATATACAGCAAATATATAGATTCTATAACAGTATTCAAGGAGTATATTTTTAGAACAATGCATGGGTCCACTTTAATTTTTCGGACCCGGACAAAATTAAGTGTTTACAGCTTGTATATCTACCATTCTCCATTCTTCATTTTTGACACTTGGAAAACCCCTCAAAAGCTTTAAATCTCGCCTTAGTAACTACTTTCTTTATCTTAATTTTGGTTGTCTAATACTTTTCCCAATTTTCAACAACAAAGGTGTAATGCTTTGAAACACTCTTTCTTATATTTAATCTTCTCTTTCACATTCTCATTCTACCACCATAATTTTTTACCTTTAGGGCTAAATTCTTTTGATTCGCCCAAAACTACTTTAACGACCTTTTTCACCCCATTGGCCATTTCTTCCCATATAAGGTTGGTACTTCCTTGTGTCTCCCAAATTCTTTCTTTCATTAATTTTCTTTGAAAAATCAACTATTTTTTATCCTTTAGCTTTCACCACTTGACCCTTGGGATTATTACTTGTTGAATTTTTTGTTTCTGACTCTACTTGCACATCAAGGACCAACACCTTATGTTGTGTGGTTAAGCTTTTTCTTGGTATAACTTTGCGATGCTTACAAATACTTATATACAAATTCCTTATCAAAAAGAAATCTAGTTGCAAGACTAAACCCCCACTCTTGTACCTAATTAGATGCTCTCCCACTTCTTAAAACAAGTATTTGCAATCTTGAAATCATAAGCCATAGAAAATTTAAGGATGGATTTTCCCTCTTCATTTAGTTCTCCAACACCAAGATCACTATGAGATCCAATATATTGCCTTGCTTCTTTTCTAACATCCACTCCTAAGAAAAACTTTTCTTCCTATGAAATTCCTTAAACTAAACCTACCAAATCTTCAACTGCTAAAGTTATTCTGGTTCTTCAAGTTTCTTGATTTTTTTTCCCTAAGACCATGTGGATCTATTATGATGCTTGCCTATTTCTTCTATTTGTTGCTTCTTGTGATTGTTTGGCCTTCTGATTGGTCATACTTGTGACAGGATTCTGTCTGAAGGAGATGGCCAGGAAGCCTGTAACTTTCTTCATGCAGCTGGACCTTCAAAGGTTTGCTTTTATATTAACACGTTGGAAATCTCTTGGTTCTTAAATGTATTTGCTTAGGACTTGGGTCCTTGTTTTGCTGTTGATTAATCATTTTTGTTCTTTGTGTAACCAATTAGCCACAAATGTTAAATACTTTACCTAGTTATGCAAATTGGTTATCCAATTGATTTTAAACCTTTGAAGATTTGAACAGTTTGTAAAGAACAATAACGACTTGAATACTCTTGAAGATGCACTACAGTGATTTGAATAAGAGCCTGGTTCATTTTATGAAAAACGTTTATACTTGGTACACAGAAAAGAAACGAATTATTAAATCTGCTGTTTTATTATTGAGATCTGAAATATTCATAGTGCAGCAGTTATGCTCATTTTATTGTCATATAGCGCTGTTGGTAGATGGTCATACATATCAACTTGTCTTCCATATTCCACCATGTGAATTCTTTCACTGATGGTGTGGAAAAATATTTCAGTTTCTTAAATTTTATGCTTTAATGAATTTCTGAGCTCAACCTCAACATATTGTTCTTAGCTATTTCTTTTAATAACCATGTCTTTATTTGTTCTTGTATTTTCTCGTAAGTTACCAATTCAATTATGTAGATAATAGATATCAAATTTTTTCTGGGTTTTTCACTCGGTGGAAGTTGTAGATTTTATTTTCGTATGATATTGAAAGAGGCTGGAGATGTCAATGAACTGCAGTGGTACATTACATAGTCTAGGCATCGTCAGGTGTGCTGTGTGCATACTGCATACACGCACAAACGCAAGCTCAAATCTTTGTTACATATGTGACTCCAGGTAGTAGACAGTGGCCCATCTCTCTCTTTCCCATGTGTGTTCCTTGCCTTTTATTTCATATCAAGAAATTGACTATACCAATTGTTACAAAGGGCCTGTCTGTAAGGAATGTCTAAAGTGTAATTTAAGTTCTTAGTTCTGTTGCTTTTGAGTTGATCATTTTGCTAATGTATATACTCCCTCAGGTTGTAATTACAAGTACAAATATAGATGGCAATCTCCTGCTGCTTGGCAGCCACCAAAAAGAAAAGGTAGGTTGTGTCACATATAATGTTGTCCTTGATGCTTTTTTTATTTCTAAAAAAGGATTTAATGTCAGATTTTGAGTAATGATGTAAGTTACTAATTTTTTCACTCCAGAAAAGAAAAAGTTACTAATTTTTCATAATTAACCTACGTTAAAATAGTGATTTGAAAGCTTTTGTTTTCCACATTCTTCACTCCGTTTTAAATTATATATCTTCAGTGGTTAAGAACTGATATGCTATGCATTCTTATGGTAATATTTTATGCTTGTATTACCTTTTTGTGATAGGGACAACCTCCCAAACAATTTAAGATCGTGATTCCCAAAATTCCGGCATATTTCACGGTGCAGATCTTCCTTAAATAGTTTTTCTGTTGACATACGATTCAATTTGTGCTAAATTTAAAAAGTGAATGACAATTTGCTTTCGCTGCCAGCCATGGATGAAATTCAGTTCGAGCCAATTAAGTATTGAGCTCTGTAAGATATATGGATTTTCAACTACATATTTATCTATTTACTGCCCCAAAATGTTAAGCTGTGCTGACTCCAGATCATGAGCTTGTATAGCCCTGATAAACGCCTTTTCCTTTTCTTCCTGCAAAATCAGAAGGATGATAAAGTTGGCCTTGAACTTGAACTGCATCTAAACTATGAATTACAGCATCTTTATCGTAGCTTTCTGCTCTCCCTCTGAAAAAGGAAGAGGAATGGCCTACACATCCATCATAAAACGCCATTTCACACTGCACAATAATCATCAAGAAATTTGTCCGTTCGACATCACCGTCCACGTACTGCCTTATGCTACTTCTGTCATGGTTTCTGTTATGTTCAAACACAAAAATGCAAGTGGAGCCATGCAGTGCCTGGTTAAATTCTGCATATTACTTTGTTATTTCTCCCTTTGACCTGGTGCTTGTTAAAAATGCAAAGAACAGGAAGAAAGAATGACAAAACATTGAAGGATTCTTACCAAACAAGAAAAATGACTTTGAAGTTGACTTAACAAAGTTTTCTTATTCAATTCTGTTTAGAATTGCCTAATTTGCCTCTGAACGGTCAAAATCCGGAGCTTGTTGTATAATCTATGTTTTATTTATGCTTGTAGGGAACAGGAGATCTCATGGCTGCGCTCCTTCTTGGTTGGAGCAAGGTAATGCCTTTGCTTAATATTTCTGGCTTTAACTATAGTCATGCTTAGTAATTTCATAATATTAACCTTCTTTTCTAAAAAATATTTTCTGCATTCTAGAAATACCCGGACAATCTTGAAAAGGCTGCAGAACTTGCAGTGTCAAGCTTACAGGTATTCGTTTTCTTCATCCTTGACGTTAACCTAGTCCCCCTCCCCTTTTCTCTCAAAAATTGAAGTTTTCCTCAAGCCTGCAATCATCCAACATTTTTTGTCATTCACCAGTTTATTTTATAGCTACCATGTCAGAACATTAGTTTTAAACAAGTGTTTGATTTTCATGTTAGGGAATAAATCCAGAATTTTGAATACTGATGACTAATTTTAGCCGCCACCACTTCATGTAGGCACTTTTGCGGAGGACAGTCAATGACTATAAAAGAGCTGGGCATGATCCGCAATCAACCAGTTTAGAGATAAGATTAATTCAAAGCCAGGATGACATTCGCAGCCCAGAAGTCAAACTTACAGCGGAAATATATAGCTAAATTGATTATATGAGCATAAAAACAAATGTTTGCTTCCTTGATATATTACAGTAAACTTGTGCCTATATATCATATAACTTAGAGTGGATGATGTTAATAAAAGGAAGAATGATTCATTATTTTCATATATCAAAATCAAATATAGAAAATACAGTTATGATCAAAATCAAATATAGAAAATAGAGTTATTATAATGACATTGCTACTGCAAGCATACTAAAGGCGATTTCATTGTCTAGTTGGATGGCATAATTGAAATAACTGTTGTTGCATAAAAGGATGATTTTTCATCCGTAATTTAAAAGAGATATGTTATTTTTATAAATAATTTTATGTTAAATTTTTATGTAAAGAATTTAAATTATTAAATTTATTGAGTTATATAGATTTATTCTATTTTTGAATTTAAAATGTGAGTGATGATTAAGTTGGAAACAATATAAGGAAGAATCAAATGCACGGATGCAAAGAAACAATGGGCTCTGCAAAATGATCACCACAGATAAACATCAAATACAACATAAAAACTCCTCTAATGCAGAGTAAATCACTCAAAATATTAGAAAATAATTTACTATATCAAGGGAAATTGTTGTCACAAGTAGAACTATACCTTACAAGCTCACACAACTTGAAACTGAGAAACAAGATCAAAGAGGCAAAACACCTCCCTACTAATAGACTTAAACAAATACACCAAAGATGAGAAAAATATTATACTATTGATCTAGCAGTGTTGATCAGAATCGCTTTGCATAGTCCTTGCCAAAGGAGATTATATCTAAACCAATCTATATCAAGAAGCAGAGAGGTAGTAAATTAAGGCGACACACTTCACATTTGAATCTTCTCTTATTAAACTTGGTGATTTGAGGCCACAATCTCTAATTTAAACACATAGAAGATTAGAGCATCTACCTTCTAAAAAGGATCGAAGCATAGAATAATAATAATGAAAACTATAGAAGGAAGAGATAGAAAAGGAGAGGGTGGAAAAAATGAAAATATGCAGAAATAATGGAAAAAGATAACAAAGTAACTAAGGAAGAAAAGATTCTCATAGGGGGGGAAGAAAAGATAAATAAGGAAGAGAAGACTCTCATAAGAGAAAAGAAATGATAAATAAGTAAGGAAGAGAAGACTCTCACAAGAGAAAAAGAAAACTCACACAAAGGAGAAGGGAAAGGAAAAGTGACATTGAATCCAAATGTGGCACTCTCGTAAGGTTTGGTAAATTTCTCACTTAGAAGAATGTTCTAATTTTTGTAAATAAAAATTTAAGTTCATAAATTCAAACGTAGTTTCAATTTATGTTGGTATTTAACGTGTGCGACATGAAAGAGAGAATGAAGTCATGAAAGTACAAATGAGAGTGTAATTGGAAAGTGATAGGATTGAAAAGGAACGGGAAAGAGAAGTTGATATTAGTGAAAGAAAATACAGTTATGTTATTTTTATAATTTTATTTTTAATTAATTTTTATAATATAAATTTTAAATTATTAAATTTATTAAATTTTATAAATTAAATTATAAAAATTATTTGATTTAAGAACACATAAGTAAGGTGTAACTTTTTGATGAGAATAAAAAAGTGAGAATATCTTTATTCAAGTGAGTAATGCTTGGTCGCTTGAACAATGATTGGCGTATGGAGAAAATATGGGAGGAATGCAGTTAAACGAAGAGGCTATGCTTTGTTGACTTGGTTTCTTTCATGTTCCTTGAAATATTATAGATTATTACCCAAATTATTACAGGAATTAGGAATAGGTTTTGTGTCTTTCTCGTCTTATTAATAGTATTTATAAAGGTAATAATATATTTAAATAAATTCTACTCATATTTTATATAAATTCTTATATTCTCTCTCTTCTTTCTCTCTTTTTAAAATTCTTTTTCTTTAAATATGCAGGCGATGTGCAGGTTGCATACCCGCTTCCTGCATACATCCATTATTTTCCTAGTTATACGGGTGTAATTTGTTACGAACCACCACTAACTAACATGCAACTGGCTAACAAACTAGAGGCTTAATTTACTCTTTGTAACGTTACTTCCCTTCCTAAGTATTCTTCTCCTCGTCAATTATAGAAGACTAAAAATAAAAAGAAACCACTTTGAAATTGTACAAAATGCTCCCATAAGCAAGATTGGGATGTCGTTGAAGAACTTGGTAATACTGTCCTGTAAAGTAAGACCTCATATGGGCAGCACCTAGACACGAAGACGCCATCATATCCAAGAGAAGGCTTAGCACCTGAAACCTTTGAAAGAACTCTAGGGCCTTTAATCAACAAAAGTCCTTGTCGCCAAGAACCAATAGATTAGAGCGCAGAGAGATAGAGTGCAAATGAAGGTGAGAGAGGGAGGAGGAGATAAAGAGTTTTGCTGCAAACGATTCTCCGCTGGGTTTGTGTTTGAACTGCATTGTAGAGGCAGAGACGGCGAATGAAGAAAAGGTGAGGCTTATCTCCAAGATCAAGAAAATTGATACTTGAACTAGCAACAAGGATTGCGCTGAATTTTAAGATCTTATTTGCGATCATTGAATTTGGTAATCGAGAATTTACCAGAAGAGAGGAAGAAAGCTTGCCACAGCCATGGCGACGATAAAATTGGAAACTACGAGAATATAAGAGAGAGAGGAAGACTCTATTCTTCGGTTCGTTGTTCATGGAAGCTCTGATATTAACTGTTAAGATCATCACCCAAACTATTACAAAAACTAAGGAATTACACAAGTGTTTGCAATCAGAAAATAAGGGGTGCCTTTCTCATCTTATCCATATTAATAGTGGCTGTAATCTGTTACAATAGATAAGAACCCTTACTAACTATTAACTAACTTTATAACAACTGCTATTTCCTTTGGTTTGTAAAATTACTCCCCCTCTCAAAAAACCTTGTCCTCATGGATTATAGAAGACTGGGAAGGAAAAAAAAGATTGCTTACCATTGCGATGTGTGACGTACTGCACGCGGTTTGTGCTTGTCCCATCACAAAATTTCTTGTGTTGTTGAAACGACACAGAAGTGAAATTTCCCACTTCTTGGTTAGAACCCAAAACTAGTTAAAAGAGAAAATGATGCTCAATCTCATCTTGTACTTGGGGCAGAGAAACATAGGTGGCATGTGAAGAGTCTGAAACCTTTAAGTAAAACAGCCATGTTATTATTAATAAGGTGTTGGTATAGTGGAAACATACTGATTCAGATGAACTATAGCTACTAATGTGCAGGGATTCAAATTCTGCAGAAGACCCTTATTGAAAGAGGAGAAACTGTTAATAATATAATTTTCAAATGGTTACTCACTTAGTCATCATTGAATTCACCTAAAAAATAACTGTTATTCTTATAAAGTAAATTTTATTAAATAATTATTTAAAAGAATCTGAACTATACTTTTTCTTGATTAGGCCAAAAATCACCCTTTGCAGATACCAAAATTATGCTTTGAATTTGTAACAAGAAAGGATTTTGATCTTCTTTTCAACGATACCCATTTCATGAATCAACTTCCAAAGGACCCTTGAAGTTAAAAATTCCATCTTTATTCAAAGGAAGAATAATGGAAATCCTAGAACTCCGTTAAACAAAGAGTGTATCTAAAAAAAATGGTAATTTGAGACTTTATGTTAGTCATTTTGGAGAAGATTGAATGAATGAAACAATGATGAATGGTTTATGAAAATGGGTTGCAATGCTGCAAATCCATGATTGAGCATGGGATGGTGAATATAAAATTAGAAAGTTGTTCTTTGTCGATGTGGCCTTGGATGTGAAGAATATCACGCATCTTGACGACTAAGTTGCAAAGCTATTGATTGTCTACAAGGCAAAGACGGTGAAGGAAGAAAAAGAAAGGAGTATCGCCAAGATCAAGAAAATTGATTCTTAAACTGGCATTGATCCCCCCTTATATTTATACAAAGCCCATTTTATCCTTGACAAGATGTTCATCTTAAGGAGGAGCTCAAATTCCCACCACCAGGGCTAAGGCTGCAAAATCCTTACAAATAATGGGAAAATAGCTTAGAGAGAAAACAAGACCACCCTATCAAATATTTCCATCTTGTCTCGTAAATCTTCGAAATTTACAGCATTTTGTTGAATTTGGCCCTCCAAATCTTCTCAACAATATCAATATTTGCTTGATGTTAGCCTTTGGTGACTCTTCCTCTGCAAAATTCTTTTGGAAGTTCTTTGAGGTTGTTGGTATTACTTCATCCCTTCCTTTGAGCAACTACAGGATTTCCTCAAGCTGCTTGTGGATCTTCTTTTGATTGAAACTCAAAGCATCAAGCTGTTGTTCAAGCAACAACACCCTTTGCTCCAACTGTGATAACTTTGGTTGTTGTTCATGGAAACGTTAGGCTCTGATATCAATTATTAGGATCATCACCTAAACTATCACAAGAACTAAGGAACTTACACAAATGTTTGCAATTAAAAACTGAATGGTACCTTTCTCATCTCATTATCCATGTATATAATGGTTGCATATTTTAAAAGCTTATGGATTTATTGACAAAGATTAAGAGATTTTTTTAATTATTTTTTGATACTTTAAACTTGGATGTAGATTCTTTGATTTTAATATTTAAAGTTAGAAGGTGAAGTAAGAAAGAGAGGCAAAAAAAAAAAAAATTGAAAGTGTTGAAAAATTAATAAAAAAAGAAATTAATAAATTAGATTTAAATATAAAATAGAATAAGATAGCAATAAAGTTATCTAAATCATGTTAGAGTAATGATTTTTGCATATAATTACATAAGAATTACACAATATAGTTGTAAAACACAAACAACAAGTGTTTACTATTTGATCTGGTGTAATCTTTATGCAATATAATTACTTGCATTAACAGTAGTTATTAGAAAATGCCACAAGTTATGTACTCAACTTGTAATCTTGTTACAATAATGACCTCACATAACCAAATTTTAGGTTACTTACTATAGAAGCACTTATTAAAATGTACATCCTAACATTAACTTATTTTAATTTACACTTATATTAATAAAACTTTATTTAAAAGTTTTTATAATACAAGCACTTAATTAAATCATATATCCAAACAAAATGTTAATGTTTTGCCTTTTGTTTTAGCAACTCAGTTTGCCTCACCTGTTCACCTGCTGATTCTTTTACTCGATGGCCAAACAAAATAAAAATTGCATTATGGAATATTATTTTTGTTTGCATTAAATTAAAAATGGTCTTGGCATTTTTAATTATGTGACGACACTTGTTATTATTGTAAAATTTTTTTTCTTTAAAATTTTATATTAAATCTAAAACTTTGTATATTGAAATTTTTTAAAGTAAAATTTTTTTTATCGCTAAGACTAATGCTTGTTAGTTCTAAAATAAGAACTTTAATTTATAAAATAAATTGTAAATAGATAGTTGTTAATACAAAAATTAACAATATAGCTCATTTCATATTTATAAATTATTATTTATTTATTTATATTTTATAATAATATTTACTATACATTTTTTTATTAATGACATCCTACACTATCCAAATGGAATAAGGGTACTTTTGTTCTATCCACATTTCTAAAAGATTCATTTGATACATGAGTTTTTAAGTTAATAATTTAATCATTTTATAATTGTAATTAAGATAATTTAATTTTTTTATTTTTTTGATATAATATAATTCACTAATAATAACCTAAATTTAATTTGTCTCATTGAAATATAATATTATTATTACATGAATTTATCTTTTAATTAAAAAATATTAAAATATATAAAATTATGGTTTAACACTTAAAAATAAATAAATAACTTTTTATTGAATCTTAAACTTTTAAAATAAAAATAAAATTTGATTCATTATCAATTAATTAATCATACTAAAAAGAAAAAACTTGATAAATGATAGATTAATTATTTTAATTATAATTATAAAAAATTAAATTATTTTAATTATAATTATAAAAAATTAAATTACCAAATTGATAAAAGCCTTTTAAAGAAATAGAAGGACAAACATTTTTACTCCCCATCCAAACACAAAAAGGACGGGGTCACGTAGGCGATTAAGTGGTCAGAATAATGACGTTACAATCTGTAGGAATTAGAAAATGTGAGAAATTATATCCTATTTATATTATGTTAATTTATACAAACCGGAGGGCGGCTGTGCACTGTACCTGCAACTCTAGAAGTCGCTTTTGGACCCGGGAACGTTCTGCAAAACCCAGCGAATCTTGCTCTTTCTTACGTTCTAGCAGTAGCAGATTACCCAACCTACAAACCAAGCATTACACTGCTGCATTCTTTGAATTATGGATCCTGAAACAGCCTTAGAACTCGTGAAGCACGGTGTTACACTTCTCCTCCTCGATGTTCCTCAGTACACCCTTGTGGGAATTGATACTCAGGTAATTGATTTTAACTTTAAACAATTACTTTTTTTTTCTTTACTATTTTGTTTGTGGAAAGTTGCTGCTCCGATAAAATAGCAAGCTCATTATACATGAATTTATTAGCCGATTGTTTTTAATCACCAATTTTGAGTTGTCTTATGTTAGATTCAAATTTTTTCTTAATTCTGTGTGAGTTTTCTTAACATAAATTTTGAATTGAGAATAGATGCCTTTATGTTTGGTTGAACCGGAAGTTTCGTTTATGCTATCTAGAGTGAATTATAGTACTTCTCTTGCTTGAGGTGGGAATGGGTGGAGGGTGGAGAGTTCACTTAAAATTATGAAATTTATCTTTGGCTTGTGAAATATTGTAGATTACAGAAGGGCATAATGCAACTGATTGGGAGATTTAGGGATGGAAATTTTGCTCTGATTTCATGTATAGGTACTGTGTAGAGGTTATGCCCTTTAAATTTTTTGTGGAATACCAAATATATATTCTTTTCTTGGTATCTGCAAATTAATTGTAGTGTATCTATGAAATTTGGTAAGAACATCTATCATTGCTGTTGCTTTAAACTCTGTCTAACACGGGAAAATTAAAATTCTTTTCTGCAGATGTTCTCTGTGGGACCTGCTTTTAAGGGTATTAAAATGATTCCTCCGGGTTGTCATTTTGTCTACTATAGCTCCTCAAGCAGGTATGATTGTGCTTCATAATTATCCACACCTAAACTCATCCGCCTTACACAAGCCCTCTTTGTGATCTCTTCTTATTTTGAAGACGCAATCAACAGGAGAAATGCAGGACTAGAGTAATATGTTTGAAGAAACAGTGAGGTTTAGTGGCTGATGGTCAGTAGTGATACGAACTTAATAAGGAAGGAGTTCACAGAGGGATAGGGTGGTGTTGGAGGGAACCATAGAAAATATCCTTGTATACCTTGCTAGAAAAGAGGAAATAAATGAAAAAGAGTTGGTAAGTTTCTGTAGAGTGTACACATAGAAAGTCAAACAGAAAGACTGATAGATGTGTCTGTGTGTGATGATGGAATGTTTTGCTAAGAGCTTCCCTTTGTACTTCGTAAGAAACATATCTTCAGCATCTTTTCAATCTCACATACTATAGTATGACTTTGGGATTTAACTATGAATAATAACATTGGAAGTAATTACTCTTGTACAATATCTCTGTATTATGTCTTACTAATCATTAAATAATAAGCATTATAAACCACTGCTTGTCTGTTGACAGAATAAGTGGTCTTTCCTTCCTTGTGAATGTGTTTTATTTTTCAATTACATGATGCATTATATACTTTTTATTCTTTACATCTTATTTGATGCATTTTTTCATTTTACTTTTTATCATTCATGCAGGGATGGCAAGGAATTCTCACCGATTATTGGATTCTTTGTTGATGTTGGCCCTTCAGAGGTTTGAAAACAATATCTCTATATCATCTACTAAAAGTCAAATGTTTTCATTCACTAAGCTTCGTTTAAATCTATTTTTAGTTCAAAATTATGATTTGTACCGTATCTTAATTTTGTAATCAGTTTTTCACTTGTTATTTGAAAAAAAAAAAAAAGTGCAGTTTTGGATTGGGGTTGGGTACAAACTTGATCAATTATGGGTTGTCCCTCCAAGGTCTTGATAATCAATATATATGGTGATCCACCAAAATTTATATTTGTTTTCATTTTCGTCAATATTCCATTCAATCTCTTTATCATCTCTTTATTCAGATATTCTTATGGTTATTACATATTAACATTATGTATGCTTATCCAACTAACATTGACAAACAAAAGCAATGTTGTGCATAGGTTGGGGTATTCCTTTTTTCTTTTTTCTTTTTTTTCAGGTTTTAGTGGGGAGGGGGAATGTGGGGGCGGGGTGAGCTTACGTTTCATTAGTAAGCATTATCTTTATGCTTTGAAAGGTGATTTGGGATTGTCTTGCATGCACTGTGGTTTATTGATGGGTCCTTCAATGAATAAATGCATGATACTTTGTTTCCTTATTGCCAAATGGAAAACACCCATGATATGTGAAAGACTGAAGATACAAAAAAAGGTAGTTTTAAATATCAATCTGTTCTGACATTATTAATTTGGGGTAGTTTTGGTAAAAGAAATCACAGTTACTGAAATTATTCCTGTTTTAAAACCTAGAAAGTTGTCCAACTAGATTATTTGTTTGCTAAATGACAATGATATAAATATAGAACTGTCTGCAGTTATTGCCTCAAAGATTGTGTTGTTATGCAGTCTTCATTTTGAAAATTTATGTTACATACACAGTTACTTGAACCTGTTTGTGATCCAAGCATCTGCAAAGTATGAGAACACAGACATTAAAAAATTTTTATCTCAAAGGTCTCAAGTGCGAAACTATAATTATTTGTTTTATGTCTCATGGCCACACAGGTAATTGTTCGTAAATGGGATCAACAAGAGGAAAGGTTGGTCAAAGTATCTGAAGAAGAGGTATGCATTTAAGCTTTATAATATGTATACAAGTCTAAATTATATTTATGTACTTAATCGTCCTACTCAAATAAAAAAAAAGGATAGTTATTAGAATGTATAATACATTCTCTTGATGCATAAGGATTCAGTGTGTGGCAGAGATACTGTTAAATGGTATTAATGCTCAACCAAAGATAGTAGATGGAGGCTATATGATGATTTATATTCTGTTTCTTGTGGTAGGACGTTTTAAAATAGAATATATTTCTTAATTACATTTCCATCTTGCAAGGGAATACCATCTGATTCTGACCATTGGTCAGTATGCTTGGTTTCATTGTTTGGTATAATGTTTATTGTTACATGTGAGATTCACAAGACAAGAGAAACTTGGACAGTTGGACTGCATAATTGCCTTAAAAAGTGAAGGGGCACAATTGGATATCTTTGTAACCATGGAGATGTAATTGAAAGATAATGTGATTCAAACCACTAGGTTTATCATTTTTTGCTGTTGATCTCATTGACTAGAGCAAGCTTGACTTGCTCCAGTCCAGATTTCATTGTATCTGAGATAATTTAAGATGATGTTTAACTCTAATACCTTGTATTAATAACAAATACTCAGAATAGTCGTTGACATTTACTTATTATCATCTGGTGATGTTTGAAAGTTTATTAAAACTATGATTTGTAAACTTAAAAAGTATAGTTGTGTGATCTTAAATATGCATTGAAAACCAACTTACTGCTTTGTTTGTTTTGGTCTATGGTGGCACACAAAATCCTATTAATGTATTATGTTGGAGCCAGAGAAACCAAGATGCTATCACCATAATATAAAAATCCAAAATCCAAGCAGGCCAAGGTGACTTTGGGCTGCATCACTGGTACAAGCAGTATGGGCTTTAGGCTCCTTCTTTTTAGTTATGAAAACCATTTTAGAATTTTCAATAAATTCATAAGTCTATACAGTTAAATTTTAACTCTATGCACTAGAATTTATGATATTTATTTAATTTTTTTCCTTCAATTTCTGGGTCTAGGAAGAAAGATATCATCGAGGAGTTAAAAACTTGGAGTTTGACAAACATCTTGGACCTTACAATCTTAACCAATACGGTGACTGGAAGCGATTATCTAATTTTATCACAAAGAGCATCATTGAATGCCTAGGTGTGCTATTTGCTTAACTGGAATGCTCTTTGTCTAACTATGAAATAGTTCAATAATTGTGGGCCTTCCCCTGATATGCTGTTTTCCACAAATACTGAATTTTGAAATTGTTACTTTATTATCAGAGCCTATTGGAGGGGAAATTACTGTTACATGTGAGAATGAGATGTTGATAAACGGTCCTAAGACACAAACAGAGAAAGCACTAGATGAGCAACTGAAGGCTGGTAAGTTTGCAACATCTGTTGATAGGTCTCAGAGGAAAGGATGTTACTATACATCTATTCCCCGTATCATAAAACATAAGGGGATTCAAGGACAAGAGCTTACTTCTTTGAATCTTGATAAGGTATGCATTTATGCACTTATTATTGAACATTAGCTTGTAACCCCCGCAATGGAGGTGAGAAACATTCTTATTTTTTTAGAAGATTATCTTTTTCTGTAAAAATTTAAACTCAATTCATGATAAATAATGTTTCCATGATCATTGTTCTATATAAAATTAGATTAGGATATACACATACCTTTTATATCAAGGGATACAGTCCAATCAGAAAATAACTAAGAAGGAGGGTAAAATTTTAACATGATAATTAACTGATAAATTTTTTAGATATGATAAATACCTTCTTTTTCATACTACTGGAAACTGAAACACCTGTATATATATTGTACACACGGAGAGATTCGGTTTCCAAAAATAATTTTGCAAGTAACCTTAACATTTTAGCCCATTCATTGTCTGTTCAGACACAATTGTTAGAAACTCTACTGGCAAAAGATTATGGAGGTTCTGAAGAATTGCTTCTTGGAGAACTGCAGTTTGCTTTTATTGCCTTTCTGGTATTGCAGATTGAATGTGATTTGCTTTCTATATTTATTGGTAACATTGGATCCAATATGACATTTTGAAATGGTGCAGATGGGGCAATCACTTGAAGCATTTTTCCAGTGGAAGTCCTTGATTAGCCTTTTGTTTGGCTGTACTGAAGCGGTAAATATTTCTCTCTAGTCATATTTTGATTGAGCAATGCATGAAGCAACTTTCAGCATAGATGAGTTTCATGTTTATTCTATGTGTGCTTGTTTCTGTTTCCAACTCACAAGTAACAAGGTAATAATACTGAACTGTAAATGCTAAAAAAAAAAAAAAAAACCTGTATATGAAGTTATTGTTTGAAGTTATTTGATAGATCTATACAAGTAAAGACAACAATTAGTTACACAAGTTCATAATATGACTTGCAT
Source organism: Dicorynia guianensis (assembly GCA_037013595.1). Lineage (NCBI taxonomy): Eukaryota > Viridiplantae > Streptophyta > Magnoliopsida > Fabales > Fabaceae > Dicorynia > Dicorynia guianensis. Next base: position 14,340,587 of record JASUAB010000002.1, on the reverse strand, counting down.
TGGTTAACAGTCCAGTTCCCTAAGTTAGAACTAATCGTAATCGTACATAAGCCATTAATATTTGTGGTATTAGTCTTGTAAAATCACATCTTGGTGTAGACCCCTAATTTTGTCCAGACCTCAAAAATAAAATGGGTATTTACTTTTTAAAAAAATAAAATTATGCTTAAAGTTGAAAAACTTTTGGGATTAAAATAGCCCAAGGTGAAAGGGGTTTTTTTAAAGGGCATTTTTAACCATTAAATTATATGAGAATAATAATAAAATTTTTAATTAAAAAATATTTGCTTTGGTCTCAGTTTGGACCAAAAGCACAAACCAAGACCAGTCCTTTTGCATCGATTTAAAGTCCCTAGAGTGCACTGTGAAATGGAGAAGATGGACAAAGCAAAGTAAGGAGACAACAAGCTCGCCAAAATCCAATTATGCCACCTTCATTTAATGCATCCAAAGCTTGAAGAAAACACAATGATGGGTGTTGGAGATATTTTCTAGCTGAAGTGAAAAGGGCGGGAATGGAGAGAACGAAGAGGGATCAAGAGCTCTATTTAAGGGGCTTCTTGGTTTGTTTTGGAAAAACAAGGAAAGAACGGGAGGAGCCAAGGAAAAATACTGAGTTAGTGTTGCAAAAGTTAAGAAAAATAGAGAGAGCCGAGAGAAGTAAAACGCTTGAGAGTGAAAAAGCAAAACAGTGAGTTAGAGAAAACAAAGAACCTGAGAAAGAGTGAAATAACACTTAAGGCCAAGAGCAACCAAAAAAAGAGAGGGAGTATAAGAGCAAAAGTTCGTGGAGAGAAGCAAAGAGTGTACGATTGAGATACGTACATTCCATGCCAAGTCTCTCGTTATTCTTTGCTAAGTCTCTTGGTAACTCCCTGTTTTTCCTTATGTCTGTGTTATGGTTTGGTATTTTTGGATTGGTCTTACTGCATTGAGGCATAAGTGAGTCCTGGGTGAAGCTTTAAGCTTTGCATGTGTTGGGTATCCTTTTGAAGTGGAGTGCAGTGGCCATCATGAAGACTAGAGAGTAGGTCACGCTTGTCTCTTAGTTTGACAGTGCTGCCACTGGGCAGCATCAGTCTCTGGCATGGCAGTGGCGTGTGCCATGAAGCCACTAGGCTTGGGACTCCTTCATAATTGCACCCGATGCACCCAATAATTTCCCACTCAAAAATAAATAAAAAACAAAAAATATTTTAAAAAAATAAAATAAAATATGTAGTTGGAATCAGAAATTTTTTTGAGAATTTTCAGTGCTAGTTTGAAAAATTTTTTATGAAAATTGTGAAATGTAATTGTATTATTTTTGTCATTTCTTTTTGTTTCAGGAAAATATAGAAAAAATCCCTTAGGCAAAAAATCATTTCGATTTCATAATTTAATTTAACAAAACTAGTATTATTTTTCAGAAAATTTTGAAGTCCAACAAAAGAGGATCATAAAGTTTAACAGTATTACTTTTTAAATACATGATTAATTAACCTTTTAAAAAAAGTGAAAGTGACTTTTTGCATGGAGGCTGCCACAGCTTGGGCCAAGTATGCAAACCGTGGCCACTCCTTATCATCATTATATATAAAAAGAAAAAAAGTGAAAGTGACTTTTTTCCATGGAGGCGGCCACGGCTTGGGCCAAGTGCCCAAATCATGATCACTCCTTATCTTCATATAAAAAAAAAGAAAAAAACTTTCGTTTTAAAATAAACTAAGAAGGCCATAGGTTGGGCCTTGTCAAGCCCAACTGTGGCCTCTTCTTGTTTGGCCTATAGTTAGGCCTTTTTCTTGAAAATAAAATGGGCCATGGATTTTTGTATGAATTAAATTTAACTTGATTTGGGTTTAATATTCATGCTTTAGTGATCTCAGTTTTATTTTAATTATTTTCTTAGTTTGTTAAATTTATATTGAATGTAGAAAATATTGAAACATTTGTGTTTGTGTTTCATTTAATTTTATTGCTTGATTATATTATTTTTAAATTTCTTTCAAGTTGAACGTGAGAAATTTGGGGATTGTCAAACTCTTGGAGATGAATTTTTGGAATAAAAATAAACTTTTTTGAAAGTTACTAATTTTTATTCCAAAGTTCAAGGAAAGGGTTAGAAATATGCAATTCTCAAAATTGCTAGTCTATGGCTCAACATTTTCAAACCCTAAGCTTTCTCAAGAATGGTCATTGGTGCATTGGCAAAAGCGATCACAACTAATTTTGAGGGAATTACGTTAAGAATTATGTTAGAGAAATTGGCATAAGTTACTTAACGTGACTAACATCCTTACCTTGAAGTCTGATACCCTTTCTTGAGAATCTTACATACTTTTTTGAGAACCACGATTCCCCAAGCCCAACAATGCACGCAGTTGGCGAAAGCAACCGCTGTAGCCCTTTCTCAAAATAATTACATTATAGGTTACGTTGGAGAAATCAAAGGGATCTCTCTAACGTAACTATCACAAATCGATGCTCCTTAAAGCACTAATTTATTCTAAATCTTTGACTTTTCCCGACAATAGTTGTTAGTATGATTGGCAAAAGCGATCACTGTTAACTATCGCAAGGGTAATCGCATTGTAAGTTGTGTTGGACAAATTGACAAAATTCCTATGACGTAATACAAATTCACCTCGCCCCAAAATTCCCACAAAATCGAGAAATAAAACTTGAAAACCCTAGTCAAGCTAGGTATTTCTTAAACCCCAATCTAGTTAGGTCAAACCTTAGTTAAACTAGGTACTTTCTTAAAATCCCAATAGTCAAGCCTTAGTCAAGCTAGGTAGTCAATCTCAATGTAAGTCTTCGACAATTCAAGCATCAAACTTTTCCCTTTTTACATTAATTGCTAAATGCCACTTATTAGTAGTATTAATCATGAAGTATGCTTGATCACATGTAAAAGTCACAATGAGACAAACAAGAATTAAAAAAAAAAAAAATTTGTTTTAGGCAAGATCAAAGCACGGTTTGAAATTAAAAAACAATAAAACACTAACATGGTACTGAAAGGACGTCATAGGGATGCTAATACTTTCTCTACATGTAACCAACCTCTGAACCCAATTTTTGCAATGCAGACCTATTTTTTGGTGTCCAATTTTACCACTTAATTTAGATCGGTGGCGACTCCAATTTTCTAAAAATTTCAAACTTTCACCATATTTTCCAAAATCCCACATTTTCCCAAATCCCCTCTTTTTGGTCATCACTCTGTATCAGGATGTCGACTCTTGGTGAAGTCAAGTGTTTCTTTGTGACTTGCTTGGATTCTTATTAAATTAATATTTATCCATATGGACCTTGCTCTATGTACAATTGATATTTGATGTTTCTCTGCAAATTAATGGTATGAACAATTTCAGAATTCAAAGTCAAGAGTGATAATATTTATATTTTGGTTAAACCCAAGCATATGGATTTTGAGTGGGACTATACTGTTGACTGTACTGTTGAGGTTTATGGAGCCCTTTGACCCGAGGAATATGAGTTTCTTATTATCAAGATGATATAGATATCATGAATTTCAAGGTACTTTTATTTGGGTGGCATTTTAAACCTAGTATGCATGACTTGATTTTCTTATAAAGTTACTGAGTGAAAACTGAAACTGATTATATTTTCAACCTGAAGACGACAGGATAACTTGTTTTTAAATAAAATCTAAGCACCGTTGTTTCTAAATTGAGCATACCAGGTAATGATCTAAAGCTGAGATGTTACTAGTGCAAGGGCGTCTCACTTACCTGAAATTTCTGCCCTATTTCTTTTAGTTTATGCTTTTTGGTACTCAGCATTATTATCATCTTAAGTAGTTCTAAAGGAAGCGCCCAAGATTAGAGCTCCTACAGAAGCAAACAATTTATTCAACATAACTGACATTAATTCATAATCTTCCTAAGTAGTGCTATTTATCTCGTCTGTTCATCTACAACTGTGCTTATGACTGTTTTGCCAATGACATCTACAAAGTTCCCAACTTTTGTCATCATTTTACTTTCAGTGTTGTGGGCACTTGGTTATGCTAAAGAGTAAATAGTCTTAATAATTGCTGTGTTCATGTGCTTTCTGATAGTTGCACGTTCAGTTTTTTGAACTTGGGTCAGCTTATTCAGTTCCTTCCAACTTTGATCTGTGGGCGTTACCATTTTGCCTTCACATCTTCTGCTGGTGCCTTTCTATTGTGTCAGGTTTTTGTTGCAGTTCACATGATAGATTAAGTTTTCCCATTGCCGTAATTATTGCAAACATGATGACAATCATCATTTTTGGGCTTGCACAGAGATTTATTCAATATTCTTTTGTATAAGCAGTTACTACATCTTTCTTGGGACATTGGGTAGGTTGTGACTACATATGAATACATGATATATGTTAAGATATTTAACAAGTATGCTATTATTTGGGGCTGAATCATCTTGAAGTTGTATTGCTGAATAGTTATTTATTTTTCAGTACTAAAATTTGCACAAATAAACTCTACGCATTCTCTATGAGAAATTGAAAAAAAAGAGAGAGAAAAACTAAATAGTATTGTATTGAAATATTGAGAGTGTGTACAAGGCTCATACTGTTAGGTCCTATCTATATAGGAAATTATGGGTCATGGGCCTGTTTACAACTCTAAACTTAATAATAAGAAACAAGACTATAATAGGAAATTAAGCATAAATAGGAAACTAATCCTATAATTTTCAATATGCCTCCCAAGTTAGAGCATATATGATAGATATGCAAGCTTGTTACATAGAAAATAAAAGTGAAAAATACTTAAAAAGACATAGATAGCCTAAAACAACTATGGTAACATATGAAAAGCAAAGATGACAGACGGCATGTGCATAAATGATATTCCAAGAATAGCATGCAAAGTCTTAGTGTCTCAAAACAACAACCAAGAATATTAGATCTGAGTTTGGATATACCAGATTTGAGTTTGTAATATAATCTGAGTTTGAAAATTTAGATTTGATTTTGGACATATATATCATATCTAAGGCTGGGATAAATTGAGATACTAGGAATATCAAACAATTTTGGTAACAGATGAACTAGGACTTGACACCAATTGGATACAAGGGAGACTTCATAACCCAAAAAACAATGATAAATGGGAAAAAGCTAAGGAATTAGAACATCTGACTAGACAGTAACAGTGACAGGGAAGAGAAAGAAAAATGCTGCGAAGGAGAGAGATGCAACGGAAAAGGGAGAGAGGGCCTCAATAAGGTTGGGCATCGCTGGTGAGGAGTTGAGACTCCTCATCAATGGTGGTAAGGGTTTCCTTTAGCAGTGACTAGGTTTTTCTCTCACTAGGCATTGATACTATGTGAGAAATTGAGAGGAAAGAGAGAGAAAAATCAATAGTATTATATTGAAATATTGAGAGTGCATACAAGACTTATACCATTAAGTTCTATTTATATAGGAAACTATGGCTTGTCTACAACCTTAAAGTTAATAATAAGAAACAGGTCAATAATAAGAAATTAAACATAAATAAGAAACTAATCCTATATATTCAATACTCTCACCCCCCCTCCCCTCCCTTTTTCTCTCTGCTCTCAAATTTTGTTTTTGTACATGCCAGTGTTGTCAATAGCGCCAGATAGCGCTCGCTATCGCACATAGCGCAGTGCTATGACACTGAGCGCTACACTATGCGCCATAGCGTAGCGCCATCCGGATAGCGCACCATAGCGTGCGCTATCCGGCGCTATAGCGCGACGTAGCGCGCGCTATAGCGTAGCAAGAGGATACAACGGTCGGCAACGGTAACATGCTGGAACTTTTTAAGTGTCGAGACTTGGCCCGTATGCCTCGCATGAAACTTTCGAACCTTCTTTGCTATCAACCACTCTCGACTCATCGCAGCTGTGCTCTCTGTTCTGTTCTGTTCTTGAACGTTTTGCTCTCATTGGGTCGCAACTTTTGGTTGAAGTAGGAGTCTCACCACGATCACAGCTTCTGGTCGCACCACTGCTGTTCTGTTCTGTTCTCGAACGTTTTGCTATCATTGGATCGCAACTTCTGGTTGAATTAGGACCCTCAACACCAATTGTAGCTTCTGGTCGAACCACCACCGCTCCCTGTTCTGTTCTGTTCTCGATTCTTTTGCCATCATTGGCTTGCAACTTCGTTGCTAGCGAAGGTAAACAACCAAAGCTCTCACTCCACTTTTGACTCTGTTTCGGTCCCTGTTCTGTTTCCTTTTCGATCCTTTTGTGATATTTGGTCCGCTGTTCTGGTTTGACTCTGTTTCGGTCCCTGCTCTGTTTCGTTCTCCATCCTTTTGTTATTTGGTCTGCTGTTCTGGTTTATCTTAAATAAAATTATTTGTTTTTATATTTTATGAAGTCAATCTCTTTTGTGGAGCCCAAAGTAAATTTGGACGCATGCTGCTAATGTCCGTCCCTAAATAGAACTTTATGATATATGGTACTGTTGGGACACATGCTGCTAATATTAAAATTAAATAAATATATAAATATAATATATAATATAATTAAATAAATATAATTAAAATATAATTAAATAAATATAATATAAAAATTATAAAAAATTATAAAAAATAAATATAATATAAAATTTAAATAATAATCAAAAATAAAAAGACTTCTATTTCACTATTTCATTTATATATATATATGATATATATATGAAATCAAAATAAATAAAATAGGAAACCCACCTAAAAAAAAAATGAATATTATTAGGGAATACTTGGGCAGAAATGGACTTATTTTTTGTTAAAATTTGTCCATCCAAAGTAAATTTCAATGTCAGGCAGACAGAAACCATGTTGTTGCTTCATTCCATTTACTCATTTCATAGTTTTATCGGAAATTTATTCTTTTATAATGTTTAGAGGCTTTAGCCTTAGACTCTTGATAAAATTTATCTTTTTAATATTAAACTTATTATTTGAAATATTGAATTGTGATTACAAATTAAGTTATTTCATGTTTGTCATATTTTTTAAGTTGTTTTTTTATATATTTTTGTTATTTAGGTTATATTACATATATAAATATATATATATATATTTATATATGTAATATAATTGCGCTATAGTTCAAATAGCAGTGCGCTATGCGCTATGTCGCAATGACTCCAAGCGCTATAAGTGCGCTATTCGCTATTGACAACTATGGTACATGCAAACAGCATTTATCATTTACTTTATTTTTTAATATATGTTCATAAATTGTCTAATCTTTTGCAGCCTTTCCACACGCGAAGTCAATTGTTCATAAAGGTAAACTTTAAAACTGCTGTATTTTGTTTTGGTCAGTTTACAATTTCTTTATGACTTCAAAGCCAAAAGACTTAAAACGCATCTAAATTTGGATTAAACGAACGATGCACAAAATCTTATGACTTCTTATTTGTCCAACTCTTTTTAACATTGCTAAAATGGACTTTCAACTTTTACAATTTGGCATGGGACATGGGGACTGGGGGGAAGAAAATTAAGTTCTGTTGAGTTGACAATGTTTCAGCAATAGGTCTGACATGCGTTTTGATATTGATATATGTATGTACAGACATCACTCATCTGATCAAAGAAAAATGTGTAACAATTGAAGAAGAAAGTGCATTTATGTGAACATATTTTGGGTGGCTGCAAAATGTCTGAAGTATAGTTATACTATTATAATGCCAAAACATGGATTTGATATTTAGTTCCTCCTCAGTATACAAGTCTATCCTAAAAAATAGGGAATTAATGATAGTGGGTAGTAACTAAGACTTCCTAGTCCAAACTTCTTACACTATTTTTCTACAATAAAGTGGAATTACATACATGCGGTGAGCAGCAAGACACGAGTTTTTCTAATTCTATATTGTTTAAAAGTTCTTTATTTAGCACATGATTTAATAATTTCTTCCCAAACTATTAGGTATTATGTAAGTTATTGCTCATCTAGTTATGTATGTCTCAAACTGGCTGATTTTATTTGGGATATGATGTGACAGCTTGTAAAGTTCAGTATATTTTTGGGATCTATGTTCAATGATGGTCAGCATACAATGCTCGTTCCACTCTTGATTGCTCTCCTATTTTTGCCTCACTGAACTGATATCTTAAACTGTGCTCTCATAGTTCATCAAGGTCATCTATTATCAACTTAAATGTGGACTACAGAAAGATAGAGTGGATGAAACAGGACCGGCATTGTTGGATGATTCTTGGTTTTCTTCTGATAGCTTTTTGCACCATCTTTGTAAGGTAGTTGCTGATTTTATGAAGTCAATATATAAGTGCACTAACTTGCTCTGTTACCTGTCTTACTTATTTGAACACAACTGTGTCTGTGCTTATTCTGATCAATTCTAGGTTTTACTTGAGAAGGAAATATTAATATTGCACAGCTCATTAGAAGATATAATTTTGAAAGACTAAAACTATAATTGCTGGATATCAAGAAAATTAAAATTGAAGTGCCAAAAAAGAAATACATAAACAAGGATTATGGAGGCAAGCACGTCATTATACACACACAAACTAGATTTAGACAGATGTGCTGCATGTGATATTTAACAGAAGCATTAATTAAAAGTAATTTGGTAAAGAAAATTTTAGAAAAGATGAAAAACATTAGTAAAGAAGGTATTAAATTATAGTGGTAAAATTAAATAAAAGAGTTTAAGAGATAAGATTAAATTCTAATAGGAAAGGATTTGATAAATTTTAAGATAACTTAAATTAAATTTATAATTAAAAGGTAATTTATTAAATAAAACTTTCAAAATGGGTATTATAGGCAAATTCAATGATTTGCCTTCTTTTCTTTATATAATACAATAGCCCAATATTATTGAATAAGCTATACACTCCAGAAAAAACCAAAAGAAAAAATTTGAGGCGGGTGGGTTGAGAAGCCAAGACATGGATCTGCAAGGAGAAGAATATAAGTTTTCGTTGAAGTTGTATAATCATTTTGGTGGTTCCTCATCAGCTTAACCATTGGTGAAATGGCTGTCAAATGTGTTAAAGCTTTTCAAATTGGAGCTTTCTTTGCCTACTGAACATCCAATTCCCCACAGACTTGGGCATGGCTGATCCTATCCCAAATAAAGAAAACTATTCATCAACATAACATAAAGAGCTACGTGTCTCTTCTCTTTTTGTCCAGCATACACATATAATGCCAGCTAATAGACAATAATTAAGTTATTCATTTTCTAAGGCTTTCTGTTATAGAGATCTTTCAGAACTAATACAAACGTAAAGATGTTTTCCAGAAACTCAAGCTTTTTAAATTCTTGTCTAGGGGGCCAAGTCAAGATAAATGGGGTTAAACTCCCCATTCTATTCACTTAGATGGTCATTCTCCTCACTAGATTGGTTCAATTTCACGGAATCGAAAAAAAGAATATATTAGACAATGCCTAGGATTTTGATTCCTATTAACAAATTTGCAAAAATTTTGGCTGCTTCAGCTAATACTCATTGAATCTTTTTTTTTTTTTTATAACAATGTCCAAATACTTATATGATAAACTGAGTTCATGTCAATTTATGTCTTATGGCTGTTTTGGATTTGCAGGATTTCTTTTCACTGGTGCAAGATGCCTCACTAGTTGACGGAGATCTTTTGTCATGGGTATGAGCATTGTCTTTATTATGTAATGGAAACATATGGGCTTTCTTTATATTCTACAAATAGAAAATTATTGCATAGCTTGATGATGTAATAGCTATGTCTGATGGACGTTTTAGAAGTGGCCAAGTGGTGAGGACTTTGGATAATTTGCAGGAGGCTAGGGTTTGGAACTCCGTGCTATGATTGTACCCAAAAAATAAATAAAAATAAAGATAGTCTTTGGTCAGCATGTAAGTGATAAGAAAAATAAAAAAAAAAATTAATATATAATAATCAAATATGCAATAGAAAACGGTTCAAAACTTACTCTTTTAGCCTAGAGGACTTTAGTTACATTTCAGAATATAAGTACTTTATTAGCTAACACTGAACCATTATTGGCTACTGCCAGTTGCCTTTCACCATTGATATTCCCCAACTACACAATCATCTAGCTCTAACTACCATTTTGAATAGTTGATATGTCTACTGATGTACTGTGGTGATAAGTGAATCTTAGGAATGGTAATGGGGTGGGGTGAGAGCGAAGAGTGGTCCCCCATTCCTTGACCCCAAGGAAAAATTTTTTCCTTGTCCCTGCCCCAAACCTGAGGGTGGGGAAAATTTTTTCCCAATCCTCATGGGGATCCAAAATTTAAAATTTTTGGGCAAAATCCATAAAACTTTTCTGCACTTTACCTCATGTACAGAAAACCTCCCCATGCTTCCAATTGCACGAAATAAATCCTTGCATTTTGCACATTCTGCAAATAACGCACCCAACCCCCTCTATCCCAAACTGTTTGGACCTCCATTAGTTGGTAAAAAATGCACATTGTTCACTGCTGTTTAGTCTGAAAATCTGACACCCAATTCCCATAGAACCCTAACCCTAATTCAACCCTAAGAGCATCCAAGCTCACAGAAGCTTCCTCTTTTTTCTGTCTAATAATTAATTATGTATCATATTTGAATCCATATCCAAGTATGGCGGTGGTTCATTCTTCACTGATATCCCAGAACTGGATGCAAAAGACATCTGAGAAGCTGGATCATTCCCAGGAAATGTCAAACTCAAAAGAAGTTGGAACAGCACCATTTGCGTTAACACTAGCTTTATCATCAACCTTGGCTGCTGAATCACTAATGCACGGGGAAGACATTGGAGTAGGGTTTTGCCACTGTGGAAGAGGAGCAACCAAAGTGTCTGCAGCAAAGGACCAGCCTTTGTTACACTGTGCAGTAATCTTCCTTTCTGAGGCAATGTTTTCCCCCAAGTTAATTTATCAATAACTACTGAAGCACTATCCATTCCAATATCTCTTGAAGGGCCTACTTCTGCTTTGATTCAGCTATTCTTGTGTGGAAAAACCCATAGAAGAGTGCCCGTCTTCTGTTTGAGAATTTGCTAAGGATAAATCATATGAATGGTAAGATGAAGCTTTGGACTTGGAGCTCTTATCTGATTCTTTGGTGCTTGACAATGGTTTCAATCTGTGGGGGACTTGTCGCTGTGATTGCAGTTGTGACATAGATTTGGGTTATGGTTTTGTGGGAATTGGGTGAGATTTTCAGACTGAACAGCAGTGAATGACATGCATTTTTTGGCCAACTAACGGAGGTCCAAACGGTTTGGGATGAAGGGGGGTTATTTGCACAATGTGCAAAGTGTAAGGTTTTATTTGATACAATTAGAAGGATGGGGTTTTCTACATATGAGGTAAAGTGCAAGGGTGTTTTATGTGATTTGCTCAAAATTTTTGAAATAAAATGTTTGAATATGAATAAATTAAATATTATTTATTTTTTGAATATTAATTATATATGTAATTATTATTTACCCTTTATATTGTACACTATTTAACTATTATACAAGGGTATTATAATAAATTTTTATTTCAAAGTCGTTGTGGGGCAAGGAATGAGATCTCCACTTCCGACCTTGAAATTGTCTTTCCGCCCTCGCCCCTGCCTCCATGGGGAGAAATCGCCCCTGCACCCCCACGCAGGCCTTGTCCCCTAGCTGAGATCAGAGATTCACCACAGATCCCCACCCAACCAGGAAAAATTGCAATCCCTACAATGATGTAGAACCTATGATGATTGGTGGTGGTTGTTTTTAGCAACTTAAGATTATCTGTATTATAGCTTGTTTGGTCTAACTTTTGGCAGCCCCCAAAAGTGGTTCTGCCTGCCAAAATCAGTAGAGATGCTACAATTCGTAGCTTCTGTGAGAATCACTCATAGCTGTTGTTAATGTTTATCATGATCTGTTCACCACAAATAACTGCCAATGATTGATAGACTCTATTCATTTGCCCTCTTGCCATAATAGTTTGGACTATTTGACACATCATGTCAATGAACAACAATAATAACAAATAAAGCCCTATCATATTAGATGGGGTTGACTACATAGATCCAATAATCCCATTGAGTTCTATCAAAAACTACATTTCTAGAAATGTCATTTAGCATAAGAACTCTTAATAACCTTTTCAAGTGTCTTTTTTGGTCTTTCTTTTACCCTTTTTATTGTGCTAATATTATTTGATCGACTTCTCTCACTGGGGTCTCTAACAAGGTCTCCTTGGTATATACCAAAACCACCTTGAGTAAGTTTTCATCATTTTTTTTTTCAATACGTGCAACACTAACTTTCTCCCAAATACAAACATTCTAAATCTTTCTTTGTCTTGTATGTTCACACATCCATCTCAACATTCTAATAGGACTCAAGAACAAATAGAGAGATTTTGTATTAAACTAATCAAAAGAGCAATGGAGATCAGGAACAGTCCTCCCAATATATCCAAGAAAGAAAACAAGGGAAAAGATAAACTAAGAGTATAAGAAGGAAAATGATTTCCCCTAGGCCTCTTCCCAGGGAGATTCCCCTTGCTGAAGTTTACCTCAGCCCCCAGAGTTATTGCTCCTAACCCAAAAGTTCTACTAAAAATTGACCTACCTTTCCTCCAAGCCTTACTAACCCTACATACAATTCTAACTAACTACTGCCAGCTGTCCTTCCACTGCCCTGGGTTGATTCTAAGGCCCTTTTGGGCTCTTGGCCCACATTACCAGCTCTTTTAGCCCTTAGGTTCCTAGCACATTCTCATCTTTGTTCTCCCATTTTTTGCCCTTGTTGGTCCTTCAATACCTAACATTCACTACCTAGAGTATAGTTGGTTGTATTATAGTTCGATAAAATTTTCCTTTAAGCTTGATTGGTATTTTGTAGTCACAAATGACTCTTAAGGCATTTATCCGTTGCAACCACCTAACTTGTACCCTGTATGGCATTCCCATCAATCTCCATCATTTTGTAAGGTTAATATTTGTGTAAATTCTTTTTTCTTATCCATGCTCACTCCTTCAAACTAGAAATTCAAAGCTTCTTCCAAGGTCAAGCCTTCAATTTGGACAGTTCTCTCTCCTGATATGCATATCATTTGTGGTTTTAACTCTAAAATGGTTGTTCATTTGCTTTTACATTGTCTTACAGCAAGAATCATATGTAGTAGATAAGATTATTTCGTACTTTGGTGAATGATGGGAGTCTTCTTAAATTGGAACATCATCTTCTGACCAACTTCTGGGGTTTTGGTGGGAATAACAAGGGAAGGGCTTTATTGTGATGTGTTATGTATGATGTTCTTTGGTGTATTTGCCTAAAGCAAGATGCTCATATCTGAAAGAACTCCTCTAATCCCTCAGGTCTAATTTGGGACAGGATAGTTTTTATGGCCTGTCTGCGGTGTTCATCCCATGGTCCTTTCAGGGGAGTCTTTCTCTCAGACATGCAAAAGCAATGGGGAGCTCTTTTGTTTTGACGAATTTTCTGTTTCTTAAAATCTTTCATCTTTTTCTAAGCAGAGGAGCATATTAGGAAATTTCAGATAACGACTCATTTGTACAATCCTAGCATATTTTAATTTTTATCTTATTTTAATTGGAAACCTAGCTATTTCTCAATTGAATGAAATCACAGTTAGAATTGCTATCCGAGTTTTGTATGATACTATTACATAAAAATTTGTGAGTGAGGACTCGTTCCAAATTATATGTGAACTTGTTTCTCAGATATTAGATTATGCGAAGTCTAAGGTTCTTAATATAATTAGTATATAGATTACCTGTCTGACAAAGTTTGAATGGTATGAAATTTTTTGCAGCATTTGGTGCTAGCTACAATATTTTGACTTCGAGTAAAAATATTTTAACGTACTCCTTGCAGACAAGGAAATTAAAGGAGCTATTGGAGAGCAATCTTGGGTGGGATTTTCAGCAGAACAGTGCTGTTGATGGGATTTATTTTGAAGAAAATGATGAGGTCAGTGTATACGTCTCTCTCTCTCTCTCTCTCTCTCTCTCTCTCTCTCTCTCTCTCTCTCTCTCTCTCTCCTGTTCCCACTTTCTCCCTCCTTTCTTTTTAATCTTTGCACTTGTCAGTGCGTTCACTGACCTTACTAATCGCTTAATTTGCAGTTTGCTCCTGTAGTTGAGATGTTGGATGATGAAGCTTCGGCAGTTTAGGAACATGAATTATATCCTTTCGACTTTAATAGGTGCATCTGGGGTATTAAATCATGAGTATTCTGTAAATTTGCAAGGACTTTGCGCTTAGCTTTTGGTCATGGACCAAAAATTTCTTGCATACAAACGGTGGAATACACCTGATGGCTGTGACTTCGTTTTGAAATTAACCTGATGGTGCTAAAAACTGTGCCACATGTTACAGTTTGATTGGTTAAGTGTAAAGCACTGAGTATACAAAAATCTCTCGAGTCCCCACTTTGTATAGTTGAACATGTGTAAATCCACCTTAGCAAACGTGTAAAATGCTTCCTTCAGTGTTAATGTACACCGGAATACGGTATTCTACCTCAAATTTGGTAGTTAGTGTTTGGAGAATAAATGACACTAAATGTAGGTTTGTAGATGCTTATTAAAATTGGATGTGAACCCTTAAATAAGTTATTAGCATCGTGATTATTTAAAGTATTGTCTTGTGCTTGCATCTCTTTTTGGTCCTTGCTATTTTAAGAAACCAGTAAGGATGGCTTCTTGCAAACACAAGACAATATTTTTAAATGACTGTGATGCTGGTAGCTTATCTAAAAGCCATAAAGCTCACAACTTCATCTAAGGTTGGGTTGTCAATAGAAATGGGGCACGTGCCCCTATGCCCTTTCCATATCTACGGGATCCGATGCTAGATCTAAATTTTTTCGGGGTTGTTAGTCTTATGTTAAAAATGTATACGTTTATGATATTTTTTAAATTTGTTTGAAAAAATAAAAGATAAACAGTAAATTTATTTAAAAAATAAAAGATGAACAGTGTTTTACTATTTATTCTTTATTTTTTAAAAATTTTAAAAACTATTTTAACATAAATTAATATTGCTCATTTCTTCAACAACAAAAGGGGAGCGTATTACCGAATTATACGTAGTTTTTTATTTTCTTCTTTTATAAATTAAAATTTATTAAATATTTATTTAATAAATTTTATAAACTATCCCAGACCTCGCACAGAATATTTATTGCTACTTTTTTCTAATTTTTCGAGGCTCATGTGCTAATTTGGGGCTTTGTGAGTCAGAAAACGTGTTTCGTTTGGCGTGAAAAAACGAATTTAGAAAAAGGAAAGTCCAGGTAACTTCCGGATGCAACATCATGTCCTTTCCGACACAAAAGAGACCCATTTTATTTGCCCAAAAAAAAAGGACCATTTTATAACCCAAATTGCAGCAAGTACACCATTTTGAATAACTACAATAAATTATGGTTGCAAAATGGAGAAAACATTCAGTTTATCCTAACAAACGGGCAAAACCAAATATATGTCCCATGCATGACTAACAAAGACAATCCGGCAATATGCTGAGGAGCATCATCCTCAAGCAAAATACACAACTGGAAATCATAAGCAAGAGTGGGCATCGCGACTACAGTCGCGTGGAAGATGAGAAATGGAGATTTGATCAACTAATTTTTATTTTTTCTAATTTTAGTAACTTTTATTTATCTCTATATATTTATATTTAAGTTTCAATTTTTTTACTTATTTTTTTTTTAATTCTATATCTCTCTGTCTTTCTTATACTGTACTCTATAGCTTTTAGAGTAATAATCACCCAATCCCAACTAGAGATGGTACTCAAGCTATCATTGTTGAGAAAAGATATAGTCTTCAAGAGAGCGTTGAGTGGCAGATCTTGATCAAAACTTTAGCAAGAGCCAAAATAAATGTTTAGTATAAATTTAATTTATATTAATATTTATTTATATATTAATTTTCTAAAAAGTATTTCAATTTTAAATGAAAATATTAATACAAATAGTATAGTTATAATTACTTGTAGAAGTTGGAAAATTAAATATATTCAAATTAATGTGTAGTTAATTTTTATTTTAAAAGTGTAATTCATAAGTTAGTCAAATTTAAGAGATTGTAAAAACATTAAGAATATAATGTTGAAGTTAAAATTGTAATCTAATATTCTTTTATCACTAAAATTACTATATGCAGTGTACTTAATATAAGGTAAAGCACTAAATATGATAAGAATTAAAAGTTAATAAATTAGTTTCTCATTGTCTTCTTATTTCTTATATTCAATGGCAAACTAATTCAGCATTCACTAAATTACTAATAATCTAGTATAAGTGTCAAATGTGCTATATCCATTTAAATTGCATGTGTGCTTTTAGCATAAGATAATTATAGATTAAAACTTTAATTTGGTCCCTCACTCTCAAAAGTTTCTAATGAGTCCTCCATATATTCAAATAGCTATCATTCAAGTCTTTCCGCTAATAAACTATTAACGGTATTAAGTAACGTGCTAATGTAGCACGTTATCGCTAACATGGCATGTTGTCTTGGATGACATGTCAATGCAGTTGCCATGTCAGCATTATAATGTGGTAGCCACATGGCAAATTTTTTTATTTAGCAAATATGATCAAAAATGCATCATTTTGAGAAACTCCGAACCCTAAATCCAAACTCAAAGCCCTAAATTACAAAATTTTAAATCCTAAACCTGAAACTATGAAACTCTAAACCCTAAATTTTAAATTGTGAAACCCTAAATTGCAAAATTCTAAATTCTAAAGTCAAAACTGTAAAATCTTAAACCTCACTTTTGACTAGTGGCCACCCAGTTTAAGGTTTGGGTCTTGCAATTTGGGGTATGGAGTTTCATAATTTAAGGTTTGAGTTTTGAGATTTCATAGTTTAGGGTTAGGAGTTTTTTAATTTAGGGTTTCAAATTTAGAGTTTGGTATTTGCAATTTTTAATTTAGGGTTTGGTATTAGAGTTTTATGATTTAGCATTTTATAATTTAAAATTTGGGACTTGGGGTTTCATAATTTAAGATTTGAGATATAAGGTTTTGCAGTTTAGGGTTTCAAGTTTCACAATTTAGGTTTTGAGATTTAAGAATTCATAGTTTAGGTTAGGAATTTAGGACATATCAATTTTAGGGTTTAAGACTTGAGATTTAGGATTTTATGGTTTAGAGTTTGGGGGTTAAGGATTTGTAATTTAGGGTTTAAGATTTGGAGTTTTGTAATTTAGGACTTAGGGTTTTATAATTTAAAGTTTAGGGTATTGTAATTTAGGTTTAGGGTTTAAGGTTTGAAGTTTAAGATTTTAGAATTTAGGATTTGAATTTAAGGTTTTACAGTTTAAGATTAAGAGTTTGGGATTTTACAATTTTAGAGTTTAAAATTTATAATGTTATGATTACTTTTATGTTAATCCCTCATAGATGGGATTACTTTTATTTTAATCCCTCATAGATGGTTGTACTTCTACCTTAGTCTCTTATAGATGAGTTATTTCTATTTTGGTCTCTTATAAATGGGGTTACTTTTATTTTGATCATTCACATATAGGGTTATTTCTATTTTAGTCTCTCATAAATAGATTACTTCTACTTTAATGATTCATAGATGAAGTTATTTTTATTTTAATCTCATATAGATGGTGTTAGGTTTGATCCAAAACAATATCATTTTATCATTTTTGTTGAATAAAAAATTTGTCATGTGGCTATCACGTCAGAATGCTAATATAACAATTTCATTAACAAGTTAGCCAATTCAACGTGTTATATCAACATATCACTTAAAATCATTAATAATTCACGAATAGAAGGACTTGATTAATAATTATATGAATTTGTAGAGAATCTAATTAGAAACTTTTGAGAATGAGGGACCAAAATGAGATTTTATTCATAATTATATTATTGATTGGTTTGTGTTATTAACATACATGTTATATATAAAATTTATTTATGTTTCAAACTTTGAGAGATTCATACAATCTTTATATAATATTTTAGTAAATTATTTAAAATTTTCTCCTACAAATACTAAAAGTTTCCAAAATTTTTGGGGAGCCATGGCTCCCTCCCACCACTAAGAAGATCCATCCACCTCTAAAAGCACCAAAGTAGGATTTAGGTAAACTTTGGGTTAGTATATTCATGCTAAATCATTTTGTAACCATTTAATTAAAGAGTTTTATAATTTAATTTATAAAATTTAATAAATATAATAGTTTAAATTCTTAAGATTCTCTTAATGAAAATAACAGTATTCTTAATGGAAGTGAACAAGCATTGTGAAAAAAATAAAACAAAGACAATAGAAAAGAAAAAACTGAATGAACAAGTAGAGTGAAAATATATGATTGATGGATGGGGTTTACCTAACTTTTCCAAAAGAAAGTTAGACAGCCTTCCCCTCACAGAAAGTGAGGGGAAGGCTAATTTTTTTATATATTTGTTTTATTTTGGCATTTTTCTTATTTGTGAAGGAAAGATTATCTGACTTTTTCTTGAGGATGTCAGACAATCCGAGTCCATGATTGATGGGATTAGAATAACCTGATATCTAAGTGAGGAAATTACTTGAACTTCCTCACATTAAGGGATCCTAATAAAACAATTTTTCTACTGAAGTAATTTCTTTTGGGGATGAATCACTTGATATGTGAGGAAGTCAAAATGACTTTTTCATTAGGCGTCAAGTGATCTTAATCCATAATTGACTACAAAAGAGTTTCAACCAAAGTGTAGTATACTCAGCATCTCTCTCTCAGGGTTATTAGTTGGTGTGACCGTGTGTCAATTTATATTTGTGCTCCTTCTCTTTAATCTAGAGAATTAAATGCCATAACCTAACAACTCAACCCCACTCCCATAAAGTAAAAAAAAGAAAAGAGGACATAGATCTCAACCTTCAATTTTCACAACAGAAGAATCTAGAGGTTTCTTAACATATACTGTACACATTAAATTTCATCCATCTGACAATGTTGGCAGACAGATGAGAAACTGCATCTGCCTTTATTAAATACAAGAACACATGGTTGTGCCAAAGAAATAGAGTAACATGGGGAACTAACTAGCAATTTAGTTCATGAAATCCACGCACGCGTAGAAGCTATCAGACAATAACTACATGAAAGCAAAATAAATTCATTACTACTTTATATTTAACAAGTTGTTAATAAATAAATATACAAATACAAATACACATAGCAGTACAATCACAAAAGCAAATACAAAGGCTATTTCAATAGAAGAAGTCAAGTAGATAAACTTAATTAATACATTATAAAGGAAATCACATTCATTTGAATTCAACCCAATCAATTTGACTAGTAAATGGTTGATATAGTAGTAGTTAGCTAAAAAGAAGGTTATATGCTCAAAATCTAATTTTAAAATCTCCCTTGTTGAAAGAAATTTACTATTTAACTTTTACTTCGAATAGAAATTAATTCTACTTGAAAAGTGAAAATACTTGTAAAAGTCCAAAAAAAAATCTAATCAACTAATAAGCCAACACTGTTTGAAGTGTAAACAATCAACCTCAAAATTATTTATTCATAATTCTTACAATTTCGATGAGTGAAGGATGACTTACCAGAGTGATACTTCTAGGTTTAAGATTGGCTGATTTCTATGTGTGCAATAAAAGAAAAAAAAGAAGTAATAAAGAAAAAACTTGTGATAAAAAAAATTCAAATTTATAAATTTAAATATAAAAAAGATAAAAAATTTATTAAAAAAATTTAACTAATTCAAAACCGATAACACGTACAGGTCTAATAGCAAAAATGATTAAAATAAATGATATTGTGATCTTACTCTGCCAAAGGACATGACAAAGCAAAAAAAAATGCTATCACATGTGTCATCTAGATTTAGATTTTTTAATTTTTTTAATTTATTTTTATAATTTAATATGTAAATTTTGCTTTATTTGTTATTTTTTTCTCTTAATTTTATATTTATTTTTTTTTTCTAAAATCTCTACCCAATCCCTCGACTAATGTAATCTAATGTAATATCTAATACAAAAAAGCACGGCCATAGAAGATGGAGGAAATGTCACTGGCCACTTGGGGAGTGAAAGGATTGACAACTTTGAGCGGTTCTTAGTTTACACTCATTAGGATTTTTTTTCTGGTTCTACAATATTCGTAATAGGTTAGCATATCCTTCCAAGTTTGGCATTTTTTATTATTTTTTTTATAAATTTATTCAATTTAATTTTTAATTATATAAATTTTAAATTATTAAATTTTACTGATTAAATTATAAATTTTAATAAATTAATATTATAATATTTTATTATAAAAAAATTGTTATTTTTTAACTACTAACCTTATTATTTTTTTAAATTATTATAAAATATCACTATATTTTTAAAAATATAAAATTAAATTTTTCTCATAAAATTATACTTATCATTAATTTTAAGAGATTTGAATCTACATTTATCAAATTATACACTTCTTAAAACTTAAAAGACAACTTAACCACTTAAAATAGTCCTTCCTGATCTAACCTTACTAATTGAACCCAAGCAGCATAAGTTAACATCTCTTACTTTGATGGCACTGTTTTCAAGTCACAAATGATTAATAAGGAGCGAAACAATTGGAATTCGTTTGGTTGTTAGAACTTAAGCTTATAATTAGATTTTAGATTTAAAATTGAGTTTTTCAATTTTAAATTTTGTTAAATAAAATTCTAATTTATATTAAAATTGTAACTAAATAAAAAATAATTAGATGATATAATTCTTAATTATTTACCTATACCTTAAAAACTTTAATTCTAAAGACGTAAAAATTTAAAATTTCCGTCATAATTTCCTATGCCACTATTACCATTATGCAAGTACCACTACAATTCATACCCGAATCAGCATATATTTTTAAAAATTTAAAAATTTGTGATAAATCAACAACACTCACCGCCCAGTAATGATTGAAACAAACGCCACCAGGATGCGCAAGTTTCGTTGTAAAAACAAGAAAACAAATAAATATAAAATTAAAAATAAAATTTATATATTAAATTAAAAAAATAAAAAATTATTAAAACTAAAAATGAGAAAGTCAAAAATTTTATATTCAAGCCACGGTCACCGTAACGCTAAGATTGTCCCTAAGTTGAATCACTATTATTGCCGAACTGTTATTATTTCTATCGCTGCTGACACATGCTATTACCATGATCACTACATCACTAAAGTTTGAATTTAAATTTTTTATTTGTTAAAATAAATTAAATTATGTAATAATAAAAATATAAATATAAAATTAAGAAAAAATAAAAAAATATACATATTAAATTATAAAAAGATAAAAATAAATATAAATTCCTAAAACATCACTACACTATTCTTATCATTTTTTATTTTTATAATGTTTTATGAAATGGGCATTTCTAAATTTCATTCAATTTCAATCATGAATAAATTAAAATAAAAATATAAATGGACCTTTATTAATTTGTTTTTATAAATTTAAAGCGAAAGCCTTTCTTTCCCACAAAGCTCCCTCAAGTGGGAATCGGCTGCAACTCTACCACAATACCCTCCGGGATTTGAAACTCTCCTTCAGGAAGACATCAACGGAGTCCACAGCCATCGTGCTGTTGCTGTTAGCTAGCTTGTTGTTTTCTGTTTGTGGGCCTTTGCCCCTTTCATGTACCAAAAAACCAAAAAAAAAAAAAAAAGACGAAAGACATGCCAATCCTCTGCTCTTTCTTTGCCCTTTCCCTGGCAATCAACGGCTATCAAGTTCAAGAATCTATTCCAATTTTTAGACTGCTCCATCTCCTGAGCCAAGCCCCAAGTCTTCACTATAAAGATACGTTCTGATTCTTCTGAATAGGGGATGAGCCTGAGGCTCATTGATGGCATGGGACTAAAACAAAAAAAAAAAAAACATAAGTTCTGAATAAACATTTGTCGATTTCAAGCTCACGACAGTTTCAGTTTAAAAAAAATTATGACGATTGACAGAACTACATTGCATATTCTAGCCAATTTGGTACATTTGTGCTTCAAATCTCAAAAACTGAAAACTAGAAAGGAAAGTTCATTAGAAATGTATATTTACCATCTCAAAAAGAGTTACATTTTTATTGTCTAATAATGTTGTAAAAACTGGAAAACATGTATGCTTTCAGTTTTGATTTTAACTGCGTATGAACCTTTACTTGATAAGAATAAATAAAATATTTGTTCTATTTGTGGCCTATCAACTTCTCTAAATCTCATATTTAAATATTTTATTTTTATTTTTTCTGATTTTAATAATTTTTAATTTATTTTTTAAATTTATATAATAATATATTTTATAAATTATATTTTTTATAAATTTTTCTTTTAAGTATATATATTTTTCTCTTATTTTTTAAGTCGATCTGATTTCTCTAAGTTCATGTGATGTGTTCAAATCTTGTCATGCTCATTCTATAATTAAATAGTATTTTAACGTTAAAGTTTGACTGGATACGTGCTTTGTATAAGATTTTATGTTTTGTATAAAATGATATAATACATGATTGTGTGGGATGGTGTTTAAGGTTTTTAGTGAGAATTATATTTTATAAAATAAGTAAAAATAAATAATTATTAATAAAAATTTAATAATATAAATTATTTTAAATTTATAAATTATTATTGATTTATTATATTGTACAATAATTTTTATTATTAACTTTTTAATTAAAAATTATTTATTTAAATTTTATTTTATAAAATATATTCTTACTTTAAAAAATTGAATCATTATGAGATGGTCACAACTTCATTCTAAATAGACAGTTTCTATGAAAAAGCAGACAGTTTTGTTTACTTGTACGCTATTGCTGGCTGCTGTCCCCCATTTGATTTTAGACTTGACAATGGGGGGGACCTCTTGTTATTGCTGACCATGATTTCCCCATCTCAACCTCAAATCGGTCTTTTAATTTTCTTCATAGAATCGTCACACACTTGTCTGCAAATCATTAAGTAGTAATTAACACCCTAAACTCACTTAACTTCCTCTGAATATCTATTCAATTTTTATAAATTTATACTAGACAGGTAATAATATTCCAAAAAAAAAGCCATGCCAATGACATCATTAGCTTTTCACAAAAACTGATACTTTATTTTGCTAATATTAATTAGTTTATAATTATATATGTTAGAACATTAATATATTTATGTATCGTTGAGTACAAATTTAAACGGCTTTATATTTTTTATATAAACAATAATATTTTTATTTTTATAATATAAAATTTACAATAATTTTATTTAAAAATTAAATTATTAAATTTATTAAATCTTACCATCTAAATTATAATATTTAATAAATCTATTAACTTACATATTACTTTATAAAGTATTTATTAAAATTAATCTGTGAAAACATCTTTCAAAAAAATTTATTTTTAAAAATTGATTTCTTTATTTTTATAAACTAAAATTTATAAGATTTTAATTAAAAAATTTAAAATATTTTATTTCTTGAGTTTTACAATTTATATTATAAGAACTAACATAACTAACATCTTATATTAATTTTATAAAACTTTAATGAAACTAAATTTATAAAACTTACGTTACTCTTAAACAACATGTAACCCATAGAAAAAAAGAAACTATATGCTTTTATAAATTTAGATCTTTTAATTTTTTTAATTTTAATAAGTTTTTTTATTTGTTTTTATAATTTATTTGGTGAATTTTATTTTTTTCACTAATTTTTTATAAAATTTATTTTTATATCTTATTTATGATCTTTTGCCTTTACAATAAAAGATGCATATCATGCTTTTAGTATAGATATGCACAACATCATCCATACATAGGCATATTTTTAGAAGGGAATATTTTCTTTGAAAGTCACTTTATTATTCAACTTAAAAAAAAAGCCACTGTGCCATTGTAGGAACAGTCCTCCTTCCATAAATATGTTAATCCGTTCAATAATATTGTTCAAAGCAACATCTCTCTCTCTCTCTCTCTCTCTCTCTCTCTCTCTCTCTCTCTCTCTCTCTCTCTATAGACCAACCGTGTATATAAGTCAGCACTGTTGAGGACGTTGAAATTTGACAAGTGACAGATGCCTAACCTAATCTAACTTTTCTAAGCAAACTCAAAATGTCAATAATTTTGCATATAATTTATAAGAAAATTTTAAATATGCATTGCTCATTCCGCCTGCATAATTGACAAAAATGCTAAAAAGAAGTCTTCTGTCTTTCTTATTGAATCACTTTGTTGTATACAATTCATATCAATATTTGTTGTCCCTTTTACACACAACATGTGTGTATTAATTTACTTTTTTATTTCCAAATTAATATTTAGTATATTAGATGATATATAAAAAGATTGTACGTATATAATATAACTCTTTAATTTATCCCAATATTTTTTAACCAACAAACATAAATGCAAATTTAAAATCCAGAAATATATAGTTCATGGCCTAGTTCTACTCTAATAATTTTCGAACCAATTTTTTAATTTTATTTTTCTTTTAAGATTATAGTGAGTATGACATTGTGATTCTTGCCTCTGTTATAGCTTAAGAAAAAAATAGTTAATGTGTTGTAAATATTGCATCTTTGACAAAGAAGCCCATTTCTAATTTTTATTAGAAATTAAAAGGAAAATTGTATAACAGAGAAATAAATACTATGTTAAGTTTTGAAATATAAACATAAAAATTTTATTAATTGTCCAAAGATTCAAATTTTTTATTAAATTTTTATCCGGTAATGTTAGCAAAAAATATAATTTTTTTATTTATATATATTTATTTTTATTAAAAAAATTTAAACTACTAAATTTATTGAATTATACTAATTTTTGACACATTAAAAAGTTAAATATATATTTGTTTTGACAACCATAAGAAACTTAAATATAAACCTTATAAGTAAACATCTTTTATTTTAAAAAAAACATACATACGTATACATAAGAAACTTAAATATAATTTTATATGCTCCCTCGGTGATATCCGATAAAATTAGAAGAATAAATATAATCTTATATAATTTCATCCATGTTGGTACGGGTCTCTGTTCCCGTAATCCACCGTATCAATTAAGAAACTCAATTAATTACTTTTCCAGAAAATGAGAATTTTTGAAAGAGAAATTGCATCCATTTCCATGACACATTACATTGATACTTCACCTTCCATCTGTATTTGTTTGTTAAATTTATATTATCTCCAGAACCATGTCTGATCTTAGCGGTTTAGAATGGTCGTGAGCATGCACAGTTGCCGTTTTAAAGCAAGAGAGAGAAAGAGAGCGACGCAGACCATGATAAAACGCCCCTTAGACAAAAAGAGAAGCTGAGATGGATAAGCTTCGAAGTAGTGATGGCAAATTGGCTACTTCTGAGTCTCTCTCCTACACTTGCACGTAAACTAACTATATTGGCGGCTGGTCAACCTTGCCCTTTCCCCTTTGGGTTTGTCCCTCTCCATGGTCTAATTAAAGAACTTTCCGAGAACCCATAAAGCCAATCACCCCAACCCCCTTTTCGTTCCCACCAGCACCATACTAGTCAAGTTTCAACATATGCACAGTAGTTTCATGGCATTGAATTGGGCGGTTAAGTCCGCGGCTGACAGCTAACCTTCATGTGGAAAAAGCGTTCCTTTCACACCTGGATATTTGTTTTACCTTTTCACGAGCTTGGCCAGTTTTTTGTTTTTTTTGTTTTGCTTCAAATTGAGAAACTTCAACTTGTATCCCCACTGGGAGTTCGATTACTTATTCCCCATATTTGCTGCTGGGTTCACTGGAAGAAAGCGAAGGGAAAAAATCCTTGGTTCTGAGCTTTTGGGTTCATGGGTTGCTGCTTTAGTGCCAGGATCAAAGCTGAGAGCCCTCCACGCCATGGTAACATTGCTTTTCTCACCCTTCTTCTCCTTTTTTCACTTGATCACCTTGTTTAGTACTTTCTGAGTTCTCGTTTGCTCTAGTCGAAGATTTTGGGCCTTTTGGGTAAGATTGGCTTGGGTGATTAAATTGGGTTTTGAATCATGAAAGTTGAAACATGCTTTATAAATGCTCCAGTAAGTGTATCTTTGCAATTAATTTTGTGGGTCTTGGATTTCAAGTTGTGTCTATATAATATGGGTGCTCTTTTTGGCAGCTTGAAAATGGAAGGGATGGCAATTTATGGAATTTTTCTATTTTCTGTTTGACGCACAAAGACTTTCTTTAGATGAAAATTATATGCTTGTGGATGGTTTTGCTGCTGATCTATTATTTACGTATTTGGTGAAGATTTCCGGAGCAAATGCTTATTCACAAAAGAAGATATTAAACAGAGCACATGAATTCGAAAATTTTGTTGAAAAAGTATGAAGGTGTGTTATTTTTGTTTTGGAAACTTAAAACCGTCCAATGTTTGTATGAGGCTTTTCCCATCGCCTCAATTAAACATGCTTTGCTTTAGTTGGTGACAACAAATCTAGGTTGAGAATCTGAAATAAGACCTTCGACCATGGAATGGTGCGGAAACAAAATTATGTGTTGAACTAGTTTCTCACATTACCATATGGCTTATTGATGTCACTTCTACTTTAAAGTGTTTGGACCATTTCGTGCTCTGATGATAACACAACAATGTACTGTGAAATACTTAAACCCTGACCCAGGTCTTTTCATATAATCTATTTTTGTTATTGGACTGCTTGTATATGACCTGACAAGTGGTCAACTCTTCATTTGATGTGTGCAGGAAGCAAAGAAGAGAATGGTTTGAGTGCCTTAAGCAGCAAGAACTCCTCTCACTCCGTGCCTCCAACTCCTCGGACAGAGGGCGAGATCTTGCAGTCCTCCAATTTGAAGAGCTTCAGCTTTAATGAGCTGAAAATTGCTACAAGGAACTTTCGTCCAGATAGTGTGGTTGGTGAAGGTGGCTTTGGTTGTGTATTCAAGGGTTGGATTGATGAGCAGTCACTTGCACCGGCTAAACCAGGGACTGGCATTGTCATTGCTGTGAAGAGGCTGAACCAAGAAGGCTTACAGGGACACAGTGAATGGTTGGTGAGTATCACTTTGCAGGCTTATTCGCAGTTGAGAATTTTTCTCTAAGCATGAGAATTTAAGGTGTGGTTGCATTTTGAAGCTCAGGAAAATACTTTAGTAGTCTAATAAGATATTTTTGGAATTTTGCTTTTGATAATTTCTGTAGCAAATAGAGTACGTTTTAGATAATCTTTTCTGATGATATGGTTGATTCTTGTTCTATAGACAGAAATCAACTATCTGGGGCAGCTGCATCATCCTAATCTTGTGAAACTGTTTGGTTACTGCATAGAGGATGACCAACGGCTTTTGGTTTATGAATTTTTGACCAAGGGCAGTTTGGATAATCATCTATTTAGGAGTGAGTTATTACTTTTCCTCCTTGTGTATCAATTGCAAGTTTCTCTATGCTGGAAGTGAAAAGTCAATTTTTTGCACCTTAATTATTCAAGTTTTCAACTGCCTTTTGTTTTTGGAACAGGGTCTTCTTACTTTCAGCCTCTTTCTTGGAACATCCGCATGAAGGTTGTCCTTGATGCTGCTAAGGGTCTTGCATTTCTTCATAGTGACGAAGTAAAAGTGATATATCGAGACTTAAAAGCTTCTAATATCTTACTTGATTCGGTATGTGTACCACATTGATTTTACAAGTTTAGAGATTTTTGGCGATCAGCTTTTTCTAACATGTCTATGTTTATGTCAGAACTACAATGCACAACTCTCTGATTTTGGGTTGGCCAAGGATGGACCAGCAGGGGATAATAGCCATGTCTCTACAAGAGTCATGGGCACCTATGGCTATGCTGCTCCTGAGTATATGGCCACAGGTATCTTTCAGCTGGCAGAATAGTTCTGAATAGTCGGTGCATTGGTTGATATGTACTTTTCCATAAGAAAACCCTTAATAGTTCATTTCAAACCAGGGCCAAGCTTTGTAGCTTTCTTATGCACCATGGATTTTCCAAGACGAGCATTTGGCTTTATAGGTTGTATGGCCCAGGGTTCTTGGCATGTTAACAAGAAACCTAATTTGTGTGTAATCAAAATTTTTACGCTGCCAATTCATGGCTGATCAGAAAATTTTTATAAACCCCTGTCCCAAGGCTTATAGACTACTAGAACCTCTTGAAATCATGAGAACAGAAGCCATTGCTAGTTAGTAGACTAAATACTAAAAAGTAACTATATTTCTTATAGTCTACTGATTTTTGACCTGCGGTTCCTAAAATTACTAGGGACCACTCTTGTCAACTCTTTTTGTTCTTGCTGTAGACTTGTATAGGGAAAAGCAGTTCTTTTCTTGGGATGGGGTATGGTAAAATGATGAAAAATATTATTAAAACTTGATATTTCTTTGGATAACATCTACAACCAGTTGCAGTTTGGTTGGGTGAACATTTTAACTATATATCTGTATAGTGAGGTGGCTATCCATGTAAACTGGAACTGGGAGCTGAATAAAGAGCCTTCTAAAAACTTAACAGGGTGAACATTACCATAAAATTCCAGTTTTCCTCTCAAGCTTGTTTCTAATAGCACCAATTCCAACCTCAGTGGTCTTAATCTGTGAAAGAAATTAGTTAACCCAAGGATACATAGCACTATCAATTTACACTGCAGTTTCATGATTATATACACACTTTGGTGTGTAATCAGGTGCATGTGAGTGAACAATTTGCACGGGCAGTGTCTTTGTTTTGCTAAGTTCAATGCTGTTGCTGATTCCACTTAGTCAGCACTGCGATTTACTACTGCATCTTAAGATACTCTAAAGAAGACTTACAATTTGACTGCTGATAATTTTCCATTGTCTTTTTGTGAAGGTCACTTAACCAAAAAGAGCGATGTATACAGTTTTGGGGTTGTTCTCCTTGAAATTCTTTCAGGCAAACGTGCAATGGACGAAAACAGGCCATCCAAGGAGCATAATTTAGTTGAATGGGCCAAGCCTTACCTCACCAGCAAAGGACGAATTTTCCAAGTTATGGATGCTCGTATTGAAGGCCAATACACCTTGCGCGAGGCGATGAAAGTGGCTAATCTTGCAATTCAATGTCTGTCTGTAGAACCCAGGTTTAGACCAAACATGGATGAGGTTGTAAGAGCACTGGAAAAACTTCAGGACTCCATTGACACAGGGTCTGTAGGGGGCTCACGAGATCAAACCGTCAAAAAGAGTAGCCATAGCTCCAGCCGCTCTGTGCCTAAACAACATAGAAGAAGTATCAACCAATCTTTAAATGGAGAAGGTACTTCTCGATCTAAGCCAAGACCATCTGCTTCTCCTCCTCATCCGTAAAAGAGGAAAGACATCAGGAACATGCTTCACTGCTTTCATTGTTTTGAAATATAGAGTTGGCACAATGTATATCACGAACCTGAGCATGCTGCCAAAACAAAGATGATTGCTGTACATGCTTTGATCTGCTTATTATAATTTATATTACTATTCTTTTTGGATTTTTGGATTTTTCGTAAGTATATTTCCTATCTTTTAAGCAAAAGACTCTTCATGACGTAAGCTGATAATAGTAAATCCCTTCCAACAAAGATAATCAACTTACTTTTCCCTTGATTAATCTGTAATAAATGTTTTTAGTTCGAAGATTATTTACATGACCTTCTAAGGGACAAAAATGCTTCTTGATAACTTGCTGTGTCAGGGCCGATTGACATTCAGAAACGAATTTGCTACGTGAGAAACATTTCCCATTTTTGTGTTCTTCTATTTAACGTGTAGAGTAAGAGTACTTTCACAAAATATAAATTGCTTAAATATTCATAAATTATGAGCAGTTGTTAAATTTATTAAGTTTTATAATTTAATTTATAAAATATAATTAATTTAATAATTTAATTTTTTTAAATAAAAATTTAATAAAATTTTATTTATAAAATTAACATAAAGAATATGAATGGTTAATAACCTTACCCAATGATGGCAAGATAATGTGATGTTGGTAAATCAAATCAAATTCCATAAAACTGTGGGAAAATATTTGGATGAAGAGTAATTCATTTAATTTTTTTTTTAGTATTTTAATGTGTTTTAATTTTATGGATGAATTATGAAGGGTTGATTTTGTTTCTTCTCCATTTTATTTCTTTTATTATGGTAGGATGAAAATGAGTCAAATCAATTCATAAGTAATTTACCATTTAACTTCATAATTGGGTAATTAAGTAAAATTTATCAACTAAATAAGCAATACATGAGTTAAAATTTTTAATTCATTTAACATATAAGTTGAGTTTAAATTAAAAAGTATTTAACTCATTTAATTTATGAGTTGACTCAATGTATTATAATAGTATAATAATAAACTAATTATAATATATATAATTTAATATTAAAATATTTTCTATTACAATTGATATTGGTTGACTAATTACTTTTAAATTTTTGTTAATGTTGATTGAGTAGTTGTTTTTACTTTCAAATTTTTATTGACCTACATTGTTTATAATTTAAATTAATTAAGAATATAACGGGTTTGTAATATTAACTTAGTGTTTACTGAAACTTTAAATATTATATTTGATTAAGTTTTTTTTGTTGTTTTGATTAAATAATTTTTTAGTTGATTGAGTTAATTTTAATATAAATAAATTAAATTTATATCAAGTTGTAATTTTATTCATTTAAATTTTATTACTTTTAAATATATATATATATCGAGTTAAGTTAAATTTTGAGCTAAAAAAATAACTCATTTCAAGTATAAGTTAAACCGATTCCAATTGCCGCGAGCCTTAGAGCTCAATTGGCATGCACGCTTGTCTCCCAGCTTTAGGGAGATCCCCTACCCCCCTATATAAGGCCAAACCCTCCTTGTATCACCAAAAAAATAAAACCGAATCAAATTTAATTGAGTCAGGAGTTGACCTCAACTCAACTCGATTCTATCCCTGTTTGTAGCGGCGTCCAATTGAAGGATTATTTATTTTTCAGAGACCAGACCCATAAACCTCAATTGTTAGGGTCCCAAAAGGTAATTTAATGAAAGTTGTTCCAAATTTGCAAATACTTGCACATCAAAGCGTCCTGGGACCACATCGTCCTGATTGGCGTTACCATCTCTAGGGTTTAGAGGAGCTTCGCCAGAGTCTGCAACGGAAGAATTCAAGTGCTCTCCGTCTCTCTTCGGATTCCGAGCTTCCTTTGTTGCAGAGGTAATACTTTCGGTATTCTTATACGACTTCGTTAATCTTATCAGCGCACCAGTTTGGTTGCTAGGAAATCGCTGGAAAAAGAGAAGAACGGAAGAAGTCTCGATTTTGCGGCAGATGTCTTTAATTTGTTCTGCATTTTGATATCTAAACTGTTAAAAAAAATCCAAAGTTGATTTTGATTGTACATTAATTGTGAAAATATGTAACTTTTGGGCCTTCGGAGTCTGTTTACGTTTTTGTAAAAAAATGTTTGGACCCACTGCTCTCGTCGCTTTGTTTTCACTCATCTCTCGGTGTTTAAACTCGACTATTATCTATCTTATTTGATTGGTTATTGTGTTCTGTGTGATGGCAGTTAGAAAAATTTACGCTGTTTACATAGGATCAATAATGTTAAATGTTTCTATAACTTATAGTTGTGAGGATTTATATTCACAAAACTTATGATCATTTATAGGTTATAAGATGCGGAGGTACAGTCCAGCGTACTACAGTCCTCCCAGGAGAGGATATGGTGGTGGTGGTGGTGGTGGTGGGAGAAGCCCACCTAGGAGGGGATATGGTGGAGGTAGACGCAAGGGTGACAATCATGGAAGCCTTTTGGTTAGGAACATTCCTCTGGATTGCAGGTAATGTTGTATTGTATTACTGGGTTTGTGTTTTGCATGTTTGTAGCTAGACAAAATTTCTTTCTACTTTATCATTAGCATTTGCTTCTGATATTAACTGATTCTAATTTGTTGTTCACAGACCTGAGGAACTTCGAGTTCCATTTGAGCGATTTGGACCTGTCCGGGATGTCTACATACCAAGGGACTACTATACAGGGTGAGCTATATCCCAGTGGAAAGCAGCTATGTGTCATTTTACTTGTTTTATCTTTTTCTGATGCTGCATGGTCCCTTACATATTGCGAACGAATAGTGTGTAATTTACTGATTTACACCATCATGTATAGCTTGTTATTTAAACAACTTTTGTAGTTATCAATGGCATGCGGTTGTGTGTGCCATGGTGCATCATGTTGCACAAGACACCTATGTTGTGCCATGTGGCATGTGCCAATTTACACTTTTGACTGTGTCTAGAAAGATGTGGACCAATCCATATTTCATGATAGATTTAATTTACAAGATATCAATGTTATAGTAATTGGATTAGATGTGTTTGGCAGACTGCTATATCGTGTTTCTACCTCTTGCAGATGAAAATTTTCAGTTTGGCAATAGTTATTGAATTGTTAGTTATTTCAGAGGTACCCCATTGTATTATTGTGCAGTTACTGTGTCAAAATAGGGGATGAAAATATTTTCCCCTCACATGATTTTAGTTTTCTAAAGGTATTTAGTTTTACTTTCCTTTCATTGTGAATTAATTTTGGACTGGTTTCTCAGGGGGTATGTTGGTTTGAAATTGAAGTAAATCAAGCCCAAGCCCCACATTTGAGGAGATCTACTCACTGTTTAGCATTGCCTAACATATTGCTCCCAACTGTGTTATTGTTCATTTCAAGAGTGTTCCTTTATGGAGAGAATTTTATAATTACACAATCAATAGAAGTTTGATGGAAGAAGATTGATTCTTGTCCAATTGAAGACTTCATGAGGAGATTTTTAAGTTTGTGGGAGCGTTGAATTCAAGTGCTTCTTATAAATACAAGAATGTTGAAGAATTTTCAAGTCAATTGCCTTTTTGAGGTTGCCTTTACCACTTGAATGTAAAGAAAAAGGCTAAGGTTGGATTTTAGCGGCTTTAGTAAATTCAGCATCCACTGCTGTGTACGTGTCTCAGAGCTATAATAAGAATTCTAAAGAAAGCTATACTAAGTAATGTGATTTGAGGTGGTTACTGGGTATGCAAATTCTGACCAGTTAGTGTATTCTACTATCTGTGTTTGCTAGTATTTGTTTTAGCAGTTTTAGAATGAAGCTTTACATTTTTTTCCTTATACAGAGAACCTCGGGGATTTGCATTTGTGCAATTTGTGGATACTTATGATGCCTCAGAGGCACAGTACCATATGAATGGCCAGGTTTTTGCTGGAAGGGAAATATCTGTTGTTGTTGCTGCAGAGACAAGAAAAAGGCCGGAGCAGATGCGTCAAAAGGCAAGGCACAGGTATTTCTGCTACTTCCAATGTCTGCTTCTTCCTTAAGACAGATTGCAAAACTGTCTCATGGCTTGGCTATTTCCCTATAAATATATACTAAGTTTGTTACTTTTTACAGAGGACCGGTGGGATACGGGGGGCGAAGGTCATCTTATTATGGTATGTTATTTCAAAATTCAAGCTTTTAATGGTCTGAACCATAGTTATTAATTGCATACAATTGCGATTGCAATTGCTCATTGCGACGCACAATGGAGGGCTGCGCAATGAAACTCTAATTGCATTGTGAGATCCTAATTGCACACGCAATGGTGTGCAATTTTGCGCAATTTCTGGAAAATTGCGAGCACAATATGTGCAATAAAGATTCAATGGCAAAAAAGTGTCGGATAGCCTGTTTTGGCCCCTGATTATGCCATACGCAGCTTTCTCTACACAGTACGCCCCTTCTCGACGGTGGCTGCTGCTGTTGGAGTCACGGTGGTCCTTCAATCTTCTCTGCTCACTTCTGTTCTGCGGCTCCTGTCTTCTTTGCATCTTTCTGTGCCATCTTCGCAACTTTGGCCGGGTCACGGCCAGTCTTCTCTGCTCACTTCTGTTCAACAGCTTCTGTCTTCTTTGCTTTGTTCTGGCTAGGTCATGGTGGGTTGGGGGTAGTTACAGGGGGAACTGATAACTGGTAAGCCACCTTCTTTAGTATTATAGTTACGGTGGGTTGGGATAGCATTTGGTGGGGAGAGCATCTGGCCTTCGATGGTTGTGTTTCTCTATACATGTATTGAAGGTTCTGTTTCTACAGCACTGTGTTGCTTCAGTTTCTGTGTCTTTAAATATGAGATTTATGCTTTTGACATTAAGTTTCATAGTTTTTATTATTTGAAACATTAAATCTTGATTGTAAATGAAATTCATATTTTTTAAGGTTTTTTTTTCATATATTATTATTATATGGGACTAGATTACATATATAAAAATATATTTTTATATAAATTATATAATTGTGCAATTGTTGAAATTGTCATGCTCAATTTGTAGCGCAATGTCGCAATAACCTCTAGTGCCATAAATGCGTAACTCA
The DNA here is from genome assembly GCA_037013595.1 of Dicorynia guianensis. Lineage (NCBI taxonomy): Eukaryota > Viridiplantae > Streptophyta > Magnoliopsida > Fabales > Fabaceae > Dicorynia > Dicorynia guianensis. The sequence goes on along the minus strand of JASUAB010000002.1, from coordinate 14,306,261 downwards.
CAATTAACAACCGTGGTCTGAACTACCTTTAATTTCAAAAATCAACATGTACATCAGGCCATCTATTAATATAAGTAGGCTTATCTGTACCATTATAAATATTTTTCAGAAGCAGATAGGTGTAATTAGGTTCCTATTTTATACATATATGATCTTTTGCATGATTATAAACAATTCTACATATATATATATATATGTATATGTATTTAAAATTTATTTTCCTCTGTCCGTACTGCGATTAGGGTAGACTTGTTGTTGACTTTGAAGTTTGAACAGCATTTGCTCTTGATTGTTTTGCATACTTGAAAGTTATTTTATTTGTTTTGAATGCTTCAACTATCAATGGCATCAGGATTGCAGTGCCTTTGTAAATCCTTTTATGTTCTTTTATTTAATTATATCAGTTAGAGTTTTCGTAAGTCTGTTGGTGCTTTTAGTTGGCTTAAAGAAAACCCTTTCATTAAGGAACTGAAGACTGCTTTGTTGCTGGAGTACAGGATCTCACTAATGATTCATTATGATGGAGATCTTTTACTACTAACTTGCCAACAATTTGATTGGTGAAGATCTTTTGTTGATGATTCTTTTTAGCTCATTTTTTTGAAGTTTTGACTTATGAGGATTAGTATCCCATGCTTACGCATATATGTATCTTATTTGAGGACGTATACTTTTGGTTTTATTCATATTTTTCTACTTCTCTTTCACACGTCTTGATAATTCACTTATTAATTTGTATAGCTTAATTGTTAAATTTGGAATTAACAGCTGCCTTATAGTGAATAATCATTAGTTATTTGAGAAAAATTGTATAATGAAGTTTGTATGTATTCTATTAATTCTTGCATTAGTATGAAGGTAGAACTAGCGCAGTTTTACATCTTTTATTAAGAGTTGAAGTGACTTTTGTCTGTTGTTATTCCAAATCCAACTTACAGCAGCACATTCTCGATCTCGTTCAGTTTCCAGATCACGCTCCCCACACTATCATTCTGGTTCTAGAAGTCGATACCGCTCGAGGTAAGGTTTTAAAATAATAAATTCTCTTTATTTTGGTAGTACCACTGCATATTGTGTTCATGTCTGTCAATTGATATTACCAGGTCTTTTTCTCCTGCCCCAAGACGGCGAGGTGACTACTCTATTTCTCCTAGGCGAGAAGAGCACCCGAGATCCCCAAGAGGTCCTCCTAGGGGGCAAGATGGTGATCATAAGCGCAGGTCATATTCTCCAGGTTATGGCGATGGCACTGATTACAATCAAAGTAATGGATATGACGAGTGAGTCTCAGCATGTTACTATTTAGCTTTTTTCCTTGCCTATGCTGTATTTCTTTTTTCTTTCCATCTTTTGGATTGTGTTTGTTAACACTATGTATCCTTTTAAAGGAAACCTTTGTACGAGTCTGAGGCTGTGCGAGGCCAGTGGAGGTCACCACCACGTAGAGCATCAAGATCACCTGTTGGATCTAGGTCTAGGTCTGCCGAATTGTCTCCCAGACATGGCAGATGAGGTAAAATGGTTAAATACTTAATTTTTTGTATGAGGTGAATGGCAGTGGCTTACCTTTAGGGTTAACACTTTCTGATTGCTTTCATTGTGCATTTTGCAGATGTTAAGCGATTTGCTGCAGGGCTTCTGTACAATCCCCCTTGTCAAATGTATCAGGACCTATAAAAAAAACCTGTATTTTGCTTACGTTTTAAGTAGCTGAACAATTAATACTTAATCTCCTGACTTATAACTGGTTGTCAAGATTCTGGGGTGTCATAAACTTGATATTTAAGTAAAACTTGGGCCAGTTAATTGAGTTTCGGTTGATTATGAAGCTTCAAGTCAGATGGCTAAAGACACGTAACACTCCCAAAAAATGGCCTGAAATTGCAAAATGCCATGTATTAAGTGTAGTATTTGCGAATGTGGCAATATTACTATGGAACTGGTCTCATTATGGTCGGCTAAATTGAACTATGTCTATTTGTACTCCTAAGCACGGTCGCTTGATCACAATTTTTTTTTTTTTATTTGGGTAAATGGCTTGTTCACAATTTTAGTTGTTTGGCTTCTATATGAATCCAAGTGACTAATTTTCTATGCATGCATTGAAAAGAGAGTTCCCAAGTATTTTTTAACATTTATTATTGTAATAAATACTGACATATGTTACTATTGCAAAACATATTATTAAAAAAAATTAAATTATTAAAAAATTATCAAAGTAAAAAAAATTTATTGATATAAATATTTTAAAAAAAAGAATTAATATTTAAATTGGAAGAAATATTAATTAAATATATAAAATTACTATTGTCTATCTTTAAATATTTCAATGGAGAAAATTTGTAAATTAAATTTATTAAGATTAGAATTGTTAATACTAAAATTATTAATTGTTAAAAAAATTATTGGTGTAATAAAATTGAGTATTTATTATTATAATGAAATTTGACTTGAATTTCTTTTAAACTAAATAAAAATTTACCTTTAAATGTGTGCACTTTTTTAAATTATGATAATTTTTCAATGAAAATAATAACATAAATAATTTAATTTTTTTAATCTACTATTTTCTTACATGTTTGCTTAAATGTTTTAGAACTCAGGTGCGCAGGTTGGATGGCTGCCTTTTCTTTATCCCCATAATCTGGAAGTCAGCATTAGGACTTTTTTTTTTTTTTTTAATAATTTAATGTATATATATAATTTTTTTCTCTTACTAATCCGGAGGTCATTACTTTCTGAGTGCGCCTACCGGAATAGGTGCCTTTGTGCTTGAGGGCCGCTATGACTCGTAATATTTCCGTGTAATTTATTGGAAGATCTATGACAAAAAATTAAGAGAAAAATAAATATAAAATAAAAATTATATATTAAATTATAAAAAATATAAAATTTGAGTTATTTAATAAAAAATTTAAATCTAACTTTTTGTTTTGTAGGGCTTGGACCTTTTTGATTTATCAATATCAAAATGTTTTAGGAGTCAAAGAGTATTTAATATTTTCTTTATAAAGATTTTCTCTTCAACTTGAAAAGTTGTTAGGAATTTTACACATTCTTTCTTACTCCTTTAATATTGACATGCTAAAATCATTTGTGACTTTGTATTAATACCTTATTAAATGGAGGTGTGGTATGTTTATAAGCTTGAGACCGCTATTTATTTATAATTTTATTCTTGTGAGAGTTAAATATTTTTAGATAAATACGCTTACTGCATTTTTCACATATATTTTACATCTAGTAATTAATACCATATATCCAGAAAATTATTTTAATTAAATTAATTCTTCTATTTTAGTTCGGATATTTATTTTTTTTATAATTTTTGTACTTTTTTTAGTATTTAATACATACTTTTTATAATTTAATATATATATCTATTATTTTAATATTATTATCATTTATGCAGCACTTGCTTTTGAAGAAAAAACAAAACTTCCCACGTTTATTCATTGTCATCGACAACATATTTAATCAATTCTCTGAATTAAAAGTTTACTGCGTTTTAGTGAATAAGCCTTATGTACGTAAAATATTTCATAATATTTTTTTCTTTTTTGTGTCAGCTTCTTCGAAGAGCACGTTTGCGAACATTATTTTTGCAGATAAATTAATTTAATTTTTGTATGATTTTTCCTCTTTCTCAGAATTTGCTATCAGAAATTATTATGTTATTTTTTATTCTACTATTTTTGATATATTTAATCAAATTTTCTTATAAAATAAATTATATAGCTAACATTTATTAAATACGAAGCATATGAATAATAAAAAAAAAGGGTGACATCATAAGGCTCATTGCCGACACTAAGCCCTGACTTGAGATGAATGCGTTGTTTGCGTGTCATCTGCGACATTTTTCAATATAATGACCCCCGTAATTTGGATGTTTAGGAGTGTTGTTCGAACACAAATTGAACCTTCAAATGTATACCACAAATATGCGAAAATGATCCGTCACAGAATTTCTTCGTTTCTGGGAAAAAATAAAAATAAAAATGCAGTTAATAGAATTTTGTCAAAAGTCCCACACGTGCCGTCTTAGCTCAGCCGGTAGAGCGCATGGCTTTTAACCATGTGGTCGTGGGTTCGATTGCCACAGACGGCGTCGAGATTTTCCATGTTGGGTTTTCTCGCCTGGGTCTTCACTGAAGCACGTTCACCTCGCCCCGCTTCCATGATCACCCGCGAACACCCACTTAAACCTCTTCCCCACTACGCCCCACCTTTTCTTCATAAATAGCAAGCCTCTTGACTTACCAATGCAACCAAAAAACAAGAAGATAAATAAAAGTCCAAGGTGTCTTTGTTTTAATTCACATTATCAACAATGAAATTCGAAGAATATCTTGCTGAGAAAAGCGATGAGCAGCAGAAAAGAAGTACCTTGAAAAAGAGGCTGTGACACAAATTGATTCCATTTTTTTTTCCCCTCATACATAACACTCAAATAAGAAAGACATTAGTAAACTAACGCCGTTTTATTCACTTATTATAATGCCGTTTGCAGGCACGGTTAAAGGGAGAACAGGCATTTAACACTTCTCACGTTGTGCACTTGATGATTCTGTCGTTCTGCTTCCACGTCTACCCTCATTTTTGCCTCCTAAGTTATGATGCATAATCCAATATTCGTTTACAAATAAGGATGGCTTTTATTTTTTACTTTTCTGCATGTGTTTTCATTTGCAATTTGCAGAGGCAGATTTGAATCGAACAATTTATTTTCGAATTTCTGACATGAATTGATAGTGCATGTTCAGGTGCTTCTTGAAGAATTGGCAATGGTTGAGGCAGAGATCATTTTACTTGAAAGAATAATTAAGGAGCTGAAGCTTGGATGGTACACACAAGAGAGTACAGAGCAGAGAATGGGAATTGCATCTTAGAAGGCTGCCTGCCTAAGCATTATCAGTTCCCACTTCCCAGCAACATCAAAATATGGGTCAATGATTACAGCGCAAAGTCTCTCATCACACAGTTATAAAATATCTACAAACAGCAGATTAACAAGAGATAGAAGAGCGGCAAGAGCCTCGCCGGGTTCTTCATCAGAGTTTTATAGCTCAATGTCCAAAACAAGGAGGTCCAATGGTAAAGACACATACTTATCATCTAAGAAGAGCCATTATAGCCATTCAGTTCAAACTGATGTGCAAGATGTGCTCATGATTGTCACCTGGGCCTAGCTTGGTTGACTGGAGTAAATGGGGATTTGGACAGAAGCTTTGGATTTAGTCATAATTTATGATTATTACTTCCCAGAGCAAATTAATAAAACATCCAGATGAACTATGAATGCCTTCAATGCAGAGGTATCTAAGGAATGCATGATTATGATACTGATGCAAATGCACAATGCGCGCTGACAGACACTTACATATTTAGATGTATATTTTGGCTGCTTTATTTTCTCACCATGTGGTTGTAACATGTGCTGAACTGATTTCATAGCACCAAGAAGAAGCACTGGAAAGATCCCAAGTCAATGCCATATGCAGATGGGAATTGGCATTAAGAAACCAAATGAACTGTTGGAGGAACTACTTAAATGCCTGACAGGCATATATCTGGAACTGAAGCGGGCATCATTGGACAGACAAGAGTCAGATACTGTTGCAAAACTTTGTCCTGTATGAAATCTACTCGCTTCATGGCAAGGGCCTCGTCTAATTGCAAGATACCTTCATCCCTTTCAAATGGCATTGCCTTCAGTCTTCCTCCGTATGCTATATCATCAGATTTAAATTGCAATGCTAGGGATGTCGGACCCCACAAGGACTTCATCCAAATCACTAAGAGCTCATTAGACCTAAGCCGGTTTTTGCAGTGCTCACCAGCACTCAGAAAATTGAGGTTGATTTTGAGTTTGCTTAGCATAAGTCTTATATTTTGCCCATTTGTTTTCTGTTTCTAACTTTCAGGGTCTTGAAGCATAAGCTATGTGATGTGGATTTGTCTTTCTTGACCTACAAGCAGAAGTTGGCATTCTGAATCAATGTCTACAACGCCTGCATAATGAATGCACTGTGAGGGATTTGAAAGCCTTTATAGGATGAACTTTCTTAGCATCGCATGTGGTAGTCATAGCACCTTCCTATTTTAATCCAATTTCAGCCATTTTTAGATCGTGGCCTACCTTCTACACAGGATAAACTGTTGGCTCTTATGAATAAGGTGGATGTTTGAGAGAGAAGCCAAGCATAGCTGCATAGACAATCAACATTTAATTTCTTGGTAATTGTGATTATATTAATTATTAAAAAAAATATACTCTCACAGAATGATCAATACTAAATATTCATTAACTTTAAAATAAGCTTGATAAATTTATTGAATTTTACAGTTTAATTTATTAGTATAGTAAATATAATGTTCAAGATACTTTTAATTAGTATTAATAATAAAAATAACAAGACTCTCAATTGTTTAACTACATATTGACTCAGGCTGCAGTGAATGTAGGCGGGATAGTACTGAATGCTCTTGCTATAGAGCGTTTTATTCTTGGGCATCCTTGCGAATCAAAACAAGTTTGTGGCATTCATATTTATTCAACTACTTCCAAACTGTGTATGCTCCTAGCCTTCAAAATTTCCGATCTTAAATCCAAATCACTTTTTCCAAAGTCCCTTTCCATGAGGGAACTTTTTACTTCACCCACAATCAATGAATTTCAAATTCATAGAAACCATTTGCAAGAGCTGGGTAGCCGAGGAAAATTCCAATAGAAGAATTTCGTGATAAGTTAGTCTTAGGTAGTGAACAAGTTGGGGAGGGCAAAAATGGAGTACTTGGAAGCTTCAGTGCGAATCACAAGCAAGAGAAAAAAAAAATTGATTGGGCCCAAGCTTTTGCCATGGCACATGCACGATTTGGCATATGAAATGGAATCACTGATAGAATGGATATATAGCCAATTGCCAGGCTCAGGTTCACTAAAAAGAGCAATGATGGAGTGCCTAATAAGACCAACAAAATGTCCCATGTCCAAAACGAAGCATTGTCATGATTTGACAACTAGTAGAATTGTCCCATTTTTTTTAATTGATCTCCTTGCGTGGCTATGTCTATGTTTCTTTGAATTGATCCTGTAAATTTCTCCGAAATTGAGCTCTGAAATTAAGAGAATCCTATTCACATAAGAATGATGGCTCTTGATGCTAAGCGTATGCGTATGTGTCTCTCAAGTTTTACTTATTTTTCGTATATGAAAGTGTGTCTGAACAGCCCATAATAGCTAAAATATGGGGTAATAAAAGTCTGGTACATTTTTATTGATAAAATTCTTATAAAACTAATGTGTAGTGTTAAATTTATTAGTTAAATTGTAAAATCCAGTAATTTAATAATTTTAATTTTTTTTAACTCAAATTTTTGTACATTTCACTTTATGAGAATGGAAAAATTGAAAATATATGATTTATCTTGTGCTTTTTAAATTTAAGACAGTATGGTTACATTTACCTATAAAATAAAATAAAATATCATCATAGCAGCAGTTCAGTTTGATGGGAATGGGTAACGAACTTGATGTGCTACAAAAGCTTTTAGTATGAGAAGAGTTGGATTTTTTCTTGGATAATTATGATTCATTTAAAATATTTGTTTGCACCAAAAAAAAAATAATGTTTTGGATATTTTATCTTCACAATTGACAAAACACAAAAATTAACGTAAAACAATTTGTCAATAAGTTTGTAGCAGTTTGGTGTACGCTGAAGGGTAATTTTGTGGGAGACAGCAGAGACATAGAGGCAATATTCAAGAAGTTTATTGTTTCCTTCTGTTAGCTTTTATAATATATATATTTAGAGTTATAAATTTTGTACAATTTTTTATATTTTTTCATTTATTTCTATACATATAATATTAAAATTAGGTACACTTGACATTTTTCACTAATGTCTAATTCACAATTGCTTTCAGAGGTTTCAATTAGTTGACACTACTATAGAATTCTCGAGCTGGGAACCCTCGAGCGAGCCAATAGGTTTGCTAAATAATTTTGATTACAAAGTCAATATCCTGTGCGGTCCACGCGAACAATCCACGAAACATGCATGTTTGATATAGTTTATGCACAGTTAAAATTAATTTTAATAATAAAACATGTGTAAATTTTATTATTTTTTAAAAATATTTATATTATTTGTTTTATTAAATCGATTCGCATATTTTAAATATATATATATATACAATCTTTAATAGTTTTATTTAAAATTAATTTTATTCAATTATATTAAAGGAACAATACATATGTTAACTTTCATTTTCACACACATAAAAAACTGATTATAGAAAAAAAATACAAAGTGAGATAGAAAAAGGGATCCGATCTCTTAATTTTTTAAAGAAAATTAAAATGTATAATAAAATATAATTATAAAATTTTTAAAAAAATAAATAAGAGAAAAAAGTAAAATTTATTTATGAAATTATAAAAAAATATCATCAAAATCAGTAAAAAAAAAGAAAAGAAAATCAAGAGACTCCAATGCTATAAAAGAGAGAAGCTACTCTGATGTATTCCTTATGTAAAGTTATGCTGGCTTAACACCACAAAAATTCAAGTCAAAAAGCCAAGGAGCTTATCCCGCGAGCTGCCAAAGTGGCTACTTATAAGAAATGCACGTGAATAACAAAGTTTAAAAAACAAAAAACGAAATGCTTTAAACAAAGCGAGTAGCTGAAAGAAAATTTCAATATAATTCTTGAATTATATAAATTAATATATTTCTTAAACTACATTTCTATTCCATACCTTTGAAAACCAAACCCTTGTTAAACCGATTATATAAAAGTCATTCTATTCATACAACCCAAAAAATTACATTTCCTTTGCATTATTAGATTACATAAAGTGACTATCAACAATTTTTCAGCACAAAGCCATGTATAATATAGTATTGTATACAATCAAAAAAGGAGTGATGGTGCTTTTAGTTTCACTACTTTTTAAGAAGAATAATTTAATTTTTTAACTTTTAAATTAAATAATTTAATCTCTTTATATTTATAATTAAAATAACATAAATTTTTTATAAGTATAATTAAAATAATTTAATTTCTTTATAAATATAATTAAAATAATTTTATCTCTCACCCATTTAATTTCTTTTTCAATATGACAGTTAATTAGTAGTAACTTAAATTTTATTTTTATTTAAAAAATTTTTAACACTTTTTTGGGCCATAAAATTATTTATTTTCTTACTAAATCTCAAGCTCTAATATTATATATTTTATCAGCTCTTTTAATTAAAAAATAAATTTACATAATAATCATGTCATATTATAATAAGTAAAATAAATCTAAATCATCATCAATAAAATATATTATACTAATAAAAAAATATAGTAAATAAAAAATTAAATTACTTCAATTATTATTGTAAAGAGATTAAATTATCTAATTAAAAAATTGAGAGACTAAATTATTATTTAAAAAAATAATAAATACCTTTACTCTAATTAAAAAATGAATACAAACCCAAAAATATATTTTTTTTTAATACAACAAACCTGAAAAAGTTGTCACAAGTATTATCCACCGAATTAATTTTTTTTTCAAAACTTATACAACCCTAAAGATGTCACTACTTACGACTATTATCCATCGCATAATTTGAAATGCCGATGAAATTAGTCTTCAAGCCAACTCTTAACACTTGTATGAGTAATTGTGAAAGGCAGCTACTACCATTTACAATTAGTCGCACAATAGTCACCACTTGATTTTTACTTCTCTCAATCATGAACATAGTCCTCAAGCCAGCTTCGAACACTTGTATGAGTAGTTGTGAGAGGCGGCTACTACCAATTACAATTGTCACTAGTTGATTTTTACTTCTCTTTCAATCATAAATTAGAAACTACACGAAGAAATCTACCGGGTGTAATTAATTAATATATCAGACTAACTTTTTTTCTTTTTGCCAGAGTTTGCAGGATAATTCGGCCATTTGGGAATACAGATAATTCAATTGCCTTAAGAAAGGAGGATGGACCGCACACCAAATGTGCCGTGTGGTAGTGTTCAATAGCACACTATATTTGACAAGAAACAATACCAGCACAATTATGTTAAATCCACGTCTCTGCACTTACACAGACACCCACGTTTCAAAAAAAGATAAAAGTTGAATAATACATTTCATTTTTTTTAAAACATGGGTGAATGTGTAAGTACAGGAATGTGGGTATATATTTATCCTTCGAGCACTAAGTAGGCAGTTGAAAAGGCATTGATGTATATGGTACTTCAAAAATTCACCAAGAAAGTCATTTACATTATATTTATCTCCCCCACCCTTTTTTACTCCCTTTCACTCAAAAGAAGGGGGGAAAACAAATGATAATTCCATTAACTCAACCAAGGACACCATACAACCAAAAAATTAGTCATGTTATTCAAGTTCTTCCAAATGTATATTCCCACACAATATATGTAACTTATCTATCTAATTTGAAGACTTATGAGTGAGTAAAAGACGGCTCAACTAAAAAATTAACAACCCTATTTAAGAAATTTAAGCCAAATACAGTCTCTTCACAGTTGACTTTTACAGAAATACTCAACGGGTCGGAGCATTTACCTTCAACACCAACAGTAATTAAGCATGGTATGGATTTGCTCAAGATCTCACCACTGAACCGCAAGCACAAACCAGATGCATCATCAAGGTTGTTAGCCACCGGCATATCTATAGATACTAGGAAAAGATTTGCATTGCTGAGCAACTTTAGTGCCAAGCTTTCGCAGATCACAAGAAATTTGTCCTTCGTCATTGAGTTACCGCCATTGTTCAGCACTTCAATGTGATCCGTGAAGGTGCAACTGATGCACATTATGCAAGAAAATTGAAGTTAGAATCCTCAAGGAAGAAACACGAAAAACAAAGGAGAAGGGGAGAGGGAAAAAGTGCAAGAACAATAATAATAAAACTCATAATCGACCAGATAATTGTTGTTGTATTAATGTACAAACTCAATTATTTGTTTGTTATATCCTTTAAATCAATGATTACACTACTTGTCTCTTCATGCTTCATTTGTGTTAAATCTAACTTCGCCTTATTCTATCTAATACGGGTTGCCTAAGGTGATTGGTTATCCTGAAGCTAGAGCTTACTACAAATTTTGGCACCATGTTTTTCATAGTATTAATTAGCTCAGTTTATCAAGTGCATCTAGATCCCACTGAGAAATTGATAGAACTCAAGTCAACAAGAGGGCGGAGGGGTAGCATGGATATTATAGGCAGTTAGCTTTTAGTAACAGCTGGGAGTGACAGCTCAGCAAATAGTTAGGGTATTATGACAGCTAGGTGCCAGCCAGGCTGGGCAAGGATACAATCAGCCGAGTCTGAACGATAGCTATATTAGAGAAGAGGAAGCAGAAGGGAAGGTATTGAGCAATTCAGTTAGACGAATTGGGTTAGGAGATTAGGCTCCGGGGATCAGAGTTCTCTCTGGAATTGTAACTTCTTCTGTAACCTTCTATTTCTCCGTATTCTACCCTAATCAATAAGAAATCCTAGTCTACTTGTCAATTCAATCTACCTGTGCCTATCAGAACTGGTTAACATCTAGTTGGACAATTCTAAGATGTACTGTTTACTTCAGCAGTTTATGGAAAAAAAAATAATTCAAAATTCCAAAAGAATAATAGAAATTAAAGAAAATTAAATTTGGCAAGAAGGGTGTTCTTATTTTCAGCTTGATATATTTTCAAATATGGATTTAATAATGCATAAAGCCTATTTCAGAGACGCCTCCCCAGGGATACGTAGCCAATATAAAAGAAAAGAAAAAGCATACATGAGCAATATTCCTGCTACTGTGCATCTCCTCCATTGTTCTTTACATGCCAAAAATATAGTAAAAATGAAAAAGAAAATCAAATATTACTGCTACTTTGCAGTTTATGGAAAACAATAATAACTAAAAATTCCAAAAGAATAATAGAAATTAAAGAAAATAAAATTTGGCAAGAAGGGCATGCTGTTCTTACTTCCAGACTGAAATATTTTCAAATAGGATATAATAATGCATAAAGCCTATTTTAGAGACTTCCCAAGGGATACGTAGCCGATATAAAAGCAAGCAAGAAGCATATATGAACATATTCCTGCTATAGTGCATCTCCTCCATGGTTCTTACTTCTTTACATGCCAAAAATATAAAGAAAAAATCACATATTACTTAGCAACCAGTTGGTCAAAAGGCCACTGTAATTTAAATTGAAATTTTCTCATTCATCTCACTAATCAAAACTTGACCTAATCATTAGATTTTAAAAATTCAATCATTTATCTCCCCGACAGCTTCCCTTGCACTGTTCACATATCTATGGAATTCCATAAGAATTTGCACTAGGTGCTTGATGCTCCAATCTACTAATAGAACCTACTGAAATTTCTGATTCAAATGCATCTTTTCTACAGTTTCATTTGTGTGTGTAAACCCCCCCCCAAGGGAGGACATGGGGAGAAATAACAGAATCAGAAGTTTCTGTTTGAAGCACTTGATCAGGATCCAAAGTAACATAATTCATTGGAGTGGAAATGCCAGACTTGAACTATTTGTATAAGAAAACAAATGATCAACACACTGACTCACCTCCTTGTGTATTCAAACATCCCTGGAAGGCGAGATTCCTTATCTCTAAAAGCATCAATACTGATTGGAAGTGGTTTAACAAAGTATCCAATGTCAGGCCTTAACTTAACAGGAAGTTTCTTTTCGTTGCAAGACAAAACCAGCTTCAGAGGCAATAGGTGGTGATGGAAACGAACTTGAAGAGTCCTCTTTGCTGTCTCACCTGGCTTCAGAGAAGCAATCTCCTCCATGGAAACCAGGGTTGGTATATCAGTGTGTGACTTCAAGGTGCTGCAGCACAAACCCAAAAGTAGTAAGCTTAAAGGACTAAACGCCTAGCATTTAAAAATTCCACATACAAAAGTAAGATGGAACTCAGACAGCTAGTATAAAGACCAAGGTTCAAAATTCACAAAAGCCTTCAGTTTTAAATTTCCAGTAAAATTTATAAACAACAATTCACCCTATCCTGTATGAAATAAAATACAGAAAGTAGTATTTATATTGCACCAACAAAACAACTAAGTCAAGAGAATGCCTAATTACACACGCAAAAAAAAAAAAAAAAAATGTAAGAAGGAGAAGAAAGACAATTGCTAAAACTTACTTCTCAGTTGTTGTTGACATCTGATCTGCGGAATCTGAACACTTGCTAGAATCCTCATCTATTAAGACAATATCAGACATGGGCTCTAAAGAACAGTTTTCAAACAACGCTTCTACACATACAAGATGAGGAGATACACTTGAAGTCTCAGAAGAAAATGAATAATTCACCTTCAAACCATTCCCATTTGTAGGATCTAAGAGTGTGTAGCATTTAGTTTTAACTCGACTACTGATATTTCCTATGGTTATTCTTGCTGAAGATTTACGGACTTGGCTATGCTCCATCAAACTTTTTTCAGACAACCCTGGCTGCTCATCTAACCATGATTCAAGAGCTCTTGTTGACATTATGTCCCTAATATCAGCTGTACCAGAGTGAGACAAACCATTCTGGCTTTCACTAGCATTGCCAATTTCTGAAATCTGAATCAACGGATCAGCATTTTTATCGCCTTCATCAGCAGAAACTGTCTCACTACTGCCACTGACATCACCTGAACCAGTAATTGAATGTTCAGAACTATATTCAGAAGCACTTTCCTCATCTAAAGATCCAGATATGTCAGGATCACCTTCCTCATCTGAGTCATTCTTAGCAGCCCCATCATGTTCATCAAGATCATTGTATGGAAGACTACAAGGTTTTGGGAGAGGCTCATAGCCTGGAGCTGCATGGAACACTATCTGTGAAAGAGAACCTGGAAGATAAAGCCGGAAATTTACAGGCTCAGGAGACATTTTTGTTGATTTTGTCTGTCCCCCAAATATGCATTTTGCAAGCGTATAGGACAGGTCTCTATTTTGTGATTGGTTATTTTTTTCTTCCCCAGGTTGCTGGGATTCCAAATTGCAAGTGAAAAGCTTTTTCAATAGTCGTGCCCGATCACGAACATCATAATTCAGGTCACGCTCAGCCAGTTCAATTACATAATTCAGGACCAAGATATCATCTCCCTTAATGCTCGGTAATACCTGTGGTCAAAGGCCATTTATTGAATAAACACATGGCGTTCAGTAAAACTATTACCCCTTTCCTTTTCGAGGTGGGCAGATGGTGGAGGGCAGAAAATAGCCCTTTTCAGGATTTGAGTTCGAGAAATATTAATATGAATGAGAAAAACAAAAACCAAGAACTTGAAAGTTCTTAAACTGAAAACATCAATCATCATATGGTCTTATATACATTTAATAGTACATAAATCATAAAATTCAAAAACATTTACAATTACTAACTTTAAGCAAATATTATCAGTCATGGAAAGAATAAACGCTACAAGCAAAGGTAAGGCAGAGAATCTTATCGATCTGAAATACATAAATTCCTAGCTGTTCAGAAATAATTTACTCTATTTACCTCAGAAACATAATTTTCCCAAGTCTAAGTGGCTTCTTTAAAAGGTCGTCAGTAATGCTACTTTTAAGTGCTTTCCGAGCCTTGAGCATTTCAACCATGAAAAAGCAGCATGTGTTAAGTAAAATTTATGCTCAAAGCTGCTTCTATTGACTAGACAAAAAATCCCTGGCCAATTGGCTTCTATCCCAGATAATAGGCAAAAGTGTTTGTTTAGATCAAAATGGTAATTTTTTTTCCATTATTGCTTAATTCACACAAACTACACTATGCTAATGCAATAGATTTATCTGCACAAATTCATTCAACATAATCTTTTCATCAATTTCAAACCAAAGTATAGCTCAATAATACTATTTTCACCATAATTTATTACAAATAATCATTGTGGGCATAATCCTCCAAACAGTCGCACTACTCACAACTTTCCCTATGTTATCTCAAGTCCACAATCAACAAGACAAGAACATATAAGGGTTAACTCATAAAGGCTAACCACGAAAACACACTATGGATTAGACCAAGAATATAACCACAAAGATACCAATCAAGCAGAAAGCTCAACTTCCTCTATTTGCTTTTCCCCTTGTAAAAGGAGCACAAAGGGGCCATACAAGATTGGGAAAATTCAAGTAGAACATTCAAAGGTGACACAGTGGAAATTGAAAATGCCATAGAATCAATAGCATATGACAGCAAAAGGATTAGCAGAGTAGCAAAGATTGTAGTCCTAGGTTGGACCAACCAGGAAAACAGAAACCATGTAGAGAATTTTAATGAGTTCTGCTCAAGGATTTATGACACAAGTTAAAGGATAAGGCTTATTATTATTATTATTGCTAAACAGAGAATTGTTTGAGATGTGACATTCAAATTTTAACAGACCGGAAAATATATTCAGATGGTATAGTTTATTTTATTTGACAGAAAATACTGTTAAAACATATCACACATGGCACATCTTATAAAAGACAGATACACCAAAACTTTACTTTACGGCTTTAAGCAACTGGGGGAAGGAGACCATGTGTAACCGAAGCCCCATGCATATTGATTTGCAATGTCAAAACTAGGATCCCATGCAAAATGCTCACACTTTTCATTAAAAGACTTCTGCTTATGCCACTTTCAAAGGATAAAGTTATCTTTAGCCACTTTAATCTTTATGGTGCTCAGAAATTTGTTACTTTCAGTGGGTTCCATTACTAGACATACAGCACAATTCAAGGGAATTATTGCAGTAATCTATTTTTCCATTGTTGACGCATCTTAATTTCTAAATTTTGCCAGAAGGTTGCCTCATCCTGAATTTTTGTACTTTCTGTAGAGAAATTATCCTCTCATGCATGCACTAAAATTTATACACTCTCAAGTTATATTCTCTTGTACACACTTTTATATGCAACAGTTAAAACACCCATACTTAATTCTTCTCAATCATTAACTTTAGCATATTCTTTAGCGTATTACCCCACTTCATTTGACACACTCAACCATTAAGTTCTTATTTATAGGCCCCTTGAGCCAATCATTCTACCACATAAGTTTCCTGCATATTCTAGAGTATACAATCACATAAGTCGGCTAAAGTAATCAACCTCGAAACTCTAATATTCTAGTGTATTTCACTAGCATTAATTGCAGGTACAGTTGTAATAATATCAACTAAAAAAATACATTCTGGAAAGTTAATAGACTTGGCGGTCACTCTTTTAACATTTTCAATAAGAATCTTTTTGCCCATTCATCCAGTAATAGAAGAATCCTTCACTTTCTAAACCTAAACTAGACACAGCACATAAGCTGTTCATTTTATAAGAAGAGAATTTCTAAGTAGAAGTATTTGTCTAAAGAACCAAACTCTCCAAACCATTATCTCCACCATTACCCACAATTGGTGGATACACATTTTGCCTATAATTGAGCTTTGAGCATACCACATACAGATGGTCACCAAATGAATAAAGTCTTTTTAATTTCTAATTAAAAACAGAGGATTGGGGTAAGAATATAAATGAAATCACAGAAGGAAGGAGAGAAAGGGGAACACTGAAAGTGGAATAGCATTTGTCAAATAACATATGGATCAAACAATAAAAAAAAAATTAGAAAAAGAAGTTCTGATGACAAACCTTTGCAGTTGTATTTAGAATCTGAAGCTTTGGTTCTAATGATTCTGTAGCAAAGCACCAAGCAAGATACTTAAGTACAGTACTCAACATCCTTGGAATTATCTCACCTAATGAGCAATACTCCCCAACCATCCAAATAATCATTGCACGGGCAGCAGGAACCTTGATTTTATCCAAACCACGGACCAATTGAATAATAACCTTCAACAAATGAAAAGAGGTCATTCATAAGTGCAGATACAAAACATCAAAAGATTGCAAGGACTACTAAGTAGCAACCCAACCTCTGCAACAATACTCACAGAAAAATAGAATATTTGCTGTCCTAGCAAAAGTAAGGGGGGTAGACAGAAGGTTACTACAGTGTAATAACCTTAAATTAACATTAAAAATAAAATAGATAGGGATCCGAAGGGAAAAGAAATCTAAGCATGTAAAACAGTGACAGGCATAATATATAATAATTATTACACAAACATTAAATTAACCTTCTCAAATTATTGTATGCATATTACACCTTTGGCAGGAATACATTAGCATTAAACTTGAAGCATGCATAAATTATCAATGAAAAATATTTAACTAAAAAGACAATACATGTAAATAAAAAGCTTAGAACACTAACTTAAACATGCCTAAGAAAGTCCACAAGGGAAGAGGATAAGTGAAGAAGAAATCACTCGCCAAAACCATGCCAAGAAGGAACTGATAAGAAACATGAAAACATAATATAATATACTGATGTTTGATTATCACACACACACACACACACACACACACACACAAAGTTATCATTTCAACCTGTGTATTTTACTTTTAATATCATTAAACTGTTAGTTTTCTTAAAACAAATAAAAATCAGTATGAAAAAATTAGCGCCCTCCTAATTTGTTACCTGTATTGTCACTTTTATCACCACTATGTTATGATTATTAGGATAAGAAGAGAAAAGTTTAATACGAAGTAACAGCCATTAGTATTTTCTGATTTCTTTTTTCGGAAAAAAAAAAAGTCTTTCCATTGCCAAAACAGGCAAACAAACATAAATAGATTGCAATCCCCATGTCGTCACTCCAAAGTGGTAGCAAACATCATCTTTGCATCCTGGAGTTAGGCTGGTCATGACAATCTTTTCCTTCCGCCTACCCCACCCTTTTCCTGCCCTTTTTATTTCTTGGCAATGCATGCAAGAATTACAACTTTCTATGCCTGTTTTATTAATATTTGTTAAATCATTCATATTGTCTTCATTACAAAATAACATTTAGGACTTATGTGACGAGTTCCAAGCACCAAAGCAACGAGTACAGCTGCAAGCTAATAATATGAATATTATCATAGAATGAAAAACAGGGTAATTACTGTATGATATCCAGATCATATCCAGTTTTTTCCACATCTCCAGCATCTCTTTGATTAATTGTTACTTTGATCCAATAAAAAAAAAGAGAACAACAGAAAAACATGAAGGTGATTTTATAAGAAAATTGAATCAAAAATATACCTTCTCGTATTTGGATGGTTCCAGTTTTACAATTGATTTGATGGATGTTATTGCCTGAATTAGCACACTCTCTTCTCCATCTACAGAATTGATTTCACTGCATAACATTTCTACAAATATGGATGTTTAAGTAGAATCATGACAAGCATTTTTTATAAATAAACATACGAAGGAGGTAACACACCCTGCCCAATCAGAGTCAACAACCCTTCCAAACATGTATTTGCCATTTTTGGAAGTCGCTGAGCACATAGACCAATGGCAGCAATTGTATCAGCAGCAAATTTCCTGTATGGGTCTTTAATATAATCCTAGCAATAAACTAAGAAAAGCATTAATGTATGCCCTAAATTCCATAATTATAAATGTCCTTTAGTAACAGAAAATAGCCAAATGTGAGCCACCCTAAACAATCAACAAAACTTATGAGCAGGTGTACAAGCCAGCATGAGGAGATCAAGATCAGAATAAGGAAATTGAACAAAACAAGCCTAGAACATGTTTATTTGGTATTTACAGAAGTTGGTGTCTGGAAATGGCCTTAGCCCAAAAATCTTGAAAATAAAATCAGTATGTAAACCAAACTCCACGAGGCAATTTTTATATCTATTAATATATATAATAAACGTGTGACATAAGATCATATACAATAATTTTATTTCCCCAGGCTCAGGCAACTCATATAATGACTTTACTATTACTAATACTCATCTAAGGTAGCATTTATTTTATTTCATAACTGAAAAAACTCTCAAACCCGTATTGTATCATGCAGTACTTGTTAGCAAGCAACAGCTTCAAATATTTCATGACGCTAGAAAAGAGGAGTGAAGAATTTCATGGGTCAAAGAAGTGATGCAGATTAGCAATAGAACCCACTTCCCTTCTGTATCTCTTTCCTCCATAACCAAAATTAAAGTACAATAATTCATGAAAGACCTACTTACCCATGGAACAAGCTGTTTGGTGTTTTAGGTGAATTCAAGGTTTGTCCTCCCGATTTTAAGCAGTTTTTTTATGACACACTTCACATGTTTTAGGAGGAAAAAGGAGGCTAAAACTTGGCAGCAACATGCACTATATGCCGTTCTCTGGTGTGTCTTGTTAGCGAGGAATGCTCATATGTTCAAGGGCAATTTCTGCACATGGTCTTTTCAAGGAAATCCCCATGACAGATATGCAAAGAGACTGGAATGCTTTGTTAACTATTTTAGACCTTTTGCCTTTGTTTTCTATAAGTTCTTATGCTTAAGCAGATATCTTATCCACTGCTTTTCTTGCAAATCTCTTCTTTTCCCTTTAATAAAAATTGCTGTATCAAGAAATTATATTTGATTTGCATAAGGAAGCTAAGGCCTCAAAGTATTTTTTGAAAAAAAAAAAATATATTTGTAAAAGGTAGCCAACTATCAACAAATTACAAATTTAGGAGAAGAAACCTTGAATTTGAGGTGAAATACCTGAAACTCTTTTAGAATGAATGGAATGGATGAATCTGTAGCTATGGAAGAAAGTATCTCAAGCTTCAGAGCTTTTACTTGATATGACTCTGAAGAACAAATAAAGAAGTCTTCATAATGAGGAGCAAAGAGAGAAGGCATAGCTTTAGCAAACACGTGAATATTGCATAGGACCTGCATAAGTCAGAAAACAAACAACAAAGTAATATTAAGTTGAGCCTCAAAGAATACAGAGTAGATGTTTTCAAAGTTTTGTTACCTTGTCTAAGGAGGATATCTCATCCTCGTTTTCTTTTGTATTACATCTATTTTCTTAATAAAATTTCTTCTTTCATCCACAATAAGATAGAATCCGGCATTTGAATTGAACAATAGTAAAACATGTCAATATCAAAAACAATAATAAGATTTTCTAGGAGCAATACAAAACAACTATTTGTCAAGACATCAAGCAAAGACAATACATATACCCTCTATTAACATCCTCCTGATCCAATACTAAATTTCATAATCAAACATTAAGCAAAGAATCAATGAGGCCATCTATACTAGTCTTGAAATATCTGCACCAACAATCAAGCATGAAGTATATTTCCAACAACAAATTTAAATGAGGTCAAAATCCAGACAGTTTTTCAGCTGAGGCTCATAAATTCAGTCTTCCTCTTACTACAACTCATCTTGACTATCTCATTAATCACAAGCATCACAACGGAAAGAATAGAACCATTATTTAAATATTACTCAAACTCCTTCATAGAAGAATCCATATATAATATACTGGTGTGTATGTTAATCCACTTTTTAATATTTTTACTTAGTAAATCAAGTGTGAGAAAACAAGTTGTTTTTTAATAACTACCCACTACTCATCACTTTCTTTTACTCATTATAATTTTATGAACAGTGCAACAAATAGGAGACAAACATAATATAATTACCAAGTAACTAGCCACTCTTCACAATTTCCTTTTTCTTCTGTGTCATACTATACACATCCTAAGGATAAGGCTCGTACAATGGGGAAAGGCCAAACACCAAACCCATTTTTTAGCATATTAATATAGATATAGATAAATAAATAGATCTTATCTAGAAAATATAGAAAAAAAAAAAGAAAAAGCTTTACAGTTTATAATAACTAATTAACTAGTAACTACCCACTACTTAATTAACACTTTCATTTTTCATTATTTTGTGAAGAATATATATATATATATATATATATATATATATATAAAGTGAAAATTTCATAGTTACTGGCCACTATTTATAGTTTCCTACTTTTTGGATAATACTTGTATACTGGAGAGAAAAGAAATGCCAAACCCAAGCTTTGGCATATTAATATAGATACAAGCACTAGAAAGTAATAAAATGCAGAAGTACTGAAGCAGTATGTTGCATACCACATATCTTGAGGCATATGATGATCGCTGGACAAATAAGAGTGGTTTAACAATTCTTTTAACATCCTCCAGGGAGGCCATAATCCAGTGTACACCAGCAGCTGCAAGTACAACTGCACTGTTATTACTCCATAATAATGGTGATGTACACTGCAACAGGATCTTCACATCATCATTACTGCAAGACGTAAATTGTGATACATCTAATTTAGGGGAAACCCTATTTGCACAGCTTGACCTTGATAGGTACTCATCTGGCCCTTCAATGTAACACTGAAAAATCATATCTGATAATTCAGATACAGACTTCCCAGGAGCATGACTAACATCTTCTTTCAGTGTAATGTCAAGTTCATCATCTTCAGAATTGTAATTTTTATGCAATGAACACATGACGGATTCTTTGACTAGCCCATGCCTTGCTATCATATAACGCAGGAGGATCCCAATTAGGATAATTTGACCCCACTCCTCCACATCAGGAAGAATCTCACACAACCTTCTGTAGTTTCTTCCAATCAATAAAAAATTATTTGGACAAACAGAAGCAAACGCGGCAGCAGCAGCTCCAACAACTCCTGGGGAATGGTCATTCAACAACAGTCCAATAATCTGCACCAAAGATCCTTCCAATCAACATTGACGAAGCCAAATATCTTGGGTTTTCAGCAATTTCACATGTAAAACTATTTTTCACTAATTATAATTTAGAAAGTATATACACAAAGGAAATCCTGGAGCATGCAAAATATAATAATGATAAATGTATATGCAAAGATAACACAGGCACAAATGACTCAGGTATCATATAATACATTCAAAAAATAGACAAATTAGACATATAAACTATCCTTGACACTTTGGGATGAGTTGCTAGAATAATCTCAAGTCTAGAAACCTTCAACAAACGTAATGAACAATTATGATGAACAAAGATGCATAAATTATGGAAAGTTGACTATTCCTTCATTATGCCATGTAAATTAAGTTCAAGGATCAAGGTCCATATGAAGGAAAATCAAGAAAACAACAAAAATAAGATCAACAACACGTGTTAACCAGACCTCTTCGGTTGCAGAAGTATGTTCCTCTAGCCGCAAATCATGAAGCTTAGGAAGAGCATTAGCAGCACATTTTCTAACATATACAGAAGGATCTCTCGCACATTTTCCCACAGCAACAAGAACAAGAGGTGCAATTACATGAAGGCGAATTCCAGCCATTGCACGAAGTGCCCATGCCCTCACCAATGGATTTGGGTCCCCCAAGTCCTTCTGGAAACAATTAATTGATAGCAATGCTTCATTTGGACGCCTAAATGAAGGGAGCAAAATGAAGAAAGTCAGAAATCTAAAGCGTACATTGCCTTCCATAGTCAGAAATCCAGTACAAGACCAAATTGGAGTCCAAGACCCACCTGCCCTTACCCACTTAGTTTTGGGTAATGAAAGCTCATAGTGAAGTTCCCAAAAAACCATAAAAAAATATTTCAAATGTAAAAGAAAAAAATGCATTTGTAATCAACTCACTGAACATATAACAGTAAAAACACCCCTCCAAAAACAAGCAGAAAGATAAGATAAAGAATGAAAAGAAGAAAAAAGATGAAAAAAAGGTATGTAACCACATCAACTAAGTTGTTTGTTTACAGCAGCTACATACTTTTCAGCATAATGCAAGAGGTACAAGTAGACCAGCTTCTTTACTTCCAATGACTGAGATGCAACACTTTTAACAACCTGTAAATTTATTAACAATGGAAAGGAAAGGGGGGGGGGGGAGGGGGGAGAGAGAGAAAGATTATTAGAACAGCTAGTAGTAAATCTATGTTACTAACAACAGCTCATTTATATGTACTAAACCCATGCTTCACTATGCGAGAACGTATAAATGGCCAAAAACAACTTATATAGAGTCAATACACTGATAAGGGGATAAAAATTAATTAAACCAGTTGTAGAACTATTATATCCTGCATCACCAACAATGTGAAAAACTACATCATATAATCTGAACTGGACTATCTAATTAAGATCCATATGTTTGTAATAATCAAGGTCAAACAAATTTATTTTCACATTATTCTAGCAGAGAAGAAACAAGACTAAAAAAACTATAGCTTCACCCACTGTTTAAGCTGTGAGCCATAGCTCATAATTCAGTAGCCACTAAACAAATGATCTATTGAGTAGTTCGCAGAACTATCACCACAAAGTCTATAACAAGTAAAGAATTCCAGTTTAACATAAACTATAACTATCCTACAAAGTAGAATTATAGCACCACAACTAAACTTCTTATTTAATATTAATTCTCCATAGCAAAAACATTGAATTCCATTCAGAAAAATCGAAGAGAAGCCGATGATGATGCTGAAGAGACAAACCTGAGGGAAGAAGTTGGAAACATCGAAGCCCTGAGCGATGAGAGCAAGCAACCGCTTCAGAGCTTCACATTTCTCGGAATCAAACTTGCTGTCGAGAAGCGGAACAATGTTGACATCTTCGGGGTCATCGTAGAGGTGGGCATCCGTGCCGATCCGGAACACTATCGTCGACGCTTTACTCAAGGATTCCGCCGACGCTCCGAGTTGAGGGAACATTTTTTTGGGGTCTGAATATTTTCTCCGTCACTCTGCCTCAGAATTCTTTCTGATCCGTTTCAAAGGCTAACTGAGTTTGGAGCCGAGCCACCGTGCAAGCGAAGCCCGTGACTGTTTGGATCCGCACCAGATAGCCAAGGGTGTGTGAGAGAGTAATAACTTCATGGCACGTCTGCGTCAGCAATCGAGGTGGATTTGGACTCGTAAGTATTATCTTTTTATTAATTTCTTTAACAAAATATGTTTACATATTCATTTAATTTTAAATTATATAAAAATTTTTATTAATTATAAAAATTAATAAACATACTTTTTAATTATTAAATAATATAAATATATTATTTTATTTATACATCGTTAATATTATCTTATTTTAAAAAAATACTAACTATATAAAATTATATGTCTTGTATTATTAATTCATAAAAAAATAATTATATATTTATACTTTTCTTAAAGAGAAAAAAGAAATATAATATAAAGTTAGGTATCAATTCATAGAATTACAATAGCTTAATCTTTTTTAATTTAAAATAATCTAAATAGCCAATAAAAAATATCAAGTATGTTACTAAATACATACAAATTATTTAATAATAGACAAATAAAAGAAATGTGTTTATATTATTTTAATGTTAAAATATATAAAACTTTCCTGAACTAAGGATCAATTTTAAAATATTCCTTTGAACTTTGAAATTTTGTATAAAATTTTCTTAACTAACTAAACAATACAAAAGACTCTCTCTATTAATTTTTTTATTAAATTGTAGACAAAATCCTAAAATTTTAAATTGACAAAAATAAAAAGATCAAAATACCTTTAAAATTTTGAACCAAAGACTGTAAGTGTTATTCAAGTTTGACTGGTGGCGCTTGTTATGATTCACAAGTGTTTGAGAAAATGAGAAAATGCTTAGTTGAATTCTTATTCTAAAATAATAGTTATCGAGAATACAATTTATAAACCTAGTACTTATGAGTGAATTACACTACTACCTCTTTTTGACTAAGCTAACAACTGTAACAAACTTAATAGCAAGTTCTTACTAAATCTTTTCTCTAACATCCCCCCTCAAGGTTAGGGGCATGACTCGAAAGAGAAATGTCTTGAGTTTGCTTCTAAGTTGAAGAAATCTTGAAGTTGAGACTACTTTAGTAAGAAGATCTACTGTCTAATCAAGAGACAGTATATGTTATGGTGGACTTCAACTTCTTTATTGTTTACCTTTTTACAAATAAAATAGAGGTCTAATTCAATATATTTGGTCTTTGAATGAAGGACTGGATTTGCTAATATACTAACCATGCTCATTTTGTCACAATATATCTTGGGAACTTTATATAGTGGAATGCTGAGTTCTTTAAGTAAGGATTATATCCAAGCTAATTCTACCACTGTATTCACCAAACTCCTATACTCTGCTTCAATACTTGATCTAGACAATGTTGCTTTCTTTTTAGATGACCAAGAGATGAGATTAGAGCCAAGATATACACAAAAACCTAAAGTGCTGCTCCTATCATCAATATTTGATGCCCAGTTAACATCACAAAAGGCAACTAGATCAATTGAAGGTGGTTTTTCAAAGACCAAGGCATGATGAATGGTGCCTACAAGATATCTCAATAGTCATTTAACCAATTTCCAACGAACATCTGGAGGATAGTGCATAAATTGGCAAGCTTTGTTGACACTATAGGATAACTATGGCCTAGTAATAGTAATATACTATAATGCCCCCACAAGAGACTATATGCAGCTTGATCAAGTATAAGGGAACCACTATTAGTAGAGATTTTTGGTGTTGAATCCATGGGAGTAAGCATAGAGTTGGCATCTTGCATACCAGCTTTAGTGAGAAGATCTTTAATGTACTTGGATTGAGATAAGTACAATGCACCAGTAGAGTTGTTGGTAACCTCAACACCTAAAAAGTAACTAAGCTTGCCAAGATCCTTCAATGTAAACTTGGCATTTAATTGTTTGATCAATTTATGAATCAAAGTTGGTGAAGATCCAATGATCAAAATATCATCCACATAGACTAAAACATAAAGAGAATGATGAGAGTTAACCTGAAGAAACAAGGAAGAATTACACTTTACCTTGTTGAAACCGAGATCGAGTAAAGTCTCTGAGAGCTTTTGAAACCATGCACAAGGGGCTTGTTTAAGCCCATAGAGAGCCTTGTGGAACTTACAAACTTGAGATTTGTTAACTGATTCATACTCAAGAGGTTGAATCATGTATACATCTCCATTCAAATCACCATTTAGAAATGTGTTATTAACATCTATTTGATGCAAATTCCAACCTTTTGATAAAGCTAAGGTAAGAAGGACCTGTATTGTGACTATTTTTACCACAGAATTGAAGATTTCATGAAAATCAACCCCTGCCTTTTGGTTATACCCTTGGGCAGCTAATCTTGCCTTGTATTTGTTGATTATGCCATCCAAATTCTCTTTCACTTTAAACACCCATTTACAACCTATTGGTCTTTTGTTGTTAGGTAAAGTTTCTAAACTTCATGTCTTGTTACTCATAAGTGCCGCATACTCAAGATCCATGGCTTGCTTTTATTCTGGTATGTTAAGAGCTTCTTCAACAGTCTGAGGTTCTTTTGAAACAATAGGCACCCTTGGCTTGAATACCCCTGCCTTGTGAGTCATCATTGGATGGACATTTAGACTTGGATGTTAAGCAATTTCAGAATTTGAAGAGGAACTTGAAACATGTTGCCAAGAATCTATAACATTGGTATTATTAGTGGATGCACACAAGTTATTTGTTTGGTTAGTAAATACATTGGTATTCTGAGAAAGTCTTGCAATGAGTAATAGAGGAGGTTGATACAGGAGGTATAGCAAAAGGTAGAAAAACAAAATTTGAGGTGGTAATGGAAGATGATGACTGTGAGGAACCATTAATACTCTTGAATGGAAAAGTGTTTTAATCAAATATGACATTTCTGGATATGATTAGTTTCCCATTTGGATGAAGACATTTGTACCCTTTATGTGCTGAACTATGACCGAGAAAGGTACATTAAATGGATTTGAACTAGAACTTGAGATTGTTGTAGGACCTTAGGTTAAGGTAAGCAGCACATCCAAAATGAGCTAAGTAAAATGATTAATGAAGTAAGGTTAGTCTAGTCTTAGTCATATGCCTATGTTTCCTTTCTACAATTCCATTTTGTTCATGTGTATAAGGCAAGAAACACAATGAATAATTCCTTGGTCTTTCATGTAGTCAATAAAGGCTCTAAATTCTCCTCCCCCCCCCTCAATCAGTTTGCAAAGCAAGCATCTTATGGTTGGTTTGAAGTTCTATTTGCTTCTTGAAATGGATAAAAACTTGTAAGGCATCAAATTTTTTTCTGAAAAAATAAATTCATGTGTAACGATTGTCGACACGCAACGTGGAGCGGCGATCTCATGTGATAAAAATATGAAAATCTTTTATTTTGGCAGGGTTTTGGAAAATAATAAACAAAATAGAGTCACCACCGACTTAGATTGAAATGGTGAAGTCGGACACCAAATAATATGGTCTGCGTCATAGAAAAAATAGATTCGGGGGTTGGTTACGTGTAGGGAAGGTATCAGCACCCTACAACGCCCTTTCGGTACCACGTTGGTATTTGCTGCTTTTGTTTTCAAAACTATGCTTCAACTTTTATTAAATAAATTGATTTTTGCATGTGATGTGATTTGAGATTATTTGTAAATGCCTCAACAGAGTCATGCCAGTTGACTGGCTAAACTCATAATATAATTTCCCTTAAGATAATTATATAGCAGCCAGTTAACTAACAACCATATTTATCTATCGTCAGGAGTTTATTTTTTTAAGGCATCAATAAAATCATGCCAGTTGACTGACTAGATTCGTAGTATGATTTCCTTCAGGATAGTTCAATAGCGGCCAGTTGACTGGCAACTATATTTATCCATCGTTAAGATAATCAAAGATTTAAAATTTAGGGGCAATTTAAAATGTAAATAATTTTCCTAGAATTCTTTGTGCCATTATAACCCTAAAAACTCTTTATATCATTTCTAATTTTTTTTCAAATATTTTTTATTTTTTATTTATATTTTTTTATTTTGTATTATTTTTTTTTTAAACATGAAAATAATACGGCTTGGGCTCAACCAAGAGCCCAAACCGTGACACCTTTTTAAAAGGCCCTCTTCCACGTTTTACCCTTTCTTTTCTTTTGTTTTGTTTTTTTTTTTTTAAAGTTGACTTATAATATATTTAAAAGGTGATATTGCTAAATCTTATGAAACTTTCTTTATTAAACTTCCAAGATTTTTGAAAAATAATACTGAGTTTGCTAGACTAGATGACACAATCAAAATAATTTTTTACAAAATCAATTTTTTTCTACATTTATTTGAAACAAAATAAAAAGATAAAAATAATACAGTTAAGCTTTACATTCTTTATCCAAAATTTTTGAAAATGATACCAAAAATTTTGTTAAAAAATGTTGATTAGAACTGCATATTTCATTTTATTTTTCTAAAATATGTTTTTATTTTTTATTTATTTTTGAAAGAAGAACTATTGGGTGCATCACAACTCATGAAGGGTGCAGTGCACCCTTCTTCCTTAGAAACTGCACCCATAAGTGCAGTTTTGCAGAAATTTGGAGCACATGTTTTACCGACAAAAGGCCGGGTTACTTCGGCGCCACCCCAACATGCAGCGTCTCTGTCACCACAAGTGGGTCCCAGGTGACAGTTCATGCCACCACCGTGCCGAGAAGGGGTGCTAGCCAGCATGGGAGAAAGGCATGGTCGCCTCTCCATCATGCAGCACCTGTTTTGCTTTACTTTCTCCACGTTCTAAGTTTCAAACACTTTAACCAACATTCATGCAATCCTTATAACCATGCAGTAATATCATTTCAAGCAAAGAGTAAGCAAAATCTTAACTTGACAAAAGAAACAAAGGAGTATATACTCCAACTAGCGATCGTCGCCTCTCCGGTTCTTCTCACCACACTTTATGGTTGTAAGCATTCTTTCTGCACCCGGCTTGAATCCTTTTGCTCACGTGTGTGGGTCACTAGCTCCTGGTTGTAAGAACTTTGCTAGAGCAAATGAGAAGCGGAGCTCTGGTTCCTTGATTTTCTTCGTCACTCTCTCTGTTCTTTTTCTTTCCTTACTTTCCACTTCTTCTCTATGTTTTCTCGCTATTCCTGGTGCACTTTCTCTCCTCTTACTCTCTTGGGTTTACTTGAGGATTTCTTAGAGAAATTGAGCTGTGTTCTCTCTTCTTCAGACCTCCCTTATGTAGAGTTTAACCTTCCACATTTTCTGCCTTCATTTTCGGACTCATTATTTTCTTTGATTTTTTCATGGCTTGCCGACACTCATTTGATTCGTATCTGAATAATGGAGTGGTTATCCCCTCATAATGCCGTGCCATCTTTTCTTCCTTCGTTCATTTCATGGGCCATTTTCTTTTGTTTTCTTTTACCGACACCCATTTTAGTTTGTTTTTTTCTCTTCGTTCATTAGTTCCCCCTTTCTAATCATGCTTCCTTCTGCCAATAATGCACGTATTAGGTAGGATTAATTGTCAACTTTTTTTTCTTTTTTTTTTGTTTTTTTCTTCTTTTAGAAAATTTTTAATTTTTTTAATTTTTTTAAAAAAAATTATATTATTCACATTTAGGACCCAAAACACATCTTAAAATTTTCATTTTCATTCAACTTATTTTTTTTAAAAAATATATATTTAAACAAGATAATCTAGAACTCATAAATGAGTCTACTTTAATTTTTTAGAGTCCGGACAAAATTAGGTGTCTACAGATTGCCCCCCTTTGCTTATCTTTTAAGTATTAGAAGATGAGTAAAGGTTGAAAGACACTACTTTGTCTGGATCAATGTGGGAATTGAATGAAAATTTGACTCCAGCTTGAGTGATAAGGGATTGAGTCAAACGAAGCCCGACCCCGGCTTTGATGATAAAAGGTTGAGTCAAACGAAGCCCGACCCCGGCTCTAATTGATAAAAGGTTGAGTCAAATGAAGCCTGACTCCGGCTTTGACGATAAAAGGTTGAGTCAAACAAAGCCCAACCTCGGCTTTAACTGATAAAAGAAAAAAGGTTGAGTCAAACGAAACCCGACCCCGGCTTTGATTGATAAAAGAAAAAGGTTGAGTCAAATGAAGCCCGACCCCGGCTCTAATTGATAAAAGGTTGAGTCAAACGAAGCCTAACTCCGGCTTTGACGATAAAAGGTTGAGTCAAACGAAGCCCGACCTCGGCTTTAACTGATAAAAGAAAAAAGGTTGAGTCAAACGAAGCCTAACCCTGGCTTTGATTGATAAAAGAAAAAGGTTAAGTCAAATGAAGCCCGACCTCGGCTTTGATGATAAAAGGTTGAGTCAAACGAAGCCCGACTCCCGCTTTAAAGGGTTATCATCCACCCAGTAGGGATACCTAAGAGCGACTTAGGGTTTGAAGGGTTATCATCCACCCAGTGGGGATACCTAAGAGCAACTTAGAATTTAAAATGACCTGAGGTAACCCATCTCAGGATGAAAAGAAAAGTCCTTGGGGTAACCCGTCCCAAGTTTTGAATTACCTGGAGAAACTCATTCCAGGATTTGAAACAAAACAACCTGAGGTAACCCGTCTAAGGATTTAAAGAAAAAAGAAACTTGGAAAAGCCACATTCCAAGTTGCAACATCCTAGAAAAACCACGTTCCAAGATTTTAAGGGTTTTAATCCACCCAGTGGGAATACCTAAGAGCGACTTAGGATTTGAAGCAAAATGACCTGAGGTAACCCGTCTCAAGATTTAAAGAAAAAAAAGAACTTGGGGTAACCCGTCCTAAGTTTTGAAACAAATGACATTATTTGAAATATGAAAGTGCTTAGCACATGAAAAGTTTATACTGAAAATAGCATGCTTGCCATATTAGGCTTGTGTGGTATGCAAAAGGTTTGACATACTTGATGTACAAACGTGCTTAACATTTGAAATCCTTGACCTAAAACAGCATGCTTGACATGCTAATGTACTTGATACGTGAAAAGCTTGACCTTAAATGGCATGCTTGACATACGAATAAGCTTGACATATAAACACACTTGACCTTAAATGGCATGCTTGACATGCAAAAGGCTTGACCTTAAATAGCATGCTTGACATGCTAGGCTTAACCTAAAATGGTATGCTTGACATGTAAACGTGCTCAACAGGTGAAAGGTTTGACCCAAAATGGCATACTTAACATGTTAGACTTGACTTGAATTGGTATGGTTGAGATGAATATATGCTTGACATGTGAAAGATTTGACTTAGAATGGCACTCTTGACATGCAAAATTAATATAGATGCCAAAACCACAATACAAATGATGGGTGATGTGTGGGTGTGTGTGTGTGTGTTTTTTTTTTATAAATTATGAGTGAATTTAGAATGTCAGACTCCATAGAAGTGATACCTTTTGATATCATCATTTGGTAACGCTCCCCAACTCTTTGATAAACTCGAGTCTATTTTTCTCCCTTAAGAAGTATTTCTATAGATCCTCATCCTCACTCTCTCTGCTATTTCAGGGATATTTTGGATTTGGGGTCAATCTCTCAATTCTTACCCCAATTCAAATTTGGTAATCTCCAAACAATGGAAGGTTTTTTTTTCTTTTTTTATTTCGAGTTTGCTTTCCTAGCAACTGCCCCTAGTTTGTGCTTTTGAACATTCTAGGTTCACTCCCCGGTCATTGCCCCCAGTTTGCTTTGATTACTTTTGAGCAAAGAAATGTTGGAAGATTTCTTAATTCATCATTTCTCCTTTCTTTTTTTTTTTTTTTTGAAATATGCCTTGCAGGAATGCATATGACAGATCAAAACTACTCAATTTTTTGGAATTAAGATTCCTTTATTGAGTAACCTCTAATTAAGTGACTCTCAGGTGTTTGTTTCTTACACAAGTGTTTACCTCCTTGACAAGAGTTTGCACTCAAGTGTTTGCACTCATAAGTATCCCATAAGCTTATTTTCATGTCCTTTTCTGCATTTGTTATTTCACCACATTAGCCAGGATCACTAAGACTTCATTTAGCTTGTAATTTGAGGCTTAGGTAATGACTTGGAAAGAAATGGAAAGGAGTTTAGCAAACAAAGAGGATGCAAAATTGAGCACGCGAAGCCTTTATTTCCTTTTTCATTTTAAATAATGTAGGAATCTATTTGGAATATGGAGAAACTTTCTTAATCTGCCCCTTTTTTCATTTTCTTTTATTTTCGGGCTTACTACTTTTCTTTTTTAGTTTCCCATGCTCCTTCTTCTTTTTTTTTTTTTTTGATTTCTCAAAATTCCTTTTTAGTCTTGCCTTTTCATGATTGAGGCTTCGACTGAATGGAAAAAGGATTCTTGAGTTATTTATTATAGAGTCTCTCTTAATTAATAACTCTAATGCTCCTTTGACTCCCCTTTAGGTTGAGAATCTTGGTTTTCCTATAAATGCGAATTGAAAAAAAATCGATGATGGTCTTATCATCTTTTAGGCTCAAATTGGTGACTAATGAATATTTTGCTTTCGGGTTAGCTTGAAAGGCCCAAACAATCCAAAGATGGCCTAGATCACTTCTATAGTTAATGCAGTATCCAACAAATTGTTTCACGAGGCATTCAAACAAGTTCTCGGATACCCATTTCCTCACAGCACTCTTATGAGATGTAACTTCCTCACCACTGTTTATGATTTGTCATCCAAGAGAATTGCATGCTGTTAGGTAACACAATTTTATGATCGGCAGAATAGATTTGATAATGATGAAAATTAAGAAATTGGATCAACGATTTATTGCTCTTAGGCATCAAAACATGAAAATATATCATAACCCTAATTGTCCCCAGTGTTGGTTTATTATGGTGATGGTACCTCTTCCTTGAATGTCTACCATTCAATCAATCACTCATAATATCAAACCATGAGCTGATATGAAAGACAAAGAAAAGAAATGACATACAATATATTCATTATGCAAAACATTTTATTGAATTCAAAAAGGTGCCCACATATAGTCATTGCCAAAGTCTCAGGCAGAGCCATTAACAGATGCCATGAGATTATATAAAAGACATGCATAAAAAGAAAAGGCAGCCCTCTTTTTTTCTTTTTCTCCTACATGAGAATGCATATGATGCTTACACATGGGGTGTACATCAAGAGTTAAAAATAACTCTTTATTCTGTCATGCAACTACATGAGATACATGTACGAAAAGAAAAGCAACATTTTTCTTCTTTTGTTTCTTTTTTATTATTTTTTAAGGATGCAAGATATGCATATGATGCTCCTAATGGGTTATGGATGAGATGCGTATCAAGAGTTAGGAATAACTCTTTACTCTACATGAGACTACATGAAGGGTGTGCATAGATGAAAGGCAACATTTTTAGAATGCAAGAGATGCATATGATGGTCCTAATGGATGGGATGCATATCAAGAGTCAAGAATAACTCTTTACTCTGCCATGAGACTACATGAAAGGTGTGCACAAAAGAAAAGGGAACATGCTTCGTTTTTTCTTTTTTTTTGGGAACACAAGATATGCATATGATACCTCTAATGAGCTAGGTATGGGACGCATATCAAGAGTTAAGGATAACTCTTTACTTTGCCATCCTTTATACACTATGCCTTCGATAACAACTTTTTACTCGAACCATCCTTCCTAGACTTGCACATCATCCCGATGTCTTCTATTAACATGGGTATTTACACACCAAAGTGATTAAAAACATGACAAGTCATAACCGAAGGATGGTGTCTAGTTTACGCTTCCTACTGCCATCGGGAGGTTGCCCGTCTACTTGTTTCACCAATGGATTAGGTTGAGATGCATACACTTGCAGTCGATCAATTAGCTGATCTACGTTTGAACCTATGATTATGGTACGTCGAGCCTCCAAGGGTATGAAGCCTTGTTCCACAGCATAATCTAAAAAACCAATAAACCATCATAAAAACCATCAATATTTAACAATCCTAATGGCTATTTATGAGAGTTTAATTTATTCCAACATGCCACACTGAAAATTCCTTCCAAAGTTTCCAGACCACCAGGTAATGCGATAAAAGCTTTAGCTTTGGAAAGCATGTGTCCGGAACGTTCATGCATGCTCAAGACCTTTAACTCAGTACCAAAGGTGTAAATAGTCTTGTCAACTATCTCTTTTGCTAGGGCACTTAAAACACGACTTCCCCCCATAACTGCAGATGCAGCTGCACATCCTCTTAATCCCTAAATTCCTCCACCATATACCACATTGATCCCTCTGAAAGCTAATGCCTTACCAAGCTCAGTGGCTATATTGATAAATTCATGCCCTTTTCCTAAGTTGGAATTGCCTAGGACACAGATAGATTTGAATCTATATGATGACACTACTCCTTTCCCTTTTTCTGCCCCAGCCATGTATGAATTGGCAAATGTGAAAACACATTTGTAGGCGATGATGAGTGACAAAGAAACCATGCAATCAAATCACCATTAGGGAGGTTCGAATTTTGAGAGGAGAACAATTAGATACAATAACTTCAGATAACAATAATGTGTAGAAAAGTTAAGCAGAAAAGACACGCTTGTATATACAACAATAATTCCAAGAGATAGAAAGTCGTAAAGCCACTGACAATGGAAGGACAATAATGCCGGCCTTCTTAAAGCTTTCACACAAAGTTAAAAAAGGTAAACAGTGATGATGAAGGTGAACTGACAATTAACAAAAGGAAAAGACAATTACATTGATATTATTGCATGCATAGTCAAAAAATAAACAGTGAATATGATACATGAACCGGCAATTAATAAGAAAAAGGAAAGATTACTCTGATGTTATCGCACGCAAAGTCAAAAAGTAAACAGTGGATGACAGATGCACCAGTGAAAACAATGACTTCAAGAGAAAGAGAGCTACAAAATAATTTATACGACAGATAATTGCGATGATATTATCAGAATCATGCATGCTAAGTCAAAAAGTGAATAATGAAAATAATAAGTGCACTGACAATTAACAAGCAAGATGAATGTACAGTGATTTTGGTTCATTTCTTCTTCTGGTTCGACATCCATTAACAGCCTGAACGCCATTCATGAACCAAAGATCTGCTTTCATCTAGTTTTCTTATGAACTGGCAAACAGGGTCGTTTAACGTCAGATTCCCAGACGATAGCACTCCTTTTCTTTGTGGAATATGCCTGCTAAAGTAAGAAGGAAACTGTAAACATATCCATTAGGATGCGTCTCAAGAGTCTGAAGGATATTATTCATCAACTCTTTACTCAGTCCATCCTTTATAAATTGGAATTTGGCCTTCTCAATTTAGGGACACCATTCCTGTATCCTTACAGTACATATTACATGCTAATTTTATACACTATTAGCAAACCTTAAGGCATAAAAGAAGAAAAGAAAAAAAAAAAAACCAACCTCAGTGTACGCAACAACAATTACAAAGAAAGAAAGTCATAAAATTATTAAAACTGTATGATTAATATACAGTAGTCTTAACTCATCTCTTCCTCTAGTTCTGCATCCAATGCCCTTAATGAACTAAAGATATGTTTTCCATCCAGTTTCCTCATAAACTGGCAAACAGGGTCGTTTAATGTCAGATTCTCTAGATGATAACGCTTCTTTTCTTTGTGGAATGTGTCGGCTAAACCAAGAAGAACACCATGAACATGTCCACTAGGATGCGTCTCAAGAGTCTGAAGGATATTATCCAATGACTCTTTACTCAGCCCATCCTTTATAAATTGAATTTTGTCTTCTCGATTTAGGGACATTATTCCTTTACCCTTGCAGCGCGAATTACATGTCCACCTTGCATACTTATAGCAAACTTCCATCCTTTTAGCCCTTCTTTTTTTGGCATAAGAGCTTTTTCCTATTCTGGGTAGATGTCTAACAAGTGAACCTTGAAACTCACCTGCTAAACGTACCTTAGCTTCAATGATCCAACGCACATCTTTAGGAAGACCTAAATGTGTAAGCACCTTTATTCTCTCAAGTCGACATCTGTAAATCTTTCTAAGGACATCCTGAGGAAGAGAAGGGAATATGATTGAGTGTTGCAAGGCCTTCTTCCATACTTTTGCTCTCTGGTCAATGACGAGTTAAGACACTCGAACAATGCTTCTTCAAAGTCTTCAGGGTCTTTTTCTTTCAGCGTTCAAATTGAACTTCCCACATTTAGTCATAAGGGGTCAGCAAATTAGGCTATCAATGGTATTTGGGCATGAATAGTAAAACATCAGGAAAGAGCAACTGGGCATCTCTCGATTTGGGCCTTAGGTTGCCCAAAAATAAGGACAGGCCTCGTGCTTCCTATTGGACAAAAAACCAAAAATTCTGAAGGGATAAAACATGCTTAATCCTACATGTATAATTAAAAGATGGCATGACTATGATCAACCCTTGGGAATGCATGTTTAAAACTCTAGTGCATTTGATGCAAAAAGTAAAAGAAATTCAAGTAACTTCAAGTTCGCAATCTCAACCATAAACTCATGAGGGTTCCAAGCCAAATTAGGAATTATCTCTTCCTTCAACATACATCCTTGCAACATTCCAGGTCCAAGAGAGCTTCTTTAAAAATATCAACTTTAAGGGAACGCATAATTCAGGAGCACCCTTGATTCTCTTGTTTGTCGTGTGACTTACAATATCATGCAAGTGATTATAAGAGAAATATCATTGTATTGATGACTCAAAAATTTACGTCCCTTAAAGGGTTTTGATAAGCAAGTAGCAAACAGTTTGATATCAAAGGTAAATATGACTTCTCTTTTTTTTTATGAGTCAAAAGACTGAACCTTACTACACTGAATTTTCTAACCCTTAATTCTTGGCTAATCACATTTCACCCTTGAAGAATACCTCTTCATAGATCTGCATTCATAGGATTTGATAACTCATCACTATCCACATTAGTAAGGATCAAAGCACTCCTGAATATTCCTTTTTGACTTCATAGTATCTTGGGTCTCAGCTTGCCCTAGCGTTTGTTGCACTAGATAGGAATCAATAACATTCACACCTTTTAGCTTTATCACAACTTGCAACATGCCTTTATTTATCAGCCCTTGAAGCATATTTTGAAAAGCCTGACATTCCTCAATACCATGTAATGCCCAGAAGATATGACTCAAAGGGGTTTAAATTTGGGATACTTGTTTCCTTAAAGAAATATTTGTTCCGTCATCAACCATATTTACACTTGACCCGCCATGGTTAGGCAAAGGATTTTTATCCACATCAGGTCCCAGAGTAACTGGGTCAAAATTCAACCACTTGGCATCAATGAGATCTTAAACCTTTCTTTTTAATGCAGTGCAGTTATCACCGGAGTGCCCTTTTACCCCAGCATGATATTCACAGGTGAGCTTATCATTATACCATAAAGGGTAAGGAGGTTGCAGAGGAGGAAGTAGGCAAATTGAGACTAATTTATTTTGCAACAATTGTGGCAATAATTATGAGTAAGGCATAGGAATGGGGTCAAAACTTTGACGCTTTTTATCATTATGCAATTGAGCTCTCTGCTGATAAACAGTATGTTACAATTGAGGTCTTAGCTAATAACATGTGGATGAATGTTGTGGCAACGGCTGATATGTGACTTGTTGTTGAGGATGTACTGTATGAGATGCGATCTGATATTGTGGAGATGTTAAATTAACTGGAGGGGCTTGGGTCACTGCCATCACAAGAGCAAATGTAGCCTGAGGGGAATAGTAAGCCTGTTGACTCTCACTGAATTTACCTTTTTCCTTCCAATTTGATTGAGCATCTATAGCATAGGCTTCTTCCTTCTTTTTACCTTGAGATGGAATCTTCTTAGTATATGAAGATCTTGCCATCTTCCCTTCCTGAATTCCTATTTCTATGTTTTCTCCAATGATTACTAAATCAGGGAAGCTAGCATTGCTAGATCCCACCATCTTCCCATAAAAAGGATAACTCAGCGTCTTTACAAATATTGAACTCATTTCTCTTTCTGACAAAGGCAGTTGCACCCTGATGGCCACATTCCTCCAACGCTGAGCATATTCCTTGAATGACTCATTATCTGCTTTAATCATTCTTTGAATGTAGATCCTGTCAGGGGCCATGACTTGGTTAAACTTATATTGTCTTAGGAATGCCCCAGCTAAATCCTGCCATGAATGAATATAATTACGGTCTAGGTTAACATACCATTTCGAGGCCCCATCAATTAAGCTATCTTGGAAAATATGCATCATTAATTTGTCATCATCATTGTATGTTGCCATCTTACAACAATACATGATCAAGTGAGTCTTAGGGCAGGTAGTTCCATTGTACTTGATAAACTCAAGGACTTTAAACTTAGGAGGGATAACCACATCTTTCACCAATCTCATGTTATGCACATCTATCATGTCTTCCTCGAACCCTTCCCACTTATTCATTCTAGCTTCCAGTTTCTCGTATTTTTCCTGGATTTGAGCTTCTTCAGCATTCTTCTTTAACCTCTCTATCTCCATAGGGTCATTGAGGTCAGGTATGGGATCAGTTTCTACCTTAATGGCAGGCTCTTGATGCCCAGGGCCATGTGGATGCTGGAAATGCGGTTCTTGGGGTTGCTGCTCTTGAGTGTATTAAGGGTATGGACCTTGGTGATGATGTGGGTAAGGACCCTGCATGGGCTGAGGTATAAAACCTAACTGACATTGTAGTGGAGACCCTTGTGGTTTTAGTGAGTTTTGACCCACCAGACTATGGGGTAGAATTCCTTGCTGATTTTGTAATCCGAGCTCAGGAGGATATTGCAAGTGTTGGACCTCTTGATGACTTGGTTGATTTTGATTATGTTGATGATGGGTCTATGAATCTTGTTGGCTAAATTTGAAGCCTCTACTTCAACTGAAACTTTTGCCTAAATCAACTCAGTTAGCTTGGCCATTTGGGCTTTGAGATCATCAACTTCAGCCTGTAATCCTTCAACTATTTTTTCTTCACTTGGTTCCCCCATTTGTTTAGATTGAGATCGCGTAATTGGAGCCATAATTTATTATCTGTATTAAATGCCAATAAGTAACTAAATGTCTAGCATGCAAATGTAATGTTGATATACCAAATTGATGATTATGATGATAAAATAACATCATGAAGATATGATATTATGCCAGGGGTCATTCAAGTACCTGCACGGAGTCCAAAGGGCTCACGAAGGATACTTTCCCTATACAAAATTTAAAATTGAGAGTTTATGGATGCAACATAGTGGATGTAATGATACATGTAGTTGCAAGTAAACAATTGAATAAGATTTTCCCATCGTGCCCAAGTCATGGTGAATTCTAGGCTCACTTTGTATCCAAAGATTTAGGCTAACCTTTCTTCATAGGACAGCTCTATTAGAGTGTGCAATGGGGTAGGATCTAGATTCCTAAAGCAGGTCCCCAAATTATCCCAAAGGGTTAACTTGAGTGAGGGTGTTCAGGTGCCTACACGGAGACTAAGGGTCTCACGAAGGACAGCCTTACTTTATGCCCTCGCTAGCCTAAAAGTTTCTAAAAGCTCGGGTATGGAGCCAAGGGTCATGACCTCCCCTTTTCTAAGGTGCGACATGGTGTAGGTGTATGTGTGTGTAAGGAATAACCCATCCACTCATTCACTCATAACCTACAAAATAATTAGCTAACAACCATTCCATAGATATAGCAAATAATATTATGGAAAAGTAAATTATTTAAACTTAATCTAGCAACATGATTTAATAGTACAAATCCAAAATACAAATGTTAAACAAAGAAATCTCAAAACACAATCCAAGATGCACAAATCAAAAGCCTAGAAAATAAATAGACTACACAATTGACCAAAGCACAGAAATAAATGCAACAAACACTAACTCATATGGCCTAACCCTCTAGGAAAATCCCCAGCGGAGTTGCCAAGCTGTCGACACGCGACGTGGAGCAGTGATCCCATGTGATAAAAATATGAAAATCTTTGATTTTGGCAGGGTTTTGGAAAATAATAAACAAAATAGAGTCGCCACCGACTTAGATTGAAATGGTGAAGTCGAACACCAAATAATATGGTCTGCGTCACAGAAAAAATAGATTCGGGGGTTGGTTACGTGTAGGGAAGGTATCAGCACCCTACGACGCCCTTTTGGTACCACGTTGGTGTTTGCTGCTTGTGTTTTCAAAACTATGCTTCAACTTTTATTAAATAAATTGATTTTTACATGTGATGTGATTTGAGATTATTTGTAAATGCCTCAATAGAGTTATGCCAGTTGACTGGCTAAACTCATAATATAATTTCCCTTAAGATAATTATATAGCAGCCAGTTAACTGATAACCATATTTATCTATCGTCAGGAGTTTTTTTTTTTAAGGCATCAATAAAATCATGCAAGTTGACTAACTAGATTCGTAGTATGATTTCCCTCAGGATAGTTCAATAGCGGCCAGTTGACTGGCAACTATATTTATCCATCGTTAGGATAATCAAAGATTTAAAATTTAGGGGCAATTTAAAATGTAAATAATTTTCCTAGAATTCTTTGTGCCATTATAACTCTAAAAACTCTTTATATCATTTCTAATTTTTTTTTCAAATATTTTTTATTTTTTTATTTTTTATCATTTTTTTTATTTTTTATTTATATTTTATTATTTTGTATTATTTATTATTTTTTTAAACATGAAAATAATACGGCTTGGGCTCAGCCAAGAGCCCAAACCGTGACACCTTTTTAAAAGGCCCTCTTCCACGTTTTACCCTTTCTTTTGTTTTGTTTTTTTTTTTAAGTTGACTTATAATATATTTAAAAGGTGATATTGCTAAATCTTATGAAACTTTCTTTATTAGACTTCCAAGATTTTTGAAAAATAATACTGAGTTTGCTAGACTAGATGACACAATCAAAATAATTTTTTACAAAATTAATTTTTTTCTATATTTATTTGAAACAAAATAAAAAGACAGAAATAATAAAGTTAAACTTTACATTCTTTATCCAAAATTTTTGAAAATGATACCAAAAATTTTGTTAAAAAATGCTGATTAGAACTGCATATTTCATTTTATTTTTCTAAAATATTTTTTTATTTTTTATTTATTTTTGAAAGAGGAACTATTGGGTGCATCACAACCCATGAAGGGTGCGGTGCACCCTTCTTCCTTAGAAACTGTACCAATAAGTGCAGTTTTGCGGAAATTTGGAGCACATGTTTTGTCGACAAAAGGCCGGGTTACTTCGGCGCCACCCCAACATGCAGCATCTCTGTCACCAAAAGTGGGTCCCAGGTGACAGTTCATGCCACCACCGTGCCGAGAAGGGGTGCTAGCCAGGATGGGAGAAAGGCATGGTCGCCTCTCCATCATGCAGCACCTGTTTTGCTTTACTTTCTCCACGTTCTAAGTTTCAAACACTTTAACCAACATTCATACAATCCTTATAACCATGCAGTAATATCATTTCAAGCAAAGAGTAAGCAAAATCTTAACTCGACAAAAGAAACAAAGGAGTGTATACCCCAACTGGCGATCGTCGCCTCTCCGGTTCTTCTCACCACACTTTATGGTTGTAAGCGTTCTTTCTACACCCGGCTTGAATCCTTTTGCTCACATGTGTGGGTCACTAGCTCCTGGTTGTAAGAACTTTGCTAGAGCAAATGAGAAGCGGAGCTCTGGTTCCTTGATTTTCTTTGTCACTCTCTCTATTCTTTTTCTTTCCTTACTTTCCACTGCTTCTCTATGTTTTCTCGCTATTCCTGGTGCACTTTCTCTCCTCTTACTCTCTTGGGTTTACTTGAAGATCTCTTAGAGAAATTGAGCTGTGTTCTCTCTTCTTCAGACCTCCCTTATGTAGAGTTTAACCTTCCGCATTTTCTGCCTTCATTTTCGGACTCATTATTTTCTTTGATTTTTTCATGGCTTACCGACACTCATTTGATTCGTATCTGAATAATGGAATGGCTATCCCCTCATAATGCCGTGCCATCTTTTCTTCCTTCGTTCATTTCATGGGCCATTTTCTTTTGTTTTCTTTTACTGACACCCATTTTAGTTTGTTTTTTTCTCTTCGTTCATTAGTTCCCCCTTTCTAATCATGCTTCCTTCTGCCAATAATGCACGTATTAGGTAGGATTAATTGTCAACTTTTTTTTCTTTTTTTTTTGTTTTTTTCTTCTTTTAGAAAATTTTTAATTTTTTTAATTTTTT
Source organism: Dicorynia guianensis (assembly GCA_037013595.1). NCBI lineage: Eukaryota > Viridiplantae > Streptophyta > Magnoliopsida > Fabales > Fabaceae > Dicorynia > Dicorynia guianensis. Next base: position 14,264,324 of record JASUAB010000002.1, on the reverse strand, counting down.
TTAAAAAAATTATATTATTCACATTTAGGACCCAAAACACATCTTAAAATTTTCATTTTCATTCAACTTATTTTTTTAAAAAAACATATATTTAAACAAGATAATTTAGAACTCATAAATGAGTCTACTTTAATTTTTCAGAGTTCGAACAAAATTAGGTGTCTACAACGATTATATGAGTCCACAAAGTGTATATAGTATCTATAACCTTCTCTTGACAGCACTAGTGCTAGTCCCCACAAGTCAGAAAGGATTCATTGGAGAGGTTTTGAGTATTTTGTTTGAGAAGAGACAAATGGAAATTTATGTATTTTGCTAAGACAGCAAGATGAATAGAAGAAAAGCTCTTTATTAGGTATTTTGATACTACAAGAAGTATGTACATGCTTGATAGTTTGTACAAAAGCATGGCCTAATTTAATGTGCCATTTGTCTAACTCAGAACAAGATCTTGATAATAAAGAAGTATGGAAACTATGTACAGCAACAGAGGAAATAGGTGATTGAACTGTTGAGATATTTGTAGTGGTGCATGGTTCCTTTGGAATCTGAAAATGGTCAAAGACATACAAACCTTTTCTAATAGTCCCCTTCAAAAGTATTTGGTAAGTATCTTGAGATTTAACATAGTAAGTATTAGGACGGAATTCAAAATAGACATAGTTGTCTTTTGCAAATTGGGAAATGCTTACAAGATTTTTGGTAATGCTAGGAACATAAAGGAGTGAATTTAAGTGAAGATTCTAATTAGAATAACAAGACTTAACTGAGATTTACCAATGTTTTTAATGAACAAACTTGAGCCATTATCAATGTACACCTTCTCTTTTCCATTGTATAGAGTCTTCTACACAATGTTAGAGGCATCCAAAGTTACATGGTTAGTAGCCCCTGAATCAGGGTACCACTCTTGCTCATTGCAGTATTATTATTGGTTAAATTCAGCATTGCACAAGCAGTGTTTCTCATGCTGCTATTGACTCCTTTATTGAAGTGATTCAAAGTTTGAGTTGGTCCTTAAAATTTTTTATCAAATCTATGAAAGTAATCCCAGGATTAATATCCATATTTCCCACAAAGCTGGCACTGAATATTGATTCTATCAAAAAACCTTCTACTCCTGCCAATAAAATGCCTATTATTGTAACTCCTCTACTAGTATTACCTTTAAAAAAATTTCCTTTGCCTCTAAATCTTTCTTTGTTTGCATATTAACCAAGAAATCCTTAGTTATTTCTATTTCCCATTTGACTTCAGGTGTTTTCTCTTTGACTCTAAGAGTATGTAGTAAGATTAACTGTCATTGACTCTATTTCTTTATAATGCTTCTCAATTTTATTTTCTTGTTCAAGCAACAATACCTCAATTTCTTTTACTAAATAGGGGTTAATCCTAGAAAGTATGGAAATAACAAAACCATCATATTCTGAAGAGAGGCCATCAAGAATTACCTCTATGTGATCATTTTCTATAATTGCATGGCCAACTAAAGCCATGAAGTCAAACAAGATTCTTGATCTTTAGAAGATATTTAGTAGTTATCAAGGATCCTTTCTTTGTGGTCTATAATTGCGACTTGAATTGCTTAATCTTTGCCTTTGTATATGACACAAAGAAGGTCTATACTTTTTCCTAAACCTGGTATAAGTACTCACACCTAACCATTCTTGTAAGAAGATTCTCAGACATCAACGATAGAAGCCAAGACAATTGGAATTGGTCTCGCTTCTTCCAAAGAACATACTGCTAATTTATGATTCCGCGAGTTCATTTTTGCTCATTTTCAAATCTTGGTGGTACTTCTTGAACTTCATTGATGCATTTCTCGAGCTCATGTCCCCTGATAATAGAAAATTTGCTACTTCCAGAGGAGATAGGTATTACTATCTAGTTTCACTGAAATAGAGTGGCCGAATGAAACTAAAGAAGAATTCAAGCATGCTACAAGAATTGGAGTTCCCTTATTGGATCTGTGCTCTAATACCATGTTATGATTCACAAGTGTTTGAGAAAATGAGAAAATGCTGAATTGAATTCTTATTTTGAAACAATGGTTATCGAGAATACAATTCACAGACCTAGTACTCATGAGCGACTTAGACTCTACCCCTTTGTGACTAACCTAATAGATTATAACAAACTTAATAGCTAGCTCTAACTGAATCTTTTCTCTAACAGTGCTATAGTAGGGAATGACCATATCTACCCCCTAATTCCAACCTCTCTTCCTCTTAGCTTCTTTGACATATTATGGTTAAGGTTCCCACCAATTCAATGCCTTTTCTTCCACGAATTCCCTCACCCAACTGCATCCTTCTTTGATTCTATTCTCCTAAAACTCAAACAATCCCTTTCTGTCATGCTCCAACACTTCCTTCCTCTTGCCGACAACCTCACTTGGCCCTATGACTCTCCCAAACCCATCATCAACTTTGTCTCTAGCAATGTTGTCTCCCTCACCATTGTTGAATCTGATGCCGATTCCCACCATCTTTCAGACAACAATCTTTGTCAAGCATTGGAAAGCCACCCTCTTGTACCCCAATCACCAATTTCCCATGAATAAGCATATGTCATGGCCCTGCAACTTACTCTATTTCCAAACTCTAGATTTTGCATTGGAATCACCACGCCCCATGCTACCCTAGAAGAAAAATCCTTAACTCTATTTATGAAATCATGGGCTTATTTTTGTTCTAAAGTTGGTGAAGAATCATCCTTGTGTTTATCACTACTTAAAAATTTAGTTCCATTTTATGATAGGTCAATGATCAAAGATAGAAAGTGGCTTGAAGTAATATATGTGAATGACTAGTTAAACCACATGAGCCAAACACTAGAAGTTTAATGCTATGAGAATTGGAAATCACCACTCAAACTGAATCAATTAGGGTATTTTAGTCTTTTTATTTTGGTCAATTTAGGGATTTTAGAATTCTATTCACAATTTAACAGAAAAACTAATAGATATGGGTTTTTTGCATAGTTTAATTAATTGTTAAGGATTTTGTGCAAAATTTTTAAGTTCAATAAAATTTTTTAAAATTGATTTTTAATTCAAAGAGATTTTGTGTATTTAAACTTTTTTTAATATTAAAACCAATAATAAAAAATTCAAAATTACTAATTTCCTTAGTCACGATTCATCCTTTAAAAATAGAAGCACCTATTTCCTTCACTTAGTAATAGTTTCTCTCAATTTGCCACTTTCAAATACAGGAAGTCTTTTATTGAATAGTGAAGAGTAAAAGTACATGAATATAATCCTATCATGTCTGATAAATTTTAACTATTTATTTTCATTAAAGTTAGATTAATAATTTAGGTTATGGCACACAGTCCTCTCAAAAGGTCTTCCACTTAAAGTTGACTATTCCACCCTTGAGGTCCTTTGTAGAAAATTCATTTCATATAAAGGATTTGATTTTTTTTTATTTTCATATTTTTTAGCTTTTTTTATAATTTAATACATAAATTTTACTTTTATTATTTTCTCTCTCTAAAATTTTAATGCCTTAATAACATAGTAACCCGGTCCAACTACAAACACAACATTTCTCAGAGAGGTAGAGACAAGAAGAGCCAGTGAGACCAAGAGGATGCTTTTGGGGGAGCACACTGGCTTCGATTTTAACAGTTTCTCTTCACTCTTCGAATCAAGATAGAGTCTCTTGCATGTAATGTACCTTTAATGCTCTCTCAATTCTAGCATGGTAATTTTTAGATTTTTACCAGCTCATATTTTATGTTATTTTCACTATTTCCCTTGATGAATAGCCCTCCACTAGTTCAGTGATCTTGCTTTTAAATTGAAATTGTTAGAGATCAGTTAGTGTTGTTATCTGTTATAAGTTCGTTACTGTCATAAGTTCATTAATAATGCTGTTAACAGGTGGTTTTAGTTTGTTAGCTCAGTAAGGACAGCAGGGTAATTTTGTTCATAGTTGAAGGTGTATAAATGTATTATTGTAATCGTTCTTTTCAATAACAAAGAGTGCAGTTTCATCATTCTCTAGTCTCAGATATCTTTAAGTTCTAACATGGTATCAGAGCATTAGGTTCAATGGGGGAAAATTCAACTTCAATTCCTACAGCATGCCTAACTTCTTCAGTGGTTTCATTCAGTCATTCCATTTCAGTGAAATTAGACAGTAATACCTATCTTCTCTAGAAATAACAAGTTCTTGCAGCTATCAGAGGTCATGAGCTTGGGAAATACATTAATGGGGTTCAAGAAGTGCCACCAAGATTTGTAGATGAGCAAGAAAGAACCAGAGGAATCATCAACCAGTAGTATGTTCTATGGAAGAAGCAAGATCAGCTCCTATTATCTTGGCTTCTATCGTCAATGTCTGAGAGTCTTCTTACAAGGATGGTTGGTTGTGAGTGTTCATATCAGGTTTAGGAAAAGGTTGAGACCTTCTTTGCATCACATACAAAGGCCAAGGTTAAGCAATTCAAGTCACAGTTGCAAACCATGAAGAAAGGTTCATTGATAGTCACTGAGTATCTTCTAAAGATCAAGAATCTTGTTGATTATTTGGCCTTAGTTGGACATGCATTTTTAGAAAATGACCATATAGAGGTAATTCTTGATGGTCTTTCTTTAGAATATGATAGTTTTGTCACTTTGATTCTTTTTAGAATAGACCCTTACTCAGTAGAAGAAGTTGAAGCCTTATTACTGGCACAAGAAAACAGAATTGAGAAGTACCACAAGGAATTAAAATCCATGACAGTTAATCTTGCTACACATTCACTAAGCCAAAGAGAAAGCTCCTACAGTCGAAATGGTAATAAAAACAATCAAGGGTTTCCTAGCCAGTATGCAAACAAAGGCAGATTTAGAGGCAGAGGAAATTATTTCAGAAGCAATGTCAATAGAGAAGGTTACAGCAATGGGTGTTTTGCTGGTAAGAGTGGAAGGTTTTCTGTTAAAACCAATGTCCAATGTCAGCTTTATGGTAAATTTGGACATCAGTCTTGGCAGTATTTTCTTAGGTTTGATGAGAACTTCTAAGGACCAACTCAATTTTTCAACCAATTCAATAGAGGGGCCAATAGCAGTGACAAAAACACTGCTCATGCAATGCTAACTTCAACCAGCAATGGTGTAGACAATGAATAAGAATGGTATCCAAATTCAGGAGCAACAAATCATGTGACTGCAGATACCTCTAACATCATGCAGAAGACTTCATATAGTGGAAAGGAGAAGGTGCACATTGGCAATGGTACAGGTTTGTTCATTAAAAACATTAGTAATTCTCAGATTAAGTCTTGCTATTCTAACCAAAACCTTTACCTAAATTCACTCCTCCATGTTCTTAGCATTACCAAAAATCTAGTAAGTGTTTCCTAATTTGCAAAAGATAACCGTGTTTACTTTGAGTTTCGTCCTAATACATGTTATGTTAAATCTCACGATACTCACCAAATCCTTTTGAAGGGGACTGTTAAAAGGGGCCTATATGTCTTTGACCACTTTCAAATTCAAAAAGAATTACCCACCATTACAAATGTCTCAACAATTCATTCATCAATTTCATCATCTGATGTACGTAGTTCTCATATACATTCGTTGTCAAGATCATGTTCTGAGTTAGATAAATGGCATATTAGGCTAGGTCATGCTTCTATACAAATCATCAAAAATGTACTTACCTCTTGTAATATCAAAGTATCTAATAAAGACCTATCCTTTTGTTCATCTTGTTGTCTTAGTAAAATACATAAATTTGCATTTGTTGCCTCTCAAACAAAGTGCTCAAAACCCCTTCAATTGATACATTCTGACTTGCAGGGACCATCACCAGTGCTGTCAAGAGAAGATTACAAACATTATATACACTTTGTGGACACATACACTCGTTACACATGGATCTATTTCCTTAAAAGCAAATCAGATGCCTTACAAGCCTTTATCCAGTTTAAGAAGCAAGTAGAACTTCAAACCAGTCATAAAATTCTAGCTTTGCAAATTGATTGGGGAGGGAAATTCAGAGCCTTCACTGATTACTTGATAAACCAAGGGATCATTCACTGTATTTCTTGTCCTTATACACATGAGCAAAATGGAATTGCAGAAAGGAAACATAGGCATATAGTTGAAACTGGACTAGCCTTACTTCATCAGTCATCTTTGCCCAGCTCCTTTTGGGCTAAGGATTTAGCACTGCTGTTTACCTCATTAACAGGTTGCCCTCTCCAATTTTAAATAGTTCCAATCCTTTCCAACTCCTATACAGCATCGAGCCTGACTATTCTCTTCTCAAAACTTTTGGGTGTGCTATCTATCCTAACCTAAGACCTTATAACAATCCCAAGTTTCAATTCAAATCTATTCAATATACCTTCCTTGGTTATAGTTCAGCACATAAAGGATATAAATGCCTTCATCCAGATGGGAAACTAATAGTATTAAGAGATGTTATATTTGATGAAGATACGTTTCCATGCAAAAATCCTAATGGTTCCTCACAGTCATCATTCACCTCTACCACCTCATGCTCTACTACTCAACCTTTCGCCATACCGCCTGTTTTGATCCCCTTAGAATTATCTACTGCAAGGTTTTCTTAGAATACCAATGAATTTAATGGTCAAACAAACAACTCAAAGTGCATCTACTAACAATACCACTACTATGGATTCTTTGCAACATGTTTCAGGTTCATCCTCAGGTTCTGAACTTGCTCAACAGCCAACTCTAAACATTCATCCGATGATGACCCGCAACAAGGCAGGAGTGTTCAAGCCAAAGGTGCTCACTATTTCAAGAGAACCTTAAACTGTTGCAGAAGCTTTTAGCATACCAGAGTTGAAACAAGTCATGGATCTTGAATATGCATCACTCATGAAAAATAAAACATGGAGTTTAGAAACTTTACCCAACAACAGAAGACCAATAGGCTGCAAATGGGTATTCAAAGTGAAAGAAAATCCAGATGGCACAATCAACAAGTATAAGGCAAGATTAGTTGCAAAGGGATATAATCAGGAGGCAGGGGTTGATTTTCATGAAATTTTTAGCCTTGTGGTAAAACCAATAACAATATGGGTTCTTCTCACCTTCCTTTATCAAAAGGTTAGAGTTTACATCAAATAGATGTCAACAATGCCTTACTAAATGGTGACTTACATGAAGATGTATACATGGTTCAACCCCCTGGCTATGAATTAGCTGACAAAGCTCAAGTTTACAAACTTCACAAGGCCCTTTATGGACTAAAACAAGCCCCTCGTGCATGATTTCAAAAACTCTCAAACACTTTGCTTGGTCTCGACTTCAACAAAGCAAAATGTGATTCTTCCTTATTTTTTCAGGTTACTCCTCATCATTCTCTTATTGTTCTAGTGTATGTAGATGACATTCTGATAACTGGATCTTCGCCACCTCTAATTCATGACTTGATCAAACAATTGAATGCTAAATTCATGTTAAAGGACCTTGGTAAGCTCAATTATTTTTTAGGCATTGAGGTAACTTACAGCTCTACTAGTGCATTATACTTATCTCAGTCTAAGTATATTAAAGACCTTCTCACTAAGGCTGGGATGCAAGAAGCCAACTCCATGCCTACTCCCATGGCCTCGTCACCAAAAATATCGACAAATTCAGGCTCTCTTATTTCAGATCAAGCTGCCTATAGATCCCTTGTGGGAGCATTACAGTACATTACAGTTGCCAGACCAGAATTGTCCTATAGTGTCAATAAAGCCTGCCAATTTATGCACTACCCTACGGATGCTCATTGGAAACTAGTCAAAAGAATATTAAGATATCTTGTAGGCACCATTCATCATGCCTTAGTCTTTTAGAAACCATCTTCAATGGATCTAATTGCATTTTGTGATGCTGATTAGGCCTTAGATATTGATGATAGACGAAGCACTTCAAGGTTTTGAGTGCACCTTGGGTCTAATCTTGTATCTTGGTCTTCCAAAAAGCAAGCAATTGTTTCTAGGTCTAGTACTAAAGCAAAGAACAGAAGCTTGGCAAGTTCAGTTGTAGAATTAGCTTATATACAGTCTCTACTAAAAGAGCTTAGCATTCCATTGAATAATATTCCCAAAATATATTGTGACAATCTAAGCACAGTCCATTTATTAGCAAATTCGATTCTTCATTCAAAAACAAAACATATTGAGTTGGATCTTTACTTTGTTTGAGAGAAGGTGAATAACAAGGAGGTTGAAGTTCATAATGTCTCATCTCTTGATTAGACAACAGATCTTCTTACCAAAACAATCTCAAATTCAAGATTTACTCAACTCAGAAGCAAGCTCAGGGTCATTCCTCTTCCAAGTCATGTCCCTGATCTTGAGGGAGGATGTTAGAGATCAGTTAGTGTTGTTATCTATTATAATCTGCTATAAGTTCGTTACCGTCATAAGTCCATTAATAGTGTTGTTAACAGGTGGTTTTAGTTTGTTAGCTCAGTAAGGATAGCAGGGTAATTTTGTTCATAGCTGAAGGTGTATAAATGTATTCTTGTGATCATTCTTTTCAATAACAAAGAGTGTAGTTTCATCATTCTCTAGTCTCAGATATCTTTAAGTTCTAACATAAATAGATGATATTCAGCAAAGTGAAAACAATTACAATATGGCAACAAAAATAATTAGTGGAAGATGAAAAATTGTGAGATAGTGAAACGGTAAGTTTTGAGAGAATAATATGTTATAATTTAGACTACTAATTTATTTTTGATGAGAATGAAATATTAAGATTCAGTGAATATGACCTTTTTCATATTTTCTTTGACATGAGAGCACCCTTCTCTCATAATGTGATAGTACAAAATTCTTACAAATAATATGTTATTGTTAAATTTAATAAATTTTATAATTTAATTTATATAATTTAATAATTTTAATATTTAAAATTTTTAAGTGATAATTTAATAAATTTATATTTGTGAGAATACTAAATCCATATATAGAGGAGGTAATCTAATGGCTTTTTATCAATTCTCCTTCACTTCTTATATGTCCAAATACAATAATTTTTTCTTTAATAGAAAAATACACCATTTGTTTTAAAATCTATAATTTAAACATAGGTAAATTTGAATTTTTGAATTTGTCTACTAAATCGTGTCTCGAACAAATGAAAATGGTTACCATAGTTATAATATTAAATAAAAAAGCTGCGACATTTGTGCCCAAAATGAAGGGAAGAAAATTTCAATATCACACTGATGAAATCAGCAGAAACCAATGGCGATTTCCTTCTCTCCATCTATGATCCCTTTTGAGATTTTTAATCAATATCAATTTCTCACATACAAACGGTGTTATAGACTTATCTTGAAAGCATGATGAATCTTTTCAGTCTCGCACTAGGCTGATGTGAAATAATTTATATCTTTTGGTTTAGCTCTAGCTTGTTAAACCAGAATTAATGGGAAGTGTAATGTGATTATTATTCCTCTCAAGGAAGAAAGTTTGCTTATTCCTTTCTTCTTACTTAGATAAGAAGTGACAAGTTACTTAATATATATACAAAATTTTTATTTAAACTCAAATTTTTTTAAAAATATTTTAAAATAACAATAAATAACATTATATAATTAAAAATATCAACAATTAAAGGTGAAAAATGAATCGAGCTACGCTAAGTTAAGACTTGTTCAAACTCAGTCAAATTTGATTGAGAAAATTACACATACAATTAACTTGAAAAACTTACTTACTCTAATAATTATATAAAAAGTAAATCCATTCACAATCAATAATAAATTAGCTTTCTACTTTAGGATATTTTGATTACCTATTTTAGCATTCCACATACACCACGATCTTTTGGGTCTATTTCCCTTCCAAGCTTTGTTTGAATTACCTATCCCTATAACGGGTTCCTCATTCCCTCTCCCACCCTCTCATCTGCGAAAATCCATCAACCTTAGATCATCAATGCTCTCTCCTAGCTTTAGAGTTTTTAGATCTATCATTTTTTTTTTATTAAATTTGAAATTCGCATTAACGACAAATGAAATTACAAGGCGACATATAAAGCTAACAGATTAGCAATGGGTGCTAACAGATTAGTAATGGGTGTTGAAAGCGGAAAATCCACAAGCAAAGGTTTGTAAGATGAGCGCAGACAATGATGACCCATAAAAAACTCACCATTAAAGCAAAGGGACATTGCGCTCACAAACAACGGAGAACACTAAGAACAGTTACAACAGACAGCACGTTCTTGAACCATTCCTGTACAATCTGCATAAAGCTGTTGAGTGAGACCAGCAGACACTTCTCTGATAACTTAGAATTCCTTTGATCTCTAAGTGCCATATTGGCTAACCAGTGAGCAGACCCAAGCAAGGTGATAGCCTCTTTTGAACTCATGAGATTAAATTACAAGAAAGGAAAAAAAAGGATAATTTAACCTATTAGTAAATATTACACTATCTATAATTAGAATAAGTTAATATCTTTTGACTATAAATATCTATATTTTTATTTACGCTATAATGGTAAATAATTTTAAAGAGCTGACTTAAAGTATAATTTTTTCAATTTGATTCAACTCATAGCTTAATTAATATTTGATGTAACTAATTGTTTTAGCTCAAACTTGGCTCATATAGAACTTATGAGTAATTTGACCTAACTCAATAGCGTGCATACATAAACAATAAAAATTCAAATGAGTTAAACTATAGCTTGATATGAGTCTACTTGTTTATATCAAAATTAATTCAATAAATTAAAAAAGAGTTAGCCTTATTAATTAGTCAACTAATATCACAAATTTATCATATTCTTAATTAATTTAAACTATAAACAAAAGAAGTCAATGAGAATGCAAAAGCAAAAATAACTACTTAGATAAAATCAATAAATATTTAAAAGTAATTAGTCAACCAACATAAATAATTTAATAATAAATATTGAATACTGAAACCTCCAAAACTAAAATAGTTACAAGACCAACAACATATTGCATCATTTAAATGTATTAAAAACTTTTAAAATATTAAATTATGTACATATTATAATTAAAAGTATACAATCAATTTCATTCTTAAAAGAAATAGTTGCCATCAACACATTAGCCTAATTCTGTAAAATGACATAAATCTAACCCTACCGTTAGCTAGGTGCGTTAAGTCCTGTGTGTCATTATTATTGCGCTAACATGGACATTGAAAATCAAATATGGCGACCAAATAAATTTGAATAACCATTTAAGTTTGTATATATTTCCTACCTTTGGTTGCAAATAGTTTTCTTCCATGAAAGCTAGATTACAGCTCACCATCTCCAGTTACTTCTGCAATTGGCAACCACATAAGAAAGCATTGTTGCCCCCAAAAAACTCTATTCTGCTTACCATCTTTCTCATTTTCTTCCTTTAGCGAAACTAAATCTGGCATTCATCTTCGTCGATGGCATTGTCTTTGAGTTGTGTTGGAGTTGGTGATGAAGAGCCATCGGATGACTCCTTTATCGCCAGATGGCTTGGTTGCGGCAATTTAGGGAAGTATGCTTCAAGTCTTTTTGGAGGAGGTTTGAATTTGATGATCATGAGGTCTCTAGAAAATTTTGTAAGGAATATATTTTACATTTTCAACATAAATTTATTTTTATTTTCAAAGCCTATAATAATTTTTTTTATATTTTATAAATATATTATAAATAAACCTATTATCAAAAAATCCTTAATTAAGTAATAAAATTCTCTTAATTTAAATTTTATATTTAGTCTCATATGCAAAAATAATTTCATATGAGTATTTTATAATTTAAGAATTTTTTCATAAAATATAAAAATATTAAAAATATGTTGTAGTATTATTTTCTGTATTTTATATAAAATATTACAAAGAAATATTTTTTACTATTTGTATATCCTGTGAAAAAGTTTTTGAATTATAAAAAAATTTATATAATATAACTTTTACAGAAAGAATCAAACATAAATTTTTAAAAGAAAAAGTTTTATTATGCAATTAATAAAAATATCTTTAATAAATTATAACAAATTTATTATCTAATTAAAAGTAGATTTAATAATTTGAATTTATATATATTAAATTTATAAAATATAAAAAAAGTTTGTATAAATTTTAAAAATAAAGAAGAATTTATGTAAAAAGTGTAAAATAAAAAAGAAATTATACCAAAAAAAAATTACAATAATTTACAAATTTAAACACATATTACAATTAGTATTTTAATTTTTCAATAAGTTTCGCCGCACCTTCATTATCTCTTAACAGACCAAATATTATTGTGTGTTTGGATAGGGAAAAAATTAACTCAACGTTTAGTTTTAATAATAATTTTTTATTATTTCTTTTAAAATTATTTTTAAGTAAATAAATCACGCATATATTTATATGCATACTTACAACTATTGGAAACCAGCTAACGTAGTCAGTGGCATCTCTGTCCGTTTTGTCCCCACCGTACTCTCTGCAAGATTCGCGTATTCGTAAGTTCGGGTCTGAGTTCACGGTCAAATTAAAAAGCCCCACGTAGGGTACATACTGCCGCGCGCTGAGGATGCGCGTGTAAATTTTAAACTGTCATTCCGTTTGCCACCAACGCAACCGGCACAGGCACTCACACTCGCTACAGCGCAAAGTACAAAGCCCTAGTTGACTAGCAGCATTTTTCAGCTGCTCTGGATTCTGGAACACCCCCAGAATCCGATTGTTGCTGTTCTGCAACTTTCTTTTCTAGTTTCTCATGTAGATTGTGAGCTCCTATCCGCCGTCCCAAGCCAGATTGACCTTGAGAGGTTCCAATTTTGTTGAAGGTAAAGAAGCGCTCTCTGTTACTCGCATTCTAGCCAATTAGGCAAATTTCTTTGCATTTCTCATTGAGCATTTCTCATTGAATAGTCTTCGTTTGCAATTGAAGTTGTTTGATTCTCATGCGTGCATCCTTTGATTTGCTTATATCAATAATGTATGGTCTTTTACACTCCTGCATTTTCCCCCTTCTCTTAGCAGCTTGTTTATGGACTCATGGTGTTGCTCTTTTGTGTCAGAATAATACTTAGATCTTGGTTGAGATGAGTTGACCGCTAGTAGTGACGCGTCTCTTGGTGTTTGGTCTGATTCTTTTGCATGAATTTTCCTTTGGGGTTTGATTACAGTTTGACAGAGTGAAGATTGCATAAATTATGGATATGGTGTGTTTGTAGTGAATACAATGTGTTTCAGGCAGCTTACTTTTCACACGGCTCCCCTGACCAAAAATAAAATAGGAATAGAAGTTATGAGTGTTACGTTAGTGGTACTGATGATGATTGCATCTGTTATTGAATTATAAAATGTTACAGATAAACCTCAAAAAATTGAATGATGAGTAATATTGTCCATAGTTGATTACACTTGGCAAAAGACAAGGAAATTTCTGTGTTTCCGTGTTTATAAACTTGTGAATATTCTTACGCAGACTGTAGGAAAATTACTTGTTATTCTGAGCCTCTTTAGCTATCACATTTCTCTCATTTTAGTGAAAGATAATTTATGTGTTTCAATACATTGGTTCTGTGCTGATTTTGTTCATGTATCATGTTTGAAGTATTCTGTTCCATGTTTGGAGGCATATTATATCTTCCAAATCTTCATGTGATGGCTGATCTTAAATAAATTACAAGTGGCTAGAACAAATTTTCTCCTCAAGTTCAATTTTTTTCTGGGCTTTGAACTGGGAGAAATTTGCTACTTGACAATTATATTTAATGAAAGAAACCTGTAAAACAACATTGCTACAGTCAGTATTAACACTATATTTTGACTTTCAGGTACTATAGTATTAAGCCTAGTAGGAACTGCAATGGATCTCAGCTCAGAAGAGGATACTGATATAAGTGAATCTGAAATAAGCGAGTATGAAGATAAATCTTATGAAGAATTGAAAAATGGAAGTCACAATGTGAAAATCTCAGATGAAACTTTCGCTTGTCCCTACTGTTCTAAAAAGAGAAAAAGAGGTTATTTGTACAAGGAACTCCTTCAACATGCTTCTGGGGTAGGTCAGAGCAGTTCAAAAAAGAGAAGTGCTAAAGAGAAGGCTAATCATCTGGCTTTAGTGAAATATTTGGAAAAGGATCTTATGACTGTAGATGGTCCATCAAAAACTGCAGACAAAGGTGATCCTCCGATCAACCATGATGAGTTGTTTGTGTGGCCATGGACTGGAATTGTAGTTAATATTCCCACTACACGGACTGAAGATGGACGCTGTGTAGGAGAAAGTGGATCCAAGCTGAGGGATGATTACAAAAGAAGGGGTTTTAATCCCATTAGAGTCATCCCTCTTTGGAATTTCCGGGGTCACTCTGGAACTGCTGTTGTAGAATTTCAAAAAGATTGGCCAGGCTTACATGACGCATTGTCATTTGAAAGGGCTTATGAAGCGGACCATCATGGGAAACAGGTCTGGTCTAATGGGACTGCAGAGAAGTCTGGGCTTTATGCATGGGTTGCTCGTGTAGATGACTACAAGTTGAACAATATAATTGGAGAGCATCTTCGGAAGACGCGAGATGTCAGAACAATATCTGAACTTATGGAAGAAGAGGCTAGAAGGCAGGATAAACTTGTGTCTAATTTGACTAACATTATTGAAGTCAAGAACAAGCACATAAAGGAGATAGAAGTAAGATGTAGTGAGACTACACGCCGCATGGACATTGCAATGGGGGAAAAAGATAAGCTTGTCCAAGCTTATAATGAAGGTATTATCATTGAAACAAGTTACTTTTCAGTAATTGGGAATAGGAGGTAAGAGTGTTGTTGGTTGTGGTTCTTGGTGTCGCATGTTTTTTGTATTGTGAAGGTGTAGAAAAAAAGGTATTTAGCAACTTGCTGCTCATATTCCAAAACACATTTAAATTTATTTATTGTTTTCAATGATTTTGAGCTGTTGTAACAACATTGTTTATGCCATGTGTGCTTGTATTCAGAGATTAGGAAAATACAGTCCAGTGCACGGGAGCACTATCAGAGGATCTTTAACGATCATGAAAAGCTTAAGTTGCAACTGGAATCGCAGAAAGGTGAGCTTGAGTTGAGGAGAACAGAATTGGAGAAGCGTGAGGCACGGAATGAAAATGAAAGAAAGAAGTTATTAGAAGAGATGGAGAAGGTTTTCTTTTTTTATTTTTTCCTTCAATTTGTGCTTCTTGTCTTCTATCATGCTGTGATTGAGAATCCTGTGAAATGAAAATCGAAGGAAAGAAATAGTTTCAATATGATTAATAATTATTTAAATATGAATATGATACTTACGGGTTGCATTTCTTAGCAACCAAGGTGAATTCATTTTCCAGTTCACTGATCAGGTTTGATGATCATGATAGGATTGGCTGGGAAACAATTTTCGGTTGATATAATGGAGTACTTAGTCCAAGAATATTTGGAACATAACCAAAGTGCTTTCTGTTAGAGGATTCTGTAATTAAAGCCTTTCAATCAGATACAAGTTAGTATCTTGATTTCTGATGCATTGCTTTGTTCTTTGAAAAACCTTACTTCACAATTCATCAATGCATGGCTTAAATTGGTTTCTGCTAATGAATGGTGTAGATATTGTTGTCAAGTGTTTGTGAGTATTAGCATTTTATGTTGCTTATGCAGTCCCCAATGAGGCTGCTGAATGTGTGGGATTTAATGACTGTTATTTGCACTGGATGATGCAGAATTTGAAAGAGAAATCTTAATTTAATCCTATTGTCATTAGTGACTTTTGTGTGTGTGTGTGTGTGTGTGTGTGTGTGTGCGTGCGCATTTTTGTCATTCATTTAATGAGATGAGATTGGAGAGAAGAGGGAGAAGGGAGAGAATCAAAAGCCTATGATTAGGTCAAAGAATTTCATACTAATTTTCCTTTATTATTTTTTCTCCCAAGGAGGATCTTGCTTAGGGAAGGTCAAAGCCAGAAATTTGGCATTATTTGTTATTGCTGTGTCATTAACATCCATTTTATAGATTATGTGGTAAAGAATCATCTAGAAGGCTCTGTTTGACACTGCTGATTTTTATTGTCTTTTTCAGAATGCAGTGAAAAATAGCTCTCTTGAGTTGGCTGCTTTGGAGCAGCAGAAAGCTGACGAGAAAGTTATGAAACTGGCCGAGGATCAAAAGGTCTGTAATTCGATATTAAGGTTTGTTAAGTGACCAATATTTTTTTGGTCAGCATCATTGTAGCGTACTACTAATCCTATTTAACTACCAACTTATTCAGAGGCAAAAAGAACAACTCCATGCTAAAATCATTCAACTTGAAAAACAACTGGATATGAAGCAAAAGCTCGAATTGGAGATTCAGCAACTGAGAGGATCGTTGAATGTTATTAAGCACATGGAAGATGAAGGAGATGTAGAAGTTCTGAAGAAGGTGGATGCTTTACATAAGGATTTAAGAGAAAAGGAACAGTCACTTGAAGACTTAGATGCCTTGAATCAAATGCTAATCATTAAAGAGCGCAAGAGCAATGATGAGCTGCAGGAAGCTCGGAAAGAATTGATTAATGTAACTGTTTTTTTTTATTTTTTTTATTGAAGCTGTATCTTTTTTCTTTCTAGAGTGCATATCTATGAGGCACTGAAACTTTATTTGGGGTAACGTATCTGTATTTTCAGGTGCAAAACTTCTATGAAAGTTACATGGAAGTTTTATCCATGCAACATAGTTGCAGATTCATTAATTTAGTATGTGACAGTTCCTTTTCAATCAGATCCAGTTGCAGGATTCTTTTATATGTGAATCCCTGAACACTATAGTAATAATAAGGCACCTTGAGATGATGATGATGCTTGTCCATATACTTGTTGATTAGTGAAACTGCTCTGGGTTCCCTACAATGCCGAAAAAGAAAATTGCTTTAAAGTTTACATTTGTTTTTTGTATAATACATTAAAAAATAAAAGCATAGTACACTCCTCTTCTGTCTTTTCCAAAAAACTTCTATTATTTATTGTTTATGGTCAAGAGCAAGGCAAAAAGGTGCTTAAGTTAATTCTCATTGTTTCTTCAGAATCTAATTGATATATGTTACCTAAAATTTTTTTTTTTGGGTCCATCTGATTATGTAAAACTGCAATACTCTTTTGACCATTCATTTTGAGTTTTTAATCATTTATATGTGGATATTCCGTTTTTGTCTGTTAGAAATCTTTTTACGTTCTTTTTGAATCTTTCTTGGATTTCATGGTGTCCACTCTTGCTTGCAAGATGTAGTAATTAATCTCTCTCATGCAGGGCATTAAAGAGATATCAACCCGTGCCCACATTGGTGTAAAGAGAATGGGGGAACTAGATACTAGACCATTCCTTGAAGCCATGAATAAAAATTATAATGACGAGGAAGCAGAAGAGAGAGCTTCAGAACTTTGTTCATTGTGGGAAGAGTATCTCAAGGACCCAGACTGGCACCCCTTTAAAATTACCACTGTTGAAGGGAAACATAAGGTATGCCTTTGATCAATTCATATACATATATATCCTAAAATCTGACTTTTTTGAGGTACTTAGAAAAGGAATTAATTTGGTAAGTGTTATGGGATGTATTTGTAGTGCACTCAAAGAAAATGGTATTTGGGTCATTATGTAGTAATAATATCAACATAAATACATGATTAAGAGTCAGAAATGTACATTGGTCATAAGCCTTCAATATGTTGGTGTTCCTTACTTATGATTATGGTTTCATCTCGCTCTCCTTATTTTTTTAGCATGTTAACATCCAAGTTTTGATCCATGTTAACATCTACTGCAATCACAACCCAAGTTTGATCCCACATATAAAAACTTATTACCTCTGTATCAGTTTGGTTTGAACTTTGCATTGGAGCATGGCATCTTTTTCCAGTTATCCTTCTATAGTTCGGTTACCAGATATTTTTACCATTGCCGCAGTTTTCTTTCTATCATTAGTTATCATTGTAAACCTTGTGGTATGTTTTGGCATGTCATGGTCACTTAGCTATGTTTTGGTTGTCATACCCAACATTGTGTTCAGAGAATGTTGATCAGCCATAACCCAGAAGGCCATTGTCATCGGAGGCCTACATGTGCCACCATTGTCTTGCTGTCTTTGTTTGCATTCTGGTGCATGAAGGCATGGGAAGAGTCATTTTCTTGTTGCAGTGTCAGTTATTAGTTCTACAACCGAGATACTTATCAAGTGTGATTGGTGCTTCTTCTGTGCTTTGTGTTGTTTGTGACAAGTTGTTTGTTAGATGTAGCAAAATGGAAAGCTTGATGCTTAGGGTCTAGTTGCCTAAGAAAATTTTTGAAGGTTGAGTTATCCATTGTTGAAGTTTGTTAAACTAGAGAGGGAAAGAGAGAAAACCCATTTTGAAGAGAAAAATGGTATGAGAGTCTAGCCTCTTTCTATTGAGATTTATAGTAACTTTGTACAATATACAAGGCTAAAATTGAGGCCTAAGTACAAGGTAGCTAATTGACAGCTAATACACATGCTTAATACTAGTACAAGACATGCTTAATTCCAACACTCCCCCCCCCGAAAAAAAAAAGCTAGAGCATACAAGTCATATGCACCAAGCTTGTTATAAATAAAACCAATGCGAGGATCCCAGAGAGACTTCGTGAAAATGTTTGCTAGTTGGCCAGATGAGTTGACAAAACTAGTCGTGATGCAACTGCATAAAATCTTCTCTCTAATGAAATGATAGTCAATTTCTATGTGCTTGGTCCTTTCATGAAAAACTGGATTCAAAGTGATGTGCAATGCTGCTTGATTATCACATATCAACTTCGTTTGTGTCACCTCACCATATTTTAGTTCTTGAAGCAATTGCTTTGTCCACATAAGTTCACATGTTGCCATGGCCATAGCACAATATTCATCTTTTGCACTAGACATAGCAACAAATCCTACTTCTTACTCTTTCAAGATACCAAGTTCTTGTTACAAACCTTTAAGAGAATCCACCCTCAAAAGCTAGCTGTTGAAGGGGGAGAGCCCAAAGTTTTATAAGCCCACACAAGCATCCCAGACTACGTGATGTGGGACTCAATGGATCATAACATTCCACCACGCTCTGTAGTCCTAGCGCCTATGGGAGCCAGCTTTGCGCTAGACCATAGTCTTGGCCGAATACTACAATTCTGACATCACCAACCCTTAGTTGTGCACTAGTGATCTAGCCCCGAGCTAACTTTGCAATATCAATGTCACCACTTGTGCCTCATGATTGCAATTGAGAGACGTAGTGGCAGGCTCTAATACCAATTGTTACAAACCTTTGGGAGAACCAACCCTTAAAAGCTAGTTGTTGAGGGGGAAGAGCCCGAAGGTTTATATGCCCACCCAAGCATGCTTTATACCCGATGTAGGACTTAATGGATCATAACAGTTACCACAGATTAGAACACAATATCCTAAAGTAAAAGGCCTATCTGAAGAAGACCTTGCCCAATCTGCATTATAATAACCAATTACTTGGAAATGACCCTTATTTTCATATAATAATTCTTAACCTGATGCTCCTTTGATGTACTTCAAAATGCAAACAACAACATCCCAATGACTATAACATGGAGATTAAAGAAATTGACTAACCATAGGACAACAATGGAGATATCTGGTTGAGTGATAGTGAAATTGTTTAGTTTTTCAACTAGTCATCAATATCTTCCAGAATTAGATAATGGCTCCCTTTATTTTTTTAAGAGCTTAACATTCAGATCCATTGGGGTATAAACTAGTCTACAATCAAGCATGCTAGCCTCCTCAAGTATAAGGCATATTTTCTGTGTGAAATAATTATGCCTCTCTTGGTCTAGGCCACTTAAATGCCAAGAAAATATTTCTACTTCCCTAAATCTTTGGTATGAAAATGGTTAAAGGCATGTGTTTTCATGTGAAGAATGCCACCTGATCACTATTAGTGATGACAATGTAATCTACATAAACCACTAGATAAATGCATTTACCATTCAATGACTGGCGATAAAAAATAAAGTGGTTTACCTCATTGCGAATTATACCAAATTCTTGAACAATTATACTAAACTATCCAAATCAAGCTCACGAAGATTGTTTTGGCCATAAAGAGAACAACAAAGTTTGCATACTAATCTAGACTCTCCTTGAGCAACAAAGCATGGTGGTTGTTCTATATAGACTTCCTCTTGAAGATCGCAACCATTCTTAATATCCAACTAATAAAGAGGCCAACGATTTATAGTGGCCATGGAGAGGAATAAGCGCACAGGAAATTTTAGCCATAAGAAAAAATGTTTCACTGTAATCCAAGCCAAAAATTTGAGTATAGCCTTTGGCAACAAAGTGGGCCTTAAGGCAATCAACCTGCCCATCAAGACTAACCTTCGTAGTATACACCCACTAGCAACCAATAGTAGACTTGCCAGGGGGAAGAGAAACTAGTTCTAAAGTGCCATTAGAGCATCCATCTAATCAATCATGGCTTGGTGCCACCTTGGACCTGAAAGTGCCTTACTGGTAGTTTTGTAACAATAATAGAAGATAAATGGGACACAAAGGCATAATAGAGTGAAGTATAGCGATGATGACTTAGGAAATTGTAAATGGAGTAAGGATTACGAGTAGAGTATATACCTTTTTGAGTGGCAAGGCTTAGGAGAAGGATCAACAACTTGCTAGTCCATGGTAGGTCACGAGGTGAGTTAACAAGTTCTTCGTTAACAGTTGCAGGAGGACATGGATGACAATGATAAACCTGAAGGGGATACTCAGAAGGTGTAGGAACCAAAAAAAAAAACAAATATAAGGAGTAGGTAGAACTTCAAAAATGGTGCAACTCTAAATTGGAGGTGATAGAAAGAAGCAAGAAGTCTCATAAAAAGTAACATTAGCAAAGATGAAATAACACTTTTGATCAGTAGAGTAGCACCAATAACCTTTATGAAGTCTAGAGTAACTAAGGAAAATGCACTTGATGGGCTTGGCGGAGAGTTTGGTGTGGCCAAGAGTCAAGTCATGAACAAAACAAGTGTAACCAAAGACATGAAGTGGAAGTAGATAAAGATTTTGAGCAGGGAAGAGAATAGAGTGAGGGACCTCATGTTGTAAGACAGAAGAAGGCATTTGGGTAATTAGGTAACATGTAATGAAACTAGCATCATCCCATAAATGAAAAGGAACATGACTATGTAGTAAAAGAGTGAGCTGTTTTAACTAGATGACAATTTTCACCCTTTGTAACTCCATGCTGTTGGGGTGTATAGATACATGGCGATTGATGTAGAATACCCAGTGAGGACATGATGGTAGTGAAAGGAGTTGAAAAATGTTTTCGAGCATTGTCACTTCATACAACACAAATAGAAACATTAAATTGTCTCTTAACCTTAGCACAAAAGTCTTGAAAACTAGTAAATAATTCTGAACGGTTTATCATTAAGAATACCCAAGTACGTTGAGAGTGATCCTCGATGAAAGCAATGAAGTTCTAAAAACTTAAAACTAAGAGAACATGACAAGGACCCCGAACATCACTTTGAACTAATTCAAAAGGGGATGTAGCCTGAAGATTGACACACTTTGGAAACGAAGTACGATGCTGTTATCCAAGTTGACATTATTCACAATATAAAGTAGAAACACTAAAGATTGGGAACCACTTGGTGTAGTTTGGATAAACTTGGATGTCCCAAATGACAGTGAAGGACAAAAGACTTAGTAAAGATGTATGCTACTAGTGAAGATGTCCTATTAAGATGATAAAGTCTCTACGACTCACGCTTAACATCAATCATCTATCTTGTACCCTAGTCTTGACAACAATAGAATTAATAGAAAAGGTTATGGCGTAATTAAGAGCACATGTCAATTTAGTAGTAGATACAAGGCTAAAAGGGCTTCTAAGGACATATAGAGCAAAATCTGAAGATAAAGAAGGAAGAGGTTGGGCTTGACCAATGCCTATAGCAGATGGTTTGGAACCATTGGCAAGATCAACACTAGGCAGACATGGAGAAATAGAGAGACAAAAAGGGACATTGGTTACCAGAGATATGATTGGATCACTGAAATCGAGAACCCATGGTCCAAGAATGGCAGACTTAGTAACACAAGCAATAGAATTACCAGTGTGTGCCCAGAAGTAGTGAATGATGTTGCTACTTGCTTAGAAGCTTGATACTGAAGATAGTTCTCATAATCAAGTCTAGCCAAAACAAGAGATGGAGAAGAATGACCTTCAGAAGGTTCGGGCTAAGGATTGCTAGCACTAGTCTGAGCTACATTAGCAACGCATGGCAATCAACCATGCGTTTTGTGGCATTGTTCTCAAAGTTGACCCCACTTATGACAGTAATTGTATTTGGGACGTTTACCTTGTTGCAAGTTGTTGAAATATGAAACATGTGTTTGTAGTGTGTGAAACATGTGATTGTAGTGTGTGAGTATTTATGTTATTTTATTAGGTTAGTTCCTCTATAAATAGAGGCTTATGGGTTATGTAATGTATAGAAGAGAGTCATATATCAAAGTTTTCTCTATCCTTTCCTCCTTTCTCACTCTCTTCTAATATTCCCACTCTAAAATTCTTACATGATATTAGAGCCTAGATATCATCTACCTTAATCTTTTTTCTCGAAGGTCAGTAGAGAATGTGTGTTTCTCCTTTGTTATCTTCGTTATCTCTTTGCTCCTCCCTATTTTCCACTTATCTCATATTCCGGTCATTTGCATATGTTGCTCTCTCTGCTTGTTCGTCACTTTGCTTGCTCTATAATGGACTCCGGTTCTTGGATTTTTGCTTCTCCCTGTTTGTAATTCCTCTCTCCTCCAGTGGCTGCTGTCTGGTCATCCTTTCTCTCTCTTCCAGCGGCTGCCAAGGCTAGATCACTGCTGTCTAGTCACCAGTTGTAGGATCTGACCTTGCCACGGTGTCTGTTATTCGGAGCTCCCATGTGCTTTGCCGTAAAACTGCTGTATTTTTGGTTTTTTGCTTTAATCACCCTTTCCAGTTCTCTAATCGAGATGCCATCACCATCGTTGGACTTGTCTCCTTCAGGCTGTTCCAATCCTGATGTTTCAGATGTCGTTTGCCTCCAATCATCAATTGTTGGAGCTTTACTGGAAAACCGCTCTCCTTTTTGGTTTCTCGCCTTGATCTCCCTCTTAAGTGTTCTGATCGAGATGCCATCACCATTGTTGGGTTTGTCTTCCTCAGGCCGTCTAGATCCCAGTGTTTCCATTGTTGTCTGCTGTTGCTGCTAGCTATCCTTTTCTGGCCGCCACCTATCCAGACCCGTCTAAGCACATTCCCAGGATCCGTTTTCCCTAAATCCATCCCTAACAGCTGTTGTTTGCATATCGAACCATTTTTTTGCCTCCTTTTTCAGTGTTGGTTTAGGGTTTCTGATGTTTTCACTTTTTTGGCTTGTTACAAGTGTGGATTTGTTAAAAGTATCAAGTTATTATCCAACGAACCCCTTGTTGCTTAGTCGCTGTGCCTCTAAGAGATGTTAGAAGCTTATCCTCGTTGGTCTATCTCAAATCCGATATTCTGGCTTCTAATCTAATACTCCTAGTTTTTAATTTGATACTTCCAGCCTCCTATCTGATATTCCTAGTATCTCAATTTATCCCAACCTAAGGGTGTGCAACGATCGGGTTCAGGTCAGGTTAACATGAAATTCGGTCGAGTTGCACAAATTTAGTTGAGAAAATCCTCACTTGATATTGACCGAAATATAGAATCGGGTAAAGATTTTCGGGTTAAATCGAGCTACGGTTAGGTCACTGGGTTGGGAATAGGAGAGTTTGGGAGAGCACCTAATAGTCAAGAGAGATCCAACAATCTCTTAGCCAGTACTCACTGCTGCTTTTGTTTCCCATGCTTTGGCTCATGTTGTTCTGCCAACAACCAATTCTTGGTCCCAGTCTCAAGCTGTAACCAAGGATTAGTGGTGGTCACATGGCCTCAAGTCCCTTAAGAAACTCCATGAGTGCCGTGTGGTTAGAGATCGTCACTAGACCTCGGTGGAAGACCTTTATCTGGAGATTCAATAGGAACAGAAGTGGTAGTCCCCTTGAAAGGTGAGGTGAGATGCTTGCGCCTTGAACTTTGGGTTCTTCCTTGGTCTCTTCATCTCTTTGGGTGCTTTCAAAAAATGAACCCCAGGAAGAAGAATTTGTTTCTTTGCCTACGGTGTGTGTGCGTGATCCTCAGTAAATAATTTCCTCCATGGCTCTCTGTGGGTTCTTTCCTTCCCCTTCTCTGAGAGTCTTTTAAGTGGGTATGAATTAGCAAAAGCCAAGTTGGGAAGAGAGAAAGAGATGGAGAGAAAGAGAAAAGGCGCTAGAAATTTAAGTAATAGTGCAAGTGGCTTTAGTTTCGTGCTCTTTGTTGTTTGTTGCTCAGAGAATGCCACGCCAACATAGCGACTTGTGGTGTTTACAAGTAAAATTACTGAACCACTAAATACTGTTCAGTAGATTTGATCTCTTAATTTTTTCACCTTTTTGAATCAATACGTGAACCTTGAAAGAAGCTAAAATTGAAGTGACAAGTGCTAAGAATGAAACGGCTTGGTGGGTTCCCAGTAATGAATGGATCATCTCTTAAGAAAAAAAAAAAATCTCTTCTCCTTTGGGGTGTGGTTCTCTTTATTTGTTCTCACTCCCTTCTTATTGTTTCTAAAAAGAATTGTTCTTATTTTAAAATATTGCATTTATTTATTTATTTGACATTTGCTTTTGTGGGTTATTTTGCTTTTGCTAGAGTCGCAAAAAAGACCATAACTCACATAGGCTCAGAAAAAGTGAGAAGAGGGGAAGTGATAATTCCAAGAGAGAGGTATGGTGAAAAGCTGGCAAAGAGAGAATAATAGGCATTTGAAACCTATAAAGATGGTGTGTAAAATTGACAATGTCAAAAGCAAATTTTCAACTAAAGCAAATTTTGGCTTTAATATATTTTAACCCGATATCAACGGAATTTCTTCTTTATTTAGATCGTAACCCAATTTTTCTACCCAAGTTAAGTCGGGCTCAATCCATTTGTACACTCCTATCCCAGCCTTAGATATGTATATAGGTTCGAACTCAAATATGGATTCTCAAACTCAAATTGTATTTTGAACTTAGATTTGGTATGTTTGAACTCTTGGTTGTTGGTTTGCGACATCAAGACTCTACCGGCTATATCTGGAAAATCATTGTGCACGTGTGCTACCATAGTTTCTTATACAAAGTTGTTTGTGTTATGTAATTTATGTAACAAGCTGAGGCAGAGTGTTGAAATATGAAACATGTTTGTAGTGTGTGAAACATGTGATTATAGTGTGAGTATTTATGTTATTGTATTAGGTTAGTTCCTCTATAAATAGAGGCTTATGGGTTATGTAATGTATAGAAAAGAGTCATATATCAAAGTTTTCTCTATCCTTTCCTCCTCTCTTACTCGGTTGTTTCCTTGCTCTTCTTTGCTAAAAGTGGTTTGTGAAGCTAAGACAAAGGAATTAACTTGAGAACCATCAGTGATTGAAGCTGAGGAAGAAACTAGAAGGAGTCTAGCAAAGGCATCTTCAAGTGTTAGAATAGTGGGACTAGATAAGATCTGATCTTAGACTAAAGCAAGCATTAGTTGTTCTTTTGCAATATTGTAAACTCGTAATAGAGAGTTAAACACTTCCTTCAAAGGTTCTAGTGAGCCAAGAAACTTAGACCTGTCTATATTCCGTTGCTTCAAATGAACAATGGTGGAAACAATAGTGTACAGGCATTAGATATCATTAGTATAAAGAGATTTGGCCTTTTTCCATACTTGAATGCAAGTCTTGTATGCCTTGTAAGTGACCTCTAGTTTTGGATCAATTGATTGTCATAACAGATTACATAGAAGAGTGTTGGTCTTCTTCTAGGTTGCTCTCTCAGTATCGGGAATGTCATAAGCTTTCTTATTCAAGTGATCTTTCATTCCTTGACCTGTAAACTATAGCTCAGTAGAAGCGGCCCAATAGTTGGCACTTCCAACAAGCTTTTCAAAAGTAATTATAGATGATGAGGAAAAAGTTGAAGAGAATCCTACAAATTTTGATCCAGAAGTGATTGAAGACTTTACACTTTTCATGTTTTTGGATGGAAGGCAACTCTTAATACATAGATTTGAGGTAGAATAGAATTGAGTGAGGCTTAAAGGGGTGCAAAAGGGTCATAGGTAGCATGACAGTGTGTGGATGGAGGTTTGCTAGAGCTCTGGCAGTGGTTGTCATGACCAAACTCTGGGATTGGGTTAGTCTCAGCGAGAGGAACCCAATGACGGTGATGGTGTCGCAATTGAAGCACCTGAGAGAGATCAGAGCAAAAAACCGAAATTGGGTAAACTCCATTCTCCGGCGCATGGTGCAATGGCTGGCAACAAGGCTTCGGTGGTGGTTGGCAGTGGTTCACAGGGCAGCGGGGTTGGTTTCCCAGAAAGAATTGGAAAGAGAGTCAACCAAACATATCAGCTGTTGTTTAGAGAGAAAAAGTGATGTTTTTCAACGGAAAGAGGGAGGAAGTTAGGGTGGTTTTCTCAAACCTAGCTTTGATATTGTTAGAAGAAAGAGAAGGCTTATTTCTATAAGCTATACTCTAAAGGGTTGCCAGGATGTATATTTATAATTAAACTAAAAGCACTACCACAATACAAGAATAAGTACGATAGTAAGAGGACTCTAGTCTAGCTCTAGTACCAAGCCCACTAGATAGGCCCATTATTTAACTAATTTATTCTAACACTCTCCCTCAAGCTGGAGCATATATATTAATCATGCCCAGCTTGTTACAAACATCCTAAACCTGCTTTCCTGAAAGAGACTTAGTGAAGATATTTGCAAGTTGATCACCTGCTCGAACATGTTTGAGACTGATGACTTCTTCTAATTTTTGTTTAATAAAGTGGCAATCCACCTCAACATGTTTCGTTCGTTTATGAAAGATAGGATTAAAGGCAATATGAGTCGCTGCTCGGTTATCACACCATAATTCCATGCTACCAAAACATTCCATCCCAAGTTGACAAAGGAGATAAGAAATCCAAACAAGCTCAGCAGTGGCATGTGCCATGGCTCGATATTCTGACTTAGCACTAGAGCGGGATACCACAACCTGCTTCTTACTTTTCCAAGACACAAGATTGCTACCTATAAAAACACAATAACCTGAAGTAGACTTCCGATCCATAGGGCACCCTGCCCAGTCTATATCTGAAAACTCCTCAATTCTGCAAGGACCATGACTCTGATAAAGCAAGCCAAATCTAAGAGCTTTCTTTAAGTATTTCAAAATATGTACCAATGCTTCCCAATGGGAGGTTCTAGGAGTTGCCATAAATTGATTGACTACACTCATTGAAAAAGCAATATCTGATCTTGTAATAGTGAGATAGTTCAGTTTTTCTACTAGTCGCCTATATCGCTCTAGATTGTCCAGCAGCTCCCCATCTTTTGGTCCTAGTTTTGCATTTGGAATCATAGGTGTATCACATGGTTTGACACCTAAAAGACTTGTTTCCTCCAACATGTCCAGGACATTTCCTCTGAGACAACACAATCCCCTTATGACTCCTAGCTACTTCAATACCTAAGAAGTATCAAAATGCTTCCAACTCCTTAATTTGGAATTTTGTCTTCAAGAAAGGCTTTAGGTTTGAAATACCAATAACATCACTTTCTGTAATAACAATATCATCCACATAGATAGCTAGGAGAATGCATCCTAATTCAGAGCGCTTGAAAAATATTGAGTGATCATGGTCACTTTTCTTCAATCCAAACTCGACCACAACACTACTAAATCTACCAAACCAGTCTCGAGGAGATTGTTTGAGTCCATATAGAGATTTCTTGAGACGGCAAACATGTCCACTCTACCCCTGAGTAACATAACTAGGTGGTTGCTTCATATAGACTTTTTCAACTAGATCACCATGTAAAAAAGCATTCTTTACATCAAGCTGATGAAGGTCCTAGTAATTAGAAGCTGCCAAGGAGATAAGTAACCGGACGGATGTGATCTTTGCCATTGGTGAGAAGGTCTCTAAGTAACCGGACGGATGTGATCTTTGCCATTGGTGAGAAGGTCTCAGAATAATCAAGTCCATAAGTCTGGGCATACCCCTTTGCAATAAGACAAGCCTTTAGTCGAGCAACTGAACCATCTGGATTGACCTTAATTGAAAACATGCACTTACAGCCAATAGTAAATTTTCCAGGGGGTAAAGGAACAAGGTCCCATATTTGGTTCTGTTCAAGGGCCTCCATCTCATCATTCATTGCTGCTCACTACCTAGACTGACTTAGAGCTTCTGCAAGAGTCTTAGGAACAACAATAGAATCTAGGGATGCAATGAAAGACTGAGAAGAAACAGGTAAGGAGGAATATGAAACAACTAAAGCCAACGGGTAATGAGGGACACAATTACCTGGTAAGGTGTAAGAGTGAGTACCTTTGCGGTGAGCAATGAGAAGGTCCAAATCAGAGGGTGGATCATTTGCCGAAGAGGTTAGTGGAGGAGAGACTGGAGCTGGTGTTGTGCTTGGAATCTGAACAGAAGTTGGAGGCATCTTGCGAGAGTACACCTATTTCAAAGGAGGTCTAACAAGAAGACTAGGATTAGTAACTGGAGAAACATTATCAGATCCCAAGGGAGGAGAGGTAACCAAGAAGAACTCATCAACATCAATAGAAAACTTAGTAGGGGACTCAATATGTGGAGCAAAGAAAGACTAGGACTCAAAGAAGTTGACGTTAGCAGAGATCAAATAACGACCCAAATTAGGAGAGTAACAATGATACCCTTTTTGATTGTGAGGATAGTCAAGGAAGACACATTTGAGAGATTGGGGGTCAAGCTTAGACACCTGAGAACGAAGATCCTGAACAAAACAAGTACATCCAGAAACACGTAAAGAGAGTGAAAATAATGAGGATGATGGAAAGAGAATAGAGAAAGGAATTTTACCATGAAGTATAGAGGATGGCATTTGATTAATCAAATAACATGCTGTGGAGATAGTATCAGCCCAAAATATTTTTGGCACTTTCATAGTAAATAAGAGGGCACGTGACACTTTCAACAGATGACGATTTTTCCTTTCAGCAACTTTGTTCTGCTGGGGAGTAGCAAAACAAGAAAATTGATGTATGATACCCTGCTTAGCTAGATATGAAGAAAATTGGGCAGAAGAGTATTCTTTAGCATTGTCATTGCGCAAATTTTTAATGGAAGTATTAAACTGATTCTTTACTTCAGCATAAAAGGCACAAAATATGTTAAACAATTCTGATCTATGTTTCATAAAATAAAGCCAAGTCATCCTGGAATAATCATCCACAAATGTGACAAAATATTTGAAACTAGTTTTAGACTCTACGGGGTACAGGCCCCAAACATCAGAATGAACTAACTCAAATGGGGATGCAACCCACTTATTGACTCAAGAAACATAAGTACCACAACACTGTTTAGCAAACTGACACGACTCACAGGACAAGTTAGAAACAGAATGTAAACTGGGACACAATCTTTTCAATGACTCCAATGAAGGGTGACCTAGTCGATAATGAAGGTGTAGCGGAGACAAAGTTGCAGTAGCTATTGGATGAGAAATCCGATCACCAAGCACATACAACCCTCTAGACTCATATCTTCTACCAAAAATCTTCTTCAATGAAAGATCCTGAAAAATACAATGGTCAGGAAAGAAGTAGACACCACAATTATAAGTTCGGACAAGCTGACTAACAGATAATATATTGAAAGGGAATTTGGACAAACACAAAACATTAGACAAAGTAATATCTGTAGAGACATTAACAGAGCCACTTCTAATAATAGGAGTGGTAGACCCATCAGCTAGAGTAACATGGGAGGAATGGGTAAAAGATTGAAACAATAATAAATTACCTGGGGTTCTCGTCATATGATCTATGGCTCCTGAATCAATTACCCATTTTGAACGGGAGTCAAAAAGACAAGTAATAGAATTACCTATCTGAACCAAAGTGGCAGCAGGAGTGAATGGCTGGGAAGCCTGAAATTGGCTATAACGGGCAAACTCATCCTCGGTCATAGCAATCATATAGGTAATACCAAATCCGGATTTAGTATCTGCGGAGGCAATATGAGTAGACTGGGATGATTGTGAGTATCTTTCCCCTTGCAACTTAGGACAATTTCTCTTATAATGCCCAAATTCATGGTAGTCATGACATTCAATATGACTAAGATTACCACCACATCCTCCTGACTCTCCTCGACCTCCCCCTGAATCACTGTGTCCACCAAAATCTCTTTCTCAACCTTAATCACCTCTACGTCCACCTCGCCCTCCCCGTGAGGTAGAGCCTACTGGAACAGAGGACTCAGATACAAATAGTGAAACATGTAAGTCTTTAGATACACGAAGAAGGCGAGAGTAAACTCCCTTCACAGTTAAAGACTCAAATTTAGATAGAATTTGTTGGCGGGCCATGCTCAACTTTGGGGGCAACATTGATAGAAAACACAAAGCTCCTAACTATTCTCGTTGGGCATGCATAGCAGTAACATCATTGGAAATTGGCATAAGACTCTTCCACTGTTCAAAGGTCCGATTAAATTCAGTAAACATCTGGGATAAGGATTTCCCTTTCCCATCCAAATGAAAGAGCTCCTAACATAGATCATATAATTGCTTCAAATTATCTTTTCCAGAATAAATTTCTTCTAGAAACTTGCATAACTCTTTCACCATTTCACAATGGTTAGTGTTGTCTTGAACCTCACTGTCTAGGGTATTAAAAATAACACTAAACAAGCGTTTATCCTCCCTTAACCATCGCAGTTTGTCAGCACCAGTAGTGGCATGTCAGTGAGGTGATCCTGCTTTCCAATTCCACCAAGAAAAATGTCAATAGCTTTCTTTCAAGAGAGATACTGTTTCCCATCACTGTCTAACTTTTTATCAATAATATTTGCTGTAGCAGGAATGATTTCAGAGAATAGAGTCTGATCATTAGACTTTATTTCAACATTCTCAACACTTTTAGGAAGGTCACCTTCAGCCATTACAACTAAAAACACTTCAAATCTCGTCCAAGCACCACTAGAGTAAACAAAAGACACCATACAACACCAAAGAAAGTAAAAATCACGTCCAAACGCCTCCAACCAGTGTTAGACTCCCTCAAATCAAGCCAAAATGACAAAATTGAACCACAAATCTGCACAAGTCATGAACATCGAACCATAACTCCCACAAATCGCGCCACACCGCCGTCTACCGCCGACTGGTGCTCCTCTGGCCTTAGATTGGGCCGACACTTCCTGTTGGGGCTGGGTCACACCACCCCAACACTTGCTATGGTGTGAAATCACGCTATTTCTTCATGTGCGACTTACACACTGTTCATCCGTGATCCAAGTTGCAATCTCTTCCAAAATTTCACAGATTGGTGGCTATTTTCAGCCACCCACAAAGGGAAACACGAATTTCTTGAAGATTTAGACTAAAATAGGTGTTTTGGGGTTAAGATTTAGGGTTGAAGTTGGTTAATTTAGATAGAGATTAAGAAATTTGGGATTAGGGTTTCAGTATTTGAGAATTTCAAAAAATTGTAAAGGGTGTTAGGCTCTGATACCATGTTAGAAAAAAAAGAAGGTTTATTTCTGTAAGCTGTACTCTAAAGGGTTGCCAGCATGTATATTTATAATTAAACTAAAAGCACTACCACAATACAAGAATAAGTACAATAGTAAGAGGGCTCTAGTCTAACTCTAGTACCAAGCCTGCTAGATAGGCCTATTATTTAACTAACTTATTTTAATAGATACCATGTTAAATTAGGAAAAAAAAGAGAGAAAACCCATTTTTGAGGGAAAAAATGTTATGAGAGTCTAGCCTCTCTCTATTGAGATTTGTAGTACGTCTGTACAGTTTACAAAGCTAAATCTAAGACTAAAATTAAGGCCTAATTACAAAGTAGCTAATTGACAGCTAACACACAAGCTTAATACTTATACAACGCATGCTCGATTCCAGCGAAGTTCTTACAGGTTGGTTGTTTTTTGTGGCTGAGCTCATTGTCATTCAATTGAGCTTTTCTTGAAGTCACCATTGGTTGACAGAAAGTTATACATTTGTTGAGCTCTTTGTTATTTGATTCAGTTGTTTATTGATCTTACTACAAGTGTGGTCTATTGAGCTGGTTAAATTGTTGTTCATTGAGTACTTCATTAGTTGTTCTTAAGTTTATTGCTAGTTGTTCTTCTAAAAGCTCATTACAAGTTGTCTTTAGTGGAGCAGTTCAAGTTACGTGTTGTTCATTGAGATTGTTAAGCTGCTAGTTATTGTTCTTTGTTTTATTAAGTTCTTCATTTCTTAAGTTCAGTTGTCTTTAACAAGTAGAGAGCTTATCAGACCTCCAGCTTGAGAGAAAGTCAGAGGAATTTAAGAAAGTATCGAGTAATTAGTATGTATTATGGTATTAGGAAAATACTTGTAGCACAAACCGAAATAAAGTTTTGGAGTCATTATCATGCTGTTCATTAGCCTTTTAGTTAGTTTATATACTCGTGTTCCTTACTTTTCTTTCTTGTTCCTATATTATTGACATGTCTGCCTGATTTCACTCGTAAGTCTCAATTTAAGTATTTCTGTTGTTAGCCCTGCAATTATGCATATTTTGTACTATTGGATGTAGATAATGAATATCCTTGATGGCAAGAAGAAGATGCTTTAAAGTTTTATCCCTGTTCTCGTGGTTGCTAGATACTAGATCTAAACTATTTGGCCTCCTGAAAGTATTAACTTTTTTCCATTTTATCTCGCACAACAGATTCATGTTACTATTTGTTACAGACTCAAGGAATAAAGGGGAGAGAATTTAGGGAATAGAGATAGAGAACATGAGTTTGAATGAATATTCCTCTTATTGAGTGTTGCAGTGGATAAACACCACTTCTGTTACGATGGAGAATTCTAACTCTTCCAAGGGTTGCCCCATCTAACCAGAGCAGAATGCTCCAAATACAAGATCATCCTATCTGATGTGATTCTCTTCCTTTCTCTCTTCTAATTATAGGTCTATCTCTAGTCTAACCATTCCCTAACTGTTTCTCTAAATTATAACAGTCTGTCAACCAACTTTTCCTCCCTTGCACCCCTGGTCTCCTTGTAGAATGCACTTTCCATACTGCTGTTCCTCTCTTACCCTTATCATGGTCTAAGATCGTATCAATACCTTCCCATTGAAGTGCAGGCTTGTCTTCAAGGCTGAAGTTTGGGAACTGTCTCTTGATGGTATTTACATCCTCCGACTTGGCTTCTTCTGTGGGCAGGTTGTTCCATTTGATTAAGACTTGGGATTAGGTTGCCCTTGCTCAAAGAAATCTTGATAAGCCAGTGCTTTTTCAGGTTGTATCTGCTGTTGACTTATGTCTAACCTAGCAGGAAGTTGCTGTTCAACCTGATTTTGGCCTATGGCAGCCAATTTGGATGGATCCGAGTGGCTACTGTGTACTGAGCCCTGTCTATGAGGTCTAACCTTCGAATATGCCCAACCCAATCTCCTGGCGTAATGGTGACCTCCTTTTGGGGGATATTTGTGGCTTTGAACACGTGATTATGCCCTTGTCAGGTGATGTTTTAGTTGCTTTCGGAGCTCATCTCTGTCCATCAGTTCCTGTACCACTGCCTCAACAAGTGTCTCCCCTGGTAGGTACTTAGTTATGGCAGGAGGGGGTCGGCCATATACCACCTCAAATGATGTATACATGGCAGCTCCTTGATAACTGGAAATACCATTATTCTGCCCAAAGGAGCCAAGTTATCCAGGAAGAGGGTTCTTCTGAGATGAAACACCTCAAATAGATTTCTAGGATACGTTAATGACCTGTCTGGCCATCCTATTCAGGGTGGTAAGCCGTGCTCATTTGAGTATGGTTCCTTGAAGTCTGAAAAGTTAAGTCCAGAAATGACTGAGGAAAGTGGAGCCATCTTTGCTGACAATGGAAATTCCTCTTCTGTAACAATGGAGAATTCTAACTCTCCCAAGGGTTGGCCCTTCTAACCAGAGCAGACCGAATACAAGATTATCCTATCTGATGGGATTCTCTTACCTTCTCTCTTCTAAATGTATAGGTCTATTTCTAGTCTAACTGTTCCCTACCTGTTTCTCTAACTGGTAACAGTCTGTCAACAAACTTCCTAACTAACTTTTCCCCCGTTGCACCCATGGTCTCCTTCTAGAATGCACTTTCCATACTGTAGTTTCTCTCTTAGCCTTATCATTGTCTAAGATCGTGCCACTGCTGTTTTAGGGCTATCTTTCCAATATAATGTTTTAACATATACAAGTGTTTTCTAATTTGTTTTACTTTGCAGTTTTTTTGTTGTTTATGTGTGTTTTCCCTGGTGAAAATTGTATTGATTATACTTTGTTATCTGGCTTCGCATGTTTCATTTCAGGAAGTTATAGATGATGAAGATGAAAAGCTGAAAGGTCTTAAGAAAGAGGTGGGTGAAGGAGCATACAAGGCAGTGGTAGCAGCTTTAACAGAGATCAATGAATATAATCCAAGTGGGAGGTATATAACCTCTGAATTATGGAACTACGGACAGGGAAGGAGGGCAACTTTGCAAGAGGGAGTTGCATTTCTATTGAAGCAATGGAAAGTTCTTAAACGCAAGAGAGGAATGATGTGAAGTTTGGTATGTAATGTATTTCACTTACTCCAATGTTTTTCCAAGTCATATAGCTGGGAAGAAAACGATTATAAGGGATCAAAACATGGCTTAATTCTGTTTAGGATTAACCACCTAGGTGGCATCTTTTCACAAAAATTTACTATGAGCTGTACTATTCGCAAGACTTGTTTATTCTATTTTAAATTTCAAAAGCCATCCTTGCAAATGTGGATTGTACTGCTGAAGGGTTTATGTTGGTTACAGGAATAAATATGTTGCATTCTTTGAGGGAATTATGCTTATTAGAAGCTCGGAAGCATGCAGCCAAGTTTGGAAAGCTGCCATATCTGATGATCGTATAGGTCAAGGAATTTAAGATTCTGTGAACAATAATTTGAATTTGACGCTTGTGTGGAACATCTTCCTGGGAAACAAACTGCATGCACAAGTGTGGAAGAAGGGATGAATGTTAAACTTGTATGACTTTATTATTTGGATTTTAATGTTAAAATGTTTTCTTCATTAATTGTTTTTCTGGTATAGTTTTGCTTCACTGTTCTGACCAAGTTCCCGCTAAGGCCTAAACACTTCATTGTTTTACTCAAGACCAAAATTTTTGAAGACATTTGTAGATATTGGTCATAATTTTTGCTTCGCATCGGAGTTCTTTGTTTTTTGTTTTTGAAGAATTGTGCAGCTTGCACATACAATATATTACAATTTCTGTGTTCTTACTCAATTGTAGTACACAACTAAAGGCATTGCGTTACTGAATTCAACATAAATTTTGCATTAACTCTTTTTTTATCGGATTCCCCGCAGGGACTGCATTAGCTCTTTTTATGATCTAAAGAGAGAAATCATATACAGGGTTTTCAAGTACACCATCATATCAAATCAAACTCATAGTACTACTATTTTTGTGTTCATACTAAAAAATTGTAGAGCGCAACTATGTGGTTATATTATTGAATTTTTCCTAAATTCTGTACCAATTATATTGTTACATTACAGAGAGGGAAACAACTTATACTATTGAATATTACCTAAATTTTCTACCAATGATATTGTCACATTTCAGTTCCAAGTACATCAACACATTGAACCAAAATTCAATGAACTATATTTTTTGCGCTAATACTTGAATTTAGAAAGCAATTTCACTATTACGTTACTGCATTTCACCTAAATTTGCATCAACTGCGTTTTTTTTATTCTGAAGAGTTTCAAAGTTACACAACTAATCATATCACACAAATACAAAATGCAAGAATTAGTCAACACTAGTATCTGTTAGGTGTAATTTTGAGTCGAAACAGTGATAAAATTTTAAACGAGTGAAAGGAGGACAACACCCACAACCTTGCTGGTTTCCATTGCCGTTTACTGAGTTCTTTACTTTAGTTTGCAATGGGGGAAGCTCTTTGTGTGTGCATTCAAAAGAGAGATATTAGTCACAGTTTTGTACTAAATGTAAGGGGGTAAAAAAAAAACAAGGGCAAATTATACAAAACCCCCTATTGTATATTTCATGTGCAAAAAACTCTCTTACACTTTTGATTGCACCAAATAGAACATTACACTTTGCAACTTGTGCAAATAGTCCCGAACCATTTGAAACTTAATAGAGTTTTGTTAAGTTACCCAAACGACTTGCCGTAGACATGTATACACAATCGGACCGCTGCTTTCTCCGTGACCGCTTCGGCTTTCACTCATGACCACTTGTGCAAATCAGAGAAAATCCCCCAAACCAAACAGATGCTTTGAGAAGAAAATCGTGAGTTGATGTTAGTTCCACTAGTTCAGCTTTCATTCATGACTGGTGTTTTCCCCAAATCAAAGCCAAATTCCTAAGCCCCAAATCGAAGCCTCTGCCGGTGTTGAATCGATATCGCCCCAAATCCTGCTAGTAGTTAGGGTTGAATCAATATCACGACCGTTGCTTTCCCCAAATCAGAACCAAATCCCTAAGTCCCAAATCAAAGCCTCTACTGATGTTGAATTGATATCGTCCCAAACCTCGCTGGTAGTCAGGGTTGAATCGATATCACAACTGCTGCTTTCCCAAATCAGAACTGAATCCCTAAGCCCCAAATCGTCTACGGCTGCTACTCCATTTCTGCGATAATCGGAGTTCTGCAACAGTCAAATTTCTAGAATAGCAGGATTTCTACGACAACCTCCATTTCTGCAATAACCAATCTTCTGTTACTTTCTACTACTAGTGCTGCTCACCGTGGGTTGGTAAGTGTGGGTCGCCACCAATCTTGCATTACTTTCTATTGCTGGTAGTGCTTAGCATTAGTGCAAGTGAAGTATTTATATTTAGCAGAAATTTAGTTGCTTGTGTTGCATATGGGAAGAATTTATAGTGCTTTGTGTTTGTGGTCCCCATTGGCAGTAAAGAACAACACATGATTATTGTATGTTGAAGCTACTAGTTTCTGTTTGTGGTCTCTACAATAAACTGGCAAGGCGATTATTGTATGTTAGATGAGTGGTCCGTTATATGAAGTAAAGTGAGTGGTCCCTAGCCTTTTGCCATGTGCATCAAGCTATAAAAGTTAGGTCCAGTTGAAATAAAAGATTCAAACCTTACACTTTATTCTAGCATGCTGACATAAACATAAAACAAAGGCATTAATTCACCTTTAACACTAAAAGACAATCCACTTTGTTTTTCTACCAGTACGTTAGGTGTTTGTAGATATCCAAGTTGTAGGGCTTTTTTGTACAATTAGTTGATGCTAGCTGCTATACACCAAAGGAAGCAGGCACAATGAATAGTTTTTAAGAATTGACTTTAGACTAAGGATACGTCCCGGATATGAGTTTGCTAGGATTGAAACTCTTGTGTCAATTCCTAATTTGGTGACATGGTGCACTTGGATGCTATGTGTAGACAATACCAATTCCATAGTGCTAGAACCCACAGAATGACTACTAATTCTAAACCACAATTACAACTAAATAACAAGCTTATATGTTTGCTCATCTTGCTTTTATCTCAACTATAGTTTAGCCCAAAGCCAAAATTTAGTCAAATATGTTGTGATCTAAAAATGCCCAAATGATTTTTTTTTGGTAACTCTTGGAATCCATATTTATTTTTACTGCTGCATACTTTATGTATTAACTTTAGTATTAATATGTCGGGTCAAATTGTCACCCAAAATTGCGTAACCCAATGTGTAAGGGTCTTAAGTTTAATTGGAATCCATAATGCACACTAATTTTTAACAAAATAATGATGTCCTTTTTTGGTTCATTTGTATATGTTGCTAAGTATATTTGCTATGGTTTATAGGGACCAAAGTGTTGGTCCCATTATTTTTCAAATTATGGTGCTAGGCTAATTTTGCATTTATCTACGTGAGCAAGTCTCTAACATGAACATCATATCATTGGACATATATTATGGGGGAAACATTCGATTTGTTCCCATTACAAAATATGCAGGTGGAAAGTCAAAGAGACATAGAAAATTTGATGTGGATTATTTGTCTGTTCCACACATTAGGCTGTTGACGCTAAAATTTTGGTTTGGAGTCGCCTCCAACCTAGATTGCCTAAGGTGAGATCAAATACCTAATTGAAAATGGTCTATATTTCAGATATTGAGTTCGGGGGTTAGTTACGTTTTAGGAAACGTATTGGCACCTTAAATGCCTTTTCGGTACAAAAAATGATCTGATTAATTTATCTTGACTAATTTGCATTGGTTTTAAAAGATTTTTGAAAATAATTCCTGCCCATTCCGAATCAGGATAAAAATGATTTAAAAAAAATCTCCTTTTTATTCCAGGCCGAGAATTAAAAATAATTTTTAAAAATCTCCTTTCTATTTTAGTCTAGGATTTTAAAAATAAAAATGAAAAGTAAAGAAGAAATACTTGCATCACCTATATGACTATTGATTCCTTATTTATTTTTATTTAAAAAGGACATAACATATTTTTTCTCAAAAATACAAAATTTACAAAAAGTGTAGAACCTAACTATATTTTTAGATCAAAACCCACATCATTTTCCTCCATTAAATTCTCAACATGCCATAAATTCTCAAACAAAATAGGAATTCAAAATATAACAATTAGAACTAATACAGCCCATAGCAAATATTATGTAAAAATGTCATACCCATACCAAACTCATGAAAACTACAGAAGACAGCGTGAGAAGATGGCGTCACCTACCTTTTACTCTGCCCCTCTTAATTTTGGGCTTTAGGATGGAAGATGATAGCAGGTGAGCTTCTTAAGGCAGCTCGGACATGACCTGGAAGAAGCATAGAGACCAGCAGCAGGACTTTGGCTTCTCAACAACGAACAAGTTCTGGCAGTGCAACGCTTTAGCGTCATGGGGTAATGGGAACCAGAACTAAGATGGAGCAACGGCTATGATGGGTTTCTCTAATGAAACTGATGGTGCGGTAGGAAGTGATTTGTGGCTAAGCTCCCTCGATGAACAAGGAACGCTAGTGGCGTGACTTGGTTTCTTTGATGGTGAGTGAGAATGTTGCAAAAGAGAATTGGCTGGTGGCAGCTGCTGGGTTCTTCACGAGGACGGTACAAAGTTATTGCAGAAGTCTGCAGCGGAGGTGTGCCTTCGACGATGGCGCAATAGTTTCTTTGGTAGTTGTCTTCTTGTGTACAGTGGCGCAATAGTTTGGTGCAACACTGCAGACATAAGCCAAAACAGAGCAGCAGCGATGACAACACTGGACCATAGGTGTGCAACGACGGTGACTTCTCAACAAGATATGGAGAACAGCACTGATCTCTACTGCATGCGTCAATGGGACTTCTTGAGCTTCAGCGACTAGAATCTTGGATGAGGGGCACCGATTCTATTGAGTCAGAGTAGTGGCTGTGTGAAGAATTGAAATGGTAGGAGAAGAGAGTTGGAGGACATCGTTTTAGTGAGGGTGACCATGCCACACATGAGGTTCGTGAGTAAAGGGGTGGGCGCTGGTTGAAAGGAAATTTTTCTTCCTTTTCTTAGTGAGGGAACTAGACCTTTTTTTGTTTTTGTAGAGGAAGCTAGATTATGTGGGTGTGTAATTTACTTGGTTGTGCGCTCAGGCTGAGAAGTGGGATTTTGGTAGCTTGAGGGTGACGAGAGTTTCTTTGAGGTGAGGGTGCTAGTTGGGAGGAGTGACGCATTGCTGTGCTTTTTTTTTTCTTTTGTTTTTTTTGCTCTTCTTCTGTCTGTGAACCTCCCTTTCTTATGTGTATGTGATGGATTTTTATAAGTGTAAAGTTAGAATTTCTTTTTTAATTAAATTTTTGTTTTCTAGTTTCAGTTGTATTTTATTTCTTATTTTTTATCTTTTGTTTTCTTATCTTTATCTTATAATCTTTTAATTTTTTTATCTTATTATCTTTATCATCTTTATCTTATATTTAGATGTTCCTACTTTTCATTATCTTTTATCTTGGTTATCTTTTATTTGTCCTAATATCTTATCTCTTATCCTCTTATTATTTTATTTATCTTTTTTAATTTATCTTGTATTATTATTCTTTAATTTTGGCTATCTTATCTTTTATTTTTTATTTTATTTTAGTTTTATTTTAAAATTTTATTTTGGATTTGGGTTTATTTATTTTTGGCCTTATTTATTTTAGTTTGGGTTTTGGTTAGGTTTAATTTTGTATTTAATTGTATCTTGGGTTTATCTTTGAGTTTTAAATTTTATTATTTGGGATTTATCTTATTTTATTTCCTTATTTTTAGTTTAAATTTGGGTTTGTAACTTAGGTCAAAGTTTTAGAAAATGGGTCAGACAAAATTAGTTATCTACAGATTGCCCCCCTTTCCTCATCTTTAGAAATTAAAAGATGGGTAAAGGTTGAGAGACACTATTTTGTCCAGGTCAGTATATAATGTGAAGGGTTACTGTCTACCCAATAGGGATCAAAAGTGACCTTAGGATTTTCTTTTAGTACTAAGTTCGGAAGGGTTACGTCCACCCAACAGGGACACAAAGACGACCTTAGGATTTCCTATTTTATCCTAAGCTCGGAAGGGTTACCGTCTACCTAACAGAGACAAAAACGATCTGTTAATGGGTTTTTCTTGTAATGGCTTAATTTGACCTGAATAAGTTTGTCCCTAACTTGATATGGATGAATTCTTCCTAAAATAGTTTAGATTGATATGACATGCTTATGCTTATTCTTACTTGACATGTTAATGTAAAATCTTAAGGATATGCTCAATTTATGAAAATTTTAATGATGGTATGCTTGTATGCATTGAAACATGGTCAATCTAGATGCCAGTTATGCAATATTATCCTATGATGATGCATACTGACATACTAGAAAAATAAATTTTTGTAAATTGTAAAAAAAATGCTACTTCATGACTTTTGGGAGCTCTTGAGATGACTTTGGCACTTCTGGGTCTTCTGGCTTGCTTTCTCAAGAAGGATTACCCCAATGTCACTGAATTCTTAATGCATTCTTTGACCAAGTTTTCTATTCATAAAAATGTCATTATTTGCCCTATTGTCCCTATTTGCATGTTTGAGCTACAACCCCTTTTGACATAGTCCTTGAATGTATCTTGGTTCTTTCTCTTCTAAGAAAAATTAAGGGTGTGATGCTTTTAAGACATTTTTCATTTATTATGTCTTGAAGTCATAGTTTAAAACCTTTTTTCACTCCTCATTGGAGTTTTGCTAATTTTCAATTCATGTCTTGTTCATTCAGGCAGTACCTCTTAGTGGCACCTAACACTTCTTACTTTGCATGAGAATATATTTTAAGAAATGAGGATGGCTTACAACACAAAGGGTACGCAATTGGGTACTTTGATCTTTTAAAAGAGAGATCAATGAATGGGTCAATGACTGATTACCCCCATTAAGTAGATCAAAGTGTCAGAAACTTTGAGAGTAATACTTTTAGGGACCAAGTTCAATTCTTTTTGATAGGTTATACCCCTTGGAAGAAGTTTCTTTGTAACTTTCTTCTTAATCTCTCTTTTTGTTAAAGGTGGGTCATTCGGATATGAGTTTTACCCTTTGATTGCTCCCAATTAGATTTTGACTGCCCACGAACAAAAAATATTAAAAAAGTTTTTCTTAACTCATTCTCTTTTATTATTCAAGTGATGCCTCAAGGGAATGCACATAATAATTATTTAATTCTTTGGAATCAAAAGTGCTCTATTAAGCACTCACTCTAATTCCTCTAGTATTTGCACTTTAGTCAAGTGTTTACTTTAATTACTCTCAAGTGTTTGCACTCTTTAACATGTGTGTGCACTCACAGATACCCTATAATCTTGTTTTCATGTCCCTCTCTGCTTCAGTTAGTTTACCATATTAGCCAAGATCACTAGAACTTTCCTTAGCTTGTAATGTAAGGCTTATGTAATGGGTAAGAGTAAAAGAGATAAGGATTTATTAAATAAGGAAAGCATAAAGTGTTGAGCATATGATGTCTCACTTTTTGCTTTTCCTTTTTAGATAACCTTGATGGCTCAAGGTGAAGTCTATTTCTTTTTTAGTCACTTTTTCTTTCTTTTGGCTAGCCTTCTTCTTTTTCCTTATTTGGCCTAGCACTTTTCCTTTTTCATTAATTTTTTTCAATATTTCTTCTCTTTTTCTTTTTTCTTTTTGTGCTTTTTCTCATAATTTTAGAAGGATATCTTTAATCCTGTCACTTGAGCCTTAAATTGTTGCTCATAGCATTTTCCTTCTTTGATAGCAGGGGTACTCCTTTTAGCTTTCCTTCAAGGTAAAGTAATAGTTTTTTAGTTGAAATGTTAAAGTTAATGCAGGTCAAAGAAAGGAAATTGGATGGTGGTCTTGCCATCCTTTTATAAGCTCAAATGAATGACTATGGGAGTTTTGATGTTAGGGTTTGGCTTGAAAGGCTCAAACTATCCAAAGATGGCCTAGGTCATTTCTTGAATAATATGGCACCCAACAAATAGTTTTGAGGGGCATTTAAACAAATTTTAGGATATCTATCTCCTCACAATATACACAGCCTCACCATATTCTCTCTTTTTTATTTTTCTTTAATTAGAAGACACTCGGTCATCCAAGAGAATTGAGTATTCAAGCAAACCAAATTTATCATTGGCAATTGGATTTATTAAGACTGAGATTAAGAAAAAAATTTTTCATTTTAATGCTCATGAGCATCAATCTTTAGGATAAACCATATTGCTCTGGTGTTGGTGTAGTTTAATAGACAAAAGAAATTGGATGAAAAGTAATGTAGTCATCATGCTAAGCATTTTATTGAATTAAAAGGTGTGCCCATACAAACTCCTTGCTAAGGCCTTGGGCAGAGCCATTAGTAGGTGGCATAGCTTAAAAAGATGCAAAATAAATATGAAAGCAGGAAAAAGTGCAACTTATAGTAGGTGGTGCAAGAACAGACCCATTATCTCAAGTCAACTGGTTCTCTTTGATGACAAGATCTTGATTTTGCCCATACCATTTTAGTGTTGGGCAATGTTGTTAATATTTTGATTGTCATGATTAGGAAAAGGATTGGCATGCACATCTAGTCTTGGTTGCTTAGGTTCAAAAGTTAACCACTTGGCATCAATCAATCCTTGAACCCTCCTTTTAAATGCAGGACAATTATCAACAGAGTGGCCCTTTGCCCCTGCATGGTAAGCACAAGTAAGTTTGTCATTGTACCATGGTAGGTATGGGGGGTTGAAAGGTAGGCGATGGAACCAAAGACACTAAATTGCTCTGCAACAATTGAGGCAAAAACTCAGAGTACGGTATTAGGATAGAATCAAAGTTTTCGACTTTCTTATTAAACTGCTGCCTAGGTTGATTTTGCTGATATTGTTGGGATTGTTGTTGAATGGACTGAGAAGCTTAGGCGACTGGTGCTTGTAGAGTTGGTGTATAAATGTTCACAACAGGAGTGTTGCCTTTTCACTTTCCTTTTTTCTAGTATTCTACTAAGATTACTCCTTCCTTTTTCTTATCATTCTGGAATTTCTTTTGGCTTTCAACAATTAGCTTTCCCATCTTTCTTGTTGTGACTCCTCTTTCTACCCTTTCACTAATAACAACTAAGTCAGCAAAATTAGTAGATGTACTGCTGCTATTGTAGCATAATAAGGGTCATCTAAAGTGCTCATAAAAAGAGTGGTCATTTCTTTATCAGATATAAGTGGTTGCACTTGAATTGCTATATTTCTCCACCTTTGAGCATAATCTTTAAATGACTCTTTTTCTCCTTTTCTCATGTCTTGTAGCTAAAACCTATCTAGGGCAATGTTCCTATTGTATTTGTATTACCTCATAAAAAGACTCAGCCAAGTCCTTCCAAGTGCAAATGGAGTGTCAATCCAGGTTTAAATACCATTCTGCAGTTTCATCAATTAGACTATTTTAAAAGACATGCATCAGTATCTTTTCATCATTGGAATAAGCCACCATTTTTCGGATGTACATGAGAAGATGAGTCTTTGGACATGATGTCCCATTATACTTTGTAAATTTAGGGACCTTAAACTTTGGTGGTAAGATCACATTAGGAACTAGTCCCATTTTTGAGAGATCCAACACATCGTCATCATCTAAGAATCCTTCAATCTTCCTAATCCTAGCTTTCAGAATCTTATACCTCTCTTGGGCCTTGGCCTCATCGGCAAGGTCTCATCGACGGCCTTCCTCAATTTCTCCTGTTCCACTGGGTCATCAAAGTTTAGGATAATTTCACCTTCTGGACCCTTTTCCTGGTAATAGTTTTAGGCTTACAAATCCTTATGTTGCTCTTGAC
This sequence comes from Dicorynia guianensis, assembly GCA_037013595.1. Classification (NCBI taxonomy): domain Eukaryota; kingdom Viridiplantae; phylum Streptophyta; class Magnoliopsida; order Fabales; family Fabaceae; genus Dicorynia; species Dicorynia guianensis. The sequence goes on along the minus strand of JASUAB010000002.1, from coordinate 14,219,901 downwards.
TATGGGTATCTTTTGGTCCCTAACAACTATTCTGAGCTTGTTGTTCTTGATTGTCTTTTGGCCCTTGATAGCTATTCTGAGTTTGTAGTTTCATTATTTCTATCTTTTTGGCCAACTGACCCTTGAGTTAGTCGATCTCACTCTGCATTTCCTTTATTGTCTTTTCTTGCCTAGGATTTTCATGGCCTAAGCCTTCCATCTACCTACTTCGGGAATGTGTTTTGAAGCTGTGATTACTTGTTATCCTTTTGAGTAAACAATGCATTATTGGTATGCAAATGAGAATATATGCATATGAATGTGATGCCATGCATGAAGCCAAAAGGTGGACAACTTATGCAAAAGAGGACAAGTGTTAATGAAGAATGCATGCTATTTTTTTTCTTTTTTTTTTTTTAGACCTATTTCTATCCATGTTGGTAATGGTCTACATCTCCTAGGCAAATCCCTAAATTATTCCCTATTCTAATTTATCTTGTCAAAGAAAGAGTTTTAGAAATCTTAAGAGGTTATTCTTCTTCTTCTTTTCTTCTTCCTTTTTTTTTTAATCCTAAATGTAAATAAATCTTAAGATTAGGGCCTTTATGCATATATGGCAAGAGAATTATGTTAAAAACATAAGCATAAACACTTGATGAGATAAAGGAAATGTTTCCCATTGTGCCTAATTTCATGTAAGTCCTAGGTCCTTGTTCACTCTTATAGATTTAAGCCAACACACTCTCTCATGAGGGATGGTTCTAAGACTACCAATAATGCAAAGGTAGGTTCTATGTCTCCTACAATAGGTCCCCAAATTGCCTTTAAAAGGATCAATTTGAGTGGGGTTATTTCAGGCGCCTGCGTGGAGACCGACGATCTCTCGAAGGCTAACCTTACTACACTCCTCTAACCTACAAGGTATCTTAAATGGCCTGGCTATAAGGCACAGGCCTCATGACCCCCTCCCTTTATTCTAGTGTATGCTAAGAGTGATAGTGTGTGCAGAGGATCATATCCCCAAAAAATCACATGCAAATATATACATTTATAAATAAGTAAATACCAAAAGAAACACTAGAAGCCAGTAAGCATACCTTTTATTTCGTCATTTCCACAAAAGCAAAAATTAAACCAACAAATCATTCAAGTTATTAATAAGATCATTTTTTAAATTGGCTTAACCCTCTAATTTCTTTAGTGGAATCACCAAACTGTTGACCCTACAATTTTGGTTTGGAGTCGCCACTAACCTAGATTGCCTAAGGTGAGATTAGATACCTAATTGAAAATGGTCTATGTTTTAGAGATTGAGTTTGGGAGTTAGTTATGTTTTAGGAAAGGTATTAGCACCCTAAACGCCATTTCGATACCAAAAATGATTTAATTAATTTGCATCGGTTTTAAAAGATTTTTGAAAATAATCCCTACCCATTTCGGATCGGGATAAAAATGATTTAAAAAAATTACCTTTCTATTCCAGGTCAGGGATTAAAAATAATTTTAAGCAAAATTCTCTTTCTATTCCAATCTGGGGTTTTAAAAATAAGAATGAAAAGTAAAAAAGAAATACTTGCATTACCTATATGATTATTGATTCCTTATTTATTTTTATGTAAAAAGAACATAACTTATTTTTCCCAAAAATACAAAATTTACAAAAAGTGTAAAACCTAACTATATTTTTAGATCAAAACCCACATTATTTTTCTCCATTAAATTCTCAACATGCTATAAATTCTCAAACAAAATAGGAATTCAAAATATAACAATTAGAACTAACATGACCCATAGTCAATATTATGTAAAAATTGTCATACCCATACCAAACTCATGAAAATTGCAAAAGACAGCATGAAAAGATGGCATCACCTACCTTTTACTCTACCCCTTTTAATTTCGAGCTTTAGGATGGAAAATGATAGTAGGTGAGCTTCTTAAGGCGGCTCAAACACGACCTAGAGGAAGCACCGAGACCAGCAGCAGGACTTTGCCTTCTCAATGATGAAGAAGTTCTGGCAGTGCAACGCTTTAGCATCATGGGGTAATGGGAACCGAAACTAAGATGGAGCATCGGCTATGATGGGTTTCTCTAATGAAGAAAATGGTGCAAAGGGAAGTGATTTGTGGCTGAGCTCCCTTGACGAATGAGGAATGCTAGCGGCACAACTTGGTTTCTCCGATGGCGAGTGAGAATGTTGCAACAGAAAACTGGCTGGTGGCAACTGTTGGGTTCTTCACGAGGATGGTGCTGAAGTTATTACAGAAGTCTGCAGCAGAGGTGCACCTTCGACGATGGTGCGATAGTTTCTCTGGTAGTTATCTTCTTGTGTATAGTGGCACGATGGTTTGGTGTAGCACTACAGAGATAAGCCGAAATAGAGCAGCAGCGACAATAGCACTGGACCACAGGTGTGCAACAACGGTGACTTCTCAACGAGATATGGAGAACGGCACTGGTCTCTACTACATTCGTCAATGGGACTTCTTGAGCTTCAGTGACTGGAATCTTGGATGAAGGGCACCAATTCTCTTGAGTCAAAGTAGTGGCTGTGTGAAGAATTGAAATGGCAGGAGGAGAGAGTTGGAGGACATCATTTCAGTGAGGGTGACCATGCAGTACATGAGGTTCGTGAGTAAAGGGGTGGGCACTGGCTGAAAGGAAACTTTCCATCCTCTTCTTAGTGAGGGAACTAGACCTTTTTCCATTTTTGTAGAGGAAGCTAGATTATGTGGGTGTGTAATTTACTTGGTTGTGGGCTCAAGCTGAGAAGTGGATTTTGGTAACTTGAGGGTGACGGGAGTTTCTTTGAGGTGAGGGTGCTAGTTGAGAAGAGTGATGCGTTGCTATGCTTTTTTTTTTTTTTTTTTTTTTTTTTTTTTGCTCTTCTTCTATCCATGAACACCCCCCCCTTTCTTATGTGTATGTGATGGATTTTTATAAATGTAAAGTTAGAATTTTTTTAATTAAATTCTTGTTTTCTAGTTTCAGTTGTATTTTATCTCTTATCTTTTATATTTTATTTTCTTATCTTTATTTTATAATGTTTTAATTTTTTTATCTTATTATCTTCATCAGCTTTATCTTATATTTATATATTCCTACTTTTTATTATTTTTTATTTTTTTCGTTTTGTCTTTTATCTTGGTTATCTTTTATTTATCCTAATATCTTATCTCTAATCCTCTTATTATTTTATTTATCTTTTTTAATTTTTAATTTATCTTGTATTATTATTCTTTAATTTTGGTTATCTTATCTTTAATTTTTGATTTTATTTTAGTTTTATTTTAAAATTTCATTTTGCATTTGGATTTATTTATTTTTGGGCTTATTTATTTTAGTTTGGGTTTTGGTTAGGTTTAATTTTGTGTTTAATTGTATCTTGGGCTTATCTTTGAGTTTTAAATTTTATTATTTGAGATTTATCTTATTTTTTTCCTTATTTTTAGTTTAAATTTGGGTTTGTAATTTAGGTTAAAATTTTAAAAAGTAGATAAGATAAAATTAGGCATCTACATAGGTAGCATGTCCATGAATGTAGTGTCCTCTATATTGCTACCATGTGGTTCAAATATAGGGATAAACCAATGTCAGAAATAAGACCATTCAAAACTGATAGGGATGTGTAAGCCATCCTAATGAAAATGAAGACAACACGGTGCAGTTTGTGTAGATTTATGAGTCTCCAGTCATAGCTGAAGAGCCTGAGTTACTCATGGATGTGCCATTTGAAGAAGAAACACAAGATGATGTTGATAGTAAACTAAATGAGCCTGAAGTTAATTTAGATGGATGCAATTTCCATGATAGTGATGAGGATGATGCTTACTTATTCTGTGAGAGAGAAGTTGATGTTGGCAGTGATATTGGCATGGAGAACACAAATGCTAGTAGTTCTAGTGGTGGACCATTTTTGGCAACTAGTCAAGAGTGGGACAAAGAATGCCAATCAGATTATGAAGATAGTGACGAGCTGCATAGCATGGATGGCTTAGATAAGGAAGGTGGAGAACCCAAATTCCCTGAATTTTATGAGACAATTGACATGCAAAGACCTATTAAACTCAAAGTTGGCATGAAATTTGCAGATTTTAGGGTATACAAGGAAGCATTGAAGGAGTATAGCATCTAAAATGGGATTGAATTTGTTTTCTTGCATAATGAAAAGACATGAGACAGTGGAATGCAAGCACAAGTATAGGTGAAAGATTCATGCTTCACCTACACAAGAGAAAGATGCATTTCAAATCAAGACATTTCACTATCCTAAGCATAATTGTGGATGGGTGAGAAACAATTTTAGGGTCATAGCATCATGGTTGTCCAATAAGTACATGGACAACATAAGAGACCAACCAAATTGGAAAAACATTGCCTTTGTTAATCAAGTTCAAAGAGAACATAATATTAAAGTCTCCAAATTCAAATCATATTAAGCAAAGAGGAAGGCAAATAGTAGGATTGAGGGAATTAATTTGCAATAGTTTGGTCAAGTTTAGGACTATTATGCTGTAATAAGAAAATATCATCTTAGGAGTACAATAATGGTACAATCAAAGTTAGGTATCTTCCAGAGGCTCTATGTTTGCTTGCATGCATGCAAGAAGGGCTTCATAGTAGTGCGTAGACCAATTGTGTGTGTGGATGGTTGCTTTCTGAAAGGCCAATTTGAGGGCTAGCTGTTATGTGTAGTTGGAAAAGATGGCAATGAGAATATGTTCCTCATAGCATTTGCTATTGTTGAAGCTAAGACAAAAGATAGTTGGCAATGGTTCATGCAATTATTGTTGGGAGATATAGGAACATTTGATGACAAAGGATGGGTAATAATATCAGACAAGTAAAAGGTAAATTTTTTTGTATAAAGTGTATGGTACTAGTTTATGTATTTGTATATTATGGTGTTAATGTAATGAACTTTATTTTACTTATAGCATTTAGAGAATGTTTTAAAAGAGTATAGCTGTGAGCATAGGTTTTGTGTACGCCATTTGTATGCCAATTTCAAGGAAAGGTTTAAGGGCAAAGCCTTAAAGGATGAGCTTTGGAATGCTACAAGGGTAATAATAATGTATGAATTTGAGTCTCATATGGCTTAGATAAAGAAGCTTAACTCAGATGCAGAACACTGGATAAGGAAGTTGGAACCGTGGATGTGGAATAGGCATGCATTTGATCCCAGGATAAAGTCTAATATGCTATAAAACAACTTGGCTAAGTCTTTTAATTCCTTTATTCTTGAAGCCCGAGACAAACCAATATTGATAATGTGTGAGATTATAAGAAGAATGTTGATGAAAATGTTCATTGCAAAGAGAGAAGGAATGTCTAACTACAAAGGGCGGATTTGTCCTCGAATACAGACAAAATAGAGAAGGCAAAGAAGCAATCTCCTGAATGGATTACTTTTATGTGTGGAGATGGTAGATTTGAGGTTGAAAATGCATGGAGAACTAGGAAGTTAGTTGACTTGAATGCAAAGACTTGTACTTGCAGGCAATGGAATCTTATAGGTATTCCTTGCTCTTATGAAGTGTCTTGCATCCATAAGATGAGATTAACTCCTAAAGATTTTGTTCATCCCTATTACTCCATTGAAACCTTTCAAAGGGCATATGTCTTCAATATAGACCCTATACTAGGGGAGGAATATTGGCCAAAAATGAATCTCAATCCACTTACTCCACCAAAGTACAACAATGCACCTAGGAGACTGAAGAAGGTTAGGAAAAAGGCAGTAGATGAGCCAACCAATCCTTACTGAGTTAGTACAAAGGGCCAGTGGCTCACATGTGGAAATTGTGGCATGAGGGGACATAATGCCAGAGGATGCAAGGGCCCAGTTAACCCCAATAGGAAAATAAGGAAAAACAAGCATAAGAGCACTCCTTAAGCCAATTAGCAAAGTGTATGTTATGTGGTTGCATATATAATACCATTTACATGTAATTGATATATATTCTTATTCTGTTATAGTACAACTAACATTTCTTATTTTGTCACAAGATACCATGGGTAGTACAGCACCAACCTTATCACAAGAGCATACATCCAATGAATGGGCATCCTGGTCATGTTACTAATAATGGTTCTTATTTTGTTACAAGACCACTAACATTTCTTAATTTATATTAGAATACTGTGGGAATTGCAACACCAACCTCATCACAAGAAGATATATCCAGTGTAAGAGCCTCATCTTCAATTACAAACCAGCAAAGGACTATGAGGAAAAAGCTACTAATAAGAAGATAACGAGCACAATGCAATACTGTTGGATCTACAAGCTAAATTTCTAATGCATTTGGATGTGATGACTTTCTTTTTGAACATTTTTTATCCTTTTATTTTATTTTTCTCTTAAATTATTTTATTTTATTTTTTTCAGTTCCTTCTGAATATCATATTGGCATAATTCTCAAGTAACATTTGTGGTTTATATGGAGCAATACCACATCTATTCTTAAGGTGGAGGTTGAGCAGATAAATAAGGGACATTATGAGCATAATGTGTAGAAGAAAATTCATGAACAACCAGAATCTCTAACAACCACAATGAGAAGGAGGCTTATACGTGGAGGATTCAACAAAACCAACACTGTTGTGTTGGTTTTGTTGCATTAGTAGGGACCAATACATAGAGAAGATATAGCTGGTTTTGTTAGTCAATCCGGTGAAACTATAGACACTTTACTGGCACTGCAATATGCTCTACACAATGGTGCATTATTTGTGCTTAAAGTGAGCTTTTGAAATATTTTGTTTGATAATGTATGGCTTTTTCCAATGCATATTATTTGTTTGAGATCTCTATTATGTAATCCTTTTTCTTCTATTTAATTTTGTTTAATTCTTCATTTTCCAACTGTAAATAAGGTTGACATGGCTTCTTTGAATAAGGTAAATTAGTAATAGAATCCTGTAATATTTATGCTTTGGAATTTTGAAAAATATTTATCACACCTCAAGAATGAAAAAAATAAGAAGTTGAAAACAATGTCTGCAAAATACTTTCTATTGGTTTTAGATGAAGACCTCGCCTACTTCGAAGAATCTGAGTGTTAGCATGCAAGGATTAGGGGAAATGACAAAGAAGAATCCAGTTTATCCTCAAGCTTCACAGGTAGGCAATTGAAGAAAGCCATTGAAGAGAGCTTGTGGCTCTTAGATTGTACTACCTAATGCATTGGCAGAGGGCACGAGCAGCCAAAAGGTGCAAAATTTTTCTAGTGACTTTGTATAGCTAACACTAATATCTCTTATTTTATAGAAGCTTGTGGCTTCAAGGAGAGAGTCATCTATTTCAAAGCAACTAATGGTACTGGGCAAGTCTAGTCCAAGTCCAACAATGTTAACTAAGAGGGCTTCTCCTAGTGATGTACCTATCAAAAGTGAAAAGGACAAGGCATACGGACTAACTAGTGGTTGAAACTTGATTTAGCCTAACTTTTTTTTAATCTCATTGTGCTGAGTGCTGCCTCTTTCTTTGTTGTAGTTCACTTTTTCATTGTTAATTTAACCATTTTAGGTAAAGTCAATTTAGTGTCAAAAGCACTCATTATTGGTAGTTCACAAGGTTCTGTGCTAAAGCTCGCACTTCCATCCAACTCTTCCTTAGGTCTTTCATTTACAACCAAGACAAAGGCAATAATGTCCAAATCTTCTGGTAGCAATTCATTTGATAAAATTGCCAAATCTCCTTTCAATTCTCCAAAATAATGTCCAGGGACTACTTCTATAGGAATAATTCTTGCTCCAGCTTCTGTGAAACCTTCAAGCCTTGGACTGCCTTCACCAAAGAAGGGCTTATTTGATGGGATAATTTTCCCTCGTTTATATTTGATGCATACAGGAATTGATTTTGTCAATACAATATGCTTAGAGAAGTTTCAGATAAGTTTATGATAAATGATCCTAATAACTGAGTTTAAAAGCTATGGAAATCATTTTTTCTGGTGCAACATTTGCTTTGCATACTATATTTTCTTTTAAACATATTTCTCCACTTCCTTGTTAAAACCCAATTTGTTGAATTATTGCCATGATCTTATGCAGGTGAAGCCTTTGGTCTATACTCCTCGTGAGGGAACCAAATCACAATCTATTGTACTTGGTGGTTTGTCTAAGAATGGAGCAGGAAGTGTTATTCCAAGTGAAAAGCAAAACAAGGCAAAGGTGGGAAAGTTATAACTGGCTAGATCTATCATGTCAATTGCAAAAAAAAAAGCACAATTACTAGCAAAATTCACATGCAATTCTTCCTAATAAACTAACGAAGGTTGGCTGCATTATTTACTCAAGTTGCAGCATTATCTCAAGCTAAAGGATTCACCTCTTTAGACTCATCTGCAAGTAGAACAACTGAGATGTCTTTATCTAGTTCTACTCCCAAAACAATGATACAAGCAAATAGTAGTGACAGTGCACCTGCAACAAGGTACTTTTGAAGCTCTGGCCCGATTGAGGCAACTATTAGAAAAGAATTCAGCATCTCTAATACCGAAGTTAAAACTATTGCATTAGCTCCATAATTATTCCCTCTACAGAGTGGGGATGGCAGTGATAACATCAACCACAAAGAGACAGAGATATCAGTTTAGCAATGAATGCCAACTTGTCTCCAAAGCAGTTTTTTGAGTTCCTCCCATTGAAGAATTAAATCGAAATAAATTACACTTGCTATGTATGTAAAAAGATGGGGTTTTGATTTGTCTTCTTGTAATTTGTTGGAACATGGCACTATTTGTATTGTTAGTGATGTTATCTTTTAACAAATTGGTGCATAGCAAACACTAACTTTGAATGAAGGAATTTACCTTAAAATGCATCAGGACTATGTTAATTGAATCAAAAGAAAATACTTTGAGAATTGACAAAAAATATTATAAGGCCTTATTTTAGTAACTTGATCCATATGTTTCATGAGGGTTCTGATGTCAAAACAGAAACATGAAAGGGAGGGGAGGGGAAGGGGGAGTGGGGGATTTAATGAAGAGTTTAAAAAGAATTTGATCTTTGAGTTTTATTTGAGACCAACTATCTGAAATGGGAAAGGGATGTGACAAAGTTGGATGTTGAAATAACCATGAATTTGAGTTAGGGAATTATTTTGTTCTTTTGTTACACGCTCGGAACAAAACTGCAATGGCATGTGGCATTACATTAAATTGATTCTAGTGGAGTAAATTTAGCACTACAGTTTATGGCAATGATGAAATCACATTAATGTAAGCAAGGGAAATAGAAACAAGTGTTTTTAAGGCAAATGTCTACTTAATAACATTGTTCTCACTTTTTAGAATCTATACAAAGATTTCAAATGTACAATCAAAAAGTTCAGATGCTTTACTAAGAAATAGAAGAAATCTTCACAATCTCATATGGTTCCCCATAATAGATCGTGCAATAGCATTAATGCTGAAATCTAGTATTTGACCTACTTCACATAATATAAACCTAATAAAAAGTATACATAACTTCATAGGATTACATTTAGGATTGAATTACATAGGGTTAATCCTTTAGCTACTTAATATCGCCCATAATTCACCTTGAAAATGCCTGGACTAGAAAACCAAGTTATCTTCACCATACGATACAACACGAAACCAAGCACTAACCAAGAAAACAATAATAGGGCAATTATCCTCCTCTTTTTCCTCCTTTCATTGTCAAGTCCTTAAGTAGAAATTCTCTATTTCTCACCAAAAGTTTCACTGATTTTGAATTGTGATCATTACTAGTAACATCAAACCATTCAAAATAACTGCAACCATGCCCTATAGGGCAATAATTCCCACAGCTAAAGAATCTTTGTCCAGCATTTATGGAGGTCATCGTTGTTATCAATGGAGCAATTTGGCCACAATAACAAAATTTCACCAATGGTACCTCACTTTCAAAGTTAGCAGTGCTACCAATTGACTAAGACAATGGACTTTGATATGATCTTGAATATGCCATTTTTCTGTGCAAGAAATGCAATAATAGATCTAAGTACAAAATTTAAAATATTGATTGCACATATGTACTAGCATGTCATACTCTTTCCATAGTTTGGGATTCTCTATAATATTGCATGGTCATTGAAAAGGTCATCATAAACGCTGATTTTTCCCTCTTACACGTGATCTGTAATTTTTTAAGATATTTATATTGATATCTTCTACATGTGAAGCACTAATTAGCAAAAATAAGGGACCATAAACACAAACCACTGACTTCAATATACAATAATCATGCATTGTTGTTTACTGCCAATGGGGACCACAAATAGAAATCAATGATTTCAACATACAATAATCATGTGTTGTTGTTTACTACTAATAGGGACCATAAACACATAGCATTGTAAATTCTTCCAACATGCAACATAAGTAACTAAATTTCTGCTAATTCTAAAAACTTGCCTTTCACTCACAGTAAGCAGCAGCAGCGGTAGAAAGTAGTTCAAGTTTGACTGTCGCAGAAATGAAGGTTGTCGTAGAAATCCCGCCATTGTAAAAATCCTGTTATTCCACAAATTCGGCTATCGTAGAACTCCAAGTATCACAGAAGTAATACTATTACAAAAATGGAGCAGTAACGGCAGAGGCATCGATTTAGGGCCTAGGGATTTTCTTTTGACTTGGAGAAAGCAGTAGTCAATAATGAAAGCCAAAGAGACAAGCGGGATTTGGGGCTTAGGGATTTTCTTTGAATGAAAGCAGTAGTCCGATGCGATCGTGAATGAAAGTAGTCCAGTCTTGTGTACATGTTGATGGCAAGTTATTTAGCTAACTTCACAGAACTTTATTAAGTTCCAAATAGTTAGGGGCTATTTTCACAGGTTGCAAAGTGTAAGGTTCTATTCTGTGCAACCAAAAGCATAAGGGGTTTTTTGCACATGAGATATACTACTGAGGGTATTGTGTAATTTGCCCAAAAAACAACTACTGAGCTAGTGTTTAGGTAGTTAAAAACACTCCCGGAGGGAAATAATTCCCAGGAGAATGTCTAGAAAGAAAAAAAGGCCAATATTTGTTCACATTCACTCCCATCTGCATATTTTATTCCACTTGAACTAGTTTAAATAATTCCCCCCTCCCTTCTTTTCCCTCCTCTTTTGCTTGGACTTCAAGTAGACTCCCAAGCTCCAAAGTGCTTCAATTTTAACTCTTTTAAGTTGTTCATTTGCATAAGGTACTTCTTTCTCTTTGCCATCTTCCCTTTTGTTTTCTAAAAGCAGAGAGAAAGACAAAAGATACTAACAATACTTCTTTACTATTAATTTCTAGTTTCTAGTTTCTACTGTGGCCAAAAACCACCCCTTTTCTAGAAATTTCCTTCTTGTTTCTAGGAAAAGAATGAATATTGAAAGGCAAACTAGATTTGTTCTCACAAAAAGAAAATTTAATAGCTTTTCATTAGTCACTGTGAAAATTTTAAAGTACAAATGTCACCATGTAAAGTATTGCGAAGTGCATCCCTGCTCCATCACACAGCACATTTTGGTAGCTTTCATAGAGTGGTGTCCATGAGGGAAGCCATTAGAGATAAATTTTAGAATGATGGCCATTGTAGATGGAGATATGTGCTAAAATTAACAACAAAGTTAATAAAAAGGATTAGTTACGCATAGATAAAGTTTTAAAATGTATATTGTTGCATTTTAATGTATAAGGGAGTTATATGCACATCAACAAAAGTTAAAAGTAGTTCAATGCATTTTACTTATATATATATATATATATATATATATAATATGATAAACTGCATTTCCTTAATTTTATAAGTTTCAATTATACATAATTCATATCATTAATGTCATCATTTTTTAATTAAAAAAATTAGAAAATTGGCCATGTTATTATACAACTTTCTTCTCAAAACATTACATCATTTAATTTGTATGAGGAACTTGTTGTTGAAAAAATGGAGTTATTATTCTATTTATCTTTAGTTCTTTATTTTTAATTTATGTTTTTATTTAGACTATACTGAAGTTTATAGTATAAATAGATTTATGATCCATAGTTTCTTATATAAATAGAACCTAGTAGTAAAAGTCTTACACACACTTTTAACATCTTAGTATAATACATACAATTTCACCTTATAAAAGTCTCTTTCTCTCTCTCTTTTTCCTTTTTTTTAATTTCTCACATGATAAGCCTTGTTATCGTTGACGTACCACATGCTAGAGATCATATCTATAACCAATGCTTATGTTTTTTTTGCTCCAATATCCTTCTTTAGTGATCAAAATTGTGAAAATATCAACACCATTGGATTCCTAACACTCTAGTTGACCTATCCTTGATGTTTTGTTGCCTTCTACCACCACACACACCTTTGTTGAAGCCATGTGCCATTGACAAATAATTTCTTCAATTTGGGAAAATTCCAAATCTTGTTTTTCACATGTATTGGTTTTGTTACATCACCTTGAGATGATTGTGACCCATTTATTCTCTGTGGTCAATTGTCAATCTAAAACTCCCTCCAAGCCTCCTAATTTAAACTCATTGACAAGCCTCTATTCTTAAAGTCCTAACTAGCTTCTGATCTAAAACTCTTGTACTCAATTTGAGTTGAACTCACCTCCTAGACAAACTAAGATTAGGTTCTTCTCATACTAGTATTGCCACCACATTCATCCCAGGTTACTTCATATTTTTTTAAAATCTTTTTCGTTTTTATTGTCTATGTAATAATCTTAAGCATCTATCAAACATACTCCAACATGAGGAGCCATGTTGAAAAAGTATAGTTATTATCCTATTTATCTTTAGTTTCCTAGTTTATTTTCTTGTTTAGACTGTATTGGGTTTATATTGTAAGTAGATCCATGGCCCATAATTTTCTATATGAATAGAACCTAGTGGTATAAGTCTTACACCCACTCTCAACATTTTAGTATAATACAATTTTACCCTATAAGAATTTTTCTATCCGTCGCTCAATTTCTCACAATTATATCTTAGTACTAACATCCCATTTATACTTTGATTACATAAATCCATAAACATTTTAATCACTCTTAAAAACATATTACAAGGCACACCTCTAAAATAAACAAGAAGTGGGTCACTTGTATCAAGTATAAAGTAAATGTGTGCTAGTTCATTTCTGATAATGAAGTAGAAGAGAAGGAGAAAAGAGAAATGATCTATGCACACATTGTCATTGTACAATGTATGCACGTGAGCATAGGTGAATCAATTTTCACTATTGAAAAAAAATTAAACAGAGAGAGGAGGTGAGAGCGTAACAAATTTACAAAATACCTGTGTGCAAATACCAACATTAGGATTAGAGGAATGACCCCAACGAAGGCGTGCCTAAGGAACCCGATTAATGAACAACAAGCTCATAATATTGTAATTTGTTATCAGCAACAAAGAGAGGGAATGCTCAGATAATTGTGAAGAAGTTTTGATTGCCTCACTTGGTACTTTTCAATATATTAAATATCACTTTTATATAATTTTCTTTAAAGCTTTAGTCTTTTAGATTGCTACAGCTGATTAAAGTGAGAAACTATTACCAATTATACAACTTGGTTGCCGAGATAATGAAAAGTTCATTTTTGTTTCTGTTACACTAGGTGCAACAAGAATGGATTGTGAAGCTCAATATAAGTATGAAAACTTGCATTTCCATTGATACAGAGTTTTAAAGTCTGCAGCTGCTGTGAGACAAGGGTCTAACTTTCAAACCTTGTGATCCTTATTTTCTTAGCAGGCAAAGAAAGCCTAATTAAGAGCTCTTTTTCATCACTTGACACCTTAATTATTACCATATCACAGATATCATCATTCAAGACTCTAATCCCACCCAAAAACTCCCCTCACCAACGAAACAAAAGGAAGAAATTTAATGTTATTACAACTAAAATAGCTACTTTTGTTCTTAATTTTTCTTTCGGAAGAAAGGTAAGGATTAAAAAACTTTTTGGTTTTCCTTTTTCTCTTAGGGAAAGCAGGGATTCTTGTTGTGTTAGGATTACCTATGTTCATTTTTTACTCCTTGAGACAATGAGTTGAGAAAAGACTAAGTTGGGAAGGAAATGAAAGAGTAATTGGCATTACGTTCCTGGGTAGAACAAAATAAATCTTCCCCTTCTAGTCTAGTTTGTTGTTGAAAATTTGATTCCCTAAAACCAAGAATCAATACTTTGACTCCTCTCTCACGGATTGCAAATATTCTTATTGTAAATGGTGGTAATCTATAGTGAAATGTTCTTTAGCTTTGACTATGTACTCGTGGTAAGTTAGCAAAGCTACAGCTTATGCACTCTAGGAACTAAACGAGTACAATCCAAGTGGAAGCCATGTCTTTCCTAAACGTTAGAACTTCAAGGAGGCAAGAAAAGCCAGTCTGGGAGGTAATTAGATACTTATTATTAATATTGCTTTTAGATACTTGATGATTGTTGAGCTAACAAAAATGGCACATGCACCAATTTCATATAGAGGATGTATCTATTTCAAGACAGACACTAAAATATTCTCACTTTGTAGTCAATTGTATCCGTTGAAGATAATTTAAACTTTTTTTTACATCTTTTCTAATGATTAGATGAGTTAGATCACCTAATGTCCAATTGAGTAAGTTAATATGACTTCCTCTTACATGGTGTAGTAATTATCCTAAAAAGAATGCTTTTGCAGGGACACAGATCACCCTGTATGAGAAGAAGCCAAGATGATTTTATCAGGTAATTCATGTCCCTCTATAGATATATGACCTATTATGAGTGCATGTGCTTTGTACATCAAATGTATCTACTATTTATTATAGTTTATAAATAAATTATGATAAATGTATATACTAGTATCCCTTGTCAAAGACAATATGTATTTGGTATAGAAAGTGGTTCGCAAATATTACTTATTTTTTCTTAAAAATTTTCGTTACCTTGTACTTATTCTTTAATAATGATGCTATCTTAGTTATATTTATGTAACTCACAATTATAGAAATATTTTTAAATATAAAGTTTATGTACAAGGTCACAAGAAAATAAATTTAAGAAAAAATTATACATAACTAAGAAAATTTTCTTAGTAGCATCCTTTGTAGCGATTAATCATTATTATTACTTTTCTTTTGAGGTGTCATTTTTGTTTTGGGACACCTTTTTGAATAGGGGTGGGCATTGGGTGGGGCGATTTGAGTTAAGACAAATTTATCTTATTCCGTTTGAACCCAAACCCCTCATTAAGTTGGTCCAACCCCAGCCAGAATAATCCTTCAAATCAAAATTTTTAGGTTAAAATGCCTTAGTTTCATTTGGGTGGGTTGATTTGGGTTAGGATGGGTTAAAATTTGCTATTGAAAGTTGGGTTGGGTTGGGAGAGAAGGATCAACCTAACTTGTATGTTTGAGTCTGTCTTACTCCTCTCAGCTTGTTTCCTAAAGAATAACCATTTAAGCTGTTACACTTATATTCTATCTTAGCTTATTTCCCAAAGAGCAACCATTTGAATTATTGCACTTATATTCTATAATATCATGAAACACACTTATATGCCTAGTAGTTTGTGATAACATCATTAAACAAAAATTTTCATTATATAAGAAAATCAGTAATGGTATGCGCAAAAAATTTGTAGAATGTCATAAATGGAACTGAAAAGTTATAGTAGATACAATAACTATTAATGCCAAAGTATCATAAAGTGTCAACACTCCTATAAGGCTACCCTACATAATTTGGACATGTACTTTATATATAAGTATATACTATAAATTTTTAAAATAATGGGTAACATAATGACTAACCTTCTAATGTCACTCTATTAGATGATAAAATAGATAAATCAATAATGAAGATCACAGAAGAAGGAAATTCCTAAACCTATATGTGTATATTTGTTGAGTTGCCAAGACAATCCACAAGTAGAAGATTAAACCCTAGTCTTACCCAAAATAACCCATTTTAACCCAAAACATTATAGTAGACTTATTTTGTCCCATTCTAACTCAACCCAAATTTCTTTTTTTTTTTTTCCAGTTTGGGACGAGTTGGACCAATTTTATCAGATTTTTTGTCTACCCCTACTTTTGAGGTGTCATTATTGTGTTCACTTAAATAGAAAATTTGTATTTATCAAAGAAAAAGATGTTAACACATTAATATTCTTACATCTTTTTCATACTTCAATTTTGTGTGCAAGATATAATAAATTTAATAATTCAAATTTTATATTAAGAATAATAAAATCTATTTGATGTGAGTGCAAGCATGGATGGCAAGAAGAGAGGAGCAGCAGATGAACTAACATTGCCTCAAGGACCAATTACAAGATTAAGGGCAAAAAAGTTCAAGGAATCACTTCAAACTTATATGGGTAGAATGTTAGAAGGAATGGAAGCTCAAGATGCAATGAAGGCCAATGGAGCTTCACCTAATCAAATTGGGCTGAATTTGCAAAATGGGTCCAATCTATGTTTAATTAATAATTCCAAGTTAATAGATTAGTTTTTGGGCAGTTTACTACTTGCAATTTATGTTTGGGTTTGTTTTTTATGTTGGTAGGCCCATTTTTAAGACCTAACCTAATAGTCTAGGTTATTTGAACTTGGGGGGATATAAATACCCAAGTACATGGACAAAAATAAGTAGAATGAATGAAAAACAGAATTGTTTTTGAGTTTTATACTCTTGTTCAAGGCTTGGCTTGAATCTCTATTGCATCAAGAATTGAACTTCATCAAGGTATTTACATCCTAGTGAATTTCTGTTCTTGATTCGTCAATCAACCAATTATTTGCGTTTCTATTTGCATTAGTCATTTGGGGGTTTAATAGGTTAGGAGTTCTCCATCTATTCTTGTTCTCTATCAATTATGTGTTTGGGGTTTCTGGATCATAAATATCCATGGGGTTCCACATCATTTGGTATTAGAGCCAGATTAGGGTGAATTCTTATTTATCTTAGGTTATACTTTACTGTTTTCTTTTTTTTGTTCTCTGCCTAATATCAACTAGAATCAGATCTGGATATAGAAGTGCAAGTTGCAGCTGGTTTGATTGTTTGGGATTTGATTTTTATATTTTGGTGTTGTTTGCTGTTTATCCTATATTCAAAAAAAAAATTGTGCCGCTGTTAAAAAAAAATGAAAAGGAACAAAATTGAAAAGAGTTGCGGCTAGAAGAAGAAAAGCACCATGGAAATGTTTAATCAGGTTGGTAGCAAGTTCTTTGAACCTGTACACTTTTTTGGGGTAGAATTAGGGGTATGATTGAATTCAGGTTTGAACACACTTGGGGCTTTGGAAATTAATTAGCAAAGTCAAAGATGCATAAGCACAATTTGTGGGATTAACATCATTTTAGGAAACCTATTTAATTTCTTTACTTTTTGTCTTTATATCCTTTTTTTTCCGTCAAAATTGATCTTTCCATTAAGGAAACATCAATTTTCTGTATTTAGTTTTATCTTTTTCCTTCAAATCTAAGTTTCTATTTTTGGTTTCTCCTGCCTTTCCTTCCATATACACCATAATTAACAATTTGATTCTTGTTAATTTGAGATCAGTATTTTGGGTAGCAAACTCTTCATATCTTGCATGCTGATTTCAATTTATTCATTCTGGTATATTTGCTTCTAGTTTTTGTACCTGTCTTCCTTGTTAAGAGTTTTCATTGCAATCCTAGTATTAATTTGCTGTTTGTGAGTATTTTGGTTTGAGGATTAATTCTAAAGTGCAATTGAGAACAACAAGCTTGAGTGGTAAAAGTCTTGAGTGTGTGAGCTTAAAGAGGGTAAAAGCCAACAATTGTATGAAACACAAGTGGAGTGCCATTTTTTTGAGTGAAACACGTGAGGAAGTGTTTTGTGAGGCTATTTTACTAACATTTCTTACAGGTTCATAAAATGAGTAATCCTACAACAAGGAAGGAGGGTAAAGAGCCCTCAAATGAAGAAGTTAACATGACTCCAGACATGAAATTGATATATAGGACCTTTACTAGTCAATTTCAAAAGTTGAATAGTAGGCTAGATGAGTTGGATGAATGGAAGAGAGAGTTGTCAGAAAGCTTCCTAGGTAATGGTAGGCGAACTAATGACAGGAATAGGCATCAAAATGAGTTTGATCAGGGGCTGTTTGAAGATGAATTTAAGGAGAGGAGTTCAGCTCAAAATAGAAGGGGCGAAATTAGAATAGAAAATAGGAGGGATAGTAATCTAAATGCTATCAAGATGAATATACCTCCATTTAAGAGTAGAAATGATGCTGAAGTGTACTTGGAGTGGGAGAGAAAAATGGATTTGATATTTGCTTATCACAACTATTCTGAAGAGAAGAAGGTGAGGTTGGCTGCAGTAGAATTTTCAGATTATGCTTTAGTTTGGTGGGATGAATTAGTGAAGTCTAGGAGGAGAACTGGTGAATATCCTATTGAGAGTTGGGATGAGATAAAGAGAGTAATGAAGAAGCAATTTGTGCCTTCTTATTACTATAGAGAGTTGCACCAGAAGTTGCATAAGCTTACTCAAGGGTCAAAATCAGTGGAAGATTACCATAAGGAGATAGAGATGCTCTTGATTAAAGCTAACATTGAGGAGGATAGGGATGTGACAATGGCTAGGTTTATAGGAGGTCTGAACAAGGAGATAGTTGATGTAGTGGAGTTGCACCATTATGTTGAGATGGAGGACTTAGTTAACATGGCCATGAAGGTGGAGAGACAACAAAAACAAAGGGGAGCAGCCAAGTCATTTTCGAATTCCAGCAGCAAATGGAGTTCAAAATGGAACAAATATGATGAGAAGAAGAAGGAGAAAGCCACTGATTCCAAGGAAAAGGGGTTGGATGCAAACAAAAATAAGGAGAAGAGTACTTCAACTCAAAAAGGTACTTCTGATTCTTTTTCAAAAACCTCTAAACATAGAGATACAAAGTGTTTTAAGTGTCAAGGTCGTGGTCATTATGCATCTGATTGTCCTAATAGAAAGACCATGTACATCAGAGGTGTTGAGATTGTTTCCGAATCTGAAAATGATAATGATTGTGATGGGAATGGTAGTGAGAGTAGCATGCCAACAATTTGGTTTTATATTATTCTTATGAGAGTAGCATGCCAACAATTCGGTTTTATATTCTTTATATATGGTATCTACTAGATTAGTTTTTGGGCAGTTTACTACTTGCAATTTGCGCTCACATCATTATTAATTTTATTTATATTATTCTTATGATTTTATTTTTACTTAATTTTTATAAAATTATTTAATTTATTAAATCTATAAATTAAATTATGTGATTCATCAAAGTAAAGACTCATATCATGAAACTTGAAACTTTTGTAAAAGAGGATTGTGAGAAAAGTTCTCTTATTAATTTTTTTAAAAATGCTTCTCTTACATTAGAGGGAAATATAGAATTCTTACATAATTATATTTTTTTTCTTATATTATATGTGACCCACGCAATGATTCAAAAATGAAAAAATATACAACACAGTCTCTTAAAGATAAAATCATAACTATTTTAGTCTTTTACATATTTAATTCATTCAATTAATCCTTGAAAGATAAATAAACATACAAAATAGTCCCTTAAAGGTAGAGTCATAACTAAATTACTCTTTCATGAATTTAATTCTATCAATTGGTCCTCCAAAAATAGAAATCATCTCTAATTTAGTCCCTTATAAACCCTAAGTACTAAAACCATAAGCTTTAAATTCTTAAATTTTAAACTATTAAACCATAATCCCTAAACATCAACCATAGATATTAAATCTTAAATATTAAAATTATAAAACTCTAAACTTTATGATCATAGACCTAAATCATAACCCTTAAACAAAAACCCCAGAGCATAATCAAGTACCTAAACCCTAACAAGAGATTTAGGATTTAGGGTTTTAGAATTTTAAGGTTTAAGGGTTAAGGTTTTTGGTTTAAAAGTTTACAAAATTTAATATTTAAGTTATACAATTTATGGTGTAATGTTTTAGACTTAAGGGTTCGAGGTTTAAGTTGTAAAATTTAGGGTTTTGGGATCTTAAGGTTTAAGGATTTAGGATTTTAGAATTTTAAGAATTAGGGTTTTTATGATTTTAGGATTTAAGATTTAAAATTTAGGTTAAGGTTTAGGGACTAAATTGAATTGAGTGATTTATATTTTTGGAGGACTAATTAATAAAATTAAATTTATGAGAGACTAAATTAAACATGGCCTATCTTTGAAGGATCACCTTATATGCTTTATCTATCTTTCAAAAACTACTTGAATGAATAAAATGTATGAGGGATTAAAATGGTTATGGCTTTATCTCCGAGGGATTGTTTTATATGTTTTGTCTAAAAAAGTTTTATGTTTCTCTAGAAAAATGTGATACTTATGTCTCTAAACCTTTATTTTCTTTACACATAATTTGATACCAATTTTAAACCGATTATAAAATTTTAAATAATAAGAAACTGGTCTAGTGCATTATATAAAAAACATAAATTTAAAGAGATAAGTATATAAGCACCAATTTCCTGTAATGTGAGTACAACAATACTCTTAATTTCTTTTCCAAAAAATACATTACTCTTTTTTTTTTTTATGCATACAATGGGCTTAATTTTCACCAACCAAAACAGAATCTAGTAATGCAATTATGTTAGACATATACTTTTTTATTTACGTATTGTTTATAAAATATTTTTGAGAACAATCTTAAATACTATAAAATTTCTTACTTAATTTAAAATTAATTTTAAATTAAATTTTATATAAAATATATAAATATAGCAGTGTAAATGTAACATTATTGCATCTTAGAATGCTACAACTCGCTCATCTAAGAACACGAAAACGAAAAACAACAAAATATGGAAGAAAACAAAAAGCTTCTCCGTAGGACAGAGATGGGTGCAGAAACATATGAACCAGCTGGCGTCTTCCATTTTTTATCACTGCATTCCTTGTTTGCTTTTTTGTTGAAAATGGCACCAATATTTGTAGGCTATCCCTTTTCTTTCTAGTTTCTACCCGCGCTTTCAGAATTTCAGTCTCTACTTTCAACCATTTCACCATCAAGAACTAACTATGAAGTAATCGACGTCAAAATTTTAAGCCTCTGCCCATCTCCTTGGTATTTCCTGGTCCTCTTTGAACATTTTATCTTGCCAATTTATTCACATTTGGATTTTTTTGGCAAAATGTTTACACTTCCATGCTTGCTTGCCCTGCATAGCATGTTCTTCCTCCAAGTATCTGTTTATTTGGATCCATTTACATTGTTTTCTTTTTTAGTGTATTCATTTTTCTGGGCTGTATTTGTTAAATGAAGAACAGAAATGGACATTATATAGTTCTAGGATTACATTTGTGGAATAGATATGTGGATTTCGGGAGAAATGTTTGATATCTACAGATTTTTCTTAAAAGTGGGTTCATAATCCTCCCCACCCCCTCCTTTCCATCTTTTTTTCTCCATATAAGTGAAAGTTGATGACTTTCACATGGGAGTTCTTACTGTCGTTTAACTTTCTTGCTGATGATGATGATTTGTCTTCACTGCAGCGTATTCTTTTATTCTTTTTTTAATATTTTAAACTTGACTTTCGCGAGTTTAAGTTGGCATTAAAATGAATGACAGTCTTATACGTGATAATGATTTATCAAAAAGCTAGAATTTGTGTCCATGATTCTTCTTTGGCCTATGACTCAATGTGTTATGCCCGAGTCCTGGGTTTCATTTTTGTAATCACCAAGCTAAGGTTTTTAACCAGCCACATCTATAGAATACTTGGCTTATGTCATACCCCCGCATCAATGCAACTTACACGAATCAGCAGTTAATATTTGTGGTGGTTATTCCTAAGTCTTTGGTAAACGATAATCATACTTCCCATTTTTGAAGCTTATTTCCTTCTATCTATTCTGAAGTATGATGCATTGACGCTTAAGCCTTAGAAAAAGCTGTCATATGGCACTAAAACACAAAGTTCTTTTTTTTTTTTTTTCATTGGGTTTCGATATTTTATCAATCACAGATAACTTCTATAAACTTTAACACATGATTGATTCAATTTGTTCTGTACTTCAATTGTTCTTCATTTATTTTCTACCCTTGATATCTGGCTAATTTTGTAGGCATCTTAAGTTTGTATCAAAATGAGGAACCATGGTTATGAGGATATTTTGACAAGACAGAGTAGCAATATTGTGAGCCTTATGAGGGAGATTGATTACAAAAACCAGAAATTGATTGAGATGGAGCATAAATATAATGAGACAGCTGCTAAAATGCAAAAACTGATTGTGGGGCTTAAAAAGAACATTAATTCCAAAGATAAAAAACTGTCAGAAATGGAAGACAATACAATGGATGTTCAGCCATGGTTAGAAGCTTAATGTGTGAGAATAATAAGCTGCAAGAGGAGCATCAAAGAGGTATATTATATTCCGAAACAAAGTGAAAAATCAAAACTGTGTTAATCTGTTATCTCTAACCGACTATCATTTTTTGATGGATGCTTTCATTTGGAAAACTTGCTAAATTTGAAATTTTCTTCAACATGTAGGTGCTTTTTATCTGCAACTTTTACACAAGAACTGTATTTGGTTTTGCTTGGAAACTGTTCTCCATTACAGAGATATTTGTTTCTGTAAAAGCTATAAGATACGTAAATGGATGGCCTGTTCTAAATGTTTTAAAAAAGATAAATATTGTCTATAGTGGGAATAGCCTATTCCCACTGCAGACAGTCTTTATCTTTTCTTTTTTTTAATTTTTTATTATTATTATTATTATTATTATTATTATTATTATTATTATTATTATTATTATTATTGTTATCATCAATCATCATTATTTTGTTAATGGATGAACAGTCTTCATCAAGAAATCTCAAGTCTCCCTACTTCCTCTGTCCATTTTAAGGCCTTGCTCCCTCTGCTTCTTTTTTTATTTTTTTTCTTTTCACCTCAAATTCATTGGCTACTTTGATCTATGCCATCAGTTGCAATGAAAAATACAAATGAAATCAACTAAAACTTCCACTTTCCAACTGAGTCTAAACTGCTCTGGGCTGGTGACGTTAAATCCAAAGCATTGTTGGTTTAGTCCCTCTAAGGTAGGCCATAGGAGGCCGTGACCTGGAACGAACTCTATCTATATTCTTAATACATGCAAGCTGAGTGATAACTTCATGGAGCTGGTAATACATAACACTCCTCGTTTCTTCTCTTGGTCCTAAGGTACTAATCTAGTAGAGATGAAGTGGGGCTGTGTGACTGGCATTCTGAAAATTGGTTGCTTGCCTGTATATATGCTATAATATTTTATGAGTCTTCTTTCAAAATGATTGAGAAGGATTATATGATTCATTATCAAGGAATAAATCAAAAGGGGGTGCTATGAAGTCCAGCACCAACCCCACATTGTAGCATTTTTATTGAGTAAAATTATTAGAGAAAGCAAGTCCACAATCTGCATGGAGCTTCTTTCACACACTTATAGATACTAAAGAAGGGAAGAGAAGGCAGATAGCAAGAGAGAGACAGATCGCCTTGTGTATTTTCATCTTGATGTTGTCTTTACTTATGTTGTTTATCTTGCTCCGCAGAAGTGCTATAATTAATTAGATTTAAGAGGATGTGCAATTCTAAATTCAAAAATATTTTTAGAATGAATAACTGGCCATCCTCTCTGCTTTTTAGGGAATCTTCCTTCTTGGAAAGATGTTAAGTGTGCTTCCGAACTGCCATTTATCAATTTAGGACCTTATCAGCAGAAAATGAAGGCATTTTGTGATTTTCGTCCATTAATATCAGTTATCCATTTGTCCATTTTTCTTTGAAGTGGGGATGGGCTATAGTATCAAAGTAGCATTCAATTAAAAGTACCGTGGGATATTGGGACTGGAATATGATTACAAGTTGTTTGATCATTTCCGCAAGATTCAAAGGCTGCTGATCGGGGATATGCATGTTGCATTTTTTCTGGTTGCTAAAATACTGGTAATCTCAGTGCGTGAGAAGTGAGCAATCTGAATGACTTAGATTGCAAAATGTGTGGGCTCAGTTCTTATCTCGTAATGGACAGAAAATGTGTGAGAAGAGTGTGAATAGAGTATGTGGTCCCATCATTTACTCAAAGAAAACAAAACATGTGCTCAGTTCTGTATGCTTATAAAAACTAATTGCCAAAGAACAGTATTCTTTCTTTCTTTCTTTCTTTCTACACAAGGTACACAATCTATTGTTTGTCATCTGATGGATTGGAAAGGAAAACAATAATTTTCTTTCATTTAAGGATATGAATTAATATATATGACTTTGCTTTACTAATATTTGGATAATTTAGATTTAAATTAACATCAATGAAGAAAAAATTTGAACCCTGTTTTGATGAACAGAATTTTCAGTGTTCACCTGCTGCTTGAGTTAGAAGACTGAAAACTCTTTACAATTGAGACCAGTCCTCTGTTTCTGAACTTATCATTTGTGGCGCACACTTAAGTGAAGTTGGCATATGCACCTTAACAGGTGTAATTATCCCATATAATGTTACCCTGCATTTGTCCATCTGTTGGCTTACATCTGAACTTTGAATCACTATTAGAATATTATTGCAATTTGCTTGTTATACTTCATATATTTCTTTCTGTTCAACTTCTACTTTTATTCATCCCAGAAAACTGATGACGGTCATGAACACTAATATGAACCATGACATGGAATGTCTAAAGAGGGAGTATGGGGAGCTTAGCAGGGAATTGGAGGAGAGTAGAGCCCTAAATGATCTGCAGTAGAATTTTATAGAGGAGATTGAGAAGGTTAGCAGTGATCTGCACCCTTTGATGCCTGATTTACCCTTGGGAGGCTTTATGGTATTCTGTGATCAGAAACAACCCTAGTCTATTTAATTTAACAGCTTAATTGTATTTACTTGGTAAATTTGGACTCTAGAAATTTTCCATATTGATTATTTAAGTTACTTTTAGCTGTATTGAGTGCCAGATTTGACCAAAACAATACGGGGTGGTTCTCAAGGAGCTAAAGTTTGCTCCATCCCTATTTTCAAAACAACTCACTTGTAGACAATTTTGCTGCAGCCTGTATCACTAGGAATCTACATCCTGAATTCAGGATGTCAAAAGAACCTGGACGTGTGCTAATGTGGCAATAATATTTTGAATTAAATATATACAGTATTGAGAATTGTAGGAACTTTAAACTTCCTAGTAGGTTGAGGCAACAATAGAATTTGTGTATGCTTGATGTAGATATAACAGCCAAGGGGAAAATAGCATAGATTTGATGATATGGAGGGCATACATACTGTTAAAGAAAGGAGATAAATAATTTGTGAGAAGCTGTACTCAACAGGATTACTAGCATGTATATTTATACTAAAGGGTAGTACAATAAAGTACGGCAGTGCAACGGCTCTAGTGCAGCTCTAGAACCAAGCCCACTAGCTAGGCTCATTATTCAACTAACTATTCTAACACTTTCCCTTAAGTTAGAGTATATATATTGACCATGTCCAACCAGTTACAAACATCCTAAACTTGTTTTCCCAAAAGAGACTTAGTGAAAATATTTACAAGCTGATCTCCTATTCGAACATGCTTGAGATTGATGACTCATTCCTTAAGTTTCTGTCTAACAAAATAGTAATCCACCTAAACATGCTTTATTCTTCCATAAAAGATAAGGTTTGTGGCAATATGAGTCTCTACACGGTTATCACACTATAATCCTATGCTATCAGGGCATTCCATCTAAGAGATTCAAATAAGCTCAACAGAGGTATGTGCCATAGCTCAATACTCGAACTCAACACTCAAGTAAGACACAATAGCCTGCTTCGTACTTTTATAGGACACGAGATTACCACCTATAAACATGTAGTACTTAAAGTGGACCTCTGATCCATAAGACACTCTGCTCAGTCTACATCTAAAAATCCTTCAACTCTGCAATGATCATGACCTTGATAAAACAAGCCAGATCCAGGAGATTTCTTCAAATACTTCAAAATGTGCATCATTGCCTCCCAGCGTGAGGTTCTAGGAGTAGTTATAAACTGATTGACTTCACTTACTAGAAGTGCAATGTCTAGTCTTGTAATAATAAGGTAGTTAGGCTTTCCCACCAGTTGCCTATACTGCTCTAGATTATCCAACAACTCTTTATCTTCCTATCCTAGTTTTACATTTAGAACTATGGGTGTATCACTTGGTTTGGTACCTAAAAGGCCTGTTTCCTCCAACATGTCTAAGACATGCTCCTCTGTGACAACACAATTCCTTTGTGACTTCTAACCCCTTCAATAGGTAAGAAATACCGAAGTATTCCCAACTCCTTAGTTTGAAATTTTGTCTTTAGGAAAACTTTCAATTCTAAGATACCTGCAGCATCATTTGCCTGTAATAACAATATAATCTACATAGACAACTAGAAGAATATATCTTAATTCAAAGTGCCTAAAAAACATTGAGTGGTCATAGTCACTTTTCTTTAAAACAAATTCTATCACAACACTGTTGAATCTGCCAAACCAGACTTGAGGAGATTGTTTGAGCTTATATAAAGACTTTTTGAGCTAGCAAACCTATCCACACTGCCCCTAAGTAATATACTAAGGCGGCCGCTCCATATATACTTCTTTAGTGAGATCACTATGGAGGAAGGCATTCTTGACATTGAGTTGATGGAAAGCCCAATGACTAAAGGCGGCTGGAGATATAAGTAACTGAACTAAAGTAATCTTAGCCATTGGTGAGAATGTCTCAGAATAGTCAAGACCATTTGTTTAAGCATACCCCTTTGCAACAAGACCGTCCTTAAAGCAGGAAATAGATCGATTTGGATTTACTTTGACAATATTGACCCATTTGCACCCAATAGCAGACTTGCCAGGGAGTAAAGAAACAACATCCCAAGTTTGATTGTGTTCAAGAGCCATGATTTTTTCATCCATTGCAGCCCTCCACTAAAATGAGCTAGTACCTTTGCAAGAGACTTAAGAACAATAATAAAGTCCAAGGAAGTAATGAAGGACTGAGAAGAAGACGCCAAAGAGGCATAAGACACAATAGAGGCGATAGGGTAAGAGGTAACACAATTACCTATAAGGGTACAACTACGAATACCTTTATGGTAGGCAATGGGAAGGTCCAAATTAAATAACAGATCCTTAGTCCAAGAAGTAGGTGGAGGAGAGTCAGGAGCTGGAGGTGCTAGGACCTTGTGAGAATACACCTATTTAAGGTGGGATGAACAAGGAGGTCATGATCCAAGAGGGAGAAGCTCGGAGAACCATAAGAGAAGGAGGACACCAAACAAAAATCATTGACTGCTGTGTGTGACTCAACTAGAGGAGATCGAGTACCAAAGAAGGACTAAAACTCAAAGAAGATAACGTCAGAAGAGACAAAGTAATGATCCAATTCTGAAGAATAGCAGCAGTACCCTTTTTGATTGTGAGGGTAGCCAAGGAAGACACATTTTAATAACCACAAATCAAGTTTGGACACCTAGGGACAATGATCCTAAATAAAACACAAACAACCAAAGATGCAAGGATGAAGAGGAAATAATCAGGATGAGGGAAACAACATGGAAAAGGGAATTTTACTACTACGAATAGAAGGCATTTGGTTAATGTGGAAACATGCTATGGAAACAACATAAGCCCAAAACAGTTTTGGCACCTTCATTTCAAAAAGAAGGGCTTGTGAGACTTCTAGTAAATGGCAATTTTTTCTTTCAGCAACCCTGTTCTACTGTTAAGTAGTAGGGCAAGAGAACCGATACAAAATTTCTTCCTGCAGTAAATAAGATGAAAACTTGGTAGAGGAATACTCTGTGGCATTTTAACTATGCAGGCATTTAATTGAGACATGAAATTGATTATTTATTTTCAGCATAAAAAGCACAAAATACAGAGAATAATTTTGAGCATTTAATCATAAAATAAAATCAGGTAACCCTGAAAAAATCATCCATAAATGTAACAAAATGCCGAAAACTAGACATAGAAATAACTGGGCAAGGGCTTCAGACATCAAAATGTACTAACTCAAATAAGGATGCAACCCTCTTATTAATTCTAAGGACATAAGTCCGACAATGCTGTTTAACAAATTGACATACTCATAAGGTAAACTAGACACATATTGTAGTCTAGGAAACAATTTCTTCAAAGACTCCAAGGAAGTATGAATGAGACGACAATGGAGTTGCAACAAAGACAGGGCAACAACAGCCATTGAACGAGATACGTGATTGCCAAGCACATACAAACTATCAGACTCATAACCTCTACCAAAAATTTTCTTTGAAATATCCTAAAAAACACAATGGCCAAGGATGAAGAAAATACTACAATTATAAGTCTAAGTGATTCGACTGATAAATAATAGATTAAATGAAAATTGGGAGAGACACAGGACACTAGATAAAGTAATATCGGAGGAGACAATAGCAGAGTCACTCCTAACAATTGGATAATCAGTAGAAGACTTAAAAGAGGACTAAGTGCTTGTATTTTCCGTCATTTGGTCAGTAGTTCCGAAATCAATAACCCACTTAAACTTAGAATCAGAAAGATACACAACATAATTAACTATCTGAACCATGATAGCAATAAAGGTGAAAAACTGGGAGACCTGAAACTAGTTGTACCAGGCAAACTCATCATCAATCATAGCAACCATCTGAGTGGTTCTAGACTTCGGTTTCATAGGGGCAATATGTGCAAACTAGGATAACTAAGCATATCTTTCTTGTAACTTTGGACAATTCCTTTTAAAGTGCCCCATCTCATGGCAGTAGTGACACTCAATATTACTCGAGTAGGTACTACCACTACCACCACGTCCTCTTGGTTCACCTAGTCTTCTTCCTATCTTACTGCACCCGTCGACATCATAACCTCGGCCTCTACCTCCTCTAGGAGCACGAACACCACACCCTCCCTAAGTAATAGAGCTCAATAGAACAAATGACTCATTTGTAGATGAATGAGAAGGCAAGTCTCTAGCTACACGGAGGAATCAAGAGTATACATTCTTTAATGTAAGAGACTTAGAACTGGACAAAATCTGTTGACAAACCATTCTCAATTCAAATAGCAACATAGACAGAAAACACAAAGCACCCGATTGTTCACGTTGTGCTACATAGCTGCAACATTACTAATGATGGGCATGAGATTCTTCCACTATTCAAAAGTATGATTAAATTCAATAAACATTTAGAACAAGGATTTCCCTTTCCCATCTAAGTGGAAGAGATCTTAACAAATGTCATATAACTAGGTCAAATTGTCTCTACCAAAGTAAATGTCATCTAGGAACTTCAAAATTTCTTTTACCGTTTTATAATGGTTGGTGTTGTCTTCTACCTCATTCTCCAGGGTATTAAATATGAGACCAAATAATTGTTTCTCCTCCATTATTCACCTTAGTTTGGACGCACCAACCAACGGCATATAAGTGAGATGGGCTTCCTTTCCAATTCCACCAAGGAAGATTTGAATGGCTTTCTTCCAAGACGTGTATTGTCTCTTATCAAGGTCCAATTTTCAATCAATAATCTTTGTTGCAATAGGAATAATCTCTGAGAATAGAGTCTTAGAATCAACATAGTTAGAATCATTGGATTTCACCTCCATATTTTCAAGACTTTTTATATTCTCATTGACTCAAGGAGAACTAGAGGTAGGAGGATCATCTTTAGCCATCTGAAACCAAAGAAAAGGATACCAAACAGTACAAGAGATCCAAACATAAAACTAGGACAATCTCACTAGTGAGTAGGACGGCTCAAAGTCATAGAGCCCAAACCAAAACTTCTGCAAACTGTGTCATCCAAAACTAAGATGGTACCAAATCAAACCAAATAGCCCTCAACTAGACCAAAACAACTTCAAAATAACTCAAACAAGTCTCCAACACATCAAACTGCCCCTCAAATGCATCAAATCATGCTAAACAACCCTAAATAGTACATCAGACCACACCTACCAGAGCTCCATCGCCGAAGCGCCTCACCTCTGTCCCACAACCCAGAGGATGCCAGTCGTTGGCCGACATCCACTCCTCCATTAATGGCACGAAATTGCACCTGCACTCATGCACGACCTTGCTAGTCCCATTTTCTTCACTTAGAGCCAAAAATTGTGGCTGTTTCAGCCACCCAAATCCAAGGAGCAACAATGTGCTGTAGGTTCAATCAGTACCAAGGGGTTTAGGGTTGAATTTTGGGGTTAGGGCTAGGTAATTTGGGGTTAAGGTCAGGAAAATTTAGAAATTTGGGTTCCAAAATTAGGAAATTTTGGGTTCTAAAAGTTGGGGTTAGAGTTAAAATTAGGATTTGATGCCATGTTAAAGAAAGGAGATAAATAATTTGTGAGAAGCTATACCCAACAGAATTACCAGCGTGTATATTTATACTAAAAGATAGTACAATAAAGTACAACAGTACAAGGGCTCTAGTACAGCTCTAGAACCAAGCACATTAGCTAAACCCATTATTCAACTAACTATTCTAACAGATACAGTGGCAGCCCCCTTCGGTATATTTACACCAAACTGAATACACAGAAAATTGCTTCAAAACGATGACAACTCCTGGAGATAATGGATAAGGATAATTCTATGTAAAGATAGTATTCTTTGTTTTCTAAATTCTTAATACTTTACCAGGTTTTTCATTGTAGGTTTCAAAGATGCCAAAAACCTTTGCAGACTATGTCATAAGCATAAATAAGGCAATTATCACTGCCACAAGATTTACAAATCCGTAAGTCACATTTTGTATCTCCAACTGCTATACAAAAATTTTAAATACTAGGAGCTCTTGTCCCTATATATGGGAATAAGTAAAACAAATATATATCAATTGAGGATTTCTAACTTGGATTTGTTATTAGTTGATCATGTGTGAAAGTAGTAGAACTATTGTACCAATTACATGTTAAATGCCTGCAGCACTGCTTGAATGCATCAACTTCCTTCTGTTGAGAGGATGGCTTGAGTAAGACATATGGTATAATCTTTAATAATATGACAAATTTCTGTTTGAATGTTCATGTCATCTAGTTTATATTATTTTCATCATTCTGATGCTCTATATAAATGTATCCTTGAATACTCCTTATTCATTCCTATCAAATAATATTCTTCTTAATTTTCCAATTATTTTATTCTCACAGTTGAAAAGAGAGTTAGAGTTACAAGATCACAATTCTGTAGAAAGTAATAGCAATTTGAACACTCAAATTAATACTTTTAGAGAGCAATTAAGGGCAAGATGGATTATTTGGAGTCTCTAGAAAGAATAATAAAATCCTGACAGTTCGTGAGCTCCAATATAAACAAGACTTACAGGAAGCTCGTAAAGAATCTATAAATGTAAGATTTCTTCCCCTCTTATATTTTTACTCTCCCTCCTTATTCTGCCATACCAACACAGTTGATGGCATGCTGTAATTGATCTGCCACAATTAATACTCTTTAGCTAGAATGTATTTTCATGATATGAGAACAAATGCAAGGTGCACAATGGCATGACCTCTTCATTGTTTTGCCCCATAGAGTTTACAAAATGTGTTCCAAGGTCGATCTCAACTTGGAATCAAAAGAATGGGGGAATTAGATCCAAAACCTTTTCAAGATGCGTGTGCACATAAGTACTCAAGTGAACAATGGCAGGAGATATCTGCTCATTTATGCTCATCATGGGAAGAAAATTTGAAGAATCCAGATCGGCATCCTTTCAACAGAATTACAGTCAAAGGCGTATTACAGGTATTCATGATACCTGTCAACTTTTAATTATGTGTCAAATGGCTATCATTTTTATTAACAGAAGAATTGTGGAAAATTCATATAAGCAGCACACAAAGGTTTCATTTTATAAATCATACGAGTAATCTTTAATATCACAGTTCAATGGGGAAGAATTTGAGATTGCTTACTTGCACTCTAATAATGGTGTTACCCGTGAAAGAGGAAGATCACAGGACAAGAACCAGGTTCAACAAATGCAACAAATATTAGAAGTTTGAAGAATAAGTTGAAAGTTCTTCAAAATGTAGTGAAAATGGCAGTTCTGAACTAACCATAAGACTTGAACGACTTGTTTTGTAGCCTAAATGGTGTCTAAAATAGTGATATATGATCTGAAGTGGGTGCATGCGAGGAAAAAACTATCATGACAAATTGGAGGTCTATATATAAACTGAGCTAGAATAATTATAGTTGCTCATAAGTTCAATTGCCGGGTTTTTTGTAATGGCACCCTGGATTTGGAGCTATAAGCGGATGTCCCTCATAGTGATGGCTTGTTTCAAATGCTGTAGAAAACAAGGTTGAGTCATTATATTGAGATTTCTGATGATTGCAGGAAATAGTAGATGAAAATGATGAAAAATTAAAGGGACTGAGGGAGGAATGTGGTAAGGCAGTATACAAGTCTGTAGCAAATGCATTAATGGAACTCAAGGAATACAATCCGAGTGAAAAATATGCTGTCTTTGAAATTTGGAACTAGAAAGAGGGTAGGAGAGCCAGTTTGAAAAAAATTATCCAATACATTGTCAGGCAATTGAAGACTCACAAGCGTAAAAGAAAGTGGATATATGCCAGGCCTTGTAAATCAAAACTTTAGTGCATCTTGAACTTATTGTTACTACAAACTGGTAATGCTCCGTAACCTATTTTGTTCACTCCAATTCCAACGGCAAAAACATTATCCATGATACTTTTAAAAGCATTACTTTGAGGAGCAAAGTCAACATTTTGGAAATTAGACAGTGTTGTCACGATAAGTAATGTGCTCCATAAGCAGTTTCCTAAGTTGCAGAAAGTGATTTGAATTTGCGTGCTTTCTTTAATTATTTCCTGATATTCAGTGGCCACAGAAGTCAAGCTGCATGCTTCAAAACCAATTGTTGTGGATGCTGGGTTGCGTTGCATTGTAAAAATTTCTCTACTACTTTTGCCTTAAATCATCTTATGTTTCTGAAATATACCTTTTTCTTCACAGTAACAGATAGTACAATTTTGATTCCAAAAGTTCTTCTTAACCAAATAGAAGTAAACAGCTATGATGACCACTATGTGCAGTTTGAAACTTTGTTTGCCTTTCTGTATTTGCTTAACTTCGTGATTGATGAAATTATATTTTCTGTTTCTTTGTTATTGTCTAACAGGTAATAGTATATATGCGAAAGGGAATTAGACATGACTCATGAAGGCATTTGGCGATAAATTCTGCAGTTAACCAAATATATTTTTGCTTTGAAAATCAAACTTGCTGCTACAAACCCAAATGTGTAGGCATTTACATGTAAATGAAGTAGGTAATAATGCAATATATAGGTTACATCAACTCAGACAAGCCATTTACTGTCCCAGAAAGCGTACTTTTTTTGGCTGTGTATCGAGTTCTGAGTTGTTATTAACTGATAGCCCGCTTCTTGTTTAGTATAAAGGGAATGGAGGTTTATTAGTGTTTTTTTATTGAGTAAAATGTTCTCACATTAAAAGACTCATGCCATTTTCAAACCTAATGGTGTGAATGAGGTGAGTTAGGTGTTACAATCTAGTTTGTGGGGTTTCATAATTTTTTTATATAAATTTTATTGAATGAGAATTGTATAAAGATGAAAGTGTAAAAATAGAAGACTTGTTATTTATTTAACTACTGTTTTGTGCTTTTGATAGGCTTACAATTATCCAGTTAATATTGTGAGTATTGCTATTCTCACAATTTTTTTGCTACAAAACGTTCACACCTAATGGTATAGGCCATTAAATCTATATGATGAAGTAAATTTAATGGTGTAGATTGAATTATAAGGATTAAAGGAGAATAAAGTTATAAAAATAGTAAGACTCTATATTAAATGCATTGAAAACAAAATTGCACACCATGTGTCTTTTATTGTAAAGGTGGACATAAACCACTCACCCAATTTCAATCCGGTTTAAAGTGGATTGGCATGGCCAATTTCAAGTTTCAAGTTTGTGACTCTCAGTAATCTGTGTTAATTTAAAGATTATTTTTTCATTTTAATTAATGCAAAATATGTATAACTCCTGCAATTTACCTTGTGTAAAAGACACCCTTGCATTTCAAATTGTATCAAATAAAACCTTATACTTTGTACATTGTACAAATTACTCCCTCTATTTAGAACTGTTTGTTCATCCATTAGTGGCTCAGAATGCACGTCGCCCACCTTTTACCTTAGCCAACTTGAACCACCACAGAACCTATCCCCAAAAACCACATTGCTAGCTTCTTGGATATGTATCTTTGTGGGAAATTGGTGGTGATTTAAAAGCAAGAGTGAGCCAAGGAAAGGTTATTGATTCTGTTGAAGAGAAGAGAGGAACAGTAGCTATGGTAGACATAGAGAGAAAGCATAGGCTGGCACTATCACAATTCAAAAGTCAAGTATAGGACTTGGGCATTATAGGAAACTAGAAGAAGTACTGAACTACAAAGAGCAAGGTATAGGTTCTGTGGTGGGTCAAATTGGCTAAGATAGAAGGTAAACAACCTACTTTCTAGGCTACTAACGAAGGAATAAATAGTTCCAAATAGAGGGGGTGATTTGCACAATGTATAAAATGTAAGGTCTTATTTGGTGCAATTGAAAATACAAAGGGTATTTTGCACATGCGGTAAATTGCAGAGAGTTATACATATATTGCCCTTTTAATTATATATGAGACAATTTTGTTTCATACAACATAACCTGTGGCAACTCATGTCAACTTGATTATATCACCCAAACCCATTTGAAACTCCTTAAACCTGAATAAAACCAACACAACCTGATATAACTCAAAACATTTAAGTTGCATTAACACAAGCCTTAATCTGTATCAACCCGTCCATGATTACCCGACCCCTACTAACTTGAAACTTACAATTTTATGTTCTAACCTAACTATAATTGGTTCAACCCATACCATGCATGAGTTTCATTTGGCTTCACCAATTTTGTCTTGAACCTAACCCAATACAAGCACACCCCTATTTTATTGCCTCTATTCCCTTTATTTGAATATGCTCTTTATCTTACTTAATACCATTGGTTATGAACTTATGATACAACATCAATAATAAATAAAATTTTATCTCATTAGGTGAGTTTACTTTATAAATAGAAAAAGGCCATTGCATTTGATTAAAAATTGAATCTTCAAAGTTTTCATTGAAAAGAATTTCTTTTTTAATAGTTTCTCTTAATATATTCTTAAATCTTCTTTTATCTCTTTTAGTTGTATTATTTTTTATTTGATCAACTTTACTAATTGAAGCTTCTAATGATCTTCTCCTCAAATGACCAAACTACCTTAGATGAGTTACTATTAATGTCTTTTCAATAGTATTATGCAAACTTTCTCTTAAAAAATTCATTCCTAATCCTATTTTTCCTTATCTATCCACACATTTATTTCAACATTTTTATCTTTGCTACTTCCATTTTCTTCTCTTGTTGATACTTCACTATTCAGCACTCACTATCATATAATACAGTTTGTTTTATAATAGTTCGATAGAATTTTTACTTTGCAATTCTTGAAAATTCTTCAAATTTGTTCTTCTTACTACAAAGAAATCCATTTGCTAGCTTGAAATTGCATTTTTATAAGTAGTGAAATTTCCCTCAAGTTTTTTTAAGCAGGCCTTAGCTATCTTCAAATTATAAGTCATTGTAAAGTGAAAAAGATTTTTCCTCAACATTTGATTCACCAACACCATATCCACCCTGTATATTCCCTAGCATCTTTTTCTACATGACCATTTATATCCACTTATAAGAACTTTTCTTCTTGTGGGATTTCATGGATCAATGCTTTCAAATTTTTCCAAATTTTCATTTTTTTTTTTTGTTCCTCTAATCTTACTTGGGGTGCATAAGCATTTATAATGTTAGAAGTTTCTTGCCTAACAATAATTTTCAAGGCTAGGATCGCATCTTCAATCCTTCCAACATCGATCACATTGTCTTTCAAGTCTTGTATACTATAATACTCACCCCATTCTTTGTTGTAGTCTTCCCTTTTTACTAGAGTTTAAATCCCAAAAAGTCTAATTCTTTAGCATTTCCTCTAACCCATTTTATTTTTTGAAAGCACATAATATTAATTCTCTTTAAAATCATAGAGACCACTACCTCCACAGATTTACCTATAAGTGTTCTAATATTCCATGTGTCAAAACAGACCTCACTCTCATGAACTAACTTTTTTATCCACATCCATCCTAAAGAATGTGAGAACCGTTGCCTTCTTAGCACTATGCTAGACATCGATCTAGCAACTTTAACTCATTTAACATTGTATTTAAGCCATAAAATGCATTACTTCTAAGTAACAATCTAATATTAACACAATTATATCATTGATCTATCATAAAGATTCGAACAAGTTTTATATTAGCTATCAATTAATTAATACTACCCTCTTCATTAGTTTAGGCTTAAAATCAAAGAATAGCAAAGTCAAGATCCAAATCCCTTTTTTTGTAATAGAAAGAGTGACAAGCCACTTTATACACACAAAAGGTCTTGAATTCAAACTCAAGATTTTGAAGATAAAAATCCTAAAACAACAACAAATGTCATCATACCATTAAAAAATACTAACAATCCAAATCCTAATTTGATGTCCAATAGGTAACAACTGGAATAGAAGGTACATATGCAAAAGAACCCATGTTGTGAATCAAGTTTCGACACATCAGTGACATGTATACACCTTGTTCTTAGTTAGCAAGCCAACATCGTGTTTTTAAAACACAATTATGGTACAAGTTAACACCATTACTTTTAAAACTAAACCGTGGAGTTCTAAAATCTAATAACTTTAAGCTTTAAACTCTTAAATCTTAAATCGTAAATTCTAAACTCCAGAACGCTTAACTCTTAACACTACATCCTAAACTTCAAAACCCTTAACATTAAAACCCTAAACTCAAAAATCATTTACCCTTTAACAATAAAACCCTAAACTCAAAAATCCTTAACTCTAACACCTAAAACCCTTAACCCCTAACTCAAAATTCTAAACTACAAAACCCAGGGGCAAAGCTACCATGAGGGCTATAGGTGGTCCTGTCCCCATAAAGATTGATAACTCTCATACATACTATGGAAAAATTTTAAAATTTTTAGTGTGGTCCCCTAAATTTTGTAAAATATTCTTTAGTCCCATTGAATATAAACTTTTTTTGACTATAACAAAAAATTTTAAAACTTCCCCCTAAACTTGTAAAATATTATGTATAACCACACATCAACAAGCAACATAAAATAACACATGTGATCTCAGATCCCCTGAGGATATATTTTGGCTCCACCCTTGCCAAAACCCTTGACCTTTAATCTTAAAACCTTACTCTAAACCCTAAAACTCAACCCTTAACTCTAACTCTTAAACTCACTAAATCCTAAAAGCATTAACCCTTAACCCTAGACCCTAAAACCCTTAACCCTTGGCACTAAAATCATAAACCCTAAAACTATTGATACTTAACCCTAAACCCTAAAATTCTTAAACCTAGATCATTAATCCAAAAATCATAACCCTAAACTATAGATTCTAAAATCTAAAAACCATAACAATAAAGCATTTTGGGTAGAAATTGGAGTTGATGAATAAGGGTTTTAGGATTTAGGTTCAAGGAATTTAGGGTCAAAGGTTATATAGGATTTAGAGTTAATGGTTAAGGGTTTTGGAATTTAGAATTTGAGTTAATTAAGCATTAAAGGTTTTAAGATTTAGGGTTAAGGTTTAATGGCTTTAGGGATTCGGGTTTTGGGATTAGGGTTTTGAGTTAAAGGTTAAGGATTTTAGGGCCAAGGGTTTTAGGGTTCAATGCTTTAGTGTTAAGGGTTTTTGAATTCAAGATTTAGAGTTAAGGATAAAAGATTTTAAGATTTTAAGTTTAGAATTTACAATTAATATTTATGATTTTAGACTAAAGATTTTAGAGTTTAAAGTTTTAAGTTTAGAATTTTAGAGTTTAAAATTTAAAGTTATTGAGCTTTAGGATTGAATTTTAAAATTATTGTGTTAATTTACACTAAAATCATGTTTCAAATCATATTTTAGTACAATTTTGTCCAATACTAAAATCATGTTTTGAAAACAGAATTTTAATACAGTTAAAATCGTGTTTTCAAAAATACAATTTTAGCATACTAACTAAAAAAAATGCAGACTTTGACACTAATGTGATGAAACCAAACCCTATATATAAAATGTTGTTAAGTGGGTCCGTTCAAGTTTTTTCTTTTAACCCACAAGGCCATAAAACCACATGTTTTTCCCCTTTTTCCTCCTAACATATACTACTATGCTATCTATTAAAAATATAGGAAGAAGTTAAAATCATCAATTACTAAAATAACCAATTGTCCTCAAGATGGGAGCTTTCATTTAAGTCAAATAGGGATGTGTGATCAACAGATCAAGAGGTAATATTACAATTTATTATGGAAAAATGTTGATA
Source organism: Dicorynia guianensis (assembly GCA_037013595.1). Taxonomy (NCBI): domain Eukaryota; kingdom Viridiplantae; phylum Streptophyta; class Magnoliopsida; order Fabales; family Fabaceae; genus Dicorynia; species Dicorynia guianensis. The sequence goes on along the minus strand of JASUAB010000002.1, from coordinate 14,181,429 downwards.
TAATTATCAACGATCTATGAATTTAATTATATTTATTCTATGCTTTACATTCATTTATAATTAGAAAAAGAATTATAAATAATTTTTATATAAAAAATTTTTTAAAAAATACTTCTTATAACTTTATGTTATCATATTTATTTTTGAAAAGATAATAATTTATTATCATATTTTGAAAAAAGTTATTTTTTTCTAAATTCGTTTTCTGCTCCTATTTTTTATTAATGACTTTTCCTTTGAGATAATTAAAGTCTCACAAACTACTCTTAACAAAATTTTCAAAAAATTAATGTGTAATATTAAATTTATACGTTATGTTAAAAAATGTTAAATTTTTAAATACATTTACCTTTCTTTTCTAATAATTTTTTCAAGAATAATTATATTATCTTTTCATTCCTTTTTATTTTATCATTTTTTATATATTTATCACATTCCTTCATACATTAACATTAAATTTTTTGATATAAAACAAATTTTCACTGGCCAATATTTTTATAATATTTTTTAAATCTTGAAACTTCCAACTTTCTTCCTTTAAAAAAAAAAACAAATATTAATAAGAAAACTCTTGAAACCCTAATTAAAGCTAAGAAGAGCTATATATGGCGCACGGAAGCCTCTATAGGTCTGTAACGCAATGGAATCCCTTCATAACAAAGGGCTGTGATTACAAAGAGAGAGGGCTTGAGTGGGATTCTCTCTGGAGAACACCAATTCGATTTCGAAGGGGAAAAGGAGGAGGAACAAGTCCAGAATCAATCTGAAGGTGCCGCAGAACGAAACACTTTTCACCAAAAGGGTTTTAGATGGCTTTGGTATCTCAGATTCTGAGTCTTCCTTCTCCTCTTTCCCTTTCCGTTTGATCGAGTTGGGATTTTCCTACAATGACAGACCTTTCAAAATTTACACTTGATATGAGCCCATTAAAGCTCTAATTCTTTCTTATCTCCGCCCAAAAGTATGGGTTTTTTTGTTATATTCTCGTGACTTTAAATATTTGCACTGATTTGTATGTGTATGAGAAAACACTTGATCTGGGTTTGTTTTCTCTTTGAAATTTTGTTCAGTGCATACAGAGAAAGCCTGATTTGAACCACTGGTGCTTATTTCCTGAAAATGCATTTTTTGGGAATGTGGTGCTGTGTTTTGAAATTAGGCAGCGGCCAGACAACCGTAGGGTTGGTATCCACAGGTGATGAGTTTATATAATCTCACTCGCCTACTGATTCCATCCCACATTTTCCTACATTTTCCTTTCTTTTTTAATTTGTTTTCTGGGAAAAATATTAGGTTCTTCAAGTAATTTCTGTTTGCTGGGAAAATTATTTGAGGTTGGAATGTCTGAAAGAGAAAAAAAAATGGGAAGATCGATTTATTGTGTGATGTTTTGCATATTCTCATAATGTAGAAAGAGTAGCTTTGGTGTATGATTTGTTTAATACATGCTTGGATTAATGGTGAAGGGCAAACAAATTTTAATTTTATTGTAAAGACAGCAATCTTCTGTTAGAGTTTATTCTAAATCTATTTTAGTTCCCCATTAAATTTGAGGTGACAGAACAAGCTTGTGGAGTCGGGAAAGAAAGCACCTTGCTGATTGATTTCGGCATTAGGATAGATATAACCTGTTAATCAACATTTTGTGGAGACTTGTTGGACATAAGTTGACAGTGACAGAATTTGAGATAATGCAAGGTGTCTTGACAGCTTGTTTCAAATAACAGATTTTGTTTAAGATTGACAGTAATATGTTCAGGAGGCAGGATACTTTTGCCAAGTCTGTTTCAACCAGGGCATGAGTTGCTGAACCAAGCTCCTTTAATATCAAAATGGAAGGTGGGAAGTAAGAAATAGTTTGCGGTAGGAATAGCCTTTAAGGGAAATGGTTAGCCTTAAAACCAGTAATACAAAAAGCATTCAACACCATCTCTCCATAATTTTTCCCCCAACCTAATCATCCTTATTAAATCCTGTTTATAACAAGCGGAATAGTCTTTCTCATCTTTGCTAAAGCTTCTAAGAACTGTCATAGAATGCACACCTTACAAGTTTTTCTCGCCTCTTTGGACTAAACTTTAATTTAGACAATGGCTTGCTGCCTTACAAAACATCCTTGCGATACAATCTCATCCAAACATAGGCGACTACAGGATTTCCTCCCCAACCCACACCAAAACCAAACACCTCTTTAACAAGGTTACTAAACACCTGCAAAGCTAGAATGCAAATCTCCTTCTTTGGCAGCACGTACACAATTGATTCAAACAGTAACTCCTCTATACCCCATTATTACATGCAATCAATGGCCCTTTCAAATAATTACTAATGGAACCAACCTTACACAACACGCCTTCTCCCAATCTTCGGAAATTTATTATTGAGCCCCAAACTCCCTGGGTCTCATTCATCTCACAAATATGGAGCCATATCAACCTTATAAACACACCTCCAAATCTGTCATTAGGCGTAGCCTCTCCCATTGTAAAGAAAATGTCGCAAAAGGTTTAATCTCAATTATTGGGAATGACCTTGAAACTAATCTCTGCTTTGAATCTTGGCCGCGAAAAGGCTGAGTACTAGAATTCAAGGCCCTTTCATCTCTCAGAATTCCACTGCATTCTGTTAATTCTATCCTCTCAAACTTCGGCTCCCAATCTCTTGGCAGTTTTTTTATTTTTATATCTTTATGTTTTATAAAATTTATTTTATAAAATTAATAATTAAATTTCATTAAATTAAAGAACCTACAAATCTAATCGTGTGTTAAAAGCAAGTTGTGGCACAATATGGCTTCGTCACGATGCACTTATTTTTAAACAAACTCCTTGCAACTAATGCAGAATCCTCCACATCACAAAACGAGGGCTGTTAACAGTACAATTAGAGGGGGATGAACAGTGATACTGTTCAGGCCTCTCTCAGATTGTGGGATAATCGTATCATTCTCCTCGCAAAACAAAGATGCAAGATTCTACTTTCTGCTGACCTGAAACACACATCAAATCCCCCTCAATGCCAACCTATAAATTGGATCAAACCCCCTCTGAAGTGGACCAAACTTAACATTGTTGGCTCTGCAGAAAAAACCACGGCCTGATAGGTGCCAGGTGGAATCCTTAGACACCTTGGGAAACTCGGCAGGAGGCTTCTCACAATTTCTTGGTCGTCAGTGCCTTTCACTTCCTGACACCCCTCCTCATCATCAATTTTTCACCCTTATATTAAGTTGCAGGAACCTTTCATCCCAGCTGGAGAAGTGGAGGATGGAACACATTCCATCCTCTTTCGAGGGGGCTAATGGTTGTGTTGACCTACTGGGCTCTCTCTTTTTTTTTTTTTTTTTTTGGGTACGATTGGTCTCTCTTTGATTTTCGCTACTTTTATCAGTTTATGTATGATTTGCTAGGTTTTTGCACTTTGCATTCTTCCTAATCCTAGATATCCTGGCTTGTTCAGTACTGGACGTATATGGTTTTGTTTATTGAATGAATCCCTTTTTCACAAGAAAAGAATGGAAGATGGAAGCTCCATTGTCTTTCTAGATAGAAAATCCTCCAGTGGAAATTAATAGAGTGCAGTGCCGTTCCACGTAGCTAGAATATATGGCCAATGGCTGCTTATCCCCAAGTCCAAACCCTTCCAAAATTCAAACCATTAAACATCTCTTCCTATGTTTGCCCATTTGTTAAACTTTGCTGGTAGTGAGAATTTACAATTGAATTTTTGAATTCTACTTCTGCTGATTTGTTCAAGTCTGCGATCAAAATCCCCTTTCGAATCTCAATTTTCTAGAGTCAGCTGATATAATCCTTTTGCTTTTGAGCCAAAATGAGCATTTGAATTAGGTTTGTATCCAAGACATAAGTACTTACCATTAGCAAGAATCTAGAGATGGTTTTCAGATCTAAGTGCTACTTTGCTCTCAGTAGGGCCCTTATTTTGTCTCCCTCATTGCACTGGTCTTGTTTCATAGCTAATTGAATTTGTTCCTAGGTTCAAAAGCAACAATGGCACGCTTGCCAGCCATCGTCGCAGAAGCAAAGCAACTGCCCTAGCTAGAATTTAAATTGGACCACTTTCATCTAGTGGTGTGAGACGTGGTTATCCAAGGTAGATCCTTTGTGTGAAAGCTGCAGTACCTAGCAAGTTTGTCTTTTGTGCCCCCCTCTTTCGTCAAACTCAAGTCGCTCATTGTAAGATCCTCTACTTATGGTCTTTGTAATTGGGCTGTTAAGATTGTCCTGAAATACATACATCTTCAGCTCCAAACTACTTTTGCAGTTGGTCATCCAAAGTTTCTTTTTGCCAGCTCTCAATCCACAACACCTTCACCTCATCACATCACATAAATCTGTGCTAGTGTTACATCAACACCATTTCTGCACAAGTTCATATATAATCTAACAGCTTTGTACATATAAAAAAGGCATTCATAAGCATAGAATCTATTTTAGGAGTAAATTTTCTGGGCAATTGGTAAATCCAATATATCATATTTTTCATAATAACATGTTATTGAACACAATTTGGGACTCAAACCACTGAGAGCAAACGTATTTGGCTGCTAAAGAAAGAGATCTAGACTAGTAGACTTAGTAGGAATGTCAAAATGGGCCAGCCCGCCCCGCCCCGCATAAGGGGCGGGTTGGGTTATTATATAGGTAGCCCATTTATTCGCAGGTAAATTAGCCCGCACCCGCATAACCCGCGGGTCAATGCGGGTTGGGGCGGGTTGAACCCGCGGGTTTGGACCCGCATAATTTTAATTTTTTTTTCAAATGACATATCATTTAAAATAGTTTCAACTTTTAAAAAATTACTGTAAGTTATACTATTATGATAATAAGAACAATAGATATGAATTGGAAGAGGAGGGCAATTCAAATGAATGTCATTTGGTTCCAATTTGGATTATGCAATTTAGGCAGGATCTTCATGCAGTTTAGATATAATTTTCTTATGTTTTGAATATATTATGTATAATGTGCGATTTTATAGGTGATCATAGAGACAAAAGAATTTTTAAAAGGTTTTGAGTTAAAAGGTAAGTAAAAATTGATGAGTTTAAAGAGAAGACAAATTATTATACTGTGCAACAACTCATTCTGAATCATTTAGATGATAGTATAAAACTTGTGTTATTATATAACTATCATCAATATCACATTTATATATTATTTTTTAAAGCAGAAAATATTGTCTTTATATTTGTATTGAGTTGTTCAGCTTTTATATTATCATAATTTAAGGTACAAAACTCAAGCATTGCATATATAGAAATAATGGTATAAATGTATAATAGTATAACTCTATTTTCAATTAGCATGTAGTTTATTTTGAACAATATCAGTGTTGGACTTTGTCACATATAGCAACATGACCTTTATGTCTTTGTAGGCATATGTTTTATTGTACATGTGTGTTAGTAATATTATTGAAGCCTTGCCTAGAAAATGATGTTGTATATTAGCAATTTTATGAGTAGAATCATGATTTTTATAATTCATTACGAGCTAAATCTATGTTATATTTTTAGGTATATTATTAAAAGACAAATTTGATTGTATTCATTTGTAATTGTTTTAAAATTAGCGTATTAAATTTAGCTACTCATTTACTATCATTCATAAATTTAAAGTTTTAATAAATTTTTTATTTTTTTTAATTATTGACGGGTCGGCCCGCCTAACCCGCAACCCGCTGTGGGGTGGGTTGGGCTGGAATTTTCCCAGCCCGCTAGTTATGCGGGCCGGCCCGCCCCGCCCCGCCTAATTGCGGGCTTGTGTGGGGCGGGGCGGGCTGGCCCAGTTGACATGCCTAAGACTTAGTCTCCTGTCTTGATTCTCAACTTTCCAAGTTGACCAAGTCCACATAATAAATCTAAGAGTAAATTATACTCCATTTCTTTTAAATTTTTTTAAATGACACTAAATTTTATTTTTATTCAAAACTTACACTCCACCTCTAATTTAACTATGTTAACTAACTTCTATCCAAAAATCTTAACATAATATTCTTGTTTAAATGATTTGACATAATTTTTACACATATTTTTAAAATTTGAACTTATATAATTAAAAAATGAGTTATAAAGATCACACAATTAATATTTATGATAAAAGATATTAAAAATTTTTATTATGAAGTATCAATGAAATGACTATCATTTTAATATATTTAACTTATTTATTTAAGACTAAAGTTCATAAACTTTAAAATTTAAAACACTAAATACTACAATCTAAAACCTTAAACTCAAAACATTAAATTTTAAACCTAAACTCTAAATACGATATGATATTACATACTAAACTCTAAAATTCTCAATAGTAAACCCAAAACAAAAAAATTTTAAAATTCTAAAATATAAAACTCCAAATTTTAAATACAACATGACATTAAACTTTATTTGTAAATTTCAAACCCTAAACTATAAATTCAAAATCAAAAACCTAAAACAAAATTTAAATCTTAAACCCTAAACTATAATATCATAAATCCTAAATGCTTAAACTTTGTATAGTTGATTGTTTTAGATTTTAGGGTTTCAAATTTTACATTTTAATATTTAGCATTTAATGTTATGTTTACAATTAAAGATTTTAAGATTTTAAATTTTAAAATTTAAGATTTAAAGTTTGAAATATAATATTTAAGGGTGTTTATTGTAGAGTGTAGGATATACCATCTTATTCAACTTAGGGATTTGTGATTTAAAATTTTTATATTTATACTCTTGGATTTAATATTTTAGGATTTAAGGTATTAAGGTTTTAATATATATGGTTTAGAATATAATGTTTTAGATTGAGATTTAATATTTTAGAATTTTTATTTTAAATTTATAATTTAGCATTTAAAATTTACATATAAGAGATTTTGATATCATATTGTATTTATGGTCTAATATTTATATTTTAAGATTTTAAAATTTTTTAATTAAAATTTTAAAATTTAATATTAGATACTATATCATGTTTAAAATTAAATTTAAAATTTAAAATTTTAAGTTTAAAATTTAAAATTTTAATATTTAATATTTTAAATTTGAGAATATATGAACTTTACTTTTATATAAATAAATTAATATTTTAAGCTGATACTTATTTAATTGATAATTCATAATAAAAATATTTAAATTTTTTATCATAAATATTTGTTATATAAAATTTTTATAATTAATTTTTATTTTTAAGTTCAACTTTTTAAATTATTGAAAAAATTTATATTCACTTAAAATGCTTGGATCAAGTTTATATAATCAAATTAAAATAAAATATAAATTTTAAATAAAAATAAAATTTAGTATCATTTAAAAAAATTTCAATAAATAAAGTGTGATTTCCTCTAAATCTAATTATATTCAAGCTAATGAAGCAAAGCTCATTCCAAATATCTCAACAACAATTCATAAAGGTTAACAAAAAGAAAGTAAAATAATAAAACTGATCATCATGTATGTTATATATAAATTATATAGTAAAGCATAGCTGCGGGCTCATGAATTTGCAGCCTCATCAGCTCCTTACAATTTCACTTTTTCCTTTTCCCACCCATATACCAACATACTGATCCCCCACTCTCCAAACAGAAAGGATAAAATGTCAAAAAGGTTCATCCCCACTCCCACTATAACGCCGCATTCTTGCTCTCCGTGTTTTTCTCGCCGTTTCCCGCAAATCCACATTCCGAGGAAAATCATACAACAAAAGGCAAAACCTAAACAGAAATTTTAAAAAGCAAGAGACCCGAAATGACGTTTATAATTTGAAGAATCAGACCCTGAAATTCTTTCCCGTGAAAGTTTGCCCAAATTGCCAGTTGGCGGGGACAATGTTCCATGAAGTGGAAGTGCGCCGATCACTGCCTGTGACCCTGAACGACAGTGACTGGCCTACCAGAATGGCATTTGACTGCCAATTTTGACCCCAGTTGCGGCTCATGCTCATCCATCCAGTTGTCGAACCTTTCACACTCACCCTCACGATATCGCCGGCGCCAGCGACGTTGGTAATCAGAACCAGGTTGAAGTAACGGAAGCCGTTGATGGTGTACCTGATCCCCCCGTCTTTCCTGCACGGAACACTGCACGCAACCACATCGACTCACATTAAATAGGGCATAACGGTAATTAAACACCGACGGGCATAGCCTTCGGCGCGGTTTTTTATGGCGGTACTACAGAATACAGAGTCGTCATAAAGATCATTCTTCTAATTTTGGGCTTTGTTTGGGAATCGTGTCGTTACGCGGCAAGTGATGGATTTGTCAAAACCTGAACCGTTTTCAGATGACGGTCATGATCCTTTTTCCGGAGTTGGGGCCCACCACTTTAATTGGTCAGGGCCAAAGACGTGAATCTGAAATGCTTCCATCACTAAAGAGCAACGGTTCTGGTTTCACAAGGAAAATCGTATGCTGTCGGCTCAAACACAGCAGAACTCTACTCTAGCAAATTCTATTTAGCAAAAATTAGATACTGCTAACACAGCGACGTCGTCTTATGATTTGACCATTTTTTTCAAAGTAGAAACAGGGTGTTCACCGAAAAAAGAAAAAATAGAAACAGGGCGAAGGGTATACCGGCGGTAAGAGACGGGGACAATGCCGGCACGATACTCGGCGATCTTGAGGAACATGGGCATGGCAAGATCGAAATGGGGCCTTGGAGGGTTGCACCAACCGCCATTGTCGCTGGGGAGAGCGTAGTTCGGGGGACAAAAATTGGTGGCGGTGACTAAGATAGAAGGGCTACCGGAATGGCACCAGTCGGGGTCATTTGCGCACTTAATCTCAAAGCAAGCTCCGCAGCTTAAGCCATTATTGAACAGAGCAGTGCTCAGTGCTGCAGTGTTTACGCCGTAGCCTTGGCTGTATAAATTCCCATAGCCACAGGCCCCTCCTGCAGAGACAGCAGATTAAATAGTCAGTAAATGTCACAATTTGCAGGAAAATCAAATGGATTGTGTTCCTAGAATGAGAAAGATGCATCCTTTTTCTTTTTCTCAGAAACGTCAATGGAAGACAAACTAGAGAGAGGGAAAATAGGAGATTCTAAGGGGTTTAAAGAACAGAACAGTAAAGGAGGAAACTTTTTGTGTGGGATTGATTGTCTAATATAAGCATTCAAATGGGGTGAAGTACCCATAGTTCCAGAGGCGTCGCTGCCACCGTAGAAAGTAGCATGAGCGCTCTGCCATGCCCCGCCGCTGTAGACCCCAGGTATTCTGGCGTCGGTTACTGTCAGAAAAGCCAAGAGGATGACAATGCCGACGATGTTGACCACAGCCATTGTTTATCAACGATCAGAATACTCGGAGTGAAAAAGGTTTTGGAGTGGGACTGAGGTTTTTTCTGAGAAGAAAGCAGCGGGAAGGACTTGTATTTATGAAGGGAAATGCAGAGTAAGTGGGAAACAGTGTGGGAAAAAGTGAAAATTTTTACGGGACCAAATTATCATATCCTTAATTAATGCCTGTTGGCTGCTGGTCTCCGTTAACCAACTTTTAAAAAAATTAAAACTTTTTTGTTCTCTATATTTGGCGGTAATTACATTCAACATTTGAACTTTCCCAATTTACGGCCCTTCCTATTATTATTAGAGATATGCTTAAAACTCTTGGATTTTCTGATCAGTCAATAATAGCAAGGGAAAAACCTAAAAAGGTAAGGAGGGGAGGGGAGGATGAGTGTAGGGGACAAAAGAGGTTAGGAGGGTGAGGGCCAGAAGCCTGATACGAAATCGCTTTGCTTCATTTGCAAGTTGTGTTATTAAAAAAAAAAAAATCTGGGTTAGGTCCATTTCTGTATTTGCAATTTTGGATTTCATGTTTTCACTTTTACACTATTTGAACTTTGAAGTCCGTCATTTGGACTAGTGTCAGAAAGTGAAACGGATCCAAGGGAAAATAGAAGCCTTATCAAGTCAGTTGTATAGGAATTGGTGGAGATAGACAATGGCTAGCCACAAACCAGAGTATGGATTCCCACGTTGGACTTGGAAGCGGCATGCAATGAGATAAATGGCATATGAGAAAGCAGAAATGTTACATGGGATTGACTCAATTGATAACGTAAGTGACATTTGAAAAATGGTTCTATGTATTTGGATCACGTCCAAAACAAAAAGGTTGAAGAAAGAGAATAAATTAATGTAAAAAAATATAAAAGATTGTAAAGAATGATGACCCATGAATTGAGTAGGATGCATTGCTAACCAACTGCCTAGATTCAATTTTGAAATAGATGGATATTGGTTTGAGCCGAGTCGTTTCATTGTTGATGTGGCAACAACTGGAATGGTGGAGGGATGAAAAAGAAGGCGCGATTCATTCCCGCCATCCAGCAAAGCTTTGACGGCCAAAAAGGGCGAGAAATTCAAGGGTTGAAGAATGAAGATGGAGAGGAGAGAAGTGGGACCCAACCACCGCGTTCATCGCTCCACGTATCACGCCGTGCGTTTCCCGTACAGTTGAGTCAGCCATGCCCGTAACTATGGGATTGTGAGCCGCCGGCGATGCCGTTTCTCGCGTCACCCTCACCTCACTGATCACAATCGACTTTTTTTTTTATACAAAAATTTTATTTTAATTTTTTTAATTAAATTTTTTAAATTAATATTAATATCAATTAAATTCTTTTAATTATATTAATATATAATGAATAAAAAAGTTTAATTGATTTTAATTTTAATTTTTAAAAGATTTAATTAAAAATTTTAATAATAAAAAATTGAAATAAAAATTTATTAATTTATAAAGAATTAAAATAAAATTTTAATTTTTTAATTTATAATTTTTTAATTCTATTTTAATCTCTTTTTACACTTCTTGAATTAAAAAAATTACGGTACTATGTCATAAAATAAGTTATATAATTTTTTGTAAAAAGAAATTTGTATTGCCTACATATAATGACTCGAAGTAACGACCTTGACCATAGAGCCTTTTTTTTTTTGGGTGGAATTGACCATTGAGGTTTTGCACACACTACACAGACACTTTGACATGAATAAAACAAAATAACAACTGGTTTCCACCATACGATATACTTAAGACTTTAATTTTTGTTAGTACTAAGAGAATTTATATTGCTTCTGATAATTTATAAATATTTTTTATCTATGTCAAAAAATTAAGACAAATATTTAGTTTAGTTTCTTTATTTTTACAAAAATTTTATTTATAAATGTATTTAATCTCTTAAGATTTAGAATTTTGTAGGTATAATTTGGCAAGAAGCACTTCCCTGTAAGATGAATGATGGAACGTAGGAAAAAAGGAAATGAGACGATAAGAGATGCGCCGCGTAATCAATTAATTAAGCTCTGGTTCATCGACACCCACCCATTCACAAATGACTTTCTGAGACATGTGATAGGGGCATCCACATTTCAATCACATATACCCTGCTGTTCTCAATTCCCTTGATTTATGTTAGTATGTTTCGGAAATAAAAAAAAAATGAAATGAGGAGAAAGGAAGAACAACTTAGTAAAGGGCTTCGGTGCTTGAGTGTTTCCTCTGACTACCTACAAAAGAACTATTCCTAATCATATTATTCTCTGCCCTCTGTGATAGGGCTGTTAACACTACCTGCGAAAGTGTTTATTATTCACCTACTATATAGTTCCAGCATTAATGATGTTCAACTATTACAATTGAGTAATACAAGAGAGAGCATAAACATATTAATATGTTAATATAGTAAAAATTGGTTGTCTTAAATTAGAATTTAGGGTAAATATTGGAGTTAAAATCTTAAAATTTGTCATTGTTTAAAGAGATGAAATTATTCAATCTTAAACTTCAGTGAAAATTAATCTCATCCAGTAATAATAGAGATACCTTATAATACATTAAAAATAAAAAAGAGTGCATAAACATTATATAATGGTTGATGTATTAAGTAAGAAAATAATTAAGTCGATAAATAGCTTATGTGTAAAAAAATATCAATACATCAATCATTGTATAATGTTTATTCACTCTCCCTTTATACAAGTAGCATCATTATCATCTTATATGCTTTTATATTTTCAATTAATTAGTTCCACATATTTGCCAAAGCAGCATTGAAGTATATATAGCTGTAATAGTAATACCCAGAATTCATCTCAGTAATTTTATAGCACCTGTTTTAAGGCTGATGTTCAGAAATGAGTATGAGGGGCATTCTGCTTCACCAATTAGCTCTGCACTTCAAAGATAGAATCGCTATTACAGCATAACTAATCATCATTAATTATTCCCATTACTTAATTATTTAGTAATCTTCAATTCTCTTTGGATTAAGAGAAGTGATGCCAAAGATGCAAATGATTCAAACACATTCTTTGCCTTTTCTATGAAGTTTAGATATGAGTGCTATATACTATATATTCTGATAATATTATTTTCACTTAATATTTATAAAATAAAATTTAAATTATTAAATTTATTAAATTTTACAAACTAAACTATAAAATCAAATAGATCAGCATATCATATTATCTAATTATAAAAAAAGTATGATAAAAATATTGTGAGAATATATTTTTCTTTAGCAACATATATACTCTGCTAATAATATGGAAAAAAAGCTAATTAATTATATAAGGTTCATTTCTATGTTACCACATTGTCTAAAAAATATAACCAGTGTCTTTGGCTAAGCGAATAGCTCACAACAAAGTGTAGTGTCACAGTCCAACATCTAAGGGGAATAGGAAAGTTTTGAGATATATAATCATGATACGTTATACACTTAAATAGGCTAGTCTTTTAACAAAAGGGTACTGGTGCCATAAGATATTAGAGCCACCTAATTCATGGACCATTGTAGGAACCGGGTCAGGATATGTGAACGGAAAGGTTAATTTTTTTTTTTATAATTATTATTTAACCTTCTCTTCACAGTTGTAAGAGGAAGGCTCTTTGACATTCTCAAGAAAACATCAGAGGATTTTGATCCGTGAGAACCACCTTTAGAGGCAAGGAGTGTACCCCACCCAAAATGGAAGAAGGTCCCACTCGAAAACGAGGGGTCACAAGAGTAAGTGTGGGAACTGTCACAGTTCCACATCAAAGGGGAATGAAAAAGTTTTGAGATATACAAGCATGACACACGACACACTTTAATAGACTAATTTTTTAGGGAGGAATGCAGTGTAGAGTAATAGTTTTTTTTGACATTAAAAGGCGTTGAAATTAAATAATTCAATAAAACAATTAGTGCTAAAAAACTGGGCGGCATTTTAAAACTCATGGCAACTTCATATGTTGTCACGTAATAGCTATCAAAATCAGCCCAAGTATAGATATTGCATATTGATAAGACATTCAGAAAACTTGGATGCAGAGTGGTTAACGACCTAACTAAAATGTTAGTTCCATCACAAGGGCAATTAGAAATGTAAATTTAATAACTGCCATATACTTCGAATCTTTGTAATAATTTCTTTATTATGATTTAGAGCACCACATTAATTTATTCCTACATACTCTGCTTGAAAACTTGCCTAATCTTTGATGGACAATGGTTGGACCATTTACCATGTCATGTCTCCTCTTTACGCCAAATCTCATACTCAAATTTAGGGTCCTTTCAGCTTTACGCAATCCCTAAGAAAAAGTCCCAAGTTTAATTCCCTAGCAAGCAACTAGATTTGGAATCATATCTAAACACTTTTTTACTTCCCATGCACCGCCACAGCCCACAGCCACTATAGCTCAACTTTTTTCTTCTGCTCAACCTTCTTTCAAGGGTCCCCAGCTAGCCCTGCCATCTTTGACTCTCACCCCCACTGCTCTAACTACCTAAAGCTTGAGTGTAACTCACCCAGCCCAGTGGCCAATGATTTTCCTTTTTGAAGGTTCTTAAATTGATGTTTCTCTTCTTTTTTATGGGCATTTATGGCGATATCTTTAGGACTAGGGTCCCGGCGTCCGTTCTGCTTGTGGGGAACTCTTCAGTGCTGAAAATCTTGATTTCATTTGGAGATGGTATTGAAGAAACCTTCTAATGATTATAGAATGGAAAAAACAGTTAAACTAAGCACTAATTTTAACTTAGATTGACTCAAAAAAAAAGAAGTAATAAACTATAATTTTCTTCTAATAAAAATTTCTTTTAAACCCTAATTCATATGCATTAATATTAAAATATTTTAAAATATAAATAATTATCACTGAGATAATACTTTATTGATCTATTCAAATATCGTATTCTTCTAATAAAACCCTAAATTGTGAGATTAGTAATGCTTCATTATTGAAGGCCCGGCACAGTGCAAATGCTATACACATTCACAGCTGTGTGCTCACAGTTGTCTGCAGACTGCAGAGCAATTAGAATACTGATTGTACGTGTATTTGTGCATAAAAAGCAAGATTGATGCGAGCATTGCACACTTTCAGAAATATTCCAATAAAGTACAACAAATAATGTAAGAGAAGTGTGACCTTCTCAACAGGATCTTCATATTATTGAGCTGACTTCTCAGTTCTAACAGTGTGATGATTGTATTTGCTATAGGTTTACGTACCCTTTATTCCTAAGTTACTTATAGAGCACATTTTGTGTCAGAAACCATCGAACAATATCATGAGTCGCGATACACTCATCAGCTACCAAAATAGTATCTTAGGAAAGATGGTATACACTATGACTTGAGGATCTGAATTCACTGATTTTTATTTGTTATTTTAGTAACCTTTTTATCTCTTTATTCTGTATTTAAAAATTTATGAGTTTCATCTTTTTCTTATTTTTTCTTTAAAGTCTGATCTTATTTCTTTTTTATTTCGATACCTCCAAAAGGAAGTCAAGCCATCCAATTTCATGACTTGAAGTCGAAACTTCGATCTGTAAAATTTGAGATATAAAAGGCTACCATCTATCGTATACATTCAAATATTATGACTGATGTAGTACAATAGACTTCATCCTCAATGAGATTCATTCTTTGTACAATTATATATTCAAATATTATGAAGTGTGACTGCATGTACAAGTTGTTGGAAATAATCCTATATTGGATTATGGACATACTTTTTTGGTTAATTGGCTTTGTGTAAATTATCTTATGATTAATAAGTTAGCTAGTCTATATGGCAAAGAAGAGTACACTGTGTAGCTCTCTCATTTAAAATTGGCAATTTTGTCCTAAACTCTAAGCCGACCTGAATCGAATTAAAAGATTAAAAGTTATGTTAAAAAAAATTAGATTAAAAAATTTAAACTTTCTCTGACCTAAACTATTTTAGACCAAGATTGAATTGACCCAAAACCAAATTGATCTAGGATCATATTTGCTCAAACTTAATTGGCTTAGGACTGCATACTTTTTTTTTTACTTTTTCTTAAATTATTCTTAATTATTCATATTTAAAAAAATTTTAGATATATAAATGATTAATATATGACTTAATGTAACTTTATAACTTATAAATGTATACTTTATTAGTAATTAAATATGTAATTTGCTTTATATTTATGGTTAGATGCAAAGCTGCCTTGTAAGGTTAGCCTATGGAGTCACAGCTTGTTTGGACTTGTAACTTGAAAGGTTTAAATATTTTTTACTCGAAAAATCTAAATTTGTTTGACTTAAAACCAAAATGGGTTGGCTTGAACCAATTTGAGCCAGCCCATTTCATAGCTTTCATTGGTGTAATATGAACATTTTAGTATACTAAATCAAGAAAATGATTCCCTCTCACTGAAAACTTAACCCCAATTGTGAGTGTGTAATTGTTTAACATATAACTCTAGATTCTAGTGTGATGCCAAGTGACCCTAAAGCTTTTTGTTATATTTACAAATATAGTATGTATACTATAAAACATATATATATATATATATATATATATTGGATTTTATAATTTATGTGGTATTTAATATTTAATATTTATTTTTATAAAATTTTAATAAATTTTATGTTGTGAGACTGACGTTTGTCATATAATATTGACCCGTTGCTCGATACTGGACAGTGAGCGAGAGAACTTATGTTCTGATTACTCTAAGTACCAACTGAAAATACAAATCATGTAGATAAATTGATCCTCAACCCAAAATCAATCTCAAATTTGGGATCAAAGTGACAGAACATGGACAACATCAAGGCTGAGTCCTGACTAGTAAAAGAATTGGGTCAATAGTCAAACATCTTCGTTTGTTTGTGTAACAACATGGCGTAAAGCCCAACAAAGAGTAGAAAATAAAACTACACCAAAACCAATTTTGGCAGCCATGACTTTTTATCAAGGGCCCAAAACAGTCCAGTCCAACAAACTCTCGTCTGGTGCGCAATGTAGTTCATTGAAGTTTAAGACAAGGAGTGGAACCCAGATATAGAAAAGGAAGAAGAGCTTTAAGCCGGTCTAATCAGCTTTCCTTTGTAAATGTGACCAGAAGGTTTCAAGCTGGATACCTTTAATCCCTTTTTGTGACCAAACTTCATCTCTGTTCAACTTGAAGTATATATGCAGCAGCCATTGTGCATTTATTTCTGGGTCAAAAATTGAAAATAGATCAAAATATAGCGTAAAATTTTGAATTTATTTCTTATTTAGGTTAAAGTAATTCCCTACAATTTTTCCTAAAATATAATTTAGTTTTTATAGTTTGAAACTATAAAAAAACAATCTTTAAGATTACATATAGTTTATAGTTTATAGATTAATCCCTACCGTTAATTGTTGGCTTAATTTCATTAGCACTGTTCTGATGTTTATAAGGTGTGCAACTAAATGCTAATGTGGCCAATATTTTGGTTATATTACTTTATATATACTAATAGTTTTCTCCTTTTTAATTCAATCTTAAACTCAAAATTCTAAATCTTGAATCCTAAATTTTAAATCCCAAACTTCAAGCCTAGAAATTCTAAAACTCAAAATTTTAAATCTTAAATCTTGAACTCTAAAGTCTAAAATTAGGGTTTGAGGTTTTAAGTTTGAGGCTTAGAGTTTCAAATTTCAAATTTAAGTTTAGAGTCTATGATTTAAAATTTAAAATTTAAGATATTAAAATTTTGAGTTTAAAGTTTCAAGATTTTAAGTTTTTAAGTTCAAGGGTTTAAGATTTCAAATTAAATTGTATAATTAAATAAAAAAAGAACAAAAAATTGTTAGGACTCACGAAGTAATTTAACCAAAACATTGGTCACATAAACAATTAGTTGTACATCTTATTAGCCACATTAGTAGAGTGTTAACAAAGTTAAGCTAACAATTGACAGTAGGCACTAATATATAAACTTCATGTAATTTTAAGGATAGCTTTATACGTTTTTAAATTGGAGCAATGGCTTTTTCATCCTTTTACTTTTTTAATAGAGTAATTTAATTTCTCTAAAATTGTAATTAGGGCAATTTAATCTCTTATACACTAAATTTCTCTTTTTCAATATGACATATGTTACCAATGGTAACTTAATCTTTATTTTTACTTTCAAAATTTTAACACATGTTTTTTTTGTGTAGAGTTATCTTCTCTTTTGCCAAGCTCCAAACCCTAACTTTATACATCTCAATGACTTTTTTAATTAAGAGATAAATCCATATAGTAGCCACATTACATTATAATGAGAAAAATGAAATTGAAATACCATTGTGAGCACATCATACTGAAAAAGAGAAATCTGGTGAGTAAGAGAATAAATTGCCCCAATTACTTTTATAGAAGATTAAATTGTCTAACTTAAAAATTAAGAAATTAATGATGCATTTGATTTGTGAAAATATTTTTTGTTTTTTGTTGAATTTGTTTTTATTAAAAATAATTTTTTATTTTCATATTTAGATCATAAAAAATATGTTTGATTTGTATAAGTTAATTTTTGTTTTTAGAAAAACAATGAAAATGTGTTTGATTTGTCCAATGCTAATCGCACACTCAAAGTGTTTATGAGCATATTCTTAGCATATACCATGGTCCAAAGTGGGGAGAAGCCTTCTTGTTGGACTCCAGTTGACTTCCCTTAGCAGATTTTTTTTTTTTTTTGGTATTCATCAGAAAAGCAACAAAAGACCTAGACTAAATTATGAACTACCTGCACATCCTCCTACAAAATTTGCTTAATCTCCTTTGGGAAAGACACAAACACTCTTAGCTCCTTCGTACCATTAGCTCTTCTCTTGGCAATCCAATTTGTTGCTCTATTTACTTGTCTTGCAGCAAATTGAAGTAGCACTAGGTGTTGTGGTTTAGGTTAGGGAAAAATTATCTTAATCCATTTGAACCCAACCCCTCATTAGGTTAGCCTAGTTCTAGCTAGAATAATCCTTCAAACTAAGATTTTTAGATTCAAATGACTCAGTTTCATTTAAGTGAGTTGGCTCAGGTTAGGATAGGTCAGAATTTGCTATTGAAGGTTAGGTTAGGTTGGGTTGAGAGAGAAGGATCAACTCCTCTTAACTTGTTTCCTCACAGAGCAACCATTTGAGCTATTGTAACTATATTCTATAATATCCCTAAATGGATTAGTATATATCAAAACACAAGAATAATTAATACATGTTACAAACTCCTAAATCATAATTAATGAAAAAATAACAATTTACAGCAAAAAAAAGAAGAGAATGATGATAGCACAATATAACATTTTATGTTAAAAGCTAATATACTTTCTTGAATACACCAAAACTATAGACCGCAAAGCCTATTACTTAGATAGGATTAGAAATCTTGGTTTTAAACTATAGATTTAGCTATACTTTGGAATTACTTAAAAGCAAGCCAAACTAAAAGAGCTACAATTAGCAAACTTTGTAATCAATAACATTAAGCAAAGTAGCAAACCACCAGTGCAGCTTTTCAAGTAATATAAAAGGAGAATTGGAGAAGTGATGAAAGGTTAGAGTTGGATGAAATTTCTCTATACCAGTCTTTTGGCATTAAAAGAACCATGAACTTCATCACCAGAGACCTACAAATAAATGTACTTTCTCCAAACCCTCAAATCAGAAGGAACCACCTCTCCACTTGGCTTGTTATTGTGACACCATACTTTCTCTTAGGCTCATTAGTTTCTGTGACAACTAAAACCTAACTAATCAAAACTAAAATAATAGTAGTAGAATGGAACCATCCAAAACAGAATAATAGTAGTAGACTGACAATAGTAGAAGTGTCAAATAATTACCTTTCCATCTTTGATTTCAAGCTCCTTGGAAACTAAACCAAGTTACCTTAACAATGCTAAAATAGTAGTCCTAAAGCACCATACAATATAGATAATTAAAAAAAATAGTTACAACTACTCATCACAATACATAATTAATTAGCAAAGGAACTTATGTCATTGCACCTTTTAACAAGGTGCCAAGATTCAAAATACTTACAAGTAAAAAACTTTCACCTCATAACAAAAAATAAGAGGCGGCCTATAATTAGTATGTGATACTTTGATTACTTATAGATGACCTAAATGCCAAAAAAATAAACTTATACTTTTAGAATTAGTTCTAACTTCTGAGCTTTTTACATGAACCTTGTTTACTGACAAAAGAAAGTTATTGCACCTTTTAACAAAAAAAGAGGAGCCATATGCACTATTTACTAATGGTCACTTCAAAAAAATAGTGAATTGCTGATTTTTATGTGGCTATTTAACTTAGACCAGCAGCTCCAGCAACACCCCCTTCACTTAGACTAGCTTCTCCAACTCTCTCTTTCCTAGACCAGCACTTGCAACTCCCTCTTCATCTCTCTCTCGAGCCCCTATAAGTACAAAAGCACAAATAACATAGCATTTAGTTAGTGCACATCATACAAAGGAAGTAAGGAACCATCAAATGAAAACATAATAAATGGAATCAAAGCAATTACTTAATTCAATTTTTCACACTCCTCGATTTTAGTAAGAAATTCACTATCTTGGTAGCCAAATAATGTATTCCTTAACCAATTTTGATAGCAAATAAGAGCTTTTACTATCCTGTGTGATAGTGAGCTCCTAAAAACATCCAACACTCTCTCACTAGTAGAAAAGGTAGATTCAGAGGCAACTATAGACACAGACATTGTCAACACATCACGGGCAAAGCAAACCAACACTTTATAATGAGAGGAATTTGCCTTCCACTACTCCACAATAGAGAATGTATCATCTACATCAATGCATGGCTCATTCAAATACCTTTCCAATTTATTTTTTGCCTTTATGCTATTCATCACCCTTAAATGTAACTTGAAAGCTTATGCTCTAACTTGGTAAGTAGTTTTCCTATGACTATCATGACTACTAGATGAAGATAATGAAGACCCACCACCACCAACCACCTTCATCACTCTTATTTTTCTTATCCTTGTTAATGTTATTTAAGCACTTATCATAAAACTTTGCCATATGATCTTTAACTTTAGAAGAAAACTCATAGGCTAATAGATCATCTTTGAAGAGGCTCACAAATGTCTATTGAATATAAGCCAATTTATATCTTGGATCCAACACAATAGCAATCATCACCAATGGATTCATCTTGTTTAGATTCCCCCAATATTTATCATATTTTGTATTCATTTCAATAGCCATACTTTCCAACAAAGGATTATGGCTCCTAGACATTGCATGTAACTTGGATTGGATCATAGACAAGTGATGGTATATATTGCTAGATGTGACATACAATGACCTAGACAATTCAACTATAGTTTCATAAAAAGTTTTCAAAAATTTGACAAACACGCCACAATTGTTCTAGTCATTTATGGAAGGAGGGCCCTTAAGTTTTTCCTCAAAATAATCCTTGAAGGATGTGTCATCATTCTCTAACCTCTCAAATGCCTTTTGAAACTTTAAAGTAACCTCTAACATAAGGTATGTGGAGTTCCATCTTGTAGGCACATCTAGGCATACAAGACCCTTACATTCAATTTTTTCTTGCTCAACACAGGCTTAAAACTTGGCAAGCCTAGAGGGAGAGGACCTCACATATCTAATAACATTGCAAATTTATGCAATTGAGATATGGAGATCCTTTAGTCCCTCATTAACAACTAAATTCAGAATGTGGGCATAACAATGCACATGAAGGAATTGCCCATTAAGCACTAGGTTACTTTTTTTCAACCTCTTCTTCAAATAGGAGATGGCAACATCATTAGAGCTTGCATTATCAATATTAATGGTAAACACCCTTTCCAAACCCCACTTATTCATGCAAGCTTCAACTTGTTTGCTAATATTCTCACCCCTATTATTAGCAATTAGACAAAAGCTTAAAATTTTTATTCACAATTGCTAATCATTATCAATAAAGTGTACTATTACTATTACATAATTCAAGTTTTGGACTGATGTCCAATAATCTGTATTCAAACACACCTTGTCATAATTAGATTATAAGAAGGATTTTAGCTTCACCTTCTCATCTAGGTATAGTTTATAATAGTCCCCAGCTATTGTATACCTAGAAGACACTTAAAATTGAGGCACCAACCTATTTAACATGTGTTTGAACCTCTACCCTTCTACCAGCTTAAAGGGTTGCTCATCCACAATAAAAAAAAATTGCCATAGTTTTTCTACATTCTTCAACATCATATACAAATGAGGTAGTCATGGTATTTCCTAAATTATCTTTGGAGGGTTTAAAACCTAAAATATTTTGTTTAGGGTCATTGAGGAAAGTATAGGGGTAGTTTAGGCCTCATGCTTGAGGAACCATACTTTGTTGTGTCTATCAAATACCTTTGCCCACAATAGTTACACACGACAGTTGGCTCAGTGACCTCACTTTTAGGCAATCTAGTGAAATGTTCTCAACATTTACTTGTCTTCCTAAGCCCACTAGCAAGAGGCTTCCTTTTAGGTTTTGTTGTGTGTGGAAGTAAAGTAGGATCAACTTCATAGGGTTAGGTTAGTTATCTCCTTCCATGTTTACTGCTCTTCATGAAAAAATTTCATATTTTTAGTAAACATTAAGCAATACAATCAAAGTCAATGAGTCAACAAATACAACCAAGGAGTGAAATTAAAAATGTACAACACTTTGTATGGCTGTATCTAAGAAAAAATAGTCAATCTTAAATCAGAATTATGAAAAAAAAAATAGTGTACAGCACTTTGTATAGCTAAATATAAAAAAACACAAACTTGATCATGTGTATGATTTAGGATAGCCCAGGAACACAAATTGAATTGGCCTCCATATCATTAAAGTGAATCAATTAATGTTTACACATAGAACATAAGTGAATTATTAAACTAAACAATCAAATTGAGACTACAAATTATGTGTCGTAGAAATTAATAAATATTGTCTAATCTTCATATATTTTTTGGTATAAATGTGACATATAGGAATTGAACCTAAATTCGTTTGCAATATTATCTAAACCCCTTGCCACTAAATTGTATTATCCTTCATATTTGGTTTCCAAAAACTTAGGCAAAGAAGGCATACCCATATCTCATCATATTTTAATTAAGTTAATGCCCAGTATTACTATGTTCAACCCAAGTTGCATGGCACAAGAACTAGAATAGAATTAAGATAGAGAGAAATTACATGGGTAACTTTTTAACATTTGGCATGGTATATAGAAATATCATCTCCAATATAGGTTCGTACTTGGAATCTTCCTAGGTGTGTGGATCCACTTCCACAATTGACAACAACATCCATTTCACATATAGCTAGCAATGAGAACATAGGCCGTACCCTTAACCAAATTCATAGGAAGCTTCCTTACACTTTTCTAATGACTAGCTTCATCATAACAAGTGATTGTTATACAATCTTTAAAAGAATTTGCTCTTGACAGCAAGTGATTAGTGTTACATTTTCCTTTTCATTTGAATTAATCTTTCTATAGTTTGACTTCACATGGTTCACATGTATTCACAAAAAATTATAAAACTACAATAAGTAAATAAATGGGAGAAAAAATGAACACCATTCATACCCGAAATAAGCAAAAAAATATCATTTTAAACAATTAAACATAAATAGTATTCTTGTGCTATGCAGTACAATAAAGAAAAAGGAAGGTTATCACTCAAAGACAAGACATTGATCCATTCTGCCAAGATGACATCAAATTAATTCATGATATGAAATATTCTCATACTATACAGAGGAAACTAGTTATTCATGAAAGATTTCAATCAAAAGGGTTTCTAGTCTTAATATATGAGACACAGATAGGAAGCTCCCATAATTAATCCATCCATTGTGATAGCAGTCTCAATTTAAACTTCAATGATGCATTGTACAATATTAAGGAACCATATGAACATTCAATATAACATAAGATGAAATTGGTAGCACTCCAAAACAACTATGTTAAGGAGTAAATATATGTGTCATAGTGTTATGGGTAGGGCTTGGGTCACTACTATTGTTGCACTCAACCTATTAATAAATATATGTAGTTAGTAAAGGAAAACAGAACGTGGAACACAAGGTCTTGTACTTTTGGTGGAGCTTGGAGTGTTGGATCATGGATGAACCAAACAAAGCAAAGAAGACATATGCTTCCAAGACCCTAAACAAATTTTCTAAAAACAAAAGACTATTAGAATCAAAGCCCAATAGAAATTCATCAAAAAAATACCCCTAACTCGTAAACCCTAACAAGTTCAATTCTAAAATCTTACCAAGAGTTCACAGCTGCATAACTTCCCAAGTCTCACCTAAAGAACAATTTCTCTTGGAGTTGAAGTTGAAGATGAAGGGGAAGGGAGAAAGCCTTGGTACTTTGCAGATTATTGTGATTTAGTGCTAGTCAAGGATAATGAACTAGTGATAGGTGTCAAGTGAGAGAAGGAGAGCCAAATTCAAAGCCGAGAGCAAGAAGAGTGAAGGAGATTTAGAGAGGAACTAAAGAAGCTTAGGGTTAGGGTTTTCAATCCTTTGAAAGAGGTAAGGACTAAGAGGTATCGAGTATGGGGGTGGGGTTGAGACTCGAGAGAGAGAGACGTTAAGTGAGTGGTAGACAAAAGTTGAAAACTTTAGTAGAATTGTAGAAAATGACATGACGACATCGTTTATTATATAAAATAAATAAAATATATATATATGCATATTTGTTGGGTTACCGTAGCTCATGGTTGGGGAAATCTAATCCCAACCTCACTTAAAACAACTCATATTGAACCAAAATACTATAATATATTCATTTTGTCTCACCTTATCCCTAACCAAAATTTTTTTTTTTCGGGTTTGGGTCAAGTTGAACTAGTTTCACCAAATTTTTTGTCCACCCTAAGTAGCACATCCCAATCTCTCTTAATCCCCCAACAAGTCCTTTCCACCCTCTGCTTAACTTGAAGATTCTCTTCTTTAACATAAAACAAGTTCCAACCTCTCATGCAAGTATGCCATTAATAGCCCTTAGCCGATTTTTGCTTCTCCATTTGCTTCTCATGCACCATCTTGGCCTTTTGACCATTACCTCCTCCCATGGCTGTCGGAATTGAAGGTAGAGAAACACAAAGCAAAAGCCTTTCAGCCCTTTCAAAATCCAGTAGTTACCCTAGGAAGGTTCCTCCCCAACCTCCTCCTATAGCAATTACAGACACTATAGAAGCCAGCAGACCCAAAACCCATTAAGTCCTAATAATTACAAAAATGTTTTCATAATATGTGTTTCTATTTTCAAAATTGTATGAAGAAAAAATGAAAACAACATTTTATTATTTCAAAATTTACTTTTATTTAAAAAAAAAACATGTTTTAGAAAATATTTTTACTTTTTTTTAACCAAACACATTTGCATAATATTTTTTATTTTTATTAAAATAAAACAAAAAATAACTAAACCAAATATACT
The DNA here is from genome assembly GCA_037013595.1 of Dicorynia guianensis. NCBI lineage: Eukaryota > Viridiplantae > Streptophyta > Magnoliopsida > Fabales > Fabaceae > Dicorynia > Dicorynia guianensis. The sequence goes on along the minus strand of JASUAB010000002.1, from coordinate 14,156,661 downwards.
CTAACTTGTTCTTTTAAAAAATAAAAGAATTAAAAGTATCATTATTTTTTTAAATTACAAGACTAAATTACATTTAAAAAATATAAAGATTAACAAATATATTTAACCTCTTATTTATTTTAAAATAAAATCTTCAAATATTTAAAATTTGACGAAAATATAATACTTGATGGTTATATATTAACGGAATAAAGTTAGGAATCAAATAACAACATTGAAATCACCTAATAAAAAATTAAATTTGACCCTTACATTAATTACTTGCTAGCTACCATCAAAATCTCGTAGGCGTTTTGAAAAGATGATTTCCAGAATTGTAGGGCTTGTTTGATTTTGTTCCGCTTTCAGAAATCAAAAACCAAAAAATCTGATTGATTTGCGTTCTGTACGTCGCAATTTTCAAGAATTGTTTCGGAAAAATCTATTCTCAAAACAACCAAAACCGAAACATCTTATACATGTTTTTGTTCTGTTTCTTCCAATTCTATTCCCAAAACTGGTGAAAACACGAAGAACACTTTGCTCTCATTAATGGCAAAAATGTAATATTGTGAAAGCCTCAAATCTTCCATGTCGTTCTCCCCATTTACCCATCGCTGAACTTGCTTCTCTGCCGTCCTCCGTCTCTTCATTCTCCACATATCTGTGCCTCGTCAGTGGCTGCGCCTCACAAATTGTATGCTTTGTTGCCGTCATGGGTGGTGAGCTTTTCCTTTTGCCTCTTTTTGCACTTTGTTCTTACCTTTGTTTATCAGGAAACAGCAGCGCTTTGGGCCTTCTTCTATCGACAAGTAGTTTCACCATTGAACCTCAAGTTTTGCTCAAGAAAGCTGAATTTTTGAACTATGTGAATTGGATTTTGGAGGTGGAGTTTGATCTCGAGGTCGATGTTGGCTAATCATTTCCAAAACGGTATTGAAACGGCAAAATTCGTTTAGTCGCGGATTCCAAGCTCGAAAGAACCATCCCAATTCCTCGATGACACCGTTGGCCACTCGAAGAAGAACAATGGAAGAGGCGTTGAGAGTCTTGACTATGAAGTCATCGAGAATTATGCTTGTCGGGAAGAGTAGGTTGCCTTAACAGTCTCACTTTTTCTTTTTCTTTTTATTTTTTTTCTATTCTAGTTCCGTTATTTACCACTTTTCTATGTCATCAATGTACCATTTTAAAATATTGATACCTTGATATTGTTTTTACTTTGATATTTAACTGGAAACCGTCTCACTGGACCAGTGCCCGATTGGATAATCAAATTTGAATCCATATGAGTTTATGTGATATCTACTTATTTTCTTGAATTATTTAATTCAAACCATATTCATTATTGAAGTACTAGACACATTATTTGTTTCTTTTCTCCTTTTCATACTGGTATCTGCTCTTGTCTTGGGCATTTAGTGGTTGATCACCTAGTTTGGTACAGTTTGTGATATCTAGTTGGTGATGTTTGAAAGATCATGTATACGCATAATACTTTTGCTGGAATGGAAATTTGGATTACCATAAGGATATAAATGATAAGGAGAAGTATATTATAATTAGTGATTGCTTCTCTAATCACAGAATTCAAGGAGGCTAGTAATATATGATATGACTAGAGAGTTTAGCAATGGTAACCATTTATGTTAATTTTCTTTAAAGTATGGTAGAAAATTCTGCAATGTCCCCAGTTTTCCTGAAGTGTTATGTTGGAATCATCTACGTCTTGTGAATGGGTCCCTTACTGTTGTGCCTGTAATTTTATGGCTTAACTAGGAGTTTGATTGTACATTTCCATTGTATTACTGGCAAAAAAGCTTCTTCATTTTGATGTCGATATTCTCGGGTTTCTTTAAGTTTTTTTTTTTTTTTTTTCCTTTTTATTGTATTTTCTTAGATCCTGAATCACATTTTATGACCTGTAGACAGAGACCTTTCACATAATAACCTCGGCAGCATAAAAAATCCAGAGCAGCAGACATGTCAATGGGAAAGAATGTAAGAATCCTTACATTTGTGTGCCTTTATTTGCAACTGTAAGAACATAAACCATCTCTTATATGCTGTAGCATTTTAACCTGTTTATCCTTTTCAGTTGTGAGGTTCAAAGGGGAATGGATGAATTGTCCTGTCATATAGTGCCACTTGAATATCATGAAGTTATTTTAGCCTTGAACATGAATATGAATATGAATATGAATGTGTGTGTGTGTGTGTGTGTGTGCATGTGTATTTTATTGGAAGAACTGAATTATCTGATCATATTAACTGAACATGCCACGATAGTGTGAGTCAAAACCGCTTAGCACGTTACAACAATTTTATTTGCCTAGATTTGTATTAATTAGCCGGACTCCCTTCTTCATTTTCCATTCCCAACAGAGAAGAAAAAGGAATGAAAGACAAGGAATTGAATGATGAAATTTAAGAATTTCTTTTTCTTGCTTTTGCTTTTTGTTGTGCTTGGCTCCTTTATACTGGCTGACCCTTTTCTTCTTCTGCCAGCCTTCTACTCTCTTCATATAAATTGTGGTGGAAAGCTGGTAACCATTGGAAATGCAAAATATGATGATGATTCTGAACAAGGTGAACCAGCATTATTTAGAAAGGGTGGAATAAACTGGGCATTTAGTAAGACTGGTCACTTCATGGATAGTAATAACAATGAGTACTATACCACATCAAATACATCTGGGCTTTCTATGCCCAATGCATCGTGTTTCTCCCATTTATTTGACTTGTTATGGATTTTGCCTGGGAAATGGAAACTACACAGTAAAACTCCATTTTGCAGAGATAATGTTCATTGATGATAAAACATTTAGCATTCTAATGGGGCGTGTATTTGACATTTACATTCAGGTACAAGATTACATCATTTCCCAATCTTTTAAAACAAATATTTGATATTTAAAAAAAGTGCATTTTGCATTAGCCAAGTGCTCACTAGGTCCCTTTGGGGACATTCTCAACCAAAGTTCAGACCCTTAGGACAGTTTTTTAGGTAAATTTGTCATACCCAAGAAGTTGCTCATTTCCAATTTGTTTGATGTCTTGAAAAGGTATCCTACGGGTGTGCAGCTGCATTTAGAGCTCCAGTCGTAGGTGCATTGTTTGCATTGGAAGAGGTTACATCTTGGTAAGGATTTTATGTCCCTTTTATAATTTTTAATTAGCCCAGTTACCTTTCAGCTTTTGTTCTTGAATTTCTCCTGCAAAGCATTTCAAAATATCATTAATCACAAATTTTCAATTCTTACATTAATACTTCCTTGGATGACTCCTAATCTGAAGCCTTTACTTCTGTAGATTGATCAATATAAAAGGTTAAGTCTAGGATTGTTTCATTCCTTCTGGTTTTAGATCAGTATGTTTCATAGTTTTTGAAAATTCTTGATTGTCAGAACTAAACCAAACTGGTGTATTGAGTTCTAACTTAGAGTGCTTGTTGAATATTCTTGATTGCCAGAACCAAACCAGAACCAAGCCAGAACAGACAAATTTGTATACAAGGTCTTATTTTTTCCTGATTCAGGATTGAATATTGAAGCTTGTGATGCTGTTTACATACACTGGTTAAGATGGAGCTCACCTGGGGCAAGCACACAGGCTTCTCAAAGTGAATCGATAGATAGCACAACCGTGATCCCATACTTATATATTTTTGATGATGACTCTGATGGAAATGAATAGATTTTTTTTTGGCTTTTCACGTAATCGTAACAATGAAGCTCAAGAGAAAATTTTGCGCATATGAGATTGTCATGTTGAATATCAAAAGCCTAATTCTTCAAGCTTTTCAATATCTAAATAATATTTATCCGTGAAACCCCTCTAATGCCCAGATTTTGACGATCACCAATACAAAAAATTGTATTTAAATAGCAATTTTAAGTTGGAAGGACTAAAAAAATTTTATCCTAGTGGTTGTTTGAATTTGATAATCATATTAATGTATAAAAATCTAATTAATATATAAAAGTCAAATTTATAAATAAATGATATTCGTACATTTTTATTTGTTATTTTATCTTATTTAAAATATTTTTATAATTTATTCACAAAATTAAAAGTTATCATAATCAAAGTTTTAAAGAAAAAAATCAAATTAAGCGAATTTTTTATTTTTTCCTTTCAAAACTTATCTTCATAACAAAATTTATCAAAGAAGTATTCTATATTTTAAGTTTTCAAAACTGTTTTTAGAATAAGTTTATCAAATGAATTTTTTTATATTTTTATTTTATAAAATAATTTTGAGAAATAACTATATGAAATAATTTTTATAAGTAAAAAAAAAGAATAGAATCAAATGGTAGCTTACACTTTTTGAGTGCTTAAATGGTTAGTAGTTAATACTTTTGAAATCTTAATAAATGAATTAACTATGCTAAAACATAGTTTATTCAATGATTAGTTGTTGTTTTTTTTTTTGGGGTTCAATTTGTATTTTCTGTGTTTATAAAATAAAGAAATATAAATTTTCTATAATTGTTGATCTATAGCTTTACTCAAAAATGGAGAAAAAGATGAGTAAAATGAGAAAATAAAGAAGACAATTATTAAGCAAAATAAATTTATTTAAGCAAGATAGTATATAAATTATAAGTAAACAATTTTAGGTGTACGTTACTCATTTCGCCGTCACCTTTGGTGAGAGATTCATCAGAATCATCACGACTTGGAGTATGGTTCAAGGAATTTTATTATTTTTATAATATATAATTTAAATTATTAAATTTATTATATTCTACCACAATATTGAATATGAACTTTTTAGGACAAAAATAATATACATGTAACAATTTTGCGGCTATAGTTTAAGAAATCTTGTTATTTTCATAAATTTATTTTTATTTAATTCTTATAATTTATAATTTAAAATATTAAATTTATTAGATTTTATCACATCATTAAATATAAATTTTTTATAACAAAAATAATGTACATGTAACAATCTTGATGCCTAAGTGGTTAGTGTCGACACGCGACGCGGGGCGGCGATCCCGAGGCGATAAAAAAAAAATGGTTTAGATTTAGGTGAGGTTTTAGAAAATGATTTAAAAAAATAGAGTCGCCACCGACTTAGATTGCAATGGTGAAGTCGGACACCGAATAATATGGTCTGCATTACAGAAAAATGGATTCGGGGGTTGGTTACGTGTAGGGAAGGTATTAGCACCCTACAACGCCCTTTCGGTACCACGTTGGTGTTTGCTGCTTTTGATTTCAAAACTATGCTTTGTCTTTTGTTAAATAAATTGATTTTTTGCATGTGATTGTGATTTAAGATTATTTATAACTGCCTCAATAGAGTCATGCCAGTTGACTGGCTAAACTCATGATGTAATTTTCCTCAAGATAGTTATATAGCGGCCAGTTAACTGACAACCATATTTATCTATTGTCAGGAGTTTATTTTTAATGCATTAATAGAACCATGCCAGTTGACTGACTAGGTTTGTAACAAGATTTCCCTTAGGATAGTTTAATAGCGGTCAGTTGACTGACAACTATATTTATCCATCATTAGGAGCTTCTTTTTAATGCATCAATAGAATCATGCCAGTTGACTGACTAGATTCGTAATATGATTTTCCTCAGGATAGTTCTATAGCGGCCAGTTGACTGGCAACTATATTTATCCATCGTTGGGAATTTCCTTCTAATGCATCAATAGAATCATGCCAGTTAACTGACTAGATTCATAATATGATTTTCCTCAGGATAGTTCTATAGCGGCCAGTTGACTGGCAACTATATTTATCCATCGTTGAGAATTTCCTTTTAATGCATCAATAGAATCATGCCAGTTAACTGACTAGATTCATAATATGATTTTCCTCAGGATAGTTCTATAGTGGCCAGTTGACTGACAACTATACTTATCCATCGTTGGAATATCTTTTTAAAAGGCATTAATTCATGAGACAATTTCCCTCAGGATAGTTTGACAGCGGCCAGTTGACTGGCAACTACATTTATCCATCGTTGGGATAATCAGGAATTTGAAGTTCAAGGATACTTTGAAATATGAATAATCCTCCTAAAACCCTTTATACCATTTCTTTTAATAAAATTATGACTCTAAAATTTTTTAGTATTTTTTAGTATTTTTTTTAATTTTTAATTATTATTTAATTATTTAATTATTATATTATTATATTTTATTTTCTTTTTTTTTTATTTTTTTATTTTTAAAGAAATTGGGGCATCACGGCATGGGCCAAAGCCCATGCCGTGAATTCAACAATCTCGGCTAACTTTTATTTTTCTTTCATTTTTAATTTTTTTAATCATTTATATTATATTTAAATAATGATACTAATAAATTTATGATTTTTCTTTTATTCAACTTTCAATATTTTTTGAAAAAATAGTATCAAGTTTGGTAAATCAAATGACACAATCAGAATATTTTTTCGCAAAACCAATTTTTTTCTACATTTTTTTGAAACAAAATAAAAAGACAGAAATAATACAGTTAAACGTTACATTCTTTATCCAAAATTTTTGTAATTAGTACCAAAAATTTTCTTAAAAAATGCTTGTTTCAACTGCATATTTTCTTTTATTTTTCTAAAATATTTTTTTATTTTTGAATTATTTTCAAGAGGGAAGGATTCGGTGCACCACACCCCATGAGGGGTGTGGCGCACCCTTCTCCTTTATTTTGCCTGCACTTTCACGTAAGTGCAGGCGGGGAAACGGATGGCCTTGTGCCTCCGAGACCCTCGGCCATGTTGGAAACCTCTCAACCCTCGGCGACTCCCATTGCCGTAGGTGGGTGCCAAGTCGTGGTTTGGACCACCACCGTACCGAGCAGGAGTGCCAACTAGCGCATGGGAGAAAAAAACGTAATCGCCTGTGCAACACCCATTTTGACATACTTTTTTGGTATTCTAAGTTCTAAAAATCTCAACCAACACTTACTCTAGTCCTCTAATGAAGCGATAAAGTCGTCATGAACATAGATATGAATCAACAGAGATTACAAAAGCTTGACCCAACAAGGAACAGAGGAGATGCATACCCAAAGTGAGAATGCTCCTTTGCTTCTCTGCACGGGATTGTTGGCGAGTCCAACTTCAACCAACACTCATTCCAAAGCGAGAGTGATCCTTTTCTTCTCGGCACGGGGCTGCTGGCGAGTTAGGAAATCCGTCTCCGTGATCAACTTCAATTTCCTCTGCCACCCTCTGTTTGGTCTTTTTTTTTTCTCTGAATCTCTTCTCTCCCTCTTGCCCTCTCCGAATCCGTCCTCCTCCGATCAAGACGCTTCTCTTCTTTCTTAAGAGGTGGAGGTGATGGTGAGCAAGCGTGCGGTGCTGAGTTACTTCTGTTTGAGAGTGCTGGTCAATGGGTAGCTGTATCCGAAAGTCTCCTTCCCCTCTCTTTGACTCTTCATTTTCTTTCTTTCACACTTCTTTTTCTTTTGTTTTCTTTTTTCCTTTTTTTCTAATTTTTAATTTTATATTTATTTTTATTTTTATTTTTAATAATTTTTAAACAATATTATTTACATTTAGGACCCAAAAATATCTTTAAATTTTTTATTTTTGCTCAATTATTTTTTAGAAAAATATATATTCAAGTAAGATAATTTTAGAACTTATGCATGGGTCCACTTTAATTTTTAAGGTCCGGACAAAATTAGGTGTCTACAGATTGCCCCCCTTTGCTCATCATTTTAGGGACTAAAAGATGGGCAAAGGTTGAGAGACACTATTTTGTTCGGATGCGAAGGGTTATGATCCACCCAACGGGGACACTGAAGGATACTAAATCCAACTTTGGGGATACCTAAGAGCAACTTAGGATTTAAAACAAAATGGCCTGAGGTAACACGTCTCAAGATTTAAAGAAATGAACTTGGGGTAACTCGTCCCAAGTTTTGAATTACCTGGAGAAACCCGTTCCAGGATTTGAAACAAAATAACCTGAGGTAACCCGTCTCAGGATTTAAAGAAATGAACTTGGGGCAACCCGTCCCAAGTTTTGAATTACCTGGAGAAACCCATTCCAGGATTTGAAACAAAATAACCTGAGGTAACCCGTCTCAGGATTTAAAACAAAGAACCTGGGGTAACACGTCCCAAGTTACAATACCTTGGAAAATCATGTTCCAGGATTTGAAGGGTTTTAATCCACCCAGTAGGGATACCTAAGAGCGACTTAGGATTTGAAGGGTTATCATCCACCCAATGAGGATACCTAAGAGAGACTTAGGATTTGAAACAAACCTGAGGTAACCCGTCTCAGGATGAACTTAGGGTAACTCGTCCTAAGTTTTGAATTACCTGGAGAAACCCGTTCCAGGATTTGAAGGGTTATGATCCACCCAGTGGGGATACCTAAGAGCGACTTAGGATTTGAAAGGGTTATCATCCACCCAGTGAGGATACCTAAGAGCGACTTAGGATTTGAAAGGTTATGACCTAGGATTACCTTGCTTATCTAGGTCAAAGGGGTTGAGTCAAATGATGCCCGACTCTGGCATTGGTGATAAAATGTTGAGTCAAACGAAGCCCGACTCCGGCTTGATGATAAAAAGGTTGAGTCAAACGAAGCCTAACTCCGGCTTTGATGATAAAAGGTTGAGTCAAACGAAGCCCGACTCCGGCTTGGATGATAAAATGTTGAGTCAAATGAAGCCCGACTCCGGCTTTGATGATAAAAAGGTTGAGTCAAACGAAGCCCGACTCCAGCTTTGATGATAAAAGGTTGAGTCAAACGAAGCCCGACTCCGGCTTGGATGATAAAAAGGTTGAGTCAAATGAAGCCCGACTCTGGCTTTGATGATAAAATGTTGAGTCAAATGAAGCCCGACTCCGGCTTTGATGATAAAAAGGTTGAGTCAAACGAAGCCCGACTCCGGCTTTGATGATAAAAGGTTGAGTCAAACGAAGCCCGACTCCGGCTTGGATGATAAAGATGAGTCAAACGAGGCCCGACTCTGGCATAAATGAAAAGGGTGAGTCAAACGAGGCCCAACTCGTGGCACAAAAGATAAGGGTGAGTCAAATGAGGCCTAACTCGAGGCACAAATGATATGGGAGTCAAACGAGGCCCAACTCAAGGCACAAAAGATAAGGGTGAGTCAAACGAGGCCCAACTCGAGGCGCAAATGATATGGGTGAGTCAAACGAGGCCTAACTCGAGGCGCAAATGATATGGGTGAGTCAAATGAGGCCTAACTCGAGGCGCAAATTATATGGGTGAGTCAAACGAGGCCCAACTCGAGGCGCAAATGGTAATGGTGAGTCAAACGATGCCTAACTCGAGGCACAAATGATATGGGTGAGTCAAATGAGGCCTAACTCGAGGCGCAAATGATATGGGTGAGTCAAATGAGGCCTAACTCGAGGCGCAAATTATATGGGTGAGTCAAATGAGGCCTAACTCGAGGCGCAAATTATAATGGTGAGTCAAACGAGGCCTAACTCGAGGCACAAAAGATATGGTGAGTCAAACGAGGCCCAACTCGAGGCGCAAATGATATGAGTGAGTCAAACGAGGCCTAACTCGAGGCGTAAATGATATGGGTGAGTCAAACGAGGCCTAACTCGAGGCATAAATGATATGGGTGAGTCAAACGAGGCCTAACTCGAGGCACAAATGGTAATGGTGAGTCAAACGATGCCTAACTCGAGGCACAAATGATATGGGTGAGTCAAATGAGGCCTAACTCGAGGCGCAAATTATAATGGTGAGTCAAACGAGGCCTAACTCGAGGCACAAATGGTAATGGTGAGTCAAACGAGGCCTAACTCGAGGCACAAATGATATGGGTGAGTCAAATGAGGCCTAACTCGAGGCGCAAATTATAATGGTGAGTCAAACGAGGCCTAACTCGAGGCGCAAATGGTAATGGTGAGTCAAACGATGCCTAACTCGAGGCACAAATGATATGGGTGAGTCAAACGAGGCCTAACTCGAGGCGCAAATGATATGGGTGAGTCAAATGAGGCCTAACTCGAGGCGCAAATTATATGGGTGAGTCAAACGGGGCCCAACTCGAGGCGCAAATGGTAATGGTGAGGTGCCTGACATGTGGAGAGGCTTGTCCTCAAAATGGTATTGTTGACATGCGTACCTGCTTGACAGGGTTTGGCACGTGAAGAGGCTTGACTTCAAAATGGTATTGTTGACATGCGTACCTGCTTGGCAAGGCTTGGCATGTGAAGAGGCTTGACCTCAAAATGATATGTTTGGCATGCGGACCTGCTTGACAGGGCTTGGCATGTGAAGAGGCTTGACTTCAAAATGGTATTGTTGACATGCGTACCTGCTTGACAAGGCTTGGCATGTGAAGACCTCAGAATTGCATGCTTGACATGCAGACCTGCTTGACAGGGTTAATATTTGACATATGAAGAGGCTTGACCTCAGAATTGCATGCTTGACATGTAGACCTGCTTGACAGGGTTAATATTTGACATATGAAGAGGCTTGACCTCAGAATTGCATGCTTGACATGCGAACCTACTTGACAGGGTTTGGTGCTTGACATATAAAGAGGCTTGACCTCAAAATTGCATGCTTGACATACGAACCTGCTTGACAGGGTTAATATTTGATATAAGAAGAGGCTTGACCTCAAAATTGCATGCTTGACATGTGAACCTACTTGACAGGGTTAATGTGCTTGACACATAGGGAGGCTTGACCTCAAAATCGCATGCTTGACATGCAGACCTGCTTGACAGGGTTTAATGTGCAAACCTGCTTGACAAGGCTTGGCACAGTCAGAGGCTTGACTCTAGAAGTGATATATATGGCATGCAAACCTGCTTGACAAGGTTAATGTACTTGACACATAGGGAGGCTTAACCTTAAATTAGCATGCTTGACATGCAGACCTACTTGACAGGGTTTAGTGTGCGAACCTGCTTGACAGGGATTGGCACAGCAGAGGCTTGACCTCAAAATTGCATGTTTGACATGCAGACCTGCTTGACAGGGTTTAATGTGCGAACCTACTTGACAGGGCTTGGCACATGGAGAGGCTTAACCTCAAAATGATGTATTTGACATGCTTGACATAAAGATGCTTGAGCATGAAAACACATTTGTCATGCGAAGGGCTTAAATGAGATGCTTGATATAAAAAGGCTTGACCTGAAAATAAAATCCTTGATAATGCAAAATCGCTTGATCTGAAATGGCATGCTTGTCATGCTTGACATGCAAATGTTTGGCACATAAGAAGCTTGACCTAAAATAGCATGCTTGACATGCAAATGTGGTTGATATGTGAAAGGCTTGACCTTAAATGGTATGCTTGATATGCTTGACAAAAAAGGCTTGACCTAAAAATGGCATGGTTGAGATGAATACATGCTTCACATGAGAAATGTTTGACTTGAAATGGCATGCTTGACATGCTAGGCTTGACCTTAAGATAGCATAGATGACATGCTTGCTATGCTAATGTGCTTAACACATGATGGACTTGACTGAAATGGCATGTTTGATATGCTTGACATGTAAACAATGTTTGACAGATGAGGAACTTGACCTAAAATAGCATGCTTGACATGCTAATGTGCTTGATATGTGAAAGGCTTGACCTTAAATGGCATGCTTGACATGCTTGATATAAAAAGCTTGACCTGAAAATGGCATGGTCGAGATGAATACATGCTTCACATGAGAAATGTTTGACTTGAAATGGCATGCTTGACATGCTAGGCTTGACCTTAAATAACATACATGACATGCTAACATGCTTAACACATGATGGACTTGACTGAAATGGCATGTGTGATATGCAAATATGCTTGGATCTGAACTGAAGTGTATGTATGTGGATATTCCTAGCATGCTTAAAGGCTTAACCTAAGATGGCATGCTTGACGTGAAACGCTTAACATGTGAAATGGTTTTCCTTAAAAGGCATGCTTGACATGTGAACATGCTCGATACATGAAAGACTTGACCAGAAATGCCATGCTTTGCATGTAAACGCTTTTGACATGAGAAAAATTGATGCAGATGCCAAATCTATAATACAAAGGGTGAGTTATGGTTTATTGTCCTAATTATGAGTGAATTAGAATGTCAGACCCCATAGAAGCAATACCTTCTGGTATCAGTATTGGGTAACTCATCTCTCTCTTTTTTCTATAAATCCTCATCTTGGACCCCTCTGCTTTTTCAGGGATATTTAAGATTCGAGGGTCATTCTCCCAATTCTTTCCCTGGTTTAGATTTGGTACTCCCTAAACAATGGAAGATTTTTTTTTTTTTTTTCCGGGCTTGCTTTCCTAACAATTGCCCCCAGTTTGTGCTTTTGAACATTTTTCAAATTCTAGGTTCACTCCCAGTCATTGCCCCTAGTTTCCTTGATTACCTTCGAGCAAAGAACTGTTGAAAAGTTTTTCTTAGTTCACCATCTCCTTTTTAAGAACATGCCAAAAAGGAATCCATATATTGGATGAAGACTACTCAATTCTCTGGAATCAAGGATTCTTTGTTGAGCAACTCTCTAATTAAGAAACTCTCAAGGGTTTGTGCTCTCATACAAGTGTTTGCACTCAAGTATTTGCCCTCTTGACAAGTGTTTGCACTCATAAGTATCCCATAAGCTTGTGCTCATGTCCCTTTCAGCATCTGTTATTTCACCACATTAACCAAGATCACTAGGTCTTTATTTTAGCTTGTAATGTAAGGTTTAGGCTTAGAAAGAAATGGATAAGGGTTTAGCAAACAAGGAGAGTGCAAGATTGAGCACATAAAGCCTTGTATTTCCCTTTTCATCTTCCACAACTTAGGAATCTTACTAGACATGGGAGGAACTAACTCTCTTTTGCCCATCTGGGCTTGCTCTTTTCTTTTCTAGTTTCCCAGATTCCGTTGTTCTTTCATTTTCTTTTTATTCTTGCCTTTTCATAATTAAGGCTTCAATTGAATGCAAAAGGATTCCCGAGTTATTCTTGATAGCATTTTTTCTCGGCTAATAGCTTTAGTGCTCCTTGTACTCGCTTTAAGGTAAGGATCATAGTCTTCTTGGTTGAAAGGTTAAGGTAAATGAGGGTTGAAAAAGAACATTTGATGGTGGCCTTGCCACCTTTTAAGGCTTAAATGGGTGACTAGGGATGTTTTACTTTAAGGTTAGCTTGAAAGGCTCAAACGGTGCAAAGACAGCCTAGATCACTTCTCTAGTTAATGTGGCATCCAACAAATTATTTCAAGGGGCATTCAAACAAGTTCTAGGAAACTCACTTTCTCATAGCATTCTCATGAGCTACAAGACATCACTCTCTCACCACTGCTTATGATCTGAGATACTCTATCATCCAAGAGAATTGAGTATTTTGTCAGGTATCCAATTTCATCATTGGCAAAAAATGGATTTGGTTAGGATGAACTTATGATATCCGATCACCAATTAATTGCTCTTAGGCATCAAAACGTGAAAAGGTATCGTAACCCTGATTGCCCCCAGTGTTGTTTATTCTGGTGATGGTAACCCTCCTCAAGTGTCTGCCATTCATCAGTCACTCATATGATGTAGAATACATGCATGATGTGTTATTGAACTTAAGAGGTGCTCACATATGGTCATTGCCAAGGTCTTGGGCTGAGCCATGCCATGCGATTACATGAAAACAAAACGTGCACAAGAGATGCAACAAAAGATGCATATGATGCTTCTGATCAGTTGTGCATGGGATGCATATCAAGAGTTAAGAATAACTCTTTACTCTGTCACAAGACTGCATGAAAGACATGTACAGAAAGACAACATTTTTTTTCTTTTGAATGCTAGTGACATGCTTAGTATGGTAAGAGTGATCTCTTGAACATCAACAACATGCTTTACAAATGCAATCTAGATTTATTGAAGGTCAAAGAATGAGGATATGTGGACATACAATGAATTTCATATCAAGTCAATGCATTGAAACAAAATTATCCAGATGCCTCTAACACACAATGCAATGATATTGTCATGATGCATGCTGACATACCAAGAGGCCTGATAAATCTCGTTGGATTGTGCAAGAACTTTTTTTTTTTTTTTCTTTTTTGGTGGGTGATACTTCCATAGTTTTTGAAAACTCTGAAGGTGAAATCATGAATGAACCATCTCTGTCCCTCTTAACATTTTTTTTTTATCACGATATCCTTGCCCCACCTTTAACTCAATGCAACACTTTTGACTTTGGACTCATTGCAGTGCTGTTTACCATCCAAGAATTGAATACTTTAAGCAATCCTACTTCTTCATTGACAAAATGAGTTTAATTAGGATGAACTTAAGATATCTGATCACCAATTCATTGTTCTTATGTATGAAAAGACATTAGAACCCTGATTGCTCTCATTGTTGGTTCATTCTAGTGATGGTATCCCCTTCTCAAGGGTCTGTCATTCATCAATCACTGACATCAAAAAAAAAAAGAAGGAATGACATACAATACATTCATCATGCAAGACGTCTTATTGAATTCAAAAGGGTATCCCCATACAGTTTACCAAGGCCTTGGACAGGACCATTAAAAGATGCAATAACACTACACAAAAGACATGCGCAAAGAGAAATGCAACATTTTCTTTTGAAACAGAAGACGCCTATGATGCTCCTACTAAGTTGTGCATGGGATGCGTATCAAGAGTTAAGCACAACTCTTTACTCTGCCATAAGACTCCATGAAAGACATGCACAAAAAGGAAAACAACACACTTTTTTTTTTTTTGGGTACATGAGAATACATATGATGCTTCTAATAAAACACACACGGGATGCGTATCAAGAGTTAAGAATAACTCTTTACTCTGCCATCCATGAAAGACATGCACAAAAGGAAAAACAACACACTTTTTTTTTTTTTGCTTTTGTCGTTGGGATACATGAGAATGCATATGATGCTTCTAATAAGACACACATGGGATGCGTATCAAGAGTTAAGAATAACTCTTTACTCTGCCATCCATCACACACTTCGATCTCGATAACTTTGCTTAGCTACTCTTCCACATCGAACCATCCTTCCTAGACTTGTAACACAAAATGACAAAAAGTAAAGCCATGACAAGTTACAATCGAAGCATGGTGTCTATTTTACGCTTCCTGCTACCATCGGGAGGCTGTTCGTCCACTTGTTTTACCAATGGGTAAGGTTGAAATACATAGGCTTGCAGTCGATCAATCAATCGATCGACGTCTGAATCTGATTTTATGGCACGGCGAGCCTCCAGAGATATGAAGCGTTGTTCCACAGCTGAATCTATAAAAGATAACAAGCCATCATAAAAGCCATTAACATTTAATAATCCTAACGGCCTTTTCTGATAGTTAAATTTGATCCAGAATAACACACTAGAAATTCCTTCTAGAGTTTCTAGACCACCAGGTAACGCGATAAAGGCCTCAGCATTGCAAAACATGTGCCCGAAGCGTTCATGCATAGATGAAACCCTTAACTCAGTACCAAAGGTGTAGTCACTGACTCTTTTGTCGGCCAATCCTTTTATAAGGATGCCTAAGACATGGCTCTTCCCTGTAAATGCAGTTGCAGCTGCACATCCTCTTATCCCATGGATGCCCCCACCATACACCAGGTTTATTTTTCTGGCAGCTAACACCCTACCGAGTTCATTGGCTGCCTTTATGAACTCATTATCCTTCCCTAGAATGGAAGCACCGAAGACACAGATAGATTTGAATCTACGTGCCGAGGATGTTTCTCCTTCTTTTTCTACCCCAGCCATGCATGGATGATCCAATGTGAAGGTGTATTTATAGGGGAGAAATGAACAACAGAAAACGGTCAGGCGTAATAATTTCAGACAATGAAGTAAGAAAGTCCAAAAGACAAGACACGCCTGCATATACGACAGTCCTTCAGAGTAGGAAAGTCGTAAAGCCACCGATAATGAAAAAAGCAACCAGCTGGCTTTTTTGAAATTTTGTAAGCAGAGTCAAAAAGTGAATAGCGAAGATAATAAATGCATCGGCGATTGTCAAAAAGAAAGGACAATTACACCGATATTATCAAAATTATGCAGGTAGAGTCAAAAAGCAAACAGTGAATATGACAGACGTGTCAGCAGGAGAAAAGGCAATTACACCGATATTATCAAAATCACGCAGGCAAAGTCAGAAAGCATACAGTAAATATGACCGATGTGCCAGCGGGAGAAAAGAATTACACCGATATTATCAAAATCATGCAGGCAAAGTCAGAAAGCATACAGTAAACATGAGAGATGTGCCAGCGCTTAAGAAGGAGAAAAGACAATTATACCAACATTGTCAACATTATGCATGCAGGGCCAGAAAGCTAACAGTGAATATGGCAGATGTGTCAGCGAGAGAAAAGGCAATTACGTCGACATTGTCAACATTATGTATGCAGGGTCAAAAAGCTAACAGTGAATATGGCAGACGTATCAGCGGAAGAAAAGGCAATTACGCCGATATTATCAAAATCATGTATGCAGGGTCAAAAAGCTAACAGCGAATATGACAGACGTATTAGCGGAAGAAAAGGCAATTACGCTGATATTATCAAAATCATGCCTGCAGGGTCAAAAAGCTAACAGCGAACATGACAGACATGTTAGCGGGAGAAAAGGCAATTACGCCGATATTATCAAAATCATGCAGGCAGGGTCAAAAAGCTAACAGTGAATATGACAGACATGTCAGCGATTAAGAAGGAGAAAAGATAATTATGCCAACATTGTCAACATTAGGCATGCGAAGTCAGAGAGTAAACAGTGAATATGGCAGACGTACTGACAATTAACAGGAAAAATCACTAACAACAACTGTACAAATCAAAACCGTGCATACACCATTGGAAAGTAAAAAAAAGTGGTGGATTCATCAGCAATTACAAGACTAATGAATAGTGATCCTGGCTTATCCTTTCTTCTGATACTAATAACAGACTAAACACATAAGGGATCAAACTGATGAACAAGGTTACAAACTAATGAACAGGGTCGTTTAACGTCAGATTCCCAAGACGAAACACTCCTTTGCTTTGTAGAATATGTCCACTGAGGCAAGAAACATGAAGATGTCCATTAAGATGCGTCTCAAGAGTCTACTGGATATTATCCAAAGATTCTTTACTCAGTCCATCTTTAATGATTTTGTCTTCTTGCCTAGGAACATCACTCCTTCATCCTTGTTGTGTGCTATTCATGGATCAAGGTTGCTATCCAACTTCCTTACGAACTGGCAAACAGGGTCATTTAGTGTTATCTTCTCAAGACAGTGGCGCTCCTTCTCCTTGTAAAATTTGTCCGCCAAAGCGAGAAGAACACCATGAACTTGTCCACTAGGATGCGTCTCAAGAGTCTGAAGGATATTATCCAATGACTCTTTACTCAGTCCATCCTTTATGAACTGAATTTTGTCTTCCCGGTTTGCGGACACCATTCCTTTTCCCTTACATCGTGTATTACAAGTCCATCTTGCACACTTATAACAAACCTCCATCCTTTTAGCTCTTCTTTTCTTAGCATAAGAGCTTCTTCCCATCCCAGGCAGATGTTTCACTAATGAATGTTGAAAATCATCTGCTAGGCGTACCTTAGCTTCAATGATCCAACGTACATCTTCAGGGAGTCCTAGACGTGTGAGTGTCTTCATTCTTTCAAGTCGGCACTTATACATCTTCCGAAGTGCGTCTTGAGGAAGAGAAGGAAATCTGACTCTAAGCCTAGCAAGGCCTTCCTCCATTTTTGGCTCTCTGGTAAGGTGATGGATTAGGATACTCGAATAATGCTTCCCAGAGTCCTTTGAGTATGGCTTTCAAAATGAATCTTTCAGTTTGGGGAAGAAGGATGTCAGGTTGGTTACCGATTGAAACCTGAAGTGAATAGTAAGACATAAAAAGGGTAACCAGGCGCCTTTGCGTGATCGGGCTTCAGCTAGTCTACACATGCTGATGGGCCTTAGGTTATTCACTGGGCCCAAATCCAAAAATTCGGGGAAGGGGGAAGAACATGCTTAATATCACCTGAGTAACGCATGCTCAGGTCCAAACTTTAAATGACCCATTAAACAAAAGATTGAACGACAATGCATGCTTGTGATGAAATGCTCATGCTTGATGATTCAATGTTAATCAAGAGTTTTCACAGCTCCAAACTGCTTTACCAGTGATGCATTCAAGAAGGGATTTCATGTCAGGCATGGGCCTTAGGTTACTCACTGGGCCCAAAGCCAAAAATTCGGGGGGAAGAACATGTTTAATGTCAACTGAGTAATGCATGCTCAGGCCCAAACTTCAAATGACCCATTAAACAAAAGATTGAACGACAATGCATGATTGTGATGAAATGATCTTAGGTTTATGCTTATGCTTAATGATTCAATGTTAATCAAGAGTTTTCACAGCTCCAAACCACTTTACCAGTCATGAATTCAAGAAGGGATTTTATGCCAGGCATATATAGTTCAATGTCCATCATATAAAGTATTTTTCAAGCATTCCTTCTATTGCCAAAGCACTTCATCATTTTTATTTTGTGTTGAACTTGGCCACTAATATTCTTGCATTGCCTGGAGACTAAAAGTCTTGTGAAGGTTAACCTTACTTTGCTTCCTATTCATGCATATGTACAAAGACTAAAAATCTTATAAGATTAGCCTTACTTAGCCCTTTGTTAACCTTTAGGTAATGCAAACTCAAGTCGAGAAGGTTTTGTATGCAACAACAATAAGTGCCATAAGAATGCTTGGAACGCAAATGTCAAAGTTGGACATGCAATACGAAGTGAATAGCATTTTTTCACAGTGCCTAGATTAAGGTACATCCTAAGTTTCTGTTCACTCTCATGGTTTTGGACCAAAATTCTCTCTTTCAAAGGGTAGTTCTAAGGCTATTAATAGTGCGGGGTAGGATCTAGATTCCTAAAATCAGGTCCCCAAATTGCCTTAAAGGGTCAACTTGAGTGAGGGTGTTCAGGTGCCTACACGGAGACCAAGGGTCTCACGAAGGTCAACCTTACTTTATGCCCTCGCTAGCCTAAAGGTTCCTAAGAGCTCGGGTATGGAGCTCAGGGGTCATGACCTCCCCTTTTCTAAAGTGCCATGTGATGTAGGTGTACGTGTGTGTGGGGAATATGCCATCCACTCATTCACTCACAACCTGTAAAATAATCAACCAACAACCATTCCACAGATATAGCAGATAATATTATGGAAAAGTAAATTGTTTGAATTTAATCTAACAGCTTAATCCAGCATAATCAAAGAATGCAATATACAAAGTTAGAAATCCAAATCACCATTTAAAATGCCAAAATCAAAAGCCTATAAGACAAATAATCTAAACAATCGACCAAAGCATAGAAACAGAGAACAAATTGCAGCAAACATCAACCCATGTGGCCTAACCCTCTCAGGGATCCCCAGTGGAGTCGCCAAGCTGTCGACACGCGACGCGGGGCGGCGATCCCGAGGCGATAAAAAAAAAATGGTTTAGATTTAGGTGAGGTTTTAGAAAATGATTTAAAAAAATAGAGTCGCCACCGACTTAGATTGCAATGGTGAAGTCGGACACCGAATAATATGGTCTGCATTACAGAAAAATGGATTCGGGGGTTGGTTACGTGTAGGGAAGGTATTAGCACCCTACAACGCCCTTTCGGTACCACGTTGGTGTTTGCTGCTTTTGATTTCAAAACTATGCTTTGTCTTTTGTTAAATAAATTGATTTTTTGCATGTGATTGTGATTTAAGATTATTTATAACTGCCTCAATAGAGTCATGCCAGTTGACTGGCTAAACTCATGATGTAATTTTCCTCAAGATAGTTATATAGCGGCCAGTTAACTGACAACCATATTTATCTATTGTCAGGAGTTTATTTTTAATGCATTAATAGAACCATGCCAGTTGACTGACTAGGTTTGTAACAAGATTTCCCTTAGGATAGTTTAATAGCGGTCAGTTGACTGACAACTATATTTATCCATCATTAGGAGCTTCTTTTTAATGCATCAATAGAATCATGCCAGTTGACTGACTAGATTCGTAATATGATTTTCCTCAGGATAGTTCTATAGCGGCCAGTTGACTGGCAACTATATTTATCCATCGTTGGGAATTTCCTTCTAATGCATCAATAGAATCATGCCAGTTAACTGACTAGATTCATAATATGATTTTCCTCAGGATAGTTCTATAGCGGCCAGTTGACTGGCAACTATATTTATCCATCGTTGAGAATTTCCTTTTAATGCATCAATAGAATCATGCCAGTTAACTGACTAGATTCATAATATGATTTTCCTCAGGATAGTTCTATAGTGGCCAGTTGACTGACAACTATACTTATCCATCGTTGGAATATCTTTTTAAAAGGCATTAATTCATGAGACAATTTCCCTCAGGATAGTTTGACAGCGGCCAGTTGACTGGCAACTACATTTATCCATCGTTGGGATAATCAGGAATTTGAAGTTCAAGGATACTTTGAAATATGAATAATCCTCCTAAAACCCTTTATACCATTTCTTTTAATAAAATTATGACTCTAAAATTTTTTAGTATTTTTTAGTATTTTTTTTAATTTTTAATTATTATTTAATTATTTAATTATTATATTATTATATTTTATTTTCTTTTTTTTTTATTTTTTTATTTTTAAAGAAATTGGGGCATCACGGCATGGGCCAAAGCCCATGCCGTGAATTCAACAATCTCGGCTAACTTTTATTTTTCTTTCATTTTTAATTTTTTTAATCATTTATATTATATTTAAATAATGATACTAATAAATTTATGATTTTTCTTTTATTCAACTTTCAATATTTTTTGAAAAAATAGTATCAAGTTTGGTAAATCAAATGACACAATCAGAATATTTTTTCGCAAAACCAATTTTTTTCTACATTTTTTTGAAACAAAATAAAAAGACAGAAATAATACAGTTAAACGTTACATTCTTTATCCAAAATTTTTGTAATTAGTACCAAAAATTTTCTTAAAAAATGCTTGTTTCAACTGCATATTTTCTTTTATTTTTCTAAAATATTTTTTTATTTTTGAATTATTTTCAAGAGGGAAGGATTCGGTGCACCACACCCCATGAGGGGTGTGGCGCACCCTTCTCCTTTATTTTGCCTGCACTTTCACGTAAGTGCAGGCGGGGAAACGGATGGCCTTGTGCCTCCGAGACCCTCGGCCATGTTGGAAACCTCTCAACCCTCGGCGACTCCCATTGCCGTAGGTGGGTGCCAAGTCGTGGTTTGGACCACCACCGTACCGAGCAGGAGTGCCAACTAGCGCATGGGAGAAAAAAACGTAATCGCCTGTGCAACACCCATTTTGACATACTTTTTTGGTATTCTAAGTTCTAAAAATCTCAACCAACACTTACTCTAGTCCTCTAATGAAGCGATAAAGTCGTCATGAACATAGATATGAATCAACAGAGATTACAAAAGCTTGACCCAACAAGGAACAGAGGAGATGCATACCCAAAGTGAGAATGCTCCTTTGCTTCTCTGCACGGGATTGTTGGCGAGTCCAACTTCAACCAACACTCATTCCAAAGCGAGAGTGATCCTTTTCTTCTCGGCACGGGGCTGCTGGCGAGTTAGGAAATCCGTCTCCGTGATCAACTTCAATTTCCTCTGCCACCCTCTGTTTGGTCTTTTTTTTTTCTCTGAATCTCTTCTCTCCCTCTTGCCCTCTCCGAATCCGTCCTCCTCCGATCAAGACGCTTCTCTTCTTTCTTAAGAGGTGGAGGTGATGGTGAGCAAGCGTGCGGTGCTGAGTTACTTCTGTTTGAGAGTGCTGGTCAATGGGTAGCTGTATCCGAAAGTCTCCTTCCCCTCTCTTTGACTCTTCATTTTCTTTCTTTCACACTTCTTTTTCTTTTGTTTTCTTTTTTCCTTTTTTTCTAATTTTTAATTTTATATTTATTTTTATTTTTATTTTTAATAATTTTTAAACAATATTATTTACATTTAGGACCCAAAAATATCTTTAAATTTTTTATTTTTGCTCAATTATTTTTTAGAAAAATATATATTCAAGTAAGATAATTTTAGAACTTATGCATGGGTCCACTTTAATTTTTAAGGTCCGGACAAAATTAGGTGTCTACAGTTAGTATAATGAATTATTTTGGTGCTTATACAAAAAATCATATCCATCATATGTAGTCATGTGTTTTGGTCCGGAGATACGGTGAATCATGTTTATAAGTAACTAAGCTGGACACAGTTTTTGTAAAGATAAAGCAAGTCCCATATCCCAATTCCAGATATGCAACAAAAGGTTAAGTAAGTAGGCTGGATCACATGCTATCATTTGCCTCTACAATCTAAAAAAAAAAAAAACTATGAACAATTTAAGAAAAGAAAATTATAGTGAAAACAAAAAATTTGCTGCGTCACTGTCTACAAAGAAGGAAACGAAGAAAACGAAAGCAAAGCCAAACTTGTTATGATTGTTGGCCAGACCTTCGTATTTTTTACGCGTCCCTGCTGTCTCCAAGCCAATTTTAGCATCCCTATTTGGGAAGAAAAGTCATACCTAATTGGAAATAGCTGTCCGAATTTGTTACTCTTATTAGTAAATGATGGGATGTAACTCTTTTAACATAAAATCACATTAAATCTCAGCTTCGACCAGACAAATGGCTGGCGTCGCTCACGGAGACATGCTGGACTCTCTCACATAATTCGCACACCATCAGGCATCAGCAGAAGATGATTTGATGGCCCATGCATGCCTTAATATTGCTTCTCATTTCTAGTGTGATCTCTGAGAAAACTAGCTTCACTTTTCTAACATGCTCTTCCGCCAAAACCATACAACCTTTTCTTAGTTTAATACCTCTTTTTGTCTTTACATTTCTCTGTTTCTTAATTTACTCATAATTATTTCTGCTCATAATTCTAAGACAGTGGGCAAATCTTTTCAGTATCTATTTAGACGTGAAAAGCGTAGCACTAAATAATGGAACAACATCAAACCTTTTCATTGACCAGCGGCGCAGACAGGAATCTTAACGTCCAATGTATGTAGACATACGTGATACAACAATACTCTTGTTTTTTTTTTAAAAAAAGTTTTTCTTTTTTACACTTGTTTAATGGCGAAATGTTTGTATATAATACTTCTATAAATGTCATTAATCCAGCTTCCTCTCAATTCCCCTTTTTATTTCATTTATTTCTATCATACAGCATCGTTATATTTCTCCTAATTCTCTCTCTCTCTCTCTCTCTCTCTCTCTCTCTCTCTCTCTCTCTCTCTCATTGTCTAATATCACGTTAATTTTCAAATTTGCCCAAAAAACGTAATTTGAATATATTTTACATTTGAAATGCAACTAGTTATGATGACATTTTCACATGTGAATCAATTATGTAGCCTTTTTTTAATAATTCATTTCCAATTCTTGTTATAATGCCTAGTGGATGACTCTTAACCTATATATATATATATATATATATATATATATGTATATATATACACACACACTAATTTTATTAATTATGTAATTTTTAAAAATTTAATATGCAGTAGTGTAAGTTTGTATGTAATAACATAATAAATGTTATATTAAATACTTAGTAAAAAATAAATGTTAAAAATTGTATAAAAAATAAGTATAGAGTTTAAGTTCAAATGAGAGATTTTTATAAAATTTTCATATTTAAAATTAAATTTGTTAAATCTTATAAATTAAATTATCCATGAGCATTTGTTATCCCATAATTTCGTGAAAGCTTGAATGTTCAGTTCAAATAACACAAGAAATAAGATTTGTAATGAATAGAGACAATAGTTTAAAAGCTTTATTTTTAATAAATTTTTTTTAAATTTCTAAATTATTTTAATTTATAATAAAATTTTATTTTGATAAATAAAAATAATTAAAATTAGTTTTTATTATTTAAATGAATTTAATTGTATTTAAACACATAACAAATAGAGTGAAATTACGAATTCCATGAAAAAAAAAAAATCATACAATAGAGTTTAATTTTTAATAAAATCATTGATTAAAATTATGACAATTTTAATTTATAATAAAATATTATTTTAATAAATATGATTTTTCAAAAGTTATTATATGTTTAATGTAGATATAATAATTGCTATAATATTTTACTTAAAATACAATAAGTGTTAGAAATATTTGATAAAAAAATTTTAAATGTTAAAATAACTTTCTTTTATGAAAATCATATTTTAGTGAATAAAAATTTTTTATAAAAGTATTATAGACAACAAATATTTCCAATTTACACATTTGTATATATATATATATATATCTAATATAGATATATACAATTTTTTTAAATTTAATCATAATATTATTGACAGGACAAATAGAAAGGTGTGTGTTGAATATTTACTAACTGTGGAAACAACAGATGCAGATGGAAAATCACGGTGGCTAGAAATGGTGGGAGACTTGTAAAATAGGTGAGTGTGTGGGACTAGCAAAGGAAGTATCAAGTGTGATCTAATAATAAAGGATTTTTAGATAATATATCAGAGCGAACTATTCTTTTCCCTTTTATTAAAGATAATATATAAGAGAATTTAATTTTAGATTTTTTTCTATCACATTTATATATAAAAAAAAAATGTCATTATACAAGAATGATATGTAGTATAACGAATTAGTCACCTTATAATAATTATCCTTGTTTGCTGAACTATATCTACATTCATATATGTCTCTGTTGATGTCATTAGGTTTGGAGCATTTTGGTGTCCGTGATACCCATATTATAAATTTTGTTAGAGCTAATCTTCAGCCAGGTGTATAAAATATATATATGTATATATATTTTTTCAATAGAGATAAAGCTAAATTAAAGTCAATATATAAGTGATACTCAGTTGTTATCTTGAGTCTTTAAATTTAATTTGAATTTAATATTTTATGTGTTTTAAATGATTTATTACTCATTTATTGGTGCAATGGAAGCTATTTACATTTTAAGAGATTTTCAGACAATTTATTAATATATATTTGAGTTTAAAATTATCTTTATTAAAAAAAGTTTATTGTTAATAACTTCAATTTTAAAAAAGATTAGTCTCATATATAAAAAGTAAAAGACACTTTTGGAAAAATTAAAAGTAATATGCTATTATAAATAGCTAAGTATACACTGAGATGAAATAGGATCAAGGTTATCTTCATGTATTAGTTATGTTCATAATCACCACTCCAAATGGGTAACTTAATTAACACAATGATTGCGCTACATTATTTTACTAACATTATTCTATGCTTAACTTAACATAGTTAATATGAGCACCTCAAAATTATTTGATAATTACAGATTTAATTCTTAAAAAAACTTTTGAGTTAGCAATTTATAACATCACTCATTATAAAAAGGTTTAAGAATGTTCAAGTTGAAATACTCAAAAGGTTCGTACTTGGATGAAGATACATTATGGTTCATTCAAAAAATAAAATTACTCCATAATTCATTAATATAATCTTTTTGTCTTTTAATCAATTAATTGATAACATGTGATCAATTTAACAGAAAATTAATAAGCTCCACCTACCTATATAACGTAAACCACAAAACTAGCCTTAATTATCATAAGCACCTTGCTTCCTCTGTCAGCTATGAGGTTTCAACTTCCGAGGGAAAAAGGTCACAGAAAGATACCGAACTCTATTTTCAGGTTCAAACAATTGCAAAGTGAATCACCTTTCTCTCTCACCAACCCTATTTCATTAAAATAAGTGAGAATTAACATTTTTTTTATAATTTATACATAAATGATCATATGATAGTATTTGAATTGAATCGATTAAAAT
Organism: Dicorynia guianensis; assembly: GCA_037013595.1. Classification (NCBI taxonomy): domain Eukaryota; kingdom Viridiplantae; phylum Streptophyta; class Magnoliopsida; order Fabales; family Fabaceae; genus Dicorynia; species Dicorynia guianensis. Next base: position 14,130,892 of record JASUAB010000002.1, on the reverse strand, counting down.
AAATGTTGTTGAATTCAAATATCATCGTATGATAATTTATGTATAAATTATAAATACATTTATAATATTATTATTTCTCAGTAAATTAATAACCCAAGATAAGTTAAATGGTCAAATCTTAATCGTGCCAATTTTGGTTGATTTACAAACTAATGTAAAATGAGTAATCACGCGGGAGCACAGCATTTTAAATTAAAAATTATTGTTTTTTTTTTACTAAGAAAGGTACATTATGAATAATTTTTCTTTTTTTTTTATAAATTAAAATTTATAAAAATTATACTAAAAAATATAAATTATTAAATTTATATTTCAATTATAAAAATTAACATCACAAAATATCTTTGATTTAACATGAATTTGTAGTCAACAGGACTCGTCTTAGCAGCAACTGAAATTGACCGCGTTCAACGATGCGTTAGCTGGCAACTTTTATAGGTAACCAATTAAGATAAGATAACCAGGGTGGATGCCAGATGGCCTTGCCCATTTCCGCTGGAATCACCGCATGCATTGATTAGAAGAGCTGCTATGAACAATATTAATTATTGTTGAGTCTTGGTCAACTAATTAAGTACACCCAAATATGGTATTCATTCTTAATTTCTTTTTTCCTGAGGGCTCATGATTATGAGGATTTCATGTGACAAATTTATTGCCATCTATTTAGATTTTAGACAAATTAAAATATAACACATATCACATGTTTCGAAGAGATGAAAAAAAATTATAATATAAATTATTATGTAGATTTAAACAAAAATAGATAGAGAAAATTATAAATAATTTTTAATTATAAATTTTTTATTTTTATGTAAAATATAATCTCAATTTGAAAAAAAAAATTGTAAATAATATTTTATTCTAATAAAAATCTTTTCAAGATTAAAGTCATTAGTATGGAATTCTTATAAAATATAATTAACTTTTCATGAATTAACAATTTATTATTTTTGTTATTAATATTTTTACTAGCCTGAGGTGGTCCAATCAAAATCTTTTAAAGCTTGTACGTTTCTCCAACTCATTTGATGCCACGATGCTGAAGATAAGACCAAAGTTGTCGTATAGATTGAAGAATCCCTTCCCTGCTAAACCACTTTCCTTGCTCTACTCAAACATCCTATTTTCTTGCCATGACGCCTACAACTTTTGCTGCTAGTTGGTAACCAGATCAACAAGTAACTCACACAATGCTGCTAGCTGCAATAACGGGTCAGAAACCCGACAACTATCCGGGTTACCCGACGCGGCAACAGCTGTTAACTTTGACCCGAAAGGGGGTTGGCAATTTTAAACGTTTTTCTTTTATTTATTGTTATTGAAAAAAGAAAAGCCGCGCGGTAGTGGTGGGACCCATGGAGAGAGACAGCAAGAGAGAGTGGGATAACCGCCCGCCACTTTAGGCCACAGGTTTCCGGTACCTCCCCTCCCCTTCTTTTCATAAAATTGATATATTTATGTATATAAAAATAAACTAAATAAAAAATTAAATTTTAAAAAAAATAAAAATATAAAAAATATACATACATAAAAACCTTTCATATGAATATAACAAAGTTGTGATTTTTCGGTCCCGCTCTCTCTTTCCTCATAATATATTACGAAAATTAGTTATTAATTTATAAAAATCATAATGAGAAAATTTCTTGTTCTCATATTGTTTTTTCGCTTGTTAAGCAGGGATTTACTTATCATAAGTTACTTAATCATCATTATCTAGTGTTTAAATATTTTATTTAATTTCTTTTTCAAATTATACAGTTAATATTTAATTTATTTTTCATAATAGATAACCTCAAATTTAATTCTATAGCAAAAATAATTAACTATCCCATTCTCTCCCAATCTAAATCCCCAAAAAAAAAAATTGTATATTTTAGTTATCTATAATCTATACTAACATTATACATGCCATCCATCTTTTATTATTATTATTTTTTTTTTGTTATATTTTTTTTTCTTTTTAAGATACCTGAAAAGCTGTATCCTATCTCAAATCATATATTTTTTTCTTCGTTCCCCTTTTTTTTATGATTTCGTTTAACAAAAAAGATCTAAAAAAGTTAAAAATAATTACAAATTATTTACATATGTAAAGTGCTCATAAATGCATATTGTGAAAAAAAAGTTAAAAAATATATAAAATTTATTTATATAATGATCACTGAAAATTCAGTCATTTCAAACTTTATTATTTGATAAATAAAAGCAACTTTTGTGATGATAACTTATCGTACCAATAACTCAATAACCATGGATCTGAAATAGCAGTTGTATATTTTTGGTGGCTAAAAATTAATGCAAATGTATTCTTTTATTTTTTATATACGGCTTTATCTAATAAGGAAGATGCTAGAAAGTAGAAGCTCCAATGGAGAGGCTCTGTGTACTGCAAACTGAGTCATTTCTATCATTCTTTATTATCGGCAACTAAAAAAATTTATGTGATAATGACTGTAGGAAGACCCAATTATGATAACTATAAAAAGTTTATCATTTTTTGGCCAAAAGCATATAAATTTTCAATTAAAAATGCGTAGAAAACAGAAGATAATATAAAATTTAAGTAAATTCTATTTTTTATTTTTTAATTTTAGCTGAAGGAAAAAAATATTTTCATTACAACTAATTAATACTATTTTGATAATAAATAATATAGATGTGTTAAATTAATTAAATTTTATAATTTAATTTATAAAATTTAATAAATTTAATAATATAAATTAATAAAAATTATTATAATTAGACTGTCTCATATATTTATGAGTAATTTAATTAAAAAAGAAATAATAATAGTTAAAGTGGACCACGAAAGGAAATTAAAAAAAAAGGGACCATTAAATAGCAAAGAGGAATGCAATAATGGACACCTAAGCCAAAATCCCCATGGTTTTTCGTCCATGTCCAACTCCATCTTTCGCAGAGGTTTCGTACAGTCAAAGAGAAACCCACGTGGCAGGAACTACCTCCAGAGAGGAAGTTTGGGGTTAAGGATGACTCGGTAAGTAACAGGGTTTTGGGAGTGACCTGCTATTGCCGGAACAGTTACCGCTTTTACTGGCCAGTCCGGTTCTGTGGTCAAAAAAACTTTCAAGGCATAAAGGGTTTAAGCCACTGTTGCGTGGTTTTTGTCCAAGTTGCGTTTTTGTCCTCTACAATTAGCAATCTCTTGGAGAGAAAAAATGTTAAGAAAAAAAGAAATTATAGGGAAGGAAAGGACAGAATTTGGTGTTTAAGATTTCAAATTCCCATAGATCTCTTGCATTCTCTTGCACTTCCCGGGTTTTGATTTTCTCTGGAGTTCGTACATTTTCCCGAGAAAATGGTTTTCCCCGGAAATTTCGTTACTTGATCATAAATTTATTTTCGGATCCTTGCCCGAATGGCGTTTTTCAAGAGGTGAGTTAGAAGGGTTGCTTATTCCATGTTAGATATTTGAATTGTTGGGTTCTTTTCTCTGTTTTCTCGCTGCGATCTCAGTTTAGCGGGGTTTTAAGGAAAATTTTGCTTGAATATTGCATAGTTCTGGTTGAATTTTACTTCATCAAAGATGCAGAGAATAGAATTATGGTGACTTATCACGCAATTTGAAGAGTTTTCTACAAATTATGGGATTGGGTTTGTGCTGAGATCCGATCATTGAAGTTAGGCTATGCTTACTCTGAACTACTGTTTCTTAATTCATTTCTAATTTTAAAATTTTTATTTTTGTCGTGCGATTTTTTTTTTTTTTTAATTTCAATTGGGGTTTCTGCAGATTTCTGATTTGGCCAGAAATTTTGTGTTTTAGAGAGCATATGAGCGTGGAGAATCAGAATCGAGTTGTTTAGTGTTGATCTCGTGGATTAAATATCGAACAACCAGATGCAGCCTATAAATTTTTCTGGGTGTGCCTTGTGTTGACTTTAATGGTCCTGCCATTTAAAGAGTGTGTTTCTATGTTTTGTTCAAACTTGAGGTGCCTGCAATCTAAATGCGATTCTTTATTTTGCGGAACATTTTGGCCAACCCTGGAATTGGATTTGTTTCCTGCAGTTCCATGGCTGGAGTTACACTCCCATGCAATTCATCTATCTATGTTAACATTGAGCAACTGATTTCTAGCCCGTTTGGCTTGTGAACTTTGATTTGATCAATTTCCTGTTTTTATTTGTTGATTGCTGAGATGTGGATTTGTGATTTGTAATTGCGGTTTATTTGTGGGAGATTTTTAGAGTTCTTTTAAATTTTGCGTTAATTATTGTTTGTGTTCATTTTGGACAGTAATCATGGTACACTAATCATATTTTTTATGCCTTTTCTGCCCAAATTTGTTACTCTTAACGTACCCCTACGTTTTTCTCATTTATTTTGCTAGCATTTCCGTGACAAATAATATGTCGTGAATCTTCCTTTTTGCCTCCATCTTGTAAATAATTGGTGTTGTGTTAATAATTTATGGCAAATTTCTTCTAGTTTTTTTACTAAATTTGTTGGATTGCATTCCTTTTGTGTTGGAGTATATGAACAATTAAGAACCGATAAATGTTTGGCATAAAGGAAGCTTTTGTATTATCTACTACCTTGACAATGTCGCAACTGTTTTATGACACTGGTGATATTGGTGGAATTTTAGTAGCTGATTACTGGCTGATGTTACATTCTGGATCATTCCTGCAGATTCTCTTTTATAATATGTGTAATCTAGCGGAGTAGTGAAAATTAACTTGAGGCATGGGTCTTTTGGTATTATGTTACGGTGACAAGGATCGGTGTACTGATGCTTCTGGTTAATTAATGTGCTATATATGTCTACGCTATGGTGTGTAAGAAGAGGCTATATTATGGAATCAATGGCTTTCAGGTCCCATTCATACCTAGAGCTCCTAGATCTGCAAGAGTAAGTGCTGGTTACAATGATGGCAATTGTTTTGATCTCTTACATTTTTGTGTTTTGAACTTTATTCTAATTGCTTAAGTTTGATAATTTTTTCAGAGAAGGGGTCCTTTTAAGAAAGCAGCTGATGATGGACAAGCTTGTGCTTTTGAACTACTGGCATCTTTAGCTGGCAAGTTGTTGCAGGAGAGTGAAAGTTCTTCTGCTTCTAGCAATGCATCTGAAGGAAATCATCAGCCAGCCTTTGGCCAGGGTATTACTGAGCAGGAAAGGCAAGTTGAACTTAAACCAGTGATAACAAAGGGATTTAACCAGGGGAATTGTACAGAGAGTATTTTTATGACTGAAGTGGCCTCGCAAAAGGCTAGTCAGAAATTTCTAGTTCATGCAGAGTGTGATGCCATACTAGAACGCACTTTAGGTAATAATAATTCTGATTGCTCGGAGAAAGTTGAAGCTGATGTGAAGTCTGAAATTTGCAAATTGGAGAATAAATTTGGAAATTATTCTAGCAGATTAGCAGAAGGACCCCAAAATTTTAGGGAGTATTGTGATGGTCATATAAAGAAAGGATTTAGACAACAGCAAGATGCTGGGAGTTCAGGCATTGAGGGATCAACTTTGGTTAATATACATAGTTTGAAGGATCAATTGGAATTGTGTGTTAACTCTCCTGCACTAATTGACTCAAGTAATGTTAGATCTGCATTTTGTAGGGAATCTTTTCCCAGTGCTTCCTTTTCCAGGCATAGGAATGATATTAAGTTAGGTCATAGAGATGATGATGAAAAATTTTTAAGGTGCAATAAATATGGCACCAAGTCAAAGGCTTTAAGGCCTCCACAACGAACTGTACACCAAAGAATCAGGAAGCCGATGACTTCTAAATACTGGAAGGTTGCTCCAAAATTGAAGGATTGTGAACTTTCTAGATCTGGTAAGGTGGCTTACAAATTGTCACTTACCAAATTTTGTATTATGATGCAATTTTTTTTTTGGTTTTAGTTTTATTTTTTATTAACTGAAAGTAATATGACTTTGTAGATCTGGGAGGAAAATCTTTTTATCGTAAGTGGAAGACTTGTTGGAGTTTTAAAAGATGTCAGCGTGACACTCTTTTCAAGAGGAGGAAATTCTTTGACGGGAATTCTATGGTAACTTCTGATGGATGGTTTAGTTGTGAAAGTGTATGTAATTCACCTGAGAAAGGAATGGATGCAGATAACCCTAGCTCATCTGAGAAGCTGCATATATCTAAGGATTCTCATGGTAACTAATTCTTTGATGTTTATTCATTGTTTATGCTGGATTGCTCTTTGCATCTATTAGGGGTTTATGTGCTGTGTATATCTCATGAACAGTGAAGTTTAGCATCAAGTCATTCAAGATACCTGAGCTTTATGTTGAGGTTCCTGAAACTGCAACTGTTGGTTCACTAAAGGTACAATTACAGAGATAGCTTTAGCCAATATTAATGTTGCCAGGAAGCCTCATTTGCACTTTGAAGTGGCCATCACTTTAGTGTTATTCTATTCATAGGCCTGTTATAAGACTGATCTTGCTATGTTATCTGTATATTTCACCTTTGCCTTGTAAGCTCATAGTGATTGCAGATTATTGCTGTTTCCACTTTGGTTCCTTCTTCCTTTTTTGTCCTAAATATTTGCATTTGTTGATTCTCCTCTGTAACAGTAGTATCTTTTTAACTTATCCCAAATGACTGTCTTGTCTGGCTCTAACTTCTGCTATATTTTTTCTTAACAAATTTTTGTAGAGGACAGTTATGGAAGCGGTGATGGCTATACTTGGAGGTGGAGTGCATGTTGGTGTTCTTCTTCAGGGGAAAAAAGTTAGAGATGACAGCAGAACTCTTCTGCAGACTGGTATATCATGTAAAGGAAATTTGGATGCCCTTGGTTTCACGTTGGAGCCCTGTTCTATACAAGCTTCGCCGGCTGTATGTGTTAGTGATCCTTCTTCTCAGTGTGAAACATCCTTACCTACTAGGTGAGGGAAACTTGACAATTATGGTGCTTTTTCATCAACATAGTTGATTCATGAAAACGCAGTTGTTAACTCATGATGTTGGCCAAGCATGAATTTATTGGGAAGAAAGTAATTTGTCTCTGTTTTTGGTCATTAATTAAATTTGTTTTTGTTTCATCTCTATTCAGTTGAACGTTCAGTTTATTATTGTTGTATCTAAAATCATTATTTGATTTATCTAGGTCCTCAGAAACTCCTGTTTTAGATTCAGGGATTACCGATGCCATAAATGACTCCTTGCCGACAAATACAAGCTACCTAGTTGAAAGTAACCGCAAGTCCATTTCTTCTCCGACTCAGACTGATGCTATAGCTGACAATTTAACACCAGATTCCGGAGCACTAGTTGTTGTTCCAGCTAGGAATACGGAAGCATTAGCTGTGGTTCCTGTGAGTCAGAAAACTAGGCGCTCTGAGCTTGTACAGCGTCGAACTAGGAGACCCTTTTCTGTCTCGGAGGTTGAAGCACTTGTGCAGGCAGTTGAGGAACTTGGAACTGGAAGGTTTGGTGTTATGAATGTCTTTATTCGCTACTGTCTGCATATAGACAGGAAAACTGGGTTGCTGATAATGTTTAAACCATGCAGGTGGCGAGATGTTAAGTTGCGTGCTTTTGAGAATGCAGACCATAGAACTTATGTAGACTTGAAGGTGCATATTTTTCCCTCTTTTGGTTATATTGATACTTTTTTCAACTAGGGGCTTACATAGCTAATAATTAGAATAGCGATTTACTATGAAAAATGATCTGGAGTTTTTGGTGGCTACTTTGGAAGTTGTTTCTTTGCTTTCAATAATTATACATGGCCTGTCTGACCATATTTGCTGATTTTATCCTTCCTGTTTGATTGTAAGAAATTTGTTTCTTTTTTGGTTAAAGCAAGATTCTCATTTGATGAGGATACTATACTCATTTTGTTTACATAAATTTTCTAAGTTTAAGGATATCAAAAAGTTTATGTTTGGGTAGGATAACGCGAATCATGTCAACAGCATTATGCATGCTTCTTTAAATTATGAAGTTCTCTCTTAGTTGCATTATTAAGATATGGTTCACAGTACAGAAACAATTTTTATTGAATGTCATCATTTAGAATCAAAAGAATACGGTAGTCATGTCCTCACAAAAAAAAAAAGGGTAACTGGCAATCATTTTCATTAACACTGGCATATTCTGCAATGCTAGTATCTGCTCCCCTTAGGTTGTTTCATAATTTGACCTATTGGTGTGCAGGATAAATGGAAAACCTTGGTGCACACTGCAAGAATCTCCCCTCAACAAAGGAGGGGAGAGCCAATGCCCCAGGAGCTCTTGGACAAAGTGTTGGCTGCTCATGCTTACTGGTCTCAGCATCAACCCAAGCAGCATGGCAAGCACCAAGCTGGAACTATGAAGATCACAGAAGGCTCAGCTGATTGACACAGTGTTGAAGGTGTCCAACCACTTGTGATGATGTAAAAAGTTAATGTTGACGGGAACTGGGAAAAACAAACATGTAAATGTGATTCAGTTTCATGTAATATTCTCACACCAAATTCATTGCCGGCCTCTAATTGCATTCTGGTTGGCATTTGTAAATGATTTGATGCAATAAGATTGTTCTAACAAGAACTTACTGCGTTCTTTGATTTTTTTATTCAATTTTCATTGTAAGTAGAAATGTCAAAAGAACGCAACAGGGCAACAAATAAATAGGAAAATGCTATAGTTACTGTCTTTTATTCTTTAACATGAATTTTCCTGTTTCCTGACAAATGCATTTTTCGCTTTTATTTAAGAATTTAAAGATCTTGTTAATTAAATTTTTGTTTGGTGATGAGCGAAGTCAATTGGGGTTTCATTATTGAATATTTAAGTAATTGCAGCAAAATAATTATAAAAAGCCGAATATCCCTACCATTATGCAATTTATGGGTTTGATGGGCAGATCTTGAAAGAGAGAATAGACAAATTGCACAAGGGCAGGGCCCAACGCCATTGTCATGATGATTACGATCTGAAACTGTGGGGCTGCATTCACTTTTAGTGACGAAGATGAGCGGAGTGAAGACGAAGTGGAGTTGGCATCCAGGGGCGGTGGTGAAGAATATTCTTTTATCTTTTGTGATCCCTATCCTCAACCTCACGAGTCACGAAGCACCATGTGCTCTTAATAAATTTCTTGCTTTAAAAAATATGATTATTTTCTTTTTGTTTTTTATTTTCTGACAGATCTTTACTATAAAATCATAAAATTTTAAATTTATTTTTTTTAAAATAAATTATTTTAATTGTACTTTTATTTTAGATTTCTTACACAATCTTTTTATTTTTTTTAAAACTTATGTTAACTTATATTTTTTATATTTTATAAATCACACATAAATTTAATTTATTATAAATTATTAAAAATATTTTTAATTAAATAATAAATTTATTATAATTTATCAAAAATATATTTACTAATTGAATAATAAATTTTTTTTCTCAAATTTTTTTTTTTATTTTCACTATAAAAATTATTAGATATGAATCTTTTTATAAGTTATGAACTTTATAAAATAAAAATATTAAAAATATGTTTATAATAATTTTTTTCTTATTTTGTGTAAAATATTCAAAATGAAAAAATATTTTTAATATTTTTTGTATTTTGTAAAAAGTTCATAAATTATAAAAAAAAAAAAAAACTCATACGAAAGGGGAACCAAACATGAATTGTATGAGTAAAAAATTTTATTACTCAATTAATAAAAATATTTTTAATAGGTTATAATAGATTTATTATTTAATTAATAGTATTTTTGATAATTTATAATAAATTAAATTTAAGTGTAATATATTTATAAATATATAAAAAATAATGTAAATTTTAAAATAAAAAATTTTATGTAAAAAGCTCAAAACATAAGAGAGCTAGGGGTAGTTTACGTTATTTCATTGTCCTTCTTTACGTCAAATAGTCAACCCTTGTAACTTTGGCTATGAAAAAGGGGTTTGCTATCTTATCCCTTTATTTTTTTACTCAACTTAAAATTTTCACATGAAAAATATATAATTAATCATAGCATATACTTTTATAAAAAAATATGATTGAATATATAAAAAGGGGTTGGAATAAAAAGGAATAGAAAATAAGATAGTAATTTTTTTATAAGATAATACCAAATCGGAAGAGAGAGTATAAGATTAGGAGAGTAAGATAGCAAGTGCATATGTGAGAATTTAAAAATATATATATCTCAGTAATGACTAAAAACTTATAATTTTTAGTTAGATATTTTATTTGTTGTAAGTTATATCATATTTTTTTTAGATAATAAAGAAATTGTATAACTTTTGAGAAAACAAAAGAATCAAACTGGAGGATCAGGGAGGAAAGACCGACTCAATGCCACTGAGCTATGGCTCAAGTGGCAAGTCATATCATATTTATTGTGACTTGTTCTAAAGTGTAATCTTCGCTATATAGTTTAAAGCTCTAATTGGTGGTCAAGATAAAATTAATATCATAAGAGTAAGAATGGATATAGGTTTGAGAAGCTCACGTTCTATCTTTATAAATATAATTATTTATACTTTATAAATATTATAAACTATCAAATTTTGTATCAATGTATGCACTTAACACTTTATAAAATACATCATACATTTGAGGTTTAATGTACTTACACTTTGCATTAAAGAAATAGTTCTCAAGTTATTAGGTATTCTCTAATGATAAAGAGTTTAGTTAATATTATATAAAAATATAGGTTTAAATTATGTCTGCCCGTTTGCACAAAAAAATGGCTCTGCCTCTTAAAACAATTAATAAAGCAAGAGATACATTTAGTTAGCACTTTGACAAGATGATATGAGTATCTTTTCTTTTTTTTTTTTTGGGTAGCATTTTGAATAATTTTGCTTTAAAGGGGGAGACTAATTTTGTATGAAATTGTAGAACAGTTTAACATCTTTCATTAAAGATAACTCCAAAATCAAAATTTATACGTATAACTTATTATAAAGTAATTTGAAATACAATTGATTGACACTGCACCAACTGCTTGGTAGTGTGATGATATAAGTATGTTTAAGCATGAATGAAATGAACTGAATGTGTTTCACGCATTTGATTATTCTGTGAGCAGTCATAGAAAAGTGGCCACATTCATACTTGTACATAAAAGCTAGTTAGCACCTTATGTATTGTACGGATAACAATATAACATCATAACAAAATGAAAGAAAATTGACAATATAACTACTTAGGAAAATTAAATACCTAAATTTAAAGAAGAAATAATCTAATTAAATAAACCCTTCTGAATGATCATAGTATAACGAAGTATAAATGTAGGTTCAAAATTTAGTTGTATTACACAGTTCACAGCAAAAAAGAGAAGAAATCCTTGTATGCTATATTTATATATTTACTTCTAGTCTTGATAGAAAATTGACCAAAATTTATTCAATTAAAAGGAAAGGAAAATAGAGAATGGTCAAGGCTTATAATGAAATCTTCAAATTAATATGTGGTCATCATAATCTGGAAATTATAAATTTTAACATGTAATAACTTCTTAAGGCTATTAAGCACAGAACTGATAATATATTTTAACATAAAAAGAATAATAAAGATATCAAATAATGATAAAAAGAAAGAGAAGATCCTCTTGTTTGTAACCACAACAAATTACCTTTGTGAATGCTATTACAAGAATTGCTGGAACTTGCTGTCTTACCAAAAATTTGCTCTTGAAATTATTCATTAAATTTTAAGCAAACCAAACTCAAATTGCAATATATGTAAATATTTATAAAATTGAGCAAATTATGAATGGATAAATATACTGATCATGATCCTTATATGATTTTATATTGTGTCATTATTTATTGTAGGAAAAAAAATTTTTTTAGCAATTAATCAATAAACTTATTTGACTATCAATTGTAATATAATTAATACATATAACTCATAAAAAATGGAACTTTCATTTTGTTATTCCATTGTTTATGGAACATTTAGTGATAGACAATTTTGATTTCATAAATTTAGCAAAAATTAATCAAAATTTCCTGTATTTATTAAAAGCATTGAATGTCAAAATCAGTAACTTTTTTTTTTTTATCATTTTAAATCATTTAATGCTAATAAATTGGACTTACAAAATCAGTAACCTTTTTATTTCTCCATTAGTTATGAAGAATTTATGATGGATAATTTAAATTTAAATAATTTTTGCTTTTTATTTCTCTATTAATGTCAGTAAATCATAATTTTAGTTATTTTTAATTTTTAATATGCTTTATTTATTTGAAATTTATTTTTAAATTATAGTTCTTGTGATAGTAACATGTATAAATATTTATTATAATAATAAATGTTAAAAGAATACTTAAAGGTTCTATTTTTAACAAAAAGGCAGGTAATAAAGCTGTAGCATTGCTCCAAACTGTTATAACCATAACTAATAATGGGGCCTTCAGTTAATTAATTTATCTTAATTTTGTAAGCGCTTGAGAAGTTTGAGTTAAGTATGGTTCATAATAACTTTAGTGGTAACCATTAGAAACAAGACCTTGATTTAATCTCATATTTACTAATATGCTAGAACTTAAGCTTAATGCTTGATGTCTTCATTTTTCATTACATAATTTTTTTTTCTCACCAAGTTGAAAGCCACATATAATGTATGGTTATTTCAAAAATCAAAATTTTTATTTTCTCCTTATACTTTATATTAAAATAAAAAAGTAAATTGTAAAAACTAATCTAAATATTAAGAGAGGATTAATATTTGTACGATCTCTTTTTAGACACTTGCTTCACACAGAAATAGTTATAATTTTTTTCTTAAAAAATGTTATACAATAAATATTAACAGAGGATTAAATTTTGTACGATCTCTTTATAGACACTTTCTTGATGTGGTTGTTCCCTCTCTCATCTCCCCTAAAGGCTTCGGCCCCTTAACCACCAAAAATAAAAAAGAAACAATGTGTGAGTATCATTTTTTATGTTAAGACATGTATGAATTGACAGTGAGAACAACTAACCTAGTCACATTATAATATATTAAATGCGACAATGTAATCAATACAATAGTAAAATATCCAATTGTCTTTTATAATGATAACTATAACATTATTCATTGAAAGTGAGGAGACTTTTGATCTTTTTATTTTTTTTAAAAGAATAATTTAATTTATTAATTTTTAAATTAAATAATTTAATCTTTTTACAATTACAATTAAGATAATGTAATTTTTCACATACCAAATACTCTTTTATTGGTATAAAATAGTTTACTAATAGTGACTAAAATTTTATTTTTTTATTGTAATGTAATATAATTATTATGTAAATTTATCTCTTAATTAAAACTAAAGACTTGATAAAAAAAATTATTGAGATACATAAAATTAGAACTTAAAACTTAGTTAAAAAAAAGATAACTTCACACAAGATGAAGAGTATTGAAATTCTTAGAGTAAAAATAAAGTCTAACTAGCTAACCAAGTCATGTTGAAAAAAAAAAACTCTAATGGATAAGAAACTAATGGTGTGATTGCTTTACCTATTTTTTGTTTTCATTGAAAACGGCAGTGAAAATGCATTTAATTATAAAAAAGTAAAAATATTTGTTAAAAAAGGTTTTTTAAAATAAAACAAATTTTAAAATCAATAAAAATAATATTTTATTATTTTTTTAATAAAATTTTAAAAACAAAACACATAAATTGAAATATAATGGCAATTTTAAAATTATTATGTAAAATAAATTTTAAAATTTAAAACTTTAAACTCTAAATCATAAATTTTAAATTTTAAATTTTTAAACCCTAAATCCTAAATCTCGTAACCTAAAACCCTAAAATTTTAAACCCTAAGATCTTAGATCCAAAACCTTAAACCCCCAAAATTCCATAACTCTAAAATTATAAACTCTAAAATCTTAAAAACTTAAACCCTAAACGCTAAACTTGAAAACCTAAAATCTAAAAATCCTGAACTTCAAAATTTCAAACCTTACATCATAAAGCCTTAAATTCTTAAACCCCAAAACCTTAAACTTAAAACCCTCAAAATCTAAACTCTAAACCTCAAAATACAAAATCTCAAATATCAAAACCTAAATTCTAAACTTTAGACCCTAAATCCTCAACTCAAACTTTAAACCCTAAAATTTAAATCTTAAACTTTAAATCAAATGTATTTTCATTATTTTTATTTTTTAAAAATAGAATTTCATTGAAATAAACTAAATATATTTTTATTTTTTTAAAAAAATTATTTTTAATAAAAATAAATCCAAATAAAAATAAAAAATATGTTCACAAATCACATACACCTTAAATTATGTTTATTGTATTTATAAAGAGATTAAATGACTTTAATTCTATTTAAAAAATAATTAAATTATTTTAATTAAAATTATAAAAATATTAAATTATTTAATTTAAAAATTAAAAAATTAAAATATTCTTTAAAATACCGGGCTTTCAATCCAGGCTACCCGGGTTCAAATTCCGGGAATGGAAAATGTTTTAGCCTTTTAACTCTGATTGTCAGTTTCTCTTTTGCTTAACCCTTGAGAGGCTTTTACATTCTGATTGCGAACATAACGATGAGTGGCGCCGGAGCACCCGACTTCTTTTACAGGGAGGCTCAACGCCTTGGCTATGTTGCTCGCTCCGCCTTCAAGGTGAATCAGCCTCTTTTCCTTTTTCCTTCTTGTCATTATTATTTTCATTCTCATTAGCTCACCCATTCCTCCATTTTCTACATTGGCAACACCAGTTGCTTCAGATACAGAAACAGTACAAGCTAATTACACCCGGCTCCTCGGTTCTCGACCTCGGCTGCGCTCCTGGTGCTTGGCTTCAGGTTTATTGTCTGATTACAGTCCGTTTCTTTGTACAAAAGGAAAGAGTTTTGTGGGTTGCAGTAGTTTTTGTCTTTTGGGTTAGATTGTGATGATTTATACTTCCATTTTGATACGCAGGTGGCTTGTAAGAGCTTGGGTCCCCTAAAAAATGGGGGCTTGGTTGTGGGCATTGATGTCAAGGTATCATTTTTAAGTTTTAACACTATTTTTTGTTTCTTTGATTTTGCCCATTTCTTATTTTCTGGTTCTTTATTGACATTCTGCTGAGAGTAAGAGTCATAAGTAAATTGAAATCATTGCACTAAACAATTTGCAATATACAGAACAGAAGGTGAAGGTTCCTCCTCTTCATTGTGATTCAAGGGTTCAGACTATCTGTGCTGATGTCATGAGCCTCCCAAAACACCAAATTAGAGCTCTTTCTCCAAAGGTATTTCTGCGCATCTTATGTATACAATTACTATGATTTCGGATAGCCTCCGTTTCTTATAATCCTATGTTTATGAATATACACAAGCCTTTCCATAATTAGTGGCATCCTTAAATGTGTAGGGCTTTTCACTTTGTAACTAATTTTCTATTGTTATCGTGACATCCTCGGCAACATTGTCTACTGTTAAAGACTGCACGTTAGGGGTGGTACTAACTTAGCAAGGTGTAACACAATCATTGAATGGAAAGCATTGGTTATTTTCATCTATTATTGATATGCTAAGTATAAACAACTGTCACGTTTGCAATATATGGATGTATACAACTACCTTAAAGACCTGGAATTAAATTGGTTTGCAGTTGATTTGGAAAAAAAGCCAATTCTAATATTTGGTTAGATGGCACAATAATACACATATTCATCGTGTGAATAATTGATTTGTGACAGGAATTTATTAGGTGCATCTTACAACTCTATTGGTGGTCTGTTTCCATAATTACGAAGACTAAGGAATCCTCAAAATTGACTACTTTAATTGTACAAGTAATGGCATCAGAAACTTATAACAGAGTCGTAATGGCATTACAATGTAGAGCTCAACTTGCATCCATGATAATCAGAAAGGTTAGTAAGCACAGAGTAGTGATATGAAGATAAAAAATTTCCTCAATTTCCTTGCAGTAGATTGTGTGGGAAAGTCCATCTACTGTTTTTGTACCCAAAAAAAAAAAAAAAACCAATCATTTGGGAAAGTCAACCAGATCATATAATTCAATATCTTATAGTTACACCTGATTATTTCATTGGACTCTCATTTCACGTGTAACAACTTTCCTTACTGGAAAACGGACAAAAAAAGAGAAGAAGGGAGGGGCGGTGGGGATTATGAAGGAGGTCATAACTTGGAAAAATGGAGTTGGTACACGTTATGGGTTCAGAGTTAGGACTTGTGGTGGTGGGTTTTATTCGTTCATCAGACTCAAACTCAGCCATTTGCTGTGTGATTTCTTGGTGGGGGCCGGGGGTATGAAGGAGGTCATAGCTTGGAAAAATGGAGTTGGTAAAGTTATGGGTTCAGAGTTAGGATACGGGTTTCATCAGTTGATAAGACTCAATCTCAGCCAATTTGCTGTGTGATTTCTTGGTGGGGGCGGGGGTATGATGGGGTTCACAACTTGGAAAAATGGAGTTGGTACACGTTATGGGTTTAGAGTTAGGACTTGGGGTGGCAGGTTTTATCATTTGATCTGACTCAAACTCAGCAAATTTGCTGTGTGATTTCTTGGTTGGCTAATTTTTCTTCTATTTTCTTTGTGTTATTTTAATTCAAGTGGGGATGCTTTTTTTTTTCTTTTAATTTCAAAAATTAAATAGATCAGTGTCTGTTTTAGTATACCCTCCTTGACTTGAGTTCACATCATATGCTTTCTTCCTGAGGCTGTCTTGCATGAAAAATTAATTTGCTGCTTTGGGGCCTATTGCATTTACTAATATGTTACAAGTATATACACGTCAAGTTTTTTATTTTTGCTCATCTTTTCATAGTGTGGTACAATTAAGTATTAAAAAAGCCTCTCTTCTGCAGCAAAAAGGATTTTCTGTGATACTTTCAGACATGTGTCCATCAGTTTCTGGAATTACAACTAAAGATGCAGCTCTATCGGCTGAACTGGGGATGAGAGCATTGGATTTGGCTGTTCCAACAGCTGCATCGGTTTATTCTCATGTTAATACTCAGGAGGAGCAAGGTGATGATCCATCCTGTTCAGATGATACGGGTTTATTGCAAGTTGGAGGGCATCTCATCATAAAGCTTTTGGAGAGTGAAGATGTGAAAGGTAGTTCATTTCTTGTACAACATATAACTAATTTATTTCAGGTGATTTGACTGAACAAGAAGTTTTTAATGATTTTGGGTGTTTATGCCGTAGAAATTAGCCAGATTTCCAAACCACTCTTTAGAAAGTCATCATGGTTGCGACCTAAAGCTACAAGACCTTCGTCCAGAGAGATCTATTTGATATGTCAAGGTTTAAAGCCAGAGGCAAAGATATAAATTGCTTCATGATGCATTTTTTGAGCAGAAGGATATTATACTCAAGCCGGAATACAGAATATGGAGTACAATTATTTGGCAAATTATTTTGAGCCCATGCACTGGACATCTGTAACTGTCAGTGCAATGGCTGCAGAGTGTTCAAAATTTACAGTAAAAGAGTAACTGAATGAATCCGAGAGTTTATTAACTGAATCCAAGCTTCTCTCTATTTATACTGATTATCTGAATACAAAAGGTAGATTTCTACTTAAATTACAACTGTATGATTGACTGACTAGATCGACTAAACTACTGATTTCTAAAAACCTATCTGGATTAGGATGATAGCTCTAACTATTAAACCTGTCAGCTGTATAATGATACAGCATATAGCATACGGATAAATACAAACTGTAATACTTCTTAACACAGGTCAAATTTTGCCGTATTAAGTGAATGCAAACCTGGTATTTGTGTAGTTCATTCTTTTTCAATCAAATTTGAGTGATCTTGAAATTAGAATTAGAGTTTGAACTTCATTAGGGTACATTAGAAGTTGTTATAGAGCTAAATGAAGGTGGCGATAAAAATTATGATATAGGAGATCTGGGAAAAATAACTAGGACTCAACCTGTTATCGTTTTCATGATTGATTTAGATAAAACACTTGCAAATTCATAAATCGTGGTTGAGACATATATTAACTATGTCTATCCATTTACAGGTAATTACAAATAATTTCAAATGGCTTCTCATCCCACATTCCCATGTGTCCTTGCTCTCTAACTTTCACATCCCTCTTGCTTCCTTTACGATTCGGTCATCAAAATAAATGGCAACTTTATGGATCAACGAATCTGGGTTCGACCGAGTGACCAAAGGCCTGTGTCTTTAGCCGGCGTCTGGAAACATTTAAAGAAAGAGGAGACAAATAGAAAGTCGGTTAATAGGTGGAGCAAAGAATTTTGATCAGAATACGTAAGGATTGAATTGGTGACATGCTTACAGGTGCCTTCGTTAAAGGGAAGACATTCCAAAACCGGAGACTTTCATCCCCTGCACCAGTAACTATAGACTGCAAGAAGATCCATAACAGTTAACAAAATTTTCTGCTTAAAATTAGGTGTTTAGTCGGAGTGAGAGTACAAGATGATATGATGCAATACGTGACCATCAGGGGACATAGCAAGGTAAAGCACTCGCATGCTGTGGCCAGTTAGAGTTGCAACCTGATACTTATACAAAAAGGTAAGGTTTCAAGGTTTGGTCAAAATCTTTGGTGAGAAATTCTATTATTTCACTCTATTATCTAAGTACCTTTGCCATTGATGGATATTTCCACACCATAATCTGATTTTGAGTACCCCTGAGTACTTACTAGCTCATTCACATTCTTACTCCAAGCAAGGTTGCACACCTACATATCACGTAGCAAATCCTAATTAGTTTCATGGAAATAAATTCTTTCAGCAAAATATTTAGGAGAAAAAATGTGGTTAGAACAGAAAGAGAGTAAGAATTAAACCTGGCTCCCTGTGTCGATACAGTTCAATTGATGGCCATTTGTAGTGTTCGAGAACCGAATGCACCTATCAGCAGTTCCACCTCCAGATGCAAGGAGGCCGCTCTGGTGAGGTGACCAAGCAATGGCCTTCACCGCAGCTGTGTGTTCAGTAAGTCTCAGAGCTGGTTGCTGACAGTGTTGATTCGATACCAAGAGCTGCACATATGCAAAACAAGCCACTGAAAACGTAAATAATTAGTGAAACTCAATAGAGGTATAACAGAAAGCCCTCTTCCTATTTCTTTGATCTTATTCTTTGTCAAGTAAAGGAAGATAAGGAAAAGAAGGAAGAAAGAGGTATACTTGGTTATCATTTCCACCAGATGCAAGTTCTCTGTCATCATTGGACCATTTCAACCCACAAACCTGTCAAATTGAGGGACAAAAACTGCTTTTAATTTTTCTGCCGCTCGTTACGACTAAGAATAACTCAAGTTCAGCGTAAATGTATTAAATTTTCTTTTACCTCAGACTTGTGGCCTGCAAGCTTGCTAATGAAGTCATTGGAAACCCCCATATCATGCTGAATTATGTTCCTGTCCCTGCTTCCTGAAGCTAGAATGAGCGAATTCCATCTAAGACACCAGTTCTTGTCTGATGCCCACTCATTGTTCTGACCCTTTTGCAGTTAATTCCATCCCAAATCTGTAGCATGGAGTAAAAATGGTCTTTTATTCTCAAATGAAACTTTTAATAAAAAAACATGGGTGCATAAACCAAATTCTAGAGTAACAAGGTACCTGAACTTGACCAAGATTTGTACCAATAGATATATAGGAACCCTCCCTGGTCCACTGAACAGAACAGACACCATCATGAGGCCCTAAGTCACATAACTAGGTCACCTGAAAACCACAAAATGAAAACATTATTTTACATACCCCAGTTTAGCCCCATTTCCCAGTGAGAACCTAATGTATTCGATAAATAGCTTTCTAAGATGCGAAAAAAATCAGAAATTTATTACTGTTCAAACATGTTGTGAATTTAGTTGCTAGTTTAGACTTACTTTGCCATTGGATGCACTCCAGAGGTAAACACAAGTGCCCAGCCCCACAGCAAGAACATTTTGTGACGACCAGTCAACAAGATTCAAGTAGAAATCATCTTGAAGTGATGGGGCATCCAAAACCTGCAACATCATTGAGTTTCAGTAATCAACATTCCAATATTTATAATGCCATTATGCTTTTCAAATTACAGTTTTTGCCATTGTCTCGGCTGAAACAAAGCTAGATTGTTAATTCTTATATGCACGTATTTATGCATTTTTGAAACAATGCTCAACCTTTTAGGAAGAAAGAGGACAATTTGAATTTTAACAATCAGTTTTAATTTTCATTTACTTGGTTACCAGCTTTTCCCAACAACTATTAAAGCAAAAGCTTCAGAATTATAGAATCTGCCCCTTTCATGTTTTGTGCCGCAAAAGATGTGAAACATAGTTTGCAGCTAACGAAGTAATAGGAACAAAGCCCTGCCTTATGGGGTGTTTTGGGCACCTTCCGAGGAGGCTTTGGCGGCGTGGAAGTCTCTGAAGAGAAACCACTGTCCTGCCCTAAAATGGAAGGCGAAAATGGTGAACTTGGACCCGAATGATCAGTCTTGAACCGCAGCATGTTCTTATTGGGACTCACTGGGGATCCTTGACCTGCAGGGGAAGAAGAACCAAAATCAGAACCAAAAAGGTCAGATTTCAACAACCTCGAATACGCTTCATTCCCCCGTTCTTTAACCGGTGAGGCCTTCTCTATCACCCCAAATGTGTGAAGCCTGGAAGATGATCTGCAGGGGATGAATCTGTCACTGCAGGATGAGGACTTGGATGGCGAAGACAGGCTCGAAATGGCACGAAAAGAACCCGTAAAAGCGTCAAGGCGCAGCGAAGTTTCAGACATCCCAACTGGGAGATTCAACCCGGCTTTCCTGGCCTGAGATGACTCCATTTCTCTATGGCCTTTTTTCTGCTTCTTTGTCCATGAGTTCTGCGGGATAATGGGTTGTCTATGGAAGATGGTAAAGCCCTCCGCAAGCGAAGAGAGGGCTTTTTGTTGGAAGGGGAGGAAATATTTCGTGAAGAGGAAGATTCGAAACGGCCAAATTCTGGTGAGGTTTATAGGAGGTGGCGTTCGGAATAGAAAGAGGTTTGGATAAGGCAATGAATATTCATAATGTAATTTCTAATTTTACTTTCTGATAGACATTCCCAACGGCCAAATACCAATCGAGGTATCAATTATCAAACTCTCTCGTAAGTGTACTTGGTTTGGTTACCAGAAAGTAGCCGTTAAAATCTTAGTTTGGCGCCTATTCTTATTTTTACTCAGTTAGTACTGTTATTTTATAATTTTATTTCTTACAATACAGTATTTAAATTGATCAATTCTATTAGATTAACAAATCAATATATCATATTATATATTCTTAAAGAATGTGTAAGAAAGTAAAGTGGGAGTAACATTTTTCTAATTTATTTCGTCTTTGTTCTTAAAAAAATGCTACTCCTACTTCTTATTTTTAACATAATTTTTACAATTGAGTGATTTGATAATTTAATTTATTGAGTGTCATTAAATTTAATAATTTAAATATTTATTAAGTGTAAATTAAATTGTAAAAATAGTTATATCATTTTTTTTTTAATTTTGAAGGACAAACTTTTGACATTATTGTCCAAAATCTGCATGAAAAATTATCTTGAAGCTGACTGTCCACTGAAAATGTGAAATTTATACTTGTCAAGTTGCTTATTAAAATTAAGGGCGAGTGCCATAAAACTCTTCCTTTAGCAAATTGGATATCGCTGGTCAAGTTTTTTTTTTTTTTTTGGGCGAAGCTGAATCGGAACTTACTTTGATAATTTTAACTTATGAACTAAATTCCAAAGAAATTAGTGTGTGTTTTTCCAATATATTTTGCAATAATATATGATGAGAATTATTACGGGTAATTCTTTTAACAAGTTGACGATACGATGGTCTGGTAAATTCCACCAAAGTATTTGATTTTATTTTTTTTATTTAGGACAGAGCAACCAAACCATGATTGCACTTTCAAAGAAAAAATGGCACTTATAAATAACAAATGGATCGATTTCAGCGGCAATATGGAGTTTCAACGGAGTCTCTTGTAAACTATGCATAATCTTCGTCATTAGCTCACTCAATATGGATGAAAATATGCCCTCGATGCCATGGGAAAATCTCTTCCCACACTTCAATTTTTGTAAAAAGACTCACACTTAATAATATAATTTATTAAATTTATTAAGTCTCAATTTAATTTGTAAATTTTAATAAATTTAATAATTTAAATTTTAAAAATATAAATTATATAAAAATAAATATGTAAAAATAGTAAATTTAATAATACTATTTGGAGAGTAGTTCATCCCTCGAAGCCATCTGAAAGAGGATTTCAAGCGAGTTCTGGTGTGCCAGGACTGCTTTTTCACCACCCCGTAAGAGGATTTCAAGCGAGTTCTCGTGTGCCAGGACTGCTTTTTCACCACCCCGTTTCCTAGAGTTAGTGCAATTTATCCCAAGCTATATATATAATTATGATACGAGGAGAAATTCCACAATTTTCTCTTTTGGGTTTTTGGAACTGGTAAGGTTTTAACATGAATGGAGAAGGAAAAATATCATAGATGATTTCAGAAATTAAAGATTTATCAAGAGGCAACTATTCATCATATTGAATATATAAACACAAGCTTTCATTGATGTTCTGCTTCTGGCATCAGCCCAAGCAAGAACAGGAAATAAGATTTAATAGACAGTAAATGTTGTTTTTTAAGGTCTGACGTTTTAGACGTATACAATAAGCCAACTACAATGTATAGTGCAGTTGATAACTTCGAAGCCAATCTTCACCTTTCTCATAATAATCCATCCTACTGAAAGTTTGTGTATAAAACAGTGAGGCTGATGCATAAGAAGCAGCCCCACGCCATGCATCCCTAACTGGATCCAACGCTTTAACTATTTTTATAGGTGACCCACATGATCTAATCATCCGAATTCCAGCTTCTAATCGTTCAACCAGACCAGGAAACAGAGCACGTCCACCGGTCACGAGGATTGACTTAGTCTCTCTTCCAAACTTTTATGTGGTAACCTCCTTATTGACACCCCAGCCATCTCATCCAATCCTACCTGATCAATCCCCAATCCAGTTTGGATTAAACAAAATTTCAGGGCACCTGAATCTTTCGACTCCAAAAACAATCTGAAAATTTTCCTTGGTGAGAGGACGAATACATGGCGCCTCAGCTGGTTGGGAAGTACCTATTTCTAACTTCGGCACAAATGTTGGATCCAGATCCTACCAAAGCAACAATTCAGCAATTTTTTCTCCTAATCATACAGTAACAGCCGATAGACAAGGGAAGCTGATACAAGTGTGCAAACACACACTGCAAACGCAGTAGAAGTTTGACATTCCAATATAGATAAACTAACCTGGAGCCTAGAAGATATTCTGGCAAGCTCTGTCTCATCCTCATCTGGTCCTTCATCATCATCATCGTCTTTGCTCATCAATTTGTAAAGTTGCCAATCTTCGTCTCTGGCACCAAATGTGTCCTCACCCTTGCCACGATCAGAGGCTGCAGTTGTCAAGAGGCGCATTCTCTCCCTTTAAGCAGCATTTACTCTCACCACGCCCAATACCACCAGACAAATTATTTCCATTTGTATGGCCTCCATTTGTCTTAAGTCGTTTTCATTGATCAACTTTCTCTGGAAGGTCTTTGTATTTAGTGCGCAGTTGTTCCAAGTAAAGCTCATGGTTCTCCCCATCGTAACAATCAACAAAATCCATAAAGAAATTTTGAGGAGAATAAGAGAATAGTAATCACGTAAAGCTTAACAAGATTGCAGTCATGCTTTGGACAAAGCAGTGTCCTAAACATATAAGTTAAGGCAGTTTGCACAGTAGGCACGTCCCTCTCCCTCTCTCTCTTACATAACCCATTCACAAACAATGCAGTTAAAAATAGATAAATATAAGCACCAAACATACAGGCGTTTCTCCTCCTCTAGCTGTTATTTCCTATTGTAATCATGTAAAGCTTTAACAAGATTGCAGTCATGCTTTGAACAAAGCAGTGTCCTAAATGAACTCAAAAAAAAGAAAAAAAAAAGCAGTGTCCTAAACATAAGTTAAAACAGTTCGCACAGTCTGGCACTTCCCTCCCTCTCCCTCTCCCCCTCTCTCTTACATAACCCATTCACACACAATCCAGCTAAATATAGATAAATATAAGCTCCAAACATACAGGCGCTTCTCCTCGTCTAGCTGTTGTTTCCTCTCTCGCTCCAACTCCTCTTCATAGCGATTCTGTTTTGATTGTTGCCGCCCTTCAGAGATGGACTTGAGTAAAATTTGCTTCTTCTTTTCGTTGAGCTACAGAGCACATCCCAAAAACATTGTCAACCTTGTAGGGCATAGAGAACAGCATGCAAAGGAAAGATTTAAGAAATTGACCATATAGGTCATATACTTGTATCATTCTATACGTATATGGCTCCACGAAAAAATTTTAAAGCACATTTAAAGAATGGGAAGACAGTATGCTCAATTAAGATGCATGCAATCAGCTATTTAATACAAAAACTGACCTGCTCTGGTGTCAGCATGTCATCAGGGATATTTATAAGAGAATACTTCTCATTAGTTGCGGCCTCGGCCTTTTCAGTTTCAGGTCGTTCAATCTTTGGTTCACCTTTTGCTTTCCACAAAGATTGTGAAACTTTAACACAGGCAGAGTCTACCTCCTGCTTTGAGACATAGCCAGTCGCTGCCAGGAAAGAAGCAACATTGCTCTCTTCCACTTGTTCAAGTTGCTGGAGGAGATTTTCAGACCATGCAATTCATTTTCCAGTTCATTTATTCTGGATGAACTGTTTGCCTCAACCATTTCTTGCAACCTTTGACCTTGCCTTTCTCTTAATGCTGCCTTTCTTGCAATCTCTTCTTCAGAAGGAGGTTCCTCAATCGGAGGTGGCACCCAAGGGAGTTGCCAACATCTGGTTTTCTCTCTAGCTTCCTTGGTTCCAATCTATTAGATCATTCATAGAGTCAACCTTTGGAAACAGTAGAGCAACTTCTAAGAAATATATTTCTTACCTGAAACAACTGAGCTTCGGAAGCATAATCCTGTGCAATGTAACAATGTTCCATCTTCAGATCTTCCACCTTTTCCCATGAAAATCTAGCCCCATATTGAGCATTTAATAAAAACAAAAAATTCTACATTCCAATTTGAAAGAAGTACAACCCAGAAGATTTGATACTAACAAATGATATGGGTTTTTAAGTGAAAGCAGTTGCTTTAAATAATCAGTCACATGAAATCCACCAATATTAGTACGGCAGCATCCTTGATAAACAGGCTCCCCCTCAACAAACAGGAAATTATAAGAGTAGGAAAAAAAAATGATCATATAATATTAGCATTACAATCTTAGTCCTCTCAGAAACTCTGGCATTAATACATATGATTTTCAAACTATCTAAAAATATTACAGATTAAAACTCTTATTGGAGAAATAGGAGTAGGCACAGCCTACTACCGCAACAAAGAGCATAATGAAACTATGATGTAAACTGACATGCAACTGATGTTTAACAGATGCACAAACATGCAACAGGACAAGAAAATTGTTTTCAGCAAATGATCAGCCTTCCCTAGTACACAATGAATAATGCTACTTGCATACAGATTATATGCACAAAGATTACGCTTGATTTGTGCTTTCATAAAATTAATCAGTAACTTTCATAAAATTGATAAGTGACTTCACATTTTTTAGTTCTACAACTTATTAACTTTACAATTTTATGAAAGTTACTAATTAGTTTTATAAAGTACAAATTGAATGTAATCTTTGTGCATATAATCTGTGTGCAAGTAGCATTACTCGTATGTAATACAGTTTGCTAGAGGACCAAAAGTAACATCCATGCAGATGAATAACATGAACTACCATAATTATAATCATGATTACAGGAGATAATTCATACATAAATAAACTCTCTGTTGCTGCAGAGTTGTAATAATAGTATGCATCAAAAAAATGATGAGCTTGTTTCTATGATTTATTAAATGGTTGATATCAGTAATTAACACAAAAAGCATACGGGAATCACATAAGTTGTGGTAAAGCCAGGACACATAGCAAGACCATCTTTACCACAAACTCCTTGTTGTTGATTATACTTGTAGCTAAATGCTGCATCAACACCAAAGGCTGTATGAATTCATACATAAAGGGAAAAAGGACAGATTGCTGGTTAGCAAAATTCTTTGTGCATATGCAGGATGTAGCCTAGAATAAAGATCATCATGCTCCCCTGACTGGGTACAAAACAGTAACAACTGTGTTAGAAAACAACAAAAATAGTACTTACAGAGCTTCACATAAAAAATAATTTTCCATTCAAGGATAGACTCGACAGTACAGATTGGCAAAAGGCAACAGGCAATCTAACTACACTTGTGTTACTTCTAAGGCAGCTTCTAAAGGATGACAAGATTCTTGTAGGGTTGACAAAGTATCATTACCTATGGATGGAACTCCATAAGTCTCAAAAAGAAGTTCTCCCATTTCACTACGAGACTGAACTGGGTTGCACACACATTCTGTCATCAGGACAGGATGATCAATCTGCTCTGGCATTAAACACAAAAGCAAAAGGAGTGAGTCAAAATTATCAGATCCTAAAAGTTATAAAAAAAGAATCAATCCGCACTCACAAAACCAGCAAACTCAATATATTAACACAATGCAGACCATCAGTTTAAGTATTTTTAGCACGCAAAAATAAGAAGTAATTTTACAATTTTGACATGTCTAAAATATACCAACAGGATCAATGCTGACAAAATTATGGCAGAAAAGACAACTATAAAAGACAACAAGCGGAATGCAAGAAAAAGAAAAATAAAAGAACTGTTCCAACTATGTTCATAGCTCTGATTCATTTGCACCCAGCCAATCAAATCCGAAATCAAGAACCTATAGATAAAAGCAAATGTTAGTGATGCCTTCTTCAAAAGTTTTTCAACTAATGACGCACACACTTTAAACTTGTGCACAAGGAAGACTTTATTTTTGCAATATATTTTTCTGTAAGCAACTAAGAAGTGTGCCACCAGAAGCAAAGAAAAACACAAATGAGAGTGAAAAAAGAAATCAACTGTTAAATATGGTCCTCCTTCTTCCTACTTAGTTGTTACAAGCCTATATTTCCATATTCCTTCATTGACTCTTTAGCCATTGACCCACCAAGCTCCACTATATCACCTGAGCTTGATACACTTACATCATAAAAGGAATCAATGAACAAAACATTGATGTCAGCAGCAGGGTACAATAACAAGATGTCACCCCAGTATGGCCTGGCCCAGGTCACTAGTGTCTGTGTGAAGACAAGTATCTATATATAAGATTTTGAAGAAATGCAGAAGTTTAATCTTGTTTTTTAATAATAAAAAAAGAAAAGTACAAGAATAACAACAAATTTCTCTAATGCTTTGCAAAGAGACAAGGGCCAATGAGTTTCATCTTGGTTCTTCAATTACCCTGTCGAGCGTAATAAAATTAAAAAATGTAATAACCTGATTTTATCATGTATAGATTCAAACTCTTATACAATTATAAACTAAATATCAGCACAATTCACCGTATCACTGCAGAAGAAAAAAATTACTTTTTGCTTATCTTGTTTATTTAGACAAGAAAATCTCAAAGCTTGATAATGTAATTCGTTAGTGTATAACTACTAAGTAGTTCTATGACTCTGTAATCTGTATTACTTCTCGGTGTCCAATTTGGTAGTTCAATAGCACAGAAATGTTTCCAGCTTAAACAAAAATGAATTTATAAGTTACAACAGCTAACAGCACAGATGTCTCGCTGGTCCAAATTTTTTTCAAAGCACCAATATAAATCACTTCCACAGTCTATAGTAACACATTCTCTAATTCCTCCAAAAAGCCTTTCTTATCTTCCAGTGCTAATGATGATATAAAACTACTCTTGAGAGGTGAAGAAATTACAGTTTCAATAAGAAAAATATAACATAAGCTAAAGAAGGTGATGAAAATGGAGTAATAGACCATTGGATTAATTTGGAAGCAGCCTATTTGCACATAGAACACATGAAAAATCTAAAAGAAAATGTAAAACTGCCAGATAATTAGTGAGAATTGAATCCTCCAAATATCATAAATCTAGCCAAGAGTCCAAAAATACCATCAGAATTATAGTCATAATAAATAAAGCATGGGGAAAATTACATATTCCATTATTTCAAACTGGCAAACAACATTGCTATCAAATGCTGAGCGCAGCCATAAGCGAGTGCAGTCAAAGTATTTAATTAATGCTGGGTCATGGGCACCGACTATAGTGACAGTTTCACCTGTGCTACAGATATTGGAAGAACAATCATTCAGCATGTCACATAATTGCCTTTTCCCCCTTCTTTTCTAATGTTATGTTCATTCTTAGGCAGGGAAACAGGATCCACGCTAGGATAGAAAGTGTTCAAAAATAATGAAAGCTATTCATTTAGAATAAAAGAGAATTTCTCTCAAATTAAAAAAAAAAAAAGTTTTCAAGATAAATTAATTCATACACGCCAAAGCAACGACAAATTGTATAAACACTTTTTCTTAGCTTAAAATCAATTACAATCTTTTCTAGCCATAATAACATTTTCTCTTCCTGGAGTCAATCATCAAATCGAAACTTTTGTGAGCAAATAAAATGTAAAAACGCACTTAAGTTTATCACTGAAGTTCCTCCTAAGAATCTTTAAGAATTAAGAGGGAATGACACGAAAATAACCACCTATAAGAAAGATAGGACTCGAAACGCCCCCTATATTCTAGAACCTATTCCAGCAAAGGCAAACCTACACACAGAAACACATATACGCTAAACGAAGATGAAGAAGATACAGAAGGCATAGTGAAAAGGTAGGAAAATACCAGTGGCTTTATGGCGTGGCCTTTGCACAATGTTGCGGAAAACAACACGGGGTTCAGTCTCTCCTGCCCATCTGATAATTCACGAAAAGGGATGAACGGATATTAACAATTTTTTCGAGAACTGAATTTCAAAACACATAAAGCACGCGCAACCAAATGCACACAAAAAAACTCAACTTTGGAGCTCAAATTAGGGTTACTGAGAATACCCAATACGAAACTAGGAGGGGCGCCATTATCGATCACAATAGGAGTGCTGGAACTGAAGAGACTGTAATCAGATTGCCACTGAATTTTCGAAATGAATGGCATTGTCTTCTTCTACAAGCGGTAAAAACAGCGATTTTCAGCTGAGAGACTTTGAGCAGGGTTGCAGTGCATATGCCTTATCTTGCCGCGACTCAGCTGTTCAGCATCGATGATGATGACAGAGAAGCTAAGTAGCAGAAATGATCCGAGAACGTTGGACCGCCAAGCGGGGAGGTCTAACCCGGAGCAGCTTGTGCCGGGCTTAAGGGTCGTTGAAGTCAAGCAGCGCCCGTTGAACTACATGAATAGCAGTATTGGCACCAGCGCCATTCTTTTGGAATTTGCAGTTTTCTACTGCCTTTTTGTCTTCTTCAGTTTATAGTGATGACAACTAATCAAATAAACTAATAATCTACCCAAAATATTGTAATTATAAAAAAAGACCACAAATAAGTAAACGAGAAGAAAAAGTTCAAAAAAAAATTGCGGTCAATTTATTTTAGATCTTAATTAATTTTTTTATTTACATCTTTATTTGTTTGCGCAATTAAAGGCTCCTCTTCATCAAAATATATCCAATTTATCAATTTACTTTCCTAATTATCTATCCCATATTGTTTATGGCCAACAAAAATTACCAATGTAATGGTAGCTGCAAAAACCTTATCATTTGAATTTTAAATTAAAATCTATAGTGAACTTGGTCAGAATGAAAATATAAAGGCATAAAATTAAGTAATCCAAACTAAAGGTGTTTATGATTTGTGTTGGTGTTGTGGAAGCAAAAGTACATTTTAAATTATCTTGAGATACGTTATATATTTAAAATTTAATCTAAAAGTCATTTCTTGAGGCCAAAGTAAAATATTTTCACTCTACTTTTGACAAAGATTAGTTGCATTTAAAAGGTAAAAATACCTTGCTTTGTCTGTTTTTTATGTTCATTTTAAGGGAAAATAGAAAATACTAATAAAAATGCATTTGTTTATAAAAAGTAAACATATTTTTATTAAAAATATTTTTTTAAAATAAGATAAATTTTGAAAACAATAAAAAGATATTTTCCATATTTTTTGTATAAAAAATAAAAAATATAAATTAAAAATACAGTGACAATTTTGAAATTACTATTTAAACCCTAAATCCTTAAACTCAAAATTTTAAATTTTAAAACCTAAATTTTAAACCCCAAAACCCTAAAATTCTAACTATAAATTCTAAAATCCTAAATTCTAAATCCTAAAATCATAGATCTTAAATCTCAAAATTTTAAACCATACCCTAAAATTATAAACACTAGAACTTAGAATCCTAAAAGCCTACACCCTAAGCCTTCAACCTCAAACCCTAAATTGCAAAACCCAAAATCTCAAACCCCTAAATCCTAAAGTCCTAAACTCCTAAATCCCAATCAATTCTAAACCCTAATATCCCAAATCTTAAATCTTAAATTCTAAATCTTAAAACTCAAACCCTCAACCTCTAACCCAAAATTTAAATCTTAAAACCTAAATCTTAAATCTCAAACCAAATATATTTTTATTATTTTTATTTTTTGAAAACAAAATTTGACTGATACAAATCAAACATATTTTCATTTGCAAACGAAAACTATTTTTGATAAAAATAAATCTAAATAAAAATAAAAAATATTTTTACAAACCAAATGCACCCAGTTGCATTTGCTTTGATTGTTTTCAGTTTTTATTTTTAGTGAAAATAGAAAATGGTAGTGAAAATACGTTTGCTTGCAAAAAGTAAAATATTTTTTAAAATAAGAAAAATTTTGAAAACAATAAAAAAATACTTTCAGTATTTCTTGTGTAAAATTTTAGAAACAAAAAACATAAATTGAAAACACAATGGCAATTTTAAAATTATTACGTAAACCTTAAACCCTAAATTTTAAAACTCTAATCCCTAAATCTCAAAATCATAAATCTTAAATCTTAAATTCTTAAACTCTAAAACTTTAAATTCTAAACCCAAAACCTTAAAACTCTAAATCCTAAATTTTAAAACTCAAAATCCTCCTGAATCTTAAACCACTAAACCTAAAACTTAAATCCCAAAACTCCAAACCATAACCCTAAAATTATAAACACTAGAACTCTAGAATCCTAATAGCCTAAACTCTAAACCTTCAATCTCAAACCTTAAATCTTAAAACTCAAAATTCAAAAATTCAAAATCCCAAAATCCCAAACTCTACATCCCAAGCCCCAAATCCTAAAATTTTAAACCCTCAAAATCTAAATTCTAAATCTCAAAACCCAAAACCCTCGATTCTAAACCCTAAAATCTCAAACCTTAAGTCCTAAATTCAAAATTCTAAACTCTAAACTCTCAATTCAAACTTTAAACCTTAAAACCTAAATTCTAAACCTTAAAGCAAATGCATTTTCATTATTTTCATTTTTTGAAAATAGAATTTGACTAATGCAAACCAAACATATTTTTGTTTTCGAAAGAAATTTTTTTTAGTAAAAACAAATTCAAATAAAAATAAAAAATATTTTCGCAAACCAAACACACTGTCTATTATGTCAAATTCAATTTGTCATTTTTCATCACCCATTTTTTATTTTTATTCTTTCTCTAATTAAACACTAGTTTACTAGGGGTTCTAATATGACAACATTTTTAAATATAATATATATATATATATATATATATATATGATTTATCATGTTGTTTTACATATTGTATTTGTATGATCTTGAGCATAAGGATACTAATTTTCCTCACTCTTTTTACTTGTTTGCTGCATTTGATAAGGCCTTCAAATCTTAGGGCAAGCAAAGACACATTACTCATTACTCCAAGGTCTTGTAACCTAGAGCAGCAGCAGCGGAACATACATAAATATATGGACCAATATTCTGTTTCAGGCATGACAATCAATGAACCAAGGTAAAGCTTTAGAGCTAATTGACCCAACACGGGATGGGTCATACTTGTACCAACCCACCCATCTGTAATATGCATTCAAATTGGCCTTATGCCCAAACAGCACCAAACAAGAAATAGGCCTATTTTGCATTTGGCTGTTTCTTTTCTTATTTTGGATGAACTTAGGGTTTTCCTTAATCAGAAATCAGAAATTAATTTTTTTTGAGATGTAAAGATTATTGAAATGGGTTTTACCTCTTTTAATAAAACTTTTTTTATATACATAACTTAAATCAAATTTAGAATGACATACTTAAAAGATCTAATTATGTGTCAACTGTACTGATCTTATTAGTAAGGGTGTTTCTTTTCTATTCTGAAGCAAATTTGACCCCACCCCACCCAAAATTAAAAAAGAAAAAAAATTTGCCCAATGACCTCTGTCAAATCAACGGCCATGTATATATTGTAGGTGAAGAAGCATTTAAAAATTGTTCCTCTAGCTTGAATGACATATAAAATATCTATGTTGATATTTAAAGCAAATTTTAAATTTTAGATATAGTTTTTAATTATGAGTTGTACTTTTTTTATTAGTATTTTAACTCTAAAAAGTATTTCTTTCTCATACTAACCACACCTTCAGATTTTGGTGATCAACATCAAGGGATTTGGATATATTAAAAGAATAAGAATCTTTTTACATAATTTTAGACCCATAATTTTAAAACCATACCATTTAAAGATTATTATATAATTATATTAAGATAATATATCGAAAATTATGTAAAAATTGTATCACTTAGAAAGACAATGTCAATTGTAAACTAATGGTCTTGGCTGCAATTGAATTTTTTTTCCCCCTAGATAGAATGTCAACTTGACCTTTGCCGAGTAAAATAAGTTTTTTTAAAGGAAAATCGGACATACTGTTTTAGCTTTTAGTATTCAATTTTGATTTGCACCTGAGCCCTTCTCAAGTTGCTACAACTTACTAGGTTACTATATAATGATTATAATAGGGGTGTGTGTTCTTGTTAGATTGAAAAAAAAAATCAATTGTGAAATTTTTTATTTGAACTCAATCAAAGAAATGTATAATTAAATTTTTTTTGTTAGTTAAATTTAGTTGCATTAACGAGTTTTATGCATGTTTTGATCGACTGGTGTACGTTAAAATTGGGTTAGAAAATTATTACTAACCAAAATATAGATATACAAGTAAGGAATCTTAGTTCAAATTCATGTGGATCGATTCAAGGTGGTTTGCGCACCCTGGATCACAAGAACTGAATGTTCAAACAAAACAAGACAAAATAATCGACCTCTACTTAATAACCGGAGTGTAAAAATTACCATGTGAGTGAGAAGAAAGAACAGACATATTCATGTACTTTAGGTGACAACAGAGTACAAGATGTAATAAATATTGGACCCACAAGAGATATCATACATGTAAAGGAAATTGTGAATGGAGCTTTTACAGAAAATGGAAGGAAACTTTCAAATAAATTTATCCTTGGTTTTTAAATTGAGTACTTCAACTTTATAAATTTCAAACAGAAGAGGAAAGAAATTAAAAGGAAAAAAAAAAAAACTCAAAGGTTCTTTGTGCATTGATGTTGAGTAAGTGGAATAGATGTATAATTAATAGCCAAAAACAAGATGAAAATATTAATATTAGCACCACTTATAACAAATGCATTACAAGGCGTCAGGCTTTTTCCATTTTTTGGTGATAGGAGGATGGTAACATATACAACACTCGTAAATCTTAACTAGATTCGAGTTCAGAATTTTGAACAAAAAAATCTTAAAATAATAATTAAGTATAATTTCATCAATAAAAATGACGACTATAACATCAATATTTTGATGCATTTAATAATAGTTATATAAACTCGAACATATATATAGATGTTTACATAAAATCTCACCCACTTTATATTGCTAATTATTTTATTTAGATCTTGGTAATAAGCACATGCATGTATGTGAGTAATAATTAACAAATTCAAGGAAAGCATAAACTTCAAAAGAAAATATTATGTGTATACAATATTGCATATCATATATGCATGTACAGAAATAAATTAAAAGAACAAAAAAATATAGATGTAAAATAATATATAGAATTTATACTTTTAATAATGTCTACATAACATGGGTCACTGTAAAAGAGAGAGAAAAAAAAAAAAAAACGGCTCCAATAAATAATTAGCATCACTAACAAATAAGCAATTATCCCAAGAATTCTTACAAAAAGGGAAAGTCTTTTGATATGCTAATGCTGTTCTGTATTTCAGTTCATCCATTTGAATTTGCATTTTTCTAAACTATAAGGGAAAGGGAGTATAGAGGATAGAGCTATGTCATTCGATGTTGGTCAGCTTTATGTTTTGAATTATTGTGTCTCTTGAGTGACACAAGTCACTGAATAAAGATTATGCGACTTAGTACTAGTTGTCTCATGGATGGTCTACTTTTTTTATTTCCTTTTCTGGTGGCTTTACCCTTAGTATCTAAAAATTAGGGATTGTATTTGATTAAAATATTTCTAACAATAAGTACAAATTGGACATGATTAGTGAAAAATCTTTAATTTGAAATTTATACTTGATCAAATTATCTGGTTAATAAAGTAACCATGAAACACTTTATTAAAGTAAGAAAGAAATATTATAATATTAAGAGAATTCTGTCGTATCGTAAAAACTTAAGAAACAAATCTTATCTTAATTAGTATGATTTTTAATATGTTTGTCGATTTCACTTTACATAATCTTTATTAAAATATAGTACTAGCGAAGAGTCAAATCTAAAGTTTTGCTGATCTTGCATATATTCTTTCGATGAACAAAGATTATGATTAGATTTTCACTAATTATGAATGGTAGAGGAATCAAATGATTTGTGTGACAAAAAAAGAAATGATCATATGAGATTCAGAAGAACTGAAACAAGGGCATAGAACATACTAGAGACTAGGAAGGGAACTAAAAAGCTCTTGTAGTTTGAAGAAAATATTTAGTGAGTAAAAGGAGTGGCTTAATTGGACTGCATAATTTGTAATCCATTTATTTATTTTGCATTTGTAAATGTTTGCAATTGCTGGTACAAAATATTTACACATCTATAACATAGCATCTGGAGATTGATAAATTTCTTTAAGTTTCATTTCTAATTTGTCAATGTCTTATCATGTAATTCAATGATCTTATATATGATGTCAATTTGTCATCATTAATAAGATTTTTTTTTTTGAAAAACAGCCTTTCTAACTTTTAGAATTGATAATCGACAGTAGTTACATTAATTTGGATTTGCAAATACATTTATGATGTTCAAAATGATCTCTCTACTTCTTACAGTCATTGTACTACCAATATTCACATCCTTAGTTTCTGTTGCATAAAACTATTACTGCCCAAAAAATTTTCCCGCAAATGATCTCTTCTATAGAATGCAAAATTACTGAATGGTGCTGCTAAAAAAATGAACTTTCAATTAACGGTTTTATTTTTTTAATACAACTCCAAACATTATTCATAGATGGGGGCAATGGCAATGGCCAATGCGGACACAATCTTTAAGAATAACACAAGCTGCAACTAATCTTTTAAATCAAATGCAGATTGGGTGTCTCAGTGTTTGAGGCAGTTCTGCTACAGTTCCAATAATTGAGAATATCATAGTACTGAGCATTAAACACTCCCATATGTACATGGTCCTGCTCAAGCAGCAAAGAATACAGTAATTTCATTTTATAGATATCAGAATATTAACATTTGAGAATAAAATAAGCTGATCTGGCCAGTATTTAAGATGCAGCCAACCCAAGAGAAAGTAGAAGAAGTGGTTAGCTGACAATTTCTGGATTATAAAATTTAAACCTAATGACAAAGCCAGATATCAAATTTTAAGTAATGGACTGAGAATAAATTGGATCATTTAAAGCAATAAAAATTAGCCGGTGATGAGAAACCATAAAATGGCCAACACCATAGAAGTCAAAACAATGCTTTTTCTTTTCCCAGAATATATACTATATAGGCATATTTCCGCTATTTAATGAAGAACCACAAAAAATCTAAAGAAATCTCATATTCCTGTATAAAAGGCCAAATCTGAATAGTATCAGAAAGAATTGAAGAACATACTACTTTTGAAAAAAAAACCAGCACATGCACCATGCATCTCACCATTAGAAGATGATTTCATATACTGCGGAAGCAACAACTCTACATTTTCCATGTACAGAAAGTATCAAAAATGACTGAGCGAAACTTGCATATTCCAAATACATCATGTAAAAGTTGAAAAAAGCTGGCCACTGTTTCTGAAAGGTGGTAATGGACATCTGCTTTATGTATTCAAGAACAAAATGAAGAACTAAAGGTAGAGGAAAAGAAGTAACAGAATAGGGGAGAAAAGAGGAGCACTCTTACTCCAAATATCCATGAAATAAAAGCATTCAATGATTTCTGGGCGTACAGAAAATTCCACCAAGGTACAGACATACCTGCTGAGCCTTGCAGAGGGTTTTGTGGTACGAATGCCACAAGAAAGGGAGGGAAAGGACCCAACTTCATCATCACTGAAGATTAGACCTCCAAATAGCTTAAGTGGTACAGTACATTACATCATAGGTCATTGGCATGTATCAATATTATCTACTAATTAATTCAAACATGGTTCAGCTGCAATTAGCTATTTCCGCAAGGGCTTGAACCATGTCTAGCTAAGTTCATTAAAGAGCTACTGCAGGTACGAATACTCAATTAAGAAAAGGACACTAAAAACAAAGTAAACAGTGGTTTGATTACTGGATAATCTAGCTAATTTCCTGTCATTTGTCAAGAAAAAAGAGGAGGATGCAGGATTCAACACACATAATTATTCGGTTTCACCTTTTTTTCAAATTGGCAGGGACAAATTACGTAGTGGGAAATCTTCAAGCAGTACCTGCTAGTATGAGTCATTTATTGCCGCTGCAGCATCATCAAGATTCCCATATCAAAGGGCCAATTGGTTTGGAGAAATAATTAGGGTCCACCCCGAAACAAATTGAGCCCCCTTAAAGCTTGTGAATCTTGATGATGCTCCATCAGCAAACAGTGACTGGTTTTCTTTAGATCTCTCGTTGTGATAATCATCATGGTCACTAAGTAGCCCATGCAAAAGACAAGAGCAAACGGGGAAAAGAAGGTGAAGGATTAAGTAGAAAAGAATAGGAGAGAAGAGTAGAGAGACCAGCCCTAACCCTAACCCTAAATCACAATCAATGAAGCAATAGTAAAGGATAGGGGAAGGGAAAGAAGGGATAGATATAATACAAGGTTTCAAAAAGCTCAATCCCATGTGTAAAAGCCAACCAACCAAGCTAGACCTCCACTTAATAGTGTAAAGAACTGGAAATTCTCTATTCAAGAAAGAAGACTGTATCAATGTTCTCCTGGCCTATAGGAATGTATAGACCACAAAGATCTATTGAATGAAAGGGTAACCATAGGAAAGAAAATACAATGGGGGCAAAGCAAGAAAATCTCTCAAATTAATCAGAAGGTGAAGAAGGGTTTTGAAGGGTAGTAGATAACTGAGAATGAAGAAGGCTGAATGGTGT
Organism: Dicorynia guianensis; assembly: GCA_037013595.1. NCBI lineage: Eukaryota > Viridiplantae > Streptophyta > Magnoliopsida > Fabales > Fabaceae > Dicorynia > Dicorynia guianensis. The sequence goes on along the minus strand of JASUAB010000002.1, from coordinate 14,093,311 downwards.
ATATATAGAGAGAGGGTGAGCGAGTGTGCTTAAGTAATTAATGAGGGAGAAGATTGGTTGGTGCCTAAGATCTGTCAGTCACAGAGAGAGAGGGGGAGAGAGAAAGAGAGATAGAGATAAGTAATACCACAACAGTTATCCATCGTAATCCTAGGCACCAAATTTACCAAAAACTTAAAAACTCTCCGACCCAGTCCATCTTCCAGAGATGGAAACAGAATAATAGCTACTATGTATGAGATTTGGGGAGTGGGAAACTTACCAAGGAGAGGAATGGGTGGGGTTTAGGATTGGAGGATGTGCTTGCGTCCTCTACAAGCGTTTTCAAAGTGGGGGCGGAATTGACAGCCCCTGCCACTGCCTCTCTGATACTGACCCCATCCAGCCAATATGTCAAGGGGGGAGGGGGGGGGGGGGGTGGTGCGCCTTCCTTCTTCCCTAGGGTTTCCATTCCTTTGAATTGATTGACCCCCCTATTTGCCTCTTTTGGACTCTTTTTAAGTTTCATTATCCCTGATCTGCTACACTCTGGATGCTTCTTAATGCTTCTGTTTTTACTTCACTTATTCACTCATCATTCTCCTAATTAAAGATTAATTAGTCTTCAACAGTACTGTTCACTGTCCCTTCAATATTTTTATATTTAATTGGTGTTTAGCCTATCTATATATGTTGATTACCCATGTCCAGGATCTAGTGGTTTAATTAAGAATTAATAAGTTGGATATGCAGATATATACTGTGGGCCACTTTTTTTTTATCAAAATATTTAGGTGAGGGAGATTATTCTACTCTAAGATCAAAACTAGTAATAAATTAATTTAATAAAAATTTATAATAATATTTATAAATCGTTTAAAAAAGATTATCATAAAAGATGTTTGAATTAAATCTTATAAAAATATTTGTTGACGATTTAATTCTGGATAATGTCTATGGCAGCCACTGAGAGTGAGACAGCGGTGTTATGATGGGCTAAGCCGCTAAGGCGATACCAATGGTTAATTAAGCTTAAGCTCAACTTTAATCTCAATGGGCCATCTTCGTTCTTATTATATGATGCTAGTCCTTTTCCAAGTGATCTCTTCTCGTTACAGTCCACCGGAATATATAAGCGGTGCCTATACTTACACGCCATCCAATGGATACATAAATCAAATTATATCTTACTTTTACTACACTTTTGGGGGAGCAGAGGGGTCCAAGGTTTTCTTTAGGGAAAATGTCAAAACACAATTCTCTGGAGAAACATTAGGGTGTCCAATTAGAGAGCATTCTATTGTTATTAAATTGTCATTAATCATTAAATTTATGGGTTTTACAATTAAATTTGTAGAGTGTAATAAATTTAATAATTTAAATTTTATTAAGTAAATATTTAATAAAATTAATTTTGTGGGAATAATAGGATTATAATGTGTCTATAATTGTGTACAGAATCATTATACTTATTTAGATTTGTGTGTAAATATGTTGACGCTCCCATTGTCTAAAAAAGAGTTTTAAGAAACATATTTATCTCTAATATCAACTTCTAGTACTACTTGTTTATTGAAACGTCAATCATGACACTACATACTTAATGAATACTGAATGATAAAAAAAAAAAAAATTTGTTTATTTGAAGGCAAATTTCAAAAGTAAAAGCCAACGTATATATGTAAACAAAGGAAAAAAATTTAAGCATACCATTAACACAAAATGTAAACACATAGCACAAGCAATGATATCGGATTGGTGTTGCATACTATAGCAGCCCTACGTTTCTTAGTTTTCATTTTCAATCATATTATAATGCGCTAATCGGCATTATTAATGATGCAATGATACTTAGTTATTGCCTTATAAATTTTTTCTCTTTAAGATCTCAAGTTTGAACTTGAAATTAAAGACTTATTGCTTTTATATGAAAAAAAAAATAAAGAACACTCAACTTCATAATCGTGGCATAGCTTTAATTATCTAGTAATAAGTTTATATTTTTTATTGGGTTCTAGTTCGCATATATTCTTAGAAGTACAAATTTTGTACATTTTCTTACAATTTCTAACATCTTCATTATCTTTTCTTTCAATTTATTTTTACACATGCATATATGATGCATAAAATTGGATACATGTATAATTTTTCTTTCTAGTAGCTCATGCTAGTATACATATAAAGTCAATGAAATTTATGATTGCTCATTAAATGTAGACGATATGTTAGCTATCCGTACATAATACATTTAGTTCAATTTAATCTAAAGTTATTAGTGCTACCATATGAGCAAAACTACAAAAGTTATTGTGGAAAGAGAATTGGTCATAAACTCCCGCATCAATCTACTCATATTAATTTAATTAAAGTTCAAACTTCAAATACTTCCATAATATAAAATGGAACACGTATGAGAATAATTGGTTTCACTACTGAAACCATAAGGCAAGACACATTCTCTATAGGAGGAGGCCTCAGATTCGATTCTTACAAAAAATAGTTGGATTAATCCCTTCACAACTCATCGAGAAAAAAAATAAGGTGCTTTTATTTTTTTGGTACCAACTTATTCATTTATAATTTGTCATTATTAATTAATAAAATCTTAGGCACTGATAGCAAGAGCCAAGAATCATACAATACACCTAGGATTTATTATCGTCAGGTTTTATTCTAGTAAAAAATAACTGAATCATTCTTTTTCTCAATTAATCCCAATCTATCTCTCTCTCTCTCAAAAAAAAAAAAAAAAGCCTAGGATCGAGTTTCACATTTGATAGCAAGAATTATAGGAAATAGAATAAAAATGACCTTATTCTTTTGTATAATTGACACCAGTGGGCTAGAGAAAAGTGGTTATTAGGTGCTTTTAAGAAATTTGTAACACCCAAAATCTTAATTTGTCAATTGAAGTCCAAGAAATGTGCAATACATCAGGGCTCAAGTGGTAAGGTTTTAATACCTTAAGCAAGTTATCTTGATTTCAATCTAGACTTTGTATATAAAGAAAACTCACTTGAAAAAAATCTATTCATTTCAGCATCCTTAATACTTTGAGAAGATTAGTTTTTTACTTGCTAGACAAAGAATACTTTGGAGAGATCCAAAAAAATAAATGTCCAATACTAATAGTATCTAATTTTTTAATAAAAAAAGTGATAAATTACTTACCATATATGTAAGATCCTAGTTTGAACCTTAAATTTTAAAAGAGAAGATTCTCAGTGCAAGAACTAAATACACTACACCATTTCAACGTAGATAGATTTATCTTTATAGCTACATAAAATTATAAGTATAATTATAGAGATAACATTACTCACTCAAAGAGAAAAGAAAGAGAGAAGTAATCTCTTTGAGATGCATAACCACGAAAAACGTATAAAAAGAAGCATGCAAAATAGATTTGGTGATGTATGTTGGAAAAATCAGTTCACATGTACATATTGTAATATTGCTATCATGAGTATCATGGTGACAACTACATATGCCAAACCTCATATACACCAAACTTCCCTTAAGGTCTCGTTTGCCGATAGATATATATTACCATCATACTGCCCCCACCCTTGGGAAACTGATTTTTTTTTTTTTCCCATCTCTTTATAACTTATTTGCGCTCCCTTATAATGTGTGTGACTATCATACTCTAAAATATGGTCAATATATCAATACTCTGATAATGAGTTTAAATTTATATATTTGGGGAATGGGGTGACATAATTGCTTTTGATAAGAATTGAAAACTTGAAATTATCTCCTATAAAAAATGGATCAAACACTAGTTGTATTATTGGTGTCTTTAAATAATGATATTTAATTATATTTCATAATACGGTAATCATACTCTTATATAATATAAGAGGGAAATCAATACTTACTAGTTTTAAGGAGTTTAATTATGTGTTGGCATTTTTATGGTACAATGGCACCGTTTATTGTTTTGAGAATTTTTTAGGTGTGATCTAATAGTGAGAAATTTAGGTAATATTACAAAAAAAAACTTAAGTTCAAATACTTTTATCACATTTGTTAAGAGAAAACTTGCATGAAAAAGGTCTACTCATTTCAGAATTTTCAGTACTTCAAAAAAATTAATCTTTACTTATCGAATGAAAAATACTTAGAAAGACTCAAAAAGTAATTTGCCACTCTTCAGACAAAAAATAATATTTTAATTATAGTTAACAATTAATATATACATTATTGATTATATGCACATGCAACTCCAAAATGAAAAGAAAAATTAATTTGAGGAATGATGTGGAACAAAAGCTTTTCCAAGTTTTGGAAGGGCATCAAAAGATTACTTGTTGACCTGTAAAAGTGACAAGGAATGGCCTTTAACCTTATTGTATTGTAATGAAATAATTGATAAATCCAAAGGAAAAGGGGAAAGGGCAGCATTATGGATATTATAATGGAGTTAAGATCTTGAGCAAATCTCTTTGTCTAACTTCCTAGTACTTGATTACGCAACGAAAAATGCCGCACTACTAGCTAGTAAAAGATTCCGAGTGCATGATTCCTTGGACATCTATCCATTCAGTCAAATCATTGTTCAACACAAAATTATATATTAATTTTTCCTGTTAAAGCCCATTTATTTGTCTGTGGCGTTTAAGATAAGAATTAGCTCTTGGGGTCCTCTTCCCTTTTTTATGAACAATGGCATTGAGCATTGAAGCCTGCTTTGAAAATGCAACATGTCCTCACTCCTAAAAGGCATGCTCTAGAAAATGACCCAATATCATCCATCTAAGTTTTGTTTCTTGCCATCAACCCGTGAACACCCTTTCTCGGATCAAAGTTTATTCACAATATTTCTTTTCACTAAGTTAGCTATGTTCATTTTTTTCACCTTTTTGAATTAGTTATCATTTTTTATTATTTAGATAAAATATATAAGTTGTAGACAAATAGTTGTCAAAGTATTATTTCTCAACATTAATTTAAATAAAGCAACCTAAAATTTGTATCATTAATATCATTTGCATGTTCAGGAATGATGTGCTCAAAAGACTATCTCACAAATGCTTGTATTGCATGGTGTTTGTTGGCGTCTCTGAGTGTTATCAATGGCAACATGTTCTGTCTCCTCATGAACGTTTGGCAATGCAATCATACTGTCAAGGATGGAGACCAACATATCTACGAATATTGTAGTTGTTCTACCTAGTGAGGATCGTTGATGACTGATTCCTCATGATCTACTAAGTTGTGAATGTCTACTTTATTGGTGTTTACTTCAAGTGTTTGAGAAACAGCCATTCCTCCATTAATGTAAGAGCTTCTCCAATCTGGATTCCCCCAAAATCCATATGCTTCTTTGAAATATTAGCTAGCAAAGTCCATGCATGATGGAATGTGTTGGGATAGATAGATAGATACTTGTCTTGTTTTTATTTTTTGTAATAAAATAAAAGTGTTTAAATTCAAACAAGAGAGGAAACTGTTTAGCAACAGAAACCTATGAAAGAAATGAATAGAAGAGAAGGTGGAGGTTTCAGGTTTGGGATGAACTGGAAAACCTAAGGATGATATATACAGAATGTAAATGGAAGTGGGGTTTTAGTTGAGGGGTGCGATGGCCAAGGGAGGGAGGGAGGGAGGGCAAGCTGGGGAACCCTAGAGGTAAAGTAAAGTAGTGGGAATCCAAACTGGGAAGGGTGCAATTAATGAGAATGTTGCTGCGGCACAAATTTCTCGTAGAGAGAGAGAGAGAGAGATGATGTGACATTGATGTGGCTGCAACTGTACGAGGGTGGGGAGAGAGTGAGAGAGCGAGAAAGACAAGCGTTGAACACGGAGAAGTGGATTCATTTTCCCCCACGCTCCTCTTCCTCTCATAAAATCATCTTCCTAGCAATCCTCGGACTCACTCTTGCCTCTCATTTCTTTTCTTTATTAAATTAATCAGCAATGGAATCATGACTGCCATACCCATCCATATGCCCACGATCATTATTTTCGTATAATAACAATAAAAATATTCAATTCCAAGTGCCTCGCCAATTTTGTTGCCTTAAATTTGGAATTATATATATATATAAATTCTGTATAAAAAGATTATATATATATATATATTTATATTTTTATTCTCTTTATTTTAAATTTCATATTTCAATATAGAGAAAGTATACGTTACTTTACATATTAGTAATATTTTTCATCTTTTACATCTTTCAGTTACAACCTGTGATATTTTGTTAGGAAAAATTATTTGAGGTATATAAAATCTATTAAAAATCAGTATGAATTATTAGGTTAGATAAATTTTATAATTTAAATTTAATAATTTAATTTTTAAATAAAACTTATATAAATTTAATTTAGTTTATATAGATAGAAGGATTGATTTTATTATACTGTTACAATCATATTTGACCTCATTTAATTCGACCATTAATTATTCAATATTCTTATCATATCATAATTTGAAGCTATATATTGTAAAGATTATTTGATTTTATTAATTTTAAAAAGTAATAAGAATATTCTAAAATTATTAATAATAAGTATGTACTGTCAAATAATAAGGGTTCTGTGGATGCAAATTCCCATCCACCCCTGGTTTCATATTTATGTTTTCTACCCGGCTTTGCTTGTTTTAACAAAAATAAAAAATTGTTGCAGTAATTCTTCAAAAAACTTAAATATTCTAAAAATAATAATAATAACAACAACAACAACTGCTACTACTACTACTGCTACTTTTCACTACTCTATGTTGTTCTGAAATATTGGCTTGCATTTTTTTTTTTTTTTGAATTGTCTGTGATTGTGAGTGCAACTAAAAAGTTCCTATGTTGTTTGGCAAAGATATTTCTGCCTTGCCATTTATAGTTTGATTCTGTAGGTTTCCAAAATATGGGCCTTTTCTATGAATTTTTCCAACTAACTACTCCCCAATATTATACCTCATCTCTCAAACAAAATGAAACGCAAATATTATAATCTAAAATTTTTCTCTTTTAAAATTATAAATATTTTATAAAACAAAATATAAATGAGTAATTGTTAAAAATGAATTATTATAAATTAATAAATTGTTATTCACTTACTTAAATTTTAGAATATTTTATAAAATGAATTCTTTCATAAACAATAATCTATTTTACCTTTTATCTTATAAAATATAATTTATATAACAATTTTCTCTCCTGTCATTCTTTTCTCAATTTTTTTTCTGACTTCAAAATGATGACGATACAATAAATTTACCCCAACCAAGGAAAGTTGCCAATGCTATATGATCTTTTGATTCATTAAAAAGCAAGTCTTAAGCAAGAAACTTTATCAAGAAGAGATCATTTTTAGGTTCTAGAGCTTTCATTGTATTTATATGTTGGAAAAAATTTTCAGCCCTCTTTTATTTAAATAAAAATATATGTATAATTACATCCCAAAAAAAAAGCATATGTTTAATTTTTTTTAATATTTTTTAAATTAATAAATGGTGATTAATTCAATTTTAAGCTAAAAGAGTAGCGACTCTATAATATTTCGAGAGGACTAAAAATTGTATCTATAAATAGGTGATACAAGTTGATCATATATATTTTTAATAGCACTTATTGTTTTTATTCGTTATACGTATTTGGTTGTTTGTTTAAACAAAAATGTGTCGCTTTCTGTGATTACTGCACAAAATATTACACATCAACAATCACAATACAGCTAATTACAATTAATTATGCATACAAATAGGAATTCATCCATTGATAATTTGTTATCATGAATATGCTACTCAATCAGTGGCTTGTTTCAAACTGCTGGCCCTTTCTAACATCTTATAATTAGTGTACCAAATACTTCTCTGCAGTTAAAAATGTACTAACCAACCAACACAAATTGATTTAAATGGTAGGAATTTAAATATTTTAAGTAAATTATTTTTATTGAGAATTTATACATGGAGAAAATCTGTTTGAAAAAGGTTTACCTATTTCGGCACTTTTAATATTTTAAAAAAATTAGTTTTTATCTATCAAATAAAAAATATTTTAAAAAGACAATATATATATATATATATATATATATATAACCATGTCTACCATCAAAGCATGAAATCAATCTTATATACATGATGCTCTCTTATTTTGACAAATTTAATTTTAATAAATATTTATTTAAAAAAATATAAACTACTCAATTTACTGAATCTCACCCTATCAAACGATAAGATACTCTTTTATGACAGTTTAATAGCTCTAATTATAGTTACTTATTTCCATACCTTGGCAGAGAAGATAATATGTATATTTTTCAATTACTTTTCTTAATTTTTCTTTCTTGAAACAACCTTTTCTGGCCTGTCAAATCAGATTGCTCTGGAAAATTATTGCTATGAGGAAAAAACAAAACACTTTGTAGGATGGTGGTGACTGGGATCGTCCTCTATCGTTATCATCGTCACATGCCACACCTCAGTGACAGTGTGTTAACAGCCAAAAGCCTCTCATCTATGCGTCTTTATTGATCTCCAACAACAGACAGAAACTCCAGCCTTGATCCTACAGTCAAATCTTCTCTCTTAACAACTACTGTTATGTATGAACTAATTGTTCTTCTCCTACCCTATTAACCTCTTTCCCTTACCCTGCTGCATATTTTCTCAGCCATTTGGAGTATATATATAGTACTTAACTAATCGTGAAACTATATTTAGAATTTGATTTGAAGTAAAAGAAACTCTAAGCAATGTGAGGTTCTACACAAATTAACCCTATTTTCTATGTGGAATGTTAAGCGGCAGAGTTGCTGAACATCGATGACGTAAGCATAAATAAAAGGGAACAATAAAACGGTTAGCAATTTGATGTTTTCGTTTAGCTTTTGGAAGAATCAGTGAGAGAGGCCCCAGTCTAGGTTCCATGGTAGATAACAGCTAGCTATAAGGCTATCAGAGCAAACATTGTGAAATGATGTGTCAAATTAAAGTGAGCCCCGAAATTTCGCTGAACAGAACAAATGCACGCAGATTTTTAGCCATATTTCTGAACAAATACTTCAGATGCTAAGTTGCATTGTATCTGTAGCTTACTCCAATTGGAAAACTCATTTGTCGGGACCCTACTTGACTGTCATTTTCTTGGGTATGCATATATGTATATATAGATATATATATATATATATATATATAATTAGCTGTGCTCGCCATTTAACTTCAGAGTTAATTAAGACCAAAGCTACTTCATTGGGTGTGACCTATTCTAAGTCATATTCTTACACTAGGAGTGCAAACAATTAAATTAGTTGAGTTACACGATTTAGTTTATTTAACCAACAAAATTTAATAATATGAAGTGAAGATTATATAGGAATAAAGGTATGGAATAGAATAATCGGTGGAATAATACTATGTGAAATGTAGTACGAATCATGCATGCATCATGCATATGACTGAATTAATGTGAAGGGAATACGGTAAGTGCCCAGCTGCAGATAGCAGAAACAACATAATTCCTAACTTTTGCTATAATTATGTAAACAAAGTAATTTAAAGTGAGCAGCTCACATTGTTCTCTTTTTGAATCTTCATCTCAATAGGTGTTTTTAATGTTTTGAACTTACCCCAACATGGCAACAGCACTATGTAGAGTGACAGCAAAATACATCATTATCAGGATTTGAATTTAAAACCTTCCATTACTCAAATCTCCATCCACCCAACTAATGCATTAATCTGGAGAAAAAAGTTGCAATATTGATTGCATTGCATTTGTGGTTGGACAAGGGTATCTTTGGGGTGTACTTCGATTGAGATATGGTTCAGAGACACTAAAAGGTAGATGCACCCATTTATCCACACATCTAAGTTTGAATTACGTGCTTGTAAGCATGCGCCAATGAACCTTCTCTCTGCTTCTCAGCTCTCTGGCTGCTGAAAATGCTGATGAGACTGAATTATTCACAATGTAAGAATTTTTAGGTAGTCGTGTTCATGCCAAAAGAAATCACATCTATCCCATCTCCAGAGGGGAAAGCTTGGCTTTTACTTGTGGGGGGAATCTGATCTGAGTTAGTGTGTCGTACCCTTACTAGTTGGTGAGATTGACACTAACTCTTGCCGTTGTGGGGCTCTGGTTTTGGAGCAAAGAACCATTCCATGCACAACTTTGCCCTTTCGGCCATCTTTCTCTGCCCACAGATCTTGAGAGTAATTGAATGCAACAACATAACAAGCTCTCTTTTGTAAATGGGCTTTGAATCTTTTTGTTAGTAAATTTTTATTTATAGATGATCTGTAAATATAATTATAAATTTTTATTAAAATTTGTAACATACTAAAATCTTAGAATGAGAGATGACACTCATTCACTTAAATTTTTAGTGTGCAAAGAAAAACTTCCTTCCTTCTCTCCATTAAAGTTTGAAATTAATGGTGTCAACCAGAAAACCAGAAAACCAGAAGAGCAGTGGTGACGTTGGTGGGAGGAGTGGAGAGGGGCAGTGTTAGTGAATGTTTTTTTATTTATAGTAAAAATTTGAGTGCAGGAATATGATGTCACATGCACACAATGAAGCGCATAAGTTAATGCGAGGATGATGATGATGCCATGCAACGCAATATTGTTCGTTCATAATTTGGGTTCTGACCACTTTGTTGCGTCGATGTGTGATCAGAATTGATGTGACCACTACTGTCCTTTGGAATATTAATATTTATATATATAATAATTTTTTATATATTTTATATATTTTTTTAATAATTTTTCTCCCTAATTTTTTTTAACAAAATTTATTTTCTTTTATACCTATTTTATACTCTACTATCCTTCCTCTCCTTTCCTCTTTTCTTCTCTTCTCTTCTCTTCTCTCTGTGGCAGCTGCCATTTGATCATCATCTAAGAAAATGTCTTAATAGTTTGTCAGCTCCAGTGATCTCTCCCTCTTTATCTACGACGTTAAATCAGCGGTGGGGCCCTTTTCAGAAGGGAACAATCAACTTAAGGCAACTGTCAAAAGTGGATTGGCCTAAAGACCAAGGGTTTTTCTCTTTGCTTAGCATTTTGTTTTATCAGCAAAAACACAGAACAAGTGGCAGTCTGGTTCTTCTTCCTCGACTAGCAAATATAGAACTGGGGACTACCGGACTACCCCAACAGAGTCCACAGTATGATTATGATTTATGAGCAACTTAGTTTGGGTTAGAACAAAGAATTATAAGCAGGCCTTATGAATATTTTTTTCTTATAATTTATGATATAATCGAAGGGTTTTTCTTTTTTTTTAAATTTTTACATTATATCTTATTTTTTATGTGAAACTAATTTTTATTTAAGGTAAAAATTGATTTGTAAACCTGTTTTAACAAAATAAGTCTAAAATTAAATCTTAAATATAAAGCTTATTTTAAAATAATTTAAGACACAACATTAGCGTTGCACTGTATTAATCACTTATTAATTATAAATGGTGTTTTAAACCTCAAACCTTACACTCTTTCAAATCCTTAATTATTAAAATAATCCTTTCTCCAATAACTTAAGAATTAGTAGCCCCTTCCTTTTTGTTTTTATATACATGAGCATTTACATTAGCCCAAATTATATTGTGGATATTCTTCATTTAAAAAAAAATATCTTTGTTAAAGTTAGTAGTCTGTTCTAATCTTAAAATGGGAAGAGTCTCTGTTTATCTTAAATTTCTTTTTGTACCAAAAAAATCCTTCATCTCACTATTTTTTTAACCTTTCAACAGATAAAACTAGCTTGCGTCCAAGAATTTGTTGGCATATTCACATTTAGAATCAATAAAAGTTAAATAATTCAATTTAAAAAATAATTTGTTATTATTTATATATTCTTAAATTTATTCAAAATTTAAAAAGTTAACTCTACTCCAAAAAATATGAAGTAAACTAATCCCACAATTTATTTTTCACAGAAAGTTCATATTTGTTAGTGTGGATTTTTAAATTTGTTAAGTTTCATATTTAATATGTGAATCTTAATAAACTTTTTTTTGTAAGCCAAGGGGCATTAAGCCAAGGGAAGAGCACAAAAACACCAATCTACATTATTAAATTAAATTATGTATTGTAAAAATTAAATAAAAATAAAATTGTAAAAAAGTGAAACTCAAATAACAGTTGACTTGAGCTAGCTAATATCACAACAATTAAGTCACAAAAGTAACAAATCACACCAAAATTCTTTATCATCTATCAATTCAATAATAATCTACAATTATTTATTTATATATTTATTTTTTGCTATAAAATATCTATAATCTACATATTGGAACTTGAACATTGACTTAGGCTGACTTTACGGAAGAGTCAATGCCCTTACTATGTGAACCGAGGTTCACCAATGTAGTTTTTTCCTTCCCTCTTATATTTAGTCTTTACACAAATGTGTTACATGTGAATTTAATTATTATTATATTAAACATTTAATAAAATAAACATTAAAAATTTATAAAATAGAGTAAAAATAAAGAGAACATATTTAGAAAGTAAATTTTTTTTCAAAATATTTGTTATAATACTTTGGTTAAGATAATTGATGTTTTATTCAATACTTATAAAGAAAATTAAATGTTCAAAAAATTTATAAAACTCGAAGTTATCTTTTAACAGGATATATCATATATAATAAAGATAAAAACTAATTTTCTGTGTTTTCATGAAAAAAATATTATTTAAATTTTAAAATAATATAAATTTATAATAAAATGGTGCTTTAGTAAATATGACTTTTAAAAAGATATTCTAGCCTAAAAATATTTTTACTTATTTTGAATATAGCATTGATGTTCAATACGGCAGCAGACCGGTTAGGTATCCAAGTGTAGTTTATGGGCCAACCCTATTGTTAGTTTCAGACTGAAGTTATGAGCCTGTCTTCCGTCTTGGCTTAATTGGAAAAATTATGACCCAGCCGAACATCAACTTGGACTCGAAGACCCGAACAAAAAACTTTAATTTGGACTTTACTCTGAGTCGAAAAGACATATCATGGAATCCCTGCTCTTCCCTTGACTGAAATTGCTGAGTTTGACTGCTTAAATGGCCAAAAACCAGATAAAAAAATAATGAGAAACTAAGAGGTTGCAGGAAATCCCCATTTGTCGACTCGAATTTGTGCGAGATTGGGCCAAGAATATGCGCATAAACATCCACATGGCTGCACATGAAAGCAAGTATAAGTCTCTGTTTTGTTGCTCAATTTGACCATTTTTGGATTGGGCGCAATTACCACTTTATATTGGCGGTTCTATAGTCAACATTTTTCTGACATCCAAATCAATTGATGGATACCCAAATGCGATGTCTTTTACTTCAGATTTTGGCACATTTTATATATGTGGCATAGGAAAGAATTTGCATTGTAGGGTGGCTTGTGTGTGTGGTATAATTTGGACTATTTTGTTTTTGTTCACATGGAGCCATGTGATTTTGAAGGCAACAAACAAAAGGATTGAAAATATGCATGTTTGTTTGGTAGGAATAGAATCATCTACTTTTGCAAAATATGATCCAAGATGCCATTGCTAGTTTAATCAAATTCAAATGGAGGGTTTCGTGTTCATGGCCTATAAAATAAATTGGACGGTTAGAGTTTTGCATGTGGGTACCTAGCTAGGGCCTAATCTCGAATGTTTTGTTGCAATTGCATGCGTTTACTTAACAAGCTTGACTCATCGGGTCAGCTAGTCCAAAAAAAAAAAGACAAAATTAAACAAAGATTGCCATAGAATTTAGTGGAAGAATTTGGAGTACTCCTCGTTCTTCATTTCACCAACAAAGGTTTCTCATCATTTCATGTAACTTTCACCCTCCTTATATGCAGGGTCCCAAAAGGGATAAAGGTACCGTATCATATTACTGGTTCCTATCATTGATGGAAGATATAGGCCAAGTAGAGTGCTGAAAAAGAAATGCCTTAGACTTAATTTATACTTTATTTTACCAATGAAAAGTCTAGTTGTATAAAGAGACGTTCACGAAATGTTCACAAAAAGCAATTAAGGACTGATATCTATTAAATAGAGAGCTGTCTCTAATTGCCCTTTATGAGTATCATGTGAGTCGCCTTATATGGGAACAGGAGGACTCCCTCACTAATAGTTGCTGAAAGGGGAAAAAATGCCTACGAGAATATCAAAGATATGCCATTAATGTTCTTTCAACCTGCAGAGAGTGTCACAAAGTCTGCTAATATGCATGAAAATCCTGCATTGAAGGAAATTGTTGTGGTAGTTGCAGACAGCCAAAAGGCAATCACTTGCAAGAGCCAAAAGTCAATTATCATTTTCCTTGTGTGTTCTACTAACGACAACATGGTTATGAATCTATAGCCAAAAGCCAAACTTACTGCAACGTTGCTTTCCTAATGATTGTGGAAGAAAATGTCATTGGGTCTGCCAGCAGAATACTAGAAAGCAGGAAAACAAGCATAGGTGCCACAAAACATGTGAGAATTAATTCCACGTCACGAAACAAGGCATGCTTCTAGGGGGAGTTTCTCTTTGTCAACTACTTGGTTGTGTTTCATCAAGTATAGGTACTCCATGATGCATGTCTGACAATTGATAATCATACAACTAATGTATTTTCACAGGAAAAGAGGTGAATGAATTCTTATCAGTTTTTGTTCTCTGGTTCAGTGAAGGTAGACTGCATTTGAAGACTACAAGATACGTTTGTGTCTTCAACTTTCGATCGTTTTGTATGGTCTAGCAAGTAGCGAGTGGGAAATGCAGCAAGCAACAAAACCTTTGTGGGAACTGTGAACATTAATGGTCGCGTTCATCAATTCGCTCATTGATGCATGTGCCAAGTGATAAACAACCAAATATTGAAGGCTATTAGTAATTTCTTCCAACATTGACTGGTCCAATCAATTATTTAGTTAAAGGGATCATGGATAACTTGGTATCCAATGGATGAGAACGTCAAATATTAATTTAAACATGATGTTGTTGTCTTAATAACATGTTCGTTTCCCCAAACTCTGGAGTATAATTTATTCATAAACAATGATGAGCTCATTATACCTGATGCTTCTTCGGTGAGGAAAATTAGGCGGAAATAATTCAAAATTCCAAATTTTAGTTCGTGGAAGGTGTTGAAGAAATCAAAATCTTGCAAGAACTCAAGCAAGAGCAGACAAAGTTGTGTATAAAAGCAGTTCAGTTCAATGAAAGTACCCCAACATCTGTTTATTGCTCAAACTAAGAGGTTAGTTTTAAACCTCGGATATACCATTTTGTACCTAGTTGAGCTGAGAATATGTATGAACATGCATAATGTGGTAAGAATATGTATAAATCGTAGCAGAATGTAGTTTTTGGAAACTTTGTTATGCACATGTGGATTATAAATTTCACATGTTGATTGAGTGATCTCCCAATAAGATGGTAAATGGGAAATGGGAAAAGGCCAATAGTGAAAAAGATGAGACGTAACGTTTAATTTCTTCTGTCTTCAAAAATTGCTGATCCATATTCATTATTGTATTAAAGATATAGCTTATAAAATGTCCAAAGGGAGATAGAATTGCTGCTTGCCAACTTCGAGAATGCATCTTTAAATCAAAGAATTTGGCTTATTTTCAATCGTGAAACGAAAGGGACAAAAATGGTCTTCTCCCATCATCATCATCATAATAAAAACCGAGAGGGACAAAAATGATCTTCTACAACGAATAAAGCTTAGCAGAAGTTGATTACTCGATGAAAATTTTCAAGTTGGTAGCCTTTTGTCCCCTGAGAACTCCTCTTTATGTTAAGCAGGACTAGCTAGATTCAATTATAAAATTCAAACAAGTTTTTTAATGTTAAGTGTTTATGAATATCTTTGTTTTGGACGTTATGACTATGATCCCGAGCTTGATTTTCTTTAGTTTTTTAATTTAGTATGACAGTATATAGGACAAAATGTTTTACTCAATTAGAAAAATCAAGCAACTTTAATCAAGACATCCAAGTAACCAACACACGACTTAGATTCCACCTTCTGAATTTTCAATTAAGCAGCCCACATGGTTCATATACATGGCCTCATTTGAAACCCCTGGTAGCAGTTGCACGCACTTAACTAATAAGAAGTTTGACTGCTCAAGTCAGCTATGAAAAAACCACCCCAAACAAAGGTTAACATGAACAATTCTTTATTCTCTCACATAGTTTTTGCTTAACTATATTTAGGTTAGTAAATTTATTGAGTTCCATCGATTGAATTAAAAAACTTAACTGATCTAAAACTCACACTTTTAAGTGTGAAAATTTGGTGTGATAGTGTAATGGAAATGACTTTTATGTAACATGAATGTAGTGGAAGGAGCTTAAGGATATTATTTCATAGAGGATATTCCTTGTTACCGATTTCATGAACTAAAGGTTTCTGAGGCCAATCCAATTCCCATCTTCTTATATGCATGGCTCAAATAATGGTTAATGATAATGAGCAGCATGCTAAGTTTCACTGAGAAAGGCGACCAAGATGCCTATAAAAAAGACATCTTATGATATGGAAAAAAAAAAAAAAAATACTGATTTGCAAAACATATCCTGCTTTGTGGGAAAATGGTGCTGTTGGTTGCAGACAGCAATGTTAAAGCAATCAAACTTTATCAAGATTTCTGCTGTTTATTCTCTCTAAATGTATTTTCCACACCAGGAAACTAACATGAAGATGAACCTACGCTTGAGAATGTGAAATCGAATTGTTGATACCATTTTAATTTTGAAATGCTGATTTGCTGACCACTCAGATATGATAAGAGAAATATCCTTCAAATTTTTATGTAAGAAATCTTAAAGTAAGTTGACCATCCATAACCATAAATAATGCATGATGTCGATAAAAGACGTGAATGGATTTGGTACCAATTTTCCTAGTTAGATAGACAGATCTTTCAGTTGGAAGGCATTTGAAAATGAGATGTTTTAACTTCTTTTGCCTCTGTATATTGTAGTCATTGGAATCTGCAGCAAGCAGGAAAATTTTATTATGGGATTGTAAGGAAGAAAATTTCCAGTTTGAGTAATAATAGCCTGTAGTCTGTGGGAACATTGAATTACAGATTCTTCTCTGTGGATTCTTTTACCAACTTCATTTATTTATTGCATAGCTAATTCTAAGGAAGGTATCTTCAATTTTTCAACAATTATGATGGGGTGCATGTTAGTGTTGCATATGAAGGATATCTTAACTTTGAAAGATTGAAGACAAGAAGAAATTTTCAATTTGGCTTGGTTGGAAGATTTCTTAATTTGGAGGGAATTAATCCATATTTTTGGAGTTTCTTTGAAGAGTTTGAACAAGGAGACACAAAATATACTCTAAGGTCTAATCAACATAATAATCAATCATTAGATGATGGAATTAGACAATAACCAGAAATCTTTCATATATATTGAGTCCTATTCTCTTCTTATTATTGTTGATGCCGTCTATGAAGATCTGGTCTGGATATTACAGAGGAAAATATTTTGGTTAGCAGGACATTTTGTCTCTTTAATGTCTACACCTCAGGTTATATTAAGCACAATCAAGGTCAGACACAGCTTTTGAAGATGCTGAATGATGACAAGCCTAACAGGAAACAAACAAAGAAAGCTCTTTTTAAATGGCATGCAATTTTATTAATGATCACTTGTCTGATTATATTAAACTGTACAAGTTGGCCGTGGACCCAATAATCAAAATGTTTATATTAATTCTTTAAGAGATAGATAACAGGATTAGAAGGTCATCTTCATACCGTCTTACTGTTTAACTAAATTTTATTAAATCTTTATTTAAAAGAATTTGAATTATTAAATTTATTAGACCTTGCAAGTAAAATTGTAAAATTCAACTGATTTCACAATCCATAAAAAATTGTGTAAGAAAATTGTTTCACATATTTCGTGCGAGACAACTTTCTGATTCTCAAATACAAAAGCTAATTAAGACGATACAATACTGCTAATTAGTAACCACCCCATGATTCCATATGCGGCGTTCTCTCTCTCTTTTTCATTTCCAATTTGGCTGTTTAAATGCTTCATGTGGTGGATGAGCCTAATTTGAAACATTTTATTTTGCATGCATTTCTCTTGCGTTGTCACTGATTAGCACAGCTAAGCAGCAAAAAGCACATCAAAAGCAAAGATCATTATAGAATCCAGTGAGGAGGAGGGGACGAGAAATTATTTCTCAGGCATGTGTTCCCAATTTCATAAGCAGAGTCTGCTGCTGCTAACTTTATTAGTGGTGCTGTTTCAGACAATGTTTGATGAAGAGTGCCCGGTAGAGTGCAGCACAAAGATTTGTCTCCAATCTTTCTGCTTAATCTTTACCGATAATGATTGATTCCCTCTCAACTATAGTCATTGGAAATTATAAATAGGAGGATAATTCTTTCTGTCCTGAAAAGCTTATTTGCGATGAAAATAGCATGTGAGAACTATTTTCAAGGTTTGATCAGCCCCCAAGCAATGAAACATGGCATTTTTCTAGGGAGCTGCTCTTCGTTTTGTTCTTATGTTTCACCAAGTCTTCATTAAAAGTATGCCAATTAATTAAATTTATTAATTACTCTGCTCAATCATCTTGATGATTGATTAAGATAACCATACCAAAAGGGATGAACCAATGGCTTTCTATCTTCCATTCTCTGTCCAAGGAAGGTAGACAGGCTGGACTTTCTTTTTACAAACATTGGAGTCTCAGTACATTCCTGTAGCCTCAGCTTTTGGTCCTTGTATATACATAGTGAATAGGATGTGCAGCGTGCAAGAAAATCTTATGTGGGGAAATGGTAAGTAAAAGAAAATCACCCAGATGAGGGGAAGAGAAGCAAGTGGAAGAATTCTTGAAGGGAACAAAGGATTTTGCTGATTGTTCTTGCTTGGAAAGGTTGCCCAGGAACTTTGTAGTAAGAAAGGATTTTCTGTCTTTAAATACGATTTAACTTGCAGCTTGTGAGGAAAAGTACCATAGCTTTGTCTCCATGGTTGAGTGTGCTTGAACTGATGCAAATTTAATAAATTCTTTGAATTGCATAAACATTAATGATTGAATTGAGAAGCACATGATACTGTTGCATATTGAAGATGGGGGTTGGCAGTGGCAATTCCAAGTCCAGGGAAATATTGCAGAACCCAACAAAATTTCAATTTGGATTGGAAAATTTCGCAACTTGCAGATTTCAATAACTACATGGATTTTAATATTCTTGGAAATTTCAAACAAGGGGACACAAATCTAAGCCAATCATAATCGCAATCAATCATTTTAAATAACATGCATTCAATCCAATTTCCCTAAGATTTGGCAGGTTAATCATGGGAAAATATGTAAATTAGTAGGATTTCTTGTTCCCTTCCCGTTTCCACCTTACCTGATATTTTGTATAAGAAAAATGAAAGTGTTACATACTATGGTGTGGATTATTAATTTGTGATCTATAAGATCTAATAAATTAAACGGTCAAGATTTTTTTAAGTTAAATATTTATGAATTTTAATTTATAAAAATTGATGAGTAGTTTGTATAATCATAGGCATTGAGCGTTTGAAGATATTGAATGAAGAGAAATCAAAATGAAATAAACAAAGGGAACTTACAAATTAAAAACAAGGCACGACTAGTGTAGTGACATAAAATTATAACTCAAGTTGGTAAAAGAGAATGATTCTTGCTTATCACCAAAAGATTTGCTGTGCATGTTATGGTCTCCATTAGTTTTTTTTTTTTTTAATTAAGATCATAATAGGACAAAAGCTTATCCTCATTAAGAAACTTAATCAAGATTAATTAATAGGGTCACTAAATTAGCAACCACCCCATGATCACAGATGCCACCGTATCATTTTTCAATTTGGCAGTTCAAGTGCTTCATGTGGCAGATGAGCGTCCTGTTTGAAACGTTTTATATACAGCAGTTGCGCGCATGTCTGACGAAAAATATGACTGGTCCAAGGAAAAGCGGAACCCAAAGAAAGATCATCATAGAGTCCAGTGGAAGAGAGGTGGAAAAAATGTTTCCAGGGGCATGTGTTCCCCATTTCATGAACAAAGTTTCCCGCTGTTATTATATTTAGTGGTTCTGTTTCCTACTCTGTTGGGAGAAAGTGAAGGTGCATTCTCTAATTAGCAGGGCTATGATGAATGAAGAGTGCTTAGTAAACCTTTCTTTCCACTTTATGCTCAGTAAACCTTATATAATCTTATGAATTTCCTTCCAACTTAGGCAGAGATTTGACTCTATTTCAACTTTCAAGTGTTACGTTGCTGTCAGTTTCTTGCTGGGTGTCAAGAATGTGCTGCTTTTTGTCGGGCATTAGAGTAATGATAATTGTACAAAACCATTCTATACACTCTTTATACACACTCTCATATCTTTAACTCTTTTTTTCTCTCTCTCTCTTCTATTTAAATTACTTTCCTTCCAAATTTTTTTCTATTTATTAGTATTTACTGTATACATACTCACTTTGTACAACTATCGTTACTCACAACATTAATTGAAAAATCAGGCCAGAATGCAGATCCTATTCATGGGATTTTCTGCCTAACTGCATTTGACTAAAACAGTGAGCCATAATTGCAGAGAATGTGAAAAAGGCTTTACATCTCAGTTCTCATGCATGATCAGGCTCAATTCTCAATGTGTTTTAATATAATGCCAGTTACTTTTTGCCCTACAATGAAGACAGTGATTGTGGGTTTATTCAGGCATAGCAAGAGAATTAAACAATTGACCTCGACTGCATTGTTCACACACTTTACAGTCAGGATACCAAATGTTCATACAGTCCTGCTATTAATATTTATTAATAAAAATTTAAACTATTAAATTTTACACTATAAAACCAAATAAATTAACAGTTTGAGAAAATTTTCTGGTGTTGATAAAGTTTAAACTTTTCATCTTTTTAAACTTTAAATGCATCTTGCAAAAGCTGTCAAGTGTCAATGATCAAGTCAAATTGAGAAAAAAAGAATGATGAGTGGTTTAGAGCGCAGTATTATGAAACAGAACTTGCTTTCTTCTTCCAAGAATTGTCACAGTGAGTCATCCCAATTTATCTGCAAAGTTGAACAGCTGCAGAACAGACCAATGAATCATAATGGGTTCTTGAAGTTATAAATAAAAACAAAGCGTAATTTTGTTTTAGTTGGAAGCCTCAGTGGACAGAAATGGTAACAGGCTCTTGAATCTTTCTTTCTTCTTCTATTCTATATCAGTTTTCACAATCACTGCTATAATAATGACTCCAAGTTATACTTAAATATAACCTCAAGTTGTAGTTCAATATGAATGTTTTTGTGGACCATGTCGCTGGTAAACGACAAAACCGCCCACATGTCATGT
Source organism: Dicorynia guianensis (assembly GCA_037013595.1). NCBI lineage: Eukaryota > Viridiplantae > Streptophyta > Magnoliopsida > Fabales > Fabaceae > Dicorynia > Dicorynia guianensis. The sequence goes on along the minus strand of JASUAB010000002.1, from coordinate 14,072,012 downwards.
CGTTTGGCTTAAACCAAAACCAAATATCATAGAAGAAAAATAGAAAATTGATTGAACGTGTTTAACTTCTTGCTATTCTTTATTTTCTAACTTTCGGCTGCGGAATCAAAATTTTCGTCGCAACCAAAACTAACGGAGAGACAGACTTCTAGAAGGCAGCCAGGAGGCAGAAATCAAAAGCGCCGCAGATTCTCTCTCTTTTCTTGCAAGTTTGACGGTTGACCAAACAACAACAGCCTGACTCAGCAGCTCAGCCCTAAAGCTCCTCTGATGCAGCCTCCTATGTTCACTACGCGGCTCACAAGGACCATGGCCGGGCCCACTCCAGCTTTTTCTTCTTTAACATACTAAAATAAATTTTCACGCCATCTTCTTACTGTAACAACGTTATAATAAATTCGCCGATGAGCCTTGGCTCTAGCGGCATCCCTGATGGTATCCTCGAACCCGTCCGCCGGTTCGAATCCCCGTTTCCCTATCAAAGCCGTCTGGCTACTGTATTAACCAAAAAAAAAAAAAACGTTATAATAAATTCTTATGAAGCCACTAATTTTGATATTAATAAGGTTCAATATTCTATCACATTCTGGTTGCACATTTTTTTCATTCATTTGAATAAGAATTGAATATCTAATATGTTTTGTATCCCAAGCACTTTGTGAGAATAAAATAGGAAAAAATTGAAATATTATAGCTGGATTTGAAGGTGTGCACTAAATTTATGAAAATAACAGCATTAAATAAAATATTATTTTTATTTTCTCATTTAATTTTTTAATTAATAAATAATAATCTTGTTACAATTATTTATTTGTAATCTATAGACAATCTTATCCAATTATATATATTTTAATAAGTCAAATATCCCTACCTTCTTTCTCTCTCACGTTAAGTAAAACTTATATATATATATATAATTTATGTATAAATAATTATAAAATTTTTTTTATCAATTCAAATTTTAATAACTTTGACCACGTAAACATCTTAAGCAATGAAAGATGAATATCCTTATGGATGGTGTGGTTTCTTCCTTTGTGAGAGTGACTCAATAAAATTAAGTAGATATTAATTTACATTCAATATACAATTGATTTACTGTCTAGAATAGATGTGGGAGATATTACCCTCATCCCTTAATTGCATGGACAAGGTAATCACATGAGATTTTATATAAAATTACTCAAAGCCAATATACTAACTAAAGAAACCGTAGAGAATGCAAAGTAGAGGTAGGGAAAAGTTTCCTCAGAGCGACGAATTGAAAATTTTCTGTGTTCCGGCCTTGCCCTATTGTCGTCCAAACCCCCTTTCACACTACTATTTTATTATACTTATTTTTAAATATATCACAGTTCTCGCATAGGGAATTGATTTTATCCAAACCCTAATAAACTATAAGGCTTTTTGTAAGAATTATAATCAATATATTATTGTGAATATGTAGAAATGAATCGATGTCCATTAGATATGACAATTTTAATTTACCTAATGACTAGATACAGGTATGTCTTTTAAGTATTCTAGGTGGATATGTACTATGTAGATGAGTAGTTTATGTACTTAGTATTAATTATAGTTTATAAATATGGTACATGTAACTAGTGCCTAAGAGTTACTTTATATGCTTATAAATACTTTTTGTATCTAACATTTTGAGGTAGATGAAGAAAGAGAAATCTCTAATATTTTTTTCTTATACTTTCTTCCTTTTATACTAATATTGTGTTTTATTGTGCTTCTCCCTTTTAAGTTTTATAACACGTTATCAACACGAAGTTTTATCATTTTTTAGCATTACTAGCAAGTAAGGAATATTTAATATGATTCACCATTTTAATACTTACTAATATTCAAACCGAATGAATCAATTACATATTTGGATTTGCTTATATATAATTAGCATATTGATTTGATCCATAACATTTATAATATTGTCAATTAGCATGTTATAGTTGAAATTTAAATCAAATGAATTATTGATATCTACGTGATACTATTTGTTTGTTTGTTAATAATTAAGATTATTTTGCAAACATAAAATGCAATACTTGCTACAATTTTTAGTAGAGAAATGCTTGAATTATGTTATGATAAAACATTATTTCATAATTTATTTGACATCATTTTGCAAGTATATTCAATATTTTGATTGGATGTATATCTTATTAGCCAATTAAATTAATTTTTGTAGTATAGAAATCTCATCAAACTTGAGTTTGTGGCCCTTAATATCACTCGCCATAATTATTTATTATGGATGTTGGATATTGAAATTCACCTAGATGCTAAAGGTCTTGGAGATACTATTAAAGAAAAAAATCAAGCTTCATAGCAAGACCGTGCTAAGGCAATAATTTTCCTTGAACATCACTTTCATGAAGGATTAAAGGCTAAATATCTCACAGTGAAAGATCCATTTATTTTATGAAACAATTTGAAATAGAGGTATGATCACTAAAAGACCATAATTCTCCTAAATGCTCATTTTAATTGGCTTCATTTTTGTATTCAAGGTTTTAAATCAATAAGTGAATATAACTCTGCAATGTTTAAAATTACCTCTCAGTTGAAATTATATAGGGAAAAGGTTACTAAAGAAAATATATTGAAGAAAATGCTTCTACTATTCACGCCTCAAATGTGCCTCTGCAGCAACAATATTGAGATAAAGGAATTCAAAAAACATTTTGAATTGATTTCATGCCTTCTCATGGCTGAACAAAATAATGAATTATTAATGCAAAATCATAAGTCCCGCCCAACAAGTTTTGCTCCATTGAAGTGAATGCAATAACATATAAGAAATTTGGGATGGATGGGGCTAAGGCCATAGTTGTGGGAAATATTATAGTCATGGTGGTCATAATACTTATTACAAGAATTATCTCACCACCACAAATGGGAGAACAATGAAGAGAAAAAGCAAAAGAGATATTCAGAAAAGTGTTACCATTGTAGTATGGAAGGACATTGGTCTTGCACTAGTCATACTTTCAAACATCTTGTAGATCTTTATCAAGCATTAGTTAAGGGAAAGGAAAAGAATATAGAGACAAATTTCGCCAAACAAAATGATGCTTTTGTTAATGATCCTATCGATATAACACACTTTGATGTGACAAATTTCTTTGAGCACCCTTAAGGAAGAATTGATCATCTAATTGGTGATGGGAATGTTCATAAATAATATTATTATCATTAGTTTTATTTTTTGCTTTATTTACTTTTAGTATCTTAATGTTATAAAATTCCAAATGAACAATGTATTGGTCTATAATAAAATAAATGATATTTTCATTCATTTGTTTTAATAAAGAAATATGGACATTACCTGATTGTCCAGTGCATCCAAGGCCGATAACAAAGATATATATCTTATTGATAGTACAACAATGCACACTATTTTGAAATATAAAAAATATGTTTTTCTCATCTAACAATGAGGGAGGCCAATATCAATACAATATTTGGAAGTACAAAATTAGTTGAGGCATCTAGAAGAGTTGAAATGTTTCTATCCAATGAGACAAACTTTATTAGAAATGATGTATTGTTTTCTCCTAAATCTAGAAGAAATTTGTCAAGTTTAAAGGACATTTGTCAAAATAGAAATCACATTGAAACAATAAATCAAGGGGTTGATAAGTACCTTTGTATACTGCTATTATCTTGGGTATAAAAAGGGTAATAGAAAATTTACCTACTCTCTCATCTAGTTTATACTAGAGTAGTATAAAGATGATTAAGACACATGCTTTATTAAACCAGAAGTTCACCAATTCAAAATCTTTTATCATATGGCATAACCGATTAGGACATTGATATCAATTATGATATGAAAAATTATTGAGAATTCACAAGGTCATTCATTGAAGAACTAGGAGATTCTTTAATCTAATAAATTCTAATGTGTTGCTTGTTCTTAAAGTAAATTAATTACTAGGCTATCACTAGCCAAAAATGGGACTGAATCTCTTATTTTTCTAGACCACATTTAAAGTGACATATGTGAGCCCACTCATCTTTCATGTGTACTATTTAGATATTTTATGATTTTAATAGATACATCTACTAGATTGTCACATTTATGTTTATTGTCACCTCACAACCTGGGTTTTGCAAGATTGCTTGCCCAAATAATTAAGTTAAAAACTCAAATTTTAAATTATCTAATTAAAATAATTTACTTTGATGATGCTGGTGAATTTACATCCCATGCCTTTAGTGGCTATTGTATGTTAATTGGCATAACTGTTGAACATCCTATTGTATATGTTCATACTCAGAATAGTTTAGCTGAATCTTTTATCAAATGCCTCCAACTAATAGGTAAACCATTACTTATGAGAACAAAGCTCCCTATATCTATTTAGGGACATGTTATTCTGCATGCATCAACACTTGTGTGCATTAGGCCAACAAGTTACTACAAGTTCTCCCCTTTAAAATAGGCTTATGGATAAGAATAAAACATTTTCCATCTAAGAATTTTTGTATGTGTTGTATATGTACCAATTTCTCCACTATAGCACACTAAGATAGGACCCTAAAGAAGATTGGGAATATATGTTGGGTATGAATCTTCTTATATAATTAAATGTCTTGAACCTTCTTATATAATTAAATGTCTTGAACCTTTGATAGGAGATCACTTTACAATACATTTTACTAATTGTCAATTTGATGAAACTAATTTCCTTACTTTAGGAGGAGAAAATAAGTAGTAACTAGGAAAATTAGTTACTTGGAATGCATCATTACTTTATCATCTTGACCCTCACACAAAACAAGAAGTTCAAAGGATACAAAATATAGCAAATCAATTGCTTGATGCCTTCACTAACCTAAAAGGTGTAACTAAGTTTCACATACTAGCTGGAAATGCTCCTATTCAAATTAATGTCCTAACAAGACAATTTATTGATGTTACTACTAATGAGTCTAAGGCAAGCCTGAAGTGTGGTAGACCAATCGGTTCTTAAATAAAATACCTTGAAAGATGAAATGAGCAAATAATCAAGATGGTCTCATTGAAGAGGCAAATAATCATGGAGAATGTGGAGATGTAATTAGTCATAAACTTCTAAAAGAAGTTCAGGTACCTGAAACTATTATTGAAACAATTGAAAAATGAAATGATGATATATCAATAAATTATGTCTTCACAAGAAAAAGATGGAACAAAAAGACAATTTTTGACAATATTTTTATGTGCGATGTAGCTCTTGAAGTTGTAAATAATCACAAGGGTATTAAACCCAAAACTATAGAAGAATGTCAATATAGATGACTAACGAAAATGAAAAGATGCAATCCAAGCAAAATTAAAATCACTTGTAATGTGTGAAGTTTTTGGACTTGTTGTCCAAATACCAAAAGGTGTAAAACCAGTAGGGTACAAATAGGTTTTTATGTGAAAGCAAAATGAGAAAAAATGAAACTTTGTCCCATATAAGGTAGGCCTTGTCACACAAGGTTTTTCACAAAGACCTGGTATTGATTATGAGGAAACATATTCTCCTATGATAGATGCAATTACATTTTGATATCTAATTAGCTTGGCAATGCTTAAAAGACTTGATATATGCCTAATAGATGTTGTATAGCATATTTATATGGCACCCTTGATCATGATATATACATAAAAATTCTTAAAGGATTTAAGATGCCTGAAGCATGTAAATCAGATTATTGAGAATTATATTCAATTAAGTTACAAAGGTCCTTGTATGGATTAAAACAATCTAGACATATGTGGTATAACTACCTCAATGAATATTTATTGAAAGAATGACATAAAAATGATTCCATATGTCCATATGTATGTCCGTATGTCTTCATTAAGAGATCTAGATTTGAATTCGCAATATAGATGACTTGAATATCATTGAAACTTTTAAAGAGCTAAAGACAATTAGTTAATTACTTAAAAAAAGAATTTGAAATGAAAGATTTAGGTAAGACAATTTTGTCTTGGCTTGCAAGTTGAGCATTTGAAAGATGGAATTCTAGTCCATTAGTCAAATTATATAGCAAAGGTCCTTAAAAGATTTTTCATGGATAAATCACATCCATTGAGTAGCCCAATGGTTGTTTGATCACTTGATGTAAATAAGACCCTTTTTGTCCTAGAGAAAATGGTGAAGAACCTTTTGGTCTTGAAGTATCATACCTTAGTGCTATAGATGCACTGATATATCTTGCTAGAAGCATTTAACCTCATATATCATTTTCTGCAAGTTTATTAGCAAGATTTAGTTCTTCATAAATGCTTAAACACTGGAATATTATCAAACTCATCTTTAGATATCTTCAAGGGATGATTTATATGGCATTGTTTTATATATTCTTAGGAATCTAGATCAGAATTAATTAGTCATGCAAATGCCAAATATTTGTCTAACCCACACAAAGTAAGGTCTCAAACAAGTTATTTGTTAACTTGTAGGGAAACTGCTATTTCATGGCATTTTACAAAACAAACCATTGCTCATACTTCTTTAAATCATGTAGAAATAATAGCAATTTATTAGGTGAGCTAGGAATGCATTTGGCTAAGGTCCATGACCTAACATATCCAAGAGACATGTGGCCTACCATCCAGCAAAGACATATTAACAACTTTATATGAAGATAATATCACATGTATTGCATAATTAAAAGTTGGGTACATCAAAGGTAATAGAACAAAACATATTTCACCAAAAAAAATTTTCACTCATCATCATCAAAAGAGTGGTGACATTGACATTCAACAAATTCATTCAAGTGAAAATCTAGACAGATTTATTTACTAAGGCATTATCCACATCAACATTCGAAAACTAGTTCACAAAATTGGAATGCATTAGCTCAAAAATCTTAAGTGATATTTCTAATAGGGGGAATTAATATGATTGCACTTTTTTTCATTGACCATGGTTTTGTCCCCCTAAGTTTTTCTAGCAAGGTTTTTAAAGAGGTAGATTCTTGTTTGTATTAATTACAATGAATAGTATACTCTATTTTATACACTAAGTTTTTTTTCCACTAGGTTTTTTTTTTTTTTTATAGTTAGGTTTTAATGAGGCATATTCATTGTGCATAAAATACACATCCAAGGAAGAGTGTTGTAAATATCTAGAAATGAATAGATATTCATTAGATATGACAATTCTAATTTATCTTATGACTAGTGGATATGTACTATGTATAGAGTAGTACATGTATTTAGTATTAGTTGTAGTTCATAAACATGATACATGTAACTAGTGGCTAAGAGTTACTTTATGAGCTTGTAAATACCTCTTATATCTAGCATTTTAAGGTAGATGAAGAAAGAGAAATCTCTAATATTTCTTTGTTATACTTTTTTCCTTTTATACTAATATTGTGTTTTATTGTGTTCCCTTTTAAAATTTACAACATATATATCCCATTATCATGTTAGACATAATTTTAGAAACATCTCAAATTCAAGTTATAAATGTAGACACCTAATTTTGTCCAGACTCTCAAAAATTAAAGTGGACCCATTTATGAGTTTTGAAATTATCCTATGTGAACATTTTTCTAAAAATTAATTGAATGAAAATAAAAAATTAAAAAGTATTTTTTTAATATCTCATATGTGAATAATATTATTAAAAAAAAGAAAAAAATTAAATATATGAGAAAAGTATATACATGAAGAAGTTAGGTACATGCATGAGAGAGGGTAGATGTAGATGCATGAAGAAGGTAGATGTATGAGAAAGGTAGATGAATGCATGAATGAAGTTAGGTACATGGAAAGAAGGTAGATGGGTGCATGAAAAGAAGATAGTTAGATGCATGAGAAAAGGCTATAAAACGAGGACTAAGGAAGGTACCAAAGCACCAAGACACTTAGAGAGCAAGAGGAGAAAGAGAGGAAGAGGAGGAGAAGAGAGCAAGAAGAGAAAGATAGGAGTAAGGAAAGGGGTTAGAGAGAAAAAATTTAAATCCTCTTGATTCTCCTAGTTTCCCTTTAACAAGCTCATCACATTGGTCTTGAGAAATTTATCTTTGCTTTTGGAAGTCATCCTTGTTCATATATTGAAGATTATATTTTCGGTTCTTGTTTGGCCACTCAAGCACTCTAAACACAGGTTTCACTTATTTCTTTATGTTCTCCTATTATTGGACATCTTATTTTGTTGAATAATTGCGTGCTATTATGACTTTGCTTGTACTTTTTCTAAAAGTGAGTAAGTATTGAAGTATTGATTATTCCGGAGTTTTCAAGAGTGGTTGTGGTTTCACTTCAACCATTTAAAATGTTCTATTTGGTTGCAATTTTTTTAACTATTTTGATCAACTACCTTGATTAGAAAGAAGCTTCTGACGATGGATAAATATAGTTACTAATCAATTAGCCGCTATTAAACTATCCTGAAGGAAATTATGTTACGGACCTAGTCAGTTAACTGGCATGGTTCTATTGATGCATTTAAAAAGAAACTCCCAACTATGGATAAATATAGTTGTCAATCAACTAGCAGCTATTGAACTATCCCAAGGGAAATCATATTATAGACTAGTTAGTCAACTAGCATAATTCTATTGATGCATTAAAAAGAAGCTCCTGACGATGAATAAATATGGTTGTCAGTTAACTGGCCGCTATATAACTATCTTGAAGGAAATTACATCATGAGTTTAGCCAGTCAACTGGCATGACTCCATTGAGGCATTTACAAATAATCTCAAATCATGATCACATGTAAAAATAAATTTATTTAACAAAAGATAAAGCATAATTTTGAAATCAAAAGCAGCAAATGCCAACGTAATACCAAAAAGGCATTGTAGGGGTGCTAATATCTTCCTTACATGTAACCAATCCCCGAATCCATTTTCTGTAATGCATACCAGATTCATCGGTGTTTGACTTCACCATTTTAATTTAAGTCAGTGGCGACTCTATTTTTTCTTATTTTTTCAAAAATAAGATGCTTTTCAAAAATTTCACATTTTTCTTATCACCTCGGGATCGCCACTCCACGTCATATATTGACAATAAAAGAGTTCAAAAATGGATTGTTGGGACCAAACTGGGATCATCCAAAAGAATTCCATTTCTTCTCTTAGAAAAAGGGGAAAAAAAATAAAAACAAAAATTGATTGACATATATATAATGTAGTCGCAGTGGCCCAACTAAATTGAAGGATCATGAAGTAAGATTGGCTTTGTAGGCAAATGAGTTACACATTGCCAAAATTTGTTGCCAGCAATAGTCAAACTTGTTACAGAAACGGCTCGGGTGGATTTTGCACAGAAGTTGAGAGTTGAGACAAACGAAAATACACACTAGCCTAACCACACTATTACATATCGCTTATTGTTCAAAGATTGAAGGTCCCATTAGATGTTGCAGCGTTTTCTACTTTAATTTTATTAAATTATTTTAAATTATTTGATGTATATTAAAAATAAAAGTATAAGATAGATTATTGTTTATTAATATTAATGGTATAATTTATTATAAATTACAAACACTTAAATAATAATTTATAAATTTTAAAAAATATTTTTATTAAAATTAACCCAAATTTTATAATTAATTATTTATTCTCATTATAAATGTTATATCTCATTAAAATAAATTTCATTTTAATATTTTAAAATTTACTTTTAGTAAGTATATAACGTAGAATTAATTATCTTCGTTAAAAAATTGTAAAATTTATATTTATCAAAATTTAAATTTTACAAATCAAATTATATTTTATAATTTTTTTGCGTTTGATTTTCTAATTTTTTATTAATTATTTGATATAACATCAATTGATTTGTCTAATAAAGAATTTATGTTATTGAGGATGCTAATAGGCGATAACTAATCTCCTCAAAATATGGAGGATGCTAAAATAATTAAATTTCTCTTAAGCGAGTTTTCACCATATACAAGACTTGAATTAAATCTACTTACTTAAAGTGTCCAAACCTCTACAACTTGAGCCAACACATGTTAGTGATTATTTTGTTTTTTTAATTCACATACATCATATGTGTTTAAAGGCTAATATAGTATTAAAAAAAAGATTAATTGATCATGAAAAATTAAATAATTTCTACCTTAACTGTTTAATTATTTTTTTAAAATTCAACATTGACTAATTTAGTATCTCTTAAGATAGAGGAATACTAATATCTATTATGTTTTAGTGGGCTCATGTGTTAAAACCTATATAAATATGCTGTTTGTTTAGTCTTTCAGTTTTAATTTTAAAATCATGTTGATATATAGTACACTTGTGATCATTTATACAACCACAACCACATTCTCACTTTTACAATTAGGACACGATAAGTCCTGAATAAAATTGAGAAATGATATGTTTATATTGAGGATATTATATATTTTCTATGTCATCTTATAAAGTATATAATATTTATTCTCAAACTTGAATAAAATTATAATATTACCAATAAAATTTATTTATTTCTTACTATACATAATTCAATACATAACTCTAAGTATGTAGATATAACAAAGTTCAATAAAATTACTATTAATTTCTATTAGTTGGTCTCATATCAGATGCCATCAATTTCATCATTCTCATCTCTTTTTCTAAAACCATCTACATATAATTTACACATTTATTGAATTTTCTTCATATAATAATTTAGTTTTGTAAAATCTTCTTCTGCGTACAATTGTTGAACTTGGAACAAATTCAATTCTTGCATGTGTTTATACATTATTAATTTAATTAATTTGAAAACACTAAAGAACATTATTAATTGTAATCTGAAATACAATTCACATGTCATTTTGATTAAAATATGATTCAATGATTTGCATATGATACATGATTGATGTAGTTGATTTTCAAAATTCAAAATTTAAAATTAAGTACATTCTATTATATGGATGTATTTAATTATCTACTAGATCAAACTAAACCTTAATTACTTAACATGAGAATTATTGGCTACCGTATTTGACCATAAAAACTAAGCAATATCGAAACACATGTTGTCCAATTAAATATTTTCCATGTATGATTTAATTAACATACCTTACTATATGGGAATTAAGCCAGCATTCATTCCATTCAATTCCTACCATGAAATTAAGAGTTTTGTTGTTTATATATTATTTTTTTTACATCACTTATATATCAATTTTTTTTTTCTATAGAAGAATGGCAAATCATACATAACTCTTAACACATACATAAAATTTTGAGTTCAAACTTAAAAATTAAAAAAAAAAAAAAAATCTCAACACAATAACAAAGTGCCACTAAACTATTAAAGGTGCAAATATACATTTGTCTATATATATATATATATATATATATATATATATTTATAGAATTTTTAAGGGTCTTGACCCCTTTCAACTACCCTACTATGTATTTAGTTACATTACATGAGAAGGTAGTAAGCTACGTCATACATTTTTATTCAAAAAAAAAATGTGATTGAATGTAGAGTGGGTAAGTAAAAAAAGACGTAGGATAATAATTTTTTTTGTAACCAAAAAAGTGGCAAGTCTGGTAACATACATACATAAAGTTATAACAACAACTAAATGGCATTGTAACATTAAAGGTGATTACATATAAATATAATATTTTTTAAGAATCTTGCTATGTTACCCCATTTTTTGCTACCCTACGGTATATTTAGTCATATTATAGGAGAAGGTTATCACTTACATCATTCACTTTTGCAAAAAAATTATAAATGAATACATGATTGGTAATTAGGCAGAAAATGGGTAACTGCAATATTTTTTTGTAAAAAGAGAAGTGTCAAGTTAAGTAATACATATACACAAAATTTTATATTTAAATTTAAAATTTTATTTAAAAAATTTTATAACAATAAAAAGTATCAATGTATTGCCAACATATATAATAGTATTCGATTGTATTAATTAATTGTATATCACCTCGTATAGGAGAAGTGGCCTGCAAATAGTAATGTCGTGGAATCAAGTTCTTATAATTGCAGACCAAATGCGAATACGTAGAAGAAACAAGCAGATGGCATACGGCACTAGCATTAATTAACGAAGAAAAAAGAGGTGAGAGATTGCATTGCCGACTTGGAATGAAGGAGAGAAAGAGACGGCCGTTGTTTTCAATTTAACATGGCTGATGGATAGGGACAAGAAAAGCAATTAATAGAGAGTACAATTAACCTGCAAATTCGAATTGGATTATTCAAAGAAAGTCAATGTTGCACTCGTGCACATCTATCTTACTTACGTATCAACATGATCCTTGTTTCCACATTGTACAGCCTTTGTATTGTTTATAATATATGGCTTTGCTCTTTCAAAACAATGGGCTCCATCATGCGTAGCACAGGCAATGATCTCAACTAAATTCCAACTCAGTAAAAACCAGTTTCAGACCCTTCTAGCTACTTCTGTTTGTTACTAGACAAGTTGAGATGCTGTAAAATAAATTAGCGGGGATACGTTTTTGCAAAGGAATTGTCCATTCAAGAGAAGGAAGGGCCAAAAAGTGAAGCAAACAAAAGCATGAAGAGCAAGCAACAAGAGTGATGAGCTGACACCAGTTGATTTGTTTGTGTCTGTAATATAAATAAATGCAAGGCTTGAATGTTGATGGGATACTACAAGCACGCAATGAGGAATGATCCTTCCCATCAGGGCCATGGCACTTTTGCAGCAATCAATATGCTTATGCAAAGCCATAACAGGAGCATGAATGCAAATCTCACAAACTGATGGAGAAGAAAGGGGGAGAGATCTGGGTCCCACCTCTTTCTTGCTGATGACCTTATTGCCTAATAAAAACCAGGCCACAACCCACGCTATCCCCCCCCCCCCCCCCTCCTTCCCTTCTGATATGTCACTGTGGGTCACCCACCCTTTCTTTGAACAAAGGAGAAGCCTCACCAATGGGCACCGTCCCAAGTAAGGTCACATCTACTAAGATCACTCTTTTTTCATTTTTGGGTACTTTTTCCTCTTTCTACCCTATTGGGGTTTTATCCAAAGAATCGTTTTAGCGAATTGAAAAGTCCCTGACTTTAAGCAAATAATGCCAGTGCATGGTTGCTTTGCTAAGAAGTGTGACTGTGAAGCAAGCAAAGATTTTTAGCTGCGTGTAGGGCGTTGGTGTGGTGGGTCGGCGTGCCTCGTGCACCCAACACACTGCCAATATTCTGAAGTCTCTGAAGGGTGTGAGTTCAGAGGCAAAGGCAAACCAAATCACGGAATCAGCAAAGCCATGCTTCCGAGAGTGGGTAGAAAGGACTCGCTCTCACTCTTCGTTAGGCATTAGACACCTTTTCTTCTCCCCTGCTCCCAAATTGACACCTATTAGTTTGGTGGTTTTGGAGAAAATCAAAGCAATCAACTTTAGCCAATGAAGCATAGCTCACATAGCATAAAGTAATGACTTTCTCTTATTGAGTCTCGAGTTTAATCTTATATGTCTCTTTCTCTTTATAATAAATCTTAATTCTTATCTCAGAAAAAAGCAATAACTCTAAATTTCTTTTAACATAAAAAGTAATTGATGTTTTTTCAATAATCTTTTAGGAGTATGAATAAAGTATTATTTTTTAATTATTTTTAATAAACATAATTTAGACACAAAATAATTCTATATTAAAAAACTAGATTGGATAATTCTAAATAATTTCATCTTTAATGATTGTAATGAGAAGGATATGCATAATAGCTACTAAAACGAAAATTGGGTCATGCTCAATTTTTGGATAATTTGTAAATTCAAAATTACTTATAACTTCAAAAAAGAAACAATTTCACTTTATTATTTTCCAAATTAATTTTTTTGAATAATCAAGAAAAAAGTGAATAACCATAAAAAAAAACCTCAGTACCCTAAAAAGTAATTATGTGACAAGGGATTCTTAAATTCCATTGAGAAAATGACAATCCTATTTTGAAGAAGAAAACAGAAGGTGGGTAAAAGACAAGAGAGCTTTATTTGTTCACAGTAGAAGTAAAAGTGGCTTCCACCTCATATGCACAGTAATTTGGTGAAATGGGGACAGAAGAAAACGCTCCAGGTTCCCCTCCCACAGAGCCTCTTGTGCATTTAGCATTTCTTCTTCTATCCACCAAAAAGCAAAGATGAAATGGTCTTTTTCCTGCCACCAAAATTTGCCCCTGACACCAAAATTTTCACTTTCATAAAGCAGTATCTCCATTTTGATCCTCTGTAACTTTCTTTCCCCATTTCCTAACAAAGTTTCCTCTTACACTCCCCCCATTTTACAGTTTGCACTTCCATCTCCATTCCCCAGTCCCCACTGCACTCTCCCTCAGATTTCCTGCATTCAATTCTCGTCTCTCCCTTTCACTACTGACGCCTGCTTTGGGAACCCACCTCATTATTATATTACAATATTCAAGTTTTGCTAGCTTCCATTAATAGTTTGATAATAACATCATTTTTTGCATTAAAATAAACTATAATAATTTGTCTAAAAGTATTTTTTTCTCAATAGAAAAATAATGGTGGGCCTATCGAGGCAAAAGAAGGCCCAGGTGATACCCACTGCCACACCCATCTGCTACTCCCTTTTTCCAATCTAACCCGTTATAAATACTGACCCTTAACCCCCCCACTTTCGTCGTCAGTGATTCAGTTTCAGTCTCCAAACTTGACTGCCCTCTGTAAACCACTCCCCTTCCTGCTCTGTTTCTCTCATACCAGATACCCAAAGGCAAAAACGCATAGCAATTTAATCTGTTTTCTTCAATGGCTTCTTTGTCTGCATGTAGTAGTACCTCTGAAAGTGCCCCACCCCCGCCGTTCTACTTTGATGAGAAGTGGAAGTTGTCAAAGAAAGAAGGGTCATCGAGAAGCCGCTCTTCAACTACCCCTTTCATGAAGAATTCGACCCACAGAAGATGTACCTTTGCAAGAAAGTGTGCTAAGCTAGTGAAGGAGCAAAGGGCTCGGTTCTACATCATGAGGCGCTGTGTGATAATGCTTATCTGCTGGCGTGACTACAGCGATTCATGAGAGAAGGTTAAAGCGGAAGCCAGAAAGGGATCCATGAGAGCTAAAAGTAACCCTCTTTTCTGGCTCCCTGTCTTCCCTTTATGTGAGATCCTTTTCGGTACCTCGCCCATGGAGGCCGGTTTCAGCTTTTTTCTTGGTTCCAGTTAAAAAACGAAGAGAATATACCTGTACATACAATTTTCTTTTCACTTTCCCTTGGCTAGAATCGTTTAATCTTGTTGTTAGGGGGTTTTAGAACCTCCATTGAAGGAGGGTTCTCGGTGGGTACTGCTGTTAATTTTACTTCCTGTCTATCTGAGAAATAGAAAGCACAGATCAGAATGAAGGAATTGATTCAATATACTAGCTTAAACATACACTTCTGCGTTTCCTTTTTCCTTCTTCTGAAGTCAAATTTCTCATCCTCTTACCCAGTTTTCGAGTTTAATCTGTCCTTCTGGTTGCACTTTGAGATTGAATTGATGGGTGTTTGAGATCTCAAATCTCAGAAATTTGATTCAGCCACTGCAACTGAGATGAGGCAAGCTAGGTGCTGTGTAGATCTAACTGTGCTTAGGCTGACGCAACACTAATGTTTCTTTATTCCATTTTTTGCAATTTTTAATGAAGTTGAAAGCCTATTTTATTTTATTTTAAACAAATAGGAGAGAGACAGTCAGATAAGTCTTTAAAACACCCAAAGTGGCCACAAAGATGCCCTTTCCTACGTCAAAATTTGCACTAAAATCAAACACCAATTTTAGTGCCCAAATATTGCGTGTGAAAATAAGACGTAGCTTTGGAGATGATCCCAACTTGTTCGATGTCACTTCCACTGCTCCGCCGGTGGGCGGTAGCTGGAGGGGGAGTTCATGGCGCGCTTCCCTATGTAATTTTGTTATGTTGAATCACAACACTGTCCTGCGAGCTTCCGCACTTTGACCAATATATGGACCACTTTGACTCCTCATGTTCTCCAGGGTTATTCCTGGATTTCCACCCTCATGTTTACCTCACATTAAATTTGAAAGTAAATTAAAAAAATTATAAATTAATGTGTAATTATGGTTACATATACTTGTGAGGGTATTACCGTCCAATGAAAACTTATGTTCCGGCTGGGTTTGCTGTTTTAACAGCGTGGGAAGGAGAGAGGGAAGGGGGTTGCTGCGCTGATTGTTACTGAAGCAGCAGTCGTAGGTGTTATGATGGATCTGTGTCATCTGACCATACAATTTGTTAAAATTTGGAATTTGTCATAAAGCTTCAATTGCTAAAATAAGTAACCTCAAATATAATAATACCAATTTCTTTGGCGTGTCGAGGTAATTCACATAAAATTTTGGGGAAAATATTTAATTAAATTGGGTTTTAATAATATATGTGTTGACGGCTTTGGGAATGGCAGGCCGGCATGCACGCTGACAATAGCATCACAAGACCAACACAAGAAAACCCACTGTAACTGTAACTATTTCTTTTCTTACCCCCCCCCCCCCCACACACACACACACATATATTTCAATTTTTTATAAGATATTTTGTTTAAAATTTTTATAACTTTTGTTTGAAAATGAAATTAACTAATAAATTTTTTTATAAAAATAATTTTAAAATTAAACTTTAAACATATAATTTATTTTAAAATAATTTAAAATGCATCAATTATTAAACCACTCAGTCGATTTTCTTAGCATATTTATAAAACACAATTGATCAGTTATTTGTTTTGTACATTTATTATGTAGTATCATTGCATGTGTTCAATATTATATGTTATTTTATCATTAAATATAATTATTAATATAAATTATTGTAAGATATAAATTTTGAGGATTTCAGAAATTTTTATTTTCATTTTAATAAATAACTACCATTTAAATTTTAATATATAAAGTTGTGAACAAAACCTTACACAAACAACAAAAAAAATATTGCTCTCACTATTCAAAATCAACATTTTTTTATAATTAAATCTGCGGATGATTAACTTTTGTAAATTTTACAGTGTAATTTTTTAAATTTAATAATTTGTGAAAATAATTTTGAAAAAATAATGAAATTGTGCATAAAAATCACTAGTTGGGCACTTCTAATTTGCCGTGCGAAAAGGGACGATTCTTTTGCTGTTGTTGAATAGGAAGCAACCTTTTTTTCCCCCTTTTTGTATTAAAAAAAAACATTTTTTCCCTTTGATGTTTTAATTTAATTAAAAATAGTTAGAATGCAAGTTGCATTAATGTCAACTTTAGAGGTTTCTATTTGGTTGCGGGCTACCCTAATTAAATTACTTATTTATGTCTTTTTTTTTTTCTTGCTTGTAACCTGTTGCTTTCCCTAATCTCCTATGTGGGTGTCTCTTTTTGGTTTTCGGCCGTCTTTAGTGTATGTGATTTATGGTCAAAGGGGAGATCTTGCTTTTCCTTCAAAACCTTCTTTTTATGCACTTTGTGAGCAATCAAACAAACATCACTCACAATTTTGGATTAGGTTGGGATGTTAATGATTGGAATTCGGCTTGGCGTGCATAAGGCACTCCCATTCCAACCAAAAACAAATAAAAATTAAAATGCAAATTGATAGCATGCTTAAGGGCCCAAAATTTATTAGGTTGATAAAAAAAAAGTCACAACATAATCATCCCGCATCCAAACCCACTTCTTTGATCATTATAAATCTCCATGCATTTTTGGATTCCAGTTGGACTTTTAAATGCCATTTGACTTCTCCTTTCATATTTTATCATTTATTCTCCTTTCTACATTAATCACTAGCAAATAAATCAAACCAAGTGCTTAAAAAATGGTGTTTGCCGCTCTCTCTCTCTCTCTCTCTCTCTCTCTCTCTCTCTCTCTCTCTCTCTCTCTCTCTCTCTCTCTCCATAAAAATGGCTCTAAATTTTATTACAGTTAAAGATAACTAAATCATTTCATTCTTGATTATACTTAATAAATCTGTGTTTGACGTGGAAGCTATGTAGTTAAATCTCACCAAACAAAAACGACTCTAATTTTAAATCTTTGCCTTAAGTTTGAGGGAACACCGGCTTATTACTATGCCTAATCTTATTGATTATGATTCTTTACTCTAAATCGTAAATTCATTGTCTAAAATTTATTATTGACATAAATATTATCCACTTGTAGGTAAATAAAGTGATAGCAATGAAAAAGAAGGGGAAGGGTAAAAGGGTGCATCTTTCCCACTTTTTTGAGTCTAAGCTAATTATGGGCTTTTAATCAATGTGATAGAGATTTTGTTTCTATCATATAGTGACTGATCCTATCTTGTGTGATTTTGCTATCCATGATAAGGTCAAAAAGCAATCAACTTCTATCATTAACCATTGCCCCACTTTGATCCATCTTTGTCATCCTTCTTAAAACATATCCAACAAGGTACTCTTCTAAGGTATGGGATATTTAATAACTCTTAATTGCTGATAGCTCCTCATCCATTATTGCACAATGGTCCTACTTCTCTCTCCCCTCCCCCCCCCCCTCTTTTATTTTTCATATTTGTTTTCTTAAATGCTCCACACCCATCTGCATCAATGATTTTTCACCGCGATAAGAGTATGAGAATAGAAAATTTAGATAGTGCAACCCCTAAAATTGTGCTTTTGCTTTTACATCCTTTTGCATTGGTGATGGGAGGCTTTGCACATCAACTAAAACTTGATATTCTCCAATAATTTATTTAGCTTTATTAAATGGCTGTAGTCCACAACGGCAGTTAATTAAGAGCCCAATAGTGAGACTAATTGATTCCCTCATAGAGGGATAGGCCGTAGGCGTGGCCCGAGTTTAAGGGAATCTTGGGTTCCTTATCGCTTTAGGACTGGTGGGCCCATTTTGCATCTTGGAATTTCTTCGACGTGGCCCCCACTGACAATCTGGAAATTTTTTTTTAAAATAAGACGGCCCAGTGGTGGGGCCGGAGAGTTTTGGATTGAGCTGTAAGGGCACTCTTCCCTTATAGGTCCACGTAGGGTCGACGGTCACATCAGGGCATGGAAGACATGACAAAAGTCCGCATATTATTCAAACAACACGTGGCGTGTTTGAATTGGACGATCGGGTATTACGTTAAGATTTAAGAAGCATGGGACTGAATTGACAAAGTTGTCCGTGTCAGGGACACGCACGCAGATTTGAGGAAAATTGGACAGAGAGCAGGTGCGGTGCAGGGCATCGCAGACAATTACAAGGTTCGTGACCAAAAATGATGGAGTTATTTCAAATGCGTAAATTTAATAATTTTTATATATTTATATAAAATATTATGTGATAATTTTAAATTATTATATATTATTTTAAAATTTTATAACTTTAATATAATAAAGAGCTTGAAAATAACAATGTTCATTGCTGACTTGGTGTTGGTGAACGAATGCCGGGCATTCACATTACCCTCTAATAATTTTTATGCAAATCAAAAAATGACAAAGCATCGATGCCGTTTGCAATTTCGGCCCAAATTCTTTTGTCCTCCCGTTCACTCCAACATGAATTTAGTTTTAAAGCTTTTACTTTAGATAAAATTGAATAAAAGATAAAATTTATTAAATTTTTCTATATTTTCAGTTATGTATAAATTTTTTTTATAATATTAATTGAGATAAATTATTTTTATATTTAAAAATTATATAATTTATTTTTATTTATTCTAAATTATAATTAAATTATTTTTAATTATCTTTAAATTATTTTTAAATCACTCTTAATTTAAAATATATAAAAATAATTTATATAATTTTTAAAATATAAAAATTAATTTATCACAATTAATATTGTAAAAAAAATTTCATACATGATCTGAAATATAAAAAAATTTAATACATTTTATCTTCGAAAAAAAGTAGGTCATGACACTATTTGAAAAAGTAAGCTAAAGAGTACCCGAATACATTGATGTAATGAAGTAAGGCCAGTTTTATATACTAAGACCAAGCCCAGCTATACACGTACGTATAAAATAAGAGTACATGAATAAACTAATGTGTATATAGTTTTACGTATTATATATATATTTATATGTATAAAATAAATTAAATAAGAAAAATAAAAATTTAAAATTTATACTTATAAAATATATGTATAACAAAACCTAATAATAAAGGCTTGTAAAGAAGATGGGTGGATTGTAATATTTTACTTTTACGTCTGCCAAATGAAAAAAAATAAAAATTGAAAACAGAATATATTACTCCGTTCTCTGCTTTTTCCACTTTTACAATCTGCTTACCAAACTCGATTTTAGGAAAAGCAAAATTACAGTTAGGTCTTTGAAAACTCGATAGTCTCTAATGTTTTTAGCTCATATCTAATGATAAGTATTTTTAAATTTATTAAATTTTATAATCTAATTTATAATATTAAATATATTTAATAATTTAAAATTTATATTATAAAAATTTAATTTAAAACATATTATATTATAAAAATTAAATAAAAATAAAATTATGAAAATAATAAAATTTAATAACCATACCATCTACACATTATAAAAACAAATGTGTATATTCTTGTTAGAATTGATACACCTAAAGATATAGCCATATAATTTCTTCACAAAACATCCACCATCGTGGAATGATGGTGGATTCCACAATTATATGTAGAGTATTATCATCATCTAATTATAATAATGATAATAGGCTTCCCCACTTCTAGTAATGATAGATATTTTGTATGGCTTTCTATGTATCCCATTTCATAAGAAACAAAAATCCTATTTTAGTTCCTCATAGATAAATAAATTTTTATTTTAGTCTTTTACTATTAAATTCTTCTCATTAAATCTCTCACATATAAATAAACTTTTATTTTAATTCATTACTGTTAAATTTTTTAAATTAAGTTCTTTAAAAATTAAAATTGATATCCATTAAGTTCTTCCATTTATCATCATATGACATATTAATATATCTTAAGGAATTTGATTGATATCAACTTCAATCTTTAAAAGACTTAGTTAAAAAAATTTAATAATGAAGGATTAAAATAAAATTTTGTTAATTTATGAAAGATTTAATTAGAAGAATTTAATAGTGAAAGATTAAAATAGAAGTTTGTTAATTTATGAAAGATCAAAATAGAATTTTTGTCTAAGAAAAAATAATAATAGTATGTTATTGAAAAGAAATTTTTTAGAGAAGAAAGAAAGAATGATGAGAATATAAAAGAATGTATGGATTATATACCGAATTTACATGTATATACATCATTAACTTTTATGTGAAAAGCATTTTCGTCTCTTACTAGGTAGCCTATCCATGACTAATGCCATAACCTTTCAAACATTAAGTGTGGCTTCAAAAAACAGAAAATTGAACGGCAACATCCTCTATATTTGGTTTGTCGAACCAGCTACGTAAGGATGGGCATCCTTCAGCCATCTGACACATATTTATACCTACAATTCAAAACATAATTATAAATAACAAATTACAACCTAATTTTATATTTTTTAAAATAATATTTTCCACTTTTTTTAGCTTAATTGACCAATTTTATTGATTTAATTAATTCTGTTAAAATATTTCATCCCAAATATTTAAGCTTACATATTTATAAACATTTGATACATTATAACATAGATTTAATTATATGTTATGTAATTATTATTTATTTTGTAATTTAATATTTTAGATTTATTATTTAAAAAAATAACTCTGAATTATTATTATAGAGAATTTATCATTTAAAAATTTATTATCTTTAAGTTATTCTATTCTTATAAGAAATAAAATTTTATTTAACATAAACTTTTTATTTAATATATTTTAATTTTAATAGAATTAAAATTTAGTGTCTCAGATTTTATCTTCAACAATAAAACTTGTTATAATATTTTAATGATTTAAAAATATAAACTTTATTTGTGATATTTTTTGTTTATTTTTCATCAATATTTTTTTTCCACTTGCATATATTAAATTTATCATAAAATAATAAAATTGAAGTTTCACAGAATTTTAATTAATTAAACGGCCAAATAAAAAGGTCAATTTCTCAAAGAAAGTATATTTACTTATATGAATCCTTTTCAATCTATCCGCAGTTAAGGCTTTACAGTTTTTCTCATAGGTATTTTATTACAGTATTATTATATTTATATTTTTATATTTATAATTTTTATCTTTATTTATTTATTTTTTTAAAATTTAAAATTTTATTTTTAATAAATTTTATTTGAGCGTAAAATTACAGAAATAACCCACCATGACCCTTTTCTTATGCAAAAAAAGACTGTCCCAGCGTGCCACGTCACCCAAAGACCCAGTCAAGTGACCCACCCACCGGTCCCTCCATTGGAACAGAATATTCTATCTTAGAAGGTTGAGGAAAAAATATAAAATTAAAAAAATTAAAAATATATTTATAAAATATACTTTAAAATAAATAAAAAATATCAAAATAAAACAAAAAATTCAAATCCCCTCCATTACTCAAACAAAGGATCGAGTTACTTTTATGAGAAATTTTAGAAATAAATAAGTATAAATTAAAAAATAATAAAATAAAAATTTATTTATTAAATTTTAAAAAAATTACTAAAATAAAAAAAAAATTCAAATCCCATACGAACGACATTCGTTTGTTGTTAATCTCTCTCTCTCTCTCTCTCTCTCTCTCTCTCTCTCTCTCGACACGTCAATCAGTTAAGGTGATCTGAGGAAACTGAAACCCTCCACCTTTGTCTCCTTCCTCTTCTGCTATATATCATCCTTCCTACCGCATTTCCTTTTCTAAGGCCTGCGAAGTTTATATCAATTTCACAAAAGCGAAAAAAAGCAAAAGCAACCTCCTCCTTCCTTCCCCCATTTGAGGAGGAGGAAGAAGAAGAGGTGGAGGAATCAAACAAAAGATACGTCTTTCATTTTCAGCGCCAACAACAAGATCTATACGCTCATGCCCACTTCTCAATTGTTTCCCGCAACGACCTCTTTCTTGTTTTGAAGATTGAGAATTATGGGGACGGAGGTCCTGTGGCCGCAGGACTGCTTGATAAATCGGATCACAATTCCTCCGGTGGCGTTTTCTCGGCGGAGGAGTTACGGGAACTTCTGCTATTATAACAATAATAGTTATGGAACAAGCTCTAGATCTGACAGAAAACCAACGACCCGACCCCAGAGGCTCGAGCCAAGGAAGGGGATTGCTTTGAACCGCTCGGTGCCGGGGCTGTCGATCTCGAGGAGACGGAGCTCCTATGATTTGAGGACGGAGAAGAAAAGTTTGGTAATGGAGCAGGTCGCGATTCTCAGAAGGGGTGAATCACTTGATTTGAATATCAAGAGCGAGGCCTTGAAGAAGGAACACGGCGATACGAAGTCGGGGTTTCTGTCGGTGACGGTGAAGGGTGACGTGTACGCGGGGTCGGCGTTCGTGGTGTCTCCGTCGCCGAGCGCACTTCCTCTACCATCTTTCTCAAAGAAAAAGCAGGCGTCGACGGTTGTGGATGATTCTGCTACGCGAGATCTGAGGCGTCTACTCCGGCTTGAATGAATGATGATCGAGAAAGAGGGATGGGAGGTCCAGATTGGATGCGAAGAATAGCCACTTCTCATTTCTCTCTCTTTCTTCTTCCGTCGCCATTTCATCAAGCCCGGCTCCCGCTTTCAAGTTTTGATCCGACCGTGATTTTTCTTTTTTTAAACGGAAGGGGTCAACTAAAATTGGGTTAAAACAATAGGGGTGAAAATGTGAAGAAAAAGTTTGGAACAGGTGATGGGCGTGAATTGTTCATGGTATGGGTTGTTATGGGCTTACGGGTAAAGTTTTTAGGTTGTTATCTCAGGATAGAAAAGAAAAAAAAATATGAAAAAGAAGGGAGGAATTGGGGGTTTTAATTTGTAAAATCTGGCAAGTATTTGGGTTGGTTCATGTTGGCTGTGCAGGTTCTGCTCTGTTGTCAACTTGAGAGCGACTTGTACCCTTTTTTTTTTTTTTTTATAATACAGGAGCCTAGATGGCTTTGGGAAGGTAGAAACTGGAAATCGAATTCAAGTTCGATTGAGTTTGGGGAAGTCCAACGTCTGTGCCACCAGAACTGATGCTCACGGGCGACTTGTATCCTTTTATCCTGTAAAGAAAATACGAAGACTAAATTTAGGGAAAACTGGGCACATCTTTCGGAAATTTTCTTCTGATTTTGAAGATTGAGTAATATATTGTCTAATTTAGTTTATGTTTTCTTTTTAAAAGTCAAAGTTGAAAGAACTTTGGTTTCTTGACTAGAATTTAGATTATAATAAAAATTATCAGGAAGATTATCGCCCAAGTTGTCCAAAAAGGACGGGTAAAGGTGGATTTGAATTATTTGTTTTCATTATTTTAAAATTTAATAATTTTTTATTTATTTTTAATTTTATATTAAAATATATTTTAAATTTTTTTAAATTTTATATTAATTTCTTTTCTATATTTTTCTAAATAGAAGTGGGTGAGTAAAAGAAACGAAATAAAAAGCTGATATGAAAAAAAGCTATCGATTAGGGTGCATAATATTAGAGGCTGTAAAGCAGGCTACTCAATCTGCCCACACCTCAAATGAAATGGTTTGCCCATGGATGTTGTAAAAGCAGGAGAAGCTAAAAAAAAGAGTAAATATAAAATTAAAAAAAAGAATATAAAAATAAATAAAATTTATATATTAAATTATAAAAGAGATAAATAAAAATTATTAAAGTTAAAGAAAAAAAAAATCTAAATCGGGTTGCCCATAGTTGTGAACTTAGGATTTGGTTGGTCTCTTGCAAAGCTTCTTATTCCTCCGTTGCAATACAGGTAATTGTTTTAGACTTCAAATCTTCTATTATGCATTACTTGTCTCTGAAGTTGGTGTTAAATGCTTTGTAAATTTTTGCCATTTCATGTGTAGTTCTTCACTTCTTCGACGGTTTTATTAATTTTTTCATTTTCTTCTTGTTGTGATTTGTGGTTCTTGATATTGTTGCACAAACCGAATCAACTAAACTGATGGTTGATGTTAGATAGTTTGTAAATATAAAGTCCCACATTGGAAATAATTATAGATATTAGTGGCTATATAAGTGGCAATAAATGGCAATGATTAAATTATAATATATGGGTTATAACCCATAATATAGCCTAAATTAAATTACTAAATCAAAGATATGTAAAGTCTTTGATAGGGCACTTGGGGCATCTTGAGGTCTTGAGTTGAAATAAAATTAATTATTAATTTTATTGCCATTATTTTTACAACAAAGAGTTGTGTCTGTTGGAAATAAAGAGTCATATCTTTTGGTGACGAACAATCATGTTTGTTGATGACAGATAGTCATGTTGTTAGGAACAAATAGTCATGATTTTTGGGACAAATAGTTATATTTGTTGAGAATAAATAATCATATTTGTTGGGAATAGACAATCATGTCTGTTAGTGATAAACAGTCATGCCTTTTATGTATAGACAGTCATGTCTATTAAATCAAACAAACACAACTATTCAAGAGTGTCTTTTGATGTCTATAAATAGAGGCTTTCAGATTGCTTTTAGTGCACACATTCATCTTCTCCAAAAAGAGTTTTTAAGGGCTTTGTTGTATCCTGGGGTAACTTGCTTTTCATACAAAAGCAATATTACACTCAAGACAGTGTAATCTCACGTCTCAAAGCCAAAATTTATATTTGTCTTCATATACTTTTTCTAACAATTTGAGTGTAATATTATCTACATGGAGACTGTTGCTTCTTTTGCTATCAAAATGTAAGATTCAATGAAACTGAATCAATTTGATGGCACAAATTTCACAAGATGGAAGGACAAGATGAAATTTCTACTCATCACTTTGAAGGTCTTTTATGTTCTGGATATGAATCTGCCACCTATTGCTGCACCAACTGTAGAACATTCTGATGATGTAAGAAGCCAAAGGCAAAAATGTGAGGAAGATGAATTGGTATGTCGTGGTCACATTCTAAATTCACTCACTGATCGTCTCTATAATCTCTACTCAAATCTGACTTCACCAAGAGATATTTGGAATGCTTTAGAAGTCAAATACCAAAGTGAAAAGAAAGGTACTGACAAATTCCTTGCTTTAAATTACTTTGATTTTAAAATGTCTGATAACATGCCAGTCATGGATCAAGTCCATGAATTACAAATTTTAGTTTTCAGATTAAGGGATTTAGATATCATAATTCCTGATACTCTTCAAATCGGAGCAATTCTATCTAAATTGCCTCCTTCTTGGAATGGGTATAGGAAGAAAATATTGCATTCACCTGAGAACTTCACTCTTGAACAGTTTCAAACCCATTTGCAAATTAAGTTTGAAACTCGAATTAGAGATGAAAGGTTCCAGAAAATAATTGTGACTACAAATGAAAATTCACAAAAGGTGAATGCAATTGGAAAGTCTGGAAATAACAATTTTGAAAGTAAGTTTGCAGGCAAGAATCAGGACAAACTTAAGGTCTAGAAAAATAAAGGTTTCAAGAAAAATAAGAAACACAAGGCTTGCTTTCATTGTGGAAAGAAAGGTCACTACATCAAAGAATGTAGATATAGAAAATTCAACCTTACTGATTTGAAGAAAGGAAATATTCCTGAAAAGGCCAAATTAGCCAACTTATTGGAAGATGAAGAGAAAGAGCTTGTAGCAATGGTTACCAATATGAAAATTGGAATGGTGATTGAATTAAACATGGCTGCTGGATCAAGAAACATGGATTAGTTTATTGATTCAGGTGCAACTATCCATGTGTGCAATGACATGGCTCATTTCAAAACCTACAATAAGTTGAAGGAACAGAGTGAAGTGCTAATGGGAAATCACAATCGTGCCAAGGTGCTTGGAACAGGATCTGTTGTGTTGAACTTTACTTCTGGGCAGAAACTTACCTTGCTTAATGTTTATCATGTTCCTGATGTTAAAAGGAACTTAGTTTCAGCAAGTGTACTTTGCAAGAAGGGCTTTAAAATTGTCTTAGAATCAGACAAGGTTGTAATATCTAAGGGAGGATTATTTGTAGGCAAGGGATATTCCCTTGATGGCATGTTTAAACTAAGTGTGAATGAAATAAACAATGTTTTTCATTATATTGATTCTTCTTCTTTATGGCACGCTAGGTTAGGACATCTAAATTATGCAATGCTTAAGTATATGTCAAATAATAATTATATAGATTACAAGCATGTTCATAATGATAAATGTGAAATCTGTGTTGAAGCGAAAATAACAAGAAAACCTTTTCCCAAAGTAGAACGTAATACACAAATCTTAGATCTGATTCATTCTAATATTTGTGAAATGAATGAAAAATTAACTAGAGGAGAAAAAAGATATTTTATTACTTTTATAGATGATTGTTCTTGATTTTTATATGTGTATTTATTAAGAACAAAAGATGAGGCTTTTGATAGATTTAAGGAATTTAAATCAATAGTAGAGAATCAAAAGCAAAGAAAAATTAAAATACTTCGAAGTGATAGGGGTGGAGAATATTTCTCTATAGAATTTGATAAATTTTGTGAAGAAAATGGAATAATCCATCAAAAAACTGCCCCTTTTACACCCCAACAGAATGGACTAGCAGAAAGAAAAAATAGAACCTTAGTTGATATGGTAAATGCTATGCAATTAAATGCCAAATTACCATATAACTTATGGGGTGAAGCTTTGCTTACTGCTTGTCACATTCACAATAGAATTCCTTCAAAGAAAACTCATAAATCACCTTATGAAGTTTGGAATGGAAGGAAACCAAATCTGAATTATTTTAAAGTGTGGGGGTGTGTTGCTTTTTGTAGATTGCCTGATTCTCAAAGAAATAAACTAGGGCCAAGAGGGATCAAAAGTATTTTTGTTGGTTATGCACAAAATTCTAAAGCATATAGATTACTTAATTTAGAGACTAATATTATTGTAGAATCTATTCATGTTGAATTTTTTGAAAATAAATTCATGTTTGATCAAATAGAGCATGGACTTGAAAATAATGAATCTCATAATGTTATATATGAAACAGAATCTGATATACATCAAAATAATTCTAATTCTTCTGATTTTCTTGCTAAGGGTAAAAAAAAATTAGTAAATGAATCATCTAAACTAAGAAGAAGTCAAAGGCAAAGGATAGAAAAATGCCTTGATCCTGATTTTATTACCTTTTTGGTAGAAGGAAGTAGAGATAGAATTATTAAGAAAATGCAATTATTATTAAACATTGAAACTGAGCCCAAAACTTATAAAGAAGCAATGGTTTCTAGAGATGCAACTTTCTGGAAGGAAGCTATAAATGATGAAATGGACTCAATAATGTCTAATGATACATGGATCTTGGTTGATTTACCTCCTGGCTCAAAACCTATTGGTAACAAATGGGTTTTTAGGAGGAAATATACTTTTGATGGTACATTGCTAACCTTTAAAGAAAGACTAGTTGCCAAAGGATTTACACAAAAGAAAGATTTAGATTATTTTGATACATATGCTCCAGTTGCAAGAATAACATCCATCAGAGTACTTTTTGCATTGGCATCTATATATAAATTGCATGTACATCAAATGGATGTTAAAACAACATTTTTACATGGTGAATTAAAAGAGAAAGTTTACATGCATCAACCTGAAGGATTTGTTCTTCCTGGAAATGAACATAAAGTATGCAAACTTGTAAAACCCTTATATGGTCTTAAACAAGCTCCTAAACAATGGCATGAAAAGTTTGATAAGGA
Organism: Dicorynia guianensis; assembly: GCA_037013595.1. Lineage (NCBI taxonomy): Eukaryota > Viridiplantae > Streptophyta > Magnoliopsida > Fabales > Fabaceae > Dicorynia > Dicorynia guianensis. The sequence goes on along the minus strand of JASUAB010000002.1, from coordinate 14,043,323 downwards.
AATTTTATCTTTTGGTTTTAGAAATAATACTGCTGATAAGTGTATTTATTCCAAGTTTACTAAAGAATATGGAGTTATAATTAGTCTCTATGTTGATGATATGCTTATATTTGGTACCAACATGCATGGCATAAATGAAACTAAAAGGTTTCTGACCTCAAAATTCAAAATGAAAGATCTTAATGAGGTAGATACAATTTTGGGTATCAAAGTTACTAAGCATGATCATGGGTTTAGTTTAAATCAAACTCACTATATAGAGAATATTTTGAATAAATTTGAATATCTCAAAATAAGAGAGTTTAGTACTCCATATGATACTAGTGTAAAACTTATGAAAAATGCTGGTAGACCAATAGAACAATTAAAGTATGCTAGTGCTATAGGAAGCTTAATGTATGCAATACATTGTACAAGACCAGACATTGCTTTTGCTGTATGCAAGTTGTCAAGATTTACAAATAGTCCTAGTACAGAACATTGGGAAGCAATTAGAAGGGTATTTGGTTACCTTAAGAGTACTGCAAACTTAAAATTATCTTATTCAAGTTTTCCTGCTGTACTAGAGGCTTATTCAGATGCAAGCTGGATAACAAAAGCTGGTGAAAGTATTGCAACTACAGGTTGGATATTTACACTAGCTGGAGGTGCCATATGTTGGGCATCAAAGAAACAAACCTGCCATGCTCATTCTACCATGGAGGCAGAATTTATAGCTTTGGCTGCTGTAGGAAAGGAAGCTGAGTGGTGAAGAAACATGTTATTTGAAATTGAGTTGTGGCCACAACCAATGCCACCTGTTTCCATTCACTGTGATAGTGAGGCTACAATGTCATGTACTTTCAACAAAATGTATAATGGAAAGTCAAGACATATTAGTCTAAGACATGATTATATTAGAGAATTGATATCAAGTGGTACCATTTCAATTCTCTATGCGAAATCAGCAAATAATTTGGCTGATCCTCTTACTAAGTCTTTACCAAGAGATATGGTATGGAGGACAACACATAGTATGGGACTAAATTAAACCCTCAAGACACTAATGATGGAAACCCAACTTTGAATTACTAAAATAGTAATTACTAAAGTTTAATGGGTAACAACAAGTCATTGACAAGTATCTGTTGAGCACTAATTAAGAGGAGTTTCATACAAAACTTAAGGTTAGTCTCGCTGTTACGTTTGAGAGGATGAGTATAACTCTTAATGGAGTTGACTAAAGATTGTCTATAGTAACAGGGACAATGAAATAAACTCCACCTATGTAAATATGAAGTGGTGCCGCTTCAACAAAGGTTTAATGGGTTTTACCTTGAGAAATATTCATAGAAATTGGGATTGCTTAGCACATGGCCATTTAAATCGTGCTAAGGTTGGAAAAAACCTTTTTGGAGAATCATAATAAATTTGGTGTGTGTGATATCTTTGATCCTATAAGCAAGGAGTCTTAGTTTAATCTTCAGACACTAAGTACTTCAATAGCATCTTTAGATATTTAACACTAATTTGAAGGTTTAAACCTGAAAGGTACCTTCATTTATGCACCATATTTATTGTGAATGAAAGGATTTACAAATTAGTGGGAGAATGTTAGATAGTTTGTAAATATAAAGTCCCACATTGGAAATAATTATAGATATTAATGGCTATATAAGTGGCAATAAATGGCAATGATTAAATTATAATATATGGGTTATAACCCATAATATAGCCTAAATTAAATTGCTAAATTAAAGATATATAAAGTCTTTGATAGGGCACTTGGGGCATCTTGGGGCCTTGAGTTGAAATAAAATTAATTATTAATTTTATTGCCATTATTTTTACAACAAAGAGTTGTGTCTGTTGGAAATAAAGAGTCATATCTTTTGGTGACGAACAATCATATTTGTTGATGACAGACAGTCATGTTGTTAGGAACAAATAGTCATGGTTTTTGGGATAAATAGTTATGTTTGTTGAGAATAAACAATCATGTTTGTTGGGAATAGACAATCATGTCTGTTAGTGACAAACAGTCATGCCTTTTATGTATAGACAGTCATATCTATTAAATCAAACAAACACAACTATTCAAGGGTGTCTTTTGATGTCTATAAATAGAGGCTTTCAGATTGCTTTTAGTGCACACATTCATCTTCTCCAAAAAAAGTTTTTAAAGGCTTTGTTGTATCCTGGGGTAACTTGTTTTTCATACAAAAGCAATATTACACTCAAGACAGTGTAATCTCACGCCTCAAAGCCAAAATTTCTATTTGTCTTCATATACTTTTTCTAACAGTTGATTGGGTTGGTTTGGATTAGTTTTAAAGATTTCATATCAAGTAATCGGTTGAAAAATTGGGAAGAATTGTTTAATTGGTTTAGTTCATATTTGATCAGAAAATCAAACTGAAATAATGTTTATTCCCACTGCCAGTCATTTTAAAGGTGTGATTAGATATTAAAAAGAAATTATTTGTAAATTCAAAAGTGGATTTGAGGTTGATTATATGTATAAAAGTTGTTAGCAACTAGTTAAAACAATTACAATGATAAGTTTATCTATTTTCACTATTTATTTAATTTTATCGAACTCAAAAATAAATTGCTTGCATGTCTTGATTGCCTCCGTATAAATAGAAAATTATTTTTATAATTTTTATTTATCATTCATTTGTCCCATTTATCAACAATATGATATATCCTCTTCGAAGGATGGGTGGTCAAGAGTCCATTATTATGGAAAGTCATGGGGCTTGTATCACTCTTATGGAAAAGCAATATATAAAGCGATATTTGTTGTGGGGTAGATTTAGGGTTTTGGTTTGGATATGAAAAGAGTTAATGGTATTGTTATAGGTTTACATTGCACTTGGACAAACCCTAAAGAAATAGTGTTGTGTATAATGATTTTCGGAAGGAAACTATTATCATTGTTTCAGTTTAAGATAAGTTAACTGAAAAAAATTTTTAAAAGTTGATTTAATACTAATCAAACTTATAATGTTATGGGTTTGTTTTATTACAGTTGCAGGGAGTTTCAAATGCATCTTCTGAGGTTATAAACTTGATTCCTAGAGTTCCTATTTTTGTTTGGTTTTAATTTCAAACAAAATCGACATTAATTCACCGCTGTTTCATGTGATTTTCCTCATCTGGACTAAATTTTTGCTGTATTTGAGACGAAGGTTTACAAGAAAGATGGAACAATTTAGGCATTGGCATAGATTTTGGAATTTATCGGTTATTGATTGCAGTAGTTCAGGAAGACACAAGGCAGGGGGTTTAGCATGCACGTAGAAGTTGTTTAAGTTTTGGTGTTGTTTATGAGTTAGAATCATATCGATTTAGAAATAAAATATGCCCAATTTAAACTTTCTTAAAGGTCGACAGGAATTATGGGTATCCAGATGATTCTCGAAAGGAAAATACATGGAGACTGATTCAAAATCTCAATCACTCAGCCCAGTCACCTTGGCTTATGTTGTGGCATTTTAACTTTATTGTGAGCAGTGATGAAAAAATGGGGGCAACCTAGCTCTTTCTCAGCATGTGCATGAGTTCAAGAATGAAAACCTCCTCATATTTTTGATGGTTTGATTGAGGACTGTAGGCAGCTGCCCAAGAAACCTAGTTCTTTCTTTATTTCGCATGTCCTTAGAAGAGGGAATTGTGTTGCTAATTTGTCTTTGTAATTTCCAAACTGTGGGAGGAAGATGGTCCTTCATCTATTGTATATCTGGCTCTCCAGGATACAAGCTAAACACTAGTCGGGAAGATCAGAGCTGTAGTAAGGCATAATAAGATTTGAATCTCCTAATTCTAGCGAGAAATGTATTTTGTAAAATGTAAATAGATAATTATTAATAAAAAATTAATTATATATTTATTTATATTATATAATAATAATTTTTTATTAATAATTATTTATTTATATTATATATATTTTTTATAAAACTCTCTTAATTCACTTATATTTTAATTTATAAAATATATTTTCCACTTAGAAAATTTCAATCCAAAATAATACAGTTGCCACATGTAATTAGGTTAGAATGGAACCGTCAATAGCTTGCCATGGCCAATTCACCGTGCGTTTAAACTAAGGAAACTGATGAAAAGACTGGATTAATGTACTTTTGAGGAGTCAAACCAAAGTTTGATGGTATTTTTTTTTATGATGCTAATATTTGTATCAACTGAAGCAATATAAATTTTATATAACTTTTTATATTCTTTTTCTAACTTTTTTTTACTTAATTTTTTTTTTGTATACATGTAACTAAGGCATAAGCTCTCTAAATGTACTGATAGCATTATTTTTTTTTTCTTCTATAGACTATTTTGGACGCAAGTTTATCTTTTTAAAATCAATTTAAATATTTACTCTAAATTTTTTCAATATCAATTATTATTAATTAAATTCTATAAAAAAAAAATCCTCACTTTAGTAGAGTGAAATAGTGTTATATTAATTTAAGTAATGTCAAAGTTCACAAATTTAATAATTTAGTATAAGATTGTTTGCAACTACGGGCGAAACACAACTGTCTAGGATCCAAAGATAAAGACTTTGGATTCAAGAACAAGTCAAGCATAAAAATTTCACAGATATAATATGACTTTATTATTTTATAATTTGATAAATTTTAATTAATATAATTAAATTAATTTTATATTTAAAAGTATTTTAATTTTTCTATTTAAAAATAAATAATTTTACAAATTTCAAAATAATATATTTAGAAATAAATTAATTTTAAAATAATTAACTTTTAACACCAATTTTTTACTCAATTTTATTTAAAATATTTTATAAAAAAATTATATCGAAATCAAGTATATCTCTATTAGTAAATATAATAGATGATATATTTCAGAAACATTATTCTCACATTTTAGTTTTTATTTAATGATATAAGTTTTTGAATTAATTAAATTTTATAATTTAATTTATAAATAATTAAATTTTTTAAGTACAAATTAGCAAATGAAAAATTTATAAATTACATTTAATTATAAAATATAAACTTCAAAATAAATAATCAAATTTAGGAAATAAAAAAAAATCAAATAATCTGAAACGCACACCCGTAAGTCAAAAAAATAAAAAAAAAGTCGTGCGTAGCAAACACGCTGATGGCCACGACTGCAAGTGCGCGTGCTTAACATTCCCCTCTGTGCTTCATTCTTTATATCTCTGCCGTTTCTGCGAAGACCTTCATCAGATGCGTATGGCCTCCGAAGTTCCCCAAAATTCGTGCCTACTAGTCGACCAACTCTACTACTTCGTTCCAGCAAAGCGTTCCAGAAGCTTCACAATCCATCCGAGAAAGGTCACCATCCATGTCTCGCTTTGCTCCGCCATTCAGTGTTCGCCTCGATTGTCACAAATATGGAATGTTTTGCATTATCTACCATTTTCTTGCTTGGATATGTATTTCATTGTAGGAGAAAGTAAATTCTAGACTATGATAGTGTGTGCTATATTCGAATTTCAAATTGATTTTTGTTTCCCCCTTGTGCAAGCAGAACTGTAATTTGCTAATAATATTTGCAAACTGTTTGAATGATATCTCTTAGAGAAAATTCTCAAAAGAATGGATTTACATGCTTGGTGGAGAATTTAAGTGTTCATTTTTTTTTTTGAATATTTATTAATTTGCGGATGGGTGATTTTGCTGTGTGAATGTGTGCGAATTGCATGATCTGATGTTGTTCTATCAAATTTACTAATCCGTAAATAGTGGTATTGGAGTAAAAATGGTAGCTTGTAATATATTTGTTTAGTTTGGAGCTTTCCATGCTTTCCAATGTCAATTTCTGTGCGCTTTTATGATTTTATTGTTTGGTGATATTTCTATTAGGGAAATGGGAAATTCCTTTTTGATTCCTGATAAATGTGTGTGCTTTCTTTGTTATAGCTTCACTTTTGGATATTATGGAAGGCACTTTTCTCAGAACAAGAAAAAGGATGAGTTCAAGTTCAATTATCGCTTATATTGGTTTGGTTTGTATATATGGGTACTAGATGTTTATTATCAAGTTTCTTTGCTTGTGGATAAAAGCTGTCTGGGGGATGCTAAGCTTCAAAATTATCTTGCGAAGACAGCAATATGTTAATTGTTGTTCTCAAGCATTTTTATTTTCCAGTTTCTCAGTTTAATGCTTTCCATTATGGTTGGGATAAGTGCACTGTAAATTTAATTGCATAACATATATGCTACATATTATGCCATCCATATAAGCAATGATAGTTTTTCAATTCTGTCTTTGAACTTTGAATCTAGTCCCAGAAGCGTGCATATGAGCTTTTTTTTTGTTTTTTACTATGGTTTTGTACTGTAGCAGCAAAACATCCCATGGCCAAGTTCTTTATGCCGAGTAGTATCTTGGACATTAGTTACTTAAAGAACAAGGGGCTGATTTTGGCTTCAATAATATGCATATTTGTTCTCAATATTCTGTAATTGCAATGAGTGGTACATTCTGCTAGTTGAAGTGACTGTTTATTTACAATGAAGCCTGCAAATGAAAAGGTGGGTATCATTAGGTGCCAGGTAGCCTTTGCTCTTTTAATTCATGTTTCCTTTTGAATATTTTCGTGGTTTCTTATATCTTTTAGAATTTCATTTCTTTGTTGATCATGCTTGTGTTGATTATTCAGCTTTTTTGGCTTACAGTTCTTTTTATTTTTAGGATTATCGTGATCATGTTGAAGCCTAAATCAATAGTCAATCTATCTATGCTTTATGTTTGCTATTTCTTCTATCTTATCAGCTTCTGAACAATGGGTGATGCCATTGATTTAACTGGTGATGGAGGAGTCATTAAGACTATTGTGAGGAAAAGCAGACCTGATGCAGCGGCTCCAACAGAAGATTTTCCTCTTGTTGATGGTATGCTTGTGCCACTAATGTTATTATATTAGCAATTGGTGGAGTGAGTGAGGGACTGTATAATGAGGAAATTTTAAATTAATATGCAATTTATTCAAGACTTGAGTTACATATTTTTGTTGTTCTATACATCTAGTAAAATAAATGTTGCTTTCAAGCGCAGTAGAGATCCATACCTTGGTGTTTGAATGCATGAATTTCTTATCATCTATGTGTTAGCTAACTGTATACCATTCTATTAAAGGAACATTGTAGTGGTTGTACACATCTGTGAACTCCTTCTACGGCACTTAAAATTTAAGTACTTGGCTACCACAAAATGTCTCCTTATTTACTAAGATTCACTTGCACACTTATCAGTGTTTGAAGGTCCCCTCTGTTTTGGGGAGTAGCTTCTGACATGGAAAGCAGGTGTGGTTGGGCTGTTATAGAGAAATTGACCTAGCAGAGTTAGAGCATAGGAGTTAGTATATTTATGAGCTAGGGTTGGGGTATATCAATGTTTGATGCTGGTTAATTTGGGAGTGGGAGGGATTCGGAAGCAATCTCATAGTAGCATATCGATAGGACCTAGAAATCATTGATGCAGCGTATGGAAGTATTGTTGAGAACCTATATTCAAATTGGATCATATTTGAATATTTTGCACTTCAACTCTTATGTTTATGTTTCCTTAGTAATCTTAGATCATATGTCAATGAGTAATGCTGGTATCTGATGGGGATCGAGATATTTGATTATATTAACTGGGAAAATGGAAGGAAATACATAGAAAAAGATAAGGGAAAACTCAGAGTAGAAGGTCCTCAGCTATGGAACCCAGCACTCCTACTGGACAGAGCCTTAGCTCCTCAACCCTTGCCTAACAGAATTCTCTCAAGACCCCCACTAAACCCCTGCTCCTACTTTTTATTCCTCGCACTCATACTGTCAGCAGTTACACATAACCTCTTCCATAACTAACTCAATGATGACCCTGCTGATCTGTTCCCTAGTCCCCAAGAAATGTTCTCCTTTCATACACCCTCCATATCTTTTTTCCTCCCTCAATTCTTTCAAGTCTGCTGCTCTCCCTTGGGCCATTTATGGGCCTAACAGTATCATTAATCTGACGTAAGGATGGGTTACCAGCCTGCGTGGAATCAAGTGATGCAGCCAGATATGATTTTGACCAAACTCTACCAGTTTGCATCTTGACCTGCTCATTGATTTTACTTTTTTCGCAGTTGATGATTTTAGAAATGTCACAGTAGTTTTCTTTTTCTCGGGTACATGATTTGTTTTCTTTAATAGATACTAATTTCACACATGGAAACTTCTGTATGCATTTCTTTTCAGGGAGACTGTGACCTTTTTTATGAAAAAAGTAGACAGTAACTTTTTATAATTTACGTGCCTGTTGAGTTCATAAATCTTTGAGCTTGGCATGTTTAAATTGGTTGATTCTTGTTGTAATATTGTTTCTCTTGATTAGTTCATTATGAAGGCACACTTGCTGATAGCGGTGAAGTATTTGACACTACACATGAGGATAACACTGTGTTCTCTTTTGAGGTCGGAAAGGGTAGTGTTATCAAGGCTTGGGACATTGCATTGAGAACCATGAAGGTAAAGCAGAATGCATTTGATGTTTATCTATATAACTAATTAAGGGTTTTGATCTCATACCTTTTGCTCACCAGGTTGGAGAAATTGCAAAAATAATTTGCAAGCCAGAATATGCTTATGGGAGTGAAGGATCTCCACCAGATATTCCCCCAGAGTAGTATTCTTGTTTTATACGACGTATATATCATTCAGAACCACATTTAATGTTAAAAGATTTAAAAATTAAGTTGTGAATAAAAGGTTGTAAAATCACCAATATCTATCGTCCAAAAAACTTCATTGGTAAGTGTAAAAAAGATTCGACCTGTAAACCAACAAAGTTTTTCCCCATGAGATGAACTTAAGGAATACTAAAAGATGGGAAATTTATTTTTGCATCCTGTAGGAGAGACATTGTAATAATTTTCTGATTACCTTTTATGTGAATTTAACAAGTATTAAGTGAAATCATGCGGTAATTCGTACTGCTTGGTTTGTCACCAATTATCATTTCTTTTTAGTTACAAGAAATTACATCTCTTGATGAATTTGAAGTTTCTATTTTATGGTTTGATCAACTTGCAGTGCGACCCTTGTTTTCGAAGTTGAGCTAATTGCATGTAGGCCAAGGAAGGGTTCCAGTGTTGGAAGTGTTTCAGAGGAGAGGGCCAGGCTAGAGTAAGTCCCGCGTTATAGTCTTACACTAAGGGTTCTCTTGTGATTTAACTTTTGGTCTGAAAGTAATATAATGTGTTGTCATACACAAATTAATAGAGAGCTGAAGAAGCAGAGAGATATGGCTGCTGCTGCAAAAGAGGAGGAGAAGAAGAAGAGAGAAGAAGCAAAAGCGGCGGCTGCTGCTCGCGTACAAGCCAAGTTAGAAGCCAAGAAAGGTCAAGGAAAGGGTAAAGGCAAAGCAAAGTAGATATTCATCTACATAAAACCGTTATGTGATGATCTAAGACGGATTCACCTTATGTATTGTGGGGGTATGCCCCGCTAATCAAAACTTTTAAATGAATATATGAACTTCTTATTTTTATTATTTTCATGATGTAAACATAATTGTGTTTTAAAAAGTAAGTTGACTGATTAAGTTTTAATTTGTTAAATTTGCAAAAAAAAAGGTGAGGAATCATATTCAAATTTTTAAATTTAATTTTTAAATAATTAAATATTATAATTATATAATTATATTCCATAAAAAATATTATAAATTAAAATCTTTTAATTTTAAAAATAACTATAATGATATGAAAGAGTATTAGTGCTTGCGACAAGAAAATAAGGGTCAGATTGATCGTTGTAGTTGATTCTAGAATTGGACTTCAAAATTGAAATTGGGCCTTCAATTTTAAATTTTATATTTGTTATCTAGTGGCATTGAAATTTTAAGTGCCTATTTAATTTCAAAAAATTAGAAGATATAATTCTCAATTTTCACTTACACCTTAAAAATTTTAATTTTAAAAAAATAAAAATTAAAAGACTTATTTATATTTAATATTTTTTATTATCATTAATTATTATTATTATTATTATTATTATTATTATTATTATTATTATTATCTATTATCAATATCATCAACTTTTACTGTAATTAGCACTGTTATTATCATTGTAGGATTGCTATTATCATAAACCTATAACCCTCCCTACAAGTTATGGTTCTGAAATGACTGACTTGAGGCAAAGCTTTTAATAATTACATGAATATGTTAAAAATGAATTGCTTTCTTATGTTATGAAATTGGAAATATCTAATTCTTATAGAGTTAAACCATGTGAAGTGTAGACTTCCAAAAGGAGATGGTATTCGAGCGAGTTCAGTTAGCCAATAAACGGTCTCCATCAGGGAAGATTTGGGAAGAGGTCACTCAGAAGAAATTGATAAGATCATAGGTCACTCAGACTGTGAATGTTGGACAGTGGCAACTGTTATTGATATTCAAAAACCTGTGCGATTGTATTTATTTCTTGGTAAGCAGTGGAGTTGTATATATAATGCACGCAAGAGGTGCTTTAAAAAAGTGGAAAAAGAAAACACTTGACGGTGCTGCGAGAAATGTAATAAAATGATTTACTTAATAGATGCAAGGTTGGCCATCTTACCAACAGATTAAATGTAAATTTTTAACATTGATTAAATAAAAATTGAGAGTTTTATACTAGATTTTTGCATAGTTGAAGTTAGTTATCATGATAGAATTTGATTTTAATATAGTATTCCAAAATTATAAATTTCTTATTCAGCTGAGGATCATTGATGATACTGAAAATGAATCAGTTGTGCTATTTGATTGTGAGCCCAGGAAGGGACTTAATATATAGGCTGAAATAAAAGTAAGTTAGAATATTTTTTTTTTTTAAGTATTGTAAATGTTACAATATGAAAATTGAACTAAAAGAAGGGAGAGAACAAGAGCTGAATTTAACCATTTGAGCCAAATTTAAATTCTTACTAAGTCAAAATTTGAATATGATGGATTGTGTTTAATATTACAGTTTGATTCAGAATCCATTAATACATGCTGGCATATATTATTACTCCTAATCAAAATTAGTTAATAAAACCTTCTGGCATATGAAGACCATAATTCTTTAATTTTCTTACACACAATAAATGCTTACTTAGGCATATTTTCTTTAAAATTATTAAAACTTTAATTTAGATAAAGCTTAGTTATTGGATGTTTGCCAACAAGATGAAGTCAATATAGGAGGAGAAGATTCAAATATTGATGTCTATTTGAATTGGGTATAAAACATGATAATCCGTGACCTGCCGAAACAACCATCATCCAAATTATCTTGGAATTGGTCATAGAGCAAAGAAAAGACATGGAGTAGGTGCACCAAATACCAACTGCCGGCCTAAAGATATTATTAAATATGTAAGATTTTTGAGATTTTTGCAACCTACCCATTTGGATCATCTGAATTGTGATTTGTGCTTAATTAATATTCTTCGGCCGTTGGAAATTCAATTAATTATCATATGCACAAGCATTATCTTTATTATCTGAGTGTCATAATCTTGGTTTGAATAATTAAGTTAATGAAGATTGTTTGATACAATTGGAACACAAAAACAATACTGGTACGTACCACAAGAAAAAAAATGCAGTGTTTTACTTTATATTTATTTTTAATAGTATATTAAGCGTACTTCTTTCTCGCGTTAGTAGTACGATATCACTTAATACAATAATTATTTTGATCACAGATGACATCTGAACTCTTGGCACGACTCAGCATTAAACATATGCAACAAAACAACTAGATTTAAACAAAGAAAAACTGATACTTACCAGAATCTCAGAACTTCCCATGATCAATATTGTCCAGAACAGTTTATGATAAAAATGTTGAAAGAACCATAATGAAAGCACCAAATTTTATAACGTTTACACCAAGCAACTCGTACAGTAGGTAAATCCAATTAAGTGTCCCATAAATTTGCACATAAAAGAATAATACACTCACAATAAAAGCTATAACAAATACTTTTCAATTCTCATGTCTATAATCAGCAAGAAAACAACTAAATAAAATTATGCAAATAAAAAAAATTATGGACTAAGACGTAGAGTCATGGGAATAACTAGAACAATCTAGAAATTGATTTCAATTATATTATCAAGATAAAAACTCTACAGTAACAAAAATTTAAGTCATAACTGTCTAAACAGATCTGAGTTCATCTTTCCAAAACTTGATATGCAAATTTACAGGCCGGTTTATTATATTTAAATTAGTTGTTACTATATTCTTTACAAGTGATTTTATTTATTATATTTAATATAAATATGTTTTAAAATAATTATTTCAATAAAAAAGATATATACATATTTAGATAAAATTTAAAAACTTTTTGAATGTTGAATTTGAGCTTAATGAAACTTCGTTTCGTTAACATTGTATTATACTACTTTCCCTTTGAATTTTTTCAGATTTTATGACATTAATTGTCCCAGTTTTGAAAACTTACATGAAAACAACATGTATAAAATTATAAAACTAGGATGTCACTAAACTACAGCCTACATTTTTGAATGATGGGTGTTGTGGAAAATGAGAAGGAGACTGAAAGGTTTTGGTCAAGAAAGAGACCATCGGCATGGAGCACCATAGGAAAGTACCTCTGTCGTTTTAGGAAGCTATGTGGAATTAGTTTTATTCCTGCCCAAACCAAATTGAAAAGTTTTAGGGAGCTTCTCTCCATTTTTGTGGTTATATATTGCTAAACTTAAAAATTATCTTGCTAATTAAGGCAGCAATATTTTCGTTGTCGTTCTCAATCAATTTTACTTTCCAGTTTCTCAGATCTCCATTACAAAAGGAACAATTGCTCTATAAATTTAATTTGCATAACATATATGCTGTAATGCCATCCAAATAATTCATAATATATAGTTTTTCAATTCAGTCTTTAAGCTTGGAACCTAGTCTCATAAGTTACACATATAGTCTCACACAAAGGATTTTCTTCCCTTGTGATATAATTAACTTTTGGTTTGAAAGTAATATAATGCGTTTGTTGTGATAAAAAAATAATAGAGAGCGCCTGAAGAAGAACGAAGATATGGATGCTGCTCACATGCAAGCCAAAGTAGAGTAAGTTATCGTCTTACACAACAAAGGGTTTCTTTCACCTGTTATTTAACTTCTGGTTTGAAAGTGATGTAATGTGTTTGTTGTGATAAAAAAAATAATAGAGAGATGAAGAAGTAGAGAGATATGGCTTATGATCGCCAATCAATAGCAAGTCATGCATTCTAGAGTAAGTCACCCATTGTAGTCTTCTTCACTTATGATTTAATTTTGGGTTTCAAATTAATATAATGTGTTTGTTGTGATAAAAAAAATTAAGGATGGAAGAAGAGCAGATAGATATGGCTACTGCTGGCATGCAAGCCAATCTAGAGTAAGTCTCCCATTGTAGTCTTCTTCTCTTATGGTTTGAAAGTAATATAATGCGTTTGTTGTGATAAAAAAAAAAATTAAAGATGGAAGAAGAAGCAGATAGATATGGCTACTGCTTGCATACAAGCCAATCTAGAGTAAGTCACCCATTGCAGTCTTCTTCACTGATGATTTAACTTTGGGTTTGAAAGTAATATAATATGTTTGTTGTGATGAAAAAAATAAAGAGAGAAGAAGAAGCAGATAGATATGGCTACTACTTGCATGCAAGCCAATCCAGAGTAAGTAACCCATTGTAGTCTTCTTCACTTATGATTTAACTTTTGGTTTGAGAGTAATACAATGTGTTTATTGAGATAAAAAAAAATCATAGAAAGATAGAAGCAGAGAGATATGGCTGCTGCTCGCATGCAAGCCAATATAGGATAAATCACCATTACAGTCTTCTTCACTTGTGGTTTGAAAGGTAATATTATGTGTTTGTTGTGATAAAAAAAATTATAAGGAAATAGAGAAGCAGAGAAATATGGCTGCCACTCGTATGCAAGCCAAACTAGGGTAAGTCACTCGTTATAGTCTTCTTCATTTATGATTTAACTTTTGGTTTGAAAGTAATACAATGTGTTCTTTATGATATAAAGAATAACAGAAAAGCAAGGAAGTAGAGGGATGTGGCAGCTGCTGCTGCGAGAGAGAAGAAGAAGCAAAAGCAGAGTAGATATTCAACAAAGATATACATAAAACCGATATATGTTGATCAAAGACGGATTCATCTTATGTATGCCCTCCTAATAAAAACTTTTCAATGAATATGTAGATATATATATGTACTACACATTTTTTAGAAACACGTTTTATGTGGCAGCACATGTTGTCCGTCCGTATAGAGAGAATTTTTTTTTTTTTAATAAAGGAAAAGAGTAAGAATATGAGTACATATGCAAAACAATGTGTACGTATAACAGACTCCTCATTTTATTATGGATTTGTCTACTCCCACTAATTTTAATAAGAATAGTGCCACTCTTTCACTTTTCTCATGATCTTAACATAATTGTTTTAAGGTATTGATATTCTTACAAACTAAAGTAGTATAAATAGTATGCAATTTCTCTACATTTTTTCACTCTAAAAAATGGTTATCTCTATTGGGGAGCCTCACGTGCAAGATCATTATCTTATTTTACAAAAGTAAATAGACTAATTAAGTTTTAAGCAACTGAATTTGGAAAAAGAAAAACCAGAATAGTTATTTTTAGGTACAAGGCGAGATATTACATTCAATATTTTTTTAATTTTATTTATGAATTAAATATTTCAAATAGATAATTATATTCTATATAACTTTTGTGATAAATTGATTACAATCTCATAATTTTAACTTACTATTTTTGGTGAGGGAAAGGGATTGCAGTCAAAAATTAAAAAAGAAATTATACACATGACAATTTTGAGCCATATACACCTACGGATTGTCACACACATAAAAATATTATCCAGAGTTACTAATTTTGATTAATTCTCTTCTCTCCAATCACATGTAAGGAAATACCTTCGGTTGAAAATTTTTATTTTCTTCTTTCCAATCATATTAGTTGGTAAAAATACCAACTCATATCGGTTCACATCTCAACTTTTTCTTAAAATTCAACCTAATCATTAATTACATGTTACCATATAAACTTGGGGAATTATTATAATTAGAACATTTGTTGTTCGCAATTAAAATTAAAAAAAAAAGGCGCTTGGTTTTATCTCAATTGTCCTAATATTTATTTATGATAAACATTTTTTAAAAATTTTTTACTTTAAAACTATTGATATTTTTCATTCTATATATTATTTTAGTTTCTCAATTGTTTTATTAATATTTATTTTTATATTAAAATAAAGTTTATAAATTATTCGCACAAGTTGATATTTATATTTTTTATTAAATTAAAATGCTCTGTTATTTAAAAAAGTTGATTTTTTTTTAAAAGATTAAATGGATACAAGACATCTTGACTTAGCAGGCCTGAGCACACGTCAACATCTTTCTAAGTACATGCTAGAACAATCAAGATTTATTGAATTTTATTTTTTTAATGTTGGTAACTTTTTTTTGTGTCTCTTTATTATATGTTTAAATTTAACTTATAATTTTTTTTCTTTCACTTATTTTTTCTTTATTAATCTTGTTCCTGTCTCTCTTGTTACATTGCTCACTTCCAACGATAGAATCAAGCAATACTTTTCCATGTTTTTGTTATGAATTGTTATGCACAATGCTATTTGATGGCCAAAATGAAAGAGCACTAGAGGTGTCAAATTGAATCGGTCTAAATGAGGGGAGATAGAACAGCTGATAATTTAAAAAAGTCAAAAAAAAAAAAATACTAACTCAACTTACTTAATTAGATGAGATGATGAGATAGTGAATTAATCTATTTTTATATATAAATATATTACTTTACTTTATCGTGATCATCAAATTAAATGTGACAGATATGATTGCTTGTATTTTCACAAGATAAAAAGTATAAACTATCTTACCTTTTAGATAAGATGGGACCAAGTTTGATGGGTCTAACCATTTTGATATTTTTAAGGAGCAATGCTAATTGTTAATCTTCGCTATTATTATGATTTATCGAAAAGTGTTCATTTTGTAAAACAATTTTTTTATAAGAAAATAATTTTGAAAATTATTAAAAGAAATTTTTTAAACTTTTTTTTAAATTTAAGATTTGTTATTTTTTAAAAAAATTATTTAAGAAACGTTAGGATTTGGTCAAATTATATAGGACCAAAGCAAAATTAAAAAACACATCACACACTTTGTAACTTGTGATTCTCTTGTTACAGCAAATTCTTTTGTTCTTTTTTCAGTGATTTTTTTATTGCAAATTCTATGCGTGGAGTCAATGTAGTTTAAGACGGGATTAATTATGTTTTTGCTAATCTCATAATCTTATTTTAATTTAATTTTTACAATATAGAATTCTGTTTTTAGAATCTAATTGATCCAAAATGTGAGCTTTTAATGAAAATAAAAAATATAAGAATATCTTTGTTCTACTAATTACACACCACTCTCTGAATATATCCACACAACCATAAACAAGGTTAGGGCAGGTACTCAAACCATATCAAAGCATCAACTGTCCACTTTCATGCCATCCAGACCCGGCTTTGAATATACAGACAACAATGCATGTTTAATTATCATGTAGCTTCAAAAAACACAATCATTGTCCTTAGTGTTACATCAGAAAGAGATAAATAGAAAAACATAAACCTCAAGATATTGGTAAGTTCATAGAATCGCATAAATAATTATGAAAATATTAATGACAGTGGCTCCATAAACTGCTTACTTTCGCCATAAAATTGATCATCGTATCGATGCACACCATGCATTTGCCCAGAAAAGTGAAGTTTCTGGACCAAAAATACAAATTAAAACTAAAATGATGAACCGGACGCAAATGGGGCAAGCTACGGAGGAGACCTTCAACGTTAAATCATGAAATCAAGAAAATGTTTAAATGTTATTGAGTTTGTAATTAAATCATGGTTTATTGTCCAAAAACCAAGGGATATGAGGCCAAGAGTGGTGGAAGAAAAACAATGAGCAAAGGTATCATGATAATATTATGTGCTTATGTTTACGTTTTAGTTACAATTTTTGATATGAGACCAGTCTTAATTGAACTATGAAAATTTATACAATAAAAGATCGGTGTCAAATTGTATATTATAGTTAAAACATAAATATAAGTACGTAATTCTATTATTATTCTATTATTATCTTTTGAATAATACTAACTGTACATAAAATTAATGTATAATGAGGGTATAATGTGAGACATCTCTTAGAGGATAGAGAAAGAGAAGAGAGAGAATGTGAGAAATTATATAAAATTTATACTATTTTAATTTATACAGATTTTAACACCCTTACCTTTCAAAGCATAAACAATTAAGTGTCCATCATAAGTTGAAAGGAGTTGGATTATTTAGCTTTAATTTTTTATGACTTTTATAATTTTTTTTACCTCTCTATCTCTTTTTATATTTAAATTTATAAATTTTAAATTTTTTTATTAATTTTATTTCTGTTTCTCAATTAGTGTGACTTCTCACCTAATTTAAATCCAAGTCGAAGGAAGTTCCACACTTAAGCCCATAAGAAGTCTTTCAAGAAAGTACCCTTTGTCTAGTGGCTCTGAAAATTTTCATAGTACGTACTCAACCTATAAACTTTTCCAAGAAGTCAAGAGTTTACAAAAGCAAAGACAAAGGAATATCCTGACGTAAAATGCTCAGTTGGATGCAAAATGCAATAGAAAACGGCCATTTAGCATTGCAGGAGAGTTCATTAAGGTGATAGTCAAAAGCGTGTAACCAGTGAGAAATAAATGCAGTAAATTCTAATCATATAATTTCTGTAAATGAAACTGAAAAAGGATTTGTTGAAACTGAAGGTATTGATGCATAAATAAATGCATTCTTAAATTAATTTGAGGACACTCTCCAGTCTCCATCCCTTGTAAATTGCACTGCAAACTGTCGTGACTTTAATGATGGGCATTGTTGCAGGCACCTGTGCCATTTGTATTGGCGGTTTGGATTTTATTTTTTAATTTTAGTTATTTTTAATTTATATTAAAAAATATATATATTTTTTCTTATTAAACTTTTCTTACTTTTAAATTTATATATATATTTTTTATTTTTCTTTACCTTTAAATTCTCAAAACCTCCAGTTACAAGCCGCCCATAACACTTGACTTTAGAGATAGCCACGTACACTCAAATACATCAAGTTTAAAGGGTTAAGAATCAATTGGCTCAACCTAAAGCTATCATATAGGTTGAGATGTCTTACAAATAAATTTTATTAAATTTTTATATAAAAATTTAAATTATCAAATTATTAAATTTTATATATTAAATTATATGACCTACTTAGGGAGAGACCTCCCATGTGGAGCACCTTTTCTGCTGGGATATTTCCAGCAGCAGACAACGTTAACACTGGGCAGAGGAGAAGTATAGCTGCCTAAATTTCTTGAAAAATATGTGTATGTAAGTTTTGTATATAAATAATGCATGCATAAATATACAAATAAAGAAAAAATAAATATATAAAAATATAAAAAAAATATATAAAATCTACGTGTACATGTTTCATTGCTCAAATCTCAAGTAATGATAGAATTACATAATCATTTTTATGTTTTTAATAAATGTATGATTAAAGACCAATTTTTTATTATATAAAATTTTATAATTTATTTAAAATCAATCTTAAATCACATATTATACCAAAAACATAAAAATAATAATATAGCTCTATTATTACTCAAATGGGCCTTCCTCTTTTCTGCAATCCCCCTTCCGCCGTCATATTTTTTTTGCATTCTTATTTCACAAATTACAAAAATGTTAAAAGAGTCAAACTGAGAAAACTACAAATCAATTGCGAATAAGAAGTACGAAGTTCCATAGCATTCAGAGAAGACGAAAAGGAAAAGAGGGGAATTGCAGTGGAATATATTATTTTATATTTTTAATTTTTTTAAACTTTAAATTATTTTTCTAAATTTTTTTTTCTATCTCATTGTATTTACTTTATACTCACTTACTTTGTATACTTATTATTATTACTGGATCAACATTCTATTTGGTTGAAAAGAAATAGAGGAAAAGAAAAATATTTTAATTAAAACCCTTTGATTCGGCTTTTTGGAAAGGAATGGAGGAAAAAATTAAAGATCAAAATTTTTTTAAGTATTATTTATTGTTTTTTTAAAAAAATAAAATAATATAGATTACAAAATTTAAATTATAATAATTAAATTATTTTTGTTTATTTTTCTTAATTAAAAAAATGATCTCGTCTTTATTAAACCTAGAAGCTATCATCTTTTTTTCAAAATTCTATTCACATCACTTCAACTCTGGACAAAGCACTTCACTTTTCTTGGGTTTCCAATCTTTTTTTTTTATTTTTCTTTTGTATGTTTAGACAATTGCTAATTTATAAATAAATTAAATATAATTTTTTATTTTTTAAAAAAAGATAAATAAAAGATATATTTAAAAGAGTATAATAATACATTATTTTTTAACTAAAATCTCTCCTATTAACTAAATAAGAAGACTGCTCTTCCCTTATTCCAAACCAAATAAGGAAAAAATTTTCCTCTCCCATTCTCTAAATCAAACACCGCGTAAAATACATTATATCAAAATAGGGTGCATGTGGCATCCACTTTTTATTAATATTAATTATCTACATTATATTTATACAATACTTTCATAGTTCAGAACCCTTTAACCAACAAAATTATCTAAATACAAAACAGTCATGCAATTTTATAAATGATATTTTATTTAAAAAATTATATTAAATTTATTAAATTTCATTATCAATCTTAATTTTATATTTATTTTCGTTCCAAATTTTAAGTAGCACAAACTTTTCCAATATGAAATATCAAAGTAAACAAAAAGAAGAGTTAAAGTTTTCCAATTGTTTAATATATCATTAATTATTTTAAACTAGATTGATCTACTTTGCAGCAGCAGCATTTACTGATGCAATTGACAACTTGATGTAAGAACACCATCACGGAGTTGTTCGCTCACTATCCCCTACCAACTCCCTATCATGATTCCCTAATCGTTAATTTCTAAAAGCTTGCAATACTGGTAACTAACAATACAAGCTTTACAAATTGACCCAGCCTAAAATGAATAACCCAACCCATTTGCATTCATGAACTAACAAAAAGATGTTCACAGCTTTCTTTTGCTGTTTGTAAGAAGAGTTGTGGCCCAACTGATATTTAAAATATATTTTATTGAATATATTTGTTTATATATTTAGTAAAAATATTAAGTGATTTAATATTATTTTTTAAATGCTAAATCCTATTGGCTTATTGAAGAGACATAACTCTTTGGTAAACCTTGATGGAAGGTCACCATTAATCTATAAAAGGTGTCTGGTCTTCTCTCTACCTCTCATTCATTATTCACACTAACATTTAGACAAAAGACACAATTAGAATTTGTAAAGGTGGCTTAACTTCCATCATTAGAGTGAGAGGAGAAGGGAGAGAAGTCATACTTCCTACTTCTTGGTATCTTGAAAGTCTAAACAGAACAAGATATGTTTTCTTTCTTATTATGATGGAATGTGAAATACACGGAGTCTTAAGATTCATGGGTATGATGAAATTTATGAGTTTATGCTATTGCATAAATTAAAGAATTTAACTTACATGTGGTATCAAAGCATGGTTTAGGAACTCATGCCTTTCCATTGAAGATTATGAATCTTTTCTTAATTGTAGTTTAAGAATTCATTATGATTTTCGCTGCAAGTAATTTGCCAATAGTTTTGAATGAATGCTGTATGAGAATTGCATACGAAGATGAATTTTGCTTACTAGTTTGCAAACATGGAAGTATGTTGCATAGGAATTTGAATTGAATCTGCGCCCCATCCTGTGTATGTACATGAAGGAAGACATTTGCTTTAACTAGTGCAAAGTTCCTTCCAATTTTCTTCTACTTGTTAGACATAATTCTTCAGTTTAAATCAATATATATTCTATTGACATAAAAATTCATGTATGTTGAATATGAAAAGACATGTTTGTTAAACATAAACAGTTATATTTATTCAATATGAAAAGACATGCATGTTGAACATGAACAATCATGTCTATTAGATATAAAAAGTTATATTTATTGAACATAAAAATGTGTGTCTATTAGATGTGAAAAATCATGTTTGTAAGACATGAACAGATCACATTGTTGAATATGAAAAGTTATGTTTATTAAAAGTGAACAATCATGCCTGTTGGAATGAACAATCATGTTTGGTGAGAGTGAAAGATGCATGTGGGTGTTAAAAAATTAAATAATAAAGGTAATTAAATAATTATATGTTATTAGGGGCATATATATATATATATATTGGCATATTACCATGTAAATAAATTGGTTGCTTATATATGTGCTCATGTTATTGTAGATACCTAATTTTGTCTAGCCCACTTTCTTAAAATTTTAACATAAATTACAAACCTAAATTTAAACTAAAAAATAAAAAAATAAAATAAATAAGCCCAAAAATAAATCAAGCCCAAACCAAAAAATAAAATTTTAAAATAAAACTAAAATAAAATTAGAAAAATAAAAGACAAGATAATCAAAATTTAAAAACGATAATACAAGATAAATAGAAGAGAAAATAATAAAGAGATAAATATAAAAAATAATAAAGAGATAAAATAAAAGATAAAAGAGGATAAATAAAAGAAAACTAAGATAATTTAAGAATAATAGGATGATAAAGATAAAAATTTGAAATCTAAAAGATAAATAAAATGTTAGAATTAAAAAGATAAAAAGATAAAAGATAAGAGTTAAGATAAAGTTAGGAAATAAGAATTTAACCAAAAAAAAATTCTAAATTAAGTAATTATAAAAAACTCACTTATGCACAAGAAAAGGGGCTTTTCACATAGTAAAAAAAAAGGAGAGAGCTTAGAAAGGATTTTAGCCTACAAGAAAAATTGCACACTCTTCACACCACAAGCATACACCCTTTTTTCAAATCACATAAAGGAAGACACTCAAGGTAAGCCCCTTTCCTCTTGTTTTTTAGATTCATATATGTTGTTCAATTTTAATCTTGTAAATCTCATACTTTAATCCTAATATAGCTAGGATTGTTTTTGCTGTAGTGTTTGCATAACTTTCATTTTTATTAATCTTGGTGTGCATGTATTTTCACATTCTCATTCTTTCACCACTTTTATCTTGATTTACTGTGGGTCTCTACATGCAAATAAAATTATGTCAAAATTTTGCATATTCTGCACTATTAACATGCATAGATTATATCTTAAATTTTGCATAATCATGCGCATAATTAAATTCTACATATGATATTTTAATTTTCTGTACATATCTATTTTATACTGTTTGGAATATTCAAGCTTCTATTTCTGCATGATTTTGCATTCTGTTTAAATAGTTTTGTACTGCATCTTGAACTAAAAATTCTGCATGTTCTGTATTAAAGATTCTACACATATTTTTTAGCCTAGGCAATATTCTTGTTGATCTTTCATATTCATTGATTTAATTTCTTGTCGATTTTTCATGAAATCTTAGCATTAGGATTATTTCTTAAAAAACTCTAGTATCATCACCTTTAGTTCTTCTTTAGTCCTAAGCAATTTTGGCTCTAACTTAGTCACAGTAGACAAGCCACTTTTCTTAAATCTTAATCCTAGTTTCTAGTCAAGCTAGTTAAATAAGGAAATTTTTCTGTAAAATTATTTTTAAAATCCTGGACTGGAATAGGAAGGAAATTTTCTTAAAATTATTTTTAAAACCCCGAGTTGGAGTAGGAAGGGAATTTTCTTAAAATTATTTTTAAAACCCCGGACTGGAATAGGAAGGAGATTTTTCTTAAAATTATTTTTATCCCGATCCGGAATGGGCAGGAATTATTTATCAAAAATCTTTTTTTAAAAAAATTTTAAACCAACATAAATTAATTAAGATAAATTAATTAGATCATTTTTGGTACCGAAAGGGCGTTTAGGGTACTAACACCTTCCCTAAAATGTAACAAACTCCCGAACTCAATCTTTGAAACATAGACCATTTTTAAATTAGGCATCTGATATCACTTTTAGATAATTTAGGTCGGTGACGACTCCAAAATTAAATTTTAGGGCCAACAATTATTTATTGCCTAAGTATGGTATATATTTACAATTTGATATTTATATTATGCATGATTTGTTAGTCACCAAAGTGGCCAAATCTTAAGAAATAAATTTGAGAATGTAAATTATTTTCTATTCTCCATAAAATTTGTAATTTTAAAAAAATGACATTAAAGTAATAAAATTTTATTTTTTTGGGTAAATTGAAGTTTGTCAATATTAGATATTTCGGGATTAGCCCAAAGGTTGATTAATTATTCTTAAAATTGACAAACATAATTATGGTAATTAGCATGTTCCATTGGTCTTATTTTTTGCATCCAAAGATTGCAAAATAGATTTAATTAGTGCATGTGTAATTACTAATTATTTCTTTATATTTGTATATCTTAGTATCTTCCAAAGGAGAACTTTGATATACTTTATGCTTATTGAATTTGAATTTATGTGATAAACTTTATGACTCAAAGCATGAATGTATGATTGTCTTAAATTATTTGCAAGTATCTGTATCTTTTTCTCTGCATTCACATGCTTCATCTATTCCCTTATTTAATAGATTAAATTTCTCTAACTGGTGGGAACAAGTCCAATTTCACATAGGTGCTCTAGAACTTGATTTAGCACTACAATTTGAGAAACCCGCTACTATTATTGATGAAAGTAGCATTGATGAAAACACTTTTTACAAAGCATGGAAAGATCAAATAAATTAAGCTTTATGTTCATGCGATGATAGTTGCAAATAATTTAAAGAGCACTCTTGCTATAGTTGAAAGTGCTAAGGAATTTAACAAACAAGTGGAAGAGAAATCTTAAATTGCTGATAAGTCACCAATTGGTACATTAATGAGCACATTGACCACCATGAAGTATGATAGTTCACGTACCATGCATGAGCATGTTCTTGAGATGACAACCTTAGTAGCAAAATTAAAGAACTTGGAATTGAATGTGGATGAGTGCTTCTTACTACAATTTATACTCAATTCCTTGCCTCTTAAACAATATGGTCCATTTTAAATGAATTACAACACTATAAAGGACAAATGGAATGTCAATGAATTGACCACTATGCTTGTTTAAGAGGAGACAAGGTTAAAGAATCAAAGAGCTTATTCTGTTTATCTCTTGAGTCATCAAGAAGCTAAAGAGTTCTAAAAAAAAAATAGTGGAAAGAGCAAGAAAAAGGGTTTACACAACACAAATGATTCTTCTAAAGCTATTCACAAAAAGGAACATGGTAATATTAAGTGTCACTTTTGTCATAGAGTTGGGCACTAAAAGAAAGAATGCTTGAAACATAAAGCTTGGTTTGAAAAAAAAGGTAAGCCTTGTTCTTTTGTATGTTTTGAATCAAACTTTATTGAAGTTCCTCATAATACTTGGTGGATAGATTTAGGTGCCACTACTCATATTTCAAATATGATACAGAGGTTCCTTACGATCTAAACTATAAAGTCAAATGAAAGCTTTGTGTTCATGAGGAATGGAAACAAGGTTCCAGTTATAGGCATTGGAATTTATCATCTAGTTTTAGATACTAGAAATTAATTGGATTTGTTTCAGACTATCTATGTACCAAAATTATCCTACAATTTGGTTCCTTTATCAAGACTTAATGTAGTAGGATTTGTATTTAAATGTAGTTCTAGATCTTTTAGTATATTTAAAAATAATAAACTTATTAGTTTTGGAATATTATGTGATGGTCTCTACAAGTTTAAACTCGATAATTTTTTTGCTAAGACTTTAATGACCTTGCATCATAATATTGGCACTAAATGTAGTTTACTTTATGAGAATTCTGCTTACTTATGGCATAAGCATTTAGGTCACATATCCAAGGAAAGAATGGAAAGATTAGTAAAGAATGAAATTCTTCCAAACTTAGATTTTACTAACCCTAAAGTGTGCATTGATTATATTAAAGGAAGACAAACAAAACAACTAAGAAAGGAGCCACAAGAAGCACACAGCTTTTTGAGATTATACACACTGACATATGTGGACCTTTTAATGCTCCATTTATTGGTGGAGAGAATTATTTTATCACCTTTACTGATAATTTTTCACAATATGGTTATATTTATATATTGCATGACAAATCTCAATCAAGTAATGCTCTTGAAATGTACATTCATGAGGTTGAGAGGCAATTAGATAAGAAAGTGAAAATTTTAAGGTCAGATAGAAGTGGTGAATATTATGGAAAGTATAATGAATCAAGACAGTGTCCAAGGCCATTAGCTAAATTTCTTGAAATACATGGTATTTGTGCTTAATACATAATGCCAAGTAATGGTGTTTCATACTCTAATGGAAATGGTTAGGGTATGATGAGTCACTCATCTTTACCTATATCCTTGTGGATGTATGCATTAAAGACTGTCATGAATTTACTAAATAGGGTTCCAAGTAAGGCAATTTCAAAAACACTTTTTGAACTATAGATAGAAAGGAAACCCAGTTGCAGGCATTTACATGTTTGAGGTTGCCCAGCGAAAATAAGATTTTATAATTCACATGAAAAAAAATTGGACTTAGAATATCTAGTGGTTACTTCATTGGATATTTGGAAAAGTTCAAGGGTATAGATTTTATTATCCTAACCATAATACAAGAATTGTTGAATCTAGAAATGTTAAGTACTTTGAAAATGGAGACATTAGTGGGAGTGATTGAATGCATGATGTTAGCATTCAAGAAGTTAAGGTACAGATTCCTGTACCTAAAACTTCCACTATTGTTGTTCCTAAACTTAAAAGTCAACCTAATAATGATCAAGAACAACTAATTAATGATCAAACACTCCATAATAAAAATGTCAATAGTAAACATATGGCAGTTGAACCACAAAGTACAACTTTGAGAAGATCTCAAAGAGAAAGAAGGCCTTCTATTACTGATTAACTATGTGGTTCATCTACAAGAGTTAGAAATTAATTTAGGAAATGATAATGATCCAAATTCATATTCACAAGCCATGCAAGGTAATGAATTTTATAGGTTGTAAAAAAGTCTGAGATTTCTGATCTTACAGATAAACCACGTAGCCATCAATAATAAAGATCTTCTTTCTCTTTAAGATCTTCTCAAAGTTGTACTTTGTGGTTCAACTACCATAGGTTCACTATTGACATTTTCATTATAGAGTGTTTGATCATTGATTTGTTGTTCTTCATCATTATTGGGTTGACTTTTAAGTTTAGAAACAACAATGGTGGAAGTTTTGGGTACAAGACTATACACCTTAACTTCTTAAATGCCAATATCATGCATTCGATCACTCTCACTAATGTCACCATTTTCAATGAACCTAGCATTTCTAGATTCAACAATTCTTGTACTATAGTTAAGACAATAAAATCTATACCCCTTGGACTTTTCCAGATATCCAATGAAGTAAACATTGGTTGTTCTAAAGTCCAATTTCTTTTTTGGAATCATGCTATGGTAGAAGAACTAAAATCTATGGATCAAAATCAAATTAGGATCTTGTTGAATTACTTAAAGGTTGTAAACAGGTAGGGTGAAAATGGGTCTTTGTGACCAAACATGACTTTAATGGCAATATTGAATGGTACAAGGCCAAATTTGTTACCAAAGGTTTTACTCAAAAGGATGGCATTGATTATAAAAAAACATTTTCACTAGTCTCTAAGAAAGACTCATAGAATCATTATGGCTTTTGTGGCCCATTATGATTTGGAGTTACACCAAATGGGTGTTAAAACTACCTTTCTTAATGGAAATTTGGAAGAAGAAGTTTATATGGATCAGCTTGAAGTCTTTTCAATTAAGGGAAAGGAACACATGATGTGTAAATTAAAGAAATTAATATACAGACTCAAACAACATTCTAGATAATGGTATCTTAAGTTTAATGATACTATTACTTCCTTTGGATTTACAAAAAATACTGTTGATTAGTGTGTATATATATGAAGGTTAGTGGGAGCAAGGTTTTTTTTTTTTTTATTCTATATGTTAATGACATTTTGCTTGCTACTAATGACCTTGGTTTACTACATAAAAACAAGAAATATCTCTGTCAGAATTTTGAAATGAAAGATATGGGAGAGGCAACCTATGTGATAAGAATAGAAGCATTCCATGATAGATCACAAGGATTGTTAGGGTTGTCTCATAAAGCTTATATTAATAAAATTCTAGAGAGATTTGAGATGGATACATGCTCAATAGGTGTAGTTCCAATTCAGAAAGGGGATAAATTTAACATTATGCAATGTCTGAAAAATGAATTGGAACAAGAGCAAATGAAAAGATGTTCCTTATGCATCAGCTATTAGGAGTTTAATGTATGCTCAAACTTCTAACAGACCAAATATAAGTTTTGCTATTGGGATCCTAGGTAGGTATCAAATGAATTTTAGTTTAGATTATTGGAAAGTTGCAAAGAAAGTTCTTAGATACTTGCAAAGAACAAAAAAAATCATATGCTCACTTATAGAAGATTTGATCATCTTGAGGTGATTAGATATTCAGATTTAGATTTTGTTGAATGTGTTGATACAAGAAAATTCATATTTGACTACTTGTTCTCAATAGCTAGAGAGACATTTCATGGAAAAGTACAAAGCAGTCCGTCATTGCTATGTTCACTATGGAAGTTGAATTTGTGGCATGCTTTGAGGCCACTATTAATGGATTATGGCTGTGGAACTTTATTCAAGGCTTGAGATTGTTGACGGTATATTCAGGCCGCTGAATATTTATTGTAATAATTCTACTACAATTTTCTTCTCTAAGAATGATAAGTATTCTAAGGGTGCTTAACATATGAAAATTAAGTACTTTGCCATTAAAGAAGAAGTTTAGAAACAAAGAGTATCAATTGAACACATTAGCACCAATCTTATGATTGTAGATCCTTTAACAAAAGGGTTGCCGTCCAAGACATTTAATGAACATGTTGAAAAGATGGGCATTTTTAGATCTTATTAAAGATTACAATTGTATTAAAGTTATGAATTTGACACTCTAAGCTCATTTATGTGTTTTTAATTATCTCTGTTTCTATTTGGTATATATAATTGTTTAGAATAATATTGACAGGAATGGTCTTGTAAATAAGAGATTAAAGTTGGACCATTATTATCTTCATTAATGATCATTTAAGTTGAAAGTTAGTATTGTAGTACATGAAAAGGACTATGTTGAGACAATGACATACAACTACCATGACTCACATTAATATTTCAATTTAATATTGATATGATAGTATACCCAATGTAAGAAAGGTTTTAGCACAATATTTTTTGCACATAATGTTCTTTATTAAATCATGAAGCAATATATATATCATGTGACCCAAGTGGAGAATGTAAGAATAATTATGGCTTGCATGATATTTAAAGTATATTTTATTGAATATATATTTATTTATATATTTAATAAAACATCAAGTGATCCAATATTATTTTCTAGAAGCTAAATGCTATTAGCTAATTGATTAGTCATGACTCTTTAGTAAACCTTGATGGAAGGTCACCACTAATCTATAAAAAAAAAGAGTCTGGTCTTCTCTATACCTTTCATTCATTACTCATACTAACATTCAAAAAATTAGAGAAAAGACACAATTAGAGTTTGTGAGGGAGTGCCATCATCAAAGTGAGAGGAGAAGGGAGAGAAGTCATACTTCCTACTTCTTGGTATCTTAGAAAGTCCAAATGGAACAAAATATGCTTTCTTTTTTATTATGATGGTATGTGAAATACATGGAGCTTTAAGATTCATGGGTATGATGAAATTTATGAGTTTATGCTATAACATAAGTAAAAGAATTTAACTTATACTGTTATGCATATTACATTATGTGCTACCCCTTTAGAATAACGGCCAACATCTTTGGTTTTAGACCATATTTCTCTGCATTGCTAGTAGTTGTAATAAAAAAAGTTGATTAAATAATACTTAGTTTAATACAAAGGATAGAAAAAGAAAAAGATATTTGAAGAGATTGTAAAAAGAAATTTTATTATAAATTGTATTCTTGAAATTTTGATTCTTAATAAAATTCAATTACGCTATTTGAATTATATAATTAGTCTTATTTAATTAGATAAAATTATTATTATTATTATTATTACTGCTAACTTCTGCAATGCTCCAATATTTTGTTCTTACTACACTTCAAGAAGCACAGGCCATGGAGAAAGCATTTCAACAAATGATCACTTGTATTGCTGCTCTGATGCGTGCCCATATACATACATATAACTAATTTGCTTACCAATTAAGAAGAAACATGCCTGTTTTTCCTTTGCCATTTAAGTAATGGAGTAAGTGTCCATTTGGTATAGTGGGAAGTATAATTAATTTTGAATATAATTATTGAATACTATATATATATATATATACAAAATCGGCTAAAATGCACAGAACCTCCCTGAACTTTAAGTCGATTTTAAAAAATTCTCTTGAACTTTAAAAGTTTTCAAATAACCCTCTTGAATTATGAAAAATTTTTAAATAACCCCTTCTGTCAAGTTTTCTGTCAAAATTTAAGAAAATGACGAAAATGACTTTCATTGTAAAGTTAAGAAATTGAAGGCCGTGAACAGTAAAATTTTGGAGTTTTAACATTAAACCTCAACGCTAAACCCTAAATCCTAAACCCTAAATTCTAAACCCTAAACCCTAAAACTCTAAACCTTAAACCCTAAGCCCTAAACCCTAAATCTTAAACCCTAAGTCCTAAACCTTAAACCTTAAATCCTAAACCCAAAACCTTAAACCCATAAATCCTAAACTCTAAACCTTAAACCCTAAATCCTAAATCTTAAATCCTAAAACCCTAAACCCTAAACCCTAAATTACAAATCTACATTAGGTTTTCTTCTTTTGCATTTATGACAGATTTGAAAATTTATGTGCATTTAAAGGGTATTTTTATCTTTTTATCGGGTCAAAGTGGAAGTTAATTAAAAAACATCCAAATTTTGATAGAAAACTTGACGGAATGGGGTGTTTTGAAAATTTTTCATAATTCAAGAAGGTCATTTGAAAACTTTTAAAGTTTAAAAAGATTTTTTAAAATCGACTTAAAGTTCAAGGGGATTCTGTGTATTTTAACCTATAAAATATGCAGACTCATTTAAACCTATAGAAAAATAATAAGAATATTTTTAAAAAATATAGTTGGACACATATATGCTTTTTCCTCTTAAAATTGATTTTGGTGGGACCCATATTTCCCTAGGAGGTCACAAAACGAACGGTAAACTACAACATGAAAGAGAGCACGAGATTTCTCTTTTTCAGCTTGCCCCACCTCAGCTCCTCCTTTCTGCACCAAGGCACTTCATCATGGTAGTTCTACTAACGTTTGACCCCTGCCACATCAAAATCTTCTAAGGAAATAGTAGTTGACAAACGTCTCGTTGCCTCGGCTTCCAACAAGATTACAACAATCTTCAGACCTATTACTTACTCTCTTCAAAGCTTCATGGGACTAGGACTTAAAAGCCACAATTTCTTGCGATATCATCAGAGTCAGTCATAACCAAATGGAACCAAAATGGATAAATGAAATCATTAAACTTCTTTGGCCTCATCAGTTTGGGGAAAAAAGACATTTTTTCCTACAATACGTTTCTGCATTTTCAACTATTCAATGCAGCATTACTAGAAGATCATCATTGCAAGAATTGGCAAAATATACTTTCTCATTGTTAGGATCAAGAAACACAAAAAGATTCCTCTTTCCTAATGTAAAAGTCATTTTCTCCAACAAACTCAGGCCCATCTATTCATCCAATACATAAACTGTTGAAATTAAACACATAGCTCCCACTAGTTACTGGCTTGTCATCCATGCCGGTATCCCTTTATCAATTCTGCTTATGAACATACAAAACAACAGAGTCTGTTGCTGAATCACTTCAATCGTTACAGATTATGACTCTACTGCAATAGTTCAATGATAATACACATAAGAACCCACCATTTCATTTCATGGATGCATTAGAAAATGATACAATCAAGAATTGCAGGATCATAACCAAAACGATTATAGAGGAAAAGAAACAATAAAATGAAATCAATCAAGAAAAACTTCCCCTCACTATTCATTCCAAGATATATTACTTCACAATCCTCACACAACACACGGCATCCCAGCAGATCACAATCTCAAAAATCAATTTCATCGAATTCACATTTGAAAAGCTTATCACCAAAAATCAGAATATTAGAAAATTCAATGCCATATGCAGAAGGTCCAACAATCCCAGAGACTTGGAACTCACAAAGTTTGATTAGGAATAGCAGCAGATTGAAGTAGAGATTGGGAACTGCATTTCCATGAAAACAAAATTAGGATCTTTGTTAACTAGTTTTTGATTTGATGTAGAAGATGATGATAAATTTGCAGTAAGAAAATCTTGACTCTGCACCTGAGTAGAAAATTGTTAATATGACCTTGACACATTTAAATATAAATAAACTAGTGATAAAGAACCTGAAAAGATATAGCTGCTGTGTTTAAAGCAAATCAACAGTGAAATCTGAACAACTTGCAAGAGCTTGTATATTTGTCATCTCAACATCACTCCACAAGAGAAACTATCTTTGTAAAACAAGAAAACAGGGAATATATATTCTACTTGCCCCATTTAAAGTCATTTAGCTGTATGCTACATTGGTGCTACAGAAGAGGTTACTGTACTAGCACATGCTCAGCCAAGAAAAACAAAAAAAAGAAAGAAAAACTGTACAAAAACATTGAGTCATCCCAATCTATAATATCTATTATTTGATAACTAGGACGCCCACTTTCTATAATACCCATCTAACAAGCAGCTCCCCAAGTTTTCCTCTATTTATTTCAAAAATGGTGATTTGGAAGCTCCCAAAACTTGTGGATATTACACTTTTCTGCATTAGGCAATAACGTAGAAAGCAGTCAATGTGGTTTCTCCATGCAATAGGATAGTTCTTTGATCTTTCGCTAATGGTTTTCCTCCTTGTCTCCAGTATTTTCATCCTCGCTATCTTTCACACTGCAGAAAATCTCATAGTCATCAAACCCTACAAACAAACACAAACAGGTTATTTAAAAAGATAATTTCTTCAGTGTTGTTTCCATATCTGAAATAATACCAATTACCTTCACTTAGTTCCTCGGTTTCATCATTTAAAGGCCGTGCAAGAATTGTGTTAACAGATGGATCAAGTGCCATCCAATCTGGGCTCCCATAATCCTCTACATAAATATCCTTTGCCCTAATCCAGTCTTCAACAATATTGATGCAGTCAAACGATAAGGGATCACTAAATTCTTGTTCTTTACTCATAAATCTGTACAAATATCAGAGAACACGATATGAAAATTTGCTTTTCCCATCAATTGCGAACCACATCAACACAATTTTTAAATACTCAAAGGTTCATGCTCACTTTTGTCTTAACCGCAAGTTGTAAAGGACAAAGACAAGATCAGTAAGTCGTTGGCGCTCAATATAATTCCTTGTATTTAGTATTTGCTCAAAAGGAATCTGGTTTCTCTTACAGACCATCATACTGCAAGTTTGACTGAGAATACGAATGGCAAGACGTGCCAAGTTGGGGCAACCTCCTCCATATGTTGACCACCATTCATCTAGAAAAATATAGTGAAAAAGTCAGTGGAGAAAAAGTCGTGAGAGAAAGGAGATAGTCATATACAATTTCATAAGCTTTGCAAATCCATAAGCTGTTTGTGTAACTCAGATAAGTTGTAATTAAAAATTATGCCGTTCCTTGTTGGATTTAGAAAATCTTATAATTACAGCGATTCTAGATCCCAATAAACCTTCCATCCAGAATGTCAAGTGGTTCACTTGTGGAATAGCAATGACAAAAGTTTCAACTCAAACAAGGCATTGTCATCAACTCATATGTCAAAGGATAAACATTTTACACAAGGCAATTGTTGTCTTCTTTCAGTTCATCAGTCTTTACATCAAGACTCCTTACCACTTAAGTTAGATACTCTGCATACATTCTATTTTCTATTTTCACATAAGTTACTTAACAGTAAGGTAAATTACAGCATTGCAACTGAAGATAACAATCCTGTCTAGTGGAATGGGCCCTTACCAGGAAGCAGATTGTCCCTAGATCTGACTGCCATCTTTCTCCCAAAATCTCCTGCAGTAGTCTTGTATGAGTTAATCTCTTTGATAATTTTATCTTGGACTCTTGTATCAGGAACCAATCTCTCTATACAATCAAACATCCCCGAGAGTATCTCACTGTGCATATCCCCTTGAATACTATAGAAGAACTTTGGATTAAGGTAGAACCCTGCAGCATGAAGTGGATGAAGCCATAGCCGTTCCCACCTGTGATGTATAATGTTCCAGTACACCATATAATCCTCTCTTTTAACAAATTCTTTTTTGATTGCTTCCTTTGCTCGATACATTCCAGCATAGGCATACCCCATTGCGGGCCGCTTCTCACTAGCACTTATTCTCAGAACTCGCAACAGAGGAACTGTTAGACGAACAATCAGCTCACATGAGGACCAGAATGTTGGATTACTGATGCAATCTAACATCTCCAGACCTGCTGTTTTCTTTGAATATGGACAATCCATCCATTCCTGAGAAGTAACCATGGCCTGTAAATTGCGCTTAAGATCAACCATCCGTTTCAAAGTTGCAAAGTTTGTTGCAAAGCGTGAGAAGGAGGGATCCACAATATCATTTCCTAAAGTATACCTTTTAACCATATTCAAGACTACACTATGATTGTAGACAAATCTTGTTATAGATCTAGCTTGATCAATCACTGAACTAATCCACTCAAGATTTCCAAAATCTTCAAGTATCAAATCAATGCAATGAGCTGCAGAAGGACTCCAATAAAGCGTAGGAAAAGTATCAGTCAACCTTCTCCCTGCAGCAGCATATTGTTCATCACCAGGCGTAATTACTTGCAGCACATGCTCCACTCCTACTTCTTCTACTACTTGTTTTATCAACCCATAGAGAAATTCCGAGGAATTTATCATGTCAGATGCATCAGTGGATTTCAAAAAGACAATTCCTTCAGGACAATATGCCAAGACACTTAGCAATATTCTACCCGTTTCTGTGCTCCATTGGTCAACCAAGATAGAACAACCAGTCCTCCCCCATGTCATCTTGCATCTATCAATATCATTCTTCACTTCTTCCATAGAATTTTTCAGAATCCACCCCCGAAGATCATGATGTGAGGGTCGTTCAACGGCTGAACCCCCTGAAGCAATTGCTTCAATCATTTGCTGGAAATAGACTGAGTTCACAGCATCAAGAGGTGCACCAATATCATAAAAAAACCAACCTATTGCCATATGAATTCGATTGTCAACCTTTTTAGGGAACAAGGCATTATTATCCATGACAACACCCTCATTGCTTGCATAAATTGATGTAGGATTCTTGGCTCTTCCTCTCTTCCTTCTTTCTAAACTTCTACTTACTCCTTCATCAGGATTCACTATCATACTTGAATTATGTTCCACTGAATTCTGAACTCCAACGTATTGGAGTCCAGCACTCACATCACCTTGACTGGAAATTGCATTTAAATCACTAGACATAGGGTTAACATTCAAAATCTCCTCCTCAATTTTTTGCTTCTTCCTCTTTTTCACCACAACCCCATCTAAGCTTTTTTGCATTTCAAGCCGAACGTCATTCGGAACACGACTACAAGTAGATGCATTTCCTTTTTGACAAGCAAGATGTTCCTTAATCCTATGAATTCCACCACCCTTGAACATCTTGAGACAATATAGACATTTCAGCTGCACCCTGTCCCCATTCTTAAACATTTGACAATGCTTCCATGCTGGGTCATGTTTTTGAGATGTAATTGGTATGGGTTCCAGATTTGAAGCCATCCCAATCCTTAAATTAACAAGTGTGGATTAACAACCTGTTGCTACAGCAATCACTCTCCCTTATAACTGAAACTAATCCAAATTATTGTCCACCAATTTCCCAAAAGTTATAAACTTTACCGACTTAAATTTCAGTGTGTCATTCATAATTATCAAAAGAAAAACACAGAGAGAGATGGGTAACAAGCTTACTCGTTGTTGGGCTCCTCAGTTGCATTTGAATGACGAGGGACGCGATTTTATTTTGCGGGCGAGGAGAGAGCCGAGTTAGATGATTTGATGAATTTAAGAACCGAGGAGATGTAACCGGACGGACCGGTTAGGGCGGAGATTACCCGGTTGAGTTTTGCTTTTGCTCAACTGATTTGATCCGGTTTCGGCGGGTCAAAGACCGGTTTCGACACGGAAAGAGAAACCGCGATTGCTGGGGATCCCTCACCTGCAAAGCCGGACGCTGCCGCTCGTGATAGCCCAACCTGGCTGAACCGGTTATCTAAAAACCACCTGACCGCTGACCCAGTGGATTTTGTTTACTGCTCCAAATTTGGGGTTCTATTTTTTGTTCTTATATAATAAGGCACAATATTTTCCTGAGAACCAAACAGAAAGTTTAAATGAAAAGTGCGACCATCTGCAAATGTTGAAAGCCGTTATTAGAAGTGATCAGGTTCTGAATATGATTGGGGATAATATTTTTGCCTTAATTTAATACAGTTAATTAAAAATGAAGTGAAGACAATTAACTCTAGTTGTTTATAATAATCACCATTTCTCATCTAAAAAGGCAATGGTGATTGAACATTAGTTAGAGTCACATAATTTATTATGTCCACTTAATCCTAATAGATAAATTAAGGTTAAAATAATATTTTAGATGCTTAAAAATTGTATTTTTAAATTGACTTTTTTAAAATTTATTTTATCAATTATTTCTGTGTTTAGACACCCTTCTATCTATTAATTAGTTTAGCACATAAATAATAAATGAATAAGGGTACAGTTCTCTTCAATTGTGAACTTTTTATATAAAAATGTAAATTTATTTGACATAATTATGCTTAATAAAGGCTCACTTAAAAAAATTAAAATTTTAAAAAAGTAGATATGTTTTGAAGAATCTTTTAGGTAATTTAACCACTAATTAAATAATGCTATAGACATATACACAAAGGTAATGGTTAAGTTTGTAATGAATTTGGAAAACTTATATTTTTGTAATGTCATTTAACCTTGATGAAATGGTAAATTATATGCAATTATTATTTCAAAGTTCCCATGAAGCAAGTGTACTTGTAATTTTAGGGTAATTTTGTTTGGAGAAGCAATACTATCAGGAGACT
The DNA here is from genome assembly GCA_037013595.1 of Dicorynia guianensis. NCBI lineage: Eukaryota > Viridiplantae > Streptophyta > Magnoliopsida > Fabales > Fabaceae > Dicorynia > Dicorynia guianensis. Next base: position 14,006,935 of record JASUAB010000002.1, on the reverse strand, counting down.
GGATTTTTTTTTTAATCATAAAATGTGTAATAAGACTCTTACATTAAATTTTTAGTCAATAACTTTATCAACGAGATTAGTTGAAATGAAAATTTAAAGATGTTGAGAGGTTTATATTTTCATAAAATTGCCTAAAATTTTTTATTTTATTTTTATTAATTAAAACTCACTAAATTTTTGTTTAAAAGATTTTAAATAATTAATTTTAAATTATGTAATTTATTAAATCTAACATCTTACATATATTTTATAAGTTTTCTTGAAAATATTTTGTGGACTGTTTTATAAATCCTCTTACATGAGTTTACAATTTCCCCTCCAAGAAATGGTTAAACACTTGAAACCATTACATGATATAATGTTTGTGATATAGCATCCAGTATCTTATGCCAATATTCATCTTCCTAATTCCAAACAACTGTTACAATTGTCACAAAAAAAAAAAAATAGAAACAAATCTGCAATAGTTGTATTTTTTTAATGAATTAGTTGAAATTCCTTGTTACATAGTTGAAATATTTTACTACGGAAACAAAAATGTAAAAAGCAGCTAGAGCCTTCAGGCTCAATGGCATACATGGCGAGCTTGAATTTGTCTGCGACAAAAAATTTGCTTGCGACAGGTTCGATTCTCTCTTACTCATATTTCACAGTTACTAAAGAGTTGTCCCTTACTTAAAAAAAAAACGTAAAAAGCATACTTATCAAAGATTGGTATTACAATTTATATAATTTTATTTTATTTAATTTTTATAATATAAATATAATAATTAAATTTATGAATTAAATTATAAAATTCATAAATATCAATAATTTTAAATTATTATTATTATTTTCATAATTTCACAATAAATTATAAAAATATATTTTTCTTGAAAGATAACAATTAGGGGTAGGCATATACTACCCACCCCCAATGAACTAGATCCAAATTGGCTGCAAAAAGAAGCTTAGTTTAGGTTGGATTAGGCTGCTTAGACATTCAATTTGTAATTTTGGCTTGATACAGGTTTATAGGTTTTAAGTTTAGATGTTGAAATCCTAACCCGCGACACGCTTATGAACCCGACCTTCATATATTTTTTCCCATAATTACAATGACATTGTTTTCTTCCACCCCTAACGCTAATCCCCCTTGGCGCCTTCAGAGTCTTGATCCTAAACTTGACAGTGGGAACCCCATCGTGTCTAGGAGCTCTCTTGTCCTCTCTTTCTCTTTAAAACTCAAACTCAAACTCAAACCTTAATTTCTTTCTTCATCTCGCTCACTAGCTCGCTTGTTTCGCTTCGCTCTTGCCTTCAGAGTTTAGGACTATCTTCCTCTCTCGCTCTCGGTTGGCTCCACTTCGTAATGGATATTCCAATGGAAGAGCACAGTCATAGAGCCTTCAAGGTTGCATCTTTCAGGTGTGGAGGTTGGACTTGGCAACCACTATCGTGCGCCGCCTCCCTCCAATCATCTCAGCACTTCCGCATGTGGTCATTGAACCCTTGTTGCATGGTGTCTACTGGATGTATTGAAGAACGAAAGTCCCATAGTGTTTCGAAGGTACGAATTGATTGAATTTCATTTGATTCAATTTTTGAATTTTATGTCTTTGTCTTTATTCTGTTCATGTGATTGGTCCCTTACTCAATTAAACCTTAGACTAGAAGCAGAAATTTTCTGCATTTTCCCACTAGAATAAATTCACCCAAAACTACCTGAGACTTCTTCAACTCGAAAAGTTTGATTCTACAGGTAATTTAAGAGAAATCAGTTTGAGATATTACATTGATCAGTTTTTATTTGATTATGCAGAACTGAATCCCAACGGAACCCCACCCATATTCACTTCTAATTATGATGCCATAACAACATATGGACTGAAAGTAAAATTAAAGAATTAGTGGGCATTGCAAGTCAAATCAAATTTCAATATCATCATGTAACATTTAAAAAGTTTCTGACATCAAATCTCCGATATAATCATGTAATAATGAAAAAGGTTCAGACATCACCCGTTGATGTGATACTATAAATAATGTTTTTGCCACTGTACAATTTACCCAACTCCAATGTAGAAAAAGGTCATTAGTTCATGAAATATGTTTACAGTATTATTATATTCATAATTTTATTTTTATAATATGAAATTTATATTATTAAATTTTATAAATTAAATTTTAAAATATAATAAATTTAAAATTTTATATCAAAATAATAATTAAATTTAATTAATTCTAAAAATTAATTTATAAAATTTAATAATTAAATTATAAAATATAAAAATAAAACAAAAATAAAAATATGAAAATAATATTACTCTATCTATAATTAGTAACTACCGACTTTCCTGCCTGGTGTCTTTCTTAGGTATGCTCATTTTCCCATTTTATTTTTGTGTTGCAACATCTAAGCATATGATTTGTATGCTTAATCTCATTTCACGAAGCTCAATTGAAAATTAGAAACTCGAAATGGCCGAACCACAAAAGGCGAAGGTAGGAACTTGGAAGTAACCATTGAAAGAGCTTTAGTCTCTGCTTTAGCAAACCGTTTTCAAACTTCCCATATTGCAAAATTGAAATGGCGAAAAAGAGGGAAACCACTCAGAATTCCCCCCTACGGTTTTCCCCCTTCCCTTTTCCCCTTTTCACCTTTTCCTTCTCTGCATAATGAGGCACTCTTGCAAATAGGGAAGAGCACAAAGGGTTTCACATTCCAAAGCCAAATGCCGACTTCCTCTTATCTCTTGATTCTCTTCTGCATTCTCCTCTCCAACTCCCTCATAGGTTCCTTACTTCACTCTCCCACAGAAACCATAGAAGCATCTCACTTTCCAGTTTCTTCACTACAAGTTTTCGCTTTCTTTGTCAAATTCTGTTCCTGCATTTTATCTCCTGTTTTACGGTACTTGACATCTTTAAATTTTTTCTTGCATTTTGATGTTCAATTACAGATGGGACTGAACTCATAATGGTAAACAACTGCAAGGAGAGCGTATGGCCTGGACTTCTTGGCAGTGCGGGGCACCAAACACCCAAAGATGGTGGCTTTCATCTTTGCAGCGGCGAAGAGGTAGTAATTGAAGTCCCCAAGGGATGGTCAGGGAGAATTTGGGGTAGACAAGGTTGCTGCTTCGATGAAAAAACTGGCAAAGGCTCCTGCCAAACAGGGGATTGTGCCGGCCTTCTGAAATGCGGGGGAATTGGGGGTGTCCCTCCAGCGACACTTGTAGAAATGACCCTTGGAACCGCTCAATCAGCTTTGCATTTCTATGATATTAGTTTGGTTGATGGGTTCAACCTTCCAGTGTCAATGAAGCCAGTGGGTGGTGGCTTAGGTTGTGGGGTTGCAGCCTGTGGGGCTGATTTGAATGTTTGTTGCCCATCTGTTCTGGCTGTGCAGATGCAGGGGAAGGTGGTGGGCTGCAAGAGTGCTTGTTTGGCTAAAAGGTCAGATAGATACTGCTGCACTGGCGAGTTTTCTACCCCAAAAACCTGCAAACCAACTGTGTTTGCTCATCTCTTTAAGGCCATTTGTCCCCAGGCTTATAGCTATGCTTATGATGATTCAGCAGGGCTTAAGAGTTGCAAGGCACCTCGGTATGTTATTACATTTTGCCCTCCAAATTGATGGGTGGCAACTGGCCGAAAAAAGGAACAGTAGTAAACTTATTAGTGATGCAGACATGTCATTTTCAGTTTTCTATTGTTCTTCAATCTGGTTATTGTGTTCTTATTTTCCCTTGATTTTGGCAATTTGATAGTTTGAAATTCCACTGACTGTAATGACTACGGAACCCATTTGCCAACTATTTAAGCTTTTGTTGTGTCCCATGTGCCAATATTAGTTTGAAATGGCAACTTTCAGGATATAATTCTATAAAAAATGAAAAAGCTAAAAGAAAAAAAGAGTGCCCATCTCCCTGAGTTGCTTTCTCTGATTACTTTTAAGGCTTCAGTATTGAACTTTGAAGAGTGGAATCCTAAGGTGTTCAGCTTGATCAAACCAAATCAGTCTTGGGCCATTTCAATAGACCCACGTATAGATTTGTACAAGGCCCATATCGCTCGTACATGGTCATTGAGCCCGGCAGGCCTGTCTTGCTCTACATGGCGCAAGGTGCAAGGCAGATTAAGGCACCTATAGTTCATTTAAATATGAATAAATTAATCTATCTTGCTTGAACATACGAATTAAGCGAGAGTGGGGTGGGCTAGCTAGGAGATTTTAGTTTACAACTCTAAAATTAATAAAATTTAAAATTTTTTAATTCTTTATTATTCCATCATTATAAGATTTATATTAGGATAATACAAGTAAAAGAGTTTTGAATCATTAAGGTATTAATGAATTATTATACTTAAATTAGATAATTAAGTTAATTTTATTTTTATAATTATTATATATATTTAATTTATTAGTTTAAAGTTACATAATTTATAGTTATGTTATTTATAAAATATTTGAGATTTTTATTTATAGTTGTTATTTGAAATTTGATAATTTTATTATTTTAAAATTAAAATTGATAATTATAATTATTTTTAATAAAATTTAAATAATTTTTTAATTTAATGGATTAACCAGCATAATGAATTAAGTCATTATGGGGCGGAACGGGTTGAAATTTATTTTACCCGGTCCGCCCCAATTAATAGTGGGCCCTTTGAGAGTATTACATGGTCACACGGGGAAATCTGTGACTCCATGTGCAGCAGACTGAGGACGAGGCGACAAGCAAAACGAATGACTGTAGGGATTGCTACATGTACATAATAATCACAAAACCAAAGAAAAAAAATTGACATGTAATCTGCTTGGGCTGCATTTGGACTTTGAACCTTCTACTTTTTGTAGCAGTGCCAATATTTGCATAGCAGGGAACAAAAGGAAGAATAAATTGATTTGATAGATATTGTCCCATGATAAAAATAAGAGTTGTAGTTTTATCACTGGCTCGACATAAAACCTTTTTGGGGTAAAATATAATTTTTTATTTAACTAATAATCTTAATAGTACGTGACATTTAGTTGTTATTTTGAAATTTTTTTATATTCTTAAATTTGAATTTAAGATTTGTGTCTTGTCTTTCCTTTTATCAAAGAAAATATATGTGCTGTCTTTCCCATAAACTAAAGGCACGAATTAAACCAAGTTGCATTAAGATTTGTCTTCTACACGACAACAGCATGACAGTAGGAGAGACTATTCAGTAGGTGAGCCAGAGAAAATATAGTGAAAGCGGTTGTTTATTCTTGGGTAAGCAGAAAAAATATGTTAATACTGTTGCTGTACTCTCCTTGTGAGGAAAACTATCACTGTCACTGCATATGACCTCTTTATCGTCAATTTGAACTGAATTTTTTTACATTTGCAGTGTTTTTATCTTCGAAAGGGTAGAGTTTAATGTCCGTAAAAGCCTTAAGATGGTAAAGTTTAGATAAAATTAGGGCATTGATGTTGATATTCACAAAAATTTGAATTTTTTTTAGACCAGAATGAAGAAATCATAAATTTTCTTTCATGTATAGTTAATGATTCTGCGACAGCATCAAGTACTGCACTAAAAGGAAATGGTGAAGCTAATTAGATCATGGCGTTTCCTATTACTTTTGCCAGTTCAGTCATTGAGTAATATTTTGACTTGGCTTTTCTTTGCAATATGGACTGCACTTACATGTGCGTAGGATTTTCTAGCACATATATTTTCTATTTTACTAGTTTCCTATTATTGTTGTCATGGCTTGCATACAGGGTGTTGAAAGATAAAGTTTCTACTGGTTTACATACTATTATTACCCGGTGAATAGTAAAATTTCATGCAAAGGATTTTATGTTAGAGATATAAAAATTATTTTAAAATTTGTACCTAATAATTTTAAACTTTTAAAATAATTAATTTTTTGATGTGATATTAGAGCTTTTATAATTAAATAATTAAGAGTTTGATTTTTGTCATTTCATTTGTTAAGAATTAAGTTAAATTTTAGCACAAAAATTTAGTAGACCTGTGCACTAAAGTGGCATGATTAAATCATCATATCTCTAGTTCACCTCTTCTCTGAAATTAGTTTAAGCTACTGATACAATATCAATCTCAGAGTCAAGTTTATTGCTTTGTTTTAAGCTTATAGATGACACCCTCCATTTCATTCTTTCTCTTAAAATGTTAAAACATCCGTGTCCAACTTGTCCATGGACAGTTTAGCATGAAACAAGAGAGTTCCATTGGTTGGAACTTGACGCTTGTTCCTTATCTCCTTATCCACAAACTCTCTAGATAAATACTTTGTTTCCGCTTTGGAACCTTTCCATCTCACTCACATGTCAGATTCTAATGTTAAGTCTTAATATTGAAGCTTTTCCCAAAGGTCGCATGGCCAGGGACCAGTTGTATGAGTGCGTGGTGTCTTCTGCAGCTCTTATAAAACCAGAGGCAACAAATCAGCGGGGCCCTATAATTTCTGGGGAGCTGGATATATAGAAACTTGAAGTTGACCACAATGGTTATCGTTACTCTTCTTAACTTCTTGGTGTCCATCCAACATGTGAGGAGAAGGGACCACTGTCCAAAGAGAAAACGTTCTTAAAGGGGAAATAAATGACAAGTAATAGTATAGAACTTTTTTAAAGAGCTACCACATTTGTATATCACTAACTTCCTTTTCCCATCTTTAAGAATACTCGTATGTCATGGTAACCATCTAGCCAACTTGTAGGCTGGGCAATCTTTGAACCATCGAAATTTTATTTTCAGCAATGTATTTGATATGTATTTAGATACGAAACTCATATAAGAATTACATGAAAGTTTTATTACATAATTGATGTATTAACGTTACCCGTATTATATCAGATACATGCCTGTATCAATGCAACATAGTTCTTGATCTATGACCACCGAAACTTTATTTTAAGCAACGTATCCGTGCAACATAGCTCTTGAGTCACGTAAGTGAAAATTTCATTACAGAATTAATGTAGCTAAATTTCACACCATCTCAAATGCGAAACTCATACCCACACCTACGCCACATAGCTCTTGACACTTTGACTTTCAATCCTCTAGTTGATGTTTAGTCCCCACACGTAGTTTGTCATTTACAAAATTTGTGTCTACTAAATATAATTTACTCACATCACGGTTCCTAGCTTGTCTTGCATTGAAACCATAGAATTTACTAATATGCATTTCGTTCTTCTATTCCAGTTATTCACGATTCTTTGTCTCTTCTCCAAATATAGTCTACATAAAAAGCATACTACAAAATGCACCTTGGTTTTCCAAATATATAAATGCTTCAAAAATAGAATTCTGTTATCAGAATCATGATAGTGATACTTATAAGAGCAGTGAGACGAGAATATGAAACTTTTAGGGTTCTTCAGAAACTGAAGCATTACTACTTCTCTTTGGAACTTTACGTAACCTTGGAACTTTTCATGAAATAACTATATGAATCACATCAAATGTAGCCTAATTGAATAGTGAATTGACTAGATTTCAACCTTCATCTGATCAGCAAATAATCATACAACACACTCTAAAAGGCATTGGATCTACCAAGTTGAGTTTGAAATAAAGAAAAGAAGTTTATTCAAACTATTAATTTCATGCTCATTATATATTCAGACTAGAAATTAGCCGGTAATCAAGACCTTCATATGAAGAATCAAAACTATTAAGAGGTGCGTTTTTGCAGAATAACAATAAACCATAAAACCCAATTGGCACTGATTTGCACTGTGAAAATTTGACACGCAAGGCGTATAGGAAGAGAACAATTTGGAGATGGCAGCCGCATTTTGCACGAGTCCTTGTTGTTGTTTTCATCATTTGGCCGTTGCACCACTGTAACCAACAAAATGTTGCTGCCTAACTTGTACGGCATCTGTATCAGACACAAAATTATGACCAAGATTTTTGAACAGTAAGCCAACGCTGCAAGCACTAAAGCAGTATAATTAGTTGCTTGCATACCTACGCATAACAACTGAGTTTAGCCAATTTTCTTTTGCCATCTTTCCTTGAAGCATGAACCTAATAAGTGTGCTATGTTTGCAAAGTGTTATACAAATATTTTTTTCCTTTTAATCAAACAGTCCCTATATTTTCACATCTTTATTCTTATAAAATTTTTATTTTATAAAATTCAAATCATTAAATTTATTAATTTCATAAACTAAATTATAAGACCTAAAAAATAATCAGTTAGCTTTGTGTTGCTCCAACGTATTCCCTTGACCAAATCTGTCCCAAAATGCTATTTTCACACTTGCACAAGTCATACACTTTTCAGGTCCGATGAAAGTCCAGTGGCGTCCCAGCCACGTATTCTTTTCATACTCTTCTTTATATTTCTTTTTCTGTCAACCAATAAATAAAAACTAACCCTACACATCCTACAATTCGAGTCATACTAAATCTTCACACTTCACATTTCCAATCTTCTCTGTTTGGAGATAAGATACCAATACCCTGCTCGAAGAGTTGTGAAAATAGCATTATCCAAATAAATTTGGTCTTGGTGGCCTTGCCTTCCCTTGTCTGTATCATATCCATTTTTCCCTGTATGGTAGCTATCTGCTTGTCAAATGCTGACATCATTATTTATTTATTCCTCAGAAAGTAATAAGACCAAAAGACTTTCTTGATGAAATGGTTTGAGAGAAAAGAGTATTATATGCGAAGAAAAGGACCATTGGGTCCAATGGTCAATGTAGCCTCTCATCTGATAGTGTCAGTGAGCAAAAACTGTCATACAGAGCCACAATATTTTTTGTAGCCTTCTCTACATCTGACTCACAGACACGTGTGTATATATAATCTTTTATTTTTATTATTTTTATAAATTAAATTAAATTAAATATTTATTTAAAAATTTTAAATTATTAAATTTATAAAATTTTATAAATTAAATTATAAAATTCAAAAATTTAACGTTTTAGATTCTTCATGTGAAGTGTTAGTAAAGTGCCGTGGGACTTCAATCATAGCCTTCTCCAATTCTTTTCACTTACTAAGCACCAAGGAGGTGATAACATTTCCGTTCCATTTATTTGCACTCCCCCTTTCTAGTTCACACCTTTTCCATTAGATGTAGCAAGTTGGTACCAGTAGTCAAAGCTTAGCAGACTCTATAGGCAGTTCATCATTTTATCTATGTGATTCACGGCTTGGAATGAAACTTGATCCAACCAACAACTAAATAATTAATACAAAGTCCCCCGTCGGATCCAAGCTCGTATAAAATCTGGTGCATCTGCTAATGCTCACAGAAAGTATGCAGAGAAAAAGAAATGCAGTTTGTCACATAAACAACGGTACGAGATAGTCAGCTAGAAGCTTTTGGAATGATGTTCGGATCAATCCGAAATTCTAGTTTCAAAGATCTGAAAACTTTTTTAAGCAATGAATTCATCAACTTGGAAAACCCTGTTAGCCAGATCCCTTCCCTACGCCAAGCGTTTTTTTAACAAAACAAAGCAATGAAACAATAATCTTGATTGGTTTTAACCCAAGAAATATGCAATGAGTCTAACACAATAAAGCAACTTGAGCTTCTTGGATTTATACTGGTACTGACAGACAAACTCTGCCCACTTCCGGTCCACAAGCAGTTCCTTAGGAGTTTGTATAAATCCAAGAAGTGTTACAAGCTTAAGCAATAACCAGCAAGCTAAACACTCCCTAGCTTTCTTACATGGGAAAACTGGAAACCTACATCAGCAGCTCAATCACAGTGCAACAACATAAAACAGATAAACAAGCTAAAGGATTCAATGGTATTATAACTACTTGTGTTATCTTCAAAAGGGGAAAGCCACTGACACAACAACGGATGTCGCTGGCTATACTACCCTTTTTGAGTTAGTGTGATTCAGAAAATCTAAGGCAGTGACAGGTGAAGAAAGATATATATATATATATATATATGTATGTATGTATGTATGCATGTATTGTGTGTGTGTGTGTAGTTCCACGTTAGCTTGTGTGATCAGCTCTGCTATTAATCGACGCTAAGATTAGGGAATCCCAACAATATTTAGTGCCATCTGTTCCTAAATGTTAATATAATGTCATTTCATCCATTCTTTAAGATATCGATAGCCTAGTCCTAGAAGCAAAGTTTGCTTTAATTGATTGAAATTTTTGTGTTCAAACCAGTGAATATGCATAGACAGAGACACCAAATTTTTTTTTTGTTTTTGGTGAACAAAGGGGGCCTAAACCCCCAAAAAAGAAGAGAAACTAGACAATGACATCTCTATAGGATGCCACTCTAAGAGCATCAGCAAGCAGTTTAATTTCCATGTGCTTTGGGACTTTTGTTAACATATAAGTCCCTGGAGAAGCTTCCACACCCTGATTTGCTAACCAATCTACACATTGGTTCTCTTCTCTGTAAATATGTCTAATAATGACCTCCCACCTTTCCTCAGGCAGTGTTAGAGATGGCTTGAAGAGTCAGTGTGGTTCTTCTTGGCTTTTAGATCGGAAATTAAACTTTGAGAATCACATTCCAATATGACTTTGTTGAACCCGAAATCCTTAGCCAGTTTCAAGTCAATGAAAAACTCCCTAGCATTCAGCTTTAAACAACAAATTTTCTTTAATCAAAGAGTGAACTTTTTTTACAGGGGAGCAAACCAAGTGAATCCGTCCATAACAGTTAATGAATTGTCTTATCTTAGTTATCTTGTGTTTTCAGCCTTTCAACCACCTTTGATTCTTTCTACAATTATTTAACTTCTATTAATTTTGGATAAGATAAAGGTGTCATGAGCTTTTGTCTGAATGAATGCACTGAGGTTGAATCATGTCATTTTCTTCACTCTATAGAGTTTGCTCTTATAAATTATAAGTGAATAGTCATCATCTATGAAAAATTCAATTTTATCTTAAATTTATAAATTATTATAATCGTTTGTGTAATCTAAATTAAAGTTTTTTTTTTGGGAAAAAAAATAATAGTTTTTTTAATCAACTTATATTCAATTTAGTCCTGAAACTCCCAAAATTGAAGCCACATAAAACGTAAATTTTTACACATATATGCAAATCTACAAGATAACAAGTGTTAGCAATTATCCTAAATAGCAACAGCTCTGATTCAAAAGCCATAACCACCCGTAACTACTCATTTAGTATTTATCTGAAAAGAAGTTGCAAGGAAATTGCCAAAAGAAATTGATCTCTTAGATGTGACATTATCTACTTTTGGAGTTTTATGTCTTAAAGCTCTTGAAATTAAATGCAAATCTATCAGGCTGTGGTGCTTCCTGTCCCACTCTAGAGTTGCAAAACAGACGGGTCGCATTTGCCTCAGATCCACCATTCTTCATCTTTTATAAATGAACAGAGCTAGCACACCCATGGCCATGTTCTCTTTCATATATCATTTCCTCTCTGTATATTATTCTATTTATGAATAAAAGAAACCCATCTGAAATTCTTTTTCCTTTATAAATTTATTATTTATTTCTCTTGCTTAGTTTTCTTGTCTTCTTGTCCTCTCTCTCTCTCTCAGCTAAACTGAATGGAAATAAAACCTTACATTAACAGCAGCTTACATATGGCAGATTCTTCTTCAAAGTCGGTTGGCAAAGAGAGTTGCTCCTCTTGGACACCAAAACAGAACAAGCTGTTTGAAAGGGCGCTGGCCAAGTACGACAAGGACACCCCGGAACGGTGGCAGAACATAGCAAAAGCAGTTGGTGATGATAAATCAGCTGAGGAAGTGAAGAAGCACTATGCAATCCTTTTAGAGGATCTCAGCCGCATAGAGTCTGGCCGTGTTCCAATTCCCACCTATAAGTCCCCACCAAACAGCACTCAATGAAGAAGAGAGGTAGAAATCGTTCAAGTCAACACACCTGCCCTCCTCTCTCTCTCTCTCTTCTTCTCTTCTTTTTTTCCCTTGTGTGCATGCAGCCCTGCAGTCTTTTCATTCTTTTATTATATTTATTTTGTTTTCGCATATTAATTTGGCTGAACAAGTTCTGATTTTCAGGAAAGGCTATTACAATGGTTCAGCAGCTTATAAAAAATAGAGTAGAATAGAACAAATTATAATGGAATTGGAGTTGTAAATTTGTAATGTGAAAATTAATAGAATAAATTTATTTTGGTATACAAATCTTCTTTATAATTTGTTTTGTATAAATGTGGCCGAAAAAATTTAAACTCAAATCTTCTTACAATATTACTTAATATTCTTTTAGGGTTTTTATACATATTTCAAAAACTTTCTGTAGTATTTTTTTATGTTTCTGGCTGCTGTATGAAGTTATTGTAAAGTAGAACTCATGTTAATTAGTGAATTATTAAATATGGCAATGGAAAATTTATAGCACCAAAAAAATCTAAAATTGTTAAAAATTAATATTGCCAGCATTTTCTATAGAACTAAATTTGTAGCTTCATGGCAGTTTAGGAATTCCCTTGTTTTGGTACCCAAAAAAACAAAAAAATCTCACACGGTACAGTGTGAATTCTGAATAACACAAAATATTTAAATTAAGTATGGAATTGTGGACCTAATTTTTATATAGTGATTCAAAAAAATGCGAAACAAATATAAATAGTGTTACAAAAACATTACTCCTTACGAATTATATTATAATGTTAATACACCAAAACCCAGCTAAACGACCAGCCAGTTATGCTTAATATAGCATTACTAAAGAGGGAGATAATAAATCTCCATAAGAATTAGTTTGCAAGGAAGGAGACTTTGGATAGAATTTTGCTGGCTGTAACCTGGCTGTGTGGTCCATGAAGAATTCCAAAACTATAAAGCAGCTACTTTTGTCTTTTATTGTCATCTTAGTGTTTTTTTTTTTGGTTGGAAGTTTGGTTTGTGCTTTAATTTGGGGAGGGACTTGAGCATTTATACTTGTGTAATAACTGAGAAAGTTTATTATCATCATTTTTTTAGAGGATTGCTTTTTTATGCATATATACCAGGTAATAGATTTTATTAGTATTAATGTGACCCTACATTATATTCTAATTTGATCTAATAATTTTTGGATATAATAATTTAATCCCATAATAAAAAATTGATAATCTGTATTTATTTTATAAATTAAATTTCAATAAATATTTATTTTAAAAAATTTAACTTATTAAATTTATTTAATCTCAAATTATAAAACTGAACATTTTGAAAATTTGAATAGATTATTATAAATATTTAACAACTTTAAAAGCTACATTTTTCTAATATATATAATTGTCTAAGAGGTACGACTAGTTTTATGAACAAATTGGCAACTAACTCACCGAAAAGGATACGTGAAAGGGCCGTCAACTTCGAAATGAACAGACGGTAGGTGGCAATGTGGTAGTGTCCAAGAGATGAGTGGGCCCGGATCACCATCAAGGGGCTGCTAAATCTGTCTCAATTTTACAGGTAAACGCGTGGCTATCATTTTTTAAATTATGATAAGTATACGTTACAAATTTTATTTGAATGTAAGAAATTATATTGTAATTATACAAAATTGTTATGTTTCTCCCCAAACTTATACCCACTTCAATTAAAAGCTACTTTCTTTCTTTACAAAAATAAAAACTACTTTGTTTGATTTAAAGTATTTATTATTTAAAATTAATGTATAATAATTACAAAAATTATACTTTTTATTTTTCAAATTATTTTTAAAAAACATAAAATAAAAATTTTTTAAACATCTAATAAAAATAATAATTATGATAAAAAATAAAAAAGAAAAATTAATTTAATTTTAATTTTAATTTTGAAAAGGTGATAATTAAAAATAAAAAAAATTTAAAACGACAATTATTAGAAGGGAGCAACTAGGTTGCATGTTTGGTTTGCATAAATTTAAAGATATAGAAAATAAAAAGAAAGAAAAGGAATATCTTTGTTGGAAGTGAGATATTGGGTGACTTGTTATGGATTATACATACTTTCAATTTGTCAAAAGTTATGTGAGCTCAAAAGTATGTCAATTTCTTTATCTATTCTCATAAATTAAAAATTTTGCAAAAATTTTAATTCAAATAATTTAAACTATTAAATTTATTAAGTTTTATAATTTAAACATTAAATCCAATAAATCTAACACTTTATATTAAATTTTATGAAATTTTTGTAAATCATTTTAATGAAAGTAGCATTTCTCATCCAAATATCACTAGTTTTTGGAAAATGAATTCGTGGGAATGTGTGGTTTCAGAGGTCGATGACATTGGAAAAATTTACCCCTAAAAATTAAAAGTTACCAACATATCACAAAAATAAATCCATAACATGTTCATAGGAAAAAGTTTTGTAATAATAAAATTATCCATGATATTATGGTTGTCTGGTTGACCTTAATTAATATTGACTTGTACAGATCTTTGGCAATTATTTTTGATAAAAATATTTTCTTGTATTACGTTTAATTTGATTTGATGTATGTAGGAGCTATGAAATTTTTGCAATACATTATATACAGTTCATTTGATTTTGTGGTTTCTTATTTAATTTATGAAATTTAATAAATTTAATAATTTAAATTTTTTAAATAAATTTTATAAAAATAGCAGAACAAATTTGATTTCCACATTAACAACTTTGTTTAAAATATTTCTACCAAAAAATAAACTTTGTATAAAATATGAAAGCCCAATTGATTGTGTTTGTGAAAGTTTCGTATGGCCTATTGTAAATATCTTTATTGTAATTTATTAAGCCTTAACTTTAATGGATATTAGCTATTTTTAATAGGTTACAAAAAAATTATAAAAATTATAATCTAATAAATATAATATTATTATTGTATGTTAAAAAGGACATATATATTCACTAATGATGTTTAATATTTAATGACATTTAATATTGGTTAATGTTATGGGTATGTTCTCACAGAGTACATTGTGAGAACATACCGATAATAGCACTATTAATATTTGAATGAGAATGTCTATCTATCTATCTATATGTGTGTGTGTGTGTGTGTGTGTGTGGGTGTGTGTGTCTGAATTTGAGTAGTGTTGACATGCAGATGGACCCTTTGAGCTTGCCTTTTATATGTATGTTTTGCTCGTTTGCTAGATTCACAGGCTTCTCTCAAGTATCTTTAGCTGCATTGAATGGGCCAACTGATTTAAGTATTTTAGCCATATTATGTAATTAATGTAAAAATAATTTATTTTAAAGAGTAAATATAAGAGTATATGCTAGTTTTGTTGGGATCCATAATTGATGTCATTTCTTCTCAAGAAATGATATCTCACTACCTACAAATTTATTTAATGTTCACACCTCTCCGTGTAAGTTGTTGATTTTTTAATCTCTACAAATTAAATTGTGAAATATAATAAATTTACTAATTTAAATTTTGTATTATAAGATTAAATAGATATAAAATTGTGAGAATAGTAAAACTCTCTCTCCAAGATCAACTCTAGTATGTAATCTGACTGTTAGTTTACAAAGTAGATTAATGGCATAACTTGAAACAAAATGTTGGAGAAGCTAAGCAATTAATAATTAATATAGATTTCTTTTAAAATTTAGATAATAAATTGATAAGTCTAAATCATACCACTACATAAAAAGAGGGAAGTTGCAACAAGATTTTGCAACACAAAGATTTTATTGGCAAATTAGCAATGGGTTTGTGACGGATATATGATAGTAATATTATATGATTATATATATATATGGAAAATTGAAATGCAATTGCAATAGATGAGTCTACCACTATTAATATCTATTGCACATCATTGCTCCTTAACCCACAATAAGGCTAAAAAAAATTGGAATAGATTGGCAATGGAATTTGTTTTGCAAATCTTGTTTGTTGTGGATTCATTATGAAATTTTCTTGCTAGGACACAAGAGAAAAATGTGAGATGGAATTGCAATGGTAAGGGAATGTTGCAAAATTCATAACAAAATTAACTTGCAAAAACATCGATAAAAAACATGAGGTGAAATTGCAATATTATGAAGTTGTCACAAAATTCAATCGTCACAGATTTATAACAAACTTTTCTTGCTAAAAGTTGCAATAGAATCTTATGTTGCAAGGTATAATGTCGTAAATTCATTGCAAAAGTAATGTTAAGACAGAATTGCAATATGGTGTCACAAAACAAGTACAAAATTTACTAGTGAATAAGGTGGAAACATTGGGGACCATATTACGACAAAATTATTGAGATTGATCAAACATTATTTTGCACTGTCTTGAAACAAATGATATTATGTATTCCACATTAAATATTGACATGATTGCATTCATATCGTGGTATGATTGTTCGAAAACTCACTATTTGTAGGCAACATGATACTAACTTTAAATTTAACAATCTAATCGTCAAAAATCAAAAGAAATTAGATATTGTTAATTGATTTTCTTAGACTTTAGTATGACACTTATGTGTTAAGTGTTGTGTGTTTCTTGCTCTTGTTAGATTTTGAAATTTTGTTAAGATCACTTGATCTCCACCATTTGATTTGAAGATCTAAAGCCCAAGATCTTTCCAAAAATTTTGAGACTCATTAGACATTATTTGATGCTTGAATGCACTATTTTGAAATGAACGATGTTATGTTTGCCATATTAAATAAGTTAAAATGTATAGAATCATCCTATATTAAGAAGCTTTGCAAATAAAAACTTCATATACTTTAAAATTTTGCAAAAAACACTCTTGTACTTGAAAATGTAGCAATTTAAACCTTTTGTTACTTACTCTGTTAACCCATTAATGGAATCCCTAAAATTTTAGTCAAACCATAATTTTACCCATTGAAAACACCTAAATTACCCCTACCTAAAAGTGAAATAGAAATTTTTGAACCCCATTACCCCTCCTAACTACACTCCCATTATTGTGCAAATTCCCAATATCGTGCAAAACTTCAACCCCATTTGTTTTGAACATTCAAGTAGACTTTCAACCCTTTCACTCCAAAGCACCATGGATTTTCAAAAGTTTTTGAGATTTTTGACATATTTAGAGTCATCCCTAGCATTGAAGTACCCCCATTTTTGAATATCGAAGTCTAGACCATATTTTCAAAGTCACTCATACATTTTCAAGATACCCATCAAAACCCTTATTTTTGAAGGTTACATCAAAACCCCAACCCATTTTCAAAGGCAACAATTATGGACAGGGTTCAAATTAGAGGTTTGTAACAAGTGAAGGGCATGACTTCATTGGATTCATACCAAACTCCATTGTTCAAAAGCTCTACAACAAGTGAAGGAAATGGAGCGCCTATACATTTCCATTACTGTGGGTAAACTAATTCATTCAACAACAACAAATCCCAGAAGGCATTTCTTTAGTTATAGAAACTATGGTCCTATAAGGCGTGGGTGCAATTTTTTTGAGCGGTATGATGGTGGTTGCAATGATCCTCCAATTGCTATCTATAGAGGAATAAGCAATGTTTGTTAAAAACTTAAAGAGAAGAGAGAAATTCTTGGTTGCTTTGTTGGTGGCAATATGGATGTTGATTTTGTATCAATAGTCAAAACAATCTGTTTCAATTAATTCAAGATTGTGTAGAAGGAAATTTTGGTAGTTATAATTTGTGGTTTGTAGTTATGTTTTCTCAATATGTATGTTTTAGAGATGTGTAGAAGCTGTTGGCAGTATTATATGTTCATGGGATAAAAGAAATTTTGGTAGTTATGAATGTTTTGGTAGTTAGATAGTGAGAAATGTTGGTAGTTATGTATGTTTTGGCAATTTGTAATGGAAATTGTTGTTGTTTATCTTGTGTAACTATATGCATCTATTGTAGCATGCATTGATGTTCTAGTGGACAAATTATATTACCTTTGTTAGAAGGACAATAACTATCAATTTTCATTATGGCCATTATTATTGAACCCATTTAAAATTATATACTTATTTCTTTTTCTTATGATATTTGAGTATTTCTATTTCATAGTAGACATATATGATATACCAGCCAACACATCCATTGGGCCTCCTTTTACTTTAAATACAATCATGGTAAATAAGTAATGCTCTCCATAAAACTTTGCAATATTTAACTCTTTGTAAATGAGAGTTCAAATGCTATTTTATGGTTTTCTTATATGCCTTTTTTAGGTTCATGTTTTTATTTATGTAACAGGAGGTCTTGATTGCTTTCCCAATTGTTTTGCTATTCTAATTTTCCTTGGATGCCCTTTTTTGGATTCATTTAATTTCCATTTGCCCAAGGATTAGGGTGTTTAAAAACTCCACACAAAAGTTTTCTTGCCTTTTATTTCCTTGCAATAAAGCCATAGGAAAGCATGTCATTTGTTTGTGGTTTAATTTATCCTTCCCTTAACATTTGCCATACATATTTATGTGCGAAGCTCCCTCTTGAACTTGGGTATGAATTGCAACTGACCCTCTTCAAATTTAAAGTTAAGTTCAGACAACCCTACTTAACATTAGAACATGTTGCAAATAACTTTCTTAAAGTTCTAGTAAAAAATTGAACATATCTCTCCTATTTTATGAACCCCTAGGTAAATTAATAGTGTCCTAACTTTGCAGAAATATATAACATAGAAGAAACGGCTAGAAATTGTTAATCAACTATCCAACATTATATAATAAAATGCCAATAACCATAACAAATGTAGGCAATATTCTTAATCCTATGTGTGAAACATAACTATCAAAGAAGAAATTGCCACAAACCATTAACCATTCAACATTAGCATTCCCTCAAACAAAAATAATCCATGTCTTTATAACAAAAATATCTATACCATAATTAGCAATCCCTTTGCAAAAAAGAAAAACCCAAAATTAGTAATCCCTTTATAAAAAACTCTTGCCTGTACACTATACACACAAATAATCAATATCTCTATTGACTTGCCCACTATTGGGCATTAAAAAAAAATCTATACATAAATCATGTATACCTTAATGAATTTCCCTTCCTTTTGCTCCTTTTACTCTAGGTGTTGTTCTTTTTACTTTGTTACTTACTCTTGCTTGAAATGTTGGTCCAATGTCCTTGATCCCTTGCCCCTTGTCCTAGCCACTATCCTTGTCACATGTCTTCTTGGAGCTTGTGCAATTGCCTATAGCAATAAGAAAAATAAATAATCATCTTAATTGCCAGTGGTTATAAATAAGTAAACACAATAACATAAACTTGGTTCTTATCTTACTAGGCCTTAATATGACCCCTATACTACTACACTAGCTTTCTAAACTTTTGAAATTTATGCAATTATCTATAACAATAAAGAAAATAAATAATCATTTTAAAACATAAATTGGGTTCTTATCTTAATGGATTTTAAGATGACCCTTATGTTGGACCATTGGTATTGCCACCTCTATGAAATCTTAGAGCTTATGCAGTTGCCTATAATAGTATGGAAAATATATAATCATTTTAATTGACAGTGGTTATGAATAAGTAAATGGCATAACATAAACTAATTCTTATCTTATTGGGCCTTGAGATGATCCCTAAGTTGGCTTATTGTTGTTGCCTTGCCTAGTTGCCTAATTTGATTGCCTTTTCTTTTGTACTCTCCTATTTAGGTTCATTGCACCCTTGCATCCCCTAGCATTGTGGCCCCATGCACCATAATTTTCATAGTTAATTGTCCTTTTCGACTCATTCTATTACTTTCTTTCTCGTCTTTTAAGGTGTACCAAGTCCAATTGTGTAATTATGTAGTGTTAGAGGCAAGTAGTTGGCCTTAGGCCAATCTTCTTCATCTAGTAATGGTTCTATAATATAAGTAAAGGCCCTTAGCAAGGTATCCTTGTTGTAATAAGGATGCACAAAGTTTTAGGTACCTATCTCATCTTGTAAATGATTGCCACACCACGATCACATGGTATTCCAGTCAAGTCCTAATCTTCTACAAGTGCATGTTATCCTATTCAAGTCAATAACTTTTCTTGAACACCATGCATTTTCTGCTTTAAACCTCCCATTCCCTTTACTGTGACAAATATATTGTTAAGAATCCTTCTTGGCCTTCTTTAACTTTGAGTAAATCCTTGGGTAAATAACACCCCTGTATAGCTAGTAATTTGTTCTGTGTTCGCCATGAATCATTTCACCATCATCCTTCTTATTACCTCACACAAAGTCGCATGTGCTTATCTTGTGCTTCCAAAATGAAGGAATCAAAGGTCTTAGCTATATTATTTTGCAAGATACCATACTTTGTGGAAGGGTTAAATGCATGCTTACTCTACATAGATGATGAAACTACTATAGCCACTTTTCAACTTCATCATCTTTTTTTATTTTTTTTCATGCGATGAACAAACTTAGCCTTAGTGGTCATCTTGACAATATTCCATAGCTTATCCTTCAAGCATTTTTTTTTTGAGTTGTAACTTGAAATTAGTATATAAATCCCACACACATCACCTATGCTCACATCCTAAACTCTTTAGTGTTTCCTCCAACCTTTGCAAAAACACAAAACATGTTAGGTGACAACCAAGCACAAAACATAACAAGAACCATAGTTAAGGAACAAACAATGATGTTTTCAACCTTTTACTTATCAAACATGATAACTCGTCGTTTGTCCTCAAATGTCCCAATATCCTCAATAAGTAAATTCAAGAACCATGTCAAGCTGTCCTTATTTTCAACTTCAACAACAATAAAGGTAATGGGAAACATGTTTGCATTGCCATCCTTTCAATGGCACATAAAGTTGACCCCTAAACTAACCCTTTAAGAAACAACCATTAACATACATAACCAACCTACAAGCACTTATAAACCCCTTCTTGCATGCATCAAAGCTAACATACAATTTTTCAAATACTTAAAAATAAAATTGCACCAAAAGTGTGCTACCTAGGCTAAATTTCTTGACTACATGACACTAGTTCCTCGATTACCAAATTGCTCTTCACTAATGGCATCTATAAGCTCAATTGCAATCCTCTTGGCTCTATATGTTGTATGTGGAAACCTCCACATTATAAGCTGTACTTGATTGGTAAAATTCATAAGCTATTAATCAGGTTGATCTCTAATATAATCCATATACTGATTAGATAGCACCTTGCTATTGTGCCTAATCCATCCACAATTATGTACTAGTTAATTGAATGTGTTAATTTGAAATGTATTATTCTACTATGTATGTAAAGCATGAATTCTCCAACTACATAAGCTTTACACTTAACTATTATCCTACCTTTTTCATTGTATATGTAATGATAATCAATCTTGTTCTAAATACAATAGTGTGCAAAAGCTTTTCTGCATACTCTATAATCTACAAACTTCATTCTCATCTCTAGCATAATCCTTTTGTTTATGTCAATTTTTTCGTTCAACTCTACATGTCTACCTATTCCCCTTTCTTCATCAGAACCTAACATACTATTCAACTCATCACCATCATCATAGTTTGAATGAAGGACACCATCCTTATCCCCACCATTGGCCACTACAAGTTCAATATTTTGGTGAGATGTCCTTGCAGTACTAGTGCTATCTCTTTGATTTCTTGGAGCTTCTATAGTTGTCTATAATAGCATAGAAAGTATATGTTCCCACTAATTCACATTGGTTATATATAAGTTGCATAACATAAATTGGGTTGGATTCTTACTAAGCCTTGAGATGACCCCTCCATTGCCCTTGCAACTTCAAAAACAAGCATGCTTAATTTATGGAACTTAGGTGTAACACCTCCAACACCTTTCTTGTAAAACAAACTAGGCTCTCAAGTATCACTATCGAGAAAGTCACACCCATCTAACTTAACTTCATCATCCTCATGCGGATCATCATCTAACCATAGAATAGCTCACTATCATGCTCAAGTTCAATTCCACTGTATTCACAAGTAGAATACTCACTGGGAGCATTTAAAGGGATATCCTTAAATTGTACCCTTGGATGCTTACTATCATGCTCGGGTGTAGTCCCACCATGTCCATAAGCAGCAAACTCACTAAGAGCATCCAATAGGACATCCTCGAATAGTACGACTGAATGCTCACTATCATGATTGGGTGCAGTCCCACTTGTTTGCGAGTAGCAAACTCATAAGAAACATCCAATAGTACATCCTTAACTTATACCCTCGAATGCTTACTATCATGGATAGGTTCAACAGCACCATCAACATAAGCATCAACTTCACTAAGAGTATTAGTAAACAATGGTATACCTATATTATCACAATTCTCAAATGTGTTTATTTCATGTTCCACGTATACCTGCGAAGACAAACTTGGAGGAGAAGTTTTTGCCTTCTTAAAATTGTTCTAATAACTTCATCAATATCAAATACTCAAATTTCTGGCATCTCCTCATCTCCAAACTTGAACTTGAAGTCTGAAGCATTCTAGTAACTTCCCTTACACAGATGCTTGTTAAGATGTGGCACTAAAGTCAATATCATATTCATTCTTCTCATCTAAAGCATAGTCTTTGCTAAATTGATGATAAGTATATCTTAATCTTCATATGTTACTAGCGCAAAGAATTAAGTAAAATGAAAATACTCAATATCTTTTGGTAGCAAAAAAGTCTACTAATTCTACTAATTAAACCACTTTGATAAACCCCATATATATAACATTAGTCAAAGACCATGGTTCTTCCTCAATCATATAAATATAATATCTAAAGCAATATTTATAGGTACATGTGTAAAAATCGATTCCATCCAATTTCAACCATATCAAATTAAATCAATCCAATCAAAACTTACCAAAACTAATTAATTAATTGGATGGATTAGATGAGTTTTCCAAAAACTAATATAATCACGTTTGGTTATTGGATGATGGCTTAAGAAAACCAATAAGAACTGAACTAAACCAAACCTCCTTAAAAATATAAAAAGAATTATTTTCTATTTATATTATTCTTAGAATTGTTTGGTTTGATTATTAATAGTTACTCTTGTGTGATAATGTATTTATAATTCTTTTTTTTTTATGACAAAGGAGTCTATATGATTTATATTAAGAAAGGGGTGGGAATTGAGATTGATCCTGTAGACAAGACCAAGAATGGAGGCATATGTGCTATGCGGGCTATTAGCTCACCAGCATAATTCTTATGATTCTAAGGTTAGATCATTTTTGAATTTTTGAAGATATAAAGTAAGAAAAAAATTGAAAAGTAAAATAAATTTTTTATTGTGAAAATCAATCCAACTAATATATTCCAAACTGATCTAATATAATTTGAATCAATTCAATTTTAGCTAAATTGATCAAATGGATTGGATTATTTTTTATAATCAATTAAATCAGCTCAGTTAGGTTGAATCAAGGATTGTAACTTATTCAAACTTTGAATCAATTTACACCGCTATTTATAGGAACACACTATTTTCTGCTGCTCTGTATTAGCTATATATAGCCTTAACGTATGCTCTAAAAATTGTCCCATGTCCCCCTATTTGGAACAGCGAACCTTGTGAAACCTATATTACACATCAAAGAACAATGCAAATGAATGCAATTGTGCACTTTTTCTCGGAGGCATTACTCAATAAAACCTATAAAACTTATTGCAGATGACAAGAGCTTGCAAGAACTGAAGTTGACCACATGCTAAAGGAGAGATGAAGGACCATATCCATGAATAGATATGTTAGATTAACCTGGAAACTTGAAATCTGCAAACCTACTTCGTATAAACTAATCATTAACAAATGAAAATATTCAAGCTACACAAGTTAGAAAGCATGAAGACTCCAAGAGTAACAACATGGAAAATGGGCAAGTATTCACCATGCAAAATTCGAATCTCCTGCCTTTGGAGATTCAAAGGTAAGAAATGCAGTCAGGGAAAGACAAATCTAAAATTAAGAGAGAAAAAAATTAATAAAAAATTTATAAAATACATAAATATAATTAAAAAGATAAATAAAAAATTATCAAAATTAAGAAATAATAGAGACGGGGGATTCAAATCCTAGCCAAGCATGAGCAGCAATTCAATGCAAAACAAAAAGGTAGATTAACAACGGGTGAAAATAATATCTCATACAGCAAAAAATTTATAGATCCCAAACACAAGGACTCTCAACCCAGTGACATTTGTACAGTTCCCTTTACAACTTTAAAACTAGTACATAAACTTAATCACATCAGCATGGGCATCAGGCACCATTTATTACTTGAGCTTGAGCTAACCCGATTCTAGGCATATCCTCAAACTAACAAATGTACAGTTTCAGGTACAACCAAGTTATTCCCAATCAGCTCCTATCTATCTCAGTAAATAAACAGCGCCTCTACCAGATATGAAATGAAAGAAGAGTAGACGCTCGTATTATCCTCAGTTAGCCGTACAATAACTTCATTTCCTATACCATCTGTGCAGGATATGGAGTCAGAACACCAATCCTCCTCTCAGCATAAGATCCAATACAAAATTTTGTAACTTATAGGCACTTGAGAAATTCTTAACATAACAACGGACAGTGTCAATAGCTTCCGCTTTGTGTCTAGTGTCAATCTGTGCTTGCACTAAATATCTCAACTAGTCAGATCATAAAACTACATAATTCAACGAAATGAAAAAGGCGACCAGAATACAGTACCCCTAGGAGTTTAAGTACATCCTTTAGCATAAAGACAAGAGAGGGAGAGAGAGAGAGAAATAAAAGGAAAATCATTCATCTTGTAGAATAATAATGAAAATGACTCATAAAGTACCAAGCATTCCAGAGCAAAGAATTATCCTGATTCATTAGCTACTTAGTTTAATTGTATAGATGCAATCAATCCATGCTTGAATTGGGAATTAACTCTTTTTTTAAACAAATGTCAGCAAGTACACACATGCAAGTCCTTTCAAGAATGTCAAAGTGAATTTTCCTTAAACGAATTTCATAGGATTTCCACTTTTTAAACAAAAGACAACATAACAAAGCAGATGCAACAAGATGAGCGGGACTTGAAAATTAATAAATCATTTATGATAACGAGAGAAAACTTATTTTGAAGCCAACTGGGGAAAAAAATTTAATATTTGACCCAAAATGATAGGTGAAATTACAAGATGACAACTACCTTTAGCAGCAACCAATTTCTCCACATGTGCAACTATGTGCTTCCCATAAGTATACTTCTTCAATGCATTCAGGTGAACCTTTATTCGATTAAGGATTAGCTCAAGCTGCTAGTCATCATAGGTTTCTAGCACTTCTGAACAACATAGTTTGCAAATTGATCTTTCATCATAACCTAAAATCAACAAAAAAACAAGCAATAGATATGAAAAGATGAAACAGTGGTAACAATAATGTTCAAGAAACCAAAACGAGGATTGCTGTAATAAACTGAAAGTGGGAAATAAGAGTTAACTTCCATAAACCCCTTCATATAACTAAAAGTTCATTTCTAAACATAATGAAATGAAGACAATATTCTCTGAATACTAACTGATAGAGCACGCATTGCATAGCTGACCTTCTAAGCATGACAAACAACTTAAATTTTTTAATGCCCATATTCAACCCTCTTTAGGCTATATAGATAGAAATCAAGACCTCTCTAAGAGTATCGCTCCATAGAATCTGAAATAGTTACCAAATTTGCTCTTACCCCTCTCATCCCAAGAATTGATCTAGTGTCCTAGATTGCGGTCTGGAACGCTAGGCATGTATTTTTTCTATTACCATATGATGTACCATGTAGCCATACTTGTACCACATACCAAACTATACCACGTTCTTGGCAACTATGATCTAAAATATTTGTTTGTTCCTGCTCATAGTTTCACACATATACCCTCCGTGTTTGATCAACTATCTACTACAAAAGACCTCTGAAACAAGACATTTTCATTGGAGATAGAAGAGGACCAGGCACAACTCAGCAGAGGCTTTCATTTGATAGAAAACTCTAACGGAGAGCTTTCTTTTTTATTACATATTTATGGAACTCAAATCATTCAGAAAATTTGATTTGAACATACACTCTTACAACAAGCAAAAGACTTAAGCCAGTAAAAACCAAAACCCATTAAATTTGCCACTAAAACAATCCAAAATATTGCCACAAAGTTTTATTTCTTATGAATTCCAAATTTCTGCTAGGATAAAAGATAGTTTCTTTTACCTAATTTTATGATACATGGACAATAAATCAGTCTCTAAGATATTTCTTGTAGTTATGAAATAAGAATTGGTAGAACAATTGGAGATCATAAAGGGCTCATTTGGTGGCCAGGTCAGGATTATGTAGGATAAGATAGAAAACTAAAAAAGAGTAGGAAATGATATAGACTTGACAAGCTCATAATCCTAGTTTGATGTGCCAGATTAGACACCGGATATTATTGCTATCCTATATGATGTTTGCAGTGGACCAAATCATGTTAGGACATCTAGATAAAATTATCCTTATGACAAAATCATATACAACTTTTGTCAGGACATGTCATAACAGCTCCAAGTGAACCTCTCATGAGACAAACAAATAATGTCATTACCATAGTTGTTATTAGCAAATAGAGCACTTATAACGCTTAAGGTCATTGTAACAGCGTATAATATTGCATATTGCACACTACTATTTAAACAATAGCGAAATTATATTATATATATAAATATATTTTTTTATATATATAATATAAGCCTAAATAACAACAATATATAAAAAATAACCTTAAAAAATATAATAAAGGCAATGAAAGGAGAGAGGGAAAGCAAAATACGAAAGATAGTATGGGCAGAAAAAGGTTAAGAGTGGAGAAATTTGGCCAACTAATGAAAGTGCAAATAGCGCACACTATTTTTGCCCTTTAGAACAAAATGAGAAGTAGCTAATCAACTTCTAGGGGAGACATAATTAACTACATTGATCTCTATCGCTACACCACCCACGGAATTTAAAGAACCTAAAGGAGCATGAGTCATATATTCCGCAGATCAACATTCTTACCAAGGCTATATGTCTTTTTTTAGTTGGAGAAAGGTTAAGAGCGGAGAAATTGAGCCAAATAATGTAACGCAAATAGCGCATGCTATAGTGCAAAAATAGCACGGCATAGCACATACAATGTTGTGCTATGTGTACTATGCTACACTATGGTCTGTAGCATAATACAACAGGCCATAGCACAATGCTATGCGCTATAGCGATTGCTGTAGCATGCTATTAATAACTATGGTCATGACAGTTATTGGTGGCATGCTGAGCACACACGCAAGCACATTGTGTGCACACGCAGTACATTGTCAGTCACGCAAGTAGTGCCATGGCACCCACATGGGCACGCATGCAATGCCATAATAGCCCCAAATGACATGGCACCCACTGTGGGCAAGTAGGACATGACATGGCAACCTAAGTTAACCTCTTGTGAGGCAAGCAAGGCATTCCATAATAGCAAACTGGGTACACAGGCAACACGTGAAGTGCATATGCAGTGTGTCGCTAGGGTGGAAGAAGTGTTATGGGTGGAGTGTAATAATTTTCACTATTCTATCCTGTTGATTTGTATCCAAGTTCCCTCCACATGATTAGTTATCTGGTTATTTGCTTAATAAAATTAGTCTAGTGAATAAGCTTACCATATCCCATTGGCCCATCAAACACTGGATTAAAGTAGGTTAGGATAGCTTATCCTATCCAGCCCTCCTATCCTAGCCACCAAAATGGGAACAAAAACTACAAAGAAACACACATGATTCTGAAGCTGAAAGTAGAATAATACAATTAAACTACAAAAGACGCTTCTACAGGGCTTCAGTTCTTCAGCGACAAGAATCCCAGATCAAGCACAAACCTTTAGTGGCTCATTTTCACCAGTGGAACCAAGTATCTCATTCACAAGGATCTTTCATTCTGTAGGTGTTCCAAAAGTTAGACACTTTTCTATAACATTAGAGGCAAACTTCTGCTCGCTCATCTGTACTATTTGCCCAGTTAGTTTCTTTATTATAGATGAACATTCGTGTGGCTTCCCATGTGCAAGCACATGCTGAAATTTTAATGTAACAATCAGTAGAAACAAGCAAAAACCTAAATAAACAACAAAAAATTTGACATATACAATGACAAAAAGAAATTTTTTAAAAAGAATCACCACTGAACTCCAAACAAGCATACAATAAGCCTAAATGGGCATTTGTGATAAGGGTGAGATAAGGGTACATCTGTGATCTGTCAACCATTCTTCAAAACAACAATCCATCCAAATCACAAAACATTCAATCAGAGTCACCAGGCTGTTAATATTTCATAGTTTGCCTCTACCTGAATTTACCACATGGACAAAGGGTCTCTTTAAATATTCAATTCATTACTGAAAATATAGGTTTCAGCACTGCAACTGATGTTATGGTGTTCGTTTGATACTTTTCAAAACCAAATATAAATGAAAAAAAGTGATGAAAATGTTCAACAAATAAGAGGTCACTTTCGGCAGCGACTCACTCCTTATTTAAATTACTTAATGGCAATAATTTCCTTAAGTATAACCTCATTTATTCATCAAATGCCAAATAGTTGCCAAAAAAACCATTTGTCACTTAAATTGAAAAATTTTTTCAAACATATAAACTTAATTTTTCATCACTGATTATACAGTTTCAATTGTTTTATGTTTTATCAAACACATGCTTAGTGTTACACTGTTGCTTTACATAGTTTCTGGGGATAACAACCTCAAGATTGTCGACAGAAGGTATTAGATACACAAATGTAGTTACAAACTGTCATATAAGAATGTAGCTACGCAATTAATTTTCTTCTCCCCCATGTTTCACTGTCCAACTTTTGTAGCTATCCTTGAAGCACATGATCCCTATTTTAATATTTTTAAATTACCAAAAAAGCTGCTGAGAAGACCATTTATGCCCATATGGATTGGGATCTTGCAAAAGCCAGAAAGTGCTTTTGTTATAGAGAAAGCCTTTCTGGTAAAGATATAGATTTCCGATTTTAGAGATGAGTTGAAAGTAGCAATCCTTGAAGGACAGTATCCCTATTTTAATATTTCCACTCGCAGAAATAGTCTTACAATCTAGAGGATACAGAACCACCAAAAGAGAATAGAGCATTGGCTTATTATAAGAATTAGGAGAGGATCTAAGCCAATGGATCTTGCATGAATAGTCAGGATTAAAGATTAATTAAAGATCACATGATCACTAACAAAAGTAATGTGACTTTGGTTTTTGATCTTGACTGCCCATGCAAGATTCAATTTTAAGATTCTCCTCTAATGCATAGACATACCATGCACATATATACACATCAATTGTACAAGTTTCAAGTTGTACTCAAGAAATTGATTGTAGATTATTCTTTTCAATATTAAAAAGTCTTTTCAACATCCTACGCGTGATATAATATTTTATATGTATTACTACAACTGTTTTCTACTTATATAACAAGCAAACACACAAATACTCATACAAATATATCATTCGTCACTGACAAAACAAAAAGGTATTCCGGATTCAGGCCACACATAGTCCAACTAAAGACACACAGCTTAATTTTGGATTTGGTTAAATGATTCTGATCCATTTATTCAGCTTAGGCCAGATCAGATAACTTTTGATTCTTTGGCATTTGCGAAGCACAATATTTAGTTACCTTCAGATATTTTAGTTTTAACCTCCAAGATATTTAATTCAATACATTGTATAGCCATAATTAAGCCAGGATAACAAAAGATTACGAGTTAGTACCAATTGGACAGCAAGCAAAAAGTCTCAATGAAGTGCAACAAACCTGCACAACATAATTCCCATATTGGTCTTGAACCAACATGCAAACAGACTGCAAAATCTCATCCATCATTATCTGCCGTGTTTTGGGGTCATGGCAGTTCTCCAAGACTCTCTATCCATTAAAAGCTATCTAGTGTAAAATTACAATTTTTGTCAAGCTATCAATATAGCAAAGACATGTTCACATGCATTAAAGTATGAAGAATTACGTGTTATTCATTACTTGTACAATTTGGAATCTATTGTCACTAAACATATCCATGTATTTTAAATTTCAAAGTGTTATTAGATTAGGACTAGTAAGAGTCCTACTTAGTTCAAACTTGTAATAGGCTCAGTACATGTACGTCTATAGGAACCCAAGTGCATCGTACATTCAGCAATTCAATACAATACAGAAAATTCCCCAAACTTTCATGGTATTAGAGCACAATCCGATTCATTAATTTTTTCTGACCTTCCTTTGCAAAATGAAATCCTGAATACCGAACCCCAGTCCTCTTTGTCTAAGTTAACAACTAATCTCGGAAACCCAGCAAACAATTCAACCTCCAACCCTGCTAGCCTGCCTGAAACAATCTCCTACCTATTACTGGTCACAAACTGAATGGCCACAACTATATACAGTGGTCTCAGTCTGTGAAGCTCTACATATGTGGGAAAGGAAAAGAAGATTATGTCTCTGGTGATGCAAAACAGCCAAAAGAGGGTGCTCCAACCTACAAGACATGGAAGCTGGAGAATAGCATGGTCGTGTCATGGCTCATCAATTCCATCACCAATGAAATTGGTGAGAACTTCATGTACTACCAAACAGCGAAAGCAATACAGGAGGCAATCCGGGAAACCTACTCCAACAATAACACTTCAGTCATTTTTGAGGTCAAAAGAGTCCTTTATGACCTGCAGCAAGGTGAGAAAACAGTCACTGAGAACTTTAATTTCCGACCCAATATTGGCAGCAAATTGACATTCTTGAAGACCTGGATTGGAAGTGCACAGAAGATAAGAAGCTGTATCATAAGCAAGCAAAGAAGGAAAGAATCTTTAAATTCTTACTTGGCTTGAATAAAAGCCTTAATGATGTAAAGGGGAGAGTTCTTAGTATCAAACCCTTACCTAGCATCAGAGAAACGTTCTCTGAAATTTTAAGGGAGGAAAGTAATGTAGGGTACCTCAAACCTCCCAAACACTACTAAAAGTTCTGCCTTGGCAGCCCATGGATAGCAACCTATCACCAAGGACACTACACCTAATTCACAGAGAAAGGGTAAACCTTGGTGTGACCACTGCCATAAGAGATCACATACTAAGGACATGTTGGGAGATACATGGCAAACCTGCAGACTAGAAACCAGCCAGAGAAAGGTACAACAGCCATGGGAACTTAGCCACTAAAAGGAACACACCCAAACAGAGTCCAGTCCATTTAGCAAAGAGCAAGTGGCAACAATACAGAAACTAATTGAGCAAACAATGTAGAACCTCTCAGCCCCTTCAGGAACATTGTCAATAGCTATAAAAGGTAATCGTGCAGTGGCCCTAAATGCTAAATAGAAGACAAACAGCACCTGGATAGTAGATTTGGGTGCCACAGACCATATGCCTAGAGACATTAATCTGCTAGATGACTATACTCCTTGTAAATGCTATAATACTGTCCAAACTGCAGATGAATCATTGAAAAGGGATGCTGGTACAGGTTTCATTACCATATCAGAAAACATGAAACTCAACTCTGTCCTTTATGTTCTCAATTTTGACTGCAACTTATTGTCTATTAGTAAACTTACTAGTGACTTAAACTGTAGTACTAATTTCATACTAATTTCCTTCCAAAGTTGTGTGAATTTCAGGCCTTGGGATCAGGAAGACAATTGGCAATGCTGAGATACGTGCAGGGCCCTATTTGCTTTAGATGGATGCATCAAAAAGGCACACTACGGGATCGGCTTGTGTTGCTAGTAGTAATAAAGATACAGCTGCCATGTTGTGGCACTATCAATTAGGGCATCCCAATTTTTTGTACCTTGAGAAATTGTTTCCCTCATTATTCAATGAAAATTTTAAATGTTTCCAGTGTGAAATGTGTCAACTTTCTAAACATATTCGAAACTCTTATCTTGCTTGTTGATTGCCGGAATTACAGCTCAGATTATTACTACTAATATTTCTTTATTTCAGCATTTAAATTATGATTGTTATTAGTTGATAGGTCAACATTATCTTTCCTTATTTACTCTTCTTGATTTGTAGCTCAGATTAGGATATTTAGAATTAGTTTTGATTCTCCTTTTTTTGTGGGATCTAAATGGTTAAACTTGTAGCCATCATCTTATATGTATTGTATCCTTTTTGCTGAGAATAGTATGTAAAATCAGAGAGAAATTCTTCTCTGGTCCTTATCAATTCAGATCTTCATGGTATCAGAGCAAGGTTAAGGCCTAAATGTCTTACCCATGATCACGTTTGGCACCATGGGTACCTCTCAAGCCTTCGTTGCAGACTCTGCTTCGGATTTGCCCATTACCCAACAGCCAACCACCCAATCCGTTAACCTCGGCAATGGGTGTTCTTCCTCAATAGCTATCAAGACTCATCCCACCATGATTACTGGACATCATTTCAATGGAGACAACTACCTTCCTTGGTCCTGTAGTGCTCTAATGTTTATAAGGAGTCGTGAAAAGGAGGACTATATAACAGGGGAGGCTGCTAAACTTGATGTTTCTGATCCAAAATACAAAATTTGGTTTGCAGAAAATAATACAATCATGTCATGGTTAGTGAACTCCATGACAACTGAAATTGGAGAAACATTTGTGCTGTGTAAAACAGCAAAGGAGATTTGGGATGCTGTGAAGGACTCTTATGCCTCAGTCAAAAACACAGCTGCCATATTTCAGATCAAAGGAAGTCTGCGTGATGCTAAACAAGGAAGTATGAATGTCACCCAATTTTATAATAGCCTGGTGAAGTTATGGCAACAATTAGATCTTTATGAGGTCCATCACTGGACTTGTAGCACTGATGTAGCTTACCACCGGAAACTAGAAGAAAAGGAAAGAATATATACCTTTCTTTTAGGTCTCAATCCTATCTATGAAGATGCCAATGGGAGGATTATGGCTACCCAACCTCTACCTTCACTGAGAGAAGTTTTTTATGAGATAAAAAGGGAAGAAAGCAGGAAACAACTAGTCTCAAGTGAATTTAGCCCTCAACCAGTAGTTGAAACATTAGCCATGGTTGTTAAGAGCAATGCTGTTCCAGACCACAAGCAAAAGAAAAATGCAAAAGCTTGGTGTGACCTTTGCAACAAGGCTGGGCATACCAAAGAAAAATGTTGGAAAATTCATGGTAAGCCTGCAAATTGGAAGCCACGTTAGCAAAGGGAGACACAAGGACTGATGGTTTCAGGTGAAGACCAGAATCGATCAGAATCAACTTCCTTTAGCAAGGAGATAAAGGAACAACTTGACCTCCTCCACAAACAGATAAACCAACAAGGACAAAACACTTGAAAAGTTGTTGGCACTGGAGTTAGGGCCCACATAGGTAATACTACTAAAACCCAATTCAACAAATCCAACAATTGGATTGTTGACTTGGGTGCTACGGATCACATGACAAGTAATAGTTGTATTCCTGATGAATTGTTCCAAGCCTGGGTAAGAACTTTGTGAAGATTGATGATGGTGCATTATCAGAAGTTAGTGGTGTTGGAATTGTGAAAATTTCCCCAAATTTAATCTTAAAGGATGTCCTACTTGTCCCCAAATTACAATGCAATTTATTGTCTGTAAGCAAACTTGCTAAGGACTCAAAATACTAGACTAATTTTAATGATTATGGCAGTTATTTTCAGGATATGGAGTCGAGGAAGAGGATTGACAATGCTAGGGAGAGTGAAGGCCTTTATTATATAGATGGGCCTGCAAGATACAATAAAGCTACTATTTTGTTACCTTTTAGTTTTTCAAATAATGATAGTGATGTTCTGTTGTGGCACTATAGGCTAGGCCACCCCAATTTCCACTACATGAAAAAGTTGTACCCAAACTTAATTAATAAAAGTCCATCTATTTTACAATGTGAAATTTGCCAACTCTCCAAACATGCTAAATCATCAAATCCACCTCACCCGTATCAGCCATCAAAAACTTTTTCTCTCATACATAGTGATGTTTGGGGCCCTTCAAATGTGAAAAATATGAATGGTGCTAGGTGGTTTGTCACTTTTATAGATGACCACACTACAGTAACTTGGGTATACCTCCTAAAAGAAAAATTTGAGGTTGCTACTATCTTCCAAAACTTCCATAAGCTCATTCAAAATCAACTCCAAACAAATATCCAAACTTTCAGATCTGATAATGGCAGAGAATTTTTTAATTCCACCCATGCTTCTTACATGACCGATCATGGTATAATCCACCAGAGTTCTTGTGTCAACACACCCCAACAAAATGGGGTTGTTAAAAGAAAAAATAGATATATTTTGGAGGTGGCTCGTTCTCTTCTTTTAGCCGCTCATGTACCCAAATACTATTGGGGAGAGGCTGTTCTGATAGCTACCTACTTGATCAACCACATACCCTCAAGAATCCTAAAATTCCTCTCTCCATATCAAAAACTAATTGAAATATTTCCTACAACTCAAATTCTATCCTCTGTACCATGCAAAGTCTTTGGTTGCACCTCATTTGTCCATCATGACCATGGAGGGAAACTTGAACCCAAATCCATTAAATGCATGTTTATTGGGTACTCCTCTACTAAAAAGGGCTACAAATGCTATGAACCATCTACCAAAAAATTGTTTACTACCCTAAATGTTACCTTCTTTGGGAATAAATCTTTTTATTCCCAAACACCCATTCAGGGGGAGAAACAAAATGGTTCTGAACAAGAGGAATGGCTGTTTTGGAACAATTTCAAACCTGAAACTTCTGAACCCAGCAGCACTACCCAACCTGAACTTGAGAAAAATGGTTTGTTTCAGCCCAATTGTCTTGGCCATGACCTAAACACAAACTGTCCTAAAGAGCCTGTGGTAAGTTCCAATAGTTCCCAACAAAAAGAAATAGTGGTTTACACTAGAAAGAAAAAAACTAAAGTGACAGAACAGCCATTAGAGCAGCAGGACATCTCTGGACAGCAAGAAGGTTAGCAAAATACTCTCCCTGTGCAAAGCCAAGATCTTCCATTACTCCATGTCATGAAACTCTAGAAGAGATTGATATTCCTATTGCTTTGAGGAAAGGGGTAAGAGCTTGCACAAAACATCCTATAAGTAATTTTATTAGATATGATCAGTTGTCTAACAAGATGCAAGCCTTTGTGCAAAATGTCTCTCTTGAGAAAATTCCTAATAATGTCTATGAGGCAGAAAAAAGGCAAGAATGGAAGAATGCCATTAATGAGGAAGTTAGAGCTCTTGAGAAAAATGAAACCTGGGAATTGGTTGATCTTCCACCAGGCAAGAATACTGTAAGGTACAAGTGGATCTTTCCCATAAAATACAACCCAGATGATAGTATCAATCGTCATAAGGTGAGATTGGTGGCCAAAGAGTTCACTCAAACCCATTACCAAGAGACATTCGCTCCAATTGCAAAGTTTAATACAATCAAAGTACTTCTCTCTATTGCAACTAATTTGAATTGGCCTCTTCACCAACTAGATGTGAAGAATGCCTTCTTGAATGGAGATCTTGAAGAAGAGGTGTACATGGAAATTCCCCCAAGCCTTGAATCAAAAGGTAATTCAAACAAATTGTGTAAATTGAAGAAATGTTTGTATGGGCTCAAACAATCACCACGAGCTTAGTTCGAGAGGTTTATTAATGTTGTAAACGGGTATGGATACTCACAATGTCAAACTGATCACACATTATTTGTCAAGTCTAGTATTGATGGTAAATTAGCAATTCTCATTGTGTATGTAGATGACATAGTTGTCACTGGTGATCATTCTTATGAAATTGAAAAATTGATGAAGGCTCTTGCAACTAAGTTTGAAGTAAAAAGTCTTGGTAATTTACGGTACTTTCTGGGAATGGAAGTGGCTAGAAATAGAGAAGGCATCACTGTATCTCAGAAGAAGTACACACTGGACCTTTTGAAAGAGACTAGAATGCTAGGGTGCAAGCTAGCAGATACACCATGGAGGCAAACAATAAATTGGGGCTCAAGCAGGAGAGTTCACCTGTTGATACTGGTATGTACCAAAGACTTGTGGGGAAATTAATCTTTTTATCTCATACACGTCCTAATATCAGTTTCCCTGAGTGTGGTTAGCCAGTTTATGAACAAGCCAAATGAGGAGCATCTAGAAGCTGTCTATAGAATTTTAAGATACCTTAAAATGACTCCTAGTAAAGGCTTGTTTTTCAAGAAAGGATCCCATAAAAGTGTTGAGGTGTATTCAGATGCAGATTAGGCTGAATCTGTAACTGATAGAAGATCAACTACAAGATATTGCACATTTGTCTGGGGTAATTGGGTTACTTGGAGGAGTAAGAAACAACTAGTGGTGGCTAGCAGTAGTGCAGAAGCCGAAGAGCACTTGGGATATGTGAAGGAATGTGGTTGATAAGACTTCTTAAAGAGCTCAAAGTGAATTGATGTACCTATGAATGTGTTTTGTGATAACATGGTGACAATTGGGATAGCAAAAAATCCTATTCACCATGATCGAACGAAGCATGTGGAGATAGATCGTCATTTCATCAAAGAGAAGATTGAAATAGGTTTGATAGAGTTGAGTTACGTTCCGACTAATTCTCAAGTTGCATATGTGTTCACTAAAGCCATTGCCAGAGTCAAGTTTGAAGAGTTAAGTTCCAAGCTAGGAATGATCAATATCCACTCCCCAGTTTGAGGGGGAGTGTTGATTGACGGAATTACAGCTCAAATTATTACTATTAATATTTCTTTATTTCAGCATTTAAATTATGATTGTTATTAGTTGATAGGTCAACATTATCTTTCCTTATTTACTCTTCCTAATTTGTAGCTCAGATTAGGATATTTAGAATTAGTTTTGATTCTCCTTTTTTTGTGGGATATGAATGGTTAAACTTGTGGGATATGAATGGTTAAACTTGTGACCATCATCCCTATATGTATTGTATCCTTTTTGCTGAGAATAGTATGTAGAATCAGAAAGAAATTCTTCTCTAGTCCTTATCAATTCAGATCTTCACTGCTCAACCATACAAAACTTCCCATCCCTTCTACATGATACATAGTGACATTTGGGGACCATCTAGAGTCCACACAAACACTGGTTCTAGATGATTCATTTCTTTTATTGATTGATGATCACACAAGGCCCACTTGGTTGTTTCTCGTGAAGGAAAAATAAAAAGTTGGACAGATTAATTTCAATCAAATGGTGCAAACTCAATTTCAAACCCGGATACAAGTGCTGAAAATAGACAATGGCCGGGAATACTTTCACTCAGCTCTTGGTGCCTATCTCATGGAACAAGGGATAATATACCAAACCTCATGTATTGACACCCCACAACAGA
The DNA here is from genome assembly GCA_037013595.1 of Dicorynia guianensis. Taxonomy (NCBI): domain Eukaryota; kingdom Viridiplantae; phylum Streptophyta; class Magnoliopsida; order Fabales; family Fabaceae; genus Dicorynia; species Dicorynia guianensis. The sequence continues at coordinate 13,969,699 of JASUAB010000002.1, read as the reverse complement.
ATGGGATTGTAGAACGCAAACACAGGCATTTATTGGAAGTGGCACTGTCTCTAATGATAGCCTCAAATGTCCCTAAACAATTTTGGGGAAATGCAGTCTTAACCTCCACCTACCTTATCAACAGAATGCCCTCAAGTGTTGAACTTTCAGACCTCATGCCAAAAGCTTCTTGAGTTTTTCCCACATACCTGGCTCATTTCCCAATCCCAGAAAAAATATTTGGATACAATGCATTTATGCATATCAGCCAGCAAAATAGAAGCAAGTTAGACCCCCATTCCATTACGTGTCTTTTCCTTGGATACTCCCCACACCAAAAAGGTCACAAATGCTACAATCCCACTACCAAAAATTACTACAATTCTTTGAGACAGAAACCTACTATCCCAAAACTAAAATTCAAAGGGAGAATAAAAAGCAGGACTTTCATCATGGGGAATCCACAAAGCTAAGCAACAAAATTCTATTTCAACCCTTTTCCAATTTGAAATGAGCTGTGAGACAAACCCAATTTTGAACCTGCCTGAACTACCTGATCAACACAAGCACAAGAAAAGGAGCTAATTTTTTACTCAAAAATGCAAAAGTAGAAGTCTCTTGAGGAAATTGAGGACTGCACAAATCAAAGGCAGAACTAAGAAGTGGGACCCAATTCCAAGGATCTAGAAAATTAAGACCAAGAAAAGCAGTAAGGTAAAACCAATATTGAATCCATTGCTGATCTTGAATTACCTATTGCTTTGAGGAAAGGTGTCAGAACTTGTACTAAATACCCAGTTGGCAACATCATCTCTTACCAAGGTCCTTTATTGTATCCCTTAACGAAGTATAGGCACCTAACAACATAACAGAGGCACTAGATGATCTAAAATAGAAGGCAGCAGTCATGGAAGAAATGAGAGCATTAGACCAGAACCAAACTTGGAAAATCACCAACTTGCCAAAGGAAAAGATTCAGTAGGATGCAAATGGATCTTCACACAGGCAAGCGTAATGCAGACAGGAGCATCAACAGATATAAGGCTCAATTAGTGGCTAGAGGATTCACTCAATCCTATGGAGTTGACTATGAGGAGACCTTCACTCCAATGGCCAAACTCAACTCGATTCGAGTGTTGTTATCCTTGATAGTCAACCTTGAATGGCCACTTCACCAATTAGATGTAAAAAATGCATTCTTGAATGATGATCTAGAGGAGGAAGTGTACATGAAGATTCCTCCAGGATGAGACTTGAGATCTTGGGAATGGTATGCTAATTAGACTTCATTGTATGGCCTCAAGTAGTCACCCCGTGCTTGGTTTGAAAGATTAACCAAGGTTGTTAAGAAGCATGGATACCAGCAAGGTCAAACTCATCACACCATGTTTTTCAAGTACTCATGAGAAGGAAAAACAACTATTTTAATTGTCTATGTAGACAATATAATCCTGATAGGAAGTGATCTGGACGAAATCAGCAATTTGAAGAAGTTTCTTGCCCAAGAATTTGAAATAAAAGACTTAGGTTAGCTCAAATATTTCCCTAGGATGGAAGTAGCCAAGTCCAGTGAAGGCATCTCAGTATCCCAAAGGATATACACTCTAGATCTTTTGAAGGAAACAAGAATGCTTGGGTGTAGACCAACCAGACACACCCATGGATCCACTAATAAGATGGAACTGCAAGAAGATAGTCTTCTAGTTGATAAAGAGAGAAATCAAAAGCTTGTAAGAAAGCCAATATATTTGTATCACACAAGGCCTGATATTAGCTTTCTGTTAAGATGGTTAGTAAATTCATGAACCAACCAACTGAAAAACATCTGGCTGCTGTTCACAAAATATTGTAGTACTTGAAAGGTTGGCCAGGTAAAGTCGTAAGGGTCTATTTCTTCAAAAGAATACTACAAGAGGAGTAAAGATGTTTACAGATGCACATTGGGCCAAATCAATCACAGATCATAAATCAACCACTGGTTACTGTACCTACATGTGGGGGAACTTGGTCACCTAGCGAAGTAAGAAACAAACCATGGTGGCTAGAAGTAGTGTAGAAGCTGGCTACAAGACCATGTCACATGGCATTTGTGAAGGGATTTGGCTAAGAAGAATGCTAGAGGAATTGAAGATACAAAGAGGGAACACCATCTTCTTAATGTGTGACAACAAGGCTGCCATAAATATAGCAAAGAATCCAGTTCAACATGATAGGACAAAACATACTGAAATTGATAGACATTTTCATCAAAGAAAAGTTAGAGGAAAGGATTATATATTTGGTGTATAACCTACAAATCATCAGACAACAGATATTCAAACCAAGGCATTGCCCTAGAACAACTTTGAACACTTGAAATGCAAGCTAGGCATGATTGACATCCATGATCCAGCTTGAGAGGGAGTGAAGAATTACATGTTATTCATTACGTTTACAGTTTGGATTCTATTATCACTAAACAGATCCGTGTATTTTAAATTTTAAAGTTTTATTAGATTAGGTTTAGTTGGTAAGAGCCCTACTTAGTTTAGACTTGTAATAGGCTTAGTATAAGTACATCTATAGGTACCCCAAGTGTATTGTACATTCAGCAATTCAATACAATACAGAAAATTTCCCAAACTTTCAAAGTAAATGTTTCCCTGACCTGTATAACATGACAACCATATGGATGAGTTGACAATGTCACAACTTAGTCATAAAATGCTGAAACAATAAAGTGGATTGCATCTTCAGGTACACATTCAATACACTTCTGGATGACATGGTTTCCATTTTGATCACGTACACAACGCATAATATGACCATCCAGCTCTGAAACCATTTTAGTCTGCTGATCCAGATTAACAACTTCTATAGCCTAACAGTTAGAAGAGAAAAAGAAGAAGACATGTTACTTTACCATCAAGCCCAATAACATACAACAGCACTAATCATTTGCAGCACAATAAGTCAAAATATCTCCCCCAAACACAAAATGAACAACTGCATATGAATAGGTGGAACCAGATAAGATTTGTATGCCTCCATTAAAAGTTCGTACACTCAATATCACACTGTGTTAAGCAATACTGCTGTTCTGACATAAAGAAAATGAAATATTAAGTAATGAGGTTTGTATAAAATCCCTATGCAGTGAACCATCTTAAACAACAGAGTAACTGGCAAGTTTTATCTCATAAGATATACGTTAGCTAATAGTAATGGTTTTAACAGAGTGCCCTAGCAACCCTACAAAGGATATGTGACACATGGACACTGACACACGACACAACACAGACACTGCAACACAGTCCAACATAAGTGTTGAAGAAATGTACAACACAGACACAGATCCTTTTCTGAAGTGTTCATTCTTCATTCTTGAGAGAGCCATATGTTGACAGTTCCTGTAACAGTTGGGGGAATGTTGGTGTGACATTTGCTCAACCTTCCACATAAACCATAAGATTTGAAATTATTGGTCTCCGTAGCAAATTTCAACTTTACAATCTCAAGTTCATTACAGAATTGTGAAACACATAAAGACAGCCAGGAGGCATCATTAATAAAACAATTATAAGGTGAAGAAATTGAGGAGCAAAACTTCTGGATAACTCGGCAGCCATACATTTGAAGACTTAGGGTCAACACATGACAAGTAAGCTGGTCAGCCAGTTCTCTTATTTGAGTTGCTGTTCCATGCTCAAAAACCTAAACGGGAAGCAGTATAAGTTAGCCATGTATAAGATTCCATTTAAGAGCTATGTAATCATTTCAAAGCGAATATCAAAGGAAAAATGTAAATATAAATAAAAGAATAAATTACCTTCTGAATAACATAATTACCAAAGACATCAGTCATTAGGGAAAGGGCCTGTGGCATGATTTCATGGAAAACGATGTTTATCTCTTCCATCGAGGCTGTTTCAAACTTTTTTTTTTTTTTTTTGGACAGAGAGGAAAACTACGAACAAAAAAATCACACCGAAATACTCCTGGGGCAAGCTACCCCTGATCTATCTCTCAATAACAGCCACTCACACCCAATAGATGGTGAATTGAACAAAGTAATGCCCTGTGGCAAATTATGCGATTCTGTAGCAAGCCAATCTGCTAAACTGTTGGCTTCCCTGTATATATGCACTATTTGAACCTCCCATTGTTGTTCTATCAATTTCCTTGCAAGCCGGACCAACAGGGCACAGGGGTGAGACTCCGGAACCCTTTGCTCACCAATTGAGTTGCCAAGAGGGAATCACTCTCCAGTTGGATGCAGCATATTCCTTGCTCCCAAGCCAACCTCAAACTTGTTACAATAGCCCACAATTCTGCTGTAATGACATTAGCATGGCCAATAGTATAGCAAAATCCCAGAATCCACTTTCCTGCATCACTTCTAATAATCCCCTTCCCCCCACAACCTGCTGCTACATCATGTCCAAGAACAGATCCATCAACATTAATTTTATGCCAAGCATTTATAGGAAAATGCCAGTGAATCACAGTTTGTTGTCTATGGTGCTGATTTACTATAGTGGCTGCAAGAGTGTTAGTAGCACACTTCCAGTTCAAAGCCTGTCGTTTAATTGCAGGAATGGTCTCCACTTCATTCATACGTTCTCCACGAAACAACTCTATTTCTCTGGTTCCAGATTTTCCAGCAAGTGATGCCAAAGATGAGGGGCCATTCTTTCTCTGCATTTATATCTCCGATTTTATTCTTCAAATTAAATAACATCCATTCTAGGCTGTTTCAAGTTTTTGTTGAATGAAACGGCTTCCATATTGATCAGCACTGTTTAAGAATGAATATAGAAACAAAAGAGTCAGATATATGTCCAAGGTCAAGAAACAACAATAGTACTATCAGCAATATATCTGAACTCAACAACATGACCTGCAATTTCTGAAAGTTCAAAACAATTTGGTTTTATTACTTTTAAACTCATCCAACAAGGAGGATGCATAATTCTCATCCAATTTACTGACAGTATCTGAATGCCAAGTTCCCATGAAACCCCCAGCCACATTCCTCATCCCAGATAAACGTATGCTCCTCTCACTGTGCCTCATAGGACTAACTGATCCAAGAAGAGAGCTCAGGTAAAGGGAACCAGCCAATGGACTTCCTGGATATGACAACCCCAGACCAAAAGCTTGATTTCCATAGTAATTATGGTTCAAGCTAGCAGACTTACTAAGGTATGGAACAGCAAATTGTGATTATGACTTCACATAAACTTGTTTGAGGTCAAGTAAATCTAATGAATTATTTATACATTCCTTTTTTAATGCTGGCTCATTCAGCGCTGCAACCTGTGCAGCAACTTCACCCGATCGTAAGTATTCAAGACAAAAAGGATCCATCAAGGGCACCTAATGAGTACTACTGGCAGCATGATTTCCCACCCTGCTTGCATTTTGTAACTCTGATGCCACCAACAAATTTGGTCCAACAGTTGCACCTCCTCCCAATCCACCAACACCATTTTCAAAGAAAGGAGGCAAATTAACACTCCCAGTCTGACTTGCCATCATGGGCAACAAAGAAGAATTAACGGCATAACCAGTCAAGCTAAAGTTTGGGTGTGAGTTAATTATGCCATACGGATTCTGATAGTGATGGGGTAAGCTTCACCTGCTAGTAAGAGTTGGTGTAGAAGGTCATTTTAAGAAGGAGTTAACAGAAATTCCAGCAGCTTTATGAAGTTTTAACTGCTCGTTAGCATATACTGAAGAGTTATTCAGATCCAAACCAAAACAATTGCTTTTATTCACTTTCAAATGAGAGCCTTTTGTCAATTGGGGAGCAGAATGAAGCTGAAAAGGCAAGGGTTCAGGCTTGTTTAGGTATGATTGATGGTTGATATCATGAATATAATCAGGTGCACTTTGCCTTGATGACTGGGGATGTTTCTCATCATCTACTTTACCATTTGCGGATAGATTCATGCCAGCCAAAGCAGATACCACATCTGTAGGCTCACTTAAATGAGTTTTGACCACCGGAACTCCTTTTATCCATAGAGCAGGACCACCCTCCCCAATGGGTGGAACGCAGGCACTTGGAGCTCTAGCTAGAAGTTGAGAGTCAGGTGTGGTGCTCCTTGACAAGGAGGCTCCTAAAGCAGAAGCATAAGTTTGAGAAGCTGAGCCACCAAGATTTTGAACAGAAGACATTCCCTTTTTATTTCCACTAGAGTGCAAAACATCTACATCTGCCAATTCTTTATGCAAATGAGCAAAATGAGTTTCTACGTTTTCAGCTATGTCATCAAATGCATTACAGCTAGCTGGAGAAGGAGGGTGCTTAGGGACAGATGCTGCAGCACCTGCATTATTTATCTCATCCTGATTTGAAAAAATGGCGCAGAAACAGCAGAAGCAATATGAGCGAGCAAGATGATAAAATGAGAAGTAAGCACAAAATTGCTGATAGAAAATAATACTTAGCTCATGGTCACAAAAAATATAATAAAAATACTTTTACAGCAAAAATTATTAGTGAGGAAGAACGAAGAATTTCAATCTCATAAAAACCTAGTAAGTGCATCCTCGTAATATATCTGCCAGAGAAGAAAATAAACACTATAATAGAAATAGGTTAAAGCTAGAGGGACTTCAAAGTCTGCTTAAAGATATGAATAGATTGTCAGCAACACCATCTGAAAAATATCATTCGGAGGAAGAAATCAGTAAATAAAACGGCTGATTTCCCAATCTTAATCAATCTATAAATGCTGCCTAATTACATATCAGCTCAACAAAAGAAGAACATCATTACTTTAGTATATAACATTGGACAAGTTTGTTATACATTGCTTTCCATCTAATGAAGACAGTATCAGTCTCATACTTCTGCCCCTTTACCTTTACAGCAAAGACAGTATGGAAGTAGGAAAGAACCATGAAAGAAATTGTTGTTATGGAAGAAAGAAGAGAGATTCACTACAGAGACTCCCCACCTCAGAAAAATTAATAGATTAAAGCAATCCAGTTAGAAGCAGCACGCTAAAGAGGATAGAAGCAAACAAGTCATAGTTCTGCAATACTCTTCTAAAAGCTCACCTGAATTAACTCTGCAATGCTCTTCTGCCTAGCAACCCAATCAGCCCGTTGCCATCCCACTCCGCCGCACTCTTTTTCGTCTTGACACCATTATCCTCTTTCCCATCAAACCTCGGATGTACAGAGAAGAGCGAGCCATCTCCATCACCACCTGTACTCACTTTCCTCATATCCCCAGTCCCACCACTCAATCTCTGAGTGAAACGCCAATCCTCTTTTGAAACCAATGGCGGCGGCAAACGTGGGTTTAGATTCACATTCGAATAGTAATAATTTACATAAGCTGGATCAGCCCGAACTCGGCTTCGCTGATAAAACTCCTTCCGCCACTTTCGCCAAAACCCGTTATCGCTGAAGCATCAAACAACCCACCAGCTGCACTGAGCGACCCTTCAACGGTGGGTGGCGGCGACCCTTCAACGGTGGGTGGACTCCAATACATACCGAGCTCCCTTTCTCGCTCACCTGCTTCTTGCTGCCGCCGCTGATCACGAATCAAAATGCCCAAATCTTCACCACAGTTAGGGTTTTGGAGCATTGATCGAATCGCTACATCTGACATCATCTTCGAAGAGTAACTATCGGTGACCATCAGAAATAAAGATTAAGCTCAGTGAACAAAACGCATCGTAGCTATAAAAAGACTGAAACTTTGAGTATAGAATCAGCTAAAAACCGTTGAAGTATGAACATTATTCTCACTAACGCTACAAAAAGTTTATTCTTTTAGGATTAATACGTCGACGATAGACGATGGTTCTCCCATCTTCATGTTAGGAGAGAAACGGAGCAGTGACCGCGGGTGGAAAGAAGGGGAGGTATAAGCACAATGCTGAAGCGATATTAGCCGTTGGATGTGAAAGGAACGGTCCAGATTGATTCTTGGAAGATTTGTTATTACATGAAGTTTTAAGGTTTTATAATGTTCAGATTTAATGCTCCTTAACGCTAAGGCGTCGGTATTTGGGTATTTATTTTTTTTAATTATGTTCTAAGATTACCGTATTTTAAGTTTTATACACAAAGCTTTGTGCGGTTTGTCACGAATGCATGACAAAATCTTACATATATGCGTTTGGAAAAAGTAAACTTATACAATTGAGTTTATTAATATTTTAAAAAATATTTTGTAAGAAAAATTACATAAAACTTCTTGCATTATATATCAAGTACAAAAATTATCTTATAGTTTTGATTTGATCAATTAAAACTTTACACTTTATAATTTATATAAATAATTTTTAATCATTTAAAATCATTAAAAGTTTACATTAAAGTAACTAAAAACCATATGTCATTTATTGCTAGATTATTACTTATAAATTCTAACGACATGTCATCTATGCTAAACTTCTATTTATAAATTTTAAACCACATATCATTTTTAGTTGACTTAATAAAAATAATTAGAGGTTATTTATATAAATTATAAAATATAAAATTTTAATTGATCAAATTAAAAGTGTAAAGTATTTTTTATCCTTGAGATATAGTGCAAAAAAATGTTATATAATTTTTCTATTTTATAATGTTTATCTTATGTTTAATAGAGATTTTATATAAGAAAAAAAATTATTTATTAAAGATTATTTGTAAAAAATTTATTTATTTTGATATTTTTTAAAACATTAGTCTTTATTGTTAAACAAAAAATATTTTAAAAAAATTGTGATAAGTTAAATTTAAAGTATATGATCTTTTATGAAATTTAGAGTAAATTATATTATTTATTCATAAAATTTGTTTACATAATAATTTATCATAAATTTAAATAAATATTATATTATTTATTTTAAAATTTTATTTTTATAATAATTTGTTTTAAATTTAAATATATATTATACTGTTTACTTAAGATTTATTTATTATAAATACTTAATTTTATTTAAAATTTTAAAAATAAATCAAAAATAAATTTTAAAATTTTTTTATCTAATTATAAATTTATTTTACTTAAAAAATAATTTAATAAAGATAAAAATATTTGAAGATACTTTTAGACTAAGTGTTAGTAAATTGTCCTGGGTTTTCATTTTAAATTTATTTTTAATTTTTAATTAAAATTAACAAAAACAAAAAATAAAAAATAATTAATCAACCAAGGGAAAGTGGCTGGGACGGTGGTCACAGAGCTACCTGATGACCATACTCAAGTGCACCGCCCCTTTGCACAGTGAAAACAGAAAAAGGGGTGGTCATGGGTGGCTTCAACAGGCACAGGGTGCAGAGAAAGGGAACGGAGTAGATAGGTTAAAGGGTCACTTCGGAACAGAGGGGAGAACGGGGCGCAAGAAGAGAGCCAACGTAGGAATCAAAACAGAAACAGGGGAAGGATACTGGCTGGGGGATACAAAAATGTAATCGGGCACTTGAGAGAAAGGGAGACTCCAGGGAGAAAACAGAGGAAGTCCAGGGAACAGAGGACAAAAAAAAGAGGAGTAAGCAATAGGAGGGAACTTCAATGAGAGCACCTGCACAAAGACCCCACTCTCTCAGATTGCACTCCCACATCACACACATTTATTGACTTGAACACATACACACAGTGAGTAGTGAAGAAGCTTGAGGTTCCCGCCGGAGTGCCAAGACCATCTCCACGCTGTCCCAGTGACTATTGAGCAATTTTTGGGAAGAGTAAGGCACTCAGGTACCGTGCTCTGTTTCTCTTCAATGAGCTTGGGTTATTTTTCTGTTAAGGCTAGCACCCCTTTTCTTAAGTATGTTGGCTTGGTTTTGGTTTTTTGACTTGCTGGGTTCTGGATATTCTAAACTTCTTTGCACCGCTGCTCTTCCTGTTTGAGAGGAGAAGGAGAGAGCCTTTTGCTTCCTCTCTCCCTGTGCTGTAGCATCGGCGGATGTTGGCGATGCTGCAGCAGCCCTTGCAGCCATGTGCAGCAGCCGCTGGCCTGTTGGGCACGGCTGCGCTGCATGGAGAGGGAACGAAATCCCTCTTCTTTTCGACATGCTGGAGAAGGTGAACTGTAGTTCATCGTCTCTTTTTTAAGTTTTATATTCGTAAGATTTTCCTTTAAAAAAAACTTCTTTGAATAAATAAAATTAACTCCATGATTGGTTTCTGCCTTTCCTTTTTATTTAATTTGAAAATTTTTGGGAATTAGATTACTGAAAGTTTAAAAATTTAAGAGTATTTTTTGTATAAATATTTTAAAAAATAAAAAATTTGTAAAAAAATAAAATGAGTCCACAAAGTGGTTTAATATTTTTTTACTTAATTACGGAAAATTTTAGAAATAAAATTAAAGAAAGTAGAAATATTTAAGTATATTTTTTTGTGTAAAATTTTTTATTTATTCAATTTTTTCAAATTAATAAAAAAGAATCTTTTAAATTTTGGGGCAACCGCGGTTGGGTTACGTGGAACCCAATCCATGGCTCCCCATTTTGATAAAAGACAAAATTTAAAGAAAAAAAAAGGGGGGTATGGTCACGTCTAGGGCGACCACTCCATGAAATAAATAAATAAGAAAAATGATGCATTTATATATTTTTATTTATATTTTTTAATTTTAATTAAAATATATTTTTATTTAAATTTTAAAAATATGATCTTATTACAATAAACAACTTAAAAATAACAAAACTTATATAGAAAGGGGCTCACTGCAGTTTTGGGCTTTTTTAAGCCCAAACCGAGGCTCTCTTTCGGTTTTGTCCCCATGGATTTCTTTTTTTTCTTTTTTAAAAGAAAGTCAACAAGAAAAAATGAGCAATGATTAAGTTTTCTTTTTTGGTTCAAGCTAAATTTATCTAAGCTTAAGTTTGATGTTAATGCTTTATTCTAAATTGCTTGCTCATATTACTTTTATCCCAATTGATTCTTTTGCCTATTACATTCTTCTTTTTAAATTTTATAAAAATCTTAAAATCTCCAAAATTCCTATTTGACTTTCGTAAATGAAAATACTTTATGAGATTTACAAGATTTATCTAAAATTTAAGGAAGGGGTGAAAATCTTGCAATTAGCTCTTCCATAACTCTTATTTCTTTGTCCCAAGTAAATTTCAAAATTCTTAATCTTTTTCAATAACAATTATTAGAGTTTAATAAAATAACTGCAATTAATTATTCTTGAAGGTGATAATATTATTAGTCTTATCAAGAGATTGACAAAACTATTCTAACATGATCAAGAGACTTGACATTCTTTTAATCCTTCTATCATTTGAAACTTCAAGCCCTAAATCATTATTGATCGCATTTATTAGTTGGAGTCTAATTAAATGATTGCAGCTAATTATTTCAAGGATAATTATATTATGCGCCTCACTAAGAGATTGACAGGACTCTTCTAACATAGAATCTTATTATTTTTAACCCTTACCAACCCAAAATTTAAATTTCTAGATCATTCTTGTGACGTTATTAGTTGAAGTCAAGTAAAATGACCATACTTAATTATCCTGAGGCTAATCACACTATGAGTCTTGCCAAGATATTATTGAGGCTCCTCCATCATGATTATTAATGCTTGTTGGTCATATCCCTTAAAATTCAAAAGTACCTTTGACAACCTTAGTTAAGCTAGGCAATCATTTTTCATGTAATCTTAGATAAATCAAGCATTAAATTATCCTTTTCACAAAAATAGTTAAATGTCACTTATTAAATGGTATTAATTAAAGATCATACTTGATCACGGCAAACTCATAGTGAGACAATTAATAAATCAAAAATAAAATATATTTTTGTTAAAATTAAAGCACAGTTTTAACATTAAAAAAGTAATAAAATATTAATGTGGTATCAAAAGGGCACTATAAAGGTGCTAATACTTTTCTTACATGTAATTAGCCCGCAAACTCAGTTTCTATAACGCATATTGTATTTTTTGGTGTTTAGTCTTATCATTTAAAATTAAATTAGTGGTGACTCCAATTTTTCAAATTCTAAAAAAATAAAACCCATTTTCTAATCAATTTTTCATACCTTTCCTTTTGATTTTTAAATTACATTTTTTAGTCACCACTCCACATCACAATGCTGACATGTATATGACAATCCACCCAAATTTAAATAAATGTTACACTTTTTTATATTAATTAGTTAATTAGTATAAATATAAATATATTCTAACATAATATTCTTTCTAACCATGGTTAAATCATTATATTTACTTATTTATAATTAAATAATATTAAATTACATTATTTTTTATTATTTTAAATGCTCTTATAAGTTGTTTGATAAAATTTTTTATGAGAGAATTTATACTAATATTTAACTAATAGTTATACTCTCATAAGTGTACAAATGCCAACACTTCACAAAAAAGTTATTTATTTGTACAACTTATATAAATGCTTTAACTCTTAATATATCTGAAAATAATTTAAGCTACTTGTAAAATATGTATTCAAAAAATGATAGTCAAAGATTGATCTATTATACATATTATGAATAATTATTATTTATATACATGTTTAAATTTGAGATGAACTATCATATAAGTAAACTTTAAATATAGACAATGTAATATTTATTTAAATTCGGGATGAACTGTCATATAAATAAGTTTTAAAAGTAAAAAATATGACATTTATTTAAATTTAGAGTAAACTATTATAAAAACAAATCTCAAAGATAATCCATATAATTTATTCTAAAATTCAATTTATAAAAATAAAAAATTATCCGTATTTTGTGATTTGCACGTAAAATGAATATTTTTATTTTGCTTGAGATTGGGAAGAACGTAGCTATAGTGCTAATATGCATTGCTGTTGAAGAATTTGAATGGAGAACTTTTCTCAATTGCCTAGGGGGATCTCTTGTGAGATTTTAGTAATGTGAATTTGTATTAGAGTTATGCAACGATGGGAATAATCCTGATGGTCTTTTCCTGTAAGCATGGGATGTAATTGAATCAAATTTAAATAAATATTATATGTTTATAACTTGTTTATTCGATTTTATTAAAGTTTAAGTGTTTATTGAGTTTGGATAAATAATTGATTAATTATTTATACTTAATTTTGATTAGTTTAATTCTTGTTTGAACTTGGTTTAATTAGTTTATGAAAATTAATAAAATAAAAATAACTATAACAATAAAAATATAAAAATATCAATTATTACTATAAATTATAAGTTTGATAATATACATTATTCATTATTATATAAACATTAAAATATTGTTCAACCTTCAGATAGAATAAATTGTTAATATTTAATAATAAAAGTCTAAATATAAACTATTTTTTTTAAAAAAAATGTTAACAAAACATTTATAAGAAGTCTATCTCAGCCTTGATATCATTGCTTATTCACACTTAATTATATTAAAAACATATTCATATACAATAAAATATTAACTTACTATCAATTTTTTCTTAATTCTGTAAATATTTTGAAACGTTTTACTTCTACAAAGTAACTCTCATACAATTTTTGCTCCTAAAAATGATCAATATATCAAGCACAACTTGCACTAAAAGTTAAATTGGATGCAACAATAATAATTGAAATAAATAGTATACATGATGTCATATGTGACAAAATTTAAAACTTCAAGTTATTCACATTCTATCACTCTAATGTATCCAAATGAAATTTTAAGCTTTCCTGACACAAATATAAACACCATCTTCTAAGTAATTAAATATCTAACTCAAATTTGAGATGTTGGATAGTCTCAACACTTCTAATGAAAGTGTCAATTTTTAATATTCCAAACATAATAAATTTCCTTTTCCAAATCTATTAGCATTGCTTGTAGCATCACTCTCTATGTTTTTACATGGTGGTATAGACCTTTTAACATTAATTGTTGTATAAGCATCAAGATACTATTTATATAAGTAATGTGCATTTGAGCTAATTTTTTTTTTGAAATATTTATTTAAAGGGTTAAGAGATAATAAAAAATATAAAATTATAATAAATAATTTATATGAATTTATTTGCTATTCCCATACCTAATCCAACAAGTAAGTTTGTTCAAACTTTTTTATTTATTAATCGAGTTTCTAAATTTTTGTTTAAACTTATTTATGTATTCAATGAATATAAACGAGGTTAAATTAAAATTGTTCACAAGTCAAATAAATCAATGGTAGTTTTTAGCTTTTAAATTTAGAAATTTAGAATTTTAAAATTTAAAATTTAATATAAATTTTAAAGTTTAAAATTTAATATAAATTTTAAAGTTTAAAATTCCAAGCTTTTTAATATAAAATTTCATGAGTTTAGCCTTTAAACAATCATTCAAATAATTGAAATACCCACTCAACTACTCTTTAAAAATTAATATTTTTAAAATTTTGTAATATACTTATGTATTCTATTAATTAAGCTCCACAGCTAATTCTTCCTAATACAGAAGATGCACTTAACCTATCCTTTCTGAGAAGTATTCCTTAATTCAGTTCATATGGGTTAGGATTGCATATCCCTTACCCTTTTTCAATAACTCCTTGAAAATTCTGCAATGGCACTGCTGCTGTCAGTCCCTGTTTCAAATCTTCATTATAGATGCAGAGGATAATAATAAGAATTTAGGGAAATAGATACTGAGATGATCTGCAGCATGAGAGTGTTAGTAGGTTGCGTGTGACTCTGCAAATTAGAAGGACAGAGAGTTAATTCTAAGATAAAATTGGAGCTGTAGAGAATAGAATAAAGTATAATAGTTAATATATGAGATAGATTTGTATAACGAAAGCAGCTCTCAAATTCGCGTTGCTGAAAGGCAATGTGTCTCAACCAGATTCCTCCAGAGAGTGCATTAATTATTTTGACAGTGGGCTTAATGATCCCAATCGATCCATAGTCTTTTGCAACCCAATCCAGGAAGCAATACAGTTTAGCTTCTCGGCAAATTTGGGCCCATTTGTGAATATGAAGCATAAAAGCTGCACTCATTTTATAAAAAAAAAAAAGCTCTTATTCTTACAGATTTAACTTAACTGGGGATCTACATAATTAATGATCCATAATTTTTTTGAGTTTTTAGTAACTCTTTTTAAATGTGAGTACCTTTTAATTAAAAAAAAATTTTTACTTATATATAAGTAGCGTGTGCAAATAGTTGACACAATAATAATTAGTTACATCTTAGATGATATTGGGATTCGTCTTTATTGAGAAAAGTTTACCATTCAACTTTTGTCTTGAACAAGAATTAATTCTCTTAAAACTATAGAGATACTTCTAACAACCCAAAAAAAAGAAAAAAAGCTTGTGAACTTATTATTACTTTCTTTTTGCTTAAAATATGGCACTTACTTAGCCAATAATAATTAATTGTACATAATTTTTCACTAAATTTTACTTTCGATAACACTTTTATTTTACTCTTCTTCATCAATTTTCAGTTAACTTGGTCATAATCACCATTTAACACAGGCTATATATATATCACCAATAGTTTCCTTTGAGAGAATTTTGTATGTGATCGATCAGTTGGTGCCTCAGCTGAATTTATATCAGATGCAATTAAGTGTGTATATAAATTAAGTGCTTTTGCAAGTCTAAACCTGTTTAATGTTAACGACGTTGATTACTAAAGAGAGCTTTTCATTTAAGCTGCGTCTAGTTTTATTTCAATATTAAAACTCTAGCTTTTTGTAAATCAAAGTGACATATAGCTTATTTAGTTTGAATGGGTTTTTCATTTAAAGATGAGATATGGGAGCACGCAAATAAGTTTTGATAGTTAGGGATAGCAATGCACAAGCCTCCAAATAGATAAACGCATCAATTAGTCAAAGGTGGGCCATAAATCTTCAGAGGTTGTATAAATTCATACGTAATCACTGGAACTGGCATTGTCTAAGACAAATTAAGAAGCAAGTCATTAGATTTTTGAATTCAAATAAATAAATACATTTTTGTCAAAATATGGCACTTAGTCAATAATAGCACTTTTAAGAAAATCTGTTGGCCTCCCTCAACCATGAAAACTCTTATTTCTACCATATATTTATATATATATATATATATATATATAATATGAATTAGAGATATTAAAGTGGAGTGACTCGGCCGCAATGGCCCTCAATCAATTTAGATGAAAGCAATAATAATCTAACTAATTCAATAAGTCAGTCATTATTTACACGTAAAAATTTTTATAGGCCCACTTACAATTTTGTGTGTGAAGTAATAGAGGGATCTAGACACAAAAATAATATAAAAAAAATAAATCTCATATATTAAATTATAAAAAAAATCATCAAAATTAAAATAAGAAAATAAGATGACCCAAATATATATATAAAGTAGTGTATATATTTAACTCAAGTGTGGGAAGCACACAAGGGTGGTGCAACTGTAAATTTGTATTACCTGAAATAGAGTATACGTTGGCATTCTTCTTACCTTTTGGACCAAAACTAGCAGAAGGGCTCGCAATACTTTATTCTCAAAAGTTTTTTCAATATTTATATATTAATTTTCTAACCAAGATTACCTACTTGAGAGATCAATGTTTTCCAAAACAATATAACCGTAAGGAAAATAATATTATTATATATATAATATTGCAAAATGGAATTAATATTGAACACAAGCAAATTTAGTCACCGGAGGTTGAGCAACCCTAATTATTAGTAAGTTGCGAGAAAAGTCCCTGGAATGATTTTCTGACCCACTTTTAATTCCTGTTTCTAAGCTTTCCCATGACCACCAAACATGTTGCTCTTTTTTGTTTTGGCTACTTTGAGCAGCAACATCTATGTTTCTTACCCACTTTGACTTTACTAAAATTTGGTTCATCAAAATTTGGTCCATCATAGAATTGAAGAGATTTGTTTAGTGCACAAACGTTATCTGATGTCTCTTTAAGGACAAGTTTTTTTTTTTTTTATGGGTTAAAAAAGATTAGTTTTTAAATGAAAAACATTTGAATATTTTGTAATAAATTTTTTTAATGGCCTTCACTTGTGTCCATATATAACACGTTGCTAGCCATTAAGAAAACCATTTAGAAAATGATGTGTCATCTTTTTGTGGATGACCTTAATCCACATGATATCATCCATTGCCTTCATTCAAAGCTTTGATAAGCTAACATTATTATTGGATTTATATATTTTTCGTCAAAACAACATCTTTAAGTCATCGGTTCCTTAGGCCTTGCAGCCAGACAAAAAGAGAATCGTACGTGTGTACAGGCGAATTCCACAACAATGCAATCATCCAAAAGGAGATAGACAAACTTCAATTATTGGGATACTTTTTTTCAGGGGCTGAGAGAAAAAAGAAAAATAGACTGAATAATTACACTAAAAAATTTACTAATATTAAGTTTTAATTATTTATAATTTTTTATGTATAAATTTTTAAAAATTTTCATAGTTACCTAGACTCAGATTTTTGTTATCGTTAAATTTAAATTAGTATATAAATTAACATAATAAAATATTGATGTGATTTATATACGCATTTATATATGATTTATTGACAAAAAAAAAAGGAGCATAAGCTATTTCGAAGAAAATGATTTAAAAGATCATCATGGATTCATCGCTCATGCCCTTAAAAAAAGAAGGATATTTTGTATTAATTAAATTTAAGTGTAAAAAAGAGAAATAAAGAAAGAATTATCAAAGTAAAAGGATATAAATCCTTAATGAAGTATGTATATAATATATGGACAATAGTACTTACAAGTGTACAGATTACATCATATAGGTATGTTTTATAATCATCAGAGATCAATTGTTAATGTTTATTACAATACATTAATAGGTATCAATTTTCTTTTTGTGACATATGTAGATATATGTAAATATTGCGTTATTCATACGCATGAAAATCATTGCTCGTATTATATCATTAAATAACAAGTATTTTAATACCATAAGCTACTGCATACTTTTTTAATGGTTCGTAACCTATATAGTTATTAGACACCAATTTTAGGTATATGAAAATTAGGCGTACTGATGATTTCTCCCCTGCCAATACCTTATTGGTTAGTGACCCACAGACTTTATACAAGCAAACGAGGAATCCACCAGTTGTTGGGGTTAAGTAATCAATATTTGCCTATAATAACGTGGCGTATAAAATCTCAATTCTTCACGCCTGTATCCACATTCCACCCAAAAGCACAGGGTGAGCAGCCAAAAAATAAAAAAAGAAAAAAGAAAACAGGAAAAGTGTTTATATATAAACCGGTAGTTGTAAACTGATGAACTGCCTTAGTCCCAAATCATCAGAGAGAGCTAGTCAAATTTCACCCGCCCAATTCATTCGTCTTATGGTAACCATAAAACCCGTCTCATCCTAACACCAACCCAGAGCAGAACATTTTGATACCTCAAGAATTACTCTGACACGTACTGAAATATATATACCAGAAAACAGCAAGTCGATCTGTTGTACAAAAAGGGTAAATTAATTAATAGTATTCAAGCACACACGTCCTAAAATGGAGTCTGTTGTTTCTGAGCTAGAAGGCACGCTTCTGAAGGACTCCGATCCCTTCTCCTATTTCATGTTGGTAGCATTTGAAGCATCGGGTTTAATTCGTTTCGCGGCGCTGTTGATTCTGTGGCCTGTAATTCGGTTGCTGTACATGGTTGGCATGAGGGACGCAGGGCTTAAGCTTATGATCTTTGTGGCTGTGGCTGGGGTTCCGGAGTCTGAGATTGAGTCGGTGGCCAGAGCAGTTTTGCCGAAGTTCTACATGGATGATCTTGACGTGGACGCATGGAAGGTGTTTAGCTCCAATGACAAGAGGGTTGTGGTCACTAAGACGCCTAGGATTATGGTGGAGAGGTTTGTCAAGGAGCATTTGCGCGCTGATCAAGTCATTGGGAGCGAGCTCTCCATCAACAGGTTTGGATTGGCCACAGGGTTGGTCAAAGGTGACTCAATTAATACCCTTTCTGAAAGGCTTGCAAAGCTCTTTAAAGGAGAGGCACCCACTTTGGGTTTGGGAACACCCACTAGTTCTCACGCCCATTGTTCTTCATTGCATCTATGCAAGGTGAGCCACATGACTTCTCTAGAGAAAACTAAATTAAATTAAATTAGAACCATAGAAAAATTGGAAAAGTTTCAAGTTTCATTTTTTGTGAGATATGTATTTTATGTGTTTCACTTACACATGCAGGACCAAATGCACCCACCATTTGTGACAGACCCAAAGTACGAGCAACAGTTGCTCCGCCCTCTCCCGGTAATCTTCCACGACGGCCGCCTGGTCAAACGGCCGACCCCTTCCACCGCCCTATTAATCCTTCTATGGATACCTTTGGGCATTTTACTTGCGATAATCCGCATCATTGTGGGTTTGATTTTACCCTTCTGGGCCATTCGGTACACGTCAAAATTATTTGGTGGCAAGGTCATAGTCAAGGGGAAACGCCCACCGCCAGTTTCTAGTGGCAACTCCGGCGTGCTATTCGTGTGCACTCACCGGACTCTTATGGACCCAGTCGTCCTCTCTACTGTGCTCCAGCGTAAGATTCCGGCAGTCACATACTCCATTTCCCGGTTATCGGAGATCCTGTCACCGATCCCCACAGTTAGGTTAACAAGGGTAAGACATGTTGATGCAGAAAAAATCAAACGTGAATTATCTAAGGGCGATCTGGTAGTGTGTCCCGAAGGAACGACTTGCCGTGAACCTTTTCTTTTGAGATTCAGTGCCCTTTTCGCGGAATTAACTGACCGAATAGTGCCGGTGGCCATGAACTACAGGGTAGGCTTCTTCCATGCAACCACCGCTCGAGGCTGGAAAGCTTTGGACCCCATTTTCTTCTTCATGAACCCAAGGCCAGTGTATGAGGTTACTTTCTTAAACCAGTTGCCGGCTGAAGCAACCTGCTCGTCCGGTAAAAGCCCGCATGACGTGGCGAACTACGTGCAGAGGTTATTGGCAGCGACGCTAGGGTTTGAGTGCACCAATTTCACACGGAAAGACAAGTACAGGGTTTTAGCTGGGAATGATGGAACAGTGTCTTACACTTCAATGGTTGATCAGATAATGAAGGTGGTGAGCATTTTCAAGCCATTTTTGCATTAAGATTTACTGTAAAATTTTCTTCAATAGCATTATTTATATCATCCTGCAGGGTGCCTAGTGTATTAAATATCATAAATTTGTGTGTTTTTTTTTCAACCTGTAAATTTGTCTGTTTGGATTCTTTTTGGTATTGGCATGCATTATTATTGTTACATAAATTTAATAGTATGGCTACTGTTGATTGATTTCCATCTCTTTAATCTTAATTAGTCATATGATTCATATTCTTTGATTGCCAACTATTTCGTTACCCATGAAAGTTCAATATTTTTCTTAATTTTCAAACAAATAAAAAAAGAAAGTTCGAAAACAACAATCATATGACATTTTGAGAAAAAACGAAAAAAAAAAAAAAACATAAAGGTTTTGGGAAGATCAGTTTAACTGATGCAGCTACGACAATGAGTTCCTTATGAGCTACGTCTCCGTGAACCTATACAATGACAAAAAATGTCGCAACATAATGTGCAAACTATATCT
This sequence comes from Dicorynia guianensis, assembly GCA_037013595.1. Lineage (NCBI taxonomy): Eukaryota > Viridiplantae > Streptophyta > Magnoliopsida > Fabales > Fabaceae > Dicorynia > Dicorynia guianensis. The sequence continues at coordinate 13,949,192 of JASUAB010000002.1, read as the reverse complement.
CTTGTTACTATTAGTGGGCGTTTGAGAGGGTTCTTATGAGTTTCTTAGGAAACTCAGCATTAAAAAGAAGCTTTTCCATGTTTGGTACAAAATTTTTTATATAGTTTCCGAGTTAATCAAATTTCTCTTGGTATTTAGTTTTCCGCAAAACACAATAAACTTATTCACAACTTAATACAAGAACTTTCTAGATTCTCTCTCCCTAGCTTCATATATTTTTCAATGGAAAAAATTAACCTCTATCTGCTGATACCCTAAATTGCAAGAGTCGTTTATTCATCTTCATCTCTGTTCTTTCCCTATCCGCATCTTCTTCGTCAAATCCGTCCACAAAGGAAGATATGCCTTCTTTTTTTTTTTTTTTTTTTCTGTTTGTTGTTCCCTCTGTTTCCATTTTCCATTAGCTTCTCTGTTCAAATCCGTCCTTGTATATATGGTGTTGTTTAATGTCTTACAATGAAAGGAGAAGCCAGACAGCTGATTGTATATACTAGGTTTGATACCACTTGCCATGGCGGTGCATATATACATATATTTAAAAGACCCAATTTTGATATGGTATGAAATTAAAAAAAATTATTATATGCACTGTATAAGCACTAATTGTTCGTGGTAGATAACCCGTAGCTGTAGCTTTGACTTTCGTTGTTGTAGATATATATAACCAAAGGTGAGACATGAACATCATCCTCCCCATTAAAGAAACAACACATAATTCATTGGGGATACTACTTTCAGGTACAATGTGCATATACGCATAACTTACAAATTAAAAATTATCTTTTTACAAAGAAAAGTGCCAACCTTTTACATATATTATTTAAAGTTTGTTACGAAAACGAGTGACTTTTTTTTTTTTTTTTCTAAATTTTCATAATTTTTGTTTAAAACTATATAACTTCAGGCATCATGAAAGAAGAAGCCAATTAATAACTGTTTGAATACAATGGAAATCTTAAGTCTCTTATGTTGTACATTTCGTCATTAATACTCAATTATTACAGGTAATAATATTTCGTATAAATTAAAATAGTACAAATGTTATACAATTTCTTATATTTTTTTTCTCTCTTTCTCTTTTTTCTAAAAAATATCTCAGGGTGTACCCTCATTGCACTTTGATTTTATATACAACTTGTATTATCCATTATCACCTATACACAAAAATTTTGTGGACCTTTTCTTCTGGATGAATTCAATAATGGCACAACCATTTATTTGAGTTACATTGAAAAACAATTTTCTAGAACAAAACTATTTCTAAGAACAAATTATGCTTAAATTAGTTTGGGTAAGATTATTATGAAAATTGTTTTGAAAATCATAAATAAGAAATTACATAGAGTTTATTGCTTGTTCGCTAGTCTCTTGTGTTCTTTGTTATAGATAACAGCGTTATGTGAGTTGCAGGTAGAAGTATTCAGTCAAAATAATTATTGAAATATCATTAATACGGAAAATTTCAAATTATTTATAAAATTGTCTCTAATCATTAACAATAAATTAGAAAAGAATTATTGAAAACATATCAACTTGCATTGAAAATAATTTATCAAAAATAAAAAATTAACCTCCCTCTTGTGTGCTTACATCACATTCTGGGAGGAATTAAAAAGGAATCAAAATTGATGGTATATTATAAATTATATAATTTGAATTATCATCAACTTCATTCATTTTTTCACTACATTTTCCTTTATTTACATTATTACCACAAAAAATGACCAACTTCTACCCAAATATTTGAATTTAGTAATTAGTTTCTTATTCTTATGAGGTTAATTATAATTTTAATCATTTAATTGAAATATGTTTATATAAAAATATTATATGATGGTGATACTTCAAAATTTGAGTCACTTATGCTTAGATTTTTACAATGGGCCGAGGTTATGTTATGTCTGAAAAAAAAGTCAATTAAATTGGGTTAAATCGGGTTCAAAAAATTGTCACATCCAACCAAATATAAGTGTAGATTTGGTCAAGTTGACAAATTATGTATATGTTTTGAGTGTTCAATTTGGGTTTAGGTCAAATTCAAGTCAAAATTTTTAAAAAAAATAAATAAATAACGCGAAACTCACCTAATGTATATACTAAGAGGGTAACGAGTTAGGTCAGGTTGACCTTATTTGCACACCCCTACTCATATTAATGTTGTTTCTTGAAATTTATATACATAATCTTTAATTAGTTTCAAATTATAAAATGACCTCTTTTAACAATGTAAATTTACTTATAAAATAGGGGTCATTATGAGGTACCCTTTGTTTATGGTCAAGGTACCAGTATCAATGTTGTTAGCAAATGAGATTTTGACATATAGATATGTTAACTTGACAACCTTAATAACTAATATGACTAGACAACCTTAATAACTAATTTAACACGCATACTTGTGTTTTATTTTGTCACTTTTCTTTTTTTTATTTTAACATAAATTTTGATGTTATTTCTTTTCTCTTTTCTCTCTTCAATTTGATATGCATCCCCATATCTTATTTTATTCACTTTTCTTTTTTTAGTTTAACACACATCTCTATGTCCTTTTTAATTTTATTTCTCTAGCTTAACACTCATTCCCGTCCATTTTTTTTCTTTATTTTGACACATATCTCTATATTCTATTTTTCATTTTTTTCTATCTTTATTTTGACACGTATCTCTATCTTCCATTTTTCATTTTTTTCTATCTGAATACACATACCCATGTCCCTTGTTCTTTATTTCCCTTTCTTCAGTTTGCAAACAAGTTTCAAAGTCACCCATCTCTCATTTTCTCAAACCTTGTGGAGTTGATATATGTACGAAGATGGTTAAATCAAACTGTGAACATTGAATTGATTGAAAAAATTTAAATTCATGTTGGGAAAATGAATGTTTGATACTTTGGTTATATGTGTCACAAGTATGCTTATGTCAATCACTTACGCAAATATTAATTTTCCTGGTTTTGAAGGACTAGATCATTGAGTTGAAAAATATTAATATGTTCATTATATAGATGAAGTTTTGTGATGATGAGATCATAGGAGAATATTTATTTAAGTGATTTGTGCTTCATCTGCCAAAAATATCTAAAACATTGCCCACTGGTGATGCATTCTCTTTTTGTATGAACAAATCTTACTCAAAGAAATGAAAGTGACAATACTTTACTCCTTTTTATTTTTTTAAACAAATCGATTCATTAGGTAGTCAGTTTTATAATTGAATGATTATAATTCTAGGTACCAATCCCCTTAGTCATGCCCATAAATTAGCTTCATATAAAGAAGAGGTTTTTTTTTTTTTTGGGTAAAGGCAAAACCTCTTTCAACGAAGAGGCTTTTATGGAAGGCTTACATAATTTTATAGTAAGTTATTAGATTAGTCTCCCAAAAAATTTAGTAAGTAGAATTCTATAAAATGATATTTGTATAATAAAAAAATTAAAATAGATATGGAAATAATTGAATTATTCCATTAGTAACACGAAGTTACAAACTTTAACATTCTCATAAAAAAAAATTAAAAAGGGCAACTATTAACTAAAGACAATTAACCTAGAAGGAATCTAATTGGGATTAAAAAGTCATTCATTTACTGGAATCAGATCTTCTACCTTCTTCAAAGGAAGAAAGATAGGATGTCTCCCTCTCACAAAAACAATAAGAAGGCAAATAAGAACAAAATATAGAAAAAAAGGTATGCCTTCCTTTCACTTATGTAAAAGGAAGGCAGAGGATCCTATCCTTCATTTACGAGAGTGGAAGAATCTCTAAAGCTCAGCTTTGAGAATTGAAGATAGCTTTTTTAACTTCAAAAAGGTTGAAAAGAAGTGTGGGTGGGTGTAGATAAAGGGAATGCCAAATCTATGGCCATGACAAACAATTCTAAGCTACAGTCCCTTTATAGGACCACAAGCTAATTGATTAATTGGGGAGGGTGTACTTCTACAAGCAATTAGCTAATGCAAATATATGGCAGTGGCATTTCTTTCTTGACTGTGCATCATGTTGGAAACAGTCTCACCTCAAGACAAATCTTGCTAAGAATATGGCAAAAGTGGGCCATGGACGAAGCATGGGGGGCAGGAGCACATACAGTGCAACCACAAATGCTGCCATATTCCTCCCCCACTAACTACTAGTACAACTCTACAAAGACAATAGTAGCATTTCCAATTACAAAAGTGTACTATTAATTTAAACACAAATCACACACAAACAAATATTTTTTGAATATTCTTTTTGCATTAACAAAATCTATAAAGAAAGCTAGAATAATTAAAATGGGAGGAAAGAAGTATCCCACGAATTGAATTTTATAAAAAATTTGTTTAAAATAATTTAATTCATTAAATACTAAAGCTTATAGTCTAAATTATAGGACAGAAGACATTTAATGTTTACGCATATATTTTATAAAATTTTTGTTAAAATTTTGTAGTGGGAGTAACATTATGCGTATGAGCAATGAATATAAAATTTTAAATATTTTTCATAATTGACATTATTTAGATTCTTTTTCTTCTTTAATTTTTTATTTGTAATATTTTAAAAATTAAATTATTTTGTGGGTCTCCATAATTAAGATGAATTTTCAAGTAGATTTTTATAATTTAAAATTATATTAATAATTTCTTATAATTTTCGTTATTTATGTTTTAAGTTCATGCAGTCACTCATTATGACACAATGTAAAAATGTCTAAAGTGTCTAATATAAAGATCTATTTAAAATTTAAGTAAATCCCCATAGTTTTAAACAATATTCAACAAAATCTCCATATTTTGATATAATAATACTAAAATTTTGATACTAACTATAAAAACCTATTTACAATTAGCTATGTAAAATATTTTCATACAATATCATAATAAATAGTGACAACAAAAGCTCAAACTAAAAATTATAAAGACTTATTTAAAAATTTAATTTAACTACAAAGATCCATAAAATAATTTAATCTATTTTAAATTTCAATCACTTTTTTTTTTTTGAATGATCATAGACAATGATATCAATGAAAAAAGTGACAAGAGTGAACAATTTGAAGATACAATGAATATGTCATGCTACTTTTGAATTTTCCTCTTTTGCAAAGTCAGGAATTTAAAAAGTGTAAATATTTGGATCTGTAAGCACAAGTGTATATTATTTGTGTCTTAAACTCATTTAATTTTTAATTCTTATTTATAAAACTTAATGTACTTTCATTCAATCTAATACAAACTATTTTTTAGTAAAATGTTTTTTTTTTGGTACATTTTTTTTTGTAAAATGTTTCCCCCGATTATTGTGTGAATTAAAATGTTCCATTAAAACAGGCCTCTGATCTTTGAAGTGGGGCAGTGTGTGGCACCAACATCCATAATCCATTAATGCAGAATAAGATGGTCGGTCTTCTCATGAAAACTGAAGTTCCGCTAGACTTTACCACTAAAGTAAGGTAATCAGAGTGGTCGATTTATTAGAGTTTATAATTTAATTTATAATTTTAATAAATTAATTTTAAAAAATATTTTTAAATAAACATTTTATAAATTTTATTTATGAATATAAATAATCTTTTTATAAAGGATAATAAAATCATAAAAAAGTATTGTCCGAATTCTTTAGAATCTTATAAATTTAAAAGAAAGTCATACAACTTTAAATTTTATAATTTAACAAAAAATTTAATAATTTTAAATTTTAAATAAAAATTTGATAAAATTTTAGTAATCGAATAATAAGACTGTAAAATGACTAAGGAGCTAAAAAAAGTTTTAGTTACCCGCTGACTCCCGCAAATAATTTGGCAGAGATGAGTTTTTAAAGCTTAGTATCACAAAAAAATGTTACTTTTATAATAATTATATCTTTTTTATAATAAGTTAATATAGGGTATTAATTTATGAAATTTATAGTTAAATTATTAGTTTAAATTTTATATTATAAAAAATTAAATCAAATTAAAATTATAATATAATAAAATGTTATATCACCTATCATTTTTGTGGCTTTTGAATTAACGGGAATAGAATTATGATGTGAAAGCCAAAGTAACCAAACACAGCCTTACACTACAAGACATAAATGCACCCGAAAGAGAGCATTGAGCAAATGATGACGTGTCCGACAACCATGGGTCCACCTCTCTCAAATGCTCATGACCATGTAGGGATTTTTAACTTTTTTTATTTTTAAAAATTAGAGATAAAGTTAGTATGAGTTAAATGTAAAGTTAAAATAAAAATCAATAAAAAAAATAGGATTATAACTTAAATTTTAATATAAAATAAAAATTATTAAAGTGAAAAAATACGAAAATTAGGCGTGAATTCCCCATTTCGCAACGCTGTTTTGGAGCGTGTCGCTTTTTCGGTAATTGCAACTTTTAAAATTTTCTTTTATTTTCTTTGGAAAGGAAAAGCAATCAATTTTTCATTCGTTAACTTTTTTCCTATTAAAAGAAAACTCAAAAATAAAAAAAAAGCCCAATGATCGATTAGAATCTCGCCACGTCACTACACCTAGAACCTCGCGCCGGCTTCTCACAACCGACTTCACTCCCCAACGGCTCATGGTTCAATCGGCTCCGAAATCAAACGCTCTCCGGTCTTCCCGATGCTGAGCAATCCCGTTTTATCATGTACCAGATGTCGTTTTCATATTCTCCCACAGGATCCTGCCACGTGGAGAGAATTGAAAATCGTCGGGTGACACGGTAGACGACGCGGTTTTGCTGTTATCTTCTTCCACGCGACAGATTAATCCCTGTTCGCCTTCGTTGTCTCTGTACCCCAGAAGTCCAAACAGTGAAACGGACCTCTCCCCTTCCCTTTCACATTTGTAGTCTCTCTCTCTTTCTCGTTTCTGATTTTCCTAATGGAAACCTTGACCTAAAGATTCAATTGGATTTTGGTATGAGTTTCCAAGGAAAGATTTGATTTTGAAGTTCAGGACTTTCTCTCTCTGTGTTCCTCTATTGAAGGAGGAAGTTTTAGTTATCCCCTCTGTGAATTTGGGGATAATACTCTCGAATTGAGTTTCGGGTTGGAATACACATGCTGTTGTGAATTTAAATCCTGGGTTCAAATCAAGCTTGGGTTTTTCGAAGAAAGATTGAGAAATTTCTGTGAAAGGGTTGCTGGATCCACATGTCGTCGGGTACGTCTGCGTATTGGTGCTACAGATGCAGTCGACTCGTGAGGTTATGGAGGCAGGAAATGGTGGTTTGTCCTTATTGTGACAGTGGATTCGTGGAAGAGATCGAACAGCCACCCCGGTCTATCCATGCCGATGCTAGACGGGGGAGGTTTCCGGCGGCTGCGATGTACATGCTCGGCCACCGTCCAAGTTCCGACCAGAATTCGCGCCCTCCTTTACGGCGTACCCGCAGGAACGGTGGTGATCGTTCGCCGTTTAATCCGGTCATTGTCCTCCGTGGATCTTCCGATGGGACGGGTCAAGACGGGGGAGAGAGTCGTGGGTTTGAGCTCTACTACGATGACGGTGCCGGTTCTGGGCTAAGACCTCTGCCTCCGAGCATGTCGGAGTTTCTATTGGGATCCGGGTTTGATAGACTTTTGGAACAGCTTTCCCAGATTGAAATCAACGGTATTGGAAGATGCGAGCATCCGCCTGCATCAAAAGCTGCGATTGATTCATTGCCTACCATAGAGATTGATCAGAGTCATTTGTCCACGGAATCACACTGTGCTGTTTGCATGGAACCGTTCGAAATGGGAACTGCAGCTCGGGAAATGCCGTGCAAGCACATATACCATCCAGAATGCATTCTGCCATGGCTTGCACTTCGCAATTCTTGCCCCGTTTGTCGCCATGAATTGCCAGCAGATACACAGCACGCCTCCCTAACCGGGCATTCCCTTGCCTGGAATGATGAAGAGAATGTGGGGTTGACAATTTGGAGGCTACCCGGTGGTGGGTTCGCAGTGGGACGGTTTTCTGGTGGAAGAAGAGGTGCTGAGAGAGAGCTTCCGGTCGTTTACACGGAAATGGATGGTCGGTTTAACAATGGTGGTGAGCCGAGACGGATTTCTTGGTCATCTATAGGGAACAGAGGGAGGGAGAGTGGTGGTTTAAGCAGATTGTTTCGCAATTTGTTTCGTTGCTTCAGAGGGAGAGGAGTTCGGCCTCCGCCTTCTACTTCTACTATTGAGCATCGATCTATAAGGAGGAGTGCATCTAGTACGAATACGAATCCCTCTCCACGTTCTCGCAGGACTTGGTCTATGGATGTAAACAGCGGAATGAGAATTTGGTAACTATGTGGGGGAGAATAAGGGAAACAAAATCTGAACTTTGTATCTGGGTTGGTTCCCCATTTGGAACAAGGAAAAGTTATCATAAGGGGCATATAATGTTGGTCTATGCACATAATGAGATTGAGTTCAGGGATGCAATGCGTTGCAACGGGGTCTTGCAATATACCAATTTCAGATGCAGACGTTTATTGAATTGTGAAAGCCTTGTTTTTATGATGGATTGCTACTGTAACGTATCATCTATGGTGGTGGAAGTAGGAGAAGAAGCAGCAATGGTGGCGGCAGCATCAATGGGGAGGAACGAATGAAGGGAGAACTTGTGCGGTATATGTGTGGCTTTTGGGGGGCATGGAGGAACTTGACCTCATGGTGATGGTCAGCAGTGCCTTCATGCAAGTTTGATTAATGAACTGAACCACCTTCATATATATGTTTTTTTTTTCCTATGGCTTTTCTTTCTCATATATTGTTCTTGTTCTTAGTGAGCTTCAGTTTATCTTTCAAGATTTCCTGTCATTATTTGCCAATTGTTTTATTTCTCAAGGAAACCCATAAGTTCTAACGGGCATGGCAAGCATGCTGCCTTGAATTGATCGTTGATGAGCAATATCTTTTTATATCACCGTATTCTGTATCAGTTTATCACCAAAGCAAAACAACAGATTTTTTGGTATTAACAACAGATGGCGTTTTTGTTATGGTGAGCTACTTGATAGCAATCTCAACATTCCGGGCACTTGTAAATTACGTTTGACTGTAGACTTTGTTTTTTATTGATCAAATTTGTGCAAGTTCTTATAGGCTCCTTGTTAAGAAGCGTTACCATATTGATATTGCTAGTTCTAGGAGTATGTCAGATCATGGAGCCCGGTTTCTGAAAGTTCTGCATATGTTGGTTTTGGATAAAACGAAAGGGAAGGGGGAATTTCTCAAATTCAAGAGGGATAAAGCAGGAATAGGATAAGAGCTGTTCTAGAGGCTCAAGTGGATTTAATTACTTTTCCATTTCAGTGGAGAGCTTTCAATTCATTTGTAAGGGAAATCTGGGTCCTTGTGTGGGCATGGGTATTCATGAACATGGGGCCTTGTACAACACTGTCTAAAATGAGTGGAAGAGCAAGTAAGGAAATCATTTGACCCTTTGATCTTTTAAAGCTCTCTACTATCTGAACTTCTTATCTAGTCTTTCATATAACAGTTTAATCTTTTAGGATGAGTGGTTCTTCATATTGTATTAGAGTTATCAAATGGTGTAATCTTTACAGATTATCGTGCGAAATCCATGTTGATTATACCCATTAACCACATTGTTTTGTTTGGCAGCCGTTGCAGACCTATTATGTTTGTAATGGGCAAACCAAAATTACCCACATGGGCTATCAATTTCAGAGATCATCTCCATGGCCTCAAACTCAATGCCTTTCTCAGAAGTTGATGCTAGTTTTGCAAGCACCAAAAAAATAAAAAAAATAAAAGAAGAAGGAAGAGGCAACAGGGGTGGGGGGCTATCTTGGTCGTCCATGCATAGGCAGCATTCTGGTGAGAAAAGATCGGTTTAGTTTTGGCAGGACTGACCAAACAGTTGGCGTGGAACTGGGGAACAAGAATTGAATGGAGGGAGGTTGAGATAGTTGAGTCACCGAGGAAGAAAATATTTGCACGTGCAGTGATGGGATCCTTTCTTGGTACCACACGCCATTCTTTCAAATCCCATTAATTTATTAACATACTTTTCACCTTTTGATTCAAAGAAATAAAGAAATTATCAACAAGATTTTTAATAATTGGTAAATAATTAAAATTTTTAAATATATTATTTTTATTTTAATTTTAATTATATATATAAAAAATTTTATTATAAAAATTAAATTTGTTACAATAATTTTTATATTTTGAAAAGAATTAATTTTTAATTTTTGACAAAAAAAATAGATAAACTTACCCTAAAAAGAAACAGGGAAACTGGCCTGGAAAGGGTTTTTGGTTGATGCTTGGGATAATTCTTGGAGAGAACAAAAATAGGATAGTTGTTTAGACTGGAAAATCATCTTTCTCTTTTTTTATGATTACATCAAACCTACTAATTTTGAAATAAGAGAAAGAGAAACGGAACTTAAACCCATAAGTTCGTTGAAATAAGAGAAAAAGAAACGGGATTTGAACCCATAAGTTCGAGGATGAAGAAGCATAAAATGACTGTTGCCCTGGAAGCGCTGGTTGGGAAATCCTCTTTCCTATCGTAGACAGTACTGAAAAACTTAGAATCTCAGTATACACAGCGACAGAGTCCTCCCCCTTATAATCCAACATATCAGAATCAAATCCAATAAAGAGTGATGCCGACTGTGGGCTGTATCTGAGCTGTGGTAATTTGAAAGTCAATTATTTTATTTATATATTTTTTTAGTTTCGCACAATTTAGTAATTCATTATTATTATGTGATAATTTAATATCAATTTTTTTTTTTTTGAAAACTGTTTAGTATCATGTTCAAGTGAAAGTATTTTTTCCCAACGGAGAAACAGCTCTAATTTGTCAGCTCGGTAATAAGAGGATGATTACTTAGATGGGTTGGTTAGAAGTGGAGGCCCAAAAACCAACCGAACTACAAAGATGGTGATGCAATGGGTGATGTAATTTTGTGCTAACGAGGCCTCGGTTGAGTGCAGCCATTCCCGCATAGAACAGCATGCATCTACATTCGCCCCAATACCAGAAAGACCCATCTACTTCCTATGCTATTCACGCGCAATATTTAGTCTACAGTATAAATTCAGCCCAATATCACTCTTTTTTACCTGAAGTACTTTAACTTTAGTTGCCATTGTGGCCCGAATGGTAGGTTGTATTGCTATTTTATTGATGTAATATTATCATTTTATTAAGAATTGTCTTCCTATTTTTATAATTAAATTTTATTAAATATTTATATAAAAATTAAACTCATAAGTTATATTATGAAACTTTAAAAAAGAGTGATTGAATATAAATTAAGAAAAGAAACTCATATATTAGAGAACCAATTTAGTTTTATATAAAGAAGATCTACCACGGAGGCTATATATCTTTTATGAGATTTGATGAAACAGTACTAAAGTAGAGGAAAAAAATTACATATAATTTTTATTAATTTAGAAAAAATTTATGATAAAATATCAAGGAAAATCCTATAGAAGGCATTGGAAAAGAAGTGTGCTCATATTGATTCTATTCTTGCCATAAAGGATATGTATGATGGGGTTACAAGAAATGTGCAAACTCAAGGAGGGATAACAGAAGATTTTATCATAATGATCGATTTGCATCAAGGGTCATCATTAAATTTATACTTTTTCACTTTAATGATGGATGTACTTATTAGATACATCCAAGATATAATTTTAAAATATATGCTTTTTGCTGATGACATAATCCTAGTAGGGGAATTAAGAAAAGAGACTAATTGTAAATTAAAAATATGGAGAGAAGTCTTAGAATCAAAGAGTTTTCATTTAAGTAGGAATAAAATAGAGTATATGGATTATAAATTTAGTAAGAGGCGAGAAAATAATAATTTGGAGATAAAAATTGAGGAGTAGAGTATACCATAAGTGTCTAAGTTTTGGTATCTTGAATTGATTTTATAAAGTAATTGGGAGATTAATGAGGATGTCACACATAGGATTCAAGCTGGATGGATGAAATGGAGAAATGCATCAAGGGTCACTTGTGATCGTAATATATCTACTAAGTTTAAAGGAAAGTTTTATCGAACTGTCATTAGACCAGCTATATTTTATAGTAGTGAGTGTTGGGTTCTGAAAGATCAACAATAACAAAAAATGAGGGTGGCGATATGAGAATGTTGAGATAGATGAGTGGACATACAAGAAAAAGCAAAATTCAAAATGATTGTATTCAGAAGAGAGCTGAGATGACGCCTATTGAGAAGAAAATGACAGAAACTTGGTTACAGTGATTTAGGTACATACAAAGAAAACCACAAGAGGCACCAATGAGAAAGGTTAACCAAATGATATTTAGTCCTATAAAAAAACGTAGAAGAAGACTAAAAAAGATACTTGAAAAGGTGATTAAAAGAAAACTTTGATTAAATGATATTTTCAAAAGTTTGATTTCAGATAGAAGTTTATAGCGATATCTGATCATGTAACTGATTCTATCTTATAAGAAAAGACTCGATTTATTGTTATTATTTATTTATATAAAAATTAAACTTATTAAATATAAAAAATTTATAAATTGAATTATAAATTTCAATGAATTTTATGATGAAAATTAAATTTATAAAAATTTTACCCCTCATCTTTATGTAGGAGCCGAAATACTCCATTAATTATACAAACCAAGGGAGCATTTTTCTCTCCTGGTAAGTGGCACAAGCGCTAACATCAAGAGTATAATTTTATTTTTAAAATATTAGAAAAGTTACAATATAAAAATTAAATTAAAAAAAAGAGAGATAACAAGATTGAATTTAATCATGAGTCAAACTCAACTCCATAAAGAAAGCAATCTATACAAATACGATACACATACACTTATCAGAATAGTTATTATCCTCTAAGCTAATGTAATAATGATTTAATATAACGAAAGAATATTATTATCCATAAGAATATTACTCATAGTTTAAGGGATATTGATACGTGCACCATTATTATGAAACTTGTGAAGAATATGAATACTGTTTCAAAAGGGTTAAGTGGGGTCCAGCATGAAGAGTAATAATACATGCATTTTTTTTCATAATTTTTTTTTACCATTTTTGGTGAATCATTACATATTAACTTCTTTGAATAGTTCAAATCATATATATTTTTTGTTAATAATTACGTACAAATTATTTTTTGCTATAAAACGTAAAATATGCAAAAACTAATCATAAAATATTTGTAAAAAATATTATGTATACATCATTATTCTTATTTAATAGCTAATTATATCTATCTTACTCATACGAAATATGTATGATAAATGCCCGTCTTTGGTGAGAAAAGCTGCGGCCTAGGAGAACATAATAGCTTGAATAGCAAAGAGTACATAAAGGCCTAGAGAACTTGAAATAATACTTAATATTTAAAACCACATGCAGGTTCAATCACATGATACATGACAATTTGAGTGTATGTTTAGTTTGCAGCATTTAAGATTTTTATTTTTTAAGTTATATGTTCATGAATATTGTAACTTAGAATAAGATTTTTAGGAATTTATTTTTTTATTTGATTTGTTATAAGAATATCAATGGGTATTTATATATTTAACTGAACATTAATTTTCTAAAAATATATTAAAAGAGGGTAAAGAGTAAGTTTCTTTAAATAACATTAATAACTTTCTCATTCCCTCTACATAGTAATCAATGATTCCCAATCAGATTGGATATCAAATTTTTATGTTTTATAGAAATCTTCTATTCCTAAAAAAATAAATGCTTGATAATCATTTATCAAATCTTGAATCAAATGTAGGAATTAAAGATTTAAAACCCCAAATCTTAGAAATACCTCCATATTACGCAAACCAAACACAGTTTAAAGATGTTATATATATGTTCTCCAATAACTATAGTGACACCAATTTCATGGAATAATTCATAGAAATTGTGTGTAATTTAATTAATTTGTAATGAAATCTAGCTACATAGTTTTGAATGAGATAGACACTAAGGTTCTGTTTGATTTTTGAAATTGGAATTGAAGTTTAGAATTCTAATTTTAATTCTATCAGAATTGGAATTGAACTAAAATTATAAATTTGATGTTTAGATTGTGTGAAAATTAAGATAAAAAAAACTCAAGAAAGTAAAAGAAATTGAATAGTATTTTGTAGTGCCAATGGAGTTTCAATGATAGCAATGGTGATTTGATGACAACATTAATGGCGACAAGAATAGTGATTGTTTAATAATGGTGGCAATGATTATAACATTAATGGTGTTGGTGGTAGTAATGATGATGCAAAACAAGAATATGATGATTGAGTTACTATATAGGATTTATATTAGGATTTATGATCTAATAGTTATTTGAAAATTAGGGTTCATATTTAGGAGATTAGGGATTTTAGTATTAATTTAGTTAGGTTATCCCTATCCTAGAATAATGTTATCCTAATTGTTGATTTTAGTATTTTTGGTGTTTGGTTCTAGGTCTTCCTATTCCTAAATAGAGCCTTTTGCTCTTTTGTTCTTTAGTTGGTTGAATGAAGTTTTGTTCATGATTGAATTTTGATTGAGATGAAACTCTATTTTTGATTTTTTACGATTCATCTTGTTAGCTATGCTACATCATTGGTATCAGAACTTGTTTGGCTTCACCATTATTCGTTGTCCAAACTACCCTTTTGAAGTCTTCCCATATTGTCACCTCTTCGTCATTGGACATTCATGGGTTCTAGTTCTACCGTTATTGTAACAATGTCTGACTCCATTGTTGAACCTTCTCATATTATTATTACACCATCTAGCTCTCTTTTATAGAACTTAATTTGTTCATGATTTCCTAAGGTGATGCCACGCTGGCAACTACAATTCACAGTAAAGGAATATTTCAACTTGCACCCATCCACTTAAGTCTCCTCTGCATCAACCTTTTTCTTTAGATTCAACCTCATCAACATATTCAAGGAGGCTAGGATACTTTGTGCAACTTCATCAAATTCAAGAAAAGGGCTAGAACCCACCATTGTCGATGAAGAAGAAAGAAAGTTCAAATTGTGACTCATTTCAATTCATGCATTTCCTAGTGTTCGATCAAGACAAGCACCCCACCACTTGAATCGCCATCCATTGATCTTCAAGTCGATGAAGTTTTGTGTCATTTTGATGCCAGAGTGCTCCCACGCACCATCGATGCATGCAAGTCACATGCATAAAATTTGGGCTATCTCTTGTGAGTTGAATTGGGCCATTCTAGTAAGGCGATAGCTGTTTTTGATCTCCAAATCAATTGTTAGTTCTTAATCTGTGCATCTCAACCATTAATTTGTTGACCACTTCTTTGACCATTGACTTGACCTACTAAACTATTGACCACTTGCATTGACTTTGACCAAACACATAATCTAAGGTTTTTGAAGATCTTAAGTCCATTTTTGAGGTCTCCTTCTATGACTTTTAGCTCAAATAGTAATTAAAATTGTTGATATGGTTATATTTGGAAGAAATTTTTGAAGAGTTAAAGCTACAATTAAAGGGTCAAAAGTAACTACAAGAGAAGCTAAAATTTTAGTGTCAACTATTAGAAATTCAAAAGTATCAATGTGAGCAACTTGAATTTTAAAAAGGCTTACAAGAGAGAATTGAAGCATTGGCTAAATACCTTCAAACCATTGTAAGAGAACAACAACAAACTCAATGTTATGAAATATCACCCTTGTCCAACTGTAAACAAGACAAATTTTTTAATGGTTCCAAGCTTACTTATGAAGGACAATTTTAGAAGAAAATTCAAGCTCAAGAGAATTGTTTGAAGAAGATAATTGAATAGCAACAATAGTTCAATGAAGTTCTTCCACAAGCACCAAACCTTTAGATTGACATTAAGATTAAAGTTGTTCAAGATTAGATAGTGAAATCATGTGATCTCCCTTCTGATTTGAAAGATGACGCTTGGGATGAAGTTTCACAATTTTTGCTTCAAGTTGATAGCATTGATGACTTTCAATGTGAAAAAGTTGAAGAGGAAAAGGATCTAATGGTTAAAATTTCTAATGAAGTGATGGGCAATATTGAAGGTGCTAATCCTATAAATGATAGACAAGATGTGGATATGCAATGTGACTTAGATTTTGGTCCTTGCATCGACTTCATAATTCTTGAGATTCTCAAAAATCCAAAGTTGGTGTTATTGCTATTTCTTCAGCAGCTAGCTCCACTACCTCATGCATTTGTCCTCACCTACAGCCTCATTTTAAAACTTGAGAACAATTTTCTCTAACCCAAGGGAGAATGATGTAAACTAAGAATACAATGATTGAGTTATTATTTAGGATTTATATTAGCATTTAGATAGTAGTCATTTGAAAAATAGGTTTGTAGTTAAGGAATTAGAGATTTTAGTCTTAATTTAGTTAAGTTATTCCTTTCCTAAAATAATGTTATCCCTATTCCCATTTTTAGTATTGTTGGTGTTTGGTTAAAAGTGTCTGGTTCTAGGTCTTCTTATTCCTTACATAAGGCCTCTTGCTCTTTTATTCTACAATTGGTTGAATAAAGTCTTGTTGATGATTGAATTTTGATTGTGCTGAAACTCTCTCTGTGACATCTAACTGTTGATCTTGCTAGTTATGCTACATCAGGCAGTATGATATCAACAACAGTGGTCTAATTAGGGCCATAAAGGTGGTGGTATGGTAACAGTAGGAGTAAAAGTGGTAATCCAATGATAAATATGGGGGTGTTTTGACAGTGACAGTGATGGTGCTGATCCAACAATGATGGTAGTGCCAGTAACAATGACTGGTGGAAGTGGTTATGACAATTATGATGGTGGTGACAGTGACTACAAAAGTAGTAGTGGCAATGACAATGTTTGTAGTGATAGAAGAGAGACATTATGAGTTGTGACAATTTTATTAATTCGTACCTCTTTTGAATTAGAAATTTTGAGGTGTAGATGAAGAATTGAGAAATGTATTTTTTAATTATTTTTCAATTCCTTAAAATTATAATATAAAATAAAAATTTATTTTCAATAGACATAATAAACATAAAATTCAAAATTGGAAGTCCTAATTCCAATTCCAAAATTCAATTTCAGGCTCAATCCCAACAACCAAATGTACTCTAAGTAGCACTGGGAATTATATAATGACCGTTTTAAATGTAAGGATCAACCATTTATCCCTTGAAGTTGATGTCATTTAAATTGCGTTTAGGTAATATTTTAATAACTAGCTTATGCGCATCGCAACTAATTTGTTTTTGTAATCAATTATAGATGGACCATTAATTCATACTCATATTGCATTGATTTGTTCACAAAATTAACTTCTCTTGTGATCTAACCCAAAAAATTAGTACAACTAATATTGAAATCTATGTATTGTGGTCCTAGGTTTTAAACTATAAATTTATCAAATTTTATAAACTAAACTTTAAAATTCAATAAATTTTACGATTAATACTTATTATAAGAGAATTGCGTCGCTCTATTTTAATAGCAGAAGTCTTCTTGAAGATAAAGTGCAGGTCATGATTGGTCAAATGGTCACAATTCAGAAGCGTCGATGAGATTACTTATTAGTCGATTTGGCAGATTCTTAGCATGATTAGATCAATCATATTGAAGTAGGTAGTCCCCGTTGAACGAACTTCTCTGGGAAGAAAAACGAAAACAATTAATTAGCTGTTTTGGGTATTAATCAAACCGCGTTTGGATTGCCAAGAATCAAACGGACGTCACTCTCTATCTGCATCGACCCTTCCACAGCCACAGCTACGCTGATTGGGAAGTGGCACCCAATCCTCTCTTGCTTTCTTATTCTCAAACATCATATTTTAATATTCCATTTGTTTACAAAATGGTGAGAGCATGGCGCTAAACAGACGCCATTAACAATTATTAATCATTTCAAGCACATAATAATGTCGGCTTTTCTTAATATGAAGGCACAATAATTGCATAACAAAATGGGAAAATAGAGATTAATTTCATATATAATTTTGATCTTGAAATTTTAGAAGGATATATTTGTTTCTCATTTTAAAGGGGAAAAAAGGGGACTTCCTACCAAATCCTTGGCCCAAGCTGCCACTGAGACAGTTTTCAATTTAAGTGTAGTGAAGGGTCTGTTGCTTTTCATATTTTTTTATCACTTCCAAGATCCCTGTCTCAAGCTACGTAGCTGCAAGAGAATTAGTTAAAAAATAACGCGAAATTGTAATTTTATTTTGAAAACTCTGACAAAAATTTTTAGAAAATATTGAAAATTTTATACAAACTTTCCTTTTTAAAAATAATAAATTTTCATAACTTCTTCATGTAAATTAATTTTTTTGTTATTAAATTAATATATTTTTATTTATTTAAATTATTAAAATTAAGTCTCTTAAATTAAATGAAACATGCCTTATTTATATTAGATAAATAATATATATTCAAACTTTTCACTTCATTCTATGCCAGCCTGCATCCTCTCCTCCAAAACTCCTAAACATAGCATAAATGAAGAAGGCAAAACTCCAAATCTGTGAGTATATATATAAAGGAAATATATAAGAAAATGTTAGTATCATAAAATAGAATTTATTAAAATTTTATAAAAAATAAATATAAAATTTTACATCTATAAAGTTTCATATTTAATAAATTTAATGATGTAAATTATTTTTTAATATTTTTTTAAAAATTTAATTTATAAAAATAAAAAGTCAAAAATATTATAGAGACTTGACTAACTAATTCTATTAATTAACAACTTTTTAAATTTGTTTTTTAGTTCTTGTCAGCTTAAAAGTAGTAGTCACCAACTCCAAATGGTAGCCAGACTTGGCCAATCAAAGCAGAGTCCAAATCAAAGTTGGAAAGTTCCATTTGTTTTAAATTGACTGGTTAAATTAGCTAGTAAGAGCAGCCAGCTTAGGTGCTCTATCATGCAAATCGCCTTGCCTGTCTAGTGGTGTGTGCCAAAATTTCAAACCTTGATTTAATTATATAGTTGGGTGAGTAGGTGCCTCAATCTGCAACCCAATATGCAAACATCACTATTTCAATTACACAAATTAGTATAGTTAATTAATTCTTAATGTTGGAGAGTCAACATAATATATACACACACACACACAAGTTTCCATCTCTAAGCTGTAAACTTTGGCTGTTGCTGGGTTGTTCCTAGTTTTTATAAAACTATGCTCTTCTTGTCTCTGTTGTAGCTTTCAGAGGGATCCTTTTCCCAAAGAGAGCTGTCTCCCATTTTCTTTTGGAAATGTTGGTTGGGTGGTACGCGGACATCAATAGGGGGAAAGATTAGAACGGTGTGTTCCAATCTTTCCCTCTTTCAGCATCGTTTCAATTTTTCCTCTCCGTGTATCATCTGCAAATGCGGAATCCGCATACCTATATATATCGGGACTCTTCCTTCGCTCAACCTTTCTTATTGGCTATCCTTTCAAAAAATGAGTTTATCTTCTGAATTGTGTTTTATAAGCTTGATACAAATGATTGGATTTGGATTTTTTGAATTTTTTTATTTTAACATTTGTTTTTTTTCTTTTGTAATGTATGGATCTTAATTTTTTTTATCATTAATTTTTTCTCTTTTACTATATACTCTAACATTTTTTTAAAAAAAAAAATTAAGAGATTCCCATCCAAAACAAGAGTAGAGCAACAATCTGTCTCATAAATTAAATGATATTGTAAAGAAAAGATTATGACAATAATCATATACTCCTCGGAGTAGACCAATGAACTTTCAAATTTTCAGATATAAATTAGATTCTTTTATATACTTTCTTGATTGCACCCAAATTTAAACTTACCATAAATCAAACAAATCAACTCATTGCTAGTAGCTTAAATAAGTTATTTTAATTTTTTAAGAAATGAATAAATCATCTCCTTTTTTTTTTATTCAATTCATATATGTATTCATATTTATTTTATATTTATATCAATATTTATCTATATATGTAATATATTCAAACACATACACACACATATATATATATAAAATAAAAGCACGAAAGTCAAAAATATTAATTACCTAAAATATTCTCACAAATTTTATTTACTAAAATATTTTTCAAATTGTAAATTCATATAATCCTAAAATTTATTATATATCTTCCTACCAAAATATAATATCTTCTTTTCTAAAACCTGTTTTTCTTTGCTGAAAAATTTGTATTACCATATTATCTTTATAAATTATATTTTAATTTATTTAAATAATTATATTATATTATTAGATGTCATATATAGTTCAAGATGTGTATACGTAAATAAGTATGAAAAACTAGGACAACGACTGTCACGGAGCGTCATAGAACAAACCCCATCACCACCAGCGTAAAGGTTGCTGTACAGTTCAGAATTGCATGTCATCGATTCACACTCAATCCCAACTATATTAGAATATGTAATTAAGAGTATAAATATCAAACATTGCCTCTTTTAGGACATTCCCAAGCATAGCTCTCTCTCTCTCTCTCTCTCTCTCTCTCTCTCTCTCTCTCTCTCTCTCCCCATTCAAAACTCAAAAGATCAAAATCTCATGGCCTCTGCTCTTTCCCTTCTTCTTCAACTTACCCCTTTCTTCATTATCCTCCATATCCACAGAACAAGTGCTTCTCTGTCTTCTTCACCACCAAAAACCCTCATATTGCCCCTGAAAGTCCAGACACTCCCACGTGGCTTTGTTTCAGTTTCCAGACCACTTTCACGTAAGCTCGCTTTCCACCACAATGTTACCTTAACAGTTTCACTCACTCTTGGCTCACCCCCACAGGCTGTTAACATGGTCCTTGACACAGGCAGTGAACTCTCATGGCTTCATTGTAAAAAGTTCCCAAATTTGAACTCCATTTTTAACCCTCATCTCTCTTCTTCCTATTCCCCCACACCCTGCTCCTCGCCAGTTTGCACCACTCGCACCCGAGATTTCCCCATACCCGTTTCCTGCGACCCCAACAAACTTTGCCACGCCACCGTTTCTTACGCTGACGCCTCCTCAATTGAAGGCAACCTCGCTACTGAAACGTTCTTCATCGGAGGTTCCGCCCAACCGGGCACAGTATTTGGATGCATGGATTCCGGATTCAGCTCCAACTCCGACGAGGACTCCAAGACCACCGGGTTAATGGGCATGAACCGCGGTTCATTGTCGTTCGTTTCCCAATTAAGTCTCCCCAAATTCTCGTACTGCATCTCGGGTCACGACTCTTCCGGCGTCTTGCTCTTCGGCGAAGCGAAATTCGCCTGGCTCGGACCTTTGAAGTACACTCCTCTCGTCAAAATATCAACGCCATTGCCGTACTTCGACCGGGTCGCCTACACTGTTCAACTCGAGGGGATCAAAGTCTCGCAGAAGATGCTCCAGCTTCCGAAATCGCTCTTCGAACCGGACCACACTGGGGCCGGTCAGACCATGGTCGATTCGGGCACGCAGTTCACGTTTCTACTGGGACCCGTCTACACGGCTTTGAAGAACGAGTTCATCCTGCAAACGAGAGGAATTCTAACCGTTCTAGACGACCCGAATTTTGTATTCCAAGGAGCAATGGATTTGTGCTACCGAGTTCCGGCGAACAGGCCGAGCCTGCCGCCGTTACCGCCAGTGACGTTGGTGTTTCACGGCGCCGAAATGAGCGTATCGGGGGAGAGACTGTTATATCGGGTGCCCGGAGTGACGAAGGGGAGTGATTCGGTGTATTGCTTCACATTCGGGAATTCTGACTTACTGGGAGTGGAAGCTTTTGTGATTGGTCATCATCATCAGCAGAACGTGTGGATGGAGTTTGATTTGGTCAACTCTAGGGTTGGCTTTACGGACACCAGCTGCAAACTAGCAAGCCAACGGCTTGGCTTGGGTCCATAGATTCTGCCGTAGCATAACAGCCGTCCGATTGCATTCATCTTTTTGCCTTAGATTTTCGATTATGGCCTCACATCAGCCAATCAATGGCCCACCATTTTGGAGTATAGTTTTCCGGGTGGGTCATTGATCGGACAATAATGTGTGGTGCTAGAGATTGTTTTGGCAAATATCAGGTGTACTATTTTTGTGTTTATAGGATTTTATTTACAAGTTAGTACCAAGAAAAAATTTCTAGTTGCTTCGATTTTTCAAACAGTTATTCTGTTGTCATAATTTTATTTTTATGATATATATTTTTAATCATTAAATTTTTAAAATTAAATTATAAAATTTAAAAATTAATTATCTAAAGTGTGAGTATTCTGTACTATATAAGAATATGATTTCTGTCTTGAAAACACTACTTGCTAAAAAAAATAAAATATTTAGTTTTTGACCATTTTTAAATATTATTTTCAATATTCATTTTTGAAAGTTGTGTGCCTCCCTCAGTTATAAGGTACAAGATGTTGTTTTAAAAATTATTATAATTCAATACATGAAATATTATTATATTTTTTTTAGTTTTTCAAAATTTCAAAAATTTGTCATATTTTATTTTAAAAGTGAGGTAAATATTTAGAATTACTCAAAATAAAAAAAAATGAAAACATAAACTTGTTAGAAAGAATTCGTCATTGTGATTTAGTTAAAGTAATTCATTTTAAAATAAACTAAAAGTTGCTAATATATTGAAAAATAATTTTTAAAAAAGATTATTCAATTATTTTTACAGAAATTGAATTTATTTTTTTATAAAAATAAGTTATATATAATATTTAATGTGTAAATTTTATAAAATTTTTAAGTATAAAAATATAATTATTGTTGCATTTATGTCTAAACCGAAGGAAGTGCAGTGAAGTCATTTTCTACCTATCAATAAATAGCAGTGGCCACCACGCCATAAAGTGAGGACTGAGGAGTTCACTCAAAAGTCTATCCGCCATAACTGTTGCTTAGCAGTTTCGTACTTTATTGGAAAATCCCCAAACTAATTTTGAATTCAGTTTATTTCATTGACAAATTCTTAAATGTTTTATATTTACACATATCATGTGGCATTAGACTCCTTGTATAAAAGAAATTTCAACTTTAATCTTTAAAAGTTCTAAAATTGTTTTATTCTTCATTATTCTGTTTTTAAAAATTTTAAACATTTAAGAAAGAAAAAAAGTTTTTTCAAAAACATAATTCTACGCACGAAACAGTTGTCTAGATGAGCTTTTGAAAAGAAAAAGTCAAAACATCCAAAAAAAAAAAAAACTAATCCTTGTTTCGAAGTTAAAAACTGTAAGCGTTCGAAAAAAAATTGTGCAGTAAAAGAGAGAGAAAAATGATTGCTCCTCTTAAATGAACTTTTTTAAACAAAAATATCCCTACAACATTTGTTAATGACAACATATGCCCTTTAGTGCTCTGCCATGATTCTTCTTCATTCGCCTTTGTTCACCCGGAGCATCCATTTTTTTTTTCTTGCTCCAAGAACCCATCTCCATTGCCATTGTCATTCTATTATCATTGCTTGTCAAAGTACTTGGTCTGTCACTGGTACATCTAAGGACGGGCATATACTACCCAACCCGTATCAAACCGAGTGAAATCGTGAAAAAGAAGGGTTGGGTCTGGTCAAGTCGGGCCATGGGTTGAAACGATTTAGAGAATGGGTTTAAATGGTTTTACACAGTCAGTTTCCTGCATATCTATCCCGCGGTAACGCAAATGTACCTGAACCAACCATGTTTGTCCCTTTCCTAACTCAATTATACCTACCCAAGACCACTCCACTTGTCCTCACTGGAAAATTTTGGTTTTGAACCTTTACCCAGTTGGAACTACTTTGGCCTAACCTTATCATCAATTTCAATTGGTTTTACATTTTTGTACCAGAACCGTGCTCACCCCTAGGTTTATCTAAAGCCTCACATCTTCATTGGTCTATCCAAGCCTCATCGCTGGTTTCTTGTTGATGGACTGAAGGGAAGGTTAGAAAAGTTATGGCTTGTGCAAGCTGTAGTTTAATATTGGGATTGGGATAAGGGCAGTATGTTTCCCGATTTACATCATATTGCACTTGAGGCTCCTCCAAAGAGTATAAACTTTAGAGCATCATCTACTATTTGAGAATATATGTGCGGTATTATTTTAGGACCAGACTTGCACTACTAGAAAAAACAAGATTCTTTACAGACTCTTTTGACAGTTCACTTATCCGTTAATAAAAATAAAGAAATTTACTTTTACCGATAAAATTTTAGATTAATACTCGTCAATTAGTCAAATAAATTTAATTTTATTTGTGAATTTATATATTTATTAATAATACAATTAAAAAATTATTTATCATATTTCCACCAAAGGGTCAAAGAATTCACCGACAGAATAATTAGTGGCTGCTATGCGAACAATAATATTACTAGCAATTGATGCCATTGAAAATTGGCTAATATTTTGTTTAATGAATTTTTTTTTTTTATCATGCAAAGTTATCCGCATGTTAAAATGCTTTTTGAATAATTTCAATGACTTTTTGTCGAGAAATCCATAAGTATAGGCAAAAGCTGCAAACAAGGGCCGACTCATGTTCCTCCGGTAAAATAAAATTAGTGTCATTTGGCTGCAAGCTCTATAGCAAAAACTACAAAAAGTTATCTTACCAATCACCATATACACTAGTAAAATAAAAATTGACATTGATTACAGCCATTAAAGTAGTCAATTATCATGCATCGAGAAGCTAATAAATGCCAATTTATTTTACTAGTAATATATAATAGCTAATAAAAAAATATATTTTTGATTAGTTGTAAAAATAGCATCAAAACTTTTGATTTATTATTGTACTATAAGTAAAATAAAAATTAACATTAATTAATTGTCATTACGATAGTCAATTATCATATCATAATTTTATTGACAATCAAAGACTTTAGTAAAATGTAAATTGTACATAGTTACCTCTTATGCAATAGGATAATCAACAAGTGCTAATTTATTTTACTGACAGCTTTAGTAAAAAGTCAAAATAGTTGGCTAACATACACAGAAACAATTAATAGGTGCTAATTTATTTTATCAGTAATTAATAGTTGCTGATAAAAATTAATATATCTAATTAGTTTGCAAAAATGATGTTAAGATTTTTTTTACCATTACTGTTTGATGTTGATAAAAAATTTGAAATTTTTTTAACTTTTATCGTTGGCTTTAATTTGCCGGTAAAATCATCCTATAAGGGAATGCGTTTGACTCCCCCCTCACTTTTGCTGCTACCACATTCTCTCCTTTCTTTTCTTCCTTACTCCCTTACTCCGGCCTTCCTCACGTTTTCTAGCCTTGTCCAGCAAACTCTGGCCTCCTCCCTCACATCCTCACTATGTTTCATTGAGTGACAGAACAATCAATGCACGTTGGCGTCCAAGGTTTAATGGTCTAAATCCAGGTAGTTAAGACAATCTCCCCTCTCTCCCTCACTCCCTCACTACGTTTTGGCTCACTTTCTTTTTGTTTCTTAGAGAATCCAGATAGTTAAGACAAAGACGCTTCATTCATTGTTTCCATTTGTTCTTTATTGATTTTAATTATTTGTTTATTCGTTGATTGTTCTACTGAAAAGGTTTTTAGTGGACGCATAAAAGATTAGAGAGTGGTTTTCAAGTGAAGTTCGTAGAATGGAGGCATTGACTACTTGCAAGTTTACCTTATTCTTTTATGTTGTGCTTCGTCAATTGGAAGTGCTTTTTTCGCTTATTAAGGGCTAAAATTGATATTAAAAGAAAGAAATGTGATGTTGATATGTAAAATTGGTTCAAGTGTTGTGATTTCTATATGTATAACTGATTTCAATTCAATTCCAAAGATTGTCCCTTAGAATCCAAATTGTCATACTTAGTACATATGTTAAATTGGTTCAAGTGCTGTGATCACTTTTTGGATTTGAATTTTAGTGTATTTTTTGACAATGAGTCTCCATTGCTAAGGGAAAATTCTGTTAAAATTTTTGTAAAAGTTAAATTTATTTTAGGTTAATTATAATTTAGTTATGATTTAAACTTTTAATTATACTTCCACATAGTATGGCTAATGTGAGTATCAAAAATTTTTCATATTATAAGGATGTTCTTGTTGCTATTGACATAATTATTTTAACAATATAATTATATCAAAAGTAATAAGAATACACTTTTGATATGAAAAATTTTCAATACTCTCATTAGTGTGCTGAAAGGAAGCATAAGTTTTTCCTACAACTTTAATCTATCAGTAATTTTAATTTTTTTTATTTTTTCTCTTGTGATGTAACTATTGGTTAAATTCAAAATATCTTTTATACTTCAATTTTATTCATTTTACTAAGAGTTATATCTATTGACAAAATTCTTAAATTCTTCAATAAAATATATTTTTCTTCATTTTATTAAAGATATATTTATCGGTGAAATTAATTATCCTCTTTAATAAAAGTAGAATTGTTATGAAAAATTTAATTAATTTGCTATTCACTTTTTTAAATTGTACCAACAGCAATCCGCTTGTAACATTAGGACTATCACCGACAAACATCAATTAAAATTGCAAAATATTATTGATGAAACTTTTACTTACTAATCAAATTTTGGCAAATCTATCAAAAATCAATTTTATCAGTTAATTTTTAATATATTTGTCAAAATTTGGCTGCTAAAAATTAAAATTTTTTTTATAGTGTTGTTAGTTTCACCGATCATATCAGTGATTGGTCACAAAATTATTTTGGTTTGACCATCAAACTAGTAAGGTCAAAACTAGTGAAACATTTCCAATTTTATTGAATTGATTGATTAATGAAAAAATTAAAAAAAAGAAAAATTCTTATTGAAACAAATTTTGTTATCTCAATCACACACATTTAGCTTTTTGGTGGGAGGAAAAAGAAGTAAAATCCAAAGATTGTTATGAAAATGGCTATAAAATTTATAAATTGTATGATATACGTATTTGGTTGAATTACAATCACTTTAATTTTAAAAAAAAATACATGAACGAATTCTTTGATAATATTTTTGGGATTTTCTAACCATTAATTAAATAAATATTATTTATATAAAAATTATGTTTACGATATTATCTAATTTAACCACTAGTGTAACCGATTACTTCAACCGTGACTCATTTTCCAAAATAATTCACTGATTGGTTTGATTTTTAAAACATTGAGGTGTGAAAGTTGTAACAAAAATATTTGTGGTTGTGGAATATCTTTGATGTTCCGCATATATAGAGTTCTATTGACAAAGGTAAAGGCTAAATGGCAATAGTTGATAAGAAAATAATGAAATTTATGTTTAAATCATACACAGTGCTATTATTTATATAAGAAATCAGTGCATAGCGTGAATTTTACACCATTAAACTTGATTTTATAAACTAAATTATGAAAACAAATGCATAAAATGATTATGTAACTATGAAAACTAGATCTCTTGCTCTCTACTGAGGTCTCTAGTTTTGGTTCTCCATAGGACACCACAACAGTCTTGAAGTTTTGGACCCAGAAAATAATGAAAGTGACTTGTAACCTGTCCACAGTTGCGACAACAGGCTGCAATGATAGTGACCCCATATGTAGAAGTTGACAAGAGTGCCATGGTTAGGATCTAACCAAACCATGTTCTTCGGGTCAGCAAAAGATCCCCACCTTTTAATAGTTTTTTAGAGCTATTGTTTGGTCTTGGGTTAAAAAAAAAAAAAAAGAAAAAAATTTTTTAATTTTTTGAGGCCAGCGAAAGTACGAACCTCATTCTAACGTATGGGCTATAAGCTAAAACCATACGTGCTAAGCTCAAAACTAAAACAAATTATGTATTAAATTATTATGATAATATAATTATTAATAAATAAATTATAAATTAATTATTAATAAAATATAAATTTATATGCTCTAAAGCCACGATTAAAATATATATCAATTATTCATATATCTAAGTTTTTAACATATATAATTAAAAATAAATAAATTAACCTGAGCTGAGTCGAATCCAGTTTGGGAATAAAAGTTCAAATGTTTTTGAGCTTGAAAAAGAGAAGTCCTAACCCTTTAAATCTTGTTTGGTCTCAGGCCAACCAAACGGACTGAACCCAAATCCACAATTCCAATTTTATCTGGTCTTTGTTTAGGAAGCTAGAGTGTAAGGGAATGTCAAAACGGTGCCTAATTCCTATTATAAATTATTGTACCAAGAGCATGGTCAAACCTGACATAATGACTCTACGTCACCCCTATAGTTCGGCCTATGCATTAGCTGTTATTGCTTTCCAAATTAATCAACTCGACTAAATGTAACTATGGCTTGGTAAGGCTGAATGTTCAATAAAATATGTTATTCCCGTCTTAAATTTATCACACTTTTCTCAAAAATGTATGGTGTAGTATATTAGTCTGTTAATCTCATAATTTAGAATATAAAATTTAATAATTTAAATTTTATATTATAAAAATTAAATAAAATTAAAATTAATAAAATAACAAAAATTAATATTAAATATCATAACCAACTTAATCCATGGGCGTCTCTAATTTATACAATCTAACACTTTTATACACATCAAAACACAATTTTGTATCGCTATTGCTTATTACCAGAAAACCAACATGTGAGTGCATCGCCACCCACCCTTGAATTCAAATGAAACACTGTGCACACAATGCAAAAGTATATCATATTGCTCAAGTGTGGGTTGCAATGTTTTAGAAATTACACTGATTTAAAAGGAGAGTCACGATTGAAACAATAGTTGAATTGAATACTGTTTTTAATATTGTTATATAAATAATATTAATTATTTTCTAAAAATTTCAAATTTATTGTTAAAATATTTATTTATTTATTTATTTTTATTGAATTAAAGTAGATATTCAACCAAGAATTTTAATAGCTGAATTCATAACTATTTTTAGTTTTTCTTTTTTATTATTGCTTACAGACTTTATATGTAATTTGAGATAATAAAATTTATGATTATATTAAACTCTTCAAAAGTTTTAAAAATTTATGATTATATTAAACTCTTCAAAAGTTTTAAGTCTTTTGGTGAACTAGGCAGTTTGGTAAAATCGAAAATTATTTTTTATTTTTAAAAATGACAAAACGATAAAACTTATTTGGAAGAGAGTGTTTTGGATTTCAGTTCAATTCATGGCCTCTTCGTGCGAAAGCTTCTTCTCTCTACTCAACGCTCACAGCAATCTTTTCATTCCCACTTCTTGCTCGGGCCGATTAACACTTTATTATTAGAAATTTATTATTTTAAAGATTTATTATTTTAATATTTTATTATTATATATTTGAGTTATTTTATTTTTATAAAAAAAATTTATTTAATTTAATATTTTTATTTATTTATATTTTAATTTTAATAAAATTAAAATTTAATATCTATTTAAAGTATTAACTTCATCTCTAATAATAAGATTTTAATATTAAATTTTGATATCATTTAAAAAATTAATTTTGAGTATCTTATTTTTTTTTTTTTCGTGCTCTACATCAACACTTAAAATAGCAAAATCATTCTTCTCTCTCCCAAATTCAGCCGCGCACAGTAGTCTCTTTTGGTCAGCAAAACCGGTGGCTCATCCTTATGCTTCGGTGACGGCATCGTCAGCAGCAACGCCAGCATTCTGAAGGCGAAATTCTTAAAAGGAAACTCCTCATCGCCTGCGTGGCTTTCGTCTTCAAGGTTGAACATGTAATTGGCCACGAGTAATGAACCATACGAGACATGCCACTTGGATACCCATCAAACAACTAGAAAGAATTATATCCCGACAAATGTTTTGTTCTATTATTCTTAAAAGCTATTTTAAAATACATTTTATCCAAACAAGTTTTATAGTAATTTTGTTTTGAAAATTTGTTCTCAAAGCTGCAACATGAGGCTATTTCAAAAAACTAAAAACCAAAACAACTTCTAAACAGGCCCTTCAAAAATTCACCGGTTTTGACCGGTCTATAACCAATTTCACAGCCGGTCACCCAACCAGTCTAGTTTTTAAGACATCGATCATTTGGTACCAACATAATGATTGCATTATGAATTGGAAAATGCTATTGTATTGCAACGTTGAGGTGACAATAAAGCAATACTTGGAATAAATTTAAGTTTTAAACTTGTTATATATTTAACTTTATAATTACATATTGAAATTCACTTTCTATTACATATACTTTTGATGTCTCAATAAAAACATATAATTTTCTTGGTTGGTAAGAATATGTAATTGGTTTTAAAATTATATATTTTGAAAATTAAATTGTGTGATTAGCAAAAGTATATGTATATATCCATGACAATTTCGTGTCTTCACCGGTGAATTTTACAAATTTTTGGATAAGGAACGATTCTGTAAATTTCTATATCTATGATATTGTCTAGGAATAAATAGCCGTAAGATATTAAATTGACCATATCATATTACAATTTTTTTTATCCAAACAAAGACTTAGTGGCTTATAATAATTTCAGTTTTATTATTTTTATTAATAAAATTTAATTATATTATCACTTTAAAAATTTATAAAAAATGTAAATTATTAATTATATTAATTTTTATCAATTAAATTAAAAAATTTATTAATTAAATAATTATGATTTTTTTTATTAAAGTTGTGCTCCCACATATTCAATTAATTTTATAAAAATATTATATAATTTTTTACATTTATATAATATGTTTTTATTTTTAAAAAAAAACTATACGAATATAAGCTTTTCCACGTACAATTATTATTATTCCAAAGCAAGAGTACATTCCAAAAAGTGAACGCAATTGCCGATCAAAGTCAAACATGCCGATCAGCATTAA
This sequence comes from Dicorynia guianensis, assembly GCA_037013595.1. NCBI lineage: Eukaryota > Viridiplantae > Streptophyta > Magnoliopsida > Fabales > Fabaceae > Dicorynia > Dicorynia guianensis. Next base: position 13,918,505 of record JASUAB010000002.1, on the reverse strand, counting down.
TGATCGGTTACTTAATCTGCAAAGCCCCAGTTGGACTAAGGGCAAGGCTCAAATCATTTCCTAAGCTGAACTCTGAATTTCTGACTCCCAACCAAATAATATAATTATCCAAAACAGTTAATTAAAAATTCTAAGTTATATACGGATTTAAATCCTGTATCGTAAAAATAAAAAAAAGAAAAAAATAATAAAAAATAAATTTTTTATATTAAATTTAAAAAATAAAAAATTATCAAAATTAAAAAATAAAAAAATAATACGCAAATTCGTAGTGTACAATCCAGATCCAAACGGATGCGGAAGAAATGCGTCACCCTTTCAAATTCCGCTGGGATAAACGTATATCTATGTTTTTTCTCTACATTTATCTATGGTTTTTATATTTTTTAAATTATTACTGTTTATTTTATTAATTTATAAAAAAATATAAATATAACATCACTCTTCCGCCAAGGCCTGGACCACAAGTTCTCGCTGCCTTCTTTTAAACAAGCACTTTGTTACACATCATCGCCGTCGTCATCATTATCATCATTCACACTGCTAGGTGAAAAAAGAGCCACATGTTTCAAATGCCACCCACAATAAGATGAGAAATGATATTTTTATATAATTTTTTATGTTTTAAAATATTATATAATTTTTTAAAAATATTATTTAATTTTTTAATATAATTATACAAAGACATACAAAATTATGTAAAAAATTTATGTAACTTTATTATTATTTCAATAAGATAGACACTATAACATTCAGATTTATATAGAAAGTAATGATATTTATTTATAATTTTATATAAAAAAACAAATAATTTATAAATTTAAATAAATAATTATAAAAGTATTATGTTTTGAGATGGTGGCAGAAAACAAAGCAAATAAACTACATAGTGGACAAAAAAACGACCGGAAAAAGAATACTTATAATCATAAACAACAAAAAATGAAAATAACGGACTAAAATAGTGTGATACACGCATTCAACTTTGTCCTACCACTGATAAGATCGGCTTTGGTGGGTGAGGTCTAGGCTGGAGTGGAGTAGTAGTGGTAAATTTGTGTCAAGTAGCTATCTGCAATGAATATGCCCGTGTGAGTGAATTCAAAGAACTGCGTTTTAGTTCATAACCCACTTTCCAGAAAGTGCCACTCTGATTCGCTTTCCTTTCTCTTAACCCAATTCCAAACAGAAGAGAGGATGTGAGGATGACAGTTATCCTCTGCATCAACTCTGTTATGGCAAAAAGACTCATACTTTTCTGGGTTTTCCTTTGGGCCTCATACTTGGTAAAATCTCAGTATGAAGAACTGTTCTTTGATGGGTTCGATGCTGCCGGCAGCAACTTAAGCTTAAACGGGGTTGCTGAAGTTGAGCATCATGGCTTACTTCGCCTGACAAACGATACTCTCAGGGTCCTCGGGCATGCGTTTTATTCATCGCCAATCCAGTTTAAGAACTCCACCGATGGCAAAGTTTCCTCCTTTTCCACTGCTTTTGCTTTCGCAATAATCCCCGAGTACCCACAACTCGGTGGCCATGGCTTCGCCTTCACCATTTCTCCCTCAAAGGAGCTTCCTGGTGCTTATCCTAGCCAGTACCTGGGCCTTCTCAGCCCAAATGATGTTGGGAATTTCTCAAACTACTTGTTCGCTGTCGAGTTTGACACTGTCAAAGACTTCGAATTTGATGACATCAACGATAACCATGTGGGTGTCAATCTTAACAGCATGGTTTCAAACAAATCTGTTCCAGCTGCTTGTTCCACAGATGGGTTAAATTCAACCAAACAAGAACTTAATTTGAAGAGTGGTACGGCAATTCAGGCATGGATTGACTATGATTCTTCAAAGAATCAATTGGATGTTAGGCTTTCCCCAAATTCTGTAAAACCCAGTTCCCCAATTTTGTCTGTCGAAGTGGATCTCTCAACAATTCTTGAAGACTCTATGTACGTGGGGTTTTCTTCTTCAACTGGGTTGCTTGCGAGCTGGCACTATATTCTAGGTTGGAGCTTCAAGATGAATGGAGACTCCAAATCTCTGGACTTGCAAACATTGCCTGCACTCCCTGCTCCTAAAAAGGGTAAAAAAGGCTTAATTGTGGGAGTCTCTATTTCAGCTGCGATCCTAATGATTGTGGCAATTGGGGTAGCAATTTATTTGATTAGGAAGATAAAGAATGCTGATGTTATTGAAGCTTGGGAGCTTGATGTTGGTCCCCACAGATTCCCATACCATGAGCTAAAGAAAGCTACGAGAGGTTTCAGAGACAAACAGCTACTTGGGTTTGGTGGCTTTGGTCGAGTCTACAAAGGGGTTCTGCCAAATTCCAATATCGAAGTGGCTGCAAAACGAATTTCCCATGAATCAAAACAAGGGCTGCAGGAATTTACATCTGAGATTGCAACCATTGGTCGGCTTCGTCATAAAAACCTGGTTCAATTACTAGGTTGGTGTCGGAGGCGTGGTGACCTGATACTTGTATATGATTTTATGTGCAATGGGAGCTTAGACAAGTACCTATTTGATAAACCCAAAGCAATTTTGAGCTGGGAACAGAGGTTCAAGATCATAAAGGGGGTAGCTTCAGGGCTTCTATATTTGCACGAGGAATGGGAGCAAACAGTGATTCACAGAGACATTAAAGCTGGGAATGTTTTATTGGATTCAGAAATGAATGGCAGGCTTGGTGATTTCGGCTTGGCTAAGCTCTACGAACGTGGGTCAAATCCGAGCACGACCCGAGTGGTGGGCACTCTGGGTTACTTGGCGCCGGAACTGACACGCACGGGGAAACCGACAACGAGCTCTGATGTTTTTGCATATGGTGCTCTGTTACTTGAAGTGGCGTGTGGAAGAAGACCCATTGAGCCCAAGGCGTTGCCGGAGGAGCTCATTTTGGTGGATTGGGTCTGGGATCGGTGGCGAGTCGGGGCGATTTTGGATGTGTTGGATCCGAAATTGGATGGGGAATGTGATGATCTACAGGCTGTGCTGGTTCTGAAACTGGGGTTAATGTGCTCGAATGATTCGCCGGAGGCCCGACCCAGCATGAGACAGGTCGTCAGGTACTTGGAGGGTGAGGCGGCGTTGCCGGAGGTGGTCCCGGCGTTGGATGCATTCGATGCTAAGAAGGGAGCTGGCGGTGGCGGTCTTGATGGGGAATTGGAGGTTTTCGTGCATTCGTATCCAAGGTCATCGTATTTTGACAGGGCGACTACGGGGTCATCGGCCGGGAATGACCACCAGGACGTGGACGGTGAGGGTGGCTTTGCCTCGACTCTCTCGCTTTCCAGCAGACGCGAGGGTCGGTAGTCTGTCGCGCTCACAACAGAATGCTGGGGTCTTCCCCCACCCAATCTTTCTCTCCACTTTTTTTTTGGTCTGTTTTCTTTAGAAAAAAGAAAAAGTTGTACTTGTACTTGTATTTGCTGAAGTCATTTTGCATTTTGTTTTTCTGTTTTGTAATTAAAATTATTGTAATTAAGATTTTAATATTTTTATAAATTAAATTTTATTATCTATTTATTTAAAAATTTAAATTATTAAATTTATTAAATATTATAAATTAAATCATAAAATTTAATAAATTCCACCGTCATAATTAATTATTTTGGCAAGCACTTGGATGAGAGATATGTTCACTAAATTTTTGTAATTCTGTTTTGGTACCACATCTACTTCCACAACGTAAATGTAAAAAAATTAAAAGAAATATATAATTTTATAAAATAAATGAATAACTAAATTTTAATATATAAAGCTTGAGTTATTGATTTATTAATTTTGTAATTTAATTTATGTGATTTAATAAAATTAATATTTTATATTTTTAATAAATATTTAAAAAATTTTAATTTATACAAATAACAATAAAAAATTAAAAATGAAAAAAAATTACACTTGATTTCTGTTTCATTTTACAAGCCACATCCTTACCTTAAGCAACTACATATACAATGAAATTTCTTTTATACACTTAATTTGTGATATATGAATAATTTTATGGATATAAATTGCAAAAACATGGCTTTATTTATTATTCAATTATGATAAAAGAAATGGTTAGGACAAAAAACTACATTGACAATTAATGAATATTTTAAAATTAATTATTAAATAAAGTATTTAAAAATATTTTTAATAAATTCTAGAATTATACAAATGATTATATTTCACACTTAAAATGATTTATTTTAGGATATGCTAACATGCGGATATGAAATAAAAAAAAATGCAAATATATTAAAGCCGTCGGGTTTGACCAATGGCGAGGAGTCTGAATAACTTGTAAAAAGGTCATAAGTTCACATTTTGATGTCATTATGAGTGAAAAACTATGCAAACACATTAATTTCAATTACTAATAAGATTATAGTTGTTTTAATCAATTTTTTTTTTAATTTTAGATCAATGTTTTTTATAATTTAAACACATTCTCAGGCATAAAAATATTTGAGATAAGGAATTATAAAATTTAATGAATAATACTTGTAATGCCACAATTAATAATAAAAATGAGTATATTATTTTAAAAATAATTTGAATATGTCTAAGACATTCATTCCCAAAGATAATGGATTTATGAATCGAGAGAAACATTCACCATTAATAATAAAATGGTTAGCGTTATTACAAACTCTAAAGATGGTTTATGTTTCTTTTCTTTTAATGTAAATTTTTTTATTTCTCATTAATTAGTTATTCACACTACAATAAAAATAATTCTTTAAAATCTAATTATTTTAATTCATATAACCTCATTTTTGGGGGACAAGGAAACCCACTTTGTTAACAGCAAAAGATTCTTAATGATCTAAATTAGATGATGTCATCTTCACACAAGTTTCAATGACATTGATCAAATCATTTTGACTTAAAAAGCATGACAGTAGCTTTATCTTTGATTTGCATATATAAAAGCTTTATTTAAATAAATTTATTTTATTAAAATTTCATATTTTATTCTTTTAATTGATTGAATTAATTAATTTTTATTATTTAAATAAAATTATATAAAAATTACAAATAAATTATTCAAAAATATCATTATTTTAATAATAAATAATCTCTGCTAAAGCATTGGTAGCCTCAAACAGTTTTCTTTTTGGAATTAAGCGATAGTCATACATTTTGAAAATTTATTGATAAGCTTGCACGCATATTGGGGTGTGCCATTCTCTACCGTACACCAAGAGAACTTTGTCAATGTGATAGGTATATATATGACTTAGAATCCATTTTTTTTTTGTTAGTACAAAGGGGCCATACGCCTAAAAAACAGAACAAAAATTGCAGAGGAATAGATTTCATAGAGGTAATACAACAATAGGAGGTCTAGACCATTAGATATACGTATATTTTACAATTTAGAGGTGAAACTTAGCGTTTTACTTATTATTTATATTTTATTATATAGAATTAGTACGATCTAACAGTTTAGTAATATAATTTTTTAAAATAATATATATTTATAATTTTACATACCATATATATATAAATAAATAAATAATATATAAAATTTATATATTTAAAAAATATATAAATATAACAAAAAATAGAATTCGGCTCAATAATACTGAAAGAACCAGACAAACCTCTGCCAGCAAGGAAGTCAGCGCACTGGTTGGCCTCTCTATACACGTGACGGAGCTCAACAACCCACTCCCTGGACATTGCATTTCTGATATAGCAGAGGGTTGCTGGCTGCTGTTCCATCACTTTCCCCACCTTGAATGGTAGAAACCAGCGCCTTAGAATCACATTCAATCATCAATCTCGTATAACCAAGATTCCAGGCCATCTCAATACCATGCAGTAAACCCCAAGCTTCCGCTTGAAAAATGCACACCATTCCACACGCCCTGTAAAAGCCCCTGATCCACCTCCCTTGGTGGTCACAAAGAAGGCCACCGCAAGCTGCCATTCCCATTCCAACCCGGGCTCCATAAGAATTGACTTTCACCTATGTAAAGTTATGTTGCTTTCTTAGAATAATTCTATACCCATATTTTTATTTTTTATTATAAGACAGATAAAATACATTATACAATTTGTCTTATAATAAAACGTAGACACAATTGTAAAAATAAAAATATAACTTTCTACTTTTGTAATATCACAGTTGGAGTATGGTGGATTTAAAAATTTTAAATTTTTTAAATAAAATTTTTAAATTTTTTTAAAAAAGTAAAATATTTATTTTAAAAATTTTAATTTATACATAAAAATATCTTTAAATAATTATTTTTATCAAATTTTGATCAATATAATTATTTATTAATAATAAACAATTTTTTATCTTTAATAAATATAATTATTTATTTTTAATTGTCAATTATAATAATTATATTTTTAATAATAATAATAAAATTATAATTAATTTTATTTATTTTTTTAATTCAAAATTTTTAATTATCTCAAGTACCAATGAAAGATTATAAATATCTTTAATTTAATAATTTAATTTAAATTATATTATAAATTATGATTTATATATTATAATTTAATTTTAATTATTTATTATTATTTATATAATATATAATATTTGTAATTTTTTTAATACAAAATTTGTTTATTTACAAACTTTTTAACATTAACTGCAATAATATCATGTTATGACTTTATGGTGAAAGATACCATTATTGGAACGGAATTTTATTTCAATTTTACACCATCCAAAGAATCAGAAATCGTCCTTTTCGCCAACCAAATCCTTCACCAATTCAAGATTAGATGGCACGACAAAATTAGATTCAAACGACATCCACTTATCTCAACCAATTTTAACCATTATCCTCACAGTTATTTCTAAACAGTATTAATTTGGATGACATCAAATATATTATAGAGTAGATATTTCAGGGCTGCATTTGAGATTGATGCTCCTGCGTTGCACTGCATGCTTCTCATTCGCATCCTTGTCCAAGCTTGGATAAATATATTTTTTTCAATCTAAAATTTTGTCACGCATAAGAATTAAAAAAATTAATAAAAAGTTTTTATTTTCTTAGATTATTTTTATAAAAAAGTTTAATTGTATATTTAATAAAAATAACAATTATGATAAAAATAACATTAAAGAATAATTAATATTATTTTAATTTAAAAAAATAATAATAAAAAAAGTGTATAATAAAAGTTATTTTAGACAGTACTCCGGAGTTTGAGGGATAAATCTAGAGCCAGTGAGCCACTTACCTGCAGCTTAACATTCACCATTAATTTGAACTCATTCTCAGGCATAAAAATATTTAAGATAAGGAATTATAAAATTGAATGAATAATACTTGTAATTCCACAATTAATAATAAAAATGAGTATATTATTTTAAAAATAGTTTGAATATATCTAAGACATTCATTCCCAAAGATAATGGATATATGAATTGAGAGAAACATTCACCATTAATCATAAAATGGTTAGCATTATTACAAACTCTAAAGATGGTTTATGTTTCTTTTCTTTTAATGTAAATTTTTCTATTTCTCATTAATTTAGTTATTCACACTACAATAAAAATAATTCTTTAAGATATTCTAATTTATTTTTAATTCATATACCCTCATTTTTGGGGGGACAAGGAAGGAAACCCACTTTGTTAACATCAAAAGATTCTTAATGATCTAAATTAGATGACGTCATCTTCACACAAGTTTCAATGACATTGATCAAATCATTTTGACTTAAAAAGCGTGATAGTAGCCTTATCTTCTTTTTTTTTTTTTTATACAGTAGTCTTATCTTTGATTTGCATATATAAAAGTTTTATTAAAATAAATTTATTTTATTAAAATTTTATATTTTATTCTTTCAATTTATTGAATTAATTAATTTTTATTATTTAAATAAAATCATATAAAAAATATAAATAAATTATTCAAAAATACTATTATTCTAATAATAAATAATCTCTACAAAAGCATCGGTAGTCTCATACAATTTTCTTTTTAGAATTAAGTGATAGTCATATATTTTGAAAATTTATTGATAAGCTGGCACGTATATTGGGGTGTACCATTCTCTAACGTACACTAAAATAACTTTTTTCCATGTGGTAGGTGTATGACTTAGAATTTAATTTTTTTTTGTTATAAAAAGGGGCCATACTCCTAAAAAACAGAACAAAAATTGCAGAGGAATAGATTTCATGGAGGAAATATTATACAACAATTGGAGGTCTAGACCATTAGATATACGTATATTTTACAATTTAGAGGTTAAACTTAGCGTTTTACTTTTTATCTATATTTTATTGTATAGAATTAGTACGATCTAACAGTTTAGTAATATAATTTTACATATCATATATATATATAAATAAATAATATATAAAATTTATATCTTTAAAAAATATATAAATATAACAAAAAATGGAATTCGGCTCAATAATACTGGAAGAACCAGACAAACCTCTGCCAGCAAGGAAGTCAGCGCACTGGTTGGCCTCTCTATACACGTGACGGAGCTCAATAACCCACTACACTGCATTTCTGATATGGCAGAGGGTTGCTGGGCTGCTGTTCCATCACTTTCCCCACCTTGAATGGTAGGAACCAGCGCCTTAGAATCACATTCAATCATCAATCTCGTATAACCAAGATTCCAGGCCATCTCAATACCATGCAGTAAACCCCAAGCTTCCGCTTGAAAAATGCACACCATTCCACACGCCCTGTAAAAGCCCCTGATCCACCTCCCTTGGTGGTCACAAAGAAGGCCACGGCAAGCTGCCATTCCCATTCCAACCCGGCCTCCATAAGGATTGACTTTCACCTATGTAAAGTTATGTTGCTTTCTTAGAATAATTCTACACCCATATTTTTATTTTTTATTAAGATAAAATATACAGAACTCTCTTAAATTTTAAGTCGATTTTAAAAAATCATCCTTTAAATGTTTTCAAATGATCCTCTTGAACTATGAAACGTTTGCAAATAACCCCTTTCGTCAAGTTTTTTGTCAAAATTTAAAAAAATGACGAAAATGACCTTCATTGTAAAGTTGAAAAATTACAGAATGTGAATAGTAAAATTTTAGAATTTTAACATTAAACCTTAACCCTAAACCCTAAACCCTAAACCCTAATCTTAAACCCTAAATCCTAAACCCTAAATCCTAAACCCTAAATCTTAAACCCTAAATCCTAAAATCCTAAACCCTAAAACCTTAAACCCTAAATCCTAAATCCTAAATCTTAAATCCTAAGCCCTAAATCCTAAATCTTAAATCCTAAACCCTAAAACCTAAAGTCTAAATCCTAAATTCTAAATCCTAACCCTAAAACCCTAAATTTTAAACCCTAAAATTCTAAAACTCTAAACCCTAAACCCTAAATTACAAATCTACATTAGGTTTTTTTTTTTTTTGCATTTATGGCAGATTTATAAATTTATGTGCATTTGAAGGGTATTTTTATCTTTTTATCGGGTCAAAGTGAAAGTTGACCAAAACACATCCAAATTTTAACGGAAAACTTAATAGAAGGAGGTGTTTTACAAACGTTTTATAGTTTAAGAGGGTCATTTGAAAACTTTTAAAATTCAGGAGAGTTTTTTAAAATTAATTTAAAGTTCAGGAGAATTCTGTGTATTTTACCCTTTTTATTATAAGACAAATAAAATACATTATATAATTTATCTTATAATAAAATGCAGACACAATTGTAAAAATAAAAATATAACTTTCTACTTTTGTAATATCACAGTTGGAGTATGGTGGATTTAAAAATTTTAAGTAATGGAGATAAAAAAAATATAATATATAAAAAAATTATGATAAAGAACATTTATTTTTTATTTTATTTTTAATAATTAATATCTTATCAAAAATTAATTAATTATATTATTTATTTTATAAATAAGTGTGTGAAAGAGTGATAAAATAAAAAAAAGTAAGATAACAATGTTTTATAAACTTTTATTTTATTATAAATTATAATATAAAAATTATAAATTTTAATAAAATAATAATATAAAATAAATATATCCATTATTAAAATTTAAAATAATTAAAAATATTTACCCTTACATTCTCCAAGCCCGCCCCTGCGTGGGACCGTACGGTATATAATAACTAAGTTAAACTGAACTTTTAAGGCCCACAAGCTTGTTCGGATTATTGTGATTATATACAATTATACATTTGCAATATTTTTAATGAGTCTTTCATCTGATTTAAACTTTTTAATTTTTTAAAAAAGTTTAAAAATATAATAAAAAAATAAATATAAATCAATAAAAAATAAAACGTATTCATTAAATTATAAAAAACGTTAAAATTAATAAAAAAAAGTGCAAAAAATCTAAATTTGTTTATAGTCAAATGTACTTCAAATTGAATTTAATTTTTTGAATCAAAAGGAACAAGATCTCCCACTTAGATGATTAGGTCGTCACCCATCAACTCAAATTTAATACTAAAAAATATTTTTAATATCATGGTTGACTAAGTCATGTCTAAGCTAACTTGCGCTTAATTTGATTTGATCGACCTCCACCATTCAGTCAAAGGGGAATCATGATGCCAAGACTAAAAACTTTAAAGTCAAAACATTTTTCTATTGGGGCATGAACCTAACAAATATTTTACCTTGTCAATAGTAGAATTCAAACGGATACAATAGACAGAAAGTGAAGTGTGCGTATATATCTTAATTCTTTTTTTTTTTGTTTAATCACCTGAAAACAGATTTGTTCTTTTATGGATCTTTCAATCGTCTTTAATAAACATAAATTAAGTACAAAATAACCTTAAACTCGTGTATCTTAATGTTTTTTTAATTATGTGTCATCTGCTTATCCTTATTGCTAACCATTCTTACTAACTTGTCTAAACTTCACTTTTGAATTTCAATATTCACAAATTATAACACAAATATCATGCCCTGAATTTATGAATTTTAATATTATGAATGATCATGCTATATATAAATGTAACATGTAATAAAATATAATATGAATGATTACGTTTTATAGATTTTGAAGGTAAGGTTTCCATACCATTAATGCTGGCAGGGTAATATTACGATCTTCATGTAAAAGTAAAACGAAGAATTGAATCTAGAAAATAGGGAAATAATCAAGGGGGTATGGGCATTAAGAGAAAAAAACACGATTTCATTTTAACATTGTGCACAGTATAACACAAATTAGAGGACAACAATCGAACTAAGACAACAGAAATACTATATTGTCTCAAATCTTAGCATGTTCTCCTTCCACCTAATACGTAGAGAATACTTAAAATTTGTATAAGCAGCTTCCATCATCACTTCTAGCAGTTGGGTCGAAGTTTGAGGCAATTGGATCAGTACAGCCTTCAGGAACTGGAACATTTACCTGCTGGGCTGCTTTGCCTGTGCAGAGAAAAACATACGAGTATAACAATTTAGACAACTTTAATTTGATCCTAAGATTTCATTTTTCTTTTTTTTTTTTTTTCTAAGTTCGTGAAAAAGCTAGATGCAAACCTCCCATCAAGGCCTGTAGTGGGATAAGGGATCTAACCGTAGAAAGTTCCACTGTTAATGGCATCTTCATTAGCATCACCAAGAGCAGCCTCCTTCAAGTACTTGTCTGCCAATTGAACTCTCTTCACATTCTCTTGCTCTTGGACAAGCATGTTACCGTACTCAAGCAGCTTCTCTAAACTCATCTTTGGCTGCTCAAAGGTTGGGGGTCCTTCCTTTGAGTTCACAAGCTTCTTCCCAACAAGATCAACACCGACACCAGAAACCCACTTCCTCACTTCATCGTCATATACTCTGGCCCTGAGTGCACCAAAGAAATCTGCAGCACACATGCATATATAAGATACCATTATTTTTTTTATTTTACAGCTTTCTCAATTTGGGGTCTTAAACATGCGATTCATTGGCAAAGTTTAGAACTTTCATTGAAAACTCAACTGGGTTTTTCAGTTTCTAGCACAAAACTTTCCAATGGCGCTGAAGCATATGGTTGAGTTGCGGTAGTTTAGAATTTTCTATTAAAATTTTAATTGGGTTTTGTAAGAGATATAAAACACAAATCATCCCTGACTTAAATTTTTGGAATGTGATTTTTTGATATAGTATCTATGACCAAATTTTGGGATGACCGCTTTTAAATTTTCAACAAAAAGCTTACCAATTAATCCAAATCATATAGTTCATTTGCGAAAGTACTGAACTTATTTTGAAATTTTAATTTGGTTTTTTAATTACTAGGGGAAAACTTACCAATGGATTGGCCAGGGAAGGTGTCAACGAGCTTGACAATGTCACTATCAGGAACATTGTCAGTGCGGAAAATACCCTTGCAGACACCAATGCGGTCATCTCTTGTAGGTGCCCAGTAGAACTTCTCCATACGCCCGTCACGGATGAGAGGAGCATAGAGTGTTGAGAAATCGTTACCAGTGACAATGATGGGCACACGTGGGTTCTCTTCCTTGTTATACATACCAGGGAGCTGTACATTGGTTGGGTTATCAGCAATGTTCATGAGGGTGGCATTAACCATTTGGTTGTTCACAGTGTATTGGGTGGTTCCACCAAGACGACCAGCTCCTGCATCAAGATCATTGATGAAGAGAGCACACATCTTCCCCTTCTTGATTATATCAGCAGCTTCACGGTATCTCTGCCTGATCAATTTCGCAGGCTCTCCGGCATTTCCACTTTCCAGCTCTCCAGCACTCATCATGATGGGGCTGTAATTACAGTATCACATAGGGACTAGAATTTATGCAGCAGACAATAGCAGATTAAGCATATATTTAAGGAAGGCTTCCAATTTGGAGTTTCCGTTGGTATAACCTCATATGTTAAAGAAATTATTTAGTATTCATGGTATATCATGCAGCATGGTTACTAACTCAATAACAAACCATCATTTGCATTGTTTTACTAATGTAGTTTTGTAAATAGCGATCGGGGTTAGCAAAAACCGGACAAATAGCAGTTTATTAGTGGCTGAATATACCATATAATATATGCTACGTGATATACCAAGAACACTAAATCTCTCTGATGGTGACTACAGGGTACTCTTTAGTTCTAAGGTTCAACTCTTTGTAGAAAGTGTATGGGATGTGATTAATCTGAGAAGGGCTATCTCCTTTTGTAGTTCAAAGTCTAACCTGATGCACTAAATAGACTTTCAATAGGGCATAAATTAAAATAACTGGTGGGTACTTGGGAAGGGCTAGTGAACCAAGGACTCACTTGATTCCCATCTTGGCAAAGACAAGCTCACACTGGAAAGATTTCCCTTGACCTTTGCCTCCCCAGATACCAAGAATGAGAGGAACCTGTAAAATTAATGAAATTATTGATTGTCTTTCCGAAATATAACACGATACTAAGGACAATTTTTATAGAAATCATATAATACGTAATTACATGCCTTGATGTTGGGCAGGGTCATGAAGTTTTTGGTGATGTGAACAACAAGCTTGTCCATGAAGGCAGGAGCAATGTAAAATCCGTCCATGTTGTTGTCCATGTATCTAAAACACCATCATCAACGCCAACTTTAAATCAAAAGGAACTTCAATTTTTAAACTCATCATTTAATAAAAGCATAAGTGCAGAAACGATTTGGAATAGAAATCTCAATGTCTCACGCACTGGCGAAGTCCAGTACTGAGGTACTCATAGGAGCTCATGACAGCAATGTGAGTTCCATCATCCACCGGAGCTTGAAAGAGGGGGTCAACCATACCCTTCCCCCTTGTGATGTCTTGCTGGTCATCTGAAATATCATATGCCAGACCTTTCCATCTGTCCTTGTCGGTCTGCGTGCCTTCATCAATCTCTGCAGCAACAATTTTGAAGCTTCCACAGGAAACCTTGGTGTTGGGGAGTCTTGAGTTAACCTTCTTCAAGCTGCTGCCGAAGAAGGGTGAGCTGGGAACCGAAGCTCCAGCTCCAGAGCCATTTAAGCTCAGCTGCAATATCACACAGTAGTTACACTTCACGCCATTCAAGGGATTAAAGAATCCTCACTTACTTCTAATTCAAGTTCAAACAAAACCAAGAGTAAGAACCTCCCCCACCCCCCTTCCCTCATCATGTTTAATTTGTTATGCATCAACAAAAAATAACCAACACTCCTCTCTGATTCAATATCTAAACTTGATTAAATTACCAACTTAATGTCATCCAAAATCAATATTGTATCTCGTATCTATATGATGACTACATAAACATGCATATTATGTAAAGATTATCATAGAGACAAGAGATAAGTGTAACAAAAGTGGAAAAGGCATCATACTGGAGTTCTGTTGACAGCTCCGACAGTGGAGACGGAGGCAGCCATGGCAGTGTTGTTGTTGGAGTTGAAGAGGAGGAAGTGCTGCCAGCAAATGCAGAAAGCTTGGCCTATGAGGGGAGCAGATATGAGCAGAGAGGTGGACTTATAGTAGCTGCTTTGTCTGAGTGTACAGAAATTCTCATCCTAAGGATTGGGAATAGAATCCTTAACGTCCACACAATGAAGATTGCTTGGCTGCCACGTGGCAAGCGGAGAGTGCCTGCAGTTTCTTAGTCACTCTTAGAGCTAAACGTGAGGATGGCATTCGAGCTTTTTCCTGCTCCACCAGTATTAAGCCAAGTTTATCACCACATAAGCCCTGGAGAGGTCATTGGTCATTCATATTCAACTATTGGTTACTGTTGTTCCATAAGAAGAGAGTGTTGGTGATGGTCAACAATATTATCTCTAATGGTCAATTATACATATATTTTGAGGTGCTATTTAACTCTTGCAAATGGTAACACCGTTCCAGGGACCCACGCATCCCCAAAAGATTCAAGCTGATCAGTCTGCATGAAATAATGTTTGAGTATTCTCAGGCGGAGAAAAAATGGGTCTACATTATTATTGAACAGAAATTAATAATTCGGTGACAGTGAGATAGTTTCCAAATTAAGGGTGGGGCTGGGGACCCATACGGGGCCAAAGATTCAGCCAAGCTACTTTTGTCACTACTCTCAGAGTCACTGCCTCTCGCTCTAACCACCCATCTTTGTCTCTAATATCTGCACCAACTTGTGGCCTTGAGAGCTCCAGACATTCCTCATAGGCTCATACAGAGCAGAATAAGTGTATAACCACCACACTCCCTCTCCCTCACTATCTGGATTTATATATAATGTCTAAAAACAGACAGGAAAATAAAAAAAAACGTTGAGTTTGCTCATTCATTTGTTTCCCAAAAAAGAACAAAAAAATTTAAAGGTTCTGTATTGGATCTTAATTAATAGGAGTTTCTTGTTACTTTCATTTTTCAGTCTCTCTATTTTTATAAAATATGTATCACAAAAATCTTGTCAAAAAGTATTCAAACCAATAAAATTATTTAGCTTCACAATTTAATTAGTGAAGGTTTATTGACCCTTCATGTTTTCGTCAATAAAATGCAGATTTGTGAGAAGAATTCTTACACCAATTCGTCACGTTGATATAGAAGAATTATCATTGGTTTTTTCTATAACAAAGTTCTGGTTCATAACAAGTTACTATATATGATCTAACAGGAAAGAGGTTAGAACTTTAAATAGTATTATAGGAGAATTTTGATTCAAATGCTTCCAGCGGCATTTGTACCTAAAAAAAGTTATAGTTCATAACAAAACTGAAGCTATCTTCATTCTTTTCTACTCTTCCCTTCCAAATCAATCAAAATCACTCGCTTCCTAATACCGTTTTTGGCTATCAGATAAAAAAACATATCATCGTATTTTTGGTTAGGATCATGGACATTTAGTATCTCCATGCCAAGTCTTTGTTTACTACATTAATTGTGCATAGGCTAAAATAACCCTATGGCCCCTTTAGTTTCAATGTAAATTTGTTTTTAGTTTCCCTACTCTATTTTATTGCAACTTAGTCTTCCAAATTTTGCTCCCAAGCTCAATGTTATTTCCTTAAATGATTCTGGCATTTATTATAAATATAAATATCATGACAGGCAAAAGCCTTATTTAATTCTACTTTAGTTCCTCTAATTTTAGAAAATATTCAATTTTTCAATAATGATATTTTAGTAAAATTGAAGGGCTATAAACCCAATATTACTACCGTAAATCCCAGAAAATATTCAATTTTATTTTCATAATTTTGGAAACAAAATTATTTTAAAGTTAAATCAAGTTTAGAGACTTGAACCTAGTTCAAGTGGTCAAATTTAGCTTTGCTTTCTTTTTTATGTTCTATTCTTATATTATAATATTTTCTGCACTTAAAAAAAAAAAATATATTCTTTTGTAACCATTCTCTTCCCTCATAATCACTTTATATCAAACCAAGGGTTACTTTGCACAAAACAACTGACGTCAACTTTGTTCAAAAAAATTCCCAGTATATCAAATAGATGAAAATAAGTGACAGCGGTTGTTACTTGTAAAATTTATTTTTTCAATCATTTAAATTCTTTCTTTTTTTTTTTCATAAAATCATTTTTGGGATTTGTCATTGCATTACAAGAAATTTCAATATTACTAAAAGATAAATTTTTCAATAAATTCTTAGTCAAGATTTTTTACTAACAGATTTATAATTTTTACATAAAAATGTATCTTCCAATAATCTTGAAATTTTTTTATAATATTCAGACAATAAAAAATCTGGATCTTAAAAGAGGGTGTTGGACTACGTTGCTGATCAAAATGCAGCTCTAAAAAATACGTGTTGGAAACCAAATTTTAAACATTTTCAATTTAGAATTAAACAGTTCCTTTACAGTAAAACTGACGGAAATGTTATTCATATAAAATGAAGTTAACAGAAATTTTACTAAAATTTATATGAATTATTAAATTAGTTAAATTTTATATTTTAAATTTTATATTTTAAATTTTAAATTTTAAATTTTAATAAATATAATAATTTAAAATTAAAAAAAAAAAATTTTGTGAGATTTAAATTATAAAAATAAAAAATATTCATGAAAGAAAAAGTATGTATCTTCCATACCTTTCTAACATAACCTATGGGCCCATAGAAGGGTCTCTGTCAAAACACAACCATGAACGAAGCTTCACAGCTAGAATGATAATGGATAATTGGAAATTGATAAGAAAAAAAAATGGCAAAGCAAGCAAGCACTGCTTCAAGAGATAACAATGGTGATAGAGATGGACACTTACATCGTTAAACTCGAAAGCCGAAAGTTCTTCACCCACCATCTCATTCGCATTAACGTTTTCCCTTCTGATGCATGCCCATCTGTCAAAAACAAAAGCCCACAGCTTTGAAGTGACAGAAACCAGAAATTCATGCAAGTGAATGGCATTGTCTCCCAAACCTATCTTCCTCGTTAGCACAACCTTTCTTTTCTCAGCAAAGCATTGGAGGACAGAGAATAAATTCAACACCCTGCACTGTTGCTGATGGCTATATATGAGCTTATAATTGTCCCTTTGGTCGCTGAGTCAAAAATGAACAATTTGGGGAATAACAAGAGTAAGTTATTCTACCACCACCGGCTGTAGTTAAGTGGCCAACAACTAACCTGAATTAAGGTGGGATTAAAATATTGTGTACTTTGAAGCAGCAACACATAAAAGAGAGATTAAATTAGATGAATTTATGGATCAATAACAAGAATAAAGGTATACTAAAGTGACACTACCAACTGTTACAACATAGGAAGTAAATTATTAGATTTTTGGGTTTAGTAATTAAGTCGCTAAGGCTCAATAAATTTAAAACTAAAGAATAGGCAGTAAACTATTAAATTTTTTAACTTTGCAATTTAAGAATTTAGATAATTTTTTATTCTCTGATTTTGATAGTTTTTTTATAATTTAATATATAAATTTTATTGTTTTATTAACTTTTTTCTCTTTTAATTTTGATCTATTTCTTCTTTACTATCATCTATTTTAAAGTACAGGATCTAGATTTATAATTCAGTTTGTAAATTTAATAAATTTAATGATATAAATTTTTTAAATATTTATTAAAATTTAATTTATATAAATAATAAAATTAATTTTTTAAAATTTTTTAAATAAATATTTAATAGCGCAACTGCAACTGCAGTGACAATATACGGACAGATAGCCGCAATGAGTCATGCAGCCTATGCCAAGAAACAAGTTAGGTAAAGCAGGCATTATAACTCAAGCTCGTGGACAGGACAAGCGCGCTTTATTTAGGTTGAAAGCATAATATAATATTTGGATTGAGCTGTTAGCTTCACCCTCAAACAGTTACTGGCGTTTGGATTTGCTCAGCGGCAATAACAAGAGCTGGAAGGAAAGGACTTTAACAATCGTATTCTAATGAGCTTTACATGGCGGAAAGATGCCTATGGCTATATATCAACATCCTCCACTTTGTCCCAATGATTAAACTGTAAATTTTCACAAAGCACACGTAAAATGTCTTCAAGTTGTGTGACTGTCAGTGCAAAGTTTTAGCCTTTAACTTCAGCCATTCATTGACAGGGTAAAATTAAACTTCCATTTATCCAAACAGAAGATGAGATAATTACTGCAGAATACTTGTTTGTCAACACATACCTCTTCCTGACTATTTCTCTTTTTTCTTAGCCCAACAAATGATAATGATTGAGTGTTCAATTACAGTCACATTTGGTAAGAAACTTTATCAAGAAAAGCCCCTCCGAGGCATAAAAGAGGAAAGGTTGCCCCTAAAAGACAATGACTGTGTAGGCCACAAAAGAGACCCACAAGAGCATACTTCTAACCAAAGTGAGAATGTCCTTTGGAGACAATTAAAGGAACCGACCCTCCCAAGTGATTGTTATAAAGCGTTGGAATCTCAAGTTTTCCTCAGACAAACTAACACAAGTTGTATACTTGTGAAAAACATGTACAAGTTTAAGACAATGACAGGGTTTGGCTCTTCATGTGGAGCATGCAAGTTCCTGAGGAGAAAGTGCACAACTGATTGTGTATTTGCTCCTTACTTCTCCTATGACCAGGCTGCAACCCATTTTGCTGCAGTGCACAAGGTTTTTGGTGCTAGTAACGTCTCCAGGCTATTGTTACACCTACCAGTGCAGAGTAGAAGTCATGCTGCAATCACTATGTCATACGAAGCACTGGCACGGATGCAGGATCCTGTATATGGTTGTGTTGCTCACATCTTTGCACTGCAGCAACAGGTTCACATGCCCTGACTTCATTTTCTCCACAGAATTAACTTGCTAATATCACATTCACACTATAATTTAGATAAGGTACTCTGCATCAATTAAGTAATACATGACTTGAAGCTTGCGGTGCGCAGGTTGCCAGCTTGCAAAATGAGATAGATATACTTGGAAATTCGATGGCCTATTCTACTGTTGGTGTTGCTGGGAGTAGCAGTTCTCAAGTACCAACAAACAGAAACTCTATTGACGGGACAGAAGTTTCTTTGCAACATGGAGGAACAACGACAGAATTCTATCAAACTCAACTGGCTAGTCTACTTTGTCAGGAAGGCACTGCCATTGTCTACCAAAGTTTGGACGGACGGATGGATAGAGAGTTTCCTAATTTACATGGAAGAGAAGACCATTTATTTGGCAAGTCAAGCCCAAATCTATTTGAGAAGCTCCTACCTCTAATTGACGACCAGGTCTTCGTGAACTATCCTTTGTTCAACCATAATGCTAACATCAAAAACTAAACGTCAAAACTGGAAACTAAATTGCTCACTGCCTTAATTGCCTTGTGCAAGTTTAGTCATGAAAATCAACTTCTGTGTTGTTAACAATTTTGCTACGTAAGTAAAGCAAGCAGTCTCTTGGTTTTTGCTTAGGCTTATATTGGTTCAACCCCTTAAATGAGCATCCTTTGTAGATTCGTTAGTAGCGTTTAGAGTACAAGCTGAAGAAACAGAGAGGTTAAAGCAATCACATCTATGAACGAGGGAAATTCCTTCCCCTACAGCTAAAGCTAAATCTAGTATGTTAAAAATTCAAGAAAAAGAAACCTTTACAAAGTTTTAGGAAAACTGTTGAATCTATTAATTCCACAATTCAGTTTATAAAATGTAGTAAACCGTAAAAATTTATAGGCAACATAAAATGTATTCTCATGCTCTCAAGAACTAATTGAGATTTGAAATTATAAAAATGTGGTCAAAGCGAAACATAAAATGGTAAAATTAGTGCCAACTAAATTGAAATTTGAAGATCAACAGCAAATAAAAGCATAAGAAGATTCAACTGTATTTTCAATTTTTCAATACCCCCACAAGTTATGCTAGAGAATTAGGAAAATTAAAAAGCATTTACTTCGGTGCCTCTAAACTCAGGTAAGGAATATTACACATACAATTTCAATCTATATTATAACTTATAATGATCGCTGCAAATTCACTTATCTAAACTCTCACAGCTTACACTTTCATGGAAGAGATTTGAACAAAAAGCTAACTCAAATGAAAGGAAGCCATGACCCATGGTAAGCTTCTCACCCTCATCTACCTCAATGGCAAAAGCTTTCAAAAGCACAGTGCCAGACTCAAAGGTACATCAGTATATCTTCATTACAGTGTCGAGGAAGAAAAAAATGGAGGTCTTGCTGAGGTCAAGGCTATGACAGAACAATTTCAAAATATTAACGTCGCTGCACAGTTTAATTTTAATTAGCAGTTATTTAATACCCAAGTTATATTGTAAACCGTAAAAAAAGGTCACTGGCCACTTATGCGCCATCGCAGCAACAGCAGTCTCTAAAGTCACAATGATAAATATATGGAAAGTTCTTGTATAGGCAATCGTAACTTTCGTAGGCACCGGCACCTGTGCGGGGACCCCACATAGGACCCACACTTTTCACCAATCTGGTGCAACTGCCTACTTAGGCACTACCTATGCAAGAAGTTCACTGAATGCAATGCTTTTAAGAGGAATAGATATCTGGATTTTTCGTCTTGCAAAAAAAGTTATCCACAGAATAAGCTCAATAACACTCTAAGCAGTGGTGTCATAAATTTTCTAAGAAATCTTTTTCTTACCTACTGCTACTCTTCAGACGTTGCAAATCCCATTCATTAAAACTCATAAAATTGCCGAAATGAGTTTCATAAAGAAAGGGCATAATTAGAAAGCCAGGAGGGAAGAAAGTAGTGAGTACCAGCGGACTATAAATGCTAATATCTACAGTTACTGAACTAACCCAAGCAATTCAGAGCATATTATAATTATAAAACTACAAAATTATGGTACTCACATAGTTGAGATAATTATAAAACTACTTTTTTTACTTCCCACTGGAAGAAAGCTAAATATCTGACATATGAGTTCCATAAATCCCAGAAGGCAAGAATTCAATCAGTGTATACCATAGAAGATCTTCAAAACTTGGGTAACGTCACTCTCACTTTCCCATTGTTGAACAATCTGTCCATCAATCAGTGTAGGGGAAGGGGGATTAGAAGCCAATAAAAGCATGTAAAACAACTCTTACATAAGAAAAACTAACCATCTCGAGAACACCACTCTCTGGCATTCTGGAACATGCGCAACCAAGGACTAGGCCCATTTTTATCCACATCCCACTGTTTTGGATACCACGGGAACTGCCACATTAAGAAGCAACGCTCTGGATGAGGCATTATAGCAAGATGCCGTCCATCTGGAGAACAAATAGCCGCAATCCCTAAAGGAGAGCCATTCACATTGAAAGGATACAGCTCTGACAGATTGCCACCATCATCGCAATATCTTATAGGAGCTAACCCTGAATGTACTATACGATCCAACACACCTTCATCTGGGAAATATGCCCTTCCCTCACCATGAGCAGCCCATACCCCCAATGTACTACCTTCCATGCCTTTAAACATAATAGCTGGTGAGTCCTGTATTGTCACACTAGCAAAGCGGCACTCAAATCGCCCCGACTCATTGTGAATGAACCTAGGCTGTGAGAGGTCCCCACCAGCACCAAGCACACCCCCAACTTGCGGGCCAGGTACCCATCCCAGCAAAGCCATCAGCTGACACCCATTGCAAACACCAAGACTAAAAGTGTCCGGACGCTTGTAAAACTCCTGAAATTGACTTAAAAGTGGCTCATTGAATCTTATAGAAGCAGACCAACCTTTAGCAGAATCAAGCACATCAGCATAGCTAAATCCACCAACAAACACAATTCCACGAAACTCCCGCAAAGAAATTATTCCATTAAGAAGGTCTGACATTGCAATATCCCACGGTTCAAAACCAGCAGCATAAAATGCTGCAGCCATTTCTCTGTCTCCATTGCTGCCTTCTTCTCTAATCACAGCTACTTTGGGTTTTGAAGTTGCAGACATGTACTTCTCATCAGTGAAGGAAGGAGTAAAGGTCAGTTTCCATGAAGGCTCATGTCGATGTTTTAATCCTTCTCTCTCCATATCTACACATGATGCCAACCTTTGGAATTTTTCCAGCTGAAAACTGGTTTCCTCCCACATATCCCTAAGGATGCAAGTTTTTTCTTTCAAATAAGTCACCCCACCAACCTTAACTTGAACCACTTGAGCAGAAGTAACTTGTCCTATGATCTCTGCAGTAACATCCACCCTGTTCAACTTATCCAGTACAATATCCAGATTTTTCTTGCTCACCTGAACAACTAACCCAAGTTCTTCTGCATAGAGTGTTTGGAAAAGCCTCTTTCCATGTGAATTCAAATCCAAGATGATTCCACGATTCCCAGCAAATGCCATCTCTAATGCACAAACTAGCAACCCACCATCACTAATGTCATGACCAGCAGAAATCAGTTCCTCTGTAAGAAGGTCTTGAACACCTT
This sequence comes from Dicorynia guianensis, assembly GCA_037013595.1. NCBI lineage: Eukaryota > Viridiplantae > Streptophyta > Magnoliopsida > Fabales > Fabaceae > Dicorynia > Dicorynia guianensis. The sequence continues at coordinate 13,895,753 of JASUAB010000002.1, read as the reverse complement.
CGAAAACCCTTTTAAGGTAAGGAACATCATCAAGATCAGGACACTCATCCCCAACTTGATCAAATGCCTGGGCAAGAGCAGATCCACCTAAACGCCGCTTTCCCTTTGCCAGATCAATATGAAGCAAAACACCATCATCATCAAGTTTCAGATCTGGTGTCACTGTTTTTGTTATATCAGGACAAGTGACATAAACGCTAATTACAAGATTTCCTGGAGCTTTCACAACTTCCCCTCCAGCATGAGCTGCCATAGAAAGGCTGTCTTTCCCTCCATCAATAGCAATACCAAGTTCAATCATTGCTTTTGACAATGATGTAGCAGCATCATACATGGCAGCTCCTTCCCCATCAAGCTTAGCAGCATACATCCAGTTACCACTTGCCTTAACATCAGAAAGAGAAGTGACTTTTGCCCATACAAGATTTGTGAGTGCTTCTCCAACAGCCAATCTTGCCATTGCTTTGGGATCTAGAAGACCTTTGATTGGTTGCTCCCCAATGGCACATGCACCTCCAGTCACATCAGTAAAAGTTTGAGCAATAACTGCAACATCAGCAATGGGAATCTGCAGAGGGCCTACAGTTTGCTGCTGTGCCACAAGACCAGTAACACACCTATCAACTTTTGATGTCAAGAAACGTTTTGAACAAACAGATGGTAAACTCAAGACCCTCTTCAGAGAATCTATTACTGTGATACCAGGGGCAATATCAAGTGGCTCCTTCTTATAAACCACTCGATGAAATTCAAAAGATTTCTGAGGCATGTCACCAAGTACTTTCTCTAGTTCAAGGTCTACAGCAGGGGGAGGTGGAGGAAGTCCATTTGAAAGACACTTCTGAGTCGCTAAGCTATCAACAAGAATAACACGTCCATCACCACTAATAGATCCAACCACAGACATGGAAACCTTTTCCCTATCACAAATTGACTGTAAAAGGTCACGACTTTCAGGCTTCACCAAGATTGCATCTTGTTCCTGATACTCTGCACCCCAAATCTCTAAAACAGACATTGTGTGATCACCAACCACAATTGCCCGTATATCTATCTCAGCACCTTTTGGATATATAATTTCCTTTACAACATTGCAATTCCCCCCAGCTCCCTGATCATGAATGCTGATGATTGGATTTTTCTCTCCCATCTCAATACAGGCACGAACAAGCCGGTATAATTTTTGTGCCATCTCAGCATCTCCTCGTTGTACGGCATTGAAATCAAGCTCTGCATCATTCTGGCCACTGACCATGCTTGACGCTGCCCCACCTCCCATCCCAATACGGTATGCAGGGCCTCCAATCTTTACAACCAACATTCCAATGTCAGGCTCCCCCTTTGATATATGGATGTGGTCAATCTGCCCAATTCCTCCACTAAACATGATTGGCTTCAACCATTCTCTCCGTTCCCCACTGGGAAGTCTCATTCCAAAAGTTCTGCAAAAGCCCTGAATCAAAGGCTCTCCAAATTTGTTCCCATAGTCAGATGCACCATTACTCGAATCTATGAGGATCTGCAAAGGAGGTGCCAAATTTGATGGATACGTAAAGGATGGGTCTTCCCATGGAGCATAAAACCCTGGTGTGTTGAGATTCCCAACACAATAACCGGCTGTAGCTGCCTGGACAAAGGACCCCCTTCCTGTTGCATGTGTATCCCTAATGCGACCTCCTGCACCTGTTTCTGCACCAGGATAAGGTGCCACTGCACATGGAAAATTATGGGTTTCAGCTGTAAATAAGATATCTAGCTCACATGGAATCATGCTCAACGGAGAAACTGAACCAGGATGAACAGGTCGCAACTGCTTTACTTGGAAACCCCTTATTGCACTTGAATTATCCTTGAATCCAATAACTGAATTATTTGGATTTGCCTGTAAAGTGCTTTTCACAATCTGCATTAGAGTCATCTTCATGAGCTGTCCATCAATAAAAATCTTTCCAGTAAAAAACCAGTGCCTGCTATGCTCACTGTTGGACTGTGCAATATCAAATAACTCCACATTTGTTGGATTGCGCTTAATATCCTCTCTGAAAAGTTTAGTGTAGTATTGTAGATCCTGATCATCAAAGGCCAACCCCATTTCTTGATTAATCTCTTCTAATGCCTTTCGACCCCTCTCCATGACAGGTATATAAAATACTTCCTCTGGAACTACACTGGTCTCAAAGGAGGTTAACTTCTGAGTATAAAAACATTCAGTCATCCTATCATGAATCATTGATACAAATTCATTGATTTGATGATCTTGTAATTCAGTCTTGGTGTACAACAAGTACCTCCTTGATCGCTCCAGACGGATAATCTCTGTTAGTCCACATGCTTGGCAAATTGCTACTGCATTCGCAGACCATGCTGTAGTAAAGGACAACCTAGGACCAACCTCTACTATAACAGTTTTCAATCCTTCCTTCCTTTTTTTCTCAAGAAAGCTCTCACTTCCTAAATTCTCAGGCTCATATGTTTCTTGAAGAAGCCATTTTAGGACTGAAAGTTTTCTGCTTGAAAGTTGTGAATCAAGCCCAATATTAAAGCATTGCTCTGTTCCTATGTCCACAATCAGATTCGAGATTTTCTTCTGAACTTCGCTGAGAAGTTCTTCAGCTGCACTTTCTTGGATTAAAGGGACCCGATAAAAATGAAGCACATCCAGGTCAGGCTTCTGCTTGTTTACTGAACTGCTCACACTCTCAGAAACTATGGCTTTAGGATTTGCTTGAGCTCGGCACCTCAGAGATGTGCTTCTTCTACATGAACCCAGTCCCTGATTTTGTTTCCAAAGTGCACCCCAAAGCAAATGACTCCTCCGCCTATGATGAGAATTATTCAGGAATAAGAGATTCTGCCTGCTGGTACCCTGTAAACAAAATTGCCAACATGCAAGTGGAATGAACACAATTTCAATAAATTTGCCAAATTAAATTCTTTTAGTTATCAAAATATGTTGCTACAGCATCATGCCGCTCCAGACAGTCCCAATAGAAAAAACAAAAATAAAACTCCTATGCACTTGCGGGAATTGAAAGAAAACATATAAAAGCAAACCTGCAGGAATTCGGCCACCCCAATTTCCCTAGCGGCCGCCATGTCCTTGATCTGTTACAAAAGAAGATAAAAACGTAAGCTTCGTTCTTAACAAGCGTCCCGAGTAAAACAAATGCCAACTACAATTTAAGAAAACAACAATAAAAGCTTTTAAATTCAGAACTCAAGAAAATATTTTAAATAGCATATAGAATACGTTATGATTGATACCTGCGCAGAGAGCTGATGCCCAAGCAAGAGACTGTGTTAGCGTTGGTAGTCAAGAGAGAGAGAGAGAGTGTGTGTGTGTGTGTTGCGCACAACAAACCCTATATGCGATTTAATACCGGTCATTAAACTGGGGGCATTGATGCTTTGCGTACGCGTTAGCCACAATCAGAGACAATACAGTGCGAAAACACCGTTTAACGCTTTTGTTATTTGAGAGAGCATAGAGTAATAATACCAAAATTTATGTACTATTACCATTTTCTTTAAACTGGGGTAGTTGAATCACTGTTTAATCAATTAATTACTCATAATCTAAAATTAAAAAATATGTTAAATATTTTAGTTACTCGTAATTCTAAAATTAAAAATATGTTAGATATCTTAATTACTCGTAATCTAAAATTAAAAATATATTAAATATATTATGATATATATTTAAAATTTTTAATTTTAAATATCATGTTAAGATATATACTATATCAAATAAAAATTTTAAAATTTCAAATTAATCATATAAAACAAAATTTATTTTAAAATAAAATTATACTTACATAATAAAAAAAAGGCTAATTCTATGGCATTAGATTAAAATATATAATATACATATTTAAAGTTTTATACTTATATAAAAAATAATGAATTTTTAAATAATATTATTTATTAATATAATTTTGTAGATAACTATTTAATTAACTAAAAATAATTTATTAAAATAATTTATATAAATATGCATCAGAAATTTATGTTATAATCAATCCTAAATTTTAAAACTTGAAAAATTTATTTTAAGTACCATAATAATCTCTTATTGGCCATTCTATGATTCTATCATTCGTCTCTTTTTGGCCATTTCTCCTTTCTCTTTCCCCACCCTCACTGGTCTCTCCCTCCTTATTCTCCTTTTATCTTCCTCTTTCTTTCTGCAACCCACCACCCACCGTTTCCTCTCTACCTTTAGCACCTTTAAACAATGTCAAACTAGGTTTAGCCCCAGTCTACCCCTGCTCCGCATAGGAGACAAATTGAATTAACTATCATATAACCCATTTAACAACAGGTAAAAAAAACGCCCTCCTAACCTGTGGGACAAAGTGTGATCGGACGGCCGAAAACTTCATCCACAAACAGATGAAGCTTTTAATTCTGAACCTGTCAACACCTGGAAGGAAGCAAAAATATTTTGTGGTTGCCATTGCCCTTTCATCAGAGTTATTCAATTATACTGACTATCTTGGGTTAGAGAGCTTGGGCTCCTTTTATACAACAGAGGTACAGAAATTGTATTATGACGGTACTCGAGCTCAAAAGCTTGTGAGAACTCTCTAATCAGAGATTTGTGAGTGATATCAACAAGGCCGGCATCACCGGAGTGATGCAAAGGTGCTGTTCCATTATTCGTAAGTGGCTGAAATTCTCTCAGCAACCCCTTAATGCTTCCAACTTGTCGGTCACGTATTCCACATGGGACAATCCAATTAAAGGGAGTCAGATTTGTTGTCACATTAAGTGCTAATCCATGATAGGTTATCCAGTGGGATACTCGTATACCTACAGCCGCCAGTTTCTGGTTTCCTGGAATAAAATGCAGTAAAAGATTAGGGAAATGACAATAATGTTGGACTCCTTAACTTCGAGCAGACTTAAAATTATGACAAACTCATATGCATAACCGAGAGTGTTCAAAAATCTTATTGCACTGCTATTATCAGTTAAGCAGGGTTTAACAAAGAAAAATGAGGTGTAGTTCCTGCCTTGATTGATTCCATGGGGAGATAAGAACCACATTTGATATCTGATACAGCAGCTATTAGGTTATCTCCCAAAAGGGGCAATGGATAGGAAAAAGTCTGACACGACCTTTGTCCAAGCTGAGCCAATCAATCCATCAACTAAAATTTTTATCTTCTATGCACCACAGGCATAAGCACAGAATCATGAAATTTAATATTGACCAGTAATAATAGCCATTTCCATAGCTGCAGCATCTAAGAAGTTTACAGTTTGAAACAGTGGAAGGTGGACTGAATGTATCCAGCCCCTTTGCAATGGTTCAACATTTGTCAGTAATCTGGGTTTGAATGGTCACCAAGGATAAAATTTAAACCTTGTCATCTCCAATTTAAGCAGAATTTTGATGAAATTATTGAATCCCTCAGAAAAAGCAACACAAGAATGATAGATTGTGTCCAGGCTCATATATTTCTCACATAATATGTTGCTTAAAATCAAAATTTAACAAAGCATGCAGAGCTGCATAATTGATGCAGACAGTGACAAAGATTATCTAGAACTGAAGCAAGACGTGAGAACATGTATATCACTCAAACTACTTTCATGTCAATGAAAGAATTTATAGACCTACCAACCCAAACACCAGTTAAACCATCAAGCCGAGATGCCTCAATTGAAAATGTTGAAGAGAGAACACGGATGACAACCTCCTCAAGGGTCCTGAGGTACCAATGAAGGTCCATCTTGTGATTTCGTAGATTAATAATGGGGTACATAACTAGCTACAAACGCAACATGCATTTAAAAAATTAAGATCAGTGTAGAACAAGGCAATCCTAATTCATATTCTACATCAACAATGCTGCAACTTTCCTATCAATGTAGCAAAAAGAGTGGAATACTTTACCATGCCATAACAAGAACATACTTGCAATCTATGATGCATTGAAACTTCATTTTGGGTAACATACACATACCGATACATATCCGTACCATATGGGATTTGTACCATACCGTGCAACTTAAATTGCTTACCATTTGATACTATATGTAATATGTTCATGCAAATTCTGACTAATTAAAAGAACAAAAACGAGTATTTCAAATTGGCTTTAGGATTAATACTAATAATCATCCACCATATTAAACAAGACTATAAAATTTCAGAACCTGTTGCAAGTAATTTGGAGCAAGCACCTGACCAGGGCCGTGGTAAGTAACCTCCCCACCGCGTTCAGTTCGATATACATCAAAGGGAGCATTTTTCAAGTCAAAATTGAAGTTCTCTTCGGAACTGGCCGTGCCCAGTGTATAAACAGGTGGGTGTTGTAGAACAATAAGCGTGTCCGTGCAATCACCTTCCTTGTCTATCTTTGCCTTCTTCTCTCCAACAATCTCTTTCTGCCAAGCCCATGCCAGTTCATACGGAATCTGCTCCTGATGCAAATCGAGAAGCTCACAGCTGTCCCATTTAAATTAAGGCATGTATAGGTTAAATTCAGCGCAAGGACGAGATGCTTAAGGAAATGGGAGAGTAGATTAAGCAACTTACACCCTTTGTTGGCCATTGATTATAGAGGTCGTTTTGGATGCTTTCACATACGAAACTGGCAAGTGAGAGCGAGATCGCAATTTTCCCTCACTTAGAGGAGGGCAAGCCGTGATTGAACTGAAACTATATGCACTCAACAAAATCATAGTTCAATTCTTGTTATCTAATTTTAGAAGAACCGGACTCTCTTTAACTCTACGATTCAGTGTTTCTGTACGATAAATTGGATATCGCTCAGGGAGCGGAGCGATCGGAGATGGTAGCTAGGAAAAAGTAGCATGTGAGAAGGATATCAGTGCGGCAGCTGGAAACTATGGACTGCGGAGTTATTCGCCGCCAGTTGCAACAGTGGAGCCACTCTTGTGAGGTGAGAAACGGCGGAGAGAGAGGCAGTGGAGAGTAGAGGCATGGGAAAGAAATTAAAGAGGGACGGATCAGGAACCAGCGCCAAGTGATCAGGGCCGTCGATGAGAACAAGGAAGCAACTACGCAAACTTCAGCATCTAATGGGCCAATCCATTGGCCGTGCTTTGGACCATCCATCATGAGCCGAAAAACCACAGACGAAAAAATCTGGTCTATCCATCAGCTACCTCAACGACACGGTTATTATTATCAAGCTTCACAAGTGTATAGAATATCTTAAAACAGAACTGAAAATTAGAGGTACTCACTGGGTTGGGTTGATCTTAGAACTCGATCAATTTAACTTAAACTAAGTACATTATGATAGTTTGGGTTAGATAGTTAAATTTAATCATATTAAAAAGTTTTCGACTCGATTAGGTTTATATTACAAGATTCTAAACTAACCCAATCAAAAAAAAAAACTTTCATCAATTGGCAATTTTTTTCTTTCTCTTATTACGTGTATGCTTAAAAAGTTTAAGTTCTTACATTGTAATCAAGCTTTTCTATTATTTATATTCTTTTATTAATCCAAACAAAAAAAAATTCTTCATGTAAGGAAAGAAATGAAATGACATTAATTGAGTACTATTTCACCTTTTTTTTCATTCTTTAAGTTATTATTTTTGTTATGTTAAAAGAAAATGAAATAGGACTAGGGAATCTATAACTATAAAATATATTAATTGTTGTCTTGCTTACTGGTTAGGAAAGAGCAGTATCCTAGTTCCATCGTAACAATTGTAAAGTGTTGTTTAATTTTTAATATTATTTGTTTTAAGTTTGTCTTAGTTTTTGTTAAAATTTTATTTTATATTTTGCTATATATAACTTGCTTATGTTAACTTTCATAGTTGTCCTTATCACTATAGATGTATGGTTTTATCATGAATCTTTTTTGTTTTATAATTTTTTCTTTCTCTTTTATTCTTTTCCAGTTCTCTCTTTTGTTAATTGGGGATGAGATGGAGTTTAATTGGCATATACTCTTGTTTTTCAATACTTAGATTTTGTTAATAACTAATAAAATATTGAATATAATAAGATTTTAACATTAATTTTCACAATGTGATTAGAGTCGAAGTCATAAGTGTTGGGAAAAATAGATCAGAAGCTTGATAAAAGCGGAAGCACCTTAGGATCACTTTTTTTCACTTTGCAAATAAATTATGCACAACAAATTTAAGAAGAAATATAAATACAAGAGGCACAAATTTTTAACGTGGAAAACCCTCCAATATTGAGGGAAAAACTACGGGACAAGTTCCGAGAAAATATTCTATTATAATAAGGATAATTACAAATATCCTTACAATACACTTTACTCTCTTTCAAGTGATACTAAAATTATAGTAGCACTCAGTGAGACCCTCTAGAGATGACACCCAATATTTTCTGGTGTATACCCACACCCACACTCAATTGGGAATTACTCAGACTCTCTTTTATCTCACACTCTCAGAGAAATAAAATTTTTCTCAAAAGGCTAGCCTCTTGCACTTGGCTTTAGCCTTATTCTCTCTTCACTTCACTTGAGCCTTTCTCTCTTTGTTGGCTCTCCTTCTCCTGCTTATGCTGCTTGTCCATCCTTGTGCTGAATGAGGTCCTCTATTTATAGAGGAATTATGAGCTGCAAAATGTACAGGAGAGTGGCAGAAATTTCAGCATTTGCCAACCAAGACGTGTTGAAATTGAAGACTTTCCACCTCTATGCAGCTGGCCTCCTTTTCCAAGTTGGATTTCTTGAAGCAAATGTTGGGTGCCGACATGGGGTGGACTTCAACAATTCTCCCCCTCCAGCCCATGATGAAGGAGAGTAGTCCTAAATGCCATCAAATAGAATTCATACCAGCCAACCTAGCACAAGTTTGAAGCTTCTCTCGAGTTGCGACCTTTGTCATCATATCAGCAGGATTGTTATTAGTGTGAATCTTTTCAAGCTTGAACTGTTGTTCTTCTACTGCTAACCGCAGCCAATGATATCTCACATCAATGTGCTTTGTACGCGAGTGGTACATTATATTTTTACTCAAATTAAGAGTACTTTGACTATCATAGTAAATCACAGACCTTTGCTGCTTCATTCCCAATTGTTGAAGAAGTCTGGTTAATCAAAGCATTTCTTTTCCTGCTTCAGTCATGGCAATATATTCTGCCTCAGTTGTAGATAAGGCAACACACTTTTGCAATTTAGACTGCCATGACACAGCTCCCCCTGCAAAAGTAAACAAGAATCCTGAAGTAGATTTTCTACTATCCAGGTCTCCTGCCATATCTGCATCTGCATAACCCTTCAAAATTGGTTCTGACATTCCAAAACACAAGCACAATTTTGAACTACCTCTGAGATTTCTTAAGATCCACTTTACAGCTTCCTAATGATCTTTACCTGGGTTGGAAAGAAACCTGCTGACTACTCCTACTGCGTGAGCAATATCTGGACGGGTACAGACCATGGCATACATCAAACTCCCAACTGCAGAGGAGTAAGGAATCTTAGTCATGTCTTCTTTTTCTTCTTCATCAGTGGGACAACTTTTTCTACTAAGTTTAAAGTGATTGGCCAATGGCATGGTAACTGGCTTGGCACTTTGCATGTTGAATCTTTCTAGGACCCGCTCCACATACTTTTCCTATGTCAACCATAGCTTTCTAGCTTTTCGGTCTCGCAAAATCTGCATTCCCAGAATTTGCCTTGCTGGTCCAAGATCTTTCATGTCAAATGCCTTTGACAACTCCTTTTTCAAATCACCAATCACCTTTGTGTCCTGCCCCACAATCAACATATCATCTACATATAACAAGAGAATAATGAATTTGTTATCAGAAAATGTTTTAAAATATACACAATAGTCTGTATCAGTTCTGGTATAACTATGACTCATCATGAAAGAGTCAAATTTCTTATACCACTGCCTTGGAGCCTGTTTTAATCCATATAGGCTCTTTTTCAATTTACAGACCATGTGTTCCTTCCCTTTCTCTTCAAACCCTTCTGGTTGAATCATGTAGATCTCTTCCTCTAAATCACCATGAAGAAATGCAGTTTTCACATCTAATTGTTCAAACTCTAAATCCAAGCTGGCTGTCAAACCTAATATAGCTCTAATTGAGCTGATCTTGACAACTGGAGAGAAAATCTCGTCAAAATCGATTCCTCGCTTTTGTCCAAAACCTTTCACAACTAGGCGATCTTTATACTTCACTAGCTTGTTACAATCTTTCTTAAGCTTGAACACCCACTTGTTCTTTAGGGCTTTTCTGCCTTCTAGAAGTTCCACAAGCTCATAAGTGTCATTTTTCTGCAAGGAATCCATTTCGTCCTGCATAGCTGTTAGCCATTGAGATTTATCTTTATGAGTTTGTGCTTCTTCAAAATCTTCTGGCTCCCCCTCATCAGTAAGGAGGATATACTCAGAACTTGGGTACCTAGTTGATGGACGCCACTCTCTCTGTGTTCTTCTGAGTGGCGGTGGAGGAGGTTGCTCCCCCTGCTCAACAACTTCATCATCACCTCCAGCATTATCTGTCCTTGGTTGGTCATTAATCTGTTTCCCACCTTGAGTATCATTATTGACTGAATCAGGCAAGTTCACCATAGGAATTGGGTCTAGATCAACCAAGCCGTCGCTGCCACCAGACACTTTCTTTTTCACTTTTTCTATATCATCAATGGTTTGGTCTTCAATGAATGCTACATCCCGACTTCGAATCAATTTCTTCTCAATTGGGTCATATAACCTGTAGTCAAATTCATCAAGACCATAACCGACAAAGATGCACTGTCGTGTCTTAACATCAAGCTTGGATCTTTCATCCTTAGGAATGTGAACAAAAGCTTTACATCCGAAAACTTGTAGGTGATCATAAGAGACTTCTCTGCCACACCAAACTCTATTAGGTACATCACCATTTAGAGCAACCGCTGGAGATAGATTGATAACATGTACTGCTGTGAGCAAAGCCTCCCCCCAAAAGTATTTTAGCAACTTTGCTTCTGAAAGCAAACATCTGACTCTCTCTAGCAAGGTTCGGTTCATCCTTTCAACTAGAATATTTAACTGTGAAGTCTTTGGAGGTGTTTTCTGATGCTTAATGCCCATCTTTCTGTAGTACTAGTCAAAAGGACCATAATACTCGCCACCATTATCAGTGCGAATATACTTCAGCTTCTTTCCAGTTTCTCTCTCAATAGATGCATGAAACTGTTTGAAAATATCAAGGACTTGATCTTTGGTCTTTAAGACATAAGCCCAAAGTTTCCTTGAATGATCATCAATAAATGTCACAAAATAAAGCCCACCACCAAAGGACTTTTCTTTTAAGAGACCACAAATATCGGAGTACACCAATTCTAGCAGATTCGATTGCCTTGAAGGAAAGTGATTCTTGAAGGCAACTCTGTTCTACTTTCCGGCCATGCAATGAGCACATTTCTTCAATCTCGTGCTCTTTATACCTGGAATTAGGTTTTTCCTAGCCAAGCAATTGAGTCCCTTCTCACTAATGTGACTAAGTCTCCTGTGCCACATCTCGGCTGTCTTCTCATCATCCATTGTGTTGATGAAGTCACCTGAAATTTTAGCTTGTGTTAGATACAAGCTTGGACTCTTCTCTCCTCTAGCCATGACTAACGAACCTTTAGTAAGCTTCCATTGCCCATTACCAAAGGTGTTGTAATAACCTTCATCATCTAGCTTCCTTACTGAGATCAAGTTGAAACGAATATCAGGTACATGCCTAACATCCTTGAGAATCAGCAGTGCTCCTTTGTTGGTCTCCAAGTGGATATCTCCCATACCGGCAACATTTGAGAAACCATTATTACCCATCTTTGACACCCCAAAATTACCAAGTGTATAAGATGAGAAGAGCTCCCTATTTAATGTAACATGTAATGAGGCTCCACTATCCACGACCCAACTTGTTTCATGACAGGCAAAATTAATTACCTCCTCATCACAAACAATGACAAGTTCGGCAGCAGCAACCTGATCTTTCTTCTCTTCCTCAGTGTTGCCATTTTTCTTATCTTTCTTGTATTTGAAACACTGCCTTTTAAAGTGTCCTAACTTGCCACAATAGTGACACTCCATATTTTTGGATCTGGGCTTGAATTTGCTCCAACTTTTGTCTCTGCCTTTCAGACCTCTACTATTGCTTCTCCCCCTATCATCGGTGACAAGAATATCAGGCTGTGAAGACAAAACTTGATATCTTTTTCTCATCTCTTCGTTGAAAACAGCACTTTTAACAAGTTCCATCGTCACTACGCCACCAGGAGCGGAGTTGCAAAGTGATATTCTGAATGTCTCCCAAGAGTCTGGTAGAGTACCGAGCAGCCAAAGAATTTGAATCTCATCATCAAACTTTACACCCATGGAAGATAACTATTGTAGGACTCCTTGAAATTCATTTAAATGATCGGAGATAGAGCTATCTTCCTTGTAGTGTAACTGTATCATCTTCTTAATCAAGAAGAGCTTGTTGTTGCCGGTCTTTCGAGCGTACAGAGACTCAAGTTTCTCCCATAACGTCTTGGCATTCATTTCATCATTAATGTAGTTGAGCACGTTGTCATCCACCAACTGCCGAATAAAACTGCATACCTGGACATTTTCAAATGCCCACTGATTATCGGTTTTTGATTCAGGCTTTTCTGAAGCAAATACTGGTAAATGCCAACTTTTCACATAAAGGAGATCTTTCATTTTTCCTCTCCATATGTGATAGTTGGTGCCATTCAAACTAATCATTCTGCTTGTATTGACCTCCATCTGATATAAGCCAGCAATTAGTGAAACAAATAAATTAGGCGGTAAAACCAGCCAATTACAGAGAAAATAAATTTGGCAGCTTAGCCAGACCAGAGGTGGTATAACCAGCCAATATAAATTGCAAAATAAATTTCAACAATATAACCTGGCTCTGATACCACTTGTTGGGAAAAATGGATCAGAGGCTTGATAAAAGCGGAAGCACCTCAGGATCACTTTTTTCCACTTTGCAAATAAATTATGCACAACAAATTTAAGAAGAAATATAAATACAAGAGGCACAAATTTTTAACGTGGAAAACCCTCCAATATTGAGGGAAAAACCACGGGACAAGCTCCGAGAAAATATTCCACTATAATATGGATAATTACAAATATCCTTACAACACACTTTACTCTCTTTCAAGTGATACTAAAATTATAGTAGCACTTAGTGAGACCATCTAGAGATGACACCTAATATTTTCTGGTGTATACCCATACCCACACTCAATTGGGAATTACTCAGACTCTCTTTTATCTCACACTCTCAGAGAAATAAAATTTTTCTCAAAAGGCTAGCCTCTTGCACTTGGCTTTAGCCTTATTCTCTCTTCACTTCACTTGAGCCTTTCTCTCTTTGTTGGCTCTCCTTCTCCTGCTTGTGCTGCTTGTCCATCCTTGTGCTAAATGAGGTCCTCTATTTATAGAGGAATTATGAGCTGCAAAATGTACAGGAAAGTGGCAGAAATTTCAGCATTTGCCAACCAAGACATGTTGAAATTGAAGACTTTCCACCTCTATGCAGCTGGCCTCCTTTTCCAAGTTGGCTGCCATTTCTTGAAGCAAATGTTGAGTGCCGACATGGGGTGGACTTCAACAATAAGTGCTATACTTATCACTTAACATTCATGTCGAAGATATTGAATGTTGCAAACTGCATGAGAGCTTCGTGCAAGAAGTTGGGATTTGGAGATGGTCCATTGCTACAGAAAGGCAAACGGCTTTGCAGATTGGATGGCGCCCCTTGGACACAACCATGCGTCGGGATCGCGTTTTTATTTCAAGCCACCTAATGGAAGTGGCTTGGTTGTTTTGCGGGATGTTGTAAGGGCTGCGTTCCCCAGGGGTGATTAGATGTCAGATTTTGTTTCTTTTCTGTAATATCCTTGAACTCAAAAAAAAAAAAAGTTATTAGACTTATAATCGTATTATTAGATTTATTATTCATGATTATGTTAAACACTAGATTTATGGCGTATACATTAGACTTATGACATATTAATGCTATATTTATTGTTGGCCATTTTATTTATAATTTATGTAATTTATAATTTGAAATATAAATAAGTATGTGTCTCAAATTAACAAATTTAAATTTGGTTAAAATTTTAATCGAATATTCAACCTAATGCAACCCACTAATAGTCAAATTGGGTTGATTCTAGTTTGAACAAATTTTCTTCCAAACCCAAACAACCCAAAGCAACTAAGGGTTGGTCAAGTTGTTTTAATTACCCCAAACCCAGATCAACCTAATCCAGAAACACCTTTATTCAAAATAGCTAACTTAAATGAAATTAATTTTAAATATTATTAAATGATGAAATTAAAAAGGAATGAAACTCTTACAAAGGAATCATCATATTATATATTAAAGGAGAATAGCTTCTAATAAATTCATACTCTTGGCCACTCTATTTATCAAATATGTGTCCAATTCATAAATATTTATAAAATTGCTAAAAATATAATTGTTGCCATGTGTCCCCTCTCAGTCTCTCTGTTCATGCCATCTGTCCCCTCATTTTTATATTAATATATAACAACTGCCTTATTTAAGATCAATTGATTGAGAAAAAATAAGGAAATTATTATCAATTATAGCTGAAATAGGGTAATTAGATAGGTAATTTGTTATTTGTAGGCACTGACTCTTCTCCTTTTTAATTAAAGTGGCTTGGTTGGGGTTTCTGTGCAAGGCCTTACAAGGGAGCTCTACGCCAACCTCCATCAACCCAAAAGGGTAACTATCAACTCCCTTTCGTTCATCATTCCTTGGTATGCTTTGTTGCTTTCTATCATAGGCCTTAGAAGATTTCCTCTGCACCAGCCTCCATTGATGATTCTTGTGCCATCTACATTCTATTTGGTAAGCTTCCTCATCTCCATGTGTGTGGGTGTGGTGCGGCTCTGGAATTGTGTTAGATTCCTTCACGGTGTCATTCTCTGTGAGCTATAGTCTCTTAATTAATGTATGATTTGTGCTTCTTTTTGATTTCCTAGTTGTTCATGAGGATTGTCAAAGATCCAAAAGGGATTAAAACTTCCAAGAATACCTAAAATAAATTGGAGAAAGACAGATCAACAACTGTTCTTTAAAGGAAGTTTGTAAACACAGTAAGAAGGTTGTTGCACATCTTCCATTGTGCTGCTTTATTATATTCTTTCAAATTTCTTGATTTTATATATTTTGACAAATTTGAATATCGAAAGGTACCAATGTGAATCTTTCGTTTATTGGTGTTTTGTTTGAATTAACAGTGATACCTTTCGATTTATGCATTTTTGGATTGATTTCTGTGTCAATTCTTTCGTTCCTTTTAATTACGTCTCCTTCTCCACTAGGTACAGTATTTTGCCTCCGTGTCTTCCACTACCTCCGTCATTTTCTTTTGATTCATGTTTTTATAATGTCACCCACAATTTTTTGTTTCAGGTATCCCGCCGCCATCATTCTCCAAGTAGGTGAAAATTCATCATCCTCTAACCTCTAATGTTATGTTTAAATTAACATTGGTTCCTTTTTATTTATGCATTTTTGAATTGATTTTTTTGGATCGATTTTGGCATCTCCCTTCCATCTTCTTCTCCACTGGGTGCATTGGTGAAGACATTAATTCCTTATAGAATAATTTATTCATTGACAACTTTTGAGTTTATGTTTATTGACCAGCCAAAATAGTAGCACTTGTTAGTTGTTGCTAATGGGAATTTGTAGTCCAATCCAGCCTGATAGAGATTTCTCCAAACTAAATAAGCTCTGGCATTAAGTACCAAAGGATTCTCCAAGATACTTGCCGAAGACTGAAAATGTGATCAGGAATCACGATGTAGCAAGCCTTTGTAGGCCTGGTCTACCTCACTTTTTCTTTATGTCCAGAGTTTTGGTTGACTTAAGATTCTGTGTTACAGAAACCTTCATAATTGCTTTATGATTCGAATACTGGAATTTTTACAAATTTTTAGAATGACTTGTTGATTCAATGACTTATTGTTGACATAGTTAATGTAAATATATCGAGTTACATTGAAAATTTTCTTTTTATCTATTTAATTAAGGAAATGACAATATTAGCGTTAATATTAATTAATTATTGTTTAATTTTATTTCCCTTATTTTGGGTATTGATAATAAATCCATTGAGAATTAACTTTTAAAATGTTGTCAATTAATTAGTTTATGTGCCCTACAAATTGACGCATATTATTCTCTACATATAGAATGCCAATCCGCTGAGTTAGAGGGAAAATTTTGTATTGTATCTTCTTAAAAGAAATGTAAATAATGGCAATAATTTGATTTAGGATTATTCCCTAAATATGTTTGCTATTAGTTTGGGAATAGGCAATAATTTCGTTGGAGAGTGGCTTCTAAGCATTATTTTGGGCAGTGGCAATAATTGCGTGGGAACTACATATTAAAAGCAATAATTTTACTTTAAATCAATTAATTTATGACGTTTTTATTTGAAATGTAAAAGGTGTTTGTATAATTTAAAAATTTTCGAGTTTATGAAGGTAAAAAAAACCTAAACACAAGAGAAATTATCAAGAACTAGCTAGCAAGATTTGACCTCTTTGCCAGCTCCCCTACCCAAGGACAATGAGGTTTGATGAAATTGAATGTGTTTTATATTTAATTAATTTATTTTAAAATAATTTAGACTAAAATACACATAACTCTCCTGAATTAAGAGTCGATTTTAAAAAATTCTTTTAAACTTTAAAAGTTTTTATAAAACCCTTTTAAACTAACTAAAACTTACAAAAAAACCCCTTCCGTTAATTTTTCTGTTAAATTATAAACCAAATATAATGAAAAGACTAAAATATCCCTAATCTATATCAGATTGCTACATCATCGTTTCTTCATCCTCTACCTTAGCTTGCCTCCTTCCTTCGCAAAACCAGGCGGCCATGACTCTGTGTTGCAGCGACACAGCACAGTGGACGTTGTCAAGTGCCAAGTGCAATGAACACGCTTTAAACCTTTTGGGAACTCTTCCTCATCTCCGGCGTCGCTTATAGTCCATTCCAGGGGCTCTCACATTTTATGGTTGAGCCAAATCTTACTGGGTGGGACAGAGAGCAAGAAAGGACGAGGGGCAACCATGCATGGCACTTCTTGACCGTGTCTCTGAGGGACACTTGAACGAGTGACTCATGAATGCTACCAGGTTGGATGAGCCAATAACTCTTCCTCGTCAGGTTGTCCACGTTGCTGCCCATGCCTATGTTACTTCTTTTGATCACTGTGGGGTTCCTGCTCTTGTTCCAATTACAACTCCTTTTGCTGACGGCGTGGAACTTGCTCTTCCTCCTTCGGCTGACACCTCCTTTCTTCTCGAGGCTATGGTTCTTTCGGCTCCTTTTGCTGTCAAAATCACACTTCACTACCTCACACAGTGCCTACACCCTCTGCTTAGCAAGAAAAGGAGTCTTTGAACGAAAACAAGACTCTAGTTTTGAACCCAAACCTCCTTTCAGCTAGAATACTGCCATCAACACCCATACGAAAGTCAACATGTTCATTCTCTCTTGATCATGCCCTTGTACACCCGAAACACACCCACTATAGTTCAGTGCTGTTACTCGCCGTGAAGCCGCCACTCCAGGAGACTCGCCATTGAAGCTTACTCCTGCTACAGTGTTAGAGCTCAACACCCCTGCCCACTACTTCAAGGGTCTCACCATGAGCTTAATTTTTGCAAAACCACCGCCCGGGAGCGTTGCCAGTGCCGTTACTATAGCAGTTCATTCCAGTCGCCGATTACATCCTAATTGGTGACTACACAGCCTAGGAGAGAATTGTCCCATTGTCATCTTCACAGCCATGAGAACCCAACGTGTGACCCAGTAGTTTCGAGAGGATACTTTTGCCATCGCGAACTAGAAAACAGTCGCCATTCCTTATTGTTAGTTCAGAACCCTCTGTTGCCATAACGCCCAGCTCGTTCCAGCTGTTTGTCACTCCCAAGTTGTGTTACTGAGTGCATAGTTATCCTCTTGGACCTGGTGTTCTCTAAGAAATTGAGCCAACGGGCCTATACTAATCTGTGAGGTGATGATCTGATTTTGGGTTTGGATGAATCTGTTATTTGGGTCTGTGAAGTTTTGCTTTAGCTTAATTCTAGAATCAGTTCACAACTGGAGCTTTGAAGAAAGATTAGATGGTTGCAACATTGGATTACTTAGTTAGAATTAGGGACATTTTAGTCTTTTTTATAATAATTTAGGGTTTCATCTTTTATTTAAAGGAAAAATTAACAAAAAGGGATTTTGTGTAAGTTTTAGTTAGTTAAGAGGGTTTTATAAAAATTTTTAAAGTTTAAAAAAGTTTTTTAAAATTGACCTTTAATTCAGAGAAATTCTGTACATTTTAACTAATAATTTATAAGTAAGACATTGATATATATAATAATTTTTAGGCTTTATGAATTATGATATACCTACTTTCATTGTTTAAAATTATGCACCTTAAAATAATTATTTTTATTTATTAAAATTTATTTTGTCCATTTGAAAGTTTAAAATTAAAAATTCATTTTTAATTACATAAAAAATTATGAATTATGCCATGAAAACGTTCTTTAAAAAATTCTATAGAAACCTGAGGGTGATAATTATAATTAATCTCATTATATAAAGAAAATTAATAATTTTAGCCCTTGTTACTTAATAATTGATTGCTTAACATCAATTAAAATAGACCTTTTTAATTGCTTGCTTAATTTTTTGTCATATGACATACTTAATTTTCATTGATTAAATATACATCTTAAAAAATCTATCTCATTGATTTTCATTTACTAAAATTTATTTTGGAATTTTGAAAATTGTAAATTATAAAAATTCATCAATTAGTTTATGTTTACATCGGATTAAATACAATTGTATAAAAATAATAACTTGGGAGCAACAAGTCAACTTACAACTGATTATACAAAAATAATGGTTGTTTTCAAGTAATTATTATTTCTGATAATTTATCTTTTTTAATATTATGTTAGTATTTCATAATTTTGTGAAGTAGCTAAAGTATTCCATGAAATATTATCTGTATACTTCTTCCATTTTAACATGCTTAATTTTAATTATATTGTTATTTCTATGGCCTACTACACTAATTAATTTTTATTAGATGAACCTCCCAAATATTTAGTAAAAAAATTAATTTAATTGTCTAAAATATAATTATAATTTAAATTTATAATTTATAAACTTAACCTATATATAAGCTAAAATTATAATTTAATTGACGGGGGCGTTGTAGAATAATTAAAAAATAAAAATTGATTTATTTTAGATATTAACTATATTAATTTTGCCATCATTAAATAAGCAGATTCTCATGTCTTTATTCTAGGTAATAATTTCTTATTTATTCTGGTGAAAAATAAAAATATTTATTCATTTATTCTGTGGAAAAATAAAAATATATATTTATTTATTGTTGTGAAAAATAAAAATATATATATATATTTAATTTTGTGTATCTTTTACAAATATGAAAAAATAATAAGCAATCTCTCATTAAATAATGAAATTAAGCAATACCTCCATTATTTATCATGGATAATAATATCTCACTTGCATTGGGTTGACAATTAAAAAAAAAGTACATTTTCCACTTTATGTATCACCTTCAAAAATATTAAAGCAAGCAATACAGTAAAAACTTTTCAATCCTCGAGTTTTTCAAAAAAAAAAAAACTAAAACGCACATATAAATAAATTAATCGATTATCTTTACTGTATTCCAAATAATTCAATTATCAATTTTTGTAAAAATTAAAAATAAGAATACTTATAAAAAATAGTTCAATTGCCTTTAATATAATACTTTCTTGTCAATATTCTAGCTTAATTTATGGTTGAAATAATTCAACAATCAACATCTATATTTTATTTATTTTATGAAAAATAATAAATTTAGTGCAAATGAAATTAAGCAACCCCTCATATATTTATTATGAGTAATAATATCTCAATCAATTTAATTTTAAAATAAAAGCAAAATTAAATTCATGTATCAAACCCAAACATTCAGTAAAATAGTTATTTTCTTCAATATTTAATACAGAACAAAATTAAACAAAAAGGAAATAGGCTAAGCACCATTTACCTTGAATATAGAATAAGAAATTTTCAAATATATGACAAAGCACAAAATAAATATGTATTTAATGATTAGTTTGTGCAAACTTTAAATATGCTGAACCATTTAAATTTAATTATATTATCTTATTTAAAATTTATATTGGCATACTTAATGATGCTTGAAACTAATTAGATTAATCAATGATTAATTGGCAAATTAACGAATTGACATATGTCAGAATGTATGAGATTAATTTGCATAATACCTAATTCACTAATCAAACTTTCCATTTTCCAATTGGCATAAATTGCCATATGAAATCACAAAGGACATGATTGTCAATTATTCAATTACAATAATATATAATTTAAATTAACAATTAATGTATATGCCCCTGAATTCAAAATTTACAATTTATGTAAATCCTATTTAAATAGTACTTCTATTTCTTATTTAAGATATCAATGTTTGGTTTCAATTCTAAATAATAACATTTTAATTAATTCTCCCTAAATTCCTACTTAAGAACAATTGAATCTTAAATTACATACAACTTCAACATTAAATGGTAAACCAAAAATTGTATTGTCAATTATAAATTAGTCACAAATTGTCAATTAAAATCTTGTCTCAAATTGTTAATTAGAAAGGTTTGAAATTTGTCATAAATTCTACACATGGAATATTAGCATGTTTTAGCATGTATATTAATTACCAATGTTTCAAAGTTATGACAGTTTTAATTGTCAATTGCCTTGAATTATGGAAATTTGCACTCAACACATAAATGATGGCCATATCCAACGTCAACGATCAATTTGAACACTTGACCCAATTATTTGAAAACTTGGATATATATCTATTTGACTAACGATTTGGAAGATATTAGATAAGGACTTTAAGACTATATACGGTTGAATGATGAACTAATATGGGGAATATGATATCTCAAACTTTTCAATTACATAGACTTATGATTGTATAGTTGGTAAGTCTTATTAAATTTGTTGGCCATTATGCTGGGAATTGGCAACAATTTCGCAAAGGTATAATAAATTGTATGCATTATTATGCATTAAATGTGATTGCTCTAATTTCATATTTTCATTTTTAAAATTTTAACTAATTAACATTGTTTATGAATGTTATGATTAAGTATAAAAAAAAAAAAAGGGTTAATGAATCATAAGTCATTGATTGATGGATAATTTGATTCTCTATTTACTTCTTATATCTAATTCTCTTAGAAAATGTCAATATTGGGAATAACTTACATGTATTATTAGTGATTAAATTTAATAGCTATTATGTTGGGAATTGACAATAATTTCCTTAGGAATTGTCTTTTTATAAAGTTGAAGAAGATCCATATGCTCTCCTAGCAACCCCCTCAACACTATTGGTATAAACTGAATACAGACGAGGCTAAGAAAGCCGATAGGGAAAGTAGATGTGGAGATCTTCTTAGAGATGATGCTGAAAAATAGATTATTGGTTTTTACAGGTCTTGTGGAAGGGTCTCATCTTCAAGTCAGAATGCTGGGGAATGTTTCTGGGTCTTCAGTTGGCTTTGGACAAGGCTGTACTCATCTTGAAGTAGAGTCTAATTCTCAAGCTTTGGTTCATGCAGTGAAGAATGATGTTCTCTCCACCAGTCCAGCACTTCGAGCCATTAAAGTCCTTCTCAACAAATTCCACCAAGTTCGTCTTTCTTATATATACCAAAAACAGAATTATTATGCAGATCATTTAGCAACAAAAAGAATTTTTGCTTCTCTGGGGACACATTATCTTGTCTTTTTCCCTTATGAGTTATTTTCTTGATTGTTGACGGATACCATACAAATGTCTTACCCTAGAATATGACTGTATAATTTTTCTCTTTGGAGCTTAGCCTTCGGCAGTCACCCAAAAAAAATTTATTTCATATGTTCCACAATATAAGTCCCGTTATTGCCAACGTTATTATTAAAAATACATTCCATCTTAGTAAAACTAGGATAAGATTATTTATGTTGTGGCAACAAATCCTGACGGCAGTGGATGCACACAAGCTCAAAAATTGATTGATTGGGAAGCCATCAAACCGAACAAATTTTTGAATGTAGCAGATGGGATATGGGAAAATGTTAATTTCGAGTTAGCAACAAGATCAATTGCTACTCTCCTGAAAAGTGTTGATGTGATAATACTACATGATAACATTTTCACTTTTGAGACCGTAACCAAATGGGGCCATTCAGTCTACATAAATATAAACGACATTTCTAGTTTTCACTATTGGATATTACGCTATGATTTCTTCATTTCTATTTTGAAAATGTTGTATAATTGATTTGCTTAATAACCTGAGTATAGACTCCTAATTTGCCATATCAAGTCTTATTATTATCTATTCTTTTCATTAGTCATATGAGAATGGGTTTTTAATTCATTTGTCATATTTGCTTATATAATGACAAAAGTTCGTAAATATTAAAAAAGTAATAATTTTTAATAAAATATGATATCACATGCCTTTTTCTTGAATTGATTTTTTAAAACAACATTTAACATAGGCAACATGTGAAGCATCGCCTAATTAAAAATAAAGGCATTGAGACTTAATATATCATTTTAAGTGGCGTAAGAACTTTTATACTAGAGATATTCAAAGCTGCTAAATATAGAAGGCAATCCTTCTTTTGCCATAGTTTTAATTAAGTAAGAATACTTTACTCGCATATTAAATAATTTTTTTAATTATTTTACTTTTAAATGCGAAATGCTAAATAATGTCTATAAGGTGCTAAATGAACCAATTATGATTCATGCATACGAAATAAACTACTATATGAAATTTCTTTTCATAATATGAGTCAAATATTATTAAAATATATTATACATTAACCAACTATATATTAATACCACATAGAATATAATTTATGTTTTTACATTTTTAGTAATAGGAAGCAGATTGATCAATGAATTAAAATCTTGCCTTCCATAATTTGCATGCTCATCATTACTATTTGGTATGATCGATGAATGAAGTTGAGGTCTGTTATCATTAGGATTTAGTAGAAGAATTCAGCTTGACACTGTAATTAAAAGAATTCAACTCTTGAAGATCAAGTTGGTCATCTTGATGGAGCACTCAAATAGTGTATGAGGCAACTTTGACAAGTTAGGGAAGAGCACATACAAAAGATTATTTAATTTTTGGTGAACATGTAGCTTCTAATTTCTTATTTAAATATGGGAGAAGAGTATTGCTATTCTATCTCCTTTATTTTCCTACTTCACCTTAGAATCTTCACATCACAAGGAAGATTGCATACCATGTCATCTATGTTTACTAGAAATTTGGATAGAATACATGGAGGAATGATGGAATAGAAGAAAGTTTTGGATAACTTAGTATTTTTCTAGAAGAGAGGAAACAGATTAAGGGGGTAGGATAAAAAATTCCATTTTAAAATACACTTTCAAAAATACACAACATATAAATTAATTCTAAAGGTAAAATAAATATTACAAAGTAAAAATCCTATAAAGGAATTAAACAAGCAATCAGTTTTTATGAACATCCAAGTTAAGTCTATCAATATCAATAGTTCAGGGAAGATAAATATATAGTTGAAGAAACTCTATTCTGATTTAAGGAAAAATTATTTATCAAAATTCAATTATAATTTATCAATATCAATTCAAATCATTATATATATTTTGTTATAATAGTGGGAAGTAAAAGTTTAGAAATAAACTTTTGAATAAGTTACTCTTACTTAATTAGATTAGTATGAAAAACTTGTTAAAAAATGAAGTATATATAAGATATACTAAATCAACACATGTTTTTTATTTTTTTATTTTTTTGTGCACCACGCAGGGCCAAACGCTGGTTCCTACAAAGAGCTTATGCTTATTAGTGTGAATTTATATTTGGTAAGTTCTTACACTTCAATTGAAGTCCAATAAATTTAAAATTGATAAAAATTTGACTTGAATTGATTTCAATTTTAATTAATTTGTTCGGTTTTTGATTGTCGGTTTGATAGAATCTTTTTTGCCAACAATATATATATATATATATATATATATATATGTGTATATATATTATACATGATAAGCATGTAACTTAACGATCTTGTGTTTTTCACTTAGCAGCCTTGCGTTCCAAATTTGGAATCCTACCTAAACACACTCTATCCACCTTTTCAATTTCCCCTCCCACCTTTTATTTTCCCCACCTCTCTTTTTCGGTTTTTCCCTTGTGCCTTCCCATGTTTTTTCCCTTGCCATTTCTTTTTCCCCATGCCCCCACCTTCCCCGCGCCTCCTACCTTCCAAAATCCTCGTGCATGTCTCTTCCTCAATTCTCTCCAGCATCCTATGCTTTGTGGCGCTGCTATCCTTGCCTCATCCCATGCCTAACAGGTTGCCGTAGCAGTGATGGATAGCTTTGAGTCATTAAGCCTGCGGTCACTAGTCCCCTTCTACAACCTGCTGGTATTCTGAGATTGTTCTTGAAATATCAAAGGCATTGGTTCCTCTATTCTATCATCGTATCTACTATAATTTTCCATTTTCGTGAGTTGCCAATTTATTGAACTTAGACAACCGATCAAACCAAACCGATTATACCAGTTGCTGATTGATTCGGTTGCATGTATTCTATGTGAGTTGATTAGTTGGAATCTTTTTAAAAAAAAATTCTAATTGATTGGCTGGATTCAGGATTAAACACCAGATGTAACACCCCCAACTTTAAGCACCAGAAGTCCGGGGATCTTGTTCATTTGAACCACACCAATGGGTTTTGAGTTTCAATAAACATTCAATTGCAGGCAGGTGCAAAGCTAACATCGCTCTAAACAAGTTCAAAACAAGCATCTCCAAACGACAAATACACGTCTACCCCGCCCAACAACCCACAGTCAAAAGTCAATTCCCTCTTAACTCTTAATCACCTTTAAGGATCAGTTTGTAGAGCTATATTTACCTAAGACGTGCGCACCACCTCAATGTTCAAACCCACTATTATCCTAATACCCCAAAAACAATGTTATTTTAAGTAATTTACACCCACGAAAATGGAAGCACCATTCATGTTTCTAGAAGAAGCATCACATCAGAACACTCATTCATGACTAACAGCAGTCACGGACATGCCTTAAAAGTCTGGAACAAAGAGTGCACGCAAGTAAAACTGTCATCCTACCTTTGCACTTTGAAGTAAGATTATAAAAGATCATATTCATTAAACAAAATGGCTTTATTAGAACCGTTTATTTGGTACCAAGATTTCTATGCAAGTTAGGCAAGTAACCTATATATTCAATGCATCAGAAAAATTGAATTAGACATCATGGCCTTTGCAAAGACTTTTCACACTACACATCACATCTCACACATCAGAAGCAGTTAGCCATGAGGCAAATATGCACCAATTCACAATTTTAGGCGGGCAAAGACCATTCGCTAAAATGCACATGCACGTGCACACACAAAGAAGAAGACTAGAGAAGTTTCATGGACCACAACATCTTGTTATTCAAAACTCAATGCACATAAAATATATGATGCGACTGCTATCCGGTATGAGCACTTGTTATATCTTCTGGATTCTAGGTTATCACAATTGTTTTTTAGTTCAGATAGACATTCACTAATTGACCTTAGGGGAAACAAGAGAAGCCAGATGGACAAATTCGAGTCGAAACAAAGACAAGCAAGTCGCTGAGTCATACCATAGAACCACTCTTCTACATTGTTTCTTTCATCAATGTGGTCTTGATCTTGATTACTTTGTGCAAGAAGTGAAGAAGCCAGGCAGTACACCTACCACTGTAAATTTCCAATCACAATTTGATGAGGCAATTTTGCAGCTGATCAATAGGAAAGCATGCATCTTTAGGTCTTACTTGTCCCATAAATTACTGATAAAGAAGATATTCCATTTAAGAATATCATTTTCACTATACTATTGTACTAACCTTGTTTATCTTCTTAACTAAAAATTTTCCTGCATTACTTCCTGTGTTGTCATCAATTAAATAAAAACATAGTACGCTGAATTAGCAATGACTCCAAAAATAAAGTACCATCTTAGACAAATTTAATCTGAACCTCACACAAGCATCCAACTATTAAACAAGTTCCACAAACACTTGACTCAAAGAAATGACAATTATACTTGTTTACTTATGGTCCTATCTTCACTTTAAAATAGGTCACCAGAGTTCTTAACCTGTACGATTTCTCTATTTCACCATGTAAATTGATAATTGATTACTAACATGTCATGCCAGATCCGAAGGTCATAAGCTCTTTTTTTTTCTCTCTTTGGATCCTATGTATTGACACTCTCAACATATGCATGCAAGCAAATATTACATTATCTGTGCACGTCTGATGTTACACAGAGCGGAGCCTACTTATATGTGCATACTAATTAGTATTTTTCAAATTCCCATAATACCAAGATTATCACCAGTAATAATTTTTTTTTTAATTACTTTTCACTCTCCTACTTTTATGATCTACACCAATCTAAAGACACAGAAACACTGACGCCAACATTGAATTACACCACTGGAAAGAAATAAGCAACAATTCTTATATTCCAATCTGAATGTCCCCTACTTTCCTCCTACTAATGAGGAAGTGGTTAACAGGATGCAAAAAGATCCATAAATAGTGGTAAGCAAAATAACAAGAACCCAAGAACAAGGTAATTCATTTCTTAAAATATGTCAACCGCACTGACAATAGACAAAAGGAACAAACGAAATGTACTAACATTACCCAGCTCCTTTATCATTCAACAGATAGAACCAGCTGAATGAACAGAATGGGATATGGAGTACTGACTGAAGACCATCTTTTTATCTACTATCCAGCACTCTGAACTGATCATCCGATTCCAACAAAGAAGGCAAATAAATGAATCAACGAAAGCTTCAAACTCAAATGTGTAACAACATAAACCCTCACATTCTCACTCTTCTTTCTCTATCCTCGCAAAAGTTGTCTCTCTTGACTTACAGGAAGCACACGCTCCCCATACATACCAGTAACATTTTCCGACTCAAACCTATCGTGCTTCGTAAACAAACCCTGCTGTTGACCATCCTAAATCTAATACTAAAAATTGTACCATATAGCAGACTCAACTCTTCTCCCTCTTCTGTCCGTCACCACATGTATCACAGCCTAATTCTCTCACATTAAGAAATTGATACAAAGATGCTAAAGAGTGTCCTTAGCACGAGAATGATACAGCTAAAGACTAAAATAATAAGGCTATGAATAGTATCTCCTATTCGATCCCAATTTAACAGGTGTCAGTCCGCTAACATACGGTCGGAATGACACTATAAATCCTGGAGGTCTAGAGCGGCACGGACTAGCACCCAGGCCACCTTTTCAGGTTCGATCCAGAAGAAGCACAATGATAACACCTAGAGTAGTCTAGACAGCCTAACTCAGGGAAGAGGAGATGAACCAACCATATCACCCTACCGCTCTTTGTCCCAATTTAATGATTATTCCGTCACCATACTTTTCCAAATAATTTCCAAAATTTGGATGCACTAGGGTCCAATGTCACTATCGCATATTATATGACTTTCCAGGAATTATCTATTATTCGATTAGGTACCAAAAGCAAGAGGCGGAAAGTGAAACAACACAGTACCCTTACCATAAATCTCTGCATATAGCTTCAATGTTATTTTTGGACCACGTCCACCCTTGCCTACGAAATCATTAATGAATTCTTCCACAAAGAAAAAGTAGATCAGATGAAAGAGAAACAAGCAATTAGCAGAACAATCTTCTAAACATGATAAAATCTGAGATTTTCAGGAGCCAAAACAAATAAACAAGACGTCCTAACCTTGCTCGCTATTCTTACAAGAAACTGTCAAAAGAACAAACTGCAAAAATACACGTCAGTAAGGATCTAAGGCCATTGACAAGCCTCTCTTTTTTTCACTATTATTTCCTCTCAGTAAGAGGGGGGAGGACGAGTTGGAGGAGGACCCCAGAACAAATCGTGGGGCATTTGACCATTTGGTAACAAATTGGGGGGCAAATTGAACATGGGCATTGAAACTTGTTCACCCAAACCTTGAGATGCTGGAGTCCCAGTATTTCCTGAATTGACACCTGATTGCTGCTGTACTTGCATTGCTTCCCCAGCTGGTTCATCCTCTAATGGCAACCTCTCATAAGTAGCATTAGCAAATGTAGCCGCAATCACCATTACGGGCCCTGAAGCCACCAGCGAGCCCACCACAGTGCCCCCAACAACCTGCCCTTGTCCGCCAGCTAAATACACTGTTAACCCAGTGGCTCCTGGTGGGGAAGGAGCTGGCAAGAATGCACCTGATAATGACAAAATCTCAAACCTTCCATGAAGTGTGACAACCCCACCGGGCGCTGCCGGTTGCCGGAGTGTAACATTGGTTACAATGCCACTTCCACTTAGCACAGATACCCCTCTATGCCGGCGATTTGCAAAGGTGGCAATGCTCTCAGCAACATCGCTGCCGCTGCTGATTTCCAAAACATGGCTTCTGAGTGCATTGGGACTCTCCTTGGTTATAACGATAGGTGGTTTTGGCTTGTTTTTGGACCCTGGTGGGCGACCTCGAGGCCGGCGGCAGCCGCTACCGGGCCCCACCGTTTCGTGGCTGCCTGGGTTTTGGTCATCACCTTCACGTTCGTTGTCTCTGCTTTCATCATCCTCTGCGGTCTGGCTCTGGGAGTTGGTGTTGGCGTTAGTGATGCTATTGCCACTATTAGTTGGGGTGGGGGCGTTGTTATTGCTGTTGTCCAGGAATTCTTGCTCTCGTCTTTGTCCAAGTCGATTCAGTCCACCATGGTCGTCTTCTGGGTTCCTTAGCTGAAGGGATGGAGAAGATGACATGGGGTCCGCAGGTCTCATCGCCACATTTCCAGCCCACCACCGATTCGCCATGTTTGAAAAGATTAAAACCTTACGAAAAGGGATAAATCTGGGAACAGATTAACCGTATTTGTTTGTCACCCTCTCCGGACGCTTCCTTGAATTGAATAACGACAAAACCCAACAACAAAAACACGGTTAAATGCACCGAAAAGACTACGGATATCAAAGCCTCGAACTTTTTCTACTTCTTGAAATCTTGTTTGCTAGATATTCAGATCTCTATAGCTGAACCCCAAATCCACCAGATACAATCCAAAACCTTGTCTTCCTTATCTTACTCCCAAATAAAGAAAGAAAATAAGAAAAAACCACTTTCTCAGCTAACCTTCCTGCATGAATTAGACATCAAACACATAGGTTTTACTTGTTTTGCATGTAAACCCTAACCACACATAACTCCTCTCAATTGGAAAAGTGACATCCACCTAATTAAGATTATGACAGAAAAGCCACTGCCACACAAGTCCAAAAAATCTCAAAAGATTTATCAACAGACTAGAGAACTTGTTCTTGCAGTTCACTTAATATGAATCCCAGCTGCTTGAGAATGTCTCCTGATAGTGTAAAAGCATTTTAAGGGGTGTTTATTCCACAAGAGAAGGCAGAGAAAACGAAAGCAAGCTTTTTCTGTCTGGGGTACCTCTATCTATGCCGTTAAAAGGGTCGAATTGGTACGGGGGCAGCTGCAGTTGGCAATAGTTTCAAGCTTGGGGGTTCCCCAGTTTTTGCTGAAGTTGATGCCTATCTGCTGGGTGGGAAACGCAAACATAAAGCTTTAGAGCGTACGTTTAAGGATTCATCCAGTATCGACCTCCCCATGTATAAGTGCTCACGAGTTAGCGTTTTTCGGCAAACGAGTACTGTGTTTTTCTTTTTCTCTTTCTACCTTGTCTCCCCGTTAAGCGGTGCTTTGGTGTTTTGTTCAAAGTTTTCAACTTCCCAAGTTGCTGCCCAAGTTGGCAGAACCTCCCCCTTCTTGATGTGTCATACCAACTCCCTCCCACCCCCGGTTTCATTCAAAACAAGATTAGACCAACTTGCATAGACCACCATCACTACGCAAGAAATTTTTGCACAGTGAGGTTTTAAAATTACCATTCTGTCCTCCATTTAGTCCTGGCCCGGGCGTACTTGGGTGAGGCGGCAATAACCCGAGCACCTCGTGGGCTTGCAAGAGGCCGCCGTCCTCCCAAGATGTAGAATGACCATCGTGACCTTACCATCCGGGAGCTCCTGCGACGTAGCTCAAGCGCCACGTGGGCTAGCTGATTGAGGGATAATTATTGGATGACTCTATCTGGAAGGTGCAAAAAAATAAAATTAAATTAAAAAAATTAATTTATATATTAAATTTAAATATAAAATAAAAAAAATTATCGAAATAAAAAGTATGGAAGTAAGTTCATCTCATCCTTATCGCGAGACGGAGTTTACTCTCCCTGCCTAAGAAAATGAAGTGAGGAAAGAGAGGCAGCGGCATGGGTGTGGGGCAACGTGCTGATGGGTAGTGGGAACACGTCACTGTCTGCATGTGCCGACAAAGTATCGAATGCCAAGATCTGGTTCCTCACAGCCAAAACAAAACCCGAGCCACCGTTACGCAAACCAGGCAGCAGCCACCGAGTCTTAAAAGAACCTCCTTTTTTCTTTCCTATTGAGTTAGTCTGGTCTTCTCACTCATCAATGCTGTTGAGGATTTCTGCTTTTACTCACACTCTGTCTTAATCTCTATCTCTATCTCTTGCGCCCTGTGCAGTCTGTGACTGAGTCTGTGTGACTGTCTGTCCTGCTTTTGTTGCCGTTGATTTGAAGCTATTTTCGGTGTGCTTTCGTTAGAAACACCTTTTTCTGATGGTTGGCATTACCAATGTATGTGACCAGTGTCCAGAGTCAGTGACCTGCGATGGTCTGTGACTGTGAGCGACTTCAAAGATGTGGGCAAGGAATCAGGAATTTTTAAAGAGTTGGCTTACTTTACTGGCTCTCTTCTCATTGCAGTGTCCATTGGCTGAGCCACAAAGTCGTTAATGTAATTCAAATCAAAGTACATTTTTATGAGTTTGATAAGACAATTGAATTTAATCGTGTTAAACAGTCTCCAATTCAAGTAGAATGGCTTTGGTTACGAATTTAGAAATTTCAATCCAAATCAATATATATATTTAAAAGGTTTAAACTTTTATATAATAAATCTAACCAAGTTTATAAATTATTTACATTCTTCTATTAACTCAAATAAAAAGTATAATTTTTAATAATAAAAAATAATACAATATTAATTGAATACTATTTCATTTTTATCTTTTAAATAGTTACTTTTATCATATTAAAGCAAAATAAAATATGAATAGTAAATAAAATAATTTTATATCCTTAAAACATATTAATTATGAGCATATTTACTAAAGTAGAAAAAACACTATCCTAACTCTTTCGTAATAATTGTAAAAAGATGCTTAATTTTTAATTCTTTTTCATTTTATCTTAATTTTTTGTCAATACTTTATTTTATATTATTTTATATTCAACTTATTTACATTAATTTTTATAGTTATGGTTAATAATATAAAAAGCTTAATTTTATCATTTTTTTGTTTTATAGTATCTTTTTTTCTCTTATTTTTTTAATTTTATTATGCTAATTGAGATAGAATTTAATTGACATCTATTATTGTTTCTCAATGCTTAAACTTTGTTAAGAATTAAGAAGATGTTAAATATTATAAAATTTTTAACATCAATTTTAATAATATTGTCAAAGTCAAAATCATAAATATTAGATTTATCACTTAAAATTTATCCGAAAGCCACTAAATTGATGCAAACTGTGAAAGTGATTCGACTTGTGATTATTGCTAGATTTATCGTTTTATTGTTAGAGTTATGGAAATAATTAATGTAATTTAAATTGTAAATTTAAACCACCAATAATCGAGACAAGTCAATTTGGGATTGAAAAAATTTCCTTAAACCCAATTCAACTCAAATCTTAAAATATAAATATTTATTTTAAGTGTATAAATTAAATTATAAAATTTATT
Source organism: Dicorynia guianensis (assembly GCA_037013595.1). NCBI lineage: Eukaryota > Viridiplantae > Streptophyta > Magnoliopsida > Fabales > Fabaceae > Dicorynia > Dicorynia guianensis. The sequence goes on along the minus strand of JASUAB010000002.1, from coordinate 13,863,659 downwards.
AATTAAATAAACAGGCTCATTAATGAAATAGACCGCACGCTCATTAATGGAGAGTCGTACTCTCACTTTCGCCAGAAGCACCTTATTTAAGAACAAATAATGGCAAAAATTCTCTTCCAAAAGGGCGGCCATTTCGGGTGAGGGAAACCATTTTGACACGCGGCGCGTACCAATATTGAAAGAGAGTTTTAGAACAAAAATACATAAAAATTATGTGGAACCATAATATAAAAATAATTTATATAAATATGACAAATTCTTTTTCTTTCTGTACATAGCGACTGTACAAACTTGTCCTTGCAATTTATGTATCCAATATCATCATTGCTTCACTTAAATCAAATGAGTTATGTTATTTATATTCTCTTAAAATTATATTTTTATTATATTTATTTATTTTTTTATAAAAATAAAATAATATATTTCACTCATTATTTTATTTTATTGTATTTAAATTGTAGTAATTACGTCACTCCAAACGACATAATTGTGATATTTCTCAATCAAATAAAGTATTTTTTATGTAAAATTTAAATTATTATAAATTAAAATACTAGATTTTGATGGTAATCTTAAATATATTTATTTATTTATTAAATTTTATAAATTTATTTACACATAATCTTGTAAATCAAATGAATATAAATAAAAAACCATGAAATGTTTATAAAATAATAAATAATAATATTTAAATTAAAAAAATTATTAGCCCATAACCAATTTTTCATTGAGTGGACCCAGACCATAAACATTCTTTCAAAGCTAATTTTATTTATTGGTGTCGTAAATGGTTTAGTGGCAATTATTATTGATTATTATTATTATTATTATTATTTTAATTTTTTTTAAAGCTTTAAGTTGATATTTTGAATGTGTATTATACTATTTATCACTCTTTCAATTACACAGGAAAAATGTATCTTATTTATCGATTGATCATTACTTGTGCAATGTAAGTGATTTAAAATAATCGTAAAACAATAACACAAAAATTTAATCAAATCAAATTAAAAAGAAAGTCAAAGCATTAAAAATTAAAAGAGTGGATCATACTGCAGTTCATCTTCCCTTCAAAATCACCTGAGTGTCAATATATTTTGATAGAGAAGCCCTGTTATTACACAGTTATATCTCAGCTCACATGTCACATTACATCACATATTGGCATATCATTTTCATATCAAAATAACAACTGTATTATTTCATATAAACATTCCTCAAAGCAAAAAACAATTATAAAATTTTTCAATGACCATCTCTACTCTGTGGGGTTTAAATTTTTTCAGCCCTTCATTTTTAGAAATTTTATAAAAATTTATTTAAAAATTATAAATTATAAAATTTTGTATAAAAAAATATAGATCCATTAAATTTATTTAATAAAATAAATATTTTTTAAATTTTTATAACATACTGATAAAAAAAATTTAAAAAAAATATTCTATACAAGAGCAATCATTTTATTATTATATTTAAATTCTGGGCGACGTCGGTCAAAGACTCCAACCGCAAGCATTCATCGAAATTGGTCCAGGTTCTCATAACCTCACCCATAATTGATGGCTTCTTATCTTTGGCTAAGGTATGGGCACGACCGCAAGAGTGCATGACTTTTCTTTTTTTATTTTGAGTGCGTCATGAGTTGTTTTATTATTATTAAATTGAGACAAATTTTTATTTAGATTCAGATATAAATAATTTTATTTTTTAATAACAATATTTTTAAAATTTATAATTAAATATTTAATTTATAATATAATTATTTTTTATTATATCAATATTTTATAAGTAACCTTTTCGCCTTGCCTTTTGTTTGTCCCCGAAATCACCCAAATGCAGTCAAGTCAGAAACTAGGTACGTACAATAGAGGCACTCTTCTACACCCTCCGCGTTCCTTACAGCCCACAATCATAAAACGATTCCTCGCTTTTCATATTAAGAACGTTCTAGTATGTGTGTGTGAATTGCGCCCGTTCCAGGGCATCAACGCAAAACCAGGAATGCATTATCACTGTTGCAGCTTTTTTATATTATCTGTCAATGGAGGGAATCATTGCCTTTCTTTCATTTTTCCACCAACCCATCATTCAGCAGGATATCTTTTTACGGTTTTGAAATTATGTGTTATTTTATTTTTTTAATAGATATTTATAATAATAATAATATGAAATTATTTTTATAATTTTAAAATATTTAAAAATATGTTAAAAATTTAAAAAAATTTTAAAAAGATATAAAAAATTGTTTGAAATCTTTTACAACTATTATATGTTAGGCGTAATATTTTACGAAATTTAAAAAACGGTTTTTAAAAAGAATTTATATTATAATAAAGTTTTTTAAATTTTTGTATGGTATTTGTAAGAATTTTCAAAGTTTGGTGGGGGACAGCAGCGCCATCCGTGTCCGCTAGGTAGCTTCGCCTTTGCCAACACGTGTGTCTTTATGATCATTGCTTGCTTTCAGGGAATTATCATAAAAAGAAAAATTAGTCTTATTAAAATTTATATAAAATATCTTATAAAATTAATTATATGACGTTAGATTTATTAAGTTTTATATTAAAAATTATAAATTTTAATAAATTTAATAATTATAAATTTATAAATTTTAATTTATAAAAATAAAAAAATTAAAAAATCACAAAATTACGTAGCAAAATGAGAGGCATAGAATTTTCCAAGATGAACAACTTCAAAGGTGTGACCAAGAACATTATCCGAATTCACAGATGCTAAAGAAGAGGACAACGGACAGAGCGAAGTTTTCAAATTTGGATGACGACACGAACAAAGTGGTTGGAGGAAATATTCACGGAAGACATTTCCATTAAAGGCAGGGCAGATCTGGTAGGAACGACTTGTGGTTGTGGGGTTGGAGTGTTTGAAGTCAATTACGGCAAACATTTTATCATATGAATGTCCAAATCCAATTGCAAGATTTTGTCAAAACCTTTGAAATTGCGCTCCCCTACTTCTGTCCCAAAGAAAACTCGGTTGATAGCCAGATTATCAAGTGGGGTCCTCCAAAGACATGTAATTAAGTTCTGTCCACAACCAAATCTCTCTTAAATCTTAGATTGAGACGTCGGTTGATCTTTTCGTTCATTTACCCAATGTCGAAGAAGTTGCTTCAATATACTTGACCAACAATTTTTAGTCTTCCAAGGAGAACCGAAGAAGTTTTAAATTTATCTAATTTTTAATTTAAAAATATTTATAAATAATATTAATATATGTCTTTATTTAAGTAAAATGAATGCTTATTTCATAAATATTAAATATTTTTTGATTGACATTTGTGGACATGCAACGCACAAATGGTGAATGAAAATATAAGCATTTGAAAAGGGCGTTTGAGAATGGGTTTGTAAAAAAGAAATGAAGTCGCCAAATGACTTAAATTAAAATGATAAAATAAGACATTAAAGAAAATAGTTTACGTAATAAAGAACAAGGTTAGGAGTTGATTATGTAAAGTGAAGATATCAGTATTTTTATATTATCTTTTTAGTATAATATTAATATTTTATTATTTTTTATTTTACAAAATAAATTTATTTATTTTTTAATTTTTTTTGTCTTGTTATTAATTTTGTACATGATTAAATGTGATTCATGATTAATACATAAGTGAATGACGTTTAATCATTATTGTAGAAAGGAACGATTCGATGCCTGGTTTGAGTTGGTTTGTTCAGAGCTTACATCAAAATGGATTGCCTAATTCATTTAGGACTTGTCAGTTCACTTAAGGTTTAGAAATAAATATCTAATTTAACTAGGGTTTTCATAGATGTTTTAAGGTTTTTAGTGAAAGAAACTATGCTAATTGATTGATTGTGCCTATATAGCAATCACCTTCAAGATAATAGAAGAGTGGTTAGTTAATTGATAACCCTCCAACTTCTATAATTAGAAGAATTTGATATTTAAAGAAGTGATTTAAACAAAGTAAGTTTGAGGGATTTTGGGGTGGCAAGATTTCATATAATCACGTTAAAGGAATAAGGTTAGATAACTTATTAAGTCTATAATGTAATTATTTTTAAGATAATAAAAAAGTAGTCAACTAATTGACAACTTTTAGATTTTCGTTCTTAGGAGGATTTGAAATTTATAAAATGTTTAGACCAAAAATTGAAAACTTGGAAAGTAGTTACTTACAAGCTTTCTAACTCTCTCTTTGAATTTCAATTCATATAAAATCTTATGTGAAAATACAATTTAGAAGGAAGTTCCAAAGTATGATGTATGATCTTATTCAACAATGCAACAATCCATTACAGCACAAACAACAGATTTATTACAGCACAAACAGCGTTGCAAAATTAATTATAGCAATAAAAATAGAATTACAGGATACAGAATTATAGAATGTAAAAGTTGTAGAATGCTGAAATTACAGAATGCAAAAATTGTAAAATTGCAGAATGCAGAATTGCAGGTTACATAATTGCAGAATGCAGAATCACAAACTTAATTACAGAATTGCAGAATGCAGAAATTGCAATTGACACTAATAATGCATTCAACTATTTAATTCAAGGCCGTAAGATCACCACTATTCAGCTTAAATGCACGCGCACAACCCAAATTTAATTACAACTTTTAAGGAAAAGGTGACAATGTATTTGAAGCGCATTATCTCTTTTTATTTAGAAATATCTTTTTTTAAAAGTTTTAGCTCGAAATTCACCTGAAGCTCTCTTTCACTTCCCCAAATAAAGGTTCTGTTCCTTTTAATGTCCAGGTCAAGCCACGGTTTGGGCTCGGAAGCCCAAACTATGGCTTGCATGCCACTTGTAAAGGTGTTCAACAACCCTTTTTCTTTTTCTTTTAAATTTTAGAAAAGTAGAAAAAGATAAGTAGCCGCGGTTGGGCCATGTACCTAACGGTGGCCAACTCCCCTTTTGCAAAAAATAGTGGCTTCACCTCTTATGTTTTCAAGATTTTTTTTAAAACCAAAAAGGTGTAAATAAGGGGAGTGGGTGCATCTTGGTCTCGGTTTGGGCCAAAGCAGCCCAAACTGAGACCCAACATGCCCATGCAAAAGGTTCTTTCAAAATTTGTTTTTATTTTTGTTTTTAAAACCCATATAATTACTTAAAAAGAGATACTGTTAAAAAATTTTAATTATTTTATTAAGCTCAAAATTTTTTTATAAGTAGTAGTTTAAATTAAATTATAAAGTAAGAAAATTTTGTACACAAAAGAATTTTTTTTAAAAATTTTTTAAAAACAAATTAAATTGATAAAAATAATATAATTAAACTTTAAAAAAAATTTTAAACTATTACTGAAAACTTTTAAAATTTTGTTTTTTACAATCATTTATTTTGTTTATTCTTATAAAATACTTTTTATTTATTTTTTAAAGACAATTATTGAGCGCATCACCCCTTTCTCAAGTGCAGCGGCTGCGAATCAGAAAAGCAAGGAAAAAACCACCTTCTTTTTGCCATTTTTCTCACCTTAAATCACACCCAAAACACACGTAGAAAAAGACGGAATCACTAGAAGGTTTAATCATAAGGTAAGGAGCCCTACACACACCATTACAGAACAATAACAGAGAACATGGCGTAGCTTTGAATCCAAAAAAAATTACAGAATCCCAGTTCAAGCCTCCAGAAGGTAAGAAAAGTGCCTCTCAGTTCGCAAGATCCTCCTTAAATGGTCTCCAACGGCAGCCCTCTCTCTTACACTCGGCTGTTACCCTTCTCCTTTTGTGCTCAAACTCCGGCACTCTCAGTTCCCGCTCGCTTTACTTCCCTCTCCTCCTCTTCTCCTCACGGTTCTCTCTTTCTCTCTTTTACTCTTTCCTTCCTACTCTCTCTTCTGTGGGAGTGCTATCTCAGAGTTTTTTTTTTTGGTCATTCTTTCCCTCTTTTATTCCCTCTACACCGTGTAGCTTTCCGTCTATTTCCCCTTTCTTCTTTCTCTCTTCTTTCTTTCTTCTCTCACTCTTCTCTCTACACTATCTGTTCTCTGTTTCTCGGGACTCCTCTCCCGTCATTGTCCTCTCTGCAAGTCTGCTCTTTCTTTCGCTCGAGGTGCCTCATCCTAGAGCTCTATGGGGATGCCACAGAGCTTAACATCACAGAGGAGCTGCTTAAAGGACCTCTCGCTGCTCTTTTCACTAACTCTTGCAAGAGCTTATTTCAAAGCCAGCACACTCCCGCTGCCAACCTTTCCTAATGTGTATTAGTAACGATATGGAGGTGGTGTGGCCGCGTCTCAAAGAAAACAATTCGATCCCAACTAGATCCTGTTTCAGCGGTTGCCTTCTTTTCTCTTTTTTTAGTTTTTTTTTTGTTAGTTAAAATTAAAATTAAAACTAAAAATTTAAATTTAATTAAGATTAGGATTAAAATTGAAATTGAAAAGCAGAATTTATTAACACTTAGACTTAAAGATATCCTTAAAATTTGACTATTCTGCTCAAATTAATTTTTTAAAAATTTTATGATTAGATAAAAGAATTTTTAGAATTTTTTCATAGGTTCACTTTTATTTTTTTTAATATCCGAATAAAATTACATATTTATAATATTTGTATCATCTATCATAGTTTTTGAATAATAATATATATATATATGTTTTTATAATTTTTGTATAAATAATCACGCACTAATATTTTAAGTTTGATTTTTAAATATAATCAATTGAATTTAAATAGTATTACATGATAAATTATATATTTAAAAAGATTTTATGTATATACTATCATTCGTAATTTTTTAATGGAAGAAAAAAACGCATTCCATATATGAAACAGAGGTCAAAGTTACAGCAATCCGTTTAAATTAGCCAATAATTATATGACTAAATGTTTGTGTTTTTACCTTAGCTACGTTATTAATCCCTTATTTTTGAGATAGGTTTATTACAGAGAAATTAAACATTTAAAATTACGTCTTGATATCACAGTGATTTTGTTATTCTAAAAAATTTCTATTTAATTTTTATAACATTAAAAATTATGTCTTGATGAATTAATGTCTTCTGACATGCCCTTGATTTCTCATACTTATCATTGCTTCATCCTATATAAGTGATACGAACATTTATTTTTCATTGGCTTTCATAAAATTTTTCTTAACATTATATTGTAAGTTTTTTATTAAATTAATAAAAATTATATACAAGTCTCTCTCTTATCTTTAGTATTTTTCAATCAAATATCATAAAATATATATAACCTTCATAATTGATCTTTCTAACATAAAATATTACTAAAAAAATAAAATTTTCCTACAGATATTTTTAGTGGCCCAAAATCTGACTAGAAATAAGAACCAAAAATAATTGAACCAAAAGCATCTTTGGCGAATACACACCAAGATTTTACTTATAAGAGAACAGGTGACAAACCCACCTTAATTTTTTTTTTTTGATAGATTTTACTAAACAAAAAAATCACCTATAAAATTATGAATTATTTTACTTGTGATTATCCCATTGATAAAATAAAATTATATTAACTGATGAGTGGCCTTGAAAGTCAAATAATTGCCAAGGGGCATTGACTGTTAGTAATAATATAACCATACATGAATTATTTTACATTGATATAGCCAATCAGTAGTAATTCCTTTTTTTTAGCAGTTTGCTATTGGTAATCTATATATGAATCACAGCAGCCAATATATCAGGGTAGCTTACCATTTTATTTTACTAGTAGAGTAACCACCGGTAATAACAAAATTATACATGAATCTTTATGCATCCGGACAACCAACCAGTTTTGATTTCATTTTACTGTTGTTAGTCGTGGGCAATATTATATCCATACATGAATCATAGAAATGGATGCATTAACACAACCAACCAAATTGTTTTACCAATGGTGTTATCATTCGTAATAATAAAATTGTAAATGAATTATAGGAATCAATGCATCGAGAGAGGTAAGTAGGCAACCAATTAGATTTACTAGTAGTGTTATTGCTATTAATAGTACGATCGTTCATGAATCACAGTGCTTGATGCATAGGACAACAAGGGTGCATCATCTTCTTACTACTTGAAAAGTGGCACCAAAATTTATTACCTGCATTTTTTCCATTGGTGTAATAAATTTAAAATTTATTTTTATTTTACTAGTAGTTAGGCTGCCAATAAAGTAACTATATATATATATATATATATATGAATTCGAATACTTTGCCCTCACTCATGTGCTTCCTCTCTTTTCCTTTCTTTCTTTCCTTTCTCTTCCTCTATGACTTTGCTCCTATCCTCACCGCCTATGATTTCCAGCCACTGTGGGGTTCTTCGACGCAAGCTCTGGCCATCACCTCTTTCTCCCTCCATCACTTCTATTTCTATATCTTTGTCTCACTTAGCCCTCATTTGTATCTCTATTCTTTTCTTTCCCTTGTGATTATAGGGTAAAAAACTTAAATCAAATTGTTATGATTATAGGGTAGATGATATACAATTTTTCAATATATGAATTATTGATTCTAATCAAAGAAATTTTATTGGTTTTAGTCCATTCTAATTTAAAAGTTGAATTACACCTTATGTATTTAAATGCATGCGACATTGCTTTTTATATAATAAGGACTAATGGTTTGTTATACTATGAGTGTATTGTTCTCACTGGTTAGGTAATTCCTTTACAAATGGCCAAGAAATTTAAGAGGAAATGATAGACAATTTGCTCATTATTTTTCCTTAAATTTCTTTAACTTTTTGGGGGCAATTATCTCAATAATAGCAATAATGCACTAATAGTATATAAATCTTTAACATTTTTATCAATTCATATTATATTGAAGCAATGTGTAAGATTTGTAGGGCTTGGTTATGTACTTTGTCTATTTGTAATACAATTATTTATTACTTTGTAGGTTTGAACGAACCTATGAAAGTGATAAAGATTTTCAGTCACATAAATTTATTTTTATTGATCTTTTGTAGGATAATTGTTACAACAATGCAATTATTTTTTAGATTAAAAATCTTTGTCACTTTTGTTGGTCCCTTTTAAAAAAGTATATGTAAATATTTCTTACGCTATTGATATGATCAACATACTTATTTGTAGTGACGTATATGTCAGCTAGTTAAATTCATTTGTATGCACATATTAATTATATTAAATTTTACATGAGTCTTAGTTATAGGTAAAATATATTTTTAATTATAATTTTTAGGGGATATCAGCTGCTAGTGAAAAATTAATCAACTTACCATTTGTCATTTTTGTTTTTATCAGCGATTATTAGCTAACAATATTAAATAATATTATTGGCAAATGCAAATATCGGCTAAAAAATATTACTGATAACGCTTTGAACGGTTGACTAATATCTGCTAATAAATCCTTTGGAAATAAATTTTACCATCGAAAATTCATTTTTATCAGTGGTATTTGGCTATCGAAAATTGAAAATTTTTCTATAGTGAAACCAAATTAGTTCTTTGATATAACAGTCTCTTTTTTTTATATGTGCTTAATCACATTTTTGTAAGTTTTCATAGTATGATTTATAAGTTTGATATTTTAATAGTTTCTAAATTTTAAATATCTCTTTTATTCTTATAAATAAGTATTAAAATATTTTTCTTTCATTCATTTGATATCTTCTCAAACCTCAATATTTTTATTGAACGGCTTGGTGAGCAAAAAGATATATTTCTCTCCCAAGCTCTTTCATACCTTAATTAATATGTTATTAAAACCAATAAACTTATTGTTATCTATCTTCTTATATAATAGCCTCACACAAAACTTTGTATCCAAAATTATGTGACAGTAACAATGCTTCTTATGTAATAAACTTGTACACTAAAAAGAGATCAAGTACTAAATTTTTACTGTAGCATTTCTATTTTTACATAAAATATAGATAATTAAATTTATTAAATTATACAAATTAAATTATTAGACTTAGATAAATTAATGACCCGCAAAACCATTGTGAGGAGTGTGTTACTTCCATTTATGTGGGAGCAACATTTTGTGTCTTGGCATCTATAAATTATTATAGAGATAGATCTATAAAGTATTGATATGATTCTAACACAAATTTAAATATTATGTAAAGATATAAAACTATAAATGTAACTAACTTTTTAAGAGTAAGCAAGTTATATTTTTATGAAAATATTTCTTCGTTTGCTTCTTATAAAAAATAATTGAATTTATTTCTTTTTTGTACATAATTAATTTATTTCATAATAATCTCCACTCCATCTCTTATAATAAGGAAAACAAAAGTGCATCATAGCTCTTTCTACAATTAAGCAACTCTCAGTTAGATTATGGTCTCGATAACTCAAACATCTCCTTTATGATTAAGAAAAAAGTTGTTTCGCATTTAGAGATATCAAAACAAACTGATCTGCTCCATTCCATAATGGTTCCCAAATAATTAAGAGAAGGCAGGTTGGTTCACAAGTTTGACGGGATAAGAAGCCTTCGTCCCACCCTGCCATGGGTTAATTAAGCAGATCAACTTGGCAATTCATCAATAATCAAAAAGAAAATTAATTACAATTTAAACAAAATATTCTAAATTAAAAACAACTATTCAAGTTTCAAACTAAGTCATAAATTAGATCATAAATTACAATTTATTATTAAAAACAATCTCTATGTAGCAATAAAAATTTTCCCAATATTAGTATTAATAAATAATCAACAACCTTACTAGCATAAACTATAAGAGTAAGATTAGTTTTAATATTATTATTATACACTAAAATTTAAAAAGTAATTTTAATATTAAAATTTGTACAAATTATAATTTAATATATGATTCTTGAATATTTCATTAGCATCTAGGTATATTCCATTAATTATGTCAAGTCATTAAAATAGGGTGTAATTTTTAAATAAAAATAAAGTATTATATCATATTTAAATACTTTAAGAGAGACAATTGTAATTTTTTTTAAAAATAATAACTTACATCACTTTTATCATTATATTTTTCTTCATCTTTTTGAAAGATTTAATAAAGAACATTTGAATCTTCTTTGGACACCATTATTTTAACCCTTGTAGAATCTTCATCATTATTGAAAATTAAACACTTAAGCAAATTGACGGTGCTTTGCATAAAGGGATTTGTGTGTCAAGACTCCAGCATCGCTGGCTTGTTGGCTTGCCTTAACTCACCGGTTAGGCGGGGTAGGCCTTTTTGCTCGCTATTAAATGGGTTATAGAATGGCTGACCCAACCTGTCCTGTAGGTCAGACCTAATTTAGCATTCTTATTGTATTTAATATAAAAGTTATTAAATTTATTAAATTTTATAATTTAATTTATAAAATTTATTATATATAATAATTTAAATTTTATAAATAAAAATTATGTGAATATAATGATGGAAGAATTAAAGTATTGTATAATTAAATTTGTTTTGATAGGGAGTATTCTTAATGCTACCATTGTAGGATAAAATAATACAATTCTACTTTATTTGTGAGAAAGTTGTATTATGGCACGAATCAATTTTTTCCAGCACCAAAAAGAAAAATCAATTTTTCCCACAATATTTGTATCACGGATAAGGATTTTTTTTACATTGAAAATTCTTAATTTTAATAATTTTAGATAAAATCTAAATATAATTTTTATTTATGAAATATTTTTACTAATTTTTTATTTTTTCTCTTTTTTCACCTACTACATTTTTTGGGTTTAATGTCCAACGTGAAAAGATTAGGTCCATCTAACACTAACTTTTCTTATGTTAAAATTTACTTTAAAATTAGAAATAGAATAAAAATGTAATAGTAATATAATTTAAGATAAGTCAAGTAGGCCCAAGGCTCACGATGCAACCAGGTGATATGTGTCATCACAGTGAACATGTGCATTAGATAGGTGGCTGTTGGAGGGAATCGAATTGTGTACTTTGGGAATTTAAAAATAAAAAAGTAATAAAGATATAAATATAAAATTAAAAAAATTAATGACCAAAAAATAAAATTTATAAAATATATTTTAATATAAATTAATAAAAGATAGATAGAGAATCAATAAAATAAAAAAAAATAATGACAACAAATTCAAATAAATATTGGACGTATACAATATTTTGCTTGCAATTTATAAAATATGGACAATTGTATTTTATTTAAATTAACGAATTCAAGTTTTTATAAAAATAAGTTGGGCAACCAGACTTCCCAACCCATCAATTGGATTGGTTTGAGTTAAAAAAATTTTTCCAAACCCAAACTAACCCTCCAATTGGTAGACGGTTTGGATCCTAAATATCTCAATTCCAATTCAACACAACCCACATCAACCCCTGAGTTATTATATTGAAATTTATAAATTTAAATCTTAAATGCATTTTTAGTATTAAAAAATGTAGTAATTTTGTGCTTTTGCTTTTGTTTTATATCATTTTCTATTTTTTATTTGAATATTTTATTATTAAATAATTATCATATCAGTTTCTATAAATTTTAAGTAATTTTTTTTATTTTAATCCTTACATTTATTTTTTTGCTTATTTGAATCACTCATTGTATAAATTATTACGATGTTGGTCCATAAAATAATAATATTAATGATTGTTATAATTTTTATTTTGATTTTTTATTCACTTAAATCTCTTAGTATACAAATAATTTTTTTTGCTTTAATTTCCTCTTCATAAAAAATAAAGTCCAAATCATAAACTTTACATCATTCCGTAAATCAATAACAAAGTCCAAATCAAAAAAAAAAAAAAAAAAGAATCATTTTAGTTAAAAAATCCAAATGCATTTGTGGGTTGTGCCGCATACCTTGTCGCCTCCTTTGCCAATCAATTTGTTAGCCTACGCAGATGCTTTGTATGCCCTTACATTGTGGTCCATTTGCTCGCATTTTTTTACACTTGACTGTGTTGTGTTGTCTTTACAATTTGTGGGAGTTTTCAGTTCATTATTGTGCTTAGAATTAGTGTGTGGCCATAACCTAGGTCCATTGGAAGGTAAAATTATGTGCTGATTTCTTTAAAAAAGTCTTTTTTCTATAATCAATGCACAAATTTGTCATTAGATCACATTAATCACAAAAATTCAAAAACAACTTTAAAATATTGAATGGCAAACCTGTAGTGTTGGTGCACGTAATATTCTAGTATGTATTTAGCATGCATATTTAGCATTGCTAAAATAAGACAACCCATTGAGTAAATTAACTTACCCCATTTAATCTATAGGTTCAAGGGGGTCAGCTCATCGAATTTTGACTCGTTACACTTAATTTAAAACTTTGTCATTTTGCTTTGGCACATGATAAATTGAAACTTATATAATTCATAATTATGTTGTTTTTGAAATATTTAAGATTTATATTTATGATTAAAATTAAAACTTATATTTATAGTTATTATTTGAAGTATTATATTTCAATTATTTTTGAAATTAAAATTTATATTTATGAGATTTTAGGTATATTTTAAAATTTTCAATATTTTTAATTGTTTCGCGGGCTAGCACTTAATCCGCCAACCTGGAAAAGGTTGAGATTTCTCTATCCCACAAAAATGTTAGACCATTTAACAATGGAAGGAGATGGGTTAAGTTAACCCGTTTTAATAATACTTATCACATTGTGCATAATAAATAGTAGCATGAGATGTTTGTTTTAGAAAATATTTTCTAAAAAATATATTTACCTTTTGTAAATAAGCATATTTTTAATATAATTTTTTTATCTTCACTGAAAATGAGTAAACCAAACACTCCAAGTTAACCACATACTGGTGTGGTTGTTTTCTTACCTTTAAGAAAGCATAAGTTTCATAGAAAGTTATATGAAAGTTTCTAAAATTATTACAATTTATATATAAAATTTAAATAATTAAATTAAAAATTTATAAAATTTTTTATGGAATAAGTAAAATTATTAAAATTCAAAAGATTAAATTAAGAATGTTTAAACTTTTCAATAGCATAGATAGAATCTTTTAAAGTTAAAGAAGTATACTCCTTTGACATCCCTTAAATCCGGCCTTGATACTTAGATGTGTCTATAATTATTTTTATAAAGGAACTGATATCTGTACAGATTAAAAAATAAAAATAGTATACAATCTCTTATATTCTTTCTCTATAGATTCTCACTCTTGAAATTATATATGCTTGTGCATGAGGGAAGCGGACGCTCTACACGTAACAATCAGCATTCTTCTTGTAAGCATTGCATTGGTATCAGACATGGTATAGCCTTCGAATTTCAACCAATTAAATAAGAGGTAGCCATTCTCAATATCCAGTTATTATTTCTACCATGATTGAAGGAGATTTTAACAAATTGTTATGCAATCAGGTATTGAGTGTGAATGAAAATTTTGAGAAAGCCAAACCACAATTACTTAAGGTTTTCAACAAAAGCTAAATATGCTTGTAGAATAATCCCAGCGATTATTGGTCGCACTGAAGTCATCACCGTCTCGACTCCTGCTCGATCACCTTACAAATAGAATAATCCCAGCGATTATAATCACGCTTGCAATGATCAAAACGGCCTTAAGGATCCAATCCGTGTTTTCTGCCCCTGCCCCATCGCACTCTTTTTCCAAAGGTTTCCTGCGAAGCCTTTCATTTCCTGCAAACGCGCTGGCATCGAATTTTTAGCCAAAGTATCGGGGATTTGACCTTCCAATTTGTTATTGGAAAAACTCATTGATTTAAGGTTCTGTTTAAAGTTTGGTATAGGCGCTGAGAATTTATCTTCAATATGCAATTCTATGAGATATTGTAGCTTGGTAAGGGACTCGGGAATATTTCCGGAGAACTTGTTCCCAGAAAGATAGAGTTTATTCAATGAGCCTAATTAGGTGAAAAAATCTGGTGCAGTTGTGCCAGAAAATTGATTGGCAGCTAATAACAGAGCCTTGGGAGCACCAAGTTTGTTGAATTCTGGCATTGGACCCGAGAAGTGGTTCTGGCATACAGGCGTCCTGGGAGCCCAAGAAGGTAAGGACCCCTGATTACTGAAGGATTGTTTAAACTTGAGGAGGGCTTTGGGCTCTGCAAGGGAGGAAGAAGGAAGAGGAGAGAGACAAGGTGTGAGCAAGAAAGGAGGTAAGAGAAGAAGGCGACCATTAATCTTGAAGCAGATATGTTTTCCTCATCTTCGTGGAGTCGCCGTGTTGTAAGGGAGAAAACGACCTGCGTTTTGAAAGGTTGGGACAAAAGACATAAAAACTTTTTATATATGATATATTTTATTCTAATATTAAATATATACACATATAAATTATATTATGTCCAGTTAGTAGAATGGAGTATTTATTTAAATAAATAAATAAATAATAAATAACAACATAAGGTATTGCAATAAGAGCAGTTTGTAAACCTACATACATTAAATAAATTAAAATTATTCTCCTAATAAAAATAATTTTTATTTATTTATAATTATTATAAAATATAAATAAAAATTGATATATGAGGCCATAAAATTTTGTGAGCATTTTTCAGTTCAGGATACAATAATTACATGCAATCCGCCTGTAACATTATCCACATCGTTGCCTGACCCAAATCCGGAGGTGCATCTGAGGAATGGCTGTTTGTAACGTCTCATTGTGCTCCAAATTCCCAGCTAAACCTCCCCTCTGCATCCCCAGCCATCATACTACGCCTCTGGTTGGTAAACTTCGCAACCTCATCCTTCAAATTTTCATCCATATGCTCTTTTAAATTTGAAGAAATTGGCGCACTCTGCTCCTTATCTGGGTTTCCTTGACAGGGACTTAAAGTCAAGCAACATAACGAGGCCTCTCAAAAACTTACACTTTCCCTGAGTGAATCCGTGTCCGGCGCAAGCTTAGTTGCCCTCCTCTCTGCTTCGTTGTTCTTCGTTGATCCTGCACTCGCATTCAAGGTATTAATTTAATCACAAAATACATTTTCTTTTTCAAATGAATCTGAAACAGTTGTGCATATTCTCGGAAATCAATTTATGGGTCAATCTTCCTCGCAATTCATTGTTGTTTTCACTAAGGAATTGTGAGTTTTAGCTGTTTAGTAATGGCTATGGCGTATATAGGGTGGAGGGCCATACGGGCAAGAGGTGACAAGGGGACAAGATCTCAGCGGGAAGGATTTTAGTGGCAAGACCCTGATCAAGCAAGACTTCAAAACGGTGCGCTTTTTTTATTTGAGATTTAATTCAATCTGATGGTATTAAATAGGGTGGCAGATAAAAAGCTAACAACTAGTATGTTGCAGTCCATATTGCGGCAAGCCAATTTTAAAGGTGCGAAGTTGTTAGGTGCTAGCTTCTTTGATGCTGATTTAACAGGTATGATTAAAAACAGGTTACAAAATAAATTCAGCATGCTTCGAATCAATTATAAGTATAATACATAACAGAAATGGAATACATGTATCATTGCTTTAACACAATATCTCTGTACGTTCATTTAATTCTGAAGCTACTTTGGGTAAACAAGGATAGCTTTCTTTCAGTTACAGAGATAGAGAGTAGCAGCTAAAGGTGGTTTCAGTTTGCAGAAAGGTTAGCTATATTAGGAAGTGGGAACTAGTATATTGTGGACTAAATAAAATAAAAAAAACTGCCATTATCTAAATGATTTCAGCCGAGAACAAGCCACCTCTTGTTTGCTCAGCTATGAGAGTATCTTTTGGTCTTTCTTTAGTTTTAGCTTGTTGTGCATATACCATTTGCAATAAAATGACTTCCATTGCTGCACTCTAATAAATTGTAATTATTTATATTGATTCACTCCCTACCTCTCCTGTTTTGTCAGGGGCTGATCTTTCAGATGCTGATCTCAGGGGTGCAGACTTTTCCTTGGCAAATGTAACGAAGGTAACTCTTTTACTGTGTTGATAGAGTTATGTTGTGTTACAAAATTATTGAGTTTAAATCTATGACATTTGGTGCATGTGCTAAAGGACCAATAGTTCATTGCCTGAGGATCTACTGGACTATAGTCTAGATAAATTTGCAAACTAACATTGTTAAATCCTAATTCTCTGTTGTTGCGGCCTTTAATTCATTGTGTTACAGTTTAGCTTGGATTATTAAGTTAAAATTTCTTTTTCTTTGGTTTTTTGTATATTGCAATAAACTTTAAAAACTTGCATAATGGCAGTGGCCAAACTTTTTACTGTATTATGTAGAGATGCTTGGTAATTAGTACTTAATGTTCATTACTTAAACAAGGCTAAATGCTGTCCATTATAGTGCTTCTTTATGTTCATTTTATTTAAAGAATTTGTTGTTAATGAAAATGACAAAGGTTGCAGTAATGTTAGTACAAATATTATGATAGATCATTCACATGATAGTTAGTCAAAAACAATTGGAAACTATGGGAAATTGCATACAGAGAAGTTGAGACTGGAAGGGCTGTAAATTATATATGGTGCTAACACCTGTAATGTTATTCTAAGTGAAGCTGAGGTTCCTGAATTTGCTCGAATTATTGATCTTTTCTTCTGCCCTGTCATAATATTGGTTCTGATGGCTTCTGCATGTATTGCCACTTTCTGCAGGCAAATTTGAGCAATGCTAATTTGGAAGGTGCACTTGCAACTGGAAACACATCTTTCAAGGGATCAAATATAACAGGCGCTGGTATGTTAAAGTAACACTTGATAAAATGCTGCTCATTGATTTTTAATGGTAATATGATTTGTGAAAGAGTGTTATAATTGAAAGCCTTATATTGGTATTGATTAATGAGTAGTTAACTAATTTATAGTTTTGAAACCTTGCCTGCTGAATTATTTAAGACACTGTGTCCGGGCAGACTACTTTTCATACAACTGTGGCATTAATAAGTAGAGGACAAGAAAACAATTAAAGAGGACAATACACACAAAGTGTTTATCAAATTACTAAGTCCTAGTCAAAAAAATTGTAATTATGATAAAATTCGATACAAATAACTTTTATTATTAAATGCTTACGCAATTATAGACAATTATTTCAAAAGTAACTACCGATTAGTTAATCATAATAATTTTCTTTATTTCATTATACTTCCAGCACTAACGTATGTACAGCTTTTTTGGACATACTAAAAATGCGGTTCAGGTGTTCGGGGGTAGTTTAGTATTATAATTTAACCAGTGCAACTAATATGCATACGCTTGATTTCTGCATACATGGGTGCAATCATGAGCAGAAAATGTTCAAGCAGAATATGTAATTGAACCAATGCTTGTAATGGAAAGTGCATTAGATATACTTATTATCTATGAATAACTACAATTAGAAAATTTTCGCTTAAAAACCTGAGCATGATTGATTGCATGCATGCTTAAAGGGATGGAGTTGTACCAGAAGTAGACAATCTAAGTTGGTTTCTTGTAGCAATAGGATCCTAGTCATGTTATTAGGATGGAACAGGCAGATTAATATGGGTTGAATGTCAAGATACTACCACAATAACGGTGCAAATATAGTAATGAAGTAGAAGAAAAGGGAAGCTTAAATCCTTGTTCAATAAATCTTTCTTTACCATTGTCACTAGAGGTATCTCTTTAAGTCATACAAACTTTTTTTTTCCCTAAATTAAAAAGATCTCTCAATTTGATTTCAATTGCCCTTGAGTAGACTTTGATGATAGGCAACTTCTTCAATGAGTTAACAATGTATACTTGTTATCTTGCCTGGGGCCAGACTTCACAGATGTGCCACTAAGAGATGATCAACGGGTATACCTCTGCAAAGTTGCAGATGGGTAAGACCGTGTCTCTATACCCATTTTATTGTCTAAATATGCTTCATTAGTAACGAAGTTGTTTCTGGTCCTAGGGTGAACTCAACTACTGGAAATTCTACACGAGATACATTGCTATGCAATTAATATTCCACTGCTGAGGATAATGTTAAATGAAATCAAGAGGCCAGACATGGATGCTGCATCTCTAAAGCTGCAGTTTTTGAATTTGTTAACACCTACATGCTTAACATTTTAGACATTCAGCATGGAATACTGTAGAGCATATGAAAGTTCTGCTCCTCCCGCTCCACTTTTGAAAGAAAAGGAAATGTTGTTGTACACTAGGAGTTATATATCATTCAATAATTATCTACTTTGTGTACCTTTTAATGATATGTTGTCTTTTTCCTTTGTGGCTGATCACATGAGATGATCAACAATGATTTTCCTTAGTCGTTAAATTTGTAATTTAAGTACATGTTTTTAATTTAAAATGTGTATTTCTTATACATATGAAAGAAGGAAGGTCTGCTTCTCTGTTGGGATAGAATGCCTGGAACTAGTTTAACAGTGCTCATTTTCTGGAACCGTTTATCCATCAAGTTTCCTGTAGGAAATATCGTGTTGGATGTGATCGATCATGTAAGGATTTCCATAGATGGTCAATGTGTCATATTCCACATGATGCTTTTTCTATTAATTACTAGGTTGCATTTCTTAATGGTGTAATCAAAGTCAGGACTTGAAAATTATGTATTTATTTTGTCCTATGTTTTGGTACAAATGCCGTAGAGAGAATTTAAATCTAAGTTTTCACCATTAAATCACACTTAGTAACTTTTTGTTTTGTCCTATTGATACAACAGCTTATTCTCAAATAGGCTGCATTTTGTCACAATAGCAGAATGAGTAAAACATTCGACTTAAACTCTTCTTTCCAACAAGATTTCTAATTTAAGAAAAGATAGTAATATGCAATAATTTTCCCAAAAACAAAGCCTGTAATCCAGGATTTCAGACCTTCTATCCAATTCCAGCATGATCTGTAGGTGCTTAATACATTCCTGGCTCCTTACAATGCTGTATACTTAGTTTCACATTATAAAATCTGCACTTGAAGTTTCGCTTATAAATTATGACATTAAAGCATAGAGGTAGAATCCCCCAAGACTATCGTGGGGAAGTCTACCCTTCTTTCGGTAAGTTAGTATATGAAAGCTAATACCTGATCAACATCAAGTGAGTGCAAGAATTCAAAGCTCTAAGGGTTCAAGCACATACCTTCCACCCAAACAAGCTCTCTAATTCTATGGAACTCCATTTTTATATTTGAAATGGAGCAAACTCTTTCTTTCAATCTTTAGGTGACAATACAGGTGAATGACTTCGTGTCTGAATTGTGTAGAATCAATTCTACAATCAATTATAACGATAACTTTTTCCTCAAAAAAATATTTTTATCGTTCTTTTAATCAATTATGCCTGCATATTTTATATAAGTTTTAGTAATTTTATCCAAAATTAATTCTATTCATGACTAGCAACTCTTATAAATGCAAAACACCGTTGCAGAACTTAACATTAGTAGCTAAAATAGCTTGACTCAGAATTTCCTTTTCTATCACTTCCCAACTTTATCTTCACTGTCACGACCCATTTTTTGTTAAAGAGACAATTTTGTACCTAAGGTAAACAGTAAAAAATATTTTTCTCTCCCCTTTCTTTTTCCGCTTCCCGTCAGTCCCCCTCTCCCTCCTCATTCTTCCCTTCGTTCATTTCCACATAACGCTCCTCTTCTCCCTCTCTTCCATTTTCTCCCTTCTTCCATCATTTCCACCCAAATCCACCATACCCAAAGGTTCACCTTAGTTCTTCACTAATCATTATAATGGTTAGCTTTTAAGGTGGTTGTACTGTGTATAATTGAGAGCTTTTTATTAACTTTGAGATCATTGTCTTCTTATTTTCTTAACGGGTAAGTTAAATCTTATTTTATTTTTTATAATTTTAAAGATTTTTAATCAAACTGAAACCCCAAAATAATTCTCTCTCATTAAGTTATCTCTCTTAACAACCATGGCTTCAATCATTTGCGTATTATTTCTAAATTAATTTTAGCTTGTCATATAAATTAATTTATTTTTTGAGTAGTTATTGTTATAGATTGTACTATATAAACTTGCTAAAGTAGACATATTATTGGCTTATGTTCAACTTTGTTCTACCTTTGTGAAGATATTAAAACTTTTCAATATCAAGTACTTATTTGGCAAAGGTATTGAAAGATGTGAAAAGTGACCAAAGTTTTTAAATTTTCAATTGACTTTAATAATGTTGTGGTTTTGGATATTGGATCCTAATGTTGGTGAGTTATGCAAGAAAGTTCTTTAAGTTCTTCAATCTACCTATATTGTGCATCAAGGTTCCACTAAAATGTATAAGGATTTAAAAGAGCACTACTAGTGGGAAGGAATGAAAAAGGAAGTAATTAGCTTTGTTTCTTAGTCTTTGGTGTGTCAACAAGTGAACGCAGAGCCCCAAAGGTCTATAAGGTTATGTCAACGAATTGAGATTCTTGAAAGGGTTGCATAGAAACGAATACTTTCAATTGCTAGCCTTAGAATTGTCCAAGAAATGGCTAATCCAAGAGTGAAGATCAAAATGCCTTTCTTACTTTCAATTACTAGTCTCTGATTAATGAAGAAATGTCTAATTTGAGAGTAGAAGTTGAAAGACTTTTCTTACTTTTACCTATTTCGATTGTTGATATCAAAATTAGTTAAGGATTGACTAAGCCAAAGAGTAATAGTTGAAAGGTTTCTTGTGCATTCAATGTACTCACACCTCTTTGATTCTCACAATGACTAAATCATTTTATAATTCAAGGGCTGAGTTTTTTTTTGTGTAAGCGGAGTGCTTTTGAAAGGAAAAAAAAATGTAATGGCCCAATTTTTTCAAAATAAAAATAATGGCAATTTTGTAATTAAGGTATACAATAAAAATTATTCCTTTCCCTTTCTTTTTTCTCTTCTAGCCAATTTTTCCTCCTCATTTTCCCCTTCTTATTTCATGTCCACGCAACACTCGTCCTCTCCATCTCTTCCTTTTTGTCACTTTTTCCATAATTCCCACCTAAAACTCACTGTAACCAAAGCTTCGCCTTAGTTCTCCATTGCCTAAAATTTTTAAACCCTCAAATTTCATTGCTTTTCAACTATAGGACAACCATTATAATAGTTGACTTTTAAGGTTATTATGCAGTGTGCAATTGAAAGCTTTTTGGCAGTTTTAAAACCATTGTTTTCCTATTTTCCTAATGGGTAAGTTAAATTTTTCTAAGTTCATCATAGTTTCATGGAACTTCCCAAAATAATTTTTAAATTTTATTATTGTCATAAATTAAATCTTATTAAATATTCACTTAATAAAATCTATGCTTTTAAATTTATTGGCTCCATTAAGTAAACCGTAGAATCATAAAAATAGATAGTCTGTGGGCCAATTTGTATCAATTATGTAGCTCTCACTCTTGTGGGAACTACTTATTCTATACTTTTTTTCTCTCCAAAAAAGCTTTCTCTCTTTGATATCCATTGCTTTAATAATTTGTTGTATGCTTTCTAAATTATTCTTAACTTACTATATGAATTAATTTAGTTTCTCTTGAGTATTTGTGGTTATGGTTGCATATTTTATGGGTAATTTGAGAGTTTGTATATTATTAGAATTGTGAGAATAATAATTGAAGGATGGGTAATGCTTTTGGATACTTAAGACTATTTTAAAGTTAAGCACTGGCATGTAAATCGTAGCTCTTAGTAAGAAATCTCGCTTTGATGAGGTTTTGGCATGTTGTGGTAATGGGTGCACTCTTCTTAGCAATATATTCTAGTTATCTAAATGCTTTTAGGCATAGTTTAATATGTTATTCAATTTTTTATAGATTCATTGGACATCCTCAACTTTCACCCATTTAAGCTATTGAAGGAGAATGAGGATTCTTTAGTCATTTTGTTATGAGTGTATACAAACATTGTGGCATTCTTCTCATCTTCAATATGTTCATTCATGATTTTCAAACACATTGAATTTACATATATACTATACTAGTTTATTTATGTATGGTAACTTTTTATGGTTTAGTTATTTTATCTTTTACAATGGTCTTTACACTAAAATATGATTTTGTCATTGTTGGAAAACAAATTGTTACGTTGTATTGAATAAACTTTAACTTATGATTTGGATATTGTGAATTACAAATGTGATTTATAATTCGAAACCAACGTTATTGACAAAATTTCTCTCAATGGTTATTTGTGAAATGTATTTTTATTGCTATGATTTTGGTTGGTTTAATATGGCTATGGAAAGTATCATGTTGGAAATGTATTGCCATTAATAGGGTTAATGACTTATGTGCACATAACCTAAAGATAAACACTATAGGGAATAATTTGGTGTATACTCTATAGTGTCTAAGGATATGGATATAGTTATGTAATTAAATATAGATCAATATATGGATATAGTTATTTTCAAGCCTTTTGGAGAATGATTCGGTGTAGGCTGCACAATGGTACTATAATAAAAATGGAGCCTATTAAAGAATGATTTTGTGTATACTCCATATGTATCTTTTAAGACTTTGAAAAATGATTTAGTATATATTCCATAAGATACAAAGTATTAGCCCTCATGAAAAATGATATAATGTATACTTTGCTTAGATGGTTGTATATTTCCTCACAATTATACTTCCTTAGTCTCAATTACTTTAGTAAACAGTGATTTTATAAATCATGATTCCATATTCCTATTACTATGATTTTAAATTTCATTTGATGAAATCACTCATGGAACATGGATTTGGGACTTCATAAAATTATCTTTACCAAAATGATATTTTACAAAGTCCTTTTGAGAAGTGATGTTTAAATATTGTTTATGAAAGAAATTATGACCAATTGATTTGTAATTTATTTTATTTATTTAAATTCATTTATGATTTCAAAGTGCTACATTGTGTGGCATATTTATTTCTCATCCTTGTTACTTTATGTATATGTATTCACTAAGTCGCATGACTCATGTCATTCTTGTTTTCATATTTTCATATTAAAAGGAGTTTATTGGCTAATCTTTTAAAGTATTATGACTCAGACCTTGACTAATGATTTCTCATTTTAGACTTTGCATACAATTTGAGACTCATAAGTTTTGCAGTGGAGTGTTTTGGTGTTTTGGAAATCATTATGTTTGGTTTTGATTATATTTGTGTGTAAGCACATGTTTAATATTTTTTTTTTTATGAACTACTTGGTTTTATCATACATTGTTATGTTTGTGGGATGACCATATTTTAGGAGAAAGTCTATCAAGTAAGTTCAAATTGTTGTGTTTTAAAATTTTTGTTGGGCCTTTTTATGCTTATCAAATGAAATGAACCATACATTGGTTTAGCTTGTACACCAATTACAACCCCAACTTTTGGATTGTGGCATTTACAACTAGGAAAATAAAGTAGTGTTGGAATAAGCTTTATTCATATCATGCCTAAGCTTAATGTGGTTTTGTGCCTAGTAGCAATTAATATAATGTGAAGAAAAAAAACGTTATTCCCATAATATTTTTCTTATATTTTTTTTGGTAAAATGTACTAAACTCTCTTACACTTTAGGTCATGTGCAAAAAATTTTTGATCTTTTTAACTGCATAAAATAAACCCAAGCTCTTTCAATGCTATGCAATTAACCCCCTTTGTCAAAGGCTACTTGGATTGCCATTATCCTTTCAAAATGCACATTGTTTTCTCTTTAATTGGATTGACAAGGATGAATCAATCTTGTTAACCCATGAATAAACAACTATTCACTCACTCTACTGCCCTTACTCTTTTGAAAGGTTTTCCTCTTCCTTCCATTTAATACTCTTTGTAGTTCTTTTTCTTATGAGCAATGAATTGGGATGCTTATGTTTAGAAGCCAGGTTCATTTTCTCATTCAATTTCTTTTGTTCGTCTCTCACTCTATTTCACCCATTGCTCTACTAAAGATATGAAATTGTTGTATTGTGACTTGGGGTATTGAGAAAAGAGAGTCAGATAAGTTCTTGGGTAAGATAATCGACACATTAATCTTCCTTTATTTTTATGGTACAAAGAGTAGCTAAAGACTGCAAGATTTATTCATCTTCATGTTGAATTAGAATTTGCTTCAATTTCAAGCTTATTGGGAATGTTAGGGTTTTAGAGATGTTTGAAAATGAGCTTGCATTGTGCTAGTTAGAGAAAAAATTACTTGCGTTTTGAAAAGATAATGGCAATCCAAATAGGATTTAATGGAGGGAGTTAATTGCATAATGTTGAAAGTTTAAGGGTTTATTTGATGCAATTGAAAAGACATAAGAATTTTTATGTATTACAATAATTAAGTGAGCGTAAAATTATCAAAATAGTTTCACGAGACCTAAAGAATCTTTGGCAAGAAAGGAAAAAATGACATTGACACTCATCTATAACATCTATAAGTAAATACACCATTTTTTCTCTTTATAAGAGAGTTAATGCACAATTACTCATGTGGTTTATTTGAATATTAGATTAAATTATTTCAATTGTTTTTATATTTTATTTTTATTTTATATATTTAACTATTTTAAAAATTACATAAATCTTTCTTAAATGGGAAAGATTTGTAAGTACTCTTAAAGTGAGGTCATTTTTTTTTTAATTTACATCAATAATATTAAATCATCCAATATTTTTTAACATGGTGTATGAAAATATAAGTAAGTTTAATGTAAATAATTAAAAACTAGTTGAAGTTTTTGGTGTCAAGATAACGGCCATTTTACCTATATAATGTAATTTTTAAAAAAATTACTTAAATGGCATAGTTTAAAAGGCATTTACCTGAGGGGGATAAATTTGCCAACTCAGCTTGCCACCTCACATATTGTAGCCACATTATTTGCAACAGAATTCGTGGGTTGAACCCATGAATTCTGTATAATAACAGAATCATGGGTTCAACTCACGAATTCTTTCTTCTGAACTCTAATTGCTTATTATGTTATTCGTATATAATTTATATAATTTATAATTTATTTAGTAAAAAGTTAAAATTTAATTACTCAAATTTTAAATTTTAATAAATTTAATTATTTATATTATATTTTAATAAAATTTAAAATATATTTTAACTAATAATTAAAAATTAATTTTTTAAATAAAAAATGGTCGAACAAGACATAATTTTTTTAATAAAGTTTTTTATATTAATCAAATATTTTATAAATTTTTATTTATGTCATTACAAGAATAGAGATACATTTATATACGTTAGACAATGACCAAGAATCTTCCTAACACTAAGATATATTTATATACGTTAGACAATGACCAAGATAAATACATATATATATATATATATATATAGCTTTGAGTGTTACTTTCAAAGTGATGTGGCAATAATATATTTTACAAAAAAACATTTTATAGTTTGAAACTGATACAAGATTCTTTAATCATATGCAAAACTTGTTTATAATGCAAAAAGTGTATCACAAAATGGAATTAACTTTAGGAATAGTGAAGCGCTCATGAATAAATATGATGAGAAAGGGTGAAATGTTTCAAAATATAGCTATCAGCTATAATAGACGTCATGAAGCTCACGGCCATTTTACCATTTTTTGGGTGCTAGGAAGATTCTTGGTCATTGTCTAACGTATATAAACGTATCTCTATTCTTGTAATGATATAAATAAAAATTTATAAAATATTTAATTAATATAAAAAATTTTATTAAAAAAAATTATGTCTTGTTTGACCATTTTTTATTTAAAAAAATTAATTTTTAATTATTGGTTGAAATATATATTTAAATTTTATTAAATATAATATGAATAATTAAATTTATTAAAATTTAAAATTTGAGTAATTAGATTTTAACATTTTACTAAATAAATTATAAATTATATATGAATGACAGAATAAGCAATTGGAGTTCAGAAGAATGAATTCGTGGGTTCAACCCACGAATTCTGTTGTAAATGATGTGGTTATAATATGTGAGGTGGCAAATTGAGGTGGCAAATTTGCCCCCCTCAAGTAAATACTTTTTAAACTATGCCATTTAAGTAATTTGTTTTTAAAAATTGCATTATATAGGTAAAATGGCCCTTAGATATACATATTATCTCTCTATGATTAAAACATATTTAATTGAATTTAAAATTTAAAATTCATTAATTTTAAATTAATAAATATTTTTAATTTAGTAGCAATAAAGAATTAAGTTAAATGCGAAAACTTATAAAAATTTTAAAAATATTTAGTATAATTTTAATATTTTTCAATACAGGTTTAGGAAAAATTTTAAAATAAAAAAATATAATAGAAATAAATTAGATGACTTCAATTTTTAATTAACATTTTACGTTAAAATTGTTATATTCTCACAAATTAACATTTAATAAATGTTATTTAAAAAATTTACATTGTTAAATTTATTAAAATTTACAAATAAAATCATAAAACTCAACTAAACTAATAGTTTATATATATTTTATATACTAATTCTATTATACTATAATTGAAACTAATACAATACATACTTAAAGTAATGTGTCTAAATAACAAAATTGAATGAACTTTTTAAATAATCTTATCTATAATATAATTGTATAAATAATTGTATAAATAAGTAAAATTAAATGCACAACTTATTAAAAATTTATGTAAACATATGTCTTAAATATATATTATAATTATCTCTATATTTAAAAATTTTAAAAATTAATCTAACCACCACAAAGATCTCCAATTTTATAAATGCTTTTAAGGGAGAATGTCATTTCCCTCTCATAAACCATTATAGTCTTGAACAAGTGAAATGCGAAAACACAACTACAATAGAGACTATAGAATCCTATACCTTGGCTTGGTGTATGAAGGAAAAAAATGCAGTAAGAAAGAAAGATATATCAATTTAAGAAAAAAATAATAAAAAATAAAATTTGTAAAATATCTATTAACATATTGACAACAAAAATTTAATATAAATTAAAAGAAATAAATAAAAATTATTAAATAAAAAATAATAAAATAAAAAATCTAAATCTATCCGTAATTCCTCGTTAAAACACGGGCAAAGATTAAATTCAACTAAAATATTACAAATAAAACCAGAAATATTAAATAACTAAATAAAAATAAAGATAAAAAAAGAAAGAAAGTGAAGAATGGCCCCGACATGACAAGGGGAGCACCTTGGCAACGATTTCAATTTGAAGATCAGAAGTAGCAGAAGCCATAATTTCCAGAGTCCAAAGTAATGCACCCACCAGCTCGGATTCATGGGATAAACTAAGGATCTCGGTAAGCGTCTCTTCGTTCTTCTGCTTCGCCATCTCCATCTCCTTCCACCTCTTGTTGCATCTTCATTTATACGGTTTTTTTTTTCCAATTTTAATTTCCTTTTTTTTTGTCATTGTTCTTAATTATATCGGAATCATAGTGTTTCGGAATCCCTTTATTATGAATTGAGTTAAATTCCAAATGGGTTGTGCCCAATGAAATAGGAGAGTCCAGATTTTTATTCTTAGAAGGCGAAGAGGACTGTCAAGGGAATGAATCGATCAAAAGGGTTTGCTTTAATGGTAGATCTGATGTTTTTGAGGTTTTTGAAAAGTTGTGATTATGGGTTCAAGTCGCAATATGGTCCAATCTGGATCAATTTCCAACCTGAAGTGGCGGATTTTTTCATAACATTAATTTTCTTTTCATTTTTTATCCTTTTAGTTTCCTTGTAGATGTGTTATTTCTTTGTATTTTATGTGAAAATTTGATCTCTTTGCTTATGTAATTTTTGTTTGTTTTTAGTATCACTGGGATTTTTCAACAATGCCATTGAACTTGAAGTTCAGAAATGAAATTATTTACTTTAAGTGGAATGAACCAAATAATACTTTTAATCTATTGGCCTCGTAGTGACCGCTGGGCAGTGTCAGTTAAAATTCACCATTGACATGAATGATTGTACGGTTTAAACTATAACAAGCATAGTAGTGGAAATGCAGGACTTTACTACGGGTGGGAGACTTAATGTTAATGGTGGTTTAAAATTAGGAATTATGTTGGTCTCAGACTCTCAGCAACATAAGCTGAGATATTTGGTCACCCGGACCTTTGGTGTCTATATCAAGTGCTAGTCATGGAAGTGTTTTTATTTATTTTAATTTTTTCTATGCATGCAATACCCTTGGGATGTCTAGACATTCCTGTATTTAGATAAATTCTTTTTAAATATAATCCTTGTTGCATTAAATTAGGTCTTCTTTCTGGATACTCATATGTTATTGTTAGTGACTTAGTTTACTCAAAAGTGGGGCCTTCTATCTAAGATCCAGTTATGGGGAAAGGGTTGTTGACTGCAAGAGCAGCTTACTCAGGATGGCGGGAATATGGGGTAACTGGAGTCAAATATCCACTAAGGATGCGGTGTTCTTTGACCTGGCATATTTACTTGTAGTTTATCTTGGACTTAGAGGATCATTTTAAAGGTGATAAATGAAGAAGCTGAAGTCAGTTTGCAGATTCTATTTTGGAATTGGAATATGGTCAAATTCTAACTTTTCATATTCTTTATATGGTCTAATTGTATATTTAAAATGCCTTTGCTTCCTTTATAAGTTATTCTAAAAGTTTCTCATATTGTGTTTAATAAATTTGTCATTATGTTGAAGTTGGACTATTTGTGTTGCTCATGCTTCATCAAAGTTAATCAGTATTTGTAAATCCTAATCGCATTGAATGGATTGTCTCTTTTGACTTGTAACATTTGCTTTTCACAGAGCTTTTTTTCCTTCTCAGCAGTCTGTTGGTAAATGTCAAGTAGATCTGTTTGTCAAAATGGGACATCTAAAGTTGCAAATGCAAACTGGAATCACTGCAATAGAGGAGGAACCTGAACAATGTGGTGCTGCATGTCCTAATAAAACAACCATAGCCTGCATGATCAATGCAGAAATTGGTGCTGTTTTGGCAGTCATGCGAAGAAATGTTAGATGGGGAGTACATTATCTGTCAGATGATGATCAGTTGGAGCATTCACTTGTTCAGTCTTTGAAGGCACTAAGAAGGCAAATCTTTTCATGGCAGAATCAGTGGCATGCTATCAATCCTGCCTTGTATCTCCAGCCTTTTCTGGATGTGATTAGATCAGATGAAACTGGTGCACCAATTACTGGTGTTGCCTTGTCGTCTGTTTATAAAATTTTAACTCTGGATGTGATTGATCAAAATACTATTAACATTGGGGATGCCATGCACTTGGTGGTTGATGCTGTCACAAGCTGCAGATTTGAGGTGACTGATCCTGGATCTGAAGAAGTGGTGTTAATGAAGATATTGCAAGTTCTTCTAGCATGTGTGAAAAGTAAAGCATCTATTATGCTGAGTAACCAACATATTTGCACCATTGTAAATACTTGTTTTCGTATAGTTCATCAAGCAGGAACCAAAGGTGAGTTGTTGCAGCGGATAGCACGCTACACAATGCATGAACTTGTTAGGTGTATATTCTCTCACCTTCAAGATGTTGACAATACAGAGTCTGCATTTTTAAACAGAAACACTGCTTTGAAACAAGAGGTATAAGTTTATTGTTACCTTTGTCCTTTTTGGTTGCAATGTACACTCTTTTCATGTTATCATTTGTGTTACCTTTTTCCTTTTTTGTTGCCATCTGCATTTTTTCAGTTGCTAGGGAGGAAAAATGATTGAAAGGATTTTCTTTTCATGCGCGAGGGGGAGGGATGTTAAATTTGTTTGCTATTGTTCATTACTCTTAGCTTGAGAGATGTGAAATCATTGAAAACAAAACTTTCTAAGCTTCCTTGTTACTTCTGCCTGAAAGTCCATGAGTCATATGAGAAGGCAAAATGAATTTTTCTTTCAATAGCCAGCAACTAAAATAAATTTTTTGGTTGCCATCCAAACAAATGCTTAATTTTTTAGATTCTGCACAGGTATCAATGAGTATAGGTAATTATTGATATACTGTACATATATTTTTGGCAGACTGGTGAGATAAATAGTGTGCATAGTTTTGCAAGCAGACAATTTGACAATGGCAGCTTGGGTTCAGAATCTGATAGTCAAGCATTATCCACAAGCATTGCTTCCAGTGCTGCAGCAGTTATGACAGCTGCCATAATGGATGAAAACCCAGCTATCGCTACTGGTGACAAGGACACTGATCCACGTGAATTGCATCTCATGAATGAACCCTATGGGGTTCCCTGCATGGTGGAAATTTTTCACTTTTTGTGTTCTTTATTGAATGTTGTTGAGCATATGGGAATGGGCCCTAGGTCAAATACAATAGCATTTGATGAAGATGTGCCTCTTTTTGCCTTAACTTTGATTAACTCAGCTATAGAGTTGGGAGGGCCTTCCATTCGCTGTCATCCCAGGTTGCTGAGCTTGATTCAAGATGAATTATTCCGTAATCTTATGCAATTCGGTTTGTCAATGAGTCCCCTTGTACTTTCGATGGTGTGTAGCATTGTTCTTAACCTTTATCATCATCTCCGCAGAGAGCTCAAATTACAACTAGAAGCATTCTTTTCTTGTGTGATTTTGAGGCTTGCACAAAGCAGATATGGGGCTTCATATCAGCAGCAGGAGGTTGCCATGGAGGCTCTTGTTGATTTCTGCAGGCAAAAAACATTTATGGTGGAGATGTATGCTAATTTTGACTGTGACATAACTTGCAGTAATGTTTTTGAAGACATGGCTAATTTGTTGTCTAAAAGTGCATTCCCTGTGAATAGTCCCTTATCTTCCTTGCATATTCTTGCTTTGGATGGTCTTATTGCTGTTATGCAGGGAATGGCTGAAAGGATAAGCAACGGATCTGTTAGTTCAGAACATTCTCCAGTGAATCTTGAAGAATATACTCCATTCTGGATGGAGAAGTGTGAGAATTTTAGTGATCCCGATCATTGGGTTCCTTTTGTCTGCCGAAGAAAATATTTCAAGAAAAGATTGATGCTGGGGGCTGACCACTTTAATCGTGATCCTAAGAAAGGTCTAGAGTTTCTCCAAGGAATGCATCTGTTGCCTGAAAAACTTGAGCCCCGAAGTGTTGCCTGCTTTTTCAGATATACTGCTGGGTTGGATAAGGATCTTATTGGTGATTTCCTAGGAAATCATGATGAATTCTGCGTTCAGGTTCTTAATGAATTTGCTAGAACATTTGATTTCCAAGATATGACTTTAGATACTGCCCTGCGCCTATTTTTGGAGACTTTCAGACTGCCTGGAGAATCGCAAAAGATACAAAGGGTGCTTGAAGCTTTCTCTGAGAGATACTATGAGCAGTCACCACAAATTTTAGCTAACAAGGATGCTGCTCTTTTGTTATCATACTCAATTATATTGCTCAATACTGATCAGCACAATGCACAGGTTAAAAAGAAGATGACAGAAGAGGATTTTATCCGAAATAATAGGCGAATAAATGGTGGCAATGATCTACCCCGAGAATTCCTGTCAGATCTTTATCATTCAATTTGTAGGAATGAGATTCGCACTACTCCTGAAAAAGGTGTTGGATTTCCTGAAATGACACCAAGTCGGTGGATTTATCTAATGCACAAGTCTAAGAATACTGCTTCATTCATTGTATCTGATTCCAGAGCTTACCTTGATCAAGAAATGTTTTCAACACTGTCAGGCCCAACTATTGCTGCCATTTCTGTTGTATTTGATAATGCTGAAAATGAAGAGGTATACCAAACATGTATGGATGGATTTTTGGCTGTCGCAAAGATATCTGCTTACTATCATCTTGAAAATGCACTGGATGATCTGGTTGTCTCTCTTTGTAAGTTTACTGCTATCTTGGATCCATTATCAGTTGATGAACCAGTCCTAGCCTTTGGAGATGACCCAAAAGCAAGAATGGCAATTGAGACAGTTTTCACTATTGCAAATAGATATGGTGATTACATCCGTACAGGGTGGAGGAATATTCTTGATTGCATCTTAAGATTACACAAGTTAGGTCTTCTCCCTGCTTGTATGGCTAGTGATGCAGCTGAGGAGTCAGATCTTTCTTCTGAATCTCGCCATGGGAAGCCTTCTTTATCAACTCAACTGTCATCTATTACTACTCCAAAGAGATCCTCAGGATTGATGAGCAGGTTTAGTCAACTCTTATATCTTGGCACTGAAGAACCCAGATCACAGCCAACTGAAGAAGAACTTGCCGCTCGTCAGTGCTCCCTACAAACAATTCAGAACTGTCACATTGACAGCATATTCATGGAGAGTAAATTTCTGCAAGCTGAATCTCTTTTGCTGCTTGCAAGAGCACTCATCAGTGCTGGAGGGCGATCTCAGAAAGGGTACAGCACGCCTGAGGATGAAAATACTGCAGTTTTCTGCCTGGAGTTACTGGTTGCTGTCACACTAAATAACAGGGATAGAATTAGACTTCTTTGGCAGAGTGTTTATGAGCACATAGCTAATATTGTTCAGTCAACTGTGATGCCTTGTACGCTGGTAGAGAAGGCTGTTTTTGGACTCTTAAAGATTTGCCATCGCTTGCTTCCCTACAAAGAGAACATTACTGATGAGCTTCTGAAGTCTCTGCAACTTGTCTTGAAGCTTGATGCTCGGGTTGCTGATACATACTATGAGCAGATTACGCAGGAAGTCAGTCGCCTTGTGAAGGCAAATGCTTCTCATATTAGGTCTCAGTTAGGATGGCGGACAATAACATCACTGCTTTCCATCACGGCAAGACACCTAGAAGCATCTGAGGTTGGATTTGATGCGCTATTGTTTGTTATGTCTGACGGAGCCCACTTGCTGCCAGCTAATTATATTCTTTGTATAGATGCTGCGAGGCAGTTTGCTGAATCTCGTGTTGGTCATGCAGAGCGATCTGTACAGGCAATAGATCTTATGGCAGGTTCTGTCAATTGTTTAACTAAGTGGGCTAGTGATGCTAAGCAAACAATGGAAGAAAAGGAAGTTGCAAAGATGCTGCTGGATATTGGAGAGATGTGGTTGAGGCTAGTGCAGGGCCTAAGGAAAGTATGTTTGGACCAGAGAGAAGAGGTTAGAAATCACGCATTGTTATCTTTGCAGAAGTGCTTGACTGGAGCTGTTGGGATTTATCTTCCACATAATTTATGGTTACAGTGTTTTGATCTGGTGATCTTCACTGTTCTTGATGACCTTCTTGAAATTGCACAGGCACACTCTCATAAGGACTACAGGAACATGGAAGTCACACTTATCCTTGCCTTGAAGCTGTTGTCAAAAGCTTTCCTACAATTGATCCAAGACCTTTCACAATTGACGACAACCTTCACCAAACTTTGGTTGAGTGTGCTGAGCCGAATGGAAAAATATATGAAGGTGAAAATTAGGGGAAGGAGAAGCGAGAAACTTCAAGAGTTAGTCCCTGAGCTTCTTAAGAACACCTTACTTGTTATGAAAACAGGAGGCATTTTAGTGCAGAGCCATGCTGTTGGTGGAGATAGTTTGTGGGAAATGACATGGCTACATATGAATAGTATTGCTCCATCATTGCAGTCTGAGGTGTTTCCTGAGCAGGATTCGGTGGAGCAGAATCAAGTTGAGACTGTTGGAGGTTTGGGTCCCAATGAAAATGTTTCTGTTTCTTCAAACGACACAACTAGCCTAGATGGTGCTGGTATTGGTTAATTATAGCTGCAATCTTGTGTTTACCTGAAGTGGTTTTGCTGTGTCTCTATTAACCCATGATCTCAGTCCTTCAAGCTTTTTCGGAGGTTGTCTGGGTTCTCAAAATGCTTAAGCTGAATATGAAAATTGCAGCGGCATCTTCGTTGAGGTTAGGGAGGGTTGGTCTTGTTAAATCTCGTGTACGCCTCTCATTTGTATTCCGGTTTCTCATTTTGCCCCAGGGGCGCTCGTTACTAGTAACTAGTGTGATTTTGGGTCGCAGATTCATAGCTTGAGAGCCATTAGAGGGCTCCCCTTGTAGTAGGCTGCTTATAAGAACCCACTCCTCACTGCAAATTTTCCAGAAAGTATTGTCTTGCAAGATTGTACAGAACTCGATATTATCTTTTAGCCGCGAGATGTATTTTACATTTTTTTTACTGGGGATTATGAAAAAACTAGAAAACAAAGATGCAGTTTTGAAGTAATAAATGGAGTAACCATATTTGCATAAATGCAAATAAATTTTGTATACATTTTGTACTCACATTCTATGTCTCTTTCTCTCGCTTCTTTAAATTTTACTGTCTAAACAGACAAATAGTTTTTCCTTAATCAATACATAAATGTTTTAAGGCCCGAAATAGATCCCTATTTATCTTTATTTTTTATTTATAACCAAGTCAAAAGTTACAGTAATGTGAATGAAAAATATGATTTGCATGTAAATGTATTGCATAAAAATGCGTTATTAATGAAATTTATTATTATAATACACTAACAGCTATAAATTTTTACTTATATATTGTACTGTTATTTTGTCATGTAATAATATATGAATAACATTACTTAGGAGTATACACCTCATGTACTAAGGGAAAACCAATCACATAAGAGGTTTAAACGAGTATATACTATTTTTTTAATTATTTTATGAGTATATTTTATAGTCCATTCAATCAACTTAGGCTATTTATTAATTCTTAAGAGAAAATAAACAGCGTAGGACTGAAAGTATAAAGTAATAAAAAGAATCTATGTAAAAAAATAAAAAAAAAGAATCTGATATCAACATCTGTATATTCCAAAACACTAGATGGGCTTCTCACTTTTCTCCTGATTAAATATTTTGCAAAGATTAATTTTCAATACGTAAATATGATGTCACTAATGTTATCTTTTTTAATTAATCAACTATAAAGGGTATGTAAATATGATTATTTAAATATTAATTTTATGTATGTATTTATATTTTCATTTATTTTGTACATGTCAAGAAAGAGTGCGTAAAATATTATATTAATTATTAATTACAATCATAACAAAAATTTTTTAAAATATAAATTACACTAATCTAACTTAAGATATTTGTAAATGACACTTCTTTCTATTTTTATTCAAAATCATACTCTACTTCAATGACTTAATTTAGTTAATAAAATATATAGATGTTAATAAAATATTTACAAAAAATATATTGAGCATGATATATTTTTTTATTTAAAAATCATATTTTAATTCAATTAACTACTTTATTAATTTTTTAAAGTAATTACTTTAATTAATTAAAATACTAACATGATGTTAAATTTTAATCTCAGACTACACTTTATTATGAGGTATAAGTTTAATAATATGTGTGATTATGAAAGGAGAAATTTATAATGAAAATAGAGAGACATTTTAGGACAAGGTAAGTGATATTTATAATATTCAATATACCATTTGTTCTATTGAAATTTAAAGTTTTAATTTAAAAATTAAACTTCTATTTAGAAAAAGAAAATTTTATCGAAAGTTTTATTAAATGATTTAGTGACACATCTTATATGTATTTGCATAAATTTTGAGATTATATTAGATTTTTAAAAATTTGTTATAGTATAATAATAAAATTAAAATATATAGAATCTTCTTATATTTAAGTTTGTTAATAATCGTTATTTGCTTTTAATTTTTATAAATAACTTTTTTAAACTTATAAAATAATGCAATGTATCTTTCATCTATTTTTCTGTCTAACTAGTGATGAAATTCTAAAACACTGGTTAAACCTCAAATAACCACTATGAAATTACCAAAAATGTACCTCATAAAATTCAAAAAAATTTGAATCTAATCCCAAGAACTATAAAGAATAGAGAGCCCTAATTTAGCAAATCTAAGAACCCTTTTCTTTGAATCACCCTAAGGGATTCAAGAGTGCGTAGGCTTCTTCGCCTTTACCATGCCCACCACCTTTTATACATGTGCCAAAACCATTCCCGTCTTCCTCCAAGAACGATACATATTCATGAGAGAAACTGCTTACAATGCTTACCGTCATTCCTCTTATGTTTTGGCCCACTCAATCACCTTTGCTCCTTCTTTGATTTTTGTCTTTTTCACATTTGTTGCCACCATCTTTTGGGCGGTGGGCCTCGCTAGTGGCAACTCTAGATTCTTCCTCTACATCTTCACCATCGTGGTTTCATTTTGAGAGGGAAGCTCCTTTGTGACATTCCTCTCAAGAATCCTTTCCCACATGATATTGGGATTCATTGTGGTGGTTGCCATTCTAGCTTACTTTGTTAGTGAGTACTTCATCAGCAGAGATAAAATCCCTTTGTTTTGTATGTGGTTTCACTACTTGTGGCTGGTGAAGTACCCAAATGAGGGGGGGGGGGGGGGGGGGGTAGAACGAGTTCAACATGCAGCCACCCACGTGCTTCATGAGGGATTCAGATGTTTAACAACTAGCTGCTTGGTCCAGATATGAATGGGGTGAATCAAAGAAGATGAAATTTGGGGTTCTCAAATTCACTAAATTAGACTCTTGATTCTTTACAGAATGTTTGGTTCAAAAGAAGGGAAGGGGAAAATAATTCTCTTATTTATTTTGGTAGAGGAGAGAGAAAATAAGGATTATTTTTTCTTATCTTGTTTGGTTGTCCAGGGAAGAGATTTTAATTAGAAAATAATATACTATTATATTCTTTTAAAGAAAGATGATTATTAAGTTATAAAAATGTAGATAATTTTGAAATTAAAAAAAATAACTAAAAAAAACTTAGTTATAATAATTAAAAAATTTTAATAAATTAAAAATAACTTAGTTATAACTGAAAATAACTTAATTATAACAATTCAAAAATTTTAATAAACTTTTCTTCTCTTCCCTATTTTTGGAGGTGAGGTAAAGTGGGAAGGGAGGAATTTTGGATACCTTATTTTTCTTCCCTTCCCTCCAAAAATTTGAACCAAATAAGGAATTTTAACCTCCCTCTTCTCCATTCCCCTCCAACCAAACAAGGGGTTAGGGTTATTTAGACTTTTGAATTTTATGAGGAATATTATTGGTATTTCATAGTGATGAGCTTGGGGTTTGACCAATGTTTTGAAGTTTTTGTTATTGGTTGGACAAAAAAAATGGATGGAGTGGTTACATTACATTAGTTTGAGTTTGGGAGGGTCATTTATTTTAGCCTAATAACAAATACTACAATTAAATAATTTCTAATCCTTGCACAAAACTCTTGCAAGATTATTCATCATCTAATATTAAAGGTGACAACTTTTCAACCTTTTAAATGTGGTTTCACTTGTTAAATAAAATTTGAAGTTGAAATAGAACACTAGGTATTTTTAAAAGTATTTTCACAATCACATATCTTACTAAACTTACTCAAGGATAAGCCATTATTTAGGTTAAAATTTTTTTCCTTACAATTACATATATTAAAGCTCACACCTGACAATTAATGTGGTTTTGGGTTCATCATGGAAAAATGTGGATTGAGTTATAATCTAACATTATGTTAATATTTTAGTTAGTAAAAATGGTTAACATAAATGTTTATTATATTCAAATAACTCATGTGAATATTCCATTAGTATTTATATATATATTTTGTTAGTAAAATTAGGACATTGGATGGAATGTAATTTTTGAACAAAAATTAGGTGGAATGCTATATTCCAATACTTCAAAGAAAGTGAGTGTAATTTACTAAAAAAAAAGTTAAATTACTTTGTTATCCCTATAGTTTGTAGCTCTTTTATATTTTTTTAGGTGAAACCTAAGGTATCCCTTAACTAGTGGTTAGATATTAATTTCTTTTGAGACGGAGAGATTGCTGAAGCCAATATGACCTTTCCCAATAAAGTCTTTTATATTTGTTTCCTATAATTTAAAGCCTTATAAGAATTCAATACAATTATAATATTCTTATAAAATGGTCCTCACCATCATAAACCAGTTTAGACACATAATTAAGTACTTATAGCATAAAAACTTTTTAACTAAGCTCTATTGATATAAGTGCAATATAAAATAAGTTAATTTATGTTCGGATATACATTTGGGTAAGTACTTATATAATAATATAGTGTTTGAATGCAAAATTTCATGAGTGCTTATAACTATAAAAATTACTAAATTGGACCTAAACTCCCATTTGTCAAACACTCTCTATCTATTTTTAAGAAAAAATATAATAATAAAAATTGAGATGTCCTTCATATAAGATAAAGTTCATCTCTACTACAAAGATGTGTGCTCACGTGCCTAATGTGACAGAAGCGGTTGCCATAACATCAATGTGCCTTGGTTACCTCAAGGGAGTTTCACTTGGAGCTATAATGGCATGCCTTGGTTGCTTCAAGAAATGTTCACTTGAGGCTACCATGACATGTTATGCTTGCCTATATGGGTGCTGTGGCAAAGTTTGCATGCCAATGCTACGCACTGCGCCACCCCATGGTTGGCATGGCACTAGCAATTGTCATGATGTGCCTTAGCTACCTCAAGAGAGGTTTACTTAGGATTATCATGACACACCTTAGCTGCCTTAAGAAAAGTTCATTTGGGGCAGCCATGACATGCTGTGCATGCCTACGTGTTGCCTGCATACTTGGCATGATACCAGCAATTGTCATAACATACCTAAGCTCCTTCAATGGAGGTTCATTTGGATTGCCATGAAACACATTGGTTGCCTTAAAAGAGATTCACTTGGGGCTATTTTAACATGTTGTGTTTGTCTACACAGATGTTATGGTACGACTTGTGTGCCAATGCGCTACGTTGCTTCACCTACGGGTGCTATGGTTTAGTCTATCCACTGACTTATATTATTTTATGCAAGCCTATTTTCATCTCTATTATGCATCTCTTTTATAGAGACGAAGCATAGGCGAGAGTTTATAATTATTTATAAAATTTTATCAAAGGAATCCCAACTTTCATAAAGACTTATTTTTATACACTTCAATTTTGAACTTATAAGTCTAAATTAACTTTTTTAAGTACTTGAACAATTTTTATAAGTATATCCAAACATTTACAAAATATTTTTTAAACACTTTTCCTTTAGATAAGTGGTTCAATAAGCTTATCCAAACAGCACCTAAGTTCAATTCCATTAATTCTTGCTAATGTGACACATAATTTGCTTATGTGATGCATCAGTTGGCCACCAATGGCTTATGTGGAAAATAATCATGCCAAACCTTGAAACATAAATTTCAAATATCAAAATTTTAAATTTTAAACTCCAAATCTTAGATTTTAAAATTTAAAATCTTAAAACTCTAAACCCTAAACTTTATATCCAAAAACTCAAAATCATACATCTTAAATCTCAAAATCTAAAATCTAAATCCTAATAAGTAATAACTAAAATTCTAAATTTTAAAATTTTAAACTCCAAAATCCTAAATTTCAAATTTTAAAATTTTAAATTTAAAACTTTAACTTTAAGTTCTAAACTCTAAATCTCAAAATTTAAACTTTAAATTAATTAAGATTTGAGGTTTGGGGTTTATCTTTTAAAATTTAGGATTTAATGTTTGAAATTTAAAATTTATAATTTATAATTTAAAGTTTAAAATTTAAAATTTTAATATTTAAAATTTGAAGTTTAAAACATAAAATTTAAAATTTAAAATTTGAGAATAATTAAAAATGAATTACCAACTTGTTATACACGTGTGGATACTTGTAGATTCAAATCCATGTGGCAGACATATAATCAAGCTGTTACACACCGCCTCAAATACTTATTTGCCACCTCAGGAATATGTTGAACGAAGTGAAGGATTATACTGATTGAAGTGGTCATTTCATAACAATTTCGTAATTTTTAAAAGCCTTGTAAAAATTTTAAGAACTAACAGAGAAATTTAAAAAAAAACAAAAAAAATGAACACGTAGCAGACAGTCTATGCAAGACTACGGGGTCTCCTAAGAAGTCAGCAGTGATTTCAATTTGAAGGTGGGAAGCAGCGCAGGGTCAGAGTTTTCAGTAATGTAACCCGCCGTCTCGGATTCATGTTCTAAACTGGAGATCCTGGTAAGCCACCGTTCTTCTTCTGCATCTTTATCTTCGTCCTCATCCACTCGTAGTTCATCCTTCTCCTTTACGGTTTTTTACGTTCGTACCCAAATGCTTTCACGTCATTCTTTCTGAATACTTCGGGATCAAACCCTGGGCGTGGTGTTTGGGCCCATTTTTTTTTTTTTTTTAAATTTGGTGCATTTACAGAAGAATTATCTCATAGAAAGTGTGAAAGTCTTAAATGATTATTAGTTGGATGATGGGGTGCGATTTACTAGTAGATCTAAGGATTTCTAGCTTTTGGGCTAGTTAGGATTGTGATTAGAAGTTGTATTATGGTCCTAGCAAGATTATTTTCAAGACCCAAAAAGGCTGGTTGGTGGTACGAAACCTTCTTCTTTTGTTCTTTAATGGATTTGCGTCTCGATTCTCTCTATAATGGGATTCTTTTCTTTTTCTTTTTTTATAAATTTTCAATTCAATGTGTTTTTCCAACTAGGGCGTCGAAGTTAAAGTTCACAAGTGATCTCTTGAGCTTTAAGTAAAATTGGAATGTACCCGTTGACACTGTTGATCCGGTAGCCTCACATTGTTCACTATGCAGTATCACTTTACATTGATTACCTCGTGAGTACTTATATAAATTTTAAACAATAATAAAGCATAGTCGTGAAAATCTCTTGGTTTTACGAGTTTTTGTGGTTCAACATCTAAGGTATTCTGGATGGGATAATCTAATTGAGAGTAAATTATGGTGGAAGAGTTAGTAAAAGATAGTCAATGGTGGGAGTGGCATAGTCAGGACTCAGGATAACTGGACTAATGTTGGAGGTGGAGTCATACCTACTGCAGCTGAGACAGAGGGTGCTGTGTTTTCTGACTAGCATATTCATGTTTAGTTCATCACTAAATTATAGGATTGATTTCAAGTGGGTCAAAGAAAAAGTTGGATCAACCTGAGCACATAAAAAATTGGAATAGCCTCATCCGGTCATCTTCCTACTTGTATATGTCCGTGATTATGTGTGCTTAATGTTTATATAGTTGCCTTTATGTATTCATTCTATAAATGCTACATTGATGAATTTGGAAGATCCTCAGCTTGTCTTTCATTTGATTGTATTTTATGCTTCATGTTAATTCTTTAATATGTGGAAATCCTAATGCCATTGTATATATATTGTCTCTTTGGATCTCAAAGTATGCTTTTTCAAGGACTTTGGTTCATCTCAGCTTTTTTGTGCCAAACCTAAAATACATTTGTTCTGTACAAAGAATATTGTTGAAATGGGACGACTAAAGCTGCAAGCTGGTATCAATGCAATAGAGGAGGAACCTGAGGAATGTGATACTCCGTATCCTAACAAAACTACTTTAGCATGCATGATCAATTCAGAAATTGGTGCTGTGTTGGCAGTCATGCGAAGAAATGTAAAATGGGGAGGCCGTTATATGTCAGGCGATGATCAGCTGGAGCATTCTCTTATACAGTCTTTAAAGGCATTAAGGAGGCAAATCTTTTCATGGCAGCATCAGTGGCATGCTATAAACCCTGCCTTGTATCTTGAACCTTTCCTGGATGTGATTCGATCAGATGAAACTGGTGCAGC
Source organism: Dicorynia guianensis (assembly GCA_037013595.1). Lineage (NCBI taxonomy): Eukaryota > Viridiplantae > Streptophyta > Magnoliopsida > Fabales > Fabaceae > Dicorynia > Dicorynia guianensis. Next base: position 13,821,334 of record JASUAB010000002.1, on the reverse strand, counting down.
AATTAATGGTGTTGCTTTGTCATCTGTTTACAAGATTTTAATCCTGGATGTAATTGATCAAAACACTGTCAATGTTGAGGATGCCATGCACTTGGTAGTTGATGCTGTCTCTAGCTGCAGATTTGAGGAGGCTGATCCTGCATCAGAAGAAGTGGTTTTGATGAAGATACTACAAGTTCTTCTGGCATGTATGAAAAGTAAAGCATCTATAATGCTGAGTAACCAACATGTTTGCACCATAGTGAATACTTGTTACCGAATAGTTCATCAAGCAGGAACCAAAGGTGAGTTATTGCAGCGGATAGCACGCTACACAATGCATGAACTTGTCAGATGTATTTTTTCTCACCTTCAAGATGTTGACAACACAGAGCATGCATTGGTAAATGGAAGCTCTACTTTGAAACAAGAGGTATGAGATGCTTATTACCTTTCCTTTTTGGTGCCTTTGTTTTCTGTGCATTTTTTCCATGATTACTGTGTCAGTTGCTAGAGAGTAAAAATAGTAGAAAGGAAAGTTTGAGAGAGAGGGGGAGATGGTTTCCGTAATGATTGTTATTTCTATTATGGGAAAACTAGTGCTATGCTATCAGTTGTCTGTGTTTGCAATATGGAAAATCACCAGGGAAAGAAAAATCATTGACTTTTTTATTCTTGGGTTAGATTACTGACAGTTCTATTAATTTATCATCTCCAATAAATTGTATACCATGGATTTTAGGGTGTTACATACTATGAATAGCATGTGACCTGCTGATTAGAACTGTAATGTTCATTTGCAGTACATCTAAAATTGACTTCATATACCTTTCTTCATCCTTTCCCTCCCTCCCCTCATTTCACAGTAGTAAAACACAGTATCTCCTGTCTGTGTATGGGTAGTTGGGGATGGGAAGAGATTTTGTGAAAAGTTACTGATAATGACATGCAATTGTCATATCTGCAAGCATTCAAAGGGAATCTGTTAATAGTCCCTGCCTGAAATGAAAAGTAATTTTGATATTAAGGGCATGTATTTGTGTATATTTATGTTTGTTGATTATTGTGCAGGCTGGGGGGTTAAATAATGAGTATGCTTTTGGAAGTAGACAAATGGAGAATGGAAGCATGGCCTCTGAATATGAAAATCAGCCATTATCCACTACATTTACACCTAGTACTGCAACTGCTGTGACTGCAACCATGATGGATGAAAACACAGCTATTGCTAATAGTGTCAAAGAGACTGTACCATATGACATGCATCTCATGACTGAACCATATGGAGTTCCATGCATGGTGGAAATATTCCATTTCTTGTGTTCTTTGCTGAATGTTGTTGAGCATATGGGAATGGGTCCTAGATCAAACACAATAGCATTTGATGAGGATGTGCCTCTTTTTGCCTTAACTTTAATTAATTCGGCTATAGAGTTAGGAGGGCCTTCTATAAGCCACCACCCCAGGTTGCTGAGCTTAATTCAGGATGAATTGTTTAGAAATCTTATGCAATTTGGTTTGTCGATGAGTCCCCTTATACTTTCTATGGTGTGTAGCATTGTTCTCAACCTGTATCATCATCTTCGTATAGAACTCAAGTTACAGCTAGAAGCATTCTTTTCTTGTGTTATTATAAGGCTTGCACAAAGTAGATATGGGGCTTCATACCAGCAGCAGGAAGTTGCTATGGAGGCCCTTGTTGACTTCTGTAGGCAAAAAACATTTATGGTAGATATGTATGCTAACTTTGACTGTGACATCACATGTAGTAATGTTTTCGAAGATCTTGCTAATCTACTGTCAAAAAGTGCATTTCCTGTGAACTGTCCACTGTCTTCCATGCATATTCTAGCTTTGGATGGTCTCATTGCTGTTATACAGGGAATGGCAGAGAGGATAGGCAATGGGTCTGTAAGTTCAGAACGTTCACCAGTAAATCTTGAAGAGTATACTCCATTCTGGATGGTTAAGTGTGAAAACTACAGTGATCCAAACCATTGGGTTCCTTTTGTCCGCCGAAGAAAATACATCAAAAGAAGATTGATGATTGGAGCCGACCACTTTAATCGTGATCCTAAGAAAGGTCTAGAGTTTCTTCAAGGAACACATTTGTTGCCTGACAAGCTTGATCCCCAAAGTGTTGCCTGCTTTTTCAGGTATACTGCTGGGTTGGATAAGAATCTCGTTGGTGATTTCCTTGGAAATCATGATGAATTCTGTGTTCAGGTTCTTCATGAATTTGCTGGAACATTTGATTTCCAAGATATGAATTTAGACACTGCCCTGCGTCTATTTTTGGAGACCTTCAGACTACCAGGAGAATCGCAAAAGATACAAAGGGTGCTTGAAGCTTTCTCTGAGAGATATTATGAGCAGTCGCCTCATATCCTAGCTAACAAGGATGCTGCTCTTTTACTGTCTTATTCACTCATAATGCTTAATACAGATCAGCACAATGTACAGGTGAAAAAGAAGATGACAGAAGAGGATTTTATCCGGAACAATAGGCATATAAATGGTGGCAATGATCTACCTCGAGAATTCTTGTCAAAGCTTTACCATTCAATTTGTAAGAATGAGATCCGCACTACCCCTGAACAAGGTGTCGGATTTACTGAAATGACACCAAGTCGATGGATTGATCTAATGCACAAGTTGAAGAAAACTGCTCCATTTATTGTATCTGATTCCAGAGCTTACCTTGATCATGATATGTTTGCTATAATGTCTGGCCCAACCATTGCTGCCATCTCTGTAGTATTTGATCATGCTGAACATGAAGAGGTATACCAAACTTGTATGGATGGATTCTTAGCAATTGCAAAGATATCAGCTTGTCATCATCTTGAAGATGTCCTTGATGATCTGGTTGTGTCTCTTTGTAAATTTACCACTCTTTTGAACCCGTCATCAGTTGAGGAACCAGTCCTAGCTTTTGGAGATGACATAAAAGCAAGAATGGCAACTGTGACAGTTTTCACTATTGCAAATAGGTATGGTGATTACATCCGCACAGGGTGGAGGAATATTCTTGACTGTATCTTAAGATTGCACAAGCTAGGCCTTCTTCCTGCTCGTGTGGCCAGTGATGTGGCTGATGAGTCAGAGCTTTCTACTGAAACCAGCCATGGGAAGCCTATAACAAATTCTTTATCATCTACTCATTTGCCATCTATTGGGACTCCAAGGAGATCCTCAGGATTGATGGGCAGGTTTAGTCAACTTTTATCACTTGACACTGAAGAGCCAAGATCACAACCTACTGAACAACAACTTGCTGCTCATCAGCGCACCCTACAAACAATACAGAAGTGTCACATTGACAGCATATTCACTGAGAGTAAATTTCTGCAAGCTGAATCTCTTTTGCAGCTTGCAAGAGCTCTTATTTGGGCTGCAGGGCGACCTCAGAAAGGGAACAGCACACCTGAGGATGAAGATACTGCAGTTTTCTGCCTGGAGTTGCTGATTGCAATCACTTTGAACAACAGGGATAGAATTGGACTTCTTTGGCAGGGTGTGTATGAGCACATCTCCAATATTGTTCAGTCAACTGTAATGCCTTGTGCACTGGTAGAGAAGGCTGTTTTTGGACTTCTAAGGATTTGCCAGCGGTTGCTTCCCTACAAAGAGAACATTGCTGATGAACTTCTGAGGTCATTGCAACTTGTCATGAAGCTTGATGCTCGGGTTGCTGATGCATACTGTGAACAGATTACTCAGGAAGTCAGTCGCCTTGTGAAGGCTAATGCTTCTCACATCAAATCTCAGTTAGGATGGCGTACAATTACATCACTACTATCCATCACAGCTAGACACCTGGAAGCGTCAGAGCCTGGGTTTGATGCACTATTGTTCATAATGTCAGATGGAGCCCACTTGCTGCCAGCTAATTATGTTCACTGTGTAGATGCGGCGAGGCAGTTTGCTGAATCTCGTGTTGGACAGGCAGAGCGATCTGTACGGGCACTTGACCTTATGGCAGGTTCTGTCAATTGCTTAGCACGGTGGACTAGTGAAGCTAAGGAAGCAATGGAGGAAGAGGAAGTGGCAAAGTTGTCTCAGGATATTGGAGAGATGTGGTTGAGGCTAGTGCAGGAACTAAGGAAAGTATGTCTAGACCAGAGAGAGGAGGTTAGAAATAATGCTTTGTTATCTTTGCAGAGGTGCTTGACGGCAGCTGATGAGATTTACCTTCCACATAGTTTGTGGTTACAGTGTTTTGATCTGGTGATCTTTACTGTGCTTGATGACCTGCTTGAAATTGCACAGGGTCACTCTCAAAAGGACTATCGCAATATGGAAGGCACACTTATCTTTGCCATGAAGCTCCTGTCTAAAGTTTTTCTTCAATTACTCCAAGATTTATCACAACTGACAACCTTCTGCAAACTATGGTTGGGTGTACTGGGCCGGATGGAAAAATATACGAAGGTCAAAGTTAGAGGAAAAAGAAGTGAAAAGCTTCAAGAGCTAGTGCCTGAGCTGCTTAAAAACATCTTACTGGTTATGAAGACAAGGTGCATACTGGTTCAGAGGAGCACATTAGGTGGTGATAGTTTGTGGGAATTGACATGGCTACATGTGAATAACATTGCTCAGTCATTGCAATCTGAGATATTCCCTGAGCAGGATTCAGAGCATTTGCAACACAAACAGAGTGAATCAGTTGTAGGTTTGGTGCCTGCTGATATTGGTTCTGTTCCTTCAAATGAAACAGTGAGCCATGAAGATTCTGGCATTGTTGGTTAATTATAGCTTGAGTGCTATGTCCATCTGGACTGGTTTCTGTGTCAATAAGAATTCATAGATGTCATTCAATTGAAGGTTGCCTGGGTTCTAGGACTGATTGTGCCGAATATTCTGGATCACATGTACATCTTAATTTTGCTTGGAGTTGCCAGATGCAAACTAGGGATACCATTTAATTTTCTCAGGTGAAGACACAGCTTGTTGGTTTTTTTAAATTTCTTGTTTACCTGTCAATTGGCATCCCTACTTCTCAGATTATGCCCACGGAAACTTCTTATTAGTGTACTGATTTGATGAGAATATGGTTTAGCACGATTAGCAATAGATATTTACCCTTGTAATAGGGTGCCATATGGCTTCCCTACACTCAACAGGGCTATGCCATGGAAACTTGACTGCAAATTTCCAAAATATGTTGTCTTTTGTACAGAACTGAAAATTATGTTATTGCAAGATGTACTGCACTGAATATGATGCAAGAAATCATGTTCTTGTTTTGAAAAAAAGCTGCTAAGTGACTTCTTTGGCTTAGAATATGGAGTAATGAGTCTTTAACTTCAAGCCATCTCCCGTCTCCCCATCACACACTCTTCTTTTTTTCGGGTGGGGTGGGGGACCGGTGGGGGGCAGATTCATAACAAGCTGCAATACTTTTGTGAATCCCATCCGGTCGCACCCTGTGGCCGGTGGGCTCTATTGGAGATGGCGAGGAAGCTTGATTTTTGGACTAGGATTCTTGGGTTTTGGTTGCAGATGGAATTGACTTGCTTGTGGACACTGGTGGTTTGAAATAATGGAATAACGTGAATTTTCCAAGTACTCTATCGAACTGGAGCGAGGGGTTGTAGATGGGAGAGTTGGAGAATTGAAGTGTTAAGTTTCAGGCAATGGCGAAGGAACAAGTATGGAAAATTGGCAACAAAAAAGGAAAATTGACCTATATGAAATTATGAAGGTGCAGTCTAGTTTTCTATAGCCTACAGACTATACTTCAAAATTATACTGTGTCTGTAGTCCAGTTTTCAGCATTTGAGCCTGCACATAATGGCTCGGCAAAAGAGATAGATGAAGGTGTAATGAATGCCGTTCTGGGGTTGGGAGGGCAGTTCCTTGATTGGTAGATGTTCATATCCAATGGAGACACATGAAAAGGTAATGCCGGTCACAAATGAAGCGATGGGAGGTGATTTTCTGTACAGTAAAAGGCTAAGAGAAAAATGGACAAAATTATGAGAGAAAAAATTAATAAGAGAAAACAGATTTAAATGTTAAAGGAGATAAAAAAGTTAGAGAGGTCAGAAATATGAAAGTTCACACATTCAAGTCCTCCACACTTCTCCATCTCTTTGTCAATTATTGGATACCTATGAATCAAATATTTTTTGCAGTCATTCAAATTGCTCGCATTTCAGTATTAAGAGGAACATTATCCCATATAAAATAAGGGTTGCAACCCATAACATGTAGACGCAATAAGAAAAGCCCAACCCGTAGCCATAAAATGCATATACTTGATTAAGTAAGAGGAAAAGTGAAAAGGAATTGAAGTTGCAAATGGAAAACTTCCTGGTACTTTTCTTTTTTAACAGGCTAATAGCAATAATGATCATGAATATTTTTACATCTACCAATTTACACAGGTGGAAATAGTAGAGGCCGGAACCAAAAGACTCCGTTTACAGAGTGGTCTACTAATTATACCAACCAAAAAGAACAAATCATCCCTGAATAGTGATTGTTTCCCGGGGTCTGCACTTCCTAATCCTGATCTGGATACTGCCATCCTTTATGCTTCCACCGTCCATAATTTGACAGCATTGTCTACGTGGTGCCTGGATCCGTACAGCCAAAATCATTAGTTTAAACGGTCACATATAGCCTCAAAGGAGAGATTTCAATTCTATTCAGTAAAACCAGTATCAGAGCATTAAGACAAGTTAGGAACTTCCAGAGTTAACGAGAGAAAGATACCTTTTGCCAGTATTCTGGGTCCAGCTTCATTGCAGAAACTCTAATTCTCTGCAAGTCCGCTGGATTAGTCAATCCTGTCGTGCACCTTTTGGCTTCGTTGGCTGCATATCTCTTATAGGTAGTGAGACTCCCACTTCTGCCCACCTCCTCAACCTGGTCCAGGAAATATGTAACTGGCTCCTGGCACGGGTCAGAGCTCATAGGTCGAGTATTAAGAGTGAAAGGGCCATCTTTCCAAGTTCGCCATGTTCGAAATGTCTGCAATGGTGTCTGCAAATCCTTAGCCGTCAGCACTGTCTTATAGACCTGTATTGTGTAACCCCATGAAATGGATATCGACCATCTACGCTTAAGATCATAGCAAAAGCTTTGCTGCACTGTTCGAGCTGGGTCAACATGGTATGCACGGACGAGGTTCTTCAATGAACCTATTTGAGTCTGGTTGGGAAACAATGGGTTCAAGTAGTCAAGGTGATGTAGTGATACAAGTGGTGCCAACGGGTGCGCCGCTAAAAGACCATATGGGTCCCCTCTTATATCAAGCTGAAAGAAAAGCACAAAGCAACACAATGAATTTTCTATAGGCTATAACCCACAAGTTGTAAAAAATGAACTTACGATTTACTATCAGTATAAAGTCTAATTCCGACAAGTACTAAAGGGGAAAAAAGAGTGGTGGCAGGAGATGCACAGTGCAATAACAATAGAGACTGGTCTCAAGACTTCATCATTCGACTCTTGACTTCTCTTTCTGTTCCTTTAGCTCACTTCCACCAATAAACTCCAAATACCATCTTACTAGAATTACAAAATTAGTAGGAATGAATAGAAGAACAAATTTAATCTTTGATCTATTTGTTGGATGCTTTTGTATAGTGAACATGAACGTACAAGATATAAACAATAGGTAACATTGTTCCTTTTTCAATTGCTACTGATTGATGCAGCAAATCAAAAAGCAAGGCCAAGTTTCCTGCCTCGAGTTCTAGACCAGTATGAATAGCATAACTAAAAGTTTTAGTCTCACAAACAGTTTGCTATTAAACTGTTACAAATTCAAAGCAAATCCAATGGATCTATTGAGTGCACAGTTTAATTTATGAGACTTAAAAACTTTAATAATCCAAATTTTTTTAAGTAGAAGTTTAATAAAATTTTGTTTGTAAGAATAGCAAAACCGATAACGAAAAGCATCCTTGACACAGTGAAAACTCATCAAAACCTATCCACAGATTGCAAATAAGCATTGAAGAAGGGGAGTTCCGGATGGATAACTGGAACAAAGAAGTGAGTATAAAACAAATTCATGGTCAATTGAGCAGAACTGTAAACACCTCATGTAGCCATTATTGTTGTAAGTAGAAAAGGACTGAATCAAACTTAATGAGCAAAACCTGCTGAAATGTCAACTTATGTAATAGAGTTGAAACTGCAATAGCTGGATTGAACAACATACAGAGAGCGAGTGGCTGCATAATCCATACTACAAGACCTTATCCCATCACAACCTTCAACCAAGATCAGAGTATATACTGCCTACTTTCCAAACAAGCTCAACTGCAACATTTTTACTAAGAAGCAAAAGGTTTTACCAAACATTTAATATCATTTTTATATTTGAACCATGCCTGCTACATTCCTGAATTTGCAGGCTCAGTTTACTAGCATTCAACAGAACTAGTGGCTTGACACGCAAATTGTGCATGTCAATTCACCTTTTTTATCTGTGTTTTGAGACACCTATTTTATTTTGTTTCCACTTTTCAGAAAATAGAGAGACGAATAAGTTGAGAGCCTCAAATAGCTTCCCACTATCATCATAATTTGTAGGGTTTGTTTGTTTTGTAGTCTAAGGAGACAAACAACACCAAATAAAGTTTTGGCATTATAATAGTATAGAAGATATCCTAGGAACTTTCATTCTTCCTGCTTAAAATGTGTTCAAGACGGAAAACTGGAAGGTCACAACTGACAAACTAAGAAAAGAATGAACATGGAGGGGATGGAAGAGTATTATTCTCCATGGTACTCGTTAAAGAAGGTAAAGAATAAGAAGAGTTGTGCATGATTTCATATCTTTTACTTGATAAGAGTACAAATAGAGGATAAAAGATATTAGAATCACCATTTAGCCTCATTCAACATTGTTTCCATGCAAGACATGAGGGATATTAGCGTTAAACTCTTCACACTACATTTTCACTCTGCCACCTTATTTTATCTCATTAGGGGGGGATAATGACTAAAGATAAAGGAAAAAAATGGCAGTAAGTCCAATGTCAATCCTTTCTCTTCATTCTCTAGCTAGCCAAGTAAGTATGTACTGGTTTTCACTGCTCATTTGCATCCTTATTGATTAAACATGAAGGCAAAAAGAAATTGATGCAACTTTCATACTTTAAAGCACATGATAAAGGAGGGAGGGAGGGAAAGAGAACTTTGTAAATACCAACAAATACACAAAAGCAAAAAGTGGGCGTATACCTGGTGGAACCCACTTTCTCTTGTAAGAGGCACACCAATTTCGCTCACACATGCCCAGACCCTTTGATCAGAACCATAGAAATAGTAGTATCTACGAAGACAACCATCCATTATTTTGGCTAGTTGAGCCGCTAATGCATAACTAACTGCAAATCCTCCACCGCCAAATGCCATGTCATAAGCATGCATCTCATCTTGCTCCACACTCTCAGAAATTCCACCAATATAATACATTTGATTGTGGTCATATCTTCCTAACACTGTAACGAGATTCTCAGTGAAAAACACTGTATCATCATCTCCCATTACAAACCACCTCACATTTGGCAACCCAAGTTTAAAGCTTTCATAAACTATCCTAGCTATCCGCACTGCAGACTGTGAGTGCAAGTACTTGAACTGGGTCCAGTCCTCTGAGATTTTATATGGCATTGATGCTTCAGGGTGTGAAACATCATATTCAGGTTTCTTGTCAAGCCAAACAAAACCTCGTGTAGTGTTGGGACCCCACCAAAGTTTACTGTAATAACTACGATCCCGCCACGTGTTCACTGAGCCCCCAATGCCAAATAAAATATGTGAGATGTTAGTGGGTCCAGTATCTATGTCTGAATCATTCTGCAAGGTGTGTACATGGTCTGGTATAGGGAACAACCGGCCTGGTTTAGAAAATGTTGAGTGGAAAGCAAGTGAAACGGATGCAATAAGGCAGACAAGAATGCCAATCCTTATCAAAAGTAAGAAGATATCACTTGGTTTTTCAGGGACAGAAAAGAATCTGGATGCTTTAAGTGGGTCTTGACAAGGTTCCAGGCGACCATGACTCATATTCTTCTCCCTGTTAGATTTGAAATTAATCATAACTTAAGATAAAATACATTATAAGAAATCCATTAACTTTGAAGTAATAAAAGTAGCTTAATAACGAATATCATTACATCACGAGGCAGATTGTTAAACCCAGTGTTCTCTGATCTTGAGAACCCAAAAGGTTCAAACAGTTTGCTGAAGAGTTTTAATTGATAAAACCACCTTGCTGGCCAGAAAATTTTATCCTCTAACAAGTCAATGTTCCAAGCTTCCCTACTGACCAACCTGAGAATCCTGAACTGTCAAGAAGTTATAAATCTTGAATTATCATTGATGCTATAAGATCTAAATATCACAATTACCAAAAATAAGCAGACTCAACTACATATTATAGTTGCTCAACCAGATACAAAAATCAAACATGCCTTTACACACCAAAAAAAAAAAAAGTACTCTGGTTATAATTTTCATTGATTGTGGCAGAATTTCAGATTGTGATTATCACTACTTCCTTAAATTGTTCAAGAGTGTACTTCTCAAGAGATGCAATGACCATTACTCATTACAATACATTGCTAATTAGGATACCAAATCTTCTATTTTGATTCTTTTAATTTTTCCTTTGGTTTATATTCTAAAAGCAATCCTCCAAGCTAAGATCATTTGTTACTCTGCTATTGATAAAACTTTATTAAACAGAAAATGAGGGATTAAAATGCTTGTCGAAGGCTTTCATAAGCACAAAGCATTACAATGTCCGTGTTTGTATGTAAAAGTGCTGTTAGGTTTTAAAGAATTTTTAGTAATATTTCTGAGTAAATACAGTTTCCTCTGAAACAAAAATGTGTTGTCAATCTTCTAGATGCACTATGAAATCTTAGGAAATAAGAATATTTATTGCTTTAGTGACAACAGTGAGGAAGGACACGGTTAAGCTGAAATTTGTTCTGTATCTTTTTTTGTTGATGATGATTAGTTGTCTATATGATTAATTCAACTCTTAAGAGATTAGACAATATGCAGAATAATATTAACCTTTTGCATCCCCATTATAAGAATATTTTTTAAAAACATAAAGATAAAGTTAAAATTTTGGTTCCTGCATTACCTACAGAATCCCATGTCAAATTCTACTACTATAGGAATGGAGAAGCAAAGCTCATAAATTAGATTTTGTTCAAAACGACAAATTAGGATGACTATTTTTTTTTTAAAATTAAACGGTAAAAAATCCATCAATTAAAAAAAAAAAAAAAAGATAGATGATTGGCTTTATACATAATGACAAAAGAAGACTGATGGTGGAAAGGGGCTGGGAGAGGAGAAGGAAAGTGAAAGTTTCAAGGTAATAAACGGAGTCAGAAATGAGGTAGAAACAGGGAGAGCATTATTTTGATACAGATACTTAAAAAAACAAAAAAAGCTGAACACATTTCCTCAAGTACCAAACAAAATTGGGGAATTCAGTTGGAGAGCTTATGAAGGTTTCAAATACAAGTAGAATACGAGCAAAATCACAAACATAAGAAACGCGTTTTTAAAACAGAGAAGTTTAATTAATGAGTGCACAAGCCGATTCAAAAGTTCCATATTCACAACTTGACCAAGATTTTCCTTGCGTATTGGATTATCACATTGGATAATCATTAAATAGCTTAAACGTCGATATCCAGCTCCATAAAATAAGAAACGTTAAAAAATACCAAATAAAGAAAATTATCATTGAACATAAATAGAAACAATTATATTATCGAACTAAAAACGTCATAAGCAAGATAGACAGATAAATTAATTTCAAGTTACTCAGGCAAATATAAAATTCTCAATCCTTGAAATAATCAGTCTCAAATCATACCTTGGGTTCCCGATCAAATTGTGCACTTTTTCTTTTTGATATATATTTCTGCTTCCCCTCTCTGCATGCAAGTAATGATATTTCCGTCACAATCTGCTCTGGCTTCTTTGTTGAACAATTTCCCACAAAGAAACTGAGAAAAATGATAAATTGGAAAAAGGACAAAAAAAGTTGAAAACTTTAACAAAGAACGAAGAAGACGATGATGGCCCAAATGAAGAACAAGAGGGAGAAGAAGAAATGGGTAGCGTACAGAGAATTTCAGCCCACACCATCAGCAGAAATGGGTGGGTACCGCATTACTAAGAAATTGCCTTCTCTGTTACGTCCCACCTTCAAAATTGACAATTGAACACCGAGAAACCTCTCAACGTAGATGATGGAACTTTTCTCCTTCTCTTTCCTCTGTCTTCTTTCCCAATCTGTTTTCTCCCCTGATTGTTTATAATATTCTTCTGATGTAGAATCCGCACACTGGTCCTCTGTTCATTCGTTGTTCGCATCCCATATAAAAAACTTTGCACCCCCCCTCCATTCTACGGCGCCAGGAAATGGTATAGTTTTTTTGTGGTACAATAAATGGATGGTGATGGTTATGTTTACATGTATGCATGCATACCCATATACATATATATATATATATCTATATACGTACACGCATAATACAAGTATAATAACAAAGCATGCGCATAATTTTTTTTTAAGAGAAAGAAGAAACGTTAAGAATATAAAAAATTATCTAAAATTTATACAGAATTATTTTATATCAATAACGGTACTCTGATACAATACCTCCATCTTTAAAGTTCTATTTAAATATTTCCTTCGTTCTTAAGAATGCTGACCAAAAATGAAAAGATTTTATCCCCACCACCACAAATAATATATGGTACAGATTCTGGTGCTTTAGATATAAGCAGTTGTAGTCATGTCCAAATGCCAATTAGAATTAGTTCATCTAACTTTTATAACCCACATGAAATGCAAGATGCTACATATACCTTTTTTCTTTTTTTCTTTTTTTTTGACAGGAAACCCAAGGTAAAACACCCGAGGCTAACAGTACAATGTAAGGAGGAAAGTTGTCCTTCCAAACTTTTTCAACATAATCAGATGCCATAATGACAAGATGGAACTTGAATTAATTTTAAGAAGAGTAAGAAAATTTTATTTTTGATGCATACCCCTGTTTTGATAGATTTATCCATAAATTATGTATAAAAAAAAGATTTATCCATAAATTAACTATTTTTGTTGGCTAATGAAGCACTTATTAAATTTTTTGTGCTATTTTAATAGCGAAGAAAGTTCATGATCTACGGAGTGGCCATGGTCATGGCAAACCCATCCACATATTTGAACTCATCAATTAGTTGACTCTTTTTGTTTAAATTCAAAAATCAGAAAAAGGACATAAATTGGGACCCAACGCAATTCCACATTCATCATCCGTAGCAGCGAAAGGGGTAATGTCACTAGAATATCAAAATTCTACTCTTTTTTAACACAATTTTTATCTATTTAATCTTTTTTTTAAATTTTTTCTCTAATTAGATATTCGGTATACATATTAAAACTGTATAATCATAATTTTTTTTGCAAAATGCCTTTTAAAATAGAATTTAAAAATTTTAAAATATAAAATATATTTTAAAAAATAAAATATAAATAAATAATTATTAATAAAATTTAATTAAATTATTTTAAATTTATAAATTATAATTTATTTCTTTATATTTAATTATTATTATTATTATTAATTTTTTATTAATAATTATATTATTTATATTTTATTTTTTAAAATATGCTATGCTATAAAACATTCAAATTCTTCGAAACAAGCAAGAGGCACCAGGGTCCTTGGGGGTTGAGCGCTTTTACACGTGTCAGAAGCAGACTAGACGACAAAACCAGCCGGTAAAGTTGGTTCACGGTGAGCGGCGAGAATCTTGAATGGTTGACCCACTCACAATCTGCCATTAAACGCAAAGCACAAACCTTTTTATATTTTGTTCCAAACACATCATCGTACACGTGGGCTCCACTCGCCTTTTTACACATAAAAAAAGCCCACATGCCACGATCTGAGCCGTCCAAGTTTATTGATTTATTTTAGCCTCAGCAACCCACTGGCCATCAAAACACGATGAAATGATGATCACACATGCTCAGCATCAGACCATCATCATCACGTCTCCACGTGTCGCAGAGTTACTTGGGAATGTTCAAAATCGGAGGCGCAAAATTAATGAAACAAAAGGTAATTTAAAAATAAAACTTAGTATTAAAATTTGATAAAATTAAGACAAATAATCGTCTTAAAATCGTGCCATACATATTTTAAATATATATTTATTTTTGCAATCAATATTTCAACAAAAATTAATGTATATATTAATATTTAAAAAAATAGAATTTGATATTGGAATTATAAGCGTGCAAGAAAGTCAACCATTTTGAGACATGTGAAGTACGTATCAGTGGCGCAGTTAGTTTTAATTATTCTTTAATGTAAGGACTTGCAGTTGTATGGAGTGGACGCACACGAAGACCAGAAATTCAAGGGCTGGGTTGACAGGAAGTGGCACACGCCAAACCCGAAAAGGATGTGTGCATAAAAGTAAGCGAAACGGGTCTGACACGAAACGGAAACAATTGCAATTTGCATGGAGCATGGGGTGCGTGGGAATGCAGGAACCACCAAGCAGAGCCACAGGACCACAAAATCACTCCGCTTGGTGCTGCCGTTGAGTGCAAGGTGATTTGAAAAAAGTCCATTGGTAGGGCAGCCGTTTGGTGTAATGAAAAAGAAAGATTGAATGAATGTATATTTATACCAAGCGTGTACATTATTTAATTTTTTTTTTATTATACCAAGCATGTACATTTTAAGACATACAAGTAAGGTCACACATGCCATTATCCGTTTAAATAGGGCATTGTCATTCTCATTTGCATTGTAGCTTTTTAATTTTAGAGTATTTAATATAGAGAAAAACTTCTCTTACAAAATGACGTAAATAAAAATCTCAGAAAAATAAACATAAATAGTTAGTTAGTTGAGTCTAATAGTTTGTATTGTTGAATTTAATATATTTAATCATGAATTTTTTAAGTGAAATTTAATTTGCAAATAGAGGGACTCTTGATGCAAAATCTAGAATTTGAATCTTTAAACTAGTTTCCGATTATTATTAGCAAGTGAACGATTACTTAACAAATAGAAGATCACTTTATGGACAAGTGTTAATGTTATCATATGATTAGGTAAACATGCTTTGTCTTCAAAAGTGTCACTTACCTTTCAAAACTCAAACGACCATTGCAGCAAGACAAGGTTGTCAACCACACCGTGGTTTTGAAATCACATTCTTTTCAATTGGGCCTATGGGTAGATGCACCTGCTAAACCAAATTCACATCCTATTATCACTTCAAATATGGCATGATCTTACATTAAGGGTGTGAATTAAGTAAACTACATCTATTTTTTTGTTTTTTTGGGTACATTGGAGGGGCCTAAGCCTATGAAGAATGGAACAAAACACTACACCACATAAGTTCTAATTGTACAAGTTCTACCAATTCCCTGAAAATCTACAGAGAATCTGGACCTAAGAGCATTTGGTATGTCTTCATGAAAGACGAACTCATCGTCTCCTTTAGCTGCCTGTAATGACAACTAGTGGGCACATTCGTTACCTTCCCTATAGGTATGGGAGAAGCAAACCTACCATTCCATCTGCAGCCAAATGTTTAAGGGTTTCACTATTGATAGCTGAGGTGATGAAGTTTGCCTCTTTATTATGACTCTAATTATCTGGGCAGTATTCACCTCTATAACTAACTGATGAAATCCCAGGTGCCATACATAATTGATCCCTAGAACAATCCCACATAATTCAACCAACTGAGCATTACATGTTCCAATGGTATGAGAAAACCCACCACGCCAATGCCCTTCATGATTTTTAAAAATGCCACTACAACCAGCTTTTCTTATGGAGCTTTGGACAGCGCCGTCTGAATTGAGTTTTATCCAATGTTGAGGAGGAGGCCACCATATTACTTGAACTCTTCTAGTTTGGCTTGGGTAAAAATTGCATGAGTTTCTCTCCCCTAGCATTTTGAACGTCTTATACAAATTTCATTATCACCTTTGGCTGAGTAGGAAGTTTAAATGAGGGTCAGGAATTCTCTGATTCTTCCAAGACCAGATTAGCCAACAAGTTATCAAAAAAATATCCATCCAACAAGATCTCAGGCTCATAAAATTAAACTTGTACCATTTCATTAGGTTTAATGAGAAAATTATCTTGATGCAAATTACCTCTCATCGAGGTTCATATCAATCAAGAATGAAGAATTTCCCCAATGACTAGAAATACTTCTAGTGAGACTTCTTCCATGAAGGACTTTCTAGAAAAAGGTTTTGATTTTGGGGGGACCTTTCCAAGCCCACAGAACATCCCATATGTTTGTACCTTGAGGTACTTTAATGAAGAATTTATCTAAACATATAATCATCAATTCATACACAAAATGATCTAATAAACCATTTTAAGCGTACACACGACTTGAGAGAAAGCTAAAGAGTAAGCATGACTCATGACTAAAGGATTCATTGTGGCTGATGTAGGATTTTGGAAGAGGGTATCTTCTCTTCTTGTCTATTATTGTGATTATAGAAAAATTGGGTTAGGTTAATGAGAAGTTAACACCACATAATAGATGAAAAATAGGGACTTCTTCCTTGTCAAGCAAAATTGTGTTAATCTACCAATCAAGGATAACACTAATAAGACCCATTAACAAAAGCCCAATACCAATAGCTAATTAACAAGACAAGTTTAATGTCATTGACTAATTTTAATTTGAGTTTTATTAAAAATTGATTCCCATTGATATATGTAAGTCCACATAAGATGTAAATTCTAACAATCTTCTACTTGAACTACATATATCAAAGTTTTAAAGAAAGAGATTTTCTAGATCAATAACAACAAAATGTGACCACAACAATGTCAATAGCAAAAGAAGTAATATTAGTCAAGACAAGCCTCAAGTTCAAAATGTAATTATGAGTGCTCAACAACACACAAATCAAGTTGATAGGGACAATGATATTATACATGTCAAAATACTCATAAACACATAACTTGAGTAATAGTGGACAAGTAGGATAAGGACTTGCATTACAAAAGTGAATTACACGCAATCCTTTTGCATAATAGTTTTAGCATCCAATATGCTTACTGAGTAACAACACAATATCTTAACATTAACAAATTGAGACTACAACAAAATATTCTCAATGAGGTCAATATCAACAATAAAAAATATTATTCATATAACAATACTGTACAAAGCAAAATATATAATGCATTCAACAATAATAGTCAATAATAATAGTTATCTCAAGACATAATAGTATCATAAATAAAAGTGTAATGCTTCCACTAACCCCAAATACCATATCTGTTTAATAATGCTATTCATATGAATCAAAGATCCCATAACTATCAAACTTTGGTTAAAGGATCACAACCATAACCTCAATGCCTATGTACTCGTGCAAGTTTGAATTTCCTACATTTTCTCTCTAAAAAAATGATATTTGACCTCAAAAAGTTTTGTATGCACAGAATTACTATTATTTTGAGAGAAACATATAGTAGTGAAGTTATCACAATAGATACTCAAAGGCTTAAAAATGCTTTCAACAATATAGAATTCTAAAATTAGGTTCCCAAGCCATATGGTCTGATGAGTAGCCTCATAATAGCTATCATACTTTGCTTTCATAAGTGAGATAGTTGTGAAATTTTGTTTAGCACTCTTCCACAAAATAGCTTTACAAACCATCATGAAAATATTTCCAAAAGTAGATTTATTGTCATCTAGACAGCCTATATAATTAGAATCTGTATATCTAATCACCTTCAAGTGATTAGATCTTTTATAAATGAGCATATTCTTTAATATCCTATAGATGCCTCATAACTGTATTTATTGTTTGCCAATACTCACAACCAGAATCACTCAAGTATCTCCTAAGTACACTAATAGTAAAAGAAATATCAAAATGTATGCATACTTAAGCATACATCAAGTTGCCAATAACAAAAGCATATAGGACTTTGTCCATTTTAACTCGCTCATCATCATTCTTTGAATTTTGGGTTTTAAAAAATTTTTCACCTTTCAAAACAGGTGTTGTATAAGGAGAGAAGATTTCATATTAAATCTACTAAGCACTTTCTTAATATAAGATTTTGGATACAAGCGAAGAATACCTTTGTTAAAATGGCCTAACATTTGCTTTGTCTCATGAATTAACCCCAAGTCATTGCTAGCTAACAAAATATTATCAATATATAATACAAGAATAATGAAACTATTCTCACTAGACTTGAGATAGATGCACTAATCAATAAAATTTTTCTTGAAGTCAAGGAAAGATACAACATGGTCAAACATAAGATTCCATTGCTTAAAGGCATATTTCAAACCATAGATGGACCTCTTCAACTTGCACAATAGGTGCTCTGGACCTTCTTTAATGAACCCATCAAGTTGATCCATGTACACATCTTCTGACAACCTTTCATTTAGAAAAGTGATCTTAACATTCATCTGGTGCAATTTAGGATCAAAGTAACTTATAAGAGCCATAAAAGTACAAAAGGATTCTTTAGTAAGACTGGTGAGAATGTCTTCTTATAATAAATACCCTCTTTAAAATTGTAGTTTTTTGCCACCAATCTGGCTTTATATCTCTCAATTCCTCCTTTAGAATCATTAGCCTTAAAGATTCATTTACCGCCAATAGTTTTATGTCTAGTAAGCAACTTTACAAAATCCCAAACACCATTTTGATTCATGAATGTCAATTCATTCCACATGGCCTTTGACCACTCAAAAGAACAAGAACTTGATATGGCCTCTTCAAAAAGTGAGGAGATCATTCTCAATAACCAATTCATGTTCTTGTAGATAAATGAAATCCCTATGAATATTAGGCTTGCAAGCCCTCTCAAATCTCCTTAATGGGACTTCTTATTGAACTGATGGTTGTACAACATTATCAACTAGTAGTGAAGGATCCATAACAAGTGGTGGTTCAACATCAAATTCATCTATAAAAGGAGACATTGAAATAGAAGAAAGGAATAATAGGGATTGAAAACACAACTTGTTCCTCTCTAAATTCCACACTACGTGTTTTCACACCTTTACTACACATATCATCTTCAAAGAAGATAACTTTATTGGACTTAATGACTTTAGTGATATAAGAAGGACAATAAAATCTGTATCCTCTTGATCTAATACTATAGCTAATAAAGAAACCATTAATAGTTTTCAAATTAAGCTTCTTTCATTGTGGGTTATAGAACCTCACCTTTACCTTACAACCCCAAACATAAAAATGCTTCAAACTAGGCTTCTTTTCCTTGAAGAGCTCATAGGGTGTCTTGAGTAATGACTTACTGAGCACTTGATTCAAAATGTAGGTAGCAGTCTTTATGACTTCTGCCATAAGAATTCAGGTAAAGAGGAATGAGTAATCATGCATCTCACCATATCTAAAACAGTCCCATTCCTCCTCTCAATAACATCATTCTATTAAGAAGTATTAAGCATAGTGTACTATGCCTCAATACCATATTACTATAGAAATATAGCAAAATGACCAAGATTTCTCCTAATCTCAGTGTATCTATCATAAAACTCTCTTCTTCTGTCAAATCTCACAGCCTCAATCTTTTTCCCCATTTTCAATTTAACAGCATTCTTAAATGCTTTGAATGCATCTAAAGAATCAAACTTCTCATTGATAAGTTTAATCCACCTATGGCAGTGGGAGTAATAATACTATAAATATTTTTATGAATCAACTATAAAAGTTTAGACTATGCAACACATCATCCTTAATAAGTCTTTCAATCATTTTCCTAAAAATGTGAACCAATCTCCTATGCCTAAGCATAGAAAAGTTTTTATCAATTCTATTGCATTTATTTCCATTAACAATATTAACAAAAGAAGAAGAAGATTTACCAAGGGAATAATCAACATTAAGTATGTACAAGCTATCAAAAAGAGTACCAAAACCAACCACACAAGAATTATAGTAAATAACAACTTTTTCATTACCAAAAGAAATGAATATCTAAACACTATAAAAAATTTTGATTCCAGAGGACAATCTACTAAAAATTTAACAAACCAACCAGTAAAATTCATTTTTAGTGAATTTTTTGGCAGATTTGTATCAGCTGATATAATTGTTATCGATAAAATTTTGTGGCCAAAATCGACATCTATCAATAAAGTCAATTCATATGATTGGTGGATAATTGTCAGTAAATTTAATTGAAAGGGAATGATAAATTAATTAAAATTTTCATGATGCTTAATTAATTTTACTAGCAGAAGCTTCTTTTAGTAAAATAAATAAAATATGTTTTTATTAAAGAATTTATTAATTTTACTAACAGAATAAACCTCGGTAAAATGAATAAAATTAAAGTATAGAGTATACTTTTAATTTAACCAGCAGATATGACTCTTGGTAAAAATTAAAAAATTATTGATGGCTATATCTACCAAAAACTAGTGTTACCCCATCTACTCATACATATTTAATTACATGTTGTTTCGATGTAATATGGACGGATAGAAGTATTGAAGATTTTTTATACTGTAACTATATTATTCTACTCTTAAGATAATTACCCCAAAAAGGACAGAGAAATTTAAGAAAAAATGATGGGTAGATATGCCTTACATATCACCTCTTTTCCACAATTTTTCCTTCAATGTCTTTGTCCTTTTTGGGGTAATTATCTCAAGAGTGGCAAAAATCCATTTTCGGTATAAAAAATTTCCAGCCCCTACTATATAGAAGGATGTGGTATGTATTCAAATATGTAAGATGCCATTCAATATGTCAATTAGAACAAACTAAAATTAATACAATTTATATTAATTTCTACATAAACTCATAAGTACACTAAATTTTTTACAAAAAAAATTTGACAAAGTCTCTCCTTGGCAATGTAGCCCCCCTACACAACATAACATTAATTGAGCGATATTCTAGCCATAACCAATAGCCATAATCCATATCTTCAAAAATAGTAAATTATCTACCTTATAATCATAACAATTTGATTAAGTCTTTTAGCCTATAATCATTTACCTTATAAGCAAAAACAAGAAGAAGAAGGAGAATATTTATACGAACTAGGGCACCTTGATAGTTTGCAAGAAAGGGTGCATCACCCCCACTACATTGGTGTTCTAGCAGATAGTTAGTGGCTTGATAGTTAGCAAGAAAGAAACATCACAAGCATTAGTAAGAGTTTCATTATGCTTATGTTAAGAACATAGAAAGAGAGGAAGGGAAGAGACGCTTACACAAATGAGGTAGGGAGACATAGGATGGCTAGAGCTCACATAAAAAACATGCACGGTGGCTAAAAATTGCCAGAGGAGAGTAAGGGAGTGGAGTGATAGAGGGATAGAAAGGAAAAGAAGAAAGGGAAAGGGGCATGTGGGAGTAAGAAGGGAGCATTCAAATTCTTATAGAAAGTTATTTTACTAATGGCTTTACTTGTCAATAAAAGTAAACAAAAAATTTTGAAAATTTTATCAACTGCATCCTAAAGCAATAAGTAAAAAATTTTGGCATTGATGTTAAGGTAAATTGGTAACAATGTAATTTTTATCAACTAAAAACAATTTGGCACCTATTGGATGCCTTGAGACATGGAAATCAAATGTTTTTGATTTTTAATTAAAGCCTTTAGCTACCAATAAAATAAATTGTCACACTCATTGGCTACCCTGAGGCATGGCAACCAACCATTTTAACTATTACCATTGGAATAGCCATCGTTAAAATAACATACACCTTTCCATGGTGACAGTCAATATTGTACGGTTCTCATGTTATCGATTGCTTAGTACACAAGTAAAATTATTACCATCAATGTCAGTTTTCATGAATTAGAATTGACTTTTACCCAAGGCTGACCGACGAAAGACCACCAAAATTTCTCAACTTTTTTTAACCAATGGAATCTATTAGCCTGTAAAATAAAATTTTTATCAAAAAAATATATTACACAATTTCCAGCAGATGAAACTACTAGTAATATGACCTTTTGCATTGCCACTGGTTATTTTGCCAATGAATTCTTTATGTTGCTTAACGAGAAGGTGGCATAGAAATTATCCATTATCTTATTTATAAATGTGTTTATCTGCAAGTAAAATTAAATTTATTTTATTGGTAAAGTAAATCAGCTTGAAATGACACTAATAAAAATAAATTTGCTTAATTTTATTAGCAGATATTTTATCCATTGAAAAAATTTGTTGTAAATTACTTTTTTCTAATAATGAGACTTATCCAGAATAGAAACATAAATCAAGTTTCTCCTTATAGAGAGAATGTAAATAAGATCTTCTCATAACTCTTCTTCCCCCTTCCTTTGAAATTTTAGTTACCATTCTAAAATTTCTTTTTGTCACTTGGGCCGTCTATGATAGCCTGTACCATGGGAGCCTTGCCCTTCTTCATATTTTTCTCCTCTTAAGTAATAATAGAAACTACATCATTGATGGTCAACCTATTCCTTATGATTGGCCCCAATCAACATTTACATGAAATTGTATTGCTTGAAAAATTCATTGAGGAAACATAAACAAAATGAGAGATATTGAGTATAATTAGTTTCTTCAAGAGTTAATTAACTAAGCAAGTAATTGGACATGACTCCTCATGTCATTGTAATCCCACAAAGGGTCATGAATTATAATGCATGAGCGTACTCCAAAACCATTGCATACCATGCATTTAAAACTATTGCCGATAGGGCATTTAAATTTTAAGAATACATTATCAATGTAAATCAATTTCAGAATATTAACAAACATATCACCAAGGGTACTTCGATAAGGTATGACCACCAATGATATTATTTTCAACATAATATTAACAAAAGGTTGTTTAGAAATTTAGAAAAGAGAATAAAATAGTTAATCCCATGATAAACGAGCTCACATTCTCTTCAAATGAGTTTTTCAAAGTATCTACATTCCCAAACAGCAACCTAGTTTTCTAAAATACAATATTTTTAGCAATTTTACAACATAAGTATAGAATTAGGCTAAAAAAATATTGTATATTCAATCCAAAATTTAATTTGTATGCAAACCATGTTATATCTGAGATTACATAAAATATAATGTACAAAATCATGCTAAGATACTGCAGAAAAATTTTAGGCACAAAATTCGTATAGTATAATTTTTTGTAGAATAAGTTTTGAAAAAATTCACAATAAATATTTCTAAAAATAGGTTCAAGATAGCGAGTGGAGCAAGACGGAACCAAGGTCTCATCGAAACTCAGCAATGTGTAGCCCCCCACGTGCTGCCACACTCTAAAGGCACAAGTGGGCTTTAGCATATTTGAGTGGAGCTCTTCTTCTCCACTCGGTCTCTGCAATCCAAACTAGCCTAACCCAATTAGGCAACCTTGTTGCCCTCAAACACCATTTAAAAAAAAAGCCCAATTTTTTTCAATTTTTACATGGTTTTGCTTCTTGAGACACTCCAAGCTTTAAATCCACAAAAACACACAAAAAATTGGAATAAGATGTTGACAAATTTGGGTTTCTTGGCCATGGTTAGAAAGTGGGTCTACATGCATGGTTTTCTCACTCAAGACTATGTTATGGACTCTAAACAATACAAGGAACATCATGCAAATTCACCATGAATTTAGGTCTTAAAATGGGTTTTTGAAAACTTTGGAGCTTTATGTGCAAAATTGGTACATTAAAATTAATTCCCAGATCATAGACTACAAAATTTAAGTCTCAACAACTCTAGAAATCAAATCAAACATAGAAATCCAAATACTACAAATTATCACACAAAACCAAATGCAAAAATTTACATGCAAGAAGGTAAATCTTAAACCAAGACATAATCAAATAATGTGCACCCAAAGAATGAATTTACAAAAGCTCTGATATCATAAATCTATACACAAAGTAATCTAGTAAACCATTCTAAACATACACACATCTGAGAGAGAGCTAGAAGATCATACCTAGAGAAGCAAGATTCATGACTAAGGGATTCATGGTAATATAAGGTTTTGGAAGAAAGTTTCTTCTCTTCTTGTCTATTATGTGTGACTATATGACAATTGTGTTAGGTTAAGGGGAAGTCAACATTGCATAATAGATGAAGAGTAAGGAACTCTTCATTATCAGACAAAATTATGTTAACCTACTCATCAAGAATAACACTAACAAGATCCACTAACTAAAGCCCAATACTAATAGCTAATTAATAAGACAAGTCAAATGCCATGACTAATATTGATTTGAATTTTATTAAAGATTAATTTTATTTATACATGTAAGTTCACATAAGATATAAATTTTAACATTTAATTCTACAAATGGCATAGTAAGCCTCTTTTACTATGCATTGATCTTCATTCTTTCCATCCCAAAAGGCAATGTTGCCTTGATTTGCTGAATTTCCAGGGCTCCTAACAAATTTAATAACCAATTAAGTTGCCATCGCCCTTGCTAATCAAAATATTCCTCGACTGTTTTCTCTGTTTCAGAAATTGGTACTTGACCTAATGCTTTTTCACTCAGAATACCACCCCCTGGAAGCCAAGAATCTTCCCCAAAAAAAAGTAGTTGAGCCATCCGCAATTTCTCTTCTCAGGTTTTACACATTTCAGGCCAAACCTTGCAGAGACTCTTCTAGATCCTAGAGTCATACCTTTTAGCTATGAAGTTATTTTCTTGAGCCCTTCTTCCTCCATATTTTTCTCTCAATATTTTGACCCATAGATTGTCTTGTCTGTTGAGAAAATTCCAAATAATTTTTATTAAAAATGCATCATTAAATTCTTCAAGTTTCCTGATACCCAATCATCCCATTGACTTAGGTAAGCATATGTTTTCCCAGTTTACAAGGTGAGCCTGATTTCTTGGCTTAGAATCTCTCCATATAAACTATCTCTGAAACTTCTTTATCTCCTTAAAGATTCCTATGGGAATTTTATAATAGTTACTCTGCCGGTGAGGTAAACTGCATCTTTAATAGCCAGAGGAGCTATGAGCCAAAATCTTGTTGGCCAACCCTTGCAGTGGTCTGAGACCACCAAGGTAAACTGATTACCGTATCTATGATAGATAAATGGACATTGTGGCAGAAAAGAGCTCTGCAATTTATCAATAAATCTTGTTGTTTGAGGTAGATTAGCATTAATGGGGCAAGTTACCTACCAAAACAAACAAAAAGTTGGACCCTGTTGTGCTCTCTTCATTAAGACTGCCTAGGCTTTAAGCCCAACCGCAGCCATAAGCCAAGATGGCATCTGCCAAGCCTAATATAATCTTTATGAAGTTTTATTGTTGCAGCAAACAGAAAAGATAATTCTCTAATATCAAGATTAAAAAAATTCAATAATGAGATTTTTATGAAAAGTTCCTTACTTGCAAAATTAAAATTCACCTATCACTGTGGAGTAAAGGGTTTTTTGAATTTAATACATCAAATAATAATAAGTGTATTTTGTGGATTTTAGTTAATAATATTTTATGCAAAACATACATTACTAAAGAATTAGAGTTAAACTCAAGCTCACTCAAAATATTCCAAATAAACCAAAATCAATTAAAGAAGATAAAAACATTGAATCTCTAAAAAGTAATATGGAAATGATAGATGATATTGATGTCGAAATCTTGCTGAATCTGTGTGTGATAATATCTTGATATTTGGCACAACCAATGCTTCAATCATCACAACCACTCTTTAGCAACCAATTCATAGCAAATAATTTTGCAATGGTATTTAGTTGTTGCTATTAAATTTATTTTTTATTTAAAAGTTTACATATTTAAAATTATGGGTGAAATCCTTGACTCATCATTATATATGTAGCCTGGTTTACAGGACATGAGCAAAATATCTTCATCTTCTTAAAGGTTTTTTTTTTTTAAATTATATTAAAATTTTATTTTATAAAATTATACTTTATTTTAAATTGATTATATTAATTAACTTTTATCCAAAAATCTTAATAATATATTCTCTTTTAAATAGTTTGATATAATTTTTACATATAATTTTAAAAATAAAAAGTTAATTATAAAAAGCTCATGCATTAATAGTTATACTAAAAGATGTTGATATTTTTTAATTATGAAGCACTAATTAAGTAACTATCAATTTAATATGTTTAATTAATTAATTAACATATTTAATATCAAAGTTTATAAATTCTTTAATCCTGCAATCTAAAACACTAAATAGAAAAACTTAAAAGTTAAAATTCTAAACTTGAAACTCGAAACCCTAAACTTAAATACTAAACTCTAAAATCTTATTTCTTAAATTTTAAATACTAAATCTTAAACTTTAATTATAAATAAAACCTTAAAATCCTAAATTACAAAACTTCAAACCCCTAAATGTGACATTGCATTAAACCCTTACTTGTAAATCCAAAACTCTAAAACTTGAAAATATAAACTCTAAACTCAAGATTAAAAAAACTCTAAAACACAAACCCTAAACTAAAAAACCTTAAATCTTGAATGTTAAAACTTTATTAGGGTCTTGTGTTTTAAATTTTGTGATTTTAGGGTTTAGGATTTCAATTTGAGATTTTAGTGTTTAGAGTTTAATGTAATATTTATTATTAAGAATTACATAATTAATTGAATGCATTAAATGAATAATTATTTAATTGATTCATTATAATAAAAAAAATTTTAAAATATTTTAAGATAAATATTAATATGTGATGTTCTTATAACTAATTTTTATAGTAATTAAGTTTGTTTTTTAAAAATATATGTAAAAAAATATATAATTACTCAAGATAAAAATATTCTATTAAAATTTTTAATAAAAATTAATCAATATTATTTAATTAAAATAAAATATAAATTTCAAACAAAAATAAAAATTAATATCACTTTAAATTTTTTATTTACTCATAATTTTTTATCTCATTTTTGGAATCAACTGGGTTGGTTCCTGCAACCTGATTCATTAACCGTAGCAGCAAAAGTCCTTTCAAAATAAGAAAGAAGCACCAGGGCCCTTAGGGAAAAATTTAGGGCACAACATTTTTTTTTGTGGATATTACATGGAAAGGTGTAAATAAAAAGAAATAGATTAAAAATAGTTATATTTTAATATGTCTACTATAAGCAACTCCAACCAAATCTCTAATAAGCATTGGACCACTTCCATTAGGGCGTTGAACAAAGATCCTAGTACTGCCAGTGCGCTCGTGGCTTTTTTATACTAACCAATCAGCAATGTCATTTATTTTGCAAAATATTTATTAAATAATCACATTTTAGTTACGTTGTTATATCAAGTTGATATACTTGACTAAATTTAAATATTGATGATTTTCAAAACAGCTTTAAGTGATGAGGTGAATTGCAATCGCAATCATAAAGACACATTCTACTATCAGCCTTCTAACTCTACTATACCATGCCAATTTAAGACTAATAGTCAAATTCCAAAGTTTTTCTGTTAATGATATGCCTGAGCCAATATTATGAGTAAAACTAACAATTTATCTTGCAAAAGAATCTTCTATAAAACCTTTATATATTATTCTAGTACTTCCATCCTTACTAGAATAATTTATGTTAAGTTTAAACTAATAAAGAGGAGGAAAACTTTAGGGTACTACAGTTGGTACTGAATAGGCAGTACCTCTTCCATTTATTTATTTTCGTTTGGGTTATTTTTCCAGCTCAATTGTCTTACGTGGCAACCTACAAATAAAAAATTTTGCAACGGCTCTCTATCCAATTGAAATAAAGAAGTGGACGAGAAATTCCCCAACAACGCTTCCGGAGCCACCGGTGACTCCGGAATCATAGCCTTTGAATCCAGCGCTGCGTCCATGTGCTCCCTTGCCATATACCCAGTGAGCTTAACTGCACCATTGTTGTCGATTTTATCATATATAGCGCGTTAAATCGATTTTTGAAGTATTGAATTTCCTAGCTTAAGACTGAAACGTAGAGCCGTCGACACTGGCTTTTTCTCCGTGGCTTGCGAAACTATTAGAAGCTCCATGGCCACCATCTCCATAATTATTGAAGTTATTCGTGGGGCCATTCACTTAGTTCTCATAATCCTTGAATGTATTGTTGGCAGTGTCAGCAACTTCACCGTAATTGGAAAACCCAGATTGAACTACATTGGAGGCGTGCCGTAGCTTGTGAAGCCATTTGTGGCCCCACCTCCGTGTCTTCAGTAGCTGGTGAAAGATTGTCGTCCGCCATGTTCGTTTTCACGGTAGCTAGAGAACGATTGGCTCCTTGCTGGAGAACTTCTTCATTTGAATCGGGGACAGAGCTGTTGACCTGATTCTTGCAAAAATAGGTATGCAGAATTTTTCATTTATGGGTTGCCACGTAAGACAATTGAGGTGGAAAAATAATCTAAATAATAATAAATAAGTGGAAAAGGTGCTGACTATTCAGCAGCACTGTAGTAACCTACATTGCTTCGGTCCTTGGGGGTTGCCCTTTACACGTGTCAGAAGAAGACTAGACGACAAAACCAGCCGGTAAAGTTGGTTCAGGGTGAGCGGCCAGAATCCTGAATGGTTGACCCACTCACAATCTGCCATCAAACACAAAGCACTAACCTTTTTATGTTTTGTTCCAAACACATCATCGTACACGTGGGCTCCACTTGCCCTATACACATCAAAGAAGTTCACATGCCACGATCTGAGCCGTCAAGTTTATTAATTTTTTATGAGTAAAATTTTCTTTTAATTCTACAAAGATAAATAAATTTTTATTTTAATTTTTTATTGTTAAATTTTTTTATTTTAATCCTCCAAAGATTAATTAACTTCTATTTTAATCCCTCATTGTTAAAAATTCTTAATTAAGTTCTCTAAAGATTAAAATTGATATCAATCAAGTCCCTCAATTAGGATGATTGCTAACAATATCAAAATTGCTGATGTGTCATGCTGACGTAGCAAAATTGGCTGACGTGGCTGCTGATATCAGCATGCCACGTCAGCCAAATTCAGCCACGTCAGCAACTTTTGCCTTGTCAGCATGTCACGTCATCCAAATTCTGTCACGTCAGTAATTTTAACCTTGTTAGCAATCATCCTAATTGAGAGACTTGATTGATATCAATTTTAATCTTTGGAGGACTTAATTAGAAATTTTTAATAATGAGAGACTAAAATAGAAATTAATTAATTTATAGAAGACCAAAATAGAAAAATTTAATAGTGAGGGACTAAAATAGAAATTTAGACCAAAAGAGAGTTTTAGTCATTTTTTATTTTGGTTAGAAAATTTATTGATTTATTTTAGCCTCGGTTACCGAGTGGCCATCAAAGCCAAGATGAAATGATGGATCATACATGCCCATGCATCAGCACCATCATCATCCCGGTCTCCACATGTCACAAAGTTAGTTGAACGTTTAAAATCGGAGGCGAAAAATTAAATATTAAAATTTTTCAAAAAGAGGGGTACATCATATAAGTTATTTTAAAAGTAAAATTCAATATAAAATTAGGATAAATAATCATCTTAAAAATAATGCCATACGTACTTTAAATATATATTTATTTTTATAAACAATATTTTTAACAAAAATTAATGTGTATATATTACATATTTAAAAAAGTAGAATTTGAGATTGGAATTATAAGCCTGCTAGGAAGTCAACTATTTGAGACAAGTGAGGCACGTCTTAGTGGCGCAATTAGTTTTTAATTATTCTTTAATGCAAAGACTTGCAGTTGTGTAGAGTGGACGCACACAAAGACCAGAAATTCAAGGGTCGGGTTGACAAGTAGTGGCATACGCCTAAGCCGTAGAGGATGCGTGCATACGAGTCTAACACGAAACTCAAAAACAATTGCAATTGGTAAGTAGCATGGGACGCCGGGAACTGTAGGAACCACCGAGCTGAGCCGCAGGCCCACAAAATCACTTCGCTTGGTGCCCCATTGAGTGGAGGTGATCTAAAAAAAGTTGATTCGCAGTGCGTACTATAAAAAAGAGAGATAAAATAAAATGTATTATATTATTTAATTTTTCTTTATCGTTGTACCGAAAGCATATATCTTATAAGATATGAATATTTTGTTTTGGTAAGTCTATGAGATATGAATATTAATACTGACTTAAATTCAACCCGTAAGGTTACATATGCCATTGTCCCTTTAACTATGGCATTGTCATGCTCATTTGCATTGTGGCTTTATTAATTTTAGAGTATTTAATATAATGAAAAATTATTCTTATTTTTAAGTGGTTAACACATTAATATCTGAATATGTTTTAAATTATTTAACAATAAATCATATATTCAAGACTTAATTATAAAATTGCCTTTAATAAAAAATACTATATTATTCTACAGCTTCATATCTCGAACAAAGTTAATTTTACTGTTCGAGGTGCGGATACTTAGATACTACCAAAAAAGAAGCTACTCTTACAAAATGACATAAACAAAAATTTCACTAAAATAAACATAAATTGTTATATTAGTGTCTGATTACTGTTAGCAAGTTAATTTTTTTTTTTTTGGTAAGTTAGGAGCCTTTAAAGTATTGTTGCGATGTAAAAGAAAGGGAGTCGAACATGAGATCCGGTTCAAAGACGTCTGCAGTTGTGTCAGGTGAGCTGAGACTCACCGTCATTGTTAGCAAGTTAATGATCACTCAATAAACAGATTATCACTTTATAGGCAAGTGTTAAAGGTATCACATGATTAACTAACCATGCTTTGTCTTCAAAAGTGTCACTTACCTTTCAAAACTCAAACGGCCATTGTTTGCAGCAAGAAAAAGTTGTCAACCACGCCTGTGGTTTTGAAATTACATTCTTTTCAAAATGAGCCATCTTGGGGAGTTCATTTGCTCACCATTGCTATTTGCTACCCCAAGCATGGGCTGCTAAATCAAACTCATATCCTTTTATCACTTCAAATATGGCATGATCTTATATCAAGGGAGTGAACCAAGTACACTGCTTCCGTGATTGCCAGAGGAGCTATGAGCCAAGATCTTGTTGGCCCCCCCTTGCAGCGGTCAGAAATGAGCTCTGCAATTACCCAATAAATCTTGTTGTTTGAAGTATCCAGGCCCAGATTGGCGATAATGGGGCAACACCGAAATAAACGAAAAGTTGGACCTTGTTGTGCTCTCGTCGTTAAGCCTGCCTAGGCATTGAGACCAACCGAAGCCATGAGCCCAGGTGGCGTCTCCCGAGCCTGATGTACCTACGCTTCAATCGCCACAGCCACCCTTTAGTGGTCGATTCATGGTACAATAATATTCAATTATTATTGTAAAATTTTTTATTAAATTTTTAAATTTAAATTTAAAATTTTATATATTTATTAAATGTTCTGCTGCTCCTTTTATTATAAAACAAAAACCTAAATCCACCCTCTGTTGCCCACAACTTGTGTACCATTATGGTATGAGAAAACTAAAAATATAGGATGAAGAAAAGATTTATAAATAATCCAAAGTGTACGAGCTATTTTCCTTTCAACAACCATTAGTGTCCTATAGCTAATAAAAGATGGCATAAAATATGGGTGAAATCCTTCTGACTCATCATTATATATGTTGAGTTTACTCGGCACGAGTAAAATACATTTTATTTGTTGATATTTTTTAAATAATAATAAATTCAAATTTTATATTTTATTTTAATTTAATTATATTGATTAAATATTATTCAAAATTTTAATAGAATGCTCTTTTTTAAGTAATTTGGTATGGTTTTTACATATGTTTATAAAAATTAAATTTTAAATAAAAAATAAATTATAAAGATCTTATGCAACTAATAATTATGAGAAAAGATCTTGAAAATTATTTTTTTATGAAGCATTAATTAAATAACTAGTAATTAATATATTTAATTAATTAATTTATTTATTTAAAGTCAAAGTTCACAATTTCTTTAACCCTATAATCTAAAATACTAAATACTAAAATCTAAAATCCTAAATTTTAAACTTAAACACCTAACTCTAAAAATTTGTCTTAAATCTTAAATATTAAGCTCTAAGCTGTAAACATATATAAAATTTTAAAATATTAAATTATTAAACTTTAAACATAACATGATATTAGCTCTTATTTGTAAATTTTAAATTTTAAAATTTAAAATCTAAACTGTAAACCCACATAAAAAAGCTCTTAAATAGATTATGAATGTTAGATTTTAAATTTTAGTAATTAAGATTTAATGTCATGTTTATAAGAAAAACAAATAATTACTTAAATATATTACATGAATATTCAATTCATTCTTCATGATAAGAAAAGTTTTTTAAATTCTTTTGACATAAATATTGGTATGTGATGCTCTGAGAACTAATTTTCATAGTGTTTCAAGTTTACATTTTTAAAAATATACGTACAAATAATATAAAGTTACTTAAAATAAAAATATTCAGTAAATTTTTTGAATGAATGTTAATTCCTAAATTGATATTATTCAACATTATTAAATTAAGATAGAGTATAGATTTTAAATAAAATTAAAATTTAATATCACTTTAGAAGAATTTAAAAAATAAAAAAATATTTTACTCATAATTTTTTGTCTCATTGTTCGAATCAACTGACACCTGAGTTTCTCACATTTACATCAACTTTACTGCGCCAACTAATTTCTCGAATCCACATTGAAAATGTAATTTTTAGATGTGCCGATTAACTTCGTGTAGTTTCGCCGCCAAACAAAAATTTTGACTGCATCCCTTATCTTAATAGACAAAAACCAAAAATACTCACTTCATATTGTGAAGACATATAGAATTCTTACACCATTTTATATTTTTTTAATTTAGGTAAAACGTATATTTAAAATGAAATATAAAATAATATGAGAATTCAGTATCTTCTCATAGTACGGGCATAATAATACTTCACAAAGTTAGGTTACTATCTATGTCACAAATATTTCTTTAAACATAAGAAAACTCATGCAAATAAAATTATGATCAGTAACCTTTTCATGTGAAATTTGGCTAATAAATATTGTGCAAATTAAACTATTAGGTATAATTTGGTGACAAATGATTTATAAAGAACTAGAAAAAAAAAACAAATTCAAATTCTTTTTGCTATATTTATAACAAAAAAAGAAACATTGCATAGATAATTTTTCTCTAGAAGTTACATATATTTATGAATGGTGTAGTCTTCGTTTATTTGAATAATATTGATTGCAATAAAAATATTATACCTGTGGTTATACATATTTATAGGTAATATATAAAAAATTACAACATTTATATGGCAGGGTTTGTTGATCACCAGGTGTCATATCGGGTTGGGTTCCTCTGCTTTGCAGAGGAGTTTTTGAGTGGTAAATATAGAATTAAAAAAATAATAATAAAAAAATAAATTTTATATATTAAATTTTAAATAAATAAAAAGATTATTAAAATTAAAAAAAGTCAACAGACTTAAATCTTGGTCATATCACATCTAACAAACATCCAACACATGCACATTTAGGAATTGGATCCTTTATTTTTCTTTATTTTTAATTTTAATAATTTTTTTATTTTTATGTTTTATATAAATATTTAGGTTATAGATTTCACTTTTTTTTAAACATTTTTTTATTTTAATTTTATTTTTATCTCTCGTTTAAAATACTTTAACTTTTAATTTTAAAAATAAAAAAAAATCCTAATCCAATCACTTCATAGTCTACCGTACATAATAAATGTAGAATAGAATTGTCTAACTTTCTTTCAATTAAGTCATGCATGCAATTCAAGAGAGATAAAAATTGAATTAAAAAAATTAATAAAAAAAATAAATTTATGGACTAAATTTAAATATAAAATAAAATAATTATTAATATAAAAAAATATAAAAATACATATATTTAAATCCATTTATCACGAGTCTTTAATCTGCTAGCAGGCAGGCATTCTACATTAGACTTATTTACCAGCCTATATAATATATATATATATATATATGATTATCTAATAATTAAGAAATCATTAATTTTTTTTGTCTTATTCATTAAGCCATCTAATTGTTGTTTTGTGATCAAGTTATGAATATTATATACATTAAGTCATGCACAAACAAGTTGAGAGTAGAGACATTTTAGGTAGAATCTATTACTATTATTTTTGTCTCCAAGAGTGCATGACCTTGACATCTAAGTGTACATATATTTCATTTCCTTTCTATTTTTGTCTCTGCTGTTGGGCTCATCCATCTGCAACTATATTAATTGCCATTATTTTCATCTTATTTTAAAATGCTTTTCTAATCTTGTTTCATGTTCCTTGCTTGATGCTATGCTGAAAACATAATTACCATATTATCTCATACTTTACGTTTTACAAATTAGATTTAACACTTTAGATCGTTGTATTTGAATATTTTATATTACTTTTTTTTACTATTAGTTGATGTCTCATTAATTAATTCAATGTCTTAATATAATTATACACAACAAGCTTGACAAGTTTAAACCGTTTCAAAATTAGATACACAATTCAATCTTCAGAGTGTTGACACTATTAGGTTTAAACTGGATAATCTGTTTGCAGTGGTAGAGTTTAATTTGTGATAAACAAAACCTAAGTGATCTTCCTATGATTAAAAACTTTGATCAAGATCAATAAGATGTTGGTGTCGTAGAAGTTGGTTACATTTCAAAAGATCTTAAAATAAATTATCAATACAATTTTAAATTTAGAGTTATTCTTATTGAAAGAGATTTGTTGTTAATAATTTTTGTCTTGAAAGGAATAAATTTTTTTTCAAAAGATAAAAAAATATTTTTAAAGAAATTCAAAAAAAATCTAATTAAGAATTAATTGTATGACAGGATATATAAGAATATGCTTCAAGAAACAGGAGGTTTATCATTGTCAGTTACCAGAATTATTGTACTTTTTTTTTAAACTTTCAACTATAAGTTCTACATACTCAACTCAGTATTGATAATGATATGATTGATTTGGTCCCCATCTTCATGATCATGAATTTTCATCTGAATTTAATCTTATATAGCTGACTGCTGACTTGTAAATTTTAAAATCAATTAAAGAATAATGCCTTAAATTATATAAATTATAGGTACATGAACTAGGGCTCGGCTG
The DNA here is from genome assembly GCA_037013595.1 of Dicorynia guianensis. Lineage (NCBI taxonomy): Eukaryota > Viridiplantae > Streptophyta > Magnoliopsida > Fabales > Fabaceae > Dicorynia > Dicorynia guianensis. Next base: position 13,786,246 of record JASUAB010000002.1, on the reverse strand, counting down.
TTCAACCTCAACAATCCTATTTAAAGATCACACTTGTCCGTATCTCAATTGGCTTCAAAATCCGTATGGAACACTAGCATAAATACATAGGTAGCTCCATTGTCTTATGTCAGCACAGTATGATCCTTTCTCTCTTGGTGGTCACTCGTGGCGTACAAGCATTAGGGAATAATATTCAAGTCATAGGGCTTGTTGGCTCGGAGTCCAACTGATTAAGTCAGACCAATTCAAAAAAAAAAAGGTTCTTAAATTGGCCATTTGCAATAATGTTCCGCTCCACAAAAGTCCACCAAACATATAAAAACTGACAGCAAGTTGTCCCCACTTTTGCTCTCCCTCATCTTACAGATATCTAAGTACTAGTTTGAAAACACAATCACTGCAAATTAAGCAGAAGTCTGAAAGTATCTAAAACTTATTCAAAAGGACTAGTTCATGGCGGTGGAACTGCTGCCACCGATTGAATTTAGTCGGATAAAAGTTTTGTCTTTTTATTTTTATAAATTAAAACGTATAAAAATTTATTTAAAAAATTTAGAATATTAATTTTATTAAATCTTATATATTAAATAAGAAAATTCTCAGACCAACACTTTTTCCAGCTATTCATAAGGAGTGTAGCATGCACTATTTTTTTTTTAAAAAAAATTGTTCTTAATTAATCCATGACAAAATTAAATTAACACAATAATCTGTGTTGATTGGGCCTGTTAAGAAAGAAACCATAGAAAGTGCATGTCAAAATACAAATAACTTCTGTTTAGTTTCTGGGTGGACTGAGTTTGGAGAATGATTGATTCTAGCTTGGGGTTGGTGAGGTGAAGATAATTTTCAATCAATGTTAATGAATAATATAAATAGGTGGTTGTTGTCTTGTAAAAAAGTAATCACTCAATTGTTAAAATTATAGTTTTTTCTCTAACAAGTTTCAATACTAAATTTAATTAAGAGAAATAAATTAATTTGCAAAATTCCTCTATTTCTATATAAATTAAACAAAAAAGTCCTCACATTTGAGGGGAACTAAATTCTTATGAAATTTGTGAAAAATTATTGAATTGGTCCATCTTACAGTTTAGCTTATAATAATTTAAATTATTTTAAGTGAATATTTAATAAAATTTAATTTGTAAAAATAATAAAATTATAAATTAAAATTTACAAAAATCTCATTTAAAAGAATTTGATCTTTAAATTTATTAAATCTTATATAAATTAATATAACAAATCACATATATTTTGCAAGAGATTTAAATCTTCTGATTTTTTATTCATTGACTTTAGTGACTTTTTTTTTATCTTTTTTTATAATTTAATATATAAGTCTTATTTTTTTTTATTATTTTTTTTAATTTTATATCTATTTCCTTTTAATTTATTATCCTGTGACTCTAAGTCTGAGGATCCTTATCCATTTTGTGAGTTCTTGGTAGCACCCTTGCTAGTGATGATCATTTCTTTAATTTGCATAATCTCCATTTATAAAATAATTTTTTGTACTTACACAGTTGGATTTGGATTCATGTATTTCTTATTTTTTAATTATGATAACTTTATTTCTCTCTATTTTATATTAATGAATCCCATTTTTTCACTGACATTATAACTTTTTGAAAGATGTTTTATCACTTACTTTATACTCTCCCAACCGTAGACAATTCTGATCCTATATTGTTACAAAATGCAGTTAATTAGAGATTTGAATATCTTCACTTTCTTATTATTTAATTTTAATAACTTTTTTTCTATCTTTTTTATATTACATTAAATTAAATTTAATATTTTGTTTTTTAGTAAATTTTTAACTATTTTAATTTTATCTTCATTTCTTTTTTACCTGATGCAGTGTGAAAAGAAGGTAAAATTATTTTTTTACAAAAATTTGTTATCATTAACTTTAATGAGAATACACCTGCATCATGCTGATATCATTCTCTTAAATTTTTCTGCCAGGTCTTTATGGAAACCTACTCCCAATCTCATGCTATCACAGTGAGTGCATAAGAGAGAGAGAGAGAGAGAGAGCGGTAATGAATCCCTCATTAATTTGACTTATAGACTTGACTTAGTAGCTTAACGTGATATGGGAGGCAAAGCTTAGAAGATTTTGTGCCTGTTTATCAGCGACACATGCAAAAGAAAAAAGTGTTTTGAGATGACCAAATCAAGATCGACCCTTAGGTACCATATGGAAGGGAAAGCTAGTTTATGGACTACAGAAAGGAATGACTTTAACTCTTTATATTGGAGTCATGTACAGAGCATCTCGTTTCAAACAGTATGCATCTGTTAGCTGTACAATAATTGGCCCTCAATACATATACACAAGACAGCACACTTGGTTTCTTCTCCCTTGGTTTCTCTTCACATTCATTTATATTAAGTTACCATGCTTGGAGAAGGAAGAGATATTAAGACACTGTAACAGATTACTGTAATGGAACAGAAAAATGGACATGAAATTAATGACTTATACTTTATGTGCACAGTAGCGGTTTCTCTCACAGCATATGTCAATGGCATTACCATACAGGGTTGGAGGAAGCTTCAGAGAGAACCAGTTTACCATATATTCTTATTTTCTTTTACAATCATAACCGTTAGCTCTTTCATGCGTGTGGATCAAATCTGATGCAAGACAGTTGCTTAGCTGGGCCCCCCCTAGACATTGCCAAAATAATGCAATTAGTCTTAGACTCTGTTCAGTCTGTTGCAATCCAAGCAAATGACCAACAGAAAGCTTCACTACAAAAGCCAAAGGGGATGCAAAAAGCTTATAACAAGACCTTTCCAGCTGACTTTTCTCTTCCCTCATATATTCTCAAGTTGCTTTCATATATAATCACAAACATGCACCCTTCAAACCATTTATACTCAATTCCTAGCTAGCTGTTTCGTAATATATAGCTTCCATCAGACTTGTAATTCTTGCTGTCATCCGCAACTTCTGCGGATTTTCTTTTGGAAGTGAGATTTAATGGAGGAAACTGATCCGTATTTGATGTGGATGAAGAGAAAACAAATCTTGAAGTCACATCTTCAAGCTGCACCAATCGGAGCCTGCAGCAACAACTCATGGGAAGAAAGGGCTTTTGCAGAAGATGCAGCTAGGATACTTGGTGGGTGCATATGGCCTCCAAGATCTTACTCTTGTAGTTTCTGCAAGAGAGAGTTCAGGTCTGCCCAAGCTCTAGGGGGTCACATGAATGTCCATAGGAGGGATAGAGCTAGGCTCAAACAAAGTCTTAGCCCCCATAATGAAGCTCTTCATCACCACAACACTGATTGTAAGTCATTAATGGGCGCTCAAATTTCAGCAGAGATTAGCTCCCAGCTAGATTCTGGTGTTAATCCTTATTCTGGCCCTGCTGGTACTGTTACAACTAGCAGTCTTTCACCTTCAAGGCTCTCAGCTATGTCCCCACAAGAAAATTGTGGTCATCATACCACGTCTCCTTATGCTTCTTCAATTAGCTGGGGAAAGCAGAAAGGTTCTTCTAGTTCAGAACCTGAAGAGGTAATCAATCCAACGGAAGAAGATTTAAAAGTCTTGAGTTTTGGCAGTAATAATTATGTCGGAACAGATTTGTCTGTGGGGTTGAATTCTTCCATGGTTGGCCAAAAATCACCAATTGGGTCTAGTGGGGACGAAGCCATCAGTTGCAAAAGGCCAAAAACTTGCCTTTCTTCACTGCCTGTCTTCCTTAAGCCATGTTCAAAAGACAGGCTCCTGTCTTTCCAATCTGCAGAAATTGTCCTTGGACATAAGCCTGGAATGGAAGACCTGGATCTTGAACTCACGCTGGGGAAACCACAGAAAGTTAAGTAGCATATAGTACAGACAGTGAAAGCTGTATTTAGTGTGTCAGTGCTGGTTGCAATTCTCCTTCTTTTAATCTTTATCTTGTTTTTTGTTCCATTGGGTTGATAGGAAGCAGCCAAGAACCCTTCCTTTCCCTAACTAATCTGAAGATTCTGAATAGAATGATAAGGTTCACCTACTGGAAATGTTTGAATACTAATTCTATATCTGATTTTCATGTTATCTTTTTCTTATAGATGTAGAATTGTTTTTGCTCCTCTTTTTGAGCTTGAAATTATCAGTACGGTAACTGCATGCAGTTCCATTGAAGGTAAAAGGCAAAGAAAGAAGCAACACTACAACTTTTTCACGGATATCTAAACTCTTCAAAACTATATACACTACCTCATTGTAATCAAATTGGATAAACTCCTGTGAATTAGTTGGAAATGAGAAATGAACATGACTATAAGCTAGGGTTTCTGAATGAAGGTTAATGCCAGAAAATGACAAATATTAGATCACTTTCAGATAAACCCAAGTTGAAATTCTTTAATAAGGAACCCAAGTGAAGTACTTATTACAGAGCTTGTAAGAATTTCCTTGTTCTCTTGCTTGTTTCAACTACAGTTCACTAGGTTACAAATTTGAGGTCCTCAGTTAACTGCAAGTATTGTCACCAATCAGAGAAAATAAATACAGGAGGCCAATTTGACAGTAGTGTATTAAAGGGTTGAAGAACCGGCAGTAACTGGCACTTAGAAGTCACTTCATCCACATATACATTCCAGAGAACTAACAGTAAGTGACATACATAAGGCTGCCAAAAATGAATAACCTTTTTACCTGCACTCGTTACTTTAATCTTTTTATTTTTTAAACATTAATTATTTTTCTTACTATATTTTTATTATTATAAGATAAAAAATTAATTTTTATTTAAAGTAAGTATTATTTTATTAATTTTTTAATAAAAATAATTTTAAATTCATACCTTTTATTTAAGATTAAGACAAAACCGGTTTATCATTATGTAAGCAAATATTATTAGTTATTACTACTCTACTCTGCTAATCATTTACCTACTTACTTTACCTCCCCATAAATTCTAAACGGAGAAATGTTTCCGGAGATAAACGTTTTAGGAGAGAAAAAAAATATAAAGAAAATTGTGAAAAATTATATATAAAATTTTTAAATATAGGTATCATTACTCTTCTAGATGCATGTATTCTTTTCCACGTCCTTCTCTCTAGCGCTTCCAAAATTCCATTCAACACGGAATCAAATTGAAATGTATAACAAAAGACAACAAAACATTTATTTAATTTAGCAGATAGAGAGGACAGCATCACGTCATTGGCTCTATTAACGCGTCTTTGTTTTTACTCTTGGTACGATATACCCACGTTGTTACACTTCTTCTATTGCACTTCGATTGCCATATGGCCCCCGAGAAGCACCTAGGAGCCTAAAAGGGTCCCATATTTTCCCATAAGTTTCGAAGCCCGAGACGTGTCTGATTATGGTAATGTAAAAACAGTATTAGCCACCTTACCATGATACCGACGGTTCCTCCAGAATACACGGCGATGTCACAGTCTCTCTATTTTTCAAACCTTTCTTTGTAAGGAAAATTGATGAAACATCGCTTTTGACTTAATGTTGTTTGCAGTTTGCAGAGAGAAACAACAGAGCCATTGCTGTATATCAAGGGGGATTCCTGCTACCCTTACACAATATTTTTCCCACTGTGGGCTGAATCTATATTGCTTTACCTTCCTTTCACTTAGTAATAGGAGAAAGCTAGCAATTTTCAAGGTGAGAAAAACAGGGGGTTAGTTACTTCCGTTGCTATTAGACTGCAGCTTACTATGCAGGGGAAGTAGTTGGTTCATGGGTGATTTTCATTAATGCTGAAGTTAGCAAGCTTGTAGCAATGCCTGATTCTTGCCGCATGTTTTGTTTAACCTGCTGATATAGGCAAAGAGATCACATGGGCATGATGTGTGTGCCTCTGTTCTGTGTTTCTTCCGGGGTGTTTATTGTTGAAAGAATTCAGGTATGAGAATGAGGATATGTTTTTTGGTTTACCAAGCTTCTGCTCTCTGTTGGGATGCTTTAGTACACGGTCCAATTTCCAATAGCAGAATTTTAATAAACCTTTGTTAAAGAGGTAATTCAAGATCCGAACCTTTTGATTAGAGGATAAAATAGAAGTGAGTTTACTTGTAAGGTCCGTCATAATTAGCAAATAATTAAGTGTTGTTTTGGGTTTTGTTTTAAGTTCAATCTAAATTATATTTATGAAAAAAATTTTATTAAAAAAAATAAAATATATTTCGATAATTTTTATATTTTAAAAGAAGAGATATAATGAATTTACTTAAAAATAAGTAAAATTAATGCATTACACCTAAACTTTTTTTAAAAATAATAATTTTAAACTCAAACTTATGACTTGAAATTAGAATAAAATAAGCTTAATGTATTACACCTTTAAAGTGCCGATAGCCAACTTTCCCTTTGATATATACAGGGTGTATTTGTGAGAATTCTTTCTTGCGATTTGTTGGAGCTTAAGATTGAAGTTGAGAATTCAGAGCAGTTTGACAAATGCAGCTTCCTAGCACGTGTGTGTCTGGACATTAGGGAGTAATTCTAGCTTTAATTAGTGAAAACAACCATACAGACATTTTGTCATGCAATTAATCTGCCTGTTGGTAGTGAAAGACCCTTTGACAAGTGACACTTCACGAGCTCAATCTCATTCGTACGTTTTCTCCTGTCACTTCCCAGAAAACTCAAATAGGTTGCAATACCATGTTCCCCTCGGAGAAATCTGGGTCCATTTCTTATTCTTTGGGGTACTCTACATGCACGTGGCGGTATCCCTAATAATAAAGAAAGTGACCCCTGGTATAGGTTTTGCTGGTAGATAGATACCTATATGATGCGCCACATGAATTTAAAAAATTAAAAAAAAAAAAACGTTCTGGGTAATCACAATCAGGGCAGTCACCATTCACCCCAAGTCAAAGACCCCCTTTTGTTTATGCAAAAGTCTCATAGGATTCGTTGAACTAGAGTTGGGTTTCCAAAATGTGTTCCTTATTAGACATAAACAACATCTATAATTATATCAACACTTTAATAATACAATAATATTTAATATTATTTAAAATTTTTTTCTTTAATATTTTAGACAAATTTTATTATTTTTTGAAATTGTCAATTTTTATATGAACCGTTTGACTTATTTAAAATTATTTTAAAAGTTAAAGGTTAGATTAAAAACATTTTACTCAAAAATTTAAAATTTTTTAACCTAATTTGGAATAGCTCAGGACCAATAGGAGTTGGCCTGATTGATCTAAGGTCAATCTGTCAATTTTTTTTTTAATTTTTTTTGGTTCAACTCTCTTTTCACTCCAACTATTTCTCTTTTCTCTCAACCGGGTTGATTCTTTTCTTTGCTTTAGTCTTATCTACAATATTGGACATATTGAATATTCACAGTGCCAAACTAGTGAGGCTAATCATGTTTTTTTTAGAAAATGGTATTTTTTGAATATTAGGAAAGGGAATTATTTACTTTCGTCTTTCATGATTTCATTCTATTTGATTTGTGCTGTTGATGGGTTGTGTTTTCCATACATTTAATGAGAAGTGGATATTTTGTTTTCTCTTACTACTTGTAAGATATTCATTTTTTGAACTTTTTTAATATTTAGTGCATGCTCAGTGAAATTTAATTACTATGAGCATTGTAATCTACATGCATCAATTTGGTACTAGTTGGGAATTCATAGCAAAATTGTTATGGATGTTGGATCTTTTTATTTTTCATTAGCTGTCTATTTTATGGTATCTAACACTAAAGATATTTCAATTTTCTTCTTGTTCTTTACTATTTTGAATGAATGCAAATAATTATTAATTTCATTTAGTCTAATATAAAAAAGATTTATGAGTTTTTAACTAATTTAGAAATTTAGAATATAAAAGTTTATATTAATTTGCAATTCATATTTAAATTCAAGTTTATATTCAAATTTATATTTAGGTACAGATTCAAGGTTAGCCAACAAAATTAGCCTATTTAACTATTAATTTTATAGAGTTAGAATTAGAATCAATTTTTTTTTGCTTTAAAAAATTTGAACTTTTTTTTTTTAACTTGAATTGAATAAGCTCGAAACTAAACTAAGCTAACTTGTTTCAAAGCTCTGTTGCTTCCATTCTCATTAACTATCATGAATTTTATAACAAATTCGTGATAAATTATTATGCAAGAGTAAATTTTTTTGTTTCAAAAATGTGATTTAATAAGATATAAATTGAGAGACTATTTGGAGAATTGACTCCAAATATGAAGGAAGCATACTATCAACAAGACCTGATATTCTAGAAGCAAAAAACAGGAATAATTACTTTTGTTATATGTGAAGATAATCAAATTGAAAAATTAATATATGGTATTAGACAAAGAAAATAACAATTCAAAATAGTTATTTCACAAATATATTATATTCAAAAAATTATTTTGAAAGTTATTTTTCTTACATTTTTTTTGAATTTTTTTTATCACTCTCCCTTGTTGAATTTTTTAAGTCACAAATAAGAGAGAAAATATTATATGAATATTCATTTATTAGTAGTAACAACAATTAAAAAAAACATTAAATCTAATCCTATTCATTTTTTTTTTGGCTTTGGTATATTATTATATGTTAGTATATTTTTTTTAACATCTAAAAAATATTATTTTAAATTATGTTATTTTTATAAATAAAATTATACTTAACTCTCATTTAAAAAATTTAAATTATAAATTTATTACTTTTCATAAATAAAATTGCAAAACACATCAAATTTAATGACAATTATCCCTTAAATAAGAGTTTAAGACTATCATATTGAATAAGAGTACTTTTGCTCCTATATGTTTTAAATTATTTAAAAAAAATCCTATTGACCAAAAGTTATGAGATTAAGCGTAATTTTGCTCCTATATTTTGGGTCTGATTATGTCTCCCTTGATGTGCCAGCAGTGACGACAATGAGTCGTGGAAAAAAGCAGCTCCTTTTCGTTGGGCCCATGTGGAGTTTTAGAAGGTAGTAATCGGGCCTCAAGGTTTGTACATTGTATCGGGTATGTGCCGAAAATGGTAAACAAAGGCGCACTCGCAGGGTAAGTTTACGCCCAATCACTTACGACATCCTTTTAATCCGTTTCTCATTGTATCTGAGTGTGTGCGTATGTGTGAGTGGCTTTAACAAAGTTCTAAGCAAACAACAATGGCGAATCCAGAGAGCAGTGTCAGAGGCTCAAGATGGTCGCTCAAGGGAATGACTGCTCTAGTCACTGGTGGCACTCGTGGAATTGGGTTCGGATTTTCTACTCTCTTTTCTTTCTCTCGATAATTTTCTCCCCGTTTCCGCTTCATTTCGTTGAATTGTGTCTCTGTCTTTTATCTGAATTCCTGTTGATTACTGGACATTAACGTTATTTTCGACGTTCTGGGAGCTCTTAAAACCATTTCAAGTTAAGTTCTTTTTGTTCAATTTGTGGGATATGGTGTTCAGGCACGCCGTGGTGGAGGAACTGGCCGAGTTTGGTGCGGCTGTATACACTTGTTCAAGGAATGAAGCGGAGCTTAATAAATGCTTAAAGGAGTGGCAAGATAAGGGGTTTATGGTTTTTGGGTCTGTTTGTGATGCGTCTTCTCGTGAACAGAGAGAGAAGCTTATTGAACAAGTGGCTTCTGCCTTCAACGGCAAGCTAAACATACTTGTAAGTCCTTTCCTACTTGCAAAATGCACATACAAGTTCTCTTTATCTTTGTTTTCTCCTGTGCAAATTTGTTCTTTACGGCACTTCCACCAAAGGGGAAGGGATTTTTTTTTTTTTTCTTTGTAATTTTTCTTATTTGATAATTGAGGAGTTCCTGGGATGAAGAATAAGTAAATTGAAAGGGGCATTCATAATAACTAACAGTGTTGTACACATGTCGCACAAAAGAAGAGAGTGGGGACACGTGAAATAAGCTTGTGCTTTGCTTCTAAGATGTAAGTGTGTATGTGCAAATGGTGCTTATATAGAAATGGAGTTGAGCTACCAAATCACATAAGTAGAGTTCTGTTGAGTTCACAAATTCTTCAGCTTGATTACTGTTATACTTCTGCTTTTGTGGCTGAAGTTCTTCAAGATATCTAAAGATATGGACGGTTCAAAGTTGTTTGGTGGGACAAGTGTTGAAATTTGTGATCTAGTAATATATATTGTTTATCATGAGAATATTTGGAAGTATTAGAGTTCATGTTAAATTTAGTCAAGTTCAGGTTGTGAGCATAAGGTGGCTTGGGTTGCCAAACCCTTTAATGGAAGAGGCAGCAAAGGAGAGCAGCCACTTTTTTTTTATGTGAGGGAGACATTTCAAAATAAAAATTAGTATAAATAAAGATATGACAAAAACAAACTTAAATGCAAACTAGAGGAGTCTTCATCACAGAAACAAGATCTCCTCCAAGAGCTCTTGAACCTGTAATATGAGCTTCTGATCTTTTCCCTCGCACCTCACATGCATGGCAACCCCTACAGACTTAATTGAATGGCACTTTTTTTTAAAATATACGCATGTCCTTGTTTTTCTTCTGTTTTTAAATTCAAGTAGGCATAATAGCCTCAAAAGTGCCTCTGAGATAGACACCCATTGGCTGAAAGTTTGTTCAAATGGTAAACGGGTAATAGCTGTCTTATTTTTCTTATAATCAAAGAGGTGGCAGCTTCATATGCCTTGTGCCTCAGGCAGCATCAGCCAGAGGCAAGCATATTAGCCTTGCATTTATGTTGTCACATGTCAAGCCTCTAGGTGGGTGCATTAGATGCATTTTACAACATGGTGAAATTCTAGTAAGATTTTATGATCCCTCTTAAGGATATGTTTTGATGCACATTGAGGCTTGAGATGTGGAGCATTGTGGAACTTTAAAACATTCATTTTCAGCGTGCAATAGTACATTTAGGTACAAAATTCGGATGTTATTTAAAGTATAATAGCACATGCCTTAAGATATAAAAACTTAGTTTGGAATCAAAGAGCTATGAAATTAAAAGATGGTTCAAGAAGCCGCAGGTACCATGTTTTGTTTCGGCTATTTGAAAACCAAAAATTTCAAAACATATGTTCCTGGCTACCTACAATCACCATGATTTAGCTCTGTGCAAGTGGAGGATGACACTCAAGAGTAGGAGCTTTACCATCAACTCTTTTGTTTATGTTAGAGTTGGTAATAATAAGCTTGAGCCTTGTACTAGAGCTACTGTATTGCTCTTATACTATCATGATCAATTCTAGTATATATATATATATATATACACATATTGGTAACACTCATTGGGTACAGCTTACACAAAAATAACTCTTCCTTTTTCTTTCTTTCTCTCTTCTAACATGGTGTTAGATCCACAATTTCCCTAATTTTTTCAGAAAACCCTAAGTCCCTTATTTTCCGTCCTAACTTCAAATTCCCTAAACCTAACCCCTAATCTCTGCCTTGAAACCCTTATTTTGAGTGTTACTCATGAATTTTGCCTTTGGGTGATTGAAAGAAGCCACAATTTGATGGTTTGGGCGACTTGAAGAGTCGCATGAACAGTAACAGTGCCGGAGGCTGCGATTTGTGGTCAGAGGCGCGACTTAAGGTCGTGACTCGGCCTGGTTAGGTGATGGCAGCATGTGACCCAACGGTGGGGAGGTGCAAAGTGGCAGCCTGAGGTGGCAATGCGTGATTCCGGTGCGATTTGTAGTCACAAATGCGCGTTTTGAGCGCGATTTGTGGTTTTTCATTGTGATTTTGCTCTCCTCTGCTTGGGTTGCATAGTTTGGACCCCATCCAGCATGGATTGTGTAATTTGGAGGCCTTGCTACATGTTTTGGAGCTTCGGGTAATGTGGGTTTTTCGATTTGAAGTGTTCTTAGTCTTGGTTGGGCACTTGGGAGTGCTGTAGAAAGCATGCCTCTGTTTGCTGATGAGATTGTTCTATTTTTTTTTGCATTTGTCTCATTATTGGGTATTTTGTGTTCTAGGTGTGATTTGGTATCATGGCTGAAGGTGACCCCTATTCCTCTGGTTTTCCTTGAGCCAATGTGAATGTCTAAAGCCCCAAAAATGTTGCGTTGGAAGGTATTATCTAGTTAGGGAATGTGTCATGTGTGATTGTAGTGAGAGGGTATTTCTGTAATTGTATTATTTAGTTCCTCTATAAATAGAGGCTTAAGGGTTATGCTATGTAAGTAAGCCATTTTATAAAACCCTAATTGCTGACCTCTATCTCTCTTTCCCTCTCTTTGCATTCTTTCTCTCTAAAATTCAACATGGTATCAGAGCAAAGGTACCTTAATTCTCAATTTTTGTAAACTCCTCTTTGAAAACCCTAATCACCAAATTTCCAATACCCTAAATGAAACGCTGGCCCTAATTTCTTCACCTTTACTAACCGATTCTTAGGCTTCTCTATTGCTCTCTGTGTTCTGCATTGTGTGGCAGTAAGTGCCATGTTTTGATGCTTGGGGCGACCTAGAAGGTCGCATCTATAGTTAGAGCGCGATTTCACCTGCTGGAGAGGGAGGCAGGGCCCGATTTCGTGCGACCCATTGGTTGGGCGACAATACCATCTCAATTTCAAAGGCAGAACGCTGTGACTTGGTGATTTGTAGCCCCCTGTGGTGGCAAAACAGCGAGTTGGCACAATTTCCAGTGTGGTTTGACCTGGTTGGCGCAATTTCCAGTGTGATTTGACCTTGTAGCAACTGGTGGGGTGAGAGAGGCATGAATTTTGGTAGAGTGAGAAAGCTTTCAATTCAAGTGAGAGATTTGAGAGTCAAGTGAAGTGCATGCATTCTTGTTTCCTTCACTTGAGGTTGCAGCGAAACTACAACAATACTGAAGCTCCAAGCTCGCCACGTTTGTTCACAGGATGATGACGGTGTTTTACACCAAGCAGAGATATCAACCTGCCAAGTAGTTTTTGGGTTCTCCTTCCTCGTTCGACTTTAATACTTCAACCTTTCTCTCCTCTGAGAATCTCTCTTCCAGATATTGGTCAACATGGGAAACAACTCTAATGCGGTTGTATTGTGTCTCTTTCTGTTGATGCTGTTGCTTTCTTTAGTATCCTCTACACCTTCTGGATCATCTTGCTGTGGTGGTAACTCTCTTCTGACCCTCATTGCAATGTGGGGTGTACTTATGGGCCTTACTTTGTAAGGCAGTCCTGTATGTCTTAAGAAAATTTGGTGTGAGCTAGTTTAGTTTCTTTCAAGTGTAATACTTATTTGGGTATTTCAAAAAAAAAAAAATGGAAATACGGAATTTGTGTTCAAAGCATAGATCATCTTGGTTGTGTTTGGGATGCAAAATTTTGGGAAAATGGAGATGAACGAATCTGTCCTTGGAGGTTCTGATTTGTTGGGGCAAGCAGAAAAATCATTTTGAGAGATTAGCTATTGGACATGGTTAGATCTTTTAATCTGCTTGAAGCAGTGTCAGAATTTAATTTTATAATTTTATTGGCAAATTCATCTATGGTGCTGGATAAATGCATGGAATCCTTAGTTGGTAGGCTGGTATTGGTCAATGAAACAAGTCCATGCCCATCTACTTGTTCTGTAGACAGTTCTGGGTTCTGTTTTTTCATGTGACTCTAAAAGCACCGAGAGTGTAAAGACAAGTTTTTCTTGTTCAACATGGTGGTTGGAAGATCTTCTATTTTGAGTCCCTTGTTGGCTGAAGTGTTGGTGAAGTCTATGCTTTCACGATCTGCTTGTAGAGAAGCAAGGTGTACATGATGTTGTTAATGTTGTTTGAGCTGGATCAGCAACTGTTGCAGCATTTGGTTTAATAATGCAGGGATAATAGCTGTTTGGCTACTGATTTGGTACTATTAGAAAGTTGTTTAGTTGCTGTTGGTTCACAACCTTCTTGTTGTTAGTGTGTGAAGTGATGAGGTGTGAGTAAGATGGCTTGAGTTGTGTTTCCTTTGTTTTGTGTATTGTTGATCTGGGGTGTTTAATTTGTAACAAGCTAAAAGCTAAGTTAGCTTTTAGCTAGCGGGGGAGTGATATCTTTGCTTGGTGTTGTTTGGCTATTGGGATCCTTGTTTGGTGGTGTTGATTTGATGCTACAATGAGCACAATTGGAGTGCAACTTCGTTGATAGCTTGGTGGTGTGAATTTGGTATGTTGACTGTCTAATCGAAGGTGTTGGAAGTTGTTTGGGAAGACTAGTCAAAGAAGGTTGAGGGAGCAGCTCAAAAGAAGTTAGCAGAAGACTTCTTGGGTTTATGTATGTTGAGGAAGCAGCTCAAGAGAAGTTGGTAGAAGATTTCTTGGGGTTGTGTCAATAGGTGATGATATGTTGCCAAGGAAAACAGCTAAGAGAAGGTCAAGGGAGCAGCTCAGGAGTAGTTGGCAAAAGATTTCAGGGAGTTGTGTTTGCTAAGGACATCAATCACATGTTGTGGTTTATGGAGCTTAGTGCTCAAGGGAAGTTGCTTGCTTGTTGCTGCACATTGTTAGCTTCTTACGAGTGTGGTTTGTTGAAAGTGTCAAATGATTGTTCTTTTTGTCGAGTTAAAAGTATAGTGGTTTATGATCTGTAACAAGCTCAAATTTTTGTAAGTTTTAGCTTGAGGGGGAGTGTTGGAAGGTATTATCTAGTTAGGGAATGTGTCATGTGTGTGATTGTAGTGTGAGGGTGTTTTTGTAATTGTATTAGTTAGTTCCTTTATAAATAGAGGCTTAGGGGTTATGCTGTGTAAGTAAGCCATTTTATGAAATCCTAATTTCTGACCTCCATTTCTCTCTTTCCCTCTCTTTGCATTCTTTCTCTCTAAAATTCAACATGTTGAGGTGAAACACGGTGATTAGACTCTGTTCTTTGACATTATTGCAGCAGTGGCAAAAATTCTTGATCGGAAGTTAGACAATGATGGGCAGCAATATCTATCTTGGAAGAAAGCCATTAACATTTTCTTTGGTGGGATTGGAAAGCAGGGTTATCTCACTAATATGTTGCCAACTAGTGCTGCTAGAATGAGGTGGATAATGGAGAACAAGTAATTGTTCCATCTTTTCTTCTATACACTTGATAGTGAGGTCCAAAATAACACCAACTATTGCGGAATAGTGAAGGAGTTGTGGGAGTTCCTAGAGGAAGTGTACTCGAGTAAAGATAATTTGACGTAGCTATACGCTTTATGTCAAAAGCTCTTTCATCTAGATGGGGAAGGAAAATCCCTATCCTAGATGTTTACCAAGTTTAATTAGACTTTTGAACAATGGAAGAGTCTCATGCCTATTTCTAGTGATGTTGTAGCCATGCAAACATAGTGTTAGCAGTAAGAGGCATTGTGCTTCTTATTGATATTACCTTTGGAATTGAGCACAGCTTTCTAGCAGATTTTATTGGGATTTGATTCTCTAACAATGTAGGGGTTTACTTTCACCTTCTTTGTGTATCTAGAAACTTGCTTAGCCATCTGCAATTGAGTCATATACTATTGTGAGCTTTACTACAGGGGAGGGGCGATGGCCGTAGAGGTGGTAGAGGTCGAGATTGAGTGTCTGGTGGACATAGTGAACTAGAGGGAGGACAAGGAGAGTCAGGAAGAGAAGGACGTGGTAATAGTCTTAGTTACATTGAGTGTCACTATTGCCATGAGTTTGACCATTTCAAGAAAAATTGCCTCAAGCTGCAAGGGGAGAGATACTCTCAATTATCCCAATCTACCCACATTGCCTCTACAAACATAGACTCTAGATCTGGCACTACCCGGATGATTGTTATGATTGAGGATGAGTTTGCTAGAACAGCCAGTTCTAAGTTTCCTAGCCATCTGCTCCTCTTGCCGCTCTAGCCCAAATAGGTAATTCTGTTGCATGTCTCTCTGATTCTCCTTCAAAATGGGTGATTGATTTTGGGGCTACAGATCATATGATGGGAACCTCAGGTAATTTATCATCCTTTCAATCTTTCACTAGTTCATCTCATGTCACTTTAGCATATGGGTCCACCACTCTTATTGTTGGGAATGACTCTGTTAATGTCTCCTTAGATATTACTTTGTCTAATATTCTATGCTTGTTTAAGTTCTCTTTTAATTTATCTTTTAGTCAACTCACTCAGACTTATAATTGTGGAGTCTACTTCTTTCCTGATCATTGCATTTTTCAGGATCTTTTGATGAAAAGGATTTTTGGTAGAGAATATGAGTCTTATGGGCTATATGTGCTTGGCGATTAGATTGCTCATTTGATAGTTGCTGTTGCTATGTCACCGCTGCAACTTCATTATTGGCTAGGCCATCCATCCTTGGAGTCTCTAAAAAGATTGTCCTAATTTACAATCTGCTTTGTGAGTCATGTCAATTTGCCAAACAATGTTATAATGGGTTGCATCCTCATTTGAATTCGTTCATTTTGATATTTGGGGTCTGTGACTGATGTGTCTAGATTTTGTTTCAGATATTTTATCACATTTATGGATAATTATTCCAAGATGACCTAGCTTTATTTTATGAAAAATAGATTAGAATTGTTTTCCATCTTCTATGCATTTCATGCTGAAGTTAAGAATTAATTTAATACCTCGATTAAAAATTTGCACAATGACAATGCTAAAGAGTACTCTCCTACACAATTTTTCTCTTATTTAGTGGAACAAGGTATGTTGCATCAGTGCTCTTGCCTTGCTACCCCTTAACAGATGGCATTGTTGAAAGAAAAAAGCTATTTGTTGGAAGTGTCACATGTGCTCCTGTTTACCATGAAAGTGCCAAAGATGTTTTAGGTTGATGTTGTTTTCACAGCTTGCTTTTTGATCAATCACATACTTTCCTCCATATTTTGTGGTAAAATTCCTTTCTTTACACTATTTCCATCATCTTTATTGTTTCTTTTTCCTCTATGTGATTTTGAGTGTACTTGCTTTGTTGAGGATCTATGTCCACAAGTGTTTAAACTCAACCCTCAGTCACTCGAATATGCCTTCCCTAGTTACGCTCGCAATCAAAAAATGTATTACTATTATGCTCTTAACTTGGGTCTTTGCTGCCGTTAGCTTCTTTGAGCCCCAATATTTTTTTGTTACACCCATTAAGACCCTCACTACTCAGTCTTCCCCTGGCGTCGATGAGTTTTTCTTGGTTGCCTCTCCTCACTTCGAGTCTCATGATATTTCTATGGTTCCCGATCCTAGTCTTCCTATTAGACCTCCTTTGATATAGGTGTATTCTTGCAAAGTACCTCTAGCTTCGGATTGAGTCCCTAGCATGATGCTTGCTCCAAACTCTCATTCACTAGTTTCTTTGCCAAATAATCAACCTTTTGATTTGGATCTTTCCATTGCCCACCACAAAGGTACTCGATCTTGTACCTTACCAAGTAATCGTGTCCCTTACCCATTAGCTTCAATTGTTTCATATAACTCCTTACTTGTTTTCTCTCAGTCCTTTCTGGCTTCCCTAAACTCTATTACTATTCCTAAGACTCTAGCAAAGGCTCTAGGTTAGTTTGGGAGACAGGCTATAATGGATGATAAGATGGAGGCTCTTGAACAAAATAAAATTTGGGACATTGTTTTTTTACCTCCTAGGAAATTTGCTATTGGTTGTAAGTGGGTCTTTTGGGTTAAAGTCAATTTGAATGGTTTGGTTGTTAGTCTCAAGGCACGTCTTTTTGTAAAGAGGTATGCTCAGACATATGGGCTGGATTATTCCGAGACTTTTTTGCCTGTAGCTAAGATAACATCAATTTGACCACTTAACTCTTTGGTAGCTTTTAATCATTGGGCTTCTCATTAGCTTCATATGAAGAATGCATTCTTATATGGTGATCTAAAGGAAGAGGTCTACATGGAGCAACCATATTACTCAAGGGGAGAAGGGATAGGTTTGTTGACTAAAGAAGTTCTTGTATGGACTCAAACAATCCTCTCGAGCCTTCAATATTTTCTAGATATAGAAGTGGTTAAGAGTCATAAAGGAGTCTTGTGGTTACAAAGGAAGGATATTCTGGACATGTTGAGTGAAACAGGCCTCTTGGGTGTTAAGCCGTGCGACACACCTATGATTTTTAATGTTAATTTGGGACTGGAAGATGGAGAGCTACTAGAGGAACCAGAATAGTATAGGTGACTGGTGGGAAAACTGAACTACCTGGCTATCATAAGACTAGATGTTGCTTTCTCAGTGAGTGTAGTTAGTCAATTCATGGCCACCCCAATGACTTTCTATTGGGAAGTTGTTATGCATATATTAAAGTACTTGAAGAAGTCACCAGGATCTAGCTTACTCTATCAAAGCCATGGTCACTGTAGGGTGGAGGGGTTTTTAGTTATAAATTGGGTTGGTTGTCCTATAGATCAAAGATCCATTTCAAGGTACTGTGTCTTTGTAGGAGGGAATCTAGTGTCGTAGAAAAGTAAGAAACAAATAGTTGTCTCTCGCTCTAGTGTTGAGTTAAAATATTGAGTTATGACACATGTCACGGCTGAATTAGTTTGAATCTCATACTTGCTCCATGAGCTTGGCATGGAGTGTCTTGAGAATTTGGAGCTATGGTGCGATAATTGGGTAATCACACATATCACCACAAATTCAGTTTTCCATGAAAGAATCAAGTATGTTGAGGTGGACTACCATTTTGAGACAAACTTGAGGAGGGGGTTATCAGTCTGAAACATGTTAGAATAGGAGACCAACTAGTAGATTTCTTTACTAAGTCCCTTCTAAGAAAGTAGGTTGAATATAATTGTAACAAGTTGGCCATCATTAATATATATGCTTCAGCTTGAAGGAGAGCGTTAGAGTTAGTAATAATGAGCCTGGGCCTTGTACTAAAGCTAGTGTATTGCTCGTATACTATCGTAATCAGTTCTAGTATATATACATGTTAGTAACTCTCATTGGGTACAGCTTACATAGAAATAACTCTTCCTTTCTCTTTTTCTCTCTCTTCTAACAGTTTATATTAGATGAGTTTACTAGTTTTATTAGAGTTCAATCTTAAATATTATAGTCAAACATTGTTTTTTTTTTTTTGGGTGGGGGAGGAGTGGTAAGGTATTCAAACATGGTTTTACCATGCTGCATGGATTATATGATCCACCTGTAGATAATATGATAGTTATTAGATGAAATTTAATGGTGCTGGTGAATACAGTTGTACTTCAGATTTTTTCAAGTTACATGCACACAATTTGCCATTAGTTGATTGGCATTTCACCCAGTCAATACCAGGTAATGGACATTAGTTTTAATATCTGAAAAATATTATTAATTGAATCAATGAGATATACGAACTTGCAATTTTTATTTTATTAGATAATGTTTTTATTAAAATTTTGAAAGTATAAATGTTAAAATTGTTCTTATTAAAAGTATAAATTGTTAGAATTCTATGGCGTCGTTTAATCTATATAACTGACTTTACTTAATGGGATAAGACTCTGTTTGTTGTTGTTGTTGTTTCTCTTAAAAGAGTGACTTTGATCATTAGCACTTTTCACAGAGTTCTGTTTTTCTGTAAAATTGGAAATTGTAATGCTTCATCTTGTGGGCCTAGGTAAACAATGTTGGCACAAACGCAAGGAAACCAACAATTGAGTATACTGCTGAGGAATATTCAAAACTGATGACTACTAACTTGGATGCAACGTACCATTTATGTCAACTTGCTCATTCTCTTCTCAAAGCTTCTGGAAATGGCAGCATTGTGTTCATTTCCTCTGTTGCAGGTCTCACACATGTGGGTTCTGGAGCCATTTATGCTGCAAGTAAAGGTGAGGTGATCGAATTATTAGATGTTATTCTTTACTCAAATATGTTAAATGACAAATAATTCTGATAGATCTGGC
Organism: Dicorynia guianensis; assembly: GCA_037013595.1. Lineage (NCBI taxonomy): Eukaryota > Viridiplantae > Streptophyta > Magnoliopsida > Fabales > Fabaceae > Dicorynia > Dicorynia guianensis. The sequence continues at coordinate 13,766,523 of JASUAB010000002.1, read as the reverse complement.
TTAAAAGGATGCTTCTTCTTCTTTTTTTCTTTTTTTTTTTTTTTTTCCAGCTGCAATCAATCAGCTAACCAAATATCTTGCTTGTGAATGGGCAAAAGACAACATAAGGAGCAACTGTGTTGCACCCTGGTATACAAAAACCTCACTCGTGGAACATGTAATGATCCTGCATCCTGTCTATTGATGTGAATTAGTTTTGGATTCAACATATTATCTTTTTTTTTTCTTTTTATCTATACCCTGATATGGAGATTTTTTTAAAAGAAATCTACATTAACATATAGAAGAGTAGACTTGGCTGGAACACAGATTTAATCTGTCATTATTTAATACAATGGAATGTATGTTTCTATCTTGTCAACATTGCCTTCACTATCGTTGCCAGTCAAATATTTCTGCAAAAACTCAATATAACTGCTTTTTGAAGTTTGTATTCCTGCCCTCCTTCCTAAAATCATCAGGAATGTCGGAGTATTCAGATAAGAAGTGAGTGTCTAACTGTGTCTGTAATTTTATGAGCTTTTAAATTTTAATAAGAAATTTTATTTTCCTAATATATGGGGATGGCTTGTATACATTCTACTATATTTTTGTTATTGTTTATTGTTCATATCTAGTTGTTGGCAGAAAAAGTTATGTGATTTATATGCCTTAGCACTAACAAAGTTGCTAGCAACAGGGTCAAATGATAATGGAAAATAATAAGCAAATTAAAAAAATTATAACTGAGGGATTGACCCATTTTTGGCAAAACTTGGAGGATAATTGATGGTGTATCCCCTTCTTGGTAATCATTTGCTGCATAATATCATTTAAGTATGATTATTGGCTGGCCTACTTGGCAAAACAATGCAGCCTGATCCATCTTGCAGCCTTTCGTTGCCTTCCTTTTGTTTTGAAAGAAAAAAAAAATGCTTGCTAAGTCTTTGTAATTTAAGTATGCACAAGAAATTCGTACAGATTGTCAATTCTAAGAAGTGTCCTTTTTTATGATTAAAATATAGTGCAAGAAAGAAAAATTAGGTGCTTTTTGCTTTAAAGCTAAACGAAAATTATGTGGATCATTAATTTGTTGATTGGAATTTTCTATTTAACAAGATTGTCAATTTCTAATTGGCTTTATCCTGGACTATGGTCTATATGTCTAAAGAAAGTAGAGATTTCTTTTGATGCACTGTAGTGGTTACTTCATGGTGCAATTGTAGCTGTAGGTGTATAAAATATGCGTTTTCAAATTATAAGAAAAATAAGTAAGTGATGATCATCAGTTTTTTGAGGGAAGCATGGTAAATATAGATAGATATAAATAATAGTTGAAAACATTAAGACCCCAGGCCCTGGTTTAACCTCCTAGTAATTCTGCCTGCCCTTGGGTAGTTTTTTTTCCCCCTAATGATGGCATTTAAGAAATTATTTCCTGTTAGATTAAAATCTGCCTCTGCCATAATATTCCTAAAGAAGCTTTAGTCTAGATATGATGGGCTCGGGAGGTCTCTTGAAAGATGATTTTTAACACTTTATAAGGCAAAGTCTTGCAAGATGGACTTGTGCTTTGAGTTATGAAGAGCTGGTGCTGCAACTTCCTTACTGGATTTGGATTCGTTCATTTGTGGAATGCTAGGGCTGTATCTGTTTTTGAAGGGCTTTCTGCTAACATACCCTTGCTTTATAAAATGCTGCAATCTAATTTTTACATATTTGTGTTTGTATATCAAATTGATCTGTGTCACAAAATTTCAGATGATAGCATGTCTCTATAACTATGTTTCTAATTGTTAATGTTTCTGGTAGTTGCTTGAAAACAAACAGTTTGTGAATGAGATACTATCTCGAACACCAGTTCACCGAATAGCTGAAGCACATGAGGTCTCATCCTTGGTTGCTTTCCTCTGCCTGCCTACTGCCTCCTACATCACTGGGCAGATTGTTTCTGTTGATGGAGGAGTGACTGTGAATGGATTTCAACCCAGCATGAGAATAAACTAAGCAGCAAGGTAATTAACGATGTTAAACACCAAATGCAACGCAGCTGTTTAGATGTAGTTAAGCTAAATGAGAGGATGGAGGGTGGGTTCTCTCTTCCTCAGAGACTATGACCCGTCATAAGGGGGGAATGCATGCACTCCTAAAATTCGATTTTCAGTAGCATTCCTTGGTGCATGGTGATAATGCTACACGATTGTCTTTTGGAAATTAGAGATTTACAATGATAATAGAAAATTTACTTTTATTATCTTATTTTTACATGAAGTTCACAATTAATAGGTATGGATTTTTAGATTTGCTAAGTCTCAGTTTAGTTGGGAGAATTTAATAAATTTAATAATTAAATTTTGGCAAATAAAGATTGTTTAAAAATAAGATTTAAGAATAGTAAAACTTTGTAGTTTTTTTTTTTTTTTTAAAGAAAAAAGAATAGTAGGACTCCAATGAAAAACCAGTGAATGTTAGTGGTTACCACCATCTTAAGGTTTATCTTTTTTACTACCACGTATGATGGATTTAAAATTTATGAAAATAATAGTCAACTATCATTCTCATAGAGTTTATTGAGTTTGAATATTTTCATAATTTTATTTATATTTAATTTTTAAAAATATAATTTATATTATTAAATTTATTAATTTTTATAAAATTATTTATAAATTTTAACAAAGATAAGAACAGATACTACACTTGATCTTAGCTAAAAGGCTGAGAAAGGTATTTTAACAAATTTAAAGATTTAAACCAAAAAGAATGGGTCTTATGAAAGATTGAAGGTGTGAAAATAATTTTTATTTTTGAATTTGTTACTGACATTTGTCATTTCCCTTTTACTATTCTCCTGTTCTTTTGAAATAAAAATCAAATTCACTAATACGAATGTATAGAATTGCACTTCTCTCCTCATTTATAAAATTAAACTCGTTTCCCCTTAATATGATATGATATTTTCGCAATATCCTTCTCTAGCATCCTAATTAGAGGTCCGTTCTCACAATTTTGGCTCCAACCTTCTAACTTCGTTAAAATTAGTGTAGAAAACTTGAGTTATGGATGACAAGATAATTGAAAAGAGGTAAATTAAAATTTTTTTACATTTGCTTTCTCGCTAAAAGGTAAAAGTGGAAAGTGGTATTTGAAAATTGACTTTAACTTCTAATTTAAATAAGGTTAGATTAATTTATTGGTTTTTATAGTTGTTCTCCAAATGTAATTTAGTCTTTATAATCCAAAATCAAATAAAACAATTTTTACAATTGCACAAAGTTGTGGATTTGTTTCTATTGTCAATTGTTGGCCTATTTTCGCACACTGTACTGACGGGAGTTTATGAGCTATGTAACTGGTTGTTCATGTAGTCAATATTTTTAAATTACTTTGTAGGTTTTTATAGTTTTTTGCTAACCAGTACCTTCAATTTAGTTCAAAATTTAAAATTTTAAATTCTTAAATTATAAAACTCAAACCCCAAACAACAAATTTCAAAATTTGAAACTCAAAACTTCAAAACTCAAATCCTAAAATTCTAAATTTCAAATCTAAAACTTGTAAATAAAAACGTCAAATACTGAAACTCAAAATTTCAAGTCTCAAAACTTGAAACTTAAATTTAAAACTTTAAACCTTAAACTCAAAATCTCAAACCTTGATTTTGGACTTTCAAGGTTTAGGTTAAGTTGAAAACCAAAGTTTAGGGATTCAACTTTGACATTTAGAATTTAAAGTTTAGAAGTTTAGGTTTTGATTATAAGGCTTGGGGTTTGAAATTTTAAATTTAGAGTTTAAGGTTTCGAATTAAAAATTTAAAGTTCAAGATATAAGGTTTTAAGTTTTAAATTTAATTTAAAATTTTGACTTTTAAAATTTGAGATATATAATTTAAAATTTAAGATTTTAAAATTTTAAAATTTAAGATTTTAAATTTGATATTTTAGATTTAGAACTGAATTGTAAAAATTGAATTAATAAGAACAAAAAATTATAAAGACCTATAAAATAATTTAACTGAAATATTAGCCACATAAGCAATTTATTGCACATCTTACAAGCCATGTTAGGACAATACTAATGGAGTTAGGCCAACAATTAATGGCTAATCCATAAATAATTTTATGCAATTATAAGGATTGTTTTATACGGTGTTAAACTATAGGTACTAAATTGTATTTTGGGGAAAGTTATATGAACTAAAAGATTAATTTTACCTTTAAATAATAAAGGAACATTTCAAAAGTGATCGAAGTAGAATATAGAAGCATTTAATTTTATAAATAACAAGAGCAAGCCCAATTAAAGTGTTGAATTAATCAATCAAAGTAGAAAATATTCAGCCTTTGCTAATGAAGTAGAGGTTCGAATCTGTTGGGAGGATATTACCTTGGTTCACCCACCTTGGAATGATGACACACTTTGCCACCATTTTAAATTCTGAAAAGAAAAGTAGAAAATATTTGTTTGGGTAAGGTTCCCACTTAGGTACTTGAAAATAACTTAAGGAGTTCATCTTTGTCTATTAGACGGAGGATACTTCGGGTCCTATCCAATAAATAAGTGTATAATATACTTGTAGATTGTATTAATGCCATGTCAATTTTATGCTAATGGTAAAAAGCAACATTACATTCAAGCTTAAATTTTTAGATTTGTTTTTTTTAAAATGAGAAGTACACTTTATTATTAATGAAAAAATGAATGATGAATATATTACAAAATATAAGTAATAATAATTTATAAATATAAGATAATTTATACTATTAATTTTTTTATTAATAATTATTATTTATATTTAATTCTATAAAATATACTTTTTGCACAGCATTGTAAGCATATGCATTTTTATTAGAATAATGATCGTGCAAGTATATATGGATATGCCCTTTTTTTTTTGGAAAAGTATGCATTGATATGTTTATATCTACTAAAATAGTATATAATAAGTTAAAGTAAAAGAAGTTGAGATTGTAAAGAAGAAATGGGGTTAAAAAATGAACAAATATAATACTTTAAAATTTTATCTTACCGAAACAAAAACAAATTTATATTTATATTCACTTATTTATAGTCCATTTCTAATTAACTTCTCTCGAAACAAAAACCCGTGATGCAACCGGATCAACGAAAATTAAGGATCAGGACTAAACTGTTGCAATTGAAAACGTCGTCGCTTTTACATGCGGCCTCCTTGTCGTCACTCCTGTCTTAAAGTCATAAATCAATGACAAAACAAAAATGGATAAAAAGTAAGACATTGATCCAAAGATGCATAAATTTGGATCTTTTGTCAATATTCTTTTTTATTTTGATAATTTTTTATTTTTTTAATTTATATTAAAATATATTTTATGTATCTTATTTTTTTAATTTTATATTTATCTCTTTTATTTTTATCTAGAGATGCATTGACTACTTAAAATTAATTTATATTTGGTTATATATTTTAATAAATATTTATATAATAAATATAATATTTGTACGTAGAATTTTATAAATACTTATAGTTATAAATATTACCAAATTAGCCTTATCTCCCCATTGTTAAACACATTCTATATTTTCTTTACAAAAAAAAAAATATAATAATAAGAAGGCTTATGGTACAAAAAAAAAATACTCATAATATGTCTTAATTTTAACACGTCCCCTTGACTCTGCCATGACATGCTTTAATTGTTTCAAAAAAAGTTTATTTGTAATTGTCATAGTATGTCTAGATTGTTTTAAGAGAGGTTTGTTTGGGATTTCCATGGCATGGCATGTCATGCTTACTCATACAAGTGCTATAGCACAGCTTGCAAGCTAATACCTTATGTTGTGTTGCGCCACCCACGAGTGTCATAATTATCCATTAACTTACATCACATTATGCATATCCGCTTTTGTCTTTGTTATTTACAAAAGGTGAGAATTTATAATTTTCAAGGTTAATTTTGTCAACAAAATTTTACTAAGAAATCCAAAGTAAGTGGTTATTCACTTTCACAAATACTTATTTTTGTAAGTTTTAATTTTTAATTATGAATATAAATTTAAAATAACTTATTTAAATTATTGAATAATTTTTATAAGTACATTTAAACATTTACAAAATATCTTGTAAACATTTTTTTTTTACATAGGTACTTTATTAAGCTTTCCCAAATAATATTTGAGTTTTGAGTCCTAACTCCTAAAATAGGAAAGGGATAACAAAGGTAGCCCAAAAAATCAGAAACAATGGCAATGGCAAAGAGCAGTAACAATAACAGAGGGCCCAGATGGTCTCTCAAGGGGATCTCTAACTATTTGTACTTTAATTAAATTTTATATCATTAGTAATATCTAATGATTGAATTCAATATTTTTTCTCACTTATTTTTAATCTCTGAAGAAGTGCTTTTATCACTTGTATTATATCGCTGGGGTCGGATCCGGATCCGCAATTATGCACACTTGCTCTATGAATGAAGTGAAGCTGAACAAATGCTTAAATGAGTGGCAAGATAAGGGCTGTATGGTTTCTTGGTCGGTTTTGATATGTCTTCCTGACCCCAAAGGTCTGATTGGACAAGTTGCTTTTGCCTACGACAGCAAGCGCAACATAGTTGTGGATCATTTAGTCTCTGCAATGTGGCTTACAAAATCATTTTAAATGTCTTAATCAACCATTTGAAAGCCATTTCGGATGAAATAATCTCACCTTTCTGTAATCCCTTGATGTCTTTCATCAAGAGTCGTTTGACATCAGAAGATTTCATTTTGACTTCTGCCTTACATTCACAAATGCACAAGACATAAGGCCTATTGGGCTGCACCACAAAAATTTATATCAGGTAGGCTTACAATGATAAGATGTCATGGAAATCCCTACGATCAGTTCTCAAAAATGCAATTTCCACTTCACTGAAGATTGCATTTAATTGATAACGCAGTGTGTTTATACACTTGCGTACCATCAAACAATTGCTTGTTACTGCAACACTCAATCTCTTATTCTTCAATCTTTTTGAATACTGATAGATTTATTCATCTTGGTACATGACACTTGCCCTTCCTCACAGCCAACTGCTTTTCCTTTGTCTCCAACATGTGATCTCTTTGTTGCTGTCTCAAAATTGTCGAAATCAACACAGATTTCTGAATTAACTTCTTGTACGGATTATTCACAAACATAAGAAAGGTTGAAAATAAAACCAACATAATCTAAACAGAAAATCTAAGAGTGCAATTGGTTTGTGAAAATATTTTTTGTTTTCATTTAGATTTATTTTTATTGAAAATAAATTTTCTTTTGATGATGAAAATATGTTTAATTTGCATTAGTCAAATTCTATTTTTAAAAAATAAAAATAATGAAAATGATTTAGTTTAAGGTTTAAGATATAGGTTTTAGGGTTAAGAATTTAGGATTTAAGATTTAAAATTTTAGGATTTGTGATTTAGGATTTTGGATTTTGAGGTTTAGAGTTTAAATTTTAAAGGTTTTAGGTTTAGGGTTTTAATATTTTGGAGTTTAGGAATTTAGGATTTGGGGTTTAGAATGTAAGGTTTGAGATTTTGGAGTTTAAAAATTTTAAGTTTTGGAGTTTAGGGTTTTGGGTTGAAGGTTTGGCTTTTAGGATTCTAGGGTTTATAGTTTTAGGATTATGATTTGGAATTTTAGAGTTTACGATTTAGAATCTAAGATTTTAGTGTTTAGAGTTTTAGGATTTTAGGTTATGAGATTTAAGATTTAAAATTTAAAATTTGGGATTTAGGAATTTAAGATTTAAGATTTTGAGATTTAGGTATTTAGGATTTTAAATTTACATAATAATTTTTAAATTATCATTATGTTTTTAATTTATATTTTCTGTTTTTAAAATTTTACATTGAAAACATTAAAAATATCCTTTTATTATTCTCAAAATTTGCTTTATTTTAAAAAATATTTTTTAAAAAAATATTTTCATTTTTTTACAAACAAACACATTTTTATTATATTTTTTATTTTTAATAAAATAGAAAACAGAAAATAGATAAAGCAAACATACCCTAAAAGTACTTGAAAAATCTTCCTAAATGGCATTACGATAGAGCTAACTATGGAATTATGTTTGGGAGAAAGAAGCAAACTTCATTGAAACTTCAGAGGTAAAATACAAATATTTTAAAATAGAGGGTGTAAAATATTATTACTTTGTCTTGTTGATTTTTAATACTTTCATATTATCCATGGTTAAAACACAAAAATTATAAAATTCATTAAATGTTTTAAATATTTTTTTAAATTATTCTTTTATAAAAAGCTCAAAAGAGGAAAGAAAAATAAATTTAATAAAAATAATGACTTTGATGAAGATAAATTTATAAAGAAGTAATTACTATTATTTTGATTTTCAAAAAATAAAAAATAAAAAGAAAAAAATCTCTTAAAAGATAGATATTTAAAATCAGAGAAACTATTTAAATTATTCTGTGTAAAGGGTATTTTAATTTAAAATTAATATTAAAATATTTAATTATTGTCTTTATTTTTATGCATCTCCCATAAAGAATTATTTTGATAGGCAGGGAACAGTAAATTACGCAGCATGCAAAGTACATTGTATATACAATAAACATGACCACTTTAAGGTTGTCGATTTTATTTTTGACATAATTTTTAATCTTAATAATTTTTTTATTTTTTTAAAATTTAATAAATAACATTTTTTATCCTATTATTTTTTTCCTTGATTTCATATCTATCTATCTTTAAACTCCCACGATCCGCCCGTAACCGTAGCCGCGGGGAGAGCTTTGTTTGGGAACAGGGCAGCTTTATTCCTGCCCAAATGTTTCTAAACCCTAGTTGGATCGTGTCTGTAGAACGCGGAAACTCATCTTTTGGAGAAACAAAGCTGTGCTCCGGCGGCATTGCCTGTTGACTTTTTTGATAGATTGGGGTAGCCAAGTACAAATGGCAGAAGCAGCGAGCAGTAACAGCAGAAATGGCCCCAGATGGTCTCTCAAGGGAACAACTGCTCTTGTAACTGGTGGCACTCGTGGGATTGGGTCAGTTTTCTTTCTTCCTTTTATTTTCTTGGAAATTGAACTCTGGCTATTCTACATAGGTTTTATCTTTGGTCATTCTTGTTTGAACCTCTGTAAACTGTTTCAGGCATGCGATCGTAGAAGATTTAGCTGGGTTTGGTGCTACCGTGCACACTTGTTCTAGAAACAAAGCAGAGCTCAGTAAGTGTTTAACGGAATGGCAGATTAAGGGCTTTGTGGTTACTGGTTCAGTCTGTGATGTATCCTCTCGAGCCCAGAGAGAGAAGCTCATTCAGGAAGTGGCCTCCATCTTCAATGGCAAGCTTAACTTTTATGTAAGTCCCTATTTGCAGAAGGAAGATACACTTTCTCTTCCGGTACTTGCTCTATTTGGTTAACATATATATCCTTTGTGCTTGCTCATCAGGTTCAGTAGTTCTCTGAATTCAATTTGATCTGTAGAACATTAGCATTATACCTATGCTAATCACTTTTATTTCAAGGACATTATAAAACTTGTTAAGCCAGTTTCTTAAATTCCATGACATACACTCATCCAACTAAAATATTATATTTTGATTGCATATGCCAAATATCTCAGAATTCAAATAACCAGAGTATGCATCGGTTGTTCTCCCGATAAAAGTAAGTGTGACAATTAAAGTGTTATTCCATCTCTTTTCTTACAAGGAGTCAGTTCTTTAGACTATATTGTAAGACTTATTAAATCTGACAACAATCCATTGTTAAATGAGAGTTTAGTACTCCCACCTTAATTGGGAGCACTTCTACTCTTCCACAAGTACTACTTTAAGCATTTATATACCGACTTTGGCCTAATTAGTGCCGCATCGTCAGTGTTCCAGAGTTGGGGTTGAAGTTGACCTGTTTCTAGGCACGATCATAGGACTGTTATACATTGAATTTGGCCACTCAATCACTTAAATGTTGTTCTTTCTTTAATCATTCCACAGTGTTGTTGATGACATTTCTGATATGTAAATGGTTTATAACTAGTTTTCTTTGTTTATTTAGAATTGAACAATAGGTGCAAATGCTTCTCTAGTAAGATTGTGTGCTCTTATCACATAAAATGAGGTCTCCGCCCTTCTAACTTGTCTTCAATTTAATGCATGACCTTTTGACTTAGGTAAACAATGTTGGGACAAACTCGAGGAAGCCAACTATTGAGTACACTGCTGAAGAATATTCAGAACTGATGGCAATTAACTATGACTCCGCATACCATCTGTGCCAACTTGCACATCCACTTCTAAAAGCATCTGGAATGGGAAGCATTGTTTTCATATCATCTATTGCTGGTGTGGTGAGCTTAGGGACTGGATCAGTCTATGCAGCAAGTAAAGGTGAGCTACCATAGTCATTAGGTATTACGTTTGATTTGCGTAATTGTAATTGATAAATAATTGTCTGATTGTAGACATTGAATGTTGCCTGGTCAATTCTATTTTCAGCTGCAATCAATCAGCTTACAAAATATCTGGCTTGTGAATGGGCAAAGGACAACATAAGGAGCAATTGTGTTGTGCCTGGGACTACCAAAACTCCACTCGTAGAACCTGTAATGTTCTTGCTTTCTATTATTGTTTTAGTTTCTTTACTTTCCACAGGAGGCTTAAAAAATATGCTTACTTACACTGAACGCATGGTTCCTCTATAATCTTGCGATTCCCACCAAAGTTTTCTTTACAACAATAATAAACCTGCACCAAAAATAGGCCAAAAGAAGTTTGCCTATGAAGATTTCTAATTTAACAAAGTTCAATGTACCTGAATGCATATATATATATATATATATATATATATATATCTGAGTCTCTGTTTATAATAAGTATCATAAACTGCTCTGTTGATTCTCTTCCCTCTATTTTCTGTTGGCATTACCCGTTTCTTTGTCACCCCAGAACAATTTTTAAAATGGAATCCTAAAATGATAGTTATACGTAAGTGATTTTAGGAAGATAATTTTTCTATCAGAAATTATCTGTACTTTGGTTCTGGTTCTGTCTGGATGGCTGCAACATGAGTTATGATACTTACAGGATATCTTTGTTTTGGATATATATGTATGTATTATAAATGACTTGAGGCTTGATGCAGGGAAGCTACGCTTGAGCTGAATTTAACGAAAGGAACCAACTTTGTCATAAATCCCAATCATGTTGGCTGAAATTGTGTGTTTAGACTGATGCATTATTTATAATCAATTTAGAGACAATTGTCACTTTTTTCTTTCTCTATTAACAATTCTTGCTCATTGTTTTTCTTTGTCATAGTTGCTTCGCAACAAGAAGTATGTAGAAGAGATGTTATCTCGAATTCCTCAGCAGCGCATTGCTGAAGCTCAAGAAATTTCGTCTTTGGTGGCTTTCCTTTGCCTGCCTGCTGCCTCTTACATCACCGGACAAGTTATTTGTGTTGATGGAGGATTAACCGTGAATGGATTTCAACCCAGCATGAGACTAACATAACAATGTCTGTACTTCAATTTAATTTTTGCAGATTTGCTTTTACTTTTGGTAAATTCATGTTCATCTGAAACAACCAAAAGCATAAACTAAGGGTGGAGAGAGGGTTGAAGATTAGAGAAAAACTGTGTAATTGAAGTATATGTTGTTAATTAGAGCAAAATTGATAATGATGATGATGATGATGATGTATGGAGCTCTCTTGCTCTCAACTGCAACTATGAAGTAGCGTTGTCTCAGCGTAGCTTGCTGGCATGCCTACGCCTGTCAGGCTCCATCCTTTAGCTAACATGCTATGTAATGTAGCCCACCCATTTTTATGTTTCCATCCTTAGGACAAAATAGTCAACCTAGCAAAAAATTCATGAAGTAATTAAGAATAATTATTTAATAAGATGAATTGAGATTAAAAATAGAAGGATAATGTTATTTTTAAAAGTTTTATATAATTTTATTTAAATTTTTAAATAATTAAAATTATTAAATTTTACCGTAAATTTTATTTAATTTAATACTAAATTCATCTTAAGCGAAAATTAATATTTTATATTTCCTAAAAGGTACTTATATTTCATATTTGTTAAAATGTACCTTTATCCGTAAAAAGAAAAGTAAAATTTTTTTACCTAAAGTGAGAATATTAAATACTCACAGAATGACTATGCTTCACCCTTTAATCAAAGCACGCCGTGGGCTTGTTTTGTGCTCATTTTTGTTGGGGTTTTGTTTTTGTCTTCACCTTCTTCGCGGTAACGAAGAAACAGTAGCACTTTAACTGAAACTGGTGAGAAAGCAAAGGATTCAGTGAAGGTTTATGGCGAATGGGGGGAGGTTCAGACTTGTGAGTGGCAGACGCTTGTGGCGTAGTTGGTCATGGTCACGTGGCCCTTATGGTTTTGAACTTGTGGTGTTCACGTCACCTGTTGTTTGGCTGTGCCTGTTGCAGAATGCAGGGTTTGAGTAGTAAGTGCCACTGCATTGAATCTGCATGGGTTATATATCAGTGCGTTGGCGGCATTAGAACGCCATGCCGTTTCAGCCGTAACCCACCCCTACTTATAACTTATCTTTGCTCCCCTCTTATACGCGTGTAACTCTGGCCTTTCGTCGTGGCAAAACGGTGACGGACAAAGAAGTTGTTGGAAATTGCAGGCCAAGTTGCCAACTTTGGTTTCATGGGAATGACATCCAATTTTATGAAGAACAATGATATATATATATATATATATATATATATTATATATAATTTATATACGTTTTTATATTTTTAGATAAAAAAACACTTTTTTTGCGGTTTCGCTTGAATGACTTCCTTGCGGCGAAAAAATACATACTTTCATGTATGGATAACATTTCTGTTCCATAAATGACATTCTTCATGTGTAAGAAAATTACGAACTCAACCTTGACATGCCAAAAGAAATTGGGTTAATTAATAAGATTTGAAAATTTTATAAAATTTAAATAAATTTTTAATAAATAATTTATAAATATTATTATAAATTTGTGTTAAAATTTAAAATATGTCTTAATTTTACAATAAATAATTTCTTTTAAATTTAAATTTAAATTTTTATTATTTTATCACTTAATTTCTTTTAAAAAAAAAATCAGGCAATCAGAGAGGGAGTGAGGACGGGTCAAATACAGAAAGAACAGAATTATAAAAATTCGCATGGGTGGTCAGCTTATGTTGGAACAAAATGCACAGGTGTCACTAACGCACAATTTGAAATTGTTAGGGTGGCCTTTTTTAATTACAATTGGGCGGCATTAACTTATATTATTTGCAAAACTGGACAGTGCTCGAAACGTGGTTCGGCCGAGGGAGGAGCGATTGCACGTTCGGATCCACGTCAGTAGTGACCACGTGTCGTTTGCCAGAAACAGGAACCTCAGATATTCTGCGAAGCGTCAATCGCCTTTGACATGCGGTCCCACACGTGTCCAAATCGCTATTGTTACGTAGATCGCTTTCATTGGACAACTGGAACGGGCAGAATAAAGCGAACACTCCCACCACTCCGCGCTCCCAAAACCTAAAGGAGCGTCGCTTCACGCCCTCGTAGCAATCGGCAAAGAAAGTTATCTACTAAGGAAAATATACCCCAGCTTGAATCGTTCTAAGGGCTCGGCTGCCTTTTAGATTTGATTCAAATTTTATGTAGAAGGTTAAGAAAGGGTTATTTATTTTTGAAATTTTTAATATTTAAAAAATTTTATTTATTAAATAAAGAATATTTTTTAAAAATTTTTTAAAATATATAAATTTTACAAGCAATAAAAGTAAATTATATTTTAAATTACTTTAAAATATATTATATATTTAGAGTTTAATTTTAAAATTATTTATTTGAAGTTAAAAATAAATAATTTAAAATTTTTAAAGTATAAGATATATTTTAAAGAATTAAATATAAATAAATAAGTATTAATAAAAAATTAATTGTTATAATTTTTTAAAGTTTATGAATTATAATTTATTTATTTATATTTAATATTAATTATAACTATTAATTTTTTATTAATAATTATTTATTTATATTTTATTTTTTAAAATATATCTTATATTTTAAAGAATCTAAATCAAAAATAAATTTATTCCACTTTATATCTTGAAATTAATCTCTCTTCGTAAGAAACTTAGAAAAAGAAAAACGTACATAGGGAAGCTAAAGATAATGACAGGCAACGTATTTAAAACAAACAATGATATCTATTTGAAAATAACATTGGTGAGTAATTATAATGAATAAGCTATTTACGATAACATCATGCAATAAGAAATTATAGACATAAAAGCCCTCAAGCTCTTCAACTCTGCAATAAGATTTACATGAAGCGCTTGCCATCAATGTAATATAGACATAAAAGAAATTATACTATATGACATTCAACACCAAAGAGAAATCATAGGAAGATTAGTGTGTTTGATCACATGTACATACAATTAGAAAAGAAGCATAAACACACCAAAAATCTTAACCTCTATCAATGATAGATGCAAAAGATTTTTTTTATGCAAGGCTGAATATATATATATATATATATATGGACATAAGTGCATTAAAAAAAAGGCTGAACATATATATATATATATATATATAATATGTATATGCAAAAATGATTTTTTTAATGCAAATGATTTATTTGACAGAGTTAAATGAAACCTTTTCTCATTCCATCCCATTAGAACAAGGTATTAATTAGTGATTTAATTATTTCATATCATATATTTTTTAATGTTTATATTTATTATTTATAAAATTATATAAGTAAATAATATAAATAATAATTAGTTTTTAAATTAATATATCATATCAACTGTGCTAGGCAATTTACTGAATAGTTTTTTCATAAAAATGAAAAGAAATCTCTTTTATAATTCAAAATTTGCAAAATATTTATATCTTTTAAGGCAAGCTTTTAAATTTTATAATTTAATATGTGATATTTAATAAAATTAATAATTTAAACTTTATAAAATAAAAATTATGTGCATGTAAATATGAGGGTAGTAAAATTGTTAGAACAACTAATTTCTTCATAAGAGTAAGAGAAAATCTCTTTTTATAATTCAAAATTTTTGAAATATTCATACTTTTTGATATGGTTGTGTTGAATTTTAAATTTATTAAATTTTTTAATTGAATATAAAAAATTTTATAAATTTAATTTTATAAAATAAAATTATGTAAAATATAAAAATACAATAATATAAAAACTTTCTTTCACCACATAGAAAGCTACTATTGTTTTTTAATCTGGTTTAGCGCGTGTTCTTTCATCCAGGGCAGCGAACGTGCAGACCATGATCCAACAAGAATATCGTATTATAGGATCGTGCCACGTGGTAACATCTTCCGGACGACTGTCTAAACTAAGAGACCGAAAATGAAAAAATGAATAATAATCAAGCTGGGTAGGAAAATATTGCGGGCGAAACTCAAAACGAGGGTTGGGAGAAGGGAGAGAGGCGGGGAAGGCTTGAGGACCACATGCGTGTCAGAAAAGAAAGAACATTTCGACCTACCGTGTTGTAAGATGATTGGGCCACGTATGTAACTTTAAAAAAGGTTCTACACGTGGTTGAATTCTAATGAGATCGTGATCCTATGGACGGTTAAGATTGCATGTTGCAATTCAATAGTTCGACGTCATACCAACTGTATGTGTCGGATCATGCCCGTGACGGTGACGGGCAGCCTGCCCGTGATTAAGTGTGGCCCCCAGGTGAATTTGGGACTCCCTCCCTCACACTAGAAAAGCTTCTCCCCAACCCATCTCAATG
This sequence comes from Dicorynia guianensis, assembly GCA_037013595.1. Lineage (NCBI taxonomy): Eukaryota > Viridiplantae > Streptophyta > Magnoliopsida > Fabales > Fabaceae > Dicorynia > Dicorynia guianensis. The sequence goes on along the minus strand of JASUAB010000002.1, from coordinate 13,750,767 downwards.
GGTCCTAGAACCGTGCCCAGACAGAAGGGATCCTATTTTTCATTTTTTCTTCTTCTCTCATCATAATTTGCTTTGCCTTTTAGTTCTGTTTCCTCTTCAGTTTCTTCGGCTGTTCTGACAGTGCTCTGAAAGTTGAAACTTGAATTGACGCTCAGATAAATTTTGTGGGTTCTTTTGGTTGATCTGTTTGGTAAAGGTTAGAATGGCTGGGATTTGCTGCGGTGTTGTTGGAGAAGGAGAGACGCCAACTCCAATTGAGCCCAGCTCACGAGCTTCTCGGCGCCGGAGGCTGGACTTACTCCCGTTGAAATATATGGCCGACATAGCGGTGTCACCACCGGAGAGTGGCCGGAAACGCCAAAAGCTGGACCTCTGCGGTGTTCCGATGCAGCCCCTAGAGTGCGAAAACGCAGTTGCGAACTGTGAATCGAGCGATAGGAAATCAGAGCAGGAGCGAAGTAAGGAATCCAATGGAGATGAGGTCTCGCTTGGCAATCATTCTGCAATTTCTTTGTTAAATTCAACAGAAACAGAGTTAGAAATTGAGGCTGTTCAGGGAAGTCCGAAGTTTGGGGTCACATCTGTTTGTGGTCGGAGAAGGGACATGGAAGACGCGGTTTCAGCGCTCCCATTTTTCTGCCAAGAACAGGCTCAGAATCCTAAAGAGCTTCATTTTTTTGGAGTATTCGATGGCCACGGTTGCTCTCATGTAAATTCTTAAGATCCTTTTGCGAATTCATCAACTTTGTACAGTTTTTTTAATCGATCTGGTTCTTAATTTGGGGTTAATTTCAATTTTGCAGGTGGCAACGATGTGTAAAGATAGGTTGCACGAGATTGTAAAGGAAGAGATTGATGTAGCTCGAGAGAATCTCGAATGGAAGTCGATGATGGAACAGAGTTTCGCTCGCATGGACGAGGAGGTGCAGAACTGGAGCCACAGTAACCAGAGCTCCACTTGCAGGTGCGAGCTTCAGACTCCTCACTGCGACGCCGTTGGATCCACGGCAGTTGCAGCTGTTGTTACGCCGGACAAGGTCATCGTCTCCAACTGCGGCGATTCGCGCGCCGTCCTTTGCAGAAACGGCGTCGCTATACCACTGTCCTGCGATCACAAGGTGAGTTTTCCCGAGAAACGAACACAAAGTTACGGGAGAAAATGTTTTTGTTCGAGATCTAAATTTCTGGTGATGTGCCGGGATTGATTAATTGGTACTTTCATTTAGTTCGTTTTGCAAATTGTGGTGTTTGACGTGTGCTGTCTCTAAAAAAGTGCGTGTCGCACCCGTGCTAACTCTGTTGGCATCCATTTTCCGCAGCCCGACCGACCCGACGAATTGCTTCGAGTACAAGCCGCCGGGGGGCGCGTAATCTATTGGGATGGTCCGAGAGTGCTTGGAGTATTGGCCATGTCCAGAGCAATAGGTGAGTGCGCACGTTAGGCAGATGATTTCATACCCGCGCACGTTATAGGGTCGACGGTTCCGGTTAACTAACGTTTGTGTCTCTGTATTCAGGTGACAATTATCTGAAACCGTACGTGATTTCGGAGCCGGAGGTGACGGTAACGGAGCGTACGGACGAGGATGAATGTTTGATATTGGCGAGTGACGGGCTGTGGGACGTGGTGTCAAACGACACCGCATGTGGGGTGGTGCGTATGTGCCTGAAGGCGCAGAAGCCACCGTCGCCGCCGGGGTCTCCGGGCGGCGAGGTGGCGGCGGACGGCTCGGACAAAGCGTGCACGGACGCGTCAATTTTGCTAACAAAGTTGGCGTTGGCGAGGCATAGTACGGACAATGTGAGCGTGGTGGTAGTCGATTTGAGGAGAGATCATGATCAACGACAACAATCCAATTAACGAGAAACATTGAATTAATTTAACAAAGGGAGAAGAGCTAATGGATCGCCCTTACCAAACAAGCCATGGCCAGTTGCTCTTTTAAAGAGAGGGTTAGGCTTTGCTTATTCAATGCGATTGTAATGTAATTTGTAGGTATCTGGTTTGATCAAAGAGAAGAAAAACAAATTGTGACTTCTGGGAGATGAACAAATTATAGGAAATTATAAGGTAGTGGAAAATTAGTGTCAACAAAGCCTTAAATCAGCAGTTGATGCGCCTTTCCTTTGTCCATAGTGGGATCTATAATTGGCTATCGGTTTAGTCAAGGTCCATTATTGCGCCATGTTTGGTTTTTTTATTTATATTTCTCTTTTTTTGGGTTAGGTTGAAGCAATTGTGTGGCACAGGTCGTTTTGTTATGATGTATAAAGAGCTTGAAGCTTGGGTCTGAAAGAATTTATAAAATTAATTTAGAATGGCTCTAGTTTATAGAAAATCTATTTCTTTCTAAATAATAACAAAAATCATGGTTTACACCAAAAAAAAAAGGGGGTAAATTGTTAGAGAAAGGTTATTCTTACTAAACCTGCCAATTCTATGTTGTAAACATGTTATTATAAAGTAAAATTAAAATTTATATGATTCAATTTAGAATAATTTTGATTTTTAAATGATATTATGAGTATTGTTGTTGTATTTCTGCAAGAAGAAGCACAACGGCTTTTCAAGAAACAATAGAATGGGAAAGGGTTGATTATTGATATACTATAATATTTCAGGAAGAGCAGAAGGTTAAGGATAGGAGAAAAAGGAAGTCAGAATGCCTTATTGACTTGGAATGAGAAAGGGTGGATTCTATTCCCAGTTTTCAATTCCATTCTCCAACTATGCAATCTATATAATCAAGAAATTGTATCTTGGTTATCGGTATATAATCAGTGACCTTGCCTTCCGTCCCAATTCATCCCAACTATGACTAAATTCTCTTCTCAACAGTCAGTAACCTTTTTCTTTTATTGCTTTTCATTCTTCAGTCTTTTTTTTTTTTTTCTTTTCAATGTTGTGTTCCTGTATGCAACAATCTACATTTACTTTTGATTTAATGTTTTCAATGAGGAGTAGGCTTGGCACATATGAGAAACTAAAAAATTGTGAAATAAAAATTTTTAAATAAGTTTTTCTTTATTTTTACCTCACTTTCATGCTATGATAGCAGTCATAAAAACTATCTCATAGAGGAGATAAGTTATATTATATTTTATTATTGAGAAAACACCTAATTTTGTTCCTAAAAGATATTATTGACGTCAATAATAAAAACAATTTCATAGAGAAGATAAGTTATACTACATTTTAAATTTTGAGATGACATCAAATTTTGTCCTTAAAAGAAATGATTAACATCAGCTAGGTGTCTAAAAAACAATTATGAAAACCTTTATACACTAACTATAAATTTCATGATTTATATATTATATATTAGCTAATATATATTAATGATCTATAAGCATATCAAAAGTTTAAATATTTTGTTAAAACAAAAAGTAGAAAGGTTCATTAAAGTGTATGTAATGTAATTCATGTTTAACTTACTTTTTATAGGAGGTTATTTTAGATTATATTTTTATCAAAAATAGTTTTAGTTAGAAAAAATATATATATTTTAATTTTAAGTCATTTATAAGTATACATTTTATCTATAAAAATCAATAAATATATTTTTTAACTATTAAAATAATATAATATATTTTTTAAACTATGAAAATAATGTAAACAAACCTCTTTTATTTATATGCCATTAATTATTAATAATCATGTATTTTATATGTAATTATTAATACATATAATTTTTTATTAACTATTTAGATAAATTTAAATAAAAAACTTGTGCGAGAAAATAAAAAAAAAAGCAAAAGAGCTTTAAAAAACTTAGGTACTCTCAACACACAAACATACCTTTAAAGTTTTTAATTGATGAGTTGTATTTATACTTCATCTATCTCAGTTTTATTCTATGTCATTTAATATTTAATCTATAATATGCGAATTGAAATTTTATATAAGATACAATTAAATTGTTTTGTATTTTGTTGTTTTTAGATGATGTTTTATTATTTAATTAGATAAATAAGTTATTTCTATTAATATGATATATTGAATTGAAAAATAATTTATTTTTATTAATATAATATATTGTAGTATGAAAAGTAATTCTTTTGATGTCAATAAGTTAAGATTTTAGTTAAAAGTAATAATCTTTTATAATTTATTATTTATTATTTGTTTAATTTATATAAATTTTTTCTTTTATTTCATTTATCTAATCAATTTTATTAAAATTTTATTTATTATTATTGTGTTCACTTAAATAAGAATACAAATATCATATATATTAATCATTATGCAAAAGTCATGTAACTTTTAACTTTTAGAGGCAAATAAAAAAATTATATATTTATATTATTTTAACATTTTTTATTAAATATATTATTTTAATAATTAAAAGAACATACTTCAATTTTAAAATTAAGGAATATATTAATAAATAAATTAAAATTAAAAAGCATATTTATTATTATTTTGTCTCATTTTTTTTAAAGTAAAAGTGGACACATTCACCATTAGGTATAACAGGTTGAATTGGGCAATGGTGAGAATTTCACAGGCGTCACAGGATAAAGTGGGCAATAGTGAGAATTTCTTAACGAAAAAAGTTATGAGAACGTGCTTAGTCAGCTGTAATTTCTACTCTCTAAAAAATTGAAGTGTAAAGCGCATCATTTTACACTTTTTTTTTTTCAAAATTTATAAAAATTGTATTTTTTACCGCGTCTATCCAACAGGGCTCTTGCGTCTTTGCCTGTTGTGGACCTCCGATGATGTTGTGGATGGATAAGAAATCCTACTGCTGACTAAGCAATTACTTTGGGTGCATGAATGGGGCAAACTGCAAAGCAAAATTACACAAGGGGAACAAATAATAAATTAAACAAAAAGGAGGCGCAGATTTTTGTGATTCCTTCAATCTTGATACAAATTCCATAGATTAGCATGTGGGGGGCTCACAGCATGCTTAACCAGAGGTGGACACGTAGCATTTGTTCTGCTTTTTCGGTGTCACTGTCTCTTAGCCGGACTAGATTTGCTTAGATCTGATGCTGATTGCCTGCCCCCCTTTGGGCCCCTGGACCAGTTATAGGCATCTATTTCTTTTATTTTCTTTCACTTTTTTTAAATTTTTTTTTAATTTTCAGAAAAAAAAGAAAACTGACCTAAATACTTAAATGTATTTTTAAGGAAAAATAGCTTGCCTCAATTGGAAATTAGGACAAGAGTTTCAGAGCTTTGTAATGATTTGGCACAAAGTCCTCCTCTGCAACAAGACAAATTCCAACATTCCTATGAGACAAAAAAAATGTGCATAAAAGTTTTATGTGTAAAATATATACATATAAATATATAAGAAAATAAAAAAATATGCAAAATATATACTTATATATATATATATATATATATATCATCGGTCTCATGAGAATTGTTACTATTTTTGTTAAAAAAAAGGTTAAACAAGGTTTAAGGGAGATCCTATGCAGATCAAAAACAGACACGTATGTTGATCCTGCGGCAAATTCAGGGAGCATATCTTCAAACAATTCAAAATTATTGCATAAGTCAATCTTCACGTTCTTGGTTAAACAGGTCAGCCAATCCAGCTTTTAGATACAAATGTTACATTAAATCTCATTGGTTGAGTCCTATTTCAACTGAGGCCACCATCCACAATCCTAACAACGAATATTTTAGATTCTTTGACTTCTAAAATCGAAAGTTAAGATAATCTAAGGGAAAGATAATGATAAAATAAAAATAAAATATGTAATTTATAATTTGAATATTTATGTAAAATAAAAAATAAAAAAATACTAGAATTAAAAGATAAGAGAATCAAAGAATCCAATCCCTTGCTTTCTCCGTCAGATTTCCCACACAAGATTTTTTTAATGAAATGATAACTAAAATGAAGGTTCTTAAACAAGTCACATTGAACATTTTTGCCCTGACTCACAAGTTAAGAAATAGTAGCATAAAAAATTAATTCATAAAATAGTTATAAAAATATTATTCAACTTATTTTTTTAGATTAAAATGAGATAAGTTCAATATAATAAATTAATATATTTTTTATTTAAATATACTAACTCATAAATTAAGATAAAATATATTAAAAAATTAACTTATAAACAGATTATGAAAATATATACTGAACCTGCATCTCAAGTGTACTAGAGTAGACCTATCTAATGATCTAACAAGTTTGGAAATCCCAAAGTAGAATCATCTATGAAATTTTCACTTCTTTTTATTGTGTGACATAAGAATCATCTAGTAAATTCTTTAAAAATTGTTCTATCTCTTTATGATTTATATTTTTTAATTTAACAGTATTAAAATTACCGCAAATTTATTAAGATTTAATATATATGAACACTTGTAAATAATAAATGCAAAATTACGATAATTTTGATTCCTCAATTACAAGTTTATTATCTAGCATTTGATGATAATAAAAGTCTATGCGCACAAAAATATATACAAAAAATTAAACCAAGAAAAAATAGAAAGGATCAATTACAGTTGAATATAATGATCACTTTCTTAAAAAAAAAAAGTTTGTATTTAATTATATTGGAGTGGGAATCAATATATTAGAGTAAATCAAGATCAAGCATTTTTTTTTAAAAAATAATTTACAATGAGGAGAAACTATTTCATTTCAAATTCAAAACACATATCAAATGCCTTTATAAAAACTTTCTACCAAAATAAATTACTGACAGAGAGATTGAAACCATTTTATCATTAGTTTTGTATGAAAGCGCAAATGCAGATTTACTGCAGTCATTCTGTAATTTGTTGCAAATGCAAGATAAATTATTTTTCTAATAGGTAAAACCTTTTTCTACTGTACAGATTCAACAGAAGCCTTCTTTTACATGGGAATGTCAGTCACTTTGTGTGCAAGGATTGGATTCAGCACCCATTGGATTAGAAACGGTCCATGGTTCCCAAATAACCACTCTCCTTTATTGTAATTTTTATATATTTTTTAATAAAATAAATGATAGACTATAGACTACTTAATATATATATATATATAAAATTTAAAATTTAAACATAAAATCTTAAAAAGATTTAAAATAATATTAAATATCATTACAGCATTAAAAATCCGACTGCCTTCTTGTTACAGTTTGAGGTCTCCTAAAATGGTGTTTTAATGTGATGGAACTCGAATAGGATAAGTTTGAACGAGAAAAGCAAAATAGGGTAAGGTCATAAATTGAACACAATGCATAAATTTGGATAAGACACAATAGTGTTATCCTATCCAAACTTCTCCACAGAATACTCTAATTCTCCTCAACACCGCACTCCACAATACAAAGGTCTAAATCAATGGGTTAAGACGTAGAGAAGAGGTCAAATAAACCATTTTATGTAGCAAAATTAGCAACAACAATCATGGAAGCACGCACGCATTATTTAGGGCAGTATATGCTTATCGGATATCGATTTCAATGTAAATACAAAACTCAAAGTTTATATAAAAATTTTATTGTAACATTAATATATTTGTATATTTTTTAGTGATTCAAAAATTAATTGATCTTTTAATTATTTTTAATAAACATGAACAAAATACAAAATAATTCTAAATTTGAAGAGAGTCAGTTATTCATACTCTAATTTTTTTTTTTATCAAAACACTTACTATTACAAGATTTAATGCTCTAAAGAAGTTAGAACAAAGTGAAAAAATATATTATTCCAAAAGCATGGGGTCACCAATTCATCCACAAGTTTGCCATAGGTTTATGCTGAGATGTTGAGAGTGGATGTTCCACTTTTGATATATCCTAAACATTATTATGTATAAAGGAATAATGGGTGGGTGGGGCATGATGGTTGACGCACCTTTTGATTCAAAAGACCATTATAAATGAACAAAAAGCATTTGACGAACCAAATTTGGTAGCATCAGATTCTAGCAAAATGCTTGTCAAAGAGAGCAGCCACTTAAAATTACAGGCTGCTCTTATTTTTAGGGAGACAAACATTTTGATTTATCATTTACTAAAACAACAATTTTTTTTTTTTGGTATAAAAAAGAATAGAAGCCAAACAATTGAATTTTCATTTTCTTTTTTCTTGCTTTGAGAGGTTCTTACGAAGAGTCACGTGTAATTATTTTAAATAAATTCTGGTATTGTTGCCTTTTAGGCACACTATCTCATTAAATTAAAGTTATTAATACTTTCTAAATTATTTTTTTAATTATATTTTATAAATTATTTTATAACTTGTTAAATTTGTTGAACATATAATTCAGTCTATGTTCAACTTATGAGAATAAGAGTGCTGATAAAAAAAATGGGTGCCTGCTCTTTAGGTATCTATACAGGTTAACCTATGTATTATGTGTTCTTTAATCACGTAATTGTGACAAAATAAGCCTCCAACTCTGAACAAATATATTAAATATACAAAGAGGGCAGTCCTTGAGAGAGATACTTAAAATCAAATCTTGAAAACATATTAGTGATTGCTGCTCTTAGTGCTTAATACAGGAAACTCAGGCTTACCATTGAAGATGTTAATGAAGTTGAGCAATAAGATTATAATGCCCAAGTAAACTTGAGTAATATCAATGGAACAGTAGGTACTTTTCGGATTTTAATATTCTAATTTTAATGATTTTTTTATAAATTAATATGAAAATTCTATTTTTTAATTTTATATTTATCTCTCATTTATTTTTTCTTTCCATATACTTCTCATATCACAAAAAACAATTTTATGTGAATCTATAATTGAATAATGCTGAATGCACTCAATTGCACTACTCGATGAATACACAAGACCAAATGAAAATCACTCTATTATATTTTACAAAAACATTATATAATCTTTGTGCACTAAACTTTGGTAACAATCATTACTCTTCTCTATCTGTGACCCCGGGTCCCCAACAATAAAATACAGGACAACAAACAACAGGGCTTAAAGCAGAAAATTATAGAACATCTGACATCAGAAAATAATAGTATCTTTACATTACTATATCTTAATCCATACAGCATCATGAAAACCACAAATTACTGGTATTAATCAAAAAGTACATAAAACAGCAACAGGAGAGCAGTTTGATACGGCTTAGACTTGGAAAACAGAATTTACAGAATGTTGGCTAGACGTGAGGAGCATCATTACCTGTATCAGTAGGTATATAAGAAAAATGAAACCAAATGCAGCAACATATATCCAAATAGAAACAGAAATAGAAGACTATACTTGACGACTTTCAGGTGGGGGGAGTCATCCCAAGTGAAAGGCGAAGAGGTTAAAGGCAATCAAAGGATTACACAAATACGCAAGTAGCAGAGACAAATTAATCACATTTTGGAAGCTGGTGACTTCTGCTAGCCACAGGGCAGCAAGTTGCAGAAGTCTTACGGGACAATAATGATGTTTTGTGCCCATTTGGTTTGAAAAATTTTACTGTTTAGCATTTTAATAAATCTCAATGACTTGGTGGAAAGCTGGCAAACTGCAATTGAGAACTTCTAAATTATTTGATATCAATGAGATTGGTTCTCTAGCTATTAAAGGAGTGAATAAGTGCAGTTGTTTACCTAATTAAAATCAATCCAAACCAAAAGTTTTGCAGCTGGTGACTTGAATATAAGAAACTTATACTAAAAATGGGTACAATAAGTACATGTAAAGTTCAAGCACAAAACCTGTTAATAATCAAACTTTCAAACAAAATCTGATACAAATTCTTCAAAATTGAACAGTGATGTCAAACAGATTTGAAATACATGCCCCAATTATACAAATATTGCGTCATATGTGCTTGTAATAAACCAAATGATATACTCAAATCTGCAGTGTCTATAGTAATGATTAATACAGATTACACAAGTTAGCAACAAGGAGCCGTTAGACAGACTAAAATCCAAGAACCGTAAGATTTGAATGCAAACAACTTAAATGTAATTCATTTAAGCTAACTCAATTTGCCATAGAAGCAACAAATTCATAGCTAATGCCTTCAACTGATAAGATGGTCCATCATAACTCTTACAGAACAGAAGTAAGTTTTTCTTAGCTTAAAGTAAAATGTAGACCATTTACAATAGATATGGTCGGGGACCAACTTTTATGTTCTGCCATCCTTACAATTGCAATTTCAGAAGGAGATAAAACTATGGGAGTAAACAATCATAAAGAAAATCTTGTCATAGCGGCAAAATTGCTCATGACAACTATGACCAGCGAGGTAGGTTGCAACTTGCAAATTGCACAACTTGAAAAGAGAAGTTATTGCACATAACATACTCGTGAGCACAAGCACACATAAAAATTAGAACAAGTTTCAACCAGTGTCCAAAATTTGATGTACTATTACTGTAAGAAGCATACCTTTTTTTTAAGCAACTAGGTAAACATTGAACAAATATCACTCTAAATGAGTCACTACAGTATTTCAGTCTGCGCTATTCTTTTAAATGGCCATTTTACTACTGTTTGACAACATGCTGGGAATAGAAAACTGCTGAACCATCAGAAGACCATTCAACATCATCCCTGCGCAACTTAAACCTCTACATTAAAGGCAACTGCCTCAAGTAACTGTTTTAATCCTTCCTACCAATGTCACCATCCAAAATGGCGTGCCTAGTTAAAACAATCTCTTTTACAAGATTCCTATAAGTGAATGGTCTAACAGCTGCTCGCAAAAACAGCTCTGGAGGAATTTTGCTCTTCTTAATCTTTTTTCTCCACGGACCAAACCCAGCATACTTCCACTCTTCTGGACTAACCTTTGCCCGCTTGCCTCTCAAGGCAGTTTCATCTCCATCAGATGAATGCTCTGTTTTTGCATGTGCTTCCGATGCCATCAACTGTTTCTTGTAAAATTTTGTAGACCACTCAACACTTTGCTTTGCCAAATTTTCCATTGCTTCTGAACTACTTGTTGCTTTTCGAAACTCCTCCTCCCAGTGCTTCTCATCCTCTTCTATAAGTGTAGCCTCTTCTTTGACATGAGTACCATCATCTTCACCTTCTTCCATCAGTTCCATGTCCATATCTAGATCATAGTCATCATCATCACTATCATCCTGCTCCTCCTCTTCCTCATCAATTTCAGTAATGCCATCTCCATCATCACTACCTTCATCATCCTCAATCCAATCTAGGATCTCAGTTTCATCAGGATCACCAACACTAGCATCAACATCATCATCATCTGGAGCATCACAACCAAGCTCCATCTCTTCCAACTTAGCCTTCCACTCCTTAGTATATGGATGTAACAATTGAACTGGATGATTAGTAAGCAAAAATTCTAAACATTTTGACTTCTTTTCGTCACTCAGTTTCTGATATGCATTAACCACATCATCAACAAAAACCTTTTGATTCACCTTCACAATTTTACACAACCCACCAAAATAAGTACACATTTCAACAGTCCCGTCATCATTTTCTAACTCAAAAATATAATCCTGTTCTGTACTAGGATCAAGAAAGGGAATCAATGCCTTGAAAAAGTTATCCTGTGGCTCAAACCTACATTGATACACAGGCCGCTTGACATATAAAATATCAGGTCTCATCCATGCCGCACATTGTGTTATTAATCTCCTTGCCTTATTCCCAAGTCTACCCATCAAACTCCACTTATCCAGTCTCTGCTTACCAGCTTCCAGTACTACTTCAGATACCAGTGTCCATTGCTGCCAAGGCAAGTCTGAAATTCTCCACCTTGGGTGCCTCACAAACACCCAAAAATACCTGAACCCTTTACTTTGATCCATCTGCTTCAATCTTTTCCCAAATTCTGAAGCCATTTCAAATTGCTCAATTTTCTCCCACTCCTCATGGTCTTTCACTTCACTAATTATAGTCACACGCTCGTCTGAAAATCGACCACGAATTGGGTCACCTATAACAACTCCACGCCATGAGTAGGGTCCAAATTGACCATATTTATACCAATCATACGGGTGACGTAAATTCGGGTCATCCTTTTCCATGAATCGGACCATCCGATCATACCCAAGACCAATTTGTTGGAGCTCATCTTCAGTGAAGTTATCAGGATAGTTCCCACTTGGGTTTTTCAGGCGGTGGAAGAAAGACTCAGCAAGCTTCTTGCTCTTCCGCCTGGCATTACGTTTCAACTCTCTGCGAAATTCAGCATTACCCTCTATGCGCCCAGTAGAGGAGCCACCAGACTTCTTCTTGGACCGACCTGCAAAGGATCGAAGGTCTTGCCTGCATGGATTATTTTGGGAAAAATATAGTGGGATTTGGCCAGAAATTGAGAGGTTTGAAGTTGGTTTAGAGTTTTGGGAAAATGAGACAACTGCACAGTGTTTCTGCCTTCGAAATTTAAGGTTTGGGGCCTTGTGGAAAGGGTTTGAAAATGATCCAAGAGAAGAAAACTGGAGGACAGAAGAAGATGAGTTCAACGTTCTGGGTAAAAGCCCACTTCTTATATAGCTGACATCCATTTCAAAAGGCATTCTCCAGCATTATATCTCGAAGTGAGCCCAAAAAGATGACCTTCAAAATGATATAACATGAATTTAAACAATTTAAATGTAAGATGCAATGTTCAAGGACACTTGTTATCAGAAGTTTGTCCTGAAATTAATCAAATAACCTTAACACTAACAAAATTTAATTGACATAACAAGCAAAACTATACAGCCTCATTCATAGCATAACTTGCTTCACCACCCCACATACTCACAAGTTTTTAATCATAGATAATCTATTGACTTTGCTGTTTGCAGATACCACTCTAAATTAGGTCAATTCTTTAGTTCTTTGTCACAAATCTATAAGGATGTTTGGCATGCCAGCAGTTTCACACCAGCACGTCAGAGACGCCAAAATCAAATAACTTGACCTATGTTTGGTAATTGGTATGACAATTAAAAATCATTATAAGATACACCCAAGAATGTCGAGATCTTAAACTCCATTCCTAGGTATTTGATGTCAGTATCTAAAAGGTAGGCACCACTTTACAGGAAATAATCTAAAACATAGCATAGCAGCCCAAGGAAAGGATGCACAACCACAAACATTTATAAAATGTTCCATGCCGTATATTTGCAGTTTTACACCAACTACATCAGAGCTAAATGAAGGCAATCATACTCCACATCGAACACAGTCACAATGAGTTCTTCAAAACAATTATTGATCTGATAATTGATTATATAACTGACGAACAAGCCAATTATATCTCACTTATCCAACACAATCTGACTGCAACTTGGGACTTGGGGAATATCAACATTCTTTGGTGTGTGTGTTTTCCCCACCGTTTTCCCATCAACAATTTTAACGAGCATGCCTCTCAAAGCAACCAAAGTCCCTCAAATTAAACATTCTCAAGGAAAATTAAAAGAATTTCAGAAGATTATTAGCATCTCGTCGATTTCTAACTCATCCAAACCCATTAATAATAGAGACACGTAAACGCATACCTAATAATCCACACCCAGAAAAGAAAATATCTAACCAGCCAAAAGACAAAAGGATAAGCTAGGGAAAGATTATACTGAAGAAAACGCACAATTGAGTGAATTCTTCGTCTTTCTTCAAATTTATCTCATTTGCACGGAAATCCGATGGTTTTCGAGGTGGGAACAGCCGAAAAAATAAAGGGGAAGTTGTTTAAACTAACGCTGTCTTTATAATGTGAGAAAGGGGGCAACTTTGCAGGGTGAGTACCCAGTAGCAACGGGTATTGCTCAGGCAAAGAGGTTTTCTGCACGTTCCCTTTGACGGCATGTTATTGGACATAGACCCGAGAACAAGGGCACAGGGTTTTGGGTTTAAAATACCATTCGAAACAAAATGCGAATTTGATGGGTTTGCTAAATGAGAGGTGAGGAAGAAATCGGGAGCTGAACGAGTAGCAGTGGCGGTCACCACTAAGCTGGCTAGGGAATTCCCGTGATGGTAACTGGGCAAGCATGAAATTTATATCTTTCTTGGGGTCAATCCACGTATCAACTTAATGGTCCTTCGTCCAATCAATTTTGGCAAGAATGCCAAGAAATAAGTGATTTGGGGTTTAAAACTTCAATGGGGTTTGATGATAAAAAGATAACAATTAAAATCATATTTTCATCCTTTACGAGGTTATTTTTATTTTAATTTTTTATTAATTAATTTTTTTAACTGAGTCTTTCACAATTGAAAATCATACTTAAGTTTTTTTGTCACTTTTTTGATAACAAAATTAATGGAGTTGTTGATTTTGTGGTTTAGGTTTTAGGTTTTTTATTTAAAGTTTTGTAATTTAAGATTTTAGGTTTAAGATTTTATAATTTAAGATTTTAGATTTAAGATTTTATAATTTAGGGTTTAAATTTTATATTTTATAATTTAGGAGTTAAGATTTTACAGGTCAAGATTTGGGATTTAGAATTTTTTAATTTAGGGTTTAGATTTTTTTTTTATTTAGGATTTAAGCTTTCAATTTAATGGTTTCGGGTTTTGGTGTCTAGGGTTTGTTATTTTGCAGTTTATAGTTTGGGGTTTGAGGATGGGGTTATGTGATTTAAGGTTTAAAATTTTAAACTTTAAAATATAGGATTTGTGGTTTAAGAGTAAAAATCTATAATTAAATATTTAGGATTTAAAGTTGTAAAATTTAAAGTTTTAAAATTTAAAATTTAAAATTTTAGAATAAAAATTTAAAATTTAAAAATTAAAATTTTTAATGTGTGGCGTTACAAGTTAATGGTGCCACATCATCAATAACGAAATCACATCAACAACTCCTTTATCTCTATTAATGAAAAAGCAATAGAAAAACTTGATTGGGTATGATTTTTAATTATGGAGTATCTAATTATAAAAATTAATTAATTAAGGATTAAAATAAAAATGACCGTATTCATAAAAGATCAAAATATAATTTTATTCAAGGATAAAATATAAACAATCTTGTATTAAATTTTTTGCACAAAAATTTTTTCTATTTTTGATTTTTACAATTTTACCTTCACGTGTTCTTAAGTACACTTTATGTAAAAATTGCTGCTAGAATACTCAATAGAAACCCCCAATTTCATTCTAAATCCCCAAATCCCATCACAAAACTCTATCCTCCATCTCATCACAGCCAAATCCCCTTTGAAACCCATTTTCCATCCCCCTAGTCCCCACTTTTCAAAATGCTTTGTGCTCTAATAATAGGTTCGTAGTTAAAGATTTTGATCTTCTAATTTTCTTTTTTCTTTTTTGTTTTAGTGATTTGTTTTCTATCTCTTTTTATAATTTATTACATAAGTTTCACTTTTTTCTCTCACTATCTTTATTTATCTTAATTTTATGTCAATCTCTCTCTAAAGTCCCTTTACCTTAATAGTAAAGAAATCCTATCCTAGTAATCAACCAAGCCAGAACCAATGGGATGGGTGTGCTAGTACATCATGTTGATTGCTCGTTAATAAGGAACCCATTCATTCACTCACAATTTTAACAAAAGGAGTAAATTGCCCTGTTTTAGAAGTATATGAAGATATATTTGGGTAGGAAATAAATAAGGTACTTAAAAGTAAAAAAGATACCTTAAAAATTAAAATAAAGAAGGTATTTTATAAAAACGCTCAAGTATATAAGTTATTGAAATTTAACCATAGTAAAATTTGAAATACTTATGGAATTATTAACTTACTAGCTTTACTTATATATTTTGACACTGTAATTTATGATTTAAAACCTTCTAAATTTAGGAATTTAATTCATTTGAATTTAGTTGTTTTCAATATTAAAATTAAATTTTTTGAAAAAAATTATATTTCTCATTTTTTAGGTTTAATGGAAAGAATCTACATTTTAAATTTATTAAAATATTACACTCCACCTCCTTGGTTAAGATTTTTTAACAATTAAATTTTAACACTTTTGTTGTGGAAAAACTAAATTACTTTACAATAAATATCTTAGTAAAAAATTCAGCTTACTTTTACCTCTGTGTTCTAATCTCAACTTTCCCCTTTTTTCTTGTAAATTTTTCATTTTTAATATATTATATTTACTTGGCTCTCATATTCAATATAACTATATTAATAATATTTTTATGCTTAAAATAAGAGATGGTTTTTCATATGTGAACATTGAACATAATTATTAGACAACAATGATCACTATCATCAAAAACCACAATGGGTAATTTTAAGTATATCTTTTCAATTGGATCAAGTCTAAGTATTTTTGTAAAGTTCCAAAGTACTTCACTCAGTATATTATTGTTTAGTAAGAAGTACATATAAAAGTTTGATACAACTTTAATTTATTTCGTTTGGTATACTTAAAAGTTTAATTTTTGATTTGGAGCTTCTAACTTTAATATTTAAATTTAGCAATTTTACACCTAGATCTTAGAAGTGTTTGTATAAGGAAAGAATACTTCTCTCGAGTCTTATTCAGTGGCTCAATAGCCATGATGCAAGTTCAAACAGGAATCCCATTATTCTTGATCGTATTGGCAGTTTGATATGCAAGGACTGGAGAATTTTTTTAAACATACTTACAAGCAAGGCAATAGGTGCATTGATTAGCCGGCGACCCATACCCACCAAAATTTGCGCCCTTTGTGCTGGTTTTTTTGCTCAACTTTCTTCTTACTGGGACGTAGTCTCTTGAATTGTTGGGGCTTAAGGCCCTTTTCGTGACCAAAAAAAAAATAGGATTTTATGTTACCATAATAGCAAATAATGCTTTATTTCACTAGATAAAGTTAACTATATAGATTAAATGATATTATTAAGTTCTATCAAAATTATCTTTTTGAAAATATTAATTATCTAAAAAATTTTTTTAATAATATTTTTAAATATTATTTTTTATTTTTTTTACCTCTTTTTATTGAATTAAAAATTATTTAATTAATTTTTTTTACTGAAACATCTAAAGATCTTCTTTGCATATGCTTAAATTATTATAACCACATTTCTATCATTTTTTTTCATAAGTGCAACATAAACTTTCTCTTAAATATAATCATTTTGAATCTTATCTTTTCTTATATATCTATTTATCCATCTCAATATTCTTATACTTGCCACTCTCATTTTTTGCTCTTATTGATTTTTTAAAATTCAACACTCACTATCATAAAATATAGCTAATCTTATAGCAAAAAAAAAAAAGAATTTTATGTCATAAAAATATATAATCTCATATCAAAATTGTGTTATAATACTAAAAAATTTTTCTACAAAATATCATAAAAAATAAATAAAGATAATTTATAATTAATAAATATTTAACTATCTATAAATGAAATAACTTATTATTTTTTGAATTTAAATAGAAATTTTTTATGACCATTAGAATATTTAAAGTTATGAAGGTGACTAAAACTTTAGTTATCCTTTGTTTTTTTTTTTTTTTTAGTATAAAATAATTAACAATATAGATACTTTCTGTTACATTATTGATTGAATTATATTTTCCATAACCAATTTGATTGTGAGGTAACTTGATTGAGTAATTCTTGTGCTAAACTCTAATTTTGGCATAAAACTTTTATACCCTCATTCACAATTTTTGATGTATAGTTGAATTTTATACATTAATAATTGTAAATGACAATGTAAAATTTTGTTTTAAATTAGGATGAAAAAATAATAGTCTTAACATGATTCAATTGCACATATGAAGTCCTTTTGGGTCATCTAATTTGATTTTTAAATTATCGATCAGATTACTAAGTGTTATATATTCGCATATAAATATTAAAATTGCTAGTTGAAATTCTTAGAAAAACATTGGTAGAATTTAGGAACTTCAAATGCAAGAAGAAATCAAAGTTAATGGTTTATAAAAGCAGAGGGAGGGGGGTTAAAGATAACAGTTGAGTTGTATATAATAAGGGACATAGTTTGAGCGTTATTTATGCAATCTTTTTTCCTTTTAAGCTTTAGTATTTTTAGTTTTTCTCATTCATTTAAACAATTTAGATAGAAATAATATTGAAAATATTTTTAGCTTTCTATTTGGATTTTTCCTAACTTGGTACCAAAGCTTCAGCAAGAATTTTGACAAGAATTCCAATGATCCAATGCCTGCAATCCACCACCAAACTTAGAATCATCTGACGAGCAAAACCCCTCGATCGATAGCCAAAGACCCTAACTTTAATTTAGGGTTGTTATTGTCGATTGGGGTTGATTGGTTGGTGGTTACCACCTTAGAAACATCTGACTAGAGTGAGTGAGTTCGATGGCAAGTGTTGTGGTCCTAACAACATCCCCAGCCCATTCCAATACCCCAACCACGAATTGCTTTGTTTTTGGTTGATGACGTCAATGATCACGATGTTGGTGACCCACCCTTCCAATCACCACATACCTCTTGAATGGTATCTTGTCAAATTTGCAAGGCCTAGTGAAAAAGTGGGGGAATGAAGTGGTTTGCAAGAGAGAAAAGAGATTCAACACCAATGCACTCAGCAAACTCCAACTCAATAGCTGTAAGTTTGAGGCTTTGGACTTGCCCTAACCACCATTGGTTTCCTTGTTGATGCTTCCTCATATTATACTTCCTTGCTCAAAGTTATCAAAACCCAAAAGTTTAGACTTGTGATAGTGTACCAAGCCTATCAACATGTTTAGGAGTGACTCTAGCTCTAACATGGAATCTCTAGCTAAGGAAAGAGTAGGAAACCATGAGGTTATCTCAAATGATAGGTTCGCATTAACTGTAAGGATGCCACAGAAGGGGGATGACCTAACATGCACAAATGAGTAGGTTAATAAGGATAACAAAAAAGGTGTTTTGTGTCAAGACGAGGCATATTATTGAAGAGTGTTAGAAGTCGAAGGGTCGCCCTATTAGAGGGCATGGTGGAAAGAGGAATGAACCACTTAGATCACAATCCTTTAGAACACGGGGATATCTTGTTGAAAATGAAGAGCCTAAATCCAGTAGTAGTCTCTCTAGTGAGGAGGGGCAAATACTAAGGAAGTTGATGATGAAGTTGGAGGCCACCACTACATTTTTACCAACTGATGACATTCCTCACTTTTAATGTTGCATATTTAGGTATACCCAATTCATCTCAAAGTGCCCTAAGTTCTAAAAATAATCTTTGGATTATTGACTCCGAAGCCACAAATAACATGACCAACTCTTCTGATAAATTCATATCATATACTCCTTGTTCATCTTTAAACTTAGTAAAACTTGTAGATGGTACTTGATCATAAATAGTTGCAAGAGGCTCCATCAACTGTACTCCTCTCTTAAATTTATTCCATGTTTTACATGTTCCCAAGTTCTCAAATAACTTGTTGTCCATTAATTCTATCACCAAGGATTTAAATTATAAAGTCACTTTTATCTCCAAATTATTGTGTTTTTCAAGAACTAGAGTCAAAGTGGACGATGGTCATGGCAGAGTGCATAATGACATATATTTTTTGAAAGATTGCAAGGATTTAGGCTAACTTACATGTAGTGTAGCCTAAAAAATTAACAATCTACATAACTTTTGCAATGGTATAGACGCCTAGGATAATCATCTTTTGTAGTCTTCAAAAAATTATTCCCAAACTTTTGCCAAAGATGTAACCTCAAGGATCTAGTTTGTAATGCATGTGTTTATGCAAAACACACTAAAATCTCTTGTACTATTATTAATAATAAGAACATTGTTCCTTTTATGACTATTAACTATGATGTATGTCCAAGTCATGTTGCTTCTTTATCAAGATATAGATGGTTTGTCACATTTATTAACTGTTTTAGTTGTCCTACATGGATTTATTTAATGCCATCAAAAAGGGATGTGTTCTAATGTTTCAAGAAATTTTATATCATGATTTGTACTTAGTTTAATGCAAAAGTCAAGTTCTTGAGGAGCGATAATGAATTGAAATATATGAGTGGTGAGTTTTAAAATTTCCTAGATGAAAAAGGAATTAGTCATCAAACAAATTATGTCAATACTTCAACACAAAATGGAGTTGCTAAAAGAAAAAAATAAACACTTGTTGGAGGTTGCACGTTCCTTGTTGTTTATAATGAATGTTTCTAAGACATAATGGGGAGATGTAGTTCTATCTGCTACTTATTTGATTAAAAGGATGCCGTTAAGAATTTTTGACTTCAAGACACCATTAAAGCTTCTAAGAGGGTCTAATTCATATGTGGTTTCTTCTAAGGTGTTTAGGTGTATAAGTTTTGTTCATGACAATAGAAATAATGTGGGAAAATTGGACCCTAGAGCTCTTAAGTGTGTGTTTGTTGGTTACTTTCCTACTTAAAAGGAATATAAATGTTACCATGCCTCCACAAGGAAGATGTTTGTGAGTACAGATGTAACATTCCAAGAAAAGGAACCATACTTTAATATGTCTCATGGAGAGATTAGACAAGATGAGGAAGGAAAAAATGCACCCCCATGTGTTTTCTTTTCCCCAGGAAAGTGAAGAACTAGTATCTATAAAAGATAGGGGGAGAGACTATCTACTGTAGACAGAGAAAGGAACAATGAGATAGAAATTAATCCAGAGATTGGCTCTAGAGTGCAGGAAGATTATGTGTAGATGACTTAGAAATACTACTGAAAGAAATACCAAAGGATAGGAAGTTTCTCATCACCTATTCCAAGTGCAAGAACCAAAAATTTGAGCAAGTCATTGAACACTTTACTTATAACCAAAAGTTACCTCCGAGTTTGTTAGAGAAAAGGGTGCAGTTTAGCATATGTTAGGGAGTCACGTGGTTCTGGTGCTGATAGCAATCTATTAGTCTTGGTTTCAGTTTATTAGTTAGGGACATTAGTGTAATTCAGTAATTGAGTCCTAGCCTATAAATTGTAATCTCAGCTACATCATTTGTAGAATAATTGATTGAATCACAATTTCTTTCAGAGCTTTCACATTTAGAAGTTCTAAGCTTTCTTTCTTTCTTTCTTTCTTCTGAAGTTCTTGAGAATTCCAACATGGTATCAGAGCTTTGATCCAATGGGAGAGAATGTGAATTCGTTCTCACTAGCATCTCTGAATGCTTCATTAGTTTCTTTTAGCCACTTTATTTCTGTGAAATTAGACAGCAATTCCTATCTACTCTAGAAACAACAAGTTCTTGCAGCCATCAGAGGGCATGAACTAGAGAAATACATCAGTGGTGGTCAAGAAGTGCCATCAAGATTTGCAATAGATGAGCAAGGAAGAGTTCTTGGGATCTTGAGTTAGCAGTATGTTCTTTGGAAGAAGCAAGATCAGCTCTTGCTGTCTTGGTTCCTATCAACAATGTCAGAAAGTATTCTTACAAGAATAGTGGGATGTGAATACTCGTACCAGGTCTGGGAAAAGGTAGAAACTTTCTTTGCCTCTCATACAAAGGCAAAGATCAAGCAATTCAAAGCACAGCTACAAACTATGAAGAAGGGATCCATGACAGCTACTGAGTATCTTTTAAAGATGAAGAATCTTGTTGATTCTTTGGCTTCAGTTGGTCATGTAATTACAGAAAATGACCATATAGAGGTAATTCTTGATGGTCTTTCCTCAGACTATGATGGTTTTGTTACATCCGTTCTTTCTAGAACTGATCCGTATTCAGTAGAAGAAATTGAAGCATTATTGCTTGCACAAAAAAATAGAATTGAGAAACATCATAAAGAAGAAGAGGCTATGACAGTGAATCTTACTACACATCCTCAGAATTACAATATAAACCGAAGTGGTCATCAAGGTTTCCCTGGTTAGTATGCAAATAAAGGAAGGTTTGGAGGTAGAGGAAATTTTTTCAGAGGCAGAGGAAGTTATAACAATAGGCGGTTTGCTGGTAGGAATGGAAGGTTTTCTGATAAAAGCAACATTCAATGTCAATTATGTGGGAGATATGGACATCAGTCCTGGAATTGTTATCACAGATTTGATGAAAGTTTTCAAGGACCAGCTCAAGTGTCTAGCCACTTCAGCAAGACAGCAATGGCAGTGTCAGAAACACACCCTATGCAATGCTCACTTCTAACAGTAGCAATAATGGCAATGATCAAGAATGGTATCCTGATTCTGGGGCCACTAATCATGTGACAGTGGATGCCTCTAACATTGTGCAGAAGCCTCCATATAATGGAAAGGAGAAGGTGCACATTGGTAATGGCTCAGGTTTGTTCATTAAAAACATTGGTAATTCTCAGATTAAGTATTGCTTTTCTAATCAAAATCTTTACCTAAACTCACTTCTTCATGTTCCAAATATTACCAAAAATCTTGTGAGTGTTTCTCAGTTTGCAAAAGACAATTATGTCTATTTTGAGTTCCATCCTAACTCTTGTTATGTTAAATCTCAGGATACTCATCAAATACTTTTGAAGGGGACTGTTAGAAAAGGCTTGTATGTCTTTGATCAATTTCATATTGAAAAGGAACCGTATACCACTGCAAAAGTGTCAGCAACTCAGTCACCAAATGTTACTTCACCTGTTGTACATAGTTCCCATACTTCTTCTTTGTTAAATTATTGTTTTGAGTTAGACAAATGGCATGTTAGATTGGGCCATGCCTCTGTACAAACTGTCAAGAGTGTACTCACTTCTTGTAACATCAGAATACTAAATAAAGAGCTTTCCTTTTGTTCATCTTGTTGTCTTAGTAAAATACATAAATTTCCTTTTGCCTCTTCTCAAACAGAATACTCAAAACCTTTTCAACTAATTCATTCTGATTTGTGGGGACCAGCACCAGTGCTGTCAAAAGAAGGACACAAATATTACATACATTTTGTGGATACTTTTACCTGCTACACATGGATTTATTTTCTTAAAAGCAAGTCTGATACATTACAGAACTTTATTCATTTCAAGAAACAAGTAGAACTTCAAACCAACCACAAAATCCTTGCCTTACAAACTGATTGAGGAGGAGAATTTAGAGCTTTCACTGAATATTTGAAAGACTAAGGAATAGTTCATCGTGTTTCATGTCCTTATACACATGAACAAAATGGGCTTGCAGAAAGGAAACACAGACATATAACTGAGACTGGACTAGCCTTGCTTCACCAATCATCTTTACCTAGTTCATTTTGGACTGAAGCCTTTAGCACAACTGTGTATCTCATTAATAGACTACCCACACCAGTCTTAAATGGTTCTACTCCTTTTCAAACCTTATACAACATCAAACCTGATTATTCTTCTCTTAAAGTCTTTGGGTGTGCAGCCTATCCTAACCTAAGGCCCTACAATAATCCCAAGTTTCAATTCAAATCCATTGAATGCACCTTTCTTGGTTATAGTCCAGCACACAAAGGATACAAGTGTCTGCATCCTGATGGGAAAACAATTATATCTAGAGATGTTATATTTGATGAAAGTAGTTTTTCATTCAAGAACAGCAAGGGTTCCTCACAGCAGTCACTTTCCAGTAACAAATCACATTCTGTTTCTCCTCCACCTTCAGCCATTCCTCCTATTCTATCATTCTCTACATTAACCAATGCAAGACATACTTAGAGTACCAATGTATTTGCTGAACAAACAAATAACTCATGTGCACTTGCTAATAATACTAATATTATGGATTCTTTGCAACATGTTTCAGGTCCCTTTGCAGAATTTCAAAATGTCCACTCAATGGTGACCCGTAGCAAAGCAAGGGCACTCAAATCAAACAACCACTCAATGGTGACTCGTAGCAAAGCAAGGGGAGCTGTACCAACAGTACTTACTATTTCTAGAGAGCCTCAAACTGTTGAAGAAGCTCTTAATATACCAGAATGGAAGTGTGCCATGGATCTTGAGTATTCAGCGCTCATGAGCAACAAGACATGGAGTTTAGAAGCTTTACCCAAAGATAGGAGGCCTATAGGGTGTAAATGGGTGTTTAAAGTTAAAGAAAATCCAGATGGTACTGTCAACAAATATAAAGCAAGATTAGTTGCCAAAGGGTATAATCAGGAGGCAGGAGTTGATTTTTGTGAAGTTTTCAGTCTAGTAGTAAAACTAGTCATAATTCGGGTTCTCCTTACTTTGGCCTTATCAAAAGGATGGAACATCCATCAAATAGATGTTAATAATGCCTTTTTAAATGGTGATTTGAATGAAGATGTATACATGCTGCAGCCTCCTGGATATGAATCAGCTGACTCATCTCAAGTTTACAAGCTTCATAAGGCTCTCTATGGCCTTAAGCAAGCTCCTCGTGCATGGTTTCAAAAATTGTCTGAAGCTTTACTTGATCTTCGTTTTACTAAGGCAAAATGTGACTCTTCCTTATTTCTTCAGGTTACCTCTCATCATTCTCTCTATGTTTTAGTCTATGTGGATGATATTTTGATTAATGGATCTTCACCAATTTTGATTCAGAACTTGATTGATCAACTGAATGCAAAGTTTTCATTAAAGGATCTTGGAAAACTTAAATACTTCTTAGGTATTGAAGTTACTTACAGTTCTGCTGGTGCAATATACCTATCTCAGTCAAAATACATTAAGGATCTTCTTACTAGAGCTGGTATGCAAGGTGCCAAGTCTATGCCCTTTTCTATGGCCTCAACACCAAATATCTCAGCTAGTAGTGGTTCTCCTATTTATGATCAAGCTGCATACAGATCACTTGTGGGAGCATTACAATATATTACTATTACTAGACCAGAATTATCATATAGTGTAAACAAAGCTTGTCAATTTATGCACTGCCCTACAGATGTACATTGGAAGTTGGTTAAACAAATACTGAGGTATCTAGCAGGCACCATATGTCATGCTCTTGTTCTCCAAAGATCATCTGCTCTTGAGCTCACTGCCTTTTGTGATGCTGATTGGGCATCAGACATTGATGATAGGCATAGTACCTTAGGTTTTTGTGTTTATCTTGGTCCTAATCTCATTTCTTGGTCATCTAAAAAGCAAGCAACAGTGTCTAGATCAAGTACTGAAGCAGAATATAGAAGTCTTGCAAGTACAGTGGCAGAATTGGCTTGGCTGCAGTCTTTACTTAGAGAACTTAGCATTCAATTACCAAAAGTTCCTAGAATATACTGTGACAATATGAGCACAGTCAGCTTATCAGCAAATCCAGTCCTTCATTCAAAGACTAAACATATTGAACTAGATCTTTATTTTTTTCGTGAAAAGGTCAACAATAAAGAAATTGAAGTCTATCATATTCCGTCCCTTGATCAAACAGTAGATATCTTCACCAACGCAGTCTCAACTTCAAGGTTCCTTCAACTTAGAGACAAGCTCAGTGTCATTCCTCTTCCAAGTCATGCCACTGATCTTGAGGGGGGATGTTAGAGAAAAGGGTGCAGTTTAGCATATGTTAGGGAGTCACGTGGTTCTGGTGCTGATAGCAATCTATTAGTCTTGGTTTCAGTTTATTAGTTAGGGACATTAGTGTAATTCAGTAATTGAGTCCTAGCCTATAAATTGTAATCTCAGCTACATCATTTGTAGAATAATTGATTGAATCACAATTTCTTTCAGAGCTTTCGCATTTAAAAGTTCTGAGCTTTCTTTCTTTCTTTCTTTCTTCTGAAGTTCTTGAGAATTCCAACAGAGTTTAACTCTAAACCAATCTCATCCTTTTTCATCAGGTACTAAGTCTCTAATTTTTTTTTTATCTAACTCTAATTCTGAAAATGAACTTAAGCTTCCTATTGCTAAGAGGAAGGGCGTTAGAGAGTGTACAAAATTTTCCATCTCTCACTTTGTCTCTTATAATTTACTATCTTCTTCAATAGATCTTTTGCTACAATTTTATTAGCCATATCTATTCCTCATAATTGGGGAGAGGTTATAATTGACCCAAAATGGAAGGAAGCTATGAAAGAAGAAATGAAGACCCTAAAAAAGAATGGGATATGGGAGCTCATTACCCTACTTTCTAGAGTTAAAAATGTTGGCTACAAGTTGGTATCCATTGTGAAACTCAAATGTGTCTATTGAGAGATTCAAGACTAAATTGGTGGCAAAAGGGTTTACACAAACCTATCTATGGAATTGATTATCGAGAAACCTTTGCTCTAATAGTAAAGATGAATTCTATTAGGGTTCTCTTATCCCTTATTGCAAATTTTGGATGGGATCTTCAACAACTTAATGTAAAGAATGTATTCTTTCATAGAGATCCTAAAGAAGTGTTTATGGAAATTCTTCGTAGATTTGCTGATTAAGCAACTAAAGGGAAAGTCTGCAAATTAAAGAAACCTCTCTATGGTTTAAAACATTCACCAAGGGCTTGGTTTGAAAGATTCAGAAAAGTAATGATTAATTGTGGCTACAATTAGAGTAATGTGGATCATACCTTATTCTTCAAGAGGAAAGGAGATCATATCACTGCCTTGATTATATATATAGATGATGTTGTGGTAATTGGAAATGACCTTAAAGAGATATAGTGTTTAAAAATTTTTCTATCCACATAATTTAAAATCAAAAACTTGGAGAAACTTGACTACTTACTTGGAATTGAAATCGCTAAGTCCAAGGAGGATATTTATATTTATCAAAGGAAGTACATTTTAGATCTCCTTAAGGCAATAGGCATGATAGGATGTAGACCAGTTGAAACCCCCATTGTTGAGAACCATCACCTTCAAAGCAGTGTTGAAGATCAAGTGGATATTGGCAGATATTAGAGATTAATGGAAAGAATAATTTATTTGGCTTATACAAGACTTGATGTAGCATATGCAGTTAATGTTGTGAGTTAATTCATGCACGATCCATGCTCTTCCCACATGGAGGTTGTCTATCGAATTCTAAGATACTTCAAGTCTTCCTCTAAGAAAGGATTATTTTTCTCCCAACACGGCCATTGCAAAATAGAAGGGTATTCTAATGCTAATTGTGCTAGCTTCATGGATAATAGGAGATCTACCTCAAGTTATTATACTTTTGTGGTAAGAAAACTAATAAGTTGGAGGAGTAAGAAACAATTTGTTGTTGCCAGATCAATTGTAGAAACAGAATACATGGCTATGGCACATAGTGTATATTAGCTTATTTGGTTACAAGAACTTGTAGAGGAGTTTGGATTTCAAAATGATTCTCTCCATACTCTTCATTGTGATAACAAGGTTGCCATAAACATTGCTAATAACCTTATTCAACATGACTATACTAAATGCACTGAGATTGATAGACACTTCATTAAAGATAAATTGTTAAAAAGTCTACTAAGTTTACCTTTTGATAGATTCAGAAACCAACTAACTGTTATTCCTACCAAAGGTCTTAATTAAAAATTTTCATTTTTTCTCTTATAAGATAGGCATGAGATTTATGCCTCATTTTGAAGGAGAATATTGAGTTGTATATAAGAAGATACATAGTTTGAGAGATATTTTTGTAATCTTTTTTCCTTTAGGCTTTAGTATTTCTGGTTTTTCTCATTCATTGTAAACAATTTAGACAAATATAAAATTGAAAATATTTTCAACTATCTATTTAGATTTTTCCCAACTACAACATTAGTTAGTGGATTCATGGATGAGAATTCGGTGACTTCTACTTTTAAAGTCAAAAGATGCAATTATATGAAAATAAAATAGTTAAAAATTAATGAGAAAAAAATATAAAATCTAGAAAGAGAAAAATAAAGAGATTAACAAAAGTTATCAAAATTAAAAAATTTAAAAAAAATTAAATAATTGTAGTCAAAAGATTCAGATCCATAGATATACATAATATGGAAAAATGATTTTAATCAAGGCTTTTGGGTCACCATATCTAAAGATTTCAGCATTTTTAAATAGCAAAATAATATGGGCAACGAAATTTCAAATTTATCTTCATAGGAAGAAACTCCATCCTCTTCGTCACTTGTATTGCCAACAATCTCTAAACATGGTCAAGCCACAGGCTCGCCATTTGAGTTCAATGGTAGGGGGAGGCGTCAAACAACCAACAGAAGTGTGCCTATAAATATAATTCTGGACCATGCCAGAATGCATCTCTTTCTAATGTTCTCTCGTGATGCATTAAGATGATGAATGGTAACATTTCCACCGCTGCATGATTGGCACATACGTAATTTTGATTTAGCAACCCAAAAAGCAAAATACTATTTATATCGCTAAAATCATGCCATGTCATCTCAATTTCAAAAACTCATGAGTGCAGGTAGCACTTCCTACCGTAAGTAACCTTGAAGGCAATAGTTTAAACCTGTTGACTTGCAGAACCCATAATGACATCAATCTTTTACAGGTACTCCTTTTTGCTTTCGGACTAGAAATTCGTCTACTTGCTCTTTTGCCTCCATATTTGCGGGGCTTTATGTGCCTGCACAGGTCCTCTTGTAGTTGAATTGTTGGGGCCTTTCGCTTGATTGACATTTTGATAACGATGCTGAGTTTGTGACGGTGGGCGCATGGCTCTCTGCACTCGTGGTTGAGTTGGGGAATAGTGCCCTCCACTATAACCTGGGTTACAAGGTGACTGTGTTGGGTAATACTGCCCTCCACCATAACCTGGGTTGTGACCCATGACAAATCGAGACACCTGTGGCCGTGCTAATTCGACCAGGATGGAACTTCGAGTCAGATTGTTAGAGCGAAGATTGCCATGTGTGGATCTAAATGCCTCGGCTATCTTTGTCAGTTGTCCTGCGCTGACAGACCTAGCAGTATTTTGTGGCTGCTCAAAAGGATCTTCAACCTAACCAACCAAAGTGAAGGTATAAATACCATTTGAAAACCAGGAGAAAATTATGCTAGATAATTGTGAAAGTATTTAAACAACCTATTTGAATCCAAAGCAACCTTTATTGCTCAAGTGATAAAAAAGAAAATATAACGTCCAAAGTAACAGATTATTACAAATATGGAATAGGTCTTGGGCAACCATCTTGTGTTGTGATTTATCGGTTCCCACTGACCAGTATATGGGCAAATCCCCTCCACCGGTGCCCTTGAATCAATGTCAGAAAACTGCAATAGACATACAACTGCTGTCATCTTTGTCATAAGTAAGGGGCCCATCAAAACCCATCCTATAGACAGTGGAAATAGAAATCATTCCCAAATCTTAGAATCCACTTAATCCTCACAACTATCCCTATAGGCCATTAATTTTTGAGTCCTACAATTCATTTTGTGAGACTCAACATATTTCATGATTTGGACTCTATGAAGTGATAATTGTGTGGGAATACAGCAAATTTCAACAACCTACTAACCTATATAAAATGAGTATGCTCTTGGTAAAGTATGTGAGGAACTGATGTCTATTGCTGAAACATTGTCAGTGGTATATTAGCTAAAAAATTAAAATACAAATGAAAATAAAATATTTTAAAAAGTATCATCTATGAACTGTATGGTCAAGTGCTTACAAGTTAACAAAATTTCTTTTATAAGTTGAAGCCATAAAATCATGAAATCAGTTATTATTTACCTTTCTAAGAAATTCAAGGAAAAGTTCACACACAGAACGTTTGTTAATTGGCCTGAATTTTGATTTGAATCTGGTTATATTAGCACCACACGTTTCTGCAATAAGTTTCTCTGCATCTGCCCTAACACCTGCTTTTACATCAAGATAAAGGTCACATCAGTCTTCTTATCTTACACAAAGGTAAATTGACAATTCTTGCTCACAGCATCCCTTTCATTCTCAAGGAGTAAATTATCCATTTTAATTCACACACCATTTCAAAGATAAATCAAGCATGTCCAACTTCATAAGAATTTTAGAAGGAAAAATATTATATGAGAGTTCTAAAAGAATGGGACTAGTGTATGATTGATTCAATAGGAATCAGAAATAAGTTTAACTTGGTCTCTCCATCAGCATCCATTCTCCAATCACCTTCTGCTGTCCTTTCTTGTAATGAGAAATTTGGATTGCGAGGTTCCAATTCCAAGAAAAACTTATGCTTCATCATGCATCTACCTCTTCTCCCTCATCAATGGAGATATATAATGTCTTGAAAAATATTAACATTTAATTTTCTATATTTTGAACCAGCAGTACAACCTTCATTTATTCACTTCAGCTGTACTACAGCAGTCATACTGGAAGGTCCCACCAAAACACACACAAATGTGAACAAAGAGTGATATGCTTTTCCAGGTTGGTGAAAATTTTACATCAAATGAATTTTATCACTCTCTCTTTATTTGTGTGTTGTGTACATGTAAAAAGTATAAAAAATAATTGCAAACAAATTTTATACAAAATCAAATGCAAACAGATGATCAAACCCTAGTTCTGGAGGAGAGGAGAAGTAGTAGTTTAGAATAGAAATAATGGAGTGGAAAGGAGCAGCAACTCTCACTATTGATGGAATGCTTAACAAGGGAAAAGGAGGGAGATCCTCCATTACATTCTAGAACCCCCAATTTGGGAAGTCAGATTTGATGGGGAAGAGGGGTGTGGAGTCCTTTTGTTGTCATTTGCCTGCTTAAAAATCTTCCAAACACAGCTTTTGGTTCAATTTGCCATTCCAGTCCCTCCCCGCCACCCATCCAAACACAGCTTTAATTTCCTGTAAACTATTACAATCTCTGAAGTTTCTCCTCATATAACAGATGTGAACATGTGAAGTATCAGTTTTATGCAGAAATTATCTTTCTAAAGATGATTATAGATAAAACTTGAGGCGTTACTTTTATTAGGGGGAAGAGAGGGGAGACAGAGATGGCAACGTTCGTAACACTAGAATGACAGTGCTTTACATAGTCTTGTGGGTCAAAGTCACAGGTTCCAACAGAAAGGACTAGGCAATTTTTTGAGTTTATTATGTTGCACCAGTTTTTGACCACCATGCCCCCAACAGAGCTGGACGTTTAGACAACTTTAAATTGCCTCAAGCAAGCTAAGAGTAAAGGATTGTCAATAGTAAATCATCTAGGTAGTGCCGAGCGTTCATAGGGTTACACACATGCATGAAAACAGAACAAAATGAAGCAAAACTAAGGGTGTGTTTGGTTTGCGAAAACATTTTCTATTTTCATTTGGATTTGTTTTTATTGTAAACAATTTTTCTTTTGAAAATTAAAATATGTTTGATTTGCATCAATTAAATTCTGTTTCTAAAAAATGAAAATAATAAAAATGCATTTGGGTTAAGGTTTAAAATTTAGGTTTTAGAGTTTAAAGTTTAGGTTGAGGGTTAAGGGTTTAGGATATGGGCTTTAGGATTTTGGGTTTTAATGTTTAGAGTTTAGATTTTGAGGGTCTTGGGTATAAGGTTTTAGGATTTGGGGTTTAAGGGTTTAGGACTTTAAGATTTATAGGATGTAGGGTTTGGAATTTGAGGTTTAACATTTTTGGATTTTGGGTTTTGGGGTTGAAGATTTAGGGTTTAGGCTTTTAGGATTATAGGATTTATAGTTTTAGAATTATGATTTGGGGTTTTGAGTTTTAGATTTTAGAATCTAGAATTTTAGAGTTTACGATTTAGGATTTAGAGTTTTAGAGTTTTAGGGTTTTAGGTTATGGGTTTAGGGTTTAAAATTTAGAATTTAGGGTTTTAAAATTTAGGGTTTAGAGTTTACATAATAATCTCAAAATTGACACTATGTTTTCAATTTAAGTTTTCTGTTTTTAAAATTTTACACAAAAAACACTGAAAATATTTTTTTATTGTTTTCAAATTTTGCCTTATTTTAGAAAATATTTTCACTTTTTTGTAAGCAAACACACACTTACTACCAGTTTTTGTTTTCACTGAAAATTAAAAAAAAAAAAAAACGGATAAAGCAAACGCACTCGAAGTTGTCTATAAGCCCATGGCATGCCAGTTGTCAGTAGAAAGCTGGTTGTTTTATCAATGCCAAATTGACAAGCCACCATCTCTTCAACAATTCTAAGCTATAGGTTGATTGTAATTACACCTATTTAATTATAAAGTCTAACAAGAACATTTCTTTAACTACCAAAAAATATAAACACACCCCCTCTGTCCAACTGTCATTAAATGGCTAAGAGTTATGTGATGTGCATATAATTATTTATCACATGGCATTTTGGATAGATTGTTTAAAGTTCTATTAAAAAAATTTCACATTTTTTAAGTTGAAGGGTGTACTTACTAATAATGCAATTAAACTGGTGTTCTTACAAATGAACCAAAAATCCTAAAACTTAACACTTAAAATCCTAAACTCTAAAATTTAAACTTAAAACCCAAAAATCTTAAAACTCAAAACCCTAAAATCTAAACCCAAAATCCTAGACCCTAAATTCAAAAACCCCCAAATACTAAACATAAAACCCTAAAATTAGAAATACTAAATTAGTGTTTTTAAACTTGTAGGTTTAACGGGAAACCAGACCCCTGTCCAGTTCAAGTGACTTATCAGACTTCATATGCATTTAAATCAGTCAAACCCAGCCAAAGCTGGTAAAACCGGACCAGATTTTGGCCTGGTTTGATAACAAAATATGCAGAAGACACAAAAAGAAAGAATGAGTTTGGAGGGGGTTGCTAGACTAATATAAGACACACTCTTCAGCTATCAACCACAAAATAGCAGCAGCAATCTTTTAAATTCTGCTCACACCCATCTTAGTGGACTTCACCTGGAGAACACAACTCTGCAAGGAAATCAAAGAGCCCAGCACAAGTGAGAGGAGTGCGTTGGAGTTGGGGGTGGGCACTGTGTGCTGCTTGGTAGCAATGGAGAAAGAAGAGTCGGAAGTAAAGAGAGGAGGAGGAGAAGGAGGAGGGGAAGGGAAAGAAAAGAAGAAAAATGAAGGGGGTGGATTGCATACGGCAGAGAGAACTTAGAGAAGTATGGGAAAGGTAAAATAGAAAGAGGGTGTTAGAGATATGTTTGGAAAATAGTAAAAAAGAAAGAGAATGGCAAACGAGTAAATGAAGGAGGGAAAAAGTAAAGAAAATATATTTAACAAATTAAAGTTTTTAAAATGATATATTTTATTTAAATGTTATTATTGCAATTATTAATATTTTAAATTTTTATGATAAAATATGTTTTTTAAAGTGATTAAAATTTAAGATATATATTTCTAATATATTTGTATAATTAATATTATTTAATTTTTGTGTGATTCAACCTGTGACCCTGTGGTTGAACCAATAATCCAATGACCTAATAGTCTCAGTGGTTTAGCTTTAAAAACATTGTATTAAACTGAAAACCCTAAATTTCAAATCTTTAAACTTTAAACCTTAAAATCCCAAATTCTAGATTTAGGATTTTAGGTTTTTATGATTTTAGGGTTTAGGGTTTATTATTTAATATTTATGAATTTAGGATTTAGGTTTTATGGTTAAAGATTTTAGGATTTTGGGTTTAGGTTTTGGGGTTTTAAAATTTTGAGGTTTTTAGGTTTTAGGATTTTACAATAAGAGAGCTTTAGGGTTTATGGTAATTTATAAGTAAACCCCATAAGTTTGAGTCATTTGCAAGTATACCTTCTCAATTTATAAAAGTTGAATTTTTTTAATATTCAAATAAACAATTAAAAAATGTCATTTGTATAAGTAATCGTGTGCAATTAAATGACTACTAGTCATTTAATGGTAGATGCATGAAATGGGTGTATTTATTGTTTTCTGATAGTTAAAAAGGGTGTGCTTGCCAAGTTTTATAATTGAAGAGGTGTACTTACAAATGACCTATAAGTGAAGGGGTGTGTTTACATTGTTTCCTTTAAATCATACAGCAAAAGGCAAGCTACAACATTCCACAATATTTATGACGTAGGCTCAATTATCCAAAGTCATTTTAAAAAGAAAATCACACAAATAAAGCTTTCAAGTAATGCAGGGATATGTTGAACTCTTAACACTGCAATAACTCTGTTCACATTCACACGATTCTTAACATTAATTGCATGCATGCAAGCTGAACATCCAACAGGAGTAAATAGTTCTGCTTTCTACAACAGGTTCAGCTTATATGAGAATAATGGTGGTTCATGCTCAAAAGTAAAGATGAAATATACCTCTGAGATCATCAACCATATTGCCAGGATATATATCTTTAAGTGGTGGTAAAATTGCAGGACCACATGTCTGAAATTGACAGAAAAATCTTGCATGCGTCAGAATGACAAAGATCCGCCCATTACTGTAGTAAAAATGCAATAAAGTGGATGTGCCAATTGTTTTAGCTACTGACATATCTACATACTGAACTGGGCTCCTAGGATTTTTCTTTTTACTCTTTAGTCTTTACTCTTTTCTAAAATTAGGAGACTGAAATTCTTGTTCATGTTTAAAGATGTAAAGAAAGCACTTATAAAATGTATACGACCTACTTCAGCAAACCAGATCCAGACTAGATAACACAGATAGATAATGATATATCCTCCTAACGTTGGCACCCATCGCAGCCCCCTCCCTTCTCGCAAAAATGGTTTTTAGAAAACAAAAGAGACTACACATAACAGAGATATGAAAAGGAAAAGCACCTGCAAATGGAAGATAACAAGTAAACTGAGTGAATAGGAGTTGAGAGTCCCAGTTTTTGAATTATTAATTTTATGTGCTTTGGCCCATTCCTTGACCTGCACAAAATGAAAAGAGTAAATTAAAGTATCAACCAGACGCAATTCTTCTCCACAGAAACTGTACTTATTCCCCAAGATACATACTAATAAAACCATGTCATGGAAGCGATTATCTATGTTGCTGATCCAAAACAAAAGCTTGGACTTCATTTGACCCTGCAGGTTATCAATTGAAATATCACAAGATATACCCTGGTGGTTGCTTTTAAGTTTCAAAATAGGAACTCGTGCATTGGATATGAACTGCAAGCTGCTCCATCCACCTGCAGAATTAGTGTTACAAAAGGGAATGGGGAAATATTAAATAAACATGTAAATTATATATGTTCATAATTGCATAACTATAATAACATGGCAAATCATAGTATGGTTACAAGTACACAGAAAGAACAGCAAGCTCAATAGCACCACTAATGGAACTTTACAACCTTTATGAAGCAGCACCTTTACCATTTAATCATGCATTTAGATCATATCCCTACTTGCTTATGCAAAATTTTACCATTTATTCTCTCAAGTGAGTCAATAGAATAAACATTTTTGTGGCATCTAAATTATCAGAGCCTTTAAAAAAATTTGACCAGCTCATGTCCTAATCCTCAAAATTGATCCTTTAACTCTTTCAACCAAGTAACTTCAACTATTTTTGTAAAATTACATGCAAATAACAATATCCATGGTCACATATTAAATAAAGTTTGCACCCTATAGAAGTCATTCATACATGATCAAGATCATACCTATATAATTTAGATATCTATTGTCAGCCAATTAGTACTCACTCTGGTTATATTGGTGAATCAAGGAGATTATACATAATAACTATATGATGATTATAAAATGATTTACTTCACGCTATTCAAACATGGATTTTTAAATTAACTCAACTAAGCTTTGCTTCCTATTGCTTGAGTAATATGAAGGTGGAAAGAGAAGTAAATAGTCAAACTACAGGAGACATGGATCTTCTAAATGTTTAGCAAATAAGAATTATTGTAACAAACGCCAAGAAACTTCAAGTAAAAGAAATTTACCCTTCATTTTCAGAGATTTTAAAAGATCCCCCAATAACATTTGTTTGTGCTTTTTCCCAGCAGATGATATATAAGAACGATTTGCTAGCTCAATTGAAATATCCAAGTCACCCCATCGGGTGAAGAGGTTTGACACAAATGATCCAAAAGGCTCTACAGTTGCTCCTGTTCCACACGAATAGAAGTAAAACAGTAAATAGTTAAATTATCAATTCATGTTACTTTGGTTTATAAGTTATAGGAGCCCTAGCCATCTAACAAACTGACTTTATAAGGGTATAGACTAGAAAACTTAATTGAAAGTTACTTGATTTCATCTGTTTTTCTAAAGGATTGTATACTTGTGTCAACCAAGGTAGATTAATAAAGAAGACAAAATAGTAGAGGTGAAATGTTTCCAATAATTATTACAATAAAATCTAATAAAATTCAACTCAATTTTCATTATTTACTGGAAGAACTTTGAAGCTAATGTGAAGCTTACACCACAAATCTGGCACACTTCCTTTTCTTTGATGAGATTTGATTGTGGTAGATCTTTAAGATAGCTTGAGAGAAGGTCAAACACTGAAGCACTAGAAATTTTATAGAAACAACAATAACAAAAGTGGATAGTTTGTTTGTGTTTGAAGAGCAATCTAGAATTTCAACTTAGAAAAATTCCAAGCACCAGAAGAAATTTGCTTGTTCTTTTATACTCAAATAAATCAAGATTAAGGAGAAACGACTTAAAACACTAAATAAATACAACCAACATTCAGAAAATCAGTAAAATCAATGTAAACATCCTAACCTTCCCCAGTATAAACCAAAGTAGCAAAGTAATTAAATGCTTGGGTCTGTTTGTCAATATAAATGATTAAGGCATTTCAGAAAACAAGGGGAAAAAATAGATGAGGTCTATCATTCACACCATAAAGATTAAACTCAAAAAGGAAAAAGAAAACACTGAAGTTTTAGAAAAATGGGGGGAACCCATTCTACAACATAGCTTCACTCCTGCTGCTGCCAAACCGCAGTGATATTCAGCACAGTGACTAAATCAATATTCATCATTGATTAATAAGAAGGAGAAGACAATGAGATGAATACCACAAACCACTGCATGGACCTTTCTTCACCATATACACTAATTTTCCCTTGGGTAGAACTAAAACAACCTACATTAGGTTTTCCAAGATAAAATGAAACTGCTTTTACCCATCAAAGCCTCAATGGTTCAAGCCAGTAAATGTATTTATATAGAAGATGTATTATAAAATAACAAGAACCATGCTGTTAGAATGGATTATAATATTAACCAATAATCCTTGCTTTACGTTAGTGAGATTGAGTCCTAGATAAAACAAATGACAATAAAATTGAGCAGCACCATAATTTTAGCAAATTTACCTCTCAAGTTTTCAACAGATTCAACAACTCTTCGTAAATCATCAATAATTTTAAACCGTATCGTCCAATCTTCTTGTAAAGGTATGATCACCTTGAGTATATCCTTCAGAACAAGATCCAAGACACCATGGGCACTCATTTTTGTCACTCAACAACTCTGTACTGTGGTTAATGTAACAAAGGAACAACTGTGATAGCGGTCTGAAACACTAATGGACAAAATGAAGACATGAGGGTCACAATTTACAATCATAAACATCACGGAAAATTTTGTGACACCAAATCCTTGAAAGCTTTAAGCCAGCATCCATAACATAATAGAATTAAACAAAAGTTAAGGACTGCACCGTGAACGACAGTGCAGACATATTCCATATAGCATATAGTTAGATATAGATACAAGTATTGTAGAGTGGATACTTACAGTACAATACAAATGCTTTAACTTATGAAGGTTGACTGTTTCACCAAGCCATTAATAATAATAAAAAATCATTTTCTCAGTGGTTGATCCATAAATGTGTTCTCTCTAAGACAATTCTATTTTAAAATTCAATCATAATTCTAACACTAGTAGATGTTTAAGGAAAAAGAAATTGGGAGACAGGCTGTTCACCACAGGAAAATGTATAGATTTGATAATGTCATCTTCTAATCTATGATAGGCTTGATGCTTTCAAAATAAAAATATCTATACAACAGATCTCATATAAATTAGGTAACTTCTTCATATACTTTGTCTCAAACCTATGGGGATGTTTGGTGTGCCAGCAGTTCCACACCAGTATGTCAGACACCCCAAAATCAAATAACCTGACCCATGTTTGGCAATGACAATCTAAAAGTCCTTAAAAGATACACCCAAGAACGTCCAGATCTTAAGTTCCATTCCTAGGTATTTGATGTCAGCATCTCAAAGGTGGGCATCACTTTACAGGAACTAATATAAAAAATACCATAGCAGCACCAAGGAAAGGATATACAATCACATCCATTTATAAAATGTTCAATGCCGTATATTTACACCATCTACATCTGAGCTGATTGAAGGCAATCATACTCCACATCAAGGACAGTCACAAGTAGTTCTTGGAAAAAATTACTGATTAATTACATAACTGATGAATAAGCTAGTGATATCTCATTTATCCAACACAATCTAACTGCAACTTGGCAATTAGGAAAAATCAAGATTCTTTGTGTCTGTGTTTTCCCTACCGTTCTCTCATTAAAAAATTTAACTTGCATGCTTCTCAAAACCACCAAAGTCACTCAGATTAAAGATTTCTCCAGAACGCTTAAAAGAATTTCACGCGATCATTAGCATCTTGTCGATTTCCAACTCAACGATCCAAACCCACTAATTATAGAAACCCCTAAACACATACCCAATAATCCACAGTCAGAAAACAAAATCTCTAATCAGCTAAAAAGAGAGAAGCTAGAAAGAGATTATACCGAAGAAAATGCGCAATTGAGTGAAGCCTTCCTCTTTCTTGAAATGTTATCTCGTCTGCAGGGAAATTCGATGGTTTTCGAGGTGAGAATCGCCGAACAAATTAAGGGGAAGTTGCTTGAACTAACGCTGCCTTTACAATGTGTGAGAAAGGAGGCAACTTTACAGGGGTGAGTTCAAGCAGCAACGGGTATTGCTTAGGCAAAGGGGTTTTCTAAGGTCCCCTTTTGACGGCTCGTTATTAGACATGGACGCGGGAAAAAGAGCACAGGGCACATGCTGGTGGAAGCTTTAAATTGCCATTCGACATAGAATGTCAATTTGATGGGTTTGCCGAATGAGAGGTGAGGAAGAAAACGAGAGTAGCAGTGGTGGACGGTGGCAACTGGTTAGCTAGCTAGGACATTAATGGTAAACGGGTCAAACGTGAAATTTCTTGTGGGTCAATCCACGTGTCAACTTAATTGGCTCATCCAATCAATGTTGGCAATAATAAAAGTAGCTTGGAACATTCCTGCGAGGTAGTTCGACTCAAAGAAATTTAAATGCTTTTAAGTAAATTATTTTAATTTAATTTAAATTTTATATATAAAAAAATTATTTATAAAAAACTTTTACTTAAGTGATTGATTATATCTCAAGGAGATTAATTGTTATTTTAAAAAAGAATATTTCAAAAAATTTAGAAAATAAGTTAAGGGTTTAAGGGAGTTTGAAGACTTTCATGGGGTTTGATCATAAAGCCTAAGATAGTTGTGGAATTATGAACTTAATGGCCTTACATATACATTTTGAGATTATGCTTTACAATTTAAAATCTTTTAAATTTAGGAATTTAATCATTTAAAATTATTAAATTGAATCTTTTTATATGATTTTTTTACTGGTTAATTTTCTAATTTCTATTGGAATCATTTAAGGTTGAAATTTTTATATATTGGAAGTGATTAATTTTTTTCAATCTTACTATTTTTATATATTTATAATCATTAAATATATTAAATTTTATTTATTAAATCTCACATATTAATCTATAAAATTTTATGAACTTATTCTAAAAATAAAAAAGTGAATAATTTTTTTATAATTTTTAATATGAAAAATAACTAAGTATACTTTTGTCAAAACTCTAAGATATAATTAGTGCATAGGTAGCGTTCAACGATGAAGATTACCTACCAAATATCCAATTATCAAATATACCTTTCTTTTAAATATTTTTTTTTTTGGTAACTTAGTGAACTTTAGATAAATTTATATGAGAAATATACAAAAAATGATTCGAACCTGTGAATAAATTTATGAAGTTATGACAGTTATATCAGGTGAGCTGAAATTTATTGATACCTTTCTCTTAAGTATTTGACTAAAGTTCCCGGGGAAAACAAGATTTTCTTACCCTGAACGAATATCAAGAAGAAGAAGGGTTGGACTAAAGTCTCATTAAACGCTTGGAAGTGTGAATGCCTTTGCGCTGAGTCAAGGCATTGATAATCAAGTTCAAGTATCACATACAAACACAGTCACTGTTTGTAAGAACCAAAAGAATATAAAAAAAAAAGAAGCTAAGAACAAATCACCTAGATAATGAAGAGAAAGACACTATAATCTGCTAATTGTGCTAAGAGAAAAGGAAGGAGCTAGAAATGGTTGAGGATCCTGAAGAAAACGCATAATCAAGTGAAGTCATTATCTTTCGTCACATTTTTTCCTCTTTGTGAATAAAAATAGGGAAAGTTTATTCTTACTCTTCAAATGTTATATAATATTTTTGTTGTGAATCTTTAATAAATATAATAATATAAGTTTTATATTATAAAAATTAAATAAAAATAAAATTATATCAACAGTAAAACTTATAAAAGTAAAATTTAACTGATTGTCTTACTTTTTAATTTTACGCAATTTTGACAACTATTTTAAACTTTGTCAATATTGCCACTGATGCTGTAAAATTCATGCAAATTTGATCTAATTTGGACAAAATCTGTTAAGTTGCAAAATGTGGCATTAATGTGATGAGGTGTCAAATTATTTATCCAACCAGCTATACTCGTGGCACTTTGTTGCCAAATCAGACCAAACCCATCAGAATCTCTTTTTTTTTTTTTTAATTTATAATTTCTATTCAAATCAATAGAAGACCACCATCTTCTTCATCAAAGATGAAAAATCAAGATTAAAAATGCTTAGTTTATCTCATTATGTTTAAAAGGGGAGACAAATTTATATTTTTCTTAACTTAAAAAAATATGAATTTTTTTTATCTTATTTTATTTAATTTATAAATGATAACAAATTAAAATGAAATAATTAATATATTTATATATAAAAATATATTAATTTATTAAATTATTTTATTTAAAAAAATAAATTAAATTAATATTTTTTAATCCATCCAAATAAATCGGCACATCTCTTCTTGTTTTATTGCGAGTTGACGCAGGATGAGATAGGGTGGCCCCTTTAGAACCTCCTGGTCCCGTCTTGCCGCCCCACTATGTGCGGCGCGGTGCGTTGCTTGCAGTGTTACCAGGGACGGCATGACCCAATTGAGTCCAATGACCTACCACAACCTCGTCGGAGCATCGATTAGAATAAAGAGAGGTGAGAAACTTCTTACGTTCCACTCCAGAACATAGAAAAATAAATAGCTCAATGCCCACTCAAAACATAGCAAATTTCAGATTAAATTATTCCTTCTATAAGATGTCATTGACAATTTAAACAGCACAGCAAATTTACTTTGTTCCACTTTCAAGAATCATAAAAACTAGATAACAAGTTCCTCTAAATTCACACACTTAAAACTATGCTTCAGATCGGAATAATGTTACTAAGACGGAAGCAGTGTATGAACAAATACAGAAAAAAGTAAAATCATCAAACCAATTGTCAAAACTCAGCTTAGGCAAAGCGCAGCTCAATTTCAAAGGTTAGGCGCGATAGCTAGTTGGCAAGAAGGACATGAGCCATTTGTGGTGCAGTCCATATGGAGGGGATGGGGTACTATTGGGCAAGCATGCTAGATGATGTTGTTAAGTATGTGAAGACGTGCCTCGTGTGTCAATAGGACAAGGAAGTGCGGGCAGACTCCTGGGGCTTTTGGAGCCATAGCCTATGCCATAAAAACCATGGGAGAATGTCTCTGTAGATTTATTCGCGGCTCGGCCAGAAAAGGGAGTATGGGACTTGATCGGCGGTGGACCGGCTCAAACAAAACCAAATATGCCCATTTTTTCCATTATCCCATCCATATACAAGATTCTGTAATACAAGCTCCCAAATAGTCTTCAAAATAGGAAGAATTTGGGTCATTTGGGTTTAGAGAGAAAAATGGCAAAGAGAGGTCCTCATCTCTATCTGTCCTCGAGAGGTTGTTGTCTCCGAAGACAATGCCGCCTCTGGCACTGTCTCCGACAAGGTACGGTGCTCATGGGACGCCTGAGGATCCCTCTGTCTGCTATCGTCTCTGCCCAGAGACAATAGTTCAATCTCTATTGACATAGGCAAAGTCTCCTTCTTTTTTTCACTATTAATAAATCAACTTTATGATTTTGGGTGAAGTGGTCATATTTTTTAAGGACACGTCGGCAAATAAGGCCATGTCATTAAAATAGGGTCATGTCAGTGATTTCTGTTAGTCCTTTAAGTTATGTTGGTCCTTTCATGGATTCCGTCCAGACATTTGCAAGCATTGTGTAATGTATGAAGGGCAATATTTACTAAATTTAAAATAAAATGTCAGAATTACATTAAATAAAAAATAAGAAGATAAAAATGTAATTAAACCTAAAAATAAAATAAAAAATAGAAAGGGTTGAGGCTTCTTGAGATTGGAATTGCCCAACAAATCAAGGGGAAGTTGCGTCAAACGAGGTTTGGCTTTGCATGTAATAAACTAGGCTACTTCAGCAAGAGCGAGCTGGGTACATAGAAGTAGACCGCGGGGGAATTGCGGTATTCGCGTGGGCAGAGGGGTGCAGCATCAAAAAGTGCCAGAAAAGTGAAAAAAAAAAAAAAACCTATTTTCCATATCAATAATTTTTATATTTTGCCTAATATTGGGTAATCTACTATACATAATAATTTTAGTTCAGAGAATATTAAGTTAAAGTTCTAATTTCAACATTTCATTCTTGATGTTTCTATAACAATTTATTATCAATGCTCATGTTGAGTTTAGGTAGAAACAGATTATTTAAATATATTTCATTTAATTTTTTTTATCTTGCTTATATTGAACTCTTCCATCGTTAAACTACAAGTATTGACAATAAAAGTATCCAAAGCCAAAATTTTAAATACAATAAAAGCATTATTTTGATCTAACTATTGATAATCTTAAATGTTTAAAAGAACAAAAAAGTTTATTTAAAATAAAAGTAATATAGTTATCTTCTATTTATTTTAAATATTTTGTATAAATATCTTAATTTTAAATTAAGATAGAAAATTTTACGAAGATTTAAATTTAGGAATATTTATAAAATAAAATTTTAGAATTATAATAAATAACAATTATATTGGTCCTGACAAAATTTTAAGTAAAAATCTGAGACTGCAAAATGTGTGAGTGCTAAAAATCAAGGTTGACTGAATGCTTGTAAATAGATATGCATACTTTGTAGTATTAAAGGGAACTTATTACCCTAATGGGGTGGTGCCCCACGAGGGAAGAGATTTGAATATTAAAATCTTTTTTTAACACTATTATGATGATATTTGAGTTCTTATTTTTATTTTATTTAGACGTTAAATTATTTTGTATTTAGTCTGTACTTGCTAAAAACAATTGAAAAATCAATTAAAAGAACAATCAGTTCTTTAAAAAAAAAAAAAATTATTACCCTCAATTCTTCATGGAACAAATCCGGATCAAGGCCAAATGAAACGCTTACCATAAATAAGTGTTGTCATTTTATAAATTTAATTTTACTAAATAATTATTTAAAAATTAAATTGTAGGGTTAGAATTTTAAACATTTAAATAATTTTGTAAAAATTTAATTTTTTCTATCGTGTGAGAGGAATTATTTTGTGAAAAAAAAAAAAAAACTTACTCTTCAAGTTAAAACTATGAATCCCGAGGCCAAATACTTACCTGCCAGTGACAATTGAGCCTTATTGCCTTTGACAATTATTATTAGCAAGAATGTTGAGCAGGGACGAAGTCAAAAAAATTTATTGACTGAAACTAATAGTAATTAGATAATAAAAAATTTGAAATCTTTACACAATGTATATATATAAAAAATTTAATATGATAAAATTAAATAAATTAGAATAATTAAATATAAGCTTAGTTTGATTAAATTTTATAAAATAAAAAATAAATGCCTTGATGATTATCATTACTTAATATTATATTTTCATTCAAATTTAAAAAAAAGAAAAAAGTGAAAATAATATATAGATTTAATAAAAAATTAAAAATTTTAACTTCATTAAAAATTTATTGAATGAGTAGAAAAATAATTATAACTTGAATTCAAAAAAGTGAATTAATATATTGTATTTAAAGTAGAGGACAACTAGATTAAAAAATAAGTATTAGTGTGGAAAAAATAACATTAAAAATGAAGTTTGAATTCTAAGTTCAAAAGGTGTTAAAAAAATAGTTAATTTTATGATTTTGAAATATTTTGAGATTAATATAATATTTTAAAAGTCTTTAGGTCAAATATAAAGGAGTTATTTTTCCTCTACCCAAAACAAGGAGTTATTTTTAAAAAAATTTTAATTTTATAAAATATGTGCAGAATTTTAAAAAATTTAGAAGAGCCAACATAAGAAGTTCCAAAATTTTATATGGCATAAATACAATTTTCGAAACTTCAGGGACCAGTACGCCCCAACCTTGGCTAAATCCGCCTCCGATGTTGAAGTAGGCTACCAAACACTAGTTGATAGAGATGAGTACTTCTAAGCCACAATAGATATTCTCACTTGATATGTTTTACAAAACCCTCAATGAAAAACAGTTCACGTCCTCTATTTTCACAGAAATTCATAAAAATTCATAAGATAAGGTCAAATTTAGGATCTATATCGATATCTACTCACCAT
Source organism: Dicorynia guianensis (assembly GCA_037013595.1). Classification (NCBI taxonomy): domain Eukaryota; kingdom Viridiplantae; phylum Streptophyta; class Magnoliopsida; order Fabales; family Fabaceae; genus Dicorynia; species Dicorynia guianensis. The sequence goes on along the minus strand of JASUAB010000002.1, from coordinate 13,706,416 downwards.
TAACAAAAGGACCTTATGACCCTCAAAATGGTTATAGCCATAAATATCAAAGACTAAATCCAACTTATGCTAATTAAGTATACAAATGTATAATGTCTAATATTTGCAATAAACATACAATGAAATAAACAAATGCTCGAAATTGAATTTTACAATTGAATAAGACGATGCACTATCTATCTAGCTCTTGGGATAAGATATCAAGTATCAAAAATCAAATGCTGCTGGCATTCACCACCTCCTGATGCTGGTAAGGAATGCACTTGCACCTATCTAAGCTTCTCAAATGACTAACTCGGTGTTCTGATGACTTCTCCCGTGCATGGATGAAAGCAGAAAACTGATGTGTTTTATACCCCATTGCTTCAAGCACGAAGTAGGTGCTTATCACATACCAAGATCCTATAACTTGCATGGGGCCCCTCGGCCGTATCTCGCAATGTCGTGTGCCAGCCTATTGCCTTGGCAATCTCTTGAAGTTCATCCATGATGGCAAGAGAGTCACGGATATATACCTTTCCACCAGGTCTGAGTATCCGATCCATTTCAAGCATAATTGATGAGATATTGCATCTGGTGCAAAGACATGCACAAATACCAATAAATTAAGGCATTCTTTTCTGGGAAAGAGAAGTTATATACAAAGATAATGAAATTAAACCCATGCAACTTTCTTATTCGTAATATTCATCTGCATTGCATGTTCTGAATGGAAGATGAGGTAATGAAATTACAAAGATTAATTGTGATACGAAAATATTGAGGTGGTAGAGGCACAACAGTGTTAAAATCCAGAATATCAGTACATGCTTATATAAAGCTATCTCAAAGGTACAGAAAGATGAGCACTAAATTGTATATCCAAAGCACAACACTTCGCTTAAGAGTAGAGTGGTAAAGGGATGCTTCCTAAGGAGAAAAGGGGAAAAGAACAAATAGGAAAAAGTTATGACATGGCAATACTGGCTCCAGTGATGCTACCCCATCTAAGATAATCGTCAACTTGGGGGGAAAAAAAAAATCAAAGTGGTGACGGGAGTAAATGGTACCTTTTTCTCTCAATGGATAGCAGGTTTGCTGCATGCAGAAAATCATAGGTTCTTGGGTACGTATCAAATGGTTCACACCTGAATTATAAATCACAAATTGTAAAATTTATTAATATTGAACAAGTTTACAAAATAGTAAAGACATTGAATAAATTTGGACAAGGGATTCTTTTTTCTTTTTAACCTCCAGAGGCATGTAACAATATTAGATTAGTACAAGATATCTATTATCTAGAATTTAATATTAATAAACCTCATTGCCACAGTGGGCACTTTTCTAATAAAAAACAATTAGAACATTTGTGTTTAATAAATTCTAAAATGCTTTAGTGAAATACCAATCATGTATGACTCCAATCAGCCCACGGTCATATATAACAGGCAAGGTGTTCGGGCCACTAACAGGAACTACATTCATAACCCAGCTGTCAAGATTTTGATCAATCAATGCAGCTGCAAATCTGCAAAACAATAGATATATTGAAATACTTAATAGAGATTTCTATGTGTAAATGGATATTTACATTAGTAAAGTAATAAGGACTAAAACAATACCCTCCAAAACCGGCTTTCATGTCTAAAACATTTCTTAATCTAATTTTCTTCCAGTGTAGAGCACGGACATAGCTTGCTATTATATCATTCCAGTATTTGGATTCTGCCTTAAATAGCTCTTTTCTGGATATGAAGGCATCAAGCTTTATGCTTTGAAGTCTGTTGGGTGGAGTTTGCAAACGTGCAGGCCATCTGGTAACATTTGCTTCATATCCATTCTCAGGCAACCGGGAGATGCATGCTTTTAAATTAACATACCTAAATATATCATGCAAATAAATGAAATCACGAATAATGAGCATGTAACTCTTTAATAATGTCATTATGATGCATGCAAAGCTACCATGAAGATTGACCCAAAATTGTTCAATCACCAAAAATGAAATAAGTCTAACATCAGTACTCTTTTCCACAGCCCGAATTTAGGTAGGGGTGTTTCCAACTAATGGTATTCAACTAGATTGTTGAAGAATCCCAAGCAGACATGTATAAACAGCGTGGGTGGACTATCATTTCTCTTTGTGGAATCCCATATTGGGCCATAACCGCATTTCTTGAGTTAACAGCTTCAACAAATGAATGACATAGATTGTGAAATAACCATTTCTGCATCCTCACAAACCTATCTATAGCTAAAGCAGACAAGTATAACCAGGGGAGACGGACTTTTTCTATTTGGCTGAGGGGCAATATTCCACATTGGACCATGACTAAATTTTATTATAAGATAACATCTTCAACAGATGAATAACCATATTGACTGTGAAATAATCATTTATACATCCTTACATATCCATCATGTAGCCAAGGCATTTTTAATGCACAGAATTCCCTTTTCTTTTTCTTTCCCTTTTATTTTTTCTTTACGAGAAGTAAGAGGCCAAGGATTAATTTGTTCATGACTTTCATGCATGATTCAGTAATTCACTTAAAATATCAACAGAAAGCTTCTTACAATTGTCATGATAGAATTCACTGAGCAGAGATGAAAAATAGATGCATGCTTCACTATCTAGATTAAAAATTAGAAGTTTATGATACAAAGGCTTCTATTAATCATTAGTCATTTTCCAGAGAACATGGTCCATGTTACATTCATGGTGTAGCTTAAATTTTATAGCCACAAATTCGCCTAAATGAAAAGATGACTTCACATTTCAACATCAGTAAAGGAACTGCCCTATCCTACTTCATTGGACTGTTTCAACCTACAAATTACCAAAACCCATCTATTTTCTACTGCCAGTTTCTATACTGGAAAGCTATATGACAAAAGAAAATAATTGTAAATTCATAAAATTTTCTGTTGCAATAATCACAACTGAACAAAAATGTATGATAATCATATACGCTCAGGAAGGTAAGAGGCCAAGAACACAATACCAGATATTGTCTGGGTCATCACTTGGGTCACACAGTGGAGGTTTAGTTCCTGCCTCACGGTTTAGATAGCAGCTGTTATCAGAAGGTTTCTGCCATATTGCAATGTACCCATCTTTTTTCAAAAACTTCCAGCATAGACGAGTAGTAAGATTAAGCATCTCTGGAGAAAACAAACTTCAACGTTACACTCATCATAGATGCTGACATGAGACAGAGTTGGACCAACTCTAATAAATATTCAAGTCAAATCATAACAATCAGGCAGAGTGACTCTCTAAGATTGAAAATGGAAGCAGAAATGCTAATAACTGACAGCCTAACACTAAAGATACTTCACATCAAATACCTTTTTAAGTCATACCATACAAAGGAAAATAATGATAAATAAATCATGAAGAAACATTAGGCAATCATGTGTAAAAGGTTGAGTTCCTTGCTTTTTAATGACAATGAATACATTGAATGTCTTGGGTAAAAGTTATGACGTAAAATTAGTAACCAATTGCATGATAGTTCTCTCTAGCATCACAAGAAACTGAAGAACAAGGTAATGAACAATTGGATGCATATATCACGTCAGAAAATACTAATGTAATACCAAGGTGAAAAGATGAGCAATTCCAACTGGCAATCCCTAACTGCTATATCACTGATCATCAATAAATTCATCTAATAAGGGTTTCCTTTTGATGATACCTTCCCATTGTTCTTCTAAAACTTCCTCGTGCTTATAAACTGGCTGGGCTGCCCAGACAAAGTACCCTCCTGCCCTTAGCATCCTATTGACTTCAAGCAGCAAAATCCCATCTTCATGACAAGTAAAAAAGAGAAGAAGAGCGTCAGTAAAAATTCCAAGTGAGCAACAAGCACAATAGTGAAAGGCAGCATAAAAGAATTCAGTTATATGCTTCATACAATAAAAAAAAAAAACCCTCCTATAATTTTTGTTAACAGCAATTTTTTTGATAAGATTTCAAGCAATTATAGATGAGTCCCACCACCCCTTGCCTCCCTCCCTTTTATTTTTGTTTGTTACTAATATGCCAAGCATGATACTGTGTTAAACATGCCAATGATTCTGCATTTACAGTTGCGAGTTTTCCCAATGATAATACACCTCATGGGGATATTCCAGGCTTGCAGAAAAATTCTAATAATCAATAGAAAGAGTACAGGATCTTTCTTCTCATTGTTGTAGATTTTAAAGAAAAGGAAAGCACGAAGGAAGATTTGTAAACATAATCATTCTTATCATGAAAAATAGAAGCTTAACAAAACTGGGAAAAAAGAGGCAGGGGGAGATGAGTTCATCATAAAGCATATAATGATTACTACATATTGGTAGCAAGAAGTCCTGGCAATTCCAATATACACTCCACCGCTCGCTCTCCGTATCATTTTTCTCCCCTTATTACCAATAACCACAGCCCATAAAAAAAACACATACCATCCCTTGTCCAGTTGATTCTACAGCGTGAACAGTGTATCAAGTCAAAAGCTTGACTTGGATATAATAAACGTCTAGTAGCGAATGCTGCTGCCATTGCTGGTACACCACGCTCAAGAGCAAATTGAATCTGATTCTCATGAACATCTTTGGGAGCAACCGACATAGTGATGACACTCTGTGATAATAAGTATGCACCAAAACTAGCTACACCACAGCCAACATCAAGAACAACTCGTGTATTCTGACCAAAAGCAACTTCAGGAATCATCTACACATGCAGATAATTAACATCAGTTATGTAAAAGAGCCACCTATACGGTCGGAAAAAAAGTTAAACCTAGATATTAAAGAACCTTGGAAATATGATCCAGGTATTCATTTGCCCCATGGATAAATTGTGTACCACCTCCTGGAAATTTGAACTTATCTTTGTCTCTGTAAATCCAGTTCTGACCCCCTTTATCTTCAACAAGACGAGTGTGAGGAACATTACTGTACCATACCTACGCATCAAAGCAACAAACCTTAAAAAGAAAGAAAAGACATAACTGATTGTGGCTGAATTTCTGCAGAAAAGGAATATAGGAGCATTGTGACTTTTCATTCATAAAGTTCACGAATAAAAATTGCACCTCATCTCGGCTTTTTGGCCATGGAATTGGGGCACGATACCCTTTTGGCGCCGGAACCAAGCAATTCAACCCTCGACCATCCTCAGGGCAATGCCTCTCGAACTGTTCCCCTCTCTCTGTAGATTCTAGCTTCCGAATTGCCTCTATATTATCTAAACAAGGTATATACTCACTCATGCTCCGCGGACACAACCCGAACTTCTTGATCGTGAATTTTGGAGCAGTCGCAGAGCTCCCCTCCGTCTCAACTTGAGTCTCATTGACCCAATTGTCCACCAGCTCCGGATCAAATTCCCCAACCTCGAAGTCCTCCGACATCGTGCCATCCTCCTTGACTATCCCGAATTTCTTAATTGAATCCCCCGGCGGTGGCGGTGGCGGGGTGGTGGGACCTGGCGGCGGGACAGAGGAAACTTCTAGGGTTTTATCCGGCAGCGGTGGGGTCTGATTTTGATCAATAAGGGCAGAGATATTGAAGAATTTGTTATAATTTGGGGACGTGGAAACCACCGGCTCTTGGCGGGTGCTGGTAAAGAAGACGAGCTGCTGGTTCCCATCGGACCAGTGCTTACCCAAGTAAAAGAAAGTGATGGCAACGAAGAGGAATGCAGCGATCTTAAGGACGGGGGTTGTTCTGAGCAAATCGCCATTAATAGACGGTTTCATGCTTCAACTCCAGGATGCACAAAGGGAGGATGCAAGTCCAAAATGCTCCTTTTTCAGTAATTCACCTCTGGGTCAAGGGTGGGGACTGAATTGAAGAAGGAGGAATGAAAAGGGAGAGCTAGCTAGCTTCATAAGAGAGAGAGAGTGAGAGTGTGCATCTTGGGTTTCAGTAATTGCAGACTTAGATAATGACGTGAATAGCGCGCAGTTGATGCTGAGATGGCAACAACAGTGGCCTAGTCACTGTGATCCACCAGTAAACGGACTTTCCCTTTACACGGACACTGGCGTCGGCACTGCGGAGTCTCATCACAAATGCACATTTTATCCTCCTTCAATTTCATCGTATTCTGAAAAACTGAAAGTTTACCAATAAAAAAAAGATATTTTAGAAAAATTAATTTTAAAATAAGATATTTGAGAATGTTGAGATGGATGAGTGGACATATAAGAAAAGACAAGATTCGAAATGATTATATTCGGCAGAGAGTTGGGGTGGCACCTATTGAGGAGAAAATGACAAAAACCCGGTTACGGTGATTTGGGCATATACAAAGAAGACCGCGAGAGGCACCAGTGAGAAAGATTGACCAAATGGTGTTTAGTCCTGTGAGGAGATGTAAAGGAAGACCAAAAAGGACACTTGCAGAGGTGATCAAAAGAGATCTTTGGTTAAATGGTATATCCGAAAATTTAGTTTTGGATAGAAGTTTATGGCGTCGTTTGATCCATGTAGCCGACCCCACCTAATGAGAAAAGGCTTGGTTTGTTGTTGTTGTTGTATATTTTTTTTGATTCTACTGAAAACAACTTAACCAAACTAACTACGCACCGACAACCCTGAAGAAGGAAACACCTCCTTATCCTCCTGCAAAATCTGGTGCAATGTCCCATCAGCAGCTTCATACAGCATCAAATTTGTAATTTCCCTATCACATGATTTCGCTATATAATCGTCTGCCCGATTCCCTTTTCTATGGAAATGTTTTACCTGGATATTCCATAATTCCAATCTCTATGCAGCCACGACCTGATGATGGCAATCACTTGGGGATTTCCATCGTGTTGAACCTGCTTCCCCTGTAAAATGTCTACTGCCGTAGCAGAGTCAGAAATCAACCAGGCTTGATGAACTCCCATTCTCCAGGCTATCCCCAAGCCATGAATAATAGAGCAGAATTCTGCATCAAGAATTGAGCATCGACCCACTCCTCCAGAAAAGGCAGTGAGAAGGTTGTTGATGTGAGCTGTACAAAATAATTAGAGAGCCTTAATTGTACTATCCCAGTAATTAGGGGATCCCTTGATTTGTTTCCTTAGATAGAATTCTTCATGTGTATAGTTTTTCTTTTTCTTTATTTACATAGCTGTATCAGAAAGAATCAATAGTGAAAAATATTTTTCTCCATACCGTTGTCCTTGTTTGACATCGTATCAGAGTAAAAATCCTAGATATGATTGGATTCTTTCCTGATACGTTGAATAAAAAATTTCATATCAGCAACCAAGGAGGAACAACAAGTGGTGGAACATAAGCAGTATGGTGAGAGATCCACAGCTGCTGTTCTCAAAGAACTAACGACAAGGATGACAGAAGTTCTTAATCAGAACCAAACGCCGACCACAATTTACTATACTTCTACTACACCAATCTGTATCAAACTTGATGGAACCAACCATGCACTTCGGTCTCAAGTCGTTGAGATGTAGATCTCAGGCAAAGACAAGTTGGGTTACATTAATGGAGATCTTCCACAACCAGAATAGACCCATCCAACCTTTAGAAAATGGAGAACCGAGAACGCCATCGTGAAGGGGTGGCTGATTAATTCGATGGATTCATCACTGATCGGGAATTTTATTAGCTTCTCAACAGCGAAACAGGTATGAAATTCTATTGCCACTACCTACTCTGACGGGACTGATACTTCTCGTGTATGATTTAAAGAAACGTGTGACAAGGATGAAGCAAGCAGGTGGGTCCATTAAAGCGTATTATAATGGGCGTCAAGGCTTATGGAGAGAAATTGACTTCTTTGATATCCAACCTAATGAAATGTCCCAGTGATATAGAGAAATATAATTCAATTCAAGAGGAGGGTAAAGTCTACAACTTTCTTGATGGCTTAGATGATAGACTAGACAAGATCTAGAGTGATGTGTTGCAGATTAAGCCGTTTCCCATTATGGAACAGCCTCATGGTCATGTAAGAAGAGAAGCCTTGAGGCAAACGGTGATGCTTACTAGCACAAAGGCTACAACAGGGGCAATCATGGCCTCTAAAAGAAACAAAATAGAACCTTTGCGGCAGAATATTCTTCAGCTTTTCAAAACAGGGCCCTCATCAGGGAAGGCCAGAGGACAAATGGAAGGAGCTGGGGGATGCACTCATTGCGGAAATCCAAAACATACTCGTGATTCATGCTTTCAAATTCATGGCTATCCTGAATGGTGAAATGAACTCGAGGCACGTAAACAATGAGAGGCTAAAGAGAACAATAGTGGCTCTGGGAAGGCAGCAATGGCCACTACAAACTCTCAGTTGTCCCTCATTCCACACAACAGATTGAAGATGTGACAACTACTCTTGGTGATCAAGGTAACGATGGTTATGCACTGCGTAGTCTAACCAAGATAATTGTAGTGGATGGGTTATAGATTCTCGAGCAGCCGACATATGACATTCTGCTTAGGTGACTTTGCACATTATCCAACCTCGACTAATTGGTATCTCAACATATCCTGTTATAGGAGTAGGAAAAGTATCCCTATCACCCTCATTGACTCTGTCTAATACCTTGCTAGTTCCATCCTTATCAAATAAGTTGATTTCTGTAAGTCAGGCCACTAAAGAGCTAAATTGTGTTGTTCTAATGTATCCTAATTTTTGCCTCTTTCAGGATATTCTTATGAGGGACATTATTGGGCGTGGTACTTGAAGAGGGGTGTTAAACTACATGGATGACTTCAACTCAAGTAGAATCTATAATGTTCAACATTCAGTTGCAAACAAGGAGTCGTCAGATGGGACACCTGTTATTTGGTTACATAAAGCATCTATTTCCTTATTTATTTTCAAATTTGAAAAACTTAATTTCATGTGAAACTTGTATTTTGGCCAGAGTCATTGTGTACCTTTTCCAATTAGTTTGAATAAAACTAAAGTCCCGTTTGCCTTGGTACACTCTAAAGTGTGGGGCCCTTCCCCACTTACTACAACTTCTGGTATTCGTGGGTTTGTGATTTTTGGAGAAACATGGCTATATTTACTTAAACGTAAAGATGAGGCATTTGGTATTCGTGGGTTTGTGATTTTTGTAGAAACATGGCTATATTTACTTAAACGTAAAGATGAGGCATTTGGCATATTTCAAGCCTTTCATGCCATGAACAAAACTCAATTCTCAGCCAACATTCAAATACTCAGGTCAAACAATAGGAGAGAATATGGCAGTGATGAGTTTCAAGCCTATTGTCGAGCACATGGCATGCTCCCAAACACCACAACAAAATAGTGTGTCAAAATAAATCGCCACATCTTAGAAATGGCTAGGTCCTTGCCTATTGATGCCCATGTGCCAAACATATTTTGGGATGCAGTCATTGCTAGTGTATTGTACTTGTTGAATAGAATACCTTCCAAGGTACTAAATTTTAAGACCCCACTACAAGCTTTGTTAAGCCATGTTGATCTGCCCTCTGTTTTATTGATTCCCCCTCGAGTATTTGGTTGTGTGCATTTGTTAAACCACACAAAAACCAAAAGATTAAACATGATCTATGTGCAGTCCGATGTATTCTCTTGGGATATATTGCACAGAAAGAGGGATATCGGTGTTATGACCCTATTACATACTAAACGAACTTATATAAACATGGATGTAACCTTTTCGGAATCTGAATATTTTTTCTCATATCCAATATCTACTTCTACTCTTTATGGGGAGACACATAATGAAAAGCAGCTGTGTTAGTCCCCAGAATATGTGATAATTAGCACATCCAAACACCAAAACCAAAGAGGGACAATGTTTCTTGATCAGAATGACCAAGGGTGGAAATACATGTGATAGTCTTAGTGGGACAAGCAATGACGATAGTATTGAGCTTGAGACACCTCCTGAATAGCATTCGAGTAGCAAACTCCCCCCTCTCATGTACCCAATGACCCTCCTCTTGAGAATTATCTTGAGGTAAGCTCTCATATAAGCTATCTACTTTGTAACCTATTGGTTACCAATTATATTTCAGGCATAATCGAGGCAAACCTCTAATCCGCTACTCTCCAAATATTGAAGGAAAAGGTGCGAAATATCATATTTCTTGTCATGTGACTTCTCAAAGTTGACTCGGCCAATTAAAGTTTTTTCAACAAATTTGCCCTTATATCATGTCCCTAGTGGAATACAAGAGGCCTTATTAATTCGAAATGGGTTTAAGCAATTCAAGAAGAAATGGGAGCACTTCAAAAGAATAACATACGGATTTTTGTCTCACTCCCAGAAGGAAAAAGGATTGTAGGATACAAATGGGTATTTTTCATTAAACATAAGGTAGATGGGTCGATTAAGAAATATAAGGTAAGATTGGTGGTAAAAGTACTTACCTTTATTGGAGATAACTTAGTTATTTTAAGAAGCAAGAAATAGAAAGTGGTGTTGTCTAGTGCTGAAGCTGAGTTTCGTAAAATGGTAAAAGGTCTCTTTGAACTTCTTTGGCTTAGAGCACTTTTATCAGAGATTGGCTTTGCTTCTAAACTTGAAATGAATTTATTTTGTGATAACAAAGCTATTATTGTAATATCCGACAATCTAGTTTAGCATGACTGAACCAAGCATATTGAGGTAGATTGACATTTCATTAAGCAGAATGTCGAATAAGGCGTGATCAAATTTCCCTTTGTCAAATCAAAGGAGCAAATAGCAGATGTACTTATAAAAGCATTTTCTTGTAAAAGTTTTCATCAATATCTTTGCACTAACTTAAGGGGGAGTGTTGATGTGAGTTGTATAGAATTATTAGGGAGCCTTGATTGTACTATCCCAATAATTATGGGATCTCTTATTTTGTTTTCTTAGATAGAATTCTTCATGTGGTTTTCCCTTTTCTTTATTTACATAGCAACTATGTCAGAAAGAATCAGTAGTGAAAAAAATATTTTTCTCCATATCATTATCCCTATTTGACAAAGTTGACTTTCATCATGTTCGATTAGACTACTAGAAGTTGCATCAAGGAGCCGTCAACATTAATGTAGACCACCCTTTCGAAGACTTTAACCAAGTAATTTGTTTGTCCTCCCTCCTATGTTATGAGTATGTTGCACGGACAGCAGACTAGCAAGTTCAACTACCTTTGTTTCTATAAGAATTGTCATTAGCTGCTCCTGAGTCCTAAGATCTCTCTCCTTGAAGACCACTTCATTTCTTTGCTTCCAAACAAGATGTAGAGCAACCTTACGCATTATACTCTAACTTGTATCTTCATTTTGTCCCAACTATTTGGTAAGAATTAAAGTGAGCCATTGTTATAAGTCTTGAGCCAAAAAATCAAACCAATGTCTTGGCTGCACAATCATCCTCCATGTGTTAGCAAGCCGATGACAATTTTGAAGTGCATGCAAAATTGTTTCTTTGTACTATTTACAAATAGGGCAAGTGTTATCTCCCACAAGTTGCCTTTTGACCCTTTGATTATTAGTTAACAATTTACCTATGGCCAACAACCATATAAGGATTTTGTATCTTTCAGGCCCTTTAAAACTCCAAATCTTCTTCCATAAAGATTGAGGTTTAAAGTGCATGTAGCCAATGTTATGCTACCCGAATTGATGGTTCCCTTGCATTTGAGAAACTCCATCGACATTTGTCCACACCAGCCAAGGGAGAGGTAGACAATAGCTATCTTATCACAAATACCCTGCCCTAAGCATTTCTTGATGCTGTCCCATTTCTAAAGACCTTCATCCGTTTCAAAATCCTTTACTTTCTTCGCTTTCTTTTCCACAGCAAGTTGGGTTATAACATAATTCTCTAGTGGGTCTATATCATCCAGTCATCTATCTCTCCAAAATTTAACTTCAGTTCCTAAACCAAGTTGCCAAGCTAACCCTTATTATTAAATAAGATTTTGTCACGCATCAAATTTTTAACTTGAGTTTGGTTTATTATGTGAGTAAATAAATTACTTCAACCTTATTTATGAAATAAAAATTACTTTAACTTTACTTGTGTTTTGTTTTTATTACACTAGTTTTTTTTTTCTAGTTTAAAAACTTGCACAAACCTCATTTGAAAAAAATATTACAAATTTACATAAAACTTCCTTTAATTTTGTAAAATTTTTTATAAATTCCCTTCATGCAAATAAATTTTTGGTTATTATTACACTTGCTCAAAACTTACAAAATTAAGTTTCTTTTTCTTCTAGTAAAAATAAAATTAAGTTTCACAAACTAAATAAAACATGTTTTATTCATAAATAGATAAATAACATGTATACTTAAGGTATTTTATTGATACTTTGATGTCATAAATTTTAATTATTTGTAATTGTTTGAATAAAATTCACATATATCTTCATATATTAGGATCATAAAATTTTTTAGTAACTTGATATTATAGTTCATACAAAAAGAAATTACTTACATAAAGAGCAATCATAAATTCTTCTTTTTCAATAGAGATTTGTGCAGGTTTTTGAAATAAATGGGAAGTTTGTCTAATTAAAGCAAAATATAAGAGATATCAGAGTAACTTATTCATATTATTTTGTTGCAAACAAAATTTCTATCTAACTTAATATGTTTTAAAAAAAAAATTTTACTTCGTTTGTTGGGCTAATTGCAAATGAAATAGGTCATTAAACAAGGTTGGAATTGGGTGACTTATATCTTAAAAGTTATAATGTCTAGTAAAAGAGAGAGACAGAGTCAGAATTAAAAAAGAAAAATTAGTAAAAAAAAATTAAAACATATAAATTTAAATGCAATATAATAGATAAAAAAATCATCAAAGTTAGTTATCTCATCCAAATTCCAGTACACATACACAATCACAACTAATGTTATAAGACAATAAAATATACTTAGATATAAGTATAACACTTTATTTAAAATTATGTATTTATAAGTCAAAGTTTACACACTATAAGAAATTTCAATTTTATCAAAGGATAACTTTCATAAAAAAATAAATTCTCTCGGTAAACCCTTTGTCAAAAGTTTTTATTAATAAATTTGTGATTTTTATGTATAAATTTATCTCTCAATAATATTAAAATTTTTGTAATAATATATACAATTTAGGTCTAACAAAAAAATGATTATTATAGTCTAGGTTTGGCTTATTATTTAAAAAACTTAGCTAACGTATGTTCAATGATCTAAAAGAGTTTTTGTGGACAAATGCTCTCACAAAAAAAAATGCTATTTAATATAGGCAAAATGCTAACTTAGGTCGTCTAAATCAAATTAATTCACAATAAGAAAACAAGAGAGTTCTTATTACAAGGTCAGAAAAAAGAGTGATGGCTAATAATTCTGAAATCTTCTTATGGCTGGGGACTTGGGCTGATCATACATCTCTATAGAAGTAAGAACTTAAGGGTTTTTCAAAAGCAATTTTTGTTTCTGAAAACAAGAAAAATTAAAAAAAAAAAAAAACACTTGTTTAATAAGGTGTTTTTTGGATATCAGTTTTTTTGAAACTGTTATGGGATTTCTGTTTTTTAAGTAAAAGAATTAGAATAACTTTGGGCTGGTTTGAAAATTTTTTTATGTTAAAATAATTTTATAAATTTATCTTGAAAATAATTTCTCAAGACAATAGTATAGCAAAACCTGTTTAGAAAAGATGTATTCTAAAATAATTATAAAAATAATAAAACAAAAAACTTGTTTAGGGCTCTATGTCATTTTCATTTTGCCTAGTCTCAACACGATCTTCTTGTCCAAACTCAATTCCTCCTTTTATTGTAAGCCCCTCTTAATAGTTTTTACCTACCACTTCACTCCATTTTTAGAAAAAATTTCTTGTCCAAACCCAAAGTGATTTTTTTTAAAAAAAAAAAAAATTGAGACTTAAGCAATCTGGCCAAGTTGACGATTTTTCCTTATCAACCAACTTGGAATTGTTAATTTCTATCCTCCGATGATTCTTCCTTCCTTGGCTTATCTTTGCTTTGGTGTTATTAATATGTGCACAAAATTTCTCATACTCTCTGCTTCGCCATGGCGCATTCCTCACTGACTTTCTTCAAGAAATGCTCGAGTTCGTTTTGGAGGAGCGACGTTCACTCTCAAGCTCTTGACCACAAGCTTGCTCTAGTTCAGCTTCCAGAGCATAATTGACTCAAATACAAACTCCTTCCCTTGCATATGAGGGAGAGGATGAAAGACCCGCCAAGGCCAGAATCCACAGCAATGGTGAGAGTGGGGAGAATTTTTCGTCCCCAAATTGAGCATCCTAAATCAATGGGTCATTGTTCTGCTTGGCGATGATCAATAGAAAAATGGAGGCAAGACAAAGAAGGATAGTGCTGTTTTTTTGCTCAACCTGTCGAGCTTGCTCGGAATTAGACACTTATAGGGTTATGGCCTTTAATTACGTGTCCAAAAAAGTTTGAGCTTTTTTGTTTTAAACTGGATTTGACTCAAACAAATTCGGGTTAGTTCGAGTTTTTTTACTTCAATAAAAAGCTTATCTTTAGATTTTAAGTCCCCTTTCATTTTACAACACCGTGTTTTGGCTAAACTCAAGTTTTCCAACACTAAAGTCACGTAATATACTAAATGATTTCAATTTCAAATGATGCATACCCGCCCAAAGGAGGCAAACATGCGAAGGAAGGAAATAAATGGAGACGGCAAATTTGAAAAAGACAATGAAGATGCAAAGCGGGTGAAGGATGATAGGAATGGGAAAAGCACAACACCGACTGTAGCCAAGGCTGTGGGAATAAAAAAATCCTCCTTCCCCTGCAATGGATGCTGCCGCTAATGGTGCACCATATTCAACAATTCTTTTAATTATATGCATAATACTTTTATTTTTTAAATTTGCGAGATTTCGCACTTAAAGCATAAATTCATTGAGAATAAGCAATGGCAATTTGTAGATTCTTTGGGCTGGGCAACATAGCCTATAGAGAGAAAGCGTTGGTCTAAACTATTGACTGAGATTTGTAGGCTTCAGATGCAAATCTTTTTTTCCCACCTCTGTGGCTTTGACATTCTCTATTAAAGTAAAACAAAATTTTGTTGAAACGAATATTTGTAGAGTTAGACTTTTTATTAATTAAATTATTAATATGTAATTTATTATTTTATAATAATTAAATTAGTATAAACATAATATATTAATATATAAATTATATAATTCAATTAAATTTACGTTCAAATTCAAATTTAAGTAAGTTTAACGAATGGGCCAAACCAATTGACTAATTTATTTTAAGTTTAACTTGCAACTTATAAAATTATGGTTGAATTCACATATTTTAAGTCAAAAAAGTTTAAGCCTTTTCTATCGAAATCGAATTTGAATTAAAATTGATCAGGATCAATAAGTGACCCTGCCCAAATGATGGGCGAGAAGAAGACAAAGAAATTTTTTTTCATTTATCATATTTTCAATAAGCTAATAAAAAACGAAAACAAAAATGAAAGTTGTTATAGTTTTTTCTATGTTTAGAATTGAAATTTTATAAAATTTTAAAAACAAGATAATGAAAAATAACATCGTCAAACCAATTTTTTTATTCTTTTGTCCTTGAGGAAAACAGCTCTCCAGATTATGTTTCAAACACGCCCTTTTAGATGTTTTTGTTCTGTTTTTGCATCTTCTGTTTCCCAAAACAGTGAATTGTTTTAAGATTCTAAAAAAATAGTATTATAAAAAAAATTTTGTAGCGTTCCTTTACGTCCTAACGTGTTGTCTAAGACCAAAAACGTTGTCCCGAATGGTAGCAGGATGCTGCACATACGACGCGGTACTGGTCCCCGTAACGTAACCTAATAGTCCTTGATTCTGCTTTCTGCTGCTTCAATTCTCAGCTTTTAGCCTTTTACGAGTCCGTTAAGGTCACCCGCCTCGGCCTAACGGAACCCGTCCCAGCCTTCTCCATTTCGCCCCTTTCTCCATCACACAGCCCCTCCCCCACTCTTCCCCAGGACCCCATCTCCCTGCCATTCTTCGCCCAAACGTTCTCCACTGTTCGAATTCCCGACAATTAGGGCTCTCACTGTTACTCATTTCGTTCGGTTGTCGCTTAAATGGTTCGTTCCTTGCTTGCTAGGGTTTTAGCTTTATGGTCATGATGTCCCCAAAACCCCCGGGAGCCTCTGAATTGGAAGAAAGGATGGGCGATTTTAAGCCCTTCTCAGACTCAGGCTCGTGCTCGAGGTCAATTAGCGAGACGATTAATGGGTCGCACGAATTCACCATAAAAGGGTATTCTTTGGCCAAAGGAATGGGTGCTGGGAAGTACATAATGAGCGACTCGTTTAGTGTCGGTGGCTATGATTGGGCGATTTATTTCTACCCTGATGGCAAGAACCCAGAGGATAATTCGATGTATGTTTCAGTTTTCATAGCGTTGGCGAGCGAGGGAACCGACGTGCGAGCTTTGTTCAAGTTGACTTTGGTAGATCAGAGTGAGAAGGGGAACGATAAAGTGCATAGTCATTTTGATCGCCCGCTTGAGAGTGGACCGTACACATTGAAGTATAGGGGCAGCATGTGGTATATATTCTGTTGATTCTTATTAATTGTTATGTGAATAATTCTTCTTGTTGTATTTCTGTACTTGGTTTGGTGTGTTTGTGGTGAAAAATTGGGGTTTAGGGCTTTAAATTGATTGTGGTATCAGAAATGGGGTTTGAGCGAGAAGCTGTCTGGGAGGATGGAATGTGATTAAGTTTCATTATCTTAAGAAGAGCATTAAGACAAGAGACCAGTATATGGGGTAATGAATTTAGTTGTATGCCATAGAGGTCAATCATGAAAGCTATATTCCTATTGTGAGGTTTGTAGGAAAGGTACCTAATGAAACAAAATAAACTGAACACGGTCTTCATTGACCTAGAAAAGGCTTATAATAGCATGCGATGAGAAGCTTTATGGAAAGCTTTGGAGAATAAAGGAGTTCGTCTTGCATATATTTGAGCTATAGAGGATATGTATGATGGGGTAACAACTAGTGTAAGAACTCATGGCAGCATAACGGGAAACTTTCCCACAACAGTAGGTCTACACCAAGGATCAACCTTAAGTGCATGGCCTTTTATTTTTGTTTTGGACAAACTAACTATGCGCATCCAAGAGGCGCTGTGCCTTTTGTGGATGATATAGTTTTGGGGAGGAGCTTAGAGAATGGACAAATTCTTGACTTGAGTTGTATAGAGAGGTTTTGGAATCAAAGGGCTTCTGGTTAAGTTGAATAAGAGGTGAGTTAGCAGTGATTTGGAAGTGAAAATTAGGGATCACACCATGCCACTAGTGTCATCATTTAGATATTTTGGATTGATCTTACAAAGTGATAGGGATGGAAATGTCACAAATGAGATTCAAGCTAGATGGATGAAATGAAGAAATGCCTTAGGAGTAATTTTTTATCATAGAATACCTATCAAACTTAAAGGAAAGTTTTACTTGGTTACTTTGAGACCGGCAATGTTATATAGTAGTGAATGTTGGCAGCGAAGTGCCAATTAGAGTAGAAAATGGGAGTACTAAATGAGAATGCTAATGTGGATGTATGGACATACAAGTAAGGATAAGATTAGTAATGAAAGTAATTGATAGAAAGTTGGCATAAAATCATAGAAACTTGCCTGAGGTAGTTTGGTCATGTGAGAAGACCAGCAGAAGCTCTAGTCAGAAAATTCAATCAAATGGAGAATAGTGCAATCAAAAGGGGTGGAGGAAAACCTAAGATGACATAAGGAGAACCTATTAGAAAAGACCTTCTTTTGAACAAAATCTCTGAAGATTTGGTTTTTTATCGAAAGCAATGGTGTCGTTTGATTTATGTAGTTGACCTCTCCTAGTGGAATAAGGCTTAGTTTTTATTGTTGTATTATTTTAAAGAAGAACATTAATTCAGTGCCTGCAGAGTTTGTGTTGAGAATATACCAACATGATTTTATGATTAGTGTGTACTATGACTTTTGGAAAAGTAAAATCTATTCCAGGGTTTGTGTTTATTGGCCCATTGGGTTTACTTGAGAGTAATTTTACCTCTTAAGAACTGTTGTTGATGCAACTTTCATTTAACATTTTATAGTTTAATACTCCTAAGTAGCTAGGTGTGATGTTGGTTTTGAGCGTAGTGTTGGAAGTATTCAATGGATCTTGTATCTTGGATTGTAGATGGCTGTTTCATACCTTAGTTGGTGAGCTTTCTTGGAGCTTTGTGATTGTTCTATTACCTGTTTGTGGCAGAATTATGTTGAATTATGCTTTTGCTTCCATTCTGTGTTTATATTTCAGGGGTTACAAGCGTTTTTTCAGAAGAACACAATTGGAGACTTCAGAGTATCTGAAAGATGATTGCCTTGTCATGCATTGCACTGTTGGTGTTGTCAAAACTCGTTTTGAGGGATCTAAACAGAGTGTTATTGTACCGCGGTCAGACATGGGTCAAGATTTTAAGGACTTGTTAGACTCTGAAGTTGGTTGTGACATAGTTTTCAAGGTCAGGAATGAAAGCTTTAAAGCACACAAGTTGATACTTGCTGCCCGATCTCCTGTGTTCAGGGCCCAGTTTTATGGACTTGTTGGGGATCCTAGCATAGATGAAGTAGTGGTAGAGGATATTGAGCCCTTTATCTTCAAGGTATTACTTTTGAATTTTATAACTCCTGTTTGTGATTTGTGAGGAGTGAAGTAATTAAGCACAATCTTATGCAGTAACAAATGGCTATCCTTAAGTGTCTTTGTATATACATGATTGTTTATTTATATATTTATTTTGTCCAAGAATAAATAGGAGTCCAGGAATCAGTTCGTTCCATTATCAATGAACTTTTGACCTCATAGGAAATTCCAGCTGTCTTACGAGATTAGATTGGTTTAAAAGATACTTGATTTTGTGCATGAGGCATGGCTAAAACCAAAAGGAAGGGAGATGTGGAATGAGATACTGTGTGATTAGAGAGAGGGAGGGAGGGAGGGAGAGAGAGATGGAGATCATGATTGGTGATTACATATTTTCTGTTTCACCTTTTTTCTTTAAATTATTATTCAATAAAGTAATAAACAGATAAATAGCACAAAGTCAGAAGACAAGATATTCTCCTATTACGTCCACAAATCATCAAAAGTACACAAGAGAAAAATTCATGAGCACAAAATGACCCATCAATTTCTTTTCCTTTTGCTTAGTAGACAGTATGTTTAAGACCTGCGTTGAACCTTGGAAGAGGAAAGGGAATGTGGAATGATATATTCGTTGTGATATAAGCATTTGGTTTTTATTTTGCCTGGGTTAGTGGGATTGTTTCTGTGCATGTGTATGATAGAGAGACACTTTGACAATAAGCTTCCTGGAATTAAAAGCAAGAACTATCTCTGATCCACATTAATTTCCTGGGATTTGCATGTGTAGTATTAATACCAGCCGTAGCATCCTAGCTATTCTGATGAAGGCTGTACTTGTTCTTAATTGCTTTGTGCTGATATTGCTGTGATTCCATGGAAAATGCCTTAACAATTTAGTTATTGTAAAGAGAAGAGCTATGTTCTTAGAAACCAAATTCCTAAGACCAAAACCCATTGTCTTCTCAGACTTTCAGCAGACATCTTGGCTAAGTAAGAGTTCCCACTTGGTGTGTTGGTACGTCCTTACCCAGACCATAGAAAATCTCTCACCTTCTTTTTGTTTATGAAAGAACATATAAATATAGTATTCTTCCATTCCCATCTTTAAAGAATATCTTTTTCATGTTTTATTTAAAAATGATAAATGTAATCAGAAAAAAGAGAGAAAGGGGCTAATCTTGTTATATTGAGTATATTAAGAGGAAAAAGAATGATCCAAGCTATAGATAAATCTTTATATTAACAATATGGAATCCAACAACTGAAAAAAAAAAAAGGTTATAGACACCAAAACCCTCTTTCAAAAATAATAATTGTAATAATAAATAAAAAATAAGAACACTAGCAGAATAGAGCTATCATCATTAAAAAATTTTAAAAAAACAAATGATTCTGTCAGTGATGTTTCAATCTGTAAATTTCTTTATATGTATAATTATGTTGCCCAACAAGCCCTATGTATGAACATATGTTCATACCAATGGCTTTGATAAATTAAGACAAGAACAGCAATGATATTTTCATCAAAAGGTTTCAATTAAATTAACAAATAATTGAATTAATAATATATGATTAGTTGATGGCATTCAACTTTCAATGTCGTGCATGGAGCAAATTTACATGTGTCTAGTCATGTTTGAGAGCAATTCAAGCTGTGTCCAACAATTGCCAGAAAAATTTCTGAAATAGAATTATTATTATTCTTATATTCCTACACACAGGGACATGTGTGACTCAAGAATTTGGTGGTTCTGAAGGTTGTCATCTGACATGGAATACATTATAAGTGCATCTGTGATGTCATAAGTTGCATAAGTTCTTCATAGAAAGGCCCTCCAGTATGGCATTATAACACTGCCTTCACAATTAAAATTCTTCCTCCTTGAGCTTGTTGGCTATAGAGTTGCTTTTTCCTTGCTAGTTACGCTTGCTTCTTGATTTCAGGTATCGCATGTGGTTGTATAGTGTTTAGATGTTTAGAACAGTAAGAGTTGTGGGTTTGTCACCCTTCATATCTGCATTATTATTGAAGCATGTTGGAATTGGGTGCAAGAAAGTAGTTTGTGGTGGAGTAAGTGTTTTAAGTTGCAGCTTTGTTGGATAGAGAATGCTGCATTTAAAGAGAATGGCAAGTTAGTTTCGATCTTTTATGGCATACTTAAAGTTGCTTTTGACATATATGCTCTCATTCTGGTCTCGCCAATTCAGACCAAACAGTGAATCATTCTTTTGTACTTTTATGTCCAGCAGTTTAATTGAGTGAATTTTTCCCCACTCTATGCAGGCAATGCTTCTCTTCATTTATACAGACAAACTTCCTGACATCTATGAGGTCATGGGCTCAATACCCATTTGCTCGCATACTGTTATGGTGCAGCATCTCTTGGCTGCTGCTGATCTGTACAATCTTGATCGGCTGAAATTGTTATGTGAATCAAAATTGTGTGAAGAAATCAATACTGACACTGTAGCGACAACACTTGCCCTGGCTGAGCAACACCACTGTCCAGAGCTTAAGGCCATATGTTTAAAATTTATTGCAAACCCAACAAACTTGGGAGGTGAGTGTTATCCATAGGTTATTGATGTGAAATTTTCAGGTTGTGTCAGCTTAGGATTTTTTTAGTACAACGTATATTGGCATTCTTGGTGTTTCCTCATGCTTTCCATATCAATTGCATTATAATGTGGATGGTTATTTGGTATTTCATATGGTCAAATACCATTACGAATGGCAAGATTGTGATGTGACTTCATTTGCATTTCCAACTTACATTCTTTTCTCTCATCCCCTCCATTGTTCTGCAGACTGTGAGACTGGAGGAGCATTGATTTATTATTTTACTCTATTGAAAAGATACATTACTAAACTGTTCATCTCATTGAAATTTTCTCTTTCCATGTTTTGACTATCGTGAATTTCTCTTAATTTTTAGATCAGTTTCTTTTCATTTTATCCCTTTTATCATGTTGGTTAATCTGATAGTTATCAAGCATAGTGGATCAACTTTAATTATTAAATTGCTAATTTCATGTGAGTGTAGCTGTAAGTTCCAGGTAGTGGATACCTTGGGCTATTTACTAGTTTAGTCTTTGTTATGGACTTATTGTTAAGTACACAGTTTTGTACTTGTGCTACTTTTGGAACTTTAAGTTGTCTTTGTGTGTGTGTGTGTGTGTATTGTGCTTGCTTGGTTATAGATGCCAATGAGTTGTATAGAATCATTTTCATATCATTATTTTCTTTTTCTGCTCCTTTTTCTTAAAAAAAACGTTGGTAAACTCTGGAACTTAGTTAATCAGACTTGAGGAAGACCAAGTAGCAGACTGGCTTGCTTGCCATGTATTTTCACTTGACAGGGGCAATGGATCGTCCTTTGGAATGTAATTTGCTCCTTTTAGCTGATGATTGGGGGGTTGTGTGCCCCCATATGATTTCTTTGTAGACCTTTGGCCATTCCATTATTGTTCCAAAAAAAAAAAAAATTTCATGGAAGCTACGTTGAATTGAAATAGGGTGACTACTACTGCAACTCCTTTTGGGACTTTTAGTCCAGGGTTTCTGATGTATACGTTATTTCTGGCATATGGTGAGAGCCTACAAGTAAGAAGTTGATAGGAAACCTCTGCCTATTTTTATAAAACTACAGGAATTACAGAGTCACTGCCCACTAATGGAGCAGATTGGAAAAGAAACAAGAACAAGCCTGACTATTTGAGGTAGTGAGCCCCTCCCCACACTCTTTACTGAATTCTTGCCTCTTCTCCTTTCCTCCCTTTCCATGCTTCTTATAACAGACATACCTAACAACTCGCTAACAGAATGCCCTGATTCCTCAATCCCACTCAGCCATGTGGTATTTTATAATTATCAGGATCAGATGTCAGACTTTTAGTTAGCCATGTTGGCTGGACTCTTTCCTATGCAAGAGCCCTTATACCTTCCTAGCATACACCCTTCTGATGGATGGTCTAACAGAAGTCTCTTGATTAGTATTTTGTAGACATGTCATGCACTTTTAAGAGTCTAGGATTTAGAATTACTACCATGGAGCTTCTGGGGACTGAAACAAAGGCAAATATGGATGCTCATGTTATAAAGGAACCTCAAGAACCATGTGGTTTGTGGCCGAAGTTTAGGGCATATGAATTTTTTTTTTTTGGGTTCTAAGAATGGCCACCTTTGTGATCGCGAAGTACTTAGCAAATACAAAGGGAAGTTTTACCAAACTATTATAAAACCAGCTATATTTTATGGTAGAGTGTTGGGTTTTGAAGGGTCAACAAAAGCAAAAAAATAGGGTAATAGATATGAGAATGTTGAGATGGTTAAGTGGTTATATAAGAAAGGATAAGATTTAGAATTATTGTATTCAGAAAAAAAATTATGTTGCACCTAGTGAGGGAAAAATGATAGAAATTCAGTTACGGTGGATTAGGCATATGCAGAGAATATCGCTAGAGGGTTCAATGAGAAAGGTTGATTAAATGATTTTTAACCCAGTGAATAAGGGGAGAGGAAGACCAAAAAAGACTTTTGGAGAGATTATTAAAAGGGATTTTTGATAAATAGTATTTTTAAAAACTTGATTTTTGATAGACCCAATGTCGTTGTTTGATCTATATAAGTAACTTCGCTTAATGAAATAAAACTGTGTAGTATTCTAGGAACTGCCACCATTCAGATCCAAATGCATATGCCTTTTGAATTTGATAGGCAATACCCCTATCGTGGATTATGGTATATGCCGTATTCTAATGGTGATGTGAGGCTCTCTTATTTCATTGTTGAGTAATATCTGCACTGCAGTAGAAATTAAGTATAAGATAGAATCCTTTGAAATTCCGTTCCTTCCTTTCTTTTCTGTAAGCATCAGATTAGGACTGTTATGTTGGTTCTGTCCATCTTAAGAACTCTACCCACAAGCCTAAGAATTGACGTTAGCTTCATTTGTAGATATTATGTGAAAAAGCTGTGGTTATCTCTCTCTCTCTCTCTCTCTCTCTCTCTCTCTCTCCCTCTCTCTCACATACACACGCATGCATGTGCAAATTACAAAGCTCTCTTGTATCAATGTTATGCAAGAATTGACGGTCAATGTTGATTTGTTCACTGTTAGTTTTTCTTGTGCGGAAAGTCTTATTTGGCATGCATATAGATGTCGCCATGCACTGGCAGAAAATCATCACAAGATTGACAGTAGGAATAACAAATTTCTGGACAAATATGGCTTCATTGAATGGGTCTTGGCCTTTCCTGTGATTATTACATGACATATTCACACAATCATATTGTTTCTTGGCTTGTTCAAGTAATAAGAATGCTTCCTTTATAGGTTCAAAATATTTTTAGAACTCAGAGCAAAACAAAAATATTTGTAGAACCTTTCAAAACCCAACCCCCAAATTTGGGGCCTTTTTAAAATGCAAAATAGTACCTTTACCTTTAGTGACCTCAAACACGTTGTCCTCCCCTATATGTTTACTTTTCAAATCAATGTAAAGATGGCCTTTTGTTGAATTTCTAAAAAGTGTAGTGGGTTACATATGCATTGAGTCGTTAAGAAAGAATAGAATGTTGCTGTACCAAGTGAGAACATTCATATATAAATTTATAAATTAAACGGAAGAAGGATTTGAATTAATTCTCAACTAGCTGGAGCACTGGTGTTTTCTGAAACTTATCAGAAATTTTTGGATCTGAACTGCCTTTGCTGGTGAGTTCAGCTAACTGTGCATCGTATCAGTGCAGTTTTTTCCATCTTGAAGGGTGTACATAGCTTTGATACGTGGAGTTTATTAGAGAGCAGTTCTTGTAACCTTTAGCTACCTTATATTCTAAAGTAGTTTCTGAAAGTACTGTTTCTAATATGGTACGTGTTACCTTTTCAATTTCTATCACATTCTTTCTGTGAAGTGCAGCAGGTGCTATAATTTATGAATTGTGGAAAAGTGGATTACTTTAGACGGATAACTTGCATTTATTGATACCTATATTATACAGGGACAATTTTGTATGTGTCCATCATACAAGTTCAATTGTATATTAATAAAAGCTTATATCTTAATTTACTATACTTAAATTTCTACTGTCTACTGTAGACTGTACCTTTGACCTTTTTATTAAAAAAACCCCATGACTGACCCAATCATTGCATTTTCACTTTTTATTTGATATTTAATAAATATATAAAGATATAATTAATACTGTAAAGATGAAGTTGATGGACTCACGTTAATTTGTGTCAAGACTCTATCTTCTATAGCTCATATATCAATGGTTGGTTCGTCAAGTAAGCTTATGAAGCAATTAACATGGCAGCTCATTTTGTTGGAAAATTAAAATTCTCCATTTTTGCCCCAATTCATTTTTTAATTTTCTTTCAGTATCCCATCACGTGTCTTGATGAAGCATCTCCAGAATGTAATTTTAAATTCTAATGAAATACCCAGTTGATGTTTAAAATCCAAGGGTTTTGGATATAATGTGGATTTTGGAACTTCAATTGTGGTACTAGAATTAATTTCTAAGTAGCGATAGATTTGAGGTTTCTTCTATTCTCTCCATACTTATGCTGAGCATAACTCACTGAAGTGTAAAAACCTAGTTACCGCTTTAGTGTCTCTGGATTTATCTGTTGGCATAAAAGTTTTTCTGTTTTTCTTCAGTAACTTGATATATAATTCCTATTTAAATTTATGCCTTAACAATTCCTTCTGTTAGTTGTTACTTTTGAAAACTCATTAATATATATTGTTTTGCTTTGTACAGCGGTTATGCAGTCTGAAGCATTTATTCACTTGAAGGAAAGCTGCCCTTCAATGTTGTTAGAGCTACTGGAGACATTTGCATCGGTTGATGAGAGCTCAAGCCAGCTGTTGAGCAGGAAGAGAAGTGGCAGTAGCATATATGGGCAAGATTTAGCAGATGGGGCAGCTGCTGAATCGGCTAGTCCAAATGGCCGGCGTATCAGGAGGCGGACGTAGTTTGTTTAGTTAAGAAGTTTGGACTTTGGACCTACAATCCTCAAAGTGTGATATAGATGACCCCCTTCTTTATGAAACAGCTGCCTGTCAATACGAGTGGTTCGTCACTGTTATTTCACTTTCACCTGTTTGTAGAGATTTTATATGTGATTTCTGGTCTTTAACACCTCACTTCCCTGAGTGGCTTTTGGACAGCATTTTCAATGATAGTATGATACTGGAACAATTTCTAATGTAGGCTATGTCATGCTTGATGCTACTAATAAAAGGTAAATAGCTATTGTTTTTCCAATCATATCCCCTGGAACAATTTAGTTTCATTTTTGGCGGAAATATATGAATCTTTGAACCTTGACCATTTTCTCTTGAATGCCATTTAAGGCAGTGACTGGATTTGGATATACGAGAATGCAACCTCTGGTGAGCTAGGTTTGTTGTATGATTAATAATCCTGTAGGTGGATACTGTTCTATGTTTCTTTGGGTCACCTTGCCTGAATGACTTGACCACCATGGAGAGTAACCGCCAATTCTGTCATGGGAAAAACTGCACGAGTATTACAAATAGATAACACTACCACAAAAAAAATATTTCGTAGAAGTATTGGATATGTGCAAGATCCTACTTGCGTTTCTGCCAATAGCAGTGATTATTACTATTGCTCTGGTCCTAAGTGCAGTAGAGTGCTCTTCTAACTCTGCGGGAGGTGGGGTCTTTGTTGGGTTGGCAAGTGGCATCTGAAAGCTCATTTTACTCCTTTTGCAGCTTTCCGTCTCTCTTTTTTCTCTGTATGTGCTCGTCTTGCTGCTCCTATAATAAAATTTTATTATCAAATAATGATTTTAAAATTTTAAATTATTAAATTTATTAAATTTTATAAATTCCCAGCCTTTTCTGTATTTGCTATGCTTCAGGCGCAGTTGCTGCATATGATTTCCCGGTACTGCGGCCCTCAATCCTCTGAGGACGAGATATTCGTAGGAGTTTAGAGGTTGAGCAAAGGCCTTTGACAATGAAGTAGGCTTTAGGCCCAAAAGTAAGAAAATAGGAGAATTTCAATTTGGTACACGTTGAAAAAGGTTGTTATTTTTATAAATAAAATTTTATAAAATATTTATTTTAAAATTTTAAAATATTAAATTTATTAAATTTCATAAATTAAATTATGAAATCATAATATTTAATTACTTTTTTTCTTGAAAAATATAGTACTATTTAATATTAGATTGCTCAAGTATTTTTATTATTAAATATAAAAATTTATTTAATCTGAAAATATTTTATAATATTTATAAAAATATTTAAAAAATCTAATTAGAAATTATTGAAAAATTTTAATAAGACATTATAAAATACTATATCACTATTACGTATTCTTATTTATTTGCATTTGCATTGTAAATTTATTCATGTGCAATTAAATTTTGACTTTTAACTTTTTTCTTAGTTTCATGAATATTTAGAGACTTATTCACTTTCATGAAGCAATACTTGTATATTATTTGTTTAAAAATGGTCAATATTGGTTATTACTCTAATACCTGCGCTATAACTTGACTGGAAGTAACAATAATAGAGAGTATATCACATTCTATATTTGACTAAAATCAAAGCTTTAAATTATTCACCTTCTATCACTTTAATGCATCGAAATAAGTTTCTAAATTTTCCTCACAAATATAAATACCCTCTTTTACATAAATATCTAATTCAAATTTCACTTGTTAGACAGTGGCATTGTCACCACCTCTAACGAAAATGTCAGACTTTGATTCCATAAACACGGTACCGATCATTCTCAAGTTCAATAATAGCATTATTTGTAGCACCACTCTTCATATTTTTACTCCATGGTGTAGATTTTTTAGCACTACCTTATCAAGATGGTCTTACACAAACAATGTACATGCCAATTATTTTTATTTTAAAATATTTATTTAAAGGGTTGAGAGAATAAAAAATTATTAAAAAAATAATAAGTAACCACTTACATAGATCTATTAATAAACAAGTTATTTGTGAATTTAAATGAATAAATACGCATTGTTTAAATTCGTTCATTTATTAATTGAGTTTTTAAATTTTTGTTCAAATTTATTTATATCAATATTGAGCAAACATAAATGAACTTAAATCAAGCTTCTTGTTTTTTAACAAGTATGTTTATTTAGTTATACCCATAATATTCTTAGGTTTCTCTAACAAGAAAACATGAGCTTCAACACTAACTGCTAATAATTTGGAGAGTAATCAATGTTCAATAGTCCACAGTCCATTTCAATATCAATCTTTCAAATTGCAATTGACAATGTTTGTATTGTTAATGGTGTAGTAAGATTTGTTATTATTTTAATTCTTTTATATTTTAAGTTTAAATTTAAGATTTTATGTACATTAAATAATTTATTACTCCTCATTTTAAGGCCCTTTTTTATATCTTAAGCTTAAATTTAAAATCTTATGTATATTAAATTATTTTCTACTTCTTCTCTTAATAAAAATTACAATTGACAACCCATATTTGCGCAATACTAAAAGAAATTAAAAGTAACACATTGTAAGTGTTATTGGGCTGGCGTAAAAGATTGTTAAACCATCTTGTTCTCAATTTTCTTTTAATTTATTTTTAAAAAAATTATAAAGTTGAAAACGATTGATACAATAAAATCTGATGTCTACACAAGAATAATGGATGCCATCAATATAAATATAATGTGTTTTATTTATCTCTAATTTTATCCTATACATTTATGGAATCTCAATATCCTTATCTCTCTCTTATTTTGTCTTGTAAATTTTTTAAATAAAACTTAAAGTTTAAGCTTAAATTGTTTTGTAAATTATTCTAAACAATTATCAATAATTTAAAATTACCAATAGTTTATTTTATGATTTCTCTATTCTTACAAATTGAATCTTAATAAAATCTCATTTTAAAAAATTAAGATCATTATATTTATTATATCTCACATACTAAACTATAAAAACTCAACAAATATATTACGCCACATTAATTTTTATAAAATTTTGATGAACAACATTTAGAGAAAGCATTATTTCTTTCACTATCCAACCAATACTAAAAGTGTTTAGTTCAAAGGAGTAGAAGGGAGTGAAGGGATTTTAAGGATGAGAAGGGAGAAAAAAATTCTTTTGTTTGGTTTGGTACAAGGGAATAAGAGAGATTTTAATTAAAAACAATGTATTATTATATAATTTTTTAAAAAATAACTGTTAAGTTATAAAAATAAAGGTAATTTTAAAATTAAAAAATATAATTATGAGTGATTTGGTTATTATAATTCAAAATTTTTTATGAATTTTCTTTTCACTCTAGATTCCTCTATGTTGGAAGAGGAGGCAAAATGAGGATGGAAAGAATTTTAGACCTCTTATTCTCTCTCCCATTTCCTCTAAAAATTTGAATTAAAAAAAAAATTTTAATTAAAATCTCCCCCTTTCCCTCCCCTCCAATCAAACATTGGGTTAGGGAATGAGTTGTCATGTAAAGATAACATTTGTAAGATATGACAGCCATGGTTGATATATAAATAAAAGGCTCATATCTTTGTGTAGTATATTTTGTTTATATTCTTTTAAAGGTATATTTTTATTTTTTTATAAAAAATTGATTTTTTTTTGAAACAGATATTGTGAACAATAAACCTTTCCCAGCTAGAGCCTGAATTGACAAACTATTTCAATAATTTTTAGGATACAATCAATTTTTATTATAATAGCATCTTATTAATTTTATATATTAGTTTGTAGATTAAACGGAAATGAGATTGCTTGACTTCCTAAGAAAAAGTGTGGCAGTGTATTAAGAAAAAAATTAATAAAAAAAAGAGTAAAATTTATAAAATAAAATAAAAAAATAAAATTATTAAAATAAATATATGAAAATTAAAAGTTTAAAATTCAAAAATAATGATGAGATTGCTAATACGTGGCACCAGATTTATTAACGTGAAAATCCCTTCCGTCACGTGGCCACACGCAATCATACCCCTCTTCATCGCCACACCATCCCTTAGCCCGTAGTCCCCCACACACTGACCTACCAATGATTGTAGAGAGAAACATCCAACGATCATAACTGAATAGCACAAAAAACGTAACCGATCTGAGGCCAAAAACATTTGGAGAACTCTTTAGCTTTGTACCCACATCTGCATTATTGCTTCCCATGATTGCATATGATTTTTCGGAATCTGCCCCCGATAGACGACAGAGAGGGTAGTTACCTATCGTCTTATCACGGGCCCGACCACAGGCAATTATTGAGCCAGGCCTTATCCAAAGCACGCGGCCTCATGGAATGTAATCATGACCCCGACGGGTGCAATTATTGACGAGGGCTTCGGAGCCACGCGATCACTGGGATGTTTGAGAAGAGTTCGACACGTGGTCTATGGAGGGCCCAATTTGGACATCTTTTGTCAGCGTGTTTTTAAGGTAGAGGTGGCTCGTTTAAGGCCCAAAGGGTTGAAATTGGGAAGAGAATGTCGTGCCACAAGAATTAGTGGCTCAAACGCTGTGTGGTAGATGATACGTGTCTCCATGAACTGGTTTATGGGTTGGGCCTGTGGGCCGAGTTCCGACAAAGGGAGTCCAATGGGCGGAGTCTTAAGCTGCTTTAACCTACAGATTGTGTGGCTGAGGGAGAAGTGTCAATTCGGTTATAGTCCAGTTGCCACCGCAGTTCTCCGCTTTTGTCCGGATTAAATAGAAGGTGACACCCTTGACGCCAAAGTCTACTAAATTTTGAATAAAAAAATACTACTCTTCACATTTTTTTCACAATAAAATAGGGTTATATATTGATTTGTTGAATTGTATAAGAATTAAATAAGTATAAAATTATGAGAATAATATGCTTGATTTTGATTATACACTTTTTATTAAAAAATATGTAATAGTTCAAATTATAAATCATGAAAATTAATTATATATAAAATTTTGAGAATAATAGAATGATAGAATATATATATATATATATATATATATATATATATATATATACACACACACACACACACATACACACACGTGTGTGTATGTTTTTGCCGGCGACTGTGTGTATGTATGATTATTGAATCCGGTTGAGAGAAAAAGGATGTAGTTTTGACGGTGAGAAGTACGTCTATTCAAAGATGGGGTTAATTAAAGAAGAACTAAGAATCAATGATAGGACTTAGGTTGCGGGTGAAAGTGCAAAGTGTATCTTTCATAGGATGTGGATGCGTTAAGAGGTAATAAAATTTAAAAAAAAAATTATATATTAAATTATAAAAAAATTATTAAAATTAGAAAATTAAAAAATTCAAATTTACCTTTCATAACATGTGGGCATGCCATTGGTAAACAATCTTATTGTTTTGATAAATTAAATTTTATTAAATATTTATTTTAAAAATTCAAATTCACAAATTTATTAAATTCTATAAATTTAGTTATAAAATTTAATAAATTAACAACTATTAAAAACTTTATGAGAATTTGGTTTTCTTCTTTTAAGTGAAATGGCTTCACAATTGGTGAATTGTGACTGTGGCATGGCATAATTAAAGCTTCCAAACTTCTGTTTTTGGTTGAATGTTACTTGGACCCATACATTTTATTGCTTTCTATTTTGTCTCTCCATTTATATCTTAAGAATAATACTGGTCATACATAATTAATGAATAAGAGTAATATATCAACATTATTCTTTAAACATTACATATATGCTAATTAAATTTTATATGCGGTTGTTGCAACCCCCACCAACATAACGGTTTTTTGTACATTCTAATTCATATATGTGTTCCTATATAACTCCTTGATTCTTGCATTTCACAAAACAAATTTTCGATTACGACCCTCTTGAAAAATTTTAAAAGCTTTTATATATCATATGATATTTTAAAAATTTTTAATTGACATTATGACTTGTGGCGAATCAAATTGTCAGTATTTTTACTGTATAATATTTAATTGTGTTGTTTGTTGATAGATATTATTCATTCATCCCTTTTTTCTTCAAGTTGAATGATATTTAAGAAAAATATTATTGACTAATTTTTAGGAGAAAAGAAAGGGAAAAAAAAGGGATAACGATGATACACATGTTGCACCAAATTTAAATCTAACAGTGGTGAAAATATTGTTAAAATATCTTCCTTGTCTACTATTGAACAATCTCTCAATAATTGTGAGAATTGAACCAAAAAATTTGAAAATAGATTTTTAAAATATTTTTCATATATATATAATTATTGTTGATTTCAACTTGTATAACTTAAAAAATGAAGGTACAATTTTTTTTTTTTATCTTGAAAGTATATATTTAATATTACTTTAATATGTTATGCTTTCTTGGTATGATTTTAAAATTTTCATTGTATAACTTCATTTCAATCATCTAAAAGGAAATTCTAGCTCCACCCTAAATAAAGAGGAGTATGTCAAGCCAACATTTCTAGTGATGCGGTAACATTCGTTGTTGTCTTTGGATTGCTCTCTTAGAACTTTGGATTCAAATCCAAAATCTTATGTATATGTCAAGTGACTTATCACTTCTCCAATTACTAAAAAAATAAAAAATAGTAGAACATAACAAGGTGCTAATGTTGGAAACATCTAAGTGTATCTATCACAAAATCTTTAAAGCAAAAGAAGTCATCAAGTCTCCAACAAAACACCACTCTCTATTTTAGTTTTCCCACTTGTAACACTCATAACTAATATTTCAAAAATTTCATCAAATAGCAAATTATTTTTATCGGATTGGTCAAATTAGTTAGATAAGTGCTCAGTTCGAATGACATCATAATGATAAAATTTATATATTTAATTAATATATAAAAGTTCCAAAAGTTATTAATAATAAAATCAAATTATATAAGCCATGTATATGATGAGTACCTATTACAAGTCTAAATGCCACATTTTACTTCTTTTTTTTTTTCTAATGTGGGAATAGAAATTAAGCATGAACATTCATGTAAGCCACGGTCGCAACTTCTTGAGAAGCATCCTCAATCCAAAATATTTCAGAACTAGACAAGGCAATCTTAGCTAAAGCATGAGCCATCATAATTCCCTCTCCACAAACTTTCTTGCACTCATAGGACTAGAAATATAGTCATCCACTAATCTACCAAAATAGGTTGGCATTAAATTGGAACCTTCTATGACTGCAATCACCTAAGCATTATTAGATTCCACTACTATGTTAGTAACAACACTTATATCACTAACGTCAAACTCAAGCTCAATGCCATGGCCCTTGCTTCCCTTCAGTTCCTATACGAGCTCACATGCTTTACACTTACTGCCATGATAAGTCTCTCATTGTTTCTAACAACAAAACCAAGATCAATAGTGCCGTTAGGATCATCGATGATGGACACCATACCTTCATGCCAATTTGGTTTTGCTTATCAGTAAAGCATATAACTTTCGTTGAGATAAACTCATGAAGTATTCTCTAACACTTCAAGTAAAGACATCTGGCACCAGTTCTACTTGCTCAAACATCCACCTAGTTCTTGCATGCCAAATTAGCAACATAGTAACAGTTGCTATCACTACCCCTTCTTCTGGCAATAAGGATGGTAACTGACCCCACTAGTACCACATACTACTCACTTGGACATCTTGACACCTGATTCCAATAAGGGATAAAAACTAGACCTATTGGGTATATGGGTAGTCATGTAAACCATAAACATTCATCTCTAGATCAAGTTAACACCTTGGGCATTCAGTGCAAACTTGTACACCTTGGCACTAGAGATTTGCTCACACTAGTATATTAAAGTGAAGAATTTGCCATACAACAACTTTGACCTTTGATGGGATACCCAACTTCTATAGCTTTGCCCAAACAAGATCATCCATAGAGGATGAGGAACCAGAAGCTATGTTTGATGGGTTTTATGAAAGAACAAAGTGATAGCTTGATTTTACGAAATAAAAAGACCATCCTACATCCATGCTAAACCAGTACATGCATGAGTTGCACTACCTAAGTGACAACATTGTTTACAAGGCTCCAAGGCTTGAAGCCAGTTTGTTTTGGCAACCAGTAATCTTTCCACACTTTAATTAAGTTGTCTATTTCCACTGTCCAATAACTACCTTTCTCAATAACCCACTAAGCATCCAAAATGCTCCTCTGAGTATAACTTGGTTTAGGATCACAATTTGACAAAAGCAAAGAGGATCTAGCTAGTACCTATTGCTAAGCACCTTAGCCATTAAAGAGTTTGGGTTTTTGAGAATTCTCCATACTTGTTTGGTGAAGAGGGAAGCATTAAATGATGAGAAATTTCTAAAACCCATTCCTCCTTTCTTTTTACTTTCACTACCTCTTATACATCAATAAAAACTAGACATCATCCCCTCCATATGTTGACAATGAGCTAGTGGGAGCTCAAAGCATCCCATAAATATGTCAGTATTGATTGGGCAACAACTTTAATTAAAATTTCCTTTCTGGCTTTAGATAACACCTTCTCTTTCTAGTCCTTTAAATTTTTCCATACCTAATCATAAACAAAATCAAAGAGCTGCTTTTTGGACTTGCCCACAAAAGTTGAGATATCCAAATACTTGGAATAACTCTCAACAACCTTTATACCTATCTGCTGTTGGGCTAATTGTTTTCCATCAAAAAGTATATTTTGGCTAAACGTGAGTTCAGATTCATCTTAATTGATACATTATTTGGAAACATTTTGATAATCTTCAAGGATCCACTTGACATGGGAGATCTCATTTTTGTTAAATCTGGTAAAGACAATGTTGTCATTTGCAACAAAATGATGAGAAATTTTGGGAGTGTGCCTAGAATTTTTGCTCCATGAATGTATGATTTAGATTACCTAGATGCACACATCATTAAATATTTTAAGAATGCATTAACTACTTCATCCCCAATTATATACTAGAATTTCTAAAAGAAAAGAGCTAAAAAACCATCCAAGCTTGAAGCCTTAGTTGGATGCATTTGGTTTAGAACTATCACAACTTCTTCCATTGTGAACTGAGTAGCCAATACACTATAATAAGCCTCTATCAATCTAGCTTGAACCATCGAAGTAATTCTATCCATGCCTTGCAGTGAGTTTGCCCAAAAAAGGCCTTGGAAGTATTGGGTCATAATCATCCTTAATTTTCTCAATCTAGTTCCTCTCTTTTCATTTTGGGGATTTTTTTTATCGAACCATAAGAGAGCCAACTTGCCCTTGATCTTTGGAACCATGTTATTTCCTCTAAACGTAGCAATTCATCCAACTTTGTCTTTACGACTTTTGATCTATCAATAGTCTCTCTAGCTTGGCTTTGTTTTTGGACTCTATCTAATTCCTTTCTACATTCACTAATATGGTGTTGTAGATCACCAAACTTTCCCTAACTTTAAGCCTTTACTGCCTTTATACATTCTATCTTTTTCATAGGAATTTCTTTAGACATGCCATTCCAACTTAAGGTTACTATGTTGGTTACTTCCTCCTCACTTAGCTTGTATTCTTTGAACTTGCTCACTCTTTATCGTCCTTTTCTTTTTTGCTTTCTAATTCCATAACAAATAAGAAGTGAAGCGTGATCGAGTAGTGTTTTGTTAAATGTTAAACCTCAATGTCTAAAAATCTCTCGCCATTCTTCATTTGCAAGCACTCTATCAATCCACTCTTGAATATTGTTTTCACCCTCCCACCCATTTGACCAAGTGAACTAGTGTCCCATAAAACTAATGTCATTCAACCCACAAATTTGAAGTACCTCTCTAAAGCCATATATGTGATCAATGGAAACATAATGCCCACCAAGTTTTTCTTTATTTGAAAGAATGCAATTAAAATCACTAAACATAACCCATGGCAACCAAGAGTGTGTATGAAGATGTTTCAATAGTGGTCAAGTTTCTTGCTTTCTAGATTCTTCAAGAAAACCATAAAAACCTGTAGCCTGCCACTTTCCTTTACATTGACCACCCATTATTTCCATATTAATGTGATTTGGGCTCATTAATAATAATGTAACCTCTAGATCATTAACCCACAGGCATGCTAAACCCCCTACTCTTTCTCTACCTTGCCTCCAACAATCCACAACCACTAAATTAGAGTAATTTTCCTAATGACAAAAGCCTTCCATTTATGTGTCAAATCTCCTTGTATCCATCAAGAACATGAGACTAGGATCTTCACTAGCCAAAATCCTTTTAAGACTCTCATTGCATGTGGGTTGCCAAGCACATGAGAATTCTAGCTTAATAGAATAATTGCTCGGATTGCTTAGCAACTATCACCAATTTAGTATAAGTTATTTACCTTTTATTTTTGTTTATGACGTTATCCACCAGTTGCTCAGATATTAGTGCCTTAGTTATTATCCATTGTCTTTTCTTTGTTTCCTCGAGCATTCCATTTCTAGTGTCATAATGACATTTTAGATTCATTGTCATCACTGCACTGCCCAATTTTTACTATCTCACTTAATGTGGTCCATGTCTCCTTGGAAATTGAACCATTGCTCTTATACTTTTCCACCATGCAGCCTGATTCTACTATAAAGACATTAACCCTTTTCCTTGACATCACTTTGTTAGCCTCAACTCATGATTCTAGGTGGGCATTTCTCTTAATCATGCATCCCACTAATGAGGTTGTGATTGAGTCAACATCCATCGAATCCTCTAAGTTAAGCCCCCTTCTTGTCAGCGATTGAGTGTGAGTCGCCTACCACATCTTTAAATATATTAGTTTTCAATTCATACTAGAATCCCTATCCTTATGCTTACAACTCATCGTTGTTTTCAAGGGAGATGCCCGAAGCCATGGGCCAAAGACCAGGGTACTTTCATCATCAATCTCTTTCCTCACCACAGATTCCATCATCTCACAATCTTTCATAATACTCCCTAATTGTTCGTAATAATAATAAAAGTTTGAGATTCTTTCATATTGGAAAAAAAACTTTCAATTTTTTCCTCCTGCACCCTATGTTGTCACCCCTCTCTTTAAAGGTTTTGCTAAATCCATCAATACACTAAATCTCAGATAAGACGCAAATAATCAAATGAGCTATCCCATTCTAAGAATTCCCTAATTGACAAAGCTAGGACTCGTGTCATCATTTTAGTCAAATGATTCAAAGGTTAATGATGGGCCCTCACCCAGAAAATGGCGTGTGTTAATTTGATTTATGATGGATGTTCTTCCCCATTCATCTCCTTCAGTACTAACTCATTTTTATTAAAAAAATTGTGGCTCCTCTTTAATTACTCTTTACTTATCAACCTAATGGTGAAATTGAAAAAGGTTTTTTGCCACCAGTGTAATTTCTACTCTATGTTTGGGCTTCCATATGATAGGCTTTGTGAAAGTTAGGGTTGATGTACCAACCGCTCAAAGCCAATGTGTGCATTTGACTTTCCTTGTTGTACTCTTGTATGATTGACAAATGAATCTCATTTGCCTCCTCCCCTTGCAGATCCAATGTCCACCACCATTAAAAACCTAAAACTTCTCCACACCAAAAGATGAGTCTTTCTCCACTAATAAAAGACCCTTACGTTTGTACTTATTGGCTGTCCATAAATAGCAAAGCATCTGAGTTATCATAAACTATTATTTTTGTGTTAGTAAAAAAATTATTTAATGTCTTCAACAGAAACAAAAAAAAAGTTATTTTAATTGAAAGTCAAATTATGTCAATGAATTTGGTACTCTCATTCAATAAAAAAAATATTTATATAGATTTTGAGTATATTTATATAGATTTTATAGAATGTATAGATAATACTTATTAATATATTCATTCATACAAAAATATTTATAAACCTTAATCTTCAACAAATTTTAACTATAAATCATATCAATTGATTTTAACTTATAAAATTTACTATGAAAAGATTTCAAACAATTAAAGCTTTTTATAAATAAAAATTTGAATATAAATTGATTTTTATAATTATATGTACACTTATCATGTGTAGAATCTATATATATATATGAGATGGAGTCCTCAAAACACGGCTCAAACAAAATAACATTTTTTTTACTGTAAAAATGATAAATTATTAAATATATACAAAAATTTTAATTTAAATTAAAAATTTTAAAAAATTATTTTAAAATGACAACAAATATCACTTTATGTTCTCTTTATTAAACTTCGCTTATAAGTTAACCTACTAGTTGTTTGATTCACAAGTTTAAATACTTTGGTGAGTGCAGATTTCATTTCAAGTACTGGTCATTAATTGTATTGTACTTGTTCTGTATCCAAACAAACCTTGAGATTATAGTAAAATTTAGCGACATGTTATGTAATACGAGATAGTATAAAATATACATATTTTATTCATAAAAATAAATATTAAAATAAACATATACAGTAATTAGTTTTTATTTATAAAATATATAAATATTATATAATTTATATACATCTAAATATTATTATTCTAAAATTTTTTTGTTGGAATTAAAATTTTAAAATTTAAAATTTTTAAAGTGTGAAATATATTTTAGAGAATATAATATATATAAATAATTATTAATTAAAAAGTTAATTATTATAAGTATTTTAAATTTATAAATTATGATTGAATTATTTATATTTAATAATAATTAAGATAGTTTTATTTTTTAAAATAATTATTTATTTATAATTTATTTTTAAAAATATATTGTATATTTTAAAGATGCTAATTTAAAATTTAACGTTTTATTGCCTCAAAAGCTGGGATTGCCAAACGTAACAGCATCACGCAAGCAGTAGCAAGGGACCAGCGATGACGTCGTACGGTGCCCCACTCCCCGGGGCTCCCTCTTATTACTGTCGACACGTGGCTAAACGTAATGATTAGAGTTTGTGTCTGGGGTTAGCACGTGGCGACATATGACAGCGGACACGGTAGCTTACGCATCCCCTTTGGAGGTTTTAGAAGTGACCTTCCAGAAACTTCTCCAAAACTCCTGGTTAGAAATGAGCGAGGCATCTAGCGGTCAGCAAGATGCCATGTGTACATAAAACCACGTGAGAATCCTACGTGGCACACTCATTCCACCGAAAATGATTCGGCCCTGATTAGGGCACTTTCCGTAAACTCCTTTAGTTCACCACACCGAAAGCCTCTTTCTACTCTGCTCCTATCAAACTGGAGAAACCGCCAGAAAGAAACTGAAGAAAATTTGTTGACTTTCTCGGAGTCTTTTTACATTGTCAAAACAATTTGATTTCCTTTGCTTTTGATTCCTCTCCGAATCGCCATGAATGGCGAGGGAAATGAAGGAAAAAGTGACACTGAGGCATTGGAAGAGGTCAAGGAGAAGTTGGTGTACATGTGGGGTTACCTTCCCGGAGCACTGCCTCAGAGGACGCCGCTGTTAACGCCGGTGGCCGTTAGGGTCCCGGCGTCGATTGGTTCCGCTGGTTACTCCTGGAAGGATGTTTGCGGTGGTGGTTGTGGATTCGCCATGGCTATCTCCGGTGCTTTTTCTTTACTATTTGTTTTCCTTTTTCTTTTGATAATATTTGTATCTATTCTAGTGAGTTGTAAACCTCAGGTTCTATCTTGTCGTTTTTTATTATTTCCAAAAATCAAGTTTTTGGGGGAAATGTTTGAGCTGAGTTTGTGAAAAAAACTACTCTCCAGCACAACATTTGCCTCTGTTTTTTCCCAGGCAAAATGTGATTAGAAGTTAATGAGAACTTTGAATTTGGCATTTACGATTTCAATTCCTTTTAGTGGAAGAAGACGCTCAACTCAGCTGCGCAGCCTGAGTTTGATGGCTGAAGTTATTCTTAGTAGACTGCTTGGCTCGAAAAGCATTTCGTTTTTTGCTTTACAATTAAATAATCTTCTCTCAATCTTTGGGGACCAAATAGACTTTTCTTAAATGAATGACTTGTTTTGCAATTGAATTACTTTTCTACTGGTTTTATCTTCCTCTTATAAGATTCTTAGTTGTTAATCTGCCCTTCCTAATTCTCTGTTTAATAGGTCGAATTTAAGGTAATTTTTTATCTGGTCATTTTGTGAGACTTAAATCCATTTATTTCTTGCAGCTCATTCCATGGAAAGCATTGTTGTCGACTCTGTTATTATATTGTTGTATTAGGTTGGTTGGTTAAAAAAATTATTTGTACTAGCTTGGTATCATTACACCTTTATGTTCATCGCCAGGATAAAGAAATTGTCGTCGGAATGAGTTCAGCTTTTGGAAATTTTTTGTTGATCGACGTCAAATGAAGTCCAAGCTTGTTCTTTTTTCTTCCTTTTATTCTAAAGCAGTTCTGTCATGTGTACAAGTTTCTATCCTTGTCTCTCTCCATGAACCGCCCCTTTTCTTCGAGCATTTTCTTTTTACTTATTATTTGCATAAATGAATAATAGTTTCTTACATGTTCTTCCTCAATTATTCAGA
Source organism: Dicorynia guianensis (assembly GCA_037013595.1). Taxonomy (NCBI): domain Eukaryota; kingdom Viridiplantae; phylum Streptophyta; class Magnoliopsida; order Fabales; family Fabaceae; genus Dicorynia; species Dicorynia guianensis. Next base: position 13,666,446 of record JASUAB010000002.1, on the reverse strand, counting down.
ATCAGCAAAGCTTATCACATGGGGTTCAACAGATGATCTAGGCCAAAGCTATGTGGCGTCTGGAAAGCATGGGGTAGTGAATAAACCATCCATATAGCATAATACTTATTTTTGTGTGTGTTACTTTGTCATTAACTAACAATTTCTAGTTTCATTGTAAAGGAAACTCCAGAGCCTTTCCCTCATATAGCATAATACTGATTTTTGTGTGTGTTACTTTGTCATTTAGCTAACAATTTCTAGTTTCATTGTAAAGGAAACTCCAGAGCCTTTCCCTCATGTAGCATAATTCTTATTTTTGTGTGTGTTACTTTTTCATTTAGCTAACAATTTCTGGTTTAATTGTAAAGGAAACTCCGGAGCCTTTCCCTCTTCCAACTGAAGCTTCTATCATAAAGGCTGCAGCTGGATGGGCACATTGTGTTGCTGTTACAGGTAAGCTTAAAATCCTCATATTCTTTCATTCTTGTATAAGAAAAAAAAATGAAAAACCAAAATATGATCAGACTGAACGGAAAGGCTAAACTATGAAAACAACCAATAGTATTGTCTTCTTAGAAATCATCTCCGGGATTATATATATGGTAGCAGTCAATTTTCACAAGTAATTCATCCAAAGTGGATCCAAGAAATAATTATCTAATGCGGCAACAGATTATCCACTGAGTAGAGTTTTCTACCTGGTGCCATTCTTTAAGTATGTTTTGCTGTTCCTTTGCAGATTCTGGAGATGTTTATACCTGGGGATGGAAGGAATGTGTTCCGTCAGGAAAGGTAATTAGTGAGCCATCAACAGTTGTAAGTCCTGAAAAGGATGTACAAGAAAGGCAGAGTTCATTCTTGACAGAGCAAGGTAATTTGAAACACACCCCCCCCCCCCCTACCCTCCCCTTTCCCAAACGAAAACACAAAAAAAAAAAATGGAAAAACAGAAAGAACGGTTTAAGCCACTCTATAATAAGCCAAGCAGGATATTTTGAATTTACCTGTGTTGACTGGTGTAGAGTGGTTCTACTACAGTGAGCCCTCGCTCTCAAGGCTCAAGATCTACTGTTGGAACTGCCTCCAGCACTGGTGGTGAAGAAAGTACAAAGCGAAGGAGAGTATCTTTATCAAAGCAAACAGTTGAAAGCTCATCATCTGGGGATGATGCTCAGACAGCATTGCCTTGCCTTGTCACACTAAACCCAGGGGTAAGGATAGCAAGTGTTGCTGCCGGTGGACGCCATACGCTAGCATTGTCAGGTAATAACTTTGTTCTGGCACTCCCGCATTTCTCCTCCTCCTTCTTCTACCCTTTGATCACTCTTCGGCTAAAGTATTAATTTTTGATGATATGAATGATGAGTTATGTAGGTTAATGAAGCTAATCTTCTGAAAGTTTCAGATGTAGGACAGGTGTGGGGTTGGGGATATGGAGGTGAAGGGCAGCTTGGTTTGGGCTCCAGAATACGTATGGTGTCCTCTCCTCATCTTGTTCCTTGTATTGACTCTTCATATGGAAAGGATAGGAGTACAGCATTTGCCCGAGGTATCATGAGTTCTGAGGGAGAAAACTTTGGAGTCCCTGGCAGTTATGTGAAGGGAATTGCATGTGGAGGTCGACACAGCGCCGTAATCACAGGTAAATCTGTGTTGGTTGATTCTATATCACAGGTGGACATCTTTACTGGACGATCAATATTTTTTGTTTTACTCCAGAGAATTAAAAATGAGAATATTCGCATGCTTTGTTAGGAATTTATTTTACCTGGCAGGTATAGAGGTGTTGCAAAAGAGAAAACTAGTTCTATATCAGATGCGATGGTATGGGCAGGAAATCTAAAAATTAGTGAGAAGGCAGAGAAAAAAATTTCCAATGAATAGCTCCATAAATTTGGTAACATACCTAACATTGGTGTTGTCTTTCCAAATTCCAGACTGAGAGTTGAACGGATCATGTATAGCAAACCAGAAAATTTTCTCAGTAGCATAATCAATTATTTTAATTTCTCGTCTTTTGTATATGTTCATTTTCATATATACTGATATGTTTCATATCTGTCTGTTGAACTGACAGATGCAGGAGCCTTGCTTACTTTCGGTTGGGGACTTTATGGACAGGTAATTAAAGGTGTATTAGGAATATCTTTGGGGCTGTTACTATACTCAACGTACTCATCCAATTTGGTAATTGAACTTGCTGAGTTTCATTTCTTTCTAACGTCATATTTATGTGGCCACTTAACATAGTCTTTTGTTAGAGTGGGTCTGTTGCGATGGTCCTCTCATGCACAAGTTTTCCTTCCAAGTATATGTGGCCAGTGTTTTCATATAGAATTTTTTTGATGTGATAGCCCATAGTTGCTCATGAGTCCTATTGTTAGGAAACAGATGCTGAATCCCAGTTGGGACTGCCCATGAAATTCCCATCATCTCCTCCTGGGGGCTGCGAAATAGAAAAAAAGAAACAAATTTTTCAGTTGGACAATCTAAAAGGATGATATTTTTCAATTGTATGAATCATTAGTCCCCTAATGCCCTTAGATAATGAGAGCCCTTTTCTTGGTCGATTATGCTTCAAAGTTGGAAGGTTTTGCTTCTGATTTTTGCAGTCTTCTACGATTCTGCCCCATCTCACTGATGATAGGTAAGGCTAGGTATTTGGTAAGTGTTAAGGGATGTAAATTGCAACTGTTTCTTGCAGAGTTACGTAGCATAAAATGTTTATGTGTGAGAGATTCAATCGTCAACCTAAACTTCTTGTAAGGGCAGCCTATAAGGGATACAACTTAAGGTTACATAAATATTTGTAAAAGGCATATTTGAAAGATTGCTAAAAATAGAAGGACAAAATTTTAAATTTTAAAACTCTTGTCCATTGTTGTGTTTTAATGAATTTTTAAGTTTTTTTAAACTGATTTTACATAGAGGAAATTATAAATGAATTTTGACAAGATGGCTGCATAATTTTTGAGTATCAGTTGCAATAGGCAATGTATTTTTTTTTGGTAGTACAGGCAATATATTTACACCTTCTCTTGGTCATATCATATCCTCTTCAATTTTCACTACATTTCCAGGTGAGATGATTTTGTTTTAGAGCCATCTTATTATTCAGCTCTTGTGGGTAGAAGGGTGACATTTAATGATAAGGACCATCCCAATTCAGGGCCCAACATTAAGCTTCTAAAATAGCAAGAGTTACTTATATAAGTGCTTTTAGATTTACTTCATTTTTCATGTCACCGTCATCCTGTTTTTCATTTTGCATGCTACTACTTCCTTGGTTCTGTGGCCAATGTGATTAATATTGTACATGGATTTAATGTGAGACCATGTGAGTCTTTAAATATAACATACTCCATGTTTTCTTTGCTTAAAAATCAAACTAGTTACACTTTACTCATGAAATGTATTCTTCTACAACACTTTTTGGATTTTCTCAACTGTTAACCATTCTTAGGATCAACATGTAGGTAATGTAGAAAATGGTGGACAAAAGCAATGTAGATGTTGAAGATGAGGTTGACTCTAGCAAGGGATTATCTGTTCTATTCCCTTACAATGATTATCTTTCTTGTTACTCTCCTGGGCAATGCATGCTTATGCTTGTTATAGTAAATTAATGTCTTCTTTTCTTTTCATTAAGTGTGGGCAAGGAAGTACAGATGATGAACTAAGCCCGATTTGTGTATCATCCATATTGGGTATCCGAATAGAGGGAGTTGCTGCTGGACTGTGGCACACTGTCTGTACATCTGCTGATGGTGATGTATATGCGTTTGGTGGAAATCAGTTTGGGCAGTTAGGAACTGGTGCTGACCAAGCTGAGGTATACCCTAATTTAGTGGCAACCCTTTGATTCCCCACTATTCATGTCATGAATGCAAAAATAATGACTGACTAGATCAGTCACCAGCTTACTATGAGTCTATGAAGAACTGGATTATATGTCTAACCCAATTACCACTGCACGGACCCAAATGATAATAAAAGTTTCAGTTATGTGTGTGTGTAGCATTGAACGTTTAAACAATACAAATTGCTCTTGCTCCTTGGTAAGTAATTTTTTTCAATCATAATGCTGTCACTTAGAGCTCCACCATGTTCATAAATTCTATAAAATGAAGCAAACTGCAATATGGGTTTTAAATTATTTTGAATTTTGAAACAGACTCTACCAAGGCTACTGGATTCTCCGAGCTTGGAAAATATGCATTCAAAGAGTGTATCTTGTGGGGCTCGTCACACTGCTGTAATAACAGGTATATTGTAATACCTGCTTATGACATTTCATAATTTCTATGGAAAAGCTGGCCTTCCATAATTAATTTGTTTTAAAACATTTCTAAACACTCCTAGCCTTGAGTAACTGTTCAAATATTTCTGTGTATTCTTATTCCTTGTCTTGGGCCGCTGCTGTAACATTAAGTACTAAAGACTAAACAATTTGCTTTAATGGATATGAACAGAAGTTTTATGGGAGCTTTTTATCCTTGAACTTTGGTTGAATTAGTTTTTTTCCAAGACATCTGAATGGACAGAATTAAGGGAAAATAGTGTTTGGTGCCAAAATGTGCAATGCTGGTGCTATTGTGGCATGGTGTTGAGGTCAATATATTCTTTGGTTTTGTGAAGTCCAAAATCGCATTGTTGCAAGCCTATCTCAATGATCCTTGTTGAGGGTTGGCCATGAATAGTAATATGTAGTCACCGTTATAGCTTGGACTTCACCTAACCTTGCCACTTAACAAACTCCTCTTTTTCATGTTCAGTCTTGCATTGTCTTCTTGAACACCGATTTCATGAGTAGGACGCAATGATTCAAGATCGACTTGACTTGTGTTTTTTGGTTTCTAGTTGATTTTGAGTCTCTGACTCTGATTATAATTGAAAAGTTTTCTTTATGGTTTCAAAATGTTTTCTTTTCTTTTTTTTTATTTTCCTCTTTTCAGTGATGCTTGTATTTTCACTAACATATACAAATTACATTAAAATTGAAGAGAAGGTAACAAATCATGTTCAGTCCTGCATCATCTTCTTCAATATCTTTATCATGACTGGAGAACAGTGGTTCAAGATCTACTTTTATTTATGTTTTCTAGTTGATTTCATGTCTCTAACTCTGGCTCTAATTTGTGAGTTTCTTTTACTGTTTTAGCTAACATTTTTATTTACGTTAAAATTGAAGAAAGGTAATTTGATTGGTGTTATCCACTTTACAGCAACAAGATACAATAACTGAATAGAATAAATCATAGTTGTTAATAGTGAATAGCGCACTTATAGCACTTAAAATTATTGCGACATAGTATATAGCATTACGAATTGCTTACTAATATTTGAATAGTAATGTAATTATATTACATATATAAATATATATTTTTATATATGTAATATAACTTCAAATAATAACTATATAAAAAAATAATTTAAAAAAAATATGATAAAGGCAATAAAGAGAGAGAAGGAAAGCAAAATCAGAAAGATGGCATAGGCGGAGGAAGGTTTAAAGTAGAGAAATTAGATCAAATACTGATAACACAGAAATAATATAGCATAGCACATGCTATGTGTATTGCGCCACGTTATGGCCTGTAGCATAGCACAATAGGCTAGAGCGTAATGCTATGTGCTATAGCGTGCTATTAATAACTATGGAATAACTAGTGTAACATATAATAGTCAGTAAATTACAGTCTACTTTCTGTAGTAGTCATATTATTCGTGAGGCTAGTTTTCTATCAGTGTGCACACTGATGTTTGTATTTTGATTTTTGTTGGCAGTAAAAATTTATGAAATTCTTATATATCTGCTTAATTTCCTTTTTTCTTTTTTTTCACTTCTAGAGGATGGGAAAGTCTTTTGCTGGGGATGGAACAAGTATGGACAGGTACGTAGATCACACTTGAAAATTTTCATAGTCATCTCCTTTTGAATTCATTTTTTAAGCAAGAAAAGGCATATTTATTTTAATTGGATCGATGGAGTGTTGTATTAGTGGCATTCTTGTTCTGTTGTCTGGTTCTAAGATCTTGTAACTGTTTCCCCTCTTTCCCTATTTTGGGGCGTGGCAGCTTGGCCTTGGGGATGTGATTGATCGTAACCTTCCTTCTCAAGTCACCATTGAAGGTTGTGTCGCAGAGAACGTCGCATGTGGCTGGTGGCATACTCTGCTTCTGGCCGAGTCACCCACTTGAGGTCATCAAGTTATTGGCTTTCTGGAGCTCCAAGGCTTTTGACCCAATTTTGTTAGTTAGCAGTTCTTCTTATTGGTAAATCAGTTATATCATATGTATATATACATGCAGTAGCTCTACACATATACATGTATGCAGGTATTCTTTCATGGTGAGGATCACCATGACTTGCATTTAACAATACCAAATAGTGATTCTGGTTGGTTATTCAAAAAAGAAAAGTGATTTTGGTCTGGGAAGGAAGTGTTGTTCATTTTCAGCCGTATAACATTAATTATTTCCTATTGTGTATATTTCTGTTGTATTCACTGTCCAGGGTATATTTAATTTGATGCCCTGGAAGTTGGAATGCTTGTGAGTGTGGATAAGGTTGATTCTTTGGATTAGTGTATCCATGCAAGTTGGCCTTTGGGGTGGCTTCATGGCCTACGTCTGGTTTCAGATTGGCCTTCCAAATGCAAATTACAATTTGGAGCATTTCTCAAGTCTGTTTCTGATTTATTATATTATTCGCGTATGACGTTAGTTCAATTTGGCATCTATCAACAAATTCCAAAAATTTTAAAAATGTAGTGCAATTAAATACGTTTATTAATCTCTCACAAAAAATTTACAAGATTTTTGAATTTTATAATTTATAAAAATTAATAAATTTAATGATTATATTTTATAAAATTTAATTCATGAAAATAAAAAAAATTATTAAAACAAAGTTGTCTAAAATATACATAGAATGTTCTGATTTTTTTTACATAAAAAGTGGTTGTTTTTTGTTTTCTCTTTTGCTTATTAATGTATCAAAATATCATGATGAGAGAATAATATTATTCTAACACATCTATTTAATTTAACTACTATAGGGAAATATAAAACCAAGTTATCAAAAGTTTTATTACTATCTAAAATTAATGAAAAAACATTTGTAATTTTAATATGTTCAAATTTTAAATTAATAATCATATACCATGTTGAAAAAAAAAAAAAAACTGAATCTAAATATTTTTTTGTCTTTTATCACATTCATGGTAGGCAGTATTTTTCAAGTTTTGAAGGCCAGCTGGTTGGTCTTTTGAGGTTGTCATGTGGCCGGTGAAGTAATTGAATGTTATGAATTAGGGTTTTCAATACAAAGCCTCTTCGCCTTGTTACTACGCTAGTTGAAGGAACGGTGCCATTAGAACGTCCCACTCTGCTAGCTCCTCCCTTTCTTACCTGAAAAGCACACAAAAATTGTTGAACAAGCTGCAGAAAACTCTAGACAGTAAATTGGCATTTATTATCTGCAATGAATCTTTCACAAACTCAAAGCCTAGCTAACTACAATTCCTAAACATACAGCGAATACATATTAGACAAAATAAGAACGCTAACAAAATAAGGAGTTATGATATTCACGTACAGAAACAATGTTATACATATGTTCAAAAAAATTGGAAGAACTAACAAGATGTTAATATAATAAAAGTTAGTTGTGTCAACTACAGGTTGGCACAAATGATGTAAACCATCCTCATTTTTCATCTCTTAACTTTTACTTAAAAATTCGAACCCTCTTAATGTAACCAAAAAAAAAAAAAATTGGTTGTTTGTTAAATTAAAATTTTAACTAAATGTGGAATTCAGATTTTAAAAGTCATTATTGTTAAGAAAGAGAAAACGGTTAAGAGGAGTATTTCTGCACGCGAACAAACATGATAAATCCAAAATAAGCATATTTAAATTTAATTTAGCTACAGATAAAGCCAACAAACCCTCAAATTAATAAAATTCAAGTATATGGCACCAAAGGCAAATTGTTCTCAGGGAATGAGAGGCTTGGAGCCCATTGAGTTGGATCCCTCTGGAGAGAGCCCACAGATCCAGCAGCAGCCCAAGGATGACCATGACGCCAAGAAGAACGGGGCTCGGAGAGGAAAGTGGTCATCCATAACATCTCGTACTCCTTCCAATTTTATTAAATATTTATTTAAAAATAAAAATATTAAATTTATTAAAATTTACTGACAAAAATAAACTTAATAAATTTAATATTTTATTTTAAATTATTAAAATAAATTATATTGACATCTTTTGAAGTATCTTAATTCTTAATTATATTTATAAAATAAATATTAATTATTAAATTTATTGAGATCATAAAATCTAAAATTTTAAAAAATAATACATATTTTTGTTAACATATAATAACTTGAATGAAGTGGTAGCTATTTTTCCTTCTAATTCTTCCCTTTCCTGCATACAACGTTGAGCTTAATTAGCTGCTATCACCGCTTCAAACCTGTTTTTCCCTTGTTCGAGGCTCCCAATTGGTGCCAATGCAGCAAAGCTGTTTTAATAGATTAAATTAAAATAATTAATAAATTTAAAAGTTAATATCAAAAAATAAATATTATATAAAATATACAATGTAAAAAGAGACTTTTTTTTTCATTAAATTATGCTCACTTTTTTTTTTAAGAATTAGAATATAACACTCTATTTTATTTTTATTCACAAATTACAGTTCGTCTAAAACTTAATTTAACTAAGAAAACATATATAGATATTGACAAAATATTCTCATGAGTTAGATTAAATATAATAAATTTATTTTATTTTTACTCAAAAATTTCATTCTACTAATATTAACTAATTTTACTAACTAAAATATTAACATAGTGTTAGATTTAAACTAAATGTCATATTTCTTGTAAGGTATGGGCTTGAAAATATGTGTAATTTTAAGGAAAAAATTTTTAGCATAAATAAGAAGTAATTTTAAGAAAATATATGATTAAGAAACTTTTAAATATACTCTGTGTCCTATTTCAACATGAAGTTTTATTTTAACAACCAAATCTACATTAAACGGGACAAGAAGTCACCTTTTGTATTAAATAATCAATAATTTTGTTAGAGTTTAGTAACAGAATAAGAAATTATTTAATTTTAATATTTATTATAATACAATGAATTTTTATAAAACTAATATAATCTCAAAATATATGAAAACACATATTATATTGTGGTTATTGATCATTTAAAAAAAAAACATTTGGTAATATCTTTTTAAATGCAATTTTAATTGTTAACATAAAGCTTTACATTAAAATAAAACAAACGGTATATTGTGTATTTTTATACTCATATATATTGTTAAACTCACCCCTAAGTGCCTCCTATTTACCTTAACAATTTTTTCTTCACAATCACATATTGTTAAGTTCACATTTCATAATAAAATATAGTTATTGGATAAAAATCCAATATCATGTCAATATTTTAATTAATTAAAATAATTAATTGAATTAAAGTATAATTTTTAGATAAAAATGTAATAAAATGTTATACTCAATATATTCCTTGTAAAAATTCTACCAGTATTTATAAATATTCAGTTAATTAAACTTACTTATCGCATTGGAGGTAAATTGTATGTTTTAGTAAAAATTTGGTGAAGGTCAATTTTTCAGTAAACATGGAATGAATTATATGCCAATGTCTCAAAAGAGTGAGTATAATTTGCTCATATAATTATGATCTTTTGGTGCTATGTTTTTTGTTGTTTCAAGTAATTAATATTTTTTTTTTCAACCACCAAATACAAAGTTTATATAAATATAATTTGTTAGTCATGGTTATAACATGTAGTGATTACAGGTTGGTGTATGTCACTGAATATTTTTTTCAATTCTCTCTCCCTTTCCTCGCCATCTTTTCACTTTTTAATCTTTTTCATCTCTCTCTCTCTCTCTCTCTCTCTCTCTCTCTCTCTCTCTCTCTCTCTCTCTCTCTCTCTCTATATATATATATATATATATATATATATACCACTTAATTTCTCTAGTTTTCTAAACAAATTATTTGCTATATAAGTTACATTTATTTTAAAAGGTTTATAACTTTTAAGAATTACCTAATTTATTTCTTATAACAACACATTTAATATCCCTATTACTCTTTCTTCAAAGTTTTAATAGCTATCGTTCTTATTGAATTCACTGGCCATATGTTCAATTTATTTAACAACGGACACTTACATTGTCAACAGAGAAATGGTTATTTATTTCTGTTTTAACAGTTATATATCCTATTGCTTTAAAACTAATTTAATTCTTAGTTAATTTCAAAGTTCTTATACTTACTACTGTTTTAATGGGGCAAACGTCTCTTTGCACTTTTACTAACATCTAGTTTTTTCTTATATAAACTATTCCTGAGTGTGGAGAAGGATGTGGGGAAAAATTATAGATAGTGATAAAGTAATATTTTTCTTCTATGCAAACTATGTTTAGTGTGATGTGTGAATTCATTTTCCTTTTTTTTTTGTGGAGTACCAATATATATTGTTATAATCATGTCTCTTAATTGTAAGTGCAAATAATTAAAAGAATTTATTAAATTTTAAGAAATTATCGTGTTTAATATCTTTGCATTTGAAAAATTGTAAAATAATCTTTAAAAATAAGTATTCTTATAATACTCTTCATATTATAAATTTAGAATCACATATTTTTCCAACATTATTTAGTTTTGTTAAATTATATACCAGTGTATCAACAAATTTCTAATGCAATTTGAAATGGAGGCTCAATTACATTAGTAACTTTTAGACTTATAATACTCTTCTCATTTGTCACCTAAATAAAGATATATATTATAATTTATCACAGTATAATCATATGATAATCTGTGTACAAATTGTAAAAATAAAAAAAGTATACCTTTCATTATGCTGTCAGCTATATCTCTAATCAGATGTTTACATAGACCCAATAATTCTCACATACTATTTATTATTTGAACCTACAAATAACAACCCAATAAAACTTCACCAAAAACTATATAATGTCTTCTCTTTTTACTTACCACGTTTCACCCATGAAAGCAATGTTGGGCCTAAATGTCAATTTAATTCTCGTTAGACTTCTTTAGAAGGAAATTGGTATTCTTTCTGTGGAGATTGCTTTTGGTTTTGGCTCCTTCATTATTAATTGCACATCATTTTCCAAATCCCTCAGTCAATGCCTTCAAAAGCTTTGTTTAGACTTTAAACCATTCATTGAACCTTCTTTTTCATTTGATGTAATGTCTCTACAAATTTGTAGTTCCAATTGGGAGCCGATCAATTGGACAACCTATCAAAAAAGTTATATATATGTTGATATTTTTAATTTTACGGTGATAATTTAATTATTATTTTAATTTTTTAGATAAATTAAGAGATATTTTTATTTTAGATATGAACTTTTTGGATTCCTTAATTCAACTGAGGCAGATGATATTATAAATTTCTGATTATAAAAGTTTCTCTCGGAATCAAACTCATAATTATCAAATGATATTGAAATGCTTATACTAACTAGCTAACTTTTTGGGGTTTATTTTTATTTTTTTAAATTTTAAGTTTAAATTAAGGGTTTTATTTAAGTGTTAAGTGACTTGTATGTTTCAAAAAATGCTATATATGACCGAATTATGTATTTGAATTCTTTATTTTTATTTTTTTGGCTTTGGTCTATTTATTTCTTTTTAATTTATATTAAAATATACTTTATAAATCATATTTTTTTTCTCACTAACTTTTATTTTCTTAATTTTATAACTATTTCTTTTATTTCTTTTTATCTTTAAAGAGTTCAAAGGCAGATTATTCTTATCTAATAGGACTATGATATGTGAAAGGCCACAAAAAATTAATCGATTACGAAATTAATTAATTAGCATAAATCATCAAAATTTATTAATTGCTGCCTTCCATTGGAAGTTTTTTTTTTTTTTTTGGGTACAGCTCCATTGGAAGTTGATAGGCCTTAAACTATTGGCATGACTTCGATCATTACCTTTGCTTTTTGCAATAATGTATTCATGAATTCACTTTAGTTAGTGATGCCCTGTTAATCAAGAGGATGAGGTAATAAACATCAATATGACTTTTGTTTGACTGGCTACGTGACAACCTATTCATGGAAAATTTATAAGTATGCATAATATATATATTCTAAGTTGTGAACTCAATTAAAATGAATAACGGTCATAATATTTTTAAAGATAAATTTTATTAAACTATTATAAGATTAGCTATATTTTATAATAATAAATATTAAACTTTAAAAAGGTTAGCATACATAAAAAAATTAGAGTAGCAGATATGAAAATATTAAGATGAATGAGTAGATATATAAGAAAAAATAAAATTTAAAATAATTATATTCTAAAGAGAGTTAGTGTTGCACTTATTGAGAAGAAATAGTAAAAACTTAGTTACGGTAGTTTAGGCATATATAAAGAATACTGTTAGAGGCTCTAGTAAGAAAAGTTAATTAAATAATTTTTAATCTAATAAAGAGAGATAAAAAAAGACTTAAAAAATCATTTGAAAAGGTTATTAAATAAAATCTTTAGTTAAATGATATATCAAAAAATTTGATTTTGCATAAAATTCAATGGTATAGTATAATTTATATAACTAACTCTATCTAATAGGATAAAATTTTATTTGTTATTATTATCATTGTAGTTAGTGTTTCATACATTAGATGATATAAATTTTCTTTTTGTTTCTTTATTGATTATGAAACATTTAATGATAAATATTTTAAGTTTAAAAATTTAGTTAATATTATTTAATGGAGGAAATAATTACGGAGTATTTAATAATAAACAATTTTAACTTATAAATTTAGATGACATTAATTATTGAAGTTTAATTTATTTCTTTTTTTTTATTTATATCAAAATATTTAATGTTAATAAATTTATTTATTTACTTGTTATTTTTAATTTTTAATTTTTACAATAACATGTATCAATATTTATTACATAAACAAATATTCAAATAATAGTTAAGATTCTTTTTTGCTTAACTATAAGATTCTCTTTTTAACATATACATGTATCATGTGTGTGAGTTTCCCATTATCCTTGTCACTTTATTTTTATTTAATTTTTATAATATATAATTTAAATTATTAAATTTGTTAAATAATTTAAATTAAATTATAAAATTTAATAAATTTAATAATATATACTATTAAATATTAACGTGTTATAAAAAAATTTATAAACACAGCAATATTTCCCGCGGGGGTGGTACATTGGATTACAACAGATTTATGATAGGAATATATATAATAAATAAGTAAGTTGATAGTGTGGGCACTGGGTGCCACATTACATCAAGCAACTGGGGAGTCCATTTGATGCCATTGTGCACCAGACTCAAGATTGCAGCCAGTTTGAGGCATCAAGACATGAGTTGGACTGAATTTTGTGGTGTGTGACCAACCATTTTAATATGTAGTTGACTCCTTCGCTAGTACGCCCCGACCTGAATGCAAGTTCCCACCTTTAATATTATATTTATATTATTATAGTACTAAACTATTTACCTCCACATGTCTCAATTAATAAGTAGCTCAAATGACAAGAGCTACATGACTGAACATTAATATCAAGAATAATTTTAAATTCTAGATTTTACTTACTAATATTAACATAATAAAAATTATCTTAGATACACATCATTATTAATATAGCATATATATATTAATAATAATTTTATATTTTAAACACATTTATCTATCCAAAACTCTTTGATGAATAAATATACAAATCTAACACATCTTGTATTAAATTTTAATTTTAATTTAAAAAATAAAAATATCAAATATTAAATTTTTGATCAATTATAAAAAATTTAATATTATATTATACAATTAATTATTTTAAAAATTTAAATTATTAAATAAAAATTTTATTTCTTTTATAACAAAATATAAAAGTGGTTCGATGTAACGGTCATCACATGGTGGTCCTCGAAAGTGATTGTTGAGCGGCTAAAAAATTTGGACCAGTTGGGACCGGAGCAGCAGATTATTTCCTTTATTCACACTTCGCTCACGAAGTGCTTTCTCATAGTTTGAGGGAGGGCAATTTCTATGCAGATATTGGCTTGTAAACCATGTGATATTTTGTCAATGTGAGCACGCAAAATGTCAACGCGTATGTAGTTTATCAATTAGGTCATTTGAAATTACAGGAAAGCCCCCCTTCGCCGGGCTTTGACTGCAATTAAAAAGAGAACAAAGATGAAATTGAACACCAAGTCGGAAGACCCACAGATTTCGTGCAGTTTAATTTCCGCGATGCACATATACCTGGACCACCATTTCCATGACCACTCTTTGACCAATGAACCTTTTCTTGGGGGGAAAACGGTGTGAGGGTTGAATATGTCATTACGCATTCATTAGCCGGAATCCACATGGGGACCCGATCATATCATAGATGCCCATCAAGCAAAATAAAATCCGACCATGCCCTATCAATGCGAATATTATCCACACCATTTTTAGGAGGAATTCTACTTCAACAGAGACCTGCACAATAAACAGCCATGAAAACAAACCACATCAATTAATTAAGTGAAATACTGTTTGTACACAATATTTCTCTCCGTTAAGTGCATACTCTAAAAGAAAAGCAAAGTGAAAAACATCAATTTATTTTAGTTTCCAAAATATACACTTAACATAGGCACAAAAATGCCAGGTTCACATGAGAACAACTTTGCTCAAATATGATAGCTGCTAATGCATGTATATTCATCGATGGACCTTGAATAAAATTGCTGATGGACCAAAATTTATTTAACATATGAAAAGTATAGTTAAGTAAATTATATAATTTTTTTAACCAAATGTGCAAGAGATTGCAGAATCTTAAAAAGAAAACTTCCCCCACCATTTTCTTTGAAGATCTGTCAAATACGTATTTCATTCTATTTGGATAATCAGCAAAATTAGCAAGGTTGCACTCTATCAAATCCTTGTTCCCTCTTTAGTGGGATGCATAGAGTGGAATGGAGCTTTTGGGAAAAAGTTTTAATCACTACGGGTTTTCTAATTCTTGGGTTAATCTGGTAATAAAATGTGTTTCTATCATTTCTTCTTCCCTCTTAGTTAATGGGCAACCTAAAAAGCATATTTTTGCCATGTAGAGTAGAGGGCTTAGGTAAGGAAATCTATGACATCCTTATTTGTTAATTTTGTGTGCAGAAATGAATAAGGATCCTTTGTCTTTGGATGATTTAAAAGTAGAGAAAAATAAGAGAAAGAAGTTAATAAAAAAATCAAAAAATAGGTAAAAATAGAGAATTTAAATTCGTGCGAAAAATGTTTTATACTCTTATCCTGAGAGAAAAGTCTAACAAAAAGATCCATGGTATGAAATAGCCCATCAAACACCTGCAATTTCCCTCTCACTTTTTGCAAATTATATTGTCTTGTTTAGCAGGGTTACTAAATCAGAAGTTAGATGTCTTTTGGAAGCGCTTTATCAATATCAACAATCTTCAAGTTAATGCATCAATTTGACAAGTCTAAACTCTTTTCACTCTCTTCCAATCAATATGTGCCAACGGATAGACAAAATTTAATCTAAAAGTGGATGGGAGTTAAGGAGGTAGAGAGTCTAAATACTTACTTAGGAGTACCTGAATTGGTGGGTTGTTCTAAAAAATAGGTGTTTAATTTTATTTAACATCGCATTTTGAAAAAATTTAAAATGTTAGAAGGAAGAAGTATTATCCAAAGCAGGGAAAAAAGTCCTGATTAAAGCAGTAGTCCAATCTATTCTCATTCATATCATGAATTGCTTTATGTTACCTAAATCTCGTTACCATAATATAGAGATAATTATTAGTAATTTTTGGTGAGGTAGTAAAAGACAAAAATAGAAGATTGATTAGGTTAGCTGAAAAAAATTGGATAATTCTACAAAAGAGGAGGCACGGGTTTTCCCAACTTCTTAGCATTCAAAACTGTTTTATTAGCTAATCAAGGATGGAGGTTCATCCAAAATACAAATTCCTCTGTTAATAAAGTTATGTCAAGCAGCTACTTTCCTATAACCTCATTTTTATGATCTAAAATTGGCTTTGGACCAAGTTACATTTGAAAGAGTATTTAGACTTGTAAGTGGGTACTGGAGAAGGGTGTTATTGGGTCGTTGGCAATTGCACTTTGATTAGAGTGCTGATATTTTTATTCTTCTATACTTATAATTATCTTACATTTAATGATATATTTTAAAATTAACCATTACTCTTTTGTTCTCACACTTTAATTTTTCATTTTTTATTAAACTACATCACATATGTAAAAAAAATGTAAATAGAAATATTATAAAACAATCATGTGGGGGAATTTAGTGTGAAGTCAGCGTATCCTTTTGTTTTGCACAATGGAAGCGCGTAGGTTGGGAATAGTCATCTGGGCTATAATTCCATAATCAATTAGGCGAAATTAGGAATGCCAACGGGCCAATGGGGCAGGCAATGGTCTTTTGCTCCCTAATATTGAAGGGAAGATTGTTTTTGGCCTGAAATTTTGAGAGCAGAAAATATGTTTTTTTATCATTTTCGATCTTGGCAAGGGAGTAGGTACTTATCATCGAAATTTAAAATTTTAAAATTTTTAAACAAAATTTTTTAATATGAATAAGTTATATTATTTATTTATTTATTAATTATATATATAATTATTAATTTATCTTAATTTAAAATTTATTTAATTAATAAAATAAAATATATGTTAGTATTTCTACAATTTTGAGAACCCTGCTAGAGGCTAGTGGACCTTAACTTTTTTGAACTTTTGAGAATCTCATATACAATTAAAAAGTTTGAATTTTTATAATTTGCCTCCTCTTGAAATTTTGTAAAATTTCATATATTACTGATAATAATTTTAATTTTTTTTCAATAAATCTTTATTAGTCTTATCTAATTTTTTTAATTTTTAAAATAATTTTTAAATCTTTATAATTTTGTAAAAGATTTTGTCTTTCCTAAGTCAGTAAAAAATAAAAAATTACATAAGTAAGTAAACCTCCTAAAATACCCACTCAAAAGTAAACACTTTATTCACTTAAAAGGAGAATTCAACAAATTACTCAATCCACCCTAAATATCACTTCTATTTTCACACATAATAAAATTATAATGTCATTTAACTCTTATGTATTGTCTGATGATTTAAATTTCTTTTCTATCTTATGATCTTCAATTTTGGTCCTTAAAAAAAAAAATTTAACTCTGCCCTTGTCTACAGAATGGGAACAATGGTCCCTAACCCCTTCTCCAAAGTCTTAATGAGAAAATTTTTATCCCCATCCTCATCCCATAAAAAAAAAAAAGAAAAAAAAAATTCTCATCAATCCTGGGTTCAAGTCCAAAAATTTCCACAAATTCTCGTTCTACCGAAAACAATTGCCATTCTAGGTGAAATCATGAAAGTTTTCACCACCCCCGAAAGTAAGACTTTCGTATGGCATGCCTTATTAGATTGCCTTAATTTAATTCCCGCAATGTTCAATCTAAATTGGCGTAATTTGCTCGGTGCCTTACTGACACTGAAACGAATATCCACGTTTTGAGAGACTAGTTTCCAGTTCCAAGAACACGGTTTCAATTGCCTTTACACCAAAATTCTGATTGAGAATTTGGCAGATGTTGCTCTAATCTTGTGGAGTGTTTGCTGTTCAAGATTGGATGATGAGACTCTGCCCAAATTATAAGCCTATCCAGCACTTTCATCCTGTTTCTACACAGGTCTTTTTTTTTTTCTTTCCGAATAAAAATCAAATCCTTTTTCCCTCTTTTTCTTAATTCCATTTCCTTTGTGAGTTTATCATGGACTTTCTAGGCTAGTCACCATCGGATTAGAATTCTCAAGTGCACTCATTTGGTCTATTAAATCAATTTAAGACTAAGATTTTATAATTAATTTCGTTTTCATTTTTCTATATCTGCTTCAGCTCTGCCTCTGCAACTTTAAATTTGAACTATGTCTTGCGAGGATCTCATTCCATGGATTTAAAACAATAATCCTCTGAAATTTGCAATCTTTACCAAGCAACCGTATACATTAGATAGCGAAAAATAGAATTATAATTTCTTTTTTTTTTTTCATTCAAAGTTAAAGGTTTCAAAAGTAAAGATGTAGCAGATTGAGATCCTTAGTTTTAAGAATATATATATATATATATATATATATATATATATATAAAAGAAATAGATATATAATTAAAAAAATGTATATATTAAATTATCAAAAATTAATAAAATCAATATAAAAAGTCAGAATATTAAAACAAATATAAAAGATTAAAAATCAAATTAATTATAAAATGTTTATTAAGTTAATACTTAAATTAAATTAATAAGATAAAAATTTACATTAATGACATGAGAGATATATACTCATTTTAGTTTTTAACTAATTTAAAAAATAAAACGATTACATTTTACAATATAAAATATAAAACATAAAAATTTCTGATCCGTCGTCATCGAATGATTCAATCGTTAACTCATGCATCCTCCACCATAATTTTTTTTTGACGTCATGGTCCACCATAATTACTCATAATTTACCAAAGCACCATATTTATCCCAACAAAACCAACGTCATCAAATCGTCATACACAGTTTAGGTAAACGTACGGTTTTAACGAAGCGGCAGCCAAGTTCAACGCTGAAGCCGCACCGGGCTTTCCAAACAAAGCCTAACTTAAGCGGACGTGAAACCGCTTTCTTCCCTCCCTAAACTAAGACTCCACGCCCACCCAATTTTTTAATTTTAATAATCAAAAATATTAGTCGTCATTCTTGAAATTTATGTATAATTTTATAATTAAATTTATCTACCTTTTATTATTATTAATCAAATTAAATTTTGTACAAAGTTATTTTTATCAATAGAAAAAAGTAAATTTTATATTAATTTTAATTATTTTAAATTTTTAATATAATTTTTTATCTATCATAAATAATATATAAAATTTGATGTAATTAATAAAAGTAAAAAAAATTGAGAATCTAATTGATTATAACGGGAATTCTATGAAAGTGATATAAATTTGAGGGAGCGAAAGTCTATTTTAATTATTTACATTTGTTTGGGCAGAGGAAAAATAAAAAACAGAAGATTGAGTTAGTTTAGTTATCACTGATTGGCGCGTATATAATGGATGACGCGAAGTCTCCTCTCTCGACCCACACACCATTTGAACTCCTTCGACCCCTCCCGACCGTACCGTTGGGGTGTGATAAATTCCAGTGCGACTCGGACTCACCGCATCCACTCGGTCGGTATTGGGGCTAAGCGCTGCGCCTCTCTGTCTGGGTTGTGATTCACTCGGAGATCTAAGAATCTAAGGTAAATGCGTGTTGTGATTGTCGTTTCAGGTGGCTGAACCGATGTTTCGGTCGGTGCTTGTTGTTTTGTGTTTGTTGTCGTTTAAGGTGAATCATATAGTGTGGTTGGCGTTTGTTTGAGTAAGGTTGTGTAGCTTGTGTTGGATTCATGGTTGCTTTGTATGTTGCTTGCGAATTTTGTTGATTTAATCACAATATTCATGCTGCTGAGGTTTTGCTTTTTAAGCGGGGCCTGAATCGTGCTTTAATTTTATTTTCTGATGAACAAAGTGAAAAATAAAAGAAAAAATTATCTGACCTGATCAGATCTGGGCTGTTCTAGCTATTTTTCTCTTGTCTTATTGGTGTTTGATTGCTTATCCATTGAGTAATGTCAATTCTGTTTTACTGGATTTGGTGCTTTTTGGGTAAAATTCTCATGAGGTGGGGCAATGCTACCAAAATTTCTTGACCAAATATGAAAGATAATATTAATTAGTAATAAATAGGCTAATGTGGAGGATCAAGGATCATTACTTGGTAAATCGCTATTTTGAAATTACTCTTTTGGAGAAATTATCAAGATCCAGCCCCTCCCCCGGTGATGTCAATGACTCAATACTAGTTCTATCTAATTCACATGACCTGGCTAAAATATTTGTCTGATTTATATCTTTTATTTGTTCTATTATATTCCTCCCTCTTGAGTTTTGTTTACACAGTAGGCAATGTAGCATATGGAGTTTACTTTCAAATAACTGTTTCCTTTTAGTTTATTTTTGGTAATATCCAAAACAAATATCTTTCATCCTTTGAATAAGAAAACTGTCTTGATATTTAAACTATCTGCAGTACACCAATATTTACCACATTCCTGGAACCCAATTTAAATTTGATATAATATATTGAGTAATTGGGCTTAGAATTAAACCAGTTGGTCATATGTGTGTGTGTGTGTGTGTTTTTGTTTTCTTAGCCTTTTGCATGATTTTATGTTTTTTTCCTAGCTATCTGTTTCTTGTAATGGCACGTATTTGGGTCCTTTGGTTGCTTCCCTTTGAAGGAAAGTTTAATTTCTGGGGGCGTATATTTCAACTTTCTTTGACAGGTTTTGCTTCTGGATCTACGCTTTAGCTGCATCCGTGTCACACTCAACATAACACCCGTCAGCTCAGGTTCAATTTATTTGCCAATTGTTTTAGTTTCACAAATGTCAATACAGAATTCAGTGGGAGTTCTTCTTTCTTTTCCTGGCATTGATATTTATAAGACTCAGCAGAATCTATCTGTTCATGTAAGAGATTTCTGCCTTTGTTGATTTGCTTCTGAATTTATAATTTACAGGAAAAGCAACAGGCATATCACAATGAAGGCTCTGATTCTGGTTGGAGGATTTGGAACAAGGCTGAGGCCCTTGACACTTAGTGTCCCTAAGCCTCTTGTTGATTTTGCTAACAAACCCATGATCCTGCACCAGGTAGTATTTTTTGAAGTCCCACGAAATATCTATTCTATTTTCTTTCTGAGATCATGACACTGCCAGGTTTTGGAACAAGAAAGATATCTGTGTTCTGTATATTCTAGATCTGTATCAGAAAAAAGTGACTGCTTTTGTTATTTAATTTACAAGCCAGGTGCTATTAGTAGTTCAAAAACTTGATGAAGTATGATGGATTGATTCAACCTATCAAAGTCTAGAATCTCTAAGTTTGGATTAATTATGATTACTTACTAGATCTCCCCTCCCCCCTCCCTCCGATTATTCTGTATTTGGTGGATAGAGGGTGGGTATTCTGTTTGTATTTTTTCCATTTTCCCCCGTCTTTCATTGAAAGGACAAAGATGTGTTTGTTTGCTTGATGATAGGTATATAAGTCTCACTGGATTGTGTAATGGCAGTCGATTCTGCTTCTTTTGTGTATTTTGCTCTCCCAACCATCCTGTCCCTGTCATTGTGCACATCTTTGTGTATGAATATGTATATATGTGCAATCTTATCTGTTTGTGTTAACATGGTTTAATAGAACTTTCGATGGACTTACCTTTTGTCATTACTTGTTTATCAGATAGAGGCTCTCAAGGCTATTGGAGTTAGTGAAGTGGTACTAGCTATTAATTATCAACCAGAGGTTAGTTCACACCTCTCCTTATTGCATTATTTACTCAATAATTGAGGATATTTATATGACTAAATTTTGTGGATATTGCCTGCTGTAGGTGATGTTGAATTTTTTGAAGGAATTTGAGGCGAAACTTGGCATCAAGATCACATGTTCCCAAGAAACTGAACCACTGGGGACTGCAGGTCCCCTGGCTCTTGCCAGGGACAAGCTGATAGATGATTCTGGAGAGCCATTTTTTGTTCTTAACAGTGATGTTATCAGTGAGTACCCACTAAAAGAAATGATTAAATTCCATAAAGCCCATGGAGGAGAGGCTTCCATTATGGTGACCAAGGTAAGAATTGGGGGAAAAAATCCCTTTGCAAACCATATGAGGTTTCTAGAATAGAGCATTTAATACTATGTTTTCTCTACTTGTGTAGGTTGACGAGCCATCAAAATATGGCGTCGTAGTTATGGAAGAGAGCTCAGGGCTGGTTGATAAGTTTGTAGAAAAACCGAAGTTGTTTGTTGGTAACAAAATCAATGCTGGAATCTACCTTCTGAACCCCTCAGTTTTGGATCGGATTGAACTGAGGCCCACTTCTATTGAGAAGGAGGTTTTTCCTAAGATTGCAGCTGAGAAAATGCTATATGCAATGGTCCTACCAGGATTCTGGATGGACATTGGACAGCCAAGGGACTATATTAGTGGCCTGAGACTTTACCTAGACTCACTAAGGAAAAATTCTCCTTCTAAGTTGGCAAGTGGTTCTCACATTGTGGGGAATGTCATTGTGGATGAGACTGCCAAAATTGGCGAGGGATGTCTCATTGGTCCTGATGTTGCAATTGGTCCTGGTTGCGTTGTTGAGTCTGGTGTTAGGCTCTCACGCTGCACAGTAATGCGAGGAGTCCGTATCAAGAAACATGCTTGCATATCCAGCAGTATAATTGGGTGGCATTCCACTGTTGGGCAATGGGCTCGTGTGGAGAACATGACTATTCTTGGAGAAGATGTGCATGTTTGTGATGAGATTTACAGTAATGGTGGTGTGGTTTTGCCCCACAAGGAGATCAAGTCCAGCATTTTGAAGCCAGAGATAGTGATGTGAGGTTGTGTTGTTCAAATTTGTAGCAAGTGGTCAGGAGGTAGTAAGTTATTGAGTCTGAAATTTGGTTGTTCGCGTGTCCTTCCTTCTTGTTTCCCTGCCATTACAATGTTCAATGCTGGTCTTTCCTTGTAAAGGGCATGAGTTCGGTCTTTTGTGCAAAAGTTGTGTAATTTTATGTATAGAAATAAATTATTAGTTGTTCCTCTCCAGCAATTGCAACTCACAAAACTCTTTTGAGAAGGGAAGACAGTTTATGACACCCCAAATGTATTCTTATGAGAATTTTCATACCTTGGTACATGACAGACACCCTATAAAATAGGAGTCTTAGGCATATATTCTGCAAATTTTCTGTCATTCCATTTTTTTTCCAGCTTTCATTGATAACGAATAACTGGTAGGGCAATGTCCTGAAACTGAAAGACACTTCATGGGGCCGAACGAGTATTTATGTTGATGTCTACTATCTTATCAGAACCATCGTGTTGCTTGTGAAGGTGGGGGGCCACCAATAGTAGGATGACCGGAATAGGTCGCTCTTTCTTCCCAACTCCACTTTCTGGAGATATTTTTTCGTGATACAAAAAATGACAATTTATTTAACATATGTAAAAAGTTTTGCATTTTAATTTAAAAATTTAAAGAGAAAAAACTAAGACAACAAAAGATGTCAAAGATACCAACACTTTTTAGAGCATCGTACATATACAAAATAAAAAGACGGGTTTGTAAAATGGGTGCTTCTGATGTTTCACCCAAATAATTTCAACAGGAACCTTTGGATGTGCGGATGGATCCCATGATGCCATAGCGAGGAACTTTCCTGACAAAATGGTACAGGGCTTTTATAGTGCAGCGACAAGAGGTTTTGGAGCCCACGACAAATGCAACACATTAGAAACATGTGGGATTGGATTCTAATTAAAGACCAATGTCGTAGTTAATACTCAATGATAGAGCTTATAAACTTTTCTTAATCACACCACCTAACCCAAATCTGCCAAGAGCCGATGATACAGCAGAGTTTGATGAGAGGTTAATACAAAAATTATGCTGGTAAAGAAAAATGTGAGGGTAATTGGGTCATAATGGATAAAAAAGACAGAAGCAAGAATATATAATAGAGTAATATTGGTTGTACATATTTAATATATACCATATAAGAAGCATCACTTATTTCTTAAATATTATTAGGTAGGAGATTAATCTCCTTCGTGTATCATTAAGTACCTTAAAGTAGGTTTCACTTTTAACAAAGATTTGAACTAGAGTTCGATACATTGAAAGTCAAACCTTTTACTACTTGATCCAACTTTTATTTATATTAATAATAATTTTAATACTTTGTAGGTTGATTATGCACACAAATAGTTGTGTGCTAACCAGCATTACTTTATATGGAGAGCTTTTAAAAAAAAAAATGTAAATTTGTGACTGCAAGAGAAAGGAACACCGTACCTAACATGTGAAATGGTAAATAAACCTAATCTTTTATGTAAAATAAAATAAAAGTATACAGAAAATATGACAACAAATAGTTAAAATTACAGCAAGTTGCAAACCAGCTTCCAAGGAGAATATATATATATATATATATATATATATATATATATATATAACCAAACATGTGCAATTTTGTTGACAAAACAATATATCGTGTTAATCAATTAATCAGAAGTTTCATTACACTCAACATTTAATGAAACCCATAAGATAATGTGATGGGCCAACTCCCCTAATGAAGGCCCTTTTGCCTTTTGAGTTTGGATAACAAGACATGAGATACAGCTGTTTCTCATGTTCACCAACTCAGCAAGTAGGACCACTCAGGAAAAATTTGCATACCACAGTGGTGTTCGGTGGCCACGTGGCCCACGTTCCAATCCAACTCCACCTGCTGTTCTCTACATAATTAGCTACTCTGTATACCTCAAAATGAAAACTAAAAAAATCAAGTAATATCTTTATATGAACGTTCGTGCTATTTCTTTAAATAAAAATTTTATTAAAAATTTATTTAAAATAATTGATTAAGTTATATATATATATATATATATATAAATATATTTTTGGATTTCTCTACATATTGTTTGCTTAGAGAGAAAGGAAGGGAGGCAAAGAATTTAAATTAAAATTTTTATTTATTTCAAATTTTTGGAGGAAAAAAGAAGGAAAATGAGAAGTTAAAAATCCTTCAAGTGCCATTTGTTTTCTCTCCAAAAATGAGAGATTTGAAGGGAAGGGGAAGTTGATTAAAAATTTTGAATTATAATCACTAAATCACCCTCACTTATTTTTCTTAATTTTAAAAATATTCTCATTTCCATTAAACCTAATAATCACCATTTTTTTTGTTAAAATTTTCGTCACTTTAACCTAAGGTAGAATACTTCACTCTTCACTTCAAGGTTTTCTTCTATTCAAATTTGCTGAAATTTCAGGATAAATCTCAAATTTCTACTAAATTTCTTTAAATAAAACAATAAATTTGTATGCTTATTTTGTGGGTATTGTGTTATATCACTTATAACTTTGATCATGAGTTGTTAAATCAGATTTATAATGATTTATCACTAATAACTCTTGTCCTAATTGAAATGCAATACTTTGCATCATGCACTCAAAAATTGTTTTAATTTTTGGAGTAGTCAAACTATACATGAATAGATTTTAGCAAATAACTAATGATATTGCTACATAACTTATAAAGAACAAATCTTAATTTTTTTTAGCCCAACAAAACCTCTGGTTTGAGAGTCATTTAATTATAATTTAACATGAAGATGCTCATTTGAAAACCATATACCATCAAGTTACACATCTGCGAGTATGGTCATATGTTAGAAATTAAATAGGCTTCCAAACCCAGTGCTGTAAATATGTATATAACCCATACTATAGTCAACTTAATATATGAGTTAGTCAAGATTCCAAATCTTTATTTTATGTTATTTTATTATATATGATGTATGACTAAAGACTAATTTTTATTGTCAAAACGCCTATGATTTGTTGTTTAGTTACTTTGCGTAAAATGAGTTTGTAAAATTTAATTTTTATTAAAGCAATAGTAATCAGTGTTTTCATTTTATTTTTGGTGACTTTATTAAAATTTTAATGTTGTAAATTTGTTGTAATAGAAGGAAAATCAAGATAGAAAAGGAGTAGCAATTACTAGATGTTTTGCTGTAAATGTTTTTTATATGTTTAGGTGATTGCTAATTTTCAAGTGAATTGAATATAATCTTTTTATTTTTTTATGAGAGACAAATAAAAAATATATTTAAAATAGCATAATAATATATTATTTTTTAATTTAAATCACTTCCCTCACTAACCAAATAATGAGAGAGAAAATACGAGTAATTTTTCCTCTTCTCCCCTCCTTTTGTACTAAATCAATAAGGAAATTTTGTTCCCCCCACCCCCACCCCTCACCCCCTCCTCTCATCTCCTCCTTTGAATCAAGCATTCTGTAAAGGTATATCTTATTTTTTTAAGTAAAAAATTAATCATTTTTGAGACAAGAATTATAAATGGTAAACTTCTCTTAACAAGAATTGCTTCATATGTAAACCTATATTAACAAATTAAGTCATATATATTAAATTGTGAAATTTATATCACATTTATTAAGCTGATTTTTTTTTTTTTGGGGGGGAGGAGATAGAAGGACATAAGATGACTACAACCGGAGGGTCCTGGTACATGCAACTCCCAGGAGGTCCCTCAGCAAAAGAAATAAACACGCATTAGGAGGCCGAGCAAAAATGTAAGTCTGGCGTGGCTGAGCATGACCAATGATGGCTAGACAGTCTGCCATTCCATTGGCCTCCCTGTAAACGTGGCATATCTGCACGTGCCAAAGTTTTCTGATATGGGCCAGTAAGTTGGACTGGGGTGATCTTCTCACGAACCAGCTTAAGGGCCACCTTCGAATCACATGCCCCCAGCAGACGTCGTATTCCAGAATGCCAAGCTAGAACGAGCCCAGTGGCCAGGCCTCATAATTCAGCGAGTAAAGCTGTTCCAGCCCCTATTACTTTGAAGTTTCTTCTAAGTGGTGATTTTGATGTACTAATATAACCATCGTCCTCTATTCTAAAATAATACAAATGTAAAAATCAAAAAACAAAGAAAAGGACAATAGTAAGATTCATAGCTTTGAGCCAATGCAAATACGCCAGCCCAATCTATCTGAAGCAGGCTTCTACATAGGCCCAATGCATGTTGGGTCAGGCCACAGTTCACTTCGAAACTCACTCATCAGTCATCACGATCATAGATTCAATAGTTTTGAAAAAAATAATGAAATAATGATATATATATATATATATTAATCTTTAGATAAATTGTTATGTGATAGTATTTACATTCAATTGATCATAATTAAAATTGATTTTGATGGGATCAATTAAATTCATATACTTAAATAAAGGAGAAGAGTTGATTTTGTTGCTGTAATGTTCCAGAAAGCCTCTTTCCTAGTCTCTTGCTTTTCTCAATTTACAGTTCAATGTCAAGTGTTATTTTGTCTGAGCATCTTCATTTTGTGTTTCTGGGTTTTGGATGACAATCTGTGCAAGTCTTTCCACGAGCTTTTAGAAATTAGAGGAATCAAAGCTACCTGACTAACAAGGACAGTAGGGAATTCCTGCGGTTGAAAAAGCTAAAAAGTTTGTTGAACCATTAACTTTCACCACTCCGATTGTGCTCACAACCATTTTCTCAAGAAAGCATGGACTATATTTGTTTTGCGCATATTTTTTTATACAATTCTGCACTTCTTATAAATTAAATATTGTTATATATTTATTAAAAAATTTTGAATCATTAAATTTATTATACTTTACAAAAAAACTGACTTATAAATTTAATAACTTTTAAAAATTTATGACAATTTAATTTTCTCTCCATTAGGTAAGAGAAAATTGTCCATCTTTTTTATGAGCAACATTTGATGGGGAAGATAGAACATATTTTATCGGATGTCCCCGAAGGGACGAAGATAGACTATATTTAATACATATCATTGTGGACTGCTGTATGTTCCTACTAGTGTTAAATTTTCTCTCAAAGTTTGCTTCTTTTTTTTTTTATTTTTAAATATATTGATGTTTATGAAGGTTGATTTGTTTACTTATAAACAAGTGGTCTCCTTTTTCAGTTGAGTCATGATATTCTTATTAAACAAATCTAATTAAATATTTACATAAAAAATTTAAATTAATAAACTTATTCAATTTTATAAATTAAATTATTATTCATTTATGTGAAAATGATTGACTTACTTTGATAGGAGACAGGTAGGATCCCATCCTTCTAACTTTCTCTTTTTTGAGATAAACTATTCCCATAATTTAAGACTCACAAAATATTCACAAATATTAATGTGTTTGTAACTCTTTTTTCTTCTACATCTACAATAATATCACCCCTATCTGCAACACTCAAGCTAATACTTTGGTGTTTGTGAGTATTTAAGTAATTTTTGTTTGTGAGAATAGTTTATCTCTTCATGCTTTAGTTTCTCTTTTATTTATCAACAATGTTAAATTTACAATTTTATACTTACATTTTTCTTTACATATCTAACATGGCCAAGTTTAATTCACTATTTTTACTCTTTCATTTTTTGAGTTTCACACTATCTGTTCTCTTCTGTTTATCTGTGTAAAAAAAAATATAAAGATAAAAGCATGGACATATAATTACTCTTTATTTATATTTGTCATGTTTTCCATCTGCTCAAGTGCCGTTATTTGACCCAATCTTTGTTTTGTACCATTTTTACTTGTGTTATTCGTGCCGTAGCAACGTTTTTTTTATAGGGACAAAGGGTAAACACGTTGTTTTTAAAACTAGTTCTCTTCCAGCAAAATTTCGAATTATGTTAGGAAGTACCACATAATAAGGGAAAATTATGTGATAAGGATTCGTGGTAAACACTTACTGATGTAGGACAATCAATTAAATACCATTATTTTAATCAACTTGTAGTTAATTTGTTAATTATCCATTATAATTAATTATTCTTGGTTGGTTTTTTTTCCTAATGTAATGCTTAAATACTAATGGCTTATGTTTTTCATTCTTCTCAAAAGGAAAATAGAATAAATGGTAATAGGGGAGGATTATAAAAAATAATTTCTGATTAAGATACTAAATGCAGTGGCAGGCAGGACAGTATTTACTCAGATCATTTGAAATTTTTGAAACAGTATATGTCAGTTACCTACCACTGGAGGAAGCTAGCTAAATAAATTGGGAGAACGACGTTTGCACGTTACACAGAAATCAAGAGGAGAGAGAAGGAGGGAGGTAAGAATGTGAGAAAGTGTATAAAATATGTGCAAAGATTCCGGCCGCAAATATCAGTGCCCAATAAATTGCGTTACAACATAAAAGGAAAAGAAGATAACAGAGTTAAACCTCTTGAGTTCAACTCCCACCCCAGATACTGGGAAAAGAGAGAATATAATGCTCAACCGGTTGCCTTCCCTACCTTGCCTTCCTGTTACAGGGGCGGGTGAATTTCTACTAGCAAGACCCATGACTCAAGCAGCAAGATCTCTGTGAGTGTAAACAACTGCTTTATCCCCATCTACTATCTGTCCTTTACCTCTAAGAATCCTGCAAATGCACATGGCAGGAATAAACAAAAGTAATAAGTCAAAACGATCACTTGTAGTTTAAATCCTGTAGGTACATTTGGAACCATTAGAAAATAACATTAATATTCTATTAAGCAAGGGCTGGTATGAAATCACATGCAAATAATAATTGCACTCTAAAGTAACCAAGCTTATGAAATATATGCATTTAAAATATACAAGTATCCTATGTCTGACTACTTTCAATAATCCTGCAGCATCATGTTAAGTAACTTAAAATTCATAGATATGTAATATCACTGACAAGAGTCCGTTGGCTGTTTCATCATCTGTTTCATATAAAGCTTTCACATTTATGTTATACTGATTAGGGTCGTTCAAGTTAATCATAATAACTATATATCAGCTAATTAAGAGGCCCAATGTGGTTTGCTCGTAGCATATACAACATTTAGGTTTTGTAATGTTTCTATAATGATATTACAATGCAGCTCATACCATCTTGTTGTTAACAATCCTTCAACTCCTACAGGACCCCGGGCATGAATCCTGCTCGTACTTGTTCCAACCTATTTAGCCATGGAGAAAATATAAATTAAAACAATAACCTTAATGGATTGATCAAGGAATAGCAAACAAAATCATACCTCTGCACCCAGTCCAAATCGTGCTCCATCACAGAATCTTGTGCTTGCATTGTGCATAACAGCAGCACTGCCAATATATAGCATATAGCTTTCACATAATCGCATTGCACATTGTGGCTGATGTCTTGGAATGCAGTTAATTGATTCAAGGGAAGTTTTGTTTACTAATACATAACTATGTCAAAGACCAATAACTAAATCACACTGAAAAGTACAGAACTAACTCAAATAGTCTATTTCTTTCCTACATGTAATATTTATGATGAATAGAAAAACAAAAGAATAAACACAGATCAAATAAAACCTGTCTACTTGGCGTAGAAACACCTCAGCAACTTCACGATCTTCTGCAACGATGCAATCAGTATGTGCACTGCCACAAAGAAGGAGAAAATATGACACATTTCCAATTAAACCCACCACACTACCACAGATAGCTTGAAATGGAGCAGAAGAACACGAATAACAGGAAAATCAGTTATAACATGTTTCTTATCAAGAAGAAAATAGTGACATGCCTTCCATGAACATTTATATGATCAATTGCTGCGTACACATTGTCCACAATTTCAACAGTGCAAGCCAACGAACTATACTCATGATGAAAAGAATGTACCTGTGGCAAATTTAACAAGGAACTTGCCCTGGGTCCCCCATATAAACTAACACCTGCACAAATTCTACATCAATTAGCTATTACAGAAAATTTATAAAGTGGAGCATTAGATGAGTCTGGCTATTTCCACTTTAGGATTTCGCACACCTTTATCACACACAACAAATAGAGAACAGTCTCAATCTGTTGTATGTGGCAAAGTTGTGAGAATAATTAAATGAGAGTATATTTTCCCTTACAAGATACATCTTAATGTTTGATACAGGGGTTCACTTGACTTCCACATTCATATATGTTAGTATCTGAACAACTAAAATGATGTCCATCAGACAATCCACTGCACGATTCAGGATGAAAACTGAAGTCGGCTCAAAAGACAGACTGTAACCAAATTTCTAGAGGAGCCTTAATTCAATAATAAACTGCCTAGATTTCTAAACAGCTAACACAAATCAACATTAAAATTTTGAAGCCTCAGGTGATTTTTGGAATTAACATCATTAAGATCATTTAATAACTTGAAACCAGAAGTCCAAACAATCATTTTAGAAATATTTACTAGTGAGATGGCAAGGAAAGAGAAACTTTAGACCATAAAGAGAGTACAAAATTGAAAAATGTTTACTCGGAAACGTTCCAATATGGCCAAAAGCCCCAAGTTAGCTAGTGACTACAGTTGGTTAGCTTCCTTAAAAAATATAGAGTTTATATTACAAGATTTCAATGACCAGATAACATATTATTTCCAGTGGTATACTAAAAAATTCTAGTAGGTCGGTATCTACAAGTACAAATTAAAGAAGCATAAAAAGAAATTGGCCATTGACAGAGAATCTAAAATAAGAAGAAATTTTTGCAGAGATCCATACCTTCAGTTCTTAAGTCAACAATAATATCATTCAGCCAGCCTTTCTCTGCTATGTCCTTGTGAACAAGGAGTGTTTCCTAAAAGTTGAAATTTGAATCTAGTCAGCAAAGAAAATCAGCTGTTATTACCAAGCTCACACTGTTATCCAGTACATATGTCTTACCATGGCATTGCAGGCTGCTGGATAATCTATTTTGGCATCCAGAACAATCCGCCTCGCCATATCCATATTAGCAGACTTATCAACATAGACGTGGCAAATTCCATCTGGGTTAGCAGTAATGCAGCTTTATTATTAATCACAATTAAATTCTTATGAGGAAAGGATTTACCACATTGTATCAAGCATTGCCAACATAAGCATAAGGTGTCATACCAGCATGACCCAGAACAGGAATGTTGGTGGAACTCTTGATCTGAGAGACAAGTTTGTTGCTGCCTCTTGGTATCACCAGATCAATCACATCATCCAGCTGAAAATCAAGATTGAAACTTTGTCTTGAAGTGCCAATCTTCAAGTGAACAAGTTTATGAATCTTCTATTAAGCTCTACTAGTCTACCCACCTTAAGCAGCTCAGGGATTTCTGCTCTTGAGGTCACAAGTCCAATAAGTTTTCCACCAACAGTATCAGGTATGGCTTCAGTAATTACCTGGAAATCTCAGAGACAAGGGATTACCGAGCAAAAAATATCATAAATGAGACAACCAAAGCAATAAAATTCTATACAGAAAATAGTTTACAAAATGTTATTTCATTAGAAACCAAACTTTGTGCAAAATTGCATTTGATCGCTTAGCCTCCTTGCCCCCCTTCAAGAGAAGCCCATTCCCACTTCGGATTGCCAATGAAGCTATCTGTTCAGCCCATAAAAGGCCACTGGCTTAGATTGACAGATGAACAGCATATGATTATAGATGACTACTATAACCACCTTTTGAAAGCTCAATAAGTTCATGGGATATATATAACATGTAATTTAAATCCAATTGCCCATGTCTAGATAGTCAACAGAGAAAAGTGGATATACTAAAACAATCAGGAGGAAGCCAATAACAGAATATAAAACCGGTTCAGATGATAAAACACTAAAACACAAGGATGCACTAACTTAAAAATAATATGACAGGTCCACAGTCAAGCATCTTCACCTTGCTTACCATAAAATTAATTCACTTTAGATAAAGAATAGTAAACAATAAAATTTTTTATACTCAATTGTTTAATTTGCAAGCTATATGCATAGTATTTTATAGGTATAAAAAAGCACATAAAAAAAAAAAGAAAAGGTGAAAGTACACGTGTTAGAAACTCCAAAAAAGAAGAAAAAGAAAAGATGTTTAACAACCACTAGAAAATCCACACAGTTGTACTTAGTAAACAAATTGACACAAGCTGTAGTAAATGGATGGTCAAACACTGAAAAACAGAGCATAAAGTAAAAGAGTAAATGAAAGGAGCGTGTTTTTCCTTTTGGTTTAATAATTAACCAACTTTCAACAAAAGGAGGAGAAAAGAAACCAAAAAAAGATTAAATATGTTAGATTTACCTGTACTAGTGCATCAGGGCGAGACTCAAAAATAATCAAGAGAACTCCTAAAGGAGATGAAGTTTTCTCTAAAATTAGCCCATCTGCAAGCTGGATAAAGGGGTGGCTGTTAGAAGCATCATAGGTCAATAACTATCATAACAAATCAAAAAAATCCAGAGGAACCATCTAAAATATGTCCAAAACAGTAGAACTAATACTTTATGACCAAACAATGATTACATTCAAACCTTGGGCAATTTCATTACACAAATGTTTATTACCTCAGTTCGTTTTAATACCCGACCAATTGGATCTTCCATGTTTGCAATTAGTCTTATGTTATTTGCAAGGTTAGCAATCTGTCAATAATAAAAGTTCATTATCAGAAGTTGTGCATTTCATTAAACTACACACAATTCACATCAGTTAGTCAAAATCTGAACAAATTCTAATTTTGGTGAATTGTCTTGCCTTTGAGGGCTTTAATGCTAGCCTCGCAACCAAGGATTTTTCATATCCTTCTTCTTGTGCTGCAGCAATGTCAGCTTCATTTTCGATCCTGATCTCTTTTTCATTTGCTTCCAGTGCGTCAGCAATATTTAGCAAAATTTGTTTTCTCTCTTCTGAAGATAAGGCCTGTGAAATTAGAATTGGAGATTAGAATAGGGATGTGTACACCAACTGCTCAGAAATATCTGCGATCCCTTATACTTCCATCTGAAAGATGGATAATTTTGTAAATGTGAAGATACCTGAAGCCGTCTGGAACAGCCCCTAGCTGCAACTGCCATCTCACGTGCATCTTCCTCCTTTACTGACGCAAATATATGTGCATCTTTATGGAAGAGGGTTCCAATTTGTTGTCCTTTGAGGACTTTAATGATATTTTCAGGTGCAAACCCACTGAAAAAGGATTAAAGAGAAAGATATGTTGCAGAAGCAAAACATCGAACTTGAAAAAATGAGCATCAGATAGAGTAGGCAGTTCACACAACAGATTGTATAGTGCATCTTGGCATTAGACTTTTGAAGTATTGTATCAACATTGAAAAAAAAAAAAACATATTACTAGTCATTCTCTCTCTACTTTGTGTATGCAGCCACATTTTCACTTAGTAGACAAGAAGACATGCAAAGAAATTATAGACAAATATATGATTTTGGGTTTGTGTTCTGGGCCATAAGATAGGAATATAAGAAATAAACAACTGCATTCAGATTAAATAGACAAGACATTCTTCTTCTCCCCCCACCGGGGTTTCAGATTGCCTCCAGTTAGGGGAAAATAATGAAAAATTTTGTAGGTTCACGTATCATGGCCTCTCATTTCTTAATAACATATTTCAAACTGAAAATTGCTTTAGCCAAAATTCTAAAGAGGGAAAACAATGATTCCTTAAGTGATACTTTTAAATGAAAAATGAAACAGAAGTGTTCAGTTTTAGTGCTGCTCAGTGAACCACATAGTATGGTATAGCACTGTACCTTGTAACAATAACAGGAATGCCAGCTTCAGCTGCACTAACAGCAGCTTTTACTTTTGCAGTCATTCCACCTCTTCCCACCCTAGACTTGTCTCCAAAAGTAATTTCATTCTGATGCCTTTCCTTAATGTATGTATGAATAAGCTTTGAATGTGGGTCACTTGGAGGGCCACTATAAAGACCCTCTACATCACTCAATAGAACCAGAAGATCAGCTTTTAAATCCAAGGCTAATAAAGCAGATAAACTGTCATTGTCCCAAAATATACCAGAAGAATCCTGCAGAAAATAAGAGTTGGTGAGCACACTCCAAAGTCAATCTACAAACAGAAAACACCGAAGTTCCACGCTATTTAAGTTAATGAACTTGACCTTCAGACCATCAACGAAAGACATGAAGTAAAAGGAAGGGGGGGGGGGGGGGAACAAATACATTACTCATACATGGCTTGTATTGCAAAAGTACCACCACAGTAATTAATAGGGACATTGAGTCTAACAGAACAGTTTGAGAAAATGCTGGGAATGCTTCACCGGCAAAGAAGGAATTACTGAAGAGGCAAAAAGAAGTCAATTTCCCTTGTTTAAGTTTAACCTCTCAGACAGCACACTTAAGTTTAATGTGTAAGTCAAGCAAATTCCAAAATACTACAACAACAAATAGAGCCTTTTCTCACTATGTAAGGTCCGCTACATGGATTAAACGTTGTCATAGAGTTTTATCTGAAACCAAATTTTCGGAAATATCATTCAACCAAATGTTTCTTTTAATAACCTCTCCAAGTGTCTAAGCAAATTTCAAAATGAAAAGCAAAATAATTGTGGCTCTTATCGTTGTTAACTTAACCCTAGATCATACATATGTCTTGCAAAAAATACAGTTAAACTCAGTGAATTTAGTTTTGTATAAAGGAGCAAAGCAACTGATCTAGCTCCACAAATTAGTGTGCCTATGTCAGAAAATCAGGCAATTGGAGTAACAAACCTCATATGGAGCTCTCCTAGTACTGACTGCATCATTCTCATTAAAAATGGGAATAACTTTTAGTGCTAATAATGACTTCGCAGTTTCATTAAGTTGTCTTCTAAAATTCTCATCTCTAAAATCGTTGTCTGTAACAAGAAGCTGAGCAGATGTCACATCCAGCTGCAGGGCAAGAAGGGAAAAGAGAAACACTACAAACATTAAATGTTGAGAAATAGGGTAATAACTGAAAATGGTAGACACCATGTGAATAGCATGGAAGGGGGAAAAGAAAATTCCCAGAGGTAAACATGTTAGAATAAGTATGGGCATAAAATGCTGATACATTTGGAGACAAATGAACATCAAGTAATGCTAACTACCTGAATGAACAAAGCATCATAAAGAGCCATTAGACAATTTTGGCCAACAGCTGCACATGCCTTCCCATCAAGTTCAAGTTGAGGCTTCTGTAGATCCGCAAAACTGCAACAGTACATGAAAGAATCATGTTAGTTGATATTTGAACTTGCTTTAGGAAAGTCATAATCTTCTACCAATACTCTTAAAATTCGACAGAGATGAAATATGTATTTGGCAATAATATCTAACCTGCTGTTAACTAATTTCCTGTATCTGAGCCTTTGGCGACCAAGACCAACAGCACCCGAAGATACCAAAATAACCTCATATCCTAGAGAATTTAGTTCCTTAACCTGTAAAGTTTTATTTTTTCCTTAACTTTTGTACAATTCAATGTTAAGATGAACCATAAAGATATCCCAATTCAAATCTCATGAAAGTAATAACAAGTCTAATGTCATTGCCTAATTGAACAGTGGGTATAAAAAAATTTTAACTTTACCTGCTCACAGAGCGCCCCTAATCTTCCAACTGCTAATCTTCCATCTGAGCGGGTCACAACAGCAGTCCCAACCTGTAACAATGAGCCAGTCAACATTAGCATATGTGTCAAACAACCACTCGGTCATACTCATATGAAACCATCCATCAAACAATCTTGCAAAACTTCATTGGCTTGGCTTAACATTGCCCATAAAGAAGATTAAGAAAACCATGAATTAAAAGCAAGTAACTGAGAATTGGCAAATGCTAACATTGCCATACAACTAGGCTCAGAGATTGCAGCAAAACAAACCAAATAAATAATTACAATTGCTTCAAACCTGCGTAGTAAAAAGGTGTTGGATTGGAAGAGTCACCGTTTATTGTTAAATACACAAAGCAAAAAAAAAAAACCAAATTTCGGAGAGAGAAGAGAAAGAGAATGCAGCGAACCTTGATGATGAGGCGCTTAACGTCTTTGAGGAAAGCTCGAGATAGATCCACGCCGTCCATGTCCAGAGCAGTGTAGTTCAGCGTCAGGGAAAAATTCTTACAGACTATAAAGGAGTCAGTTTAGGTTTCAGTATAAATCAGAGTCAAAGTCAGAGTACAGAGTGGCCAGGATGACATTGAGCTAAGGTCCAGGAGGTAGCAGCACGAGAAGACAAGCACACTACTGTCGAAGGCCAAGACAGGAGAATATCCTGTGTCTTTCAAGGGCTTTTGAGGATGCGGGAAATACAGACTTCTTATCCCTTATTAGTAATTTTTTATTTTTAAAATTTAATGTTTGAAGCTTATTTTTTTACTATGTTTTTAATTTTTTTCTTTTTTTAATCCTTTTCTGCCTTTATGGCAGCAAATGGATACTTGCATAATTTTTAATTTTATATTTTTTAAATTTAAAAAATCGGGCCGTTATTTGTGGTAAAATATTAATATTTTAAAATTAGTAGAATTTTAATAATTTTTAATTTAATAAAAATAGATAAAAAAATTAAAAATATGTTTTAAAATATTATTAAAAATATTATAATAAATAATATTTTTAAAATTTTAATTTTAAATAAAATTTAATAATATCACTTTAATCTGCATAATTAACTCTATTTAATAAAATTAAATTCTATTTACTAATATTGTTGTTGTAAAATTTAAATTTTAAATCTACTAGTTTCGGATATAAAGGTTAAACTTTTGAATTTGTTAAAGATAAATTAAAATTATACAAATTTCTAATGTGCATCTCTTTTCTAAATAACAATATTAATCATTATTATTGGATAAAGCACATTACAATTTTTAAAAATGCACAAACTTAATCTAAATGAATATATATATATATATATATATATGTATGCTAGCAAAATTCACTGATTGAGGTTAGTTTTAATGATAATAGTTGTTGTTTTATCTTTAAATAATAAAATAAAAATTAAAACCATCACTTGATTCTAGCAAATAAAAATCATTAAATATAATCAAATTGAATAAATATATTATGAATGACAAAAAACCACAAGTAAGAAACATTAAAAAAAATTGGAATAAAAGCAAAAGGCAAAGATGAGATGGAGAGGAGGACTCTATTTTGTTAATACATTCTTGATAATAATTGATTATATTTATTTTCATAATAAATGTATTAAAGTTGACCATTAATAATGCGAGTTAATACAGTGGACTGTAATATTTTCATAAATTTAGAGTTGATGACAGTTATTATAATGTTTTCATAAGTTCTGAGTTCAATATCATTTCATTAAATCTCAAAATAATTAATGTAATTCATAAAATTGTATATCATTACTCTAATCAAAACTTAAAGAAACTCCACCTATACTCTAAAAATACCCAGCCGCCTATTATTGTGGTAAGAGCTATGATACATGAATAATTATTTATAAATTTTCACTTTTTACAAGTCGTTAAATTTATATCAAATTATATTTTTAAAATAATTAGAATTCCCCATAATTTTAACAATAATTATGTATGTATATATCAACTTTCACTTTAAAATTGAACTCACATTTACAATTGATAGGTTTTATCTATAGATATTTTTTATCAAATCAAAATAGTGAGTTTATAATTGGCTAGAATAACTGTAAAAATGTGTAAGCAGCAAACATTTATACAAATTCTACGTTCATAAATGTGTACCTTTTAAATTTTGCTTGCTTTAATTAAAATTTGAGATGAACTCGTGTGAATAATTGCTACAATTATGAACTTATGAATGTGTTAAGTGAATTTGTGCTAATAAAATATTTAAACTTTTAATCATGCAATTTGTACTATTCTTGTATTTATAATAGTGTATACTTATCTCACCTAACTTGTTATATTTCTTTTACAAGTGTGGAAGAAAGTATTTGAATTTAAATAATTTTGTAAAACTATATAAATCTCTCATAGCTAAACTGCATATAATAGTTTACCTAACCTGTTGTATTGATATGGAGCAACTTGCACATTTGAAAATGTATTGGTCTAAAGTCTTTATTTTTTTTTTTAAAAAAGTTATAATTAATTATATATGAATATTACGTCAATAATGATGAAATTATTGCTCATTTGATACAAGAGAGTTGGGCATCTTTGAAAGTCCAACGAGGAGATGCTTTAAAAACTAAAAACCAAATAAAAAGCAAAAAATAATCTTCATTTGTTTAAAATAAAGCATATATTGTTGGATGATTGATTATAAGAAATGCTATTTTGCGATAAACTTATGATTTTTTGTTAAGAAATAGTTAATTTTGAGATATTCTTATTTTCAAATTGTCATTTTACTTCCTTACATTTGAATTAAAATAGTTGTTCCCGTCAATACAAATTGGTCTAAATAAAAAATATTTGAATATTTTAAAAATTAATTTAAATTTTATATATAAAAAATTGTTTAAAAACATTTTTATTTAAATATTTAATCATAATTTAAAAAAATAATTTTCATATACGGAATTAAAATAAAAAATAAGGAAGATTTTTTTTTTTAGATGATATTAAGAGGTCAAAACTTATACATAAGAAAGGGAAAAAGAAAATAAAAACAGAATATCTGATAGCAGATTCGAATTTGTCTCCCACCTTTGACAAACTCCATGTGTCACTGCGCTGTAAGTGCGCGGCAAAGCAAGGGAGGTTTATTCATTAAGAAATGCGTCGGCGGCATTGCAATAAAGTAAAAAGAAAGAATTGTTTAATGAGAAAGGGAAAGAAGTGTTCGAATTGGGTTTCTCCATTTCTCCTCTCCCCCGACTTTTGTTTTGCCTTCCTAGCTCCTTCAAGTGGAAGACTAAACCAGGCGGCGGAAGCGTTGCCGGGAACAACACCACAAAACGACAACGTTATTTTTAATGGAAATGCTAGATCTGTGTCACGAGTGGGTCCGCGGGACCTGGATTTCAATCCACTACACATGATTGTGCACCTGTTTTTCCTCGCTGGCCATTGCAGTAGGCCAATTTATCTTTCGTAAGCTCATTTCGGAGGAGGGAATTCTTACTTAAAAGGGAAAAGAAAACCTACGTACGTGGTACATAACGCAGAATGTTAAAACAAAAAAAAAATTAAAATATTAAGTAGAACAGTGCGCTTCACTTGATCTTTGTTTCGGTTTGTGCTTCCTACATACTTTAATATATAAGTGAATTTTTTTAATAATATATACAAAATTTTTTTAGAGTATTATTTGTTTAATAAATAAAAATTAATTTTTTTAATATATTAAAGATATTAAAACGGACTTTATCACTCAGACCAATATATATAAATAATTAATAATTTATTACTATATTTTAGTTAAGGTGAATTTTAGCCACGAAACCGTGACTTCAACCTGTGATTTCTTACAACATGAAACTGTGACCTTGTCTCCAGATTTTCTTACCATACGAAACCATGAGTTCAACCTAAGTGTTTTGCTGTTTAAACTCAAAATCATTGACTTTATTTTTCCATCACAAACGAAAACTTAATTAGGATTAGGCTCTCGTACTGGTGGGTAATAGAAGTGTTGATGTATACTATTATATATTGATATGATACTAATATGTATCGACGTGGCATAATTTATATTTTTATTTGATAACGTGATTATTCATAATAATAATTTAAAATTATAAAAAGTAAAATTTAAGCCCTCAACTCTACATTTAAACTTTCAAATCTTAAGATTTAAAATTTCAAAATCATAAAACTTAAGCCTTAAATGATAGAGCCGTGTTATCCTACTCCTATCTCATTCTAGAATCTTCATATAAAAGATAGTAATTCACTTTTACAAAGAAATATAACTAAATACATAAAAGATTGGTGGAATAAAAAAGAATAAAGAATAAGATAGTAATTCACTTATAAAATAGTATAAAAGCAAGATATGGTATTAAATAAGAGGGTGGGATAGCAAGTCAATAGATAACAAATTCTAAAATTTAAAGCCCTAAGCTCTAAATAATTAAGCCTTACATCATAATTCTTAATCTCTAATCTTATATTTTTGTAATAGCCAAAACCTAAATTAATAAATTTTAACTCTTAAATCATAAACTTTAATCACAAAATTCTTAAATTTTAAACTTTAAAATTTTAAAATTTCAAATATTAAAATTTTATCATAAGTCTTAAATTATAAACTTTAAAATTTTAAATTTTTACCACATAAATTTTAAATTCATAAATTTCAAAAATTTAAAATTTGAGTCTAAGATATTGAGGTTATAATTTTAAAGGTACGGTCTAAGATTTTAAGATTAATATTTATAATTCTTGGATTTAAAATTTAATATTTTAGTTGTGACTTATAATTTAAGATTTTTATATTTAAAAATTTAAAGTTAAGATTTTAAAGATTTAAAAATTTAAAAATTTAAAATTATAATTTAAATATTAGTTTTTATAGTTTTAAGATTTATAGTTTAAGGTTTTATAATTTTTTTTTTACTTTGTATTTTTCTGCTCCATTGCTGTTATTTAAATGACAATATGCAGTCTAAACAAAAAAGAAAAAAAAAAATGACAATGTGCAAGAGACAACAAGAAGATATTGCATTTTCAGAAAGCAGATCGAATTTACAGTAAAGATCATTGACTTGGCTTCTAGATCAAACGAACGCCTGGTATTGATTAAAAAAAAGGTCACAAAAGTATAAACAACTCCTCGCAGACATTGTACATTTACAAAAATATGCATGCTCAGACATAAAAGGGCAAATATTACACCAACAGTTGTTCTAACCCTCCCAAAATATTGCTCTTCCACGAGACGGTTGACCAAAATGGTTACAAGGACCGAGCTAAAACAAAAAGCACTACCAATTGCACTAACCTCTCTTCCATTTTTTCCTTCCTTCCCATTCTTAGCAAATCCAAAATACACAAACCCACTCCGTTCCAGAAAATACACTCACGATTAAACAATGTTTCTTCACTACCTTGGTGCATTAATCTAACCAAAGAACCAGGCCTTGATGAAGATTGCCAAAGCTATTTGCAAGAAGAATGATGTAATCATTATAATCGAGAGATCATTGTTTTCTACGTAAGACTTGAGGTTCAATGCGACAAAGCTAGCTGAGGCCATACCAACAAGGATTATTATCAACCACCGGATGACTCCAACTGGA
The DNA here is from genome assembly GCA_037013595.1 of Dicorynia guianensis. Taxonomy (NCBI): domain Eukaryota; kingdom Viridiplantae; phylum Streptophyta; class Magnoliopsida; order Fabales; family Fabaceae; genus Dicorynia; species Dicorynia guianensis. The sequence continues at coordinate 13,624,662 of JASUAB010000002.1, read as the reverse complement.
ATAAGCATTAGAAACTGAAAAAAATTTCAACAAATATTAGATAATAATATACAACCTGATACAAAATTGAGGCATAATTAGCTAGCTAATGATGATAATTCTGTTTTACAGGTACTTAGAATCCTGCTTGGAAATTACACGATGAGTTCTATGCAAAAAGAAGCCATGCAATATTGGGGAAAGTATAAACTTACAGAGGATGGGATGAAAATGGTAAGGGAATACCCCCACATACACCAAAACCGTACAAGGCTAGCATTCGAACCCAGATACTGAAGCAGGAAGTAAAATGCCAGTGGGACAACTATTGCATAGCCATAGATAGAACATGCAGCCACGTTCACATAGCTGACATCAAAGCTCCAAGAAGCACTCCTATCTGATTGTTTTTGTAGGAGGTAAGTAGCAAGATTTCCGAGCGAGGCAAGTATAAAAACCAATGTTGTTGAGATCCAGATAAGCCCGTATCTATTAACAACAGAAAAGATGTGCACCATTAAACACTCATTTAACAAGCACCTTCATTCAGGGAGGGCAAACATAGCATAACTGAATAATATCACTCTTAAGGTACCCAAAATTAGAAGTATCACAGTGACATAATATTAAGGTCTGAATACTCGGCCATTTTTTCCAAAGCTACCTGGATCAACAAAATCACAATAGAAAGTAGCAAATATCCATTTCAATGTACGTTTACAGCGTATGAGAAAAATCTTGTTGTCCTTAAACCTTACAGAAAGGCAGTTCCACTTTCTGTCTGCAGAGAGACAGGAATTCATGTCTAATATCTATAGTCTGATTATGCACCCTCGGGTCCTACTTCATCAAATTCAGTTTATAACAATGACTGATTTTGCATGGGTGAAATGACAGAAAATTAAGAAAAAATGAAAATACAGGTTTTTCCCATAAATATTATAATTACAGATCGATTGCTAACAAAACATCTGTCCAGTTATAACATGATATTTTCATATGCAATCCAAATGAGTGATTCTTGAAAGTATAGCAGCACAACAGTACGAAGAACTCACAAATCAGGGTTAGCATCTATCTTGCTAAAGAAATCTCCACTGACTGGATTCAAAGAACTTATCAACCTGTTTAGGACAATATCTGTATCCACATTGAAATACTGCATGTACGATGAGATACTAAAGACTCCCCTCCAGTTGTTTGTAGGTTGTTGTTCAAATGCTTCTACATGGATGGACAGCCAGAGATATGTCATTATTATAGGAGCCACTTGAAATGAAAACACAAATAACAGCTATTCTTAAATCTGACTATTTGAATATTATCTTGATCATAGACGCTTATTGAAAACCAATAAGTCAGTGAGATTTCTTTCTACATTTCTCCAGATTAAAAGCACATTTATAATTTCATGGCAAATATGCTTGTAATTAAAAATTTATGATATATTTTTTAATACTTCAAACTCATAACTTCAATCATAATTGTTAATAACAAATAGTACATTTATAGCGTTTGGGATTATTGCGACATAACGCATATCATTGCGTATTGCTATTTGAACAATAGGACAATTATATTACATATATAAATATATATTTTTATATATATAATATAATCCTAAATAACAATAATATATTAAAAATAACCTCAAAAAAATATGATAAAGGCAATGTAGAAAGGGAGGGAAAGCAAAATAAGAAAGATAGCATAGACAGAGGAAGGTTTGGAGTTAAAAAATTGGGCTCAATACGGATGGCGCAGATAGCAAATGTTTTCTTTTTTTTCTTTTTTTGTGTGCATAATAATGCATGTTATATTGCACTATGTGTACTACAATACGCCATGACCCGTAGCGTAACGCAACAGGCCATAGTGTAGTGTTATATGCTATAACAATTGCTATAGTGTGCTATTAATAACTATGACTTCAATTATATTAACAATTACTAAGGCTCCATATTCTAAGTTGTACTTACTGAATTTGAATTTTCAGCTTAAATAAATTAAAAACACTCACACAAGTTTATACAATTTGCAATTTAGCAAATGGATTTTCTTTCCTCATCTTTCATAACTAGAATCATAATTTGATAGTGATCAAAATTTCCTAACAGATACTATAATACTGTGGGTGAGTTTGACATGTTTTTTCCTAACAGGTGCTTCTACTTTGAACTTTTCCAAAGCATGCTCTAGATGCATCTAGAAGTATACCTCAAAAGCTAGCAACATGTTTGGCACAGCCGATTCGAGAAATTTACCAAACACTTACATTTGATACTTGGAATTATAATAATACAAGCCACCTTATACAAAGTGATCAAACTCATAATTAAATTAGTTAATTCCTTCAGTTTTTCACATTTGACTTGAAAAAAAAGTAGTAAAGTTCTTCTTAAGTAATAATAGCTACTTGCATGGTGCCCTTGGCCCCTTTATGTTGTCAGTATGGGCTTCAGATTTAACAATGGTCATTAGTTTAAACAGCCCAACCAGGCTACCTGCCAAAATGCATTGGAGTTTCAAACCGTCAAAATATCCACCATGTACAAACAACTTGCATCACTAACCAAAGTCATGCAGGCCTAACTTAAACGACATAGTCAAAGATGTAACTTTGCAACTCGTTATCAAATAAAATGTTAAAATGACACATATTCCAACTATTGTGGGAAACCATCAACAAAACGCCATACACTTTGGGAGGAATTTACTGAGTGCTATTAGCAAACAAGTTCACCAAAGCGAATGAGTGTATAAGTTTGTCATTCCAGTAATCTGTGCATCATGTTTTATTTCCTGATCTTTCAACAGAGAACACCAGAGGATAATTTGCTGTCCACCACTGATTTAACTCAAACTTAATTAATACAAAATTAACAATCACTTCTCATTAAGATGTCAACAAAATTTTAATACCATCATTCACCACAATATATATATATATATATATATACACATAAAAAATTCATTCTCATAGTTTAAGATTTTGCTGAACATTGCTCAAAGTCCCATAATCACAAACAATAGATAGAAGAGACAGTTTTATTATACAAAGATTCTTTTCTCGTATATTGATATATTAGGACCTTAATGTTTAAACACCACGATTATTATTATAAGAAGCATGATGCAGAGGAGGTTAAAACATAATGGAACTAATTGGATCCTCTAGTTAATACAACACAGTTATACAAATTAAACAGAAGATAAACACTCACACTAATTATAACATATAGAACACATTCTATCCTAAAATTAGGATAGCCTAATCTATTCTGTAAACAGGATAGTCCAATTTATCTTAAAATCAGAGTAACCCACTCTAGTTTTGAGGACCGGAGACCTCCTAAAGTTCTTACACAATTCTATATTCGTCTATCCCTAAATTACAATATTTATAATAACATCAGTACAAATAATCATCAATAACTAAGACAACTCAACACGTGGTAATCAGAATTTGCCATGTGTTATGTGGTAATAAGAACCTGCTACATGTTATTTGGTCTGTAACAATTCCCTCGACCATAAGTTTCACCTTGTCCTCAAGGTGAAAGGTTGGGAAGTGATGATGGATAGTATTATAATTCAAACAAAAATCTCCAAGCTTGCCCAAAATCTTGATTCCCAACATCTGGCCCAAAATGTTGATATCAATGGTTTTGGACAAATATTTAGTGGAGAGAGATACAGAGAGTGAGATTGTAGAGTGCTATGCTGCCATGGTAGATATGGTGCTATACTGCTGTGGTAGATATGAAATACTTCTTTGACTGCTTGTTTGAGGTAGAAACAATTTTTTTTCTCACCCGTAATTAATTCTCCCATTAAAATAGGTAACTCCAAATTGCTACTCTGTCCTTCTGTACAGCCTCCTTTCACATTGCTGGACGCAAAATTCTCCTTGAAAACCCCCATCGCACCATTATCGCTAATTTCCTCCACTCCCCACTCTGTGCTTTGGGAATCTGGGAATGCCACAATTCTGCTTGCTGGTCTGCATCGTGTTGGCCAACAGATTGTTAGCTGACATTCATTTCCTATTGCCCGAATGAATTTCGCACTTAATGTTACCCAGAAGTCAAAATTTGTTGCAGCCCAGGGGATGAATCATGGTGTTCCACTAAATTTGTCAACACTGTCTAAATCTCATTCATAGATTCAGCCATTCCCCAATAATTCCGCCTAAATCAGGGAGTTTATTTTGAACAGAATCTAATTCTCCCCTTATCGAACCCGCATCTTGCTCTAAACCCTCAATTCTTCCTTCTACACTAGAGAATTCACCATTCTCTTAGGATTGAAATGGTTGCTCTGATACCAATTAATAGAATCCTCTTATTAACATGAGACAATAATACAAATTACACAGAATTATAGTAAACACCAACACTAATTACATAATAGAACATACAATCTATCCTAAAATTAGGATAGACCAATTTATCCTGTAAATAGGATAGGCCAATCTACCCTGAAATCACGCAGGCACTTTGGTTTCAAGGACCAAAGACCTCCCAAAGTTCCTACACGATTCACTACTTATCTATCCCTAAATTACAATATTTGTAATAACATCAACACAGATAACCATCAAGCAATGTCCCCTGCAGGTTTGTTGCAGCCATTACCTATTCCTTCTCAAATTTGGATATGATATTTCAATGGATTTTATAACAGGGCTACCCAAAACAAAGGGGTTGGACACTATCTTGGTAGTCATCAACAGATAATCTAAATATAGGCATTTTATTGGTCTTTGTCATCCTTTCACTGCTAAAGATGTTGCTGAATTTTTTTCTAGAAGTAGTCAAGTTGCTTTGTTTTCCTAAGACTGTGTCTGATAGAGATCAAGTTTTCCATAGTAAATTTTGGACTGAATTACTTAAGCTGTTTGGAACCAGTGTTGTCAAAGGTGGCTGGGGCAGCCACCTAGGTGGTGAGGCGAGGTGCCACCCCAGCTCAGCACCTCAAGCTTCCTCAGGCATAAGTTTTCTGTTGTTGAGCAAAGGTGGTGCCTTTCTGCAAGGCGGGTTAAGGCATGAGGTGAGAAAGGGAGGAAACTTTCAAATTTTGATGGTTTTCTAGCTTGCTTTCCGTTTAATAGCACTAGGTCTCTTTTAAAAAGACCATCTCAGTCATTTGCCATTTGTGTGCTTCACTTGTAAGTTTTACACTGCACAGAAGTGACATAACACACACCCACAAATTTAGCATTGGGACTTTCACTTTAGAGCCTTGCTGTGGCATTAATGTAGTATGGGACAAAAAATAAGACACCCAAGGTCTATTCTCTAAATAATATAGATTCAATATTCAAGTCTGATTATTGGGAATGAAAACGATACCTTAAATAGATACTAAATCCTAATTCTACTCGAATTGAAATAAAACTAAATAAAAATCTTAAATTCAATAAAATCTTATTCCTTATAGAGACAGGATAACCTAAATCCAAATAAATAATAATAAATTCTTAAAATGATAAATCCCCAATAATTCTAAATCCCTAATTAGACTCCCAAATTACAAACCCTAAATTTCAAATTACAAAATAATTAATTAAATCTATCTTATTCTGCATTAGGGCTTCAGCTGGGTTGGTGAGAACAACACAGAGTGTGCCAATTTGAAGGAAAGTATATAGCTTCTCAGCCTTCTCTAAGTTCTGTCCTCTCTTCTGGTTCTGGAGCTTGATTTGTTGGTTGTTAAAAGGATAAAGCTTACCAAACAGCAGCTGAGCAGCACCAGCATTCCGTTCTGTAGTATTACAGAATAAAATTATTTAATAGACTTAAAGTTGGTTGGTCGGACAAAATATTGTCCTACTTTAGGCGGTGCCTCACTGCCTTTAGCATTTCGGTGGAAAAAGGGCCAAAGTCAAGATATTTATTTCATGACTTGGGTGCTATCTAAAATCTATATTATTTTCTTATGTAATTTTGGCAGATTAACCTAGTGGAATTCATGCTGGGTATTTATTGAGTTATAACTTTTCTGTAATTTGTTTGCATTTATAATGTTATGTGGTGTGCTTTGATGATATGGAAGTGAATTTCTGTTAAATGCTGTGCAGCTGTGGTGTTCTTTAATTAGTCAGCAATGTTGCATTTTTATTTAACTTATTTTTTTGTTTTAAAATTTACTAATCTACTAATATCCTTTAGTTACTTTCTTTTATTAATGTCCTATAAATTTTTTTTTATTAATTTGAATTTATTGATTGTATTCGGGAAAAAGTTGGATTGCACCTATTGAAAAGAAAATCATAAAAACTTAGTTATGGTGGTTTATGCATGTGCAAAGCAGACTGTTAGAGACTATAGTGGAAAAAGTCGATTAAATAGTTTTTAGTCTAATGACTAGGGCTAGAGAAAGACCAAAAAAGACACTTAAAGAGATTATTAAAAAGAATTTTTAGATAAATGATACTTCTGAAAACTTAACTTCTGATAGAACCCAAATAGCACCTTTTAATTCATGCAGCCAACTCTACGTATTGGGATAAGACTCTGTATTGCTGTTTTGAATCTATGTTCTACTTTTGTGGTGTCTTTTAGGGTGACTTTATAATTGTTCTATTTTTCTCATGACTTTATTTGCATTCAAGTTCTAGTTTAGTGATGATTTGTCTTTACATAAATTATTTTTTGGATTATTTTTATATGACTGCTTCACTTCAGTAAGGTGGCTGGCCCACCTTGTTGCCTCTTCGCCTCAGTATTTTTTGGCTAGCCACCTTAGGCCGCCTTTCTCCTCATGACAACACTGTCTGGAACATCTCTGAAATTCAATTCATCTTATCACACCCCCAGACAAAAGGACAAATTGAAGTGGTAAGTGTTGAAACTGATCTCTGGTGTTTTTATAGCTATCAACCTAAAAAGTGGCCTAAGTGGTTCGCACGGGCTGAGTATTGGTATAATACCTCTTTTCATGGTGCAGCAGATATGACTCCTTTACGGGCAGTTTATGGTAGGGATTCTCCTACTTTGTTTTGGTTTGTGGATGAACTTCAAATGCTGAGGAGGTTAATCAGGTAATATCTGAACTGAATTTGATTTTGGATTAACTTAAAGACAACTCATCCCGTGCTCAAGGCTGGATGAAAAAACATGCTGATATACACAGAAGAGAAGTTGTTTTTCAGGTTGGGGATCAAGTTTTCCTCAAAATTCAGCCTTATAGATTTCGGTCATTTGCTCCTAGGTCTAATGAAAAATTAAGTCTTCGTTATTATGGGCCTTTTGAAGTTTTGGACAGGGTTGGTGAGGTGGCCTAACATTTGGATCTTCCAAATACTGCCAAAATCCATCACACCTTTCATGTTTCTCAACTTAAGAAGCAAGTGGGCAACAATGTGACTGTTCAACCATTACCTCCATGTCCTTCTATCAACGTTGAGCTGTCTTTGCAACTGGAAACTGTTCTTTATCAGAGGAATTCAGATCAAGGCCAGTTGGAGGTGCATTTAAAGTGGAAAGATCTTCCAGATTGTGAGAATTCTTGGGAGTCCTTTTCCTCAATTCAGATCTATTTCTAGATTTCACCTTGAGGAAATGGTGCTGTTTAATTTTTGGGAAGGGGAATGGGGAGTGTTAATGTTAGGACGATACCTATTGTGTCAAAGGTCTATTTTTGAAAAAATAGAAATAATCAGACTTGGTCAGTAACCATCAAATGACAGTTTATTTTCTGTTCTGATTTGTTTTATAATGTCTGTTGGCAGTTAGAGGGGGTTCAGAGAGAAAACTGAAAACTGGTAGGGACAATTTTGTCCTCTTGAATGCCAGAGTAGTTCCTAGGAAAATTACTATGTGCTGTGTATTCAATTTCTACAGATTCCACCAAGAGTCCAAGGCTGAAGGTCTGAAAGTGGAATTGCTGTTTTACTCCATTTAATAATAAATAAGAGTACCAATTCTTATGTAATATGTATGCCTTAGTTTCAGATTGTTCTCTGTACTTATCACATTACTTTAAGAAATCTAAAAGTAAACAAATAAAAAAAATATCCTCCTTACACCAGTTACAATTTCTTAATTTCATATTTACATACAAGATGCAAAGCTTTATTCAAACTTGGATCCCCAAATATTTTTTTTTCCTCCTCATATAAACCCAAAGGTAATTAAATATCCCAAAGTAACAAGTAAGTTCAACATATTTTTACTGGTTGTCACTTGTCATCATGCAACAAGCATGAGCTATACTCTTGTCAAAGTATCAATAAACAGGGAAAATAAATGAATAAAATCCCACCATTGCTCTTACAAAACATACCAGTTGGACTTCCAAGAGTTTGATATCCCTGTCCTCTGTCTCCTCCATTATTTGGAGGGAATATTTGCATATTTGCTGCAGGGACTATATATAATTCCATAAACAACATTTTTAGGGGACTGAAGACAATAAATCAACATCAGAATATAAACTCAGTATAACTTCATACCCTCATGGCTTGTTGATTTCTTTTCTTCAGTTATGACAGCCTGATCACCAAAAAGAAGTCAGCAGAAAACCAACAGTTGTAAATTAAATAAAGAGAATGTCAAACCAAGTAAATTAAATGACGAGTTTGCTGCTAGTGCTATTCTGTCATAGTTTTATATATTTATTTTTTAAAGCTGCCCAAATATGAGCTTCCCTTACTAATAGTTGTGGTCCTGGAGGAATTGGTAATAAATTAAGATAACCATAAAGAAATTAGTTTCTTTTTTTAGAAAAAAAGCTCCTACCGGCTACAACTTAAAATAAAAGTATTGATGAACAAGTGTCTTTAATAACTCCAGATAATGCCGTAGCTAAAAGAGCAGTAACAAGAAGATCAAGGAAAAATAAATAAACTATTCAGTTGATGAATTTCACATGCTGAAATGGATTCATTGGATGCCCATTGCTTATCAGAATCGATATTGGTTAGCACTTCTTCATTGACTTTTTCCTCAGTGCTGAATGCTGAATACCAGGAAAACCCCATAACAAGCTCCGTTCAGGGACTGAAGTACTCAATTGACCAAAAAATAAAAACTAAAAAAGGGTACAAGGACGGGGATAAAAGCTGTAACCAGAACAAATTGAAACCTCAACAAGTTTCTACTGAAACATTAAATACTCCTGTCAAATTTAAATTCTGCGAACTAATAAGCGCGGCAATCCTTTCCATAGGGAAGCTACTCATCAGAAAATAAAACGACAGTGATTTTTCTTTCTACACCCATAGATTTAATTCGGAAACCATAACAATTACAAGAATTTATGTAAGACTGAACTAGCTTCACAACTAAAGTTACGAGATCGGTTATCTTCCCTCATTCAGAGGCACGAATTCCAACAAAATTAACGCATCAATTGACTGCAGACAGAAATAGCAATAATGGCATACAGAAATTATGAGTACAGGAGAAACACAGAGGCATAAAGAAATAGTGCGCACGGGAACTGAACCGAGCAAATGGCTTGTGGGGAGGGTGGTATAAGACTCCTCCATCGGGCTCAGGGAAATACCGGCAAGGCACAAAGAAACTGAAGGTGGCTCAGAGAGACATGGGCAGCTCTGGAAGCTTCGTGGAAGTGGCCGAGCTTGAGAGAGTCAAAATGGAGCCCTAGCAGAAAACGTTGCGAAAGCTTTGCGTAGTTTGGAAGAAAGGAACGGGACGAGGAAATCACTGGTGCAGAGCTCAGTCTGGCTATTGGAGCGTTGTAACAACTTTCTTTCCTTTCCCGATTTCTCTTGAGCGGGCCTTACTTTACACCGAAGCTCATGTGATCTGAGTGCAGATTGGGCTCAAAGTAGCCCAACCAATCGGTCCAGGTACTCTTAATAAAAAAGAGATGTTCAGAGTACGTAGTTGGAGTTTACATTCTAGGTATTGAACTACAAAAAAAGAAGAAGTAAGAATATAAAAATATATATAAAATTTATTTATATGTATCTTAATCCCTTTTAATATTGTAAAACGAAGAGGCAAAATATCAATTGTATTAATTCTATTTATTGAAAAATTGTCCAATAAATCACAGGTTTACATTGTCATAATTCATTAAAATATTTCTTATATTTAAACTTTATTAAATAAAAAAGAATGAAGATTAATTGTTTTCAATAAAATTTATTTTGAATATATTTGTATATGTTTGATGTGGTTATTTGAAAGAAAATAGTATTACAAATGGGAGAAATACTTAAAAGAGAATACAACTTTACTTCTAACACTAGGTAAGAAAGATCATGGTGCAACAAGTAACACTTAATTTTTTTTTTTTTTTTTTGCCTCTTTCATGTTTAACGTATTTCCTCTTGATTTAAATAAATCACCTCTGAATTTGGACAACCAAAATTGGATTAGTCAACTTATTTTTGAAGGGACAATTATGTTTTACATCATGGAGATAACAAAAATAAATTGTATATATACATTTAATAAGATAATTTTTTGTTAGTGGGCATTTGTACCCCCATCACATAAGGTGGATGCGTCAGTGTATCTGCCATCTGGGTGGAAGCTTCAATTTAGTCCAACAGTCACTTCTTGACTAATCTTAATACGTCACCAACAAGATGTAAAGAACCGGTTACAAGAACCTGAGAAATCAACCACACAAATTTGCAGTCAGATCCTATACTTGGCAATTCGCAATAGCAATCTATAAACTTCAAGACCAATTTGTAGATATCCCTAACTCTGCATGCAGTCTCATTGGCCTTGAGAGAGAATAAATCAACTCTAACAAGTATAAAAAAACTAGTAATATTTTTGGGAGAGTCATTGAAAAAGGTTACAATCAATCATGTATGTATCAAGTACACATGGAATGAGGGTGCCATTCATAAAATGCATGGAATATCTTATTCTCTCAATCAACAATTTTTTTAAGTAAAATAGAACTACTAATTTAGATTGTATTGGGAAAGGAAGTTCTATTCTCACAATAAATTTTTTAGGAATTCTCACAATAGAGGGGGATGACCATTGAATTGATTCGGTAATATTAATTAAATCTTATAGTTTAGTTTGTATGATTGAATTAATTTATAATTTAAATTTTGTTAAGTGAAAATTGTGTAGAAAAAATGATATATAAATAAAAAGACTAATTTGGATACATGAATCTTTCACTTGACCTAATAGCTCAGCCAACATATAGAATCTTACAATCAATTTTGTCACTAAATTACATATCTTGTCATATCTGATATTTAAAAATTGTCAGGAGTAATTAATGTTACCTGAAAACGAATAGACTGATTTTGTTGCACTTTGTCTCTCAGCCATCTGATAGCCAACGGCAATGAGGAAAACACTGCACTATGTTCACAATTACTGGCGCTCATTTCCATATCTTTAAACTCTTCAACAGCAGCATCTGTGCTACTGGAATCACTTCCTACTAATCCAATATACCACAAACTAAAGTCAGAAAACAGTCTAACTTGAAAGGAAAATAGAAAAGGACAAAAAGAAGAGAGATAGAGGAGGGTGGATATCGTTAATACTTTTGCGCCATGCACAATTCTCATTTGAATCAACAAAAGTAGTATTCTCGTTAAGTAGAGTTGAGACTTAAGAGTTCATCATAGCCAGGCAGCAAACAGAGACTAAAAGCCAAAAATACTTTTGCCAACCATTAAGCCATTAAACCAATGCAGTTAATCCGAGGCCAGAGTAAAGGCTTTATTACAGAAGCTGACCAAATGATAAATGAGTTAATAATTGATGCCATACAAGCAAAAGAGCTTAAAAGTATTGCATCACTGACAACCAAAAAATGTTACTTTCTTCCTCCCTCTCCTCTACATATTTCCCCCTTGCTTAATACTTATACTTCTAGGTAACCATATATAACTTTCTGTTTCTTAACAAATACCACAGCCAGTTCAGATTTACAAGATAAACATGGCAGGTAGAAGCTAGTGCATCTTAAGTTGACACAGGCTTGAATATTTCCTGGCAACAGCCACGCGGCAGTTGCACTTTTAAGTTTCAACACTACCACATAGCTACAAATAACTCTGCTGATTTAAAAATATTAGTAGTGACATAAGTTCAAAAGCACATTTGAACAATTATTGTGCACAAAACCAACAAAAAGAAAGGAATCTCAAATAAACAAGCCTAGTTATCTGAATTCCAGCCATATTTTTATGTAATCAATCAATACCTTTGTTGCCTTGCATGAGATTTTCCCACACCTTTTGAAGGGTCAACTGCCATGACAGGTCGATGTTAGACTCGCTTGGTATCACAGCATGGGATCCAACTTTGTTATACAATGATACACTTGGTACAAAGAGCGCCTTCTTGAAGTAGACACCTGCAGTTTCAATCCAAGTATTTTTCCAAGGACAACAAAACATGCTCAGAAAAACTTCGGTTGGAAAGATATTTTGTTTGCTTTTTCTCAAGATAGATGCATTGTTTAGTTTATCGTCATCACAAAATTGATTATGAAGAGGCTCATATTATTATAAGTCTACAAATTTTAGTCATCAGTGGACTTAGTCATTATAAAGTCCAGAGATTACAATCAAAGATGCTTCTTGCCCAATTACTCACCATGATCAGCACATGTTTTCATGAGGCGAGGAAGAAGCAACTGAGGATCACGCACTGACATACAATTGAACAGCAATATCTGCAAGTAATTCAACAAATTCAGCTCAAGAACCCCCTCTCTCTCCCCACCCCCACCCAAAAAAAAAGACAAGAATCTGGCATAAAAATTGATAAGAACATGAGCACATTCATTCCTATCACATAAGTTTTTAATATGTTTACAGAAATTTATAATAAGATGACGAGACATGATTATCCTGATAGATAAATTCATTTGGAAAAAGTGCCAGAGTAAAGATAAAAAAAATAGTTGTCAGGAAAAACATAAAAATGGGTGTTTAGTATCTTTAATTGAAACACACATTTGTATTACTAACTAGGAACAAAAAACATCTAGCTCTACAAGAATGTTGACATGGATATCATGAGTTAGCTATCAAATTAGGAAAGATTTTGTAAAGTACAGCCGTGCAGTTTTCTCAACTGGTAAACCTAGACCAGTATATACAATAAGCTCGCCTCTATTATCTATTAATAAGAGATTCTTAGATTAATAAGAAACACTCTGATATGATATCTAACATGGCCCAAGTAAAATTTTCCAATCATGTTCTCATTTCCAGAGCCAAATTGTACACTGTTATGTCCTACTATCCAATAAGCATGAGTTCCACACATTTTGTTTCTTCACAAAATTTATAGAAACATTCAAACTCTTGAACATTAAACAAACACATCATATATTGTATTAAGTGAGACTTCAACAACCTGTGTAGATTTTTTCAGGGTTCTTTCAACATTTTGCATCTGCATATGCGAGAACTTATGATGATCATGTTGCTGCAGAAACAATGTTTTGGTCCAATTGTCTTCTTTTATGGCAAGAGAAAACCACCTTGCACATGCTTCCAGGCTTTCAGGACTATGTGCCCCATCTAAATAGAAGACAAGTTCATTTGAGCCTTCAATGTTGATTTGTTGATCTGGAACAATCTGAGCCCTTCCTTGCAATCTTGCAGTTGTCAACCCTTTTATGAATTGCTCTGGCAAAGTATGCTGCTTCACACAGATAAAGAAATCGCTTCAGCAGAGTACCAAATCCATCAGATATAAAAAACACCAAAGGAAAGGGTGTAAAAGAAATGATTTTTCACATTTAAAACTTACAGTCTGTTCTAAGTAATTGTCTTCAAGATGACCAGTCCTCCGAAGCCACGAAGAGCATAGAGCAACAGCAAGACCAGCATTTAGATATTGGTGCTCACCTTCAAGCCCGAGTCTTAAACCATTTAGCGATTTTGCATCTAATGGGGGTGCCACTTTAAGAGGTACCTGTAGTAAGCAAGACTTACTCCACTCATTGAAGGCAAAGAGTCATAAGCTACAATAAGGGTACCCATGATAGCTATCTTAATTTGATGTTTTGTATCTACACTACAGGCATTCAAACGTTCATCGATATAAGTGTAAAGTTCATAGAATAAGAAGACAGAACTAGATTAAACTTAGTATGAGCGTGAGAAGGCACACTGAAACAGATGGCAGGCATTTTATTTTTACACAACAACCCTCAAATTCTCATTAGATATCATCTTTTGACATATTGAATAAAATGTACTTACATTATCTTGATGGGTAAATTGCAATTAAAATGATACTTCGGGCAATTGAGTGATGAACAGATGGTGGTAGATTCAAGAACAGTAACAGAATCAAAAAGAAAATACCTGTATTAATGAAAATGGAAAGAAACTAGTACAAGAGATGTAGAACACTCAGCTCTCCAATCCCCACATACAAGTTCCTCAACCCCAGTGCTAGCTATTCAAGGTGCCAGCCCCTTCCTTCCAAAATTCCTCCTCCCTGGTTCCCCATCCACTCCACTCTAGCCCTTGTCTTATTCTCATTGCTAACTAAGTCTGTAACCGCCTACCCTCTAGCATAGCCACATGTACTTCCTAATCATTAGGAATTCCCACTAAAATGTTCCCTGTAGACACTCAATTTTGTCCGGCCCATAATGTAAAACTTTAAATAATAAAACTCAATTTTTAAGGAAAAAGCCCAAATAAAAATCACAAACCCAAAATTAAAACTTAATCCAAAAATGAAAATAAAATCAAAAATATAAAAAGAAAAATTAAAAATAAAATCAGAATAATAATTTCAAGATAATTCCAAGAAAAATAAAAAAAATAAAGATAATTCCAAGGTAATAAAGATAATTTCAAGATAATTCCAAGACAATGAAGATAAATTCAAGATAAATCAGAAAAATGAAGATAAATTCAAGATAAATCAGCAAAAATAAATAATAGATAAAAGATAAAATTCAAGAGATAAATAAATGGTTAGATAGATAAAAATTAGAAGATAAAAGATAAAAGTTAGGATACAATTAGGAAACAAAAATAAAACTTAAGAACAAATTCTAAAATTCCATAACTATAAAGTACCCGGTCTTTCACGGAAAAAAGGGGGGAGCCAAGAGAGATTCAACAAAAATCCTAAAACTCCTTCACCCTCACCTCAAAGAACTCCTCTGCACTTCCATTCACGTAGCCAAAAAGAGTAACACCCACGGTCATCCACTGCGCTCTTCACTCCACAAAACACAGCCAATCTTGAGGCACTGCACTTTGGAGTTGCACGCACGGAAAGAATAAAAAACTCTCCACAGCACTTCCTTACCCTCACACGAGATCAACCGGCACCCTCACACGAGATCAACCGGCATCCAAGACCTTTCTTCCATCTTGCACCCTATTCTACGCCAAAGCCAGTCGCTCAACTCCACCCAGCAACGCCGTCACGGCCACTCTCCACGCAACCAGCCACTCAACTCTACCCAGTAACGCCGGCACCCAAGACTTTTCTTCCATCTTGCACCCTCTTCTACGCCAAAGACAGCCGCTCAACTCCACCCAGCAACGCCAGCACCCAACTTTGCTGCACTTCACGCTACGGCATCACAAACACCCACTCTTCAGCACTCTCATCTCAAGAAGAAAGCCTCCATTGCACTTTCACGCAAGAAACAGAGCAAGAACTAAGACTCCTCATCTTCCATCATCATCGCTTTGCTGAAGCATCCTCGCCGGTTCTAGTTCCATTGCTCAGCTTCTCTGAACTCAGCTCATTCAAGTCGTGATCCGTTCAAGCTACATCACGTTGCACCGTCGCCACTCCTGTTCCCGCTTGCTGGAAGCTCTGCCACTGCACTTCTTTCATCATGGAACTCACTTGAATCTCCTTCTTTGAAGTTAAAAGGTACGGTGACTTGAAACATGTGCTGCGTTCTCCCACTTTGCTGCGTTTTTTGGGTTGTTATCTTGGCTGAGAAAGGGAAAAACATATGCTGCATCCTCTTGTCTCTTATGTTCAAAGTTCATGATATGTTGAACATGTAGTAAAAAGGGTGTACGGTTTTGATTTTTTACAAATAATGAATTAGTTAAGTGTTATGTGTTTTGTTTATTTTGAGAAGAACAAGAAAATAAAATAGATTATGTCTTTGTTTTAAATAGAGGTAAATTAGGAATGAGTGATCACATGATGATGTAAGTTTTCTTTCTTTCTAAATTATCCTTTTTTAAAGCCCTGGACTGGAATAGGAAGGGGATTTTTCTCAAAATTATTTAAAACTCTGGACTGGAATAGGAAGGGGATTTTTTTTCAAAATTATTTTTTAAACCCTGGACTGGAATAGGAAGGGGAATTTTTCTCTAAGATTATTTTTTTTAAAATCCTGGACTGGAATAGGAAGGAGAATTTTTCTTGTAAATATTTTTTAAACCCTGGACTGGAATAGGAAGGGGTTTTTCCTTAAAATAATTTTTTTTTTAAAATCCCAATCTGGAATGGGCAGGGATTGTTTTTCGAAATATTTTTTCTAAACCAACATAAATTAATTCAAGAAAAATTAATTAGATCATTTTTGGTACCGAAAGGGCGTTTAGGGTGCTAACACCTTCCCTAAAACGTAACCAACCCCCGAACCCAATTTCTGAAACGTAGACCATTTTAATTAGGTGTCCGATCTCACCCTTAAATAATTTAGATCGGTGGCGACTCCAAAACAAAAATTTTTAGGGGTCAACATTCCCCTGTAACCGAAAGGTTCCTCTTGGCATTTCTGCCTCTCTGCCTTGTATAAACCTTGCTGATAAGGGGTCTAACAACACTCCCCCCATCAGTTTCACCTTGTCCTCAAGATGGAAGCCCGGCTAATGCTCATTAATAGTCACAAAATTCTCCCCGGTGCTTTCAAAGTCTTGTAACTCTTTCCATTTAATCATAATCTCAATTGTTTCATCCAGCAGAGTCCTAACTTCCGTTAGTGATTTGGGTTGAAGAAGCAACTCCCCCTCTTCAGTCAAACATGGGGGTAGTGGTTGAGTATGGACTTGAGGTCTCAACACCTTCTTGAGCCGTGATAGATGAAATGTGGGGTGAATTTTTACACCCTCGGGCCAGGCCAATCAGTAAGAATCCTCTCCAATTTTAGCAATGATCTCATAGGCCCCGTAATATCTTGGGCTTAACTTCTCGTTATGCCTCTTAGCTAAAGATCGGAATCGATATGGCTGGAACTTCAAAAATACCATCTCCCCCACTTGAAACTGCACCTCACGTCTCTTTAGATCAGCATACTTCTTCATCCGATTCAAAGCCTTCAAAAGGTTTTCTTTTGGCTCATCTAAAATGGAATTTCTTTGCTGCATCTGCATATTGACTGCTTCAACAGCTGAATTTTCTTCCACCCACCTCAATAATGCTGGCGGCTCCCTTCCATACACTACTTTGAAAGGTGTCATCCCAATGGAGCTGTGGTATGTAGTATTAAACCAATACTCTGCCCAACTCAGCCATTGCAACCACTGTTTGGGCTTGCTACAGGAGAAGCAACGCAAATAGGTCTCAAGATTCCTACAAACAACCTCAGTTTGCCCATCCATTTGAAGGTGATAGGCAGAACTGATTTTCAATTTAGTTCCAGCTAGCCGTAACAGCTCCCTCCAAAATCAACTAGTGAAAATAGGATCCCGATTTGAAACTATTGATTGAGGAAATCCATGTAACCTAACTATTTCCTTAGCAAATGACTCAGCCACTGTTTTAGCTGAAATGGGGTGTTTCAATGGTATAAAGTGGCTGTACTTGGATAATCGATCCACCATGACCATGTGATTAAGGCTATTAGCAGCAGCCTTTAAAGACTTATAAAAGACGCGGAAAAACTGTCCAAACATTAATTTGGCACATGTCCAAAGAGGAAGATCCATTTTGGGAGCTTAATTAGGAGTTAATAATTATTTAATTCTGAATTAGGGATATTTTATTAATTTTTGCAGTAATTTTTAAGGCATTTTCGCAGCTTATTTTATATATTTTGGTAATAGTAGACTTTTAGTCTATTTGGGTTTGTTTTTAGGTATTTTAATACTTATAGGATTTAGATATGGATTATAATCCTTGTCCATATAGGATTAGGATTCCTTTTCTTTTAGGATAAGTTGTAGGAGGTTTATTTAAAGACTTGTTTATTTCTTTTCGAATTAGAGTTTATGTTTATGAGAATTATTCAGAATTTTGCCTTGATTGTGTGATGCGATCAAATCCTAAGTGTGATGCCTTGGGACCCTAGGTGTGACTCTTAGGTTTCTTCTTATTCTCCTAATTTCCCTCACTCTTTATTGCACCAAAATCCTAATCTCGCAGCCCCTTTCACAGCCACAAACACTGGTCCAATTGATCTTAACAACCCATCTTATTGCCACTAAAGTATCCATTCCTTCATAAACAGACCCTAGCCTACCAAGTCCCCATCTTTTCTACCCTTCCATAGCCCCAAAACCCCGTTTACAGCAAAGCCCCTGCTGTCCTACATCACCATGACAGTGTGAAACCCCTGCACTTTTGGTAAGCTGTTGTTGAAATCAACCAAAATGTCCTCCCAAATCTGCATGGGAATAGGGAGAGGCTGCAGGAACCCTCCCGGCTACAGTGCTTGGTATTTATTCCAGTGTTGTTAAATATAAAAAGCAGCATAACATGCCAATCCCATAAAATACCTAAGCGGCGAAGCGGCAAAGCGGAGTGACCACTTCATTGAAGTGAAGCGGCCAAATTGAAGAAAAAATACAAATAATAGATTTAGCTTAAAAATCATCCTAAAAATAAGAATAATTATAGAATAAATCTTAATAAAGCATCACAATCATATAAAGTCATAGTAAAATTAGCATGAGGTAAAGACATTTTAATAATTTTGACTGCAGCCCTATTAATCTCACATAGGAAACTATCCTTGATGCTTAAGAATTCCTATCTTTAGGAATTAGGACTAGTATTATTGAAAGTAAGAATTCTTATTGCTTTAGGAAGTAGGACTAATATTATTAAAACTTAGTTCAGAATCCTAGTCCTTAAAGGCTGGCCCCCTATATTTTATATTTTATTGATTATTGAATAATGAATACTGATTAGAATTCAGTATTCAGAATCGAAAAGCACTAGAGCAGCTGAGAATTAATGACTAAAATTCAGTTCAGAATCCTATTTCTTCGAGGCTGGCCCCACCTATATTTTATATTTTTATTGATTACTGAATACTAAATACTGATTAGGATTCAGTATTCAGAGCAGCTGAGAATTAATGATTAAGATTTAGTTCAGAATCCTATTTCTTAAAGGCTGGCCCCACCACCTATATTTTATAGTTTTATTGATTACTGATTCTGAATACTGATTAGGATTCAGTATTCAGAATCCTGGCCCCACCTATATTTTATAATTACTGATAACTGAATAGTAAATACTGATTTGGATTCAGTATTCAGAATCCTTTTTGTTAAAGGAGAGCAGCTGAGAACTACATCCAATGAAAACTAGAATCCTATTTGTTAAAGAACAACACATGAGATTTTGTTTTTTGCACCTTTGGAACTTTCTGCAAGAGGGAAGCGGTGGCTTTTATCCGTTTCCATCTCTCCGCTTAGGTGCATAAGCGCGTTTCAATTCCGCATCAACTAAGCTAGGCACTTCACATTCATGTGAAGCACCCAGCTAAATTTCCACACCGCTTTAACAACACTGATTTATTCCTTTGACATACCTCATAGTTAGCCACATACTGCCTTACATCATTTCGGAGCCCTTCCTAAAACAATACTGCTGACAATCTTTTGTAAGTTCTGAAAAAACTAGAATGGCCTCCAAATGAGGAATCATGGAATTCCTCAAGGAATAGAGGAATGTGGCTGGAGTTTCTTGACAGCACCAGCCTGCCATGGTACAAAAGAGTGCCATTTCTTAACTCATAGCCCTTGACACAGCTACTCTTGTGCCTGACAAAACCATTAACTCAGACTGCTCATTAACTATTCGTGACAATGCATCTGCAGCTCTATTCTCAATCCCCTTTTTGTATTGAATTTCAAAGTCATACCCCAAGAGCTTGGCAACCCACTTCTGCTGTTCTCCCTCTAAAACCCTCTGTTCCAGCAAGTATTTTAAACTTTGGTCTGTTTTTACAATGAAATGCCTTCCCAATAAATAATGCTGCCACTTTTTCACCGCTAGAACTACTTCCATTAATTCCCTTTCACAAACAGACTTAAGCCTTCCCCTTGTTGATAATCCTTGGCTTAAATAAGCTAGAGGCCTCCCCTCTTGCATTAAGACTGCTCCCAATCCGGACCCCGAAGCATCCGTCTCAACTATGAATGGTTTCCCAAAATTGGGTAATGCCAAAACCGGTACTGTTGTCATGGCCCTCTTGAGTTCTTCAAAGGCAGCTTCGGCACATGAATACCACACAAAAGAATCCTTTTTAAGTAGGCTGGTCAGAGGTTCCACTATTTTCCCATAGCGCCATAGCCCCTTCACAAACCTTCAGTAATATCTGGTTAACCCTAAAAAACCCCTTAACTCCTTAATATCCTTAGGGACAGGCCATTCAACCATACTTTTGATTTTGTTAGCATCTGCAGCCACCCCTTCACCAGAAATTATGTGCCTCAAATACTCCAATTCAAGCTGGCCAAATAAACTTTTTTTTTTTTGTTAACCACTAGTTGATGCTCTTGGAGAATTGATAGAGCTGTGCTCAAATGTGACAAATGAGAGGACCAATCCTTTCTGTAAATAAGAATATCATCAAAAAACACCAGAATAAATTTTCTCAAATGGGGCCTAAATATGTCATTCATCACGGATTGAAAAGTGCCGGGTGCGCTAGACAACCCAAATGGCATCACTAGATATTCATAGTGGCCATCGTGGGTCCTAAACGTGGTCTTCTCTGTATCTTCCTCCCTTTATCGAATTTGATGGTATCTCGACCTTAAATCCAGCTTAGAGAATATCACTACTCCCCCTAATTCATCTATAGCTGGGATTGGGAATTTATCAGGAATGATCAGCTTATTTAGAGCCCTATAGTCAACACACATCCTCCATGAGCCATATTTTTCTTAATTAACAGTACAGGGTAGAATATGGACTAACACTAAGCTTAATGACCCCGCCGATAACATTTCTTTCACAATTTTTTCAATTTCATCCTTTTGGGAATGGGGATGTCAATAAGGTCTTAGGTTTGGGGGTTGCGCACCTTCTTTGAGCAGTATCACATGATCTCATTCCCTTTTTGGTGGCCACTGAGTAGGCACCGTGAACAATGATTCAAAATCTACCAATAGCTTCTCTAGTTCCTCATGGTACCTCAATTCCAGTACCTCTCCTTTGCCTTCCACTAGCCCCAGCTCTAACAAGTACCCTTGATCCCATATCTGTAAGGCTTTCAACATTGCTTTCAGCAATACAGATCTCTTCAACAGTGAGGGATCCCCGTGCAGTGCGACACACTTCCCTTCCCACACGAATTTCATAGTGAGGGCTCTCAAATTCATTCACACCTCCACCAGTGTTCCCAGCCCGTCCACCCCTAAGATAGCATCTGCACCTCCCAATTCAAACAGGTAATAATTATGAGTGATTTGGATTCCTTGCACCCATAAATTTACCCTTTTACACACCCCCTGTCCACCAATTTGAAGCCTAGTTCCCACCGTTACCATAAACTTCTTTCCCTCTTGTATAGGAATTTTCAACTCCTGCACTAAGTCCATAGAGACAAAGTTGTGACTAACCCCACTGTCAATAAGGACTACTACTTCTTTCCCTCCCATAATCCCTCTAAATTTCAGAGTTCTCAGTCTATCGAACCCCACCATTGAGTGGGCTGATAACTCCATCGTATTGACTTCCTGTTCTTCGTTCTCCTTCCCCTCTATCTGCCTGTTGCCGTTTCCATCTTCCTCTACCGCTGAATCAAAGAGCAGTACCTGCAGCTGTTTGGTTTTGCATTTGTGGGTGGGGCTGAATTTTTCGTCACAGTGGAAGCATAATAGCTTTACCAACCGCGCCTAAAATTCAGCATCAGACAATTGGTGGTATCCCCCTTCTGTCCTCGCGGTCGCCGCACTGGAAGCCATTACACTACCTCCCCTCCCGTCCGACTTTTCCGCATGCTCTCCTCCGGTCACTTCGGGAGGTGCCTTTCCACCCTCAATCGTCTTCGTTTTGGATAGTCAGGTTGGAGAACCCGGTCCAGGGCTACTATGGGTGAAATCCATGTACCACCCAGACCCACCCCCCGTAGTCCATTTTGTTTTACTCACTTGGGATACCTTGATCCGATCCAAGAATTGAGTTTGTCCTCCACCTTTTGGGCCAACATCATCACCTGGTCCAAATTCTGAGGCCCAAGCAATCGGACCTATGCCTTCACTTCCTCTACCAGGCCATTGAGAAAAAGCCCTTTCAATAGTTCATCAGAAAGATCACCCAACGGTGCAGATGAGAGTTCGAACTCTGCACAGTAGTCGGCCAGCGTCCCCGTCTGCCTCAACGCCACAAAAGCTTCATGGGCACTAGCCTGCTGTGACGGCCTGAATCTTTCTAGCAGTGCCGTCTTGAACTCCTCCCAGCTGTCAATCGGCAGCCTCGTGTCCCTCCATTGAAGCCAGTTTAGCGCACCTCCTTCAAGGCATACTGTGGCTACTGCGACTTTTTCTTCTTCACCGATACTGTTAATTTGGAAATATCGCTCTGCCCCAAACAACCAGCCGTAAGGGTCCTCTCCGTCGAATACTGATAGCTCCAACTTCCTATGCTGACTATCCGCCCTCTCGAAGATTGACTCTCCAAAAGATTCTGGACCTTCAACGCCCTTCCCCTTTTTATTTCTCCTGCCCACTCCCATAAACTCCCTCACTTCAGCAATAAATTCCTTCATATCTCTAACGCTCTCATCTGTAAGTATCATTTGTTTCTTCATCTCCTTCAATTCCCCTGTCATCCTATCCTTCACCCCACTTAACTCGCTTCGGATCTCTGTCATTCCCTTCTCTAAATTTTCAACTCTGGTCTCCATTCTCGAACTCACCATGCCCCACAGACCTCAACCACGCTCTGGTACCAGAAATGGTAGATTCAAGAAGAACAGTAACAGAATCAAAGAGAAAATGCCTGTATTAATGAAAATGGAAAGAAACTAGTACAAGAGATGTAGAACACTCAGCTCTCCAATCCCCACATACAAGTTCCTGACCCCCTAAGGCTAGCCATTCGATGAGCCAGCCCCTCCCTTCCAAAATTCCTCTTCCCCAACACCCCCCCCCCCCCCTCCCATGGGGTTCCACTCCACTCTCGCCCTTGTCTTATTCTCATTGCTAACTATGTCTATAACCGCCTACCCTCTAGCATAGTGCCACATATACTTCCTAATCATCAGGAATTCCCAGTAAAATGTTCCCCTATAACAAAAAGATTCCTCTTGGCATTTCTGCCTCTCTGCCTCGTAAAAACCTTGCTGATAGCGGGTCTAACAGATGAGGAGACAATTCAAGACTCAAGTATATAGAAGAAAAAATCATAGTTGAAATTCTGTTCCAATACATTGACCCGGATGGTCAAGTGCCCAAAAAAAATCAGTTAATCTAATAACATAAACAAACTTCATGCTTATATTCCAAAACAAACACGTGTTTGACTTTGTGCCTGCTTGCTTGACTTTCACATGTCAATATTATCCCATAGAACCATGTCAGGCATCAAAATTCCTTAGAAAGCACGACAACCTCATAAAAAAAATTATACTTACGTCCAATTGAGAAGCCTTCTCTTCAAGTACACGCATTGCTTCATCTGGCTGAGACACAGTAAAAGCTGGAATCCGATGCTATATCAAAACAGAAAAGAAAGATTAAACAAAATGAAATTGTAAGAACAAAGGAATCACAATCAACCAAATTGGTGTGATGAGAAAAAACAGGAAAGTGTAAGATGTCAAAAAGCAACTATAGCTGTTCTGTTCATGAAAGAGCATACTGTTGATACAGACATCAGAGATTTATCAATTTTTTGGAATAAAGCAGGAGGTTCAAGAAGAAGAAAAAAGCTTTTCACTTAAAAACTACCTTGAAGATACCAGCTTTCTCACCAGCTATTTCTCCAAGTGTATTTCCTGATAATAGAATCCAACTGAAAGAAGTAAACCTAACTGGCTGAACAAATCAGTGGCAGCACATGATCTTCAACCATACTCTGAAACTTCAGATATATTACTGCAAATTCTGCAAATGGTTTTCTTTTTCTTCTCTATTTTTTATTGTCTTAGGGCATACCATTATATAGATTATTAGAACACAAATTGTGGTGGCTAAAAAGAGTTTAAACATCTACTCAGTTACAAAATAAGTCTCATCAATTACTCATGGAATCATTGAAGGTCAACTTGCTTTCAAGATATACAAGCTACGACACTACATATCTCTCACTAACTTTATTTTGGAAAAAAAAAAAAAAAAAAGAGTATGAGTTGAATTAATTTTCTTTGGGTTGTATGTGCAACGAATATCAAAACTGCATATAAATTGGTATTTCCATCTTGTATCATTTCATTAGCAATAGCTTCACATTTCATCAACAATTACCTAGAGTATAAAAATTTAACACTAACCAAGAATCTCCATGTGGTCATACCCAAGGGAAGTTATACCACACACAATAGGTGCCTGAACCTGAAAAGTCAACAAATCTACTTGAGCTTATTCATGGCATTAACATTGTCCCGAGTATCCAATACAAAGTTAATATTCAAACAGTCTTAATGTGGTAGACAATTATGCATACCACATTTGTTGCATCATACTTGCCACCTAATCCAACTTCCATTATAGCAACATCTACCTGCATGGAAAATGTAAGTAAAGTAAATTTTCTGTTTTGTCAGCAGCAGATACAAACGTTATGTATCAATATGGAAAAGGTCCACAAAGAAATCTTTAACACAGACCTGCTCAGCTGCAAATATCTTGAAGGCAAGTAATGCAAGGAAGCGAAAATAGGTAGGCATCGGAACATTGTCATCAGTTTTTTCCTATATGCCACCAAAATGAGAAACTAATTATGTTAATCCTATCAGCAAACATATCAAATAAAAAGAACTCTCTGAGACTCCGTAGACATCACTCCTAAGTGATCACCATGATGTCCAGCTACATGTGGAATTAAGAGTCTGGTATTACTTTTGTGTCGCAATACATTGTAATTTTAGTTATTAAGATGGAAGTGGAATGCTGTTCTTGATCACAACATAAAAAAGTGATAATGTTAAACTTACCATGTATATTTGTATTAGATTAGATACCATTCAAAGTAATAGAACCTTAACTCTGACCACTTGGAGTTCAATATCCAATGCCTTTTCCCCCCTCTTTTATAAACCAATACCCAGAACCCCCTTTCCATCTATGCTTACAAGCTTATACTCTTAATCCAAGTTCAACATTAAAGGCACCAACAGACCTATTTTGTTGCACTGCTATCAGAATTATCTAATCAGATCAATCTAAGAACTTAAAAGGAGAGAAATAGTGTAATGGTTTGAAAACTTCAATATACTTAGCACAAAATATTCATTTTGATAGTCTCTAAAGTAACTGCAAGACTAGTGTACAAAATTGCAATGCTAAAGTTGGAGCAATTTCCCACAGAATACAAATATTTGAAAGGCAATTTGCTACTGGTTAGAAATAAAATTAGAGAATAAGGATTACTTGGTTTTCATTTTGCTAATCCACCAAAAATTCTGCCCATACAAAATTTTTTTAGCTGTTTTTCCCTCACAGGTAAAGTAAGCAATTATGCACAGAAACATACCTTCAGCCTATCATAACACCACCAGAAATATGCTAAAAATTTCTCTTCACAGATTTCCACACTGAAGAAGCAACAAGAAATATGGTGAATTGGTGATAAAACAAAGCACCCAAGCTTCGTTGCAAAGCTGAAATAAAAGGCTCTATGTAAATGCACTTTAGTAGGTCTATATGTTTTGGTAAAGGCACAGAAGTACAATGATGAGGAGATTACAATAGTTAGTTCTTTGAAAGATGACTTTCATCACATATAGAATATGAACCCGGTACAGAATTAACAAAATGATGCATATGCTTAATTAGTAAATACTGTTGATAAAACAGAAGTCAAACAAATAATAGAGATGAAAGAATCCAAAATTTTTTATTCAAAAAGGATAGTGAATTGTAAGCAAAAGGGCACAATATAACTATAGAATAGTAAATCATATAGTAAACAATTCATAGAAATTAAATACGCACCCATCTAAACGAAATCTTTCTCGAACATCAATGAGGTGAGGAGATGTAAAGAGCCCCGTGTGAAAACCACAGTTACGTAAAATTGATTCTGTGAAGGTGCATGTAGATCCCTATATAAGGGCCATTCAAAAGAAGAATTTGTATCATCACATATGCAAGCAAATTTCAGCAGTTAAAAAATGAAATATATAGAGTTATATTCTCAAGTCTAAAGGCAGTAACGGGAAACAATCATGAAGTACATATCTAGCTAAGATACAACAAATCACTCATTGGAAGATTTGAAACTCTCATTGGACACTAGAAAACATAAATTCTAAAAGGACATGGTGAAGCTAAATTACTGAAAACCATACCTCTGCAGTCTGAACAACACAACATTTTATCCGGAAAAAATAATATAATACAGTACAGTGCGCCGAAAATAAGACATGATTGTAACATGTCGCCAAGGATTCATGAGATTTTAAAATGGCTTCATTCCCAAGTAACCAGAAATGGAAGTGAAAGTACCTTCCCTTTGGTACCAGCTACATGGATAATCTTCATATTTGAAATTGGCTCCTCCAAATCCAGCATCTATTGAATTGCACGTCACCAACTAGACTTCCCAACAAAGTAGTTGAAAATTTTCAACCCAAGTTACAAACTTTTTACCTTTAGGTACTCAAATAGCACGTCGAAGCGATCCCCCATATTGCTATTATCAGCACGAGTTCGCCTAGTAATCAAAGACGACAATGCATCCAATGCCTCTTCATACGGCGTCACTGAAGATTGTGGGGACCCACTGCCACCTTCTGCAAGCCAGCGGCAAAGCAAAGCCCACAAGTGCAGTAACAGCAATTCAAATTGTTACCATGAATTGGTGAACAAAACAGCACTCTTAAATAAGCACCCAGAAGCGCGAGAGTGAAAACTAAAACAAACCAAATCTGAATCTTAATACATAAATAGAGACGGAAACTAATACCTTCGGCCATGGCAGTTGCGGGTTGAATTCTGAATCAAACAGAAAAAACAAAGTAGTTCCGTGGATTGTGAATCCAAGAAAGAAAGATATTAGATAGATAGAGAAAGAAAGAGATTACCGTGATGAGTGCACTGAAAAATAGAGCGCGGAGGGATTGAGATTGAAGGATTGAAAGCCGCGAGAGGGGATAGCAAGATTTGTCTTTTCTGGTTCGAGAGTTAGTAATTTATTATTATTTTTATTTTGTATTTTGCGGGTTGCGGTTGTTGGGGAAGAGAGACAGAGAGAGGATAGAGTAGAGTGGGAACCAAGCAATGACATTCTCGGTGCACTGTAGTGTCCCCAGTAAGGCAGTAACAGTTTTGCATCTGTGGGTGATCTTAGTGGGCGGCCCTGATTTTGTAACGACTTGGGAATCTTTATGGCCTTGACAATGTTGACACGAGATCTTAGCGTTTGATTCGGTTCGGCAAAGAGAATAATGATTAGGCTATGTATTTAGTTTTATACATTTTTTTTACGTATTTGTAAAAAAGTTGATATATTAATTTTAAAATTATTTTAAATTAATAAAATATTAATATTTTATTATATATACAAAATATATAAAAATAAATTCATATATATAACTGGATACAGACGGCCATTTCTCGTACTTAATTCAGCTCACTGCAGCCCCTTTTCGACCTGGGCATTATGTCGTCTGTCGGTCCATTTCGCATAAAAACTCGAACATAGTTCTACCAAAAAAAAAAAAGCTCGAACATAGAGATTCCGGTAAGCTATCCAAAGTTCTTTCCAAATACAGTGTAATATTATTTGCCAAGATTTTTGTGTATAAATATTATATATAAATTATAATTTTATAAGATCAATTGAATTTTTCCTTGAAATGTGGAGGGGACGGTCCAATGATCCCAAACAAAACGTAAATTTTCTTGGATAATTTATGAACCTGTAAATTATCGACACAAACCAATTTAAAAAGTCAACGTGGGACTATTAAAAAAAGTTATAAAAAGACAAAAACAAAAAAATACAAAGGATGGACCAAAGGTTCGGCAAAAAGTATAAAGATGTGTCGTTATATGAATGAAAGTTGATAACCATTCATCAATCAATCAATTGAAGGACATGCTGTTTTTATTTTCATTTAATTTTTATGTTATAATATTTAAGTTATTAAATTATTAAATATTATGTCAAAATTGTTAAGTAGGAATAATCTTTTTCTTACTTGAATTGATTAGGCTATTTGACATCCATTTCCATTTGTGATATTCAATAATAAGAAAAAGACATCCCAAAAGTGAAAATGTAGATAAATTGCTTTTAATAAAAAATAATGATTTGTATATCATTATAAATATTAATTTGAAAAACTTTGTGTTAATAATTATTTGTTTTTAATGCGTTCATTTATATTGTATCAATCAATAATTTTTATTTATATTTTATCCACTAAAGTGGACTGTTCGCCTGCACTTGGGAGGGGCAGACTCCTTCCTCTTAATTTTGATGGAACGTAGCATGTCATGCAAATCTAAATGAGGTAAATATGTTCACATAATGACATGCAAATAATTTAGGCATGGTTTAGGACTATACTCTTATTAGAGATTAAAGGTCAAAAAATAATCCGTAACACCAAGTTGGACATGTTAAAAATATCAGATCTACTATTTTTACTTAGTCCTTGTAATATAAAATTTTCTGAATCTCAAAAGTTGAATTATGAGACCAAAAAAGTTAACAGCTTATGTAGTATTGTTATTCACACCACCTCAACATGTTATAGGAACAGTATTTCTCTAAAAATAACGCAGTTATTTAGTAGCTCTAATAGATGCAGAGTTCCTGACCAAGGAGTGCTAAGCTCCAACTGCAGAGGGCTTATGTAGCAGGTGATTAGGTGCTAACCCATTTGGATTGTCCTTTTTTTTTTTTCCCGAGAAAAAGTATCTTTAAAAACCTTTTTCTTAAAGAAATTCGCAACTTTTCCAAAACAACTTTCTTTGTACCAAAAACACTTATTGAACGTTTACTCAATCTAAATCTGGATCTCCCAGAAAAAGCTTCTGTAATTGGCAAATGATCATTTCTATACACTTTCAAGACCCTATTCTAGCAACAAACATTCCTCTCCTTTCATTTTGATATGTTTCTTCTTCATCACCTAAACTAATATCGCTGAGAGACGCAATCAAAACACCTATAACAGACCATAAATCAATTGGCAATATGCAAATGAAAAACAACAAACAGATTCCACAAGATAGGGTGAAGGCACAAAATATGTCACAACCTTTTTTCACACCAGTCAAAGCATTTGTCGGAGCTGCTGGTTTTCCTTACGGAGAGACTTCACTTCTTTCATCAACTCAGCTTGGTTTTCCAGAATGGAGTTCATCACGCTTGACATTTCCATCTGTTGGATACAACTATTGTTTAGAAAAGTGAAAAATTGGAAAAAGAAGCAAATAAATTAAACAATCACTGATTTCAGATGCATACCTCTTGCAAATGAAACTGCCTTAAAATTTCAATATGAAGGTTCCTCATATCTTCATGTATGGATTTCTGAAAGGAATCTAGAGTTTCTTCTAGGGTCCGCTGAAAAAGCTGCAATGTAAATGAAGTTCCTTGTGCATCTGACTGAGATGATTTTTGTTGTAGTGAGGTTACTCCCTATTGAAAATTTCACACAATCAATATCCAACATTAAAAAATAGAATAACTAATATAGATATCTGTTAACAGATTATCATAATGGATTATGCCACTAATATAACAATTGAATTACACCCCAAAACTGACACAATTTATATTAAGAAAACTATAATGAACTGTGCTTTTGCTCTAACACAAGTGGAAGAAGCAAGGATTAAAGAGCAAAGACAGATGTTTTACTCACTCTACTTATAGCAAACACCAATCAATAAACAAAGCAAACATGAAATCT
The DNA here is from genome assembly GCA_037013595.1 of Dicorynia guianensis. Lineage (NCBI taxonomy): Eukaryota > Viridiplantae > Streptophyta > Magnoliopsida > Fabales > Fabaceae > Dicorynia > Dicorynia guianensis. Next base: position 13,594,494 of record JASUAB010000002.1, on the reverse strand, counting down.
AATTCATGCATAAAGTTTACATACATTTGTCTGCAGTAAAGAGCCTGATTCTGCTAGAACCGATGCATCAGACTTCAACAGCAAGCTATTTAGAAGTTCTTCTTTGGTTTCCGCTCCTGATTTCTTTATCTTAGGTGAACCTACTGAAAGTGATACTCCATCATTGAAGGTAGACGTAGTGCTTATCCTCTCTGCATAAGTAGAAAATCTTCGAGGTAGGGTCAAGGCTGACATTCGTGGGGAATCAAGGTTAGTTTGTCCAAGAATGGTTTTCGTATTGATGGACAAAGTCCGGGGACTAGAAGGCATGTGATCAGAAAAACCCAAGGAAGCTTCTTGACTTGTAGAGACATCTTTGGCACGCAAATTGGCATAATTGAAGCTTGAATTTGTAAAGGAAGTTATACCCACTGATGAGGATGGATCCTGCAGTCCAGAAAATGCTGATCCTGCTGCCTGAGTAGCCGAAGTCATCATCCCAAATCGAGATGGCACATTGACAGGCTGACGTATGTAAGTATATTTATCAGATAACCTCTCACCACCCCAAGCTTCTGGGGGAGTGATGGAAGCATCTTGATTTTTGGAAGATGGAGGAGGAGTTGATCCCACAAGCATAAAGGAAGATCGAGTCTCATCCTACACCAAGTTATATTACAATATAATCATCCAGACTAGAATAAATCCACCAGGTGAAAATATATATAATATATATATATATATATATATATATATATATATATATATATCAAATAGAACTTCCTCAGCAGATAAAAAGAAAAATTCAAGCCAAGGCTATATAGTATACACGAAATTCAGAATTTTTTCTTAAATACTGGAAATTGTAACCAAAATAATTCCTGAGTTTTTTTTTCCCAAGAGGGTGGGAACAGAAAGCCCTTGAATATAATAGCAGACCAAACAGCAAACAGATGCTCTTAAGTAGTATGCCTTCCACACAACTCATAATTAAATCAAATCAAATGCATGAAGTAAATCCTCCAAAAATCATTATGCCGGAGGTACTATAAAACTTGCCAGAAATGTGGTGAAAGGAATGGGAAGGAAAGAAAAGAACCCCCCGCCCGGGGGGGGGGGGGGGGGGTGTTTGGGGACAAGAACTGGTAGTCTTATACGTCATAGTAAATTAAACTGACAAAAACCCATGTCAACAATTAATGGCCATTGCTTGACAAAGGCTTTAATAAGAAAGAAAGAGCAGTAATTTGTCTAATTGAAGAATTCCAATTAAGAAGCTGTTTTTGATACCATTGCATATTGAATAATTCTAGTGACGTGTGTCAAACACCATTTAACAAATTGCTGGGTAAAGACATATGCCACACTATTAATTTAAGGGTTTATCAAAAAGAACAATTAGATTAAGAAATTAAAGCCACAGGGAAATGAGTACCTGCTTGGAAGAAGAGCTAGGTTTCCAATCAAATACTGGAAGATCACTGCTTCCTTCCTCTGTATTTGGAAGTCTCCTATTGGATGAAGGAAACAACAGAGATGAAGGTTTCTTATCTGCAAATATATTCTTTGATCCGTTTTCATCCCATAGTGAGGGAGTTATTGGCTGAACATCCACAACAGGGGAGAATACCTCCATGTCATCCTTGAAGTTATAACTAGAACGTGGTGCATGCAACCTTGATAGGGTTCCACCTGGCCACAAATGGCTTCTTTGTGGTGTTTCCTCTGCAGTAGACGCATTTAGCATGCTTGAAGTAAATCCACTGCTAGATGCTGAAAGTGAAGGTGCTTCAATGGAGGCACCTAGACGGCTAGGATTCCTAGAACTGGACACTGCAGTAGCTATGGAAACACCGGATGAAGTTGCAGAAGGTAAAGGATCTGGCATGAGGACTGAATCTTCAACTGAATCTCCCACAAGAGCAATCTCAGCAGAGCAATTACTTTCATTAACAATAACAGGTTTTGACCTTTGCCAGCATAAGCTTGTTACAGCCTGTTTCATATTATAAATTATCAGAATAAGAAAAGTACTTTCATTTTGGAAACATAAATGAGTTATCTTACACCAGAAAATTAATATTTCACTGAAAAAAATCAATTTATGCAGTGTTAATAATAGAATTCTGAATGACTAATGACCACATGGGAACTCCTGTCAGAATGCATTCCTGTTATGAAAGAGTTTGAAATTGATTTCACACAACCAGTACTGTTCTTTAATTGATCTTTGAGTACAAAACGCTTTGATTTCTCCTAACAAATATACATATATACATATCATTATCAAGTGAGAGACTTATAAGAGTGAAACTGTGAAAGAATGAATATTGAAAGAGAAAAAAGATACCAATGGTCAAAGATATTTATGAAGAACCAGACATACAGTTGAAGGGGAATGGAGAAGAATATTTTTTTTTTCTCTGTGGGTCATAACAGACTAAATAACATGGAAGAATGATGTTATTCAATGTATGTCAATACTCATAAACAGGACATTCCAATGCCCTTTGCCATTATATGCACATTCTCAATCTAGTAGTCAACAAATAATACGTAGGGACTTCATAAACTTCAAAGATCATGCATATGGATAAACCTGAATAAGTAAACTTGCTTGCCCATTAAGATACATCAATGGCCAATTGGTAAGAGGCCACTGAAAACCTAAAAGCACAAGTGAAACAATCTACTACAGAACACAACACTGTTTGTTCCTCATCTGGGGTTGAGAGAAAGTTCATATCATGTATTTGGGAACATTAAACCAAGCACATAAATCCATAAGGCCTTGTTTGTTTTAGATGCACTGCAACATACATCAAGCAGCAACCAAGTGCCTCTATAATTTCATGAGTCCATTTTAATGGTAAGTGCAAAAAATATGAAGCAGAAACCAACTGTCAGGTTTAAGATCACATTGTAAGTGGAGCAAAAACTACCTCTGAACTACCATAAGCATGTAGAACAACCATGGGTTGTGGTTTTCCACGAACATCGTAGAATGCCACACGACCATTGCTGGTTCCAGCAGCCAGCATCCAACCATCATCTTTGAAGGCCAGTGAAGAAAATGGTGCCTCATAAGAAATGCAAGATGATGGTCTTCTAGAGCCAGAGTCATAAGTGTATAATTTTTTGTCAAGACCCACACTAGCAATAATCTGTCATCACGAGAAAGATGTCAAGAAGCATAATACTTGAACTAACTCTCTGATTATCTAAGCCAAACAGAGGTTCACAACTTTATAGCAGGATAATAAAGTCTTCCTTGTGTACATAAAATATACCAAGCCATTAGGATTGTAACCTTGTCATTGGACGGAGAGAAGCTAATACCAGCAGTTGGTGCAGAATGCTGCTTCAACCATGAGACCTGTTATATTTTTTTTTCCAGAAATGAAGAGAGAGAGAGAGAGAGAGAATGTATCTATCGTCAAATATGAAAAAAATCCAGAGAAAAAGTCATTATTGTTTAACAATAACACCAAACCAATTATAAAATGCAATATTCTAAGATAAATGATCATACAAATGATATAAGAGAAAGAATAGCAAGTATGGCTTATGCTATGCTCTATTAGTACTACGCACTTAGATGACCAATGCACTGTTTCAACAAAGATGCCAAAATGTAGTTCCTATGCTTTCTGATGTTGGTAATTTGAGATATACACTTTCTGGCACTTGTTAAAGTAGAAAACTAGAGAAGAAGGGAAAAAAAAACTGTAGAGCATTGGGATAACAAGACAGCATCAGAACTTGATGGACATTGAAGTTAGATCTAATAAAACAAAGCAATCTAAGTCCATCATTTGACATGTTTAAGGACAAACATACTTTCAACCAAGTAACATGGCCTTTTCATGAATACCTAATGTTTCAGCATATGTGATATAACTTAATAGTGAATATACTCCTTACTTTAGGGCTACGACCAGTTGCGTCCCACAAATGTACAGTCCCATCATCACCAGCAGTCACTAGAAGATGCCGACTAATCCGAGAATAATCAAGAACTCTTAACACCTGGTCTTACAATTTTAAAGACTGGAGATTAGTCAACAGAAACATCAACTCAGAGCCTAACAACCAAGAAGCAGAAGTTTCAACAAGGCAAAAAACCTGTTCATTAGGATCTTTAAGTTCAGCAGCCCTTGCACTGGAAGCAAGATTATGAAGTATTAGGTCCCCACTGAGGCTGATAGAAGCCAAATGTTCATCTCTGCAATTATACATTACTCCTGTAATAGTACTAGCATGACCCCTCAGCCATTTAATACAACGCTTCCTTTGCAAATCCCATATCCTTACTACTTGACCACTTCCTCCAGAACATATGTATCTTGATGCCTTGTTGCTGAAGCAAATAGCCAATATCGACTCCTGCAAAATAGGTAAAAAGAATACTGCATAAACTGAACCTCAATTATCAAAGTGCTTGGTTGTAAATAAATTAAGTTACTATTCAGGAACACCAATGCTAGGAAGTGACCATATGATTGCCGCAAACAAATGAACAGAAAGACCAGATTATGCAGTCACATAATTCTAATCAAAATTCAAGGCCTGTATGAAACTATGAATATTGGCATCTTTTTGTTGTCTCATAGCTCTTAAAAGTTGGAAGAAATACAACAGAACAAACAGTGGTATTATACAGAGAGGCTTCCCTGCCTCTGTATTGATTCTTCTGAAAAAGCCAGAAAGAGCCAACTTTAACAAGATAGTCCTTCCCCTCATGCATAAATTTATTTCCTTAAAGGCCAAACCTTGATTCACTGAATTAAAGATCAAAGGAAATTCTCTAAAGTTAAGCCAAAAATTCCATATAGAAATTACAAGGTGTATAATTTACACACACACACACACACACACACACAGTCCTATGATCCAATCCATTGATAACTGTGTGAAGTGCAACTCCTACCTTCTCACTCACCGATCAAAAAATGTTCAAAAATTACAATGAGATGGAAGATAATTAAATCAATTTGCTTTTGTCCTTACTTTAACAATCTTCAAGTGTCACTCATCATAGGTACAAGATATATGTTATCAAACTCTTTCCCACCTTTTTCAAAAGCACAGGGAAGACAAGAGCATTTTTTTTTTTCACATGTTCACTTTATTGCAGTACTTTGGTGCCTGATATTTCAGATAGAAAATGCTAAGGTTCAATGCAATGAAAAGGAAAAATAGTCATTTGACATAGATTGTTTATTTCCTTAAACATCTAGTTTTTTAACACATTTTTGTCATTTGTATGTATACTTTTTTATTCCATTTTAATGTCAACATTATTGATAACACTACACTCTTGACTCTTCAGTACTTAAATTTGATATCATGTGTGCCACATTTTATTTTAATAATACTGACACATCTAAGATGTCTCAATACAACCATTTCAAGCTATGAGAAAGAGAACACTGTCTCAGAAACTACAAAGTCCAGATGATGGTTTCTAATTTTTGCAGGAAGTTTAATAATAAGATTATTGATATACCACCCAACATCAGAAATTACCTCAATGTTGTCTCCACTATCAGTACCAGTCACAGGAATGGTCCCCATGCTGTGCCCGTTCTTTCGCCACAAAGAGATCTTCTTATCATCTCCAGCACTGGCCACAACCAGATCTGTGAAGAAAAATATTTCAGTTCAAGGAAAGCAAATATGTGTTGTTTTTGGGTATATAGAAGCAAACATAATCAATTGCTAAAACCAATTCTACCACAATATTTAGGAACCCATGAAATCAAACGCACCAACCAAGTCAAACACCAATATCTAATTCAATTGCATTCAATCTTTTATAGAGGCAAAAACAAGCAGCAATTAAAACCGACAGAAAATAAGAAAAATAACCACCCGTAAATTATCTATCAACAAAAAAAGGGATTCAACAAATGCAAACCCTTTAAGCAAAACTTGAAATCTTTAGAGTAGGAAAAGGAAAAAAGATCAGAGATTGACTCACTGGTATGGTTCCACTTCACTGAATTGACTTGGAAACCAGGAGAAGGGGTGTAGCTCAATGTGCAAGGATCGCCCGGCTTGACCGAGGCATCGAACAACTTCACAGTGTCACCTCCACTTGCTGCCAGCAAGGCCATTGACGGATCCCCAAAATTCATCACCCACTTTTATCTCACAAACTCGCTCTTAAAAGGCTCCCGAAACTACCACTACCTAACTCCTATTCCCCCCTAACAAAAAATTTGCGAGAGAATTCTCCTTTGACGATTTTGGAAAACTTTTCAGAGATTGAAAACGAAAAAATTGGAAATGTGGAGGGAATAATTTGCAACATTCCCGATTTGGCTTCGGAAACCCTACATGAGCAGAGAGAGTTGGAGAAAGGAAGGAAAATTTAAACAAAAGCAACCCAAGAAAGCGGGCGCCTTTATATGCTATCGACGATCTAGCTTTCAATGATTTATCTATTACCATTATTGTTTTTTAAATTAAAATTCAAATTATTACATGTGCAGTTACTTTTATTTTCTTTTTATATAGAAAGTTTTTATGTTTTTTAAATTAATTTTTAAATTTTTTAAAATATATTTATACAAATTAATTTAATAATTAATTTATTTATTTTTATTTAATTAATATGTATTTATAAAATAACATTAATAAATAAAATTATTCAATAAAATTTATCTATTCTTCTTATTTAAATATATCACTTAAATATATATACTGTAAGCTTTAGTACACCTATTATAAAATTAACCTTTCATGTTTATTATAATTCTCAAGGTAATTTTAGGAAATTTTAGTTGATTGCTTAGATGGATATAAAATGCATGAAGCTGTGTTAGACCTCCAACCCATAACTATACTATAATTTTTTCTAATCATTAGTAATGAAAAATATTATTGTCATTAAGCATTTGATTCATTTATATAACCTCTATTTATTAATTATGATAATAATAATAATAATAGTATAATCATTCACTTAAAAGAACAATGACAAAATAATTAGAGTGTATTAACACATGCATTTATAATTATTCAATCACATCTAATTATTATAAAATGTTAAGAACAATATCAATGATCAATTATATCATTAAACTGTTAAAAATTATTTCTACTTTTACTGTTAAGTTTGTGCAACTCAAACTCTTTTGTCCATGATCATCAAATATGTTCTTCTATCTTGTTCATTTTATTCTTTTTTTTTTTTTGAATATTCACATTGTTTATTTTTGTCTTTGTATTTCTAATAAGTGTATATATGTATAAATTATTTGTGGAGGAAGTAATTATTAAAATAATTTTTTTATTTAAGTTATTTCTATTTATGAACATTGGTAGGTGTAAGTACAAGTAGCCAATATTTAAATTAAAAAATTCATTTTATATCTAAAATCTAGATTATAAAACCAAAAACTATAAAGAAAAAAACCTCTGAAATTTGAAATCCTTAGAATTTTATTTAAGACACTTAATTTCTATATATTATCGGAGTTACTGCAAGTAGCATTCAATTTTTTTTTTTTTAATGAGACAGTTAGCATTATAAATCATAAATGCTCTTGTTATGGAGTGCTTGGGTTTTAAAATTAGTATGCCATCCAATTATTTTTATAAATTAAATTTTATTAATTATTAATAAAAAAAATTTAAATCATTAAATTTATTATATTTTATAAATTAAATTATAAAATTTAAAATTTTAATGACCAGATAAAATTTTGTTGCAATTTTCTCCAATTAAATAAGAAACTTTTTTCAGCGCAATCTTGTTAAGAAAATATAAGCATTTACACTGAAAGTCATCTCCATTTATAGAAGAACATTTTGTGACTGTTTAATAAAACAATTTTTGTGGAACTAAAAAATTGGATCTTATTTTACAGGAAAATTTCATTTGGCAAAATAGATTTCAGTGCATTCTTTCTTTCATGAGACGTTGAGAGTTCTCTTGGGCTTAAAGCTTACGGCATATATACCACACCACAAGGCTTTGGTCCATTCCGGTCCCCAATCTTTTAACATACTGTCTCCTGGAATATTCAATGATGAATCCGAAGTTTCCTTCGAATCCAAGCAACCAAAGCAACATACAGGATAACCTAAACTTAGTTATCACTAGAAATTGATATAAAACCATAACATCCTGCAATGGCATCTTTATCATCTCAATAAAACTGGCTAGAATCATAAAAACACGAGCTGCTCTATCAGTGCAAGTTGAGGCGATAGCATACTAAATCTGGAGACCTTTAGAGCAGGGAATATAATTTCCATTGCCCATTAGATCACACATATGTACACATTGTATCAGAATAATTACGACTGAGAAATATAAAAGACCCAAAAACAAAAAAAAAAGAAATAAAAAAAACCTTTGCTTTACCACCACCCTGCAATGCTTATCCTATGACTGCTACATTAAGGGCACAGCCCGACTGGATGGAGCATTGCATTAAACTTGCTCATCATCTCCGCAAAATGCGTAGAGCTTCTTATGAGCAGGAAATCCACATTCGCATCTACAAAAAGGTAGAGACATCTGCACCAGGAGAAAAAAAGGGTCACAAGCCCGGCGTGAAAGCTAGCTTGAATAAAATAACAAAAAACTATAGATGTCTTCGGGATTTAAATATTTGGGCACAATTAGCGAGTTTCCTGCTCTGCTAAGACCAGACAACCGGTAAAGAAAGAATATATTAATATTCTACCCAGCCATATGCCAAAGAAAGCACGTCAAAATGACTTCAGTTACATGGTAAATCTGCAACAGACATACTTCAGCTCTGCCACAGTAACAATCCAGATTATAACAAACACTAAAAGAGCTTAAAACTATCCCTTCCAGAAAAGTATGAAACAAAAGAACCTTTACAAAGCATATTCTGATTTGAAATAGAATGAAGCAGCTTTTAACTATAATTAAGTTCGTGTTGAAGCATTTCTGCATTTATATGGCCAAATAATGCTTGGAAACACAGTTTAAAGGTCAAACTATCAAAGCAGCATTGGAACAGAAATCAGCAGATTAGATAAGACAGCAAAACCGAAATTAGATTACCAATGTCCACTAAATTTTATATGAACAATCTATCATAGAGGCTCAGACAAACGAATTATGACTTCCTTTTTAGGCTAAGTGACAGATGACAACTCTACTTAATGAGAAAAACCCAATGAAAACAGTTCACGGGTAAAAGGAAAGTTTCCATATGGATTCAAAGAAGCAGGGAGCACAAAAGATATCATCATTCAAACTGAATCTAGGTTCACAAATTACAACATTAAGCAAGATACTGGTTCTACATGCACTATCTATTCTCATGTCTAAAATTTCAACAATGTTTGATATTAACCTTGCAACAATTAAGGGGAGGAAAAAGCTGTTGAGCCAAAATAAGCATTTCGGCAACTCACCTACAGCACCCACCTTTTCTATTAGGTTTGAATGTTTGAGTTAAAAACTTTGGCCATGCCTAAGAGTCAAATTATGACCTGTGAACCTTAAAACATGGAAAGTTCTTACCATTCAATATTCCATACAAAAATAGTTTTAAAATCGCCCCCTTAGAAAGTTTTTTTTTTTAAAAAAAAAATAGGAGCAAACTTCTGCATAAATTTCAGACATTAACCATATCTACTCAGTACCAAAATAATTTCTACTCCAAAATCAGCCCAGCACAAACTCCATACATGTCCTATGTCAATGAACAACAAACAAAGAATTGAGTCATCAAACTGGATTACCACAATAGAAATTTGCTCTTTTTAAAACAAACAAGCCACTGGAAAACTTTTCTATAATAAGATCAATGAGTAAGTTTGAATAAGAACAATGACAACTGTCAAATTGAAAAGGAAGGAATAACAGTAGATAACAGGGTTTATTTATTAAAGACTCAACTTTAGGGAAAGTGAAACCATATTCAACTTAAGTAACTAGAACATAATATTACTAAGCGTTTATGGTTTGAAGATCTCTTCAGTCCTTGGTTCAAAGATTTTTTTAAATAGTTTTAATGATTGTAAAAGTAATCAAAGACAATTCTATTATAAAAATAACAAAACTTACAAAATTGTTTCTGTTAAAAATAAAAGTAACAAATCTTACAAAACTATTTCCTCCTTCAAAAGGAAAAAGTGAACTATATTGTAAAAGAATCAATCATCTCAAAAGCTTAAGTTGTTGGGAGTAGATCCATTTCATTTTATATATCTAACATGCCCCTTCATACAAAAGCTTCTTTTTAGGCTTTAAATGTAGACAACTTTTTAATTTGGGTAGCAGTAAGGATTAAACTATTGACCTTTTAGTCATAGAAGCTTTGATATTATGTAAAGAAACTAATCATCTCAAAAACTTAAGTTGTTAAGTGTAGGTCCATTTCATTTTATATTTCTAACATATACCAACACATAAATGAGAATACCCACATAAACAACCTTTATGCATTTTGGAAATACACGAACAAGTGAAACACTTACGATACCACATAACAACAAAAGCAATAATAACCATACCTTAATTAGTAAGAAATGGTTATCCCAGCCATCATATTTTGTTTGACATCACAAACTTTGCTTTCTTCTCAGCAGGCTTAAGAATTTGGAAGGAGCACATCAAATTTTCGTCCACACTCATCATAGCACCAGCATTGTCAAATTCCCCACAGTAGTTTGGAGCTGAAAATATTGTAACAAGTTGCCTGTCGGCAAAGAACTCATAACCATCCTCCACAACCTATACCAAAATTACAATGTCAGTTTCAAGATTTTTTACTTGAGGAAGAGGGACAAATGAAAGGGAGAAGCCAAAAAACCAGGGAATGACCTGATGAGCACGACAGATAAGGTCCAAGTCATGCTTTGTTAAAAATTCAGCCACCTTGTCAGGGCCAAAGGTGTATGAGACTCCTCTATCATTCATACCCCATCCCTTTACATCTCTACCTGGATCTGACCAAAGCAAATCACAAAGTAAGCCAGTATCTGGAACAGCAGTTGGACGGGGTAGATTTCTGATTTGATCCAAATTTGTGAGGTCAGGGGAAAGACCACCATGCATGCACAATATTTTGTCATCAATAAGAGCTGCCACAGGAAGGCAGTTAAAACAGTCTGTAAAAGATTTCCAAAGCCTCACATTAAACCTCCGCTTACATTCATCATAAAATCCATATATTCTATTGATGGAAGCACATTCATGATTGCCTCTCAAAAGGAAAAAGTTCTCTGGATATTTGATCTTGTAGGCAAGCAAAAGGCAAATAGTTTCTAAGCTTTGCTTCCCACGATCCACATAGTCTCCTAAAAAAAGATAATTGGCACTAGGAGGGAAACCTCCATATTCAAAGAGCCTTAGTAAGTCACTGTACTGCCCATGAATGTCACCTGAAAAAGCAGAGACAATTTTAAATCATGCCAGAAACTACAGGCAAAACAAACACCTAATAAACTTAAGAACTCAGCACTGAGCACTCTACAACATAATATGCCAAAAGAAAGGCAAATCAGAAACATGATTCATTATTTCAGTTAGAAAATTTCAATCATAACTCAAAGACTAAAGTACTCACATTTTATGCTGATAACTATAACAAAGACTAAGTTAAGTTTCTGGCAACATGGGAAGTGTTTAAAGAACAAGATGGCCTGACATAGAACATTGGTTATATTAGTTAGTTGATATTTAGTTGCCTTTCAACCACTGTCCCCAACGCTGAAAGAAGATACCACCAGCCCCATGCCAGAAAGTATTAAATATTAAGAAAAAAAGTCAATAGACATCCTGACATCCTCCAGAGTTCAGACGCCCTTTCAAGGAATGTCAATTTTTAGATGGGCAGCTGTCCTACATGCAAGCATGCATTGCTATTAATTTGCAGAAGGTGAAAAAACCGAACAGAAGATATATGTGCAGGATGTCAACAAAAATAACGGTGTTAGAAGTGTATAACTTGACTGCTGAAAAAACGTTGAGGCAAAATAAAGTTGCATTTATGCATTATCAACAGACAAATTTCTGTGTACAATACGATGTAGGAGTTTTGACTTGTTTCTATGTATAAGAGAACTAGACAAGCGTGACAAAATAAAGATTATAGACACCAATGACGTAACAAGTAATTGTATACATCAAAATTCCTCCCTTCATGCAGTCAAGATGCAATGTCAGTATTTAGCTCCTCCCCCTCCGCTCCTCCCAATTTCACTACTAACGTGGACACCCTATAAGTAACCTCAAAAGAACAAAAGCTGGAATCCACATTTATCAATCAAGTCGTCCACTCTCTTACAATGTCCCATCAGAAAGTGCTATTTTGAAACTGAAATTTAGGCAATCTTCGAACCCTTTTAGCTCTAACAATAAATTTTGAAATGTTATAACAATCTGAACTTTTATACTGCACCGTTAGAGGGGAACAACCCAGCTATACACATTAATCCAAAAATAGCATTTTTATTCCAAAAAGAACTAAAACACAGCAGTAAAGAACTAAGAATCAGAAAATGAACAACTGGATGAAAAGCATATGCATGAAAGGTACCACAAATCTTGATGGGGGCTTCGAGTTCGAGCAAATTGGGCTGCTGAACAAAGATATCCCTGGAAGCAACACAGAGCTGCTTGATCTCGGTCTCAGAGAGCTGAACCTGCTTTCCTGGTCTGGCTAATCGGACCTCTGTGAGCCGTCTGATAATATCATCGAGTATGGCGTGGTCAATACCTCCTTGCCCTTGTGTGGTCATCGGATCCCGCTCTCAAAGACTGCGTTTTTCACCAAGAAAATCAAAGGGGGAAGAGACCCATTTCAGATATTTAAAATGGGGAAGAGTTTTTTCGGGGAGTACCTTTTTTTCGCTCTTCTCTTGGCGGTCTCCCAGTGTCTCGTTTGGTCTGGAGTCTGGACAATTTTCTCAGATGAATATACTTTTTCTTTATATAATTATAAAAGTTATTATCTCGGAAGTCAAGTACAAAGTGGGAAAGAGTTTGGGGCGGCAGAGGCGCCTGTACTATCTGAAAGGTGGATTACCTGAACGGTGTCGTTATGTAGAGAATGAGAGGTATTGCATTTTTACAGTCAAACGACGTCGTACGCTTTTCAGTCTGAATGCTTTTTTTCTTTTTTGGTAGAAATTCTGAATGCTTTTTTGTCCCCTCCAATATACAAAGTTAAATTTTGTGCACAACATTTGATTACCATTGTCATATTTTTATTTTTATATAATTTTTATTTAATAAAATCTAAATTATTACATTTTATAAAATAAATTATAAAATTAAATACATCTACAATTATTTCAGTTGTTATAAGAATTGCGTGATAGTTTTTATGTAAAAATAATTTTTTTAAAAAAGTAATAATTTTACTTAAAAATATTATTATTAGCTTATAAAATATTTGTCAATTTTTTGAATTCTTAAATTTATTAAATTTTATAATAAAATTTAATAAATTTAATTATTTAAATATTTAAATAAAATTTTTATATATTTTAATTTATGAAAATAATACCACTTTTACAATTTCATTTGACCTTATTTTTGATTGTTAATAATTAAATTTGACAAAACAATTAAAAACAACTAAGCAGATGCTTAGAGTTAGAGGACCGCAACAAATTTAGCCACTGCAGCATGGACTATGCTATTGCGAATTGGATAGACTAAGACTCACTCCCAAATTCCAATCAAAGCTTCAAAATGCAATTTTGTAAAAAAAATGGTTTGCTTTCTGTCCAGTCCTCTGTCAAGTGTCAACTCACCAAGTTTTCAGTGTCGGGTGGGTTCATAATGCTTTACACGACTTGTATAATTGTGAGCCACAAAACCTTGCTCACTATACCTAACACTAAAGATCCCAACACGCCAATCAAGCGTAGGCTTTTTGTTTGATAGGAGCTAATCTTCCAAAGTGGGCCACTCTCACTTTGTTTAGATTCCACGTTTTAGGCTTGTTACGGGCTATTTATATGGGTCTATGTTTTGATAAATAAAAATTTTATATAAATTATATAAAAAATTTTAAATTATTAAATTAATTAAATTTTATAATAATTTTTATAAATTTATTTTTATAAAATTTATATATATATATATATATATGTGTGTTAGTGAAAATAGAATTTCCCTGTTAGTATTCTTTGATTCCCCTCTCCTCAACTTTAGCTATTTCCAAGACTGACTTCAGTTTTAATTTCATCTTCCAGCACCAATGAAATTAAATTTTTTTTTCAATATAAAATGTCACATAATTATAATAATAATAATTTTATACATCTACATATAATCTATACTCATTTTTCTCTCTGCCGTTTCATTTGACCTATAGCTAATTAATCTCTACAATTATCTTGATCAGACTACATTTTGTATCATAGAAGTGAAATAAAAAATTATAAAATATAAATAATAACTTTTTTACATTTATTGTATTATAATTTATTAACAAATGGACAGTTATAATATTTTCTACATTAAATTAAATATAAATTTTAAATACTTTATTTTTAATACATAAAATAAAAATAATATTTTATATAACTATAATAATAAAATCTTAGTCCTTACAATGTACAATTATAAACTAATAATATTTCAATTTATATAATAATTTTACATTTCTACATGTAATCTAAATTGATTATTCTCTCTTCTCTGCCGCTTGATTTGACCTACAGCTAATTAATCTCTACAATTATCTTGACCAGATTCCAGTTCTGATTCTCTGAAAACTGAATTTTCTAAGAGCTTTTTAAGCCAAATACAAACACCAACCAACCCCGGCCATTATTTCTTAGCATTTTTCTACATCCACCTGTCCTCCCATCAGCATAGATGACATATACAAAACCATCAATGATAAGAATATGTTGATGTGATTTTTTTGGGGGGGATACCGTTTGTGATCTCTCCACGTGGCATGAAATTTAGGAATGTCGCCTGTGAGTGCTGATATTTATTCACAGTCCTTTTCTCACTGTATTTGTATTTTTTTTATCTTAATATTTAAAATCAATTAATACGAGAAAAATAGATAAAATTAAGAGAATTAAAAAATTTGTGAGAAAAAAAAATGTGACTTATGAATGAGGATAACTTTTATTTTCTTATTTTTTTAAAGTTATCAAAATTGAAGAATTTTGATGGAATACAAATTGTATTCCCCCAGTACATTATAATCTTCCTTTCTTAATGATGACTTAATTATTGTTTGTTTTCACCATCTTCGTTTGTGTAAACCCTAGCGTCATTTTCTTCCCTTCCTTTCTTATGCCGGCAAAGTGGCATCATAACAACTACTTTTGCCACCTTGATCTCAATCTTTGCACAACTTCTGCCTTGTTCTTGTAGTTGATTTATATAGCTACTTCTTCGGTCGTCTTTTCAGAGTATATAGAAAAATATTTTTTTCTTTACATGACGGAATGGTATACATCATAAAGAATTTAATAAATGATTGGAAATATCAATTTTAGCCTAAATCAACTAATCGTCCAAACTGTTTTAAAAAAAATTAAGGATTAAATTAAAAAAGTTTCAGCTCAAAAAAAATTTAAGCCTTTTTTGGCTTTGCCCAGATTGGCAGTTGGCTTAGTTGATCCCAAGCTAACCTGTCAATTTTTTTTTTTTTTGGAAAATGAAGAATCTTGGAAATAAAGATTAATAACCATTATATAGTATTAGAATTAAAATCAAAATAATATAATGAAAAAAATTGTTCTTAATGAATAAAAAATTTTATAAGTTTATAATTATTTTAATAATTTAAAATTTTTAAATATAAAAATTTATATTAATTTATAATTTAAGTTTAAGTTAAAATTTAAGTTTGTATTTAAATTTAAGTTTAGATTTAAGATTTGATTTATGTTTAGGTTTAGGATCATGGCTAGCTTGTCTAATTGCCAATCTTATAGGGTTACGCTTAGGTTCAAAATTTTTTTTACCTGAATCAAATAGGCTTGAAATCAAATCAAGTTGACCCATTTGACAGCTCTGTATATGATGCACATTTTAGGCTTACTAGGTATGAATAAGAATAGTTGTAACTCATGTGACTAAGTATCAAACATCCCACAATATGGTTTTACATTTGTTGACTTTGAAGATGTTGTAAGAGAACCACCAAACACTCAATATTTACTGGGTAGTGAAATAATATACCAACATATCATTACCATCATCATGTAAATATGTTAATTAATTGTCTTACTTTGTATTTGCAAATGTTATTAGACTATTGTCCAGAATTGGTGAGGCTCGGGAGCACTTGGTGGCTGGGAGAGAGGCAAAGATGGTTGTGTTGAAGTTTGATAATCTTAGGTCATTTTTTCTACCACTCTTTTGAATCTATCTTGCTTCAATTCATATGCAAAATAAAAGACCTTCTACTGTTGTTCTTATTTCCTAATACATTTCCTAACTGCATTTACAATTTCCTGGGATGGCTTGCCATAACTTGTTAAACTACTCAACCGTAACCCTATTATATTTTAGTATTACACTACATTCATAACTAGTAACATCTCCCCCACTCTAATTAATAGTTATTACTCTGCATTCATAACCCACCACCACCACTACTTTTTCATTTGGTAGTGCAAGAGAAGGCAAAGATCAATATTGACTTCAATGGACTCTTTCCAAATCACTTGATCCCATCCCACTTTTCACTTTTAGAGGTAGAACCACAATTCATCAAACCAACTTCTTGAGAAGCCATTCTACAGAAGGGCCTCCATTCTTAGAGTTCAAACTTTCCCCACCTTGTCTTTCTTACACTACCCTTTATCGTAGCTTTTAAAATACTCCTATTTCCTCTCCTCCCCACGCTTATTCCCCAGCCACCACCACCAAGCTTGTTGATTTTCTAGACCCCAAGACTTGCACGTACCACTGTCTCTTCTATTCTTTGGAAAGATAACTAAATTCTTGCCATTGCCTTGTCCAAATAGTTAGTCTACATAGGCTCCGATTCTTAAGGTTTGGAAGATTCCAAAGTTCACAGAGTGTGGGCAACTAAAGACCAAGGCTTGCAAGGTGGTGGCACTTGAGGTGTCCAATGACACTATTTCTACAACCTATGGTAATGGCAAGATTAAGGCATGAAGGAGAAGATGGAATGATAAGGTGTTGACACATGTTTGATTAGGTACTATCCGAAAGAAAGTTGGGTATGTTCGAAGCACTATTCATTTTGGTATTAGAATGGATGTGGATACATTTTGGTTATGCAATTTTGGACTTAACTGCTTTACATTTTCGAAAATCATCTAGAACCAATTGCTTAATTTTAGAAATCACAAGGACCTAATTGCTTTATTTTATACACTATGGGATGCAAATGTGCATTTAATCCAAAAAGTTTAAAGGTTGCAACCTAGTCATATGATATTCACACGATTGCCGTACAAGTCATGTAATATCACGTAATGCCACGTCATTACAAGAGTTTGCATGCCAGCACATTTTTAGCTAGTGTAATTGGCAATTAGTGATTCACCCAATTGCCGCCATCCTTGAATTTCTTTTATGACATTGTTCAAATTAAAAAAAAAAAATGAAAGACTCAATTGATTTATTTTAAAAACTACAAAGATCAAATGTGCAACAAAATTTAAATTTTTTGCACTTATGCTTCACCCTTTTATTGTAATCAATATAATTTTATATTTGATTACAATTTTAAAAATAATTCTTCCATTTTTACAATGTAATTTAAATAATTTAATTTATTAAATTTTATAAATTAAATTATAAAACTCAACAAATTTTGATAGTCATTACACTTTGTTATAAGGATTGTATGAAAGCGATTGAGTGAGAGTAATATTTTTTCTTTAAAAATGATAGGATCACTTAAGGGGACTATTAATAGTTCACAAATATATATAAACTATTAAATTAATTGAGATTTATAATTTAGTTTGTAAGATTTAATAAAATTAATTATTTAAATTTTTTTATGTAAAATTTTTATAAATTTTAATTTATAAAAATAAGGAGACTCTTTCAATTTTATTTGATCATTTTATTGATACCTTATCTGATTATATTTTTGTTTGCTGATAACTCAAATTTGGTAGAACAATTAAAAAAACCACGTAGATGGTTAGACAAGTGCAACAAATTCGGCCATTGCAGCATAGACTTTGCCATATATTCTGTATTTGATAGATTAAGACTCACAATCAAAGCTTGAAATGCAATTTTCGTAATAAAAGGCTTATTTTCTGTGTCCTCTGTCAACTCACCAAGTTTTCAGTGTCTGATAGGTTCATAATGCTTTACACGACTTGCATAACTGTAAGCCACAAAACCTTGCTCACAGTACCTAACACTAAAGATCACAATGTACGAATCTTTAAACATAGGCCCTTTGTTTGATTGGAGCTAATTAATCTTCCAGACAGTCTTATTTTGTTAAGATTCCAAGTTTAAGATTTGCTAGTGGCTATTAGTATGGGTCCCTTTATTTAAAAATAATATAAATAAAAATCTCATAAAAATATCATTTAAAAATATTTAAATTAATATTAAATTTATTAAACATTATAAATTATAAAATCTAATAGATCAAATAATTTTACTTTTCTTTTGTTATATTTTTGTATACGAGTGGAAATAAACTTTTTTCTTATTAGTATTCTTTGATTCTTCTTCCCTCAGCTTTAATTAGCTATTTCCAAGACTATCTTCAGCTTCAATTTCAACTTCAAGCACCAATGCAATTAACTTTTCTTTTTGATATAAATTTTAACATAATTATAATTTAGCTCAGTTAAATATTTATAGTTTAGCCTGAGTTGAAACTTTTTTTCTACTTTTGTCACTGCAATAATATTTAAAATTTAGATCAAACTATAATTTTTCATATCTACATGTAATCTAAATTGATTAATCTCTCTTCTCTGCCACTTTATTTGCCTATAGCTAATTAATTACCACAATTATCTTTGGCCAGATTACAGTTCTGATTCTCTAAAAACTGAGCTTTCTATGCTTGTCACTATTCATAATTTAAAAGAGCTTGGTAAGCCAAATTCAAAGACCAACCCCAGCCATTATTTCTTAGCATTTTTCTACATCCACCTGTCCTCCCATAAGCATACATGACATATATAAAACCATCAATGTTAAGAATATGTTAATGTGATATTACTTTTTTTTGGGGGAATCCCATTTTTGAGCTCTTCACGTGGCACTAGAATTTCAGAAAGTCGCCTATAAGTTTCAATATTTATTTTAGAGCCCTGTTTTTACTGTATCTAGATTCTTTAGTTTTGGTGTTTGATGTCAATGATTACAGTAAAAGATAAATTAATAAAATTAAGAGAATTAAAAAATAAAAAAAAATGTAATTTACAAATAGAGAGGCTTCCTTTCATTTCTTTTGGCAAGGTGGATGGAGCCACTATATATATAAGTATATAATATACTTTTGGCAAACAGTCTTCCATCTAGTACCACATCCATTAAATGCCATATGAGTTTAAACTTTAAGGGCAACCTTTGACCTCAGGAGATTTTCTAAATGGAATTTCATCATACAAATAATAAAATTCTCTGTTTATATTTTTTTATCAAATTATTAGATATAAAGTGGGTGTTGGGAAAACAACCTAAAAGACATATAAACTTCTTGAAAAGAAGATTCTGCCAAAGTTGATTGCTTTAGGAATTTCCAGCTAAGCTGATTCTTTAAACAAAACCAGCTCTTGTTTTTTAAGTCTTGTTTTACCTCAGTTTTTTTTATTATTATTATTTTTCTTTGTGTTGGGATATGAATATTTTGCAGGCTCCTTTTCCGTTCTCGGCTCCGTGGACAAAGCAAAATTCTTACAACTAAAGCATAAAGTCAAAAAGGATTGACGCCTATTATTTGCATCTCCATGTCAGCTAGATCGATGGAACTGCAATGGTAAGCTGTATCAAAGGAATTGCTATGGCATGTCATATTGTTAAATATATTAACTAGGAATAGTGTTAGTGCTCTGCGCAGGACAACACCCATGTAGAGTGCAAGTCTATACAGTATAACTGACGCAGATTTTATAAAAACGAAAAAGAAAGAAAGACATGAGAAAATTAAACTGATTATGAGATTGTCACGATCAATTTTTATATATAATATAGAATCGGAAAATAGATTAGGGTGGTTTGTATTTGATTGCCACTGATAAATTGTCTAGCAAATTTCGCTTATTTAACCACCAGGTAAGAAAATTATTGCTCATTATTCAGTGACTTGTTGATCAAATTCAATTAGTCCAGCTGAGCTCATTTTCATTTTCAAGGAGACTTCATAATTCATCAAATTCAAAAGCTGGTATTATCAAATTGCACGTAATCATTTTTTGTGATGAGTATTTAATTGTCTGGTACTGTCATTTTGTCCGAACACTATAAGTAGTTGTAGCGATCATAGCAATGGCATTTTAAATGTAACATTCAAATCTTCTCTGATTAACAAAAAGATGGTTTTTGATAACGTCAATCCTGTACTTGCCCAACTTTATTAACCTTTGATTAATTAGACATGTAAATCCCTTTGTACGAGTTGCTATGACAAATTGAGCCAATTCAATGTAAACCAATATACGCACATGTAAAATCACTCTTTCTCTCTCACAGTAATCCAAGCAAATACAAACGCATAGAGTCATGTTATTTTTAAGCACTTCATGTGTATTGAAGTTACAAATCTCCAAAATGTTATGTAGTATTTTGAGGGACATGTGAAAGAACGTATTAAAGCTATGCACGTTAGATGTGTAACTCTATCATTTTTCAACACACACATGCTTCTGTACCTGCGTCCTCCATCAGTCTCACTATCTAACTTTTGCTCGTGAAAGTTAATACAAACCGTAGAGTAGAATACTACCAATCAAAAGTTTCCTTAGAAAGATCAATGCTTGTTGTGCGGATACAGGCATGTATTATTCATTGATATGTCAGTTTTGTAATAAAAATTTTATGTAACTCTCATACAAGTTTTATATTTGATACAGATACAGATACATCGTTAATGAAATTTTGGGTCTTCATAGATCAATGCTTGGTCGTCAAATAGTTATGTTCAATGGTTTCATATCAGAAAAAAGGTCAAAATGAGCAGCAACAGTGAGCAATTCTGAAGAAAAAGAGAAGAGAACTAATTACAGTTGTCAGGTTGCTGCCGAGCATCTTTCAAAGCATTATTAATTGGCCATGGATTGATATCTTACTTTCATCACCTGTAGCAACTAGCTTCTCTGGAAGTTTTAGAGATGCGGCCACTCTACCTGAAATAAATTGAGTAGAGAAAGGTATCTTCAAGGTGCTTTCCAACATGTGGTCTGACTCAGGAAATATGCCTTTCCAGTTTGGTAAATCTAAAGATAAGATTTGAGAATGAAATCGCTTTTCTTGTTCCTTTTGTTTTCTTTAAATATGCATGTATATGCACTTTTCTGGCGAGCGACTGGAGAAGGCTAAAGGCTGCCACAGCAGAAGTCTCCAATGGTATGCTTCACAACTTTAGGTCACATGACTAATTTATAAGCACGAACAAACACAGCTTGAAGCAGCAGAGATCCACTACAGAGATCAAAGACAGATATCTACTTTATCTTCATGCAACATAGGTGCTTTATATTGAAGCTAAAGATCATGACATTTTTCTATTATAAAACCAGGCCTATCATCTGTATTGTACACTGTATTAGCGAAGCATCTTTTACTTTGTTGTCTAATTATGAAATTCCGGAGGAAAAGAAAAAGATATTCTCCTAAGATTATGTAAGTCTAAAAAAGAATATTTTTTTTATTCTTACATTTTTATTCCCATATAATTTTCATTTCAAAAATTTAGACTATAAACTTTGCTGGGTTCCACTGGTTATTAAACTTTGGGATTCAGCTAATTCAACTGTTTTTATATCAAATGTGAATATTTTGTGTTCACTCCTGGTGTGAAAACAACTTTTTCCAATAAAGAATATTAGGCTAAGTGTACTATAAAAATTCAGTCACTTAATCATTTTGCAGGAATGTACTTTGTGTTACATGTATTGTATGTAAAAAAGAAAGGCTGTACCATTGGCTGGGTGAAATGTTGCTAGACTATATGTTACCAGTGTCCAATTATTTGGCAATGAATCAAGCTGCTGCCAATATGATGATATAAAATTGAAAAGCCAGGTTCATACACAACCAGAAAAGGAAGGTGGCATGGCTGTAAAATGCTTTTTTCTTTAAGTGCTTTTGAAGCTCCTAGTTTTCAGTGTCCCTTCTACAAATTTAAAATGATGATCACCTTTCTAATGGGTTAGAAGGCTTTTTCTTTTCTTCCAATTTTCTTCTTCTTTCCATCTTTTGCAGTTGCTATAACAGATGAAGCTGATATATTTACTTTTCAGGAAAATAGTTATATTTAAACCTGCAAAGATTCTTTACCAACAAATTGGATTGAAAGCTACATCTGAGTTTTATGGATTATCTGTTCTTTCCATCTTAGCATTGGAATTTATCTTCTTGAAACCTTCGAAGTATGAAACAACTCGAAGACTTCCATCAGTTATAGGCATTTCTCGGCCGTCCAAACTTTGGATAATTTCTGTTTCTGTCAACCCTTCAAATGGCCACTTTGCTTCGGACCTTTGGCATTAACATGTAAGTAAAAACAGAACTAAAACAGCCACAATTGACAACTTTCAATTGATCTTCTTCAAGAATTTTCCCCTTTTGGTTATTAATTTCTTAATGAAGATGGGGCTATCTTCCCATTAGAAAATGCATGCCTAAGTAACTAAAGGTTGATTCCCTCTGTGTGTTAACTGTGTCTGCTGAAGAAAACCTTTGTTTATTGCTTGTCATGGCAAATGGATGACATCAAAAGGACAAAGGGTTTGCTTTGGTGGAAGGAATAAAAGGATGACAATATCTATTCGCAGCCTAGGTTGGAATTTGAAAAAGAAATGTAGGCAATCAGTCTTTTCCTAAACATGTAAACTTGTCAAACACACTGTTACTATATTTGTATGTATACATGATTGAAATTTATAAAAATTTATTTAAAATATAAATTATTAAATTTATTACATCCATAATATAATTTATAAGATTTAATAGATTTAATATTATGTTTGAGAACTATATTATGTTTGACATCATATCATTTATTTATTGTTTTTTGAGAACTAATGAATTTATGAAATTAAGGCCATTTGTAGTACATATATAGAAGCACTTTGCCTAAAGGGGAAAATGCTTCTAATAGATATACTTTATATATATTTCATTTTTTCGGTAATCAACTTCAAATCTTATAGCTCCAAGGTAGAATATGTATTTACAAAAATGCAGAAAATATGTATTAATCAAAGGAAGAATCTCTTGATTTTAAATTGTTTTATCTTTTTTATTTTTATTATCTAATATTAGGTTGGATTTGAATGGAGGTTATGGATTCAAATTATGAGGGCAATTCGCATATAAAAAAAATAAGAAAATTGTAGATTTCGTCGATATTCTCTTTGTTGGTATAGTAATTAAGATGTAGTATTATAGTATTTATTTTCTTTAAAAGAAATTATTCTATCGATTTAAAAGTAAAATTATCCCACTAATAAATGTTGCAAAAAAAAAAATCTAAGATTTAGAATTCAAATCATATGCAATCTCTATCTAATTTGTGTAATTATTATCATCCTATAATCCTGTTTTCCTACCTATAGAAAATCCTTTCAAAATTTAATGTGTAATTCAATAAATTTAGTGGTTTAAAAATTTTAAATAAATATTTAATAAATTTTAAATTATGAAAATAAAAAAATTACTCTCAGTTTATTAAAAATTTTATAATAACTTAATGTTTCTCTCTCATCCTATATTGTAAGCTTATGAGCAAATTTTACTAGCCATTTTTTTCTTTTTTTGGTTGGCTTTGTTGGCTAAGTTTTACTAGCCATTTGTTTGCTCATAATGATTCTCTGCAGCCAGATACGGAAAACAACATCCATGCAGAACAGTTGTTGACTCTGATAAGTGATAACAGAAACCATGGAGTGCCCAGTTGAAGAATATAAAAGGACCGTTTGATTTGAACTCGGAAGAAAACCCTGTCTTTTCACTTGGAAAATTCGGTTCCACATTCAAACCAGAAAGCAGGAAAGAGAAGAGAAAATTTTTGAACCAGTTACTTCAGCTCCATGCGTGCAAACACAGCACTTTTCTTTTTTTCTTTTCCCCTCTCTCTCTCTCTCTCACTATATCCATCTTTTGATTCTCGGCAATCCACCGTTACTTAATATTCTCCCCTTCAGCAGATTCCCTTCCCGCCTACCCAGAGCCTATCTTTCTTTCTGCCATTCCCTACTTTCTCTTCATTGCTTTCCAAGCCAAGAATCTCTCTCTCTACCCCTTCCTCTTAGATTCCTCTCCTTCCTCTTCCTCTTTCTATCTCTCTTTTTTCAACCACTATTAACGATGTTCAACCCCCCTCGTTCTCCCACTCCTTCTCTCTCTCCAACGCCTTCCTTTCTTCCTCTGTCATTTTCATTTCTCGGGCTCCCTTTGCGTTCCCTCGGTTCGGACAATTGGCGAAATCTGTACATAAGGTTTCCATCGTTATGGCTCCTCCTTCTGATGTCAATCATCTTTCTCATCCGTGTATATATGGTATATCTTCTCTGTTCTTCTTCCTCTTTTAGTCTTCTAATCAAAATTAATGGTTTATGTATGTACATAGCTTTTAATTCTGTGAAAACAAGCATGGCTCAAATAGCTTTTGCAGTATCAAAATGAGCAATTCAAGTTATTTTTTTAACTTCGGAATTTTTGTTGTTGTTAATTTTATCATATGGGTATTCTAGTAGTTTCTCAATTCTCAATTTACTTCATATATGATCTCAAATGATTATCTGAAACATATTAAAAATGCACTTTGAAGCTGTTCTTTGAAGTTATTTCATCACATGGGTATTCTTTAAGTTTCTTAGTTGACTTAATATATGATTGTAAAACTCAATATTACTGAGTTTATATTAGCAAATTCCATTTCTTAATTTTATGATTTAATAGTTTCAATTTTAATTATTTTTCGTGGGGTCCGTGTTGAAATTTTGGTGGTGAGCAGGGGACTTCGTTTCCTCATATAAAGAGAGAAAGTCAGGTTTTATGAAATGGTTTAGCCAGCTTTTTAAAGTTGGGTCCAATTTTAATTATTTTTTGTGGGGTCTGTGTTGAAATTTTGGTGGTGAGCAGGGGACTTCGTTTCCTCATATACAGAGAGAAAGTCAGGTTTTATGAAATGGTTTAGCAAGCTTTTTAAAGTTGGGTCCAGCCGAGGAAGGGGAGGTCGTCATCTGCAGCCGCCTGCCGAGGAAAACATGAACTGGCGTATTCCAGCTGGATCATTGGTAAATAGCAGCACTGACTTTCTGTTTTGTCTTAGTGATAACGTTCTAAGTGAGAACAACAACAATTGCTTTTTTCTTTTTCTTTTTTTGTGAATATCATCATCGCTTAGCTTAAAATAAATAGGATATAAGAAATCAGCGCTATATACGACTTCTGGGCCAAATTCATGGTGATCGTATTTGTCATCAATCAAAAATTTATGGCTCATGAACACTAGAAAGTTGACCTCTTTATTCTTGTTTGGTCCATTACTCCATTTATAAACTCTTGCTAAGGTTGACTTAATACTTGCCTACATCTGAATACAAATTTGAGTTCTACAAACTTATGTTTGTCCCTAGTGATCTTGTTTCACAATGGCTACTTACTCTTACATATTACAATCCCAGTATGTTTGACAACTTCCTAGCACATCTGATGGTTTCATTCTGCCTTTCCATCATTTGTAATGTAATTCTATTAAAATGAGTTTTAGTAAAATAGGTATGCACATTTAATAAACAGAAGATTTTCTTTCATAATTTTATTTAAAAAATGACTTGAAGTATTTAAAGGGGTAGGGATCAGTAATATAAATCTTGGACAGGTAAATTTGGTATGATAATGCAGCAATTCAACTCTAGTTAAATATCTTTGTATATAAGTTAAGATGTCTTGCTCAGAGCTTAATATAACTAACATAGATCTTACCTTGTCTCTTGTATTCTTGCGTATTTTCTTGTCAAGTATAACATATGACTTGCTGCAGCAGCTGTATTATCTAGTACTAAGTGATAGCAAGCATTACATGACTAATTTTTTGAAGCATATGTCGTATGACTCATCAGATTGTTTGTACATAAATAAAAGCAGAAAATTTATTTTATACTTGTAATGTTGTTTGAAATTTCTTTCTTACTTAGTTTATTCAACATTATTTAACAAGTTCTTCAAATACCTTGCTGTGAAAACTGAAGGCCATTATTGAATGACCAGGTTGATGGATTCTCCTACATTTAGGTGGCAACAAAGAAAAGTTTATAACTTGATATGAGATGACCATTTTGAATATTTTTCTCTTTACAAGTTTGATTGTGGTATATAATATTTGTAATAATTGTCTTTTCTCTTCAGGATGACCGTACTAGATCTCAGAAGGAGAAAGACGATTTAGACCAAGCAATTGCACTTTCATTAGCTGAAGATTTAAAAAAACCAAAAGGTAGGTACTGAAATTTTGAGCAATTTCTTTCTCACTAGCTAAGTAGCTAAGATGATATCGTTGATCAAAGATTAAACTATTCTTTCCATTAGCTCATCAAGGATATAGATGGCGAACAGATCCTAATGAAGATTATGCAAAGGCACTTGAAGATAGCCTGAACTCATCTGCATATCCTCCATATGCCCCTGTACCATATTACCCGAGGGGATATAGGTGAAATCTTTGCTCTCCCAAATCCTGTATCTGATATGAGCCTGCCAAGCTTCATGTGTTTTCAATATGGTATAGCAATTATAGTAAAATTTTTCATTGGCTGTTGCTAGTCAAAATCATTCTTTTCTCATTTTTCCTTGCCATTTGATTTCGGAAATTAATAGTTCTCTGTCTTAAAACTTGATAGTCTTCCCAGTTTACTAAAAGGGATGCAAGGCTGGTTTTCTTGTTTGACATAAATTCTGGCATATATTTGTATAGTGTAGGTGTAACATAAAATTTGAAAATGCGTGTCAAGAGAAGTTTTACTATCTTTATCCACATTACTACCCTTATATAATTCAATATTATTGACAAAATACTTTTGATCTTTGCCAAGAATTTTATGGAGATAATGGGCTGTATATTATCAGTATATGATGGTCCTGCTGCATCATTTCCTATTTGTTTTCCTAAGTTTCAAAAGGAATCAGAATATGTTCAGTAACCTTCTAAGCAAAAATTTGAAAGTGAAGTAAATATCAACTTGAAGCATGTGCTGTCATGCAGTTGCCACCTAGTTTCATTCCTTATTCCTGAAAAGTTCCCCTGAAATGGGAGGAAAAAAAAAAAGAAAAGAGAACGACAGATCTACTTTCTTATCTGTGATTTGTTCAATCTGTTCATCTATCTATATATCTATGCATTGGGAAGGGGGAGGGGCTGAAGCTTTTGGTTCCTTTTGCAACTGATTAGATGCATTTTGCTATTGAAAAGCAGAATATGTGGCAGCTGCAACCAAGAGATAGTTCACGGTAATTGTTTGGGATGCATGGGTAGTTATTTTCATCCAGACTGCTTTCGCTGTCACTCTTGTCGTCACCCCATTACTGAACGTGAGGTAGTTTAATTCTTTTTAGATTTAGGGGATGTTGAAATCATCTTTTTGCCTTTTAACACACATTTACAGACACAGCATTCATATATATACTTATATTTAGTATTTCTTTTCAACATTATCACAATTATTAGTTTCTTCAAAATGATGCACATAGGGCTTACAAAAGTATTCATTTTAAATCTCTTGTATCTATCTCTTACTGCTTTTGTTTTGCTGGCACAAGTTTTCTTTGTCAGGGAAGAATCCGTATCACAAGTCCTGTTTTAAAGAGTTGACCCACCCTAAATGTGAAGTTTGTCACCAATTTGTAAGATTAATCTGCTTTGGTTTTATTCAAATTGTATTGCTTTGCGTTTATATTTTTCTTTTCCGAATAAGATTATTAAATTTTGGTTAGTTTCATATTCCCTATAAAGGATCATGGTACTATGTTACTCGCTAATTTGTGGTGCTTCTAACCAAGTATATTGCCGCAGTGTTCGACTTAACAATTGTTCATTTTATTACATCCCTTTCATGTCTGATATAATATAATACAAAAGTTTGCGTGTGTGGGTGTGGATGTGACTGTAGGTGTGGGGATCTGTGTGTGTATTACAACAATATATTATATAATAACTATAGTTTAAGCTTTACATCAGTGGCAAGGGATCTTGACCATATAGTCACGAGTAATAATTCATGAACTTGTAAATATTGTTGAACTGTTGTGTTGTTCAATACATCTCATCATAATATCCTGTTCACTAAGCAGTAGATTGTGGCACTGTTTCGTTCTTACATTATTGCATAACATGATATTAGAAGCTTTTCATTAGTAATTTTTATGTATCAGAAGACTAGCTTTGTAAAAATTCTTTTCCTGTCAATGTGCCTGTCATGTTCACAGATGATGAAGAGTTATATTTACATTTCTGATACTTTATTACACCTTTCAGATTCCTATAAATGCTGCCGGTTTAATTGAGTATAGATGCCACCCATTTTGGTGCCAGAAGTATTGTCCATCTCATGAATATGATAATACTGCTCGCTGCTGTAGTTGTGAGAGATTGGAG
Source organism: Dicorynia guianensis (assembly GCA_037013595.1). Classification (NCBI taxonomy): domain Eukaryota; kingdom Viridiplantae; phylum Streptophyta; class Magnoliopsida; order Fabales; family Fabaceae; genus Dicorynia; species Dicorynia guianensis. The sequence continues at coordinate 13,565,758 of JASUAB010000002.1, read as the reverse complement.
GTACTAATGTAACTGGTGCTCTAGATTTGTAGTTTGTTTCCAAACACACAAGATTTTGCTAACAATCTTCCCTTCCTCCCCCTCATAAATCCCTCTTCTCCTTGTCTTCTCCTCAAGTCTTGGAATGCACAATACTATAGATTGGAAGATGGTCGGAGTTTGTGCTATGAGTGCATGGAATCTGCTATAACAGATACTGGTGAATGTCAGCCTCTATACCATGCTATCAGAGATTATTATGAAGGAATGAATATGAGAATAGATCAACAAATTCCCATGCTTTTGGTTGAGAGGCAAGCCCTCAATGAAGCTATTGTCGGGGAGAAGAATGTAATGAATAATTTATACTTTGTTTCTAGTCAAATAAATAGGGGAATTTTTCTTAATTTAAATTGACTTTTGTCAGGGCTTTCATCACTTGCCAGAGACAAGGGGCTTATGCCTTTCGGAAGAGCAGACTGTCACCAGTGTATGGTTTAAGAGTTGTTGAATTCTAACTTCATCCATTAGAATATGGAAACCTATGTTAATTGTAAGTTGTCATCAGGTACGGTGCTTCCACTAATTTCTAAGTTTCTGTTCTTTCAGATACATAGAAGGCCAAGACTTGGAGGTCACCGACTAATAGGGATGAGAACTCAACCTCAAAAGCTAACTAGGAAATGTGAAGTTACCGCCATTCTTGTTCTCTATGGTCTTCCAAGGTAATAGACAGTGAAAAATTTTGGATTTTGTCCCCCTCCTATTACAGCTGATTCCTCTTTGAATACTAAATTGTGAGTTCCTGCACATAGCTTCTGGAATTCAGAACCTCTCATGGCATTAAGTTGAACAGACTCTGAAAGTCTGAATTAGAAACAACTTCAGTTTTGGTGAAGTATACTGTTCACCATCGCTTAGTTTTGGTTCTACAGCACTTTATTATTAATGACAATGGCAAGCTATTAGTTGGTCTTTTATCCATGGACATTGCTATTTATGTGTTAACTTGGAGTAGTACTAATATGTTTAGAACCCTGCTACATCCACACCTTTTTTTCTACGGAATTCTCACACCCATCTCATTATAGCCATGGCTTTAGGGCTATAATGAGATGGGTGTGAGAATTCCATAAACACTCACACAGCCAATCAATGGCTACAGTGAGATAGGTGTGAGAATTTAGTATAAAAATGGGTGTGGGATGTTTAAGTCATACAAATTGCTTATAGCATTACAAGGGAGGCTGGCAGCTTTTTATGCAAAGAATCAATGTCAGACAATGTTACAATGTGATAATGATCAAACTTTATTTTAGGATGATATTATATTGTGATGAAGATACAGCTCTACGAATTCATTTTTTTTTTTTATTCCCCAGTCTGCTTTTGTTCTGAAATTTTTGTGAAATGCAGACTACTCACAGGTGCTATCCTTGCCCATGAGCTAATGCATGCCTGGTTACGCCTTAAAGGTATAATGTACATGACTCCATTTTGATCCTTTCTTGGGATACAAGTCAGTTTATGTAAATTCCATCATCTTTTTTCTTAAATTAAGCAGGTTACCGTAACCTTGATCCTGTAGTAGAGGAAGGCATCTGTCAGGTTCTCTCTTATATGTGGCTTGAGTCAGAAGTGACGCCGGGCTTTAAAAGTATGCCATCAACATCAGCAGCTCCCTCCTCCTCCTCCTCATCATCATCAAAGAAAGGTGCGAAATCTGAAGTTGAAAATAAACTGGGTGATTTTTTCATGAACCAAATCGTCAATGATTCCTCCCCAGCTTATGGTGCTGGCTTTAGAGCTGCTAATGAAGCAGTCACTAAATATGGTTTACGTTGTACTCTCGAGCATATTCGTTTGACTGGTAATTTCCCACTGTAATAAGAATATATTAAGGACTTTTGGAGTGAACTAAGCATTGGATTAGTTGAAGATGAAAGCTTCGATAGCTCCCCTTTTCACCTTTGCATTATTTGAGCATTACTATCCTAGTTTCATTACTAATTCCAGTTGGAAAGTTCGATTTCTCATGTCACCAAAGCAAATCATACGAGATTTTATTTATAGAAAATATCTCATAGAGGGTGACAAAAAAGGTCTTGAAACTCGGGATTTGATGCCCAACATACATGAGCGCGTCTATTTGTACAAAGTAAAACTTATGCGAAGCTTCCCCTACATTTAAATACAAATTTTTTTAGAACAAAAAGTAAAGTTAAAATGGGAAAATGTGGACAACCTACTTGCAAATTTTACGCATACTATATCATTACTCCCTTCATAAATAGGCAACAAGTGATTTAAACTTGTTCTATCAAATAACCAAAATGTTCATCCATCTCCATGAACTTTGGTTAATGTGGGAACTATCTTAAAAGCTGCGAGTTGCAACAGAATGCCAAGAGTTACTTAAAACAAAGCATTTTATGTGAAGCATCTGAACCTCCAGAAAGGAATAACTGTAGGTTGAAAATCCCATTCAACAGCTCCGATGGACATAGTTCATCTTCTCCCTTAAACGGTGACTTGGTTTCAACTTGGCCAAGACCGAAACCCATTCCACAGAGGAAGTTTCTTTATAGTTCCTAGTTAGTCTTCCATCAATGTTCCGTGAAACAATTTTCCCAGTCCCCAACAAACTTTATGGTTGAATTCTCCTTTTTCCATTTTTTTTGGGGGTGGGGGGAGGAAGCGGGGGAGAGGAATAAAACATAGAGAATACTGCAAGAATACAAGATTAATTACTGCCCAAGATTCTGACAGCAACAATGATATGTATGCTTGAGATCTAATTAAACGTCGACTTTCTGTAGACTGAAAAAATGTATTCCCCCCAGCAGCGTCACAAAATTGACCACCATGAGAACCCATAAAGTAAGATGAGTTTCTATAAAATAATAACAACTCTACCTAACCGACCCTCACCCCCACCCCCAAATATTTTTCGTCAATAACTTTATCCAATGACCTGCAGGCCAGCGTCCGAAGTTGATGGCAGGAACTATGTAGAAGCAATATCGGCTAAAAGCATCTTCAATGTCTCATAGGTCATAAAACAAATACCTACACCTGGTACTACTTTGTAATATTCAGGCAGAATTCCTCTGTAAAGGCCTCGCAAACCTTCTGTCCGGATTATATGACCAAACATACCAAAGAGGCCTGTTGTATACACACGGGCACGCCCACCCACCCCCTCCAATTGCTTCCGCCGCCTTACAAGATCCAAAGGAAACGTTGCTGCATATTATAGAGAACAGATGATAAGAACTACACAAAATTCAAGTTGAAGAGGTTTGATTTACTTTTAAACCTATACTAAATTCATCAAGCTATGAACCATTTTTATTCCACATCATCTGATATGATAAATCCCCTGAATTTTAAACCACATAAAAGATCATGAAGTGAAATTGAAGTCAACTATATTTGATATAGATAAGCCACATACGCATGCACACCAGAGATTCTTACTGTAATAACATTGTCACTGACAAAGATATAGAAATTAACAGGCTATTCATAAAAATATCTCCAGAAACTATAAGAATACCGTGGTACTCTTCTAAACGTGAGGTCCTTTCTCAATAAGAGATTTATAATTGACCAAATAGATCTTACACTTCCAGCATATAAAAAAACTAGGAAAAGATTAAACAAAATTATAAAAACAGTAAGATTAGCAGAAAAAGGAATGAGGAAAGCATGCTTCCTTATCCAAAACATACAAATTGTTCTAGAAGCAAGGCAAAAAAACTTTATGACCCATTTGATAAGTGGGCAATGAGAGTTTCATGTGTTAATACTTTAGATACACGTCGTCAGTACCCATGTTTAAGTTTTTCACACAACAAATCCACAGCTTATACGAAGACTTAGCTCTTTCTCCCAAAGCAAGTGTCAATTTCCTCCTTCATTATAAATTGACAATTTCTTTTACTCATTTACTTTCATCAACTGTTCATATTTATAGGTCATTATTACTACTACTACGATAGTTTAAATTATGCTGAAGTCAACACTATTAAAGTAGGTTTATCCAAAAGGTACTTTTAAATTAAGGAGAACAAACTCCTCAGAAATGCATAGACAAGGCTTGAAGGATTCTGATACCCATCTTAAGGAAGCCTGGTGAGAAGCATTCTTCAAAGAGGACACCTCTCACTTTTGATTACTGGGAATGATATAGGTTCATCGAAGTAATGCCACCCCATGATTGAATCCACTGCATACCTTGGGGAGACATGTCATAGAAAAGTTTGGAAGATGATTGATCACTCTAGCAAAGATCTTTAGACAAAAGTAAAGTTATTGAAACACAGGAAAAGGGTTTTTTTGGGTTTTCCTTACAAATTCTCATTTGCCAGATAAAATAACAACTCCAACCTGGTCTCTGGTTCTAGGGGTCAGTCTGGTTAGATACTTGGTGCAGGAACTGCACCAATAGCTCTTTCTCTGCAACAAAAGCATAGTAAACCACTATACACATTAACTTCTTTCAGATCTTTTAGTTAAGCAAATTTAATAGTTTAACTAAAGGATTCTTAAGTGAATTTGCACATCTAATGAACATTTAATATGGCAGCTCTTGAGTGCCGTGACGCCATATATAGAGATGCAGGAAGATTAATAAAGAAAAAGCAAAGAGATAAAATCTGAATAGGATAATTGTAATAACTAGCAGAAGTAAATTACAAAGTTATACATAAGAAACTATATGGAGTGTGCAATAACTACCACATACAATAAAAATAAAACACACACATCACATGTGTAGATGTTTTTAGAGGCAAGAGCAAACTAAACTGGGAAAAAGAAGCATAATTATTAGGCTTCAGAAGTGCCAATTATCATTATAGCAGGCCTTGGATTCACTCACCTGTTGATGATGCAATGCCTGAAAGACTACCACAGCCCAGACTGACAAGGACAGTTGAATCATTGGGCCTGATACACAAAAAATAATGAGCATTAAGAATATGATAACCATAATATACATTAAACAAGCAAAAATTAGAAGTTGCATAAAACTGCTGAATTAATTTGTGGAATGATTACCTATTTTTTTGCCAAAAAGATCTCAGGGTTTCATACACAGAGAAGCTGATTGCTATACTGGGCCCTACACCCTGCATTAGCACCAGAATTGCAGTTAATCACACAAGGTAATCATCTGTTTCATTTAATATTAATGATGATAGTAACAGCATACCAAGAGTGTAGCTCCAAGTCCCTTATACAGGCCAAATACTCCCTCATCCTTGCTAATAGTCTGTAAAGCATGCCAAATACCTCTGTAGTAGATAACGTTTGTCTGCAGAATTTTAGCATTGCTCAATTAATGAAGAACTAAAATGCAAGTGCAAAGATAATCAATCACCAATTATGCATTAACAGTCTAATCAAAATTAACTAAACATTCCTATTAATAGATGTTCTGATATCAAATATGATTGTTTCAGCTTCACAGTCATGGAAGGCTTCACAGGCACAATATACCGGATGAAAATACTCACTGAAACTAAAACATTGCTGAAGGCTAGATGCATAGGGCACAGGGAAAGAGAAGAAGTGAGGTTGATACCACAGGAATAAATAAAGCACAGACCTTAAGCATTTGATCTTACCTGAGCAGCAAGGCGTGTCCTTACAAGATCCAAGGGATAAGTAGCTGTGGCTGCAGTTATTCCTGCCAAGCCACCACCTACAAAATGTATGCAAAGGTCTGCACTCAAATTATCTCTTTGACCTTGCAGTCCTGGAACCATCTTTAGCAACTGTACAAATAAAATACTATTAAGTATAAAACAAGCTGTCAAGAAGAATACTTGAAAATTACATACTTTCCCTCTGTGATATCTTATGAAAGTAACTATCAGAATAGTACCAACCTGCTTGTAGTGCTCAAAAGCATAAAAATTTACAGAAGAATAAGGTAGACGGTGAGCAATTGTAACCAAATTCCCTTTCCAGAAAGCTCTAAATCCCTCTTCGTTGATAATTCGTGAAGCTTCATGCCAAATGCTGGCCTTTCTCAATGTTGCAACATTGGAGTGCATACCTTGAATCTGAAAACATTGTGTCAGTTAGAAATGCAGAGAATATCAGACAGAAGCCAGACAAACTCATCACTTCACAATGTAGGAAAAAAAGTATGGAAAAAGTCAATGCAGTAAATTTACATCCAGTAGAATGTTTGCAGCAGTTTGATACGCTAAACATCTGGTAAAAGAGTTAGAAAGGTAAGAAAAGAAAAAAGTAATGAAGAAAATTACGAATCCAAAAGCCCCATTATTCGTGGAGATTCATCAAGTCTACAAAAGTCAAAAACATACAAGACCAAAAAGAGGGGAAAAAAATCAACAAAAATAGTACAAAGCATATACAGAGTAAAATCACATTGGGGAAAAAAGAACACTTCATAGAGAGATTCCATCAGGTATTTGTTCATGAATCTGCTGAGCCACACAGTACAGAGCTAACCAAATAAATTTCAATACTTGAAGTTTTCGTACATGTATGACAAGCAATGCAGAATAACATGTTGTGTCTGATATCAATTCTGCATAATCTTGCTCTCTTTCTCTACCATTGCTCATTGTAGACAATGTAACACCTCCCAAAAAAAAAAACACTCCTGTCCATCACCGATGAACATACGTCAAAAGCTTTTAAATTTCGCTTTCTCCTTTTCGACTGTGCTCTTTATTTGGGCTAATCCAAAACCTTTCTTCTGAACCAAAACGTACATATAAAAACAAATAAAAAAAGAAAATACTGGGATAGTTTAAATCTTATTCCCCATCCAACAATTTCATCAAAACGACACCCACAAGTTCAAAAGCATGTGACGAGGCAAACATCCCATTTCATTAGATCCTACCGATTACACAGCATTCCTAAAAGGAGCAGTGGCGATCTCAATTACGTACATAGAGAAAACCAAGAAGAACTGTTTTATGGATAAATAAACAAAAAATAAACCTTGCATAAAACATATAAACATGTACAAATTTTTAACTTCAACCGAAAAAGTGAAAATCCCAAACAAAAACAACAAAGAAAAAGAGAAAAACTGATAAAATTCGAACCTGAAAGAGTATAGTGAGTCGAGCCAGCGGCGCCGTACAGGTCTTGCTTAGAGCGCCTGCAACACCCCCAGCAAGAAGCTGCGACACAGTTCCGATCTGAGATTGTTGCTGCTGCGCCAACTTCCTTACACCTCCATCGATAGCCATAGTTCCATGACTCGAATTGATGCCTCTCTGTCCCCCTTCTACCACCACGCCAACCCTAGCTTCGGTTTGCATATCCAAGCCCTGTTTTTTACCCCTATTTTCACAAAACTCCTTTCACCCCCTCCTCTACACAAATTCAAGTTCGCTCTAGAGTCCAAAAATGCAATAAATCGCTGCTAAATTGAAAATCTTTCGGATCAGAAAACCAAGAGAGAACTGGTTTCGAGCATTTGAATCATTCTGAGGTTCTTCTTCCCATACATCTGCAGCCGTTGTCTGCCTACTCAGTCCGTCCTCGTTCCATGAGAGTTTGAAAGAGGAGAGGCCAAGAGGGTCAGGTACAGACTACAGAGGCTTCGAAGCTATGTCGTTTGGCATCCGACTCGCTTAAAACGCCGTCGTAGTTAAAAAGTTGGTTTACGTGGAAGAGTTATTCAAGGTGGCGTTTTCGTCATCGACAATCACTGACTCTCGAGCTGTCCTAGTTGCGGTCGGTAATATGGCTAGTAGCGTGTTCCCCCTTAGTCACGTAAGCTGACTGTCTGGGCCCGATGATCAAATCTGATTTAAGCGACTATTTTGGCAGTTACAACGAGAGTTACTCTAGAAGGGGGAGCAGGAGATATACATCGCGGGCGAATATCTGGTGCATTTTAATGGAATATACGGCAAGTTGAGTTTGGACAGGACACAGCCAGATGAGGAAGCTAACGCTGACAATGTCTGTTAAATCAATTCCCTCTCATACAGCGACACGTAGGACGGGATTATAGTAAAAAATTCCTCAAAGTAGTCGAGAATCCACCGACATCTATTAGGTTTTCTAATTAAACAATTCTGTCCTTAATTAATTCTGTTATAAATTAATTCAACATTCCAAATAGCGATACATTAAGAATTTAATAATTTAACATTTCAAATATTTTAAATTTATAAATTATTATTTCTTTATTTATATATTATAATAATTTAATTAGATATTTTATTAATTATATTCAATTTTTAAATGAATTTTTAAAATTTAAATTTATTTTGATGAATTTTTATAATTTTTATTAATTATATTTTAAATTTTATTTTTATAATATTATTATTTATATGCATATGCAACCATTAAATACTATACAAACTATCAAATAAAAAAGTTTTGCTCACGTGAATTAAGACTCCTCCCCCTACTTCTCTAACGCTCTCCCTCTCCCTCTTCCATAGCTACTACCCCGTCTCTGTGCCCATTGCCCCATTTCTTTGTGCTCAAGGACAAATTCAAAAACACTCTTTTTTCCAACTCGTTGCCATGCTATTACACAAGAAAATCATGCTTAATTTGTTCAAAATCGCTTCGACTGCAAGAGAGGGAGAAGGAGTAGCGGCCATTAGTGGCAAACATATTCAAATCACGCTTAATTTTTTTGGCCATTAATGCATCTTAATTTGTTCATATAAGGTTTAAATTCTAAATACGCATTGTCCTGTCCAACCCACGTAAACTTTGTCTTCTTCTCTTCTGACTGTCTCTCACGTTCGCATCTCTCCCTCTCTGTTATTTTCTCTGGTGAGTTTGCGGGCTCTTCCATGGACGATCCTAGCTAGTATTGACAACTCTTCGTCATGGACTCCAACTTCTATAACCGTATTTTGCTCAGGTCCCTCTTAGCGGACTGGTTTTGGATTCTACTCTCGCGGTGCGCAACTACATTGGGGGAGTATTGCTTTACTTCATTTCTGGGTTCTTGTGGTGCTTTTATATCTATTACTGGAAGCGCAATGTTTATCTCCCTAAAGGTAAAAGCACTTTTGATTTCATATTTTGAGCTTGTTCTTGTTGCCGATTACGGGCTTTAGATTTTTCGCTCTCTGGTTTGAAGTCAAGATGACATATCTCTCTCTGGTTTGTCCATTTTTAAACTTCTTCTGGGCTTAATTTGTTCAAAACCACTTTAGCTGCAAGAGAGGGAAAGGGAGTGGCGGCCCTGGAAGCGGGAGAGGAATAGGGTTAGAGAAGAAGGGGGAGGAGGTGTAAACCTACTCAACAAGGTTTTTTCACTTGTTAGTTTGAGTAGTATTTAGTATGTCTTATATGTACAATATTAATAGTATTATAAAATTTTGTAATGGTAGAATTTAAGATATAAATAATAAAAATTATAAAAATTTATTGAGCTAATTTTACATTGTAAAAATTTATTTAAAAATTAGATATAGTTATAGAAATTAACAAAATAATTTAACTTAATAATTTGTATTATTAACTTTCTAATTAATAATTATCTATTTATATTTTATTTTATGAAATATACTCTATACTTTAAATAATTTAAATCTTCTAAAATAAACTTACTTATTGTTATTTTTATGAAAAAATTACTCCCAAAAAATTTATACTAAATTTTTAAAAATTAATATGAAATGTTAAATCAATTAAATGCTTTATTTAAATTATAGGACCAATTAAACTTATTACTTTAAAATTTAAAATTTTGTTATTTAAAATGAGAATAGAATAATTTTTTAATTTTTTACTTATATATAAAAATGTGTTTTATTTATATAATTTATTATCTATATGTTATATATCAATGTAACAAATAAAAATTTGAGTATTAAATGTTATAATAAATTTTGTCTTCTGTCATTATCATAAAAAAATTATATTTATAAATAAGTTTTAGTAAATAAATGAAATATAAGATTAAATATATAAAAATCAATGACATAAATATGAAATAAAATTAAAAGATATAAATACTTTGAATTATAATTCTTAAAATTTTTTTGTTGGAAAGCAAAGGAAAGCTAAAAGACAGAATGCAAAAACCTAATCTCTAATAGAATGAGGGAATGCAGTGCCTAATTGATCCCTTAAGATTAACAGGTGATTTTCATTGGGTGAAGTGCAAAAGATGTGGTGTCGTACTGTAAGCAAGTGGACGTCTCGCCCAACCAATCAACAACCATGTTAGATTCTCAATAGACGTGGTAGAGAGAAACTTTCCAATTCTTGTGAAGAACTTTGTGGATATTAGCCACCAAAGTTTGGTAAGGGTGGCTGTCTACACACATGCGAGCAACTAGGTGGATAGTTAGCCTTGAATCAGATTCAACAATAAGGTTTGGACATTCGTGAGCCTAGGCCAGCTCCAAACCGATTGCCAACCCTCCATAATTCTACTACTAAAGCACTGCCAAAACCAATGTTGTGAGCCAAACCTACCAACTTATTTCCTTACTCATTCTAATAGCACCCCTACATCCTGCCAAGATCCCTCCCCTCCTGCTTCAGAGTGCCCAAGGAAGGAGGCTACCAAGTGATCAAGATTTCTTCCAATAGCCTCTTGGGTGATCCACCAAACTTTCATAATCATCGGACATTAACATAATTTCCAACTAAACACCTAACCTCATGAACCACTTTTGTGATCCCATTGGCTTAACTTTCAAAAATTAGGACATTTCTTTGTTGCCAAATTTCTTAACACATCATGCCAAATAAGACGTCCCACTAGTCACCATATGAGGTAGTCACGCTTGGGTTGAAATTCTAGTGGAGCTACCTATCACAGTCACAGCCACAGCAAAAAAATTCCCCCCTGAGTAAGATGCACTAGCTAACGCCAAAAATTTGATGTCCATGGATAGTCCTTGAAGATATGAAGACAATTCTCATGAGGCCAAGTACACCAAGAACATGACGCTACAAAAGCCACGTGTCTCTGTTGACGCTTCACATTTGTGAGAAGGTTTTCCCTTAAGAGTAACTAGAGGAATGTTTTAACCTTTTTAGGACCCTTCCAATTCCACACAAGATCCCAATTCCTATAAGGATGAGTTGAATCCCTTAGCTGCCAAAAGCTATATGCTATCTTAACAAAAAAAATGCCTATATGAGGTAAAAATCTGAGCCACCTTATTGGGTGCACTTATAGGGAGGGGTGATGTATTGAAGTAATATGTAAATTGGCCTGAGTTGGTAACATATGCTGAAAAAAATTCCACTTCCAGTTTGCCGCTCTATCACTAATGAAACTTACTAGCTTAACCTCCTCTAACCATAATCTAATTGCCATTCCATCTCCTATAACAATCCATGAGCTACCAATTGTATGATTCCAAGTTCAAATAATGCCCCTCCATAAATTAGAAGCTGACTTGGAGTTATGCATAGAGGGGATAAGAGAGTCATCCATACCATATTTATTATGAAGGACCTTTGCCCACAAGGCATCCTTATTGGTAATTCTTACATGCCTAACTTTCATTAATAAGGCTTTATTCAAATCTATTATGCTCTTAAATCCCAATCCTCCATTCTTTTTTGGGTGACAAAGATGGCTCTAGGGGAGTAAATGGGGCTCCAGTTTATGATTATTTTTTTCCCAAAGGAAGCCCCTTACATACTTCTTAACCTCTTCAGAATGGCCCTTTGGGAGAAGGGATGTTTGCATAGCATATGTAGCAATAGCTCATATAATAGATTTCACCAAAGTCAATTGCCCAGCAAAAGAGAGAGTGGATCCTTTCCAATTATTTAACCAAGATTTTATTCAGTCAAGCACGTAGCTGAAAGAAGAACGAGACGCCCTTTATGATGAAGAGGAATGCCCAGGTAATTCCCTAAATCCATGGTCAGGTTAGACCCCAAAATGTTACAAATGTCCTAAGATCTATTGTGATTCACATTTTTAGAAAGAAGATTTTAGTTTTAGCCTAATCTACCTTCTGTCCAAAGGAGTCACAAAAGATTTGTAAACAATTCTAGATTGTTTCTGCCTAATAAACCTAGACCTCAATAAAGAGAATCAAATCATCAACAAATAAAAGATGCGAAATTGGAGGCATATTCTTTTTCAAAACCACAGGTTGCAAATTCTTTCTTTTAATAGCATAAGTAATTGGTGGCTCAATCATTCAATACACAAAACAAAGAGATAAGGGTAAGGGGATAGCAGATATCCTTGTTGAATTCCTTTATCAATGTCAAAAGCTCTAGTAAGCTCCCTATTCCATAAAATGAGCATACTAAACAACTGCATACAAGCCATGATCAGACATATCAATGAATTAGGAAAGCCAATCACTGCCAAGGTGTCTTTAAGGAAATCTTAGTTAACCCTGTCATAGCATTTCAAGGTCCATTTTAATGGCCATCCACCTTTTTTTCCCCTTTTTGGATGATATGTGTCGACATCACGACGCGGACGCGGCGACCAGAAAAGAGAAATAGGGTGTGGAAAAATGATTTTCGTGGGTGTTTTGGAAAACTTGAAAATTTTGGAGTCGCCACCGATCTAAGTTTAAATGGTGAGATCGGACACCGAAATTTAGGTCTGCGTCACAGAAATTGTGTTCGGGGGTTGGTTACGTGTAGGGAAGGTATTAGCACCCCTACAACACCCTTTCGGTACCACGTTGGTGTTTTGTTGCTTTTTTAATTTCAAATTCATGCTTTGATTTTGGTTAAAACCTTTTATTTTGGGATTTCTAGAAAAAAGGGGATTTGTGATATTTACGTTGGAGGGATTTTGCCAATTTCTTCAACATAATCCATAACGTAATTATCTGGGGAGAATAACAAAAGCAACCACTTTCGTCAACCGCAAGTGCTTTGACATTTGAAAGAAATCAAGATTCTAAAGAGGGGTTTAATTTCAAAATAATGGGTGTTAGTCACGTTACGTGAATTACATCAATTTCTTCAATATAATCCAAAACGTACTTCCCTCAGGATAGCTAATTGCAATCGTTTTCACCAATTGCATTAACGACCATCGTTGGGAGCTTTCTAACCAAGATAGTGGATCAAATTAGCTAACTAGAAACTCCTTGTGTTTGCTTACCTTCATAAGCATATTGGGAGACGAGGTTTATGGGCTCAATTATAGGATTTTAGCGTTACAACAGCTCAATCATGGAATTTAACATTATAACAGTGTGATTATAAAAATTACAGCAATATAATAGCTTAATCACAGCAACTTCACAGTATTGCAATTTAATTACAGCAGTAATACAGCAATGAGGCAGCACAACAGCTTAATTACAGCACTATAGTGATGCAGCAACTTAATTACAACAATGCAGGAAATAATATAGCAGAATACAGAAACAGCATGCAGAATTATAGCAACAGAAACAGAGGAAATGATACAGCAAGATGCAGAAACAGCATGCAGAATTACAGCAACAGAAACAGAGGAAATGATACAGCAGGATGCAGAAACAGCATACAGTATTGCAGCAGAAACTGAATTGCAGAATTTTTACAGCAGAATCAGAAACTGTAATAACAGAATTACAGCAACATGATACAGCAGAAAGAGCTGCGAAATTCTTTTACAGCAGAAGTAGAGTTGCAAATTCTTAAAGCAGAAATAGAGTTGCAGAATTTTACAGCAGAATCAGAAACTGTAATAACAGAATTACAGCAACATGATACAGCAGAAAGAGCTGCGAAATTCTTTTACAGCAGAAGTAGAGTTGCAAATTCTTAAAGCAGAAATAGAGTTGCAGAATTTTACAGCAGAATCAGAAACTGTAATAACAAAATTACAGCAACATGATACAGCAGAAACAGCAATGTTTCCCTAACAATACAGCAACTCCATTTATATTTCCAAGGATTTATAAAGATAAAGCAAGGAAACCAAGAGCAAACAGCAGAATGTACAGAGTACAGCAGCAAGTTAAATCCAATTGCAATTCCAACGATTCATGCTTCAACAAAGCAATCCATGAACTAAAGTGGGACTTAACAGATTGGGAGTAATGTCTGAATGCCAAATGCTTAGATACGAAAACATTCATCTCAATCCTAGGGAATCACTGAATCCAATAAATCTATACCCATCTCATTCTCAGTATAAAAATATGGAGCTCCTTGTTTCTCAGCAAATGATACTACAACTTTGGGATGAGAAAGAAAAAGAAAAAGAAAAAAAAGTGTTACCTGAGAGCTAGAGATAATGAGAGCAGCTGAGTATCTCAGAGAATTGGAGAGATCTCATCTTTTTAGTACCGACCCCACCAATTGTTTCTTCCATGTGAACTAGTAGTCAGCTGCATGCTCCACTTCCTTTCTCTCTTTTTTCCTTTTTCCCCCTTCCCTTCCTTTTCCTCACAGGCTGCCCTCTTTTTCTTTGCTCACCGGCTGCCTTCTTTTTTGGTTGCTGTTTTTTTCCTTGAAAGTCCTCTAGCAGCCACCTCTTTTGACTAACCTACTCCTTCTTTCGTCTTCTTCTTTTTCCCACCTCATTTCCTCTTGGCCTCTTTCTCACATTTTTCTACTTTCTCAGCCGACACCTTCCCTCTCTTTGACTCTTCATTTCCTTTCTTTCACACTTCTTTTTCTTTTGTTTTCTTTTTTCCTTTTTTTCTAATTTTTAATTTTATATTTATTTTTTATTTTTAATAATTTTTAAACAATATTATTTACATTTGGGACCCAAAAATATCTTTAAATTTTTTATTTTTGCTCAATTATTTTTTAGAAAAATATATATTTAAGTAGGATAATTTTAGAACTTATGCATGGGTCCACTTTAATTTTTGAGGTCCGGACAAAATTAGGTGTCTACAATATGAAATGAATTACTTCTTGCACTATGATAATATTATCAGTATCCTGCCTTCCTTTAACAAAGCTGTATTGATTTGGGAGAACCAGGTGCCCCATATGCTCTTTTAACTTGGTAGCAATAATTTTGGTAATAATTTTGTATGTCATATTATAAAGACAGATGGGCCAAAACTCCTTAATAGATGTCGGGGGATCAATCTTTAGGATACAAACAAGCATAGTTTGATTCGCATTGTTCACCAAAGTCGAGCATTCAAAAATACTTCTTACCAAATTACAAGTAGTTGTACCAACCTTATTCCATTTATTCTAGAAGAATACAGCATGAAGACCATCAATACCAAGAGGTTTGAACGGCCCCATATTGAAGATGGTAGCTTTGATTTCCTCATCATCTGGGCAAACACCAAGAGGATCATTAGCACAAGATTTAATAGGTGAAAAGCAATTCATCAGGGAAAAAACAGGTAAGCCCTTTGTTCATTAGCAAACAACTTCTGAAAGAAATCCACAGCAAGCTCCATTAAGGCCGTGTTATCAGTTAGTCACTCCCCGTTCTGATCTTAGAGAGCCTGAATCTAGTTTTTCCTTCTCCTCACCATAGTAGTTGAATTAAAGTATTTTGTATTTTGATCACCAAATAGTGCCCGTTTATTTTGGTATTTTTTATCCCACATGATTTCTTCCTGAACAAGGATGGCCTCATACTACTTCCACATATCTTGTTGCAACGTTTGAAGATTATGATTAGGCTACTGCTGCAAGCACCTATCTATTCCTTTAATCCGAGCATACAATCACCCCTTTCCTTTCTATTAGCTTTGAAAATATTATTGTGCCAATTCCACACCTTGCTTTTGAATTTGTTACTTTCTTTATATTAGGGGCCATTTGAATCCTAAACCTGATTAATAAAGTTGGTGAAATTCTCCTGTGTCGACCAAGTTGCCATGAATCGAAATAAGCTGGATGCCAGTCTACCCCTATTTGTCTCAACTACCATCAAGAGCAATGGCCAATGACCAGAGCCCCAAAAAGTTAGGTGGTGATGCATGAGTTTTGATACATCACATATTCACATTCCATGTTGGAAAATTTTAAGGAATATGAAAATTTGACTTTAGAAACAATAAGAAGATGAAAATTTTTTAAGGAATTGAAATTAAGGAGTTTTTCATCAAATCTATTATTTTAAATTCAATTAAATTAAATAATTTTATAATAAACTTAAATTAATTTAAAAAATTAATTTTGTGCAAAATTTAAAGATTTGCTATAAAACCCCTATTTGTCTCATCCACCATCAAGACCAATGTGCAATGACCAGAGCCCAAAAAAGTTAGGTGGTGATGGATGAGTTTTGATACATCACATCCCATGTTGGAAAATTTTAAGGAATAGGAAAATTTTACTTTAGAAACAATAAGAAGATGAAAAATTTTTAAGGAATTGAAATCAAGGAGTTTTTCATCAAATCTATTATTTTAAATTCAATTAAATTAAATAATTTTATAATAAACTTAAACTAATTCAAAAAAAATTCTGTGCAAAATTTAAAGATTTGCTATAAAAATTAAATAAATAAACAATCAATAAATATATTGTAAAACTAAGGGAAATTATACATTAAATTTTGAGTAAAAATCAACTGTACGACAATTTAGAATTGAAAGAAGATAAATTCAGCTTTTATCATTTTAGGATAAGAAAATTTTCAAAAAAAAAAAGAAAAAGAAGAAACTACCAATCATTAACTGCCATATATTCTTAATTACAAGTGAACAATAAAGCTATTTAGGATAGGAAGGGAATAAGTTTATTTATTCTAATTCAAAAAGAGAATTACCAGTCATCAAATGCTAAATTGAAAATATGCATTGGGAAATTTGATTATTATAGAATATGTAATAAATTCTGATTCTATATTCAAAGTAAAATGAAAAAGAACTATGGATATTCGTATAAAAATTTAATTTCTTATATGAAATTAGTCAAATATATTAACTGAAATATTGCCTCAAACTAATTCAAGACATATTTAAGGAAACCCTTTAAAATTAAACACATTAAAGCTCGGGTATGAAATTTGTGATTGATTGTTTTTGCTATTAGTAGCAACCCTTTTTCTTTTGTGGTCATGATCCGCTTGATATCAATCCACATTGCAAGTTGATGGGTTTTGAATTTCCAGTTTTCCTCACACACTTACACCTCAATTCCTCTCTTTCTTACCACAGATTATTATCCAACGATACAATTACCGTTTTGTTTAACTTTCCTTTTCCTGAATCGGTTTGGTCAGATTTTTCCCAAATAAAGTGGCTAGTTAATTTTGCTGTCGTACATTTCACACTTACCTACTTTGCAGATTTGGATTAATTAATTTTTAGGTTTTTTAATTTAGATATTTTTTATTTTTAATATATTTAAATTTATAAATCTTAATCTTTTTATTATTTTTCTTAATTCTCTTTATCGGTCTTTTAATGTATACTATAACTTTTAAATAAAATGTCACTTAATTTTCATCCCTAGACTTACACTTTTGATGCATTTATCGTTTGAAATTTATCCAGCATATATATTAAATAATAATAACAGCAATAATAATAATATAACAGATTTCATAAATAAATATCAAATTCAATAAATGAGTAAGGAGTAAAAATCATAAAATATCAAAAGTGATAATTAAGTATAGTGTATTTATTTTTATAAACTAAAAATTATAAAAATTTTACTTAAAATAATATAAAATATTAAATTTATTAAATTTTATATAAATTGTAAAACCAACCATCAATTGACTTGTGCTTCCTTACAATATTCATCTAAATTTCATGTTGACTAATCTTTGGTAGAAGAAGAACTTTCATTAATTTCTTCTTTGCTACATAGATTTTTATTTTGAGCATTTATTTATAATTTATAAATAACTTTATTTAAATAAATATATTTTACTTGTCACTTTTTGTTTTACTCATTTATCTCTAATTTTGAATAAAATTATTTATAGATTATAAACAGACAATTATATAACTCTTTTTCCTTTTTCTTTTATTTAATATAATTAAGTTACATGTTTCTGTAATTGTTAATATAGATTATTATTCATAAATTTATTTAAAAATTTGCAACTCCACTTTCACTTGATGCGTATTTGTTACGTTATATTAGTTAAGACCAAAGTGAAGATGAAACAATGCTAGTTAGGAATAATCGGTTTAAATTATTTAATTTTAACAACTTTTTTATCTCCTTTTATAATGTAACATGTGAGTTTTATTTTTTTATTATTTCTTCTCTTAATGTCATGTCTTTCTCTCATTTACCATTTACTTCTTTAGCAGAGAGAATCTCTATTTCGAGAAGATCAAATATCAGAATAAAATAAACATAAAAAACAAGATACTTTTATTGGTGTAATAATATTTAATTATTATTTTGAGAATTTTTTTTTTCAAGTCATAAATTTAATTTTAAATTTATATGTATATTAAGTAATTTACTTCTTTATTATTAAAAATTAAAAAAGAAATAATAAAATTTTTTTTAAAGTTAGGAAGATGTTGGTACGATTTAGATCCTTTTAATTTTGTTATTTTGTAATTTTAATAACTTTTTTAAAATTTTTTATGTTTCATTTATGGATCTCACCGTTTTTCATTAATCTTTTAACTCTTTTTATTTTTCTTTTTGTCATCTTCTAACTACATTTTCTGACTTTAAATTCTAAAATAAGATCACATTGGTAGACGTTCAAAGTCCGTTGTCAAAATTTTGACGCATTTGTGGCCCACAGATAGAATCATCCAGATTGAATGGTTATTTATGATATAATATCTGGTTTTAGCACTAGTTTGTATTTACTCTTACAGAGTTTTTTTTTTAATAAATAAAGTTAAATGTATGTGTATAAAATATGTAAGATATGCATATAATATTATTAGTATTTATAGATGCTAATTAAATAAAATAGCGATAATAAATGTTAATTTCTTTTGAATGAATTTAGATTATTTTTAAATTTTTTGAATTAAAAAATTAAATTCCACTTTATTAAGTGTATATTGTATCTAAATTTTTTATGTATAAATAATAAAGTTTTTTTTAAAGAAGAATTTTCGTTAAATTACAAAATTGAAAGAAAGAAATGGCAAATGGGGCGCCTGTTTGGCTGGCCTCATCCAACATCTATAAAGCTAATGTCTTTTGGTGCAAGACCTTGTGCATCCCATTCACAATTTTCGTGTGGCTAATTATCTTATTCACCATCCTTTGACAGTTCCTGACAGCAACCTCATGCTTTGGTGTGATCTAGTGCTGAAGACAATCCATTATTCCACTTCCACATGTTCTAGCTCCCCTGGCTTCCATGGGGGAATTGATTGAACAAGTATGATATGATGTAATCCCTTGTTCCTCTCTGTTCATCTCTTGAGCCTTTGGTTGGTAGCAGATCATCTTGTGGCTTTGGGCTTCTTGCTAGTTGGGGCAGGTTTTCCACAGATTGGGAGTTTTTTAGGCCTGCTATGTTTATAAATTGAATTTTGTTAAACATATTGTTGGCCAACCTGCTTCAAACCAAGCCCATGTGGAAATATAAGGACTGGCATTTTCAAGCCCAGCAAAATTTATTTCTTAAAGTTTATTGAATTTTTGAAATGGTACCAACACAGATTTCATTTGATGGCGGTATAAAATATATTTCTTGCATCTTATGAGAAAAAAAAATTTTCTTGCATACTTGAAAAAATTATCCAAGACATTCCAATTTTTCCTACAACTATGCAATATTGTAACAAATAAGATTGCAATTTTGTATAGATGTGTTGGGAATAGTTAGATTATTTAGAATAAATTATCAATTTGGTTTATGAATTGCTGAAATTTGTATTATTTTAGTTTTTCTATTAAGTGTATTTAGGAATAAAAATAAAACAGAATTTTATCAATTTAAGAAGTAAATTAATTAAATCAATAGTTTATGGATTAAACTATTTTCATTAAAATCTTTGACGAATCAAATTTATAATTTTCTCGTGTATCATTGGTCGTCAAATTGTGTTATATTTTGGAACCGCTCCGGCCCTCGACACTCAAGAAAACAGATTGCATATTGTAAAATTGATAATGTGCATTGTTTTGGTGGATTCAGGTAGGGGGTGGCCACGTTGAGATTGGGTCGGGTTTGGGTTGTAGAATCAACAAATGAATGAAATCGAAACACGCAGAATCGTCAACTGAAGCCAACCAAACTACAGACTCAACCGAAGGTAAGGTAGGTTGCTCTTGTTGGAGAGATTTCGGGTGGATTCGTTACATGGGTTTCCCCTTCAGTCCTTTTGCTATTCTTTCTTACTCTGAGGCGCCCCCGGAAGGCCCTTTTAGGGTGGTCATTAACGGCCACCTTTGGGGCAAACAATGGGGTCTTCTCTAGTCATTTTCTAATGAGACGCGAAGATGTCTTGTTATTGATGGATCACACAGTGGCTCTTCTTCTTCTTGAGTTAAAACTAACCTTGCTACGCTGCCTTTGTTGCGCTGTTTACCCATGGATAGCGTTATCATCCAACCAAAGAAGAAGAATTAGAGGAAGTAAGGAAAAGAGATTACGAGAGATAAACAATGGGTTTTCTGCTTGTGAAAATGTTGAGGTTGTCGATGGGAAAAAACTAAGGGCTTTACGCTCTTATTACATGTTTATTACAATTATTATAAGTTTTTTTGTACAGTATAATTATTATAATTATAATTAAGGAAAGCCACAGTTGTTATTAATATTTAATATATAATATATAAATAATATAAATGACTACTACGAAAGTGGCTTCTCACATACCCACAAAGTGCCAGTTTTTTATGTTGTTTTTTGAAATTGCACTATAGCTCGAAATTCTGAAGGTAAGAGAGTGAGAGTAACTTTTCGCTTACACAGCGAGTCATTTATTTTTTTTTTAAAAAATATAAAAGAAGACGAAAAAGTGCAGGCCTTTATGCGTTCTCAAGGGCATATCATTGAAGGGAGGTGGGCAAAGCACTACTGCACTAATAATCCGTTGTTTAGCAAAAGCTCCACTCTTCGTATTTCATTACTAATTAATCTTTCTTCCTTTTATAAACTCAACCACACACCAGCACACATACTCTATTTATTATAGAGTTCCAACCTTTCATTGGTCGCCTTCGGTTTCAACTGGATTGCAAAATGTCAAACTGAACCAACGGATTGACATTTTCAAACCGAACCAACGGATTAAATTTTTTTAAAATATATGATATATGATAAAGAATAAAATATAAGTAAATAATAATTAATAAAAAATTAATAATTATTATTGTTAATAAATATAATTAAATAAATTATAATTCATAAATTTTAAATAATTATAATTATTAATTTTTTATCAATAATTATTTATTTATATTTTATGTTTTAAAATATATTTTATACATTAAAAAATCTAAATTCCGAACCACTAACATACCCCCCCCCCCCCCCACCTTTTTTTTATTTTAACCAAGTGACTCCGCCCAACCCAACCCGATTGACATGTTTGTTGTGATTTCAGACTGTTTACACCGGGTTTTTGGTTTATGCCCACCTTTAACAAAAAGAATATGTGAATGTTGTTTTGTGGGTTATCGTTGCTCTACTTAAGGGGCAACATCCCTTCCTTGATCTGTAGCTGCTGAATATAAAACATGCTTCAAGACAAGTGCTTTAGATTCTATTCCTTTTTTTTTTCTTGGGGACTAAAATTTATTTTGGTTCTCACAAACGAAGGTTCTCTTATTTTAAGTTTTTATTCTTTAAAATTTTTAATTTGCTTGTTTATATCTTAAATTTTTTTTTAATTAAGTTCTTCCATCATATTGTCATTAATAGTTTTTAGTTTTTATTGACATTACATATTAACAATTGACATGGTACATTAGTTAATTTATGTGTAAAAAATTTGTGAAGTCAGCATAATAACATGACATTTATGTGTTATTTATGTCAGTATAATTTTGTCATGTCATTATATTGATATAACAAAATTTTGACACATAAATCAACTTATGTGACAAGTTAATTAATGTGCCATATCAATAATTAACATATTACATCAGTACAAAATTTAATATCATTAGTGACAATAAAATAGAGAGACTTGCTTAAAAATAATTTTAATATATGAAGAACCAAATTAAGAATTTTAAAGTGTAAATGATCAAAATAGAAAAATTCTTATTTATGTGAGATCAAAATGAGATTTTAGTCTGTTTTTGTTTTTATATGCTTTCAATATGGATTTGAGTATGTATCAACATAATTTGAAATTAAAATTATCTACACTGTTTTACTTGGTAATTAACCATGCTTCTTGTAATAGTAGATAAGTTTCATAGAGCATATTCTGGTAAATTTAGATAACAATATATTCAACATTTAGTTCGGCAGAAAATATAGCAATCAAGTACTGATGTACACCTCAGTAGCACTTATCATGCCATCATCTCCACCCCATCAACCTTACAGTCGTCAACTTCTATTGCTCTTCTCTGTACAGTCTTGTAAGTATACCTTTTTGCCAAAAACACATACAAACACAAATTTAAAGCATTTATGAGCGCCAACAACCAGTAAAACTTGTCCAAGCGACTCGAATTTATATCTTTCCCAATCCATCTCTTGCCCCACTTCCCTGTCACATGATCTACAATTGTAATCAGAAAGCTGCTTAAGAAGCTTCCAAATCCAATCACACTAAGAAACATAGCCATCCCAAAGCTTCTCATTGAGTCAGGAACCTGGTCATAGAAATATTCTTGCAAACCAACCAAAGAGAAGGCATCTCCAAAGCCGAGGAGCAAGTACTGAGGTACCAACCAAAACACACTCATTACCGTGTGCACTGTTTCCCCTGCCTGTCGAACTTCATTTCTTGCCATTCCGAGTCTCTTTCTTTCTACTAAGGCTGCAACAACCATAACTATGACTGAGACTGTCAAGCCAATACCAATTCTTTTTAGGATGCTGATTCCTCTTTCATTTCCGGTGACTTTCCTCAAAATTGGAACAATAATCTTATCATAGATGGGGAGATATACTAAGGTACCAATAGCTGTAGCAGAGGCAATGGAGGCTGGAGGGATTTTGAAACTGTCACTTATCTTCAGGTTCATAGCAGATGCTTGCTTGACGAAGAGAGTTGTGCTTTGTGCGACACATACTCCAGCTGTTAATGAAGTTAGCCATATGGGAATCACATTCAGAATCAGCTTTGTTTCCTCCACCCTTGTTACCGTTGCTAATCTCCATGGGTTTTCCTTTTGCTTAGCATCTTTATCTTCAATTACCGCAGCCTTGTCAAGAAACCTATTGATGGAATTAGTAACTATCTCAATGTTTTAAGCATAAGTCAAAATTTAAAGGACGTTCATATTCATATGCAAACTTAGGAGAACTGATTTGAATTGTAACGATTAATAAGTATATGTCTCAACCTATTAAGGTGAAAATTGTAAAAGCAATTACAAGAGCACAGGTTCTTCAAAATTATAACTTTACTAGGTTACACAGTTAGTCTGTAAAATTTAATAAATTTTAATAGTTCAAATTCTATTTAAGTACTAAGAATGTTTAGTTCATTAGCATATGATAGCTACTGAACTTGCAGTACTGTAGATTTGAATTCAATCCTATATCCCTGCTTCTACTCCCTTTTAGGGAGTTACATGTAACTAAATAAAAAAAAAATTCTATTTAAGTGAGGGTGTAGTCAAAATTTGTTTATGAGAATAGTAGAACTCAAACAATTATAGCGTAATACCTGAGCCTGCAAGTATGGCTTAGAAGCCTTCCATGGGAATCCTCTGGCTTAAAAACTTCATACAACATAGCAGGATTTGAGGGACAGGCCAACTTCCTTTTCCTTATGGCGGCAACTATGACCTGAAAAATTGGGGTTAAAGGGTTTCCATCTGTGCGCCTGTACCTGTAAAAGGGCTTCCCAACATAGAACGCAAGGATAGTGAGGGCCATTAGAATGGCGAGGGTAAGATTTGCCTGTCCCCAACCACGATAATCTTGAACATAAACAACTACCGTTACACCAAGCAGTAATGCAAAATTTAGCGCGAAATTCCACCAATTGAAGAAAGACAGCTTCTTCTTTCTTTCTTCCAAATGATCGTCATCAAATTGATCAGCCCCAAAGCTTTCTAAGCATGGCTTGTATCCCCCAGTACCCAACGAGATACAGTACAAGGCAAGGAAAAAAACCACTTCATGAGCCTTCCTAGGCCTGTGACATATCCTAATGTTGCATGGCTTTAGACTTGTGATGAATTGAGACATAGTCAAGAGACTTAACCCCTGCTTTGACAAAATGGGCACGATTTTTTTTGGGCGTCAGTATATTAGTTTTTTCTTTTGATGAATGGACAGAAAATGTATAAACAGAGAAACAGAAATTTTACTTACAACTAAGTATAGGAGAGAAGAGAAGAGGACCATATGGTATCGACCTGTGTAGGCATCAGCAACAAATCCTCCAAGTAGAGGCATCAGGGTGGTTGTTCCTGTCCAGTAGTTTACATTCTTTGCTGCTGTTTCAAGATCTTGATGAAGCACTTGGGTCAGGTAAGAGATGAGATTTGTTGCTAATCCAAAGTAGCTTACTCTTTCACTAAATTCAATCGCTGCACCAAATTGAATCAGATTCACAGTCATGTTCATTCTTTTCATTGGTCTTATGTTTCAGGGACAGAAGAGAGAAACGGCACCGGCTAGAATTCAGAAAAGTGAAAAATTTTCAAATCTCTGACTACTAAAGAGGGCCTAAGTCCATCTCTGGTCTCTGCTATTGGAATGTACCTTTTCTGTAGAGCTTGTTTTAGCAGCTTCTGCTACCCATTACTGGTGATTTTCCTTTACTAGTAGTAAAATTTAGCCCCATAAATTGTTTGAAAAGCATGCAGGTTGCCATTAGTCGTACCAATCTTCTTAGAGGTCCCAGTAGTTACAAGAAATGCTTGAACTCATTTTGATCAATTATAAGAAATGATTAAATGAACTACAACAACCATGAACGTTGTGATAAAATTTATAGAGCTACCATAACAGACAGAAACACATACAGGTATTTTCATCTCACTTACTGAGGACAAAGAGAGAAGCCTTCCAAACGCCAGTAGAAGCACGCAGAGGAACTCTGCCTTTATAATCCACAGATGCATCATGCACCCGTTTCTCTTCTTCAGTTCCATCTCTTCCACCTCGCTTTCTCTCCTCTATTGCTTGCTCCATCTTTTCCTCAGTGGAAGTTGCAGGGAACCTGCAGTGAGCCTCACTAAATGGGTACGTTATATAGACAAGGACAAGAATAGGAGACCATCTACTGTGGCCTGTGGGCCTTACTAGTTTCATTTGAACTCGCCACTATGGTTAAAGAATCGCAAGCTGTGTAGGCTCTAAATCCGTTATTGTGGATGGAGGAACTAAAGTGTGACGATTTAAGAAATCGTATAGAATTACGAAATATTCAATTCCACATGGAAAAAAGTATACTTGATGAAGGTTATGTAAGTGTGAATTTATGAATTTTGGTCAATTTACGAATTTTAAAAGTAATATCTTAAAATGATAAAATCGTGAAAATATATCTTAAAAGAATACTTTATGCTAAGTCGAAATTGTACTAACTTTTTGTCTAGCAAATATTTACCTAGTTATACGAAACGAGATTGATACTTGTATAGCAAATATGCACCTAATTTTTGGTTAAATATTTTTTTGAATTTTTTAGGAGTATTCTTAATTATTTTTTGAATAAAAGATTAATAATTTTTAATACAAAAATTATAAACAATAAATCACTCTCAACAAAAATAATTTTAAATTTAAATTTATATTAATAAATTACCTTAATATCTATTTAGACACAACCAACTTCTAACACCTTATTAGTAATTTGGTCAAATTTCTCAAGCAACGATTTGTTCGTATTATCCGTGACTATGAATTAGAAGAGACCCCACTATCTCTCTCATAGTAAATGCCTCTTGTATTCTTTTCCTCCAATAGATTTCTTAAGTTTAAAGCAAGTTTCTCACTGTTATGTATGAAGCAAAAGGTCTATGGTCTAGAATCTCTATGATGCAAATACCTTCAAATGAAGCAAATACCATCTGGACCAGAAAACTTCCCTCTTAGGGAGAATTACCCAGCCGGTTGAAAATTTAAGAGATGGACTAGATATTTATATATCAGTATATAATCTATCCAGAAAAAAAAAAATAGAGAAGAATTACTCCACAACAAACATATATAACACTTAAAGTGACATGCTCACTACCAAAAAAGAAAAAAAAAGTGATGCGAAAACTTGGAAGGATAGGCCACCATTATATCTTCTATATTAATATATTAAACTTTGAGTTTTATATTTGACCTTTCTTTACTAAATAAATAATATTGTTAGAAATATGAAATTATAAATAATAGAGATTTATCTAAACTGATAAAAAATTTAACCCCCTTTTTTTACATGCCAATTAAGAATAAAATAAAAAATCAAAATCTTGTGCATGTTTACCAAAAAAATCTTATGGTTAGTAAATAATTATTAAACAATTCAAAATTTAGTTTTCTATATGGCTAAGTGAAAAAAAAATTAATAGATAATCTTTATATAAACTAGTTTTTTTTTGACACTTGCATTCCACGTTATTAATACTAAGACATGACTTAACTAAAATTTAATAAAATTGAAGCTGTATTTTTATAGCAAACTATATATTATCATTATATATTTTTCAGGCACAAATATAAAAAGGAATGACATAAAATTGATTCATCAGTTTGTATATATGATTCAAAACCTTGTATGAATATTGTTAGAAAAACACTGAAGGCACTATAAATGCCAAAAGTATACAAACTAATAATATAAAAAATACTATTAGTAATTTAATATACAATAACATTGTTCTCTGCGTGTTCTGAAATTTAACCACTACACTATATGCTAAGAAATAACCATTTCAGAAAATCTTATATAATAATTAGGATATCAATAAAAGAATGATATAGTCACAAATAGTATTTCATTTAAGAGTGAGAATCAGATACACCTACTACTTGGCAAACCTACTAATACTTAGAGTCTTGTAACTTATTTTGAACAGCCTATGTAAAAGGATTAGTAATAACTATTAAACTAATTATCTATTAATTTGAATTATGCAAATTAGAAAGAGATAAATAAAATAACATAAAGACATAAATATGTGTGTTAAAAAACAAATATATAACATAGGAATACATGTTAAATTAAAAAGAACAAAGTGACAAAAGATATAAGAATGCATATCAAAGTAGATTAAAATAAAATATAAAAATATGTGTCGAACTGATAATTTAAATTATGAGAATATATATCAAATTAAATTATTAGGTTAACATATATTACATATCATAATGTTATAAGTTGATTTCAAAGATGTCGATACCCTACTAACAGGTGTTGGTCTTAGCAAAAAGAGTTAAGTTCTATTTAAATATTTTGTCTCAGGTTTAAGGTGATGTGTATGTTAAAAATATCTTTAAAAAAGATTTTCTCAATTTAGGCTCTATAATAACTCGAATTTGAATTAATCGTAGGTTGAGAGACCTGAATAAATTTGTTCTTTGTGAATATTGACGATCTAGGACCAAACAAAAAAAGATATAGATACCCTAAAATTAAAATAAAAAATTGTAATTTGAATCTTCAATTAAGGGTAATGGTAGAGTTCTTGTGGCCGCCAGGAATATAACTGTAGATTATGTTGGGGTGCAAAAGTTGAGGATCGTAATTGTGGATTATGTTTTTAATGAGTCTGTTGATGATATGCTGCTGGAGAATAAATAGGTCAAGTATTTTTTTCAGAATGTGTCGGCACTTTCTCAATGACTTTTGGTTCTGACTGGCGCAAATTATTTTGCGCATTCGAATATGATAAAGGTTTCCCAATTATTAAAATATCACAAATAGCTCATGTGATCAGTAAATTTATAAGTTTTATATTTTAGCTAATAAAAGTTAATAAATTTAATAATTTAAAATTTTCAAATAAAATTTTTTGTGAGGTTTAAATTTATAAAAATAAAAAAATTATTTCAAATGAGTATATATATATATATATATATATATATATATGTACAGGGGTTGTGAAATGGTAGCCAGGGATTGTGAGGCTAAAAAGCTGATTAAGGAATAAGATACGGAAGTTGTGGAATATTTGAGAAAAGCTCTTGCTTGCTTCTGGTTATAACTTCAGCTGCTTAATTTAGGGTTAAAATGTTTTGACAGAATGTTGGTTCTTATAAAATATGGTCGACCAATATCAGTATAATATAACCATGATATGAACTTGCAGGGAGATGGATAAGCAACAACAACAACTGCATTCTCAATATTATAGTATAAATATTTTATTCCCAAATCTTAACCAAAAAGACAGCATCTCCTTCAAAAGGTAGAATACTAATAATTACTTTTTCATTGTGGAAGGCTCTGATTCCTTCCTGTTTTCAAGGTGGAATTAAAGAATTCAATCCAATATTAGTGAAGCTACGGACTTACTTTTCTTTGCAAAACTTGCGTTAATTTTGAAAGAATCTGATTCTGCATGAAATTAATGGAAGAGTTTTTAATTATTAAGCTTTGAAATTTTATTTTGGATAACATATTTATAATGAATATGCCTTTATACTTATATTAAATATAAAATTTGTATGAGAATCACATAAAATTCTATTATAAAATTTGCATAATAATGTTTCAAACCGCTTCAAATATAAAACTCAATCGTACTTTTAACCATGTAAGGTAAGGTTTTGAAATCTAAACAAAAAACCAACTTACCCTTTTCATTTTAAGATAGCTTATTACCATTTATATATATGTATATCATTTTAGTAATGTTGTTTTTACATCCTTATATCTACAACTTTCATTTTTATCATTTATTTTTTTCAAATTTTTTATTTTTATTTTTTAAAAATTTTATCTTAAGCCACGGTAGAGATGTGACATAAGACATGGGAGTATAAGCATACATTTTTTTTCTCTGGGTAGTTCAAGCCTAGAAACTATTAGTAACAGCTCTCTATATTAAAAAAAAAAAAAATTTGTGGATAGGTGTTGAAACTAATAAAATTCAAAGTATTTTATCTTAAACACTTATACATATCATTATAAGCTTACGTGAAAAGTATGAATATACTTTTACTTTAAAATAAAATAATCCCTCATCTTAAATTTCTTATATATAAAAATAAATTCCACATTAAAAATTAGTTTGTTAGGGAAGGTTTACGAACCCATATATATAACACTCGAGATCTCTCTGTCTAATCAATATGAGACTTCATAATTTTTTACCTTTTTAGACTGTATGTCCTCATAAAGAGAATTAGGATCCCACATTGACCTTAACAGGACAGGTTCTGATATTATATGATATAAGCCCACCTAACTCCACCTCGAAAGTTAACTCGTAAAAGAAAGTTTGCAAACCTATATATATAACATCCAAGATATCTTTACCTAACTAATGTGAAACTTCATCATAACAGTATATAGAATTTATTTAAGAAAAAAGTTTTAAGCAATGAAAACTCAACTTGGAGTATAATCACAGAAAATTTTTTGACAAAATAAATAAAAGCGTTGAAACTAAATGAATCTTGCATCTCTTTGTTTGTAACATCTACACAAAGCCTCACAAAACCTCCTTTCCCCCATCTCTCTCTCTCTTTCTATATATATATATATATATATATATATATTTAGTTCTGAATTCTTTAACTTTTTTTAAAGAAGTTAGAGTACTTAATAAAAAAGAGATAGATATAAAATTAAGAAAAAAAAGTAAAACCAACACATTAAATTATAATAAGAGATAAAAAAATCACTAAATTTAATTAAAAAAAATTGAATCCATTATACCCACGCAAACACGCACTAGAGCTATATATCTGTATGGATGCCAAACTTAAAGTAATTATAGAAAGAAGATTAGGGTTACTTTTGACTATCTTTCAATATACAATTCATTATCATAATTATGTGTGCTAACTTGCGTTGTTGTTAGACATGCTTTCATTTAAATAATCAGATTAGATTATCTCAAAAGAATTATATACAGTTGCTTATATATCTGCTCGTTGTTTTTATAATTAATCTTAGAAAGAAACATATGTAGCAAATACCTAATTATTGTAAAAGTTTTAAACCAAAAATTTTGAACTATCATTGTACCTTAAAAAAAATACCTAATCAGTATAAATATATTATGTTTTGTGAAAGTAAATCTAATATTAATTTTAGAATGGAAGAATGACACTTTTAGTCTTAGAACTTTTTCAAAAGAGTAGTTTAGTCACTTATCTTTTAAATTAGACAATTTGTTCCCTTTACAATTGTAGTTAAAGCAATTTAATTCCTTATTCTTCATATTTCTTTTTCTTGGTATGATATAACTTATTAATAGTGACTTAAATTTAATTTTTTCTATTTTAATGTGACATAATATTGTGTGAATTTATTTCTCAATTAAAAAAGTTATAAAGATGTATAAAATTAGAGTTTAAGACTTAGTCAAAAAGTAAATAACTTCACACCAGAAGATGAGTATTGAAATTTTGAAATTTTTATAACAAAATGGAGATCTAAGTTATCATCAGTTGACCATATCATAATTGAAAAGAGTAATTTGATGAGTGAGAGAATAAATTACTTTAATTATATTTATAAAAAAATTAAATTATCTCAATTATGTTTGTAAAGAGATTAAATTATTTTAATTATAATTATAAAAAGATTAAATTTACTTAATTTAAAAATTAAGAGACTAAATTACTCTTTTAAAAAAATTAAGAGACTAAAATTGCCCTT
Organism: Dicorynia guianensis; assembly: GCA_037013595.1. Lineage (NCBI taxonomy): Eukaryota > Viridiplantae > Streptophyta > Magnoliopsida > Fabales > Fabaceae > Dicorynia > Dicorynia guianensis. The sequence continues at coordinate 13,535,027 of JASUAB010000002.1, read as the reverse complement.
CCTCCATTTTAGAATTTGTTTAATAAGGTTAGATTTTGGTATTCTGATTTATCACTGAAAATTAATTACAAGATTAGAATTCAAATTTCAGTTAATTGGTGCTTTCACATCTGATAGATAGAATTATACCAACCGCTGCTTTTGGGGATTCTCGCAATAATTAAGCATTATTTTATAGTAAAACATGGTAGCTATTGTTGTGATTATATTACTAAGCTGAGTGGAAAGTGCTTCTTTTTCTTGTGGCATATATTCAAAGCGTTGTGCAAAACCACTGATAGCAGATAGTGCACTCCAATGGCTGAAGTAATTAATATGGTGCAAGACTTTTTTACTTTCAGGCCGAGGAATTAATATATAAAAGAAAAAAGTTGTTCCCAGAGTTACTAAATGGTAACTAATGACTTATGAGTTGTTGGATATTTAAATTTTATAATTTAGTTTATAAAATTTTAAAAAAATTAATATTTAAAATTATTTTAAGTGAATGTTTAATAAGATTAAATTTAAGTAATGTTCATACGGATTCGGATTTGTGTAATTTTACACGAATTTCATGCTTAGTATCATAACATCACGCAAAGGCTAGCAAAATTTGTAACTGCATCTCATAATTTATTCTATCATAAAATGTTGTTACAAATTGTATTGATTTTGTATATTGTTATAATTAAAGCTGTGAAATTGGCTAGTCCAAATTGGTTTAGGCCAGTTCATTTTGATCTTGGGTCAATACAATCTAGGACAAAAAAGGCCCCCATTTTTTTAAGTAAAAAAATTTAAAAATTAATTCTAACGTTACAAGTTACAGGTTTATATAAATTGCAACCGTACGGATTAGTTCTAAATTTAATTTTAAATTTAAAATAAATTATATATTTAAATACTAATAAAGTATAAGTTTATAGACTACAGAGTCACATTAAGACATATATTAATTATATATATATATATAAAATTTTTTTGAATATAAAGAATTAAGAATAATTCAAGAAAAAATAAAAAATTTATGTGGACTCAAGCTAATTCGAGCCAATTATGGTCCTGAGCCAATTTGATCTCAGGTCAATATAGTTTGGACCAATTAGGTCCGAGCTAGAAAAGCCTGAATTTGTTTAGACCAAATATTTTTAAACTTAATCTTTGATTTTTTTAATTCAGTTTTGAGCCAAACCTGTAGTTTAGGTCAAAATTTATAGCTCTATTTATAATGTCATGTACAGAATTTGCACAGTTATATGGAATCGAATTGTATGTGCATTATTTTTAAATTTATGGAAATTATAGAACTACTAATACAAGAATGAACGGATCATATTCATAGCTTTTACCGATTAGAAATTTCTAAATACGACTTGACATAAAGTAGTGCAAGAAATATGCCGAGTGATTTTATGTCGCCAAAAAATTATCATCAAATTCTACAAGTCTTGATTATTTTGTCATGATGGAATATGATTATTACATATACTATGTAAATTAAGAAAAAAAAAAAAAGGATAAGTTAGAGAGAACTTCACCTAGCAAGATTCAAGAGATTGAGTTTTTGTTAACGAAATTAAAATTTTAATGGAGTTCGTTGATTAGCTTCAAAGTTTAAAAATACTATGAGATTTTCAATGTACTTCTAATATAAGTACTCAATCTATAGAAAGGCAGAACTTTTTCTATTTTTTTTAAATGTTTATATGATTTGATACATACTTTGTTCGGCAAGTTTTAGAACATATTTCTTTTTTTTTTTTTAATTTTTCAAATTTTCTTTCTTACATTTGCGTTTTTTATCAGAAAGCAGCCCCGCTGCACATCTCCCAGTTTTAGCTGGCAAAACATCAGCACACCATTTCCTCTAGGCACAAGGCTGAAAGTTTCAGGATGATTAATGGGTCGACCTGTGTTGTCCAATGTTTCTATGGCATGGACTCCAGTCCCACTTTATACCTAAGTTGTAGACTCGACTGGTATGTATTAAACATATTTTGGTTGTGTTTATACATTAGTAGATATTTACTAAGTAATTGGGGCCAATGGATGACTGATATGCAACGACTTTGTCTTGGAAAGAGGGCCATAATCAAGCTGAATTTCAGCCCTACTATTTTTTATGTATTATGTCAAATAAAGGGAATCATATGTATTTCAGAGTTATATGCAAAAGTGTAATTTTATTAATAAATGAATTATTAAATTACTATAAACAATAACTTTGTTATAAGATCTATTAGATTTCACAATTTAATTAATAATTTTAATAAATTTAATAGTGTAAATTTTTTAAATAAGTATTTTAACAAAATTTAGTTTGCAAAAATAATATGACTAAAGCAAAAAAGGTATGCTAAAACGATTTAGATTCTATTCAAAAACATCTGTTGGTCATTTTACCAGCAAAATCTATCATATAGAATAGACAGAAAGATTTTGTTGAGCATTAGCCAAAATTAAAAAGAAAAGAGATTTTATTGAGTAGTAATGAAGACAAACATACACAAGATCAATACTGCAAAACAAGTGACAATGATGAGAAACTACACTTACAACGCCTTCAACTAAACTCTGATTCTACTAAGTCCCTAACTCCAAAGGAGTGCATTTCAGAGCAAGTTAAAGCCAAAGCGAAGAAGAAATCTTGTCAACTCTGTCATACTCATTTTCAATTGTGATTGTTGAAGATTTGAGATCTGCCTCTCCTGTCTCCAGAAGAAATAAAAAGAAATCTGGCAGGAGGTAGCAAGTACTCCCCACGTTTCTTTGAAAATAACAAAATTTTCTGAGTGATCTCGCTTCTCTCCTTTTCTACGCAGAGCTACTCTGTTAGTTTGAGCAACAAGTCCTCTTCTCCACATTACCTGACATATTTGAGACATTTATGGTAGTCCCATGAGGAACGCTTGTAGTGGAAGCTGCCTCTTGTGCTGCCAGTGCCTTTTTACTAATAATGTGATATATATCGAACAAAATGGTTTGGAATGCCTTCTCAACATTAAATGCCTCTAAAGCTGATGTCTCTAGGAATGACAAACTTTCCCTCTCGGCCAAATTTTGTGCATCTTCTGCAGAGACTGCTCTCAGATGATTCAGGTCCGACTTATTTCCGGCCATCATAATAACAATGTTAGAGTCTGCGTGGTCCCTTAGTTCACGAAGCCACCTCTGCACATTGTCAAATGTTTGCCTCTTGGTTATGTCATAGACCAACAAGGCACCAACAGCTCCCCTATAGTAGGCACTGGTGATAGCTCGGTACCTCTCTTGACCAGCAGTGTCCCATATTTGCGCCTTCACAGTTTTCCCCTCCACCTGTGTCAATTGAAGCAAGCATTTCGAGGAATTAACACTCCATGCAGAGGAAAACATGTTGACACATGAAATGGGAATGAGCATTATCCCATGACAGCACAGATATGAAATTTACTAACTATATTGATAGACTCTCAGTTCAGAGAATAAGTGTTCCTTCTATTATAGTGATCTGGTACTGAGACATCAGAAGTGCAATGAAAGGTGCCACCAAACAGAAAATGCCAACATATCGTGCAATCTTCAAGAAAATCTGAGCTACGGAAAAATTACCTTTCCCTCTTACTTCTCATAAGCAAATCAGCAAACACGTAAGAGACATTAAAAATTAAATATACTTGTGCATCACGGTATTAAGTTTATTTTTCCACATTCATCTTCATGACTACAAATCTTTCTGCTAAGCTCAATTGTCTAATCCTATCAACCCAGATACATTTTCCAAGCAGGCTCATACTAAGTTCTCTCCCCCTTCACCTCCTCTCGTTCCTATATTTACAGCACAGACACAGACATTGCTATTGTTGGTTGCAAATGAGGTCGCTGAAACTGGAAAAACTATCTGATGTAATATATCCTCAGAAAACTTACAAATTAACTTCGTTTTTTATCTATTCTGTTGGGAACTATTCTATTAAATAAAAACTCAATCAATGTCTGCAGGCCTTCTGCGCAAATTGACAGTAAGGGGAATCAAAATCACTAATAATCCCTAGAAACGTTTGCCGAATTTTTACACTTTAAACTACCCATCGACTCCAATATTAACGAAAACAGCAACACAGCTCAGATTTCATGAAATCTCAGATTAAAAAACCAACCTGTAACGTCCTCGTTGCGAATTCAACCCCAATGGTAGACTTAGATTCCAAGCAGAACTCATTTCGTGTAAACCTGGAAAGGATATTGGATTTTCCCACACCAGAGTCCCCAATCAAAACGATTTTGAATAGATAGTCGTATTCATGGTCCACTTTGTATGCCATATTTCCAACACCCAACACCACCCGAAACCTGCCAGATCCCATCAGAATTCGAAAGAGCCATGTACACGAATCAAAAATCGAGAAAATCAAGACACAAACCAAAAACGAATCTGGAAATTAATCAAGAATATGATGCGCAACTCGCACATTAGTGTAAAATTTTTGCAAGAGACAAACAAAGAAGTATGAAAAAGGAAGAAAATCAGAATGCTAACCATAAAAAGATTGATGGTGAAGCGAAGTGGGTGACGATGAAGATGATCACAGGGATTCAAAATTCAAACTCGTCAAAATTTTGCAGAGAAGTGGAGGGACAAGGACAGAGGAAGAGAGTAGAAATGGCATTTTCCAAGGCCAACAATGAGCAAAAACAACAGAATAAACGGACGGCGAGGCACTTTGAACGGCCTTTCATTTGGTAAGGAATGCGCTAAATCGGGAAGTGCTATTTTGACATCAAAATTGCATAAAAATTAAAGGAAATGAAAAAGAAAGCAATCATAACAAGGAGCCATTTGTTATATATATATTGTTGATTCCGTGCTGTGATTTTGTCTCCAAAGGATAATTCCTTTACATTAGATTATAGCTGTTGGTGATGACCTTTTTTGGGAATTTTCCGACAATTTGTGTCTTAATTTTTAGGAGACAGTGCTATGAGGTCAAAATTTTAATACAATGGCATTGTTGATGTTTATTTTATTAGATAAAATCAATTATTTCTATCAAATAGTGTTATTATATTTTATTAAAATTTAAATTTTATTTAAATTTTTTGATAGTTTTACCTAATATCTTATTAAATCTTTCTCTATCCTATTTACATTATTTGATCAACATTTTAGCCCCCCCTTTTCAATGGTCGTCTTCTTACATAACAAAATCACCTTAAATGGATATATGTTTTTTTTAATAAGTGTTATGCCAACTTTATCTTGAATATAATTATTTTTAATTTTATATTTTTTTATATGTCCATATATGCACCTTAATATTATCATATTCACCACTTTCATTTTTGACTATTATTTACACTATATTCACTCACTATCGTATAAAGTGGCAGAATCAAGAATTTTTTTTTATGTGGGCAAAAAAAGAATGTTCACAAAATAAATATTTTCATAGTATCATACTAATATATGCTTTCAAATTACAATCTAGATAAATGAACAAAACTAACAATTATTGCTTATATGATTTTATCTTTTGAGATAGTTACAAAATTTGTTCATCCTTTATATTATCAAAGATATCATTTTTTACATAAATAACTAAATAATTATTCAAATGTTCATTTCTTGTACGATTTCAAATTCCATCTCTATAATACTTAGATAATGCTTTTTCAACAGATGAAGTTACAACTAGTAAGATAATGCTAACTTGATAAGTAAGTACACCAATAGATTTACAACATATTTATTTGTCTCAACCAATTTTTGATAGAGATTATATTTTTTATTTGAATGCACATATAAAATATAATTTTTAAGTTAACTACTAAGTGCAAAAATCTCAATTGTAGAGAAGTCATTTGGATAAAAATGAGCTAACTCTAGAAGCTTTTCTTTTTTAAAAGTAACAAATGATTCTCTTGAGTTTACATATGTCATATAGAGAAATAATTCAATATTTCTAAAACTAAGTTGCCTATCAATTACTTGATAGTATAACTCAACTTAAAAATGATGTAAATTTAAAATTTGTTGAATTTTGCACCTTGAACCTCCTTGAGTTACAAGTAAACCATTTATATTTGATAGTTGGGACCATAAAATTTTGTTTCTTACAAAATAATGAAACTTCATTCCCATCCTTCATCTCTCATTAATTGTAATTGTTGTTTAGATACATTAAGTACTAACATAGCATTTTTAATGTCTTGGTCATTTTGTAGTAGTGATTTAGGCAATTCATGAGTAATTCCTAATATAATTTTCATCAATGAAAAGCTACAAACTTAAAAGGTAAGACAAATTTGCAACATATGTGGGTAGTTTAAATTTTATCATATGTGCATTAATATATTTAACATGCATAAATATTAAATTTTTGTAAAAGCTATGTGTGCACTAGCCAACCTATTGTTACACATACATCTGCCACTGATTGTATAACATCATGGGGTATAGTGATCTATTAGAACTTCTTTTAAGTTTGATAGATACTTTGCAATCACAAACTATTCTTGGTTCATTTCTTTATTTTATTCACCAAGCATGAATCTTATATGTGACATTCTCATTAATCTCCTTATCACTTTGTAAGATTAAGTCAAGATATCTAGAATGTGACACTAATGGTATGATGTGATCTCCAATTTTCACTCTAAATGATTAACTCTCCTCCCACTAAACTTATATTTTATATACTCTATTTTGCTCTTACTTAACTAGAAAGCATTTGATTCCAAAGCCTTTCTACACCTCTAGTAAAGAATTTGCTCATTCTTTTGACTCTTCCACTAAGACTATATGATCTACAAAAGTATACATTTAGGCGCTACCTCTTAGATGTGACATCCAAAACTAAAATAAAACATATTAACTAAATCTTGACTCTTGGTGAAACTCTTTTTTACTTCTTCATTCATTCTCATATTGGTAATAGCCTCATCATATATACCTATATATCATTTATAGCTCGAATATATGTGATATAAACCTCTTTCTTCTCTATAGCCTTTCATAAAACCATAAGCAGACCTTTTTATTTGTTTTAGTACCTTTCCATTAAGCCCCACCATAGGTATATAGCTTCCATAGTTGAGCTCTCTAACATAAAACTAACTTGATTTTCTAATATTTGGGTTTATTGTCTTAATTTTCTCTTAATCATTCTTTCCCATAGTTTCATAATATGGCTAATTAGCTTGATCCTTTTGTAGTCTACACAAAATGTTTCACATTCTTGTAAATAAGTGTTGGTCCTCAATTTTGGTTTTAGAGTTGTCATTGACCTAAATTACTTAAGGTGAGATCAGATATCTAATTAAAAATGATCTACATTTTTAGAAATTGAGTTCGGGAGATGATTATGTTTTAAGGAAGGTGTTAGCACCCTTAACTACCTTTCGGTACCAAAAATAATCTAATTAAATTACTTTGATTAATTTGCATTGGTTTTAGAAAAAGATTTTAAAATTAATTCCTACCATTCCGAATCAAAATTTTAAAATAAAAGTGATTTTGAGAAAAATTTCCTTTCTATTCTAGATCAAAGTTTTAAAAATGATAATTTTAAGAAAATTTTCTTCTTATTTCTAGATTAGGGTTTTAAAAAATAATTTTAGAAAATTTTTTTTTCTATTCTAATTGGAATTTTAAAAATAATTTTAAAAAAAATCTTCAAAATAAAAAAATTTGGTGCATGTGCTATTGATCCTTGAATCTCTATTGTTGTGCGTAAAAGAAATAAATTTTAATATTTAAATTCATCTAATCAAATTAACCATGGTTTCTTTTATAGTCTAGGATATGCTAAAGCCCCAAACACATCATTGTACCTCATATATAATTACAATCCAAAGTAACTAAAAATCAAGATAAATAAAGATCTAAATAGGTCTTAATGTTCTCCTAGCAGTCAACCTGTCATAAGGATAAATCAGCTATAGAATTTGTTGAGGTAAGATTCACAAAGCAACCCAAGATCACACTAGCATTCAAATCACAATAATTTAAATCAAGAAAGCTACAACAAATTTCAGTCCAACTAATACAAATTTGGTAGTATAAACTTAATCTAATCTTCACATAAAAAAAGAACTAATAATCATTATGAAATTTCAAGCAAGAATAATCAATTAATCCAAAAATTGTATAGGCCATGGCCAAAAATCAAGATAGCAATATGCATAAAGCTTCAAGAATCATGCATTTTCAACTATTGAACTTTAAATAAGAGTGATGCTCGATTTAAATCAGTCGACACTAGACAGGGCTTGGTGAAGCTAATGCAACAGACTGTGCCAATTTCTGTAGTGACGACAAGGACAAACATTACCTACATAGCTAGGATTCTTGATTGGGAACACCAGCCCTTCGAGGCAAGGAAAGGGGCTTCGGATTTCAAGCTTTGGGCTTCAAATGACACTAGTCTGCGGCTTGAGTTTAGCATCGAAGAGGGAGTGTTGGAGCAATAGAGAGGGAACATTAGAGTAACGGCGATGGGTGGCCTGACCTGAGAAAGTTCGAGCAACAATAGAGTAACGCCTCCCGAGCCTGAAGCAAATGTGTATTGGTGTCTTGGGGTAATTCTAGTGTTTCAATGGGAGGGGTGCTGAGCTGTTGGTTGGTTTGACGCCGGCATAGATGAAGAACTTGGTGGAAGAGAAGTCTCGGTGACAAGGGTATGGTTTCTGGTTTTTTGGCTGTAGAAGTGTCCTTTGATTTTTCTTTATTTGATTTCAACTATAAGAAACAAAGAAATGGTGGTTGAGGTAGTGAAATTGATGTTGGGTTGCAGAAGGCCATGGGTTTAAGGCTGAGTAATGGGATTTTTGGTGTATGAGGACTTTTTATTTCCATAGGTTGTAGACTTTTTAGGCTCCAATCTTCCCCCTTTCTTTGTTGTGTGTAGTGGGATTTTATAGGTGTAGAATTAAGATTTTTTTCTAAGTAAACTCTTGCTTCCTAGTTTTATTTGTTCTCCATCTCTTATCTCTTATTTTTCATATGTTTTATCTTTTGATTTGTTTTCTTATCTTTTAGTATTTTCTTATCTTTATTATCTTTATCATCTTTTTATCTCTATCTTTTATTAATTATTTTGTATTTTATCTTATTATCTCTTAAATTTTTTATTACTTTTTTTATTATTTTTAAGAGTTCAATTTTAATGCTAGAATTTAGTTTTAATTTTGGTTGGGCTGGATTTTGATTTTGGATTTTAGATTTGATTTTTAATTTGGGCTTTGAGTTTAATTTTAATTTAGGTTTTGGAAAGTAAATCGGACAAAATTAAATGTCTATAATAGATACCATAGTTTGGCAATAATGTGTACCCCTACATTCAATCCCTAAGCAACTTATTTGAGATTTCATTAAGAAATTGAGGTTATTTATTCCAAGATTCTCCAAACTTCTAGGCAAGTATTGTTTGTACGAACCTCTCCAAGTTTACAAAGTAATCTCCCACGAAGGATAATGAAGGAGTAGTGAGTTGCTCACTAACACCGTGCAATACTAAGCTCAAGAGATCTTGGATGTTCTCTTTAAGAACAAATTTCTCTTTCTATGGTGCACAGCAAGCATTTTCACACAATGATGGACTTATAAGTTCTCTGAGTTTTACTATCTTGGTTCTTCAAATCTTCCGCTTTTTATCGCTTCTTCTTCAATGGTCATCTCCGTTGATCAGTCCTTGATTTTCATTTAGCCGTTAGAGTTGTCACTTTCCTTGATCAAATTATCTTTCTCTTGATTGATCTTTATTTCCTTCTTGCTTTGATTGTTTTAGCTGGCTTTATGTGATTAGTCTTATTGCTGTCAATCTTTGGTTTCTTTTCTCATTAAAAATTCCCGCACACGTTTTGATTGACTTTGAATTTCAGCATGTATCCTTAATTTCCTTTCCTTTTCAAAACACTCTGATTGACCCTTTATCCTTTTAAGTCTTGGGGAAAAAAATTTGAATTAGGGACTAACTTAAGCTTATAATTAGAGGTAAAGGAATTCTAAATTTTAATTTAAGATAAGTACCAAAACTTTTTATATTTTTAAGAATATTAAATTTATTATTTACTTAGAAAAACGACCCTCGAAAACTAAAATCCTTCTAACCCTTTAATTTTTTCTCCTCTTCCACTTCTCCCACATCGATCTTTCTCGTGATTCTTTGTCAGCAATGGTGTTTTGATACTAACAGCCCAGGTTATCTCATATATTACTATAACCATCAGAATCAGTAGACGGATTACAAGGGTTACCTATGTGTGTGATTCAAACTGAGCAGGACACAAATATTCAGATGTGAGTATTGAAGGGAAAGATGCCTAAAGTTAATTGGGTCAAGTTGATATCTCTTCTGCCTGCGTTCGGAGGAATTGCCTTTGAAGAAATTTTTGGCAGTAATTATTATCTTTTAAGGATGATGAGTCTTGATGGCGTATGGACAAAAAGGAAAATACTTAGATACACGTTAAAACTGTGCACTTTTTACGCGCTAAGATTGTATAAAAAATTGAAATGGCAATTTTTTTTTTTTTGGGAGTGTGAACATGCAGTCCGAGTACTGTATTTAGATGTATACGTCAGATTGTATAAAAAAAAAAAATAAAATGGCAGTGTTTTCTTTTTTTTTTTTGGCACTGTGAACATGCAGTCCGAGTACTATATTTAGATGTGTACATATCATCACTCGACAAAAACATCATTGTTGTGGAAGATTCCATGTGAACCCAATAAGACTGTACAGCTATAATCTAACAGAAAAGGTGTACGGATAAAAGGTGAAGGTTCATGGATGCAAGAATTGCTGACCAACTTGGGCTGGTAGTCACTAGACGCCATAGCTGACCAACCATTGAATGGCGTTGGTGGCTATCCGGTTACTGAAGTTATTGACAATAGAGACATTGCTGTAGTCCAGTCACGGCGCCTTATTAACTATGTGGGAGAGCGGAGACTTCGGAGAAAGCATAAAGAAACGTGAGAGACGTAGGTGAAGTGGCAGAGGAGAAAAATAAAAGGGTTAAAAGGTTTTTAGTAACTTGAGGGTGATTTTGTTAAAATAAATAATAAATTTAATATTTTTAAATAATTAAAAAAGTCTTGGTGTTTATCTCAAATTAAAAATTAAAAATTTCTTTGTCTCTAAATATAAGCCTATAAGTTGGCTCCTAATTCAAATTTTTCCTTTTTTAATTCTTTCCATACACGAATCTCCTTTGATGTGCCTCAATTATGTTTGAAATCTTTTTCTTTTATAGCTCTTAGGATTGAGATAAACTATTTCTTTTATTTTTAATGCATAAGATATTTTACATAAAAATATTTTAAAATTAGTGTGAGTCTTTCATTGATAGGAAAAATGAGTTGAAATAATCAAAATCATAATTACTTTTTTTGGTGAGAAAAATAAAATTATTTGATTAAGAGTAACTTTGAGCTAGCAATTATTTGATTCAACCACTTTATTATAATCCATCTTTTTCAGAGTTTTTTTTTTTTTTTTTTTTACTTCATTCATGAATTTTATGATAAAAATATACTAGTGCAATTGAATAGAATTTGAGTATAATTCTTAGGTGGTATTGTGATATTATCTGTAGGATAGCAGGTAGATTGTAGTATGCATTTTCTAAATCTAGTCATGAATTTGGATATAGTGGTTTTCAAAATATATATTTGAAAATGTGTATGTTTGTTACTTCAATATAGTGTTTTTCTATTAAATTTATTATTAATTTTTAACATAATAGTCATATATGATTCTTATATACATATTTAAAATTTTAAAATAAATAATTTTTAAAAAGAACTAAGCAATTACTGTGTTAGAGTTTAAAATGGCTCCAATTACTACCCAAGCCTTTGAAAGTGATTGTGCCCTGCATTTGTAGACGAAGAACAGAGTAAAGAAAAATCACGAAGGAGGAAATGTACCACCTCATCCACTTAAGTCAAGCCACAGATGCGATGTACACATTGACACTGAAGTCACCTCAAGAAAAGTCTGGGTGACATTTTGTTTTGCCGACGACCCACCAACCAAAATTTTATATTTTTCGATCTTAGTTTTAGCCTACAACTTTCTACAATTCATCCAAACCTCTGGTCATGGTTTTGATTCAGATAGGCTCCTGGCGTGTAGAGGAAGAGGTGAGGTAATTCATCTGATACTCAACACAAAAAGCAGTCAAAGTTGCGTCATCGCTTTCTGCACTCTGGTGAAAACCACCATGTGAACTTCACCATCTTGTTCAATTGGAAATGTGATAGAGCGAAACTAGATGCCCTTGGGAGTTTTGTTTCTTCCGGCACAATGGCTTTCAAAAGCTTGCCAGTCGCTTTTGTTCGACTTTAGCAGCGTCGGCAGTAATATTTGAAGTCAGTCTAAAACCTAACACACAGTAGCTGTTTAATTCTGTTTAAAGAGTAATTATTAGAAATTAATCGTAAAATAATGAAAGGATTAACTACATAAAGATAAAAGTTTAAAGAGATATATTATTATTTTTTAATGCATGAAAGATGTGCACAATAATAAAAATTAACGAAAACTTAATGCATCTTAACCAAATTAAAAAATTATAAAGTTTAATTGTTATTTAGTGCCTATTTAAAAAAAATATATATAAGAATGCAACGACTTCGTCTTGTGTTTTACTAGCTTGACTTGGACATGGCCCCTTCAATCACGGTTTATGACAATTGAGCTGAAATTAATAAAAGATGTATCATAAGTAAATTACGTCAATTTTTTTATATGTCTTATTTTTGTTATATAAAATTTATATTAAAACTTTAGTAAAAAATTTACAAATTTAAAGTTTATATAATTTTTTTTTAAATTTTAAATATGTATGTGATAACTATATAGTTATTCTAGATAAAATTGATAATAAAATTAATAGTGAAAATTAATTAGAGAGATAAAAGTTTATAAAATATATTATTATTTTTTAAAGCATAAAAACATTATATGCGCATTAACAATTTTGAAGGAAATTTAATACATTTTAATCAAATTAAAAAGTATAGAGCTTAACAGTTATATAACACCTACTTAAAATTAAAAGATATGAGAAAATAACAAATCTAGGGTTGATTTAAATTAATTTGATCTCTCCTAAATTTACATTAATCAATCGGTCTTTCCAATAGCAAAATTACATTTAATCCAGGTTTTCCCTCTATCTTCCATTAATTGAGTGCTGATTTATATTGTTATATGCTGGCGTGTTGCGTGGAGGAAAGACTTGGACTATCCATAGTAGCTATTGGAACCTAGCACTTTTCTTCCATACTAATTAAGATTTGAGGGTGACATGGGTTCTACAATTACCATGATTGTTCCTACCTTGAGTTAGTCAGTGTTGTTGATGGTTCCACATAACAAAACAAATGAGTTAAAGCATTTCATTTTTGACTAAAACCTTATTTATTGCCTTATAGATAAGGTCATTTTCAATTTGACACTAAACAACAATTAAGCTCTATACATACTTTTTTAGCTTTGACCCGTTCAGATAGTAGGAATCCATGAGCCCTAAAGTAATACCGGCCAATGACTTCAACCTTTGGATGACACTGAAATAAAGAAGTGTAGCCTTCCTAAGAATAATTTACTCTAAGATCTTTTACAAATTTTTCACATGATAAGTTATTTTCTTAATAATTCTGATAAGCTCAGATAGGGAAAATTTGTAAGAATTCAATCAGCAGCTAGGAGCAAAACAACATTGTATCACGTTCATCTTGGATTGTGTCTTTTAATGTTCTTACGCACTTTAGGTTCATGTCCCAATTTAACATTAAAAAAATGGCTAACCGAAACAGTTAATTGAATTTCTCGGGCTAGCCTTGAGATGAAATGGAATAGTGAATTTGTGTCCATTCATTTGCTTATTAGACAAGGGTGGCTTTATCTGTGTCACATCAGTTTTTAGCCCCGCTTGGACAGCTACTTGCACATGTCGTACCGCATTCCATTCCAATCCAAAAATAAGATTAAAACCCTTCTTCATAAAAAATATTATTTTTAATTTAATCCTTTCTAAATTTAAATTAATCAATTGATCTTCCAAATATCAACATCACGTTTAATCTGATCTCTTCTTCTACCTTCTTTTAACTGAGCATTAAATTGTATTGTTATGGGTTGACACGGAACCATTAGATGTTGATGTGACATATTTTAATTTTTGGCATGAAAAAATATAATTATATTTAAAATTATAATACATAATACTTAAGATTTTATAATTTATAGTTTTAGAGTTTTAAAACTCAGGGGTCTAGAGATTATGATGTATTATTTTGGTGTTAGAGTTAAGGGGTTCAGGATCTAAAATTTATAAATTTAGGGTTTTAGGATTCAATTATGGAATTAGAAGTTGGGATCAAAGTTTAAGATTTTAAAATTTATGATTGTGGCTTATGGCTTAGGATTTTTGAGTTTATGGGATTTCATGTTAGGATTTAGAGTTTAAAATTTTAAAATTTTAAAGTTTTAGGGTTTAAAAATTTGAGTTTAGGTATTGTAATTTTTAATTTTAAATATTATTATATTTTGCTACATAAGCAAATATAATAGGCCAAATTAGCACTTAATGGCACCATATCAATACCTAATATGCCGTGTCAGTACATAACAATACACATTAGTACTCAGATCACGGAAGGCAAATAGAAAAACCAAATCCGATGGATTAGTTTTAATATTTGAAAAATCAATTAATTAAATTAAATCTATGTAGAAGTCAAATTAAAAATAACTTTATTTATTTTACCAAAAAAAAAACTTTATTTATAAGGGACCAAAATAAGATTTTAGTAAATAAAAATACTTTTCCTCATTTTTTTTTTTTGGTTGTGTGGAACTATCAACAACATTAGACTAACTTAAGGTAGGAACAATCATGGTGTAATTGCAAAATCCGGGTCACCTCAAATCTCAATAACTATGGAAGAAAAATTGCTAGCTTGCAATCGCTATGGTAGAAAGTCCAAGTCTTCCTTTTCTTGTAGACTGTTCAATTTGGACCGAAGGCCAGTGCGCTGCTTTTTCCAAATTCAAGTCTTGCATGATTGGCGGGAGTTTCTTAGGAAATGTATCTCAACAGACTGGAAATTTGCTGGGGTTTTCCTGCGCAGGTTCGAATCCTGCTGTCGGCGTTCCTTGACGCACTCATATTTTTTTCACCAACAAAAAAGAAATAAAGATAAGATTATAAACTTCAGTTGTGGAAATTTAATTGTCTATATATATACACACCATGAGTCATACAGCTGCTATGTCATCAGTAACCTCACAATGGAGAGTAGAAGATCTTCTGATCTATTGTTACTTCTCCTCCTTGGCTTTACTTCAATTCTGCTAAGATGTCATGCCACTTCTCCCGCTAAGGCAAATATAACCACCTGTCTTTATCTCTGAGTATCAACTACATTACTTCAATTTACCATTATTTTGGAGCTCTCTCCTACATCTTTTTTCCTGGGTTTTCATATTTACATTAATTGTTCATGCTTTTGGTGGTTTGATTTAGCTGACAAGGAGGCAATTTTCATGTTTTGTTCCTTCTGAATGCAGACTTATATTGTCTACACTGGCAATAGCAGGACAGGTGATGCTTCTTCATTGTCTCTTTACACAAGCATGTTGCAAGAAGTTGCAGACAGGTAATATTAAATTCCCAAGTGGTGCAAAATTTAATCAGTTAGTGGGTCAGTCAGTTTTTAATAGTTAATATGTATAAATTAATTCGGTCATACTATTCCTGCAAGCAAAATTTTACAAATTAATACCAACTTATAAAAATTTAAACAATTAAATTTACTCAACCAACTCACATTTATTGAAAATATTACTTTTACTCTAATTAATTAGTTGCATAGGATGCTCCCATTACATTCACCTTCTAATAGAGGCAAGATTGCGTATAGGTAGAGGAGGTCCTTGTGCAACTCATGTTAGTTATTGTTGGCTTGGAGTTGGTTTGATTTATGTAAAACTCAGCTTCTTTAATATAAAGAATAAAAACAAGATTAATGTGAGTAAGCAAATGAAGACTTATTGGAGTCGGCAAAGAGGATTTATTAGAGAAGGAAAAGAGTGTTTGACACTACTATTAGCTTTAAACACGTGTTGCATGTAATTTTTTTTTTTTAAAAAAGACTGTAGAACAACACACTTTTTTTTTTATAGATGAACTAATCCATGGTATATTAAATACATAGCAAAAAGAATAATATTACAAAAATATAAAATTCTAAAAATAAAATCTAATTTCTATTAGGATGTAGAAAAAACTTACTAATGAGTAAAAAATAATGATTTAGTTCAGTTGCTGCATTTTAGCCGCATATTGATGATTTCTATTACATATACTGCTTGAAAAATGATGCTTGCACACAGTCAGTGAGTACATTGGCTGCACAATCAGAGAGAGAAAACATTTAGGAGAGAGAGTGAATAGAGAAAGAATATAAGAGGTTATACAGAGAGTATGTAGAGTTTGTATATTACTCTAATGCTTAAGCGGGTAGCAGATTGGCCACTATGTACTTGCATCCTCTGTGTCTTCCCAAGTTGGAAAAATGTTTTTACTTAACCTTTGTTTTGTAGGAGTGAAGTTAAGGAGAAGAATGGTAAAGCCAAGATTTTGAAAATGAAAACTAACCATTTCCTCCTTGATCCCGCTTTAGTGTATTTCTTTGGAGGGGTTGAATATATAAAAGCATCCCTAACTTTTTTCTTTCATTTTAATATTCATAATTTCAGTGATGCTTCACCCAAGTTGATACTGCACCACTACAAACGGAGTTTCAATGGATTTGTTGTGAAGCTAACAGAGAATGAAGCCAAAAGAATGGCCGGTTTGAACAAAACCCAGTGAAATCCTCATTTTCACTAATTTTATGGATTTGCTAACCACTAAAATTCTTAATGCAGAACTTGATGGTGTGGTGTCTGTCTTCCCTGATGAAAAGAAACAACTGCATACAACAAGGTCGTGGGATTTTATTGGGTTTCCACTACAAGTGGAAAGAGCCACAACTGAAAGTAATGTCATCATTGGAGTAATTGACTCTGGAATCTGGCCAGAATCTGCCAGCTTCAATGATAAAGGACTTGGTCCACCACCTAGTAAATGGAAGGGCACCTGTCAAACATCAAAAAATTTCACTTGCAATAAGTATATATATCAGTATACATGTTTAATTATCAAGCTACTCGCACACACAAAAAAGAGTACACGTATAACAGAATTATTCTGTGTTCTTGCAGTAAAATCATTGGGGCAAAGTATTACAGAGCTGATGGGTCATTCATTGAAGGAGATTTCAAATCTCCAAGAGATGCAGATGGTCATGGGACTCATGTAGCATCAATAGCAGCTGGGAACCCAGTTGGCATGGCAAGCATGTTAGGCCTTGGCCTGGGAACAGCAAGAGGCGGTGTTCCATCAGCACGCATTGCTGTCTATAAAGTTTGTTGGCTTGATGGCTGTTCTGAAGCAGACATTCTTGCTGCATTTGATGATGCCATTGCAGATGGGGTTGACATAATATCAGTTTCACTTGGAGGGTCGAGTGGCGAGAACTATTTCAGAGTTGGAGCAAACATTGGAGCATTTCATGCTATGAGGAATGGAATATTAACAGTTTTTTCAGCAGGGAACTTTGGTCCAAGACTTGCATCCCTTAACAATTTTTCACCTTGGTCTATTTCTGTGGCTGCTAGCACCATAGACAGAAAGTTTGTTACCAAGGTTGAATTAGGTGACAATACAACTTTCGAGGTAAAGTTCCTTCTCTATCCTATGCTCGAACTTGTCTGCTTTGATATTGTCACTAACTTAATTCACTCCAAAATCCTCTCATCATATACAATTGTTACATCATAATCAAGTTGAATCTCTTTGTTCCATTTTAGGGAATTTCGATAAATACATTTGACCTTCAGGGGCAAATGTACCCTATAATCTATGCTGGGGACGCACCAAATACTAAAAATGGCTATGATGGATCTTTATCCAGGTAAATGCAAACCCTCAAGTCCTTTAATTCACCAAAAGATGTATAATATGAAATTATGTCCAAACATACAATAAGTACATGTATGTGTTTGTGCTAGGAAAAGAAGTGAATATTTTTGTAAATGTTTGAATTTCTTGATGAAAGTGTTTCCAATTCCAATGTGCAGGTTTTGCTATAGTGACTCATTAGACAAAAAATTGGTCAAGGGTAAAATTGTTTTGTGTGATGGGAGAAGCCCAGCGACAGGCCCCTTCTCGGCTGGTGCTGTTGGTGCCTTGACACAAGGTCAAAATTTTAGAGATGCTGCTTTAACTTTTCCCTTGCCTGCTTCTTACCTTGACTTGCTGGATGCTCTCAATGTTTTTGGCTACATGAATTCCACAAGGTATTAACAAAAGCTGCAGTGTAGAATACAAATGAATTCTGAGAACCACAATATTTTGAAGTGGGTTCCTTGATACAATTTTCAGGAGTCCGACAGCAACAATATTTAAGAGTGATGAGGCAAAGGATACATTAGCCCCTGTGGTGGCCTCTTTCTCATCGAGAGGACCAAACCTTGTAACCCCTGACATTCTCAAGGTACGCCTTGTCTAAGGCAACCTTAATTAACATTGGGGAAGTTATCTCTATTATAATTGTTTTTCTTTCTCTTTTTTTGTGCAGCCGGATCTAGTTGCACCTGGAGTTGAAATTCTGGCTAGTTGGTCTCCAGTTGCACCTGTTTCTGACATCGAAGATGACAACAGAACATTTCAGTACAACATAATCTCAGGAACATCAATGTCTTGCCCACATGTTTCAGGTGCAGCAGCGTACATTAAATCATTTTATCCTGCGTGGTCTCCCGCCGCTATCAAATCAGCTCTAATGACCACAGGTAATAGAAATAAGTAATGACATTGGCACTCCTCAATTATCATGGTAATCAAGAATTTCAGAGAAAACTCAAAACTCATTGTTTTCTTCTTTCTGTCCCCTGCAGCAAGGCCCCTGAGTCCCAAGACTAACCGCGATGCAGAATTTGCATATGGTGCTGGCCAAATTGATCCCTTTAAGGCTTTAAATCCTGGTTTGGTATATGATGCCTGTGAAACTGACTTTGTAAGATTTTTATGTGGACAAGGCTATAGTACAAAGACTTTACAACTCATTACAGGGGACAATAGTAGCTGCTCTGAGACCACTTACGAAACAGCAAGGGACCTGAACTACCCTTCCTTTGCTCTTCGTACCCTACCCTCCCAACCAAGTGTAAGTGGCAGTTTTAACAGGACTGTTACCAATGTTGGATCATCAACATCCACATATAAAGCCACTGTGACTGCTCCTCAAGGACTAAGAATCCAAGTGAACCCAAGTGTTCTGTCATTCACTTCTCTCGGCCAAAAGCTTACATTTGTGATGACTATTGAAGGAACACCAGAAGAATCTATGGTGTCAGCTTCTTTGGTTTGGAATGATGGGAAATTCCAAGTGAGAAGCCCCATTGTTGTGTATAATGGGCCATAAATAAATTGCCTAGGCAGATGAACCAAATAAGCATTGAGCAAAAAGCCTTAGTATGGCGCTACTAGGTAGCCGTGTCTTTGGTGCTACTGTTTTCCTATTTCAAATATTGAATGTCCAAAAGTCCAACCAGTTGCAGTCTATGAACTGGTTTATGGTTATCCAAAGTCTATGGTAAAGAGTTGTACCGTGTCCCATATGTAAGTGATCTGATATCCTTTAGCCATATTCTTATGAAAAGACTATCGATCTCCATAGACCTGAAGAAGAATTACCTGTTCATGTATCAAAATGAAAATTTAATAAGCAGAATCTCTAATCATATCAGGGTGATGGTATGACATGTACCGTATATTTTAGCATGAGTAATGTTATATTTATATCTTTCTTCTTGTATTTTCACCCACATCTATTATTCTTACCCTTCATTTTGTCTTTTAAATTTTTTATTTTTATTTTTTAAAAGTTTTGTCTTGAGTTACGTCTGTGATGCGAGCATACCAACATACTCTCAGTATTACTCTTTTAGCATAGGGATTAGACAGTGATTGATTAACCAAATGACAATACGAGAAAATGATAAGTACAATTTCTTAACAAATAGTTGCTTCTTGGAAGAATGCCTTTTAAGATTTTGTTTAATTTCTATACACATTTTTGTTATATAAAACAAGAAGGTAAGGCACTAGGTTATGGAGTTTTCCTGTAACAAAAATTAATTGATTTTGATTGTCTATATCCTTAATTCTAACCTCTAAATCCTAATCCTAAAATCCTAAGCTTTAAAGCCCTAAACCCTAAACCCTAAGCCCTACACTATGTTATAAACCATAAAACCTAGACATTAAACCTTAATTAAACTCCTAAATCATAAGCCCCTGAATCATAAAGTCTATACCATAAATTAGGATTGGCACTTATAATTTAGGAGTTAAGATTTAGAAGTTTATGGCTTAAATTAAGTGCTTTAGGGTTTATGATCTCAGGCTTAAGGTTTAGGGTTTTTGGCTTAAGGATTAGCACCTAAGGTTTGTAGTTTTAGGGCCTTAAGATTTAGGATTTATGTTTAGGGATGATGGTTTTGGGTTTGAATTACAAGTTTAGAGTTTTATAACTTAGGAGTTTAGGGATTAAGGTTTATGATTTAGGTGTTAGGGTTAAGGGTTTTATGATTTAGGGTGTATAGATTTTAGGGCTTTAGGATTTAATTATGGGATTAGATGTTGGGTTTATAGTTTGGGGTTTAGAGGCTTAAGGTTTAGGGTTTTAGAGTTTTAGGGACTAAGGTTTTAACTAGTTTTGGGATGTAAGATTGAGGTTTTAAGATTTATGGGATTCAAGGTTAGGGTTTAGGATTTTATAGTTTTAGGGTTTAGAGTTTAAGATTTTAGTATTTTAGAGTTTTAAGATTTAGGGTTTAGGGTATTACGATTTATAATATTAAATAGTGGTCCCTTAGAGATGGGTTTTTTCTATTTTGGTTTCTCATTCTTGAAAGTTCTTAAACAAGTCTTTTATAAATTTAAATAGATATATATTAAGTCCCTCCGTTAGGAAACTGTTGACAGTGTACATTAAGTAACGTGCTGATATGGCATGTTATTGTTGGCATGGCACGTTGACTTAGTTGACGTGACATGTTGATTTAGCTAATGTGTCAATAAAGTTACCACATTAGCATTATGACATTGTATCCATGTGGCAACCACATCTATGGGGGAGCAAAATAGAAGTAAGTCATTTGTAAATGATCAAATAGAAGTAATCTCATATGTAAGGGACCAAAATAAAAGTAATCCAATTTGTGAGGGGCCAAAGTAAAAGTGACCTTATTGTGAGGGATCAAAATAGAAGTAATCTCATTTGTGAGGGATTAAAATATAAGTAATCTTATATGTGAGAGAACAAAATAGAAATAACCTCACTTGTGAGGTATTAAAATAGAAGTAACCATATTTGTAAGGGACCAAAGTAGAAGTAACTTTATTTGTGAGGGACCAAAATAGGAATAACTTCATATATGAGGGACCAACATAAAAGTGACCAAAAATTGCAAAATCTTAAACTCTTAACCTTAAACTATGACACCATGAACCCTAAATCCTAAATTCTATGACCCTAAATCTTAAATCTTAAATCACAATAATCCAAACTCTAAATTACAAAACCCTAAATCTCAAATCTTAAATTATAAATTCTCAACCCAAACCTTAAACTACAAAATCTCAAACCCTTAAATTCTAAATTCTAATCCTAAATCTTAAACTCTAAAATTGAAAGCCCTAAATGCCATAATTTAAATTGTGAAACTTGAAACCCTAAATTACAAAATTTTATATGCTAAATCCTAAACTATGAAACCCTAAATTTTAAATCCTAAATTATAAAATCCTAAATTGCAAAATTACAAATCCTAAATTAGGAGGCTTTAAACCCCAAACTGTGAAACCCAAACCCTAAACTGGGTAGATGATAGTCAAAAGTGAGATTTGAGGCTTTGAAAATTAGGGTTTGTGATTTATGATTTCATGATTTAAAGTTTAGGGTTCTAGGTTTGAGGTTTAGGGTTTTACAATTTAGGGTTTTATGTTTCATAGTCTAAGGTTTAGGATTTAAGATTTTTGATTTAGAGTTTCATGTCTTATGGTTTGAGATTTAGGATTTCATTATTTAGGATTGAAGGTTTGAGGTTTTATGGCTTAGGATTTGGGGTCTCATGATTTAGAATTTAGGATTTTGTAGTTTATGATTTAGAGTTTCATGGTTTAGGATTTAGGCTTTCACAGTTTAGGGTTTGGGGTCTCATGATTTAGAGTTTAGGATTTTGTATTTTAGGGTTTAGAGTTTCTTGGTTTAGGATTTAAGGTTTAGAGTTTTGTAACTTAGAGTTTAGGGTTTCGTTTGGGGTTTTGCAATTTTTGTTTGGGTTTAGGATTTCATAATTTAGGATTTAAAATTTTGTGGTTCAAGATTTAGGCTTTGGGGTTTCATAATTTAGGGTTTGAGGTTTAAGGTTTCATAATTTTCTCTTCTCTTTTAGTTTGTTTCCATGCTTACAAAGTACTTTTTATTTTGGTTCCTCACAAATGTTGTTACTTTTGTTTTAGTCTCTCATAGATGAGGTTACTTCTATTTTGATTCCTCATAGATGGGTAATTTCTATTTTGGTCCCTCACAAATGAAGTTACTTTTGTTTTGATCCTTCATAGATGGGATTATTTCTATTTTGATCTCTCACAAACAGATTACTTGTACTTTAATCCTTTGTAGATGGGGTTGCCACATGGTTATCATGTTAGTATTAGCTAAGTCAACATGCCACATTAGCGATAACATGCCAAATCAGCACATCACTTGACACCCTTAATGATTCACTAATGGAGGGATTTGATTGACAACTTTTTGAATATATGGAGGACATGTTTAGGAATTTTTGAGAGTGAGAGATCAAAATATATGAACCCTTATCTACAAGTAGAGCTATGACCTCAGGCTTATTTGGCTTAGGCCAAACAATTCAAACTTAATCCTAATCCTATAGGGTTGGTGATTAAGCAAGTTAATCTTGAACCTACCTCTAACCTTTAATTTGTTGGGGTGGTTTTGGGTAGGCCAAATGGTCCAAACTAAAATTTACAACTCTATCTATGAAGGACCAATTAAAATGAGGTTTTAATCTTTTAAATATTATTATATTCTGCTACATAAGCAAGCAGAATATGCCATGTCATCACCTAATGGCACCATGTCAATACCTAACATGCTATATTTATACATAATGATATATGATAGAGTTTAATTAACCCAATGTAATTTTGATCTTTGGAGGACTACTTGATTAAATTAAATCTATTAACAACTAAATTTGAAACGACTTTATTTATGACTAACCAAAATAATATTTTAGTCAAAAATAAAATGCTTTCCTAATTTATTTTGTTATGTGGAACCATCAACAACTTTAGACTAACTCAAGGTGGGAACAGTCATGGTGTAATTATAAAACCCCTGTGAGCCTCAAATCTCAATCAGTACGAAAGAAAAAGCACTAGCTTCCAATAGCTGTTGTAGATAGTCCAAGTCTTCCCTTTGCGTGTAGACTTACGAATTGGGGCCAAAGGCCAGTGCACAGCTTTTTCCAAACCTTAATACATGTGATTGGTGGGAGTTTCTTTGGACAAGTGTCTTAGAATATAGAGATAGGATTCTAATATTAAGTTGTGGAAATTTAATTGTCTATATAACTCATAGCTGCTATATCATTAGTAACCTCACAATCGAAAGCAGAAGATCCTCTGATCTATTGTTACTTGTCCTTCTTTGCTTTACTTCAATTCTGCTGAGATGCCATGCCACTTCCCCTGCGAAGGCAAATACATATAACTACCTCTCTTTATCTCTGTGTAGCATTCACGTTACTTCATTATTCTGCCATCATTGTGGAGCTCTCTCCTACATCATTATCCTTGGTTTTCACCTTCACGTTAATTAATTGTTCACGCTTTTGGTGGTTTCATTCAGCTAACAAGGAGGCAATTTGCACGTTTTTTTTTTTTTCTTTTTTTAATTCTGAATGCAGACTTATGTTGTCTACACTGGCAATAGCGGGACAGATGAAGCTTCTACATTGTCTCTTTACACAAGCATGTTGAAAGAAGTTGCAGACAGGTAATATTAAATTCCTAAGTTCTGCAAAATTTGAATCAGTAAGTGGGTCAGTCTGTTCTAATTACTAGTAGTTGATAAGTATTGTACAAATAAAATTTTATAAATTAAATTTATTATATTTTAAAAAATAAATTGTAGAAACTAACAAATTTAATCGTAATTCACAGTTTATAAACATATACTAATCTCTTTCCTTTTTTGTGTGGATAAACATATAGTAATCTCATATGTATTGAAAATATTACTTTTACTCTAATTTATTAATTGCATATGTTGCTCACATTACATTCACCTTCTAATAGATTCAAGATTGTCTATGTAAAGGAGATCCTTGTGCAACTTATGCTGATTATTGTTGGTTTGGAGTTGGTTTGATTTGTGTAAAACTCATCTGCTTGAATTTAAAATGAATGAAAAAGGATTTAGAAAAAGGGATTAAATTTCTACTAAAATATCTTAATTTTAAGCTAATATAAATTTGAAATAATATAGTCCTTTGGAGGATAAGACTTATGAATAAGGGTATAATAGGAAACATAAATGTTTCTAACTTTCATGTTTTTTTATATATAACTAGCCTTTAAACACATGTGTTGCATGTCAATTTAAAAAAATTGATCATAAAATAATATATATGTTTTTAGAAAAACTGATCAATGTTATATTAAATATTGAATTAAAAAAAGTAAATACTAAAAATTATAAAATAGAATTTAATTTTAGAGTTTAATTTCTAACAAAATAATTTTTTATATAAATTGTTTGTCAGTGAAGACAATTAATATTATATTAAATAATTAATAAAAAGTAAATATTAAAATATAAAAATCAAGTTTTTTATTAGGATAAAACATTTCTATTGAGAATAAAAAGTAGCCGTTTATGAAACATAAAAATAATTTGTAGATAAACATTTATAAAGAAAAAATTTTAGAAAATAACTAGGAGTCTCACTATTAAAATTATATTATTCGTATTAAATGTTGACTTATGACTTTTACAAATTGTATGTTTAAAAGATATTTATATACAAATTAATGATAATTGATCTCTTATATATTATAAATTTAATAATGTTTCACAAGGTTAGAATATTACCAACAACATAGACAAAGAGAGATCACTTAAAGTCATCACATTACTTAACTAAAAATATTTGTAATTCAAAATCGAAGACAAAAATAGTTTTAAAAATTAATTATAAAACTAACTATTAGAATTAACAAATCAATCTAATGGATATCGATTATGATTGACAAAACTAATTCTATTGGGAATGAAAATGTCAAAAGACATTGTAATGAGAAGAAGTAATTTAGAAGAATTTAAAAACTAATTATAATAACAAAAATGGATTGCATTACGATTAGGAAACTACACATAAAATTAATTGTAATATCATTATTATAATATTACTTGGAATTTTTTTAATTAGAAGGGTAGTTCTATTATAATTTAAAAAATTAGTTATGATGAAAAAATTAGTTGTTTAATCATCTTCCACTCATTAATGCAGCATATTGAATGAAGTATTATTTTTCCGAAACTACTTGGTGAATTTCTTTCATGAGATTCTTTTATTTGGGATAATTCTTTCATGAGATTCTAAGAAATAAGAATTGCCACAAAATATTATGTAATAATCCATTCCTTGTTCATGTTGTATGCTGGAATGTGAAACAGAAGCCTGTCTGTTATTAGATTCTAACTTTTTCCTTTCATTTTTGTATTCATAATTTCAGCGATGCTTCACCCAAGTTGATACTGCACCACTACAAACGGAGTTTCAATGGATTTGTTGTGAAGCTAACAGAGAATGAAGCCAAAAGAATGGCCGGTGTGAACAAAAACCAGTGAAACCCTCTTTATTACTAATTTGATGGATTTGTTAACCAAGAAAATTGATAATGCAGAACTCGATGGTGTGGTGTCTGTCTACCCTGATGAAAAGAAGCAACTGCATACAACAAGGTCTTGGCATTTTATTGGTTTTCCACTACAAGTAGAAAGAGCCACAACTGAAAGTAATGTCATCATTGGGGTAATTGACTCTGGAATCTGGCCGGAATCTGACGGCTTCAATGATAAAGAACTTGGTCCACCACCTAGTAAATGGAAGGGCTCCTGTCAAACATCAAAAAATTTCACATGCAATAAGTACATATATCAGGACACATGTATATTTGTCAAGCTGCTCAGAGACACCAAAAAAAGAGTACACCTTTAACAGCGAATTATTCTGTGTTCTTGCAGTAAAATCATTGGGGCAAAGTATTACAGAGTTGATGGATCATTCATTGAAGGAGATTTCAAATCTCCAAGAGATGCAGATGGTCATGGGACTCATGTAGCATCAATAGCAGCTGGGAACCCAGTTGGCATGGCAAGCATGTTAGGCCTTGGCCTGGGAACAGCAAGAGGCGGTGTTCCATCAGCACGCATTGCTATCTATAAAGTTTGTTGGCTTGATGGCTGTTCTGAAGCAGACATTCTTGCTGCATTTGATGATGCCATTGCAGATGGGGTTGACATAATATCAATTTCACTTGGAGGGTTGAGTGGCGAGAACTATTTCAGAGTTGGAGCAAACATTGGAGCATTTCATGCTATGAGGAATGGAATATTAACAGTTTTTTCAGCAGGGAACTTTGGTCCAAGACTTGCATCCCTTGACAATTTTTCACCTTGGTCTATTTCTGTGGCTGCTAGCACCATAGACAGAAAGTTTGTTACCAAGGTTGAATTAGGTGATAATACAACTTTCGAGGTAAAGTTCCTTCTCTATCCTATGCTCGAACTTGTCTGCTTTGATATTGTCACTAACTTAATTCACTCGAAAATCCTCTCATCATATACAATTGTTACATCATGATCAAGTTGAATCTCTTTGTTCCATTTTAGGGAATTTCGATAAATACATTTGACCTTCAGGGGCAAATGTACCCTATAATCTATGCTGGGGACGCACCAAATACTAAAAATGGCTATGATGGATCTTTATCCAGGTAAATGCAAAACTTACCCTCAAGTCCTTTAATTCACCAAAAGATGTATAATATGAAATTTTGTCCAAACATACAATAAGTACATGTATGTGTTTGTGCTAGGAAAAGAAGTGAATATTTTTGTAAATGTTTGAATTTCTTGATGAAAGTGTTTCCAATTCCAATGTGCAGGTTTTGCTATAGTGACTCATTGGACAAAAAATTGGTCAAGGGTAAAATTGTTTTGTGTGATGGGAGAAGCCCAGCGACAGGCCCCTTCTCGGCTGGTGCTGTTGGTGCCTTGACACAAGGTCAAAATTTTAGAGATGCTGCTTTACCTTTTCCCTTGCCTGCCTCTTACCTTGACTTGCTGGATGCTCTCAATGTTTTTGGCTACATAAATTCCACGAGGTATAAACAAAAGCTGCGGTGTAGAATACAAATGAATTCTGAGAACCACAATATTTTGAAGTGGGTTCCTTTATACAATTTTTAGGAGTCCTACAGCAACAATATTTAAGAGTGATAAGGCAAAGGATACATTAGCCCCTGTGGTGGCCTCTTTCTCATCAAGAGGACCAAACCTTGTAACCCCTGACATTCTCAAGGTTTAACATTTATATGGTTAACTTAATTGACATTGTCCCTATTGGAGAAATTGTCTCTATTATTATTGTTTTTCTTTCTCTTTTTTTGTGCAGCCGGATCTAGTTGCACCTGGAGTTGAAATTCTGGCTAGTTGGTCTCCAATTTCACCTGCTTCTGACATCGAAGATGACAACAGAACATTTCAGTACAACATAATCTCAGGAACATCAATGTCTTGCCCACATGTTTCTGGTGCAGCAGCATACATTAAATCTTTTCATCCTGAGTGGTCTCCTGCCGCTATCAAATCTGCTCTAATGGCCACAGGTGATAAAAATAAGTAATGACATTGGCACTCCTCAATTATCATGGTAATCAAGAATTTCAGAGAAAACTCAAAGCTCAATGTTTTCTTCTTTCTGTCCCTTGCAGCAAGGCAACTGAGTCCCAAGACTAACCGTGATGCAGAATTTGCATATGGTGCTGGCCAAATTGATCCCTTTAAGGCTATAAATCCTGGTTTAGTATATGATGCTTGTGAAACTGACTTCGTAAGATTTTTATGTTGACAAGGCTATAGTACAAAGACTTTACAACTCATTACAGGGGACAACAGTAGCTGCTCTGAGACCACTTACGAAACAGCAAGGGACCTGAACTACCCTTCCTTTGCTCTTCGTACCCCACCCTCCAAACCAAGTGTAAGTGGCAGTTTTAACAGGAATGTTTCCAATGTTAGATCATCAACATCCACATATAAAGCCACTGTGACCGCTCCTCAAGGACTAAAAATCCAAGTGAACCCAAGTGTTCTGTCATTCACTTCTCTCGGCCAAAAGCTTCCATTTGTGCTGACTATTGAAGGAACACCAGAAGAATCTATAGTGTCAGCTTCTTTGGTTTGGAATGATGGGAAATTCCAAGTGAGAAGCCCCGTTGTTGTGTATAATGGGCCATAAATAAATTGCCTAAGTAGATGAACCAAATAAGCATTAAGCAAAAAGCCTTAGTATGGTGCTACTAGGTAGCCGTTTCTTTGGTGCTACTGTTTTCTTATTTCAAATATTGAATGTCCAAAAGTCCAACCAGTTGTAGTCTATGAACTGGTTTATGGTTATCCAAAGTCTATGGTAAAGAGTTGTACGCTGTCCCATTTGTAAGTGATCTGATATCCTTTAGTCAAATTCTTATGAAAAGACTATCGATCTCCATAGACCTGAAGAAGAATTACCAGTTCATGTATCAAAATGAAAATTTCATAAGCAGAATCTCTAATCATATCAGGACGATGGTATGACATGTACCATATATTTTAGCATAGGGATTAGACGGTGACTGATTAACCAAATGACCATACGGAAAACGACAAGTACAATTTCTTAACAAATAGTTGCTTCCTGGAAGATTGCCTTTTGAGATTTTGTTTAATTTCTATACACATTTTTGTTATATAAAACAAGAAGGTAAGGCACTATGTTATGGAGTTTTCCTGTAACAAAAATTAATTGGTTTTGACTGTTTTCAACTGATGTTATCATTGAAATTCCTGCAAAAATTAGCTGGCTGTCACTCTCATGTCATCTCTAAGAGTTAGTTATCATCTTTGACTTTAACAGGACCTTAATTTGTAATATCGAGTTTCCTTGCTCCCATTGGATAAGTTATACTGTTAAACGACTGCCCTTATTTGAACATAAAAAAGCATTTCTTTTCATATAATATTTTAGGATAAGAATAAGATTAACATTCATTTACTTTTTCCTTCTGGGTCAACCAAAAGAAATTGATCGTGCACCATTTCTTCTAATCATTATGAAGGACATCTGCTGAAGGGGATGCCGTTTGAAGACTCCAGGAAATTGACTTTAACTTAAAAATTGAAACAATGTACACAGTATAAACAGAAGTTGAAATTCTGAGATTATTTTAAAAGCTCTAATTTTAATATGGAAGCTACATGTAGAGAGTATATTAATCTGATATCAACTTGAGAACTGTTTTCACGACTAGAATTTTCTTGATTATCGATAAATTTTTTTCCCTCGGTAAAAGTCATTTTACCAATGGATTTTATGTGGGTCAAATTTTATAAAAATTCATCAATAAAATCTTCACTTTGATCGACGGATTTAAATAATCCCTAATGTAATATTTTGCACGAATAAGCATAAAGTGCGTCGGATTTATCGATGAATTGTCTATCAGTAAAATCTGATGCACTATATCACATCAATTCGTGTGAAAAGTTTGCATGGGATTTGTCAATGGATTAGTCCCTCTGTAAATCTGTTAGATAGTAAAATAATATATTTTCATACATTTGAAAAAAATTGCTATTTGTTGGTAAGTTAAAAATTTATTATTACACAATTTTTTATGGTACCGGTCAATAAAAAAATTAAATCCATCCAAAATATATCTTTGTAATGTCACACACGTACCATTTTCTTAGAAAACTCTTCTTTTCTCTCATTTAAAAACATGATTTCTACTATTTTCATCATTGATTTGTTCGCTTTGTAGCTTAAATAGAAGGTATGTAAGTAATCTCATACTTTAACATCTTGGGTAATATGCGAAACTCAATTTCATAGTTAATTTTTCATTTTTTTATATACATGATATGCATATGTTGTAATCTTTTATTAATATATGTTTCTTTAATTATATTTATATATGGGAATTGTGTATATTTTAGTTGTGGTGTGGTTATTAAAATTGCTTAATATAAGGAATTGTAGTACTGTAATTTGGTTGGATAATTGGACAATATTTGAGTCATAGTATTAGTTTCAAGCACAAAAATAATCAGATAGGGCATCATCATCATCTTCAGGAACCTCCTTAGAGTCCTGGATTTTATTAGCATCATTGGGTTGGTCCGGCTTGATGATTGTTGATGGAGGCAGTTGAGTAGACCCAGAAGATCTAGACCAACAAGAAAAAGTTTTTGACACTCAATTTGATGATAATCTGCCAGTGAAACTCATTGACGATGAATGGGCTCCTAATGCAAAATGTTAAATTTTGGTGCTTCATTTATAAATTAATAATTTAAACGTGTTTGATTGCTCAAAATTTGACTTGCCCACTGGTAATAAGAATAACTAAAACAGTACATTATAGTTATCAAGAAAAGATTTTTTGATAATCTCGATATAATTTCAAATTTTAGATCCATTTCGATTTCTTTCTCATTTTCTTAACACACTTTATTCATTTGACCAAGTATTATTACGCTTTCCTCGTCTACCACCATAAATATTAATATTGAAATTTGAATTTATCTTTATAAATTTATCAAACTTGGATATTCTCAAGGTAAATTTTTCATATTAATTTTTAATTTTTTTATATTAAATTAGATTTTTATCTAAAATAAAAAATTTCATTACAAATCCGTCCTAAATAAAACTAGTGACAGATTTGCCTTGGTTTTGATCCAAAATAGTAATCTCTTATAAATAAAAGGTTTTTTTTTTTTTTTAAGTTGAATATATCTGTCACAAATTCGTTTTAAATTTGTCCAAACCTTTAATTAGGGTAGGATTAATGGTAAGAGTATAATATTTCTTAAAGTAGTTTTTAATATGTGAAATGATTTCATTTAAAATAAATAATTTTGGCACCAATCCGTTGTAAATATGTTAAATTAGTAAATAAATTATCTTAACTAATTTAGCCATTTTATGGAGCAAATAATCATCAATCAAGATTAACTATCAAGATAATCCTAATAACAAAAAGATACATTAAATTAATAGTTTAAACTTTAAATATATTTAATTAATTTGGAAGTAATGGTAAGTTTCTTATTCCAAAAAGGGGATATAGTAATATGAGGCAACTAAATTATACAAACAATTAAAATAATTAAATCAATATTAACACAAAAACTAATATTAATACAAAAAGTTTTTTTTTTTTGTAATGTAAGTATTTTTAAATAAAAATAAAATTTGAAATGCACCCTTTTTATTCACGTCCCTAACATCACTTCCAATCAACCCAAACTTAGAATTTTCAAAACCCTCGAAACTTCAGGCCCTTTCTCCCTCCCGCTGGAGCATTTCTTACCCTAGTTGGTCCTAAGTTCTAGATTGGCGGATTACAACTCCTAGCAATATCCCAAAGCCTTGAAGAACCTCGACGCAAATCTCCAGCTGCTAACAAGGTTTCACGAATGACCCTAAGTTGCCTTATTGGAAGTATAACTTAATTAAGTATAATTTAAACATCATATATATATATATTAATATCTTTTACAATATGTTTAATATCGTCATAGATTATGAATTAATTTTTATAAGTCATTGTCATAACTTAATTTATCAATTTTATCATAATGTTATACAAATAAAAATGTGGCTAAATATGCTTTAAAATTAATAATATGACATCATTTCAATTAAATTGAATTTATATTAATTGTGTTGAATTACTAATATTATATGTAATAAAAATAGTCTCATAATTATAGGTAATTAAAATGAAAATATAAATTAAGTATTTTTTAACAAAATTTGAAATATATTTCAAATTTATTATATTTATATTATTATTTTGATAAGAACATGAATCATTTCAACTCATTTGAATATAATTCAAATTTATTATAAGTAATTTGTTATATTTATACTATTATATATTCTTAAATCTTAACATAATTTCAAATGAAAAATTTATAGATAATTTTAATTAAAAATTAAACTAATGTAATAAAAAAATTCTGGTAATTACGGACGGACGCACATCTATTTGGTAATAACATATTATTTTGCAGGGAATCCCTGCCAGCAAAATGTAAGGAGTTACCAACGGATCTTGTTCGTCAGTAACTCTTTTCTAGTGTCAAGTCCCATCAATCAACTAAAAGCTGGCTGTTAAGGGATTATCGACAGATTGAAATTCATCAGTAATTGTAGGGTAAAAATAATTCACAAGTGTGGTGAATTCAAAATTTTTTGAGACATTACCAACAAATTTACAAATTGATAAATCTGTTGATAATGTTAAAAATTTTCAAAAATGTTTTTAACATTATTGCATGTACAGTGAATTTAAATTTTTATTTGAAATTTTTAACGTTATCAATGAATTTATCAGTCAATAATGTTAAAAAAATTCAAAAAAATTAAGTACGATATTGTTTATTTAAGGTTATCAACAGATCACAATTCATTGATAACCATATATATTTATGAGATGCGCAGCCTCCCCCTCCACGTGCCTCACTTCTTCTACTCTCCTTTTCTCTTTTTCTCTCTTCTTCTCAGATGGTGCTTTCACCTTCAAGCCAAATTTGGACCCTATTTCGGCAAAGCATTAGTTGTTTTCAGCCTCTTTTAGAGAATTTCATTAATCTCTTCCAATGCTTTTGCTATTTGATGTTATTTGTTATGTTATTTGTGCCTTATTTTTCATCTCTTTTTAATATTTCTTTCTTTATTTGATTTTCAGTCACTTTAAAAGCTATTTGACCGGATATATATTCTTTTTTATGTTAATTTTCAATTTCTCTCAAGGTTAGTACTACTTTCTCTTACAATTTATGTTAAAATTATTGTATGTGACATTAAGAAAGATTATTTAATATTGTTATGGTTTATATTGATTGTTGTGGTTGAATCTGGATTGTCTATCTATTTGTTGTTATGATTTTATCTCTGTCAATGTAAGTAAAAATATATTGTTATGGTTGATTATGTTGTGAAGGACATACATGAGTTTAAAAATTTTTTGTTCTATATACATGAATTTCTGTTTATGTTGTGATTATTGTGGCTGATTATTGTAGTTTTATCCTTTTTTTTTTACGGCAAATATCCTCCATTCTTTAATTTAGAGCTTTTAAATTATGTTAGAGATTTTATCTTTGTTAACTAAGTTATATGGCTTATTGTTGATTATGTGAGTTGTGTAAGCTTATTATGATTTAATTTTAGTTATTTATTTATTTTGTTTTATTATACTACATTTTAAAAATATTGTAATTAAACAAAATTTTAAAAATTTTTAAAAAATAAATATTTTTATTTACCAAGTAATTTGTATCCCTCGTTAAAAATAAATTGTAACATGCTTTATATATTTGATTTATGAAGGGATTGATATTCCGCAATAAAATATGTTTTTTTTTTACTAAGCAATACATATTTCTTAATAAAAAATTATGACATTCAAATCTATACTTAGGCTTTTACTAAGGGATATATCCCTTCGTAAAAGAATAAAAAAATATATTTTTTATTAACATTTTTTTATTTAAAAATTTATCTCTTGATAAAATTATAAATTATGTCTTTGAGCAAAAATATTGTATTCTATCATGGGATTTTTATAAAAATTTTTACAAACAAAAATGTGCCTATAAATTTTTTAGAGATAAAAAAATGTAACGGTAAAAATTAGCTATGCCTGTTATACCATGAAAGTTAATATGTCGATAATATATTTTATTGACAGATTTTTTTGTTTTTATTGATAAATTAATTTGTCATTAATTAACAATTTTTTAGTAGTTTTTGTTCTTGAAGTGGAATAGGAGTGTATATAAACATAAAGCCTTCCTACCTACTCGTACAAACATTTTTCCTACTGTTACAGAGCTTTCAGCTAACCTCTTTAATGGCAGGAACTTTATCCTGTTTTTCGTGGCTTATTCTTCTTACCCTCACGGGCATGCATCTCACTATTCAGGCGGATTCTCAAGACAATAGAAAGGCCAATGTTTATATTATAATAATTCTAGCTCTATCATCAATTTTGATGTTCTGTTTTCTCTAGTCCTTTGGCCTGGTTCTAGGATTTTACATAGCCTTGACCAAGATTTTTCTAGCCTCACTATTTGGAAATACTTAAAGAGGTCTACCATTCTAATTTTTTTTTTGGTAGTGGTCTACCATTCTAGTTCATATCCTTTTCAATGTGTTTCTTCCTCTTGTTTTTCTTTTCATTCTTTGTGATGTGGCTTGTGGATGCGGACTTATTTTGTGTATTTGGGTAACCAGCCAAGTGGTGATGTTCCTATGTCTATGCTTCGTATGAGCATGCTCCAAAAGGCCGTTGGCAGTTATATAAGGCCCTTTTCAGTTTAGTGATAATTTTCATATAACATCTTCGCTTTGCTTATTTATGACTGTAGCCTAGCACTTTAATTTGACTAGATGAACTAGGGTTACACTTAAAAGTATTCTCTCAAACAATTTAAGAACTGCAAATTACTTTGGCTGATAAGATATTACTTTTACACCATAGCTCAGTGATTAGGATTTAGGAAGAATATGAAAGAGTACAAAGCATTGAGGGTGATCATAAGCATAAAATCTTGTGTGTGTTGCAACGCAAGAGTAGTGATCTAAAAAAAAAAATTAAAAATAAGTTTTAAATAATGGGGGAAGTGGGTTATTTTGAGAACCAATCTTTAAATTTTGATGAGATCGAATTCTATGTTTTCAATAAAAAAAGAGATTTACATTTAAAAACTATATAAAAGCAGGATACGTTATGTCTAGAAAAAGTGTCAGCACTTTCATAATATCATTTTGGTACTACATTAATCTTATATCACATATTTTAGGTTCATTTGCAAAATTGTTCTTGCCATTATTTCCTATTTTGGTTTGAATCAATATAGGCTTCCCATCACAAGTAAATTCCCTCCAAGTTGTAGAAGTGAAGATATCACTTCGCCCAACTTCCATAACTCTTCCTTGAAATAGAGCCTCTTATAACATTGGGTATTTTAAAAGAGGTATTTGTGAATTCAAAATAATATTGAGATGTATCACCTTGCTAGTGAATCCTTCTAAAATGTTTCTCCCTTTAAGCTATGGGAAATGGGCACATCAGTCAACCCGATTTCTACAACTCTTAGTCAAAGTTTTTGGAAGAAAGTGAATTTGAAAAAACATTGAGACAGGTCCCCTTGTAGGTGAGTCCTACTTAAGATAGCTCTCCTTTGAAGCTATAAAAAAAATGGAAACATCACTAAACCGGATTTTCATGACTTTTTAAAGGTCTTGAAATTTGTGTTTTGAAACAAGAAGAGATTTGAAAATATTTTCTCAAGTTTTAATGGAAATACTTAAAAATTGTAATCATTTTCAAAAACAAAATGGGTTTGGGTCATTGAAACTCTTTTATGAACTAGGACTATTGGAGTCCTTAACTAAGTGACGAGGCGCCTTTGGAACCCTTCTCTTATGATTTTGGACCATTGAAATTCTCAACTAAAGGGCACGTACCATCCATATATTAAAAATAAAAAAGCTATACCTAAAAGAAATATTACAATCATCCACAGTAAAAAATAAGTTGACTAAACAAAATATAAGTTAAAATTAAAATTACTATAGTTATCTCAAAAAGAGCTGAAATTAGATGCTAATATAATAAAAGGAATTAAATAGAGTATAAGCATCCAATCACATTCATATCAAAAGAAATCAAATGGTAAGCATCCCAACAAACTTGAACAAACTCTCCAATTAGTTTCACATGCCATTCATAGCCACGTAGAGAAGAATTTCCAAAATAATTTATACAAAATAACATTTACAGAATCATGAGATTGGACACTCAAATGAATTCCAAAGATTATGAAAAGTTGTGTGCATGATCTTCAAACATGAATCAATAAAGCTATAAACCCACTTGTTCAATTTACACTACAAAAATCGCGCAACAACTCAAAATAGACAATGATTTGTAAAGTTGCTCTGTTCAAAAGCCAAATCAAGATGCTTATTTTGCAACATTCATTTCAAGTATCAAACTAAGCTTAAATTCAAAGAAAATTTTATAAGACATCTTTAGACCTTAAATGAACCCCATAATTTTAATTTGCGAAATCTCCCCACCAATTTTATGTAACTCACTCAAAACAGTGACCCTTGTAGGAACTTTAGAACAAGGCAGCATATAAGAAAATTTCGAAACCCATATTCAATCAACTCCAATCAACTTGAAATTATTGTGAGAATGAGATAAACATACAGGAATATGTTTTAAAATTTCAAAAAAAAAAGAAAAGAAACTTCACACTTTTGGGTGTTTAATCAAAGACAAATATTTGCTTTGCCTTCATCTCAATTAAAACAGAGGATGCTAACGGCATTTACACCTACATGACTACCACAAGGTATCAATTAATTGAAAGTTTATTTTGTTCTTTTAATTAAGTAGTGAAACTTACATACAGTACTAACTCTAACAGATCTTTTAAATGAATTACAGTAATCCAACTGCAACCATTTTGAAGAGCTCCTCTGGAAATGATACATATGCCCCTTACGTAGCCTCTTTTTCCTCAAGGGGTCCAAATGCTGCTATTCTTGACGCACTCAAAGTAACTTCCTCACAAATTCACCTACATAACATCATTGCTTGCAATTACTTCCTTTGAAATAATTTTTTCTCATCACGAAATGATATTGCTGCACCATGAGTTGAAATTCTAGTTGCATGGTATCCAAGTGGTCCTCTTTCAGGAGTTAAAGGTGACATCAGAAAAGTACAGTATGTATGATATCATCCCAGGTACATCAATGTCATGCCCACATACCATTGGAATAGCTGCCTACATCAAATCCTTCCGCCCTACATGGTCTCCAGCCATGACCAAGTCATCAATTATGACAAAAGGGGATGACTTACTACATTCCTTAAGCCTCCAAAATGTTATGCCGCTCACAAGTTATGGTAATTTATTTTCCTAACTAGTTTAAATAATCTTGCAACTATCCTAATGAGTGTTGAACTTAACCTAGAGGTTGAACTAGCATATGGTGCAGGCAATTTACATACCATTAAGGCATTAAACCCTTGTTTAGTACATGATGCCAGTGAATTTGACTATGCAAATTTCTTATGTAGACAAGGTTGTGACACAAGATTGCTGCAGATTGTTATTGGGGATAATAGTACTTGTTTAGAAGTCAATGATGGGAATGTCTGGGATCTAAATTATCCTTCTTTTGCTGTTTCAACCCCTTCTCTTGTATCCATCAGTCACCTTTTCACTAAAACTGTCACAAATGTTGGCTCCCCAACATCCGTACATAATGCTACTGTGACTGATCCAACAGGTCTTGAAATCAAAGTTGTTATGATGGAATGATGATGGTTAACAAAAATAAAATTGTAGAATATAATTTAAGAGAAAGTATACAAATATTTAATTTAAAAAAACTCAATGAAAGAAAAAAACTATAGGCAGAAGGAAAAATTTTACTATGTTAAAATTCTATTACAAGGTTAAAATTTAGATTAAACAATTAATCTCAAACAGCTGCTGTTTTATGCAGCACCCAAAAGCCAAAACTGCAGGAAAATTGCACTCTCACTGTTCTGCTGTTTTGCACAGTAGCAGACCTCAAAACAAAACTGCAGTTGCAGTCCAAATATTCTGTACAGTTGCAAACCCAAAAGAGAAGACTGCTGTCACGTTGGTTTTTGGTTTCTGTATATATTTTCTGCAGTTGAGAACTCTAAAAACTGTCAAAAATTACTATTTACAGTTTTCTTCTAAAATTATAATTTTGTCTGCAACTATTTTGTAATTTTTTTCTATAACTGCAACTCTATCTGCAACTGTTTCTCAGTTTTCTTCTATAACTGCAACTCTTTATTTTTTTATATTAATTTTTTTTTTAATTTTAGAATTTGAGTCACATCCAAAAATACAACAAAAGTGAACCCTCCTAGTTAGCCTTTCAGTTTTATTGGGTAGAAACTGTCCTTTAAACTCAGTATTGAGGGAAGCATAGCTAGCCACATAGTTTCTGCTTGCTTCTTTGGTCTAGGATGATGGCACACACCAAGTATTTGTTGTACAATCAAACAAGTGGTATAAATGTATAAGGAGACAGTACACTTTGTTTCATTTACTTTAACATAGCGCAGAAAAAAATTTCGAACGACAAAAAAGAATTCAAGTCTCTAAACAACTCTCAAATTATAAAGGGCTTTGTATAGGCCTGTTGGGTCAAAAGGCTTTGAACTATTAGAATGCTTTTATCTTGATTATTGTGAAATAAGAGAGAAAAACTTAGTAAATATTTGTAAGTGTTATTTATCTCTTATGAATGTATATATAAATAATATATGTAGTGATGGGCCATGGGCCATGTAGGACAAGTGTAATACACTCAATATAAATATAGTACATTCAAGAATAAGAATGAGTAAACTACTAAATTATTTTATACACAATTCCGATACTATCTCTCAAGCTAAAGGATATAGACATATATACTAAACTTCTTGCAAATAAAATTAATGGGAAGACTTAGTAATGATATTTGTCAATTAATAAATTGACAAAACTTGTAACCATGCATTTGGTCAAAATCTTCTGTCTTTTTAGAGAATACATAGTTGTTGACTTTAGGTTTGTTCGGTGACTTGTGAAACAAGTGGTAGTAGGGTCGTCTTGCATTAAACGACTCGCTATTGTACTAATGATTATATGTTACAAATAGAAGTCGTGGATAGCTAACTAATAAAAAGTTTAAAGTAACCATTCTCTCTAAAACATCACTCATGTAAAATTTTAAAAAAAAATCTTTAAGGTGACTGTAACTCTTATGCACACATTATGTAAAGTGCACATGTACAAATAACATTTCTTTAAAATTTTCAAACATCAGTACTAAAATAAGAAAAATCTTAAAATATTATATTATATTAAACACTGAATTGTATATTTTTTTCTTTATTTTAATTTATTCTTCCTTTTCTTTCCTTTTTGTTCTTTTTCAATTTTCCTCCCTTTCTCTCCCTCCCCCTCCCCCTCGCCTCCTTCTTTTTCTTTTTCACTTTTTCCCACCTACGCTTTGCTAGCATGGCTCTTGTAACTTTCTTCTTCTTATTCTTTTTTCTTTCTCCTCTCCCTTTTCCCAGCACATCTCCCTCCCTTCTAACTTTCCATTTCTCTTTTTATTTTCTTTCTCCTCTCCCACTGCCAATGCACCTCCCTATGTTGACATCCCCTGTCTCTTTTTTTTCTTTCTCCTCCCACTTCTTCTACCTTTCTCTCCTTCTCTTTTCTCTTTGCTTGTTTGAAGGCTTAGCAAAATGCAGAATAAATGCAAAAGAATGAAGAAGACTCCCAAAGGTACTAAAGGTGACAAGCCACCTGCTTGTAGCTGAGGTGTCCCAAAATCTAGCTCTC
The DNA here is from genome assembly GCA_037013595.1 of Dicorynia guianensis. NCBI lineage: Eukaryota > Viridiplantae > Streptophyta > Magnoliopsida > Fabales > Fabaceae > Dicorynia > Dicorynia guianensis. The sequence goes on along the minus strand of JASUAB010000002.1, from coordinate 13,495,105 downwards.
ACCTAAGGGAGCTTAGAGTCTAAAAAGACGAAAGAAGAGAATGAAGAGTTCCTAGCTTCGCTGTTCCATCATCTTCAAAAAAATTTTCATCAAATTAGGTTAACATCAAGTCTAGTTCAGACTAGTTCACACTAGTTTTAACTCAATTTCATTGGGTTTGACCACATTTGACCGGGTTAATTGCATTTCCATTCTAATAATGGACTCAAACTAGATAGGACCTAATTTTTTATTGAACCAGTAAGACCAACTGATTTGGTCTAAGTTTAAAAATACTAATAAAAGGAGCCATCACTATCCCTTCTGGCATTGTTAGTTCTTTAACCTCCATTCCCACTTCGATCACCACACCTAGCTACCTCCTCTCTTTCTTTCACTATCTTAATCGCTTGCTTCCTATAGCTTTGATGTGTTACTCTTTGAATCTTTATTCACTTTGAGAAGTGTAGGAAACCCATCCTCAACTGGTAGAATTACTTCATCAGTAAGTAATCTTGTTCTAGTAACAACTTCATATTCCAATCTTATACCAACAAGAAAGCATATCACAACAATCTATTCCTGCTATAATTGCTTCTTTTTGATATCACTAGTAATAAGACACATAAATCTCAACTCTTCAAAAGCCCTCTTTACTTCAATGTAATACTCACACAGCATTCTTCCCTTTGGGACTTAAGGCATGTACTATCAAAACAAACTAAGTCAAGATCTCTGCAACACCAACCAATTAGACCGAAGTCTATATAGTCTCCCTTCACCACTACAATACTCCTAACTGCTATGTCTTCAAGCTATGATTTGTTGGTCATGGTGCTCATCCAATCCTGTAGATCTCTAAGTCACTTAGTAAATAGAGATTGAAAAGGGAGGAAAGAAACGATATTCTTAAGGATTGATTGAAATAGATCAATGAACTTGATAGGAAATTGATGAATTCTATATAGATACTTTGAAATGGAGAGCTGGAAGAAGATTTAATGAGTGATAGTCTCTTCTTAGACTGCTCTGAAAATGGAAATCTATAATTGCTAGAAGGGAAATACTACAAAAGAGCAACTCTAAGGCATGTGTCACCATAATATTGTCGAACTTTTCTATTCACATGTTGAATAGGTTATGTCTTTCTAAAAATAAAAAGTTCTTCACTATTATTTGTTGGAAGCCTTTACTGGAGCAAAATAGTCAATGTATTATTTGTTTGGGCTGAGAGGCAAAGCAGGCCTTTCCCTAGATGATGTGGCCTCCTATAAATTGGACATATTGTCTCACCCCAGTTGTCCTCTATTGTTCATTTCTTTTAATACTCTTTACTTAGTTAATCAAAAATTTCTATGTTTTAACAATGTAGCCCGATCATCCCCTTTCCTTGCTGATGCCCATCTACAATGTTCTCTAGCATTGCACCATCTAACTATGGAGGTCAGTCTCCATAGTTGCTTCGCTCTGGATAATTATCAGAAGAAGTTTTGGCATTTTTATCATTCAGTAACTTAAAAGTGATAGTTGTGTTCATCTTTGATGGATTGTTTTGCTTACTATCATATGGAAATGGAAACAAAATTTTTTACTTTTGGCTCCTTTAAATTTCAAAATGTTCTATGTGTATGGTAGTTTTGTTTTTGGTTGAACATGGTGATGATTATGGCCATTTAAAATTTGAAATATGCATGCTCTTGGGAACTTGCAACTGCATCATGTTTAGTTGGTATTAGTTGCAACTGGAAGTTCCCAACACGTTTAGTAATGACAGATTTAAAATACAACTCCTAATTGGTTTAATTTTGTGGCTTGTTATATTTACTATAGATCCAGTCATCATGGCTATTGACGACTTTTGTATTTCGTCATTCAAATTATTGTATATAAATGACATAGGATCATCTAATAGGCGTTTCATCCATTCGCCCACTCATATCTTCTTCTTTTAGTTGTCTTCTTTCTCTTTTGTTACTCCCTTGTTATTCTGAACAATGGCCGCCATATTTAACCACTTAAAAGTGCTCAACCCATCAAAAGAACAATGGAGAATAAAGGTCAAAGTCATTCGCTGTTGGTAGGTTCCAAATTATCAATGCTCTGATATTGGATATAATCTTGAAATGGTGCTTCTAGATGAGTAGGCCATAATTGTTTCAATATAGATCAATCTGTTATGTGGTTGCAATATTGGTAACCTCAATTGATATGTTCTGTTTGTCATATATATTTTGATTATGTGATACAAGGAGGGATGATACATGCTACTGCTAGGGGTTGCTTAAGGATTCACGACAAAATTCAGAAGGGAATGGCATACTTCATTAAGAATTTTGGCATTGGTCTGAATGATGATATTTTTAGACCAAAAAAGCATGAGTATCATCTGACCTTTAATTTAAGGACTATTGTAACTACAATTGTTGAATCAAACATCACTAGATACTCCTTATTTGTTTGGTACAATTAAAAGATTGACTAATATGTCTATCCAAATTTTGAAAGTTATAATATGGATTTCATAGTAACATTGTTCTTCCCAAATGTCATTGGATTGTTCTCTAGAATTGGGGATGTGAAAGAACATCTGATAAATGGGAGGAGGACTGAGATACTTGTCCTTGAGCTTGATAATTTGAGGTACATATGTATACATAATGGAACATTGTAGGGCTGATGTATATACTTATTTAATCTTGATTCTATTATAAGATTCTTGTATGTAATAGGGGAAAATTTTAGGGTGCACATTGTGGGAACAGTATGCTGAACAAATCACATCTTACATGGAAGGTAATTTGAACATCCTAAGATTGTACTAATATTACAATTTGCCAAGCTGAAGGGTTTTAGGAGTGTTTATATTGTGTGCTTATGCTTATTTGGTTACATTGTGTTTCATTATGTTTAAATATTTTATGAGATGTTTGCTTTTATGGTACTATAAGGGAAAATATCACTGTCTAACACTAAATATACCACGAGACTTTTAATTAATCTAGAGTTACCTGAAGTTCATCATTTCAGAACAAGATATTTGAAAAAAAAACCAATAAACTATTCTAAATTCTTCTTATTTCCAAAATAAGATTTTACTTTAATATATCTCTTCATTAATCCTATTGGTCTAGGATGCCACTTGATCAGGCCCAAGGGTCACAAGCATTGTCACAGTTGTCCAATCAGTCAATGTATTCTATGGAAAGTGCCTTTTTGATTCAAACACTGAGGAAGACAATATCTAATGTAAAGGACAGCCATGAGGTATCAACCAATATATAAATTATGTATTGTATAACTTGGAGTAATTAAATGTTTGAATGCAATGAAATGTTCTAGGTCATGACCTATTTCATGTACAACATGGTTAAGGGAATTGAAAGTAAGTACAACCGGTGGTACAAAAGCTATAAGAAATGCTCCCATGATGTCTGTTTTGATTTTGACAAGAGGTATTGTAAGAGTTATCAAACTCACCAAGATATGTATTATCCAAAGAATGTATTATTTGGTGTGTTTCTATCTGCATAATTAATCAAATAGAATTTTACATTGCTGCGATGCTACTACAGATTCAGTGTACAAGTTAGGGTGGTTGATTCTTCTAACTTAGCTTCATTTTTCTTATTTGACAAGGGACTATACAAACTTGTTGTCCATTACAGCAGCTGAATTGCATGCACGTCACTTGGATAGAGTAGGTTTTCTAACCAATTAACTGGTGTCTTATTTGTGTATGTCTATTTTCTATATTTGAAATTGAGATGTGTCTTCCTGTACTAGGGTGGTGACCTAGAGAAATACGTAGAAGAACTTGATATCCTCAAAGATAAGTATTATCTGTTTAAGGTGAATGTGTAGAAGCATAAGATTAACACCTTTGAAAAAACTACATACCAAGTTGCAAGGGTCTACGGTAAAGAGGTTATTATAGATTCTTTTGTTAAGTCATACCTGTCCCTAATAATACCCTAGGTAGTTTTTAATAACTATGTATTGTACCACTCTATTATATGTCTATTGGGAATCTTCTTTACATAATTCTATTATTTATATTGTAGGACGAGTGCATGTTTGACAGAGAATATGATGGTGAAAATCACTCAGACGCACATGAGAAGAATATGGTATGTGTTGATTAGTATGCTATATGGTGTGTGCTTGATATACTGTAAATTAGATGTTGACTATTTAATGATTCAAAATTTTAGGATGTTGAGAGCCAAACATACAACATTGATAATGCATTTACTATACCTACTAGTGTTGGCAAAGGGGAAACAAGTTGTTGAGAATGATGTGGATTTGTCTATTATGAAGCCAACTAAGTTTGTTAAGATTGAAGATAACTAAATATTCAGTCATAATGATATTTGCCAAACCATTGTGCAAGTTCATTTTGGAATGTTTTGGAGTGGACAATTTATAGTTAGTCAAAAAGGATAGGACCTATGTTAGTCGAAAATGACAATTTATTTGTCCTCCATTGTTTTGTCTTTTCTAGCACATGTATTACAATTGTATGAATTGTCCCCAACATATAACTTACTTATCCTCCATTGTGTTGACTTTTTATTATCCAGAATTTAACTGAAATTATAATATAATCTCTTATAACTCACTTAGTCATTTTTTTAAATGGTCAAAATCAAAAGAAAAAAAACTTTTCCCAAACAGTACATGGGCTTGTATTTGATTCATCTAACAAGAAAAAAAAATCTATGTTGATAGTTTAAAAGAGTTAATAATGTAATATTCTCAATTAGCCATCCAAGTTATGTTATAATATTGAAGAGCAAAGTATCAAAAGTTCAATTGTCACAATGTCATGTTTGAAGGGTCAGAATAATATTACTTCAATATTAGAACCTATGTCACGTGGCTCTGATAGGCAACCAACTATCATAGTTAGGAGAATAGACATCACCATAATAGCATTGGCAATGCTTATCTCATGCATGCCATCACCCATTTTTCTAAGGGGAAAAAGTGATCTCACTCTACATATTAGGTTGAGTTGGGCATCAGCATCACTACGCTTAGGCCCTAACCAACAACTTGGATGTATCTAAAGATGTCATGAATGACTCACATGTTAATACATGTATGTTAAATCTATATTTCAATGTGGTATGTTATTTTCAATACAATTCATGAGCCAAATTCATTGTAATAGTCTTAATTTGATTGTAGATGTTTGTGTAATGGAGTTTTAGAAGTGTAGACTTCCTCATGCTCATATTCTACTATTCTTGGATCCATCAAATAAGCCTTCTAATGGACATGAATGTGATACATTAATTTCTACAAAAATTCCAAATGAAGGAAATGATCCTAAACTCTTTGCAACTATCAGTAGTTTAATGATGCATGGTCCATATGGCACTGCAAATAGAAACTCTCCTTGCATGAAGGATGGAAAGTGCTCAAAAAATTTTCCAAAGAGGTTCTCATCATGTAATTCTATAGATGATGAAGGATTTCCTCATTATAGAAGAAGAGATGATAGAGTGACTATTAATAAGAGAAGGATTGATCTTGATAATCTCTATGGTGTTCCCTACAATCCAAAGCTTTTATCGAGATATTAGGCTCATATAAATGTTGAATACATCTGTCAAAGCAGTGCAATCAAGTACCTTTTTAGATAAATTCACAATGGGAATGATCAAGTTACAGCATCTATGTATCATACCCCCTCGAATGTTGGTGAAAGTCATGCACATGATGAAATCAAAGCCTACTATGATTGTAGGTATGAATCATTGTATATATATTCATTATCTTATTTCTTATTGTTGTTCATATAACCAATTAATCTAGGTTTCACTTTATACTATCCATATTTTTATTTTCAGATATGTATCTATGTGTGAAGCTGCTTGGAGGATATTTGGATTTGATATCCATTATAGATATCCTCTGGTTCAAAGACTCCAATTTTACTTACCACATGAGAAGAATGTGATCTTTATTGATGGTGATTCAATTGATGAAGTCAAGAAAAGAGCTGAATCTAGAAAATCAATGTTTGAATCATGGAAGGATCTAACAAAAAATATGAAGAAGGTAAGAATTTGACCTATGCAGAGTATCCATCCCAGTTTGTTCATAGAGAGGGTGCCCAAAAATGATACCCAAGAAAATGATGGTTTTCAATTGGAAGGCTTAATCATGTCCCTCCTAAAAATAGCGAAGAGTCTTATCTTCGAATGTTGATAAATGTGTAGAGAGGTTATACCTATTACAAAGACTTAAGGACCATTAATGGTGTTGAATATGCTTCATATAAGGATGCTTGCTATTCTTTGGGACTTCTTGATCATTGATGTAATCAAAGAAGCAAGTTTCTAGGCATCAGCTGGTTACCTTAGATGTCTTTTTGCGCTTATGTTATTTGGAAAAAATTTAGTAGACCTAATGTTGCTTGGAAACAATGTTGAAGGCTACTATTTGATGATGTTCTTTATTGGCAAAGGAGAATGGTAGGACATCAAGATGTGTAACCATTTCTTTTTTGTTAATCAAACTTGGAATGCATAATGTATTGCATACTTTTGGAACTGACCTTTAAATATTTATGAAGCAATCTTCAACCATTGTGTAGATTTAACTATGTCAGATTTGGATATTCAAAACATTACACTTGTGGAGATTGATAGAATACTATAAAGTAATGGTAAGAGCCTTAATGATTATCCTCCATGCTAAAGATTGTTGGTGGATTAGTGTTTGATGTGTCAAAAAAATTAATTCTTGACGAATTGTTGAATCATAGATCTTCATTGTCATATGAGCATAGTAAACTATTGTCATGTCTAACTGATGAGGAAAAGAATGTTTATTCAAAAATTGTAGCTGCTATTTGCACAAACAAAGGTGGTTTCTTCTTTTTATAATGGTTTTGGTGGTATTGGAAAGACTTTTATTTGGAAAACTCTTTCAGCATGTCTTAGATCAAAGGGAGACATTGTTTTAAATGTGGCATGTAATGGGATTGCATTTTTATTGCTTCTAGTAGAATGGATAGCACATTCAAGATTTTGTATTCCTTTGCCAAAAAATGAAGATTCCACATATAATATCAAATAGAATTATGCTCACGCTGATTTGCTATCAAGAGCAAAGCTAATCATCTAGGATGAAGCTCCAATGATTCGTTGATTTTGTTTTGAGGTTTAGATAAAACTTTGAGAGACATGTTGAGGTTTTCCAATGTTGATAGTGTTACTAGACCATTTGGTGGAAAGGTTGTTGTACTTGGAGGGGACTTCAGACAAATTCTTCCTGTAATACCATGTGGAAGCAGACAAGATATAGTACATTCAATAGTCAACTCATCTCACCTTTGGCTATATTGTCAAGTATAATCTTTAACATAATATGAACTAACAATTACTTTACAATATTAAGCTTTCAAATATTTAATCTTATTCTATTTTCAGATTTTAACCTTAAGAAAAAGTGTGCACCTTCAACATGGAAGTTGTAGCCATAGTTTGGAAGAACTCAAACATTTCTTTATTGGCTTCTTAAGATTGGAGATGATGATATTGGTGAAGATATTGATGGAGAGTCAATAATTGAAATTCTAAATGAATTATTGATTACAAACTTACACAATGGAATCTATAAATTGGTAGATTTTGTATATCCAAATTTGTTGGATAACATTTCTGATCCTACTTTCTTTTAGCAATGTGCTATTCTTGCTCTTACACTCAGAGTTTGATATGTTGAATGAATATATGATGCCACTTATTCTAGGAGATTAGTCCACATATCTGAGTTTTAGATAATGTTTGCAAAGAAGAAGGGCATTCTACTTTTGATGATGACTCCCTATCTCTAGATATTCTAAATAGATTCACAGCATAAGGTTTGCCTAATCATAAATTGACTTTAAAGGTTGGTGTTCCTACTATGCTCTTGAGAAATATTGATCAATCAAGTGGGTTATGCAATGGAACAAGACTGCTTATTTCAAGGTTGGGAAAACATGTTCTTGAGGGAAGAATTCTTTCAGGCATCAAAATTGCAAACAATGTCTTAATCCCTAGAATGACTTTGAGCTCATCTACTAATACATTACTAGTAAAATTTGAACGGAGGCAATTTACATTGGTTGTTTCATTCGCAATGACTATTAACAAGAGTCAAGGTCAAACTCTCTCATGTTCGGATTTATCTTCCCAAGACCTATTTTTAGTCATGGATAGTTTATATGTTGCACTCTCTTGGGTAAAAAGTAAGAGTGGTTTGAAATTATTAGTACTAGATGATCTTGATTGTGTCACAAATAGGACATCTAACATAGCATTTAAAGTTTTTCAACTTTTGACATAAATATAATTTATGATTTATTTGTTTAATTGAAACATTGTAATCATTTTATCTATGATCTCTACTTCTTATATATTTACTATTTTTTAATCACTTATTTAAATTATTGGAAACAATATTTATAATTTCCATTTTATGCCCCATGTAATGCACAGGTCATACACTAGTGCAAGAAAAAAGAGAAAACCTCTGCCACAACTAACAAATTGTTTGATCATTGGCAACCTCCATTATGGGAGGTTTCCTTGTATTCACACATCTACCTTTCCTCGTATACACCCTCTTAATTAGGGGCATAATAGAATTCAACCCTTAAAAGTAGAGAGATTACCAAAAATTGAAGAAGAAATTATGGGAATTAGAAATTTCATAAGTTTTAGATGTTCTTCTGATTTCTGTGTCTAATATGTAGTTGTTTAGAGAAAAAGAAGCGAGAGAAGAAGTTTACATCACTATTATGTATACTTTTTGTAGAGTGGACATGTATAACAAAATATACTTGTTAATTTAAAATTTAAAGTTTAAATTATATATTTAAAATATATTTAGATATTTAATATATTATTGGACAGATTACATAAAACCCCCCATGCACTTAGGTCTCTATGCAATTTACCATCCTACAATTTTAAGAAAAGCAAATCATATCATTATACTTTCCAATTGTTGCAATGTGCCTCTAATTGTTAAATGGACATCCAATTACTAATGCTCACCAAGTTTTTATTGACAAATGCCTTTCACATGATCCATTAACACCTAGTTTTTAAAAAACACACCCACCATCGTCTCCCCTTCTTTGCTGATGTCACCACTCTCTACCACTACCACAACCCACATTTTTATCTTGACTTGGGAAGCAAATCTTTTAAATTTGCGAATTGAAGTAATGGAGGCAACCAAAATAGAGTATAGAGGAAAACAAAAACAGATAATATCAAAATGAAAAGGCATATGAGGCCAATGAATTTTTGAACCCTAGAACACCTACATCTACACCTACCCTCCACATTTTGTTCCAGATCCTTGAAGGCTACAATAGAAGGAAAAGTATGTTCCCCATTAGGAGCAATGGAGGTCAAGTGGGTTAGGGTCCATCCCCATTTTGGAGAACTTGGAAAGAGTTGGGTGCACCCATTTTGGATTCAAGAGTGAGAAAGCATTAGAGTTGGAGGAGAAAATGAAATATGTAGAAAAAGAAAGATCTTGGTCAACATTAGTAATTGGATGCCCATTTAATAAGTTGGTGGCACATTGCAACCATTGGAAAGTGTTATTATGCGATTTGGTTTAATTGAAATTATAGGGTGATAAATTGCATAGGGATCCAAGTGCAAGGGAGGTTTTTGTAATTTGCCCTTGGCTCAACCAGTGACCCAATGACCTCACCGATCCAATGGCAGGTCCAGTTGTAAAAACTTTGTCCTTAATTGCTACAAATATGGGTCGGTTATCTTAAAAGAGATTGTTGGATGCTAATAACAAGCATGTCTGAAACGTGAAAAGTCAAAATATGTTATCATATAGAAACAACCTTTTGCCAACCTCAAGGACTTTGGCCTTCACCCCCTCTAACTCTGCATTCAGGAACTAAAATTATGACCATGATAGCACATGAATTTAATAGGTACATAAAATTATAAGAAAGGCTTAAAAGTTTTAATTTGATTCCCATTGAAAATTTTGATTTGTATCAAAGAAAATTTAAAAATTTTTTAATTTAGTTCATTTAGTTTTGTAAAATTTTATTTATAACTTATAATAATTTTAGAACTTCCAAATAATTCTATATATTTCACCTAATTCTCAAATATTGAAGAGACCATCGAATGTTTTGAAATTACAAAATTGATCTCACCTCTTTGTACTATATACCCATCAACGAATAACATATAATTACATGCATACGAATTGACACCTTTAAAAATGTCCTAACTCGGCCCCTGCAAAAATATCAAACTTCTCAAGGTCTTGGGGCCTCGTTCACTACTACTTTTAGTTAGTTAAGCTTGTCTTATCACTTCCTCTCACTGTTGGGTTGTTAAATTCAAGTGCTATGGATCAAATGACCAGGAATGATTTACACACAAACCTATTGTGGGTCACTCAACAAAATTCGGTGCACGCAAGAACTTGCTTTAGTTTTCATTCAGGCCGAGAACAAATTTTGAGCCATTTGAAATAATTTATTGCAATCTTCTCAATATTGAATCGGCCATTACAATGACTTTACAATATGTGAATTTCATAAGGTTAAAGTGAAAGTGCATTTTGTTTGCCTAAACAAGAAATTTTATAGTAGATAGATTATCCACAAACTCCTCACTTATATGCATGTTCGCTGGACGAAAAGCACCTGTTTCTTTTTTCTTTCTTTAGCAGACGTCAGAGGTTTTGTTATATTCTCTTACTTTAAATGTGAAACTATTAAAAGGTTGGACCAAAACAGAGAAAAACAACTAAAAAAAAGAAATTACACAAATTGGTCACTAGTTATACTATATGCGCCCTTTATTTAGAATTGGTCTTGAGGCTAATTGATATTGATTAAAGTATTGTGGCATGGACATAGGAGTTGTGAAGTAAGGTGGTATGTTACAATTAGTTGAATCTCTTCTCAACCTTTAGTTTTTAAAGGTAGATTCTCTCAAATATTTGTAAATGTGTATATTTATATAGACAATTAAATTCCCACCATTCATGCTTATCTTGGATATATATATATATATAGACAATCCTATGGGTAATCCTATCTCTATATTCTAGGACACTTTTGCTATATAATAAACTCCCACCATTCATGCAAAACGTGTATTCAGATGAGTTTGGAAAAGCTTTGCACCTTCTGTTCAAATTAAAAAGTTTGCATGTATAGGAAGATTTGGCCCAAACTATGCACAAAAGCTCTTGGAAGCAAGCACTTTATTTTCTATACTGATTGAGATTTGTGAGTGACATCGGTTTTACAAACTTTTAAAATAAAATTCTACAATAAAAATAAAATAAAAAGAAACTTGACGTTGAGAACTTATTATATATATTTTATTAGTTTCAGCATGAACAGCTTCCTCAAATTTTATGAAGCACTAATATTTGTATATAGTAACTCTAAATACACCATGCACTCACTCATACTCTCACTTATCCCTGATCTCTCTCTACACACTTTGTGAAAGTTGTGCGTGTGCAAGTATAATTTCTCTTTTCACCAATCATGATTGGAGGGACCACGTCTAAGTTAAGCTAGTAAAAGACATAAAGACTTGTTGCATTCTCATATCTTTTTCAAGTAGGCACTAAATAACAATTAACCTCTGCAAATAATTCTTAGCTTTGACCCGTTCAGATAGTATGAGTCCAAGACTCCAAAAATGACGCCAGACATTGACTTCAACCTTTGGAAAATGCTGAAATAAAGAAGTGTAGCCTTCCTAAGAATAACTTACTCTAAGATCTTTTACAATTTTTTCACATGATAAGTTAAAATAATTCTAATAAGCCCAGATAGGCGAAAATTTGTAAGAATCCAATCAGCAGCTTGGAGCAAAACAATATTTTAGCATGCTCATCTTGGATACTGTATCTTAATGTTCTCACGCACTTTAGGTTCATGTCCCAATTTAACAGTAAAAAATTCACCAACCGAAATAGTTAACTGAATTTCTTGGGCTGCCCTTGAGATGAAATGGAATAGGTCATTTGTTTTCATTCAATTTCTTAATTACAAATGTATGGCTTCATCTGTGTCACATCAATTTTTAGTTCCACTTGGACAGCTACTTACACATGTCATACTGCATTCCATTCCAATCAAAAAATAAGATTAAATCCCTATTTTAGTTCTTAGCTGATATTAACACTTTTAATTTGGTTCCTTATAAATGGAAATTTATATATCAATCAGTCTTTCAAAGATCAAAATCACATTTAATTTGGTCCCTCCTTCTGCCTTACGGTAACTGAGTGCTTATTTGTACTGTTACGTGTTGACACGGCATATTAGGTGCTGACATGGCGCCATTAGGTGTTGATGTGACATTTTAATTTTTGATGTGGCAAAATATAATGATATTTAAAATTGTAATATGTAATACTTAAACCTTAAACTTTAAAATCTTAAATCCAAAAATTCAAAAACCTTAATATCTTAAATTCTAAACCTAAAACCTAAATTCTAAAGTACTATACACTAACCTCAAATCCCATAAATTGTAAATCCCTTAACTATAAATTCTAAAACTCTAAACCCTAAATTTGAAATCATAAAACCCTAAATCATAAAATCCTAAACTCACCCTAACCCTAAAAACCTAAATCCTAAACCCTAAGCTCTAAACTAAGTTATAAACCATAAAACCTAGACCTTAAACCTTAAACCCCTAAACTCTAAGTCCTTAAACCACAAACTCTATACCATAAATTAGGGACTAGGGTTTATGATTTTGGAGTTAGAGTTTAGAGGTTCAAGGTTAGGATATAGTGCTCTAGGGTTTGGGATTTTTGGGTTTATTATCTAGGGCTCAGGGTTTTTGGGTTTCAAGGTTAAGTCTTAGAATTTAAGGTTTGTAGTTTTAGGGATTAAGGGTTTAGGGATTATGGTTTAGAGTTTAAGATTTTATGATTTATAGATCTAGAGTTTTAGAACTTAGGGGTTATTAGGGTTTTTCATTTAGGTGTTAGGGTTAAGGGGTTTAAATTTAGGGTTTATAGATTTTAGTGGTTTAATATTTAATTATCGGATTAGATGTTAGGTTTATGGTTTAAGATTTTAAAATTTATGATCTAAAGCTTAAGGTTTAGGGTTTTGGGCTTGAGAGGCTATGTTTTAGTTTTAAGATTTAAGGTTTTAAGGTTTTAGTATTATGGTTTTAAGGTCTATGAGATTTGAGGTTGGGGTTTAGGCTTTTATAGTTTTAGGGTTTGAAGTTTGAAATTTTAACATCTTAAAGTTTTATGATTCATAAGTTAGGGTCTAGTATTACATTTTATAATTTTAAATATTAACATATTCTGCTACGTAAGCAAGTATAATATGCCATGTCAACACCTAATGGCACCATTTCAGTATCTAACATGTCATGTTAGTACATAATGGGATGCACTAGTACTTAGTTAATGAAAAACAAATGGAAGGACCGAATTGAATGTGATTTTAATCTTTGGAAAACCAGTTGATTAAATTAAATTTATGAGAAACCAAATTATAAATTACCTTATCTATGAGGGAAAGTTTTAGTCAAAAATGAAGTACTCTTCCTCATTTGTTTTGTTACGTGGAACAATAAACAACATTAGACTAACTTATGGTAGGAACAATCATGGTGTAATTGTAAAACCCGTGTGACCCTCAAATCTCAATCAATATGGAAGAAAAAGTGCTAGCTTCCAACAGCTATTGTAGATAGTCCAAGTCTCCTTTATGTGTAGTCCAAGTCTCATTTGGCTGATCTCTTGCATGATTGGTGGAAGTTTCTTAGGAAAGTGTCTTAGAATATAAAGATAGGATTGCAAAATTAAGTGGTGGAAATTTAATTGTCCATTGAAAATTAGGTCGTGAAAATTTAACTGTGTATATAAATACACACCATCAGTCATGTAGCTGCTACATCATTAACAACCTCACAATGGAGAGCAGAAAATCCTTTGATCTATTGTTACTTCTCATTTTCTTTACTTCAATTATGCTGAGATGTCATGCCACTTCCCCTGCGAAGGCAAATATAACTACCTCTCTTTATCTCTGTGTATTGACCACATTACTTCAAATTGCCATTATTATGGAGCTCTCTCCTGGATCTTTTTTCTCCCTTTGCAAATTCACATTAATTGTTCACGCTTTTAGGGGTTTGATTTAGCTAACAAGGAGGCAATTTTCATGTTGTGTTTATTCTGAATGCAGACATATATTGTCTACACAGGCAATAGCAGGGCAGATGAAGCTTCTGTATTGCCTCTTTACATGAGCATGTTGCAAGAAGTTGCTGACACGTAATATTAAATTCCCACGTGCTGCAAAATTTGAATGAGTAAGTTGGTCAATCAGTTCTAATTAATAGTTAATAGGTATTAATGAATTCGGTTATGTTATGATCACAAGCAAAATTTTACAAATTAACACTCTAAAAATTTGGATAATTAAATTTGTTCAATCTCACAAACTAAATTGCAAAAACTAGTAAATCTAATTGCTAGCTCACAGTATCTGAGCATTGAGGGAGCTCATATTTATGGAGAATATTACCTCTAATTAATTAGTTGTATAGGTTGCCCCATTACATTCACCTTCTAAAAGAAGCAAGATTGCATGTAAGTAGAGGAGGCCCTTGTGCAACCTATGCTAATTATTGTTGGTTTGGAGATAATTTGATTTGTGTAAAATTCAGCAGCTTCAATTTAAAGAATAAAAACAAGATTAAGTGAGTAAGCAAAATGAAGATTTATTATAGTAGGAAAAGAGGATTTATTAAAGAAAGAAAATAGTGTTTGACACAAACAAGATTTATTAGAGGAGGCCACCATGTACTTGCATCCAATGCATCTTCCCAAGGTGAAAGAATATTTTTACTTAACCTTTGTTTTGTAGGAGTGAAGTTAAGGAGAAGAATGGTAAAGCCAAGATTTTGAAAATGAAAACCTATCATTTCCTCCTTGATCCCGCTTTAGTGTATTTCTTTGGAGGGGTTGAATATATAAAAGCATCCCTAACTTTTTTTCTTTCATTTTAATATTCATAATTTCAGTGATGCTTCACCCAAGTCAATACTGTATCACTACAAACGGAGTTTCAATGGATTTGTTGTGAAGCTAACAGAGAATGAAGCCAAAAGAATGGCCGGTTTGAACAAAAACCAATGAAATCCTCATTTTCACTAATTTTATGGATTTGCTAACCAAGAAAATTCTTAATGCAGAACTTGATGGTGTGGTGTCTGTCTTCCCTGATGAAAAGAGACAACTGCATACAACAAGGTCTTGGGATTTTATTGGGTTTCCACTACAAGTGGTAAGAGCCACAACTGAAAGTAATGTCATCATTGGAGTATTTGACACTGGAATCTGGCCAGAATCTGACAGCTTCAATGATAAAGGACTTCGTCCACCACCTAATAAATGGAAGGGCACCTGTCAAACATCAAAAAATTTCACTTGCAATAAGTATATATACTAGTATACATGTATAATTGTCAAGCTGCTCAGAGACACAAAAAAGAGTATTCCTTTAACAGAACTATTCTGTGTTCTTGCAGTAAAATCATTGGGGCAAAGTATTACAAAGCTGATGGATCAATCATTGAAGGAGATTTCAAATCTCCAAGAGATGCAAATGGTCATGGGACTCATGTAGCATCAACAGCAGCTGGGAACCCAGTTGGCATGGCAAGCATGTTAGGCCTTGGACTGGGAACAGCAAGAGGCGGTGTTCCATCAGCACGCATTGCTGTCTATAAAGTGTGTTGGTTTGATGGCTGTTCTGATGCAGACATTCTTGCTGCATTTGATGATGCCATTGCCGATGGGGTTGACATCATATCAATTTCAATTGTAGGGTACAGTAGCCAGAACTATTTCAGAGTTGGAGCAAACATTGGAGCATTTCATGCTCTAAGGAATGGAATATTAACAGTTTTTTCAGCAGGGAACTCAGGTCCAACACTTGCATCCCTTGATAATTTTTCACCTTGGTCTATTTCTGTGGGTGCTAGCACCATAGATAGAAAGTTTGTTACCAAGGTTGAATTAGGTGACGACACAACTTATGAGGTAAAGTTCCTTCCCTATCTTATGCAAGAACTTGTCTGCTCTGATATTGTTACTTGCTTCACCCCAAAATCCTCTAATCATAAACAATTGTTACATCATAATCAAATTGAATCTCTTTGTTCCATTTTAGGGAATTTCAATAAATACATTCGACCTTAAGGGGAAAATGTACCCTATAATCTACGCTGGGGATGCACCAAATACTAAAAATGGCTATGATGGATCTTCATCCAGGTAACTGCAAAGCTTACCCTCAAGTCCTTTAATTCACCAAAAGATGTATAATATAAAATTATGTCCAAACATACAGTAAGTGCATATATGTCTTTGTGCTGGGAAAGGAAGTGAATATTTTTGTTTGAATTTCTTGATGAAAGAGTTTCCAATACCAACAGGTTTTGCTTTAGTGACTCTTTGAACAAAAAATTGGTCAAGGGTAAAATTGTTCTGTGTGATGGAAGAAGCTCGACAGGCCCCTTCTCGGCTGGTGCTGTTGGTGCCTTGACACAAGGTCAAAATCTTAGAGATGTTGCTTTCCCTTTTCCCTTGCCTGGCTCTTACCTTGACTTGCGGGATGCTCTCAATGTTTTTGGCTACATGAATTCCACAAGGTATTAACAAAAGCTACAGTGTAGAATACAAATGAATTCTGAGAACCACAATATTTTGAAGTGAGTTCCTTTATACAATTTTTAGGAGTCCTACAGCAACAATATTTAAGAGTGATGAGGCAAAGGACACATTAGCCCCTGTGGTGGCCTCTTTCTCATCAAGAGGACCAAACCTTGTAACCCCTGACATTCTGAAGGTTTAACATTTATATGGTTAACTTAATTGACATTGTCCCTATTGGAGAAATTGTCCCTATCATAATTGTTTTTCTTTCTCTTTTTTTGTGCAGCCGGATCTAGTTGCACCTGGAGTTGAAATTCTGGCTAGCTGGTCTCCAATTTCACCTGTTTCTGGCATCGAAGGTGACAACAGAACATTTCAGTACAACATAATCTCAGGAACATCAATGTCTTGCCCACATGTTTCTGGTGCGGCAGCATACATTAAATCTTTTCATCCTGAGTGGTCTCCTGCCGCTATCAAATCTGCTCTAATGACCACAGGTGATAAAAATAAGTAATGACATTGGCACTCCTCAATTATCATGGTAATCAAGAATTTCAGAGAAGACTCAAAGCTCAATGTTTTCTTCTTTCTGTCCCTTGCAGCAAGGCCACTGAGTCCCAAGACTAACCGCGATGCTGAATTTGCATATGGTGCTGGCCAAATTGATCCCTTTAAGGCTGTAAATCCTGGTTTAGTATATGATGCCTGTGAAACTGACTTTGTAAGATTTTTATGTGGACAAGGCTATAGTACAAAGACTTTACAACTCATTACAGGGGACAATAGTAGCTGCTCTGAGACCACTTATGAAACAGCAAGAGACCTGAACTACCCTTCCTTTGCTCTTCGTACCCCACCCTCCAAACCTAGGGTAAGTGGCAGTTTTAACAGGACTGTTACCAATGTTGGGTCATCAACATCCACATATAAAGCCACTGTGAGTGCTCCTCAAGGACTAAAAATCCAAGTGAACCCAAGTGTTCTGTCGTTCACTTCTCTCGGCCAAAAGCAAACATTTGTGCTGACTATTGAAGGAACGCCAAAAGAATTTATAGTGTCAGCTTCTTTGGTATGGAATGATGGGAATTTCCAAGTGAGAAGCCCCATTGTTGTGTATAATGCGCCATGAATAAATCGCCCTAGTATATAAGCCAAATAAGCATTAAGCAAAAAGCCTTAGTGTGGTTCCATTAGGCAACCATTTCTTTGGTGCCACTATTTTCTTATTTCAAATGTTGAATGTCCAAAAGTCCTATTAATTGTAGTCTATGAATTGGTTTCTGCTTATCCAATGTCTATGATAAAGAGTATCAAAGATGTTATGTGGTTCCATCAAATCTTCTAGTTTTCTTTGAGCCCACAATATGATATAAAAAAGGAATGAAAGCAAGTAGGCATACACTTGAACAGTGGATTTCATAATTGATTGTTAAGGTGCAAACAGCATGGCAATGGAGAAAACTTGTGGTAAACCAAAATTCCCCTAATAAAGAAGGCTGATTTGATTCAAAAAGAGGTCAGGATGCATGCAAATTACAAGGGATAAAAGGGGAATTTGGATCCCTTATGGTTTAAAATTTGTGACTTTCATGACTTAAAGAAGTTTTTAAAGAATAACAACTTGGTCTATTTAGGACGGGACTTACTTTCTCTCACTTACTTTAACCACTCAAACTCTTCATTTCTCTTTGTAAAATCACCCTTGTAGTCCATCTTAGATTGTAGAGAATTTGGATCCGAGTACTCCATCGTGATTGGTTAGGATGGAGGGAATTGTCCACCCCAGTTGTAGTTACTGTTGATCCCATGGCCACTTACTCCCCTTTCGTTGCAAGTTTATAGTTCATTTAAATGAAGGGCAATGCGACATGTGATGAGCAAACTTGAAGTTACATCCCGATGCAGAGCAACAAACAAAAATCCTAGTTTAAAATTGGTTTTGAAAAGGCTTCAGAAAAGTATGTAAAATATTTGGAATTACCACCGATCCAAATCGAAATAGTCAGATTGGACACAAAAGATTATCGTTTGCATAACAAAGATCGAGTTCAAGGGTTAGTTACATGTAGAGAATGTATTAGCATCCCTACAATGCCTTTTTAGTATCACATTGATGTTCTTTTGCTTTTTGGTTACAAAATTGTGTTTTTATGTTTTGCCAAAATTTATTGTTTTTGTTGCTTTTGGTCTCACTATTAGTTTTGCATGTGATCAAGTATAATCCATAATTAATATTATCAATGAATGGCATTTAGCCATTGCTATAGAAAGGGTGATTAAATGCCTAGTTTATCTAGGACTTACATCAAAAGTGATTGCCTAGCTTGACTAGGACTTTTATTCAACTTGATAGAGTTTGAAAAAGGGTATCCATCTTGACTAGAGTTTCCCCTTGAGATATTTTAGGCCTAAGCATGGGTGACACCTCTTAAAAATCACATAAGAGGAACCATGCCAATTTGTTAAGTAGATTCATAATGTAATTACCTTTAAGATAATTATAAAAGGGCTAGTTAACTGACAACTATCTAATTTCTGTCATCAAGAGAATTTGAAATTTAGGGAATGGCACGTATAGTGGGAAAGCCAAGAGATTTGAGAAAAGGCAAGGATTGTTAACAATTATGTCAAAGGAACCACGCCAATTTCTCGACTAGCCTTATAACGTGATTATCCTTAAGAAAATTAGAAAGTGGCTAGTACACTCACAACCATCAGTGGAACCAATCAGATTTCCAACAAATAAATTGGGTAAAGCAAGTAAGGCCAATATACTAACAACCATCATCGGGACAAATCGGATTTCCAACAAATAAATTGGGTAAAGAAAGTAATGATACTAACAAAGGAATTCTGTTTCCTTGATTTCTAGTTAACATTATGCAAAGAACATTTTCATTTCTAAAAATTTGGACAATTTACAATTTGGACAATTTATGATTTGCCACATTCAATCTTGACTGGAATTTAATAGTGATATTCATTACCAAAGAAAGGAAAAGTCTACAAAATTCGGGATCATGCAATGGAAGGCAACTAAGTCTCATAGCAAACACAAAGTAGCACTTATCATTAGGGTAGGGAAAAGTCCACATGATAACAAGGTCATGCAATAGAAGGGGGCTAAATCTCATAGCAAACCATTTTTGATTGATCTAGAAATCCTACATGTACATGCTATCATATGAAATATCAAATTCACCAAATTTCACATTATTCTAAACTCATTTGCTATTTCAAATCAAATTAATTCTGGATTGTATGGAGCAAACTTCAATACAAGATAGCCGAAAAGGAAAATTTCGAAAATTATAGCAAATTAGCCTAGAATAACTTGAAATTTTTACATGCACATTCTAACATATGAAATATCAAACCACAAAATTTCACATCATTCTAACCTTATTTGCCATTTCAAATCAAATAAAATTTGGGGTTATTCAAAATGAAAACCAATACAAGATAGTTAGAAAGGAAAATTTTGAAAACCATAGTAAACCAGCCTAGAATGACTTGAAATTTTTACAAAATTTCACATCATTTTGAACTCATTTATTATTCTAAATCAAATTTGGGGCTGTACAAGATGAGCTCATGCACAGGGCCAGAAAGGAAAATTTTGAAACACTATCAAAACAATCCAAAATGACTTGAAATTTTTGTGGAGCATATTAACATGTCAAAGATTATGTTCAAAAAATTTCACAACAAATGGGATTCATTTGGGTATTTAACTAAGCATAAACCAGAGCCACACTTCTTGATAAGTCAAATGAGGACAGTTCGTGAAGACTATTTCAAAATGCACATCAAATGAACTCTAAATGTTTTGAAATTTTTATGAGAACATACTGACACATGAGAGATCATACCCACAAATTCTCCCATAAACTCTCTTATGTTTTCTCGTCCCCACCTGTGTGTGCAGCGTCTCCCTCCTTCTAGAATGTGTGTGGGTACTCTCCTTTTCAATTCTCTTACTCCCCAAACTCCTTAACCAAATGGGTGTGGGTGTGTAATGGTCCCCACTTTCCTCCGTTCTCTTTCTATTCTCTTATTCATTTTGCTTCTTTTTATTTCTGTTTTCTTATTTCATTTTTCAATTATATTTTTCCTTTTTCTTATTCTTTTTTGTTTCTTTTTTATTTGCTATTTTGGTTTCTTTTTTTTTTTTCTTCTTCTTGTAGCCGCACTTCTTCCCTTTTATTTTGCTCCTTTTTCTTTGTTATTTCATTTTACTTTTTATTTGCTTTTTAATTTCATTTTGTTCCTTGTATCTTTTATATTTTGTTTTACTAATTTTCATTTCTTATGTATTTTCATTTTAGTTTTCTTTCATTTTGTTTTTCCTTCTTTGTTTTGAGATTCTTTTGTGTTATTTTCTTATTAATTTTTCTTATTCGTTTTATTTTTTTGTGTTGTTAATTTTTCTATTACCTTATCTTGCAAAATTTGTCTAAAGAATTATGTATTTTGCTCCTTGTCTTAGGTTTTATTTAGTCTGACCAGATTAGAAGTCTATGTTGTCTAACTCGAGACTGACCGAACATGCTTACTTCCTTTTCTTTTTCACTTCATTTCTTTTTATAAAACTAATAAAAAATACATATAAATAGAATTAATAAAAGATTAGCTAATGACACAACAATTTTTTTCTATTTAATTTTTCTCATTTCTTTTATTTATTGACAAAAAAAATAAGATATATAGAACTTAAAGTAAATAAGCATTTTTTTTATTTTGAAAAGAAAGGAAATAAAATTATAGATAAATAGAAACTCTTTTTTCTAGATTTTATTATTGAGTTACAGATAAAATTAAGTGTTTACAATGTGTTCAGCAACAGAGTAGCAGATTCTCTACACTATAGATTCCAGAGACATATTAAGGGTTTTTGTTGTGAAGCTTCAAGAGGAGGAGGTGCAAAAGTTTGCCGGTGAGTAACTCAATAGGATTAATCTTTCTGGCTATAAGTTGTGTTCTGTTACGCACTCTAAAAATTATTTGATTCATTCAATCAGTGATGGAAGGTGTAGTTTCTGTATTCTTAAATGAAAAGAAACTACTCAATACTACAATGTCAAGCTAAAACGCAAGTACTGCTGAAAGTGCCATAGTTATTGGAGCGCTTGACTCAGGAATCTGGCTGGATTCAAGTAGCTTCAATATTTCGGGAATTGGTCCTCCACCCAGCAAATGGAAGGGAGCCTACCACAATATCACTTGCAAAAAGTATATGATCTTATCTTCCATTTGAAAATTGCAAGAAATGGTTTTCCTCCAAGAAGTTAGTAAAAAATATTGCATTTGTATGCTTGCAGTAAAATCATTGGAGCAAGATGTTATCGTAGTGACAAATTATTTGGTGAAAATGATATCATATCTCTAATAGATTCAAATGGTCATGGACCATACACTGCATTACCAGTTGCAAGGGGCTTAGTTAGCTCAGTAAGCCTACATGGCCTTGGTTTGCGGACCGCACCAAGAGGAGTTCCATCAGCACGAATTGCAGTGTGTAAAGTCTGTTGGTCTGATGGTTGTCATGATGCTAACATTCTTGCAACATTTGATGATGCTATAGCAGATGGTGTTGATACAATTTAACTTTCAGTTGGAGGTCAAGTTGCTCAGCACTACTTGAATAATTCAATTGCTATTGGAGCTTTTCATGCCACGAGACATGGAATTTTGACATCTAATTCTGCTGGGAACAACGGTCCAGGTGTTGCAACAATAACAAAATTTTTCATCATGGTCTCTTCCTATAGCTGCCTATACCATCCACAGAAAGATCTTCACCAAGGTTCAGCTGGGGACAATGTGATTTATGAGTTAAAAAGCCTTCCATATTGATGTCAACAATTATGTGCTATGAGGGGATTCAAAATTAGTAAATATTTTATCATCCATGATAATTTTCTGATCAGTTCCTTGAAATGTCAAGTCAATTGATGGATTAATTGATGATGAATATGTGCATATTCCATATTGGCCTACAATTTATCCAAGGGGAATTACACCGTACTTACGTGGATTTGTCTAATGTTTGCAAGTAATTTCAGTTAACACCTTCGACCCGAGTAGTGATTTGTATCCTATAATTTATGGTGGGATGCACCAAACATCCTTAAAAGCTATAATAGCTCCATACCTAGGTAATGCAAAAGTAACTAGGGTGCTACAATAATGTCAACATTTTTCTTTAAAAAAAGTACAAATTCCTCTCCCCTGTAAAATTAACCTTGGTATTCCGGCCATAGGACCAATTTTTCTTTTTACAATTGAGCCTGAATTTTAACGATGCAACTCTATCCCTTTTCGCTGAGCTAAATGAAATTTTCATCAACTTTAATGTCGAGTGCAGGATCAGCTTAGAAAACTCATTGGATCAAGATTTGGTAAAGGGTAAAATTGTTATTTGTGATGGCATTGTTGGTGCTAAGAAAGTTGGATTGGCATCTTGTGTAGCCAGATTTGTAATGCATAGTGAAGGAATCAAAGATAATGGCCAAATATTTGCTTTGGCTTCATCTCACATTAACACAAAGGATGCTAATAGCATTTACACCTACATGACTACCACAAGGTATTAACACATAGAAAGTTCACTTTTGTTCTTTTAGTTAAGAAGTGAAATTAACATGAAGTACGAACTCTTAACAGAAATTTTAATTGAATTACAATAATCCAACTGCGACCATTTTGAAGAGAACCTCTGGAAATGATACTTATGTCCCTTACGTAGCCTCTTTTTCCTTAAGGGGTCCAAATCCTACTGCACTTGACATACTCAAAGTAACTTCCTCACAAATTCACCTACATAACACTGCTGCTTGCAATTACTTCCTTTGAATTATTTTTTTCTTCTCGTCATAGCTTGATATTGCTACACCTGTAGTTGAAATTCTGGCTGCATGGTCTCCAATCGGTCCACCTTGTGGAGTTAAAGGTGACACCAGAAAAATACAGTACAATATCATCTCAGGTGCATTAATGGCATGCCCACATGCCACCAAAATAGCTGCCTACATCAAATCCTTCCACCCTGCATGGTCTCCTACCAAGATTAAGTCAGCAATTATGACAACAGGTGATGACTAAATACATTCCTCAACCCTCTAAAATGTTATGCCACTCACAAATTATGCTAATTTTTTTCTTAACTAGTTTGGATAATCTTGTAGCTACCCAAATGAGTGCTGAACTTAACCTAGATGCTGAATTTGCATATGGTGCTGGCATTTGAAATCCTATTAAGGCATTAGATCCCGGTTTAATATATGATGCCAGTGAAATTGACTATCTAAATTTCTTATGTGGTACAGGTTATGACATAAGATTGCTACAAATTGTTACTGGCAAAAAAAAAAAAACTTGTTTAGGAGTCAATGATGAGAATGTTTGGGATCTAAATTATCCTTCTTTTGTTGTTTCAACCCCTTCTTTTGTATGTATCTGTTGCCGTTTCACTAGAACTGTCACAAATGTTGGCTCCCCAACATCCGTACATAATACTACTCTGACTGCTCCAACAAGTCTTGAAATCAAAGTGAACCCACTTATTTTGTCTTTCAGTTCTATTACGCAGAAGCTGTCCTCTAAACTCAGCGCTGAGGGAGGCATTGCTAGCAACATAGTCTTTGATTCTTTGGTCTTAGATGATGGCACGCACTAAGTGAGAAGCCCTATTACTGTATTTCTTGTATGATCAAAGTAGGGGTATAAATGTATAAGGAAATACTATAGTTTGTCTCATTTATTTTAACATAGGCAAAAAGAAAAAACGTCGAAAGAAAAATAAAGAATTCAAGTCTCTAAACAACTCTCAAATTATTAAAGGCTCCATACATGTCTGTTGAGCCAAAAGGCTTTGAACTATTACAATGCTGTTATCTTGATTATGTTAAATGAGAGAGAAAAACTGTGAGTGAATGTTTGCAAGTGTTATTTATCTCTTATGAATTTATATATAAATCATATACGTAGTTATGGGCCATGGGCCATGTAGTACAAGTGCATTACAGCCAATATAAATACAATAATTCAAGAATAAGAATGAGGAAACTACTAAATTACTTTATACACAATTCCAATACTATCTCTCAAGTTAAAGGATATAGGACATATACACTAAACTTGTAACAAATAAAACTAATGGGAAGACTTAGTAATGATATTTGCCAATTGATCAATTGAACTGACAAAACTCGTAACTATGCATTTGGACAAAATCTTGTGTGTTTTTAGAAAATAGATAGCTATCGGCTTATAGTTTGTTCTATGGTTGGGCTTGGCGACTTCTCAAACAAGTGGTAGGGTTGTCTTGCAATACACGTAGTTACCTATTGTACTAATGATTATATGTTACAAAAAACAAATTTAAGTAACTGTCCTTTCTATGTCTTCGCTCTCTTTTTTCTTTTCTCTCTTTTTTCTTTCTTTGAACAATTACATGGTATTAGAGTTGGAAATTTAGAAGAAAAATCTAAAACTACTAAAATCTCTACTTCCCACCTTTTCTTCTTCAATTTTCAGTAATCTCTTTACTTTTAAGGGTTGAATGCTTTTAGACCCCTGATTAAGAGTTTGTATACTAGGAATGGTAGATGTGCGGACAAAGGAAAGTCGCCCATTACATAGGCTGCCAATGAGTGAACAATTAGTTGGTTGTGGTAAAGGTTGTCTCTTTTCCTTGAATTTCTATTTTTAGAGCAGCTTAGGAAGAGACAGTCACTGGTTAAGTCTCCTTGGCTCTCTATTTCAAAGTATCTAAATAAAATTCATCAGTTTCTTATCAAATTCTTTGATCTAATTTAATCAGTCATCAAGAAGATCATTTCTTTCCGCCCTTTTCAATCTCTATTTACCAAGTGGCCTGATGAGCTATAGGATTGGATGAGTATCATGACCAAGAGAGTCATAGCTAGAAGACATAGCAGCAAGAAGTATCATGGTGGTGAAAGGGAGACTATACAAACTTTGGTTTGTTGGAGGCATAGAGACTTTGACCTAGTTCGTTATGGTAGTACATGCCCTAAGTCCCAAAGGGAAGAAAGTTGTGTGACTATTACATTGAAGTAAAAAGGTCCTTTGAAGAGTTGAGATCTATGTATCTTATTACTATTGATGTCAAAAATAAGCAATCATAGCAAGAATAGATTGTTGTGATATGCTTTCTTGTTGGTATGGGATAGGAATATGAAGTTGTTAGTAGAACATGATTGCTTACTGGAGAAGCAATTCCACCAATTGACAATGGGTTTTCCATACTTCTCAAGGTGAATAAAGATTCAAAGAGTGACACATCAAAACTGCAAGAAGCAAGTGATTTGGATAAAGAAAGAGGGAGAGGAGGTAACTAGAAGTGGTGATTGGAGTGGGGATAAGGGTGAATAAACTAGAGGTGGGCTTCGGGTGAAATGGGTTGAGTTCCCGAAACTAATGCATGGTATGGGCTGAACTAATCCCGGCAAAGTTGAAACATGAACTGGAAGTTGTTGGGTTAGTAGGGGTCAAGTGCAAATGGGTGGGTTGATGTGGGTTGAGGATTGTGTGAACACAACTTGAATGTTTCGGGTTGTATTGGTTTTATTTGGGTTTGACATGTTTCAAATGGGTTTCAGTGGGTTCAATCAGATTAAGGGGTTTTCAAACGGGTTGTCCATCTTGTGAGCCAATCTTTCTGAATTCGAGAAAATAAATAATTCCCAAATACCGCATAAACATGATTTGTTTTCGAATTACCCTAAGCATAGACCAGAACTTGCCCTTTCATATATACTAAAACAATTTAAACTTGTGTAATGAAGCTAATGCTTACATGGAAAAACAAAGGAAATAGCTAGGGGGAGGAGGATTTATATCAACATCATGAGACAGGCGATGTTTACCCAAGGAAAACTTGACAGAATGACCAATACAAAATATATTCAATGCTTTGGTCTTCTTAAGTTTGTAACCAACTATATGGTATCCACTTTGTCATGATGAAAACAAGCAAATACCAATTGGATTTACATTGCCCAAATAGCTTTTAGGTTGCAGATTCACAAGAGGATCCCCATATACCTCTGAAGTTAATATCAGCAAAATCCTAAAAAATAAAAAAACACCTTGTTAGGGGAACCTATTAATGACTAATATCCTCCCAAGCTCTAGTCTGTACCACATGGAATCCTCAAACAAGTAAAATACTAGCAAACTTAAACGGACCCCATATATAATCAGCATCCAGTGTATAGTGACGTGCAAATGAGGCCTAATGTCTTAAAAAAAAAATACAAAAAGGCCAAAGCATCAAAGAGTGAAGAAACAAATAAATTCAAAGTGAAATAACTGATAAATTGTAGAAAGTTAAAATCATTTAGTCTAGTCCTTAGAGATTTCAACATGCAGTTCAATGCAGTTTGCACCAACATACTAAAACAATTATTTCTTGAACTAAGAGTAAAGTTTAAATCTAAAAGAGTTGGAGGTGTTTATAGTTCAAACTTAATTTAACAAGTATACATAAATTAACAACCTGTGAGATTTGAAAGGATTTTGGATCTCTCAATTAAGCAAGAAAATGAGCTTCAAAAGAATTTGACAAAATTAGGGAAGCTTGCCAAGACACTGAATATGGTCTCCATGACCTCACTTTCTCATAAAACATCCCCAATTAAATCATTTTTTTAAGCAAATAGGTTGTTCCAGTCGACAACCAATAAAGAATCATTGAAAAGATTAATTCAAAATGTGAACTGCACAAACTCCTTTCACTCTTAAATTTTTATGCAATTAAAATGACATGTAATATTACTCACATACAAAAAAATTAGAACAAAAAGAGTTCATTAATGTTGAGAACTTAAGTGAAAAAATTCACATACTATGCAAGACTATTTGTCTGGGCAACAGAAAAAATTCAAATGTTTCATGCATTAAAAGAATGCATTTCAATCCAAATTTTGCAAGTAAGATAGTCAACACATTGATTAGCAACCCACAAAAGGTCACAGCATTTGGAACTCATTTTAATTTAATTTTAGGCTACACAAAAATGAATTCAAAACAAGGTAGCTAGGGAGAAAAGTTTAGAAACCATAGCAAACCAAACCAAAATGACTCAAAATTTTTACATTATTTTGAACTCATCTGCTTTCTAAAATCCATTTAATCCTAAGGCTGTACATAATGAACTTCAACATAGGACAATTAGAAAGAAAAATTTTCAAACTAATATAAAAATTGCCTAGAATAACATCTTTTTTTTTTTTTTTTTGCGGGAGCATGATAACACAACCATGATAATGTCCACAAAATTTTATAAGAAATAGAGTTCATTTGGATGCTTTATTAAGCTAAAATTAGAAGCACATTCACAGATATGTCAACACAAGGCAGGCTATGAAGATAATTTCAAAATTAATACCAAATGAACTCCAAATGGTTTGAAATATATGTTGGTATATGATAGATAATGCTCATCAAAATTTGTAAAAAATGGAGCTCATTTAGATGTATATAGACTTGTCAAAATGGGCTGGCCCGCCCCGACCCGCATAAGCCCGCAATTAGGTGGGGCAGGGCGGGCCGGCCCGCATAATTGACAGGCTAAAAAATTTTAACCCAACCCGCCCTGCAGCAGGTTGCGGGTTAAGCGGGTCAGCCCGCCAATAATTAAAAAAAAAATTATTAAAAATTAGAGTTTATAAATGATAGTAAATGACTAACTAAATTTAATATACTAATTTTAAAACAATTACAAATGAATACAATCAAATTTGCCTTTTAATAATGTACCTAAAGGTATAACCTGAATTTATCTCATAATGAATTGTAAAAATCTTGATCCTACTCATAAAATTGCTAATATGCAATATCATTTTTTAGGCAAGGCTTTAATAATATTACTAATATACATGCACAATAAAACACGTGCCTACAAAGATATAAAGGTCATGTTCCTATATGTGACAAAGTCTAACATTAATGTCATTCAAAATAAACTACATGCTAATTGAAAATAGAGTTATGCTATTATACATTTATACCACTATTCCTATATATGCAATGTTTGAGTTTTGCACCTTAAATTATGATAACATAAAAGCTGAAAAACTCAATACAAATATAAATATAGTACTTTCTACTTCAAAAAATAGTATATAAATGTGATATTGATGATAGTTATGTAACAATACAAGCTTTATACTATCACTTGAATGATTCAGAATAAGTTGTTGCATAGCATAATAATTTGTCTTCTCTTTGAGCTCATCAATTTTTACTTGCCTTTTAACTTGAAACCTTTCAAAAATTCTTTTGTCTCTGCGGTCACCTATAAAATCACACATTATACATAAGATATTCAAAACATAAGAAAATTATATCTAAACTGCATGAGGATCCTGCCTAAATTGCATAATCCAAATCGGAATCAAATGACAATCATTTAACTTGCCCTCATCTTCTAATTCATATCCATTGATCTTATTGTCATAATAGTATAACTTATAGCAATTTTCTGAAAGTTGAAACCATTTTAAATGATATGTCATTTTAGAAAAAAAATTTAAATGATGCGAGTCAAAACCCACGGGTTATGCGGGGGCGGACTAATTTACCCGCGAATAAATGGGTCAACTATATAGCAACCCAACCCGCCCCTTATGCAGGGCGGGGCGGGCTGGCCTAGCAGGCCCAGCCCATTTTGACATCCCTAGATGTATAATTGATGCCAAAATAGAACCACATCCATTAACATGCCAGATTTAGACAACCTAAGAAGACTATTTCAAAATGCATATCAAATGAACTCCAAATACTTAGAAAATGTAATCCCCAATTAATACCAAACAACTAGCACAAACCAAACATATTAGACAGCCTTCTACTTAAGATTTTGTCAAACATCTTAGGGATAACTCTTACACATTTGTTTGTAAAAGTATAATCAAGTTGAATTAAGCAATCAAATCATAGAATTGCATCCAAAATCAAAAGGAATGCTAGGATCTAAGATTTAGAAACTTACCTAGTGTGGGTCATGTTACAATAAGGAGTAGTGATCCATATGAAACTCTTTTATTTTTCAAGGGAAAATAGATTTTAAATAAAAAATGAAATCACCATCAATCTAATTTCTAAGGGTGAAATCAAACACTTATTTCAAAAAATGGTCTACGCTTCTAAAGATTGAGTTCGAGATTGATTACGTATAGGGAAGGTATTAATACCCCTAAATGCTCTTTCAATACCATAATGATCTAATTAGTTTATCTTACTTTAATTTTGTGTTAGTTTAATAATCCTAATTTTAAAAAGGGAGATTTGGAAAAGAATCCCTGCCTGTTCTAGATTAAAATTTTAGAAAAATAAATTTATTTTGAGAAAGTCCCCTTATCCCTCCAGGTAGGGGTTTTTGTAATAATTTTAGAAAAATTTCCTATCTCTCCAAATTGGGTTTTAGAAAATAATTTTCTTGTGAAAATTCTCCATTCCTTCCCATTGGGGTTTTCCAAAAATAATTTCTTTATGGAAACTCTCTATTCCTTCTAGGTTAGGGTTTTCTGAAAATAACATCCTTGTGAAAATTTCCCATTCCTTCCAAGCTGAGGTTTTGATGATTTTCAAAAAGAAATATGATTTCAATTTTCAAGGTATGAACATGTGCTTTGGACCCTTGGATTCCCATCAATATATTTAGCCACAATAAATTCTAATGTCTAAACTTGGATAGCTAAAAACGTCTCTTTACATTCCAAGTAATGTCCAAATTACACAACAATATCCCAAATAAAAGTACATCCAAGATATAAAATTACAACCAAAAAATTTAATGCAATTGAGATAAAAATCCAAATCCAATTACATTACAGGACATAAAGTTACAATCCAAAAATTTAGGGCAAAATACATCCAAATAAGAGTAAGAGTCTCAACTATAAAGATGGTCAAAAACTCCAACAACACCTTGACACAAAGATGTCCATTAGTAATAAAACTTCACAGAAACTCACCAACAATTCAAATCAAGCCAAAAAGCCTTGATAATATAATCAGAATTCTAATAATCAAACTGAACTATACCTGAGAAAATTTCTTGCCTAAACACTAAATACCAGCACATTTTAATCAAGAAAATTTTCATGCAAGACAAAAAAAATGAAGGCAGCAAATTTTAACCAAGAAAAACTACACCCCACTAGATTTTACAAACCCAAATTGTGACAACTACTAAAATAGAAATACCAAATTGTTAGCAGCAAAATGGAGAATTTGTAAGCAGCAGATGAACCAAATGGGCCCATCTAGATTTTGAATTCAAAACAGTCAGTAACCACATCACAACAACTCTAGTCAAGAAAATCTAATAATAAACCAAATCACAGCCAATTCAAGTCAAGAAATCGTTCAACAAATTTTAGCAATTAACATCAGGGCAAAACCAATTTTTACAGGTTAAATCAACAATTAGAAACCCCAGTCAGGAGCCAAAATCAACAACGAATCCCAATTGAGAAGTCTTGATACCCAACGAATTCTCAAATCAGTAAAGCAACACAATTAAGAAATCAAAGCCAAAATCATCTCAAAATATCTTACCCTGTTTAACTTCTGCGGTCGTCAGGGAATTTTGCCCAAGACAGAGCCTTCGAGATGCTTTCACGCCTTGATTGCCAATGACTTTCAAGGGTTCCTTGCGATTTTGGCGTAAATGGCAGAGAGTCGGGGCTAGGATGGGGTTGAAGAAAAGGGCCCTTGCTGCGTCAGATTTTGGGTGAAGGGATGGTGATGGTTCCTTTGAATTGGCAGAGCAGTGAGGTGGCTAAAGGTTTGGGTGTAGTAGAGGTCTTCCTATTTGGGAGAGGGTTTGTGTCATTTTTTTTCTTTTATTTTTACCTAAAATATATTAGAGCCTCTTGTACTTTCACTTATTGTAAAAAATTTTATATATTTTTAATTGTAATAATAAATATATTATATTTTAAAATTATAATAATTTATTTTTTTTGTTAAAAATTTATTTAAATTTTAATAAAATATATAACTTTGTGTTAAAAATTAGAATCTCTCCCATCTATTCTTGTTAATAAAATAAAATTTTAAGTACTTACTTATCAAAATTATAATTAGGTAAAAATTTTTGACAATAAAATTTTATTTATAACTTTACAATTTGGCGTTTACATCCTTTAAATAAACTATTTTTGAAGGCTAATATATTTAGTTTTGTTTGATGTATGGGGGCTTGCATGGAAGGGGTTTCACAGAGTTTTTTGAAATAAAGTAAAAGTATAAAGAAGTTTTATATAATTTAACATTTATTTTTTTGTGATTAGGCAAAAAGAGTGGATGTTAGGGTGAAGATAGATTTAAATCTTTTGACTTATTTTTTCTAATTTGGTGACATTCTTTTTATTTATTTCTAAAATTTAATAAATAAAATCTATTTTTTTCTTTCACTACTTTCTCTCTCTCATAATTTTGTATCTATCTTTCCAAAATTCTCCATCTGCATCAAAGGAACCATAGCCGAGTGAGGATCATGTTTGGAGAGTAATATCTTAAGGAAGTGAGGGTGAGTGGGTATTGGTTAAAATTGTGTATCTTCTGATTTTTATTTGTTTGTATTTATAGTTTGAGTAAATTACATTAACTTCTTTTGAGATATTTAATTATAATATTCTATCTCATTTTTATTTAAATATGACACTCCACTCTATTTATTTAAATATTAATTAAAAGAATATACCTAAATTTAATAAAATATTTAAAAAAAGAATATTAAATCAAATTTTACTCTAATTTTACTTAAAATTATACTTTGACTCAGTTAACCATTTTAAATAATTAATATATTAACAAATTATATTTTTTTAATTAAATAATTACATTTATTGCAAAGTATAAATTTAACCATGTGTGTGATTATGAGAAAAAAATTTAGTACAAATATAAAGGCATATTGGGGTTGAATTTAGTTAGAAAAAAAATATAAAGCATAATTGATCTTAATTTTTGCTAACTAAACTCACCCCAAGATGCTTCTATATTTGTACTAAATTTTTTTCTCATAATCATATATATTGTTAAATTTATACCTTACAATAAATATAATTATTTTATTAAAAAAATATAATTTATCAAAATATTAGTTATTTAAAATAGTTAATTGAGTCAAAGTATAATTTTTAAATAAAATTAGACTAAAATATTGATTTAATATTCTTTTTATAAATATTTTATTAATATTAGGCATATTTTTTTAATTAATATTTGAGTAAATGGGGTGAAGTGTCATATTTGAATAAGAATGGAGTGGAGTGTCATAATCAAATACCTCAAGGGAGGTTAATGTAATTTAGTCTTATATTTTTATTTTTAGAGTCTTTTTCTAATCAAATTTTAGTTTCTAATTTCACTTATTTTTATTTCAAAATCTCTTAATTTTTTGTTATCTTCTTTATTATTTATTCTTTACTTTCTTGGACTTATTCCATCTTTTTCTTTTAATCCTTTTATCTTTTATTATTTTTTTCTTTTTATTATTATCTCTTAGGTTTATTTTATCCTTTATTTTTCCTGTAAATTTATTTTGTATCATGCATTTATCTTTTATTATATTTTAAACATATTTCTTATTTTTTGTTTTCTTTTTATCTTGTCATTTTATCTTTTTATTATCTTTTTTCATCTCTTATCCATTATTATTTTGTCATCTTTTAAATTATTATTTATGTTTGGGTCAATTTCAATCTTGTGATTTAATTTTAATTTTGTGTTTAATTATTATTTTAAATTTAGGTTGGGTTTACTTTGATTTTAGATTTAAATTAATTTTAAATTTAAATTTTGAATTTAAATTTTATTTTATTTTATTTTATTTCTTTATTTTTATTTTTAGTTTAAACTTGCAATTCGAGTTGAATTAAAAAAATGAACTAAACAAAGTATAGTGTTTATATAAGTAAGCTTCCTTCCTTCTTCTTCTTCCCCTTTTCTCTCTTCTCTCCTTCCGTCCTTCCACTCTTCATGACTCCCTCTTTCTCTCTTCTCTGTTCAGCTTCTTGCTCACGCCCTTCCTCTTTTTTGTCAACCAAGGAGCGCATCCCCCCTCTTCAACTCTTTCTCCTCTCGGCTTCCTCTCATTCCCTCTCTCCTTCTCACCTGCTGCCCCCTCTCAATCTCTGTGTGTGTGAGAGAGTGTCTGATATAACTGCGTGGTGCTCCCTCTTTGCTTCTAGCGAGTTCCTTCCTTTTCTTTCTTCTGTTTTTTTCCTCTTTTCTTCATGCTACTTCTCTCTCTTTTATTCGATTTTCTTCCTCCTTTATTTCTTTTGTTTTGTTTCTTCATTTCATTTTATATTTTCATTTCCCTTTTTGCTGACCTTTTTCACTTTTTTATTCTTTTGTTTCCTTTTTCCTTTTATTTCTTCTCCCATTTTGTCTTTTGTCACTTTGTCCTGTTGCTAATTTGGCATTTCCTTCCAATCCTACATTCTAGCTGGCTTTCACCAATAATTTATGTTTCTTTATTTTGTTTTCTGTTGCATTTTAAGTTGTTATTTTTATCACGTTCAATTTTTCTTTTTTGTGTTTCTT
The DNA here is from genome assembly GCA_037013595.1 of Dicorynia guianensis. Taxonomy (NCBI): domain Eukaryota; kingdom Viridiplantae; phylum Streptophyta; class Magnoliopsida; order Fabales; family Fabaceae; genus Dicorynia; species Dicorynia guianensis. The sequence goes on along the minus strand of JASUAB010000002.1, from coordinate 13,460,812 downwards.
GTTTTCTTTTTCTTTTTTTTGCATTATTTTCTTTTAATTTCTTTTTGCTTGCTCCTTGCTTTTATTTTGATTTTGATTTTCTTTTGATGTTATTCTATTATTAATATTTTTTAATTGATTTTCTGATTTTTCTTGATATTATCACCTATTTTAGTCTTATTTGTCCTTGCAAAATTCTTTATTTATTTTCTTTATTTTTCATATTTTACACAAAGCTTATTAGGTCAAACTAAATTAGGAGTTTACCACCCCAACCTAATTTCTCCTAAAAATAAAAAAATAATGATATTTTTACGTGGTTAGATTCATGTTAAAACTACATCTTGAGAAAAGGAATAGGAGTCAAATATTTTGACTTTCATTTTCTCCTCATAACTTATAAGACAATCTTTCAAATTGTAAGATAAATGTGACTCTAAGCACGTTACCTTATCATTTTTTAAAATAAAAGTTACATTACATTCATATTTAAGAAATCAATCTCATAAAAAAAAAAAAAAAGTTCTCTAGGCTTCCACAACGAATTAGACAAAAAATATTGTGATTTGTATAAATCCATCTTTGAATTCGTCAAATGCTCAATTATCATCAAAATCAAACAAGCAAAGCACCTTATCCCTCACTCTGTATACAAACCAATTAAATACGCAGACTACCAATGCTGCAACTTGCAATATATATTTGGCACTAAAGCATATACAAATCAGGATTTTCCACAACCAATTTTCTTCAGTTAATTGCCTACATTAAATTAAGGCATGCATCCCTAAATTTGGGACTTACAATAAGTTACACTACTTTTATCAAAATATTAGCTTTTCTTTATACCTTTTGTTAAAGGATTGTTGCAAAGAAATATCTCCAAACTCAGAAGAGTAACAAAATGCGAAAAGAAAAGGATAAGAGGTAAGAACAAAGAAATATCACCTAATGATAGAACGAAAATAATCAGGCCTTACCCAATCAGTCAATCACCCTTATTCACTATTTTCCTCTTTCATTTTTAGTCAATCGTCAGACACTCTTTGATATGTAGTGTGTATTTACATGATACAAATGTAAAATAAAAGAAGAAGGAGGCAAGGAAGGAAAGTTTCAGTCTCAAGGGAGAGGGACTAGCGAGTCTATGTGAGTGAAGAAGGTAGGGGTTTTCGAAGAGTGAGTGATGTATTACTGATTTTGTGAAACAATTTCATCTTGTACATACAATTAAAAAGTAAAAATGATCTTCGGGTTAACATGGGTTGCTACTAGTCTCAAACTTGAAACCCAAACTCAACCGTGCCAAGGGGCTTGAAACCAATTTCTCCCCATTATAACCCACTAGCCGACCCACTCCAATTGGTTAATGTTTTTAACCAAGTTGAAACGGGCTGGGCCGTTTATTCCCATCCCTAGAAAGAACTAGCGGTGCTACAAGGGATAGCGATGGCTCCTTTATTTCATTAATGTTTTTAAACTCAGAACAGATCAGTCGGTCCGATTGGTTCAACTAAGAACCAGCCCCTATCCAGTTGGAGTCCCTTATCGGATCAAAAATACAATTAACCTGGCCTAACTTGGTCATACCTAGTGAAACTTGGTGAAACCAATTTGAACTGGTGTGAATCGGACCGGACGTTAACCCGATTTGATGAAAAAAATTGCAGAAGATGATGGAAAGGTGAACCTGGAAACTCTCCATTCTTTTCTTTCATCTTTTTCAACTTTGAGTTCCCTTAGGTGAGAGCTAGATTTTGGACACCTTAGTTACAAGTAGGTTGCTTCTCACTTCTAGTTCCTTCGAGAGTCTTCTTCCTTCTTTTTCATGTATTTTGCTTTTCACCGAACCTCCAAACAAGCAAAGAAAAAAGAGGAGAGAAAGGGAGAAGAAGTGGGAGGAGAAAGTTAAAAAAGGAAAGAGAGACGGGATGTTAGCGAGGGGAGGTGTGTTGGGAGTGAGAGAGGAGAAAGAAAATATAAAGGGAAAGGGTATGTTAGAAGGGAGGGGGTGTGCTCGCAGAAGGGAGAGAAAAAAAAGAATGAGAAGAGAAAGTTACGGGAGGCGTGATGGCAAAGGGTAGGTGAGAAAAAGTGAAAAAGAGAAGGCGGGGGAGGAAAAAAAATTAAGAAAAATAAAAAAAAAAAAAAGAGAGAAAAGAATAATTAAATTAAAATAAAGATAAAAATTATTTATTAAAATATTTAATGTAATATAATATTTAATATTTAAATTTTTTAATTAAATATTGATATTTAAAATTTTTAAAAAAATATTATTTTTATATGTGCCTTTCAGATCAGGTATATACAAGAAAAATGTATAATATTGAGACTTTTTTAAATTTAAATGAATGATGTTTTAAAGGTAAAGATGTAATTTATATCTCTCTTGTGTACACCTTGTATAGAGTGTATATGTATAAAAAATATTTATTAAATTTTATGATAAAATATATTTATTATTTAAAATTTAAAATTTAAATTATATATTTTTATAAGATATTTAGATATTTAATGTATTATTTAATTTTTGTCCAATTCAACTAGTGACCTATAACCCAAGGGGCTTATTGGTTTAATAACTAGTCCGATTTTAAAATGCATGCCTTTAAAATAAATGTGGTGAGTTGGTTATCTTAAAAGATATTATTGGATGTTGAATAACAAGCACATCTTAAAAGTCAAAAGTCAAAATATGTTGTCACTCAACCTTTGGCCAACGCCTCGAGGACTATTGCCCTCACCCGCTCTAACTCTGCATTCAGGAAACAAAACAAGGACTATGAGTGCACACAAATTTCGTATGTACATAAAATTAGGGGCGGAGTGAGAGGGGTGCCAGGAGAGTCCTCCCCCTCCCCCCAACTTTAAAAAATTGCATATATATTATAGAAAATCTTAAAATTTTTTAATTTAGCTTCTATGAACATTGAAAATTTTCATTTATACCAAAGAAAATTTTGAAAAATTTTTACTTGAATTTTGTGTTTTGTAAAATTTTATTTATAACTTGTAATAGTTTTAGAAGTTTCAAATAATTCTATATATATTTTACCTAAATTGTTTCTAAATTATGAAAGTACCCTTGAATGTTTTGAAATTACAAAAATAATCCCACCTCTTTGTTCTGTATCAACAAACGAATAACATGTAACTACACATGTACGAATTGACACCTCCAAAAGAAAATCTAAATATCAATCTTTTCAAGCTCTTGGGCCTCATTCCTTACAACTTTGATTAATTGGGTACAGCTTACTATTTGTCTCATCTCTTCCTCACACTATTGGGTCATAAAATCAAGTGCTATGGATCAAATGACAAGGAAAGATTTACACACAAACCTATTGTGTGTCACTCAACAAAACTCGGCCCACACACCCACTCGCTTTAGTTTTCAGTTAAACCTGGTTAGGGACAGTTATTTTGAACCATTTGAAATATTTTATTACAATCTTCTCGATATTGAATCGGCCATTGTAATGACTTTGCAAGATGTGAATTTTATAAGATTAAAGTGAAAGTTGCAATTTGTTTGCTTATACATTATCTTGACTTCCGGTGTTGGAGTGATCGCCTAACCAGAAGAAAATGGGAAATGTGAACATATGATCGGCGATGGTTTTTAATTTTTGCAAAGACTTCGATACAAGGAATTCAATGCCAGGACCTCTTCTGCTTAAACCAATTCCTACTCGGCTGTGCATTGCCATTTCTAAGCTTGAGAAAAAGAGAGATAAGAAGCACTTCATTGCAATTATCACAAATGCCCCATCAAAGTAACTATTTAGTATTACATCCCTTTTTTTTATATCCAATATTTTAAGATATGCAGACATAATTATCTATATTTAATTAGATTAATTAAGAGAGGTTATCTAAACTTTAATTACAGACGAAATTTTATTATATGATTGAATGTACATTATGCAACAAGTAGTAGCTAGCGTGTTGTAAATTATCCACTTCACACACTATTATATATATTATACATTACTGTGGAATGTCCTCATCTCTCATGCAATGGAGGCTCTCATGACACCAAGCTTGTTTTAAGTTTGGCTGCTATACATGGAAGGCTAGAAATAATAATCTGCTCTTGGTCTTCAATGAAACAGGAGTTTAAATCTGCATATCGTAAATAAATTGATGAGATATGGATTTGATTTTGATCTTTTGTGCGATGGGTACTTGAGCCTTTACCAGCTGAGTCTACTATTTTGGAGTCTATTAATGCAAAATCATGACAAAATATTTTATTTATAGATTAGATTATTCACAAGTTACTCAGATATATGTTTGTTGGTCTAATAGTACTTTTTTTCTTTCTTTAACAGACATCAGAAGTTTAAACTACAAAAAATTGGACCAAGACAGAAAAATTAAAAAAAGGAAATTAGACGAATTGGTCAGTAGTTATTCTATACACGGCCTTTATTTAAAATTGGTCTTTGGATTAATTGATATTGATTAATGTATTGTGACATGGGCGTTGGAGTTGCGAAGTGTGGTAATATGTTACAATCAATTAAATTTTTTCTCAATTTTTATCTTTTAACGGTGTGTTCTCTCACATGTTTATAAATGTATATATTTATATAGACAATTAAATTCCCACAACTCAATTTATATATAGACAATCCTACGTGTAATCCTATCACTTTTGCTAAGAAACTTCCACCATATTCGTGCAAAACGTGTATTCAGATGAGTTTGGAAAAGCTTTGCACCTTGTGTTTAAATTGTAAAGTCTACATGTAGAGGAAGATTTGGCCCAAACTATGCGCAAAAGCTCTTGGAGGCTAGAACTCTATCTTCTAGACTGATTGAGATTTGGGACGGACATGGGTTTTACAATTGCACCATTATTTTTCCTACCTGAATTCAGTCTGAATATTATATTACGTATTAGTTGCACGCGCCCTTTAATATGGAATTGGTCTTTAGACTAACTGATATTGATCGATTCTGTGGCGGCGCTGGATTCATGAAGCTAATACATTTTTAATAATATAGGTGATTTAAAACAATCATGGCCGGCGGTAATGAGCTGGTCAGTGTCTTGAATTGGTTGCGGTGGGAACTTGAAAGTATACAAAGAAAATAGAATAAGTAAAAGAAAAAAATTAGGTACTTTCCAAGAATGATCCAATAATAATAGTTTTAAAAGGTATCCACTTTCATCCAGAAAAAAATCTTCGCTGTTGGGGTGTCTGACAACAATGGGTTGACGGCATCAAACTTCAGGTTTGAATTGGTTATAATAAATTGAATAATTCGCTTATGAAATGATCATGCTATAAAGCTCAAGCGACCAGTTCACATCCTTTTGATATAAATACCTTGGGCAGGCAGGACTTGCACCAAAATATATTCAACCCATCACTTCATCTAGATTTAGTCTTGCAAAATGATGATTTCTCCGCACCCGCGCCCTTTCTTTCTAATTCTCGTATGCATTTTGCTAGTTGCACACACATATTCCAAAAATGATCGACAGGTAAACTCTATATACTCCTTACAAGTTCTTGATAATTGGATAAGTAATAACGTGCATGTTTTCTGTTTTTCCTCCTTTTATTTGTCTCACTTTTGTTACATTATAAATGCAGACCTACATTGTTTACCTGGGTGATCAGCCTAAAGACATAAAATCCACTGAATTATACCACATGAGCATGGTTCAAAATGTCCTTGGCAGGTTATATATTTCTATTTTTGAGTAATTGTTGGCCATTTTAGGCTGAGATATGTTAATTTCTTTTGATGGGCTACATTTGAATTAGTGTTCCATATTGTATTCCATTCTAATTTGGTATACTTATTAAAGCACTTAATTCAACCTGATTACGGTGCCTTGAAATATACCCTGACTGACCCTCCAAATGCCAATTCTCCAGTGATTTTGCACCGGAAGTTTTACTGCACAGTTACAAGAAGAGCTTTAATGGATTTGTTGTGAAACTAAAAGAGGAAGAAGCTGAGAGAATGGCAAGTACGTATCCTGCTATTGCATAGAGTATATATGTATGTATTTCTGCAAGATGATTGATGCTCATGACTGTAACGACTGCTAATTAATTTGACACTTCATCAGGAATGGATAGCGTAGTCTCTATTTTCCGTAGCAAAAAGAATAAGCTTCAGACAACAAGGTCGTGGGACTTCTTGGGCTTTACCCAGCAAGTCAAGAGAACAAGTGTGGAGAGTGACGTAATTGTAGGAGTCATTGATACAGGAATTTGGCCTGAGTCTGATAGCTTTAGTGACAAAGGATTTGGTCCACCGCCAAGCAAATGGAAGGGCGCTTGCCATAACTTTACCTGCAATAAGTATGTCATAATTGATTATCACCATACAAATGCATTAATTTTAATTACCATGACAAATAGAAATGGATTACTTTCAATAAGTCATTTAATGGATGTTATTTATTGTTTGTAGCAAAATAGTTGGTGCCAAATACTTTCGTATCGGTGGTGAGTATGGCAAAGATGATATCATATCCCCAAGAGATTCAAATGGCCATGGGACTCACACTGCTTCTACAGTTGCTGGAAACTCAGTTAACTTCGTAAGTCTATTTGGCCTTGGGTCAGGGACAGCTAGAGGAGGAGTTCCATCAGCACGTATTGCTATGTATAAAGTCTGTTGGTCATCGGAAGATGATAGTTGTGATGAAGCTGACATCCTTGCTGCATTTGATGAAGCAATTGCTGATGGCGTCGACATCATTTCTCTTTCAGCGAATTGGCAGAATATTGCCCGCAACTATTTTGAGGATGCAATTGCAATTGGAGCTTTCCATGCAATGAAAAAAGACATATTAACTTCAAATTCTGCAGGCAATTTCGGTCCAAATCTTAATACCATGACAACATTAGCCCCGTGGTTACTTTCTGTAGCTGCTAGCACCATTGATAGAAAGTTTTTTACCAAAGTTCAGTTGGGCAATGGTATGGTCTTTGAGGTAAGGCGACACAACTTATAATTTGATGTGGTGATATCATTATTGTAATCTTGTTGCTTCTAATAATTCTTCAAAATGAATCAAAGATAAGAAGCTAATATTCAATGATGGATATGCAGGGAGTTTCAGTAAATACATTTGATTCAAAAAATAAAACGTATCCCTTGATTTATGCTGGAGATGCTGCCAACATAACTGGTGGATATAATAGCTCCATATCAAGGTACCAACTGTATTCTAATGAATCATTTTTTAATTTTTGCCTTTTAAAAATAATTTCCTTCACTGTTATTCTCATTATTGAATAGGTTATGCCTCCAAAACTCTTTGGACCAAAAATTGGTGAAGGGAAAAATAGTTGTGTGTGATAACTTTCTAGGTCCTTTAAATTGGGGCCTTGCATCAGGGGCAGCTGGTGTTGTTTTTGGAAGCACTTTCCCAAAAGATGTGGCATACGCATTTGCCGCTCCTGCAACTCTCCTTAGTGTAAATGACGCCTTGCTGATATACTCCTACATAAATTCAACAACGTACGCCCCGGCCCTTAATAGTAGCAACAGTTGTAATTAAAGTTATTTGTTATTTATTTCACTTAATTTATTAATCTGTTATACTATATGTTGATTACCGCAGAAACCCAACAGCAACTATATTTAGGAGTAACGAAGGCAAAGATTCATTAGCCCCATACATAGCTGATTTTTCATCAAGAGGTCCAAATCCATTTACGCCTGACATTCTCAAGGTTACATGTAGTAGATATAGCTGGCAATTTCCATAACACATTCGTCCTCGTAAAAATCAAACGCTTATTTGAACTGTTTTCTTACTTTGTACATAGCCTGATATAGCTGCCCCAGGAGTGGACATTCTAGCTGCATGGTCTCCAATTAATTCTGTTTCAGAGGTTAAAGGTGATGGCAGAGTAACAAACTACAACATAATCTCTGGCACTTCAATGGCCTGCCCACATGCCACTGCATCAGCTGCCTACATCAAATCATTTCATCCGGAATGGTCACCTGCGGCAATCAAGTCAGCACTAATGACCACTGGTAATCACTGTTTTCTTCAATTATTCCCAGAGCATAGAAACACTGCTGAATTGATTTGTCAGTTCTATTTAGTGGGCCAAGTATGATCAACTTAATTTGTTGCTCTCGTATTTGTAGCTACACCTATGAATGCTGCACTTAATCCCGAAGCCGAACTTGCTTATGGTGCTGGGCAGATCAATCCTATTAAGGCAGTGAATCCTGGATTAGTATATGATGCAAGTGAAATTGACTATGTCAAGTTCTTGTGTGGACAAGGTTATGATACAAAGAAGCTACGAACTATTGCTGAAGACGATAGCAGTTGCACGCAAGCCAATAATGGAACTGTTTGGGACCTTAATCACCCATCTTTTGCAGTTTTTACAAACATCTCAAGTTCCATCCGTCGCACTTTTCAAAGAACTGTTACAAATGTTGGATCAGCAACATCTACATACAAGGCTAAAGTAATTGCTCCTGCATCATTGCTAAATATTCAAGTGAGCCCAGATGTTTTGTCCTTCACATCTTTGGGACAAAAGAAGTCATTTGCGCTTATAATTGAAGGACAAATTAATGTGGAAATTGTCTCAGCTTCTTTGATTTGGGAAGATGGCAGTTTCCAAGTAAGGAGCCCCATTGTGATCCATAATCAAAGCCCTTGAATCCTCTACATCCATGTCAAATGAAAACGGAAACAGCTATCTCGGTGGAGCACATATATGGACAAAAGCTTGACGAAAGCTACCAATGATATCTTTGTTTATTTTTATTTTTTTTCTTTAATGAATAAGTCAAGTGAAATAACATGGAGTGGTTACTATTAGAATTATTAAAGCAGAAGTCAAAATTTTTTATGTTCTTTTTTTATTTTTTTATTGGTCACTCTTCATTTTTTTTAAAAGAAAATTTAATGATAATTAGTATTGCTTAACACAAACGAGATATAACGAAACAAAATATGACAATTATTATATATGTAGTTTGATGTCTTATAAATCCCACAGAAACTGGGAATAATTCAATTGATGTATTAATTTTATGCAGCGCACGTCTTTTTTAATCCCATTAGCTAACAACAAAACTTTAATTTTAAGGACTGTGATTCTTGAAGTTTAAGAATAAGGGACAAATATAAAAAACTTCATCATTAAAAAAATTAGAAAGAGTTTTGAAAAACAATATAGAAAAATGAATGTTTTGACCAAGATAAGCAGGAAAAATAATCAATTAACATGACAAGATATTGCAATAACAAAAACATAAAATTCTATCATATCCAATAAAGTTAGTTACATGAATTAAATAAAATAATTTTTATAAAAATTTTTAAAAATATCATTTAGTATATAATCTTATTTAATATTATTTTCGAGTTTTTCGCTACTCTTTTTTATTGGACGAAATGTCATTTGATAAATTTGTTTTACTAGAGCCTCAAAGTTAACACATGCCAAAAGCACATTAACAAGTTTCCATTATTTCTCCTTAAGCACAACACTAACCTTCACAAATCTTATCCTTTTTTTTGTATCCACTTTTTCATATTAATATTTTTATCTCTGTCATTTCTATTTTTTACTTTTGTTAGTCCTTTAATGTCTTACACACTATCATAAAGTATAATTGATCTTATACTAGTTTAATAATTAAAGTTTTTCTTTAAACCTAATAAATACTTTACAATCACAAAAAACTACTAAGACATTTCTTCATTTTCACCACTTAGCTTTTATCTTTCTAGGTGTCAAAATGAATCTTATTTTCAAGTACTAACTTCTTTACACTCATCCATCCAGAAAAATGCAAGGATCTCTTAATTGCTTATTTAACAATACATTTGAATACTAATGTAGCAGCTTTAGCTCATTTAATATTATATTTCAGTCATACAATGTGTTACTTCCACATAACAACCTAGCATTAACCCAAATACATTATTGATTCATCATTGATTACCTAACACAACCCTCTTTTTTTATCTAGATTTAGAATTAGTTATGTAAAACATATACATAAAGTTTTGACATGATATTAACGCATCATAAAAATATTTTTAATTAATTACATGTCTAGTTAACCCATTTAGTCGTAATAGCAGTTGCAAGCAAGCCAGTAGTAGAATTGTTTGGGACATTAATAACCCATCTTTTTGCAGTTTTACTTTCTCTTTTTGTTTTTTACTTATTTTATTTTAGAACATTTTCTCTATCACTTAGCCCCGACCTATGACAAGATGAAAAGTGATAGGAAAAGAAAAAAGCTACCTAAGTTGAAGAATCAATTCTCATATAAATCCACGTATCAAAATCATGCTAATGTAATTATGTAGCATGGGCATACAAAAATATTTTATTTTTTGGAAGTGATTGGCATAATTTTTTAAATGTAAATTGATAAATATGAACAGAACGCTGATAATTTTCTTTAATAGCTTATTTTTTGCAAGAGACCGCATAAAGAAACTTGCTTGAACTAAGACATAGGATATATATTGTTGTTATTCAAAATCTCTTGTGGCAACAAATCTATGATTTTTCACAAAGCAAACAATGTAGGTTCACATTGCTTGATTTTATTTATAATTTTCTTTATTTTACACAAGTAGTAGATGAATTAGTGGTAAGCCTAATAAGATCCATCACCATAAACAACATTGGGGCTCCTGGCCTGAAATGTGCCATCATCTCATACCAAAGAAGTAAAGAATTGTGGCACATTTAAAAAACCTTCAATTGGGACCGAGAGTGACTGCTTCTTCTCCCCCTTAGATATGAAGGACAAAAAACTTGGGTGGACTTGAATATTTATCATAGGCACGCAGAGCTCTCACTACAGCTTTGTAGGTCCATGTTCTTGATCCAATATATATAGCAGTTCTATGAAAATATGATTGACAGCTGAACCATTTGTGAAAAGTAGAAATGATGGGAGATTAAGGTTCCAAACACTTTCTATGTCAACTCAAGTGCGGGTGCTTTTATCTCTTGTAAGGATTTGAAGATTTTTGGTATCACAGTCCTCTCTACATAAGAATTTCCCATAATCTGCTTCACTAGCATCATATACTAAATCTGGTTCCATTGCCTTTTTGGAATTAAGTTGCCTAGCTCCATATGCAAATTCAACTTCAGGATTAAGATCAACACTCAAAGCATCAAAGATGGTCATACTTTGCTGATTAGAAGAAACATTCAAACAACATCAAATTAAGAGGAGTGTTATACTTAGAAATAAGATTTTCATAATCTTTTCTTTTAAGCCACTTGACAACAATTGGATACCAGTAGACTAAATTACACTCACCCTATCAATTTATTTAAATATACTCAACCTTGCGATCATTAAAAAATTGCATTAATTCTAATGGTACAAATTAACCAAAAATATTTATAAATACAAATGTAATATTCATTAGAGGCATATAAATTGAGTATAACATTCAATTTTCACTTTGAAACTGTACTTGGTTTCAATTTACCACAAATTAATCTGACTATATAAAATGTCAAAAAAATGTTAGACTGTAACCCACAACTACAATAATTAAATGTGGACTTAAATAACGTGTGTGATTGTGAGAAAAATATATACGTAGAGGAATTTTGAGAGTAAGCTTAGCTAGCTACGTGATTTTAAAAGTCTATAATATATATATTAAAAATAGAGTTAGGTGTCATATTCAAATATTGTAAGAGACATATGTAAGTGTAATTTATTATATATTTTTTATCTCAATTTATCATATTTTTTATGAAGTTCTAAGTATACATGTGTGATTATTTTTTAGAAATTAGTCATCTTAAAACCTTAAACTATTAACTATAAGTTTTAATTTTAACACATCATCTCATATGAAAGATTTGAGCTTGAAGTATAGACAAACATAATTCCATTCAACTTTAAGCTAAGATTTAATTTAATTATAAAAAATAGGATGATAAGAATCAAATACTTGATTATTTGTTCAACTTAACTTTGATATTGTGTTAAGAAACATATTATAGCCAAATCTTGGTATTATTATTATTATTATTCTAAAAACAACCCTACTTTATTTTCAATAATATAAAAATGAAATGCAATAGTTACCCCTGAGCTCATAAGTGCAAACTTAATTGCTGAAGGCTAGGTGATCAATTAGGATAAAATGATTTCACGTAGGCAGGCCCACCAACAACATGAGGACAGGCCATTGAAGTGCCAGGGAGTAAATTGAATTTTTTAAGTCTCGTATCACCTTTAACCTTTGATAAAGGGTTAAAGGAGTCAACGCAGCTAAAATTTCAATTCATGGAGCAGCTATATAAGGCGGTAAAATAACTTTTAAAAGAAAGAAAACTTGCAATAAGCATTTGACCTTGAATAGGAATATTAAAAATGGGTTTAGAGCTCATGATTTGCATAATTCTTCTGGCTCTATGTGCACAAGTCATGTACCTTGAGAATTTTGGGGGAAAATACATTTGGACCTCTTGAAGAAAGGGGAGGTATGTATGAAGTTATCAACATGTAATGCAAAGCAACAAACTAAAAAAAAGGTTTGAAAATGGGTTTGAGGAAAAGGAAAAGAATGGAGTTGCTATCGATTTAAATTAAAATGGTGAAGTCTGCATCACAAAAAATGGGTTAGGGGTTGGTTATATATAAGGAAGGTGTTAGCACCCCTATAGCAGCATTTTAGTACCACATTGGTATTTGTTACTTTTTGTTTCAAAAATGATCTTTTATGTTTTTACTTGCATAAAATCTTTGAAATTTAGGAAATGGTCAATTGTACAAAATCAGAATGATTGCAAAATACCAATGAACTCATCAAAAGCATTAAATAGACCCTTTCTCTTTAAATTAGATCTGCTTAAGTACTTTCTCTCAAAATTAAAAGGAAGTGCCTCCACATTTCAATTCTTAACTTATCACCCGGAGGTGCACATTTTGTTTGAAAAGCATAGAAATCAATTTTTTCAAATGAGGCATTGAAAACCAAAAAATCTCATAAGAGTGTCAAGAAGACCTTTTCCCTCTAGATTAAGTTTACTTAGACACTCTCCCTCAAGGTTGTAGGAGAAAGACTCCTCATACCACCTCATGATACCTCATTGGAAGGTTTATTATTTTCTTGGTTTAAAATGGATTTTGGAATACAGAAGGAAAACACCAATATACTCCAGAAGTATTAGGTGGGCTTTTTCTCTCTATATTAGGTCCCCTGGGCACTTCCTTCGGATAAGAAGAGAATGCCTGCACATTCAACCTAGGATTTGTCATTGGAAGTCCAATGGGTTCTGGTTGGTTTCTCAATAAATAGTGACTATTAAAGGAGTGATGTAAACACTGGCAAACCATTATGGAGGTGATAAATGGGTTATTTTTCTCCAAATCAGACCTAGGCTATCACCTCTCCTCAAGACTAGTGGCAAGTGACTCTTTATTTATCTGTTAGCTTGTCAAATTGAGTCTACCATTTTTATCGGATGAGTTTAAAATGGATTATAACAAAACAACGATTAAATAGTAACACATCAACTGCATGCAGAATAGCACACAGCATGTTGATTTTAATTATATATTAGTTAATTATAATTATATATAAAACCTTGTTGAGTTCATGTAGTTGAATAGGAGTAAGCCGTCTTACCAACTAGTGTGATGTAGGCACGTCAAATGCACCTCGAGGAAGATCTTTTAGAGTCAAGCTTCTAAATATAATGCCAACAACTCTCAAAGGAATTCCCATGTCATTCGGAGATGAATAGTCCTCGCACAGAACAATCTTTCCCTTCACCAACTTTTCATCCAAAGAGTTTTCAAGGCGTAGCATAAGGCAAGAATAATAGGAAAGAAAATTATTTTTTTCTGATTTCTTTTTTTTATATGGACATTTTGTCTAATTTCTTTTACTAATAAATAAAACCGTAAAAATATTTGCATATTGCTACTTGGATATTGACTCATTATATTCTCTAGCGATGTTGGTTGTATGTGAAGCATAAATCAATGGATACTTTTTTTTTTTAAGTCAAATGTATTAATAAAACTTCCCTACAAAAATGCAAATATCGTCCTTCATTTACAATTAGTCTTTGATTTATTGTAATAATTATTAAAAGCACAAAGGTAAATGGCATTACCTAAAAAACCATTCCATTGCCCAACCAGACTTTGGTAGACAACTTTATGTCAATGGAGCTTGCAACCACAAGGTTAATGTTCCTATTGTGGAAGGAGAGAGACCTTGATTTATAGCCGAATTTGATGTTAAAATGCCTTTTTGCATTGCATGAAAAGCTTCTATTGCATTTGGATCCTCAAAATACTCGAGGAATGTCATTTCTAATAGAAAGGGATATTATATCGACTCCATTGGCAATTGCATCATCAAATCCTGCAAGCATCTCAGCATTACTAATGCCACCAGTCCAACCAATTTTACAGACTATAATAAATGCGGATGGAACTTCTCCTCTAGCTGTCCCTGACCTAAGGCCTTCTAGACTCGTAGAGCTAACCAAATGTCCAGTAACTACAGATGCACAGTGAGTTCCATGCCCATTTACATCTTTGGATATAAGATATTGTCTTTGGGTTATGTAGCATTAAATCAATAGTATCTTGCTCCAATTATTTTGCTGCATCGAGCATATTATATATGAAAAAAAGTGATGTGTCGGTGATGACATGCTTGTAAAAATGCATTTTTGTTTGATTGAAGACATGTTATTTGGTATGTTCTTATCGCAAGTAAAGATTTGGCAAACTCCCTTCCATTTCTTGGGTGGCGGATCGAATCCTTTGTCACTGAAACTCAGACTCTGGCATTTTCCTGTATCAAGCACTTCAATGATTATGTCACTCTCTACTCTTGTTCTCACTGTTTGCTGGGTAAAGTTTAGAAAATCCTATGATCTAAGGAGCTCTTTCTTTTTGATTGGGAAAACATAGACGATATCATCCATTTCTTTCCAAATAATAAAAAGAAGTTAGCAATTTCTTCCATGCAGGGATATAGAATGTAAACCACTCAAGGTCGAGATGAAGTGGTAAGGGCTTCTCCTCGCTTAACCAAGTTGCTCGGATTCGACCCTTGAGAATGCAGCAATCTTGTGTAGAAGAGCTTTACCGCCCTTATGGTCCCTCCCAATTCGGTCCAAATTAGTAGTTAATCAAGGCACCGGATATAGGGAGGATGTACTCATTCAAAAAAAAAAGAATGTAATATAAATGGTAGTTGGAGGAGAAGCGAGAGCATGGTACCTGCCATTATTCCTACCCCTTCTTTTAACATGACAACAAATCCATTAAAGTTCCTTTTGTAGCTGTGAAGTATATGCTCCTGTTTGAAATCACTAGAGCAAAGAACATTGGTAAGGTTAATGAAATCAAACCTTTGAGGAAGGAAGGTTTGAAGCATAGATGAAGCACTGATCCATTGTAACTTACGAGAAAATTTGATTTAACTATGACAAATTTAAGTGGTAAGTATTGAATTGCACACTGCTTGGTTATATAAATTCTGAAACTATGTTAAAATGTTAATTACTTAAAAAACTTAAGTTTTTAGCTAGATTGAAGTCCACCTATGTATGTATCCAAAAAAACCAAAGTCCACCTATGTGTTGCATCTATATCACAATAAATTCAGTATGTTATAATCTAATTCAAAGATGGATAATCATATAGATCATGCTACTGTAGTCTTATTTCAATTTTAGAGTATCGGTATCCTTCAAGCCAGCCAATAACAATATAAAGTGTGATATGTGTTAGCTTAATAAACTAAATTAATTACCTATTTTGACAAGCATACCTATATCATTTTTGGGGAATTGGATCTCCTAATAACTTCGTCATTTCCCAATTTAGTACTTTTTTTTTATTTCTCTTTGTTTTACACAAATATCTAGGTTGTGAATCTTATGTTTTTCACTAACTTTTTCTCTATTTTAATTTCATCTCTATCTTTTACTTAAGTCACCCTCAACTTCCAATTTCAAAAGTTAGGAGATCCAATCCCATTTTTTTCACATTTCTTTCTAATTTGTACAAATAAGTTTAATAAGTAGTTGATTTTTAATTGTATGGTTATAGATAGATATTTCTAATTGGATGGTTTAAAATAAATTATAACATGAGTGCTCCAAGATCAATTGACAATTGCAAGTTGAATTCCTAGAGAGACCTCTAGGGTTAAGAATTTTATGTTTTACAGAAATATCTAGGTTGGGTATCTTATGTTTTTCACTAACTTTTTCTCTATTTTAATTTCATCTCTATCTTTTACTTAAGTCACCCCTAACTTCCAATTTTAAAAGTTAGAGGCCCAATCCTAATTTTTTCACATTTCTTTCTAATTTGTACAAATAAGTTTAATAAGTAGTTGATTTTTAATTGTATGGTTATAGCTAGATATTTCAAATTGGATGGTTTAAAATAAATTATAACATGAGTGCTCCAAGATCAATTGACAATTGCAAGTTGAATTCCTAGAGAGACCTCTAGGGTTAAGAATTTTATGTTTTACAGAAATATCTAGGTTGGGTATCTTATGTTTTTCACTAACTTTTTCTCTATTTTAATTTCATCTCTATCTTTTACTTAAGTCACCCCTAACTTCCAATTTTAAAGTTAGGGGATCCAATCCTAATTTTTCCACATTTCTTTCTAATTTGTACAAATAAGTTTAATAAGTAGTTGATTTTTAATTGTATGGTTATAGCTAGATATTTCAAATTGGATGGTTTAAAATAAATTATAACATGAGTGCTCCAAGATCAACTAACAATTGCAAGTTGAATTCCTAGAGAGGCATCTGGAGCCAAGAATTTATAACACTACCAGTTCTGAGGGAGATTAAGGTCGGCCAAATTAAGGGATCCAAAGAATTCATACCTCAAGTGAGAATACCTCCTGGTTGATCAGAAAAAAAGAAAAAATAAACCATAACATCTTTAGTCCACCCTAAAGGAGGAGAGAATTTTCAATTCTACAAGAGTATCTATCTATTCCATTTAAAACCAAGACCTGCATGTCAATACTTTTATTTATTTTTTGTTGTGATTTCAATTTGTCAATGCTTTGTATATTTGTGAGTGGTCACTATCTCAAAAGCTGAATTGGGGTCTTCACTTTCAATGAAAGAAATAAATACATATGAGTGACTGAAAATTTTTCCACAAAGAAGAATCTCATATTTCAAAAGGGACATTAAATAATGTTAGACCTGCCTCGGACATTTCGAGCCATGCTTATGTTCAGTGAAGGTAATGACGTGGAATCCATGTACTTAGGATGATCATAATATAGGTATACATTTAGAAAATGATATCAATTAGTTAAATGAAGGGGGAAAGAAATTCAAGCAGTATGATTTTCTTAGCTATTCTCAGACAGTAAAGTTCAAAAGAAAGATACTAGCCCAAGTGGTTTATGCAAGCACAAATTACACATGAAGAATTAAGATTCCTCAAAACTGACGATAGAAGATAGTAAATATGGACAAGGAGAATAGCGTGTCTATTTACCTTCCTCTCGATGCTGCAATACATCTGAGAGATCATAAGAAAGGTACGGACAACGTGCTAATGGATATGGGTTGCTTGACCAATAGAATGAAGAGCATATCATCTAATGGCCCAACACAGTATTTTCATGGCCTGTTAATTAATTTGATACATTCGAAGGGCATCAGTCACTCTCTGTACCACTCATTTTTAAAGATAAAATATTTGTATGTTTTTTTTTTATTACTTTTCAGATATTCTCATAACTATTAGATGAGAGATTAATTCTTATTCGAAATAAAAGTTATACTGTAAAAATTTTTTTAATAGGGATAACTCTAAACTCAAATCAAGCCTTTGGCATGAAAGCTGGATACAAGGCTCAAACCAAAGCATTGGTACAAGGCTGAGACAAACCTAACTTATCATATACTAACACCTTATTAATAGTATCTACTTCATTCTATTTTGAGAGAAAGGGAAATGCGTCTTCCTCAATTATTGTTGAAGACAATCAGGAACAGGGACAGGGAATTTAAATTAATGCATACCATGACGTTAGATGTGCTGCTCGTTTCTATTACATCAAAAACCAAAAAAGAGAGAAATAATTTGAAGTAATTTATTACAATCTTCTCAACATTGAATCAACCATTACAAAATGTATATTCCATAAAGTGCGTTTTGTTTGCTTAAACAAGAAAGTATATAATTAAATACATTATCTTGACTTCCTATGTTGGAGTGATCGCCTAATGAGAAGAAAATAGAAAATGTGGACAGGCATTTCTAATCTTGAGGGAAAAAAAAAAGAATATGAAGTTGTTATGAATTATGGACGCTTTTCCAATAAGTGCTAACTCCTGGAAATGCTGGTTATTTATTTACATAGATGATGAATACAGAGATAATGCCTTCATTAATTATATAGGCATGCTACAACCTTCTTGAACAAGAGAAAATTACTAACTCAGAATCTAACTATCTAGCAACTTCTGCTGCTTACCTACTTCTCGTCAAGTACTCTTCATGTGGACTGTACGCACACAATGTCACGTTTGGAGGGCAAGAAAAGGAAAAATGAGAAGGAAAGGGGAAACAAAGGCAGCACAAGAACGAAAACCAGCGTTGGTGTTTTATGAGCAGGAAAGGAGACCATGTATTGACAGCACCTTGAATTGCTTTTTCGTTACTGAGCGTAGTAGTTTGTTTTCTTGTGCAAGTGTTAATTATTGGGATATGTCCAAGGTGCGGTACATGATGTTGTGTTGTGTTTTGTACTGGAGACTGCATAAGGCACCTGAGCGCGCGTGCCTTCCGGAGAGCGAGATCAGAGTCCGAAGAGAACAGAGGGAGCGACACGCCTTTACTACTCCATACTTAGTGCAACTTTAGCTCAAGATTCGCATTGGCGAGGGGCAGCAGAAAACGTCGCGAGCTTTGGATAAAGACGACAAAACTCTTTGGTACGCGTCTCTTTTATCACTCACATCGTACTTGCACTGATTAATGCTATTTATGCATTTTTTTTAATAAAATTATGTTCTCACGTTTTTGGTTCCCATAAAAGGCTGTCACACTTTTTATTAATTAGATTTTATAATTTAATTTAAAAATTTTAATAATTACATTTTTTTATATTTTTCTATCCTAACTTTTACTTTTAAAAAGATAGGATATAATAAATAAAAAATAAATATAAAATTAAGAGAAAAAATTAATAAAAAAATATTTATTACTTAAATTTAAACATAAAAAATAAAAAATTACTAAAATAAAAAAAAATAAAGCAATTCAAACCTATTCTTTCGAGGATGCCTCCTTTGTTTGCCCCAATGGGTATAACCCATTTTGTGCTTCATCCCGATTTTGGACTCCAAGGTTATCTAACCCATTTGGGAAGTCCATGTCCATAGTCATAACAGATGCCCTTCATTGCAATTATAAATCACAATTGCCCCCACTAAAATAACTATTTAGTATTACATCCTGTTTTATTTGCATTATTTTAAATTGGTAATATTATTTTCATAAACTAAATTTTATTTAAAAAATTTAGATTATTAAATTTATTAAATTTTAAATAATAATTATAAACTGACAAAAACTCATGGTTCCCATGAGTTTGAGAATAATTAGTATTTTCATTTTAAGTGGGAACATCTTTTCAGATTTCAAGATACATACATATAATTGTTTGAATTTAATTAGATTTAGGAGGTTATTTAAACTTTTAACAATAGATTCAAATTTCATTGTATAATTCAAATTCAATCTACATTATCTAATTTTCTCAAAAAATGAAAGATCATTTCATTCACTGTTATAAATTATCGACTTAACACATCATTGTGGAATGTCCTCACTCTTCCTGCATTGGAGGCTCTCATGACGCCGAAGCTTGTTTTACGTTTAGCTGTTACCATTCTATGGTATACATGGAAGGCCAGAAATAATCTGGTCTTGGTCTCTAATGCTACGACCAGGCTGCTTACCAAACTGTTACCAAAGCTGTGTTGCAGAAGCAGGAGTTTAAGTCTGCATGTTGTAAAGAAATTAATGAGATGGGTCTCAGTTTTCTCCTCCTTGGGTTTTATTTTGATCTTTCGAGAAAGAGGTACTTGAGCTTACCTGAGTCTGTTATTTTGGAGTCTTTATGTGTAACTCTGGAAAAAATATTATATTCATAGATTAAATTATTCACAAACTCCTCACATGTTTATGGGACGAACATTACTTTTTTGTTCTTTCTTTAGTAGACATCAGGAGTTGTACTGTGCTCTTTAATTTTTATATATATGAAAGCACAATATATTGGACCAAAAAGGGGGAAAAATAACCCCAAAAAGAAAATATTGTAAAATTTTCAACATTACTATTGCTAATTTTCAACATGTCCATTGTCAAACGTCTCTATCATTTTGAACGTTGGAGGCTGGCAGCATGCCGTAAATATTGAAAATCAATGTTTGGTCTGTTTCTGAAGTTTTCATGACCGTTCGGAATAGGAGTTGCCATCTTTGATGGAAAGATGTTGCAACAACCCTGAGCACTATATATACGGGGTCCCTAATTCAGTTTTTCATAATCCAGAAGCTTAACACACTTCATCATACCATTATTGAGTGAGAAAATCTGAGCTAGAAGCATCCCGTAGGCGATTTTCAACTTCAAGACTTGCAATGGCTGGAGGTCAATTTTCTTCTTCATTTACTTTATTTTGGATGTCATTTCATATTCTAGATGTCCTATATAGTCTAATAGTTAGTATCAGAGCCTCATACGAGCTCCGCCTTGCTACGTTTTTGCATTGAAAAATTTTGAAAATTTTAGGCCGTTGGGTTGCTTCATGCACTCTTTTTAACTTTTGATTGCATAAATAGATTCTTCATGAAATTCTGATCAATTTAGGCTTTTAAAATGTCAAAAAACACACCTGGAATTGCCAGAAAACGTCAAGTTTTCCTATGCGGGTTGGGTCGTGCGACCCGGCTAGAGGTTGAAGACGACGTAAATGACAAGTCGTTTTGATAATCGACATGTCACCTCCTATAAAAGACAAGTCGTTTTGATCGGACAAAAATCAGGCCCTTCCTTGGCTGAAACGCACCGTTTCACTAAAGCCAATTGGGCCGAGCCACTGGGCTGCCGATTTGGCCTTCTGGGTTTCCATTTTGGGCCTGTTCTATTTTTGGCCTAGCTGATTTCTAAAAAAAAAAAAAAACTTTTGGATTTTCGAATTTGGGCCGAATTTGAGTCAAATTTTGGGCTTTTTGACATGGCCCATTCAGAATTTGGCCTACTATCATCAAAATTTCATATTGGATATTTTCATATTAATAAAATAATTTTATTTGGACAAAATTTTGTAAAAACCCAATTTTAATTGGAAATTAATATTTCTTTAATAATTAATTTTGTCCAAAATTTATAATGCCATATGCCCAATATTTATGATTTATTTTGGGAATATTTTGGCATATTTGTTTTGGGAAAATTTTTAATTAATTAGTCACAATTTTGACAAGTTGATTAATTAATTGTTTAAATTTTCATTATGCAAGCTTGTTTTTGCAATCATTAAGCTCTTTTAAAGTATCATGTGATTAGTGTAATTTTAGTTTAATTGGAGTTTTGCCACAGCAGCTTTAATTATTCTAAAACCACACATTATGAAATAAATCACGTATAGTAATGACATAAAATTATAATTAATATATATGATATGATAATCATTATCCCACAATAATGTTATCATATTATGTTTGTTTAATTAGGATGGGATGGTAACTTTTTCTTTTCATAATTACCCACAGGATTTATGAAATAGAAATAATTTACTAGTTTCATCATAAAGTTACATGAATCTAATTGAGTAAAGCTTAGCCCACAGACAGTTTTATTTGTTACTAGGCTCATGTTTTGAAAAGATATGTTTTACATTGGTAAGATATATCATATGGAATAATTAGTTACTTCAAATTATGATATAGCATATTATGCAACTTTTCAAATGATTAGTATCTCTGACTTCCTAGTTCTTGAACTAAATGATGTTGATGACAAAAGAGGTGCATATGATTTTACTGATAAATCATGGGATGCGTATCAAGAGTTACAATAACTCTTTACTCTGCCATCCCTTACATTATGACCTCGATAAGTCATACCATCCTTCTTAAACACTATCCTAGTACTATTTATAGATAAGCATGGGCTTTTATTTACAATAAAAGTAAAACAAAATCATGAGAACATAAAAGTTACAGTCGAAGGATGGTATCAGCTTTACGCTTTTTACTGTTGCTGGGAGGTTGCGAAGCCACTTGTTTCACCATTATATGAGGATGAAATGCAAGGATTTACAACCAATTGATAAGGTGATTAGCGTTTGAATCTGTTATGATGGCACGATGAGCCTCCAAAGGTAAAAAGCCTTGTTCTACAACATGATCTAAAAAGGATAATAAACCATCATAAAAGCCATTAATATTTAACAATCCTAATGATTTTCTATGATAGGGTAATTTAGTCCAGAATGCTACACTGGCAATTCCCTCTAAGGTGTCCAGACCGCCAGGTAATGCAATAAAGGCTTCACATAGCAAAACATATGTTCGAACCGTTCATGCATGGTTGAAATCCTTAACTCTGTACCATAGGTATAGGTGTTGTGTGTATTGTCAGCCAGCTCCTTTATGACGATGCCTAATACACAACTGCCTTCAATAATTATAGCTGCGGCTGCACATCCTTTTAAACTATGTATTCCTCCTCCATATACCATATGTATTCCTCTGGCTGCTAACACTTTACCTAGGTCATTGGCTATGGTCATGAATTCATTATCCTTTCCCAAACTAGAACCACCAAAGACACAGTCAGATGAGAATCTGTGTCTTGATGATGCCGCTGGTTCTTTTCCTTTTTCAGCCATGCATGAATGAGCAAATGCAAAAGTGCATTTGTAAGTAAAGAAAGTGACAGAAAAGTCATGTGATCAAATCATGGTCAGAAAAGTTTCAATTATAAGGCAAGAAAGTCGTAAAGTACTGACCATAAAAGGACTTTCGATAAGGGTAACATGCAAGAAAGTCCTAAAGCACTGGCAATGTAAGGACAATGAATAGTGACAACGGGTAAGAAAAGTCATAAAGTCACTGACAGTAAAGAAATATGATGCCGATTTGTTTAAAATCTTGCATGTAAAGTCAAAAGGAAAGGACTAGCAGCTGCATAAGTGGTTAACAAGGAGACGACATAATTACATAGTTATTGTTGAAAATATTGTAATTATGCATGCAGAGTCAAGAAACCAACAGTGCATTGATGGATGTATCAATTAAAAAAAAAATTTACCATGGTTGTTGTACGATGATTCTGGTTCATCTTTTCCTCTGGTTCCACAGATTGAACGTTATTCATACATGAAGATTTTGTTCTGTATCCAGTTTTTTGATAAACTGGCAAACTAAATCATTTAATGTCAGATTCTTAAGATGATAGCATTCCTTTTCTTTATGGAAGAGATCTGCTAAATCGAGAAGAACACAGTGAATGTGTCCACTTGGATGCGTCTCAATAGTCTAAAGAACATTATCCAGTGACTCTTTACTCAGTCCATCCTTGATAAACTGGATCTTATCTTCTCGATTTACAAGCACCCTTCCTTTATTCTTACAGTGCATATTACAAGTTTATCTTGCGCACTTGTAACAAACTTCTATCCGTTTAGCTCTTCATTTTTGAGCATAAGAGCTTCTTCCCATTCTTGACATATGTTTAACAAGCGAATTTGAAAACTCATCTGCTAGACGTACCTTGGCTTTGATGATCCAACGTACATCTTCAGGAAGACCGAGATGAGTAAGCACCTTAATTCTTTCAAGTCGGGATCGATAAATCCTTCTGAGCACATCTTGGGTGAGAAAAGGATACCTGATTCTAAGTTTTACAGGATTTTTTCCATCATGTTGCCTTCTGGATAAGAGACAAGTTAGAATACTTAGATGATGCTCTTTATTTTGAAGGCTGGTTCTTCGTTAGACAGAAATGATGTTTTGTTGTGCTGCCGACTCAAAGTTAAGAATGCACAGTAAGCCATATAGAACGGCTAACTGGGTAAAAGTATAACTTGGACCTCGAGGCTATGTGAATGAGCGATGTCAAGGTAATGAGCTTATTGACCTACGATGACCGTATAAGATGGGGCTTAGGAAAGTCTTCTGGCCATGTTCAGCAAAGAGGCTGCCAAGAAGCCTGTGCACTTGGGGCGAAAATAGTATAACCCGTTGGGTGATGGACCGAGATGCATATGGCCCGACCTTGCCGCTAATAAAAAAAAGGGGGTTTGAAACAGGCCTCACGCCAATGGTATCTTAAGTTTCATGATATTATTTTCTCATTTGGTTTTGTAAAAAATATCATGGATCAGTGTATATACCAAAAGGTCAGTGAGAGCAAAATCTGTTTCCTTGTACTATATGTGGATGATATACAAATGCTATACAAGGTAAAACCATTTCTTTCAAAGAATTTTTGATATAAAGGATATAGATGAGGTATCTTATGTCATTGGCATTAAGATTCATAGAGATAGAACTCAATATACATTGGGTCTATACCAAGAAACCTATATCAACAAAGTTTAAGAGAGATTTCGAATAAAGACTATTCATCAAATATAACACCTATTGTGAAAGGTGACAGGTTTAACTTGAACCAGTGTTCAAAGAATGATCTTGAGAGAGAACAGATGAGTAACATGTCATATGTTTCTACTGTTAGAAGCCTTATGTATGTTCAAGTTTGCACAAGACCTGACATTGCTTTCACAGTAGGCATGTTAGGGAGATACCAAAATAATCCAGAAATAGACCGTTAGAAAGCTGCAAAAGTAATGAGGTACCTTAAAGGTACTAAACACTACATGCTAATATATAGATGAACTGAGAATCTTGAGGTAGTTGGTTACTCAGATTCGGATTTCACTGGATACGTTGATTTATGAGAATCAACATCAGGTTGCATATTTATGTTTACCAGTGGAGTCGTATCATGGAGGAGTGCAAAGCAGACTTTGACTGCTACTTCTACCATAAAGACTGAGTTTGTATCTTGTTTCGAGGCAATCTCACATGGTGTATGGCTAAAGAGCTTTATCTTTGGGCTTAGAATAATATATTCTATCTCAAGGCCATTAAGAATCTATTGTGACAACTCAGTTGCTGTTTTTCTAACTAAGAATAATAAGAGTGGAAGTCGAAGCAAACATATCGACATTAAGTACTTAGCTATCAGGGAACGTGTCAAGGAGAATAAAGTCACCATTGAACGCGTAAGCACTAAGTTGATGATAGCCGATCCTTTAACCAAAGGCATGCTACCAACAGGGTTTAAGGATCATGTAACTAGAATGGAACTTGGTCCCACATTAAGATTTTGATGTGAAATATTCATCAGTTGTAATAAAGCTCTTATCATTATGAATGTTTTTTCTCCTTCAATGTGTACATTTATATTTTGAGAATAACAACAATTAAGATGACCCAGAATAAGCATAAGGCTTATTCATTAAGTTATAGTGTTTTTGAGGAAATAAGGTATATTGTAATACATGGAAGGTAATACTCGCTTTAAGAGGACTTATATCCATGATTCGTGTATTTAGTTTTTTTCTATCGAAATTAAAACTATGGAAACATTATAGAGTATACGGACCAAGTGGGAGAATGTAAAATTTTCAACATTACTGTTGCTAATTTTTAACATGTCCATTGTCAAATGTCTCTATCATTTTAAACGTTGAAGGCTGATAGCATGCCGTAAATGTTGAAAATCAACGTTTAGTTCGTTTCTGAAGTTTCCATGACCGTTCGGAATAGGAGTTGCTATCTTTGATGGAAAGACGTTGCAACAACCCTGAGCACTATATATATAGGGTCCCTAGCTCAGTTTCTCATAATCCGGAAGCTTAATACACTTCATTACACCATTATTGAGTGAGAAAATCTGAGCTAGAAGCATCCCGTAGGGGATTTTCGACTTCAAGACTTGCAATGGCTGGAGGTCAGTTTTATTCCGCATTTACTTTATTTTGGATGTCATTTCATGTTCTAGATGTCCTATATAGTCTAATAAATATGCCTACCTGCGCCCTTTTATTTAGAATAGGTCTTTATGCTAATTGATAATGATTAACACTGTGGCATTAGATTCATGAACCTAATACATCTTTAATTATGTAGGTCATTGGAATCATTCATTGACTGCGATAATGATCGTCTTGAAATTGTACATACAGTGTGAACTTGAAAGTATACAAAGAAAATATAATAAGTAAAAAAAAAAAAAAAATTAGTTAAGTACTTTCCAAGAATGATCCAATAATTATGGTTTTAAAGGGTATTCACTTTCATTCAGAAAATAAATCATGGCTGTTGCAGTGTCAGCCTTCAATGGGTTGACCATATCAAACTCCAGGTTTGAATTGGTTATAATAAACTCAATATTTCGCTTGTGAAATGATCATGCTAAAGCTCAAGGGAGCAGTTCACATCCTTCTGATGTAGAAACCTTGGGCAAGGAGGAATTGCTCCAAAACATGTCAAAGCTTCAACCCACCACTTATTTAGATTTAGTCTTGCAAAATTGTTCTCCGCACTCGTGCCATTTCCTTTTATTTTGATAGCACACACATATTTTAAAAATATCCACAGGATAAGTACTATATATTCCTATCTCCAATTACTAAAACTTAGTTCCACTTATAAAATTATACTTAATATTCACAAAAATTAAGTAGCTATTAATTCTATTAGGTTGTACAGTTTAGTCTATGAAATCAAATAAATTGAATTATATAAATTTTTTTAAGTAAGTATTTAATAAGATTTAATATGTAAATAAAATTTTTAAAAAAATTACATGTTAACGAGAATTGACTAGATTAATGGTCTGCTCTTCTTGCTGCAAAATTTGTAAGCAAATTACTACTTAATTTGATTATTCTTGAGTTGGAACTATTCATGAGTACTCTTGTAATACGGCCAAGGGGTTTTGCTTTCCGTACAAGTTTTTGCTAATGGGATAATTAATAACGTGCATGTTTTCTGTTTTTCCTCCTTTTATTTGTTACATTATAAATGCAGCCCCACATTGTTTACTTGGGTGATCAGCCTAAGGACATGAAATCTACTGAATTACACCGCATGACCATGCTTCAAAATGTCCTTGGTCAGGTTATATATATCCATCTTCTATTTTTTTTTTTTTTTGGAACTAAAAGGTTAGCTAGGGAAGCCTAATCCTCCAAGTCAAATCGTGCAAAGAGAAGCCCTCCGTAAGATAATGTCGAATTGAACCTTTGGGTCGTCTTTGGGGTTAACAAGCTTCTTACCACCTGGCCCAACCACCTTGGGCTTATCTTCTATTTTTGAGTAATTGTTGGCCATTCTAGGCTGACACATATTTTTTTTTTTTCCATTGCATTTTAATTTTCAGACTTGTTAAAGCACTTTCCATTGTCTCATCTAGTGATTTTCCACTAAAAGTTTTACGCCACAGCTACAAGAACAGCTGGAATTGCTTTGTTGTAAAACCAGGAGAGGAAGCTGAGAGAATGATAAGTACGTGCACATAGATGCTCTTCTATCCTACTATCAATTACAAGATATATGTATGTATTTGTGCAAGATGATTGATACTAGTATGCAACTATAGCAACTATTAATTAATTTGACACTTGATTAGGAATGGATGGCGTAGTCTCCATTATTTGTAGCAAAAAGAATAAGCTGTAGACAACAAGGTAATGGGACTTGTTGGGCTTTTCCCAACAAGTCAACAGAACAAGTGTAGAGTGTAGCGTAATAGTGGGAGTCATTGATATAGGAATCTAGCCAGAGTTTGATACCTTCAGCAACAAAGGATTTAGTCCACCAACAAGCAAATGGAAGGGCGCTTGTCATAACTTTACCTGCAATAATGACCCACCAGAACACTATTGGTACGTTGTTATGGAGTTATTATATCCACCAGTGATGTTCGCACATCTCTATCATGGATACGTTTTATTTTTTAAATTAAATTTGGAACTCCTTGGACAACCATCCTTGAATATTAGCCTTATATTTGGTTCATCTTGAAGAATTATTAGGAGCATCAAAATTACAATAATGATATATCCCCACATCAAATTATAAGTTCTATGGCCACACCTTAAAGACCATACCATTGGCCAAGTGATCCTTTGTAAAGAACTTTTTGTCAATGGTACTAACAGCCACCAAATGTCACTGTCGACATCACGATACGAAGCAGCAACCAAGAAAAAGATGAGTTTAAAAAATGAGTATGGGAATTGGGAAAATGTGGGGTTTTGGAAAATATTGTGAAAATTTTGAATTATTGGCGTCAGCATGGATCTAAATTTAAATGGTGAGATCGAATACTGAAATTTAGGTCTGCATCACAGAAATCAAGTTCAATGATTGGTTTCGTATAAAAAAAGTATTAGTACTCATACAATACTCTTTCAGTATCACATTGTCGTTTTGTTGCTTTGTAATTTCAAACTGTGCTTTGATTTTGTCCAAAACAAACTTGTTTATTTATTTTTTTTAATTTTTATTTATCTCATTGCAATTTTTTGCATGTGATCATGTATAATTCGTAATTAATACCGCTAGTGAGTGACGCTTGGCCATTGCTATAAAAAGGTTGAATTCAAACTTGGTTCATCCAAGATTCACATTGAGATTGACTACCTAGTTTGACTAAGACTTAACCTAACTTGATTGAGATTTTAAGAAAGTATCTAGCTTGACTAGAGTTTGTCCTAAATGGATTAGGATTTAAAAGTACCCACTTGACTAAGGTTTATCCTAACTAGATTGGGATTTAAAAAATACCTAACTTGCTAGGGTTTTCAAGAATATTATTAAGATTTTGAAAGGTACAAATACTGAGTGTCAATAACCATGCCAATAAGTCTCGTCAATCTCTTGACGAGGCTTATGGCGTGATTGCTCTTAAGATAATTAATTACAGTTGCATCACTAGACTTGAACTAATGAATGTCAATAGGGAAAATCTTGGAATCTGAAAATTTGTACAAACAGGAAAATTTAGGAAATACCCAAATTGATCACACTAGAGGAGTCTTGTTAATCTCTTGACAAGACTTGTAACGTTATCATCCTTAGGATAATTAGAAATGGTCATTTCACTAAACTTCAATTAAGAACCGTCGTCAGAAATGATTTTAGGACTTGAAAAATGTTTAGGCTCAAAGATTGAAAATTTTTGGAAATGATTAATTGCAAGCTTCTAACCTTTTTCTTGAATTTATTAATAAATTCCATGAATTTTAAGAAAGATATTTTTTATTTTAAAAAATTCAAGAATTTGAAAATTTTTCATGTTTATGAAAGACCAAGATATGAATTGAGATAATAAAATGTTACAAGCAATCATTTATCTCAATTTAAAATATTCTGCCCAAAGATTTACAATTGAATTATATTTACAAGGTATCAATAAAACAAATTAATTGAGATAATAATTGATATAAATAAGATCTAACAATTACCTTAATTTAAACTATTTAAATCCAAACACCAAAAAGCCATGCTTCATTTTCTTTTTATTTCAATTTAAGTTCAAAGCCTATTTAAACTTTCTTTCCATTTTCCAAAAGAGAAATAGGCTAATTCCATTTTATAACCAAAAAAAAAAAGAAGAAAGGTCCAATTAAGGACATCAAAAGGGAGCTATGGTTGGGCCTCACCAATCCCAACTATAGTCTTCATTTTCTTAAATCAAAGAATGTTACCATTTTTTCTTTTAGAAAAGAATAAGGGGTCATGGTTGGGCCACATGCTCAACCGTGACCTTGTTTATCAAAATTTTTCTTTTTTTTTAAAGACTTTAACATGAATTTAAAAATATAGTACTATTAAAATTTGATTTTATCTATCAAAAATTTTTGATAAATAGTACTCATATTTCTAACCCAACTTGTAAAGTTAGATTATTTTTCTATTGAAAGACCTTTTTTTTTATATTTTTCTAAAGACAAATTAGGCTAATAAAATAATACAGTTAAATTTTTAAATTTTCATCAAAAATTTTTCAACCAGGCGCTAAAAATTCTTAAAATTTTTGAATCCAACTTCCTAATTTGTTTTATTTTTCTAAAATGCCATTTATTTTTTATTTATTTTTTTATGGGCAATGATTAGGTGCATCGCACCCTATGAAAGGTGCAATGCACCCTTCTTCAATCGCTCCTGTACGCACGGGTGCAAGAGTGCTTGAGGCGTGGCCGAAAATTATCTTAAAAGCTCCCTTTCCTCTTCTTTCTTTCCTTTTACTCTCTTCTCTTTTTTCTCTTGTCACAAAAGCTCTATTGCATGCATACACCACCAATTACCAAATACAACCAAGGAAACAAGGAAAACTTACCGAGCAAAGAAAAGAAAAAGAATAGAAGAGATAAGTATACTTACCTTACTAGAGGATAACTCTTGGAGATCAAAGGCACAAGCCTTTAATGGTGTGTCTCCTTATCTTTCGTCTCTCTTGGTTTCTTTCTCAATTCCTCATTGATTCTTCTCTGTTCTTCCTTTAGTGTGCAAGTCTCTCTTTTTCTATCTAACTTTCTGTGTTTCCTTTTTCTTCCGCTCTCCTTCTCCTATTATTCTCTCTACTTTTCTCCCTTCCACCTCTTTCCCTCGGCTCTGTATTTAACTATACATTTCCCTTTGGCTTTCCTTCCCCCTTCCTTCCACTAGAAAAAATTCATGAATTAAGTGCATGATTTAGGATTAGGTGCATGATTTAAGATTAGGTACATTATTTAGGATTAGGTACATTATTTAGTGCACTGGTCAACATCTCCCCCCTCCTTTTTTCTTTTTTTTTCTTTTTCTATCTTCGCCGATATCTCTCTTTTTCTTATTTTTCTTTTTTGCTTCTTCTTTTTTAAAAATTTAATTTTAAAAAATAAATATTAATACTTGGGACCCAAAAATATCTTTAAATTTTTTCATTTCCATTTAATTAATTTTCAAAAAAACATATATTTAAGGAGAATAATTTTAAAACTTACACATGGGTCCACTTTAATTTTTTAATGTCTAAACAAAATTAGGTGCTACAGTCAGCATGGTACAAATGTTGACATGGTGTTTAGCATTTGACCAAAATCGCCGACAATGCTCCCTACAATTGAAATGAAAAAAATGTCAACACCATCAATAATTGCTTCATCAAATGCAACAAGGATGTCAGCATTATCACAACTATCCTTTTCCATTGATCAGTAGAATTTATACACAACAATACATGCTGATGGAACTCTTCCTCTAGCTGTCTCTGAGCCAAGGCCAAATAGACTTGCGACACTAACCAAGTTTCCAACAACTATGGAAGTAGTATAAGTCCCATGGCTATTTGAATCTTTTCGGAATATCTCATCTTTGCCATACTTGCTATCAATACCCCATATTTCCACTTTGAAGACACCAACACTTCCAATGTTATGAGAAAATTTAAGCACCCAAGCTCCTCCATTATCCCATATGACATTGTCACACCCCTCTATGCTCCCACCATGCATAGTAGATCCATTAGGATTCAATTTATACCACCCCTCTCCTGTAAATTGCTAGTAAGTGAGAACCTCCTTTTGAGAGACACCAGGAAAGCCTTTGGACATCACTACTACTCGGGTTGTTTACATACTCTGAACATACCTCTATATCACCACCATGACATCCCTATCAGTAGGCTCCCAAAATCCAATATCATGTTGCTTTTCTACCTCCTCAGAGAAGCATCCATCTCCAAACTTTGTCCAAGAAGCTTTGTCACCCTTGCTAATAGTTGAAATGTTAGGAGAAAACTCTCATAAGAGTCCAATTCCAACTCCCTTCAAGTAAGACACAATCCCAAATTGACAAGTCCAAGATTTCTTTTGGTATCAATTCTAAGACAAATTTTATAGGAGGTTGAACCCCTGACACCCATTTATCCCACAAAAAGTGGGTGCTCCGACCATGACTAACGATCATTCTGGTTTCATCAAGGACATGCTTTGAAACTTTAGTTACTCCCTTCCATAAGTTAGAAGAGGAAAGCTTTGGGTAGACATTGGGAATTAGTGCATCACCTATGTTATATTTTTGGGGAAGGACCCTTGCCCACAAAACATTCTTATTAGTCATCAATCCATGCCTTACTTTCATTAAGAATGCCTTGTTTGCTACATGTAATTTTCAAAGCCGGATCCCCTTCCTTTTTGGGTTATAAATTTGGTTCCATGGAAGAAGTGGGGACAACTACCATTCCTATTATTTGCCCAAAGAAATTTTCTAGTGCATTTTTAATGTCTTAATTCAAGCCCTTTGGAAGCAAGGAAGTTGGCATGGTGTACATGGAATGGCCAAGAGGATTGATCATACTAAGGTTAGCCTCCCTGGCAAAGGATAAAGAAGAGCCCTCCATGTACTTATTTGTGCTTCATCTGCTCCAGAACATGAACAAAAGTTACTTTTTGACCTGCTTATGATGTAGGGGGTATTCATGTAGGTCCAACATAGGCAAAATTTATTGCTTCACTTATCTTCCTTCTCTTGTTATGATTCACATTGCTTAGGAAAAACACTTTGGTTTTTTCCTAATTGATTTTTTGGCTAGAAACATGGTAGAAAAAGTTAAGGCATTCTTTAATCACCTTGGTTTCATTAAGAGATGTCTTTCTAAAAATCATTAAGTCCTTTGCAAAAAATAAGTGGGACAAGGTTAGCCCTTTTTCTTTAATAAAATTGGCTTCCAAACCTTATGCTCCATGGCTTCTCTAATGATGTGGGCAAGTTTTTTAATGCATAGGACAAACAAGTACAAGATAAGGAGTTCCATTGCCTAATGCCTTTGCAAGGAACAAATTGTTTGGAGACATTACCATTCCAAAGAAGGTTCATGTTGCAAGTGGTAACACATGCCATTATGAGGCCAATAATGTTCACAGGGATACTAGTATCAATTAAGACAAATCTTAAAAAACTCTAGTTTACTCTATCATAGCCTTTTTCTAGATTTGTCCTTCATGGAGTTAATAACCTCTTAGGCTATGATGATATTTTCTAAACTGTTTCTACCCATAACAAAGCTGCATTGGTTAGGCATGGTGAGGTGACTCATATAGTCTCTCATTGGTTAGCAATGATTTTGGTCACCACTTTATACACCACATTACTCTAACTTATAGGTAAGAATTGTTAAATTTTTCTAGGCATCCACCTTTGGCACATGACCTAGAAGAGTTTGGTTGATTTCCTTGACACACTAGGATCAAGAAAAATATAGCTATAAGTCAGTAGATAGAGTGTTTAACCTTGTTCCACTGAGAGTGAAAGAAAACTGCATGCAGTCCATTTAGGCACAAGGCTTTGAATGCCCCCATAGTGAAGATACCTTGATCAATTTCCTCTCTTGATACATGGGTACCCATCAGCTACACACAATGACCTTTAGTCTAGGAAAGCCCCCCATCAAAGGATGATAATATTCCAGGTCTCCCTTATCTTTGAAGAGTTTTTAAAAAGGTCAATGGCATGGGCTTCTAGTGTAGCTTCATCATATAGCCAACTACCCTTAACATCTCTCAAAGCTTCTATTTTTTTCTTTTTCTTATAGCCAAGGTGGATAAATGGAAATACTGGGTGATTCTATCCATAAATATTAGCTAGTTGTATCTTGATCTTTGGATCCAAGTTAATTCCTCTTTGATCAACATTTCCTCATAAGAAAGCCAACTCCAAGGAGGAAGGGTACTTTGAGAACACCTATGTTATAGAAGGAAGACCAACTCCTCCATAGCACTAAAAAAGCCAAAGGAGATGTGATGGTAAATAGTGCCATGAATGACAAATATGGGATGCAAATGAGAATGATAAGGTGAGAATCCCCGAGAAGGAGGAGGGGACAATAGTCAACCCTAGCAAGCAACCATTGTCTTAAAGGGCCACCCTCCTTGGTTTTAATGAAGGTTGAAGTAGTGAAGAGAACAATAAGGAAAATAACTAGATCTTGAATAGATAATAGAATAGTATGAGGATGCCTTCGAGAAGAACCTAGAATAGATAACAAGGATCCATTATGCCTTATGTAACCCTACCTCTAAGAGGGACCATAAAGAACTTTGCCAACCTGAAAAAGAGGTGCTCATCTTCAAGCTTCTAGGGAAGAGGTTAGCCATGTGCTTCTTAAGTGCCATACTAAAAAAGTTTTGCAACACAACTAGACCCTTTAAATTAATTGATCTGTAGAATGATTATTATGTTGTGTAGTTTTCAAAGAGAAAAGATTATGACCATCTACTAGAAAATAGTCCCTAAGTGATTGCTGATCACTATTTGGTAATGTTGTAATAGAGACCTTTCTTTGATTCGTATGAAAATGACATTAGAAAGGTTACCATCTGGATGAGAATTCTTGGCTTACCTCTGGAGTTCTATAATCATAAACACTTAAGGCAAATTTATAACCTCTTTAGGAGGACTATCAAAGTTGACGGGAACTCTATTCAAAGAAAGGATTCTAGAGACCTAGACATGACAAAATGGGGCAAGTTTGCTAGAATATGCATAGAGGTTAACCTCAAAAAGGCCTTCAGTCCAAGTTCTCCTTGGCAAACCAAGTGTATCATGTGCAAAATGAAAGTCTTCATTTCATATTTTTTACTTGTAGCAAGTATAACCACAAGAAGAATAATGTCCCAACGACTAAAGCAAGGATCATGAGAAGATGGTGGAGGTTAAACAAGAACCCATGGTTGTTATGGAGAACCAACAATAGGGTTGCATGCATGCAACCCGGGGGAGAAGTCTTCGGTTCCTAGATGATCATCTAACAAAACTCACAAAGGAAGAAGACCTCAATCAAATGCTAGACATTGAGAATGAATCATGGAAGTATTGATGGTAATGAAGGGAACTTTAATGCATGTATCCTAGATGAGCCCATTACAGGATTATGGTTTGCACTCATTGTGACAAAAGTTAGTGATGAAGTGTTGGTTTAGGAAACCCTAGAGGTTAAGGCAGTGGGAATTGAAGACTAAAGGTGGGCCACATGAAGTAAGGATTGTCTAAGAGAAAGGAGCTTGAAGTGGCTATAGCTACTAATGCTAATTGCAAGCTTACGCATGGTCTAGATAAAAACAAGGTAGATAAGGAGAACACAAGCCCTATAACCCAAGGTATTGGTCCTAAAAAACAAGTAAAAAGGGACCACACAAAAGGAGTGGGGTTCTAGCTAAGAAATAAGGTGCTTTGATGGGTAGCAACATAGTAACCAAGACATGGCACCCAATCTCTATGCTCCTGAGGTAACAAACAAGGCTAAAGGTTCATTCCCACTAAGGTTGCCCAATGCACTGCAAACCATATAGTGTCATAGAGAAACAATGGGCAATGATGAAAGGGATGACATTAAGTCATTGAATAAGACTAAGGTGTATCATGGATTTTAGTAAGGGTATCCCTAAACTCTCTCCTTTGTTGCTTTTACTGATGATTACTTACTCTTGGACTAGTAAGGGTTTAGGCAAGAAGGGGCATGCCACCTTTGTAAGAGACATGTCTAGGAAGGATGATATTTATGTATTGGCTATTTTAGAAACCCGTTTAAAGGGACATAAAGCAAATAAACTAGAGATAAGGGAGATATGCACTCCGATAGGACCTGGTTAGTTTCCTAGGATGAATTTGGATTCTCTAGACTTCCTGTGTAGTCCCACTACAAATACTAGAATGGCATCATCAATTCATTCATTCATTCATGCATCTTGAGTGACAATGGTTCCAGTCCTATTTTCATCACATTTGTATATGCAAGCCCTCATTGGATCCACCAAAGGGAATTGTGGGATAGTTTGAAGTGACTATCTACATCCATATATTCACCATGGATGGTTACCAAAGACTTTAATGCATACATGGTGACAAAGGAGAAATAAGGAGGTATTGGCCATAACTAGGGTAACATGAGGGAATTCAATGAGTATTTAAGGGACTAGGTTTCACATGGGAAAGAGGTGGAGTAAAGAACGACTAGATTAGGGTGTCTGCAATAGGTTGTGGGGTTTAACTTTTTAGAACATGTCTTGCCACCATCTGTTATTCTTTAATTTAACCATTGCCCTTTATCGCTTAAAATAAATAGAGTGGAAAGGTGTAGACACATGGCCAAACCATTTTATTTTCTTGTCACTCAGATGCATGAGTCTTTTCCAAAATTAGCAAATGGGTGCTGGTTTGGCATTTGGAATTGGTGCGAAGCTAGCTTGTGCTTCAAAAGGGAGGTAAGGGAATGACATGCCAACAAGTTCAAAGGTCTATCCCGCCAAAAGAATAGGTTTTATGTGAGGCTTAAGGGAATAGGCAGTAAACTTTAAAAGCCTTCCAGAAACGCCTCATAAGGGAATATTTTTCTTTAAATGTAGATGATAAATATGAACAGAATTCTAATAGTTTCTTTAACAACATTTTTAATTCACAAGGGATAGCATATAAAAACTTGCTTTAACTAGCTAGGTTGTATGATATATAGTGTCGCAATTCAAAATCTCTTCTGGCAATAAATTTTGGATTTTTCCTAAGTAAACAATATGGGCTCATAATGCCTAACTTTATTTATACTTTTCCTTATTTTACACAAGTAGCAAATGATTCATTATTGAGCCTAAGCTCCCTAACCATAAATAACAATAGGGCTCCTAACTTGAAAAGTGCCATCATCCCATACCAAAGAAGCAGACATTTGGGGCGCAATCAAAACTCCTTCGATTGAGATCGAGAATGACTTCTTTTCCCCCTTAGATTTGAAGGACAAAACACTTGGGTGCACTTGAATATTTATCAAAGATGGAGCTCTCACTATAGCTTTGTAGGTAGATGTTGCTGATCCAACATTTGTAACAATCCTATGAAAAATATGATTAACAATTTTGTGGTTTGTGAAAAGTGCAAATGATGGGAGATTTAGGTCCCAAACACTTTCTTTGTCAACTCGAGCACAAGTGCTTTTGTCTCTAGTAAGGATTTGGAGTTTCTTGGTATTATAGCCCTCTCTGCACAAGAATTTCACATAATCTATTTCACTAGCATCATACACTAAACCAGGTTCCACTGCCCTTTTGGGATTAAGTTGCCCAGTGCCATATGCAAATTCAGCTTCAGGATTTAGATCAGCACTCATGGGAGTAGCTATAAATAGCAAAGCATCAGAGATCGTCATACATTGTTGATTAAAAGAAACATTCAAGCAACATCAAATTAAGAGGAGTGCTATTCATAGAAATAAAATTTTCGCAATCTTTTCTTTTAGGCCACTTGATAGCAATCGGATACTATTAGACTAATTTGCACTCATCCATCAATTTTTTTAAATGTAATACTCAACCTTGTGTTCATTAAAAGGTTGCATTTAATTCCATCGTCTAAATTAACCAGTAATATTTATAAATACAAATGGAATATTCATTAGATGCATATATATTGAGTATAACACTCAATTTTCACTTTGAAATTGTACCTTGTTTCAATTGACCACTGATTAATTTGACTATCTTAAATGTGAAAACAATGTTAGATGTTAACTCAAATCTACATTAATTAAAAGTGGGCTTAACATTGTATATGATTATGAGAAAAAATTGTTTAGCATAAACATAGAGGCATTTTGACAATAAACTTAGTTAGCTATGTGATTCTAAAAGTATTTAAAGTTTTATCTTTAATAGAATTGCATTTATGGAGAGGAGAATTTTTGCCGTTTGTATAAGATAATCAACAACTATAATAGAAGAAAGTGTAAGAATAAAATGTTATTTAGCTTTAATATTTATATATTTTTAATATTAAAAAATTATATAATTTCAAAATCTTTGCAAATCATAATTTAATAAGTGTGCATTGTAAATATTCCATTACCGTATACATATTTGTTGTTAGTTATACTTGCCCATAGGGATAAACTGTGTTTTTGTGTAAAAATAGAGTTAAGTATCGTATTCAAATACTTGAAGGGACATATGTAAGGGTAATTTGTCAATTTTTTTTAATCTCAATTTATCATATCTTTTATGAACTTTTGAGGTTATGGATACCATATGCAAATGTGAATTTTTATAAGAAACTAACCATCTTAAAAAGTTTAAATTGGTAGATGTAAATTTTAATTTTCACATATCATCTCACATGAAAGGTCTGAGCTCATACTATAGATAAAGAATAAGTCCATTCAACTTTAAACTAAGATTTAATTTAATTAAAACAATTAGGACATTAAGAATCAAATGCTTGGTTATTTGTTCAACTTAGCTTTCATATTGTCTTAAGAAACATATCATAGCCAACTCCTGATATAATAATTATTACTATTCTAAAAACAACCCTAATCTATTTTTAATATTATAAATATGAAAAGCTTATTTTTAATATAATATAAATGAAAACCTTACTTTTAATATTATAAAAATGAAAAGCAATGGTTACCTGTGGTCATAAGCGCAGACTTAATTGCTGAAGGTGACCAATTGGGATGAAATGATTTGACAAAGGCAGCCGCCGCAGAAGCATGAGGGCAGGCCATTGAAGTGCCCGAGACTATGTTGTATTTTGTTATTCTCTTATCACCTTGAACCTCTGAAATAGAGTTGAGAGGAGTCCATGCAGCTAAGATTTCAAGTCCTGGAGCAGCTAAATCAGGCTGCAAAATAAATTTTATAACAAAAATGAAAACTTGCCATAAGCATACAGCATTCGAACTTGAACAGGAATATTTACATGATTGTTTTGCCTCCGTGTACAAGTCACTTACCTTGAGAATGCTTGGGGAAAATTGATTTGGACCTCTTGATGAAAAGGGAGGTATGTAGGGGGCTAAGTAATCCTTGCCTTCTTGAGTCTTATCTATAGTAGCTGTTGGATTTCTGAGATAATTGGTGGCACATAACACAAAGAAAATTAGAGATTGAAGTTTATTAGAATAATGAAAGGCACATTTTTCTTTTGAAGTCTGATTCAAACCTTGTTAAGTTCATGTAGTTGGACAGGAGTAAACCGTCTTGCAGACTAATGTGAGTTGCAGGTACGGCAAATGTAGATGGAAGAAGATCTTTCGGGATCAAACTTCTAAATATAATGCCAACTGCTCCCAAAGGAATTCCCACGTCATCAGGAGATGTAAAGCCCTCGCACAGAACAATCTTTCCCTTCACCAACTTTTCATCCAAAGAGTTTTCAAGGCATTGCCTAAGGTAAGAATAGCAAGAAAGAAAATTACTTTTTTCAATTTCTTTTACAAATAAATAAAGCGTTAAAATACCTGCATATTAATACCTGGATGTGGACTCATTATATCCCCCAGCAATATTGATTGCATCTGAAGCGTAAATCAATGGATATTTTTTATTTTTTAGATCAAATGTATTAATAGAAGTTCCCTGCAAAAAAGAGAGCAAATATCGTCCCTCATTTAGAATTAGTCTTTATTTTATTGCAATAATTATTAAAAACACAAAGGTAAAAATCATTACCTCAAAAACCATTCCATTGCCTAACCGGACTTTGGTAGACAATTTTATGTCAATGGAGCTTGCAGCCACAGAAAGTAACCATGGGGCTAATGTCTCTATAGTGGAACGAAACGGACCTTCATTTCCAGCAGAATTAGACGTTAATATACCTTTTTGCATTGCATGAAAAGCTCCTATTGCATTGGGATCCTCAAAATACTTAAGAGGAGAGTCATTTCCAACGGAAAGGGATATTACATCGACGCCATCGGCAATCGCATCGTCAAATCCTGCAAGGATCTCAGCACTATTTATGCCATCAGTCCAACCGACTTTATAGACTGCAATACGTGCGGATGGAACTCCTCCTCTAGCTGTCCCTGACCTTAGGCCTTCTAGACTCGCAGAGCTAACCAAATTTCCAGCAGCTACGGATGCACAGTGAGTTCCATGCCCATTTACATCAATTGGAGATATGATATCGCCTTTGGGATATGTAGCATTAAATCGATAGTATCTTGCTCCAATTATTTTGCTGCATAATGCATATTATATAAAAAAAAAGTGATGTCGGTGATGACATGACTGTAAAAATGCATGTTTGTTCGATTGAAGATATGATACGTACTTATTGCAGGTAATGTTTTGGCAAACTCCCTTCCATTTTTTGGGTGGCGGACCAAATCCTTTGTCGCTGAAACTCTTAGAATCTGGTGTTATTCCTGAATCAAGCACCCCGACGATTATGTCACTCTCTACTCTTGTTCTTTTAACTTGATGGGTAAAGCCTAAAAAATCCCACGACCTCGTTGTATGGAGCTTTTTCTTTTTGTTTGGGAAAACGGAGACGACATCATCCATTTCTTTCCAAATAAGAGAACAAAGTCAGCAATCTCTTCCATGTAGGGATATAGAATTTAATATAAATGGAGGTTCTTGGAGAAGCGAGGGCGTGGTACCTGCCATTATTTCCGCCTCTTCTTTTGTTAACATGACAACAAATCCATTAAAGCTCCTTTTGAAGCTGTGAAGTATATGCTCCTGCTTGAAATCACTGGACCAACACGCATTTGGAAGGTTAATATTGTTGAAATCAAACCTTCCGGGAAAGATTGAAAAAAAAAATAGTAATAATTACAGAGTAACATAAATTGTGTGCGAATGTTTCAGGCTTTCAGTCATAGAGTAGCACCAATTTTTTCATATATGTAAAATAATTGAGATCATATTAAATATATAATAAAAAGAGTAAATATTATTAATCATGTAAAAAATTATAAATAAATTTTATTTCTAATAGAATGTAAGAATAAACTTTATTATAAAATAAAAAATTAATAACACTATATTAAAGATATAATATTGAGAGTAAATGTTTAAATTTGGAAAAAAAATTATAAGAATAGAGTTTCATTTCTAATGAAAAATATTGTAAAATTTTAAGATACTTTAAATTTATAATAAAGTAGTAATGTAGTAAATAAGACTTGTGAGAAGGCTATTATAGACAAACAAGTATTTTTTACTTCCGAACTCTTGCATACTGGATAAATTTTTAAAAATAATGCGTTTGTATAATTTGGTCACGAAAAAACATGTATTCTAAAGTTGACAATCAGAATATAATGCTAATGTTAGGCAGAGAACTAATGACGCCTAATAATTCTTCAAGTTTAAACATAGATGGAGCAATGATCTGTGGTGACTTGCAAAAAAAAAAGTTAATTTAATTATGAAGAATATAAGCGGTAAGGATTGAATTGTATATTGCCTTTTTTTAGTGCTAAAAAGCTTACAATATGAAAATCGAAGGCCAAGGTCAAGTCCCTGAATTGTATATTGCTTAGTTATATAGATTCTAATATTATGTTAAAGAATTAATTAACTTAAATAGTTCAATTCTGAGATTAAAATCTACTTGTGTGTTGTATCTATATCATAATAATGCTATCTAACTTAAAAGATGGATAATTATATTCATCACACAACTGTACCATTATTTTAATTTAGAGTACTGATACTCAAAAAATCAGTTAATAATATTATGACATATGATGTATTATCCATATAAATATCAAAATAGGTGTTTAACGCATATTTTCATATTTTATTCTGTTGATTTTTTTTTTTTTCTTTCCAAGCCTCTATCTAATTTAACACTTATCCTATGTCTTATCTTATTCTTTTTTTTTTATTTTATTTCATTTGGACATGTATCTCTATATCATTTCTTCAATTTAATAATTATTATTGCATATTTCAAACTAGGTGGCTAAAAATTAAAGCCATAACATCTTACTCGGGCTCCAAAGAAGAATCTCATAATCTAAAAGGGACAATAAATAATGTTAAACCTGCCAATCACTTTTCGGGCCATGTTCGTGTGAAGTGAAGGTAGTGAGGCGGGATCCTTGTCCTTAGGATGATCACCCATGTATACAATGTAGGTCTGCGTTTAGAAAATGATGTCAATTATTTAATGAAGGGGGAAAGAATTCAAGCACCATCATTCTCTCAGCAGTTTTCTGACGACAGAAGAAAGCAAATATGGACAAGGGGATAAGTAAGCGTATCTATTTACCTTCCTATCGTTGCCGCAATATGTCTGAGAAATCATAAGAATGCAAGTAAGAGTGAGGAGGAGGAGCCATGGCGGCTGTAAAGAGGCCATCTTCGCCATACCGGAAAAGCTTTAAGGAGGACTTGGTTATGTTTATGCCCCGTCTGCCAAAGGATATTTATAGTAATAATGATGCTACTCTCTCAATTCACACAGGCATGATGGTGGAGATAGTCTGCAATATCATAAATTTGAGCATTATGGTCAATTTTACTTTTGTGGCATTTGGGGGCATCACTCACTCCTCTCCGTGCCACTCATTACTAAAGTTAAAATATCTGCATCATTTTGTCGGGAAAATTAAAGGGAAACATGTCTTCCTTAATTATTCATGAAGACGATCATGATTGTGCTTAAGTTAATTGATATTGATTAGGGCGATGATATTTTTTCCAAAGTAAATACTATTAAATATTTTTTTAAAACAAGTTAGTCAAAAAAAATGTATATATATATATTTTTTTGTTATTCTTCTCCTTCAAAAAAACTTCTTTGCAACATCTTAAGAGATTGAGTAGATATCTTCAAAATTATTAACGATAAATTTTTGGGTGTTTAAATAATTTTTGGAGTGATTTGTCTTTAACCCTACAACAGTTAATGTGATCAAATATCACATCAAAATATATAATTTTCTGCATAATTATAATAATTTGATCCGACCCATCATGTATTATTCTCGTTCAAAACATGCCACCATTAAGCATTCCAAGCGCTGATGAATGTTGGCCAAAATTTTAGCATCACCAAAATGATTGCTTGATAAAACTTGTAATTTATATCAATGTTTAAAAAAATTTAATGTTAAATTAAAATAGTATAGCTATGATTAACCATAAAAGTTAAAAAATAAAATTTTTTAAATTAAAGTGTAGTTAATTTTTATTTTAAATGTTTAATTAATAATTTATTTAAATTTAAGAAATTTTAACAACATTAAAATTATAAAATTAAAGTTAAAACTTCAAACTAATATTTTCTTATTATTAAAATTACTATGTATAATGAATTTTTTAGAGAATAAATCACTAAATATCGTAAACATTAAAACGTAAATGAACTTTTTTTTATCTTTTTTAATTATTTTTAGTTACAAATTAATTAATGAATCACTAAATCACTAATAATTTATTGTAAATATCAAGTGTACTATATTTATTTAAATTGTATTAATAATATTAACATAAAATAATTATATTATAGATGGGTTATATTATTAACATAGAAGTTATATACAAATTTATTTATATTTTAAAATTTGAGATAATCATGTTAATATTATATAATATTTTATTAAGTTATATAAAAATTTTTAAAATTTTTAACACTTTTTTTTTAAAATAAAATTCACATTTCATACTCTATATTATTTCATTAATTATATAAATCCTACTCACATAATTATGAATTTTTTATAAAAAAAAATATAATACAAAAAAATTACTCTACTTTTTCAT
The DNA here is from genome assembly GCA_037013595.1 of Dicorynia guianensis. Lineage (NCBI taxonomy): Eukaryota > Viridiplantae > Streptophyta > Magnoliopsida > Fabales > Fabaceae > Dicorynia > Dicorynia guianensis. The sequence goes on along the minus strand of JASUAB010000002.1, from coordinate 13,417,162 downwards.
ATATTTACTAAAAGTTTCAAAAATTTTTAGGGTAATGCTTCCTGACACTGACACTGATGGCACGAAAAGATGCGTCCAACACGTTAGTGGACATCGGTTGTTTGACCAATAGCATGTAGGGCATCTCATCTAGTGGCCCAAAACGGCGAGAAAATGTTTTGCAGAGGCATGTAAGATTGAATATTGTTAATTAAAAATTAAAGTTATATTTTTTATTTAAGTAGAAAAGTAAAAATAAATAATAATATAAACATTTCTTTGTATATATTAGATGGGGAAGAAGAATGAACTGGAAGTGAGATGAAAAAAAAAAAAAAAAAAACTTAACGTCACTTGAGCTATTTAGTTTTCTAAATATATGCATATTTTTAATTGAATAAAAGATATAACTATTGTAATTATATTATAAAATTTTTTCTTACACACCATTATTATTTCAGAAGACAAATTTTATATATAATTTTATATTTTTTGCATTTTATTTGTTTTAATTTATTTATATATATAATTTACACATGCATTCCCATGTCTGGTCAATATGTGACATTTGCTTTTATGCTGACACAGTCACTCCGCTCTGTACCACACATTTCCGAAATTCGTGGATCGGGTTTCCCACTGCTATCTATCAAACGCAGGGTATAAAAATATGTGTGCGTGAGGAATAATTTTTTAAAAATTATAAAGTTAACAAAATATAAAACTTATAAATTAATTTTAAAATAAAATAAAAATATTAAAATGAAAGGTAAGGAATACAAAACTTTTAAATACCGGCATCATTGTGTCTTGATAAAAGGAGAAACGAGTTTTTTTTAGATTTAGATTATTATTTTATTATTTTAATAATGTTTATTTATTATTTAATTTCTGTTTAAACATATTTATAATTTTAATTTATTATTATTTATTAATTTCATATCTATTTTTTTATAATACTCTCAACTTTAAATAAAAAAAATGTAAAAGATGCGGATCCATCTTTCTCAATTATTCATGAAAATGATGGTGATAGGCATGGCGACAGTGGACCTCTACTCCATTCTATTTCGTACCTGTAGCTTTAATAATTGATACCATGACGTCAGGCTTAGGCATGCTGCTGATCATTTCTGTTACGTCAAAAATAAGAAGACAAAAATAACCTCATTTATTTATTCTATAGCACAAAAAAAAAATAACCTCATTTACATTTGTAATTTTTTGTGTCATGTCTCTTACTAATATTTATTTTTTAGTGTAGTTATCCTCTATTTTAATTGAACATATTCACTCATTTTTTTTATTTAAGCTGCAATTATTTGTGTGTTCACTTAATGAATTTTTATTAAGATTAAATTTTAAATTATTATTTTCAAAATAATATAAATTCATTATTTTTAATTAAATTTGTATATATTGTTTTTACTTTTTATGTTTATTGAAATTTAAATGAATAAATAATATTAGGTGATAGTAGTATTAAATTACTTATTTTTTACTAATAAGATTGAGTTTCTGTGTAGGTATTTTAATTTATTTATTTATGAGTAAATTAAAATTCACTCCCTTGAGTTTCTTCAAATCATACTAAATTTTATTTTTATTTAAAATCTATTCATTTTTAAATAATTTGATATAATTATTGCATATATTTTTAAAAGTTAAACTTAAAAATAAAAGAATTAATTATAAAGATCTTAGCCAACTAATATTTATGATAAGAGATATTATAAATTTTTTATTATGAAGCACCCATCAAATTATTGTTAATTGGATATATTTAATTTATTTATTTAAGATTTATTAACTCTAAAATCTAAAACTATATCTTAAAATTTAAAACCTTAAATTTAAAATCTTAAATCTTAAACGTAAACTCTAAATATGATATAGCATTAAATATTAAATTTTAAAATCCTAAATAGCTAACCTTTAATGAAAAACTTAAAATCTCGAATAAACCATAAATACAACATGACATAAAATTCTTATTTACAAATCTCAAATCCTAAACAATAAATTTAAAATTAAAATTCTAAAACAAAATTTAAATTTTAAATCTTAATTATAAAATCATAAATCCTACATTAATATGGTTTAGTATTTTAAGTTTTAAAATTTTAAGAGTTTAAGATTTTAAATTTTAATGTTTAGCATTTAATGTCATGTTTACAATTAAGGTTTTAGGCTTTAGACTTTAGAATTTAAAATTCAATGTGTAAGATTTAGAAGTGTTTGTTTTAAAATTTAGGATTTAATATACTATTGCACTTAGAGTTTGTATTTTAAAATTTTTATATTTATGAATTTGGATTTCATGTTTTATGATTTAAGGTTTTAATATATAGAATTTAGGATATAGTATTTTAAAATTTAGGATTTAATGCAATGTTGTGTTTAAAATTTTAAGTTTTAGGATTTATAACTTTATATTTTAAAATTTAAGACTTTATAAACTTCGACCTTAAATAATTAAAATATTAAATGGATGATTATTTAATTAATCTTATATAATAAAAAAGATTTTAATGATTTTTAAGCATAATAGTACGTGGGATTCTTATAATTATTTTTTAAGTTTATTTTTCTTAAATATGTGAAAAAATAATGTCAAATTACTTAGAATAAGAATATTTCATGTAGATTCTTTTTTTTTTTCAAATTTAATTATGTAGTCAAATTGGGCTCAAGTATAGCTATTGAATAAAAATAGAGTTTAGTGACACTTAAAAGAACCTCAACAAGGTAAAGTGTAATTTACTCTTTAATTATTTATCATCTTTAATTTAATATTTTAAGTAAATTACATTCATTTTCCTTGAAGTATTTAAATATGACATTTCTCTCTATTTTTGTTTAAAAATTACACTTCACCTCAAATGATCCAGTAATACATATATAGATGCTAATGAAATATTTATATGAGTTAAATGGAATACAATAGATTTATTTTATTTTCACTAAAAAATTGCATCTTATTATTAAAAAATGTTAACATTGTGTTAGATTTTAGCCCTAAACCACATTAGATTTTAATGGTCTATCCTCTTGTTACTGCAGTTGCTGCCTATATCAAATAATTTCATCTCGAATGGTCGCTTATAACAATCAAGTCAGCATTAATGATCACTGATAATTACTATTTTCTTCAATTATTCCTGCAGCATAGAAAAACTGCTGAATTTATTGGTTCTATTGAATGGACGAAGCATGACCAACTCAATTTGTTGCTCTCCTGTTTATAGCTACCCCTATGAGTGTTGGACTTGGTCTTGAAGCCGAACTTGCTTATGGTGATGGGCAAATCAACCTATTAAGGCAATCAATCCTAGATTACTATATGGTCAAAGCCCATAAATCCTCTACGTTCATGTTAAATGAAAAAAAGAAAAAAGTTATTTTGGTGGAGTTAAGTCTAGCCTTGGGGGCGCTCTGTTCAAGTTAGGATTGTATATCCCAAAATCAAAGGAACCCAACCAATGAATTTGCCAAATTCAATGCTAACTGAGCTACAACATGAAACTGAGGTTGCTCGGATCAATTATATCTCGGGTGGGTTGCTTCGGTTGCAGAGGAGTCTATACAACTGCGGTCGAAGCCAACTCATTTTAGCATGGTGACAATGTGATTGTGGAACAACCAAAAGAACTAGATCAGGCTATGAAAGCTTGCTAAACGAAAGCCCTGCACCTTGATTCAATTTCAACCAAACTTTTAAACCTATTCTCGCTCAAAGGAAGATCCCTGATTGCTCACCCTTGGTTCAAGTTCAACACACTCCAAGCCTCCAATGACACCATTACAGTAACATGTAGATCTTGTACCCAATAAATTGGTGAGAGAACAAAGGAGATTAAGAGGAAGAAGAGAAGTTAGGGCTAAGAAAGTCAAATAGAGAGATTGAGACAACTGAAAATTGAAGCACTTGTAGCCTAAAGGATTGATGGAGAGGAGATTAGGAGGAGAGAACAAGAGAACTGAGGCTTAGCTTTTACTTCGAGCAGATTGGGGAGAGACTGAGGAGAACGGGGGGATGTTTAGGAAACGACATCATTTTGTAGTATGAAAGGAAAAAAAAATATATGGTCAGGTTGGTTTGGGTTGCTATGGTTGTCAAATCAGAACCCGAACCCACCTGAGTAAAGCCATATGAGCCGAATTCCTGCCGTCCCACTCATATACTTGCCCTGCCCTAACTTGTTCCCTCAAAATTAATGGGTTAGACAAAGCTCAATTGGGTTGGGGTGAATTAGCCCACCCCTAGGTGGAGCACATATGTGGGCAAAAGTAAGATGAAAGCTACCAATGACATGTTTGTTTATTTGATTTGTTTTTTCCTAATGAATAAATTCCAAGTGAAGTAACATGGAGTATTTTGTATCTTAGAATTGGTAAATAAAAGTCGGAAATTTATATGTTCTTTTTATTATTTCGTATGGGTTACTACTAATTTTTTTTTTTTAAAGAAAATCTTATGATACTTGGTATTCCTTAACGCTAAAGAAATATAAGGAAAGAAAGATCTCTTATAAACCCCACAATTGTTGCACATATTTCAATTATTGATCCCACGCGCGTCTCTTTTAACCCCACTAACGGCACAACCTTAATTCCAAGGGCCGGGCTGCAATGCTGGAAAGCTTGAAAATAAGTGACAAATATAAAATTTTTACTATAAAAAAACTTGGAAAGCATTTTGAAAACCAAAATAGCATGATTAAAATTTTGCCTAAGATAAGAAGGAATAATAGTTAATTGACTTGACAAAAGATTAAATTGTCAAATAATTATTTAGTTAATTAATTACTCATTTAGTTAGCTATTTCGAATTGACAACATTTTCTCAAAATTTTAAGGATTTTCCCAAATTTATTTTAGTGTTATTTGTTATCTTGATTAACCATAAATAAACAATTTAGATGAAGATAAGGTCTAAAATATTAAACCAATGTTACACCACTCACAATTTGGGATTTGGGCAGGGAATGATAATGAAGAAGCTAGTAAAGTTTATTAAATTAAGACTTCCGTCCATTAATTAAATTTTTGCTGGTGATTTTATATTTCTATGGACAAATTTCTTTTTATTATCAAGGAAAAATTTCTTAATAAATAATATTTTTTAAAAAATTAACAAGGAATGTTATTCCTTGTAAATTATATTTAGTTTTTAAATTAAAATTTTACTAAGTAATGCATAATAAATACTGAAGATAGAGTTGGCATCTTTAGTGATGCAGTGGTATTTATTGTTGATTTGAGATTTTCTATTTAAGACCCTGATATGAAATTAGGATCTTTTATGTTTTAAACAGGCTTGCCACTTTTCTAATTATCAAAAAGATAATGAAGACAAAACAAAAACTTAAATAGCATATAATTAAGACATAAAAATATTTCATCTATCCTAATGATAATATTTTTAGTTTAAAGAATATCAAAATTTAGCCATAACATCTTAACTCATCTATCTTAACTTTAAGATACATTAAGTTGTCAAATGTAATGATATATGATGAGTTTCTTGTTACCAAACTCTAAACCAACAAAGATTGCAACAAATGAGAGGGCATGCGTTCACAAATTGCTAGCACAATCACTGAAAATATATAGTGAGAAACTCAATGTTAGAAGGAAAAGTGAGAAAATGAAAAGTAGAGAGAAAATCAAATGGTACACTAAAAAGATATAAAGAGGCAGGAGTGGCGGAAATCTCTTGTAAAGACCTAACACTGCCAATTTTGGCTGGAAAAGTGGCCAGAAAATGGGAACGTCATGTCTGCAAGAGGGAAAGCATGAAAGAGAGGGAAGAGTTAGCCATGGGAAGGGGGGGAAATGGGGAAGGAGACAAGAATCCTGAGTTAATATTTAACGGATGCTAACAGATCCATTTATCGGTAGCCGTTAAATTATTCAGTGTATTTGAATATTTTTCATTGCCTACTGGTCAATCAGTCAGAAATACAACTTTCAATTTCATTGGACGCCAAAATGGTGCTCAAATGAAATTGCATCCAAATTTTTATACCAATGGATTTGATTCTTGATAACAAAAAATTTCAATTTCATTGAAATTGCATGCAAATTTTTTTTACTGATGGATCAATATCCGTCAGTAAAAAATATCTTTTTAATTTCAAAAGATATGTCCTTTAATAATATTTTCTTAAAATAAAATTAAAAAATTACAAAAAGATATATCTCTCACTAATAATAATTTTTTGTTTTAAATATTTTTTTACTGGTCAGTCGGTCAACTATTGGTGGACCCGCCATCACTAATATTTATCAATGGTAAAATTTTTCCGCCAATAGGCAAGCATATTTCAGTCGGTTTACCAAACAAAATTTGACCAACAATACAATTACTGATGGATTAATTTTTTTTCTTTCCAATAATAAATTTGTCGATAATTTTTAATTTTAGTAATGGATCACATTTCCTCAAAAGTTTTTGCTAATAAACTAAAAATTTCTAGTACTATTGTTTTATAATTAATTTTAAAATTTATATGCAATAAAACAAAGATAAAATGAACGTTACTAAAATTAAAAAATAACAAAATCAGATATTGTTATCATGGAAATTTTGTGTATGAAAGATAATAATTACACAAATTAAAAGGTGACAAAATTAAAGCTAATTTGTTTGTGGGTCAAGAGAGTTAAGACAAGTTACATGAAGAGTGTCAAAATTATGGCTGTTTGATTACTGTTTTTCTTGGCACATTGATTATTGTTTCTTTTTTTTAGTTTTTGACTAAAACCTTCTTTTGGTCCTTTAAAGATGAACAAACTTCTAATTTAGTCTCTCACTATTAAATTTTTCTATTTTAGTCCTCCAGAGATCAATTAACTTCTATTTTAGTCCCTCATTGTTAAAAATTTCTAATTAAGTCCTACAAAGATTGAAATTGATATCAATTAAGTTCCTCAATTTAGATGATTGTTGACAAAGTCAAAATTGCTGACGTGGCAAAAAAATGCTGACATGGCTGCTGACATCAGCATGCCACATCATCCAAATTCAGCCACGTCACCATGCCACGTCAGCAACTTTTGCCTTGTCAGCATGCCACGTCATCCAAATTCTGCTACATCAGCCTGACACGTCAGCATTTTGCCATGTCATCATGCCACGTCAGCAATTTTGACTTTGTCAATAATCATCCAAATTGAGAGACTTGATTGATATCAATTTCAATCTTTGCAGGACTTAATTAGGAATTTTTAACAATGAGGGACTAAAATAGAAGTTAATTAATATCTGAAGGACTAAAATAGAAAAATTTAACAGTGAGGGACTAAATTAGAAGTTTGTTCATCTTTGAGGGACTAAAAGAGGGTTTTAGTCTTAGTTTTTTTCCATTGATTACTGTTTCTAAAAACTGTTTTTTATTTTTGAAAGGTAAAAATAAATAAAACATTTCACTTTTGTTTTCCAAATAGTTGGTTTCACTGTGGCACTTTGGTAAATAGTTAAATTTATTAATAGCAAAATTATAAATTGAGAAATTTAATTCGATCCCCTTCACCAATTAGAGGGCGTACCAATACGGTACAACCAGACACATACGTCTAAGGGCACATATATATTAGGGCTCTTCACCAAATCACAGCCAACACTGTAGAGCCATACCCTTTCATTCCGTCTCTCCTCATTTGTTAAGATCTTGGCAATGGCAACGGCAAAACTAGGTGAACACCAGGGTAGGTTTTGGCCACTTTTGAACTTTTAAAAATTTAAAAATTTATAATTTGCCTTCTGTAAAAATTGTAAAAAATTTTATATATTATTTACAATAATTTTAAATATTTTTAAATAAGTTTTCATTTTATTTATTTTATCTAATTTTTTTAATTTTTAAAATAATATTCAAAATTTTAAAAATTTACAAAAGACTCTACCTCTTCTAAATCAACAACTAAAAAAATTACATAAATAACAGATTCACTCAAATGTCAACACTCTATTAGTTTAAAATGAGTAACTCAACAAGTTATTTAACTTACCCTAAATTTCAATTCAGCGTTCACATATGACACTCTATGCATAAAAATAAATTTCTAAAACTCACCTTAAAATATCATTTTAACTTACTTAAAATCTATTTACTAAACCCACTTTAGCATTACGCATAAACAAATACACGTAATTTCGGCCACCTAAAAAAATTCTTAGCTCTGCCACTGGTCGATGGCTCCCAAGAAAGTGCCTTTCCCATGCCATTTATCTTTCTCCGGCCACTGTTTATAGACCTAATCCGCTTTCCAAGTACACTCATCCATCTATTTCTAACAATAGCCATCAATTTCACGATGAAGGCAGTGGTTGAAGTGCCAGTATCTATAATTACAATGTTGTCATTGGACAAATTGGGAAGGAAGGTTTGACACGTTGTAGTTCAGTGGACTCTTTTGCTTTGTTGGGAGCTTGTTGAGGATTGTTAGGTTATGGTTAGGGTGCAAGAAAAAAAATAATAAAACTTTTAGCTCAATTTTTTTAAAAAAATCTTTGTTTTCTTGTTTTAAAATTATTTCTGAAATTTCTATATAAGATTTTATTCATGTTTTGTTTTCAAATTGCTTCTACTCTTATTTTATAAAACTAATTTAGAAAAAAAAAACTCGTATTTTATAAAATAAAATCTAAGCAGATTTTATTCATGCTTTGGAGCGTTTTCAAACTGCCTCAAATCTGTATTAGGAATATTAAATGCAAAAAGAAAAGTAAAAATATAAAAAACAATCAAGCTTGGCTCTTTTAACATATAATTCTTTTAATGCTATACACTTAATTAAATTACTTTAATACCTATTAATTTTTTAAGTTCCCAATATGTTTGTATGTTTTAAACGATCTCATGTGAGCTCTACTTATACTATCAAGAAATTAAACATGCTTGAACTGGGTCGTAGGATATATACTGTCACAATTCAAAATCTTTTGGGGCGACAAATTTTAGGCTTTTTCACAAACAAAGAATATAGGCTCACAATGCCCAACTTCATTTATATATTTATTTATACTTTTCTTTATTTCACACATGTAGCAGATGATTTATTTGCGAGACAATGCTCCCTAAGCATAAATAACAATGGGGCTCCTAACTTGAAAAGTGCCATCATCCCATACCAAAGAAGCAGACAATTGTGGCGCATTCAGAAGTCCTTCGATTGAGACTGAGAATGACTTCTTTTCCCCCTTAGATTTGAAGGACAAAATACTTGGGTGCACTTGAATATTTATTAAAGACGGAGCGCTCACGATAGCTTTGTAGGTAGATGTTGCTGATCCAACATTTGTAACAATTCTATGAAAAATATGATTCACAATTGTGTGGTTTGTGAAAAGTGCAAACGATGGGAGATTAAGGTCCCAAACACTTTCTTTGTCAACTTGAGTGCAAGTACTTTTATCTTTAGTAAGGATTTGGAGTTTCTTAATATCATAACCCTCTCTGCACAAGAATTTCACATAATCTGCTTCACTAGCATCATATACTAAACCGGGTTTCATTGCCTTTTTGGGATTAAGCTGCCCAGCACCGTATGCAAATTCAGCTTCAAAATTAAGATCAGAACTCATTGGAGTAGCTGTAGATAGCAAAGCATCAAAGATTGTCATACTTTTCTGATTAGAAGAAACATTTGGGCAACATCAAATTATGAGGGCCGCTATTTGCAAAAATAAACTTTTCATATATAATCTTTTCTTTTAAGCCGCTTAATAACAATTGGATACAATTAGACTAAATTACACTTGCCCCCACTAAAATTTTTAAATATAATACTCTATCCTGTGTTCATTAAAAAATTGCACTCAACATCAATTATCTATATTAACTAACCAAATTTAGATAAATATGAATATTCACAAATGTCTTATTCAGTGTAGCACAATTTTTAATTTAAAATTGTAGTTCATTTCAATTGACCACTTATTTGACTTTATATGTGAAATGTCAAAATAATGCTAGATGTTAACCTAAAACTATATTTACAGTCTTTCTATTATTATATAATTCTCATTTTACATAATTTAAGTTATAAAATTTATTTTATAAGACTCTCAAAAATCAATAGCCCTACAAGCCATCGCAAATGAAACACCCCTACTTTTAAAGTAAATTTAGTTACATGTGTGATTGTGAGGAGAAAAATCTGTTTAGCATAAAAATAAAGATATCTTAAAAGTAAGTTTAGCTATAACTATGTAATTCTAAAAATATGTAATTTGCCTCTTACTCTACTACAATGTAAAGTTTTATTTTAACTAGAATTACATTTAAAAGGGAAAATTTGCCGGTTGTATCAAATGATCAACAACTTTAATAGAAGAAAGTGTAAGAATAAGAAGCTACATAGATTTAATATTTATATCATATAAAATAAAAGTTATAATTTCAAATTCTTTGCAAATCATAGTTTAATATGTGATTATTGTGTATATTCCATCCACATATTCATATGTTTGGTTAGTTCAAGAGGTTTAAGTAATTTACTTTATCTTTTATGAAGTTCTAAGCTTGTGTATTATTGGTATTGTTATTCCCACAAATAAAATTATACTAAATTTTTATTTAAAAAAATTTAAACCATTAAATTATTTTGAACCATGGGCCATATAGATCCAATTGATCTTCTTTGAGTTTGTGATAACTTAGTAGCAACCCGTTTATAGGAATAAATTTTTTTGTGTATGACATATGCTTGGGTGATTTTTTAAGGAACTAATCATCTTAGAAGTTTAAATTGTTACCTATAAGTGATTTTTAATTTAACATGTCCCCTTACACTAAAGGTCAAGCTTAAAGTGATCACAAAGCATAAATCCATTTAACTTTAATGAGATGAAATTTAATTTAATTATATAAAATTAGGTGACAACAATCAAATTTTTAACTATTTGGTCAACTTATCAACTTAACTTCGATGTTGTGTTAAGAAACAAATCCTAACCCACTCCTAAATTATCACTATTCCAAAAGCAACCCTGATGTGTTTTTATATTATGAAAGTAAAAGACAATAGTAACCTGTGGTCATAAGTGCAGACTTAATTGCTGAAGGCGACCAATTGGGATAAAATGATTTGACATAGGCTGCCGTAGCAGCAGCATGAGGGCAAGCCATTGAAGTGCCAGAGAGTATATTGTATTTAGTTACTCTCTTATCACCTTTAACCGTTGAAAGAGGGGAGAAAGGAGTCCACGCAGCTATAATTTCGAGTCCTGGAGCGGCCAAATCAGGCTGCAAAACAAATTTAAAACAGAGAAAAACTTGCAATTAGCATTTGACCTTGAAGAGGAATCATTAAAATGGATTTGGAGCTCTTGATTTGCAAAATTATTCTAACTGTGTATAAGTCACGTACCTTGAGAATGTTAGGGGAAAATGGATTTGGACCTCTTGATGAAAATGAAGGTATGTAAGGGGATAAGGAATCCTTGCCTTCTTTAGTCTTAGCTATAGTAGCTGTTGGATTACTGTGATTATTGGCAGCACATAAAAGAAAGAAAAATTAGTGATTGAAGTTAATTAAAATAATAAATGGCACATTTTTATTTTGAAGTCAGATTAAAACCTTGTCGAGTTTATGTAGTTGAACAGGAGTACACCGTCCTGCAAACTAATGTGAGTTGCAGGCACGGCAAATGCAGCTGGAAGATCTTTCGGGATAAGGCTTCTAAATATAATGCCAACTGCTCCCAAAGGAATTCCCACCTTTTCAGGAGATGAGTAGCGATCGCACAGAACAATCTTTCCCTTCACCACTTTTTCATCCAAGGAGTTTTGATGGCATAGCCTAAGCAATAGGAAAAAATGCAGGAAAGAAAATTATTTTTTCCAATTTCTTTTACTTATAAATAAAACCATAAAAATACTTGCAAATTGATACCTGGATATGGACTTATTATATCCACCAGCAATGTTAACTGCATTTGGAGCATAAATCAATGGATATGTCTTATTTTTTAAATCAAATGTATTAATAGAAGATCCCTGTAAAAAAGAGACAAACTCGTCCTTAATTTAGAATAAGTGTTGATTTGTCATAATAATTGCCCAAAGCACCGTATATGTTTGCATATACTCGCTTTCATATATGTAGCCAATCTATATAAAAATATTTTTGTTTTTTTTTGAGTAAATGACATTTAAGTCATAAAGTGAACAGTAAAGAGGTCTTTTATTATAAACGTAAATGGCATTACCTCAAAAACCATTCCATTGCCCAACTGAACTTTGGTGGATAACTTTATGTCAATAGAGCTTGCAGCCACAGAGAGTAACCACGGAGCTAATGTTTCTATGGTGGAAGAAAATGGGCCTTCATTTCCGGCAGAATTTGATGTTAATATACCTTTTTTCATTGCATGAAAAGCTCCTATTGCATTTGGATCCTCAAAATACTTAAGAGGAGTGTCGAATCCAACAGAAAGGGTTATTATGTCGACGCCATCGGCAACTGCATCATCAAATGCCGCAAGGATATCAGCAGAACTACAGCCATCAGTCCAACAGACTTTGTAGACTGCAATACGAGCGGATGGAACTCCTCCTCTGGCTGTCCCTGACCTAAGGCCTTGTAGACTCGCAGTGCTAACCAAATTTCCAGCTGCTATGGAAGCACAGTGAGTTCCATGGCCAACAACATCTAGTGGAGATTTGAATTCGTCTTTGGGATATTCACCATGAAGTCGATAATATCTTGCTCCAACTATTTTGCTGCATACACATAGACATAATTTATATTATATATAAGTGATGTGAGGTAAAAAATGTATGAGTGAAGATATGATATTGACTTATTGCAGGTAATGTTTTGGCAAGCTCCCTTCCATTTTTTGGGTGGCAGACCGAATCTTTTGTCGTTGAAACTGTTGGACTCTGGTGTTATTCCTGAATCAATTACTCCAATGATCAAGTCATTCTCTGCTCTTGTTCTTTCGACTTGCTGGGGAAATCCCAAAAAGTCCCATGACCTGGTTGTATGGAGCTTGTTCATTTTGTTTGGAAAAACAGAGACAACGTCATCCATTTCTTAGCAAATATTAAAACAAAGTCAGTTTTTTCTTCGTCCATGTAGAGAAATGGAATGTAGTATAGTGGTTGGTGGAGAAGTGAGAGCATGGTACCTGCCATTATTTCCGCCTCTTCTGTTGTTAACTTGACAACAAATCCATTAAAGCTCCTTTTGTAGCTGTGAATTATTTGCTCCCGTTTGAAATCACTAGACCAACGCACATTTCGAAGGTTAATTTTATTGAAAACCTTCCAGGAAGGAGCTGGTTATCATATCTAATTGTAGTTGGCCTTCTGTCTTTCTTCTATACGGTTTCAAAAGAGTTCAATCGTGACATTAAACCCTCTAATTACTTTATAATTTTATTTTTATTTAATTTTTATAATACAAAATCAAGAGTATTATTATACAAATATATATATATATATAATTTATTATATTTTATAAACTAAACGATGATATCTAATTAATAAAAAAACTTGTACTTATGGGACCCATTGATTAAAAGGCACACACTGTTACCAAAACAATGCCAAATTTAACTCCACCATCAATTTGTAATCTCCAAAGAAGCTTGTCAAGAGCAACAGAACAATCTCAAATACAACAACAGAGCAAAAAAACATGGAGGATGTGAAATATTGATGGGTCTAATGTGGCTACTTAGGGGTTTGAAGGGCTGGGTTGCAGAAAAGTTAAGAAGTGAGAAAGAGACAAAGAAAAAGAAAAGGAAAAAAAAAGGCAGAGAAAGGATTGTTAGGGTGTATCTGAAATTTTTAAGGTAGATAGTACAGTAGAAAATGGATCTTCTGATTTAAAGTATATTTTTTTAAGAATTAAAAAACAAGAAAAGGATAGATGTAAAATTTATTTTTTTAAAAACAAAAAAATAAGAAAAAGATAGATATAAATTAAAAAAATTAATAATAAAAATAGAATTTACAAAATATATTTTATTATAAACTAAAAATAAAATAAAATATTATTAAAATTAAAAATAATAAAAACAAACAATTAAGAAGATAAATATGAAATTAAAAATAAAAAATATAATGAATAAAAAAAATTTATAAAATATATTTAAATATAAATTAAAAATATGATAGAAAATTATAAAAGTTTAAAATCATATAATAAATGCTTCAAATTATTTGGGATGGGGTGAGGATGGATTTGGAATCGTAATTTTAGAGGTAAAAATTAGAAGATGAAATAATAAAGAGAAAAATTAATAAAAAACAAAATTTTTATATTAAATTTGAATATGAAATGAAAAAATGAAAAAAGAAATTAAAAAAAAAAAAGGAAGCTGAGAGGTCGAAATCAAAGCAAGAAGAGAGGACAAAGAGAAAGTGGATGGGGGAGAAACCGAGACAAGGGGGAAAGAAAAGTGGGGAAGAAAAAGTGAGAAAAGAAAAAAAGAAGTGGGGGGAGAAAAAGAGGGACGGAGAAAGGAAAAAAAAATAAATAAATAAGGAAGAAAAAGGAAAAATGAAAGGAAAGAAAAATATTTTATGCTCTTAATTTAACTTTTTTATCATTCAACCAATAATTTACTTATTTAAAATAGTAAATCAATAACTCAATACTTTTATTTATTTAGTAATCGATTGGTTCCATTTTAAAAGTACTAGGTGTAAGTGAATACTTTTTGACTCCAGTACTTTTCTAAATAGAATAATTTTCAAACTTTAATACCTTATGTATTCTAAAATGGGCAATTAAAATATAATGCTAACGTCAAGTAACCCAACGAATGATGCCTAAGGATTCTTTTGGGTTGAAGGATAGATAAAGTAGTCATCCATCATAACTTGTGACAAAAGTCAATTTAGGTATGAAGAATTTGGGCAACAAGAATTGACTTAGTTATATAGACTCTAATGCTATATATTAAAGAACTAATTAAACTATTCACCAAAAAGAAAAAAAAAATTTATTAAACTTAAACTTGAGTTATTGGATTAAATTCATGCACGAATTTGATATATCTTTATCATAATACAGAAGGGAGAATAAATAATGTCAAACCTGCCAAGGACTTTTCGGGCCATGTTCATGTGAAGAGAAGGTATTGATGTGGAATCCATGTCCTTAGGATGATCACCCATGTATACGATGTAGGTCTGCATTTAGAAAATGATATCAGTAAGTTAACGAAGGGTGAAAAGAAATTCATGCACCATCATTGTCTTAGCTATTAGCTGAAAGTAAAGCTCAAAAGAAAGATATATACCAAGAACATGCCTCAAAACTGAAACGAAAGCAGAGGTAAATATTGACAAGGAGATATGCCTAGATATTTTACCTTCCGATCGTCGCTGCAATATGTCTGAGAAATCATAAAATTGCAGTAAAGAGTGAGGAAGAGGAGGAGACATGGATGTATTGAGGCCATCTTCGTGGTGGAAAAGCTTTAAGGAGGACTTGGATATGCTATGCCAATTCCACCAAAGGATATTTATAATTGAAGTGGGGATACTTTGAGTTTTTTAATTTTTTTAAAATGGTAAGTTTGCTTCTTAACTTTTAAGTCGGCTCTTTTATAATTATAATTAAAATAATTTAATTATTTTATAAATATAGTTGATTCAATTTAGTCATTCTATCAATATAACTAAAAAATTTTATTTGCTCACCCATTAGATTTTTATATAATGGATGGAGAGAAAGAATGTATTGGAAGCGAGATAAAAAAGAAAACTCAACGTCCCTTGAGCTATTTCGTTCTTTTAACATATGCATATTTTTAATTGAATAGAAAATATAACTGTTGTAATTATATTATAATTTTTTTCTTACACACCATTATTATTTCAGAAGACAAATTTTATATATAATTTTATACTTTTTACATTTTTATTTGTTTCAATTTATTTATATACAGTGTGCACATGCATTCCCATGTCTTGTTAACACGTGACATTTACTTTTGCGCTGGAACAGTCGCTCTGCTCTGCACCACTCATTTCCCAAATTCGTGGATCGGGTTTCCCACGCGCAATGATATCCCCACATTTTTATGTTTATGTTTCTTTTATATTGATAAATAAAAATAAATAAATAGTATGAAATATAAAAAATAAAAAAATAGTAAAATAATTTTACTATATCAAATAACATAAAAAAATGTAAATATAAATTATAAATATATCATTAATCGTTTTTCAAGGCTAACTACAAAAGCAGGGTATAAAATATGTCTGGGAGAGGAATAATTTTTAAAAATTATAAAGTTAACAAAATATAAGATTTATAAATTAATTTTAAAATAACATAAAATAAAAATATTAAACTAAAAGTTAAGAAATACACAAATTTTAAATACCGGCATCATTGTGTCTTGAAAAACAAGGAGAAACAAGTTTTTCTTGCATTTAGATTTAGATTTAGATTTTTTTATTTTAATAATGTTTATTTATTATTAAATTTCCATTATATATATTTATAATTTTAATTTATTATTATTTTTAATTTTATATCTATTTTTTATAATACTCACAACTCTAAAAAAGTAAAAGCTGCAGATCCACCTTTGTCAATTATTCATGAAAATGATTATGATAGGAGGCGACAGGAGACCTCTACTCCATTCCATTTCGTACCTGTAGCTTTAATAATTGCATAGTATGACGTCAGGCTTAGGCGCGCTGCTGATCATTTCTGTTACGTCAAAAAGAAGAAGACAAAAATAACCTCATTTACTTATTCCCTAGCAAAAGAAAAAAAAAAAAAAAAAACCTCATTTACATTTGTAATTTTTTGTGTCCTTTCTCTTACTAATATTTATTTTTCAGTGTAGTTATCTTCCATTTTAATTGAACATATTCACTCTTTTTTCTGATTTAAGCTGCAATTATTTGTGTGTTCACTTAATGAATGTTTATTAAGATTGAATTTTAAATTATTATTTTCAAAATATTATAAATTCATTATTTCAATTTAAATTTGTATATATTATTTTTCATTTTTGTGTTTATTGAAATTTAAATGAAAAAATAATATTAGGTGATAGTAGTATTAAATTATTTATTTTTTAGTTCTTAATAATTTAAAAAGGATAAGTCTGTATGTAGGTGTTTTAATTTATTTATTTATGAGTAAATTAAAATTTATGGAGATTTTTTTAAATAATATTAAATTTTATTTTATTTAAAATTTATACTTTATCTCAATTTAATTATATTAATTAACTTTTATGTAAGAATTTTAATGAAATATTCTTTTTTAAATGATTTAATACAATTGTTACATATATTTTTAAAATTTACACTAAAAAATAAAAAAATGAATTATAAAGATATCAGATAACTAATATTTATCATAAAAAATATTAAAATTTTTTTTATTATAAAGCATCAATTAAATTACAGTTAATTTAATATGTTTAATTTATCTATTTAAAATTCATTACTCTAAAATCTAAAACAATATTCTAAAATTTAACATCTTAAATTCAAAATATTAAATTCAAAACCTAAACTATAAATATGATATGACATTAAATATTAAATTTTAAAATCTTAAATACTTAACCTTTAATAAAAAACTTAAAATCCCAAAATATAAAATCATAAACCATAAATACAATATGACATAAAACCCTTATCTACAAATCCTAAATCATAAACAATAAATCCAAAATTATAAATTTTAAATAAAATTTAAATCCTAAACTTTAAACTATAAATTAATAAATCCTAAATACTTAAACTTAATAAGGTTTAGTGTTTTAGATTTTAAAATTTTAGGAGTTTAGAATTCTAAATTTTAGTATTTAACATTTAACATCATGTTTACAATTAAGATTTTGAGTTTTAAACTTTAGGATTTAGGATTTGAGGTGTAAGATTTACGAGAATTTCTTTCAGAGTTTAGGGTTTAATATACTATTACACTTAGGATTTTGGGTTTAGAATTTTTATATTTATGGATTTAAATTTAATATTTTATGATTTAAGGTTTTAATATATAGAGTTTAGGATATAGTGTTTTAGATTTTAGAGTTTAATATAATATTATGTTTAGAGTTTTAAGTTTTAAGATTTAGAATTTTATATTTTAAAATTTAAGATTTTATGAACTTTGACCTCAAATAAATTAAATAATTATATATATATATATATTAAATAGATGATTATTCAGTTAATCCTATATAATAAAAAGCCTTTTAATGATCTTTAAGCATAAATATTAGTACATGAGATTTTTATAATTATTTTTTCTTAATTTTTTAAGTTTATTTTTCATAAATATATAAAGAAAATAATGTCAAATTAATTAAAATAAGAATATTTTATTAAGATTCTTTTTTCAAAAGTTAGTTAACATAGTCAAATTAGATTAAAGTATAGCTTTTGAACAAAAAGAATTTAGTATTATAGATACTTAATTTTGTTTAAACTCTAAAAAATTAAAGTGAATTCATATATAGGTTCTAAAATTATCTTATTTAAATATATTTTATTAAAAATTAATTGGATGAGAATAAAAAATTATAAGATATTTTTGAATCTCATATGTTAATAATATCATCTTTTAAAATTAAAAATAAAAAAAAAAGAAAGCGAAAAATAGAAGAAAAGGGGGAAAATGTCGACCATAAAAGAGATTGATTTGGGAGGAGAGAAGAAAAAAGGATAAAGAGGAAGAGAAGGAGAGCAAAAGAACAAGGGGAAAACCGTGAATAAAAGAGAGAAGAAGAAAAAGGGAGGAGGAGAAGGAGAGCAAAAGGACAAGGGGAAAACTGTGAAGAAAAGAGAGAAGAAGAAAAAACAGGAGAGGAGAAGAAGAAAAAAGAGAGAAAGAGAAAGGGAAGAGAAGAGAGGAGGGGAAGAAGGGAGACTGGGCCAAGGAAGCAAGAGGCAAATGGAGGAGCCATGGAGGTAATTGGCCAGGGTGAGAAAGAAGCAAAAAACAAAAAGACCAAGAAAGATTTGAGAGAAAATGAGTGAAGGCTAAAGAGAGAGAGAGCACCATGGAAGAGCAAGGAGAGGGGTGAGAGAGAGAAAATCTAGATCTTCTTCATTCTTTTGGTTTTCTCTTTAACGAGCTCACTACACTGGCATAGAGAAGCTCAACTTAGCCTTTAAAGTGTCATTCGTGTCCAAATTATGCGAGGAATTGCAAATTTTGTTGAAAAAACTGAGAAAGAATCATCTTCGTTCACCTCTTAAAAATCACATTTTCAATCTAAATCTTGAGAAACACACCTTACTATCATGCTTAGGAGATGCCAAAATGTTGGAAATCATGAAGACCACAGCCTAAAACCATTTCATGCATCGCCATGCATTGGGAAGGTGGCAGCACATGGCACTTATAAACCCTAAAGTTGAAAACACCCAATCAATCGCCATGTCAACCCTATCAGCTTAGTTAACATGTCACATCACTAGACATGCCAGCCTTACCAGGATAGTTAGCACGCCACATAATTAGACATGTCACCATTTCATGCCTACTCATCATGCCACGTTAGCACATTAGCAAAGTCAACTACCATGTTAGTGTTAACTATTGACCTGTCTATTGACTTTGACCCGGACCATTTTTCTAGGGTTTTCCTATCTCTTAATTGCAATTTCATCCTCTATTTTGCCATTGAGTACTGTAAATACAAGTTTCATCCATTTTTTTTAATTTTCTCTCATTGTTGGAGATGTAATTTTGTACTTATATCATGTTTTGTTGAATAATTGTATGTTATGATAACTTTGCTTTTAATATTTACACTTTAAACGTTTTATAAGTATGTTGCATTGAAGTATTGATCATTTTGAAATGTCTAAAAGGATCATGGTTTCATCTCGACCAATTTAAGATTTCTTACCGATTGTAATTTCATTTCGATTATTTTAAAATATTCTATCTAATTATAATTTCATCCCATCTATTTAGATTTCGTGTTTTTATTAGTGAGATCCCGATTATGAATAAAGAGTGTTGTCAGTCAACTAGCTATTATTTAACTATCTTGAAAAAAATTGTATCATGAACTTAGTAGTTAACTAGTATAGTTCTATTGATGCATTTAAAAAGATATGCCTTAATTTTCAAAAACCCTAGTTAAGCTAGGCAAATGTTTTAAATCTAGCTAAGCCAAGTACATCATTATTTTTTAATAAACCCTAGTTAAGCTAAGCAACTATTTTTTGTGTTAACTCTGGACGAACCAAGCATTAAATTAATTTTTTCAATGATAATGGTTAAATGCCACTCATTAGCGGTAATAATTCTAGATCATGCTTAATCGTGTGCAAAACTAGTAGTGAGACAATAAAATCAAAAAATAAAATAAATTTACTTTTTTGACAAGACACAAAGTACATTTTTTTTTTAAATCAAAGGCAACAAAACACTAATGGAATACTAAAAGCACACTGTAGGGATGTTAATACTTTCTCTACATATAACCAACTACCGAACTCATTTTTCTATAATGTAGATCATACTCTTTAGTGTCTGATTCACCATTTTAATTTAAGTCGATGGTGACTCATTTTTTATTTCTTTTCCCAAACAACTCATTTCCAAACTCCCATTTTTTTTATCTTTCATGATCATTGCTCTGTGTCGCATGTCAACAAGTGTCATTTAAAAGAACCTCAAGTAGATAAAGTGTAATTCACTCTTTAATTATTTATTATCTTTAATTTAATATTTTGAGTAAATTATACTCACATTCCTTAAAATATTTGAATATGACATTCCTCCCTATTTTGTGTAAAAATTACACTCCATCCCAAATGATCCAATAATATATATAGATGCTAATGGAATATTCTTATGACTTATATTGAATACAATAAATTTATTTTATTTTCACTAAAAAATTGCATCTTATTATAAAAAAAATGTTAACATTGTGCTAGATTTTAACCCTAAACCACATTTTTCTTTGTGATGAACCAAAAACCACATTTATTGTAAAGTGTAGGCTTAAAAAAATGTGGGATTGTAAGGAAAAAGTTTTTTAACATAAATAATGACACATCTTAGAATAAATTTAATAAGATATGTGATTATGAAACTTTTAAATCTACCTTGTGTTCCATTTTAATTTCAAATTTTATCTTAACAACTGAAATTATATTTAAAAGGAAAAAAAAAGTTGTCACTTTTTGTGTTAGACAATCAATAATTAATCTTACTAGACTTTAGTGAAAGAATAAGAAATTATTTAGTTTTGATATTTGTTATTATAATACAATCAATTTTTTAGGAAACTAATATATTCTCAAAATCTATGCAAATTAAGTTGTGGTTATTGATTATTATATAAAACATTTGGTATAATTTTATTTTTTAAATGTAGTTTTAATTGTTAAAATAAATCTTTAAATTTAAATAAAAGAATAGACATATTAAATATTTTCATAATCATATACCTTGCTAAACTCACCCTTAAGATACCCCTCTATTTATATTAGAAACTTTTCTTTTCACAATCATATATATTATTAAGTTCAAACTTACAATAAAATATACTTCTTGATTTAAAATTTAACATCATGTTAATATTTTAATTAATCAAAGTAATTAAGTGAGTTAAAGTGTAATTTTAATTAAATAAAAATATAATAAAATATTATACTCAATATATTTTTTACGAATATTCTGTTACTATCTATATATGTTCCATTAACTAATCTAAGTCATTGGAGTGGTAGATAATTTTTAAATGAAAATAGAATGGAATGTCTTATAAATACTTTGAAAAAGATAAATGCAATTTACTCTTATTTCTTTTCTTTTTTTTTTGGTGATTACAGGGCCATATTATGGGCTAAGGGGAAAAGGGACGGGAAAGGGATCGAACCAAGCAACGGGTTCGGGGGAGTAAGCAGGATGTCATATGAGCCGGCGCTCATTGGCTACTCTTATTTCTTTTATATGCATGCATTGTGAAAAGATGACCCCTCAATAAATTCGTTGACTTCTCAATAAATGCCCCCAAGAAGATGGATATAAGTTATTTTTTTATATGCATACATTATGAAAAGATATGGCCTCCAATAAATTTTTTGACTCCAATCCTGGCAGTTGGTGCCGTAATTGGAAGCACTTTCCCAAAAGATGTGGCATACACATTTGCAACTCCTGCAACTCTTTAGTGCAAAGGATGCCATGCTCATACACTCCCACATAAATTCAACAACGTATGCAGAGGTAAACCTTAGTAGGGATTAAGGGGCTTTTTCTTGAGAGTTTTTTTAGGAGTAACGAAACACATAGCTCACTTTTCATCAAAAGGTCCAAATTCATTTACGCCTGACATTCTCAAGTTAATTGTAGTGTATGTAAGCTTCGGCATTTTAATGGTCTATCCTCTTGTTACTGCAGTTGCTGCCTACATCAAATAATTCATCTCGAATGGTCGCTTATAACAATCAAATCAGCATTAATGATCGCTGATAATTGCTATTTTCTTCAATTATTCCTGCAGCATAGAAAAACTGCTGAATTTATTGGTTCTATTCAATAGACGAAGCATGACCAACTTAACTTGTTGCTCTCCTGTTTATAGCTACCCCTATGAGTGTTGGACTTGGTCTTGAAGCCGAACTTGCATATGGTGATGGGCATATCAACCTATTAAGGCAATCAATCCTGGATTACTATATGGTCAAATCCCATAAATCCTCTACGTTCATGTTAAATGAAAAAAAAAAAAGAAAAAAGTTATTTTGGTGGAGTTAAGTCTAGCCTTGGGGGGGCTCAGTTCAGGTTAGGGTTGCATATCCCAAAATCAAAGGAATCCAACCAATGAATTGCCAAATTCAATGCTAGCTGAGCTACAACATGAAATTGAGGTTGCTCAGGTCAATTATATCTCGGGTGGGTTGCTTCAGTTGCAGAGGAGTCTTTGCAACTGCGGTCGAAGCCAATCCATTTTAGCATGGTGACAACGTGATCATGGAACAACCAAAAGAACTAGATCAGGCTATGAAAGCTTGCTAAACGAAAGCCCCGCACCTTGATTCAATTTCAACCAAACTTTCAAACCTATTCTCGCTCAAAGGAAGATCCCTGATTGCTCACCCTTGGTTCAAGTTCAACACACTTCAAGCCTCCAATGACACCATCACAGTAACATGTAAATCTTGTACCCAATAAATTGGTGAGAGAACAAAGGAGATTAGGAGGAAGAAGAGAAGTTAGGCCTGAGAGAGTCAAACAGAGAGATTGAGATAACTGAGAGTTGAAGCACTTGTAGCCTATAGGATTGATGGAGAGGAGATCAGGAGGAGAGAGCAAGAGAACTGAGGCTTAGCTTTTACTTCGAGCAGACTGGGGAGAGACTGAGGAGAACAGGGGAATGTTTAGAAAACGACATCATTTTGTAGTATAAAAGGCCAAAAAAATATATGGTCAGGTTGGTTCAGGATGCTGTGGCTGTCAAATTAGAACCCAAACCCACTCGAGTAAAGCCATATGAGCTGAATTTCTGCCGTCCCACCCATATACTTGCCCTGTCCTAACCTGTTCCCTCAAAATTAATGGGTTAGACTGAGCTCAACTAGGCTGGGGCGAATTAGCCCACCCCTAGGTGGAGCACATATATGGGCAAAAGCAAGATGAAAGCTACCAATGACATGTTTGTTTATTTAATTTGTTTTTTCCTAATGAATAAATTCCAGTGAAGTAACATGGAGTATTTTGTATCTTAGAATTGTTAAATTAAAGTCGGAAATTTATATGTTCTTTTTATTATTTCGTATGGGTTACTATTCGTTTTTTTTTTTTTTTAAAGAAAATCTTATGATACTTAGCATTCCTTAACGCTAAAGAAATATAAGGAAAGAAAGATCTCTTATAAACCCCACAATTGTTGCACATATTTCAATTATTGATCCCACGCGCGTCTCTTTTAACCCCACTAACAGCACAACCTTAAGTGACAAATATAAAAATTTTACTATAAAAAAACTTGGAAAGCTTTTGAAAACCAAAATAGGATGATTAAAATTTTGCCTAAGATAAGAAGGAATAATAGTTAATTGGCTTGACAAAAGATTAAATTGTCAAATAATTATTTAGTTAATTAATTACTCATTTAGTTAGCTATTTCGAATTGACAACATTTTTCAAAATTTTAAGGATTTTCCCAAATTTATTCTAGTGTTGTTTGTTATCTTGATTAACCATAAATAAACAATTTAGATGAAGATAAGGTCTAAAATATTAAACCAATGTTACGCCACTCACAATTTGGGATTTGGGCGGAGAATGATAATGAAGAAGCTAGTAAAGTTTATTAGATTAAAAATTCCGTCCATTAATTAAATTTTTGCTGGTGATTTTTTATTTCTATGGACAAATATCTTTTTATTATCAAGGAAAAATTTCTTAATAAAAAATATTTTTTAAAAAATTAACCAGGAATGTTATTTCTTGTAAATTATATTTAGTTTTTAAATTAAAATTTTATTGAGTAATTCATAATAAATAATAAAGATAAAGTTGATATCTTTAGTGATGCAATGATATTTATTGTTACTTTGAGATTTTTTATTTAGGACTCGATACGAAATTAGGATCTTTTGTTTTAAATTGGCATGACACTTTTCTAATTATCAAAAAGATAATGAAGATAAAAAAAAAAACTTAAATAACATATAATTAAGACATAAAAATATTTCATCTACTCTAATGTCAATATTTTTTGTTTAAAGAATATCAAAATTTAGCCATTATATCTTAAGTCATCTATCTTAACTTTAAGACACATTAAGTTGTCAAATGTAATGATATATGATGAGGTTCTTGTTACCAACCTCTAAACCAACAAAGAATGCAACAAATGAGAGGGCATGCCTTCACAAGTTGTTAGCACAATCACTGAAAATATATAGCGAGAAACTCAATATTAGAAGGAAAAGTGAGAAAATGAAAAATAGAGAGAAAATCAAATGGTACACTAAAAAGATACAAAGAGGCGGGAGTAGCGGAAATCTCTTGCAAAGGCCTAACACTGCCAATTTTGGCTGGAAAGTGGCCAGAAAATGGGAACGTCATGTCTGCAAGAGAGGGAAGAGTTAGCCATGGGAAGGTGGGGAAATGGGGAAGGGGACAAGAATCATGAGTTCATATCTAACGGATACTAACAGATCCATTTATCGTTAGCCGTTAAATTATTCAGTGTATTTGAATATTTTCATTACCTACTGGTCAATCAGTCAGAAATAAAACTTTCAATTTCATTGGACGCTTGGTGCCCAAATGAAATTGCATCCAAATAATTTTTTGTTTTGAATATTTTTTTAGTGGTCAGTCGGTCAACTATTGGTGGACCCGCCATCACTAATATTTATCAATGGTAAAATTTTTCCGCCAATAGGCAAGCATATTTCAGTCGGTTTACCAAACAATATTTGACCAACAATACAATTATTGATGGGATTAATTTTTTTTCTTTCCAATAATAAATTTGTCAATAATTTTTAATTTTAGTGATGGATCACATTTCGTCAAAATTTTTTGTTAGTAAACTAAAAATTTCTACTAGTATTGTTTTATAATTAATTTTAAAATTTATATGTAATAAAATAAAGTAAGATAAAATGAACGTTATTAAAATTAAAAAACAACAAAATCAGATATTGTTATCATGGAAATTTTATGTATGAAAGATGATAATTACACAAATTAAAAGGTGACAAAATTAAAGCTAATTTGTTTGTGGGTCAAGAGAGTTAAGACAAGTTACATGAAGAGTATCAAAATTATGGCTGTTTGATTACTGTTTTTCTTGGTACATTGATTATTGTTTCTTTTTTTTTTTAGTTTTTTTACATTGATTACTGTTTCTAAAAACTGTTTTTTATTTTTGAAAGGTAAAAATAAATAAAACATTTCACTTTTGTTTTCCAAATAGTTGGTTTCACTGTGGCACTTTGGTAAATAGTTAAATTTATTATTAGCAAAATTATAAATTGAGAAATTTGATTCGATCTCCTTCATCAATTAGAGGGCGTACCGCTACGGTACAACGAGACACATACGTCTAAGGGCACATATATATTGGGGCTCTTCACCAAATCACAGCGAACACTGTAGAGCCATACCCTTTCATTCCGTCTCTCCTCCTTTGTTAAGATCTTGGCAATGGCAACGGCAAAACTAGGTGAACACCAGGGTAGGTTTTGGCCACTTTTGAACTTTTAAAAATTTAAAAATTTATAATTTGCCTTCTCTAAAAGTTTTAAAAAATTTTATATGTTATTTACAATAATTTTAAATATTTTTAAATAAGTTTTCATTTTATTTATTTTATCTAATTTTTTCAATTTTTAAAATAATATTCAAAATTTTAAAAATTTACAAAAGACTCTACCTCTTCTAAATCAGCAACTAAAAAAATTACATAAATAAAAGATTCACTCAAATATCAACACTTTATTAGTTCAAAATGAGTAACTCAACAAGTTATTTAACTTACCCTAAATTTCAATTCAGAGTTCACATATGACACTCTATGCATAAAAATAAATTTCTAAAACTCACCTTAAAATATCATTTTAACTTACTTAAAATCTATTTACTAAACCCACTTTAGCATTGCGCATAAACAAATACACGTAATTTCGGCCCCCTAAAAAAATTCTTAGCTCTGCCACTGGTCGATGGCTCCCAAGAAAGTGCCTTTCCCATGCCATTTATCTTTCTCGGGCAACTGTTTATAGACCTAATCCGCTCTCCAAGTACACTCATCCATCTATTTCTAACAATAGCCATCAATTTCACGGTGAAGGCAGTGGTTGAAGTGCCAGCATCTATAATTACAATGTTGTCATTGGACAAATTGGGGAGGAAGGTTTGAGACGTTGTAGTTCAGCGGACTCTTTTGCTTTGTTGGGAACTTGTTGAGGATTGTTAGGTTATGGTTAGGGTGCAAGAAAAAAAATAATAAAACTTCTAGCTCAATTTTTTTTAAAAAAATCTTTGTTTTCTTGTTTTAAAATTATTTCCGAAATATTCTATATAAGATTTTATTCATGTTTTGTTTTCAAATTGCTTCTACTCTTATTTTATAATACTAATTTAGACAAAGAAAAACTCGTATTTTATAAAATAAAATCTAAGCAGGTTTTATTCATGCTTTGGGGCGTTTTCAAACTGCCCCAAATCTCTATTAGGAATATTAAATGGAAAAGAAAAGGAAAAATATAAAAAACAATCAAGCTTGGCTCTTTTAACATATAATTCTTTTAATGGTATACACTTAATTAAATTACTTTAATATCTATTAATTTTTTAAGTTCCCAATTTGTTTGTATGTTTTAAACGATCTCATGTGAGCTCTACTTATACTGTCAAGAAATTAAACTTGCTTGAACTGGGCCGTAGGATATATACTGTCACAATTCAAAATCTTTTGGGGCGACAAATTTTAGGCTTTTTCACCAGCAAAGAATATAGGCTCACAATACCCAACTTCATTTATACATTTATTTATACTTTTCTTTATTTAACACACGTAGCAGATGATTTATTTGCGAGACAATGCTCCCTAAGCATAAATAACAATGGGGCTCCTAACTTGAAAAGTGCCATCATCCCATACCAAAGAAGCAGACAATTGTGGTGCATTCAGAAGCCCTTCGATTGAGACTGAGAATGACTTCTTTTCCCCCTTAGATTTGAAGGACAAAATACTTGGGTGCACTTGAATATTTATTAAAGACGGAGCGCTCACGATAACTTTGTAGGTAGATGTTGCTGGTCCAACATTTGTAACAATTCTATGAAAAATATGATTTACAATTGTGTGGTTTGTGAAAAGTGCAAACGATGGGAGATTAAGGTCCCAAACACTTTCTTTGTCAACTTGAGTGCAAGTACTTTTATCTTTAGTAAGGATTTGGAGTTTCTTAATATCATAGCCCTCTCTGCACAAGAATTTCACATAATCTGCTTCACTAGCATCATATACTAAACCAGGTTTCACTGCCTTTTTGGGATTAAGCTGCCCAGCACCGTATGCAAATTCAGCTTCAAAATTAAGATCAGAACTCATTGGAGTAGCTGTAGATAGCAAAGCATCAAAGATTGTCATACTTTTCTGATTAGAAGAAACATTTGGGCAACATCAAATTATGAGGGCCGCTATTTGCAAAAACAAACTTTTCATATATAATCTTTTCTTTTAAGCCACTTAATAACAATTGGATACAAGTAGACTAAATTACACTTGCCCCCACTAAAATTTTTAAATATAATACTCTATCCTGTGTTCATTAAAAAATTGCACTCAACATCAATTATCTATATTAACTAACCGAATTTAGATAAATATGAATATTCACAAATATCTTATTCAGTGTAACACAATTTTTAATCTAAAATTGTACTTCATTTCAATTGACCACTTATTTGACCTTATATCTGAAATGTCAAAATAATGCTAGATGTTAACCTAAAACTATATTTACAGTCTTTCTATTATTATATAATTCTCATTTTACATAATTTAAACTATAAAATTTATTTTATAAGACTCACAAAAATCAATAGCCCTACAAGCCATGGCAAACGAAGCACCCCCACTTTTAAAGTAAATTTAGTTACATGTGTGATTGTAAGGAGAAAAATCTGTTTAGCATAAAAATAGAGATATCTTGGAAGTAAGTTTAGCTATAGCTATGTAATTCTTAAAATATGTAATTTGCCTCTTGCTTTACTACAATGTAAAGTTTCATTTTAACTAGAATTACATTTAAAAGGGAAAATTTGCTGGTTGTATCAAATGATCAACAACTTTAATAGAAGAAAGTGTAAGAATAAGAAGCTACTTAGCTTTAATATTTATATCATATAAAATAAAAGTTATAATTTCAAATTCTTTGCAAATCATAGTTTAATATGTGATTATTGTGTATATTCCATCCACATATTCATATGTTTGGTTAGTTCAAGAGGTTTAAGTAATTTACTTTATCTTTTATGAAGTTCTAAGCTTGTGTATTATTGGTATTGTTATTCCCACAAATAAAATTATACTAAATCTTTATTTAAAAAAAAATTTAAACCATTAAATTATTTTGAACCATGGGCCATATAGATCCAATTGATCTTCTTTAAGTTTGTGATAACTTAGTAGCAACCCGTTTATAGGAATAAATTTTTTTGTGTATGCCATATGCTTGGGTGATTTTTTAAGGAACTAATCATCTTAGAAGTTTAAATTGTTACCTATAAGTGATTTTTAATTTAACATGTCCCCTAACACTAAAGTTCAAGCTTAAAGTGATCACAAAGCATAAACCCATTTAACTTTAATGAGATGAAATTTAATTTAATTATATAAAATTAGGTGACAACAATCAAATTTTTAACTATTTGGTCAACTTATCAACTTAACTTCGATGTTGTGTTAAGAAACGAATCCTAACCCACTCCTAAATTATCACTATTCCAAAAGCAACCCTAATGTGTTTTTATATTATGAAAATAAAAGACAATAGTAACCTGTGGTCATAAGTGCAGACTTAATTGCTGAAGGCGACCAATTGGGATAAAATGATTTGACATAGGCTGCCGCAGCAGCAGCATGAGGGCAAGCCATTGAAGTGCCAGAGAATATATTGTATTTAGTTACTCTCTTATCACCTTTAACCGTTGAAAGAGGGGAGAAAGGAGTCCACGCGGCTATAATTTCGAGTCCTGGAGCGGCCAAATCAGGCTGCAAAACAAATTTAAAACAGAGAAAAACTTGCAATTAGCATTTGACCTTGAAGAGGAATCATTAAAATGGATTTGGAGCTCTTGATTTGCAAAATTATTCTAGCTGTGTATAAGTCACGTACCTTGAGAATGTTAGGGGAAAATGGATTTGGACCTCTTGATGAAAATGAAGGTATGTAAGGGGATAAGGAATCCTTGCCTTCTTTAGTCTTAGCTATAGTAGCTGTTGGATTACTGTGATTATTGGCAGCACATAAAAGAAAGAAAAATTAGTGATTGAAGTTAATTAAAATAATAAATGGCACATTTTTATTTTGAAGTCAGATTAAAACCTTGTCGAGTTTATGTAGTTGAACAGGAGTACGCCGTCCTGCAAACTAATGTGAGTTGCAGGCACGGCAAATGCAGCTGGAAGATCTTTCGGGATAAGGCTTCTAAATATAATGCCAACTGCTCCCAAAGGAATTCCCACCTTTTCAGGAGATGAGTAGCGATCGCACAGAACAATCTTTCCCTTCACCACTTTTTCATCCAAGGAGTTTTGATGGCATAGCCTAAGCAATAGGAAAAAAAGCAGGAAAGAAAATTATTTTTTCCAATTTCTTTTACTTTTAAATAAAACCATAGAAATACTTGCAAATTGATACCTGGATATGGACTTATTATATCCACCAGCAATGTTAACTGCATTTGGAGCATAAATCAATGGATATGTCTTATTTTTTAAATCAAATGTATT
Source organism: Dicorynia guianensis (assembly GCA_037013595.1). Classification (NCBI taxonomy): domain Eukaryota; kingdom Viridiplantae; phylum Streptophyta; class Magnoliopsida; order Fabales; family Fabaceae; genus Dicorynia; species Dicorynia guianensis. Next base: position 13,386,723 of record JASUAB010000002.1, on the reverse strand, counting down.
AATAGAAGATCCCTGTAAAAAAGAGACAAACTCGTCCTTAATTTAGAATAAGTGTTGATTTGTCATAATAATTGCCAAAAGCATCGTATGTGTTTGCATATACACGCTTTCATATATGTAGCCAATCTATATAAAAATATTTTTGTTTTTTTTTGAGTAAATGACATTTAAGTCATAAAGTGAACAGTAAAGAGGTCTTCTATTATAAACGTAAATGGCATTACCTCAAAAACCATTCCATTGCCCAACTGAACTTTGGTGGACAACTTTATGTCAATAGAGCTTGCAGCCACAGAGAGTAACCACGGAGCTAATGTTTCTATGGTGGAAGAAAATGGGCCTTCATTTCCGGCAGAATTTGATGTTAATATACCTTTTTTCATTGCATGAAAAGCTCCTATTGCATTTGGATCCTCAAAATACTTAAGAGGAGTGTCGAATCCAACAGAAAGGGTTATTATGTCGACGCCATCGGCAACTGCATCATCAAATGCCGCAAGGATATCAGCAGAACTACAGCCATCAGTCCAACAGACTTTGTAGACTGCAATACGAGCGGATGGAACTCCTCCTCTGGCTGTCCCTGACCTAAGGCCTTGTAGACTCGCAGTGCTAACCAAATTTCCAGCTGCTATGGAAGCACAGTGAGTTCCATGGCCAACAACATCTATTGGTGATTTGAATTCGTCTTTGGGATATTCACCATGAAGTCGATAATATCTTGCTCCAACTATTTTGCTGCATACACATAGACATAATTAATATTATATGTAAGTGATGTGAGGTAAAAAATGTATGAGTGAAGATATGATATTGACTTATTGCAGGTAATGTTTTGGCAAGCTCCCTTCCATTTTTTGGGTGGCAGACCGAATCTTTTGTCGTTGAAACTCTTGGACTCTGGTGTTATTCCTGAATCAATTACTCCAATGATCAAGTCATTCTCTGCTCTTGTTCTTTCAACTTGCTGGGGAAATCCCAAAAAATCCCATGACCTTGTTGTATGGAGCTTGTTCATTTTGTTTGGAAAAACAGAGACAATGTCATCCATTTCTTAGCAAATATTAAAGCAATGTCAGTTTGTTCTTCATCCATGTAGAGAAATGGAATGTAGTATAATGGTTGGTAGAGAAGTGAGAACAAGGTACCTGCCATTATTTCCGCCTCTTCTTTTGTTAACTTGACAACAAATCCATTAAAGCTCCTTTTGTAGCTGTGAATTATTTGCTCCCGTTTGAAATCACTAGACCAACGCACATTTCGAAGGTTAATTTTATTGAAAACCTTCCAGGAAGGAGCTGGTTATCATATCTAATTGTAGTTGGCCTTCTGTCTTTCTTCTATACGGTTTCAAAAGAGTTCAATCGTGACATTAAACCCTCTAATTACTTTGTAATTTTATTTTTATTTAATTTTTACAAAATCAAGAATATTATTATATAAAAAAAAAATTTAATTTATTATGTTTTATAAACTAAACAATGATATCTAATGAATAAAAAAACTTGTACTTATGGGACCCATTGATTAAAAGGCACACACTGTTACCAAAACAATGCCAAATTTAACTCCACCATCAATTTGTAATCTCCAAAGAAGCTTGTCAAGAGCAACAGAACAATCTCAAACACCACAACAGAGCAAAAAAACATGGAGGATGTGAAATATTGATGGGTCTAATGTGGCTAATTAGGGGTTTGAAGGGCTGGGTTGCAGAAAAGTTAAGAAGTGAGAAAGAGACAAAGAAAAAGAAAAGGAAAAAAAAAAAAAGGCAGAGAAAGGGTTGTTAGGATGTATCTGAAATTTTTAAGGTAGATAGTATAGTAGAAATGGATCTTCTGATTTAAAGAATATCTTTTTTTAAGAATTAAAAAATAAGAAAAGGATAGATATAAAATTTATTTTTTTAAAAACAAAAAAATAAGAAAAAGATAGATATAAATTAAAAAAATTAATAATAAAAATAGAATTTACAAAATATATTTTATTATAAACTAAAAAGAAAATAAATATTATTAAAATTAAAAATAGTAAAAACAAACAATTAAGAAGATAAATATGAAATTAAAAATAAAAAATATAATGAATAAAAAATAAAATTTATAAAATTTATTTAATATAAATTAAAAATGATAGAAAATTATAAAAGTTTAAAATAATATTAAAAAATGCTTCAAATTATTTGGGATGGGGTGAGGATGAATTTGGAATCGTAATTTTAGAGGTAAAAATTAGAAGATGAAATAATAAAGAGAAAAATTAATAAAAAATAAAATTTTTATATTAAATTTGAATATGAAATGAAAAAATGAAAAAAGAAATTAAAAAAATAAAGAAGCTGAGAGGTCGAAATCAAAGCAAGAAGAGAGGACAAAGAGAAAGTGGGTGGGGCAGAAACCGAGACAAGGGGTAAAGAAAAGTGGGGAAGAAAAAGTGAGAAAAGAAAGAAAGAAGTGGTGGGAGAAAAAGAGGAATGGAGTAAGCAAAAAAAGAAAAATAAGGAAAAAATAAAGGAAAGAAAAATATTTTATGCTTTTAATTTAACTTGTTTATCATTCAACCAATAATTTACTTATTTAAAATAGTAAATCAATAACTCAATACTTTTATTTATTTAGTAATCGATTGGTTCCATTTTAAAGTACTAGGTTTAAGTGAATACTTTTTGACTCCCGTACTTTTCTAAATAGAAAAATTTTCAAACTTTAATACCTTATGTATTCTAAAATGGACAATTAAAATATAATGCTAATGTCAAGCAACCCAACGAATGATGCCTAAGGATTCTTTTGGGTTGAAGGATAGATAAAGTAGTGATCCATCATAACTTGTGATAAAAGTCAATTTAGGTATGAAGAATTTAGGCAACAAGAATTGACTTAGTTATATAGACTCTAATGCTATATATTAAAGAACTAAGTAAACTATTCACCAAAAAGAAAAAAAAAATTTATTAAACTTAAACTTGAGTTATTGGATTAAAGTCATGCACGAATTTGATATATCTTTATCATAATACAGAAGGGAGAATAAATAATGTCAAACCTGCCAAGGACTTTTCGGGCCATGTTCATGTGAAGAGAAGGTATTGATGTGGAATCCATGTCCTTAGGATGATCACCCATGTATACGATGTAGGTCTGCATTTAGAAAATGATATCAGTAAGTTAACGAAAGGTGAAAAGAAATTCATGCACCATCATTCTCTTAGCTATTAGCTGAAAGTAAAGCTCAAAAGAAAGATATATACCAAGAACATGCCTCAAAACTGAAACGAGAGGAGAGGTAAATATTGACAAGGAGATATGCCTAGATATTTTACCTTCCGATCGTCGCTGCAATATGTCTGAGAAATTATAAAATTGCAGTAAAGAGTGAGGAAGAGGAGGAGACATGGATGTATTGAGGCCATCTTCGTGGTGGAAAAGCTTTAAGGAGGACTTGGATATGCTATGCCAATTCCACCAAAGGATATTTATAATTGAAGTAGAGATACTTTTAGTTTTTTTATTTTTTTTAAAATAGTAAGTTAGTCTCTTAATTTTTAAGTTGAGTAATTTATCTCTTTTATAATTATAATTAACATAATTTAGTCCTTCTATGAATATAGTTAGTTCAATTTAATCATTCTATCAGTATAATTGAAAAAATTTAGTTGCTCACTTATTAGAGATTTTTTTTTAATATGATAAAATTAATAGATTGTGATCTATAATTTATTTTTTCTTTAAAAATTTTAATACTTTTTATTTAGATTAAATTATTTTAATTATAATTGTAAGGGATTAAATCACTTCACTTAAAAGTTAAAGGACTAATTTATTTTTTAAAAAAAAGCAACAAAATCAAAAGTGTTCTTACTTTATTTATAATTAGAGTAAATTACTCCCACACTCCTCCATTTTGTTTATATTACACAAATTTTCTTATCTATGTTGAAAACTTACATAAACCTCTCTTCAAATAGAAAAATTTATAATTACTCTTTAATGTAAGTAATTTCTTTTAGTATAAATCTTAATATTAAGTTACTAGAAATTTTGTAGTTCTAATATATAAAGACATAAGCGAATTCTATTAAGAAATTAAAAATAGTTAAAATTTGTGGTAATAAAGTCCCATCAAAAAGTTTAAATATATGCATTATCTATCTATATACAAATAAAATATGTTTAACTCAATCTAAAAGACTCAATTTTATTAAGTAAAAAACCAATAACTAATTTATATGTGGGAGATTTATGAAAGTCTTTAAAAACTGATATGTGTAAGTTTTTGATATTTCTTAAAGAAAGCTTGTGTCTATTTTCAAAATAAAAGGAATATTTATGTAATGAAAATAAAATACATAGAAAGTAAAATAATTTACTCTTATAATAATAATAATAATGGAAAATAAAATAAAATATATTAATTCAATAAAATAGAAAAAAGTAATTTATATGAGAGGGATATATGAAAGTTTTTAAAAAATTGAAATCAGATTTTTTTAATTCTATACACTTTCTTTTTTTTCCTTTTTTATTTAAAATTTTTTATATATATAAACAGTATATGCATTTAACATTTTATTAATAATACTTATGTTAATAGATAAGAAAGGTCGTGTCTATATTTTACTAATAATACTTTCGCTAATAGATAAGGAAGGACATGTCTATATTTTCCTATTAATACTTATGCCAATGGACAAGAAAGGTCATGTCTAACATCACAGAGGGGGAAAAAGGTTCACGCTAATGGATAAAAAGCGTCTCATCTAATGGCCCTAAACATTCTTGTTTGTGACACTTTTGTGGCAGCGGAGGCCATCGATCAAAAGTCTAGTTATCTCAACCTAATAAATATATATATTAAAATTATAATTTTTAAAATTATTATATAATGCCAGTTGAGGCTAGCTTAACTGGTGTAGGTCTTTCCCCCACCCCGACATCCCCCAATTCGATTCCTCAATGTAGTCAAAAAAAAAAAAAAAAACTATTATATAATATGTTAAAAAATATATGAGAAGAGCTATATGAAGTACACGCTTTTATTATTTTCCATCCATCAATCCTTTCTCAAGCACTCTTTTCTAGCGATCAGGATGCATTTTGTTTAGCAAAGGTAGGGGGACGAGCATCATAAAAATCTTTGGTTGCTCTTCTAAAGATAAATAGACAGTATTATTCTTTCTATAATTTTATTTTTATTTAATTTTTATAATATAAATTTATATTATTAAATTATTAAATATAATAAATCAAATTAAGAAAGTTAAAATTTAGCAGCATATATAAAATCACATAAAAAAAACTATAAAAACTAAGGAAATAGTAAATTGTAAAAATTTCCCATAAATAAAATATCTTCATTATTTTGTCCTTGAGAGAAAGAGAATGTTTTTCATTTGGTTTTGGAGTAGAGTGAAAGGACATTAATTATTCTAGTAATCCTATTTCATAAATATAACCTGAATTTTATTAAATATTTGAGAAACACAGAGAAAGGAAAAAGCCGACTTTTAGGTACAATAGTGGGTTCTTTTATTAGATGAGCTTCAAATTATTGTGGCAGACAGCACTACAGATCAAACCAAAAGGAAAAGATATCAAGAGATATGATTTTTGGTTTTTCCTTTTGGATTCAACTTTGAAACATTCCGGTGCATTCTCAATCTATTGCAGTTTTTGGTTTTGGATTTTGGTTGTGCGGTTGCCCTCATTTTGTCAATTATAGTGGTTGCATAGGCCATGAATGTTGAGGTCTTAAGTGTCGCAACGCTGAAACAGAACAGAAATTTAAAAAAGAAAGTAAAAATTAAATTCAATTTGGGAAAAACAATATGTAGTAACGATAAGAAAATGAGGAGATGACATTGGGATTTTTTTTATGGTGTGATCAGTTATCAGAAAAATGATGTGCAAAAACAGAGATAGATTTGAAATTGATTGTAAAAATTTATTTGAATCTATATTAACCTAAAACTATGCTATTAAATCAATATTTAAAATCTAGAATTTAAGATACTTACATTTTGATTTCATGACTGCAACTTAATTTTATACACAAACTCATTTTGCATAATCCCTAAAAAAGAGATCCAAGCATGTGCAACAACAATCTAAAAACAATTCAATGTGCAGACACACAAACGCACTAAGTTATTGAGTCTTCTTCTTTTCCTTGTCCCACTTTATGTTGAGATTTACGGGTTAAGTTTTTCTAATTTTAGGATTTAGGTTTTATTATTTACTATTTAAGCATTTAAGATTTAAATATATGATTTCAGATTTTTTAAGATTTGAGATTTAAAAAATTTTTCATTTTAGTTAGGTTTTAGAGTTTATGATTGAAATCTTCTAAAATAAAAAATATATTTTATAAAATAAAATATAATAAATATTAATAAAAAAATTAATGATGTAGATTATTATAAATTTATAAATTATTATTTATTTATTTATATTTTATAATAATTTTTATCATTAATTTTTAATAAATAATTATCCACTTATGCTTTATAGTACACTCCTCACTTTAAAAAATTTAAATTTATGAATTTATGATTTTAAATTTTAAATAAAAGATTTTAAGTTTTAAAATTTAAAATTTAAAATTTTAAACTTACACTTCTATAATTGATTATTTTATAAATAAAATTATTTATTATAATTACTATTTGTGGTTTGAATTAGTGGAACTATATTAAATTGATAAAATTTAGATATTGAAAGAATTAAATTGACGTAATTAAAATAAAGAGAATAAAATTGAATTAATTAGGATATTAGATAGATTAAATTAAAGTAATTAAAATAAGAAAAATATGTAATAATTTAAATATTAAAAGGCTTTTTTAACAGAAAAATCATAAATTACTTAACATATATTTAAAGAAAAAAACTTTTGATATTATTACAAGCAAATGTACACGTGCGTCTAATAAATGTTACGGTTGCTCAATTGAACTTTTTTTTACTAGAAAGACATATACTTGACGTGAGTAATGTTAGGCTTATATTGAGAATGCATACCTTTTTAATAATTTTTAATTTTTTTTTAAAAAGATAATAGATAAATAGTGCATTAATAAATATTACAGTTGTTCAATTAAATTTTTTCTTACTAGAAAAACATATATTTTAAATAATGCTAGGTTTATGTTGAAAAAATATATATTTTTTAAATTTTTTAAATTGTTTTTAAAAAAATAATATTTTTTAAATTTTCTTTTAAAAATATTAAAAACATATATATTTCAACATAAATATAACAACACTCTACTTACGTAGCTACAGCTGTGCACACAACTAAGGAATATGCCGATAAAGCCTTCCCAGTAATTTTCTTCTTTTTTTTTTTTTTCTATGATTACATCACAACATATTGTTTTCTCTGATAAGCCATAGGCCTTGCCCTGTTTAAGAGCAAAAATTGAACCTTTACTTACTGGAAAAAATAGATGCCTTCCCCCTTTGCTTTAGAATTTTTGCTCTCCCTTTTGTCTTTTCCATAAATTACTTTATACAACTTCTTTTCTTTCTCACATTTAACTTCACATCCTGTCCTCACCCCATTATTGTAAAACCAGATTTCCTGTCTTACATCAGTTAGATTTAGATCTTTAAAAATTTTTTTGATTATAATAACTTCAGAAAAAATAGATTGCTTCCTGCTTGTAAATTTTATTTTTTATTAATTTTTAACTTTTTTAATTTATTTATCACTTTTTTACTAAGTCTTCTAATTTTGAACATTAAAGTTTCACGTTTGTTTAATGATTAATGGAGGTTTTGGTCAGTAGTGGCTATGTCCTACGTTAGTGAAATGCAATACTTGATACGTCACCAAACCAATAAAATTTGTACACATATGTAGCTATAGTTGACACGAGAAACACGAGAAACGTACCGATAACTCATTCATCTGAAAACTTCTTTATGACCAACTTTATTCGCCCTTTTTTCGTCCATTTCGTCAAAAGTTGTTTTCTTCTTTTTGTTTTTTTTTTTAGTATTGTAAACAACTTTCTTCACCCTTTCGGCCATGAGGAGCTAACATAGGCCCACATTCATTTGAGTCTTGATATTTTTAGGTCGTTATAAATAATATTTAATTATATTCTTAAAATTTAAATAATAAAAATACATTTTAATTAAAATAAAAAATATAAATTTAACCACATTAAAAATATAATTAAATATACAGACAAAAATACGTTAAGTACATCATTAATACATTCAGAAGTGCACTTTGCCCTGCATCCTTGCTCCATCTACTTCATTACGCGTTGAATCCACTGACACGGCATCTATGATTACTATGATCATTATATTCCCATTTACAGCCTGAGCTAAATTGTTTAAACATAAAACGAAACCGAAGAATGAGAGGTTGGTTGGAAGCTTGTTATGTCTTAAATTATTTTGAAATAGGTTTTATGTCTTAAAAGGTTATTTTTGAAATCAGAATCGTATTTAAATGGGTAAGAAAATAAAATAAAAAGAGAAAAATTAAAGAAAATAAAATATATAAATGCATAATAAATTAGAAAAATAATAAATAAGTATGGAAATATATGTTAAAATGAAAATAAAAATAAAATAATAGGATATGGAATACATATTAAATTAGAAAAAAAAATAAAAATAAAAAAGCAAGTGATATTATTATTATTATTATTATTATTACCAATTTTAATCTTGTTTAATGGAAAATTTTAGCGTACCTCCACTTTCTAGTACGGTGCCTTACTTAGAATAACATTGATTATTTGGATCAACTTGGAAGCACCTAAACTAATCCATTGATCCTTTAATGTGTTTAAAGTCATGCCATCGAATGTTCATTTTGTCTTAAGGAGCAATTCTACTTTGCATTAATTTGGGTTTGAATATTTGACAAAATAACAATTCAAATTAAATTTACCTGTTACTGGGAAATATTTGAAGAATTGCAAGTAACAACACCAAGAAGAATCTAACCACAAAAACGGAAGATAAATAAAATATACATGAGTTAGGCAACAAATACAGAATGGTGGAGTCCAAATTCTATGGAAGTTTCTGGTATAGTCATAACATGAAGACAGCTTTGTGTGCTGCAATGAGTTATGTGTCAATAATGTTATTGAAAGAAAAAAGATGAACAAGGGCGGCCATTAATAATATCTTCATGTTTTCAAATGTTGGAATAAGACCTTTGTAATTTCTATCTGGTTGGTAATGGCGACCACGTGGAAAACGAATTCATTCCGCTTCTCTTTTATTTCGAAAGTCTGATGTTCAGCTCCATCACTAAAGGTCCGATTAAATAGGCTTAAGAAAAAAGGATTTTTTTAATGCACTGTTATTTTAAAAAATTATAAAAAATTAATCAATATTATTTTGTATTTAGATGTAGTATTTGAAAATTATTTTTAAGTTAAAAAGTTATTTATTTGTTAAAATAAAACATTTTTTATTTATAAAATTACTAAAAAAACATACATAAATACCCTTTATATAACATTTGAATAAAAAATATTTTTTGTTAATTTTTTTAAAATCTTACGTCTAATATAAATTGAATTTAATAATTTTAAAATGATCCAAGTTTAACAATATGAAATCAATTGTTATACGCCTTTTATTAAATTATTCATCATCTTTTCGAAATGGGGTTCAAAGAAGTATCCTTACAAGCCAAAGTCTTGAAAACTTCTTTCTCTACGTGAATAATGCCACAATTCCTATTTATGTTTTGCTTCCTTTTCTAAGACTTCATTGCAAATAATAATGCCATCATTTAACATTATTTCTTTTTGTTTCATCTTCTGGGTCTTCATTACAAGCTTTTGGCCTTCTCCGGCTCCTGTTTTGGCACGCATCATTAATTCTGTTGCCATCACGTATTTCCTTTAGTCCCTCCCGCTTTGTTTGCTATAGCTTTTCCTTGGAGTCAGTTGCTGCCTTCTACGAGTCAAAGTTTAAACGACTATTTTGATCGAAAGAATTTTCCTTCCCCTGCTCTGCCGATAGAACAACTACTAGCTCCTGTAGAAAATAAAAATACGAAGATACACTAAGAAAACTAAGTTCAGAGAAAATGCTTTCAATCTTACTCATAATGGAGAGAAAGTACCGGCCTTATATAGCCGAGGTATTACATCACGTGGGAATTACTTATATAATAGAAAGTACAGGTGGCATGTATCTAACAAACTCTTGTTGATTCATCATAACTAACATTCCCACGTGTTATTTCACTTTTATCCTTAATTAACATCCCCCCTCAAACTTAAGGTCTCGAAACTGAGTACCTCAAGTTTGAGAAAGATACTGAAACCTCATACTAGGAAGAGGTTTGTGAAGATGTCTGCAGTTTGCTTGAGGGAAGGAAGATGCTGCACACTGATCTGGCCTGAAACTACCTTATAATGAACAAAATGCAAATCAAGCTCAACATGCTTTGTTCTTGCACGGAGCATAGGGGTGGCAGATAAGAGGACAGCACTCAGATTATTACAATAAACAGTGGGTTACTTGAAGGCATGTGAATCTGAGAGAGCAAGGATTGGATCCAGCAAATGTCAACAACAGCATTAGCTAAGCTTCGATACTCGACCTCTGTGCTGGATCCAAAACCAATGGACTACTTCTTGGACGAACAGCTGACAAGGTTTTCTCCTAAAAAGATGCAAAAGCCAAGGTTGACTTGCAATCTGAGGGATCGAAAGCCTAGTCAGCTACGTCACAATAAGCTGTTAAGGTGCTAAAATTAGTATTTTGGAAGTAGAGACCATGACCAACGGCCCTTACCATATATCTTAAGATCCGTTTCATGGGTTGCTGATGAACTTCTAATTGAGTGCTGCAGGAATTGGAAGACTTTGTTCACTGTAAATGATAACTCAAGTCTGGTGAGGGTACCATAAAGCTCCTACCATTTATCGATATAAGGAAGGATCTACGGTAGCTGTGGGGTCCACCCCATGTATGAATGAAGAAAATAGAAGCAGACAACTTTGAAAAGAAGAGAAAGAAGCTAGCTGCAAATGTATGAAAGGAAAGGAGTAATTTTCAACATTGCACCACTTCACTATTCATTTTGCAACTCAAAATTTGCCTATAAATAGAAGGATTCACCAAGCAACAAATGCACAAACAAGAGAAGCAAGAAGCAAAGGGAGAAAATAGAAAAAGGCTCAAGTAGAGAGAATAAGGCTAAAGCCAAGTGTAAGAGGCAAGCCTTGTAAGATAAAAGAGAGTCTGAATAATTCCCAATAGAGTGTGGGTATGGATATACACCAGAAAATATTGGGTGTCATCTCTAGAGGGTCTCACTGAGTGCCATTATAATTTTAATATCACTTGAAAGAGAGTAAAATGTGTTATAAGGATATTTGTAATTATCCTTATTATAGTGGAATATTTTTTCGGAGCTTGTCCTGTGATTTTTCCCTCAATATTGGAGAGTTTTTCACGTTAAATATTTGTGCCTCTTGTATTTATTTTTCTGCTTAAATTTTGTTGTGCATAATTTATTTACACGGTGAGAAAAAGTGATCCTGAGGTACTTTCGCTTTTATCAAGCCTCTAATCCATTTTCCCCAACAAGTGGTATCAGAGCCTGGTTATATTGTTGAAATTTATTTTCTCAGTAATTGCCTGGTTTTACCGCTTAATTTATTTGTTTCACTAAAGGCTGACTTATATCAAATGAAGGTCAATACAAGTAGAATGATTAATTTGAACGGCACCAGCTATCACATATGGAGGGAAAAAATGAAAGATCTCCTTTATGAGAAAAGTTAGCATTTATCAGTGTTTGCTTAAGAAAAGCCTGAATCAAAAACAGATGATCAGTGGGCATTTGAACATGTCCAGGTATACAGTTTTATTTGGCAGTGGGTGGATGACAATGTGCTCAACCACATTAATGATGAGACGAATGTCAAGACGTTATGGGAGAAACTTGAATCTTTGTACACTCGAAAGACCGGCAACAACAAGCTTTTCTTGATTAAGAAAATGATAAAGTTACATTACAAGAAAGATAGCTCTATCTCCGATCATTTAAATGAATTTCAAGGAGTCCTACAACAGTTATCTTCCATGGGTGTAAAGTTTGACGATGAGATTCAAACTCTTTGGCTACTCAGTACTCTACCAGACTCTTGGGAGACATTCAGAATGTCACTTTACAACTCCGCTCCTCATAGCGTAGTGACAATAGAACTTGTTAAAAGCGCTGTTTTAAACGAAGAGATGAGAAAAAGATCTCAAGCTTCATCTTCACAGCTTGATGTTCTTGTCACCGATGATAGGGGAAGAAGCAAAAGTAGAGGTCTGAAAGACAGAAACAAAAGCCAGAGCAAATCCAAGCCAGATCAAAAAATTTAGAGTGTCACTATTGTGGCAAGTTGGGACACTTTAAAAGGCAGTGTTTCAAATAAGAGAAAGACAAAAAAAATGACAACACTGAGGAAGAGAAGAAAGATCAGGTTGCCGCTGCCGAACTTGTCATTGTCTGTACGAGAGGTAATTAATTTTGCCTGTCAAGAAATAAGTTGAGTCGTGGATAGTGGAGCCTTTTTACATGTTATATCAAATAGGGAGCTCTTCTCATCTTATACACCTGATAATTTTGGGGTGTTAAATATGGGTAATAATGATTTTTTAAATGTTGTCGGCATGAGAGATATCCACTTAGAGACCAACAAAGGAACACGGCTGATTCTTAAGGATGTTAGGCATGTGCCTGATATCCATTTCAACTTGATCTCAGTAAGAAAGCTGGATGATGAAGGTTATTACAACACCTTTGGTAATGAGCAATGGAAGCTTACTAAAGGTTCATTGGTTGTGGCTCGGGGAGAGAAGAATCCAAGCTTATATCTAACACAAGCTAAAATTTCAGGTGACTTCATCGACACAATGGATGATGAGAAGACAGCCGAGATATGGCACAGGAGACTTAGTCACATCAGTGAGAAGGGACTCAATTATTTGGCCAGGAAAAACCTACTCCCATGTATAAAGAGTATGAACTTGAAGAAATGTGCTCATTGCATGGCCGGAAAGCAGAACAGAGTTGCCTTCAAGAGTCACTTTCCTTCAAGGTAATCGGATCTGTTAGAATTAGTGCACTTCGATGTTTGTGGTCCCTTGAAAGAAAAGTCCTTTGGCGGTGGATTTTATTTTGTGACATTTATTGATGATCATTCAAGGAAACTTTGAACTTATGTCTTAAAGACCAAAGATCAAGTCCTTGATATTTTTAAACAATTTCATGCATTTGTTGAAAAGGAGACTGAAAAGAAGTTGAAGTGTATTCGCACTGACAATGGTAGTGAGTACTGTGGTCCTTTTGACGAGTATTGCAGAAAGATGGGCATTAAGCATCAGAAAACGCCTCCAAAGACTCCACAGTTAAATGGTCTAATTGACAGGATGAACCGAACATTGCTAGATGAGTCAGATGCTTGTTTTTAGAAGCAAAATTGCCAAAATACTTTTGGGCAGAGGCTTTGCTCACAGCAGTACATGTTATCAATCTATCTCCAGCAGTTGCTCTAAATGGTGACGTACCTAACAAAGTTTGGTATGGTAGAAAAGTCTCTTATGATCACCTACGAGTTTTCGAATGTAAGGCATTTATTCACATTCCGAAGGATGAAAGATCCAAGCTTGATGCTAAGACACGATAGTACATCTTTGTCGGTTATGGTCTTGATGAATTTGGCTACAGGTTATATGACTCAATTGAGAAGAAACTGATTCGAAGTCGGGATGTCGCATTCATTGAAGACCAAACCATTGATGATATAGAAAAAGTTGAAAAGAAAATGTCTGGTGACAACGACAGCTTTGTTGATCTAAACCCAGTTCCTATGGTAACCTTACCTAATCCAGTCAATAATAATACTCAAGGTGAGAAACAGATTAATGACCAACCAAGAACAGATAATACTCCAACAGATAATATTGGAGATGATGATGAAGTTGTTGAGCAGGGGGAGTAACTCCCTCCACCGCCGCTCAGAAGAACACAGAGAGAGTGGCGTTCATCAACTAGGTACTCAAGTTCTGAATATATCCTCCTTACTGATGAGGGGGAGTCAGAAGATTTTGAAGAAGCACAAACTCATAAGGATAAAACCCAGTGGATGATAGCTATGCAGGACGAAATGAATTCCTTACAAAAAAATGATACTTATGAACTCGTGAAACTTTCAGAAGGCAGAAAAGCCTTAAAGAACAAGTGAGTGTTCAAGCTTAAGAAAGATTGTAACAAGCTGGTGAAGTATAAAACTCGTTTAGTCATAAAAAATTTTGGACAAAAGCAAGGAATTGATTTTGATGATATTTTCTCTCCAGTTGTCAAGATTAACTCAATTAGAGCTATATTAGGTTTGACAGCCAGCTTGGATTTAGAGCTTGAACAATTAGATGTGAAAATTACATTTCTTCATGGTAATTTGGAGGAAGAGATCTACATAGTTCAACCAGAAGGGTTTGAAGAGAAAAGGAAGGAATACATGGTCAGTAAATTGAAGAAGAGCCTGTATGGATTAAAGCAGACTACAAGGCAGTGGTATAAGAAATTTGACTCTTTCATGATGAGTCATGGTTATACTAGAACTGATACAGACCATTGTGTATATTTTAAAACATTCCCTGATAACAAATTTATTATTCTCTTGTTATATGTAGATGCCATGTTGATTGTGGGGCAGGATACAAAGATTATTGGTAATCTAAAAAAGAGTTATCAAAGACATTTGACATGAAAGATCTTGGACCAGCAAGGCAAATTCTGGGAATGTAAATTTTACAAGACCGAAAAGTTAGAAAGCAATGGTTGTCACAGAAAAAATATGTGGAGCGAGTCCTAAAAAGATTCAACATGCAAAGTGCTAAGCCAGTTAGCATACCGTTGGCCAATCACTTTACACTCAACAGTTGATACCAAGAATTGTGGGATGCACCCCATGTATAAATGAAGAAAATGAGAGCAGACAACTTTAAAAAGAAGAGAAGGAGGCTAGCTGCAAATGTATGAAAGGAGAGGAGCAACTTTCAACATTGCACCACTTCACTATTCATTTTGCAACTCAAAATTTGCCTATTAATAGAAAGATTCACCAAGCAACAAAAATACAAGCAAGAGAAGGAGAGCCAACAAAGAAAGAGAGAAAGGCTCAAGTGAAGTGAAGAGAGAATAAGGCTAAAGCCAAGTGCAAGAGGCAAGCCTTGAGAGAAATAATTTATTTCTCTGAGAGTGTGAGATAAAAGAGAGTCTGAGTAATTCCCAATAGAGTGTGGGTATGGGTATACAACAGAAAATATTAGGTATCATCTCTAGAGGGTCTCACTGAATGCCACTATAATTTTAATATCACTTGAAAGAAAGTAAAGTGTGTTGTAAGGATATTTGTAATTATCCTTATTATAGTGAAATATTTTCTCGGAGCTTGTCCCGTGGTTTTTCCCTCAATATTGGAGGATTTTTCATGTTAAATATTTGTGCCTCTTGTATTTATTTTTTTGCTTAAATTTTGTTGTGCATAATTTATTTACACAGTAGAAAAAGTGATCCTGAGGTGCTTCCGCTTTTATCAAGCACTTCAGGATTACTTTTTTTCACTGTGCAAATAAATTATGCACGACAAACTTGTTGGAAAAAATGGATTAGAAGTTTGATAAAAGTGAAAGCACCTCAGGATTACTTTTTCTCACTGTATAAATAAATTATGCACAATAAAATTTAAGCAAAAAAATAAATACAAGAGGCATAAATATTTAATGTGAAAAATCCTCTAATATTGAGAAAAAAATCACAGGACAAGTTCCAAGAAAATATTTCACTATAATAAAGATAAATACAAATATCTTTACAACACACTTTACTCTCTTTCAAGTGATACTAAAATTATAATGGCACTCAGTGAGACCCTCTAGATATGACACCTAATATTTTTTGGTGTGTACCCACACCCATACTCTATTGAGAATTACTCAAACTCTCTTTTATTTCACGCTCTCAGAGAAACAAATTATTTCTCTCAAGGCTTGCCTCTTGCACTTTACTTTAACCTTATTCTCTCTTCACTCCACTTGAGTTTTTCTCTCTTTGTTGGCTCTGCTTCTCTTGCTTGTCCATTTGTTGCTTGGTGAATCCTTCTATTTATAGGTAAATTTTGAGTTGTAAAATAAATAGTAAAGTGGTGCAATGTTGAAAACTGCTCCTCTCCTTTCATACATTTGCAGCTAGCCTCCTTCTCTTCTTTTCAAAGTTGTCTGCTCCCATTTTCTTCATTCATACATGGGTAGACCCCACAATTCTCCCCCTCCAGCCCATGAGGAAGGAAAATAGTCTTAGAGACAATCAAATAGAACCCATGCCGGCCATCCTGGCACAAATTTGAAGTTTTTCATGAATTACAACTTTTGTCATCATATCAACAGGATTGTTATTAGTGTGAATCTTTTCAAACTTGAACTGTTGTTCTTCTACTGCTAACCACAACCAATGATATCTCACATCAATGTGCTTTGTACGCGAGTGGTACATTGTATTTTTACTCAAATCTAGAGCACTTTGACTATCACAGTAAATTACAGACCTTTGATGCTTCATTCCCAATTGTTGAAGAAATCTAGTCAACTAAAGTATTTCTTTTCCTGCTTCGGTCATGGCAATGTATTCTGTCTCAGTTGTAGATAAGGCAATACACTCTTGCAATTTGGACTGCCATGACATAGCTCCCCCTGCAAAAGAAAACAAGAATCCTGTAGATTTTCTACTATCCAGGCCTCCTGTCATACTGCATCTGCATAACCCTTCAAAATTGATTTTGACATTCCAAACCATAAGTACATTTTTGAACTGCCTCTGAGATATCTTAAGATCCACTTTACAGCTTTCTAATGATCTTTACCTAGGTTGGAAAGAAACCTGCTGACTACTCCTACTGCGTGAGCAATATCTGGACGGTATAGACCATGGCATACATCAAACTCCCAACTGCAAAGGAGTAAGGAATCTTAGCCATGTCTTCTTTTTCTTCTTCACTAGTGGAACAACTTTTTCTGCTGAGTTTAAAGTTATTGGCCAACGGCGTGCTAACTGGCTTAGCATTTTGCATGTTGAATCTTTTTAAGACCCGCTCCACATACTTTTCCCGTGACAACCATAGCTTTCTAACTTTTCAGTCTCGTAAAATCTGCATTTCCAGAATTTGCCTTGCTAGTCCAAGATATTTCATGTCAAACGCCTTTGACAACTCTTTTTTCAGATCACCAATCATCTTTGTATCCTGCCCCACAATCAACATGTCATCTACATGTAATAAGAGAATAATAAATTTGTTACCAGGGAATGTTTTAAAATATACACAATGGTCTGTATCAGTTCTGATATAACTATGACTCATCATGAAAGAGTCAAATTTCTTATACCACTGCCTTGTAGCCTGCTTTAATCCATACAGGCTCTTCTTCAATTTACAGATCATGTGTTCCTTCCCTTTCTCTTCAAACCTTTCTGATTGAACCATGTAGATCTCTTCCTCTAAATCACCATGAAAAAATTCAGTTTTCACATCTAATTGTTCAAGCTCTAAATCCAAGCTGGCTGTCAAACCTAGTATAGCTCTAATTGAGCTAATCTTGACAACTGGAGAGAAAATTTCATCAAAATTAATTCCTCGCTTTTATTCAAAACCTTTTACAACTAAGCGAGTTTTATACTTCACCAGCTTGTTATAATCTTTCTTAAGCTTGAACACCCACTTGTTCTTTAAGGCTTTTCTGCCTTCTGGAAGTTTCACAAACTCATAAGTATCATTTTTCTGCAAGGAATTCATTTCGTCCTGCATAGCTGTCATGTATTGGGCTTTATCCTTATGAGTTTGTGCTTCTTCAAAATCTTCTGCCTCCCCCTCATCTGTAAGGAGAATATACTTAGAACTTGGATATCTAGTTGATGGACGCCACTCTCTCTATTTTTTCTAAGTGGCAGTGGAGGGAGTTGCTCCCCCTGCTCAATAACTTCATCATCATCTCTAACATTATTTGTTGGAATATTATCTGTTCTTGGTTGGTCATTAATCTGTTTCCCACCTTGAGTATTATTATTGACTGGATCAGGCAAGCTCACCATAGGAATTGGGTTTAGATCAACAAAGCCGTCGTTGTCACCAAACACTTTCTTTTCAACTTTTTCTATATCATCAATGGTTTGGTCTTCAACGAATGTTACATCCCGACTTCGAATCAGTTTCTTCTCAATCGGGTCATATAACCTGTAGCCAAATTCATCAAGACCATAACCGACAAAGATACACTATCGTGTCTTAGCATCAAGCTTGGATCTTTCATCCTTCAGAATGTGAACAAATGCCTTACATTTGAAAACTTATAAATGATCATAAGAGACTTCTCTACCATACCAAACTTTGTTAGGTACGTCACCATTTAAAGCAACCGCTGGAGATAGATTAATAACATGTACTGATATGAGCAAAGCCTCTTCCCAAAAGTATTTTGGCAATTTTATTTCTGAAAGCAAGCATCTGACTCTCTTTAGTAAGGTTTAGTTCATCCTTTCAGCTAGACCATTTAACTGTGGAGTCTTTGGAGGCGTTTTCTTATGCTTAATGTTCATCTTTCTGCAGTACTCGTCAAAAGGACCACAATACTCGCCATCATTGTCAGTGCGAATACACTTCAACTTCTTTCCAGTCTCCCTTTCAACAGATGCATGAAATTGTTTAAAAATATCAAGGACTTGATCTTTAGTCTTTAAGACATAAGCTCAAAGTTTCCTTGAATGATCATCAATAAATGTCACAAAATAAAGTCTACCGCCAAAGGACTTTTCTTTCAAGGGACCACAAACATCAGAGTGCACTAATTCTAACAGATTCGATTGCCTTGAAGGAAAGTGACTCTTGAAAGCAACTTTATTCTGCTTTTCGGCCATGCAATGAGCACATTTCTTTAAGTTCATGCTCTTTATACCTGGGAGTAGGCTTTTCCTGGCCAAGCAATTGAGTCCCTTCTCATTGATGTGACTAAGTCTCCTGTGCCACATCTCGGCTGTCTTCTCATCATCCATTGTGTTGATGAAGTCACCTGAAATTTTAGCTTGTGTTAGATACAAGCTTGGACTCTTCTCTCCCCGAGCCACAACCAACGAACCTTTAGAAGCTTCCAATGCCTATTACCAAAGGTGTTGTAATAACCTTCATTATGCAGCTTTCTTATTGAAATCAAGTTGAAATGGATATTAGGCACATGCCTAATATCCTTGAGAATTAGCCGTGCTCCTTTGTTGGTCTCCAAGTGGATATCTCCCATGCCGGCAATATTTGAAAAATCATTATTACCCATCTTTAACACCCCAAAATTACCAAGTGTATAAGATGAGAATAGCTCCCTATTTGATATAATATGTAAAGAGACTCCACTATCCACGACCCAACTTGTTTCTTGATAGTCAAAATTAATTACCTCCTCATCACAGACAATGACAAGTTTGGCAGTGGCAACCCGATCTTTCTTCTCTTCCTCAGTGTTGCCATTTTTCTTCTCTTTCTTATATTTGAAACACTGCCTTTTAAAGTGTCCCAACTTGCCACAATAGTGACACTCTAAATTTTTTGATCTGGGCTTGGATTTACTCTGACTTTTGTCTCTGCCTTTCAGACCTTTACTTTTGCTTCTCTCTCTATCATCGGTGACAAGAATATCAGCTTTTGAAGATGAAGCTTGAGATCTTTTTCTCATCTCTTCGTTCAAAACAGCGTTTTTAACAAGTTCTATTGTCACTGCGCCATCAGGAGCAGAGTTGCAAAGTGACATTCTGAATGTCTCCCAAGAGTTTGGTAGAGTACCGAGCAATCAAAGAGCTTGAATCTCATCATCAAACTTTACACCCATAGAAGATAACTATTGTAAGACTCTTTGAAATTTATTTAAATGATCGAAAATAGAGCTATCTTCCTTGTAATGTAGCTTTATCATCTTCTTAATCAAGAAGAGCTTGTTGTTGTCGGTCTTCTTGGCGTATAGAGATTCAAGTTTCTCCCATAACGTCTTGACATTCGTCTCATCATTAATGTGGTTGAGCACATTGTCATCCACCCACTGTCGAATAAAATTGCACACCTGGACATACTCGAATGCCCACTGATCATCGATTTTTGATTCAGGCTTTTCTGAAGTGAACACTAATAAATGCCAACTTTTCACATAAAGGATATCTTTCATTTTTTCCCTCCATATGTGATAGTTAGTGCCGTTCAAATTAATTATTCTGCTTGTATTGACCTCCATCTAATATAAGCAGCAATTAGTGAAACAAATAAATTAAGTAATAAAACCAGCCAATTACAGAGAAAATTAATTTAGCGGCTTAGCCAGACCAGAGGCGGTATAACCAGCCAATATAAATTACAAAATAAGTTTCAACAATATAACCAGTCTTTGATATCACTTGTTGGGAAAAATGGATTAGACGCTTGATAAAAGCGGAAGCACCTCAGGATTACTTTTTTCACTGTGCAAATAAATTATGCACAACAAACTTGTTGAAAAAAATAGATTAGAGGTTTGATAAAAGCGGAAGCACCTCAAGATTACTTTTTTTCACTGTGCAAATAAATTATGCACAACAAAATTTAAGCAGAAAAATAAATACAAGAGGCACAAATATTTAACGTGAAAAACCCTCCAATATTGAAGGAAAAATTACGAGACAAGCTCCGAGAAAATATTCCACTATAATAAGGAAAAGAAATATTTTGGTTGACTAGACTTCTTCAACAATTGGAAATGAAGCATCAAAGATCTGTGATTTACTGTGATAGTTAAAGTGCTCTAGATTTGAGTAAAAATATAATGTATCACTCGCGTACAAAGCACATTGATGTAAGATATCATTGGCTGCGATTAGCAGTAGAAGAATAACAGTTCAAGTTTGAAAAAATTCACACAAATAACAGTCCTACTAATATGATGACAAAAGTTGTAACTCGTGAAAAACTTCAAATTTGTGCTGAGATGGCCGGCATGGGTTCTATTTGATTGTCTCTAAGATTATTCTCCTTCCTCATGGGCTGGAGGGAGAGAATTGTAGGGTCCACCCCATGTATGAATGAAGAAAATAGGAGCAGACAACTTTGAAAAGAAGAGAAGGAGGCTAGCTGCAAATGTATAAAAGAAGAGGAGCAATTTTCAACATTGCACCACTTCACTATTCATTTTGCAACTCAAAATTTGCCTATAAATAGAAGGATTCACCAAGCAACAAATGCACAAGCAAGAGAAGCAAGAAGCAAAGGGAGAAAATAGAGAAAGGCTCAAGTAGAGAGAATAAGGCTAAAACCAAGTGCAAGAGGTAAGCCTTGAGAGAAATAAATATTTCTCTGAGAGTGTGAGATAAAAGAGAGTCTGAGTAATTCCCAATAGAGTGTGGGTGTGGGTATACACCAGAAAATATTGGATGTCATATCTAGAGGGTCTCACTGAGTGTCACTATAATTTTAGTATCACTTGAAAGAGAGTCAAGTGTATTGTAAGAATATTTATAATTATTCTTATTATGGTGGAATATTTTTTCGGAGATTGTCCCGTGATTTTTCCCTTAATTAATATTGGAGGATTTTTCACGTTAAATATTTTGTGCCTCTTGTATTTATTTTTCTGCTTAAATTTTGTTGTGCATAATTTATTTGCACAGTGAAAAAAAGTGATTCTGAGGTGCTTCCACTTTTATCAAGCCTCTAATCTATTTTTCCCAACAGTAGCATGGGTGTTGTTACTGGCTTAGCATATTGCAACTTGGGACAAACAAGGTGATCTTTAATGTATTTGAACTGGTTGAGAATGACACCACCTTCATAACCTCAATCCCAAGAAAGTAGCTTGCCTGCCCCAATTATTTAAGGGCATATGTGCAATCTAGCTGAGTGATCAGCTTACAGATGGCTTCAGAGGATGATCCTGTTATTAAAATATCATTGGCATACACTAATGCAATCGAAGTCTTAGTGAATGTGCTCTTGATAAAGAATGAGCTAGCTATTACAACGAGCTGATTTGAAGCCAGAATAATCCGATGCTCTTGACAGTTTATGGAACCAGGCCTGTGGAGCTTGCTTGAGCCCATAAAGGGCTTTCTTAAGTTTATAGACCAAAGATGAGTTTCAAGGCATATAATATTTGATGAGTTTCAATTTCCATATAAGCAACTATTTCCTGAGAATGAGTCAGAGGGAGTACAAAGTACAGTATCTTCACCACCTTTAGTATTACCAAGCAATCATGTGTCTCAAGAAACAAGGGAAATGCCACTGAATCCTCACTCTTAAAATCAGAGAACTTCATCAGTTTCAAATGAAATCAGTATACAACCTTCACCAGAACCAATTATTCCATCCACAGATACAGGCAGCTTAATAAATTGCCATCCTATGGTTACAAGGGCCAAATTTTCAAGCCTAAAGTGTATCTAGCAAACTTTGATCTGACTGAACCTCAAAATATACAGCAAGCACTGCAACATGACAAGTGGAAAGCAGCGGTAAAGGCAGAGTATGATGCCTTATTAGCAAACAACACCTGGTCCTTAGTGCCTAAACCTGAAAATAAAATTCTTGTGGGGGTGTAAATGGGTATTTAAATTGAAGAAAAATCTGGGCATTTTGGAGAAACATTTAGCCTAGTGGTAATGTAAACCACCATCAGAGTAATACTAACTCTAGCAATAATTAGAAAGTGGAATTTGAGGCAAGTTTATGTCAACAGTACCTTTTTCAATGGACAGCTTCACGAAGAAGTTTTCATGGAACAACCTCAAGGTTTCCAAGTTTAGTCTGACAAAGGTAATCTGGTTTGCAAGCTCAGTAAGGTACTTTATGGCCTTAAACAAGCTCCAAGAGCTTGGTATGAGAAGTTACAAGCATTTCTTCTATCAATTGGCTTCACAGATGAAGAAACTAACAAACTAATTAAGTCTCCAAACACTGTCTTCTCATTAAAAGATCTTGGCTAGCTAAATTTATTTTAGGTGTGGAGGCTAAACGTTCTACACAAGGCCTTCATCTAACTTAAACAAATTATATCAATTATGTTCTTCAGAAATTTGATATGGCTGAGGCAAAACCTTTGCCAACACCCATGGTTAGCAGTCTCAAACTCTCTGTTACATCAGGAACAACAATGAAAGATGCACTTAAGCATAGAAATTTAGTAGGAGCCTTACAATATATCACTATCACAAGGCCAAATATTGCCTTTAGTGTAAGCAATGTCTACTAGTACATGCACCAACTCACAAATGAACACTGGCTAGTAGTAAAAAGAATATTAAGATATCTAAGAGGAACAACAGATCAAGGGTTGCTCATTCAACAATCACCAATTCTAAATCTAACTGGATTCATAGATGCTAACTGGGCATCTGACCTTGATGACAGAAGATTAGTATCAAGGTTTTGTGTTTACCTTGGAAAGAGCCTTATCTACTGGAGTTCAAAGAAGCAGGCCACTGTCTCCAGATCAAGCACTAAGGTTGAACATAGGAGCTTGGCAAATGTTACGGAGCTTCTATGGATAAAGTCACTACTAAAGGAGATTGGAGTAGAACTGCCTTACAGACCACAAATTCGGTGTGACAACTTGTCCACCATAGCCTTGTCTGCAAACCCAATCCAGCGTCACAGAACAAAGCACATGGAGCTAGATATTTATTTTGTGAGGGAACATGTGGTGAAGAAAAACTTGTCAGTAAACACCTCCCTTACCAAGTTGTGGATATCTTCACCAAACCCCTCTCAGCTCCACTATTCTTGAAATTCAGAGCAAAGCTCATTGTGGAGTCCCCAGCTCGCTTTGAGAGGGGGATAAATGAAGTTCGGAAGAGTAAAGAAGGAAAGAAGAATGAGGGAGAAAGGAGAGCAGAATGCGAGTATAAGAACAACAAGGAACGACAACGTTTCAAGAAATGAAGAAAGGAAGAGAGACGGCGCCGTCCCACTTAAAGCAAAGAGAGAGAGGAAACGAGGCCGTTATGATAAAGGCAAACATCTAGATCCGCCGTTTAGTTGGGTGTACTGTTCAGTTATGTAAAAACCACTAAATGGCTCACTTGTCAACAAGGTTACATTTATAATTTTTATTTATAATTCATTTACGTCTTTTTTATCTTGTCAGCTTATCTTTTTATTTATTTTTTTTTTCATCTTTTATATCATATGATAACTGTAGTTAAATTATAAGTCTAAAAATTATAGATAAAATATTTCTGCTCACTTGTGGATTAGGATTCTGTTATAAATAACAGACTTATTGTACAGTGATTCCTCTCAAGTCAATTCAGAGAGAGCTTTCTATTGTGTTTTTCGTTCTCATTTCTGTTCTTGGTTCTTGAGAGAACTCAAGCTTGGTAGAAAGCTCACATACAAATTTCACATTTTTCTGATTCTATTCCCTTCGCATTTTTTAGAGAGTACAAAGTCTCATTCTTTGTTCTTATTTTTCAGATTGGAGGGGATTCAGTTGGGTTTTTTTTGTGATGGCTCTAAGTTTCTCTTCTCTACTTGAAATCAAGTCTGTATTTTCTCTTATTCCATCAAGTGCTACAGCGTCACCAAATTTCCAGCCCCTTGCTAGTATCTTTTTCATGTTTATTTCTCTCCTTCCTCGTATTGTGTTGGAAAACTAGAAAAGTTTAGAGCTGTGCGGAGACTTCCCTTTTATTTATGTCGAATTATGCTTTCTTGATTTGATTTTTCATTAAACTATCATATTTCTTACTTGGGTTTTTCATGTTTACTTGCTATTGAGCGTTTGCTTGTCGGTGCAGTCAGCTTACGGTTATGTTGACCTTCTTCGTGTTGGAAGACGAGTTTATTGCTCTGTGTATGTATCATCCCCGACATGGCTAGGACAAGAGGTTCCAGAGCCAAGTAGCAAGAAATGGGTAGGACCAAAACCCATCTCTATCGTTGGTTCTACTGGTATCCATTGGAACTCAGGTGAGGTAATCATCCACCGTGATCAATTATGGTATAATTCTTGTGAATGCAGTTCTTTTAAGTTTGTTTTCAGTACGGTCACCTTACTTTTGGCTAATTAAAAGTAGAAAAGTTAAAGTGTCACGTTGGATTTTTCTATCATCGGCTTCGTTCACCGTAGATGGTGGTTAAAAAAAGTTCAAATATAAAATACCCTCTTGTATATATTTTTTTTTATTCCTACAAAAGCTTCTTGCATTTTTTATTAAAATAATTATAATTATACTTTAAAATCAAAACAATTGACCTATTCTATTAATTAACCATGCAAATCCCCAAAACTTTTCCCCAATTTCCCTCTCCCTTTTCCCCAACGCAGAGAACACGGAATTTCTGAGTTAGTTTCCATCCTTAGTTAGCACAAAAGAGAGTTTCACTTTTTATTGTGACAAATTGTCAGCATACATGACAATTTACCATGGATGAAATGGTTAGATTTTTCTGTTTAAGTAAAATCAGTCTCTGTCCCTATGGCTTGCTTGTTTTCTCATTTACCTTCTCCATTCTGGCTATGCAGAGTGGATCCTTGAAACTGGGACTGAATTGGAATCCAATCCTGAAGCCGTAGGGACACACACAGTTCAGTAAGGGAACAAGTTTCGCACGCAGTTCAGTGAGGGACAGCCCTCTTTTGCAGTTCGCACTTTGCACAGCAAAAGTGACAGAAGTGGAGAAAAGGGTTACGTGTAGGGTAAATGGTGCATTATTTAAATGGCTATATAATGGATAAATTAATTTAATTTTAAAGTGTAATTGTGTTGATTGTTTTAATTGAAAATAGAATTATTTTTTAAAAAAAAATAGAAAGTGTAAGAAAATTTTCTATATTTTAACAAAAAAATGTTGCAGACTCAATTAAGAAAATTTATACATGAGGACCTGATTAAAATATATAAATTTGAAGAACTAAAAATGTGTTTTAACTTAAAAAAAATGAACAATGAAAATAAAAAAAATAATATATAATTAAAAAGTCTAAATTAAGACGAAAGCAATTGATATTAATATTAAATGTAAAATACAATTCTCTAATGACATCGCTAAAACTTGATTTGTAGAAATTCAACTAAAATTTTACTACAAAAGTATATGCTGTGAAAAATTAGTGCAACGCAGAATTCTGAGGTAGTTGATAGCATAGGAGATTATGGGTTACAATTGAAATACTAAAATTGTCATTCTCTTAATTTTATTTAGAAAAAATAGGTTTGATAGAAAACAACAAAGAATTTACTAGAAAGACTAATTAAATTTTTAAACAAAAAGATGCACAAAACACCAGCAAAAGCAAGCTCATTTTGGGACTTGACGATAGCAACACGGTTGGGGAAAATCGTAATGTATTTGCATCCACAAGAATTTAATTTACCTTGTGCCAACCAACTAAATTACGTGTTGTCCTAAACTATTTGCTTTTCTAATACACATATCTCTTGTCTTAATTGAACTTAATCACTCTTTCCCATAACTTCATATAAAATTTTAGCTTTTATTTCAATAATTCTAAATGAGAGAACTCATGTTACTTCACTTAGAGAAAATAAAAGTAAATAAAGAAACGTATCATTAGTAGCTTTCATCTTGCTTGTGCCCACATGCTTCACCCGAGATAACTTCCTGTTTTATTTGACATATATCAGTACTGTAGTAATAGACAGATGGACACTGGATTCGAGGGCTTACACTATGCACCACAATGGGGCTCCTTACTTGGAAAGTCCCATCATCCCATATTAAAGAAGCAGAGACAATTTCCACATTAATACTCCCTTCGATTCTAAGCGTGAATGACTTCTTTTGCCCCAAAGATGTAAAGGACAAAACATCTGGGTTCACTTGAATATTTAACAATGAAGCAGGAGCAATCACTTCAGCTTTGTATGTAGATGTTGTCGACCCAACATTTGTAACAATTCTATGAAAGCTGCGGCTAATAGAACTTGAGATGTTTGTAAAACCAGCAAAAGATGGATGATTAAGGTCCCAAACGGTTGTTTTTCCATTATTGGCTTGGCTACAACCGCATTGTCTTTAGTGATAGTTTGCAGCAGCTTTGTATCATAACCTTGTCCACACAAGAACTTGACATAGTCAGTTTCACTTGGATCATATACTAATCCAGGATTGACAGCCTTAATAGGATTGATTTGCCCAGCACCATAAGCAAGTTCGGCTTCAGGATTAAGTGCAGCACTCAGGGGTAGCTGCAAACAGGAGAGCACCAAATTCAGTTGGTCATACTTGGCCCATTATATAGAACCAAAAATTACTAAATAAGGAAGACGTAGCCTTGTTGAATAATTTCTATAGCCCCTTGAAGTCAATAAATTTATGACAGTATGGGTGAATGGAAGTGGTTTTTATATGTCAACCAAAGATTGAAAACTATATAGAGTAATACAACTATGGTAATTAATGAAGAAAACAGTCATTACCAGTGGTCATTAATGCTGACTTAATTGCTGCAGGTGACCATTCAGGATGAAGTGATTTTAAGTAGGCAGCTGCTGCAGTAGCATGAGGGCAGGCCATTGAAGTGCCAGAGACTATGTTGTAGTTTGTTACTCTGCCATCACCTTTAACCTGTGAATCAGGATTAAGTGGAGACCATGCAGCTAGAATGTCCACTCCAGGGGCAGCTATATCAGGCTAAGCACAAAGTAAGAAAACAGTTCAAATAAGCATTTGATTTTTACGAGGACGAATGTGCTATGGAAATTGCCACCTATATATACTACATGTAACCTTGGGAATGTCAGCTGTAAATGGATTCGGACCTCTTGATGAAAAGTGAGCTATGTATGGGGCTAATGAATCTTTGCCTTCGCTACTCCTAAATATAGTTGCTGTTGGGTTTCTGTGGTAACCAGCATATTGTATAACACATATTAATGAACTCAGTGAAACAAATAGCAAATAACTGTTAATGCAATTGTTGCTACTTTAATTGGCCGGAACGACGTGCATACGTTGTAGAATTTATGTAGGAGTATATGAGCGTGGCATCCTTTAGACCAAGGAAAGTTGCAGGAAGGGCGTATGTAGTTGCCATATCTTTTGGGTAGGTGCTTCCAGATACAACACCAGTTGCGCCTGATGCAAGCCCCAAATATTTAGGGCTTACTCTGCCTTCACACATTACTCTGCCTTCAGGACAATATAAGCCGTGTTGCCTTACCTCAAAGATCATGCCATTGCCCAACTGAACTTTGGTAAAGAGCTTTCTATCAATGCTGCTAGCAGCGACAGAAAGTAACCACGGTGCAAATGTTGACATGGTGTTAAGGTTTGGACCCCAATTGCCAGCCGAATTTGAAGTTAATATGCCCTTTTTCATTGCTTCAAAAGCTCCTATTGCAATTGGATCCTCAAAATAGTTTCTGGCAACCCTTGCTCCCACGGAAATGGAAATGATGTCGACGCCATCAGCAATTGCTTCATCAAATGCAGCAAGGATGTCAGCATCATCACAACTATCCTTTTCCGTTGACCAACAGATTTTGTACACAGCAATACGTGCTGATGGAACTCCTCCTCTGGCTGTCCCTGAGCCAAGGCCAAGTAGACTTGCAAAGCTAACCAAGTTTCAAGCAACTGTAGAAGCAGTGTGCGTCCCATGACCATTTGAATCTTTCGGAGATATAATATCATCTTTGCCAAAATATCTATTGCGAATGCGAAAGTATTTTGCTCCAATTATTTTGCTGCATACAAGTAGTGATATGCTTAAGTAAAATGGCTCATTGAATGTAATTCATTTCTTCCTCCACAGTTTAAGAAGATTTACTATATACGACTATAGAAACGTACTTATTGCAAGTGAAGTTGTGGCAACTGCCTTTCCAATTCTTGGGTGGTGGACCATATCCGTGGTCACTGAAGCTCTCAGACTCTGGCCAAATTCCTGGGTCAATGACACCAACGATTACATCGCTCTCTTTGCTTCTTCTTCTGACGTTTTGGCAGAAGCCAATGAAATCCCATGACCTAGTTGTATGGAGATGATTCTTCTTGTTTGTGAAAACGGAGTTCACACCATCCATTCCTAATCAAGTAATATACCAACAGTTAAGCAGCAGCAACTTCCAGAAGATATATGTACATTTTATATTATTAATTGTTTTGGGAGAGATGGGCGTGTGTCTATATATGTTACCTGCCATTGTTTTCGCTTCTTCTTCAGTTAAGTTTATGACAAATCCATTGAAGCTCTCCCAATATAGCCTCTAGAGCAAAATCACTGAATAAATGCACATGTGGAAGGTCAGTCTTATGATCCATTATTATAATTTAGAATTACATGTAAAGTGGTGGGCTTTCAGGATAAAGAAAGATGTCATCTCAAAGGGGCAACAAATTAATGTCCAACCTGCCAAGGACATCTTGAGCCATGGTCGTGTGAAGTGAATGTGATGATATGGGATTCGCGCCCTTGGGATGATCACCCATATAGACAATGTAGGTCTGTATCCAGAGTATGATCATAGTGAATTGAAGGAAGAAAAACAAGTCAGCCATTATTGTAATCTAGGTAAAGCTTAGAAGAATTAAAACGCGGGCATGTATCTCCAATGTACAGCAAGAGCATCAAGTCATTAATTTACTTTATGTAAAGCACCACTAATTATTATGGTAAAGAGATATAACTGCATATTTGCCTTTCGCTCATCCATGGAATAAGTTTGAGTAATCAGAATGCATAAAAAAGTGAAGATTTGTAGCCAAAGACGTGAAGAGGCCATCATTGCTGTAAGAATTCTGGTCAGTGATGAACTGAAGGAGAAAGGGCGACTTCTTACATAAGCGGAGGAAGGGAACAACCGTGCGTACCTGTAGCACGATGATTACACTTTCTACAATGCATTGCTTTATTTGGGCGTTGATTACGCTCAGCGTACGCCTAAAATTTTCTGCATTATTTTACAAAATCTAATCTTAAGGAATCACCAAAAAAAATAATTGTAAGGTAAGGTCATAAAAACACAACATAAACCATCCCATTAACGTCTAAACAAAAAAAAAAACATATATTTATATGTAATAAGTGAAAAATAAATGCTCATTGTTGTTGTCAATTTTTATTAATAATGCAAGAAAAATATTCTCACAAATCAATTTTAACAAATAACTTATGAAGTGGTATGTAAGACGAGGAGAGGACCTCACAAAGTGTGGAATATGAGGAGAGCGCACTAAGGCTGCTTTCCCGATTCTTTTCTTCACCAATGCAAATGAAAAGAGTGAAAAAGAAAGAGCTTTGGCCATTTCATGGGTTATGATGAGAGCTTTGCTATTTTTAGAGTTTTATTTTTATTTATAATATAAAATTTAAATTATTAAATTTATTAAATCTTTAAATTAAATTGTGTAATTTAAAAATTAACACATAAAGATATAAATAATAATGAAATAAAAATTATGAGAATATAATTTTTTTTATCGTTAAGATTTTATTATTTTTATAAAAAAAATTTATAAAATTTTTACTAAAAAAATTTAAATTATTAAATTTATTAAATTTTATAAACTAAATTACAACACTTATCAAATCTAACAGTAAGATTACAATAAATTAAAGTTTAATATTTACATTTAGGAAGAGTATTTTACTCTTATGATGAAGTTATTAATCATAGATAGATCAAGAATAATGATAAACGTGTATATTAATTTACACATAAATTATATGTATTTTTATATTTTTATTTTTTTTTCTTTCTCATATTAAAAACAATATATCTAGACATAAGGACAATGTATACTCCCCTTACATACCAAAACGTTTTTCATAGCTCTAAGTTAGGTCAGCAAAACGCAAAACTAACACGTCACCAAAACTACAAAATTATTGTCGCACCTTATTCAAACTTTAGTAAACACGGGAAACACACCAATAAGTGGAATCTGCAAACTGCTTTATGAACAACTTTGTTTATCCTTTTTCCTCCACTTCCTCAAAAGCTGTTTCTTTATGAACAACTTTTCTCTGTTTTTTTGGCCACAAAAAGCTAACAGTGGCCCCATTCAAACTCGCACTTCTCCCTATCCTTGCTTCTATGTCCAACTAACACACTACAATTATACAAATCAGCAACTTATTTTACTAAGGCCTAATTAAGAATTTACCCCAAATGATCAGAACTTGTAGTTTTTTATAAAATTAATTCTATATAATATTTCTATGCACAAATCAATTCTTATAAAATTAATTCCTTTAATATTAATTTTCTCAAAATCAATTTTATGTGAGATCAACTCCAAAGATTAGCTCAACTAATTAAGCTGCTTTTGAACTTCTGAGAGAGTGTAACTTGACAAATGTAAATTCAAATTTTTGCAAGTCCAAATGTCCAACACTAACAGCAAATACGATTCTGTAAGCAAAAATTAGTCTTAAGAATATAAAAATATCTCGTAAGAATTTAAAATAAATATATGGGATCACTTGATAGAAAGAATAATAAAAATATTTTTAAAAATTTAAGAAATCCATTCCCGTATTTTATTGTAAGAATATATATGCCCTTTGTCTGTCCAACTTCCTCCTAATATAAAAATCTTTTTGGATAAAAATCAAATAACAACAGAGCATTAAAAAATTTCTCCTTCCCAACAAAAATCTTCTCTACAATAATAATTTGAATCAATAAAGTGCAACCATACATGCAATTTAAATTGGCATGGATGTATGTCAATTTAAGTGATCTAATAAAACCTTTTTACACGCAGTGATCACAATTTCTTTTTTTTTTTTTTTGTTAGCACAATTTTCTTTAGATTTAATTGTAAAATGTATAACTATGTTTTGGTGTCATATTGTTACTACATTTCACCGATGTAACAAACAGCCACCGATGATCACAACCTCCGTTATTCATAGAACGATGATATCTGATATTGTCCTGCTTCTCCACCAAATACATTTAGATTTTTAAGCTCGGAATTAAACTGAACTGGCCCGAACCAATCCGTAGCCCATCTATCTATTTTTTATTCTTAGACTGAATTCACTTCGCCAGCAGCCAAGCCGACGCTTTGCTACAGGAAAATTGATTTTCTGGATTCGGTGATGTTGCAGGAATGTGTGGTAAATAGGGATTTAAATTTTTTTTATTTTTTAAATTTTAATAATTTTTATTTTTATAATTAAATATATATATATATATATGTCTATTTTTTTTTAAATTCTGTATCTTTTTTTACTCATTATTTTCTCTTCCGTACATAGCATTGACACGGGAAACACACGTGTAACTCATTCACACTACAAACTTCTTTATGAACAACTTTGTTCATGAACATAACTTTGTTCATCCTTTTTCAAAAGTTGTTTCTTTATCATCGACTTTCCTTTTTTTTTTTTCTTTTTTTGCTCTCTTTGGTAAACTTTATGAACAAGTTTGCTCATCCTTTCGGCCTTAAAAGAGCTACCATTGGCCCACATTCAAACTTGCATCCTTGTTTAGGAATGACAATTTTTCTCTATAGACGAGAATTTATAAGGAACCTCTGATTTTGATTAGAATTGTCGAAAATATAAATTTATTATAATATCTTTATATAATAATTATATAATATATAATATAAAAAATAAATTAATAAATATATATGATAAACAATATAAATTTATTTACATTATAAAAATTTTATTTTTAAAATTTTTAAAATTTTAAACCCTGCAAAAATAGAGAAAAACTTTTCTCCACCCTCAAGAACAAGGAGAGAATAGGAAAAAAATTTTCTCTCAAGATTAAAGAATGGAAAAATATTCCCCGACCCCGTCCCACCCCATTGCCATCCTATCCTTGCTCCATCTACTTCATTGCACATCGCATGTATGATGATTATTATAGCCCCATTTACATTCTGAGCTAAGCTCTTAAACATAAAATTCTAATTTAATAATAGCCCAAAGAAGTTTTTTTTCTTACCTTTTTAATCTTTAATAGAACGACGAGAAATGAACTACTACCTCTCAGAAAGACAACTGGGCTTACCTAAACTGGACCTGGCTAAAGCAAATCAAACAACAAGATAGAGCCCATATTAATCAAAAGAAGCCCATCGAAACTTTTTTCAAGAAAGTTGTTTGGCCCAAATGTATTGATACATCTTATCGGTACATTTTAATTAAAATATTCTCCAACTATTAGTGGGAATGTTCAGATACTCAATTTAGCCATGAGAACACTTGAAATCAGCTATTCAAACATTTGAAAACCATTCATTTATTACAAACCGATGGTACACATCAAACTTGGTTTGCTACATTGGAAAATCTAACTTCAACATGTCTGGTTCTTATTTAATTGAAACCGGTCGGGGTAGAAAATTTATGGGAACGCAACCCCAAATTCTAATTGACTAAAAATGTTCCTCGTTTTCTACAATCTTTATTCTGGAAGTTGCTTTCTACAATATTGTCAATGCAAAAACAGCTCGCCGTGCTACCGGGGCTGCGTCTCCAATTGGTCATTTTGGCTAAGTTTTGGTACCATGCATGTAATCAAATTGACCTAATTATCTAGTGGGGAAATTTTTTAACAGCTTGGAAATTGCAGTGATGGTAAGGTCAGTAACCAAACTTCCAAAGGGATTTAGATCTCTTGAATTTGTTATTTCTTTCTAACTCTAGTAATTTTTTCTTTACATCTTTTTATATTTATTAAATCTTATACTTTTTTTCTAACTAATTTTTTTACTTTTTTTTTTTTTTGGCTGTACTTCTCTAACTACATTTCTTAACTTTGGATGTCAATGTTAGGAGTCCTGATACACTTATTAAGTTTCTTTTCAATGATTTGCATTCAATTAAATGCAATTACTTATAATCAATTTTTCATGGAATTAAAAGGTTAGGATTGAATTAATTTTTAGATTTTTTTGACTTTTCATGAGATATTTCCATATTCTATATGGGACTAATTTTCATTCGAGACTATAGCTAAATAATAAACCACTCCTAATAAAGCCGACCCCATAATTAAATTCTGAATATATGGTTAGCCTTAAAGTAACTAAGAATGTAATTAGTTATTACTACATTGATATTTACTTTTTAGATTTTGATGATAATAAACATTGTTTCTATTTAATGGTGATGTGTCAAATAAGAAATTATTTGATATTATGTTTAATTTGATATTATTTTAGTTATGTCACCTAACTCTATATTTGACATTAGAAAATATTTGTATAATTATTTCTCAATTAAAACTGACAAACGAGAAAGGCCTCAAGTTATTAAGTAGGGTTTAGTTCTAAGAGGTTTTAGGTTGAAACTTGAAGCTTCTATGTCACTATTAAATAATTTACCGTGTACTCTTAGACAAAGCCAAAAGAAAAATAATTTTGACAAAGGTGCTGCTGTTATGCTCCGGGGACAACTCTTGTTTTCGGACCTTGACATGAACAGGAAAGGATGCTTTTTTCTTTACCGAAAGTGATTCTATTTTGCTTTTATTTTAAAAGTGGTGAAGAAATTCCATGCATGCATGTATATTTCACACATAGTGGATTCCACCTCCAAATATTTTACTCATATGTCATGCATCTTAAACAATCATCAACAACAACTTGTCTATCATTTGAATATTTTTCCTGAATTGTTTTTTTTTTAACACCTATAATTTTGTAACTATGTAGTATAACTTTTTTAATCCCTCTGTGTTTTCACATGCTTAAAATTATGAAAGTATCACTATAAAATTTTAAATTAATAAATTTATTAAATATCATAAATTAATACATAAAACTTAACAAGTCTAACACATATATCTCTCTTCTTTATGACAATTTAGCAAAAATCATTGGCACAGACATTGTTTTCCGTTTAGTTTTAGACAAGCAAAATGGCAATTTAGCGTAAATCACAGGCAAAGAATTCCTTTTCCGTTTAGTTTTAGACAGGCAAATAATTGTCAACGCTGACCACGACCAATAACCGCGGTAAGAGAAATCAAGGGGTAAGAAAGCAGCCGAAAATTCAAAGTCGAGCATCTCCGTATTTTGTCTATCATCAGAAACGCGTGGCGCGTGGGCTATGGTTGCTTTGTTCTAGAAGTTGTCCGTGGTTTGAGTCAGACAAAGGAATACCAACACCGGCTGTCAAAACCCCTCCTTCTCAATTCTCATCCTCATTTTCCCCGTTTTAAAAAGCAGCTCCTCCAACACACGAACCAATTTGTCCTCTGCCTTACTCCTTTCTTGTACATTTACTTCTGTTTCAACCTAATATTTCTCTCTGTTTTGCTTTTTATAGTGCGCTAAAACTATCAAATGCTCACCCAAAACTGCTTTGTGCTCTTATTTGCCTGTCTGCTCTTGTTTGTTGCCAACCCACGTGTTGTAGAAGCCACCCAGGTTTTGATCCTCAACAAAAATGGTGAGCAACTTGATTTCAGACTTCTCTATGTTTGATTGCTCTCTTGATTATATATTCTTTATGTGTATTATGTAATGTTCATATATTTATTTATATATGTGTGTGTGTGTGTGTGTGTGTGTGTGTGTGTGTGTATTCATTCACTTTCACATCTCTATAGATAGTAAAACCACTGTAAATTGTTGATGAGTAGGATACTCAAACTCAAAGAGTATGGCTTATTCGACTTTGGGACTGGCTTGCAAGTGCTGCGATGGTGAAGGTGGTGAATGCAGAAGCACTTGGCAAGTTGCTTGCTCCAACCTCCGTTGCCATCCTTGGAAATATACCTAATTATATACTTCTTTACTGATAGATATGCATGCATAAAGAAGTTACTTCGGCTGCACTTCACCAACTATCTAGCTCTTTTATTTTGATTGATATACACATATCAACCTATGATCCTTGATTCCCTATGTTAATCCTTATGCTGCTCTTTTCAATGGAATATCTTCTATTACTAATAGACATGTTTAGCAAGTTTTCATGTATTTTCTTTGGGTGGCTGCGACAATTATTACGAAATAACAAGGGTGGATCATATATATGAATATTATACTGATATGGTAGCTTGTATTTTAAGGCACACGTCCAAGGTTGGTAACATTCGTATCATATGATTTGTGAAAGGATTGGCTTGCTTTTTATACATTACTTTATATAATAATAATCACCACTCATTAATTAATTTTAAATTGATAAACAGTTAACAACAACGAAACAAACCAATAATATTTAATTTAATATGTCAATTTGACAGAATAACTTAGTCAGATTTTGATGAATTGGTTGACCCAAATGAGTTTATACAAACCAGTCGAGTGAAGATAAAACTTATCTACTGATATATACATATATACATATAAATACTTACACACACACACACACACACACACATATACATGCATGAAGAAGCTGCTTTGGCTGTATTTCACCAACTATCTAGCTAGCCTCTTGATTAATATGCATATATCAACCTCTGATCATTGATTTCCTTAATCCTTATGCGCGTTCTTTTCAAGAATATTTTCTCCTTATAATATACAGGCAGTTATTAAGAAATAACAAGGGTGGATCAAGTTGTAAGAACCTAAACTAATTCATTGATCCTTTAATGTGTTCAAAGTCTTGCCATCCAAGTTTCATTTAGTCTTAATAAGTATTCTACTTCGCATAATTTTGGGTTTGAATATTTTACAAAATAACAATTCAAATTAGATTTACCTGCCACTTGAAATATTTAAATAATGGTCCCTTTTTTCCCACGTCACAAAATAACAATTCAAATTAAATTTATTTGCAACTTGAAATATTTAAAGAACCGTCCCTCTATTTTCATATCTTTTTTTAATATAATCTGTACTCAATAAAATTTAAATATTAAATTTATTAAATTTTATGAATTAAATTATGAAAAATAACTAATTCAATAGTTATTCTCATAAGTTGTGAGATTTCCCTGGGAAGAAAGTTTTCCTTAAAGAATTGTAATAACAACATCAGGAAGAATCTAAGCACACAATGGTAGATAACTAACATATATATCTATATATATATATATATATATCTATATATATATATATATATATATATATATATATATGAGTTAGGCAACAAATATAGACCAGTGGAGTCCAAATTCCACGGAAGTTTCTGTTATAGTCATAAGATGAAGACAGTTATATGTGCCGCAATGAGTTATGAGTCAATAATGTTATTCAAAGAAAAAAGATGAACAAGGACGGCCATTTATAATATCTTCGTGTTTTTATAGGTTGGAATAAGACCTTTGTAATTTCATTCTGGTTGGTAATGGCGACCACGTGGAGAAACGAATTCATTCTGCATCTCTTTCATTTCGAAAGTCTATCCCATTCAGCTCCATAACTGAATTATTTCTGCTTCTTCTTTTCGCATAAATGTATCTACAAGTCTTACTCTACCCAAAACAAAATGCCACCCAATTATTGGTATGAGATTGTGAGCCATAAACAGAATTATTATTAGATGGACAACAGTATTGTTAAATGTGGAAAATGAACCTGCAAATTGCCTTTATATTCTACAAAGAATATGCCAATGTTCTCAAGATATATAACATAATGTTATTAATTCTTGCAATGTGCAGTTTGAAAATTATATGCAACAACTTGGTACGCCATTTGATTCTCAGCCTTGTGCCATGGCATCTTCTCACCGTTATGCCTTGAAATGTTGACAGATGATCATGACCTCAAACCTAACATAAAGAATAAAAGGTTATATTTATGACCTATCTCTTTCTGACCCCTAACCCAACACCATCTCTGGGCAAAATACATGTACAGGTCAAATTACATGTTTCAGCTAAAGAAAAAAATATATACATGTACAGAAAATTAATTCACTTTTGAAAACTGTATATTGAATTCATGCTTCTAATTATATATTTAATTAAATATTTGATTTATCCATTTGGAAGTGAAGAAATGGGAAACCGGTGTCAGCTTCTTGCAATGAGAAGCTTCCAGGGATTTGTAGCATATTCCATAATATTAGCCCCAAACAGCGTGTGAGAGAGAAAGTACTCTTGTTTTAGTTCAGAAGATAAGAGAAAGATTAGTTTTAACAAATTAAAATATGCAAAATGCTCATTAAATTTATTATAAAATATTAGATTTGTTAGGTTGTATAGTTTAAACTAAAAAATTCAATAATTTTAATGATCTAAATTTTTTTAATAAAATTTGTATAAATCTTGAGTGTAAAAGATATCAGCTCCACCACCCATGAAATTCTCCATTGCATGCATGTCCTTGTTCCCGTTTATCCAAAAGGAACCTGAGAGACAATGAAGTAAATTATTTGAGTGCTACATAATACATATATATATATATATATATATATATATATTCAGAACATAATTCTCCTATATCTCTTTCCATATATATCTATCTTCTTCTATCCACTTTAAACGTACCTTCATGATCTAACTTAGTAAGGCCACCATTTAACAATAATTAATTTGTTCCATCACTAATCAAGGATTAAACGTTGTCATAATCATATTTTCTTTCCAGATTCCTTCCTTTCCAAACAAACAGACAATCTTATCAACTACTGTCTTATATATCAAGTTCAATACATTTAAATATTACATAGATAGATTCTTGTCGAAATTGAAAATTGTCGACTATAGCTTTTTGTCAAAAATAGTCACTAAGTAGTGGCTTGCAGATCCCACCACAACCATTAAAAACAACAGCAATAAGTGGCAATAATTATTCACCAGCCAAATCAGATTATATATTTATTAGTGATAATAATATATATAATTTAAATATGAATTTAAGTTTGAAATCATTTTTATATGAGGAGTTTTTCTTTTAATGCGTCACTCCGAAAAATTTTAATCTATTACTAAAATAGTATGAGATACCCTTTAAAAAAATAATATATAATTCATATATTGCCATTTGACCACATTTAAATTTAATGAATTGACTCTATTTAAAATGAATCTCAAAAAACTAATTAAATTCAAACACAGATTCAGTATAGTGTATTTAATCTTAAATATGAGTTATCATTTCATTAACAAATAAACTATGTTTTAGTGGCAAATGGGCCATGTGGGCCGCTTTGGTGACTAATAAACTCTGATCACTTGGGCCTCAAATTCACCGCAAACTATAATTCCTTTGGTAAATCATGGCGTGTATAATAATTGTGGCATCCTTTTCCATTGTGATGCTTTAGTATATATCTTATGAATAATTCACAACTAGGATTTGTGGGCCTTATCATTTCCATTTTGAGAAGAAAATGTTGCTTTCAAAGCATATTTCATTAATTCTTTTCATTATCATGCAAGCAACTTCATAATATTTTGAAAATTTGCATTGGCGTCTAATGACAAAAAAGTTGACCAAACCCACATGGCCATCTGGGCATTAATTTTATGTTTCAAATTTAATAAATTTAATAATTAAATTTTTTTTAAATAAATATTTAATAAATTTTATTTTATAAGAATAAAAATTAATATAATTAATAAAATAGGAATAAGTAATTTCATAGAAAATAAATTACTAATTTCTTATAAAATTAAAGAAAATTATTAAATTTATTAAATATATAATTTAGTTTATAAAAATTAATAAATTTAATTATTTGAATTTGTCTATATAAAATTTTTAAAATATAAAAAGACTGATTATAAAATTTGAATAAAATGTTGGAGCACCAAGTTAGATCAGTTGAGAATATATTAGATTAGATATTTTAAGAAATCCACAAACTGCATCCAATAACAGAGTGGCATGTCTCCCTGTGAATATATGACACCGTCGATTCTTAATTTTTCTGGGTCCATCGACTTACACTTCCTGGCAACCTATTCCTCTTTTATAATCGATAATCAATTTTAATAAAATTTAACCCAGAATTTATTAAGATAAAATATTTAGTTCGTAAAGACCTATAATATATTCCTTTGGGACCAGATAATAATAATTTAGT
The DNA here is from genome assembly GCA_037013595.1 of Dicorynia guianensis. Lineage (NCBI taxonomy): Eukaryota > Viridiplantae > Streptophyta > Magnoliopsida > Fabales > Fabaceae > Dicorynia > Dicorynia guianensis. The sequence continues at coordinate 13,346,746 of JASUAB010000002.1, read as the reverse complement.
ATGTTTATATAAAACTGTTATAGAAAGTATTATGTAACAATTTTTAAAACTAATTGTATTAGAATTTATTTTAATTAAGATCATTTTGACGTGGAAAATTGTATAAAATATTTTCTAAAAACTGTGAATATTTATAAGATATTAATTTAGTCTAATTTCAAACAAGGCGCATTCAAAATTTATTTGAAACTAGGCGAAATTTGTTGTTTTAGAAATTTTATCAGTTAAAATTATTTAACAGAAATTTGCTGTGATGGGTTGGATCCGAATGAAGCCAAAGTTTCGCAATCAAATCCTATCCAAAATATCTTTTTGTGCGCGGCATTATTACTACTTCCCCCATTAATTTCATCCCCCTTTTCAATTTTGAACCCTTTGTCTCTCCCAAAGTCAAAAATGCAGCTGATTACCAGAATGGAGGAGCCAGCAGCATGGAAGGGAAGGGAGTAAGGTCAACGGTTTGGAATGGGGACACGTGGCACGATAGGCTTGGAACTGGGCATCATGTCCATTGGAGGGCTCAACAAGACACCCATGTGTCCAGGAATAAATAGGATGAGAGCACATCACATGCGCACAGCATATTTTTGGGTTTATAAATAGCCCACACCCTTTGCCGTTCCTTCACATCTGCTATCTTCATTCACGTGCTCTCTGCTCTGAAACCTTTATGCCTTCCCCCTTTTGATTGTATCTGTTTCGCAGCCTTCTATGCAAATCTTATCCAGTCTTCCTTTTTTTAGGTCTTTTGGTCGTTAAGGGCATCCAATACTTACATATCCATCCAACTACCAGTGATACTTTTAGTAGTTTTGTTCGTTGGTTGACAAAGAAAGCTCCCTCCCCAAATTAAAACCAAGAATCCATTACTACAATGAATATGGAGAAGAACAGCAACAAAAAGCAAGTTGGGGCCTCTTCATCTTCTTCACCCATGAATTTTGATCATCTTTTTGGCCCCAAGGACTCCTCCTCCACTTCATCTTCCTCTACCAGCATATTTGGCTCTATTTTTCCACCTTCATCCACTGTATGCATGTCATGACCCTTTCTCCATCTTCTACTATATATTACTGCTTTTCATACTTTCCCAGAATTTTCTTCTTTTATGTGAGTTTATTAATAGTTATGTTTATATAGTAGGAGTTCTCTCACTTGGTGTGCTGGTCTATTATAAGAAAGACAGCTTTGGTGATGCTATGATAAATGGAAAGAACCTTCAACGCTTCAGTAAAAGATATAACATGCTTTTTTAGCCATAATTTCTTGACAACATAAGCATACTATATATACAGTATGTTCAAGCTTTATGTTGGTTAACAAGGTTAGGTTGCTCAAAATAAAGTTTCGGTGCTTCATACTTTGTAAAGTTTTGGATTTGGGAGCTCAGACTTCACCTGGGATATTGTGATAGTTCTATTGGGGTATTACGGTGAAACTATCACTAATTAGATAACTAACATGATTTAAGTTGAAGTCACCGCTTGTTGATTAAGACCTTGTGGTCACTAGTCATCTCAAAGTAAGTAAACCCTGCTGCCATTTTTTTAGCTTTAATTGGCACTTTCTGATAAGACCCAATAAATTTGATCTGGGTTACGTACGCAACATATATACGACATGTCACTTATACTCAACTCTGTTACTCCCTTTTAACTCTAGGTTGGAGGGAGAGAATCAAGAAAGCAAGAGCCAGATGGAGGATACAAAAATTTTGGAGCACCAGGTTCGATCAGAACTTTATTTTCTTTTCACCTTAAGTGCCTTATATTCTGCAAAAGAGCAGGCACCAATTATACTGTCTATCTTGACTTGAGTGTGTCAGTCTAATTCAGATATAAAACATGCCCTCTTTACTCCATCAGTGCTTGTGAAATATTGTCTTCAGACTGGGAAGTGGGAACATTTTGGGTTTAATCAGTTTTTTGAGTGTTTGAATATATTGGGTAATGATCGGAATGGATTGGATTGCTTTCGGGTAACAAAGGTGAAAGCAGTGGTGGCATCTCTAACAAGAATACCAGTCCCAACTATCAGAATGAGACTGTGGAGCCCAGCTACTTCAGCTCATCTATCTACTATGGTGGTCAAGAAAATTATTCCCCCAGAACCAGGACCCCTGAATCCCACCCCGTTGTGAGTGTCATCAATCTCCATCCTTTAACTGGAACCATATGCTGTTTTAAATTTGACGTAACGGTCCTCATATATATGAATTATAATGAAATTAGTTTATACTCATTAATTTTATGCAAAATGGGACAAAATTCAATCAAAATTATATATCAATTGCTTACTATCCATCTGATATTTTTGTGAACCTAATGGTAGTCAAGTAGATAACAGCATTAACGTTTTTCCCTTTCCTAACCACTGTCTATTTATTATTGGCTTGGGATTTTGCAGTTCAAGAAAGACACCGATGATGATGACCCCAATGGCAATAATTCAAACAGCGCTTCAAGAGGGAACTGGTGGCAAGGTAGGACAGGCTTTTTCTTTTTTTTCACTTTCTTCTGTTTCTACTCATCTTTTTATTACTGAGGGATAGAAATCATCCAGGTGAAACAAAGATTAGCTCACTTTGTTTTGCACCCTGGTTATTTTTGGCTTTGCAGGTTCCCTTTATTATTAATTAACATCACTCTGCTCTAGAAAGAAAGCTCACCATCTTGTACAGAAGGTACTTTTCCTTTTTCAGTTCCTTTCTTCTTATTTCTTATATATCATCACAACATATACGTGTAGATGAAGCTTTAAGTTCAATTAAGATCTCAATCTTAGTCCTTCCTTCACTTCTAACTTGGTGTGCCGTTGAGAATAATTTATGTTCTATATCTATATAAAAGCTGTGTGTTGAAATTACCAAGTATCACATTGGGAAACATTTTTGGTCCCACACATTTCTCCTCACTTTTTTTGGTCTTGGTTTGCAACTGCATGCTTAGTTATTGCTACATCAACTCATGAATATGGATTTGTCTGGAAAATTTGCAGGATGGTGAACAACACGCTGCACTCGTCTGCTCTATTTGGCTGTGGAAATAAGAAATAGGAGAGCAGACTACAGCTAAAGTAGTACTCTTTCGGCAACATTTTGGGTCCTTTTCGTCTCAAATAGCAAGCTAGTCAACGTATCGCTCGCAAGCTAATCTCCACAATAGTCAACAATAACTTGACGAAACCAAAAAATAAGTCTATGACAAGTTTTGTTGTATACAGAAGGTTTCATATGGGTAACTGACCATTATTAGACTTCAGTTATATCTCTATTTCATGTACTTTGTGGTTTCTGGGTCTTCATCCCAAGTGGAGCTTTTAATATGTTAGTAGTTTACTATGTATAACATCTCTCTCTTTTTTTTTATTTTTTTCCCAATGTTCATGGATGGATGCGGGATAAGGATCACTTACGCGTGTATTGTTGAATAATTGAATAGGTATAAATAGTGATTAGAGTAGGTTTCAACAGTTTTTCATGTTTTATTAATAGGCTATGTAAATCATATCATCAAAAAAGGAAAAAGTATGTAAATCATGATATTTATATATATGCATTATAATATCATAAATATATTTAATTAAGAATATAAAACTGACGTATATAAATTACTACTTAAGAGATTTATAAATATGGGTGTTAAATTATAATAACCAAAGCAAAATTATATATATCCTAGGCCAAAATTTATAATTAATAGTTGATAAATAACACATAACTATGCATTACAATCTCATTTGTCTTTCATTTCATGCCATCTAGACCTAAAATGCCAAATTTTGGAAGGGGATCGCTTGTACTTTGAAATATAGTCAAAATATTGGTTCCCTAATGAGGTATCAACAATTTTTGTAAGAGTGGGACTAAGGGTATTGGTACCTACGATCTTGTGGTTTATTGGAAACCATCCAATATAAAAATAGTATAACTGTTTAATTAAAAGGTCGGTTACCTATTGAATCAGTTTGCATAAATTAAAAAGAGAAATGTTTAAAAAAAAAAAAAGAAGCATGAGAATGCGAGTTAAGATAGCTAGAAAGAGAAAAGTAATAAAAATAGATGATAATACATGTTAAGTTAGAGAGAGAAAAAAAACATAAATGTGCATATTAAAATAGAGAGAAAGATTTTAAAAAAAGAATTTGAGAATATGTGTCAAATTGATGATTTAGATTGTTAAACTGACATATGTCATGAAGTATCAATTTTATTAACTAACTTCATAAATAGTAGTATCCTTAAACTGAAAAAAGAGTTATTGTAATGTGACCATTTTATTCAAATATATCTCAAACGTTTTGTTGTTAAGGATTGAGACACCCCATCAAGATAATGGCACCCTATCTATATTTCAAGACACCATAGGTATACCTTTCGGAATTGAACTTGGTAACTTTAGCTCTAATATACACCACTTATTAGATCGATCAAACATTTTGTATTGAGCTCGCTAAAAGCTACAATTATTAATTAGATCGAGGACAATTTTTTTCTTCACTAACCCATGCCACATGTGCATTCTATTATTACAAGAAATTAGTATCTTGAAAATTAATCTATATGCATTGATATCAAACTTCATTTAAAGTATTATTTAAAATATTTTCTTTAATTTAAACTTGTGATATACATACTACATATGATTTGCAATTTTTTCAACAAAATTAAAGAACTAATTAAATCCAGAAAAAAAATCTCTAATAGTGTACTTAATTAAGTCGAACATTATTTAGATAGCTTACCTACAAAGCTGGAAGCGACAAATGGGGGTCAATTTGACCTCACTGACTAAAACTAAAAGACAATAGGCTTTCAGTAGGGTGCGTATGCTTCATTCCCCCAACACAGCCCTCCAGCTCCAAGGAAAATTGGGAACACAAAAACCAAAGGAATAATTAAAGACGACACAAAATTAAGAAAAGAAGGGTATGGACCGACCGCAACCAACAACTTTCAATTATAGTGATCACTAATTACTTTAGAATTTAATTTTCATAGATAATATAATCAGCTTAAAGCTTAGAATCTTCACCCGCGAACCTCTTCATACTTACTCTTCTTTCACTTCATTCTCGAAAGATATTTCATGCATAGATTAATCGATTGATCGATCAGTTTTGTTTTTTAAAATATAAAATCATTTTTAATAAAAAATTAATTATATACTATTATAAAAGATAAATAAAATGAATAATTCAATCATTTAAATTTTTATATTAATAGTCACTTCCTTCCATTTTAGAAGGATCAAATCCTTCGCCTAGGCGCGCATTTAAGATTTTTTTAATATCTTATTTAGATGCTTTTATTTAATACACCAATATAAAGTTACAACAACATCACATTATTGGCTGCAAGATTTTAATAATTGCAAGTACCTCGATTAATAAAGATTTCACTAATTTTCTTAAATAACTAATTGCAACTGTTCTTTCCATCTTACTAAAATGGAAATAGTTCAGGACTTGTATAGTAAATTTTTTGTTTGAGCCTGATCTATTAGACTAATGTAAGTTAAATTTTGAGCTTGATCTATTAAACTATTTAAATATATGATTAAAATAAATTATTAAATTTATTAGATTTATTAGACTTATTAAGCTTATCAAACTATAAAATATAAAATTTTATATAAGTATATAAAATATGGATAACTGACCATTATTATACTTTAATTAGTTTTATCCCTATTTTTTGTACTTTGTGGTTTCAGGTCTCCATCCCAAATGGACCTTTTAAATTTTAGTAGATTACTATGAATAACATTTTTTTTTTCAATGTGTTATTATACCCATCTTAACCACTACGTTGATCTTCAAGAATGGGGCAGCTCGGAAATATAGTTAAAATATGGTACCTTAAAGAGGTGTCAAACTCTATACAAATTTTCTTTTGTTTAAGCATATGTTAAACATTTTGATAATAAAGATTGAGACATTTCATTGAAGTGCTATTAACTTAACTATATTTCGAGATATCATACTTATATCCTTTTAGAAATTAAACTTTGGGACTTTAGCTTTGATACCACTTGCTGGTAGGGGTGATTATGGGTTGTGGTCGGGTCTTGTAGCTTAAACCCGAATGAGTTGTGGCTGGAGAGTAGGTAAGGTAGTCTGCAGCCTCTGTCATCACTAGGTTTAATTTCCCTATCCGAGAGTTTGTCTTATTATAGGTTGATAGGACACTAAGGTTAATCTCCTTTTTTTAAACCATTATTAAAAGGCCAACAGTGCACATGGAAAGCAAGCAAAGCAAAAGTAGTTTGGTTGGGTTCGCCCTACCACGGGTTGAAAATCCGCAACTTACACCTGACCGAATGAAATCAATTTTACTCTTTTGACGCAAATCGAACTGAAATTGCTTTTTTCATATGTTCATGTTGAATTAATTGGGTAATGATCACCACTACTTATTGAAACAAGCATCTTCTATATATATTCTACCTCTTGAATTTTTAGAAATGACATTAAACCCTTTTTACTCAAAATTTAAATTCCAACTCAATTGGACCATACTCACTATCTTCTATCTAAGAATTTAAACCGGATATTCTTTTTTAAGTGCATTGATATAATTTTTACATATATTTTTGAAAGTTGAACTTGAAAAATGAAACAAAAAATAGTTATAAAGATCTCATTCAAGTAATATTTATGCTAAAAAATCTTAAGTACTTTTTTATTTTGAAGCATCACTTAAATGAATATCAATTTAATATGTTTAATTAGTTAATTAGTTTATTTAAGGACAAATTTTATAAAACCTTAAATGTTAAAATCTAAAACACTAAATATTAAAATGTAAAATCTTAAACTTAAAACCCTAAATCCTAACTCTAAACTCTAACATGACATAACATTAAACATTAAACTCTAAAGTCCTATGCCCTAAATCTTAAAACCTCAAACCCTAAAATATGAAACTCTAAATCTAAAACATGACATGATATTAAACCATTACTTATAAATCTCAATCCCTAAAACTTGACACCCTAATCTCCAAACCCAAAATTATAATCCCTTAAAGAAAATCTAAATCCTTAATCCTAAACTATAAGAATTTAAACAGAATATTCTTTCTCAACATTAGAATTTAGTATTTTAGATTTTATGACTTTAAGGCTTGAGGTTTTAGGATTTAGATTTTAGTATCTAAAGTTTATTGTTGTGTCAAAGGATTTTAAGGTTTGGGGTTTAGATTTTTAGAATTTTAAATTTAGAGTTAAGGTGTAAGATTTAAGGATTTTGTTTTCAAGTTTAGCATTAATGTACTATTGCACTTAGGGTTTTAGAATTTAAGATTTAAGATTTTTTGTATTTATGGTTTTAGATTTTACATTTTAGCATTCAAGGTTTTAAAGTTTTTGTGCTTTACTACCTAGGGTTCAAGATATATATTTTTAAGTTTATTTTTTAAAATATATGTAAAAATAATGTGAAATCACTTAAAATAAGAATATTCCATTATGATTCTTAGATTAAAATTAGTTAACATGATCAAATTAAGGTAAAGTAGAAATTTTAAGAAAAAAAATTAATGTCATTTAAAAGAACTTCAAAAGAGTGGAGTGTATTTTACTCTTTATATATTGAGCTAAATATCTATGACTATTAAGTAGATAACAACTCTTTTCTTCGCTAACCCATCCCAACATGTGTTCGATTATTAAAACGAATTAGCAATCTTGAAAATTAATCATATTAATTGATATCAAACTTCATATTAAATATTGTTTAATATATTTTCTTTAATTCAAACTTGTGATAATATGCTTACTGCATATATTATATGCTCTCTTTTCAAAAAATTTCATGAACTAATGAAATATAAAATACATCATTTATAAAGGCTACAAAGCTGGAAGAGGCAAAAGTGGGTCAACTTGACCTCACTTTAACTAAAACTAAAAGACAATAGGCTTTAAGTATGGTGCGTATTCTTAATTCCTCCAACTCCAAAGGAAATTGGGAGCACAAGAACAAAAGGAATAATCAAAGAAGACACAAAAGAAAAAGAAAGGTCCATAGAGCAACTGTAACCAATAACTTTCAAATATAGTGATCACTAATTATTTTAGAATTTAATAAACTTCATATATAATTAACTTAAAGCTTTAGAATCTTTTTTTTTTTAAAACTGAAAATATTATAATACGAGAATCAAACCAAAGTAAATAGGCACAATAAAGCCAAGTTCGACTATTAGAACCAAACTCAAGTCCAAAGCTTTAGAATCTTCAAGTGCAAACCTCTTTACCTCAAAATTTAATTCGAACTTCACACTTACTCTTCCTTCAATTCATTCTCAAAAGATATTTCATTCATAGATTGGTCGATGGGTCCTTTGTAAAATATAAAATACATTTGTAATGAACGAGTGAGTCATTTGATTAAAAAAAAAAAACTTGATTATGTATATTTTTCATAAAAATATAAATAATAACAAATCATGAGACATAAAGCATAAAGTTGAGATAATTCAATCATTTATTTTATTTTTTATATTAATAACCACTTCCTTCCATTTTAGAAGCATCAAATCCTTAGCCTAGACATTTAAGATTTTTAATATCTTATTTAGATGATTGTATTTAACACGCCAAGATAAAGTTACAACAACATCACATTGCGAGGTTCTAATAATTTCAAGTATCTCAATTGATAAAGATTTTATTAATTTTCTTAAGTAATTAATTGTTAGTGTTCTTTCCATCCGATTAAAAATGGAAATAAACCAGGAGAAGTTAGGATTTGCCTAAACAAAGTCAAGCCTGTATAGTAAATTATTGGCATAGGCTAGGTCCATCGGTCTGATGTGAGTTAAAGTTAAGACCTGACCTATCCTCTTAGCCTATTTAGGCCTAACATTAGGCCACTAACTTATTGGGCCATATAATTTTTTATAAATTTATAAAATATAATTTTAAATATAATATATATCTTTTATACATTTATTTAAATTAAACAAGTTAACCTATAGGTTTTAGAGGTATGTTCAAACTAGGCCAATTTTTGTGTCTCGGCCTATCTTAAATTGTTAAACATAAACAGGTTAAGCCAAGCCAATGTAGGCCAAGCTACAGCCCCTAACAAACTACTTGACCTATTTTCAGCCCTGCATCTCATAACTTCTAAAATTATTATATTTTTTAAAAGGTAACTTTTTATCCTCTAATTTTAGGTCAAGTTTCACTTTGGTTCTCTAACTTTTGTCAATTTCATTCTCTATCTTTCTAAACATCACTAACATTGTCACCATGCGTTCACCGAAGCAAACATAACAAAGTAGTCCTACTATCATGATTTAAAAAGTTGGGCCATGACCGGTACACAAGTTAAACCTACCCAACGCCCATTTAACTTGGCAATCTAACCCAACAAAGATTTAAAACACATGAACTTAAAATTTTAAAAATTTCAGTAAAGTCTCCTAAAATTTAAATATTACCAAAATACAATAGTACCTAATAACTAATAATTTTAATATAAAAATATTTAAATTGCGCTTATAAACTATTACAATAAATAAAAAAAAGTCATATAAAAGTTCATAAAAGATCAAAACAAATAAAAACTCCCTATGATTGCAAAATATAGGAGTCGAAGACCAAATGAAAATTAAAATTAAGAATAACCAAGTCAGGGTGTGAACCATAGCACCTTAGAAGATTAGGTAACAAGATGTTTTTAATTTGTAAAAATTTTAAATAAGAAGACTGTAAGTCATACGACTCAATAAATACATATGTATAAAGTAATAAGATAAGAAATAAGTATGTCGCATAATGTATCACTTTAAAATTGTAAATGAACTCAAATAAATAAAAGATATTATAAATAACTTATTCATAATTCTTTTCATAACAATTTTAAAACTAGTAACGAAAATGGATACTAATTCTTTCAAAGGAAATTCATAAAACATCTTATAAATAATTAATTATAGAAATTTTGAAACCCAAGTTTTAAATGTCATAAAAATAAGATTTAAATGAATAACAAAAGGTAGAAACTTTGTAATCCAATCATGATTAATGTCAACATCGCGACGCAGAATTGCAGCAACTATGAAGAGGAATAAAATGGCAATAATTATGAAAAAATGGATTTTGAAGAAAGTTATAAAAAAAACTTTTGAAATCGCCATCGATCTATTTTTTAAAGGGTGAGATCGGACATCGAATTTTAGGTCTACATTATAGAAATTAGGTTCGGGAGTTGGTTACGTGTAAGAAAGGTATTAGCACCCTTACAGTACCCTTTCGGTACCACGTTAGCATCTTGTTGTTTTTTATTTCGAACTATACTTTGATTTTGCCTAAACTAAAATTATTTTTTTATTTTTAATTCTTGAGGGATTTTTAGGAGGAATGAGGTTTAGCCACGCCATAAGGATTTTGTCAATTTCTTCAACTTAATCCATGATGTATTATTTTGAAAAAAAAGTTAGCAGCGGTTACTTTCGTCAACCGCCTACATTACGGGTCTTGAAGGAATAGGATTCTAAAAATCAGGCTGGACTTTCAAAGAAGGGTAATGGACTTAAAAAATGAAGATGTTAATCACGTTAAGCAAATTATGTCAATTTTTTCAATATAATTCCTTACATAACTCCCTCAAGATAGTCAACTACAATCGTTTTTGCCAATTATGCTAACGACTGTCGTTAGGTTTAATCAAGAATTTTATATTTAGGGACAATTTAAAATGTAAATGATTTTCCTAGAATTTTTAGTAAAATTATAACTCTAAAACTCTTTGCATTATTCTTAATTTTTTTTAAATATTTTTATTTTTAATTTTTTTAATTTTTATTTTTATACTATTTATTTTAGGTAAAAAAAAGGGATATCCACGGCATGGCCCGAAGCCCATGCGTGATGGTTGAAGTCCACTCACGGCCTCGTCTCCCTTTTCTTTCCTTTTTTTTTATTCACTTATAATATATTTAAAAGGTGATACTACTAAATTTATGATACTTCTCCTATTCAGCTTTTAATATTTTTTTAAAAAAATAATATCAAACTTTTTAGATTAAATGACATAATTAAAATAATTTTTTTGTAAAATTAATTATTTTTTATATTTTTAAAAATAAAATAAAAAAATAAAAATAATATAATTAAATTTTATATTTTTTACCCAAAATTTTTAATACTAGTACTAAATTTTTTTTAAAAAAATACTTATTTTAACTGTATATTTTATTTTTCTAAAATATTTTTTTATTTTTGATTTATTTTTAAAAAGAGAGTTATTAGGTGCACCACACGCCATGACGGGTGCGGTGCACCTTTCTTCTTAAGAAACTACACCCGTTGCACCGCACCCGTAGGTGCAGTTTCGAAGACACTTCTAGTGCATGGTTACGGCACTTGGTGCCACCTAACCAGCGGTGGCACCCAAGAGTGGCGATTCACACAGCCACCACTCTGGTAGTCGCGTTGTTCCACGGTGGTACCATGATGGCTTGAAAGAGAAACCCAAATGCCTCTCTGTTGTAACTCCGGCTTTAACCAAAGTATAACTTTTTTCGACAATACCGCATGCCATGGCAAACGACCCAAAAATGGCGGCCTACGCCACCACTGTATGGACAAGGATGCAACACCGTGATGACACGAGAGAGGAGCAGCATCCTTCTCTATTACAGTTGTGTGGCTCATCGCACAAACTGCACTTGAACGCTTTAACCAAAATTCATCCATACTCATGGCAATATGGTAGGACCGTTTCTAATAATTATACACACCAACAGAAGATTAATGGGACTAGACTAAAGGAAACAGAGAATGTGCATTACCGAAATAACGAGCTCTTTGTTTCGGCACTCTTCTGGCTACTCTTCTATGGCTGCAATCCTTCTTTTCTGCACTCGATTCGGATCACTCAAGCTTTACGTACGTGAGTTACTGACTCTCAGTTGTGAGAACTTGGCTGAGCCAAATGAGAAAAGAGTTTCTCTCCTTATCTCTCAACGCTACACCCTTTATTTCTTCCTCTCCACCCAAGTGTCTCTGGTTCTAACTCTTTCTTCCTTACTCTTGCTCCCTCTGTTGTCTCTGTGTTTGCTCTCTCTAAATCCGTCTTCTCCTTTTCACATTATCTCTCTGAGTTCTCTTTCCTTTTTTTCCTTGTGTGTTTGTTTAGTGCCCTTTTTCTCTTCCAAGTTCCCTCTAGGACTTCCTCTCCTCCCTTGCTTCCCTCCGAGTTCATCTATTTATATTCACAGCTGCCACCCTTCTTCCAACGGGAAGTGACCAAGCACCAGTGAATCATTTGAGGTGAAATGCCTCCCATGACTCTATTATTTACTTCCCTCCATTGAGAAGAATCCGAGTAAGTAGGTGAATAATTTGGCCTAAGATACCTCCCGTGACTTCCATCAGCTTCCTTCCACTGAGAAAAGGCCGGGAGTAGTTAAATGATTTCTGACTCCCATCCACTTCATTGCTCTTGTTCCTTTCTCCTTCAGGCTGACATATTTTGATAGCTTGTCTTTTTGCCAATAATGGATGCATTATTGGCAAAGCCGTTAGCAGTTTTCCCTTTTTATTTCTTTTTTCTTTTCTTTATTAATCTTTTTAATTTTTTTATTTCTTATTATTATTATTCTTTTTTAAAAGAATCATACATAAGTCTATCTTAACGTTTCAAAGTTCAGACAAAATTAGGTATCTACAATTAATAATAAAATTAATTTAAAAATAATTTAAACTAAGAAAGTATAATCATGAAAAAATACACAAAACTAACCAAACAGAGTATATACTAAATCATTACTCAGAATCTCAATGGACACCCATGGAATATATACTAGATTATTCCCAAATAGACTTCAATTTCATTAGGGCACCACCATGAAATCTATACTAGATCATTCCCCCTAGGGCCTAAAAATAGTTATATCCATAAACTTATCTATCCCCGAATCCGTATCCATAACCATAACCTAAGCTACCTGTAGAGTATACATTTGATCATTCGTCACAAGGCCTATCCTTACCTCTATGTACATATAGGCTATTAACCTTGCCAATGGCAATATGATTCCTGCACAATACTTTCCACAGCTATAGAAAACTAAGTAAAATCTTAGAAGTAAAATTATATTTGACAAATAGGCATTGAGAAAAGTTCTATCAACATTGATTTCTAGTTCCAAATCACATTTATAATCTCATAATATCCAACTTATAGGTTCAAGGTAAATCTAATATGGCATGAGAAATTATATGCGTAAAGATTGTAAACTCAACATCTTCAAACATATGACTATTTTGAATTAAATATTCATAAAAGTATATTTCTTAAAGGACTTGTTTCTAATGAAGATAAAATCATAATTTATTTGAGAATAGTTGCATAAGATACAAATTAATTAAACCACAAATAAGATTTCTATATGTAAATAAAATATGTGAAGTACAATAAGTAAAAGAATCATGCAAGAAGAAATATTTTGGAAATGATAATAATGTCACAATGCCATATACACACGATCAAAAAAATCTTAATTTGCCTTCAACAGCTCAAATGTACGAGAGGTAGGAGCCTTTATAAAAGACAACAAGTTGAATAATATATTAAACAATGCAGAAGTGCACTAATGTAACTAGAATACTGCTATAGATGGTGCATTCATCAATACGGCATGCTGGAACCTCATCATTGTGGGATTTTTGACTAAAATTTATGATTTATATGCCAAAGCTTACTTTAAAAAAATTTCTAAACACTCAAAAAGTATTATCCAACATTCTATGATAATTCTCACAACTCTAATAGTATGTAAACTCTTAAACTACTCATAAAACATACAACCCATAAATGTAACTACTCAAGAAAAATTTTATGAAATCATATAACAAGCTAAAATAGTTTAGAAAGCATATAGCAAGGTATTGAAACAATATGTATTAAGAGAGAAAAAGTTTAGAAAGAGAAAATCATTTTAGGGTTAGAATTTCCTGAAAAAGTTTGAAAACTTAAAAGAACCAAAAAAGATTTACCTTACTAATTAGGAAAATAGGAAGATAGTAGCTCAAAGCTATCCAAATCACATTGTCTTCAAGTACAAAAATTTAATTAATGGTAGTAATAATTTGTGGTTATGCAGTAGATGAAAGAAAGAAAATAAAAGACTTGAAAAACCTAAGTGTAGTAAGAAGTAAGATTAATCATTGGGCTAAGTGTGCTTTAGTGTAACTTGAAGAGAATATGAAGAAAATGTAGGGAATGGAAGATGGGAGTGGTGGGTGGCGCATGGAGAAGAAAAGAAAGGAGGGTTGCGTCGTTGGTGAAGAAAAGGGCAGAAAGGGAGAAAAAGGAAGAGAAAAAAATGAAAGACCATCCCTTTCTTTAAATTTACAAAAATGCCATTGGAAATTTTTTTTTCTTTTGAAACAAGTCATAACACCTACTTGGCATCCGAAGTGACATACGGCACCGTCATCTGCACAAATAACACTTGCACAAAGGTGAATTTTCCTCCCTTAATTTTAGTCAAGTTTCAACTTCATCTTTTTAACCTCTTATTGTCATCAATTTTGTCTTTTAACTCCAAATTATCACTAATATTTTTTCCAAACCTAACGCCATTAGTCCAATTAAGCCTTGTTATTTGTACATGTGGCACTTATATATGCTAAAATAACGTGTTTCATTAAAATCTCTTTAACTCTTTATCTTAAATTTTAAAATCTAAAATTTTAAATTTTATATTATAAAATTTAAATCTTTAACTTTAATATAAAAAATCTTATATCCTTAACTCTTAACGCTTAATTTAAGAAAAAGTTTTAAGGTCAAAAATTTTAAAATTTAGGATTAAATGTTAAAGGTTATAAGATTTCAAGATTAAGGTTAAGGGTTTTAGATTTTAATTTTTAAAATTAAAGGTTTAAGTTTAGGTTAGAATTTTAAAATTTAAAATTTTATAATTTAAAATTAAGGAGCAAAGGTTATAAATATTTGATTTTAAGGTTAAAGGGTTTGAACAGAACAATGTCATTTTGGCACTTATATGTGCAGATAATAGGGTTGTCTACTACATAGGACACCACTTAGGACTCTTTTGTTAGTTGGACAAACGATACCAGCTTGAGAAAAATATTGGTGATGGCTTGGAGCTTTAAGGACGACATTGACAACAAAAAAAGTTGGAAGACAAAATTAAAACTTTACTACAAGTTAAGAAACAAAAAGTTATACTTGTATGGGTGCCACTTGTGTAGATGACCGCACCGTCTACCACTTCAAATGTTAGGTAGGACTCCTCCATTAAGTGTATTAATGGTGTCTGGATTGTGACAAATATTAATGATATTCAAAAAGATGAAGGATGAAATTAACAACAAAAAAAAGTTAGAGGATAAAATTGACTACTAAAAAGCTAAAAGGACAAAATTGATGACAAAGAGAACGAAATTATGACTTAAGATAACAAAAGAATTACCTTTTGTTTATTTTTAAATATCTATCTATCTTAAAGTATACACGTGCGTGTACCAAACAACTTGGGGATGAAAAATATTCATGTAGCACGCACAATCCTACTGATTAGTTGACCAAAAATTGCTATTAGTTTTCTCTCAACAACAAATGTGCATATTTTTCCTTTAGAAGCACTTTTCATCAAACACATAGTTTAGCACATAAAACAATCATTAGCATTTAGTAAAAGAAACAACCACACAAGAGGTTCAATGGAAATAGCTTGTTGATATATAATTTTTATACATTTAGGGGTCGGTTGTTCTATAGAGTATGTCAGACTTATTATGAGTTGCTTGATTTAATCAGCTCTTACCAAGACACAATATAGAGTCTAGACTATTAACAGTGACCCTAAATCTTTTTTGCACATAAATAATTAACATTGACTATTTCACAACCACAAGCTAGCCACCATGATGTATATAGTACTTGACCTATCTTCTCTGTTCATGGTACAATATAAGCTGCGAGATTCGAATAAAAAATAAGAAAAATTTGATGTTAGCAAAGCAGTGCTGGAACTGCATATAGTGAGGGAAAAATTAAGAGGGGCAATATGTTTTTTGGCGTGTACACACCTCACACTTGTAACCCGCAAGACGCAAGGGAAGATTGCAACGTTTGGGAATGGTAACTGCAGCTTCAGGGTTGACACCGACTCTGTTGGCAGAGTCAGAAAGCACAATAGCACAAGCGCAATCACTGGACATTTTCTACAGTTGAATGCAGCATTTTGAAGAAACCGAAGTTCTCCCGTCTCATGTGGTGCTGCACATGGATAAAGCTTATAAATCTCTCTATCAGGGCTTGAATTCCCTCATGCACCAGCCCCATGAACCCCATTGCTTCCTGCAACAATGCAAACAATCACAAGTAACAGTAGGAAGCAAAGGGACTTCATGGGAGCTTCCATTTCTCCAAAGTCTACTATTTCAATGCTATAGCTCTAAAGGACCTCAAAAGGTCATTCCATTTAAGGTAGTAAAACTTCGGCGCTTCTTGCTAAAAGGAAAAGACACATTAGGTACGCCAGCAGAATTTCCAGCCCAAGGATTTGAAGTATCAGTATCGAGTTTAGATTTTCAAAAGCTTATTTGGTCTTTTAACAAGGAGAAAATTATCGTTTTATTTTCTAATGAATTTTAAAGAGGTGTTTACTATCAAAAACGAAGTGCTTTTTCATGCCATTACGTATGATTGATTCCATATATACACACACACACACACACTAAAGAAAATAATTTATATGTTTGAAAATAATTTTTATTGTATATATGAAACCTAATAATTTGTTTAAGATATTGTCAATTTTTTCCTCACACACATGCTTAGGAACATGAGAAAAGTTAAATGTATCAGGTGTGCATAATGTATTATTATTAGTATTTGAGTCTCATAATTTAATTTATAATATTTAATAAATTTAATAATTTATTGTGCATATATTTTTACAAATGATAACACTCTACAAATATAAAGTAGTTTCAATTGTTAATAAAAAAAATGAATGCACATATATCCCTTTTTAATATAAATATTCTTATATCTTACACCTAAATATCTCGTACATGTACATGGAAGAGCAAGGTTTGACGATACCATGTGTTGAATGGCTTCTTCTACTCAAGATGTGGTCAATTTATCCAGAAAGAGTTGAAAATATAAATAGTATGGGCTATAGCCTGTACGTGCAGTTGTGCAAGATAATATGAATAAGCAGAAACTTGTGACTTTTCATCCCGCTTTCTAGACGTGCTACATGATTTGCTATTGTTATCTTTGCTCTCTTGTTTTATGAGATTTGAATCTTTTAAAGTGTAGAATATATTTTAAAAAATAAAGTATAATTAAATAATTAATAATAAAAAATTATTATTATTATTATTTTAAATTTATAAGTTATGATCAATTTATTTATATTTAATAATAATTATAATTATTTATTTTTTTATTAATAATTTATTTATACTTTATTTTTAAAATATAATCTAGACTTTAAAGGATCTGAATTCTGTTTTTCCAATGCCGTGTGTATATATATGATTTGCTACTGTTATCTTTGTTCCTCTTCTTTCAAGAATTAGCCGAAGAATGCATCATGGGCGGCAGTGCGGTTGAGGAAAATTAGTAATTTATAGCTTTTTTAGAAACTACATAGTACTTTGCAAATGCGACTGAGGAAAATGGTGAAATGAAATGAAAATAAGGACAAAAAAAAAGGGGAATAATATCTTTATCTTTACGTAAAAAATGAACAATCAACCAAAAATGTGTAAATGAATGAAAGCGTATTACTTATGGCATATGTCGTGATCTACTATAACAATTCTTCAAAAAAAAAAAAAAGCTCAAAATTAAAGGGATTAATTGAAATTATTATGAGGTTTTTCAAAGTTGGAGGAAGGATAAAATAATATAGAGTAAATTACATTCCCATTTCCCCATCTAAAGGTTTAACAATGAAATATCATTAAAAAATCCATCTGCTTGTCTATGGATTAAGAGGGTAGACTCAATTAGTTAAAGTAATTTTTTTCTGTTTTATCACATTAGATTTTAATTTATCATATCTGATTTTTCTTATTTTTACTCTATATTCTTTATTACAAACATATATTATAGTTTGTGATGTCAAATTTTCAATTTATAAATTTTGCCCAAGCAAATAGACTTGCCTTATTCAATATATCCTTTCAATTAATAGTTTAATAAATGAAAATAATGTAAAATTTAAAAATTGTATATGTTATATCAAGCTTTTATTATATATTTACTAATTTCATATGTATAACAAAAATTATTCTTAAAATATAAGCTAAATGCTTAATTATTATCAAATAAAATATTCCATTAAAATAAGTAAAGTCAACAGTTAGTCAACTCAATTAAAAGGGTTGGATCAAAAGTGTAATATTTAATAAGTTTTTAGTTAAGTGTTATTTTACAAAATCTTGAGGGTGGAAACTGTAATTTAGTGAATATATGAATTTAAATTAATCCACTCTCAGTATGTAGAATTTTATAGTATTGACTAGTGATTTGGCGCATACCACCAATCTATTCACCTTACTACACTTCTTCCTTGTCTATTGAAGGACAAAAATGCTATACACTTAGAGTGATTTGAATTTAAACATATTCACAAAATTGTTTTGTGTGAATAAATTAATTATATCAAAAGTGTAAGTGATTAAATGAAAACATAATAACTTTTATGTTCAATAATTTAACGTAATTAAATAAAGACACAATTTAATATTACCGTAGTCTAGTTAATAATAAGGATTTAAACTTATCTCAAATGATTGAATTAATTTTATTTTTTTTAAATGTAGTTTTTATATTATAATATTTTTAATATTCTTAAAAAAAAAAGTTAGTTAGCAATGCACATTTTGGCATGGATGAGTTCTCACTTTATTTGGCTAAGTATTGTTTTAGCGGAGAATAATAGTTGACATTTAACTTAATTGCTTCTCAATTAATTTGAAAATTTAAAAAGGCCGCTTAATAAACTAATTTCATCCTTCGTAGTATGAAATAACTTCCTTTTTATTTTACTTATCAGAAAACCCCGCTTCACTTAAAGATTGATCTTCAAAGACCATGTTAATAATATAATATATATTTAAAGAAATGTGTGCCTTGTTTATTACATTATATATAGAGCTGCTATAATGAGCTCTTGATCATTACCATAGTATAGTCTTAGCACACTTTAATACATTAGAAGTGGCCATTTCATAGCAAGCCCCAAGCACAATGACCGACCATTTTGCACACCTCTGCAGTCTGCACTAGTGAATTAGCACATGAGGCTTGTCGAAATGGCAGCGTAGGGGGATGGTAGCTGCAACTTGAGGGTTGATTCCCGTCAGAAAAGAAGATATCATATAGGTAAGAAAGCGTTAGCTTTTTCAGTTCTTTGAAGCACTGAGGGGAAACGGGAGCTCTCTCGGCTTGTGCTGCTTTTCCGCAGTGGCGCAGCTTATGCGTCACCAATTTTAGAGGAGTGAAGTTCCCGCATTCACCAATTGCATGAACCCCACGATTGGATCCAGCAACAGCAACTAGAATGAAAAGAAATAGCATGAAGGAAGCGAAGTTGTTCATGATCTTCAAATTTAAAACTTAAAGTTGAAGGCAGGAGAATCTTAAGCTCTTTATATAGTCAAACAAAAAGCTACCTCGAGTTTGCAGCCTTTGTTTTGTTTGGAACGCATCTGGTTTAGAGTGCAAGCAGCTTGGCCGTCGGCGGATTCTTACTTTACGCAACATTTAAAAAATCAAATATTAGGCCCGCAAGTAAGCTCCATGGTTTTTTATATTTTAAGAATCAGGAATTAGGGGATCATTTTTGGTGCGAATTACGTAGAATTTAAATTGAAAACCGCTACTCTCTAAAATAAAAATTGAAAACTGCTCTAAATTAAGTTATTAAATGAAAACATTGGTAAGACAGATTGGGATCCTTTAATTTTTATTTTTTGAAGTTAAGTTAAAATGAGTAAAAGATAAAATTAAGTTAAACAAAAAATTAGTGAAACAAAAAATAGAACTCATAACTTAGATTTTTCTATAAAATAGAGAGAGGGGATGAAAAAAATACTAAAATCAAAAATTTAAGAAATAAAAAAAATCCAATCTCGGCTATGACAAACCAAATATTAGTCTTTCTTTAATATAAAATAAATTTTAATACAAATTTACTTTTTCATTTTCTTTTATTTATATTAAAAAAGATGGAGCTCTTAAATTAATTGAATCTCACGAATAAAAATGTCAAAGAAAACAACCTGTTTTGTCCTCACATTAATCCGTCT
The DNA here is from genome assembly GCA_037013595.1 of Dicorynia guianensis. Lineage (NCBI taxonomy): Eukaryota > Viridiplantae > Streptophyta > Magnoliopsida > Fabales > Fabaceae > Dicorynia > Dicorynia guianensis. Next base: position 13,326,422 of record JASUAB010000002.1, on the reverse strand, counting down.
TTTAGGCAAGGTGACGTGGGAGCTAATCCACAATTTAGGAATGGGCCAATATATTTTTATACTAAAATATACAACCTTATCTTAGACCACTTTTTAAGTATGGTAGGATAGACCAACCCTCAATTTAAACAAGTTATAAAAATGTAAATTCATTCTATATTTTAAACAGGGCGGATAGCCCACTATGGTTGACTAAACTTGTTTTGACACTCTTATGGTAATTGAACTATGAGATTACATAATATAATAGTCTAAATTTAATTGAGTATTGTGCGAAGGTAAAAATGTGAGTATAGTGAAATTTTATTTATGATTCCTCCTAGCTATTCTCTAAATGTTTAATTATGTTGGTGTGTGTGCATGTATATATATATATATATATATATATATATATATATATATATATATATGTAAGTATATAATATTGTAGTTTATGAATCCAGAATTTAAACAAAAATATGACAGCCAAAATGATCAATTTCTTTAGAATTAAGATTTTATAAAAAAAAAAAAGCAAAAGTAATTAATCTCCGTATAAAAAATAAAATGATTTTTTCATAATTTTAAATTAATAAAAAAACTTATAGATAATGATTAAATATAATTATTTAAATTTTATGTTATAAAAATTAAGCAAAAATAACATTACCTAAAAAAAAGATAAAGATTAGTAATTTGTAACTTTTCCAAGCACTAGATAATACTTTTCATATGCCACTAAGAAGAATGATGTAATGAATTGTGAATAATATAAAACAAAAAGGGAAAATTTTCTTTATCTTTCAGGATCGTATATGATTCGATATAATCCAAAAATGTCTAAATGAAGGCGTACTACTTAGCGGTGTATGCTGTCATCTATTACAACAATTCTCCAAAACACACACACACACACACACACACACACACAAACACACAATTAAACTGATTAATTGAAATTACAAGGAGGTTTAAAAAGTCTAACTTTAAATTATTTTCGAAGTTGAAGGAAGAATAAAATTATATATAAATTTAAATTTAATCCACTCTCAATGTATAGAATTTTACATTATTGATAAATGATTTGTTATACGACACCAATCTAATTGCGTTAGTACAGTTCTTTCATGTGTTATATACTTAGAGTGATTTGAATCTAAACATATTCATAAAATTGTTTTATCTCAATGAATAGGTCAATTTAAAAGTGACGTAAATGATTAAATGAAAATAGAAGAATAAGTTTTATCTTTAACAATTTAACCTAATTATGGTTTAGTTAGCAATGCACATTTTGGCAAGGATGAGTTCTCACTTTAATTGGTTTAAGTGTTGTTTTGGTAGAGAAAAATAATTGATATTTAACTTAATTGCTTCCCAGTTTGAAGATTTAATATTGCCGCTCAATAAATTATTTTTTAAATTTCTTAAACTAATTTCAGCTCATAATAATCGTCCATCCTTCGTATCATAAAGAACCACCATGTATTTATCAGAAACTACACATGAAGATTGATCTTCAAATTAACACCTAGTTAATAACATACACTAATAAATAAAAAAGAAAAAGTGCCTGGTTTATTACACGTTATATACTTAGAGCTGCTATAATCAGCTCTTGATTATTATTACAATAGAGCTAGTCCCTGGCAGACTTTTAATACCTTAAAAGTGGCCATTTCATAGCTAGCTTCAGGCACAAGGACCCACCATCTCCCTCTTCAAGCTACAGTACGTACAAGCTTCAAACCTCTGCAGCTGCAGGAGTGAGTTGGCATATGATCACGACTTGTCGAAATGGCAACGTTGGAAGACGGTAGCTGCAACTTCAGGGTTGATGTTCAGGGTTTTGAACACGTCAGAATGGAAGATAGCATAGAGGCAACCAAGCGTCAGCTCTTTCAGTTCTTCGCAGCACTGAGGGGAAGCAGGAGCTTTCGCGTCTCGTGCTGGTTTTTCGCAGTGGCGCAGCTCATGGGTCACCACTCTTTGAGGAGTGAGATTCCCACATTCACCAGTTGCATGAACCCCATGATTGCATCCTGCAACAAGAACCAGAACGATGATAAATAGCAAGAAGGAAGTGACGTTCTTCATGATCTTCAAATTTATGACTTGATGTTGAAGGTGACTTACAAACACTGTTCAGTCTTTAGCTCTTTATATAGCCAAACAAAAAGCTGTCTCTCGAGTTAGCAGCCTTGGTTTTGTTCCGAGAACGCATTTGGTTTAGAATGAAGCAGGTAGGCCGTCGGCAGATTCTTGCCTTCCCAACATTTAAAAAATCAAATAAAAATATTAGGCACGCAGAGTAAGCTCCATGGTTTTTACTTTCTAAGAATCTGGAATTATGGTATTATTTTTTGTGCAAATTTTTCAGAATTTAAACTGAAAAGTGCCATAAGTTACTAAACGATAATGATAGGTTTACGCTGCTTTTTCATACGCTTTTTACGTTTTTTATTGTTTTTTTTTGCAAAATCACATGATGAACAGTAAAATTTACTGTTTAAACAGTAATTTTTACTGTTTACTATGTGATTTTGCAAAAAAAAAATAATAAAAAACATAAAAAATGTATGGTAAACCGACGTATATATACCACCACTCTTTTTAAATTACATTGATGTATATAATATTGTACTAAAGGAATCCAGAACTCAAATAAAAATATGACCACCAGATCAATTAAAAATAAGATTTTATAATATTTAATCTCCAGTCCCCTTAATTAGGTCCCTGTTTTTAGAAATCAAGGAATCACAGGCTTGAACCCGGGGCTCCTTCAAGGACCGGTTATTAGTCTATTAATTCAATTGCACTTTGTTTTTAATATAAAAAAATGAGCCCTAAATTATGTGTCACAGTGTCTTTCTTAACAACATAATTTACACCCCGCACAACTTTGGTGTAACACTCGTTCCAAATCTGCTTTTCTACTTCATGCCATCATCAATTCAACAAAAAATTCGTAAACAATTGAAAAATCAATCGATGACGCCATCACCAGGGCTCGTCCATGGGGTCATCGTAGCCTCAATATCTCGATGTCTTGATAAAATTATGCCAACTGACCCAACTTCCGTCTATATCCACAAAAGCCCAAGTGTGCCCAACCATGCCCATGCTTGGGCCAAGTGAACCTCTCTTGGACCGACTCGCATCAAGTGGCTAGCATGGTGCAACGGCACGTAACCACGCTGCCACATTCTAGTGGGCTGATAAATCTCGCCTGCTGGAAGTAGCCAACATTCTCGTTGGTACTTCTTTGCTTTGTGGAGTAGCCTAAGGGAATGTTTTTTAATGCTGTATCAATTAATTATTATAAACAATTTGGATTATAATGGAGATAAGTATAAATAGGTAATTATTAATTAAAAATTAATGATAAAATTATTATAAATTAAATATAAACAATTAAATTATAATCTATAAATTTAAAATAATTTATATTATTAATTTTTTCATCAAAAATTATTTATTTTATTTTATTCTTTAAAGTAGATCATATATTTTATTTTTAAAGTATATTTTATATTTTAAAAAATTTAAATCCTTCAAATATGAAAAAATTTATAATATAACTATGATACTTACATATTTCATTTAAATAAAAATATGTGTATATTTTTATCAATATTTATTTCCACATTTAAATTGGAAAGCATTCCCAATTCAAATTTTGAATTAAAAAGATATCTAATCTTAAGCATCTCTGTTTTCTCCAACCACTTGGACAACACCAGGCACCATAGCCAGTAATTGCTTGGTCTTCACTCTTTAGCTATCATGATCTTCGGCTTTCCATCCAGCAAAAGAGTTTCAGGATACTAGATGCGAATTAAATTACAGCTGTAGGAATTAAGGAATAATAAAGGAGGTATGAGATTTAAGAGATATGAATAATTTATTATTAAGAGATTAATATGAATATAGCTTTAACAAAACATACATACCTTGACATTTTAAAGCCTCAACATGCTTGGGATTGAAACTGCAACGTTTGGGTATGGTGAGTTTGAGCTTGAATTTTGAAACCCATCTTCCGGGCTCGAGAACGATACGTGGTAGCACAAAAGCACTCTGGGTCTTCACAGGGCATCAGATTGTAAACCTCATTATTAGGGGAAGACTTAGGGCCGCATACACCTCCCCCCTCATTAGATGCAGCACCAGCTATGATAATAGTAAGAAACAACCAAAATGGCCTCGTTTTTATGTTTGTATCTTTACCAATATCCTTTTTGTTAGCTAAATCTGCTATTCTGTTCTCTTCAACACACTTCAGTTGGTTTTTGAAAGAAAAAAATGTAAATTTACACAAATTAATGCGTTCCCTTGTCGGAATATACAACTGAACTGGTACTTTAGAAGTGCCCTTCCGTTTAGAAAACACTTTTTACAGAGTAGTTATAAAATGCTTACAAAAATAAATTTGAACGTTAAATCTATTAAGAAGTACAATTTAGTTTGTTAATTTCGTCTGTTGGTTCTGTTTATAGCGGCCAGTTATGATTTGAGCTTTCTAATGGGCTGTTACAGAGTTATATTATCCCAAAACAAATGACATTGAGCGGTGACCTTGCAAATAAACAACTCAATAAACATACCTACCTTTGTAGTTCCTAAGGGGCATTCAGCCATTCAATGCGTTTTACATTTTCCTACCTTCTCACGCACTCCTAAGAAGAATTCGGCTGCTCCAACTTTTTAATTCAAATTCACACAAACTATCATTTGATAGTATGCAAAAGCTAACTAATTGCACAAAAATTAAATTTTAGTAGTCTCATAGGAGGACACCCTCAGACTCTCATAACCCCAAGAAGTCACTTTGCTGAAGTATCTGGACAATAATGTCCCTTTCCATTCCCAGAGAGCACGATTTATTCGCCCATCCAAACAAAATGACGTTTTGAGTATTTAATGTTTTTAAGTTGGGTAAATTAATTTTTCAAAAAGTTCAATTGGGTTTTGAGAGTTTTTGCTCTGAGTATACAATTTTGTTCAATTTCTAACGTAGCCAAAATTTAATGTGAAATGATTAAAGTAATAATGTTTTTAATCCCTTATCTTCTTTTAATCCCTTACTTTTTTGAAAACGTAATTTAATAACTTAAACCAAAAATATATACTTCAACATCCCAAAAAGTCTTAATACTTTTTGAATTAAAAGATGAATTACTGAATTGGATTCTCCAAAAAAACAAATAACTAAAAACGCTCCTGTTCCAGAACAAAATCATAACATTACAGCAGATTACTTAAGTAATCATGATTTTGCGATCAATTTTTAGAATATACATGTCCAAACTTTTGGGAAGCATCCACATTATTTTGATATTACGAATGAACAGTTTCGAGCCTCATCGGATTTGTTAGTAGTAACCTTCCTTGCTTTGCCATTCGGGTCTGATCTTGAAGTTGGAATTTTTCTTTTTCATTAGTGTAATTTTCATAATCAAAGGCGATCTTTCTCTCTTTCACTTTGCGGCGAGAATAAGAAAGATTAGCTAGTCTGTTCTTTAAAATGCATCTTATTAAATCATAACAAAGGGACACCAGTAACTGAGTAGCAGTACTTAGTGTGTTACATTCTCATTCTCCAAAAGATTCGCAATTTCGCACCGCCACCGTCGAGCCGTCCACAACGACCATTCCTAGTCGTCGCTCTTTAAGGCAATGAGTAAGCTGTAAAACGAAAGAACAGATTTTGTGGAGTTATTTCGTAAGGTGTATGGGATGAACAATTTTGAGTACTTCAGAGGGATTAAAAAGAAATCAAACGAATTTGCATCACATTCTCGATTCCTCTACTTTTATCTGGAAAAAGAAAATATCATTTTTCAAGAAGAGAAAGAGAGAGTATAACATAAATTGCAATGGAGTTAGTGTATCACAGACCTCCACACTTGTAACCCACAGGACGATCAGCAATGCTGCAACGTTTAGGAGTGGTCATTGCAATTTCTGGCTTGACTCCGGCACTCTTGGCTGTCTTTGATAGCATAACAGCGCAGAGGCAAGAAGGAGTCTGGCCTAATTTCTTCATTTGAGTGCAGCAGCTATCAGAAACTGGAGAATTTTCATCCTGTGCTGCTGTTACGCAGGGAGCCAACTTCCCAGCCTCTCTGTCAGGGGAAGCTTTCCCACATTCACCAGCCCCATACACCTTATAATGGTTGATGAGGCCAAGAAATACTAAAACAAAACGTACTTCATTGGATCTTGTTTTTCCTCAACTCAGTGTTCAATAATGAAAAACCTAGGAACATTTATAGCGCACAAGATATGGAGGAACTACCACTAGGGAAAAGCATTTTAATTTATTCAACCGCCAACTCCTTCAGAAATGAGTTTAACATAATCTGACTATTTTAAGCCAATCATAATTTGCGCTATTCTACCTTTCTTTAATTAGGATTTTGCCCTTAACAAGAATCAAACGATTACTTTCATGAGAAGCACACAGCACAACATAATGTAATTTGAAGCAACAATGAGCAACCTCACCCTTGTCACTTGAAACCCCTTAACAAGTGTAAATAGTCTCTTTCGAATTTACAGTCATGCGTTAAGGCAACTCGAGCACTTATCAAATACCATCACCTTAGAAGTTAGAGCATAAAATAAAGGCATATTGCTCTTTGGTTTGTAGAGGGGGCTGCTGTTTTCAAGTAACGCGTAATGCTATTACTCTATCCATAGACAGCCAGGATTATATTGCTCTCAACAGTGAGATAATATCTGTTATTTTTAAGCGCGTGCTAGAAGGAATTCAAAAAGTAACAATAATAATAATATTTGTTACTTATGTGCTCCAGTGCAAGCAAAAAAGAACAAAGAAAAAAAAAGTAAGCAAACCAAAACATAAGAATAATAATCATAATCATAATAAGAATAACAGCTTCACAGTGGAATTGAACGCATTAAAGGCTGAATTTTCCCTCAATTAATAAAACCAATTGTTCATCACTTTACTAACTTCTACAGAAAGAAAAAAATATATAGGCTCAAATAAAAGTTAGTGGCATTGGGCCACTCAGAGTTCCAACAGAAGAAATACATCGCGTAGTTTGTGATGCATGCAGACGCAGGGTATCTAGAGTTGGATGCAGTACATGATGTACATCTCAAGTCAAAACTGGTTGATTAAATTTGACAAAACAAAGGCAAATAGACAATAAAACATTATAAGATATCCCCTATACACTTAAAAATGATTCTGTCCCAGACAAATATAGTTGGGATATTTTTCTTCTGTGCCTTCTTTAAGTGTTGGATACAAAATCTTCAGGATGAAATGGTCTTGAATTCAAACTACTAATGTTCTCAATTATCAGACAATAGAGAAAACAAATCAAGGTCACAGATTACAACCAAGTCCTATCACTCCACCAATCACTTGATTCAAGGCTAGGTTTTAACAAGTAATACAAAAGAGGAGTAACATAAAACTACCTGTTTTTCCTCCTTAAGATTAAAACCTTGAGTAAAACAGATCATTTCACCTTATTGTCGCCATGCACGGTTTATATCAGACAACAATTCCATTCTCTAGGTTAGAAGTGGTGCTACAAAGACACAACACTTTCATTTGATAGATTCAATGTTTTATTATTCCTTCTAGGACTATTAATTCCAGACTTCCAGTGAATCTCATTTGAACATGAACGGCCCAATTCTTGTTATCACACTTCATTGAGTTATGTGTCTTTGTATTCATGCTGATAAATAAATTCCCCATTTGCAAATAAGGTCTCAAGATCTCTCAGCTATGAAATTAACTCCAACAGCATGTCCCAAGTGCCTGGCACTTTCAACATCACCCCCATTATCCATTCACATAGTACCTCAATTTCAACTTAAGTCTAAATTTCCCAGATCACAGTCAAATTAAGCTTAATTCCAAAGCCAAGAGTTAACTTATAAACCTTGCAAACACAACTTCTCCCCATCAGGGACATAATCAAAAGCAACTTGAAAGAGGAAAAGAGCTAAAACAGAACACTTTCTTCAATATAATTTCACCTGAATTAAACATGATATAGGACACTATCTCTGTTTTACCATAGAATTTTAAGTAATAAAGGGTCACCCTACATTTTTTTTTTTCCTATCCTAACTATCATGAAGTATATGGTCTACAATATTTTTCCTTTTTACATCAAAAATTTCTAAAATAATATTGGCAAAAATTCCAGAGGACAATTCCCTGTCCACTTTTAGAGTCATACCCCAAAATGCAGTTCAGAGCACTATTATACTATTCATACTAGTATTATCTTTCTTAGACACAGATTACATCTCAAAATGAACATTCCAATTCTTGTTACCGCACTAAACCTGGGCATCTCCAGTTGTTATATAATACAACAGTTTCCATCTAATAAATCGGGGAGAGCTTAAGATTTTTCAGTCACAACAAACCGTACTCCAAGTCTCCCACAGAATGATACCATGGTCCAAGTACTTATCACCTTTACTCTTATCCAGATGACCCATTCCACGATTACCTCAATTTTGTCACAATTCCAAACTCTTCCAATTCAATAGCCAAACTTCAATAATAAACCTTACAGACCTAAGTTTCGGTCATCAGTCAGTCACATAACAATAAAGCACTATCATTAAATGCAATTTCACATCAATCGTACATGATATTGAACACTATTACACTCCATATATCCTAGGTATAGCCGATGTCTCGGAGTTTACAGCATTAGGGTGAAGGAACTAAGCATAGATACATGAACATAAATCCTAGCGAGTGAAAGCGTACAAAACAACAGACACGTATATGAGAAGCGCAGAAGGAACCAGGATCAGAAGCGGAACCACAGCGGCGAAGCTGTCGGAGCTGCCACATGCCAGCGTGCCGAGCTTGATCTGAACCACATTGACCAAGGCCAACATCAGAAACCCGCAGCCGCTAACAGAACCAGCACCAGAAACCAGCATCCCGACCCGGAGAGCCATACTATTGATATGGGCCAAGAACTCGACGGGGAAGTGAAGAACGGAGGTCCGAGCGAGGCGGATGGCCTGTTTGAGTGCAAGGGCGACGAGGCTGGAGAAGAGGAAGGAACTGAAGGAGTAGACGTGGAAGGCAACGAGGTTCTCGGCGATGGCGGGGGTGGGAGCGCAGGCAGGGTCGGAATTGAGATTTTCGCTGGGGTCATTGGGGTTCCAGGTCAGACCGATGAAGACGGCTAACGTAAAGAGGGAGTTGACGTTGATGATGGCGTCTAAAGCAGTGATATGGAGACTGGTAATGGAAGAAGCCATTTCGGAAAAGAAAGATCTGATACCGGGGAATCAGAATTTGGAAGAGGAACCAAAAACAGCTTCAAATATTAGGTGATGTCGATTGAAGTGTTTGCATTAGCAGCCAGACTGCAGCGTCGGCGACAAGAAGTAAAGTCATAACTCTTGCCTAAATGACTTTTTCAAAATCATAATAATAATAAGGTTAAAATATATAAAATTTTTTTAAATTTTAAGTTGGTTTTGAAAATTTTTTTAAATTTTAAAAATTTTAAATAATTTTTTTAAATTATAAAAAAAATTTAAAATAATTCTTTTTTGTTAGATTTTTTATCAAAATTTAAATATTTTTTAGTTAAATTTTAATTTAACTTAATATAAAGATTAAAATATTTTTAAAATATACTTAAATTTTTAAAATTTACCATAAATAAAAAAAAGATCTAAACTATTAAAATTAGAATATACAAATAAATAATAAAATTAAAGAAACTAAAATTAAAATATACATTAAATAAGTGATCTAATGATAAATGAAGAGTAAATTAAAATTATAAACTTATTAAAAATTAGGTTAGTAATTATTCTACCTACCATAGTCCCCTTTCTTGTCCATCTTAGTATTGAAGGAGGAAGCAAAAACTCCAATATAAATTTGTAACTTTATTTTTAGCATAGAAACTTCATCTTCTTAGTTGAATTCATAAGTTTAGCAAAAATATAAAGTAAATCAAATAACAAATAAAATATAATATAAAAAATATTTTAAAACTCCATAAATTGACTGTTCATGGCACTCTTCAATCTCTTAGTTTTGTAATAAAGGTTATTTTTATCATTTTTTAAAATTTTAACAAAAAATTTAAAGAAATGTATTATTTAAAAATTTTTCATAATTTAAAAAAATTATTTAAAAATTTTAAAATTTAAAAAAAATTAAAATTAATTTAAATTTTAAGAAATTATATACATTTTAACCTAATAATAATGCTATTTATTATAAAATTTTATAAAAATATTAGTAACTTTTTACAAAAAGGATATAACTCAGATGCAATTCAAAATTTAATCTTTATTTATTATAAAGTTTTATAAAATTATTATTTAAAAATTTAAATTATTAAATTTGTTATATTTTTTATATAATTTAATAAATTTATTTTATTGAAATTTTAATAAAATTCAGCAGAATAGGAAAACCTTTCTCTCAGTGGTATGCCTTCTGATGGAGTCTCGTCTTGTGCCTGTTGCTTCAGACTTGGAAAAATTGCTCCGAGATGGATTTGGCAATTGGATATTTGGGTTCTCTGGCTAAGTATGCGTTTTCAGAAAGAGCGTTTTAGCTTTTTTTTTTTTTTTTTGGTAGTATTTGGCTTGCAAAACCATTCAAGTTCAAGTTTGTTATTTGTAAATACAATTCTTTTGATATTATTATGGTTATTTAAGAACTTGAGCATCCACTTTCGTTCATGTGGAGCCTTTATTTATAATATCCCTAAACGAATGATCCAACATGGACATTTTAATCTCAATCATACTCTTTTGAAAAAATAATAAATGTTCTGGTTTTATTCTAAAGCCTCTTTATTTGCCACTTCTTTTTTTTTTTTTTTTTTGGCCTTCTAGAGAGAATTTGAGCTGTGTGCTCATAGCTAATAGCATGGGAGTGCCCTTGGTAAAAATTATGTTTTATCTTTTTATTTTATTTTCATCTATTCTATATATAAAAGAGCAAGAAAAAAAATATTTAGTGAACTAATAACCAAAATATATATATTTAGCGAACCATTATACTTTTCTAAATTTTATGTTTATCATTGAATTATTTTAACAAGAGGTTTTTTTTTTATTTTGTTTCCTAATTTTAATGAAATTATTTTTATTTTTATTTTTATAATTAACTCTTTTTATGGCAAATAGAAAGGGGCTAAAATCCTCGGGCAAAAAAATACAAAATATAAAATGAACACATCTAGATCTCCTAGTCCCTCCAAGGTGACCCAAGAGGAATATGACAATTTTTTTTTGGTTCTAGTTTCCTAATTTTAATGAAATTAGATTTTGTTATTATAATCAATTTTGTAATGTTCATAGAATTCTTTTTTCTAATTAAAAATCTCAAATAATAATTTTAACTACAATATTTCAATTTATTTTAGTTTCCTAATGCTAATAAAATTAATCTTTGTTATTATAATTAATTTTTTAGTTTTTACTAGAATTACTTTTTCTAATCTCAATTTTGTTTGTTATAATAGAATTACTTTTTCCCGTTTATATTTGATTTTTTAATTTTAGTAGAATTATTTTTTCTATTTTATTAAAGTAAGAAATATTTATTTATTAGATCAATAGATATATAAAGTAAAAATAATAAAATAAAATAACTTGATATATGATAATTCTTAGTTTTAACAAATAAGACAAGCAAAGCTATATAAATGCATATATTAGGATTTAGATTTTCTAAAGTATAGGTATATTTTATAGAATAAAACACAAGTAGATAGTCATTTATCAAAAAATAATAATTATAATTATTTTAAATTTATTAATTATAGTATATTAGATTATATATAATAATAATCATAATTATTAATTTTTTTTATCAATAATTATTTATTTATATTTTATTTTAAAATACACCATATACTTTAAAATTTTCTAATTCAATATATCATATCATAATACATAATTATATTATAATTTTGTAATGTGCATTTTTTTGTTATTATTTTGATAAACTATTTATATAATTGTTAATAATATCTTTAATATCTTGAGATCAATAATTTCTTATATTATTTTATAATAATTGAAACAAGACACTTCTATTTATTTTCAAAATATATTATAATTAACTGATTAAATGATATCATGTACATCAAACGTACTAAATAATGGTTACCTAAAATATATCAATTTAATCACTAAAATAAATAAATAAAATAAAATATACCAAACTTTTTTTTTCTGTGACGTAAAATATACCAACTTTGATGAACATTTATTGGTAATTTGTGATTAGCTCCTTAGATGATTAATGGAAAGGAAAATTCTACTTTTTCATTTCATCATTTATTTAATACTTATATCTTTTAATATGTATTTTTTAAATTTATTAAATCTCAATTATTTATATTTAAGAAATAAAATAATGAGACTCTAAAAAAAATTCTACCATAAAAAACACGTGGTAAGGCAACTTAAGTAATTAGTTACTGATGCCCATGCTAATCCCAAAAACAAAAAACGAAAAGGCGTTCCTGAATCTTGATTCGGGAAAAATACTTCACGGAAAATGTAACTGAAGGCTATCTAAAGTCTCAACACGTGGTACTCTTTCACGAGGAGACAAAAAGATAGAACGCCGTTGCCGGGGATCGAACCCGGGTCACCCGCGTGACAGGCGGGAATACTCACCACTATACTACAACGACTTCTGGGAAGAACTAGGTCAACTTAATTTTTTCTTCATATAGACCCACATCATGAAAAATTCGGCTGTTTCTATCTGTCACCTCTTCCAAAACGCGTCTTTGATATGAGACACTGCACCTATGAGTGCCGGTGGCCTTTACCAGTTAACGCCGGCTGAAGCAATTACTTTCTTCTCTGAACTGAATGGGGTCTGGGTCTATATACATGCCTTTCTAGTCTGACTTAGTTCAGTGTTCTCACTTATGATCGTCCCAACTCACTAGAGTCAAAAATAAATTATAAATATAAAACAGTTGCTCTCCCTCGTATGGGCATTTGGTCTAGTGGTATGATTCTCGCTTAGGGTGCGAGAGGTCCCGAGTTCAATTCTCGGAATGCCCCTAATCAGTGTCTTTTTCTCTACGGAATATACAATCACAAAATAGTTGAAAATTATCCCATATCTACACTTCCTTTCTATGGCTAATCTGTTTGCCATGCTTTTACTTGGAACAAAAAGATAGCTGATCATACGACTCAAATGTTGTTTAATAGAAACAAAAACATGTTTACCACTTGCTTTCAATTAAGTTCAACTGCTTCTGAATTCAGTGAATAATTGTACTAAAAAACAGTAACTACGAAGTTCAAAGTTTTTCTCTAAACGAACTTCCTTCCTCAAGTCAACTGTACCATGAGAATTGACTGCTTTACAAGAAAATCTCACCAGTCATTTTGCCTTCGTTTTCAGAGCCCACGATTCCTTTTGGCGTTCTTGCTGTTCTGTTCTATTGGTATTTTGGTTTGAACAATTCATCTCAGTTGAATTGCTACATATCTTTGCTTTTGTCTCCACTCCAAGATAATTTGACAGTGCTCTTTTAACCCCAAAGCCACGACGATGAGGTTTGATGCTGTCATTATTATTAAGGAAAGGAATTCTCTCCCCCCTCGCGGGACTAATTAGTGGTGCAGGTGAAAAACTAGGCGTGCCAACTGCTACTTTGTGTGGAGTGCCTGAGACAGGCACCGGGAAAGGATGTGAAACCTTCTGCTGTGCCACTACATTAGCTGTTGGAACCAGGGAAAATCTGTCTGAATGTTTAGTCAAGTCATCTACATATAGTAAATCATCTAAACGTGCTACTATATTAAATGCCATGCTCTCCAGAACTCTTGAATAGCTCTCCAGTATGGACTTCCCAATATCCTGCCATATTTAAAAGGAAATGTGTAAATGTCAATGCTCGGAGAGAAATGTTATTATTAGGAAAGTGAGCGATGCTTCAGATTAAGAAAGAAGAAAAACGGAACCTTGTTGCACTGAATCTTGCTGGTATCCAAGGAAGTTTGACTTAAGCCTGGGAATCGCTGCTTCAAGGAAAGAAGAATGTTTTCAGCTCTATCTGCCTGCGATTCTCTCTTATCTCCATCAGCCATGAAATCCTTGACCATCTCCCAGGATGACTTTGCTGATGAACGGTTGGGATTAGGTGAGGGTCTGGAGTGAGCTCTTCGACGCCATACATAAATTGAGGCTTCCAGACGGTTAGCAATCTCCAGTGCAACATGTTCAGAGGAAATGTCAAGGCAATCAAGCAGGCATTCTTGAGAGAATTGATCTGATGTGATGTAACGGTAAATGAAATCCCCTAAACATGCTTTTCCATTCTGAAGAACAAATTAACAAGGGAATGTTATGACACTGCATGTTGAAAAGAATCTTTTGGAAAATCCAATCTAAAATCCAGAAAGAAAATGTCATAATTCGCAAGAAGATTAATTGGATCATCTGACTGCGGTTACTCTAAATATATTCAGAAGAAACATAAGTAGTTGTCCCTCAAGTATATTTAATCATGATGATTACTAATCTGATATAGTGGTGTAAGCAATCCCAAAGGCATCTTTGACCAGTAATCCTAATCATATGATGACATCAAAATCTATTTATGTTGGAATTCAAACCTTGGGAAGGGCTTCCAAGTATGACTCAGGAACTTCCATTTCAGCCAAAGCAATGCTGTTGATAGCCATGGCAGCCTTTAATATTTGATTTGCACATTCCCGTGTGTGACTCAATTTCTTTCTTGAGTTCTCGCTGAGGCCGGCAGAGGGAATGCGGGGAACAGGAAGCCACCACTTCTCCTCTTGCCGCTGGATTGTTTTGCGAAAAGAGGCAGACCCATCTGCATCTGGGGCTACAATTCCTTGGTCAACGTACCAAAATTCTGTCGCGGTGAAGCTATCTAATATTTCCTGCGATAATGGAAAAAGGGTATGAACATTCAGAATGATTTCTCTAATAACTACTAGTATACAATAAATGGAGAAGATACAATTCTTACAATAAGCATGTTGTCAAGTTTACGAAGAGCTGGAAGATTAATAAAAATATCTGACCTTAGCCTGCAAGTCATTACCTGCAGAATGCACAATATTATAGACTTAATACATATCCCATCACAAGAATATTAAGACATTTCAGCAGGACTTAAAGCACTTCTTTTATAAATAATCCCACCACTAAGTTGGAATTATGTCATCAGTAGCAATATTTTGAAGTAGATTAAGCTCTTAACACTAAATTATTGGTTATAACAAAAACAGAAGATGTTCAGTTCTGAAAATAGTCACTAAATTAAGTCAAATAAAAATGACTATTATAAGAAGGCAAAAATTATTTAGTTTTAAACAGCAATCAAATCAATACTTGCTCCAATCCAAATGAAAGCCTGAATTTGAAGTATTGGCTTTCTTTTTCATTGATAACAAAGTCAAGAGTTGGGTTTACTAGCTTTTTTTTGAGCAAATGAAAATCGGTGTTTGAAGATCAAGACATAAATCCACATTACCTCGAGCCTAGTTCCATCAGGATATGTTTGCGAAGAAGGTATTAACTCAACAATATGATCACAAACGCAAAGGAACCATTCCATCTCCCTTTGCCACAACGCTTTCTTTCCAGAAGGCAAAGGTTCAAGTCTCCATAATTGCCCAAATATAGTGGCTATATGTTGCATAATAGTCAAATACAATGAACAAAATATTGAAAAAAAAACGAAAAAAAAACAAACTATAAGAAAAGTCAAAGCAAGTATATCTAACTTGTGTGTAAGAGGGAGAGAATACCACAAAGATTAGTAATAGCATTTGATATGGCCAAAGCAGTGCAAACCCCTTGTCCAGACCCTGACATATCATCACCGAGCAGTAATTTTGCAAACCTTTCTTTCATGGTGTCAATCTCTGTTTTCATTTGTCCCAGTAAATAGTAATAATTAGACAATAACCAAATGGACATAATTACTTAATCCACTAAAAGGCGCAATTAATAACTTCTTGAGTTGCTACTGTATGAATGAATATATATAGTTAGACTTTCTTAATACAGTAACTATCTTTCCTGCTTAATTATAAAAAAAAAAAAAAAAGCAGCAAAACCAGCGTATCATTAAAATATTCCTTAACTGTAGTACTGTCTTCCATTTTCTAAGTGTTCAAATAGGTACTGATGAAAAACAAAACCAATAAAAAAAGACAGAAAAGAAGCTACTAACCTGAGATTTTTGATTCGATGCTGGTAAATTTTTTATCATTCAAGAGGGAATTTTGCTCATTTTCCGTTCCATCAGATTTCACGCACTTGGAGACTGCAGCATTCCGAATAGGCCAGCGCAGAGGAGGAGGCGAAGTGGACGGCTTTACTTTAGCTTCTTCAGTTGAATCCGAGGAGCTCGATCCACTCGAACTGGTTTCTCTAGACTCAGCACTGAAATCGGTAAGGGACTCAATTTTAATACCATTAGCCCCAGAAGAACAAAACCCATCTCTTTTCATTTGAAAAATTTCACTCTTCTTTGATAAAGCTTCCATCTTGGGAACTTTTCCTCAGCAGGAAAGTTTGTGAGACCCAAAGAGACAAATGGGTAGTCACTGAGACGATTCACCAGTGCCCAACATTGCCTCAGCCATCATAGTGTGCAAATTTGAAAAACACTAGAAACGATGTGAGGTGGATTTATAGATTTGTCAGATACTACGGGACTATTGAGGATGCAGACATAATGTTACTGAAAAGACAAGGAAATTTAGAATGTAGCTTTTTTCCGATCTTGATTCTGCCCTTTTTCTTTCTCTCTCTTCCAAATTTGATTTCAAGTTTCCACTTTGAAGCTCGAAAGTTAACTGCCAATTGCCATGATGCCAACGTCTCTTTGGCTTTCGCTCTCACCTTCACTCAAATTCTGAGTACTGGGTACGTTCAAAATATTAATAAAAATTTTAAACCTGGTAACTGTGACTGTAAGCCGACGGAGCAAAGAGAGTTGGTGCAGATTAATGACCTTTTTGACCTTTACGTTGACATTTAAATCAAGTATTCAAATCTTTTGATAAGAAGAGTAACAATCTTGCTCATAATCCACGTTTGGTGTATTTTTCATATATGGTAATGGGAAGGCAAAACGAAGATTTGAACTGAATTGTGTTGTGTTTCACCTACTTCTTCAACTTTTAGGGAAGATTCATACAAACCTTCATAACAAATATGGCCATTTCCGTCCTTTTCATAGTTAGCAAAGATATAAATGTGACATTTCGGATGTTCTTCTGAAACTGGGCCTAAATGCTTCAGCAGGACCACATGCTTGCCTGATTGAAAAGGAGAATTAAAAGAAAATAAATAATTGGGACTGAAAGTTTTAGAAATAAATGCAACAGTTGAATTAGGCTTATGTGAATTTAAATTTGCTACAGAAATTGGATTTGAGTACTTACATCTATAATTGCTGCTCTGATGAGTGAAGTTGATTAGTAGTTGACGTAAAAAACCCGTATCTCAACCAAAATTTTTAATTTTTAAAATGTTTTTAGTAAAGAATAAATGTTAAAAAGTTATGAAATAAAATTTAATTCGTAGAGTTTGGTTATATATTTTATAAACTTTTTAGTGAAGACAAGTAATATTACAATAAATATTTAATAAAATATTAAATATAAAAATATCAAATTCAATTTATTTTTAATAGGATTTAACAGTTATAATGAGAAAAAATTATTTGAGTTTAATTTTTAATACTTTTTTAAATTTTAAAATTATTTATATTTTGATAAAAATGATATTTAATGTTTCCTTTTTATAGCATTACCTTAATTTACTAGTTCAACTTTTATAACCACATTATATTTTATCGTCAAAATATGGATCGATAAAAGAAAATTAACTTAATTTTTTGAAAAATACATAAAAATAATATGCCAAGTCAAGGAAATAAATGAAAAATACTCTTTTAAGATTGTTGGATGAAGGTTGGTTAACATATGAAAATTATATATAATGTAGATTTTAAGCAAAAATTAAGTTTCGAATCTAACTGGTTAATAAAGAGGGGAAAACTTAAATGAAGTAAAGTTGATTTTACTTTAATTACTAACTAATTTTCATAATGCCTAGTCATTTTAAACCCCTAAAATAACTTGACATATATTTTTAAAAATGAGCTTAGAAATTCTCCCTTTATTTATGAGCCATTAATCAAATATAATTTTTCCATTAAAAAATGAACTATTTGGTATTTACAGAAAGTCTTCCTTTGAAAGGTATAAACTTTATAAAGGTTTGATTGAAAGAATTTAATTTTATTCATATATAGTACTATATAACAAGTGGAATTCATCAAATAACTATTACAAAATATAAAAGTTCAATAAATAAATCAAGATAATGTAGAAGTGCTTATATAAGGCTTTAAAATTGTGAAATATCAAATTAGCTTTAGGGCTAGATTTTCATACTAACTGTAAAATACTTATGTGGGTCTTTATATAGTAACTATTTTAAATTATATAATAATTTAGAATATAATTTTATTTGGATCAATATAATTTAAAAACTTAAGCCTATGTTGGGATGGTTAAGTCAAGTATATAGCTTAATTAATTCAAACTGTCAATTTAAAATAATTTCAAATTTTAGAATCAACTGTAATTCAGTTAGTTCATTAATCATGTCAGGTGGATTAACACTGTTTTTGAGCCAACATTAATAAACCTAAGCTCCATAATATAAAGTCAATCTTGAAACAAATTTGCCACTCTTATAAAGAATTGATATCCCTATTCTAGAAAATGGTCGTTGCAGAACAAAGTATGATTTCATGATTAGAATGAGCACCGTTATATAAATGCATGGACATGTCTCTGTTGAGATATGCATTCATGGAAGGCTTTTTGATACTTTAATTCAAATTTCTGTTGAGTTCGAACTTCCCAATGAAAGGGATGAAAGGCTAAAAGCCAACAACGGCTTCCAAATTTGTGCATGCATGGATTATAAACTGAAAGCAAATTGAAAAAGCAGAAGCTGCTACCTTTTCAATGTTCATTTTGTGAACTTCAACTCTTTCCTTTTTGCTCTTCAATTGCACTTCTGCAATCTTATTAAGCTATTAGCTTATAAACATTCAAAATCTATAATCGTGCATGCATGCTTTGAAAGAGAAAGTTAAATAGGTTTAAATACACATTTATTTTTTTAATTCTCAATTTGTTTTTTTTTTTTTGTTTTATTTACACCAATTTCATCCCTTACTTTTTATAAATGATACAATTTGATCCCTTAATTATTTTGAATGTTAATCTTAATTAAAATTTTCTTGTCTGACTGTTAAGTTGCTGACATTGCTTTTAATTGAATGATATGGTATGTCCACTTTGATTTTATATTTGATTTTATGCAAATGCTAGGCTCTGTTTGGGATTGGCATTAATTTTGAAGAGATCAATGATATGTCAACTGGTCTTACACAGAATAGGAGGCCAAACAAAGGTGGAAACCCCTCCACATGAAAAAATTCTGCACTGTCTCAAGCATCAGGATTCATGTGTCAAATCAACAAGAAGTTGGGATTGGCATTTTTTCTAATTTATTTTTTTCACACTGCATAATACATTACATTATTTGTGGGTTTTAATTTAATTTGTTTCTCTTGTCACAACAATAGTGCCCAGTTGGAATTGGCATACATTTTGGCGTAGTCAACAAGGGGTCGTGCAGAACTTGCACAGAGGAGTAGAAGCCCAAGCTACAGTGGGAATCTTACTGCATCAACCCAACAAGCTGACAATCTTGTTTTAACAACAAATGGGGATTCCAACAACAATGGAAATCCTATTAAAGGGAACTATTTCAAGGTACATCACATTTCTAAAATTTTAAATTTAGAGTAGATAGCTTCTACAGGCCTCGAATTGCTTTCCTAAGATTTTAGCACGATTAGGTGTGAAGAATTATAAAGAGAATTAAAAGTTGTGGTAAACTGTAAAGAAATTTGTTAACATGTTATTTTATCAGACTTGCTGAATGTTATTTTACTTACTAGTAATGTCAGCAACTTAATTGTCATATAAGCAAATTTTGTCAAAGTAATTGAGTGATCAAATTGGATCATTTATAAAAAGAGTAGTGATAGACATACGTTGTTAGACTTATGTTACACTCATATTTAAGAGAAAAAAATTTGGTCAACTAACATCTTTAATCAAATTTTTTTTTAAAATGTATACAAAATGAAAGTTCAGAAAGTGTAGCTATAAAATTATCCTTACAAGAAAATGAAAGTGGTGCAGATAAAATAGGAGAACTAAATTGAAATAAATTGAAAATCAAAGAGACAAAAAGTATATTTAAGCCAAGTTAATGATGATTAAATTGCTGAAAAGCATTGATTTTTCCTCCTCGGATTATTAGAGAGTGTTATTCTTTATAGACAACGGACCATTTCGACCCCTGTTTTGTGAATTTTGAATGAACAATTGGTGCAACAAACAAATTTTGTTATTGATACAAATGCACAGAATGAATTTAAATAAGTCTTTTTGTAATATTATTCAAACCGCATTTAGTAACTTGATTTGTTATTGTTATTTGATTTATTAATTAGAAGCAGTTGGCGGTGACGTTTAAAACCAATTACTGTCATGATGTTATCGCCCACAAAGACATGAGAAAGATACAAATTTTAGATCACAAGAAGGAGCCGAGTTTGATTGAAGTAGGACGTGACAACCGTAATTTGTAGCCTACTTCCGAAACTGCAGTCTAAGTTATTAAAAACAATAGATAGTGGCATGGCACAACCGCACAAATTTGCCTTCTTTCCTTTGCAGTTTGCACTAAACAGAAACACTTGTTCGTGGTTTGGTGAAGGCTTGCCTTGAGTGAAGGCAGACGTTATGAGAATTCAAAAAACGGTCCCAATGGCAAATGGGTTGTGTTGCGGAATATGGGGTAATTGGTAGAGCTTCTCCTCTTTTGGCATCAAAGCTTGTCATTAGCCCCTAAAGAGCAAAGGAGTGCGTCCTTTTCAAAGCCTCTTCCCACTCCGGAGGCTGTTTGGCAATTGGCATGGAAGCTCATACATGCGGCATGAAACATTAGCGTGTAACTCACGGCCATTCGTTTTCATTCTCATGTCAGTCGTGTTCAACAAATTGTCGCATTGCTACATGTGACTGATCTGCAACATGTCTTACGTGAAGGTAACTAACGCGCCAACTTTTTGTTAGGCCGACACCCTCACAACTGGAGAATCAACTTTTTAGTTATATAGCCTTTATGTTTTATCCTTCGTTTCTTGCCAATTAATGTGCCTTTGGTTTAAGAAAACCAACTCCCACAAATATTTTATTTATTAGATTATCACAAATTTTAATAAATTTATTAAATTTGTTAAATTTATAGTTTAATTTATAAATTTAATAAATTTAATTTTTAAAATTTTTTTAAATAAAACATTAATAAAATTTTTATTTATAAAAATAATATTATCGCTTCTAATGTCTCTCATTAAAAGTGTGCAAATGAGCATGACCTCATAAAAATCACCCTGGCCTACTTGCACATATATCGAATAAGTGTTGAGTTACTTTTTTTCTATGAAAATGTTATCTTAAGACTAGAATTAATTGTAAAAATGCATGTATAACCTACTAAATTGACTGTTCAACTGATCCGTATATATATTTGGCTAAATTTAAGTTAAAATTTTTAAATTCAATTTTACACAATCCCATCGACATGTGCATATAACTTTTTTTATGAAAAATTTTAATATATGAATCTTATAATTTATTTTTTTTATTTTAATAAATTTAATAATTTAAATTTTTTTAATAAATATTTATTAATATTTTAATATATTAAAATAATAAAAATAAAATTTTATCAGGATCCACTCTGTAATCTTTTCGGGCCTTAGCCCAATAAATGCATATTAACCATTGACCATTGACCAATAAACAAAATGGCATTATATAGATAAAATCTGACGTGAGGGCCAAATCTAGAGGATCAAGCCACCGAAAGCCAGCCAGAACAACGGCAAGCAATGTTATTAAACATTAAAAATTATATTATACAACTATTAGTCAGACAAAAATAGAAAAGAAGAAAAGAGGGAACCGCAAAGCGGAGCAGAAAGGGAAAATCAACAAAACTCAAAAGAAATAAAGGGATTGAGAAAGTCCCGAACGAATTGCTGAATCTGTCTTTCTCCGTCTTGAACAAGCGTTTACCTGGTATACATACGATGTACTGCCAAAACATATTCATTTTTTTTTCTTTTTTCAATGTGCGCGACAGCGCTATTCCTTGTTTTTAATCGGCAAAACTTTGAATTTGATATTGTTTCTATAATCTTACTTACAGCTTTCCTGGAAGATTATTTTTTTTCTTGTAATTGGGTTGTTTGATCATAGGAAATGCATTTGTCTTTTTTTAGCTCCATCAAGATAGGTTCAAATTCATTGAATAGCTTAGATTGGTGATTTGATTTACTGACAATTAGTTTAGCTATTGAAACTATTAGTATTGCATCCATTTAGCTTAAATAAAATTGATGTTTGTTGGAACTTTCATCAACTACGGAGTTGCCTTGATCATTTTTTGGTTTTCTCGCTTAGGAATCATTTCGTTTGGAAAAAAAAAGAAGCAATTATCTGAATTAGATTTAGTGTTGTTGATGTTTAATACAAGTACATCCCGTTATTATCCCGTTATTATGTTTTTAAAGCTTAGATAGTCAAAGTTATGCTACTACAGACTTCTGAGCTTAAGTTGGGTTTTAACATTTTCCGTAGGTTGTCAATTAACAGCAAATGGAATCATATCTGTAATAATGGCATAGCCTAGTTCAATGGAACTACCTTGAACTTGCTGTTAAGTGTCAAGGCTTTTCAAGCTAGACTGTGTGCCATTCATGATAACAGCTTGGTTATAACTAGAGCAAGCCCCTTAGATTGACTTACCCCTAAGTAATAAAAATAAGTGATTTAGGCCTTTTTGGCGTCTTGGCCTTCAGTCGCTTCAGAAAGTAGAACACTTTAATAGAAAGAAACTGAAGAATTGTATGGATGATGTCTAAATAGTTTCATTTCAAAACTGCTGCAGGTAGAATATATACTGCTATTCAATCAATTTGGTTGAGACTCGAGACCAGGACTGCCAAATTTCTGCCTCAATGTCCTTTGTCTGAAAATAATATTTGCATTCTGAATTTGGTCTTTGATGTGGCCCTTATACTCTCTATTCAACAAGATTCTTAAAACAGAAGATGAAAACGAATTAAAAGGAGATAATTCAAGTGTGATAAATCCCTACCTCTATCAGCAGCCATCAAGTTACATAGGTTGCCATCTCCCCTCCTTACCTCACTCATTTTTTGTCGAAGTAAGTGCTATATGATTTTAGCATGTTATAGTTTTCTCTGTACATTATGGTGAAAACATTTCTCTGTTGATTTATTATTTCTTTAATATGTTTTAATCAATTTACATTTTTATGTTGCAATTTTGCTTTTAGGTACCACACATAAACCAGCTATATACATGGGATTGTGGCCTTGCCTGTGTCTGGATGGCTTTGAAAACCATTGGTGTCAATGACTGCAATATTCAAGCACTGGCTGAACTATGCTGCACGACTAGGTTTTTCCTCTATAGAAGCCCAGAACTTCAAGTTGTTGTATTGTTTGAAATGCTAGAATAGCTTAGGACATTATACATGAGTACTTCTAATAGATCTATAGAAGGAAACGAAGCTCAAAGCTTGTTGAAATACTTTGTGCTCGTATGGAAATTCATTCAGCCTTAAATTAGATTCAAATTAACATCTGACTTACTCACTCTTGACCTCTGTTTTGCAGCATTTGGACTGTTGATTTGGCATATTTGTTGCAGAGATTTTCTGTTTGTTTTTCTTACTTCACAGTGACTTTTGGTGCAAACCCAAACTATTGTGTTGAATCATTCTACAAGGTGATCCATTATCAGATACAAACCGTTACATGTTCTTCAATTTTTATGTCTCTCTGCACATGCTTGTCTGTGCATCTTCGTTCATTGAAATATTAAAACTACTTTCATTTGGGAGAGATCAGAAAGTGTTTTGGATCCACTGATGAGAGTAGTCAAGAGTACTTTGTTTATATGTGCACAAATAAATGGGATATGATTATTTAATTCACCAGTACTGACAAATAGGTGGACTTCTTTGTTCAAAATTTTTTTCCATACTTGAATTTTGGTCTTAGTGGTTATCATGAATGGCTTGAAACAGTGCCATAATATGCCTACTTATAGGTTTTGGTGTGTTGGTTTAATTCTTGTTTGTTTCCATGTATAATATATTGGATATTTCAAAACGACCTTTGTTATGGGGATTTTTTATTTCATCAAATTCATACCATATTTTCTTGCAGAAAGCAATATCTTACCGTCTAGGGGGCTTTCTTGTTACCTATTAATATTTTCAAGTATTTAATTATACTGCTTCAAAGTATTGTTGTTTGAGAATACAACTGACTTGTGAAAGCATTGTTGCCATTATCTTGAAATTGGAGACCACATGCCAATATAAGATATGTTCTGAATGACTACCATTTGTCTGTCGTAATTTGGTCCATTTTTCTCTTACATTGGAAGTATGCCTTAGTGGTGGTTTGATGTTTGGTGTTCTACATAGCAGTCCTAACTCCCAGTTCTCCTCTCCCAAATTACATGTCATTTAATTTGACATTTTGTTGAACTACCTTTTTTTGGGCTCTCTTGACAACCGAAGATAGGGATCTTGATCATGACTATGACTACTGAGGTATTTAGGTGTCAGGCTATTAGCTGAAAATGGGTTGGCTGCTGCACTTATCAGACGCTAATATACCATACTATCTCACATACTTTTTTTACCTTACCAGTTGGTATCTAAGAAACTATTAGATTACATTTTTCTTTATTTTCCTCTTTTTCAGCATGATTCTGTTCATGAATTATTGTTGTGTCTTATGACTTCTTTATGATGTATATAATTTCTGCAATTGTGCTTCCAGTACTTTGTCTGCTGCAGTAACCTGGAAACATTTTGATTTTATACATTTCACAGGAACAATTGCCTAATGATCTGGTCAGAGTGGATATGCTGTTTCAGAAAGCTATGGAGGCTGGAATTAATATACAGGTAAGCGGCACCATTTTTGGCTTTTCTTCATTATCAAAATCTTTGAACTAAATTTCCGAAAAAGTCACTTGTTGAAGAGGAAGAAAAAGAATTGTCAAAAAGTTGGTTCTTTGGGCTTTCCATGTCAATTAATGATTCTATAAGTACATTGCAGTATAATTAAAAGGAGGTGCCAAATCAGTTGCACTATTACTGCATATATTTTTAGGATTGAAGGAGACTTAATGACAATCTTGCTAAAGCTTGCAAAAATTGAGATGTTGGGAAGAATCTTTCAAACCCGAAGAAACTGGCAACAGAACATTATACTTGTTTGTCATTTTTCCTTACTGGGCTTATCATATCCTTTTATAACTGTTGTTTTCCATAGTTATAGTCAACAGAATTTTATACTTATCATATCTTATGATAAATGATATTTTTGAAAATTTGGTTTTCATAGAATTCAATGCCACACTTAGTGGCCTAAGGCTTTTTGTGTTGTTGTTTTTTCTTTATTAGTAGTTGACAAATGGTTCCATTTTTTACAGTGTAGGTCAATTACCGGAGAAGAGATTTCCATTCTGATACTGTCTGGGAAATTTATTGCTATTGCATTAGTTGACCACAGCAAATTGAGGTACAGGTTTCTTGCAACCCTTTTTTCCCTTTGGCCTGGACACATAATTGACAATAACTGTATGACATATATGTACTTCTCATTCTATCATCAAGTTTAGGTAAATCTAAGGTAAATACTGTTATCAAATTTCGAAAGTACCAAGGGTAAATGCTTATATGAAGTTTTGATAGAACCCTAAGTAAATTCTATACAGCTATTATGAAGTTTTGATAGAACCTTAAGTAAATTCTATGCATTGATATCCTATTCCCCAATCTTTTGAAAGTTTGCCACCACCAATGCAATCAACATCCGTCCGTATCTCCTTCACTTATCTTCTTCCATGATAATGTCTTTTTCTTTGTTGATGGGCTATTTTAATATGCTTCTAATTCTAAAAAGTTCTTTTCAGTCATGTTTGGCTAGAAGATGTTCATTTCCCAGGTGTCTTCAGCAACAACACTGGCTACACAGGTAGTAATTAATATTTTCATTTCAGCTTATTCTTGTGTTTTTTGGATGTGTTCTTTTCATATGGAAATTATTGTTGAATAACTTTCCCATGCATGTAAGTGACAATCCTTGGGATCTGGGCATTAAACTAAGAAAGTATTGTCTGCGTCTTGTTATAATGGTTTTTATTTAGTGAAAGCCCATGCTTCTTTCTATGGTGTATTTGGATTCAATAAATGTTCTGTTTGCTTTTTCAATTTCTGGAAATAGGGCAGCTAACATTTGCATCGTTTAAGGAGACAAATATGAGTTAAATCTGGATTATAAAGGTTTTCCTGTATGAAGTAACTCTTATTTGACGAGGAGCAAACACACCAGTAGACAGTTCTCCACTCCTGCAAATTCTTCTATCAAATGCAAATTGTAAATCATATATTTATTATAATAGGATGTGTTTTGTTTGATAAAAAACTCTGAAGACTTTCAACCTTTTTTCTTTTGTGATAACAATTTAGTTTTGTGGGTGGCAGATTTGCAGCAATCTAAAAGGCATCGGTAAAAACACTCATGTCTGTGGTAGGCTATCGGTAATCTTTAAAGCTCAAATCTGCCCTTCAGATAACTGCAAAATTTCTCCTCTCAACTGAAGAAGCTCCTTCTGACCATATCTGCTTTAGATCATTGCATACCATACCCGTCACTACTGAAGGATCAGGCAGCTGTAGATATCATTTTCAATTAAAAAATAAAAATGGTTAACTTAGATTGAAGAAAGGTAGGAGGCAGGGGAGTGGGTTGGTGGATCATGGACAGGTAAGGGATTCAGGTCAGCTGTCAGCATAATTGAAGAAAAATCATAAATAGATGGGAATTAGACCCTTAACCAAAGTAAAGATTAATTCATTAATCAAAATTTGAATCGAAACTTACTTATTATTTATTACTTATCTGAAAAATAAAATTACCCCACATCTATTCCATTTTGTTGGGTTATCTGGCATAAGGGATTTTTTGTCATCAATGTCCCACACCACAGGCAGGGTAGGGCAGCCCATGGATAATACACACCGCTGTAGCTATGTTAAGTGCATGTATGCTAAAATGACTTAAAGGAATAATAGCTGCTTACCTTCTAGTTCCTGAACTCTAAAATTGTGCCAGCTGGCCTATTATAAGAGCTCATTTTTGGCTAAGATGTGAAACGAGTCAATCTATTGACTCTCCTTGTCAAGGACTCATACTTTTATTAATTCATTAGAGCATTCTGAAATTAATTTATTACTAAGTCGATAATTTCCATTGACAGGTCACTATGTGTTGATATGTGGCTATGATGCTGGAGCAGATATGTTTGAGATTAGAGATCCTGCTAGTTCTAAGTACACCCTTTTTCCTCTTTCTTCTAAGTGGACATTATCCTTTTTTTTTTTTTTTAATACTTCTTAGATTAGAGCTACACTAAAGTTCTGATTCATGAGAAGATCTGGTCATGATTGCAATCTTGATTGTTGTCTTTTGAAGTTTGAACACACTTTGATTTCAGTTGATGACAGACTCCTTCAAAATTATCATCAAATGAGGCAATTTTCTGAATTTGAGAAATAATTTCTTTTAAGCGAATTTATTTCTCATGCAATTAGGTAAAAGCAATATCTATTTACTGGAATGACTTTTTTATTCAGTTTTCAATTATCTGTAGCCAATCTACAGATGATTGCATTACAATTTTATATATACATATATATATATATATATTGTAATTATTTAGGTTGCTTTCAGTTGTGGTCAAAAGTGACCTCCAAAGTAGTGATTCCCAGGATAATTTCTTCAAAATAAAAAAGAAGCTCTTAATGTTAAAATCATTAATTGGCATGTTTTATACACATATATAGTTAGGTATGTTTTACTGCACATACATGTTGAGGATTCAAATCTGTGGTATCTGACAGTGCTTTCCGGTTTCTTTTTTTTTATGAAATTTCTCCAGGCAGTGGATGTTTGATGATGTCAATCTTGTTATACCATTGCCATTCATATTTGCTGGATCAAGCATTTGTTTCCTTAATTTTCGTCTTAAAGACATTAGCATACCAAATTTTTAAATGTCTAATAGTTCTGTTACTAACAAATTGGGTTTTTGAGTTTGAAGATGGTATTTAAATTTACCTTAACTGCTTCTATAACCATATATTGATGCGTTTACCTGCCAGACCATTGTAGTAGAATTGCCATACAAGCTATCCTTTAATTGCATAATCTTAGACATCCACTTGCCTTAGTGAAGGGAAATATCCATGTGAGTTTTTAGGATTTGGATCCTTTACCTTTATTATCTTTGACTTTGGTTACTTTTTATCTATTTCTCTAGTTTATATGTAAATATATTTTGAGTCTCATTTTTTCTCTCACTAACTTTTTCTCTCTTTCTATACCATCTACCTTTACATTGCAAAGGAAGAGGATCCATATCCGAGTTTTCATACCAAAATTTGTGTTCATTATTTTAACTACTAGCTTATAGGGTTACATTCATGATCATTTGATTTCCTTTTAAAAGGGTCTGAATTTGCTGAAATATCTAAGGACAGGAAACTAGATTATCTTGGTCATTTTAGCAGAGTTTTCGTCTGTATTTTTTTTTTCTGTAACAGAAGATTTTCTCATAATAATAGGTTTGCACCAAGGGTCAATCCATATCTTTTTACATTAGTTTTAAATGTACTTACTGTGCACATGCAAGAGATAGTTGCTAAATGCATGCTTTGTGTGATGATATTAGCTCTAGTGCAGTCATCAAGAGGATGGGCAAATTCTAAAGTTAAGGTGTAGAGAGAGGCTTTAGAATCAAAGGATTTCCTGTTAAGTGGGAGCAAAATGGAGCATATGGTATGCAAGTTTGTAAGAGGAAAGTTAGCAATCATTTAGAAGTGAAAATTAGGGATCACATCATAGTACAAGTGTCATGGTTTAAATATCTTGTATCTATCTTACAAAGTGATGGGGTTATTAATGAATATGTCACACATAAGATTCAAGTTAGATATATGAAATGCAGAAATTCCTTATTAGTAATTTGTCATTGCAAAGTACCTATCAAACCTGAAAATTTCTATGGATTGTTTGAAGACCCACAATGCTATATGATAGTGAGTGTTAACAATGAAATACCAACAAGAGCAAAAAATAAGAGTAGTAGAGATAAGATTGCTAAGATGGATGAGTGGACATATAAGAAAAGATAAGATTAGAAATGAATGTAGTGAGGAGAATGTTGGTGTAGCACCCTTTGAAGAGAGCATTAAAGAAACTCATCTAAGTTCACCAAATGGAAAATAGTCTAATTAGAAGGGGTAGAAGAAGACCTAAGAAGACATTAGGTGAATCTATAAAAAATGAGCTTCTTACAAACAAAATTGGTGAAATTTGATTTTTTATGAAACTCGATGGCATCAATTAATCCATGTAATATAAGACTTGATTTCCAGTTGTTGTTGTAAACAATTTGATTTGAATATGACAAACATCATCTTGTGATTTTAGTGGGTGTGATCTTATAATAAGGAGATATTTGTCATCTTTGAAAATTTGCAAATCCAAAGTTCCCCAAAAATTCTGCAGGAAACACAAGAGGATTTCTTCAAAGTCTTTGGAAGAAGCTCGGAAAGCCTTTGGTACTGATGAGGATATTCTCGTGGTAAGCCAATGGGCTGTATGATATGCTAATTAATTCATCTAACCATGATCTATTTGCTAACAAGCCATATCTGAAATCAAAGTTTTAAGCAACAAGTCTTTTAAACAAGTTTTTTCATCAAAAAATTTATATTTGGCAAAAAGTTTTTTAGTTCTACCCTTTTCTGGGGACATATGTGTCCCACAAAACTAAAAGGGATGAAATTGTCACAAAATTAACTACGTTGTGAGATTTATTGAATCTCACAGTTTAGCTTATAAAGTCTAATAAATTTAAAAGTTCAGATTATTGTAAGTGGATATTCAGTAAAATTCAATTTATAGGAATGACATGACTTTTTTCCTTTTCCATTACTCTTCTATATCCTGCATTCCTTTAGCTAATTGAAAAGTGAATAGGGAACACCCTAAACTGGTTTTATGTAAGACCCCAGGTCAGTTCAGACTCCTTTCCTGATGGATAGGAATGTGAGCACTAGGCCAAACTCTTGTAGTTTCTCTTGGATCAATAAATTTATTTTTGTTGGTAATATTATTTTCACTAAATCCTGTCTATTCACTATATCGAATTCCCGATCATCAAAACTTAAACTAACACATTTTATTACATTTTTATTAATTATCAATTTTTAAATATCTATAATATTTGAAGAAAGAAAATTAGCACATCAATGTGGATCATAGTACTCGTGTTTGTGTAACAGTGTGAAACTTGAATGAAAATATCTAAAGCTATGACAAAGGCATAATAAATGTGCCATGGTTTCCCTGTAACTCGAAGTAGTTGTTTTATCTGTTATTTTCAAGAGTCATGCTATTTCACTAACAGAATTTTACTATTCACGTCAAAAATTTGTAATATTAAATTTATTGGATCTCTTAAACTGAACTGTAAAACCTACTAAATCAAACAGCAATCATCCATTAAGTGAAAGTTTAGCATTTCCATGTTACGTAGAAGTACATTTACTTCATTTTGAGTGATAGTAACTTTTATCAAATTAATTTGATCCCTTCACTGGCAGGACCTCATTTATCAACTTCCATATATGGATAGATGTTAAACATTGCAAATATGATTATCTTTATTTTGGACTTCAAATGGTGATTTCGGCCGGCTTTTTTTAATTTATTTTAGATATTCGGGTTGTTTAAATGATGATTAGCTCCTATATGGTTATTTGAAATGTTTCACATTATCAACACAAGTTGCTAGACGTGATTGTGTGAACTAATTTTCTTTCCTAAAATGGCCAAGCAGATATCCTTGGAGAAGAGAAAGATCCAATGTGATCCTTTTCTGCAACTTTCTGATGACACTGATACTGATTCATGATTTTTTCGGACCGCTTCTGCAATAATTTGGCAATCATTTGTTTCATTTTTTTGCATAGATCACATATTGCTTGTGCACAGTAGTTACTGCAAGGGAAACTTAGCTTCTGATGTGGTTCTCATCGAAAACCACGTAAATATGGTTGCTTCTGGGCTATATGCATTTGTCTTTGTAGATATGTAAAATTCGTAATTGTATTTGTATAGGGGCAATCAGTTTGTTGTAATCTAAAGTAAACCATGTATTATTTCTCAGAAAGATGTGAGTTATCTGTAACAGAAAGGGATTAGGAACGGAATTGCATAGCTCTTCCTGAACATAAAAAATTACATCAATCTGCTTGAGACTAATAAATGCAGATAGTTAATTTCTGATTGTCTGTCTAATTTGCCATTTACTTATCTATTTTCTGCTGCAACTACTGCCATAGTTGTCATGTTACCTTGCGACTCTGTTCAGCTCATATTTTCTATTAAACTGCCACAGCTACTGTGCTACATATTGAATATGGTCAGTGACTATAGATGATAGCTATACATGATTAAATGAATGACATTTCGATTCACAGAGTAGACGAGATATTCTGTATTATTTGCATAAATGCACGTGCTTCAGCAATTTTTTTCAGTGAACTGCATCTTCATTCATGGCCTCCTTGGTGAACTATTAAATGCATCCTACTCACTCACGCATGATAGTTGCATCCTTTGCAAGAAGCGTGTTGGCTCTAAATGCAGAGAAATCATTCAGTAAGCTGTGGTATGGTGATGGGGTATATTAAATAATAAATTATATTAGCCAAGTTACATGATAGACCCGGCCCAGTGAATCATCTTTCCAAAATGCATAGATGATTTATATTATATATGCACAATCTGATGTGCGCCCCACATGCAAGAGAGAGAATTCCTGATTTGGCACCGACTTCAATTTTTTTATAAGAATTGGGTCTGAATGCGATGCTGTCTTACAATATACGGCTACTTGTGGAAGCAAGAATGGCTAACTCGCATTAATTATGCTGTTAGATAGTTTGTGTATTGTTGTATTTGTCGAGCACAATTTTTGTCATTACTGTGATTATTTTTGTTAATGAGATAGTGGATAGATGGATAGAACAAAGATGGGAGTTGGTGAAAGCGGTGATAGATTCTGTAGCGGAAGTGTGGAAACTCACTTTTCCAGGGAACTTCTAAAAACAAAGCTCCCCGACAGAGTCTTTTTTCCCGCAGAACAATGAGACATGTCGTCCATAACACCGTATTATATTGTAAAATGAAAATTTTCCTCTTAATATATTATGCTAATCACTTTGTTTACAAAAATAATGGGATCATTTGTTGGCTGAACCTGACCAAACTACCTAAAACAGGGTGAAGTGCATTCCCACGCTATGCCACAGTTGCCTGTTCTTAAGAAGTTAAACTAAGCTTATGAAAGATTAATCAACTTACTAAGAGATATATGATCAAGTTGCTAGGCTATTGGTGGAAGTACAGAAAGGAATTCTTAGATGTGGAGTTTTGGTGTTGGGGGATGCCGAATGTGTGTGGTAGGCAAGAAAGTGGATTGGCTCATAAAAGGGGAAGCATGCGCAGCATTGGCAGAGTCCTATATGTGCCCATGACTGTAGCACACTGAGAGTAAGGACGACATCTTCATGGAAAAATAACAATGGGAAACCGCAATAGCCTATATCAGAAGTAAAAGGTTGAGACCCAGAGCCACCCCCATTGATTATTGTAACACGAATCATTGTTCTGCTGCAGAATCAGACCAAAATAGGCTGTGCTGTGTGTTCTCGCATCTCAGAGGTGGTCCAAACACCAAATAATAATAAAAATAACAAAAAAACAACAGACGAAGTATATCCAAATCGTTCTTATTCTCGAGTCTTAGCTGCTTCCTGCTTGCTTCCTTGTTTGTTTGTTTGTTTGTCCTGCTGTAACTTTATACTGTTGCATTTCAGTGGCCCATCATCATGCTCCTAAACTCAAGTATGCGTGGCCGAGTTGATCAGAGGCTGACTC
Organism: Dicorynia guianensis; assembly: GCA_037013595.1. Lineage (NCBI taxonomy): Eukaryota > Viridiplantae > Streptophyta > Magnoliopsida > Fabales > Fabaceae > Dicorynia > Dicorynia guianensis. The sequence continues at coordinate 13,293,132 of JASUAB010000002.1, read as the reverse complement.
TGTTTGCCCATTGCCCACCAACGCATCCAAATTGGACGCATTCATTATTCGGCGCTTCTGTGCAACATGCTTGTCTTCTATTCCTTGAAAACGACAGTAACGCCATTTTCTTTTTCAAATTTTTGGTTAGCAATGATGTAGATGTGTCATGTGATCAAGATACGTTGCTGTTGGATCATGCATACTATTTTAGCCCCAAAAAAACAAAACATTCACATGCAATAAGAGGACAACTTCCTTAGATCAAGTATTTATGGATATGGACACCCTTTCAATATGTCCATGTGATCAAGTATTTCAATATGTCCATTGCAATAATAATTGAGAACGTAGATATACTTGATTTAATAAAAATAAATGTTTAAATAAATTTGTATAGTATTATGGATAAATAGTTATAGAGGTATATTTTTGTACTAATATATTGAATGATGTTTTCTGCAGTCATGGTTAATTCATAGAGGAAAAAAAAATAAAGCGTTGCTATCTCAATGGACGAATTGACAATTGATGCTGCTAAAGATAAAGCACGCACCATGGGAGGGAAATTTCATTCAAACTGATTAGATATTATTTAATTCTAGTAAAAATTTAATTCAAAAACTCAATTGAAATGATTTTTTTTTTAATAATACATAATCACAATTGTAAATTTTACTCTTATTAAAGTGTAATATGGATTAGTAAAAAAGTAATGATCTCAATTTATAATTTATTATCTATTTATTTATATTTTAAAATAATTTATATTATTAATTTTTCATCAACATAGACTTATTAGAAGAGATTTATTGTACAATTTCTACCTCATATAGGGATTAGTCCCATCAAAAAGTAAGAATAAATAGAAAAAGTTTTTAAAAAAATTAAAAAGTTAGAAGAGATAGTTAAATGACAACTTACCACCAAGCAAATATTTAATTTTGGGAAGCTTATAATATGAAAGAAAATCTATAGTACAATAAAGGTATTTAAGACTAGATATCTCTTAAATTCAAAATTTAAATTGAAAACACTTTTTAATTCAAATGTGAAAATAAATACTAATAAAAGTATACGCATATATTTATTTAAATGAAAAAATTGCATCTAACCTATTTGCATTTTAAGTTATGTGCAAATGAAAACAATTTAAGATATATGTGGGTAATTTTAGAGTAATTAAAAATAATTTTAGAGTAATTTAAAAGTAATTTAAGATATATAAAAATAATTTATATAATTATTAAAGTATAAAAAATGATTTATTTTCATTGATATCACTTAAAAAATTTTTATACATAATTTAAAATATAAAAGAATTTAATGTATTTTAGTTTATTTAAATAAAAGATATAAATATTATAGTTATATTATAAATTTTTTTATAATATGAATTGGAGAACGACATTGTAGCATTGAGATAGTGATTTTTGTATAAATTAAAATAATACAATCAACATATAATTTTATATTCTTTACTTTATATTTTCTCTCCGTAAAAATTTTTCTTTCCACACCTCAAGGCAACAGCCAGAGGTACCTTTTTTTCCCCATAACTTTGACCATTGACCTTCCTATTTGAAGGCTGAACATGCAACTCCATTGTGTTGAGGTAGTGGCACCCACCACTTCCTATTCTATTTATTTTCAATCACCCATCATAAAGTGAATCTTATTAATTGCTGTTGCTTTAAAAAATTTAACTTATTAAATTAATTAAAATATACAAAATTCCATGAATTGAGGACTCAAAACCAAAAAGCTTTTCAAACTTTACAATTTTATATAAAATTCTGTTTAACTTACAAAATCTTACAAAGAAAGGATTCCTCTCTTTAGTTTTTTAATCAACTTAAGATATGATTAAGAGAAAAATACCAAAATATCCTCAAACTAAATCATTTCCTCCGATTGAAACCCTAGCATCATCCCCCACGGTCTGCACCCTATCTTCATCACCAAAATCATCCCCAGCATCCTCCCCCAAGGCCTCAACTTCATCACCCTTCGGCTGCATTCCTAGCAGCACCAGTTGTATGACTTGCTTTCCCAAGTATTTTTATTTTTGTACCTTTGGGTTCAATTTTCCCAACATTCCCAGCCATTCCAAGGCTGAGAGCTCCAGAACTTCGCTTCTCCTTCAAGAACTAACTAAAGAGACTGCAAGTCTGTGTGAAATTAGGCTTCTTCGGAGCCTTGCAGGGCCTCCGCCCATCTGGCACCATCATCTTATCGGGGAAGGTCAACTTTTTTAGCTGAAATGAATCAAAACCACCCTAATTTGAAGAATAGTATTTTTGTAGGTTTCACTCGCACCTCTAATGATTTAACCCCAAAGGAATCCCATGCACGATCGAGAAAAAGTAACCCTCACCCCAAAGGAATCCCATGCATGATGGAGAAAAGTAACTATTGATAAAAGGTGAAAGTTAACCACACTAAATAAAATTCTATTTTAATAAATAAAGTTAATTATATAAATTAAATAATATTATTAAATTTTATATAAATTAAGTAATTTTACTAAATTATCAAAAATTCTACCTATATTATGGGTAACTAGTACTAAGTTTGGATAAAAAAAATATTTTAGATAATTGATAATTACTATAAAATTTTATTAAATTTTTATAATATGAAAAATTAAATTTATTGTGAGAGTTATTAAATTTTTGTAAGATAATTTATAAAATATTAAATATTTATAAAATTTAATAAATTAAAATTTTATTTATAAAAATAATAAAGCTGTGCATAATAATGCTTCTCGTCTGAACAAGCTGGGGCAACCCATCAATGTTGGAAATTTGAATTTATGATAGATGATAGACAAAGGTCTGAGATTTTGCCAACTTAGGAGCCGTAGAGCCAATCCCATCAGACACCTCCTACTCCTACTCCTACTCCAACTATAGCATACACACATCAATCCGGCAAATGTTTGGTCTACATGGCAGCGTAGCGTCAAGAAAGGGACATTTTATAACAGAAAAAATATAAAAATTTATATAATTAAATATACATAAATCGTTATTCATTCATTTCATATCTACTTGTTTTTCCCATTAGGCATTATGGGGTCCCTCTCCCTCTTGTTGATCACAACTCCTCACCAAACCTAGGAATTTACAACCTTTTTTGTCTTCAAACTCTGCCCTACTCTACTCTACCCACCATTCCACATTATTTTTTTATTCATAAAAGGTTGTTATTTCCAACTTTGGTTGGGTATGTTATGGGTGCTATTTCTGTATGCCATGTGGAGGTTGGACCCTACACTCTTCAAATTTTGAAATTTGCCAGCTTACAACTCCATACAAACGCTGTCACTCTTTTTACTTTTACCTAATTTTTATAATATAAAATTTTAATATTTAATTTATTAAAATATATAAATTAACTTATAATATTTAATAAATTTTAAAATATTATTAATTAAATGACACTTATATAACCATAACAAATCATTTCTCTTACTAAAAAATCTTGTATGATAGGCATGAGTCATACATAATAAAAGAATATAAAAAAAGTATAATAAAGAGAATAAAATTTAAAAAAATTATAAAATTTATATATAAATTTAATATATATATATACCTATAATTATAATTATCTGATGTGTCATTTCTATGCCTACACGCAAACTTGTAACGTCACACCACAATGATGAGAAAAAACAATATCAAGATATGAATGTTTCTAATATTGGTATTGTATTTTCAAGCATTCATACCACATAAATCCATACGCACTATTCACTCCACAAATTGCTCCTCTTCCAAGTTACTTCATTATTATCTTTTGCTTTTTCATTATTTCATATCACCTTGTTCTGCAAAAAAAATATAAAAGAATTGAATTACGATGATTGAACATTGAGTGATTTAAAATCGGTGGAAACGTATTTAGGAGAGATGATCGAGATAGGAGTAAATTACTTTGATATTTTTTACTTTTTATACAAATTTTCTTATTTTTAAAACCTACAATTATTTTTTATATATTTACTACACATAAATTTAATTCATTATAAATTATTAAAAATATCCTTAATTAAATAAAAATTTTTATAACTTGTTATTAATTTTTTAAAATTCATTTTTGATGCATCTACAGAAAATAATTTCATACGAATTTTTTATGATTTATAAATATTTTATAAAAATAAAAGTATTATGAACTTGTCTTCTTTTTGAATAAATTTTAAGAGAAACATTTTATTATTTAACTAATAAAAACATTTTTAACAAATTATAATAAATTAAATTTATATAATATATTTATAAAATAAAAATATATTATACGATTTAAAAAAAAAGCAATTTGAATAAAAAATATAAAATAAAAAAAATTACCAAGAACCTTTGAGTTTATTAACACATGATATTATTGATAGAATCTGCAATGTAAGTTTGAATTTTACTTCACTCACCTTTTATTCTACATTATTAAGTTATATGTAAAAAAAATAATTTATTCTGAAAAGATATATATAATATATAAATAAAAAATAAATGAATAAAAATGGTGGAGTAATTAGGATGGGGCCACGAAACAGGAAGTTGCGGTGAGGATTGAATGTAAAGTGAAAATGGGGAACAGCTGCCAAGCAAATATGTGACCGTTGAGTTGAAGTTCAAATTTCGAAGGAGGAGAAGCGCCATATGCTCTGCCTTTTTGTGTCCCTGCTTTGGAAGGGAATGGAGTCCGTTGCAAAGAGACAAAATCCCAATTAAAAGGGGCATCCAACAATCGACAGTGTGATGTAACAAAGGAAACCGCTAAGACCGATACAGCCCCAGCCTGCCTCTCTCCTCTCTTCCCTTCTTTTCTCATCACCCTGCCTTTATGACCAGATATTTTGATAGTGATGCCTCGCACCGCTGCAGCGACCAAACAACACCGCTTCCCCGCCTCTCCCTTCTTTTTAGGCGCCAAACTCAAACCATGTTTCGCGCCATTGCCACCCATATCAACACATAAAAAGATGAAAAAGTTATTTTCTTTTAATTATTTTATAAATATCTCATCAAATTTAATATAAATTATTAAATTTTATATTTTAAATTATAAAGTCTAATAAAATTAATAATTTAAATTTTTAGTTAAAATTGTATGAATTTTAATTTATAACAATATGTAACAAATTACATCAATAATTTACTATTTAGTATTATATTTATTGGCAGCAAAATAATTGTTAATGTTTCCCGCCATTTTGAATAACGGTGTTGCCGTTTCGGGCAGGTAATTTGCGGTTCCCCACCTGGGTGAGTCCCCACCACGGCAATACACCATCACCACTTCATTTGCCTGGTTTATTTATTAATTCAATCTTGGAATCCGGTCTGCCACGTCACGGAAGAAGATTCAGATCCCCATCCTTGGTCAAAACATACTTGATTCTTTTATCACCTACCCGAGTCACGGGATTTTGATTTCTGCCATTCATACGATTACAACCAATAAATGCTATAATTTCCTAAAAATCCTCACTTTTTCATAAATTTAATTTTTATATGTTTATTTAAAAATTTAAATTTTTTATATTAAATTATGTGAGGGATAAGATGAGCCTTACTCGCAGATTAAATTTATCTTGATAATTCTAATGTGAGAGAAAAAACGTTTGACATATTAAAAGGTTTACAATATTTTTATATTTAATAATGTGAATTGTTAAATTAATTAAATTTTATAATTTAATATATAAAATTTAATAAATTTAATAATTTAATTTATATAAATTGAGGATTATATGAATATGAATGAATGAGGGTAGAGGAATTTTGAATAGAAAATTATATTATGTTATATTATGCTTGAAAATTTGATATAATCAAATGCTAAAATCTTGGGCTTAATTCGAAAAGCTACCTACCATGTTATATGCATGTAATGTAGACAATGAAAAGGCCATGTTATTCGGTGGGAATTAAGGGAGAGATATAACTGCATAAAAACTTTGAATACTAAATTTACACACTTTTATATTTTCATTTTTTATTTTCTACTTTCATAACAAAAAAAAATTGTCTCCACGCACCACGTAGCTGTACCTTTTTCTGAGAGAGCCAGCCGTGATTAATGACCTCTTTTTGACTTGATCTTAATAACAACCATTTCTCCGTGGAGCTGTCATATTTTCACACTCTTTGTTTTCACATTTTGTTACATTTTTTTAATGTTATTCTATATTAAAGTAAAATAAAAAATAAAATATTTTATTTTATTTTTTATCTCATCTCAAATATAATAGTTATGTGACTGTAAAAGTGTAATAATACATTTTCTCTTTTGTATGCTATAAATTATATTATATACCATATGTCATATATGAATGTTGTTATTTTTATAAATAATATTTTATTAAATATTTTTTAAAAAATTATTAAATTTTGTCAAATTTTATATATTAAATTATAAATTTAATAAATTTATTTTAAATTTACAACAAATTCAATAAGAATAGATTAAACTTTTAGTTAAATCTATGTAGAGAAATCATGGGAGATCAACAAATTGTGCAACCCATTATTCCACATCCACACCACTTTGCGGCTGTTGAAGAGCATGCGTTCTAAAGCACTAGCAAATGTGGCAACCTTTGTGTTTTATGACTGAGCAATCAACAACTAGTGATGAAGCTTTGCATATAAGTAAAGCAACACATGCTATGAGGTTGGGACATTTTTGAGTTTTTGACCATCTCACTATGCCTGGCCTATCCTAATTAACAGCACCAAATCCAATGTTAGGGTCAAATGTAGTCATCATTATGTCTCTTGCTTTTATTAATCACACAAAACATTTGCCCCATTAAAGCAACAATTCAACATCACTACCTATGGGCCCGCTACCATTACCTCGTCAATTCATTTTTCAATAAAAATGTTATTTATATTTTTTAACATATTTTTATCATAAAATATGTTAATTTATTAAATTTTATAAAATTTAATAAATTAAATTTAATATTCTAAAATAATGATATCCTTTTTAAACAATGTATGCTAAAATATAGTGCATGTTAATCAACCATTTCTACCATATTAGGCATCTCATATATTTGAAGTTAGAGTTCATGTAATGTTGTTGATGTGGTTTGCCTCAAATCACTTGAAATCAAAGAATTTCATGATACTAAATCAATAGTGGAATATTATTAATTGCATTGGAAATAATTAATAAGTTGATGTATGGTTAGTCAAAAAAGATGATGAAGAACACAGATTGAATTTGGGGTCCAGATTAGGGAGACATGGGCATGGCTCGCCATACTTGTGTTCTATATATTACTCTTTCTGTCGCCTTATTGTGCTACGCTTTGGCCTTTAGGTGTTCACACATTGGCAGTGATTGTAAGAAACTTGTTTATTGCAACCATTCTAATCATTTATGGGCAACTAACTCTGCATTATATTATCTTATTTTCACGAAATCCCAGAAACCATATTTGCAGTTGTCTATACAACCTTGGATATGTGTCGATCTGACATGTCTTGGAGATTAGGAGATGGGACTGAACTCAAAGTTGAGGTCCCAACACAAGCAGGCTGTATGAGCGAAGCTCAACGACCAATTTCATTTCACATAGGATTCAACTTCCAATTTAACTTATTTTCCTCTTTCTTGTTTGATTATCTTCTTTTTTCTTTTCCCATTACAAGTTAAGTAAGGATTTACTTAATGTTTAAATAAAATGATGAATTCCGCTATTTGCATAATGAAAATTTTATTAAATTTTAAAACAATAAATTCATTAAATTTTATAATTTAATTATGAAATACAAAAAATCATTGTGGAAGAATGAGAAAAAGAAAAGGTGATTGTTGCAACATTACGGAATTAATGGATAGCATCATCTTTGATATTATACTTCCTAATGATGCATCCTACTCTTATCCTCATGGTGTCCCAGTCATCCTTGACCCTTCTAATGGGTGTGGCATGTTGTTTCTCGGAGATATGCTGAGATTTGCGCATTTTCAATGTATTCGAATTTTATTTTATTTTATATACATGTTTTTTTTAAAATTTTAAAAGAGAGGAAAATAGACTAATACAAGTTTGATTCGATATTCGAATTCCTTAATTGTATTGTCTTAATTTAATTTAAATTATTTGTATACAAATTTTTTATTTAAAAAAATTTATTTATTTTGATAATTTTTATTTTTTAAAATATTAATCTTTTAATAATCAACTAAAAAATACTTGAAACAATTAAAAAGAAAGAAAATGAAAGTTAAAAAGAATCTGTCATTAATGAGCTATAATTCATAATTTTTAAAATTGGATTAGTCATCAAATTACTGAAATTATCGAGTCATTGAATTAAGTGGTAGATTATTGAAGGAATAGTATACAAATTAAATGAATAAAATATATAAATAAAAAAGAATTTCTTTAAAACTTTCTGTTTTATCAACAAGTTGATCAATTCAACCATTCCATTTGATTAGTTGGCATAAATTTTAATCACTTTGCTTTTGTATTTAATTTCCGATCACATATTCTTAGATCAATTCAGGATAATTCTCACTTGAACCAATCCATTGGAACTCAATTCAAAAACATTGGTATGATTGCAATATCTTCAAGTCCAGATATTATGGACAATTATATAATTTACATAGATAAAATACACTGTTCTTCATTTTTCTTACAAAAAAAGTAAGTTGAGAAAGTTGTTGCATTACACTGTTAAGACCACCATCATGAATCATTACTATAACTCAGAAAGATTAATAAAGCTCTAAAGCCGCATCCAAGCCGTAATGCAGAAACAGTGATCCATTGTATCAGCTTGCATGTACTGTGAATCAATCATCATTTTCACCGTATAAAAGTCAGCATCAGCGGCAACAGATCTAGTCACTAGGAATAAACTAAAATCAAAGAGTCAGAGGCTAAAAAATTTGAAGCGAATGAGACTAAACTCAACAATTACTCAGTAGAGACAAAAGTAGATGGCAGAGTGGAATTAAGGCAAGGGAATCCAAATTCCCCATCAGTACAGTGATTCAAATTTTTTTGAATTTTGATTTCAAAAGATTAACAAATTTGGTCAGAATAATTAGAAGCTGTAATAATTAAAATACATATCCACAACCCAATTATCTTATTCCAACTGTAGTGCTTACTTAATTGAAGATCACTGTTGAACTGGCGAATGGCAGGTGGGATTCATACAAGGACAAAGGACTGCAACCTCTGGGCCTTTGTTCCAGTTGTTTGCACAACCCTTATAAAATTCCCTCTCTTTCGTTTTCATATTTTGAACTGTCCTAAAAGAAGGTCCTTGTTTATTTATTTTTATTTTGCTGGTTATGAAATGGGCCATTAAACCCTAATAAAAGCAGCTTGTCCTCAACATTCTGTACTCCAATTTCCTACTCACTGTCTCTCTCTCTTTCTCTTTTTTCTCTTCTCTCTCCTCTCTTTGTTGGGTCCCTCTCTTGGCCTGCAAACCCAGCAAGGCTGCTTCATTATTAAATCTTCCTCCACCTGCAACTTTCTCCTCGCTCATTTTTCATTGTCCCCCCTCCCCCTTTCCTCCCCACATACGGCAACTGCCTCTTGGGGTCCTTCTTTCTTCTTAGCTTCCAGCAGAGCATGGCTAAGTCTCAGGATGGCGCCGGCTTCCGGCTTCCGGCGCAGTTTCTCACAGCCAAAGACATACTTGGAGATAAAGAAAATAACAAAAATGGCGTCAACGCTGATTTAGGCGCCGTGTTTGGCATCCCCTCCGAGTTCCCCTTCAACTTTGACTCGCTCGGAGTTAACTCAGCTCTCAACTCGCCCGTGGAGTCCGTGGCCGGCTCGTCTGAAACCGAGGCCAGCGACGAGGAGGACTTCTTTACTGGATTGACTCGCCGGTTGAGTCAATCGTCGATTTATGAAACTGGGAAGCTCACTGTACCGGTTTCTGCTACGGACAAAGCTGAGGTATCATTTTGGACATTTCTTCTAACTTTTAGTAGTCGTTTTTTCTTCCTTTCTGGTGAAACTGATTTGGGGCCTTTTCAAAGCGCCAGAAAACTTGGGGCTTAGCGCGTTCGCCGCAGTCGACACTGAATGGAATCGGAAGCTGGTCGGGCCGGAGCACCGCCTCGGGTGAGGGAAGCCCAAATGGGCCTTCTCAGGTTCCCTCACCGCCAATGACGCCGTTTGCCGCCAGCAATGATGCTTGGGATGTCATCTACGCGGCCGCGGGTCAAGTTGCGAGGTTGAAGATGAATGACGAAGTTTCCAAATATGATTTCCAGAATAGGGGACTACTGGGTCCCCTTCGAGCTTCGGTTCCACATATAGTAGCGGAAAATCCCTCTACTACCTTGTTTTCGAACCGGAGTCTCACCTCGACTCTCAACCAAGCCTCTCAGGTGAGCTATTTGAGAACTTGCTCGAAGCCGTTTGCACAAATGTCTGAGTAGGAAGTTTTATGTGCTTAAAAATGGTGGTTCAAAGCTCCCTTTTTCTTTGTTCATCCATGTTAGTGACCATGCATTTTCATCCTGGTTTTCTTAGTGGGAATCTTCTGTTGGTTGTGTAGGTTCAATCCCAGCAGCAGGTGAGGCAGGAACAGCTGCTGAAGCAACAGTGTGCAGCCGTTTGGGGAAGACAAGCAAAAGCTAGCTGGTTGGCTCAGCAGCAGCAACAGATTCAGAGCGGCAGGGGGCGTAGCCTTGGGTGTGAGAATGTAAAATGTGGGCATACTGTGTCTTTGCCCCAATCTGCATGGCCGCCTCTGCAAGTTCAGCACCAAAATCAACAGGTGCAACATGGTGGATCGGGGTCAAGAGCCGTCTTTCAAGGTGGATCTGGTGCCAAAAGGGGATGTGCTGGTACTGGAGTGTTCTTGCCCCGCCAATATGGAAATCCCCCAGAGTCTCGCAGGAAAACAAGTAAGCTTCCCCTGCATCTTACTCGTTTGGTTTAATTTTAGCTCTGAATCTCGTTGTGAAGTCTTTGGATTTGGCCTTTCTTTCTCTTCTCTTGTTTAAAGTTCTCTTTTGATTGTATTGATGGGTTTGTTGATGTAACACTCAATGTGTTCTCTTCTGGTTAGGTTGTGCACCTGTCCTGGTTCCGGCAAAGGTTGTTCATGCTCTGAACTTGAACCTTGATGACCTCAACGGAACTACTCAACCACGCTTTTCTGGTGCTTTAGCCACTGATTATGGTGAGAGTGATAATGTTTTTAAAGAACCCTTAACTAGCACGGGTGAAGTTCTCTGCAAAAACTAGTTATTTATACCTCTTTGCATATTGGGGTTTGTCTACAGATGCATTATTGGCCCGGAGAAATGCTGTGCTCATGCAACAAAGATTACGTCTCCGGCCGGAAGAGGCGGTAAATCATGAACTGCGCCTTCCACAGGAGTGGACTTATTGACCCTTGGACAGTTGGAAAAAGATTCAATTTTTCTCCGTGGTGGACAAGAAACTAGTAAAGGTGGTAGGATATGTTAGGGACTATGGTATATTTGGTTTTTACTTTTGTTTACAGGGATGAAATTCAAGAATGTTTGGCTAGTTTAGTTGCAATAAAAGCATCCAGTTTTTTGGGGAGAAGATTGCAGCTTTTGGGATCTGGTTTGAGTAGGAGAGACAGTGAAAGACTAGGGGTAGAAAAGCTTTTTTTTTTTTTTTTTATTAAACTCTGGGTTGCAATAACATAAGCGGGTTCGATTTTCTTCCAAGGCATGGCGATGGAAGAAGGGTAAGGGTTTATGAATGCCAGAGTTTGAAGCTAGTGATGTCCAGTGGTAGACGATTGTACCCATAACTTACGAAGAATCCCTTGCCCGTTATAGTATGTAATAAATTATACTATGTAATAATAATAGCTCTAATTTTTATCCATTATCTTTTCTGCGCTCTTTCTCCCACTGTTTGTCCGGTGATAGTTTGCGCTCGAATGCTTTCGTGGAGAACACTCCCAAGTCACAAGGGCCAAATCATGAGAGATCACAGAACAGAATGATCATTTAGAATACAGTATAGTGAAAGGAAGAGATGAGATTATCATTAAAAATCGTATTTCATGGAATTAAACTCATGGGAAGAAGAAAGTATAGAAAGCAGAGATCTATTGCGACGGAGTGAGGAGGAGATGTTGGTTGCTTTCCCCGTTAGTCACACATAGGCAAACGGGTGGTGCGGATAAGCCAGATAAGGTTGGGATATTGGGTCTGGGGATGGATTTTTTGATGGGTGTGTTGGCCCCACCTCAATCCAGTACGTTGGGCCCCATCTCTCAGTTATTATCCCGCTTCCATCTGCATATCCCGCTCTTTTTTTGCCTAAAAGAAGCAACCATGGAGGGACGCAGACCCGTTCCAAAGTTGTGTGATTTGATTTGGGGCTGGGGATGTATTGGTGATTTTGACTTGGTCAAGTATCTGCTTTTTTAATAATATTTTGGTTTTGATTTTTCTCTCACCCAGTTCGTCTGAGGTTTTGTACATGTGCTCTGCTCCTGTCCCTTCACCATTCCCTTGTCAAGTCCTTTTACTCCTTGCTAGAGCCTTGTAGCTCTTTTTTTTTTTTTTTATAAAGTGTGAAATGGGAACTTATTTATCTTTTGGGAAAAGAGTTGAATACTTTTTATTAAATATAATTTTAATTATTAAAATTTATAAATTAAACAATAAAAATATTAAATGAATATATAATAATATTTAAATTTACTTATTTAATTAATATATGAACAAATAAATATGGGCAGAGTTTGAATTAAATTAAATCAAAATAATTGCAAATAACTCGATTTCATTTACAACTTTCAAATACCCCCAAAGGTTTTTTAAGTTATTTTCAATCGAATGATTTGCAGACGGTAACGTTTTGGATAATAAGGGTAAGAGTTAGCTTGATAATATAGTATGTTTACTTAAATCATAAAACTGGCCTTTGCTGGAAATTTCCCTGTTTGTAGTGACCATTGAACATGCTCCTTGAATGTACTTTTACATAATTTTTATTTTAAAAAATTTATATTTTTAAATTTATTAAACATACATAAATAAATTTACAAGATTTAATTATTTATAGATATTTTATTTTTATAAATATATAAAATAAAATCCAAAAAATTTTTGATGTAGTACAGCAGGGAATGTGGAGTACAGTGTAAAGTGACGAGGCAGAAAAGAGTGGTAAGAAAGGGGAAATGGTGGTTGATTAAGGATGGTGTGCATGTGGGGTGGTACGGGTCCAGCCTCATGCCTATGGCTTAAGCATAAAGCAAAAGAGGTGAGAGAATGGGTGCATAATCATTTTACTTAGCTTAGCTGAACAATACAGAAATAATTCACCGTCCAGCTTGGGTCTGCATTGTTTGAGGAACGTAGGACTACTTTCCGAAGAATAGAGTTATCATTAAAGAACGTGATTACGTTTGAGTAGGTAAAATGCCTTGATGTGTATTCAACGCAGGCAGAGAAAAATAGGTTGGCTTTTCAGGATCCAAGGAAATTAGGAGGACTTGTCAGTTGCAGACAGTTCAGAGTTGGTGGTCTTAATTATTGATTTTGTTCTGCTTTAACCTTAATTGGATCATTAATTTGATTAATTCAAGGAAGCAGTGAAAGGGGTCTTTAAGAAACAGTGGAAGTACGAAGGGAAATAGGTGGGGGTAGTTGAATACAATTAATTGGATTGTTTTGTTTGGTGATGTCCTTTGCTAATCAAAGGGAGGCTAAGCGGCGGTAGATTTGTCCCTATGCGACAACAAAACAAAAGCAACACCAGACTGCTGTCTCTATTAAAAGTCAATGAATGCTCCTTAGTAGCGTGTTTTACACTAAGCAACAATTAAACCATTTCTAAAGGGTAATCGCTTTCATCTAATTTATGATTTACTTTTCTCAAAATTTGGTTGAGAATAGTAAACGATTTAAATTGTCTTCAATAAAAATGGAACATGGGTTATTTATTGTGTAGAGAAGTAATTATAATATTATATTTTTATTTTAATAAAGAATTTTTATACCCTTATTTATAATTATTGATACCTTATTAAGTTTCACACATTAATTATTATAAAGAAATATATAAAAATTTTGTATCAAAATTAAGATATGTAAATAGTAACACTCTTTGTAAAGTGGGCAAAGCACTAATTATATTGTGTATGTTTTTATTCAATTAATAGATTTATTATTTTTTTGAATAAAAATTTTTAAATAAAATTTATAAATTAAGCTATATAATTTAAATATTTAATGGTCTAAGAATAATTAATAACAATTTGATTGCTCTCATATTTTAGAAGAATGACACCTTTTCATCTACTAATAATCCCATTCTTCCTTTGTTGGCATGCCAATATCATATCATATCCTATCATATCACGTGGGTTCAACTTCAAGAGTGCTCTCCATTTGGCTTTCTCGGCGGTGAAGAGCCCCTTTGTAAGGAATCGATCAAACTGTGTGTGTGTGTGGGGGTGACTGTATTGGGATTCCCAACTTTTATTTGTTAAAACTAAAAATTAAATAAGAGATAAAAATTAAAATTAAAATTAAAATTTATAATTAAAATTTTCATATTAAATTAAAATAAAAATTATCACAATCAAATAACAAAAATATCGAAACATTCAAATCCGACTGCATGATTTAGCTTCGCTAGTAAGATAGCAAGCAAAGCCTGCAAAATAATTTGAGTTGTGGTCAGTAACATGCAAGGGGAACTGGGCTGTCAACACGTGGAGGATCAAAAAGTCGTTAAGGGGAGGCATCTACTGTTTGTTATTTATTTATTATATTGAAGTTTGATGTTTTTGCTTTTTGGTTTTGATGGAATGGATAGGGCTGACACCAACTTTATTCCTGGACCATATCTGGCCGTCAATCACGTTTCTTCTGGGTCCGACCTTACTCCATTTTTATTTTCATTCTACCATCTCTCATTTGTCCTAGAAATAAATGATAATCACAACCCTTACTCTTACGCAAGGTTTTATGCAAAAATCTTACAGAATAATTATTATTATTAAATTTTATAATTTTAATTATTTTTGGGATTATCATGACTGTTCCATAATCAACACACGTTAAGCATTCTAATATTTAATGAAACTCCTAATTATTAATGTGTTGTTTGAATTAATCGTGAGCAAATTGATTTTATATGATAAAAAATATAATGATACAAAATTATTTTTTTTAAAAAAATAAAAGAACTATAAAATGGATTCTGAAAAATTCAAACAGGGACGAAGCCACCTTAATGAAATTAGGTAATTTACGGTAATCTTAAGATAACTAATATATATAAGTTAATCAATGTGATTTAGTTGTAAAAGCTTTAGATATGCGAAGAAAGATGTGAAGGTGCAGATCTGCATGGTATCTGATTGAAAGCAAAATAAAGAAAGAAAGTTGAGGGAAGTTGTACGAAGGTTGAATTGTAAGTGTTTTTAGGTAAAGAGGTTGAATTGTCGTATGATTTGTATAAGTGGTGCATGTGATTAGGATATGGGGTTACGTTAATACCAATTATGAATGCATGTATGGTTGACCTGATTGGTTTGTCACCATTCATGGTTTTCAACCACCTCTCTGCCCATCAATTCATCGTCCACAACCAGTGCCAAAATGCCCCCCTTTTATTTGATTCCTTCGTCTGTACATGCCCCTCTATCATGCTCTCCAGTCACCTTCCCTACTGCCCAGCTACCCACTCCATTCGCGTCAATTTAAAAAACCAATCTGTGCACTCACATTCTTGCCTCTTGCTTCCTTTGCAAACTGAGACGTTGATTCTGGATTCAAGCATGTGAGTTGCTGTTGTGGATCTGTGGGTGATATTTACTACTGATTTACTAGGGAATAGGGATCGTTTGAATTAATGCTAGATAATTACCACTTAAGCTTACTAAGATTCAAAGGAAATTAAATTTATAAGATGTCGTAAATTTTCATTTTCTTTTTTTGGGTATACTCACTTAATAACATAATTTAATTCATATAAATAACTTAACTTAAAATGAGATAAGATTTTATTTATTATTATTATTGTTAGTTGAAAAATCTGTATTGCATATATATATGGTTGACAAACTTGCTTACTCTACGGTGCATGATGTATTTTATTTTATAAAATATAAATAGATAATATTGAAATTAATAATTATGATTAATTTATTTATATTTTATAATTTACACCTTTAATTTCTATTAACAATAATTAATCCCACACCTTACACGTTAAAGGGAGCACGTAGAGCAGATTGTTTCATATTGGGCTGACCGCAGGAACAATTTACAACCCCACGTACGGATTCAGGTTATGTTGCATGGCCTGGGCTTGCAAGGGAATACGTGCCGTGGGCGAGTCATTTTTAGCCCTTTTTCTTGAGGAGTTTGCTGGAAACAACCCAAATAATATTAAGGACTGTCCGCTCTCACTCCTCGTCCCGGGCTAATGGACCACAATTTCTTTCTTCGTACACTAAAAACTTTGAAAGTGTTTTTATTTATTTTTAAATAATTTTATAATAGTATTTTGAAACTAAAATTTTAAAGTAAAATTACACTTGTTTGGAGATTCTTTCTTTATTTAGAGCAAAGAGGGGATGAAGGTAAGAGACGGAGAAAGTTTCTCCTATTTATCTATCTTATTGTCATTAAGAAAATTACTTAATTATAGTTCTATTAAGGTGATGGAAAATAAAAATATCTTATTTTAAAACAAAAATTTTAAAGTTATTTTAAAGATAAGAGAAAAAATAACATTGTTAAATAAATTTTTGTATTCTTTTATTCTTAAAAGAAAAAATTATTCTCAAAATTACCACAATTGAGTTTTCATGGAATCCCTCCAAAGGTTTGTACTAATGTTTTGAAAAATTGAATCCGTCCGCAAACACTTTAAAGAGAATTTAGATTACTATGGTTGGATCGGAAACTAAACAGAAAGATGTTATAAAATAATTTTTAATCTAGATAAATATTTTTACTTATTCCTGCTATTCTTGGTAGGTTTTGTATTCTGGCCATGTCTTAGTTGAGGGTGTGCCAATGAACTCGACTTAACAAAATTAGAGCAAATTGGACATAACCTTCTTTGAGTCATGTATAATTTACCATCGTCTAAATTGATTTGTTTTATTATATACCCTCTCTGCACTTTTACATACGTTCGAGTTACATGTCTATGGAGTTGTTAAGAGGCAGAGAAAAACCAGGCAGAGTCCTTTACGCTTCAATGGCTCCATCCCCCTTTCCCTGTCTCCCTGATTCTCCTGTTCATCATCGTCACACTCTATGCAGTTGCTGCTGATTCTTCTGAAAACAAAGCCCTCACAACTTCACAATCCCAAGTCCTATAAACTAAGACAATCTTTCTATATTTAATGATTCTATCAATATAACGGTTCATGAAATTAAATTAGAGTGGTACCATGAGTGATTCTTGAACAGACATGTACTCCACTTCAATGTTGGTTTTCATTTGCTGAGAAATTTTTTGAATTGAATCTCATGATCAGTTAGTAAATAAAAAAACGAAACGTGCACGAAGAATTGAAAATTTTAGAGGTTTAAGCATACATTACATCAAAATACAAACTCCAATGGGATGACGGACAAAGCCGAGCGCATCTCACACTCACCAACTCCAGCTCGACTATTTTATTTTTACAAACACACCATAACCGTAGCAGTACTAGATTTGAAGAGACCAGAGGTTGCAAACACGGAGAGGGATTCAGCCAGTGATCTGAACTGGCTTCACATCAGGCTTCTTCACCTCCTCCTTGGGAACAGTGACGGTAAGCACGCCATTCTCCAGGCTAGCTTTCACCTGCTCCACCTTGGCGTTCTCCGGCAGCCTGAATCGTCGCAGGAAGCGCCCGCTGCTCCTCTCCACTCGGTGCCACGTGTCGTTCTTGTCCTCCTTCTCCCTGGTCCTCTCCCCGCTGATCTGCAGCACCCTTCCTTCCTCCACCTCCACCTTCACCTCCTCCTTCTTCAACCCGGGCACGTCCGCCTTGAACACGTGGGCCTCAGGCGTCTCCTTCCAGTCGATGCGCGTGTTGGCTATGGCCGCCGTGTCGCTGGGGACGGACAAGGCAGTGGTGGGGAAGGGGAAGCCCTGGAATGGGTCCCAGACGTCGAGAGAGAAGGGGTCGAAGACGTTGGTCCTTCGCCCGTTCCCGAAGAAGCTTGGAATCAGCGACATACTTCTATCAGCAAATGTAAATGTATGTGGTTTACGAAGAGAAAAAGAGAAAGCGTTGGTAAGAATCCCTTGACTTGGTGTGTGAGTGAGAAGAGGATGGAGATGAGAGGGTTATATATAGTGTAATGGAGATTGTTCTTGAGGGTTCAAGACTCCCAACTTTGTTAGCTTTTAACTTTTTAGTGTCGAGTGGTGAAGAAGAAGTTAGAAGGAAGCAGAGAGGTCTGGAGAGTGGAACTCGTAAGTGGAAGACGTTTCCCGAATATTGTATTGAAATCATATCTTTCTCGGCACAGCCACGTCAACCGGACTTGATCATACTTTTTGCTAGTCCAGCGGTAGATGATGCCCATTTACACACTCACTTGGGCCTTAGCCTATCTTATTAAGTAACCACCATGCTCAAATCTGTACCACACTCCCTGTTTTTCGTCTCATACTTCAAAGATTGAACTTTATAACAATTGGAATTGGGTTTTCCGTGTGCCACAAGCCCACAACCTCTCCTAATTGAGATTTTGCTCTATCAAACGAATGAAATTGTTCATAGGTTGTTGGGTGGAAAAAAGTTTGGCCCACCAGACTAGTTGAGTGACCAAATTTAATAAATTTAATTAGTTTAAATAAAATATAACAAAATATTATTTATAAAAATAGCAACTAGACTAGATAAAACAATTCTCTCAGCTAATAATACTTAGGCTTAGTTTGGATTCATCAGTTAATTAAGTGCTTATATTATCAAAATTTTTTAATCAAATTTCATTGATATAAGTGTAATATAAAATAAATTTATTTATATTTAAGTATATATTTTGATAAATATTTGTATAATAACTATAATGTTTGGATGTAGAATTTTAGAAGTACTTATAATTATAAAAATTACTAAACTAGTTTTGAATTCTCTTTCGTCAAACACTTTCTATCTTTTTTTTAGCAAAAATATGATAATAACTACTGGGAGATGCTTCATCTAAGATGACATTCATCTCTATTACAAAGATATATGCTCTTGTGCAGTATTTATTTGCAGGCCTGGCACAGTACTAACAGTTGTCATAATGTATTTTGGTTACCTCAAGAGAGGTTCACTTAGAACTATTTTTGATTACCTTAAAGGAGGTTCACTTGAGACTATAATGATATATTATACTTGTTGACACATGTGCTATAACATAGTTTGCTTGTCAACACATCATGCGAGTGCCTAGCGTGGCACTAGTGTTTGTTGTGATGTGCTTTGGTTATCTCAAGCGAGATTTAGTTGGAGCTGCCATGGCATGCTTTGGCTGCCTTAAGGGAGCTTCATGTAAGGTTGTCCTGACATATTGTGCCTATTCACAGGAGTGTTATAGCATAGCTTGCCTGTCAACTGCTGGTGCCATAGGGTGGCTTATATACCAACTTGTATCATTTTATGCAATAGAGACTAGCTTCCTTTTTGTAATAGAGATTAATTTCGTTTCTCTTACTCTAAAATAGATATGAAACACAGGGTGAAAGTCTCATTGTTAACAAACTTTTATTAAAGGAATCCTATATAAATAGGTACCCACTTTTCTAAGGACTTATTTTTATAAATTTTAACTTTTAACTTATTGTAGACACCTAATTTTGTCCGGACTCTAAAAATTAAAGTGGATCCATGCATAAATTCTAAAATTATCCTACTTGTATATATATTTTTCTAAAAATTAATTGAGCAAAAATAAAAAATTTAAAGATAGTTTTGGGTCCCAAATGTGAACAGTATTGCTGAAAAATGTTAAAAAAAATGATAAAAAAATAAAAAAATAAAAAATAGAAAAAAATAAGTGTGAAAAGGAAAGGAGGAAAATCAAAAAAGGTGGGTGGAATGAGTGAGATGGAGGTTGGCCGTAGGAGGAAAAGAAAGAAAAGAAAGGGAGGAAAGAAAATCAAGGTGTAGTTGTTGGCAAGCAGCCAAAGTGGACAAAATAAGTGGCCGAATATTTTGACTTCTAAGGGAAAAGAAAAGTTGGCACTTTCACTTCTGAAGAAAAGCATCTTGACCGGTGGGGAAGGAGCTGAGTGAGCAAGAAAAAAGAGAAAAAATATGAGTTGGCCATCAGCCCACTTAAAAAAAGAAAAAACAGCCCCCAACGAAAGGGAGGACCAGGGAAAACTTCTCCACCAACATCTCTGCTGCACGGGAGGGACGATTTTTTAGAGGAAGAGGAGCTTCTTTCTTGTTTGGTTCAGCAGCTAAGGATCGGTAACCCACATACGTGGGCAAAGGGAGTTGAAGCCGGACGCAGAGAGATGAGTTCGCAAGCTTACTGATGCCCTTGCACCAAGGTTGTTCTCACTTGTGGTATATACTCTTCTTACCTTCTGTTAAGATAAACTTTTATACTCTTGTTAATTCATCTTTCTGTCCATGATAATTTTACTACGTTGAGTGTCAGTCGAAGTTTTGGCATCTAGGCACAAGGGACTAAGTTGAAAGAATTCTAAGACCAAGAAGAGTTCACGTTCTTCTTTAGTTTTGTCACAGTACCGCCATTTGGCGGCACCGTCATCGTTGCTCGGCATCAACGGTGGTGTGGGCCGCCACTTGTGACCCGCCAGCGGTGACAGAGACGCCGCATGTTGGGGTGGCACTGAAGTAACCCGGCCTTTTGAAGACAAAATATGTGCTCCAAGTTTCTGCAAAACTGCACCTACGGGTGCAGTTTCTAAGGAAGAAGGGTGCACCGCACCCTTCATGGGGTGCGATGCACCCAATAGTTTTCCTTTGAAAAATAAATAAAAAATAAAAAATATTTTAAAAAATAAAATGAAATATGCAGTGGTAATAAGCATTTTTTAAGAAAATTTTTGGTATCATTTTCAAAAATTTTGGATAAAGAATGTAAAGTTTAACTGTATTATTTCTGTCCTTTTATTTTGTTTCAAATAAATGTAAAAAAAAATTGATTTTGTAAAAAATTATTTTGATTGTGTCATTTAGTCTAGTAAACTCAGTTTTATTTTTCAAAAATCTTGAAAGTGCAATAAAGAAAGTTTCAGAAAATTTAGCAGCATTACCTTTTAAATATATATTATAAGTGAACAAAAAAGAAAAAAGAAAGAAGAAGGAGAGGAGGCCGTGAATGGACTTCAACCATCACCGCATGGGCTTTGGCCCATGATGTGGATATCCCATTTTTTTGATTCAAAATGAATAGTATAAAAATATAAATATAAATAAAATATAAAAAAATAAAAAACAAGGGCAAGCATCCATGTTTTCATACATTTATTCACATTCCCTTTTCCAATTTTACATTTGTGAGAAAAATAAAATAGGAATAGAATGGGAATTTTCATAAAATCATTTTTAAAAAAAAACTTCGATCTTGAATAGAAAAGGAGTTTCCTCAAAATAAAAAACTCTAGTCCGGAATGGAGATGAGGTTTTTCCAAGAATCATTCATAAAAATCATTTGTAAAAAACCTGATCTGGAATAGAGATGGAATCTTTCAGAATTATATTTTTAAGACCCTGATCTGGAATAAAGATGAGATTTTTCAGAATTACATTTTTAAGACCCTGATCTGGAATAGAGATGGGATATTTCAGAATTACATTTTTAAGACCCTGATCTGGAATAGAGATGGGATCTTTCAGAACCTTGATCTGGAATAGAAATGGAACTTTCTCAAAAATTACTTTTTTAAAAAAAAAACCTGATCTGGAATAGAGATGGGATTTTTCAGATTTATTAAACCCCAAGATGGAATAGAAAGGGGATTTTCATGAGATGATTAATTAAATATTCTAACCCGGAAAGGGTAAGAATTATCTTTTCAGAAATATTCATTTTCCAACCCGGAATGGGTAAGAATTGCAATTTTTCGAAAATATTCATTTAAAACCAACACTAATTAAATCAAGTAAATTAATTAGATCATTTTGGTACCGAAAGGGCGTTTAGGGTGCTAACACCTTCCCTAAAACGTAACCAACTCTCGAACTCAATCTTTTAAATGTAGACCATTTTAATTAGGTATCCGATCTCACCTTAGATAACTTAGATCGGTGGCGACTTCACAAAACATTGAAATTTTTCAGGGTCGACACTTATAAATATAAATTTAAAATAATTTATTTAAATGCTTGAATAATTTTGTAAGTATGTTAAACACTTGTAAAATATCTTTTAAATACTTTTTTCTATATAATAGCTTTATTAAGCTTTTTCAAACAGCACGTTAGTCTTCCTACCATAAGAAGTGAAACTTTATTGATCTCCCAAGGGCCATTGCATCCCAAAGATTTTTGAAAACTTTATAATTTCTTTAAAATTTTGTTATGATTTATTAGAAATAAGAATCTCTTTTGGAAATTTTATTTTAAGCCCGCATTTATTGAAATCTATTTCCGAACTAACTACCTTTCTTTTCTCCTTGCTATTTTAACGTTTATGTTCTTGTTTTCACAATGATATCAATTATTAGTGTGGAAGACATATGACTTCTTTTCTTTTTTGGGTGAACAGACATATGACTTGTTTATAACTTATAAGAGATGTTAAATACTTCATCTTATTTTAACTTTTTTAAGGACTTTATACTCTTATCGTAAATTACATGACTTGATTGAAATGGGTTTGTAGCTCTTCATATATATATATATATATATATATATATATATATTTTTGCTATTTAACGAGATGACACCAATTATCTTTCATGTGCAATCATCGTATGGGTTTCCAGAAAATACATAATTGAGTTGCTTTCATAAATAAATTTTTTATTTAAAATATTTTAAATTAATAAATTATAAATTTAACAATAATTTGTAGCAAATATTTTTAATATAATTTATAAATATTTATTAAGATTTATTTTTTATGGTCTTACTTTTCTAGTTTAGTTGAGCCCTACATAGTATGGCATGAAAATTAAAAAAAAAAAAATGCAGAATGTATAGGCAAATGAAGGGCAAATGCGTGAAGGAGTGCATGTGCGTTTGATCTCCTGAAAGATTATTGTTATTTTTATATATTTATATTTTTTTAAACATCCATCACTTTAATACTGCTATTCTCGGAGGCAGCTGAAACGTGAATCTTTTCTACGTGGCCGTCACATGTCCGCCCCTGAAAACACCCCCGCAGCTTGGTTGGCCAGAATTTCCCTTGGCAGCACCGTCAGCATCACATGGGTGGAGGAGTCCACGAAACGTCAATGCGGAAAGTGAAACGTCCTTATTCTCTGTACATAAAAAGACAAAATATTTGAGATGGAGAGTAGGTGGCCTAGAAAAACTAGCTTCTTGCACATGTCCGTTACGCCACTTCCACACTTGCCAACAAGTACCAAGAATAAAATATCTAACCAATCAGAAGCTTACTCGTCAAATTGAACGGAACCCACTCCTCCAGGCTACCAATAAACTGTTATTATAATTCTAATAATTTCAAAGTTACCCTAATTTAATAATATTTTTAAATAAATTGTTATTATAAATTTCATTTTATTGCTTGATACCAAATATTATATTGCCATCATAGTTGGCAAGAGTTACAAATTAATTTTTTTATTGAGACATGCATAATTATGAGGAGCAGCTAATAAAAAAATTAGAACAAAAAGAATAGAAGAATATATTATACATATATTGTCTATTTTTTATATTAAAATATATAAAATTTTCTTAAATTTTAGGTTAATTTTAAAAAAAAAATTTTAAACTTTAAAAATTTTTAAATGACCCTTTTGAATAATGAAAAATTTTTAAAACACTTAATTCTATCTAGCTTTTCGTCAAAATTTAGATATTTTTTAATCAATCTCTAATTTGACTCAATAAAAAGATAAAAATATCCTTCAAATACATATGAATTTTCAAAATCTACTATAAATGCAAAAAAAGAAAACTTAGTATAGATTTGTAATTTAAGATTTAAGATTTTAGGATTTAGAGTTTAGAGATTTAGGGCATAAGGTTTAGGGTTTTAGGACTTAGAGTTTAGGGTTTAAGATTTTAGGGTTTAGGATTGAGGTTCAATGTTAAAACTTCAAAATTTTACTGATCACAGCCTTCTTCAATTTCTCAGCTTTACAATAAAGTTTATTTTTGTCATTTTCTTAAATTTTGACGGAAGGGGTTATTTAAAAATTTTTATAATTAAAGAAGATCATTTGAAAATTTTTAAAATTTAAGAGAATATTTTAAAATCTAATTAAAATTTAAGAGGATCATGTACATTTTAACTATTTTTTTATTTAAAAACATAAACAATCTAAACAATATAATTAAATTATAAATAATTTGCCATCAAATGCTGATGGTGACTAATAGTGAGAAGACATTAATAGTGAAAAATGACACATTTTTTCTAATACCACATTTGAGGAAAAGTTTTATTTACTTAGTTCTTAAGAGAGCATTGTGAACTGACTTTAGTCGTTGACTCAATAATTGCATTTATGAAATTTCCTTATATGTTGTAGGAAGAGAAACGTCATTTTCTAAATTTTAAAGTTATCATTAAATAGTATGTTAAACAAACAAAAATTATATTAAATAAAATTATAGGTTAAAATACACAGAACCCCCTTGAACTTTAGGTCGATTTTAAAAAATTTTCTTGAACTTTAAAAAGTTTTAAATGACCCTCTTAAATTATGAAACATTTGCTAGAAACTCCTTTCGTCAAGTTTTCCGTCAAAATTTAAAAAAATGACGAAAGTGACCTTCATTGTAAAGTTAAGAAATTGAAGGCTGTGAATAGTAAAATTTTGGAGTTTTAACATTAAACCTTAACCCTAAACCCTAAATCCTAAAGCTTAAACCCTAAATTCTTATGGCATATTTGAAAATTTATGTGCATTTGAAGGATATTTTTGTCTTTTTATCAGGTCAAAGTGGAAGTTGACTAAAAAACATCCAAATTTTAACAAAAAACTTGACGGAGGAGGATATTTTACAAATATTTCATAGTTTAAGAGGGTCATTTGGAACTTTTTAAAGTTCAGGAGAATTTTTTAAAATCAACAGTTTAGAGGAATTTTGTACATTTTAGCCAAAATTATATAAATAATAATAAATAATTAAAATTGAATTATCATGTATGAATCATAATTTATAAAACAACTTAAATTAAATTATTAAATTAAATATATTTAAAAAATTTTAATAAGCACTTGAAGTTTTGGATTAAAAAATAAATAAAATTAATTTTTAATTTTATTATTATAATTTAAAAATAATTATTATAATAATAATTATACCTATTAAAAATCAATAATTCTGTTAGTTAAGAATTAATAATTAAAAATAGTTAGATATGTCTATTAAACACAAAAAATTATGTTTAATATGAATAAATAATTATATTTATAAAATATTTTATAAATATAATTAATAAAAAGTATTTTTTAATATTTTTAAATTAAAAATTAAAAATTATTTTCAAAATATAAATTAACTTTTCAAAGAACTTTAAAAATTTTGTTATAGTTTAAAATAATTTAATTTTAATAAAAATAATTACATTCAAAATAATATAATTTTACTTCCTTAAAACCATATTTTACAGTTTTCCTAACAGTTAAGAGAGTGCTGTCAATCTCTACTTTTCTCTAAATGTTGTACGGGCAGAGACGTCCTTTTACAAATTTTGAAGTTTCACTAAAATAGAAAAGAGAAAAAATAGAATGAATTTTTTTTTTTATGTTGAATTTTTTAGTACAATTTTATGTTGATTTTAATTCATTACAGACCCAACAACATCTGAAAAGGAATCAGAGAGGAGATACAGTGTTGCGTGCTGCTTTTGAAAATCAATAATGTAATAATAAGGTGAAGAAGGGAAAGGAAACCAGAAAGAAATAGATAAGAAACGGGAACAGTGAGGCCGGGAAAGATGGGTAAGAAGGGCATTGTTGTGGTTTGAGATACGAGCAAGAAAGGGAACCTTCGCCGTACTTTCTTCTCTTTCTGCTTTTGATTCTAATACTTTCCAGTCTTTGAAGTTTCTTGCTTCCTTTCATTGTTTCTTTCCAGGAAATTCTTTCTTCATCTCTGTTTGACGATTGAAGACTTAACCTTTCAGTTCACTGATAAAAGAGAGAATGAGATCTTCTTTGAGAAAGGAACCATGACTGCAGGAATATAGGCAAAGTCATAGACAAGAATGGTGAAGAAGACGAAGGATAGCTGCGACGGGTCAGCCGTGTCATTATATTTAGTGGTAGGGATATTTTGGTCTAAATTGTTATCATAAAATAATTAGTCACACGTTTTCTCTTTTCTACTGCAGAACTGTATTTTAAAAGTTACAAAAAAATAATATTTAAATTTTTTAATGACTTATACGTTTTATTAAAAATCTATCTAAACATATATTTTTAATAAAAAACTTTTATTAAAAAAAGTCATTTTCTCCTGAGAAAAGCTCGTTTGTGCAGCTATTAAAGTCGGGAAAGACTCTACACACGACTGCGAAGAAGCAGCTGTCTCAAAGCATTGTCATAATCGAATTACAGCAATGGAGCAAAGAAAGGGTCGGAGAGTGGTGCTTATCCCCTTGCCACTGCAAGGCCACATTAATCCAATGCTTCAGCTCGCAGACATCCTTCACTCTAAGGGCTTCACCATCACCCTCCTCCACACCACTTTCAATTCTCCCAACTCTTCAAACTACCCCCATTTCACCTTTCATGCCATCCAAGATGGCTTATCCCAAACTGGATCCTCTGCTTCGGATCTCTTGACTTTTATCACAGTTCTAAACGACAAATGTGCAGCGCCTTTCAAGGACTGTCTGGCAAAGTTGTTATCTGATGCTTCTGAGGAGCCTGTTGCGTGCTTGATTTCAGATGCTTTGTGTTACTTCACTCAAACTGTAGCTAACAGCCTTCAGCTACCAAGGATCGTGTTAAGAACTGGTGGAGTTTCCTCCTTTGTTGCCTTTTCTGCCTTTCCACTGCTAAGAGAAAAAGGGTACTATCCTGTACAAGGTCATTTCCAAGTCCTCTGCCTTTGCATATATAAGACCTTCAGTGCTAAGCCTCTAGTTTGAAACTTTCATCACTAATTTAGTCTGCAAAAAGTTTAGTATGAGCAACCTCAGCAATAAATCAAAGAACATTCTCTATAATTTATATTTACCGCTTCAAGAAAAATTCCCCGGCTTTGGATAATGGTTAATGATTACTATATTTGCATCAATCAATTAACTGAACTACACTCTGTTTTCTGTGCTTCAAATTTGTTTAGAGAATTAAAAAAAAAAGTTTTGTTTTTGAAACTACCCCTTATATCATAAGGGTGAATGGTATGTTGTTATTTAACTGAAAGAAATTGCATGAAGATGTTATTATGAACAGAACATTTTTTAATTTAAGTGGATTAAATTACTAAAGTCTACGATTGTGCACAGGAATGAATACTCTTGGTGTATAAAGCCTATGGTTAGATGGCTTAAATGGCAAAGTCAATGGTCGATGGGTTGTGGTTATGTGATTGTAATTGTGTACATTGGCATTTTTCCACCCAAAAAAAAAAAAAATTGTGTATAATGGGTTATAATTATGTTTCCATATTTCTTAATTTCATCATCTAGAATGCTCGTAGATTTTGCTAATATTTAATTCTTTTTACTAAAGGAACAACTGAACTTCATTTGATGCTTAGCCATTAACATATTTCATTTGTGATGTTGATTACATCAGAATCTCAATTGGAAGAGGCTGTGACAGCGCTAGCACCCCTCAAAGTGAAGGACTTACCAGTGATTAAGACGAAGGAGCTTGACAAATTTTATGAGTTAGTATGCAGGTTTGTGAATGAGACCAAGGCCTCTTTGGGAGTGATTTGGAACTCATTTGCAGAGTTGGAATCAACTGCACTTGCAAAACTTGGTCAAGAATTTTCCATCCCAATGTTCCCAGTTGGTCCATTTCACCTATACGCTCAATGCTCATCTTCTTCTTCTAGTAGCCTGTTAACTCAAGACCGAAGTTGCATATCCTGGTTAGACAAACAAGTACCCAACTCTGTTGTCTATGTGAGTTTTGGGAGCATTGCTGCAATAACCGAGGCAGAGTTCTTGGAGATTGCTTGGGGGTTAGCCAACAGTAAGCGGCCATTTCTGTGGGTGGTTCGACCTGGAATGATCCGTGGCTCAGAGTGGCTCCAGCTCTTGCCTGATGGGTTTATGGATGGTGTGGAAGGGAGAGGCCACATTGTGAAATGGGCTCCTCAGCAAGAAGTGCTGGCGCACCCAGCTGTGGGAGCATTTTGGACTCACAATGGCTGGAATTCCACATTGGAGAGTATCTGTGAAGGGGTTCCTATGATATGTATGCCCTGTTTTTCAGACCAAAAGGTGAATGCAAAGTATGTGAGCCATGTTTGGAAGGTTGGTGTGCAATTAGAGAACGGGTTGGAGAGAGGGGAGATAGAGAGAACTATCAGAAAATTGATGGAAGGGGATGAAGGGAAGGGGATTAGAGACAGAGCTTTAACCTTCAAGGAAGATGCGAAGCTTTGCCTGAAACGAGGTGGTTCCTCTTACAGCTCTCTAGAAGGCTTGGTTAGTTACATTTTGTCATTGGAATCATTTTCCTTTCATGCCCGCTGAATTTTCTTCGCAGTTTAGGTCTCTACCTCCTTAAACTGTGAAATTGATCAAACTTGTATTTCATCTGCTCATCTTTTCTACAAGAACATGAGACATTTTACAAAATATATAATAAACAAAATCATATTGTTCTGGAAATAAGATTATTGGACTTGCATTAGATATTTTCCCTCGTTATTGTGTGGTTCTTGGGTTATTTTCTCATTTTCTTTGTCACACACAATCTCTAATTGAAGTGAAGGGAAAAACTATAACTGGCATAAAATTATCTCTGTAACTCGAGTCTTGCTCTTGTAGACTCGGGTGTGTGAATATTAACACGCACCCCAGACGGGTCTTGTGAAGTAAGCAAG
This sequence comes from Dicorynia guianensis, assembly GCA_037013595.1. Taxonomy (NCBI): domain Eukaryota; kingdom Viridiplantae; phylum Streptophyta; class Magnoliopsida; order Fabales; family Fabaceae; genus Dicorynia; species Dicorynia guianensis. Next base: position 13,263,991 of record JASUAB010000002.1, on the reverse strand, counting down.
AGTACATAGTAAAATCATAGAACTAAAATCAGGGTAATAAATCTTAAAGAATGAAGAGTAGCAGAAGTGATGAAATTGTAACACGTATACATAATATATAACTTGAAAACTATGAAAAAGAAACGAAAAGTTAATTTCATATTTAGTGTGTTAATAAAATATTTATATTTAATGTAAGAATTATTTGATTAATTAAGTCTCATAATTTAATTTATAAATTTTAATAAATTTAATAATTTAAATTTTGTGAAGTATGAATGATGTAAGTACTTTTATTATTTTAATAAAATGATTATATTTAATTTTTATAATATATAATATAATTTATTAAATTTAATATATCTCATAAATTAAAATTTAATAAATTAAAAAATTTACATCATTAAATATGAGTCTTTTACAAAAAAATAAATTATAAAAAGACTCTTTGTCCCTTGTGTGAATAAAGATATAGAGAGAGGGACTGTTAATAAAAATGTTATGATGTTACTCTATTGCATAACTATCAATTTTATTAATTTTAATATTTAATTTTTTATATTAACTCTTTATTTTTTTTAATTCTATCTGTATAGATATACACAAAAAATAGCATATTAATTTTATTAATTTAAAATGATTAGAGAAAATAGTTATTTAAAAAAATTAATATTAAAAAGAATGAAGGAGTGCATCATTGGAAAATAAGCTAATCATTCACTGTAAAATTTAATATTTACTGTAATAGTTGCAGTTTCATAATTTCTTTTTGGTTGAAGAACAGGGATTAACGCCCAAAAACAAACTAACAATAATACAACATTTGAGAACTACTTATATTATCCTGATCAGACTGATAGAGATCCTTTAATCTCGGAGGAAGATGGCTGATGAACTGCTGCCCAGTTTGCTCCATGGCAGCTCTCTTTGCAATCCAGTCTGCACATAAGTTGCTGCTTCTAGGGGTGTGAAGAATCTGAGTACCCCAATCCTTATGAATCCAAGCTCGAATATGAGAAACAAATTTCGTTCTCTCAAGCTGCTGTCTCCTGGACAGACAGCAAAGAAACAGTTTTTGTAGAGTCTGTTTCAATGATAACTTTCTCAACAAGCCAGTGCCCCTCTGAATCCCGCAAGAGAACCCCACAACCAACTCTTTTGCCATTGTCTCGCCTGGCCCCATCTGTATTGACCTTCAACCAATGCCTTGGAGGAGGACACCATTTCTTACTCTGACCAGCTTTGAGGTAATAGTGGCTCGGTCTTTCTGAGGGCAAAAAGGCTCTTCTATAATCTGCTATAAATTGTTGGATAGCTAGAAGATGTTGGAATGGCTTGATGAAGCTTGGGTCATGAACAGTTTTAATCCTCCAGTTCCATAAGCACCAACAGGTAATCAGAAAGGTATCAGTCCAATGCCCTTGCCGAGACAAGCCAAATTCTTGAAGCAAATTTATTTCCACCCAATCATGAAAGTTTAAGCTGAAAAATATTTGCTTTGTGTCATCTCGGACGCACACCTTCCAAATTTCCACAGCATCAGGACAATCTCTGAGAGCATGTAGGCTGGATTCAATATGATCATTGCAACTACGGTAGACAATAGAACCACTACCCCAACGGCTAGTGAACTGTCTCGTGAGCACTTTCCCATGCGCCATCTTCCACCCGAATAATTTGACATGTTTTGGGCCCTGCCATGACCAAAGAGCATCCCACAGATTGTTTCTCTCCAAGCAAGGGAACTCGTTTAGAAGGTGGTAAGCTTCCTTGACAGTGCAGGAGTCTTCCTCTTTGCCACTCCAATTCCACATGTCAAAACCATCACTAGCACTAGGAGGGATCACTGCTCGCATGGATCTTAAGCAATGATTATCAAGAAAGTTTTGCAACTTTTGCATGTCCCAGTCACCATCTACAGTGATGTAAGCAGCCACTTTGCTATTTAGTTCCCTCGCTGGGATAGACTTAGTGTCATAATGAAAGAGCTCTCTTTTATTGTACATCCATTTCTCCGTCCAAAATTCAGTGTGGTTGCCATTCCTAGCCTCCTTTCTCAAATTAGCTTGAAGAGTAGGACAAAGTTTACAAATACTTTTCCATAACCGAGAGTCCCCTGGTTTTGAGATAGCTGAAGACCCATGCCACCTGTTCTGACTATATTCGGCCTTCAAGACTTTAACCCACAAGTCATTCTCCGGAGTACAGATTTGATAAGCCATTTTAAGCAAAAAAGCATCATTTATTACTTTGAGTCCTTTAATCCCAAGACTGCCCATCCATTTAGGTAAACAAATTGTGTTCCATTTGACGAGATGAATATGCTTCTTTTTCAGTATCTATCCAAATAAAATTCTTCTGCATTTTTTCAATTTCATTGCACACACCTATAGGGATTTTATTATTGAGCATTTGAAAAGCATGAATGACGGATATAACAAATTGAGCCAAGGTGATTCTTCCTGCAAATGGCAAACTGTGACTCTTCCAACCACTTAAGCGGCCATGCACTCTGTTAATAATTTCTCCGTAAGAGTCTTTAGTTACTCTACCATGGTGCATTAGAGTCTCAAGGTACCTTCCCATCTTGTTAATTCTCTTGAAAGTACTCTTTTTTAAAATATTCTGTATCACCTCCCCTCTTGGCCTGACATATCATAAAATAAATTCAAACACTGCAAAACCACCTCTAATTGATCATCATCCGCCTCCGCAAAGATTAGCAAATCGTCGGCAAACATTAAACGGAAGATCATAGGTTCGGATTTACCCACTTTAAGGCCTTTCCACCTCTTTGAAATAACTGAATCAGCAATCAAATGAAAGAGCTTTTCCATGTATAAAACAAAGATGTATAGGGAGAGGGTCACCCTGTCTAATGTCTCGGCTTGGAACAAAAGCTTTAGTTTTTGGGCCATTCCACAAAACCTTCAAAGAAGCAATAGTAATAGCAGCCATGATGACTCTAACAATTTGATCAGGAATATTAATTTCCTCCAATACTCTTTGAACAAAATTTCAATTTAATCTATCATAAATTTTTTTAAAATCAATATTAATAGATATGAAAGTTTTTTGTTTCCCTTAATTTATTCATGGAATGAATAACTTCTTGTGCCACTACAATGTTATCTTGAATGTACCTCCTTGGCACGAAGGTAAGTTGGAAAGGAGAGATCAATCTTCGCAAAAGGGGCAGTTTCATAATTTTATTGTGTGCCCTTGCTTCTTTAACAGGACACATATGGGGTGGGTGAATATTAACAAGCACCCGCGTCTACAAGAGCATGACTCCTGAAACTCATGCATAGGATTGAAATTATCTAAAAGTTCAAATGCTTGAATGCTTTCCGTCCAACCTAAACTTGTATTAATCATTAACGTGGACTACAAAATTTTTACAAAATGTGGACGATATGTTTAGGTTTTGTAAATTATTTTATAAAATTTAGTAATTTAAACTTTTAAATAAAATTTTTATAAATTTTCATTCTTAAAAGCAACTGTTTGTTTTATATGTCATAAAAGGATAAAGCTATTGAAACGTTTTTCTATGTTCTCTCGTATATAATTAAAAATTTTTTATTTAAACATAAAAAATACATAAAAAATATGTGAAAATTTTATTCCCTAATAATAATACTTCTCATAAATTATGACGGGGTAAGTGTTATGGATTGAAAGATTGATTGTACATGTACGGCAATCAAATGTCACTCGTATTTGGAGCTGTCCGCAACCTTTTTTTTTTTTTTTTTGGTACAGGCAACCTTTTTGTTATGTCATATTAAGTTTCTTCTTTCAGTTCGTTTTCAGTTTCACTTCTTTCTCCTTATAAAGAGGGCATGCCTTGCACATTGTAAACAAAGTAGAAGGGTATTAATGACGAACGCAGCAACTACCCATACCCACGGACCATGCCTATGAATGCAAATGCCACCGCTGTCATTTATTAATTTCAATATTAAATATGCTTTTCACATTATTGTTCCCATTAGACAATTTAAATTGCCTTCACTATTATTTGAAAATTGAGTGTAATTAAAAACTACATAAAATAAAAACTTATTATAAATTTTATATAAGAATTTTATATTTTATATTAAAATTTAATTACATTATATTTTATATTCTTTATATACATATATAATATATTATATTTTTGTTGCCCCATTATTTAAAATTTTGGACTCGTCACTTGCAAGAAATGTAGCTAAAGTCCTGCGTATTTTAATGTGATATAAACATACTTATGGCATATAAACGCGGTACAACAAGTGGATTGACAATAAATAAGTCCCTAAGTAACTTTGTTAGCTTTTGACTTTTAGTGTCGGCTCGTGAAGAAGAAGTTAGAAGGAAGCACAGAGGCCTGGAGAGTGGAACCTGGAAGTGGAAGATGTTTCCCGAATATTGTATTGAAATCAAATCTTTGTCGGTGCAGCCACGTCAACCAGACTTGATCATACGTTTTTGCTAGTCCAGCGGTAGATGGTGCCCATTTACACACTCAATTGGGCCTTAGCCTATCTTATTTGGTAACCATGATGCTCAAATCTACACCACAAACCTGGTTTTTCTTCTCATACTTCAAAGATTGAACTTTAAAACAATTGGAATTGGGTTTTCCGTGTGCCACAGGCCCACAACCTCTTCTAATTGAGATTGTGCTGTAACAAACAAAGAGAAATTATTCACAGGTTATTGGGTGGAAAAAAGGTTGGCCCACCAGATTAGTTGAGTGACGAAATTTAATAAATTTCATTAATTTAAATAAAAATATAATAAAATATTATTTATTAAAATAGCAACAAGGCTAGATAAAACAATTCCGTGAGCTAATAATACTTAGGCTTAGTGTGGATTCATAAGTTAATTAAGTGCTTATATTATAAGAATTTTTTAATCAAGTTTTATTGAGATAAGTGCAGTATAAAATAAGTTTATTTGTATTTAAATGTATATTTTGATAAATATTTATATAATAATTATGATATTTGAATACATAATTTTATAAGCACTTATAAAAATTACTAAACTAACTTTAAATGCTCTTTTGTCAAGCACTTTCTATCTTTTTGTTTTTTAACAAAAATATGATAATAACTACTAAAACATGTTTGTCTAAGATGACATTCATCTCTATTACAAAGAGGTGTGCTCTTGTGTAGCATGTTACTTGCAAGCCTGGCATAGTACTAGTAGTAGCCATAATGAAGTTCACTTAGAGTTGTTATAGCACACATTAATTACTTTAAGAGAGGTTCATTTGAATTGCCATGACATATTGTATTTGCCTATGCAAGTGCTATAACATAACTTGCTTGTCAACACGTTGCACGAGTGCTTAATGTGGCGCAAGTGCTTAATGTGTTGTGCCTTAGTTACCTCAAGAGAGGTTTATTATTTGGAATTGCTATAGCATGCCTTGACTACCTTAAGAGAGCTTCATATGAGATGCCATGGCGTGGCTTACCTACCAACTTACATAATTTTATGTAAGTCTATTTTCATTTTTGTTACTTATCTTTCTTACGGACACAAACTTTCTTTTTGTAATAGAGTCTAACTTTATTTCTCTTACTCTATAACAAAGATGAAAGTCTAATTGTTAACAAAATTTTATTAAAAGAATCTTATATAAATGGTTACTCACTTTTACAAGAATTTGTTTTTATAAAATAAATTTCAACTTTTAACTTATGAATATAAGTTTAAAATAATTTATTTAAATATTTGAATAATTTTTATAAATATATTAAACACTTATAAAATATCTTTTGAATATTTTTTTTTATATATAAGTGTTTTATTAAACTTTTTCAAACAACACCTTAGTCTTCCGACCATAAGGAGCGAAACTTTATTGATCTCCAAAGGACCATTGCATCCCAAAGGTTTTTGAGAAATTCATAATTTCTTTAAAATTTTGTTATAATTTATTAGAAATAAGAATCTACTTTGGAAATTTTATTTTAAGCCCCCATTTATTGATATCTATTTCCGAACTAACTACCTTTCTTTTCTCCTTGCTATTTTATGTTCTTGTTTTCACAGTGATATCAATTATTAGTGTGGAAGACATATGACTTCTTTTTTTTTTCGGGGAACAGACATATGACTTGTTTATAACTTATAAGAGATGTTAAATACTTCATCTTATTTAACTTTTTAGGACTTTATACACTTATCGTAAATCACATGACTTGATTGAAATGGGTTTGTAGTTTTTCATATTCTTTTTTTTTTTACCATTTAAAGAGATGACACCAATTGTCTTTCATGTGCAATCATACATTGATAGGGGTATCTCGTGTACTTTTATTTCAAATCTCGGGCAAGGTGAATGGAATTACAATTTTGGGTCATTGTATGGGTTTGCAGAAAATACATAATTGAGTTGCTTTCATAAATAAATTTGTTAATTAAATTTCTTATTTAAAATATTTTAAATTAATAAATTTATTAAATTATAAAAATTTAACAATAATTTATAGCAAATATTTTAAATATAATTTATAAATATTTATTAAGATTTATTTTTCGTGGTCTTACTTTTCTAGTTTAATTGAACCCTAAATAATATGGCATGAAAATTAAAAGAATGCAGAATGTGTAGGCAAATGAAGGGCAAATGGGTGAAGGAGTCCATGTGCGTTTCATCTCTTGAAAGACTACAGTTATTTTTATATATTTATATTTATATTTATAATTTATAATTTATAATTTCTTATTTAATTTTTTTAATATTCATTACTTTCATACTGTTATTCTCAGACATAACTGAAGCTAGAATATTTTTTACGTGGCCGAAACATTTCTGCCCGGAAAGTACCCCCGCAGCTTTGGTTGGCCAGAATTTCCCTTGGCAGCACCGTCAGTATCACATGGGCGGGGAGTCCACGAGACGTCAATCATGAAACGTCGTGAACTAGGAACCTCCATAATCTCTGTCCATAAAGACAAAATATTGAGATGGAGAGTAGGTGGCCTGGAGAAACTAGCTTCTTGCACATGTCTGTTACGCCACTTCCACACTTGCCAACAAGTACCAAGAAAAAAATATCTAACCAATCAGAAGCTTGCTCGTCGAATTGAACGGAACCCACTCCTCCAGGCTACCAATAAATTGTTATTATAATTCTAATAATTTTAAAATAACCCTAATTTAATAATATTTTTAAATAAATTGTTATTATAAATTTCATTTTATTGCTTGGTACCAAATATTATATTGCCATCATAGTTGGCAAGAGTTACAACAGCTACTAACAAAAAATTAGAACAAAAAGAATAAAAGAATATATTATACATGTATTGTCTAATTTTTTTATTTAAAAACATAAACAACCTTAGCATATAATTAAATTATAAATAATTTGCCATCAAATATTTAGAAAGGAGAATCAACCAACACCAATGCTGATGATGACTAATAGCGAGAAGACATTAATACTGAAAAATGACACCTTTTTTTATGTTACATAAAGAGTTTAATGGCTATAATGAAGTAAGGGGAGTAAAAAATTGAATTTGGGATTAAAAATACAAAATGACCACTTTAGTTGTAAACTGGGTAAAAAATGACACATTTTTCTTAATACAACATTTGAGTAAGAGTTTTATTTACTTAGTTCTTGAGAGAGCATTGTGGAACTGACTTTACTCGTTGACTCAATAATTGCATTTACGAAATTTCCTTATATGTTGTACGGAGTGAAACCTCATTTTCTAAATTTTAAAGTTATTGTTAAATAGTATGTAAAACAAACAAAAATTATATCAAATAAAATTATAAATATTAAAAGTAATATAAGTAATAATAAATAATTAAAATTAAATTATTATGAATCATAATTCATAAAATGATATAATTAAATATCTTTAAAAATTTTTAATAAATACTTAAAATTTTGAGTTAAAAATAAATAAAATTAATTTTTAATTTTATTATCATTATTTAAAAATAATTATTTTAATAAATAATTATATTTATTAAAAATAGATAATAATATTAGTTAGAATTAATAATTAAAAATAAATAATTATATATTTTAAATACAGATAATCATATTTGATATAAACAAATAATTATGTTTATTAAAAATTTAATAAATAATATTATTTAAAAATATTTTTTACATTTATAAATTAAAATTTTATAAATTTGTATTATATTTTAAAATAATTTAATTTTAATAAAAAATTATTATATTTAAAATAATATAATTTTACTCCTAAAAATCATATTTTATATTTTTCCTAACAGTTACGAGAGTGCTGTCAATGTCTACTTTTCCCCAAAAATAGTTTGGGGAGAAACGTCCTTTTACAAATTTTGAAGTTTCACTAAAACAGAAAAAAGAAAAAATAGAATACAATTTTTTTTATGTTGAACTTTTTAGTACAATTTTATGTTGATTTTAATTTATTAAATTAATATTTACAGACCTAATAACATCTGAAAAGGAATCAGAGAGGAGAGACAGTGTTGAGTGCTGCTTTTGAAAATCAATAATATAATAATAAGGTGAAGAAAGGAAAGGAAACCAGAAAGAAATAGATAAGAAAGGGGAACAGTGAGGCCGGGGAAGATGGGCAGTGTTGTTGTTTGAGAGACGAGCAATAAAGGGAACCTTCACCGTACTTCTTCTGTTTCTGCTTTTGATTCTAATACTTTCCAGTCTTTAAAGTTTCTTGCTTCCTTTCATTGTTTCTTTCCAGGAAATTCTTTCTTCATCTCTGTTTGACGATTAAAGACTTAAACTTTCAGTTCACTGTTAAAAGAGAGAATGAGATCTTCTTACAGAAAGGAACGAAGACTGCAGGAATATAAGCAAAGTCATAGACAAGAATGGTGAAGAAGACGAAGCAGAGCCACAACGAAGGTAAGCTGTGTCATTTATATTTAGTTGTAGGGATATTTTGGTCTAAATAATTATCATAAAATAATTAGTCACACGTTTTCTCTTTTCTACTGCAGAACTCTATTTTAAAAGTCACAAATTATAATTAGAAAAAAAATAATATTTTAATTTTTTAATGACTTATACGTTTTATTAAAAATCTATCTAAACATGTATTTTTAATAAAAAAACTTTTATTAAAAAAAGTCATTTTCTCCTCAGAAAAGCTCATTTGTGCAGCTGTTAAAGTTGTGAAAGATTCTACAGACGACTGCAAAGAAGCAGCTGTCTAAAAGCATTGTCATAATCGAGTTGCAGCAATGGAGCAAAGAAAGGGTCGGAGAGTGGTGCTTATCCCCTTGCCACTGCAAGGCCACATTAATCCAATGCTTCAGCTCGCAGACATCCTTCACTCTAAGGGCTTCACCATCACCCTCCTCCACACCACTTTCAATTCTCCCAACTCTTCAAACTACCCCCATTTCACCTTTCATGCCATCCAAGATGGCTTATCCCAAACTGGATCCTCTGCTTCGGATCTCTTGACTTTTATCACTGTTCTAAACGACAAATGTGCAGCGCCTTTCAAGGACTGTCTGGCAAAGTTGTTATCTGATGCTTCTGAGGAGCCTGTTGCGTGCTTGATTTCAGATGCTTTGTGTTACTTCACTCAAACTGTTGCTGACAGCCTTCAGCTACCAAGGATCGTGTTAAGAACTGGTGGAGTTTCTTCCTTTGTTGCCTTTTCTGCCTTTCCACTGCTAAGAGAAAAAGGGTACTATCCTGTACAAGGTCATTTCCAAGTCCTCTTCCTTTGGATATATAAGACTTTCGGTGCTAAGCCTCTAGTTTGAAACTTTCATCACTAATTTAGTCTGCAAAAAGTTTAGCATGAGCATCCTCAGCAATAAATTAAAGAACATTCTCTTTAATTTATATTTACCGGTTCAAGAAAAATTCCCCGACTTTGGATAATGGTTAATGATTACTATATTTGCATCAATCAATTAACTGAGCTACACCCTATGTTTTCTGTGCTTCAAATTTGTTTAGAGAATAAAAAAAAAAGTTTTTTTTGGAAACTATCCCTTATATCATAAGGGTGAATGATATGTTGATATTTAACTGAAAGAAATTGCATGAAGATGTTATTATGAACAGAACATATTTTAATTTAAGTGGATTAAATGTCTAAAGTCTACAATTATGTACATGAATGCGTACTCTTGGTGTATATAGCCCATGGTTAGATGGCTTAAATGCCAAAGTCAATGGTCAATGGGTTGTGGATATGTGATTGGCATTGTGTATATTGGCATTTTTCCACCCAAAAAAAAAAAAAATTGTGTATAATGGGTTATAATCATGTTTCCATATTTCTTAATTTCATCATCTAGAATGCTCGTAGATTTTGCTAATATTGAATTCTTTTTACAAAAGGAACAACTGATTTTCATTTGATGCTTTGCCATTAACATATTTCATTTGTATGTTGATTACATCAGAATCTCAATTGGAAGAGGCTGTGACAGAGCTAGCACCCCTCAAAGTGAAGGACTTGCCAGTGATTAAGACGAAGGAGCCTGACAAATTTTATGAGTTAGTATGCAGGTTTGTGAATGAGACCAAGGCCTCTTTGGGAGTGATTTGGAACTCATTTGCAGAGTTGGAATCAACTGCACTTGCAAAACTTGGTCAAGAATTTTCCATCCCAATGTTCCCAATTGGTCCATTTCATTTATACGCTCAATGCTCATCTTCTTCTTCTAGTAGCCTGTTAACTCAAGACCGAAGTTGCATATCCTGGTTAGACAAACAAGTACCCAACTCTGTTGTCTATGTGAGTTTTGGGAGCGTTGCTGCAATAACCGAGGCAGAGTTCTTGGAGATTACTTGGGGGTTAGCCAACAGTAAGCAGCCATTTCTGTGGGTGGTTCGACCTGGAATGATCCGTGGCTCAGAGTGGCTCCAGCTCTTGCCTGTTGGGTTCATGGATGGTGTGGAAGGGAGAGGCCACATTGTGAAATGGGCTCCTCAGCAAGAAGTGCTGGCGCATCCAGCTGTGGGAGCATTTTGGACTCACAATGGCTGGAATTCCACATTGGAGAGTATCTGTGAAGGGGTTCCTATGATATGTATGCCCTGTTTTTCAGACCAAAAGGTGAATGCAAGGTATGTGAGTCATGTTTGGAAGGTTGGTTTGCAATTAGAGAACGGGTTGGAGAGAGGGGAGATAGAGAGGACTATCGGAAAACTGATGGAAGGGGATGAAGGGAAGTGGATTAGAGACAGAGCTTTAACCTTCAAGCAAGATGCGAAGCTTTGCCTGAAACGAGGTGGTTCCTCTTACAGCTCTCTGGAAGGCTTGGTTAGTTACATTTTGTCATTGGAATCATTTTCCTTTCATGCCCGCTGAATCTTCTTCGCAGTTTAGGTCTTTACCTCCTTAAACTGTGAAATTGATCACTCTTGTATTTCATCTGCTCATCTTTTCTACAAGAACATGAGACATTTTACAAAATATATAAAACAAAATCGTATTGTTCTGCAAATAAGATTATTGGACTTGCATTATATATTTTCCCTTGTTATAGTGTGGTTCTTGGGTTATTTTCTCATTTTCTTTATCACACACAATCTCTAATTGAAGTGTAGGGAAAAACTATAACTTGCATAAAATTATCTCTGAAACTCGAGTCCTGCTCTGGTAGACTCGGGTGCGTGAATATTAACACGCACCCCAGATGTGTCTTGTGAAAGAAGCAAGAGTACATAGCAAAATCATAGAAATAAAATCAGGGTAATAAATCTTAAAGAATGAAGAGCAGTGGAAGTGATGAAATTGTAATACATAATATATAACTTGAAAACTATTAAAAAGAAAAAGAAAAGTTAATTTCATGTTTAGTGTGATAATAAAATATTTATATGTAGTGTAAGAATTATTTGATTAATTGCATCTTATAATTTAATTTATAAATTTTAATAAATTTAATAATTTAAATTTTATAAAATAAAAATTATATAAGTATTCTTATTATTTTAATAATATGATTTCACTTAATTTTTATAATACATAATTTAACTCATTAAATTTAATATATTTCATAAATTAAAATTTAATGAATAAAAAATTTTATACCATTAAAAATAAATATTTTATAAAAAATAAATTATAAAAAGACTCTTTCTCCCTTGTGTAAATAAAGGTATAGATAGAGGGATTACTAATAAAAATGTTATGATGTTACTATATTGCATAACTATCAATTTTATTAATTTTAATATTTAATTTTTTATAATAACGTTTTTCATTATTTTTTCAATTCTATCTTTATTGATATACACAAAAAATGGCATATTAATTTTATTAATTTAAAATGATTAGAGAAAATAGTTATTTAAAAAAATTAATATTAAAAAGAATGAAAGATTGCATCATTGAAAAATAAGCTAATCATTCACTGTAAAATTTAATATTTACTGTACTAGTTGAAGTTTCATAATTTTTTTGGATAATGATAGTTCTACAAATTTAGAGTTACATGATGGGTCACGTCAGAACTCATTTTTATTAAAAATAAATATAAAAATTAAAAGAAAAGAAATAGATGGAGAAGATAATAATTATAAGTGAAAATGTAAAAGTAACACTACTAAATTTTTTTTGGATGAGGAACGGGGCTTAACGCCCAAAAACAAACGAACAATAATACAACATTTGAGAACTACTTATATTATCCTGATCAGACTGATAGAGATCCTTTAATCCCGGAGGAAGATGGCTCATGAACTGCTGTCCAGTTTGCTCCATGGCAGCTCTCTTTGCAATCTAGTCTTCACATTAGTTGTCGCTTCTTGGGGTGTGAAGAATCTGAGTACTCTAATCCATACGAATCCAAGCTCGAATATGAGAAACAAATTTGCTCTCTCAAGCTGTTGTCTCCTTGACAGACAGCAAAGAAACAGTTCTTGTAGAGTCTGTTTCAATGATGACTTTCTTAAAGCCAAGGTTCCACGCCAATTCCAATCCTTTTAGCACTCCCCACATCTCGGCATGCAGAACAGAATAGTCACCAAGATTGAAACTGAATCCACCAAGCCAGTGCCCCTCTGAATCCCGCAAGAGATCCCCACAACCAGCTCTCTTGCCATTATCTCGCCTGGCCCCATCTGTATTAACCTTAGCCCAATGCCTTGGAGGAGGACACCATTTCTTACTCTGACCAGCTTTGAGGTAATAGTGGCTCGGTCTTTCTGAGGGCAAAAAGGCTCTTCTATAATCTGCTATAAATTGTTGGATAGCTAGAAGAGGTTCAAATGGCTTGATGAAGCTTGGGTCATGAACAGTTTTAATCCTCCAGTTCCATAAGCACCAACAGGTACTCAGAAAGGTATCAGTCCAAAGCCCTTGCCGAGACAAGCCAAATTCTTGAAGCAGATTTATTTCCACCCAATCATGAAAGTTTAAGCTGAAAAATATTTGCTTTGTGTCATCTCGGACGCACACCTTCCAAATTTCCATAGCCTCAGGACAATCTCTGAGAGCATGTAGGCTGGATTCAATATGATCATTGCAACTAGAGCAGACAATAGAACCACTACCCCAACGGCTAGTGAACTGTCTCGTGAGCACTCACCCATGCGCCATCTTCCACCCGAATAATTTGACATGTTGTGGGCCCTGCCATGACCAAAGAGCATCCCACAGATTGTTTCTCTCCTTGCAAGGGAACTCTTTTAGAAGGTGGTACGCTTCCTTAATAGTGCAGGAGTCTTCCTCTTTGCCACTCCAAGTCCACATGTAGGGATGTTAAAATGGGCTGGGCCCGCCGGGCCAGCCTGTCCCGCTCTGCATAAGGGGCGGGTTGAGTTACTATATAGGTGACCCATTTATTCGCGAGTAAATTAACCCGCTCCCGCATAACCCGCGGGTCAATGCGGGTTGGGGCGGGTTGAACATGCGGATTTTGACCCGTATTATTTAAATTTTATTTCTAAAATGACATATCATTTAAAATAGTTTCAACTTTTACAAAATTACTATAAGTTATACTATTATGACAACAAGATCAATGGATATGAATTGGAAGAGGAGGGTAAATTAAATGATTGTCATTTGATTCCGATTTGGATTATGCAATTTAAGCAGGATCTTTATACAGTTTAGATATAATTTTCTTATGTTTTGAATATCTTATGTATAATGTGTGATTTTATAGGTGACCGTAAAGACAAAAGAATTTTTGAAAGGTTTCAAGTTAAAAAGCAAGTAAAAATTGATGAGCTCAAGGAGAAGACAAATTATTATACTATGCAACAACTTATTCTGAATCATTCAAGTGATAGTATAAAGCTTGTCTTGTTACATAACTATCATCAATGTCACATTTATATACTATTTTTTGAAACAGAAAGTACTATCTTTATATTTGTATTGAGTTCTTCAGTTTTTATGTTATCATAATTTAAGATACAAAACTCAAACATTGCATATATAGGAATAGTGGTATAAATGTATAATAGCATAACTCTATTTTCAATTAACATGTAGTTTATTTTGAATGACATCAATGTTAGACTTTATCACATATAGGAACATAACCTTTATATCTTTGTAGGCATGTGTTTTATTGTGCATGTATGTTAGTAATATTATTGAAGCATTGCCTAAAAAATGATATTGCATATTAGCAATTTTATGAGTAGGATCAAGATTTTTATAATTCATTATGAGATAAATTCAGGTTATGCTTTTAGGTACATTATTAAAAGGCAAATTTGATTGTATTCATTTGTAATTATTTTAAAATTAGTATATTAAATTTAACTAGTCATTTACTATCATTTATAAATTCTAATTTTTAATAAAATCTTTATTTTTTAATTATTGTCAGGCTGGTGCACTTAACCCACAACCCGCTGCGGAACGGGTTGGGTTGAAATTTTTTAACCCGCCAATCATACGGGCCGGCCTGCCCCGCCCCGCTCCGCCCGTCCCGCCTAATTGCGGGCTTATGCGGGTTGGGGCGGGCCAGCCTGTTTTGACAAGCCTATCCACATGTCAAAACCATCACTAGCACAAGGAGGGATCACTGCTCGCATGGATCTTAAGCAATCATTATCAAGAAAGTTTTGCAACTTTAGCATGTCCCAGTCACCATCTACCATAATATAAGCAGCTACTTTGCTATTTAGTTCCCTCTCTGGGATAGACTTAGTGGCATAATGAAAGAGCTCTCTTTTATTGTACATCCATTTCTCTGTCCAAAATTCAGTGTGGTTGCCATTACCAGCCTCCTTTCTCAAATTAGCTTGAAGAGTAGGCCAAAGTTTACAAATACTTTTCCATAACCGAGAGTCCCCCGATTTTGAGATAGCCGAAGACCCATGCCACCTGTTCTTACTATATTTGGCCTTCAAGACTTTAACCCACAAGTCATTCTCCTGAGTACAGATTTGATAAGCCATTTTGAGCAAAAAAGCATCATTTATTACTTTGGGGTCTTTAATCCCAAGACTGCCCATCCATTTAGGTAAACAAATTGTGTTACAGTTGACAAGATGAATATGCTTGTTTTTCTCAGTATCTATCCAAATAAAATTCTTCTGCATTTTTTCAATTTCACTGCACACACCTATAGGGATTTTATCATTGAGCATTTGAAAAGCAGGAATGGCGGATATAACAGATTGAGCCAAGGTGATTCTTCTTGCAAATGCCAAACTGTGACTCTTCCAACCACTTAGTGGCCATGCACTCTGTTAATAATTTCTATTTAAGAGTCTTTAGTTACTCTACCATGATGCATTAGAGTCCCAAGGTACCTTTCCATCTTGTTAATTATCTTGAAAGTAGTCTTTTTTAAAATATTCTGTATCACCACCTCTTTTGGCCTGACATATCATAAAATAAATTCAAACACTGCAAAACCACCTCTAATTGGTCATCTTCCGCCTCAGCAAAGATTAGCAAATCGTCAGCAAACATTAAACGGAAGATCATAGGTTCGGATTTACCTACTTTAAAGCCTTTCCACCCCTTTGAATTAACTGAATCAGCAATCAAATGAAAAAGCTTTTCCATGTATAAAACAAAAATGTATAGGGAGAGAGGGTCACCCTGTTTAATGTCTCGGCTTGGAACAAAAGCTTCAGTTTTTGAGCCATTCCACAAAACCTTGAAATAAGTAGTAGCAATAACAGCCTTGATGACTCTAACAATTTGATCCGGAATATTAATTTCATCCAATGCTCTTTGAACAAAATTTCAGTTTAATCTATCATAATTTTTTTTAAATCAATTTTAATAGATATGAAGGCTTTTTTTTTCCCCTTAATTTATTCATGGAATGAATAACTTCTTGTGCCGCTACAATGTTATCTTGAATGTACCTCCTTGGCACAAAGGTAACTTTGGAAAGGAGAGATCAATCTTTGCAAAAGGGGCAGTTTCATAATTTTATCGTGTGCCCTTGCTTCTTTTACAGGACACATATGGGGTGGGTGAATATTAACAACCACCCGAGCCTATAAGAGCATGACTCCTGAAACTCATGTATAGGATTGAAATTATCTAAGTTCAAATGCTTTAATGCTTTCCGTCCAACCTAAACTTGTGTTAATCGTGAGCGTGGACAACAAAATTTTTACAAAATGTGAGTGATATTTTAAGGTTTTGTTAATTATTTTATAAAATTTAGTCATTTAAATTTTTAAATAAAATTTTTATAAATTCTAATTCTTAAAAGTAACTGTTTGTTTTATATGTCATAAAAGGATAAGGTTATTGGAACGTTTCCTTATGTTCTCTCATATATTATAAAAAAATTATTATTTAAACATAAAAAATTGTATTATGATTATGTGAAAATTTTATTTCCTAGCAATAATACTTTTCATAAAATATGATGGGGTAGGTGTCGTGGCTTGAAAGATTGATAGTACATGTATAGCAATCAAATGTCACTCGTATTTGGAGCTGTCTGCGACCTTTTTGTTATGTTATGTCATATTAAGTTTCTTCTCAGTTCGTTTTCAGTTTCGCTTCTTTCTCCTTGTAAAGAGGGCATGCCTTGCCCGTTGTAAACAAAGTAGAAGGGTATTAATGACGAACGCAGCAACTACCCATACCCACTGACCATGCCCGTGATTGCAAATGCCACCGCTGTCATTTATTAATTTCAATATTAAATATGCTTTTCACATTATTGTTCCCATTAGACAATTTAAATTGCCTTCACTATTATTTGAAAATTGAGTGTAATTAAAAACTGTATAAAATAAAGACTTATTATAAATTTTATATAAGAATTTTATATTAAAATTTAATTACATTATATTTCCTATTCTTTATATACATATATAATATATTATATTTTTGTTGCCCCATTATTTAAAATTTTGGATCCGTCACTTGCAAGAAATGTAGCTAAAGTCTTGCGTATTTTAATGTGATATAAACATACTTATGGCGTACAAATGCGGTACAACAAGTAGATTGACAATAAATAAGTCCCTAACCAATTTAATGGTGTCGACATCGCGACGCAAATGCGACGATCGGAAAAAGAAATAAGTGTAAAAAAATGATTTTTTTATGTGTTTTGGAACACTTGAAAATTTTGGAGTCGTCACCGATTTAAGTTTAAATAGTGAGATCGAACACCGAGATTTAGATCTGTGTCACAGAAATTAGGTTCGGGGGTTGGTTACATGTAGGGAAGGTATTAGCACCTCTACAACGCCCTTTCGGTACTACGTTGGTGTTTTGTTGCTTTTTGATTTCAAATTTATACTTTGATTTTGGTTAAAACTTTTTATTTTGGGATTTCTTTAGGAAAAAAAAAGGATTTGTGATATTTACGTTAGAGGAATTTTGTCAATTTCTTCAACATAATCCACAACGTAATTATCTGGGGAGAATAACAAAAGCACTTTTGTCAACCGCAAGTGCTATGACATTTGAAAGAAATCAAGATTCTAAAAAGGGGTTTAATTTCAAAATAACGGGTGTTAGTTACGTTACGTGAATTATATCAATTTCTTTAATATAATCCATAACGTACTTCCCTCAAGATAACTAATTGTTATCGTTTTTACCAATTGCATCAACAACCATCGTTGGGAGTTTCTTTTTAACCAAGATAGTGGATCAAAATAGTTGATTGGAAACTCCTTGTGTTTGCTTACCTTCATAAACCTATTGGGAGACGAGGCTTATGGGCTCAATTATAGGATTTTGGCATTACAATAGCTCAATCATGGAATTTAGCATTATAACAGTGTGATTATAAAAATTACAGCAATATAATAGCTTCATCACAGCAACTTCACATTATTGTAATTTAATTATAGCATTACAGTAATACAGCAATGAGGCAGCACAACAGCTTAATTACAGCACTATAGTGATGCAGCAACTTAATTACAACAGTGCAGGAAATAATATAGCAGAATACAGAAACAGCATGCAAAATTACAGCAACAGAAACGGAGAAAATAATACAGCAAGATGTAAAAACAGCATGCAGTATTATAGCAACAGAAACAAAAAACTGAATAATAAAGTAACATACAGAAACAGAATACAGAATTACATCAGCAGAAACAGAGGCAGCAGAATACAGAAAAATAGTGACAGCAGAATACAGAAACAGAATGCAGGATTACAGCAACAGAATATATAAAAATGCACAGCTAACAGATGAACTAATGTTTACACCAAAACCAGGACGAAGAAACTGGGACGGAGAGCAATAAAAGGCATGTAACGCTGTAACTATATCATCATATGCTGCTGCCTCATGGCCATGGCTACAGTCGAATGCTCATGGTCACCCATTGCTGCTGGTACTGCTGCAGCCGCTGTGTCCATTGCTGTGGATCCAATCTTCGTTCAGATCAGCCACCAATTTGTTTTTTTCGGCTAAGTCATGGTCCTGATCTCCTCTTTTTTCTTCACATGGCTCTTCCCTCCTTTACTTTCTCTAGCCACCTCTTTTGACTAACCTTCCTTTTAGTTCAGCTCCTTTCCCCTGAAAATCGTCCAGCAGCCAGCCTCCCCACAAGAAAGCTTATGGCATTCCATTTAGCCCAAAAGTCATCAAACTTCTTCCGTTTAGCCAAAAAGTCATCAAATTTCTCTAGCCACCTCTTGGCCTTGTCCTCTTTCTCACATTTTCTACTTTCTCAGCCGACACCTTCCCTCTCTTTGACTCCTCATTTTCTTTCTTTCACACTTCTTTTTCTTTTGTTTTTTTTTTCTTTTTTTTTTTTCGAATTTTTAATTTTTATTTATTTTTTATTTTTAATAATTTTTAGACAATATTATTTATATTTAAATCTTAAAAATATTTTTTATTTTTTTTATTTTTATTTAATTATTTTTTTAAAAAAATATATATTAAATAAAATAATTTTATAACTTTATCTATGAGTTCACTTTAATCTTTGAGTTTCGAACAAAATTAAGTGTATACAGATGTTATAGTTGTGCTCTTTGTTGTGGCAAAAGCGGGCCTTCGTTCAGGAAGGTGTAAGAAATTTCTGGAGCCATCGGCGCCTTCATCTCAACTGGGGATCGGCCATACCCAGAGTTGTGCTCTTCGTTGTTAGGGATTTTTACCTTTAAATTCCTGATTGGAACCTGGTCCTTAGTCTGTGTTAAGTTTACCAAAAAAACTGCCGACGGTGAAGCATTAATAGCATGTATGGGAGAGAACTGAGAGAAGCAGCTTTAAACATGTGAGGAGAAGCTATCACAGCAAAGACACCCAGCAATGGAGCAAGGAAAGGGCCGCAGATTGGTGCTCATCCCTTTCCCACTGCAAGGCCACATTAACCCAATGCTTCAGCTTGCAAACATCCTTCACTCCAGGGGTTTCTCAATCTCCATCATTTACACCACCTTCAACTCTCCCAACCCTTCAAACTACCCTCACTTCACCTTTCATTCCATTAACGATGGCTTATCAGAATCCCAATCCCCTGCTTCAGATCTCTTGCGTCTTGTCGTTACGCTTAACACAAAATGCATGACGCCTTCCGGGAATGCTTGACTAAGCTGCTATCAGATGTTTCTGCCGACCCCATTTCTTGCTTGATCTCAGATGCTCTCTTTACATTCACTCAGGACGTGGCTAACAGCTTTAAGCTCCCAAGGGTTGTGTTAAGAACCACTGGAGTGGCGTCCTTTGCTCCTTTTGTTGCCTTTCCTCTGCTGAAAGAAAGAGGTTACCTCTCTATACAAGGTGCAGTCTTTTAGTTCCTCTGCTTGAAGGTATAAGAGTAATTTAGAACCTCTAGACTGATAGAGATGGAAAAATTATTATTGGATATGTACCTATTAAAAAAATTGATTTTTGATATTGTAAAAAAACTTTTATAATTAAAAAGTTAAGAGTTTCATTTTTATTGTATAAAAATTAATTTAGAATCATC
The DNA here is from genome assembly GCA_037013595.1 of Dicorynia guianensis. NCBI lineage: Eukaryota > Viridiplantae > Streptophyta > Magnoliopsida > Fabales > Fabaceae > Dicorynia > Dicorynia guianensis. Next base: position 13,243,664 of record JASUAB010000002.1, on the reverse strand, counting down.
ACTTAACTATTTAAGCTTTAAAATAATTAATTCCTAACATATTGCATTTGTTTCTATCACTTTGATAATGTGAATATATATATATATATATAACCCTTTTTAGTTTGACCAATTATCACTAGTGCAACCAAAAAATGAAAAAGATGTGGATTAATGCCAGTGGCCTCAGCCTAAACCACCTGGGAGAAAATGAAAGTTTTTAAACAGTTTTCAAACTGTTTTTTAATTGCTACTTCTTGATTAAAACACTGAATGGTATTTTGTTTTTGGAACATAAGTGATATATGTGTTGAACTGACAAAATGAGACTGATCATTTTATATCATTGAATTTTTGAACATTGAATACATTAGAATCTCAACTGGAAGAGGCTGTGGCAGCGCTTCCGCCGCTCAAAGTGAAAGACCTTCCTATGCTAGACACAAAGGAGCCAGAGAAATATTACGAAGTAGTATGCTGCCAAGTTGAAAAAATTAAGGCCTCTTCAGGATTGATTTGGAACACCTTCGAGGACTTGGAAGCATCTTCACTGGCCAATCTACGCCAACAAATTTCCATCCCAATGTTTCCAATTGGCCCTTTTCACAAATACTTCCCTTCACCCTCTGCGCCTCCCTCTTCTTCTAGTAGCCTTTTAACCCAAGACCAAAGTTGCATCTCCTGGCTAGAGAAGCACCAACCCAACTCTGTTGTCTACGTAAGTTTCGGGAGCATTGCTGCAATATCTGAGACTCTGTTCTTGGAGATTGCTTGGGGATTAGCCAACAGCAAGCATCCTTTTCTGTGGGTGGTTCGACCTGGATTAGTCGGCGGCTCGAAGTGGCTCGAACCATTGCCAAGTGGGTTCATTGAGGATGTGGAAGGAAGAGGTCATATTGTGAAATGGGCACCTCAGCAAGAAGTGTTGTCCCACCCAGCTGTGGGAGCATTTTGGACTCACAGTGGTTGGAATTCAACGTTAGAGAGCATCTGTGAAGGGGTTCCTATGATATGCATGCCTTGTTTCACAGACCAAAAGGTGAATGCGAGATATGTTAGCCATGTTTGGAAGGTTGGACTCCAGTTGGAAAACGTGGTGGACAGAAAGGAGATAGAAAAAAGCATTAGAAAACTAATGGAAGGGGACAAAGGGAAGCAGATCAGGGACAGAATTTTGGATTTGAAGGAAAAAGCAAAGCTTTGCTGGAGACAAGGTGGTTCTTCATACTGTTCCCTGGATGGCTTGGTTAGGCACATCTTGTCATTGTAATTAATCAAGTTTGAGGCTGCATCTCTCACTCAACTTGAGAATTTTAGTCTATAGTGACAACTGAAGAAAAAGTCACTTTGAAAACCCATCACATGGCTGAATTTGGCAGCGGCCATGGAACAGGGCACTGTCCCAATGTCCTAAAAATGTTCTTTAAATCATATGGCTGATTGTTCATTTGTTGGGTATTTTTGTGAATTGTTTAAAAAATATATGTCCTGATTCTATAGACAATATTTCCAGTGAAGTCAACCCTGATTTGTAATTTCTTATCTATGCTCATTTGTTTTTTACTTCATTTTTTAAAGAACCTAAACTAGTAGAAATGATAATCTTAAAAAGAGGAAGGCCTCATGCAGCTGGTACAAAGGTTCTTGAAGAAAGGGTGGATAGTCGCACTGCTGAGATCTTAGCCTCGCGGCATGGTTTCTGTTACCAGAGAGTTGGGTTTCTTCCCCAAGATCTGTGCAGAATCGGCCTGTCTGGAAGTAGTCCGGGCAACTGGATCGAGATTTCTCTCACCTCACTTGTTCTCATATTGGCAGAAATGGAAATAACGTTGCCCATGTCGTAGTAAACCTTGCTCTACCTTTTCCTGGCAATGTGTGGGTGGAGGATGCTCCACCATCAGTTATCCCTTTAGCGTTGTTGGATGTATTGGTTTGTCTAAATGAAAAGCATTTCACGTCCAAAAAAAAAAGTTAGATTCAGATAGTCATATGATTAGATTTATTTATTTTTATGCCTCTTGAAATAAAGTTCCACTTCTTCGCCTAATTGCATTAAATTGTAAAATTTAATATATTAATTATTTTTCTAAAATTTTATGAGCATTTTATTTTTCTAAGTGGGAGAAAACTTTTCGTTACAGATTAATGTGTTCAAGTATTGGATGTGGCCACGTGGGCCCTAACTTCAGAGGATTCCTTTCCTCAATAAATCTGTCTACTTGCAAGGTCCTCACATCATCAAAGAAAATTCTAATTGAACTTGGCTATTGACCATTACTTGTCACCGCCTTTGAACTTTAATTTATCGATTCCTTCGTCTTCATCATAAAATGGTCAAAGTTTGTTATTTTTATGTGGAAAAAAAATATATAAATATTTTTTAATTTAAAGTTATTTTTAAGTATTTTTTATTATAAAACTTTGTAGATATATTTTTTAATCATTAAAATAATATAAATATATTTTTTTCATTCATATATTTTAATAGTATTTTATATAAAAGATCTAAAGGTAGTTATTATATAAAATTGTATATTTTATACAACTAATTTCTAAAGAAGTTATTATATATTATAATTAAAGTAAGAAGATTTATTTTAAAAAAATATAAAGTTAAAAATTAATTTATTAAATTACAATAGTCTTATTTTTTAATTTAAATTTATTTAATTAAAAAAGTTATGTATATTATTAATTATATATAAGACACATAGCTACTAATATTTAATGATAGATAAATAAAAATGGTGCCTTTATGCTTTTGTTTATAACAACTTTATTTTTTTAATTTTAAGTTTATTCAAATAATTAATAAAAGAATATTATATATATTAATAATTACATATAAGTCATGTGACAATTAATATTTAAAGATAGATAAATATAAATGATACCTTCAATAGTTGAAGGGATATATTTATATTATTATGATAATTAAAAATATATAGTTATTAATTTTTATAATTAAAAGAGTAGACTTATAAATTGTTTAAAAGATATGTATATTTTTTTTCTTTTTAAAAATATAAAATTTTATTTATAATAATTTAATTTATCAAATTTATAGATCAAATTATAACATTTATACTATTTTCTTATTACTTTTAATTTTGTAACCATCTCATCTTTTACATTTAGGCGCGAGACTTTTTAGTAATACATAATAACAAGCTGGTAAAGCTTGAATTAATTTTAAGAAAATTTAAATTTAAATATTATCATAATAATAATTTGTAAAAAAATAAAAAGAGACAAATTATGTACATGGTCATTGTTTAATATCTAAACTTACAGCTATTGGATTGGGATCAGCTGTAATATATCCCGATTACAGATTGAATTTGGATTAGATTTAAAAACAGATCAAGAGGTTAAAGAAATAAATAAGAAAATATAGGTTATATCACAAATAGCTTGTGTAAATATTATTTTCTAAAAATGGGAAGAAGTCAGGGAAATCTACCACTTTGAATATCCTGGTTTCCACTTTTGTGAGAAAAAGATAGCTTAAACGTCGGTTTTAGTTTCAGCTAGAATTAACCTCATTCCTCATTTAATAATAATAAAACAAAATAATATTTTATAGCGTAATCAGAAAATATAAATTATTATAATAAAAAAAATAAAATTACAGATACAGTAGTAATAAAAAAAAAGAAAAAAGGATAAAAAGAATGGATGGAGTGAACGTGGAAGCCGAACGTGGAAGACGAAGTACCAAGATCTGCCATGGAACAACAGAAAGGCCGCAGATTGGTACTGATGCCGTCACCGCTGCAAGGCCACATAACACCCTTACTTCAACTCGCAGATATCCTCTACTCGAAGGGTTTCTCCATCACCATCATCCACACCATCTTCAACTCCCCTGACCCATCTGGCTACCCCCATTTCACCTACCACTCCATCCCCGATGGCTTATCTGAATCGGAAGCCTCCACTTCGGACGCTATTCACCTCACTGATCTCATCAACATTCGATGTGCAACTCCTTTAAGGGATTGCTTGGCTAAGTTGTTGTGTGATGCCCATCATTCTCACGAGCCTATTGCTTGCTTGATCGCTGATGCTGCGCTTCATTTCACTCAAGCTGTTTGCGACAGCCTTCAGCTTCCAAGGCTTGTGCTAAGGACTGGTGGAGCTTCGTCCTTTGTCGTTTTCGCTTCCTTTCCCCTGTTAAGAGAAAGGGGCTATTTCCCCATTCAAGGTTGGTTTTTTTATCCCTTTACATCTGATGATAGACATCCCAAATTTAAAATTGATACACCTTTTTCTGATAGAAAATTTCTCACCTTTATTGTGTGAAATTTGTGGATTTTTTTAATCTTGTTGGTATATGATTAACTGATCGTGGAATAATGGGAATAATTAACTGGTTAACAAATAACACACCTGAAAATTATTTTGTGTTGTTTTGCTGAACGCAATTTTCATTGTTGCTTTACAGTGAACATACAATTTAATTGTTAAAAGATGAATACCGATCCTGGGATGGCACCTCAAATTTTTAAGCTTTTGGTTAATTGGTTTTTTGACGTCAATTAGCTTTGTGTTTCTCAAATTTCTATTCAAACAAGTATTTGAGATGATCATCTCCCAGATGAGGCCTATACATCAGACTTATTCTTATGCTCAAAATTCAGATTCTGGTTTGGAAGAACCTGTAGTAGCGCTTCCACCACTGAAAGTGAAAGCCCTTCCTATGATTAAGGCAAGCGATCCTGAGGGCTTTTATAAATTAGTTTGTCGTGTTGTTAACGAATGCAAGGTCTCCTCAGGAGTGATTTGAAGCACCTTGGAAGAGTTGGATTCATCTGCACTGGAAAAATTTCGCCTAGAATTTTCCATTCCCTTTTCACAAACACTTGCTCGCTGGCTCAACAACATCTAGTAGCTTATTGATCCCTGACCAAAGCTGCATCTTCTTGTTGGACGAACGAGAACCCAACCCCGTTGTTTATATAAGTTTTGGAAGTATTGCTGCAATAAGTGAGACCAAATTCTTGGAGATAGCTTAGCGATTAGGCAGCAGCAACCATGGCTCGACCTGGATTCGTTCGTGGCTCAGAAAGGCTTGAACTGTTGCCAAGTGGGTTCCTAGAGAATTTGGGAGGAAGAGGCCACATTGTTAAATGGGCTCCTCAAAAAGAAGTGCTTAGCCATCCGGCAGTGGGGGCATCCTAGAGATTTTTTTTATGAGAAATTTGTTTCATAAATAATGGGACTTGGGGCAAAATTTAGTATACCGCTTGAAAATGAGATGCTTTGATTCCGCTAAACCTAATGTTCTTTGTTCTTTAAATTGGTTTGTAGAAGAAAAAACGAGTTTTGCTTTTGAACTACTTCTTGTAAGGGCGAATGATATGTCTTTATAAACTGGAAGCAATTGCATGAAGATTGTATTATGAAAAGAACTTTTCTTTTTTTTTTTTTAAATTTAAAGTGGATTAAATGACCATAGTCTATAATTATGCTCATGCATGTGAGTACTCTTGGTGTATATAACCGATGGTTAGATGGCTTGAATAGCAAAGTCAATGGTTGATGAATTTGAGTATTCTTGTGAAAAGGCACAAGATATCTATCTAAATAGCAAAGTCAATGGTTGTGGTTATGTGATTTGAATTGTGTATAACGGCATTTTTCCAAGAAAAAAAAATATTCTGTATAATGGGTTATAATTATGCTTCCATAATTGTGTATAATTCGTAATTATGCTTACATTTGTGCATTTTGATTACAACAGAGTCTCAATTGGAAGAGGCTGTGACAGAGCTAGCACCGCTCAAAGTGAAGGACTTACCAGTGATTAACATGAAGGAGCCTGAGAAATTTTATGAATTAGTATGCAGGTTTGTGAATGAGACCAAGGCCTCTTTGGGAGTGATTTGGAACACATTTGCAGAGTTGGAATCAACTGCGCTTGCAAAACTTGGTCAAGAATTTTCCATCCCATTGTATCCAATTGGTCCATTTCACCTATACGCTCAATGCTCTTCTTCTTCTTCTAGTAGCCTGTTAACTCAAGACGAAAGTTGCATTTCCTGGTTAGACAAACAAGCACCCAACTCTGTTGTCTATGTGAGTTTTGGGAGCATTGCTGCAATAACCGAGGCAGAGTTCTTGGAGATTGCTTGGGGTTTAGCTAACAGCAACCACCCATTCTTGTGGGTGGTTCGACCTGGATTGATCCGTGGCTCAGAATGGCTTGAACCGTTGCCAAGTGGGTTCCTGGAGAATTTGGGAGGAAGAGGCCACATTGTCAAATGGGCTCCTCAAAAAGAAGTGCTTAGCCATCCGGCATTGGGGGCGTTCTGGACTCATAGTGGTTGGAACTCAACATTGGAGAGCATATCTGAAGGGGTTCCCATGATTTGCATGCCTTGTTTTGCGGACCAGAAAGTCAATGCCAAATATGTCAGTGATATTTGGAAGGTTGGGTTGCAACTGCATAATCAGCTGGAGAGAGGGGAGATAGTGATGACCATCAAAAAGGTAATGGTAGGAGCTGAAGGGAAGGAAATTAGGGAGAGAGTTTTAAATCTGAAAGAAAAGGCAAATCTTTGCTTGAAAGGTGGTGGTTCATCTTATTGTTACTTGGAAGGCTTGGTTAATCACATCTTGTCATTGGAATCATCCACGTCTAGAGCTCATTGATCCTTCTACAAACTGGGAACATCATAAACAAACACAGCATTGTTTTGTGACATTCCAGGGAAACCCCTGTTCCACAATATGGGAGACAAAACACTCATACGATGCAAGGGAGGGTTAAATTTTTTCGCTACAATCAGTGTGTTTAATAAATTTAATAATTTAAATTATCTTAAATAAAGTTTTTGTTAAAATAGAGGCACTGGACATTAAATTTCACGTTGTGCTAGGAAAAGTAACTCAAATACAAAGGAAGAACAAAAAAACGTATTTGTTTTATAGGAAAAATGTATGAGTAGCCATCAAACTTGTATATAAACATTTCATCATTTCCATGAATTTTGCGGGTACCTTAATAATAATGATGCTGTGATAGTGGATGTTGTTTTAAAATTTTTTGTCAATATTTAAGTTTAAATTTAAAATATTGCACATGTATTAAATGATCTACCCTTTACTATAAAAAAAAAAAAAATACCACTTGTTATCTCGATTGGGGAGGCCGCAAGATTTAAGGCTTAAATGCCTTTTAAGCGTAAAGACACTGATTTACTAGAAGGACACCATTTTTATTTGTTTATTCAAGGACATTTTAGTGGAGGATGCACAAATGGTATTAAAATTTACTGAATTAGACATTAATAAAGAAAACCTAAATAACATGCGAATGGCGGTGAGAGCCATCTAGTTTTTTCTTCTTCTTTTTTTCTTCCAAGACTTATATTTACAAATTAGTTTTCTCTTCAATTCTAGATCTTCAGTGGCATTGGTTCTCAGAATCTTGTTCATACGTTGTAAGTATTGCATGGTATATTCTCTGTAAATGGAACTTACATCCAACTGAGGCACTTTTCTCGTCTTGCAGTTTCCTCACCTTCTATATTGTTTTTTATGCAAATTTTGAGTCACTCTCCTCTTTCTTCAGTCATCAATAACTTGCAGTCGTTACTCGCATCTGTCCCTATGGCTGGAGTTACTAATTTATTATACATATTTTGCGATTGGCCTGTTAAAAGTGATATTCAATGATGGTGACGAAAGGGAAACAAACCCACAGAGAAAGAGAATATTCCATTTTAGAAATTTGCTTTTCGGTTGAGGGACAAGGTAAATGCCAACCTGTATATATTTATGTCAGGTAGAACGTCCCCCATTATCTCCCACTTCTTGGTTGTTGAAGGAAAGCGCCAACTGCAAAGACGAAGTTGTCATGCATTTAGTGTTTTCCCATTGATTGGTCAAATTATATGCAAGGATCATTTTTAGTAAAGGCAGAGAATCTTATGTGTAAGAAAACAAGAAAATTTAGTAAAAAATTAATAAAAATAAAATTAACATATTAAGTTATAAAAAAATAGAGAAAAAATTACTTAAAAAAAAAATCAGAGAGTTTAAATCTATACCAAATGAGAGACTGCCAATATATCCCAACAGTCCAGGAAATATCAAATAGCCACAGATTTATGGGAAAGTTACATTCATATTATTTTTGTTGTAAAAAATATATATTTAATACTATAAATTATATTTATAATTTAATAAATTTAATAATTTAAATTATAAATTATCAAAATTATATAAAAATAAAATTATAAGAATAATAAAATTCTAAATTTAAGGTTTTTCTTAAAGGTGGAAAGTTGAGAAGATAGTAAAAAATATATGAAAGTTAAATTATACAATATTCTCTTGCATTATATTTTTTATGCAATTTATTTTTATGTAGCTTCAATTAAATTAATTGACCTTCTTACACTTCTAATTTATTATAACATCTTCAGTTAAATTTCTATCTAAATAGATAATTGTTAACTCCTGTTTTTAGCATTTTGATCTAATATACATGCACCTCACATGACTTATTTTGTGCATTTTGACAAATCACATATCACTTACATGATTTGTCATTGAAGTCTAAAATCCTAAAATACTAAAATCTAAACTTTAAATACTAGACTTTAAATATTAAAATCTTAAAAATTTAAAACCCTTAAATGTTAAATAATTAATGTAAATTTTAAATACTTAATTCTTAAACTTTTGTTATAAAAGCATGTAGGTTTTGTTGTGGTATCCCAATTCCTATGCAAAATTCAATAACCTAAAAAATCTCTCGTGTAATTGACATTGTAGATGACTAACTCTATTAAATAAATTTATTTTATATGTTGTATACAAATGTGTAAAAATTATATATTTCTTTTTGCCTAAAATACTTTTCTTCAAAAATTTTATTTAACAAAATACTATTTTATTATAAATTTAAATTATCTTAAAATTTAAAAATTACTAACAAAGATTGAATCAAGTAATAAGGTGTTTGACTTTCAATGTGATGAATATCAGTTCAAATTTTTGCTAGGAGTAGAACCCATTTTTAGGTGCTCATGATGTTATGAGGGAATTAATTTTTTGATTTAAAAGTTCGGAGGATATCTTAAATTTATTTAAAAAATTAAAAAATTATATAAAATAAATTAAATTTCATAATTGTGAAGTTTCTTTCTCATTATAAATATTATGCCCTATTAAAAATAAAATTGATTTTTGAAGTTAAAAGAATAACTTGATTTTATATTTTTAATGTTTATTATTTTATTATATATTTAATATAATATTAATTATCTTTACTAAAAATTTGTAAGAAATATTTTAATAGAAACTCAATTTTACAAATCAAACTTTATAAAATAATTTTTTGACATTTATTTTATTTGTTAAATACTTGATATAAAATTAACTAATTTTTGGAAAAAATTCATATTATTTTATGATTAATTTGTTAACCTCATAATTTTAATATTTATCCTTGGATTTAAATTTTTATTTTTCTAAAAATAAGAATCAATTAAATTGTTGCAAGAGTTTTTCCAATTTGTTTGAAGAAAAAAATCTTATTTGTTATGGTAGGTTTCTTTATTATTCATTACAATTTATCATTACTTTATTAATAAAAATTTATAAAATATAAATAATTCGTTTCATACAAAATGCTATGCTATCCAGTTACAGCAAAAAAAGGTCAGATTACAGGTAGGTAAGCAAAATTAAAAAGAAAGAAAGAAAAGGAAAGAGCAGTGATCGAGGAAGACCAAGGCCCGGTATCTTCCATGGAACAACAGAAAGGCCGTAGATTGGTACTGATACCATTGTCACTGCAAGGCCACATAACACCTTTATTTCAACTCGCAGATATCCTCCACTCGAAGGGTTTCTCTATCAGCATCGTCCACACCATCTTCAACTCCCCTGACCCTGCTGGCTACCCCCATTTCACCTACCACTCCATCCCCGATGGCTTATCTGAGTCCGAAGCCTCCACCTCGGACACTGTTCACCTCATTGATCTCATCAACATTCGATGCGCAACCCCTTTAAAGAAATGCTTGGCTAAGTTGTTATCCGATGCCCATCACTCTCGCGAGCCTATTGCTTGCTTGATTGCTGATGCTGCGCTTCATTTCACTCAAGCTGTTTGCGACAGCCTTCAGCTTCCAAGGCTTGCGCTAAGGACTGGTGGAGCTTCATCTTTTGTCGTTTACGCTTCCTTTCCCCTATTAAGAGAAAGGGGCTACCTCCCCATTCAAGGTTTGTTTTTTATCCCTTCTCATCTGATATTAGAAATCCCAATTTCGAAATTGATAAACGTTCTTCTGATAGAAAATTTCCCCATTTTAATTATACGAAATCTATGGATTTTTTTTTCTTAAATCTTGGTGGTATATGACTTACTGATCACGGAATAATGAGAATATTAAATGGTTGACAAATAGCAAATTGAAAATTGATTTGTTTTGTTTAGCTGAACACAATTTTCGTTGTTTAATTCTTTACAGTGAACATACAATTTAATTGTTGAAAATTGAAAACCAATTCTGGGTTGGCACTTCAAATTTTTAAGCATTTAGATAATCAGTTTTTTGACATCAATTAGCTTTTTGTTTCTCAACTTTCTATATAAATATGTATTTGAGATGATTATCTCCCAGATGAGCCCTACCCATTATACTTCTGTTGGAAATTCAGATTCTCGTTTGGAAGAACCTGTAATAGAGCTTCCACCACTGAAAGTGAAAGACCTTCCAGAGATTGAGGCAAGCGATCCTGAGGCATTTTATAAATCAGTTTGTCATTTTCTTGCCCAATTCAAGGCCTCCTCAGGAGTGATTTTGAACTCCTTTGATGAGTTGGAATCATCTGCACTGGAAAAACTTAGTCTAGAATTTTCCATTCCAATCTACCCAATAGGCCCTTTTCACAAACACTTTCTTGCAGGCTCAACTTCTTCTAGTAGCTTATTGACCCCAGACAGAAGTTGCATCTCCTGGTTAGACAAACAGGAACCCAACTCTGTTGTTTATGTAAGTTTTGGAAGTATTGCTGCAATAAGTGAGACTAAATTCTTGGAGATAGCTTGGGGATTAGCCTGCAGCAACGAGCCATTCTTGTGGGTAGTTCGACCTGGATTGATACATGGCTTTGAATGGCTTGAACCGTTGCCAAGCGGGTTCCTGGAGAATTTGGGAGGAAGAGGCCATATTGTCAAATGGGCTCCTCAGAAAGAAGTGCTTAGCCATCCGGCAGTGGGGGCATTCTGGACTCATAATGGTTGGAACTCGACATTGGAGAGCATATGCGAAGGGGTTCCCATGATTTGTATGCCGTGTTTTGGAGACCAGAAGGTCAATGCCAAATATGTTAGTGATATTTGGAAGGTTGGGTTGCAATTGCAGAATCAGCTGGCGAGAGGGGAGATAGGGATGGCTATTAAAAAAGTGATGGTAGGTGCTGAAGGGAAGGAAATTAGGGGGAGAGTTTCAAATCTGAAGGAGAAGGCAAATCTTTGCTTGAAAGAAGGTGGTTCATCTTATTGTTTCCTGGACGGCTTGGTTAATCACATATTGTCATTGGAATCATCTGCCTCTAGAGCTCATTGATGTTTCTACAAATTGAGAACTTCATAAAACACAACATTTTTATGTTACATTCAATTACACGCTGTACTGGGAAAAATAGCACAAATATAAAGGGATATCAAAATAAGATATTTTCTTTATAGGAAAAATGTAATATTATCCATCAAACTTGTATACCAACATTTGATTATTTCAAATAATTAATCCTTCAAGTATGTGTGGACATTGGCTTCTTGCTACTTGGACTCGTGATTGGAGAGGCTGCAAGATTTAATGCCTTTAAGCAAATAGTTTTTTTATTTTTACATAAGTTAATTTATAAGATTTAACTGATATAAAATTTCATATTTTTAAGTATAAATATTTTGTGAAAATAATACGGTAAAAACAATTTTTTTGATAAGCAAAGATGCTTTTTTTTGATAAGCAAAGATGCTGATTTACTAAAGAAATACTATTTTTATTTGTTTATTCAACAACATTCTAGTGGAGGATGCATGAATGGTTTGAAATGAGTCTCCCCACATTGAAGTATCGGGAGCTGATCTTCAGTCATTCTTAGAGCTGCAGCAAGTAGAGAAGGGTGGAGTTGAAGCATTCAATGTACTTTATCTTTTTGAGCGATGACCGACGAGTTTCCCCAAGGTACTGTATCTCACCAACCAACTTGTGTCCTCGGCTGGAAATGTATGGCGCAGTGGCGCACCACTTCAATTCAACGGACAAATTTGGGAATTTTGGAGAAAGAGGTGAAAATTTTGGAGTGATTTGGAGCTTGATTAATCAAGGAGACGCACATGAGGGTCAACATGTAAAAAAAAAAAAAAAGGCGACATTACTGATTTCGTAAGAAGGGTTAACAGCTGGATACATTACGAACAACAAATTAAATATTTAGAATGCTGAATTGATTTAATTGAAACACAAAAATTATAAATTGTATTAGACCCTTACAAAATTAATAACACAACTTATTTTGTAAGGAATCCGCGGGGATGTTGGGCTGGATTTCGCTCGTGATTTATCAAACTTATTTTGTAAGGGATTAATAACCTCATCTAATCTGAGTTTCTCTTCTTTTTGTAACACTTTTTGAGTCATTTCCCTCTTTTTAGTGCCATCAAAATTTGCAGTTATTACTCACACCTGTCTGTTTCTATGGCTGAAGTCATTGTGGGGTCAACTCCTCCCAGAGAGTACATGACTTATTATTATATTATTATACATATAATAATGATTTTTTAATTTATTTATATGCTCATATATAATACATAAAATTACACATACATGTTATTTTTCATCAACTCAGCTACATCTTTATGATTTATATTTATTGAAAAAAAATTATAACATTATACAATTAAAACATGTAACTTTAATCTATTTTTTAAAATATCATATCACATAACATTCTCAAAAACATCTCCCGCCTAAAAATAACGGATTCCTATTGGGATGATGGCGATGATAGAGTCACGAAGCCGCAGTGAAAATGAATATTCCTTTCTAAAAAATTTGCTTTTTGATTTGAGGGACAGGGCCCTGGCCAACCCGTTGGTACTTAAGTGTTGTGGGACATCCCTCATTATCTCCCACTTCTGGTTGGTTGAAGGAAAGCGCCAACTCGAAAGATTAAGTTGTCATGCATTTATCATTTTCCCATTGATCAGACAGTTTTATATGCGAAATGAAATACTGCCAATATATCCTCACATTCCAGGAAAGTATGAAATGGCCACAGATTTTAGGTTATGCTTGAAGGTGCAAAGTTGAAAGGGATAGTAAAAATGAAATAACAACTAAAATTTAACAGTAATTTTAGCTTAAATCTTGCTATTCTTCTTCTTTTTTTTTTTTAAAATATTAAAAATATTATAAGATAAGAATTGAATTTGAGAAGAAAAATAATAAGATTAAATTTAATCATGTGAGTTAAGTTTAAGTTCCAAACTTTGCTATTCTTACAGAATTTTTATCACAGCATTATTACACTATAGCTTTAAAATCATTAATTGTTTATGTGGAATTTAATAATCTAAATTTTATACAAATAATTAATAATTATATAATTATAGTGTAATAATTTTGAAACAGAAATTCTGTAAAAAGAAAGAGAATTATCCTTTTAGTTAGCTCCCACATTATTTTTATAATCTCTTCATAAATTGTTATGCTGCAAATTATTAGTTCAACCATAATTAATTTTAAATATGGCTATATCCATTTGAATTGAAATCCTTTCATGTAAAAATAAAAGGTGTGTTTATCATTGTTGTTACACAAATTGTATAAGAGATGAGCACGATCTGAGCTATGAAAAAAGGGAAAAGAATTCACCAAATCGAAATTCTTTTCTGGCTGATTAATGTGTGTTATGATTTTTTTTTGAGAAATTTGTTTCATAAATAATGGGACTTGGGGCAGAAATTAGGAGACCACTTCAGAAAATGATGTGCAATCAACATTCAACCGTCACAATTTATTTGGTACGAAACAACATACAAGTCATCCAAACTATGTCCACATTTACACCGCCACCACTCTCTCAACCCAACCAAGTGTGCCTCGAAAGAAGAAAGCGCGTGGTTCATACTCAGACCGTGGTTCACTCATCCAGTTTTTCAGCTCACTTGGCTGACCATTTATGTCAGCTTGTATGTCCATCTCTTAGTATGGTTTGATAGAAGCGAGGTCCTGAGAACCTAGCAAAGAATAACAACAGGGTCTAAGATTAGACGATGGACCCCAGAGAGTTGCATTTGCTTGGAAGAAGAGGCAAGCGTCTAGTTCTCTTCCCAGTTCCCTTACAAGGCCACATGAATTCCATGTTTCAGCTTGCAAACATTCTTTTCTCTAAAGGCTGCATTATTCACACCGAATTCAACTGTCCCAACCCTCCCAATCACCCTCACTCAATATCCATTCAATCCCTGATGGCTTAATGGAGAGTCAAGCTTACACGACAGATCCTATTGCGCTTCACAAGCTACTGAATGCAAACTGCTTGATTCCATTCCATGATTGCTTGGCAGAGTTGTTAAGTGTTATATCTGAAGAGCCTATAGCATGCTTGATTACTGATGCCATATGGCACTTCTCACAAGCTGTTGCCGATAGCCTCAGAATTCCTAGATTAGTTTTGCGGACAGCCAGTGTCTGTTTTTTTCTAGCTTGGGATGCCTTCCCGCTTTTACGTCAAAAGGGTTACCTTCCCTAACAAGGTTAAGTTTCCTAACTCTTTTCTCTCTCTGCAATCTGCATACAATTATCTTGCCAAAACTACATTGCTAATGCAATGAAGCTTATGTTAAAGGTTATAACTCCTCCAAAATTAAATTAAATCTTGTTACGCTTTTGTCTTTTTTTCATTGGTTATTGGTTGGATTTCACACTTTATTAATTGGGATTTCTTTCTATTTATTTTCAGAGTCTCAGTTAGAAGAGCCAGTGACAGAGCTTCCACCGTTCAAAATCAAAGACCTTCCCATGATCAAGACGCGCAACCCTGATGACTTGTATGAACTACTTCTCAACATGATTGAAGTGACCAAGTCTTCTTCGGGACTCATTTGGAACACCTTCCAAGACCTTGAACAATCTGCACTAATCACTTGCAAGCAGGACTTCCCTACTCCAGTCTTTGCAATTGGCCCATTTCACAAGTACTTCCCCGCGGCAGTCTCTTCTTCAACCAGCTTAGTAAAGCAAGAACCAAGTGCTATTTCATGGCTCGAAACTCAAGCACCCAACTCTGTCCTCTATGTGAGCTTTGGGAGCATTGCAGATATTAGTGAAGCTGAATTTTTAGAGGTAGCATGGGGACTAGCCAATAGTCAGCAGCCCTTCTTGTGGGTAGTTCGACCAGGGTTAGTTCATGGTTCAGAGTGGTTTGAACCATTGCCTAAAGGGTTCAAGCAAGATTTGGAAGGGAGGGGCCACATTGGGAGATGGGCTCCTCAATTGGAAGTGCTGAGCCATCCCGCAGTGGCTAGTTTCTGGACGCACAATGGTTGGAATTCAACAATGGAGAGCATTTGTGAAGGAGTTCCATTGATTTGTTCTCCTTGCGTTGGGGATCAGTTGGTCAATGCAAGATATGTAAGTGATGTGTGGAGAGTAGAGGTGCATTTAGAAGGGAAATTGGAGAGAGGAGAAATAGAGGGGGGTATAAGGAAACTCATGGTTGTGTCAGATGGAAATTATACGAGAGAGAGCAAAACAATGTGCAATGGTAGGAGGCACTTCATTCCAAACCTTAGAGAGCCTGGTTAATCATATTTTTTTTTTGTAGCATCCTCTCTCTTTGATCCTTTACAACACCCTCCCCTTCCCCCTCCTTATTTGTCTATTGCAGGATGCTTTAAGTTCTACCTGAGTTGCCAGTTTGTTTGTTAGGTGCAAGAACTATATAATCTCTTTCTTTTTTTTTTTTTTCTGAAAAAAATGGTATCTAAGCATATTCAAAAAATTAATCTCTGCAGAAAAACAATAGCTTAATTAAAATCTGATGATGCAACAAACTAAAGCAAGAGAGACCATGTTACAATTGTTAGTTATCTTTTCAATTTTAAAATAGAGAACAAGAGCTATGTATATATCACTCTCAATGTAACTGAATATGGTGAATTGGAACACTTTTAAACAGAGTGTGCCATTTTGAGTTTATTCACTACTTATTTATCCCTTCCATTTTGGACTTTATAACACCATGCGTTAAAAAAAACTACTCTAACAAAGGCAAAAATGTAAACGAATTTTTCATTTTGAGTATGGGTTGCAGACATGAACAGGTCAATATATTACAGTTTTTAGAATTTAATGGTCTTCATTTGATATTGTTTTTTCATTGGTCTTCAATTGATATTTGTTCTCATTTCTCAATCCCAGCCCTGGAAGAAAAAGAAACAACTCAGAAGTTAAATGGTCCAGTTTAGTATTTTGTTATAGATGACTGCCAAGGCTCCGGAGGCCTACCGAGTGGCATTGACAAGGGACAGCCGGGTTCGCTCCACTTCCCCTCGTACGACACCTCGTGTACTTTATTTTGCCATTGAACGACACCTCATATATGTTATTTCACTGCTGAACGACACCTATTTTTGCATGGATTCAGGCCACCGAAGATATAAAGTAACTTGATAAAGGAGCTAACGCCAACCATTCCACATGGAAAGTTATTTAAACATACGAAAGAATCAGTCTTAATCCGTCCCTTCATAGGATAGAGAAAAACCAAGACAGTCCCAGATATTAGTTCTTTCCATTCCTACATATAGAAGCAACCTCTCTATTCTGCTCTCATTAGATATAGAAATCAACAACATAGCTCGTCATAAACCCTAATATCATATCGAACCCATCAACCATGTCACTCATCCCAAGCTTCATTACTGGTCGACGAAGCAACATCTTTGATCCTTTCTCTTTGGATATTTGGGACCCCCTTGAAGGTTTCCCTTTCTTTAGCAACACTGTTGCCAATGTGCCTTCTTCTGCTCGTGAAACCAGTGCCATCGCCAACACTCGCGTGGATTGGAAGGAGACCCCAGAGGCTCACATCTTCAAGGCTGATCTTCCTGGATTGAAGAAGGAAGAGGTGAAAGTTGAGGTAGAAGATGGTAGAGTGCTGCAGATTAGTGGGGAGAGAAGCAGAGAGCAGGAGCAAAAGGACGACAGGTGGCACCGCATCGAGAGGAGCACCGGAAAATTCACGAGGAGGTTCAAGTTGCCTCGGAATGCTAAGATGAATCAGATCAGATCTGCCATGGAGAAAGGAGTGCTTACTGTCACCGTTCCTAAGGAGGAAGAGGAGAAGCCTGAGGTGAAGTCAATCCAAATCTCTGGTTAAAATCAGTTTTTTGGTTTCCCCTGCTTCTCTCTTCAGTATAGGAGAGAACTTCGCTGCGTTGTTTCGGTTGTGAAATTGTGTCTGTCTGTTTTTTTTTTTTTTTTTAAATAGTGTGTCTGCCTGTGTCTGTGTTGTGTTATCTTTTGCATTTTCTATGATAATTTGAGGTGCGGTTCTAAAGGTTTTTACTGATGTCTAACGTTACAGACGCTTTCTAGTTTTCCGTAAGAATCAGTTAATTCCCCATTTTTTTATAAGAAGCGAATTCATAGACCAATAATGGGGTGAATTTATTACACTACCCCTAAGTTACGGTCCGGTAATTTATACAACGATCATTTGTTTTATGTTCGAAGATTATGTATTGGAAATTAAAGGTTAAAATCAGTTTATTAATATCCCATCTTGTTATCACGACCACATGTACAAAACTCAATTTCATACTGTATACTCTGCATCATCTTTAAAACGTCATCTTTTTTCAGATTCTACTCATTTGCAATATCTGAATTTACTTTCTAATGTATCTTCTCCTACACAACTACACCTTCTAACTTGCTTCCACAACCAGATTATCTTTTGATGAAAAAGCCATCAATTAGCGACAAAATTGCTGGAAAACAAACATGTTGCCAACGCTACTGCTCCCAAATTTCCCAATAGTAGCTGCTGGCATCATAAGTAGTCCACAACTTGTATTCCATCTCATCTCAAGTTTCTTAATTGACCTCAAATCTGTATTGATAGCTATGGCACGCTGCTGATGTTAATTTGTTCTATTATCTTTCTAATCACAAAAGATTTCTACGCTGTTTGTGACTTACTGAGGCCTTCTATGAAGATGTTGGGCAAGAATCGAATAATGGAGACATTAAAAAAAAAAAGATAAAAACTTTGACATAGATCCCATTCAACATGGTATATATGGAAGGACTGACACAAAACCTAGAGCCTTGGAGCAGGCTAAGCAAACATAGCAACCCAAGCAACACAGAATTCTTCCCATCCACCCGCAAAACACTAGCCATATAAATGCATAGTACAGTACCATTTCGCATATTTAACACCGAGACAGAGAATTTAACCAGAAATTTCAATGGACCTAACATCCACCTTCTTCGCATCTTCCTTGGGCACAGTCACAGTGAGCACGCCATCCTCCATCGCAGCCTTCACCTGACCAACCTTAGCGTTCTCCGGAAGCCTGAACCTCCTAGCAAACCTTCCACTGCTGCGCTCAATTCGGTGCCAGGTATCCGTTTTCTCCTCTTGTTCACGGTTTCTCTCGCCGCTTATGTGAAGAACCCTTCCGTCTTCAATCTCCACCTTCACTTCCTCCTTCTTCAGCCCAGGCACGTCCGCTTTGAACACGTGCGCGGTCGGAGTCTCCCTCCAGTCGATGTTGGCGCGCGCAAACAACGAGGTCTCGGAGGGGACTCCCGAACGGAACTGATCGGAGAGAGGGCGCGTGGGCCATCCCTCGAAGGGGTCCCACACATCCAGCGAGAATGGGTCGAAGGCGTTTGATCGATGCCTGAAGAAATTTGGAATCAGCGACATTGGTGATGATGATCGCAAACGCAAAGACTTAGGGAAAGAAATGTCAGATCTGGGAACAGTATTCAGTTTTGACTGTGAATAGCATCAGGACTTTTAAGAGTGAAGGGAGATAATTCTTGATGATTCCAGAACATTCAATGTCGAATGGAAAGCCACGAAATTCGTAACTGCAGTTCAGATTGCACAGTCACAATTCTGCCACGTGTTAATAATTCTATATACTTTTCTTGAATGATCGAGAACCCTCGACATTCCTTATGCCGGCTAAGATTTTCGACCATCAAAGCTCTGAAAGGGGCCCGGCCCGGCCCAGTTTTTATAATAGCAAGTTATATGAAGTCATCAAATGTGCGAATGTAAGTTCACTCTAAGCAGAAACCAAATTAATAAGCCATCAATCGTAAATGATCGATTTGTTCCCAATTAAGCAACACAATTTTTTGTTTAGTAAAAAGAAAATGATATATTAATAATACTAGTGGAGTAAAAATTAATTATATTTTAAATTTAAATTTAAATTAAATATTTAATTTAAATCTTAAAAATTATTTTTTATTAAAAAAATAAAACCATGCAACTTTACATCTATTCATCCTCCAACTATTCTACCAAAAAAAAAAAAATCATATACCAAACTGATTTTTTGCTTCTAATAGTGATTATGAGTAGTCATTTTCTTTTTGGATAACCAAGTGATATAGAGAGACATGAATTAAGTTATAAATCAACAACTTCACCTTGTACCGTGCGATGGTCTATTTACAAAAAAGGAACACAGATTTAGATGAGTTCTTCATCGCTTTCGCTTTCACTGGTACTCGAGTCATCCACATTAACTGCTGCTACTTTGGAAGCACTAATCCTAAAAGAAGCTGATCGAATCTTGTAAGGCAACTTTGCATTGCTGCCAACCAAACCACACTCCATTGCTTCCCCTTTCTCTCCCTCTTTCTGCAAATCACTAGGAGGCAGGAAGCAGTCAATGGACAATCCCTTAATGTTGAAGTCCACTTCTTCAATCTGCCAAACCTCTTCCATTCGCGTCCTCGAATGGCTTTCCGGATCTTCGCCGAACCTAAACAAGGACGCCCAGGTCTTGCCAGCGTGTGCTACGTGAATGCCGTCGATGGTCCTGTAGTCTTGTATCAGAGATTCCATGGTGGTTTCCCAGTAGATGCTGTCATTTGCAGAGGATTTTATTCTCAGCAG
The DNA here is from genome assembly GCA_037013595.1 of Dicorynia guianensis. NCBI lineage: Eukaryota > Viridiplantae > Streptophyta > Magnoliopsida > Fabales > Fabaceae > Dicorynia > Dicorynia guianensis. The sequence goes on along the minus strand of JASUAB010000002.1, from coordinate 13,223,498 downwards.
GTGGGAGTCTTCTAGTTGGACCAATAGACCTGTTCTTTGGCTGAAGTAGCCCCACATCGTGTGCCGCATTACCTCCACGTTGCTGCTGCTTCTTGCTCGGAGCGCTGAGGCTTCAGCTTCCAGTTTTAAAACGAAACAATCTTCATTGTTCACTGTCTTCTCCCCAATGCACATTGAGTTGGAGAACAGATTGGCTGTGGACCTTGGATCAATACCCTGTTCCCACAACCATTAATTTAAGTATCTGATATCTGTTTTCTGTGAAATACTGCAGATCAATTCATAACAAAATTGCGTTCGGGACTAAAAGAATCAAAATGAGGTTCGCAAAGCCCAAATTACCAAAACAGGCCCACAGTATGGGTCTTCGTTTATTTAATGACAACAGAAGCCCATAATCAACTAAGCCCCTATTCACTCAATAATAAAGGTTTGAAGGATTTGGTATTATTATAAATAAAATTTTATTTAAAAATTTTAATTATTAAATTTATTAAATTAAATTATAAAATTTATAAATTAAACAAGATAAAAGGTTTACCCGAGAAGGTAGTTTGAAATGCTTAATCTAATGTGATAAATGATAACGACTGAAACGTACGCGCAGGAGGGAAGGAAGTACACAGGCTGTAACAGAGGAAAAAATGTTATTAATTTGAAAAAGAAAAAGAAAAGACATTGTTGACAACTTGACATTTCTCCCCTAATGAAATGGAAATTCCACGCAATCCCCCTCTTAAATGCTTGACTTTTCTTATTTGGATCTAGCTAAGAGCAATTTCTATGAAAACAGTGTCAACGTAATTAAGGATAAGAATAATAGGAGGAAACGACCTTTTTCCCCACTTCCAATTTTGTTTTTATCTATCTTTTGAAAAAGGAGGAGTACTGTTTTTTTTTTTGGGGGGGGGGGGGGGGGGGGGGGGCGCTTCTGTTCTATGAAGTTTTTTTTTTCTCATCGCTGCGGGTTTGGCAGCGGCTATGTCGACAACATCCATGTCCCTTCTTTTTCCTCTGTTCTGTTCTTTCTTGGGACCCAGTTGAAGTGGGAAAGCAACATATACATATTCAATTCAGACTTGAGGAATTCAGAAGAAGGGAGGCAAGTTTAGAAAAAATCAAAAAAAATAAAATGCAAAAAGAGCACCAGTGAATGCCAAAATGGATTTGAGGCCCTTTCGCCCCTCCACATTTGGTCAGAGGAACGACAAAACAAGGACTCCGATAATCAGTGAAAAAAGTTATCGAGCAGAATGATTTTCGTCCCCACTCACCCACCATACACTGACACTAACATTAGCGTTCTTTATCATACCCAATACAAGCACACGTCTCTGCAATTTAATTACAGCTGGAAAGGTTTGAGGAAGAAAAGATGAGACTTTAAGATGAAGAAATTGGAGAAAAATTTACCTGTAGGAAGCGCCTAAGAGGCCTTGGTGGACCTCGAGAAGCATGAGAATGGTGCCAGGGAGTTTGCCTCCATGCCACTTTCCCATCACACCCTGCACTGATCTTGTAACCAGAAAGCACCAACTCCAAGCACCACAGCTCTGGCTTCTTCTGCCAAACTACGAACCCTCCCATGTCTCCCTTCATCTGTGCGTTCTTCACCTTCACCATCTTTTTGCCATCAACACACCCATCCCCTGCACTAAACTCTGAGGTCGTCATTCTCACTTGCCCCATCGCATACATGGTCTCCGCGGAATTCAAAGCTCGCTCTCCCCCTACAGCGGCGACATACTGCTTCACAATGTATTTCGCCATGGATGCCTCCTGCACAAGCAAATAACACAGAATTTTCCAAAATTAAAAACTGGGTCCTTTTCATTATGATCAATCTCTATATAAAAACAAAAAAATTACTAAAAGTAGAAAATTGGTTATCCTTTCTATGATCAATAATCGTTTCCATTAAGAAAGATAAACAATTTAGCCATTACTGCTTACAATGTGTTGGTCCTTAAGGCTGCGAGTGATGGGTTGGCTCTGGTTCTCAGAACTGATAGGAAAAGGAACTAACGGCGCTCCCACGACGCCAAGCAGTAGCTGGATCTCTGTATTTCGGCCTCCGAAGACAGCAGCCATGGATGTTGATGATCTCGAATCGGCGTTTGGTTTCATCCACGACTTCATGTTCTGCCAGGCTCTGTTGGTTCCATTCTTGTTGGCCAAAATCTCTTCTGGGATAGGGACCTCGAGCACCGTTTCGAGCCCATCCTCGCGATCAAGATTGGGACAGAGCTTCTTCATCAGAGAGACAGCAGACAAGCCTATTTGATTACTCGCAGAGAGTGTTTGGTGTTTGAAGATTAAGGATTATGGGCACAGAAACTTAGGAAATGAGAAAGAGCAAGCAGGGGTTGTTGTGCAGTTATGAATCGGAAGGAAGAGAAAGAGAGGGAGGTAGAGTAGGAAAGAATGAATGGAAACCCTGGACAGGATTACCGACCGAAGTATGGGGCCCTCCTTAACGTGGTCCGCTCTGTCTATGTCGTGTCTGCACGCCTTTCCCTTCAAAATTTCACACTATCTAATTATTAAGCAAACTTTGCAAGGTTTGCTTGTAATCCACAATTTATTGATGGTGATCGGTAACTCTTAATTTAATTTCATCAATTTGATGTCAACTTTATAAATTGTTTATTTCAAAGTGCAAATGCAACTGTTTTTATCAGACTTTTTAGACGCACCATCGCTGTCTTGTGCTCTTTTTTTTCGTCGCTAGAAATTAAGATTGCATCAAATTGGGCCGCATAAAAGTCCATGCATTGTATTTTTGGTGCAAACCTTCACATCTTAATTACCCCATTTGTCATCTCATAATGTTTTTCCGTTGTTGATTTTTGATGTTGTGGTTTAATTTTGTGTTGGCAAGCAGATTATATGTCAAATCAATTCCTGTTAGATAGTTGATTAAGAAAAGATTAGCAATTAATTCTCCTGGAATGGTATGATTCTCAATTATATGTTGAATTTGAATAACTTAGAGTAACGGGGACTTCATAGAGCTTGAAAGGCACAAAGCTTCACATTTTAGTAATCTTACTCTATCATGGATAAGGATCCTTTTATAACGGGATCTCCTCATTTTGATAATAAAATTTAAAGATTAGAGAACATTTTTAATTGTAAGTCTTATAACTTTCTTTTTTTTTTATTTTTTTAACTCTCAATTTGCTCTCACTTACTACACCTTGTCACTTTGGTGACAAACAACGAGATGTTCAAATACCTCTATCAAATGAGCTTATCTCCAATCCCGCTTAAATATCACTCCTTTTGAAGTATATAATCATTACAAATTTTGACAAAATTTATGCATTGCTCCATTATCATCATTCTTTATTGTATTATTATTATTATTATTATTATTATTATTATTATTATAAATTACTTTAATTTCTATTCTATTTTATACTTCTTACACAAATTTCTTTTATTCTCAAAATTTATATTAATATTTATTATATTTTATAAATGTGCTATACATAAACACAATTTGTGATGAAATGTTAGAAATACCCTTTGTTAAGAAGTAAAATATTTTTCTTAAACTTTATGTTTTGTCCCTCTTTAGAAATGGTCTTATATACATCTTTTTTAATTTATAATTTTTCATAAATACAAATAAAAAAAATGTTTGTAGTATAATTTTTTATATTTTGTGTAAAACATTCAAAAAGAAAACATGATTTTAGTATTTTTTTGTATTTTGTGAAAAAATTTATAAATTATAAAATGATCAACTTGAGATTATTTTTGCCATAAGACCAAACATGAATTTTAAGAATAAAATATTTTACTGCTGAATTGATAAGAATACTTTTGACAAGTCATAGCAAATTTATTGTCCAACTAAGGGTATTTCTTGATAAGTTGGGATTATTTGTAATGTATTTATAAAATACAATAGAGATTAGTATAAGTTTTGAAAATAAATAATTTATATAAGAAATGTAAAATCAAGGAGATATTAAAGTAATTTATTATTATTATTATTATTGTTATTATTATTACTACATGATATTGCATGATTGAAATCGGATAATAATTATCTTCATTGATGCATAAAATTTTACTAGTTATATAGCTAATACTTGATTATCACACAAAAAAAGAATCTACATAGTGCGACTTTACAGGTCTTGTTGGCACTGCTGGTGAGTGGTGTATAACACTTGCTTGAGGTGCCAGGTTCAGATGCTGGTGAAAGGAAGGACAATAATAAAAATCGCCAAATTTATTTGTCATTAGCATAATTATTTGTTCCTCAGATGATCAAAAGTGTGTGTTAGATTGCTAAACAGCTTGCACAAATATGTGCACAAGTGACAATTCTATAAATAACTTTGTTTAAGATGTAAACAACTTAACACAAAATTGAAACAAACATAAAGGTAGGTCAACTTAGTTTATGTTGCAAAAAAAGAGAAAGACATCAAATGTAACGTACAAATGCAATGGCTCCAAACACAGTAGATTGCCCCACACTTCAACTTTGCTACCTTTTACAATAACAATCTTCTGAGAGCTTTTTAACTACAATTACTAATTAACAGATATAATCATGCATACTTATCCTTACTTACGTTTAGCCTCATATTATCAACCTCCAAGAAACAATAACAATCGTAAAATACCAATGCAAGTTGGTTCGTATAATAAGAGTTTGAATATTTTAAGTAAATTATTTTAAATTTAATTTATAAAAAAAATTTACCTGAAAAAATTCACCGCTTTGGCACTTTTAGTACCTCAAAAAAATTATTCTTTTCTTTGTTGAATGAAGGATATTTTAAGAAAAAAAAAAAAACAAAACCAAACCATAGGGGATGGACTGTAAGGGATGATTTTACAAAAAGGAAAAAGAAAAATAATTTAAGTAGTTGAATAAATAAATGAGAGAAAATAAATTTGGCTGAATAGGAATTGGAATCCTGTTTGAGTAGTTGAAAAAAGCAGATTATAGGAGACGGACAATAGAAGATGACTTTACAAAAAGAAAGAATGAATTTAAGAGATTGAAAAATAAGGGGAAAAGATAAAGTTTACTCGAATAATGACCATATTACTATTCTTTAAAAATGACTTAAAGTTACGGTCACAAATTTTGGACTATAAATAATCCAAATTTCAGACCATAGGCACGCATGAGAAAAATGTCGGCAATTTATATATAATAGATGCAATGTTCCATAAGTATGACATAGATACCGAACCATAAATGATGCGACCAACATCCTAATCGAGGAATGGTAGCCTTCGGGTGGTTAGTGGGGCATGAATCTCTCCATGTCAGCAACGGCATCGCCATGTGAGCTCCGCCTTCATCCTATTTCTGATTATCGATTACTTAAAATAGTTAAAGCAGCCAATCAGTGGAGCGACACGTCCGACCGGGATGGTATTAGGCGACAAGCTACATTGCCGTTCCAATTATGCCATGCACGTTCTCGTCAAAATTTTGGTAGCCTTAATCTATTTGAGTGGCGACGAGGCAACAACGTTGTTGTTTTTGTTTATTCATTTTTGAGCCTGAGATACACAACGCAGTTGGCTTTTGTCAATTGAGAGACTTTTTCGAGTCAAAGCTTGCCCGCTATGTTTGAATGCCGAAATTGAGTGGCACTCGAACTACTGCCCCAGTGGCTAACAAGGTTTTATTCCAATTGAATTTTAATTAATTTTCAGTTAACCTATTTAATCTTCAATTGAAACTTACTTAGTTTTTTTTTTTTTTAATGTCTGGCTCTAATTGACCATATAGTATTTGGTAGGTATCAAGTGAAAAAAGAATCTTTTTAATATTTTTGAAATAAAAGGAAGAATACAGATTTTTAAAGCCACTTTGGAAAAGGGTAGTACTTTGATAATGTGGAGCAAGTACAGCAATACATGAATAATTTTATGTACATATGTTGTCAATATATAGTGTCTCTATATTGTTGACATAAAGCCATCAAGAGTATCATTTTCTTTATCAAAATACTCATTAATAATATCAATAAAATATTTATATAATAAAAATATATTGATAACGGTAAAATAACTATTGACATGTAATGATTGGAAATTAAAAAAAAAAAGACGCTATTATGTAATGACTTTTGAGGACTGCATGAATACATTATGTAATTACAATGTATACATATAATATTATTGGGCTAAGGGAGTTGCCGTTGCACGTGCCAAACTCTACAATGTAAACATATAATATTATTCGGTAGCGCTGATTGCGGCGACCCGGTGGCAGCGACTCGTGCAATGGCTAAATTGCCACCTAAGTAAATATTATCACACGATTCTAATTGCGTCGCCTCTCCATCTACCAACCCCCCTTTCTGTGTTATTATTATGTTTTGTTTTTTTTCCTGATAAATTAAGGTATTCTTCGGTTTTTTTTACAATATTGTTAAATATTTTTAAAAAAATTTCACTTTCAACATAAATTTAAATTGTGATTTGTCACATTAAAAATTAAATCTTTTGCTACTTGATCCAATTTTTATTGATATGTTTTGTTTATTTTAGTCTCTCATTTAATAATTTTTATTTAAAATTTTTATTTCTATTTTTTTTATTTTAATAATTTTTCTTTTTACTAATTTTTTTCTGTCTTGATTTTTTATTGATTACATTCTATACTTTTGATTCTTCAAAGGTAAAGCTTCTTGATCCCTCTTAATTTCATTTTAATGTCTGTTTTTATTCATAAATAATATGCAATTAAGCTTTTCTTTGTTATGGGAGAAAATCAATTACATGTACAAATTGTATTGTTCATAAATTATAATCCTCAAATAATTTTATAAAATAAATGGTGTGATTCGAAATACAAAAATCAACAAATTAGGATAATATAAATTTCTTCTGATAAAATTAATTTATCCGATTACCATATTTTTAGAAAAAATCCTGATATTGAATATTAGATGATATTGTATTTGGACAAGTTAGAGCCGCTAAGTGGCCCACCTATCACATGGCGTTCATTCAGACACTGTCCTGTTACATTTTTCTTGTCTCTTGTTCCTCGTTTCATCTTGTTAAGCTGTAAGATATATCACCACTTTCGGTTTTCTGATCGAATTTTCATGAACATTATCCTATCAACTGTCACATGGGTTTGAGATTTCTGTATTAAAGATACTCTACGCCTTAGAACCTTGTATGACAAGAATAATAAGTATTATTGTCTAATATAAACAAAGATAATTTGGTTTACAGATTTAAAAATTTAAGGAAAAAATTATTCTCAGAATACATTTCTCATAAAATTAATTGTAAATGATTTAATATGTGTAATCTAATAAAATTTTAATTTTTTATTCTTATAAGCTAAATTTTATTAAAAAATTATTTAAAAAATTTAAATTATTAAATAAAATTTACTTAAAATTTTTAAATTTATTAAATTTATTAAATTTCATCAACCATAAATCATTGGATTTAACATCTTATTTGATGCTTTATGTTTATTTTTTAATACTCATTTTGGGAGTGCTTTTTTTTTTTTCTTAACATTAGTAGTCTAAGTTGTTTTAAATGAAATTTTTATAAATGTTAATATGTTAGAATAGTTGGACCCAAAAATAAAGCTACATTCCAATGCCTAATACATCTTCTTTGGCCCGCTTTTGATGTGTTTCAGCTTCCCTGTGTTTTGTCCTAATAAGAGTACAGGAGGGAAATGAGATTCATAAAACAAATGGGTTGGTGCTTTACCACCTCTAAATCAATAGACGACATGAGAACAAACAGCAGAGCACAAAGCATGAGAGCCGAGCCCATGTATTCACGGTTCTTGATGATTAGTGTCTGAAAATCTTGTTCATATTCAAGTTTGATAAGAAAGACATTACTCGTATTTGTGTGTTCTGTAACACCATCACCATCGTCAATGGCATCATACCATTCGCATGTTACAGTACTAATTTTTAAAAGAGGGCTCTAACAGAACTTCACCTTGTGTTCTCAAGTTGCATGAGTGTAAATTGAAAGTCTCGGCAGACAGAAAGAGAAAACGATGAGCATGAGAAAGTGCCGCCGAACTCACATATCATTGAAAGCAAACAAAGAAACAGTCACAAAAATCACTTTTGTTTTGCCCTTTACTTTCTTTTTCGCCTCGCTTAGTTTGGAAGTGGCATAAGAAAACGGGCTGAAACACGTGAAAATTTATTCATGGCGAAATTTAGGTAGGATCCATAATGGCAATCAAGAAACAGTCACATATAAATCACTAACTTGCTCTAGGTCCAAAAGCATGAAAGTAACAAAATTCAGGATTGCTTCATCTCCTTAATATATATACTAAACACAGACTCGCATGCAAGCACCTTTTCCCCAACAAGTCCAGCTAGTCTATCCAATACCTACTTTACATGATGAAGAAGACATAGAGGAGACAACTAAAATATAATACAGATTCAGGTAAGGATACATTGAGCAAAATTAAATCAACAATATTACAGCAAAAATTTTACAACAGTCATTCTTACTGATATTAATATGAACATCATCGTGTAAGTAATACATGGCTCCAATCAAGTATGGAGACACAGGTACTGAGGATTGTACCTGGTTTAAGGGCCATAGGCTTTGTCCGTTACCCATCCATCATCTTACCTGCTTCATCCTGAAGTTTCAGGATTTCATGAGGGCACATTGAAGTGAAAAAGCCAAGATATGACAAAGGCAAAGACCATACATGCAAGCAGGAAATTCAGGAAGCGGTGGCCCTGCCAGAAATTTCGAGTTTCTGCAGAGGGTGCAGGTTCAGTTGGTGGTGCAATGTTGGCGTCATTTTCCTCATTCCACTGTTCTATCATCTCAACTTCCACAGTCCCAGCTATATTGCGCGCTATTGATCCACAGATTTCACAGGTTCTGTTAATTATACGAATAATCAGTATGGTAAAATCATAAAATTAAAAAAAAAAAAAAGAAAACTAGCTGAAAGGATTCAAAATTATGTTTTGATCCAAAAGGGAGGTAAAATATGGTGGTATGACAGCCTATCCATCAAGACATCCTCAGTAACACCAAATAAAATTTTTATCAATCCTCCTTAAGAATCAAAAGCCATAAGGGAAAGCTGCTTAAAATGGGGTTACAACCTAGAACCACATTTTTAATGAATACACAGTTTGCATAGTTGAGGTAAGATCTTCTGGAAAAATAAAGTTGGACATTATCTTATTGCACCATGAAACCTACCCAAAAGAACAAGAAAATTCAATTATCTAACACAAGAAAGGCATGGTCATCCTTCTTGGTACATGACCAATGATATACTGACATATAAAGAAAAGTGTTGGTTTTAAGCCATATTTTACCCAGAAAAGGATAGAGATATATGATTAACAATCAAGCGTTTCTCAGATTTTTGGCTAAAAAAGACAATTCCTAAGCTGCTTTGTATCCCAAATTCACATGAATAAATCTACACTTAAAGTATATGTCAGAATTCAAACCACGAGATCATTGAATTGCTATAATGTTGTCACACTTTTCTTTAGGATTGGCTTCTATTCTTCCCTCTTGTTTGGGTGGGGAACAATAGCAACAACAACAACAACAAACCAAGCCTTTTCCCACTAGGTGGGGTCGGCTACATGGATCAAACGACGCCATAAACTTCTATCCAAAACCAAATTTTCGGATATACCATTTAACCAAAGATCTCTTTTAATCACCTCTCCAAGTGTCCTTTTTGGTCTTCCTCTACATCTCCTCACAGGACTAAACACCATTTGGTCAACCTTTCTCACTGGTGCCTCTCGCGGTCTTCTTTGTACATGCCCAAACCACCGTAACCGGGTTTCTGTCATTTTCTCCTCAATAGGTGCCACCCCAACTCTCTTCCGAATATAATCATTTCGAATTTTGTCTTTTCTTGTATGTCCACTCATCCATCTCAACATTCTCATTTCTGCCACCCCCATTTTTTGCTCTTGTTGACCTTTCAAAGCCCAACACTCACTTCCATAAAGCATAGCTGGTCTAATAGCAGTTCGATAAAACTTCCCTTTAAGCTTGGTAGATATTTTGCGATCACAAATAACCCACGATGCGTTTCTCCATTTCATCCATCCAGCTTGGATCCTGTGGGAGACATCCCCATCAATCTCTCCATTACTTTGTAAAATGGACCCAAGGTACCGAAACTTGGACACCTGCGGTATTCTCTGCTCCCCAATTTTTATCTCCAAATCTCTGTTTTCTCGCCTCTTGCTGAATTTACACTCCATATACTCTGTTTTATTCCGACTTAAACGAAAACCCTTTGATTCCAAGGCTTCTCTCCATAATTCCACTTTACAATTCAACCCCTCTTTTGTTTCCCCTACTAAGACAATGTCATCAGCAAACAACATACATTTCAGGACTGCATCTTGGATGTGTCCAGTAAGTACATCCATCACTAAAGTGAAAAGGTATGGACTTAAGGACGACCCTTGATGCAGACCGATCCTTATGGGAAAATCTTCTGTTACCCCTCCCTGAGTCTGCACATTTGTTGTAACTCCATCATACATATCCTTTATGGCACGAATATAAGCAATACGAACACCCTTCTTTTCCAACGCTTTCCATAGGACTTCTCTTAGCACTCTGTCATAAGCTTTTTCCAAATCAATGAAGACCATATGCAAATCTTTTCCTCTACTTCGGTACCGTTCCATCAAACTTCGTAGAAGATAAATAGCCTCTGTGGTGGATCTTCCTGGCATAAAACCAAATTGGTTCTCTGATATATGAGTCTCTTTTCTTAATCTCTGTTCAATCACTCTTTCCCAAAGTTTCATAGTATGGCTCATGAGTTTAATCCCCCGGTAATTCCCACAATTTTGAATATCTCCTTTATTCTTATAAATTGGTATCAAAGTACTCTTCCTCCATTCATCTGGCATCCTCTTGGACCTTAGTATCTCATTCAATAACTTGGTAAGCCAAGAAATACCTTTCTCTCCCAAACACCTCCAAACCTCAATAGGTATGTTATCAGGACCCAAAGCCTTACCATTACCCATTTTCTTAAGTGCCTCCTTCACCTCCACTTCTCGAATTCTACGATAAAAAGCAAAATTTTGATCCTCCTCTTGAGTACTTAAACTTTCCATGTCTATATTTGTTGACTGCCCCTCATTGAAAAGCTTGTGAAAATAACTTCTCCACCTTTCTCTGATATCTCCCTCTGTTACCAAGACTTTTTCTTCTTCATCCTTAATGCATTTCACTTGATCCAAGTCTCTTGTTTTCCTTTCCCTTCCCTTAGCAAGCTTGTATATTTGCCGTTCTCCATTCTTTGTTCCCAAAGCTTGGTAAAATCCATCCAACGCTTTAGATCTTGCCTCACTAACTGCTTTCTTTGTCTCATTTCTAGCTGACCGATACTTCTTCCAATTTTCTTCCTTGTTATCAAGATGTAAAGCTTTGAAACACTCCCTCTTATATTTAATCTTCGCTTGAATATTCTCATCCCACCACCAAGATTCTTTATCTTTAGGGCCAAATCCTTTTGATTCCCCTAAGACTTCTTTAGCTACCTTTCGGATCCCATTTGCCATCTCTTCCCACATAAGGTTAGCACAATCTTGTGTCTCCCAAACTCTCTCTTCTATTAGCTTTCTCTGAAAAATCAACTGTTTTTCACCCTTTAGTTGCCACCACCTGATTCTTGGGTTTATAACTCTTCTGTTTCGCTTTTTCCGACTCTTTACTTGCATGTCAAGAACCAAAATCCTATGTTGTGTGGTCAAACTCTCCCCTGGTATAACTTTACAGTCCTTATAGATCCTTTTATCCGTATTCCGTACCAAAAAGAAATCTATTTGTGAACTTGCGGCCCCACTCCTATATGTGATTAGGTGCTCCTCCCGCTTCTTAAAACAAGTATTCGCAATCTTAAAGTCATAAGCCATTGCGAAGTCCAAAATTGATCTACCTTCTTCATTTAGTTCTCCTATACCAAAACCCCCATGAAATCCTGCATATTGCCCTGCATCCTTTCCAACATGACCGTTAAGATCTCCACCTAAGATAATCTTTTCATTGTGGGGAGTTCCTTGGACTAAACCCTCCAAATCTTCCCAAAACTTTACCTTTTCTTGTTCTTCTAGCCCCACTTGTGGTGCGTATGCACTTATGATGCTAAAAGTCTCCTGTTCCACTACCATCTTAAGGGATAAAATCCTATCCCCTATCCTTTTAACATCCACCACATTACTCTTCCAAGTCTTATCCACAATAATACCAACTCCATTCTTTGCTCTAGTCTTTCCTGTATACCAAAGCTTGAATCCTGAAGTATCCAATTCCTTAGCCTTTGCTCCAACCCATTTGGTTTCCTGCAGACACATAATGTTAACTCTCCTTCTAATCATAGTATCCACAACCTCCATAGACTTCCCAGTCAAAGTTCCAATATTCCAAGTGCCAAAACGGATCTTGTTTCCCTGAACTAACTTCTTTACCCACACCCGTCCAGTAAGATGTGAGAACCCTTGCTTATTTAACACTGCATCCGGGCGCCGATGCAGCGGCTCTAGCTCATTTGACACTGTACTCGAGCCATACAGCGCGTTACTTCTGGGTAACGACCTAGCATTAGCAATATAGTTTCGTTTGTCCATAGAAGAAAATTGGATGAAGAAATTAAGACATGTAGGAGTTTATTGATTGGCCACTAAAAGTTGTATCCTTAAAATTGTGGATCAACCATGAAGGTGAAAGGATTATAGGAATGTATAACAATGATGCATGGTTGAGGATCTTGATGCTTCAGAGTGCTTTCTCATGTGATTTCACAACTAAAGAACTTCCAAATCTAAAGGCATACAAAAGTTACTTGACACATTGTAATTATATGTCTGGAAAGAAAATATGACCTTTGCATAAAATCTTAACTAATTACATGGACAAAGTGAATCTAGAAAAGCAATGCTAAGTAAATTGGAGTCAGAACGCATAAACTTCAACTGCAAACCAAAATTATGACTTCACAACATAAGAAATTTATAAATCCTCAAGAGTATAAGCAGAGGAATTATAAGTGATCCATATTGATCCCCTAAAGGCTAACACCTCCCAAGCCGTAGATCTCTAACTAGATTTAGATGCTTAGAAACAGCACCAGTATCTACAATAACTGTAATGGAAAGTTGGAAACTACCATGACTTACAAAACTTTCTGAAATATCATTATATATATTCAAAATCTATTTTTTTGTTAATGGTATAATCTATTAGCATATTGAAGCCAATTGAGACTCCACTCATGCAACATGTTTTACTTCATAGGTATTGAATAAGCCAAAAGGTCATACAGATATATAATATGGTCAATTATAACTTAGCCAAGGACTAGAAAAGCTGAAAAGAAGCTATTTATGAAGCAAGATTTAATCAGCCTAGACAGGAGTGAGAATTTATCTTAAAGAAAAGGATACGGAGAAAACAGAAAATGAGATGACGGTACCACTGCAGGGGAAGCACTACACACGAGAAACATAAGCGGATAAATAAACATAACAAGACAAGTATCATGATCATCATTAGAGCTACATCAAGTTCTAAGATAATACCGAGTAAGCAGTAATAGGCCTTATTTTTGAGACGATACTGAGATGCATATTCAACAAGTGTCATTTAAAGGTCAGTAATTCTGGAATCTCCATAATGACAGACAAAAGGCTTATTACCTTTCGGCCTTCTAACCACAAATGAATGAGGGTTGCAAGTAAAATAAAAAGATGAAAATAAATGCCATATTGAAGCTTTACACTTGCCGGCAAATTAAGCAACAAAGTAGCGACAGGCAGTCAAAGGCCAGATGATATCACAACTGGAATAAGTATAAATTGACCCTACAGTACAATTCTCTGCTTGCACTCCATCATAAAAGCACCTGCGGTAAATAAACATACAAATGACTATATTGTTTCTGCAACTACTTATTTTAGTTAAATACCATCCAACCCTCCAACAGCAAATCTATTGATGGAACACTTCTGAAATTATATCAAACATAATTTACACCATGAATTCCTCTATCTCAGATCTGGGTTATCCAGTTGGTAGTTTCTCCCTAAGACTGGAGAACTGTATTTTAATATTTCCAACACCTCTTTTGTTTCCAGGATATACTCAAGATTTCAATTATTATATATTTGATCCTTTAATGTAGAAACTGCCCGTGTCAGTTATAGCAAAAGATAAAAAACCAGTGAAAATATTACTTCAAGAAATGCAGTTATGTCAAGAGTCTTTGGTGTGTGGCACACCTATTTCATGATTTCATTGGGGTGAATGAGATGAAAACGACCTGGCCCGTAAAATTTTGGACATGACAACTAGCATGTAGTTGACTTGGATCAATTCAACCAACATGGTTGCCAAAATCCGAATTGTTGAGAAAAAGCAGAAAAGAGGAGAAGAAAAAAGACAGAAATACGGTGAAAGATAATACGCCCAGTTGGACCAGCTAACAGGTATACTCAGGCCCTCGATACTTGGTTTGGGGAGATTAAACATTTGAGTTTCACCTTAACTTGTTTTCTAGTAATGTTAGCTCAATCCAGTATTAAATTTCTCCCAGTTCTTGCACAACAGGAATTATTTCTTGTTTACACTCCAATTCTCCAATAGTAAATCCTTTAGCCTGCATTACCCCAGGCGTTTTCGCATCATATGCTAGGCAAAACACGAAAATAAAAGGCAAGTCGAAAATGCTTCAGAATCTGTAAAAGACTATCTGCAACTAGCGCGATATTCATGATGTCACCCGAAAGTAAAGCACAACAATTAAAAAAATGGGTGCGAGCTGCAACAATAATCTAAGAATTATGCTCCCGATTACTAATCACCCAAGTTCACGACACCATGAACACTAAGTTCCACAGGTTGCTTAGAAACAGGTAAACATCAACGATTTCAAGTTAAGCTACATAAGAATCGTTTCCACGATGTACTACTTACTTGTTGCCCTTGATCTTGAACCAAGCTTCGGCACACTGTTTGTGGGCAGCAGCCAAATCGTCCTTGCAAGAACATCCCAACTCAATGGGAGTCCCAGATTCATGATTGGTCATATCCATGCTCAGATGACAAATCCTACAATCCCTCTTCACCTTAGCCAAATGTACCTTTACGTCGGACACCGCAGAGTCCAGATCCACGTCCACCGAACACTCAGATGAAGAAGATTTCCTCCCCTTTTCAGGTACTCCCACAATCTCGGGACCACAGTCATGGGACAACCTTTGCTCATCAACTGACCTGTCACTGCTGGTCACTGAAAACCCATCACCGTCACCGCCGACGGAGCTCCGTCGACCACCATTCTCGATATCAACAACGTGAGACTCGTGTGTAATCACCATTTCCAACACCCAAGTTGAGAATCTTCATGTAATGGCTCCCAGAGGCAGATATCATTAATACCCACCAAGGCTTGAATAAGAAAGTCCGAGTTTTTTAGAAGCTTAGCAGGCAACGAGAGTGATGTTAATTGTGTAAGGTATTAAGCAACGCGTTACTCTCAGGGTGGTAGGTGACCTCTCTCTGCTGAGTCCCTGACAGGACTTGAAAAGGAGAGAGAGAGAGAGAGATGAAAGAAAAATCTTATAGGAGAAACAACGCTATACAGTCTCACGGGAGAAAACTTGTCCAAAATTTCCCCCATTTTTTTCTGCTTCCATTATCTAGTAATATTTTTTTTATCGAAAATCCAGCTGTTCTCATAGTTTTTTCCCCTTTTCTCCTTAATAATTAGCAGGACAAGCCTGAAAACAGTGAATAGTGACTGGCTTAAGACTCAAGAGGGTGAGTGACTGAGTGGGGCCTGTTTTGTGTTGTTTCGGTTTTGGAAAAAGGGCGGGATAGAGAGAGAGAAGGAGGGAAAGTGTAATGCGGATCGAATTTTGATAGTAGAAAGATTATTATAAAATTAAGAAAAAATATTAATATGAAAACGAAACTGATTTATAATAAATAAAAATTACGAAAATAAAAAAAATCAGAAAATCTATTTCCGAGTAGTGCATAGTTGCTTCAACTATGGGTTACCGTATTATATGATTCATGAGGGTTAAGGAGCAGAAAATGGAAGCAGGAAGGAAAAGAAAAAGTGGTAATTAAGAAAGAATTTGGCAGAGGATGCTTATGATTGAGGCGACCTGAAAAGCTTTTTCTTTTACCACAGACACGACAGATATAAATTGTAAAAAGCAGAAAATTCTTTGTCCACTTCTCTGCTTTTTGTTTCTTTTTCTAATTCATTTTCCAATTGTCTGAACTTAACTGCTCTTCTATTATGTTTCATTCTCATATGCACCCTGATCTTCTTTTCCGGGATGTAATTCCTATTTTAGAGTTGGTGTCAATTCAGTCCCAGGACTTTGACAAAAATGTTTTATTCAATCAAGGGTGCATTGGACCTCTTAGGTGCTATGCATAACAGATAACAGTACTAGTTTCATTTTTTTTCCCTGAAAGAATGCAGGAACTGTAAGGGCCTTATGAAAAGTAAAGTATTAAGGTTATACTTAATAATAATAATAAAATTTTTAAAAAATTGTGTAAAAGTTATTATTTTTTAAAATAATTTTATATAATAATATTATTTTTATATATTTATATTTATATTGATATTTATTACTTTTTATTTATTTTTTTACATTTTTTATAATTATTTTAAATAATAATAAAATGCATCACGCATCTAGTATGACCCATAACATAATCCTGCCCAGCATAACGCTACCATTACCCATTTTATATGCACAATCAATTACATTTTGTTTTATTTTATCCATCATTCAGGTTCCGTCGATCAATCACTACTTGTGGCCAAGTTTGGCTTTCAGGTTCATAGGTTACTTTTCTAGATCGTTCGCCACGAAAACTTGCTAATTCCTATGTAGTCCCGCGGTCACTCTCGTGGGTGTATAACTTAATGTTGTGACCATGTTTTATGAGAAGGAATAATTTCTACCAAAAGTTGCATATAAAATGAAGGATAAAATATATGGAATTTTTTTATATTTTTATCTAATTTATAAATTTTTTTATATTTTTAATTATAATAATAAATATATTATATTTTAAAATTATGATAATTTTTTAATTAAAAATTATTAAAAATTTAATAAAGTATATATATTTTTATTAAAAATTAAAAATTTTTTCATAAAAATTTCTTTCTATCAAATAAAATTAGATATATTAATTTTTAAAAATAATTTTTTTAAAAATTATAAGTGTTTAAATTATATAATTATAAATAAAATTTTATTATCAAACACTTTTACTTAATTATGATTTTAATAAATAAAATTTTATTTTATTTATAAATAGATGAAAAAAATTTTAATTTTTAATTAAAGAGTAATATATTTTGTTAAAACTTAAATAATTATTTAATAAAAAAATAAATTATTATAATTTTAAAATATAAAATATTTATTATTATAATTAAAAATACAAAAAAATTTAACAATAAAATAAAATTATAAAAAAATTTCATATATTTTAACGTAAAATAAAAATCTTGAAGTACAAGAAGCCCCAATGATCCAGCTAGATTTGGGTTCCACCATTCTTGTCGTTAGATGGCATAAGGTAGAACCGCAAGTCGGTCCTGGAACTCAATCTTCCTCGGCTAAATGGATGAAGCAAGCAAACGATGAAACATATTCATGACCATTTCAGCCACTCAAAGGGTCTCCCTCTCATCCTTATCGAGTGACAAGACAGAGAGACATTGAGCCAAAACTGTTCCCATCAATTAGTGACAGAAATCTGAAACGAGGGAGCAGCATAGAACGATAAGCTGCTGCTGATATCATAAAAAGGTGTAGCACAGTGACAGGTGAAGAATTAAATTTTTTTCAATAGCATCGCTTATTTTATATAAAAAGTTAATCTTTTTTAAAACAAAAATATTTAACACTAAATAAATCTTATTTTATTAAACTTTGTCTTAATAATTTATTGAATGTCTTAATTTAATTGATAAAATTTAATAAAAATAATTTATTATTTTTAACAAATATTTATTATATGTAATAGGAGCAACACTTTCATACCCAATTTTAAAACACCCCCCCCCCCACCGGGCCCAATGTTTCTATTCTTCCGCGTTAATAAACTCCTGAAACTGACGCATTACTAATTTAACTTCCAAACAAGTTCCCTGCCAGCAAAATACAAATTAAAAACTATCATAGGGAAGGTGGAGAAATTAGCACCAAGATAGTGGTGTGCCAAAAACACCACTCAAATATAGACAAATGGACAAAATGCACAAAATGCTAAAAATAATATCTATCTTTACTGGATCAAGCTGCTACGTAAAATTTAAACATTCCGGATGTAATTCTCAAGGAAACTATCACGATCTCTTCACGTCCAGCGTCAACGAGGAAGGCCTACTCACAATATATAAATATTGCACTCCAACGTCAGATTGACTATTGCGAGACAATGTACCATCTATCCGCCCATCATAAAGCCCATCAAAGTAATATGGAAAACTACCAGAGGTGCAGGTCCGGCGTCCATCAGACTTCCGCAGGCATTGCAAAAGGTTGCCTACGCATCTGCGTTGCTAACATTTCTTGCATCCCACCCAAAAACTTGCTAGGTCCTTCCTCAAAGTGGAAGTAGTCATTCTTCATATCAAAGAAGATTATTTGTGACACAGTGGCAGCCCCTTGGGATGCTGTCATGTTTACTGCATTCTCAGTTACCCTGGCACCATGATCCTCAAGGCCACTCTTGATCCAAGCAATATTGTTCAAATCTGTAGCTATAGAGATCAATTCATCACTTGAGAAAGTGGGGGGCTCCAAATAGTCAACAAACTCAGGACCTAATACCGAATCATTAGAATGGCTTGCTTTTGAATCTGCTGCACAGCAGCTGTGACCACATTGTAATGGAACCATAGGTTCACATTCAAGATCATCAAATAGCTTGCATGTTCCTACTTCTGCTTTCGATGGTTGCACCAAGGGGCCCTGCAGTGGGAGCATCTTGGAATATGTAGACCCAGTCGTTGGCCTGCTTGATGGATTATAAACACTAAATGCACTAACACGTGCTACTGGTCTACAAAGGGTAGGATCTTCCTCAGCTTGAGCAACATTGTTTCTTCGAGGATTGACTTCATACTCTTTACTTCTATCATCCATCATGACATTTTTATCTTCTGCCGGATTGAATGAATTAAAATCCCCAACTGATAGTGTTTCTTCAGAGGATGCCTTTGTTTTCTCAAGGCTGCCTTTTTCCACTGTATCAGCACATGCTGGGACATATCTTCCCAGTTCTATACACCTTCGCTTAAGTGTAGAATTCCAGTGGTTCTTGATTCCATTATCTGTTCTGCCAGGAAGAAGCCTTGCAATTGCCGCCCATTTATTCCCATGGATTGCATGGGCTGCAACGATCATTTGATCCTCCTCTTCTGCAGAAATTTACTCTTGATGAGAATTATAAAAGACACATCTGTCACAGGATGCGAGACCAATTTGTTGATTCAATACATACAAGTTTACTCTAATTAAAAAAAATAGCATACACTGTGGCAACTCATAGGTGGCAAATGTAAGCATGACAAAGGGTTTTCCATGATCTTTTTTACCAAGTAGATACCAACTATCAAGCTTTCTGCGTCTTACCATTCAATTCATTGACCCCACAAAACTGTCACAGAGGGCCTACAAACATCCCCCCTCTCTTAAAGGGAGAGAGAGAGTATAGAGCCTTTCAAGCAGATTAATCAGGTTACTCATGTTGTTACATGTGCAAACCAAAAGAGCACTAGAAAAGATCTATTCAACCCCAGAGAAGTGCTAACCCATAATGCAACACCAAATTCAGGCAACTGTCCTTGATGATGTCATAGCGGGAAAACACCAACTTAATGTTAGTTGTCCCGATCCATATTAAATACCATTGCTTAAAATATGTCAAAACTTACAACTATTCCAGTATAAAATCTTATACCTTAGTTAGGAAGGAGGGAGGGGAAATTTTATAAAAAATTGCAAACAAAAATATAGAAAGGAAGATCTGACCTGATATTGGTAAAAATACCAAATAAGGGTATACAACAGTATAGGTGTCAATTCAAATTATATGCATAATGCCACTGAAACTAAAATAAAAAACATAAATAATTTCACCAATACAACTAGCCAGTCTCTCACCTTTAGATAGCACCCAATTTCAGTATTTCAGTTTGCCCAGAAATAAGTACCTTACTTTATAAGACTTAGCTTTAATTGATTCTAACAACTCTGGAAGAAAGGAGAAAATCATAGTTATGAACTCAAGTTCCTCAATAAAGAATCATAGGTGTTGATTCAAAGTTTTCATAGCAATTGATCGAAGATATGTCAATATCAAATTAATGATAAAGCTACAACTGTTAGGTGACAACATTCAGCCAGTTTCTGATGCTATTTTAAAAGATTCTCACTGCCTGGGCTGACTAAAGCATGGTTTCTATGAGTTGAATCAAGATACCAAAACAATGAGGACAAACACAACCAAGTGTCTGGCACACAAGGAATAAGACATTAATTTGTGCTACCACTGTGAGATGCTCTACTAAGCACTCTAGAAGCTGTACATATCTAAGTCAAAGTTGTGAGTCGAAGTTAGCTCAATAAAATACTAGACTAAAATAAAAAGAAATATATGAAATTGCTTTGACCTATGTGTATCACTAAATTGTAAGTTGGACCACTGTAATGACATAAAAGGCATTAGATATCTCCTTTTCACTCCAACAAACATTGTTCCTATTTACAAGATTCCACATTTGTTTCATCCAAAAATTAACTCATATATAGTATCAACTGAATGTATATTATCTGATAATCATTTTTGAATGTCATTCTCCATGGACCGTTCTTTTATTTTTTTTTCTCCACCAACTTCTCCTAAATGCTTAAAATGTTGATGTTCTAACTAATAATTAAGCTTGTTTAGGGAATATTAGCATTACCTTCCATAAAGTTTTTCATATATTGTCATATCAAGATCTGAAGGGTGGAAAACCACTGTTTCCATCCATAGTTCCCACTAAACTGCATAATTCCAACATCCCACCATGATTTCTTGTAATGGAACTAGACACATTATCAACAATTCCATTACAGAAAGAAGAAAAAATGGAAATTAAAACATCATCTTCCAGTTCAATTAGAAAAAAATTAGCAACAAGAAAAGAAAGGTGGAAATAAAGGTTTCAATCACAATCAAATATAAAACACCAGACAGAAACTAGAACATAAAATCTTTCCCCAGCTGACACAGGCTAAGCAAATTATATATAGTCTTTCAAGTAGGAAATCAAGCATAACTCTAAACAAATTCACAGCTATCTGCTGGATTTTGACATTAATTGTTCATTTTCCAAGTAGGAATTAGAATTATATGCCAAAGAAACTTTGCAAGTGCCAGCAACACAGCGAAGCTCTGGCATAAGAACTGTAATTCTGGGCTTCTCTCTACACCGCAAGCTCGTTTACTGCGTGCAGTGAGCTTTGTATTATATAATCGTCAGAAACCTCAATTCAAGGAATGCACACCATAACCAAGGTTAGAGAAGGGCAGGACCTTTGAGCATTCAAATTACCCAAGACTGTAATTTACTTACTTTCTCACTAAAAGCTCTAGAATAACCTAGACTACTAGGTCATACTTTTGAAATTAGTGTAATGCATTCTACAATCACCAAAAAGTAAAAGGAAAATTAAACAGTCTGCAATTCAAAGAAGATGAGATCAAGAAGTTAAAAAGTTCATATTTAAAAAAATATTTCCCAAATCGAGTCCCAATCCTCAACCGTAATTCCAGAAACATCCACTAGCAAAAACCAATACCATCGAGTGGAATAGTCAACAATTCCTCAAGAAACCATATTATCAGTTAACTACCGAACCAAACCAACAAACAGGAACTTTTGGATTGAGACGACCAAGATGAAGTAAAGTCTCAAGCATCAACCCAAAAATTAAAAAAAAAAAAACAAAGAAAACACAATCCAACCAAGTGCAGGAAAGCATTGAGAGGAATCAATACACAGATGGAGATTACCAGTGAAGGGCTTGCGTTTAACAGAAGGGTCCAGCTGATTACACCATCTCAGACGGCAAGACTTGCCAGAGCGACCGGGTATTCCTCGGGCGATCATACTCCAATTCCTGGCCCCAAAGTTGCTCACCAATCGATTGAGAACTGCGTCTTCCTCTGGGGACCAAGGCCCCTTCACTCTACTAACAGCGTTTCCATCTGCAAACCCCGACAACTCGGCTTCGCCGCCGAGGGGTTCCGAGTCAGCGCCAGCGCCAAGTTCCGAGTCGGGGACGTCATCGTTGGCGGGTTCGCCGGAGGGAGAACCAATTCGGTGTTTTTGGGTCATGGCGGTTTGGGTTGCAGAAAGTGTCAGTTTTGTATTTTATGAGATATGCGTGCCTTTCTCGCTCAAGAGCTTGTCTCCGTAAGACAAAACTGGAAGTGTGTACCTGCCCGCCAAGTGCAATTGGCCACAACCCACGCAGCGTGGGGCAAATGTCCGGAGGAAATTGGCTGCCAGCGCGACGGTCAATGCGAAACGACGTTGTTTCAAATGTGAAAAGAGGGCGCCCGTTTCAGAAGTTAAAGCGATGATTCAACTGTTGACTACTGCGACTCACTTTTCACATCAAAACTCATCAAGATTATCCCTTGCAAGAACATAAAAGAGAAATGTTTCTATGCTAACATTATGAGGAAGTGAATCAGATGAGTACATATAAATAACAGGGCTCCATGTAATGTGTATATAGTTATTACAAATTTTTAACTTTTATTATTAAAGTGTATATAAATTTTTACTAATATTTAAAATCTGAGTTATATAAAAGTTCTGTTATATTTATATTTTTAGAGTTATGTATTAAATTATGTATAGTAATAAATAAATAAATTGTATTAATAATTTTATAATCTTATTTAAATTTAAAAATAACATATTATATATTTTATAAAATGATGTAAAAATATATACTATTTTTAATGTAAATATATTATTTTTTGTTATGTAATTATAATTTTTTCCTATCATAATAATTCTATTAATTTATTATCTTTTAAGTAACTAAAAAAAAGTCTCACCATGCTGGATCACCTTTTTTTATTATATTCAATCACATATATGTAAGCTAAATTATTTATTTTAAAAAACACGATGAATTACAAAAAGACTGAAAAAAAAATAACATAACAACCCCCAAAAAAAAAATCATTTACCTAGATTTTTTTGGGTAAAACATTGGGCTAATATCTAACAGATCAAGAGAATGACAGAATTTTTATTGGGCTTTTATGAACTTTTTGGAAGTGTCTGATATGAGGCCGTCAAAAAAGGGCTATGAGGTCCAAATAATATTCTGGCTTCCAAACTTAAGGTTTTCTTTTTCTTTTTTTTTTCTTAAAAAGGAAAAGGTGTAAGGCCTGGCTTCTAAGTTGTGATGATCTAGGAAAGCTTACTTCTCACAAAATGCAAGGACCAAAATTTTGCAAATTTTAATTTAAATTGTTAATTTTTAAAATTTTTAATTTAATTTATAAAATAATAAATTTAATCATTCAAATACTTTAAAGTGAATATTTAATAAAAGAGTATGAATTATAGTGTATGAATTTAGGAAAACTTCTCACGAAATGCTGTATTAATTATAGTCTCCCACTGCCTCCTTTGGTTAATGAGGAGAAGTGAGGGTCTTGAATGATATGTGGGTGTTGGAAGTCCACTGGCCCACAAAAAGATTTCAACTGGATGCTATCTATCTTGTCTTGGCCCAGATAAGATGTCTCTCTCTCTCTCTCTCTCTCTCTCTAGCTCTTCGGACTTCAGATGCACCACTTTGGCTAAGGATAATTCTCCTTCTACACTCAAAATTATCACATAATTTACAATATCGACAGAAGTTGCATTCCAAACCATTTCGTCCTAGAGGTTCAATGGTGGGGCTGTCTGAACAAATTGGTTTATCTCAACCCGTTATCAAACAAGAATGGGGCAAGTTGGCCCACTATAATAACAGGTTAAAACTCAAACCCACTCCATCCTATGTTGGGAAATAGGTTAAGTATGCCAACCTACTAAACTATTTTTAGGAAAGATGTATGCTTTAAAAAAAATAAGAAAAATAACATGAAATTAATTTAAATTAATTATACAAATTCTTAAAATAAAGATAGACCTATCACACCATGCCACAAATTCTGTCATAATATATGAGATGCATATTTTAACACATAATCAAAGATTATAATAACCAAACTTATGTGAACATAAACCAACTAATATTATCTAGTGAACCAAAAAAAAAAAAAAAAAGCTTTTGTTTTTCCTGTTTCGAATGATCACTATGCAGTTTGCCACTATTTATAGAATAGATGGAATTGAAACCAACCACCATAAGCTATTCACATACAGCACTCAATATAAAATTTTCAGTTTCTTATGTTCCAATCTTCTACTATAGAAAAAGTCTCTTATGTTTAGTGAGTTAGATATCTCTCCAAATTTTACACTGAGATAACTACAATAACAGGTAATAAAATAAAAATTGCTTCAATCATAGGCTATTTTAAATTAAAAAAAGCCAACATCAATTAATACTTGGATCAAAACCTAACGGGTTAGCCCGTCCCTAACTAGAACTAATCTGTGAATTAAGTAAGGGCGGGCCAAAATACCCACTTTTAAATATGGACTAATGATACATAACTCTAGTTCATCTTTTATTTTTTTTAGTAACAAAGGAATCTTAACTAGGCTATAATAAGGGAAACGGGGAGGGAATTAAACCTGTCCACAGATTCAGGAAAGGGCAACATGAATGCCAGGTGAGCTGAAACTCACCAGCACTCCAGTTCATCTTTTAAATGGCATGGGTACATAACTTGTCAAATTAAACCCACAAAAATGATTTTTACACTAATTCATGTTATTTATGTATAAATATCGCTGCTTTGTTTGGCCATGCCCACTGCCATTGCCATATTTGGCCATGCCCATACCAATAACCAACTCACTAAATTTTCCTTCCTTGCCAAATTAACATATGAAGTCTTTTTCAAATTTGTTTTCTTTGAAAAGCTAAAGAGGGACCAAAACGGCAAAGAAAGGAATTTGCTTTGGATCATTACCATCAATGAAGGAGCAGGGTGACAAACTTTAAAAACAGATGAGCTTGCTTTGCAACCAACCAAAGTGCATGGACCCTGGTGAATTCCCAAAAAATGCAAGCTCTCGAAGAGGACCACATGAGAAAGTAGGTGCGCCATTGCTGATTGGGCCATTTCCCATTTCAAAACAGACACAAGTGCCACCCCATTTCATTTCTTATGGTGATTTGGGCATGGAATTTTGTTATACAAGATCTCATTGAAGTGACTAGGATTTGCACAAGCGTAAGCTAAATGAATCTATAGTGCTCCTATACAGCCAAGTTTTTCTGTGTTACTGTTGTGATTGTAATAATTTATACTTATGTATATATGTAATAGTGAATAATGTAAGAAACAATATATTAATTCATGTTACAATCAAGAATAATGATATGTAAATATTTTTTCATATCTTGTACACAGAATGTGGCGGTATTTAAATTTAACCAAATCCGTTAGAGTTGATTTCAAATAAGGTCAATTAAAATTAAGGTTAATTTCAATTGTTGGTCCTATCATTTTTCTCAAAGTGCAACTTAATTTGATTCGTGTAATTTAAAAACATATAAAAGAATACTAAAGTTGCATAACAATTATGGATTAGTCCCCGCCCTTAGATTCTGGCTTCACTCCACCAATCCTTAACGTTTGTAGGTTCCTAAAATTTTTCACTCTTTTACTCGAAACCTCAAATTCAAATTCCCAAATCTCAAATTTAAAATTAACCACAAATCTGAGACCTCCAATCCCAATTCTAGTTTATAAGTTTGGACTTTAGAGTTTGAAATTTAGGATTTCAAGTTCAGTGTTTTAACTTTGGGGTTTGATATTTTAAATTTGGGGTTTGGGATTATGTATTTCAAATTTAAGATTTGAGATTTGATTTGGTATTTTAAGTTTCAGATTTCATGCTTGGAGATGAATTGTAAGGATTGAATTTAAAAGAATAAGAAACTATAAGGACCTATAAATGTTCAGAATAATTAATGGAGCTATAGGCTAGCAAATTAATGACGGTGGGGACAAATCCATAAATGTTATACAATTTTAAGAATTGTTTTACACGTTTACAGAAATTAAATTGTACGTTTGGGAAAACTATAAGGACATTAATTTAAGTTAAATTTAAATTCCTACAACATAACAGTTTATGCACAAGTTGTGTAAAAAAGATTGTGTCAATATCATTATTCTACATTTGGGGCGTGCGTAATCAATTTATTTACGAATCCTTCAACTAAATTTATGCAGTTATGAGCATTAAAACACATAATACAAATAATTGCCACAGAAGAAATCAGAAAGTTAGAGGAAAAAATTATGTTAGCTTGAAATTGATAAAAGAGCCACCTCACGTAGTAAATACATATATATTAAAGCAAGAGGCAACGGTTCAATCTGATCGATGGAATGGGAGCGTATTCTTTGAGTACTTTTTCTGAAAGTGGACAACTTTGAAGTTTGTTACGGTCAGTTGATTGTGACTCATTTATCATCAGAGAGATTCCCCAAAACGCCTCAAATTAGAGAGATATAAATTAGGAATCTAAGCCCACCATGTTTGAATGAAAAGGCTAAGGTTTAATAGCTAGTAACTTAATTAGTGAATGTAAGGTTCCCAAATTATATTGCTCACTTAAAAAATTGGATCTTTTTGGTGTGAAGCTTCGTTAATGATAAGATTGATGATGAGCACCAAATGCCCACACACACACACACACAGATATATATATATATATATATATATATATATATATATATATCTGTGTGTATATATCTAGGTCAGCCTATTCAAGCCGAAAGCATATGAGCTACAGCCTACAATAGAAAGACGGTTGCCCAACATATTTAAATCTATAAAGGGATCCAATGTGACACCCACATTGTCATAAAGTAGTTAATTTAAGTTGCACATTTAGAAGAAGAAAGGGAAAAGAAGAGAAAAAAGAGAGAAATAGCAAAAAAGGGAAAAGAAGAGAAACAAATCAAAGTTTATTTCTATATGTGAGCGCTTGTAAGATAGCAATGTTTTTAGTTGTCATCTATGTGAGGCCAACTGCACACAAATATTCAACTTGCACGCGTAATAATATATATAATCTATATTTTACATATTTATATAAGTTTATCAGGCTTGTTGGTTAGCTTCATTCTTGCCTGTTGCTCCATCGATCTGTTTGTTTTTTTCTTTGAGCACCTTATTGCTGCTACAGGTGAAGGAGGGCTCGGACTCTGTGCGAGGCGTGAGCGCACTGGTATGTATGTATAATGCATCTGTAAAATGTGTGCAAAGCAATATATCTGCTACCTGATCTAAAATAAAAGACAGTGATGGAGTTGTTAAGAGTGTGCATGTGAGGGGTCCGGAACCCTAATTCCTGTGGAGACAGTACATGTCCCACGTCCCAGATTGAAAGTGGTAAACTTTGATACCAAACTAATTTGGGTGGGGTAGAGCTGAAGTGGGGTACATAGGAGGATAGGTGGTGTCAGCACTAATTGAATTGTCCTTTGTGAGAGTCCCTAGCTCCTTATTGAGTCCATGTGACCTTCGAGAATCCATGTGCTTGTGAGAAAAGCAACAGCTTTGTAGTTTGTAGTGTTGAAGCTTCAAACCTTCACATGTAAAGAAATCCTCAAACTCAAACTTCCCTACTCATAATTCCATGCTATAGTTATTAGTATGTGATGTCTCACTCTATCTTCCATAATATAGGCTCAATCCAATGCTCCTTACTCCAGCAGGATCATGTTGAAATTACATATTCGCTCTCTTCAATTCGCATTTTCCCTTTGATTCTTATCTTTTTCTTTCATTTCTTTTTCTGTCAGAAAGATTTACAGCGGCAACTGTGGTCCATGGCTTTCGGACATTCAATAAAGATATAGAAGTAAGGTGGTTAGCCACAGCCACTGATGGACCACAAAACAATTCCTTTAAATTGAGTTACTTGCCGTACGGGAGAGAAAGCGAATTAATATGAGGTCCGCATACATCCAGTTCTCGGAGAGGAAATTTCGATCCATATGGAAACCCTTTAAGCTCCCATATTCAATTATGATGGCCACGTTCTTGCAATGCTTAGGCACAAAAAGTTTTCAAGCTTACCTTGTCGAACTTGTATTGTTCTTGCACAAAATTCATGTTTCCACATTCTTTTCTTTCTATCACTTGAGAATATAATTGAATGAGATCAGTTGGGCTTGATAGAATCCAAAAGTTGTAATATTATACTGAAAACTTAATAATTTTAAAACTTTAAACTAAAAAAAAAACACAACTTGAAATGAAAGTAATAGGGAGATTGTCACGGTCAAAATCTCTGCAAGGGAAAATCATACCAAAAGAGGAACAGTGAGTGAGAGTAGGCACCAAGGGAAATTGCAGTGTGGTGCAGTGGATGGTTTACAAGAGCTGGGTGGGAGTAACATTTGTGTCCTTCAAATACGAGACAAATATTCGTCACACCTCCGAGCTGAACCAAGAAACCGTACAACTTTCAAATCACATCAGGGACGACAGTATCGTCGTAAATTTACCCCATTACGGGCACTTCGCTGGTATGCGTGTGTGAGAGAGAGAGAGTAAAATGTTGGTGCGGTGGTAGGGTCTATTGAGCACCACAAATGGGTACGTACAGTCCACACTGTGTGGATGGGTCACTTTTGCTTCATTAGTGTGGACAAGATCTAGCACCATCCATCATAATCTGGAGCCGTCAACTGATAATTACAAGCATATAAGACTTCTGGTTCTGGGTTGGCCCACGCATGGGACGGCTCAGATGCCTTCGTCTTTGGAACGCTCTTCTTCTTTCCCACTACCATCATCATTCTCTCTCATTCCCAGTACTCACTTTTGTACATTTATTTTAAGGGGGTATTATAGGTGCAAATTTACTATATTCGTAGTGCACGATGACGTATATATATTGTTGAATCCCACGTCCAAAGCTCGCAATCATTAGTATATATGATGTAGCTACTCTTGTCTAATAACAACTTAGAAAAGAAAATGACTAAAAGGGAACTAGGCAAGTAAGAAAATAGTTAACTTTATTCACTCTGTAAGAAAAAGTTCATCTGACAATGGGGTGGTATCCTATTTATTAGGGTACCAATCGGTAATTATGAGGAAAAGTTTATATTCCAGAAACTCTTACGTCAATCTTTCCCATCTCATTTACGGACTTTTCCTCTGGTTTTAGGCAGTGTGTTGATAGAAAGACTTTAAAGTAAAGATAACTTTCTCTAAGTTTAAGATTATTTCATGCTTAGAGATGTCAATTGGATTCATCCAACCAGCTCACCTAACCCCTCTTAAAGGGTCGAGTGGATTTACACTTTTTTAACTGTGAAAAATATAGGCCAACTAGATCCATTCCATTTAATTTGAGGATCATAGCAAAATAGAGAGGGATGGATAAAATTAGTTGATGTATTTACATATAAAAATATATTAATTCATCAAACTAACCAGCCTTACCCTATTTAATTGTGGGTTGGAATGAGTTAACCTACTTTAACATCTTTATTCATGTCTAGTTTGTGCCCACAAGACTAAACCAAAAAAAGAAAAAAAAAATTGATTGCCAAATAATTTCAAATTACTCAAAAAAAAAAAATAGTTCATCTTCATTCACTGTATACTAATGGAGGAATTCAAATTTTATATCTTTCGATTTAACATTAAATTGTATTCTAACTAAACGAAAGCTATGGCCTATCATTTTTAGTTATTATTGATTTAACATATCTTTTATGGATTTATATGAAAATATTACTGTAAATTCTAAAAATAGGCGTACAATGAAAATGTACGTATAATTGATATAAGATTAATATTGATGTTGTTTTCAGTTATTGATGACAAAATCAATGAAATTTAAGATGCCTTTTTAATTGTTTTGATTGCCTCCGTCAACATACAGATAAAAGAATTTAACCTCCAAATTAGGTTGAAGATGCAAATAAATTGATCACCACTAGTTTAGAGATTAATATGTCGTTAACCCTAGATGTGGTCTGGTATTTGGGAGTTTGAGTAGTTAGCTAGATGTCGTAAATTCAAATCTTTATGTCAATATGCACACAAAAAAAGCTTACTATGTAGTTTTCATTATGTTCTAATTAATTTAGAACTTCTAGACCATTTTAGGTTTGGAATCTATACTGTCACTAGCTATTACATTAAATTCCAGAGATATTATATTACTTACCAAGTTATCAAGTTATGATAGTGACTTTTGTTTACAATTTATTACATAAAGCAATTAAGTCTGTAGAATTAGAGGACACACTTGATTAGCTAAGGTACTTTTTTTCTTATTTTTCACATGAATTCGTTAATTATTATCTTCAAATTTTTACCTTAACTCTACATTCTTTACCACTAATAGATATATTATAATCTGAGATGCCAAATGTTAAGTCATTCTTGGATTTAAAATGGGTTTATATATATATATATATATGTATATATGAGCAAATAAACATATTTCTTGCACGAATTTAGATCTTTTAATTTTTTTTATTTTTTAAATCTAACAATTTTTTTTGAATCTTTTCTTAAAATTTAATATATGAAACTTATTTTTTTTTCTTTCTCTCTTTCACTCTCTCCTACCTTTATGGTAGGAGATCTGGATCCTCTCTTATGCAATGATCTTCTGTATTTAATCATTTAATTAACAAAAATTATGTGAAAAATTAAGTTTTTGTTTCTTATATCAAAAATTTTATTTCAATATATATGATAAAAATGTTCACAGATATATAAGTTAAGTGCTTAATTAACTATGTTTTGATGAAATATTATGTTAGAATTACTTGGGTTAATACTTAACGTACTTAAAAGAAGAGGAGTGTAATTAATATTTTGAAAAGCTAGAATCACTTGAGTTAATATTTACTTAACGCACTTAAAAGAAGAAGAGTGTAATTAATATTTTGAAAACTTTGTAGTTGAATGCTATTACATTAAACTTCAAAAGCAAGAAATGTAATTTACTCTCTATTATTTCTTCTTTCTTTGGACCATATATTTCACGGGTAATTCTCTTCCCATAATCCTTTTGTTACAAAATTTTCACACCTCTCACCCCATAGCTATTTATTGACTGTGTAAGAGACCCACACCACTAATCAATAGGTGTTGTGCGGGGATTTTGTTATAAAAAGGGTGTGGGAGTAGCATGCCTCATGCTTCATAATTCATATATTGATAAAGTCCGGTCTGAGATTGCGTTGAGGAGTTCTAAACGTACATTTGGAGCTCCAAAATCAATTCTCACAATATTCTTCTAAATCGATTTTGTAATAACATATCCAAATAAAACATAAATTAATTCTTATAGAATTAATTTTTTCAGCATCAATTCTCCTAAAATTAATTTTATTCAACCAATTCTACTCATAGTTACTTTAAATAGGTGTTACTTTATTCAGATTATTAAATTTATTAGGTTTTACATATTGAATTATAAGACTTAACTAATCTAATAATTCTTGCATAATGTGTAAACATTTTATTCCCAACCATGTGTGGAAATATCTTTTCTCATATTGATATAAAGGACAAGAGATTTGAAAATGGAGAAAATATGGGAAACCTAATCTTCAGACAAGACCCACCTTGATGTCATATTTTTCTATTTATGTAGCAGATTTGCATGTCTATTCCGATATTACAAATGAAGTTTGATAGCTGCCACAAACAACTGGATGATCATACAAATTATATGAAAATCATGCTAGGAGTATTTAGAAAACAGTAATGAAGAAAATCTGCGATCGACTTGTATGACGAAAATACACTTTTTCACGTGAAGATTTTGCCAATTTGAACTCTTATTCGTTTTATTGTTTGCTCATATAAAGATACGGAAATATGATCGTCAAGCTTTAGTGAAGATTGACAAGCACTTACTACCTGTGGCATCTCTGTGCGTGGCTAGCTGTAATTAAAGAAATTCGTATTTCTTTCTCAAAATAGATCCAATCATGTGGGAAGATTTACATTATGTAGAGAAAAAAAGGAAGAAACAAAAGATATGCAATTGCAAGGAGACAGCCAAAATTAATACCTGTTCGTTGGTGTCTATCCATGTGCGAATCTAATGGCTTGGAAGAAAACAGATGCCCCTCATTGAATGGGAAAAATCTAAGAAAAGTTTCCAGATATGTTACTGATTAAGTGGTTTGAATTGCTTCTCTGGCTACGCTAAACTCCCAAATTTGCAATCCTCTTAAAAATATTTAAAAGCAGCATATTAGTTGGAGCTTATTTTGTGGTAGAGCAGAGATATTGAAGAATTTAGAGAAAGGAAGAGGCATCTAAAGACAAGAATCATGAAGATGAAAAAGGGCTTAACACGATTCTTGGATATGGACGTCTGCGTGCTTAGGCACCGTTATTTATTTAGACCTTCTATTAATTTGTTTATATGCTCTGCAATAGAGAGTTTTTTGCATGTGACTTGCTGCGTTAATATTGACCAGATCGTGTAACTCATGAGAAGCCTGTTTGGCGCTAAGTTTTGCTTTGCAGGTTGCAGAAATTGTGTTGTGAGTTTGGTCCAGGTATCGGAGCAACAGAGAAGCTTGCTAGGGGATCTGGTAAAACTCGTGTGCTTTGCCAAACCGCAGGTAAGACAAGGTGCCGTCAAGAATACTTATATGACTAATTTAGAGAAGTTAGATGATGTGAAAAACACTCTTTTATCCCATAAGAAAAACCCCATGTGTAGCTAGCAGATGATGTATTGATATTCAGTTATCATTTTGAGGCTTTGCCCTTTAAAATCTTTAGATTCTAATTTAGGACCTCAAGTGTATGTTAATAAATTAGCTTGTCATTTATTTTATTACAAAAAGTCTCCAAATGTGATATCTTAAAGAACTAGACATAAGTTAATTAGGGGTTTAGAGGAATTAATATATCTATATATATATATTGTCTAGTATCTCATACTTTTTTTTTTTTTTAATGATCTCTCTGTATTTTCTTCATATCTTGGTCAGAAAACATGATTATAGAGTAACTTTCAAGCGGCTTTGAGATACTAGTTTCATTTTGTGCTTGCCTTTTTTTTTTTTGGTCTTAATATTACTTTATTTTTATATAATTTGTTCCGATAATGTTCGATTGTTGTGCACAAATTAACAATTTATTTGCATGCTTTTATCCGTTCTAATCTTTATCATCTACTGAAAACATTTTGTAAAGTTCTATACTGTTTTATTCATGTACGTAATCACGACAAGATCTCAGTTTTGTACAAAAAAAGCATTTTTCAAGTTCACAAAACACACACACTCTTAAGATCAAGTTGCCAAAAAAAAAAAAAAAAAAATCAATTAGCTGAAATCACAGTACTTACTGAAAACTCCACTTGGAATATTTCCAAACCTTTTTATGCGTCAAAGGGGCTGGGTTGAGTTGAAAATGATAAATGAACCCTCATCTTCTGGAACAATGCCTTGAGACAGTGTGTGTGTGTGTGTGTGTATATATATATATATATATATATATATATGATTTTATCAATCTGATACTAATTTTAATATTTTCACTTAATCATCATAACAAAATTTAAATAATCAAAATTATTAAATTTTATATACTAAATTATGATACTTAAAAATTCACATATAAAGTATGAGTCATCTATGAGAATAAAAGATGAGAACATCTTTATTCTAAGATATAGGTCTTATAGGCATAGTCTATTTATTTTGATAAATTAAAACTCATAAAAATTTTACTTAAAATAATTGCATCATTAAATTTACAAGATTTACAGATTAAAGTATAAGATCTAATAAATTTAGTACTCTATAATCAATTTAATGAGGTTTTGTGGGATATGTATGTGTGTATCTAAATTCTAATTCCAACTTTTCAGTTACATGTATATAATAGAAGCACGACAATAATACTCTTTTTGGGTGAAGCAATGTGATTTTTTCATACCACTATTAGGTGAAAGACTAATTTTTATTAATATTTAGAGGTAAAATAGTTTTACCTCTTCCAATAAAAATAACTTCTAAAATTCAAAGCATTATAGTTGTTGAAACATGATTATAGTACTTTGAAATATATTCAAAGTAATTTACAAAAAAAAAAAAGGAAATATCAGCAAAATGTTGATGATCTAATGAGGTATCCACAACTTATATTATCAAAATGTTTGAAGAAAATTTGAATATAAGAAAATTGATGGTTTACATTTGAGTACTTTATAAACAATATCAGCACTTGATAATATTCTAAAATACCCACCACCAAATAAAAAAAAAAATTCAATTAGCGGCGAGATATAACAAAACCTATATTAATTAATGTGATGCATCTTTGACCAAGCCTAAGATAATCCACCCAATGCACATAGCTTGGATTTGGTTGAGATCATGCTTTATATTTTTTTCATTTTCAGGTCAGTCATATGATCATTCATATCATTGATAAAGTTTTGGTTACGTATAAAATAATAATGTGTGCTATAATGTATACCTTCTGAAACAAGTATTAATTGAGTTTGGTGTGTTTGAGTGGGAACATAGATTGGACCACAAGCCTTCAATTTAAATTAAAGGCGAAAAATTACTAGGACCCAAAAATTTATACGTTGCTTCCCAACTAGCTGAGAATTTCCAATAATGGATAGCTGACCCACTGTTGGGTAAAATTTCTCTCCATGTGTCTCGATTGCTAGGGAATGGGGTCTACATCCAAATAACAGCAATATTTGTACCATATAATTATTATCATTAAAATTTCACAAAATTAATATAAAATGTTAGAATTATTATTTTTCACATATTAAATTATAAAAATTTAAAAATATTAATGATTTAAAAATTTTAAATATAATTTTTATGAATTTTATTTAACCAAATAAATATCTTTCGTGAAAAGCATTTCCGGATGATTTGGCAAATGAAAAAATATATATTTATATATAAATTACTGTAGAAATTCGAATAAAAGAAAAAGAAAATCAAGGGAGAGTCTGTCCTTATTAGTTTAAGCACTTGCTCTCTTTCTCACTGAGAGAAGGCTCTTCCTCAAACCCACTTTCCTTCACACACCAGACAGACACCCATAGAGATAGGGAGAAAGAAGAGGAGAGAGGGCTGTGAACAAATTAAGAAGATGAGGTTTGGTTATTTTACTGCAACTGGAGGAGGCATCCAAAGGGATCGCATTGATCCCAAATCTCATGCCTTAAATCTCTGTCTACTTTCTCTTTCCCTTCCCTCAAATTGGGATCATGCTATCCCTTTGGATTCCTCCTTTGGTGGCTTCTAATATGGGTGATGGTGGAAAGCCCTCTAATTTCCGCTTCAGAGTTCAGAAACCTTCAGATACGTCGCTGCCCAGTTCAACTCACAGCAACAGCATTCTGTAGCTCAAAGAAAATGACATAGTTCCTGTAAGTCCATATTATCTTATCAACCCTTCTTGCGTCTTCCCCAGCTCTCTCTTTAATCTTGCTTCTTGTGTCTTCCCCAATTTTTTTTCTCCTGTTTCAGACAATAAATTTTTGCAACCTCAATTATTAGCAATAGCTAGCCCTTATGCTTATGACATATATATTTAGAGTTTACCAGAAATCATTGATAAATTATCTGTAACAAGAAATGGCCTGGTGTTTTACCTCATTCTTCATATCTGCTAATTATAGCATGGTGGAAATTCAGGTTCATCCCATCTTGAGTTTCTTACACATCCATCAGATCCATTTCTCTGGTCTGACCCTTGCAGTAGTAAAGTAATTATTCTTCAATAAAGTTGAATCTCAGGTCGATCTTTATGCTTTTCATCCTACATAGCTACCATTTTACCAAGGTAGATTTCCATGAATGTCAGATATATGTGTCAGTGTATGTGTGTATATATACAGTACATAAAACATATGTTTCAGACTGAGGTCACTCTTCAAAACTGGAGACCGAAGATATTACCATAAATTGCTACATGCAAGTAAATGATAGCCTTCACTAGGTGAAGTAGATGAAAAAAGATACTCCTACCCATTTATTTCCATGAAAATAGTCATGATGAGCAATTAGCTACTTCTCTTGTAAGCATTATGTGAAAATAAGTGTGTGGGAATCGCAATATATATACGGAGATTATTTTATAGTTTGAATGTTAAGGGCTTAATTAAGGGCCATTCTCCTCTATAAATATTTCTAATGCTATGCACCTTTAATTGACCTTACATTGAAAAATAACTTTGGTCAAACAAGGCTGATTTGCACAAATCTTTCAAGAATTAAGTACTATTAATTATATAAGTTAAATATCCATCTCAATCAACAAGAATGGTACTTTTTTTATGGGTTAGATTAGAAAAGAAGAAACAGGTATAATATTTTTGCAGATGCTAGAAATGCGCATATTCTGGCTTTTCACAATTTGAGAATGAATGCCACTGTGTAGCAAAACAAAATCATGATTAAGTGCAACAAGAAAGTGGGAGCAAGCTAGTTTGCAATCAGTACTGCTGCGAATGAAACAGTGTACCAACCAAGTGATAGAGGGGACAATAATTCTAAACAATATTTGTGCTCGGTGAAATGAGGATCTACCACATTTTGGAAGCTTTTGATCATTACCTAAATGCAACAAATTGATTTCAACTTTTAATAAAGTATCTTTTTTGTTTTCATTGAAAGTGATCATTTTGAGCACAACAAACATCTAACTGGACAAAAATATGTATATGGCACTTATAGTTTTCTGGCCACACTTCAGTTGTTATGTTGACATATATGATGATCTCAGCTGAAGCAAGCAGTTCCATTGTTATGAATACTAAAATTGAATAGGCTTCTTCATGGTTACACAGGAAATGTGGTGGACCTGAGTCAATTGTACTCCAACAACACATGCTTTTATGGACTTTAGTTAGAATCCAAGGCAGTGAAAGTTGTTGTTTAAACACTTCTTTATAACACTTTGGGTCTCACATTGAGTCTTCCGAAGGTATGGAATCATACAACATGTGCCGAGACTTTAAAATAAAAGCCTATAAAAACATTACTCTATTTTTGAAAGCAAAGGCTCTTTTTTCTTATTTGCCTCTTACAGCTCGTAGCACATGACCCCAACATTCTAAATATAAACCCATGCCTTCCTCATCATATCCCTTTTGTCACATGGCCCCAACCTTCTCAAATCTACCTCCCATTTCTTCTTTCCTCCTCTCCCCCCCCCCCCCCCCCCCCCGGGGGAAAAAAAACAAAAAAAAACAACTTTCTTTAGTCAAGGAATGAGCTTTATCAGGTGCCCGAAATGGTAAAAGAATATTAGACTAATATATACAATTTAGGAAAAGATCACTATGGCACACACGGGCATGCAAATTTGGATCATGTATTAATTTCTTTTTTTAATTTTAGTAATTTTATCTCTATCTCTCTCTATTTTATATATATATTTAAATTCAATACATGGATCTTACTATTTTCTTATTGACTTTACAATTTTCTAAAAAATATTTCTATCTCACACCAGTTTCACTCATACATGGTGATCTCCAACTGCAAGGAAACCCAATCCCAGGCATGCACATTATGTAGAGCTCTCTCTCTCTCTCTTTGCATTCTATCAGCTATGGCTATCTACCTTCGGCAACGAATAGAAAGCCAGGTCTAAGTTCAAAGGTTAATGGGTCGTCTACTGGGATTGCATGCGCTTTAGACTCTAATAATATGCAAAACCAATAAAAGTAGTAAACCTTCTCAAATGGAAGTTATACAAGTTTAAATACTGATTCATAAGAAGGATGCCAACAAAGTCAATCATAAAATAACAGACAAACACCTTGAAATTTTATTAAGAGAAACTTCTAGGCAATAGATAATCTTAATTGGTTCATCATTTTTTCTTTAAAAAAAAAAAGTGATTATTGTGCTAGCTAATGAAAATCAAAGATGTTATATATGATAGAGCTTTGTTATGCTTGATAATTAAAATATTGAAAATGAAATTTTTTTAAAAAAAGAAACAAGCAGAGTGGAACACATTGATTACAATAGATTTTGGTCTGTAAAACTAATTAGAAGTTGGGAAAATGACCACAACAATTGCTAAAGCGGAAAATGCGTGGTTTTGCTGTGATCGTTTTCATTAAATTAATTATGGAGTAGCATGGACTTCAAATTTCAAATGAAATGATATTGAATTGAAAATGCATAAGAATATGGGGACCTAGGCTCAAGAGCAAGAATTTTTGGACACGAAGAGTGTACAAATTGTCTTCAAATGTGAAATATGTAGTTCAATTGTCCCCCGTTTGGACTACACAAGCTTTAAGAAGAAGACACAAGGTGCCAAAAGCAAAGACCAGATTTTTCTTGAGGAAAAATATTTTATTTATAGTACATGTTTATGCTTAGAAGAGATTAGGTGAACCTGGGTTGGGGCCCCAAACCCCCTGACCTG
Source organism: Dicorynia guianensis (assembly GCA_037013595.1). NCBI lineage: Eukaryota > Viridiplantae > Streptophyta > Magnoliopsida > Fabales > Fabaceae > Dicorynia > Dicorynia guianensis. The sequence goes on along the minus strand of JASUAB010000002.1, from coordinate 13,184,794 downwards.
TCTCCACATTCAAACCATTCCTTCAATTTCTTCTCATTCTTTAGTATTGCACTTACTTGAAACATGAATTACAGCCATAAACTGTGGATCTAAGGATTTGATTTTGTTTCCCTTATCAGCAGGATTGAGATGTGTAAGGCATATATGTTATTTATTATACTGTTTCTGCAGTCTCTTGATTAAAAATAATTGGAAGTAGCTAGCTAGCTAGTATGAAAGCATTGCCAATACTGTTGTTGACAGGAAATGACATTGTTGTGGTCACCCTCAATAGTTCTATTGCGCCATAATTAACACATGCAATTATGTATTGTCTATTGTAAGACTTGAAAAATAGAAAAATTTAACAATTACAAAAATTTTGTGCCGCTAAGAGTATTTAATTACTAGTGAGTTATTTAGGTAATTTTTATAAAAGTCTTTCTATTTTTATAAACTAAAATTTTACTCAAAAATTTAAATTATTAAATTTATTAAATCTTACAACAAATTTAGTAACTTACTTTATGTTTGTTACCTACCAAATACAATGATCTTGCATTAATAATCAAAGTAAAAACAAAAGGTTGTATAGCCTCTTCAAATTACTATGTTATATTTCTTCTATGTCAAATATTTCATATGCAAAATTTTAGTAGTGGCGAATTCATTTTTCATGTTTCTGATGAGATTTCATGTCCAATTTATTGATTTTTTAATACTCCTTAAGATTTACCCTTCGTGGTGTTAACTTAGTTCCCAGCTTGACTGCTTCAACAAGGAAGGAGATGTACATGATATATATTAGGACAGAAAGGAAAAACGCATAACAATCGATTTAGGAGATTATGGCAAATATATTTCATACTAGAAAACGAAGCTGTTTTTTTTTATCGTATCATTTATTACTAGATTATAATTTTTTTTATATTAATTGCATTTCCATGAACAAATAAGAAGATAGTCACTTTAATTTGGTTCATTTTTTAATTTGCACTTAATACTTTAAACTTAGAGCAAGGTTATACAAATGAACTTTTGGGACACAAAAAATCTCAAATTCTCCATTAGATGATGTGAAGTCCATCCTATGTTATAAGAGACATAGAATTTCATATCTTAAAGTTAGTGTCCATAAAATTATTGTTAAACTTGAATCTACACTTAATAAATGAAATCAATTTTTAGTACACTTAATATTTTAAATTTTTTTTAAAAAAATTGATTTTTTGATACAATATAAAAAAAGACTCTATAAAAGGAGATGAAATTAAAGTTAAATATCTTTAATTACTGCCTTATTTTCCAAAAATTAAATTGAATCCAACAAAATCATATAATAATGAAACCAAACTACATCGGCGGTTTCGCTTAAACAGAACTGTTCGCACGGTTGGTTTGATACTTGTCTCACTTTTTTTTTATATTAAGGAAAGTGATAAACCATTAATTTAATTTTGCCTATAAAAAATGAAAAACATTGTTTCCACGATAAAATATTTATAATTTAGGATTTAACAAATTTAATTATTTAAATTTTTTATTAAAAAAATTAAATAAAAATAAAATTATAAAAAAATACTAACCATAAAAAATTATGATTGTCTAAATTATCAGGAGTAGAAGATGGATATTCTGATTTTTTTAAGAGAATTTTTTAATTTTTTTATTTTGATAATTTTTTTAATTTTTTTCATTATTATATGAATGTTATTTTTTATTTTAATTCTATATTTATTTTTTTATTATATACTCTATCTTTCTTTAAAAAATTAAAAAATCTCCGATCCGTTGAAAGTAGGAATAAAAAAAATCCCCAATTTTATGCGTTTCCACACATCAATTGTCTTAATTAGGAAACAACACATGAACGGCCCACCTCCTTCTTCCCCTCCTCGAAAGCTGCAACGCTATCTAACCTAAAATTCCCCGTATGACAACAGCGAATTTGACTATTCTTCTATCCCATACGACCATATGCAACTCATTAACACCAACCCCGCCAACGGTCAAGGCTTTGGAGCCCCACGTTGCATCATTTGTATATTTCATGCACCCTACTTTTAGGGCAAGAATAAAAGACCAAGGAAAAATGTATATATATTGGCCCATTTCTGGTTATAATATAAAGAGATGTGTATGATACAAATGAGTGAGACAAGGGTTCGGGTCTACCATAGATTAGAGGCGGAGATGGATAGCAATAGCATGAGTTTGTAGCTAGGGTTGCGTGCCAGAGTTGAATGGGTTATGGCATGGAAGCTAGCTAGCGTGGTCCTCCTCCTGCTCCAGCATTTACACTGCCACTGCATACCCAAAGTACTGCTCGTGGGATGGCAGTGGTGAAGGTGGTGATCAAGGACCATATTTAATTAATATATTTATATATATACATTAACAACATTTTTATGTTTTATGACAATATTTTACAGCTATGTTTCTTATGTGATAAAATTAAATAAAAAATAAATGATAAAAAAATTATTTTTTTAAGATAATACCACGTAAGAAACATGAACAAAAGTATAGATAGAAGAACATGAAATTAACGTTACTTTATATATATATATATATAGTGGCAAACGTCATAATTAAAGCTGAACCCCGTTGCAATATACATGCATAATGAAGTTTGAAACGATAACAAGTAAATAATAATTTGTACTGTTGGGCAACATACATGCATGATACAAATTAAGGATTATTTGTACAACACCGAGGTATGCACTTGCTAATTAACAAGAAGTCTAGACCAGAACAAACTACCCATTTCCTGCCAATCAAACTCCATTGATCAATGTATGAGTGAGAAATTTATGTGAATTTAGATTTGATAAATTAACACATTATATTATTAAATAATAAAAATAGTATTAAAATATAACATTTTGAAGTGAGAATATCATGAAGATGAATTTTTCAAAAATAAAAATTCGTTTTCGCTGAAAAGCTCCTGTTTTAAGAATATTTTAATAAGATTTAAATGTTTGACCGGAGTCTCTCCTAAAGCTTGGGCTTGGAGTTGCAGCCTATACGGCTCCAACGTCACAGCTAGTTGAAACTAGAGTTTGGGCCTGACTTAATCCCACACTGTATATGACCTAACTAAATTGTGAAATTTTATATTTTTATAAATTATATTTTATAAAAATTTTATTTCAAAATTTTTAATTATTAAATTTATTAAATTTAAAATATCAAACTTAATAAATTCAACACTATTTATTAAATTTTATAAAGATTTTATAAATTTAATATAGTGGGTTTAGCATTTTCCAAGTGTGAATTCCCTCTCTGAAATTTGACCCCAAAAAAAAGAACTTGATAACGTAAGATAACAAAAGGTAATCAAGTTCTATGACAAATCAAAAAGATATTGGCTTATTGCAGCATTTGTTTTTACATGAAACGCTTTGGTGTAGATATTAGGAAACGTGGTAGATGAGCTTAAAACGCATCTTCATAGGAAGAATAATGAAGCAGTGATGGAGCTGCATTGGCGTGGCAGGGAATCAACTAACCAATCATTCACACCGTTCACTAACAGGAGGCTCCTTTACATGCGTCCAGCCACTTTTCTTGGTGTTTGGCTCACGTCCTTTCACATGTTCACACGTTGTCCTTTGGGATCTGCAAATGGTGAATAAGCAATTACGTGCTCTTCTTTTCTTCGGTTTCATACTTGGTTTAATTCGGTATATACATATATATATATATATATATATATAATGCAACAAATTTGTGGTGCTGGGATTAGGTCTAGTGATTGATGAAGAGTTTTAGTTGGCAGCTAGGCCAAATTTTTACTATTATTATTATTCTTATGTAGATTCGATAAGATTTTTCATGGTAAGATATAGTTTTCAAAACTTCAGTAAACAGATCTAATATTACAGTCTTTCTTTTTTTATAAATTAAATTTTATAAAAATTTTACTTAAAAAATTTTATATTATTAAATTTATTAATTTTTAAAGTTTAAATTATGAAATGTAATAAATTTAATACATTACACTAAATTTTGTAAAGGATTTTATAAGCTTTCTCCAATATAACATTTTTTTTAAATATTTAGAACATAAATTTTCTTATAAGATAATAGTATGAATTTTTCAAAAAAAATTACTCCCACAAAATGAGGTTAACAAAAACCTCACATAAATCAATGTGAGTTACTAAATCTATTGGCTTTCATAATTTATACTTTTAAGATCTGATAAATTTATTCATCTAAATTTTTTTAAGTGGGTTGTGAGATTCAATTTGTAATAATTAAATGACTAATATTTTTTATATTGTTATTGGTAGTTACAGGGATAGATGTTAGCCTTTCCTATTGTTAAATTTTTTTAGTTAAAAACAATTTGATCACATGTCTTTACACTTACTATAAAACACTTTATTAATATAATTCAGTTGACATGCATATTTTTACGCTATCAAAAAAAAAAAAATCAATTTGCAAGCAAATCACGCATTATTCTATCACAAAACAATTTTGTAATGGAAATCATGACAAGCAAAATTTTGTTGCAAAATTAGTCGTCACAAATAGTTTTTGCCTGAAAATCGCCTTGTCGCGAATTTGTTATGGCTTTTTAATTGCAGATCGCCCCAATTGTGCGATAGAACACATTCCATCATAGAATTAGACTTGCGAAACTATTGCAAATGGGACACAATTTTGCAACGAATAATTTCTGTCACAAAATATCTATCACAATAGTGACAGATCACGAATAAAAAATTAAATTAAATCAATCCTAAATTTGTCTCCATTATGAGGTCCAACACAAATTTGTCGCAAATACTCAATCATAAATCTGTCCCTAAATGTTGAACTTCATCGAAATTAATCTAAAAAATGGAAATTTCCAGGAAATCCCGTCATAAAGCTGTTCCAAAACTCTTAAATATGTATACATTCCATCACAAATCTGGAAAAACTTTTGGTTATTCCATCACAAATCTATTCTTAATTTATGAATTCCATTGCAAAATTAGGATTTTATAAGCAGTTCATAGTACATTACAATATTCCCCATTCAAAACTACAAAACTTGCCAAATCCAGAACCAAATTCCAAAAGTAATAAAAAACAACTAGCCAAAGTCCACAACCAGATATGACTCAAATGAAACTTATATTATTGTCATAATGTAATTGTCCAATCTATCTAATACATAAAATTATGAAATCAATCAATAAAATCAATGCCTAATAAAACCTAAACAACTAGAATATGTCCTAAGGAGTTGTCTCATCATTAGGTTTGGAATCCGTCATCGGATCCGAAGGAGGAGTTGGAGTTCACAAAGAAGCAAATGGAGAAGCTATAGCCTGCCTACTAGGGTCCATCACAAATTGGGAGTAGAGATTAGATGACATGGTAGCCATGTTGGAAATTTGATCTCATAACCTGCATTTGGAGTTAAAGATCTTCTATCTTTTGCTTCAGCTACTGATTTTCTTATTACAGGTCTAATGGGTCAAAACTATATGCTGATGGATTGGTGGATGTGGACTCAATCAATTTACCCATAAACTCAACTCCATAAAGTTTTCTCTTTTTGTTTTTACCTTCAATCATAGCCAAGAGGAGACTTGACTCATCCACCTTTGACCTGCCAACTAAAGAAGGACCGCCCTCAGTGGATGCCTAAGTAACCTAAAATCCGCGTGGAGTGTGGGCTGACAAGAGGTGGTGGTGGTCAAGTCTAGAAGTAAAATAGGGGTAAACCCTAAGTCTAAAACAAGCTCTTTAGATTTCATGTAGTAACAACATTAAGAATAATGAAATTAGATTGATCTAAGCAACAATTACACAATCTCAGATAATTTAACTTAAGCCATGTTATTTACAGTAATCACAATAAAAGCTTGTCCATAATCGCAATCACTATGTACTACTCAATGATTTGAAATAAGACTATTATGTATCACAAAATCTAGCAATACATATTCATTCAATGAACCTAAAGTGCATTATATAAGTCTATCAAAATAAATACCATAATCTATTACATCTAAATAACATGAATCAATGTCATAGAAAGGAGTTAAAATAATGTTGCTAAGATTATTACACCATGAACAAGTGCATTAGGTTTGAAATCCCCATGAATTAAGAAAAAGAAAAAAAACTTAGCTTGACATGTTGAAAATAAAAAGCAAGTATTCTTGTTTATGTTTTGCCAGATGATATATGATAAATACCCTAAGACACATATATCTAGTATGCTAGGCATGTCTCCAACCCATGGCCCTCAAAAATAGGCATGATCCAGATCCACTGAATTCGTGTCACAATTTGCAACTTGATTTTAATTGAGTCAAAAAAATTTGGACTTTGGCTCTTCATGAAAGCTGTAACCTTTCTCTTAACTTTCTGTAGCCTTATAAATTATCTTAATTGGATATTTGCAACTCCATATATGATTAAAATACTGACTACCACTTCAATTAGAATCCTAACCAGAGTAGAACTAGGACTCTAAATTCTGCACTAATTTAGAAAATTTGGTTAAGGACCTAAAAGAATTTGGATTTGAATGATGCAGTCTATTCAAAAAATCCCTGAATGTCTATTTTAAAGTCTTTGAAGGCCACTTTTTCATTATAGTACTCTTTTATGGTAAAAATCTGGAAAACAAATTACAAGTTAGTTTCCTATAAAAATTAGAATTCTCTTATTTTTTTTGTTAAAAAGACTAAACCTTTTTAGATCATATCCTAACACAAATATGACTTTAATGAGTATAACAAGGCCTAAAAATAGACTAGAAACAAGTAAAATTTTTTTTATTCTTTGGACCAACTCTAGTGATGAACTAGGAGTAAACAATAATGTGATATGTTAGCAAAGTTTTGTTTATATGCCAAACTATGTAATGTATTATGCTGCAACTATAAGTAATTTTTTGTGATTTCTACTCTCGGGAGAAAACCAATAGAACAAATTATTCATTATTCAATTTATTTAATTAAATCAAATATGCTAAGATGCCATGATTTAGGATAGAATTTGGTTTGCATAGATTCTGATTGAGCCTTACAAAGTGAGAGCTATGTTAGAAAGATGCTAATGAAGTTTGATAGATGCAAGCACCACAAGTTTGTTTTTTTTTTTACAGTCTATTCTTGTTTAAGCTATGATTATTACTTAATAATCCTTCCCTTAGATTGTAGTATAACATGCTTTTTAGTTAATCAAGCATCATGTATTATCTCAACCTTGAATACCTTTGGAACTTCTTTTGCATTCTCCTTAATTTTGTCACCTAAGGTCAAAAACTCTTTCTGGGATAGGGTGTAGACAGCGAATTTCTTTAATTTCTCTAAGCCATTATAGTAGTTCCAAAAAAAACCTATCATATCAATGAAGAGCCACTCCATTCTACATAATAACTAACACCAAATTAGAAGCAAAAGCATTTTACAGACAAGTCTAGATCAGAAAAAAGAACATGCCAAAGAAAAATTGCAAATTTACCTTTATCATGGTATATCAACTCCCTCAAAATGCCTCCAATCGCCGCGTTGAGATGCTACCAATTGTAGAAAAAATGAGTTAAGGAAGCGTAGCGGTTACAATTACAACCTCATACTTATCCAAAAAACAACTAAACTACTGTCCATCACCAAAACAACCAACAAATTGAGGCCAATCACTGGGAAAACATGGAAGATGCTAGGAGGGAGAGAGAGGGGGTTAGGGGTCAAGCTGGAGGGAAGGAAGAGGGGAGAGGGAAAATGACCCTTGAGTGGAAGCCAAGTGAATTTTAGGGTTCAAGTTCTGCGACAAAATACTCTGTCTCATATTTAACTGTTGCCATTTTGTTGTAGAATCCCATATGAAACACATAGTCTTGGTTTGAATACTTCACAATACACTAGTGCATCGCAACGTTGAGATGAACCTGTGATGGAGTATGTATTTTTAATTAATATTTTATTTTTTGTTGTTGATCCATCTCAATGTCTTTGTAATTTTTTTTAAAAAATTCTCTCAATATTTTTGTGATGGAATATTCAATCACAAAATGGTCATTAATTGGGTAGCTATGCTGATTCCTGGATCCATCACAATTTTGTAGCAAATTTGCTATGAAATTTTTTCTTATCATAGATTTCATCGCAATTTGGCCCTATTCTTGTAGTGTTAGTACTATATGTGTGCATTTTAGTTGGAATTCTTTTCTATATATTATATAAATTGACAAAGAAATGAGAATGGGATATATTTTGGTATGTTATAATTAACATGTATTACTCGTTGAATGTCATAAGTTTGTTTAAAAATTAGTTATTTCAAAAATTTAAAGTGATCAATAATTAGTTTTATGCTTATTAAATTATTTTTTAAAACTTTTAATTAAGCTTAAAATCTCTGAAGTTAATGGGGACATGTATATAATATAGTATAAAAGCATTGCTTTGTGGTAAAACATTTCTCAATCTTAGATATTTATGTTGAAGAAGATAAAGTTATTGAATTATTCCTTTATTTTGGTAAAGACGTTATGTATGGTTGGTGTCGCTCTCCCCACTTCGCTTTTTTGAGGTAAGGATGACCAACTATTCAGTGACTGCATGGTGCTACATATATAATATGATGTTCTTTTGCTCTTTTGCGATCATCATTGTTTGTTTGATGTCATTTTTCCGTAGCAATTTAGAATGGGAACTTAGTATTGTTTACCATTAGCAACGTGGAAAAGCGTCCTCATCAGTTGTTCAACAATGAAAAATTCAGTAAATATAATTGTTATGCACATGATATATGTCAGGATGCGGCTTCTGCTTTATAAAGTTTAGTCATATAGATAGTTTGTTATTATAAATTCAAAATATATTCGTTAAATTTATTAAATATATAATTTAATTTATGAAATATAATATATTTAATTATTCATATTTTTTTAATTAAATGAAATAAAATTTAATTTATAAGAATAATAAGACTGATTTGTTAAAGTTATACAAGGTTGACAGCTCCCCATGCCCAACTTCATCAATACACAATAATATTTGAGTGTTTTTAGTATATATATAATAATGTTTATGTTAATTATGATAGAAATTAATTATATGTTAATTTGTTAAAGCTTAAATTTTATTGTTTGTTTTCTTTTCATTTGTATATTTGAAGCTAATAATTAAAAATGTGTAGTTCATAAATAATTACTAAAACATAATTTTTTTTTTAATTTGCTAAAGTAAAAACAATATAAAAGAGTTGAATAAAACAAAAGAAAAATAAACAAATAAAGAAAGTTTATGCTATTGCTTTAAAGTTTTCCATCATTACGTGGCTATTGTCCATCAATTATTTGGATGATTCTTATTCATAATTATCTTCATTTATATATTTCTTAAAAAGAATGACGGTCTATAATTCATCAAGGTTGGAAAAGGAGTCAACAACTTATGAATTTGGATTTTTTGACATTTTTATTTTTTAACTTTAATAACTTGTTTTCTATCTCTTTTTAAAATTTAATATATAACCTACTTTTCTCTCTTAATACTTTTTCTCTCTCAATTTTTTCTCATTCTCTTTCTCACTCTCCCCTACTTTTATGTCAGAGGATTTGAATCCACAGGCTTATAAATGTCAAAACAATATAACATTGTGGTATCCGACTTTGCAATTGAAATGTTAGATTCTTTTGGATCGACTTTTTTTATTTGTTGTCTAGTGAATAATCTCTCATGTGCACGCCTATTTCCTAAACTTAGAAAGAAAAGACAAGAAAGGAAAAGAAACAGAAAAAAGGTAAAGGTCAAGAATAAGTGACATCAAAAGATAATATGGTGAGAAGATAACGTGTTGTGTTCCTTAATATCGTTAGAAACTCGGAACAATGTGGGCGGTACCTCAATGATGTTGTAAGGTTGAGTAGGGCAATTGTCCACTTGGAATTACTTCACAAAATTAAAGGCCCACCACCACTTTAATTATTACATTTTATAAATTATACTTTAAAACTTAATTAATTTAATGATAATTAATTTATTTATGAGTAATTTTGTATTCTCATATAAAGTAAAAGTATATTTATTCTATAATTATATATAATAATTTAAATTAAAAGCGTTAGTAAATCCCACGCCATAGGGCTTTCCTTTATGGAATATATAAATATTATGGGATTCCCAATAATTACTTGTTTTCGTCACCAAACTGGGTTTGCACTTTTGGTGTCAAATAACTAATTAATATTGTATTGTAAGAAAGCTCATAGAAAATAAGAAAGAAAATGAAAACTAAAAGGGTCCAATGGTGGTTCTCAACAGTGCCATTAAAAGCTATACCGAATTTGTTGTAAAGGCAGACGTTTCTTATACGAAACCATTTTCCAAATTTCCAATATCCGCTATTCTCAGTCTCTCTGCCGACTTGAACCCTAGGCTTCTTGGATTAGAGTAAGACTCCGAACCAACAGGACACGGGGGAACCGACTCCAAATTTCCAATGCCGTACCAGTCGTTTATGCTCCTCCCAATTACTTTTCAAACCAATGATGCATCTCTTTGGACTTTGATGCAAGGTTGACCCTTCTACTAATATAAAGTTCGTACGTAAAGTGCTTAAATTAAACCTATGTGGGTTGGCATATTAGACAGAGGAGTGTTTCCTCAAATTGATCTTAGGTTAAATGTCCAGTTTGATTTTGAGAAGTCGCTCATAGGATCAGGATTATCTCGTGGGGTTAAAGTCTTGTACCTCTCTCGTTTAAGCGAAAATTAGTCTCTCTCATATAGAAGGCGATGTTTCATGATGCACACAAGAAAAAAGTGCTTAAATTGTAAAATCAATGTTAATATTAAGCACATGTATCCCATTTAGAATTAGTTAAGGTGGACAAATATTAGGATTTAGATAGAAATCCTAAATTCAAGCAGCGGCAGTGAAATGTGCCAAAAATTAAATTCACATGCGTAATATGACATAAAACATTTGACTGAGTATGGCTAAGGTAGGATTTTTATGAAACGATCCTTTGGCCAAAAAAAGAGACATGTTAATAAGAAAAATTGCTCATATAAAAATACAAAATTGGGAATTTTCCCTCTAAATGTTTCTTTTAGTTAAAAGTTGAATCATATACACTTTTTAGGCTAAAATATCTGACATTTAAGATTAATATATAAAAATTAAAGAAGTTATTAAATAGTTTTAAATGTATTTTTACATTCTTAAATTATTTTCTATAAAAAATTCAAAAAAGATATAAATAAATTTAATTAGATATTTAAAAATAATGATTATAATAAAGATGAAATTAGAAAGAAATACTTAATATTTCTTTATTTGGAGAAAATAAAAATTAAAAAGAAATAAATTTAAAATGAACTATATTTAATGTGAAAGGAAGTACTTATTTTATATATCTTCCCACAATAATAATTGTATTGTGTACAGAACTCATCCTATGACACCATTTATATAAAAGATAAATTTAAAATTCTATTTGGTATTAAAATTGGAGAGAAATAAATGAAAGAAAGCAATGTAGTAAATTATCTTAAAATATTATTTTATAATAATATAAATTATATTAAAACTTAATAAATTGATTAAAAAATTTTCAGAACAATAATTGTGGGTTCAGTTGGTGCGGGCAGACATTCAAAGCACACGCAAGATCACTCGCTTTCGATGAAACCACTTCCACAATATTAGCCGTTGGATTGTTGTACGCGTCGTGTTCCCACCTATCTGACTGATAGATATAAGAAGTCAACATGGGGACCGACCAAGTTCATTGGGAATGAACGCACGCAATCACTACTACTCGAATAAAAAAAAAATGTCAAAATACAGTCCAAAGAGCGGGGAATCCCAAAATCAGATGCAGACCGTCTCTGCGCCACCGCGCTTTCTGTGCAACTCGCGGGGAGAAAAAATGCAATAATCAAAAAGAAGGGGAAAAACTAAATGCAAGATTTAAAAGTGGGGCCATTAAGGGGATTTCAATTCTATTTGGAATTTGCTTTTTTTTTTGGGGGGTAAAACGTGGAACGAGATTCGCTTGTGCTGGTACTTTCGGAGCCTGTGAATTGAATGCCAGCGCTTTTGGCTCCCAGAATTTATAAAAGGGAAGCAGAGGACGCAGTGATATTCACGCTGGCTGTCGGTTACATATCGGTGGAGGAGGTGGAAGAGGAGGAGGACGTAGAGGATCAGTTCAGCGGCACGCTGCTACTAGAAGAAGGAGGAGAAGAACAGAAAGCTGCCATGAGACGCGACGATGAAGTAGCTTCTCAGAAGGTGTACGATTATGGAGGAGTCGACATAGAGGTTCAAATCCCAGAAACCGCGCATCAGATTAGCAGAGGTTAGTGCTTCGTAATTGTTGCCACATCCCATCCCCATTCCTTCGATTTTCTTCTTCTCTTATTGGGTTGATTTTTAGATTGACTAGGAAAGTGGAAATGATTTTGAAATTTCGGAGCAATCCACTTCTGAATTCTGGTTTAAGACTTGCATTAGACTCCATCAGAAGGTGATGTAGAAAGCTTAAATGAACGGCAACGATGAAAGCTGAGAACAACGTTTTCTTATTTAATCTGTTTTTTTTTTTCCAATCTTGGGATTCGAGGGATTATGGCGTTTCTGAGTTCACATTAAAAAATGAACTGAAAGTGAAGAAGAGTAAGTAAAATTAAAATTCTTGCAACTGAAATTGAAGACGAGAGGATTAGGAAGAAGAAAATTGATGCAGAAATGGCACAGGACAAGGCCTTTTCGGCATGCCGCATGGAGCAGCCAACCTTGTTTTATTATTCTTATTAATTTTATTTTTGGATCAGATTCCTTTCGAACCAAGACGTGAGACGACGTGAGACACATTGGATAAGGATCAGCTAACGTTGCCCCTTAGAAGGCATATCACGTGGGCAGAAATATTTCTTTCCTTCAGCGAAAATTTGGTCGCTCTTTTCAGATGTCTCCTCCCGCGCCCCGCTTCTTTGTTCTTCATCGCTCTTCAAGCTTATTTTCCTCTTTCTCTGGTAAAGGCCCTGTAAAATCATTCTCTTCAAGGGTTAGAATGGGGATGAGGTGAATAAACTTCTGAAGTCTGGGAGGACGCGATGACAATCGGTGACTCTTTGGGGCTTTGTTCTTGTTGTCTTCATCATAGTCCACGCGGAAGGTAGACAAAGAGGCGGAGTCCCTGCGCTTGCGTTCTTCGGCTACGAGCGTTTCTTCGCACCTCCATGGATATGGTGCTTCGAGGGTGAGCCCAGAGACTGTCTATGCATGGTCTCTTCAGAAACACAGCTGAGGAGGGACGCGAGAAAAATACATCTGAAAAGAGTGTCCAAATTTTCGTCCAAGGAGACAGGAGGATTTTGCTCACGTGTTCAAAATTTAACCATACATAAATTTAAAAGGTTAGGATTTATTAAGTTAGAATGCCTTAGAAGAGGCGACAGTGAGATACATATGATAAATTTTTATAAATTTAAAATTTGATTAAATTTATTTTTCTTACAAAAAAAAATTTTATATTTTTATAGAATGTATTTTATATTTGATGAGAATAAAATCTTTTATTTATATTTATTTCCCTTGTTGGTTCCTCTTATATTAATGCAACATTATTATTATTATTATATAATTTGCATTTATTTTTCACAGTTCTTTATTAATTAAAATTAAATTTGTAAAATTTGCAACTTTCAAATTGTTAAGGACATAATAAATTTAAATATATTCAATTTATTAATGATCACGTGGTGTGTAGCCTAAAATTGTAGTTTAATAAATTGTGAAATAAAATATTTTTTCTTGATAACTTTACTGGAAAAACTAGCTGCTGTACCAATTTTAAATTTCTCATTATTTAACAACAAATGCCCTCTTCTACTTTCTTATTAAATGTATAGAAAAGGATTTTGGTTGTATTTGTCTGTTTACTGTTTTTTTTAATTAATATCCTATTGTTTACTCATATTTTATTCATCTGATGTTTGTGGGGGGTTAATGTTTCAACAGATTCATGGTTTCAAGTGGGTTTTGTCCTCACCACCGGAATCAACAGTGCCTATGTGCTTGGATACTCCGGGACAATCATGGTTCCCCTGGGTTGGATAGGGGGTGTGGTTGGTTTGATTGCTGCTACCCTCATATCACTTTATACAAATGCTCTGATTGCCAAGCTTCATGAATTTGGAGGAAAAAGGCATATCAGATATAGAGACCTTGCTGGTTATATCTATGGTAAGGACAAGAAGGGTAACAGAACTTATAAATACTAATATATTTTCGGGTATTCATCTCAAGCTCGTTCTCATTGCAGGTATGAAAGCATACTGGCTAACATGGGCGCTGCAGTATATTAATCTTTTCATGATAAATACTGGCTATATCATATTGGCTGGTTCAGCCCTAAAGGTGAGAGAAATTTGGGAAGCACACCTATGTTGTCTGATAATTCACATGTTCAAGCAATACAATCTAGTATTTATTTATTTACTTTTTGAATTTAAAAATTTAGAATGAAGAGAAACTATTTCATTCTAAGGTCAGAGTATATCACAAATCTTAATGATAGTTCATTGTAATCATTACAAATGACCTAAGTAAAACTACTGATAGAGAGATTTGAACCTAAATCTTATAAGCAAAATACTTAAACTTTGTCTGTTGATCCAACAATGTTAACGTAAAATCTACTACTGCTAATCGTTCACATGTTTACTCTCATTCTTTACAGAATACTTAATGAAATCTTCTATGAATTATCCAATAGTAATCTCGTTTTTCTGTTTCTGAAACTACCAAGAGTTGAGCCTTTCCTTGCCTTGTCTCAAGAAAATCAATATCCACTTCTCTTAAGTGGCTTCTTTTGATGATCAATCTGATTCAATTTTCGTACAAAGTTGTAAACCTTCTTCAGATAATCAAACAATTACTGCATTTTCTGTTTCTGGCGCAGCTGAAAATTGTGAATATTCGTACGGTCGTGCCTATGCCTGGCCAATTATTTTTTTTTTTGTGCAGTTGTTGTGACACGAATTGTCTCTTATTTTTGTTTCCTCTGATCATTTCTTGTTCGTTGTGGTGCAGGCTGTTTATGTTCTATTTAGTGATGACGGTCGGCTGAAGCTTCCATACTGTATAGTTATAGCTGGATTTGTCTGTGCAATGTTTGCCGTATGCATTCCCCATCTTTCAGCTCTTAGAATTTGGCTGGGATTTTCAACAGTATTCAGCGTAATATACATTGTTATAGCATTTATCCTGTCGCTTAGAGATGGTAACTTCTCATGTCTGTTAACTATCCCAGACTACCTTTACCATACAAAAAAATGTTTTTATTTCTTTTCAACTTGTTCTTTATTCTTTTTCTTAAATTATACAAGTGATTCGTTGTCTCCTAAGAAAAGAAGACTGCCCTTGCCGCTCCACTTCTTCTCAGTGAAAATAACGATTGCTATGTTTTTTTTTTTTGGCTGAAAACAGTTGTTTTTATTGAACTGCATTAGCTAAGATGAAGTTATAGTATTTGTTTAGAACTGATAGATATACAATGTGAATATGCACTGACCACCAATACATCAACAGGGATCAAATCAGAACCTCGAGATTATAGTAGTCCAGGGACATCAACAAGTAAAATATTTACAACAATTGGGGCATCTGCTAATCTTGTGTTCGCTTATAACACAGGAATGCTTCCCGAGATCCAGGTAAGAAACGTCCATTAATTTATAATTTGTTTCTTGTGTTATATGTGGATACAGAGTTCTCTTCTCCCTCAGGCCTCAGCTCTGTATTGCTCTGGAAATTAACGTTTATATGGTTTCAACACTAACAGGCAACTATCCGGCAGCCAGTTGTTAAAAACATGATGAAATCCCTGTACTTTCAGTTTAGTGTAGGAGTTCTACCGCTGTATTTGGTAACTTTTACAGGGTACTGGGCTTATGGTTCTTCCACATCAACCTATTTGTTGAATAATGTACATGGTCCAGTCTGGGTGAAGGCCGCGGCAAATATTTCAGCCTTTTTTCAGTCAGTCATTGCATTGCATGTACTAACTTCTAAGCTAATATTCTTGCTGCTTCAAAATGTTTATTTCAATTGCTTTATTGGACTAATGTGATAACCTTGCTTCATCTTCTGTTTCTGGCAGATATTTGCAAGTCCAATGTATGAGTATTTAGATACTAAATTTGGGATCTCAGGCAGCGCACTAGCTGTTAAGAACTTATCATTTAGGATCATGGTAAGAGGTGGGTATTTGGCCTTTAATACATTGGTGTCAGCTCTCCTCCCATTCCTTGGAGATTTTATGAGCCTTACTGGGGCGATCAGCACTTTTCCGCTGTCCTTTATCCTGGCAAACCACATGTACTTAGTGGCCAAGAAGAACAAACTAAGATCCTTACAGAAGATGTGGCACTGGCTCAATGTTTGTTTCTTTAGCATCATG
The DNA here is from genome assembly GCA_037013595.1 of Dicorynia guianensis. NCBI lineage: Eukaryota > Viridiplantae > Streptophyta > Magnoliopsida > Fabales > Fabaceae > Dicorynia > Dicorynia guianensis. The sequence continues at coordinate 13,168,365 of JASUAB010000002.1, read as the reverse complement.
TCTGTTGCAGCAGCAATTGCAGCCTTAAGGCTTATTGCTGTAGATTCCAAAACTTACCATATTTTTGCTGATTTATGATTAAATTGATCTCATTCCTTCAGCAATTGTCAAGCAAATGTTGTTGTTGTGCTTTAAATAGGCTTAAATTATAGTGTAAAATAGATTTTACTGTAAGTTTGCGTAAGTTGCATTTTGCTACTAGTAAATTCCAAAACTTACCATATTTTTGCTGATTTATGATTAAATTGATCTTTTTCCTTCAGCAATTGTCATGCAAATGTTGTTGTTGTACTTTAAATAGGCTTAAATTATAGTGTAGAATAGCTTTTCCTCTAAGTTTGCTTCAGTTGTATTTTGCTACAAGTAAATTGCATCCTTACACCACGTTCATGATATACAAGCAAGCAAATTCTGGCTTTCGGTTTCAACATGTAAAATAAGTATAGGGTCATAAACATTAATGACAGCCCCAATTCAATTCACTCGTCAGTTACTTTAGCTTCATCGCTGCACCAGATTCGGTTATATCCAATCAAGGAGGTAGCAATTAAAATAAAAATCCAAAACTATATGAATGTAATATCCAGATGCAGTCAGAATAGCCTCAATCCCTCCTATTTATGCTAGTATGGGCAAGGTAAACAACAGATTTTGCGGTCAAAAATAATATCCATGGATCGGCAACCCCCTCCACCAACACACCCCCCCCCCCTCCCCCCCACAAAAAAAAAAAAGCTTAAAAAAAAACTTACATAGACATCCTACAAATAGAATTTTTTCTACCCAATAATTGCTTCCTGAAATCAGACCAATGATGATTCATATACCTGCAGCTGTTTAATTAAAATACATTTGTGAGATGTCATGTTACTTCAAGAGAAAGGACGAGGATAGATGAATAAGGTCATGCAGATGGCTGGGTTTGCTAGCTACTCTAGCTGTAGGTTATATCACCCACTGATAAGTTTAAAATAATTAATGTTGATTGATTCAGGTTTTAGAACCATAATATGGAAAACATCCACATTGCCAGCAATGATTTCAAAATGATGATTAAGGATCAGTAGCAGGAGAACATAAAAATACTGATCACTAGAATTTTGAATAACATTCGGTTTCTAGTGAATAAAACTCAGCGCATGGACGTGTGTTATGCTGAAGTTAATCCATATTATATGATGCAAGAAAGAATCTGTTAGAATGCCTCAAACATTACTTTCAGAATAAAAATTAGCTTTAACCTAGCAGTCAACATATAATTCCATTTTCAAGTATTATGTTTCTTTGGTGAAAGCATATGAAAAGCTGATGTTACTCCCATAAGTTTTCTAATTGTATATAAAGCCATCATATTATTAAGAGAAAATTTGTTTTGCTCCTATAAATTTAACAAAAAAAATCATAGACATAAGCATTGATATTTCACCTGGTTAGGCATCATCCAGAAACCAACTTCACGGTTATGCAGATGGAGTTCAGTAGTATAAGAGGAACTCTCAGGTATTGAGTTGCATAAATGAGGCCTATAAGCTGGCCTTTGAATGATTTTGTTCTGCCACCTGAAAATTCCGAGAAGCTCCATCCTCTTGGTGCAAGAAAGCGGTCTTCATTTAGTACTGCCAGTGCATTTGCCAAAAGGAGGAACCCCTCAAGTAATATCCACAAACCCATTTCCCTGCTTTGTAGACAAATTCATTCCAAGATAAAAATAGCATCAAGTTGCAAGTTATCTGCACTAGCTCTTTTATACATAGTTCAACTAAGTGAAGCAGAGAGTAAAATATAACTACTGAACATCATCCTGAGCAGATCGTCCATCAATGTCTTCCACATGAACTTTCTCAGATGGTATGTTACAGGTCTCAGTGACTCCTTAACAGTAAGTGGACACTACACTCTAAAGTGTCAAACTAATGCACTTCCTAATAGTGCTCTTCATTCAGTTATTACTAATGCAGAAGAAATGTATGTCAGAATAAACAGTATATAATTCTCCTTAAGTTAGTGAAAAACTGTGCACTGCCTGCTAACAAAGAAAATGGTGTTGATTTAGAGCATCATTTGTGGATGACCAAACTGTCGAACAGCTAGAAATGCCGTATGGAATCATATGTTAGCCGCTCTGACAATAGTACTTCCTTCCATCGGCTTATATCTGGCAATGTAATATGGCAATAAATACTGAAAAGGAGAGGAAAAAATGGAATTATGACCAAGAAATTGCCTCACAGCACTCGAAATGTCTTAAATTAAAGAACCAACTCCCGGTTTCTCTGACACCAATAATTCTTTATATTGGCTCTTTTCTGGCAATGTATTGCGTTCATGACTTCATGCATGCTGATGGAAAAGCATGAAGGATTAAGGATCATAATTATGACACTAACTTGTAGAATCTTGAATATGAAATTAATCCAGTAGATAGCACTACCTTACAAGCCAGAGAACTGACAGAATTATAGCCACTAGGGTCAACCAATCTGCTTAAGCTGAAGGTTCTTAATATTTTAAGTCTCCCTAACAACCGGTCGGAGGACCCCAAAATTATGCCACAAGATATCAAGTTTTTGAAGGTTAGATAAATTAGCTTTCAGCAAAAATGGCTCCACCTCAAGAACTCATAAATTAACTTTCTAAATTAAAATTTTTTAGTATAAAAACTACCGATCACTAAATGGTTCCCTTTTTGCCACTTCTGGGTATCAATAAATTTAGTTCAAACTTTAGAAACCTCCAAACAATCCTTAATTAACATTTTGAGCATTTAAACAGACTAGTCTTAATTAACCCAGATCAAAACAACAAAGAGACACCGACCAAATGACGAAAACATAAAGCAACTCTACGATTAAGCGAATGTCACACAACATCCTATGAATGCGATTACAAGATCTACTACGAAATCAGTAAGCAAACATATCTATGAACAAAGAATTGTTTCTTAGACGTATCAAACTAAAAAACAAAAGAAAAGCACATGACTTTGATTTGAAAGCAAGAAACACAGAAAGCACAGAGAGAAAAAAAAAATGAAAATAGCAAGAGACAACAAAGGTGGGGACATAGAGCAAGCGCAAATTGTAACCTGGTAAGTGATGACAGAGTGAGACGGAACGAAGCGGTGGCTGGTGTGGACGTGGATGCTTGAATTAGGGAAGACACAAGATGGAGTTACAGAGAGAGATCATGCTTCTGCTGCTGATGCTAATGCGCTTCACGTCAGCCCCTCTGTGGAGATCGGGGTGAGAACCAAATTGTGTTTAAGTGCACCGTCTGAAGCCATTTTCTTCCCATAAATATTTTCTCGACAATTCAAATCGTCATAGTTCTTACTTTTACATAATTTATAAATTTTTATTATTATTTAGTTGTATATATATCTATTTATTGATTTACTTTTAACAATTACAGTACCAATGTGTAAATAATCCAATTTGCACAAAGTTCTCCCCCCCCCCCCCCCACAATTTTGCACAAAATTTCAATGTCATCTATGAGACATGAACGCTTTATTTTCATATAAATTTTTATCGTCAGTAAATTTTTTCTTATGAATATTTGAGCAACAAAAAGTTCTTACTAAATTTTTACAATATATATATAATTATTAATTTGGTTAAATTTCAAAATTTAATATAAAGGATTTAATAAATTTAATAATTAAAATTTTATTAAATAATATTTAATAAAATTTAATTTGAATGTGAAGTTGATTGAGAAAACATGTTTACATTTTTGGTATCAAAGGAGAATGTATCTAGTTGTGAATTTTTTATCACATATTACCTTTAACACATTTTTTTTAGTAGTGATATTTACACACAAAATTTTTGTACATACTTTATCCATTCTCTTATATTTTTATTTTTGTCTTTTTCTTTTCTCTAAAATTTTATTCTGCACATGCGCAAGCATTATTTTCCTTCTTTTTAGTGATTTAATATTATTAACTTCTTACCAATATTCCTTTCAGAATTTTTTTTTTTGGTGAACTTTCAGAATGTGTGTTTGATTTCACGTTTGAGGATTGAAAATCTAAAACGAATTCTCAACATGACAAAGCATTTTCTAATACACTAATTTTCCAATAATGATAATTGCATAAAATAAGTATTCACAAGATATTCATATATAAATAGAAAAAAAATAGGAGAAAAAGTAAATTGAATTTAAGGGAAAAAGAAAATTAAAAATGTAAAAATATATGTAGAGTATATATACTTACTTTGTACAACTTCCATTCTTTTAATTTTCCTTCCAAATAAAACCCTCCCTAATGCGCCTCTCATCATCTCATCATATGATGGTTGCTATCTTAGGATAACTGGAGTTGAAAGGAGAAGATAGAAAACAATGCAGTACATTTGTATTAAAATGCTAGAAAGGAAGTGAAGTAGATTAATACTGATAAAAATAAATAAACCTTTAAGAATCGAAATAAAATAGAGTATTACATTGATCTTCATGAAACTTTCAGAGGTTATAAGCACCGTTTGTAGTTTCATAAATCAAAACCACCTGTGCTTTAAAATCTCTTTTTTTACGGGGAAAGATGTTAACAAAAATTACATGAAAATCAATATAATCATTAGTTGAATTATGAAATTTAATATATTTAACAATTTTATTTCATAAATTATTTTTTTATATTTAATTTATAAGAATAAAAAGCTTAAAAGTGAAAACTGCTGCTTAAACAGATAATTTATATCAAACTTTTTTAAGGTTTATATTCGTGGACTGTGAGTTAGAAAAGCTCAACTCCGTAAGTATGAGGTAGAGAGACTTGAATTACGTGTTAAATTCCAACGCACGCTTGGCTAATGTAACGTTCAAATTACATTGAAGAAAGAATAGAACTCCAACTCAGAACATGGCCATTATGCTAATCTCAGAACTACAAACTAAATTTTATCTATCTATCGTAATATAATAGGTAAAGCAAAACCTTTCCCGCTTCGGCAGCTTCAAATTGCCAAATCGCTCTACATATTTACACTTGCATCCGAAGCAAAACTGCTTCGCCTTTATTGGCCAAGTCATGACTCAGTATTCCCCTGTGTCATGTTTCCTGACTTTTTACAAATGCAACCTGGATATGGGTTTGCATAGAAATTCTCTTCAAGCTTTGGGCGTCGTCCAGCTCTTCTAGGTGAGGGCGCTCCAATCTTGTTTCCATGTAGGCTCTTAACCTTTGTTGAGAAATCATCCCAAGATATCAAACCATTGTCCAATTGATCAATCAGTTTCACGAACCTTTGCCTGCAATAACAGATAAGATCCACTTGAGAAAACGTGCATTGTATCAGTAAATGGCAAATGCTGTTACCTTACTGTAGAAGAGAGCTTAAGGTGTCGCTCTTTACTTGTCTGGGCTAATGGTTTTCCGAAACTCTTCAAATTTTCTTTGTCCCCGGGCTGCTTTTGCCATATTCCCATCGTAGGTGTAAACGAAAACATCGCTTTCTACTGCTAAGATATAGTCCAATGCAGCAAGTTGATTCTTGTGGCCCTCAAATGGTTTTAGTTCTTCTTCTGTGGCCAAAGTGGAGTGTGAGAACACATTAGGATACATGGCTTGCAGGGGTTTGATTCCATTTATACCATAAGTCTCGCCTGCAACAATATAAATTTTTGTGTCACGAGGATAGCCAAGTGCCTCCAGGAACACAGCAACTTCTCTTGGAGTCATGGGGCAGCTCCCATGTTTCCGCATTGCTCTGCCATCAATCTCTTTCTGCTTCCAGTGTTTCACTTCATATCTCATCTTTCTGAGCTCTTGGGCTTCTGCTTTTGTTAAGTTATGGCTGCAGCCTGTGAAAGCAAGCATGTCCTTTTCATATCTGCAATTAGTACGTGATGTGTTGATTAATGGTTATCATAGTCTTACAGTATGTACCAAGTTCTACTCTCTATTAAAAAATCAAACCATAGTTAATGAATTTACCTTAAATGGAGAGCAATGTAACGGGTGCTGTTGTTTCTAAGCCTATTCACCAACTTACTTCCAAGGTCCTTAATTGGGCCTGCGAACTGAAGACCCTCATACATTGCACGGCAGCGTACCCTTTGGATAGAAGTATCCAGGCCATTGTTGACAAGGCGAGAATCGGTATGTGTAAATTTTATCACTCTGTGTTTCATTAATAAATGCAGTATCTCCCCTCTGTAGTAACTGGCCTGAATGTTTCAAAAGGATGACCCCATTATTTAGGTTCAAAACCCAACTTACAAGAACATCTTTGTGACGGTTTCACATGATATGATCAATACCTTGGACCATGAAACTGGGGCCTTAAGAATTGGCTTCACAGACGCAAGCCTGGGTGGTAGAGACTCCACTATTTCAACATCATCTTTTAAAACTTGAATGAAGTTCTTCCAGTCAAAAATCTCTTTAAAATCACTGAGACAATTAAAATTAGAAAGCTAGGAAATCAGGGAACCTTGTTTCTTTGACAGGAAACGAAGTAGATGAGAATCCAAACCTAGTGTCTGTCCAAAAGGAATGGTGGTCTAAGGAAGGCAGAACCAGAGCGGCTTCCATGATTTTTGCAATAGCAACCATGTCACTTATCTGCAATTGACAAAAAGAAAAAGATGTATTTCAAAAGTTTTAATAAACAAAACAAGCAATGGAATTACAAGATGAATCAAGTGAAGTGAGAGTGTGAAAGCAATGAATTGCCTACTCCAGTTTTCATCTGATTCAGTCCTCCATTGGCATGAACTAGAATGTAACCATTTCTGGTGTTTGGTTGGCCTGTAGCAGAAATGGAACAAGGATGGCTGAGTGGGAATCACTTGTAGGGAATAAGAAGTCAACCTTTGAACAATAAAGGTTGTGAGACGTACGTATATCATTCTTTGCTCGATCCATGCATTTGTAATAGTCCTCACTGTTGGGCTGTTCCCAAATGTCGGGAGTCTAACTAACATAAATTAATAACATCAAAACTAGCATCACAATCTAAATATAGCACCAAATGAGACTATTTTTTTGAATTTTGTATTAGATTACATTACGAAGATCGAATAGAATCTGAAGCAGTCACTTAAGAGGATAAATTATGTGTCCACAATCATTTTATTTATAATTTCCACAAAATTTTACCTACATGAAAAATAAACTAATTCAGAGTGCAAAAATTAGATAGTTTGCACGTAAAACATGAATTAATGTAGGGATTAACAAAGGTCTAACCGGCGATGTTGAAGGTATGTCTTGAAATACGTTTGCATGTATCTTCAAATTAGGATTCAAGTTGAGCTCAAAAATCATATTCAACAACAGAAACATGAAGGCCAGCAGCAAGAGCCCCCCGAACATGCCACGCCCAGGCTTCAGCCTAACCAACCTGCGCCATTGCCGTACCTTACGTCGCAATGGCGCCATGCATCTCATGCCAAACGGCCTCGTTCCATTTCCATACCGTTCTTCTGTGCTGTCTAACAGCCCAACAACCCTCCTTGCCATCAACACGTATGGTGCATTAATGGCACACTCACCAACAGACAAACAAAAACGTAAGAAAGTCAATTAATGTTGAATGAAGGAAGGGAGGAAACAACGAGAGACAACCATGGGTTCACGGAGTGTTTGGGGCTGCAGGTGCAGGACTTGTGCTTTTACTCCTTCTATTTTTTGGTCAACCTTTTTTCTGGTTCAATGATCATGAGAGCGGAATATGAGGCTAGGCACACTCTGTGTTCCATATGTTCTGGTCTCTATTCTAAATTGGGTTCATTCAGTGTTTCAATTTCAACTCACAACACAAGTTTCCCTACTTGTGTTTTCATATATATACTCATACCATGAGATAAATTGCCTCACTAATTTTTATTCATTTGTTTTTTTTTTTTTTCTTCTAAGTTGCTGTTGTCTAGAGTTATTGATTTGAGTCTAGTTTGGGGGCTTGCCCTAGAGCAAACAGATTTTTTAAAGGTTAAACTCGAAAAAAATTCAGATTATTTTACTCAAACCGAATTCGACCCAGACAAAATCAGGCTAACTCACATATAATTTTTTAAAATTATATTTAATTATTTATATTTTAAAAATATATATAGATAATTAATATATACTTTTAATATGACTTTGTAACATAAATTTATACTTTATTAGTATTTAAATTATTTTATTTTTTATTTAATTAATTAGATTAACATAATGATTAATTATATAATTTAAATTTAGCCCTTAGGATAGCTTGCAAGACCGATCTTTTGTTTTTTTGGTACAGCTTACAAGACCAATCTTTTGTAACCTGTAACCCATAGAATTATGGTTAAATTCATATTTTTATTGATTTGAAATTATTTGAACATTTTTTGCTCTGATTAAATTTAGACTAGAACCAATCCAAACCAATTCAGGTTCAAACCCAATTATCCTCAAAAATGTGGTAATACCCAAATCATTTATACATTTTTTAATGGCTATATGACACTAAGATTACAGATGCCTAATTAAATATCAAGATTACTTCCGGTAATTTTTTCATTTGGTTATAATTTTGCAAAGAATATAAAAGGATAAAGGAAAGCCCAATTAATTGGGCCTAGAAGATGCATGAGGGAAGCCAGGGCCATCTTATCTCGGTTATATACAGGACCTCACCCAAAATGTACGGAAACCGAAATAGTCCAATCAAAAAAGAAACCCTAAATCACGGCATCACTGCTCCCTGTACAGTTTTATAAAAACCCTCAGTCGTTAGATCGCTGTTTCTGCCGAGCGTCTTGCTGCATCTTCGAGCCGCGGGTCGCGCATCTGCATCAACCTGGTGAGTGTCGCTAAGCGAAAATGGTGAAGGGACGCCAAGGAGAGCGTGTCAGGTTTGCGATCTATTAGTTCTCCTCTATACAGTTCTTTCACCAGAACGGTAGCACCTCAGTCGTTCATTTTTTAAATGAAAATCATGCTATTTTTGAGTTTGATTTCACCAAGAAGAGATTGTGTGCGAGTATTAGTTTTGAGGATGTTTTCTTAATCAACTGGAGAAGATGCTCCTAAGTATTCCGTGTATTGTAGAGATTTATGTGTGTGCTCGTTTCTTTTTTAGTTTTTTATCCTTTTGCCCCAGTCAGGAGTTAATAATATTGTCGGTAAGTGTAATAACCGTGATGATGAAACAATTAAACAGATTTTTACATGAATTTGTAAAACTTAATCGAGCGGATTATTCATAAGGTGCATTCATGATGTCGTTGATAAACATTGTGAAAATGTGTAATCGATTGGTTCCAGTGGGATTTCGTAGAGTGCTTCGGTTTAAGGTTAGGTGGTGATGGGACAATCTTTAGGCAAAGCCGCATCAAAGATCATAGTGCGTTTGGATAAATGTATGGTGTAGAAAAATGAGAAATTAGAGTCTACAAATTTGTGAAATTTTGATATAACTAACTGCACCTCGAATGGATATGGGAGGAATGTAAATACATGGCTAATTGGGCAGTTAATAAATTAGATCCTTCTATTGCATATTAAGGAAGAAATAAGGAGGGGTACTGTGTCTAAGTACTTGTCTATCTGTAAATTGACAGTTCTGGATTTTCACATACCTGTATGCATTTTAAGCCTTTGATATGCTCTGGAGCTAGTTTGTTTTATTGCCAGTTGCATGTGATGACAAGATTTCCTTTTTCAAATAATACCAGTAAACTATATTTCAATTGGAGATTTTATGTATAATGTGCTTATATTATTTATTTTTGCATGCTTGACAGACTTTATGTCAGAGGTTCAATCCTAGGATACAAGCGGTAAAGTTTTTTTTCCCCCCTGAATTAATAGTACACATTTTCTGCTTCTAACTTTGTATTTGAAGTATTCTGGGATTCTGACCAAGAATAGAGTTGGGTTTATCTTGTCTTGATACTGATTAATTATAGACAGGATATGGATTTAGTTAGATTCATTTTATTTGTGCTAATAAAGTGTTACTGTTGTCCAGGTCCAAGTCGAACCAGTATCCAAACACTTCTCTTATTCAGATTGAAGGAGTTAACTCAAAGGAAGAAGTAGCATGGTACTGTGGCAAGCGCATGGCATACATTTACAAAGCAAAGGTGAAGAAGGATGGAAGCCACTATCGCTGTATCTGGGGTAAGGTCACCAGGCCTCACGGCAACAGTGGTATTGTCCGTGCCAAGTTCAAGTCCAACTTGCCACCCAGATCGATGGTAATTAGTAGGGAATTATTGTTATTTTTCCAGATATTTTTTGTATAATTTTCTGAGTGTTTTGTGTTACGATGTATATGCAGGGAGCAAGGGTAAGAGTCTTCATGTATCCAAGCAATATATGAGGTAATCAAACTTCTTTTATTGATGCTTGTTCACTTATTTTATATATTTGTAGATCTTTCTTTTTATGTCTTTTTTATTTTTGTTGGCGTTCTTTATATATTGTAATTAGCTCTTTTCTTCAAAAGTTTTTAAAAAATCCTTGGCATAACCTTAATGCATTTACTTATTTGTTATAAATTTAAAAATTTCAGAACTGAGACCTAATGGTCTGATATGTTGCTTCTCTCTTAGAACGTGTCATTTCTGATTTTGAAGAGTATTTGATTTTAATACTGATAGTGTTTACTTCTCTATTCATTCTCCTTGCTAATACCGTTATATGTAATGAAATTTGAAATCTAAATAATCTAAACATTCTGAGGCCTTAATTGTAAAAAATTGGGTTTGGTTATATATGTCTTTATCCAACGTAGTAACCAAGTATACTTTTCAATGTTAACCTTCAATGAACAAAAGTGTCAGGTGTCAAGTAGGATGGACTAGATTTAATTTGAATAGATACTATGGCTAAATATCTCGCATGGTAATGAGACACCCGTATATGACAGGTAAAATTTGCTTTTGGAAATTGATTTGCATCTTCAGATTGTAATTTGTCTTATCTATTGGGAAATATCAGGTTATTGAGTTGTATATTTCATTTTTGGATGATTTTGAAAGATTATCTTGTTTGAGTTGATTTTGTGTGCTGCCTTTGTGACTACAAAGGTGGTTGTTATGAAGTGGTTTTGCTGCTTTTGCACGTGATAGATACTTAGCACTGTTTGCTTACATGTATTGTTTTTTCCCCAAATACGTACAAGTCATGTGAGCTCCAATGGTCCATAATATCAATGTTTAGTAGTAATAGTTCAGTTAAACACTATTGTTGGATAAATGAAATCCATTGACAATCACCAATTTATCGTTGCTGTTCACTATGTAATGTTTGATGCCTGTGTTCTATGACATCTAATCAGTTGACTCTTTCCAAAGTTGCACATTATAACGTCATCCCGAGTTTACATTTTGATTGTCATTTTTGCAGATTCTCAGGACCCGTTGATGCCCATGCAGAGTTTATCTGTGACTAGACAGCTGTTGCATTCTTCTTTATGCGAGTTAAATTTGTATGTCCTGTGTACTCTTGACCACAGAATAGTTTTGCTTGTTTAGGATGGTGAAAGAACGGCATGATGTGTCTTCATTGTCTTCGTTATGGTTAATGATTGTTATGATGAGTCTCATTTTAGTTAATGGTTCCCCCTCTGAACTGTTTCTCGTTAGCGTCTGTCTAGGATAGTATCCATATTGCATTTATAGTTATTTCCCTAATTTTTATTAACACATGTCGTTATGGGGAAGGGTAGGTAATATTTTAGACTATTACAGGATTATCTATCCGCAACAATTGCCCCCAGTAATTCAATTTATTGTTAAGTGTGGGAGTTGGGTAAATATTTTTTCCTCTTAATGTCTACTCAATTGCATGGTGGATATGGGTATCTCCTATCTAGGGATGTCTCTTTAAGTTTAGACTTGATTAGCGTACGATAACAATAATGATAAACAAGTTTTTAAAACTTGCAAAGAATAATTGATAGTCTCAAATATTTGAACTGAACTTACAATATCCCATACAATAATTTGCGCATAAAGTATAGTTTCCCCTCCCTCTTGCTTGCTCCAAACTTTGACTTCTCCCAAGTGGCAAGTGATCTTCAGTTTATGACTACGATGTGCATGGCACGATGTGAATCCCTAGTCTCCTCTACTTGTATTTGTAATTATGTACGTATCTATTTAACCTTTATTGGTAGGCTTCAATTGTTTCTATAACGTGTCGTATCCCTCTGATAAAAGAATTAGTTTATAATTAGTTCATGTTTTAGAATGCCAAATGCCATTGTCCAAAATTATGGTTGTCAACATATTTTTTATTTAATCTTATTATTTTTATAAATTAAATTTCATTAAATATTTATTTAAAATAATATAAATTATTAAATATATTATATTCTACTTATTAAGTTATAAAAATTAATAAATTTTATAATAAAATTATTATTTATAATAATATAATAATTCGCTAATATTACTACACTTTTTTAATCTTTTAAGTTGGACATTGTGTGCAATAGCATTAGGTGTAAATAGCAATTAAGGATGCAACACGGCATGTGCCCTCCCAAACCCAAGCAAATTGATGAGAGAGAGAGAGAGAGATGTAGTTAATCACTGCAGTCTGCATTCAGTCAACATGTTTGCAGAGGAATTCTTGTTAACAATTCCTTCAGCCGCTTTCACTTCTTGCCTCGCGAGGGGTGATTCCCAAGGCGTAAAGCTACCAAAAATGTCTTGCTTTAACACATGGGACATCAAGCCTTGTATGTTTCCTGAGATTCAACACATGGACATGAGTTTAGTTTATTTATTGTATATATTCAATTGATAAAGCAAAGGAATGTATATGCGTAAATTTTTTATATTATATTTACGCCACATATATAATGTACCCAAAAAAAAATTACACCATATATAATACTGTATTCATGCATGCACTAGCAAGCAGAAATGCAATGATCACATTCGGATTAAATTGATCACTTTCCTCATTCTGTATCAGGAAACAGCTCATTTTACTGCTATTTCAAGCAAGCAAAAATGCCACCACTAAATGGATTTCAAAACCAGCTACAGTAACATCTATAACTACATCGTATATCTTTTCTGCTAAACTTTCAGCTGATAAAATTTCCTTCTCTCCTCTGCTAGTGTAAGCTGGACTCATCAAAATTTGCAATGCACCTGTTATTGCTCAAAATTTTCAATGCAAACAACCACACCAGCATTTTAACAAAAAACAACTCGGAAATGGCTTCTACTTTCTCGTAACAAAGTTAATCTAATGTTTTTATTGCTTGGCATAATAATCATGCGTAGATTCTATTAAAAAATTACAAAATCCCAACCCGAGAGCCAGTTGCTCAAATATAAATGTTGTAGCATAATCACAGCCACGAAACTTCGTACAAGTAAGCATGCCATTTTTCAAATCAAAAATCTAGTATCAGTTCTTATAGTTTCAGATAAGCTATCAATCTAGAGGGCATGGCCAAGTTCAGCAATAAAGTCATATCACTCTCACTTGAACTAGTAATAATGCAACCACAGGATTGTTACCATGAGAACACCAGGCATAATTGGCCTTTCCGGAAAATGCCCAGGAAAGAAGTTATCATTTATTGTTACATTCTTTATGGCCACTGCAGAAACTCCAGTATTGTAATCAATCACTCTATCCACCAGAAGAAATGGGAACCTTAACAACACCCACAAACAGAAAGAAAAGGACCAAAAAGGCACAGTCAAGGAATAACTTTATTAATAGACAATTACAGAAATCAGAACCTTTTGTAAAATTTTTACTTACTTGTGAGGTAAACTCTCTCGAATCTTATTGATATCCATAACTTTCGGGGATGCTGCATACCCTGGAACAGCAAAACCCAGAATCTATTTTTGTCAAAAACATAAGAAATTTGGGGCTAATTAGAATTCGAAACACTACAGGGGAAACAATGCACACTGAATTCGATGGGGGTATCTTCTTTTGGACCATTAGCCGCATCCGGGAAACAAAATGTTGTAAATCGAGCTGTGTCCCTTGTCTTCCTCAATCGGGAAGCCACTGACTGGTATCTTGAGCTGGGAATCTGAGAACTGAGAATTTGGGTCGATACGAATTGGTTGAGCGAGAAGTGAGAGGGGTAAGAGACACTACGGTGTTAAACACACCGGAGGCTGCATTGTTGAGCTTCACTAAGCTTAACTCTGAAACTCATCTAAATGTTAGTGTATAAGCAAATTGGCAATGTCTGCAATACTATATCTTAATTAAATAATTAATGTTAAACTTTTATCAAAAAAAATTACTAATAAGTTCTAATATAATTGATAGATAATTAAATTTTTTAAATATATTGTCTTTAATTTAATTTAAATTATATGTATAAAAAAATTTTATTAAGAGAGATAAAACTCATTTAGGTGATCTTTGCACCTCGATTAGTTTTTAACTTTCGATATATTTTGGGTTTACTTAAAAAATATTAAATAAAAATATATAAAATTGGTATAAAAATTTTTAAAAGGTATTTTATAATTAGACACAAATATAAAATTTATAACAAATTCAATAAGTATAATTTAATTTTTAATAAAAGAATTTGTCAATTTTTAAATATTTTAAATTTTAAATAAAAATTTTTGATGAATAAGATTTTAAGAATATTATAAGTTAATGAAGTATAAATAAAGAGGAAGTTAGAGTTTTAAGTTACTATAGAATATCTATTGTTCTAAAATGATACTTGATGAGCTCCCCTTAATAGCCCAATGTCGTAATTCAACAATTGCTAATAGGGATGACTCTTTCAAGCCAGTGCCATGTCTTCGAGAATTGAGAGACTTAAGACTTCGGCTGATGCCACCACCGTAAAAATGTTGAATAGCTTGATAGAAGCCAATTCTGAAGATAATGAAATAAAAGATTTTTTTTTAAATTAAATTGAAACTAGCATCTCAATGTTTATTATTGAATGCAGCCTCAGGTTTGGTATTGGAGAAGTATGTCCCTGCTTCTTAAGATTGAGCTATTTAAGACTACGTTGTCTATGTAAGAGGCCATGTGCTGCATTAGTACTTGTTGTCTTTCTAAAAGGGGCACCCAACTAGTATCGCATTAACGGTTTGAGGTTTCTTTTTAGGGGAAATGTGATGCCACTAAGGGTTTGTTTGTTGTTATCTCTTATTTTTTAATGTCTAATTTAGAAAAATTAATATCAATTTGGATTAAATCAACTAAAAGATTATTTCTGTCAAGGTGAAAAACAACTTTTACTTTGATATAAGAAAAGTTTTTTTCCAATGCCTTCCATGTGTGTTACTCAACCATATTGACACAGGATTATACTGTTTTATGACCAAGTATATAACTTTTTAATTTTTTTTTTTTTGAGTTCTGTAAATATGTGTTGTCCTCTTTTGATTTAAAAATAACTTAATAACATTTTTACTAATTCTTTGTAAATATATAACTTTTCATCAAAATATTTTCCTCCAAAACAAACACAGCCTAAAGGCTACGAAATTGTGGAGCAAGGGTAAGAGTCTTCATGTATCCAAGCAATATATGAGGTAATCAAATCTTTTTGAGTAAATTACACTTCACATCTTTAAAATTTTTTAAATAATATTAAACTTTATTTTTTATTCAAAATTTACATGTTATTTCAATTTAATCATATTAATTAATTTTTGTTCAAAAAGTTTAGCAAAATATTTTTTTAAATAATTTAATATAATTTTTACATATAGTTTTAAAATTAAACTTAGAAAATGAAAAAGTTAGTTATAAAGAATTCATGTAAATAATATTTATAATAAAAGATTTAAAAAAATTTTATTATGAAGTACCAATAAAATCATTATCAATTTAATATGTTTTTAATTTATTTATTTAAAGACAATAGTCATAAATTTTAAAATCTAAAATATTAAATGTTAAAATTTTAAATTTTAAATTTTAAACTTAATATAACATTAAATAATCAATTTTAAAATTTTAAATACTAAATCTCAAACATAAAATTTTAAAATCTTATAATATAAAATCGTAAACCCTAAATACTAGTTAACAATAAATTCTTACATGTAAATCTCAAATTTTAAGTTATAAATTTAAAATCAAAAGCTTAAAATAAAATTTAAATTTTAAACTTTAAATTATAAAATTGTAAATATTAAATGTTTAAATTTATTATATAATTTATTATTTTAGATTTTAAAATTTTAAAATTTTAAATTTTAGATTGTAATGCTTAGAGTTTAATTTCATGTTTAGGCCAATGACAGGTTTAATGTCATAAGTCTTTGAAACCAAGAAGATGATTGAAATGCATAAACCCATATACTACATTACTTCTGAAAATCCAATTTCCGATGTGAGAATTGCCATTAAAGCTTCTCCAACACCTATTAAACAAACCCATCGTCTAGTAAGAAAACGACGGAAATAGACAAAACGTCAATCTGTGAGTGTAACAGTGAGCAAGTGCAACAAAATGGATAATTGAGTACAATGACGATGATAACGATTACTACGTTATAAGTATATAAGAAAAAAAGGTAACAGAATAAGAGACATGGCAATGAAAAATAACATAAAGGAATCAAGAATCAAGCAACAAAAAAGTGGGCACAAAGGACACAACAGCTCTACTTTATATGGACAGTGCGATTAGAGAAGGAGCTGAAGAGTAAAAAAAATTCGATTTGAATTTTAATTCCAATCAGACAACTTTACGCAGCACGAAAAAGAATAAGAAGCATGTTAGAGAGGCAAAATGGGTAAGAGAAGCCGGAAAAAAGAACAGCAAAAAATTTTAAAAGAATCACACGTTGACATGTTACAAATTTTGTTGCTCCTTTTTATGGATTACTTCAAGGTATCTTTCTAGCTAGTGGGAGATCATAAACCAGATATTTTTCTTTTAAATAAGTTTCTTTTATACATACAACCTAAAGCAAATGTAAAACAACATACTTATAAGATTATAAAGATATATTAAAGTATTATAGCAGTTGCCCCTACTAATTCAATTTATTGTTTTGTATGGGAGTTAGGTAATTACTTTTTCCTTAGTGTCTACTAAACTGCATGGTGGATCTCCTATCTGATAAAAATGATAAGATACGAGGATAAAGCAAGTTTTTGAAAATTTTAAGATATAGATATTGCGGGTTATATATTGATTGATTAATTATTAATATAATGTATTAAATATGTAAAAATGATGCAAAAGCGTAAACATCAAGATGGAAATTGGAATAGAAAAGGATGTTTGAGCAATTGTATTAGGATGTCATTATTCTCAACTTTTTCTTACTAAATTTTACAATATAATCTTAATTATTAAATTTTATATAAATTAAATTATGAAATTAAACAAATTTAAAGATTGAATCATTAAATGTGAAAATTAAATAAAAAAAATTATAAAAATAATTTTTCCTATTGTATAAATATGAGCTCCCTACAAAGGGTAGGTGATGAGAGGGAGCGAGTATCAGGATGTACTACCTAACGAATGGATAACTCAAAAAAAAAAAACAAAAAAAATGATCATTAACATATGGTTGGTGGGGTGTCTTTTTAAATTGAGACTTGATTAGGGAATGAGAACAATAATGATAAACAAGTTTTTAAAACTTGCAAAGAATAATTGATAGTCTCAAATATTTAAACTGAACTTGCATATAAATACAATATACAATACAATAATTCGTGCATAAAGTACAGTTCCCCCCTCCCGCTTGCTTCCTCCAAACTCTGACATCTCCCAATTGGCATGTGATCTTCAGTTTATGACTACGATTTACAAGGCACGATGTGGAATCCCTATACCTCTCCGATAAAAGAATTAGTTTATAATTACCTCGTGTTGATGCCAAATGTCCGTCCAAAATCATGGTTACTAACATATATTTTATCTAATTTTATTACTTTTATAAATTAAATTTTATTAAATAATATAAATTATTAATTTTATTATATCATTATTAATTAAATTATAAAATTTAATAAATTTTATAATAAAATTATTGTTTATAATAATTTAATGACCTATTTATTAATAATACCACACTTTTTTAATCTTGGACATTGTGTGCAATAGTATTAGGTGTAAATAGTAATTTAGGATGCAACACAGCACGTGCCCTCCTCCCACTACATGCCACTAATCTTTCAAACTTTGACTTCGCCCAATCCGTCTTTCATTCATGTACACGTTGCATCGCCTAGGCGAGAAGCTGTTCGTGCACGACTTTAGGTGCTTTTGCATTACTCGTCGATGATGTGATTTTAAAGTTGACCCACTTGGGGTCAGCAATCTGCAGCCATTAACGAGTCGTCCAATCTCTTGATTGGTTAAGAAGCATTCAAACTTACACACGGTCCTATGCAAACATAACACGTGGAAGTGGAAGTCATTCCCTACGTAGGCTTTGTACTCAAAAAAAAAAAAAAAAAATTGAAGGCGCCACCTACTTTCTTTTCTCTTCTATTCTTTGTCCAAGCTTAGCTCGTGGACTTCCCCCTTCCCCTTCAATGATTCCAATTGCGCTAATTGCTGCAAAAACTCTGGTAGCTCTTTCTAGCATCTACTGCTTTGTTGCCAAACTCTCGTTCTCTTTTACTTTGAATTTTCTCTCTTAATTTTCCTTGTAAACAAACAAAATGACCAGAGATTTTTTGCATTAGAAGTCAATATTTGGAGACGATCATGCGTTAGGGGAGGATAAGGCGGCCCTAATATCTTTCATATAGTAATTAAATCCTCTCATAACCCATACTAATGACAACCTAATCCTCGTAATTCCAAATACTCACGTTTTGCCACGTGTGGTTTATAGGTTTCTCATCAATCAGCCAAACAAATGAAGAAAAAGAATTCTTGTGCCTAAAAATTGATGAGGAAAGTAAGGAGAAAGGCACCCGTTTGTAACGGAGATAAGAGAGGCGAAGTGGTTGGCAAAGTGTGTGAATCAGAAAATGAAACGCAAAGCGAAAATGGATTCAACGCGTTTCGGGTGAGCAAAAGCAAACAGGGAATCAAGGGACAACGTTACGTTATTGGCTTTCTTTAATTACAAGCCAATTTAGTGAGATTTTATTTTTATTATATTTTTACAAATATAAATTTTGTATATTTTTTAATTTTTTTTTCGCGTACATATATATTAAGGTGGGTTTATTTATTATCTTAAGCTAAATTGAAGCATCTTAAAACCAAATTACTAAATACTGTCAAGACGATAACTTCTGTATATTTAACAATTGAGATCGGCTAAAAGAAATGTAAGGGCACGTTTGGACTGGCAGTTCTCCTCCCTAACCCCAACCCTTCCCCAAGGCTTCTTCTAACTCGTAAGCACGTTGAGTAATATTCTTCCATTCATGGCGCCACACTTGTCCTAAATCCCGGGTCGTACCACGTCTTTGCTTCGTTTCAAATTTAATTGTTTTTTAAGTTTTTTTATTCTTTATTAAATTTAAATACTTAGATATGAACGGAGAAATTGGTATTATTGAGACTTTCCATCAATTACTTTCTCACCGTATTAATAAATTGGTAATTAGTATTAACTCAATTATTCATATTTGTTTTGAAAAATTATGTTCCTACAAATACAAAACCTCAAAATAAAATAACATAGTTGCTAGATTAATCAAATTTTATAATTTAATTTATATAACTTTATAAATGTAGTGATTAAATATTAAATAAAATTATGTAAAAATAAATATTTAAAAATAGAGAATGTTTTATTTTTTAAAAAAATATAACACCTCCTACACTTATCTTGTACTGTACGTCACTAGAGTAAAATTACCCAAAACAGAAAACATAGAAATATTTTTCCTTTGACCGTCAGATTCAGACACTAAAAGCAGACGCATATTAATTTACAAAAGAATTATAATTATTAAAAATATATGAGATAGCAATTAGCAAGTGCGGGCAGGGAGGAACGAGGCTTCTAAAGCGTTTACCCCTTCTGCTTGGAATGCTCTTCCTCTTTCCCTGTCTCTCTCTCCCTTTTGTTTGTTTTGCATTGCAGAGGCACGTTTCTCGTCGGTCACCCTTAAAAGTCGAACCTTCTGCTTAATAGGAATTGGATCCCCTAACCCAGATCCCCTACTCTCTCTTTCTCTGTATCTGTCTCTCAACACTCTACCTCTTTCTCCTTCACTCACTCTCTCTCTCTTAATTTCTCTCTGTTTACCTCTCCCTCAAGTTCCCCTTTTTATCTGCCATGAAACTAGATTCTCAGATCCATGGAAGGCCTTCCCCTTTCTCATTTTAATCCGTTCATCTGTTTTTCCATAGCTCCGCCAATGCCCTGATCTCCCTTCGCTCAAACCCTATCAGATCCATGTTCCTTTTCTAGTATACCCCTTAATCCATTTGGTTCTCTGTTTCCAAATTGCAGGATTCCCATCAAGACCCAACTCCCAAAATGAAGGGTTCCAGTCGTCTCTTCACGATTGGGCTCGTCGCTTCCTGGTACTTTTCTAACATTGGGGTCCTCTTGCTTAACAAGTACTTGCTAAGCAACTATGGCTTCAAGTACCCGATCTTCCTCACAATGTGTCACATGACCGCTTGTTCCCTGCTCAGCTACGTTGCTATAGCGTGGATGAAGATGGTGCCCATGCAGACCATTCGATCCCGGGTCCAATTCTTAAAGATCTCTGCTCTCAGCCTTGTCTTCTGCGTCTCTGTTGTCTTTGGCAACATATCCCTTAGGTACTTGCCTGTGTCTTTCAATCAGGCGATTGGAGCCACAACTCCATTCTTCACTGCGGTTTTTGCTTACCTCATGACCTTCAAAAGGGAGGCTTGGCTCACTTATGTGACCCTTATTCCTGTGGTTACTGGGGTTATCATTGCTAGCGGGGTAAGACATCTAATAATTTCTTCCTCGCAATTTATAGTTCTGATTCTGCATGATTTTTAAGTCTGCAATTTGGTTCTTCTTCAATTGGTGGTCGCATATAGAACTGGATGAAGTCCATATTACCGACGGTGGGGTTGGTGGGAAATTTTAAATACCGTGTTTACTTTGTTACTAGAAATATGTAGGATATAATTTTGGATTTTAATTTTCTAATTTGTTTATGTCCCTTGCTAGATCGGCAAGATGTCTCTGGTTTAGACTTGTTTTGGAAACAGCGCTAACATTGTAAATGATATTAGATACCTGCATAAAATGAAAAGTGTTCAATTACAGATAGCG
Source organism: Dicorynia guianensis (assembly GCA_037013595.1). Lineage (NCBI taxonomy): Eukaryota > Viridiplantae > Streptophyta > Magnoliopsida > Fabales > Fabaceae > Dicorynia > Dicorynia guianensis. Next base: position 13,147,209 of record JASUAB010000002.1, on the reverse strand, counting down.
GCTTGTTTAGTTCATGATGTGATTTGCATAGCTGGTCCTAAGCTCGGAAAAAGGAAGAGGGTTGTGTTAGGTAATTGACAATTAATGTAAAACTTTGCTGAATCCCTATAACATGGATAAACGAAGTTATAATTTTTAAAAATTTAATTTCGAATAAAATTTTATGATGACATTTAATTCATATAGTCGATTCCACCTAGTAGAAAAAGGCTCTATTTGTTATTGTTTTATTGTTTTTGGTAGTTGGTAGCATATTCGGTGCCATCAATCCAGTGAGTAATCTTTAAATGTATTTATGTGCTTCAGTCATCTCTCTGACACAAATCCAATGCTGAGACTAATTGCTTTCTGATTAGCTAATCTCTAATTCAAGAAGTTGTAGATCTTTTGTCTATTATGTATATTTCTGATATATATATATTTTTTTTTATGTGATCATAGGGTGAACCAAGCTTCCATTTATTTGGGTTCATAATTTGTGTTGCAGCTACAGCTGCAAGGGCCCTAAAATCAGTCTTACAAGGAATTTTACTTTCTTCAGAAGGGTGAGCAGAGCAGCTTTAGATTTATTCATTTATCCATCCCTGGACTTTGTCAATTGCGCACTGACAGCTGTTGTTTTATATTAGGGAGAAGTTGAATTCAATGAATCTGCTGCTTTACATGGCTCCATTGGCTGTTGTTTTCCTTCTTCCTGCCACACTTATAATGGAAGAGAATGTGGTTGGTATCACATTAGCGCTTGCCAGAGATGATGTCAAGATCGTCTGGTATCTGCTATTCAACTCAGCACTTGCGTATTTTGTTAATCTGACCAACTTTTTGGTCACGAAACATACCAGTGCTCTTACCCTTCAGGTATTTCCTGCTCCTTCAGATAGGATTATGGAATTTTTTATAAATTTAATTCTTCAATGTTATAAACCTACATGTAGTCTTATTTTTTGGGGAATTATCGCATGATATATTTATTTTTACTGTTAAGCTAGCTGCTAGAGTAGGGTTGTCCAACACAGCTATTGATAGGTCATTAGGAATTTAGGATCTATTATTGAGCTGCATTTTCAGTGAACCTATGTTAGAAGGTTCAACCATTTATGTTGGAGTTGCTGTCAGTGTTTGGTCAAATTTCTGGCACAATCTGTTTAGTTCATTAAATTTGATCTTTTAGTCATTCTGTGTCATTTTAATCTTTAGGTGCTTCTATTTCTTTTGGGTCAAGATACAGTTTGAGATAAAATATTAATTTTTTCTGACTGATAACAATTAGTTTCCTTCCCTTCGATTTCCTTTCCCCATAAGGAGGGATTCAAGTAAGCATTTTGACCTGATTAACTCAAATCTTATTCAGTTATGAATATGATCTCCTTTGTTCCAAATTGGAATGGAATTTGTGTATATGACCTTAATATGATCCATATAGTTAAAAACCAAATTCTTGGATAATAGTACCAGAGTGTTTTTTGGGTATTTTGCAGAGGAAATTCTAGGGTGAGTGCAATTTTGAGGCAAATTTCTTTTCTTCATTCCTTCCCACCTTCAACTCCGTTCCCCGTTTACTCTGAGGCTGTTTATGTCGCCTTATGCTTGTGGATTAATGACAGGAGTTTCACTTGAAAGAGGTTACATGTGCATTTTCGTTTATCTGATCTTCTTTGAAGTCTTCGAGTTGATTGAAGTTATGATGGTGAAGGGAAATTTCTTCCTCTACAATTTAAGGAGGATGGTTAATGTTCAAAATAATTTTTACTAAAGAATAAGACAAAATTGCAAGAATCTTCTTACAGTTATATGTGGAACTTTTTTGTTACTTCTAATGGTTGGCAATGTCGTTTTTAATGAACCTAATATAAGTCCTTCATCACATCTGCGTGGCTATAATTGGCTTTGACATTGTTAACTTGTTATATTAAAGAAAACTCGTCACCAAGAGGACTGCAAATGAATTTCTCCTGGTCACTTCAACCTCGCCTACTCAACACAATTGATATTTGATTCATTGTACATGTTCTTCCCAGTGGTTTAGACACTTCAACTAATGCAAGAGTTGGCTTATTACTTATACAGGTACTTGGGAATGCTAAAGGCGCTGTAGCAGTAGTGATTTCAATTTTAATCTTTAGGAACCCAGTCTCAGTCACAGGAATGCTTGGTTACTCGCTCACAGTCATTGGAGTTATACTCTATAGTGAAGCCAAGAAGCGAAGCAAGTGATGCAATATTGTTGGGAAGTTCTCGGTGAACTCCCTGTATTTTGTTTTCATTAATGCTGCAGCCCCACCCGCACTGACAGCCTCAAGATTCCACGAGGCAAATTTGTTTATTAGCATGGTAGTGGTCGGAATCCGGAGGTATCCGACTCTGAACACAAATTCTTTTACACTTGGAAAGCCTCGTTGAACGGGTATCCATTGAATTAGCAGCTGTGCAGAATTAGCCCACAGTAGAAAATTTCAATAAGTGACTGATCTCTCTATTATACCATGTTTGGATCATCGGGAATGTATTGTTTCATTTATTCTTTTTGAGGAAAGGGTAGTGGAATTGGATCTATACTCCATGTTAACATATCTTACATTGGTTAATTAATGATCAATTTGAAAATTTCGCTTATTATTAGATAGCTTAATCAATTTATAATTTCGTAGACATTCTTAATCTATATCTATATGTATATTAACTTGTAACCAAAAAAAAAAAAAAAATCTGTGTATTAACTGGTCAATTTCTGTATGCGTGATTGTCTCATATCGATCGTCTTCCAAATCAGCCTGGTTTCCTCAAATCTTCTTGGTTCTCTCCAATCTTGGCAATTCTTTCCTCAGCTTCCATGTTGATAGTATAAAACTCAAAAAATTTAGAAACAAGAAAACAAGTTCGTTCCCTTACAATTTTCTTTTACTCTTATATCGATTGTCTTCCAAATCAGCCTGGTTTCCACAAATCTTCTTGGTTTTCTCCAATCTTGCCAATCCTTTCCTCAGCTTCCATGTCCATATTATATTATAGAACTCAGAAAAATTAGAAACAAGAAAACAAGTTCGTTCCCTTATAAAAAATTTTCATTTACTTTTAAAATTATTTCTAAAATAATTTTACCAAACAATTAGTTTTAGTCTTTTGTTTAAAAATTATTTTTATTAGTTGTTATAAAAAAATCCATTTGCAACACTAAAAGTGTTACAGTTTGCAAACAGGCTCATGGTTTTTTTCCCAGTTCTTTTAAAATTTTTGTAAAATTGTTAAATAGATAATAATAACGATCTTTTATTTTGTTGCTCTAGTCATAATATTTTGCCCAAACTTATGTGAACCTCTCTTCCCACATATATTAGTTTTAGCCATTTCGAAAGAAAAATTTAGTCTACCTTTGAGCAAACCTTGTGAGCTCTTAGAAAAGGAGAAAAGCCTCTCCCCCCCCGCCCCCCGCCCCCCCCTAAAAATACTTACAATAAACACTATAAATTATTAAATTTGTTAAGTTTAAATAAAAATTTTATAAAATATAAATTGAGAGAATACAAAAACTGCATAGAAATTGCTTCCACTGGCAATGTAAATGAAGTGTTATTGAAAACCGAACCCAGAACACTTCTCTTACCAGTTCAACATTGGTACAAAACGCATAAATCAACTTGGAAAGATACATCATACATGTTGCAGATCACACTGTGTTATTACCGAGCGCGCATTTGATATATCAATCACAGAAAACAAATTTGCACACCACACATAGGAAAATAAGAAAGGACCAAGTCACAACCAGAACCAAAAACACATTCAAACGCTTGCTGGATAGACAAACAAAATGAAACAAAAGGCAGCAAGAATTAAGATTCTGGAACAGAGGCCGCTGTCCGTTTCAATGATGCCGACTTGGTAAGATGATTATAGCTCCCTTTCTCCTTAAAAAGCTGGGAGAAATGATGCTTGCAGTACAAGATGCCCTCAAGGGCTGCATAATTCGATGGGGTTATAGGACAGCCACCATGTGAACATTTGAAACATGATTTGTGATAGGCTTGGCCCTCCACTGTCACCTACACTCAAAATAAGGGATAATTTCATAACAAGCAAGCTTATGCAATCTAGTTCAGGTCAAATGTGCAGATACAGAGTAATTAAAAATACAATTATCAACAAATTAATATTTTTGCATAAGGTAAATGGAGGATTCTGGGCCCTCTCATGGTCTAAGCATGAGTTAGAGGCAAGTCTTAAATACTGAAGACTCATCCGGTTCCAAATGAAACATATTTCACCAGCAGGAATGCCCTCACGATTAGGTTGTATCTATTTTGTGCTAACTATTAACTCCACTAACACATAGGGTCATGGACATTATGAAAGTTGCTACCAAAAAAAAATCAGGGGTTGAGGGTGGGAACACATAGCATATATTGTCCAGTTGGGTAATGTACTATCCTCTCTCCGTTCAATCATCCATTTCAAATTAAAGTTTGCTAACAAATTATTGATTTCTCCTAATAATAGAAACAACTTTTTTTCTTTTTTTTTTTTTACCAATGGTGGACTCTGTTGGATGAGTTTCTAATGGCACTAGGAATGAAAACAGTGGGCAGGGACAGAGAGTTCCCCTCCGCTCCTCGACTGTCGATGGGAAAATCTTTACCATCCCCAACCTTGATAGGGATTCCCCATCCTAGCAAGGAATGGGTACCCACAGGGATCTGTTAGCAGCACCATGTAAAACCACCTCATTTCCACCAATATGCAATCAAGCATACCATTAATAGCACATTTCATTGGTTCCAGTACCACCTATGGCAATACTGCCAAAACCCAATTCCAAAACCTCCAAATTGCATAAAAAGACAACATATCCAATTCACATTCAAGGTTCAGCAGCAATGCAACTCAAATAACAAAAGGAGTTAAAAGCCAATTAATATTTGAGTTAAAAGAAGAGAGTGATGCGGACAGAAGCAGGAACCTGAAACTAGAGAGTAAATTTGAGTCTCCTTCCCTGTGCATTCTAAAGGCAGTATGTGTGTGTCATGCAAGCAAGTTGCTGCACAGAATAGACAACCAAGAAGGGGAGAGGACTTGCTGCTTGCAGGTGCAGAGGCAAAGCTGGATGCTTCGCCACGAGACAGACAAGACCAAAAATGAAAGCTTCCATGCCGTTATTGGCAAAAAGGGAGAGTTTGAGAGATGTGACTGATGAAGTGAGGATGGAGGAGTTAGGGGTTTTTGTAATAATTACATATGCAATTACTACTGTAGCCTTGATATTATATATTATCTAAATATGAAATGGAGGGCATTATAATAAATTTAAATTTCAGAAAATCCCTGCAGGGCCGGGACTCAGTTCCCTATCCCCAACTCCAAAAATCTGCAGGGAAAATTTTTTCTCCTGTCCCCAACTATATTTAGGGAATCCCCATGGGTACCCGACCAAATGGGGAAAATTGCCAACCTTATGTTACTACTAAATAAAATTGTGTTTTGACATAGATTATTCACAATTTAAGTTGTTATTGTATTTAGTAAATAGATTCATTGTATTGAGTCGTTTTGTATCTAGCAGGTCTTTGAGACACTAGTATTAGCAATAACACATGACATTAATGTGACATTAATAATTCGATAACAATTTTCAATATAAGATATATGGAGAAACGACATTGATTAATTTTGAAACTTAAAGGACCAGATTGACACAATTTATTTATCAAGGACGAAAATAGGGTTTTACTCCACAAACCAGAAGTTGCCTCCACATTATTTGCCTAACATCCAAGTACTTCAGATGCTGTGAAGCAAAATAATGAGAGGCAATTATTTGAAATTCAGACAACAATAGGAGGTCACCAGGCATAATGCTATTACCAGCAAGGTTTTGATTTTCTTTTTTTTTTTTTTTTTTCTAATAGGCAGTGAGGCACATAACTAAATTATAAAAACAACTTTTTTTTTTTTCTTTTATGAAGAGTTCATTGATGAACCCAACAAGTTTCTTTTATTAGATATGATAAATCTGTAACAGCTACTCTCCCAATCAGATAACAAACACACATCAAATCATACTCTTCATCCAAACAGGGAGTTCAGATAGCATAGCATGATCAGTAGGAGGCTGCAGAACACAAACAGTAAATAACACTTAGTCTTACAGAACCATGAGCACGAACCAAGGGCAGAGGGCAAAACTAATACACCAGGTTTTAAGCTAGCAATTTTGTTCAAAACAGGCATATCCAACCTTTTAGCACCAGCAGACCCCTAATAGCTTCAGAAAGACATATTACATATGGATGCTAAATGTTTCAGTTACTCATATATCAGGAGGACACTCCACTAATTTACTGGATCTGGAAGTTAATACCAACAAAGATCCTTGCCCTAAAGGCCAGAAGACCCACAGAATCTATTTGTAACAAACAAACCCACACACACATATATGGTAAATTTGTAACAGATAAGTCTGACCTACGTTGAAAATTACCAAATAATCTGTTTACGAGTTTTCTGAATCCTACCTTCTCCAATGGATAAGCAGTTTTGCCACACGTAGAACACTTTTCTTGTGTCCCAGAAAACATACTAGCAGCTTTACTGGGGGACCTTGTCTGGAATAAGCAAAAGATGGCAATAGTTAACAATAACACCAAATAGCACATTGACCTATTTATGAATTTCTAACTCACAATTGTTGTTCAAAATACAAAGTGCGGACTCAATAATTTTACCAGCTCAGGGGTAGTCTTGTCAGCTAGCTTTGCAGCTGTTCAAAATGAAATTATGGCCAATTAAAGAGGTAACTCATTAAGAAATCACATACAGAGCTCTATCTTGCATAAGAAAGAGACATACGTGACTGGAAGTTTTTGTTGAAATTGCCAGCCTCCTTGAAGAGCTGCTCATAATGAGGCTTACAGTACAGAACACCTTCCATTGAGGAATAGTTGCTTAGCTGAAACATAAAGATCATCGATGTTGAGTGTAAAGTGTATACGCAGGTACAATAATTAACCACAAATTGTTCAACATTACTAATCGAACTGGTTAATATCATAACAATTTTCCACTAAAAAGTTTACAATCTCAATAGACATTATATTATTTTATATAGTCTTTCATTTTCCGATAAAATCATGAAGTCATAAGCAATTACTGACCTACCTAGATCACATAAAATTATTCCCTCAAAGATTATGCCTTCTTATGGGAATTGATTTAACTGGAAGCATGAAACAAAAAACAAAGATCTTCGGCAACGTTTAACAAATTTTGAGCAAAACAAAAAAAGAGTTTGAAACTCAAGAAAAACCACTCATACGCTATCAAATCAACAATGCAGCTGAAAAAGAAGTACCTTTAAGGTTCCTTTGCAGTGAGAGCATCTGAAGCAAGCTTTGTGATAAGCAGAGCCATCAGCAGATAACTGATCAACGGGATAGACCGTTTTCTCACAAGCCTTGCATTTCTGTTGGGTGCCGATAAAAGACATAGCCGTACTCTTTGGATCTAACTTCACGAAATTCACCACCAATTCCAAATGCCCAATACAGTGGATCGGCTACAGAGATTATATTTCTTCTGTGATTTGCCTTCACAAGAACTTCAGCTTCTAGATTAACCCAAATAAGAAAAAACCCAGAAGAAACCAGTATGAGTTAAGTGTCAGAATGAAAGAGAAGTATCTTTGAACCAGTCCAATTGGTTCCTCCGCAAGTTCAATGAATGGGATAAAAGTTAGTGGAGAATTGGGCCTAGAGGTAATGAGATGCTCTTTAAAGCATTCAGAGTAAAGGGGTACGCGTACCTTGTAGAAAGTGAGAAATGGCAGATCGGTGAGCTTGTGTAAAGAGAATGTACTAATCTAAAGCGCAAAGCTGAAGATAGAGACAAACAGAGAATTTGAGGGCGGGAGGGACCGAAAGGAAGATCACCCTTCACAGCTGAAATCTAAGGAGGATGATTATGAATTATGATGATAACAGATGAATCGGGTCGATGATATAAAACCGTATAAATATTATGGCGAGAGAAAGAAGAGAGAGAAAACAAAGAGACTTTATTATTAAAAAAAACTTTATGGAAATACAAAATGTCTTTGCTGGCTCCACTGTTTCATCCAAGTCAAAAGCGCTCACACGGCTCTGTGATTCTATGCTTAATTAACTCCTTAATGCAAATTATTATGGGGAAGATATTTTGTTCAGAAACTAATTTCAAATATTCAAAAGAGTTAAATATTTTCTAAATCAAAACTAAACTTGGCAAAAATTTTATTATTAGAGAAATAAAATTACTTTTACCAAAATTAGAAATAAATAAATTGGCAGTGTAGCACATGCTTTCACAATGATGTGCTTGTTTGGAATTTTTGCATAAAATCCATTTTGGAAAAAATTATTTAAAATATTTAATATATTTTTGTTAATTACATTCTTGTGTTACATTCTTAGAATAATAAGAGAATTACACATTAATTTATTTTTTTACATTTTTTTTCAATCATTGATGCATAAGAATTTAGCCCATAAGTTTTATTATATGAATCATTAAAACTATTCACATCTTATATATAATATATAATTTGAGCATTATCCACACAATAGTTTGATTTTCTATTTAATGAATGTGATAATTTTTATTATCTTGTCCAAATATCTAATTTATAATACACTCCATCGTTAAATAACAATATGCACCCAGCCACAGAGAATCCCAACCGCCTGCACCGCGGCCAATGGCACAACGAAACTAAAAGATCCCGCCATTCGAATACCCCGTAACTAATTGACGCCCTGTGCGTCTTACACCTCCCCTTAAACCTCGCATGTCCCCTTCACCCTGCGCAGTGCGCACCACACCATCTCTCTTCTCTCATGCAACTTCGCAAGAACCTACCACCATGTTTCCCTGCTTCTCCTTCTTCATCTCCCTTACTTTTTCTCTCTTCATTCTCTCTTTCCTCCCCATGACAGCCTCCCTCCCCGTCATCGGTGTCACCTACTCGGCGCCCCCCAACTCCCCTGGCACTACTTCCATCTCTCACTTGCCGCCTCCGCCGTCAGTACCACCGGAGCGCATTGCCACTGCCGTTAATTCCCTAAAGCTCAGCTCTCTCCGTCTCGAAGATTCGGACCCAGCCATCATTCGCTCCTTCTTGTACAGCAATGTCACCCTTTTCCTCACCATCCCAAATTACTTGGTCCCGTCCATCGCCATAAATCGCACCATCGCCCTCAGCTGGCTCTACGCCCACGTCATCCCTTTCTATCCTCGTGCCAAGATCACCACCATCTCCGTTGGCAACGACCTAGTTGATGTTCACCCGGAGTCCATCGACTATCTCTTGCCGGCAATCAGGAACATTCACTTGTCGCTTCGCGATCTTGGCATCCGTAAGATATCTGTTTCCACCTCATTCTCCTTCGTGAGCGCCATTTCGATGCCGTTCCCTCCTTCGTCTGCTCAATTTCAAGAACCCCCCGGCGTTAATGTGATATTGCCCTTGCTTCAGTTCTTGAGAGAGACCAATTCTTCGTTCTTGATTAATATTTACCCGTACAACTTGTACAGGCTCAAGTCTGAGATCCCACTCGGAATTGCTCTGTTTCAAGAGCACGCTTTCAGTTTCAGAGACGATTTGATCACCGGAGTCCGGTACCGGAATCTTTTCGATATGATGATTGACGCAGTGATTAGCGCGACGGCGGTGGCGGGTTATGAGAATATACCCATTATCGTCACAGAGACAGGGTGGCCGAGCGCTTGCGCCTCAGAGAACGAGGAGGATGCAAACATGGGTTACGCTGAGATCTATCTCAAGGGACTCGTCAAGCACTTGAAGTCCGGGGTGGGCACGCCTCTGAGGAAAGAAGGGGTGGTGGATGTTTACATATACGAGCTGTTTGATAATGAACCACAGCAAGGAATGCAGCCACCGGGTCGCAATTGGGGGATTGTGTTCCCGAATTTGACTAAGAAGTACCACATTGACTTCTCTGGTTCGGTCAGAGCCAGTGGAGCTAAAGCTTGGATCAACATGCCAATAGGAATTTCCTTGCTCTTGGTTCTCTGGCTGCGTCAGTAGCCGTGGTGTCATTCTTGATTCAGCTTCATTAAAGAAGTGTGTAGTTTCTTTAATCTGATATGCGCTGAAAGTAGCTTAGGATTATGGAACTTCAAGCAAATGTGACTTCAGCTGGTGATTCCAGTCGTAGGCACTTTGTAACTACTCCTTTTTTGTTGTAAGTTGCAGACACCGATTCTCCAAAATGTGTTAGTGTTCATGTGCTGTAGACGCTGATGTCAATAGGTTTCTATTCCGCAATTAGGATCGATTTCAGTGATCTGTCACACGATAATGGCTGATCCTAGAAAATTTGTTAGTGTTCACGCTCAGCAGAGACTGACGTCAAGCATTGTAACAAGAATTCAATGCAATGTAACTTCCAAAGTTCTGATTCTTCTGAATTTGTTGTTATTTCTGTTGTGGTGATCAGCCAGAACTCTGGAAGAAGTGCAATTGTCAGATAAGCGATAATGCTTCAATGCCATGAATGGCAATTACTAGGATAAGCTCAAACCAGCCTACTCAATGCCATGAATGTGCGTTTGGTCCCAGCTGAGCTCCAACCAAATTTGTTGGATATACATGCTGATATGTTGAGAATCAATATATTCTACCCTCTTATCTCATTTCTATCTTGCTTTGATTATATTTTATAAAAATATTATTATACTATTTTTTTTTTATTTTTAACCATATTCTCTTACAAAGGAAATAAGGAGCATAAAGCGTAGAAAAATACGAAATAGCATAGAAATAAATAATTGTGAGAAGTTGATTTTGGCGCAGTTTTTTTTTAAGTTTCTTACGTAAAATAATAGTTTTTTTACAAATCTTCATAATGAACAGTAAAAGTCACTATTTTAAAAAAACTATTATTTTATATAAGAAACGTAGTCAAATGAATAGTGTGTAAGTGTAGCAGCACTCCCTTTTTAAAGCACAGCTAATGAGTGTGGAAGGGGCTTTGTTAGTAAGGTGGTACTGTGCCTTACATAATATAAATAAATAAATAATAATAACTTTATAAATTTAAAATAATTTATTTTTTTAATCTTTCAATAATATTAGATAAAATTCTTTTTTAGAAAAACTACTAAACTACTCATTTATTATTGAAAAAGTAATTCAAAGTTATAAATTATTCATAAAATATAAATTAAGTTATTAAATTTATTAAATTTTAAAATTTAATTTATGAAATAAACTTAAGTTAATAATTTAAATGCTTTTAAGTTTGTTATGAATTTTAGTTTTTAATAAGAAAGACTGATATGTCATATTTACTGTGCATGCAACCGTGTACAAATTCCCTATAAAATGGGATTGTTTTTCAGTTTTTTTTTTGAAAAGACTATAACACTGGATTTTTTGACCTCATCAGATTTAGCCAGACTGCGGGCTATGTTTTCAAGCCACGAAAGAAAAAGGTTTACCGTAATGGCCCATGTTTGACCCAAAAAAGGGGCCGAATTATGATTCGATGAAACGTTTTGTTTTGAGAAAACGTTTCTTTCTTCTTCTCAATTGGCCCAATGTAATGAAGGTTTCAGACGTTAAAATTGCCGGAAAACATCCCTAGAGTTTCAGAGCCGCTTGAGTTGAAACGCATCAAGCTCCCGGTTGTTTCAAATGCAGTATTCTTGAACCTTAGGTATGTCTCTCCATCGACTTTCTCTGACTTGCTATTGTGTTTTTTTCCACCCTTCCCCCCCCCCCCCCCCCCCCGGTTTCCCAACTGATGTCGACAAAGTATATAGCAATTCGGTAGCTTTTTACCTTTGTTGCCTCTTATAATATTAATTAAATTCATTATTTATCCCTCTTTATATCTTTTATCTTCGGAATGCGCATGCATGGAGGAGAATTATCAATTTTATGGCCCACTGCCTCCGTTTGAGGTTGTAAATAAGTTTGTATTAAATTTCTATTTGTTTGATTTACAAAAAAAAAAAAATTACCTAACTAGTAGTTATTTCAATTTATACTGCTTAAATTTTTTTGCTTTGCTATGATTTGATTTTTTTTTCTCAAATATATTCTTTGGGGTGAGTAGGTTGGCAGGTTGGAAAATACTTAGTGAATTCTATTTTTTTTTTTTTTTTTAATGAATGAGAATGAAGTAGCTATCATTAACATTCCTTTCGTCCTAAACCTTTTTCATCTCAACTCGAGATGAAAATGAGATAAAAATGCATTATCAAGGGTCTAACAGAACAGATTTTAGTCTTCCCACTTTTCATCCCTTATACAAGTCCCAGCACCAACCTGCGAAAATCAGAACTTTTCCATTCATCTTCATATTCGCTCTCTTTTCCTTTTTAGTTGCTTCTAAAGATATCTGTGATTCCCCATTTTTTTGTACACATTCTTCTTGTGTTACTGGCTATGAAGCACTGACCATTCATTTTAGGCAATGTACCACTACCAGATATGTTGTGCAACCCAGGTTGCCATTGTTCAAGCCTTGGCGTTTGTTACTTTGTTGATTTACACACTTACCTGCTGAGAAAACACATTTTGTAAATAAATGGTTGCTTGCTAGTGCATTTGGATCTTAACTTTTAGTTAGAAAATTAGGTGAAGATAGAATTTGACCACTCATCATAACTTTATATTTTTCTTTTTCCTTTTTCCTATCTGAGAGATAGCATGAAGCTCTATATGTTGTTCTCTCTGAATCCTTAAGTGACCTCTAATATGGAAGCTTTTTTTTTTCTCCTTTTCTTTTTCTAGATTTGCTTATTTTCAAGTTGCCATGATTTACTTATCTAGAACCCTGAATCACATTCTCTTCAGACTCAGAATTGCATAAAAGTAGATTTAGCCTGTGAGGTATATGTTGGCTGAATTGCAATTGCTTTAAAGAAAGATACAATATATAATTATATTTTCTAGATTAACATTAATATCTATCTCTTTCTATTTTGGGCCACATAGCATTAGTGACTTTTAGTTTCTCATGATTCTGTTTCCATTCTTTCTTTATCTGAAGATTTCTGATCATTTTTTTTTATTTTAATTGTATAAAAGTAGCTTGAAGCAGAGAACAATGAAGAAATAAATGAAAATTCAAATATCTCTAATTTGTCAATGAATCATAATGAGTGATAGTAGTCACCATGACCTTCCCACTATTTTTTCAGGTGTGACTAACATCGGTTGCTATGATTATTAATTGGTATTGCCACTTTGTTGTGTCTGTGACAAATAGCAGAACATTTCATCGGAAAAGGATGTCTACATCAACTTCAAAAGCCAAGTGGACACCCACATACCACCAAATATGTGTTGATTTATGCCTTGAAGAGACGTTCAAGGGTAATAAGCCTGGGACACATTTTACTAAGGAGGGTTGGAGGAATATAGTTAGTTCCTTCTATGCAAGGATTGGTCTGAGATATGACAAAAGACAAATAAAGAATCACTGGGATGCAACCAGAAAATGATGGAAAGTCTGGGTTAAGTTGATTGGTGATAGTAGTATGAAATGGGATCCTGAAACCAATAAGTTTGGTGCCACTGTGGAAGACTGGTGCAATTATATAAAGGTATGCATAGTGATTTCAAATACATTTAAGATTGCACAGAGCTTCTTCATGGTTCCAGATTAGTAGCATTGAATTTTTTTTTTCTTGTACGGGAAAATCCAGATGCTGCACATTTTCAGTTTAAGGAAATCCAGTTCCCTGATAAACTGAAAATAATTTTTGATGGAGGAATACAAACTGGGGCCATGACAGCTAGGCTTAAGAGGCAGAATGATGCTTTGGCTACCTCTCCTATGCGTGGAAAAGAGCGAGAGAAGAAACATAAGAATCTAGGTGAGACTGATGAATTAAGTTCATCACGTCCTAATGTCAAAGCTGATTGGACCCCTTCAGTGCACAAGATCTTTGTTGATCTATGTCTACAGGAGACATTAAAGGGGAATAAGCCTGGGACACATTTTACAAAGGATGGTTGGAAGAATATCATGGAGTCCTTTAATTCAAAGTCTGGTTTAAGTTATGATAGATTACAACTTAAGAATCACTGGCATGCCACCAAGGAGCAATGGAAAATTTGGTGTAGGCTTATTGGCACTGATTACATGAAATGGTATTAATCTATTCAGACATTCAATGCTAGTGAAGAAACCTGGACCAACTATTTACAGGTATGTTATGTACTGATTGTGCACAATTTCTTCAAATTGCAACTCTTAGGAAGGCTCAGCATATACTTAGATTAGTCTTATCATTACAATGGTTTTGGTGCAGGTAAACCCAGCGCTGCTCAGTTTCGCTTCAAGGAACTATAATTTGCTGGCAAACTGGAAACTATTTTTAATGGAACTACTATTACTGGGGAGACTGAACCTCCTGTCCAGCAAAGGAAATCTGATGATAGTGTTATTACATTCCCTTTGAATGCAAAAGAACCAGACACAGCAAAGACAGATGAGAAAACTTACTGTCTTTGCGATGTTGTTGAATCAAGAACCGGTGTAATCACTCAAAAGAAGGCTATGGCAGTTCCATGCACAAAACGCAGGCTTAGTTATAGTATTGGTGAATGCATTGACTGTCTTCACAGAATGGAGGAAATAGAGCAAGGAAGTGACCTCTACTTGTTTGCTTTAGATGTATTCCTTAAGCAGGAATACAGGGAAATTTTTCTTCAATTGAAAAAGCCTAATCTGAGAATTTCTGGTTGCAGCGGCTTCAGTCTGTTGGTCCACCACTGCTCTAGGTGATTGTCATGCTTTCATTGTCCTTTTTGTACAGTACTTAATATAATTAAATTTATAGGTAGCATTGGTTTGTTCCTCGCATGATAATCAAAATTTTGAAGGGCTGGGTTTTAATAACTGGTAAATGGGAGTATAGATTATCTTCTTTTTTTCCTTTTTTGGGTAGAAATAGATTATCTTCTTTTTTTTTTTGGGGGGGGGGGGGGGTTTTAGAAATAGATTATCTTCCTTTCCTTTAACCAATCTGTTGGCTTATTTCAGCGTGGTCTTCTTCTCTTTTGTAAGCCAATGGATTCCCAGAAAAGCTATGATTTCCATTTTATATATTTTTACCTAGTTAGTGAAAAGAATTCTATGATACCCCATTTTTCTGGTACCCATTGCTTTGTTGTCCATTAAAGAATTTTTTTTTTTTTGAAAACTTCTTTGCCAGAGAATAAAGCTTTTTTTAGAAAGCGTAAATCTGACATGTTATTGGATGAAAGCATGAAAATATTCAAAAGTCACAAAGCATTTCTACCGACAGTCAAAATATCTTTTGAATATGTCCCTGCAAGTGTTGGTACGTAAGCATATGAGCATAATTTTGTTTGTAGAAAAAAACGGTGTATTGGTTTTTTTATGAGATTTTCTATCATATCCCATTTTCTATCGATTTGGTGTTAAAAATTATTATATTCTCTTTTATTCTATTACTTCTTTTTTGTCTTCTATCACATTTAATGCACACTATAGAAAAGTAGGATAGAAAGGTCTTTTCCTTTTGTTGGAGTTACGTTTCTATTCATTATTTATTAGTCAAAGTTTAACTATGTAACTGATTGAGATCTTAAAAACCAGGGTCATGTCAGGAAAAAAAAAAAAATGTCATGTTATTCGACCTGAATCCCCTGATGAAAAGCAGAGAAGAGAAAGAGAAAGAAAAAAAAAATTTAAAATAAATAAAAAATAAATTTTATATATTGAATTTTTAAAAAAATTATTAAAATTAAAGAATAAAAATATCAAAAGATTTAAATTTTATGTTATTTTAATATATAATTTATAAAATTTTTATTTAAAAAAAATTATATCATTAAATTTATTAAGAATAAGTAACATAAAAAACTCTTTTAAAAGGAAATTGTTACGTTATTTCCTTTTCTATTTTGTCTATGCTGTATTCATTTGCATTCATTCACATTTTTTTGTAAAATATTGTGATAACATAACTATCACTTTTCCTCAAAATATGCTTAAATACAAGCTGGAGTAGTTAAAAAAAAAAAAAAAAGGGTCTTATAACAAGTGAGAAATGTTTGCTGTAAGTGGGCGGAGCATCCTCCCACGTGCAGAGAGAAACTTTTTAGCAGACAGAGAAAATGTGATGAGAGAATATAAGACATTATGTAATTAGAGTGCAAATTTTTTTGTACAAGAATCATTGCTCTAACAAGACCCTTTCTGAAAACGATCTTACCAGTTGCAGTCCATGCAACCTGTGTCACTGAAATATCCTTTTCTTTTGGACCTTTGAAGTCTCAATGCAAAAATTCCGAGGTGCAGCTTGCGGAACTTAGAACAGAGGTTCAAAGAGCCCAGAAATCATGCATTATTCTAAGTTTGGTACTGTTTTAAACCTAATCAATAACAGCCATAAGGCTTGCATAGCTCATTAGACCCAATTATTGCATTCCTAGAACTTTATCAATTCAGCAATGTTTTTTCAGAGTATTTTCCTTCAAACACCTCTCTGAGGAGGTCATTTTGAACACTAAACTAGGTTGTAGACCTATATGCTTGAACGTCGCAGTAAACAATTACTTAGTACTGATCCCAGATGTGTATGTTGAACGCACTACCCAGGCATATATAAACAAAATTAAAAGGGACTCACAGAGAAAGAAAATGAAAAGACTTTAATTTCACCACCCTGAAGGATAAAACTAAGATGCGGTGTCTGTGCCCTCCATTTGCTGCTTAAACTTGTCGCACATAGGATCTGGAAGCTTGAAACTTCGCATTCCTGCATCTTGTATAGCCAATGCATCGATATGGTTGCTTATGATACATTTTATGCGGAAGCCTTTCCTCTGTATCACATACCTTTTCCTATGTAAGTATTCATTCCCTTTAGAATCTTCATCTTCTGCTCTGCAAAAGTGCGGATTAGGTAGTATAAGATGCAATGACAACATATGCTTTTCAAAAACATAACTCCGTTCAAGAACAATTCTAAGCACTAAAAATAAGTTAGAGAATCAGAAAGACTTCGAGAGTGGGCACGAGATAAAATCTCCAGATCTCCTTTAAAAGGAGAGTGGAAAAATCTACTCGAGTCTAAACAGAAAACAGATGCAATCAAAAATATGTTGTCATAGACTACTTAAGCAGAGCAATTTTAAGCACTGAAATCAACTTGAGAACACAAAAAAACTTCAAGAGACAGAAAGGGATGAAAACTGTAGATCTCTAACAAAGGGAGTGGTAGATATCTACTCTAAACAAATACCATTAAAGAAACATAGCCAAATTACCTCATCATCAAGGATGACCAGCCTCTAAATCCAAGAGACATAAGATTATTAGTTGTGATATTTTGGTGTGCTCCGGGCTCCCTTGAAAACAAAATTATAGGCCACACACCTGCTTGGAGCTTCATGTATAATCTTAAAATAAGGGTGAGCGTTTAATTCTTTGCCTCTCTGACACAATCACTAATTCTGTAATTATGAAACCTAGGGCAAAAGAGAAATGCTGTGTCAAGTTACAGGCAATAACATAGAAGTAGAGATCAGCATCAAGTTGGATAAATTACCTAAAGAACGTTTAAAGAAGAGTACTTAATGGAGATTAGAATGTATATAAACTGGTAAACAGACGCAAGTAAGTGTAACAAACCATATTCACTCTGGGGAAAAATTTAGACACCATAATACTATTTGTCTTTGGTAGTGAGAATTCTTATAAATTAGAGAAAATTAACGGCAAGAGGATTTGCTAAATGCTAGAAACAACAAAGTTCATGAGACTACCTGTTGTTTATGAGTTTACAAATATACACCAGAAATTTGCTTGTGGTGGGCAAAACATTAGAGGATCTAAAAACCTTGACATATGGCAAGAAAATTAAACATATC
Organism: Dicorynia guianensis; assembly: GCA_037013595.1. Lineage (NCBI taxonomy): Eukaryota > Viridiplantae > Streptophyta > Magnoliopsida > Fabales > Fabaceae > Dicorynia > Dicorynia guianensis. The sequence goes on along the minus strand of JASUAB010000002.1, from coordinate 13,129,304 downwards.
TGTTGAAGATGATGAAAAGATTACCTATGATACAAATTGGAAGAAGGAGGATTCGAAGGAAAAATGTTATCTATGTCTATCAACACCACATCAAGACTATCATCTGATGGTCTAGTACTGTTGAAGTAATCCTCAATCACAGACTTGGTTGAATACAAGTCTCTAGCATATTGACCCCTCTGATATACTGTAAAGCAAAAGCCCTGCAGACCTTCGGAAGATTATATCCTTACAAGTTATTGAGCTCTGTGTGAAATGCAAAAATCGTACAATAACTGTAATCATCATTAATATTCTGGAGCTCAATAACCCCAGCATTTTTACTTTCACAAGATTGCAGCATCACTACCAATGAAATCAGCAAAGTAATTAATAGAACCCCTAAAGTGACAAGTCCAGCAATGAAGATTGTTGCTGTGAAAGAAGTCATGTAGAATCCTGATTCCACCCTAAAACGGCTCCCTATTTCTGTGATCAGCAAAAAAAAAGACAAAATTTTAACAAATTTATGCTAATATGGAAAATGAAAAGATAAATCATGCTTAAAGATAAGATAGCTGTAAGTGAATACTCAATTATTACCAGCACATGAATGGGCTGTATAAAAGTAGTAAGTGATGCTTCATGATAAATATGTTGATCTTGAATAAGATTACTTGTTGAGCTCAATTTTAAGAGAATGATATCCATTTTTCAATTCTCATATCTACTTTTTTTAGGGGGTGGGGTGGCGTGGGGGGTAGGGGTCACTTAAATAAGATCTTCACATCAAATTAATCCATTGAAGACTATAATAATTGTAGAACGGGCAACTCATTGAAGTTGAGGCTTTCAATAGTAGGTGCTCCAAACAATTTTATTAATAAAAATTTACAGCTATAATATACTAAAAGTCAAAATTAATCTCTCTCATCTTATTTTTCGTATTTTCTTTTTTCTTCTTTGGAGATTGACGAGGAAGAGAACAAGGAGTGACAAAGTAGGTATTTCATACCAGAACCACCTGAGAGACTCCGTGCAGAGTATTGCTGCTCCATTTGATAGGCGTAACCAGACATAGCTTCAAGCTATGAGCTAAACTAGGATCCAGTTCAAGTCACAACTCCAGCTTGCTTCCTTATGTCAAAAGTGTAACCTAAAATTAACGAAATTCAGTTATCATTCACACATCAGTTTCAACCAACAATACAACTGGGATATATGGAACACATTTCTGGAACAAATGAACAAAACTTGTACAAATGGATCACCACTCTGAAAAAAAATCAGAACTTACAAGCAACTACAATAAACATCTGAACATCTAGCCTTAAGCCTTGACTACATCTCAAACATGAACGGGTGATAGTGTGAAGAGGTTATCGATTATCTCCCCAAACAATTGTCATGATACTTGTTTCTGAAACAAGGTTGTAACTATCTATCAATACTGCAATAGGGTTCTACGAACCATTCTATTCCACCAGCCTAAACAATTTAAATCAGAATTGCACCACACAACTAAGCATCACCGATGAAGACAAAGATGGAACCACCTATCCAATTGCAGATTACATAATAAGATACAAAACTGGGTCGACAAAACTTTCGGCTGACTATGCAATAAAAGGTGTCTCAACTGAAGCATCCAACCAAATGGGTTAACAATCACCCAACAGCACAACTCAGATGAGTTGAAAACAAGGTGAAAGGAAAAAGAATGAGTCTCAACCGAGTAATTCTGTTTGCTATACGGAAATTAGCTCAAAAAGCCACCTAGTTAGTGAACTCGCACACATCAAACAAGTAAAGCAATTGCCTTGCCTATAGATGCCGGTAAGTTGGGTAAGAAGAGCACCTGAGGAAGACATTGTGTGCCAAAATGAATTCCGGGAAAAAGCCAAGAATTATAGCTCTGAAATGCATATTTCCCATTGTCAGTTTTATCAATCGCCCTCGAGAGGAAGCTTCCGCTATTTGTTATTGTGCCTTTGCTTTCTATTGCTTGTTTTGCCACAATAAAGGAGTGAGATAATTTAAAATAAAGGACAATGATGTCAAACTTCACCCATTTTAGATTTTTTTCCCCTGAAGATCTAATAAATCGAATTAACTAATCTTGTTGAGTATCAATGATTTACCAGGTAGCCAAAGGAATGATAATGATTTTTCTATGCTCTATCTCATATTTCAATACAAAATAATAATAAATTGTACAAAGAATTTTTGAGTGAATCAAAATAGTAAGTGGGCTATTTTATAAACAGTTGCTTGTTGGATGATCTGTAAATGAAGGAACTTAACTCAGCATGATCAAATTTCAAGTGGCCCGTTAATAGGGTGCAAATAATAAGTAAGTATGTAAATCAGATTGAGGAAGCTAGAGATGGATGGTACAGAAATGCCATGATACAAAAAACGATTCAAATGCTCTATTAGAAACCCCCTCAAAAATGTTAGTATAAATAGAATACAGATGGAGCTAAAAAATATAATGAAGAAAGTGGACGTGGAGGTCTTCTTAGAGATGATAATGATAAATGGCTTATTACTTTTTACAGATATAGTGAAGGGTATATCAGTCTTTTAGTCTGGATGTTGGAGAATGTTTTTGGGTTTTCAGTTGGCTCTAGAAAATGGGTGTACTCATCTCAAAGTTGAATCTAATTCTCAAGCTTTGATTCATATAGTGGAGACTGATGTTAACCCCACCACTGCAAAACTTAGAGCCGTTAAAATCTTTCTCAAAAAATTTCACAGGATTCATCTTTATCATATATACCGAAAGCAAAATCATTCTGCAAATCAATTAACATTAAAAGAAATTTCAACTTCTTTGAGAATGCATTCTCTTGTATCTCCTCCACATAATTTATTTCCTTGGTTATTGGCTAACATCATACAAATATCTCACCCTAAAAATATAATTATGTAATTTTTTTTCCTTGGGGCTTAGGCCCCGTATTTCATCCAAAAAAAAAAAATCTCAAACTAAGTGAACATCTGCATATGGATGATCACAGAACTCTCTCATTGCATATAACCTCTTCACCCCCTTAACTTTTAAATTATCAACATATTGCACTAGTGTAATTTAATCATTTAATTGTCTACTTACAAAAAGTTGTTTCATAAATGTGTGAGAAAAATGTAAGATAAAATATATAAAATTTTCAATTCAATGAAAAGGATTATCTCTAAATAAAGATACCCTAAATTTACTTAATATATATATATATATATCTATACATATATTCAGAATGTGAAAAAGAAAAAAAAAATTCTGAATGGATAATATTAAATAGCGTGAAGCTATAATACCAGATTTGATACAAGTGGAAAATTTGAAACGTGTCATTATGCTTCTTTTTTTTTTCGGAAGCAAGGAATAGAAAAGAAATTACAATCAAATGCCACGTGGGAGTGCAGTCCGAAACAGTCACCAAGGTACCTATAGATACATCCGCTAGGAGGGGAACAGTAGATGCGGGTGTCTCCATTCAGGCGAAGAGCCGAGCCCGCCATCCAGGCACAGCAACCTCGTTACCTTCTCTGTTGACATGGTTCAGGGTAATGTGCCAAGATTTCTTGAGATTTTTTAAAAAATAATATATGCACATAATTTTGTTTATATATATAAACGTATAAAAATATATTAAAAAATAAATAAATATATAAAAAAATAAAATTTATAAAATTTATATTATAAAAGAATATAGGCATGACAAGCATAAACCTCCCATATGGTCTCTACCAACGTGTCATTATGCTTTGTTATCATTGGAACATGATATCTTAACTTTTTTTTTTATCTCAAGTTAGGATATAGTAAAAAAAATTACAGAGATGAAATTAAGTGAGTTAAATAATTAATAAAATAAAATAAAATTTATTGATTAAATTTAATTATAAAATAAAATATATAAATAAAAATTTATTAAAATTTAAAAAAGTCAAATAATACAAATCGTGCTATCATTTAATAACATGCTCCGAACAGGACCCATATCAATGGATTCTCTCTTATGAACGTACTTTTTACCAAGTCAATTTATAAGTTATGATAAATTTATTCTTACCTCTTTATAATTGAATTTTTAGGGTCAAGGTTAATAATTAGAATAGTAACTTTTAAATTTTTTTATTTTGTTAAAATTATAATAATAATATATAAAATCTTATTTCATATATAAAATTAGTTATATAAATCAATCAGTATCATTAAATTTTATTACAAACTAAATTTTTTAAAATATTATTCATCTAAAAATTCTTTTAAAATTATAATACAAAAATAAAATTTTAATTCTAATAGATATAACAAATATTAATTTCAAAACTATAAAAACTCAATTCTACATTTAGAATACCAAACGAATCTTTAGATATTTTAGGGTCGCCAGGGAAACAGGTAATTAACTTGTTTGGTCATTCTCACACTAGAAATAGGCTGTAACGTGACATGCACTTGAGCTATATGCCAATAACTAGTGAGTTTAGTGGCACTTCCTCAATCTTAGTAAATAAGGGCTTGTTGTCAAGGGTTCTAACCCCAATACTTCCCTTTTCCTATATGCTTAGATCATTGCACTTCCTTGTAGCAAAAAATTGAGTCATACTGTAGGGTAAACATAGATTGAAGTCTCTGCTATGGTTACAAGAGAGCCTAAGAAAATTAAATCTGGGAAATAAGTGCTTTAAAGAATCGGACCTGTTCTTTTAATTTTCCGGCCTAGAACTTCAAAGTTTGGAATACAAAACTGCCTCAATATTATTTCTGCCTACAAAATCCTTCACATGGTTTATCACAATTGTTTTTTTATGGAACATCATGTCCTTTTCTAGAAATGCAACATTTTTATCTGAAAATGAACTGACCGACGAAGCAATGGATACCCATGGGGAGGACCCTAAGTTACAACAATGCCTTTGCTGTAGGCCAGTGGTCTTAATAGGTAATATATTTTGAACAAAGTGTTTCAACCACGTGTTTCATAGATATTCATCCCATTTACTGTATTAATTGCTTTTTCCACTGTTCTGGCCAATTCAACAGCTGCTCCTACGTAAGTATCAGGTGTTAACTTTGACAGATTTGTCTTCGCTTCTTTTGGTATATCTAAACCTTCAATGAAGCCTCTTATGCTCTCTTTGGTGACTGCTCTCCCTCTGGTCAGCTCCTTTAACTTCTCATAAGGCTCAGGAACACCATATCTTCTCATAACCTATATAAGGATTTGCAAGACAAGCATAGCACATACTTAATAATTATGACAACAAACAACATCAAGAGAAGTATGCAGATTAAAATCAAGCACACAAATGTAAACAACTGAACATTTAATTGAAACATTTTATAGACTTTACAAAGATTTTATGTTGAAAATTTTCTCCTGTGGACAAGAAAGGCAGAGTTCTAAGTTCTAACAAGAGACAACAGCAATAACAACAAACTGGGTCTTTTCTCACTAGGTAGGGTTGGCTATATAAATCAAATATCGTCATAAACTTCTATCCGAAACTAAATTTTTGAAAATTTTGCCTATGTTTTACATAGCCAGTCCCAAGCCTAGATAAAGGAGGAAGATTGTGTTACGTAGTCAACAGCCAGCGTAAAACTGTGTCGAATTTATATGACAAGTTCTAACAAGGGACAAACAGTATAAAAAATTATTGAGTCCCAAAAGATATCTAAAATTCCTCGGTTTGCTCCCAGAATTATGGAAGCATAATAAAGAACTGATCCATAAGGCCAAAGCTATTAAACAAAAAGTTGAGGCAGTATTGCATGCCATGGGAAATTACTCTAAACTTTCTCCAAGTCCTTTCTTTATTTCCTTCTCCTTTTCTTATTTTTATTTTGTTTTGTTTTTGTGAATGAAGCATCTACTCAACTCAATGAAGTATTATTTCCTTTGTTCATAGTTTCATTTTTATGTTACTCAGTATCCCCAGGAAAAGATTCTCATCCATACAAGTCAAGCCATGGCTAACAAAGTGGTAAAATCAATAGTATATTCATATGCCATAAAATACGGATCAAACTGAATTCTGTTTTAAACACGATCACATAAGTACCAAAGAACATTGAAAAAGGATTTTAACACTTGGCTCTGCCTGAATGATTCTAGAATCCGCCTCAAGATGATATCTATAGCAACAAGGGCCAAACTGCAACATTAGACATGTAGATCTTTTCTAATACAAAGTTCACCACCAGAAACAATCTTCTTCAAACGTTTACAGGTTTGTTTTCAACATTTTGGAAACATTACAACTGAGAACAGCATTTGCCTGTTTTTCTATGCAGATTTCCCAATGCATGCTGTCAGCTAGGAAATTATATTAACATAGAAGAGGCGAGTTAAATGAATTATTTTCTTGACTATGTTGTACCAACTAGCAAACTGTACTAAGTAAATAATGCATCATAACTTACGAACTCACTAGAAAAATATATTTTTAAAGATTAAAAGTAAATAAATATTAAATCAGATAATCAGAGTAGAGAAAGTAACAATGCATACAGTTTGTATTGGTTCAGCTAGCACTTCCCAGCACTGGTTCAAGTCTTCACTCAAGCGAGCTTCATTGACCTAATTTACAAAGCAAAATATTAAAGGAAAGACCAATGCAGAACAAAAACCTATCTTTTTTACTCTCTAATTAATAATTAATAACTAATAAGAAGAATGAGAAACGTGCTGAACAGCTATGCAAATAGTCATTGCAGCTTGCACATGCATTCTCTCAGATAAATTATAGTGAACCAACAGTTGAAGCAACGAACAATGATCAGCTAATAACATTTCATTTCCATTACTTAAATAATAATTATGCACATTCGAAGGGTTAAGCAAGGAAAATGCCATGTTATGTAGAATACCTGAAGCTTAGCTATTCCTTGAAGTGTGCTTTTATAGGCAAGAAGAGAATGACCAATTCCTACACCCATGTTCCTTAAGACAGTTGAATCAGTCAGGTCTCGCTGCCAAAAAGAAAAGAAGCAAAAAACAGTTATGGCAAAGAGCAGCTCACAAACAAACTATAGCTACCATTAAATCACATTAAAATGTCAATAAACTACAAGAATATAAAACTGCCCTTCACAGACAAGAGGTATTATATTAGTACATGAAAATAAGCTTGCTAATAACCAGCTTCCAGTAGATCTAATAGGTAAAATGTTCAGTACTATAGTTTGGATTGGATAACCACATAGATAAAAAAATATTGGAATAGGTCTTGCCTGCCAACGTGAAATAGGCAACTTCATGCTTAGATGTGAAAAACCTCCATTAGCCACACCAAGATTACCTTCACTATTTTCAAAATCAATGGGATTCACTTTGTGAGGCATAGTTGATGACCCAATCTCTCCAGCCTTAGTGATCTGGAATAAATAAATGGATGATTGTAATATTAAAAATCCAAAAACATACACCAGCTAAATCTATATCAGAATACTCACCTGCTTGAAGTAACCCAAAGATATGTAGCCCCATATGTCTCTATCAAAGTCAATTAGTATATTGTTGAATTGAATAAAAGAATGAAAAAGTTTTGCCATGTAGTCATGAGTTTCAATCTGTCAACAAATCAAAGATTATATCAGAATTCAGAAGGATATATGCAATGATTAAAAGTTTAGTAATTTAGTATGATTATCAACTGTAAACATATCAGTCTTCAAAATGTAACATTCATAAAATAAGAAACCTGCTCTAAAAGCTTACAAGAAATGTTCATAGCAATGGACATAGCACAAGTTTTAAAAATTTACATGACTACTGATGGCTTCAAAATTGAGATCAAGAAATTGCATGAAGTTGTCTTAATTCTTGAGGGGGAAAGAAAAGAAAAAGATAGCAGGAAACATACCTGAGCGACATAAGGATTAAAATTCAACCCAAGAGAATTAACAAATTCTTCTGCAATGTGAGGCCAGTTAACATTAGGATATGCAACAAAATGTGCATTATAATTTCCAACCGCACCAGCAAATTTCCCCAATATCTCAACCTGAGATAGGTCCTTCCTTTCTCTACTTAATCTCATTGCAAATATTGCCATTTCCTTTCCCAAAGTTGTAGGTGAAGCTGGCTGTAGAAAATTGAAGAAAAATGCCAGATTAATTAAATCAACTTAGCAACAAACATCTCACTACTAAAAAGTAAAAGACAAATAGCAATCATATGCTGGCTAGGTTGGAACAGTGTTTCAAATGAAATATTCTAGCATCTTTCACACAATAGGCATTAAGTTATGTTAATACACTAAATTCTCTATAATGCCACTTAATTTGAAGTTCAAGTTCTATCCAACAGCCCACTACAAATAACCCTAAGGATTCATTGACTCATATACTCAACTAATGCGCGAATTAGCTGACCTGTCCATGAGTGCGAGATAGCATAGGAATATGAGCATTATCTTTAGCTATGTCACATATGGCTTTGATTACTTTGTCCATGAGAGGAAACATGACTGTCTCCATTGCTTCTTTCAGCATCAAGGCATGGGCAAGATTATTTATATCCTCGGAAGTGCAAGCAAAGTGAAAAAATTCAAGCACCTGCAAAGAGAAAAAGAATGCTATTGTAGTCAGAATTTAGAGTGCCAAACTGAAAGTAGCACAAAATTTCAGCTATAGAGGGAACAACTAAAGTAAACCTAAACCTTAGCTACTTCCATGTTTGATTGGCATTTCTGTTTCAAGAAGTACTCCACTGCTTTCACATCATGATTAGTCACCCTCTCAATATTTTTAATCTCCAACGCATCATTCATGCTAAAGCCATCAATCAGTCCTTGTAAATAAGATTTAGCCTCTTCACTGAAACTTGGAACTTCTTTGATTTCAGGAATTTGAGACAGCTGCAGCAACCATTTTATCTGGCAGGAAATATAAAGATCAGACAAACATCTAGCGAAGAGAAAGTAAAAACACAATTCAACCAACCATGGGAAAAAGTAGACATAAAATGCTCCAAGTTAAAGCAAACAAACACAAATATAGACACTAGTGCACACACTGTCGACTATATTGGGGATTAGAGTTTCATCCAGACCCCAAACAACTACAGCTACAGATTCCCAGATTTGCAGCACAAAAACATATTAACATCATTATATCCAATCACAAGCTAAAACTCCGAAGATTGCCAACTAACCACTCCCATGTGACTGCCTCAATTTCTTGCTTGAACCCAAATACACTTGTCACTTGTGGAAGTCTACATTTATAAATGGTAATATATTCATGATCTCTTTTAAGACTTCGATATGAATTTCATTATGTCGTTGTTTCATTTCTTATTTGTAGTGAAGAAAGTCTGAGTCAAGTATCAGAAAAACTTCTTTCTTTCTTTGGTCTATCACAGCCCCACACAAAAAACAACACAGCACATCAATATCCTGAATAGATGCGACAACTACCTCAACAAGAACCCGATAGTAGATTAGGCCATATTCGCTCATGAAGGGAGCTAATTCCTTAACTTTACCCCAATAACGACCATCCAACGGCGACAGAGCCGTCAAACTAGAAAGCTCAAATCCACCAGAATGAGCTCCAAACATCCTCACCTGAAAGCGTCAAATTCAAGCGAAACGCCGAGAGTAAGAAGACCGCCTCAAGGGATTATTGCCAAAATAAAAATTTAAAAGTTCGAAAGAAAGGAAAGCTCAAACGAACCTTGTCCGAAGTTGTAGTTGTTTCATTAAGTATGGCTTTACAAGTGAACCCTCTACGAGAAACTGCTGCAGGAAAACGAAACAAAATACTCGAAAATTGACTGAAAGAAGTTGATCTTGGAAAGTTCCTCGCAACGGGGCGGAAGCTGGAGACTTGGCTACTGTTAGAGAATGTAGAGCAAGCCTCAAACTCCATGAAAACTGTTCGCGGAGGAACACAAGCGCACAGCAATTTCGCGGTCTCTTTGTTCGAGTAATTGTTGGTTCCCTCCGGTTTTACTAGCGTAGCCCTACTTGACCAAATTTATTTATTTATTTTTGATTACGGGGTACAAATCCATACTATAACCATGGCTTTTTGTTTTTGTTTTTAACATCTATAATGATGGCTTTGATTGTAAATGTAAACCAAGATTTAGTTACTAATTAACTAAACAAGATTTAAAAGTATAAAATTAAAAATTTGAGAAAATGTAACAATACTTATTTAATTTTAAGTCATTGTAAATATATTTTCTTATCTATAAATAGATTCATTGTTATATATTTTAATATTATCTTATTCTAAATATCTTAAGACAATAATTATATTAGATTGTATGTCCTACATCAATAATTTATAATAAAAACATACATATGGTAACAAAAGTTAAAACATTTATCTTAAAAGAAAGAAAAAAAGAAATAACATATAAAGTTAGAAATAATTTCACTTGATTATAACAAATTTTTTTTAATTTGAGGGCATTCAAATAGTTAATAAAATAATGTTATATGTATTAATAATCATATAATTATTAATATTTAACAGTAAATAAATAAAAGATATATATTTATATTATTTTAATAATTAAATAAAAATATTTATATTATTATAATAATTAAATAGATTGTTAACATTTAATAATAAATAAATAAATAATGTGTATTTACATTATTTTGATAATTAAATAAAATATATTTACATTGTTATGGTAATTAAATAAGTATGCTTATCAACTTTATAATTAAATAAGTATACTTTCATATGACCTAAAATTAAAGATACCTATATATATCTTTCACTAAAAATTTTAACAATTGTTTTATTTTTCTTAAGTTGAAATAAACCACTTTGTCAAGTTTTAACAAATGCTTGGAAAATAATTATATTGATGGAATACTAATTTTTACATTAAAAAAGACTAAGTAAATTATGTACACAAAATTGATAAGAGATGAAGCTTTTGTGTTATAATTTACTTTCAAACTTATCTTCCATACCATATCTAAAAGCATAGAAGTCAAAAATATTTAATAAATTATTATATTTTTTTAGGTTTATCAAATTTTACTTTTATCATTATGTTATTTTAACAAATGAGATGTTTTTTAGTTTTAGTTTCTTAATTCTAACGAAAATAGTATTTGTTTCTATAATTAGTTCTTTAATTCTAGTAGAATTATTTTTACTAATTATAATTAGATTTTTATTGAATAGAATCAGTTTTCTCAATTAAAATTATTATTTAAAAGTTATGATTTTTATATTTAAACTACAGTAGATTAATAAACATATATGTAATTGTTTAGCCCAAGAGATTGATTTATTTAGTGGCTTGATTTGTAAGATTATAATTACTTTTCGTTTTAGTTTCTTAATTCTAACGAAATTAATTTTGTTACTATAATACATTTTTATTATTAATTATATTATTTTTCCTCATTAAAGAAATCTTAAACAATACTTTTAATTATAATTTTACAAATTTCTCTTTAGAGTATTATTTAAAATCTGTAATACGCTGTCGTACAAGATAAATAAAAATGAAAAAAACAGCATGTGCATTAATCTAATACTCCTGAATCCTGTAGCATACCTGTCATATATGTATGAGCTTGAACTTAACTGAGGACCTATGAAAGAAAGGTATTGCTAGTTACACAAGGCATTGCCAATTTGCCATGTCATTCCCAGATTTAACTATAATTTTGGCCAAATTGTGGGCTAATTAGGATGTAAATTTAATTTTATGATTTATGTTTACTTTATAAATTTATGATTTTGTAGATCTTTCTTTATATAAATATATGAAACATGCTGTATTGTTCAAAATTGAGGAATACTTTTGAATTTTCTATTTTCTGCTCTTTTTATTCTTTTTGACATATTAAGTTTTTTTTGGATTAAATTTCACAATTTCCAGCCCGTATAAAAAAAGAGAATCCAATTATATATATTGCAGAAGGAGGGCAACTTTGACTTGATATTGTCATTTTTATCCTGTCATTTATATCATTGAAATCTAATTTTTATTAAATAATTATTTTAAAAAATATAAATAATTAAATTTATTAAATTTAATAATTAAATTATAAGACTTGTTGTCTTTTATGATTCACATTAATTTGTAACTATTCAATAGATAATTACTTTTTTTTTCGATAAATTTTGTATGTACAAACAAGGAGATAGTTCTTTAAGAAATTTAATCAAATTTATTCCGTTGGTTTCAAAATCAATATCTTCATGCTTCTGAAATTTTTCTTGCCCAAATCAAAGCAGTTTGGGAAAATTTGGTAAGCTTCAACTTTACCCACACTTACTATTTGCACTTGATAGTCCCATACCATTTGCCACTATCCGCAAGTAACACCTAAATATGAGCACATCACCAAACCCAGAACCGGTGGTCAAACACAAAGTCACAAACTAACAAATGGTGGGGCTGCCACCTCTCCACCATATCTCTTTTATAGAATCAGAGAGCACAACCACATAAATACCCGCGATGCTGATTATTCATGCTCAAATGCAAATTCATCAGCCTATCTACTCATCACCTGCCACGTGGCACCACGTACGTAGTTAGCCGCTTATCTGCTAATGCTATCCCCTCCTCTTCTCCATTCCCAGTAGTGTCATCGCAATGCAAATGACAAGCGGAAGAGATTGCTGCAAGCAGCTCTTTTGACATAGCAAGCAAGAGGCCCTCCTTGCACATTTTGCAGCCCAGCCATGGAGACAGGCATAGCCTGCTACGCCCGCGGAGCCCTCCTACCCAGTCTTTCTTCCAAGCACTCTCCGCCATCTATCTCCCCATCTTTTGGCTTCAGGGTATGTTGAATCAGTTAGTTCCTGTATGAATAAGTGTACCTCCACTAGACTTTGTTGCACTTTAGGTCAATCTGGGCACCTCTTTTTATACTATATAGGGCGGAAATTAAATATATTCAAGATCAAGTAAGTTAAAGGTGCATGCTATGAATGACAGAGTCTGAAATCATGCTCTTTATTTGGAGAATCACTAAGAGTGGCACCCAAATCAACGCTAAAGGTTTCAAAGATAAAGGACACTTCACTTATAACCAGATGTGAAATTGGTGACAGCCTGGTAAGTTTGATTACATAGCAGAAAGTTCTTATTTGATTCTATAATGGCTGAGAACTTCCAGTGTCAAAGTCTCAAATTGTGGATTGCTGAACTGATGTTAATGTCATTGTAGGAAGAGTTTCTTACGAAGGCAACACCGGATAAGGGACTGATCAGGTTGATGGTGTGCTTGGGTGAAGCATTAAGAACTATTTCCTTCAAAGTGAAGACAGCTTCTTGTAGTGGAACACAATGTGTAAATTCCTTTGGAGATGAGCAGCTTGCTGTGGATTTGCTGGCCAACAAGCTTCTTTTTGAGGTTAAAATTAGTGTTGTCAATAAGTTAAATTAAACCTAATTAAAACTATAGAACAAATAGTTGATACAACAATTGTTGTTATTATTAAAACTCTCTCTACATAAAATTTCAATGTCACCTGCAACACTGGCCAATTGGGTTGAAGTTGTCAATTTGAATAAGCTATTTAGGAGGGGCTCTTGGGGTTGGAGGAGAAAAAGTAAAGTTGTCATCTTGAAATCTATCAATGAAATCATCGTCAACAAAACTGATTAGTTAATGTGGCAACCTGTTTTAATTATGATCAGGTTTAAGTCTGTACTCTTTTAACTTTACACAATTGTGCTGTTGTTTTTTCCTGCATACGATCTAATTTTCAGGAGGTGCAATCATGCTAAAACCTCCAGTGTTCTGTGCGTAGGCCTTAAATTACTCACACTTCTGCAAGTATGCTTGCTCAGAAGAAATTCCTGAACTCCAGGACATGGGAGGTCCAGTTGAAGGTCTGCAGTAACAAATTAAACTGAGATATAATAATTTGAATCTGCACTTTTACAAAAGCCATCATCTTTGAGGTAGTATATAATGCGTGAATATGTGAAAAACAGGTGGATTTAGTGTTGCATTTGACCCTCTCGATGGTTCCAGTATTGTGGACACAAATTTCACAGTTGGGACCATCTTTGGTGTATGGCCTGGAGATAAGTTAACGGGCGTCACTGGCAGAGATCAAGCTGCTGCGGCCATGGGGATTTTTGGTCCCAGAACCACATATGTCCTTGCACTCAAGGACTTCCCAGGAACACATGAATTTCTTCTGCTTGATGAAGGTTAATTCCCTTGACACTATAGGCTTAATGATGATTTAGCAAATGGGCAATTCCATGTCCTAGCATGGTCATTTTGATCTTTTTAATTAGCACCAAACTTCCAACTGGGAAATTACTTCTGTTCCATTTTCATGATGTCAGAGTGTGAGGTTTCATTAGATGACAATGTTAACTGATTCATTACTCAGGAAAATGGCAGCATGTGAAAGAGACCACAGATATTGGAGAAGGAAAACTATTCTCCCCTGGAAATTTGAGAGCTACATTTGACAATCCTAATTATGATAAGGTCTGGCTATAGTCTTAGAGTATAAGAATTTTGTTATAAGGTTATGACAATTGAAAATTAATAGTTAAATTTTTTGTATAATCAAACAGCTGATCAACTACTATGTCAGAGAAAAATACACATTGAGATATACTGGAGGAATGGTGCCAGATGTCAACCAGGTTATTTCTTGAACTCAATCAAATATGATATTCTTTCATGGTCTTGACTCTTGAAATTAGTATAATGGCTACTTCTTTTAAAACACACTGTCATCCTGGGTACATTTCAGAGATAAAATCAGTGTATATGCTTTCTGAATATGTTCTTCCTTTCTACAGATTATTGTAAAAGAGAAGGGCATCTTCACTAATGTAGCATCAGCATCCGCCAAAGCCAAGCTGAGACTGCTGTTTGAGGTAGCTCCGCTAGGATTTTTGATAGAAAAAGCCGGAGGTTTCAGCAGTGATGGGCATCAGTCTGTGCTAGACAAGGTCATCAATAGTCTTGATGATAGAACTCAAGTTGCTTATGGATCCAAGAATGAGATCATCCGGTTTGAAGAAACTCTGTATGGTTCATCCAGGCTCAAGGGTGCTATACCTGCTGGAGCAGCTGCTTAAGCTATTAAGAAGCAATTTATTGTCAATGATTCTGTTTTTTGCACAAGATATATGCTATCTTACAGACAAGTTTGTACAATTTACTGAATTTAGTAATTTTCAGATTCTGGTGATTAGCAAATTGAATTTTTGTTATAATGAGTGAGATCTAGCTTTAAGCTTACCTTTACAAATTGCCTTATGAAATATATTCATTTTTAAACAATATTTTGTGTAAATCTGTGAGATTCAGTTAATTGAATGATTTAAATTTTGCGAAGTAAAGATTGTGTGAGAATAAAGATATAAAAATAGTGGGACTGTTTACCTTAATGGAATAATTAGCTTCTAATCTATGAGCTAAGCTCATTATGCTTTTTCTTTCTTCTTGAAAGGGGGATGTTTTGCAAATAGTCAATCCGCTTGGCCAGTTAAAAAAAAAGGGGGAAAATAAAAAAGACAACAAAGAGAATATTGGATGTAAACACTCAATATCACATCTATCAAAGTCTTTGGAGCAATCGCTGGTACATATTTACAAACATCATAGTAACATGGAAATGTTAAATAATGCGAGAAATCTTTTGACATACTGAAAATTTCTATGTCTAACCTAGGAGTTATCTGTCTAGAAAGCTTCTATTGTTTTTCCTTTCAAATAAACATGACAAGAGTAGCCTTGACTTCCACGATTTCTCTGCAAGATATAAGTAATATGCCTCATTGTTCTGAAAGAGCCAGTGACTTCTAGTTTAATAGCGAAGATCTGAACAATTAATCTAAAGAAATACCTTTCGAGTTCCACTATAAAGTTGACAACCACAAGCAGGAAATAGACATGGTATGTATATGTGTCAATTTATGGTTCATCTTACTAGTCCTTGATCTCTCTTTTTTCTTATTCTGCAGTCTCCAGCATAATTTTGTCTAACTGTGCTATAAGCTGAAATTTTTAGTGCTTCTGAGTTCTGACTGTAAAATTATTCTCACCCCCACCTGTCAAGATGCCCAATAAATGCATCTTTTAACATTTTAATCTAAAATTCCATCAAATTGAACTGTAATTCATCTGGTTTATTGATCACATCAGTGCAAGTGTGCATGAACTGAGAAAGACAGATCATAGTGACTAGCTTCCATTGGTTAGCCACAAAAAGCTAAAATAAGAAGGATTATCCATATGTAAAATTTTACAATCTTTTTATTTTTACATCTTTATTTTCATAAAATTCTCACTTTATATATTTTAGACTACTATATTTACTAAGCCTCACAGATTAAGTTATGACACCGAGTTGATAAAAAATCTCATACACAAAAAGTGAGAGAAAGATGTTGCCACAATGATGTGGGAATTTGTTTACTGAAAATTTTAATATGGCCGCATGATGGGTGTGACATTCCAGTGTCAAATAATTCTTGTCGTTGGTGTTTCCCAATGGTAATTTTTGTGCCTAATTGAGAATTTCGGTAGATGACTTCAGTGCAAGAAAAGAAGGGCAATCTTTAGCCTTCAAATTTGAGGTATGCTTGAAAGCTAGTGTCCCAGTCTTCTCTCAAGCTGTGCTTGCTTGCGAGAGTTATGCTGCTTTCACATAGTTCTACAGGCAAAGTGTTCTGCTCGATTCGCTAGCATCCACATCTACGCTTGTTTGAAGTCCCACCTCGGATGCTAAAAGAAGCAGCACCGTATGAACCAGAGATAAGTGCCAAGCCAAGGCACATTTAGAGGCATACCTTTCTCGGCCTTTTGGCTAAGATCAAGTGTAGTATCTGTTCTTATCAGTTTAATATCTGATACGTGGGTCAATGGCCCACATGATATTAAATTAATTTTTTGAGGGGGAGGGTCCGTTATAGTAGCTTGCTGCTAGGACCCTCAAGCGTCGCCCATGCGTTGCACTGAAGCACGGGCCGCGCGCACCCCACCAATACTAGTTCCAACCTTCTTCCAAAAACATATTAGCTTCTAACTAAAGTTTGCTGCAGTCAATTGAAGAGGGAATTGATAAGTGGCACGGTTCAGTAGGTGGTGTGGTTAGTGCACCGATTGACAAAGTCTGGGCCCTGGTGTCTAAGACTAAGAGGCTACCAGAATGGATGCCAATGGTGGAAAGATGCTCAGACTTAGCAGGAGAAGAAGATGAGCAGGGCTATGTTCGATTAGTATCTGGTTTCATGTTTCCTCAACAAGATGGAGAAAGGTCATGGATCAAGGAGAGGTTGGTTTTCTTGCACTCAGCATCACATAGTTACGTTTACAGAATGGAAGCAAGCAATGTAGGTTTAGATGGATCTGTGAATTCACTTAAACTGGTTGATTATGGGGATGGCTCAACTCTGATTCACTGGTCATTTGAGATAAATCCTTTGGCAGATGTAAGTGAGGAGAGCATAATGGATTATCTGGGATTTCTGTATAAATCTTGCATTAATAGGATTGAGGGCGCCATTGAAGCAGCATCAAGAGATGTTTCAGCTGCAGTATAGTGGGTGGTCAATGTACTCATGCCATAAAGTGAAGTCTACTATTTTTTTCTTTACTAAAAAATTTAAGATGAGAGAAGACTTTTTATTTTATAAAGTTAGAGTATGTTACAAATCACAATAAGAATCTATATTAGTACTTATAAGTTGTTTACTAAAAGAGATTATTAATAAAAAAAAAATTGAACGTAGACTTTATAAGCGAAATCTACTATGTAATAATGGTTCAATGAGTTTACAAAATAACTTGTCAGCTACGGAAGAAAGAGTCGTATTATAATAACATAATCACCTCATTGATAAAAAGGCACATGCTCCTTTCTTCTATATTACGCGTAAATTTGCACTTTCCGCATCAGAATCTTTCAATAAGTTTCATATGTGCAGTCAGCAATCACTGCAATTTGTCCTTTACAAATTGCGTTATGAGATGTATTTACAATTGAAGTTGTGAACCTCAACATGTTGAAGTATGAAAATTGATAATATATTTAAAATACAAATTAATTCAAAGTAATTAATTTTTTTAGCACCAATTCTTCTTTAACTCAATTTTAGTAAAATTAATTTTATAAAAAAGCCTCTGAATAGAGCAGATTGTGAATGCAGCTTGAATGATGAGCTCTTCTTTAATATTGTTGGGCATAATAAACTAATTACAATTATTCTCCATCCAATCCCAAAGGGTGACATGGGAATCCGTATCACCCTTCGGGTATGGGTGTAGTAGAGCCCATCTAATTACTTGATTTTTTTTTTTATTTTTTTAATCATTTTTTTAAATATTTAATCATATTTTTTATAAAACTAAATAATGTGATTAATAATCTTTTTTATAATATAAAAATTTTAGAATAAAATAAAAAAAATAGGAAGATAAGATAGCAAATCGTCAAAAATTATACATATAACTTTTTAGTATACTTACCCATTGTCTAGCTAATATCCAAATTAATATAGTATTGTCATATTTACATTCTTATATCTACAATTTTATTTATAAATTTTATTTTTTTATTTGTTTTTTTAATTTTTTTAATTTTATTTTTAATAATTATTACTTTAGTCACTATAAATGTAATTTCAACATTTTAAAAATCAATAATGGTGTGACAGATCTTAACTAAAATTTATTTAAGAACTAAAATATTACTTAAAATCTTTGTAAAATTTTAATTTATATAATAAAATATTTTACCCAAATTTTATTTTATATTAAAACATTAATAAAAATATCTAAATTAAGTTGAATAAAAAATATTTATTTAAAGTAAGATATTTTAAATTTAAAATAATAATTAAATAAGTGTCATTGTTTTTAATTGTTCATATAATCCATCAATACATAATGAATTTACCTTTCCTCTTATTCAAAAATAATTTTGACTATTTTATTTTAAAAGTAATAGTCTAGTTAATTGTAAAAGTAAAAATGTCAAATAATTTTCAAATTAATGTGTAATTGGTTTTTATTTTTAAAATAGTAGTTGATAAATTTAAGAAGATTGTAAAAGCATTAAGAATAAAATATTGAAATTGAAATTTCAACCTAATGATATTTTATCACTAGAATTATTATGTCAATGTGTAGTGTTTTTAATATAAGTAAAACATTAAATATCATCGACATGGAAAACTAATGAATCATTTTCTCTTCATCCTTTTTCTCATTATTTAGTTGCAAACATTTATTATTCACTAAATTACTAAATCATTGAATTTGAATAATTACCTACAATTATAGGCCAATTGCTAGGTTAAAAGTAAGTGAAAGAAAATTTTTTTAAGAAAGTTGTTACTTTAGTATAAAAAAAAGACTCATAAAATCAAAAAAATAAGAATTTTAGAAAATTTAAATCTCTCAATATCAATTTAATATGTGTCAAATGTGTTATCTATTTAAATTACATTGATGATTATAATATAAAAATATATCATTGATTAACTTGTACTGCTAACATTAACAATCAAATTTTATATAAATTCATATATGTTTTATATTTTAGAGGAGTTATATAGTTTTGGTATCATATTTTTTAATTATACTATATTTTTAATATGATTATTAAAAAATTTAAAAAAATTTTGGGGGGCCATGACTCCCTCTCCTACCAAGTACCAAGATCCGCCCCTGCACAAAACTATACAAATTGAACTTCAATTCGAAAGTTCAAATTATTCTTCAGGGCACCACCATGTGCAGTGGTAGCACCTGAAAATCACCCTCTTCGTTTTGCATGGGTTTAATTTCTTTGCTGGTGGGAAGGGGTTAAGGAATTTTGATCCAGGGGATGGTCCAAAAGGCTTGAATCTTGTTGACTTGATCCAGTTGAGAGAAACACAGCCACGGTCCCGAACGGTGGATGGACAGCAATTAGATTCAGGGCAGACAAGACAACCCCGGTAGCTACATTTTTGGTTAAAAAAATACACAAAAAGCGCGCCAGGTAGGGGTCGAACCTACGACCTTCTGCTTAGGAAACAGACGCTCTATCCACTGAGCTACAGGCGCTCGTTGTAAGTGATGTATGTCGAATTCCTAATTCTCCTAAAGTACTCTGATACTTGCCATTTTCATATATTTGTTCGGTTCTTCCCTGTCGCTTTTTCATGTGTAAATTCATGCCGTTTGAGATTGGGATGTGTGTTTATTTTTCCTGAAACTGGTCATTTGATATTTCAACTCAAAATAATTTGGTTCCAATACAGTTGGGGAAGTTGTTGGACTGTCTCTTTCACCTTCTTCGCCCTGTCTTTCTAAGTATTGTATCTTGATTGTTTTCTTGAACAAAGTAGATAACATGTTTCCATGTATATTATCTTATTTCCTACCACAACACTTGGAACCATTGAATATGGACTAGCTAATTAATATCTACTTTATTATACCAATATAAGTTAATTTAAGTGATAAATATTTGAGTATTTTAGATAAATTATTTTACATTTAATTTAATTTTTATATATAAAAAATTTATTTATTATAATACTTTTAATACTTTAAACAAATTAATTTTTATTTATTAAATAAAAAATATTTTAAAAATAAAAAAAAATTATTTTATTATTCATTTTAATTATGCTTCAGATCATCATGGAAAATATTGGTAGTACGTTGACTTTAAATACACGTACAGCATGAAAAAAGAGAAAAAGTAGAAGTCATTAATTTTCAAAATAAGTTTTTGACAGTATAATTCTCGTGTACACTGATTTCACGTACCAATATCGGTACTCAATCATCGCCAACACTAGGGCCAATTGCATTACTTCAAAACTAAAATTCTCTTGAAAATTTAAAATGTATGTTAATTTCAGAAAATCTTTCGGTGTTCATTTTTTCAGTTTAAATTAATTGTTATTTTAGAACTTTCAAGATCATTTTGCATTATTGTTTTCTTAAAATTAAAACGATATTAATCATTTCTTTTTAATTTTATTAATTATTATTTCTATTAAATATTGAACTAAAATTTTTTTCTCTCTCTAGTTTTAAGTTTTTTCATAAAAAATAATTTTAAAAAATAAAATAATATTTAAGATTATATAATAATTTTTTTAATTTTAATACATTTTTTAAAAGATAATTATTTTAAACCAGTGAGAGTAACATCAAAATTTAATACTACTCTCATTCAAATTATAATATGTGAATTTTTTTCAAGTTTCATCAGTGAGCAGTTACTTTTACAATTTAATGTCAATAACAAAAGGTGATGTAAAAAAATAATACAAATAAAATTTACACATAAAAATTAAATCAAATGTTCTCATTAATCCATGGTTGATTATAGTCATAAGCAAAGTTATTAATAACGTAAAATAGTGCATTGCTATGGCCCATAGCACTATGCAATAGGCTATAACGTAATGTGATCTAATACTATGCTGCACTATTGATGCGGTATAGCATAGATATAGGAATTTTTTTTTGGGAACAACCATGAGACTTTATGGGAAAATATGATGTATTATAAGGTATAACCTATTTATAACATATTTTTGGTTTTCTGTTCAATGCTCTGTTTCATTATATTTTTGAATAATAATTTTTATTAATAATTTCTTCTTTTCAAATGCTATTTAGTAATAATTCTAATTTTAACTATATTTATTAAAATTAAAAATTCATATAATATAAAAAAATAATTTATTTAAAATTCAATGAGAGTTACATAAGAAAATATAGGACTAGAAATTAGAACTTTCTAGGGCTATCGCCCCTTGTTGAGAAAATCATAACCCTAAGCCTTAACTCTCATCCCTTAGTACCCAAAAACTAATGCCCAACATCTTGACCTTCCCTTTCATAATGCACCTCCATCGTGAGTTGCTAACATTTCCTTTTTTTCACTAATTGTCACTTTATCTTTTCCATAACGCACACACTTCTGCTAGCTATTAACATTCTTTTCTTCTCACTAATTATCTCCTCATTAGTTGTTATTTTGTTCTTCTTATAACCTATCAATTTTTGTTAATATTTCCTTCTCTCTACTAACTATCCCTTCACTAGCTATCACTTTGTTCCTTCATGATGAAGCTCAATATTGTAATGATAATGTTATTTTTTAACAGTGAAGATGAATTTTAAACTTGTTATACTTAATTTTTTTTTTTAATGTTTATCATATTTTTAAAATTATTTTTATTATTGTGAGTTATATTACATATATATATATATATAATATAATTACACTATAATTTAAATAATAGTTTGCTATGTACTATATCATTATAACTCTTGATGTTATAAGTGCTATTCACTATTAACAACTATGGTCATAAGCAGTCTCTATTTCCATTAATCTTATCCCTATACTTTGATCACCTCAATTACTACGGTCTCTCACTTATACTTTGACATGATCAACATTAATATTCTACTACTATTACCATTTTTCAATCTTCACCATCATTATTATCACCCTCCACCGTTAGTTGCTAACATTTTCTTTTTTTCACTAATTGTCACTTTATCTTTTCCATAACGCACACACTTCTGCTAGCTGTTAACATTCCTTTCTTCTCATTAACTGTCTCCTCATTAGCTGTTATTTTGTTCTTCTTATACCCTATCAATTTTTGTTAGTATTTCCTTCTCTCTACTAACTATCCCTCCACTAGCTATCACTTTGTTCCTTCATGATGATGCTCAATATTGTAATGACAATGTTATTTTTTAACAGATGAATTTTAAACTTGTTATATTTAATATTTTTTTAATGTTTATCATATTTTTAAAATTATTTTTATTATTATGAATTATATTATATATATATAATATAATTACACTATAATTTAAATAATAGTTTGCTATGTACTCTATCATTATAACTCTTAATGTTATAAGTGCTATTCACTATTAACAACTATGGTCATAAGCAGTCTCTATTTCCATTAATCTTACCCCTATACTTTGATCACCTCAATTACTACGGTCTATCACTTATACTTTGACATGATCAACATTAATATTCTACTACTATTACCATTTTCAATCTTCACCATCATTATTATCACGGCCATTTTACCTATATAATGCAACTTTTAAAAAAAATTACTTAAATGGCATAGTTTCAAGAGTATTTACCTGAAGGGGTCAAATTTACCACCTCAGCTTGCCACCTCACATTTATGGCCACATCATTTGCAACGAAATTTGTGGGTTGAACCCACAAATTCTGTCATTTTGCAGAATTCAACCCGACGAAAGTGAAAATAAAATACCTAGCCTCTTTCACTCGCTCTCCGCTCTCGCTCCCTTGCTCTCCAGTTCTCGATCGCCGACGTTCTGTGTTGCTCGTTTTCTCTCGTACATCATCAGCTCCTCCTGTGAACTATTTCGTGGGTGAGAAAGATTTTTAAAACAATGAACAGAGCGCAGCTTGAAAAAAAAGGAAAAACGACTCTTGTTCATTTTTATTTCAAACCTCATCCTATAGTTTCTCTCTCCCTGGGGTTTTTGTGGCTCGCCTCTCACTAGCATTTTTGTTTGTATACTACTTATTCAGGTTAGAGGTTGTTCTTTTATTCATAATATACCTTGTATATGGCTATAATGAAGGTGGAAGCCTCTCATACATTCCTTTCATAGGTAAAATGTACCCACTATTCTGTCTTCTCTTTTTCTGTCGTCATTTGTTTTCTGTCCATGCACAAAATGTTAAAGTGTAACACGGCCGTTGCTAAAGTGTAACCTCGCCGTTGCTAAAGTGTAACGTGACGCATAAAAGTGTAACTATCCGTAGCTAAAGTGTAACTTTTAATGAAACGTTTGCTTTGCCTAAAAAAATAGTATGATGCATTAGATAAGGTTTTTCCTTCAAATAGAACATTTATTATGCATAAGGAAGTAGTCTTGATTAATTAAATCTGAATTGAATCATGAAATTTCGTATGTGGAACATGGCCATAGCTAAAGTGTAACCTTGCCGTTGCTAAAGTATAACGTGCCGCATAAAAGTGTAACTATCCGTAGCTAAAGTGTAACTTTTAATGAAACGTTTATTTTGCCTAAAAAAATAGTATAATGTATTAGATAAGGTTTTTCCTTCAAATATAACACTTATTATGCATAAGGAAGTAGTCTTGATCAATTAAATCCGAATTAAATCATGAAATTTCGTATGTGGAACATGGCCATAGCTAAAGTGTAACCTCGCCGTTGTTAAAGTGTAACGTGCCGCATAAAAGTGTAACTATCCGTAGCTAAAGTGTAACTTTTAATAAAATGCTTACTTTGCTTAAAAAAATAGTATGATGCATTAGATAAAGTTTTTCCTTCAAATAGAACATTTATTATGCATAAGGAAGTAGTCTTGATCAATTAAATTCGAATTGAATCATGAAATTTCGTATGTGGAACATGGCCATAGCTAAAGTGTAACCTTGCCGTTGCTAAAGTATAACGTGCCGCATAAAAGTGTAACTATTCGTAGCTAAAGTGTAACTTTTAATGAAACGTTTATTTTGCCTAAAAAAATAGTATAATGTATTAGATAAGGTTTTTCTTTCAAATATAACACTTATTATGCATAAGGAAGTAGTCTTGATCAATTAAATCCGAATTGAATCATGAAATTTCGTATGTGGAACATGGCCATAGCTAAAGTGTAACCTCGCCGTTGCTAAAGTGTAACGTGCCGCATAAAAGTGTAACTATCCGTAGCTAAAGTGTAACTTTTAATAAAATGTTTACTTTGCCTAAAAAATTAGTATGATGCATTAGATAAGGTTTTTCCTTCAAATAGAACATTTATTATGTATAAGGAAGTACTCTTGATCAATTAAATCCGAATTGAATCATGAAATTTCGTATGCGGAACATGGCCATAGCTAAAGTGTAACCTTGCCGTTGCTAAAGTGTAACGTGCTGCACAAAAGTATAACTACCCGTAGCTAAAGTGTAACTTTTAATAAAATGTTTACTTTGCCTAAAAAAATAGTATGATGTATTATATAAGGTTTTTCCTTCAAATAGAACATTTATTATGCATAAGGAAGTAGTCTTGATCAATTAAATTCGAATTGAATCATGAAATTTCATATGTGGAACATGGCCATAGTTAAAGTGTAACCTCGCCATTGCTAAAGTGTAACGTGCCGCATAAAAGTGTAACTATCCGTAGTTAAAGTGTAACTTTTAATAAAATGTTTACTTTGCCTAAAAAAATAGTATGATGCATTAGATAAGGTTTTTCCTTCAAATAGAACATTTATTATGCAAAAGGAAGTAGTCTTGATCAATTAAATCCGAATTGAATCATGAAATTTCGTATGTGGAACATGGCCATAGCTAAAGTGTAACCTCGCCGTTGCTAAAGTGTAACGTGCCGCATAAAAGTGTAACTATCCGTAGCTAAAGTGTAACTTTTAATGAAATGTTTACTTTGCCTAAAAAAATAGTACAATGCATTAGATAAGGTTTTTCCTTCAAATAGAACATTTATTATGCATAAAGAAGTAGTCTTGATTAATTAAATCCGAATTGAATCATGAAATTTCGTATGTGGAACATGGCCATAGCTAAAATGTAACCTCGCCGTTGCTAAAGTGTAACGTGCTGCAAAAAAGTGTAACTACCCGTAGCTAAAATGTAACTTTTAATAAAATGTTTACTTTGCTTAAAAAAATAGTATGATGCATTAGATAAAGTTTTTTCTTCAAATAGAACATTTATTATGCATAAGGAAGTAGTCTTGATCAATTAAATTCGAATTGAATCATGAAATTTTGTATGTGAAACATGGCCATAGCTAAAGTGTAACCTCACCGTTGCTAAAGTGTAACGTGCCGCATAAAAGTGTAACTATCCGTAGCTAAAGTGTAACTTTTAATGAAATGTTTACTTTACCAAAAAAAATAGTATGATGCATTAGATAAGGTTTTTCCTTCAAATAGAACATTTATTATGTATAAAGAAGTAGTCTTGATTAATTAAATCCAAATTGAATCATAAAATTTCGTATGTGGAACATGGCCATAGCTAAAGTGTAACCTCGCCGTTGCTAAAGTGTAACGTGCTGCACAAAAGTATAACTACCCGTAGCTAAAATGTAACTTTTAATAAAATGCTTACTTTGCTTAAAAAAATAGTATGATGCATTAGATAAAGTTTTTCCTTCAAATAGAACATTTATTATGCATAAGGAAGTAGTCTTGATCAATTAAATTCGAATTGAATCATGAAATTTCGTATGTGGAACATGGCCATAGCTAAAGTGTAACCTTGCCGTTGCTAAAGTATAACGTGCCGCATAAAAGTGTAACTATCCGTAGCTAAAGTGTAACTTTTAATGAAACGTTTATTTTGCCTAAAAAAATAGTATAATGTATTAGATAAGGTTTTTCCTTCAAATATAACACTTATTATGCATAAGGAAGTAGTCTTGATCAATTAAATCCGAATTGAATCATGAAATTTCGTATGTGGAACATGGCCATAGCTAAAGTGTAACCTCGCCGTTGCTAAAGTGTAACGTGCCGCATAAAAGTGTAACTATCCGTAGCTAAAGTGTAACTTTTAATGAAACGTTTGTTTTGCCTAAAAAAATAGTATAATGCATTAGATAAGGTTTTTCCTTCAAATATAACACTTATTATGCATAAGGAAGTAGTCTTGATCAATTAAATTCGAATTGAATCATGAAATTTCGTATGTGGAACATGGGCATAGCTAAAGTGTAACCTCGCCGTTGCTAAAGTGTAACGTGCCGCATAAAAGTGTAACTATCCGTAGCTAAAGTGTAACTTTTAATGAAACGTTTGCTTTGCCTAAAAAAATAGTATGATGCATTAGATAAGATTTTTCCTTCAAATAGAACATTTATTATGCATAAGGAAGTAGTCTTGATCAATTAAATCCGAATTGAATCATGAAATTTCGTATGTGTATAATAAATGTTCAAGACTACGAAATTTCATGATTCAATTCGGATTTAATTGATCAAGAGTACTTCCTTATGCATAATAAATGTTCTATTTGAAGGAAAAACCTTATCTAATGCATCATACTATTTTTTTAGACAAAGTAAACATTTTATTAAAAGTTACACTTTAGCTACGGATAGTTACACTTTTATGCGGCACGTTACACTTTAGCAACGGCGAGGTTACACTTTAGTTATGGCCATGTTCCACATACGAAATTTCATGATTCAATTCGGATTTAATTGATCAAGACTACTTCCTTTTGCATAATAAATGTTCTAATTGAAGGAAAAACCTTATCTAATGCATCATACTATTTTTTTAGGCAAAGTAAACATTTTATTAAAAGTTACACTTTAGCTACAGATAGTTACACTTTTATGCGGCACGTTACACTTTAACAACGGCAAGGTTACACTTTAGCTATGGCCATGTTCCACATACGAAATTTCATGATTCAATTCGGATTTAATTAATCAAGACTACTTCCTTATGCATAATAAATATTCTATTTGAAGGAAAAACCTTATCTAATGCATCATACTATTTTTTTAGGCAAAGCAAACGTTTCATTAAAAGTTACACTTTAGCTACGGATAGTTACACTTTTATGCGGCACGTTACACTTTAGCAACGGCGAGGTTACACTTTAGCAACGGCCGTGTTATACTTTAACATTTCGTGCATGGACATAAAACAAATGACGACAGAAAAGGAGAAGACAGAATAGTGGGTACATATTACCTATGAAAAGAATGTATGAGAGGCTTCCACCTTCATTATAGCCATATACAAGGTATATTATGAATAAAAGAATAACCTCTAACCTGAATAAGTAGTATACAAACAAAAATACTAGTGAGAGGCGAGCCACAGAAACCCCAGGGAGAGAGAAACTATAGGATGAGGTTTGAAATAAAAATGAACAAGAGTCATTTTTCCTTTTTTTTCAAGCTGCGCTCTGTTCATTATTTTAAAAATTTTTTCCACCCATGAAATAGTTCACAGGAGAAGCTGATGATGTACGAGAGAAAACGAGCAACAAAGAACGTCGACGATCGAGAGCTGGAGAGCAGGAGAGCGAGAGCGGGAGAGCGAGTGAAAGAGGCTGGGTATTTTATTTTCGCTTTTGTCGGGCTGAATTCTGCAAAATGACAGAATTTGTGGGTTCAACCCACAAATTTCGTTGCAAATGATGTGGCCATAAATGTGAGGTGGCAAGCTGAGATGGCAAATTTGACCCCTTCAGGTAAATACTCTTGAAACTATGCCATTTAAGTAATTTTTTTTAAAAGTTGCATTATATAGGTAAAATGGCCTTATTATCACCCTCATTCTGGTAATTATTGGGTAGTTAAAGAAGCTAACTGCATGGATTGACAAGTTATGACACCAGTCCAATCCAGCAGGTCCCCCACCTATATTCTTTGGAGAATGAAATTTAAAAATTCAACATAAAGAGCATCCGATTCTTTCGTAGAAACACAAGTAATTTCAAAATCAGGGGCCTTAGAAATCGTAGTTGAAACAAGTCGCAAATTATAATCTAGATTATGAATCTAAATAGTTGCATGAGCTTACACATCATAGAGGAAAAAAAAAAAAGTTGAATCCCTGCATTAGCTAGATAACAATTGACAAGTTTCTCAGAAAATATTACTTATAAAAATATATAATTCAATTATATAATTTTTATCTAAATTGTTAAAAATTTATTTGATTTTTAATTTGCCCACAAAAATTCAATTCATTTACTGTAATCATTAAATAACAACTCAACAAAGTATTCTTCATCAAAAATCTTTTTTTTTTTTTTACAATTTTAATATTTTCATATATTAAATTTACAAAACTCTCACACAAAATATAGATATTATTTTCTATTTGTATTTTTCTAACAATCCTAACTTTTTTAATGCATTTTTATGAATATAAATTAGTTTATATATATATATATGTTTATGTAATAATTTCACCTAAGGAACCAGCAAACTTATAATGGGGCGGAAACTTGTCACTGGTGCAAGCTGCATAGTGTGACGTTTCCAATATCAACTAGCTGCACCTCACGTCAACTTCTGCCTCCCCTTCCCTCTTTAGAACTCAAAACATAAGCATGAAGAAGCCTCAACCCTTTTCATTCAATACGCTGATTCCTACTTCGTCAGTACTCAACATGTATGTATTGCATTTGCTTCCATAGTTGCTTCCTTACGAAGAAACGACAAAAGGAAACAGTTTACCGCTTTATTTTCCTGATTGTAAAGAATATATTTCTCTCTTCTCTTTTGGGTATTTGCTTTCTGCACCAATTTGCCCTCTTGCTCTTTGCTTTCCTTATATTTATCTCTTCCCTTCATTTTCTGGAGCTTAACTTTTGTGGGCTGAGGGTTAAATATAAGATTTCTGGACTGAGAGCTTAAATCTTATTGGCACAAGTTCTTGCTTCTGGGTTCCTTTGTCAGAAACTAACATCTGTTTTTAATTTTGAGTTTAGGGTTTATACTCAAAGCATCGAAGTTCTAGTACATCATACTTTTCCAAGATTCTCTTCGATTCTAAAACGTGGGACTTCTACAGATTCTTTAATTGATGCTATTAAGGAAAGTAGATTCTTGATTACACGTGAAAGATTCTGAATTCTAGCCCTCTTGAATCAAAGCTCTAATTTTTTTTTTTGTGCTTGTATGCTCTGTTTCTGAGTGTCCCTTCAATTCCTCATTTCCATCTTAATAGGCACTTCTTTCAGTTAGGGGAATTTTGTATCCTAGTGGTTTTCAGCTATGGAAACCTTGTATCCCTCTTCTCTTTTGCCAAATTCAAATTGGTTTGTGCAAGAGAGTCACAACACAGAATGGACAAAAGAAGAGAATAAGAAGTTTGAAAGTGCCCTTGCCATTTATGATAAGGACACCCCAGATAGGTGGCTGAAGGTTGCAGCCATGATCCCTGGGAAGACTGTGTATGATGTGATCAAGCAATACAGGGAATTAGAAGAAGATGTTAGTGAAATAGAAGCCGGGCGGGTTCCAATTCCCGGATATCTTGCCTCTTCTTTTACCTTTGAATTGATTGACAATCAGAATTATGATGCATGTAGAAAGAGGCCTGCAACTGTCAGGGGTTCTGATCAGGAGAGGAAGAAAGGGGTGCCCTGGACAGAGGAGGAACACCGGTGAGTTTTATCAATTTAGACTAGATTCCTCAATTGTCTGTTTTGATCTTTTACTGTCTTCTATTGCTGCTCAAGTCTGTTAGCGAAAGAGCTGCAATAGAGGTTATCAGAATTCTGCTGATTATTCATACATAAGCAACTCAACTTGGCCAAACTAATGACAGTTCTTTTCATCTTTCCCTGAATTTTAGTTTCTTTTTCACTATTCAGGTGTCTTTTCATCCCATACTAACCAATTTGTTGTCATTTTAGCTTAGTAGCAATACTCAAAATTGAGTAGTAAATTTGTTTAGTGAATTAAATTTTGAGTTGGATGCATTTGCAAAATTGCTAACATGCTGTAGTTAAAGTAAGATATTAAGTTGGTTTTGGTGCTGCCTTTCTTTGTATTTGTAAAGCTATGTTCTAAATATCTGGGGTGGCTCCTACTTGAACTGTTTAAATCTGTATCTTCTTCTTCTTTTCTTTATTTTTTTTATGTTTTTTGTTTTTTGTTCCTGTGCTTCACATGGATCACTGGGTATTGAATTACAGACGTTTTCTGATGGGACTTCTAAAGTATGGTAAAGGGGACTGGAGAAATATTTCTCGCAATTTTGTGGTAACAAAGACTCCCACCCAAGTCGCAAGCCATGCTCAGAAGTACTACATAAGGCAGAACTGGTCTGGACCCAAAGAAAAACGGAGACCAAGCATACATGATATAACCATCGTTAATCTTGCAGAATCTACATCAGATAATAACAAGCCCCTTCTGTTGAACGAGTCTTCTATGCAATCGCCACAGAAGAAGTCAACTAGCACACCTACAGGACAGATTAATTGGTATTACCATGATGATGGGTTACCCTTGGTTTTCAACCCAAGTTATGACATGTCATCTTCACCAGATTTTGCTTTGAAGGCCCTCAAACTGCCAGGACAGGATCTCTATGACTGTGCTCTCCATGAAGCTTATACCAACCTCAAAAGTCAGGGTTTCAGGACTGCTCTAGAGATTTGAATAAGGCATCTGTTTCTGGTATTCATCCATTGTAACGCCAACTTCACTGATGTTAAAAAATTATATAAATTTTCATTGCATAGATCATTGCTCTGTATGATTATGTAGATGACCTGACGCTACTTGGTTCATGAACATCCCTAAAGGGAACTTCAATTATGTTCAATGCTTGAACTGTAAATTTTTTAGTGGACATTTTTGAAGTTTTCCCTTTTAGCGTTTAGTCTACCTGCAACCATATCTCTTGTACATGCTTTGTCTGTTTCTTCGGTGACTGGATCGGCATCAGTTAGATGTACCTTTCAGATATGCTAAGCCTCAGTGGCAACGTGACAAACTTTAGTAATTATCATTGAATTCCTTTAGCTAACACATGCATTAATTAATTAAAGTTTTAAGTTTTATTTGCTTTTAAATTGGAAGTCTTAGTTCTAATCCAGTAGGCAGCTAATTGAACCTTTCAGTGTTCTGAGGCGAATCTGAAAAATTAAGGATTTCAATATTAACCACAGGGTAGGCCCAAAACATTACAAATAGTAACCACAAGTCCAAAAATGTGCTTACTAGATATTCCAAATTCAGGTTCCTTGTGCTAGCGAAGGTAACAATGGTTGTGACCACTGCTCAAATTAAACCATAAGTAGCCACTTTATTTGCTGATGTAGTTCCTTTCAAAATTTTGAGCAGCATCTAAAACAGTTTTTTTATTCTTATAAATTAAATATTTTAAAAATATTATGTAAAATAATTAAATTTATTAAATTTTAAATTAAACTATAAAATTTAACGCCTAACACCTCATAATACATTTTATGAGAATTTAATAAATATATATAAGTGGGAATGCCTTTTCAGATAGTAAGGCTTTTTGTTTTGGAACACTTTCTGCCATTAATAATCATTTGCTTTGTGAGAGCAATATGGGAAAGTTGACCTGGTTTGATCAGCATCACTTTGGTAGTCGAATCTGAGTTTGCATTCCACTTAAATCAGCATCTCATGCTCCATAGGGTCAGAATATAGGCAGATTCACGTAGGAATACTAATGTGGTTCACACTTGACACTACCAAAAGTCTTCTTGTTATTTAATTTCAATTTTCAGCCAACCCAGTTTCTAGCTTTTTTCCACCTTGATATTTCTGTTTTCGCCAATCCCCTTTTCTGTGGTGGGCAATACTGTTGCGTCAGCGTTGTTGTACCTTTTGCTGGTCTCTGTAAGCATCATGCTTTATTTTGATTCTTTGATTTAATTGAGAACCCAATAACATGTTGTAGCCGCATGCAGATTTTGTTCATACCAGCACTATTCATTGATAGGAATAAAGCAGTCGACTTTGGATTACAGTTAGTGCAGATTGAGCCCTTAAACTGTTCCATGACCTGTAAAGACAACGCTTCTTCTCGCATTGGTGGGACTAAGGATTTTGCTTTCTCGGTGAGATATGAAACTTGAAACCTATTATTGCTAGAATATTAGTATTCTTATTGTATGAAGATTAAGCCGGTTTGGGAACGGTAAAGCTTGTGATTAGGGTATTGTTTGTTCATAAAATATAGGCACTAAATGTTTACAAGCCATAAGAAAAAGTATTAAATTTCTTATAGTTTAGTTTATAAAATTTAATAATTTAAAATTTTAAAATAATTTTATTTTAAAATTTTTTTGAGTGAAATTTAAAATATTTTTTATAGTCAAAGATTAATCTCTTTTAAAATAGAGAAATCATCAAAATAGATATGATTTATTTTAATATACACTAATCTAAATCAAATTCAGAATAATATATTTCAAAAATTTAATTATTTATTAATTATACCAAACTTTAATAGTTATTTTGTTATGAGATTTAACTCGCTTGCTAGGAGTGTTATTTGATTGTTGGTGCTTTGTGAGTGTAAAAGTCATAAACTTGTATTTATTTTTTTCTAATTTTGGGAATGTCCTTTTAGATCCTTTGAAATGCCCTCGTGGGTGCTTTTGAAGAGGACTTTACCAATTTCTTTTTAAAACTGTATTGGCGATTAAAATATGAAATATTTAGAAAAATTTTGAAAAAAACTCATAGGCAACAATATTTTAAAATTCTAGACTTTGTCTTTCTCGAACTTAAACATAACCTCTTCCTGGTATTTGAAGATGAAGAAGTTATTGATTATGCAACTTTACATGAACGGCTTAGGTTTAGTGCTTAGATAACTATTAAGTCACTTTCTTTTTTTTTTTTTAGAAAAATATGAACATATTTATTTAATTTTGAATTATTTATAAGTATATTCTCTTAATTGTAAAAGTTAATAATTAAATTCTTTTAACTATTTAAACAATGTAAATACATTATTTTCATCTATTTATAATTAAATATTAACATTCAAATGATTATTAATAAACATGATATTTTTTTTATTGATTATTTAGATGAACTCAATAACAATAACACATAAAGATTTATTCTACTAAGATAAGCTATATGGATGAAACAAAATAAAAATTTTATATAAACCAAAAAAAGGATCAAACAATGAGTTACAAAAATGTCATTACTTCAAACTAAAATATTAATATACCAACATCTTTATCAAACTAATAGAAGTAACTCATTTACTCAATTAAATAGCAAAATAATAACCAAAAGTAACAAATATAAAACAATTTAGTTGTCTCTTGTATAAAATTTTATATTAATATATCATAGATTAAATATTAAAGTAAATAAATTGAAACTAAAATAAATAAAATGTAAAGAAAACTCACCAATTAAAAACTTAAGAGATTATGAAAAAAAATATTAGAAAAAAGATTGAAGGTGTGTTTGTGTGTTCAAAGTAACCAAGCTTATTAGGATTTTTTTGACTTCTTTTTATATTTTTCCTTCCCATGCAAGTTTACTTTTATTTGAGTTTATCCAAATAATTAATAAAAAAATACCTATATATTAGTAATTCATCAAAATAACTAATAAAAGGACACTATATGTAAGTAATTACATTAACTCATATGATTATTAATATTTAACTATCAAATAGACAAAAAGGGTATCTTTATATTATTTTAATAGTTTAATGAATGTATTTACATAGTTTTAATAATTGGAAGGGTATATTTACTGACTTTTATAATTGATAAAATATATTTATAAATGATCAAAAATTAAATAAATATGTATACATTTTTTTCTTTTGTTTTTTACAAAAAGTTCACAACGAAGAAATTACTTTATTTTCAGGATAATAACATGTATAAATTATTTATTAAGAAAGATTATTGGCAAAAGAATTCAAATCTATACCTTATAAATAAAATATTTTGAACCTAACTAATTGAACCAATTCCCATTAACTCAATCACTTTTGATTTCATTGTTTTTACCATTCTCTTTGAACATAGTGTATAACCTAACATTTTACGTGGGTACAAGGATTATTGTGAATATATATCTCAAAATTTGCTGGTCATTTGTGTATATGTCAAAGCGTATAAACAATTAATTTGTATATGCTGACATGATGCCACTGTGCTTTTCATTCAACTTGCAATTGTGGCTTCTACTATCTATTACTTTGCTGCTGCAACTATACTAATTAGTAATTAAGAAAAGCTTTAGTGCTCACGCCTCGCTTTACACATACATCTTAAAAAGTCACACATCACCATCCACGCATTGAAAGGTCCAATCCAGTGTGACGATCATGATTGTCGTTGCTAAATTAGCTTCTTCTGTAAATGACGCAACTTCCAACTTTTATTATATAAGTATGTGTTATTATCTATGAAGAAGCAGCCTACCTTCCACCTTTTGTGCAAATATCAAAAACGCATAACAGCCACTTTTATTCTAAATTTGATCAAACTTTAGAGAAAGATCAACCGTACAACTTTGGCCACTTTCCTTCTTTTATAATATTTCTCTTAAAGATTAGAACAAATTTTTATTTAGCAACCTTTTGAGATTATGAGCTCTACAAGTTTCTTTTCAAGAACGATGTTCTAGGGCCAAGGCGTAGCCATGCAAAAAGATTGCTTTTCCACCGGGGAAAAAGAGAAAGAATGATCCTCAGCACTGTGGTATGGCCCACATACCAAAGGATCCTTATCATAATCAGTAATTCTGTACTCTGGTGCTGGATGAAAGGATACCAGTAATGATGGCTGAACAAAGAGGATATAATCTATACCTATGTACGCATAGAAGATGGATGTTACAGCTGTTACCAGTTACAATACATCGAGCCACCATTTCAACTCCCAACCTCCAGGCTCGATTCTTCTCTCCCTCACAATGTACAATATACCAAAAAAAAAATATAGTAAAACTCTTTCCCACCAAGAATTGTTTTAAAAAAAATTAATGAAAAAGCAACTATGTAAGCCCCCTTTATGTTAAAAAATAATAATAAGTACTTGTTATTAAATCTTGTGTACTCAATATTATAATATAGTTCTAGGTGCATATACAGAAAAACATTACTATAAAATCATTTCTTATTATGAAAACAAGCATGGGTCTCTATTTTTTTAAAAATATCTTTATAATTTAATTATTTTATTAAATGAGTCCTGTATATTTTAATGAAATCTTTATTATTTAATTATTTCATTAAATGAGCCCTGTATATTTTATATACATATTTTTTAATAATTTTTTCAAAATCAATTTTATTCATAGTTTATCCAAACAGTCCGACAGGCACAAAATTGGCTGTATTTGATACTTGCTTAGAACATAAATTTTGGGAGAAACATGTATGTGTGCAAAGGAGTAAAAATGAGTTAATTCACAAATAGCTTACAGTTTGACTTGATAATTGAATCAATAACCCAAGCTCACAAATCAAATAAGCCATGCATATTTTTTTTAGCTTATTTACAATATGAATTGAATTTGAGCTAGTAAATGCTCAATTCATTTAACTTATAAGTTGACTTGATATGTATTATAATAATATTATAAATTAATTATAATATATATATTTAATAATTAAACTAATTTGGTTAAATTATAATAAATCTTCCTGCACTTAATCCCTTTTGCAAATAACTTCGTTCTGCTTGTCATCCGTCCAAATCGATAACTGTAGACCAAAATACTACACAGTCTACACTATAGGTTGGCACACAAGTGTTGCTCCCGTGATCAGTTATCAAAAGGATTCTCAAGCAAACACGAAGAAATCCCTTTTCCCTCCGGAAACCCAGTTCCAGCAAACACGAAAGACCCAAATCTCCTCTTTATCTTCGAAAGTAACCGAGTGCTAATCAGAGAACAAAGCGTTATACCTCGCAAATGCCATTAACGAGATATCCAATGAATAACCTATTGGAAAAAAGCATGTTTAACTTGTATGTTAAAGAGGAAAAAATTAGATGAAAGTTATTACGTGGTTTCTCATAATTATAAATTTTCAAAATAAGTGAATGATTATATTTAAATTGAAGAAATATATATAGGTGAATAAACATGTTAGCTGGACATGAAAAATCATGTATTTTTAATATAAAAGGTTATGCTTCTTATAAATAAAAAATTATGCCTTTTTTATATAAAAATTTATATCTATTAACGTAAAAAGTTATGTTTATTAGATTTGAACAGTCATATTTATTGTATATAAATAGTAAAAAGTCATACTTATTGAACATAAATAATTATATCTATTGAAAGAAATAATCATATCTATTGATCATGTATCTTTCAATATTTATAAATAATTATGGTATAAAAGTGGGATTCACTCTCAAAAACCAACATCAAGTCTTTATCTTTCTTCATTCTTACTCACTTAAAATCAAATTATATATTCCTTTTCAATTTTAAAGAAGAAAATTTTGATTTTTACTAGTCATTGGATGCTCTTGTTATCTGAAGATGTATTGCATAAAACACTATAACAATTTAGTGGGTGCAATATTTATCTTAAAGACAATATATACTTAAATGCTTCAACACACAAATATATTTCTCTAGATTATTCCATTTTTATCTCTACATACATATCTAACATGACCTGGAAGAGCAAATGAGGAATTGTTGCCATTTGAGTTTGTGTGATAGCGCAACGAGCTTGCTCTTCGATCGTCATCACTCGCTCCCTCTGCTCTCTACAACACTACTCTCTCTATCTATTGGGTACTGACCCAAAATCAATTCAACAATGGAATATATATATATACGTATATATATATATATATATATATATATATATGAAATTAAAAATCCCCTTAAACCATGAGAAGAATATCAGTACTCCGGCCAATTTGCAAGTTGACTCTGCCAACCCCAGAGACAGAGAGGGAAAACTCAATTGCACAAAAATGGAAAACGTAATGTGCTCGGCTTTATTCAACCATCTATGCAACAACATAATCTTTTTATTATGCATGGAAAGTTTAAGGAAAGAGAAAAAGTGATCACAATCCCATCACGCCTTTGGCTTTCTTTCTCGTGTACAAATTGCTACGCAAGGGAAGACTCAATCGAGATCAGATTTTGTTCGGGGTTTCTGACTGTTCTTCGTATTTACTTGAGGATGTTGAGCAGCACATGCAGGTCAACATGTGGTATTTTGATCGGCAATTTTTTTTTTGGTAAAAGATCGGTAGTTATTTATTTTAATGCATAACTAATGGAATGCTTGAATCGCTGTAATGTAATAGTGTACGACTATGAATTGGTATAATCGAAAGTAAAAGGTGTTATTTACAAAAGGGCTTAATTGCTGGTGGCTTTCTTATAATTTAGCCAAAATATTTTAGTACAATGGCTTTAAATTAATTAAGAATACAACAAATTTATAATGTTAGTTTATTGTTTATTTAGACTTCAAATATGATAGCTAACTAAGCGAGTGTTTTAATTTATTAGTTTAATTTTAAGATAAATGAGATGAGTTCATATCATTTTATAGTTCAACTTATTTGAATCTCACAGTTTATGCATATGAATTATTAAATCAAGTTGAGTTGCTCATAAACTCTATATGAGCAGAAATTAAAATAAGAAAATTAGCTCACATAAAAAATAAGTTGAGCCATAAACTGATCAATCAAATGTGTGCTGAGTCTTGGTTCAACTCGACTCATTTCCATCTTATGTGTGCATGAAAGAAAATTATATCCAAGTAAAATAGTTTTAATATATACTTGTGCATTGACGATTGTTAAATTCTTTAATGAAATTTGTTTTATTAAAAATAGCATCAATTAAAAAATGGGTGTCATAGAATTTCTGATAGTTTAACCAGTAGCCTATTACAAATAATTTATTTAAAAAAATGATAACATAGGATAAGAAGATTTTATTCAATTTATAAGAGAGATTTGATGTGCATATTACTCAAGCCTAATTTGATTTGATTAATTTATTTTATAAATTTAATAGACAATCGGTTAAGTCTCAGGTTTTAACATCTCACCCTATTTGATATTGGTTAAGTCTCGAATAAGCATTTTAGTTGTAAACTCAATCCAAACTAAATCTTTGCACACTATAGTTGTACAAATTACATATAATTTAACTAAAGTTGACTAGGTTAAATCACTGTTGGGATAAAGGTTTGAGTTTATTAAACAATTAATCAAGTTTCAAATTATTATAAATTTGATTCATGCACACCCCTACTTAAATCTATCATAATGGTTGGATAAATAAGGTTTAGATAATAAATACTATTTTAAAGGAAAAAAATTTAAGGCACTTAATATATAAGAGTAAAGGGCTTGGCTTGACTTTAGTTATTGGGTATCTCTTCCTTCTTTGAGCTCCGGTTATGAAAGTAGGAATCAAGAAGAAAGTATTAGCAACAACTAGTTTTATTACGGGACAACTCATCACAACATTCATATTATCCATTATTCACCTTTGCATCTAGCATTGGATAGACCTCTATATAACTATTGTCACTTTGCCATATCTTGTATTTCATTTATTTTGTAAAAATCACAAATTCTTTTTAAATTATGCATCTGTTATAAGAAAAATGCATTGCGTAATTTTAGCATGCAAAGAATATTCTTACAAAAATCTTATTTTTCAATTACTAAACCTTTTAATTTTATCAAGTTTAATGTTAGCCAAGTTAGTCAACATTTATATGTTCCGATGCAACAACAAAATTTTATTTCTAATAAGTAATTTTCTTAATTAGAATTCTATTTATCTAGTTATCAGAAATTATATTTATTTCATTACTTTTTTAAATTATATTAATAAGAGCCGATACCATAAGAACTACTTACTTATATCATATCATGATATAAAAGTTAGGAATTCACTTGTGTAACAAAGTCGATCCCCTAAAGTTTTGAGCAGCTGTGTAGTATTAGATCCTAAGGATAATAAGTCTTCTCTTTCTTACGAAAAAGAATCTTTTTCAAGGATAGATTGGTATAAGGAACCATTAATGTTATTATTAATAATTACCATTTATCCTGCCTTTTAGAAGAGCTTTTTTTTCTCTTTTTGTTGGAAGACTTCTGTGATGGCAGCCCTAGAAATTGTAGTTGGTTAAAAAAAATGAATTTGAATCTTATAAAATGTAAGGTGCACTTTAAAAAATAAAGTATATCTTGTTGATCATTAATGAAAAAATTAATTATGTAAATTATTATAAAATATAAATAAATAAATTATTGTCTATAAATTTAAGATAATTTATATTATTATTTTTTTATAAATAATTGATAAAGTGTACTTTACTTTCTAAAGTACACCTTATACTTAAAATTTTAATTTAAAAAAGTATAGCTTAATGTAAAGAAAATTTAGCAAATTGAACCCGTGAATAGTAACCACGGCATTTCTGAAGAAGAATCTGATCTCATCCGTAGAAGCTTGAAAAAAAGGCAAGTGGAAAGGAACTTTTGAAGGAGGTAGTCCTAGCCCGACAATCTATGATTATGATCAATAGGACCAATAGAAGAAGTAAACAATGGTAAAGGGATGAAGAATTTCAACTCTTATAGAAACTCTCTAATAGGTCTCTTAAAAAATGGAACACAAAGCAACCAACTTGATAGTGAGGAGGAATCTAATTCTAGCGGAGATGAGAGTATGGGATCCTCAGACAATGAAGAAGTGGAGGATGAGGGTGATCGATCTATCAAAGATGAAGAAATTGTGGTTGCAGTTCTATGCACGGTTTTAAGATTATCAAAGAAGCTACATGACAAGATAAGTAAGCCTTTTAGAAAATCCTTAGTAGTTCACCTTCTGGGCCGAAAGGTGGGATTTGCAGCTCTAGAATGACGAGTAAAGCAGTTATGGGCAAATGTGGGGATTATTAAGTTAATTGATCTCGACAATGAGTATTTTATGGTGAATTTCAATAATCAGTTAGATAAATATGAAGCTCTAACAGAGGGACCATGGGTGCTTTATGGACATTATTTGTTAGTGCAAGACTAGGAGATGGATTTCGACTTAAACAAAGCTCAATTAAGTTAGATGGCAGTCTAGGTGCATCTTCCACAATTACCACTCAAATACAATTATCACCGTTTGCTCACTAAAATTGGAGACAGAATTGGGAGAACAATTAAAGTGGACTCAAACATAGAAGATTTAACCAGGGGCAAATATGCAAGGCTTTGTGTTTCTATGAATCTCACTAAACTATTACTTTCGCAGTTTGTTATTGAAGGAATAGAAGGAAGGAGGAAAATAATAAGAACTGAGTATGAAGGTATCTACATGATTTGCTTTCATTGTGGTGTATATGGGGCACAATGTCGATACTTGTTCTAAAAGGAGAATGGAAGGAATCAATAATCCACAAGCAAATACCAATGTAAATTATGCAAATGCAAATCCAAAAGAGGGCACTTCTGACCAATCTAGGAAAGTTCCAATGCAAGAATTTGGGGAGTGGATGATAGTGCAACACAAGAGGTGAAATCAGAGAGGGAAAGTTTTGGCCACTGTGAATGGACATGATAACCAAGGACAAAAATCAGGAGAAGGCTTGATAAGGGGATCCATACTCTAGAGTTTACAGAATGAAGAAGAAGGCAGCAATGAACACGTGGAGCAATAGACTTAAACTACCATCTCAATGGGTCTAGAAAGGAGGGAAGCTGAGCAAACAACACTAAATGGAGCATTAAATGCACTCATAATGGCAACAGAAAAATGCAATAAAAGAGGAGAAATAGCAAATTTGTTCTCAAACAAAATGTAGACAACATTAAGGCAAAAAATAACAAAGTGAACCACAACCGGGATGAATTAAATGGGCAGCTTTTATGTGCCAGTGTAAAAGTTATTATGATGGAACAATCAATGAAGGATAACAGCGAGCAACTAAAAGGGAGTTAGGAGGCACATGAACCGAGTAAATGGAAACCATGTTTCATAAATGAAGATAGAAATGGACATGAAATGCAACAAATGGTACAATTGCATGGGGGAGAGGGTCCAGAACCAGACAGTGGGACTGACCCAAAAAACCAACAAAAGAAGGAGACTAGGCCTAAGCAACGTAGCAAACCCTTGAATATAGACCCATATACTAATATGGAGGAGGACACAGATCAATTTATGGACAGCGTGCCCGAGACGTAAATGAACGAAGTGGAGAATGTGGAAGTCACTATGGGAGTTCAAGTAGGGGCAACTTCCTTCATCTTGTCTTTCAAATATGGAGCCTTTCATTTTCTAGAATTATGGAGGTACGGGGAATAGAGATTTCTTTACCCATGCTTCTAGTATTGTTCAAGATCATAAACCATGTCTACTAGCTTTGGCAGAGACTAAGGTGTGTGCAGATCATGGGAGTGTGATCATGAGAAGATTAGGGTCTGGAAAAATTTTTTTTGTTGAGGATCAAGGTCTCTCAGGTGGTATCTAGATAGGATGGAATGAAAATAACATGGAAGTGCGTATTCTAAATTGCACTAACCAATTTGCTCATTGTCAAATTAATTAGAGGAGAGAAATTACTTAGTACTTAACTATAATATATGCTAGCCCAGATGCAGAAGATAAAACTATCATGCATGATAATCTTGAAAGGATGTCAGCTAAAATCAACAACCCCTAGCTTCTTCTAGGTGACTTTAATGATATCAAAGGCCTTGAAGAGAAAAAGGGAGGAGCTCCCTATTATCACAGGAGAAGCCTAGCCTTTGCCAACTGGATAAATAGGTGTGGTTTGTTAGATGTTGGATGGGAAGGGAGTAGATTTACCTGGAGAGGGCCTATTAGACAGCCATGTGACAGAGTTTTTGAAAGGCTTGATCGTGGTTTATACAATCTCTCATGGAGAACCACCTTTGATGAAATGGTGATAAAGGTTTTACCTCGAACTTATTCTAATCATCACCCTCTCAAATTAGTGTTTAATGCTCATACTGGCAATTTTGAGAATCGGCCCTTTAGATTTGAGGTTGTTTGGCTTTACCATCCAAGCTTCTAAACCTTTTTATCTTCAGTCTAGAATGTATCAGATAATATTGGAAAAAACATTCATAAATTAACCAGTAAGATTAAAGACTGGAACCAAAGTGTTTTTGGCCACATTCGAACTAGAAAAAGAACACTCCTTACTAGAGCCAAAGGAGCCCAATTGGCTCTTGAACGAAAATGGAATCCTTTCTTGGATAGACTTGAACAATCTTGCAACATGAATTGAATACAGTCTTAATTCAAGAAGAAATGCTTTGGCATAAAAAATCCAGGACCGACTGGATTAAGGTTGATGACAAAAATACTCGGTTTTATCATATCGAAACCATTGCTAAACAAGGAAGGAATAGAATATCCATGATCAAAGGGGATGATGGTAAGTGGATAACAGAAGATCTTTAGGTGAGAGATAAAGCAACTAATTACTTGAAATCTTTGTTTTGTTCTCATGCAAAGTTTCCTAGGAATTTGTACAGTTTTACATCCTTTCCAACCGTAAGGGAGAGGGATATGGTCCTTTTAGCAGCTAAGGTGAATAGAGAAGAATTTAAATTAGCAATTTTTGGAATGGGAGCATTGAAATCTCCTAGAGAGGATGGCCTTCATGTGATCTTTTACTAGCACAATTGGAATCATGTGAGAGAAACAGTTTGCCATTTTATAAATGGAGTTTTTGACGGCACAGAGGATGTGGCTAGAGCGAACAATAATTTGATAGCCCTCATTCCAAAAGTTGAGAAGCCAGAATCCCCAAACCAGTTTAGGCCAATATCTCTTTGTAATGTGATCTATAAATGTATTACCAAGCTAATTACTAACAGACTAAAGAGGATCATGCCTTACATTGTCTCACCAAACCAAGCAAGCTTTATTCCAGGCAAAGTGATTCATGATAACATTATTATAGCAGGTGAGATAATTCATATAATGAAAAAGAAAAGAACTGGTACAGAGATGATGGCAATAAAAATTGATTTAAAAAATGCCTACGACAAGTTAAACTGGAGTTTTCTTTGTGGAGTGCTGGAGGAAATGAGAATCCCTACTTACCTAAGACAGGTAATCACGAATTGTATTTCTTCTTCTTCATTGGATACTTTGTGGAATGGAAGTATGACGGGTAGATTTAAACCATCTCCAGGGAGTAGAAAAGGTAATCCTATTTCACCTTATTTATTTGTCTTTTGTATGGAAAAATTAAGTCATCTTATCCAGGATGAAATTAATAATAGGAGATGGAAAGCCATAAAAGCTGGGAGATCTGGTACTCTAATCTCTCACCTTCGTTTTGCTGATGACCTTCTTCTTTTTGCAGAAGCTTCTATGCAGCAAATTGAAGTGATTTCTAAAACTCTTTAGGGGTTTTGTGAGGCCTTTGCATAGATGGTGAACAAGTCTAAAACCAGAATTATCTTTTCTCAAAATGTCCCATCTAATATTGTAGATGCTATTGCGGCAAAGGCTGGCTCTCAGAGAACAAACAATTTGGATCATTATCTGGGGGTTTGCTTGAACCCTATTGAGAGAGGCAAGAAGAATATTCTCATGTCCTAGATA
This sequence comes from Dicorynia guianensis, assembly GCA_037013595.1. Lineage (NCBI taxonomy): Eukaryota > Viridiplantae > Streptophyta > Magnoliopsida > Fabales > Fabaceae > Dicorynia > Dicorynia guianensis. Next base: position 13,085,224 of record JASUAB010000002.1, on the reverse strand, counting down.
AAATTAGTAAGAAATTATTAGGTTGGAAAGCTCAATGCTTCTCTTTAGCATCTATCCCTATCTATTGCATGCATGTGGATTGATTCCCAATGGTGGTTTACAAAGAGATGGAGAAAATTCAAAGGAGTTTTATTTGGGGACATGAATCCAACAAAAGAACAGCCCATCCAATTTCTTGGAAGGATTTATGTCAACCTAAAGATAAAGGAGGTAGAGACCTTCGGGACATGCATAAAATGAATGATGCTTGCCTTATCAAATTGGCTTGGAGAATTCGAAAAGGTGAAAATGGGCGTTGGAGCCAAGTTCTAAAAAGAAAATATGGGCATAGAAACTATTGGCCTATCATGGTTCAAAGTAAAGCCTCTGACTCTAAGCTTTGGAAATCAATTGTTGATGTGTGGCCAGTGTTAACAGATAACATTCAATGGAAGATTGAGGAAGGAAATGACATAAGATTTTGGCTTGATCCTTGGCTGCCTGGACATTGTAATTTAATTCAAGAAGCTAGGTAACTGTTACCAGATGATTTAAGAAATGTTAAAGTGAAAGATTTGGTATACAATAAGGATTGAGATTGGCGCTGTTTAAATTCTCTTTTACCCCGAGAAATTATTTCAAAAATTAAATCTATTTTTCCCCGTCAACAAGGGATAGGGAAGGATTCGCTAATCTGGCGTATGGCCCCTGATGGAGTTTTCTCGGTTCGTGCTGCCTATTATTCTCTTGCTAGTGATGATTGGCAGGACTCTAATAACTTATGGAAACAAATCTGGAAAATTCCAATTCCGCAAAGAATTTGTACTTTTATTTGGCAGGCAGCCAATGGGAGATTGCTGACTAGAAGTGTGACCTGCAAATGGAATAATGGTGACCCATCATGCATTTGGTATAACCAACTTCAAGAAACAACCCTGCATGTGTTTCGTGATTGTAGAATGGCTCAACAAATATGGATAAATCTAGTGAGGCCCGTGGATTTAGCTGCCTTCTATGGAGAATCTTTATGGAATTGGATTGAAATGAACATTAAAAATAATATGGGAAAGGAGCAATGTGAAACTGGACTATCATTTGGGCTGTGGCTATCTGGAAGCTGTGGCAATGGAGGAATCAGACAGTCCAGAATCCTCATCCAAATTGGCACAGTAATGGAGTGGTTATTATCAGAAATTATGTCAAGCAAATTCTCCGACTAATAATAAGCCGTGTGTTCTAAAGGAAATTAGATTACTCCATTGGCAGTTCCCTGGGATGAATTGGTTTAAATTAAATATAGATTGTGCTAGAAGAAATAATGGAGAAAGTGGTAGTGGAGGATTGATTAGAGATCATAAGGGAAATTGGATTGTCGGTTTCTATACTTCTTGTGGGCAGGCCTCGGCTTTTAAAGCTGAGTGTTGGGCTTTATTTCAGGGACTTCAACTTGCTTTGGAAAAAAATTACGGATGCCTTGAAGTAGAATCAGATTCGGAGGCTTTGATACAAGCGGTTACTAAAGGAGAGACTCAGAAAACTTCTCGATTGTGTCATCTATTTCCCAGCTTTTAAAATGTATTCAGAACATTACACTTATATATATATAGAGAACAATATTTTTGTACTGATTGGTTGGGCTCAATGGGAGTTGCTTCGGATCCTGGAACACGTCTTGAATTCTGCTTCAGCAGCTTTGAAGGTTTGGCTGATGGATGATAATATGCAGGTGTCTTTCTATAGGTAGATTCCAGTGTAATTTTCTTTTCTTTGGGGCTTTTGCCCCCTTTTGTTCACCAACAGAAAAACAAAAAAAGAACTTACTGTCAAGTGCAAGCTCAAGGAGCTTACCAAGAAGGCCTGCAAATGATGGATCGTAGCCCAAGAAGAATGCTAATGTAATTATGTCTGTTAAATCAGAAAATGGCGAGATAAGGTGATAAAAACTTTCTAGAAAAGGTGCTCGTACTTAAAGGGGGAGTATCTAATGCTCAATTAGTGGAGCCATTAGATTTTGTTGGCGGTACAATTTAGTTTATGGGTTTAGCAATTGTAATGATTCATGCATTTTTTAAATGAGTATTTAATAAAATTTAATTTTATAAAAATAATAGTATTGTAAACTTTTTAACTAAAAAAGGAAAAAAGATTGATGGAAACAATAAAAAAGAAGTTAAATTGTCTGTACCAAAAAAAAAAAAAGAAGTTAAATTGCCAGAACGATTGTTCTCTTTTTTCGGTGAAAAATTTGTTTTCAATATCATCAAAGCAACTCCGCCAATATGAACCAGTCAAGATGAGAGTCAGAGGACTAGATCAAACAAAAGTCTCCCCATACACAATTAATCTCTGCATTTTTCTCCTATGGCGTTGAGATTTGGTCTTCACAAGTTTGCAATTACTTGTCTATAAGAAATTATTTGGCATATACCATGCCTACATTATCACATTCATATATAGCTAAAGGGTACAGTTGTTAGTTACTTCAACTGAGAAACTTTTTGGTGGTAAATGCAACTGATTTAGACTGAATCCTCATTGATACATCATTCTCATTCTCCCATATAATAAAAAAATTCTGGGGCTTTTCTTCCTCATCTTTTTGTTTCTCTTTTCTTTTTTTCTTTTTTTTTTGGTACAAATCGTTTTGTTTCTCTGTTATGAGGGGGGAGGAAGAGGACTATTAAACGAGGCAAACAGGAAATCATTGCTGAAAAAATATAGCACTTGTTACTTTTATTCACAAAACCGTGCATCTGCACTGGAAAGGGTACTAGTAGCAGAAATCAGTGGAAGCGTTTCTGGATTACAAATGCAAACACAAGCTTATTACAAGACTAATGTCTATATAGGAATAGCAAAGAAAATTGAAATCTTCTAGCTGAAAATTCTGCAGGAACTTACAAACAGGATTCGAAAGGGAAAAAGGAAGTGGAAAGGAAGAAGCGGTATATACAATTCTAGGCGTCAACATATGCTGCTGGACCTGGATTCAAGGCTATAACACTATCTGGAAAATCTGATCTTTGTCCAGCAAGAGAGTAGTATGCAAGAACATGTGCATACTCAAACACTAATGACTCTCCATGTTCATCATTAACAACTCGTGTAGAAGGAATCAACTCGATATTCCAAAAGGGACGTGCCATTGCCAAAAGATCACGCCCCGCTGAAGATGCACCATACCCTTGCACCCATAAATACCTAAGAGATGTCAGTCGTGTTGCAGCAATGGCTAGAGCATACTCGCTGAAGAAGGAACAACCTCTCATTTCAAGCTTCTGAAGGCTAGGGCAGCCTCTAGAAAACTCCAAAAGCCCTGCATCAGACTGTCCTACATAACCTAGAAGCATCCATCTCACATTTTGGCTGTATTGCCCAATGTAACTGAGGCCCTCATCAGTCAAGCCCCCAGGTCGGAGGTATAGAGCAAATCTTCTAAGCTTGTCACAGCCCCTCAATAAAGCCCTCACTCCATTGTCAAGTGGCAAATCAGTTACTATCTCTACACGGTCAAGTAAGACAAGGCGAAAATCATTAAGCTTCTTCAAGTGAGTGCCAATATGTTCCAGAGATGCATTTGTAATATCAGATACATAAACAGCCAAATATTCAAGTTCTGGGCAGCCCTGTGACAAAGCTATTAATCCTCTCTGAGAAACAAGACCTTCTACATCCTCCATTCCTTGCTCATCATCACCACGTTCAATCCTGAGCCTCTTTAGCCTCTTGCAACTGCGTGCAAGAACTTCTAATCCTCTATCTCCAATTACATCCCTTGACTGTCCATAAGGAAAGATATCAGTTCATTAAAATAACTCAAATACAGTCTGGGTCCAACAAAGAGCACTCACAAATTCACAATATGCTGTTATCCCAGAACAACCACATCCATTTACAACCCTACAGTTTTCATGATTCCCTTTGTCCAGTTAGAGAAGTTCAATTAAATGAACACACAATTGGGCTTGTGAAGTATACATATGCATGCATGTAAGCATAGAGACAGGTGAATAGGCAAAACAGAAAATCTAGACCAGAGGAGATTAAATGACAAAATAAAAGAAATTAAAACAGTCAGTAAAAGAATATGAAGTTACCAAATTAAATGAAGAAAAATTTCAGGACCTTACCTCTAGGACTTCTAAGTTCGGGCACCTTTGGATTAACATACAATGATCCTCTGTATCCAGCATTGAATAAAGTAGATCCAATTTTTTTAGTCGGTCTGCGAAAGGGAACACTATTGGTAATTCATTCTTCCCAATATATGTTAAACCCAATCGACAAAGCTTTGCAGGAAATGGTACAGCAAAATACTTGTCAGGTTGCTTGCCGTAGGTGCCTCCACAAAATTCTTCTAAAGAAGACGCAAATCGAAAAAAGTTCACAAGATCCAAGATTTCAATATCAGTAATTTTCACAGAGACCAAGTTGGGGCAATTTTTGGCTATAAGTTCAAGGTCCTCAATCCTGACAGTAGTAAGATCTGTCAAGTAAAAATTTAGAGTCTCAAGAACTGTATTATTCAAAGCAAGCTCATGTAGCCATACACCATCATTATCAGCAAAATGGTTCTCCTCCAAAAACAATGTTCGTAAGCTCCTGCCAAAAAGCAAACAAGTTAAATCCAGAACCACACCAATTCAGACCAATAGACATTTGTTCCATGAAGCAATAAATCAGTGGAAGATTCTTACATATAGACAAAATTTTCCCCACAAGGATAAATGTCTAGTATCATGTGAAACATTCTAACTCCAGATGCAAGAACGTATATGATTAACCATGAATCAAATTGTAAGCATTTGGATGCTTTGAAAAGAAAGATATGCAGATGTTGCAGCATGCTCAAATGCAGCATCATGGCATCTTAGTTCTACTTGTATGAAAGTACATGGATAGAACCAAGGACGGAGCCAAGATTTATCTTCAGGAGGGTGAGATTACACGTGTTACTTTAAGTAGCTTGTTGATGGGTGTACACAGCAAAAATACAAAGTCATTTTTGTAATTTAAAATATTCAAAAGTCACTTTAAGAATTTAAAGTATGATCTATAAGGAATTATATGAAAACTTCTAAAACTATTACTGGTTATACATAATATTTTATAAAATTTAAGGGGACTTTTTTAAAATTTCCTATGTTATATATGAAAATTTTAAAAATTCAATTGGACTAAGGAATACTTCACAGAATTCAGGGGGGTCACACTAAAATTTTTTAAATTTTTTCGTAGTATATATGAGGTTTTCAAAGTTCGGGAGGCCACCCATGGTCCCAACGCAGCCCAACCACTGGATAGAACAGAGGAAACTAAACAATGTTCCAGTGGAGATAAATTCAGTAACCAACCTAGAGTGGTGAAACAAACATTATCACCTGTAAGCCATAGAACCTCACCCAATTTTTCACTCAGCAAAACGTACAAAATGAAATAGATTGAATTTTCAAAACATAACATATTGGTAAAACTTATAAGCAGCAACTACTCTGTTCTTTCATCCCAGGTAACCCCAAAAGTTACACAAAATTGAAACGGCATTTAATGAGAGAAAACGACCAGAGACTTAGAAGAAGAGAGAGCAACGGGAACAAAGGTGGAAATAGTTGGCAGTTAATCCAGAATTAACTCGTCACCAACACAAAATAAGGCCAGATGAGCAAACCCATCACTCTACATTTAGGGATTGAAAATATTCAATGCCCATATATAATAACCAAATATTACCATTACATTAGAAATGGCTCTATGACCAGATACAATAACCAAAATTTGAAACGCATAAGACCAATTTTGCCTCATACGGAAAAATGACATTAGAGTTAAAATTGTCATTAGAAAGCAAGTGAGAGAGAAAGAGAGAGAAAAAAGAAATAAAATACAACCCCTGCAACATCAATTGGATCACTTCATCTTTAAATGCCCAAAACCAATCAAGGAGAAATGCACTAAAGATAAAAGTACAAAGTTGTCTTAAAGAAAACTCATTCTGCCCCTTATTTGATTGTTATTTTGCTCAAGATACACAATATGTTGATGTTTTTTCACGTCAAAGTTTTCATAAGATCATATTCTCAATTAGACTGGTGTCCTTATCCAAATGTAAAGCTCATAGTTCCAAACTTTCATCTATTTTTCTAATCCAAAAACTATAGCTTCCTGTTGAGTCAAAGCAAATTCATAGCTCCTCTAAACTCAAATTTTATGCTGTAATCTAATGTCAACCCAGCAACCTCAAAAGATCAATAGTATCATCGTGGAGGATAAGTTGAATGTATTGACTAAACCAATTAGTCAATTCTCTTACCAAGTTGATTTAAACCATATATATGGGATCAAATCCCAGATACAACAATTACTTAAGACATATATAGGGGTAAATAGCTCAACTTATGGAGTTTGCAGGACAATTACGCTATTACAGGACAACCTACACAACTTAGAGAGAAAAGTAAAAGATAAGAACAAAGTATAGTTTTTTTTTTTTTTTTTCCTCTCTGGATGAAGTATAATGTGTAGGAATGGTCAAAGCAAGAACATAAGTGTGAATCTTTTATGCAACATATAGCTAATGATTCAAAAGCGAGGATAAGAACAAAACTGCCATGACACTATGCCAAAACTATTTAATCAAATCCATCACAAATTTAATGAAACCTGGCATTACTAAGATTGGTGTTAAGTCTTTGCTCCTTCTATAAACATAGAACCAGAGCTTCATGGCTACTATCGTCGGGTTTCCTATTCCTTTTCCTTTAGGCTTTAACAATGCTTCTCAATCCAGAAAAACAAGCCAAGCAAACCACTCTCGCAAGGCAGAGTAACCCCGGTTAACAATGCATTCCTTCATTCATTCTACTGTACTAAAGACTTCATCATCTTTATGATAATAACTTCACTAATAATGTGGCTTACAACCGTATTTTGCTTTGCAAACTGTTCAAATAATCCGGCCCAGAAATATAAGGCATCACTAGAAAAATTCATATCCCCAAACTGTTCATCTGCATAGTTTTAGTCAATAGATTTAAGAGTTCTGTCTTGTTTACACGTACACAATCAATCACCATAAAAATTTCCATAAATTTGCAGGATTACAAACTCATCAGCAGGCAATAAGTTAATTCAGCGCAGCGTTCAAGCAACGCCATCTTTTGGCATAAGATCAAAGAAATGACAAAAGTATTGCAGGACATAAAAACTAAAATAAATTTAAACAACAGACAATTTGAAAGAAAGAGACAATTTCTAAAAAGGGTTTAGAAAAGGATGCTTCTCAGCAAACAATTTGGGATGCAACATGACAGTAACAGCAAAGGGAATTTGTAAACCAAACGAGAGCAGATGGCTTCTCAATTGCAAGTTAAGCATTGCAAATCCAGAAATAAGTAACTAATGAAAGCATCTAAAAAGGTTTCAAATCAAAGACAAACGTTAAAAACACGCAGCCCAGCTGTCTGAAGATTTGGGTTATAGAATCCAATACATTAACGTGAAGGATATGCATTCAGAGAGAGAAGACATTCAAATTCTCAAACCACTTCATCAATTACGGGTGGAGTTTTGTGTATTCAAACAACCAGGGCCGTATCAGTCTCTTCTTCTACTAACTGGACAAACCATTCACTTTACTCGATCACATATTTTCAAATAAATTAATTGGCTAAAATCAAGCGAAAAAGAGAAAAACCCAGAAATTTTCAACGATAAGCTAAACAACATAATATTGAAATTTGATTAAAATTCAATATCGTTATGACAATCATTCAAGTGAAAACGACAGTAAACCATATCCAAAATTACCTGCAAGACCGACCAATATGGAGAAGGCCATCCGTGGAAAACCCAGAGCACTTATCGAGCCTAAGAGCTTGAAGCACGTGTCCCCGCGACCGTGCTAGAAGCTCAAGATCGGAATCCTTCACAATCATGCGCCGAAAATGGAGCGACTTTAAGCAATCGAAATGCTCTGCAATCTCTTTGACCCAAGGCGTAACGTACCCTCCCCAATTCTCCGGTATCAAATTGAACATCGCCGCCCTCGGCTTTCCTTTCAGCTTCAGTGACTCCAGATGAGGGAATCTCCGACGGAGACAGTCCGGCGTCGTCGTGTAGCAGAGAGCAATTGTGACGTGCTTCCGCGTCAATGAGTCGATCTGGTACCACCGCCAGCAAACTTGAGAAACCGCATCCCGGTCTTTTGGGTCGTCAATATAACGCATAACACAATCCAGTACTACATCGGACAAGCAGGTACGCATTCGGCTAACGTTTCGATCTTCCATACCCATGGAGAAATTGCAGACGTGGAAAAAGAACGAAGACAGGCGCTTTCAAACGCGCAAACTTTTCTCAAACTCGGGAGCTCAACTAAGAGAAATCCGAGCTTGAACTCAAATACACAATTCAAAGATCTCAGCTTTTACAGATCGGTTCTAAACATTCAAAACTCACCCACACAACCAGCTCAAGGAAAATTTTCTAAGTAATTAAACTAAAATCAGAATACGCAGAAATGAATTCACTATAAATAGAACATCGTAGTTTCAACCGGGACCAGCACAGCAACCGTAGCGCCGCCAAAATCGATTGCGTGAAAAGCCCGAAAGTTTTCTAGTAGGAAGCAGCGCGAACGCAAAGGTGGAAGAAAAGGAACATCGCTGCACGATTAACGGAGAAATTCAAACCGTTCGGAGCATCAAGCATCGATTTTTGCACGGCAGACAAGCCAGTCGGATTGATAGCGCATCGCCGACCCGACCAATCGGGCGGCGACGGAGCAGCAAAAGGTTAAGAGCTCAACACATGGTGGGAGAAGCCGCAGGGACGGTTGAGATTGACGGGGACGGAATCGACGGCGACAGTTGAGACAGTTTGGGAGAAGGAATTGGATCGGACCCTAAGTAGGGGTCTAAGTGACGCGCACCTCAAAAAAACAAGAAAAGGTGGAGAGTTTAGTTAAGTAACAGCGCAGGCAAAGGTGAGAGAGAGAGAGAGAGAGAGAGAGAGAGAGAGAGAGAGAGAGAGATGAGCGTGAGACAGAAACAGTGAAATGAAAGGGTAGGGCATGCCAGGAAAAGACAAAGTACAAAACGACAAACTTGCACTCTCAGCTTACCAATTGATGCAAATCGTCATCGTTGCGAAAGTGATATTTGGACAATTTATTAAGTTTTATATGGAGCATATAAAAAATATTAAAGCTTTTTCTAAAAAAACTAGAGTTCAAGAATCAAAATATTGTTGGAACTATTTTTTAAGGTTATTTTGGAACTGATAATGAGGAATTTTTTTTGTGTTATATCCACTTTAAATACAGTTTCTGTAGCAGACCAATCAAAATTTATAAAGATAATAGTATTTCAAAATTAAGTTTCACTATAACATTAATTAAATGAATGATTTATTTATATTTTTAGTGCACAAAAGAATAATTTAAATAATTTCACAGTTTTAGAATAGTAATATTTTAATAATTAACAATAAGTTTTAAACTATATCCATCACTTTATCTCTCTGATGATAAGGTCTCTCTTAAACATTTAATTTTTTGGAAACTAATCTGTATACTAATTATAAAATTTCTAGTGATTTAGTTGATTTTTTTTTTTTTTCATATTCCATCAAGGTGGCTGTGCTTTTTGTCAGAGAGAATTTTTTTTATTCCTCACTCACCAAAAACAGAACAATAATTTTTTATCATTAAAGCTAATTATTAAGGTCCAGCTAAGTGATCCGTAGCTTTTATTTTAAAATTTTGGTGTCATATATATTGTTTATATCCTAATGATATGTAATTTTGATAGCATTTCTTATAGTTATAAGATATTAGAGATTTGATATAACTCTAACTACTTCTAATTACGTCTAATTAGTATAATTATATGATGGTTGGTATAAACAAAAATATTATTTTTCATGTTAGTTAGTATATTGGTATGATATATATTGGTGTGATGTTAATTTTTTTTATTATTATTTTTTTAAAAAATTTTTCATATATTATTTTTATATTATTATTAGATAAGAGACTAATTTATGTTTAAGGTTGATTACTAATAATCTCTGCTAATAAGTGTGATTCTAAAATTTAAATTTAAGTCTTTGACTTTAAATCTCTCAACTTATAATACATACAAGGATCATTATATTAATATTTTATTAATTATTTCATTTATATAACTAAATAGTCTTTTATATACATAGTTAATTAATTTTCCAAAAATAAAATTAATGGAATTGACACTTTCCCTATTGTTTCATAATTAGGTAAAGTCCTACTTTATGCTTATTAATTAATTTTTTATCGTCCATGTATAAAAATTACCTGACAAAATCTGAATTTGTCATGTCCAGAAATCTCAAGTAACCATCTATCCCCCACCACATTACTTAATGATTGGTAGAAAGCATCAATCAATTTCTACTCTTATTATGAATTGAAAGAGTGATTTAAAACTGTACCCTTCTATTATAGCCCTACAAAGAAGCAAAGTACAGGGTTTTATGGTTTATGGATAAAAAACTACATGAATGCTCTCTAATGCTATTTCTTGTTTCTCTCCCTCCCCTTTTACAAGATAGAAATTTAGTGAAATGCCCAAGTATTTATAATTTTGTAGACGTAAAAAAATATATATATAATTTTTTAATTTAAGGTATTAAAAGATAAGCTCAACTAATAAAAAATTATTAGGCTTTACAAAGTCAAGTGAGCCCAATTGTATATAATTGATTCACATTGAATGACGAATAAATAGAATACAATTTCAAATATATGGTTCAATGCCACATTAATTTTAATATTTAGTAGACTCTTAAACAGAGATTTAGTCGGTGTCCTAATTAATTAAGCAACTCGAAAAGTTATTTGCGTAATAAAAATATTAAGAGAAAAATTTTGTTGAGAGAGAAATATCATATATTTTTTTTAAATAAGATTAGTTTCGCATTTAGTAATGATAAGGAGATGATTATGAAAAAATTAAAAAAAATTAAGAAAAAATAAAATCATGCATTATGATTTTGACATATACAGAAATGGCAATTTTGAAAATTTTAGTCAATTACATATAAAAAAATTTAATCAAATAATTTAATGTAATTTAACTTTGAAAAAATTTGGACGCCACAATTTCAGTTTGTCTTTTGTATATTTGATATTCTAAATATTTTCCTGTGCATTTCATAGTTCATTAATAATTCCAAGCTTAATTTGACTTGGCCAAATAAAGACACAGAAGGAGCTTTCCATATTATTGTCCCAAATCACCCATCATATATAGAGAGAATTATTTATGTAGCCTTTCCCTATTATAGCTCTTTCCATTGCTTCTCTGTTATGCTATGTTGACCTGTCGTGTTTAATAAGAATTTGGATTATGATCATCATATTACTGTTGCAATAAACTGGGGAAATTAAGCAATGTTTGAAAATTTTTTATTATTTTTATTTAACTTTTATATTTTTTAAAATGGGATTCTTTTACTTAATATCCAGTCTTTAATTTCTTAAAATTAATTAGTGTACTTTTATTTCAATTTGAGAAGAGAAAATATATTTACTTTTGTAAATTAATTATGTAGGCCCACTTATTATACTGATTTTCTCTTTTTTTTTTAGTAAATTACAGCTACCTTCTTCGAAATATTCAAATGACACTCTACTCTATATTTATTTAAATATTTCACTCCATCCCAATTACATAACTTAAATAAAAATATTCCTAAATGGTATCAAAATATTCACAAGAAGATTAATTAAATAGATATTTTGCTTTAATTGTGACAAAAAATTATATTTTAACTTAATTAATTATTTTGAATAACTAAAATATTAATAATATGTTAAGTTTTTAATTAAATAATTTTATTTATTATAAAATATAAATTTAATAATGTGTGTAATTATAAAAAAATATTTTTAATTCAAAATAAAGGAATCATGAGGTAATTTTAGTAAGGTATGTGGTTATAAAAATATTCAATAATCTTTTGTTTCATTTCAATTTAAAATCTTATTTTAACAACTAAAACTTTATTTGACAAAGAAAATTTTCCCAAATTAATATTAAATGATCAGCAACGATATTAGAATTAAGTGTAAAAATAAAAAACTTTGACTTTGGATATTATTATTATAATATAATAAAATTAAAAAAAATAATTTTAAATTTTTGTAAATTATAATTTAATATGTGGTTATTAGTTTAATATTTCATTAGTATTTAAGCATATTATTTTAGTTAATTAAGTTTGATGATGGGGTGAAATATAAATTTTTTAATAAAAATGAAATAAAATATCATATTTAAATACTTAAAAAGTGATGAATGTAATTTACGACTTTATTGAAAAATTCAAATCTAGTAAACAATTTAATGATTTTGGTATTTGATTTCTCAAAATGGGTAATTTTTTATTTGATGTAAAATTGTCAAATTTATATTGCTAAGTTGGTCAAGAATATGGTTCCTGCCAAAAATCACGGGGAAAGACAGAAAAAAGAAAAAGCATGGAAAGCTGTACTTAATTTACCTACTTTATCGAGAGCTGATTTTTTTTTTTTTTTATTGGATAGACTTATGGGGACTTGACTTTGCAAGTGCCTTTTCATGGTTTGTAGATATTGTTTGTAATATACTACAGTTTAGACACAGTATTATACCGTTAAGGTTGTAAGAAAGTCTGATTAGTACGGCAGTCTATGGGTTTCACACTTTTAATTTTATATAATTTTATTTATATTAATAAATTAATAAATTTTATAAATTAAATTATAATATTTAACTCATTAAAATGGTTGATACTTAAAACGTGAACTTCTATAAGAATTTTATTCTCCATAAAAAAATGTTTCTCTTGCATAACTGGAATGAATAAAATTTTCACAAAGGTTAACGTAGTTGTTAAAATTTTAAATTTTATAATTTAATTTATACAATTTTATAAATTTAATAATTTATATATTTTAATTAAATATTTAATAAAATTTAATTTTTAAAAATCATAAAATTATAATTTATACATACACTAAATACAGTCTACACTTTACATGAGGCAAAGAAATCAGTGATTAAAATAATTCATACTCATTTCCTTTTCTAATAATAACTCATGAAATATGGAAGAACAAAATAGACACAAACAACTGATAGGCATTTAGCGTGTGAGTTTTATAATTTAATTTTTAAAATTTAATAAATTTAATTATTTAATTAAATTTTAAATAAAATTTTAATAAAAAAATATTTATAAGAATAATAATATCATTTTCTAATTATGACAACATGGCTGGTTTAGTCAATGATACTTTATTTAGAAAACAAAAACTTTTCATCTATCCATGACTATTTGTCATGTGATCTTTATACTATTAATTATGAAAGAATAAAGAATAATTAGCCGGGAACTATTAGCTCACCTGTCATTGATGTCCTCATTCTTGAATCACATGCTTGGTTCAATCTCTATTATTCTGTATTTCTATTCCAGCCATATATAAACTCCTATGTTAATAAAAAAAAAAAGAGTAAAGAATAATAATTATTATTATCTTTAAATAATCAAATAATAATAACTATTAATTTTAAACACTAATCCATTATTTACTAATTATTATATCAACAAATGTCAATTTTGTAATCAACGTAAGTTAGCTCATATAATTGATATTTGAGTACTTTAAATAAGATGTTCTAAATTTGATTTAAATTTTGTATAATAAAAAATTTTATTTTAAAAAAATATATCTATTTTAATATTTTTAATATATTAAAAAAATTAATATTTATTTATCAAATAAAAAATACTCTGTGAAGACCCAAAATGTCAATTTTTCATATTCCTTCCCCAGAGACCACCAACATTTGTTATGGTGTTTATCTTTGCAATCAATATGTTGTTAATGCCTTTTTTATTGGTTTGTAGATTAAGGCCTCGTTTGTACGGGTTTTTTTCTTGATAAAATATTTTTATTTAAAATAAAAGGGCTTTATACAAAAAAAATATATGTTTGAAATTAATTTTTTTAAAATTGCCTTATTTAAAGCCAAAAAAATTGACTTTTGAACAAAGTTCTAACGATAAAAGAGTGAGAAAATAACCAGTTCACATTAATAAAAAATTTTGGGCACAAATCTCCCTAACAATTTCTTCCCGCTACGACTCCTTCTCTATCATCCTGCTTCATGCTCTGCCGTTGTCGTCTTGCTTCATCCATCTCGTCTATCCGCTGCTACCTTTCTTCTTGCTACCGTTGTTGCTGTTGCCTCCTCCTTTTGCCGTCGCTACCTCTATTCTTGCCGCTTGCCGCTTGCCGCTTGCTGCCGCTGCCTCTGTTATTGCCATTGCTGCCACTGCTTCCTTGTTCAGGTATAATTGTATGATGAAAATATATTTTTTGGTGACAATCTATAAATACTACTTTATATGCCAATTAATGATATATTATTTTAAAACTTTCTTCAATAGGAATTATATATTAAAATTTATAATAACAATTGAATCTTTAAATTATTAAATTTGTATTATTTTAAATATTAAAATTATTTTACATTAAAATAATTGTTACAATTTTGATCTAAAGTGCTTTTTTATCCAAACCTTACAAGAAAAAAGTCCCTTTTGTATGTCCTTTACTTTTAATTTTATCAATTAAAAGTGATTTTTATTTACAATCCAAACAATGTTTTAATTTAAAAGTATTTTTTAATTACTACATTTAAACGTAAAATAACTTTAACTTTTAATAAAAGTCTTTTTCAAAAAACCAAATATCAAAAGTGTGTTTTTTTAAAGTCCATCCAAATGGGCCCTAAATTATAAACAATTTAAGCTCTACGATTAGATTCAAAAACAAAACAGTCATCAAACGATTTTATTTAGTTTTATAGAATTTTTTAATTTAAAAATATTAATTATTAATAAAATAAAATATTCTACGCATTCCTTAAGTTTTGAATATATCATATTAGATTAAATAACATATATTCACTACTTCATCGATTATTTACTTTTTATTTTAAGAATGTATATTGACAAAAATCAAATAAGTGAAAAATAAATATAACTTTTTGTAAAAGTAATAAAAGATCAGTAAAATTAAGAATCATCTATATCAAAATTATAGTTTGTTAATTCCATTTTTTTTTTGGTTCAGTTTGGTTTCTATTGTGAGAAAAGTAAGACAAATCTAAGGTGGGAACACCATTTTTTCCTTCAAGAAACCAAACATGGAAAACCACCATGGGTATTGTTAGCATGGACACTTGTGGGGGATGGTTTCCTTTGAGGAGGTCTACTTACTCCGCTAGGTTGGTTAATTAGGTATTTGGTTGGCTTGTTTTGATCAGCTTTATATCCTTATTTAATTCATCCTTTGTTACCGTTTTGTTTGTATCATAAAAAGATATATATGGCTGGGGTGGATATAAATAGAGGTCACTGGTTTTAAATTATAGTTATAACTTTTCATGCTAATGGCAAAAATAGAAAGGGAACGAGATAGAAAGGAGGAATGATTGGGCTATATTTATTTCTCTCCATTCCAACTAAAACCCATAATGAATTCAAACTACATATCGACAGAATATATTTGCATAGTGGAGCTCATTTCACTCATTATTATGTAAGAGTTTTTCTACCAGAAGTGTTGAGCTCTGGAGAAAAGGAGTATGGTCCCCCGCCTTCCATTGTAGTGTGGTGGGAGATTTGGTCAAGTTATAATCTTTGCCTTCCCACATATTTTCAATGGAAAGGAAAGAAGAAGGAGTATGCAATGGAAGTTGCGTCACAAATTCATGATCAAGTTCCCACTTTTGTTATGTTCGATCTTTGCCTTTCTCTTACTTTAAAAGTTAAAATTAAATTTTGGTGTAAAATTTGATAGGTCTGTAACTTTCGAGTGTTGTTTATGAAATTTTGATACACGTTACTTGCTTGAGTCCATTAATGAAGTCGAATTGTATCAGACACTTGTAAAACCGAAACTATGTCCCCAAAGCCTCGTAGACATGTAAATTTACCTTAAATTGATAATAAAAAAACATGACACATCGAGGGTCGTCGTTGTTCCGTGCAACAGTATTGCGTGCTTGAAATTTATGCTCAACTGACCACATCGGAGACAAGGTAAGGTTATTTGTCAAACAAGTTGTAGAAGGGGATTAATCTAAGTACGCCATGCATGTTACTTAAAATTCTCAAGAAATTTGTGACATCCAAAAAAATTTCTCAAGAAATTTGTAACTTACCCTTAAATGATGAAATATTAGCCGACACTTCAATGATATAATAATATTGATAAACCTTTTTTGTATCTTGATTCGAACCTAAAGATTTTAAATAGTATGGCATTCCTTCTCAAATTGATAAAGATCAAATTGCCAATAACAAAGTTTAGAATATTTTAATAATGGGGAATATACTTCTTGTCTGAGAGGCATATGGCTAATGAAGCAGCTGATATCAGTGCTTTTCGTCAATTGTGCCAAAGTCTGTAATCACAAATCTGTTGACATTAGCGAAGAGCACTTAATATAAACAAAAGTTACGGGTAGATTCCATACTAAAATAATGTTTTAGTTGCTGTAGCTGCTGATCTGGCCCCACCACAGCATCCAACGGTTTTTCTCTCCCAACATCCACACATGGCCATCGACGTTAGTTAAAATATTAAATTATTAGTGATCAATTAATAATCAAAAAGTCCAAGTCTTGACAAATTAAACAAGCGCAACTTGCAATTTGACAGATCATGAGTGAAGTCATTAATTTGTTGCTGCTTCTGTCGTCTACTTCTTGGTTCTTTAGCTGTTGCTTCTTGGTTGCCACTTCCCATCTGTTTCTCGAAACCAATGCTGCTTCATTCCTTTCCATGCTCGATTCCATTCTTACTAACTATCTCTCTCTCTCCATATATATATATATATTAAAAAAATTTAAAGTAAGCTGAAACTATTATATTTTAAGGTTATTTTAAAAAAGATTTATAATAATATCTACAAATTATTTATAAATAAAAATTAATAATAAATAGATTTGAATATAAGTTTTAAAAATAACATATTTCAAATGTTTTTAACCAAATTGATTTCCATTGTCTCTTCATTATGTATTTGTTCATGTTACACACCCCTTATTTTTTTCAATCACTAGGGTATTAACACAAAAATAAATAACGTTTTATTTCATTAAATAAGATTAGTTATATATACTAAATAATATTATTAAATTTTATTAAAAATTAAATTTTAAAATACTATTTATTCAATTGTTCTTTTAGTAACCTCTCTACATAGAAAAAAATAATTCTTTTTTTTTTTCTCTGAGTTTCTTTTCTAATTAGAATATACTGAGATGACAAATAAGCATTGCTGCATACGAGTGGAACCTAATAATACTTTGAAATGGGAAACAGCCAGTTTCCCTTCTACTCTGTTCATTGAGCTACAACCTCCCGTGATCGAAGACTACCAGGAGGTGTCATCTCTACTGCCACATGGTTATTTTTTTCCCCTAGATTTTTAGTCATATACTATTGTTTTTTGGTCATGCTATGTACTCAATTGTTTTGAGTGGTGAAGCAGGTGTTCAGTTTGGGCATGCTTGAAACGTAGTCTCATAATGAGATGCAATAGCATTTCCATAATGGGCATGTGGTATTGGTGGCCAGTGGTCCCATTTCTGGGTCCATTCGTATTTTCGTACGTTGTCTTGGCATCTCACTGGGTATACAAACACAAATTAAGCTGAGAATCTCTATGCTGTCTAATCTCTAAAAGCAGGTTTTTTTATAATGATCTCGGTTATTTTATTTATACAAACCAAACCAAAGCAGTTGCTTCACTAACAAGAAGCATCTTGGATAGATAGATTACCTAATCTTAAATGCTTAGAATCCAAAACCCTGACCTTTAATTTATAGCCTAAACATAGAACAAAGATAATGGCCTAGTTTGTTTAAGTAAGAGGCTTTTAGTATCTTAACTTTTTAAAAATGTAATTTTGTTATTTTTATTTTGAGTAAATTTATTCTTTTAAAAAATTCAATTGATAAATAACAGTCTTTCACTCATTGAAACTCTTATTTTTTTTATTCAATTAAAAGCTTACATGATTAAATGGTGTTATCTTGAGAAAATTTTCTTCCTTTATTCATTCTGTGATAACTATATGAGTTGATTTTTTTGGTTCACTTTCTTCCACAGCATTAGAAAATTAACCCATATACTTATCATATGATAAATAAGACAGAAATTTTCTTCACTCTTAATACAATTTGGCCACATCATATTTGATTGAATTAAAAATAAAAAATTTGATGAGTCTAAGACTATTATTTTTCAATTGAATTTTTAAAGAGATGAATTTGTCTAAATTAAAGACAAAGGACATAATTTAGCTTTTTAAAAACTTAAGAAACTAGAAACTCTCTTGCTCTTAGTGTTTTCAATTAACTAAAAAAATAAGTATTCTCACAATGTCTTTATAATATAATTCTTACAAAGTGTTAAAAAGTGTTGATTTTGTGAAATTTAAACAAATTAATAATTTAAATTATATATTATAAAAATTAAATATAAATAAAGTTATGAAAATATCATTAACCTAACTTTTGTGAACTGGAAATACTGATGGAAATTTAGTTTAGAAAACTACAAATCAAGAGCCCGCAATTTCAAAAGCATGGAGAACTTTTATTTGTTGGGTGAGGAGAGATTGGCATATATACAGCTGAGCTGACAAAGAAATGGAATGGATGCCACTAAATCCTGGACTGGTGCAAACCTGAAGTGTCTGTTGGATTTGATATCCACAAACGATTGTAAGAGGATGATTGGTTTATAGATCACCATCAACTAAGTGGGGTTTCATGGCGACAAACAGCCTCACTAATGTCTAAGTGGTCCTCCACTTAGAGCACCACAAGCACCCATTATATACTATGTTACAAATGTCTTTAAACCGGCCAGATTAAGACAGTTTAATTTGTACCCTTCTTATATTTCAGTCAGGTAACTTATCTAGACTGTCAGAAACAACATTGGTGTTACAGTGGCTGAGACCTTGGAGAAGACACAATGATGATGCTGGTGGGTTCTTTCAAATCTTCTTAACAACTAAGTATATAAATTACACCTGAACTAGTAAATACCCATCAATTAAGTAGCTTGACCAATCCTAGTCTCAAAGATAATTAATCCTGATGACCACATTTAACCTTATTTTTAAGGCTTATAGTCTAGCTTAATTACCCAATTGCAGAGCTTCAACCTTTTCTCCCTATTATTATTATTAGACTCTTTTTTTATATAAAAATTATATATATAATTAAGAAAATCTAACTTTTATTAAATTTTTTTATACTAAAAATTTACAAACATAATCATGATGTGTTAATTTAGTCTATACAGTCTCATAAATTTAATAATCTAAATTTTTTAAATAAATATTTAATAAATTTTAATTTATAAAAATAGTGATATAATTGTATATTAAAAGTATATATAATCTGAACTGTTTAAAAAAATTCTTCCTTCTCCTCATGTTTAATTTCACATTTAAGAAAAATTAAAAAATAAAAAGAATATTTGTACAATCACACTATGCTCAAATAGTATTATTGGAAATGAAAAGTTTGAAAAGGTGAATTTGCATAATGATAAAGTAGAAATTAATTTAAGAGCATATGTTATAGTCAAAGAAATATACAGTGACATTTGTTTGGCAACGGTGTAGTGGGGACTGCTTCTGGAATCCATGGCGGCTAATAATTACTGCTTGAGGTCAGACGAGGGGTTCAATGCATAACTTCTTCAGTCACAGTCCCTTCTGCCATCTAAAGTAGGAAGTGTTGAGTGGAGATGGAAACAAAATAAAACAAGTCACATCAAATTATATAAAAGAATAGCTGAATGAGTAATTATTAAATTTCTTTCATCATTGATGTAAATGGCATATAAGACAAACAAAACGGGGAAGAGTAACTGCTCACCCAGAAACTAAACATGGCACTACTCATAAATATGTATTACCTAAAAGCATAAAGCATGGGGTAATATATGTCACGAATGATGCACTAAGAAACATTTTTAAAAAGCATGATAAAAGAAATATTTTTAACATTTATGTAGGTTATTAAATTAATTAATTAATTTCTTATAAAATGTTTAAAATATAAAAAATAATATTATCATATCCTTTTAATTAATTAGTTAATAGTTTGATTTTTTTTAATTAAATTAAAATTTTAATATAAAATATGAAGTCTACGTACTTTTTCTATACTTCAAAGCTTAGGTTGATTATACAAACAATCGTCCATTCTTTATGCAAAATCATTATGTCAAAATATAAATAGAGGGTGACAAAAGGAATGAAGGTTTACTGTCTGATCATCACAGAGGACCAAAATACCAAATCAATATCTCAATTTAGAGAAAGAAAAAAAAAAGTTCGAAGCATATAATAAATCACAAGCGAAGTCAAGGAAGTGGACAATGAATATTATCCGGCAACTTGGTAGGAGTTCATTCACTGTTTGCTTTCCCTATGGAGGGCAATCCACATTGGCATTAATATCTTTGAAATTTTTGTGACCTAAAAGAAGATATGGTTCCAGAGTGAGATTTCAACCAAAATTAAAATTTCACTTGCTATAATTGTAAAATTGTGAATTTATAATTTTTGCTGAATTCAATTAAGGTTCACAACCTTACTTTTTCTGCAACATACAGCTGCATCGCGTCCTGTGTGCTGTGTGGTCATGTGACATTGATTATAGCAATGACCCATTGTAACCTACTAAACATGTGTTATTGTCTGAAGCAAATGTGGCTTTTTATTCTTTTCTTGAAGAAAAATAGAATGAAACTTATTTGCATAGTTAAAAAGCCTACCCTTGCCCTCTGGTTTTCTCAGTTTGGTCAACACAACGCCTCCCCATATATATATATATATATATATATATATATATATATATATCTTCTTGGATATGATGTTACCTCCATTGTCATGCAAGCTCAAGTGAATTACAGGAACTAAAATTCATGCTGCATCTTCCATTGTTGCAACTTTCCTGAGTTAAGAAGATTTTAATTTGCTTGATATCCCAACTCCAACATCATAATTATGAAAGCTTAATCGTGCATGGCACCTAATGTTGAAACTTGAAAGATCCGTTGGCATAAAATGATCTGAGGCTGCAGGATAAATGAAGCATGGCCTCACACACTCACATCATGCAGCCAATGGTTAAAAAGAGTGATTTGAGATTTTTTTTGTTAGTAAGCAATTTCATCGTTTTCTTGGCATTCATTGATTAAGATTGGGATGCAATGATTTGATAAGCACATGACCCCAAATAATGTGTGACGGCAGTGATGAGCGGAAACATTTATGGTGTTGAATCAAGTCAGATAATGTCTTTTGCAAAGTGATTGGTGAGACCACATTCCAACACATATACAGTGGGAATTCGTCGATGAAGACAATACATATTGTCATCATATATACTTTCTTGTATTTGCCTCAATAGGGATAAAGTGGCTGTGTGCTTTTGTGTGTTCCTTTTCCCTTCTGAGTGCTAGCTTTAACCTCATATCTCGCATTATAAACACAAAAACTCATCATATTTTGCTTAAGATGCATCATCTATACCAGTATAAAAGCTGGTCGACCTGACAGTGCCTCATGGACCACCTTCCCATCTTACTCTTGCTCCGTTGTTTTCTTCTTAAAGCAGTAGTTGCTATTTGCTGCTGCGGCCCTGGCGTTGGCGGGCACTTCCCTTCCCTCGCAGGTGCGTGGGGCCACCAACTAGTGCATGGTCACAGTCAGTGGCATGTATGAATTTCCAACCTCTTTAACCTCCAAAAATGGTGTTCGGCCCAGAGCCACGTCCAACTACCTCATAATAGGTTCAAATCTAGTAATGGGTTGGGTTCATGGGCTCAGCTTTTTTATGACATCAAATGGCATTTTCATCCCAAGCAAAAGAAATGGAGCCACTGTGAATTAAGTGTAGTTTTGTGGAGAATAGTTTAGGTATTATTATGGGAGGGCTTAAGTTTAAATTCTCTTTGCATTAGTATTAAAAAGAGAAAAAATGAAACTATTCTGACCCAAAATTTGTTCTTTAGGAAATAAGATTAAAGTGAAAATTGTATATTTATTTACAAAATTTAAACCTCTAAAATAAATTACTAAATCTTTTACCGTCCTATAATTTTTTATATAATTTAAATTATTAAATTTATTGAATTTTATATAATTAAGTGTGATATTGAACAAATTTCAAGGTCTGCACCATAATATGTAAGCCTTCCCTAAAAATTGAGGCGTGGAACAAAGATTTTCTAAACCCTTTGAGATTCTTTCCATTTAATCTGACCAGAGATCACTCTAGACTACACTGGTAAAGAAGGCTTCCAAAAGAAAGACGACTCGAGCAGCACGTGGATAAAAGGCTATGGGAACCTTCGTTTAATTTCCTTTCCTCACTGATAGCAATAGGGATGGGATCGCCAGCAGATCCATACATCAGCCATAGCTGATCCTCTCAAGTACTGGGATCACGCACAGCAACTGTATATTTGTGTCCATGATCTTCAGCTACTGCTATTAGATTTATAGAATAACTTTGTATAAAGAAAGTGGAACTACTATAGATACCCAATAAAGGGTGCCTCATCAGGTTTTATAAACCGCTTAGCATGATGAGTGCCTAATTGGGTCTCAAAAACCACTATAGCATATGCCATCAGCTCTGCCACTGCCAGGAGTTAACGTAATACCAAACACGTTCGCGGGAAGAAGGAAAACAACAGCCATTGGAGCCAATAGCCATGCAAAGGAGCAGATTCATACAATTCAGCTTCTCCCTAATATATAAGTCAACTTGAAAGTGGCTCAAAGTAGAAAGTTCAGATAAATAAATCTAAGCTGTTCATCCTTAAGAAAGCAAATCCCTAATTTACAATTCAACACAAATTATGAACCCAAATAAAATGGAAACTTAATCTATCTTAAGACCATATAAAGAAAAAAGCACATATTTATCAGAAGTTAGAGTATGTTTCTCATACAATATCGTTCAAAAGAAACAAAAGTAACCGAAAATTTAGAACTTTTCAAAAAGAAATTAAGTAATTAGAAAACAGTAAGTCTCAACATTGTATGTGTCTAACCAGTAAAAAATAAATAATCAATACAAGTTGGTTTAAATAGTTTGAACTTAAACACTTTAAATAAGTTACTTTAAATTTAATTCAAATTTTGAATATAAAAAAAAATTATTTAAAAGAAATTTACTTATTTCTACATTTTCACTATCTCAAAAAAATTAAATTTTATTTATCTGTCGAGCGAAAGATATTCCTGAAAACCAAAAAAAATAATAAGCACATGAATATAAATACATTTATACTCTTCGTCAAATTAAATGATCACACCGAATAAGTCTACTGAATACTAAGCACAAAGAATACTACACAAACATGAACTGCACAAATAGCCATCTGTTATTGAACAGTTTTCATTTCTTGCGGGCTTCTAATTTCGTGTACAGTGTTAGCTCTGTTTCCGAAACTAGTCTAAAACAGTTATAAATTTGATAAGAGAATGAAGCTGTTTTTAGTCTCCTTACTTTATAAAAAAAATAATTTACTTATTTAACTGTTAAATTAAATAATTTAGTTTATTTATAAATATAATTAAAATAATTTAATTTATTAAATTTTCCTTTTTTAGAAAAATGTAACTCAAATGACCCATACTTTAATTTTATTTCAAAAATTTTAATACCTTTTATTTGTCATGAAGTTATTTTCTCCTTTACAAAAATTTAAACCTTAATGTTATACATTAAATATCTCTTTTAATTAAAAAATAAATTTATATAGTAACTGAAATTTAATGAAAGAAAAATTAAAATGGTCTAACTCAAAAATTAAAAAATTAATTTACTTTTTTAAAAAAAATAAAAAGATTAAAATTATCCTTACTTCATTTAATAAATGACATACAAAATAAAAATATTTTAAAGCAAAATTCAAATTTAGACCCTACATATTTCCAGTAACAACGTAAATCAATATTTTAAAATTTTCCACCAAGACAAAGTCGGCAATATTTTTCATCCAGTTCTAAATGGCATCACCAATTGAAGGAGAACCAAATTGCAGATTAAAAGTGACGCAGAATCAGAACTGTAAATTGCAAAGACGAAAGCAACGAGCACAGATACTCCCACACCCACAGGAAGGGAAGGTATGCAACTCCCACACCATTCTAAATCCTCCCTTAATTTAAGTGAAGCCCACATACATGTGCTCCTTTTCAGAAATTCTCCTCCCATTGAAAGGAAGGGGAAGATGTGGGATAAATTCTACCTTATGTGAGGAAGGGCACAGAATTGTGTGAAAGATCCGTGCCCCTATCAAGCCTCAGCACTGTTATTTTTATATTTTTATATGTATAATTTTATCTACAATTCTCATCTCTTCTATTCAAATTTTTTAAAAAAAAAATTTTCATATTTTATACATCTAAGATGTAATCTCAACATTTCTGATAAGACCTCCACTTGTTTTTTGTGCTTAAATGGGGATGGGAGCCCAAACAATGGAGAAACTACAAGATAGAAACAGATCTATCCCATCTCAACTTAGAGATCAGCTAAAATCAGAATACTATAGTAGAGCCGTTAATTTTAGTTAGATTTGATGGGTTAACTTGAAATTATAAAAATTAAGAATTAAGTTTACAAATTTTTATTTTTAAAAAAATTAAATAATTTTTAGTGTGACTTGAGATAGCCTGGGATTAAGTCAGCCTAATTTTATTTTAATTTTTTTTATTTCTAAATCTAATTCAATCTTAAATTATAACTTAAGTCCTTTATCTATTCATAAATCATAACTCAATTCTTTTTTTACTCACTTATAAATTATGTAGTTAAATTTTTATAAATAATTTAAGAGTAATTTAACGATTAAGATTTATATATTAAATTATTATATTTAATAAATTTAATAATATAAATTTTTTAAAAAATATATATCTAATAAAATTAAATTTATAAAATATTTATATTAATTTATAATTTAAATTTAAATTTAAGTTCAACATCAATTTATTTAATCACTAACTCTGTATGATTAAGATTAAACTAAATTTTTTTGGCCCTAAAAAAAAAAACATGCTAATTTTGGGTCCAGACGAAATTAGTCCTAGCCCAAACTGGACCAGGCTGACCCGTTTAAGGAATGTCATCGAACAAGTGGTATCCCTCCACTTCCGATACTGCACCATTGGCCGTCTGCACAAGCATTACCCCTCCGAAAACATGCGAGAATTAGACACTCCAGTTACGTTTACACCAGGCTCGACTACGAGCCACCGTGTTGGACTCTCGAGCTTGGTCACCGCAAGTAGTGAGCATAGTGATATCCACTTTGGAATCATTTGCCACAATTATGTGTCAATAGCCAAGCATCCACGCCATCCCCAAGGCCTTCAGTATACCCCAAAACTCAGCCTGGACAGCCGTGCACACACCGATGTTGTATCAGAACTCACCCAGCCATTGAGCTTCACTTGCTTTAAGAATCCCTCCACATCCAGTACAGCCCTTGACAGCGCCATCTGAATTCAATTTTCCCATCCCAGAGGGGGAGGTCTCCAGCGAACCTGTATGACCACTTGGGAGATTGGTCCCTTCCCATTGAGACGTTCATTATGAGCTTGGGTTATGTCATCTGCCAGTTGTAGAACAGTAATCTGAGGTTGGTCTGGGAACTTCAAACAAGGATCAGTCAGGTCTCCCTTTTAAAGGTCAAAAGCTAAGTAGAAATCGCAGTGAAAAATGCGGGTAGCTAAATCTTTGACAGCACTAAACGGCCCGAAGAGAAAAAGCATGGGACAGTACTATTTACCCGCCCAGGTGTTGCTTTTACTCATTACTTTTCTCTTCTCATCCTTCGAATTTATGTTAGCTTCAATTTGATCTGAAACCAATCCCCATGCTATAGAGACTGATTTTAATTCGCTACGTAATATTCATTAATTTTAATAATTAAATTTCATACTTAGAAAATTAGGTAGACATAACACTGTAAAAATTGCACAACCATCTCACCGTCTTACGTACAGCCAGAGAAAATTCGAATTTCATTGCATTACTAATATCTAATCGATTTATAAAAAAAATCAAAACAAGCGAGGCATACTGCATAGACCCAGACCTTACTTAACTCCAAGAATCAAGGATTTCGCATTAATTACAATTCAAAAGGCTGCAGTCACAGCCACGTATCTACATTTTCTGGTACAAAAAGTGACCCACAATGAAGAGGAACATCTTTCCATCTATCGCTACTCCGGCTTAGAATCCAAAGAAGGTAAACTCTCATCATCCGAAAAGGCACCACCCGAATCACTGGGTTTTTTCGCTTGTTCTTCTGAAACTCCGCACTTGCCACATGCATCTGAACCAACTCCTACCCTGGAAACTAATCCCAAGGCTGCAATACTGTTCGCGATAACATCAATGTCTCTGGTTCCCGTATAAAGACCTCGGCTGCCAGCAACAATTATATTCTTTTGTTTTTCATCCGGATTACTTAAAACCGCAGGCAAACCATCCATCAACTGCTGGTTAGCCTGGCCAGAACCACTCATCAACAGCCGTAAAGTCTCTCTAGCACCTTTCACCACAGAATCGGATTCAGAAATCAGTGGCTTGACAAGATTTGGGTGCAATGGTGGAATAGTAGTTGACATAGCAGGGCCTCCGCTTACAAGATAGCCCTGTCCTGAAGAACATACATCAATAACTGGGACGTGAACAATCGGATCACACATTAATGGTATGAATGAAGGAATCTGAGAAGTCGGCAGTGAAACTCCAACAATCGGATCAGGTAAAAAGGGCGGAAAATCCATAGACGCACTTAGATTAAGTGGTTGAGTTGGTGCCAACAGGCTAGCTGGCATGGCATTTGACAAAAATGAGGCATTTGAAGGAAGAGGAGGCAATTCAAGTAATGAGTCAGGAGATTGTGGAGGTGCCGATGGGGATAAATAAGTTGAACGCACAGGGGGGCACCAACAATAGTAGGGAGAAAAAAGGGGTGAAACCAGGGATGGGACTTCCACCCCTGGACCAAGGCTCAATGGTAGAGTAAGTTTTTCAAGTGATCCCTGTAAACTTGAAGCAGGAAAGTCACAATTTTTGGAAAGTTCAGGAGGTTTGTCGTTATCAAAATGATTTAAAGATGTACCCAAAATATCCGGTAAATTATTTGTCAAGTTGTCAACTGCAGACTGACAGCAGTCACCATGACGCTTAATCTTCTCCCTGGCAGCAATCCTGAGGGAACACTGGTTTCTAGGAGTACCCTCTTTAAAAGAACTTGATCTTGGACTAAGACTTCCCTGGTAAAGTGCATTTCCCTTCGCGGCCTGACCACCACTATGTCGAGAACGGGCCAATTTTGATGTAAAAGAGAGTGAATTTTCAGATACATCGTTGAAGCAAGCCTTGGAATTAGCAGATGATGAAGCACCAGCTGAACGATCATGATTATTGCCCACCGCTGATCCCGCAAGAAAAGCATGAAGCTGAGTTGCAAAGCAGTCAAGCCGAGACTTGCTAATCCCACTCAACTCAGCAATAGAGGGTTTCCTCTTGAGTAAATCCTTCATCTGATTTAAAAGTAAAAAGAGTTTCAGAACAAAAGCTAATTAGTCACAAAACATTGCTTCTGATCTCCTACCAGAACAAAGAGCATAGGAACTATGAACAATGCAGGAACTTTCATATCTCAAGCCAAATTAACAATTATGAGATTTATATGGTATTCAGATCAATTTTTCAAAGCATCTAAATTTAGCTATAATCATGGCACAGATTTAGAACACATGTCCATATAATTAGTTTTTACTTGATCATACAGTTATCTATGAAGTTATACAAATGGATAAGATTGTTTAGAAAGTTCATCCACTCTTCTTATTTGAAGACATCACCCAAAATATGTTTACTATAAGTTTTGGTCCTAATACCATAGAATTAGCCTGACAATTAAGGACCTAAATTTGGGTACAAGATATAGCCAAAAAAACCTTGGCAAGTAGTTCAATTCCCAAAAGCTTAGACTTCTCTGAACACCAGAAGTAAAATGTTCTTCCATCTGCAGTCTTTATAAGGAAGGATCGGCCAGAACTGTCTGCTGGGATTTCATCAACCACGACAGCAGAGCACTGGGATTTGCTGGTTAATATAAATATCCTCTCGGCATTACCATCATCACCAATGAATGAGAGACGAAGATCAGAACTTGGCAGTAGGGCGAGAATCAAGTTTCCCCTGTGACCAAGTCAAGATAAAAGGATACCTTAGTAATAGTACGAAAAAAGACAACCAACCAAGAATTCAAAAAGCAATAAAGAAACTAGATTTCAACAATGAAATTATGATCCATTATCCGTAAATTTTTAACAGATGCAGAAAAGGCTTTGATCCAATTTTCTACAACTTGCTGAACTCAACTTCCTAGGTTAGCAGACCAAAGTTTTTAACATGAAAAACCAGTGCTTTCACAACTAGCTTCGATATGATTATAGCAACTATACAAACTTGAATATTTTATGTATTGCAACTGAAATAAAAATCATATGTATAATATATGTAGAAAATCTGCTTTACAGACTACAGACCATGTCTACATCATTAGAAAGAGAAGTTGTAATCCTTAAAATCTAAAGCATCTGGCTAAGTTTAGATACACACCAGATGGATTCACCAGATTTGTTCTTGTAATAACTACTTTCCCCCAATATTCTAATTAAAATAAGGTCACAAGTCCCTACTAGAATATGAAAAACATCGGTAGCCTTGCAAGCAAGAAGTATTTATAGTCAAATGCTGAACACTTATCAATTCCGAGCACAAAGCCAAAGGCTTCCAACAGCAAGATAAAATCATCATGGATGACCAGCAAGTATCTTAAAGACAGTTGAAAATGACAGATAACCACTTCAAACTCAACTAACCAACAAATTGGAACCATACAAAAAGTGCATCATGCATCCCATAAATAGTCCCAAAACTTGATCTTGAGTTCTAGAATCATCATATGATTCATATCCTGGCAGGCAGTATATCTAACACATTCTTGATCACATTCAATTAGATGTGACTTCAAGTATAGAACAATCAGATCAACAGAGTTGAATGCCAAATAAAATCAATATAACAGGGCAAATCAGGTGTACATCTAAACATTCTTTGCATCAATAATCATATTGAAATCAAATGAAGAAACTAGCATGTTCACCAACTTAATGCAAATGCAGACATAGCATACATAGTCAGATACACATAAACGAAATTAATACAGATAACAAATAAACAACATATTGCCAAATTGAATGTGACCTCCTACTCAAAGTAGATTTCATTTCCCGAATAAAATACCAAGCCTATACATCTGAAAAGCAGAACAGCAGCAGTATATAATATATAGGATCATGAAACTACCTTTACTTCCTCTTAATTCAGAGATCATAATAGAATACGCCCAGTTACCTACAAGCCAAAAGACATATTTACTTGGAAGAATGAACATATTACCATCAATAAACTAAACTATTGACTCTTGTAAGTTCTACTGATCATCTACAGACTACAACTTACAGTAAGAATATGATGCAAGCAAATCAGAAAAAATAACCAGAATTCCACTCACAAGTGCTTTTTCAAATATCGCTTAAGTTAAATAGAATCACAAGGGAAGAAAAAATGGCAACAACAGACAGTTAATCCACACATAGCAGCAAGATAAATGCCACTTCAAGCTCAATAACAAACCCATATTCGTCCATTCCCTTGAAAGTTAAGTGTATCCAACAGACAAAAGATTGATTTTGCTCAAATACAAAAGAATATTCAACAATCGTGTGGCTTAACAGGATTCATGACTACAAGCAACAGGAAATATCCATCATGTAGTTTGAAGCAGTAAATTCAGACAGGTATAAACGCAACAGAAAAATCTACACCTATTAACACTTTAGAAAATTTTTGAAAAACAATTTAAAATGCAAGCACTAACAGAAGGTGTCTGAAAAACGACTAGACCACTGGTATCAACATTGATGACTATGTATAAAATAACCAGGTCAATTTTATGACCAAATACTGAAAGTTTCAAGATTTCCTTAAAAAAACTGGTTTCTAATTTGATACATGTGCAGATAATTTAAGCATGTCAATAAATCGTTCAAAATTTGATAGTCTCCAAATTTATTATAATTGGTGGTCAAGACTCAAGAAATGATGGAAGGGAGGTTGCAGCATTATTTCCAAGAATCCAACCAATGGGTGACAAATAAATTTAAACGACCCAACAAATTAATTAGAAATAATAAGACAATTGCACTAACAAACTGGCTCTAGGAAACAAATGCATACTTCGATGACCAACAATAAATGCAGAGGCATAGATGAGAGCAAGCTTGCAAGTTAATGTATCAAAATCACACTCATGCATACACAGTCTCAAACACCAAGACACTAACTCACAGGCATATTTATATTTGTGACAGACTGTGATTCACTAGAACATTACGAACAGCACGAAATATCTTAAACCGGCAGCCTGCATGGAATATGAAGCTTAACAAGCACACACAAAGCATTGCCAGCAGATAAGATGGAAATAAGAAATGAAAATCCAAGCAATGGGTTGAACACCTCCAAAAAGTACTTCATATATTACTATTAAAATAACAATCTATGAATTAACAGGAGCTTTGAATGGAGTGGGTTAGTGAGACCAGAATAAAACCGATGGAGGAAGCTAAAAACACACAGAAGAAAACTTTAGAAAAGTTGCTAAAATGTATGGCTTACAAATTATACTCTATCATAGACAATACATAATAGAAAGAAGCTTTGTAAAGCAAAGGAATTAACATTTACAACAACAACGTTGGCAGATTCTTCTTATCATATCTGATATCAATAAGATGGGCAAATCAAGAAGAATAATCCGCACAACACGTTTAGATAAGACTACCTATTAGCAGTAGGACATAGGCGACTGCCTTCCTTGTTAATTTTTCCAACGCGGATCGAAACAAGAGGTACACAGAAACATCTGGCTAGCATACCAACCTCAACTGGCTCGAAATGCTGCATAGTGCAAGAAAGCAAAGGCCAATCAGACATTTACACAGGAGAGCGACTATAAGTGATTAGAGGACACAGCATGTGACTAATCACAATCATTGATATAGAGCAAACTTGAACACAAAAGACGCAACTAATGGAATTTACAGAAGGCTCACTTCCCATCACCTATAGCATCCACCCACAAAAGAAGGCACGAAAGAAAAAGTGTATACCTGACTTAATTGTGTCAGCAATGGATCTTCCGTGACGCCACAAGAGACATTCATCTTCAACAAAGGTTTTAGCCTCTCGTCAGCACGACATGCTCCCAAAAATTGCATGTCAAGAGCCTGGAGCCACTGCAATAGTCGGTCTTCCCGATCGCTCTGCTGCAGCAAGAGATCACCATCACCTTCCTCTACTAGGATATCCGTCAACCGCTCCGTGAGGCCAATCTCACTCGTGGATCCACCGTTCTCTCCCAGAAGCGTAGAACTCGAACTACATCCAACTCCGCACGAAGAGACGGTATCTACAGACGAAGAATCATCAAAATCTTCACCATTATATTGATCCACGTGATCTAGTCCATTGATCTTGTCTCCGTCAAGCAATTCTCGTCCCCTCCGATCGGCCATACCTGATTATCTGAAAATCGGAAACCCTAGCTTTACAAGATCAGAATCAAATGCTTTGAATCCCAATGGGGTAACTAATGCGTCGAAAGCGCAAATTCCAAGAACTGTAGATCAAATCGCCAAGGAGGAAGAGGAGAAATGATTTAGAGAGAGAGTCTCACGGGATTGGAGAGAGAAATAATATCTGCAACAGCGGGGCCGAAGATGCCTGAAATCAAAGGCTAACAAACGCCTGGTGGCTCCTTAAGTAGTAGCAGCGCTAAGGTAACGTGGCGGACTTGAAATCGATATACAATGGGGTTTGGCGTGGAGATCAGATCCCAGGCGTAACAGCCCGTGTCCCACGTCAGCCTCAGGCGGGTCCCGCTGGTAGTTGTGGGGACCGCAGGTCAACGTGAGGAGAGTGCCACGTCGGTTCCTGGGCCGACCTACTCTCGATTAGGTTTTGGGAACGACGGCGCCAAATTAAAGACTTCTTAACAAGCACCAGCTGTGTTCCGGTAAAGGATTGGATTTTTAATTTTATAATTTTAATAAGTTTTTTATTTTATATTCAAATTTAAGTTATAGGTTTAATCGATTAAATAATTTATATTTTATTTATTTTATTCTTAAATTTTAAAATAAAAATTAAAAGATTTCAAGCCTTAATTAAGGGGTTATAAAGTTCTTTAAAAAAACAGTTTTTTGATAAAGATTTGAGAGAATGAATACGTGGAAAGGACTAGGACTAGGATTAGGTTTGACTAAATATGTTCCATTTTAGGGTCCTTATTTGGAATCTATGTACATGAAAGGCACTGGTTTGATTAACTTTCAGGCAGTGAATCGTTGATGCACATGGGCCCTACTTTCACTGACATATAGTCTTGGTAGGTCCTATGAATGCATTCTTTCGTAAAGCATAGGGAAAACTTAAGTGGGTTAAAAGAATTATATAAAATGTGGGAGAAGTTAAATTTAATAGTTTTATAATTTATTTTATAAATTTTAATAAATTTTAATTTTTTTATAAATTTTAATTTATAAAAATATACGTTAGTCAGAATAAATAATCAATATTTATCAACTTAAGTAGTGAAAGAAATTATAAAATAATAATATATATATAGACTCGATACATATTCTTACATATTACCTCATAAAATATGCATGCACATATTATTGTGCGTTTCACACTGTTTCTTTAAACTTTTGTTACTTTGCAAATGTACGGTATATCATCACTCCTGAAACAATATACTCAATCATACCAATAGCTTAATCAATTTTATAGCTACCCACTTCAATATGTATCAAAATTTAAATCTCTAGTATAAATTTTAAATATTTAACTTTAGAAGGTTTAAATTTTAGTATTAAAATTCTTTAAAGTGAATATTATATTTTACAAAATAAAATATAAATAAATAATTATTAATAAAAAATAATTATATAAATTATTTCATATTTAATTATTATCAACTTACTTATATTTTATAATAATTTCAACTATTAATTTTTTTATTAATAATTATCTACTTATATTTTATTTTATAAAATACACTTCTCATTTTAAAAATATAAATCCTAAATTTCAAATATTTATTCTTACTATTATTTGATTTATTTATTTATAAAATATCTGATTTCTACTATTTCTGTGGTTATGGCTATGAATTAGCAATGTTAATATATTACATATTTAATCCAAAATAATAAAAATCTTCTATTGTGAACATCTATATGCACACTTGTTTAGAAAATATCATTTTTTTAAAAAGTTCATGCTTATTAGAGTAGTTTGTTTATGTAAATTATTCTTGGTTCATTTTCTTTTGAATTTATGAGTTGTTTTGCCATTTTTAAAGAAAAATGATATTTATATGCATTTTTATACATATATATACATATAAATACATATAAAAAGAAGAGATAGATTGAGGATGTAAGGGAATTTGAGCTACCAAACGGGCTAGGTTAATCGGTTTAGTCCTAGGCTTATACTATTGGAGCCAAAAAAAAAAAAAGAAAAGCAAAAAAAAGTTAAACTTTACCTTAAATTTAAATTTAAATCTAGATTAAAAATTAACATAAAATTTTAAATTATTAAAATAATTATACACTTATAAAAAATTTTATCCATTAAGAATAATTTTTTTTCATTACATTATTTTGATTTTAATTCTAATATTATATAATAATTATTGTTCTTCACTTAACATAATCCTTGAGTTTTAGGACAAGTTCAGATGACTCAAATAGTCCGGGTCAAAATTGGCAATTATGTATGAGAGAGTATACATAATATTTATCTCTAAAAATATAGATAACAGTACTTTTTGTAAATAATAATATAAAATTTTAAAATCTTTTATAAATTATTCAAATCTCTCACCATTAAACTATAATTAATGGCTTACCTAATTTCTTTCAAGCGATAATTTCACTCCAAAAGTATATACAACCTTTTAGCTATGGCCTTTTTCTAAACTATATTATTCCTTTTCTTTCTCTAAATATGCTTTTGGGACTTCTTAAGAGTTGAGTATTGCTAATTGGGACAAAAGTGATCCCGGCCATTGGAAGGACTTAAAGTGCTAGTGTGCCACTACTTAAGTGACTAAATATTCACAAGTAATAAAAAAAAAAAAAACTCTATTAGGAACGATTTTATACATGTTTTTGTTATATTATAAATAAAATTTTATTAAATCTTTATTTACAAATTGAATAATTATTTATTAAATGTTATAAATTAAATTATAATACTAAAATATTTAATGACTTACAAATTATTAAAAATAATCTTGTTACTCTCACATTTTTTGGAACAACATTATATATGACAACTGTAAATAAAGGCTTGAAAGGAAACTGATTGTCGTACTTAGGAGGAGTGTATGATCCCTCTATAATGAGAGACATAAATTTTTTAAGTAGAGAGAGAAGAGAAAAAGAAAAATGTAACAATGTGCATAATCTGTATATAGAATTAATTTGTACATATATTATTATTCAATTTAAAAATATATATGGCTGTTGAACTGTAAAGCAAGGTTTATAAAAAAAATAAAAAAAGAAAAGAAACCTTAGACGACCTAAAAGGACAACGAATTCTAAATTCTGTAAAATTGTAGAAGGTCATTTATATTAACTATTCTTTATATACATGCGTTACATGTAAATTCAAAAGATTAAAATAATATAACATAAATTTTTTAAAAAATTAATTATTACTATATCAAGTTTTTAATAACATGAATAAACACTAAAAATATGAAAAATTAAATAAGAATGAAGAAAATATATTAAGAAAATGAAAAAAAAATTAAAAATACTTGTTATAATTTTTGGATTAAGATAATTAATGTTATACTAATACGAAAACATTAAATGTTTAAAAACTTATAAAACTATGACTATTTTCTAATAAGATACATCATCTATAATGAATAAAAAATTAATTTTAAATTAATTTTAAAAATATTATTCAAAATTTAAGAAAATGTGAATTTATAATAAAATAGTATTTTTGTAAATAAAATTTAAAAAATATTTTAGTCCAAAACTCTTTTTACTTTTTTAATTTTTATATATAATATAGATATTTAGAAAATAATAAAAGCCTTCGAAGTATTTTATAAAAAATCGTAGCACAAATGGCTTTTAGCAGCAGCGATAGAAACAATATCACCCAAAAGACATCTTAAAAAAGACTCTGCTAAAGCGTTATTCGGCGGAAGACCAATTCAATGAATCTTTATTACTGGGGCAGTGCAACCAATTAATGAGAAAAACAACTTTAAAACCATGTAAGATAAATCATATATAGTGAATTTGAACATTGCTATTTTAATTTAAAATTTTATTTATTTAAATAATTTTAATATCACATCTTAATTTAAATATAAAATTTTTTTACCTTTATTTATAACTATTTATATGTGTTTGAGTTTCACACATTAATAATTATGAACAAAAATATAAAAATTTTATGTTAATATTAGAATGTAAGTATAACATAACTCTTTTATTTTTTGAAATAATTCTAATTTTAGCATATTAACTTGTTATCTTGAGATTAATTTCTGTAACTATAATTAAATAATTTTGCATGTAATGTATTGAGATTGGTCATTCGGATGGAGCTACATTGAGGATTAAAATGTTCGCGAACTCAAGTTAATTTAATCGGTAAGGTTTAACGTATTTTATTTATAAAATTTAAGTCTAAATTCTAATGTTAGTAATCTTTTTTAGTAGGTGATATGTAAGTATGATTATAAGCCTTAATTAAAATTTATGACATATCCTAATTTTAAAATGAAATAATCTCCTCTCTCCCTAAACTTTATACTTTAAAAAAAAATGCTAATAAAGTACATGTAAACAGGGGTAGAAATTAGTGGAGCTAAGTGCGGTTAGCTCAGGTTCAACTCAATAAAAATGGATTTAACTATGATTCAACTCATATTTGATATGAGTGCATTTTCTTAACTTAAACTTAGCTCATGCAAAATTTACGAGCAGCTTGACCTGCTTTAATAACTCATATATATATATATATATAAGCTATAAAAACTCAAATGAGTTAATATGAACTCAATTTATTTATATCAAAATTAAACTAATAAACTAAACAATCAGTTTAGTTAGATATAACATTTAAAACTCAATAAAGTGTCAAGTAATATAAAAATTTGTTATAGTCTT
The DNA here is from genome assembly GCA_037013595.1 of Dicorynia guianensis. Taxonomy (NCBI): domain Eukaryota; kingdom Viridiplantae; phylum Streptophyta; class Magnoliopsida; order Fabales; family Fabaceae; genus Dicorynia; species Dicorynia guianensis. Next base: position 13,048,729 of record JASUAB010000002.1, on the reverse strand, counting down.
AATTGATTTAAACTATAAATAATATAAGCCAATAAAAATCTAAAAGCAAAAGTAATCACTCAACCAACATTAATAAAAATTTAACAGCAACCTGTCAACTAACATTAATAAAAAGTTATAGTGAATATTGAAATACACTAATTTTTTATTATTTTTAGGTTTTTAGTTATTAAGAAAAAGTATGTTTTGATTTTTGTGAAAAATTATTTTATGTATAAACTTAATTTCAAAATAGAATTACATATTTAATTGTATAAAAATTTTTATATATTAAATTACGTGCATAATATAATTAATATATAATAATATTATAATATATAATATATATTGAGTTAGTTAATGAGTCAAATAAGTTAAATATTAAATAACTCAAGCTTAGCTTATATTTTATATGAGTCAGAAATTAATTCATGTGTCTCATTTGGTAGACGAATTCAGCTCACTATATCAATTATCAAATCAAATTGTAAATTAACTCAACTCATTTTTTTTCTCGCCTGTAGGCTATTAACTATTTTTCCCAAAATGAGAAAAAAAAGCAAGGAGACAATTTTGTAGGCATAATAATTAACTAGTTACGTGCTTAATTGGATCTGATAGCCTCTAATAATGCCAATTTGAATCTAGATCTTCTGATTTGATATTTTTTTATTTTAATATTTTTTATCTCTTTCTTTTGCTTTAAAAGTAATGTACAAATCCTTTTAACTTTTATTAATTTTTTTCTCTTTCAATCATTTATATTTATCTCTCTTTTATTATATTTTCTAACTTTTTTCATTCAACTTAAAGAGCTTAGACCTGGCTTTAGTTTTACAACCAGCAGCATCTTCAAATTGGTTACAATTTGTATGATATTTTAACTAATTCTATTATTTTTATAAATTAAATTTTTATTAAATATTTATTTAAAAAATTTTGACCCATTAAATTTATTAAATCCTTTTTAACTAAATTATAAAACTCAAAATTTTAACCATCCAAACTAAAATCTAAGCTAAACTGTTTGTGACGTTTCCTCATGTTTTCCTTCATTTTTTTCCCCTACTTTAATTGTGTATCTTATCATCTTGGCATTTGTCAACATGATACTTGACTGAGCAGTAAGTAACGGAGCTAGGCAAATGCTGAAATTTCTATATACTAAATATATTTTTTTTTTTCCTACACAATTGTCATTTAAAAAAATTTTGAACATTAAATTTACTAAATTCTATAAACTAAACTACAACAACAACAACAAACCAAGCCTTTTCCCACCAGGTGAAATCGGCTACATGGATCAAACGATGTCATAAACTTCTATTCAAAACTAAATTTTCGGATATACCATTTAACCAAAGATGTGACTAACTCAATTAATCTAAAAATGTGACTAACTCAATTAATCCAAAGGGTCACACCTTGTCACAGGAACATCTTTTCTTTACTAAATTATCTCCTTTAACAACTTCATCAGTTCCAAATTAGATAGAAATGCATACACTTAATAAAAATATAAAGCGAAGAGGGGGAAAGAATCATCAATCTATTTAAGGGAACTACTTAGGATTAAAGTTCATTTTTCTTTCTACGAGGTAAAGTGTTGACATAAGGGAAGAAGTTGTGTTCTAAAGCTGGTTAAAGCTCGATTCCCATTCATTCTAAATGTAGGAAATGTATAGAACTATCAACTCCAATGTGCAACGTTTATAAGCTAATCAGAACATGATATTTCTCTCATCAAATAAGTGCCCACTATGACCAAGTCTCTGTCTCTACATCACTTGCTCTTCTTTGGTTCTTTTGTATATTGATCTATTAAAGCCTCAACATCTCTCCAGAAGAGGCCCTCAACCAAAATTCCATCCTTGGTGAACCTGCAACGGAAACGGAATTATAATTGATACACTTCGTACAACAAGCAGAAGCGCAAGAAACACATGTATTCCCTTAAGCGTGCAGTGTCATTGTGTTTTTTCATGCCTGTGCATGCAGGCATGGGGAAATAACTTGTAAACCAGGGTGAGGGAGGAAGAGAGAAATACCAGTGACTAACACTTTTGGTGAAATGTGCTGGCTCATTAGCAGAAATTGATTTTGGATCTGCACTTGCTATGGTAAGTGTGTACATGTCAGAAAATCTGGGCAATTTGGAGGAGACTACCAAACCAGTAGTGGTGAATGATCCCTGAACAAAGAAACTACATCTAAATTGGAATACACAATAAAATCATAATATAAGTTGAATACGTCTCAGACTTGAAGTTAGGCTTATCTCAAAAGCATCACATTCTTTGGCGACTATGACTCCAAATACAAACCTAAATTTAAATGCACTGAGTCAATTGTTTTGTGACCAACACGTATTCCCCCAAACCCCATCACCTATAAGGACGTAAAATTAAAATGAAATGATGTATAATATCGCTCCAGCTACAACAAGGACGAAATGGTACAAGTTGGTATACACTTAAAACATAAAACCTATAATCTGCCAACCAGCCAACTAGTTCACATCATTTGCCCACTTCTATGAAAAAATAGAACTTTCCCTTAACGGTTGTGAAAAGTGTAGCAATTAAAGTTTTGGTATCCATTTCAAGACTGAAGTTGGCTGCATAGATCCCATATAAGAAGATTATGGAAATTGGCTATTGACACTTAACAATAAAAAGCCTGGAAAGTATCAGACTATCCAATAAAACCTTACTACACACCGGATGGCAGGAGCTGACACTAAAAATAAACTTTAAAAGATCAAATTTAGTGATCAGGAATTCACACTAAGATGACCTAACCACAACCACAACAGAAAAATTCATATATCTTCTATTTCTTTCCTATTTTTGTGCAGAAATTCTAAACTTGGAACTGCTGGATTATAACCTGTCATTAAACCCATAAATTCTTTCTGATTCCAAACGGAGGTTGTTCAATCCCAGTTTAAAGTATATGTGCACAACAAATATATATACATATATATATATATATATAAGAATCACAGTGCTATCACTAAACTTCAAAGATTTATAATAACATTTCAAACCGAAATCAACACCACAACACTAGAATGATAAATTGTTAACATTTGGAGTCAACTCTTATCCTTTTAGGCAAAAAGTGAATGAAAATTACTAGCATCAGATCTAAATCCCTTGTCAATTTTCATTTCTTAGTCTTTCTCTCTTCAATTTGTTTCCCAAACATACCACAAGGAGTATTTGCTAGGGATAACAATGAGAGAAAAGAAAATGAATTCAAATGTAAATGAGAAGTGAAAATCAACATTCAATTGTTCGGTAAAGCAATAAAAGTAAAGCAATGAAATGGAATGTTATGAATGAAGATACTCTAGTACTTATGAGTATAATACTAATTTTCCTCCTCTCCAATTCACTCCTACTAAACAAGAGGAATTTAAATAACTTTCAAGCCTTCCATTTTCTAGCCTCTCCACCAAGCCTTAACAAATAGACGCTACATCCCTTCTGTCTTATGTTATATATTTTTCAATATAACCCAGGATTTAAAGAGAGAGCAATTAAAGATACAATTATGTTTAATAAGATGATAATTTCTGTACTAATTCAGCAATGCAAATGAAAACACACCATGCTTCTACTTGGCTAGTAACACCTAGGAATGACAAATATCCCACAAAAGGAACTAAAGCTCTAAACAACTTTTGCACAGTTAGTGTCTCATGTTTGTGTCAATTCTAAATCCATACGAACAGGTTGAAAGAATAAAGACATAGGCATTATCAAGGTTGACTAGTCAATCTAAAGATATCTCATGGTTTATCTAATTAACTAGTCATGTTTTTGCCTGTTTAACCCATAAGCGAAGTAATAAACTTATCATTAAGAAACTTTTAAGAAATTTGAATTACAATTCAACAACTATAGAACAAATAATATTTTTAAAACTAAGCATCTTATAACACGTTTTTTTATGACTATCTCATACAATTAAACATCATTGACTAACCAAATCAATGATAAGTTTACCTATCTGTTAACTTATTTACCAATTCTAGCCTGTTAATTAGACAAGCAATTGACTTTGTGTCTGTTATGTACTGAGTGAAAACGGTCGCATCCAGATTGCTCTTGTTATCTTCAGAAACTTACCATGGCACAACACCAACACAACAAACAAGTCTAAAACATCACCCCTCCCGCTCTCTTAGTAGAAACAAAGGAACATTGACAGAAATACATAATTCTTAATGTCTTCTTTTGATTTTTTGAGTAGAAGTATTCAAGTAAAGATGGATGGATGAAACAACAATCTAGTTGAAACTACCAAACAAAGGCCTGTAGGATGACAAAAAACTTGATATTTTCCATTTGAGTATACTTCTAAAACATGAAAAACAAGGCTTTTTACAAAATCAGAGGCTCATAAGAAACACAACCTCACCATTTATTTTAAAAGTCCACATTAAACATTAAGCAGGGGAGCCATTGATATAGATTATATAGGTTTCTAAAGCAGGTAATACACAATTTCAGAATCTAACACCAGAAGACATACTGTAATGATGACATGGAGGAAGATAAATTAATTTCAACTACAACAGCTTATGGAAAACCAGTTATCTAGAATGATGCAAGTTAGACAGAAACTACTCTCCAAATATAAATGGGATTCCGTAGTGATAAATTCAAGTGCATTATTGAAGTTAAGACAAACTTACAGCAGGAGGATAAGTAAACAGAATAGCATTCTTCTCCTTGGTGAATATGATCAGCTGCAACAAGCCATTAAAGACTATATACTTGCCAGAGTCAAAGATCAAACAGAATTGAAGTAGAATCATTAAAATGCCATCTGATGAGCACTAATAGAAAACAAAAAAAGGCGGGGATAAAGATTAGTATTTATCAGCAGAACTCCACCAACCATGAGACTCAATTGTATTAAGTCTTTCCAAGTCTCAAATTTAAATAAGATTAGTTTTTTTATCACTGTGTTCAACGTACAGCCATATAGGAAAAAGAAAAATCTGCGATCACTTGCCACATCAAACTCATTTTACATGATAACCTGGTAACTGTTTTCTAAAATTTGATTCATTCTTCAATCCCGCATTATTTCAATTTCAGATGTCTCATTCGCCATTGTACCAAGTAAAGCAGATCAAATCTAAATATTACCAAAAAAGAAAAAAAAAAAGGATGAACCCCACACTTTCTTTTTCTCAAATATCCTTTACATGAAACAAATTAACCCAATGTTTGCGTTGTTTTGCCTATAATTCCTAGGCATTCGCCAATCATCTCCTTAGTTCTCTCCTCATGCAAGTCGTTTTCATCAACCAAAATCCTTCACTAAAAAAAAAAAAAAAGCACACATACACACTTAAACACCCCAACACACAGGCATGCACTGAAAGTGACAACAAAATGAAAAGTTTAAGCCAGGAAAAAGGATATAACACGATGCAGGCAATGAGGAAATCTCTGTTCTCAGGGAACTTTTTCTTGTAAAACTGGGCGAACAGAGCAATGACAATTATGATCGACCCAATGAATAGCCTCACGTTGCTCAGTCTCACGTCTTCCACATATCCACGACTCGTTACTATCTATACGAATACAAAATTGAAGCACAATATCCAATTACTCAGTCAGCAATTCAATCAACTCGTAAAACGAAAGGTTTGAACATCGATGAGATAGACAACGGAGAAAGAAAGAGGGAGGGAAAAGTTTAGGGTTTATCGGACCTCAGAGACAGCCTCGTCAAGGATGTGTTTGATAGAGTGGTGATCTAGGAGGTTGGCTTTCTTTGGAGCTTTGGATGCCATTTCTGATTTCTTCGCTAGCAATTCGTTCTAATCAGCCCCTGTGGGTTTTGTCTGGGCAGCAGCTGTGCGTTGCTACCTCCAAGTGTGCTTGAAATTAAGCCCTGGACAGCAGTCGCCGCTGAAAATGTTCGAAGCTCAGGCTGGGTGCGTAATGCGCACTAGTAGGCATACACGCTGACGCTGTGATGTGTTTCGCTTTTTTTACTAACCCGGTGCGTGGGAAGAGATTTTAACTAAAATTTTTTATTTGACTTAATTTTTAGAAAGGAGAGATTGGAAGAAAAATTTAGGAGTATAAATTTTTTTTTTGTGTTTTTTTAAAAAATAAAAAAATTTAGATAAAAAATATTTATTAAAAATTTTAAATTATAATAATTAAGTTATTTTTAATTATTTTTTAATTCTAAAAATTATATTTATTTTCATAATTTAATAATTATATTTATTTAAAATGGTAATACATTATTTCTAATTAAAATTTTTCACTTTCCTAACTGAACAAGTGGAAGAAAAATAAACATAACTTCTACCTTGAGCCAAACTAAATAAATAATTTTTTTTCTTTTTCCTTTATTTAAGCCAAACACTACTTTTGGTACATAAAATGTTTGAAAGATTTTAAAAAATGTAGGACCAAAAGGTTTAATTTATATGTTTGATATAAAATTTAAAAATTGATTCTGAAAATTTCATTTCTATAACAATGAAGAATTCTCATAAAATATAAAAAATTAATATCCACGTGTAGGGGTAAGGAATCATTAATTCCCACTTTATCAAATGTAAAACTTATTTAAAAAGTCTATACTACTATTATTTAATAAGATAATTAATTATTTTTATGATAACTTAAAAATAATGATGATAGTGATGATAGTAATATTGGTTGTGATATAATAATAATAGTGATAGTTTAACTATGAGAGTAATAACACCGGTGACAATAATAATGGCATGGTATGACCAATACACTTCCCTAGAGTGTTATGGCATGGCCAACATGTCTACTTAGAATGCCATGGCCATACTTGCATGCCCATGTGAGGTGTCATGGCATTGCATATGTGCTCATACAAAGAGGCACCACCTATGTATTCACACAGCATGATAGCAGTAACAATAATAATAGTAGTGATAGTTACAATTTAAACATGGTAACGGTGGCAACAACGATTATTATAATGATGATAACAATAATAGTGCTAGTGGTAGCAATGGAGGTGGTGGTTGGACAATGATAATTGTAGCAGCGATTAAGTAACTATAGCGATGGTTATAGTGGTTATAGCAACGATAACAATGGTAATAACAACAATAGCGATAGCAATAGAAATGAATTAGGAGTTTTTTAATTAAAATTTAGTTAAATTATTTCATAAGTCTCTATAGTTTAATTAAGTTTTTAAATAAATCTTTACAGTTTTAAATCATATATGTAAGTTTTTATAATTATGTCTGTTTATGCTTTAGATCCTGACTATTACTTTTTATTATAATGCCGTGTGAAAATGCTTTATGTGACTAAAATAAGGTAAAAATTTGACTTATTATCTCATACTATAAGGCCTTTAATATTATTCAAACTATAGAGATTTAGTTTAATACTATTTAAAATTATAGGGACCTACTTATGTTAGCCAAGTAATGCATTTTCGTACAACATCATAACAAAGAGAGGCGATAGAAACCTAAAGCATAAATAAAGATAACTATAAAGACCTATTTGTATGATAAGGATCTACTTAAAAACTTGAACAAATTATAGAGAGCATGGAATAATTAAACCTTAAAATTTTATTAAAAATCAATTTGAATTTTTTAGGATTAAAAATATTGTGAAAAATAGTACAGTATTCTTAGAAATATTAATGTTCAACTAAACATGAAAATCCTAAATGTTCATAAATATTCATTAACATTTCCATGACAAAACAAACAAAAAAATATATTTCTAAGAATCTTATTCCTATTTATAAGATTCATGGAAATGTAATTTGACATAAAAATCTTATATTGCACTTAACAAATGCATCTAATTTACCTTTCCTTTTCTACTATATTTTAGACATTCAAAACGGGTTAGGTTTGCTAGGTTAGTTTATTCTATCTAAAATGCAGGATGGATGTATATTTTATTAACTCGCTAAAATTATAAATTGATCTGCTTTACCTCAATTAATTATAAATCGACTTATCTTGTTTCGCTTAAAAAGCTGGATGAATAAGTATACTTTTGACTCGCCAAAATCACAAATTGAACCATCTGCCTATTTAATCAAGTCACAGTAAATCAAAATAAGCTTACCTGCACCTCTAAGATATTTACTCTCATCATCATATAAATTTATCTAAAAGTTATAGTGTTTTCTTATTCGTGAATCCCTATCCATCTACTAAACAAATAGTTCATTTGCTACGAAGTTATTAGATACTTGTCTTTTACACTAGTTTTCCTATTTTGTTCTCTAAATAATAATAAAATAAATTTGCTTATAAATTTGATAATTATGTCATATGCAGGTAGCGGTGACCCAAGACAGGTTAAATTACTGGCCAAGGTCTTGCAATTCCAATAGCATCAGGTATGTACAAGTATTTCTAAAAAAAAAAAAAAACAAAGACACGAGAGAAGTATTAAAGTTATAGCATAATATATGGTTATGTTGGAATAGAAATACTCGAGACTTCAAGATTTACTGATATCTCTGCTTCTATATTAACAATTTGAAAGTTGAATATGCAAGAAATTGGAAACTTTGCACTGCAGGTACCATACCAACATTGCAAATGGCTTCCGTCTGCAAGTTGAGCTCAGTAAGAAGGCTGTATATTAAGCATATTGTATGGATCGGCAACCAGAACTATTGATAAAATCAAGTGGTTCATACAAAATAATTTTACTATTCTCATAATTTTATTTTTATATCTCATAATTTAAACTATTAAATTTATTATATGTTACAAATCAAATTATAAAACCCAATACATCAACACACCACATTATTCAACTATGAAAAAAGTATAAGAAAAGTAAGGCGAAAATAACATTTTTTTTCACACAATATTTGATTGGTAGCTAAAAACTGTCTACAGGACTCAACAAATCAAAGACTCCAAGATGTAAATTCAAACATGAAAATTCATTTGGAAACTAGTCTTATAAAAATAATCAGGATACATGTGTATAATCACACTGTAGTTTCCTGTTTAGTTCAAGATACAAGCTTTTAAATGCCATATTTTATCTCCTATTATTTGAATGATATTGCCGGTGGAGGATGATTCATGAAATTTCAATCTGCATAAAAATCAAGAGGTAGTGATCTCCAATCATAGAGGCTTTGACTTTACAGTGTAAATGGCATCCTTAGCAAGTAAGAAACGGGCCCCCTCAACTAGTTCTTCCTTCACCATGAATAAAACAGCAGCAGCCAGCACACTTTGTACAATTTTAGTGCTCATGCCTTTGTAAAATCCATAAAACCCTTCATAACGGATCATCTTAATAATAGCATCCCATGTACCTGAATGTCAAGAATAACAAGCAACTTAAGGAAGGAATTCCATGATAAAAAGAGGAAACCTATAAATTTCAGCCTAAGTTTTCTATCTCATGTTTCAAAATGGTTGAGAGAGAAGAGGGAAGCAACAAACAGAAGCATTTATCATCAAATTAATAAGAGCAATTTTCACAAGCAATACAGGGCATGTACCCTATTCATTTTAGGATTATGGCTCGTATCAAGGTATAAGAAAAGATCATCACTGCTTATACCTTGATAATGTTGCCTCTTGTCTCCAGTTGTAACCTGTCTTGCTTGAAGTCTTGCCTGCAAAAGCAACATAATAACTGAAAAACCCAGAAAAGCATCTAGGTTACATATACTCTTCTCAATCCACAGTCTATTGTTCTAATGAATAATGGTCATCAACATGAAAAACAAGGATATGGCAACACGACAAATTTGACAATAAAAGGACATACTGGGAATATCATTATGAAATATCTACCATGATAAAAACAACTGCATTCAAACATAACATGAACAGCAAATTCAATTATCTAATTTTTTAACTAAATTCACAAATGATAGACAATAGAGTAATATCATGTCAAGTTGTCAGCGTCATCCAATGATCTTTAGATCAACAACATTTTAAGAAACACATTTCATAAAGACAAACAAATTTTTATCATTTTCACAAAATGCAAGGAGAAGTAAATAATCACATCCCCATCTTTTCAAAATTCCCCCAGGTACCATTACTTTATAACATACAGTTCCTAGAAAAATACAGAAAATAAACTACATGGCAAATTCTCCCATTTTAACATCCCAATATTTCTTTCCAGATAAATTCTTGGTTTTTTTGATATTTAAATTGCTTCATGCTACTTTTCATTGAACATCAGAATACAAACAGGGACGTTTTCTGGTCAGAATTTTTCTTTATATTTACATGTAACGATCTCATTCCTGCATTGTGTTTGACAGGCATCACCTAAAAGGGAAAATGTTCACGGTTCATGATAGTTTCTGATATCATCTTCCATCTCAGCATTTTAAGAATAATGTTTCTAATTGCCCAATTTTTTTTTTTTTTTGGTAAATATTTGCTTATTTTGATTATGCTAAGAATAAGATTATCAATCTCACAGCCAGCTAAAACCAACATCTCGAGTAAGCTAGTATGATATACCTTTACGACTAAAAGAGGATAAGTTACAACAGTAGCTCCAAGCTTAGCCAAAGCTCCGAGAAGAAATATCTATTGACACCAGGCAATCTTAGTTTGAGGATCTTGTGAACAATTAAAAATAACATAAGAGAAAATATAAGAAATGTGAATAGGACATCACTCGGTGGCAATGTTACCTAATGAAGTGAAATGAGACTGTACCTCTAAAGCAGTTATCCCACCACTAGCCTTCTTACGCAAAGCGCGTATTCTATTTAACTTTGTTGACATGGCTTCATACAGCATGAACTGTATGGAAGGATTGCTTACCTGACATCAGTAATAGACAATCAATAACACTCCCTTATGATGAAAGAGATTCACTTCCCACGTACCATGATCAATGTTGGTAATACACCTTTCCAGAAACCCCAAACTCCTGCTTCATCGTAGACTTCTTGAATCTGTAAATGTGTATCAGAGTGTTTATCACACAAAAGAAAACTCTTTGGATTTGAACCTCGCAATGTTTATCAGGCAAATATTTATGCAAAAATCCACAGCGCCATCTGGGGTCATCATGGAACATTAAGAGGGACCCCAGTAAAATTTTGTAGATGATGAAGGAAAAAAAAAAAACCATAATAATTCCAAAATCTTAATAATCAATCAATTGTTGGAATATTTACATCTAATTTCCTACAATTGGAAAACTAGCATACCTTGTCTAAATTGCTACAAAAGGTTATGTAAGCTCCCATTCAAAAGTAGGCATCATGAGAAGGCTACAAATAAAGATAGACTTTACCTACCACATGGCTAGTTCCATAAGGAGGAGGCTCAACTGCACCAAGAATTGTTTGTTCTGTGGCAACTGACAACCCCCGATCAGGTCGAGTTTTCCTTGACTCTTTTCTATGTGTCTACAAAGCAAAATTATTTTAAGAATGCAAACAGAAAGGAGCAGACTGTAGGACTTGCTTGGTAACTTAGGCAGGAAGAGAGGAGAGAGAGAGAGAGAGAGAGAGTTTGGTTCTCTTTTAACTTTGTTCAAAGCCATTATGAGTACCAAAACACTGGATTATAAGAGAAATGATTTTGAAAAATAAAATTTGCTTAAAACAACTAATACAAAGACAGTATGAGATAGGCCACGATTTTTTATATGATAATAACTTAAACCAGCAAAATCATTGGTCATGTGTGCCTAAAGCAATAATAATGAGAGAATTGAAGTGAATATCGATAAGGTTTTCACCTGCATGCGAGTCACAACTACCCATATGGGATTTGTCAAGAGCACATTAATACACCTACAAGAAGAATTTATCAAGCAATTTCAGTCATATTATACAAGTATCAGGACATTAATTACACAATTGGCAATTTTTACCATGCTTATGGGAAGGCCACTCTAACTACATTTTTACAAAACCAAATTTAAGAAAATATAAAATAGAACCATTACAGCCACAGGAGGCACATCAATTTGGAGTGGTTAAAATAAACAAGAGCCATAGGCGCTTTACAGATAAGGTAATTTACCCAGATAAAGCAGCAACAAGAAGTGAGGACAACATCCCAACTGATCCATCACCAATGCCCATTCTTTTTTGTTCTCTTGCAGCTGCTTCAACCTTGTTCCTGAATATTTGATAGAAATAATAGTAAACACCCTGTACCATAAAATTGTCAATAGATAAGAAATTGGAAATCCAAATCAAAACAACAAACAGGTTGCCAAGAGTACATCATGGAGGAATCGTTAGGAAAGTTCAATTTATTTTGAAAGAAAAAAAATAACACTACACTCCATCCAACATAAAAAATATATTCATATACATAATGAAAAAAAAAAAAAAAAAAGTCCATTGGGCCAAGAGTGCAGAATGAGATGATGAAAATTATAATATTTTATGTAATTTTTAAGTATTGTATAATTTGGTATATAGGGTTTTTGATTTGGGGCATTTTATTGGGGATTCATAATTGTTAGGGATTTATCATTCATCTATTTGGGTCTTAGGTTATTCTATCCCCAACAATAAGGTTTAAGTTAGTTATCTTATTAGTTTAGAAGTATTCTTTAGTTGTGATTTGATTTCAGTAATATCAGGGTATTGAAGTTGCCTATATAAGGCAATGTTATTAGTCCCCAATAGTCAGTTATTAATCAGTTTGATTTAGTCAGTTACTGATCAGTTTATTGAGTTTTGATGATTTAGTTAATATAGAGGTTATTATGTTTAAGAATGTTATCCTATTTTCCTGTCCTACATCAGCCAGGAACTTTCCCAAATAGTTCATTAGGTGACTAGCATCTTACTTTTCCAAATTTTTTATTTCTATTAAGTTTATTGAGTGATGAGTCAAAGGTCAAGCAGTTTTTAAGCATGCGCAGGCTTTGGACTTCAGTTGAAGCCTGCAGCACAAGAGGAACAGATAGGTATTATCTATAAGAATACATTAGGTTTATTTCTCTCTTGATTGAAAAACATGCATTAATACCTATTTGGGTTGATTAGAGCACGCATGGATTCTTCATCAAAGGGCAAAGGCTGATGAACCAAGTTTCTCTCTTTCTATCTCTCTTTTCTTATATTTTCTCATATTGTTAATTACCGTTATGAAACAGCCCCCTTAACAACTTTTTTTCTTCCCCTCGCAGATTTGACTTCTGTGTTACCTAATAAAAAAGTTAAACCCAAAATCAATTTTCTTTTCTTTTCTTTTTTTTCCCACTTCAAACAACCAGATTACTGCTACTCTTAAATTACAGTAGCCATGGAATTTCAGCCACACTGCTTTCCAATAAAAGTTTTCCAATTGCATATAATCTCTATTGAATTATAAACCCTTATTCCCCTCAAAGCCATTTCAAGACTTAAAAGCCTTATACATAGCCACTTTAGGCAGAGTTCCATGTCCAGCCTACCTAATAACATATAAATTTCATAATAGCATCGGTAGCTAATTTGCAGAATAATGATTCCATTTACAAAGTATGATTCCTCATTTCCTCTTAAGCTATAGCAAGCTACCCTGTTGGATTACTATACTCTGTCACTCTTGTTACTGAAAATTGATGGCTGGCATTTTGTTATGGACCCAAAAATTAGAGGTAAGAGAATTTAGGGAAAAGAGAGAGAAAACACTGAATATTTCTCTTTTTGAATGCTTACAGAAGAGCTCCACTTCTGTTACAATGGAGAACTTTGATCTCCCCAAGGGTAGTCCCTTCTACCAGAGCAGAATGCTCCAACTACAAGATTACTCTATCAGATGCCTTTCTCTTCCCTTCTTTCCTCTATTTATACACCTGTCCTTAGTCTAACAGTTCTCTAACTCTCTCGGTAACTAATAACAGTCTGCCAACTACTTTCTAACTAACTAACAGACTTAGTACTCTTCCCTTTTCAGACCACCACCAAAAGAGATTGAATGCTATCAATACCCATTATCTACAAGTCATCCTCTCTTAATTTGGAGAAGATTGAAACTGTCTTCCATTTTTTTACAACTAAAATCATGTCAATTTAAGTAGTTAAGGATTGAGGCTAATATGTTGAACTGACAAACTTCACCAAGATTTCCCAAATCAATTGATGATCATTACCAGAAAAACTAAGAGCATAGCGTACTGTCTGTATATGTAAATGATTTATTCAATTGCAAAAGCTTTCTGATTGGAAAGCTTTTGCAATTGAATAAAACATTACCAGAAAAACTGAGAGCCTAGCATACTGTCTGTATATGTAAATGTTTTATTCAATTGCAAAAGCTTTCTCATTGGAAAGCTGTGAGGGGATGGCATATATGCTCACAGATGTCAAGTCAACAAAGTAGGCCTGGTATAAAGCAGCAATATCAACAAAACCTAAGCTAAAATGCGCTCACCTGAGACGCAGCTGTACCCACTAGCGATGACATTAAGCCTCCATACAACCACTCCCACCCCTCGTGTTTTACAACCTACATGTTTTGCAATAAATAAGATTACTAAACAAAATACGCTTTTCCTCTATTTCCATAATTATCAAAACAATTTAGTTAACAGAAACCTGACACATTTGCGCAAGCGTTCCTAAATTCCTCTCGGCTTTCTTCGAATCACGCTCGGTCTGTTGGCGGGTGTTTACCTGGAGATCAGTTCAGAAATCCAAAATTTCACCTCAGAAAACCATTGAAAACTTGAAAATTTGGAAAAAAAAAATCAGAGATTGTAATCATACAGTTTGAAGAGGATAAGTTATGAGCTGAGCAATGATCCCTCCGCCAGCTCCAGCGAGCCCATTAATCAAAGCGTCCGACATATTTTACTTTACTTTCTCGGGAAAATAAAATGAAACTATAATGGCGGCTTAAATTCTGAGGAAAGCATGGCAAACGGAGGCACTGAGAGAGAAGCAGGGAGAAAGAAGAAGATCCAATGGTAATTGTAATTGGAGAGAGGAAACAAAGGAGGGAAGGGAGAGGGAAGTCGCCTATGCTATGAATGCATTTGTCTGTACCAAATACGAATGGTAATTTCGCAGTTATTTTGCATTTAATTTGACAGATACTTTTCGCTATCACTGAACGCCTACTACTTTGGTGCTACTGCCTTCGCTTTGGTTGTAGCGATTGGAAAAGAAAATGAAGTTAACGTTGGTAGGGGCCTTCTGGATGGACCAGTTTGCCCTCGGTTATTGGGAATATGCTGCTGCTATCCGCTCGGTAGAGCCGGAGAGGTTGCCTTTGACTGGAACGGTACTCAAAGGTACCAGAATGGGTTGGAACATTCCGCCCATCGTGATTAGCGATTAAGCGGAGTGTTTAGTTGAAACGAGCGAAGAAGAGAGAATGAATTCTAATGGAGGAAAGGGAGGGAAACGAAGGGGAGAAAAAAAAATTGTTTAATTTGATATAAAAGGAGGAGATATTTTTCCTTTCTTGGATTTGGTTAGGAAAGAGAAAAATATTAATTAAAAATATATTATTATATATTTTAAAAAATTGATGGTTAAATTAAAGAATAAAAATAATTTTAAAATTGAAAAAGATAAAAATAATTAATTTAATTATCATAACTTAAAATTTTTAAAATTTTTTTAAATTTTTATTTAATAAATAAAATAAAATAAAGAAATTTTTAATTTTTTTTCATTTCTCTCCATTCCCTAAAAAATTTAAATAATATAATTTTTTTACATCGGTCAGGTACAAATTTTTTGCCCGGCCGTGCTCTCATTTGTATACTCTTAACTAGTTGTGTATGGTAAATTGCTTAACGATAATAATATTAAAATTATTTATATAATATTACTATTTTATAAATTAAATTTTTTTTTAAATATTAATCATATACAATAATAATAGGCTTCCTTGAAAGTAACTTTTGCTCTTTTCTTTTTAAAAAATTTTATAAAATAGTATCAGAATAAAATTTATTTAGATAAAATGTATTTGACATCTGTTTTAAGAATAATAAAACAAGTTTTAAGTTTGCTTGGAATGAGGTGGTTGTTTTGTTGTCCGGAGCCCTCTGTTCCCTCTCCCTCTGATCACTTTCTAATTCCTTCCATTCTTTGGTTGTACTTCCTGAGAATTTACCAGCAATAGAAACAGAGATCAAGTTGACTGCTGAGCGGACAAAAAACTTACTGGTTGGAGGAATTGGACGAGAAATGCATAAGCATGTCATTCCACATTATGCATATATGAACAAAACTGCTGCTTGTGTGAAGTAACAGGAAGCCCGGCGGTTTTTCCCGTCCCTGCCAGGGGAGATGCCAACCATCTCTCCTTCCAACGAACACAAAATTGCTACTTATGTTATATGATATCTTTTTAATTTTTTTCAAGGCAACAAGTTTTTTTTACAATATTAAAATTTTTATATATTTTTTAGGTTAAAATAAATAAAACTCCCCTGAACTTTAAGTCGATTTTAAAAAATTTTTCTAAATTTTAAAAGTTTTCAAATGATCTTATTAAATTGTGAAAAATTTTTAAATAATTCATTCCATCAAGTTTTCTGTCAAAATTTAAAAAAATAACGAAAATGACCTTCATTGTAAAGCTGAGAAATTGAAGGCTGTGAACAGTAAAATTTTAGAATTTTAATATTAAACCTCAATCCTAAACCCTAAACCCTAAATTCTAAACCCTAAACTCTAAACCCATAAATCCTAAACCTTAAACCCTAAACCCTGAACTCTAAACTCTAAATCCTAAAATCCTAAATCTTAAACCCTAAACCCTAAATTACAAATCTATATTAGGTTTTCTTCTTTTGCATTTATGACATATTTAAAAATTTATATACATTTAAAGGGTATTTTTGTCTTTTTATCAGGTCAAAGTGAAAGTTGACTAAAAAATATACAAATTTTGACGAAAAATTTAATGAAATGGGGTATTTTGAAAATTTTTCATAATTTAAGAGGGTTATTTGAAAACTTTTAAAGTTTAAAAAATTTTTTTAAAATTGACCAAAAGTTTAGGAAGATTTTATATATTTTAACCTATTTTTTATTTTGAGAAATTCATTTTAATTTTTTAAATCTTTATGCCTATAAAATTACAAACTGTCATAAAATTTTATTTATATTTTATTTTACATATTTAATATCTTTTAACAATATAAACTCACCTCATTATATGTTTTTTACTTTCCCTCTTAATATCAGATTATTTGAGACGAGTTTTTTTTTTATATTTTTATTATTATATAATTTTTATTTTAAAAAATTAAATTATAAAATTTAACTAATTTAAAAAAATTTTTAATAGGTGTCATCATTAATTAAAAAAGGAATAAAAATAAAATTTTAATTAAGTAGCAATTAATTACGAAAATAATTTTTAAAAATAAATTACTTTTGATCATGAAGTGGCTGCTGCTACTACATGGAGGAAAGTTGGACGGAACGCGTGAAGACAGTCTAGCACCGATAAAGAAGTTGAGTTTGCCAATCTGAGAATCATATAGACGGAAATAAATTAGGAATGATAATTGCTACAAACTAACAGCCTTGTGTCATGCCACCTCTCGTGCAAATTTGCAATGTTCTGAGCCGTATGAACATCACTCAAATTGGTTTAAAAAACAAAAAACTCATTTCAAATTCAGTCAAAAATTTATATAAATGGTGAAAGACAATTTTAATTTCATGATTTAAGTTAACATTATTTAAATATTTTATTATTTTCTTTTGTAATTTATATTTATTTTAAAATATATAATGACTGAATTTTAATTTTATTTTACTTTAAATTATGACAATTATTGTTGGTTTTGTTCTTAAATATTTTTCGTTACTTAATTTTCAAAATCTGCATTTCAATTTTTGTGACAATGATACGTATTAATGTTTAAATTTTATTTTAAAATTATACACAAGTCTTTCTTCAATAAAAGCATAATATTATTGAAGTGAATAATTTTCTTGCGTTTAAATTAATATAATAAGTTTATTATGTAAATATAGATATTTTATTTGAGTAATTAAAAGCATTGGAATTTTTTTGCTATGTTTATTGGAAAACCAATTAAATAAAATTTTATTTATAAATATTTAAATATATTTTATTAAATTTTAAAGACTTAATTTCAATATTTTTAAAATTAGATTAATAATCGAATCAGTGAGGTCACTGTATTGATAAGTCCTGGATTCAACGGATGAGTCATTAATGAACTACATAAAAATTAAATAATTTTAAATATGACATAAATACATGTTATGATTCAAGCTTTAACTAATACTTGAAAATATATATTTTATTATATAAAACTTTAAATATTTTAAACATTAATAGTATTAACCTTTACATATAAAATAGATTTTGATTTGTAGAGAATATATTTTAATAAAAATATTTTTTACAAATTTTTTAACGAAGATAATTAATATAATTTTAAATAATAAATATTAAAAAAAAATATAATCATATATAATCTTAAGTTTTAATATAACATGAAATAATATTTAAAATGAGAATGAAGAGAAGATGTTAAAAGTAAAATTTTTTTAAAAAACGGATTTGTTTTAATTTTTTGGTTAAGACAATTCAAGTCATATTTAATATTTACAAAAATATTAACTGTTATAAAATTGTAAAATTTATATTAATTTTATAATTGAACATATCGTTTGTATTAAAGACAAAGACTTTAATTTAAAGTTTAATTTTTCAAACAAATAGAATATAAATCTTAGATAATACAAATTTATAATAAAATGATATTTCTGATAAATAAAACTGTTGAGAATATATTTTAGTTCAAAAATATTTTTGTTCATTTTTATTTTTATCTAAAACATAAATAATGATAAAAATAAAATTCAAAAATTAAAATTGCCTTAATATAGCAAAATAAAAATTTTAATTTTATAACAGTTGCATAATAAATGCAATGAATTACTCTTTCTGACTTAAAGTTATACAAATTAAAAGTCATTAAGTAATTTTAAATATTATCTTATTTTCTTAAATTATCTTCCTATAAAAAATTAGAAAAAAAAAGAAATGAATTTAGTTAAATATTTAATAAGGTTAATAGTTGTAATGATGATAAAATTGAAAGGAAATTATTAATGCTATTTTAATTTTGAGAAGACATTAAATAAAAAATAAAAAATTCTAAAACAACAATTATATTGTACCAAAAAAAATACAATAATGATTTTCATATAGAAATAATCGTTGGCTTAATTAATGATTTTTAAAAGACATTCAAAATGATCTACCTTTAATGATTCGCATTATGTTATAATCTTTTTGATTTATCAAAATCTCAATTACAGTGCAAGAGTCAAGTAAGTCATTTATTTTCATAAGTTAAATCCAATCTATATAAGCAACTGATTGTTTTTTTCTTTTTTTACTATTGTCACGACCGTAATACTACTCTCTTCTACTGCAAAATATATACATTTCGTTCACCAAAAAAAATATAAGTTTCACCCATTATATTGAACCCTAAATCTTAGCAATAATACATAAAAAAAAAAAGTAGAATTGAAATTGAGAAGTTGGGGCCAAGTACTTTAAAGCTACTATTGTTTTACTAATAAAATTTATTAAATAAAAAATTTTAATTATTAAATTAATTAAATATTACATATTAAATTATCGAATTTAATAAATTTAATTGTAGTATCCACAATTTAATATGCACAGTCTTTTCTATCTTTTAATATAAGTGTTTTCTTAACTGATTAAATAGGAGGCTTAGATAATCAACAAAAAAAAAAAAGAGGATTGGATAATCACAAAAAAAAATGAGGCATGGATTATTTTTCATGTGATAGATTTGAAGGTGTCTGATATTTGAGAAATTTGTAGGAGTTGAGATTTTAAGCAACCCTAATTCTAGTCCAAGGGCAAATAGGCAAATTACCGTAGGGAAAGTCGATATCAATTTTGCCGCGTTTAGTGTTCAGCAAGTTTCTTTGAGGGTCTCCACCCATCTTCTCGGCTCTCCTTCCAGTACCAATTTCCTCGGGTAACGTGCCGCGTTAAGCTTTCTTTGAAATCTTGATGCCAATTTCTATTGGAAATTTCCTATCAAAGGGCTCTGTTTAATTGTCGATTACAATTCTCAATTAGAATTCTTTCTTTTGTTTTTTATGTTTCTGTTTTAGATTTTGTATTTCTCTCTATCAGACAATTTGATCTAAACGAGCAATCTTTTTTCTTGTTGATTGCTATGAAGGCTCCATCAATGGATGATGAAACGCCAATTTCCTACTACTACAGATACAATCCACAACAGATTCAAACAAGAATAATAAAGAAGAAAGAACCCATGGAGAACTACCCAGTTGGCTTGCACCTCAACATTCGCTATGCCGAAGACATCGACAATCCCAGCCTTCACCCTTCAGTTGTTACGAGGCATTACGGTGTGTTGTACTGGGTTGAGCCCGGTGTGGTGTCTCACACAAGTGTCGTGGAAGGCTTGTTGAACCCCTGCTGGAACGAGAAGGACTTTATCCTATTCCGCCGCCATCCTGATGAAAATCCTTTTCTGAACTTGGAGGTGCTGAGAGTTAACTCCATGGTTGATCCTGGAACCTCATCTGGGCAGGTCCTTGTGGGCAGGGCAAGGATACCTTTGCCGACGGAACTGTACCGGGAGAAAGCAGGGCGCTTTGGATTGTTGAGGCTTGAAGGGGATGGGTGCAGGCCTGAAGGCCACATCATTCTGTCTATGGAGCTCAAGAGAGTCAAAATTCACAACCGCGCTGCTTATTTATGTCCTTTGATTCCTGACTATTAGTTTTATTACAAAGTAAACACCTTTCTTTAACGAGAGTTATGATCAGTAACTGAGTCTTATTTTTGGGTTTTTTGTGTGGGTCTGTCACACCCAAGGACCAATTTTGGGTCATAGTGACTTAGACATTTCAGGCATGACAAATTAGGGGTTCAAATTCTGATTCAGATTAAACTTTGAGGGATAGATAGGTGCCACTGAATCGTGTAGGCTCTGTTTTTAGTGCAATCTAAAGGTCTGATTATCTGTATTCTTCCTTTAAGCAATACCGGATTATGGGTCAGTTTGTTATCATTGTTGCTTTCCAGCAAGGTTTTAGAAGTTTTTGTTTTTTACGTCTACTATTGCATATGCTTTATATTTTAATAGCAAAAGTTGGCCTTGAAAAAAGTTTGTTTCTTTTCATTGTACACGAAAATGTGCCTAAACTTTTTTGAATGTTAATTTCATAATCAAACACGAAAGGTTTTTTTTTTTTAATTGTATTATTTTACAATTATATTTAGATTAATAATCTATAAAAGTTACCTAAATAATAATATATAATATGTGTGGATTGATGTGTATGTATATATTATGGAAATTTGGATACATAGATATCTTTTTAATAATTTTATTTATTAATAGTTTTACTCACAGTTAGTCTAAATTTATTGACATTATGAGAAGGTGATTATTGTTTAATGATAATTCTTTTTCTTTTCAAAGAAAAGATATGCATAAAACGTCATACCTTTAAAAACTGATAGAAAAATGGTAACACATTAAATATTTTACGATAAGTAATAGGAAAGTAATTTATAATAAATCTATTTTTGCACTCTATCATATGAGTAATGATATGTATATAATTATATACTATAATTTATATATAATTGTATTTGAATAAGTCTAGGAAAATGGCAACACATTAAATATCTTTAGGATAAGTAATAGGAAAGTAATTTATAATAAATCTATTTTTGTACACTATCATATGAGTAACGATATTTATATTAATTATATGCTATAATTTATATATTATTGTATTTGAATAAGTCTATTATTGAGTTAGCAAGCTCTGTTTCATCACTTTCTTGAATTGGTTATCATTTTTCTCTCTCATTTATCTACTTTATTAAATTATTAATATTTTTTTGAATAATGTTATGTATAAATTATAAATAAATAATTGTAAAAAATTTACTTTTATTATATATACATTATCATTTTTATTCTTTTTATTTTTATATTTCTATTTTTACATAAATATTTTTATTTAATAAAATTCAGATCATTAATTTATTAAATTTTATAATTTAAATCATAAAATTTAATTATTTCAGTTATTATAATTTTTTATTGTAAAGATTCTGTAATAAAAATAGGTATGAGAAGAAAATTATTTCACGCTGATTTCGGCGGAAAACTTTACTTGAACTGCAGAACTCGGGTTGGAGTAGCCGAAATATATGGACACTTGCTTGTATTCGGCGGCGGCGGATGCAGAAAGGGCCTCATGAAGGAAAAAGATACCAGCGAGGCAAATGGCAAAGGGATAATAGACAACATGAGGAGAAAAGAAGCGAAATCATCAGCAAAGGGAGCAAAGCAAAGGTCAATGAAATACAACGCTTAAGCCAATTAACCCTTCTGAGAATTCCCACTTCTTTCAATGAGCAAGGATTTCACTTTTCTGAATTCAATCCTCAGCCTTCTATAATCGAATAATGTCCCACCCTTCTATCCCTTCTTTTTCTTTAGTTTGGTGGATTCTCCGAATTGGGTGCTTCGAATCACTACAACCTTTCACAAATTCAATAATTTTCCCAACGCAGATGCATCTCAAAGGCCTATGGGATTCAATCATGACAGTAAATTGCATCAAAAGAGAGACATTAGAAAGAGAAGGTATCGATACGGGAAGGAGTTTACTCGTGTGATAAATGTTTCCACCGTCTACTCTCATCTTTAAATAGATTTATATCTTTTATTTTTATTATTTTTTAAATTTGATCATTTTTATTTTTTTTAATTTATATTAAAATATATTTATACATCTTTTTTTTAATTAATTTTTTCTCTCCTTATTTTATATTTATGTTTCCCTAATTTCTCTCTACCTTTGGATCACAACAAATAGAAGATCCTTATTCTTCTGTATCCAAACTAACTCAACCTTTTCTTAATATTTTAAACTAATTATCCTACTGCAAAAGTTTCATGTACTTATAATTGAAATAATCAATGCATTTATACTTATTTAATATTAATAATTGACCCATTTTTATTAAGTTTGACATCCAAACTTCTTTCCCATCATGTGACCCTCTTCTCATCTTCCTCCTTTGTTGTTCACTGCCAAATTAACCATAAGCTTCCGTGGGCATATCACCATAAACGATAGTTTCTGTGCAGAGAGATAACAAACCGGTTGAAACAATTTAAGGGATTTGCAGCGTTGAAGACTAAACAAAGAAGAAATTATGGATGTACAAGAACTTTTTTCGTCTATAATACTATCTATAATCATATGGCACACTTGAACAGCACCACTCTTCTCATCAGGTCGTTGAAGGCTAAATAGAGAAGGACGAAGCATCCAATCAATACATGGCTAAGCATCAAAACAGAGAAGGCCCCAACTAGTTGAAGGTCAAAACACAATTAATTCACTTTACCTGAATGTTTCCATTAACAACTATTCTAATTCACATTACCTAAACTGAAAAATTGCTGTTAAGAGTATCCAAAACTGCCCAATTATGATTTTCTACAGAGTATGAACTAATATAATCCAATTATCAGACTTTTATTGGACCAGATGGAAACCACCAATCAGTGGAAACTGCTTGCATCAAATGGGCAGGGGGAAACACCAATCAATTTGTAGAAGATTCCGCATCATCCAAAAACAATGCTTTGTTCTGCTGAAGCAAAGGGGAAGATAAGAAGAGGGTTTAGCAGTGGGTGAAGAGATTCGTTAGATACTAAGTGGTAAGTTTAATAGAATGGGTCAATTGTTAATATTAGAGTGTAAATAGATTAATTGTTATAATTAAAAGTGTAAAATTTTTTGAAATGAAAAAAGTGTTAACAGATTATTTTTATTTTAATCTATTTTTTTAAAATAAGTCAAATATTTTTTATTGGATTCTATTATTTTTATAAATTAAATTTTATTATATATTTATTTAAAATATAAGATATTAAATTTATAAACAATAATATAAAATTTGATAAATTTAAAAATTTTACTTAAAACAAATGAGCATTTAATAAAAAATTATTTTTTTGCCGGTTTGTCTTTTGCCTTATTGGTTAAGGAGTCTTACTTCTAACGGAAAGGCCAAGGCTCCAAGCCTCCAACCAGCGCTCAACAAGGAAAATTTATTTTTTTTATATATTTATGATATTATTTTATAAAATTTTATTTTAATCTTTTATTGCCGATGATTCTTTTATTTTGTTCCTTTATTCTCAAAAATTCTTAATTAAATCTTTCATAAATTTAAATAATTATCAATTAAGTCGCTTTATTAATATATTATTAAAGATGTCAAGTCACGTATTGATATAGCATGTTATTGCTGACATGATAAATTGACTTAGTTAAGTTAATGTATTGTCATGTCAGCATTTTAACATAGTAACCCCATCTATAATATATCAAAAGTAGAAATAATTCTATATGTGAAGAAGTAAAATAGAAGTAATTTTATTTGTAAGAGATGAAAATAAAAGTAACTTATTTATGAGATACTAAAATAAAAATAACTTTATTTATAAGTAAGGTTGTGAACATGAATAATCCGCCTCGCATAAGTTTGCATTTAATTGAAATTGGGTGACTTAACTTGTATAACTAAAAAATATTTAATTTTTTAAAAATGGATTTATGATAAAAAGGGGGTTTGTTTGTTTCATATTTATAATAATTAGCCCACTAATTTTAATTTATGTAAGGTTGATCATTGAAAGAAACCATTTCTTTGGTGCTCCAAGAATGATTAGCAATAGACTTTCTAAAAAAAGTTGATTAAAAATAGTGAAAGTTTAATGCTTCAACAAAAAAATAATAAAGATAATTACCAAGCTAGAACTGGAGCTCAAAATCAGAGAAATCCTTAGAATTTTTTTAAAAAAATTAGACCTCCTGTTCTCTGGTATAAGACCAAGCACCAAAGCGTAAAAATTTTCTAAACTCATTCATTACCATGATGTGTAATTGTGTACCCCAACGGGCTCTACCAGCCTTGTTGTAACCATTCCATTTACACCATGTAATTTCCATCGCAACAAGACAAACTGCAAAAGAGGGAAACTATCAATAAATAGATGAATGAAACTTTGTTGTGTAGTCTTCTAATTCAAGATCTTCACAGTCAGAAACCAAAGAAATGTATGTGTTTCTCAGCATAACCTATCATAAAACCAAACCATCAATGAAACATATTTGGAGGAAGAAACAACTTCGCTTACTCAAGCAATATAAGAAAATAATGCAATACCTCTAGTACTAAAAAAAGTTTTACAAAATAAACATTGAATCAATCTACAAGTCAATCTGACATAATCTATAATGCATATTCTGCAAAGACAGCTTTTAATATCTATTCGGAAACAGAAAATTAGCAGTCATTTAATTGTGCATGATTGTCATAAGACATTTCACATATCAGCTATTGTAAAATATGAAATCTGTCTTATCAACCTCCAATAATTTTGACAAAACAAACGCATGGCCTGCATGATCGTGCAGATACCAAGAGTTCAAATGCTTACTCCCTAACAGTGGCCTGATCTAAAAGCAGGAAAAAAAAAGGGACTAAAACTAGCAATAAGGTTCACCTAATTGCTTACTAATATCACCTCTATTCTCAATAGGAAGAACAAAACAAATTGAAGTCCTAAACCATTCCCAAAAGCCACTGTACTAGTTACAATCAGTTTCAATTAGTGAGCATTTAGGTAATTTGTCTAACGAGGGCTTGTCAGTTGAATACATAAATAATTAACTACAACTGTCTCATGACATGATAGGGCAATGTATTTGGACTCACAAAATAACAGATTCTATTTTCTAGGACTTCATATGAGAAAAATCAGAGAGTACAAAACTAAACTATGCTATTCATGCATATTACAAGGTGTTTCAAACAATAAAGGTACAGGTAGATAAAAAAGTGATAGACCCAAGAAATGAATTCCAGAAAACTGTTTTATTAATCAACCAACACAATGGACCCAGAAGCAAGCTCCAATGGAGGATGCTTTGATCCTAAAGTGGTAACCAGAAAATAAAAGGAAAAGGGAGAAGATACTGAACACTAGTGCAACGAGATATAGGGGGATAAAATCAGCCATGGAAGCTTGAATTGTACCGTGTCACAGGATATGGTCGAAGATGATGCTGAACCAACTTCCTTCATCTGCGAATTGTGGTAGTGCCAAAAAATATTAAAAATGAAAGCCTAAACATTTTCAAAGGAAAAAGAGCATATAATAGAAATTTTAATTGAGGAATGAACAAAGGAATGAAGGCGCTGGCAGAGGGTGAAAGGGCCTAGAGCCATGGTTGTATGGAGGGATGAACGACATGAGAGAACCAGAGCGACAAAGATGATAGGGAATCGAGAGAACAAGTGGTTGCATAAGGTGAAGACTAAGGGAGGTGAGCTATGGCCACTAGGTTAAGCTGAAAAAACCTAGATCAAAACAACATCATTTTGATTAGGATCAAAACGACATCCTTTTTTTATGTTGGGGAACTCTAGTTCAAAGCCCATGAGTTGGCTCTCTCCCAACTTACTTTGGCCCACGGGTTAAATAAGACAAGCCTAATTACTTGCATATTTTTGGACTATATATGTATCAAAGCCCATGAGTCGGCTCTCTCCCAACTTACTTTGGCCCACGGGATAAATAAGACAAGCCAAATTACCTGTATTTTTTTGGACTACATATGTATCAACCCATCTCGCACTTTATGCGAGATGGGCCAGGCTTGACTTGCAAGTTAATCTTATTTTATCACTTTTATTTGTAAAAAATTAAAATAAAAATAATTTTATTTATGAAGAATCAAAATATAAGTAACCTATCTGTGAAAAACTAAAATAGAAAAATCCTATTTGTAAAGTATCAAACTAAAAGTAACTCCATATATAAGGGGATAAAATAAAAGTAATCCCATGTAGAAGTAATTCTAAAATTTAAAATTTTAAACTCTAAAATTACAAAATCCCAAACCTTTAATTTTAAATTATGAAACCTTAAATCTCAAATCTTAAATTTTAAAACCTTAAACCTTAAATTACAGTACCTTAAATCTTAAATTATAAAATCTTAAATTATAAAATCCTAAGTTCTAAACCTTAAATTATAAATTCCTAACCCCAAACGTTAAACTATAAAATCCTAACCCTAAAATCCTAAATTTTAAACCCAAATCTTAAACCTTAAAACTGAAAGCTTTAAACTACTAACCCTAAACCATGAAATCCAAAACTTAAATTGTGAAACCTGAAACTTTAAATTGTAAAACTTTATATCCCAAATCCTAGACTAGGAAACTCAAAATTCTAAACTCTAAATCACAAAATCCTAAATTATAAAATCCTAATACCAAATAGTAAATTGTAAAATTTTAAATCTTAAATTATGAAACTACAAACCTCAAATTGCCAAATTTAAACCCTAAATTGGGTGAGTGATGGTCAAAAGTAAGGTTTAGAGTTTTGCAATTTAGGGTTTATGATTTAAGGTTTTATAATTTAAGGTTTAAGGTTTAGGATTTCATGACTAAGGGTTTGAGGTTTAGGATTTCATAATTTAGGGTTTGATGTTTGAGGTTTCATGGTTTAGGATTTTGTAGTTTATGGTTTGGAGTTTTATGATTTAGGACTTGAGATTTTGTTGTTTAAGGTTTGTGGTCTCATGATTTAGAATTTAGGATTTTGTAGTTTAGGGTTTTGAGTTCATGGTTTAAATTTGGGGTTTAGGGTTTTGTAATTTAGAGTTTGAGGTTTCAAGATTTATGGTTTGAAGTGTTGCAATTTATGTTTTTAGTTTAAAGTTTTAAATTTTATAGTTCAAGATTTAAGATTTGGAGTTTCATAATTTAATATTTGAGATTTAAGGTTTAATAATTTTCAATTCTCTTTTAATTTGTTTGTATGCTTACAAAATAATTTATATTTTGGTTGTTCACAGAGAAAATTACTTTTATTTTGGTCTTATGCAAATAAAATTACTTCTATTTTAAATCTTTTATAAATAAAATTATTTTTATTTTGATCCCTTATAAATAGAATTATCACATGATTATGATATCATAATACTAATATAATTACTTTATTAACATATCAGTTAAAATATAGTGTTATATTAATAATAACATGACACATTAACACATCATTTAATATTATTAACAATTCATTAACAAAAAAAATTGATAAAACTTATTAAAAAATTTTTGAAAATAAAAGAATCTCAATCTAAACTTTTTTTTTTTTTTTATACAATGGAATCCCTAGACTAAGTTTTAGTCCTAAAAATTTTATCGCTCGTGTTGCGACATGGAGTGGGTTACTCGTGCGGAAAAAGTAAGGAAGGGTACATGAAACTTAATCAGGTGCAATACGGTAATTTTAACTAGAAATACCTTGCTTCCCCTCTTCATTTTCTCTTTTCTCGATTTTCATCGTTCGAATCCTAAGCGACCCTGCTCTGCTTGCGCACGTTAGCACAAAGCGGAACCCCAATGGCGTCTTCTCAATCTCGCCCTCCTCCATCGAAGTCCCTCGATCTCGACCTCACCATAGTCTCTGCGAAGCATCTCAAGAATGTCAACTGGAAAAATGGCAATCTCAAACCCTATGTCGTCTTCTGGGTCGACCCAGATCGCCGACTCGCCACCAAATCCGATGACTCGGGTTCCACCACCCCGGTCTGGAACGAACGCTTCACTCTTCCTCTCACTCACCCTCTCCATGAGTCATTCCTCACCCTGGAAATTTTCCATTCCAAACCCTCTGAGACTCCAAAGCCCTTAGTCGGCACGCTCCGTCTCTCACTTGTCGACGTGGATGACCTCGAAGATGCGACCAGGCTTCGGAAGTTCAACCTCACTCGCCCTTCGGGTCGTCCTCAGGGTAAGATCCACCTAAAGCTTGGCCTCCTTGGCCGTCCTGTGCCTCCACCAACCGTAGATTACGTCAGCCCTAGCCCTCCTCTGGTCTATCTACCCACCAATCCTATTCCTCCACCGTCTGCTCGCGACTACAGGGGATTCTCACCTTCACCGTCTCCTCCACCGTACTCTTCTTACAGTTCGTATCCTGATGCATACTCTGGGTATTATCCAGGGTACTACTCCAGTGCGCCTCCTCCACCTCCACCGCGGCCATTTTTTGACCGTCCTATGAGTTACGGTGGGCCCAGTGGGCCATCAGCTCCTCTGGATTATTCATCGTATGATCAGAAGCCGAAGACTGCGAAAATGGGTATGGGTGCAGGACTCGCAGTGGGGGCAGTTGCTGGTGCTATGGGCGGGCTCGCTTTGGAAGAGGGGCTGAAATATGAAGAGGAAAAAACTGCCGGAAGGGTTGAGAAGGACGTGGCTGCCCGAGATGATTACAGCGATTACCGAGGAGATTATTGATTTGTAGTTGCTATGTTGCTCAGGTTTGAAGCCTAATTCACCCTATTATTCCGGTATATATGTATACTTTATCTCGAACCTGGTTTGAATGCAATTGTGGTGCTCTGTTATTTGCTTGATGAATTAAGTGAAGGTTCATCCTATGATAACCTCGTGATGTCGTGCGGCTCTTTATATGAAAAGAAATAAAGGGGATTATCTTCTTCGTGTCTTTGGAAATGGCGCTTATGTTGCTTGATTAGTGTATGTTACTTATATGGAACTTAATCTGCTGTTGTGAGCTGGGCAGTATTTTTTTTTTTTGAGCTGGGCAGTATTTGTTACTAGGACGGGTGACAAAAAAGACACTTATAGGTATTGCCCATAATATCATTATATTTGTGTTCAGACGTGCTTCAGTGAGCTAATTGCTGTAAAATGTGCTGAAGTATAAGGATTGTAATGTAGGTTTAGATTATATGTATTCCACTATCATAGTAGAGTTTGCTGGGAGTGGCTCTTGTTTTTGAGATAGAATTGTTACTTTTCTGCACTCAATTCTCAACGAGCTCTTGCAGCAGGAAGCTCTTGTAAGGTTTAAGTAGGAAGACTTATGTCAAGGAGTCTGTAGATTCCATTCTTCCTGACTTTTTCAATTGAATTCATTGGAGAAGGAAATATGTATAGAAAACGTATGGAATTAGAGCAAGCTCAAGAAGTTTGCTTACTCCCTTCTCCTTGACTTTCAGATCACCATTTATGTCTGTTTGAGTGGCGGGTATTGGTTTGTCTTGTACATGCTGCTGGTGTGGTGTTACAGTTATAATTTACATTTCTCTGGCTACAAGTAGAGCACATGGAATCACCAGGGCATTCAGGAGAGGTTCTCTTAGTTGCAACCTGTTGAGTTAGTTCACATATCATCCATAGGGAAGCTGAGAAAATATTAATTTTCTTTTCCTTTAAAATTTGTTGTTTGCAGTGCTAGCCTCTAATGGATTCTAAATTTTGCAGTTGCATATCACTTTCCTCCACTGTCCTGATTATATACATATTTTTCTAGGAAGTTTTCCATTTCTGATTTGTGGCATAGGGTTTCAACATACAGCATATTTGTGGTAGGCTGGTAACTCTGGTTTGCATATATACATATAGGTGATCTAGCTTCTAAGAGTAATTTGTTGTTTTTTTAAATCTTACATTATCTGTTGGTGGGGCTAAATTGCATTATTAAAAGATCAGGATGTCGGGTGAGATAATTAATTATAGCTCAATGGTTGTGTAGCTCTTTCCTATTCGGCATTATAGAAGTATGTCGTACATCTCATCATTGGTTGATATGTTTGTTCTTGAGGAAGTTTAGTTGAACTCTCTGAGAATCAGGTGAGTAATGTTAATCTTACTGGTGACATTGAAATATAGCTTGTATTTTTCAAAACTTAAGTGCACAGTGAAATTCAGTACAATGCTCACCATGCTTATTAGTATGATGTGAATAAGAATTTGTACCTTCAGGGTGTGCTTGTTTTTCTAGAAAATCACTTCTAAGGGAAAATGTTTTCAACTGAAATATTTTCTTGAAAGAAAATTTGTTTGGTGTTAATAAACAAATGTTTTTGGTGTTTGTTGTTAATGAAAGAATATTTTCCTTAAAAAAAAAGATACAGATCCCAAATGTATGTATGTCTTCAACTAGAGAGATATGTTTAACTGTCACTAAAGAGACAAGAGAATACCACTTCAGGATATTAAGGTGAGCATAAGCATGCAACCTTACAGTTCAGAAATATGAAGACACAAGCAATGCAGATTAGTTAAATACAACAACAACAATAATAATAGAGCTTTTTCTCATTAGGTGGTTGGTTACATAGATTAAATGTCACTATAGAGTTTTATCCGAAACTAAATTTTTGAAAATTTCATTCAACCAAATGTCTCTTTTAATAACCTCTTTAAGTGACTCTTTTGGTCTTCCTTTACGTTTCTTTATTAGGCTAAAAATTATTTGATCAACTTTTCTCATTGGTGCCTTTTGCAGTCTTTTTTGCACATGCTCAAAACATCATAATTGAGTTTTCGTCATCTTTGCTTTAATAGGTGTCACACCAACTCTTTCTCAAATATAATCATTTCGAATTTTGTCTTTTCTTGTATATTTACTTATCCATCATAACATTTTGATCTCTACCACTCAATTTTTTTCTGGTGTTGACCTTTCAGAACTTAGCACTCATTATCATAGAGCATAATTAGTCTAATAGCAGCTCAATAAAACTTTTCTTTAAGCTTGTTAAATATTTTGCAATCACAAATGACCTCCAAGATATTTCTCCATTTCATCTATCCAGCTTGGATCTTGTGTGTGACATGCCCATTAATCTCTCCATTACTTTGTAAAATCGACCTAAGATACTAAAATATAGAACACCTGTGGTATACTATGCTCTTCAATTTTTATCTTCAAATTATTATTTTTTCATTTCTTATTAAATTTATACTTTATATACTCTGTTTTACTCTTGCTTAAATGGAAACCCTATGATTCTTAGGCTTCTCTCCATATATCCAATTTACAACTAACCTTTTCTCTTGACTCCTCTATTAGGATTACGTAATTTGCAAGAAGCATAAATTTTGGGACTATATCTTGAATGTGTTCAATAAGTATATCCATCACTAAAGTGAAAAGGTATGGACTTAAGGATTACCCTTGATGCAAAACGATGTTTATGAGAAAATATTCTGTTACCCCTCCTAGAGTTCTCACACTTGTTGTAACCTATCATATCTTTAATAGCAAGAATATAAACAATATGAATATCCTTCTTTTCTAATGCCTTCCATAGGACTTTTCTTGGCACTTTATCATAAGTTTTTTTCAAGTCAATAAAAATTATATGCAAGTCTTTCTTTTTATTTCGGTGTTGTTCTATCAAATCCTATAAAAGATATATAGTTTTCATGGGTGATCTTCCTGACATAAAACCAAATTGGTTTTCTAATATATGAGTCTCTTTTCATAATCTATGTTCAATCACTTTTTTCTAAAGTTTCATAGTATGGTTCATGAGTTTAATTTTCTGATAGTTTTCACAAGTCTGAATATCCCCCTTATTCTTGTAAATGAGTATCAATGTGCTCTTCCTCCATTAATCTGGTATCCTTTTGGACCTCAATATTTCATTGAACAATTTGCTAAGGCAAAAAATACTTTTCTTTCCCAAACACCTTCAAACTCCAATAGGTATGTTATTAGGACCCATAGCCTTACCATTGTCTATCTTTTTAAGTGCTTCCTTTATTTCAACTTCTCAAATTCTATGATAAAAAAGTTTTGATCCTCCTCTTGAGTAGTTAAACCTTACATATTTATACCTATTGTCTACTCCTCATTGAAAAGTTTATAAAAATAACTTTTTATCTTTCTTTGATATCTCCCTCTGCTATCAAGACTTTTCTTTCTCCATCGTTAATGCATTTCACTTTATCTAAATCACTTATTTTTTTTTTTCCCTTTCCTTAGCAAGTTTGTATATTTGCTATTCTCCATTTTTTGTTCCTAAAGTTTAATAAAATCTTTCCAACGCTTTAAATCTTGCCTCACTAATTACTTTCTTTGTTTCATTTTTAGCTGACCGATACTTCTCCTAATTTTTTGCCTTGTTATCAAGATGTAAAGTTTTGAAACATTCTTTTATATTTAATCTTCACTTACATACTCTCATCCCATCATCAAGATTCTTTACTTTTAGGATTAAATCCATTTGATTCATCTAAGGTTGCTTTAGCCACCTTACGAACCCCATTTATCATCTCTTCTCATATAAGGTTAGCATATCCTTATATCTCCAAACTCTCTCCTCCATTAGCTTTCTCTGAAAAATCAACTGCTTTTTTGATTTGCTGTTTACGACTCTTTATGTACATACTAAGGACTAAAACTTTATGTTGTGTGGTCAAACTCTCACTTGGTATAGTTTTACAATCTTTATAAATCTTTTTATCCATATTTCGTATCAAAAAGAAATCTATTTGTGAGTTTGAGACCCTACTTTTATATGTGATTAGGTGCTCCTTCCGCTTCTTAAAATAAGTATTCATAATCTTAGAGTCGTAAGTCATTAAAAAGTCCATAATTGATTTACATAGCCGGTTTCAAGCGTAGAAAAAGGAGAAGGGTTGTATTAAATAGTCGACAGCTAATGAAAATTTTGTCGAATTCTTATAACATAGATAAATGAAGTTATAGTGCAGATTAGTTAAATATGAACTAAAAATACAAAAGCTACTTGTAGAGGATGTTGTCGCAATCTTTCTTCATTCAGTCATTTTATAAAACGTGAACAGGGCAACTTATGAATTGCTGAAACGTACTTGTCTTTCTTTCTATTGAGTGACAGCTGATGTCCTTCATGAAGAGTAACAATAAAACCACCTCGCCTATGGATTTGAATTTTTTGTCTTTATTATGCTTTAATTTTGAAAACTTGTTATTTATCTCTTTTTAATTTATATTAAAATATATTTTGTGAATTTTACTTTTTTTTCACTAATTTTTTTCTTAATTTAATATCTCTCCTTTTTGTTTTTCTGTCTTTAAAAAATACAAAGGCGGATGATCCATGCTGCCTTACCCATCAAGACACAATTTATAATTATTAATGTACAAATTCAGTGACATTGTTCACCCAAGATTAGGATTGCTACAGTTGACCATGTATATAGTAAGAGAAAGATAACTATTTGTTAGAAAGACATGCAAGGTTCTGAATTTGAGTTCAACCATTTGTGCACAACCAACCAAACTATAACTGTTTATTAGAAAGAAGAAAGCAACTAGAGGCTGCTCGGTGAACGGTATATCGAGAAGGCATGCAGAAAGTTTCAAAAGAAATGAACACCGCAAATTATCAACTAGAAAATAAACCGAGTTACATAATTGCCTGTAGGATTCCGACAAGGTGCCTGAATACACTATAATCCAGCATTTGCTGAGAGAGAGATCTTTACATCTTATGAGCTATACTAACTATGATCTCCGATGGTAATCGTCCTTGCATCTCCGATGGTGCCAATCTAAAGCTCCAGTCGTGTTGCCTCTTTAATTGTAGCAAGCCTTGATTTTTGGTGCTTAAATTCGGTTAGCACCAACAGATTTTTTTGTTGGTGTATGTGAGAGTTAAGAGTGTATACAAGTGTGGATTGAATCTTTTGCCGGAAAGATGACTAGAGCAGCCTGTCACGGCAAAGGTTCATATCGAAAAGGAATGGGAAAATTCTGGAGAATATGAACATGGCATGTAGAAAGAGTAATGGTGCTGTGACAAATTGTATGTGAGACAATCTTTTGGGGCAAGGAGTGAGCTTCACCCTGAAATGAAAGAAGGTCCTATGTACTCCAATAGGCTAGTGCTTTGGAGCAACAGGGAAGGGGAGGACATCAAAGGAAAAGGAATGATTGCACTCCAGAAAAATGACTTCTGCCTGGCCAAACGGGAAGTTATTTTCTAAAATTGTCTCCTTGTTATGGGACCTTTTTAATATTCCAAACATCAAAATTTAGAAAATGTTTTACATTTTTTTTTATACAAAACAAACACACCTCTAATGTTTGCTTTCGAATTAGAATTTAACAATTAATTTGAAGAAATTGTGGAATCATTTTCTCGAGTGATTTTAAGTATTGGCTTTGTCTAAGAACATTGTGAAATCAATATATGTTAGATCTACGAGTGTACATTGCAACATTTTTTAATCTAATTTGAAACCAATTCATCATTTATGTGAAAATATATGAAAGTCTGCATATTTAATCAGTGTTGTGCTTAATAAGTATCAACCCCGCAATATCCTCACACAAAATCCTTTATTAAAGGTAATTCCGTAAACATAGTCAACCAAGATGTATCATTTTTAAATTACAAGAATTTTTTGTCCAAAACAAAAGTATTATACAAATCAAAAAGCCAAAGTTTTAGCTTCTTAAAATTGTCAAGCTTATACCTTTTTTCTTCCTGCATCTTTTTCTTAAAATTCAATCCCAAAGTTTTGTTAATCAAAAGTGCTTATATTATAAGAAAATGTTTTTTAAGAAAAGCTCGTCCAAGTTAAATTTTGTCTAAATTGGACGTGTTAGCTTTTGAATTCATAAAAATCTCTTAAACCTTATGTGGACAGAGATATCAAAAGAAGGGCACATATAGATAAACTAGGTACATATCTCTACATGCAAATAGCTAGTGAAACGGAAGCAAAGAACATAAGCATACCCAATACACTTAACGCAGATTTTATATTTTGTAAGGGGCGACTAGTTGTTTGATATTTGTGAAAAATGATTAAATAATATACTTCTTTAATTAATGGTCATATTATTATTAGCAAAAAAAAAAGTTTAAAAGCAAAAGAAGTTGGCGAGCAGAGGACTCCCTGAGCTTTGAAAAGTTTTCTCTTGAGGGCATCTGGTACAGATATGATTGACAAAAATCTTATTTTGGTCTTTCATAGGTTCAAAAATTTTTATTTTGATCATTTGCTATTAAATTTTTTTAATTAAATCTTTCACATATTAATAAATTTTTATTTTAATCTCTCATTATTAAATTATTTTAATTAAGTCTTTTAAATATTAAAATCAATATCAATTAAATTTTTTTAAATATGTTAATACCGTCATGTGATGATGAATTGAAAATTTTGATTAATATCAATTTTAATTTTTGAATGACGTAATTAAAAAAATTTAACAATAAAAGATTAAAATAAAAATTTATTAATGTGTGAAGGACTTAATTAAAAAAATTTAATAGTGAAAGATTAAAATAAAAATTTATTAATATGTGAAAGACTAAAATAAGGTTTTAGTCTATATGGATCTTACTAGGATAATTTTACAATATTGTGATTAGAATTTATGATTGCCAATTTGCCACGTTTGATATGATTGTAAAACTTCACTTTGAACTCTTTCATCACCCATTTTCAATTCTACTTCACACACTTCAAAGATAATTGTTCAATTAATTAAGCTAAAGCATCTGTCAAGAGAAAAAATTTATCATACAAAAGAGATATTTAAAGTTGAATAATTTTTTAATTTACAATTTTAATTAGGAATATTTTTAATTTAAATATAAATAAGTACTGATAAAATTATATATATTTTTATTTAAAATAAAAAATATAAATATTATAATTATACTGAAAATTTTTTCCTGTCAGAAAGGTGAGCTGAGTCTGACATCATTATGTTTGGTGATGACAATGTATCTAATCTGTGATGAAGAGGTCCACAATAGGGTGAAGAGCTTGTGTTTTCTCCTTTTTTTAATTTTTTTTTTCGTTCCCTGCATTCAAAGAATACACGACTCTGCTGCTTTGCCCATTGCTGCACTCAATTCTATTAGCTAGCCCAACATTTTCTATCTTTCCTTTTCAATTTAACTGTCTACAAAATGAAATTGAAAGTCCTTATCAATTGTATCAGGTCTAGATTTTTATAGTCAAAAAGGGAAGGGAAATATTGTTTATTAGTTATTATCGTTCAATAAATTCATTGATTTAAAATCTTTAAATAAAACTTTTATCAGATTCAATTAGTTAAAATAAAAAACTAAAAAGGGCATGGGCAGGGACCCATTTGTGTCCGTTTCTAAATTTGTCTTTATGTTTGTGATACACGAGCATTTTCAGAAGAGCATGGGTTTATGGCAGTCTATGATTGATTCCAAACAAGGTATTTCTTTAAATAGAAAGTACACTGTATGGTCTATCTTATTGTGGAAAAAAGCATCCATATGGTTGGCATTAATCCACTTTGTCTTACTACCCTGTTTGCTTGCATTGCTTTGACTCTATGATTGGGTGTTCAGTTCAATGATACGACAACAAAGCACCCATCCACTTAAGGAACTTTTCTCATTTACCAGATGAATTCAATGTCCGAAATATATGCGTTTGAACAAATCCAAATGCTTGATTTGGGGCAGAGACTAATCATGAATAATCCATTTACATACAATAATAACATTGATTCATGCTGTCCTTTTGAATAAATTATTTTTTGAGTGCTTTCAAAGTGTTTTTTGTTGGGCAAACAAGTATTAATTTTTTTTAGATATTAAAAGTGTCAAAGTAATAAATATCTTTTAAATAAAATTTTTTATATATAAAATTTAAATTAAATTTAAAATAAATTATTTAAAGTATTCAAATCTTTACTGCTCAAACCAATTGGTATTTCTGACTAAATTTCAAGGCAAAAGAAAAAAGAAAATTTAGATTCCCATGCACGGCAAGGAAACCATGAAACGACAAATAGCGAATATGACAATTTTGCAGTCAATGCAAAAAGAAGAGAAAAGGCAGAGAACTTGCACTTAGACTTGCAGTCTCAACGTCTCCAAAGGAAAAGGGAAACAAAATAAGATTACGTAGTTCACAAAGTGATTCAATGTTGCACTGAAATCCTCTCCCCTTGGCCTTCTAATGTTCCATCTTCCATGTTTTGATGCAACTCTTTTGGTTATATTCAGATGGCATTGTTCTTTGGTCAGTGTTCCACTACTGTCGTTAGTGGGGGATATTGTATTTTAGTCTTGTGGAGCACACAATTCCAACAGAGAGAATCACCAATGTGAGTGGAAACACGGTTTCTATTACATTCTCTGCCGTAAGTAACTAATGCTCGCCGAGAGTATTATTTTTTTTAACCAAAAATTTTAAGGTGACGAAATACTATCTCATATCAAAGTTGGTGCATGTTAAAAAATTTGATGAAAATTTATAATAAGATTTATAGATTGTTAGTCAAAAAAATTAATAATAGAAGAATTTAAATTTAAGTCTTACAAATAAAATATTTTAAATTTTACTAACTAAACCAAACTCCCATTGCCTAGACTTTGATGTTCGTTCCACATTGTATGCGTTAGAATATGGAAAAGCTATATATGCACGTTCTGATTGTACAGTATCAATCTTTCTCAAGTTGAAGTCGTTCATCTCAGCGGCATATTCTGCAGTTGGAGGTGTTTATGCAGTTATACCAACGGGACCCATTGAATAATTATATTGAGATTTAAGCTAATTAATTTGAGATAATAATTAATAATATAATATAATTTAATGTAACTGATGAGATTTCTCAAGTTGATATGTTTACTATTACCATATACCTATTCTTTTTCGTCTCCTTTCAGCTCCTCAAAATACGAGTCTTAATTTGGCTCAACAGAGATGTATCTGTTGTGGAAGGACTTCGCTCCTCTAAGGTGCTTGTTATATGTTGAGGAGTAAATTTGATTGTTATAGAGAAGAGAACCAAGGAATATATTATCTTAAATTTATAAATTATGATTTATTTATTTATTTATATTCTATAACCATTTATACTGTTCACTTTTCCAAAAAACATTATTATATTTCGTTTCTTATCTTCTAAAATACATCTTAAATTTAAAAAAAAAAAATCCAATTTCAAAAGTTAAAGAGCAGAACATGGATTTAGGTTCTATTATGGATAATTAAGCATCAAGAAATAATGCAAAGGTATATGTTGCCATATATAAAAGTCATGCTTGCAAACTCTCTTACTTGTGAGTTGTAAAACTGGATCCATTTTCAAATTAGAATATAAACCTCTTTTTCCAATAAACACTATGCATTTAAAAAAAAAAAAATTGGGCATTCTTAAGTGGAAGGAAAAAGACAAAAGAAAAAGGACTTGAAATTGTTCACCAAAGACAAGATTAAATCATGTTCTTGACCACTGAGAGTGTCGTAGAAAATTCTAGTATTAATTTGTTTAGTTATACGATATATACAAACATCAAATTAAGAATGAAACAAGAAGCAACGTCATTGTCACAAAGCACAATAAGAACAACACAAAATCAATATTCCTTTGTCTAACTACCAACACCCATTAATTGTTCAAACAAGTAAGTATATACCACTATTGCAAAGGTGCAGCCCCACCAAGGGGAAAGGCAAAATGGTAGTGGTCAACTTTATCCTCTTTGTAACATTTATATAATGCAACAAAATATTATTTACAAATGCAATGTGATGTATAATTCACAAGTCCCAACCCAAGCATACATGATACATGCATTTGTGAAATGGAGATATTTATCTGACTCCAATTGCTTCATTCGGTGTATGCATGGTTGTGACATGAAACGACCACGTTCAAGGTATTGAAGTGTGATTCTTTAACCTTAAAATATATTAGTGTTGTGGGAACGTGTCCCAAACAAACATATATACATAGTAACATGGAGCATGCATGATGCATATGTTAGACTATATAGGATATCTAGAACATATAATGATATACAAAATAAAGTAAATGCGGAAAAAAACTTACCTCCAGTCATTACAACTCTTGAAGTCGAAAATCACCTACGGGATGCTTCTAGCTCAGGTTTTCTCATTTAATGATGGTGTAATGAAGTGTTTTAAACTTCTAGATATTGAGAAACTGAGCTAGGGACCCCGTATATATAGTGTTCAGGGTTGTTGCAACATCTTTCCATCAAAGACGGCAAACCCAATTCCAAACAGTCATGGAAACTTCAGAAACGGACCAAACTTTGATTTTCAACATTTGCGGCATGTCGGCATGGTGAGTTTCAACATTTACGTCATGTCGGTATAAATTAGCAACAGTGATGTTCTGCTAACATGTTGAAAATTTTACACTACCGACATGTTGAAAATTTTACATTCTCCCACTTGGTCCATATGCTTTGTAATGTTTCCATAGTTCAGATTTCAATAGAAGAAAACTAAATACATGAATCATGGTGATAAGTCCTCTTAAAGTGAGTATTACCTTCCATGTATTACGATATACATTGTTTCCTAAAAAAAAAACACTATAACTTAATGAATAAACCTTATGCCTATTCTGAGTTATCTTAATTGTTGTTATTCTCAAAATATAAATGTACACACTGAAGGAGAAAACAACATTCATAATGATAAGAGCTTTATTACAACTGATGAATATTTTACATCAAAATCTTAATGTGGGACCAAGTCCCATTCTAGTTACATGATCCTTAAACCCTGTTGGTGGCATGCCTTTGGTTAAAGGATCAGCAATGATCAACTCAGTGCTAACGTGCTCAAGATAACTTTATTCTCCTTGACACGTTCCCTGATGGCTAAGTACTTAATATCGATATGTTTGCTTCGACTTTCACTCTTATTATTCTTAGCCAGAAAAATAGCAGCTAAGTTGTCACAATATATTCTTAATGGCCTTGAGATAGAATCCATTATTCTAAGCTCAGAGATAAAGCTCTTTAGCCATACACCATATGAGGTTGCCTCGAAACAAGATACGAACTTAGTTTCTATGGTAAAAGTAGCAGTCAAAGTCTGCTTTGTACTCCTCTATGATACGGCTCCATCGGTAAACATAAATATGCAACCTGACGTTGATTCTCATGAATCAACGCATCTGGCAGAATCTGAATCTGAGTAGCTAACTACCTCAAGATTCTCAGTTCGTCTGTATATTAACATGTAGTGTTTAGTACCTTTAAGGTACCTCATCACTTTTGCAACTTTCTAACGATCTATTCCTGGATTACTTTGGTATCTCCCTAACATGCCTACTGTGAAAGCAATATCAGGTCTTGTGTAAACCTAAACATACATAAGGCTTTTAACAGTAGAAACATATGGCAC
Source organism: Dicorynia guianensis (assembly GCA_037013595.1). Classification (NCBI taxonomy): domain Eukaryota; kingdom Viridiplantae; phylum Streptophyta; class Magnoliopsida; order Fabales; family Fabaceae; genus Dicorynia; species Dicorynia guianensis. The sequence continues at coordinate 13,007,659 of JASUAB010000002.1, read as the reverse complement.
ATTACTTATCTGTTCCTTCTCAAGATCATTCTTCGGACACTGGTTCAAGTTGAACCTGTCACCTTTCATAATAGGTGCTATATTTGATGAATAGTCCTTTATACGAAACTTCTCTTAAACTTTGTTGATATAGGTTTCTTATGATAGACCCAATAAATATTGAGTTCTATCCCTTGGATCTTAATGCCAATGACATAAGATGCCTCACCCATATCTTTCATATCAAGGTTCTTTGAGAGAAACTGTTTCACTTCATATAGCATCTGTCTATCATTTGTTGCAAGTAAAATATCATTCACATATAGCACCAAGAAACAGATTCTGCTCCCACTAATCTTTTGGTATATACATTGATCCATAATATTTTTCACAAAACCAAATTAGAAAATAATATCATGAAACTTAAGATACCATTGATGTGAGGCCTGTTTCAAACTTTTTTTTTTAATTAACAGCAAAGTAGGGCCGTATGCATCTTTGCCCATCACCTAATGGGTTATACTATTTTGGGCCCAAGTCATGGGCTTCTTGGCAGCCTCTCTGCTGAACATGGCCTGAAGACTTTCCTGAGCCCCATCTTATACGGTCATCGCAGGTCAATAGGCCCATTACCTCGACGTCGTTCATTCACATAGCCTCGAGGTTCAAGTTACTCAGTTAGTCATTCCATATGGCTTACTGTGCATTCTTAACTTTAAGTCGGCAGCACAACAAAACATAATTTCTCTTTAATGAAGAACCAGCCTTCAGAACAGAGAGCATCATCTGAGTATTCTAACTTGTTTCTTATCCAGAAGGCAACATGATGGAAGAAAATCTTGCAAAACTCAGAATCAGGTTTCCTTCTCTTACCCAAGGTATGCTCAGAAAGATTTATCGATGCCGACTTGAAAGGATCAAGGTACTTACATGTCTAGGCCTTCCTGCTAATGTGCGATGGATCATCGAAGCCAAAGTACGCCTAGCAGGTGAGTTTCCAAATTCACATGCTAAACATCTTCCAGGAATGGGAAAAAACTCTTTCTCCAAAAAAATGAAGAGCTAAACGGATAGAAGTCTGCTACAAGTGTGCAAGATGGACTTGCAATTCACGATGTAAGAGCAAAGGAATAGTTTCTGCAAATCGAGAAGACAAAATCCAGTTCATCAAGGATGGACTAAGTAAAGAGTCGCTGGATAATGTCCTTTAGACTCTTGAGATGCATCCAAGTGGACATGTTCACCGTGTTCTTCTCAATTTAGCAGATCTCTTCCACAAAGAAAAGGAACGCTATCAACTTAAAAATTTGACGTTAAGTGATCCAGTTTGCCAGTGTATCAGAAAATTGGATACAGAACAAAATCTGCATGTATGAATAGCATTCAATCTGCAGAACCAAAGGAAGAGATGAACCAGAATATTGTACAGTAACCATGGTAATTTTTTTTTATTGATACATTTATCAATGCACTGTTGGTTTCTTGACTTTGCATGCATAATTACAACAATTTCAACAATAACTGTGTAATTATGATGTCTGCTTGTTAACCACTTATGCAGCTATCAGTCTTACTGTTTACCTTTTGACCTTTCATGCAAGATTTTAAATAAATTGGCGTCATATTTCTTTACTGTCAGTGATTTTATGACTTTTCTTGCCCGTTGTCACTATCCGTCATTCTTGCATTGCCAGTGTTTTAGGACTTTCTTGCACGTTGTCACTATTTGTTGTCAGTGCTTTAGGACTTTCTTGCACGGTACCCATATCAAAAGTCATTTCATTGTCAGTACTTTATGACTTCCTTGCCTTATAATTGAAACTTTTCTAACCATGATTTAATCACATGACTTTTTTGTCACTTTCTTTACTTACAAATGCACTTTCGCATTTGCTCATTCATGCATGACTGAAAAAGGAAAAGAACCAGTGGCATCATCAAGACACAAATTCTCATCTATTTGTGTCTTTGGTGGTTCTCGTCTGGGAAAGAATAATGAATTCATGACAACAGCCAATGACCTAGGTAAGGTGTTAGCAGCCAGAGGAATACAAATGATATATGGAGGAGGAATACACGGCTTAAAAGGATGTGTAGCTGCAGTTGTAATTATTGAAGGAGGTCGTGTATTAGGCATTGTCATAAAGGAGTTGGCTGATGATACACACAACACCTATGCCTATGGTATAGAGTTAAGGGTTTCAACCATGCATGAATAGTTCGGACATATGTTGTACTATGCTGAAGCCTTTATTGCATTACCTGGCGGCTGGATACCTTAGAGGGAATTGCCAGTGTAGCATTCTGGACCAAATTACCCTATCATAAAAAACTATTAGGATTGCTAAATATTAATGGCTTTTATGATGGTTTATTGTCCTTTTTAGATCATGTTGTGAAACAAGGCTTTATATCTCTGGAGGCTCATCGTGCCATCATAATAGATCTAAACGCCGATCACCTTATCAATCGGCTACAAATCAATGCGTTTCTACCTCAGATAATGGTGAAACAAGTGGCTTCGCAACCTCCCAGTGACAGTAAAAAGCGTAAAGCTGATACCATCCTTCGACTGTAACTATTATGTTTTCATGGTTTTGCTTTTACTTTTATTGTAAATAAAAGCCTATGCTTATCTGCAGATAGTAGTAGGATAGTGTTTAAGAAGGATGGTACAACTTATCGAGGTCATAATGTAAGGGATGGCTGTAGACACCCAATTTTGTCCGACCCACAATGTAAAACTTTAAATAATAAAACCCAATTTTTAAGGAAAATGCCCAAATAAAAATCACAAACCCAAAATTAAAACATAATCCAAAAATAAAAATAAAAATCAAATAAAAATAAAAACGAAATTCTAAAAATCAAATAAATTCAAAAATTCAGAAAAATCAAGATAATCCAAGATAAATCAGAAAAATCAAGATAATCCAAGAAAAATCAAGATAATCCAAGATAAATCAGAAAAATCAAGATAATCCAAAATAAATCAAAAAAAATCAAGATAATCCAAGAAAAATCAGAAAAAATCAAAAATAAATAAAAACTACAAAGATAATGGAGATATAAAAATCTGAAATAAGAGTTAGAATAAAGTTAGGAAATAGGAGTTAAAGTTGAGATCAAATTCTGAAAAAACTCAAACTGTAAAACTCACTTACGGCACACATGAAACTCTCCACGCAATCAGCCAAGATACCTGCATGCACGCAACTATTACTTCACTCCTTGCTCCCTATAAAACACCCTCATTGCGCTCACTCAGGGGGAGGAAAAAAGAAAGAAAAAACTCTCACTGCACTCACTCACTCACTCTCGCTCGCGGAAGGAACCAGAATTCCCGTCCATCTGCAACTCAGCCTTTCGCCACCCTTACTACGGAATCTTTACGGCACAAGGAGGCTCTCACTGCACTGTCATCCACGAAACGAAGCCCTCCAGCCCGGCTAGAAGAAACCTCTCACTGCACAGACGCAACCAGCCAAAAAGCAAAAAACTCACTGCTCTCTCTCTCGCCCCCCCACTCACGGTAACAACCAGAATCCCCTGCACTTCACTTGGCTCTTCACAGGACCAAGTCCGCTCACCCTCCAGCACTTTCGTCCAGCCATAGCAACGCCGGCACCCAACCTTGCTGCACCTTCCCGACAGCCCTTCGGACTTCAGCGACTTCCTGTTGTGCTCCTCGTTGCTCCGTTGAGTCTCGGACCATACCAGCGTTGCGGCGCCTCAGCTAACACGGTCGTTGTTCAACCACTATCACCGGTGTCCCTCGCCGTTGCTGGCTTCCCCTTCACCAGTTGAAAGCAAGTGTCGTTAGACGTTTAAGGCTTCAAGTCGGACGCCTCTTTCCCTGCTTCGACGAGGTAGTGTTCTTGACCGGAAGACCCAACCATTGTTCGCCCTTGCTGTCGTTGCAAAAAAGGGATACGGCTGGTTTCGTTTAAGAGGTATGATCGTCGAATACCCAAAGCTTGTTGCTGTGTTATAATATTGCTTGCATACCAGGTTGCACCGTTGGGTTCTTGTGTTAGTCTCGCTCAAGATTTTTGTTAGCATACGCTGAAAGGGCGCAAACTTGATATGGAGTTTGCACAGTTTGTTTTAGCTGCATGAGTATGGTTTACGGCCTAGGTGTGCATGAGAATTCGAGTCCTCTTGCTGCATGAGTATGGTTTACGGCCTTTTGCTGCATGAATATGTATTTTACGACCCTTTGCTGCATGAGTATGGTTTACGGCCTTTTGCTGCATGAGAGTTTAGTCTTAGTTACTTTTATGATGAGAATATGATAAAATGGGTGGTACGGTTTTGATATATCAATATGTATATGTTCTAGGTTTTTTTCTTTTCTTTTAGGAAAATTTTATTTTATTTAAAAAAAAAGAAAAATAAATTGTTTTCTTTTTAGATAAAATATGAGTAATACAAGCATTTCATTTTAAAACCCTGGACTGGAATAGGAAGGGGATATTTCTGAAAATATTTTTAAAACCCTAGACTGGAAATGGGAAGGGGATATTTCTTATAAAATATTTTTAAAACCCTGGACTGGAATAGGAAGGGGATATTTCTTGTAAAATATTTTTAAAACCCTGGACTGGAATAGGAAGGGGATATTTCTGAAATTATTTTTAAAACCCTGGACTGGAATAGGAAAGGGAATTTTTCCTTAAAATTATTTTATTTTCTAAAATCCCAATCCGGAATGGGCAGGGATTGTTTTCGAAATTCTTTTTCTAAACCAACATAAATTAATTCAAGATAAATTAATTAAATCATTTTTGGTACCGAAAGGGCGTTTAGGGTGCTAACACCTTCCCTAAAACGTAACCAATCCCCGAACCTAATCTCTGAAATGTAGACCATTTTTAAATTAGGTGTCCGATCTCACCTTTAAATAATTTAGATCGGTGGCGACTCCAAAACCAAAAATTTTTAGGGTCAACAGCTTGGCGACTCCACTGGGGACATCTAGAGGGTTAGGCCAATTTAAAAATGATCTTATTAATTTCTTGATTAATTTGTTGGTTTGATTTTTTCTATTTTTTTTTGTGGAGATGACGAAATTAAAAGGTACGCTTACTAGCTCTTAGTGTTTTGGCTGTTTAAATTTTGTACCTATTTATTTTTCTATATGTATATATTTGTATGTGATTCTTTTTGTAGGTTTGGGATATGTTTCCCCGCACACACTACCACTCTCACCGCACACACTAGAACAAAGGGGAGGTCATGACCCCTATGCCCGGGCCATATAGGATACCCTGTAGGTTAGAGGGGTGTAGTAAGGTTAGCCTTCGAGAGACCTTCGGTCTCCGCATGGGCGCCCGAAACACCCCACTCGAATTGATCATCTTAAGGACAATTTGGGGACCTAATGTAGGAAATATAGAACCTACTCTTACACTAATGATAGCCTTAGAGTTATCCCTTACGAGAGAGAGTGTTGGCCCAAGCCCATGAGAGTGAACAAAGACCTAGGACTTACCTGAAATTAGGCACATTGGGGAACATCTCCTTTATCTCATTGCATGTTTGTGATTATATTTTTAACATAATTCCTCTGTCATATACATTTTACTTCTATATGCATGAAGGTTTTAAGTTTAAGAATAAACAGGGGCAAAATATGGTTAGCTGTTTAAAGACTTCTAAAGTTCTTTCTTTGACAACATAATGTACAATAGGAGATAGTTTAGGAACTTGTTTAGGGAATGTAGACCCTTACCAACATGCATAGAAATAAATCACAAGAGGAACTTGCCCAGAATAACATGCATTCTTTGTTAACACCAATCACCTCTTTCCCTGAGTTTCCATTTTTGCATCATGCATGGCTTCCATTTTTTGCATCATGCATGGCATCCATTTTTGCATCCTGCATGGCATCACAATAGTCATATGTATAAATTCTCATTTGCACGCCAATAATTTATTTTCTTAAAATTCAAGAGGATTAAAAGGAAATCACGGCTCCTACAACGCGATCCCAATCAAAACTTATGGCAGAAAAAGGGCAAGAAAGGTCTGTTGAAGAACTACATGCAGAAATTGGGAGTCTCAAAGCACAATTGGCTCGACTAACTGAGTTACTCATGTCCAAGGAGAATATGCAAAATGAGTTCCCGCAGGGCCTAGCAGCCCAACAACCGCAAAACCAAGCAAACCCCAATCAGCCATATATTGTAGAAACAGAAGCGAGCTTTGCCTCAGATTTTGATGAGTTAGAAGAGCAAGAAAACTTGAGAAAATCAGCAGAAGAAGCATTGATTCGAGAGAAATATGAGCTGCTTGAAGTTAGGATGAGGAAAATATAGGGGTTCACTGATGAAGATGTTCTAGATGTTCATGAGATCGGATTGGTACCTAATGTTGTTATACCCCCGAAATTCAAGGTACCAGAGTTCAAGAAGTACGATGGAACATCTTGTCCTAGGGCACACATCTTTATGTACATCAGAAAAATGGCAGCTTATGCTGACAATGAGAAACTACTGATCCATATCTTTCAAGAGAGTTTGGTTGATGGGGCTGCTGAATGGTACATGAGCCTTGATCGTTACTCTATCCGTACATGGAAAGATCTGGCAGAAGCTTTCATGAGGCATTACAAGTATAATAGGAACGTGGCCCCTGACAGGTTCCAAATTCAGAATATGGCAAAAGAGAATAATGAATCCTTCAAGGCCTATGCCCAACGATGGAGAGATGTGGCAATAAGGGTACAACCACCTCTTTCTGATAAGGAGATGGTTACCATATTCATGAGCACTTTGACATACCCCTTTTATGAGAAAATGGTGGGATTTGCTAACATGAGCTTTGCAGACTTAATAGAAACTGGTGAGAGAATCGAAAGAGGAATAAAAGCTGGTAAGATGGGGAGATCCTTGGAAGGCAATACATCACAGAAGAAGCCTCAATTTAGTAGTAAAATAAACGAGGATGTTCATTCTATAAATTACCACAATAAGGGAAAAGGCAAAGATTTTGATAAAAATCAACATACATGCCAAGTCTCTTATGCACCAGTAAAGAGTGTTACTATACCGCGGGCTACCTATACTGCATCACCCTATCAAAACAAGTCACAGTCGGTGCTATCTTCGCAGCAAGTGCATCCAGTGCAACCTCAACCTAAGCCTCAAACTCAGTTTAACCGTGAAAGACAGCAAAATGATCAGAGGTACCAGAAATTTGACCCTATCCCTATACCGTATTCACAGTTACTACTGCAGCTACTGCAGAATAACTGATGGCATTAAGCCCTATCCGTCCACGCCAACCTCCATATCCTGCATGGTATGATGAGAAGCTTACATGTGATTACCATGCAGGGGCAAAAGGGCATACGGTAGACAATTGCACTGCTTTCAAGAAGAAAGTGCAAGACCTGATTGATACTAAGTGGTTGGCATTAGATCAAGTAGCTCCAACACTAAATATCCATGGTAATCTTTTGCTTGCTCATGACAATTAAAATGTTAACAACCACTAGAATGGCATGTGCAAAACCAATTGATTTGGGATATTGAGTTCGTTCTCATACCATTTACTACAAGTTAGATTATTTCTTTTATTTCGCATCTTTACCTTATGGCACCTGCTAATGGCTCTGCCCAAGGCCTTAGCAAGGATTTTGTATGGGCACACTTCTTAATTCAATAAAATACTTAGTATGATGAATGCATTACTTTTCATCCAAATTACTTTTGCCTAAATCAACACTGGGGCAATTGGTTTATCCCAGATATTGACGCTCATAAGCATTAAAATGAAGGGCGGTTTTCCTAATTTTATTCTTGATAAATCTAATTGTCGATGATAAAATAGGTTTGCTTGAATACTCAATTCTTTTTGATGACGAAGTGTCTTCTAATTAAAAGAGGGCCTATGGTGAGGATGCACTTATAGTGAGGAAACAGATACCCTAGAACTTGTCTAAATGCCTCTCAAAGCTATTTGTTGGATATCACATCACTCAAGAAATGACCTAGGCTATCTTTGGATAGTTTGAGCCTTTCAAGCTAAACCCCAATATCTGAATTCCCGTAGTCACCCATTCGAGCCTGTAAAAGGATAGCAAGATCCTTTATTCGATTTCTTTCCTTTGACCTACACCAACTTTAACCTTTCAATCAGAAATCATTACTCTACTCAAAAGGAGAGCTAAAAGGAGCATCTCTGCTATCATAGAAGAAAAATGCTATGAATTATAATCTAAGGCTCAGGTGAACAAATAAGCAGTATCCTTCCAAACTAAGTGAAAAAGCACAAAAAGAAAAATGAAAAAGAAGAAGAAATGTTGAGAAGAAATGAAAAAGGAAGAATATTAGGCCAAAAAAAAAAGAGAAAAGGCCAACAGAAAGAAAGAAAAGAGAAAAAGGAACAGACTTCACCTTGAGTCAACAAAGTTATCCAAAAAGGAAAAGCAAAAGTGAGACATCACGTGCTCAAACACCTCACACTCTCCTTTTTTGATAAATCCTTATCTTTTTCATTCTTACCCATTACCTAAGCCCAATATTATAAGCTGAGTAAAGCCCTAGTGATCTTGATTAGCATGGTAAACTAACTGAAGTGGAGAGAGGCATGAAAACAAGCCTATGGGGTATCTATGAGTGTCAACACATGAGTGTAAACACTTAAAAGTGATTCAGGAGTGCAAATACTTGAGAGAGATTAGAGTGAGCACTTTACAGAACACTTTGATTCTGGAGAATTGAGTAATTATTATGTGCATTCCCTTGAGGCATAACTTGGATAATAAAAGAAGATGAATTAAGGAACACCTTTTCAACATTATTTTGCTTATGAGCAATCAAAATTTAAACTGGGGCAATCAAGGGTAAAACCCATATCCAAATGACTTACCTTTAAAGAAGGGGAAGATTAAGAGAAAGGTTACGAAGGGATTCTAGGCCATCAAAAGGAATCGAACCTAACCCCCAAAGGTATTACCCCCATAGTTTTCAATACTTTGATATGCCCAAACTGGGGCAATCGGTCGTTGACCCACCTGTTGATCTCTCCTTTAAAGAGTTTCTATTCTTTATACCATAAACCATCCTCATTTCTCAAAATGCATTCTCATGCAAAGCAAGAAGTGTGCCACTAAGGATGTAAGAGGTGCTACTCGAAAGGGCAAGACATGGATTAATTGGCAAAATTCTGTTGGTGAATGAAGAATAGTTTTAAGCAATGATTTCCAAACATGTTGAATAAGTCATACCCTTAATTTCTTTTAGAAGAGAAGGAAGTAGGGTATGCAAAAAGAGGTTCAGCTCAAATATGCAAACAGAGGCAATAGAGCAAACACTCAAAAGGTGCTACATGTCTCGAATGTTGGTCTGTATGTGCTTGCCTTAAGTCTTCCCATAAGTTCATGACTGGGAAAGCAAGTTGGACCTGTGAAAATTCCTAATTAATAATTTGATGAAACATTGAATCATTAAGCATTATTTCATCATGAGCATGCATCTGAATCCCTATGTGTACATAAATTTAATTTAGAATATTCCTAGAACAGTTTACTCTAGGTTATTTCTTTTGGATAGTTTACCCATAAACTTATAATAGGTATCACTATATCTCATTCAGTAGATCAATCTAGAATTTTTAACTTGGAATGGGTTTCTCTAGGTTGTTTACTTCTTTATTCCCAAGGGTGGGTCAAGTACCCTTCACATCCCCAAGGGTGGATCTAGTACCTTTCAATGTCCTCGTTGGGTGGACAGTTACCCTTCACATCCCCAAAGGTGGACCAGATAACCCTTCAACATCTCCAAGGGTGGATTTGGTACCCTTCACATCCCCGAGTGTGGATCAAGTACCCTTCACATCATAATTATTTCCGGCCAAAATAATGTCTCTCAACCTTTGCTCATGTCATTTTAGATCAAGTAATTTTGCATTATCAAGCATGCTATTTTCAAGTCAAGCCTTCTACATCTAGCATGTCATTTAAGTCTTTCACATGACAAATGTACTTTCATGCTCAAGCATCTTCATGCCAAAGCTCTAGTAATCCCATTTTGGAGGTCAAGCCTCCTTACGTGCTAAGCCCTGTCAAGCAGGTTCGCACACCAAATCCTACCTAACAGGTCGCATGCCAAGCTCTGTCAAGCAGATACGCATGTAGTAATCCCATTTTTGAGGTCAAGCCTCCTTACGTGCTAAACCCTGTCAAGCAGGTCCGCACGCCAAATCCTGCCCAGCAGGTCGCATGCCAAGCTCTGTCAGGCAGATACACATGTAGTAATCCCATTTTGTAGGTCAAGCCTCCTTACGTGCTAAGCCCTGTCAAGCAGGTTCGCACACCAAATCCTGCCCAGCAGGTCGCATGTCAAGCAGATACGCATGTAGTAATCCCATTTTTGAGGTCAAGCCTCCTTACGTGCTAAACCCTGTCAAGCAGGTCCGCACGCCAAATCCTGCCCAGCAGGTCGCATGCCAAGCTCTGTCAAGCAGATACGCATGTAGTAATCCCATTTTGTAGGTCAAGCCTCCTTACGTGCCAAGCCCTGTCAAGCAGGTTCGCACGCTAAATCCTGCCCAACAGGTCGCATGCCATGCTCTGTCAAGCAGATACGCATGTTGTAATCCCATTTTGGAGGTCAAGCCTCCTTACGTGCCAAGCCCTGTCAAGCAGGTTTGCACGCCAAATCCTGCCAAGCAGGTCGCATGCCGAGCTCTGTCAAGCAGATACGCATGTTGTAATCCCATTTTGGAGGTCAAGCCTCCTTACGTGCCAAGCCCTGTCAAGCAGGTTCACACGCCAAATCCTGCCCAGCAGGTCGCATGCCAAGCTCTGTCAAGCAGATACGCATGTTGTAATCCCATTTTGGAGGTCAAGCCTCCTTACGTGCCAAGCCCTGTCAAGCAGGTTCGCACGCCAAATCCTGCACAGCAGGTTGCATGCCAAGATCTGTCAAGCAGATACGCATGTTGTAATCCCATTTTGGAGGTCAAGCCTCCTTACGTGCCAAGCCCTGTCAAGCAGGTTCGCACGCCAAATCCTGCCCAGCAGGTCGCATGCCAAGCTCTGTCAAGCAGATACGCATGTTGTAATCCCATTTTGGAGGTCAAGTCTCCTTACGTGCTAAGCCCTGTCAAGCAGGTACGCACGCGAAATCCTGCCCAGCAGGTCGCATGCCGAGCTCTGTCAAGCAGATACGCATGTCAGCAATCTCATTTGGAGATTAAACCCGTTCGCATGCAAAACCCTGTCAAACAGGGATGCATGTCGAGTAGGCCATTTCGGGACAAGCTGAAGTCGAGCTTCACTCGTCTCCTCTTTTATTACTTGTGCCAGAGTCAAGCATCATTTGACTCAAACCCTCTAGACTTGGGTGAGCAAGGAAATCCCAGGTCAATTTTAAATAGATTCACAATCCTCATGCATGGGGTGAAATCAATCGTCGGCCAAAATAGTGTCTTTCAACCTCTGCTCATCTCCTAATACTTAGAAGACAAGCAGAGGGGGGCAATCTGTAGACACCCAATTTTGTCCGACCCACAATGTAAAACTTTAAATAATAAAACCCAATTTTTAAGGAAAATGCCCAAATAAAAATCACAAACCCAAAATTAAAACATAATCCAAAAATAAAAATAAAAATCAAATAAAAATAAAAACGAAATTCTAAAAATCAAATAAATTCAAAAATTCAGAAAAATCAAGATAATCCAAGATAAATCAGAAAAATCAAGATAATCCAAGAAAAATCAAGATAATCCAAGATAAATCAGAAAAATCAAGATAATCCAAAATAAATCAAAAAAAATCAAGATAATCCAAGAAAAATCAGAAAAAATCAAAAATAAATAAAAACTACAAAGATAATGGAGATATAAAAATCTGAAATAAGAGTTAGAATAAAGTTAGGAAATAGGAGTTAAAGTTGAGATCAAATTCTGAAAAAACTCAAACTGTAAAACTCACTTACGGCACACATGAAACTCTCCACGCAATCAGCCAAGATACCTGCATGCACGCAACTATTACTTCACTCCTTGCTCCCTATAAAACACCCTCATTGCGCTCACTCAGGGGGAGGAAAAAAGAAAGAAAAAACTCTCACTGCACTCACTCACTCACTCTCGCTCGCGGAAGGAACCAGAATTCCCGTCCATCTGCAACTCAGCCTTTCGCCACCCTTACTACGGAATCTTTACGGCACAAGGAGGCTCTCACTGCACTGTCATCCACGAAACGAAGCCCTCCAGCCCGGCTAGAAGAAACCTCTCACTGCACAGACGCAACCAGCCAAAAAGCAAAAAACTCACTGCTCTCTCTCTCGCCCCCCCACTCACGGTAACAACCAGAATCCCCTGCACTTCACTTGGCTCTTCACAGGACCAAGTCCGCTCACCCTCCAGCACTTTCGTCCAGCCATAGCAACGCCGGCACCCAACCTTGCTGCACCTTCCCGACAGCCCTTCGGACTTCAGCGACTTCCTGTTGTGCTCCTCGTTGCTCCGTTGAGTCTCGGACCATACCAGCGTTGCGGCGCCTCAGCTAACACGGTCGTTGTTCAACCACTATCACCGGTGTCCCTCGCCGTTGCTGGCTTCCCCTTCACCAGTTGAAAGCAAGTGTCGTTAGACGTTTAAGGCTTCAAGTCGGACGCCTCTTTCCCTGCTTCGACGAGGTAGTGTTCTTGACCGGAAGACCCAACCATTGTTCGCCCTTGCTGTCGTTGCAAAAAAGGGATACGGCTGGTTTCGTTTAAGAGGTATGATCGTCGAATACCCAAAGCTTGTTGCTGTGTTATAATATTGCTTGCATACCAGGTTGCACCGTTGGGTTCTTGTGTTAGTCTCGCTCAAGATTTTTGTTAGCATACGCTGAAAGGGCGCAAACTTGATATGGAGTTTGCACAGTTTGTTTTAGCTGCATGAGTATGGTTTACGGCCTAGGTGTGCATGAGAATTCGAGTCCTCTTGCTGCATGAGTATGGTTTACGGCCTTTTGCTGCATGAATATGTATTTTACGGCCCTTTGCTGCATGAGTATGGTTTACGGCCTTTTGCTGCATGAGAGTTTAGTCTTAGTTACTTTTATGATGAGAATATGATAAAATGGGTGGTACGGTTTTGATATATCAATATGTATATGTTCTAGGTTTTTTTCTTTTCTTTTAGGAAAATTTTATTTTATTTAAAAAAAAAGAAAAATAAATTGTTTTCTTTTTAGATAAAATATGGGTAATACAAGCATTTCATTTTAAAACCCTGGACTGGAATAGGAAGGGGATATTTCTGAAAATATTTTTAAAACCCTAGACTGGAATAGGAAGGGGATATTTCTTATAAAATATTTTTAAAACCCTGGACTGGAATAGGAAGGGGATATTTCTTGTAAAATATTTTTAAAACCCTGGACTGGAATAGGAAGGGGATATTTCTGAAATTATTTTTAAAACCCTGGACTGGAATAGGAAAGGGAATTTTTCCTTAAAATTATTTTATTTTCTAAAATCCCAATCCGGAATGGGCAGGGATTGTTTTCGAAATTCTTTTTCTAAACCAACATAAATTAATTCAAGATAAATTAATTAAATCATTTTTGGTACCGAAAGGGCGTTTAGGGTGCTAACACCTTCCCTAAAACGTAACCAATCCCCGAACCTAATCTCTGAAATGTAGACCATTTTTAAATTAGGTGTCCGATCTCACCTTTAAATAATTTAGATCGGTGGCGACTCCAAAACCAAAAATTTTTAGGGTCAACAATGGCAGAGTAAAGAGTAATTGTTACTCTTGATACGCATCCCTATGACTTATCAGTAAAATCATATGCACCTCTTTTGTCATCAACATCATTTAGTTCAGGAACTAAGAAGTTGGAGATACTAATCGTTTGAAAAGCTACATAACATGCTATATCATAATTGGAGACAACTAGTTATTCCATATGATATGTCTTACCAATGTAAAACAAATCTTTTCAAAACATGAGCCTAGTAACAAATAAAACTGTTTGTGGGCTAAGTTTTACTCAATTAGGTTCATGCATCTTTATGATAAAACTAGTAAATTATTTCTATTTCATAAATCCTGTGGGTAATTATGAAAAGGATAATTTACCATCCCATCCTGATTACACATAAACAATATGATAACATTCATGTAGGATAATGATTATCATATCACATACATCAATTATAATTCTATGTCATTACTATACGTGATTTATTTCATAATGTGTTATTTTAGAATAATTAAAGCTGTTGTGGCAAAACTCCAATTAAACTAAAGTTTACACTAATCACATGACATTTTAAAAGGGCTTAATGCTTGTAAAAACAAGCTTGCATAATGGAAATTCAATTAATCAACTTATCAAAATTGTGACTAATTAAATTATATGTCATTACTATACGTGATTTATTTTTTAATGTGTGATGTTAGAATAATTAAAGTTGCTGTGACAAAATTCTAATTAAACTAAAATTACACTAATCACATGACATTTAAAAGGGCTTAATGCTTGCAAAAATAAGCTTACATAATGAAAATTTAAACAATTAATTAATTAACTTTTGTGACTAATTAATTAAAAATTTTCTCAAAACAAATATGCCTTAATATTCTAAAATAAATCATAAATATTGCGTATGCAGTATTATAAATTTTGGACAAAATAAATCATTAAAAAATATTAATTTCCAATTAAAATTAGATTTTTACAAAATTTTGTCCAAATAAAAATTATTTTATTAATATGCAAAACATCCAATATTAAATTTTGATGATAGTAGGCTAAATTCTAAATGGGCCATGTCAAAAAGCCCAAAATAAAGCCCAAAATTGGAAATTCTTCTTTTTTTTTTTAGAACAAGGCCAAAAATTGGACAGGCCAAACAGTAGCACAGACAGGCCCAAACAGTAACACAAACAAGCCAAACAGTAGCATAGACAGGTCCAAATAGTAACATAAACAGGCTAAACAGTAACATAGACAGGCCCAAACAGTAACACAAACAGGCCAAATAGTAGCACAGACAGGCCCAAATAGGAAGCCCAGCTGCCGTTTTTTTTTTTTATTTTTGTCCAGTCAAAACGACTCGTCGTTTATCGGAGGTGATTAAAACGACTTGTCGTTTACGTCGTCTTCAACCTCCAGCCGGGTTGTCCGACCCGACCTGATCCGCGTCGGACCCGCCAAGAAATCCGATGGTTTCTGGCGATTTCAGACGTATTTTTTGACGTTTCAAAAGCCTAAACTCATCAAAATTTCATGAGGAATCCATTTATGCAATCAAAACATGGAAAAATCAAGTGCATGAAGCAACCCGATGGTATGAAGATTGCAAAATTTTTCGGCAAAAAAAACACAAAGGCAGAGGCTGTATGAGGCTCTGATACCAACTGTTAGACTATATAGGATATCTAGAACATATAATGATATCCAAAATAAAGTAAATGCGGAAAAAAATTGACCTTCAGCCATTGCAACTCTTGAAGTCGAAAATCGCCTACGGGATGCTTCTAGCTCAGGTTTTCTCACTCAATGATGGTGTAATGAAGTATTTTAAGCTTCTGGATATTGAGAAACTGAGTTAGGGACCCCGTATATATAGTGCTCAGGATTGTTGCAATATCTTTTCATCAAAGATGGCAAAGTCGATTCCAAATAGTCATAAAAACTTCAGAAATGGACCAAACTTTGATTTTCAACATTTGCGGCATGTCGACATGGTGAGTTTCAACATTTACATCATGTCGGTATAAATTAGCAACAGTGATGTTCTGCCGACATGTTAAAAATTTTACACTGTCGACATGTTGAAAATTTTACAGCATCCGTCATATATTCAAAGAAAATAACCCATCACCATTATCTAACCAAAAAACAAATGATACTTGCACCTACAAAAATAGATTTTTAGAGGAGGGAGAAGGAAGAAATTGACAGCATTTATAAGAATATGCAGAGTGTGTGCAAAAATTTTAGATGCAAATATGATCCAACATTCATTATATCACAACCACCACTAACGAGAACGACAAAGAGAAACTTTAACCACTGTCTTCTTAAGCATATCATTTTTTTTTTAATAAAATTCAGGGTATTTCATAATTGATAGTCAAAAATTAATCTCTTTTGAGACAGAAAGATCACCAAAATAAATATAATCTCTTTCAATAAAATTTTTTTATATACATGACCTGAATCAAATAAAGAATAATATGTTTTAAGGATTCAATAATTTGCCAATTATGCCGAACCTTGTTGGTATATCATTTTTATTGTTTATAACAATGTTCGGTCTCATTCTAACCGGTCTCTTGTTCATGAAAATATCCTAAATAACTGTGGTGATTGTTTATTAAAAATGCAAATCTACTTGACTTATGTAAAACGGGTGGAACGAAAGTAAACTGGGCCAAATTAGACTAAAACATTAGCATATTAACATCAAATTTTAATATGCTGCTTCAAAAGTTTAAATACTGAAGTGTTGGACCTATATATTTATTACATGGCAGGGACTGGGAGTTTGTCCTGAAGCACATCAACAGGAAGGCGAATATGGCAGCAGATTACATTGCTACTAAGATGTCTGATAGAGTCTTAAGTTTGCATGTTTTTTCTAATCCTCCTATGGGTTTCTCTTCCTTTCTTGATGTTGATAGACTGAATGAGGCCAGTCCTCTGAGTTAGTGTTGTTTTTATTTTCAGTTGCACGAAAAAAAAATTGTACAATCACATTGCCAATCTATAAAGAGTCCAAATTGCAACCAAAAAAAAAAAATTGGTTTCAAAATCAGGCATAATGGCATCAATTTATACCTCAACCACAATTACCTATTTAACAGCAACATAAAATATACAAGCCAAACATCATAATATTCAGGGAAAAAACTCATATCACAAGAAAAGAAAAAGCGGGAGAAAAGAAAACGTATGCAACCAGGTCAACTAAGCATCAGAAATAGGGGTAAAAATTAGTTGATTTCAAGTATTTATCTCTGATTTTGCTTAATTAAGTTTGGTTCAAGTCATCGCTTGACTCATATTTATAATGTGAGTTAATTGTTTTAGTTTAAGCTTGACTTTATAGCTTACCTACTTGAACAATAAAATCTAAATGAGCTATGTATAGCTTGTTACGAGATCAACTTATTTATATCAAAATTAATTTAATAGACTAAAATACTTGAATGATCAAATATAACATTTAAAGCTCAGGAAAAGGTCAAGTAATATACAAACTTGCCATATCACAAATTTACCCAATTTCTTTGAATGTTTTTAGTTATTGGAAAGAAAATTTGTTGGGACCTAAGCTTAGCTCATGTGGTAAAACTACTTTGTCACCCCTCCCTCCAAGTTCGATTTTAATATTATAACTTTTTCAGTAATCCAAAAAAAAGAAAGAAAAATCCTTTGACTTTTGTGAAAACTTATCATATATATATAATTAATTTTAAAATAGAAGTAAATCATTTAATTGTTTTAGAAATTTATTAAATATTAAATTATGTATATATTATAATTAACTTATACTAATATTATAATATATAATCAAATGAATCAAACACCTTTTAGCTTAAACTTGAATTTATATTTGAAATGAGCCAAAAAATTTAACTCATGTATCGCTCATTTAGTTCAATGAACCAATTATTGAATTGAATTGTGATTTGGTTTAACTCATTTCTACCCTTACTTGTTAAATTTCTTTTTCTTTTTAAGTGCAAATGCGATAGTGAGAATTTTATCATTAATCATTGTATAATACTATCTAAATTCTTTATCACTAAACTACACCTAATTATCGATGGTTTGCCACATGCTGATGTAGAGAAAATAAAGACATAAAAGTTGAAATATAAAATTAAAAGTGATATAAAAGTTTAAACAATTAAAATTATTGACCAATAAAATTAAAAGGTACCTCTTTTAATTTCAAGCATTAGAAGGCTTGATGTCAAGGTTCAATTACTTTGATCCCGTTATTGTTTTTTTTTCTTGTATTTTAACATATTAACCATTATTAAAATTGAAATGAGAGAACTAACAAAGTTTGGCAAAGTTGACAAATAATTAATCCCTTAAGTATGTTGTTTTGAATTTGATTTAAATCGTGTGTCTAGAAAAAATTTTATTAGAAGAGACTATACTCGTTTCGGTGATCTCTCTATTTCGAAAGGATTAGTCTCCAACTGTCAATCAGAAAATACTCTGGGTTTCACTCAAAAAAATAAATAAATAAAATGAGAGAAACTTGGTGGTTCAATAATGATATATTTTTGTTTTTCTTTAATCCTAGCTAAGTATTAAAAGACTTGATCACCCCAGTTCTCTTTTTATTTTGAAAAAATAATTATTTCTATTCATTCATAAAAATGATAAATAGGGCAGTATTACAATAATAAACTCTAAGTTCTCAAATAAAACAATTAACTCATCATAAAAAAAATTCAATAGCATCTTTCCAACAATGAAAGGATAACACATAAAATGGCATATTCAGAAACTTACAAAATATATAAAAACTCTTTGAAATGCTTTCCAGCCAATTAATTGGATAGCTTCACATCGTCACTGACTTTTTGATTAAACACCATCTTATTTTCAGACTTTCAAATTTTCCAAGAAATAAAAAATATCAACATAAAAGTTCATTTGCATCCCCACCATTAATATAAACAGCATATAATTATATCTATTATAGTTAAGCAGAAATATTAAAACGTACACAGAGAGCAGAGAGGTATCTGATTAAGATGGGAAGCCTGTGTGCCATGCTGTAGAGCATCAACTTTGGTCCCAAACCTTGAATAAAGGGTCGTATTCATTATTTTACAAGTACATGAATTCTGAAGGTAGAACAAAATTTAGTATTTAATTATTCATAAATTTATTATAATTATAAAGTACAATGATTGTAACATTTGAAGGTGTCAACCTGTTAGACTTATGCTGTCACCCAAATTAATTATATAGTATTTGTCAAGTAGCGATTAGTATATTAATATGAAAAAATTAGAGGAGTCAACTTTGTGATAGTGATGATAGCCAATGTAATGGGTGCATGAATTAGCAGCCACCTCTTTGTTTCGTGAAAAGATCGATTCATTAATTGGTTTATGTTATACTGCCAACTGGCCATTACTTCTTAACCACATCCTCAATCAATTTCCTTTGAATACCGAGAAATAGAGAGGGGAAACGTATTCGGTACAAGTAGCAGAATATATATATATATATATATATATATATATATTAATCTTATGTGAAAGTAATTAACTAAGGAAAATACTTATTCTTAAAAAAATTTTATGCATTGAATTGTCGAAGAAGAATAATTTTAGTGAAACATTCTAATTTTAGTACAGAATTCTCATACTATCATTCGTAATTATTAATGTGTGATTGAATCTCACGTAAATAATTATGAATGAAGGTGTGAGAATTTTGTATCAAAATTAGGATATAAAAATTAAGTAACGCTTGTCAAAATGGAGAAGAGCTAATCGGTAGTGTTCGTGACACTGCTATTTTACCAGGATGTGCAACAACTATTCATAGGTCTTCAACAGAACGAAAAGTAGGGCTGCAAACGAGTTGGGTCAGATTGAATACTAGTTAATTCAAGTTTAATTTGTTTATTATATAAGCTTGTTAAGCTCATTTTATTATTTACACAGGTCTTAAATTTATTTACACTTGACTTGTTTAATGAATGAACTTCTCAAACTTGCCTATAAATACTCATTTAAATTAAATACTATTTTTAAGTATAAAATCAAGTTTAAATAAATTAATTCAAAATTCAAATAAATTTACTTTATCTTTGTCAAAATTAAATAATATTAAATGTGTTATTATTTCAAAATATCTTTTATTATATAACAGATGAGTTAATTTATAAAATAATATATATGAATTATTTATTTTTATTATTTTATTTATGAATGAGCTATTTGTGAGTTTACAAGTTGAATATCAAATATTTTAAACTCAACTTGTTTAATGTTTAAACTTATTTATCATATAATATATACATAAATTTAAATCAAGGTTCAAATGATTCATCAATAATTTATTTTATTCATACTCCAATCGAAAAGTATGGGAGCAAAGCTCTAATGTTCAACTATACCAAATGAAAGAGAAATTATATTTAGTATTATCCAGATAAAAGATCGATAGCACTTAATTATGAGATTATTAAAATTACCTCATGGCTGGTTTTGCACTGTCATTGACGTGGCAAATGTCAAGGTTCACTGTCCCACAATATCCACTGAACCCTCATAGTTCGCCCTGAACTGCGAGACACGTGGCAGATCCCCACGTACAGTTGTAATAATAAAAGAGCTAGGCGTGACCTTGATGCATAGGATATTTGATTAACTAAGGGAGCAATGTACTTGCTTAAGTCAAATGATTAACTAAACCACAGACCAAATGCGTTACATCTTTTCTAACATCACAAAAATGATTTCATAAAAAGAAACTGACACAAACCGACAATTCAGAAATGGCGGTTGTGGGAGATTCCGAGAGCTTGGCTTAACCGACCTTTTGGCAACCAGATAATCTAAAACCTAAGTAAGATTGAAATATTATAATGTCCGAAAGAGAGAGATCTAATATTTTTGGAGCATCGGAATTAAAATAAGGTTGGTAATCGAACTTGATTTAGTAGAAGAGACAGTTCAAGATTAGCATAACAGTTAAGATTCTTGGGGGCCGACCTTTTTGGGATCTGGGGAATGACAGCCCACATACAGAACGCAAATAGTCGGCGCTCTCTCTGTAACGAAACTGGATCAATTCATCTTTACACCAATTATTGAGTTGTTTTAGTTCTTTATAATCCAATCAGATTCCCCTCATAACCAATTCATCATAATTACACTTATCTGTCCATGCTACCATAAATTATTGACAAAATTCCACTTGATCACTGTATTTTAAATTAAGAAATTAAATTTTTTTCTAAATAAAAATTGAATCGACTTCTGTTTATTTAATTTTCATACTTACATTTAATAAATTGTGTCAAATTATAAACTAATATATAGTTTATTAGGCGCACTAGATTTCAGTTTTCATTTGAAGAATGGCACTAACATTATCCTTTGACTGCCAACCAAGCAAGGAAAAGCTCTGCTCGCGCAAACCTAAGTACAAAAACGACATGAAATATGAAAGATTATTAAATATATTAAATTATTTAAAAAGATTTACAAAATAAAAATGGATTGCTTCTGTTGAAATAGCAGGACCGCGAGCTCAAAGCATGGATCATATGAGATTAGAATGGATTGTTTAAAAGCATATAGTATGATATTATAAATGGGGAGTGTTTGTATGATTTACGCAAAATTTAGACAGAGCTAAAAAAACAGTATAAGTGGATACTATGTGATATTTTGGGAGTGTATATAGAAGGACAAATCGGATCGGTATATATCGCATTGTGTGTTTCGAGGGCTGACCGCGTGGCAATGAGAGACGATTATAGGGTCATGCAGATACTGCTGTGATTTTAAGCAAAATATCTGAGATTTTTAGCAATCTCCAAATTGCTGGCCATTTTTCTTTATTGTTTTTTTTTTCTCCCTCTTTTCGCATGTCCTACAAGTGCCCAAACCGGAGGAAATCTCAGCGTCTAGTGCTCCCATGGTCACAAATAGGCATTTGATCCCCTCGTCCCACGTGTCCGCTGGGTTTGCTAGCCAACTAGACGTTTCGTTTCCACATGTCAACTGTTCAACGAAATCAACCATAAATTATAAAATGACAGTTGACAGATTCACTGGCCATATGATATTTAAGAGTATCTCACAACTTGTACTAGAAATATATGCCTTTTATACCACTAATAATATATCTACATAATATATTAAAAAAATAATATATATATATCCTTTTACATATAAATTATATATTTTTATATTTTTTATCTTTTTAAAATTTTTATTTTTCCACGTTTTCAATTTATGCATATAATTTTTTTATAATATCTAAATAATGATACCCTATTTACGTACACACAAAATAATACGCTCTTTATTTTATTAATTTGATTAAGTTGGCATCAATTTGTCCCACTTTGTATGACTCCCTTAAACTTGTGTCTATCCCCTAACAAGGTCTTTTTTTATTTGGTAAATAATCCCCTGACATGGTCTGAATAATCCAAAAATTAACAACCTCCTTTGAAGAAGGAGATATATGCTTTTACAACGGACAAATTAAAAAAAAAAAGACAAATAAATTAATGTAGCAATCATGATTTTTGACAGGAATTGAATTTAGAATTTTTTTTAATCACCAGTTGTACTATATATGTTACATGAAAAAAGATTGTATTGAACAAGCAATTTTGGTATCATTGACGATTATGAATTTTGAATTATTTTATATTTGGACTCTTAATCTAGGCATGCATTTTAAGTGATTTAATTTGTTGTATCCGGATCCCCTAATTTAAAATAGGATGGGCATTAAAGAGAAACCATGTACAGCGCAAAACTATGATTAGAGTGATACATTAGAACAAAATTTGATGTAATTTCCACGGCAGAGACATAGATCTCTATATAATAATATGTTTATATGGAATTAATTGATGTGATTTTTATATAGAAAAAGAAATTGAACATCTGCGTAGCTCACCTTACTCATTGACATAGGATATAGAATGGCGAAATCCAATCCATCTTACTTATTTTAATTTTTTAATTTTTTAGAAAAATAATTAATTTTTTAATTTTTAAATAAAATAAATTTAATTTTTTTATAATTATAATTAAAATAATTTAATCTCTTTATAAATATAATTAAAATAATTTAATTTTTTATAAATATAATTAAAATAATATTTATTTTTAATATAATATAATTAGTTAACGATGACTTAACCTTATTATAAAAATTTTAACATCTACCTTTTTACATAAAATTATTTATTTTTATATTAAATTTTAAACTTTAATTTTATATATTTTTTTAATTTTTTAATTAAAAATATATAATAAATCATATTATAATAAAAATGTTAAATATAAATAACTATTAATAAGATATATTATATTAAAAAAATTTAATAAATAAAAAATAAAAATAATTTATTATAATTATAAAAAAATTAAATTTATCTCATATAAAAATTAAAAAAAATTAAATTATTTTTAAAAAAATTAAAAAATAAAAAATATTCATCTTTAACCCATCAATAATACATATTTTTAAATAAATTATGCGCGCAATCGGCGATTCCCACCTAAGCGCAATCAAAGTGCATGAATCACCCTCTCCCCCCCTTCCGCCCCTATAAATACGCAGCACCCCATCCCCCTTATCCTCGCCTCACTCCCCCACACGCCAAACGTCAGCAAGTGACCGAGAGAGACACGCAGACAGAGAGAGAGAGGGAGGGCAAAACTTGTGAAGAGGTGAGTGAACAAAGGAGAAAGAATTACACCCCAATTTCACTATCCTAAACCAGAAAATTAAAAAAAAAAACAAAAACAAAAATGCCTTCCACTACGCCAATCCTTCTCTCTAAGTGCACAGTCTTCCCTGACCAGAAGTCCACTCTCGGAGACCTTAAGCTCTCCGTCTCCGACCTACCCATGCTTTCTTGCTATTACATTCAAAAGGGTTGCCTCTTCACTCGCTCTTCTATCGCTTTTCCCTATCTCATCTCTCTCCTCAAAAGCGCTCTCTCCCGCACTCTTTCTCTTTTCCCTCCTCTCGCTGGCCGCTTGGTGACCGATTCTGATGGCTACGTTTACATCACCTGCAACGACGCCGGCGTTGATTTCCTATACGCCAATGCCATTGGAATCTTCATCCGCGACCTCTTGGCCCCACCTGATGTTTCCGAATCCTTCAAGGAATTTTTCACCTTTGACAGGAAGGTCAGTTACAGCGGCCATTTCAGCCCACTTATGGCTGTTCAGGTCACCGAGCTGGCCGACGGCGTCTTTATCGGCTGCACCGTGAACCACGCCGTCGTTGACGGCACTTCCTTCTGGAATTTCTTCAATACATTCGCCGAAGCGTGTAGAGGAGAAGAGAATATGTCGAAGGTTCCTGACTTTAGGCGGGAGTCCGTTCTGATCTCGAAAGCAGTGCTCCGGTTGCCGGAAGGTGGGCCCAAGGTCACGTTCAACCCCGACGAGCCATTACGGGAGAGAATTTTCAGCTTTAGCCGCGAAGCCATTCAGAAGCTGAAAGCGAAAACAAACAATCGCCAATGGGCAGCAAACGGCGACGATAACGCCGCGGAGTTGATGGGAAAGCAGAGCAATGATCCTTACCAGAAGGACAAGGGAATCACGACCATGCTGGAGAACTGGTTCGACTGCGCCGTTTCGAAACCAAACGTTGGGGAAACGGCTGTCGGTAACGAAACGGCTGAGGCTGAAATATCGTCGTTCCAGTCACTGTGCGCGCTGCTGTGGCGGGCCGTGACACGTGCCAGGAAGTTGTCTCCATCCAAAACGACGACGTTCAGAATGGCAGTGAATTGTCGCCGCAGGCTCCAGCCCAGTTTGGAGCCGTACTACTTCGGGAATGCGATTCAGAGCATGCCCACGTACGCCTCAGCTGGTGATGTGCTCTCTCGGAGTCTGGGCTGGTGCGCGGAGCAGCTGAACAAGAACGTGAAGGCGCACGATGACACTATGGTTCGAAGGGTCGTGGAAGATTGGGAGAGGAACCCAAGGTGCTTCCCTCTGGGGAACGCCGACGGTGCATCAATCACCATGGGCAGCTCGCCCAGGTTCCCAATGTACGACAATGATTTCGGGTGGGGCCGACCCTTGGCAGTTCGAAGCGGGCGGGCCAACAAATTCGACGGTAAGATTTCGGCGTTTCCGGGGAGAGATGGGAGTGGGAGCGTTGATTTGGAGGTCGTTTTGGCCCCCGAAACCATGGCGGGCCTGGAGTCCGACCCCGAGTTCATGCTCTTTGCATCCAGCTAGCTATGACACTTGTCATCACTCTGAGGAGCGTAGCTGCATGATGATGATATGTGTCATCTTACGGTGACGTTTCGGAATTGACTTGTATTGACGGCGAGGACTGAACGGTGCTGATTTAGTTTGGATCGCATGGCCGCCTTACTGTTGTTATCATATATTATATTAATAGTTCGTGTTAATTAAAATGTTTTTATTTGAATTGTTGCTTATTATTTCTTGTGGCACATTAGTATGGTGAATTATGATCAATTAACCCCCTTTTCCTATTGAAAATAAAAAAAAAAACACGCTTAATGTTGCGTAGGGACACTTGAGTACTAAAATAATTCGTAAGCTATAGACTTATGATATTATATTTATTCATTTAAAAGGAATGGTGTTATTTATATTTATTTATTTTATTTATTTTAAATTTATGAAATTGTAATTTTGTAATTGTAAATTATATGTTTTCGTAAACTTTTAAATTAGTAGGATATCAGAAAACTAACTTGAAGGATGACAGAGACATAGGGATGTATACTTGTAAACAGATCGTAAAGGTTGCTGTGCCATAACGACTCACAACATTGTTAATTTTGGTGAGTTTATAATAAATTTAATAATTTAAATTTTATAAATAAAAATTATTTATGAATAAATATTTAAAAGTATTTGAACTAAAAAATATAGAAGGAAATAATTGGCTCATAACATACTTTATAATAAAATAACCGCTCGTTGTCTTAAATTTTTAATAAAAAATAGACAACTGAATTATCTTTTCTTAAAATATATGAGTAAGTTATTTGACTCGTAAGTTAGTTAGAAATAATTGATGTATGTGAGAAAGTGGTCATTTTCTATGTGTTCAGAAAGAGATTTTCAGAACAAGAGAAGAAGTAAAGTGAAATTATAAAAAATTATATAAAGTTTAGGTTAAAATGTATAAAATTTTTTTAAATTTTAGATCAATTTTAAAAAGATTTCATAAATTTTAAAACTTTATAAATAATTTTTTTAAAATTTTGTAAAAATGTACATCTGTTAAAATTTTTATTAGGGTATGGATACAAACTCTTTTTTCTTGATCAAATCTTAAATTGATCAAGGAAAAATGATGAAAATGACTTTAAGTGAAATGAAAAAAGCTCACCCACATAATGGAGGAGGAGAAGACTTGTAAAAGCCCTTTTTCCTTATCAAATCCTCCGCACTCTTGGCTATTGATTTTGGTGAAAATGAAGGTAAAGGATATAGCTCCTTTGGTGTTTTTAGAGATGGTGAAGGAATCAATTTTGGTGAAGAAGATATGAAATTTGGTCTTGGAGAATGTAAAGTTTGGGGCATTATAGTTATAGAGCGAGACTTCATCTTACTAAATTCAGATTCCTCCAATGGAGGCAATGAAGTGTATTGGGTAGAAGCATCAATTTCTTCTTTCAATAGCATTTTTCTTGATCTCGATCGCCATGGGATTTGAGAAGGCAGCACAACATTTTCCCTAAACTTATCCCCCACTTTAGGGCTACCAAAACCTTCCAATTCTCCATTTCTAACTTCACTTGAGTTGCTTGAAAATCTTTTGAAACCTAATTTAGAGCTAGACCGATTAATAAAGCTTGCACTAGATCCATTAACAGATTGTTGCTATCTTAATCACAGTTCACAACTTCTGATTTCTCACCTTTCTTCCTTGCCTCTATAACCCAACCACCTTAAAAAAACCCAACTGATTCGAAGATGAACCCCACTTTATAACAGGATATCTTCTTCACACTTCAATATCGCATTGCAAAATGAAAATAGCCATTGTTAAGATATTCAATCTTGTGATTTTCGAAAGAATGCAAGTGGCTTCGGTTTTACATTTGTCTCCGATGTTCAAAGTTCCACAGGCTTCCCCTTCGAATGAACTCGCTAAGATTTTCTGGAAAATTCTTTGAGGATTTTAGGGCAAAGCTAAATGTTGGGGAAGAGAGTCACAGAAATGAAGCGATGGATGAATTTTTATGGAAATTTGCCAAAGATTTGAAAATAAAGCTAAAGATCGAGGATAAGGATTTGAGAAATGAGAGAGTGAGAGCAAAAGCAATGGCCTTTCACTAATTCTCGAGCTTGTAGCACTCTACTACTCAAAATTAGAGTGCTAGCAAAGCCAACATTGCATAATCCAAGAAGGGGAAAGGTTGTCATGCTTCACTTAAGGGCATTTTTATTATTTCTCCTTAGTCAATTTGGGGTTTACTAAAGGGAAAGGGTTTTCATCTATATCTTAATGAAAATTCTAACGATACGCCTTTTTACATATTTTTCATAATTCAAGAAGATTATTTGTAAAATTTTAAAATTTAACAAAAAATTTTAAAATTAATTTAAAGTTTAAAAAAATTCTGTATATTTTACCCTAAAGTTTATACAATTTAAATATATACAAATATAATCACCTTAAGTTAGTGTACAAGTGTTTGGTGGTGGGAAAAATTAAAATATAGTGAATACAAGCCAATAAATAAAAAATAATTCTTTAAGTATATTATTTTAAATTTGATTAAGATTCATATATGTAAAAAATTTTTATTAAAAAAGATATAATCTATTTTAAAAATTTTTATACTTTAAAAAAGATTAATTTTTAACTTGTGATTAAGAAATATTTTGAGTTAAAAAAAAAAGATAACTAACTCGTGTTTTTTAGTGGGAGGGTTAACGAAACTGTAAGCAGAAAGGTTTATTTGTTGAAACCTATACAAATTTTGAACATTTTCTAATTGGCTTTTAAAGGCATATGTAAACTTTGCCAGTTAATAAAATAACCGTTTCTGGCTTCCAGCTTATGGATTATGCTGAATGACATAGCAGGAGTGAAAAATTAAAACAAAAAAAATGTTATTTTTAAAAATCTAAGATTTATGTTAGAGTGATTATATTTTTATAATTATTCATTTATAGTTACAATTCAATTTAAGTGACACCAAATATTTGTTTAGTAAAATAATATATAAAAATAAACTTGTTAAAAGAAATAATAATAATTTATACTAATTATATACATGTGTGCTAGATTGCTTGTATACGTTTTTTTTCCCAATCTGTGCCTTTGGGACATACCATAAAATTGGAATTATACATTTTTTTTTCAATTTAATAAATATAACTTGTCACATGTTTTATAAATATTTTACACGCACATCCACAAAAATGCACACAAAACAATTTAATAGAGAAGAAAATGCTAAAAAAGTACTTTATTTTTTAAATAGTTATTATTTTAGATTTTTTAATATATTTATTTATTTATTTTAAAATTAATTAATATTAATTTTTTATTTTAAATTTTTATAAAAATAATTTTAAAGTGTTTAAAATTAATTAATCATTTTTTAATTTTTATACATTAATTTTAAATGACAAATATTTTAAACAAGAAAGAGTTAGTCCTAACAGTACAGTTAGCTTTGTCCCATTCCCAAACTATCTACGTGGGATTAGGTTACATTAATAAGTGTTTTATTAAAATATTAAATAGTAATTTTTTATAAAAAAAATATTATTTGATAATTTAATATATAAAATTTAATAATTTTAATAATCAAAATTTTAAGTAAATATTTTCATTAAATTTTAAATAAATATTTAATAAGATATAATGTAAAAAGTTATGTGATTGAAGGGTATAAAATGTTAAATATATCATTTAAAAATTAAAGTTTATTAAATATATTTATTTACAAATTTAAATAAATAAATATATTATCATTTAATTGCATTTTGCGTCCCAAACTTTTCCCTTTAAGAGGCTAGTTAGACAACTCCAAACTTGGCAAATTCTGGGTGTTTTGGCTTCTTCTATCGAATGAAAATTTCATTTTTGTTGTTAATAATAAAAATTTCATTTTAGCCAAAGTAAAACGATGGCAGAGATCTATATGAGAAAAAAAAAACTCTCATTAACATTGTATTACAAGATACTTATATAACAAATTGTTAGTTATTGATAAATTCTTATAATTTAATTTGTAAAATTAGTAATTTAATAATTTAAATTTTTTAATAAATTTAATTTATATAAGTGAAAAATAATTATTTATATTTACCATATTATAAAATATTGCCACCCTCACATTTTTAATTTTTTCTATTACAAATCTGATCTCTTTCTAATAATTGCCATCTACGTGTTGTGTGTATATTGTACGCAAGTTTTTGGTTAAAATTAATAAATGATTGGCACAATAGTGATTAGTTATACTTTAAAATTTTTAAAATAATTTATTAATATAAATTTAAATTTAAAAATATCTTTATTAAAAGGACTCTTTTATTAATAACTTTTATTTTAAAAAAATTAATTTTTTCTTCATAATATAAGAAAATATCTCTAAAAAAATATAAAAAATGATCCTCACTCAACTACTCTTATATTTATCTTAACGAAATGTACTGCTTTAATTAAAATTTCAATTCAATGAAAAAATTTTTAAAAAATATTAATAAAAATAGTTTAGTAGAGGCAAAATTAGATGAGGTCGAGGAGTACTTGCCCCCTCAAGTTCTGAAAATTTTGGCTAAAATATAAAATATCCTCTTTTACTTTCATTTTAAAATAAAAAACTCTTATTCTTTTAACTAGAGCAATTTACATATTTGTATTTTAAAATTAAAATAATTTACTCTTTCTATTAAGAGTAAATTACATTTCACCTCCTTGAGGTTTATTCAAATTATACTAAGCTTCATTTTTGTTTAAAACCTACACTCCACCCCAATTGACCATGTTGATTTACTTTCATTCAAAAATCTTGCTAAAATATTCTTTTTTTAAGTAATTTGACATATTATTATATATTTATAAAAAGTAAACTTTAAAAACCAAGAAAATTAATTATAAGAATCTCACATACTAACATTCATGCTAAAAAAATCTTTAAAATTTTTTTTAATAATGAGACCAATTAAATAATCATTTATTTAATATATTTAATTAATTATTTGATTTATTTAAGGTCAAATTGATAGTTTGAAATCTTAAAATATAAAATCTTAAATCTAAAACTTTAGAACTCTAAATATAATATGATATTAAATCTTAAAATTTAAAACAATACATCCTAAACCTATATATTAAAATCTTAATACCTTAAATACTAAAATGTTAAATTAAAGCCATAAACATACAAATTTTAGTTGCATCTGATTTTTATAATTTATTTTCTCATTATTCAATTTCAATTTTAAAAAATATATGTAAGAATTATATCAAATTATTTAAAAAGAAATATTTTATTAAGATTTTTAGATAGAAACTAGTTAACATGGTCAAATAAAGGTGAAGTGTATGTTTTAAACAAAAATAGAGTTTAGTGTCATTTAAAAAAACCTTAAGGTGATAGAGTGTAATTTACTCTTCTATTAATTAGACAACCAAAATTTTATTGGAACATGTGACCCTCTTACACCCAAGAGGCATGGATAAGCTTCTATCTTTTTTTAGTTCAACAACGGATCTACATAAAGCACAAAAGCTCACACCTAACTTGCACGAATAACTTTCAGCAGTAACTCTTGAATCTGCATGGGCGAATTGTTGAATTTGCAGCACATTCTGTATCATTTGGCTTGCATTTCCTTGCCAACAAATCTTGGGTTTTGCTAAAGGAGATCGAAATAATAGTACCATGGATGAATAGCGGTGTTGTTCATAATTTGCAGCAACGATCCCACCAGAGATCGTGAGTATGTGGTTGTAGTTGAAGCTTCACCATTGGCCTTGGAGGGCATCAACGCTGTCACAGCTTGGGTTTGTAGGTGGTACAAGTTGCAAAAAATGATGCAACTCAATTTGCTGGAGAAGAAGCCCCATTTCGGTTTGCAAGTTTGCAACTCACGTGTTAGTTAACATTTCGTTAAAAAATAATTTGGTGAAGCAGAGTGTTGAGTTTAGGCAAGAGGGTCACATGAGTTCTATTAAAATTATGAATATTTAACTAATAAAAGGATAAATTATTTTAATTTTAAAGTATAAATATGTGAATTGTTTCAATTAAAAATATAAGAAAATTTTTATTTTAAAATAAAAGTACAAAGGAGTATTTTATATTTTAGCCTAAAAATCTTATATGTGCCATATAAATTTCTTAAATTTTGCATATTAATCTCTCGTAAAATTTTTAAAATCTTGCACACGTCATTAAAATTTTAAAAATTTTTAAATAATTTCCTTAGGTTTAACCTTAAATTTCTTTTTAAATTTTATATTAACCTTAAAATTCACAAAATTGATCTATCTTTTCGAACACATTCTTAACTCAGAATTTAATTTTCTTTAGGTTATAATCTCTTCCAGTGTTGATTCTTCTGTGCTAGTGTTTATTTTTCAATTTAGTTATCATCTATTTAATTAAATTCATTTGTTTACTTTTTAAGATTCAAGGTACAATTAATTTTCTACTTATTTAATAAATTTTCAAATTATTATTTGTTAAAATATTATATACCAATTAATTTTTTATCTTTGCAATAATATAGGTGATGTTAGTACATACATGAACTGATCTTATTTTTAATTCGTAAGAATTTAATAAAATTAAAATTTATATGTAATTATTTCAAATTATTTATACTTTTAATTAAATTTAATTTTATTTTTAATATTTGCATGTATTATGTGAAGATTTTAAATTTTTGGTTAAAATATATGAACCTCTTACACTTTTACTTTTTTGCAAAAAATTTGACACTTTCAATTATAAAAATAAATATATTATATTTTAATATTATAATAATTTATCCTTTTTATTAAAGAATTATTCAAATGTTAATAGAGTGTGATTCTTTGCTAAAAATTAGAATTCTTCTTATAAAAATTTTTGCCTATCAAATAAAATTAGATATATTGATCTTAAAAAATGATTTCTTTAAAATTTATAAATATATAAATTGTACACTTTCAAATAAAATTTTATTATAAAAAATTTTATTTGATTGTAATTTTGATAAATGATTATATAAAATTTTTATTTTATTAATAAAAATAAATGGGGGACATTTCAATTTTTAATAAAAAATTATGTACTACATTAAGATTTGAATAATTTTTTAATAGAAGGGATAAATTATTATAATTTTAAAATATAATATTTTTATTATTGTAATTGAAAGTGCAAAATTTTTTTAATAAAATAAAAATATAAAAAAATTTATATATTTTAGCCTAAACTTTTTATTTAGTTATTGCTGTTAATCTCGGCACATCCTAAATAAATTTGTAGCTCCGTCCTGTGCATAGATGCGTAAATAATGTAAAATTTAGCTACAAATTGTAAACAAAAAATACTGATAAACTTTATCTTCAATTACGTTTTTCTTTTTTTGAAGTGGGCATATGAAATTACGTTAAATGTCCATTAACGAATTATTTTTAAATTTGAAATCATAATAATGTTTTAATTTTAAAAGTGATTTAACATGTTTTTTCATATAGTAATTTCTCTGTATCCTATACTGCAAGTCAAATTAATAGAAAGCAACCATTGCATTACGCACCTATTTTATAAAAATTTCCACTGGAGCAATCCATGGGAAATGTGAATTTTTATTGTAGGGTTTTAATCATGTGAGGATTAGTAATGAAGTTAAAGCTGTGTTTATAGAGCATGTTCATTAAATATTCCCAGTTGGTGTGCACACAATTATTATTTATAGTTGCAAAGTATCTAAAAGAATTAAATAAGATTTATTAGTGTAAAATGTAATGATTGATGAAAAATATTTATATAAAAAAAATTAATATGCCGATTTGCCATTCTTATCTATAATGTTGTACATCAGCTTGATTCACATTAATATTTTTATATGTCAACTCAAAATGTGAGTATGAGGTTCATGACATTTAGGAATCAGATTCAGATGTACTGATCAAGTTGGCCTAAACAAATCATGCAAGTTGCAACGCAAATCAAAGTTCATTGCCTTCGGACTTGGACACCAACTTGTTTTCTGTTGACTCTGACCCCTTAAGGATGCAAATCAAAGCAGAACGCAAGGGCCAAATTCACACACGCAAAAAGGCCCCTAAGGCAAAATAAGAAAAAAAAAAAAAAAAGAGCATACCTAAAGAGTAATTATATTAATACAAACTCTGTAATTGTATACATTCTATTTTTTTTATGTTTTTCTCTTTTTAAAATCTTTATTTCTCAACATTCTCTTATATATATATATATATATATATATAACATTTTTTAGATTTAAATATTCAAAAAAATAGTTTCCTATATATTTTTAAGTGAAACGACACATTTTTTTTTTAAAATTATATAACTTGAATATGAGTTTAATGTTTGTTATTTTATAAATTAAAATTTTAAATATTTATTTAAAAATTAAAATTATTAAATTTTATAAATTAAATTATAAAATATAAAAATTTTGAAGAACAAATCAAGTTTGTTCCTCCCAATATTTGGTGGAAAGGAACTGATTTTGAGTAACATAGTGGGATTGGTAGCGCTTCGCCCATACCCAGCGCACACACTAATACTAGCACTCACTATCAGCCCCATAACGCATGAGCTATGGCCTATGGCATGGGTGCAATGAATGAAGCCGATTGGATTGGCCATATGTGTAGCCAATGCAGCTTTCTAATTCTGACATGCAAATCCCAAACGTGTCTGCACTTTGCATAGAAAAAGGGGGAAGAATCAACAATAATGAGTCTCACTCCGGCCATTTGGTCATGGCACAAACTCTGCTCAACCACCGCTTGCTCTGCGCCGGCCATATATGTATATAGGTATATACGTATATTGCAATTAGTCTTGTTGGTCTAATTTGTCATTCATGTAGATGAAATTTTGTAGATTTAATTTTGGGAAAAATTATTATGTAATAGTGGAAACAAATAATTTATATATTTTTTATGGATTGTTAAATGTGTTAAGTTTTATATTTGAGTTTATGAAATTTA
Organism: Dicorynia guianensis; assembly: GCA_037013595.1. Lineage (NCBI taxonomy): Eukaryota > Viridiplantae > Streptophyta > Magnoliopsida > Fabales > Fabaceae > Dicorynia > Dicorynia guianensis. The sequence continues at coordinate 12,973,761 of JASUAB010000002.1, read as the reverse complement.
ATAACCAAAATTTTTAAATAAAAATTTTATAAATTTTAATTTGTGAAAAATCTTAGGACCGTTTTGTTAATTGTTAAATTATAAGTCTTATAATTTAATTTATAAAATTTAAATAATTTAATAATTTAAATTATTTTAATAAAAATTTTATAAGTTGTTTTAATGAATAGAGAGAGCGGGTAACAATGTCTCATTTTCTGTCAAACAAATGTTGTCGGTTTTAACATGCCATTTTGTTTTTGTCACATAGACCATTTGGTTAGGCTTTGCTAAACATGAAGGCCAAGCCCAATTAGGCTATGGTAGAGCGAGAATGTGCAAGCTATGTTGCCAACAGCATTTGACCCACGAGATTGGGCCTGGGAATTAAGAAATGAGACAGCTGCATTTGTTAATGAATGCGAACGACGTCGCATACTTCAAAGTTTAATCCCTTTCATAATCTTAACCACGCTCATGAAGCCGTATTGCCAACCTCCAACGAATGAAAACCGAGAGTTACTGTTCCTCTGGGAATCAGGCAACTTCTCACAATCTGAGGATTCGGCTTCCAATACTGTAAGTTCTTGTCGTGACTCTTCTATTAATGGGTTGTCCCTAATCAGAATCTCATATGATTCAAGGGATCTCTTGGTTGACCATAGAGTCTCTTCTACTGGTCTTCACTTTCTGATTTGGAACCGTTAGTTGATCGTAGCTGAAATTCCAGAATACCAGCTTAATTGTTGTTATTTTCTCCTCTTTGAGATAAAAGTTAGGTCCCATGTTGTAAAATTTCCGAAAAAGTAAGTCCCTCTTGCCAGTTTTCAAGATTTGGGTGTAAATGGGATTTATTGGCGTCATTTCATCCATATTGACTCTTCAAGTTTGAGCCTTTAACAGTTCGAGATTAAAGTTTGCATTTTTTGTTCATGATTTGGGGAAGTTGAGAAATTCTTTGAGAATAGCAGCTATACTGCTAGTAAGGTACTGGATTTATATAAAAGAAAATGAGGAGAAAGTTAGTCCTGAAACATTCAATTGCTTTAGTAGGCATCTTGGTGACTGTTTGTTGCCTGTTGATTGTGATTGTTACAATTCTTAAGCTTCCAGATGTGTCAACCCAAAGAAAGGAAATGGGGTTTTACCCAACAATCCAATCCAGGAAAGTTTCCCAAAAAGCCAGTTTAGGAAAATTTGGGGAAATGATGATAGAAATGTTGCCCCAAGATCTTGCTTTTACTGTTTTTGTTCCATCTGAAGAAGCTTTCGAGCGTGATTTACGTCTATGGGCGAATGATAGCTTGAAACCGGAGAAGTTTAATGATACATATGCGATTGTCAGTCGTATATTAGGATTCTCAGCTGTCCCTCGTACTCTGACTTCAGTTAATGTGCCCTTGGGTAAACTTGTATCCTATGATTCATTATCTGGGTTTCCATTATATATCTCAAAAGACATAGATGGAATGCTGGTCGTTAATAGGATTCGATCAGAATTGGTAGATGTTAGAAAGAGGGAGGTTGTTATCCATGTTATGGATGGGGTTATCATGGATGCTGATTTTGAGCAATCAGTTCTATCTGATGATACTGAGGACTGAGGAAGATACTGCGCTCCCATTTTGAGGCTTGTATACTTTTACTGAGTTACGAAGATATGTACTATTTTTTTTTTCTATAATTATTTAAGTAAAGTATAGAGACTGTTTTTTCTCCCTCTTACAGAAAGTGTAGAAACTTATATTGTTGACACTGAATAGATATTTGGGTTGTAATGTTACCCATAATATAATTCAGTCCTCATGTTTAACAATCAGAAATTTGAATTTTCTCATTTTTTAAGCTTTCTGTATAAAGAACCTTTTTGGGAAAGAATACATTAGAAGCTCAACAACGCCTAATGATGCTGGTGATTCAGTTGCTGCAATAATATTTTCCCAACGTAAACTTTTGAACAATTTGGCAACGTATCCACATCAATAAATTGTAGGTATTTCAGTACTTGTTCTTCTACGAAATCGAAGAAGCGGATAATTATAACTATACAATTTGGTTCTAAGCTCATCACTAAAGAAAATTACGGAATTCAGGCAAAGAAAGTGGCTCTTTTCTACAAAAAATGGCGAGTGAACAAAAATTGTCTCAGCAAATCGGATTGAGCCGTCACTTCTGCAGGTGGACATGATCGTCCCACCCGGTTGTGACCGACAGCTACACTAATGGATTGACTAATACAGAATGATATTTCTTATTTGGGGAGCAATTAGCAATCAGAACATGAACATCACAGGGAATGAAGATCATTTTTGATTACCAGATCAATATCATTGTGATATCATCATTCTCATAATTGTTGATGAAGCAGCAATCGAAGTAACCGAACAGGTGTTGAGTAAATAGAAAAATATAAAACGGGCATAAATTGCAAATGAATAGCAGATTTATCGTTCGAGCAGTACAATTGAGCATCGTTAAACACGCTAAAGGATGGTGCACTTAGTGTCCATTCTCTCAAAAAAAAAAAAATTTAACCTTAAAATTAATTAAAATTACAGGATTACCAGTCAATTATAAAGAATTGTACATTAAGAGGGTTATTTTCGATAAGGAGGACCTTGGGAGAGAAAAAAAAATTAATGAGAAAAAAAATAGTGATTAAAAAAATTAAAATTTATAGATTAAATTATAAAAAAATTAAAATTAAAAAAATTAAAAAATTTAAATCCATACTATCCTTATTTATACATTTAACAATTTCCGTATAATTATATAGAATGAAAAAGGATAAAAAGCCTTGTGTCGTGTGAAACGAAATGACCGTCCAACGTAAAGTGAGACATGAATTCCTCGCGCAAGGGATAGCGTGGGCGAATTGTGTCCCGCTTTTCGTGAAATTTGATGGGTTGGACATAATTCTCTAGCCCTCAGAAAAGTTCAAGACCAACCCAAGTGTCGGGGAAAGTGGCAATGATCTTGGTCCGTGTATGCCAAAAAAGTGCCCCCCGATTTCCAGGCATCATAACGCCAACAAATCATAACTTGCAGCGACAGTTGGTACTGCCATTGATTTTGAGTCTTTGGCCCTTTCATGCTCTTTGTTGAGCATCTGAAATGGCATGTCCAATATTAGAAGACATGAATCACTGTAATAATTTAGCAACACATTTCACACTCGAGAAGCTTGGCTAATTCATGATTTGCAGAAAAGAAGTTACACTTATAGTAGGGCAGAGGAAGAGCATAGCAAGTGCCTTGCATACAAAACTTCAATTTAATTAGAGGTAAATTCCTATTTAGTACCCAAATTCCCATATTACTTGGCTGAGGCTCATGAAATAAAAGCTTCGTGAACCCCAAGAATACGATTAACTTGATTTTCACCAAAGCCCTGGAAAAAAAAACAACGTTTTTTCACAAGCAGCCCTAACAATACTTGCAGCAACATTTAAGATAGCTTCTCAGCTTGTTGTTAATCATGTTGTGGAGCGCAATTACACTTCGTATAAGAGATGATAGGTGTAGTACTAGCATCATGTCATTTGTTTTCACTGCAGGTGTGGGACGGGGATCAATAATTTTAGAAATGACATTGCAGAAAACCATAAATTTTACACTTGAGAATCTATGATCTTAAACTGCGAAAGCCTTGATCAAAGCAGCAATATTAAGATTTGGCAGCAAATTGAACACATCCTAACAAATTTGAAAAAGAGTTAAGATTGTTACACACAATACGGATGTAAAATAAAAGTTTGACCGAGTAAAATCAGATAAACGCAAATCGTTCTTATTCCTGGCCAATAATTTACTGTGAAAGAATATGTGATAAAAACCTGAAGATGGTACAGGATCTCATGGTTTCAGGGAAGCTTTCCATAAATAACAAGGTCAACGGAACTCCTTATTTCTGTAAGTCTTGCATCCAAACCCTTCAAGGCTGTGTGAGTTTTGCACTCACCTACATAAACAGCTTTTGAGCGTGCATTCTTTTGCCAAAAGGAAGGCTCTACAATACTGAGAATTATGATACAGAGGATTACCATGAGGCACAAATAAACAAGCAATAAACATATAGATACATAATGAATAAAGAGGCAAATCAACAAAACACCTCTGTCGCAAGAGTGCTAATGGTTGCATCCTTCACATCTCTAAGCAAATGTTCCACTCCTGCACAAGGACAATAAGAATTTAGAACTGGAGGAGAAATTGTTTAATCAATTATCTGGTTGAAATTCCGAACACCTAGTATCAACATTTCTTTAAAAAAAAAAAAGGAATGGGTTCTTTTTCTTTTGGGGGAGGTTGGATCTCATAAATTAAACCACTGATTAAATGCAGCAGCTTCACAGCCCACAGCATACCTAGTTCCTCAACCTCATGAGCAGCAATCTCAAATGGCACATGCACAAAGACCTTCTGGCTTTTCTGAGTGGCATTCTGTATTGAGAATAAACCATCAGTCATTTCCCTATGTTTACTGATAAGGCTTACAGCAAGCACTAGCTTCTACCATAAAATAAAGCAAAATTATTTTGAAATATGTCAGAATATCAACTAAATCATGTGAATAAAGTAATTCAGTTCTACCTCTTTGACCTCTTCAACTGCATAGGAAGCTTTTGTTGGAATTCCCAGCTCCTTAGATAGGACATCGATTATGACCAAAACAGGGTTCACAACATAGCTGTATAGATGTAAAGTTTGATGAAGATGATTCAGGGAGGTGAAAATGAAACGAAAGATGAAGAATGATAAAAATGCGAGAGGATAATGGCCATAGTGTACTACTTAACTGTGTCTTAATCTATCATGCATACAAGTTTAACTCCTGCCTATAAGCAATTCTAATGTGCATGTGGACAATCACAAACTGTTACCAGTGTGAGTGGATATAACCAGATGCCAAGCAACAAATGTGCTTAGATGTGGAGGCGCAGTCAGGTGAAGGCCTTGCTTAAAGCATTGTAAAACAGTAATAGGCACATGCCTAGCTGATATAAGCTAAATCTAACTACATATTGCCGAGAAAGAAAACACGGTTCCATGATATACAAGATAGTACTGTAGTCATATGAATTTTTGTGCTCTTTCGTCTAGGGGAACTCTGGGATCCCTTTATAATTTTTGTAACCAAGGGATGTCCACTGTGCGCTTCAACACTGTTTCTTTGCACTAGAGTCAGGTATAGGCACTTACTCTACAAGTCAGCCAGGGTGTGGGGCTGTGGGCCAAAGTCAGCAGCCATGGAGATCCATGCAGCAGAAGCTGGGTTCAACTTAAGCTCACAAACAGTTAGCTTACAGTCAATCCACGGCTGAGTGGCAGCCAGCAAGAACGTGCGACACACTGGCCATTTACCATCTAAATTATATTGTATATTTTCATCATCTGATCTCTCCATATTTTCAATCCATCTTTTAATCCATCTCTGCAGTGACTCAGTTTCAGTAAATCTGTTTCTTCATATAAAGTATAGCCTCACTGTTGTGACATTGTACAGACAGCAGAAACTTCTTCCGTATTGTTAATTATGCTATATGAGTTAATCAAAAGTTGAACATAAAAAAAGTTCATTTTATTTCAGTGCTAAAGACATCCCATATTTGTTGCCAAAGGCATCAATCAGATGGTGAAAATTATGTTCATACAAGCCCATGGACTCATAAGGGGTAAAAGAACATTAGGCAAGAGACCAAATCATATATGAGCAATTGTATGCATTCAAATGCAGTAAAGAACACGACAAGGAGATATCACTCTATTCTGGATTGTGGATTGATAAACATACTCATTAAATAAACGATGGATATCCAGGTCATTTTCTTGCGGTTTTGGATCAGTGCTGCACCATCCCATAACATGCTCCTTTGCTGAAAAGAATAAAATTTACCATGTTTGATTAGCAAACGTCCTCAAATAAAAGTATGAAAAAAGAAGGATGTACCACTTTATACTATTTATCCTCTTAAACATGGAAAACATCGATTCATGGTAATTGTGGTCAAGAAACCGGATACTAGGATCCTTGTCATCTTCTTCAAAGGGCACTGTTGTTTAGAAAACTAATTAGTGAGAGACATACACAATTCACTCTAAATTTTCAAAAAAAAACACGAACACAATTACAAAACCAAAACTTTTGTTGGAACTGGCCGACTCATTTATTCAATAAGGTATCTAATAGAGCAACTAAGAATGAGGAAAACTTCAAGGTTACCTTTACAGGCAATGAAAGAGAAAGACACTCATCTAAAGGAAGTTACCATCCTCTAAAGACTGAAAACTATCTGCAAAAGTTTTAACTACTTATAGTTATAGAGGGATTGTGTTAGAGCTGAAAAGTTACTTAAATTATGGCATACGTAAATTTCTCTAGAAAGCTATGATGTCCCCAAAAACTACTACATATTAAAACAAGTCTGCATGAGCTTGAGCCGTCAGATGCTAATGAATATCTTTAATTCATGAGAGAAATGTTGTTTCTTTAGGTGCATTACAAGGATTTATTATGAACCATAAGAGAGTAACTAGAATTTAGAAGAATGGACAATGGACAATGAAGCATAAGGCTAAGGATAGGAAAAGATATGTTCATATTATCAGAAATTAATTACAAGATGCCTAACCAAGAGAAACTCCAGACCATTCTTAGCATCCATGATCCATGTTTAGATAACATGTCAATATATGAGCACAGGTAGAAAAGAATATCTTCAGGAGGTTGTGTAACAAATAACACAAGGAAAGATAAGATGAACAAACAAAATACTAGTTCAAAAGTAGAGAGGCACAAAATATAGTCAGTTAAGTGAATATTATCAACTATCATATGGACGAGAGATTGAAAATTTGAAATATTAGAGAATGCAGATGACACAAGAAATTTAAGCAGATGAACTAATGAAAAATAAGAGAGAAACCTAGTTGAAACAGAGAGAAGATATGATTAAAAATAGTTTTTAAAATTATTTTTAAAAACAAAATCTAGAGACAGAACTGGATAATGAAAGAGCACCAATTTGAGTGACCCGAATCAATTTGAGTTGAAGATCCATCCAGCCAACCTTAGTGAAAGCATCCTCACAAATTCTTGTTACTTTTTCAGAATTAAGCAGCAATCCTCTGAAATTCGAAATTCACCCAGAGTGTCCAATCCCGCATGTCAAACTCGGGCGGAGCTTCTCCCTGGGGTGGGGACCGGGGGGGAGGCCCAAAAATTTTTCAAACTTTTAGTGTCTTATGTAACTTAAGAAAAAATATATAAAGATTATATGCCCCCTCAAGGTTTAAAATATAAATGAATTTATGTATAATTTGTATGTTAATAACATAAATCAATCAATAATATAATTATTTTATGCTAAAATCTTTCATACAATTTAAATGGATATAACACATTTGATACCTATACTAGATTATTAATAATTTAGTGAAAAATCGAGTAATTTGCAACTAACAAGAAGAAGAAAAAAATGAAGATAGAGAAACCAATTGATTAACTTTCAATGTCCATTGTATTTAGTGTTTTACTCTATATTAAGTATATTATATATAATAATTTTAAGGATAAAATGCATAAAATTTCTCTACATTTTAAGTTATGTGCAAAAAAAAATTATAACATTAATTGAGACAAATTACCCTTATATTTTAAAATTTGTATAGATTACCTCAATATATTCTCAATTTACCCTCAAATTACCTTTATATAACTTAAATTACTCTCAAATTAAGGTATATGAAGGTAATTTACATAATTTTTAAAGTATAAAAGTCAAATTATCTCAATTGATATCACAAGAGCTTTTTGCACATAACCTAAAATGTAAGAATGTTTGGTGCATTTTGCATGATAAGAGAACATTAAATTGAAGTTTCAATTTCAACATTATATTTTTAACACTTTTACAATCTCAACTACACAGTAGTTTGAATATATTTAATTTTTCAACTTCTACAATTATTTATAGCTATACTATTTATATTAATATTTTCATTTAATTTTATTTAAAATTGAATTTTTTAAAAATTTAATATATAATAAATATTAATATAAATTAAAATTTTATAATATTTTGGGCCTGCTAAAATTTCGGCTTAGATCCGCCGCTGGTCAAACTGGAACTGTATGCGGATACGCTTTGGCAATTGGACTCTTTTTATGATATTTAGTGCTAAACATCTAAATAGTAAATCGTACTGAAGGAATCTGCATGTGTCTATGTCCATATATTACAAGTGCACATGTTAAATCTGGTTTATGCACTCTGAATTTTTTGGTCATAAGTATAAGAACATTATCATCTCTCTGGAGGACTTACTGCAATGTTATCATTGCTTATGCACTTGTAAAGAATACACAACTCTGTAAAATGTGCAAGTTACAAATTTTCACTTCCACCGAATTGAGGTTTCACCATCATGAAATTCGTTTTGACCAATCAATTTTGGCACCCACACTCATGGTTACTACGCAAATTGATTTTAAGCTCCAAAATTGATATTGTAAGGTAAGAAAGGGCTGCCGATTACCTCTTATAATGTGTAGCATATTCATCTGGCATCAATTGACCAAAATAATAATAATAATCAATAAGAATTTTATGTATGTATCTTTAAAGTATAACATGAATACTAACTAGCATGTCTATGGCTTATCTCTAATGATTTATTACAAGAAATTTTTTGATTTTTACCCACAGATAACAATATCCATTGGTAATACTGCCACAAAGCAGTGGGAAAATTTGACTGATAGAATAACCAATTGCTTTTATGGACATAAATATTACCGGTGGCTTAATTGTTAGAAATGTGACAAAATTTTCTATGTATTTTTACCAACAGCCAAAATTACAAGTAAAAATCAAACGATTGAATTACACCATGCCTTGAGTGAACTAACAGGTGTAACTTAATTTTACCGGTGACTATGACCACTGGTAAAAATTCAAGCATCTCTAAATGGTTGTGAAAATGGTACCAAATTTTTTTACCCACCATTATATTGCCGGATAAATAAAATGGTATAAGTTTATTTTACCAATGGCTAAAGTCATGTGTAAAAATTGAATGGTTTAATTACATCATGCCTCGAGATAGTCAACAGGTGCCACTTAATTTTGACAACAGTTTACACCATGTCTCAGGTTAGCCAATAGGTGCTACTTAATTTTACCAGCAGTTTAGATTGCCTGTATGAATTAAAATGTCTTTGACTGGTTCCATAAAGGATGCCAAATTATTTTACCTACAAATCTACTGCTAGTACAATTAGTCAAGTGTCATGTCATAACTTTATTGGTGATTATTGCTACCTGTAAAATTCAGAACCTACACAATTCCTTACGATGCATTGAGACAACCAACAAGGTACAAATTTATTTTACTGGCAATATTTACCACTAGTAAAAAAGCTAAAATGTTACCTGTCCCACATCGAGAGCATCAATGGCTGTGAATTATTTAACTACCAATAAAACTTAAAATTTCTATGATCAGTTACAAAAATGGTGTCAAAATTTATTACTTACCGCTTCTTACCATCGATTGAAAATTTTGAAATTTTTTAAATTTTTACTAATAGTATACAACGGTTGGTAAAATCTCTTTAGAAAGGAATTTACGGACTCCTCCTTCACCTGTTGGCACCATTCTCCTCCTCTCTCTCTTTTCCCTTCTCTCCCTTATCACCAATAAAACTTAAAATTTTTACGATTAGCTGCAAAAATAGTGCTTACTTGCTCTTCTTTCCATTGATTGAAATTTTTAAAATTTATATCAACGATATACAGTAGTTGGTAAAATTCCTTTATAAAAGAATTTGCAGACTCCCCCTTCATCTGTTAGCACCATTCTCCTCCTCTCTCTTTTCCCCTCTCTCCCTCATTGCACTCCCACCTTCTAATGATCAACAAATAGGTATGTTTCTTTAGTAGTGCCATTACTCCTTCCCCACCCCCTATCCTCTCTTTTGGTGACAGTTGGATTTAATGCTACTAATTTTGTCCCTATCAATTGTTAAGAAAAATAACTTCTTTGTCATATGAACATAGCTTTTGTGAGCAAGGTTATGCATACAAGGTTGAGCTTGGTTCTCACAATAGATAAGAGAAAGAGAAGTTATAAGGCTCAATTCCTTGTGCGGTTGAGCCAAAGCTACTCAAGCAAAAAGTGGAGATCAGCACAGTTGTTCTTGTTTCCAAAGGCCACTCATTTTGTTTGTTGTCCAAGAGGGCAAGTCCAAATTCCTTTGCTTCAAGCATGGTGTAAATTGATTTTGCTTCAAGCCACTAATTTTTATTTTGTTTGTTCTTGCTTTAAGTTTTAGAACCATGAGTGCATTTTTGATTAAATTTTGAATACTCATTTTGTTTGTTATCCACGAGGGTAAGACCGAATTCCTTCGCTTCAAGCATAGTATTAATTGATTGTAAAGTTTAATGTAATTGTTTGTTACTTTGTAGGTTTAAACAGATTGATTGAGGTGTTGAAAATTTTCAATACCATAAGTTTGTTCTTGTTAATTTCTTTTGAAATAATTGTTTTAACAATGCAGTCATTTCAGGATAAACAATAATAGATTTTTGATATTGAAAATCTTCAAAAGTTCCATCAATTTGTTCTAAAAATAAATAAATAAATAAATGTTTGGTTATAATCTTTATTATTTTTATTGAGGGATATACTTACTAATTAAATTCAAATATTTTACGTATTTTAACTTTATCCAATTTACCAAGAGTTGTATCCATTGATAAAAGTAATAAATTCTTTCTTAAATACATATTCACTTTTATTTATCAAAGATATAATATCCCTCAATAAAATTTAATTTCTAAAATGAGAATTGTCAAAATAAATTAATAAATTTTTTATCCACCACTTTTTTATTTTATAGGTAATTAAAATTCAATAATATTATTAATAAATATAAATATCAATCATAAAATATTATCGATAATACTTTTATTATAAACCTGTCACAAAAGCTGTCAAAAATTTATTGCTGTCAAAAATTTATTTTTCCTATTAATTTTATATGTTGCAAGTGAATATTAACTGCTGAAAATTGAAAATTCTTTTGTTAACTCCATTGCTTAATACTCAACTCAACACTTGTTTTCTCTTTTTTTCTCCCTTTTCAGCCTTTTGGTTTAAGCCACTGCGCTTCACTGGCCGAATATACCACCTAGCATTAAAATTACCTCAAAATTGGCCACACGACCACAATCTGCCTCCTAAATTTTGCTGCAACTAAAAAAATGGTAAACTCGGTTTAACTATATGAGAGTTTATGGAGTTTGACCACTAGTTTGAAAGGCATCGAGTCTGTCATGTGAGGAACCCTGGCAAAGTATACTCAACGGTCTTTGAACTTGAAGAGAATAAACCTAAGACCTCTATACCCCAAATATCCCCTTTTCTTACCAGATGAATTATGTATCAAAGTAATTTTATTTGCCTTCTTTTGCTGCATGCACGTGACTATCTGGCATTCTTTACATGAGAGTCGGCCTCATTTTCTGATAACAACACGGCACGGGTCTTCATAACCTTATCCATCTTTTTCATAAACAAGAGTTTAACTTACTTTAGTAGTAGAACGGTAAGTGACATTCCCAACTTGGTTAGATACCATGTTCAATCTATTGATTGTGTGAAAATGGTTCATGATGATATTCAAAGATGGAAGCAGACCCGAGGCATGAGTCTTTTGTTTCGCATACCAGTAAAAGTATTTTTATCCTCTTTATGCATTCCAAGGTGTGACATCTCTCATGAGAAGAAGCAAATTAGAATCCCAAGCATTCGTAATTTCCAAGTATAATCCAACAGAGTATACTCAAAGAGATAAAACCAAGTTGTATGAGCATGCAGAGGAGAATGTCCACCCATTCTAATATTTTACAACCATAGGATTAAAACTCACTGCGCTCATATTAATTTGAAGCTACACGTATATTTCACACTTGTGTTTACTATTTCCATCCTCCTACTCTAATGTTTCTTTTTTTTTCTTATACTAAACTAAGTTCGCTAAGCTGTAACGACAATGAATTTATTAGAAGAACTTTTCCTTCCCCATTTTCATCAAAAAGATATTCAAAGCTTGTTTACAGAAAGCTCAAGCGCAGATCTAAAGGTGGGTGTTCCATTTGTTCTCCCATTGAGCAAGAAAACATTGTACTTTCCCTGCATTCATTTGCATGGACCCTCAGCTTCTCTGATTCTGATTCACCAAAGGAGTTCAAGGGAAATAGTTGAAGAGTCTCAATCACCCTCTCCGACTCTGCAACATGAAGGTTCATCTCTCCAAAATCTGCCAATATATAGAAACAAATTGAAGGATAAGGGTTCACCCACAGACCATCAAAAACTGACATCATGCCAATCTTCCTTAAGTTAAAGAAAGAGCTTATTGATGATTAAAACTTTAGAAGATGGTTAAATATTCAACTCCCCTTTGATTATATATATATGACACTTACTTTGTGGAGAAGGAATTACAGAGTTTTCACGAGGAATCACATCCCTGTCATCAAAGGACACCTTGCGACGCTTCTGTCTTTCCCTGGCTTTATGGTTCTGAAACCAATAAAACACATTCTTGCTCTCGATCTTTCCATAAAAGCTCAGTTGAGTGGAGATCTTCTGAATCTGATCAGTGCTTGGGGTGCGGAGCCCAGACCTAAAGAGTTCAGTAAGAAGTTTAACCTGTTCGGCGGTAGGATTCCAACGCCCACACTTAGTACCAGCAGTAGCAGTACTATTGCCACCAATACTTGCAGCTCTAATACAAAAGCCTGACATGTCCTCGTCCATATTTCACTTCCAGATGCCTCTCAATGATTCTCTGCCCTCTGAACTCAAAACTTTACCCTCTGAGCTTCTCTGAACCGTAAATATCTGAGTCCGTGTGCATATATAATACCATAGGTAGAATATTCTAATGCCAACATCTTTGTATTTTTCCTTTTCTTTTGTTTTCCCTTTTGTGGGGTGTCACAGATCAGCAGCACTATATGTTTGATAATTTATATATTAATGTCTGCTTTGAATTTGGGGACTGTGATTGTGAATGAACTATTTTATGCGGATTTGATCGGTTTGATTCAGCCTTGTTTTTTGTGCTTTAAAAAAATTAGAAAGATAAAGACATGCGTAATGGCAGCCACTGTTCAACGTTTGCGGTCTTGGAACAGACAACATGTAAGTTTCATTAATTGATTGCAGTTAAACTATTTTTTTATTTCAAATGAATCTGGATTTGAAATTTTATTTCCTCGAGTTCGTCTCCTTAGCCAGGCACATTGTGTTTTTCAGTAAAGTGCTGCTGAATATTATATTACTCTAATGTTAGGTGTTTTATTATCACAAATTAAACCTTACAAAAAAATTTTATTCAATGTCTCACAATCACTATATTTTATGAGAATTTACGGTCCCATTTTCTGAAGGAGGAACATTTCCGAAATGTTATTAATGGCATCTTTTATGTGTTTGTGTGAGTATTTATATTATTTATGCTTAATGCATGCTTCAGCTAGCATACTAATCAGATAAGTCCAATTCCATCAAGACATGTGAGTTGAACCAACAAATGTTTTAATAAAAAGTGGTTGTCTGCTAAAGTTCATGTATAATGGTTCAAAGTTGTTATATATTTATGGCTGAGGGAAGTGGGCCGGGGAAGTGAAAGTCAAAGTTGCACATTGTCTGATCTTTGTTGGACGGTTGTAATGGCAAACAGAATGAGAGATACTGAGTTCGTTTGACTAGGGTTCATGGAAATCTTCTTTTTAAGGTGTGGGAACATAAACTAAGAGACAGAAAAGATACCAAATTTGAGAGAATTGGATTTTGGAGAGACAACTCATGACCAACAAAATGGGGAGCAACTTCGTCTTTCTTATGTCATTTGTTCCTGTCTTTGGCAATTGTATCCCTCGATTAGGGGCTCGGCGCTCTTTAATTTCTTTCATTTGCTTTAATTTATATATGAACTCATTTTGGAGGTTTTATTCCAAATTTTATATTTTTTTCAAATTTTTCTTCAAATATTCCTATTGTTATTGAATAAAAGACTAATCTATGTTTAAAAACTGAGAGTTATAAACGATATTTTCTCTTTCAATAAGAGCAATCTCAAACTCAAATCAAACTCTTTAGACTCAAGTCTCCTAAAATATAATTAACTTTTATTACACCAACACCTTGTTAATTAACTTTTGCATTTTGGTGATTGAGCTAAACCACCTGTCCTAAAGATTGAATTATTATGGAAAGTGAGAGCCATTATTCTTACTCATTCTTTTCATCAGATTTCTATAAAATGCACATTCACAAAAATTCATATATAAATTTATTAGGTCCTATAAATTTAATAATTTAAATTTTTTTTATTAAACTTTTTGTAAGATTTTGTTTATGAAATTAAATTGAATGCATTAAGATCTAAAAGATTTAAAAATAACAATTCAAAAGTTTTTTTATGGAGAAGTTTTATATTGTTGCAGAGTAAAAGTTTTGATTATGTTATTCTCACAGAATAAATATTGTTAAATACTTAAAAGAATTAAGACAATTATATCTACTTAATTTCATAAATTAAATTATAAAATTTAATAAATTAACACATTATAACCAATTTTATAAGTGTTTGATACAAAAATTTAGCAGAAATTGAATTTTATGTAAGACAAGTAGACATGTGATATCATGGTTGACATCATTTTCAAATACTTATTTTGCATATCCAAGTACGTGCCAGAGTAGGAAAATGAGTACATATTAGAATTTAATTCTTTACCATGTGCTTTTAATAATATGAAACGGAAAAAATACAAAACACATAGTATGAAACTTCAAGCTGTCACCAGTTCATTTCCCTTTTCCTGCCCAAAGTAAAATCTAAAATAATGCCAACTACTAAAATTTAAATATTTACGGTTAAAGAAGACACTAGCCTGGGCGAAAATAAGATGGGCTTTGTGTGCTGCTGTGAAGTGTTTAGGTTTAACAAAATTTCCTCATGCCTCTCTCCCCCACGCCGAACCGAGTTCGTACAAGGTGAAAAACAAGAAAGAAATTGGGAAATTATATTCTAATACCAAGTATACGTTTTCAACTGCTTCTTTATTATAATTAAAAACTGAACTTTATATTATAAAAAAAATTTTAAAAAATATATAAATTAGCCACGTCAATATTGACCATCAAGTGTCGGAAAATTTTCTTTTGCTAGTCAAGAAAGGACCGGGGCCACTTTCTAATACTGTGCGCTTTCTACAATTCCCAAGGATGTTCAACAATTCACGAGTGTCGTTTTGTCTGTTCATACACGGCACTTAGGGTTTGCCTGCCCTTCCTTCTAGGTGTTTTGGACTGATGCTGTTAACCCAAGTGTACATGTTAGGCAGCCCTACTCATGAGCTGCTGAGAAGTACCATTCGCAAGTCAGCCATTCAAGAAGAAAAATATGGCACCTTAGTAATGATATTTTTATATAATTTTTGTGTATTAAAATTATATTTATTTAAATATTATATAATTTTTTAAAAATATTTTATAATTTTTTATTATAATTGTGAAAAGGCATATTAAAATTATGAAAAAAATTTGTATAACTTTATTATTATTCTTTACTTAAGAATAATGATATTTTTATGTAATTTTTTATATATTAAAATTTCGTTCATTCAAATGTTACACAACTTTTTTAAAATATTATTTTTGATATAATTATAAAAAATACTAAATCTTAAATAAGAAACTAACTTCTGATATTAAACTCAGACCCATAAATATATATATATATATATTTGTTTTTAAAGGAAAGAAGCTGCAGGACAGATTTCGGATCACTGATCATTTATGTCATATAAAGTATTTGATCTTGTGGTTTTGGATCCTTTTTTTTTTTTTTCTTTCTCTTGGAAATTTCGAATTTATAAAAGAAATAGCTATGCAGCAATAAGTCCATGTTGACTAGAGAGGGCAACTATAACGCAGTGACACAAAATATTAGCTTTCAAAAAAGTCTCGGAGAAATCATGGCTGGCACTGTGACTGACTGACCATTTGAGGTACAGGATTGGTGTTAGCACTTTGTATCTAGCCAAAACTTTCTCCGCCCTTTTGTATTTATTTGTCTAAAGATCAGAAGTACGAAAACATGTACATATATTGTCTTGAAGTGTTCAAATTTCTCATTGGTCACGTGATGGATGTTGGAGAGACAGAAAAGCTTATAAGGAGAAAGAGACGAGAAAGTCCAAAGCTGGAATCAGGGGACGCCTGAAATCTAGGACACCGCCTCGTCTCCACCGTTATGTTGTCTCCGCCCCGTTTGTCGGTGCTTTTCTGAGAAGAAATACCTACCATCCGGATCATAAACAATATTGCTCCCTTCCTTATAATATTGCAATTTTAGTTAAGCGCGCGCGCGCCCACACACACACACACACACACATATATATACACACACACGAGATACCCGGATCCCTACTCTTAGGACCGATAGGAGGGATGTCTTTGGACAAAGAAAGGAGAGTTTAAGTGACTGAGAAAGTAAGAGAGTGAGTTTCACCATAAATATCAACAAAAGTTATTACTCTCTATAAATTATATATATTATAAAAAGAGTAGAAAAATATCCTTAAAGAAATTTATAAAAAAAATATTGCAGAAGAAATTATAATTTTAGATAGCAGAAATTCATTTGAATGATACTATATATCCAGTCTTTCTTAATTTATAAAATTAATAAATTTAATGGTTAAAATCTTTTAAATAAAAAATTTTTAAAAATGTTATGTATAAGAATAGTAATATCACCTGTCTTTTACAATTACGTGCTTATTATCACAATTCACAGACGATTTGGTAGTATGCACTACCCAATTGTTCCGAGGATCGAATCATGGGAACACTGCCGAGCAATGATAACTTTTCTGGTATCATTTATGTTTTGTTTGACGTCGGTAAGAATAAAGAATTAAAAGAAGAGGTATAATTTGACTTATAAATATTCTATTAAATTATATTATGGACGGAATTTTCTTAAAAATATAATAATGCCATTTTTTAAGAGAGAAATGTACAAATTTAGATTCTCTTTTCTAGAATGACAAATCTTATACGGAGTTGTTCATCACCCTTGCAGTTGTTCTCATCTTCGCAGATGATAAAATCTCTTTCCTATTCCTTTTCTCCATCCTTTACGTCCCGAACTTCATTAATATAACGAAAAACTTACTTTAGCTAACAAAAACAATAAATATTATAGCTTAGCAAACGTGCCTCCACATATTACAGATATGTGCTCTCATGGGTTGATTATTATGGTTGGTAGAAATGTTAAAGTAGATCTATCTCGTTAATTTGCAAATTATAATAGAATAAATTAATATATTTTTGTGTTAAAATGTATTAATTTATTAAATTAACCTATTCTACCTCACATAAAAAATAAATTAATATTATTTTAATATATTAGAATTATTGATCCACCGAACCTACTCATTTAATTACGAGTTATAGATCAACTTACTTTAACACTTCTAATGATTGGGTTTGACAATATCTACTAATAAGACACAAAGTTAGGTTGAAACTTGAAATAATAAATTTAAATAAAAAGGTTATTCACTAACGATTAATTATAGTTTTCGATTTAGTGATAAGCATTCAATTTTTTAACCCAAAAAAAATAACATTAAAGTTGTGATCTAAAGTTGTCCAAAATTAAGACACAATTTAATTGGCAGAAACTTATTGGTAGATGAATGCAGATATTGCGGCCAGAATCAAAACCTTAAGAAAGCTAGCTGTAGTCATGGGAATGAATAGCAAAACTTGCCCCTAAAGCTGCGGACAAATCCATGTGAGTGCAGAGTACGTAGCCATGCAAATCCCTTGAAAGGGAAACTAAATGTCGCATTTTACCAAATAATTGTAAAAGTGGATGTTTCCCTGCAGTTTCGGACGGGGATTCTCCAATCTTTGTCACTGTTAATGACAAGACGCCAGGCTTGATGTTAACCCGATTTTATGTGTAGGATGGCTATCTTTATTTGTCTCTAATTTTGATATTTTTTTTTTATCTTTCTTTGTGTTTAAAATTGATGAGTTTTAATTTTTTTATTAATTTTTTCTTTTATTTTTTTCTATTTTTCTCTTATTTTATAATATAATTTTTAATGTAAAAGTTACCCAATCTTAATCCGAAGCATCAAGATTCAAGGCCATACCCCTTTAGTTTGGATTTTAATCTACGCATGGCAAACAAGACACGGACACAGATGATGGGCAAGATAGATTCGCTGCAGAAGTCATTACATTTTATTTAAAGGTAAATAGCACAAAGACGAAACCACCTCCATATGTAAATTTATACATAGAGTTTGGCATTTTAGCTCGCAGGAGAGGCAACTTGAAAAGGCGAAAGCAAATATAATGAAATTTATTATGACCGATAATAAAACGCACAATACAATAAAACCAACAGTTTCAATGGTTTCATCATTAATCAGCTTTTTTTTTTTTTTAATGTATGATTATGAAATCCTCCTTGTTCGGCCCCGTTTGCAAATTCCCATTCCCATCAACTGTAGGAAAAAGAAACACACAAAATATCTCCATACTAGATACTCACATAGTTTAAACTTGTATAAATTGTTTCACCAAAAAAAAAATGTATAAATTGTAAGTACCTGCTTGGTCACGTTTCCGAATCCTATTTGAGGCTTTCAAAGCTGGAAAACACTGTAAGCTTGTAATTTAGATCTTACTAAGTGCTAATGGAATTATTTTTTATTAGAAAAGAAATTTCCCTATTTTAAGTTTACAAATTATCATTCAATTATCGGCTGTCTATAAGAATGTATGAGAATTGATTAATACTAGTTCACACACTTTATAATACACAACCAATGCATATCACCTTGAGTATTGGTCGTGCACACTAAACATGTGCTTCCAACATTATTCTAGTTGTGCACACAGAACATGTAGACCCAACATTACTCGTAATAAACTAAGCTAATTTTTTCTATTGATGGTCGCTTGGTTACATTTCAGAGTACGTACAAAAAAAATAGTTTACATTTTTGAGGTTCTTTTTACAGAAAACTCCTCTCTTCTATCTAAAGCGTAATGAGATCCCATTTATACAAAATTCGTACAAATTTTACATAAAAATTTAATTACAAAATTAATATATTAATATCCCTATCCCTATGAAACGTAGATACTCTATAATCGAACTTTGTCTAGAGTGAATAGTGATATTGTACATTGAACGTGAAACATTTAAGCCCCTAACAGACAAATAATGAAATAAGGCGGGGGCGCAATATTGAGAAATGTTAAACTTAGGCCATTATACTTACATTTAAGGGTTACGTCAGTTGAAATAAATTTTAAAGAAATGGTGCGTTACATATTATTATAAATAAATGTAAAAAATTTGTAATTTCATGAATGTAGCTTTATCATTGCTCAGCAATATTTGGCCCACATTTCTTTCCCAAATAACATACTACAAAAGTGAATCACTAATAGCAATATCGATAAAGTAAGGACAACCTACCTATGCAATATTGGCAATGTCAAGCCCAAAATAAGAAAAAAAGAAGCAAATGGTAAATATAAAATACTGATATTCCACATGTTCAGGTAAATTAGGGGGGGAAAAAGAAGCTCCATTGGCAAAATTCTCTTGGCACTTCGAGAACAGAATCACAAAATCTGAGCAGCTGTATTCAATTTTTCCGCCACGCTTAGCTGTGTCCTCGTGATGCTTGATAAGTATAGCAAGAGCAGCTGATCCTGAAAGCAAAAGAACAATGCGTCAGCCAAACAAAAGTATGAAAATCAACTAGAAAGATGTGCTAACATACAAGCATCTGATTAATCATTTCATATTTGTAAGTATTAAAACACTGTGCAACCGAAAGCCTCGTTTACCTGCAAGCTGTCATTCACAAGTTTATCAAAAACTGACGGCGGTAATTTGGGAAGGGAACCTACAGCATCTGATATAAATCTCCCAATGTTGTTGTCAGGGGCGATACGCCCTTCCTGAGATGAGAAAATAATAAAAAGAAGTTCTTATTGAAAAAATAGTGACAATGACTAGAAAAGGAAATGCTGGTATACCACAACATCATCAACATATTTGTAGATATCATCAATCAAGGCTAGTAGATGTTCCATCGATGCTTCCATCCCTTCGAGATCAGTAGGGATTTTGTCAACAGTGGTTGCCTTCAAAGTATCAACTGCCATCACCAAAACCAATAAGCAAATAAACTACAATTGTTCAAATTAAACATCTCTGGTTTCATTATGGATATCTGAAAGATAAGCTTAGACAAAATAAAACTAGTTATATAGAAAGTTTTTTGAAAAAAGTAGAAAAAAATATCTTAGCAACACATTGCATGGTAAAGAAGAAAAAACCTCACATAAGAAGGACGTAACTGGACTACATACACGATTACACATATACAGTGCCCACCATAAGCCTGAAAAGGGCTTTCAACTAAGAGGCATATTCCCCTGGAGACCCTAAACACATTAAATCAAGTAAGTGAAGCTGATGGGTTTTGGAAAATCAATTTAACATGAAGCAACGCCAAAGTCATATATCAGCAAATTCCAAAAATCCTTTTTTGGCCATGAAAAAGGAGCAACGAATGAAAACATGCTCTTTACAAATGAAAATTAAAGTACTATTAGTAACCTGAGTTTGATAGACTCCACACATGAAAGCAGACTGTAAACACAGAAGATCATTCCTGAAGAGTACCCCAGGGAGATTAGTCTATCTTGTGATACCTTTTATTCAGAAAATTTAGGTCATAAGGAGGCTTTTAAGTTGCAAATATGGAAAATAGAGAAACTAACTATGCATCAAATGGCATGAAGGCAACAAAAGTCATTTAAATTCCTTTTTCACATGTACATTGCTAGAAGATACAAACAACCCTATGGAAATGCCCCTTGCCTTGATTTGGTCTCTCAATCATAGACTCATAGTCAACAACTCAACCTTAACAGATATTGCCATGACTTATGTAGGAACTCAAAAAAATAAGAAGATAAAGCAAGAAAGAATTTGGATTAAATCTTTTTAGAAAATTCAAAGAACATCTCATTTACTTATTCGTATCAGTAAAAATTTTCTTTAAAATATACCATACAGTAATAGTAGTTATTAAATAAGTAGCAGAAGATATTCTCTAATTTTGAATAAGTTTTCTCTACAGATGCATCCACGAATTGATGAAAGCCAACAATGCACTTTTCCATTTATATGAGAGAAAATGGGAGTCTTTTAGGAAAGAATAAGAGTTATGATGAAGTCCAATCAATACATACATCCAATTCGCCCAGCTTCAACCATACTAAGATCCAAAGGAATTTCTTGAAACTGTGCAGCAATTTGCCGGTCTCCAAGAGATAAATTGTTTGATACATATGCTTTTATGGTACCCTCTCCATTTGTGAATCCTGTATCAACAGTCAAGTGTATAGGATTGGGTACTTCTCGAGAGTAAAATTCATGAATTAGTGCACTACCACCAGTCACTCCAAGACCAGTTGAATACCTGCATGGATTAACCAAAGTAGACATCTTTTAAAAGGTGATATAAAAACAGAGGATAAGATATCCTATTAGTACGACAAAAGAAACAAGACATGGGAAAAGTGATAAATTAGTTCAAAAATAGATCTCTCTCCAGTCCCTTTGCTGGTCAGCCAGACAAAATCCCTCCAATGAACCAGCACTAACCCATAAAGTTGTAAACTGTAAAGCTAAAACCAACATTGAATTGAACTTATTTTATTCCACTTCATACACATGCATCACACCCCAACTACTAAACTACACTTCCATAAATCAAATTTGGCAAATTTTAACCTCAACCATATGGATTAAAAGGTTTTCTTCACACACTTCTGAAACCTGAATTGTTGCCATGTAGTGTTTTGATATGCTTCAATGATAATACCATTATGCAGCACAAAACTTTTAACTTATAAAAGTTATAAAAGTTCAAAACAGTTGGACTTACCATCCAACTATGACTTCCTTTGGATTTACTTTTTGGTGTGATATTAACATATTATGGTGGTACTCAATATCCAGAGCAACCTGTAACATAGAAATAAAAGTTAGAAAAGCTTCACTTTACGAGTGTTTTTCAAAGAACTAGACTTCACAACCAGAGGAGCAAACTGAAATGCCAAGAGTTTAAATATGTCTACAATATATTCAACTAATCAACTATGCAAGAAGCTAATAATATCCACAACCTAACCACATTTCATTTTAAACCGGAGGCTATTGACACAATCTATAAAACTTTCTAAACAATCACATACAGCTCAGTCATCCTAATTGCTTTTCTGTTGAACTATTAACTCCCAACCACAAGGGGAAAATTGATGTGCCCCCTGAGAAGGGGCAGTCTACGGCCTGAGTGGAAGCAGAAGTTCATTTAGTTGAAACTTAAAAATAAAGTTCAGTCCAGAGTTCAACAGAGTTGACATATAAAAAGACTGAGAGGGGCTTCAATCAAATTTATTTGGTAATTATGGCCTCCAGACAAATGTGAAATAAATATTTATGGTAAACAAAACAGCCCATGTTTGGTTGTCTTTGATACCTTGACCAGGTAGTAGATAGTAAATTACTTGTAGCAATGCTTTACCAGTGTCAATTACACATGCATCTTGATATGCACCTTATCAAATTTCAACAAGAAGACCTAGTCATCTACTGGATCTCATAAAGGGCACAAGATGCCTAAAGTAGCACCCCTTTCTAAATCATACTCATAACATCCGCAATTCTAATTTTAAGACAGATAGAGGTATATCTACATCATCCAAGAGAAGTTATGCACCGTCCAGCTTCTAACCAATATATAAATGGAACTTGTCACTGTCAGTGCTAAGCCTTCATAGTTTACTCCCACTCCAAAACACTACATGATGCTACAATATAATTGTATAAGCACCTGACCATGTATACCAAAAATAAATTTACACTTTATTTTTCTTGGAGTTCCATTCCATTAAATGTATAAGCTTAGTACACACCCACAATGTAGGACTTCCTTTCTGATTATTATGAAGGGTAGAATACACAGACACGGGAGAGATTACATGGCAACAACACGTTACAACGAAACATCCAGCTAAAGGCCACAACGTGTGTTAGACACAAACTTTGCACAACTACAACACTAAATGCATCTAGCAACAAATTAAATAACTTGATAATATAGAAGTTAAAATCATATAAATAATCAAAGATGAAAACATACAATGAAAACATTAATAAATAAAAGCAGATTAAGTTGTTCAAATCTGCCATATATACACATAACATAAATGTATATCAAATACCCAAAAAGAAATGCAGTACAGAACTAAGAGAATTCTCATAGATGTACATAATCATACTCCCTGGCATGTCATAATATCCAGCATTTAACTCCAATTGTGTTTAAGCGACCACCATAGAAAGACACAAACAAAAATCCCTTCAATAAGAGTACCTGTTTTATGAATCTCCTAATCTTGTCTAACTATCTAGATGTATAAAGCAAACCAAGGTTTCGTTCCCATAGGCAGAAATAAGAAAAGGATTGATCGCTGAAACTTACAACGTAAATTATTTCATTTTAATGGGGAATAAAATTAAACAGGCATAGTTACCTAGACATAATGGGTTGCATAAAATTAAATAAGCGCAAAAACTAAATAAAATCCCTTGTCTCAGATCCAAATATGGAAATAACATCTACAATTTGCATACATAAAAGAACACAAGAAAATGCAGCTAAAAATTCATACTTAAATCCTTGGCCCAATAAGAAATTCAACATATAATTACATGATACAAAGTTAATAATACTATAAAATCATCACCCCATAATTAATTATAAAAGCTTAATGCAGATTAAGCAGGGTGCAAGACCTGGTCCAGAGATTCATTGTGGGGAACAGCATAGGAATTGCGGATATCGACGGTTCCATCAGGCAAGACTGAGCCTAATAGTGTTCCGATGACGCGCTCCGCTTGGTCAGGACGCCGGACATAGCAGTCGCAGATGTTGAAGATGACGAGAGGGTGGACCTTCGCCGACAAGCTCGGGGAAGAAGAAGAGAACTGCAATACTGTGCGCTCGCTCGCCGCCATGCTCAAAGCTTCGATTCAGCAGGTTGACTTCCCCAAACTAGGCGGGCGAGGAAGAGAGCAAAAGGAGCCTACTGGGGAAATCGAAACGTTAGGGTTTTAGACATGGGCTGAACGGGAATTACAGTTGATATTAGCTTCTTTACTGATTATTATGTTGGCCCAATAGGCCCAAGAGGTAGCCATTTTTCATTTTACGTCAAACACCCAATTCTGTGTCTTACACGACTGCACCCATCTAATTGCATGAACAATCTATTATTTCGAATTTTGTTAAATATTTATTTAAAATAATTTTAATTATTAATTTATTAATTCTCACTTATTATTAAACTATAAGACTAACAAATTTAATAATTCTTTTTTGTGATAGTTTAATTTTGTGCATTAAGTAAGAAAAAATTTCTCCTTTAAGGAATAATAATATTAGATATTTCAAAAAACCATCATTTAAATTGATAAGATTTATTTCAAAAGTGGTGTTCTAAGACTCCGTTGATACTGTTGAGAAGAAATTTATCATGTAATACCAATGAATATCAGATTCATTACATAATTTTTTTGGACATCTTTTGTGTTCACGATGGCTATTTTGAGGTTATTTTACTTGGGATTTTGCTGGTAATTGGCTAGCTGATCTGTTCATGAGAATATTTTTATACCCATAAATACCAACAGAAACAAATGAAGAAAGCATGTGCTGAGCTCAAAGTTAAATTAAGGTAGTCATGAAGGAGTAAGCCTATGAATATATGTTCCAAGTTCTCCAAATCTGCCATGCTATGAAAGAAAATAGAAATAGCAGGTCACCCATATCAGAATCATTGCAATGAGCACTGTAAAATGGCCTGGACACTTGTTTCTGCAGAATCATCACACACCCAGCAAACCTCATCGGCATACGATAAAATTTTGCCCCTTGGGAATCTTCAATGACCAAACTGAACAGTACACCACACTTCAGCATTTCCCCTTAACATAACTATACTATATTCTATTCTATATTTATATTAAAGCCGCTCATGGCAGCTTCGTGACCAGTGTTTTTTTGCTTAACTTTTTCAATTGTATATAAAATTTATATATATACATGTGTCAGATAGGACACAGAATAATTGAACTTCAAGTGTCTTGGAATCCAATGCTTATTTTAAGTACTCAGCTGTGATTTGTAAGTTCAGTACAATAGTCCATGTGTGGGTCTCTTGTTTAACCTACCCTTTCCACCAATCACAAACAATAATGCTTAATGCATGTTGAAACAATGTACAACCTCTCTCACGTGAAGAACTTGTGTTTAGCATTTGTTGATCACAAAAGTGCCAACACAGGCATTGCCCACCTAAACGTCTCCCGAGGCCACCAATGAATGAACATACATACTCTGAACGAGATCAACATTCGAATGGAACCTTTGGCTAGTTCTTATTCTGATTTACTATATGCATATAACATCACTTGACTGGAAGGTTGAAATGTACAAAAGATAACCATGGCACATGAATCTTCCAATGCGTATTCTATCACCTTTTCCCACTTCCACCTAACCCTTTTTCCTTCACCTTTCGCCCACCAGTAAGCTCCTCAGGGTTCTGTCCTGAGGTGCGTCCAAGAAATCAAGAGCATAACCAATCTCTACCCCTGCATTACATAGCCAAGCTCCAACTATTTGAAACCCAACCCCCCCCCCCCTCCCCCTTTTCTCTCTTTCTTTCTCGTTGCTGCATAAATTCCCACTTTGGCCAGGACTAATCTCTGTCGTTGTAAGTAGCTCTTTGTCCCCACCAAATTAAATGGAGCCAACATACTTTTACGCAATTCCATCAATTAAAACATCCGGCAAGCGGAAGCGTGCCATAGAATATTATGGAATATGAAACAGACCCTTGGTTTTCTCCAACAACTCCTTTCCACCTGCTGAAAGCAACTTTGAATCCCTTTCCCCACCTTATCTCTGATTACACTATAATTTCTTCTTCCTTTTTTTTCATTTTTCATCTTTCATTTTTTAGCATTATTCGTTGTGGTTAGTAACCTAAGGCACTTATTATCCCGAGCACCATACTAGCACTTTGATTAAGTTTCAAACTTGAAAATTAACCAGATGACCAAACAACATAGACAGCACCAAAATCAATAGAAACAAAGAGAGAAACCGCAAAACAATCCAAACTACCCAGATGCAGTGGGGTAAGAACCAACAAGAAAGGATTAGTGTGGCGAAGATGCTCAACCATTCTAAGTTGGGTCGAAATTTTGGTGGTGTGTGTAGACACCCAATTTTGTCCGGACCTTAAAAATTAAAGTGGATCCATGTATAAATTCATAAATTATTCTACTTGAATATATATTTTTCTAAAAAATAATTGAGCAAAAATAAAAAATTTAAAGATATTTTTGGGTCTTAAATGTAAATAATATTGTTTAAAAATTATTAAAAATAAAAAATAAATAAAAATTAAAAATTTGAAAAAAAGAAAAAAGAAGAAAAGAAAACAAAAGAAAAAGAAGTGTGAAAGAAAGAAAATGAGGAGTCAAAGAAAGGGGCTGTCAGCAAGGCAAGTGGAAGAAGTTTGATGACTTTTTGTCTAAATGGAAGGCCATAAGCTTTCTGGTGGGGAGGCTGGCTGCTTGACAATTTTGAGGAGAAAGGAGCAGAACTAAAAGGGAGTTTAGTCAAAAGAGGTGGCTAGAGAAAGTGAAGGGGGAGGTTTTTGGGACGAAGGGGGCGGCCTCTTTCGGTACTTTTTCCACCGATGAAAGTCTAACTGGAAACTGGAGGTCCCTTTCTTGGTTCTAATAACTCTGTTGTCTCTCACTCCCGGATCGGAATCACTTGCTTCTGGTTAGGAGGTTTCCCTTAGATAAGCCTCCCAACAGAGATTGAGACTCTTGAAGTTCCCAGATTTCTTTTAGCTGATTTAGGGAGATATCGCCATAATCTTCTGTTTTGAGTGACTTTCACTAACAGAGCCGTGAATCAAGGAGGCCGGTTGATTTGGAATTCTTCTACAGCTTCAAGGGAACTAGCATCTCTTCCTCTGGCAATCAGACTGAACCCCAAAGTCCACCACAAAAAAAAAAGCAAAATCTTAGTGGAATGCCAAATCCAGATGCAGAGGTGATCGCTCTGTCTCCGAAGACCCCGTTGGCCACAAACCATTTGTATGTGTCGTCTGTAACAAAGGATTTTCAAGGGATCAAAATCTTCAGCTTCATAGACGGGGTCATAATCTGCCAAGGAGATCAAGCAGAGGTCCAACAAAGAGGTAAGGAAAAGAGTTTATGCGTGCCCTGAGCCCAGCTTTATTCATCACGATGCTTTCAGAGCTTTGGGTGACCTCACTGGAATAAAGAAGCATTTTTGTAGAAAACACAGCAAGAAGAAGTTGAAATGCGACAAGTGCTCAAAAATATTAAAAAAAAAAAAGGGTTTACTGCTGTATTATTCCCTCTGATTCTGTTACTGTGATTCTGCACCCTCTCTCTGCACTCTGCATTCTATTCTCTGTTCTGTTTTTGTATTCTGCCTTCTGCATTCTGCATTCCAATTTCTGTTCTCTGCATTCCATGTTCTGTTCTCTGCATTAATTAATTTCTGCGTTTCTGTTTCACCATAATTAATCTCTGCAATTTCTTTTTTTTCTTTTTTTGTTAATTCTGTTTTTAATGTATGCTGCTGTAATTAATTCTGCAAATTTTGTTTGTGCTTAAATGTATTCTGTATATTCTTTTTTGCCTTTTTTCTGTTTTTGACGTTTTGCATTCTATGATTTCTATTTTTGAGGTTTTCATTGCAATTAATTTTTCCAAGACTCTGTTGTCTCTATTTTTGTTTACCATAAATGCTGTTTATTGTGGTTTTTGCTCTTTCTGCTTATGTCGTCGGTCACATTAGTCTGAAGCCTACAATCAGCAAACCATGTCAATGTGCCATGTAAGCACACACATGCACAATGAGCATGCCATATCATCAGCCCATGCTGTGGTATCCCATTTTTTTTGGATCTAAAATGAATAGTAAAAAAAATAAAAAATATAAATAAAATAAAATAAAAAATTAAAAAAAATAGAAATAAGAAATAAAAAATATTAAAAAAATTAGAAATTATATAAAGAGTTTTTAGAGTTATAATTTTACTAAAAATGGCACAAAGAATTCTGGGAAGAATATTTGCATTTTAACTTGTCCCTAAATTTCAAATCCTTGATTATCCCAACGATGGATAAATATAGTTGCCAGTCAACTGGCCGCTATAGAACTATCCTGAGGAAAATCATATTATGAATCAAGTCAGTTAACTGGCATGATTCTATTGATGCATTAGAAGGAAATTCCCAACGATGGATAAATATAGTTGCCAGTCAACTGGCCGCTAGTGAACTATCCTAAGGGAAATCATGTTACAAAACTAGTCAGTCAACTGGCATGGTTCTATTAATGCATTAAAAATAAACTCCTGACGATAGATAAATATGGTTGTCAGTTAACTGGCCGCTATATAATTATCTTAAAGGAAATTACATCACAAGTTTAGCCAGTTAACTGGCATGACTCTATTGAGGCATTTACAAATAATCCTAAATCGATCACATGCAAAAAATCAATTTATTTAACAAAAGACAAAGCATAGTTTTGAAATCAAAAGCAGCAAACACCAACGTGGTACCGAAAGGGCGTTGTAGGGTGCTAATACCTTCCCTACACGTAACCAACCCCCGAATCCATTTTTCTGTAATGCAGACCATATTATTCGGTGTCCGACTTCACCATTGCAATCTAAGTCGGTGGCGACTCCATTTTTTTAAATCATTTTCTAAAACCTCACCTAAATCTAAACCTATTTTTTTTATTCGCCTCGGGATCGCCGCCCCGCGTCGCGTGTCGACAGCTTGGCGACTCCGCTGGGGACGCTTGAGGGTTAGGCCATTTAAATGTAGTGTTTGTTGCTTTCTTATTTCATTTCTATGCTTTGTCCTCATGCCTGATTTGGTTATACTCTGTATATTTATAATCCTTTGGATTTGTCTGCAACGGATTAGGTTTAGATGACTTAATTTTATTATCTGCTATATCTGTGGAATGGTTGTTGGTTAATTATTTTATAGGTTGTGAGTGAATGAGTAGATGGCATATTCCCCACACACACGTACACCTACACCACATGGCACTTTAGAAAAGGGGAGGTCATGACCCCTGAGCTCCATACCCGAGCTCTTAAGAACCTTTAGGCTAGCGAGGGCATAAAGTAAGGTTGACCTTCGTGAGACCCTTGGTCTCCGTGTAGGCACCTGAACACCCTCACTCAAGTTGACCCTTTAAGGCAATTTGGGGACCTGATTTTAGGAATCTAGATCCTACCCCGCACTATTAATAGCCTTAGAACTACCCTTTGAAAGAGAGAATTTTGGTCCAAAACCATGAGAGTGAACAGAAACTTAAGATGTACCTTAATCTAGGCACTGTGAAAAAAATGCTATTCACTTCGTATTGCATGTCCAACTTTGACATTTGTGTTCCAAGCATTCTTATGGCACTTATTGTTGTTGCATACAAAACCTTCTCGACTTGAGTTTGCATTACCTGAAGGTTAACAAAGGGCCAAGTAAGGCTAACCTTGTAAGATTTTTAGTTTTTGTACAGATGCATGAATAGGGAGCAAAGTAAGGTTAACTTTCATGAGGCTTTTAGTCTCCCTACAAGTCAAGAATATTGGTGGCCAAGTTCCACACAAAATAAAAATGATGAAGTGATTTGGCAATAGAAGGAATGCTTGAAAAATACTTTATATGTCGAACATTAAACTATATGTGCCTAGCATAAAATCTCTTCTTGAATTCATGACTGGTAAGGCGGTTTGGAGCTGTAAAAACTCTTGATTAACATTGAATCATCAAGCATAAGCATAAACCTAAGATCATTCCATAACAAGCATGCATTGTCGTTCAATCTTTTGCTTAATGGGTCATTTGAAGTTTGGGCCTGAGCATGCATTACTCAGGTGATATTAAGCATGTTCTGCGCCCTACGAATTTCTGGCTTTGGGCCCAGTGAGTAACCTAAGGCCCATGCCTGACATGAAATCCCTTCTTGAATGCATCACTGGTAAAGCAGTTTGGAGCTGTGAAAACTCTTGATTAACATTGAATCATCAAGCATGAGCATTTCATCACAAGCATGCATTGTCATTCGGCCTTTTGTTTAATGAGTCATTTGAAGTTTGGGCCTAAGCATGCCTTACTTAGGTGATATTAAGCATGTTCTGTCCCCCGAATTTTTGGCTTTGGGCCCAATGTGTAACCTAAGGCCCATAAGCATGTGCAGACTAGCTGAAGTCCGGTTACACAAAGGCGCCTGGTTACCCTTTTTAAGTCTTACTATTCATGTTCAGGCTTCAGTCGGTAACCAACCTGACATCCTTCTATCCCAAACTGAAAGGTTCATTTTGAAAGCCATACTCAAAGGACTCTGGGAAGCATTATTCGAGTATCCTAATCCATCACCTTACCAGAGAGCCAAAAATGGAGGAAGGCCTTGCTAGGCTTAGAGTCAGATTTCCTTCTCTTCCTCAAGATGCACTTCGGAAGATGTATAAGTGCCGACTTGAAAGAATGAAGACACTCACACGTCTAGGACTCCCTGAAGATGTACGTTGGATCATTGAAGCTAAGGTACGCCTAGCAGATGATTTTCAACATTCATTAGTGAAACATCTGCCTGGGATGGGAAGAAGCTCTTATGCTAAGAAAAGAAGAGCTAAAAGGATGGAGGTTTGTTATAAGTGTGCAAGATGGACTTGTAATACACGATGTAAGGGAAAAGGAATGGTGTCCGCAAACCGGGAAGACAAAATTCAGTTCATAAAGGATGGACTGAGTAAAGAGTCGTTGGATAATATCCTTCAGACTCTTGAGACGCATCCTAGTGGACAAGTTCATGGTGTTCTTCTCGCTTTGGCGGACAAATTTTACAAGGAGAAGGAGCGCCACTGTCTTGAGAAGATAACACTAAATGACCCTGTTTGCCAGTTCGTAAGGAAGTTGGATAGCAACCTTGATCCATGAATAGCACACAACAAGGATGAAGGAGTGATGTTCCTAGGCAAGAAGACAAAATCATTAAAGATGGACTGAGTAAAGAATCTTTGGATAATATCCAGTAGACTCTTGAGACGCATCTTAATGGACATCTTCATGTTTCTTGCCTCAGTGGACATATTCTACAAAGCAAAGGAGTGTTTCGTCTTGGGAATCTGACGTTAAACGACCCTGTTCATTAGTTTGTAACCTTGTTCATCAGTTTGATCCCTTATGGTGTTTAGTCTGTTATTGGATGTAGTATCAGAAGAAAGGATAAGCTAGGATCACTATTCATTAGTCTTGTAATTGCTGGTGAATCCACCACTTTTTTTACTTTCCAATGGTGTATGCACGGTTTTGATTTGTACAGTTGTTGTTAGTGATTTTTCCTGTTAATTGTCAGTACGTCTGCCATATTCACTGTTTACCCTCTGACTTCGCATGCCTAATATTGACAATGTTGGCATAATTGTCTTTTCTCCTTCTTAATCGCTGACATGTCTGTCATATTCACTGTTAGTTTTTTGACCCTGCATGCATGATTTTGATAATATCGGCGTAATTGCCTTTTCTCCCGCTAACATGTCTGTCATATTCACTGTTAGCTTTTTGACCCTGCCTGCATGATTTTGATAATATCGGCGTAATTGCCTTTTCTCCCGCTAACATGTCTGTCATATTCGCTGTTAACTTTTTGACCCTGCATGCATGATTTTGATAATATCAGCGTAATTGCCTTTTCTTCCGCTAATACGTCTGTCATATTCGCTGTTAGCTTTTTGACCCTGCATGCATGATTTTGATAATATCGGCGTAATTGCCTTTTCTTCCGCTGATACGTCTGCCATATTCATTGTTAGCTTTTTGACCCTGCATACATAATGTTGACGATGTCGACGTAATTGCCTTTTCTCTCGCTGACACATCTGCCATATTCACTGTTAGCTTTCTGGCCCTGCATGCATAATGTTGACAATGTTGGTATAATTGTCTTTTCTCCTTCTTAAGCGCTGGCACATCTGTCATGTTTACTGTATGCTTTCTGACTTTGCCTGCATGATTTTGATAATATCGGTGTAATTGTCTTTTCTCCTTCTTAAGCGCTGGCACATCTGTCATGTTTACTGTATGCTTTCTGACTTTGCCTGCATGATTTTGATAATATCGGTGTAATTCTTTTCTCCCGCTGGCACATCGGTCATATTTACTGTATGCTTTCTGACTTTGCCTGCGTGATTTTGATAATATCGGTGTAATTGCCTTTTCTCCTGCTGACACGTCTGTCATATTCACTGTTTGCTTTTTGACTCTACCTGCATAATTTTGATAATATCGGTGTAATTATCCTTTCTTTTTGACAATCGCCGATGCATTTATTATCTTTGCTGTTCGCTTTTTGACTCTGCTTGCAAAACTTCAAAAAAGCAAGCTAGTTGCTTTTTCATTATCGGTGGCTTTACGACTTTCCTACTCTGAAGGACTGTCGTATATGCAGGCGTGTCTTGTCTTTTGGACTTTCTTACTTCATTGTCTGAAATTATTACGCCTGACTGTTTTCTGTTGTTCATTTCTCCCCTATAAATACACCTTCACATTGGATCATCCATGCATGGCTGGGGTAGAAAAAGAAGGAGAAACATCCTCGGCACGTAGATTCAAATCTATCTGTGTCTTCGGTGCTTCCATTCTAGGGAAGGATAATGAGTTCATAAAGGCAGCCAATGAACTCGGTAGGGTGTTAGCTGCCAGAAAAATAAACCTAGTGTATGGTGGGGGCATCCATGGGATAAGAGGATGTGCAGCTGCAACTGCATTTACAGGGAAGAGCCATGTCTTAGGCATCCTTATAAAAGGGTTGGCCGACAAAAGAGTCAGTGACTACACCTTTGGTACTGAGTTAAGGGTTTCATCTATGCATGAACGCTTCGGGCACATGTTTTGCAATGCTGAGGCCTTTATTGCGTTACCTGGTGGTCTAGAAACTCTAGAAGGAATTTCTAGTGTGTTATTCTGGATCAAATTTAACTATCAGAAAAGGCCGTTAGGATTATTAAATGTTAATGGCTTTTATGATGGCTTGTTATCTTTTATAGATTCAGCTGTGGAACAACGCTTCATATCTCTGGAGGCTCGCCGTGCCATAAAATCAGATTCAGACGTCGATCGATTGATTGATTGACTACAAGCCTATGTATTTCAACCTTACCCATTGTTGAAACAAGTGGACGAACAGCCTCCCGATGGTAGCAGAAAGCGTAAAATAGACACCATGCTTCGATTGTAACTTGTCATGGCTTTACTTTTTGTTATTTTGTGTTATTAGGATGATGTACAAGTCTAGGAAGGATGGTTCGAGTGGAAGAGTAGCTAAGCGAAGTTATCGAGATCGAAGTGTGTGATGGATGGCAGAGTAAAGAGTTATTCTTAACTCTTGATACGCATCCCATGTGTGTCTTATTAGAAGCATCATATGCATTCTCATGTATCCCAACGACAAAAGCAAAAAAAAAAAGAAAGTGTGTTGTTTTTCTTTTTTTACATGTCTTTCATGGATGGTAGAGTAAAGAGTTATTCTTAACTCTTGATACGCATCCTGTGTGTGTCTTTTTTAGAAGCATCATATGCATTCTCGTGTATCAAAAAAAAAAAAAGTGTGTTGTTTTCCTTTTTGTGCATGTCTTTCATGGAGTCTTTTGGCAGAGTAAAGAGTTGTTCTTAACTCTTGATACGCATCCCATGCACAACTCATTAGGAGCATCATAGGCGTCTTCTGTTTCAAAAGAAAATGTTGCATTTCTCTTTACGCATGTTTTTGTGTACTGTTATTGCATCTTTTAATGGCCCTGTCTAAGGCCTTGGTAGACTGTATGGGAATACCCTTTTGAATTCAATAAGACGTCTTGCATGATGAATGTATTGTATGTCATTCCTTCCTTTTTTTTTTATGTCAGTGATTAATGAATGACAGACCCTTGAGAAGGGGATACCATCACCAGAATGAACCAACAATGAGGGCAATCAGGGTTCTAATGTCTTTTCATACATAAGAACAATGAATTGGTGATCAAATATCTTAAGTTCATCCTAATCAAACTCATTTTGTCAATGAAGAAGTAGGATTGCTTAAAGTATTCAATTCTTGGATGGTAAACAACACTGCAATGTATTAAAGACTCATAAAACTTGGTGCACCGCAAAGTTGGCTGATTACCAGTAGAATGAGTCCAAAGTCAAAAGTGTTGCATTGAGTTAAAGGTGGGGCAAGGATATCGTGATAAAAAAAAAAGAAGAGGTTAAGAGGAACAGAGATGGTTCATTCATGATTTCACCTTTAGAGTTTTCAAAAGCTATGGAAGTATCACCCACCAAAAAAAAAAAAAAAAAAAAAAAGAAAAAAAATTTCTCGCACAGTCCAATGAGATTTATCATGCCTCTTGGTATGTCATCATGCATTATGACAATATCATTGCATTGTGTGTTAGGGGCACCTGGATAATTTTGTTTCAATGCATTGACTTGATATGAAATTCATTTTATGTCCACATATCCTCATTCTTTGACCTTCAGTAAATCTAGATTGCATTTGTAAAGCATGTTGTTGATGTTCAAGAGATCACTCTTACCATACTAAGCATGTCACTAGCATTCAAAAGAAAAAAAAATGTTGTCTTTCTGTACATGTCTTTCATGCGGTCTTGTGACAGAGTAAAGAGTTATTCTTAACTCTTGATATGCATCCCATGCACAACTGATCAGAAGCATCATATGCATCTTTTGTTGCATCTCTTGTGCACGTTTTGTTTTCATGTAATCTCATGGTATGACTCTGCCCAAGGCCTTGGCAATGACTGTATGTGAGCACCTCTTAAGTTCAATAACACATCATGCATGTATTCTACATCATATGAGTGACTGATGAATGGAAGATACTCAAGGAGGGTTACCATCACCAGAATGAACCAACACTGGGGCAATCAGGGTTATGATACCTTTTCACGTTTTGATGCCTAAGAGCAATTAATTGGTGATTGGATATTTTAAGTTCATCCTAACCAAATTCATTTTTGCCAATGATAAAATTGGATTACCTGACAAAATACTCAATTCTCTTGGATGATAGAGTATCTCAGATCATAAGTAGTGGTGCGAGAGTGATGTCTTGTAGCTCATGTGAATGTTATGAGAAAGTGAGTTTCCTAGAACTTGTTTGAATGCCCCTTGAAATAATTTGTTGGATGCCGCATTAACTAGAGAAGTGATCTAGGCCGTCTTTGCATCGTTTGAGCCTTTCAAGCTAACCTTAAAGTAAAAATTCCTAGTCACCCATTTGAGCTTTAAAAGATGGCAAGGCCACCATCAGATGCTTTCTTTCTTTACCCTTGTCGACACGCGACGCGGGGCAGGGATCCCGAGGTGAATAAAAAAAAATATAGGTTTAGATTTAGGTGAGGTTTTAGAAAGTAATAATAAAAAAAATGGAGTCGCCACCGACTTAGATTGAAATGGTGAAGTCGGACACCGAATAGTATGGCCTGCGTTACAGAAAAATAGATTCGGGGGTTGGTTACGTGTAGGGAAGGTATTAGCACCCTACAACGCCCTTTCGGTACCACGTTGGTGTTTGCTGCTTTTGATTTCAAAACTATGCTTTGTCTTTTGTTAAATAAATTGATTTTTTGCATGTGATTGATTTAAGATTATTTGTAAATGTCTCAATAGAGTCATGCCAGTTGACTGGCTAAACTCATGATGTAATTTCCCTTAAGATAGTTATATAGCGGCCAGTTAACTGACAACTATATTTATCTATTGTCAGGAGTTTATTTTTAATGCATTAATAGAACCATGCCAGTTGACTGACTAGGTTTGTAACAAGATTTCCCTTAAGATAGTTCAATAGCGGCCAGTTGACTGACAACTATATTTATCCATCATTAGGAGCTTCTTTTTAATGCATCAATAGAATCATGCCAGTTGACTGACTAGATTCGTAATATGATTTCCCTCAGGATAATTTAATAACGGCCAGTTGACTGGCAATTATATTTATCCATCGTTGGGAATTTCCTTTTAATGCATCAATAGAATCATGCCAGTTAACTGACTAGATTCATAATATGATTTTTCTCAGGATAGTTCTATAGCGGCCAGTTGACTGACAACTATACTTATCCATCGTTGGAATATCTTTTTAAAGGGCATTAATTCATGAGGCAATTTCCCTCAGGATAGTTTGACAGCGGCCAGTTGACTGGCAACTACATTTATCCATCGTTGGGATAATCAGGAATTTGAAGTTCAAGGATACTTTGAAATATGAATAATCCTCCTAAAACCCTTTATACCATTTCTTTTAATAAAATTATGACTCTAAAATTTTTTAGTATTTTTTAGTATTTTTTTAATTTTTAATTATTATTTAATTATTTAATTATTTAATTATTATATTTTATTTTCTTTTATTTTTTTTATTTTTTTATTTTTTTATTTTTTTATTTTTTTATTTTTAAAGAAATTGGGGCATCACGGCATGGGCCAAAGCCCATGCCGTGAATTCAACAATCTCGGCTAACTTTTATTTTTCTTTCATTTTTAATTTTTTTTAATCATTTATATTATATTTAAATAATGATACTAATAAATTTATGATTTTTCTTTTATTCAACTTTCAATATTTTTTGAAAAAATAGTATCAAGTTTGGTAAATCAAATGACACAATCAGAATATTTTTTCGCAAAACCAATTTTTTTCTACATTTTTTTGAAACAAAATAAAAAGACAGAAATAATACAGTTAAACGTTACATTCTTTATCCAAAATTTTTGTAATTAGTACCAAAAATTTTCTTAAAAAATGCTTGTTTCAACTGCATATTTTCTTTTATTTTTCTAAAATATTTTTTATTTTTGAATTATTTTCAAGAGGGAAGGATTCGGTGCACCACACCCCA
This sequence comes from Dicorynia guianensis, assembly GCA_037013595.1. NCBI lineage: Eukaryota > Viridiplantae > Streptophyta > Magnoliopsida > Fabales > Fabaceae > Dicorynia > Dicorynia guianensis. The sequence goes on along the minus strand of JASUAB010000002.1, from coordinate 12,936,528 downwards.
TGAGGGGTGTGGTGCACCCTTCTCCTTTATTTTGCCTGCACTTTCACGTAAGTGCAGGCGGGGAAACGGATGGCCTTGTGCCTCCGAGACTCTCGGCCATGTTGGAAACCTCTCAACCCTCGGCGACTCCCATTGCCGTAGGTGGGTGCCAAGTGGTGGTTTGGACCACCACCGTACCGAGCAGGAGTGCCAACTAGCGCATGGGAGAAAAAAACGTAATCGCCTGTGCAACACCCATTTTGACATACTTTTTTGGTATTCTAAGTTCTAAAAATCTCAACCAACACTTACTCTAGTCCTCTAATGAAGCGATAAAGTCGTCATGAACATAGATATGAATCAACAGAGATTACAAAAGCTTGACCCAATAAGGAACAGAGGAGATGCATACCCAAAGTGAGAATGCTCCTTTGCTTCTCTGCACGGGATTGTTGGCGAGTCCAACTTCAACCAACACTCACTCCAAAGCGAGAGTGATCCTTTTCTTCTCGGCACGGGGCTGCTGGCGAGTTAGGAAATCCGTCTCCGTGATCAACTTCAATTTCCTCTGCCACCCTCTGTTTGGTCTTTTTTTTTTCTCTGAATCTCTTCTCTCCCTCTTGCCCTCTCCGAATCCGTCCTCCTCCGGTCAAGACGCTTCTCTTCTTTCTTAAGAGGTGGAGGTGATGGCGAGCAAGCGTGTGGTGCTGAGTTACTTCTGTTTGAGAGTGCTGGTCAATGGGTAGCTGTATCCGAAAGTCTCCTTCCCCTCTGTGTCCGAGAGTGCCTTCTGCTTTTGAGCTTTTGAGTACCTCTATCCCCAGAGAGAAGAGTGCCCGTGAAGGTGAGGGTAGAAAAAGTCTGGGTGAAGACCCCCCCCTTTTCTGAATGTCAAAGGTGGAGATTTTTGTTTCCTTCGTGCTCACCTATTTCTCTTTAAATGTCAAGAAATTCGGCCTTATTTTCTACCTTGTTACCTTATTTCTCCATAACTTTCCCTCTTTTCTTTTCTTGGCTGCATGCCGACACCTCCCTTTCATCTAAGTCTTCCCCCTTCATTTCTCTCTTTTCCTCCTACGGCCAACAACCATTTCACTCATTCTTCCCACCTTTTTTGATTTTCCTTCTTTCCTCTTCACACCTCTTTTTCTTTTTTCAAAATTTTTTATTTTTTATTATTTTTAATTTTTTTTGCAATATTATTCACATTTGGGACCAAAAATATCTTTAAGTATTTCATTTTTTGCTCAATTAATTTCTAGAAAAATATATATTCAAGTAGGATAATTTTAGAATTTATACATGGGTCCACTTTAATTTTTAAGGTCCGGACAAAATTAGGTGTTTACAGATTGCCCCCCTTTGCTCATCATTTTAGGGACTAAAAGATGGGCAAAGGTTGAGAGACACTATTTTGTTCGGATGCGAAGGGTTATGATCCACCCAACGGGGACACTGAAGGATACTAAATCCAACTTTGGGGATACCTAAGAGCAACTTAGGATTTAAAACAAAATGGCCTGAGGTAACACGTCTCAGGATTTAAAGAAATGAACTTGGGGTAACTCGTCCCAAGTTTTGAATTACCTGGAGAAACCCGTTCCAGGATTTGAAACAAAATAACCTGAGGTAACCCGTCTCAGGATTTAAAGAAATGAACTTGGGGCAACCCGTCCCAAGTTTTGAATTACCTGGAGAAACCCGTTCCAGGATTTGAAACAAAATAACCTGAGGTAACCCGTCTCAGGATTTAAAACAAAGAACCTGGGGTAACACGTCCCAAGTTACAATACCTTAGAAAATCATGTTCCAGGATTTGAAGGGTTTTAATCCACCCAGTAGGGATACCTAAGAGCGACTTAGGATTTGAAGGGTTATCATCCACCCAATGAGGATACCTAAGAGAGACTTAGGATTTGAAACAAACCTGAGGTAACCCGTCTCAGGATGAACTTAGGGTAACTCGTCCTAAGTTTTGAATTACCTGGAGAAACCCGTTCCAGGATTTGAAACAAAATAACCTGAGGTAACCCGTCTCAGGATTTAAAACAAAGAACCTGGGGTAACACGTCCCAAGTTACAATACCTTGGAAAATCATGTTCCAGGATTTGAAGGGTTTTAATCCACCCAGTAGGGATACCTAAGAGCGACTTAGGATTTGAAACAAACCTGAGGTAACCCGTCTCAGGATGAACTTAGGGTAACTCGTCCTAAGTTTTGAATTACCTGGAGAAACCCGTTCCAGGATTTGAAGGGTTATGATCCACCCAGTGGGGATACCTAAGAGCAACTTAGGATTTGAAAGGGTTATCATCCACCTAGTGAGGATACCTAAGAGCGACTTAGGATTTGAAAGGTTATGACCTAGGATTACCTTGCTTATCTAGGTCAAAGGGGTTGAGTCAAATGATGCCCGACTCTGGCATTGGTGATAAAATGTTGAGTCAAACGAAGCCCGACTCCGGCTTTGATGATAAAAAGGTTGAGTCAAACGAAGCCTAACTCCGGCTTTGATGATAAAACGTTGAGTCAAACGAAGCCCGACTCCGGCTTGATGATAAAAAGGTTGAGTTAAACGAAGCCTAACTCCGGCTTTGATGATAAAAAGTTGAGTCAAACGAAGCCCGACTCCGGCTTGGATGATAAAAAGGTTGAGTCAAATGAAGCCCGACTCCGGCTTTGATGATAAAATGTTGAGTCAAATGAAGCCCGACTCCGGCTTTGATGATAAAAAGGTTGAGTCAAACGAAGCCCGACTCCGGCTTTGATGATAAAAGGTTGAGTCAAACGAAGCCTAACTCCGGCTTTGATGATAAAAGGTTGAGTCAAACGAAGCCTAACTCCGGCTTTGATGATAAAAGGTTGAGTCAAACGAAGCCCGACTCCGGCTTGGATGATAAAGATGAGTCAAACGAGGCCTGACTCTGGCATAAATGAAAAGGGTGAGTCAAACGAGGCCCAACTCGAGGCACAAAAGATAAGGGTGAGTCAAATGAGGCCTAACTCGAGGCACAAATGATATGGGAGTCAAACGAGGCCCAACTCAAGGCACAAAAGATAAGGGTGAGTCAAACGAGGCCCAACTCGAGGCGCAAATGATATGGGTGAGTCAAACGAGGCCCAACTCGAGGCGCAAATGATATGGGTGAGTCAAATAAGGCCTAACTCGAGGCGCAAATTATATGGGTGAGTCAAACGAGGCCCAACTCGAGGCGCAAATGGTAATGGTGAGTCAAACGATGCCTAACTCGAGGCACAAATGATATGGGTGAGTCAAATGAGGCCTAACTCGAGGCGCAAATTATATGGGTGAGTCAAATGAGGCCTAACTCGAGGCGCAAATTATAATGGTGAGTCAAACGAGGCCTAACTCGAGGTACAAATGATAATGGTGAGTCAAACGAGGCCTAACTCGAGGCACAAAAGATATGGTGAGTCAAACGAGGCCCAACTCGAGGCGCAAATGATATGAGTGAGTCAAACGAGGCTTAACTCGAGGCGCAAATGATATGGGTGAGTCAAACGAGGCCTAACTCGAGGCGCAAATGATATGGTGAGTCAAACGAGGCCTAACTCGAGGCACAAATGATATGGGTGAGTCAAACGAGGCCTAACTCGAGGCACAAATGGTAATGGTGAGTCAAACGATGCCTAACTCGAGGCACAAATGATATGGGTGAGTCAAATGAGGCCTAACTCAAGGCACAAATGGTAATGGTGAGTCAAACGATGCCTAACTCGAGGCACAAATGATATGGGTGAGTCAAATGAGGCCTAACTCGAGGCACAAATTATAATGGTGAGTCAAACGAGGCCTAACTCGAGGCACAAATGATATGGGTGAGTCAAATGAGGCCTAACTCGAGGCGCAAATTATAATGGTGAGTCAAACGAGGCCTAACTCGAGGCACAAATGATATGGGAGTCAAACGAGGCCTAACTCGAGGCACAAATGATATGGGTGAGTCAAATGAGGCCTAACTCGAGGCGCAAATTATAATGGTGAGTCAAACGAGGCCTAACTCAAGGCACAAATGATATGGGAGTCAAACGAGGCCCAACTCAAGGCACAAAAGATAAGGGTGAGTCAAACGAGGCCCAACTCGAGGCGCAAATGATATGGGTGAGTCAAACGAGGCCCAACTCGAGGCACAAATGATATGGGTGTCAAACGAGGCCCAACTCAAGGCACAAAAGATAAGGGTGAGTCAAACGAGGCCTAACTCGAGGCACAAATGATATGGGTGAGTCAAACGAGGCCCAACTCGAGGCACAAATGATATGGGAGTCAAACGAGGCCCAACTCAAGGCACAAAAGATAAGGGTGAGTCAAATGAGGCCTAACTCGAGGCGCAAATTATAATGGTGAGTCAAACGAGGCCTAACTCGAGGCACAAATGATATGGGAGTCAAACGAGGCCTAACTCGAGGCACAAATGATAATGGTGAGTCAAACGATGCCTAACTCGAGGCACAAATGATAATGGTGAGTCAAACGAAGCCCGACTCTGGCTTGTCTTGCTTGACGAAGCCTGACTTTGGCTTGTCTTACTAGACAGGAGGCCGTGTTTGGCACATGGAGAGGCTTGACCTCGAGATTGCATGCTTGACATGCGAACTTGCTTGGTATGGTTAATGTTTAACCTAAGAGGTTTGACCTCAAATTTGCATGCTTGACATGCAGACCTGCTTGACAGGGTTAATATTTGACATATAAGGCTAATGTGCTTGACACATGGAGGAGGTTTGACCTCAAAATTTGCATGCTTGACATGCGAACCTACTTGACAGGGTTAATGTGCTTGACACATAGGGAGGCTTGACCTCAAAATCGCATGCTTGACATGCAGACCTGCTTGACAGGGTTAATATTTGACATATAAGGCTAATGTGCTTGACACATGGAGGAGGTTTGACCTCAAAATTTGCATGCTTGACATGCGAACCTACTTGACAGGGTTAATGTGCTTGATACATAGGGAGGCTTGACCTCAAAATCGCATGCTTGACATGCAGACCTGCTTGACAGGGTTTAATGTGCAAACCTGCTTGACAAGGCTTGGCACAGTCAGAGGCTTGACTCTAGAAGTGATATATATAGCATGCAAACCTGCTTGACAGGGCTGAGTGTGCGAATCTGCTAGATAGGGCTTGGCACAGTCAGAGACTTGACCTCAGAAGTGATATATATGACATGCGAACCTGCTTGACAGGGATTAGCATGCAAACCTGCTTGACAGGGTTGAATACTTGACAAATGAAGAGGCTTGACCTCAAAATAGCATGCTTGACATGCGAACCTGCTTGACAGGGTTAATGTTTGATATAAGAAGAGGTTTGACCTCGAAATGGCATGCTTGACATGCGAACCTGCTTGACAGGGTTAATGTTTGATATAAGAAGAGGTTTGACCTCGAAATGGCATGCTTGACACGCAGACCTGCTTGACACATGAAGAGGTTTGACCTCGAAATTGCATGCTTGACATGCGAACCTGCTTGACAGGGTTAATGTTTGACACATAGGGAGGCTTAACCTTAAATTAGCATGCTTGACATGCAGACCTGCTTGACAGGGCTTAGCACGTAGGGAGGCTTGACCTCCAAAAATGGGATTGCTGACATGCGTACTTGCTTGACAGGGTTTGGCATGTGAACCTGCTTGACAGGACTTGGCACAGCAGAGGCTTGACCTCAAAATTGCATGTTTGACATGCAGACCTGCTTGACAGGGTTTAATGTGCGAACCTGCTTGACAGGGCTTGGCACATGGAGAGGCTTAACCTCAAAATGATGTATTTGACATGCTTGACATAAAGATGCTTGAGCATGAAAACACATTTGTCATGCGAAGGGCTTAAATGAGATGCTTGATATAAAAAGGCTTGACCTGAAAATAACATCCTTGATAATGCAAAATCGCTTGATCTGAAATGGCATGCTTGTCATGCTTGACATGCAAATGTTTGGCACATGAGGAGCTTGACCTAAAATAGCATGCATGACATGCAAATGTGCTTGATATGTGAAAGGCTTGACCTTAAATGGTATGCTTGACATGTTTGACAAAAAAGGCTTGACCTAAAATAGCATATGCGACATGCTTGCCATGCTAACATGCTTAACACATGATGGACTTGACTGAAATGGCATGTTTGATATGTAAACGTGCTTAGATCTGAACTGAAATGTATGATGTGGATATTCCTGGCATGCTTAAAGGCTTAACCTAAGATGGCACGTTTGACGTGAAATGCTTAACATGTGAAATGGTTTTCCTTAAAAGGCATGCTTGACATGCAAACATGCTTGATACACGAAAGACTTGACCAGAAATGCCATGCTTTGCATGTAAATGCTCTTGACATGAGAAAAATTGATACAGATGCCAAATCTATAATACAAAGGGTGAGTTATGGTTTATTGTCCTAATTATGAGTGAATTAGAATGTCAGACCCCATAGAAGCAATACCTTCTGGTATCAGTATTGGGTAACTCATCTCTCTCTTTTTTCTATAAATCCTCATCTTGGACCCCTCTGCTTTTTCAGGGATATTTAAGATTCGAGGGTCATTCTCCTAATTCTTTCCCTGGTTTAGATTTGGTACTCCCTAAACAATGGAAGATTTTTTTTTTCCGGGCTTGCTTTCCTAACAATTGCCCCCAGTTTGTGCTTTTGAACATTTTTCAAATTCTAGGTTCACTCCCAGTCATTGCCCCTAGTTTCCTTGATTACCTTCGAGCAAAGAACTGTTGAAAAGTTTTTCTTAGTTCACCATCTCTTTTTTAAGAACATGCCAAAAAGGAATCCATATATTGGATGAAGACTACTCAATTCTCTGGAATCAAGGATTCTTTGTTGAGCAACTCTCTAATTAAGAAACTCTCAAGTGTTTGTGCTCTCATACAAGTGTTTGCACTCAAATATTTGCCCTCTTGACAAGTGTTTGCACTCATAAGTATCCCATAAGCTTGTGCTCATGTCCCTTTCAGCATCTGTTATTTCACCACATTAACCAGGATCACTAGGTCTTTATTTTAGCTTGTAATGTAAGGTTTAGGCTTAGAAAGAAATGGATAAGGGTTTAGCAAACAAGGAGAGTGCAAGATTGAGCACATAAAGCCTTGTATTTTCCTTTTCATCTTTCACAACTTAGGAATCTTACTGGACATGGGAAAAACTAACTTTCTTTTGCCCATCTTTCATTTTCTCTATTTCTGGGCTTGCTTTTTTCTTTTCCAGTTTCCTAAATTCTGTCATTTTTTCATTTCCTTTTATTCTTGCCTTTTCATAGTTAAGGCCTTAACCAAATGCAAAAGGATTCCTGAGCTATTCTTGATAGCATTCTTTCTTGGCGAGTAGCTTTAGTGCTCCTCATACTCTCTTTTAAAGTAAGGATCATAGTCTTCTTGGTTGAGAGGTTAAGGTGAATGAGGGTAAAAAAAAGAGAAAAAGCATCTGATGGTGGCCTTGCCATCTTTTAAGGCTCAAATGGGTAAAGAATGATATTTTACTTTAAGGTTAGCTTGAAAGGTTCAAACGGTGCAAAGATGGCCTAGATCACTTCTCTAGTTAATGTGGCATCCAACAAATTATTTCAAGAGGCATTCAAACAAGTTCTAGGAAACTCATTTTCTCATAACATTCTCATGAGCTACAAGACATCACTCTCTCACCACTGCTTATGATCTGAGATACTCTATCATCCAAGAGAATTGAGTATTTTGTCAGGTAATCCAATTTTATCATTGGCAAAAATGGATTTGGTTAGGATGAACTTAAGATATCCAATCACCAATTAATTGCTCTTACGCATCAAAACGTGAAAAAGGTGTTATAACCCTGATTGCCCCCAGTGTTGTTTATTCTGGTGATGGTAACCCTCCTCAAGTGTCTGCCATTCATCAGTCACTCATATGATGTAGAATACATGCATGATGTGTTATTGAACTTAAGAGGTGCTCACATATGGTCATTGCCAAGGTCTTGGGCTGAGCCATGCCATGCGATTACATGAAAACAAAACGTGCACAAGAGATGCAACAAAAGATGCATATGATGCTTCTGATCAGTTGTGCATGGGATGCATATCAAGAGTTAAGAATAACTCTTTACTCTGTCACAAGACTGCATGAAAGACATGTACAGAAAGACAACATTTTTTTTCTTTTGAATGCTAGTGACATGCTTAGTATGGTAAGAGTGATCTCTTGAACATCAACAACATGCTTTACAAATGCAATCTAGATTTATTGAAGGTCAAAGAATGAGGATATGTGGACATACAATGAATTTCATATCAAGTCAATGCATTGAAACAAAATTATCTAGATGCCTCTAACACACAATGCAATGATGTTGTCATGATGCATGATGACATACCAAGAGGCATGATAAATCTCATTGGACTGTGCAAGAAATTTTTTTTTTCTTTTTTTTTTTTTTTGGTGGGTGATACTTCCATAGCTTTTGAAAACTCTAAAGGTGAAATCATGAATGAACCATCTCTGTTCCTCTTAACCTCTTCTTTTTTTTTTATCACGATATCCTTGCCCCACCTTTAACTCAATGCAACACTTTTGACTTTGGACTCATTCTACTGGTAATCAGCCAACTTTGCGGTGCACCAAGTTTTATGAGTCTTTAATACATTGCAGTGTTGTTTACCATCCAAGAATTGAATACTTTAAGCAATCCTACTTCTTCATTGACAAAATGAGTTTGATTAGGATGAACTTAAGATATTTGATCACCAATTCATTGTTCTTATGTATGAAAAGACATTAGAACCCTGATTGCCCTCATTGTTGGTTCATTCTGGTGATGGTATCCCCTTCTCAAGGGTCTGTCATTCATTAATCACTGACATAAAAAAAAAAGGAAGGAATGACATACAATACATTCATCATGCAAGACGTCTTATTGAATTCAAAAGGGTATTCCCATACAGTCTACCAAGGCCTTAGACAGGGCCATTAAAAGATGCAATAACAGTACACAAAAACATGCGTAAAGAGAAATGCAACATTTTCTTTTGAAACAGAAGACGCCTATGATGCTCCTAATGAGTTGTGCATGGGATGCGTATCAAGAGTTAAGAATAACTCTTTACTCTGCCAAAAGACTCCATGAAAGACATGCACAAAAAGGAAAACAACACACTCTTTTTTTTTTTTTGGGTACATGAGAATACATATGATGCTTCTAATAAAACACACACGGGATGCGTATCAAGAGTTAAGAATAACTCTTTACTCTGCCATCCATGAAAGACATGCACAAAAGGAAAAACAACACACTTTTTTTTTGCTTTTGTTTTTGGGATACACGAGAATGCATATGATGCTCCTAATAAGACACACATGGGATGCGTATCAAGAGTTAAGAATAACTCTTTACTCTGCCATCCATCACACACTTCGATCTCGATAACTTCGCTTAGCTACTCTTCCACTCGAACCATCCTTCATAGACTTGTACATCATCCTAATAACACAAAATAACAAAAAGTAAAGCCATGACAAGTTACAATCGAAGCATGGTGTCTATTTTACGCTTTCTGCTACCATCGGGGGGCTGTTCGTCCACTTGTTTCACCAATGGGTAAGGTTGAAATACATAGGCTTGTAGTCGATCAATCAATCGATCGACGTCTGAATCTGATTTTATGGCACGGCGAGCCTCCAGAGATATGAAGCGTTGTTCCACAGCTGAATCTATAAAAGATAACAAGCCATCATAGAAGCCATTAACATTTAATAATCCTAACGGCCTTTTCTGATAGTTAAATTTGATCCAGAATAACACACTAGAAATCCCTTCTAGAGTTTCTAGACCACCAGGTAACGCGATAAAGGCCTCAGCATTGCAAAACATGTGCCCGAAGCGTTCATGCATAGATGAAACCCTTAACTCAGTACCAAAGGTGTAGTCACTGACTCTTTTATCGGCCAACCCTTTTATAAGGATGCCTAAGACATGGCTCTTCCCTGTAAATGCAGTTGCAGCTGCACATCCTCTTATCCCATGGATGCCCCCACCATACACCAGGTTTATTTTTCTGGCAGCTAACACCCTACCGAGTTCATTGGCTGCCTTTATGAACTCATTATCCTTCCCTAGAATGGAAGCACCGAAGACACAGATAGATTTGAATCTACGTGCCGAGGATGTTTCTCCCTCTTTTTCTACCCCAGCCATGCATAGATGATCCAATGTGAAGGTGTATTTATAGGGGAGAAATGAACAACAGAAAACGGTCAGGCGCAATAATTTCAAACAATGACAGTAAGAAAGTCCAAAAGACAAGACACGCCTGCATATACGACAGTCCTTCAGAGTAGGAAAGTCGTAAAGCCACCGATAATGAAAAAAGCAACCAGCTGGCTTTTTTGAAATTTTGTAAGCAGAGTCAAAAAGTGAATAGCAAAGATAATAAATGCATCGGCGATTGTCAAAAAGAAAGGACAATTACACCGATATTATCAAAATTATGCAGGTAGAGTCAAAAAGCAAACAGTGAATATGACAGACGTATCAGCAGGAGAAAAGGCAATTACACCGATATTATCAAAATTACGCAGGCAAAGTCAGAAAGCATACAGTAAATATGACCGATGTACCAGCGGGAGAAAAGAATTACACCGATATTATCAAAATCATGCAGGCAAAGTCAGAAAGCATACAGTAAACATGACAGATGTGCCAGCGCTTAAGAAGGAGAAAAGACAATTACACCGATATTATCAAAATCACGCAGGCAAAGTCAGAAAGCATACAGTAAATATGACCGACGTGCCAGCGAGAGAAAAGAATTACACCGATATTATCAAAATCATGCAGGCAAAGTCAGAAAGCATACAGTAAACATGATAGATGTGCCAGCGCTTAAGAAGGAGAAAAGACAATTACACCGATATTATCAAAATCATGTAGGCAAAGTCAGAAAGCATACAGCAAACATGACAGATGTGCCAGCGCTTAAGAAGGAGAAAAGACAATTACACCGATATTATCAAAATCATGTAGGCAAAGTCAGAAAGCATACAGTAAACATGACAGATGTGCCAGCGCTTAAGAAGGAGAAAAGACAATTACACCGATATTATCAAAATCATGTAGGTAAAGTCAGAAAGCATACAGCAAACATGACAGATGTGCCAGCGCTTAAGAAGGAGAAAAGACAATTACACCGATATTATCAAAATCATGTAGGCAAAGTCAGAAAGCATACAGTAAACATGACAGATGTGCCAGCGCTTAAGAAGGAGAAAAGACAATTATACCAACATTGTCAACATTATGCATGCAGGGCCAGAAAGCTAACAGTGAATATGGCAGACGTATCAGCGGAAGAAAAGGCAATTACGCCGATATTATCAAAATCATGCATGCAGGGTCAAAAAGCTAACAGCGAATATGACAGACGTATTAGCGGAAGAAAAGGCAATTACGCTGATATTATCAAAATCATGTATGCAGGGTCAAAAATGCTAACAGCGAATATGACAGACATGTTAGCGGGAGAAAAGGCAATTACGCTGATATTATCAAAATCATGCATGCCGGGTCAAAAAGCTAACAGTGAATATGACAGACATGTCAGCGATTAAGAAGGAGAAAAGACAATTATGCCAACATTGTCAACATTAGGCATGCGAAGTCAGAGAGTAAACAGTGAATATGGCAGACGTACTGACAATTAACAGGAAAAATCACTAACAACAACTGTACAAATCAAAACCGTGCATACATCATTGGAAAGTAAAAAAAGTGGTGGATTCACCAGCAATTACAAGACTAATGAATAGTGATCCTGGCTTATCCTTTCTTCTGATACTACATCCAATAACAGACTAAACACCATAAAGGATCAAACTGATGAACAAGGTTACAAACTAATGAACAGGGTCGTTTAACGTCAGATTCCCAAGACGAAACACTCCTTTGCTTTGTAGAATATGTCCACTGAGGCAAGAAACATGAAGATGTCCATTAAGATGCGTCTCAAGAGTCTACTGGATATTATCCAAAGATTCTTTACTCAGTCCATCTTTAATGATTTTGTCTTCTTGCCTAGGAACATCACTCCTTCATCCTTGTTGTGTGCTATTCATGGATCAAGGTTGCTATCCAACTTCCTTACGAACTGGCAAACAGGGTCATTTAGTGTTATCTTCTCAAGACAGTGGCACTCCTTCTCCTTGTAAAATTTGTCCGCCAAAGCGAGAAGAACACCATGAACTTGTCCACTAGGATGCGTCTCAAGAGTCTGAAGGATATTATCCAACGACTCTTTACTCAGTCCATCCTTTATGAACTGAATTTTGTCTTCCCGGTTTGCGGACACCATTCCTTTTCCCTTACATCGTGTATTACAAGTCCACCTTGCACACTTATAACAAACCTCCATCCTTTTAGCTCTTCTTTTCTTAGCATAAGAGCTTCTTCCCATCCCAGGCAGATGTTTCACTAATGAATGTTGAAAATCATCTGCTAGGCGTACCTTAGCTTCAATGATCCAACGTACATCTTCAGGGAGTCCTAGACGTGTGAGTGTCTTCATTCTTTCAAGTCGGCACTTATACATCTTCCGAAGTGCGTCTTGAGGAAGAGAAGGAAATCTGACTCTAAGCGTAGCAAGGCTTTCCTCCATTTTTGGCTCTCTGGTAAGGTGATGGATTAGGACACTCGAATGATACTTCCCAGAATCCTTTGAGTCTTTCCTTTTTACGGGGTGGCTTAAAAAATGAACCTCTCAGTCAATCATGGAGCGATGTCAGGTTGATTACCGACTGAAACCTGAGCGTGAATAGTAAGACATAAAAAGGGTAACTAGGCGCCTTCACGCGACCAGGCTTCAGCTGGTCTGCAAATGCTGATGGGCCTTAGGTTACACACTGGGCCCAAAGCCAAAAATTCAGGGGGAAGAACATGCTTAATATCACCTGAGTAAGGCATGCTCAAGCCCGAGCTCTAAACAACCCATTAACAAAAGGTCGAACAAAAATGCATGCTGGTGACGAAATGATCTTAGGTTTATGCTTATGCTTAATGATTCAAAGTTAATCAAGAGTTTTCACAGCTCCAAACCACTTTAACAGTCATGAATTCAAGAAGGGATTTCATGCCAGGCATGGGCCTTAGGTTACTCACTAGGCCCAAAGCCAAAAATTCGGGGAGAAGAACATGTTTAATATCACCTGAGTAACACATGCTCAGGCCCGAACTTCAAATGACCCATTAAACAAAAGATTGAACGACAATGCATGCTTGTGATGAAATGATCTTAGGTTCATGCTTATGCTTGATGATTCAATGTTAATCAAGAATTTTTATAGCTCCAAACTGCCTTACCGGTCATGAATTCAAAAAGGGATTTTATGCCAGGCATATATAGTTCAATGTTCGACATATAAAGTATTTTTCAAGCATTCCTTCTATTGCCAAAGCACTTCATCATTTTTATTTTGTGTGAAACTTGGCCACTATTATTCTCGCATTGCATGGAGACTAAAAGCCTCATGAAAGTTAACCTTACCTTTCTCCCTATTCATTCATCTGTACAAAAACTAAAAATCTTACAAGGTTAGCCTTACTTGACCCCTTGCTAACCTTCAGGTAATGCAAACTCAAGTCGAGAAGGTTTTGCATGCAACAACAATAAGTGTCATAAGAATGCTTGGAACACAAATGTCAAAGTTGGACATGCAATACAAAGTAAATAGCATTTTTTTTCAAAGTGGCCAGATTAAGATTCATCCTAAGTTTCTTTCACTCTCATGGTTTTGGGCCAAAATCCTCTCTTACAAGGGGTAACTCTAAGGCTATTAATAGTGCGGGGTAGGATCTAGATTCCTAAAATCAGGTCCCCAAATTGCCCTAAAGAGTCAACTTGAGTGAGGGTGTTCAGGTGCCTACACGGAGACCAAGGGTCTCACGAAGGTCAACCTTACTTTATGCCCTCGCTAGCCTAAAGGTTCCTAAGAGCTCGGGTATGGAGCTTAGGGGTCATGACCTCCCCTTTTCTAAAGTGCCATGTGGTGTAGGTGTATGTGTGTGTGGGGAATATGCCATCCACTCATTCACTCACAACCTGTAAAATAATCAACCAACAACCATTCCACAGATATAGCAGATAATATTATGGAAAAGTAAATTGTTTGAATTTAATCTAACAGCTTAATCCAGCATTATCAAAGAATTCAATATACAAAGTTAGAAATCCAAATCACGATTTAAAATGCCAAAATCAAAAGCCTATAAGACAAATAATCTAAACAATTGACCAAAGCATAGAAATAGAGAATAAATTGCAGCAAACATCAACCCATGTGGCCTAACCCTCTAAAACATCCCCAGTGGAGTCGCCAAGCTGTCGACACGCGACGCGGGGCAGGGATCCCGAGGTGAATAAAAAAAAATATAGGTTTAGATTTAGGTGAGGTTTTAGAAAGTAATAATAAAAAAAATGGAGTCGCCACCGACTTAGATTGAAATGGTGAAGTCGGACACCGAATAGTATGGCCTGCGTTACAGAAAAATAGATTCGGGGGTTGGTTACGTGTAGGGAAGGTATTAGCACCCTACAACGCCCTTTCGGTACCACGTTGGTGTTTGCTGCTTTTGATTTCAAAACTATGCTTTGTCTTTTGTTAAATAAATTGATTTTTTGCATGTGATTGATTTAAGATTATTTGTAAATGTCTCAATAGAGTCATGCCAGTTGACTGGCTAAACTCATGATGTAATTTCCCTTAAGATAGTTATATAGCGGCCAGTTAACTGACAACTATATTTATCTATTGTCAGGAGTTTATTTTTAATGCATTAATAGAACCATGCCAGTTGACTGACTAGGTTTGTAACAAGATTTCCCTTAAGATAGTTCAATAGCGGCCAGTTGACTGACAACTATATTTATCCATCATTAGGAGCTTCTTTTTAATGCATCAATAGAATCATGCCAGTTGACTGACTAGATTCGTAATATGATTTCCCTCAGGATAATTTAATAACGGCCAGTTGACTGGCAATTATATTTATCCATCGTTGGGAATTTCCTTTTAATGCATCAATAGAATCATGCCAGTTAACTGACTAGATTCATAATATGATTTTTCTCAGGATAGTTCTATAGCGGCCAGTTGACTGACAACTATACTTATCCATCGTTGGAATATCTTTTTAAAGGGCATTAATTCATGAGGCAATTTCCCTCAGGATAGTTTGACAGCGGCCAGTTGACTGGCAACTACATTTATCCATCGTTGGGATAATCAGGAATTTGAAGTTCAAGGATACTTTGAAATATGAATAATCCTCCTAAAACCCTTTATACCATTTCTTTTAATAAAATTATGACTCTAAAATTTTTTAGTATTTTTTAGTATTTTTTTAATTTTTAATTATTATTTAATTATTTAATTATTTAATTATTATATTTTATTTTCTTTTATTTTTTTTATTTTTTTATTTTTTTATTTTTTTATTTTTTTATTTTTAAAGAAATTGGGGCATCACGGCATGGGCCAAAGCCCATGCCGTGAATTCAACAATCTCGGCTAACTTTTATTTTTCTTTCATTTTTAATTTTTTTTAATCATTTATATTATATTTAAATAATGATACTAATAAATTTATGATTTTTCTTTTATTCAACTTTCAATATTTTTTGAAAAAATAGTATCAAGTTTGGTAAATCAAATGACACAATCAGAATATTTTTTCGCAAAACCAATTTTTTTCTACATTTTTTTGAAACAAAATAAAAAGACAGAAATAATACAGTTAAACGTTACATTCTTTATCCAAAATTTTTGTAATTAGTACCAAAAATTTTCTTAAAAAATGCTTGTTTCAACTGCATATTTTCTTTTATTTTTCTAAAATATTTTTTATTTTTGAATTATTTTCAAGAGGGAAGGATTCGGTGCACCACACCCCATGAGGGGTGTGGTGCACCCTTCTCCTTTATTTTGCCTGCACTTTCACGTAAGTGCAGGCGGGGAAACGGATGGCCTTGTGCCTCCGAGACTCTCGGCCATGTTGGAAACCTCTCAACCCTCGGCGACTCCCATTGCCGTAGGTGGGTGCCAAGTGGTGGTTTGGACCACCACCGTACCGAGCAGGAGTGCCAACTAGCGCATGGGAGAAAAAAACGTAATCGCCTGTGCAACACCCATTTTGACATACTTTTTTGGTATTCTAAGTTCTAAAAATCTCAACCAACACTTACTCTAGTCCTCTAATGAAGCGATAAAGTCGTCATGAACATAGATATGAATCAACAGAGATTACAAAAGCTTGACCCAATAAGGAACAGAGGAGATGCATACCCAAAGTGAGAATGCTCCTTTGCTTCTCTGCACGGGATTGTTGGCGAGTCCAACTTCAACCAACACTCACTCCAAAGCGAGAGTGATCCTTTTCTTCTCGGCACGGGGCTGCTGGCGAGTTAGGAAATCCGTCTCCGTGATCAACTTCAATTTCCTCTGCCACCCTCTGTTTGGTCTTTTTTTTTTCTCTGAATCTCTTCTCTCCCTCTTGCCCTCTCCGAATCCGTCCTCCTCCGGTCAAGACGCTTCTCTTCTTTCTTAAGAGGTGGAGGTGATGGCGAGCAAGCGTGTGGTGCTGAGTTACTTCTGTTTGAGAGTGCTGGTCAATGGGTAGCTGTATCCGAAAGTCTCCTTCCCCTCTGTGTCCGAGAGTGCCTTCTGCTTTTGAGCTTTTGAGTACCTCTATCCCCAGAGAGAAGAGTGCCCGTGAAGGTGAGGGTAGAAAAAGTCTGGGTGAAGACCCCCCCCTTTTCTGAATGTCAAAGGTGGAGATTTTTGTTTCCTTCGTGCTCACCTATTTCTCTTTAAATGTCAAGAAATTCGGCCTTATTTTCTACCTTGTTACCTTATTTCTCCATAACTTTCCCTCTTTTCTTTTCTTGGCTGCATGCCGACACCTCCCTTTCATCTAAGTCTTCCCCCTTCATTTCTCTCTTTTCCTCCTACGGCCAACAACCATTTCACTCATTCTTCCCACCTTTTTTGATTTTCCTTCTTTCCTCTTCACACCTCTTTTTCTTTTTTCAAAATTTTTTATTTTTTATTATTTTTAATTTTTTTTGCAATATTATTCACATTTGGGACCAAAAATATCTTTAAGTATTTCATTTTTTGCTCAATTAATTTCTAGAAAAATATATATTCAAGTAGGATAATTTTAGAATTTATACATGGGTCCACTTTAATTTTTAAGGTCCGGACAAAATTAGGTGTTTACAACCCTCATTCACCTTAACCTCTCAACCAAGAAGACTATGATCCTTACCTTAAAAGAGAGCACAAGGAGCACTAAAGCTATTAGCTGAGAAAGAATGCTATCAAGAATAGCTCAGGAATCCTTTTGCATTTGGTTGAAGCCTTAACTATGAAAAGGCAAGAATGAAAGAAAATGAAAAAGCAACAGAATTTGGGAAACTGGAAAAGAAAAGAGCAAGCCCAGAAATAGAGAAAATGAAAGATGGGCAAGAGAAAGTTAGTTCCTCCCATGACCAGATGAAAAAAGAAATACAAGGCTTTATGTGCTCAATCTTGCACTCTCCTTGTTTTACCCTTATCCATTCCTTTCTAAGCCATTACCCAAGCCTTACATTACCAGCTAAAATAAAGACCTAGTGATCCTGGTTAATGTGGTGAAATAACAGATGCTGAAAGGGACATGAGCACAAGCTTATGGGATACTTATGAGTGAAAACACTTGTCAAGAGGGCAAATACTTGAGTGCAAACACTTGTATGAGAGCACAAACACTTGAGAGTTTCTTAATTAGAGAGTTGCTCAACAAAGAATCCTTGATTCCAGAGAATTGAGTAGTCTTCATCCAATATATGGATTCCTTTTTGGCATGTTCTTAAAAAGGAGATGGTGAACTAAGAAAAACTTTTCAACAGTTCTTTGCTAGAAGGTAATCAAGGAAACTAGGGGCAATGACTGAGAGTGAACCTAGAATTTGAAAAATGTTCAAAAGCACAAACTGGGGGCAATTGTTAGGAAAGCAAGCCCGGAGTAAAAAAAAAATCTCCATTGTTTAGGGAGTACCAAATCTAAACCAGGGAAAGAATTGGGAGAATGACCCTCTGATCTTAAATATCCCTGAAAGGGTAGAGGAGTTCAAGACGAGGATTTACAGAAAGAAAAGAGAGAGAGATGAGTTACCCAATACTGATACCAGAAGGTATTGCTTCTATGGGGTCTAACATTCTAATTCACTCATAATTAGGACAATAAACTATAACTCACCCTTTGTATTATAGATTTGGCATCTGCATCAATTTTTCTCATGTCAAAAGCGTTTACATGCAAAGCATGGCATTTCTGGTCAAGTCTTTCATGTATCAAGCATGTTTGCATGTCAAGCATGCCTTTTAAGGAAAACCATTTCACATGTTAAGCATTTCACGTCAAACGTGCCATCTTAGGTTAAGCCTTTAAGCATGCCAGGAATATCCACATCATACATTTCAGTTCAGATCTAAGCACGTTTACATATCAAACATGCCATTTCAGTCAAATCCATCATGTGTTAAGCATGTTAGCATGGCAAGCATGTCGCATATGCTATTTTAAAGTCAAGCCTTTTTCGTCAAGCATGCCATTTCAAGTCAAACATTTCACATGTCAAGCATGTATTCATCTCAACCATGCCATTTTTTAGGTCAAGCCTTTTTTGTCAAACATGTCAAGCATACCATTTAAGGTCAAGCCTTTCACATATCAAGCACATTTGCATGTCAAGCATGCTATTTTAGGTCAAGCTCCTCATGTGCCAAACATTTGCATGTCAAGCATGACAAGCATGCCATTTCAGATCAAGCGATTTTGCATTATCAAGGATGTTATTTTCAGGTCAAGCCTTTTTATATCAAGCATCTCATTTAAGCCCTTCGCATGACAAATGTGTTTTCATGCTCAAGCATCTTTATGTCAAGCATGTCAAATACATCATTTTGAGGTTAAGCCTCTCCATGTGCCAAGCCCTGTCAAGCAGGTTCGCACATTAAACCCTGTCAAGCAGGTCTGCATGTCAAGCATGCTAATTTAAGGTTAAGCCTCCCTATGTGTCAAACATTAACCCTGTCAAGCAGGTTCGCATGTCAAGCATGCAATTTCGAGGTCAAACCTCTTCATGTGTCAAGCAGGTCTGCGTGTCAAGCATGCCATTTCGAGGTCAAACCTCTTCTTATATCAAACATTAACCCTGTCAAGCAGGTTCGCATGTCAAGCATGCCATTTCGAGGTCAAACCTTTTCTTATATCAAACATTAACCCTGTCAAGCAGGTTCGCATGTCAAGCATGCTATTTTGAGGTCAAGCCTCTTCATTTGTCAAGTACTCAACCCTGTCAAGCAGGTTTGCATGCTAATCTCTGTCAAGCAGGTTCGCATGCCATATATATCACTTCTGAGGTCAAGTCTCTGACTGTGCCAAGCCCTATCTAGCAGATTCGCACACTCAGCCCTGTCAAGCAGGTTTGCATGCCATATATATCACTTCTGAGGACAAGCCTCTGACTGTGCCAATCCCTGTCAAGCAGGTTCGCACACTAAACCCTGTCAAGCAGGTTCGCACACTAAACCCTGTCAAGCAGGTCTGCATGTCAAGCATGCTAATTTAAGGTTAAGCCTCCCTATGTGTCAAGTACATTAACCTTGTCAAGCAGGTTTGCATGCCATATATATCACTTCTAGAGTCAAGCCTCTGACTGTGCCAAGCCTTGTCAAGCAGGTTTGCACATTAAACCCTGTCAAGCAGGTCTGCATGTCAAGCATGCGATTTTGAGGTCAAGCCTCCCTATGTGTCAAGCACATTAACCCTGTCAAGTAGGTTCGCATGTCAAGCATGCAAATTTTGAGGTCAAACCTCCTCCATGTGTCAAGCACATTAGCCTTATATGTCAAATATTAACCCTGTCAAGCAGGTCTGCATGTCAAGCATGCAAATTTGAGGTCAAACCTCTTAGGTTAAACATTAACCACACCAAGCAGGTTCGCATGTCAAGCATGCAATCTCGAGGTCAAGCCTCTCCATGTGCCAAACACGGCCTCCTGTCTAGTAAGACAAGCCAAAGTCAGGCTTCGTCAAGCAAGACAAGCCAGAGTCGGGCTTCGTTTGACTCACCATTATCATTTGCGCCTCGAGTTAGGCCTCGTTTGACTCACCATATTATTTGTGCCTTGAGTTAGGCCTCATTTGACTTACCATTATCATTTGTGCCTCGAGTTAGGCATCGTTTGACTCACCCATATCATTTGTGCCTCGAGTTAGGCCTCGTTTGACTCACCATTATAATTTGCGCCTCGAGTTAGGCCTCATTTGACTCACCCATATCATTTGTGCCTCGAGTTAGGCATCGTTTGACTCACCCTTATCTTTTGTGCCTTGAGTTGGGCCTCGTTTGACTCCCATATCATTTGTGCCTCGAGTTAGGCCTCGTTTGACTGACCATTATAATTTGCGCCTCGAGTTAGGCCTCATTTGACTCACCCATATCATTTGCGCCTCGAGTTAGGCCTCGTTTGACTCACCCATATCATTTGCGCCTCGAGTTAGGCCTCGTTTGACTCCCATATCATTTGTGCCTCGAGTTAGGCCTCGTTTGACTCACCCATTATAATTTGCGCCTCGAGTTAGGCCTCATTTGACTCACCCATATCATTTGCGCCTCGAGTTAGGCCTCATTTGACTCACCCATATCATTTGTGCCTCGAGTTAGGCATCGTTTGACTCACCATTACCATTTGCGCCTCGAGTTGGGCCTCGTTTGACTCACCCATATAATTTGCGCCTCGAGTTAGGCCTCGTTTGACTCACCCATATCATTTGCGCCTCGAGTTGGGCCTCGTTTGACTCACCCTTATCTTTTGTGCCTTGAGTTGGGCCTCGTTTGACTCCCATATCATTTGTGCCTCGAGTTAGGCCTCATTTGACTCACCCTTATCTTTTGTGCCTCGAGTTGGGCCTCGTTTGACTCACCCTTTTCATTTATGCCAGAGTCGGGCCTCGTTTGACTCATCTTTATCATCCAAGCCGGAGTCGGGCTTCGTTTGACTCAACCTTTTATCATCAAAGCCGGAGTCGGGCTTCGTTTGACTCAACCTTTTTATCATCAAAGCCGGAGTCGAGCTTCATTTGACTCAACATTTTATCATCAAAGCCGGAGTCGGGCTTCATTTGACTCAACCTTTTTATCATCCAAGCCGGAGTCGGGCTTCGTTTGACTCAACCTTTTATCATCAAAGCCGGAGTTAGGCTTCGTTTGACTCAACCTTTTTATCATCAAGCCGGAGTCGGGCTTCGTTTGACTCAACCTTTTATCATCAAAGCCGGAGTTAGGCTTCGTTTGACTCAACCTTTTTATCATCAAAGCCGGAGTCGGGCTTCGTTTGACTCAACATTTTATCACCAATGCCAGAGTCGGGCATCATTTGACTCAACCCCTTTGACCTAGATAAGCAAGGTAATCCTAGGTCATAACCTTTCAAATCCTAAGTCGCTCTTAGGTATCCTCACTGGGTGGATGATAACCCTTTCAAATCCTAAGTCGCTCTTAGGTATCCCCACTGGGTGGATCATAACCCTTCAAATCCTGGAATGGGTTTCTCCAGGTAATTCAAAACTTAGGACGAGTTACCCTAAGTTCATCCTGAGACGGGTTACCTCAGGTTTGTTTCAAATCCTAAGTCTCTCTTAGGTATCCTCATTGGGTGGATGATAACCCTTTAAATCCTAAGTCGCTCTTAGGTATCCCTACTGGGTGGATTAAAACCCTTCAAATCCTGGAACGGGTTTCTCCAGGTAATTCAAAACTTGGGACAGGTTACCCCAAGCTTCTTTTCTTTAAATCCTGAGACAGGTTACCTCAGGTTATTTTGTTTCAAATCCTAAGTCTCGCTCTTAGGTATCCTTACTGGGTGGATGATAACCCTTCAAATCCTAAGTCGCTCTTAGGTATCCCCACTGGGTGGATTAAAACCCTTCAAATCTTGGAACATGATTTTCCAAGGTATTGTAGCTTGGGACGGGTTACCCCAAGTTTCTTTTCTTTAAATCCTGAGACGGGTTACCTCAGGTCATTTTGTTTTTAAATCCTAGAATGGGTTTTTTTCAGGCAATTATTCCTAAGTTCATCCTGAGACAGGTTACCTCAGGTTGTTTTCAAATCCTGAAACGAGTTTCTCTAGTTGATTATCTCAAACTTGGGACAAGTTATCCCAAGTTCATCCTAAGACAGGTTACCTTAGGTTGTTTTAAATCCTAAGTTGCTCTTAGGTATCCCCAAAGTTGGATTTAGTATCCTTCATTGTCCCCGTTGGGTGGATCATAACCCTTCGCATCCGGACAAAATAGTGTCTCTCAACCTTTGCCCATCTTTTAGTTCCTAAAAGATTGGCAAAGGGGGGCAATCTGTAGACACCCAATTTTGTCCGGACCTTAAAAATTAAAGTGGATCCATGCATAAATTCATAAATTATTCTACTTGAATATATATTTTTCTAAAAAATAATTGAGCAAAAATAAAAAATTTAAAGATATTTTTGGGTCTTAAATGTAAATAATATTGTTTAAAAATTATTAAAAATAAAAAATAAATAAAAATTAAAAATTTGAAAAAAAGAAAAAAGAAGAAAAGAAAACAAAAGAAAAAGAAGTGTGAAAGAAAGAAAATGAGGAGTCAAAGAAAGGGGCTGTCAGCAAGGCAAGTGGAAGAAGTTTGATGACTTTTTGTCTAAATGGAAGGCCATAAGCTTTCTGGTGGGGAGGCTGGCTGCTTGACAATTTTGAGGAGAAAGGAGCAGAACTAAAAGGGAGTTTAGTCAAAAGAGGTGGCTAGAGAAAGTGAAGGGGGAGGTTTTTGGGACGAAGGGGGCGGCCTCTTTCGGTACTTTTTCCACCGATGAAAGTCTAACTGGAAACTGGAGGTCCCTTTCTTGGTTCTAATAACTCTGTTGTCTCTCACTCCCGGATCGGAATCACTTGCTTCTGGTTAGGAGGTTTCCCTTAGATAAGCCTCCCAACAGAGATTGAGACTCTTGAAGTTCCCAGATTTCTTTTGGCTGATTTAGGGAGATATCGCCATAATCTTCTGTTTTGAGTGACTTTCACTAACAGAGCCGTGAATCAAGGAGGCCGGTTGATTTGGAATTCTTCTACAGCTTCAAGGGAACTAGCATCTCTTCCTCTGGCAATCAGACTGAACCCCAAAGTCCACCACAAAAAAAAAAGCAAAATCTTAGTGGAATGCCAAATCCAGATGCAGAGGTGATCGCTCTGTCTCCGAAGACCCCGTTGGCCACAAACCGATTTGTATGTGTCGTCTGTAACAAAGGATTTTCAAGGGATCAAAATCTTCAGCTTCATAGACGGGGTCATAATCTGCCAAGGAGATCAAGCAGAGGTCCAACAAAGAGGTAAGGAAAAGAGTTTATGCGTGCCCTGAGCCCAGCTTTATTCATCACGATGCTTTCAGAGCTTTGGGTGACCTCACTGGAATAAAGAAGCATTTTTGTAGAAAACACAGCAAGAAGAAGTTGAAATGCGACAAGTGCTCAAAAATATTAAAAAAAAAAAAGGGTTTACTGCTGTATTATTCCCTCTGATTCTGTTACTGTGATTCTGCACCCTCTCTCTGCACTCTGCATTCTATTCTCTGTTCTGTTTTTGTATTCTGCCTTCTGCATTCTGCATTCCAATTTCTGTTCTCTGCATTCCATGTTCTGTTCTCTGCATTAATTAATTTCTGCGTTTCTGTTTCACCATAATTAATCTCTGCAATTTTTTTTTTTTCTTTTTTTGTTAATTCTGTTTTTAATGTATGCTGCTGTAATTAATTCTGCAAATTTTGTTTGTGCTTAAATGTATTCTGTATATTCTTTTTTGCCTTTTTTCTGTTTTTGACGTTTTGCATTCTATGATTTCTATTTTTGAGGTTTTCATTGCAATTAATTTTTCCAAGACTCTGTTGTCTCTATTTTTGTTTACCATAAATGCTGTTTATTGTGGTTTTTGCTCTTTCTGCTTATGTCGTCGGTCACATTAGTCTGAAGCCTACAATCAGCAAACCATGTCAATGTGCCATGTAAGCACACACATGCACAATGAGCATGCCATATCATCAGCCCATGCTGTGGTATCCCATTTTTTTTGGATCTAAAATGAATAGTAAAAAAAATAAAAAATATAAATAAAATAAAATAAAAAATTAAAAAAAATAGAAATAAGAAATAAAAAATATTAAAAAAATTAGAAATTATATAAAGAGTTTTTAGAGTTATAATTTTACTAAAAATGGCACAAAGAATTCTGGGAAGAATATTTGCATTTTAACTTGTCCCTAAATTTCAAATCCTTGATTATCCCAACGATGGATAAATATAGTTGCCAGTCAACTGGCCGCTATAGAACTATCCTGAGGAAAATCATATTATGAATCAAGTCAGTTAACTGGCATGATTCTATTGATGCATTAGAAGGAAATTCCCAACGATGGATAAATATAGTTGCCAGTCAACTGGCCGCTAGTGAACTATCCTAAGGGAAATCATGTTACAAAACTAGTCAGTCAACTGGCATGGTTCTATTAATGCATTAAAAATAAACTCCTGACGATAGATAAATATGGTTGTCAGTTAACTGGCCGCTATATAATTATCTTAAAGGAAATTACATCACAAGTTTAGCCAGTTAACTGGCATGACTCTATTGAGGCATTTACAAATAATCCTAAATCGATCACATGCAAAAAATCAATTTATTTAACAAAAGACAAAGCATAGTTTTGAAATCAAAAGCAGCAAACACCAACGTGGTACCGAAAGGGCGTTGTAGGGTGCTAATACCTTCCCTACACGTAACCAACCCCCGAATCCATTTTTCTGTAATGCAGACCATATTATTCGGTGTCCGACTTCACCATTGCAATCTAAGTCGGTGGCGACTCCATTTTTTTAAATCATTTTCTAAAACCTCACCTAAATCTAAACCTATTTTTTTTTTATCACCTCGGGATCGCCGCCCCGCGTCGCGTGTCGACAGTGTGTTTTGTTCCATTGAATATCAACGGATTGTCCCTTCGGTGATAGCACAGTTGGTTCGAAACTCCCCCCCCCCCCCCCCCAAAAAAACCAAAAAAAAAAAAGAAAGAATATCAACAGAATACACACCCACCCTCACATCTAACCTATCAGCTGCTGGAAGACATTAATGTCAGCAAAATTACTTATGCAAATCTTAAAGTTAGTACCAACATGGAAATGGATGCAGCAGAAAATATCCTTCATTTTGGTGACTTTTAAGTAAAATTTAAAGAATAAAAGAAGTATTTTCTAAGTTCAACCCTTAAGTCGTATTTGTTAAGAGAGGATCATCTATCCAATAGTTAGGAATACTTAGTAAAAAATTTGAAAAAAGAAAGTAATCTTGAATCAAGTTGCTACTTAATTAAGATTATTAAGATTATCATCATAAATCATTATTTAAAACAACTCTCAGGTGCGTTATTGATGAGGGGAGAGATTTTAAAAGGCGGTGGGAACAAAGTTAGGTAGCATCGCCCACTCCGAACGTCACTCCCGGAATTCCCTAACAGGTGTACCAGCAAGGATAAAGAACCTAGCATGAGCATATGCTTCTTGGGGCAACAAGACAAAATTAACAGGGAGGACTAGGAAGGGGCTAAAATTACAGCAAGATGCAGAAATTGCTCCATTGTTATTGTTGATTTGACAAATACACAATCATAGCCATACATCAAGGCCCACACATGTGTTGGGCCCCTTCCAACTTAAAAGTAGAGGAAAACTGGCCCATTACGCAACATGCATCCTCTGATCATGATTTTACATTCTTTACATACAAAATAGACACAGATAAGAGAATTTCATAAATTAAAGAAAAAAAAAAAGAAACGGATATTGATGAACCCACAACGGCTTAATCTGGGTTAATCGACTCTGAAGATTAACGGTCCAGCATCGTTCGATGAGATCACTTGGACTTGAAAGGAATGGCTCTGATTACGACTTGGTGGTAGAGAGCTGCGAGTGCTGCTCCAATGAATGGACCCACCCAGAAAACCCACTGCAGGAATGGTTAAAAAAATAAAAATATATCATGGTTAATTAATTAAATCAGCGATCTACGGTTGTGATTCATCTTGGGTTAGAAAATTCTAAAAGGTAGAAGCAGCATAGAGGAATTCAGACGACGTACGTGCTCGTCCCAGCCGAGGTCCCTGTTAAAGATGACAGCTGCACCAAGACTGCGAGCTGGGTTGATACCGGTTCCGGTGATGGGAATGGTGGCCAAGTGGACCAAGAAAACAGCGAACCCAATTGGCAGGGGTGCCAAAATCTGCTCATTTTTAATTCAAATAAGAAGTACCTATTATTAGTTTATAAATTTTTTGAAAAAATGTTGAAAATTTTGTTGCTTGATTCTGCAGTAATTATCGGGGAAAGATATGAAGTGGGAGAGGGTGGCTTACAGGGACGTGGGAGTCTCTGGCGCTACGCTTGGCATCGGTGGCGGAGAAGACGGTGTAGACAAGAATGAAGGTGCCAACAATTTCAGCGCCGAGTCCGTCACCTTTGGTGTAGCCAGCGTGAACATAGTTGGCACCACCCCCTTGAAGGACGTATGTGGATTTGCCCTCGAAGCCCTTGACCACACCAGCACCGCAGATGGCACCCAGGCATTGCATCACGATGTAGAACAGTGCCCTTGTCAGCGACAATTTCCTCGCCAAAAACAGTCCGAATGTCACCGCTGGGTTTATGTGACCCCCTGCATAGTAGCCATATTCAATTAGGTTCAAACCATAGACGTAAGAAGATGATCAGCCGCCCGTCTAGCTCAGTCGGTAGAGCGCAAGGCTCTTAACCTTGTGGTCGTGGGTTCGAGCCCCACGGTGGGCGTACAAATTTCGGTTCCCTCTCTTTTCTGCTTTATTAAATTCCTTCGAAGAGTAAAATCGTGAGTTCAAAGGTAGTAGTTTTTCCTTTGTGTTTTTTAATTTTTTTTATGAGAACTAGTAAGGCAAACCTGAGATGCCAGCGGTGCAGTAAACGAGGGCGAAGATCATGCCACCGAAAGCCCAAGCGATGCCTTGAATTCCAACGGTTTTGCACTTGGAATCGGACTTGACGACCCCCATAACCGTCAAGATGGTTATGTAAAGGAAGAGAAAAGTGGCCACGAACTCTGCTATCCCGGCTCTGTAGAAGGACCATGATGTGAGCTCAGACGGTTCAAACAGCGGCGCTGGTGGTGGCTCCTGGTAGTCCTTGCCATCGTCTTGGCTCTGAGCCGCCGTACCAATCGGCTGCCTCTCCGGGAACTTGTTGGCTCCCAAAGAAATATCTTGCTCCTTGCCTTCCATTTTTCCTTTGTTCTTCTGTTCCCTCGCTGTTTGGGTGAGGTTGGTGACGGTGGCGGTGGGGTGACTCACTGACTCGGGTGTGGCAAAGACCGTCGATGAGAGTGGAGAGTGGAGATTGGCTTTGGTGTGGTTTTATAATCAGGATGAGTGAAGTTAATGAAAGTGAGGACGAGAGATGGTGGGGACATTGGGGCCCATGCGGCGTAATATATTGAATTTATTTTACTTATCTTTTTGCCGTCCAATCATTTTCCCGTTTATTCATGAATTTCATTGACAAATACCTAATTAGGCTTCCATGATTGGTCCAAGGACTACCAGGGACGTTCTAGCTGGAACCACGCTAACCACTCATTACTAACCGACCATGTTCTGCGCAGCACAGAAACACAAACTACTGGGCACTCGCGACTTAGAGGGTGGGGGTACTCGTGCAACTGGGGTCAAATTCAGGGTTCTATGAAATGCGTGGCTTCTCGCTTGCCGGGCGGTGCCGGCTATGATAAAGCTGCTACAAAATATCCCGTTGAACTCGCGCCTTTAATCGGACACGTGGCGCCCAGAAATTGCATGATTTATGCAGGAATTACAGAGCAGGACGCAAGTACTGCGACTAAGCTACTGTAGTCTTGGGGACCAATCATACCAAAAATTGCATTCAGATGAACAATTTAGATACATGAATTAATTTCCTCTTATGTGAGTATAATTTGAAGAAAAATGATAGAGGCACTTACGTTCTCTCCTAAGAAAATAAAAGACAGAGGAAAGGAGAAAGAATTTTCTTGAGAGAGTAAGTCACGTGCCTCCATCATTTTTCCTCAAAATTTTCTAATTTGAACAGAGCATATTGTATAGTTAGTTGGAATTCCCAATCAATAATGACCTCCCATCAAACTAAACCGTTCAAATTTTAACTTACTCAAGAGCAGCTACTCTTATTATTATTATTATTAAATGAATGTCAGTAAAATTTTTAAGCATATGATATCCAAAGAAAGATTGGCATCCGTATGATTTGACATCACAGCTTCAAATATATATTTATATATTATTTACGATAATTTTTTTATTATAATATAAAATTTAAATTATTAAATTTTAAAAATTAAAATATAAAATACAAAAACATTAATAATTTATAAATTCTTATTACTCTTACAATTTTATAAAATTATAAAAATAATATTTTCTTCTTTCTTTTTATCTAATCAGTTTTTTCACAAGTAATGGTAGGCACATGGGTGTCAGCAATTAGCTGAATATTATCTTATCTAGCGCCTTTCTTTTAAATGTATTACTATGTTATTTGTCAACAAGAATAACTTATTATTAGCCACTTTTTTTTTTTTTTAAGGATTATTAGCCTCATAAAATATAACCAACTTTTGATACAATCTGTTGCTATGCCGGCGGATGAGACAATGATTAAGTCTGCAACCAGTTAAGAATAACACTCGCAGCAGAGAAAATCTAATTAATTTAGTATGCTTTATATAAATAAAGACATATATGATTATGTTAATGATTTTGCCAAATATGCAATAGTTTAGTTCCATTGACTTGTCTAGATAACATTAATAAGAACAAAGGGTTCGTCATCATTTTGAATTTCGAACAAAAACTTCGGGAATCTTTGTGAATCATTTTGTTCTGGCAAAAACATCATTGTGTTTGGAGGCTACAGCACACCATATCCAGGTCGAAGCTGGGTAGCATGGCCCTCCTGTTTTTAAAAGGATCACTGAAATTACATAGCATGGGCAACTCAGGACAATTTGGATTAGCGTGACTTTTGGCAATTCCTTCTGGGGAGGGGAGTACAAATCCAGTCTACTTCTCTAACAAACATTGTTGCCCCGGAAGGCTGTGTCATGTATGGCCTCCTTTTGTTGAAAATCCAGTCAATTAACGTTTTGTTTGGATGAGGATGTAGAATCAAATACCCTTTTTATTTTTATAAATTAAAATTTGTAAGAATTTTATTAAAAAAAATTATATCATTAAATTTATTAAATTTTATATAAAAAATTATAAAATTCAATAAATTTAATATTCATAGGTAGTTTTATAACATTTTTATGGGTGGCTTTTGATTCCAAACATTCCCAAGGTCAAAGGCCAAAAACACTGAGAAAGCAAAACATACGACAACAAATTTATTAATTTTTAATAATGTTTTATTTTCTTTAATTTACTTTAACATTCAATTTACAATTGCCCTTAACTTTGTTTCATTTTTTCACATTTTTTTCAGAGTATTTTTTACCTGACAATATATATATATAATTTTGTATTTAAATTTTAAATTCTACAAGATAAAAAACCTAAAACAACAGCTAAGTCTCATTGCATATCTTAATTTCTAAGGTGGTGGTCAGATGTGTGCTTCATAGAGCAGCTTACCTCAGATTTGAATAAATGTGTGGAATTTCCTTTTCCTTGACCTTAATAAAATGATAATGTGTGGATAAAACTCGACATGCATGGTATTGGTGGCTTGACAAGTTCTTCTCCCATATATTATATTTAAATATAATGCTCATAGTTGCTAAACTGGTGACACAACACAAAGTTAAATTAAGTAATAATCATTCACCAGAAACCGTCTGAGGAATTAGAGCCACAGGTTTTTGTGTTGGTGAGTCACACGCTCACATCCTCTAAGTTATTTTATTTTATGCAATTAAATATGCATGATCAAGTCATTATTATTTTTTCTTAAACATTGATATTTTAATCAAATTTATTCTACTTTAATTGTCACTTTTTAAAATTAAATTTTTATTATTTTTTAATTTTATCTTTATTTTAATCTATTTCTCACTAAATACTCTGTTAAAATATATTACCTCTTGCTTAATTTATACTAAATGCTCCCCAAAATAAATTTTTCTTCCTACTCACTATTTACTAAATTCTCATCAAAATAAATTTTCTCACCATTATCTACACTAAATATATCTAAGTATTTATCATATTAATCTTCAATATATTTGAGTTGTTTTATAATAAAGATAGCAAGTTTTTTTAAAATATCCGCACAATTTAATTATTTTCTTATTTCTCATAGATCTTTCCTAAACGTCAATCGTTTTAGAGAAGAGGGAGTAATTAGCATTTCAATTTCGAATACCCTTCGTGCTGGAATTTGATTGGTCCGTAAGCAACATCTGCTTACGTGCTGCGCAAGTTAGACAGTACAAGCAAAAAGAAATCCACTACCAACCCATTATTGCCAAACTCCATTTGCTCGGGAGCAGAGGATTAGGTTCGTGTCATTTAATAATTGCAATGTTAAAAGTTACCAAACCTTGGACTGGAAGCAACAGGGGAAGAAGTTAGTAAGTGGGCGACAGCACTATGATAATTATCATTTCTTTTGGACATAAGCGAGCTGCCATATTCCTTACTTAAAGACTTCTCTTTTTTAAAAAAAAAAAAAAGTAATAAATCACTTTATACATTCATCAGGTGTTGGTTCAAAATGAATTACACATTACATAGTATATGTTAACTTTAACTGTTACATTTCAATGCATTCAAATAGTTAGAAATTTGAATTTATTCTATTTGAAGTTGTTCACTTTATTCACATAAGTGATTCTATTTTATATGAGAAAAGAAAGACTCATAAAAGTTAATTAATAAAAAATTTATAAAATATTATGAGTTATTAAATTTAATAAATTTTTTAATAAAATCAATTATTTATATTATTTTAAATAAAAATTTTAATTTCTGAAAATAAAAAAATTAATTTTATATTATTATGAGATATTGATTCATAATATTTAACTTCTTATCTCTTTAAGTAAGATTATATATTTTTTTAAAAAAATTAATAAAGATTCTCTTATATACCATTCTCACATAATTTATTAAATATTGCTAGATAGTGTGGTTCCCACACCATTCAACAACTCTCAATAAATTTTGTGAAAATGGTATCAAAAGAAATGTGTAAAAAGTAGTGATATTCAAAAATTACCATGTAACCTTTTAATTAGATAAAGTGTTGTTTCTTTTTTTAAAAAAAAAATACTTGACTTTCCTCTACTCTCCTAAAATAAAATGTGACTCTTAAGAGATAGGACAAAAATTACATTCATAAAACAAGTTTTAATTTTATAAATGCCATTCTAGTTTTATCTCCTGAGAGTGGCATTCTTTGTATCACGTCAACTGGAACCTTCCAAGCCGCCTATGACCAAGACGATATGGATATTGGGGAACGGAAAACCTATTGTTATTATAGTAGGGATACGATTGAGTTACGTTTGATTAATATAATTTAATTATAATTTTTAAAAAATAAATTGAAAGATTAAAAGAATTTAAATAAAAAAATAAAAATTATAAATATAAAAATATTAATTTGGGAATGAGGCATTTCATGGCAATTCTTAGACGAAGATGTCAGACGAAAATCTTATTCTAACACTCCTTTACATGTTAATAAACAGTAAGTTTTATGCACAATTCACAGAAGCTGTTACTTTACTAATATAAAACTTAGTTATTAATAATTTAGGATGGCAATTTCTTCTTATTGAATTAAAATTTACGGAAAATTCTCAGTCTTGACTGAGAAATGGGGACAAATTTCTCCCCATGTGACAGCGGCGAGAGGAAAATTGTTTCCGTCGTAATTTTAGAGATAAGGGAGATCACACAAATTAAAATTTATTATAATATTTTTATAATAATTAAAAAATATTTTAATTATTATATATATAATTAATAAAAATAAATCTTAATTTGTTGATATTAAAAAATTTTTAAATTTTAAATTCTTACAAATATCCACTTATTGTGAGAATTGAAATTGAGGAAAAAAAATCACTCCATTCTCAAATTTGAGGCAAAGATGGAAAAAAAAAAATTTACCCTCAAAATTGAGTAGTGGACGAACTCTCATCGCCCTCGCCCCACCTAAGTGCCATTCTTACTGTAATAGTGTGCATTTGAAGAAGACCGATTAATTGGTTCATGGGGTACAATTGCTATTTAAGGGGCAAAACCATGTGGAACGGACATGAATCCTTTGATGTGCTGTGAAAGAAGGTACTTTGCCTTCCTCTCATAACACGGAAATTCATGTCTTCTTAATCAATTTTTTTTTTTTTAATTTTTACATAGATCCTCCTGTTTTGAGAAGAAAGTAGAATGTCTTTTTTCACGGCATATTAGAAGATCTATTTCCATGTGGAACACATCTTCTCCCGCCCACATCCCTTGCATTTTTCCGTTGTTTCTTGGGAATTGACGTAAAAAGATTGTGTCAAGAAGAAAGATAAAACTTGAAAGAAGAAGAAAAGAAATAGGGAAGCGAAATGAACCAAGCTGAGCTTAGATTACTGTTGACCTATATCGCAATGGAGTGGGTTTCTCAGGCCCAATACTCTTCTTCTTTTTTCATGGGTCCAAGTTTGATTGACCTGCATCTAATAGTTGTGCAGAAATTCAGTCCATGGTTACGGGTCCAACTCCCTTTTTTTTTTGACTGGAATGGGTCCAAGTCGATACTCTGTGTCACGTCAACTGGAACCTTCCAAGCCGCCCATGACAAGACGATATGGATGTTTGGGAATGAGGCATTTCATGGCAATTCTTAGACGAAGATCCTATTCTAACATTCCTTTGCAATGTTCGTTAATAAACAGTAATTTTTATGCACAATTTTCAAAAGCTGTTACTTGACTAATATAAAACTTAGTTATTAATAATTTAGGATGGCAATTTCTTCTTATTGAATTAAAATTTACGGAAAATTCTCAGTCTTGACTGAGAAATGGGGGCAAATTTCTCCCCATGTGACAGCGGCGAGAGGAAAATTGTTTCCGTCGTAATTTTAGAGATAAGGGAGATCACAAAAATTAAAATTTATTATAATATTTTTTATAATAATTAAATAATATATCACATAAAGAATATTTTGATGATTATATATATAATTAATAAAAAATAAATCTTAATTTATTGATATTAAAAAGTTTTAAATTTTTGAATCCTGTAGATATCCACTTCTTGCGAGAATTGAGGATCAGAAAAAAAACCACTCCATCCTCAAATTTGAGGCAAAGGTGAAAACAAAATTTTACCCTCAATTGAGTAGCAGAGGAACTCTCTCTGCCCCCACCCTCACCTAGTTGTCATTTCTATTATAATTAAAATAATATTATTTTTACAGTTTTATATTTATAATTTTACTTATGATTTTAATTTTAATTTTAATTTTTAATTTTTAATAATTTTATTTTAATCCATGAGAAACAATAATTGTGTGCATTTGAAGAATACCAATTAATTGGTTCATGGGGTACAATTGCTATTAAGGGACAAAACCTCGTGGAACGGACATGGATCCTTTAATGTGCTGTAAGAGATGGTACGTTGCCTTCCTCTTACGGCATGGGAATTTGTGTCCTCTTAATCAATTTTTTTTTTTTAAATTTTTACATAGATTCTTGTGTTATCAGAAGAAAATAGAATGTCTTCTTTTACAGCATATAAGAAGATCTATTTCCCATGTGGAACACATCTTCTCCCGCCCACATCCCTGGCATTTTACCTTTGTTTCTTAGGAATTGAAGTAAAAAGATTGTGTCAAAAAGAAAGATAAAACTTGAAAGGAAAAGAAAAGAAATAAGGAAGCGAATTGAACCAAGTTGAGCTTAGATTACTGTTGACCTGTGTCACAATGGAGGGTGTTTCTCGGGCCCAATATTCTTCTTCTTTTTTAATGGGTCCAAGTTTGATTGACCTGCATCTAACACGAGTGTAGAAATTCAGTCCATGGTTACGGGTCCAACTCTTTTTTTGTTTTTGACTGGAATGGGTCCAAGTCCGGTGGACCACATAATTACACTTGTATTTTTGTAACTATATTCATATAATATTTTTCTATAGATATATTGAATTTAATACTCTATGCACGCACATAAGTAATCTGTATGTTTTTAGCATTATTTTAATTTATATGAAAAGCAAAAGAAATGCTAAAGGAAACGGAACTTCCATTAACAAGCAATTATTAAACTGTCATATAAAATAATATAAGTAATTAATTTATTAAATAGTTTATAAATTTTAATATATTTAATAATTTTAAATTTTAAATAAATATTTAATATAATATAATTTATATAATTCTTTCGATACTTGCAATTATTTTCAATAAATAGAACGATTATTATGTCAATGTTCTGTAAAATATAGTAATTGCACGGCGGTTTCAAGCCAAAAAAGTAACCAAAAACTCGTATTAAAGTCCGCATTTTGGATCGATTTCAGAGCTGTGGGCCTATGGCAATGGTTGGTTTGTAAAGTCGCATTATAGCCTGAGGCTGCATTGATAGAATCAATGGAAGATTGCTTGCATTCTAAGCATGAGCAGAATCATCCAACCCGTGAGTTGCATGTCGGCACAAATGTGCTCTGGTTATAGTAGAAGCCCGAAACATCACAAGAAGTTTCTCTTAAGAATTTTTTTTTTAATAAGGGAGGAGAAAACAAATTATTTTTATATATAATTTTAAATTTAAATTTAAAATTAGAAAAAAAACTCTAAGAAAATAACCCATATCACACTCCTACTCCTATTAAAGATACCAACACTTATTTTTTACGTTATTGGCCATCTAACATTAAATTTGAGTCCATTTTTTACTTGTTACATTACTTCCATCTCTCCCAAAAAAAATATTCTGTAATATGATCACGTAATGTTTTTTCCACTGTAAATATGGAATTCAGAAATTATTATTGGATCCCTTATCTTTGAAATTGAAAGATAGAGGATGTAGTAAGAGAAATATAAAATATTTTAATTTAAATTAAATAAATAGATAGATAAAAAGTTAGTAAAATTAAAAAATACAGATAAAAAATCTAAATTCAATAGTGCACTATGAGCCTTAGTTGTAATTAGCCAAATGTCTAATTCAAAATGAGCCATAGTTTTTTGGTCTTCACTGACCTTGTTTACATATAAATTGTACATAAAGTTACTAATATATTTTAATGCACTATAAATTTGAATGAAGCCATCTATTCAAAGACTTAAATTCATAGAGTTTTGTAAATGCCATTAGCAAGAGGGAAAAAACAAAAATAATAAAAAATTACAAAAAAACTTTCACTAGGACTTTTTTTATAAAATACATATATGATAATAAGAGTCTTTAAATTAATTAAATACATAAGGCATAATAAATACAATAGTTTAAATTTTATTAAATAAAAATTATATAAAAATAAAATGTTATAAATTAGATTTAAGATAAGTATATAATGAATGTTGTTGTTATTTTTGAATGGTGTTATTGGTACATAAAGTTTTGATACACTGAAGCTACGTGAAGAAGGAAAGAAAAATGAAATAGTGCATTTGGCATCATTTTTTTTCCCTGTCTTCGTATATGCTTAACATATAAGTGCTAACGTTCCAGAATTATAATGTGTATTTTTATCTCTGTGTGTGTTGCTGTCATTCTAAAAAAAAGTAACGGAATGTTGCTGAACGCAAGCCAAGTGCACAGAGAAATAGTCTTTGTGTGTTACAGCACACCAACCAAATGTGATGCGTTCAGTGATTAGGGTGAGAATGTGATGTTTGAAGTTACTAAAATTACAATCGCACGCGTGACGGCTTTAGAATAATCAAGTTGGATTAATCATGCAAATAGTTAATTAACATCATCGGACCACACCGATAATGACATGTTTAAATATAATCAGGGGCTAATGACAAGAGCAAGGAAGCGTCGCAGCATTGCCCTCTTACGCATTCGACACTGTCACAATCAGTACGGATTCGCTTGGTTCAAAAAAATTTTGAAAAGAAATAAATATAGAATTAAAAAATATTAAAAAAATTTATATATTAAATTTTACAACAGAAATTATAAAAATTTAAAAAATAAAAAATCTAGATCTCCGTACAAGCACTCTGACCGTATAATTAAACCAACAATAACGACCGCATTTAATGCAAAAGTCAGTATTAAATATATACACATTAATTTTATATATAAATTATATATTTTTATTATTTTTTCGCTTTTAAAAACATATGTCAAAAGCTACTTGCGTTCAACATTTTCTTTATAAAATCATAACGATTGCATCACCCTACTACTTGGCAGATAAACATGTAGTCCGTACGGCTGGAACCGTCTCTTTCCATGTGCAATCCGTACGTTGAAATTTGTGTCAAATATCAAACACAGACTCTATTCTTATATATTTTTTTATGTTTACATAATTTATATTTAATTAAATTTACATTATTACATATATTATATTTTATAAATTACTTAATTTAAAAATTTATATTATTAGATACAAATATTTTATAAAAATGAAATAAAAAAATAATTTTTTATAATCAGGGGATGTAATAATAGTTTTTTCCTTATTATTAATCCCGATATTTTCCATTTCAAAATAACACAATTTCTCTTCAATTAAGTCCCTTTATTTTTTGAAACTATATTCTCATATACTTCATTTGCTATAAAACAATGACCAAATTAGGTATTTTTAATTAATATTTTTAAAATTAAAATAACATTAGTTACTTTATTTTTAAATTTATCCTTATTATAATCATTATTTTATTAAATTCTTAACTAAACTTATTTTTTCTCTTATTTTAATTTTTTATAAAAAATAATTTAAAACATATTTATGATTATTTAATAATTTTTTTAATTCTTTCACATTCATTAACATTAAACAATAAATATTTTAAATAAAAAATATTAAATTATAGTATCTAATTAATTAAAGATTCACACTCAATGATATAAGCAAATTTAAATATGAGAATTTCTATATTGAAATCTTTTATTTTTAAGGATTAAAAAATATATAATACAGTAAGTAAAAAAATAATTACTAAATTAAATAAGAAAAAAATTAAAAATATCAAACCACAAGATATATTTAAAAGTATACTATAGGCACAAATGCAAAATTAAATACAAAAATATTAAAAAAGAAAACATATAAAATATATTTAATTATATAAAAATAAATCATTATTAGATTTAAAAAAATATAGAAATCCAAATTCAAAATAACTTTTTCTAACTCCTATGTCGGAGATGACCCGATGACTGATTCTGTTACATGCATCAGTGGCTCAAGAGGGTTCCACGTAGCGGACCACCTGATTTGGGTGCCTGTGATACACTCCGGATGTTTTCTGTGCCCAACCGATGGAGCCGAATCCCTTCTGGCTGCCCCGCTTCTGATCTCAGACCGAAAATGTGAACTACGACCGCGACGTTGCTTTTAGGATGTGAACCAATATACTGGGAAAGCTCGTTAAATTCAGGGTTTGCCTTGCCTTTAACATTTCAACTACTGCGATTCCCCACACCTACGCCACCCCGGAGCATTATTCCCCTTACCCACGCACCACATCTCACCGTGAGACAACCTGACGGCAACGGCGTTAACGGGAACCGTTGAGGCCCTGTCTGGTTGGGCTGGGATGGAGGACGAGTAGGCTCGTTGCTAAAACGGACGGGTTGGACTCGGAGGGAATCGGCTGGCGCGACGAGTCCCATTCGAGGAGGATATATACACATATATATATAGACAGCCCGCGGTGATGAGAGGCACCTGCTGGTTGAACCGTCGGAAAGAGCAGAGGTTCCGGCTACTCGCGATCTCCGCCGTTAAATCAGTGAAGATCAGGCTTCTGCTCTGCTGCTGCATTGCGTTAACGGTGGTCGTCCTTACCAGCAGTGCTTCCACCTTCGTGGTGTGGACCAATCAGAGTCCTGCTTTGCGTCGCTACTCTGGTTCAAGGTTCGTTGATTGATTTTGATGCTTAATGGTTTTTAATGTCTCTGATTAATCGGTTTGTTACTTTATTTGTACTACACATCCTATTCGCTGTAGTTTCTATTTTTGGTGAACATATTGGTGAAAGGCTTTGCTTTCACCACTGCACCAACTATATTTCCTTTTGATTACTAAGATCGATTCGGTTTTAGTAAGAACCGTTGTAAGTTTCTTGCTAGACTTTGCGTAGAGCAGTTTCTATAAAATGTGTAAAATGATATATGGGGCATCTGAATTCTGCTGAGTTTCTTCATCTTTCTTTTTTCTTTTCTTTTTTTATTCTCTAAGGCAAACTACAAAAGAATAATATATAGGCAAGAACAAAAAAAGAAGTTCTTTTATAGTCTCATGTAGATACTTGAATGACTTTCTAAAGTGTTTTAATGTTTATGCGTCTAGTTTTCGAATTTCAGAATCGTATTGGCGATTTTAGGAGGAATACTGCAAACCTGCCCTTGCCAAGAAAGTGGGGATATGTTATGTTTATATGTTTTAATAGGAGTGTAATACAAGTAGGTGATTAAGTAGCTATGAAGGTTAGTAAAGATATAACTGCTAAGACGGTCAAGGTTATTATTCCTTCTCCTCGTCACTTTTCTCATTGTAGAGCGAAAGTACAAAACAATCCATGGATAGCGTCCATCACTTTGGAAATAGTCAGTTAACATGCTAAATATTCAGGGTCTAGTATTCAAATCATGACCATACTGTAATTTTCATTTGCCTTCAGTGTGTTGGGCATATTTTGCCTGTAATATCAGTGAACTCATTATCATTTTATATTTTGTTCACAGGAGAGGATATTCTATTGTAATGAACACATGGAAGAGATATGATCTCTTGAAGCAGTCCATCAGACACTACTCATCATGTCCTCGGCTTGAATCAGTACATATTGTGTGGAGTGAACCCAATCCTCCTTCAGATTTACTTTTAAAATTTCTGCACCGTGTAGTAAAGTCAAAGTCTAAAGATGGGCGACATGTCAATTTGAAGTTTGATATCAACAAGGAAGATAGTCTGAACAATAGATTTAAAGAAATTAAAGATTTGGAAACAGATGCTGTATTTTCTATTGATGATGATGTCATATTCCCTTGCTCTTCAGTGGAGTTTGCATTTGATGTTTGGCAAAGTGCACCAGATACCATGGTGGGATTTGTACCTCGCGCCCATTGGGTGGATTCATCGGTATGGTTTTAATTATTTTTTACTTAGTCCACCATCCGTAATATTTGTGGTTACATGGTATTTACTTTACGGCTATGCTTTTCAAGCTGCAACTTCAGAGAAATTAAATACCTAATGAAGCAAGGACAAGGCCAATCCTTCTTGATTTTCAAATTTCTTGCACCGTTCCCTGTTCACTGTAAGTGATTTGAATGGAAACACATTGGTATAGAAGTTATGACCTTGAACTGGCAAGATTATCATAGTTACCTTCTAACATATTGTTCTGCAAAACATTGAAAGCAAACTTGCTTCAGAAGCACAAATGGATTGGAGTTCCATTTCAAAATTAAGCATGATGCTTAATTAGGATCAAAACCACAAAAAATACGATATTATTTATGACTTAAATGGACTAAACCAAGCTAACTAGTCAATTTCTTAAGCTGACCTCTAAAGTGGGGGCCTATTATATTCTTGTTCGGAAGGATCTAATATTAAATTTAATGATAGTTGAATTTCTGTCATAGATAAAAGAATTAGATCTCTTAATGTTGGGGAGGATCTGATTTTTTTTTTTTTGTGTTCTTCATAAATCTGCAACACTTTTTTTTCCCTGTTTTTGGTGAGCTTGGTGGCTTTGAGAATACCTAAAATTTCTGATGCTGACCTTTCAAATTATCTAATGTGCTTACAGAAAGGCAATGGTGATAAATTTACATATGGTGGTTGGTGGTCCGTGTGGTGGACAGGTAAATATAGTATGGTGCTCTCGAAGGCGGCATTCTTCCACAAAAAGTATTTCAGTCTATATACAAAAGAGATGCCAGAATCAATTAGAGAATATGTAACCAAGAACAGGTTCTTTCTCTTGACTACAAATCACTTACTGGCTGCCTTATTGTTTATCAGAATTTAGTTCGGTCTTCCAAACTATGTAATTTCAATTTTTTATTATTTTCTTAAAATTTTAATGAATTTACCAGGAATTGTGAAGATATTGCAATGTCTTTCCTTGTTGCAAATGCTACTGGTGCACCGCCAATATGGGTTAAAGGTATTTGTTACATCAGAAACATGATCACATGCTTGCCAGTGATTTTTTTGTTTCCATATACTGATGAAGGCACATAATACTGATAATGACACCATATCTTATAGCAATTTCATAGGATTTATGGAGAAGTTTCTTTGTTCACCTTTTCATTGTTTTGGTTGATAGGTTGCTTTATAAGCACCTGGTGGTTGATGCACTGTGTTCCTTCACCATCTTAGCTTGACATGACTATATATAGCCTTTGCTTTCAAGTGAAATGTCCTTTATGATAATTTTTTTATTTCTTTATTTTCTGAATTTTTCCCTTTTTATGAATTCAACAACTTGCTGACAATTGAAATTTTGATCGAGACTGGAAGCCATGATAATGCATGAAATGTTTAGTGTGTGAAAAGCAATGTGACAGAAATGCATAGTAGTGCTTCTATTGATTGATGCTAGAGACAGTTGTAATATTTTTTGTTCATGTAGAGGAATTTTCTCTCTTCCTCACTCTTTCTTCCTTAATATAGTTTTTGAGATTTTGGTAACATAAATAAAGAGGCACACCATTTGGAAAAAGGAAGCAACCATGCTTCAGCTATTCAGTAGAACGTTAGAAACCAGGTCCTTTCCCCTACTGTGCCTTCGCCCTCAATTTTCCCAGACAAATGGTTGGCATCGGATTGATGCCTATATTGTATATTTCCACTTTCATTTTCTTTAGGATGCTGGCAATGACATTAGGTGCCTTTTTTGGGTACTGACTACCTACCTCGTGATTAGGGAATGAAACAAGTATCAAGAAAATACATGCAGATATCATACTATTGGGATCCTAAGGTTATAGTCCAGTGGGATC
Source organism: Dicorynia guianensis (assembly GCA_037013595.1). Lineage (NCBI taxonomy): Eukaryota > Viridiplantae > Streptophyta > Magnoliopsida > Fabales > Fabaceae > Dicorynia > Dicorynia guianensis. The sequence continues at coordinate 12,895,190 of JASUAB010000002.1, read as the reverse complement.
CTCGTATTGGGGTTTTTCATTTTTCTCCCCACGCTCCTTTGGCTGTGCAGCTCTACAATTCAACGATTCATGTATTCAACCATATGTAATCCCTTTTGATGGTCGGTAAAATAATGTGAACTCTCGTGTTACCCCTTGACGCTTTAAATAAAACTCAGGAGCACTGCTGATACAAGTATTTCTAAAAGAATTTGTATTATCATCGGGCCCGCCCCAATACTCGAACAGCTAATACATCGCTGTTTATGGGGGTTAACATCTATTTTATTGAGTAACTGATTGAGAACTGTGAAGTTCCATGGCAATGCTTGGTTTTAAGTTGTACATTTGTGGTGAAACATATTATGCATCAGAGTAAGATACATTATTTTTTATCAACTTCATTGATCATCCCATTTTTATTGTTAAAATATGTGAGATTGAAGATTCAATTGTGCAACAATCTCGAAGAAAGTGTCTTAAATGTTGATATAATCCAAACAGAACAAGATACACAGGTATATATCATAAAATTGATTGATTGTGACTTTTACAGGCAAAATATTTGAGATTGGATCGACTGGAATCAGTAGCTTGGGAGGTCACAGTGAAAAGAGATCAGAGTGCGTCAACAGATTTGCTGCTGAGTATGGACGGATGCCCTTGGTATCTACTTCAGTGAAGGCTGTGGATAGCCGGAACATCTGGTTTTGGTGATGCTGGATTTTGACTCTGCAGTTTTAAAGATTCCACTATATTGGATTAGCTAGTTGAGTCACCCGATTCTTGTTAGTGGCAGAGCTGTATAATACTAAATCTTATACACAATTCATGCATTTTGGCGGGGAGCTAATTTAGCAAATTCCTTAGATTCATTATTTTGCATTCTTGACATGTAATACAAGGCTGCTGCCATCCTGGGGTGCTTTGTTTCGAGACATTGGACATTTAGATTGTAGAATGAATAAATATTACACCCTTGATAAAGAAACTCCTTCCTCTATGATACTGATCTTCACTTTATGTGTTGCCCTTCGTTATTTTCTGCCCCGCTCCCCATGTTTATGGATGCATTTAAAATAGAAAATTGCCTAAATGAATGGAAAACTGTGAAAGGTTACAGCGACCATTGCCCATTAATAATACCCCGTATTCTTCTATGGGTCATTCTAGTATGAGAGTCATAATAAAGTGGTAAATTTAGAGCTGTCCATGGCCGTCTACATTCACATGTGGACAGCTTTAATTTGACAGATTGAATGTGGTATACATGAAGCAAAAAGTATATCAATTATATTTTATGATAATGAGTATTAAATTTTAAAAGATTAACAAGAATAAAAAATAAAAGTGGTTAAAATAAAAATATTGTGATGAATAAGTAAATATAAAAAAAAAGTAAAATTTAAAATAATTATATTTAAAAAAGATGTGTAACACTTATTAAAAAGAAAATAATAAAAATTCACTTAAGACAATTTAGATATATATAAAAAAGATCGTTAAAAATTTAAATAAAAATTGTCAATTAAATAATTTTTAATTTAATAAAAATAAAAAAAATTAAATAAAATATTTTAAGAAGTTATTAAAAAAAATCTCTTATTAAATAATATTTTTAAAATTTTAATATCAAATAAAATATAATAATATTGGTTAATCTATATACTCAACTCTATCTAGTACAATACAACTTTATCATTGTCGTTGATTATGAGATACATGAGACTTACAGGACATCAGAATAATCCCTTTTATTTAGACAAAATTTACAACTATCTCCTATCCAAAATAATCAAATCTATTTTGACAACATTTACAACTATCTCCTGTTCCAAAAGACAGTATATTAATATGGTATAATATTTTTATAATTTTATTTTTATTTAATTCTTATAAAATAATTTAAATAATAGATATTTCATAAATTATATTATAAAATTTAATAAATCTAACCATCATTACAACCATTGTAAGTATTATGTAAGAATAATTTTTTCATATTAATATATATCATAGTCCCCGAATGACTTTTTTTCTGAAAAACCTAAAACCATATACAATCTTAATATTTTCAATTATCATTGTTTCTTTTCAGTCTCCCATGTCTTTTGGGCTGGGGCTAGCGTGACTCAACAGTATCACAAAAACAGTATGGCTGACGCATGATCACTCCCATCCCTATTGGGAGCAATATCATTGATCTTGAACATTTTGATATGCAGATGCAAGTGTTTGATGAGTAACTCAATAATAGAGCCAGCAAACTGTACTTTATTTAACAACGTGATTTTGAACTAGAGTAATACTACTTGCATATATTTTAACACACCACTTCTAAACATTCCCACATCATATAGGCATTTTGGTCCAGACCTTTTCTTGTATATAACTCAAATTGGTTCGACACCATCAAGTATAGGCACTAAGTAGTCTGCAAAAAAATGGTTCTCTTTTGACTATAACATTTCTCTGTAGACATGCAAATGTAAGTATCACAAATTCATGGCCAGACAAGTGGAATGTTGAAGTTGGTCATGGCATGAACCAAGAGGGTACCATATCCAATCAATGATAAATTATCATAAAGCCATGTCATAGGAATTCTCGGTCAAAGAGTTCCAAAGGATAGCAAGTGTCTTCTCCGTCGGTGCTCCAAAGGAAATAGACGTACTTGCCTTGGTGGTAAGGGTTGCCAGGATCTGCTTGCACTGCTTCCATGTATCTCAGCTCCGCTTCCCAAAGATCCTTTCTTGCATGCCACAAGAAATCAGCATATCGACAGTATGCCTCTCCATCTGGTGGCTCCGCCAGTAACGAACGTCTGAAGTATTCTTCTGCCCTGCAAACCCACATCAAATGTATAAAACAAGACAAATTATCCGCATTAGAGTACCTACTAGCTAATCCAGAAATATAACTAGTGAATGGAGAATCATTAAAATCTAACTGGATTATATCAGACAAAAGGTTTCGAGAACTCACTCATCATGGTCATGAAGAACAGTGTAAAGAAACTGTGCATAATTAGACAGTAGAAGAGAATTATTGGGGGTCCTGCTTAAATTCTTTTTGTAACAAAGCTGTGTTCTGGCATGTTGCGCATGTTCATCCCCCTTAGTTTTCGGAGACACTGGAGTCAGACTCTGTTTCAATGTCTTATGTCCCGGAACCTCAGCCCCCAAACCTTCCCTCAGCATTGAACTCAGCATTTCCTCTTCTTCAGTCAACTCCTTAGTCCCATTTTCATCATGATCAGCATCAACTTCAACTTCTGAATGTTGGTTATTCTTACCATCGGTTAAGGATCGAAGCCCTGTGATTATCGACGAAGGAGTGACTGCCGCCAGAACAGTGTTATTACTCATTGAGAATACAGAGAAGTTTGCTAGAAGGACCATCATATACACCATAAGGCAAGGTGTTTTCCAGAAAACCTGCTGGAAGAGCCATACAAAGGAGGCATCCATTTCTTTTCGCAATTTAGCCATAACACCTTGCAAATCTTCACAGTACAGGCTCTCCCTTATTTGCAAGGCATAGTTTTGAAGCTCATGGATGATAAACAACATAGAGGAGAAGGTCTTCTTCACAGAACAGTAAGTTCTTTTACTTGCCTTATTGAAATTTCTCTCCAATTGTAGCCTCTTCTTGATAATCTGCATGGAAAAAGGAATATCTAAAGGGATACTTTTTCTCATTTGAATGGCAAGTCTCAAAATTTTTTTCCTTTCAGGCCAGTATGGTGGATCTGGCCAAATGCCCAACAGAGCAGGTTCCAAAGGTTCGGGGTTCTTAGTCCGAAATTGCTCTTTGGGACCTCGTTCTAAGCTCTTGTTGCCGTCTCTATTTTGGGTATTCTCAGACACTCCATAATTAGTTTTATTGACATCTTCCTCACCGTCATCTTCATCCTCGGATTCATCCAGATTATTCGCCACTTCTTGAATCAGATTCATCATTATTTCATTGTTTGGTTCATCAAACTGGGCTCTGCAAGCTCGCTTTACTCCTTGCCTTCTCGAATTCCTCGAGCCACAAAAGGAAGATTGATAAACCGAACAATATGAAAGAGCAGCGTTACGGTCACTGAGATTTCTCAGTGACCAAAATGGAATCACACAAGCTGAGTTCCAGGAATGACTGAAAGAATGAGAGGTGAACCGAAAACTCTGCCAACACTTGGGATTTGGAGAGACTTTTGAACCCATATCCGATCACAATGTTCTCCTAAGGAAATCACAGAAATTATGATTTACACTAAAAGGAACTCATAATTGGACCTAAACGGAAATTAATCAAAGTCCCGAGAAGACGGTGCAAAAGGGTGTTACAAAAAAGCGTTCTTTTCTCATGTGCATAACAATCTATTCAGATCTCGATGGGAGATAGGGGGTGAAAACAAAGAAAAAGGGCAAGACAGAGAGAAAGAAAAAATGGGCAAAACTTTCCATCAGTTAGATATGGATTTGGGATGGAAAAGAGAAGCCTATTATATGTCAAATTAAAAAGGGCTTTGATCAGCTAAGAGATAACTAATAAATGAAAAAGATAAAATTGGCATCAAAGAAAGAGAGAAAGCACAGGCTTGTGTTTTGATTTGATTGGTGAGGTATATAAGAAACTCCTTCAAACTTCAAACTCCAGTTCAGAAAGAATGAATGGATGAATGAACGAAACGAAGCGAAAAGTGCTTCCTCATTGAAAATGCAGTGCTTAGATGGTTCTATTAAAAGAGGCAAAACAGCATACGAAGAAAAACACAGAACACGAAAAGCGTACTTTACAGGGCCGTACGAGTGTTGTGCAGTGCAGAATAGTGAGATCATAACACGTGGGGCACGACTAGGGGTGATCAAGAACGTGGCGATCGGATAAAGTTCTCAGATATTTTTAGTTTTTTTTTATTTTCTGTTGTTTTAAGCATTTGTTTGTGCTTGGTTGGTCGGTCAACTTCGGCCGTCACGGTCCGTGACGTAAGACTTGCTTTCAGTAGTGGAATCGCTGGAATGGTTCCTCAATCCTCATCACCTCATGTTCCGCTCCCGATTTCGAAGTCGTGGGAATCGCCTTTTCCCGTTCAGGTCAGTTGGAGACGTGGCAATCACTTGGGGCGCGTTTCCGTCCTCCTCTCACTGTCACACGCTGGAGACTCATCATATATTTAGTTAATTATGTAAATTAGTTCAAAATTAAATGGGCTAAATTAAGTTTATGCAATATATTTTAAATTGAAATATTTTTTATTACAATCAATTGCACTTATTAAGTATTATTTCACATAAGTGATGGGATAACTGGCGAATTCTTTTTGAGAAATTATTTGAATATTTCATATTGCCATAATAAGTAATTGCAATGATTTAAGTGTCATTTAACGCAATTAAATATTTATGGCAATTTTTCAAAATATACATACTTAGCTAATAGTAAAAAATTAAGCAATTAATAGTAATATACTTAATCAGTTATATAGTTTAATTAAATGAATTTACTAAATTGATGAATCATGCTTCAGTTAAGTAAATTGATGAAAATAAATATACTTATTTATTAATTGGTGGAAATTAAACAATTTGGTAATAATTGACTGGCATGAATAACATAATTTGGCTCAATCAGCAAATTACTCTTCAATTAATTAAGTCATTTCCTTGTACGTGTTTAATTGATCAACAGAAATGCAAAACTAATATGCTAAATTGTATAACATGTTTATATTTATTTTAATTTATAGATCATACACTAATTTACTGAATTTTATCAACTTACCATGAGTTGGTTTTAATCACCAACCATAAGTTTAGGATCACACTAAATTGTTCATCCTATGATCTTGCATCACATGCTTACATGATTAAAAACCTTAAGCTTGCGAACAAGTATCAAACGACAAACCTTAAGCTCTAGCAATGGCGACTCTTCCCTTCGGACAGGAATTTGAGGTATTTTATAAAACCAGGAACCTACTATTTATGGGAAGAAAGTAGGTTGTATCATCGCTCTAATTATTTGCTTTATGTAACTAAAATTATTTATTATTAATCTTACACAAAACAAACTAAATAATACAAAGATGCATCAAGGTTAAAATTGATGTACAGGTGGCAAACTCTTACACACTTGGAAAGGACAAATGGCAGCATCTGAAGAAGATAAATTCTCTCTTTGTATCAAATATATAATGATACGATGATATGATATGACAAGTAAGATGATTAACAAGAAATAATATTTATTACTTTGAAATTATTTTCAAATTTTGCGTATAATTTATGGTAAATACAAATAATAACCTTACAATAAATTAGATTCGATTGTAATAGAGGTAAATCCATATTTTGAAGGCAATTATTAAGAGAGAATTCAGTTAAAAATTAAGGTAAGAATTTTTACAATAATTGATAGATATACACATTTTTTTAACATAATAATTACACGTTCTAATAACATTGAAATTACACCACTCATCACCGTGGTATATTGATGAGAGATGTTTTCAAAATCACACACACACGCACGTTTAAGACACCACTGAGTATGAAAATTGGAACATGGTTACAGTTTCTCAACCAATTAACTCTGACAATCAACAGTGGTCAGAAGACCTATTGAAGGAGAAGCTAATTGCTGAAGATGTTGATCTGATCTTATTAAAAATTCGTCCCAATGATACAGAGGATGTAATTGTCTGGAGCTCATCCAACTCTCCCAAATTTCAGGTTCAGTTGGGGTAGTGGACAGCTCTTAGAATGGTGCAGCATCACCTAAACGTGCCCCAAGATCAAAACAAGCTCTGGTCAAATGTGTAGAAACTAAAACTCCCAAGTAAACTATATATCCATCTTTGTTTGGAGGCTGTTGCATAGGGGAATCGCAGTAGCAGGAAATATTCAACAAAGGGTAGATCATTTCAACCCTTCCTGTCCAATTTGCTCTGGAAATCAGGAATCTGTGGTTCATCTTTTGGCGCTTTGTCAATTCTTAAAACGGGTGTGGTTGAAGTCTACACAAATGCTTCGGTCTAGTGAGCTGCCAACAGGTTCATTCATTATGTGTATACTGGCAAAACCAGGCCAATGGAAAGAACTTGACTGTAGAGGCTGTGTTCATCTTATGGAGAATTTGGAAGTGCCGTAATGATAAAGTTTTCAACCAAAAGTGCTGGACGGTTTCTTAGGCTATCAAAAAAGCGGTAGAGCACCTTCAAGAATTTCTTGACGCTAGTTAATGTGCGCCAAGCCTCGCGTTAGCCCTTTCTCTCAGTGATAGGTGCTGTTTGGGTGATTCCGAATGTAAATCTTATTGGTAACAGCACTATTATATTTACATTTTTTAAAGAACCTTTACATCCAGCAGAAAAAAAGAGAGTGAAAAGTAAAATTATATTCACTTTCCCTTTGCGTCGATGCATGGAATGACTAAAAATATAGGACTATAATATCATTTTTCTATTAGTGGCAGCCAGAATTATTTTTGTTGTTTGGCTACTTGTGATACGGTTTTCATGAATCAATGAAAATTTTCCATCTTTGACCCAAAAAAAAAATTAAATCATGTTATGCAAACTTACCCAAAAAAAAGAACAGTGCACCCCTTTCATATTATAATTATTAGCGTATATGTTTTTCACATTGTAAGAAATAGTTTTCTGTCAATTAAAACTATATAATAATGACTATTTTTGTTATAAACCAGTCACTTAGTTTTCACTTTCATTTCAATGACCTTTCATATTTTTACGAATTTAAATTTGACCAAGAAGAAATCATAAAGAGATTAGAAAAAAGAAGACCTCATGAAATTATAACATTTGATTTTATGAATAGTAGAAGAATTGTCATTTTGGAAAGCATATAAAATTGGATAATTATTTAATATGATTTAATCGGCAAAATAATTAAATACCAATTGTTTAATCCTTGTCGGAAATATAAATGTTTTTCTCCTAATTTTCCTCTATTTTTAAAGGAAAAAAGGGAGAAACATATCAAATGTGATCTCATATGGCGCTTTACTCCTCATCTTGTAGCACAAAAGTAAACTAGAAACAGGTAACATGCTTTAATTTTTCTTGGGTCTCAAGATGCTAGGCTTGTGATCACTTTGGGCCTCATAATTGAAGTTTAGATTACATTACCCAAATGAACGTTTCTCACAAGGCCCAATTAGTCTGACAAGCAGCAAGCAATTAGGGTGGTGAGTTATTTACTTTTATGTTATTTTTATAAATTAAATATTTAAATAAAATAATTTAAATATTAAATTTATTAAATTTTATTAATTTAATTATAAGATCTAATAAATTAAATAATAAAATTATTACTTAAGATAATATAATGCTCTACTTATTAATGAGGTTGTACTTTTTCATCTGCTTCAACTCATATTGTCCAAATTTGATTGGATTGTCCATGGGTCATAACGTTTGCAATTAAAATACTCCCACTTTCATGTTCCGTGTTGATTTTTGAGTAGAACTAAAAAAGGAAATACTCCCAATTAATAGTAATATAGTATGATATTAAATTATTACTAAACAGTTTATAATGATTGAATTTGAGGGTTTTACAATATAATTTATGAAATTTAGGTTAAAATATATAAAATTTTGTTATAATTTCATCTTGTTATAAAATATTCTTACACATTCAATGGTAAGAATAAACATATTATATTTTAACTTTATAATAATATCTTTTTTATTAATGAATTATTCAAATTTTAATGAAATATATAATTATTTCTTAAAAATTAGAACCCCTTCTATAAAAATAGAAACTCTGTTCTATCGAACAAAACTAGATATATCAAATTTTAAAAATAATTTATTTAAATATTGTAAACACCTAAACTGTGTAATTGTAAATAAAATTTTATTATAAAAAATTTTTATTTTATTGTGAATATGATAAGTGATCATATAAAATTTTATTTTATAAATAAAAATAAATGAAAAAAGTTCTAAGTTTCAATAAATAATCATTATATTCTATCAAGATTTAAATAATTTTTTAACATAAGAGATAAATTATTATAAATTTAATGTTTAGTGTGTTTATTGTTTCAATGAGAAGTGTAAGAATTTTTCGTAATAAGATGAGAGTATAAGAGAATTTTTTATATTTTTATCTAAAATTTAATAAACTAAATTATTTATATATTATTAAGTAAATATTTAATAAGTTAAAGTTATGAGATAAGTAGTAACTTCTGTTGCAGCGACGAAGATAGCGCAACTTAAACAAAAGGAGTAAACTAAAGCAAACACTTGAGTCGCTGAATGAATTGTGTAAATTAAGAATGGCGGCTCAAATGCAATGCAAATTTTTGTTGCAAAAATTGCATTCCAAAAGGCTTGTTGATCCATTCCAACTTGTTTCTTGCCTGCTAAATTTGACAGAATCAAGTTTGACTACTTTTGCACGTAAAATGGACCGGATCACATATGATGACCCATTCTTGGTTTTCACCTTTTGTCCTCCCTCAGACTCAGTTGAACAACAACCCACCCTAATTTGGCTGATCATATAAATATATATGTATTTTTTTTATAATTTGAAGAACATCTAGAATGTTACAGGTCATCTGCTGTCAGGTTGGCCCCTCTAGGCTCTAACATTTTCTCCTTCCAAAACCCAGTTTATTGTCAAACCAGACTTATTCATGTATCTGTATTTTCTTCTAACTGTGCTTGATTTTCTTTCTTTGTTTATTAAGGTGGATTTGGGGGTTAAGTCCCCACGTCAAGCTTTTTATTGCTCTTTTTTTTTAATCACCAATGCTCTTCTACTCTCGCATGTACTTCTATGTTTCCATTCTTAAGACCTTGGATTTTGAGTTTTCTTTGTAAAGTGGTTGGTCATCATTTTTATTCCATATAGTTTTAACCCTGAATTAAGACAATATGGTAGGAATCATGTGACCCAAAAAAATTGTTCAATTTTTTTATAAACAAATGTCGATACAACCTGTAACAAAATTTAATCTATCTTGCAAGATAAAAGAATTTTATATTTTCCTTTTTTAATGTGTATCAATCAATCTAAGTGAACATTAATTTTCCCTGTAAAAAATTCCCCAGCTAAGCAGCCCCCCTTCTAGCAGGATTGTCGTTATCCCAAAAATACCCCAGAAATGTCTTGGCGGCGTCCAGGCTGGGAAAATAAGTGGGTTCAAGGAATATCTGACTCAACGAGTCGCCCAGCTCCGAACTCAACCCAACTCGGTTCCCGTTTGCCTCCAAGCTACCCATCACCACCACCAGCACCTGCTTGTACGCATAGAAGAATCTCTTCATCGCCGATTCAATCGTCTGCATGGCTTGCAGCAGATGAATCCTCTCGAACCCGCTCATCTTGTCCACGTACAGCGTCATTGCCGCCTCTTGAATCCTGGGCCCGCCCTTGGGATCCACTTCCACCTCCAGGATTTGGGGCACCTTGTGCCTCAGATCCTTGCAGAGTTTCGTAATCTGCACGAGACCCTTTGACCGGAAGCAAAACGACGCTGTCTCCCCCGACGATTTGATCGACAACTGGTGCTTCAACCTCAGGAAATCGTCGGGGTCCATCAGAAGATGAAGATCTTCAATGTCGGCGAGAAGCTTCCAGATCCGCTCCACCGCGTAGCAATCGCTTGCGGCTTTCTCAAAGCTTCTGCTTTCGATTCTCTCAGTGATTCTCTCGAGCAGCTGGTGCAAGACGTGGATCCACGACTCGATGATCTGGTGCGTATTATACACCGTCTGATTCTCGTAGTTCTCGATGTAGTCATACGGCGTCGCCTTAAGGGAATGAATCTCGTTGGGCTTGCACACGACGTCGTAAAGAAGACTTGGCTTTCCGGCGAGATTGGCTTCGCCAAGCCCCATTGTGTACGGGCACCTTCTCATCTGACAGTCAACAGAGCAGAGAATCCTCTGCGCTATGTCCTTGGATTTGTACCAAGTGGCCAGCCGGCCAAGCAAGCTAGCTTCGCTGTAGCTTCTGCCATCACCGTTTTTGCTGAGGTCAGCAGTAGGAGCCGCGCCGCGTGTCTCGGGGTCGTTTTCCTCGTCCTCGCAAAGCATGGCGATGATCTCGATCTGAGTGGTGGCGAGCGATTCGATCCTCCGGTTCCACTCGCGCCGGCTAGCATATGGTCTGGGGTCCAACAAAACAATCGAAACGAACCGGAAAGTGATTTCTAGAGCTTGCAACGCCGGTGTTAAAATAGACTCGCTCTTCCAAAGGGGGAACTCCTTGGAGATCCACAGCTTTCTGAGCTCAGGGAGGCGAAGATAGTGCTCATAAGCGAAGCAAACTTGAGACGACGCGGTTGAAATATCGGCGGGGAGAATCGGTATCGGGAGAGGGGGGAGACACAGATGGGGCTGATCAGAGAGAGAGCGTTTGGGGGATTTGTTAGGGATGTCCGAGTTGACCATATTTAATTTGCAGTCCAAATCAACCATTTTCTGTTGGGAGAAAACTGAAATATTTGAAGCGAGAAATGCTGGAATTGAAGAGGGCGAGGAAGAAGAGAGGGATATTTATATGGAAGGAGAGGGAGACAATGGAAATTTGAAGAAGAGAGGAAACGAATTAAAGACGTGTGGACTGGCAAGGAAAAGAAAGGGAGGCATGAAGAACGAGGAATTTCAAAGTCGCGGCGGTGTGGACAAAAATTTAAAATAAAGGGGACAAAAATTAATTAAAATAAAAAATGTGGAAGGGAACATGAAGCTTATCCATAGCACTTAACGTCCAACGAATACAAAATAGGAAGGAGGAGAAATGAGGGAGTGCGTAACTGTGTATTCTACTGTTATGCTTGGTTTGGAATCTACGTAGTGGAATCGTTGAAGTTGGACCTTTTGGTCTGCGTTGGAAGCCACTTTCTGTTGTTGTTGCGTTATGGTAACAATATAATGGATGCCATTCACTTGGAACCCACTCATTTATCCACCCCCGGAATTGCCCCTTTTTTTTCAGATCCTTTCACCTAAAGTAAAATCTAGGAGAACGTAAGATTTGAATTTGAAGTCATCTCACAAATAGAAGGATCCCATTCCAGTGATAATTTTGGAAAAACGTCCTTCAAATTCATTTTTTGATATTAAAAATTATCTTCTTCAGAGAGAAGATTCAAGGTTTTGTATTTTTTTTAAATAAATATTTAATAAAATTTAATTTATAATAATAATAACATTAATTTTATAATTTTAAATATGTTGAGATTCACAAATTACACTATTTTTATTAATTTATTCATTCCAAAAATATTCTTTAGGACGAGATCAAATCTCATCCTGAAAATGTTATGTCTATAAACAATTAATTTCAAGTAATATTACCATTAATGCTTATGAAAATTGATTGAGTCAATTTCCATTTGCTTCCTCTCCATTATCTTTTGCAACTTATTAAGTTTAAAAACTACTACCATATTTATTGTCCAACAAAATGAATTCCAGAGTTACACATATCAAACTTGCCAATATTGAGTTTATTGCTTTCTATTGAAACTAGTTTAACACCCCAAATGTGTTGCATAGGTTAAATTTGGATTATTACAGTTATATAAAATATTATTTTTAACTTAATGTATTAAAATATAAAATGTTTAAAATCTGTATTTAATTCATTGTTAATAATATTATAATTGATTATTTGTTGATAAATCATAATGCTTGAATATTTTTATATAATACTAGTTCTTTAGGTTAATCACTTTCACAAGATGCTTGTGTTTAATTTATTGTTGATAATATTATAATTGATTTTTTGTTGAAAAATCATAGTGCAATAAATATATTTGTATGTTTTTATATATAATGGTTCTTTAGGTTAATCACTTCTACTTGTATTTATACATTTTAAAAAGGGTATAAATACGGGTTGCACGGGTAAGGATGTAGCTGATACTGTACGTCCTGAAAGACGAATCTGGCTTCCTAGGAAGCTTCCTTCCTGCTCCCTGGACGGAGAGGGTCATGAGCTGCCAAATGGACATTGACAGTTAGGCACAATGAACGCCCCTTGAATGACAAACCATGCCATCGTGGGTTGGACGGAAACTTGGGAGTCCGCGCTTTTCGGAAACGACTGCATCCCATCTCCGTCCGCTGATTAGTACGGGTTGTATAAAGTAAGTTTACATAAATTACAAATGATCTCTCATATTAAATAATATTTTTTATTTTTTTAAAAATAACATGTGAAAATACATTAAAAAAAGTATAAACTTTCTCCACGTCATTATTATTTTATTCAAACCCATCGACAACGTTTTCGTTGCAAAGCGGGTGGGCCCCATTATATGAATTTTTAAAAAAAATAAAAATACCCATGGGGAATAAATAATGACAAATCATGGATCTTGCCTTTTAAGAAGGTGGAGGTAAAATTGCACCAGCTTGTGGATGCCATTTATCTCCTCTTATTGAATTGAAGCCAACTTAGGGTTTTAAACAGGATTGCAGCTATTCATGGTCACCAACGGCATAAGATCCACTTGTTCCATTTTTACCTATAAATTTAGATCACGTTATATTATGTTTATATGCTATTATTTAGCTAAAAATGATTTTAGGTTAAATTAGGTAGGCAAAATTGGCCTGGTTCACTCATACATTTTTTATGTGATTGCGATTTTGCAAATGTGATCATGTCCCTGGGTGGCGTTTCATTGATTACACGTACGAATTGATAATTATAAAAGAGGAGGTTCAAATTCAGAGACCTTATTCCTTCTTTACCCAACTTTACTTTACTTAAACAACTTTCTTACCGATAGTAGTGTATGTTCTTCTCAAGTTTAGTGAATGATTTTTAATTAAAAAATAATTTTTTTTTTTTTAGAGGAAAGAAGGGAATGGCTTGGTACTATGACTAATTTCCTTTTCTGGAAAGCACTTAAAATGTGCGTCATCTATACAAAGTGGATAAATTGATTGAGTACTCTTACAAAAGAATGCCATCAATGCCACAAAATAATAAACGTGCCGTGTGAAATTCTAAAATTTTCAATAGATTTATAAAAATAATATTTAAAAATATTTAATTTATTAAATCTTTTAAATTAAATGACCAAACTCATTAAATGTAATGACACTGCCCATATTTTATCAGCAATTTATCACTCACTTTACGTTTACTATATTTTTCTATTTTCAGAGTGTCGGATTCTGTTGGAATTTGAGCATTCGATTATTCCACTCAATTTCCATCTCCCGGATAACTCAACCCTCTTTCGCGATCTCTTTCGGCTTTTGCTTTATGCCGTTATGGGTTCACTTACCTCATTCCAAAGATGGGCGCAACAAGTTCATTCAATTTCATTTCATCCTATCCACTGTCAATTCATTATTACACGTGTCGTCAATCCATTGCTCTTTTGGTTACTGACTGGATGAGTGCCTTCCAACTATGTTGCCTTTTTCTGCCAACTGTTTACGTGGCTAACCCATGTGACGGGATTCATTATTACACGTGTCGTCAATCCATTGCTCTTTTAGTTACTGACTGGATGAGTGCCTTCCAACTATGTGACCTTTTTCTGCCAACTGTTTACGTGGCTAACCCATGTGAGGGGATCGTTGTCCTGGAACGTGGCATGGGAGCACGTGCTTTACCCACTCCTATCCACATTCCCTGTCGACCAATGATGGACAGATCAGGTTGCATTGGCGGTGCCAAACTAGACCATAAGATGCATCCACGTGGCAGTGGGTACGATCGTAACGGTATTTTGGCATGTTGATGTAATTACCAATGTAAGAAAGCCTTAGCCGCCACCGATAAGATTGATAAATATTAAGTTTTTTAAATATATTATTTTAAATTTAATTTAAAATTTATATATAAAAATAATGTTATTAAAAAATAAAATTTGATTCAATCATCTTTACACGAGAATTAATTTCTAAATTTTAATTAAAAAACTTATATTCACCAAAAAAAAAAAGCCTTGGCCGCCGATGCAATGGATTACCATACTAATCTTCGGACAAAAGGTAATATCACAATCCTTGAAAAATATTTAGTTAATTAATACAAAGCAAAAGTTGGAGGAATTGGAGGAGAAAAAAGAAATTAACGTTTTTAAAATTTTAAAATTTATTTTTGATAATACTTCTCACATTTTAATGATTTAATTATTAATTAATAATAATATTTAGCCTTTTGAAATTTAATGTATTATTTAGTAAAAATATAAAAAAAAGGGTATATGCAATTGTTTAAAAAAAATACTAATCCCGTAATGCACACAAGAAAGAGAGAAAAGGAGTAGATAATGTTTGACTAGGAGGACAGTCCACGGTGGGCTGTCTGTCTATTCATAGGAGTCCGTGCATAACTTTCCCTTGCAAAGAAGCATGTTTTGTGGCGGACTACAAGGAGCGCGTGAAGTGATAGGAGGGATTCAGTGACGCGCTCCCTATCTTTACAATTTTTTTTTTTTCCTTTTAAGAACAATTTCTTGCCCGTAAATGAATAGAGTGCTATCAGAAATAATAAAAAAAAGTAAAGCAAGGTGCGATTTTGACCATTTTTATTGTGTAATATTAAAATATTTAACTTTATATTAACGTGTTTTAATAAAATATATACACTCTAATAGATTCTTGGAGAAGGTATTGTTTACGAAATGTACGATATCGGTTTCTTGCAAACTTTTGAAGGAGTTATTATATTTTTAAATTTTATATAAAAATTAACAAATTTAATAATTTTTAAATAAAAATTTGTCAAATTCTGTAGTATAAATAGAACCGTAAATTCTTATAGTATAAGCTGGCACTTTAATAATATGGTAGTTTCTTATATTATTTTGAGATTTTTTATATAATATTTTGAGTTTAAATTAAAATTTTGTGTGTATGTTTAAATAATTTATTACTCATTTGTCTACAATTAAAATTCTACATAGTATAAAATTGGAGTAAGGGGATTTTTGTCTTTATGCTTTTTCAAAATAGTATTTTTATTTTTTAATTTTTAAATTAAATAATTTAATCTATTTATAATTATAGTTAAATAATTTATTTTTTATAAATATAATTAAATTAAATTAAATTTTTTATAAATATAATTAAAATAATTTAATCTCTAACATATAAAATTTTTCATTTTCAATATGGTGTGACTTCTCAATAATAACTTATATTTTATTTTTTATCTTAAAATTTTAGTATGCTTTCTCTAATGTTATCTTTTTTTATCAAGTTTTAAGTTTTAATTTTATATATTTTAATAATTTTTAATTAAAAAATAAATTTATATAATAATCACATCATATTATAGTATAAAAATTAATCAAAGTTATTATCAATAACTCATATCATTTTAAAAAAAGAAAATTCAGTTAGTAAAAAATTAAATTAATCTAATTATACTTATAAAGAGACTAAATTATCTAACTCAAAAATTAAAAAATAAAATTATTCTTTTAAAGAAGTAGATAAATTAAAAATATCTTCACTTCATATAAAATTATATCCCAAAATCATGAAAAGACAAGTGAAAGAAATTGCATTTGAGAAGCAATTCCTAAAACATCAGACAGATGTTAGTGGAAGGGGAAGATAAACACCGATCCACATTAAAAAAAAATCGATAGGACAGAATCTGAAGTTATGGTAGATAATGAACGAAGGTGTTTGGTTCCGTGAAGATTGCAAAGAGGAAAAGATTGGTGCAAGATAGCCGCAATTGGGTTTGTCTTCTAGAATGCAAGCACGGATTTTCTTTGCTCCCAGTTTGATTGACATCGCACCGAATTATTGGCTCAATTCAACTTTGTCTTCTTTATGGTCGCTCATCTATGCTATGATTTAGCGTAAACACTTGAGTTTGTCTTTTAAAGATATCATTGACATCAATAAGGTTCTTGAAAGAAAATTATCATCCAGTAATACCTCGACGTCATAACGTTTAGAGAGTTGGATCACTAGTTAATGATAATTTTAGAAAATTAAACCATTAGTTAATGTCGTTTTAGAAAATTAAATCATATATTGATGTCATTTTAAAAAGTGGAGTTCTTTTAACACTTTAACTGGTATCAATATTTTTTATTGCAAAAGCTGAAGGGCTTCGGGTTATACATACAAATCTGTAATTGTAGTTGTGGATTTTTGGGGTTATATATAGAGTAGCTAGTTAAGTAATTGTTTAGTGTCTACCAAGTAGTAACAAAATGGTAAGTAAATTTCTATTTTAAGCTCTTGGGGTGCCCTTGTTTACTTCTTCTATTGATCAGTGGATAAGTTCAAACGGATTGATCCAAAATGGGTGAAGCCTATCTTCAAATTGAAGAGAGGGTTGGTTCGTCATCAAACTAAAAGGTCTATTGGCGTGCGATGACTAATGAAGGCCTACAGCATATCTTCAAATAATGTGTCAGGCCACCCAATCAGAATGGATTTGCTTTGAGCCACCGTACTGATACAACTTGTATAATAGTTCTAATCACGTATCAAATAGTTAGGCTGCAAAAATTGAAGTAGAAAATAAAATAAAGTGGTTGAGGCATTCAGAAGCTTTAGGTGCGACTGCGTAAGATGAAGGGCTACTATTACTATTTTGAATTCTCCATCAGAGTCAAGCAAACACTGCTCACACAAAAGTTATATATAGGCAAATTTCACACTGAAATGTACTCAAGATTTATTTTATGGACAAAAAAGGTCATCGTGAAATTGAATCCAAATCTGTATTGAAGAATACTGATCCTGATCGCACTGCTACAAGATAATAATACTAATCCTTAAATATCCAGAGATTATTTTCTTAATTACTGTTTGTTGGCACTGGTTTTTCCTGATGGATGAAACTCTAACCCAAAAACGAGATGTGTGTGTCTACGTTCTAACCCTCCCTCTATAGAGATTCGGCCCCACTTGAGATTTTTTTTCTTGCACTTACGGGTACACAGATTATTTAGATAATTTAATTGCTTAGCCCATTGCAGTCCCGCATATTAAAATTGGCTCATGATAAGTAATCAGCGCCCGCGGTTTCGTAATTCTCTAGGATAACCAAAGTAATGATCCATGCATAATCCACTTACTGAATCGCTATAGCGAAACTTAACGCCACTTAACTTTAAACACCTAGTAATCAAAACGTTTGTTTTAATTCTTCTCACTTTAGCTGTGTCCCGTTACAAATAGAACCTTCAGATCAAAAGATTAGCCCAAAGAATGCCGCCAGGCTGCCATCTATCAAAAACATGTCCAATTTAAAACGAACAACAAATATGCTGGGGTCCTAATTGAAGAAAAATGCAGAAATTGTGCGGAAACTTAACATCTATCTGCAAGCAAAATAGTGATGGTGAAATGATTGCACAAGAAAAAATGAATTAATGCCTGCTGACATGGGTGAAGGTGCTACTCAGTGATGGCCTGGGAGTACCCAACAGAACTTGGTAACCAATTCGAATGAAAGTTCAGGCAAGAACGATTGAATTACCAGGTATAGCCAAACTCGAGAGAATCAATATAATTAGGAAATCCAGAAATTAAAAATTGCGTCTTCAACACAGTATAGAAAACAAAAAGATATCCAAATCTCACCTACGGCATGTATGAAAAAAAGATCTACTTAATGATCATACCTAATACAGCAGAGTTACAACTTCATTAAGCACAACAAAAACCACACTTAGTCGAACAGGCTGAATCCCATGTCATCATCAGATTCTTCTGCTGGCTCTTCCTTCTTCTCCTCCTCCTTCGCAGCAGGAGCAGCGCCAGAATCAGCAGCAGGGGCAGCCGCAACAGCAGCAACAGCAAATTTGCTAGGATCCTATAGTTAGCAGCACAAAAAGTTAGTAACATGTGCGATATTCCTGTAGTCAACACGTAGCTAACATGCCAACAGTTAGTAACATGCAGACTTGTGGTCAGAAATGTAGACAGAATCAGCCAATTTTTGAATTCTAGAATACGTCTAGTCATTGGAGACAATACCTTCAGATACTCCTTAACCTCGTCAGCCTGAGGGAAGGAGTACTCAGTGGCAACGGCAACAGCCAGAACGTTCTTGTACGCATTGATGAACATATGTGGTGCAGCTGCAAGGGTTGGGTATGAGATGGCCAATGAAAGTGAAGTCACCATTGAGACACCAGCAGCAAACTTCTCAATAAGGTCATCCTCAGTCAGATCAAGCACCTCAGGGCTAAATACTGAACCATTGTCATACACAGACAGTACCACAAGCCCATATGAGAAGGGCCTTATCCCAAGCTTTGCAAGCAATGCAGCTTCGGAAGAGCCAACCTTGTCACCCTTCTTGATGAGTTCAACAGGGGTGATAATTTCCACAGTACCCTTGTTAATCTTGGTAGGGATATTGAGCACCTGGAATGTGGAGGAGGAATAAATAAGTATAGTATTGTTCTTAACATGGAATCTCAAATTCTTCTAGATCAAAATTGCGAACCTGGAAGAAAGAGGTCTGAGAGGGGTCGAGTCCTGTGTTGCCCGGAGGAACAACGACATCAATTGGAGCAACCAAACCAACACGAGCAGGAGCTCCAACCTATACAAATTAAAGACACATTATTGGATTAACATCTAAAACAACATAAAGAGCTACCATATGAAGCATAATGCTGACTTTTCATGCAATATACAGAGAAATATAACAGCATTGTAAAAAAGGTTATCAACATATTTGTTTCAATCACTAATTTTGTCAACATGAGCCAGCAGAATTGTAAAAGTTCCAACTGAAAAACATTTAAAAAATTAGCTAAAGCTGGTGCTGTATATCATATACTGGGACATGTTCAAAGTGGTTGTATAACAATATGACAACAGCTACATAAAGATTATATCAACAAGCAAAAAGAATGAAAAGTCCACGGCATCAAAATAACTTATAATGGCAACACTTGTATGATACTACCAAAAACTGCGTCAAATTTATGATCGTAAGTAAGACCACGCTCCAGAGCACAATTAAAAATCGATACACTTTATTAGCAGCCCACTTATGGTCATTACTCAAATGTAGTCGGGTTTATACTTCACAGAAAGCTATGAATGTGGAAAAATGGGTAATGGTCACTTCACCTTGTACTTGGCAACCTCTTCGCTGACCTCCTTCAAGTCACCTTTCGTGAAAATCAACCCCACGTTGCCCTGAATCAGGGAACAAACTATAAGCATATAACATAATCCATGTGGTAAATATAACTAGCAAATTGACAGCTGGAAATAACAATTGCTTCACTGTTTTAAAGTAAAACTGATATTCAAGTTAATAACTTTGCAGCTCAAGATAATTCACATCAAAATGTTAAATGAAACTACGAATCCAAGTCCATCATATATCTAGTCCAAGCTTTATTTTATTTTATCTTACCACAAGAAGGGGGATAAGGTTGAGGAAGGCCTTGTTACCGGTCTTCTCAGAATGCATCCTAACAGAGCGCTTCATCATGGTGTTCTTGCCCATAAGAACCACTGAGTCACCTCGCAGACCCTTTCGTATGTTCTGGAGCTGGTTGGATCCAACGTTGTCAGCTACCACAATTAGGATCTGGGTGTACTCCTCCAGGAGTTGGCA
Organism: Dicorynia guianensis; assembly: GCA_037013595.1. Classification (NCBI taxonomy): domain Eukaryota; kingdom Viridiplantae; phylum Streptophyta; class Magnoliopsida; order Fabales; family Fabaceae; genus Dicorynia; species Dicorynia guianensis. The sequence goes on along the minus strand of JASUAB010000002.1, from coordinate 12,874,644 downwards.
CAGCTTGGCATCGTAAGCGACCTTCTTCTCGGCCTTCGAGGGTTTCACCGCCATTGATAATGTTTGAGTCTTCCAAGGGGGGAAATCTGAAAAGGGGCTAACAAAGTGGAGCAAAATCGAGGGCCAAGACGAAGCAGAGGCTCAGTCAAGGCGGACAGCGGAACAGCGCCGTCTCTTTAACCTCCTCTTTGTTAATGAAATGGTAGAGAGTCTGGCTGGTACAGAAGCAAATTAGAAGAGACGAGGAAGCCGAACGATGGGTTTATATAGGGGAAGAGGGAGGCAAACTAGGGTTTTTTGGATGACCTAAATTCGACGGCTTAGATGTAATCCTAGGGATGAATCCCACGGCTGACGTAGTTTGGGGAATTAGTTTGGAGCTTGGGGTGGGCTGCCGGCCCGAATTAGACTGCTGGGTATGAGGTTGAACTGTAAACTGACCAGCCCAGATTTACGCAATTTGGCCTAAATTACCCAAACACCTCAATCTAGAATTATCCAAACACATCAATATTGTGGGTAAATAATTGTCGTACTCAACGTTTTTTTTTTAAAAAAAAAATAGACTACTTAACAATTCCATGATTTGGTCAAAATAGATTTTATATAATCAATTTTTCATGTCTTAATTCTTGAATCACTAACTATCAACTCTAAATCTAAAAAAGTTACTCTTACTAAATATAAAATTTATTAAAAGTCTATGGTTTCTCAAATATTTAAATTTTATAATTTAATTTATAAAATTAAATAAATTTAATAATTTAAATTTTTTATATAAATATTTAATAAAATTTAATTTATATGCATAATAAAACAGAATTTAATTTTCAATACTATCCTAATTTCATTTCTCCAAAATTGGTATATAAACTTACATATGTCGAGTGTGTATTAAAAATGATAACCACAACAAATAACAATAGCTAAAAATAGTAATGGAAAGAAATGATTCCATTGATTATAGTAGAAAACTGAAGAGCCCTTACAAAACATTTTGAAAACAATTGAAAAAAAGTTTTATAGTCAGAAGTGAGAATATTTAAAAATAAAGAAAAGCATGTTATAAATAACTTAATGTATTTGAAGTGTTGGAAATGTTATAATGTAGAAATCAAATTTGGAAAAAAAAAATAAAGTTAAAAATTTAATCACTTAAGCCGAGATAGGTCCCAATAACTTAATGTATTTGATCTGCAAGTAGAGAGTCTTGATACAAAATACTAAAGGAAATGCAGATTACAAGGTAATTTCACTAATGAAGGAACATAATCCTTATGCCTACATTATGATAGATCATGGGCATAGTGATTGAGCCTAGATCCTAGAGTCAATGACACAATTCTTTATATTTACTTTTTATAATATAACAAGTAATACATTATAAGTTATAATTTAACTACTAATGAATAATAAAAAATTGCTAAAACCAAATTTAATTCAATCATGAATATTGTACAATAAATAATTTTCTAAATTATTATTCAATATAATTTTATATCATGAAATGATAGAATGATTTGGCACATTTTATAATAACTTAATATAATCTTTATAATACTAGTCTTTAAACACATGCTTTACATATAAATTTAAAAATTAATCATAACATTTTTAAAAAATAATTGATATTATATTAAATATTTAATAAAAAGTAAATGTTAAAAGATATAAAATAGAATTTTATTTGTAAAGTTTAATTTTTGATAAAAATATATTTTATTAATTTTTTTAATGAAAATAATATTAATATTATATTAAATATCTAATAACATTGTAAATATTTGTAGATTTTAATTTTCAATAAAAAAGAATTAGGTTGCATATGCCTATTAAGATTTTGATTTATGTAAGGTGGCAGATGAAAGTTATATACTTTATGACTTTATGGTATTTGTTAGCAAGATCCTTGTTGAGAAGAAAAGAAGAAAAAGAAGAAGAAAAATACTCAAGAAAATGAAGGAGTCAATGAAGCATACAAAATTGCTTCAATTACGTCAAAATTAAAATACATAACTTGTCAATGATTTATGGATAATTGATTCTAAAGAAAAAAATTAAATATCTTAAAAAATCTACTTAAAATCTCATACCAAACATGATAAGTTAATTTTCTAATACAAACTTTTCAGAAAATCTGTTGAAATCTTCTTACCAAACACCACCTATATAACCTTAAATACCTTTCATTAGAGAAAAATGTTTGAAGTCTTTCATTGATTTTACTCAGATTTAACTTTTTTTTTTTTTAGAAAATAAGGAAAACAATACAAAACCATTCTAACAGAGTGTTTGATTCAAAAGTAAAGAAGAAAAGAATTTTTTTTTTTGTGATTACAATGTCCAAACTTTGGGCTTAGGGGAAAAGGGACGGGAGAAGATTCAAACCATACAATTAGTTATAGGGAGTGGGTCAGTAATGCCATTTAATAGAAGGGAGGGAGGGGAGGGAAAAGAAAAATAATTTCATTATTTGGTTTGGTTGAAGGGAGGGAAAATAAGGACCCTCCCTTTGTTTGGTTTGTAAGAGAAGTGATTTTAATTAGAAAATAATATATTATTATACCCTTTAAAAAAAAATGACTATAAGTTATGAACATATAAATAGTTTTAAAATTAAAAAAGATAATTGAGAATAACTTAATTATTATAATTTAAAAGTTTTAATAAACTTTCCTTCCGTTCTAAATTTTATCATTTATGGAGATGAAATAAAGTAGGGAGGGGAGTGACTTTGGACCTTTTATTCTCCTTCCCCTTGCCTCCCCTCCCCTCTATTTCCTTTGAACCAAACAAAAGGTAAGATCTTATACATTTCGGATCATCTATCCCCATCAAATCTCTCAACTCCATTGAGCCACATCTATTTAGAGGTTGTGTAAACACCTTAAAACTACGTGAAAAAAAGTAACCATAGTTGGTCAGCCAATCCGCTACATTTGCTTTCAAAATAGATGAGACATGTGGATGTCCCAATCTATATTCATAAGATTTTTAACATGATTTATCAGTCTAGAGTCTTCTAGATCAATTCTTTTCCAATTTTATCTATGAGAATTATACTCACAATCAAATATCCAAAATTCACAATAACACAATATTTTTTAGCATTTTGCAGAAATTGATGATGAAGTGTTGCAAGTTATGAATTTTCTCCAATATTTCATTAATAAATGATGCTTTGCACAGCAAATATGCCTAGGAATTTGTATAATAAATCTAACTAGTACCGCCATACACATTTGTTTTTATAGGATTTGATATATATATATATATATATATATATATATATCAATTTCAAAGTTGTTGTAAATCTTTTCATCAAATTCATGTGATATAATAACTTGAAATAACTCATGATATGTATGTCATGCAAAGTTTACATTTTGCATCTACAGTTATTTTCTTAATTCTTGTATCTCTTAGTCATTTGAGGCTCTAAAAGATGGGTTAATTGTAATTTTACTCTTATTTATTTTATATTCTAGTCACATTGTCTTTCTTAGTTATCAAATTGTGCATATTATGCCATAATCTAATTATAATTTTCCAAAAATCTTCCAAATTTACACCATTTTCACTCTTTTTAAACCTTTTGTGTTTAAGTATTAATTTATAAGAAATTTTAGTATTATCGATGAATAAATTTTTTTATAAAAATTATAAATTCATCCATAAAAATTTATAACAAAAGATTTAGTAAGAGAATTTATTTTTACAAAAAAAAAAATTTATCTCTCAATAACACTTAAATTTCTTGCGTTAAGAAACTTTTGTTCTACAATCATCCATCAAGCAAGGATGTGTTGACATTAATAACAAAACAAAAATAAGTTTAATAGGCATAAAAATTTACAAAAAAAAAAAGTGATGAAGGTTAGTCAGAGAACTAATATAATCATGAGTGTATTTCTTACTCTGAGACAATGTATAAGTTTTTATTGAAGTCTTTATTTAAGAGTTCAGAAAAAAAAAAACAACCTATTAGCTAAGTGAATTCCTTATTTTCTTTTAGAAACTTAGACGACGATGCATTTCATTAATTCACATTGCTTATTAGGATATAGATGATCCGCATACTCCCAAAAGATTGGAAAGCTCAACTACACAACTCCAACATAGCATTATTGATAAATAGGGATATTAGTATGAAATAAATTATGTTTATTCACATGTGAATTCTTTGGTACAACAGAAGTATATATGAAGTAAAATGAAAAATCATACACACGCAAAAAATTCTATTCTTCTAAAGAAAATAAGAGATCGCATATATATCAGGATAGAGGTAATCAAGGCTCCCTAAAATTTTTCTAACCAAATCACATATAACTCACCTAAACAATTATAATTATCTTGTTCTATTCTTGAACAATTTAGAAAAAAAATTAATATAATACAATTCTTAGAAGCAAAAGCCTTTTTTGTTTTTGTTGTTTGAATTCACCAAGAAAGCCATGACAATATGGTATTTTCCAGCATCTCTTAGAAATTGCTCTTCAAAAATAGCAAATTTTGTTTTTTCTCCAATATCACATAGGTAAATAATACATAAAAACATCATATATCGATTAGCCATAGAATTTGCATAATAAATCTTAATATAGATATAGCCATAAAATATCATTTTTATAAGATATATAACAATAATTTCAAAGTTAAATCTTTTCATCAAATTTATATGGTAAAACATATAACTTGAAATAAATTGTGATATATATATATATATATATATATATATATATATATATATATATATATACACGCCACGCAAAGTTTACATTCTGAATCCCTAGTTTTTCTTGTTCTCTTATGATTTATGACTCTGAAGTTGGGTTAATTGCAATTTTATTCTAATCTTTTGATTTAATAACATTTTCTTCTTTGGTCTACCAAATTGTGCTCAATACTCCATGATTTCTGAAATGTTAGGTCATAATTTTTGCAATGATTTTTCCCAATTTATGCCATAAATTTTCTTCTTTTTGGTTAATTGCTAAAATTAGTCTCTGTCGTATTCATCTAGGAAGCACGAGTAACTTGCAGGTGTGTGGAAGTTAATAACTATACATAAATGAATTAAATTAGAAAATGAATATAATCATTGAATAAGAGTGATTTTCATTTTGAGAAATGTAAGTAACTTATGAACTAGATTGATTATTGCAGTCAACAATACTGAAATATTTTTGGGAGTGGAGAGATCAATTACAACCAAATAACACGATGATATTTGTAACATCGCATGTTTAAAAAAAAATAACTTTTTAAAATTAATATTAACAGTAAAAATAAAAAGGTAAAAATCTCCTCTTCCCCTCTCTTTCTCCCTTATCACGACAGCCCCGTCTTCACATGTTTTTTTCTTTTTTTTTTTTACAAACAAAAAGTACACAACATCTTTTCTATGAAATTTACATTTTTAGCCATTTCTTTATATGTAAGAAAAATTCTTTGGAGGATGAGTGTAAATTGTCCAACCTTTTTAAATAAAGTGAAATTGCAAAAAAAAATAAAAAGAAATTGAGTTGTGTCCGGGCCACGGATTAAAATGGTTTGATGAATGAGTTTAAATGGGTTCGCACTATTGATTTCAGGTTTCGCTTGTTTAACTTGCAGTAACTCGAATGAATTCAAATGTATTTTTTTTTGTATAAACCTGTTTAAGTCCAATCATGTTTGTCCCTTTCTTGACCGATTGAACCCATTTGAGACTATTTGACCTTAGCATAACCCAAAAGTTTCAATTTTGAGTTGAAACTTGTTTGGCCAACCTTACATTGGTTTCATTGGTTTTACATTTTTGAGCTTAAACTTGACCTAATTAAAACTATGTGTACTCCTAATCTTTCTAATTTTACTAACTAAAACTTATAAAAATTTAACTTAAAAGAATTCAAGTAATTAATTTGATTAAATCTCATTAATTAAACTATACAATTTATTAAATCTAACAATACAATTATTTTTTCTGAGTAATTTGTTAACTGTCAATATGATTTTCCTAAATTAGTTCAGCCATTTGATAAAAAAACAACACCTCTTAGAAAGTCGAACTTTTTTATTAGGTGTGTTGTTGACTTATGACTGTCGTGCAAACAAATAGAATAGGTATAGAGGTAGAAAATGTTGCAGAAGGTGACAATAAGAAACAATTCCAGTATGGAAAGGAAAAATAGCAGATAAGGTGTTAAAATTTGCACTTCTCTTCAAACTGAAAATGCTCTGACCAGAAATGGAATTTTCTTCATTAGATGTGTTACATTGTCATGTAAAACCGAAGGTTGGCCAGTGATTTAATGCGGAAAAATGTTCCTGTCCTATGAAGTCGGTGGCAAAGATTTGTAATTTTACATATTAGTTTACAGTAATATACTATCACAAAATCCTTTCCAGCAGGACTGTAGATTTTTCAGATTTTGCTTTGAGAATTCAAATGGAATCACCATGACACAATTTACATGGAATATGAAGAATATGTGACCAACATCATACTTTTGAATTGGACATCAACGAAGTTTTCGTGTAATTGCCATCAAAGAATAATTCTAGCCTATTTTAGGGCATGTGACTGGCTGAAAAAGTTAAGTAAGAGTATATTAGGAGCCAGAGAACTCCCTTCCATCTTCGAGTTTTTCTGATTACACTAGCATCACGCTACGACTTGCAGGAGCGAGTGATTGCGAGGACAAGAGGTAGAGAGGTAGGAGAATGACGGATTGACAATTGTGTCGGGTAGGGGTTACGTGAAAATCTGGGTTGAGTTTGTTAGTTGGGTCGGGTTTAAAATTCAAATCCATGAACCGAATCAACCAAGTCGAGCTAAACGAATTGTTAACCCAATCTGATCGTTGGCATTTCATTTTCAGTTCAATCTATAAACAAATTTCTTCAAAAATGACCTAATTTCTAAGAGGCAGGTCCAGTTCTTCATCTACCGTTAATACCACATATCCAGCTCTGCGATGGCTGCTGCTGCTTACCGAGACCGCACGTCGGAGTTCCGATCACTCTCCCAGACTCTGAAGAAGATTGATCGAGCCTCATCACCAGATCAAGCTGAAAATGCCCCTTCTACTTCCAAACAATCCACTCCCCCATCCTATTCTGGATCCGAATTCAATAGGAAGGCCTCTCGAATCGGGTTGGGTATCCACGAAACGTCTCAGAAGATCGCAAGGCTTGCTCTATGTAAACCCTTCTCCTTGTTACTTTGCTATCATTTGGGAAAGAAACGGAATTGAAAAGTTTGGATTTCTGGTTTCCGAGAAAAAACTCAGATTGCAATCTGCAGAATATATTATTTTAACGGGTTGGGAACGAAAGATCCTGCGTATTTATCAGGGAAATGCTAAAGTTTTCCGTTCAAGTGGGTAAAATTTAATGCATCTAGATGATGTTGTACAGAATCCAATGTTTTTGTTTTGATGTGCATTTGAGCTTGCAGTGGCAAAGAAGTCATCAATGTTCAATGATCCCATCGTGGAAATACAGGAATTAACTGCTTTGATTAAGAATGAAGTAACTGCATTGAATTCAGCTCTGTCAGATTTACAAACCATTCCAAACATGGAGATCGCAGATGGAACTTATTCAGACGATAGAATTGTTCATTCGACGGCTGTTTGCGATGACTTAAAGGGCAAACTGATGGGGGCAACAAAGCAGCTTCAAGATGTGTTAACTACTAGGACAGAGGTTAATGAGAATGGAGAACTAATTCTTGATATTTGTCATACACTTAGCTATTTATCCTCACTCATAAATGTTATTTATATTGAACATATTCTCACAGAATATCAAGGCTCATGAGAATAGGAAGCAGATATTTTCCAAGAATGCATCAAGAGAGAACCCTTTTCAGCATCAGCCAAAGCCAGCGACTGAGCCACCACCCTGGTCAAGTTCATCAAATGGATCTGAAAGTTCGCAACATACATCAGTGTGAGTAATTTACCTCAAGTTACGCCATGATATGAATATACTCTTTTCATAGCAAAGATTAGGGAAGTCTCGCACAAACATAAATGTCGAAGTTAATTCCCTGTATGCTTCTATATAGAGACGGGCTTCAATATAGATGTTTGTGATTTCTGATCATTCGTGCTTTCTTAATCTTGAATAATCTGGTTGTCGTCAACTGATGGCTGCAGACAACTTCTGTATTACGGGTTGGTCAACATGACCATCCAAATATAAGTGTGCGTGCATGCTTTTAAGGAGAACTATCTTTTCCTGTTTTCAATTTTTTGTTTCTATCCCTCTTGGCATTATGCATATTACAGTTGAAACTTCTGAGCTCTAGTATATTTAAGAAATTTATTTGCTGATTGTCAAAAACTTAATTGCTTTTCTATGCACTCAAGGTTGAATACTATAGCTTGATTTACTACTGGTTGCAGTTGCACTTTTTAGAACTAGATAAGCAGTAAACAGTGTGGTAGTCATCTGAGACAAGCAGAACATATTTTTCAGATATTAATTAGTGACCTTGTTTCTCTTGGTGGTAAAATTTTAATCTCAGATCTTGCAAACTGCTCATGATCTAAACAAGCCAATGACCAGCTAGTATGAATAGAAGATACAATGTTGATATTTGTGATGATGCCTTCCAGTGTGGACATGCATCAGAAATAAACATTTAGGAACATGGTTAAAAGCTCTAGTGCACAATTTTATTCTATTTCCTCCATTCTCTTGCACCACTAAGAATATAAACTTTTATGGCGTCATTGGAATATAACTATCACACATTTCTGTATTATACATGTCTTAAGGACATTGCTTAGATTGGGAACCTTTACGAAGTTTGACATAATTAATCACAATTTCCTATTTGGTGATGACACCTTGCTGCCTTTATAGTCTAGATTGCTTTTTGTTTGATTAATGTATTTATAAAATCAATGACTCTCAGAAATCCAGGGTGATGCATGTTTTTGAAAAAAAAAATGTCATTTAAGATGTTCTTGTTAAACAGTTAATTAAATTAATTCATACTGGATCCAGATTGTCTTATTAGTTTTTTTTTTGTTTATTTTCCAAATGATAGGCCTCTGATAGTTTAATTGCTGTTCAATGATTTATGTGTATCTATTTCTCTCAAGCAGATTACCATCAAATGGAGTTCCGGTTGGCAATCAACTAAGGTATGCTTGGATTTTCTCTTATCATTTTGTTTTGTGATAATCCATATATTTCTGATCCCCTTGTTTGGTTTATGTGCTAACATCCACATATGTTGTGAAAGTTGAATGGTAACCCATCAAATTTATTTCTTAGTATTATGCATGCACTTATACGTACATAAACCTACCTTGTAGAGTACTGTCAAGACCACCTGAGGCATGCATTATGTCTTAAAGCTTGAAAAGGTTTATGTTGAGATCTGACTCTTTGGCATCTCTTTGGTGAAAAATGTGAACTCCTTACTTTTTCGTTTGATATATTGGAGATTATAAGATTCAACAGAGACTATTATATATATGCTGACATCACTAGTCACATTTTAAATGCTATTGTATGAAATTTAAAACGCTTGAGTTTTATGATTTCCTCCAAGGAGTTCAATCGGTGCATGGTGGAATTGTCTCTCCAGGCCACAGCTAGAGTTTGTGTTTATTGCTAAGAATTGTTTAAATCTTTGTTTGATCTTGCTTTGAAAATTATTTGATCATAGTTAAAAGTGATTGTCTGTAGGTTAAAAATTTTATATTTCTTGTGTGAAAGTTGTCAATGCTTTTTGTTTTCTCTGATCATCATTTTACTTATAAACCTTAAAAATTGTTGTCAGCTGGATATTCGTTCTATATTTTGAAATATTTTACTTAAAACCAAAACAAGCCATAATCCAATGGAGTCATGATCTAAAACGAATCCTAGCCATATTAATTAAAATTGGCAGTGATTTAGTAAGTCTTAGTCACTGCAAGTTTTAAAAATCAGGAGGCCATATTCATTTCATCACCAAAAGTTCCTTGCTGTCTAAAGAAAAGGAGAAAGGTTCTTTAGGTTTTACACAAATTGACTGCTTAATCATGCTTGAAAAACAATGCCAGAGATTGGGCAGCTATAATGGCAGCGTTTGGGATGCTGAAGTGACATTATAAGTTCTATACCAAACGTGATTTGACGCAACTATGCCTTTAGTTCATAGTAATAATGTTGGAATGTGGCTGAGTCTTTGATATGACCATAGAAGTGGCATGTATTGATTGAATGATTGCTCTGTTTTTATTTTCTTGGGCCTGAACTGAGGAAAGGATGGATGGTAGTGTTTTTTGCCGGGTGGTGAATTTACCTGATGGTAATAGGTGTTAATGTGTCAATGTGGGCAAAGTCTGTATTTGTGTACAATGGTGAGCACTTGTGATGCTTGTGAGAAATGATCCTAGCTAAGCCCAATTAGTTCTGGTTGTGGCTTCCTTCCTTAGATGTATGTTACTGTCCTAAATGTTTCTGAGATAATGTGGAAAGAAAAATTAAGTTCTCAAGGAACAAGAATGGTTCAAAAAAAGGAGGGGGGGGGGGGGTTGGTGAAAAGAACACTGTGCCCTTCAATAAATCTATGTTTCTTTCTACTCTGCCTATGTTTATGTATGCCCCTCTCTGTAATAATCTTCTTATAAATGTCATCATCAAAAGAAAATGACCTTTGAGTTTAATGTATGTTGCAAGATTTTTAGGTAGGGCTATAGTGGATTGTTTTTGAGTTTAATAATTAATATGAGCTTTGATAGTATTTGTTGCTTTCCTATAATTAACCCAAGGGGTATTATACATGTAATGTAAGAAGTTGAAAAGAAGCTTTCCTTATTAGCAATAGTTTAGATTTTGCTTAAGTTCTTTAATTTCAAGGAAAACAGTGATTGCTTGATGATTGAAAGAAAAGGAGAGAATGGGAAATGGAAAGTGGGAAAATCCACTTTACCACTATGCATTATTCCTCCTCAATTATTCTTCGCCTTTTTTAAGTTATTCTTTTTTGGTTATCCTCCACATACTCCTAAGACAGATTTTTGGAGAGAGAGACAAAAAAGCCGGGGGGGGGGGGGGGGAGAGGAGAGAGATTGAGGTCATAATAAGAAGCTCATACTCCACCTCTAATGGTCAGCAATTTGGTGCTATCATCGGTTTCACTGTCAAGCTCCTCATATTGCTGTCACCTTCGTTACCCCAGACAACCTCCACCTAATTTATACGTTCATTATTAAATTATGGTTCATTTAAAGAGCAAATTTGTGGAATCTTGTGAGAAGAAGTCAGCAGATATCTGTGTTGATAGTATCACTCTAGTTTCTTAGACTTTACAAGCTCTGTCAAACAGGCATAAATTTCTTTTCTCAATTCAAATTGTATGAAGTCTCTTCTCTCTTTCTGTGTGTGATTGAATTAATACCACAGCCTGGCCAACAAGAACAATGTTAAAAGAAGATGACCTTTTGTGAGTTTGATGCATAACATAAGAAAACCCTTTTTCAAGGAAACTCTCCCTTAAATTTATCCCTTTAGATAGTGCTTTAACGGATGTTACTGTTGACTTTAGCAACAATTATGATAGTGTTTACCCCAGTATTCGGATATTAACTAGAGAATTGTTTGTACCTTTGCCAATGTTCAAGTAATAATCAGATAGTGGTTATAGTTTCAAGAATCTGTGGATACCTTTTATTTCACGTGAAGTCACTTGATTCATCCACTAATTTTTTGAAGATTATGTGGGTAACTTTAATGGAGAAGCCACTAATGGCTCTAAACATTGTCTTTGAATAATGGGCTTCTCTTTTGAATTGTTTTTTAGTGCTTAATAAGAATGGTTTTCTAATTTATATCTCATTTTTCCTAACTCTAACCTGGATGCGGATGTTGCCTTTTTCCTTATTATGTTAATTACAGATAATTCTGTTAGCTTGAATTTGCTATAGTTTTTCTATAAAATTGGAGCATTACCGACTTCATACATCTTAATTTTTAACATCTTCCATTTTTAAATTTCCTACATAATCAATTGGGCAATGATCAGAATTTCACAAAGAAAGTTGTTCAATGTGGTCATTGAATTTTGTTGCTTGTTAAAAGTTACAACTCAGATCAGTTGCCAAACACCTTGGCAACCTTACATTGTTATTGTACTGGTAATTTCTTATTTCTGGTTTCCTGAGATATGTTGGATTTGGTTCCTACTATTTATTGCTTAGTAATATGATTTTCTAGGTATGCTATATGTATATATATATATATATGTGTGTGTGTGTGTGTATGTATATATACATATTTTCTAACTCGGATGGCAACTCATGCTAAATTTGCTGATACAGACGAAGGTTAGCTGTGGAAAACACTCCATCACAGCAAATGGAATTGTCTATGGTACAGCAGGTTGTTCCACGGCAGGAAAATTATACTCAAAGCCGGGCAATTGCTCTGCACAATGTAGAATCTACTATCACAGAACTTAGTGGGATCTTCTCACATTTGGCTACAATGGTTGCCCATCAAGGGGAACTAGCGATCAGGTTTTTGTCTTTTACTTGACTATTTGATACTCATATGTTTGCTTTGTTACACTTGTACTAACTTCCTCCCTCAATTTAGTATTTGTATGTTAAAAAAGATCATAAAATTTTTCATATGAAGTTGTAGTTGTGTACATGTTCCAGCAATTAGGATTAAATTTGCCTCACTGGCACTTAGCAGGATTGATGACAACATGGATGAGTCATTGGCAAATGTTGAAGGAGCTCACAGCTCTTTGCTGAGGCATCTCAACCAAATATCATCAAACAGATGGCTTCTAATCAAGATATTTGCAATTCTAATACTTTTCCTGATGGTCTTTATATTCTTCATCGCCTAAAGTTCCTTAAGTATACTGTATAAACCATCATAAAGTCTTGTTTTATGGCTCACTCGGATTGGTCTTTGTCCTTTTATGGATGCAACAATGTGAGGGCAGCCAAATGATGTTCTGTCTGCGAAGACAGGTATCCATGTTCTGCAAATTTTTGCATTGTCATATTTTATGTAGGTCTTTAAAGAAATGTCAGTAAGCAAAACGTTAGGGGTTTAAATGCAGATTAAGCAATAAGAGTTAGAAAATAAGAGCTTGGTAAACTGAGAAAAAATCACTATATTGTTGTGGCAAGTGAGCGTGACTTGTATGCATGTGGGAAATGACATGTATTTAGAAACCTTGAATTCTTATATTTTATCCTGCCAAAGAAGTAAAATCAAAAAATGTTTTTCTCAATTCTTTATTATTTTAGGGCATCTATTGGCAGATGTATGTATTTGGATATTGTAATACTGTACTTGATTTGTGTGAGACAGATTTATTCTTTTGCTGTGTCAAAGAACTTTAATGTGTCTCATTGTTAATCTAACCTAGCATTTGATGACACATGCTTAAATAAAACAGGAAGGTGGAATCTGTTTCTCTTTTTGTTTTATTTTTTAGGGTATATGTGGGTTGAAGAGGGATTCTTTTCATGTAACGTTCTAAAATTTCAACGTACCATTCCTGAGTCTTGATTTACTCTGCAACTATTTTATTCAAAGAGATCGGTTCCTTCTGCTTTACATGGATCAAGAAGCAGCCAGACACATAAAATGAGGTTAATTGTGTATGTTTTGGGAGGGAATCCACCAAGTTATTTGCGGCAGCCATTGCTAAGAATCTTTCTTTTCTTACCTGAATTCTTTTTCACAAGTTCTGTTGTTTGCCACCATCCCTCAGACTTTCACAAAGGATATGACTAACGAAAAGGCATGGCAAGGATATGAAATAGAAGCCAGATTGGGGCCCGACTGTTGTGTTCATATTACAACTTTGGTGGGTAACTGCTCCCACTAAAGTATCCTTTGAGTGCAAGAAAGCATGCAAAAGGCAAGATTAGACTCAATTTGCTCAAGCCCAACTTAACCTCAATTAAGAGATAATAAGAATCTATCTATTATTAGATTAGAGAAAACAACTTCCACAAGTAATACTAAATACTCACAAGTATATTGGACTAGTAAATATTTGGATCTCATAATTTAATTTATAAAATTTAATAGTTAAAATTTTTTTTAAATGATAATTTTATGAAAATCTGATAGTGAAAGTAACAGGACCCTATTAGATTGGATAGGAATCAGTGTGCCCGTAGTTTCCACTTCAATCAGAAAAAGAGATATGTACCCAAAAAAAGAGAATTGACAGACAGGTTGACAGGAAGATGACCATCCCCTAAAGGGATTGCATTTGGCGGACCACTTTGCCCATCAAGTATTCTGGTACTAGTCAAGAGGCTTGTGCATGTCACTGGATATAAAGGTTAAAGGAAAGAAGCACGTGGAAAGGAAGAGAGGAAAAGAAGTGATCAACTTCCATCTTTCATTTTCGTGAGGCACGTTCCATCATTTTTTTTTTTTAGGTTTAGCACGTTCCATCATTTTTGTTACAATATTACACTACGAATCGTCACTATAAAAGGAAATGCACAGGTTCAAGGCATCGAGGTCGATGCTTTTTCCTAGTTCATGAAGCACGTTAAAAGCCTAGTGCACTCTGCTCTAATGTGACTTTTCCTTTAAGGCTAACGATATCTTCAGCTACAACAAAAGTTCATTGTACACTTTAAGAAGAATGAAAAGGCTTCATTAAGGTGTTGTTAGGTTTGCTGTACACTATTTTTACAGTCTTATTCCTATTTAATTCATAATGAGTATAGATTTCATTTTGAAAGAGTTAAAAAAACAATACTATTTCATTGAAAGCTTCTATGCATCTGTCTTTTCTCAAGGTATTTTTTTTTTTCAACAAAGACTATATTTTCCTCTTTTCGAATGATGAATGTTTCTCAAAATATGGAGTGTGAATCAAACCCATGTTTAAATTGAAATTGAGATACTGTTGCAAGTTCTTCCCTCACATGTGTTAATGGACGTATACAACATTTGAATGGTAGTTGTGCCGTAAAAGGTGAGCATTTGAAATTTTTTTTTATTTTGATAAAAGAGTGGCAAGCCATTACATAAAGTGTTGGATTCGAATTCAAAAATTTAAAAAAAAAAAACTTTAAACAATAACAGAGCACGACTGCACCATTAAAATTGCAATCATGAAATTAAAATTTGCTCCATATATGCGTTATTCTGTCTTAGTTTTTGTTAGCCTCGATGTTAGAGCAATTAGAAACCCATAATTTTGTCACCTAGTTTGTAATTAGATTTGATATTTATTTACCAGCTTCACATGAGATAAAATTGATTATAAAACTTTCTTTAAATCTTTAATCCGAGTCAAATCACTTTCTCATTTTATATATAATTAAGAACTATGTTGTCCATACATTTCTATATTTAAAAAATGAATTAAAATTCTAAAAATTTCATATCGTTTCAAACTACTTTTGCATGAAAAAAAAAGGCTAAAACTTGCCCAAAAAAGAAAAGTTTATGGATTGCACATCTTACAAAATAGTGTTTTAGTGACTCAGATGGCAAGAAAGAGCCCCTAATGACAGGCACAAGATCAAAGTTTGAGTGTTAGCGTGGGATTTGAATATTTTGAATTTTTTTATTTTAATGACTTTTTTATTTATTTTTAAAATTTACAAGTAAAATTTATTTATTTTTATTATTATTTTTAATTCTGTATTAGAGTTTTTTCCAAATTCTTCTGCCTTCACAGGATCCTTTAATTTGAGTGTTGGTGCCCATGATAGATTTGGTAGCAGGTGAAGAGTGTCCATCAATTAGACCAAAAAATACTGACCTAGAGAAACATAGCCTTCAGCAATGGTTGAAAGTGATGCAGTAGAAGAGTCGCAGATACATGGGCTAGGGAGAAAAACCTTTCATCACGTATCTTATTGTCAAAGAAGGAAAGGTTGTTATAGAAAAAGTCTAGTCGCATAAATATTCTTTTATTAAATTGTTATCAATATAAAGGAAGTTTATTACATCTATTAAGGTTATAATTTTGTTTCTAGAATTTAATAAAATTAATTTTTTTAATTTTTAATAAAAATTTAACAAAATTTTATTTATAAAAAATTTAATAAAATAGGGGAATGAAGGAAATGAAATCAACTAGTGGCGGACCTTCAGCCATATGGGGACTAATTTTTTTTTAAAATTTAATGTTAGATATATTTATTTTATATTATTATTTTATTAAATTTTACAATTATTTTATTATAATTTAAAATGAGACAAAAATTTATTAAGAATTAATGTGTTACTTTCTACTTTTGTTTTACTATTCTTCTATACATTTAGTTATATTTATTTATAAAAGTAAATAATATAATTAATTAATTCATAAATAAATATAAAACTTGTTTTATTAAAAATAAATTAAAAAATAAAATTTTTTTAACATAACTTTTTATATATTACATAATTTTTATTTTCAATTTTTAAAATTTCTAAATCCACCGCTAAAATGGTAATAGCAATTAATGGCGGATTTTGCAAGTGGGAAGTGACGACCTACCTTTTTTCGGGAGTCTGATGGTCTTTGCCTGCTTTGCCCTCTACACGCATATCAAATTTGAGGTAGCTTTTCCTTGAATTTGGTGCTGCAATAATGCCACACCGATACGAATGGGATAATTTTTTTCATAATTTTTTATTTAATTTTAAAATAATGATATATATACATATAAATTTTATATGTATAATTTTAAAGATTAATATAAACTCTTTGGTTTAATAAGTTAGGTTTAATTTTTAATTAAAAATAGATTAACAAGGATAAAATGAGCCTGTACCTTTAATGGTGTAATAATATTTAATTATTATTTTTAATTTTTATTTTTTAAAATTTAATTTAAAATTTTAAATAGATATTAAATAGTAATTTATCAATCTTCTTGTTCAAAAAATGAAGGGAACGAGTTTGATGTTAAGTTAAAAATTAATTATTTTTAAAATTTAAGTGAATTATTTTATGTTCAACACATCTTAAATTAATTTGGGGTGCACCTAATCAAATCAATGCTAAAAGATTTTCTTCTAAGACAACAGCAGAAATAAAATTGTTACTGATTGGCATACATCCTTATAAGATTATCAAACGAGAAAAATGGTTACAAAAGGGAAAGTGAAAGTGGACCCTTAACTACAACATGTAGTGTAGTGACGGCTGATACTAATTAGCGGGCCATTTTTCATCCTATATAAATATACCGAAAATGGTAAATCGATCTTACAATATAATTTATAAAATTTAATAATTTAAATTTTTTAAATAAATATTTAAAAAATATTTAATTTATGAAAATATTATAACTTTAGATATATACATATATATATATATATATATATAATGTCCAAAATGTTTCAATAAAAAGGTGTCCTAACTGAGTGCAAGAGCTAATCTAATTTGAGTTTTTAATTTTGGAATATTAAAATTATTATAAATTTTGAATTTCTTATTTTATATTTTAATTACATTTTTATAAAAAAAATGGACACAGAATCACAGTAACATACTTTAAAAAAAAATTGCCCCACTATACACACTCACACTTGCTCTAACGATCAATTGAATACTTTATAGAATGCTGAGTGGCTTTGGAACTGAGGATGAATATACATAATATTTACAAGTTCGGTGCCCAGCATTCACAATTGGATTTAAATATGTAATCGTTCTTATTAGGAAGTATTTTTTATTTACAGTTATCGTTTGGAAAGGAATTAACTTCTTATTTAAATAATAAAAAAAATTCTTAAAAAGTAGAAAAAGAGATAAAATCCAAAAACAAAAGCTTTTGAAGATAAGGGAAGAACACAAATAAATCCAATATTTTTCTTTCCCTCGGTATTTCAAGCATTATCTTTTGCCCTTTGTGGTACCCCAAAATTCCTTCTAATAATCATTTTTAGCTTGGACCTTGTTGCTTATAGCTACAAGAAACAAATTCTTCCACAGCTTTACACACAAAGACCATAAAAAATTGTCATATTGGTATAACTGAATGATTTGTAAAAAAGAAAAAAGAAAGTGTATTTCTTTAATAAGAAATTTGGTTGTGATTACTACTGTTAATTCAATAAAAAAAGAGCTAAAACCGCCCTAAAAAGATAAAAGCAAATTAATGTAAGAAATAGGAAATGTTGAAAGCTCGGGTTGCGTGTTGATTTGAATCTGCATGCGCCATGCTTGACAAACATCAATGTCTAACTTAATATTTGGTTTGACGGAAATGGAAAGGAAATGAAAAAAAAAAAAAATAAGAGGTTTAAATTTTTTTATATTTATTTTAAAGTAAAAATATTTGAGAGAGAAAAAAAAATTAATTTAAAATTTTAAATTATGATAATTAAATTATTTTTAATTATTTATTTAGTTTTAAAATTATTTTTGTTTTTATAATTTAATAATTATTTTTTAAAAAATACAATAATATATTATTTTTTAATTTAAAATTTCTTTTCTTATTTAATTAAAAAGAAGAGAAAAAATAAAAATTATTTTTTTCCTCTCCTCTCATTTAAAACAAACACACCGAAAAGGATTACCCCTCTATTTAGCTTAATAAGAACTGTAAGGAAAATACAAAAAAATAATGATTTGAAGATTTTTTGTTTTAAAAGCATTCCACCCAACTGGCTAATTAAGGCTAACCTAACCTGATTCATTATTGTCACTGATCATTTACTTTGCCAAGCATATAAATAATTGCTCATAATTTTCCTACCAAACATCGTGCATTATATAATTAAAAAATGTGATGAGTACATACATTCTTTCTACATTAAAAAGAGCAACTTTGAATAAAAATAATAATATAAAAATATATAAAATCTGTACATATAATTTATATGTACATATATAATTACTCTTATATAAATTACTTCTCTTCCCATTAAATTTTATAAATTGCATAAACATCATGTATATATGAAAAATACTTATTGTTAAATAAAAAATTTATGAGTCTTAATCTATTTATTTATTTTCATAAATAAAATTTATAAAATTTTTATTTAAAAAATATTTAGATTATTAAATATATTAATAAATTTAATGTTTTATAATTAATTTTATAAAATATTTATAAATAAAATTTTATAAAATTAACTTTTTTTCAGTTATAAAAAATATTTTTAAGCTAACTTAAGTTAGCTGAGGTGAGATTTGTTTGTTGATGGACTTTGGAAATGCCTAGAGTCCTCAAGTGACTGGATTTGATAGGCTAAATAAGAATAGGGAAAATGGTTAATAGTGTAAAATGACAAGTTTGGGGAGCCATGCAAATGAGGTTGAAGCAAATTATTAGTCAACAGAAAGAGAAAATGGGAGACAAGGAGGATATTATGGAAAAGTTAGAAACCGAGTAAAAGAGGGTCCCCCTCCACCCACTTAGCATGACAAGGACTGCCAACGGTGATATTGATTGACATCAAAATCACCATAAAAAGATCCAACGCCGGTTACTTTTTGACTCCAAAGGAGTAGTTCAACTAATTCTTTTACAAACATTACCGTTTTGTCAACCTATTTTTTTATTTTTTTTAAATATAATTTCTTAGTGTAAGAAATGTACTGTGTTAGGAATATATTAATAATAAAAAAAACTTTCTAATATTTTAAAAAATTAGAAACAGAGTCCCTAAATCAAGAATTAAATCTCTAATTTCTTTATTTTAAACCTTTAATAATTTTTTATCTTTTTATTTTTTATATAAATATGTAAGTTATGATTTTAACTTTTTTCACTAAAATTTTATCTTTATTTCTCACTTAAATTACTTTATCCTCCTAAATCAATAGATAATTGAAAAATAAAAAACCTGCCCTTTATTGTTACTAATTAATTTAAATACATGCATTACATATGAAATTTTAAAACTTAATTGTAGAATTATAAATTTATTTATGTAGATAAAATAATTGATATTATACTAAAAAGTGAATGTTTAAAATTCTATAAGAATATTTAATTTCTAATAGGACATAGAAATAAAATTTTTAATTAGTTATAATAACAATATACAAAATTAGAGCTTAACAATAAAAAATATTTTTTAATATTACCAATTTGTTAAATTAAAAATTATAAATATGTAGTTTAACTTCTAATTGGACATGGAAATAAAAATTATGTAGATAAAAATGATATTGCATCAAATACTCAATAAAATGTAAATTCTAGAAATTCTGTAAAAAAACTATAAATATAAAATTTGATTCTGATTGGAAATAAAAAAAAAAAGAAGAGTTTGATTTTTAATAAAAAATATCAAATTGTAAGGTAATTTGAATTTAAATAAATTAATATAAAGGTAACTAAAAATTTTAAAAAGTCATTATAAATTTTCGGGTAACTTTTACACGAGCAGTTAAAATGAAATGATCTTTAATCATTAAAACCTTGAATTATTGTATAACCTCAATTATATTCTCAACTAACCCAAAATGATATCTAAGCAAAGCAACTCTAATTATAATGTAAAATTAATGAAGATGATATTCATTGTTTGGCAAGAAATGGAAGAAGTCCTATCTTCATCTACTCAATCCATTATTATGCATGCTGGGTTACATAAACAGTATGTAATTGGATGGGGGAGATAGAGAGAGGGGAGATTAAATTGTATACTTTTTCAATTGCACTGAGAAAAGTTTCCTCCATTTATGGTTTTTGCAAAAAGGAACAGAAGTTTTAGCTTATAATCTCACTTTGAAAGTAGAGTTGAATTTTCATTTTTGGTAGAGAGAAGATAATTTCATTACACAATTAAAAAGTGAAAACAAACAATTAATCAAAATAGTATTTAATCTTGCATATTGCTATGCAACTCTAGTCAATATATCTGTCCAAATGCAAATAAATAGGAGAGGCTTAAATTCCATGTTTTCATCAAATTCAGTGCTCCACAAAAAGGGACCTAATTTTCCCTTTATTTTTTTAATTTCATTTTTTCTTTTCTGTCTTCTATTTAAGTTTCATTAATTTGCACCATTTATGCTTGTTATAAGCAAATTAGAACTATAGCTAATTTACTTCTAATCTCTTATCTTATAAATTGATTCAGTGTACTGAATTATGATAGAAAATTATACATTACTTTTTTATTATTAGGTGATATACTATAAATTAATTTTAGTGTCGCAAATCATATAGTACAAGAATATTATATATTAATTTTTATTATTAATTAACATATTACAATATCATAATTTTTTTAATGTTAGATATATTTATTTTTATTATTACACATTAAATTTTATAATTACTTTTATTGTCATTTAGAATGAGATGAAAATTTATTAGAAATTACTATGTTATCTTCTATTTTTTTTTATTTCATAACTCTTTAATGTATTTAAATACACTCATTTATAAATGTAAACATGACTAACTAATTTATAATTAAATATAAAAAATATTTCATTAAAAATTAAAAAAAATATAGAAATTCTCTTACATAATTTTTTTTCTTGCTATTTCATATAATAAAAAAAATTATATACACATAACATTTTCCCTTCATACAATCCCACAAACTATCAAGCACCAGAAGAATTAAATTTTTTTATTAACTACCTGTGTAAGAGAAACGAAACCATGGCTCCGTGACTGTCAAGAATAAAGAATAACGAGACAGCTTAAGCAGAGTTACTCCTTCAGTAATAATTTCTTCTGCTTCTTTATGAAGGGTCACGCCTACTTCTTTAGAGCAGCGGCAAGCCTGCAAGTATACTCTCAGCCTCGGGTGTAGATTTTGTCAGATCGAGCTCAACATTCTACTAAAGGACTCTAGGTTTGCTCCTTTTTTAGCACTCAGTTGACCCTTTTCCCATTGTTTAATGCTAGCACTAGCAGTGAATGTTTCTTGCTTGCGGGGCTTCCATAATTGTACCTTTCAAACTGCCATATTCTGCCAATTCCTTGCTCACAACCCACATTTAAGAGTGTGACTGAATTTGTTTAAAAGAATGCGAGTGGCACCAGAAAGTGCTTAAAAATCATGAATAAAGCAACGCTAGTCTTGGAATTAGAGTGCTAGAGAGAGTAAATGTGAAGTTTAAAAGCTCTGCACCAAATTATCTGCACCACCCTGAGCAAAGCCGCAAGAGCTGCCCAGTAAGTTGGCGCTGCCGTTTTTTGCTTCTTTTGCCTCGTTCCAGGAAGGGAAAACGAATTACGCGCTCTGTTTTGGAAGGTGCTACAAGAAACCTCCCTTATTTGCTGGCTGTCGCACACACTTTTGTCACCGAAAGGCCTATGCTTTCCTCCGTTTCTCGGTTATAAATTCGCAAGAGAAACATTTTACATCAACGCAACATTCACCAAAATTAGGAACTTCAATGTAATTTTCTTTTCCTACGGAGTTTGGTATCTTTCACAGAGCGAAATTCTGTTCTGTTCTGGAACTTCTAGTGTCGATTTCTTTGAGTTTGATCAGGGTTTGTAAATGTTTAATTCGGAGTTTGATTTTTTGTATGTGCTTTCAGATCTTTAAAACCAAGAAGCAATGTTGCCTCAGAGACAAGGCGAAGAAGCCATGGTCACAAGCCTCAATCATAGTGTGCAGCGTGATGAAAGAGGCGAAGAGAAGTCAGAAACTTCAGTTTTTAGCCTTAAAAGTTTTCTCTGGCACGGTGGGTCTGTCTATGATGCCTGGTTTAGCTGTGCCTCAAACCAGGTACTAACATATCAATCCACAAATGCCTAGCTCATATTCTGGGTGCGCGAGAATTAGGTTCAATTCTGGTTTTGTGTTCTGCAGGTTGCCCAGGTTCTGTTAACGTTGCCTTACTCATTCTCTCAGCTAGGCATGCCTTCAGGCATCATATTCCAGGTCTTCTATGGTTTGCTTGGTAGCTGGACAGCTTATTTAATTAGCATTCTGTACATCGAATACAGGAGCAGAAAAGAGAAAGAGAATGTCAGTTTCAAAAACCATGTCATTCAGGTTAGATATCCAAGGAAGGAAGACCATCCTCTTCCAATTTTATATTTTTTGATTTTCTTTAATCCAAACCCGCACACATTTTCCTCTGAATCTCTCTATAGAACGAGTTTTACAGTTCAATTCTTATTTGGGCAGTGGTTTGAAGTGTTGGATGGTTTACTGGGTCCATATTGGAAAGCCATTGGATTGGCATTCAACTGTACTCTTCTCCTCTTTGGATCTGTTATCCAGCTTATAGCTTGTGCAAGGTCTTTCTCATCCCTTCAATAACCAAAGTTTCCATTTTCTTTGTTAATGAACTGTATTACTTTGATGGAAAAAATAGTTTCTTTTTTTGTACATTTATTAATTTCTTTTAATTTGGGCTATTGTCTACTTTGCAGTAATATATACTACATAAATGACAAATTGGACAAGAGGACTTGGACTTACATTTTTGGAGCTTGCTGTGCCACCACAGTCTTCATACCCTCATTTCACAACTATAGGATTTGGTCCTTCCTTGGACTTGGCATGACCACCTACACGGCTTGGTATTTGACTATTGCAGCCTTTATTCATGGCCAGGTAAGTTCCATCGTCATCATTTGTCAACTCAACTTTCCCTTCTTTGAAGCCGTTTGATCTGAACTTTAAGAAACTGTTATTACTTTGAAGGTTGAAAATGTGACGCACTCGGGCCCAAACAAGTTGGTTTTATATTTCACGGGCGCCACCAATATACTGTACACTTTCGGCGGGCACGCCGTCACAGTGTAAGCAACCCCCCCCCCCCCCCCGGCCGGGGGGGACCTTTGTTTTTTTTTTCTTTTAATCCTTTGCTTGTTAAGACAGATAAAACAATCTTGATGGTATTCTTTATGGAAAAAGATAAATCCACCAAATTAAGTTTACAAAATTTAGTATGATTTGATAAATTTTTTGATTTTTACGGTTGAAAAAGAATTTAATAAATTTAATATTTTAAATTTTTTTAAATTAATATTTTGTAAAATGTGTTAAATCTTTTAATTTTAATAGTTTAAAAAGAATTTAATAAATTTAATATTTTAATTTTTTTATAAATTAATTTTTTATAAAATTTAATTTATAAAAATAAAGAGACTCATTTTTTATTATCTAGAACAAATATCATTGAGGGTAAATAAAGTTCATTGCAGAGGGCCCTTTCAATTGCAGCTTTTGCTCGCAATCTTATGCAGACTTAATAGTGAATCTTAGCACTTTGGGACAACCGTTGGTGATTAGTGTCTTGGCTTACAGTTATACTTTGTCATGGCAATAAAATATTTCAACCCCAGAACCTTTTTATATGTTTCAATGCTCTGTATACTACTTAGATTTAGCATTTTCCCCGAGACACCTTCGGTATGGTAGATTTATTATAGCTGTAAAATAACTTGACTGGTAACATTTTAAACTGTGGAATTATCACTTTCACAGGGAAATCATGCATGCAATGTGGAAGCCTCAGAAGTTCAAATATGTCTACCTATTAGCCACACTCTATGTGTTCACCCTCACCCTACCATCTGCGTCTGCTGTCTACTGGGCCTTTGGTGACCAACTGCTTGACCACTCCAACGCCTTCTCGCTTCTCCCCAGCTCCGGCTGGCGTGATGCCGCTGTCATCTTAATGCTCATTCACCAGGTTGGTACACTTTTCTTTTCCTGAATGAGTGCTAATTACTCGAACAAATGACTAAGAAAAAGGAATTTTTAGAACCGGTATATTTGTAGCTCTGGTTAATTACTAACTGATGCCTTTTTAATATCAATGGCAGTTCATCACATTTGGGTTTGCTTGTACACCATTGTATTTTGTGTGGGAGAAGGTGATTGGAATGCACGACACAAAGAGCATATGTTTGAGGGCTCTCGCTCGGTTGCCTGTGGTGATACCAATATGGTTTTTGGCCATTATTTTCCCCTTCTTTGGACCCATTAATTCTGCCGTGGGGGCTCTTTTGGTCAGCTTCTCTGTCTACATCATCCCTGCTATGGCCCATATGTTCACTTACAAGTCTGCCTCCGCTCGTCAGGTAAATGGTCCATTCTCTCCACATCTTATCTTTAGTTTATACAGAGTCTTTCATCCAGCTGGCTTCACTGTGTCCAACCTGAATTTCTCTACTCCACTCATGAATCAGATAACATGTGCTAATGTTCCTAACAATTGTAGCTGATGAAAAACTGATCACTCAATATTGAAAAATTGTGAAATGAAGCGGGCTACAGTGGGAATCCAGTTTGTTATAGGAAGAGAGGTGGCAAAAGCATACCGGATTCAAGAATGCAATTAAAGACGCTCCTAAAACTCTTCTTTGTGCCATAAATATGTGAAAGTATGATTCCAGCTTTATGAATTAACATGGAAGTGACTTCCAATGTCACAGGCAGTATACGTCCTAGTCCCACTAGTTCTAATAATTACTCGAATTTGAAAATGTATGAGACAAGATGAGGTTGGTGTCGTTTCTTTGTCAATCAGTTATTTGCCATAGTCATATTACCATTGATATTGTGCTAACCAAATCAGCTGGACCAGCTAAGCCCTCTCAATCTCAAGTGAACCTACTTAGAACTCAGGTTGCTAGTCCCCTTCTTAGTCCAACAGTTGCTCATAATGGGCCGGCAAGTTATTGCATTGAGCTGACACTGCTCATGTCAAAATTAACCGTTCAAAACGAGATTTTCAAAGCTCTTTCCACACTTGCCTATTCAAGCAAACTTTCAACTGTACTTTTTTTCTCCTATTACAAAACTAAAATAGCCTGTCATTCTCTTATAAAATCTAATCATCTCAACTAGGTTTCCATGTGAGATTTCTAAGCTGAATTTGCATTTACATCTTTGTATTCTACTCTTCATCTAAAAATTAGCAGCAGCAACATGTATTTATTTGTTTCTGTTTTATACAGAATGCAGCGGAGAAGTTGCCTCCCTTCATCCCAAATTGGACAGTGATGTATGTGGTGAATGCATTTGTGGTGGTGTGGGTACTTGTAGTAGGCTTTGGATTTGGAGGGTGGGCTAGCATGGCAAATTTCATCAAGCAGGTTGACACTTTCGGACTATTTGCCAAGTGCTATCAGTGTCCCCCCAAAGTCGTCCCTGGCTCCAACCACACAGTGCATCACTGAAAACAAAACTCTGTTTTATATGATATATAGGGAGGAGGTATCAGCATTTCCTCTGTTTGTGTGGTGTGCTGATTTTTTCTCTATCTTTTCGTTTAATCCATATGCAGATATTTGGTAGGGAATTCTGATGTTCCCTTATGTAGCAAGGAAATCTTGTTGTTTCAATTATTTTGTTTAATCATAAACAGTGGTAAAGCTGGCATAGCTATAAATGTTTGGCATATAGCTACATCAAGCCTGCAACTGCAAGTTTCGAATAATGTCTCCAGTTCTTAAAAGACCATCTAATTAATCATTTTCTTATTGGCTTAATCAAATTCATTGCTATAGCTATTAGGTTGTATTTTTCTGCAAGAGCTTAAGTGAACCCCATAGGATTCTTGTTACTGGAAAAATAAATTGCTTCCATTTCCATGACAAACAGAACTTTACAGGGGCATTGTGGAATCTGCATCGCATGGCTAGCACTTTGGGTTTAATGCTGCCTATCTCCCAAGCCTACTGCATGTGATCAAATGATCTCATAACTGTGTTGCCATGATTAACAAGCTAAACTAATCCCTTGACTAACTTTTTTTCATAAGTATAATAATTCCTTTTTCAGCTCTTTTATTTTTATAAATTAAAATTTTTAAAAATGTGACTAATAATTTTAATTATTAAATTTATTATATATTATAAAATTTAATATATTTAATAATATATATTATTATTTTAAATTATTTATTTCTACTTTTAGGTGAGAGCAACATTTGCTTTCCTCTTTCCATGAAGCCGCAATCACCTCGTCCTTTGTCACTATCACCAATAAATGAAAAGGTTTTTTGTTGCTTAGGTTCAGTTCCATCATATCTTTGACTAATCAAATTGGAATTGGAGATCAACTGGTGGGGTATTTGGGTATTTATGACTTTGAGGGGTCCGAGAGTTTGATGGGTAATACAATAATTGAGGGTCCGGATATGGATTGTTCATAGTTTTATTATATTTATGTATTTATTTTTATATATTTTATATATATTATGATAAAATATTAATATATTTTTTAATATTTTTATAATTACGTGAAAAATATATAAGTTTAAAAGTATTGAATTATCATTATTGTTTCATAACTGGCTTTTTTGAGTTTGGTACTTGTAGCTTTCAACTTTTATCTGTATGCCCTGAATCTTAGCTGTTCCTTGTCAAGGCCTATCCATTACTCTACCTTTTCTTCTTTTTACGGAGTTCTTGTAGCTTAAAGGTCTAAGGTGGACCTTAGTTTAAGGAAACAAAAGCAAAATGCTCCAGTTACATGACGAAGACAGACAAACTTCCGTTTCGCTCATGGAAAATTCAAGTGGAGCAATTACAGTGTTTCTCTTTGACATCATCGGTAGTGGCCTCTTCCTCAAAACATTTCTCACGTCGCGTGTTTGGTGGAAGTAAAAATGGTTACTTCAAAATAAGGGCATGAAAATGATATCATGTGTAGAGTTCTCTACTAGACACAAAAATGTTGATCTATTTTTTTTGTTTGTAATTCGCTGTCTGAGTGTCTATAGTCCAAGTTGTAATTTAATTCTTATGCAGTTTCATCACTTAATCTTTATAACAAAATTTAATCATTAGTTTAATTAAATTTTATAAATTAATTTATAAAACTTAAAAAAAATAAACAATAATTCATATATATATATATATATATATAGGTGTGAGCATTCTATCGATGGCATTCCACGAGAATATCATTTTTGAATTTACTTTTGCTTGTGTTTTTTAACGTTAATTTCAAGCCATGGGCGTTGGGAAATGGAATCAAAAATTTTTAGGAGGTTTGCAGGATTAAACGTCAGAGCTCAAGGGTAAAAATTGAACATTCAACAAGAGAGGACAGGCAACATGTATGCGGAGGAGAAATGTCACCACATGGATTTGAATTTTCTGAATTTTATTTTCTTTAATTTTGAAAATTTTTTATCTTTTTTTTATAATTTATTATATGAGTCTTTTTTTTTTCTCACTAAAATTTGTCGCTTTCTATTGCTTCGATATCCATCACCACACACATCTAAAATGAAATGTATCGTCCTTTTGGTTCGAGAATTTTGGGTTACAACTTAGAAATGCCTCAAGATTCAAAATTGTAACAAAATTAAGATGTGTTTAGTTTGTAAAAATATTTTTTATTTTTATTTAAATTTATTTTTATTGAAAATAATTTTTTTTTGAAAATAAAAATATGCTTCATTTTCATTAATTAAATTCTGTTTCTAAAAAATAAAAATAGTAAAAATACATTTAGTTTAAGGTTTATGATTAAAGTTTTAGAGTTCAAAGTTTGGATTGAGAGTTAAGAGTTTAAGATTTAGGTTTTAGGGTGTTCAATTTATAATTTAAGATTTTGGGGTTTGAAATTGAGAATTTTGGGGTTTAAAATTTAAAATTTTGGATTTTGAGGTTTAGAGTTTACATTTTGAGAGTTTTAGGTTTAAAGTTTTGAATTGAGATTTAAGATTTAGGATTTTGGGATTGAAAGTTTAGGATTTAAACTCTTAGGATTCTAAAGTTTTAGGATTTATAGTTTTAGGATTATGATTTGAAGTTTTAAGATTTAGTTTTTTAAGAATTTTGGGTTTAGGATCTAGAATTTTAGGGTTTAAGTTTTAGATTTAGAATTTTAGAATTTTGAGTTATGAGATTTAGGGTTAAAATTTAGGGTATGGGGTTTGAAAAATTTAGATTTAAGATTTTGAGGTTTATAAATTTAGAATTTAAGATTTAAAATTTTAAAATTTAGAATTTAAGGTTTACATAATAATTTTGAACTTATTACTGTATTTTTAATTTATATTTTTTATTTTTAAAATTTTACATAGAAAATACTAAAAATAACTTTTTATTATTTTCAAAATTTACCTTATTTTAGAAAGTATTTTTTAAAAGATATTTTCACTTTTTGGTAAACAAATGCATTTTCACTATCATTTTCTATTCTAATTGAAAATAAAAACAAAAAACATGTAAAGGAAATGGCACCTTATGTTTTTGAAAAATTTTGTCAAGATTTCAAATTTCTTTCACTCTTTTTGTTATTGGATAATTATATATATGTAGTTTTTTTGGATTTTATAATTAATATATGAACCAGTAAGTTTTATGTTAAATTTTATTTTTTAAAAAATTTAAATTACTTATCTTTTACAGTAATTAAAATGTCAATTTTTCTTCACTATTTCTTATGAGTAGATTATTTAACATTTTCACCAGCACAAGAAATAAAAGAAAAAGAAAGAAATTAAAAATTTGACGATGGTTTTCCGCTAAGCACAAGATACATCATTATTTGAGGTTACGAAGAGGTTTATAGTCTACAAAATGGAAACAGTTGTTCCTCATGATAGTTTTCTCACATCATTCAATGTTATGAAGTATGATTTATTTAGTTTTATAATTTAATTTGTAAGATTAAATAAATTTAATGATATAAATATTATAAAATAAAAATTATATAAATTTAAAATATAAAATAAATTAATAAAAAATTAATATAATAATTATTGTTTATATTTTAAATTAAAAAATTTGTGATAAAATATCAAATTTTAAACTTTAGGATCATATTTATTAATAAGAATTATTGACGATCATTTTTAAATATAAATTAATTTCACACTTAAAAATTAAAAATATGATGTAAAAGAATTCAGAAAAATGAAATAAAAAATTATACAATGTGTACAAAACATATTGTTATCAAATAGATTTTATAATTTAATACATAAAATTAAATAAATTTAATAATATATTATACACAATAACCCTTTTTATTAAAAATAGTAATCACGATTTCAACCAAAGAAAACAGTAATCGCGACTGTGTACGCGTCCAAGTCTCCATTTGTTTTTCTCCCTTCCTTACTACATTGATGCCTTCCCCCTTTTCCGCGTAGGCTCCGGTTGCATGTTTATCTGATTTGAACTATAGTCATAGTCAAAGGGAGGAACTTTCATGGTGAGTGTTTGTTTATAAGGAAAAATCTTATTTTATGAAGTAATTTTTTAAGTTGAGAAAGTTTAAAATGCATTTAATATTGATATCAAAATTTAGATTATAGAAATTATTTCACATCTATTATGAAAGAAATTAAATGATAGTTTATAAGTATAAAAAAAAAAAAAAACTTTTGGAGTTCAAAAATCCCAAATGCACCTAACATGAACTGGGCAATAGGTTGGAGTCAGAAAATAAGCAAAAGCTATTGGATAATTCAACTTTGTAGCAAAGATAGGGATTTAGGTTCAACAACAAAGCATCTTGATTGTTGAGAACATTTGTGCCATGCCTCTGTCCTGTAATTCAATCCTCTCAACTACAGAGTCAACCAGACCACCGCCGTAAACCTAGCCATGGATGGATTAATGACAGTAATGATGGCGATCTTATCGACCACCCACTGCCACCCTTACCAAAGGGACTACAGAAATTGTTTGACCAGAGAGCGGCTCTCTCCCAAGCGACAGACGGCTTAAGGCGAAAGAATATGTGGGATGAAAAGCCAGATGATACGCGCAAGAAACTCTTTGGCTTTCTACAAATGCATTTCTTGTTTTTTTAGAGAATGCATTTCTATTACTGGCAAATGATAATGCTCGCTGATGAGAGGAATTGAAGAGGGAAACAAAGTGGTTGTGACTTAATGGAATTATTTTTCGTTTTGATGCCTCATACATGTATGGATAAAAAAAAAAAACTGAATATGCAATATTGATGTCAACAGCTTTATATTTTCAACTCATCTATTTTATAAACTGAAATCTAATAAAATTTATATAAAAAATTTATTAAATTTCATAAACCCTACTTTCAATTATAAAACTCATAATTCATACTTATTCAATGTACCCATTTAAGTGAGATTTTTGTCTTCTATTTTTGATCAATGTCTTTGCTATAGATTTAGATCCTCTGTCTCATTCTTCTCTTCCAATCTGTGTCTCTCCAATCAAACGCTACCAGTTATGACCGACTCAAATAAATCCATGTCTTCAATGTGGTTTTGTTTTCTTCTTTCCTTCTATCTGATTCTCTCTTGCAAACTGCAAGAGGAGCAAAAAGCAGAATAATTGGCTGAAACTTTTGAAAAGTGTTACAAATTGAAATTGATAAATTTTTTAATAAAAAGTTTAAATTATTAAATTTATATTTAAAATATAAATTTAAAAATTTAATACTTCGTATTAAATTTATAAAATTTTATCAATAAAAATTTATGGAACTTTTATCACCCCTTATTGATTTGTGATTTCTCTGTTAGCTGAAGGCCTACAATGTACGGTCACTTTTACGAGAGACTAAACCCAGAAAGAGGCCCAACATTCACGAATGGAAGTTTAAAAAAAAAAAATGCAGTCTTTTAATCCATAATCCGGCACGTGTCAAGTATTGATTCGTACACCAAGATTCGCCGTTCTGGAAACGGAAGAAAATATCGTTGCGCGGGTATTACCAACGGATGATTTGTCCGCTCTACTCCCTATAGATAAGCTCGTGAGGCAATGTACCTTGGATAGTTCAATTTCTCCACAAATTTTGAAAAGTTTCAATGGCGCTAGGGTTTCATCTGAACTAGTGCTCTCTGTGGACCCAAAGAAGGAAACCAAACAATGAATTTTTCTGCAACTTTCCGTGGGAATATCTTTCCGCTGTCACATTGCAGCTCTTGCTGCGATCTTCGTTTTCTGCCCTATCCATCTCCTCCGAAAGGTTTTCGGCATAAACGATGTCGTTGGAGTGGCCTGAAGTTGATCCAGAATGGAAGGTAGGAGTTTCTTGCGTTGGCCGTGAGTGATTTTGAGGATAGTCGAGGATTTCCATTTCGCAATTTTTACTAATTTGCTTCAAATGGTGAAATGATTTCAAATTAAGGTGGCGCGGAAAGAGAGGGATTACTTGTAGAGTTACTGAGTCACAGACTGAACCGGATAGTAATAACGAGGCGGTAAGTTTGTTTTTCTGCTACATCTAATTAAATTTCCCTTTCACCCACGGTGTTTGGATCTTGTCAGTTTCACACGCTATGGATTTTATTGAGATGTACGATCAGTTGCCTTGAAATTGCAAAATTTGTTCAAATTGCTTGAAGGGTGTATGCAGCCTAGGCAATTGGCTTTGTTATAAGGAATTTCAGTAGAACGTGGAAAACGGATATGAACATTTTTTGGAGAAAACTTGAGCATATAAAGTTGAAAATAATTAAAATGGCTATTGGTGTGGTAAAATTTAATGGATAATTTCAGTATTATAGCCTTTCTGGTTGAACATCCAGAATGGGGCCATGTCAGAAGTACGAGTATGCATTGAAAATCTGGCTTCTAATTTGGGGTTGGGAGCCCAAAAACTATTATTTGGAATGTGTAAGTCTAGCTAATTGATTACTCCTTTCAGTTATGCTTTAGTTAATGGAGTAAACTAGAAATTCAAATTTCACAAGCTCCTTGAAGACATTGTAGACATAATGGTCGTCTGGTCTGTGATATGCTGAACTTTTCCATATCTGGGTTTTTTTGCTTTTTTTTTTCTTCACAAAGGACATTTACTGAATGTTTTTAGGAAGAAGAAGCCCATGCAATTGGAGATACGCAATCTTTGGCAGATTCCTTTGAGCAAAACAGCCCTCCGTCTGTAGATGTGGAACAACCGAATGAGTTTAATGATGAGAATGAGGACCAAAATGGTTTACAGGTAATGAACTGGCTGTAACTGAAATGTGTTTTCTTTTATGGATAAGATTTGACTGAAACACTGCGGCTGTTGCCCATGTTCATAAAGCCCTCTAGTCTCTACAAGCTATTTGATTCATTTAAATTCTTTTTTTATACATTCATTGTGTAGGAAAGAGCCAGTGTTTGTTTTAGTCACAAATTAAGTGTACGTCTTTACTGATTTCTGTGACAATAATAAATATAAAGAATAGGACAATCCCTTGACCATGAAGGCTGCTGATCACTGCTTGTGCATGTATAATATTTGTAATTGCATGTCCGTAAGAAGACCATATCTTTTTAATTTGGACGAACCAAATCCTCAACATGGGATCTGAATTTTTCTAGTCTTATATAGCATTAGTTAATGCTTGCCACTTGCTATTTGAACCTTCCAGTAGACTGTCTAGTAGATTATGACAGCCCACTTAAGAAATAACCTTTTCCTTAAATTTTAATTTGCATCATGAGCTTTTAGTTTCTGATCCAATTATCTTTTTTTTTTGGAAAAAAAAAAGAGAAAAATTATTTCATTTGGAGTTAGGGGCATAAAGTGCTGGTTCTCTTATATCTTAATCCTGGGGCTTGTGACTGAAACAGAGTGTGGATAGCATGGAAGTTGCCAGTGGATCACCTCTGCCAGGTGTGAAGGTGATTACATTAAATGTTCAATCTTTCCTGCATTAGAAGAGGCATGATCCATTTTTTATTCCTCTTCCGTGTTTCTGTTTTTCATATCTTCCAAACAGCCACAGCAACTGGATGAAGCAATAAAAATTCCCAAGGAAACAATTGAGATTCTTAAGAACCAAGTATTTGGCTTTGACACATTTTTTGTAACAAGCCAAGATCCTTACGAGGTGAGTGCCTTTTGTAACCCTCTATTTCTTTTCTCGTGAATCTTTGCAATGGGAGACTGCCTCTTTAAAGTTAACAATTTTAATAAGGTTCAAAATTATTTAAGAGTTTGTTAAAAGACTGAAATATTAATTTTAGGATGTAAAGGATTCTTCATATGATATGACAAATAACAATAATTGGAGTAAACTTCTTTTGAAAATGTTTTTACAGCAGTTGTTCTACATTTTACATTTATTAAATATGACACCACATCTTATATACACAAATGTCTTGTCATAAAACACTGGCCTTTCCTGCTTCTCTGCTAGGGTGGAGTGTTGTTCAAAGGAAACCTGCGGGGACAAGCTGCAAAAAGTTATGAAAAGATATCAAAAAGAATGCAAGTATGCATATCTGTACTTCTTTTGTTTTGTTGCTTACTTAGATTTGTGACTGGTTCTGAGCTAAACTCAACATCTCAACTTGATTTCTGCATATATTGTTTTCAAGGATAAATTTGGTGATGAATACAAGCTTTTTCTTCTGTTCAATCCTGAGGATGATAAACCAGTTGCTGTTGTAGTTCCACGAATGACCTTACAACCAGAGACAACTGGTAATTGTTTAGCTTCTGCAAAATCTTGGAGCACAAATCCTTGTTATTAAAGCTTATGATATATACTTACGGTTTTCTTTTTCTTTGCAGCTGTACCTGAGTGGTTTGCTGCTGGAGCTTTTGGACTAGTTACCTTGTTTACCTTACTGCTTCGCAATGTTCCTGCATTGCAGTCCAATTTATTGTACGTGATTTCCATCTTTCATATCCTTGCTTCATAGTCTCTTAAGACAAAGTGTACTGAAAAAATATCTCATGTGTTTCTGTTTCCTATAACCTTGTGTTATTGCACATCCAACCTCTAAATAACAAGTTCATGACAGTCTTTGCAAAGACCTTATTGGAGATGAATATACGTTGGTATTTTAGGCTTTATGCATCTTCCATAGGATGACCTCAGCAAATACTTTGGCTTTTTGTAGAATCCTGTCCTCCTTTCATGATAGATATGTTAGCCTCTAGTCACTTTTCTTGTTGAAAATGTGGATTATCTGATAGATGCTTCAGTTTGTTGTTTTTTTCTTATTATTAGGTAACATAAATTTAGTTTTGTATAAATTTTCTAGGTGTTAAGTACTGTGTAGACTTGGTTTTTTCCATACGATTCAGTTGATTACCATTTAAAGAGATATATTCTGGCATGCTGTTTGCCTGTGAATTTTAATATGGAAAATACAACTAGTAAGCTAGTCATGTGTTTATTTGTTTGACAAAAAGTATTATTTAATGTTTCAGATCAACTTTTGACAATCTAAACTTGTTAACGGATGGCCTACCTGGAGCCCTGGTTACTGCACTTGTTCTGGGTATACACGAGCTGGGACACTTTCTAGTTGCCAAAAACACTGGAGTTAAGCTTGGGGTGCCATACTTTGTTCCTAGTTGGCAGGTTTATGATAGAAGCCTTTCATCTTCTAGTTTAAATGATGTTTTTTATTTTTCATCTTTCTCTTTGTTATTGACATAATATTAATTAGGTGCATCTTGATATCCATTTATGACGTAAATAATATTAAAGACACATAAAGCAGTATTTTTTTTTTTTCTAGTTATACTCATTTTATATCTTTAATGTATGTCATTGAAAGCTATTGTGTGTTTTTCTTGGACAATGTTAAGGGTGATTGATCTCTATATAAGATAGCTTGAGTATATTGTCATCTGGGAGTTGCATGTCTCACTTTCCTTCAATTTTGTATCTGAGCATCTGACTTGCATGACTAAGTCCTTATGGAGCTCCAAAAAGTGGCAAAAGAACATATAAGATTAATCATCTAAATTCTTCAGGAGTAGTCAATATGATAATAATTTATGAAGGTAAAAAGCCTTCACTCTTTTCTCTTTAAGGATCATACTACCTTATTTGTTATGGAATGATGTCAATCACCAGGAAAATGTTTGTTGGGCATGTCAAGCCTTCTTTTCCTCACATGTACTATTCTGAACGTGTTACTTTTAAAAATTGGATTTCTGATGAGGAGTACTTTGGTGGCAGATAGGCTCTTTTGGTGCAATTACAAGGATAAGAAACATTGTGTCCAATCGTGAAGATCTTCTCAAGGTTGCAGCCGCTGGACCATTAGCTGGGTTCTCCTTGGGTCTTGTGCTTCTGCTTTTAGGTCTTGTCTTACCGCCCAGTGACAGTATTGGTATTGTTGTTGATGCTTCAGTGTTTCACGAGTCATTTCTTGCTGGTGGTATCGGTAAGCTCTATGCTTTGTACATGTGTGCAGAAATTTACATTGAATGGTGCATGCATTTTTATTGGTTAAATCATTATAGATATGAATTAATATGTAGTTAGCTATATGAACAAATTAAATTTATCATTGTGATTGTCTGATACATTTCAGCTGATAGCTTTCGTTGCCTGCTTCATTAATATAGAGAAACCATATGTAGTGACCTTTTTTCTCCATTTTTTTTTTTTCAGCAAAGCTCCTTCTTGGTAATGTGCTTAAGGAAGGAACTCCAATCTCTGTCAACCCTCTTGTGATTTGGGCTTGGGCAGGACTCCTTATTAATGCCATAAACAGCATTCCTGCAGGAGAGCTAGACGGAGGGAGAATTTCTTTTGCCATCTGGGGAAGAAAGGTATCTCATCTACTAATTTTTTGAAGAAGGAAACAAGTTAGATTGGAATTTGGAATGTGTGCTAAGAAAAGCCTATATTTTGAATGAATTCTCATGTACACGGTGCCCCACTGCAAGATCTGAGAGCACACTTAGTTTCCTTTATTTCTTTTTCTGAGATAGTAATGTATAGTCTATTGCACAGGCTTCATCTCGCATCACAGGGGCTTCAATTGCGTTCCTTGGATTAGCCTCTCTGTTCAGTGATGTGGCATTTTACTGGGTCGTTCTCATATTCTTCTTACAAAGAGGTCCAATTGCTCCCCTCTCTGAGGAAGTAACTGATCCTGATGAGAAGTATGTTGCTCTTGGAGTGACAGTTTTGTTATTAGGCTTGCTGGTATGCTTACCATATCCTTTTCCATTTACGGACGAAAGCCTTACAAATTTCTCTCTATAAAAACGGCCACATAAACGCTGGCAGCTGTGTCAGCTGGTGAAATTTTTGAGAGTACATGGTACGATTTATCACTGAACCAAACAACTTATATTAGTTCGTATGATAGGCTAAACAAATTAATATCATAATTTTAGCCCCCACAGTCCACACATTCCCCTCTTTTGTAATTATAATTAATTAATAAAGGGCTTTCTTTTTTGTTTAATTTAAAGTGCTCACACAACAAAATAAAATGTTTGAAACATGAACAAACCATGATGGTAATAGGGAGCTCCATTTTGTGGCTCACATTTAAGCGTGGTTTTAAGACACAACTGACCAACCATTTCAAGCATGCATATCGTGAAGGTAACATTTGTGCTGAATGGCTAACTAACTATGCAACCCTGGGTGGTGATGGCCTTCAAATATTCTCTCAGATGCCCCATGCCTTATACCCTTAATTTTTGGCAGATTGTTCTGGCACTTGTAGGCTCAGGTTAATTAGTCTTTGTCTAGTTTTTCTTTTTACTAGTTTATGATCCGTGTGTCGCACAGAAACAAAAATAAGTAATTTATATTACAAAATCTTCTTCATATAATAGATTAATATATCGGTAAAAATTACATTAAGGAGCCTTAATTTGGTTATAAAACTAAAACCTAAAATAGAGAATTTACTCCCTAAATGTTATTCATAAAAGAAAGATAAAAATATGATTAAATTGTAGTAACTCTATCAAATATTATGGCCTACAGAATAAAGTACATTAAATAGATCAACATAAAAAGGTTATTTTAATGTTTTAATATTTAACAAAACACGAGGTCTAAAGATTCTAATCCTAGAAAATGTTAACACTCCCAAAAACATATTTCACTTATAGACATCACATTTATTAAAGTACAAACTAAACTTAAGAAAACTAATATTTTCAAAATTCTGCCTTACCTAGTTTCTTATTTAGTTAAACCTAATTGTTGTGATCTTCATCATCTTTGTATCCCAATTTCAATTTTTTCTCAAACAACTTATAAATAAATAAATGAATAAATAAGAAGCATTTAATATATTTTATTATGGTAATTACTCTTAAAGTCATAAAAAGGACAATATAGCTTCAAATATATATTAAACAAAGTAACTCAATAGACTAGCAACTACCAAGAAACCGACATTAATAAAAAAACACAAATAACACCAAGAAAAAAAAAAAAAAAACATCGTTGTGAACTGCAATTTGTTTGTATAAAGCCATTTTACTCTTCCTTGATCTCAGCAATTAGTTCTTATAAAGCTACTTGTTATGATTTTTAAAATTTGCTATACCTACCAAACAACCAAAAGGTAAGCATGAAATACTATAGGAGAATTAAGAAATTTCAATTCAATAATTATAACTATCTCATTTTCATATCCAAATTCAGCACACAAAAATTAATAACAACACCCATTGTACACAATTTTTGGAAACAAATAGTTTCTAAGGTTTCTAATGCAATATTAAAATTGCTTGTTATCAATTTGTAAGACAATCATGTTATTGTTCCTTTGGAACAGCTAAAGTGATTCAGCTCTCCTTTTCTTACTCTCTTTTTTTAAAGTTCGAACTACATCATGTACCCAAAAAAAAATGATAATCATGTCATCATATAGGATGTGGAAGCCTAGGGTATATTTGTTTTGTTTTTTAATTTTCTGAAATAGTTTCATATAATAGCTTTGAGAATAAATTCTCAAAACAATGCTACTATAAAACTAGTTTGGATAATATGTATTTTAAAATAATTTTAAGAATAATAGAGCAAAAATTTTGTTTGGATATGATTGAACTACATTTTTGTTGTTTAACGGGCATTGGAGCCACATGTCTGTATGGGTCTTTGATGGCTTCAGCAAAAAGAGTTTCTTTGTTTACTATAATGCCATTAATAAAATCATTTATTTTCATTATTGCCACAGGTAAAATAAAGGCTAAAGAACAAAAACAACCAAATGTTAGTTTGGTCTTTTTAGCTCCAAAAAAAAAAACAATTTGTGAAGCTATTTTAAAAACTAAAACTCAACACACTCATTTAGAAATAATTTTTTATATTCTTTTGTTTATGAAAACACTATTCTTCAGGATACATTCCTAACAAACCCCTTCTCTAAGCATACAACTTTTGTTCTGTCTTTTCAACTAATTATTTTTAACTTCAATGTGGCTGCTCAAAGTGATAGTCCTTATTCATTGGCAATGTTGCAATCATGGTTCTCATGCTCAAATTGAGTGCATGCTGTAATCTAGAGCTTATTTTCTGTTCCTACAATGAAGTTCTATTCCAAACTGGGGAAAAAACATAGCAGCTCCAATATTAAAAGGAACAGAATTACATAAGTTATAAAATTCTGCCAAATGCCAACTCCATGTTAAGATAAATACAATGTAAAAAAAAGATGGAGAATGCTTAAAATAACAGAAAAGTTTGAATGAGTCAAGAAATTCAAATACTTGCTATAGAAAATAATTATACCCAAAATAATAATATAAAGTGTTAGTTTGACATCCTATATGATCACCGAAAAATTGAGGAAAGACATCAAAGGCAAAATAAAAAATTTCAATAATACCTTAATTCAATCTGACTTCCTTAATATTCAAAAACTTTGAACTATTGAGGGCCATTGAAAAATTGCATCCTCATTTCCACTATCAGTCTAGTACTTTTTTTTTGTATTATTTTTGCCCAGAAATTTATAGTATGATCCACATAGAGGTAATTTCAATAAGCAAAACAATAGAAATTTCAATTGAGTACCACTATTATTAAATTCTATTTGAATATAAGATAACATAAAACACACAGAATGAAAAAAGATAAACCTAAAATAAAGTCCCAAATGACAAATTGATGAAATGG
The DNA here is from genome assembly GCA_037013595.1 of Dicorynia guianensis. Classification (NCBI taxonomy): domain Eukaryota; kingdom Viridiplantae; phylum Streptophyta; class Magnoliopsida; order Fabales; family Fabaceae; genus Dicorynia; species Dicorynia guianensis. Next base: position 12,834,962 of record JASUAB010000002.1, on the reverse strand, counting down.
GGCATAAACTTCTATAAATATTAATGTTAACATTACTGCTAGAAAAAAAATTAAGATAAAACCAATTTAAAGATAAATTGAAGCGCAACCAAGTAATAAAAGTGAATATATAATCTAGACACATAGTGTGATAGGAAAATTTTCTCCATATCTTTCATTCTAATATTTAATTTCTATTTAAATTCACTCAGAATTAAGTCTCTACATATTTCTATCACTTCTTGGATTGTCATTCTCACTTGATATCTCAGCTATATATGCATGCACCTAACAGACGAAACACCATAGAATGCTCTCCTAGCATATTTCCAACGGTCCAAAAAATAAAAAATTTATAAAGATATGGCTAAAATATATGAACACTTTTATCCTGTTATAAAAAATCTTGTGCAATTTCAATTATAATAATAAACGCATTTACAATTTAAAATAATGACAATTTACAAACCCTAACAATAAGCACGTGATTCTTTCCTAAATGCCAAACCCCTCCCATAATAAGGCTGTCTTCCAACTTTTAGCTTGCTCTTTTGTCTTCTTTTTTTTTTTTTTTTACTTTTATTTTTGCCTTCTTCGCTGTAAGGACTCAAACAGTGAGTGCCGCTCACACTTGCTGTTCAAATCCTATGAGTTTGAGATTTAGAGTTTTCTCCTAAATCGGCTTTTTTTTTTTTTTAATAAATTTTATAATTTGTGTGTGGTTTGTGCAGATCAGTGCGATTTGCACGGAGAGAAAGAGGCAGAGGGTTTGTCAAATCGCACGAGAAGCCTTCCACACCTGCCTTTGCGAGCTTAAAAGCTCCTATGCATAAAAATTTCCGACTTACAGTAAGAGTATCAATGGATTTCCGATCTTCTACCGTAGAATTTTCGACCTTCAACTATGGGAAGAGTTTTTTATGGGAGTGGTTTATGAAAAAATTTATACGAAAAAGTTACGTTGTTTGCTGTTAGGATTTGAATAATTTTTTAACAAAAAATGTATATTGTTATCATTTTAAAATATAAATGTATTTATTGCTGTAACTAAAAATATAAAAAAAATTTAATAACAAAATGAAAGTACAAAAAGATTTTAAAAATTTTAGCCTAAAGATATTATTCTTAATGAGATCATTTTCTGAGAGCCAGGAGTTCTTTTTTTTTTTTTTTTTAATAAACCTACAATTAAAACAACCCACATGGGAAAGTTTCATAAATTATACACGTGGATGAAACCTTAATAACAATCCACGGGTTCAGCCACTCCCATCAAATTACAAAATTGATGTAGCATCCAGAGAAGACTTAAATTAGAAATATGGTGTATGTATTTAGTTGTGCAATGATGATGGAAAGCACACCTAAATGAAAATATCATAGCATTAAATTAAATATCAAGTTCTAAAATTGGGGGTGCATCACATTGGTAAAACTTTCTAATTTAATATCCACCACAATGATTCAGTTAACAGATGAAAAAAAATACTAACAAATTAAGATGAATTAATCAAGATCAAATAAAAACTTACACGGATTTATCATTCCATTTGTGTTTAAATATTTCACATACATATTTTTCTTACAAATGTTGATGAGACTACTTTCGTGAATTTTAAGTCTTTCTTGTAATCTCACCTGCATTGTGTTTGTATGAGAACAAAGACCAAACAGAACTTTAACTAAAGTGATTAAATAAATTTATAATTAGTAAATAAATAAGAGAACTGAAAAGAGCCCCACCAAGGATATATATACAAAAGGGTGTAACTCAAGATTTTATAACCTGAAAGATATTTTATGCCCAGATAAGAAGATCTATAGGAACCCAAAAAATTTACTGTCTAAGCTTAATAAATTGATAATAAGGATGTATATTTTTATGCCCTTTTGTTTGGAGTGAAGGGAACACTAAACAACCCCAGTCGAGTCTCTTTGGATCTAACCTTTTGGTGGCATTAAAATAAGCAGACCACAAACTAATTGAGATGTAAAGTAGCAATTCCTTTCCTAATTAAAATATTACTAAATATAGAAAACTTAATCTTTAACTAAGAAATATATTCGGCAACAAAGTGAAAAATTGGATAAACCTATATATAACTTTGATGTCACCTTAGCAAGAACAGCAACAATATATAAGGACTTGTCATGTGACTAAAGCCACTATCCAAAATCATTGTCAGAGATGCAATTCCTGAAGTCGCTAAAAACAACCATCATATGATAACAACGTCATCACAGTGTTAGATTGTAAATTGAATTAGAGCCGTTGATATATACGTTTATGTAAAATATCTACGCCAGATTCACATAGATATAGCAGAAAAACAAAAAGAAAAAAGATGTAATTTTGGCATAAATAGCAGAGTTACATAAATGGTTTGATGAGTTAGATTTCAGATCATGTATGCTTGCTTCTGATCAATACATTGCAGACTTGCACAAAATGCATGACTTAATTTTGGGATTCAAATTTAAGTTTAGGTTCAAATTTAATTCATAAGACTAATTAGTTTATTTTAACCTGCAGCCACAAAAGTAATATTAAGATCACATTTTTTTTTGGCTTAAAAAAACTTGAAGTTTTTGGGGCCTGTATCAAATCTATAGCAGCTACGCTGCTGGCGTCACTCTTTAGAGGTGGAGTCGCTGAGTGCCACCCGCCATCTTTCAACTGTGGCTTTAAATTACCACCACTTTTGTTTATTTTGTCTAGCTGTCTAGTCTCAGGATGGTTGCCTATGAATCAGGTTCGGACCTTACTTATATTCCAGATCCAGTTAAAAGGCTATGACTGAATTTGGACTCGGATCGATTCAGGCTAACCTGGCCCAGACCAAATAATGTTTCTAAATAATATGTTTATTACTTATTTAACAGTATTTTTATAATTTGAATTTTTATATAATATATTTATATAGTATAGAAAATTTAGTATAAATTAAAAAAATAAAAAATAATTTATGTAAAAAATACAAAGAAGAAAGAAATTAAAATAAATTACTCTTAAATGTATTCGCTCTCGTAATTCTCTCATTAGTAATCACTTACACTTGTTATTTGCTATAAATTGTGTTATATCTACTCATAGAAAAAATAAATGGGCTTTATTGGTAAATTTAAAATTTTATTTAAATTAAAAAATAAATATTATAAACATGGTAAGAAATTGTGAAAAAGGTGTTTTTCTCCTAACGTAAATGCATCATCTTTCTTCTGCTATAGGGTAGAAGGATGTTTGGGCCTTAAAATGTCCCACGAAAGGTTAAAAATTTTCTATGGGGGTCATAGCTAGGAAGGCTCCCTACTGTGTCAAATCTGACAAAGCGTGGAGTTAGAGTGGACCCCGAATGTCCCCCCACTGTCACTTGGAAATCGAAACACTGTCTCATGCACTGAGGGACACTGCCCATGGGTGGCCCCTGTGTGGTACGTTTCACCCTCGTGCCTAAAGACGGATGGTTATAACAAATTTGTCACTGACACTGAGGTGGAATGGATTACAAAAGAATAATGCTGCCAGCTACGCTGCTGCAGCAACGTGATGGACCACGTCAAATTTGTCACTGACACTGAGGTGGAATGGATTACAAAAGAATAACGCTGCCAGCTACGCTGCTGCAGCAACGTGATGGGCCACGTCAGAAAGACGTGGCCCATCTTCTTATTAAAAATAATTATAAAAAATTAAAAAATAAAAAAAATAAAAAAAATAATACATATAAATAAAATTATAAAAATAAAAATATAAAAATAGCAGCACTCAATCGTCTGGCTTATGCATGGTGCGATGTGTGATACGAGACAGCAGTGGAGTTATCTTTGGTGCTGGGTGGAAGAAGCTGGAGTTTGAGGTGGAAGTCCAAGTCGCTGAGGCACTGGCTATTTTAAGAGTGGCAATAGACATACGTTTTGTAATGGTATTAGCTCTCCACGTTAAGACTCATCAAGAAAGAATCAGTGCATTCCAAATTTTTTTGTAGAACTTGAACATACAGTGTTAGTACGTAGAACGTGAGTTTACCATTTTCCTACTGTAACAGGGTTGCAGAATTTACAGACTTTTTTAGCCGGTAGAAGAGTGCACATACTGAAACAGATTCAAAGGAGATTACTGGTGCTCTCCCCGCAGTTCCTTTGCCAAGGTTCAACCTGGTGTTCGTTCTTGCAGATTGCAAAGAAGCTCTTGGCAGCTGTGAAGAGTTTTCTTTCTCTTTATGTCCCACGTTTATGTAAAAAAAAATGTTAGATGCGTTTTATATATTATATATGTATGTATAAAAATAAATTAAATATATAAAAATATAAAAAATATAAATTTGGTTTATTTAAAAATATATGGATAATATAATGATTATATAAGAATAATTTTAGACATATAATTATACACATTTATCAATATTTATCTCAAATTAATTATAAAAATTTAAATTATTAAATATCAACCTTAAATTAAAATTTATATAAAATATATACAAATAAGTAAGTAAATATAATATTACTTAACACTAGACAAATAAAGCCGCCAATTTTGACGATTCTTCGTGGCTTTTGGGTGACATTTTTGATCACGTAATTCAGCCGCGTCACATGACCTTTCTTTTTAATAAATTTCAATTTCCCGTAAGACAAATTCAACTTGGTATGTTGGTTTACTCTTATTGGCTTTTAAGAGGAATGCAGAATGCAGGCCCCATTCTGCACAAGCTCTGCACTTACTTAATTGGTCTGAAAACTAAAATTATATAATTTTCAGATGATCAAGTGGGCGAGAATTTAAACATGAATTTGGTTTCTGTGAACGTGATAAATGCTTCCATGGTTTTCTGGTCAAAGTCATCATGATTCAATAAAATATGCAGGAACCTTAATAATTTATTATTTTTTATAATTTAATGAGTGAATTTTTTTATTATTATTTTTAATTTTATATCTATTTTTTTATTATCCTTTAATTTTAAGTTAAAAAATTTTTATCCTCCAAATAAAAAAGCGTCTTGTTTTGCCATTTAGTTTAAAAGTTTAAGATTATTAATTAAAAAGAATAAATTTTATTGAGTAAGTTTGAAAAACATAAGTGTGAATAATATGATAACCATGCTTTTTAAATACATTAATTAATATTTACTCGTTGAACATGCTGTAAATGGTAGCTAATGATGGTCTGACAGCTGGATTGCACCTTGATATCACGTAAGTAATCCGATCTTGCCTGGGATTTGATTTGATGGGCTTCATTAAGATTAATCTGGCTTCAAGAAAGTTTCATAAAAAAATTAAATTGGATTTTTTTGCAGATGATATATAAGATATGCCGTATATGGTAGCTGATCAGGTTTTGTTTAGACCAGTTATTTCTTTTGTATAAAATTGAAGAAAAATAATTGATGGGCATAATCTTGCACCTAATTAATCATAAGCGAAAATCCAAAAATATTGACTAATTAATCACAATAAAAAATTAAAACGAATACTTTCACGATCAATCGACTTTCTTTTGGAGTAAAAGTCTCATTATTCTAGGGATAAGCCTCCTCCCAAGTGGTCAACAAGGGTTTCTCACACCCCCCCCCCCCCCCTTTGGGGTCCCCCCAAGTTCGGTCCCCTCCTTAATCCAAATGCTCCAAAAAAGTCTCATTATTTTTACAATTAAATTAACACTAGCATATTTCACCAAAAAAATTAATACTAACATGGGTAAGGCTATTAGCATTATTCACTCAAGAATACTCTTATTTTTATAATTTTATTATTATTTAATTTTTATAATATAAAATTTAAATTATTAAATTTTATAAATTAAATAATAAAACTCAACAAATTAATATATTATATTATTTAACTATAAAAAAGTGAAATGAAATTAACATTTTACTTTGTTCAGCTAAGAATCAACAAATCCAAATGGGACCCAGTCTCTACCACACAAGCTTTAATCCTCTATGTAAGGCCATCAGCTTTGCTGGCACTCCCACGAACAAAATCTCCAAAGTTCACAACCTGCCTACCATACAAAAATCTTTGTCCCAAGATTTAGTGACACAAAATGATCACCAAATGTTACGTGGTCATGTGCATTAAGTTTGATAAATTTAATAATTTAAATTTTTTAAATAAAAATTTTATAATATTTTATTTATGTAAACAACAAGAATTATAAGAAATCTCTCAAATTTTAGTGAATGTCACATATGTTGGTAAAAATAAGCAAATTAAATTTAATTGACAAATTTTACGGGAAATATGTGTTAACTGATTAAAAAAAATTTAAGTTTACCTGCGGATAAACCTATTTGTTGATAATGCCACTTGAATATTGCGCGCCAATTGCTATGATTGAATTAATTTCTTATATCTTTTTTAGTTGGGCCAACTTAGGCAACTTGACCTATTTGTTTATGCACATCAACAAAAACAGGACAAGGCTTTGATTAACAAGCGTTCCCAGAAGATTTGTGTAAATTATTTAATTATTTTAATGTTATTATTAATTTGATTATTTTTATAATTAAAATTAAGTTAATTTTATAATTTTTTTTCTTGTAATATAAATTTGTGATTGAAGTTCAACGATTATCTTAGTGTCACAAGAATTTCTAGAGGATTTTGAAGAGAGCTCCAACACATCTATCCCTATTAACCAAGAAAAACTGTGGAGAAAGGTGGCTGGTAGCACCTAAAAAAGCTAGGTTTACCGGATGGATGCAGTGATAGGAGTAAAGCTGTGACTGAGTCTAGTACTGCATCTTATTCTACTACCTATTCTGCCTATATTGATCTGTCTGTTATGGTTGGTTTGAGGGACCAAATAGGGGAGGAGATGAGCTCAGAGTTCAATTAGTGCATCATCTAAGTATAAACCTAGCAACAAGTGAAGAATGCTCAGCTAGAGGCATAACTATTTTAGTTGTAGACTATGGTGAAGTTTGAAATGGTTCATTGTCTAGCACCGATAAGAGTTTATCTTGGAGCCTTCGCTACAGCCATCTCTTAAAGACCCATCTTAAGACTAGCCTCCAGATGGCCAGGATTCCCCCCCATGATCCATTTGGTTATTATAGTTAGATATAAGATTTGCTTTTTTTCTTGGTTGTATATATTTGACATTCTTTTAATTTTAAAATATTGTTATTAAATAATTGATTTTAATTTAGATATTGAATAATTATCTTTTTATTTAATATTTAGTTTGATAATTTTATTAAAATTTTATAACATAATCATTAAAAATAAATAAATAAATTTTTATGGTGGATTTATATCCTCAAAATTTTTTTTATATAAATAATAATTTTTTGGGGCTTTATCTTCAATAAAAAGGAATTACATAAATAAATAATTTATAAATTAAAATATTATTAATAGTTTTTGATGTCCTTTATCCACAAAAAATTATTAATTTTTTATTTTTTTTTGAGGGCTTTAGCTGCCAATGATATTTCATTTATCTTTTTTATATCAAATTTTAACATTTTACTAAAGCTTTTACCTGCCTATAAAATTCATAACTTTTTCATAAAAAAATATTTTTATGTTATCAAGGGATATATTCACCAATAAAATTAAGTATCTTTTTCAGTAAAAGTTAAATGTTGAAATATATTCATCAATTTATCATCAACATTATTTTTTATTTTACCAGCTGCCATTCGTCAATATATTAATTTTACCAATAGACATCAAATGCAATCACAAATTAATACCGATATTGATTAAATCTTTCAAAAAATTTGTTACAAATTAATTTTATTAGCAAATTTTTAATATATCTGTCGAAAATGGGCTACTAAAAATCAAAACTTTTTTGGCTAAAATGCACAAAACCCTCCTGAATTTTAGGTCGATTTTAAAAAACTCTCCTGAATTTTAAAATTTTTCAAGTGATCCTCTTGAACTATGAAACGTTTGCAAAACACCCCATTCCGTCAAGTTTTCCGTTAAAATTTGGATGTGTTTTGGTCAACTTCCACTTTGACCCGATAAAAAGACAAAAATACCCTTCAAATGCACATAAATTTACAAATCTGTCATAAATGCAAAAAAAAAACTTAATGTAAATTTGTAATTTAGGATTTAGGGTTTAGGAGTTTAGGGTTTAAGGTTTAGGATTTAGAGTTTAGGGTTTAGGATTTATGAGTTTAGGGTTTATGAGTTTAGAGTTTAGGGTTTAGGGTTTAGGATTTAGGATTTAGGATTTAAGTTTTTAGGGTTTAGAGTTTAGGGTTTAGAATTTTAGGATTTTAGGATTTAGAATTTAGGATTTTAGGGTTAGGATTTAGAATTTAGGCTTTAGGATTTAGGGTTTAGGGTTTAGGGTTAAGGTTCAATGTTAAAACTCCAAAATTTTACTGTTCACAGCCTTCAATTTTTCAAACTTACAATGAAAGTCATTTTCGTCATTTTCTTAAATTTTGACAGAAAACTTGACGAAAGGGGTTATTTACAAACGTTTCATAGTTCAAGAGGGTCATTTGAAAACTTTTAAAGTTCAGGAGATTTTTTTAAAATCGACCTAAAGTTGAGGGGGGTTCTGTGCATTTTAACCAAATTATTTTGTAGACGCCATTGCACGCAAGACTAATCCTTGTTTGGGGAAAAAAATTGTAAACGGTAATTTCCTTTTAACAAGGGTCTTTCCAAGATTCAAATACGTGTACATTAATACCAAATTCTCTTAAAACATAACCAACTTTTACCAAACTAACACCTTATTGGTTGAATTTGGTTTCTCTTATAACATAATCAATTCCCTTGCCAATTTAGAAGTTTTTTGTTTTATTTTAATTGTCATGTTTTAAAATCAAAACTTTATTAATTTTTTTCAACTTTACCCTTAACTGATCTACTCTCTACTAAATACTTAATCAAAAAATTCATTTTCTCACCTCTAGTTAGGGATGTCAAAATTAGTTTGCCCTACCCAGCCAGCCCGTCCCGCCCCACATAAGGGACGGGTTGGGTTACTATATTAGTGACTCATTTATTTGTAGGTAAATTAACCCATCTTGCATAACTCGCAGGTCAATACAGGTTGAGGCGAGTTAAATCTGCAGGTTTTGACCCGCATAACTTTAACTTCTCTCTGAAATAACACATCATTTAAAATAATTTCAACTTTCAAGAAATTGCTGCACGTTATGCTATTATGACAATACGATCAATGGATATGAGTTAGAAGATGAGGGCAATTCAAATGATTATCATTTGGTTTCAATTTGGATGATGCAATTTAGGCAAGATCTTCATGCGGTTTAGATATAATATTCTTATATTTTGAATGTCTTATATATAATGTGTTATTTTATAAGTGACCGCAGAGACTAAAGAATTCTTGAAAGGCAAGTAAAAATTGACGAATTCAAAGAGAAGACAAATTATTATACTACGTAATAACTCATTCTGAGTTATTCAAGTGATAGTATGAAGCTTATGTTGTTACATAACTATCATCAATATCACCTTTATATATTATTTTTTGAAGCAAAAAGTACTATCTTTATAGTTGTATTAAGTTGTTCAACTTTTATGTTATCATAATTTAAGGTGCAAAACTCAAGCATTACATATATAGGAGTAGTGGTATAAATGTATAATAGTATATCTCTATTTTCAATTAGCATGTAGTTTATTTTGAATGACATCAGTGTTGAGCTTTATCACATACAGGAATATGACTTTTATGTCTTTGTAGGCATATGTTTTATTGTGCATGTATATTAGTAATATTATTGAAGTATTGCCTAGAAAATGATGTTTATATTAGTAATTTTATAAGTAGAATCAATGTTACTATAGTTCATTACGAACTAAACCCAAGTTATGTCTTTGGGTACATAATTGAAAAGTAAATTTGATTGTATTTATTTGTAATTGCTTTAAAATTAGTATATTAAATTTAGTTAGTTATTTACTATCTATTCATAAATCTTAATTTTTAATAAATTTTTTCTTTTTTAATTATTGACAGATTAACACGCTTAACCTGCAGCTCGCCATGGGACGGGTTAGGTTAGAATTTTTTAACTTGCCAGTTATACGAGTCAGCCTACCTTGTCCTGCTTAATTGTAAGCTTATATGGATTGAGACAGGTCAGGATGGATTGCGGCAAGCCGATCCGTTTTGACCACTCTACCTCCAATATACCAAAAGACTCTCACCTCTCTCACCTATGCCATAATTTATCTTGTTAATTTTGATATTTAAATTCTTCTATGAAAAGGGTATTTTGATAAAAAAATTAATATCCAATTAATTTAAATATATTCATAATTTTTATGCATTTTCTTAAAAGTACAATGATTAGTTTTGATCCAACCTACTGAGTTAGCTTAAAACTGAACACTAATTTTCAGAATCATGACATTTAATTTTTTGTTCAAAAAAATTTGGGCCTTTTAATCCAGGTTGGATCAGTCAGTGCCAGCTCAAAATTTTTTAATTATTTTGAATTTAAAAAAAAAAGCTTTTAGTGGTGTAAATTTCCCACGAAACACTTTATTCTCCTTTTTGGGTTGTGTAGTCTTGGCAGTGTCGTAGCCTATATGAAAACTTTGCCTGGGGAGCTTTCCTCGTCCCCACACTCGAAAGAAAATGTTGCGTTGCGTAGTTTGATACGTTTCGGCGTTTGTATCGAAATTATGCACGTGCATAATTGAAGCGGAAACTAAAATTACATAATTTTCAGATGATTAATTGGGTGGGGGAGACTTTAAAACATCGATTTGGTTTCTTTCAACGAGATAAATGCTTCCATGATTCTCTAGTCAATGTCAATATCTAGAATGGACAATGTCGGAACGTTTGTTAAAATTAATTGATGATGTTGACCTTTCTCGAAATAAAGATGAGCTTGTTTTGTCAATTAGATTAAGAGTTTTAGACTACTAATTAAAAAGCCTTTGCTTCTGTGAGTGGGTTTGAAATACATTGTACAAATAATATGATAATCACGCTTTTTAAATATATTAATATTTACTCTTTGACGATGTGCTTTTTACAGCAGACGACAATGGTAGCTGATGGTGGTCTGACAGCTGGATTGCACCTTGATATCATGCAACTTATTCAATCTTACCTGGGATTTGATTTGATGGGCTTAACTAAGATTAATCTGATTTTAAGGAACTTGCATAAAAAAATTAAATTAAATTTTTTATAATCATAATTTTATTATTTTTATAATTTTATTTTTATTTTATTAATTCTTATAATTTAATTTATAATACTTAATAACTATAATAATTTATCTTATTAAATGTAAATTTTTTTTGTAAACAAAGTTATAGATGTAACAATTTTTATAATAAACTCAAAATTTTATTTTTTATTCTTTTTTTTCTCTTTATATATATATATATATATATAGATATAGATAGATTAACACGGTCACAAAAGTGATTATTGGATGAAAATAAGTAGTATAACTAATGGGTTAAAGACACTAATACCTAAGTTACTAAGTATAATTTAGTGACTAATGATTTGAATAGTTTTGCAAGAAATTTCCTACACAGATGCATTAGTATTGGTATAGTCGGACGTGCATCCATCTACCCTCCCCTTTGAAAATTGCCTGAAACTGTCCATGTCAAGTGAACAATGATCTCTAGTCAAAAGTGCCAAATCGAACGATTATCCATTGAAAATTGCCTGAAAGTGTACACCAGTTCGCCAAAAAGTAATTAATAATTCAGACACTTCTGCTTCCCTTCGTTTGAAAAACTTACAAAACTTAATCATCCACGTGAATCATATTATATATATATATATAGTAAACAGCAATAATTGTATAAAATAATAATATATAGAATAAATTATATTAATTTTTATTAAGTTATTAGATTATGATATTTTATTTTATTTTTATTTAAATATAATATAATATTTTATTTATTTAAATATTAATTAAAAAATATATTTAAATATTAATAAAATATTTACAAAAAAATATTAAATCAAATTTTATTTTAATTTTATTTAAAATTATATTTTGATTTAGTTAATTATTTTAAATAATTAATATCTTAATAAATTATATTTTTTAATCAAATAATTATATTTATTATAAGGTATAAATTTAATATTATGTGTAATTATGAGAAAAAAATTTTGTATAAACATAAAGATATTTTGGAGATGAGTTCAATTAAGAAAAATATAAAGCATGATTGATCTTATTTTTTATTAACTAAACTCATCGCAAGATGTCTCTATATTTATATTAAATTTTTTTTCATACTTATATATATTGTTAAATTTATATTTTATAATAAATATAATTATTTAATTTAAAAAATATAATTTATTAAAATATTAATTATTTAAAATAATTAATTAAGTTAAAATATAATTTTTAAATAAAATTAAATTAAAATATTAATTTAATATTTTTTTATAAATATTTTATGAATATTAAATATATTTTTTAATTAATATTTAAATAAATATGGTAGAGTATCATATTTAAATAAAAATAAAATAAAATATTATAATTAAATATTTTAAAAAATAATATAATTTATTTTTATATATAAAATAAATATATTTAAATAAAAAAATTAAATTAAATTAATATTTAAAAAATTGAACACGGCTATTTGTACGTCGGCATCTTTACGTTTTCCTATGTTTAATATTTTTTTTTTATAAACCTGCCTGATAAACTGTATAAATTACTGTTTATGTACTGTTTATAAAGGAGATTTTGAAAAAAAATAATATTAAACGTAGAAAAAACGTAAGAAAATCGACGTAGAACGGGATTTATCCACATTGAAAACGTGTGAAAGATGCGGTCGGTGGCAGTCTGTTCTGTGACTTCTGTCTCTATCATACAGTGATCTTTTTGCACATCTGTCAACCAGTGGTCGGAGCACCTTTTTGGTTTCTCTTTTGTGGCTTTGCGCTTAGAAAATGAGGAACCCACGAAATGGCTATTACCAAATAGTAATAAAATGAGAGGCGGCCTGTTAATTTTGTTTTCTTAATAATTTAATTTTTAAAATTTAATAATTATTAAAAAATTTAAAAACTAAAAATCATAAGTAAAGTATGTAATAATTTTATTATTATTATTATTATTAATTGTATAAAAATTAATTTGAAAGACTTTTTTCTAATCAATCGGCAAAACAGTTACTCTTCAGCTCCGCTAAATAGAAGTTGAGTGCATAAGAATTGATAAATAATGAATATTTAATATATTATTAATTGATTTTTTAATTTAATTATAAAATTTAATAAATTTAATAATATATTATTTTCATTTAATATATTGATCCTTATATAAATAAGAATTAAAGTAAACAAATTTTTAATTAATATGCAAAAGTGATATTCTTCTGTAGTTAATTTGGTAGAAGTTGAATATATATTAAAAAATTTTAAAATAATTTATTAATATAAATTTTAATTTAAAATTATTTTTATTAAAATAAATTTATCGTTCACTTATGTTAGAAAATAATTAATCTAAAATAAGAATAAGAATTAGCTTTAAAAAAGTTTAAAAAAAAATGAAAAAAAATTGAGTGTATAATCGGCAAGTGTATAATAGGTGAAAAATATATCATTATTAATTAAATTTTAAAATAATTTATAAAATTCAATAAATTTAATAATATATTATATATACTTATACACTATTATTTTTTTATAAATAACAGCATTCAATATATGCAAGACGCGTTTATGGACACGTTTTTCATATCTCACGGTGCCACAATGGCTTTCTTAAAAGGATTATTTTTATATTTGCTGCCTTGTTTCCCGCTGTGATACGCACATTGACCATGCTATTCAAATAAGGCTTGAATGGACGGTTCAGAGGATTTGAGGAACCATCAAATTAAACATGGCAGCAATACAAATATTCCGAGCTGTGATATTGGGAAATTTATTAGGTTGGTTTTATTTATTGGAATTGGAATTAATATTTTTAATTTCATTTTTTTTTTTTGCAATTTGAATTGAGTTAAAACTATAAATTTAGTATTTAAATATCATAAAGAATTATATAATACGAGTATAGTTCTAAGTTTAATTTTAATTTTTCTATTTAGACTTAATATTTTAAATTTCAAAAAATATAGTTAAAGAATGATAAAGAGATATACGATGGTTGAGGAAAAGCAGTGCCCGTAATATAAAATAGTGATAATTATACAAAAATAGTGATGTAACACAATGCCAATAATAATAGCGGTGAGAGTTTGGCATTAAAAGATAGTGATAATTGGAAAATAATATATGTATATAATTTTATATGTTATGTATGAATGCATAAATATAAAATATAGTAAGAAAATTAGGATATAAAAAATAAAAAGATATATAAATTATGCACGTATTATACGTGTAACAGAACTTGGGCTAATGATAGTAATAACTATATGAGTTGTACAATAAAATTTTGTATTCTTTTTACACAACTTTGACATTTTTCTCTTCTTCAAAAGCGAATAATACTTTTGTGCTAATATTTTTATTAAAAATTAAAATAATAAAAATGCTAGTGACGGTGGTGTTAGTAATTTAATAACTGGAGTGGCAGTAATTTGGTGTGATGCTATAATATTACGTGCTAATGGTGACATAATAGTTGTAGTAGTAAATAATGTTGAAGGAATATGAATTTTTTTGGGATGATATGGATTTTTTTAAGCATTTAAAAATAAAATAAAATAAAACAAAACAGATAAATATAATGTTAAAATAATTAAAAATTATAAAATATATAAATATATTTTAATATAAATAAAAAATTATTAAAAATTATTAAAAATAATATAAAAATAAATTTATAAAAATAATTGTAATAATCATAATAATTAAAAGGGTTAATAAAATATAATAATAATTTAACGGTGATACTGAAGAATAATGATAGAACGTATCTATATTTATAAGTTTTGTACTTAAATTATAATTATTTGTAAATTCTGTCCCCTCATTTCGAACAATTGTACCTGTACGAATGCCAGCATACCTGAAAGTATTTCCCGTGGTGGCTAAATATCCACGATGGTTCGGCTGCGGGAATGATGGGGTAAATTTTAGGCCAAATTTTATATAATTTTATGTCAAGTGTTGTTAAGGATTTTGCAGTCCCTAATAACAATTTTAGTTCGATATATTATGTGATCATTGTTTTAAATAAAAAACTTAAAATATAAACATAAAACGATCTTTGATTTTGTTGTATGGTGATATGTTTACATGCAAGTAATATATAATGTAGATAACTAATTATTCATAATTAATTAAATTTTATTTGTTATTGAATTAGTTCCAACAATAATTAAAATAGATAATTAATTAATAAAATGTAAATAAAATAAATTCTTAAATTTAATTATAATTAACTATCTTATAATAAATAATATGTTTAATTAATTAAGATTCTTAGAGACTTTAGATAATTCTCACAAAGTTGACCTCACGTATACATACTCTTAAAGACTTAAATTTTTTATATCATAAAAATTGATTTAATTGGTTAAGTTATTTTTAAATTTTTTTAAAAATATAATTTAATAAATTTAAATTTAAATTTAAATTTTTTTAAATTTAAAAGTTAATGAGAGATATGATTCAGTGAAATTAAAATTAATTTTATAATTTAAAAAATATAAAAATATAATAAAAATTAAAAAATTAATTTTTATATATATTTTTTCTTTTTACTATTTTAAGGCACCATCTAGCCTCTGGGAGAGTTGCTCTAGCTGGTACTAACTCTAAGAATGTGAGAAAGGCTTTTGTTGTCACCGAAGGGAGTGTACGATCTTGACCTCTGTGATTGTGACACATATAGAATGCGTGATTGAATGGTATCTGAGAAGATTTGTTGAATACGCATCAATTAGATTCGAGAATGAAATTTGCTAAAGTAAATTTCTGCTATCTTTCAACAAATTTATTTTATAAAAATTTTTGTGTAAACTTTCAACGGCTCAACCTCTATATATAAGCTAAATTCAAATAACATGGTACAAGAAATTTGATAATTGGATTGAAAATCTTTATACTTGATGCAATAAAACTTTTATTTTTATTTGTTTCAGTCGAAGGATTCTTTTTCTATGAAGTCAAACAAAGCATTTAATATTTAAAAAAAGCAAATTCTCTAAATTCATTTTCTCTATTTTTTGGATGATCTTCTTCCCGATTTTAAACAACCTCTTGCTTCTATACATTCTTATGCATGGAATTTTGGTTTCTTAATTTATTCTTAAGAAAAATTTTCAAGTTTCTTACTTATTTGATCAAATTACATTTAGACAAATAAATCGCAGCCATGCACGTTTATTATGAGAGGCTTTTTTAGTATTCATATAGAAAGCTATTAATGCCCTTAAAAGCAATTAAAAAGTGAATCAATTTCTGATTTACTAAAAAAACTACACATGAATTGGCATCAATACAATTCTGGCAGAAACCTAAAGAAAATATAATCTAGCAATATAGTTTAAGTACAAAAGTAATCTAAGAGGGTGTAAATTGAGTCATTAATATCACCCCTTGCACCAACAAAAATGGTAGACTCATGAAATATGAGCCTACCAAATAATTATGCAAATTAATGTCGTACATAAAAATACAGGTTCAAAATTTTACGTAAATATTTAATATAGTTTCAGTTAATGTACCGGAATAGCATATCCTTCACAAGTACCAATAAATTTAGCCTATTAACTCAAAATCTAGCATTAATTGTTCATCACTCCCCTCCTCTCTTCCATTTTGAAAGTGAATTAAAATGAGTCTTATTCTGGAAAAGAAGTTAAATTGGCCTATTGAAAGAAGAATTGTTGCACAAACATTTAAAGAGCTAGTAAAAGAGAAAGGCCTTACATTTTTAGACATAAAAATTTTGGATTTAGATCTTTTAATTTTTTAATTTTAATAATTTTTTTATTTTTTATAATTTAATATATATCTCATTTTTTTCTCTTATTATTTTTTATTAATTTTTTTTCTCATTGTCTCACTTACAATCTTGTATCCATAAATTTTATATATTTTACATATTTTTAATTTATTTTTATTTATGCACATATGATATATAAAATTATATACACATGTCATTTTTTTTAAAAAAAATAAACTGTTTCAAAAAAAAAAAAGTGAACTACTTAGAAAAATATCTAATGGCGTACGGATAGAATTCGTGGAGGAAATCTGTTTCTACAGTCCAGCTTAAAAATGGATTTATGCACAGTATCATTACTCCCATTTTGAAATGAGAAATTCTATCTCAACATAGATATGCATGATCAAAGAAATCATAATTATTACTTAGGTCTCAAATACCCCATTAATGATTGTGATTTCTTTTGATACATTTTACATGCACATATTCATCTGAATAGCACAACTCTATATAATTCTTTCCTTCATCAAAGCTTCCTCAAGTATTTACCACAAAAAGTAATAAAAACAAAAATTAAATTTATTACTTTAATAAATAGAATCTTATTAAATATTTATTTAAAAAATTAAAATTATTATATTTATTTAATATTATGAATTGAATTGTAAGTCAACATTTTAACAATTAATTTTGCATTTAGTAACTTCTTAGTATGGAATGTTTTGTGGGAATTTCCTTTTCAAGAAAAAAATTATCACACAAAATAGGCTTCCTTAAATGGACACAAACAAAACGCTTCTCTTGTCACAGGGAATAAATTGCTACCGTGAAAACGACAATCCAAACCAAGTTTATTGTTTTCTTTTTTCTTGAAAACAAAAATTCATCCGAGCAGGCCTATTCATTGCATGGCATCTGTATATATGAGACGGAAAGTCTGTCAGAACTCTGCCATTCACCCAACTAGATAACGCTTCCAAAAACTGAAGTCACGACATGATTTCTGCCAGACTTCCGGCGACCCGGACAACCGGCATGTTGGCAAATGCCTCCCCAATGCGAGCCCCGGGCTTTTCTCACCGCTTGATTCCTGTCAGCCGACGACTCTCTTCGGCAACGTACACCGGCGTTTCAGTGAGACGCTCAGTCTCAGTTGCTCCTTTTAAATTGAGGTGCTCTGCTCTCCCAAGCGCATCCTGTGGTAAGTGAGTGTTTGCAAGTGTACTTTTGAGTGATTTTTACTCTTAATTTGTGAAATTGTCGGCAAAAGGAAAAAATAGAAGCGATATGGTTTTAAAGTTTTAATCTTGCTTCATGTTTAAATTAAACAATAATTCGGAAACCAGAGAAAGTTCTTCAAAATAATCTGACACAGTACGAGTACGTAAATCAGGAATTTGAATGTTGAAATGTATGGTGCGAACTTCATATAAGTAAGCCGGAATTTATGCTCCTCAAAGAGCATAAATAGGTTCGAAGTTTCCACTGCTTCCCCCTTTTAAAGCGAGAGATAGTGGGTATGGGTTTTTTTAGAAAAATTCTGAATCTCTTTTTGCTTTTAATTTAGAGAATGTCATGGTGAAACAGGTATCATCTTCTTTCGTTTAACCACCTCTGCAGGGAATAGAACTATTTGTTGAAAAATGATTAAAAATGTAACTATCGTTTGGGTCTCGTTGGAATTGTTTTTTCCCAAAAAGAGAACTGTTGTCAAATTGAACCGTCCTCTAATAAAATGGAAAATTGAAGTAGACAACGAGTCCAATGAAGCAGGCATTTTGTGTTTTGATGGCCTTGATTATACCATTTGGTGCATGAATTGTTCTGGTTTTAGTCTTTTGTTTATATGATCTTCAGCATTTCTTATCTTGCAATAAACATTTACTTCTTTTGCAGTTGATGAAGCAACAAAGTTTGTAGAAGCTTCAAAGATTGGAAATTTGGTTCCACTCTGCCAGTGCATATTCTCTGACCAGCTTACTCCGGTTCTTGCTTATCGTTGCTTGGTTAAGGAAGATGATCGGGAGGCTCCAAGCTTTCTTTTTGAGTCTGCAGAGCCTAATGTTCAAGTTTCAACTGTGGTGAGTGTGCTAAAGTAGTTTCACGATTTTGAATTTACAGTTTGTTTGCCCATGTATTAAAATTCAAGATTGTATCAATTGTAGGGGCGCTACAGCGTTGTAGGAGCTCAACCAACAATGGAAATTGTGGCTAAAGAAAATAAAGTTACGATAATGGACCATGAATCTGGGCATTTAACTGAGGAAGTTATTGATGATCCCCTGCTGATCCCCAAAAGAATCTCGGAGAGTTGGAAACCGCTCCTCACTGATGAACTTCCAGATGCATTCTGTGGTAAGAACACTAGGTTTTGACAACTGTATTCCAATATAAATTCTTGTCGAATATGGTTTAATTAGTGGATCTCATTATGGAGTGGTTGAATAGCCGAGTAATACAAATGATTGTTATATTAAATTATTAAAAGGAACTTTATATGGTATAATTCATATTCCATGTGGTGATGCTGACGCATTTTTTTCCCCCAAATTTATCATTGAAATGTGCAGTGTGGATTTTTTCATAATTTAAAACAATGAAGTTTGCCTCCCAGATGTTTGCTCGAAATGGGGGGAGGCGTTGTTCAAATATTAACTAGTTTCACAAGGACGAATGATCTTAGAAAGATTTATGATCTGGGGTGCCTTGGACGATGTCGAAGGCCTCCAATTACAAGGTTGCTTTGAAGGGATGTTGGGCTCAGGTCTTGATGCCCGCCAAAATGTTTATTTGAATTATGTATCTACCAATATTAAGGTCACATGTCACGTTTGGGTGTTTAGTGTAGGAACAGAAATAATAAGTTGAAGACATGCATGAAATCATATATTAGTTATGTTTCAATTGACATTAATCCTTTTAAAATTACAACTTCTTTACAATTTTGGTAGGTGTATCTATATATCTTGAAAATCAAAACTTACATAATTATATCATCAGCTCCTTTTTGCATTTAGCTATGACTATAATTTCTTAAATTTGGAATTTTTTGAGGTTATATCCTAAAAGAAATGCATAGGCTTACATTTTTCCTGCAAATGTTCTGTTAAATTCAGGGACTTGCAAGTTTGCAGTATTTGTCCTTGTGTGATGGCTCTTCTTTTTCTTCTTCTCCTGTTTTTAATTTTTGATGAATGAGAGCCATTTTTGTTGTATAGATTTGTTTGTCATCTGATCATTAGTGGCAGAACCTTAATTAGTGTAAGCTCTGTTATAGGTGGCTGGGTAGGTTATTTTTCTTACGATACAGTTCGTTATGTGGAAAAGAAGAAGCTACCATTTTCAAAGGCCCCAGAGGATGACAGGAACCTTGCCGACATACATCTGGGCCTCTATGATGATGTGATTGTGTTTGATCATGTGGACAAGGTAGCTTTTTCATACTTCACAGCCTTCACTATCACTGTAATAATCAGCAATATCTTACATGTGATGTGATTTGAGGCATTGATAGCTCTGGTTACCTTAGATGCAGGATGTATTCCTGAATATAACTCTGTTCTGATGTTTATCAAAAAATTGATGGGGGTTCTAGACTTTCTTCTTTTTGCTACTATTTCTTCAAATCTTTTTAAGAAAAGTAAAAAATGTATTTTTTTTAGAAAGTTCAGCATTTTTGAAAATTTCTTTGTAAAATTTGAATATTATGTAAAGCAAAAAGACCATAAATAATCTTATTGTTGTGAATTAGGTACAGAACAATGATATTTAGTCCATTAATTGAGCCTTTGTATTTAGAACTTTTTGGGCTCGAGATTATTGAAAGCTAATTTAATTGCATTAGATTGTATCATCAAGATTGGGTTTCCTAATATTCATTTGTAACTTACTTTTGATTTATATATTGATCCAATTTATTTCATGCATTATGCCCACCAGAAAGCACATGTGATACATTGGGTGAGGCTGGACCGGTACTCCTCAGCTGAGGATGCCTTCAAAGATGGAATGGAACGATTAAAAAAATTAGTGGCCAGAGTACAAGATTTTGAGCCGTAAGTTATCAGTTCCTTTTTTAACGGATTAATTGTAATGATTGAACTAAAATTTGATTTAAAATTTCAATTCCAGCCCAAGGCTATCTGCAGGTTCCGTGAATTTGCCCACTCAACATTTTGGTCCTCCTTTAAAGAAGTCAAACATGACAAGTGAAGCATTCAAGGAGGCAGTACTTAAGGCGAAAGAACATATTCAAGCAGGGGATATTTTTCAGATTGTGTTAAGTCAACGGTTTGAGCGCAGAACATTTGCTGATCCATTTGAAATTTATAGAGCATTGCGAGTTGTGAATCCAAGTCCATATATGGCTTATTTGCAGGTTTATTTCCCTGAAACTTCTTATAACTGCTTTTTTTTTTTTTTCTTTAAAAAGGTTTTCTGGTTCTAATCTTTTATTTTCTGATGATAACATATTTCCTCTAACAGGCTAGGGGATGTATTCTGGTTGCTTCAAGTCCAGAAATTCTGACACGTATAAAAAAGGTAGCTCTATACTCATCTACATACTCACTACAGTGGCTTTTAGATTACTAAATGAAAGCAATACTCCACACTTGACCCCTAAGTTGATATACCTGAATTTGAGAAAAGCGTCCCATATTTATTTTATCAAATTACTCCATCGATTACTTAAAACAGGATGTTCAGTCACTTATCATTTCATGAACAGAATAAGATTGTGAACCGTCCATTGGCTGGGACAGCTAGAAGGGGAAAGACACCTGAAGAGGATGAAAAGTTAGAAGTGAAGCTGCTCAGTGATGGAAAGCAATGCGCGGAGCATGTCATGCTGGTTGATTTGGGACGTAATGATGTTGGAAAGGTTTGTTATATGCTATTGCTTGAGTTATGGGAACTCCTATGCATTGACCCCCAGTTCAAGGCTATCTTGAAGTGGTAGATCACTCAATTAATTTAATGCAAAAACTAACATTCTTGTTTCTTATATTAAATTCACTAGATAATATTTTCTGTTAGAGTCAAAAGATTTTACGTAATATGTAGGTATGAACTTTTAGATTCAAGCTATCTTAATAATAAATTGGCTAATATTAGTATGCCTTTAACATGGCTTTCATCAATTGAAACCATTGTTTCAATTAGTGATGTCTCCCTATGACAAACTCCTTAATATAACAACTTGTGTACCTGTGTTAAAAGTAAATCTGCTACGGGATTTCCTGCTTGTGTTCGGAACAGTTTATACATTGGTAATATTACAGTTGAGTCAATTGTGCAGATATGTGTCTCAAAAGCTGTTGGCTTTTATATTATGGATTTGCACTGGTGAATTTTTCTTCTTTTGTTTGTGTCAAGTACAATAATAACAATTGTGATTTTATATATGCTGTTACCTTTTATGGTTTTAAATGATGACACAAAGTTGTTTGTAGATTATATCCCTCCAGGATGGTTTTTCGTCTTACTTTCCAGAAAGGCAGAGTTTTACAATTTGAGATGTGAAAACTGGTACTGATAGCAGAAATTCTACGTGTAGGTAGCAAAATATGGTTCTGTGAAAGTGGAAAAGCTTATGAATGTTGAACGGTATTCCCATGTCATGCATATAAGCTCCACGGTGAGATTTTCCTCTTGTTGTTATCTAATGTTTGATGATGTCCCAAAAATAATTTTATATAGCGTGTCTTTTGCAAAGGGCAATTGTCTTGGTCTGGGCCATCTGTAGCTTGAATGGTACAGGTCCTCTTTGATCCTTCACCGTCCCCTTTCTCTAAGTTCCATAGAAAAAAAAAGGAAAAGTAAATAAAAAGTTCTTGGTATGAGAAATTTACTTCCTTGCATATATATGAACTGGTAATACCGTGAACTTGATTATGAAGTGAAATTGATAAGTGAGAGCATCTTCAAAACATATATTTTATACAATTTTCAGCCAAAAAAAAAAAAAAACGAGTTGTTACTCTCCTTAATAATGTTGTTTGATTTTGTCATTCTTGGTTGAGTTAGTAGATATAATCCTTTTTTTTTTCGGTACAAAGTAGATGTAATTCTTATTGAAGATAAAAAAGAAACAGCGCTGCAATTTAGCATTTGATATTCACTGCATAATGGAACTTCTGGTTTGGATTCTTATATACGTTTTAATATTAAAAAAAGTGTTTTAATGTTTGACAAAAATGCTTCTACCTTTATACTTATTGGTTGCTCCAGCAGGTTTCAAACAAATGATAATTATAAAGTTATGCGTTTCTCCTCCTTAGGTTACTGGAGAGTTGCAAGATCATCGTACTTCCTGGGATGCCTTACGCGCTGCATTGCCTGTTGGAACTGTAAGTGGAGCACCAAAGGTTCGTAACTTCCTTACCTCCTTTTAGTCAATTTACAATTTTCATATAAGTCTCCAAATTTCATAGATGCTTTTATTTATGGGGTTTTACTGCTCGTACTTGAAAGTATACCTAATTATGGCTTTTCTTCATTCCTTTACCAGAGGAAAGAATGTATCATCTTCTGCTCCTGTTCTATGGTTCCTTTTACATTATATTCTTATTAAGATATACTACTATGTTTTAGCTTGGTCCTGGCTTGATACTATGTAGGTGGGTCCTTGCATTTCCAATCGAATTTTCTACAATTTTTATGATCATGCTTGTCTTGTCCAATCTTTTGGTACACATCCTATGGCGATCATTATAGGTGGACTCTTTGTTAGTGCTGTGAGATTTCCATTACCTGTTTGGCTGCCTAGGTTGTCCTCAGATTATTGAAGATTTGAGATCACTCATTTCTTACTCCCTGCTTGCAGTGATACTTATTAACGTCTGTCAATTTTAATCTCCATTTTCATTCTTACATGCTGCCGGTGGATGCAGGTGAAGGCCATGGAATTGATTGATGAGTTGGAGGTGACGAGGCGGGGTCCTTATAGTGGTGGATTTGGATCTATCTCTTTCTCTGATGAAATGGACATTGCTCTGGCTCTTAGGACAATGGTATTTCCCACAGGAACTAGATATGATACAATGTACTCATACAAAGACATGGAGCAACGCCGGGAATGGATTGCCTATCTTCAAGCTGGTGCTGGTGTTGTGGCTGACAGTGACCCTGATGACGAGCACCAAGAGTGTCAAAACAAAGCTGCTGGTCTTGCTCGCTCCATTGACTTGGCCGAGTCTGCGTTTGTTGATAAATGAGATCTAACAGCTCCATTAACTGTTGTGCTTCATTCCAACTAAAGTTTTCTAAGTACAACCTCCATCATAGTTACAGAAACAGTCGCTCTGATGGAGCGGAAAGGCTAGTAAACACATTAGAGTAATTGGATCTCTCAAAACTGAGGCGTATATAAATGACCATTCTGTATTACAGCTTACATTAGGTTTTTCGTCTATAGAACTCAAGTATTGTTATGTTCAAGTAGTTATTGTAGTTATTTATATCGTTCCATTAATTTCACCACTGGAATGAGTTTAATTTGTTGTTTTTTGGTTCATGACGAATTACCATGGAGCCTTTTATTCTTAGTCTTAGGTGCTTCTACCTAAGGTGCTCTTCTTGTCTGTGGGATACATATAATTCCGAGTTTGACAAAACGTTCCTCTTAGATAGGATGTTGTAAACCTAGTTTAAAAACAAAAGTACTACATCAGGCTAGCAGACATGTTGTTAGCTTTATAGAACAGTAACTTTGGGAGTGAAAACGAAAAGAAGTTACAACTAAGCAAATTAGCAATGACAATTTGTTTATTTTATTTTTATAATGTTTTTATTTAATTTTTATAATATAAAATTTAAATTATTATATTTATTAAATTTTATCAATTAAATAATAAAATCAAGCTAGTTCAAATATTCACACAAAATATAATTTTTTTATAAAAATAAAATACAATCTCTAATTTTACTTGGTTTCTTTATTTTATGGAGTAACAAATGTGACTCTTAAATAAATTTAGATTACTTAATACCCAGAATTCATAACTTCTGACTTTAAATATTTTTAAAGAATAAACATCACGCTTATAATTTATGATGAAATTTATTTTCTAAATCACGTGAATTCTTTTTTTTTTTAAATAACCGCTTGCAGTATATAAAGATTCTATTAAATTAAAAAACAACAATAAGAAAAGACTACCACTGCAAACTGCAGGGGATATGGATCGGTATACAAAGATTCTATGAAATTAAAAAACGAAAATAAGAAAATACCGCTGCTGGAAAAAGAGAAAAAAAAAAAAAAAACTGCACAAAGAAAATCGGAAACGACAGCGTGTTGGGATATTGCTCATTCGCCCAAACTAAAAGCGTCATTCAGTCCGGCTGGCGAGGTGCCGAGTCTGGAAGCTGGTTTGAGCTCAGCGTCTGTGTCTGCAGTGAAGGGGTCATCCATGGCGACGCAGCTATTAGGGTCCCTTGCTGTTTCTTACCAACCCTTTAAATTGCTGTCCAGGTTGTCGTTTTCTCAGTCCGAAAGCTTCTCTAGTTCGATCCCTGTTACTCCCAATTTGGTTTCGTTCTCTTCAATTCCTCCATCAGTCCCTTCAAGTGCGTGAATCACAAACCCTTAATTATGCGTTTCATATTAACCTGGGTTATTCTCTTTTTTTTGGGAACTAACATGTGGGCTGTTTGGTACAGTTTACTGTGGCAGAGGTGATCGCAAAACTGCGAAAGGAAAGCGCTTCGCCCACTCTTTTGGAAATGTTAGTCTCTTTGGTTATTTCTTTTCTCTGTTTGGTTGCTGAGAAAGGGGAGGGAGTGAAATAACATAATTTTGAAGCATTTTCTGTAAGTTTCTTTGATTTTTCTGATCTTTTTCACATATTTTATATTTAGTGATTATTTAATCGAGTGGTGAAAATCGTTTTAATGTTAAATAACGAAGATATTCTCCTTGCTGATTTTCTCGGCAACCAAACAAGTGCTAATGGGTTCTCTGGGAAATTGATTAACAATTTCTTATCTGATGATTCGAGCAGGCGAGGCCTCGGGATAAGAAGAAGGGAAGAGGACCACCTAGGGTGCCAGTGCCGCCATCTCCACCGAAGAAAAATCGATGGGACAATGATTAACCTTGAAATTGACGAGTCTACCTTTTTTTCCTTTGCTTTTTGTTGATGATAGTGAACTCAAAGATTGTTTTGCGTGTAATCATAATCCATGACTATGCTTTAAATTTTAGTCAACCGTTCAAAGTCATTTTCAGTGTATTGGACATCAAAGAAG
Source organism: Dicorynia guianensis (assembly GCA_037013595.1). NCBI lineage: Eukaryota > Viridiplantae > Streptophyta > Magnoliopsida > Fabales > Fabaceae > Dicorynia > Dicorynia guianensis. Next base: position 12,808,854 of record JASUAB010000002.1, on the reverse strand, counting down.
GTTCATGATGATGATCAATCTCCATAATGCAGATAACTTTGCTAACTGCCTTTCGTGTTAAGTGTATTGGTGTACCTTGTTCTGGTTGAAAATTTCTGAAACTTATGAAGTGTCATTTTCAGTGTCATCTGGCCTTTTCATAGATCATACCGAATTCAATCTACCTCATCAATTAGATTCATTTAAACAGCATTCTGATTCATGCATTTTTATTTAGGCGTGCCAACGCTAGCAACAGTGAGTTGTTCATTCTTATCTATTAGCTTATTTTATGGTTCATCGATTACATGCACAATGCATCATTTAAACTGAAAGTGATTCTGCAGCAGGAACACTTAGATAGGACACTTCCAACTGTTGTTTTAATTGAAATGCTTTGCTTGAGTTGCCTTCCAAATGGTCGAAAGATGCTGGTATTTTTAGATGAGCCAGCATTATGTTGTATTTATGAGCCATGCACAAGGCCAACTACAGAATGCATAGGGTTGACTATATGAAGCAGCAAATCTGGGCATAGTTTGCCAAGATAGCATGCCAACATTACACATGCTCCTGCCATAAATTTTTGCAGATAGCATGCCAACATTTCACATGCTCCTGCCATAAATTTTTGCCTTTGGTGTAAAAAACATTTCACCTGCCTTTGGTTTGAAGTCATTTAGTGAGTTGCTGACACTAAATTAAAGGGATCATTCAACAAAATACAAATACTGTTCCATATAAACGCGTCAGCCTGGCATTGGAAAGAGTAAGACGTTTAAAGACGAGGGTAACCTGACTTTTTCTTTTCTCCCTTGGGGTACTTTTCATTTGCCAATTGCTTCCTTTCATTGTTATAACTGCTACATCTCATTTTTACTTCAACTACACGTGTAAAGTTCAATCACGTATACCATTAATCTTTTTTGCTTTCAAGGTGTTATTTCTGTTTGGAAAGAAAAGTTGTAGAAAGTATTGTCCACAAATATTGTTAAAATTTGAATTTATATATATTGACATTAATAATTGAATCACGAATCATTTACGTATGCAAGTAAAACCTAAAATCTTAAGTTTGACTTAAAACAGTCAATTTTGTTGGATTTGACGTGATTTGTACAAGAGATTCGGAAACTATTTATTTTGGACTTCAATTTGGTTGTCAAACTATAAATTCATTTTGTATGTTATTTTCAAGCTGCGCAGACTCTGCCATTGCATATACGCAGAATCATATTCTTTTCCATGCGCACCTGTTTCTTCCACCATTGTCTTCATCCATCTTCACATTCCCTGCAGTTTTTTAGCCAAATTATCTGTCTTGTTGTTCTCATCTATTTCCTACTCTGCATTGGTTCACAAACTCTGGTGTACATGCCAACTACAGTTGCCGTGGCCTTGGGTGTCAGAAACTGATAAACTTACTTTGCTTAGTTTGAAAAATAAGCTAACTAATGGAAAGCCTGGTGCTCTGCCTTCATGGAATGATTCTCTCCACTTTTGTATATGGCAGGGCGTTCAATGCAGCCAACGCCACATGAGAGTCTCTGTTTTGAATTTGGCATTTCAAAAGTTGGGTGGGATTCTTGCCCCCTCGTTAGGGAATTTAAGCTTTATGAAAGAGTTCAATCTTTCTGCAAACAAATTACATAGTGAAATTCCCAAGGAAATTGGCCATCTAAAACGGCTGCAGATTCTTTACCTAGGTGATAATTATCTCCAGGAAGAAATTCCTGTGCAGCTTGCAAACTGCTCCAACCTCGAGAGTTGTCTTTTCTCAAAATCACTTCACTGGGATAATTCCGTTTTGGTTTGGATCTATAAAACAGGACACTTGGCTGGGTCTTGCTACTAATAGTCTAGACTCTAGTCGGTACTATTCCCCCTTCCTTGGGAAATCTTTCATCAATGGAGAGGATTCCACGTGCAAGAAATCATTTCGAGGGAAGTATACCTCATGCTCTAAGTGGGATGTCAAATTTGAAGAGGCTTTACTTGGGTCAGAATAATTTGTTAGATATTATCCCTTCTTCACTTTACAACCTTTCATATATTGAACTTTTTGACCTTGGTGGAAACTAGTTGTCTGGTACTCTTTCATCAAACATAGACCAGGCTTTTCTTCATCTGCAAGGCATTAATGTTGCAGCAAGTCTATTAGTTGGAACTATTTAATCTTCAATATCCAACGCTTCTGAATTGCTCGAAATTGAATTCTTTGAAAATGGTTTTAGTGGGTCAATTCCTACGAGTTTAGGAAGCTTGAAGAACCTTCAGTATTTAAATATGGGTCTAACAGTTTTGGGAGTGGAAGAACCGGTGATTTAGATTTCCTTTCGTCGATGAGCAACTGCACCAAATTAAATACGTTAATGGTACAGAACAATAAATTAGGTGGGGCATTGCCCAAATCCCTTGGCAATTTTTCTTCTAATCTCACTGTGATTTATATGCATTTTAATCAAATCTCCGGAGCTATACCTGAAGAATTTGTGCAACTAATTGGCTAATCTTCAAATGGGTAAGAATTTTCTGGAGGGAAAAATTCCAGTTTCTATAGGGCAACTTAATAATCTTGGAAGAGTGTACTTTTTGCGAAACAAAATTGTCCGGTCATATTCCAACTGAAATTGGCAATCTTACCATGTTGTTTGATCTCCAGCTGGATACCAACAATTTTGAAGGAAGCATTCCATTCACCCTTGGACATTGCACGAACATGCAGCACTTGGACTTTTCTGGAAACAAATAAAGTGGGGTTGTACACCCAATCAAACATTTGGTCATCAAACAGGTTTAGTAATTCTTGACATATCCTACAACTCCTTGACTGTCTCCATTCCACCAGGGTTTGGTAAATTGAATAACCTTGTGGGAATGCATCTTTATGGAAACAAGTTGTCTGGGGATATTGCCACGGAACTTGGGGAATGTTTAGAATTATCAGAGCTTGCCATGGGGGGAAACTTCTTCTAAGGAAGTATTCCATTGTCCTTCAGCTCTTCAAAATCCCTTGAAATCTTAGATCTTTCTGGAAACAATTTGTCAGGCACAATCCCACATGAACTTGAAAATCTTACATTGTTAAAGATCTTGAAGCTGTCTTTTAACCACCTCCATGGTCAGATTCCAACGGGAGGGGTATTTAGTAACATCAATGCTGTTTCGCTGGCAGGAAATGAGGATCTCTGTGGTGGTATACCTCAAATGAAGATGCCTGCGTGCTCTATCTTACAATCAAAATCCAAAATGTCTCTAAAAATGAAAGTTATCCTGATTATTCTGATCAGTGGGGTTTTTTTTCTGTTTAATAGTTTTCATTAGTATTTATCTGAGCAAAAGGTCAAGAAAATTATTATCTTCCCCATCTTCACTATAAAATACTTACTTGAGGGTTCCTTATGGTGAGCTTCATGAAGCAACTGGTGAATTTTCTTCGTCCAACTTAATGGACAGTGTTAAGTTGTCTCTATATACAAAGGAACTCTTCACCATTATGAAAGACCTATAGCAGTAAAGGTACTGAATCTTCAGACTCGTGGGGCATCCAAGAGTTTAATGGCTCAATGCAAAGTTCTAAGTAACATCCGGCATCAGAATCTTCTAAAGATCCTTACTAGTTGTTCAAGTATAGCCTACAAGGTTCTGGCTTCCTAGTTTATGCCCAATGGAAGTCTACAGAATTGGTTGCACACTGATGAACAGCATGAGTCAAAAAATCTGAATCTTTCTCAAAGGCTGGATATAGCTATTGATGTAGTTAATGCATTGGATTATCTTCACAATGATTATGAGGAAGCTATTGTTCGTTGTGATATTAAGCCAAGCAATATTCTTCTTGACGATGACATGGTGGCTCACTTGGCAGACTTTTGGTTAGCTAGGCTCCTTCATGTAGCCACCACCCATTCCAGCACAGATCAAACGAGTTCCTTAGCAATTAAGGGAACCGTTGGGTATGTTCCCCCGGGTAAAAGTTAAGAGACTATTACTAAGCCTAGATGCGTAGTTACTATATGGCATTGAGTAAAAGTACCTCCATTTAATGTATTTAATGTGGGAGACCTAAACGAACATAAACACAATTATTGGTATTACATTAGTTTGATTTTATAGTTTAGTCTATGAGAACTAAGTTTATAATTTTTTAAATTATAATTTAGTAAAATTTTATTTATAAGAATAACAGGATCTTATAGTATTTGTAAAATAGATGACTTTTAAATTGTTGCATTCAAGTTTTTAACCACTAACTTATTTTCAATACAATTATGCAAAAACATTTCTTAGAATGTTTATGAAACAAAACTATATATCATGAGGACAGTAATGCATCTTTTAACCTTAGAACTGGACGGCTTGTCTTGACTAAGCTTGAAAATTCTGTCATATTTTCTGCTTAGTGATATATCATACTGAGAACTAGGTGTCTGTATTTTACACGTATGGCAATATTTGATTTATACTGTTTTCTTAATCTCTCCATCGTTTTGCTTAATGAGTTAATATTCATGCAGAGTATGGAACGGGTGGCATAGTGTCACCAGATGGTGACATTCATAGCTATTTGGTGCTTTTGCTGGAGATGCTCACCGTAAAGAAACCAACAGGTAGCATGTTTTATGATGGTTTGAGCCTGAACAAGTTCTGTAAGTTGGCATTGCCAGAAGGAATCTCAGAGATAGTAGACTTACCTTTGCTTCTGGCGTTTAATGAAGACCACAGAGAGGTTATACAGCGGCAAAATATGAGGGATGAAGTTCAATGGTGTCTGATGTCCTTTGCTAGGATTGGAGTTGCATGTTCCACGGAACTTCCCATTGAACGAATGCACATGAAGCATGTTTGTAGTGGAATTTCATGGGATTAAGAAGAAGCTGTTTCCATTAGCAATCAGCGTACTGTCCCGAAATTAGCTGGCATTTACCATCCTACTACCAATGGAAACTTCAAGGATCGGTATTTTCGATCTTAGGTTTGACTATACGAATAAATTTATATGAATTACTAGTGACCTTATTTCTTCTCATTTTATTATTCTAAACATAGACATTTTACATAGATATTAATTTATCTAAAATTTTTCAACTTTGTCACTTTATGTGTATATTAAGTGCTTGTCATCTTATAATATTAACATATAAATTTTGAGTATCCAGAGATAAAATTTGAGATATCAAATTGAAGTTTGAACATTCTTTGTTCTTAGGTTCAAAATAATTATTGTTTTAAAGTTTTTTTTAGTTTTTTAATTGTTATTTTCTTAAAACTAAAATAATATTAATTAGCTTTTTCAATTTTATCCTTACCATAATCACTATTTTTATTAAATATCTCATTAAATTTATTTTTTACTTTTATTTTAAATTTTTTCATAGAAGAGTAATTTAGAAAAATAATAAAGTATTAAAATAATTTAATAATTTTTTAATTCTTTTCTATTAACCTTTAACGTTAGATATTTTAAACCGAAATTCTGTGTAAACAATAAATAATTTAGCTTTGAAGACGTGTCATTATTTATTTTATAATAATTTGAAACTTTTTTTACTAATTATAAAATAAGAGTCTGTGCATTCTTGCTAAGTGTAAGCTGATAGTAACATTACATTCTATTCTTCTAGAAGCGAGAATATTTCTAAAGTTAAAAATTTGAGTATAATTTTTTATTATTAACATCAATATAGAAAAATCAAAATGATTTTTGCAAAATAGTTTATAAAATAGAAAAGATAGACTCACAAAAGTCAATTCACCGACATCCTGTAAATAACTTTTTAGCTATTAAATTTTACAGTTTGAAATAAAAATTTGATAAATTTAATAATTTAAATTTTTTAAATAAAATTTTTGCAAATTTTAATTTATAAAATAAAAGACTGTTTTTAAAAAAAAAATCTAATTTTTATGCTACTTTTCACTCATCATTTGTACAACACGCGTGACAGCATTAGAGTTTGATTACACTCATCTATATTATTTACATAGCACATGATATGTACAAAGTAATATACAAACCACATTTTCCATTTAAAAATATGGAAAGCAAACCAATTGCATAAAACCTTGAAGTGGGTGTGCAGAAGTAAAGTCTAATCTTATAATTATGCAACCGCACGATCGTTAAATTAAAATATTCTTTAGAGAAAATAAAGTTTAAACTATGTTATGGACATTCGTGAAAGACATATTAAATTTATTAAAATTAGAGAAAAAAGGTTAAAAAATTTAAATTCAGAAGCAATACAACAAGTCAATAACCAATTTAGTCGACGCATGAAGTCAACGAATGGTTAGTTATTTAGATTTATAGTTTAATTTATAAAATTAAATAAATTAAATTTTTAAATAAAAACTTTATAAAATTCTATTTATGTAAATAACAAAATTATTAATTAATTACATTTAGCTATCAATTTAAATTGAGCTTGGCGTATTAAGAAGTTTGTACGATTACAGAATCACATATTGCAGTAAAATATTTTTCTATAAGATTCAAATTAAAACTTGTAATAGTGAAAATTACAATTGACTTAGTCCACTTATTTTCCGTATCTAGGATCGTTTTGACAACAGAGTTGAATGGTTGGACCCTTGCCGTTCTATATATAAGTACACGTACAGATTTTAGCATGCATTCAACAATTTTACGTTTTACCATTGCACTGGTCTTCATTATTAGTTGCTTAATTTGGTTGCACGATGCACAAGATGGTCATCTTCTCCAGCCACAAGATCCACTGCATGGCTCTCATCATCTTTCTGCTCACCATTGGTTTACAATCATTAGTGTACATGCCAACATCAGTGGCCATAGGCTTGGGGTCAGAGACTGGCAGAGAAGCTTTGATTGCATTGAAGGATAAGTTAACCAATGGCATACCTGATGCTCTGCCTTCATGGAACCATTCTTTTCACTTTTGTTAATGGGAAGGTGTTCATTGCAATCGTGGCCACATGAGAGTCTCTGCTTCGGAATTTACAAAACCATATTCCAGTGGGAGTGGGACTCTTTCCCCTTCATTAGGTAATTTAACCTTTCTTACATCGCTCAATCTGTCCAATATTGGATTGCAGGGTGAAATTTCAAAAGAAATTGGCCGCCCAAAACATTTGCAGTCTCTAATCTATCCTATAATTATCTTGAAGGAGAGATCCCTAGAGAGCTGACCAATTGCTCAAACCTCCAGGTACTTATATTAGCCTACAATAATCTCACTGAGAAGTTCCCCCTGGTTTGGATTTATGCATCAACTGACTCGTTTGTCTCTTTCTGTCAATGGTCTAACTGGTCGAATCCCACCTTCTTTGGAAATCTGTCTTCCCTGAACAGACTGGATTTAGCCCGAAATCATTTGGAGGGAAGTTACCAGCTAGTCTAGGTGACTTGATAAATTTGAAGCATCTTTCTGTGGGTGAAAGAAATTTATCTGGTACTGTCCCTCAATCCCTTTACAACCTTTCAGCAATGGAAGAATTTATCCATGATGCAAACCGTTATTTATTAGGTACTCTTCCTTCAAATCTAGAAGTTGCTTTTCCCAATCTAGTACGCTTTCATGCTGGATGGAACCAATTAACTGGAACTATTCCATCTTCGTATCCAACCTCTCCCATTTGACAGGTTTTGATATATCCAAAATAATTTTCATGGGTCAATTCCTAATGGTTTGGGAAGCCTATCGAATCTTCAGATATTACACATTGGCACTAATAGTTTTGGGAGTGGAGGAGATCACGACTTGGATTTCATTTCATCATTAAGCAACTGCAGTCAATTAACAACGCTGATTCTACAGAGAAACTTTTTTGGTGGTAGACTGCCAAATTCCATTGGTAACTTGTCAAACAGTCTCAGCTTACTTGATGTGGAAGATAATGAGATTTATGGTATTATACCCGAAGATATTTGACAACTAGTTGGCTTAAGTGATCTTAATATAGGATTGAACAACCTTAAGGGAACACTTCCGATATCATTTGGGAAGCTCAGAAATCTTGGGAGATTGGAAATCTACAATACGAATTCGTCTGGTGACATCCCTTCTGTCATTGGCATTCTTACCGCGTTATTTGAACTTATCCTGGACCACAATAATTTGGAAGGAAGCACTCCAACTACTCTTAGAAAGTGGCAACATCTGCAGGAAGTGGACCTTTCCCATAACCGGTTTACTGGTTGTATACCCAACCAAACATTGGTTATCAAGGAAGTTTAAGTCTAGACATGTCTTGCAACTCCTTGACAGGTCCCCTCCCCTCAGAATTTGGAGACTTGAAACGACTTGTGGTACTGAATCTTTCTGAAAACAAGTTGTCAGGTGACATTCCCTTGGAGCTGGGTTCGTGTTCAGAATTATCAGAGCTTCAATTGCGGGGAAACTTCTTCCAAAGTATTCCTTCTTCCTTCGGCTCTTAGTGTCCCTCCAAATCTTGGATCTCTCAAGGAACAACTTATTAGGAACAATTCCACGTAAATTGGAGGATCTTTCTTTGTTGAAGAGATTGAATTTGTCTTTTAACCATCTACACGGTAAGGTCCCAACAAGAGGAGTGTTTAATAACACATCTACTATTTCACTCACAGGAAATCAGGGTCTCTGTAGTGGGATACCTCAACTAAAGCTGCCTGTATGCTCTAGCTCACCCCCAAAGAATCCTCCTAAAATCAAATTTATCCTCATTATTTTAATTTTTATGGTTTTAATATGCCTTTTAGTTATCATCAGTATTTATCTGTGGAAAAGACCAAAAAAACAGTTATCTTCATCTTCTTACCCATCTTCTCCGCAAAATGCGTACTTGAAGGTTTCATATGGAGAGCTACATGAAGCAACCAATGGATTTTCTACATCCAATGTGATTGGAACAGGAAGCTTTGTTTCTGTATACAAAGGAACTCTCCACCAGTATGAAAGACCGATTGCCATAAAGGAATTAAAAGCTTCAAACACAAGGGGCATCCAAGAGTTTCATGGCTGAATGTAGGGCTCTAGGTAAAGTCCGTCACCGCAATCTTCTTGAGATCCTAACTTATTGTTCAGGCGTTGATTATAAGGTGCAGATTCCAAGGCTCTTGTTTTTGAGTTCATGCCTAATGGTAATTTGAAAGACTGGTTGCACGGTGCTTGTGAAGAGAGTGAGTCAAGAACTCTATGTCTGGACCTTATACAATTGATGTAACTAGGGCGTTAGATTATCTTCACAATGACTACAAGGAAGTCATTGTTCACTGTGACATTAAGCCAAGCAATATTCTTCTTGATGATGACATGGTTGCCAACCTAGGAGACTTTGGATTAGCCAGGCTCCCTCAGGGAACTGCAAGCTATTATGGCAGAAATCAAAATAGTTCCTCAGCAATTAAAGGAACCATTGGATATGTTCCCCCAGGTAAGATTCCTTATATTTTGAAGTACAAGTTTTTTGATGACCACTTCAGTAGGGATTTCATGTAAGTTAATATGTAAAATGGTTACTAAACATAATTTATGAATAATCATTCTTATAATATTTCGCCATTTAGCTACCACAAAGAGTCAGTCAATTTTTTAAATGTTGATTGTTTGGCCATGGACGATCTTGAATAACCTGTGCATTTATGTGGTTCCATATCTGTAGTGTTTTTGCACTCCACACTATGAGGTATCTGAAAGAAACATCCGCAATGAGATATTGAATAGAGCTGATATATTCACACCGATGCTAAGATTTTCAAATTAATAAACTTATCATTGTTGATTGATTTTCCAGAGGTTGTTGCTGCAAATAAGAATATAGTTGATCAGCAATATCTGACCATATTTGATCAATAATATTGTTCTTTCCTCCATATTTGTCTAAATAAATAATTGATATTTGGACAGAGTATAGACGAGGTAGCCCATTGTCCCCAGACGGTGATATTTACAGCTATGCGATTCTTCTGCTAGAGATGCTGACTAGAAAGAAACCAACAGATAGCATGTTTAGTGAGGACCTGAGCCTACACAAACTCTGTAAAGATGGCATTGCCAGACGGAGCTTCTGAGATAGTGGAATCAACTTTACTTGTCCCATCTAATGAAGTCCTCAGGAGATTATGTTACATAGTTTATAAATAAAAAAAAAAAAAAAGATGAAGCCGTATATTAAAAAAGAATTATAAATATGAAAGATTATATAAATAATAATAAATAATTAAAATCAAATTATAATATAAGAATCATAATTTATTATAGGGTATAAATTAAATTATTAAATTAAAAATATTTAAATTCTTTGATAAGACACTTGGAGCATCTTAAAGTTTTGAATTAAAAAATATATATATAAATATAAGTACCTTTTCATTGTCTTCATATATTATTATGCAGTAGAAAAAACATGGAAGATAAAATTCAAGAGTCGCTGGTGACGTTTGCTAGGATTGGTGTTGAATGCTCGGCAGAACTCCCGAGTCGACGAATCGGTATACAAAATGCCATCGTGAAGTTGCATGCAATCAGAGAAAAGCTGTCCCCGCTAAGTTCACAATGTTTTGAATTGTTCTAGTTTTCTCCATTTTCCATATCTAGAGGTCATATTAATCTACCTAGGCAATAACTGAGCAAAATCTGGCCTTTGTAAGTAAGGTATTAGTAACATTCGTTTGTGTTCCTCTGTGTAGCCTGTTTTTATTAGAATTTTAAACGGCCTTGAATCAGATTTGGCAATCCAGTTTACTCTTGTACCTTTAACTTTATATATATTGTCCACACTTTTTTATGTGAATTTTGAAATTGGTTGAATTTCACAATTCCATTAATAGAGTTTTTAAAATTTAATGATATAAATTTTATATAATAAAAATTAAATAAAATAAAATTAAAGAAAAAGTAGCACTCTTTTCAATTTTAACAGTTTTTTGTGATCGTTTGGCTGACTTCAAAATCAATTATGTTTGCAAATGACAATTGAATTTAGGCCCGTAGCAACCAAGAACTCGCTTCTCAACCCATTCATCACAAAATTATTCTAATGGAAGTGAATTTCATCTGGAAAATCTTATGTCACAAGTTTCCCATAGTTTTAAAGATGGATGTTTTGGCTTCTAGGCCCATTGCACAATTCAATACTCCTTATCTTGCTGTCTCGTTTCTTCTCCATTGTGTTTTCTTGAACCCTAAATATGCACATCAAAGCAGAACCACTGCATTTAAATATGGCAGTGAGAAGTGATCATTTGGTAATTCCATACAATTAACGAACAATTCATTATTCTTACAGATTGTTTTCCTTGCCCTACTGGTAATGGAAGCAGCTCAACATTAGAACTATAGGAATGCTAGCTTGTAACTGTATTGGATAAGGGCGATGACATATTGTGAGAGGCCAACCTAGTAAGAACATATTCAGCCAAAAATTTTTTTAGCAAAGTAGCAAATCTTGGATTGTAAGTTAATCTGTTCCCTTTCAGACAACTGTTGCTTGAATTTATACAGGGATTGGTCATTATTTTACTCTCTGGATTCTGGAATACTACGCCCCAACAGAAACTAAGTCTGAAATGGCACTTTATAACGTATTCAATGCTTAAAAGCAATCTAATTTAACAAAGAATCGCTCTTTTACGAAACCCAGAATGCAATTTACAGAAAACCCGAACACTAAGAAAAGGGAAACATACAAAACAATTTGAGGCAACCAGGCACTGATCATTGCCAAACACACAGCTTCGTTACACGAACGAACACGACCTTCAATTGATATGCACAAACACATAAAAACTTTATCCAACTTAAAGCAAGTGGATTTCGGACCGAGCTCACCTCTCTTGGCAATCATCGCTTGCTATCGTAATCGACGATCTCGGAATCTATGACAGACCTCGAGCGCTGCACGATGGAGCGTCCGATATAGTTGATCCAATCCTCATTCTCCTTCTCCGAATCGGTGATGAAGTAGATGGTCTCGGACCGGGTCGAGAGCTCGCAAGCGTACTGTTTGTTAAGCAAATCCTCGGTGCCTTTCACTGAGGCATGAGGCCACTGGGATCACGCCACGTGGCTTGGAGGCGCGGGTCACGGTGGAGTCCTTGAACCAAAAGAGCTTCCCTTGCTTGAGCACGAACCACCGGCGACGCCACGTCTTTATATACTCGCCCTGTTTCGTAAGCCAGCCAGTGCGCTCAGGGTCCGACCTGAATTCAACACCATCGTAGTCGTTCGGCTTCTCCGTAGTTCCCGTCGCGCCGCCACAGGCTAGTCATTGGAGATGGGTTCGGTTAGCTTAAGAAGTAAGCCCGTTTAGTCGCAGGTGAAATACCGAAATTACAAAGGTCAACTGGATGTCTGGCGTACAGTATCAGGATTCTCTTGCATTTTTTATTAGTTAATAATAATACTTATCATGATATTTATTTATTTTTTATAAAATTATAGTAACAGTATTCATTTTGTCTCTTTTCTTAAAAAAAATGGGTGAAAATTGTATATTTGAAGAGAATCACTTGCATGATGTAAAATTTTAGTTTGACAAATAAAAATTTATACGATCTTTCTTTAGGTTGCAAATTAAGAATGACGAAAGCGTTTTTGCTCAGATTTTTGTGCTAAAAAGTATTGTAAATTAGACATTTACTTTTCAAAATTGTTTTGAGGTTTTCACTTCGGCTCCAAAAGGTGAAATTGCTTCATTTAAGGTAAGATGGGGTTGATGATGCGGTCTAAATAAACTAAACTGTTTGTGGAGTTATGCTTTTCAATGATCGTGGAAAGAATTACTGATTCTTAGAAGTCTTTTGGCTGAAGGTTAAGCTTCTAGGGCATGTTGGTTGGGATGGCATCTTAGGAAACAAAATGACTTAATTTTAGATTTTAAGTGAAATCAGTTAAATTTTACTATGTCAAAGTTGTTGCTTTGAAGATTTTTCCTCTTTAGAATTTTGGATTTGAGCTCACAATCTTGTATGTTATATTATTTGTCACTCTTAAAATAAATCAATTCATCAAATTAATAAATACATATAAATTTAAAAAAGCCAATTCCAATTCCACAACCCGTTCAAACTAATTTACAGTTTTCCTAGCGTGGTGTTTTCACATCAAAGCAGGCTAGAGCCAAATGCCATGAGAATGTTCCTCAATTTGCGCTAAAGAAAAACAATTGGCATTCTATTTATTTCAAAAGTCTATGATAATGATACTGATATGCGCTTGCTCACTGAATCTCTGGGGTTATGGATTCCAAGAAACGTTTTTTGATCAGATGCAGTAGCCGGCTAACATCTCTTATGTCTATTCTTTCTCTTGGATGCTCCATAGAGCAAGCAAGTCCCACCTCCAAAATTGACATCAGACACTCCTGAAATTTAGAATTAATCTGGGTGCCACTGTGGTTCTTGCTGGAGTTTCCTTCCTCTTTGATTTCCTCAGAGTTGTTTTCCGCTTTGATTTCTTCAATGTAATTGTTGTTGCCGCATCCTGCTTCTGTCTGAAGGAGAATTGGGTCGACAATATCAACAAGTTTTGGAGGCAATCCATATTTGACATAATTATGAAGACTAAAACCATCTTTAAACATTTCATGAGTAGGTCTTTTTCCAGTGAACATCTCCAACACAAGGATCCCAAAGCTATATACATCTCCTTGCTTTGATGCCTCACCCCCTATTCCATACTCTGCATTTCATGCATAGCTCACAACATTATTAAAATTTTCCAACTTCCTAAAGAGACAAAAATTCCCCGCTATTACATCAAAACCTAGGCAGTTTTACAAAAATGCATTTTATTTAGACTAGTCCAGTGTGATAAAAATCTAACATCATGCTTCATGAAGATGATAAAAAATTTAGTGATTAGTGTATAATTAAACAAAAACAATGTAGAAGATTTATGATTTATGTAGAGCAAAATAACTACCTGGAGCAGCATATCCTACAGTGCCCTTTAATCCTGTTGTGATGTTTTGATGTTGATGAACCTGATTGATGGCATAGAGGAGCCTTGCTAAACCAAAATCACTTACATGAGCAACCATATCAGAATCAAGGAGAATATTGCTAGGCTTTAAATCGCAGTGAATGATTGGTTGTGGACATTCATAATGAAGATAGTACAAAGCAGAAGCCACATCAATTGCGATGTTTATTCTCTCAAGAAGGTTCAATGATTGAACTTCTCCATGCTCTGGGTGCAGCCATCTCTCCAAGTTTCCATTTACCATAAATTCCAAAACAATAGCTTTGAAATCATTGCCTTTTTTATCAATGCTAGAGCAACATGACAAGATCTTGACAAGGTTTCGATGTCTGATCCAACTCAAAGTATTGCATTCGGTGATGAAACTCTTTGAGCTTCCTTTCTTTTGAAGGTCGAAGACTTTTACAGCTATTGCTTTTTCCTCGGTATCAAAATTTCCTTTGTATACAGAACCAAAACTGCCTGTTCCAATCAAGTTACTTGGAGAAAAACCACCAGTTGCCTGGTGGAGGCTCCTGTATGAAACTTTTAAAAGAGGCTCAAAAGCTGAGGGACTAGATGGTACTAACTTCTTTGACTTTGTCATCAAATAAGTAGCAAAGCAAGTTGCCAACAAGAAGAGAAATAGAACCACACAAGCAATTATTATTATTCGCTTCAGAGTGTGATGTTCAATCGCTTTGACAGGGCATGGTGGCAGCAGCAGTTCTTGGACACCCCCACAGAGTAGGTTATTTCCAGTCACTGATATGGCATTTGAATTTCTAAAAACTCCTCCTTTTGGTACCTCTCCCTCCAGATGATTGAATGAAAGGTTTAAATACATGGAATCTGGAAGTTTCTGAAGGTCTTCGGGGATTTTCCCTGACAAGTTGTTTTGTGAAAGATCTAAGACCCGAAGACCTCTCAAAGAAGCCAGAGATGCTGGTATATCTCCTTGAAAAGAATTCCCCTGCAGGTAAAGGTATTCTAGGCTCAAGCAAGCTCCCATGGCCACAGGAATTTTGCCATAGAAACAATTTTCCGAGAGGTCCATTGAGCTTAAATGATTTAGGTTGCCTACTTGCTGAGGTAGGCTGCCAGTAAATGTGTTGTGTGACAAATTAAGCAGCTGTGATAAGGAAGAAATAGTGAAGAGCTGCCAAGGAAGAACTCCAGTAAGGTTATTTTGCGAAATGTCTAAGTATAGCAAATTCTGGCAATTCCCAATACTTTCTGGAATGCTCCCTTCTAATGTATTATTTTCTAGATAAAACTTGATCAGACTAGTGAGATTGCCTATGTCTGATGGAATCTGCCCAGACAATCTGTTACTACTTAAAACCAATAGTCCCAAGTTCTGAAACTTCCCAAAAGAAGTAGGAATGATGCCCGTGAGTAGGTTATTCTCCAAGGTCAATGTTGTCAAGCTTATGAGATTTGCAATTTCTGTTGGAATGCTACCTAACAGTTGATTGAAATCAAAATTGAGGTGCTTCAGTTGGGTTGTGAGGTTCCCAACAACTCGGGGCAGAACACCTCCAATATTATTCGCAGCAAGACTAAAGTATTCCAGATGGCTGCAGTTTATCAAAGACTTTAAGAAATCTAAGTCTGTACTTGAGTTAGTTCCCAAATTATTTCCCTCTAAACCTAGGAACCAAATCTCTTGTAGATTTTTTCCCAGGTTAGTTGGAACTGGTCCTACAAAATTATTATCAGCCAATTCAATGATTTGGAGACCAGAAATATTTGATAGAGAAACTGGTATTGGCCCTGACAATTGATTATCATCAAATTCAAGTTGTTGGAGATTGGGCAGTGTGGTGCCCATGTAACTTGGCAGGGTGCCAGTCAGTTGGTTTACTGCAACCTCGAACAAGCTCAAAGTGGAAATATTGTAAAGTGAAAGAGGGATTATACCAGACAGTTTATTGGCACCAACGGCGAATTGGGATAACTTTTTCAGACGGCCAATGTCTTCTGGAATGGTTCCCTTCAAATTGTTAAATGGTGCAGCAAAATTTATGAGTGATGAAATATTTCCTAAAGAGGGGGGTAGAGCTCCAGTTAGATTGTTCACTCCAAGATAAAACGTTTCAAGGTTCATTAAAGAGCCAAACTCCATAGGAATTGAGCCTGTGAACTGGTTTCCCCCAATGATGATCGTTGAGAGTTTGGAGCAGTTGGCCAAGCTAGTTGGGATAGCACCTGTCAATGTGTTATTCCGAAGCCGAAGCTCTTGTAGACGAAATAGCTGACCAACTTCATTTGGAATTTGGCCAGACAAACTATTGTTACGAAGGATGATGTATCTAAGGAAGGAGAGGTTGCCAATATAAGGTGATATAGTTCCATGCAACTCATAGTCTTCTAGGTGTAATTCTGTAACTCTCTGATGCCGGCGGCTGCATGTTACTCCATCCCAGTAGCAAAAGTGAATTGAGTCATTCCATGAGCTCAATATTCCATGTGGGTCATAGGTAATTGATTCTTTAAATTTGAGCAAAGCAAGTCTGTCAGTCTCATTTGTCAGAGCACATGCAGTAGGAATTAAAGGCAGCAGTATAATGCTCAGAGAGAAGAAAAGTAAGGATTCATGGTATAAAGACCAGAATGTGTTAGAGATGGGCTTGAGAAATTCCATTTCTTTGGAGGAACTGGAAACTAGTGAAATTTTTGTTGCGGAGAAAGAAACTGACTGATGTGCATTTATGTGGAGCTCTGATTTATGTATTGGGTTTGGCATAATAAAGAATAAATAAATTTTATTAATAATTTTATAATTTTATTTAAACTTAAAATGAAATATTATATATTTTTATAAAATAACATAAAAACCATAAATTATCCTTAATATAAATATATTATTTTTCTTTATGCAGCAACTCTTTAAGTGAATTGCATAAATACAAGATTAGAAAAGGTGTTGCATTTAATGCCAAGTACTAATTGTGTATAAATTTATAGAAATTGTTAGATTTTGTAAGTTTTAATAAAATTTGAATGATAAACTAATTTAATTTTTTAAATAAAATTTTATAAAATTTAATCTATAAAATATTAATACCCATGCAAGATTTAACAGCTCTCCTTGACTGAATTCTTTATTTTATTTTTATATATTATCTTTTAAGGATTATGTATTGACAATTTCTACAGGCAATCAATTGGCCCGTTAGCATCGGCAAGATGTCATTCAAGCCCCTTTCAAGGGAAAATAACATAAAGCATATAATGCTTGCCAGTCAAAATTTCAAGTTTTACTTTTTCTACTGAACAGCAGGACAAACACAAACTAGAATACAAAAGCTCAGCTGTTACGATCAGATTAGACTTTCAAAAGTGGAGTAATGTTAGATACGATTGAATAAAATTAAATATAAAATATAAGAATTATAAAGATATTGCATAATTCTTATGCAATACAATCACATATAAGAATTATTGTCTTAAGAATGTGCATATGTAATATACAATGGCAGATCTACGTCAATATATTTAGAAAATTTTATTGTTAAATATATATATGCTCTAAATGATTACTCTTATTAGATATTTGAAATTGTTCCCACTACCATTTAACGATTTGTGTCTGGCTGGATACACATTTATAATCAATTCTGGGCTTCAAAATTAATTCCTATAGAGTTTGGGTATATTTTGATAAAATAAGTAGAATTAATTTTGACATTATTCTAATAGAAGTGAGAAAAGTTTGGTTTATCAAATGAAAAAAAATCAATTTGATTCAAACAAAATTTAAACTTATTTAATACCATCTAACTACCATATTAAAAATTACTTTCATATCTTTTTTTGTTATTTTACATCAAAACATGATTTTAATTATTTTTGCCCATATATCACCAATTCTTGTCTATTGTAATATTCTTTTTATATAAAAAATTATTTATCTTTTGTAAAAATATAAATTTTATATTAAAATTTTACATTAAATATTGTGTTTTTTATATATACATATAATATATATTTATATATTCCACTACTCAAAGTTTTTGAATCAGCAAAAAGAATTTCTACTCTGTCATTTCTAGATTAGAAACTTGGAAGATATGCAGGCCGGCACTACATTGTAGTTAAAAATAAATTTCAGTGGTCTACTCCAGTTTTCTAAAGGAATGAGTTAAATCGATCTCTTGTCATGTTTCCGAAATAATACAATGACGTTAAAACCACATTTTTAGTTTCACTCATATCTTACGTTTGTAAAAAACATAAGAAAATGATTCCTTTTAATACACGTTGTTATAAAAGACGTAACCTGAGTTTAAAAACATATCCTCATTATTTCCGAAATAATAGTCTATATTATCTTGTATCAAACCTCATTGTAAGGGGACATGAGAAATCGACATCCCACATAAATGTCCACCAACCCCTTTAAAAGCCCTGCGTAGAACAACTGCTGACTCAACAACTCCATTGACTTTCGTTGTATGGATCTTAATTGTTATATATATATATATATATATATATATGTTATTTTCAGTTAATTTTTTATTATTTAATTTATAAATTTTTATTACCTAAACTATAAAACTTAAGAGATATAACAATATATATTATTTTAAATAAGCACTGTGTTTCTGGTTTTAAGTGGTAGTGGTTTTGTTTTACATTTATTTCAAGGTGTTATGTGGCTCTTTTCAAAGTTCTCGTTTTATTTTCGAATTTCAAAATGAACAATATTTAACCAGCAAAAGAGTGAAGCTTGGAAGAAGAAAGCAGCAGAATTAAGATCAGAGAAAAGATAGTAAGAATTGCTTGCATGCAAACCAAATTGTGTGGGACATAAGATTGAGAAGCTTCGTTATTATTTAGGGAAGCTGGAAAAAATTTTTCGATTTGGATATATTTTAAAAAATAAAGTCAAAGTAAATAATTATTAATAAAAATATTAATAATATAAATTATTATAAAATATAATTAAATAAATGGACCACTCTTTAAAAAATTTAAATCCAATTAACAAATGAGTGGCATGCACTTGGAAAATGTTCCTCAGAGAAATGGAAGGAACAACTCTCACAAAGTTTAGTTTAAACAATTAAAATTTTAAAATTTATAATTTAATTTATAAAATTTAATAATTTAAACTATTTTTAATCAGTATTTAATAGTGTTTCTAAAATTAGATTAGTCATCAAACCATTGTAGGTTACAATTGGACTAATATGATTGGCTAAATTAATAATCGAATTAGATCATGTCATAAATAATTTTTATATAAATAATCTTTACCTATTGATAAAACTCATAAAAGAATATAAAAAATATCATATAAATATTTATTTAAATATTTTTATTAAATTAACATAAATATTAATTCAATAAAATATGTAATTTATAAAAATTTAAAATTTAAAATTATTTTAATTTTTTATTAATAATTTTTTATTTATATTTTATTCTATAAAATGTATTTCTTTATAGAAGACAAATCCGCAAATCAACACCATAGTCCGAGGTCTACTCTATTATGCGGAAGGAATGAGTCCACTGGATCTTGTAAATTCGTATTCCATAAGCAGTATTGTTAATACTGTGTTGTTTTTATCCTCCATTGATGAGAAACTCAGATGATGATGAAAGAGAACAAGAAACTTCCCTTTAACGCGTAGATTTCTACCAATGTCTACAGAAGTGTCGTTCAAAACAAGTGGTTAACCCAACTGCCCCACAGATCTTTTTCCTACATTAATTAAAGTTGTTTTGTAGCTAACTTCCTAAAGTTCTGGTCTCTATGCGTCATGGATTATCAACAACCACAAGAGAAAATTCAACTCAACGTCAAATCAATAGTTTTTCCCTTTTTTTCTAAGAACAAAGAAGGAAAGTCGTAAAATTTTTCCTTCTTAATTTTATTTCACTAGAAGGAAAACAATTTTAGATATTGCATAATTTAAATACAAAAATGCTAAAGTCACATAATTTTGATTACAAAAAATTTTACATTTAATAATGTGGGAAGTCACATAATTTTAGTTACAAAAAATTAACATTTAATGGTGTGGGTGATTAAATTTATAAATTTAATAAACTTAATAATTTAAATTATGAATTATAAAAATAATAAAACTCATTCTAATGAATCATTAAATTTGTAAGTTCATCATCTAGCAGCAGCTTCAAGAAACTTCATGGGAGAATGATCAAACTGGAAGAGTCATGCAACATATTGGATTTTAAAAAAATGGTTAAAATGCACAAAACTCCCTGAACTTTAGGTTGATTTTAAAAAAATTTTTTAAACTTTAAAAGTTTTCAAATGACCCTATTAAATTATAAAAAATTTTCAAAACATCCCCTTCCGTCAAGTTTTTTGTCAAAATTTAGATATTTTTTAGTCAACTTTCACTTTGATCCGATAAAAAGATAAAAATACCCTTCAAATGTATATAAATTTTCAAATCTACCATAAATGCAAAAGAAGAAAACTTAATGTAGATTTGTAATTTAGGGTTTAGGGTTTAGAGTTTTTTAAGGTTTAGGGCTTAAGGTTTAGAATTTAGGGTTTAGGATTTAGGGTTTAGGGTTGAGGTTCAATGTTAAAACTCTAAAATTTTACTGTTCACGACCTTCAATTTCTCAGCTTTACAATGAAGGTCATTTTCATCATTTTTTTAAAATTTTGATGAAAAACTTGACAGAAGGGGTTATTTAAAAATTTTTCATAGTTCAAGAAAATTATTTAAAAACTTTTAAAGTTCAGGAAGATTTTTTAAAATCAACTTAAAGATCAGGGGATTCTATACATTTTAACCTAAAAGAATTTATATGAGGAAATAAATCAATATTACAAAATATTCATAAAATATAAAATGTAATACCAAATATGTTGAGTTTATATTTTAGTGTATGAGATATAATAAATCTTATAATTTAAACTTTTAAATAAATATTTAATAAAATTCTATTTGTAAAAATAACATAAGTATAGCTATAAAAAATTAATATGTTAGGGTCACAGGAATACCTTTTTGCATAAATCCTATACAGTTTAACAAACATTTGCAGACATAATAAGAGACTCTTGATTACGAAGAACAAATAATCATATTTTTAGGCAGGAAAGTTTGGTATGCTAAAATGAGTTTGGAGCCAAACTCACTACACTTGTTCTACTCCCATAAAAAATTAACACCAACAGTAATATCGTGAGAACCTTCACCTTTTGATTAAAATATGATTGAAAAGTTTTTGAATTTTTGCTGTACTGGTTTAGTGCATTTCCGATCTGATTTTCTTTAGGTGACTCCGTAGAACAGGCAAGGCCCCACTCCAAAACTGATAGCAAGCACTTCTGCATTTTACCATCTATCAGGGCGTAACTCTGGTTGCTGTTCATGTTATTTTCTGCTGACACTTGTGCTTCTCTAGTGAGAAGAATTGGGTCAATCATCTCAACAAGGTTTTGGGGCAATGCAGCTTGGACATAATTATGAAGATTGAAACCATCTGTGAAAATTTCATGAGATGTCTCCTCCTAATCTCTGCATTTCATGCATACTTCATTAAAATGAGGGAAGGGCGTCTTCCATAAAGAGTAACACTTAATTTTGGCAACTAGGCATTAGATAACATTTTGACTGATGATGATGATATAAATTCTCCTTATTTTAATTGGGCAACAAGGATTTCTTTTATATAAAAGGTTAAATGGTTCAAAGGGTCCTTAAAGTTTATCTAATTTCTAAAATAAGTTTTTACAGTTTAAAAACTTGTAAGCAGGTCCTTGAAAACATCTTTGTCCTGTATATGGGTCTCCGACATTATAGAATGTTAAAACGTTGTTAGTGATTAACTTAGATGGCTAACAAAATGTAGACATGGCTGCTTCTCTCTCATACATGATTGTCTCATATGTGGCTTTCTCTCTCTCTCTCTCTCTCTCTCATATGCATGGTTGTCTCTCTTTTGAAACGGGATGTCATGTGTTGGTGAGGGAATGTAAGGGGAAGTTGAAGTTCTATTTTTGCCCACAATGATCAAAGGTGATGAAATTAAGGTTCAATGGTAGAGTTTTCGTGTATAATCCCAAGCAAGACAAGGACTAAGGAGACCTCTTCGTTAAGCTCCACTGCAATGAGGAGACAAGGCACACATTGCTACTATGAGTCAAGCTTGATGGTGTTCACTTCTCACACAGCATGAAATTCAAGAAGGAAGTTTCTAAGATGCGCAAATTTTAGGGTGAGTTTAAAATTGTGCACTTTAATCTTTTTATTCCGTAATTTTCTTGATATACGATGGGGATTGGTTGAACTAATTTTTTTGTTTTGCGGGCTTCTTCCTTTGTTTTTTTGTTATGCAGTCTCAATGGTCATGTGTGTAGTTTAAGTGGATAGATGAACAGAGAAATGAAGGTGTGAGAGAGTAACAATTGAGCATTGCCAATGTGGAGTCTACCTTAAGGATGTACAAGCTTTTGTTGGTGATCTCGTGGGGTGTCACATTGGCTATTGGATGTATTACAATATTTAATTGTTCTGGGTAATAAATTATGTAATGTTGTGTGAATCACTAGCTGATTGTATTGTAGGCATTGTCCTTAATTTAAACATTGGCCTTAATGTTGACAATGGCTGCAATTTAGGACCTGATTTGAAATGGGAATTGCACTATTTTGTTAAGCAAATGAAAGAAAGTGCATTTTTTTTTTTGTTTGGTATCCCCTCTGTTTATATATTATGTTGCTATTGCAAAGTTGAAGAATCATGTTAATTATATTTTTTTGGAAGCTAATATGCTTTACTGAAATTAAATCTAATTGCAGTAAAAAATCTAATTGTTAATATGGTGTCCTATCAGTTATGCGTAATAATTGATAATCATGAGGGGTGTTCGAATTTCTTAATTTTCACTCCTTACTCACCTTACCTCATCTTACTTAATTCTCTCACTAGTAATAGTAGACGTTTCCCTAAAAATTCTTGGTACAAAAAATGCTTATTCACCAGTATAAGATTTTTTTTTTATACTTAATTTGTATCTAAGCAAAGATGATTGTCGGGGCAATTAGTTCAGAAGTTAAGAAAAAAAATCAATCTATTTACTTTGCCTTAACTTTAGCAAATGGAAAATTATTGATTCACAAAATTTTTGCGACACAAAATTATCATAAAATTTCTTTAAGAATAACAGTGTTCTTAGCAAATTGATTAGCAACCCTTTCAATGAATATAATTAAAGTAGAAGAGACCCACCCCATAACAGATGAGTCTCAGCTTTGATTTAAAACTTTTTGTTAGCATTTTATGTATGAAATTTATTTTTTTATTATTATTTTTTTAATTTTATATCAATCTCTTTTGTACTGAATATTCTAACTTTCTGTAAAGAAGTTAAGAAATTCGGCTCCGTGGCACTTAAGCTTGAGAAGCTTCATTATTATTTGGGAAAGCTAGAAAATGTTTGTGTATGCGATGACAAAGTGACTGAGTGACATGCACTTGGAAAACGTTCCTTGGAGAAATGGAAGGAAAAACTCTTCCAAAATATAGTTTGAGCTATTAAAATTTTAAATTTTATAATTTAATTTATAAAATTTAATAATTTTTAATTTATAAAATTTAATAATTTAAAATTTTTTAAAATAAATTTATATCAATATTTTTATAACGAGGCCAATCAGCAAATTGTTTTGTACGGTGAGCTAGAATAGGATTGCTTTGATTGGTTAAATCAATTGTCAAAGCAAATGGTATCACAAATATAATTTTTATATAAACAATATTTGCTTATTAATAAAAGAATCTAAAAAATTATATAAGTATTTATTCATGTATTCTTATCAAACTAATGTGAATCTTAATTTAATAAAACATGTAATTTTTAAAAGTTATAAATTTTATAATAATTTTTAATTTTTTTTTATCAATTTAAAGGCTATATATATAACTAAAATAATATAATTTATAATTATAAATAATTTTATATATATTTTGTAAAGCTTTGGTGAATCAACCAGTTTAACGGATTTGACCTATTAAATTGGTCTTAGCCAATTTTAATCAATACTGGTTGTGAGTACTGAACTAGACCCCTTTTTCTTTGGAAAACAAGAGAGACAAAAGCCCCAAGACAAGAGAAAAACTACAAAGGAATTGATCTCACAGGGGAGACCTGCAACATATGAGCTAACCAAAGAACACACGAAGATCCGCTGGCATATTCTTTAATTGAAAAATAATATGCAGTAGCTCTTTTGGCATATTATTTTTTAGCTTTTCTAATGTCTGTTCATGGTTAGAGGTGTCCCCTCCATCCATTAGATCTTTTGGCTCTTGACTCTGTTTTGTAATTCTTTGTTTCTTTAGTTCATGTTTGTAATTAAAAAAAAAAGAAATAATATACATAAAAGATAAACACAACATTTAGCTAAACTTCAAAGTCGAATAATTGTTTTTATTTTAATAATTTATTTTCTAAGGTTTACCTATGATTACAACTTTTTTTTTGTTTTGTACCTAAGATGTCCCTCACCCAAAAACTAAAATCTAATTCCCTTCAAGTTATAAAAATTGTCGAAGCAACTTATGATTACAATTTTACAAACAATCAATTAGGCTAATAACCATATGTAAGTGCCACGTAAACCCCGATTGTTCCTTAAAGCTACTAGTTTAGACCTTAGAAACTATGCTTAATTCTAACAGTGTGTCGAGACAATGGCATAAATTTATTAAAATATAAAGAATATTTCATTAAAAATAGAGGTAGGATAATACTTGAGTCTCTTACACAATTTATTTTCTTCTCACCCAATTTTGCTTAATATATTGTATATTTGTTGCCCCACTATTTAGAATTTCTAGCTCTTCTCATGATAACTTCCACCATCAAGATTCAAGAGCAAGTACTAAACCAATGAATCAGAAATTTTTTAAAGTATATATTACAAGATAAAATATATAATGAATTATTATTAATGAAAACTATTAATGATATAATTTATTATAAAATAGGAGTAAGTTAAGAATAGTTTATAAATTTAAAATAATTTATTGTCTTAACTTTCTTATCAATATGTACTGATTTGCACTTTATTTAATAAAAAAAATTACTTTGGAGAAGACAAATCCCCAAACCAACACCATGGTCCATGGTCTAATCTAACGTGATGAAGGAATGAGTCCATTGGATCTTGTAAATTCGTATTCCAAGCAATATTGTTAAGATTATGTTGTTTTTATCCCTCATTGATGAAATACTCCCAAGATGATGAAAAAGGACATGAGACTTCCCTTTTACGCATAGATTTCTACCAATCTCTCTAGAAGTGTTGGACAAAACAAGTGGTTAATCCAACCGCCCCACAGATCTCTTTTTCCTACATTAATTAGAGTTGTTTTGTAGCTTACTTCCTAAAGTTCTAGTTTCTATGTTTAATTGATTATCAACAAGCAGAAGAGAAAAATTCAACACAAACTTGAGTCAATTCTATGGTTTCTTTTTCGAGAACAAAGAAGTCTTAGAAATTTCCATCCATAATATCAGTTCATTAGAAGGAATACAGTTTTACATATTGCATAATTCAAATACGGAAATGCTAAATGTATACCATTGTAGCAATAAAAACTCATATTTAATGGTATAGACTATTAGTTTTGTGAGTCAAAAAATTTAATATTTCAAATTATAAATTATAAAAATAAAGTTATAAGAGTAATACTCATTCAAATATTTATCAGTTGAGAATTATCAATCGGACCTTCATATGCTATGTGAGCTACAAAAGAATGAATGGCTCTCAGTTTAGACTGCATACACCCGCTCCAGCTAAACACTCATAAATAATTTATAAAATTAGCAACACAAAAAAATTAAAAAAAAACGCTTTTTGTGGCACTATATTTTTTTTATAGAAAAAATATCAACATGCTATAATCATATCATTTTTGTATTTCCATGCATTGAATTTCATAAATTTTTATTTAAAAATTTAGATAATAAAATTTATTAAATTTTATCATTTAAATTATAAAACTCAAAAATTTAGTATAATATGCAAAATTTTATATGATATTGTTAAACTTGATTTTATGATTTTATCTTTTTCTTTAATCACATCATATAATCAATTGCCAGGTTTCTTGCAACTTTACAAGACTCTCCATTTTTCTATCTTGAACTTGTTGACTTTAATAGCATTTGTAAATTTATTAGAATGCAGCTTAGTTGACATCTGACTTCATCACCTAGCAGCAGCTTCATGAAACCTCATGGGAGAAAGATCCAACTGGAAGAGTCACGCAACATACTGGATTATAAAAGAATTGATATAAAAGGTATGTTAGGGTCACATGAATACCTTTTCTGCATAAATCCGTATACAATTTAACAAACAAACATTTGCAGACATAATAAGAGACTCCTAAAAACAAAGAACAAATAATCATATCTTTGGGCAGGAAAGTTTGCGATGCTGAAATGAATTTGGAGCAAACTTCTAACAGAACTTTTTGACACTTCACACTACACCTGTCCTACTCCCATCAAAATCAATGCCAACAGTAATATCTTGAGAACTTTTATCTTTTGATTAAACTGCAAATGAAAAGTTTTTGAATTTTAAAACCCTAGCAATGTCTCACAAATTTGTATATTTGCTTTGTCTCCCAGATTACAAACTAAAAAATGCATTTCTAATCAGATGCAGGTCCCGAATGACAACCCCCATTGCAATTCTTTCATTGGGTGACTCCATTGAGCAGGCAAGTCCCACCTCCAAAACTGATTGCAAGCATTTCTGCATTTTACCATCTATCTGGATGTGACTCTGGTTTATATTGTTGCTTCCTCTTTTCCCCC
Source organism: Dicorynia guianensis (assembly GCA_037013595.1). Lineage (NCBI taxonomy): Eukaryota > Viridiplantae > Streptophyta > Magnoliopsida > Fabales > Fabaceae > Dicorynia > Dicorynia guianensis. The sequence goes on along the minus strand of JASUAB010000002.1, from coordinate 12,782,116 downwards.
TTATTTCTTCTCTGTAATTGTTGTTCATGTTATTTTCTGCGGTCACTTGTGCCTCTCTCTGGAGAAGAACTGGGTCAATAATCTCAACAAGGTTTTGGGGCAATGCAGCTTTGATATAATTATGAAGATTCAAACCATCTACGAACATTTCATGAGTGGGTCGTTTTCCGGTGAAAATCTCCAAAATTATTATCCCAAAGCTATACACATCTCCCTGCATTGATGCCTCTCCTCCCATTCCATACTCTGCATTTCATGCATAATTCATTAAAGGTTTAGAGAAGGGCGTTTTCCATAAAGAGTAGCACTTAATTATAGCAAGTTGGCATTAGATAACATGTTGAATGATGATGATGATATATATTCTCCTAATTTTAATTGGTAGAAAGTGATGCAAAACAGAGTAGACAATCTGGTTATTAGCTTTTGGAGAATAACTGAATATAGAAAATTTATGGTTAATAGCAATGCCTACCTGGAGCAACGTACCCTACAGTACCCTTTAATCCAATTGTGCTGGTTTGATTATGACGAACCTGATTGGTGGGAGAGAGAAGTCTTGCTAAACCAAAATCACTTACGTGAGCAACCATATCAGAATCAAGGAGAATATTACTAGGCTTTAAGTCACAGTGAATGACTAATTGATCACATTCAAAGTGAAGATAATGTAAAGCAGAAGCCACATCTATTATAATATTTAGTCTCTGAAGAAGGTTTAATGATTGATTTTCACCTTGCCTTAAATGTATCCATTTCTCCAAGCTTCCATTTAACATAAATTCAAAAATTAGAGCCTTGAAGTCATTGCCTTTGTAGTCAATGCTAGAGCAACATGTTAAGACCTTGACAAGGTTCCGATGCCGGAGACATTTCAAAGCATTGCATTCAGCCACAAAACTCTTTGAAGCTCCTTTCTTTTGGACATCGAGGACCTTTATAGCTACTACTCTTTCTTCTGGATCAAAAATCCCCTTATATACAAAGCCAAAACCACCGGATCCTATCAGGTTATTGGGAGAAAAGCCACTAGTTGCTTGATGAAGCCTTCTGTATGAAACCAGGGAAAGATCCTCAACAGTTGAGGAAATAGGATATGAATTCTTTGATCTTTTTGTCCAATAAATGGAAAAAGATGTTGACAGTACAATGATAAATATAATCACAAAAGCAATTATGATAACTAGCTTCCGTGCTTGGCTTTTACTCTGATCCATCACTTTGGCAGGGCATGGTGGTAGGTGCAGTTCCTGCACACCTCCACAAAGTAAACTATTTCCAGTCACTGATATGGCACTTGAGTTTCTGAAAACTCCTCCTTTTGGCACCTCACCCTCGAGATTATTGAATGAAAAGTTTAGATATACAGAAGAAGGAAATATCTCAAGACCTTTTGGAATTTCACCTGACAAGTTGTTTCGTGAGATATCTAAAACTTGAAGACCCCTCAGTGAAGCCAAAGATGGAGGTATATTACCTTGGAAGGAATTCCCTTGCAGATAAAGGTGTTCAAGGCTCTCACATTCTCCAATGGTTTCAGGAATTTCTCCTGACATATTATTTTCTGAGAGATCAAGTGAGTTAATATTTTTCAAATTGCCTACTTCCCTGGGTAGGCTGCCATTTAATGAGTTCCTTGATAACTTGAGTAGCTGTGATAAGGAAGAAAGACCAATAACCTCTGGAGGAATAACTCCACTTAGGTTATTTTGTGAAATGTCCAAGCATTGAAGATTTCGGAAATTTCCCATGCTTGAAGGAATGATCCCTTCTAATCTGTTATTATACAAGTAAAGTAGAATTAGCTTAGTGAGATTGCCTATGGAAGACGGAATCTGTCCAGATAATCTGTTTCTACTAAGAGACATAACTTGCATGTTTTGGAAGTTTCCAAAAGAAGTGGGAATGATGCCTGTGAAGAGGTTTTCGTCAATAGTTAATAGGGCAAGGTTATTCAGGTTTCCAATTTCTACTGGGATGCTGCCACTTATCTTATTGGAACCAAGATACAGCTCTTGGAGTTGGGTAGAGAGATTGCCAATTGTTTGGGGCAAAACACCTCCCAAATTGTTCGAACTCAGAATTAAGACCTCCAGTTTGCTGCAATTCACTAAAGAAGTTAAGAAATCAAAGTCTTTGCTTGAGTTACTTCCAAGAAGATTGTTCGCTAATCCTACCCACCAGAGATCCTGTAAATTACCCAGGTTGGTTGGAACTGATCTCTCAAAATTATTATAAGAGAAGTCAATGAGTTGAAGGCCAGAAATATTGGTTAGCGAGATTGGGATAGAACCTGAAAGTTGGTTAATACTAAGCTCAAGAACATGGAGATTAGGGAGTGTGAAGCCTATGTATTCAGGTAGGGTGCCAATTAATTGGTTTCCTGTGATTAAGAAGTCCTCGAGGGAAGATATGTTGTAAAGTGAAGAAGGGACAACACCAGACAGTTTATTTCCACCAACCGAGAAAAAACATAAATTTTTCAAACGACCTATGTCATCTGGAATAATTCCCTCCAAATTATTGTTTGCTGCTGAAAAATATTTGAGGGATGAAATGTTACCTAAGGAAGGTGGTAAGCCTCCTGTCAGATTGTTTGTAGCAAGACTAAGCTTCATAAGTTTCGTTGAAGAGCCTAACTGTACGGGAATAGTCCCTGCGAACTCATTCCATGAAAGGTCTACGACTCTGAGTTTAGAGCAGTTGACCAAGCTGGATAGAATATTTCCTTTAAACGTGTTATTGGCAAGCACTAGTTCTTGGAGACGAAATAAAAGACCTACTTCCTCAGGAATTTGACCATACAAGCTGTTATTCTGAAGATTCATGGATCTAAGAAAGGAGAGATTGCCAATATAAGGGGACAGTGGTCCATGCAACTTGCATCCTTGCAGGTCTAATGCTATGACTCTTTGGTGCCGACTGCTGCATGTAACCCCAAACCAGTTGCAGAAGTTAATCGAGTCATTCCACATTCTCAATACTCCTTGTGGATCAATGGTTATTGATTCTTTGAATTTGAACAAAGCAAATTTGTCTGTTATATTTGTTGGGGCACAAACGGTTAGGACAGGTAGCATCCAGAGTATGCTCAAAGAGAAGATAAAATTTACTTGAAAGTATATAGGATGAAATGAACGCAAGGAGGCTTTGAGAAGCTTCATTGTGGTTGGAGAATTAAGAAGCTAGTGAACTATTCGCAAAAGGCGGAGGTAGATACCACAATGCAGGGATGCTCATGAAGAAGAATAATGTGATTAATTTATAGACTGTCTAGGCTCCATTATTTTAGTTTATATTTTAAACACCATGCCTAAGAATGTGCATATGTGATCTGGAAATTTTTTTCTACTACGCCATTTCCGGATTATAAGTTTCTAAGACATGTAGGCCGGCCGGCAATATACTGCAATGATAAATAAATATCAGTACTAAGATTCTAGAGTAAATACTGAATCATAGTCGCATCCAGTTTTCTGAAGGAATGAGTCAATTCGATCTCTTGCGTATTCATGTTTTCTGAAATAATATTACAGTATCTTGAATCAAACTTCATAGTAAGAGGACATGGGAAACTGACGTCCACATAAATGTCTACCAATCCCTTTGTAATTCCTACATGTAACAAATGGCAACTGCTCCATTGATCCTTTTTTTATATATTATTGCAAGGTGTTTTGTCGCTCTTTTCAAAGTTCTAGTTTTACTTTCGAATGTTAAAAAATTAAACCTACGAGCAAAATTTAACTAGCAAACAAAAGAGCGACGCTTGTGGGAAGTAATATCAGGTAATAGGATGTGAGCCTATAGTGATGCTTGTCATCAACATGTAAGAGTTAAATAACTTGGATCAACTCAATGTATAGTATCCATTTGTTTGTCATCAACCTTGCGACGCGGGTGCAGTGATCTCAAGAGAAAAAAGAACTTGTTATGGAATTAGGGATTAAATTTTTATGAGTCTAATAAAAGAAAAGGAATTACTACTAATTTAAATTAAAATAGTGAAATCAAGCATTAAATAAAAAGATCTACATTTTAAAATATAAATTTGAAGATTAATTATATATAAAGAAAGTATTAACACCTTGTAATACTCTTTTGATATGAAATTCATCTCTTGTCACTTTTATTAGCCTAGATTATGCATTTTGTTTGCTATGTTATTCTTAGGATATCTCAATTTTTTAAGAGTTTTGGAGAATTTTTTGAGATTAAGAATAAATTAAAATTTAAAATTTTGATAATTAATAGTACAGATAATTCTTCTCTTCTCAAAGCAATATTTATTATTCTTAAGATATTTGAAAAAAACTTTTAAATTTTTAAATTTTTTTTTGATTAATCCATCATTAAATAATCCTCTTAAAAATTGAAGCTCCAAAGAACTTTGGAATGAAAATTTAATCTTTGGAAACTTCAAGATTACTTAATGGTGTGAATCTCGCCTTCTTAACGTGGTGTCCAAATTCCTTCAAGATAGTAAAAAAATTATTGAATTTTCAAATAATTTTTTGATTAATCTATCTTAAAATAATTCTCTTGATTAAAAAAAAGATTTTACTAAATTTTAGATTGAATATTAAATTTTTGAAAATTTAAAGATCAATTAATGGTGCAAACTCCATCTTCTTGATGCGATATTTAAATTAAAATTATTATCTTTGAGATAGTTAAAAAATAATTAAATTTTTAATTAATTTCTTAATTAATCATCTTTAGATAATTTTTTTGAAGAAAATAAAATTTTTATAAATTTTAATGTTGAAATTTAAATTTTAAAAATTTGAAGGGTGAAATAAAAAATTTTAAGAGTTAAGTGAACTAATAAGATTTTTCCTAAATTTTTCTGGAACCCTTTTTATGTTTTTATGAAGTTTAAATTTATTTTTGCTTAACTCTTATTTTACTTTTAGTTTTAAATTTATTCACCTCTTTTTATTTACATTGAAATTGTTATAAAAGTTTGAAATTTGAAAGAGGATATAAAATCCCAATATTATTTTATCTTTGTTTAAAATAAATTTGTTTTATTTTTATTTTAAAAAAAAAGTATTTCTCCCATCTTAAATATTTCCCCGTCTGCTCCCAAACCACCCCCACCCCCCGGGGCCCCCAAAAAACAAAAAATGCCCTCGTCTCACAACCCACTGGCCCCACCTCATCTTTTATTGAACAACCCTTTAAAAACTCATCAAACATATCACCCATTTTCTCCCCATAATCCCGTTACCGCCTCTTCAAGTTTTGTCAATTTCAAACACTCCCTCATCTTAACAACCCACCGGCCCCACTTCACCCTTATCATCCCTTAACAACTCTTCAAATTTATCACCCCTTTATCTTATCCTTTTTCACATGCTGCCGCCTCCATCAATTCACCGCCTAACGTGTCAACCTCATCCCATGCAATTTTGGATCATCACATATCCCACCAACATGCGTCTCACCCCCCATCTACTCGTTCCCACCACATGATTACCGATAATGACCGGGAACCTCAAGCCAAAAGCTCTTCCTTCGTTCTTTTCTCACACATCTCTGAACCCAAAAGCTTTAAACACACGGGTACAATGCCGTGAAAGAGGAATATCCAGCCTTGTTCCAGAATAAACATAGACTTTGCTGCCTGCTCCTTCCCATGCAAATGTTGCTGGTTCAAAATAGGCCTTTCGGGTCAAGATATATGCTGATGGGGTACTAACCGCTATAAAGTTTGTTTAGTCGCTCAAGGATACTCAGCAACATGGGGTGGACAGTGACCAGACATACGCCCAGTCCTCACGCGGGTCCTTTCTGGGGGTTGGCTGATCCACCGACTTGATGTGAAAAATGCTTTCCTCTATGACCATCTAAATGAAATAGTTTACATGCGACGGCCCCATGGCTTAAAGATTCTGATCATCTTGACTATGTGTGCAAATTGCACAAAGTGCTTTACAGTACATTCGTTTTGCTTATTATCTTTTGCAGCTTGGTTTTTAGTCAAGTAAGTTTGATACCTCTATGTTTGTGTTTAAATGTGGAAATGAAATGGCTGTTCTATTGATGACATCCTACTCACGGCTTCCCCCATCATTTTCTTCACCTTCTCCAAAGGAATTAGCCATGAAGGACCTTGGTCGTCTTCATTACTTCTTGGTGTGTAGGTTGACTACAATAACGATGACTTTTTTCTGCATCAGTCTCATTATGTCCATGATCTTCTTTAGAGCTTTAGCAAACAGATCTCAGTTCAATGGAAGCATACTCTGACTCAGATCGGGGTGGCTGTTCTGGTTTCTTCCTTGGCAGGAGTGCGAAGAAGTTGTTTCAAGGTCTTCTGCAGAAGCTGAATATTAAGCCAAGTGTTCTTCAAGATCTGCACATCCCCCTCGCAGCATCTACACTGTCAGCCACTTACATGGCACATACTCACGTTAGCTGCGGCAGTGTCTGAGTGTCTCCATTCACACATCCCCACTCAACACCAACTTGCTGACGTGTTCCTCCAAAGTTCATTAACTTTCGGTCCAATTTGGACGTTCTGCCACAGCCCGCGGATGGTAACATAATGTATATTTGTATTTTAAATTTGTACTTCGAATTTTACATTTTTGTTAGCTGATGTATAGGTTTTTATCCTCTCTAGAAGCGTCCCTATATATTCCTATATATACTGTAAGCATTACTTTTGTCAATAACACATACAATCATTTATTCCTTCACCATTCACAGAAAGGTACTTGATCTGCTTTGGTTCTATTGGGAAATTTCCAAGTCAACCCATTGCAGGAAACTACGGAAATTCTGCAGTACACTCTGCCCTTCCCATCCCAAACGGGTAGATCCCTGCAATTCCTTATTCTTCTAAGTAATCTTGTTAAATTGAGTTTAATTTATTGTTAGAGACAGATTTGTGATAATGATCTGGCTGCTGAGTAATTTGAACTCCTTTGTAGTTAATATTAATCAAGAAAAAGAAGTTAAACCATAATGCACCGACAAAAAGAAAGAAATTTTGAAAGAAGCATAACTGTATAAGCCCTCTGTCTGTCTCTCAGTTTCTAAGCTTCACTTGTTTTTTCAATTCAATCTCCCAACTTTGAGATTGATAATTTTCATTTCAGATTCATTTTTTATTAATCAAACTCATATCTTTGACGAAATGGAGAAATTATTGATGTGTTTATTGAATAGGTTTATTCATTCCCGTTGCAAAATGACCAGACAAAATTGGTAACTTATTGCCAAGAACGCGTGAAAATCTGTCTGGGAATGAGTCAATTTAAGACTCAGTACCCATATGAGATGTGAGAAATGAATTACTACTGCCTTTTGCAAGGTTTCAATATGCCAATGATAATCTATCAGTAAATTTGATTTTTGTTTTCATTTTAATTAATCATCATATTGTCAATTTATGTAGATTGGCTTACACAAAAAGCAAATGGAACAAGCATGAGAAACTATACCCAACCTTCTGGTGCATATATGCCATTCACTTTCTTAGAAGATAAGGTTTAGCTTTTCTGACATGTAGGAACTTTACAATATATGAGCATAGTGATTTTAATAATTAATTATTTTAAAAACTTAAGTTATTAGACAGAGACCATAATAATTTTTAGTTTATATTTCTAACATTGATAAGAACTACTGAAAGGACATTGCAGAGCTTATTCTTAAATCATCTGCTTGTATTGTCCAAGGTCGCAAGCCTGGAAAGCCTACTGACCTTTCAAGGATGCGGCAAATTCTCATGAAACTGAAGCACAACACTCTGATCACCTTAATCCATAACCACCAGCACCAGCCCCTCTTAAAAAACTTGAAAGCTGGTAGTTCTGCTGTTGCATCTGGTCCTACCAAGGGTGCAAATCCAGTCACTCGCCCTTTGCACTAGCTGCCGCTTATTACCTGAACACTAGCTGCAGGAGACCGCTAACCTTGGAGTTTTTTTTTTTTTTTAATTCTTTTTTCTTTTGGACCCAAACTTATTGTTAGTTAGTTTCTCCTCCTCAAGCATCTTTATTGATGCATTTTGTGGTGCAAGTCTACTTATATAAAAGAAATTTCCCAATCTGGAGCCTTTTCTTTTTTGCCAGAAACTCAATACAATATTTTTTCTTATAATTAAGATGAGAGGATAACATTGTACTTTTCAAGTCGTTATCTAAGAGGAATTTATATTTTTAAAATAAAATTAAAATTAGGTTTAAATTATTAATTTGAAAACTATACACAGAAAGTATGGCATCATATTATTCATTTCAAAACAGAAAAGTATTACATCATTTTAAGTATAATTTATTCTCAATAGTATTATAATAATGATAATCAATTTTTTTAAGAAATCTGCAACTTTCTCTATTATATTTTGCATGTAATCTTGACCAGTTTGTGGAAAAAAATATTTAAGTTTCTTGTTGAATTTTAAAAGAAATTTGTGTAAATCTCAAAATTAGGAGAGGGTGGACGCAAACTTCTCTGCAAGGTCGCAGATAGATGTAGCCCAATACCCATAACCCAGCTTCCTTTCTTTTTTTTATTTTCATAATTTTTCCCTTTTAATTTAAATAAATTTTCAAATACAAAAGAGTTAAGCCAGTAGCCTACTCTGCTACTCAATATAGTACCTGCCACCAAGCTTGCAGTTTCAGCCAATTTGCCAAGTATATAAACCAACAATGGATAAAAGACTATATGTCATGGTTCCTGATAATTGACCCAACTTGCACCGGATAGGGGACAAATCTCAGCTTGTTTCAAAAAATGAGCATTATCGTTTCAGCATGTAACCCATCTATCTAATATCACAAATACCATCAATTACATAAGGTTAAATCATCACTTGCAATAAACTTTACATCAATAGAAGCATGGTTGGCTCCTTCGTATGCAGATATACTATGGCTGGAACTCTGTCAAGAACGTGGTGCTATTTATACCTCTCAGAAGAGAGCTCGCCAAAGTGTCAACCTCACCTGCCCCGTACACTGACAGGCGATCGACCACCTCTCTCACTGCCAATATCATCATCTACTTCACTGTTATCTAAACAAAGACCATTGTTGTTTACACTCACTTCAGAACTAGCATTACTGCTGGTAGCATGAGGAGAGTCCGAAACACTAACTGTCCGACTACGCTGAGGGGCTGACCGCACACTATACATAGAAGATGCTGGTATATTGGTCATTAACGGCCGTAAATTGCCCGGAATGCTTCTCCTTATATCCTGTTGAAAGAGAAACAAAGATGATTTGAACAAAAATCATACAACTTAATCAGTTAAAATCCATAAATGATAATAGATTAATAAAATGCATAATGAGATTCAAGAAATAAATGAGAAAGTCATGTCCTTTATCTTCGATCAAGAACCAGAATCCATTTAGAGAGGAAATTAGCAAGAACGGTGATTGAAACATAGAAATTAGCAGGAAGTCCAGAGGAGATATATGCCACTCAGTTTTATCTCAAATGGTATAACACAAAAATTAGAATACATAGAAATGCATACCATATGCCTAATAGCCATATCCAGGGATTTCTTTGAGAGTGTTCTTCCAAAACCCGTGCTGTCAGGAGATGAAGATGACTTGCCAGACAGATTACCGTGTGGAGAATTCTTGTCATCCATCCTTGGTGGTGCAAGTTTTCGCATATTAATCACCCTCTCAACCATTTTAGTACCTATTACAACAGGGCTGACATTGTCATTCACTTTGGAGTGCCCACGACTAACTGCAGGCATAGAGCTTCCACTAGGATGAACCATGGCATTGGAGGACCGTCCTCTTGAAGGAGAGCATGATTGCCGTCTAGGTCTTCCACTAGGAGCAGGCTCAACAGATGAGGACCGGGAAGTGGGTGCTCCAGGCCTGCCCCTAGTTGCTGACAATGGTCTTTCAGGTAGCGTTGTCCTCAGATTGGGCGGAGCATCAAGTGAAAAGCCAGGCATCTCAGATGGCTTCCATGGTCTTGATCTCACTGTTGGTGAAGTGCCACGTGATGGCACAGGCTGCCTCAATGTCACAGGCACTGGCTGCCTTGATGTCACAGGAACAGGTTTGGAAACTGAAGGAGAAGTCTTAACTGAAGGACCAGATATATTGGGTGCACTTGATGGTGTTGATGGTCGCCGAGTTGGAGTAGATGCCCTTGATGTTGACCTGGATGGTGGTAATGTAGGTCTGGTAGTTGGTGTTGCAGATCTTGCAGTAGATCTTGAAGGTGTCGTGGATCTTGATGGAATTGTGGGTCTAGCTGCAGGGACCATCTTACTAGCAGAAACTGAAGATTTAGTGGCAGAGGCTGTAGTTTTAGCAGCAGAAGCCACAGGCTTGGTTGCAGAAACTGTGGTCTTTGTTGCAGCTACTGTGGTCCTACTTGATGATAAGGTTGCTCGAGAAGTAGGTGTTGAAGGCCTTGATGATTTTGAAGCTGTGATCAATGTAGGACGTCCAGTGGGAGTTGCAGGTCTTGATCCTGGCCCCCCTGATGATGAGGGCCTCCGAGTTCCACCACTTGAATTGCTCAACACAGGGGAGGAAGCCAATTGTTTAGATGCTAAGTTGCTCCTTCCAGCAGGTTCTGAATGAGTTGCCAACTATAAACACAAGGATGCAATTTAAGAATATTATCATAAGCATATAATTTTACTGTTATCATTCTTAGGACCTATATTTTAACTACCAACAGGTTAAGACTTTGAATATCTTGGATAAATGCACAGCAACATCTTTCTAACTACCAAAACTACAAACAACAAATTTACTCTAATACCTATGAATATGAATACATACTTTATCAATCTTGATACTTAAAAGCAAGGGTCCTTTATACACAAATAAATCAATTAAAGTATAAAACGGCATGTCTGTAAAATACGGAATAAGATGAAAAACTAATTTCACCGAGTCCAAGGGTGTCAATTTTTTTAGGGACTTGGTATGCAAACTCATAAATTACCGACTTGGCATCAGTAACTGAAGATATGAAATATAAGTTGACTGACACATCAGTCAAATAAATTTAGAAGAACAATATTACTAAGAAAAAGTTTCCTCAAAACCAAGAATTAAGAAGCAACAGTTAATTCATTAGCAAATTCAAACCAGATGCAAAATAAATTACACCTGCCAATTACTACAAATAGATTTGAAATGGCCCAAAACCTTCAATAAAGTGCTTACTCTAGATTTTAGAGCTGTGGGACGTGTTATTTGAGCACCAAGCTGACTCATAACTGTCTTTTGTGATTCCATCTCCAAAGAAGGGAAAAGAGGAGTTCCAGGAGGAGTTAGAAGCCTGAAAAGAAAAATAATTATGACACACCATTTTGAAGCCTGAAAAAGGAAATAACTATGCTAAGCACCATACTTGACAAATAATCATTTACACTGCCTGACGCTAGTGATTTCAAAGGAAAGGAAAAAAGATTTATAAAGTAGCCAGATTTATCAATATTTTTCCTATCATTTGCCTCCAAAGCATCCAATATGTTTGTCTTTTACATGGCATAGTTCAATATTTTGACCAGGCATTTAAAAATTAATTAACATTAACAGTATTTTACAAGCTCCAGTTCCAGATGCTTTGAGCATCAGAAGTTCTTAATGATACTTAAGAATGTGGCTACATGTTTACAGTGAGGGATGCTAGACTATACAAAATGCGTCACTGTACCCTAGTGCCCTAGTTATAAAAAAGGAATACAAATCATAGAGAAGGATTTGAACAAATTTGAATATATTGCGACAAAAGTGACACATCTTTAGTCATTGTCACATGAATGTAATGAAAAAAATTCTTGCCACCATTAAATTACTGGGAATTCAGAATTCTTCAAGCCAACTGTCTGTGTCATTCATCAGGTGTCATAGACAAGAGACTCCCTAAGAATACAAAGAACCAAAACTATTGTCCATTTAAAGAATTAGCATTTCATATCACATTTGACGACAAGAATATGCTACACCCCTGACCCTCAATATTTAGAATTTTTCATTGGATCAGAGTTTAATTTTCTTAAATGAAATGAAACTCAGGTAATAAATGCTGCTGACAAAGTACATCGATTTAGGAAACTTTGTAGTCATAATAGATGAATTTATATTTGTTGTCAAAAAACTCAAGCACATAACCATATTTCTCTAGATTAAGCTTTCCTTTTACTTCAAATTACAATAATAGAGGGAATAAGATCTTATCAAAAGGAACCACTAAACTAAATTTATTCACTTGGATAATCACAAGGTTCTGATGATCCAATCACATTTCCAAAGGCTCTTTCAACCAATTGGGAAGGAAGAGAATGACAGTTAAGGATGGCTAGCTAAAAATTTCATTGGAGTAAGAATGCCTATGTAGTTGTAACATCATAACGAGTAGTTATTCAATTGGAAACAATGTGCTCAGTCCATTATAAAATGTAATTATGACCATATCAGTCTAACTTACAGGAAAACATCCCTCCCACAAAATGGGAGGGACAAATTCCTCACCAAGTCCCCTTAGGACTGTTAAAATTTTGAGTCCCACAATTCAGTCTATGGGACTTAGTGAATTCAATAGTTTAGATTCTTTTAAGTAAGTTCAATAGTTTAGATTCTTTTAAGTAAGCATATAGTAAGATTCAATTAGTGAGAATAGTGAAACTGAACTTATAAGTCATCCTTAACAGATTCTTTATTCCAAACCTTCAACTTTTATCATTTTTATCTTAAAGAACTAACCATCTTCTGCAAGCCCAAAACTTTGTTAACTAATCTAGCCAGTCTTCTGATTTTTTAAAGGCCTATTGCGTATGAATTTACAATGACATTTATATCGGGCCATGATCCATAACAATTTCTGCATTTCTTTTGACAATTACTCAGTTTAATTTCAAGTTACTACTTGCTTTAAGCCTTTAGATAACACTAAGAATGACATTGCAATCATTGGGAAAACAGTACCAATCCATGGAATTAATGAATGCTAACAATAAGACTAACAGGAAGATTGAAAAAGATATCCATAACAAGGAGCTCCATATGGATAGTCAAGACAGCATGATGGCCATGAGCAATGCTTTGCTTCATATAACAACAACCTCTACTTAGAGGCCTCAAGAACTCAACAAATATTTGCCACTATGAACTGAAAAATATATACTCAGAATTTCATCATCATACTAATTATTGCAAACAAAATGGTTAGGATTATGAAGCAAATGGATGGAATAAGTACTAGATAGGTAGTACATTACCAGTCATAGTCATTCTTATCATTGTCCGAATTGAGAAAATCATCAGCACCAGTCTTACGCGCAGGCGCTGGCGTAGAAGCTGAAATGTTAAATAAGGGAGAAGTGCCCGGATTTAAGCCTGCAATAGGAAAAATGCCAGATAACAAAGAGAAATCCAATAAGGCACCATAGACTACAATACTAAACTGTCTAAACAACACCAAACATTTTGCACTGTATAAACCACTTAACCACGAAAGAGAATAACGGCAAATTAAAAAAAGCAGGTTCCCATACTAGTCTCAGTGCAAAGAAATGAATCTTAATCTTCAAGATAAAAGAAAAACTTTTGAACATATTTTATACCTAATGGTGAATCGAACTCCTCCGAGTTCTGCAGCAGCAGATCATTCCGTTCCTTCTCGCGCTTTTTCATCTCGAGGAATAATGCAAGCTCCTCGTCCTTCTCCATCATGACCGAGGACCTCAAACTCGCCAGTTGCTGCTGCCTGTGCTTGAAAGCCGCTTGCATTTGAGATTCCTGAGCCCTGAAACTGCGATTCATCCCCAGAATCCAAAGTCCACCGGCTCCAGAATGGTATAATAATTACAATTCGAATAAAGCAAATAAGATAAAAGCCCAAAGCCCCACCAAAAGAACCTAACTTAGTTTCTTGTTCACCCCACCAACCAACAACCGCAGCTTTCTACACCAAATGCACCGTCACCGCTCCATCAACTCCCCCAAACTCAAATAAACACGACAATTAGATCTAAAAGCGAGCTTCACCCTGCCGCAAATTTCGAAGTAACAAATTAACAAACAGCCACTTAGCATTCCCCGGTATCAAGTTCAAATCGACGCAACGTGTGAAAACTGAATCTAGCTCAAAGTTCAAATCTTGTGGACAAACGGAAACGATCTCAGCTCAAAACAAACGCCGTTGTCACAGAAACAAACAAAAAGCCAGAGTGGAAAAAGATGGGGCGTTAGCAAGGAGTCCAGCCTTGCACAGACCGCCATTGTCGTGTCGCGAAGCTCAAAACTGGGTCCGGGATGAGAGCGAGAGATCGGAAACGGTGGAGTTCACGGTGGAGAAAGGGACCGAGAGAATGGCATTGGGTCGTAAAATAAGAGATGCTTCGAGTCCGAAATGGGGAACACGGAGGGAGAGACGCCGTACAGCTGTCGTTGTTTCCCTCACTTGAAGTCTACGTTTCAAGGCTCAGCTCATGGGTGGGTAAATAATCACGATAATACCCTCTTTTTAAATTCCTCTTTTTGAATTTTGTGATGGTGACTTTGCAGCCATGCACCTAAACTTTGCCTAATCTATTGTCTGTGCCCATTCCTCCTCAAGTTTTCACCCTCCAATGGTTTGGATCCATTTAGGTAACATAATTCATTCATTTGGTAAGCTAGGGTCCTTTTGGAGAAAAGATGTTATTACATTCTTACAGTTACATGATCGTTACGTTTAAGATAAAATAAAGAGTAAAATAATATTTTTTATTTTTTATTTTATTTTAATAAAAAGTAAAATAAAAAAAGATGTAATAAAAATATTTTTTAAAAAAATATAAAAATATTATAGCTCATCTTTTTAAATTATTTTTATAAAAAATATCAATCTTATGACTAAAAAACTTTTTTTAGAAATAAATTTTTAAAAAAATTTACTTTTTAATTTTTTAAAATAATTTTATTTTTTAAAAAATTATTTTTGTCAAAATCATTTTTAAAACTTTTACTAAAAAATTAATTCAAAGATCCCCCTAGTGCAATGATGAAAACATGTTCACGGTTCAAGGAACCAAATTCAACTCATTTCAAAGGTTATGAGACAAAATATATAGTTTAATAATCCAAAGGAAAACATAGATGTTTGTGCCAATCTACTATGAGACAAAAAAAAATGCATGTGCACCAATAGACAATAATGCTTGAAAGTTGAGATAAGAGAATAATAAAACAAGAGGATAACAGGACCCAAAAAAATTTAAATATATTGATCAAGAGAAATAATTTTTAATGTTAAAAATTTGTCTTTATTTTTATAAATTAAATTTTATAAAAAATATTTTAAAAATTTATATTTATTAAATTTTATAAATTAAATTTTTAAATCTTTTATTTTAATATAAACAAATAAAAAAACATTTCTAGTTATGAAATAGGATTTGAGATAGATATGTTTGAAAACAACTTTCACTTGTGCTAAAAGTAATGTACATAGAGGCACAGAATTACGTAATCATTGAGGTGTACATATTTGGTATTTCAAATTAAATAATGTTATATTTTTATTTTTATTTTTTTTATTTATATTTATATTTTATTTTTTTAAATTTTTTAAATTTCATCTTAAATCACATCACAAACGTTGACTTGTGAGAATATCATCATACCTTTTAGATTTGAGAATTGCATAGTGATATTTATTTTTTATATTAAAATAAGTATTAAAAAATGTAAAATACAGTTATAGGTCAAAATCAGAAAGGTTGAAGTTATCAAATTTTGTGCACTTTAATTATTAGCTAATGAAACAGATCTAACTTAGAAGACGCTTGTCTTGTAAGTTATAACCACAGGAAAGTGTTGAGTTTGTCGCCCCAAAAAACAAAGGTCCAAGAATTTGCCCAATTTTCAGTTGCAGAATAATAAAAGCAAGAGCAAAATGTTACACTTTCCCTACTTGTCTTCCTCTCCGTATTGTTATTCAAAATACATACATACGTATGTACATATACCTATATATAAGGGTTTACACGAACTAAGTTAAAGAAAAACATCAATTAAATTGAAGAAAATCAAGTTTAAAATTTGTAAATTAAGTTTGGGATGGTTGGGTTTGTAGATTTTTATATGTGTGTCTATTGATTAGTATGAGTTCGGTTCAACTTTGACATAGAAACATATCTTATTATCAACCATGGGGATAATAGATTGAATTTGATTAACTTCAATTCGAATTAGATTAAGGTGATTTGTACCCTATAATTACATATTACATATATTTATTATTTTAAAATTGAAAGATATTTTGATAACTAAAGCTGTTAATTATAAAATAGAAAAAAATTTAGAATCTACAAATTAGATTTGAACATTTAATATTCAAATATTTTTTTTGAATGCTAGTGAGAATTAGAATCTTATTTCTTTTTTATAATTCAATGGAAATTAAAAATGACTTACTAATATACATTTTATTTATTGTCTAACCTTAAAAATTAGGATTTCCACATTTATAATTAGTTACCACTATCTTTTTATTACTCACATTATTACTATTTGTTATTAATATCACTATTATCATTATTTTTGTTATATTTATTATTATTATTGTCGTCATTATTATTGTCATTGTTTAATATTATTATTATTATCATTAGCACTATAATTATCATTATGATCATTATTATCATTGTTACTATTATTATTATCATTACTATAATTGTCACTATAATCATTATTGTCATTATATAACTATTTTTACTATGCCATTGCCACCACCACTAATAAAATCACTATTATTTATCATTGAATTAATACCATTTACCTTTTTCTTTTACTTTCCCAAATTTTATATCTTATCTTCTCACAAAATCTAAACACCAGATTAATAATTCTAACCTAATTCTAATTCATATATAATTAAAATTAAAATTAAAATTTTAAATCTCAATTTCAATTCTAAGAAACAAGGATCCTATGTGTATTTAAACAAAGATTCCACATCCCAGCTCTAGCTATTTCCCACTTTCCCTTCCCCCACTCCTCTCTCCCCTCTTCTCCAGATTATTTAGAACTAAAACTGTAACCAAAAGAATTTAGGGTACTATTAGTTATGAAATTTATTTCTATTATATTTTATTCCGCTCTTTTTTGGGTGAAAATTTTATTCTGCTTATTTTATGTAGTTTAATCTCCTTTATTTATAAAAATTACCTTATTTTTTTATAATTTTAATACATTCTTGAGTCGCTGCATGATTAACTAATATTATAATATACATCCTAAAGTATGCTTTTGTGTCTGTTTCAATTGATATGTTTTGCCTAATATTTTATAAATTAAAAGATTTAATTTGCTATAAAGTACAGGATCTTTGAATTTAAAGTATCAAATGAAGTATTATCAATATTTTCTGTAAATTCTTATTTGAATGATAATATAAAGACAACTTAGGAAACTTAACTTTTACTTTTAAAACATAGATTTAGAGATTGCTTAAAATTAAAAAAGAATGAGAGACATAAAATAAAATGAATCAAAATATATAATAAGCTTGTACTTTTTTATAAACTTTTTTTTGGTACATACTTTTTTATAAACTTGGACTCTTAGTTATATTCTAACAAATAATATAGCATGTTTGAATTTTGACATTCCTACATTTTTAGAGAGATCCTTTTGTATAAAGTAAATCACACCATTTCACTTTTTACCTCTCTTTTATACATAACTTAGACATTCCTCAAAAAACACGTAGGCAGAGCATCTTCCTTATGTTTTACAAAAGTTTTAGATGCCAACATACAGCAAGATAAACTGTTCAAATAATTTTTTTTAAGAGTTATAACTTGTCACCAAGAATTAAGCATGTGAGCTTTTAATTAACTTATTACCAAGAATGAAGCATGTGAACTTTTAATTAATAAAGAAAAGATACAGACGTGTCATTTCGCGGCAAAACCTCCCATACCCTCTGGAGTCTGAGCCAACTTTGAGCGGAATTGGAAACGGCAGGGAGGATGAGGAACGAGGCTAGCCGCTAGCAGCAGCAGAAGTAACACCCGAGGGGACAGCGTTGTGGTAGATTGGGAAGGATTCCACGCTCTTGCGGTTATTGTCGATCCCCTTGTTACGCTCACATCTCACACCGTCTCTTTCTTCCATTTTTTATTTTTTAATATTTTTCCTCTTTAAATTTGTTGCCAGCTTCTTTCTTCGTCATATCCGTTGCTAAATTATTGTTTTTACCCTTTTTTTTAATTCTTAATTGGATTTGGTACGCTTTTCGATTGGTATGCTCATTCAAAATATGTTTGATAATTGATTTAAAAGTTCTTATCTTAGACTTTAATTGCTTGTGGGATCTGTATTTTATATGTTTCAATGATTATCTGGTGAGCTTCCGAATTCACGTATGTTAGTGGGTTAAAGGTATTTATGAGCTCAGACTGTCATTGCTATTGCTTCGCTTTGTACAGTGGTTGGTGTTCAAAGAATTGTCTTTGTAGCTGCATTGTGGATTTAGTCTTCACATACATATTTGTGTCTGCTAGTGCACATCTGCGTGCTAGAGTGAATGAGTGATGCACAAATTGTGTTTGATCTGGACATATTGAGCTATCTATGAAGCTAGGAAGAACGCACACATTGTTAATGTCTTCGTGGTGTTTCATTTCCGTTTTGGAAAGTCATAGCATTATATTCATAAAAAAGAAGACTAAGTATTGTTTTCTTTTCTGGCCTTCTTCTCATTCTACAACTTTCCCACTTTGTTTGAAATCCATAAATGTTATGTATTAACTATTCTAAGTTGTTATTTTTCTTTAGTTTTTCTTTGCCATAGTTTTGTGGGCACAGAGCCTTACAGTTGATGACTACCAAGGTTGGTGCAGTTGGCGTCTTACATCTTGCTGTAGATACCTTTTTTAGTTCTTTTACAAACAAACATGTAAAAGGACCTCCATTTGTACTTGATAATCATTACAGTTCCCAATCATTCATTGATGCAGTTTATAATGTCAGGTAGTAGTGTAACAAAGAAAATCTCAAGGCTTAGTTGATCTTCTTCTCCTCATATCCTGGAAATCTGATTGGGGTGTCATGTAGTGTAGCCGTGCGAAGTGGTTTGGAACTTTATGTTGCCTTTACATATTCTCTATTACAAATCAAGATTGATGCATTTATGTTGAATATTTGCCTCTAGCACTGATTCAAATTTGTGATGCTCTTAATTTCAGTAATTAAAGTGTCTACATCAGCTGCTTGACAGTGCACAATGTTCCAAATTTGCTTCTTGGACTTTTTCATTCAGCTGATACGTTAAAAAAATTAAAGGACATGAATTTATTTAGTTCTCTGAATTGATATGCTGTAGTTAACTTTATTTGGGTTAATCAAATTGCATTTTATTATCTTTTGGTAGATCTTCTTGATCGAGGTTGGAGAAGATCTGGTTGTTTCCTTTATAAACTAGAGATGGAAAAGACATGCTGCCCTTCTTATACAATTCGCTTGAAAGCAAGTGACTTTGTTCCTTCTAAAGAGCAACTTCGTGTATATAGACAAATGAAAAGGTATTCTTGTTTCATATCATACAACTTGCACTGCAGATTTTCAAGGTTAACATTGAGATTATTTTCTTTTTTTTTTTTTGTAACTTTATTTGAAAAGTACAAATACTTGTACATTATAAAGCATTTTTTATGGACATTACACTATCATAGGCTAGCCTATTAGACCATTGGTTTGAAGCTCAACTATGAATTACTAACAGATGCTATTTCTCTCTTTCCTTTTCCATTTTGAATTCAATGAGGTTGAGTACACTGGATATTCTCAATATGACTGTATGAGCAATTTACTTCTTTTAGTATTTCCATCCTGCAAACATGTTGTGGTGCTTCTAATTCTTTTAAATTTTGCACTAATAGTTTTTGTGCTTAGGTTTTTGGATGGCACTTTCGATGATAAAAAAGTTGATGCCTTGGAGGACCCAAACGCCTCTAAGGAATGCAAAAGCTCTGCGAATCATGAATTCTTGAGCCCCACATTGGAGGAATGCCAATCTGCTGGCAATGAAGAGCAAAATGATGTTTAAAAAACTTGCACTATTTATCAGATCAAATTGATAATGTAGTCCATATATTGACTGAGACTGGGGAACTTCTCTCTGGGATTCAATTACCAAAAGCTTCCGTTAAAAAAGTTTCACAGGGAAAAAGAAAAGTACTCATTAATGGATCAGAAGATCTCTTATATAGTAGCAATATAGCCTTCCCAATTGCAGCCTCTATGAGGCAGGCACAACTAGGTGACAATGACATCCATCAGTCAACAATATCAAAAGATTATGCAGACAGAAGTGGATCATCTCCTAAAGCCATTGGAGAAAAGCTGGCAACATCTCTAGATCAGGTGGTCAAAAACTCAGGTCTGTCTATCAGAGCTTGCAATGGACATATCAATTTCTATTCTTCCAGGAAGCGAGCTTCCTCTAGTGGAAGTAATCAATATACTGCAGTTCCTAAAAACAGGATGAAACTTGGGAATGGAGGAAATTTATTGAGAAGCTCTCAACGTTGTCAAGTGAAAAGGCACACGCTTGAGATTCGCTTGAAAAGATCCAGTTTTAATCCAGAAGAATTTGCCTTGTATAGACAATATCAACTCCAGGTACATAATGATAAACCAGACCATGTCACAGAGCATTTATATCATAAATTTCTAGTTGATACTCCACTGTTGTATGTTCCTCCAACTGGTGATGGCATAGTTCCTCTTTGTGGTTTTGGCTCTTTCCAACAGCAGTATGTAGTAGATGACCAGTTAGTGGCAGTTGGAGTTATAGATATACTTCCAAGCTGTTTGTCAAGTAAATATTTGTTTTGGGATCCAGACTTTTCCTTTTTATCACTGGGCAAGTATTCGGCACTTAAAGAAACAGGTTGGGTGAAAGAAAATCAAGTTCATTGTCCTAGTCTTCAGTACTATTATCTTGGCTACCATATTCACTCTTGCCCAAAGATGAGATACAAAGCAGCATATCACCCATCAGAGCTTCTATGTCCTCTTCGTTATCGGTAAAGTTATTCCATTCCAACTGTCTAATAGACCTGCTTTATTACGGTTGAGTTCTAAATTCTCCCTTTGCCTCACTTTGGATAACAACTTATTTTAAATCTGCATCCTTTGGAATTTGATCACAAATTCTATTAATTCTTAACTGTAGATAATATGAAATGATCAAAATGTACCCCCATGGTCTCGCAGCCTTCAAATATGCAACAGAGATCATTACCTACTTTTTGGTGGATTTTAAAGAACTTTTTCCCAGCCACCTTTACTGTATTTAGATGAGGCTGATGAGGAATTAATGATTTTCACGTGGGTTCCATTTGATGTGGCGAAGCCTTTGCTTGACGGAAATCCATATGCTGTCTTATCAGATTCTTCCGTTGTATAAAAATGGAGAGTCATCCATGCCTCAAGTTACTGAAGATCTCATGGAAAGGCAGCCTGATGACATTGGCCAAGAAGATGCAAATGATGTTCCAATGGATGAAGATGAAGAAATGACCAAGTCTGAATTGGAAAGCACTGATGATGACCCTGGCCCAGAACTTCATATGGTGAAACAGAGGACGACAACATCAGTAAAATTTTACTAGGATTAAATGGATCTCGTTTTGGACTTAAGGTATGACCACTGTAGTCTCAAGTCCATAATTACTCTGATTGCTTCCCTCTATATCTGTTGCCGAAGTGTCCTCAAAAGAATTAAACATGAAAAAACTGAACAAATTTGGTAATTCCTAACTTTCTCTGTTCATTTGTTGGTCACAGGTGCTTTACTTAGGTTTCAATGTATTAGTTAATGTCTTCCAAACTTATGAATCTCACTTATGATGTCTATTTACGAACTAAGACTGCTTTAGTTCAAGCAATTTCCGAAATAAGACTGCTTTAGTTCAAATAATTGTGACAGGAAACGATTTGTTTAGTTAGGCCTATATGTTTAACTACTGCATGGTATACCCTTTTTTTCCAATTTCATATTGTCTAAATTTTTAACTTTGCATACCACTTTTTTCATGTTTGAAGGATCTGCCAAGCGCCTTTGGTTGACGGATTTACCTGGAATCCCAGTTGCAGAGATACATGAGGGTTGTGGGTCCTGAGTTATCCGAACGAATGGTCTATTCACTCGAATGAGTTTTATGTTGTCACAGGAATTAATAAAATTCTACATACATGCAATCCGCAGTTGAATCTGAAATTAATGCTGGGTTTTCTCTCGGGAATGATATAAGCCTAAAAATGAGCAACTGAGGGAGGTTTCCATTTTTGGGTCACGGATTGTTGTATTTAATGTCTTGTTTGATTTTGTACTATCGCATGCTTTTCAATATATGAGTTGCATTCTTCAATAGTGTATTTTTTTACTGGCATTTGTTGCTTAAAATGAGACATGATAAATGGCAGTTTTCTAAGCCAAAATCAACAGGGTTTGGCTAGCTTGAAAGTACCTGGAAATAAACTAGTTCGACCCTATATCTAGTCCCGCCAAGGTGGGTGGGCCGGAGCAGTGGCTTGCTATTAATTGAGACGGGACAACCTAATTTGTATAACCGCATGCTAAAAAAACTTAACTTGCCTTCTCCCATGACAAGTTGACGAGTTACACAGTTCAACTTGTTAATACAAAGAAATATTTAAAATATATAAAGAATAATTATAAATATAAATATAAATTTTAATATAATAAAATTATTATATTCTAAATAGTAACTATAAATAGAAATTTTAAATATTTTATAAATAATATAATTATAAATTATATAATTCTTAATTAATAAATTAAGTATGTATAATAATTATAAAAATGAAATTGACTTAGTTATTTAATTTTAAATATAGTGATTATTAGTTTAATAATAAATAATAATTAATATTTTGATAATTTAAATTCTTTTAATTATATTATTTTAACATAAATTTTATAATAAAAATAATAATAAATTAAAAATTTTGAATTTTATTAATTTTAAAACTACAGGTCAAGAGCTCACAAGCCGGCAAGTCGGCCTGGCTTGCACCCGCCTAACCCCCGGGCATGCATAGTTTTGCATCTCATAGACTTTTTGAATTTTGGTTCTAAGCGTGAACAATGTCATTTTTTAAATTCTTTTTAATTAAGCCATAATATTTTGTGCACAAATTTGAAAATTAAAAAATGTATAGAAGAATACTTTTTGATAAAAACAAAAGGATAAGAAACAAATAATGTGTATTTAAGTTTTTAGTTTTGTAATTTCACAAAATAAAATTCATAAAAATATCATTAAAAAAATTTAATTTGTGTTCTATACCAAATTGCTTCAGGTAAACGTAGGCCCATTACTACTAGTTACAAGAACACCATAACATCAAGTGATTGTTCTCTTTGTTGTAATGATGTAAATAGGATGTCAAATTGGCTGGTCCACAAGGAGGAGTGAGCCATTTTTTTGTGGGTTAAAAAATATATACTCATTTTATAGGTTAATATATATTTTTACACATAAAATTATGGATTAACCCACCCTATTGTGACCCACAAAATAAATGGGACGAGGTTTTATTTTCATGAACTCAAAAAATATATATATTTGTCCTGTGTTTTATGCAACATGGGACAAGTCAAGCCAGTTTTGACAACTTGTCAAAAAAAAATTTTTAAGTAATATTATAGTTACAACTATTTGTCCCTTAAAATCTCACATAATTTCTACGCACTTAATTACATTTAGATTGGAACAAGACTGAACTACATACAGGCTATACATTCTCAAAAAAGTATATACATACTTTCATGTATTATAGTATTATTTTAGCATCTTAAAAGTCAGACTTGAAGGAGTACCTAAAGTCACACCTTGGACGTTAACCATCTTCAGATGACAAATGTGTTCTTATTATAAAGAGTAGACTACCAATTTTGTTCCTGAAAAATTTTGGCAGGACAAATTTGGTTCCTAAATAATTGACTCAATCAATTTGGTTTAGGAATCAATAGGAATCATTCCAATTTGGACGTTAAGTGTGGTTTTCTAACTTTATTAAATATAACATGGTGATCTAACCCATTAATTACATATGTGGTTTGTTTCCTTACGAGTTAATTATTACTTTAGTTTTTGAAAGATACGTATAAATAATTTAGTCCTTAAAATCTTAAATTATAAAATTTTAAACTCAAATCTTTTAAATTCATAAATCTTAAATTTTAAAAATTAAAACTTGAAATTAAAAATCTCAAACCCTAAAATCATAAATCTAATTTAACACCCAAAATTTTAAAACCTTAAACTTGAAAATCTTAAAACTTAAAATTTTAAATTTTAAATCTCAAACTCAAAATCTTAAACTTTAACCTCAAAACCTAAACTCTAAACCCCAAACCCTAAAATCATAAATTCTAAATTACAAACTCTAAAACCCTAAAATCATAAATTTCAAACCCTAAATCCCAAGGACTAAATTGTTTCCACACATATTTTAAAAAAAAATTTAGATTTTGGGGTAAAAGTTTAATATTTGGGTTTGAGATTTAAAACTTAAAATTATAAGATTTAGGGTATTGGATTTGATTTATAATTTTAGGGTTTTAGAGTTTGAGGGTTTTGAAATTTAGGTTTAAAATTTTAAGATTTAAGATTTTAGGATTTAGAATTGTAGAGTATTACATTTGATTTATGGTTTTAGGGTTTTAGAGTTTAAGTTTATTGAGAGTTTTAGGTAGGGAAGATCACAACCCCGGTAACTAGATTCACTTTGGCCTAAATTGTTTAAAAAAAGCACACAGGTGAGGTTGGGTCAGTTCAACGAGTTGTTTAAGTTTATATATAATTTTATATGGATGTATTCAAGCAATTATGGGTTGGGTTTTTTTAACTTGTAGTAACTCGACCCAACGCAAAGGTAAGATTTTTTTAAAAAATATGCTTAAGATAAAAATTATATTATTTTAAAATTAAACATAATAACCTGACCTAGCTTGTTTGAACAAGTTTTGGTCACCCATTTGAATCAACACAACTCATCATAATCCAAAATTTTCAGTTTTGAAGCTTTACTCGGTCAAAATCAATTTCACCCAAAATTATCATTAGTTATATTTGGTTTAGCATTTTGGACTCAAACCTTACCTGACCCGACCCAACCTGTGCTCAGCTTTAATTTTAGGGTTTTAAAATTTAGGGTTTAGGATTTTAGAGTTTTGGGTATTGGACTTAATTTATGATTTTAAGGTTTTGAGATTTAGAATTTAAAATTTTGAGATTTTAAGATTTGAGAATTTAGGTTTAAGATTTTAAAGATTAAATTATTTCTGCAAATCTTTTAAGGACTAAAATGATAGTTAATTTATAAGGAAAGAGATGCAAGATACTAACGTGGCATTTTAAACGGCCACATATATAATTAATAAGACAAATTATCAATTAATGAATGTCATATCACTTAACAAAGCTCAAAAATCTCACTTAACAGAAGGACTAAATTGAAATGATTCTCACCAATTTTGAAACCAAATTAACTAAGTCAATCATTCAAGAACCAAATTGCTCCAACCAAAATCTTTTAGGAAAAACATTGATTATTTACTCTATTATAAATGAGCATTTATTGCATCTATAGTATAACTTGCATGTCCTTCTAAGCTCACAATGGCATATGGCACATGTCACTTTAGCTATCTTCTTTTGAACTTCATCCAAAGATTATGATCGAGAGATAAGAGACAATCTATTGATTGTATGTGAAGTTTATATATATGTATATCATTACTCATTTTTCAATGGCCATTAGGACTTGCTTCCCACGAACTATTGCTAGTAGGATGATGGATTGTATAAAAGAATGTAGCACCAAATTGATACAAAATGTCCCATTGATTTTTTAATTTCATAATCTAATTTATGAAACTCAATATCATAGTTTAATTTATAAAACTTAATAAACTTAATGATTTAAATTTGTTTAAATGAGTATTAAATAAAATTCAATTTGTAAAAATAGTAAAATTAATTGTATTCAGATGGACTTAAATTGATCTTGGATAACTGTACTAAAGAAGCGTTACATCTGGCTTCATAACTGACAAATTATTTCATTAAGTTACAGAAACTAAGTTAATCAACCAAATAAAGTTTAGTTCACATCTTTTTTTCAGAAGTCATTCATTTCAATGTGTTCACTTCACTTTCTCAAACAGAGAGAGAGGCACTTGGAAGGCATGTTCCACATCTAACTATGAGCCATACCGCTTGCTAAATGACAAGCCCTACTGACGATCAATAATATATGGACGCTGCAGATTGAGAAACAGGACTGATCAACAGTTTGAACATCAGTTTTTTTTACCAGAATCAACAATCAGGTGTATTTAAATTGTGTTATTGACAGAAGCTGAGCAAAATGCTGATTGCAAAATACCCGCATAATCCACTTTCATTGAACAACATAGTGGGTTAAAGAATGCACAATTAGTAATCTGAAGATGACTAAGCATCATCTGCATCACTTCCACCAACGTGTGCTTCATGACTGATCCAATAATGACTTCCATCAGGACCTGACACCTTGTACCTGGCCAATAATAAAACTCATCTACACCATGACATACTTAACGCACAAGATGACTTCATATCAGATTACCAATGCTATCTGAACATTTATACTGACCGTTCAAGTACAAATTTTCCTTCCTTGTACTTCAGGCCTTTTTCATGGGCAGTTTCCTGAAAAATACCATCAATATAACTAAGTGCTACATAAAAGATAGACAAACCATGAATTTTGAAGTAGTGTCTCCCAATCTTACATATTTCCACCCTACAATTGATCCACAACCCACACAGAAAATGTCAGCCACAGTATGCAGCCCTGTCATCATCATTCTCTCCTCTTTTTCTCCAACAGAAACATTCACGCTGTCAAAGAATATAGGAGTTGAACTTTATCTGTCAGCAGAACCAATTGTGAAATATAATGTGGCCAAATCTCTAGGGGTCCAAGAGGCCAAAGTGCAAGAATAACAAAACTAATAAGTTCTGGCTCACACTTTAGCCACACAAGCTGTAAGATCCACAATTCCCTCAATATGTCTGGATGTGTTATGATATATCCACGGTAAAGAAGGTGAATAAGACTAACATGAATTATGCATTAATGCAAATTTAATTTCCAAATGAAATGGCAAGCAAGTCTCTATACAGAATGAGTGCATTTTCTGAGGACACATTCACATACAAAGCATGGACAATTATACCAATGTTGCATCGTCAAGCAACTTCGTTGACAAACAAAAGTACAAGTGTAGTTAATCTTTCCTAAAAGGTTATGCAGCACTAAAATTTTCTGACTTCCCCTTTTTCCTCTTATTCTGAATTTGCTTGTATTTACACAGTAATCGTAAGTGGCATGATTTGACATTGCCAAGCTTTATTTTTGCTGGTCTAGGTAGAAGTAGTTCAAAGAATGTTCATTACGTTATCTTAATAATTGCATAATAATAAGGTGCCCAAAATTAAGGATAACTTACACCTTATTGAAGAGATAAGCTTTCCCATGTCTGCAGTGGAAAGACTGAATAAAAAAACACACCCAAAAATTGTAGTCAGAACATTTGCTCTTAAGAATTGTGGATCCCAGCAATGAAAATCACCAAAAAGAAAAATAAGAAACTAAGTTAAGGGAAAGGTTAACATCATCAACATATGTGTTTGAATTTCGAAAGATAGATCTCCTCTTGAACATTAGAGCTAGCCTAGATAAAAAGAACTTAGGTGATCATCCAAATAAACTTTTATGTGCGATTACTCATAATGGAACCCAAAAATGCATTTATGCAACCAAAATGTGTCTAACAAAAACAAAATGAATGCAAAGGCCAAAAATTCAACACTCTTAGGTAAAAATTTGGGAAAGCAACTCCCACTAAGATGACTTCTACTAAATTCTCATAAACATGCAAAAGCTGTCAGATTTGTTGAGTTCCTCAGTTTAGGCTATGAGGCTTAAAAAATTTAATAATTTAGAGTTTTTAAGTGAGCATTTGATAAGATTTAGGTTGTGAGAACAACAAGACTGGTAAAATTTACAGACTATGAAGGAATTGGTAAATCTACTGTAGAAGAACAATAATGTTACTTTTATAGGAGCACTCTTCAGCATGTAAATAGGCAAGGGGGCCTGAAGCTCCCTTAACTAACTGAACATTATTAGCAAATCTTATATTTCTATAAAGTATGAATAAATGGAATTCCCAATGGCATGGCTTTCATGTACCAAACAGAAGGAAAAAAAAAGAGAGCAACGCTTTCCACAGCTGGTCTATAAAATTTGCAAAACAAACCATGTCAAAGTTAAATGTGAATTGTTCTCCCTATGTAAAGGGAACCAGGGACTTATATATTTCTCCCATTGCATTGGTGAAGTAAATATCAGAAAACATTCAATTCAGAGTTTGCAAATCAGAATTTAGATAAGCAATTGTATAAACTTGACTCCTTAAGTTCAATCCGTTCACTACTAGAAATGATAAACAAAAAATTTAGACTCTATCATTGAAACACTAAGAATAAAGACGCCCATGATTTCAAGAGACAAAGCACTTGAAACTACAAAAAACATGATTTTGGAGGCAGGAAGCATTTCTATGCTACTAACTACTAAGGAAACATTAACATAATTACATGCTCTAAACGCATATTAAGATATCACAACATAAGTGAACAGCGCCCTCCCAAGAATAAAAAAAAGAAACAATCATCAAATTTAAAAGTTAGAATAGGAGATGATAACAGATTTGATCAAGTATCAAGTTGGAACTTTGTAAGTATTAAGAATCATCAATTATATGTGATTTATGTGACACCCATATAAAACAGAAGTGCGCAAGTAATTACATTAGCTAATAGATAATCACATTATACAGCACAAATCATCTAAAGATAAATTAACAGCACTTGGACGTAAATCTACCAATTATGTTACAAACCCAGAAAAAATATTAACTCATCAAAGGTTGGTACAAGATCAAACCTTAGAAACGATGTCTTCAAAAAGAGCAAGATGGGTACGACAGTGTTTGCAGCTATAGATCTTCCCCTCGAGATTGACCACAAACAATCTTCCCATGTTCCACTCTCTCGACCCAGAGAAGAAGAACTCTATACAAATTCTATACGACAGCTAAAGATCAAGGATGAAGCTTTTGATAAGGGGCCGCAGTGAGAATCAATAAACGATCCAACTGAAGAGAGATCACGCCAAGATCGAAAGCGATGAATCTGTTCTACGGAAAGAATACGTGAAATATTAGACACGGGCAAGAAGAGGAGGAAGGGAATCGTTGAACATTACCTATCTTTCGGTAAAGGTCGCAGTTGCAAGAAATGTGGACACAGAAGTAATCCCAGTTTATCGCTTGTTCTGTAAAAGCAGAACCCAACAAGACGGTGTATCTCACGATGTATTTTATTCTAGTTTCCTTTCAATCATTTATGCAAAAAAATGGTTGCTTACATAACAAACCTAACACCATCTATGCCGATTTATGTCTTGAACATTGCTCTTAATCCTTCTACGAAATCAAACCATTGGCTGGCGATTAATTTTGCTCAATCAGACATGTTTAAATGATTATGACAGCAACTTGCATATTTTTTAACTTTTCTTGATTTTTTAAATTTAATAAATAAAATTAATTTTTTACTCTTATTATTTTTTTCTTAATTTATTTTCTCTCTCATTTTTTCAGATTCTCTGTCTCCTCAAAATCCTCTGCGGCCCAGAATCCGAATCCAAAAGACTAAAACATTGTATATGCCTGTGTCAGCTGCTGGACTTCTTTGAGGTGGGTGTAATAAATATATATAGGAATTGAGTTCTGCTTGCACAAGAGAGTTTAGGATAGGGAAGAAAAGAGGAACCTGATCAAATATAAAAATTATTCAAATTTTTAAAATAATTAATTTTTTAACATGTTATTAGAATCAATTAAAAGTTTAATTATTATTATTTTTTAAATAAAAATTAAAATTTTAATATAAGATTTAATAAAATTTATGCATTTATCTATAATCTAAAACTAAAGAATAAAAATATAAAATTTTTCTAAAATATAAAAATTATTTTTTTAATTTTATTTAAAATTTAAAATTTTAAAATAATTAATTACTTGTCAAGATCCTTATGTTCCATAATCACAGATAATATATATATATATATATATGCATTTTTTTTCGTAAGTAACACTTACAAAGAAGAGAAAAAATTTTAATTTTTATGATTATGTCAAAGTATAATAAATACAGAAGAAAAAACTACTACTTATCTGGACGGGGTCGATCAGTGATCAAGAAGAAAAAACTACTTTTGTCTTCAATAATGGAGATAGTC
Source organism: Dicorynia guianensis (assembly GCA_037013595.1). NCBI lineage: Eukaryota > Viridiplantae > Streptophyta > Magnoliopsida > Fabales > Fabaceae > Dicorynia > Dicorynia guianensis. The sequence continues at coordinate 12,751,715 of JASUAB010000002.1, read as the reverse complement.
GGGCCTATATCATGGGGCCCATGCCGTGGGGCCTAATTGGCTGAAAGTGATATGCCGGACCAAGCCACGCAAAAACAGTATTCACAATACTGAGAAATTTTATTTAAAGTTTACATAATATTTTTATTATTATTTAATATATTATGTCCCACACATGGATCTTCTCCTCATCCATTAGTGAAAGGTGGTTTTTGCGAACTTTAAGTAAAATTCTTTATAAAAATAATATTACTAAGACAATATGTAACATAATTAAATTAAAAAATGAGGACCTTTTTTTGGTAAATAAAAAAAGAAATAGGAGGCCAAAGTCACGAAGCTAATTACGTTAGCTGGTATTTTTATTAGTAATAAATAGGAAGCCAGTCTCTGACCACAAGTTCTGTCAGTGACATCCTATGGAATTACGGTCTTTCACGATGATAAATGGCTCTTCCAATTTGGCTCTGGCGAGTTCTTTTTCTCTGCAAGGTCATTTAATATAATTATAATGTTATGGCCTTTAAGTATGATTAATAATTTAATAGTGAAGTCCAAGTCCTCAACTAATTACTATCACTTCCACACATTGCTTTTAAATTAGAAAGAGCACTGCTAATTTCACACTTAAATTTTGAGATAAAATTTTTACTCTTTCATCGAAATGTGAAATCTAACCATATATCAACAATTGTAATAAAGGTGTGAAAATTCTATATAAAAGGGTGTGACGCTAGATTTACTGAAAAACACACTAGCCGAATCTTTCAACTACTTTTACTCTAAATAAACTCCTTTTAATGCATTAAGATCTATTATTTTTATTTTTTTAATTTTTTTAATTAATTATTTATTTTTTTAATTCTTATTAAAATATAATTTATAAATTTTATTTTTTAATTTTATATCTATCTTATTTTTTTTCTGCCGTTTAAAAGGCCAAAATCCTTATCTAAAAAGCTTTTCCAAAAGATGCCTAAGACGAAATCAAAAGCATATTCGGGAAATGTTCTTTACAATCATACTCCAAATTAAACTTCCGAAACCTATTTAGATCAAGATAGATTTCATGATTACTTCTTAATTGGAGTACAGGGGGGAGAGTGACGTGGTAGAGGAGAATGAGCTGATTACTGAAGCTTTTTGAGTTTTACTCACTTGTAAAAGTTTATGTCATCACTTGTTAAAGGTGGCAATGAAACTGATGGGGCCCTTTCCAGTGACAGCAGCTTGAATTGCAAATATGAGGAAGGCCACCATGGCTAGACGGGAATGCTTGATCTCTGCCAGCTGAAGCCTGGCCTTCTCTTCAGGGTTACTGGCCAAACCCAGGGGATCAAAGAACTTGCCGCCCGGGTATAATCTTTTCTCTGGGTCAAGTTCTGCATTCCTTTGGAATTCAATGTAGCCTATCAATATCACCTCAATCCAGATCAATGTGGTCAATGAGAATGGCAGGGGAAGCCCAAGGTAAGATGAACCTTCCTCCAGCTCCACCTGAAATTTTCAGTTGTCGAAAGAAAGACAGTTTGCAAGTTAAAAACCCAGTCAAATACTTTGTTAGTACTATTTTTGAAAAAGCTTTACTATTTTTAAACCTTTTTTTTTTCTTTAATTCTCGTAACACAAAAGGACCAATAATTTTGTCGTCAAGATTGGAAATTTTGGTACTACAATTAGTCCATACGGCAAGAATAAAAATCAAATGATACTGTTTGTCTTCATCGTTGTCGTCCATTGAAGTCATAGTCATGTTCAGAACCGTCAGCGATAAATCATACAATTGCGAGTGGATAACAAGAAGACACGCCCAACAAAAAGCTGTACCAGGTATATACCAGTCACATACATACATACATACATACTTGGGGACCATCTACTCATTAGCTTCTTCTCCATATTCATACAGCGACCGATGGCCTTCGAAAACCCAACATCTACCATGCAAATTTTATTATTTCCAGTTTCTGTATTTCAGCTTCTCATTCGGTAAATTGTTAATAAACTTAATTAATAAATATGTCTAAGCAGAGATCACCAACTGTTTGATTATTTGCTTATTTGAAAAGAATGTTGGGTTGTGAAAAGTAATGCATTGTACCTTTCCAGCGTCTTGCCATGCGACCCCTGTGAGAGCCTCAACGGCCAGGGCGCCCAGAGTTCCCAGCATTGCCCACCTTCCATGAATGACCTCGCACTCGCGGAACCTCTGCAACCCGAACACCTCGGTATACGGCTGAAACGGCGTCGGTTTCACCTCTGCGGTCTCGGTTCTGGTGCCGATCACTTCACCGGCCACATTTTTTGCCAGATTCTGGTCTAGAGAGTCCAGATCGAATTGCAGGTACTCGGCAGGTTTTCCCAACCCGAATGGGTCGAACCCGCGGTCTCCGATCATGGTTCCGTCGAGCCATTCGGGCGGTTGGGCACCCGGGAACCAAACGAGTCGATCTCCCTGGGGTTTTGGTTTGACCTCCTTTTTCTTGGGTGGTGGTGGGGCCGGTGCCTTCTTTGTACCGAAATTGAATAAGGCTTGGAATCTGCCGGAGTTTCGAGCGGGGTTGCTGCTGAGACGGGTACCAAAGAAGTATGACGTAGCGGCAGCAGTGGCAATGGGGGCCATGGATGGATTTGGTGGAGCAGTGAGGTGTGACTGGACAGGTAGCGGAGTAGCGCAGAAATATATGTATATTTTAGCATGAAGAATTATGTGATGTGTGTGACTCCGGAGGTTGTTATCTCTGCCTTATCTGCAATGTTGCTCTTGGATGGTTGATAATGGCTGCTTCACCTTATTTTGTGGGGCCACTTTAGAAAAAAATAATGTTTTACATTTTCACATTTCCTGGGTTTGTTTTGATGGTTTATATTTCTGCTGTAAAATGATGTAACGAAAAGTCAAATTATGACAAAGTTGCACTGTTAATGGTTTAGGTTCGTAGAATCTTAGGAAGGGAAGAGTTACAGAAGAAAACCTAAATTACTTTGCCACTTCGTATGCTGCGGAATAGACGAGACAGAATGACTTACAGGCAGAATCAAGTATATCGGTAAAAAAATTTTACCAATAAAAGAACGACTCACAAACACGTGTATCCTGGAGTAGAAGATGCTTCTTCTACTTCTCATCATTCTTCGTACCCTGTTGATTATGTTTACTGAAAGCTTTTTACTATGAGTGATGAAAATTGCTCTGGCTATCTGCTGCTTAAGGTTTGTGAGACAAGGCAACGCCTTCTGACTTTAGACCACGCAGTCGCAGGTATCTATTTATCACTAACGTATCCAGAAGGTGAAAATGGGCAGAATGGGGAAGTGTTAATGCATTAGTCGCTTTCCTCTCATCCAAAAAAAAAGAAAATATATGCATTAGTCGCCTGATATCCTGAATGCTAGAAACTGAGTACATGCATGGATTATGGTATTGCTAAGGGTCTTCTTCGAATATAAATTTATAATACAGATTTCGTGTATATGGCATGGCTGAGTACTAGGGTTGTGCAAAAAAAACTCACCCTGACCCCTCTATACACATTTAAAATCCAACCCTAATCTACAAAAAAAACATCAAACCAGTCAAGTCAACCCGAACTCAACTCCGGCCCATATATATAATCGGTTTCAAACCTTAAATTTACTCAACTCGCCTCATTTTTTACCCCACCCCAGCCTGTGCAAAAGCGAAATTTGCAGAACTTCGTGATTTATACGCAGCAAGGATATAAGTTTAGCAGGAAAATCAAATGAACCTGCTGATTAATGAGCAAAAGGAAAGCAGAACATGTACAGATACCGAGTGTCTTGTGACAAAAATGGGAAATAACAGTATGTTGCTTTCTGCAAAATTTAGTCATTAATTCTTTTGCTTCGTCAATACTAAGTGTTCTTCACAAAATTGAACCAAGGATGTGTGGGGTCCACCCCATGATAAAAGGAAAACAAAGGCAGACAATGTCTGAGCAAGCCGAAAGTGGGAATGAAATTTTTCAACACGTTTTGGCAGAAGCTGAAATTTGTTCCTCTCTCTCCTTGACTTGCAGCCCAAAGTTTTGCCTATAAATAGAAGGCTTCGGCAAGGCAAAAATGAACAAGCAAGTGAGCTGAGGGCAGCGAAAGCAAACAAGCTGTGTGAAGAGCACCCAGCAAAGAGAGAAAAGTAGAGCCGAGAAAAAAGAGTGTTGGCAAGGCAAATAATTAAGCCTTGAGAGAAATAATTTATTTCTCTGAAAGTGTAAGATAAAAGAGAGTCTGAGTAATTCTAATAGAGTGTGGGTGTGGGTATACACCAGAAAATATTGGGTGTCATCTCTAGAGGGTCTCACTGAGTGCCACTATAATTTTAGTATCACTTGAAAGAGAGTAAAGTGTATTGTAAGGATATTTGTAATTATCCTTATTATAGTGGAATATTTTCTCAGTGCTTGTCCCATGGTTTTTCCCTCAATATTGGAGGATTTTCCACGTTAAATATTTGTGTCTCTTGTATTTATTTTTCTGCTTAAATTTTATTATGCATAATTTATTTGCATAGTGGAAAAAAGTAATCCTGAGGTGCTTCCGCTTTTATCAAGCTTCTGATCTATTTTCCCAACAAGTGGTATCAGAGCCTCTAGTTATATTGTTGAAATTTATTTTGCAATTTATATTGGCTGGTTATACCACCTTTGGTCTGGCTAAGCTGCCAAATTTATTTTCTCTGTAATTGGCTAGTTTTACTGCCTGATTTATTTGTTTCACTAATTGCTGGCTTATATCAAATGGAGGTCAATACAAGCAGAATGATTAGTTTGAATGGCACCAACTATCACATATGGAGAGGAAAAATGAAAGATCTCCTTTATGTGAAAAGTTGGCATTTACCAGTGTTTGCTTCAGAAAAGCCTGAATCAAAAACCGATGATCAGTGGGCATTTGAAAATGTCCAGGTATGCAGTTTTATTCGGCAGTGGGTGGATGACAATGTGCTCAACCACATTAATGACGAAACAAATGCCAAGACGTTATAGGAAAAACTTGAATCTCTGTACGCACGAAAGACCGGCAACAACAAGCTCTTCTTGATTAAGAAGATGATAAAGTTACACTATAAGGAAGATAGCTCTATCTCCGATCATTTAAATAAATTTCAAGGAGTCTTACAACAGTTATTTTTTATAGGTGTAAAGTTTGATGATGAGATTCAAGCTCTTTGGCTGCTCGGTACTCTACCAGACTCTTGGGAGACATTTAGAATGTCATTTTGCAACTCTGCTCTTGATGGTGTAGTGACGATGGAACTTGTTAAAAGTGCTGTTTTAAACGAAGAGATGAGAAAAAGATCTCAAGCTTCATCTTCACAGCCTGATATTCTTATCACCGATGATAGGGGGAGAAGCAATAGTAGAGGTCTGATAGGCAGAGACAAAAGTCAGAGCAAATCCAAGCCCAAATCCAAAAATATGGAGTGTCACTATTATGGCAAGTTAGAGCACTTTAAAAGGCAGTGTTTCAAATACAAGAAACACAAGAAAAATGGCAACACTGAGGAAGAGAAGAAAGATCAAGTTGCCACTGCCGAACTGGTCATTGTTTGTGACGAAGAGGTAATTAATTTTGCCTGTCATGAAACAAGTTGGGTCGTGGATAGTGGAGCCTCATTACATGTTACATCAAATAGGGAGCTCTTCTCATCTTATACACCCAGTAATTTTGGGGTGTTAAAGATGGGTAATAATGGTTTCTCAAATGTTGCCGGCATGGGAGATATCCACTTAGAGACCAACAAAGGAGCATGGCTGATTCTCAAGGATGTTAGGCATGTGCTTGATATCCGTTTCAACTTAATTTCAGTAAGAAAGTTAGATGATGAAGGTTATTTCAACACCTTTGGTAATGGGCAATGGAAGCTTACTAAAGGTTCGTTAGTTGTGGCTCGAGGAGAGAAGAGTCCAAGCTTGTATTTAACACAAGCTAAAATTTCAGGTGACTTCATCAACACAATGGATGATGAGAAGACAGCCGAAATGTGGCATAGGAGACTTAGTCACATTAGTGAGAAGGGACTCAATTGTTTGGCCAGGAAAAACCTACTCCCAGGTATAAAGAGCACGAGCTTGAAGAAATGTGCTCATTGCATGGCCGGAAAGCAGAACAGAGTTGCCTTCAAGAGTCACTTTCCTTCAAGGCAATCGGATCTGCTAGAGTTGGTGCACTCCGATGTCTGTGGTCCCTTGAAAGAAAAGTCCTTTGGCGGTGGACTTTATTTTGTGACATTCATTGATGATCATTCAAGGAAACTTTGGGCTTATGTCTTAAAGACCAAAGATCAAGTCCTTGATATTTTCAAACAGTTTCATGCATCTGTTGAGAGGGAGACTGGAAAGAAGCTGAAGTGTATTCGCACTGATAATGGTAGCGAGTATTGTGGTCCTTTTGATGAATACTACAGAAAGATGGGTATTAAGCATCAAAAAATGCCTCCAAAGACTCCACAGTTAAATGGTCTAGCTGAAAGGATGAACCGGACCTTACTAGAGAGAGTTAGATGTTTGCTTTCAGAAGCAAAGTTGCCAAAATACTTTTGGGGGGAGGCTTTGCTCACAGCAGTATATGTTATCAATCTATCTCCAGCTATTGCACTAAATGGTGATGTACCTAATAGAGTTTGGTATGGCAGAGAAGTCTCTTATGATCACCTGCGAGTTTTCGGATGTAAAGTATTTGTTCACATACCAAAGGATGAAAGATCAAAGCTTGATGCTAAGACACGACAGTGCATTTTTGTCGGTTATGGTCTTGATGAATTTGGCTACAGGTTATATGACCCGATTGAGAAGAAACTGATTCGAAGTCGGGATGTAACATTCATTGAAGACCTAATCATTGATGATATAGAAAAAGTTGAAAAGAAAGTGTCTGGTGGCAGCGACGGCTTAGTTGATCTAAACCCAGTTCCTATGATGAACTTACCTGATCCAGTCAATAATGATACTTAAGGTGGGGAACAGATTAATGACCAACCAAGGACAGATAATGCTGGAGGTGATGATGAAGTTGTTGAGCAGGGGGAGCAACCCCCTCCACCGCCGCTCAGAAGAACACAGAGAGAGTGGCGTTCATCAACTAGGTACCCAAGTTCTGAGTATATCCTCCTTACTGATGAGGGGGAGCCAGAAGATTTTGAAGAAGCACAAACTCATAAGGATAAATCTCAGTGGCTGATAGCTATGCAGGATGAAATGGATTCCTTGCAGAAAAATGATACTTATGAGCTTGTGGAACTTCCAGAAGGCAGAAAAGCCCTAAAGAACAAGTGGGTGTTCAAGCTTAAGAAAGATCGCAACAAGCTAGTGAAGTATAAAGCTCGCCTTGTTGTGAAAGGTTTTGGACAAAAGCGAAGAATCGATTTTGACGAGATTTTCTCTCCAGTTGTCAAGATCAGCTCAATTAGAGCTATACTAGGTTTGACAGCCAGCTTGGATTTAGAGCTTGAACAATTAGATGTGAAAACTGCGTTTCTTCATGGTGATTTGGAGGAAAGATCTACATGGTTCAACCAGAAGGGTTTGAAGAGAAAGGGAATGAACACATGGTCTGTAAATTGAAAAAGAGCCTGTATGGATTAAAGCAGGCCCCAAGGCAGTGGTATAAGAAATTTAATTCTTTCATGATGAGTCATAGTTATACCAGAACCGATACAGACCATTGTGTATATTTTAAAACATTTCCTGATGACAAATTCATTATTCTCTTGTTATATGTAGATGGTATGTTGATTGTGGGGTAGGACACAAAGATGATTGGTGATTTGAAAAAGGAGTTGTCAAAGGCATTTGACATGAAAGATCTTAGACCAGCAAGGCAAATTCTGGGAATGCAGATTTTGCGAGACCGAAAAGCTAAAAAGCTATGGTTGACACAGGAAAAGTATGTGAAGCGGGTCCTAAAAAGATTCAATATGCAAAGTGCTAAGCCAGTTAGCACGCCGTTGGCCAATCACTTTAAACTCAGCAAAAAAAGTTATCCCACTAGTGAAGAAGAAAAAGATGACATGGCTAAGATTCCTTACTCCTCTGCAGTTGAGAGTTTGATGTATGCCATGGTCTGTACCCGTCTAGATATTGCTCACGTAGTAGGAGTAGTCAGCAGGTTTCTTTCCAACCCAGGTAAAGATCATTAGAAAGTTGTAAAGTGGATCTTAAGATATCTCAGAGGCAGTTCAAAATTGTGCTTGTGTTTTGGAATGTCAGAACCAATTTTGAAGTGTTATGCAGATGCAGATATGGCAGGAGACCTGGATAGTAGAAAATCTACTTCAGGATTCTTGTTTACTTTTGCAGGGGGAGCTGTATCATGGCAGTCTAAATTGCAGAAGTGTGTTGCCTTATCTACAACTGAGGCAGAATACATTGCCATAACTGAAGCAGGAAAAGAAATGCTTTGGTTAACTAAACTTCTTCAACAATTAGGAATGAAGCAACAAAGGTCTGTGATTTACTGTGATAGTCAAAGTGCGCTTGATTTGAATAAAAATACAATGTACCACTCGCGTACAAAGCACATTGATGTGAGATATCATTGGTTGCGGTTAGCAATAGAAGAACAACAGTTCAAGCTTGAAAAGATTCGCACTAATAACAATCCTGCTGATATGATGACAAAGGTCGTAACTCGAGAGAAGCTTCAAACTTGTGCTAGGTTGGCTGGTATGAATTCTATTTGATGACATCTGAGATTATTCTCCTTCATCATGGGCTGGAGGGGGAGAATTGTGGGGTCCACCCATGATAAAAGGAAAACAAAGGCAGACAATGTCTGAGCAAGCCGAAAGTGGGAATGAAATTTTTTAACACGTTTTGGCAGAAGCTGAAATTTGTTCCTCTCTCTCCTTGACTTGCAGCCCAAAGTTTTGCCTATAAATAGAAGGCTTCGGCAAGGCAAAAATGATCAAGCAAGTGAGCTGAGGGCAGCAAAAGCAAACATGCTGTGTGAAGAGCACCCAGCAAAGAGAGAAAAGCAGAGCCGAGAAAAAAGAGTGTTGGCAAGGCAAATAATTAAGCCTTGAGAGAAATAATTTATTTCTCTGAAAGTGTGAGATAAAAGAGAGTCTGAGTAATTCCCAATAGAGTGTGGGTGTGGGTATATACCAGAAAATATTGAGCGTCATCTCTAGAAGGTCTCACTGAGTGCCACTATAATTTTAGTATCACTTGAAAGAGAGTAAAGTGTATTGTAAGGATATTTGTAATTATCCTTATTATAGTAGAATATTTTCTCGGAACTTGTCCCGTAGTTTTTCCCTCAATATTGGAGGGTTTTCCACGTTAAATATTTGTGTCTCTTGTATTTATTTTTTTGCTTAAATTTTATTGTGCATAATTTATTTGCACAGTAAAAAAAAGTAATCCTGAGCTGCTTCCACTTTTATCAAGCCTTTGATCTATTTTTCCAACAAGATGTGCAGATGATAATTATGATTATAATCATGTAGGTAGAATCTGATGGGTCAAAGTTGAAAAAATAATGAAGATGATAATAACAAGATGGGGCTAAGACTATATATCGCGAGCTACATATATATGTATAAGGAATGCGCAGAAGTGGCTTTGTCAATAAGAGTACTTTCGACAAAATTGTAACTGGAATTGGAAGGAACTCACCTGAACACTTTGGGGATCAGTAAGTCAGTTTAAATAAGGTACCATCCATTGCTAATGTTAAAACTAATCAAGCATTGTGGTTGTAATTTTGCTAAATTTGACGAAGGTAGTGTTGATGTGTACATAATCTTCTAATATTTTGAAAATTAACAATATGCAACATTGATTTTACTGTTAATTTTAAACAGAATAATTGCACGATTATCACATGTGTATCTATAGTTTCAAAATAGGTTCCCTTTAAAAAGGATTAACCAATTACTATCTTGAGTTACGTTTTAGAATGGCCCGAATCACTGCAAACTTTGCTAAAGTCGAACAAAAGAGGTTTCCAAGCCTTTGAAAGCGATTGTGCCCTGCATAATGCATTTGCAAAGGATTGGGGATGGGATTCATTTTTTTTTTGTGGTCTATGGTGACCAGTTTTTTTTCTTGCGACCATGTATTTTATGTGTACTTTCTCACTGGTCGGGAAATAGGTAGAGCATGTAGTTTCGCTCCATCTCGTTTTCGAGTTGAACAACTAGGTGAAGTTCACATGGTAGTTTTCAACAGAGTGCAGGAAGAAACAAAACTCCCAAGAGTTCTACTATATGTATGGGAGGAGTTCACATTGTCTTTATTGAAGAATTCAAAGCTATTTTGTATGTACTGTTACAGTGCTGATGAGAAAAGAGAGAAAACATCCTTTGCAATTTTGTTTGCTTTCTGTGTTTTGGGTCAGATAAGTTTTAACACATAATTTATCCTCTTCTTCTGTCATTATCAGCATATTTATTTTTTATATGTAATAATTATGTAATTATTCTGCTAAGAATTAACAATAAAATTAGCAAAAAGAATTAATTATATACATATAAAAATTTAAGAAAATATATTGTTATTTTTTAAAACATAAAGAGTTAAGTACACGCTGTCAATCATCATTTTTATTTTAAAGTTGTTATTGATTTAAATTGTTTAAATGATATTAGATATTTAATTAAAATTAATTTATATTTTAAAAATTAAATTCAGAGATTAATTATATTTTAAAAAAAATATTAACATTTTAATTGTCCTCTTCTATATTAAAATAATTTAATTAATTTATTTTAATTTAATTTTATGTTGATTTAAAAAAGATTTAAAAATAATCCTTACTCATTCTATGTCAGAATTGTAAATAAAAATAATTTTAAAAAATAACTTATCTATTCTAAATTAAAATTTTAAATAAAAATTATTTTTGAAAAATTTTTTTCCTTATTTTAGATTGAAATTTTAAAATAATAATTTAAAAAAAAATTCTTCTTATTTTAGATTGAAGTTTTAAGATAATAATTTAAATTTTTTTTTAGATTGTGGTTTTTAAAAATATTAATTTAAAAAAATAATTTTTTTACTATTAAAATCTTTTTTTTGTTAAGATAAAGAAATTTTAAAAAAAATAAAGATTGGTACAAAACCTAAAAGAGGAAAAAATATTAAAAGCAATAAAATATTGCCAATGATATGTGATCCTTTGTTTTCTATTTATTTTTTTATATTTAAAAAATTTAAGATAAAAGTTTATCATACCAAAAAAGATATTCTTAAATTTATCTATTTTCATCAAATTTTAACCTTAAAAATTTCTTAATTAAGAAGAAAAAAATACTAAACTCAACTAATAATTTACTTTTTAATTTTCTCTTCCCATTATTTTTACTTTTCCTTTTTAAAGAAAAAACTAAAAACCAAAAACCAACTAACTAAAATAAAACTAACACCACGAACCCAACGCAAGAAATAACCCATATTCTGACCACTTCCTGTGTTCTTTTTATTTCAGTTTATTCACTGTCCTCTATATCTTTTGAATCCAAATTCTGAGTCTTCAAGGCATATGACAGCGTCACTTATATTGATTCTAAGCCATGTGACACGTCCTAACTTCCCAAATTATTTCTTGTCATAATTTTTCGTTTGTTCCATAACTCATAACCTAGATTGAATTCCACAATCACCAACGTTCTAGCTAACACTACCTCACGGGTTGCTAATCACAAAGCACAAAGTTGAACCACTCAACGCCACATTGTTGGAGCAGTATAAAAATATGCTAGATAAAAGAATTATAACAGTAAAAGATAATGATAACTAAGCAAATAGCACTAAACACGGGTTTATAGCAAGTTGATGGGATGCCGAAACAGTGCAAGTTTGGAAAAGATAAGCAAAGACTTTCAATAGATAAAACATATCTTATTGGCTATGTTGTTGTGCTTCATGACCAAAGACGGAATGGAGATTTTAGGTGAGTGTGGGAGGTGAAAACCTAAAGCTCAACACATGAGCATAGAGTCTAAATGTGCAAGAGTTCAGTGTGACGTGTAAGTGTAGTGAAGTGTAGTCTATGATGAGATTATGAATCTGGCTGTGTGGTGTATATGCTTTCCCTTTTTTTGCTTTGATTTGATGTATATTTGTACGTGAGTTTTTTTAAAATTTTACTCCTGCTTAAATTCTTGTTTCTAATTTCATGGTTAATTGTATTTACTTTTTTTATCTTTTGTTATTCCTAATCTTAAATTTATCTTATTTTTTATTTTTTTTCTATTATCATTTTATCTTATTATTTTATTTTTATCATTTTTTATCTTTATTATTTATTTTTTTATCTTATCTTATTATCTTTAATTATTTGTCTTTAGGATTAATTTTAATCTTTTAATTTTAATTTTAAATTTCTTATTTTGAGTTGGATTTAACTTTAATTTTAGGTTTACATTTAATTTTGAATTTAAATTTTATTTTATTTCTTAATTTTTAGGTTTATGCTTCAGATTAAATTAGAAAAGTAAGTCAAACAAAATATAGTATGTACACACGTCAATTAGCAAATACAACTCATTTTAGCCTTCATATTATGTCTACGGCTTCTTTTTGTTTTATTTTTATTGATGTTGAGCAAATAACCAATTCAATCAAGAAACAAAAAACAGGGCAAGGGCAGCAGCATCCCCCCAACGAACACACACACACAAATGGAAAAGAAAAAATCCAATCGCGTGGTAGTGAGCTTTTCCGGTTGAGAATTTCCTCCCTACCTTATTTAGCGCTGTTGCCAATTGGTTTTTTGAATTGTATTCTACCACCAACAGAAGAAAACCAAAATGATAATCATATGCAGAGTGTAAGTACATTTTACCTATTTTCTTAGAGATAATATTTTTAAAAAAAGAAAGTAAAAATGTGAAAATATATATAATATATGTACAAAATTTATGTGTAGATATATTATTGCTTTAAAAAAAAAAAGGGTATCTAGTTTGCAAGCCTCTGATTACCTAACTTGCTGTATCAATTCCCATTCTTTTTTTATGCTTGACATTTTGGCATTTTAGATGTAAAGGATGAAGGAAGACGCAAAAGGGTGGCTGTCAAAGTATGCATTAGGGTTCTCTACTTTTTAGATTTGGGTTTGGGTTTGAATTAGAGATCTTATATGGGTTGTAACAAGCAGTGGCAGATTTGAGATTCTGTGGTCTCCCTCAACTTTTAAAATTTGCATACATAGCATGAGAAATTTTATAAATTTTTAGTTTGACCCCTGAATTTGTGAAATATTTCTTAATTTCTACAGACTTTAAAAATTTATATATATCATGAAAATTTTAAAAAATTTTTAATTTGACTTTTTAAATTTTATAAAATATTATGTATAATTTATAATAGTTTTAAAAAATTTTCAGGTAATTTTTTATATATTTTATTTAAAAATTTTCAACTTCTTGAAGAGATTTTTGAATATTTTAAAATTATAAAAACAATTCACTTCTTTACTGTAGCCACCATCAACAAGAAGCATATAGTAATACCCCTCAAATAAAATCTTCACTTCGCCCTTGATAATAGTTTACTATTTTTCCTATCACCGAAAAGTTATTAATCTGCGTATAATTATGTAAGTTGCCTTCATAATTATGCACATAAACACCTTCTTACTTGTTTCTGGTCCTTTCACTTATATCAACCGCTCATATTGGGTTGTAGACATTAGACGTGACCCAAAACTCTTATTGGTTCCCAGATCTTATAGTGGATATAGTCATCCCTACTCCAACTGGGAGATGAACTGAGACATAAACCATCTACATGAGAATTGTCACAACTTAAAAGAGCATGACTCTCTTGGTCTTTGACCTGTATTGCTCAAGAATCTGTCATTTCAAAGAATTTAAGCCCATTTCTTATATGAGAAATTTCATTGACAATTGAAGCCCATCACGAGAAGCACAGGTACATACCCACCCACACCAATCAATGTCTTTGCTTTGTTTACGAAACACATTCACCATTTTCTGGGAGGCAAAAAGAACAGTGATACATATGCAGTTATCATGGCATGTCTCCATTTATCACATGTAATGGTTGAGCTAGCGTCTCAACCCTGCTGCCATGGTTAATTGGTAGCTAATAACATTATATTTGTGGTTGGGTGATGTGGGCCACAGTAAAAAGTGGATCCTGATTGAATTATTAAAGGGTTAACCACATTCCAAACCCATGATGGGACTCTTTCGCTTGCAGAGGCACAATCAACAAATAGCCTGTAAAGGGGATAAGAAGAGTGGGATCAAATCAAAGAGATTAGCCTCAACAAATCAGAAATGAAGCTTTTTCACATATCAAAATATGTTTTCTTTGACGTGGGACGAACATAGAGAAAGCCATCATTGACACGTGTAGATGTCGGAGTATGTCGCCGGAAAGCCAAGAATGTTGATGGCCTCAAGGTTGCAAAGGACATGCCCCCAAGAGGAATATATACATGGGGCCATTTACCATCATGTTGTAGTCCAGGTTAAGTGAATTATTAATTTCTCAAAAAGTTATTAAATTTATGAAACTTTGAATTAATTTATAAGATTAATTAATTTTAATTACTTAAAATTTTATAATATTTTTTTTATAAATTCTAATTTATAATAATAAAAACACATTCTGTGCAAAAAAGCAAAAGTCAAATGGGAATAGAAGCCTCCCAGAAAGCCTACATAGCAAGCACTCTAATTTTGCAGGCGTGTTAATTGCTGTGCTGCTAATCATGATTTAACCCATTGTTTAATGTTGTATCAGATCCCATAGTCGCCGACATTAATCATTCCCAATGTCAGTCTCAACTGTTCCAAATCCTCCTTCGTTAATGGTAATCTTTTTGTGCACTTGGCCGTGTCGGGATTTTGTCGCAGCGATTCCCGTCAGTGATTGCACGTGCGGTGGGTCTAGCTTTCTTTGCAGATGTTGCTTAGTTCACACGGAAGTGATTAACCTCAGAGTACTATCATAATCTAAGGTAATTAATTTCCTACCTAATTCATAATTAATGGTCCATTTAATTAATAAAAATGTTTATAATGTCAGTAGCCAACCTGAGAGGGTGTTGATTAGTGTCTCCTTCTTGGTGAAGTTTATAATTTAGATGACCAAAAAAAAAAATTATGGCTATTTTTATAGATAATTTTTTATTAAATTTTTATATATAAAAATATTTATAATTAAATTTATTTAATTTTATATATTAAATTATAAAATTTAGTCATACAAAATTTAAAAAGTCATTTGTGAGTATTCGTATTCTAAAAATTTTGTGAGAGTTGACTTTTTTTAAAAAGAAATATTATAAAAAAAGAGAGCAAAAGGGAGAGATATAAATTTAAATTTTTTTTATTTTTATTAATTTTAATAATTATTTTTTTAATTTTAATATATAAATTTTTTTTCAACTCTTAATTTTTTTTATCTAGACTATCTTTTACTCTTCTGTGTGAAAGGATTTGGTCCGAAGAAAGATTGATGTAAAACGGAATTAGTATTAGGCAGATGCGAATGGCATAATATGACAAGGTGACTTTTGACAAAAGCGAAAAGGAAATGCCAACCATGGATGAGATAAAAGGGAAGAGAGGCTGGCACTTTGGGAATCAGAAGATAAAAGTAAAACTATATGTATCCATGTTTGCGCTTTTGCTTTTTCCTTGTTTCCACTTCCTTTTGTAAAGGTAAGGGAAAATTCAGAACCAAGTTGATTGGATTACTTATCTTGAGAATAATATGAAAGTGGATGAAGGAATGATTAAAGCAGGAGAAGAATGCCTTAATTGCCTGCGATATAATATTGGAGCAAAGGTTTAGGCATTAGAGGACAAGAAAGGAGCCATCTTTGGCTCAAGGGATTATGTCTAATTCTGAATCATTAATAACTGACAAGGAAACCTTTGCCTAAAAGATTTATTAGCAATTTGTCCAGCAATGTCAATCAAGCTAATTGAAACGCCAGTAGTTTGGAAAGTTCCCAGATAATTGGTGTTTGGACATTTGAAGAGCTAATTAACATTAAGCCAGGTGATTACAGAAGGGTAAAGCCAACTGCTTTTCCTTTTTAGATTCTTCATTATTTTTTTTTATAGAAGTAATAAGCTCCTTAATATATATATATATATATATGTATATAAATTTGAATTAAAATTTAAAATTTTTAAAAAATTTTAAAATAATAATTAAATGGTACTACATTATTAAAAATATTAAATTTAATTTAACTCCTTTGTTCTAATCATCTGGCATCATATATTTTGAGCACCAACTGCTGTAAGTTCTACGGTGGTGGAGCCTTTATGATGCCTAAAAATTAATAAAAACATTATATTTATATATATATATAAAAAATTAATTTGGCCTCACTTTCTACAAAGAATGGGCTAAATACTATACATTTGTTAAATTGCAACAGCTTGAACAAAATTTTTCCTACAGGCGTCCATCTGATTTGACCACCAGATAAGAATTTAGTAAGTTCGGCAAAGAGTGGTAGATGGTAGAATTTATGGACCGCCGTGTGCTGCATGTGACAGTACCCTGTTTTTTTTTTCTAAATTTTATTTAACCAAAACTAGTAAAACGGTATCCTATATTTTCCATCAAGTTACTTGTCTTGTCTAGAAGGAAGGGTATTTATTATATCTAAGATATCGAACCCCATGGAAAAGTATAATAAATTGATCAAGTTGCTTTCATAAGTTTTCTCACATTAAACTCATATATATATATCCTTTTCTTCCATCCAGAATCTCCTTGCTTGTTGGAATCCATAATGATAACCCTCTTCAACGCTAAAAATTTCAACAGCATTTGTTTCAGCAAGAAATGCCGCACTAATGCAGCGATCAAGCGAGAAATTCTAGTGTCTACATAATCTGCCAGCTGGTCATTCTCCAATGGTGGCGGAGCTTCTTCATGCTCATCTGCCAATCCTTCCTAGGCTATGACTTCCCCCTTTGAAGTGACATCGCACTGATTATAACTTAGCACTTCAGGTTAGTGCCGAAATTGGCCTTCCATTTAAGGAAAATGGTATCGGGTTGTCTTACATTGTAAAATGGGTTGAGTATTAATATATAAGTGGGAAGAAAAATTTTACCCATAAACTAATTTAAGAGTAAGACCTAACATTAGAGTTTTGTTATTTTTACCTTATTTATTGTAATGTTAGAATTATATATGTAAAATTAAAATAAAAAATATAAATTTAATTATATTAAAAACGTGACTAAATATGTTGATAAAAATATATAAGTATATCATTTTCAATATAACCCGATTATTATATATATTCACATTTAACCGTTTTTGTCACTATTTTATTTAAAAAATAAACCCAACCCAACCATCCTTGTATTGAGAGAGAGAGAGAGAGAGAGAGAGAGAAGCAGAAGTTGGTGGGTGGTGGGTGAGGTCGATTGTCCAGGGACGCACTAGACCAAACCGTCAGAGACAACAGAATGAATCACAGGAGGAACCACTACTTGGCCACTACCCAAATGTGGCGCATCTGATTGCATTTTAACCTGCTCCCCTCCACTTTATAACCTCTCACCCACATATCACAAATCCCATCCCAAAATACAAAAGCCATTAGTTTATAACTTAGAGAAGAGATGGCACACGTGCAAGCACTGACATACCCATTCGTGCGGAGAGCAGATGTCAGGTGGGCACACATTGAAAAGTGTCTGCAAACACGGTGAGGTGTATGGACACGTGTGACGCGGACCTCGTGTCTCGTGGCTGACCGGTCCCTCCTTTCCCCTTAGCGTCTTAGACCTCTGACCTCGCTGCCGCCTTCGTTCTTTCCCATTCACAACTTGGAGCCAATTAGGCAGTGCTCCTTAAAAAATTGGTAATCGCACGCAAATGTTGCGCATCGCTCTCAAATGATAAATAATAATAATAATAATAATAAATAAACAATATTTTTGCACTATTTTTTTTCTTGATTGTGGGGAACAAGAATGCAAAATTTACATACAAGCATCACTGCTCAATGCTTTATTCCCAAACTACAACCAACTTGCAATATAATAACCATCTCATGCATTCCCACATCAGTTAACCTTTATTTTTGTATTTTTTTGTATTTAAATTTTTGAAATTTATTCTTTTCTCTTCTTAATTTTCTTCTCTTTTATCATACACTATAACTTTCAAAATGAAAATCACTCAATCTACCGAGAATTGGTTTTGTAATTTGTTGACCTATTCTTCGAGTGGATGTGAGAACACAAATACAATGGAAACTTACCTCAAACTGTAAGTTCAGCGAAAATCTCATTTATTGTTGCACTAATGATCTCAATGAATAGTGTTTGGTCCCTTAGACAGAGAGTAATGAGATGTAAGATTTGATAAGATGCGTGGTCCTAATTCTTCTAAGTTTGTACAGAGTGACATTTAAGTACCGCAAAAACGACGACAATGTATAAAAACAATCACTTTGGTCGTTGTCTGCGGTGCCATGGATTCAACCGTAGAACAACGTTAGTTTTCTTGGCAACCAAACAGGCGAGACAGGTTGATAAATTCCCGAAAAGTAAGTGTCCTTGTAGCTACCCAATATCAATTCCCTCATCTTTTCATCAGATTGACGTTCAACATAGTGTCGGCAATTGCATGGATGCGCTCATATTGGATGACCATGAATTAGAATTCTCAAATCACTTTTGAATTCAAGTTAAAATAAAGACTAAGAGTGGATATGTCATTGGATAAGGTCAAAAGTATTAGTATTTATAAACAAGAAACCAAAAAAAAAAAAAAAAGAATTTGAATTTTTACTTCTATTATTTTTCAATTTTAGTAATTTTTTATATTTAAATTTAATTTATAGATCTATTTTTTATTTTTATTTTATATTTTTTAAATTATATTTTTGATTTTAAACCTAAAATCAAAGATTCAAATCTAAAATCTTAAGAGCTGATTCAGATGTCAAAAATATTAGGAGCTTATTCATAACGCCACATGCATATAAAATTGTTTTCTACGGTGTGTACCTTTCATCATGAAATGACAAATGAATGAGATTATATCAGTGTCGGGAGAGTATATATGCCATAAGGCATTGTTGGCTTTACAGTTTGCTATCTTGTGCTTGGACGCAAAAAATAGAGGCAGAGAAAAGTCGTTTTTCATATTAGATATGAGAATAAAATATTTTTATTTAATATAAAAATTAGTAAATTAATTAAGTATTATAATTAGCACTAATAAATTTTAAATTTCAAATCTTATAAAATTAAAATTATATAAAAATAGAAATATTAGAATAGATGAACAGATAAAGATATATTGTAGAGTGCATGAACCCTACTAACGTACATTTACACCAACAAATTGGTTTTCTTTGAATCCAACTCTGCATATATAAATATATATATATATATATATATATATATATATAATTGCCTGCGGTTAAGTTCATCATACATATTTCTGTATCTTCGAAATTACACATCTGGTTATTATACTTGAATTTTGTTTCAAAATTATGGTCGTAATAGTAGTACTCATTGCTATTTCCTCTTTTAATCATAATTCAAAATTTTTGAATTAATGATTTATTTGTCTTCATATTTTGAAATAAAAAATTATTTTAAATAAAAATTAAATTAACAATAATCTAATGTAAACACAAACTGATTTGGTCTTTTATTAAAATCAGAAAATTATCCTAAGATATAAATGCAAAATAATCCTCAATTCCATTTTTTTTTTCTCTCTGTCCCTTTGTACACACTTAACAGTGTGATTGATAGGACTTAGATTTTTTATTTTTTAAATTTTGATATATTTTTTTATTTTTTAATTATGAATTTTAATTATTTTTTTCTATTAATTTTCTTTTTTTTTTGTACTGTATATTTTAATTTTCCTAAAAAAAATTATGAGATCTTGATCCGTGATTGGTATATGGTTGCATGTGGAGAAAAATGAGGTCTAGTTTTTGTGGGAAGTGCTTGCAATTACATGGAGTTTTTTAAGCACCACAAGTATATAAAATAAATATGGTTTACGAATAGCAAAACTCAATTTACAAATGCCCATAATATTGTCTAAGTGACCCAGCAAATAATTAAATATGATGAAATTAACCACTAAAATATATAGGAATTTTTGCTGCTAGGTGGGTAACCGTGATATAGTCAAATTAATCCACAAGCAACATTTTTAAAACAAATAAAGATAAACAATGGTATTTATATTAGTCAATGAATTAATTAATTAAGAGAAGGTGCTGTGTATGAGGCAAACAGTGGCATTGACCCAATTCCCAACTGGCGGCTATGTTGATGTGAGACTACATGGTCATCCATGTTTTATATGAAACTCTAAACAAAGTGGGAATTTGTCCAAATCCCACAAATCGTGGGTATGATTCTGTCTCTAAACCACAAACCTGCCTGTATGTATTGTTCCTACTCATATCCAATGCAAGATATCTCAATTAATTAATTGCCCTAATTGCTTTTAATATTAATGGTGCCTTATTAATCTAATGGAGTTTGAGAATGTTGGTGTGATCATCTATCAACTTGAAAAGTAAGGAAACTCTCAAATCAACGGATTCTTTCTATCTACCTAATCAATAAGTTTTCTCATTTCAGTATGTGAAAAATCTTGGACACCATATTTTACAAACTGGACCCAATTGGTGATTGGTCAATAAATCCATTCGATTCAATATTGAAAGTTGATGTATTGACCAAATCAGTCAAAATTACTAAAATTTATCAAAACTTACAAAGATTAAAAAATTATTTATAATTATTAATTTTATAAATCTGATCATACATATAGCCTTTAAATAGATAAAAACAAAAACCAAAAATGGTAATTACAATGACCATATAAATCTATAGTTTTCCATGAACCATGTGTTTTATTAAACTATGATTTAAGCTACTTTAATAAAAATAAATGAATAAAATACTTTATGATACATTTTGATATTCTTTTATTAATAAACATTATTTATATAAAGATTATATTTGTGATATTATTCGGTTCATTCATCTGTTCAACTTATTGAACCAATTCAACTGTAACCCACCCTTCAAAATCGTTTAATGATCAGCTTATTTATTAAAACACTGCTTAAACATTACATTATTCAAGGTTTTCTTTAATATCTAGTCTAATTTATTTTTTGAAATATAAATGATTAAATGTTGAGCAAAATTTGATTAAATAAATTAATTATATTTCAAATTTATAAATTATGTATTTGATTATTTTAGAATACTTTTAATAATTCATTCATATTTTACCCTTACATTATAAAAAATTTAATGCTTATATATAAAGGACCATGTGGTTGAGCATGCTATCATCACCTCATATATATATATACATACATACATATATATATATATATACATACATACATATATATATATATACATACATACATATATATATATATATATATACAGACGCACACTAGCATTTAAACACATGCTATGCATGTAATTTTAAAAAAAAAATCATAAAATAATATCAATACTTTTTCAGAAAAACGAATAAATGTTACATCAAATATTTAATAGATAGATTAAATGCTAAATATTTATAAAATAGAGTTTGATTTGTACAGTTTAATTCTCAGTGAAAAAGATTTTTATGAATTATTGTTAGCGAAGATAATGAATATTATACTCAATATACTTAATAAATAGTAATAATAAAAAATATAATAATTTTATTTTTAAATAGAACATAATATTTATAATGAGAATAAAAATTGAGTTTAATTTTGAAAAAAAATATTTGACATATTTAAAATAATTTAAACTATAATAAAATAATATTTTGGAAGATAGCATTTTAAAAAAAAATATTTCTTATTTCTGCATATATAATTTAGACACTTCACTATACTCTTGAGGGTGAGTTGTGGCTCACTGTTTATCTTACATTTTTATATAGAACGTGTTAAATCTATGTGTTTCCTTTTACAATTCACTTACGCTTTGAATAAAACAAAACTTATAACATTATATTTCAAAGTGTGAAATATACTATTACAAATTTTGTTTGTTTCGGCGTGGTTGAGTTGTAGAAAAAAACACATGGATATATCTTTATTCTTTTATATAAGCTTCTCGTGTGGGAGCTCACCGGCATGTTAGCTCAGAATGGCTTCTAACTTTTGTATATACTTCAATTAATTGATGTTATAAAGTATGGCTGACAACAAAAACGGCAGGATTTTGTGATTTTCAAGTCCCTCATGGCGAAGACAAGACAATTATGAAGGCAAACAGCTTTTCCTTCCATTATTTAATGGCCCTGTGCATACATTTGGAATTGGGTGTGGGCCAATTAATGACATTTTTCTTTGCGTTATATCTTTATTTAACATTAAATACCCTGTCATGCATTCTAAATACTGTTTATCTACCCAAAAAAAAACTGTTTATCTGTGCATCAATTTGCCAATTAAAAAAAATCATATGATCAGGATTCAATATTTGATAAATGTCTCACTTTTGATGTTAAAATAAAAATAAATTTAGTTTGATGATGAAAAAAAATAATAATAATAAGTATACGAATCATGAGTTACACTTTAGCTATATTGTGGCACAATAAATTTGGTATGAAAAAAATTAAGAATAAAAATAAAAAAATATGTACATATTACATACACAATTTATTCATATATTATCATCTAAAAGAATAGATAAAATAATACAAGTATTCAAAAAATATATATTCCCTAGTTGAAAGAGACTTTTATGAAGAAAAAAATATAAAAAGATTATAAAATTTATACAAATTTTTTGTACACCTGCCACCCCCCAAAGAATAGGCTTTTGGCTGATGTGCAAGATGGTGGTACAGTACTTGCAACCCATCCTCTCCCTACTAGCTAGTCCTTTAAAAGATTATTTTTTGGCCCAATGGCAATGGTATCCCCTCTAAATGAAAGAGTAATATAAAATATTTATAAATTTTTTTATTAAAAATATTTATAAATTTTTAAAATATAATAAATGTAATAATATAAATTTTTATATATAATTTTTTGAAATTTAGAAAAAAAAAGAACTATCTCTATCTCTAATTTTATGTAATGTGGGCCAAGGCAAGACATACATCACTTGGGAAAAAATTAAGAAAAATTTTATTTTGATCATTCACAAACTAATTTAATTTTTATTTTTATCCCTCATTGTTAAAAACTTCTAATTTAGTTCTTCACTAATTAATTACTTTTTATTTTGATATCTCACTATTAAAATTTCTAATTTAGTCCTCTAAATATTAAAACTAATATCAGTCAAATCTCTCATGTAATCAGCATGTGACGCTATTAAGATTTAAACTGATGTAATAGATGATGTTGACATGATAGATGACGTGGCTCTATTTAATAACTTAAAAATGCCACATCACTTGTCATTGTGCTAATGTGACAAGTGATGTGGCATATGGTACTGATGTGGTGTAGTTTGATCTTTAAAAATGTCATGTCACCAGCTGCTGTGCTGACGTGGCACGATAATGTAGTATTTCAAAGGGATATAACACTGCCATGTCACATGCCATACTAGCACAGTGGTAGATGACGTGACATTTTAAAAAATAAATAGCGACATGTTAGTACCATATGCCATGT
Source organism: Dicorynia guianensis (assembly GCA_037013595.1). Taxonomy (NCBI): domain Eukaryota; kingdom Viridiplantae; phylum Streptophyta; class Magnoliopsida; order Fabales; family Fabaceae; genus Dicorynia; species Dicorynia guianensis. Next base: position 12,728,114 of record JASUAB010000002.1, on the reverse strand, counting down.
CACCTGCCATATCAATACAATGACAGGTAATATGGCATTTTAAGGAATCAAATAGTGTCACATCAGTAAAATATGTTACATCACTGACCACATCAACATGTCATGTCAGCACAGTATGTCATGTTATTATAAAGGTTAACATCATTATATGATGTTAAATTGAAGGACTTTATTAATATTAATTTTAATTTATGGAGGATCAAAATAAAAGAATTGAATTGCGAGATACCACAATAGAAGTTGATTAATTTGTGGAAGAGCAAAATAGAAAAAATGATCTGTGAGAAACTAAAATAGAAGTTAATCAACCTGTGAATGATCAAAATAAGATTTTTGTTTAAAGGCAATATGTAAAAGAGATTTATCTTAGGAAAGTTTGTATATGGTTTGAAAGCCTTTTCCTCTTCCAAACTCTTTTGGTGACATGCTAGTGGTCTCTATACTATCTGTAGGCTACATCACAATATAGCACCATATCTAAAGAAAAGCCACTTGCCTATGAAGAACGTCCATCAACTTTATTCAAAGTTTGGGGGCACATGTTGACATGCTACTCCCACAAGGCTTTCCGTGAGGAGAATTACCTTATTCTTTTATGGATCAAAGACATAACATGCTAGAAAGTTATAGGAGGAATGATTGCTGCTTTTAAGCTAATTGTAATTTTTATTTTCATTCCCATGACTTTTAAGTAATATTTGTTTTATAAAATTTAACTGTTAAATTTTTTATATTAAATTATAAAATTTAATAAATTTAAAAAGTTACACCTATTAAATATAACTTTATATAAATATAAGATAATGAGAATATATTTTGTGTTTTATTTTTTCATACCCATAAGAAATACAAAATACAAAAATGGAATAGAATAGTTAAGGACAATTACCAAAAAAATTATAATGATAATGGTCATTCCGTTTTTAGGTCATTCAATTTTGATTCTCAAACCAATTTCGATTTGAGATGCCATACTGAAGAAAAGTCCAATAAATTTAGGTGACCAACTTTACCATATAAGCTAATCTAGTACAAGTCCAATGAATTGGGTTATGCTTCAAATCAAGTTCAGAATCATCTTTATATATACCTTATTATTATTAATTAAAAAGCTTAAATAAGGCAACCCACTGTCCAAACCAAAACAAGAAAATAAGCTTGAAATATAGCAGTCCACTTTCCAAACCAGAACATGATCATCTTACTTATACTTTGCAGAATTGGATCATATTTGTCAATGGGTACAACTCCCTAGCCCCACTCATGCCACAATCCCATCCACACATCATGATTCGTGACCAAATTTTCTTCCTCATAGCTTTTCCATTTTGTACTCATCCAGAAGTTTGAGAAAAAAAGAGAAAAGGATGATCTAAGGTCTTTCCCATACTTTCACCCCTTATCCTCACAGACAGAAAAGAGAAAAAAAATTAAGTTCTCTTTCCATTAGAGAAACCCTGTGAGATACCAAAATATCCCACATTTATTTCTTCCCCTTCCCCACATCCTCTTTCTCTTCTTTTAGATTCAGAGCAGATACCCCTCGTGTGCTCCCCCTCCATTAATGCCCCTTCCTTGAGACCAGCACCACCTCTCACCCTTTCTCTCTCTAAACCTCCTTCACTCTTTCTCTGTGTGATATATTTATATATATACACATACATACAGCATATATCTATTATATACAGACACTGTACCAGCTATATTATTGGCGGCTTTCTTGCTTCTGTACATTCCATGGCTTCTTTGCTCACTCCACTCTTCTTTCTTTTCCTCTTCGCCGTCTTTCTCTTCCTCCTCCGAAAATCCCGGTACCGGCGGTTGCGGCTGCCGCCGGGGAGCTTGGGGCTGCCGTTCATCGGGGAGACCCTGCAACTTATCTCTGCCTACAAGAGCGACAACCCAGAACCTTTCATCGACCAGCGAGTGAACCGGTACGGTTCAATCTTTACCACTCATGTATTCGGCGAGCCGACCGTGTTCTCGGCCGATCCTGAAACGAACCGGTTCATCTTGCTCAACGAAGGCAAGCTGTTCGATTGTAGCTACCCCGGTTCCATCTCCAACCTACTGGGGAAACACTCCTTGTTGCTCATGAAGGGTGCTCTCCACAAGAGAATGCACTCCCTCACCATGAGTTTCGCCAACTCCGCCATCATCAAGGATCACCTTCTGGTTGACATAGACAGGCTCATCCGGCTCAACTTGGATTCCTGGACCGACCGGGTTCTTCTCATGGAGGAGGCTAAGAAGGTATACCCATTCTCATCATAAATCATACTTTGTCAATTACGAAAAACTAAGCTCATTTTTTTAAAATAAATAAATCAAATCAAAATTACTAAGCTAATCCCCAAATCTACAATACCACTGAGTCAACTCGGTCATGGGTCGTTTGAGTGAAGCTCACTCACTCACTCGCTTACTATCATTGTCATATGGGGACCAGTATAGTATTCTCGCGCACCTCAGAATATGGCTAGCACTTGCAAAAGCCCTCTCTCTGTCTCTCTCTCTCTCTCTCTCTCTGTGTTTTAGTTTTCTTTTCAAGTTTTTCAAGTTTGGGCTGTTTAATGAAGAGTTTAATTAATTAATTAAGGTTAGCATGTGATTATAACTTACGTGATGAATGGAAAAATGGCCATGAATCTGATTCTATGACCATGATTCCGTTGGTTAATGTCCAATTCCATTGTTTAGAAAGTGTCAAAGCCCCCAACTTAACCCACTAAAAAGCCTTTTACGGCTGCAAACAATCATTCCCTATATGGGTCATCATCATCACCATCTATATAGCATCCACATGAATCATTCTATGTATGTTGAGTTGATTACGTTGTTTAATACTTTTTAATATAGGATATTGTTATGTAATGATGATTAGGGTGATTATTATAATGGTAATTATTTAAGAATTGATGGTGATGTTGGGTAGTTGCAGATAACATTTGAGTTGACAGTGAAGCAGCTGATGAGCTTTGATCCTGGAGAATGGACAGAGTGTTTAAGGAAAGAGTACGTTCTGGTGATTGAAGGGTTCTTCACCCTTCCTTTCCCCCTCATCTCCCCCACCTACCGCAGAGCCATCAAGGCAAGAAGGAAGGTGGCAGAGGCTCTGACATTGATAGTGAAGCAGAGGAGAAAAGAAAGTGAAACCGGCGAAAAAAAGAATGATATGTTAGGAGCACTGTTGGCCTCCGGCGACCACTTCTCCGACGAGCAAATAGTGGATTTCATGTTGGCTTTGCTCGTCGCCGGCTACGAAACCACCTCCACAATAATGACTCTAGCAGTCAAGTTCCTCACCGAGGCTCCTCTGGCCTTGGCCCAGCTCAAAGTACGTCAAACCTTTCTTTTATCATCAATTTATTATTATTAAATTAATATTCATTTTCCTTGAATATAATTTTAGGTCTTGAATAATTGCGAAGGTAGGGTAGTGGAGCATGTTGGCTAGTGATATGTAGGTGAGCCGAAACCCCACCAGCAGCGCAAAGAACAGCGTGAGGTGGGGTGAGGGTGAGGCCTCCTTTGCTTTGGAACCTCATTTGCGTTATCTGATCCTTGAGAGAGAAGAAAAGCAGAAGATTTGATATGTGTCCTTCTTTGTTTGGTGCACTTTAAAATGTTTCAAACTTGCCGTTAAAGCCTGTCTGCTGAAACTTTTCACCCTAGTTAAAACAGTTGAAAACTTTGAGCTCATGCATTGGCTCTAGATCAGCTTCTTGATGGGGGTTGGGCAGGCATTCTTGTAATTTCACCATTGTTGATGCTGCAATATAAAGATAATGTGTTTATCTCCTCCCCAAAAACAACATAGACTGTACAGATTTTCTTCCGGCTTCCCATCGATTTCATAAGCTACATGCCTTCCCATTTCGTCAAAGGAAGGTAACACAGTGCTTTAATCTTGCAATTTTTTTTTAAATATTATTTTGGTTTTTAGATGTTCAAATGAGGTACAATTTTCCTTTTTTTAAAAAAAATATTGAGTATACTATTCTCTCATATCTTCCATAACTTACGTTTAAAAATTTTTTTTCCTATTTTAATTGTTACTTTTAAAAATAAAATTTTGTTAATTTCTTTTTCAATTTTACGACCTACTTCCTATTAAATATTCAGCTAAAAAACATTATATTTGACTCATTTTTCACTGAATATTTTAGCCAAATAAAATTTTTCTCTTACCCACTTTATACTAAATTTTTATTAAAATTATTTTTATCTCTCAACTATTTTTATTAAAATACTTCTTAATATTTATCTTATTAATTTTTAAAAATATTTTACAAATTTTTTAACTAATCAAAACAATTTAATTATTTCTTTAATTTTTATATATCTTCTCTAAATAGCTGTTGTTTACGAAGAAAGGAAGTATTTTAGAAGGAATTTGAGTTATTATTCAAAGTTGTAAATTTGTCCAATGACAAAACTACCCTTTTTTGTGGGAGTTACAGCTCGTGTGGGTGTGTGAATATAAGATGGTCAAAAGTAGGGGGAAATGGGAAAAGTCCATTATCGGGAAGTCAAAGTGGGAGACACATTCGTCGAACCAACGGACAGAATTATGACATCTACACTGCACGCTTCGTAGTTTTGTTTTGTTGTCAGATTGACAGTAACCAAAGTTTTATTAAATTCAAAAAGACAAAAAAAAAGAGTGCCAGAGTCTGATGACTCTGATCACCTTTGGTTTTTGACTGCACCGCCCGAGTTGCAGAAGGACGAAAACACCCTTGTACGCATTGCCACCGTCAGGGGTGTATGCGTCATCTCCCGAGTTACTTGTGGGCTGTCGCGAGTCGCGACTTGTTCTGTTTCTGCGACAGAGTAATGTCGTTCGGACCCTCCTTGGGCCAGAGTCATGGAAAATCGTGCGGTCCTGATTTCGAGGACTCTTTTAAATCGGACGGTGCAAAGTGGGAGGTGACAATCCAGTCACAAATTCTTTTTTATCCTTTCTAGTCACAACATTAGTCTTTCATAAGGTGTGGAAGTGAATTTACATAATTAAGAAAAAATTTTAAAAAATAAAAAACTTTAAGACAAAGATATGCACGTGAATCCTCCCTATCTGGCAGACTAGTAGAGTACCCTCTGTGATTCCTACGACACCTTTTCAATTGTGCAACCTCACGTGCACCACAGGATCAAGGCTCTCAACTGATTTAACATAAAAAACATGAGAATAGGATACATCAAGTGTGAACTTATCATTATCACTTAGAACTTGGAGTATCTTTAGCACCTTTGATTTATGTTTCACATTAAGCATCTATCATCTAGAAGAGGTGAACAGGGTAGCACCTCATAAAGCCATGATGCATGTTGAATGAAGAATTGATTCAGCAGTCTGTCGTCAATTAAGAATGCTACTGAACTCGAACTTGGGTTTAATTTGAGTGTTTGGTTGGTGTTTTTGCAGGAAGAGCATGAACAAATCAGAGCAAAGAAGAGAGACCCAAAGGCAGCTTTGGTGTGGAGTGATTATAAATCAATGGCATTTACTCAATGTGTAAGTTTAATAAAAGTACAAATCAGATAGCATCCATGAGCAGGTTTCAATCATTTCAATGTTATTAAACCTGAACCTGTTTTCTCCATTGATCAAATGATTAGGTTGTTAACGAAACTCTGCGGATGGCAAACATAATTGGTGGGATATTTAGGAGAGCTATGACAGACATCGATATAAAAGGTAATGGCATGATTATATTATATACACTGGTTCTGTTATTTCCACAAGTAGAGTTTTATTAAACCTCCACAATTTTAATAACTCTTCACCTAAAATTATAAGGATTTCAAAACTAAATCACGCAACCTTTCAAATTCATGGATGGATTTGCTGTTTGTAAGAGTTAATACTCCCACACCAAACAAAATTACCTGGGAGTACATTAATCTATATTCACGCACACCAAATAGCTTTTGTTACATTCTCAATTGTATCCTAAGTGTTTCAATTTTCAGAACCTTATGACTTAGATTTATTGCTTGACTTCAAATAGGTTATACAATACCTAAGGGATGGAAGGTCTTTGCCTCATTTCGTGCTGTACATCTAAACCCAGATCATTTCAAAGACGCTCGCACCTTCAATCCATGGAGATGGCAGGTAGCTGAGTCTCTCTTTTGTGAATTTTCTACGTGCAATGCGTTGTGTTGAACATGCCAGTTGCTTAACTGTTATCAAAATTGAACAGAACAACTCAGAAGCAATAAGCCCAGGCAATGTATATACCCCATTTGGAGGAGGGCCACGGCTGTGCCCTGGATTGGAGCTTGCTAGAGTTGTACTGTCTGTGTTCCTTCATCGCATGGTCACCCGTTTCAGGTACCTTATCTGCAAAGTTACACTCTTCAACAAGTACGAATTAGCATGCAACTGATCAAACAAGCATTCGTTTATTTGTAATTTATCACTAATGGCTAGTTATGTATGACTCTAATGGAGCTCAATAATTACCAACTTGCTTTCCATTCAATGGCAGCTGGGTTCCTGCTGAGGAAGATAGGTTGGTCTTTTTCCCAACCACAAGGACGCAGAAGAGGTATCCTATCATAGTGAACCGTAGAGATGAGTGCAGACCGTGTAAAGGGCTCTGATTGTGAGCACAAGTGTACCACAAATAGAGAAGGGCAAAGAGGAGAGATTGTAGATGAGCTTTAATCAGCTTGATGATTATTATAATAAAGATTAAATTACTAGTTTAGGAGCTTATATATTTATTCTTAATTAATTCTTCAAGTCATTTCACATATCGTAATAAATAATTATGAAAAATGCCATCTCGTTCTGGTTTGCTGAAAACAGGAAACCAGTGATTCGATGCTTGATCCTTACAAAAAGGAAGACGGAAATTAGGAACTTGTGGTTCAAAACTTTGGTTCTAACAATTGGTCTACAACTAACTTGAATTCAATTGTATCTAGTCACGAGAATTTGTCATCACAGAAAACTCTCCCAAAGGACCTTCAAGCTACCTTAATAAGACTATCCACCTACCCTGCAAACCATTGGACGCAACCACTACTCCAAAACATAGGCCTTTGCACATGCTCAATATAGATGAGGCCACCTGAGCCTGTAGGAAACAACCAAGCGAACGTTGTCTTTAACTTTGCTTACCATTTGGAATTCTAAACAGATATAAATGCAAATTTTCTGGGCATCTTATATATGAACACAATATTTAACAATCATGCTTGAACAAACTAATCCTAATCTTATTTTGGTCGTTTTAACATTATGTTTGGGATATTTAACTACAGTAGCTGTTTGTAGTTATGATTAATCAAATTGTTGTTTGAAGATTTTCTCTTATTAAAGTTTATTTATATCATAGTTGCTTGAGCCAGGTAGAGTAGTCTGGATGCGAAGATTCAAGTATTTGACAGGTTCAGTTATAAGGGCACGAGTTTTCTACCCGCCTTATTTGGGTTTAGGTCTAATTTTTTCGTGGGACTGTGGGAGTATGGGACAGGTAAGGCCTAGGTCTGGGCACTATAGGACCTGCCTCATATCCGGAGAGCAGCAGACACTACCATTTCTGCAGTTTGTCAACTTAGATTTTTAGTTGCGAATCATACAACCATATGATTATTCCAAAAATTATTTTAGAAAGGGCTAATTGTAAGTTTTCTATCTTGTTTGTGGGAGTTTTGTAGACTGTGTTTTGTAAATGTACATATCAATCAAATTAAAATAATGTGGATAAACAATTAAAACCGTGATTAGCAGTAAACAATAAAAAGAAACAAGATACGTAATCAGTACATACAAAACTTCAATTACTTGATTTCATTGATATAGAGTTGAGTTTCTTTAAACTTAGAATAAACAATACAAAAATTCAAATTATGCAGGTGTAAATCAATATGAGTAGTTTGTGTAGGCTATATTAGGTTTTAGAGTAGTTTTAGGTTATTTTCATAATATAAAGACACAGCAGGGTAACTAAGATAGTGGCAGTACTAACCCCAAATTATAGGAACTTAAATCTGACCTACTTCAATTCTGCTACAGAAAGTGCAAACTAGGCGACAGTGTCAAAGCAGAGATACGCTTGATTCTCTGCTGCTTCTTTCCTGGTTTATCAACACAGACTCAACATGCTTAAATTTTTTTTCGAATTCTAGCTATTTACAAGTGAGAGTTTTTCAAGCGATGATTTTAGAATGGATATCTGGACATCTCGAGCATAATTCTTCTTCCCTGATATTTGTTTTTGTTGGTTACTGACTCTAGATTCCTGCATTGCCTCCTCATCCTTACACTTAGAGCGTCAATTGAAGGATGTAAAGCATCCGACTCAACTTCCCTGAAGTGGTCTGCCAAAATGGAAGATGCTTCATTAGACACTTAGATATTTTGGGGTAATATATATAAAAATGACTAGGCAAAAGTCCTCATGGCCCTAGGTTGAATAGCAGTTGTTCCCAGAGTAACTTCCAACAGAATATGTTGTCCAATGGAAGAAAGATGGATACACACATATCCAATTTGGTGAAATACGCATAGCCTAAACATTATATGCCAGAAAAGGCTTACCAGCAATATCTAAGGTAGCCATTCTAGATTCAAGGATAAAACTGGTATGAAAAGTGGACGAGTTCTTTGGCAACATCTTTGGGTCTCTTGTGTTGCTGGACCCGTATCTCTTTTATCTAACGCCGATGTTCATCGCCTGGGCCCAATTTACTTTTAAGCCTCCTGATTCCTTCCTTCTGGGCAGCTTCTTCTGCGATCCAAGCTTCCCTAAGACTCACATGTTCACCAGTTGGTTGGTCCAAGTCGGTCTTTACCTTATTATATTCTTTCATAATTCGGGCACGATCTTTGAGCATTTGATTTTCAGCTCCCAGGTTTTGAATTTGATCTTGGAATGTGATCTTCTGCTTCAAGGACTCGGATCTTCGCTTTCTCTCTGAGCATTTAGAAATAAAATATCTAGGAAAATTGTAAAATTATTATTTAACATATTTTTCATTGTAGAAGCTGATTATAATCCAGTTTCTTCCAGCATGTTGTTGCATTCTTATACATACATATATATATAATGTGAATTGTGATTATGTGTTTGCTCATAAATAGATGCACAGATGCACACACACTCTTTGTTTCTTCTCAAACTTTCTTTGTGTGATTGTTCTTTCCTCTTCATATAGGCCAAGACATACAGCGCTTGCCTGACTTCCATGTGTTACTGGGCTCCTAACCATACTCTGTCAAACATCTTACCTCATCTAGAAAGACAAGTAACGAAGACATTTCTCTCAAGAAAAGCGTCTATACTAGGAAAATCTTTACTGCATTTACTATAGTCCTTCAAAACCAAACAATGTTGCAATCACAGGGCATTCTAAATTTGTAATTTATTTTAGTTAGTCATTTTTCCAGCAGATGACATCAAAAGAAGGAAGAAAATTGTTTTCCTTCCCAAAAATTGATAGCTCAGACCTCTGCATACATAAATGTTCAGCTCCAATATCTAAGATCAACGTCTTTTTCAGTTAAACCTTTTTCCTTCTTTCATATTTCTGTAGGATCCACTCTAGCATTTCTTTTGGATAAAATCTTCTTCAGACCTGCATCTTAAATCCTCCATCTTGCTCTAAATTTAACAGCAAATAACTGCTCAATCTTCAGATTCCATATCGACTCATACCCAACTGCCACAACTCCTACATTGTTTCCCCTAACTCACAATCACTAGTTATAAGCTCTAACTTTTTCTCAAGTAACAAACAGAGAGAGGAAAACAAAAAATAAAATAAAAGTAAATACAAAATGCCAATCACATCTGAAGTAAGAAAGGACCTTAAAGGGGGAAGCAGCGAGGACAGGAGAACGATCAGTCTCCCCCAGCCGAAGACACAGCCGTTGGAGGCAATTGTTGTTGGAATCCCAAAATAGAGCGGAGAGGCTCCATCCCAGGTCACCAGATATCTGGAAACTGCAACGCCCGAATCGCCGTCGAAGGTGGCGGTGAAGACAGGATGTCTTTGAAGTGGAACCCATTCAACTTCTTCTTTAGGCGTGAGAGAGCGCCGTTGCTGTGAGCTCGTCTCGTACGTTAACTGTGATCCTCATGTCTTCTCGCAAAGAGCCATTTTCCAACTCGGAGGCTCGGAGCTCAAGTGCTGACCCCTGGCTGGTTTTCTTTGCCGAAAAACTCCGGCGGGTTCCGGGTTGTCCTAAAACGGCGTCTTAGGATACTTTTATGTGGCTTGAACTTGGAATCTTTGTGAGTTACAATCGAAAATATCAATTTTATTGCCGCACACAAAAATATTTAAAACTAAATAAAATTTAAAAATGGACTCTAAGACTATAATTTAATAATGAGTTCAAATTTTCTTTAGAATAAAATTGCAACAAAATGAGTTATACAATTAACTAAAATAAGTTATTCTTAAATTTATATCTATTTATGTTTGTTATATAAAAATATTAAATTATAAATATTAATTTTGCGTAAAATATTTTTTTATGTAATCTTAAATTCTTGATAATATTTTTCATTTAATAAATAAGAATAATTATTATCTTAAAAAGAGAAACCATCATGCGGCAAGTGGATTGAGTTTTCATATATTTAAGATTTACATTTTTTTAATCAATCTGTCTATATTTTGCAGCTTGTATCTATAAAGTACAGTACATTCCTAATCCTAAGCATTTGCCTATAAAATCGTAGGTTGAGAGGGCTGCTTGGCAAATATTTTTTTTTTTTGGGAAATCTCCCACGCAATTGGAAAAAAAATTTACATTTTAACTGTTTCTTTCTTCTGCTTTCAGTAAAAAACTTACCCAAGTATTTTTCTTTTTTATCAAAGCACTTTTATGTTTTAAAAAATGCCTTTTTCCAATTTTTTTCAAAAAATACTCACACAGAAGTCCGGAGTTTCAGTTGGCCTTTCACCAAAACAATAAATTCCTTCAATCTATCATATACAAGAAGATACTCCGAAACAGAGTAGAAGAAACTAAAATAATAAAAAAACAAAATAAAAAAAAAGGATGTTAGACAATTGTAGTCGCTACAGAAGTAGCTATACAGTATATATACGTAAACACCATCCTACAAATTTATGTATTCTGGTGGCTGTTAGCTGTAAACTATTCTCTGTCCACTGTTAGCTTTTTTTTTTTTTTCCTTCTTGAGATTCAAGGTCCCTGGAATCCTTCGGATCAACCTGCACCGGCAACAAAAGAGAAGCACTTAGCTTTTTACATTTCAGTTTGAACTTAAAAACAAGCACTATTCCAAATACAGCAAAAACAATACCATTTTTTTCTTGAAGGAATAATTTACCTGAGCATTCCTTGATCCACTGAAGCATTGAATGGAAATGGCTGAAGCTATTATATGAAAATCTGCTACGTTAGTTTGATATTTCCTATAATATCCGTTACAGCTTCATTTGACTCGTTGTTCTTGAAGAATTTTTGGATACCTCGGATACCCATTCTTGCAGGCTGAAATCTGCTTCAACATCAATAAAATAAAATTAATTTCATTACAATCTCTCTCAAGATTATTAAATTTTACAAATTAAATTCAATTCATTTCGTATTTTATAAGTTGTTACTTATCCCTTGTAGGTTTGGTTATTATTTTATTTGCTTAAATAAAAATTTTTGAGTTTTAGTGTAAAAGAAGTGAAGGTAGCTGCAAATGGCACTTGATTAAATAGATACCATTATATTATGTATAAATATTATTATACATATAAGGTCGGCTACCCATTGTCTGCAGATGCTCTGAACACTAAGCTAAGTGTGATTTTTGTAAACATTAAAAGTAATCATGATTCACATGTTCTCCACTGAGACTAAGTCATAATTTTCTCATTAAAAATATCCTAAACGGTTTACACCTAGACAGAAAATTGGGAATTAAAATGCAGGTTTTGGACCGTTGGGGGAGTAGATTTTTTTTTTTTTTTTTAATAAAGAGTGATAAGTCACTACTTAACGCATATAAAATTTTAATTTAAAATCTAATTTTTTTAAAAAATTCAAAATAAAATGCTTAAGAAGAGTAGATTTACTGGGAAAAAGGGATTTTTAGACGATTTGACCAAGAGTCCAACATGGCAATCCCACTTCCCCAGCTTAATTTGGCTGTCCTGAAAAGTCAGCAGATTGATTTGGAAGCCGAAGAAGCTGAATATAATGGTCCATTTTCAAATTTGGGTTGAAGCATTCAAGGTGGTGCTCCGCAACAAGCAACATCGTAATTGGAATATTGAACTTCCAGAAGAGTACCAAATTCGGCAGCATTAATGCCACTAAGAAAGATTTAAGACGAAGTTTCCTTCTCCTTTGATTGCAATTATGTGGGGTCCTCGCCAAAACTTCCATTATTTTCTGCCGTTTCCATTTCCACCGCGAGAAAAGGAAAAGAAACGAAAAAGAGGAACCCATTTCGAAATTTGGTTCACTGATATTGATTTTATAATGTTTTAAAATACAAATTTACTAGTAAACTATGCTATTTCCCCAATTTTTAATAGGAAAATAATCTACTAAAATCTAAAATTATGTAATTTCCCAATTTGTCATCTTTCATCAAAAAGAGTTTTTTTTTTTGGGAGGAAGTGGGATGGGGACACTTACAGCTTCAATGTCAATTTTGTAGACCAAAAGCTTTCGTCTTTCTCTGCAACTTGTTCTGTAAGCCACAACGATGTGCCCAACAGCCAAGGCGTAAGAGCACGCGAACAGAGCAATTTCGAAGCCTCTGACATAGCCTCCACCATCTACGCTTGATAGACTGAAGACGTAAACAGCTTTAAACGAAACAAACATCAGGGACAGAACAGAGCACATGGTAGTGATTCCCAAATACGGTCCTCGTGAAAGTCTTGGTCCATCACACAAACTATAAACACCTGCAGAAAAACCAGTAACAGTCAGAAACAGAGGAAGAAGAGTAATGTTTTGTATTTGGAAGATTACCTAAAAATGATCAAAAAGTTACCATTTTTATTGGAATATATACTGACAGAATCAGAGGAAGCAGAGAGTATTGCTTTAAATTTGAAAGGGTACTTTAAAAAGATCGAGAAGTTCCAATTTTTAATTGGTAGATGGATACTTACAGAAGATGACGGCGGATCTTATGATGGAAATGAGCGGAATGTCAATGAGGGAGTATCGAAAATCGTAGTTATCAAAATGAGAAGAAAGGTTATCCAAAGAGAGAGAAGAAGGGGAAAGAGCAGACAGTAGAGCGGAAGGAACAAGTGCATCAGCAACAACCAGAAGAACCGGGGCGGAGAAAAGCAGCAGCGATATAACCATGGTGATTAAGAAGAAGACAGTCTTCACACCCCTCAATACCCTTTGGGATTTCTCTTCCTTTGAAAAACCCATCTCGGTTCCTCTGGTTTCCTTTCGATCTTGTCTCCGTTTCTAGGCTGGGAGAGCTGAAAAAGCGTTGTTGTGTATATCTACAAAGAGAAGGAGAGCGAGAAGCACAATATGTGAGTGTTCACAAGGCGTACGAGGGAAGCTTTAAGAGGGTTGAGGAGAGAGAAGAAACAGAAGCCATTGGAAGGTGCAGGCCAAGGCGCAGCGTTTTTGACCGGACTTGTCCGCTGTGTGAGTGATGACAAATGGTTGGAACTTTACACGCGGGCCATAGCCGGGTCATATATCCTACAGAGGGCTCTCTCCCCTGACCCAACGGCAATACCTAAACGCTTAAATGGCAATTAACTATGCTTTCATTTCAAGTTTATTTTATTCCGTAAAATTATTCTCTTAAATAAAATTTATATAATTTTTATTTAAATATTATAAATTAAATTATGATATAATTCTCTTTAATTTTGTAAGTATTAATTCACCTACCAGGGAAACTGATGTTAGAAAAAAAATTTATTTTCATAAATTTTATTTTATTAAATTATTAATAACTTAAAAGTTAATTTATTAATTTTATAAATTAATTTATAAAATTTAATAAATATAATAATTAAATTATTTTAAATAAAATTTAATTAAATTTTATTTACAAAAATAATAAACTCACTTATTAGGAGAGGGTCACTTGATGTATGGGAAGCCTCCATCACATGGACTTACTTCCAAATCATGATTATTAACGTATGACACGTGTCTCTAAAGTTGCTAGCCAAGAAGATCATACACCACTGAAAATTCAGGAGTATCATTTTTAATTAAGGGTGAGAGTGGGTGATTAAAATAAGTAAGCCAATGAAGCGGGTATTTCGGAGTTGGTAGATCGTTAGCATGTGATCACATGCACCATTTTGTCTTCAAGAACCATTCAACAAAAGAAAATTTTTTTATTAATTAATTAATTTTGTTCTGGACTGTTAAGAGTGCAGAAAGGAAACTACTTGTAAATGGAAGATGATGGATGAATTCTGCTATTGGATTCCTGCTGATTAACTCATTTCAAAAACACTAAAAAGTTCTCAATCAATTTTAATTAGCATGTGTCAATGCCCTCCTTCAGTTGATTTATAAACTATGATTTCCAACCCCAGTAGGGAATTATATGAATAAAAACTATGTATTTTAATAAAAAATAATAAATATTTATAACATACAATATAAATTATATTTTAAATTTAAATGTAAAAATAAAAAAATTAATATCATAACGGTTGCTATTTCAACATTAAAAGTACTGACAAATTATTTTTTAAAAAATTTGAAAAAATGTGAAATATAAAGATCCTAAACATGTGCATTTGTTATTAGAATGATTTTTTTATTTTAAAATTATTTGACATACTGACATCATAAATATGAGCAAAAAAAATATAAAATACTGATATATTTCTGGACTTAACAATTAATATATAGATCCATAAGAATGGTGGAAGAGAGCCAAGCAAAGTATCTTTTTTTAAAAAAAAAAAAAAGAGAAAGAAAGAATGCTATTTTGTGAAGGTAATTAAACAATTAGTTTACAAAGAAAGCAGCTTCGTCACTGCTTATGACATAAAGAAACCCTCAATAGAATTTTATATATCTGAAATGTTCGATGGTTTCATGCGAGTGAATATGCTGATAGATAATACCAAACCTTGTTTACGTAATTAATTAAATGATTTAGAACCAAGAAAAGGTAAAGGCAGCTAGCAGCCCTATGTCCAATTTGAGTCAACGCATATAACATTTTTTTACTATTTTTATAAATTAAATATTTATTTAAAATTATTAAATTTCTTAAATTTAAAAATTAATTTATAAAATTAAATAAATTTAATAATTTACTTTTAAAATTAATAAATATTTAATGTTTAATATTTTGTAAGAATATGTTTTTCAAAAAGAAATAGTGGCAGTGGGTCATACGATCACATGCATCGGCTGCCCCTTCTTCAAAGCATGAGATACAGAGCAGTCAAGCATGCCAACTGCCGCCGGCTCTGGCCGCCCTGGATCATTGTAATGGTCAAATTACAAATGCTCACATGCAATGCATCAATTTCAATTTTGTTTCTATAAAAAAGAAAATTACAAGTTTGACTAATTTTCCACCAATTAACTAATTGTGAACCCTATCAACAAAAATCAAACTATCAAAATAATTTGATAGAAAAAGGGTTTTTTAAATTCTTTTATAGAAAAAAAATTTTAGATGATAGTCCCAGATTCAATCAAAGACAATTGAATCATTTATCCGCAATTATTTTTTAATCTATCTTTCAAAAAATTATAAGATATTGAATTTTGTATTCAAAAATTGTGTTGAAAACAAAGCTTTTAACAATCACAGCAATTACAACACGAGCAAACGTGTTTTGATACCACAAAATGTCAAAAATATGATTCTTTATTTTTGACAATTATTATTTATCCAAAACCATTAAAAATATTTTTACATTGCACATCCTCAAAAATAATATATTCATATGCCATTATACGGTATTAAAATCAATCAAAAATGTATACATTAATTTAGAGAAATGAACTGTTTAGCATGCTAAGTAAATTCATCGAGCATTACAATTTGATGCATTTCATTGAGATATTTGTAATATTTGTATCAAGTTAATGTATATTAATTATATAATAAGCATTATAAATAAGTAGAGTTTAAGTTTATGTTACTACTTGCCACTTCTCATGGCAATTATGATATCTTAGAACACAAGACAAATTAATAAGCCTTCAATTACTTATATGAGCTACAGAAGACAACACATTTTAAGAAAAAGAAATCTGTAAAGTATATATATGATATATTTTATAGAATAAAATATATATGCATAACTACTGATAAAAAATAGTTTTAATTATTGTAAGGTATGAAAATTTTCTTTAAATTTTAGATTTAAAATAACTTATTATATAAATTTTTTTATCAATAACTATCTATTAATAATTTATTTTATAAAATATATTTTACACTTTTAAAAGTCAGAGTATCTAATTTTCAGCTTAATTAATTATCATATTACAAGTACCCAATGTTTGTCAATATAAAAAAATTTTGTGGTCTTTTCTCTAGAGCAAAAAAAGGCATCTAGAATTTTGACTATATAATAATCAACGCAAATAATTTAATTATCACCTATGTTTCATTATACAAAGGATTGACTTTCTTAAATAAAGAAAAAGGAAAAAGTCATTTTCGTAGTTAAGAAAAAATATGTTGAAGTTCAACTATGATGGCAATGTATGAAATTGATTAGGTGATGATCAGTCGGCTTTGAATCGTGTCAAAGTTGAAACGACGACGTAGTGGCAATGTCACCAGGATTTCAAAGCCAAAGAGAAGATCCATTTTCATTTGAATATTTTCCTCCCTGCAAGTGTAAGTCATGTGAAAATCTTCATTTGAAATCATCACATGCTAAACGTAAATATTAGGATTAATTATGAGTTGCTTAAAATAAAAGGAAATCAAGCTAAGGAAACGTAAACTTAATTTATTACAAGTCGTAAAATTAGTGACCAGAGTTTAATTTCGATTTAGATAATAAAATTATTGTGAGTTTACGTTTATCTCTATTTTTCATTTATTAAAATTTAGTATAAGTTTTTTAAATAAAAAGCAGAGATAATAAAAAGTAATAGTTTTTACAATCTAAAATAGAAATCCTAATCCTTTAACCTTTTATGTTGTTTTATATAAAAAAATTAGTCTATCTATTTTATAAATTAAAATTCATAAAAAAATTATTTAAAAAAAATTAAATAATTAAATCTTATTAAATTTTACAATTTAAATTATAAAATTTAAAAATTTTAATATTTCATAATTATTTTTAACATATTTATGGGTAAAGTTTTGTAAAATTTTATTTTCCTAAAAAAACCCACTTTATTATTGATATTTTCATTCAGAATGGAATATATATATATATATATATATATATATATATATGAAGCAACTTATTAATAAATAGGCATGATAATTAAGAGTAGGTGCTATTTATATATTTGGTATCTTGTAGTCAATGTGAAAACAAGAAAGAAGGTACCTAAATAAAAAAAAATTAAGAAAAGCAATTGTGGTAATCTTTTCGCCACGTAAACTGATATTAGAAATGTCCTTCCCATCAAATTTTTGTAAAATGGAATAATTTAATAATTTAAAAATGAGTGTAAATACAAATTGAAAGACAAAGGGCGTTTGTGCGTGCTAGATAAGTAGAAAAGGGAATCAAGGCCAAGCAAGCAAACGTAGCTCACACTAATAATGGTCGCGCGCGCGCATTTCACACGGAGAAGTTAGGAGGTTAAATCAACGGGATGGAAGTTGCTATCAAAATACGAAGCACTTTCTAGAAAAGCAGAAGCGCATGACACAAGACCTAGTCATCCTTTGAATTTAATGCATGTTTGAAGGCGACACAGAGATAAGATTTTATCAACAAGCCTCATTTGTGAGACATAGTGGACCACCCACTTTGTCATTTGCAGATTAAAATAATACAAAAAATTGTTTTCTGAGAAAAAAAATGCCTTTCACGTCTTTATTCCCATGGTTTTTCTCATAAAGGCGTTCATGATGAAATCAAATCATCCAAATATCTACATGTTGGAGATTTTAGTTTGGGGGCAATAGTTGGTTATTTTATGATAGAGTTTTGTAAGATGGTAGTTACTAGTTAGTGTTGTAATTTGATTATAAGATCTTGTAACGGTAGAATTTACTCATTTAGTGTTTATTTTGTTAATATTTATTTAAGGTTAGAATCGTTCTTATACTAAGGAGTTTGTCATTTATAATTTTATTTTATAAGAAATTAATTTCTTATAAGAAATATCTTTAAAGAAATTCTAAAAAAAAAATTGACATAGCTTCGTTGCAAAGAAAAGCAGGAAAAAAAAAAGATGTGTTTGGAAAACTTTTCAAGGTTTTCATGATTAATCTAGTTTTGTTTTCAATGTGGCAAGGTTTTCATGTCAACATAGTCAGACTTCTGTTAGGTTCCATTAACTCTCTCGATAATATTACGGTTGCTTGGAATTGGATTTCTGACTGAGGTAAGAAACAGCGAGAAGTGGTTGGAAAACTTTGGAAAGTTTTCTGCTCATATTACAAACTACGTATATGCACCAGTAATATATTGGAGTCGGATTACCCCAAAGCTGCTAACAATGGAATTCATGGATGGTGTGCAAGTAGACGATGTAAAGACCGTTCAGAGACTTGGGATACATCCACATGAAGTTTCAACATGGGTAAGTTCTTGTTTGTGGCAACAGTATAGATTTCTGTGGCTTCTATATGTTTCAAGGAAAAGGACATACCGACATAGACATCTGGTCCAGAATGACTTATAATGTCCAATGATAGATCCTACTTGCCTGTCGATGACAATGCCTAGGTTTTGTGATATATGTTAGGGTGCCACTGTAAATGACCAATGGTTGAAAGTTATGCATTATTGTGTTATGGAGACTTTGACTATTTATAGAATTATAGGGTTTAAAAGAATGATTCCATAATCGGGAAAGTATATTATGAGTGTTTCAATTACCTTTGGGAATTTGTAACCTATAAATTTGTTGATGGGCAAAACGGATTTGTAAAATGAGCTGTTGTTTCTGCAGGCTAGTCAAACATTTGCAGATATGATGTTGAAACACGGTTTCGTGCATTGTGATCCACATGATGCTAACTTATTGGTTCGCCCATTGCCTTCTACCAGAATGAACATTCTGGGTGAGGGTTCTACTCCCTGTGTAACTGGAACTCCTTGTAAACCTGTTAGTTGCAAGATTTGATTTCTGTACAGGACAATGGACTTTGGTCTAGATGTTTACTGTTTTGAATTTGCCTTTGTTTTGTATGGTTTTAGTTCCACGAAGAACATTGCATTGCTTTCTGAGCGCCCAAAAGTAAGGATTTTTGTACATTTCTCTAAGTAAGACAGCACCTATAGATCAGCTGACAGTTGGATTTGTGGACTTAGGAGATGCTACTGGCACCCATTTTAAATGCCAATGCGCAAGTGGCTTTAATTGTTCTTGGACTATGGATGGCAATGCCATTTAATTTAATTGGAGGCTTAAAATTTTTATGGAAACTAATGGAACTTCAGATGGCAGTAACTAGCATTAATGAATGTAAGATTGAGAAGTCATTGTGGAACACTGTCATAGTTAAATTGGAGTATGATTTGTTGGTAAGGTGTGTCGGTGCAGTGCTGAAACAGGGAAGATGAGCAGTAACAGGAAATGGCATTTACCAGACTGCTTCTCCACTGTCATTCAGTATTTGCAGAAGACATGTGAAAGATAAATGAATTTTTCTGCGTTTCTGCTGGTTGCATGTTATCTCCCTACTACCTCTTTAAGATTAAGGTTGAAAGATCAGATGCAAGCATCCATGTGTGACATTATGAATTAGAAGTAGTCTTACAATGCTTTTCATGTTTTCCAATCTCAGCTTGATACAAACACTTACAGTGTAGGCCAAATTTTTTTTTATCTTGTTCTATATAAGCTTTAGGCTTGTCCTTTCACTTGCAACATTTTGTTTGGTTCTCAGAATAACTGCTTTGTTATTGATCAGAACTGCAGGTCAGCTATGGTTTTTTTTTTTTTTTTTGAATATTTTCCTGAGACAAGGTATAACTTCATTAATAATGAAAAGGAGATTACAACATCAGGACACAGAACATGGGAACTTCTAAATTCCCCTCCTTAGGATAAATACAAATTAGCTTCAAAGGAGTGTACAACAAAATACATCATGGATAAGATGTAACTGATTTAAACTCAAAAATTGCTTTTTCAACAATCTGATGAGGCAACCAAGACTTATTATTGAAGGTCAAGTCATTCCTAGCCTTCCAAAGTCTCCAAAGCATGACTACAGCTAATTCGACCACATTTTGTTACTCCTTCGACTTCTTGCATAACACACAGAGCAATCCACCGAGTCAATGGATTAACACGTGGCAGTGACTTAGAGGATAGCTTAAATGGGTTTAGTCTCCAAACTGAATCTGCATGGGGCACTCAATAAAAAGATGGAGAATTGTTTCTACTTCAGCAGCACAATTTGGGCAGGATTACGCAAACTGTCTTTTACTGAATCCCCATTGTGGGAAAGCTTCCACAGGAACAAATTAATCTTTTTAGGTATTTGGAGCTGCCACAACAATTTCCAATAAAATTCAGGTCAACTATGGTTCTGGGGATGTTCCTTGTTTAGAATACTGTTTTGGATCCTGAGGTTCTTTTTTGTTGATATGATAAATATAGTGCTTGCACCCCATTTCTCTGCCCCTAATGTTGTGCCTGTATTCTAAAAGGAAATTCTTAAAAAAAAAAAAAAGTTTTCAGAAAGAATTGGAGTGATTCTTCCATGTAAATTTGACTTGAAGAATTACTTTGAGTAGTTACAGTTACATTTGGGTATTTTTTTTTTTTTAAATTCTCCCCTTAATTTAATATGATTCACGTGGTGATAAAATATTTTAATATAAACAAATAAAAAGGGTTATAAAGGGTGATTTTGATACAATAGTTTATCAGACTTTTGAAACCCTTCGACGAACGCCGAATCAAAAATTATAATCAAAAGTAACATAGCTCGCTCTAGCCACACTGGCTTGCAGATGTTCACGACCCCTCCTAATGGATTGGTTCCTCAGCCTTACATCAAAGAAATAAATGTAAAATTAAAAATAATAATACGAGAAAATAATAAAATTTATATATTAAATTATAAAATATTAAAAAATAATAAAATTAAAAAGACAAATGTTGATAACCCTCCTAATGGTTGTGGCACGTCGAGATATGTTAGGCGTCTCTTATCCTGGATGATTAGGTGTTAGTGTGTGCTTAAGCCCTTTAATTTTTTAAAAAATGATTTTTTTAATAAATTAGAATTTATAAAAAAATTATTTTAAAAAATATAAATTATAAAATTTATTATATTTTATAAAAATAAATTATAAAATTAAATAAATTTAATAACTCAATCTACGTAATTTGTAACTTAGATTAAGTGAGACTATTATTTTTTAGAAAATAAAAACGATATTGAATAGCCGATTCAATACTTCATATGCATGATTGAAAAACTATGTTAAAAAAACATTTGATAAAAAATCAGATCATGGCCAATAGTATCTATAAGATTGGAGAACTTCTCATACAAAGATTTATTTTCTTTGATTACCTTTGATAAATCTAGCTCTGGGAAATTAGACTCCTTATTTAGTTTCTGTAGGTAAAAAAAAATTTACATGTGGAAAAAATTTCCGTAAGTAAAATCAACCTTCATCTCTCTTACAGACCATGGGGATTTGAATATTCTCCTTAAAATACTACTATGATTTTAGAAAGATAAAAATACAATTTAAATAATTGAAAAAATAAATTAAATAAAGTAGGCCCACTGTAATTAATATCTGTAGACGCATTCCTTCAAAATGGTAAAAAATTATTTAAGTTATGATTTCTTCACAGTAAAGATTTTTATTTTTTATCCTGATTGAGATTTCCTAATTTTTTTTAAAATTAAGATATTATAAGCAAAAAATAGAGATAAAATTTACAGAAAAAAATTAATATTTAAATTTAAATAATATATATATATATATATATATATAATTCACCAAAATTGAGAGATACAAATCCATTTGTCACCATATACTTGTAAATCACCAATCATTCATGTTATTCTGTCGTCACTACAAGTTGCCCAGAGGCATCATTTCGGTTAGTGTTATTCCCAAAGACCATTCCCCCAAACCCATATTGTTGCACAACTAGCACTGAAGAGCGTGAAGCAAAACTATTTGATGCCACAATGTCCCCTATAACTCCTAGTTCTGGGCAGTCACACCATTCCAGGAAACTTGACAAGACCATGGAGTTCCTACCTTTCCCTTGTCCAACAACGTATAAATCATATTCATTTTGGTCCAATTCATTGAGGATTTCATGAACATCATTACCATTATGGGCTTCCTTCTCCGAGTAAGTTATAGATTCATTATTATTCACTGCTTTCAGTCTAAACGAACTAACAAACTCATCATCCAACTCTTTCTGCTTCTCATTATCCATTATTGCAGATAATAGCCCTTTAGCTTCTGCATGTACTGTTGTATCCACTTCTGCAGCTTCATCAAGCAAAAGAATCCTCACCATGGAGAGTTGCCTACCAGGATGCCTCGCCATTCTCCAAGCAATGGCTAAGGCTTCACGGTCATCAGGCCCCCCCATGAAGGGCATGAGAATACGAATGTTGATTTTGGACAATGACCCAAGACCACGATCAACAAAGATTGCCACGGAACAAGGCGAATCTCGCATAACATGTTGATTTATGTCCTTGTGTGCAGCATTGGTTACCTCTAGAGTGCCTTCTGTGTTTGAATGTTTGTGAAAAGGGAGGATAATTAGGGATGTGCGACTCCCCTCTGCTAAATTGTATATGTCCTCGTGAATTGTGTCATAGGTTGACACAGCAGTGAGGGTGTCAACTCTAAGGGCATCATGTTCCTCAGCAAAATCTTCAAAGCGTCTGGTGATGCTTTCTAATTCTGCTTGTGACCTGGTTAGGTTTTGTGCTCCGGTCTGTGAACTAGGCTGCTCAATATGGGCAGCAAGAAGGGCAGTAGACCGCCCTCCTGTGAGTTCAACAAGTTGAAGGGCAAAAACATGTATAGGGGAAATTCTGGTGGCATTCGAGGCTTCGAGGATGTTGATCATTCCTGCGGCATGGCGAGTATTGTGGACACACACCAAAATCCGGAGCTCTGCGTCAACCCTTAACATCTGTATAGTCCTAAGCTTATTTTGCTCAAATCGCTTTCTTGGCTTGTATATGGCATTGATGATAGGAGACACTATTAATGTCATTATAAGAATAGCAAACACCATGACTGAAAAGGAATCAACACTCAAAATCTGCACCAAAAGAACAAGGATCATTAAGTTGCCATGATTTGGGCAATCAAAGAATAGATTTAACATTTTATATTACAAAATGTGAGCTGCTATTTGATTGTGAGTATTCATGCTCCCACAAAACTGTGGAAGCACAAATGCTCATTAACGGCTTGTGAGCTATTTGTTTCTAGATTTTAAAGTTCGGTTTTTGTGTGTTAGTAAATTTAATAATTCAGATTCTTTATAAGTGAGAATTTAGTAGAAAAGCATTTTATGAGAATAATAAGGCTCTTTGATTGTACCTTTTCGTCCCAAGCTCTGGTTAATATTATCAGTGACAAGATGCCTTTGGTGTTCATAAGCAGTCCAATACCTATACCATCTTGAGTTCTTAGACCAAAGAAGCGAGTTGCTATTACAGTGCTCAAGATTTTTGGAATGCATAACAAGATTATGAGCACTACCAACATGAAAAAATTTTCATGTTGTGCCAAAGCCAACAAGTTGAGTCTAATGCCACAGCCAGCAAAAAACAGTGGCGCCATAATCCCAGATGCAAAATCATTTGTCTTTTCTATCACCATTTCAGCGAATTTCCCTTGAGGTATAATTAGTCCAAAAACAAACGCCCCAACAACGGCGTGTGTTCCAAGCAGATCAGTGATGCATGCACAGGTAAAAGCCCCCATCAACACAAAGACGAGTTGGTAATCATCCCATTCATTCTGATCGGTTTTCTTGTCAATCACTTTCAGAAGAAAAGGGCGTATCACATAGCAGCAGAATACGAAGAATACTATGGTAGCCAACACTGAGTAGAAAGCTTGTTCACCATTGACAGCGAATGGAAGAATCACTGTAAAAAGGACCCAATTGTACAGGTCATTAACCATGGCTGATGTTATGGCAGCTTTGCCTAGCCCAGTATAAAGGAGCTTGAGGTCAGCAAGGATGTGGGTAACCACTGGAAAACCTGTGACAGTTAGAGCTAAACTCCATAACAGATAAGCTTCAACTGAATTGTAATCTGCCAGATAGGAAAAAGGTTTCAAGTAAAGCTTTTGTTGCAGAGCATATAAGACCAACCCCAACAAGAATGGAATCAAAGTTCCTGCAACAGCAATGCTTGTAGCCTGCTTTCTTGACTTCATTGGGGTATGGTTCATCTCCAAGCCAGTGAGGAAGATATAGAAGATGAGACCGACATATGATATGGTTTCAACATGGACGATTCCCTTTACAGGAAAAATAAAATCAAAAATAGGGGTTCTTCCCAATATTGCAGGACTCAGTGCAAAACCAGCCTACACATAATTTAAAATTATCCACACGTCAGAGACTGTAATATTTTGGAAAAGTAGAAGTCCAATATATGAAAAATTCTTGTACCCTTGTATGGTTAATTCGTGTAATTCTAAAACCAAACCCTCGTTAATACATAAACTGTATATTTTTTAAACAACTTGTATTCTGTCACTTGATCAGTTCTGCATTTTCTGTTAAAGATGAATGACACAAGAAATTCTTATATATTTATGGAGGAAAAAATGTTCTTCTTTTTCTTCCCTCGCAAAGCAGTAACTAGTCCAACTGGACAGCTAGGCCAATCACTCCTCTGAAGAAATCCTCCATAAACATGCAAAAATATCTCAAATGAAACAGGTTTTACCTATGTTACACAGGTAGATATACGTTTTTAATACAACTACAAATATATGGATACATCAATTTTTTAATAAAACACGTATAACTCTCATAAAAATTTCGTATCCAAAACAAGTATTGGTACGTACTTTGCTTCAGAGGGTTTAACCATCAATTCCACACCAATCTAAATGTCCAGATCCCTTGGACACCAGCCAGAAAAAAAACTAAAATAAAAAAAAAAAGCATGTACATGTATATACTTACGAGAATTTCGCCAACAATACGAGGTTGATGGAAGGGTTTGAGGATGTAGTAGAAAAAACGAGAGGCAAATACAATGAAGGCAATTTGGATAGCCAAAACAGGAAGTTCATCGACGAGGACATTGTCACCTATCCAGATGTGATTGGGATTAACCGCATGAGTCTCATAACATCCCACACTTTTTTTCTTGGCGTCCATAATTCGGTTTCCCTGATATCTGCTAATTTTTTATGCTTTTGTATTAGACCCTCTAGCTTTGATGCGGCAATTGCTCTTTCTTTTCTGCTAATGTTTTCGCCTTCTCCTCTTCTTGTCAGAGAAATGGGAGACACATTTATCTCCAGGGACTCGATGATTAATGAACTCGTTTAATGAATGAAAAGAAGTGAAATAGATAAGCTAAAGATAACATATCTGTACTTTTATTCTATTTGGGGTGCCATTTATATGATGAATGTCTGCAATTCCCTGCAGTTGGATTTTTATTTTTAATTTTTCACAAGGTATCCCTACCTTTTAAGTGACACTAATAATTATTCCAGGTAAAAAAAAAATAATACATTTCTTTTAATAAGAATAACTCCACCTGTATCCTCTCTTCTTCTGCTGTAAGAGATATGGTTTCAAATTCTTATGTGCTTCTGTTTCTGGCTCTTTTTCTTAACAAGGATCTTCAATTCCAATCTGCCATTACGGCTCCTGGCCTGTTTCTCTGACCCACTATAATTAGTTAATTACTATTACTGGAGGCATGACAGTTGAAACACCCATGCACCAATGTGAGTATCAATCTGTTAGAAGTTTAGAAAATAGTTTATTATTACCAAAATGACACAAATTGATTTTATAAAACATATATGATTCAAATAAGTAAATGCAAATATAGACAGAAAGACATCGTTAATTGTTGAAATATAAACAGGATACCAACCAAGCGTTGGTGCCTTAGAAACTTGTGTTTTAGACGATTTTGAAATTTTTTGTTAATAAAAGGTTGAGTTTAGAGTTATCTTAGTAGGAAAAGTTTGCTGTTTGCTGTTTTTATCTAAAAAGAATTAATTTCTTACACAAAAAGTTAAAAATACCTTTATATGTATATATATGTATATATATAAACAGGGCTTGTTAAATTGAACACATTGATTTTAGCAGACAACAGTTTTCGACATCAATTCATTATAATTTTAAAAAATCAAGGCACATAATCAAAACAATATCGGCGTTCAAATATTAATATATCTTCTAATTCTTAAGTTATAAAATTTGACAACAGTCAATGTATTTATTGCAAAAAGATGACATTGATTTTTTTATAAGAAATACAGCAGTAATTCTTTATTTCTTAAAAACAACAGTGGCTGGCTAAACGGAGCTCAAACTTGGTCTGACCTTCAACCTCAAAGTCTGCCCCAAATTAGTTTCACATAAATGGATATGGTTCTTTTACTATAAAAATAAAGGATAATAAGAGTGAACAAGATTTAAAATTAAGAAAAAAAATAATAAAACATAAATTTTATATATTAAATTATAAAAAATATTAAAAGTAAAGAATAAAAACAATAAAATGTACAAATCTCTACATAAATATATTAAAATCTAGGCCTATCTAGAAGTCTAACCTTTAAATGATATTTTTATTGTTAACTATAAAATTAAAAATTTAAAAGACAAATATAGATGAGTTCTTTTAAAATTATATGAAATAATTTGTTTCGACATTGGTTTGAGCTCATCTCAACTGATATGGAATCCAGTTTCCACGTGATAAAAAGCAATTTGGTTTGAGTCCGATTTCATCTTCAATTTTAAATTTTAAACTCTACAACAAAATTACTTAGTTAACAAATTATTCAACTTCCTACTCTCTTATAAGAGAAACGTTAATTTCACAAATAATTTTTTACGAAATTTTTATAAAATAATTAAATTTATTAAATATTATAATTTAAATTATAAAATTTAAAAAATTAAACAATTTAAACTTATTTCAGTATGAGAATAAAGGGAGTGTTCTTGTAAAGCCTTAGAATAGCATAATAATAAGGAAGAAATATGACAGTTTATCCAATGTATGATTTTGTAAATAAGGTTGTATAGATTTGTGCTTTCTTTGACAACATGAAATTCAATATGAAAGTTTGAACCTGCAAGCTAATAAAAGTCTTTTCCACTTACAAATTATATCTAATAGCTTAAATAAAGAGAAAAATGTATATATAAATTTTTAATTTTAAATTATTTGTAAGTATATTTTTTTAATTAAAATAGTTGATAAATTTATCATTTTAATATTTAAAAAATGTAAATATATTTTTTTTGTTTATTTATCATTAACATGAATATTAATAGACATGTTGACTATTTAAATGAACTCAACAATAATAATAAATAAAGAATTATCTCATTAAATAAAGTTGACTATATAAATGAAATAAAATAAAAAATTTATATAAATTTGAACAAAAGATAAAATAATGAGTGACAAAGTGCCATAACTTTAAACTAAAATCTTGACATACTAATATTTTAAGAATTATCTTTTATACTATATATTGAATTATTAGAAGTAACTTATTTAACCAATTAGATAATAAAACAACAAGCAAAAGCAATAAATATAAAACGATCTCATTATTTTTACATAAAATTTTATATTAATGTATTATTAATTAAATATTAACAAAAATAGAGTAAAATTGAAACAAATATAGTGCCAAAAAAAAAACACACCAATTAGTAACTACCAAAAATTATAAAAAATTTAATAAAAAGATTGAAGATGTATTTGGATGTTGAGAATAATCAAAATTTTTTAAGGCTTTTCGGTTTCTTTATATTTTCCTTGCCTTCCATGCAAGTTATTTTATTTGAATTCATCTAATTATCTAATAAAAATTACACTATATAAATTAGTAGTTACACATAAATTATATGACTATTAATATTTAATAATAAATAAATAAAAATAATATATTTATATTATTTTAATAATTAAAGAGTTGTATTCATATTATTTTAATAATTAAAATGATATATATATATTAATTTTTATACTTAAAAAAGTATAGTAATAAATGATCTTAAATTAAAAAAATGTATAAATATTTTTTCTTAAAGTGTCACTTAAAAAATATTATAAAAGAGTGCATATTTATGACTTCAAATCGTGCAGGTTATTGTTTCTCTTGGGTTTGAATGCATCGTACCCGTTTCTCTCTCCTCTTATTAATTTGTAGAATTAAAAGATCGTGTCACGTTCAGATAGTCACCAGGTTGATATTTGCCGACATAATTTATTGATGTCACTTTCTTTTTATTAAAAATGTATAATGAACTATGAATTTAGAAATTAGACAGTGAAGAATAATGGAATTTGGACACCTAACATCAACCCCCTAGTGCATAACATTCAAAGAAGAGCTACCAAATTTACAAATCTAGGGCTTAGCTGTGTTACTATTAAAAATAAATAGTATCTATAATACCATGCCAAAAAAACAAAGTTTCAAAATAATAAATAATCTGTATATTCTCAGTAAGTCTATATTTCCTGCTTTAGATCATATATATTTAAAACACACTAAGAGTGATATATTAATTCTTGCTTAATTTTAGGAATCTAACAACCCAATTCATTTAATGAATCATAGCTTAGAATGACAATCATGCTTTTAAACCTAATTTATCAAAAAATATAATCATCATATATTTGAATATTCTCATTAATTTGATTACAATATGTAGATTTCAGCCTATGCTCACCAAATGTAGCAATATAGCAAAAAGAAATGCATTTTCAATTTTCCTAATTAAACAAAACAGAAATAAAATTTATCTATATTTTATATTTTAAACCATTTATTATCTTTTTAATGATACAATAACACCATTATTATCTTGTTGAGTTAAATTCTTTAATTTTTTTATTAATTTTAATGAATATTTTTTATCTATTTTTATAATTTAATACAAATCTCACATTTTTTTATCACTTATTTTTCTTCTTTTAATTATATATTCATTTTTTTCCTACTTCATATCCTAGGAAACCTCGGTCTATTATTGTCTTGTGACTTTCCTTCTTTAAAGCTTTGATTTCAAATAAAATATATTTTATGTGTTAAATAACTAACCATTATATCTATAAAAAAAAAAAAAAAACCCTCAATTTCGTAAACTATAAATCTGAGTTCCATTCTTTCAATAATATTACTTCTTCTAATTAAAGAATTAATAACTTTGCGTGCTGCACAATAAATTTGTATTTATTAATTAATTCTTCCGTAGAGGCAACTAACACTTGAATTTAAATAAATGCCTTTAATCTTGTTTGGTGAACTGCCTTCCTGGAATCTGTGTGGCTACAAAGAGTGCCATTAATTATGTTAGTCATAAAATGTACCCCAAAAAAAGAAAAATTTATGCTAGTCATAAAGGACAACCTACTTTCACCAGCTTTGCGTCTTCGTATAATAACTCATTTCCCTTCCGACCAACTACTTATTGTGGGCATGAGTGGACCCCAGCCATCGCTCTCATTTAACCATTTAATGCTGGTATAAGGGGACCCCAACTATTTCTTCTATAACGTTAATTTCTATAGCTAGTGGTGCCCGTCAGTTGATGTTCTTGCGACATATTTGTTTGTTGAATTTGATTTCTACTTTTATTTGTCTTAAATTATCTTTGATTCATGTATTATAAAAAAAATCTATAGTTAGTGGTAAAAAATGTACACAGTATAATTATTTTTATTATCTTTTAGTCTTTAACTTTTTTTATATTAATGATGCATAAATTATTTAAATTTATTGATTGAAAGTAACTTAAATTTAATTTGTAATATGTGTAATTATATTTTGATCAATAACAAATTATATTTTTTTTATAAAATTTAATTAAGATTCAACCATTCAAAATTCAGTTCGTATATATTCTTAGTCAAGTATAAATAAAAAAATTTATACCCAAATTTCTTTAACCCAATTGAATATTTTTTTTAACTTGACTCATGCACATCATACTCTATATCAACTTCATCTATGTTGTGTGGCCCATTGTGGTAGTAAGCTAGATTTATTCACAATGGTACACCTCCTTATATCTTCTTGTTTCTTTCTTCCCCAACCCAACTAACCCAATATTTTCTTTAATTTTTGCAATTTTTTCAAGGCTTGTAATAACTTTAAAAACACTAACACGAGTTTGAAGGAGAAAAAAATGAATTTACCCAAAGTAGTAACCACTTGATAAAGAAAGGAATGGATGGATACATGAAAAAAGTAATAAATATCATAGTATAAATTGTGTATAATTTAAACTATTTTAAAAAGAATAAGTGGCGAAGGCTGTGAAGTATAATTTATGAGTTAATAATTGATAAAAAATGTATGAATAATAACAAAAAGTATTTGCGTAAATAATAATACTCTAAAAAGGAATAAACTATTTATCAGCAAATAAACTCAGTTTGTGTAATTCACATTTTATAAAATTTTTTATAAATCATGGGAAAAGAGAAAATATACTAAGACGGAATGAAGGGGTGATAAATAGGAAAAAAGAAAATGAGGTGGAAGAAAGAAAAATAAAAAGAATGAAACTTAGACTTGAATCATCCCAGTGGGACGAGTGCGCCTCGCCATTCTGACAGACGATAAAGATGCACATACAAACCACACAACGTCCCACGCATTAAGGCCCACAGCGAAGCGGTGACATTTTCCATCGTTTTCTGATTTTGATTTGTTTGTTTCATAGTTTCCCCTAACCTCCCATAGCCTGGGAGCCAAGGTAGAAGGTGGTGTTGGTCCTCGTGGCAGTGCTGCAGTGGGGGTGGTGGCTGGTATATATCTCTCTTTCCTTTACACAGAATCATGGTTGGACCGGCGAGGCCTCAGTTCGTTCTATTCGGATCTTCTATCGTTCAACTTAGTTTCGGCCATGGTGGTTGGGGTGCCATTCTTTCTGACATTTACGCTCGAAAGGTACTATCTTTCTACCTCCCTTTTTGATTCCATTTTGGGTTTCTTCGTATGTGAATAAAGCCTTTAGCTTGATTTTCGGTGGATTTATATTGCGAACGGCTTCGTTCTTTTGTAATCTGTGATATTGTCAACAAAGTGAACGGACCCATTTGGTGTGAACACCATTTTTTGCTTGTAGACTCATTAAAGGTTCGATCGGAACGTGCATTAATTATGAATTCTAATTTGTTAGGCTCATCTGGGTTTCATAGCTTGCTAAAATTGATGGAATTCTTGACTTTTCATGCCATCGTTCATGTGCTGATCTCCAATGGATGTCTTGCAATCCTTTAATCAATAAACGGCCAAACTAATAGATAATTATGCATTAATGTTCTGCACATGCCTTTCATGAGTGGATTGTTTAATTGTACTGAAACATTTTTTATTTCCAAAATAAATGCGGTGCATAATATTTACAAGTTTTTGGACTTTTTTGCCTCCCATCTGTGAGAAATCTCACGGGTTACTGTTATTTCATTTCATTGCACGCTCCTTCATTTGTGTGTACTAATAAGTAATGATATTATGTGTTAAGACTATAAAATTTTAAGGACTGTTATTCCTTGTTGTAACTCATTACAGTCCTCTCCAGGAAGCAGGTCAATCCTTGTGGAAATTTTACTGAATCAGTTCTTGTTTATTCTTACTAAGCCTGTCCTTTCTTACCTTAAACTTTCATCTCTCACTTGTTTGTATTCTGCAAAACATGAATGAACTCGAATGAACATCAAGCTCAAAATTTGATGTCATCCTGGACTTATTGTGTTCTTGTATTGCATGTGGTCGAGTATTTCCTCATTTATACTGTCTATTTAGTTAGTACAGAAAAAGAAAAGAATAAAGGAATATTTAATTTATGTTAAATTATACTTTAATTATCCATTGTTTGCTCTTTCTGATATAGCCATGCGTGAAAGCCACCAATTTTACTTGTTTATGTTCCCTTTAAAGATGCCCTGAATGAAATCACAAAGTAACCTATATACGTTCTACAAACATACATAAACATCTCATGAATTTATAATTGATTATCTGTACTTTCCTATTATAAAGTGGTGAACGGAGGACAAATTCTCCCTCTTCTGTGGGAGCATGGCCTTGTCTTTATTTTCAGTTTTCTCCCTCTAGAGGAATTTCAAGGAGGCTTGCCATTTGTCAAGTTTTATTTATCAAGCTAGACTATGACCTAATTTTCCATGGCTTGTGATGGAAATAAAAATATTTGACTTTTGCAACTCAAGTAAGTAATATTAGGGGTAAGATGGTAACTGCCAAATGTTTTTGCCCTAGATAGTGGAGAAGATATTGTGTTTTTTGCAATTTAATTGTCTGAATTTTTGCAGTTTTGTTATTCATTGTAGGCAGACATATTGTTGCGGGGATACTTTGGATGGAACTCTCGACGTGCTCTCCAAGTCCTCAATCAGGTTTTCCCAAAGGTGTGGTACCTCTCCTCATAAAGAGCAACCCTTCATATGGCATATAACTACATTACCAAAACTAAAATCATACCTTTCATATACCATGTATTGTTCATCCTAGCTGATTGTTGTAGATCTTTCTAACTTTGTACTCTCTCTTATCTTAATAAATGTTTTTTTTTTCTCTTACAATAAACATTATAACTGATTGATCAAGAGGAACTGGTTAAACCTCAAATCCACAATGGGAAAATAGATAAATGGACATAGTTCCTCTGAAATTTAACCTATAGATGGAACTTTAACTTACCCAACATGTGCATTAATGATTCAGGAAATAAAGATCTAAAGTGCTAGATTCTGCATTATACGATGGTAATTAGTAACTATATTGCTGAATGGTGTACTACATATTTGATAAGTAATGCCCCAACCCCCCTTCCCTGGCTGGGTCTCCAAAGAATGCCTTACATGGATAGATTTATGTCTAAATATGTTACATGCCATTTATTGTCCTAGATAGCAAAGCTTTCTCAATCAAAATGGGCCTTTCTTACAGGTCTACATTGTACAAAAACTTTGGATGAAAAATCTTCAACTATGGCCCTTCTCGCATATTTCGTATTCTATCTTCACCCTTGTGAAATTTTTTTTATTGGTGAAGGAAATGTCTACAAATGCACTGTTATTCTTTAACAGAGTTTTGGAGGGTGAGAATCTGACCACCTAACTATGTTTCTGGATTAGGGTTTGGAGAAAGGGGTTTGTAATTTAAAATGTGCATGATAAGTTAAAGTAAGTGGTGGTTTGCTTAAAAGTTAATGGCGGAACCCTAACATTGGATTCACAAGGAACAGTTTCTTCTGTGTAATGTCAGTTCCACATATTTTATGTAATATATGTCTTCATTAGTCATTTGTATATCTTTAACAATGTTTTGGCACATAATAGTATTCTTCTATTCCCAACTTTCCAGGATGCTGCCATTCAGCCTTCTCTTGTGATAGTTTATTTTGGAGGTAATGATTCGATGGGGCCTCACTCATCTGGCTTAGGCCCTCATGTGCCTCTTCTTGAATATGTTGAAAACATGAGAGAGATTTTGACTCATCTTAAGGTACTTCTGCTCCTTCTATTTGTAAGATTTTGATTCGGCTTGGGTTTTTTTTGCTTTGTCCTTACTTCTGTTGCAAGGTTCTTTCTCTGTGACCATAAGCTCACATCAACTTTCATTAGAGACAAATATTCTTGCTTACAGACACATCCAGCACTAAACACTTGCCTTGTATATGTGGCAGCTTAAATTTTTCTGTAGCATATCAAGTTTGAGGAAATAAAGTTGACTCTTCGTGAGTCTTTCATGTGAAGAACTCACGCAATGTGAAACTGGCTATCACATTGTAACTTATTTGCCTTTCTTGGGTGACTGGGTCTCTAAAGATGTTTCCTCACTGTAAGAACTTGGTGGGGGAAGAACTACTTCTCATTAACATATCTTTACATAATTTCAGAGTGAAGTTTATCTGCTTGAGGTAGTCATATTTATTTATTTCAAAAAGATTAACTGGAAATGGTTGATTTGGTGTAAAAAAATATATGTATTGTGTCAAAATGAAAGCTTCCTGCATGCAAAACCAGAAAACCCCCTTCACGAATGGGTGCCGGAAAATTTATGGCTTTGATTGCATTGAGTCTCATTGTCAAACTTTCCCAAGCCAAATGAATCTGGGAAAATAGAAAATACAAAATGACAAAAAAGTTGTTCATGAGAGTATAAAGAAAAAATATCGCTGCTGATAGGCAATTTGCAATAAGTAGCATATAAATCTTCTATAGTGAATAATAGATTTGTTTAAAATGTTATCATTTTTCATGTTTATTTTGTTGGTTGATTTTAAAGTTGAGTGGTCCCTTCCATGCTTCATAATATTTTGCGCATTTAGTTAATGGGAAAAAGTTATATTCATAATTTAATGTAAGACTCTTGAATGCCAGAGCCTTTCTGAAAGAACGCGTGTCATTGTTCTCAGCTGTCCTCCTGTCAATGAGGATGTGGTTCGTGGAAACACAAGGTAACCTGACGATCTTTTTGTTTTTTTTGTTCTCCATCGTTGTTAGTCAGATAGGACATTGATGTTCTAAATCAGATGCTTTTTGTTTTCCTTTCTTTATTAGTGGAATTTTTAGTGAGCTGGTAAGAACAAATGAATTATGCAAAAGCTATTCAGAAGCTTGTATAAAGCTATGTAAGGAAATGGACGTGAAAGTTGTTGATCTTTTTACTGCACTACAGAAGAGAGATGATTGGATGAACGCTTGTTTTACGTAAGTTTCAACTACCTACTGTCTTCTCCCTTTCTTTTTACCAAAAATCCAGAAGTTCCAGAAAAAAGTCATCTTGCAATCAAATTGTTTAATATTAAATCTTCTCAAGTATCTCGTGCTTGCTTACCTTTTAAGCAGGTTTAAGGCTGCAGTTTTCCATCTTAAATGCATAATGATTGACGATTTGATGCAACCTTTATTAATTTAAACTTGGATGAGCCACTTGCTTTTAAGTTGTAACATATATCATTTTCCTTTTCCCTCTATTGGGTGTGTGCATACCCAAAATTCAATTGGACACTTTACTGTTCTTGCTCTTCATTGACTTGGGTGCCACTGGTCTGAATTTATAGTTCTGAAAAGAGTAGTTATTCAGTAGGTTGTAAAACATTTTTTCTCGGAGTTGAGATTTTTTCTTTCTGCTTTGCAGTTGACCTTGAGCGTTTTCCTCCTGCTGAGGACAGCAATCTTTTATTGTGTGTATTAAATGGCTAATATTGGGGATGCAGATCTAGCAAATAACTAATTATTGATTTGTTCCCAGCAAGTCTATTTCATTGTAATAATTTACACTTTTGTTACCCAAGCTGATCATAATCAAGCAATTGAGTGTGATTTAAACATAAAAAAAAAGTGTCATGATGGGTGTTAGAAACGAAATTTCCCTTATATTTTCTTCACCTTCTTCAAATTGGAAATTGATTTGTCTTTCCCTTGTTCTGATTTCTTCTTGTGAAGTAAGTCTAACCTTCATAACAACCTTTTAACTATAAAAGCTATTGTAAATGGGAATGATAATGCAAATGATAAGTCTGTTACCTAATTTTAAGTTTGATTTCTTGATATTATAATTAACTTTGCAGTGATGGTATCCATTTATCCGCTGAGGGAAGCAAAATTGTTGTGAAGGAGATACTGAAAGTGCTAAAGGGAGCAGACTGGAAGCCATGCCTACACTGGAAGTCCATGCCCACTGAATTTGCAGAAGATTCAACGTATGACCTTGTTGCTGCTGATGGAAAGTCTACATTAAATCCCTCTGAGTGGACTTACTATTGGGAGATTCAGTGGGACTAGATTATTAGGTTATGTTTTGCTTCCATCTCCATACAGGAGTACATGAACTGGCAGTTTACTTGATTATGATTGTGTAGAGATATTAATGGATTACGGCATTGTCATTACTAGAAATTCTATTAAGTCTTTTCTTGCCATTCATCAACTATGAAATTTATACAAATGAAAATAAGCAGGATAGAGTAGAGATCAATACATGCAAAGCCATTTGCAATTTTTGTTTTTTGTTTTTCAAGTACTTTCTATTTTACTTTTGTTCCCTCTTTGTCTTGGTAAGGTGGAATAGTACCTCATTTTGAAGACGGCTTCGGATTCCAATGGTCAGGTTCTGGGAGGTTTACAAGGAATTAGGGCACAACTAATGAGGCAAAGATTTGCCTTTTGAGGGATGGGAAATATGATAGAAAATTTATGAATCCCTTAATACACTTCTAATAAAATCCCCCTAAATAAGGAAGTGACCTAAGGGTAAAATTTCCAAACTCCTAAAATTAATAGTAATCTTTGTTTTTACATCTTTACTTTTATATAACTTTTATTTAATATAATTTATATTATTAAATTATAAAATTTAATTAATCTTACACACACCCTAAATGTCACAGCTTTTCTGGCAAGAAAAACTTTTCTCTACATTTAATACCTTTTACATAAAAAAAGCTATCTTGGACTTATTATTGGCTGATTATAAAATCTTCATTCAAAATCAATTGATCTGATGGCATTTCATTTAATGACTAATTAATAACCTTTGCAGTCTCCAAAACCTTAGTTACTTTTTTTGGTAGGAAAAACCTAAGTTATTTAATTCTAGGTGAATATAATATTTATACAAGATAGCAGTTTGCAAGAGATTTAAATTTTAAATATTCATCCCATACACAAATGGGTTCTAGTATTTATTCTTAAACAATTATATTAATTTTTGAAAAAAATCTACTCACTTATAAGTAAGATCATAAAAGTTTCACAAAATGTAAATACAAAGTATTCTCTTTTTAATAGTAAAAAAAATACCCCATTCACTTGTATTCTATTTAATAGTAAAATGTAAAGAAATAGATATTTAAACTAGACTTTTTTGGTTATAAAATGAGTAATGTCTTGATGGCAAAATTAAAGAATAATGATGTTACTATGATAAAATTAAAGAATAATGATGTTACTATGTGCTGGCTCATTACATGTAAAAATAAAATTTTTCTATTTAGAAAAAGAAACAAAATTTTTTAAGAGTAAAAAAATATTAAAAAATAAAAAATTATACACTACTTATATTATTTCAGATTATATAAATATTAACATCCTTATAAAATAATATTATTCACACAATTTAATTTTACACACTCAACATTTTTACTACACTTTTTTTTTCCATACAAAATTTATTCCTGCTCGTAAGAAAGAAAAGCGTAAATCTGCCTGCCGAAAACATTTTACAAAGTAGCGCGAGAGTACACAGTTTGTGCTTGGATTTGCAATTTTTCATGATTTAAAAATTTAAACCAGAGGTCTAAAATTTATAGCGCGCACAGATTTTTAAAAAAATATTCTGGGCAGAAAAACCCGCGCATCCTTGCTCTCCTTAGGGTGTAGTTTTCCCTAATCCTTTCTCATTCTCGCTGCAGAGCCGCTTGACGTTAGCGGTGGCCATTGGCAGCACGAGTTCTCAGGTGCTTCAATCTCTCGAATCCTTCTTCTATGGCAGTATTTGTTAGGAACTATTCCTTCACTGGTTCTTGCTCCATCTAGGGTTTTCACCTGTTTTTCTTGTCGAGTTTGAACTTCTATGTAGAATGAAAGGCGATTAGTCACAGTTTCATGTTTATAAATTGGGGAGGGCGAGGCTAGAGAATATGGAACGGTTTAAATTTGAGTATAATTGCTCTGACTTATAATTCAATCATTCGATTTCTTGAGTTCTGCTCTGATTTATAGCATATGGTTCCAAAGTCTCCTGAAAATTGTAGTGTACTTTCTAAAAATTGAACTGGAAATTAAATATGGCATCTTTCTTTCTGCTATGTTTACTTTGCAAATGTTTTCGTATATTTGCAAAATTTTCTGATTCTTAATTTTATATTTAAATTTAAATTATTTTACTTTAGATTCGGTTTTTGTTTTTGGTTTTTTTTTCTTAAGTATATGATCTGATTGGGTGAACCTAGCATACTTTTCTGTTTTCTCCAAGGCAGCACTTCAATGTTGATACTTGTTGATGGAAAGTTTTGGATGACTGGAATTCAGATTCAAACAGGCCTTAGTTTCCTATCCAAATTCTATTCTAATGCATTTCTTGAGGTTCTTAATAAACTATTGTATGGATGAAGAAGTTGAACTGTTGTCAGAATGATTTTAATCTCTTTCTATTATTGCTTGCAAGTAGAACCCTTTCTGCTGTAAAATAAATTCAATATTGCTTTGCTGTCAAGTTGCTTTAGCTTAATGGATTTGGTTGCTACATCATTTCAAGAAGAAACAGGTTTTTGAATTACATATTCTAATCTCAAAGTTTTTGTATGCAGTTCCCTTGTAGCCTATCTTTGATGAGTCCGGAGAAAGAGTAAGAGCAGCAAGCTGGAAACTTGAATGGCAAAATACTATGATATTGATGATATTATTACAGAGGAAGAGGTGGACTTCAGACTCTTCAAATTCTCCAACATCTGGATTCCTATTGTTACATGTCAAATTGAATAAATGGTGGCAGTTTAGAAAAAATTAAGGGCATATTTTCTAAATATTGGATTACTTAGTAATTAGCATGAAGCTGCTGTGTGGTAGATGGTGGTTTTGACTTATACTAGCAAATAACATATTGGGCTCAGAGTAATAGTAATTAATATATGAGGCAAGCTGGCCTTCTTGTATGTTGTTGAAGAAGGAATAGAACACTTTCTCTCTCTTCTCTTTCCCTCTTTCTTATCTCTGTTCTGATTTCTAAATTTCTATCAGTGCTTAAGAGCTTTGTGGGTACTCTTGCATCACCTACCCTCCTAAATTTCTTATTTTAGTACTATGATTCATTTTGTTACTGTCACAGATTGTCTCAGTTATATTCCAGAAGGCAGCGTCTGGAGTGGGAATAGATCCCAGTTCAGAAACAGACTATGTAAGAATTGCTGAGACTGATATATTAAAAAATTCATATCTGCTGACACTTAATCATCTCTTAGTAGAACTCTATTAATTTGAACTTACACTAGCAAGTTTGATCTTCAGATTGAAGCAGGTTCCAAAGTTGAGCTGCCTTTCTGGCTTGCTCATGAGTTACAGTTGAGGCAATCAGTATCAATCAATGTTCCCTCTTGTTTCAATCAAAAGTAATGATCACTATTTCTTTGTTTGCAACTTATAGGTCCCTAATCCCTTCACTTATTGTAATAATGAGCACAATCTGACATTGACAATGTGTTAAGAAGCAATCTACATATACTCTTATTTGCTCATTGATTGTACACCATGATATTAAGGACCATTCTTCCAAACTATTATTTCTAGAAATCAAGGTCATTTTTTCAGACAGCACTTGTCATATATTAAGGGTGTGATGTTGTATGAGTAGCCAAAATTATGCAGTGATCAATTTCCATGGCTTTCATTTAAGTTATAGAAACTAATTGTAACACATTTGATTGCTTGCAAATCAGGATATGCACTTGCATGGAAATGTACTTAGGAATGTTGATGGAGTTATTATTGGATTCATTCAAATCTAAGTTAGAAAGTGTTACCTAATTGCCTTCATCAGTCCTTATTATTGGTGGTTCTTGATTTCAGAACAAGGCTAGAGATCCAAGCTGATTCGGCATGTGTGAATCTTAGATCCAGGTGTCCATTCTTTTATGAATTTGGATGCAAGATAGCACCCCTGTGAGTCTCTAATATGCCCGTGTTTTCTTGCCTGCATTATCTGAAAGAATGATAAAATTTCTATATGGCTTTAATTTTACATTCTTGTATCTGCATCTTGCTTAGTCCAGTCTCAAGATAGAATATAAGTGCTGTCAGCTTTCACATCTAGGACAGACCTTAAGTTTGTCCAACTGTACACAGAATCCTCATTCAGGTGCTTATCCACAAAGCAATCAAATTACAAATGCAGGATAACAAAATGTCCAAAACATTACTTCCCAAGTACCAGCCATGCATGGGTCACCTTTTTTAAAAGCTTTTGCGACTTTTTCTGTTTTGTTTTCACCCACCTTTGCGTTAGAGTGAAATGAAATAATTATGTGATCCAAATTTTGGGTAACGAACTATGCTAGATGCAGACAGTCTGCAGTTTGGCCAAACATCTGAGACTTGAAATTTGGTGATCATAACTGTAAAAGGTAATGTCTTAGGCCACCTCTTTTTTGTATATAACACAATAAATGTCAACATATTTAGAAGGAAGGTCACATTTACTATTCGTTTTGTTATTGTCTCAAATTAAATTAATTTAGTGTCCAAAATCATGTCTTTGACATCCTTTTAGTTGCAACATAAGTGACATATGTATGTTGTGATTATCAAAATACTTCACTAAATATATATTCCAATGTAAATTTATAGTATTACATTGATGGCAGGGTTGGTGATAGAACCATTGGGTTTTTGCTCTTGTCTGCGTTTAAGAGTAGGTACAAGGAAGTCCTTACCAAGGCACATACTGCAGCATTTGCTGCTGCTTCCAAATTCTGGACAATTTTAACAAAAGAAGAGATCAATTGTGAGATTCATTCTGCTGAGTAAATAAAATATGCTTTCTATCTTCATTTATATGGTCGTATCTTTTTCCTTTTCTTCAAGGGGTTGTTCAATTAAATTTATTTTGTTTGTGATCATGATCTTTTTAGTGTATGAGGCAGCTCAATCCTCAATGGCATCCTTCAAGAAGTGGCGAATGGGGGGCCCCAGATTTCAGAAAGCTTCTGTTCTTGCAGGAAAGAGAAAATCAACAGAGTAGTTATTCTTTAACCTTGTTATACATCACTTGGTAACAGTCAAGTTCCAAATCTAACTTTTCTTGCTTCATCACATCAATGGCAAGATTCTGACTTTTCTGACTCATAATATTATTAATTATTCAAT
This sequence comes from Dicorynia guianensis, assembly GCA_037013595.1. Classification (NCBI taxonomy): domain Eukaryota; kingdom Viridiplantae; phylum Streptophyta; class Magnoliopsida; order Fabales; family Fabaceae; genus Dicorynia; species Dicorynia guianensis. Next base: position 12,686,901 of record JASUAB010000002.1, on the reverse strand, counting down.
ATTTTAATTTTAGTTTTTATTTATAGTTAAGCTCTCTAATTTTACTATTTTTATGATTGTGTTAGAACTTTTGTGAAATAATGAAAAACTGAGATGGTTGCATATGTGATAATATTATCATGTTTCTGTGATTGAATCTGATTCTTCATCAGGACGAGCATGAATTTTAAATCCCTAGTTTGTAAATATTACGGTTGAAAAATGAGTTTTTTGTCTAGAAAGAAAAAAGGTCACTCTTTCCTTCAAACTGCTATAATATGAATCATTCTATGACGTGTATGTTTGGGCTTTTATGGGTTTAGATTTTATTTTGGGCAAGGGTATTTTTAGTCTTTTTTTTAAAGTGTAAGTTTTTTGTCATCTTTTAATTTGGATAAATTTTTCTTTCATTTTTTGTTCTATTTAAAGTTAATGTAGACAAATAGTATTAGTGGAAATTTTCTACTTGTTATTTATAAGCACGCAATCAAATTTTATAATGCTTTGGAAGAAAAAAAAATCTAAAAGAATAAAGATAAGAAGACACACAGGATGGGTCCATCGGTCGAAAGGAATAAAGAAAAAAAAAAAATAGGCAAACTCATCTCTCGCGAGTGCTTTAGGGGAGAAAATCCCCACTTCTTTTTAAAATATTATTTTCAGGCATAAAGAATAACAGATTGTTTTGTAGACCACTTAAGATGGCCCAAATGGGACTTGATCAAAGATAATATTTTTTACTCTAGTAATCACTGATAGGATACCCACAATTGATTAGAGTGAGAAGGAGGTGCGTTCTTACATTCACTCGTCAAAATTTGCCGATCTATGCAGTTTATCCTCACAAGCTTGATTCTCCACTCTTGGATTCGTCTCTCAGTTTTATTTTCTTCTTTATTCCTGTTGCTTTGTTTTTTTCTTTTCTTCCACAGCATTACAAAATTTAAGTGTGCATATAACATAATGAATAATGGCAAGAAAATTTTTCTTTACAAAGTATTATTTGGCCATATTAACTTTCAATTGAACCAAAACTAGAATTCTGACAAGTTAGTAACTATCATCTGTAAATTAAATTTTTTAGAAAGATAATTTATCTAAATTAACAAATGAGGGGACACAATTAAAAAAAAATGGGAGACTAAAATCATTATTGCTTTAATTTTAATTTGACGCTTAAAAATCATCCAATCATCGTCTTCTATCATATTTAACTTACCACTCCAAAAATAATTTTGGTTGGATCCAAAATTCATTTTGGCTAGTAAAGTGGAAGACATGTTAGTTTTAGCAACTACACTTTAGGTAAAATGTATTTTGAATATACTATTATCATTTTACTCTCATTAAGTTATATTTGCATAAAATACAATTTATATTTTTTATTTCGGTAATTTTACACTTAATAATCTTATTAGCAGTATTCATAAAATAGTCATAAATAAAAATTTCTTTTCAGTAAACAATCCCAAACATAAAATTGTTCTTTCAAAAGAAATCTTAAAATACACTCTTTCAGAATTTTATATTCCAACATTTATCAAAACAAATTAAATATAACAAGATACTTGAAATATCAGACAAGCCCGTTGAACAACATTCCCCAAAACAAAATGCTCGGCTTTCGTGGCTGAGCTATGGGGTATATTTACTGGCTTAGGATTTGCTTGGTTTAAGAGCCATACAAAGGTGATAGTGGAAGCTGATTCCTAGGTGGTGATTAATCTTCTGAATTCGCCAAGTGAGAAAAATAGGGAGCTGCACTTGCTGTCTCGTATAAGAGCATGGATGAAGCAAAGTTGGGAGCTTAAGTTTGTGCATGTATACAGGGAAAGTAACCGCTGTGCAGATTGGTTAGCCTCTGAAGAATCTAAGCATGATAATGGTCTATGTATATATCAATGTGCCCCTTTAACTGGGCTTAGTAGTCCTAGGATCATTCAAGGTGAATAATGTTGGGCGTCTCTGCCCGTGTACTGTACCAAAAAAAAATTGCTAGCGGGGTGCCCCTTTGGCCATTTTCCCTATTCGCTTTTCGCTTTTTCCTTTTTAGGGGATGCTCACTTCAGCACTTCTGCCCCCAGAAGTAGCGGTGGGTTTGGTCGCACGGGACCATTGCCAGGTTCCTTTGCATTCTTTAGGTATTTATTCTTCAAACCCACTATCTTTGCAATCTAAAATTTAGGAAAATTCACGACTTAATTATGGGTTATCAATGACCTAAATAAAAGAAGTGTGAAAATTTTGTGAAATAAAAAGTATTGTTTTTTAAAAGAAATTATATTATTAAGTTTTTAGAAAATTTAATTATTATAAATTTTTTATATTAAATACTCACATATATTTTTATAATGTATTAATTTATTAAATTTTAAGTTTAATCTTACATAATAAATTTAATAATTTAAAATTTTTAAATAAATATTTAATAAAATTTAATATATAATATAATAAAACTATCTATAGATTCTCACATTTTAAATTACAAAATCTGAGGAATCTAATAATTTGTTGGCAATTTTCAAACCACTTTACATTTAACTATTTTTTTTCCTTAATATCCAAGTGTTGTGAGATATTTTTATGGCAGACGTCATCTTATGCACGGAGGCAAAACGACGGTTCTTTATGTCGGCGTGGCAGTGTTTTCCAACATCCTTGCACTTTTCACTTTTTCATCCGATTAAATTCCAGCACTTAGATATTTTCTCGCACTTGCTGCCGTGCAACCCAAAATACTTTGACTTCACAAATATCTCTCTTTTTTCACAGCACTTTGGTGGTGGCGTGGATCAGTTGGATCCTCATTCTTGCTTTATCCCAAATGGCTAACTCTTAGTCTCACAGCTATAAATGGCGTCGCCTCTGCGCTTCTTTCTCTCAAATCAATTCAACAAACCATTTTGCAATGTCTTTCTCTTACCCAATGCTTCTTCCTTCGTCCTAACCTTCCCTTTCTTTGCTTGCTGGTGATCACGCCTGATTATTCTTCCTCCGCCGCCAATCCAGCATGGAACACCTCTCCCACCACCGCCACAATCGACCCAAGAAGACCCATCACCCCTCCACCACTACAACCACCACCACCAGCACTACCACTGGCGAGTCCGACGACGAGGTCGAGGAGGCCGAGGACGGTGACCCCGAGGTTTGGGCAACCTTTAACAAGAGCTTCCGCCTAGTGCAGTCGGTGTTGGACCGCAATCGCCTCCTGATTCAGCAGGTGAACGAGAACCACCAGTCCAGGATACCCGACAACATGGTCAAGAACGTGTCTTTGATTCAGGAGCTCAATGGCAACATCTCCAAGGTTGTCTCCCTCTACTCTGATCTCAATTCCAATTTCACCACCGCGTGCCAGCGGCATCGCTCAAAGAATTCTAGCAGCAGGAGCGAGAAATGATGGGCCTTGACCAACATTTCTATTCAAATCGAATTCATTTCCAGTAATTTCAAAATTCAATCTCCTTTCAATCTATAAGTGCTTCGTCTCACTGGGTTTCTGGTGCCACCACTACTAGCAATTCTCTGGTTGTGCTTGTGTCCCTGGGGATAAATAAACTAGACAGTACATTAGAATAACTGGTTAAGTGTCTGTTCTTGACCAACTCTGTTTACTATATGGGGTTATATTTTGTTATCAACGAGGACGATGAAGCCAAAGCATTGTGTTGTCCTCCTGAACTTCTACACATATTAAGGTACTTACGTTGTATTGTTGGCCTTGTGTGGTATAAGTTGTATATGGCGGAATTGTAATTCACTGTGTCAGTATACCTGGAATCAATAAACCAGTGACTGCAAACCATTGAAAACCTTTTTCAAGCACTGTACTCTAAGTTGCATGGATAAGGTCACTGAAATATATTTGAATATGTTAGTAACTTAATTTTGTAGTGAAATTTTCATGTAATTTTCATACAAGTTTTGAATATCGGTGTGGGTAGATATTATCCAAAATGAAGTCTCGGTCTTCATAGATTAGATATACATCATGGCAGCATGTGAAATCTATGAAAAAGGAGAGTATTAAGCTGTTAGTAGTATTCTTCCCATCAATTTGGAATTTGACGTGTCAGTCTGACTTGATGGTTAATGCCAAAAAGAAAGGAAGAGTATCTTGATAATTGAAAAACCCCCACTTAATACCATTTAATTTGTTTGTTGCTGAAAATTAGTGAAATGAAAGTCAGATAACTGTGATCAGAATCAAGTTCTCATCTACTACTTACCTATTAGAATAAACAGAAGAGTCGTCTTATATAAAGTAAGTCGCTAATGTCGGTAGTCTTAGTGGCACTTGCTTCCTATGAGATACAGAGATAAGAGACCAGGTCCCAGAGTTACTAGCTAGTGCTATTAATTTGAGAAGTTTTGGCGTCATATATAGTAGTATGCTAATCTAGTAAAGAAAGTAACTGTCTGTATTTAAGGTCAGCTGTGTAGGCTATGGGTAATAATGATTGAGGATTCCCGGGGAAGATTGAATTCAACAATCTCAGTACACTATACTAAATTCTTATTTCGCTGTTATTAATATCTACATATTTGTTGAAGGAAATACTCAGCTTTTTCCCTCTAAGCTTTCACCTTGTAGACGGTTCACTGAACTCTTGATGATTATGTATCGTGGTTTTACAAGGTTGATGGCGGCAAAAATTCCAACCATGCTCCAATTAAGCCACATGCCCGATCCCTGTTGCCTAAGGTACATATATTCAGCAGGGAATGAAAACTCTTGCGCCTCTAATTTTACTTAATACCCATAGCTTGTAGTATGGGCTTTTAGATAAGTTGGATCTAATAGTTTAATCTGCAAAATTTAATAAATTTTGATGATATAAATTATATATTATAAGAATTAAATAATAATAAAATTATATAAATAATATACTCGTGTTCAGCGGGTCTCGTTCATGCATATTTTGTTTTGTCATATAAAAAAGAGAGTACGCTCTGATTGAGATCTTACATTCGAAGAAGACAATCTAATGCTCTGGTGTGCAAGATGAAATCTGCTTCAAATCTGGTATTTAAGGGTCTTAGATTTTTGTACATACTGACATAGAAAAGGTGGAGAGAGAGGAGAACATTGATATTCTTGGGATTCGAAGTCAATAGCGCAAACTTCAGTGGAGTCAATCAAAACTTTGCTAGCTCATGATAAGTATGCTATGAGTGTTGCGCTCAAAGCTGATTTGGTTAGCACTATCCTGCACAGCATACACAGTGTGTAGAATAATGTTTCGTGCAGAAAGCATTTTGCATAACCAGTACACTAAAATAAACTTATTATGCATGGAGCATTACTCATAGAAAAGTTAAATGCACAAAGATTAATACACGAACTATACACAACACACTATTATTAGTTAAGTTTTACATCTTAGGCTAAAATATCTTGACCATGCACATAAAAGACAAATAAAAATCCATTTCTATATGACTTTCGTATGCTTTATTCTTATTTAAATAAATGGAAAGGCATAAGTATATAAGTAGTGCATATATAGTATACTTTGGAAACTATAGTTAGACAAATCTGACATTTTAATATACATAATCGAATCTCAACTTATAAATGATACAAGAAAAATGGTCAGGAAGCTAAAACCCCACTGTCTAATATGACAACCTTGCTTTTGGGCACGCCATTTTCACTTCCTTCTGCTTCAATCTTGTAGACAACGTCCATACCCGAAAGCACCTTGCCAAATACAACATGGCGTCCATCCAACCTTTACGAAACCAAATGAAGGCATGTGAGATTAGAGAAAAGCCTCAATGGAAATGGTAAATGGCAACCTGTTCTTCTTAAGTTTTCTTCCCGTTAGACATTATTTGATAAAGTTTTAGACAATTATAATGTCCCATTGACTTTGTGCCCGTTTGGTATAAATTTCGTTTGGAAGAAGTTTTAAAAAAAATGCTTTTGAATGTTCAATGACTAAAAAGAATATGAAAGTGATTTCAAGTGTTTTAGTAGGATGTTATTAAATGAGAGTAATATTATAAATTCACATTTTAAGTTTGTGGAGTTGTTCTTTTTTTTTTTTTCCACAGGAGAAGCAAGTCTTGACTCTTGGACACTTGGAAAAAGTGTTTTGAGCGGCCAAAATCAATTCTCAACACCAAAATACAACCAAACAAATGGACTTGTAGTTAAAATTGTTTTTGGGCTCTCAAAAACCCATTTGTAAGCTCCAAACAAGCCCTTAAACAGTTTAACCTGCCATCTATTCCTTTGTGTTTTTAAGAAATTCCTTAATTATAATTTTTTTTTTTGGCGAGGTAACCAGAAAAACTAACTACAACTGATAACCCTAAATTTTCGGTGCCCTATCCTATCCTTAATTATAATTTAAAACACGCCTTTCCACACTGAAATTTTAAGATGTATAAACAAAACTAAAGTTGTTCAAGCAACATTTTCCATTTTCAGAATACATCTATCATATAAATTATAACACATTTTCTTTTCTAAGAAGAGAAACAGAAAAATAAGCAAAATTCATCTCTCTACCAATACATAAGGATTTGGATTCTCTAAAATAAGTACACTTTAATAATAAAATGCAAGTAGAAAATCATTAATAAGAAAAACAAAGAGTGACTTCTTTTAATTCCCTAAATTGTCATCCAATTGTTTGCACTTTATAAAAAATCATTTATTATATCATCAGTGATGATCCACTCGACACTATTTTTTAAAGTGTACCCCTCACCTAAAAGCATATTTTCCCGCCGCATAATTTTCTAAATAATAGTATATGCGAAGATTTTAAAGTTAGGAGAAGAAATACCGTAAGGTAATGAGGAATTACCAGCTGGTTTTTACTGTTGTCATGAAAAATTGAGAGCCATTTGTGTCAGGTCCAGCATTTGCCATCGACAAGTATCCTGATAATTATGCAGAAATGGTGATCCAGTAAAATATTATAAGAATACATAAGTTGTCAATTTGTCACATTCAGTAAGGAAGGCACGTGAATCACCTGGCCCACTATGCTTCAGTTTGAAGTTCTCATCAGCAAACCTAGCACCATAAATTGACTCTCCACCTCGTCCATCACCACGGGTGAAATCGCCCCCCTGGACCATAAAGCTGGGTATAATCCTATGGAATATGCTGCCTTTGTAATGAAGAGGCTTCCCATTTCTTCCTATCCCTTTCTCTCCTGAAATGTGAGGGGCTCATTTAATTTACAGATGACAGGAATCAGCGTAATGCTGCTGAAGATAATTGCATTTATTTCCTTAGGCTTATACTTATAGATACCAACACAGCTCCCAAATGATCACTGGATCAAGTAAGGGAGTTCAAAGATCATACACATAAGCAGTAGATTCATGTGAGGCCAAACATGGAAGGTGCAAAAGTTGCTGAGCTACCAGTACAAAGTGCTCGAAAGTTTTCTGCATAAAAAGGATGTGAAATTAGTAACCAAATTTTAACATGACACAAATCTGTCTCCATGAAATATATAGTATGATCGCATCATACCTACAGTTTTTGGAACTGCTCTTCCGAAAAGGCCCATGACTATCCGACCTGAAGCAAAAAACATTTTCATATATTCTGGGTGAACTTGTTGGATATCAAAATAAGCATCATAATATAATATGCCTTTTGTTCTCTACTCACAATGAAGCAAGCATTGAACTACAAAAAGAGATGAAATGGGAATTAAATTCCTATAAAGCATTCACAACTAGTGGATATGATGTCAAAAATATGCTGCTAAGAAGGTAATTTAAAGACTCAAAACAACTGTTTCCATATGAAATTTCTGATACTCGCATACTTCTGAGTATCGACATGATCTTAAAGGGATATATTTTACAGGCATGTGGCAGATAAATTTTTCATGCAGGCATAGAACCAGGATTTCCATAGCTAAAAGTGGTGTTAGTCATTAGACTGAAGTAAAGTAGCCATCTTTGTTCCTCCAAGGTTTACTGAGTGCTATCCTACACATAATTGGCTAGATGCATTCAAAAATGACAGAGATCACATCCATCTTGAGTTACAAACTAACAATTCAGAATCAGATAATCATTTATTCCCATCACTTTTGACAGTATTAACAAAACCTCTGATGTACGTATTATTTTTTGTTACAAAATGTTCTCTAATCAATCATACCCACCTTAAAGAATTGAACAATGAGTCAATACATTAGATTTGCCTAAATCCACACCTTCCAGAACAACATCAATGTATTCAAATTCAATACCATCCGAAAGTCCTTCTTACACTTAATTTGAATTAAATTCCAAATTACCATCCAACAAGAATTGCCAAAAGCAGCAGAAGCAACAACAGATTCATTAAGCAAAAAGGCAAGCTCAAATTTTGGATTGGATCTAACGAATTTTTCAACATCTAACAAATTTAAGCATACCGGCTATTTTTCCATCGATCTCTACATCAAAAAACACTTTGTGGGTTGCTTGCTCCAAATCCTCCCGCGATGGATTTTCCTGCAGAAAATCGATGGAAATTGATCCACGGAGAAGAACCAAAATAAGGAAATGAAATTGCAAGTGGGTGTTGATAAACAAAATAAAATGACTAAGACGCTCAACTTGAACATGAAAATTTACCTCATGGAGGTGCTCACTTGTTATCAAATTGTTTGCAGAGGAATCCCTTCCGTTCTCAACCAACTTCAGCTGAAAGAACGCAATTGTTGCACAGAGAATGAAAACCCACAAAAGACACACCAAAATTAGCGTTCCAGTAGTTTTGGGGGCCATTTCTGCGCTTTGGCCTTTGAGGTCGATTGCGGCAAAAGCTGCTCTGATAGAGAAGTCAATTCACTCAACAAACGGGGAGCATCACTTCCATATCAAGCTCAGGTGCATGACAACGTTCTAGATCAGACTTCCTTGGGTATAATTAATTGGTTCCAATTTTGATGAAAAACAAAAGGGGGAGAGGGTTTTTCAAAGCAATTCAAGTTTTGGTTAATTAATTTTTAGAGTGAATTAATTTTATTCTCTAATATATCTTTATAAGATATATTTTTTATTTTAAAAAATTTGCACAAATTTTTCATAAATAAATTAGATTCATAATTATTTATTAATTAATTACTATCTCTTACTCATGAATGACCTAAAATCATCAGAGTTTTTAAAATAGTAGTAACTTTTTGGTTTATATTAGGAAAAAGTAGCTTGACATCAATCCATGTTTTTTGGTCAATTGTTTTTAAAAGAGAATAAAATTTTGCTTATTATTAATAAAAGTAATATTAAAATTACATATTTATATTTATAATTTTGATATAAAATTTAAAATTAATCTTAAATGAATTATACAATTTTACACAATAAAAGATCAATTTTAAATCAAACGTTATATTTAACTCTGATATTATTCTATTAAAAACTTTCTACTATTTAAAATATTTTATTAGAAATTAAATGAAAAAACATAAAATAATTTCTTAAAAAAAGTTTCTTTTTTAAGGTATGTTGATATTCTTAAATGATTAAAAATTAAGAGTACTATTGGCATTGTAATTAAATAGATAACACTCTAATGGATTATATGTGTAAATGTATCCATATTGCTATAAGCAAATGTATCAAGGAGGTTTTTCTTATCAAAATAGAATTAGATTTTTAAAAGTTAAAATACTCATAAAATATTTTTATAATATTGCTAACTATTTTGACCCAATTTTCCAAACCATGAATATTGAAACAACAAATCTATAAGCTACCATGCATGAAGGGATAATCAAGCACACTACCAAAAGCTTAGCATCTATGAAAGTAGAGGGAAAAAAAACTACCATAGTATATTTTGAAAGATTTCATTCAATTTAAAAGAAAGACACTCCAAAATGCTATATTGAACAAGAAACAAGCCAGATATTTAGGTATGAGAATATTTTAATTTGTAATATTTAAGTTATGGTAATTTTATTTTATTTTGTTCTCTTACTTAATGAAACTTATTCATGTGAGATTCTTAAAATAATAAAAAAATTACTACAACTTTAACATTAAACTAAAAAAACCAGATTCGCATACATATTACACACTAGATTTGACTCACACTCATATAGCATGTAAGATAATGTAATTTTCATTATATTTTTAATTAAAAATGAGAGTTTAAAAGTCAATTTTATAAATAAACATTCATTAACCAGAATTTAAAATTAATTTATGAAGAAAAGTTAAGCTAATGAATATATGTGGAAACAATATGGTACCAACTTATATATATATATATATATATTATGGATTTGGGTTCTCTCTGATTTTTTTATTATTTTGATATTTTTTTATTTTTTATAATTTAATATATAAAATTTCTTTATTATTTGTTCTCTATTAATTATATATTTGTCTTACTTTAAAGCCTTTATATAATTACCGCAGAGAAACCCGATCCATATATTATACACTTACTAACTTTATTTTTTAGTGATTTTATATCACACAATTATGATTATTGAAATGAAGTGTATCCTGCATATCATTGTACAAGTCATATATATTATACTATGGAAAAGAAAGTAATGCACATGCAAAATATACATAAATAAATGAACTATTGGTTCCCCACAGCAACTTTTGCAAGATTGTTATCCATGAGATTGTGGAGCTTATAAAAATAATTGGAGAATATCAAATTTGCAAAGCTATCATATCTTGTGATTAGTGGCTAGACACCTTATTTATATGGCTAGCTTTTTAAACAAAGGAAAAAAAAATAAAGTTACTTCCATTTAAATTGAATTTACTATCTTTTTATAATTATTGTAGATGGTTTAATTTTATAAAATTTAATAATTTAAATTTTTTAAATAAATATTTAATAAAATAATTACAAAAATAACAGCACCATAAAAAATTTAATTTTAAGAGTATCTAGTTTATTTACCTATCACAAATTCACTTGCTTTTATTTCTGTTAATCGAAAAAGGCTAAAATTATGCAATATGTGTTTCCGTTCAAGAAACTACACAACTTACAAAGCCACTAATTGAAAATGATAATAAATTAAACATATTATTGATAAAATATTAATATTTATATAAATTAAAATTATATAAACTTTTTACAATCTCGTACATATTCTTTTTTTTATATAAAAAATCATATTTAAGCACTCATTAAACTTGTACCCAATTTAAAGGTAAGTAAAACATTTTCCTATTGATATTGTTGTCATCAGGCGTCTTTGGCGGCATGGAAGTTGCTTTCTGCAGCGCCATCCATGGGGTTCTTTTCCTGTATAGCACCACAAGACCAGTTTTCTGTTTCTGTTTGTGTCATTCCTGAATTATTTTTTGTGTTCGTCGTATTTTAAGAAGGAAAAAAAAAAGGAAATGTTATTTTTATGAATATTGGTTTATACTATATATAATTTTACTCAAGTAAATATATTTTTGTGAGTAACTTATCTCAGCTTTCCCAATTTACTCATTTCTCTCCTATTTTAATTAAGATTATGCACATGTTCTGAATAAATAGTGTAAAGATATCATTTCTTTTGAAAAAATATTTACATTTAAAGATAAATGTTTCAATTTGGTTTGGCTTCTGGAGCTGAATAGCAGCTTTAGTTTTTTTGGGTAAAAAGTTTATTTTTTAAAATTCTAATTAAGATTGATTTGTACAATTTATCTTTTATAATAAATTTTGTCGACCCCCTACCTTTCTTCACTTCGTCTGAGTCATCTCGATCCTTCTCTCATCTAGTCATCATATTTCAAGATTTTGAGTCCTCAACAGTCGACTAAATTTTATCGGCTTACCCTTACTCGTTTCACGTCTAGCTATCTTTTAGTCTCTATTTTTCGACCCATCTTAGCTCGAACTAACACATCCAAATGATGAACTATTTTAACCTAAAAATCTTAATTTAAAAGATTATTTTAGCTGGGGTTGGACTAACTAAATGAGGGATTAAGTTTAATCAGATTGAAAAAAGTTTACCCTAACTCAAACTGCCCCACTCAATACTCACCCCTAAATTACTTTCTTTAATTCAAATAATCAATTATTATTTAATTATCCATATATGTGTTGCCTAAACTGACTGCTCCTTCTTTAAATTTTATTAAATAAAATAGTAAGTTAGGGCAAGAGAGCATGGGTCATGAGTTCAATATTATATTACCCAGGCATTTGAATAAAGTTAAGATAGTTGGGAATAAAGACAAACACAAAATGGTTGTAGCCAAACACTGCTTAAGAGATTCCGTTCATTAAAACGTGAAAGCCGGGACAACTTTCCCATAATACTTTAAAAAAAATAATTAATGAAATATTAATACAATAATTATTAATTATGTTATAAATTAAAAATTTATGATTAAAAATTTAAATTTAAGTTTTAAAATTTTATTTATTAAGAGATAATATAAGCGATTGATTTTAAAACTTAAAAAAAATTTTAAATTTTAAGTTTTAAAATTTTGTTTATTAAGAGATAATTGTATTAAGTTTTATGGGATTTAAAAATTCAATTTAAAAAAAGAACTCTATTATTCTCGGCATGAAAGAAAAAAAAATAAAATCCCATAAAATTAGCCAATAAGAAATAATATGTAGAACCAATAGAACTTGGCAATGGAGCTATCCATGTCCATTGCAACCTTTTCCAAAGCTACCCCCACATTTTTTATTTTCAAAAAGCATGAATTTAAGAAAAGTGAACATTAACATACATTAAAAATGTTAGAATAGCATTATCTGAAAAAAAAAAAAGAAACATGTGTATAATACTGCAATTAAAAATCCATGCCCTCAATCACTGATTCCTTTTCCACAACCAAAATCAACTTCATTTATTTTCTTAGAACCATACTAATATCTCACTCTCCCATTATCAAAATGAATTGTAGCACCCTTATTTAAATTAAGAATCAAGAATTTTCAGTTCTATAATGTATATATAAATTATTATACAATATTATTTAAATTTTATTACTTCCGTAAAAACTAAAGTGAGTTGAATTAGAATGTTATAATTGAAAAAATATTCTAGAAAGGAACTAAATTCTCACAAAGGTCTATTTGATCTTTTTAATATTTTGGGCTTCATACTTTTGCATGTAATATTTAATAATTTTAATTTTTTTAAATAAATATTTAATAATACTAAATTTATACAAATAATAAAACTGAACAATTTATATAAGCTAAAGCTAATTTCATATTACAATTACTCGCAAATTATGAGTTAAACCATTAGATTTATTAACTTTTATAATTTAATTTATAATACTTAATAAATTTAATAATTTAAATTTTTTTAAATAAAATATTTATAAATTTTAATTTATAATAATAAAGGCAGTCATTTATACGTGACAACCTTTCATTTTTTTTCCAAAATAGAAAAAAAAAAAAAAAAACAGAAAGCAAACACAACCATTTTTGTTAGACTGCCGCGTTGAAATAAACTAAGGCATGCATGGGTTTTCGGGTGCTGGTTTGAACCCTGGACCTAGTGGTTAGAAGAATATCTCCTTAGCCAAGCGTCTGTGTGGAATGATTAATTTTATATAAGTTTTGGTTGACTTCAAATTTTTAGCGCGACTTAAACAGTAGACGAAGGGTCTTAGAACTTTTGAAATGTATGAACATTTAATTTTCCAGTGACTGAAAAGTTGATTACAGAGAAACTGGATTTTAATTAGTTTGATAATGGTAAAGTCAGAAAGACAAGTTCTAACACGCGGAGAGAAATTAAAGAGAGAAGAGAAAGATTCTGCTTTGAAGGTTCCATCTTTTCTCACACTTAGTGAGGCTCCTGCATAATAAAAGAACCTTTTACTCTACAGTCTCTCCCCTCATCTCTCTCTTTCCTCTCTCGCACCCTTTCAGAAGCAGAGTGAGTGGCATGTCCATGGAGACCTACAATAAGTACAAGTGCTTCATGTTCTTCACCAGAAAGTACAAGTTCAACGAGCTGCGTCCCCCTCGCGACCTCAAGGAGGCCTTCGACAAGTTCGCCGGAGGTGGGGCCCCGATGTCGGCTGATCAGCTCCACCGTTTCCTGGTGGAGTGCCAAGGCCAAGTAGACTGCACCCTATTTGATTCACGGCGAATCGTTGAGAAGGTTTTCCAAGAGAGAAGGCAGCATCAGAAATCAATTACTACTGATCAGCATAAGGAGCAGGGGCTCACCCTCCATGACCTCTTCCATTTTCTGCTCCTCGATGATTTCAACGGTCCGTTGAAGTCTGAGGTAAGCACTTTCCGTCTTTGTTTGGTTGCCAAGAATATAGGAGGATGAATTTTTTCCCCAAAAAATTTAATATAGTATAGACTATAGACATTGAATTGGCTTCTTTTTCCGACCAATAAATTACATGTCAAATTTCCAGGTGCATCATGAAATGAGTGCTCCACTGTCCCATTATTTTATATATACAGGGCACAATTCCTATCTAACTGGGAATCAACTGAGCAGCAAGTGCAGTGATAAGCCAATCATCAAATCATTGCAACGAGGGGTGCGGGCTATTGAACTAGATTTGTGGCCAACTTCCAATAAGAAAGATATTAAAGTAGTTCATGGATGGTACAAACTGGTGATTAAGTTCATCTGCATAGAGGAACAGAAATGATCTGAAATTTTTAGTTAAAATTATCTACTTGGGTTTATTCTCAATGCAGGACTTTCACCAATCCTGTATCGCTCATCAGATGTCTGAAGTCCATAAAGAAATATGCTTTCGTTGCATCTCAGTACCCGGTGATTATAACGATCGAAGACCACCTTACTCAAGATCTTCGGGCTAAATTTGCAAAAGTAGGCATCCATTTTCTCTTCCATGTCCTTCACAGCACATTTACTTTAGTTAGAGACGCAGTTTTACTTTCATTTTGCTTTCTGATAAGGGTTTCAAGTCTTTTTGCATGTAGATGGCAACTGAAATATTTGGAGAAACGCTCTATTATCCTCAAGAAGATTGTTTGACAGAATTCCCCTCGCCAGAATCACTGAAAAATCGGATAATTATATCCACCAAACCGCCAAAGAAATATCGTCAATCCAACAGTATCAATGACAAAGGCAACAATCCCGTGCTGAACGGAACTGAATCATCTGATGAAGAATCATCAGGAGAGGAGTCACCAGAGTCTCTGGCTGAATTGAAGACTGAGGACAGGGGGAGACAGGTGCGTGCATTCCTATATTTATGACCCTATTGCTATTCTCACAAACTAAATCTTATTAAATACTCACTTAAAATATTTGAGCTTGACATACTTAACTTAAGACCTACAAATCTATTGGCTCATTACACTCTCTGTGAGTATTAAGTAAATATCCCTTCTGTGGGACAAACTTATTGGTATTTGCAATCTGATATATGTAAGTTTTTCATTCTTATGCTGCCTCTTTTAATGGACAAATAGCAGAATGGAGGAGATCAAGATGAGGGCGATGCAAATGCATTTGAACACAAATCATACCAGCAGGCTGCGCCTGATTACAAAGGCTTAATTACAATCCATAATAGGAAGATCAAGGGCAGTCTAAAGGATAATTTGAAAATTGATGGTGAAGTTAGACGCCTAAGTTTGAAAGAGGAGAGATTTGAAAGTGCGGCTGAATCTCACGGAACTGACATTGTTAGGTATATATGTCTAACATCACTAGTGATATGTAGTGGCAGCAACGATGGACAGCACATTTATAGCTGACAATTTCCCCCTTTTTCGTTAATCCCATTCCTTGAATGTCATACGTGGGCATCACATGGCATATCTGATACAAACTGTTATCCTTCCAGGTTCACACAGAAACATATTCTCCGGGTATACCCAAGTGGAAAACGTGTTCAATCCTCAAATTTCAAGCCACATATTGGGTGGATGTATGGGGCTCAGATGGTTGCCTTCAATATGCAGGTTAGGGACTTATGACCAAGCGTACTAGTTAAGCTCTAAAATGTGTCACCTTAAAGGCATTTTCGAAAGACAAGTGCATTTCAGTCAATCACAATTCTCTCTATCTTTGCTGTGAATGCTAAATTTAGTTTCTGCCATCTGAGCAGGGCCATGGCAAACAACTCCGGTTAATGCAGGGGATGTTCAGGGCCAATGGAGGGTCTGGTTATGTGAAAAAGCCTCAAGTTCTAATGCAGAAACATCCACAAGACAAGGAGTTTGATCCTGAAAGCACATTTCCTGTGAAGAAGACATTAAAGGTAAGCACATCAGTCTTCACTAGAAGGTATTTTCGTTTGTCTGGTGAAATCTGACTGAATTCATTTCCAAAGTAGGTGAAAGTATACATGGGACATGGCTGGAGCTTAGATTTCAGTCGAACATACTTTGATAAGTGCTCTCCCCCAGACTTTTACGTAAAGGTCAGTTGTATAATTCTGAATATATTTATTTGCTAAATTTGGAACGACTTTTCTCAGTAGAAAAGGGTAAAGAAGCCGAGAAAGAAAGGGGAAAATGCTGAACATGTACCTTACTTTTAATGAATTTGTCTGACAGGTCTGTATTGTTGGAGTGCCAGCTGATTCTGCCAAGAAGAAAACAAGGGCAATCATGGACAATTGGTTTCCTGTTTGGGATGAAGAATTTGAATTCCCTTTAACCTTCCCAGAGCTTGCTTTGCTCCGGATAGAAGTGAGGGAGAAAGATCAGGGAAAAGATGACTTTGCTGGGCAGACCTGTCTGCCAATCTCAGAGCTAGGACGTGGATTTCGATCAATCCCTCTGTACAACAAGAAGGGAGACAAATATAAATCTGTGAAGCTTTTAATGCAGTTTCAGTTCGAATGAACTGCAGAGATAAATCATTTATTATATATAGCCTTCTGGTTTATAATGCTTTACATGTAATTTGAATCCCTCTTGATGATCTTCTTCATTTTCTTTGAGGCTATCTTCAGTTCCAACATTACAACGATTTGTAATTGATGACTGCTAACGGTATTTTTTATAGTTAATCAATCAGTAAATTTATTTGAAGATTTCCTATAGTTCTTATGGAAGCTGCGGATTGAGTTCCTAAAAAACAGTACTTGGCAAGCACTGAAAGATACAAGGAATGATCTGATCGTTTTGACTGTTGTTTATGAGCCACTGGTGTCCGGCGGTTAAGGATCCTTGGCTTCTTTGTCCAAAAATCACAGGTGAATTAAGAGAGATACAGAGACAAAATAGATAAATAGAAAGTCATTAAGATTAAAACAAGATGAGACAAAATTCTAATAATGAAACGCTCCATATGTAAAAATTTATGTAATTGAAGCTCGCGGCTCACCCGGCCGAGTATGCTTCAGCATGAGATTCTCGTTAGCCTTTACCTTGAACCATAGAAAGTCTCTACTTATCAATCTTTGAGGGTTTTAAATATTCCCACTGCCACTGGACCATAAAACTGGGTATATTCCTATTATTCAGGGAACGTTCTTTCTTTGGCTTCCAGCCCCAGGAAAGGTCACTTTTAATTGACCACTCAACATCCAGGTGTAATGCCACTGAAGAGCGGTTCAAATCAACCTTCTTCATTACTACATGTACGTGGCTTTGAAGTCATTATAAGCATCTTCGATCCACCAAGGCAGCACTAACAAGTGGCATTTTACGCATCATTTTCAGGAGAGCAACTGTGCTGAGGCTCTTCAAATTTCATTGCCTTTTAGAGGTCTTTCGGGAGTCCTGCACACAAATCATATTCCTGATTACTTCAAGCTATGTTCAAGTTTTCGCGTACACGTATTGAAATTCCAAAGCACACACGGTCATTTTTCAGTGCCACCTTTCATTTTTCCTTTTGCTTATTTCTCTCCCAATTTTTAATTATAGCCTAAATTTAACAGGAGTTAGCAACTTGTACAAGTCCAACTTAAGAAATATTGAAAACATGCACAAATCACCATTTGAATTCTTGATTGTTGTTAGATTAATATATTTTTAATTAATGAATATATTTAAGCTTTTCATTGGTATTTTAATATTATAAATTTTAATGTTTTATTTATTAAAGACAAAATTCACTTACATAATATTTGATAATTTATTATTATATAACAAAAGCACATCGTAAAAAAGTTGCAAGTAATTTATTCAAAAATTTAAATCATCAAAATTTTTATTAACAATGATTCACTCATATCATATATATCATATATAATACTAGAAGGGAACTCACCTATTTAAAAATCTGACATGTATCCTATGAGTGAGGCTTGACAAATTGCCACATGTATAAAATTTTGACCTTAGTATAAACCTATGTGTATTTTAAAATGTTACTTTCCTAATTAATCAATTTTCAAACGCCAACACAAGACTAATTATGTCTATTTTTGAGGGGTAAAATTATCCGTTTATGTCTTAAATTGAAAAATAAAAGTGTTTATTTATCAAAATTCTCTTACGTCATTGCTCCTCCTAATATCAGTTTTTTTATATTAAACTATATTTATCTTACATTGAGAGCCTTTGATTTTTTTGACATATGACACTGCCATAATTTGTTGGTGTGCAGATTCGAATCCCCTTTCCTTTATCTCCTGCTCCTCTTTAATATATGGAGTCCTTTATCACCTAAAAAAAAAAAAACTATATTTATCCTACACATTGCTATGTTAGCATTATTCTCCATTAACATTCATTCTCTCCTTTTCTTCTATTTTGTCTCCTAATTCACGAAGGTTCTTATACAGGTACTGCAAACTACGAAATAAATACAGTATATTTGTTTATTAGTCAATCTTTTCTTATCATTTCTTTTGTCTGTGGGTTTGTTAAAAGCTACCTTCCCAATTCTATCTACACGCTCATGTTAGTTTCCAAGATCCTTTTACCCAATTTCAAGGTGCGACACCCATTCAACTATGGTACAAGACCCAAATAATATCTTGAAATGAAGCATATATATAAAGGCTAAGGATATTGAAAGGTAATTGCTAAAGCAGGATCATCATCATCACCAGACGTTATGTCTGAACAGGAAGCTGATGACAGGGCTTCTGAACAGGATGCCGATGACAGGGTAAGCATATGTGTGTGTCTGTGTTTGTGTGTGTACTTCATTGCCATATCTCTAAATGAATGTACAATATACTGTTAAATCAAAAGAAAATATCAACCATTTTATCACAAACTTATGTCTAGATTTTAAGATATATTGTATGCTAGATCAATATGATACTTACAAGTAGTTCAATGGTTGGATTGATGTACATTGTAGTCACCTAATTTTGTCCGGCCCATTTCTCAAGACTTTAACACAAATTACAAACTCAAACTTAAACTAAAAAATAACAAAATAAAATTAAGCCCAAAATATAATTAAACCCAAAAATAAAACCAAGCCCACATCCAAAAGTAAAATTTTAAAATAAAACTAAGATAAAAATAAAAAAAAAAAGATAAAGATAATCAAAATTTAAAAATGATAATACAAGATAAATAGAAGAGAAAATGATAAAGAGATAAAGAATAATAATAATAAAGAGATAAAAGAGGATAAATAAAAGAAAACTAAGATAATTAAGATAATTCAAAAAAAATTAAAGATAATTTAGGGAAATGAAGATAATTCTAAGAAAAATCAAAAAAATAAAGATAAATCCAAGAAAATTCCAAAAAATCAAATAAATTCAAAAAATAGAAAAATTAAATAAATCCAAGATAATTTAGAAAAATAAAGATAATTCCAAGATAATTCAGAAAAATGATGATAAACTCAAGAAAAATTAGAAAATGAAGATAAATCTAAAAGAAAATCAGAAAAATGGAAGAATTAGGATAAAAGATAAAAATAAGATAAGAAAAGATAAGAAAATCTGAAATTTAGAGGATAATTAAGAAAATGTTAGATAAATAAAATAAAAGAAGATAAAAATTAGAAATTAAGATAAAATTAGGAAAAGAATTAAAATTGAAAACAAATTCTGCAAAAACTACAATAACTATAAATCATGCACTTCACTACAGCACTAAAAGGGGGGGAAGTTCACGGAAAAAAGGAGGAGCACTTCACTGCACTTACGGCTGCACCTCCTTCAACACACTCCCGGCCACGAAACACTCTCCATCCCACCACTGTGCCCAAAATCAACCTCCAACCCACTGCACTTTGCTCTCATCTCAGCCAACACTTTGCTCACCCATACCTAGACTTAATACACTCTTCAGCCAAACCGAAATCACCACAAAAAACAAACAGCCCTCAAAGAATTCAGCTGCACGCCCAAAACCAGCCTTGAACCCCACCTTACAGCACATGCACTTCACAGCATCACTTCAGCGGGGAAGACACGAAAAATTTGAGAACACACGGCAGAACCAAAAAACTTCCTTTGAGCCAAAATACCACCTCAATAACGTCCTCAGAAAAACTAAACTCCTAAGCCAAAAGATGGAATACTTCAGAATAATCTCCAACACCTAAATAACTCGAAGTTCTTCCCCTGCTTCGCCAAAATCGAGCTCGCGTCCACACGGTTCAGGAGAGGGTCGTTCCGTGTCACCTTCGAAACCTCAGCAGCCACCACCCTGATTTCAACACGTACGTAGCCTACAAGAAAGATATTGAGCAAACTTGAACCCCGGTTGCATCCTTCGACCCCGACATTCAACAGTAATCCTTCACTCTCAATAATATCCGGGCTATTCCCCGTGCCGCCGCTGTACCTGTTGTCCTGTGTTGCTAAAAAGTCGATTTGCTTCAACGTCGTGAGGTTTCGTCGTCGGGTTCCTCCACGCAGCCATCGTGAGGGACGCCGCACTGCTACCCAGAATGATCATGATCTGACGTTGTGTCACCCCAAAGAATTACAATCCGACACCCTAGCATCTCAGCATCGTTCTCATCTGGTTGCTGTTCGAAATCGCGTGACTGTGCAGAAAAACAGCCGTCGTTCTTCGTTTGTCAAGAAAGCCATCCGGCCACCTGCAAGGCGAGCAACGAGTTCGACAACGTCTGTGTTTGTCCCACTTGCTCTCGTCCTCGCCGTCGCTGTAGAAGTCAGAGAGACCGCAGTCACTGTGATCACCGCTGTTGCGCCTCACTTGGTTTCGGCTGCACGTTCGTGAACTGTGGGTCTTGGTGCTGGTCTCGGTATGTTTTCATCTCGTGAGTTTTCCTTCATTTTTGGGAGTTATTTTTAACTTATTTAGGAAATTTATGGTATAATGGGAATAAGTTATGTCTTTTTTTTAAAATAAAAAAAAATTAGAATAAATAATTACATGGGTGACACAAGTTTTTTTTAAATTATTTTTAAAACCCTGGACTGGAATAGGAAGGGGATTTTTTTAAAAAACTCTGGACTGGAATAGAAAGGGGATTTTTCTTAAAATTATTTTTAAACCCTGGACTGTAATAGGAAGGGTATTTTCTTAAAATTATTTTTAAAACCCCGGACTGGAATAGAAAGGGGATTTTCTTAAAATTATTTTTTTAAAACCCTGGACTGGAATAGGAAGGGACTTTTTCTTAAAAATTATTTTAAATCCCAATCCGAAATGGGCAGGGATTATTTTTAAAAATATTTTTTAAAAAAAATCTATTTTAAAAAGACTAACATAAATTAATTAAGATAAATTAATAAGATCATTTTTGGTACCGAAAGAGCGTTTGGGGTGCTAACACCTTCCCTAAAACGTAACCAACCCCCGAACCCAATCTCTAGAAACGTAGACTATTTTTAAATTAGGTGTCCGATCTCACCTTTAAATAATTTAGGTCGGTGGCGACTCCAAATCAAATTTTAGGGTCAACATACATCAAATACTAGAATAAGCTATTAAGTAGTGTAATCATGCTAGGTCTTATACGATTGTCAATTGATCTTTACTCATTAATTTAGTTTCATTTATAAACTTTGAAGCTTTTGCATTTTGCTTCCATTATCTGGGCAGCAAGGAAGTGATCAAGATAAGGAAGATTTGATTGTAGGTGATGACAAATCACGCCAGCAGGGCGTGCCTGAATACAAGCGCTTGATTACAATCCGTGCTGGGAAACAGAAGGGTTTGTAAAGGATTGCTTAAATGTTGTTGGTCAAGTTAGGCGCCTAAGCTTGAGTGAACAGACCGTTGAAAAGGTTTCTGCAACTCATGGAGCTGATGTTCTTCAGTAGTTGTCAAACGCACTTGGGTAGAAGCAACTGCAAAGACTTTTAGCATTTTTATAGTTGACAATCCCCGACATATGTGATACATAAAGTCACATGCTTCCAGGTTTACAAAGGAGGATATCCTCAAATTACAAGCTTATTGATTGGACATATGGAGCTCAGATAATTGCATTCAACATGCAGAGTAGGGACTTCCAAAGAAGGTTGTGTTTAAATAAAATTGACTTCAGTTATTATCATTATCATTATTATCATCCTTGTTATTATTATGTTCGCTTTCGGTCTTCATGTACCCTACTGCATGTGTTCTGGTGCTATATTAGTATGCAAGTATTTATGTGATTGGCTTTGTAAAGCATGATTTTATTGTTGATCTATTTCCAGTGTGATGACTTGCATGTTGAAACAATTTTTATTAAATAGTATGTTTGGAGTAGGGGGTTAAAGGGAAAATAGAGGGATCAAAGGAAATGGATGTTTAAACTTTTGTTTGAAACTTCTAGGAATTAGGAGAAGGGGAAAGAAGGGAAGCCGTTCCCCCTCATTTAAACAAGGTGATGGCAAATACTTTTCTCCTTCCTTTCCTTTTCTTTCCTCCCTTCTCTTCCCTTGCTCTTTCGTCAAACTCCCATAGTGTAAGTTTTCTGCGTGCATATAGATTTGTTTTCCTGTGTTATGATTTTAGTGTCAAATTGTACGTTTCATTTAAAGAATTTCTTGGTACTTCTTTTGGTGGATAATCAAGAAAAAGTGCTAGATTCCTGTTCTTCAAGTTTCTTACATAAATAATTTAATTATTGTTATGATTTGTTATTGAACTAAGGCAATATAAAAGACAAATGTGTTTAATTTCTTGAATTCACTTGTCACTTGATCTTGCCAGGATCACAAAGCTTCTAGCATGTGTTTTACTATATCAGGGGCATGGCAAGTCACTCTGGTACATGCTAGGGATGTTTAGAGAAAATGGAGGGTGTGGTCATGTGAAAAAGCCTGAAATTTTAATGCAAATAGGTCCACATAGTGCAGTATTTGACCCTAAAAGCTTTTCAGAGGTGAGATGTTATTCAAGAGGGAAATTGACCTGTTTGGTGAAATATTCTGAATGTCTGTAGTCATTTCCGTTTATAGTTCAAAGTATATATGGGAAGCGGCTGGAATTCAGATTTCAGTGAAACACACTATGATACATTTTCTCTACCAGACTTACTACAGGAAGGTGACTTGATATTTCTGGCTGTATTGCCGTTCAGGAACACTAATATTCTTCCTATTCACTAAAAAGGACCTTAGTTGGTGTAAGAGATCTTTAGCAATTGAACTTGATGCTTGGCATTATTTTCAGGCTTCAATGTTGATATAGACTGTTACCTACAACTAATTATCTGGCTAATTTTCTTTTCCTAATATTATAGGTAAAAGATTATAGGTAAAAGTTCTTCTTTAACCGTTTTTAAACCTGCTCTGCAACTGTATTTCACTTTTCTAGTTGAATTGATGAAATTTCTGAGATCAGGCTATAATACTACTTTAGATTGTACCCTAATTTGTTGTTGATCATGGCTAGAATTTCTGAAGATTATTTTCATGTTGTACTTTTACATGAATGGGGGAGAAGAAAGAAAGAAACCAAAAAACAAGCATATTGTATACTTATCCTTAGCATTTGGTTTTTTCCATATCACACGTTTGTATTGTTGGAGTGCCAACTGATAAAGCCAAGAAGAAAACAAGGGTAGTTCCTGGTAATTGTTTCCCGTTTGGGAGCAAGAGTTTGGTTTCCCTTTGACTGTCCCAGAGCTGGCATTACTTCGGATAGAAGTTTGAGAGTATGAGAAGCATGAAAAGGATGACTTTGGTGGGCAGACATGTTTGCCAGACATGGAGCTAAGATCTATTAAAGCTGTTAATGCTGTGTCAGTTTGGATGAACTATAGGTATCACCCACCCACCTAAGCTATATGCTTTTCTTGCTAATGATGGATCTTTTGTGTTTTTCCTTAAGATCTGGGGCATCCAGATTCAAGAGGATCATGGTAATTATGTAACTGTTTTTCCGACAGTGATAGAAGTTATTATTAGGGTCTCTGGTGATGTAAGACCACAGAGCAGAACACACGTAAATGGGAATTAGATGCCATAACCTTTCAGGGAAGACATGGGTAAATAAATTGGTTAATGGGTGTGTGTCAAACCCCAGAAGGTGGCACCTAACACTTGCTTGCCAAAACTTATGCGCAGACGGGTGGATTGATTGGTAGATATTTTTACTCTTCATGACCCACTTCAGCAGTTTGAGTGTCAGTACCCAACCATTCGCATGTGCCACTCTAAACCTCCAAGTTTTGTCAGACCACTCTCGAAAGAGACTAATGCTTTGTTTTTTACGGTAGCCAGCAATGAACCAAGCTGGTAGTGATGCTTAACGCAGGGTAAGAAGGAGAAAACATTTGATGTTCGTATGCTAACTAGCATCAGTAGAATCTAAAGACAAATCGAGATGAGTTAGTTTATTTTCAGGGAATTCTGAATACAGAACTGACGCAGAATTTTATGGCAATTGTTGATAGTATAGAATTTCCAGGCAAATTGAGATGAGTCAATCTATTCTTTCAGAGTTTCGTAATAATATTATGTCCAGAATCCTGTAATTCCAGCATTTTTGGATTGAGATACACTCAATTCAAAGGGGAGGCATCATTATATCAATTTTACTATTTTATTATAATTTTGTAAAGATGCGTTTACATGAATAATTTTAATTTTTTAAAATATTAAATTACATTGTTTATTTTGTAGTTTTAAAATATAATTTTCTTATTGTATATTTTTTAAGGAGTAATATTCTTTGCACAATTATTTATGCACAAATATTGTCCTAATGTAGTTTTTAACACCCATTTAAAAAACATTTTAGTGTGGTACTTGTATACAAATACTTTTGCTGTTAGCATTACTCTTTGTTTTGTATGAACTTTCATTTTTCATCCTTGAGAAGCTTATCACAAATAGGTGTGCAACTAATTCTCACATAAAAGATAGGGAGAATGAGAATTTTGAATCATTATTGATCTTAGTTCTATTTTTAAGTTACATTAAACATAAATTGTTAATAGAGTTTTTTATAATTAATAACTCAACTATTCAATGAACACTGTAAATCAATTCTTAGTTAGCATGAACCAAAGTAGAGATCAATTTAGTAAACCTCAAATTGAAATCAAAAGAAAAATTAAATAAGTATAACTAAAATTTTTGTATTAAAGATCAAATATTGCAAAATGTAACTGTTAGTAATTTATTAAAAAAATCATATATATGCACACAATTTTATGTAATATATATATATATATATATATATATATATATGCAAATGTAGATTAAAAAAAAGAGAATTAAAATATAAAAAATATACAAAATTTATACTTCTAACACATATGCATAACAAAACTTTTACACAATAGGGGTTTAGTTGCACCACGCTTATACTAATTCTTTCACTAGCTAATATCAAAGAGTCATGTAGTAAAAGACCATAATAACAGTAAGTGAATTGTTTTTTCGTTTCTTTTTGTAATATTAGCATTTTAACACGCATTATGTATATATTATTTTACTTTTTAACTTTATAAAAGAATAGAAAAAAATTAAAAAAGTTTTAATTTCTTTTTTTTTTATTTATAAAAGCACCTTTTTTATATGACAAAAGCAAAATCAGATGCTTTTGGGCTGCATTTGTCACACTAATAAATTATCACAGAAAACAAGGTTGACAAATTAATGCTATACTTTATAGATTAACTCATTAGATTTTTTTTTTGGCTTGGTAAAATATTTATATTGCCTATAAATTTTAAAAATTATATTTAATTACTACATTTTTTTTGAAATATTGATAAAAATAGAAGTCTGAAAATATTAAAAGTAAATGCATAATTTCGTTCTTTAAAAAAAATATGTTTGATGTAAGTGAGAAATATTAAAGAAAATCAACATTAATAAATAATTTGAATTTTTTAATTGGCTACTGAAAAGTCGGGGGATGTTTGACGCCGCAGTCTCTTTAAGCTTTGAACTCTCTTCTTGCTCATACACAAATGCAACCGTTGCCGAGCAATAGGAATAATTTGGTTGGAATAGTATGAGCATATCATACCAAAACACTAAAGAAAAGATTGCTTCCACTGAAATGCATCTATCCATAATAAACATTTTTTGAAAAAAAAAATCATTTATTATATTATTATTATTATTTATTATGTTGTTTTTCTATTTTACGGAGTTAGGATAACATTATCCAGTCGACGATTGGCAAGCGAATCGATCCAATTCTGGCACAGTTCGAAAGTAAATGGGCCACCGACTGCCACACTGTGGGACCCACCTGGATCTTATTGCTTGCAAAGTGCCAAACAGCTCATTGGTGGGAGGTACCCATGTAGGGCCCTCCCAACGTTTCCGGAGACAACCCGTCTCTCATCGCCAACAAGCAAGAAAGCATCCCACATTCAGATCAAAAACCCCGTCTTTCCTAAATCTCAAAACCCACACCGCGCTCACTCTCCCTCTCTCTGAAGAGTATTGCCTCCTCTCCAGAGCTCTTATTCTGGGAATTTGGGCTACACATGTCTAAACAGACTTACAAGGTCTGCTTTTGCTTCCGCCGGCGGTTCAAGAAGCGCGTCTCGGAAGCGCCGCCGGAGGTTAAGGCCTTTTTCGAACGGTACTCTGAAAATGGGTTCATGACCGCTGCTCACCTGCAGAGGTTCTTGGTAGAGGTGCAGAAGCAAGAGAAAGCCACGGAAGAGGATGCGCAGGCCATCATCGACGACCTCAAGCATCCCAATGTCTTCCATCGAAAGGGTGTCAACCTTGATAGCTTCTTTAAGTACCTATGCAGTGACAATAACCCACCTCTCTCATCGCCTGGGGTAATTTTGCTTTTACCTCTTTTCTCTATTTGGATATTTGTCCTATGTAGTTTGTTATTTACATTGGCGAAGGAGTTTGCGAGCTTTGAATTTGGCGTTATTTACTTTCCACATAGTTATTTTTAATAAAGTGGATTTTACACATTTTTTGTTTTTTGGGCCTTTGATTTTTCCTGCCCCGTTCTGTTTTATGTTTTAACCATTTTTGTATACATAATATAATTGATTATTGATTTTTCCTTCAGATTGCTCCTTTTCTGATGCTAATAATCATCTGAATAACTGCCGTCATAAATGCTTTTGTTTTGCATTATCTAAAGTATAAGTGTGTGATAAGTCTCTACCAACGTAGTTCATTGTTTATACAGCTCCAATTTGATGGCAAGTCTACACTTTCAATCATTGAAATGCAATTTTCTTGAATGCATTGGCTACCAGGATTGGTAACTGAAGTTGTATTCTATGAAATGGTTAACAGGACTATGATTATATTATTCTAGAAGGTGTTTTTGCTAATAACCTTTCCTCTGAATAGCTTACTTTTTTAGGGAACAACATGGCATCTCTAGGAATATGACATCTTTTGCTTCGAAATTCTATGGAAATTCGCTTTTGTTGATTTCTACTACTGAAGCCAAATGGAGTACTATCATACATGTAACCATATGATGCAATGTTATAGTACTTTTTTCTCTAAAATTACATAGTAAAATTCTAATGCATTTGCAGTAATACGTCAATTCAGGATCTCCTTTCCAAGCACCTATATTCAGTAAAATTAAAGCATCTAGGTATTGATCAATGGGTTGGGAGCCAACTTGCAGATATAAAACTTTGTCTAAGATAATGTGTGCCATCTAGATCTTCCATCAGTAGTAATACTTGGTCCTGTATAATTTTTTCACTCTATTGTTCTGATTATTTTATTTTGTGTATCCTTTTCTTCATTCCAGGTGCACCATGATATGAATGCACCCTTGTCTCACTATTTCATATATACTGGTCATAATTCCTATCTTATCGGTAATCAGCTTAGTAGTGACTGCAGTGATGTCCCCATTAAACATGCGTTGCAGAGAGGTGTAAGAGTTATTGAATTGGATATATGGCCTAATGCCACAAAGGATAATGTGGATGTTCTTCATGGAAGGTATATACTTACTGATTGAATGATGTTAACTTTTAAACAAGTTCAAATATAATCCCTAGTTTCTTTTTTGTTTTTGGAAAAAAATTTAGTGCTCAATTGGATTCAAAAGCAATCAATATATCAATTACAGAAGTTATTATCACTTTTAATAATCTTGTTTTGTTCTGGTTTGTTGTCTTGAGTGCAAGCATGAATTGCTTTATAGAACAAGATTTTGCAAGGAAATAAAGGTATATCCATAATTTTGATGGAGACTTATGCTTCTGTTTAATGTAGTATTTTTCTCTGCAATCTAGTGTAACAGACAAAATAGAGAAGAGATTTGAATTCTATTTTGTTAAATATTAACTGAAAATCATAGTTGTAGAAAAGGTTATATATACTTTAATGATATTATTACTTTATTGATATCAACTGAATTTAGGTAATCCTTTTCCTGAATATTTGGAAAACTTGTCAGCTGTCACTTATATGTCTTTTTTTGGTACAGGACGCTGACTACTCCTGTAGACCTCCTCAAATGTTTGAGGACCATCAAGGAGCATGCCTTTGTTGCATCTGAATATCCAGTTGTAATAACTCTGGAAGATCATCTTACTCCAGATCTTCAGGCTAAAGTGGCCGAGGTTGGTTACTTTGAGTTCCTTGGGATTTGTAATGCTTATGTTCTTATAGTTTACTATCCTCTGCCAATTTTAGATGGTCACTCAAACATTTGGAGACGTACTATTTTCTCCTGACTCAGAGGCCTTGAAGGAATTTCCTTCTCCTGAATTTCTTAGAAAGAGAATTATTATTTCCACTAAACCACCAAAAGAGTACCTTGAGGCAAAAGAAGAGAAGGAAAAGGGGGATGATTTACAGAAGGGAAATTCACAGAAGGAAAAGGCTTTGGGTGACGAAGAAGCTTGGGGGACGGAAGTCCCAAGCCTGAAAGGTGGTACTATAGCTGATTACAAGGTCTGAGACTGAGGCATATTGCTGCTACTCTTAATTTTTAAAAGGGTTTAATTAATTACTTTCTAATTTTCCATATCTATTTGGCAGAACAATGGGGATAAAGAAGATCTTAGTGATGAGGAAGATCTGGATGAATTAGATAAGACACATCAAAATGCAGCACCTGAATATAGACGTCTAATTGCCATTCATGCTGGGAAGCCTAAAGGTGGACTAGAAGAATGTCTCAGAGTGGATCCTGATAAAGTGAGACGTCTAAGCTTAAGTGAGCAACAGCTTGAGAAGGCTGCTATAACTCGTGGAAAAGAAATTGTCAGGTATTTTTCTATTGAGTTCTTTTGAGGGAAATTTTTGGAAACATTTGAGATAGGGACCCAATCTGAGTGGTTTTGTTTTTCTAAGGACCAATAACCCCTCAATGTAGTTTTTCAGTTTAATGTTAAAGGATGAATAATCACTTTTGGTACTTAGACAAAAATAACCACTCAGGTTGGTCGTTATCTCTAATTTTGTGGAAATTTTATTTGTGTGTTTGGGTTGCCTCTGTATGACATGAACTGGTTATAATAACTTAGGGTGCATTTGGTTTGCAAAAATATTTTTTGTTTTCATTTGAATTTGTTTTTAGCGAAAACAATTTTTCTTTTAAAAAATGAAAATATGTTTGGTTTGCATAAGTCAAATTCTATTTCTAAAAAATGAAAATAATAAAAATGCATTTAGTTTAGAGTTTAAGATTTAGGTTTTAAAGTTTAAAGTTTGGGTTGAGGGTTTTGGGTTTTGAGGTTTAGAGTTTAGATTTTGTGGGTTTTGGGTTTAGGGTTTTGCATTTGGGGTTTAGGATTTAGGGTTTTGGGGTTTAGGAGTTTAAGGCTTTAGGATTTATGGTTTAACATGTAGGGTTTGGGATTTTAGGGTTTAAGATTTTTGGATTTTGGGTTTTGGAGTTTAAGGTTTTGGGATTTAGGATTTGGGGTTGAAGGTTTAGGGTTTAGGCTTTTAGGATTCTAGGGTTTATAGTTTTAGGGTTATGATTTGAGGTTTAGGTTTTAGGTTTTAGGTTTTAGGTTTTGGGGGGTTAGGGTTTAGGATCTAAGGTTTAGAGTTTTAGGGTTTTGGGTTATGTGGGTTAGGGTTTAGAATTTAGGATTTAGGTTTTAGGTTTTTAGGATTTAGCAATTTAGGATTTGGGATTTACGTAATAATTTCAAACTTGCCATTGTGTTTTCAATTTATGTTTTCTGTTTTCAAAATTTTACACTGAAAACATCTTTTTATTGTTTTCAAAATTTACCTTATTTTAGAAAACATTTTCACTTTTTTGCAAGCAAACATGCTTTTACTACTATTTTCTGTTTTCATATTACTTAGTTTTTCACCACCATCCAGTGAAAACAGAAAATGGATAAAGCAAACGGCACCTTAGTCTTTTCCCTGTAGAATATAGCTTATTTGTTTATGGTAATGCAAATTAAAATTTGGCTGTTAGATAGGCTTTTGTTTTTGTTTCTTCCTGTTCTGAGGAGTTGAAAAAATATGAGATGTGATAATAGATTGTCCTTAACCATAGTTTACAGGCTCTCCAATGGCTCACTGTATAAGTTTCAGACTACATATTATTTACCAATGGTAATGGCTGTTAGTCTATCTCCAAGTCTAACTAAGTCAACAGTTATATTGGAAACTTGATTGCATTAAGAGTAATATGTTCTGGTTGCATATCCTTCAATTATTTCATTTTCCAAGATGTTTCCAAACTTTTTGTATGCTGTTGCCAGCTAGTACAATTTTGGCCACTGTTGTTCTCTATGTTTCTTTTTGTAGCATATTTATTGTGGTTCAAATACATGAGTAGATACCATATATTGATGAGTCTGTGAAATGAAACTACTTATCTCCTGTTTCTTGGCGTACTATAGGTTTACTCAGCGGAATATACTGAGGGTTTATCCAAAAGGAACTCGCATTGACTCATCAAACTATAATCCTCTAATTGGGTGGATGCATGGAGCTCAAATGGTTGCATTTAACATGCAGGTTAATATTCCTTCCTTTTTCTCATTTTTGTTTCTCCCGATTGAATTTCCTTGTTCAGGGATTTCTTAGTTATTGTACTATTATTGCTTTAATTTTTTTTATTTTCTTGTTTTGGTTTCCTCATCTTCTTCTTTGGGAGGTGAGGGGAAATAACCTTTGAGCTGCATCCGTGTCAATAATCTATGAGGAATAAGAAGTTGGTCGGTGATCATTTTTTTTCGACTTCATTATTAAGCTATGTCATAGTGGATTGCTATTGCATACATGTATGCTCCCCCATTGTTCCGGATGCTTTATCCATATGAAGTATATTTTTTTTACTAAATTATTTAAGCTTGTAAAAGATGGTCACGTATCAGATTTCCATGTGGGTGGTTTCATGACAGGGGTATGGGAGATCACTTTGGTTGATGCATGGAATGTTCAAAGCCAATGGAGGGTGTGGTTATGTTAAAAAGCCCGATTTTCTACTGAACACTGGTCGTCATAATGAGGTCTTCGACCCTAAAGTTGAGTTACCTGTGAAGAAGACTTTGAGAGTGAGTCTTTTTTTGACTGAAGATTTGACAGACTGCTGAATCCAGATTTGTTAAGCTGTGTAATCAGCTGCCTTTTACAATTTACAGGTTTCTTTGGTTTAGATCATAACAAGGTTTTTCTTTTCTAACTCGTGTATAGGTGACTGTGTATATGGGGGAAGGATGGGATAAAGATTTTCGGCCCACTCACTTTGACCAATTTTCACCTCCAGACTTCTACACTAGGGTGAGTTATTAAGATCTACTACAATCTATATCCAGCAATCAACTTCATACATTTTGTATGGCTTGTTGATTCTTCTGCTTTTACTCCTAATGTGGGGTATGTTCATCATAGCAATATACACTCATTATAATATCTCAACCTGTAGAGTTGTTTCCTGTAATCTGGTGCATATTTTCAAATACTTCCCTTGAGATTTTTTCTATCCTCCCGTGTTATCACCCAGTTCATGGCTCAAATGTTACGTGATTCACTCATTTTTTTATGTGCAGGTTGGGATTGCTGGAGTCCCTGCTGATACTGTAATGAAAAAAACTAGGGCAATAGAGGATGACTGGTTGCCTACTTGGAATGAGAAATTTGAGTTCCCTCTGACGGTTCCAGAACTGGCTCTACTTCGCATAGAAGTTCATGAGTATGACATGTCTGAGAGGGATGACTTTGGTGGGCAAACATGCCTACCTGTGTCAGAGCTAAGAAATGGAATTCGAGCAGTTCCACTGCATGGTCGCAAGGGAGAAAAGTACAACAGTGTAAAGCTTCTTATGCGCTTTGAGTTTCTTTGATTTTGTGCAACCGTATATACCATATATTATCTACATCCAAAAAAAGTTTTGTTTTAGTAAGAGTTTGTACGTAGCTGTATGTATGATATTGTGAATGATGCTCATTAAACGATGCTTAAAAATATGTAATCTACTTAGCTTTTCTGAAAACTGGTGTGGGAGCTGGCATGGTGTTCTAATGATTGTCAATAAGATTTTACCGAGAAGGTAATGTGATTTGAAAAGCAATACTTGAATTTATTTGCATGTGAGAGATTCCATTTAGTACATCCTCACTCACCACTTCTTTGATTCCTTTTTTATTTATTTTGTCATTTTGTAGCCTGCGCTTAAAAGCTATCATTGTTAAAACCCAGAAAAGAGAAAAAAAACTACGCAGACAAGGATATGGTTTTCCTATATTTCAAATTTGGTGATTTTGATGATCTTTGTATCTTTTTATTTTATATTTAAATTGAATATGTAAATTTCATTATTTTGTCATGTCAACTTCATGTTAGAATTCTTCTTTTCTCTTTTCCAATGCACTTTCTGCGGCTGGTAAACAACCATCGGGGATTCATATGCACAGAGACAATGCAAGATTTAGATACTCAGTAAGGCGGATGTGTAAGATATTCTCTAAACAACTATTATATAGATAAGAAAAGTTGTTCTTATATCAGGTTTGGGAACAATGAAAAATGATCGCTTATGTGAAAGAGAAATGTAATATTGGGGCTACGTTCGTTATGTGGTGCAAATTTGATGAAAATGAGATGAGAGAAAACAATTATTTATCATGTTAAATTTATGCCATGTATTAGATGTAGGAAAAATTGTGCAAATTGACTAAATTTGATGTGAAAACTACATCATCTATATTTTAATTTATAAAATATAATAAATTTAGAAATTTAAATTTTATAAAATAAAAATAACGTGAAAATTAAAGTATAAAAATAAAAAAATTAAACACATTTATACCATTATTTGGATTGACATTTAGATTGGCGATCCAATTGCAGTCATTAGCTTCTTGCTAAATCTTATTAAACTTGACTGTCATTCACATTGAAACATATTTTGAATCCTGCTAATAAGATTATAATATGCTATAGACACTTTAATTCTCCGGGAAAATTCTTCTCCAGTACTTAAGAATTTGATTCAACTCTAATATTTCAAATTGAATAGTCCTTATGAGACTTCCACTTGATGTGGTTACTCAATTTAATACTTAAGAGCTTCAGTGATTATTAGTCTCCATGCAAAAATCATCAATCATATTGGGTTAAATCTCAACTTAACTTAAAAATTAAAATTAAACAAATATTGCATGTTTCAATATTCAACATAAGCCCACAATCACAATTTGTACTACGGGCCGTCTGTATGGGCTTTCAAAAAAAGAACTATGCACTTCTTTTTTTTTTTTAAGAATAATTTTTGTTAAAAGTTAAAATTTTTTTGTATTTAAAAGCAATAATAAAAAAGTATTTTTAAGTTCAAAAGTCATTTAGATGCACAAATAAAAAAAAGTACTATCCATTGATAAAATAACATAAAAAGAGCTTATAACAAAACTTTTTCTTATAAAGTGTAGACAAAAAAGCACTTAAATAGAATTTTAAAAATTATTTTAATGTAAAATAATTTTTATATTTTTGAAATAATAAAAATTTGTTAATTAAAGATTCAATTGTTATTATACATTTGAATATATAATTATTTTTAAAATTTTTAATTAATAAATATCCAAATTATATTTTATCTTAGGAAATATATCTTAAATTTTTTAAAAACCAAATCACATCATTTATAGAAGAAGTGGGCGGACCCACTCGAGTGCCCACTCAATGGTCAATGTGTCTCTGGCTCATCAATTTGCACCTAACGTAAAACGTAACAAAGAGGAGAGGGTAAGATAGGGAGGACATTATTGTTTAGTGGATGATTAATATATTTTTTTTTCTCTTTTATCATAAATTTTTATTTTAAAAGTTTAAATTTTTAATTTTAAAAAAATTAATATTTGATTTTTTTTCTTTAACTTTTTTTGAAAACCCTATCCAAACACAATTAAATATTAAAAAAAGTTAGAGCGCGTTTGTATAAAGTTTTTATTCTTTAAAAGCTCTTATTTTTTTTAAAAAAAATTGAATTCCTTTTTTTAAAAAGCTTTTATTTAATAAAAAGCTCATACAAATGGGCTCTAAATCTTTGAAGAAAGGAAAGTTTATAATTTAAAATATATATAAATTTTTATTTATATCAAGCAAAACGTATTCATGACAAACGGAAAACTCCTTCCAATTATGTATTAGCATAAAAAAAAAAGTTTTAAACACCCCTATATGTCAAATTAGAAAGCTTCATGATAAATTGTTGAGTTTGTTAGGGAGTTGGAATGGAAAGGAAAGAGAAGAAAATGGACTGTTAAATGACATTTTTTCTCCTTTTATTGGTCATTGAAAATAAGGCAGAGGAACCAATAGAAAATTAAATGATTTTTCCTTAAAGTCTTCCATTTTTGGGGAACAAATGTGAAACAAAAGAAGTTTGAGGTTTTTCAAAAATTATTTATTCTTCTCACATTCCCCAACACCCCCCCCCCCCCCCCCCCCCCCAAAAAAAAAAAAGTAGACTCTCAAACAAGGAGTTACTCTGTCCTCCCTTCTCTTGTTTAAAATCTGAAACCAAATATGAAATATTAGACGAAAGGGTCAAAGTCTCGGAAGCACAAAATTAAAAAAAAAAAAAGAAAGGTCAAGGTCCCAATCATTTAATCTATATTTTATTATAATGTAAAATGGAGCATAACTTATCACTTAACATTCACACTCACTCGCCTGAAACCTTCTGGTTTCGTGGCACTCCAGCCCGTCTCTTATTACTGGGAGACGGGTTCAAACTATGATGTGGGTACTCTCTTTCCCTATTATCTCTTACTACAAAACTTCGGCTCCCTTATTACCAAAAAAAAAAAAACATTCACACTCACTCAGATATTTAGTTAATGAGTTTTATAATTTAATAATTTAAATCATTTTTAAAAAATATTAGATAACATTTTATTTATAAGAACGAAATTATAACAAAGTACAAAATATCATAACTTTCTCTAAGTTTATAGTAATTAAAACTGTGCTACTTCTACGCATTCCTACGGCAAAACAAACGTGACAGCACAATAAGTACTGGAGCTTCAAATTTTTTTAGTAATGTTATTTTTATAATTTTACTTATAATTATTATTTTTTATTTTTTATTAATTTTTTATACTTATTTTTAATAAAAATAAAATATACCGCATAAATTCATCAAATAATTCTAAATTTGTAAAGATATCGTTGTCCTTTTCAAACCGTCTTGGTTCACTCATCTGTCACGTTTGCTTTTGGTGACATGGGAGCAGAGCTTCCCTAGTAAATGCTACTCCGGTGGCACAAATGGGAACAGTAATCTCGCTACTCACTCCAACTGAAATATGAACCATTTCTGCTTGTAAACCTGAGGTGGAATTCGTTTGAGTATTATTATTTTTATATTATTATTTATAATTTTTATTTTTTTAAAAAAAATTATACTTCACTCGCATCTCTAACATAAATGAAATATAACATTTTTCAGCGTGAACGTAACATTGCACAATTCGTTTAACTACGAGGTTTATACCATGAAGGGTAGGTTTGATGTTACGAGACACGCATGCGGCAGTCAAAGTAAGGCATTGTATTGAAATATTAAATTTATTAAAATTATAAATTTAATGAAATTATATTTTCCCCAATAAAATAGCTAGAAGAGTCTATATTTTGCTAGAGACCATGTTTTGTAAAGTTTTTCTAGATCTAACACCAATCCAATTTTTTTTATGTAAATAATTATTTAAAAAAAAAAAAAGAAAGAGGATAGAGTAGGCAAAGAATTAATTAAGGTGCCAGTGGGCTCCCTAGCGTAACCACTAAAGTACTGAGCAACTCAGAATGAAGACGCGCTTGCGTGGCTATTTCGTGCTTGAAAAGCCATCTTTATTCGCTTTCTTCACCCGCTCTTTTCTCCTATGTCCCCATCATATGGACCGTGGACTCGGAAATTGGAAGCTCGCTTTTTTCTCTAATATGAGACCAAAATTCGCTTTGTTTACTCACTAACGCTATCTAGAAGAATTATAACCTTCATTTTGAGGCATACAAAAAATTGCTCATGAAATATCCATATACTTGTACACGCATATACACACATCAGGCAAAGGTGAAATTTTTGTCCGCAATATTGAAAATTGGATAACTGATTTTCTTTCCCCCTTAGCTGTTAGTATTCACCAAATTCTACACTACAGCTTAGATTGTTAGACGACACTCCTAATCTTTGCACCCCAAGACTGCACCCATGTATGATTACCCAAGAGAATTAACAGGAATTTTCCCCCTTAGAATCTGAGTCCAAACCGAAAACCTTAAATGTTACCAATTCTCCTACTACCGGAAAAAACCAACAAGAATCAGACATCAGTTTCAAATTCATTTTAACTTTCTTTTTCTTTCTTTCTTTCTTTCCCCAGGTTTGAATATCATTCTGAAACAATCGAGATTGCACCACTGGAAATGCTGCCATGACTAGAATCACAGAGAACCAAAGCCCTCTCCAAATTGGCCACAATGTCAGCCATTATTGGTCTATCCTTCCCTTCCAAATTTACACAATGCATAGCAGTATATGCCACCAGCTCCACTGCCTCTGATTCATTCAACTCTGGCGGTCCAACCCTGGGGTCCAAAACTTTGGCAAATTCTCCAGCCTTGATTGCAGGCACTGCAAAGTCTACCACACTGACAGGGGTACCTCCATTTTCACCATCCTTGAATATAGCTCTCTTTCCTGTCAAAAGCTCTAGCAGTACTACCCCAAGCCCATAGACATCACTCTTTGCTGTCAAAACATTTAGACCATAATACTCAGGATCAATGTATCCAACTGTTCCTGCTGCCTTCGTTGGCCTATAATCCGGATCAGAATCTGGACCCATCAATGACAGTCCAAAATCAGACACTCTTGCTGTCCAATTCGTGTCAAGAAGAATGTTGGAGGACTTGATATCTCTGTGAATTATAGGTGGAACTGCATAGTTATGGAGATATTCGATTCCTCGAGAAGCATCTAGCGCGATTTTGATCCTCATTTTCCAGGAATTCAAGACACTGCTGCTCTTTTCCATATTGTTCTTGTCATGTAAATGATCATACAATGCCCCATGCTTCATGTACTCATACACCAAGAGCCTTTCATCTTTCTCTTCACAAAACCCAACTAGCCTAACAAGGTGTTTGTGGTGAAGACGGGACAAGAATGCCAATTCTGATTCAAATGCACTTTCTTTCTCTTGAAACTTCTTCATCTTTGAACCAGTTTCACCCCTTTTGATCGCCACCTCGCGATCATCAGCGAGTTTGCCTCTGTATACAACACCGAAGCTTCCGGCACCAATCTTGTTCTCAAGTGAGAAATTGTTGGTAGCTGCAATAAGCTCAGCCAAGGTGAATTCCTCTGCCTTGTCTGGGTGTTTTGTTGATGAGGTTCCACTCCGCTGGCGCCTCATTATTCTTGAGCCCTGACGCCTAATGGTGGATGATCTCGAAGGTGGGCTACTGTATGAAATAGCCCCACCAACACCGTTGGAACTGCCACCTCTAGTGACTGTGGGTTGCACAGAATTATAAATTTTCTTGTTACCAAAACAAACACCAGTCCACAAACAATAAATCATTGTGCAAATACCAGCAAAACCTCCAATAGAACCAACAATGGCGAATGCCAAGAAACCCCTTGTCATGGTCTTTGAT
The DNA here is from genome assembly GCA_037013595.1 of Dicorynia guianensis. NCBI lineage: Eukaryota > Viridiplantae > Streptophyta > Magnoliopsida > Fabales > Fabaceae > Dicorynia > Dicorynia guianensis. Next base: position 12,648,590 of record JASUAB010000002.1, on the reverse strand, counting down.
CTAGATGATTGCCGTGGAAACGATGGCGGGGGTGCCGATGGAAGTGGTGGTTGTAGCGCTGGCACTGATAATTGAGGCCAACAAGGCTTGCAAATATTACCAGAACCAGAGCATAGGTGCTGAGAATCAAGATAAACACCACACTCACCACAAGATGATTGAACACAAGGACCTGGGAGAATAGGCGACAAGGAAAGCTCCAACCTTGAACTATCAGGCCAACCAGGCCCCCAACATATTACTGATAAATTTTTTGATGTCAATCCACAAATAAAACTTGAACCTGAAGCAATTAATTCAAAAGAAACACCTTCTGTAACATTGACAGAAAACTGCCCTCTACTACCCCAACAAACAACCGAACCATTCGATCCTCTAATTGCACAGCTATGCTCAGCTCCAAGTGCCAACCCAGTATACTCCAAAGGCCCTCCCTCGGGAACAACTAATTGCCCAGAACTGTTACTTCCTCTGCATACCAAAAGCCCAGTTGTATTCAATCCACAAACATGTGAATCGCCCGCGACAAGACTCCACATGGACATATTCCCAAACTCATTCTGTATCTGATTCGCAATATAATTATTTCCCCAACACCGAACCCGAGAACTATTCCTCAAAATTCCGCAAGAAAAGCCAGACCCGGAAGAAATTGACGCAAATTGATCAGCCCCAGATGGCAATCTGAACGTGCCATTCGTTCTCCAGCATTCGACAGTCCCAGTACCTGCCACCGTCGTGCAAATTTGTGCATCCCCAACTGCCAGATTCTCCAATATAGCAGTATAATTGTTATAAAGCCTCTTCTTTGGTAAGCTATCGTTGGAAGACACAGTGTCCCAGCAGAGCAAATTGAAGTTACCGGACCTCAATCCACAGAAGTAGCTCGTCCCGCCGGAAATTGACGAAAATGAAATGTTGGGAGCGGCAGCGATGATCTGGCCGCGACGGTAACATTCAATGCGATGCGTCTGTTCCTTTGCTACGATGCCACAGACGGTGGCGGAGGCGTCGCTGATGGCGAGGGTGGCGCCGGAGCCGAGGGCATGGGATGACGGGAATGAGAAGAGTATGACGGCGGCAATGGCAACGGCGAGGCTGCCGTTCACAGAGACGACGACGAAGAGGGAAGGTAATTTCTTCATCTAAAAGGGTGGATTTTGACGTCGGGGGCGTTGAGTTGCGGTCGTTTCCGCTTCATTTGAGAGTTGGCCAAGGAAAACAAAAGATGGCCAAGCGAGGGAGAGAATGGAAGTGAGTTCAAGGTGTGTCTTCTTCGCAAGAAAAGGCGACGATGGAGTTTTTCAGACGTTAGTTGTGGACTCTGAACTCTGGTGAGCCATGACTTCTACATTCAACGAGTTTGGAAGCTGCTGCAGACATTTGTATTAGACCGTGTTTGGGGGCTACCCTGAAACTGCTCGCTTATGCGAATTAATTGTTTTTATATTATGAAATTGTTTTAGAAAGATTACTGCTGTTCATTTGTATATTTAAACTTATTTGAGCAATCCAGAAAATCTATTTTCTACCAGAAATTTTGGGTGAAATAAATACTAAAGTCATAAAATATTTTTCCTATAAAAATTCACTGGAATTTTTTGAAAGAATATATTTTAGTTCTATAAATCACAAAAGAGATATAAAAATTTTGAAAACAAACGTTGCCTAATGAAAATTGCTCTTTGAAATATTGTTTCTCCAACTACTGATGAGAGTTATTTTTTGTATAAAAGTGCTACTTAAAAATTTTGTCAGTTCTCACTGAGAAAACAAAAACCGTTCTCACATTAATAATACTATAATTTCAGCATAAGGTTTTTTTTGCTGGTATTTAATTTCAGTATAATTTGATTCAAATAACATGTATTTTCACATTAATATTTTTATTTTTCTAAAAAATATTATTTATTTTTTATCATTATGATTCCTTACTTTTAATTCTTGTATCAACAAAGTTATTATACTAATGTCACTTCTTTGTATAATTATCAATATTTTTTACTCAAGTTTTATGAAATGAAATTCATTTTGAAGGGTAAAAAATATTTAAACTTCCTATTTTTATTTAATATTTATTTTATAGAAATTTAATTAATAAATTTATTAAATTACACACACTTAACTATAAAATTTAACTTGTTTAACATTTCTTATATTAAATGTGAATATTTTATTTCATGATGTGGAAACAATCTTTTTCCAAAAAAATTAATACTTTAACTAAGTTTAAAATTTATTTTTTATAAAGCTTTACAAAATGAGTCTATTTTTATAAATAAAAATGTAAAATCATAAGTCATTTTTATATAGTTTAATTATTTTTAAAAATTAAAATTTATTAAATATTTATTTAAAAAATTTAAATTATTAAATTTATTACATACTATATTACTCCTACATCACTTGACACTTACATCCTCACATTGCATAGGATAAGAGTTTCTATTTTGATATTATCTTAAAAGAATACTTTTCTCATGACCGATTGTAAACTTACGAGAGTAAAACCAATTTATAAGTACTTAATTTATAACAGTTTTATTATTTAGTATATAAGATTTAATAAATTTGATAATTTAAATTTATATATTATAAAAATTAAATAAAATAAATTATTAAAATAGCAAGTAGCGTTATCTTAATTCAATGTAATAGTTGTTAACTTACTTGTAGGGGCTAATGAATGCTACTAATGAAAGTACTGTTCTGGACATTTTGTTTGAACCAAAGGAGGCCTTCTGGCCAAACATGGAATGGACGAAACAGATTTTTCTAGTGAAGGGATACTAACGTAGTAACATATTAAATAAGGCAATTTCACCAAGTGAAGTCCTCGCCACCGCCCCTAACCCCGTCTGTAATAAATCTATGGTCACGCGCTTTGAATGAAGCACGTGCATTCCTGACACAGCGGCAGAATTGCCCAAAACTAAAAAGAAAAGTGAAAACGCATGCGGAGAAGGAAATAAATATTTGACCATAAAGGCTGCGAATATTAGTTATATTTTTATTTTAAAGTAAAATGTTTTCTATATGTATAATTGCAACCATCAACACAAACTCTTCCTCTCTTGCAAACAATCATTGATACCGCCAATTCCATCGCTACGGTTGAGCCGCGGTCCATATTTTGAACTATCTCTTGCAGAAGCAAATACATGCTAGGGCCATTTAATTGATAATTGACTTACAGGGTTGTATATGGTGGTTAGTTTGTCTTGTTTGGCCGCACATTTCCTCCATCTTTTTGAGAGTTATTTACATTTGGGGTGCGTGAAACCTTCTGTTCTTGAATCTGGAGAGTCCACGTGACAAGAAAGGGATGTCAAATTGTTCCATGATGTAGACGAAAATGTTTGCAAGAAAGGAGACGTTGGCTGCACGCGTTGACGAGGGAAAAATGAATTTTGCAGAGTTAAATCGACTAGTGCGAGTAAAGAAAGGAGAAGGCTTTAGATATATCTTGAGAGAAGTTGGAGAAGATAGAACTCTGCCCATGATTCTTATCTGCAAAAGTAGCTAGAGGCAAAGGGATGAAAGTAGGGAAAGTCAGCTGCATCTATAATGGTTCTGCAAGGGTCTAAGAGATTCGTTAAGACTTTAGATGGTTAATTAATAAAATAGTTAAATTGCTGTAATTTTAAAATATAAATATATTAATTATTATAATTAAAAATATAAAAATTATTTTATTTTAAAGTAAAAGTGTAAAGTAATATTTTATATTTTAACCTATATTAAAAGAGTTAGCTTCCAAAATTTTTCGTGCTCAAGGATATGTTAAATATTTTGTATATTTTATTTATTTAAAAGGATAAATCTTACCTATTTAAAATTTTAATTTCTAGTATTTTAATATTAAATTATAAATTATAAATTTTAATTTTAAATTTTAAAATGATAAAATTTAAATTTAAAACACATTTTTTTAAAATTTAAAATTTAAAATTATATTATATTTTAAATTTTAAATTTTAAAATTTAAATTATTAAATTATATTTTAAATTTTAAAATTAAGATTCAGACTTATGGTTCATATTTCAAAAAGAATTATGAATTTTTTTTAAACATGGGTATCGCAGTTCTGACTTAAGAGTTATGATGAAACAAACACGTCCCCTCTCCCCCTTCCTAATGAAAAAAAAAAAATACATATTAAATTATAAAAAATAATAAAAAGAAGATACAAATCCCTTTGTCCCCGATACCCATGACCAGTTCATCTCCCCACTCAACGCTCTCGGCCCCTCCTCGTTCCTCTCCTCTCTCTCGAGCCCTATTCCCCCCCCCCCCCCCCCCCCCTCCCCGCGGGGTAGGCGTTAATCTTCGTCTCCTTTATTCCTCCTTCTCGCTTTCGGCTTCGGCCCTTCTTTCTCTCGAGTTCTCGACCCTCATCGCCAGTTCGCCACAGCTTTTGGTCCTGGGCCCTCACTCTATCTCAACAAACTGCAGAGTACCAAGTCCTTCTCCCTTCTCCTTCGTCTTCAATTCAACTGCAAGAGGAGTTGTTCTTCAGGTGGGACTTGGAAGTTAAGCGGCTGTGAATATGCTTGAGTAATTGATGTTTTAAGTATATGTATAGAAGTCCTTGTTTGATTAATCCCTGCATCATGCTAAATTTGTATTTGGCATAATGTGCACCCCTGTTAGCTAATACTTACAGTTACTACCTTGTGTGGTGTGCTTCTTCTAATTTTCTCTCTGTCGGCAAAATCGAGATAAATCCTTTACAGCTCTGCATGTTTTTGTGTATAAGTTGAGAAAAGTAAAATGAAGAAGTGTAAAAGAATAACTGAAATGGGGAAATTGCAAAAGGCAAAAGGCAAAAGGCTTTGGATTGGTGACCGATTATTTTTATTGGCTACGCTTTAGTTTCCAAGCAATTGTTGCATTGTGAGAATGTTACTTATAATGAAGGTTATCATTGTGAAATTAAAATCTAAATGTGAATTCTATGATTTTTAATAGCATTTCGTTCCTCAAAATTCAGTTTAATTCCCTAACTTTTGCTATTTGTTACAAGAATACAAATTTGTTGCAAAATAGAATCTAATTCAATTCATTATAGAAACTCATCTGAATTCTTGCTAGGAATTGGTTCTGTGTGGTTTATTTCTTTGTAAGAAATGAAAGATATATCAATGTGGGGTCTTTTCCCTAGCTATCAATGTTTCTGAGCACAAGAACTAGAGTTGTCTTTCTTTAAATTGCATTGGGTTGTTAGAAAGTTTTGGTTTGAAGATTTATCTTTTTGAAGTTCAAGGATTTTGCAATTAACCCATTTCATATTGTTTAGTTGCAATTCGAGAAAATAAAAAGGGAGAGTGGAATAAACTGAAACTCCTGGATTTTAGTGACAGCAGATACAGAGCACTGCAATTTCAAGTAATACACACGCGTTGTTTGGCACTCCACTCTTCCTGAGCAGTGAACATTGTTTCTAACTCTATGGGGAGTGCTGCATACTTGTGGATTTGTGGTGGACGTAGAACAGCACAGGGATGATGTCAGGTGGAGGTGGGGGAAGATCATCTTCAACATCCTCATGGGCACCCACAACCTCAGTGTCGGCATCAGGTAAGAGGATTCAGAGGGAAATGGCAGAGCTCAACAATGATGCCCCTCCTGATTGCTCTGCAGGTCCCAAGGGTGATAATCTCTATCATTGGATTGCGGCCATTATTGGCCCTCAAGGTCTCAACATTTTCTCCCTACATTTTAGATGAAATATTTATTTTTGAAGTACTTTTTAATTTAGGTTGACATTTGTAACTGCTATTTGACAGTTACTTGCTCATTTTGGGCATCTAAATAGGGGTTATTAACTTATTGTACAATGTGCTGAAGTATAAAGGTGGGATTTTTTTGATTGATTTTGTAATCATAGCTTAAGTATTTCATACGAGCATGTCTTGATTGGCACAATGACCACTTTATATATGTTAAGATCTAAATAAACACATGTGCAAACCAAAGTAGACGGCAAATCAAAATTCTGCAGAGTATTTTGCTTGTCTAAAGTGCTGGGCAGATTTAAAGTATTAGCAAATAACCATTGATAAGAAAATCAAGGAAGTGTGTTATCTAATTTATCTCAAATTCATGAATTTTAATCCAGTTACTTGTACTTGATAACAAATTTGAAACTTTGATGTTTCATCAATGATGATTCACGCCACTCTTTACACTCTAAAGTGAACCCATGATTAGAAGATCTTTTTGTTTCGTGAACAAAAAATGTCAAAGTCAATAACTAAATCATAATTATGCCAGTTATATTGGAGAGTTTGGTTTCAAACTCACTGTTAGTGGTTACAGGAAGTTCATAGTTTTAATAGCTGAAGGAAACCATATTTAATAGTCATTCTTTTGGTTCAATGTCAAGATGCCTAACTCTGTTTTGAACTTGAAGTTAACTTTACTTGCCTTTTAATCTCCATATTGCTTTGCATGACCTAACTTACCAGAATTTCTTATTTGATGTTGGCATAGTCGTTATCGTACTTAACTTTGTCATTGTGTTATTTGTCTTAATATGTCTTTCTTGATGTTTACTATTAAGCATGCACATCTTTTTGATCTATTTGCTGGATTCTTCCTTTTGGGTCTTGTATGTATTTTTCTAATTTAACTCAACTCAGACATATCCCAGTGTCTTCTGGCCAAGACAGTGAGTTGTGATCATGCATGCTCTTAGTCTAGTGATTCCTCTTTCATCAGAGGTTTTGACATCTCGTTGTGTTACATATGAGGTGCTCATCGTGAAATTCTAAGACCTATTTGGCATGTCCAAGTGCTTGGCAGATCAGATGATTAAGCTTCTCCCATGTTGAGAGGTGTCAGATGCATGGTTAAGAACCAAATTGGTTGGAAATTGAAGCCTCCTATCAGTAAAATGTGCTAAGTAAAACATGTTTCAACTGGATTTCTTATAAGCGGGAAAGTGGGATTTAAATCAACTATAAAATATAGAAGTCCTGCTTCAAACATCATTATTATAATATTGAATCCTGGCTTAGCATTCAGCAACCAGAAAATTAGCATTCTCAGTTGACCTCAGTTTTGCAGTGAGGTTGTATGTCTAACATATGAAGAAATTACTCCTGTCCGTTGGACAACAATTCTTAGTATGTGGAGAGAAGTCTGGTGCTTAAATAAGAAGCTCTATTGAGCTGGTTAACCCTGTTAGAAATAGTGTAGATTCGATGACTTTGAGGTGTTTTACTCTTTTCCATGAGTGATTGTATACTAGCTACAAGTTCCATTAGCATGAGCTGGCAACCTTAATGAACATTTCTCTGCTGTTCTTTGTAGGAACACCTTACCAAGGTGGCATTTTTTTCCTGGACATAATATTTCCTAGTGATTATCCTTTCAAGCCGCCACAGGTAATCTCGGCTACATTTAATCACAGCATTCTTGAGTAATATATATATATATATATATATATTTATAGTTGTTTATTACATAATAGGAGTGAACATATTATAGTTCTATGAAGCAATGGTGTTTCCATCATTCTAATAGTCTGTTTGGTTCTTGGAACTGAGCTTGGAATTGGAATTGGGTCTTCCGATTCTAAATTTTTTGTTTGTATGCCTATTAGAGTTCGAATTTGAATTCCATATTACAACTTCAAAGAAGTGGAAAACAACTTGAAGATAATATTCTCAATTCTTATCAAAATTTATCATAACCTAGAATCCCTCACCACTTGATCCCACCAACTGCACCATCACCACTGCGTTGCTGCCAAACTACCGCTATCGCCACTGCCATCTCTATTGGACCATCACCACTGTTACTATTGTTGCCCCTACCACCAGACTACAACCTCACCATCACTGAACAACCACCAGATTTACTGCCGTCATTGGACCACCATTGCCCCTGCCCTTCATCATCATCATTGTCATCACTGTTCATGCACCATATTAACACCATCACAACTGTTTTATATTGCTACAACTGTCTTCATCCTAATCATCATACATCATTAAATTCTAATTTTAATTCTATTTCTTATGCAATCTAAATGTAAATTGTAAGATTCTGATCCAATTCCAATTCTATTGGAATTTGAATTGTAATTATAATTCTAGACTTCAATTCCAATTCCATTGTCTAAATGGAGGCTAAGTGTAAATAGTTTCCACTTCAATCACTAACTCATTAAGAATCTTTGCCTTTCCACTTTTGTGTATCTCATTATTTTTATCCAGTTTGAGAAAATGATTCTGTGTAGATATTACTAGCAAAACCTAGAATAGTAGGAATAATTTTAGTGTTTTCTCTATAACTTGTTAGCTTTTAAAAGCAACAAATTTCTACCAACCCAGGACGAAAATCATTTTGAAACTTTGATCTTTGCAACACCTTGTTGAATATAGTTAGTGGTCCGCTATGTTTTCTTGCATGTTGTAATGAGTCCTTCTGATCTAGTATTCTATAGGTTATACAATTACACAACCAGCTAAGTATATGGAGTAGGTGAAACATCAACCATATCCCAACTTATTCCTGCTTTATATAAGTATCCTACCTTCTGTTGAAGCTGATTGCTCTTATTTTCTTTCTCGTGTGTCCAGAACTTTGTCAAGTTATTTCGACAAGTTTGCCTCCAAAAAATGTCATGTTCTGCTTTTAAGAACATGGATTTTCTTCCTTTTTGACTTGGTAAATGGAAGGCTCATAAGAACATATAGACTGGTACACATCTGTAAATGGCTGTACTGGTTTGCCTTAATGGAGCTTCCTTAACTTTTAAGAATATGGGCAGAGTGTGAGATTACGGGATTAAAGTCCATTGAGTGAATGTGTAGCACATACTGATCAGGAAAAGTTGTCTATGACTTTTACTTCTTCTTAGTAATTGTACTTGTTTTTTATTGAGTGGATGAGGTGTAATTGTTACTTTTACCAACTAGAAGATGGAAGTCCAATGCAATATGAGCTTGTGTCTGTGACTGTCTCTTTCTTTGTCAGATAAAAATCATGAGACAAGAAAGGGAAAGAGACAGACATGCACACAGACACACAGACACAGAGAGAGACAGAGAGAGACTGTCTCTCTCTTTGTCAGATAAAAAACATGAGACAAGAAAGGGAAAGAGACAGACATGCACACAGACACAGAGAGAGAGAGAGAGAGAGAGAGAGAGAGAGAGAGAGAGAGAGAGAGAGAGAGAGAGAGAGAGAGAGAGAGAGAGAGAGAGAGAGAGAGAGAGAGAGAGAGAGAGAGAGAGAGTACTAGGGCTAGTACAACGGTAGTGTAATCCTGGCCAATTACATAATACCAACATAATATTCATAACTCTCCTCAACAAGCTGAAGCATAAATGTTAATTATGCCCAGCTTCTTACAAATAAAGTCAATCCTAATCCAGGCAAAGCTTTTGTGAACAAATTGGTTAGTTGATATACTGTTCTAACATAAGTAGAAATAAAATGTAGCCAGGTGGTCTTTCTAACAAAATGACAATCTACATCAATATAATTGTTCCTTTCATCATATATGAATTTTTCTCTCCAACATAGTTACTGCCTACTTCAATATACTTGGTGCCTCATGCTCTTTCAAGACTAGTTTATTAGAATGGTTGATTGTATCAAATGATTTTATTCCTTTTTTCTCCTTTCTTTTACTTTGTTCTTCAATATAACAATCAGGCTTGCAGGTAGTATTCAAAACTCGCATTTACCACTGCAATGTAGACTCTGCTGGCCATGTTAACTTGGGAATATTAAAGGATAATTGGAGTCCAGCACTGACAATTACTAAGGTGCTACTTGCGGTTAGAGCAATTTTGACAAATCCTGACCCTTGTAAGTTCTTCCAGTCTCTTGTGGACAATTTGTGGCGACCATTATAGTATCTAAGAATGAGGGATAATATGATGGTCTATAAATTCTGTACTCCACAGAATTATTCTTTTGGTAAATGTAAGCAAATGGGAAAAATTTTTATTGTTATTTAGGATGCATGTCGAAGAGCATGATTTAACAAGACACCCAGTGATACTAATTTGCCTTTTTGAAACATCTAATTCAGTCAACTCAATTTCCCGTTTAAAAGATGCTGTATTGGTGATGCCAACAATTCAATTGCATACCAATTAGCTAATTATGTTCTTGGACTATATGGATGTTGTCATTATTGCAGATAATGCAGCTGTCCCTGGAATTGTCCACTTGTACTTGGGAGATAGAGCAAAGCATGATGATATAGCTGCAGAATGGACCCTCCGGTTTGCCAAGTGAATATTTTGCAATGGCCTTTCGATTGGCTGAGTTTCAAAACATTTAAATGATAGTCGTATCCTGGGACGAGATTATCACCCCTTGCAAGCTTCGATATTAGAGGAAGTTCATATACATACTCTTAGTTGGTACCTGTTTCCTGCCACATCATCATGTGCATCATATTTTCACTTTTGTCTTATCAGCAATTGCATTATGGTGCTCAAGTCGGGTTGCAATTTGGTGGGCTACTCAGGTGACACTCCGTATGCCCATAATGGTAACATGCAAATGTTATAGTCAAATATACCATTTTTATACCTTAAGTATGAAAGATCCTATACCCTTAAGAAAGAAAATTGTCTAGAACACATTATATTTGTATCTGCTGTGTATAGCATCACAAAGGTATTATTTCACACAATAATCCTTCTAAAAGCACCAGTGACTAGGACTTATGGACTAGCTTTCATGTCACTTTCATGCCTCATATATTTCAGCCACAACACCTATCTCAACGATGAATTTTTAGATGCTCCTAGAGGAAGAAAATTTTCTTCCTACACTACTAAGATCAAGTGTGCAAGAGTGACATCTTCCTGCATAAAGGTTGTAATGGTCAGAAGCCATACGTTTGTGTCGTAATGATCTACATAGTTATGGTTTTTATAATAGAATAACTAAAGTGGAATAAATTTTGCCATGTCAAACTACTAAATTATTCCTCATGAGCATTACTTTACATCATGTTAATAATGTTTAGGTTAAATTACTCTATGGTTCCTTATAGTTAGATTGAGTTTTCAAATAGAATTTTACAGTTTGAAATTATTTCATTACGTCTTAATAGTTTTTAGTATTTATGCTTTAGTTTCATACTAACATTGAGGCATATGTGACATTTTAAATGTCATCTAAGTTGTCACCTAAGCAACAAACGTGAAAAAAATTTGCTATTGTAGCTTAAACTTTTTTCTTTTGTTTCTTCCATGCTCAACGTCCCCACTCCCTCAGCTGGCATGGCCTTCTAAAAATAGCAATGATTTCCCACTCTGTGGTCCCCTGTCATAGACCCACCAACAAGATTTGCTTGTTTCTTTTCTGCACATGGTTTTTTGTTGTACTCCTTCATTCTCAGCAGCCAAATCCTCACCTTTTCTTTGTACTCCTATATATTTTCTCTTGGGTCTTCTTCAACTGCAAAGATCTTCATTTGGGTTTGGTTGGGTTTGAAGTGGGAATCTTTCGAAATGTTTACGATATTTTGAAATGGGTTTTGGTTGCAATTGGAAGCGAATTACCAATACTCTTCTCATAAACTGTTCTTGTACACTCATTCAACTTTTTCTAGACCTCCTAATTCTGAATTTTTATCTCAAAACAACACTACCTACCAACTACTTTGAACTTTGGATCTTATTCTCAGGATGGAAAGGATTATAGGTTTGTGTAAAACAACCAAGTTGAAAACTTTTTCCTTGCGTTGTTCTTTGGGCGTTAATTGGTGATTTTTACTGCATTTGTGGCGGCAAGCATATTCATGGAATGAGGGACGTTGTGGATGAGAGCCTTCTTCCTAGAATCTTCAGGCTCTGCTAGGAGTTTCCCTGACTCATATCAACAGTTATCAATGAGCTCCTACAAATCCTATCCAAACTCCCAATTTCAAAACATTAATGACAATCCAAGATAGCAAGAGCAATGTTGCTTTGTTTTGGGCGCTACTTCAAATCACCAGGACCAATCAAACTCCCATAAGAAAGGTTTGTTCCTAGGATGGCATCGTTTCCTTCTGGTGAAATAAGAGCTGATCTTTCTAGTATTAAAACCTAGGTTCGGAAGTTAGTTGAGGACTTGAAGAGCACTTCATTTGATACTTGAGGGAAGCAACCATGGAACTCCACCTTCTTGCTAAGCACAATCTAAGCACAATATGAATAATGGAATTGTCATTGCAAATTGTGGAGCCATCATCATCAAGATTTTCATCCAAAACTTGCCCACCTCTGGTAGAAGGAAGACGCACCTGGGAGAGGGGCAGGAAACGGTGAGCAGGGTAGAGACGAGGGGGAGGGGGGAGAGGTGAAGGGTTCAAGTACGTTGGCAAAATTTTTTCACATTTGTTGCTTCAGTGATAGTTTAGGTGGTATTTAATGTATTATATATGTATATAAATAACAGTATTTTAATATTTTGTAACAGTAAATATATAAGGCATAAATAATAAAAATTATAGAAATTGACTAAAACAGTTTTAAATTGTAAAAATTTACTTAAAAATCTGACTTAACTATAAAGACTTGCATAATAATTTAACTTAATTTTTAGAGTAAATTATATAAACTTCTTTGAGATATTTGATTATAACACTTCACTTTATTTTTATTTAAATATTATATTCTATTTCATTTTACTCAAATATCACACTTTATTTCATTTACTCAAATATTAATTAAAAGAATATATCTAAATATTAATAAAATATTCATAAAAAGAATATTAAATCAACATTTTATTCTAGTTTTATTAAAAAATTATATTTTAATTCAATTAATTATTTTAAATAACTAATATCTTGATAAATTATATATTTTTAATCAAATAATTACATTTATTGTAAGGTGTAAATTTAACAATGTGTGTGATTATGAGAAAAAAATTTAGTACATAGAGACATTTTGGGGGTGAGTTTAGTTAAAAAAAAATGTAGAGTATAATTGATCTTATTTTTTTTAATTAAATTCACCTCCCAGATGCCTCTATTTTTGTATTAAATTTTTTTCTCATAATAACACATCTTATTAAATTTACACCTTATAATAAATGTAATTATTTAATTAAAAATATATAATTTATCAAGATATTAGTTATTTAAAATAATTAATTGAGTTAAAATATAATTTTTAAGTAAAATTAGATTAAAATATTAATTTAATATTCTTTTTATGAATATTCTATTAATATTTAGATATATTTTTTCAATTAATATTTGAGTAAATGGGATAGAGTGTCATAATCAAATACCTCAAAGGGTTAATGTGATTTACTCTAATTTTTATTACTATACTAGTCAATGTCCTTAATAAAACCTATATTAGAAAATGTGACGGAATATACTTTTTATCATGGTTAAACATCTTAACATATTTGGCCCAGTTTTTCAATGGAAAAGAAAAATTTGCATGTCATGCATTTAGCCATTAGATAATTGAAGGAAAAAGCTATTATTGCCTGTATGCTGCCCCCACGTGAAGTAAGAAAATTTTTGGGATGAGTGAGAAAAAAGAAACAAGTGAGAGATTGTAGAGTTAGTATGCAGAGTTTTTGTGTATGTATATCAAACTCATAATTAAATAACAGATTGAAAAATCCTTTTGAAGACCTATGGCAAAATACACGGAGCAACTCTTGCGCTACCAGACTTTTAGGATTCTAGCTCAGTACTTTCTCATCTAGCATTAAAAAAACAAACACTGATTTGTTGGAAGAGTTGAGATTTTGTCGGTTTTAGCAAGAAAATCCATTTGCATTTTGTGAACTTACACAAAATATTAGATGAGATTTGAATTTTAGTGGGTGCTTTGTTCTCTGATTGATGTATAGACTAAGAATCAGGAAGGAAATGGGTTAATTATTTGAACGTTACAAATGCCGCCACAATAGGGGTAATCGATTCAAGGTTTTTTAATACGCAGCCAAAACCAATCGTTCAACAAGCAAACGAGTCCTTGGATCCAAGTAAACTGGTCTTTACCCCAACTAATAGTGTGAAACAGAGGAGAAAGTGTGAGAGAGCTTTGAGTTGTAGACTTCAGAAACTTGGGTAGTTGAGAGCTTGGGTTCAGTTGTGAAACAATCAGATTCACAAAAAAAAGTAGGCATGCAAATTCAACTCTGGTTAAGCTTAATTATAACAGCATTATTTTCCATTTTCTTAAAAGAATTATACTAGATTAACTAATAATTGAGTTACTTAAATGAGTGTCGGAAAAAATTTTCAATTCTACCGGAATAAATTTTCTATCCTCTTAAATAAAAAATATATTTATTTTTATTAATAATTTTATATTGATGAGCAATCCTAATTTAAAAATATACGAAATTTAAACTAAGAGAATACTGAATCTGCCTTGCTCCTGCATTGAGAATACTACTCAATTTTTTTCAGAGTGGACCGTGGAGCGTACTTTTTAACGAACTTTGCCTGTGTGTGTAGTTTATAACCAACTTTGTCAATTCTTATTCTGAAAACCCGGAGAGTGCTAAGTCTAATTTACCCTAAAAAAGCCTATTTATGTTTGGATTTTTAGCCCAAACAAATAATCAAGTAATAAAATACATAGTGCTTGACCTTGAAGTCCCAATCAAACGAGGTCATCGAGAAAGCATAGAATGGTGTTATATTCTTATAAATTAAAATTAAATAAAATTTGCATAATTTTTTATATATATTTTTTAAGAATATGTTTAATGTTACCTTTTGTTTGTACACTAATTTTATATATTATTAGTATTATTATTATTATTATCAGCATTAGAATCCCAATTGGAAGAGTATCCTTGACGCCTGTACCCCATCAAAATTCTAGCTTTTCATTCTTAACACCTAAATTTAAGAATACCCAACACTTATTTTGAACTCAAATACTCAATTTCTTCGAATTCTTACCCAACTCATATTTTCGGCTTTATTCCCGATTCCAATTGGGTTTCTCGATTAATCTTTTGGGTTTGCTTATGAGACTCTGGAAGCCATGAATTTCAGGAGCTTGGAGGATTTTGGGGCTTTCTATGTGAGCCAACACTCAAAACCATCCACAAAACGTTGGCACCTTGTGGGCACTCTCTTCAGCATTCTCTTCTTGCTGTGTTCGGTTTTTTTCAGCTGGTGATTCTTGTTCTTTGTGTCTTTCTCTGGGTATGGATGTGCCGGGTACAGTCATTTCTTCATCGAGGGCAATGTTCCGGCGACGTTTGGGCACCCTTTCTGGTCACTTCTTTGCGATTACAAGATGTTTGGGTACATGCTAACAGGAAAGATGGATAGAGAGATCAAAAGGCTTGGGAAGATACCTGTACTGCAAGCGTTCTAATCTGGATGCAAGTTATTGTATTTGCAGTTTATGTCTTTTCAATTCTACTTGGATCAAAATAATGTGTGTTTTAAAAATTTGTTATGTAACTAAGTGGGTAGCAAAGTAGCAATGTGTTTGTCATAAACTTGATTCTAACGGATTTATTAGGCTTTATGCTGTAATTTATCGGATGGGAAATGATTTTGCTAAATTTTTGTGGCTGAATAAACCCAATTTAAGTTTATGATGTTGTAACTTGGTGGGTATGATTTGGCCAAAACGTCATATCTGAGTGGTGCTAAAGATGGATGTTGTTTTACTTATAATTTTTGAGTCTGGAAGAATGCTGATCGCTTACTATGTAGAAATCCATTTGATAATGTCACCGATCCCTCTCTCAACCCCTGTAAAGTCTTCTCAAGTAGTCAATGCATTGCAAAAACATAGAATCACATATTTAAGGGAAATTACATATTACTCTTAGAAATTTATGAGAAGTTATATAGACATGCGGCAACCTTGCTCAATAAGAGTGTGGTGTTGTGAATTAGTTTCATTAGATAGTGGTTACCCGTGACCATCATAAACATGAAGATTGCTTAAAGAGGATGTAGGAGTATATGCCCCTTCCTATCTTGAGCGAAACAAATCTCAGTCTGAATCTACACAGAAATATATTTGGAGACAAAATATGTTTATACTTCTTCATCCAATCGAATAAAACCATCAATAGAGCCAGTAAGTCACAATTCAATCATCTATAGAATGGAACGGTTTTTTTAATTAAAGTATAATTTTGTGCTTGAAGTATATAGCTAATCATGTTCATTTAATTTGGCTTTCTTCGTTGAGGAGTTTGTTGCTCTGTTCTTGTGTTCCCCACTTTGTTCGGAAGATAGTTCTTTTTGGATCATAAATTTATTACCTAGATTGTTGAGTTTCTGCAGGCTCTGGTTCAGTATGTTTAGCATATCTGTAAGACTTTTAAGTCTGTAACTTATTATTATGCCTATGAAAATCAGAAGAGGAGTGATTCCATTTTTTTTTTATGGGCATTTGTTCGCAGTTTCATCAATTTACAATTTCAAAGTGTCAAGACCTACGCCATTACAGGAACATTGGGAGTGAGATGCATTTACTCTCAAGAGGGGAAGACAGTGCTTTGTGTATGGCTCACTTGTGTTTGAGGAGAGGACTGTGATGTTCAAAATTGTTCTTATGAAGTCCCCAAGCCATCGATTTGGGGTACTTTACACATATGTAATACCTACCATATATAGTTTAGGAATATGTCCGGGTACTCGTTCGATCTGTACATATTAGTTTCTGCTTGCTAGCATATTTTGCTGAAGTCTCAGTTTAACAGTAACTTCAGGTATCATTATCTGAGATTTCCAGCAACTTGTCGAAAAAATGATATACCAACATCTTTACATTTATACTTCATTTACAATTTATAATATGATTTAAAAATAATCATTGTTTTCTCACTCTTACACTCTCATTTACTAATTTGTACTTAAGCCATGTAATATGCGTAAGAGAAACATAAGAAGAAGGGACGTGAGACAATTGTTTCTTTACTTGTCCGGAGGCAAAACTATGGTAATTAATGAACAAGCAATACAAGGATATTAGAAGGTATATTATATTAACTATCAAATCAATAAGGCCTTGATAAACAGTAAGTTGACTTTGTTATAATTTTAAGTTAAAACTTTAAGCTTGAAGTTATTTTTTTATGGGAGACGTTTAATTGCATAGTTTTCGTTTCAAATTAAGATTAATCTTTTTTTCAATAATAATGGGAATATTTTGAAAAAAATCTAAAAAACAAAATTATTAAACATTTTTCTAAAATTTGGTTTGAGACAAATTGTGTGATAATTCGACCAAGCAATCAATCTAAATGTCTATATGTGAGCAATTCTCTTATGCAATTGGGATTTGTGGCAGTATTGATGCTATTGCCGTTGCTACCATTTGTACGAAAGCAAACTTTGGTTTAAGGTTATTACTTGTAATAAATTCTTAGCAGTCAAAACAAATGCTTAAATCATTAAGCGATGATTTAAATGACAAGCAATCTGGTGATTTGATATAACTCAAACTGATTGCAACTTCTCTTTTTTTTTAATTTTTTTTACATAAAGAGTAGCAAGTTATTTAATAAACACATAAAACTTTAGGTTCAAATTTAAAATTTTGAAGAAAAAAGTCTAAGCGATTGCAACCTCTTACAAGCAAGATAGTTAGTATCCAATTAAAGAATGCATAGCTCATGAAATTTATTGATGATGCAAGTAAACGAATTACTGATGAAAAGACTGTTCATATGATTAATCTTTTACTTGCAATATATTTAGTATCAAATTAAAAAATGCACAGGCTCATGAAATTTATTGGTAATGAAAGTAAAAGAATTACCGATGAAAAGTATTTCATTTGTATAATTGGGAATGCTACATTTATACTATTTTTGTTGAAAAAACTTACACTTAATATTGTAAATTGTTAGGTATATAAAATATAATAATTTAATAGTTTAAAATTATGAATTGTAATAATTAAATAAAAATAAAATTGTGAAAATCATACAACTCCTAGAAATAAAATTTTAGTTAGCCAATATAGATTTTAAAAAACTCACTCTAACTTTATGTACCATTTTCGCTTCAAGGTTGCGGTTATTCGTCGTGAAGATTTATGAAACAAGCATCAGTAGATCACCCACGTGCAAAATATAACTGTGGATTGCTCACTTAACTGATCAACAATGTTGTGCACTGGTTACATTCACCAGAGGTTTTCTATAAAATGAAAATAAGCAGCTTATTCCAGCCTGAGTTTCCAGCAAAATTAGAAAGAAATTCATCTTGCCCCAAAACAGTGTGGTATGAACCAAAAAACCAAGAAGTGCAAGCAACCTGCCAGTATGATTCACTACCCACGTTCTCATGTAGGATATGCTTTGAAGGTCATGAACGGCTTCTGATCATTATTGACTTACTCGTTGATCATTTCCCCACTCAAGGTGTATGGTTAAAACAAATGGGCACCGATGCAGAGAAAAACACGGACAGAGGAAAAGCAAGGAAGGAGGAAAAAAAAGGTATGTATCCATTCTAAATATCTATGCTTTGATAATGTTGCCTCAAAATCTGGTTGAGTGAAGCATTTCAATACCAGGAAAACCCACGTCAATAATGGCAATACCTGGCTTCCGGACTGTTACAGTCTTTGGCGACCTATGAAACTAACCTAAGGATGAAATGAACAAATACTCAAGCCGGTCAAAGATTTGCATGATCTTGATCGTCAAGGCCTAGACCAGTGCAGCACCAAGGCACACACAATTCAGGATTCTGCTTAACAAAGTCCACATTCCCCAAACTTACCGACGCCTTTGATATGATAAATAGTGAACATCACTTGTCGGTATTCCTCGAAAATGATGGCAATGGCATTGTTTTTTGTGGGCGGAGGATCACAAGTACACTAAACATTCAAATCATTGGAAGGACAAGCAGCCATTTCAACAGTTTATAGTAGTACATATGGAATGTGAGGGAGGAATCATCGGCAAAATAGAGTCCATTCCTGTCAACCATCTCAAACATAACTGTTCCAGTGGTCCTTACACCAACAATTGGAAGCTTAATCCGATTTTTACCTGGCTGGTGAAAGATGTGGTTCTGCTTTGTCCTTCTCTCTCCTTGGTAGTTGCCAGGGAATAGTTAAGTTGTCTGAAGAAATTACACAGCATGAAAGGAGAACATCAAGACAAATTGTGAGCTGTCCAAAGAACAAGAATAATCTAAAAAAATTAAGTTACGAACATGCTGTGACATTGTATGGCGCTTGATGCCCAGATGGATATCTGTACTTATCTACAATCTCAATTTCTACCCAGAAGCTCCTGCCTTCTTCATCATCACGGAAAGCCCTAGAAGGATGTGTAACATGGATACCTTCACGATTGTACCAGTTTGCAGCATTGTTTCTTCCTTGATAAGGCAATCCGCATGCCTGAAATATTGTAAAAAGTAGTTAACAATAACAAAATCAGAAAGTTTCACTGATCAAATTTCCGATACATCCTGCCTTGAGGGGTTGATGAGGAGAAGGAGTTGAAAAGCAAAAGACATTACCATTCATAGTTGTGACAATTTGATCAAGATCATTCCCACCATCAATATTGTCTGCTAAGACCATGCTATATCGGCAATAAAAATGACTCACACACATAAAACTTCTCTGGACAGTTATAGACAGAAAGCAAAGTAATGAAACAAGTATTTGAAAACATCTGACGAAGTTTCACCAATGTCAACAACATCGGCACATCCAGTAAGTCCACCAATGAGATATATATAACCATCAAATGACGTGGTAAATCCTTTATTTTTCTCCCCACGGTTACTTAAATCAACTAGAAGAACTTGGTTCATCACTCTGCCATGGGTTTGGTAAGGATACCGTCCAATAGATGACCCATCCTTGCTATTAAGAACATGAATTTTCCCAGACACTGTTGGCACCACAAGCTCAATATGGCCATCCCCATCAACATCACCAAAAGTTGGACCCGTGGGAAAATATAATCAGGGGACTTCATTATCAATCAAATGTCAGAAATGGTTGGAATCAGCCAAATGATTTCTTGTGCAGGGAATGCTTGTAAGCTTTTGCACATTGTTATTAAAAAAAAGAAATGCATGTTACAACTTTTGGGTACATTTAGTTTAAAATTGTTACATGCTAGCAAATTAAATTACATGTTGAAGGACTATTCAAGACAGCACTAGAGTTTTTCTTTTCTTTCCAGAAAAGGAACACCTGAAAAGATTAAATTAAGGAAAATTGATCACCGAAATTGATTATGTTAAATCAATTGCTTAAATACTGCCAGAAGCGGTTATTTTTCCTTCGTGATAAATATTTCGAGCAGAGTTCCTTTCTTGGGTTGTCTCCCTTTTTTTCTCACCCTCTGTATTATTTTTGCTTTATTATGTGAAAAGTCAGACTTCATGGACAATAGTTCCAGATAGGATCATTCCAATCATATCTGGGGTTTTAAAAGGAATAAGAAATGACAAATACAATTTAGACTTATATTTAAACTTTCGAAAAATATTCTTAATTCATTTTTGACTAGCATACAAATATTATGAGATAGTGTGAGGGAATAAGAGTATTGTTACATTATTTTTTTTTATTATCCTAATTAGAAATGATTAACCATGTCATCCATTTTACGGGAAAATATGATTAAATATAAAATAAGTTATGTTATATTGGCGTTGACCATAGAAGCCACTAATGTGCATTAAGCAGAAGCAAACACAAAATGACTTTGAAGATGGAAAACGTTAACGAAGTTGACAAAAAAAAAAGAAGGAAATGATCTGATGTTATTATCTTAACAACAATGCTGTAATGAGCAATCTTCAAAAAAGAGTTTGTCTCATAAAATCAGTCAGCTTATGAGACTGTATACTCTAAGAACTTATCTGGTATTAGAGGCAGAGTGAGTAATTTTTTTTTACTACAAGCATGTAAATATTGTCCCCAACATACTGCTCCAAGGAAACAGAACGTGTCAACATTTCAAAGAATCAGCCAAAACAAACTTATCTTATTTAGAGGAGATGTCTGAACTGAACAATGTACTTGGCTTTAGCTGCCGTTGCTGCTCCCGGGAGAGCGATTCATTCTCCTATTGGAGTAGTGAAAAAGAGAGGCTTGGATTAGGACGTGGCGTTTGGGACCCACAGCTGAGGGCAACATGGGAATACTGCGCTACTATTTATTTAGCCCATCACAGTAGTGCAAAATTCGTAGGACTCTATCCTCGGAAGAACGAGCAAGCATGATTGCAGATCAGAGTCTCTTCCGCAACTGTCTCATTGCTTTGTATCTGAGTGCACTTCCAACCTTCATCTCCCTCAGATTCTTCCAAGCCCCCTATGGAAAGCACCTCCGCTCAGGGTGGGGTCCCAATCTTCCTCCACCACTGGCCTGGTTCTTGATGGAAAGCCCAACACTTTGGCTCAGCCTCTTGCTCTTCCCCCATGGCCTCCATTCCTCCAATCCAAAAGCCCTCATTCTCATTTTCCCTTACCTTCTCCACTACTTTAATCGCACCTGCCTCTACCCAATTCGGCTCCTCAAAGCACCATCTAGCAAAACCGCCGCTGGGTTCCCGTTGAGTGTGGCATCGATGGCATTTGTGTTTAATTTGTTGAATGCTTACTTGCAATCAAGATGGGTCTCTCACTATAAAGACTATGACGGTGATGTCTGGTTTTGGTGGCATTTTTTTGGTGGGTTATTGGTGTTTTTGGGTGGCATGGCAATCAACATTTGGTCTGATAGAGCATTGCTGAGGCTGAAGGCGGAGGGGAAGGGGTATGTGGTGCCAAGGGGAGGATTGTTTGAATTGGTAACTTGCCCAAATTACTTTGGGGAGATTGTGGAGTGGTTGGGGTGGGCAGTGCAAACGTGGTCTTGGGTTGGATTAGGATTCTTCCTCTACACGTGTGCTAACTTAGTCCCTAGGGCACGTGGGAATCATCAATGGTATTTGAACAAATTTGGGAAGGATTATCCCAAGAACAGGAAAATTGTCATTCCCTTCTTGTACTAAGTTTCGGTTTGGTTTGTTTGAGAATGTTGAATATTAAAGGGCAACAAGAATTCTTTGCCCAAGCACTTTGGGAAGCAAGATTTGTCTTTGTCCAGGGCTTATGCATTATATTTGTCTGTGTTTCAGATCTGCCTCTTTTTATATATTTTCTGTGTTTTACCTTCTTGTTCATCTGTTAATATATTCTGTTTTACCATCTTTTGTTTGTGAAATGGATTGCATAAGAGAGAGAGTTCTCTTGTCATTGTGATCGAGCAAGTTTCAATTTTTGGTTCCACCCAAAGGGTCTGCTCATACTCCGCGCGCGTGAAATCGTTGTTGTGCGGTGGAATTGGTCGTTGATTTTGTTCGTCTGTTCAGGTTTGCTACTCTTCTATGCCTTTTTCTTCGATAATTTGATGTTTCAGGTGGATCCTTGAAGAATTTTGCCGCCTCGGGGTTGAAGGTTTTGAGTTTATTCCGCTAATATTTTCTTCCTCGAAACTTGAGAAAATGAAACGCAAAGTTTAATTGTTGAAAATTTGGTTGCTTTGTTAATTTGTTTTTTTATACCTTGCTGGAGATAATGGGATTTCTACCTGAATGATGCAGGCGTAAAGAATTACAATTACTGACAAACTTAGTTAATTGTGGGTTTCTACTGTGGCGAATGTTGCTTTGTGCTTAATGATAGTTGCTATGGACTTAAATGCCTCACCGGTGCCGGAGGAAGATGAGGAGACTTTTGAAGAGCATCTAGAAGAGTTTAGTGCATCAGAACGCATAGAAAGGGCAGTTGATATAGCACGCCGGGTACTTCTTCCTCTCTACCGTTTTCTTTCCTTTGTTTTTGCTCTTTTGACATGTTATGGCTTGGTGCCCCGGACTTCTATGATGGTAGCTTCTTGCTTATTATGATGAATTTTTGGCTTTAATGAGACCTGTATTTCAAGAGATCATGTTATTATTCCAATTATTTGTATCCTTGGTGTATAGGAAAACATAAATCTTACTAATGTTGTATGCAAGTCAAATATTGTAATTTCGGCAACTATAGCCCGCCAAGCTTGAACAAAAATAAATGTTGATTTTATCATTTGGTAACAGATGCTGGAAGGAATTAGGGTAGAGGATCTGCCAAAATAGAAAACTACACCGATAACAGTCAATACTACAACAGAGCTTGTAAATGCCTCTAATAAACGATAATTTTTGAACATGCATGGATTCGTGTCTAACTCGGTGCACTTGCACATGTTTAAGAGATCATTTTATTCTTGCTGGAAAGCTTAAGCTTGTTAGAATTAGGGCACATGATCTGCCATACTAGAAAACTACACCAATAAGTCAATACTACAACAGAGCTGGTGAATGCTTGTGGGTGCCAAAGCTTTCCTTTTCTAACTTTTTCTAGTTGTGTTTGTCTCATTTTTTCTTTAAGCATGTATGTGGAGTCCTAGAAGAGTGGGAAATGGGATAAGTGATTATAAAATTTTTATAAAGTTTTAACTTAGTAGACCAACGGGGGAGTTTTCTTTATAGTTTTATTGATATTGAGCAGCCCCTTTGGCAAACAGTTGAAGAGAGGAAAAAGAGCAATTTCCAAAGAACTGGATTTTGGCTACACTACTTTTTAATCAAAATTGATTGAAGTACCTGACAAGATTTTTTGGTGGCCATCCTATCATATTTAGGGCTACCAGTTCCCTTAATTCTTTAGCCTGCATGAATATTCAAAATATATATATTTTTTTAATTTTACCCATAACAATTGTTTTCTTTAATGCATGATTGCTGAAGTCCAGCATCTCTTTAGGAGCATGAAGAAAGGAAAAGACGATTGAAAAGAGAGCGTTCAGATGATAGAATTGTCCATGTATCACAGTCTCCTGGTTATGATCAACTGTATAATACAAAAGCCCTTAAAACATATGATAGAAGTAAGCTTCCTCAGGTAAGAATTTATCTGCTTGGTTAATTTGTTGTCTTCATAATATTAATTAATAATTTGATTCCATTCATATTACCTCTAAACAATTTACTAAATTCATGTGATGCTATAGCTTACAGCAACATAAAGTTCACATTATTAATTGTGTTGGCAAGTTTGCAACTGGCTATAACACTATATTATCGGGCAGTGATGTTTCTGATCAGGATGTTGTTTTTTGTCTTGACTCTTGAGGTTCAAATGGGTTAGTCTGATAATTTAGTACTGTAACTTTCTAGGTGAACGTCTTACAAGATACTAATTGTATGGTCTAGCCAGTTGTACTGAAGCGTCTGAGCCAGTAGCTTGAATTAGTCTGGTTGGTGTCTATTGTTATGTGACCACTCTTTGTCACAAATATAAGTGTTTAATTTACTGCAGATGCAGACATCGATTTAGTTGGTATTAATAAAATAATAAGCATTGATGCAATGCTGTATCTGGCATTTATTGACTTTGCTTGCTAGTAAATTATCGTGTGATTGATTGAACTATTTCAAATGTCTTGCATCTGTGTGTATGAGAATTTCGTGTGTTGGACATTCTGAGTGACCTTTGTTTGACTTTGCTTGATTATTATGTCTTCTCCAAAGAATCATGACATTTCAAAGTTTTATACATCTGGTTCCTATGGCATATTATGACTTCATTGTCTTCTACAATGATCATATTAAATTAATTCAACCATGTAACCATGTACTCACCACATAAAAAATGACAAGAAAACTGTTATATATTGGTATATGTGCCAGTTTCGTGGACCTTTTTACTAAATTTATATTGTTGATTACAAAACTCTTGTCACAGAATTGTAACCTAATTGATTCCTTCAGTGTTCTCTAATCTCTTTATTCAATTTTATTGCTGAACTATTTTTACAGGTTTTATTACTTATCATACATGGTATTTTCTTCGAAGATTTGTGTGTGTGTATAAATTTGACAATATATTTAAATACTTAAGACTCAAGTTAACTAGAATTTCTGTTCAGTTAATGAGTTTAACAACCTTAAAATATTATTATCTCCTGGAAAAATTGTTGGGGGGTAAAAGTGAGTGTTATTGGAGGATTTTGAAGACTTAAGAAACGTTGATAAGTAGCTATATGGCTTGCTTTAATAGTATTGGAGATTGTGAGAATATGTTTTATGTAGCAGATCCCAGATAGTTATTCATGTTTTGAAAACATAATACTGCATTATTATTGTTACTGTTATTTATATTTATTTATTATATTTACTTTACATGCAGGGTGGTTGGATTGTCCTTCATTTGATCAAGAAATTTTTTGTTAGATACCTTCTAGGGTTCCACTTGGTGAATCGTTCAATGACTACATTGCTCGTGGTCAAAGATTCTCGTTTAAACAAGTGATACATCAACAAAGAGTTTTGGGGAGGAAAGTAAGTAGAGTTAATTTGATAAATATTATGTTTCATTTAGTTTCTGATCTGTTTCTTGGTCTCTCTCCATTTATAAGAGTAGGACTGTAGGAGTGACCTAAATGAAAGGAATATCTATATGTTTAGCAAAAAAGGAAAAGAAGAAAAGGAATCCTTGTGTTGCTTGCCTTTAGCAGCAAAATATATACACGTAAGTTGCTCAATTCTTTTTCTACATTTCGCCTACCTTTTGACTATTTATTCTTTGATTTGCAGCTTGGTCTGGTGATTGAATTGACAAATACTTCTGGATACTATCCAGTTTCCGATCTAAAGAAAGAAGGTATGAAGCATGTTAAGGTTTGGAGTGGGAAACTTCTGTTTGCAAACTCACTGTTATATGACTTGTCTCTATAACTACAGCTCCTCTTTCTGATCCTAATGTTCTAAGCATGTTTTGTGATTTATATTCAATGCCAGGGGCACGATTCTGTACCTGATATCTCTGTAAATCAGTTTGTCTATGAGGTATATTTCTTTCCATTCATATTCTAATAGTCTTGCCTAGTGTTACTTTGAAGAGCGTGGTGTTTTTTCATTTCTCCATCTAGGGTTGACACCATTTCTTTCTGGACATGGATAAACATATTATTACAGCAGTAACAAGGTCCTGAAGTGGGGTTTGTGGAACTGGCGAAAGTTTTCTATTTGACGGATTACATTCATATTTTCTTTTACCAAAGTTGAGTGGTTTACTTATTATTTCATGAAAGCTGACTCAAAACTAGAGTTGATTCTCATGTAAATATTAGATGCTTAGTGGAATTAATTGATACCCCTGAACTTCTCTTTTTTTGTTTACCATTATATTTTAATTAATTGATTTTATGCCATTGTACAAAATAGTTATATATTTTGTAATTTGTTTATATTTTTATGCACACGTGTATGTGCATGCACATTTGTGTCTATGTGCAAGTGGATTTTTTTGAAGGAAAATTCTAAAATCGTGAATTATGAGTGCTTTGTCTTGTTTGAGAAAAGGGTAATACTGATGTTCTCCTTGCTTGTTAGAGCAACAGAATTTTGTGCACTATTCATTGACCATGTGGCTACTTATCTTCCCAGGTTACACAATTTCTTTCACGTCAAAAACACTCACAGAAGTACATACTTGTCCATTGTACACATGGGCATAATCGCACAGGATACATGATTGTCCATTATCTGATGCGTGCTATGTCAGTGTCTGTCACTCAGGTTGGTTGTGGAAATTACTTAATGATTGTATTTGGCTATCTCTCTCTCTCTCTCTCGCTTAAATATGTTGCCTGATGTTGTTCAATGTTAATTTTATTGATTTGATTCTGCAGGCAATGAAAGTATTTTCTGAAGCACGTCCTCCAGGAATTTACATACGTGATTACATGGATGCGTTATTCACTTCTATCTTGAAAAAAAGCCTGAAATGGTAGTTTGTCCTCCAACACCAGAGTGGAAGAGATCTTCTGAGATCAGCTTGATCTCAATGGTGAAGCAGTGCCGGATAATCTTAACAAGTCTCCACCCATTTTCACTGTATCTGTCTATAATCTTTCATGTCATAAAATTTCTTTATGACAAAAATACATGGAAAAATATATCCTACATTTTCATTTTCACAAAAAATCTACGTTATTAAGTGTGGATCTTTAGATGTATATTAAGTCTATAGTTTAATGTGTAGAATTTAATTATTTTAATAATATAAATTTTATGTTATAAAGATAAAACGGGAATAAAGTGAGAATACTAAACTCATTAACACATTGGTCCGCCTCCCTAAATGTGTGATGAAGTGTCACATTTCAATTCTGCTAAACAGGGAAAAGAATGTTATGATAGACATTTCTTTTTGTTCTTTTTTTGAGCAGTTATAGATTTGTCAATTTAATAATATATTTGTATTATTTTGATGATATAATCTTGTAAAGAGTAAAGGGAGATAATAAAATTGTATAAATGGTAATTTATTATTAAATTAATATATATATATATATATATAAAAATCACATTAACTGTTATATAGTATAAACTACTCACCAAATATTTTTTGGGATGATAATCATTTGCCCTTGGAATGAGGTATATGCATCAAGAAAATATGACTCAAACATGATAAATAATATTGGAAGTTATGCTTATTAAGATTGTTAAAGCAAAGTGAGAGATTTAGTACACTAAAATAATTTACTGAAAATTTTAAGTTCAAACATCCGTGAAATATAGTAAAAAAAACTCACAATAATACTTTAACAATTGACTACAATCGTCCGGTTATTGTTGAAGTCAAAAAAGATGTACGAACTACAACGTTTGTGCCATGTTTTCATGGAGCGTTGATAAAGCTACGCTATTGTAAGCTCAGTACAATGATAAAAAAAAAATGAAATAGTTTAAGCTCCAAGGTAAAGACATTATATATGTCGCGAGTGTAATTATAGCTGCTGCAAAAGCTCAGTACAATGGTAATACATATGAGGTATAAACATGTTCTTGACAGGCAAAAGAACTTGTAAATAAATAGTAAAATACTACAAACATCTTTGACATACTTGACAGTCAAATCTTTGCTATAATTTGGATCATTTAGATTTTTTTTATTATGGTATTTTTTTTATTTCTTTAAAATTTAATAAATGAATTTTTTAATTTTTTTTAATTTTATATTTACTTCTCTTCAAAGTTTTTCTATTTTTATGCAGAGAATTCATTCCTTGTAATCAAACATATAATAAAGGAAAATTATTAGTGTACACAAAGAATTAGTACTCTTTGCATATACATAAAGATAAGAAAAAAAAAGTAAAATATTATTTTATTTTTTTGTTTTTATTATTTTACTTTTTTATATCTTTATGCGTATAAAAAGAATATTAATTTTTTTGGAGTGCTATTATTTTTTGTTTTTAACCTATGTTTTGATTACAAATTTTAAGTTGAAATTGGTATTAAATTATGTAAAATTTTATACTTAATGTAAAATATTTTTCAAATTAAATATTATATAAAATATATAAATATATCGGATGTCCCCGAAGGGCTAATTAGTATGTCATTTTGACTTTGTTTACTCTTGTGGGCAAATTATGTCTGCAATCGATGTACGGACCAGGCGGCCGCATGAATTTACAATACAATTTCTTATGCTTCAATTTCGAGGAGACAAAAACTCATTACATATTTAGTGTGGGACATCTGCTTACATTTTGGTATGTGAATTATTGGATTATCTAAATTTTATAGTATAATTTATGATATATAATAATTTTAATTTTATAAAATAAAAATTGTGTAAAAATTTAAAAAAAATTGTTTAATGTATAGCTCTAATATTATAAATTTAAGGAATACAGCTTTCTCACTTAATATGGAAGGGATGAATTCTTATTAAGAGTCTTTATTTTAATAGGGGTTATTAAATTTTTTGAGTTTTATATTTTAATTTATAAAATTTAATAAATTTAATATATAAATATTTAGTAAGAATTTAATTTATAAAAATAATAAAACTGTAGATCTAAAGGGTTGCATTTAAAAAATATTGAAATGATTTGATTAAGAAAAGAGCAAATGAATCTTTTTCTTGAGAGGAAAGGCATTTAAGTTTCAATGAAAATTTTTTCAGTTGAAGTTGAGGTTGGCAGTAGTGATTCACGGGAGTTGTCATTTACTCATTCCGCCGACCAAAAGCCAAGGCTGTATATAACACTTTAATTTCAGGCTTTAAATAATAATCATTTAATCATTTAGTGTCACAAGTCACTAAATATGGCACTACGCCACCAACCCAAACAGCTTCCTAGGGAGTAGGGAGGATAACGTGGAAAGCTACTTTTTTAAGTGAGAAAGTGGCATATTGATAACGAAAATGAAATTATTATATGAAATAGTCTTCATTGAGGGACCGTAAATTAAATTAGCACAACAGAGAACTAGCCATGGTCCCTCCGTGAATGAAAAGGGATTCTTCCAAAACCAGCTCCTTTTGGTCTAGGTTTAAAGGGATCTTGGTTAGAGATTTAGGGACAGGTCAAGCTGGAATTGTTTTTTGAACAACCTAAATATGATGCTGGGTTTCTAATCAATCATAAATTACTAGTTAATTCTATAATCACAAGAGAACTTGCCCCATGTTTAGAAAAGGGAAGGTGCTTACAAGTTAAATTTAGATTCTCAAAAAGTAAATGGTGTATTTTTTAAAATAAAATATAATTAAATAGTTATTAATAAAAAAGTAGCTATATAATTCTTTTAAAATTTATAAATTATTATTTACTTATTATTATTTTATAATAATTTTTACTTTTAATTTTATTATTAATAATTATTCATTTTTATTTAACTCTCTCAAATATATTTGTCACTTTAAAATATCACAATCACCTACAAGTTCATGCCATAAGAAGGAAGTAGAATTCTAGCAATCTACATATATAAATGATTTTAGAAAGGACGGCCTTTGGACATCTCTTCCTAATCCTGTTCTCCTTAATTAATAGATAATTGCACCAGTGACTAACAAGTTACATTCCAACAGATTGCAAGCCTATAAACATTCCATAAGAATCAGAATTCTAGCAATCTACATACATAAATGAACTGTTTTGACTTCAAGAAGAGCGGCATTTAAAACCTCTAGATACTGCAGAAACCAATCGGTGCTATACAAAAATCTAGTGCTCCCTTGAGAGGCCGTCCGTCAAACAATATAACTAAGAATTGTACAAGAAAGAAGCAGAGTCAGACTGCAAACATTTTAATCCTACAATGTCCAACGAGAAGCTGGAATCCCTTGCTTTTGAAACCAGTCGGGCATGTGGAACCTCTCATAGAGCACAGGTCTCACATCTTTCTCCACGGAGAGGAGCTTGAGAAGGGGAAGAATGACATCTAGAAGCTGATTAACATGCAAAATACAGACAAAAGACATGGTCAGTAAATCATAAAAAAATTGGAGAGCAGATGTAGAACTTTATTGCTAGTGCAGATTTCTGCACCTGTGTGTCATGCGGTTGCCCAGCAGAAAATGGGATGCATGGAATTCCATTCTTTGGTTGCAATAAGAAGCTGAAAGGATTGTTGTCAACAATAACAATGCGACAAAGATTCTTTGATATGCATGAAAGATCTTTCACATGTTCCCGATATTCCCTGTAAGCATCTAGCATTTATAAGAATACTGGAACCGCAAGTCCAGCAAGAAGACACCACTCTGAACTCAGCTCAAAACATAGATTTATAATATATATATATATATATATATATATATATATATATATATATATATCACTTGAAATTTTTAAACAGGATTTTCATATATTCATAACAATTTTAATATATTAGGGAAACCCTACAATAGCAGAAAATTAAGTACAAAGGAAATAATCATTTTATGGCATAAATATTAAACACATGCATACAAACTAAGATCTTCATCTTAACACCAATAGTACCTTACTATCAAACTATAGCCCAAGTGGACGCTTGAGTAAAGATGAACTAATCACTAATCAGGGTTTATTTAAAGAGATGTTCAAACTTCAAACTTCTTCTAATTAAATCCTTTAGTTGCATTCATTCCAAAATGTGCTAGTATTATATTAGGTTTCAGCAGGTGAATTTTTTTATCAAAAGCTTGAATTAAAAGAATTTCTTTTCAGCTCGTTACCTGAACTAAATTACTAGCTAAAACAATGGCATAAGAGTTGAGATAAATGCAAGTTCAAAGAGTGAAGAGGGATTTCAATTATTATATCTAATTTCAAGATCAACGTCAGATACAGCTACTTGACATCCACAACTCATATCAGAGTATCAAAAAGTTGACAAAGCTAACAAAACAGATCTGTACATCTCATCCAAATTTATATGTAGATGTTTGTGGCATAAAACCAACAGAAGCATCATGCCATTTTTTCAGAAATTCAGAAGCACTTAGATCCTAAGGATTACTGTGAAGGTATTGCATACGCCAATAAATCACCAATTTACAAAATGCACACAGCAGTTAAAAATTTAACAGACAGCTATGTAAGTGAAGATATTTTACGAATTTGAATATTTTGCATCAAAAGTATCAGTGTCAGTTAGATATGTAAAATATAAATCATTTTTTACCCTTAACCTAACAGCTTAAGCTTTTGGGATCACTGATTCTTTTATCTGGTATTAAAGCCTCTATACTATGACCAAGTGGTCAAGAGTTTAACTTCATCACCACTCAAAATTAAAAATTATTCATACTTTAAGTGAAAGGAACCAAAAAAATAATGTGAGGGGTGTGTTAAAGATATAATATATAAATCATTTATAAGCCTCCGCCTAACAGTTTAAGCTGTTGGGATAACTGGTTTCTTGAACAATTTCTATGGGTGTTCCATCATTGTTACTGATGATCAATGATCTGAACTTCAAGACATAAAGAAAACAGATATAGAATATGATTATTCAGAACACAGCAAGATCATCCAAAGTGTCAAAAAAATATTAAATGGATTATAGTGTTAATTCACAACTAAAGGACCAGAAGAAAGATCAAGTAAAAATGGAGTAGTGAATGAGACACGAGGAAGAAGCACATACGTGCTAATTGTCGAGGGCCGATAAAGTCGTAAACAAAACCGGTTTTCAACATCTATTCTGTCAACAAGTGGTCTAGCATAACCTGTGACAATTGAAAAGTGAATATGATTCGGCTACATAGCAAAGAATTCCCTATAAAAAATGCATTTAACATAAGAGCAGCTTGCAGTTGAGATGCTAACCTTCAAGACCCGCAGTGAACAGTACCAAGTCAGCAAATTCACCAAGTTGCTTTAGGAATTCTTTCAACCCAGGGCGTTCAAAGACTGTGACATAACTGACTTTTGGTTTTCCCTCTCCTTCCTTGAAAGCCCAACATACCCAAGTAAAGATATAATATTCTAAATCTAGACAACCACTCAGATAGAAGTTATTAACTAAGTACTAACACACCTTGTCTGAAGAAACACATTCCAGCTCAAACCAATTCAAACCAGCTTCTGTTGCCTGAGTACGTAGTGTAGCTGGCAAACTTGATGTCTCATATGCACATACCAGTGTTTCATCCAAGTCAAGTACTACCTACAAGTGAACAAGTGAGATCAAAATTTATATCAACAACATGAATCTATAATAAATTATAAAATAGGAAAGAAGATTAGGGTGTAGGCATGGGGAGTATGGTTCAGGGGGTGGGGGGAAGGGGGAACCAAGAACATAAAAGTTGACCTTTTGCAATCTTACAACAGTTCATTAGAAAGGAAAGAGAAAGAATACAAACCTATAACCTATTTAAAGTTTTTCTTACTTCACTACTTCCTAGTATTGAATGTTTAAATTTCGCACATTTTTACTATGGAATGATTTTATTTCTACCAAGTAACATGTGTTGTATACAAAATTCAATTATCACACATGTGAAGGGTAATTAAATCGTTCTTACAAAAGTAAAAATATCAGATGTTGCAAGCAAACTAAGGAATGGGTACAGCACTGCAAAGTAAAGGACAGATAAAAATATCAGAACTGACCCCATCATAAGAAGCTGAAACATGATAGACTTTTAGCCTCACAGTATTGTTCATTATTGTGACAAGATCAGCTTAAATACATGTAGTTTAAGCAACAGCAAATTGTACATACGGCAACCCATAGAGGACTAACTCTTGCAATTGATTTGCATCCTCAATTCTCAGAAAAGACAAGGTATATACTTTGTATCTTGTCTTTCATATACATCCAAAGCTCCTTCACAAGATAATATGTTACCAATATCCTAATGGCAGAAGTGAAAAAGACCCCTGCCCATGAACTTTATACATTCATGTGACATACATATATACAACAACAACAATAACAAAAAACTAAGCCTTATCTCACTAGGTTGGATCAACTATATGAATCAAACAATGCCTTTGCATTTGGTTAAAAATCAAATCTTCAAAGATTGTGATCTCCAAACGGAATGGGAAAGAAGGAAATAGAAACTAAAGCAAATACAGGTAGACAGCAAGCAAAAAAACCTAGTCAAGAAATATTTGCAGCAAACCAGAGAATAATCAGAAAAGTATAACACAGATGCCCTCTGTGTGTGCATGTGGCATTAGAAGTGTCTAAAATACATAAAGGTTGAACTATAACTTAAGGGTGAGGCATATGAAAAGTTATAAATGGAATGACTTGAAGAGGACAGAACAAGGCAATTATGTTTTTCAGTGTTGTTTTGCTTCAAGCTTTACCCAAGATATACGCTTACTTATCCACATCTACTATAGGTAATTCCCATGCCCTCTGCAACAGTGCAACTGCATTTGCACCAGACTATAACGGTTTTGGTCAAGCCCAGTTTTAATAGCCAATTTTTCCCATCTTTTTTGCCCTACTTAGGTAAGAACAAAAGTAGTTTCTGTTACAACTTAGACATAGAATTCCCATTGCCTTAAATGTAGCTCAAAACATGCTAATTTTTAACTCTATCAAAGAAACTAGTCAAGCGTTTCTACTCTACATGATAGGAGATGATCTTTCAATCTTTGTCTCGCTCTGGCATGTATAGATCCTAATATATACATATCTAATTCAAAAGCAAGAGATAAGATAACTTCAGATAAAGGAATTCACAGCCAAATAGCACTGAACGGCATCCTTGTTTCTCCTGCTAAACCATGAAACTATCTTACACCTAGCAAAAATGTAAGGGGAAGAAAAAAATCTTCCTAGTCTATGACAAACCAATTTAAAAAAAAAAAAAAAAATCCAGGCATACCCAGAGCTCAGTCTATTTTAAGGCTTGAGCTATGAATCAAAAATTGAACCTTTCAAAACATGCACAGCAGAAATTTAATGACAGTAAGCCAAGTACAACGATATTAGTCATGATCATGCATCATAAATTCAAAAAACGCATCCTGGGCATGCCCAATCGAAAATCTTTTGTGCTATTCCACACGAAAGATATGAGAAAACAAGTCAAAAAGTCCCAAATCTATCATACCGTGAGTTTTTCTATAGGCTGGTCAGCGGCAGCAGAATAATCCGCCGTGGCGGCGATTTCAACGGCGGAGGACGGCAGCAGTTCATGTTCCTGCAGCTCAACTGCGGGTAGTGGCTTGAAGGAATGAGAGGAGGAGGAAGAAGATAAAGAGAGTAAAGGGTAGTGACCGAGGGCTCTAATAATCTGAAAAAAGATCTGGAAGAAGAAGGCCAACCAGCTCAGCAGTGCCCTCCACACTTGCTGAGTCCATGGCGAGTACACCTCCGCCTGAGTCAACTCACCCATATGAAATTGAATATCGATTTGGATATCCACCCACCCCCAATTTCACCGTGTCTATTATTTGCAATGGTTTAAATTGTGCAGCCGTCTTTATCGTGCTGCCCTGATGCGTATGATATTAACGTGTCCCCTCCGGAATCGATTGGCAAGCTCGAATCCGTTATCTGTTTCTTTCTCCTTTCTGTGCGTGATTTTCAGAGAAATGTGGTCATGGTGATGCTTCGACGAGGTCTAGGGAAAGAGAGAAGGAAAGAGAAAGAATGAGAGAGACCGGGAAGGAAAGGGGTTGTTGTTGCACACGCAATGGCGGCGCGTGTCAGACTGTGCGGATGGTCGGAGAGGGGACGGAGCAAAGCCATGTGGTTCGCGTTTATAATTGGACAGATGGAAGCGGGAGGCGCGAGAGGGGAAATTTTTGCTTTTTGATACGGGTTGTTTAGGAGAGTTTAAAACACGCGCACTAAGGGAGCTTGAGGACGATGGTAATGATTATAAACTGACCAAAAAAGTGAAAATGGGGAGAGAGTTTTTGATAATACAGAATCAGCCAATGAGAAGAGGCAATGTTTGAGTCTTTAAAGCAGTTGTCCTTGTTAATTATTAGTCAGTCAGGGAGGGACTCGTTCACAATGAAGAGAGAGAAAGTATAATTTGAATGAACTTTGAAAGAAAAAGATTTTGGGATATCAAGTAGCAAGGTTCTATTTTTGTTAAGATTTAGTTTACAGAATTTGATAAGAGTAAGGTATTTTTTTATTTTTTAAGAAAATTAATCTCTTTATTTTTTATTAAATTTTTTAATTTTTAAGTTATATAATTAAAATTTTTCATAAATGTTACTTATTAAAATTTTTCAAAAACTCAAAAGTGACTTGACTAATTGAACTACCTTGGGTTAAATTTTACAAGGTTCAATTGCAATGAATATTTCAAACGCCTTGTGGGTCTTGGGCATATCCATCGCCGTGAGTCTAATCAATTTCATCATTCCCTTTCCCAAGTTTGGAATAAGGAATGTATTGTATTTCTTCAAAAGAAAATGTAATAGATTTGTTTTTAATATATAACTTTACAAATCATCTGAAGATATGTTATTAACTAAATAATTTTAAATAATTATATTAAAATTACTTATTTGAAACATATGTTGCATGACAGAACAGTCCTTAATATTATTAACTAATGTAATTATTAATAGAACATAATTATTTACTTATACTTAATTATTCCATATCAAATGCATGTGTACACATAATTTTATTATGCTACAACATACTTGTTCATTTCTCAATATATCAACTAGATTGCACCAATGGACATGCTTTTTTTTTTCTTTTATTTGCACTTTCACATTCGATATTCTATCTTTATACGTGATTCCATTTATTATTTATTAATGCAAGTTAAATAAAGATTCTTAAATTAGAAAAAATTATACAATTTTTTCAAATGCATAAAACTTTTATTTTAAAATTTAACATAACATAAAGGAGAGATTATATAATATAAATTTAAATAAAAGACATGTAAGACAAGAAACAAGAAAGAGAATTCATGTTATCTTAAAGTATAAAATGAGGAAGGTGTCACCAACCAAATGACATGTGGCAGATTTTGATTCCCATATGACACATGGCAAGTTTTAATTAGCATATATGTTGGAATTAATTTTAGTTAGTTATAGGTAGTTATTTATAATGATATTATAAATACCGTATTTTGGGGATAAATAAATAAGCAATTTGTGTAAAAACTTAACGAATAATACTCATACGAACTTAGGTCTATGTAATTTTGCACAGATTCTATACATGGCATCATAACAATACATAAGACCAACAAAGCTTGTAACTCCATCCCATAATTTGTATAAAAGCAATATCCCATAGTTTATGTTATCATGGGATGCAAGTTATACTAGTCTTGTGTATTGTTATGATGCCACATATCAGGTATGTGCAAAATTGTACAAAGCTGAGTTCATATGAACATTACTCAAACTTGAGAGGTCTCTGATCCTTGAAACCAGTATAAGGAGGTTGCTAATGCCTCAAATAAATGAATTATTATGATTTTAAGATAGATTGGGTTATCTTAATTTTAAGATAAATTATTGTTATAATATGTAATTAATGTGTAAGTTGTATTATTGTATTATGTTACAAAGAAAAATCTTATTATTTGGTATCTAAGCGAAATTCAAATCTTAGGCAACCAAATTCAACTCCTGGAAATTCAATTTCTTGGCAACACGAGCAATGAGTTATGTCTAGTCAACAAAAATTGAATGTTGGCCAACACGACGCAGGATTGCAAGCTGATGGGCGAAATTCAAATCCTGGGCAACCCATTTCCAAAAGCATTTCTCAAGCTTTCACCTTCAAGACAAGGTGAAATTTATGTGGGGAGAGAATTATTACATACCAAATGACATGTGAAAGGTTGTGATTACCACGAGACAAGTTTTGATTAGTACATGTGTTGAACTTGGTTTAAGTTAATTATAAGTAGTTATTTGCAATGATACTATAATTACTATGTTTTAGGAATGGACAAGTAGGCACTTAGTGGAGAAATTTAAGAGGTCTCTGATCCTCAAAATAGAGAGTTTGCCAGTGTCTTGAACAACCAGTGGGCTACTTTGATTTCAAGATAAATTAGGCTATAGGAGAGATTGGTTTCCCAAGGCCGTTAGAATATAGGTTTTGTGTTTTTTCTGCACTGTTTTGTAATTGTTCCCATTTATTTCTCAAAAAATAAAAAAATAATTAGGATAGATTAAGTGTTATAATGTATAATTGGTGTGTAAGTGATATGTGTAATCTATATTATTGTATTGTATTAATAAGAGGATCCTATAAAAAGGCCCTTGAAATTTTGATAAAATGAAGTGAGATTGAGATGCATGTTATGTCGGGTACAAATATTTCTTAGAGGAGTACATTACTGCTTTCAAGAACCCCAGTAACTTTGTTGCTGCATCTGCACTAACAGCAACTGTCACTTCCAAATAAAACAAATATAAGGAATCCAAACTATGTCCGGCAAACTGTATGTTTCAAACTTAGAATCAAATGGGTACCACAGAAATGTTATTTTGGTGATGCTCAAACCTCCCGTGCATCCATGGAAGGCAAAAATAATGGGCAGAAGTTCTGTACAAAAAGAGCATATTAACGGAAAAGAAATATAAAACATGAGAAAGTGAATAAACTTGCTGTTGCATATAAACAAACCAAAATTGTGATTGCAGGCTCTGCTTGCATTTCAGCACATGAGATGCGTCATGACTGATATGGATAACTTCATCAGAATCAGGAACATTCCTTCAGAGGATGGATACTAGTTTGTTTTATAAACATAGGAAAGCCATGGATGCCTCAGTGCCTGTTGTGCACTAGGCCGTCTTTTCGGGTTGATGCAAAGTAAGTATCTGACAAAGTCTATAAAAATGGAATCAGCAACCTGTAGGTGGTGCTCCAATGATGACTCCTCAGGGATTATGTACTCCAATTGATTGGTCTCCTGTTGTGGAATACCAGAAACTGGTTTGAAACAACTGAATTGGAATGTAAAGCAAGTTTCCATTTCCCTAATGAATACATAAGTAATACATGAAAATGTATTGGTCCCCATTCAGTTGCTCTGTCTTTCATTTCCAAAATGTAAGTACTAATCTATCTGAGTCTTTCTTCGCTGTCTCTTTACCTTTTCCACAATATTAAATAATGAATCTTTTATTGATTGCAGTCATAGGAAAAATTTGGTGTTCTGTAGCACAATATTGATTAATGAGATTCAATAAGCCGCGCCTCTGATAAACAAAATGCATCAAAGATTCAGTAAGCTTAAATTTTAAGGGGAAAAACCAAATGAACTTTTTTCTGCCTTTTTTTTAGATAAATGAATCAAAATGACACATTTAACTGCAATGAACAAAAAGACAGATTCGTTGAAAATTAAAGTTGAAAATGTTGAACTTCAGATACCTATGAGGACAGCTCCGAAGGCACAAAGAATGTGAAACAAACCTCATTAAGATGATAAATATCGTATTCTTTGGTGAAGTACTTATGTGTGTCTTCCCCCCTCACCAACATCTCCAGATCAATAGGTCCAAACATTCCAATCATGCGAGCGAGAATCATCACAACTGCATCATTGGGAAAGAGCACCTACAGCAGACACCAAGACTTAAAGAACTAACAAAATACTCTGAAACCGAATTATTACTCAATCATTCGAGTTTACCCAAAATGAGCGTTGACTAACCTCTACCAAAGAAAATCAAAACTAAACACATACTTGAAATATCATGCTTATGTTAAAGGCATGGAAAAAGAACTTCATTACTATCATACAGAAGACATTAGAACATACTTCACCGGAGCATAGCTCAGCCAAGATGCAGCCAAGCGACCATATGTCAATCTTTTCGTCATATTGGAGGCCTAACATCACTTCAGGAGCCCTATAGGACCGGGATTGTACATACAGGCACAAATTGTCTGATTGAAAGCAACTGCTCCCAAGATCAATAACCTTTATCTCACATCTTTTGTAACTTTTGATTAGAATATTTTCGGGCTTCAGGTCACAGTGAATGATCCCCAAGCTATGCAAGTATTGCAATGCTTCCAAACACTGACGAGTAATGAGCTGCATAGAGCAATGCACAACCCCAATCATTAATTTTTTACAATTCCGAAGCTTCCACTTTACTCGAATTGCTGAATTAACTATCTAATAACAGCTATACTACCTTACTTATAAGAGGCACTACAAATTGGTGGTCAGAATTAGATAAATATAGTAATAATGGAAGAAATATCATGTATAATTGGTACAGAAGTAAATAGTCTAATTGAACAAACCTGCAACCTGTTCAATGTAAAATATGCTTCTCCACCAGATTCTAGATTGAATTTCTGAAATTCATACAAGTTTGCTCGCAGTAGCTCAGTGACAAGGAAAAGATGCTCCTGTGAAGTTTCATTTAAAGTTAATGACTGAAGTGTTAAAACTTGAAACTAAACAGGGAGAGTGGAAGAAAGAAAATAGAACATTATTCATAAAATTGACATTAGATCATTCTTAAAGCTATATCAAGCACGTTAACCTGTGCTCCATAGTCTAAAGTTTCCCTGTTAAATAGTATAATTCCTCAAGTACTTTGAATAGCGCTTAACCCAGAGAACATTTTGCAGAAGCATCATGAAACAATTGCAGCTATAATTTCAACCGTTGGTACTTACCTGATAATAGAAGTAATCATAAAGTCTTAATAAGTGGCGTTCATCAGCTGGATCATGCTTATTAACAAGTTTAAGAAGCTTAATTTCATCTAAGCTTTGATCAAAGAAGTCTTTGTCATTTTTTATAATCTTCAAGCAAACATCTATTCCTGTCTGAAGATCATGTGCCTGAACAACTTTACTGAAGGCAGCCGAACCAAGATATTCTGTTACATAGTATCTGCCACCTATGACTGCATTTAGCACAATGGGTATATCCTTGCTTTCTTCAAATCCAGTCCTGTAGATGGCAAATGCATGAGTGCAAATAATACTTGTACATAATCTGCGAGACACTATAAAATTAGAACTGGAGCAAAGTGGCAATAATTTTTGAGTTCTGTTAGATCATAGAAAAATCGAAAATCGCTACACCCACCAGCAACAATACTAGGAATACTAAAATGATGGAAATGAAAGTTTAGGATGCAACTGTATCTAAAACAAACCTGTTCTTCCTATGTATAATTCTTAAGTCAAATACGTCATATTCATCCTCATGAGTGTACTTTTGGAGCTCATCGTCGGTAACATCCTCTTCATCTGCAGCAACTTCTGGTTCTTCGTATTCTTCAGTTAATTTTCCACCATCTTGGGCTTCATAGCTGTCAAGTCCATTTAGTATATCTGTTTCAGCAACTTTGATGGTTAAATCGTAGGGAGCTTTGTACCCCATAGCTCCATCACTGTTTGCGTAGACAGAATCAAAAGTGGAACCATCCTCAAGAACCTTTAATTGAAAATCATTTAAATGGATTTCCTTCAAACAAGGGTAGCTGTGGTTTGAAGGCTTGCCAATACAAGACTCTCCTGAACCCGCGCAGCATTTGCAAAATGAGACTTCACAACCATAGGCATCAGCATGTTTCTCAACATTTCCCTCTATTCCTCCCTCAAACTGTTCTTTCTTATCCACGTGACAATAGCCTTTTGAATATTCATCCCCCACATAGGAATGATTTGAAAGGCATGCCTTGTCCATGTAATAGCCATTTCCCTCTAATTGAAATCTTTCATGGTTGTTATACAGACCGGCACAATTCTCATGTTGACTCTCTGTTTCTAATGTCATGACAAACTTATCCTCACTTTGATAGCCAAAGAAATCAGGTCCTTCAAAATCAGGAGTCACGAAATAGTCATCATCTTTCTCATTATACCAATATGGTTCATTTTGCATATCAAAGTCTCGGTAATCACGTGCTGTGCCGAATTGC
Source organism: Dicorynia guianensis (assembly GCA_037013595.1). NCBI lineage: Eukaryota > Viridiplantae > Streptophyta > Magnoliopsida > Fabales > Fabaceae > Dicorynia > Dicorynia guianensis. The sequence continues at coordinate 12,607,421 of JASUAB010000002.1, read as the reverse complement.
GATAATCTATCAGTTGAAGATTCGGAATCATTCTGAGTCTGAGATGAGGAACGGGTTCCATATGGATTTACAAATTCTGCAAAAGCAAGGTTGTAGGATGCTCTAGTGCATTAACGATTATTAGGCAAAAGAAAAGAGAAGTACAATGGAAAAAAAAAATTAGAAAACAAAGAATTTGCCAGAAAAAATAGGACACTAAATGACGTATAAAAGAGGACAATAATTTTAATAGTTTATGATAATTTGCGAGGTATAAAAGAGGACAATAATTTTGATAGTTTATGATAATCTGTGGATATGTGATTTGTTGCCTGAATCAACAATATATAACGAGAAGTGATACGTCACTCAATTTCCAGCAAGAAGTTTCCTTGAATTTATAAGTCACTAAATATATCCATTTTTGCCAGAAAAAAGATAGAAATGAATGACAAGATTGAAGATTCTACACTTTTTTTACAAAGATAAATGAATTTACGTCCAGAGATTTGCGGTGGCTCAATAGAAAGGAGAACTAAGAATACTGAATGAAAGATGATTATTGCAGGTTCAAAAGAGAGGAGGGAAAAAAAGATATATTTCAAAAGCCAGGTTCCAAGGGATTATGGATTGTGTAATTCAAGATATACAAATTGAAACTACCATAACAACTGACATTCGATAAACAACCCAAACTAACTTATGCAGAGCAACAAATCAGAACGTTTCAGTGATCAGATTGAAACAAGTTTCTAGCAAAAAGCTCTCATCATTTGACGACCTAATTTAAGAAAAAAAATTGCTCTCAAGTGAAAGATGAAATAATTATAACAAAACAACAAACATTAGAAGTAGGCGTCCGCCTTTCACTTCCAACGTACAAACACACCCACCCAAAGCATGACTTTCTAAGTTCCTCTGTTCTTTTCTCCATTTAGCTATGCAGAAAAGCAGAGTTGAGAGCAGCGCACAGTAACTGGTAAGCGGTAAGGTTTCCATAGCTTAAAAACAGAGTGATCATTCACCAGTATAGAGCAATTCGATTTGAACTAAACAGAATTACATAAAGACAAGCACCTGAAGAACAAACGTCAGAAGTATAAGACCCCACACTCACAAACTCATCCTCCGATGATACAGAGCTCGATTTAGAGCACTTTTTGGCAACCGGCGGCTCCAACCTCAGCGAAAGCGATCGGATTCTGACCGGAGGTGGCGGTGGCACCATTGGGAAGAAGAATTTCTCATAGTCAAGAGATCCCAGATCACTCTTTTCGATGATGTCCGCTTTGAGCGCAGACTCTGCCTCGGAAAACCCATTCTTCCTTAAGAACTCCAGCACAGCTTCGACGTCGGAGACAGCCATGGACGTGAGAATTCAGAGGTGTGGAGGTAGTAGCTGACTGAGCCAGAGGGGCAACAACATGTGAATTAAGAAAGCTGTAAGGGACAAAATTGTAATAAACCGCATGGTTTAGGATGTGCATGCTTGCTATTAACAGAGAGAAAGAGATAGAAATAGAGAGGGATTCTTTGCCCTGTCTCTCTTTCTTCCTTTCTTTCTTTCTCCCTCATTCTCTTCGTTGTCTATGTTTCTTCTGTAAAACATAAGCAAAGGCAAGGGCACGTGCGTCTTACCAACTTTGTAAACAGAGACGTTCGGGTCGGGCCGAGGTTTTGGTTTGGTGGGGTCTAGACCATTGTACGTTAAAGGTTCCACACGTGGAATAATCATAGGATTACACGTCAAATATTGGATTTTCATTACATTTTTCCTTGTTCGTTCTTTTATGGTGGGAAGTCAACGTGGGCATAGGACCATTTGGTCTTGCTTTTTTGGGGCAATTCTTACTTTCCATCTTCCAGAACGTGTGTTTTTTCTCGTATCTTTAATCATTTTTTTTATTATGTCTTATTCTTTTAATTTTATTTAATTTTTATAATATAAAATTTATATTATTAAATTATATAAATTAAATTAAATTATATAAAAATATAAAATTAAATTATTAAAACTTACGAGAGTTTCATTTTTTTTCTTCCTTTTCGTGAGACTCCTTCCTCATAAAAATACTCAATGAATAAAGATTATTACAGTATATACTTTGAATAATTTTTTTATATTTTAGTTTTATATAAAATTTAAATATTCTTCTTCATCTACTTTCACGATATAGGCAAGATTTGTCTTTAAGACGTGTTATTTTATGATATTTATCGATAAGTGTATACAATAAAAATGTAAAATTATTTATTAATTTAAAATTATTTTACTATTTTAAATAAGATATATAAAAAGTTATTCAAAGACATTTAAGATTATTATAGGTTATACATAATATTTTCTAAAATTTCAAGAAATATTTAAATATTTTAGTTTACATATGAAAATTTCCAAAATCTAATAAACTAAATTTTCAAAATGGGCTGCCGCATACTGGAGCACATTGAAGAAATGGTCCCAAAAAATTAGATGTGGAAAAATGTCGGCTAGCAAAGTAGACGCAGAAAGAATGGTATGTTTCAAAATAGTAAAGGCTGAAATGGTCCCAAAGAAAAAAAAAAATAGAGAGAGAACGAAACTGAAATTAGAAAAAAGATTAGACTGAAAAATAAATTAACAAAATTAAGTTAGGATCGGCTGTTGAATTTTGAAGAGTAAAGGGAATTTTTAACTGTTATAACCTACTTTGAATGGGGTCACGAAAATGAGTAATGCAGACTCACCAAGGATCATAAAGTTGTTTCTATGAAACAGAGTGACCACCCACTGCTTTCTTTTTGAGGTGATCAGTCACCAGACTTAACCTCTTTTTCCCTTTTCATTTACTCCCTTTGCAATTATTATTGTCCTTTATTTTCCTTTTCTCCCTTTTTCTTTCTTCCACTCTTCCCCATTTGAATTCTAAATGAGTTGCCCGTTGGTAATGCCAAATCTCTTATGTCATTTTGTTTGAAACGAATCGGAAAAGTTGCATGGTTTAATCTTGCAATATTATATCATTTATTTCATTTGCAACATTATATCCTTGAATATAAATAAATGGGGTGCAAAATTGTTATTTTACGAGGAATCTTGTTATTTCTATTTAAATATATTTACACATTTCTTTGAAAATTAGTTTATAAACTATAACTATAATATACAATAATAAACAGAGTCTTATTTTATTAGATAAAATTAATTATTTAGAACCTTTGAGTCTTATTGGAAATTAAGATCACAGAAATACTATTTAATCAAATATTTTTTTAATAATATTTTTAAGTAACTTTTTTAATCCTTCCCTATCTCTATTTATTGATTAAAAATTATTTAATTAACTTTTTCTAATTTGAGTCTCTAGTAATCTTCTTTGCACATACTCAAACTATTATAATTGAGTTTTTATCATTTTTTCCTTAATAAGTGCAACATCAACTTTCTCCTAAATATGAATTATATCTTTTTTTATATGTACACTCATTCATCTTAATATTCTCATCTTTATTACTCTCATTTTTTGTTATTATTAATATTTTAAAATCTAACACTAATTACCGTAAAATATAATCGATTTTAGTATAATTTGATAAAATTTTTTTTTAAACTTATTAAATATTTTACGATTACAAATAACTCATATGACATTTAGTTTGTGATAAAATTGATACTAACAATGATAAAATAGAATATATTTGCATTTTTCTTTGAGTGCTACCATTCTCACAGTTTAATATTAACACAAAATTCTCCCACCTTCATTCACAATTATTGATATATAAAACTCAATCATACATCAACAATTATAAATAAAAGTGTAAAAATTCTATACCAAAATTTAGGTGTAACACTGAAATATTCTTTTCTTTTATGTATGTTAGTAAAAAGACTTGGATCAATGTTTTCATTTTCCAATTTCAGTATTAGTTTACTTCTTTATGTTAGAAAAATCCCCCTTAATGTTCAAATATAGTTTTAGAATATGACAATATAAAAGTGTAAATTAAACTGTAAATTTATATATTATGGGAAACAGAACCCTCTTATAATCCCACTAATGACCATAATCATGAATGTCAACATTAGAGGTCTCCTTGGATGCCCACTTTTGAATCACGTTTCAAAGGTAGAGGGATGGACAATATGGTAAAATTGATTGTTTCCAAATCCCATTCGAAAGGAAAGCGACTCAAGGATGGCAGGTAATGATAGCTACTTAATGTCTAATTTGAAATGGACCCTATCAAGACTTTAGGTAAATTTCGTTTCTTTAATATATATATATATATATATATATATATATACATAATATTTTAAAGATTTTTTTAAAAAATTGTTTTTGAATTGAACACTTAAATCAAACACGACAGAACACTTTATATTGTATATATATAGACACTTTAAATTTTATTATCATAATGATGGTGTTGTATTCTCATGTCCATGTATGATATTCTCATCTAGAAAATGTATAAATTTTCACAAAGTTTATAAATTATTAAATTACAAATGAGTAATCAATATGATGGATTTACATCCCTTAATTTTACTGTACAAAGTCAGAGATTTAGTAAAAGAGAGACAGAAAAATAAGTACCACAAATAAATATTGTATTTTTTTATTATTATTTTTTAACACTTAAAGTCACCTACGATCCAAATCTCTACTCTAACATACTTGGGCTAAGACAAAAAAAGTAACAAGAATAGGGAGTTAGGTCCAATAAACTAATTTTGGGCTGAGATTAAATGACCTAAAGTTCAGAGACCTTGTCCTGTTTGCCAGATCCAGCCTATGGGTCATAATTATAGGGCTACTTAGCCCTTCAATTTTCAGGTTGGGTTTCGCTAGCCCATTGGGGTCCGGAACACTTCTCCCAAATTGGGGCACGGAAATTGTTGGCAAATGAGTTGGCTTAATTGAGTTAGTGAAAAGTTGTTCTTCTACTTTGTGTGTGAATAAAATATTTATGTTTAGTAAAAAATAATTAAATTAATTAAGTTGCACAATTTAATCTAAGATTTAGTAAAAATAATAGTTTAAATTTTGTAAAATGAGAATTATATAAAAAGTAAAGTATAAAAATTAAGGAATTCTTCCAATTATACTATTTATAAATTTTTTAATCAATTATAAAGTATCACACTTTGTGTATATAATTTTAATTAGGCTCATTTAAGTTTTTTCATAAAATTTGAATTATCTGTATATTATGTATTAATTAAATAGTGTACAACTACTTGTAAAAGAACTTCATTTCTATTTACCTCTCTAATTCGATGACTTTTAGAATTTTTCTTTTTTCACATTAAGCTCACATTGATTGTATTAACAAAACATATTGTGTAACCCCAATTAGCAACACCTGCTATGTTAGTGAACCATTCAAGTTTGGATATAAAAAATGATCCATTTGGATTGTTTTACACTACAATTTTTTTGGTAGAAGTTTTACATTATAATTTTATTATTTTTACAAATTGCACCTTATTAAATATTTATTTACAAAATTTATTATTAAATTTATTGAGTTGCACAAAAAATTTTCAAAATTTAGATGAACCTACGTGAGTATTTAATATCAGTTACTTTTTTCTTTGAATTTTGGGTTCATGCTCAATAGTTAAAGATGTGACTGGTTTGTTCTTTGCATGCAGAGCCTGTCGTTGTAATTCATGATAGGTAAATTGCACTTCTAAGGTTTTGATATTTAGAGGCAATGTCCCATTTCCTTTCTTATATTTATCTATGGGTGCTTTCCTTATCAAGGTTTATTAGTCAGAATTATGCTAATTGCACGATTGGATTCTGCACAAACTCTTCAATGCAAAATGAGGACGTGCAGAATTAGAACACCAATGGTTTAAGTCTTTTTTTATTCAATGTTTTATTCTGCATATCCTCATTTTGTACATGCAATTAGCATAATTCATCAATTATTGCATTGATAAGAAAAAGAAGAGGAATAAATTATTCTTTCTACTTCAAATTGATTGCTTTAGATTTAAAAAAAATGCATTGTAATTATTATCAGTACAATAATATCTAATTATTGCATTGGATTTTTCTTTTTAAAAGACTTGAATTTAAATTCAAAACTTTAGATCTCCTTTAAAGAGTGGTACAAGATCTCTATAATTTGATGGAGAAAAAATAATATCAGATACATGATCTCTATAATTGTTAGTTGCGTACTAACAACATTTCCCCTTTAAAAACAATGAAATAAAGTTTTGATGATTGCATTTAAGTTTAGGTGGATTTCACATTGTAATAACAAATATAATCAATATAAGAAAATTTTATATTACTAAGGAATAAATTTTTATTTAAAAGATATAATTTTGTTAATAAAAATTTTTAATGAAAATTTATTAAAAAATTTATTTTTATTAAAAAATTTATCAATTTGATAATATCAAAATTTTTTATAATGAGTGGTGCAATACTTCAAAGAAATGAATTCACCTTCTTCTGAAAGAATCAACTTTAAAATATTTATTAATAACGTTTTATAATAAAAATATTAAACTAAATTATATAAATGCTAAAACTAATCATGGAGGAAACTAGGTAGTCCAGGATCCCCCCATCTCACAGCAAAAATTTAAGACATTGGACCCAGCACTTACCAAGCAGGCAAGCTGCAAGCAAGACGCTCGGCCCCATCTTAACGCTTTGCAAATTACGTTTTCTTTTTTCACTCGGACTTTCCTTTTAAATCGTTGGGTGTTGTCAAAGTAGGAAATCTAAATATTTTTATTAATTATTTCTCATAATTGTATATACTTAATAATTTCAAAATTTTCAAGAATACTTATTTCTTTGTGTTACAAAGTAATTATTTTTTTTATAACTATAAATGTTATATTAAAAATATTATAATAACTTTGCACGAAAAAACTAAAATAATTTGCTTACACAAAATAAGGGAAGAAGAAGAAAAGAAGGGCACAATTGTATTCTCCTCATTCTCAATCTCTTTGATTTTATTGTATAAAAAATTATGAATAATGTTAACCCTACAACTTTACACTCACACTTCTTTAACGTATTCGACGTGACTAAGATTTAAAAAAAAAAAAAAATTATCCTGCTTTAGCTCCTTCATTTCTCCAGACTTCACGCTACCTATCCTCTCCAGCTTGCATGCGTAGCAAAAATTGTAAGAATAAAAATGTTGACATATCATTACTCAAAAATTATTGATGTTGCTCGACTAATTTAATGATTATATCATAAAATGTCCTTGTGGGGACAAAAAGCAGTATAGACATTCAGGTACTAAATATGGAATGAAAGATACTATATTAAAAGGCCTTTTTAAAGGGAGATTGCTCCGCATTTATGCGCAATCTGTGTAATATTGGAGGCCCTCTGCTCTGCTTGGGTTGTTGGCTCAACTACAACCCTTGATCATGCGATTGGTGCATTGTTTGCAGATTGTTTTGCTCAAGTGGGAGGTGCCCTTGTCTGGTGGCCCCTCAAATTATCAGTATTGGTGTCATGTCTTCTTATGCTTTACATTGTTCAAATCCTTTTCGGTGCTCAATATCTCAGTGTCATGTCACCAATAGGGGATCCACTCATTCTAGAGAGAAGAAAACAAAAGAAAAGAAAATTTGGAGTAAATTGCTTTCATCAAGTTGCTTCATTATGGGTCACTGTTAGTTATAGGAAAGTGATGATCTGATCTCAGATTTGGTTGAAGCTATGACCATGGCAATTGAGCAGGGAAAGCAAGTGGGAATTTGGGAGAGATAGAGAAGGAGTGAAGTCATACCTCATTCACCCTTCATGAGACAAGCAGGTTGAGTAATGGTGGTCAAGGACTGGTGACTGAGATTATTCAATTGGGTAAGTTGGGTAAGTGAGAGTGATGTTGAATATATTCTTCGGTCTTTTTAATTTTACTAATTTTAATTTGCATATGCAATTTTATTTCATTTAGAAGAAGATCTAATAAGATTTTACAGAAACTATTATAACAGACTTATTTTATACATAATTTTTAAAGATTTAATTTTTTATCAAATATAATTATATCATTTAATTCATATAATTAATATTATGTAATAAAATAAAGTTTAATTTATTATTATTATTGTTATTATAATCAATTTTAATTCATTAATTTTTGAGTCTAAAATCTAATCTAATGGTCAATGTGAAATTTATAAAACAAGAATTAGGTACCAATGTTGTATAAGTCAAATTTGGGAAAAGAAAAGAAAAAAAAAGCTAGAAAAGGAGTGGAATTTTGTTATCAATAAACATTTCACAAGTCTAGCAAACATTTAACATGCTACTTTTTTTTTTTTTTTATGTCTGTTCTTTAAAAGAATTTGGAGTACTAAGAGTCGCTTCATAGGCAGCCACATCGAAGGCAGTGGCATCCAAGGACTATGGCCTGCTTACCCTCTTTCTGGTGGATGTGCAGCCATAAAAAGGCTAAACCCTAGCAAATCACCTTCCATAATTAGAAAGAGTCCTATTATTTCATGTAATCATCACTTTAACAAATTAAATTATTAAATTTATTAAATTTTATAAATTATATTATAAAATATAATAAATACAAACATCCATACCCATTAAATATGGGCTTTAATTATGCAAACATGAAATGATAAGAATAAATTTTTCTACATAAAAAATCCTTAGTTCGATCTAGATGTCAAAATCTATCATTTTTTTTCCTTTTTTAAAAGCATTACCAATTATTTATCTGTCATTCAGATTCTATTAAAAATCTTAGACATATATCAATTCTTGCTTTACAATATGGATCATAGCCAGCAGCTGCTAGCTGCTCCTTCATAAGATGTCTCTGTAATGCCTTTTTAGGTTTCCGGCAACGCTGCTGCTTGTTCGGTGTTTGGTTTTAGTGTAGATTACTTTTTTTTTTCATTTTGGTATGATTGATAAAGATTACTTCTTTCAACTTATTAGGAAGAGTACACCGCATCACATAAAAAGAGAGAAAAACATAGAGTCTATATAGTTATCGTATGGATAAATTTAATAAAGTATTTACATATATAAAAATTATTTAAAAGATATTTTGTGAGTATTTAATACACTTATAAAAATTATTAAGTATTTAAATAAGTTATTGTGAGTATATATTTATAAGTTAAAAATTAAAATTTATAAAAATAAACTCTTGTGGAAATAAGTAAAGACTTATATAGGTATCCTTTAACAAAATTTTGTTAATAATTATTGACTTTTACTGTATACTTCATCTTTATTACGGAGTGAGAGGTAGAGTTCATCTTTATTACATAAATGAAATTTGTTTTCGTAAGAGAAATGAATAGTAGAGATAAAAAATAGACTTACATAAAGTGACATAAATTATTGAATAAGTTTGGCTATGGCACTTGCGTGCGGCATGCTGCAGTGCATTGGCAGGTAAATCATGTCATAATACTCATGTGAGTAAGCACAATATGTCATGATAGTTTCACGTGAACCTCACTTAAGATAGCCAAGCCATGTCATGATAATCTCAAGTGAATCTTTATTGACATAGCCAATGCATGTCATAACAAACATTAGTGTCGTGCAAGTACATTGGCTTGCAAGCCATGTCATATATAGCACTCACATGAGTAAGCACGATTGGTCATAATAGTTCCAATAGAATCACCCTTAAGGCAACAAAGTGTACCATAGCAGTTTTGAACATCCCTTGAAGTAACATAGGCACATCATGACAATCATAAATGTTAAGTATGCTAACAACATATTACACAAGGGTACATGTTTTCATAATAGAGATGAATTTTATCTTTACAAAGTATGTTTCAATTCTCATTATCATATTTTTTATTAAAAAAAAATATATTTAATGGATGAGAGTTTGATAAATTTTATAGTTATAAACATTTACAAAATTTTGCATAAAAATAATACATTTATTGTATACCAAAATGTATACTCGAACACATATTAATTTATTTTAGACCATACTTATATCAATAAATATGATATAAATACTTCATTAAGTTATGTATTCAATCTTAGTTAAAAATAAATCAGTTATTTTTACTTTTATATTTTATTTTTATGTTATATAAAATTATGAATAAATAAATATATAATATTTATATTAAGAATCAACAAAGAGAAAACTCATCGAACCAAAAAAAGTCATAAAAGTAAAGCAGGAAGTGACTTAATTAGGAAGAAGAGAAAAAGTAGGCACAAAAAACTGGTCCATGGACCACGAAGAAGATGAGAGTCCAATATTACCACCTTTATATGAAAAGTGACTTGGGAAAGCATCTTCAGTGTGAAAAGCAAAGCATCATCGTAGAGATTCGCGAGCCAAGAGATGTTCCAAGCCCTGCAGATTCTCTCAATTTCCTTTCTTCCTCAGAGAAATTGATGCAGTCTGTTTGTTTCCCCAGAAAATCTTAACCAGTTTTATTCGGTGGGACAAAGAATGTATGCCATTCTGGTCCTTGATATGCCACGAGCGCCAGTGGCACGCCCGGCGGAAAAGAGCCTCCCATGGGAGACAAAAACCCTTATAAAATTACGATAGTCTTAGTTTTATATTTTAATTTATAAAATTTAATAAATTTATTTTTTAAAAAATTTATAATTATTAATTTGTGAAAATAAAAATGTATAAAAATGTCACATGCAGTAAACTTGTACGAAACCCTATTGTATTCTATAGGTTAGCCATCTAAACAAAATTTAGTACACATTAAATTATAATTATATATTTTACATAAAAATTAAAAAAAAATTTAAAGCCTCAACGAATGATTCTATTATTCATTTTTATTTTTATAAAATAAATTTTATAAAAATTTACTTAAAAAATATAAATTATTAATTTTATTAAATCTTATAAATTAAAATATAAGATTTAATAATTTTAATATTTTATAATTTTTTGATAATTTTGTATAAATTTATTAACAAAAATACCTTTTCGCTTATATCATTGTAGTTCGTCTCATTATTTTTTAAATAATATGTTTCAGTTATACAAATTAGTGTAATAATATGTATAATCTATATATATTGGATTAAGATGATTTATTTTTGCTATTTAAAGATAGAAAGTATACTAAAAAAGTGATAAGTACAAAATCAGAAAAAAAAAGAATTTATAAAATATATTTTAATATAAAATAAGATAAATAAAAAATATTAAAATTAAAAAATAATAGTAAAAGATCTAAATCCAATATATATTTTATATATATATAATAAGTTGATACTGCCACATGCGAGTTTATGGTTCAGCATAAATTTTACTCTTTTTTTGTTTTTAAAGTTTCCACATACTTTTTTTGAATTGCTCAATGCAGGGCTTGAGTTGTTGCACACGAGGATGCGCCAAAATTTGTGACCTAACACGAATTGCATCAATTTGTACAAAATTAATTTTACTTATGACTTACTCATATAGTCATATATATATATATATATTGGATGAGTAAGGAGTTATATATATAGATATATTATAAAAATGAATCTCAACCAAATAAAATTATGTATATAACTTGTCAATCCAACAGAATTTTAATGTGTGCATATAATTATTTAATTAAATTCGGATCAAAATTTTTAAATACAATTTTAGTCAATCTAATCAGTTTTTCTTTTTATATTTTAAATCCAACACGACTTAATCCATTTTACACCCTTAGTTATTCAAACTACCTCGCACAAAATGCAAGCCTTAATTAATTGCTAATTAAAGGTATTTAAAGAATGATTGTACTAAACTGAATGGCTACATACTCATGACTTAATTATTTGAAAATATCATACAACTCAATTTGTTAAATAAGAATTTACTGAATTGATATACACAAATTTGACAATCATGATCAATTCCAACAGAAAAATGGGGAGAAAACCTAAACAAAAAGAAAGATGCATGGCCAGGGTTGCACTTTTGGAGGCTGGTCTCTAGTTAAAGACTTTTATATTTTGAGAACTAATTAAGAGGAGAAGATTACCATACATATGGTGTAATTAACTTAATTAGCTACCTATTAATTCATTAACCAAGTTAAGTTCAATAATGCTCATGTCAAATTAATTTATATGCTACCATCAATGATCAATTCCTCTATTTTTCACATTTTTATTTTTAAACAATTTTTATTTTGTAAAACTTAAATGATTAAATTTATTATATCACATAAATTAAATTATAAAATTTAATTAATTTAAAAACTTTTACAACAAATATGAGTATTTAATTTTTGTACTTGATATGAAAACATTTTAGTTAGAAAAAAAAATTAATTCCTTCCTACACTATCATGGTAATGGATGCCCCCAGGCCAAGTTGTTATGTAGTTACATAACACGTGGAACTTTGGTTTGTCTTCATGTGGTGTCCTCTTGAAGCCACTTGTCTCCCTCCCTCTCATTATCAAACTATGCCCTACGAATCCTATGCTGCTTTGCTTTCTCCCTTTGTTTGGTCTCAATCCCATCTTATTATTCATTGTATTTTTTGTTTCATGCATGCATCTGGAGCTGAATAATGGATGCGTGCACATGTGTGATAAGGAGACAGAAATTGAGGTGAGCCTCCAACACGATGTTTTTCACATGTGCTTGATTTTGCTCGTTCAGAGACTCTGAACGTTAAGGTTAAAAAGATATTTAGAGAAATTATTAAAAATTATTTTATAATAAATAATATTTTTTAAATTTATTTTTAATAAAATTTAATAATATTATCTAATTAATTTATGTAATTAATCTTGATCATTTAATAAAATAAAGTTTGACGTATTGTTGTTGTAGAAAGATTATCGATATTTGAGCAGCTAGCTAGCCATTTAACATTATCATCAACTAAGAGTTGCTTGTCCAACCCCCTTAGGTCATCTCTCTTTCTAATTAATTTCAAATGCCTACATAGAGTAACATCTTGATCACTGATGGGCTTTGTGTTTGTTACAACTAAAACAACGAAATAAATTAAAATCATATTTGGGCAAGTCTTATAAAAATTAATTGCAATACAAACAAGATTAAGAAAGGAAAAAAAATTTCATTAAATGCAATTTAAACTTTTTTATTCAAACTTTAAATAGGTGTATTTTATTTTGTAAAATATAAGTAAATAATTATTGATGAGAAAATTTAAAGAATAGACTATTTTAAATATTTAAATTATTATCTATTTATATATTTTATAATAAATTAAACTGTTAATTTTCATAATAATTTATCTTGTAAATTAAACTATCTATCTTAAAATAACTCAATCCATATACACATACATACATTTGTACAATTAAATTTAATTACAGTTATGTTATTCAATTCTTATGAATAAAATTTTATAAAATATTCATTTTAAAACATTTAAATGATTAAAATTTATTATGTCTAATTTTTTAATCGATGCATGTGAAAAAAAATAATAATTGCATAATACTGATAAAAAATTGTCACAATCAATATTACTTCTCTTTCAAATGCTATACACTAATTTTTGTATTGTTTATTTTTATACCTTTAGTTTTTATAATATTTTTTTACTAATAATATAAGTTTCACTATAAAATAAAGAATTAAAAAAGTTAATAAAATTATTATGGAAAAAAAGACAAAATAGAGGGATAGCAAGCAGTTAGGTGAAGGTCATGCATACCTATAATTGGAGGAGGGCCTGTGTTTGGATTGAGTGTGAACTAAAAAAAGCAGCTGAAAAGGTTGGCAAAAGCCAACATAGAAGGTAACTACAAATTTGCATGTCAAATCCATAACCTTTTAACCTTTCTCTTGGTGCCCCTCCTGTGGGGCGGGAGAGAGAAAAGTATAGGAATTGAATTGTAAAGCAATGTGACATTGATAGGGATGCTTGCATAGCCCACACTAATAAGAATAATAATAATTTGAATTCAGATATTTTAATTTTTAAATTTTTTAATTTTAATAATATAAAATTGTGAGAATAGAACATGTCACTATTTATGGGTTAATTTATAATTTTTCTTTTTTTTTTTTATCTTTTTTAACTACAACTCTTTGATTTTAAATTCCAAAATTAAAATACTTAAAAGATGGTTTGATTTGCCAATGTTGTGTGTGGTGTGAATGATATATGTGTTATGGTGGTTGTGGGGTTCTATCTCACTCATCCTTTCACTCACTCAACTCAACATCTTTAGAATATGAAGCACCCCTTTATTTCCTTTCTCTAGTCTCTTTCTTCATTTCTCTTCCATCCCACTCTCAAAAGTTGCAAATTGACTCACCCCACCCCTTTCCTCACTAGTCAATACACCCTAAAGCTAACTCGTTTTGATGGGTTGAGATCACCTCTAGTTTAAAAAATAGTTGTATACAATGTGTAGTAACAAAATAAATATAAAAAGAAACATTGATGGATTTATTCAATAAATTTTAAACATTGAAAAGAATCAAATATAAACTTTGAAAACATAAATTATCATAATTTCAAAATAAAAATTTAAATTCAATTTTAACTAGTGTAACTTTATAAGTTTGGGGCGCTTAAATAGGTAGGACAGTGTAATAATAATAATAATAATGGAACCACATAGGGAGGAGAGGTTGGGTGTTAACAACGGACGACAAAGTTGATAAGGCTTTACCTCAACAAGTTGGCTCAGTTGGTTTGCAGGGGGATTCCGTTCTGACCAAGGGTAGGGTTCGAATAATCCCGCCTTGCAACTAGCTGTCATGCTTTGATGGGCAACCCTCCCCAAGGTGATTCCGCGGCACCTGGAAGCTAGTTGAGTAATCTCATTTGGGGTTCACTTTCAAAGGTAAAAAAATTACTGGTGGGCTTTGAAGGATAATCCTCTGGGTTGGACCCACATAGGGGGGAGAGGTTGGGTGTTAGCAGCCAATGATAGGGTTGATTTGGCTTAGATGGGCAAACCTCCCAGGGAGATCCCCTCATGCCCAAGGGCTAGTTGAGTAGCCTTTTCTGTGGTCCTTTTTCGAAGTTGAAAAAATTATTGGTGAGCTCTAGAGGATAATCCTTTGGGTTGGGTCTCTATCTGCCCTTTCTTAGGATTCCAGACATGCCATTGACGCCCTACCCGCAGTGTGAGAGTAACCTATCCCTATTATTATTTTTGTAACCAAAAAAAAGTTGATTTGGCTTTTTACTATCAATGAACACTTATTTGTGGACAACAAGGAACCCAATGTTCAATCCCAAAAGATATCTATTGGGATGTGGATCCTATCAGTTGTGCACTTCCAAATAAATTAATCCTAGTAACGAATGGTAAACACAAACGATAAAAAGCATGTTAATGATTGAAATGGTGGAATTAATTAATCACCATTCCTTGGATGGCAAGGTAAAAATGGATGCACAGAATTCTATGATGCACTCATTAGTATATGACTAATATAATTACATACAAATGTATAATTTTGTGAATATTATAACTCTAATGTGCTATAACTAAAGGAAAAAAAAATTAGTGAATTAAACTCTGATCATCAAGCCCTTTGTATTCAATATTTAATTAAGTTTAAAGAATGTGATATATAATATAAATGTATTTATTTGGCAGCAATTGGAATATATCTGCAATACCTCATATGTGTAACTAAATTTAATTTTCATATTGTCATTGAATGTATGAATGTTAATGTGTTTTAAAGTATAAGATGTATTTTATTTTATAAAGTATAAGTAAATAATTATTAATAAATAAATTATTAGTATAAATTATTATAAAATATAAATAAATAATTTATAGATATAAAATAACTTATATTATTAATTTTTTATCAATAATTATTTACTTATATTTTATTTTATAAATTACGCCATACTTTCTAGTATCTTAGTCCATTTGGGGTGCTTGAAAAAAAAAATGATAAACCAAATCTAAAAATTAGCTTATTGCCTCTCAATAGAGGTTAGATCACAAGACAAGATTAAATCCAAAGAAACGGTTTACTCCTATATATGATATATAGTGAAAACCTAATGCAATTAATAATTATATATATATTAAAAGATCTTTAAATAGTATTTATTATAAAGGTTCAGTTGAATTTAGTCTATTTGAGTGATTATTTAGGTCATTTAAGATTTGAGTTAATGATACTTAAAATTCTAAATTTTAAAGTTTAGAATTTTAAATTTTAAAATCTAAAATTCTAAATACAATATGACATTAAATTTTAAATTTAAAAGCTTAAAATTATATATAAATCTTGAAATTCAAAATCTTATACCATAAATTTAGGGTTTATATTTTTAGAAATTAAAATTTAGAATTTAGTACATATTTAGCATTTCAAGATTTAGGACTTAATATCTTTGATTTTAGGACTTAAATAAAATTAACCCTTAAATGGAATGAAAATAAATTAAATACCAACTCAACTAGTCTTTCAGAATAAAAAGATCTTTAAACTCAATTATTAACCTCGTTAAATCTCCAAGACTAATTCTCCCTAACAAAAACCCTTTCAAAATCGCTTAGAATTGTTTTCCACTATGTATCAATATTGACCATTGCCATCTACAATTTGATATAATATTCTCTAAAATAGAAAGTATGAAGATGGATAGAGCCATCACATGCCAACTTTGTCCTCAAAGACTTGAGGTATTTAAGTAGCTCTGCTTAAATCAATTACTCCAACATATATCATGAACACAAATACATAAAATATATTTTAATATAAAATAAGATAAATAAAAAATATTAAAATTAAAAAATAATAGTAAAAGATCTAAATCCAATATATATTTTATATATATATAATAAGTTGATACTGCCACATGCGAGTTTATGGTTCAGCATAAATTTTACTCTTTTTTTGTTTTTAAAGTTTCCACATACTTTTTTTGAATTGCTCAATGCAGGGCTTGAGTTGTTGCACACGAGGATGCGCCAAAATTTGTGACCTAACACGAATTGCATCAATTTGTACAAAATTAATTTTACTTATGACTTACTCATATAGTCATATATATATATATATATATATTGGATGAGTAAGGAGTTATATATATAGATATATTATAAAAATGAATCTCAACCAAATAAAATTATGTATATAACTTGTCAATCCAACAGAATTTTAATGTGTGCATATAATTATTTAATTAAATTCGGATCAAAATTTTTAAATACAATTTTAGTCAATCTAATCAGTTTTTCTTTTTATATTTTAAATCCAACACGACTTAATCCATTTTACACCCTTAGTTATTCAAACTACCTCGCACAAAATGCAAGCCTTAATTAATTGCTAATTAAAGGTATTTAAAGAATGATTGTACTAAACTGAATGGCTACATACTCATGACTTAATTATTTGAAAATATCATACAACTCAATTTGTTAAATAAGAATTTACTGAATTGATATACACAAATTTGACAATCATGATCAATTCCAACAGAAAAATGGGGAGAAAACCTAAACAAAAAGAAAGATGCATGGCCAGGGTTGCACTTTTGGAGGCTGGTCTCTAGTTAAAGACTTTTATATTTTGAGAACTAATTAAGAGGAGAAGATTACCATACATATGGTGTAATTAACTTAATTAGCTACCTATTAATTCATTAACCAAGTTAAGTTCAATAATGCTCATGTCAAATTAATTTATATGCTACCATCAATGATCAATTCCTCTATTTTTCACATTTTTATTTTTAAACAATTTTTATTTTGTAAAACTTAAATGATTAAATTTATTATATCACATAAATTAAATTATAAAATTTAATTAATTTAAAAACTTTTACAACAAATATGAGTATTTAATTTTTGTACTTGATATGAAAACATTTTAGTTAGAAAAAAAAATTAATTCCTTCCTACACTATCATGGTAATGGATGCCCCCAGGCCAAGTTGTTATGTAGTTACATAACACGTGGAACTTTGGTTTGTCTTCATGTGGTGTCCTCTTGAAGCCACTTGTCTCCCTCCCTCTCATTATCAAACTATGCCCTACGAATCCTATGCTGCTTTGCTTTCTCCCTTTGTTTGGTCTCAATCCCATCTTATTATTCATTGTATTTTTTGTTTCATGCATGCATCTGGAGCTGAATAATGGATGCGTGCACATGTGTGATAAGGAGACAGAAATTGAGGTGAGCCTCCAACACGATGTTTTTCACATGTGCTTGATTTTGCTCGTTCAGAGACTCTGAACGTTAAGGTTAAAAAGATATTTAGAGAAATTATTAAAAATTATTTTATAATAAATAATATTTTTTAAATTTATTTTTAATAAAATTTAATAATATTATCTAATTAATTTATGTAATTAATCTTGATCATTTAATAAAATAAAGTTTGACGTATTGTTGTTGTAGAAAGATTATCGATATTTGAGCAGCTAGCTAGCCATTTAACATTATCATCAACTAAGAGTTGCTTGTCCAACCCCCTTAGGTCATCTCTCTTTCTAATTAATTTCAAATGCCTACATAGAGTAACATCTTGATCACTGATGGGCTTTGTGTTTGTTACAACTAAAACAACGAAATAAATTAAAATCATATTTGGGCAAGTCTTATAAAAATTAATTGCAATACAAACAAGATTAAGAAAGGAAAAAAAATTTCATTAAATGCAATTTAAACTTTTTTATTCAAACTTTAAATAGGTGTATTTTATTTTGTAAAATATAAGTAAATAATTATTGATGAGAAAATTTAAAGAATAGACTATTTTAAATATTTAAATTATTATCTATTTATATATTTTATAATAAATTAAACTGTTAATTTTCATAATAATTTATCTTGTAAATTAAACTATCTATCTTAAAATAACTCAATCCATATACACATACATACATTTGTACAATTAAATTTAATTACAGTTATGTTATTCAATTCTTATGAATAAAATTTTATAAAATATTCATTTTAAAACATTTAAATGATTAAAATTTATTATGTCTAATTTTTTAATCGATGCATGTGAAAAAAAATAATAATTGCATAATACTGATAAAAAATTGTCACAATCAATATTACTTCTCTTTCAAATGCTATACACTAATTTTTGTATTGTTTATTTTTATACCTTTAGTTTTTATAATATTTTTTTACTAATAATATAAGTTTCACTATAAAATAAAGAATTAAAAAAGTTAATAAAATTATTATGGAAAAAAAGACAAAATAGAGGGATAGCAAGCAGTTAGGTGAAGGTCATGCATACCTATAATTGGAGGAGGGCCTGTGTTTGGATTGAGTGTGAACTAAAAAAAGCAGCTGAAAAGGTTGGCAAAAGCCAACATAGAAGGTAACTACAAATTTGCATGTCAAATCCATAACCTTTTAACCTTTCTCTTGGTGCCCCTCCTGTGGGGCGGGAGAGAGAAAAGTATAGGAATTGAATTGTAAAGCAATGTGACATTGATAGGGATGCTTGCATAGCCCACACTAATAAGAATAATAATAATTTGAATTCAGATATTTTAATTTTTAAATTTTTTAATTTTAATAATATAAAATTGTGAGAATAGAACATGTCACTATTTATGGGTTAATTTATAATTTTTCTTTTTTTTTTTTATCTTTTTTAACTACAACTCTTTGATTTTAAATTCCAAAATTAAAATACTTAAAAGATGGTTTGATTTGCCAATGTTGTGTGTGGTGTGAATGATATATGTGTTATGGTGGTTGTGGGGTTCTATCTCACTCATCCTTTCACTCACTCAACTCAACATCTTTAGAATATGAAGCACCCCTTTATTTCCTTTCTCTAGTCTCTTTCTTCATTTCTCTTCCATCCCACTCTCAAAAGTTGCAAATTGACTCACCCCACCCCTTTCCTCACTAGTCAATACACCCTAAAGCTAACTCGTTTTGATGGGTTGAGATCACCTCTAGTTTAAAAAATAGTTGTATACAATGTGTAGTAACAAAATAAATATAAAAAGAAACATTGATGGATTTATTCAATAAATTTTAAACATTGAAAAGAATCAAATATAAACTTTGAAAACATAAATTATCATAATTTCAAAATAAAAATTTAAATTCAATTTTAACTAGTGTAACTTTATAAGTTTGGGGCGCTTAAATAGGTAGGACAGTGTAATAATAATAATAATAATGGAACCACATAGGGAGGAGAGGTTGGGTGTTAACAACGGACGACAAAGTTGATAAGGCTTTACCTCAACAAGTTGGCTCAGTTGGTTTGCAGGGGGATTCCGTTCTGACCAAGGGTAGGGTTCGAATAATCCCGCCTTGCAACTAGCTGTCATGCTTTGATGGGCAACCCTCCCCAAGGTGATTCCGCGGCACCTGGAAGCTAGTTGAGTAATCTCATTTGGGGTTCACTTTCAAAGGTAAAAAAATTACTGGTGGGCTTTGAAGGATAATCCTCTGGGTTGGACCCACATAGGGGGGAGAGGTTGGGTGTTAGCAGCCAATGATAGGGTTGATTTGGCTTAGATGGGCAAACCTCCCAGGGAGATCCCCTCATGCCCAAGGGCTAGTTGAGTAGCCTTTTCTGTGGTCCTTTTTCGAAGTTGAAAAAATTATTGGTGAGCTCTAGAGGATAATCCTTTGGGTTGGGTCTCTATCTGCCCTTTCTTAGGATTCCAGACATGCCATTGACGCCCTACCCGCAGTGTGAGAGTAACCTATCCCTATTATTATTTTTGTAACCAAAAAAAAGTTGATTTGGCTTTTTACTATCAATGAACACTTATTTGTGGACAACAAGGAACCCAATGTTCAATCCCAAAAGATATCTATTGGGATGTGGATCCTATCAGTTGTGCACTTCCAAATAAATTAATCCTAGTAACGAATGGTAAACACAAACGATAAAAAGCATGTTAATGATTGAAATGGTGGAATTAATTAATCACCATTCCTTGGATGGCAAGGTAAAAATGGATGCACAGAATTCTATGATGCACTCATTAGTATATGACTAATATAATTACATACAAATGTATAATTTTGTGAATATTATAACTCTAATGTGCTATAACTAAAGGAAAAAAAAATTAGTGAATTAAACTCTGATCATCAAGCCCTTTGTATTCAATATTTAATTAAGTTTAAAGAATGTGATATATAATATAAATGTATTTATTTGGCAGCAATTGGAATATATCTGCAATACCTCATATGTGTAACTAAATTTAATTTTCATATTGTCATTGAATGTATGAATGTTAATGTGTTTTAAAGTATAAGATGTATTTTATTTTATAAAGTATAAGTAAATAATTATTAATAAATAAATTATTAGTATAAATTATTATAAAATATAAATAAATAATTTATAGATATAAAATAACTTATATTATTAATTTTTTATCAATAATTATTTACTTATATTTTATTTTATAAATTACGCCATACTTTCTAGTATCTTAGTCCATTTGGGGTGCTTGAAAAAAAAAATGATAAACCAAATCTAAAAATTAGCTTATTGCCTCTCAATAGAGGTTAGATCACAAGACAAGATTAAATCCAAAGAAACGGTTTACTCCTATATATGATATATAGTGAAAACCTAATGCAATTAATAATTATATATATATTAAAAGATCTTTAAATAGTATTTATTATAAAGGTTCAGTTGAATTTAGTCTATTTGAGTGATTATTTAGGTCATTTAAGATTTGAGTTAATGATACTTAAAATTCTAAATTTTAAAGTTTAGAATTTTAAATTTTAAAATCTAAAATTCTAAATACAATATGACATTAAATTTTAAATTTAAAAGCTTAAAATTATATATAAATCTTGAAATTCAAAATCTTATACCATAAATTTAGGGTTTATATTTTTAGAAATTAAAATTTAGAATTTAGTACATATTTAGCATTTCAAGATTTAGGACTTAATATCTTTGATTTTAGGACTTAAATAAAATTAACCCTTAAATGGAATGAAAATAAATTAAATACCAACTCAACTAGTCTTTCAGAATAAAAAGATCTTTAAACTCAATTATTAACCTCGTTAAATCTCCAAGACTAATTCTCCCTAACAAAAACCCTTTCAAAATCGCTTAGAATTGTTTTCCACTATGTATCAATATTGACCATTGCCATCTACAATTTGATATAATATTCTCTAAAATAGAAAGTATGAAGATGGATAGAGCCATCACATGCCAACTTTGTCCTCAAAGACTTGAGGTATTTAAGTAGCTCTGCTTAAATCAATTACTCCAACATATATCATGAACACAAATACATAAAATATATTTTAATATAAAATAAGATAAATAAAAAATATTAAAATTAAAAAATAATAGTAAAAGATCTAAATCCAATATATATTTTATATATATATAATAAGTTGATACTGCCACATGCGAGTTTATGGTTCAGCATAAATTTTACTCTTTTTTTGTTTTTAAAGTTTCCACATACTTTTTTTGAATTGCTCAATGCAGGGCTTGAGTTGTTGCACACGAGGATGCGCCAAAATTTGTGACCTAACACGAATTGCATCAATTTGTACAAAATTAATTTTACTTATGACTTACTCATATAGTCATATATATATATATATATATATTGGATGAGTAAGGAGTTATATATATAGATATATTATAAAAATGAATCTCAACCAAATAAAATTATGTATATAACTTGTCAATCCAACAGAATTTTAATGTGTGCATATAATTATTTAATTAAATTCGGATCAAAATTTTTAAATACAATTTTAGTCAATCTAATCAGTTTTTCTTTTTATATTTTAAATCCAACACGACTTAATCCATTTTACACCCTTAGTTATTCAAACTACCTCGCACAAAATGCAAGCCTTAATTAATTGCTAATTAAAGGTATTTAAAGAATGATTGTACTAAACTGAATGGCTACATACTCATGACTTAATTATTTGAAAATATCATACAACTCAATTTGTTAAATAAGAATTTACTGAATTGATATACACAAATTTGACAATCATGATCAATTCCAACAGAAAAATGGGGAGAAAACCTAAACAAAAAGAAAGATGCATGGCCAGGGTTGCACTTTTGGAGGCTGGTCTCTAGTTAAAGACTTTTATATTTTGAGAACTAATTAAGAGGAGAAGATTACCATACATATGGTGTAATTAACTTAATTAGCTACCTATTAATTCATTAACCAAGTTAAGTTCAATAATGCTCATGTCAAATTAATTTATATGCTACCATCAATGATCAATTCCTCTATTTTTCACATTTTTATTTTTAAACAATTTTTATTTTGTAAAACTTAAATGATTAAATTTATTATATCACATAAATTAAATTATAAAATTTAATTAATTTAAAAACTTTTACAACAAATATGAGTATTTAATTTTTGTACTTGATATGAAAACATTTTAGTTAGAAAAAAAAATTAATTCCTTCCTACACTATCATGGTAATGGATGCCCCCAGGCCAAGTTGTTATGTAGTTACATAACACGTGGAACTTTGGTTTGTCTTCATGTGGTGTCCTCTTGAAGCCACTTGTCTCCCTCCCTCTCATTATCAAACTATGCCCTACGAATCCTATGCTGCTTTGCTTTCTCCCTTTGTTTGGTCTCAATCCCATCTTATTATTCATTGTATTTTTTGTTTCATGCATGCATCTGGAGCTGAATAATGGATGCGTGCACATGTGTGATAAGGAGACAGAAATTGAGGTGAGCCTCCAACACGATGTTTTTCACATGTGCTTGATTTTGCTCGTTCAGAGACTCTGAACGTTAAGGTTAAAAAGATATTTAGAGAAATTATTAAAAATTATTTTATAATAAATAATATTTTTTAAATTTATTTTTAATAAAATTTAATAATATTATCTAATTAATTTATGTAATTAATCTTGATCATTTAATAAAATAAAGTTTGACGTATTGTTGTTGTAGAAAGATTATCGATATTTGAGCAGCTAGCTAGCCATTTAACATTATCATCAACTAAGAGTTGCTTGTCCAACCCCCTTAGGTCATCTCTCTTTCTAATTAATTTCAAATGCCTACATAGAGTAACATCTTGATCACTGATGGGCTTTGTGTTTGTTACAACTAAAACAACGAAATAAATTAAAATCATATTTGGGCAAGTCTTATAAAAATTAATTGCAATACAAACAAGATTAAGAAAGGAAAAAAAATTTCATTAAATGCAATTTAAACTTTTTTATTCAAACTTTAAATAGGTGTATTTTATTTTGTAAAATATAAGTAAATAATTATTGATGAGAAAATTTAAAGAATAGACTATTTTAAATATTTAAATTATTATCTATTTATATATTTTATAATAAATTAAACTGTTAATTTTCATAATAATTTATCTTGTAAATTAAACTATCTATCTTAAAATAACTCAATCCATATACACATACATACATTTGTACAATTAAATTTAATTACAGTTATGTTATTCAATTCTTATGAATAAAATTTTATAAAATATTCATTTTAAAACATTTAAATGATTAAAATTTATTATGTCTAATTTTTTAATCGATGCATGTGAAAAAAAATAATAATTGCATAATACTGATAAAAAATTGTCACAATCAATATTACTTCTCTTTCAAATGCTATACACTAATTTTTGTATTGTTTATTTTTATACCTTTAGTTTTTATAATATTTTTTTACTAATAATATAAGTTTCACTATAAAATAAAGAATTAAAAAAGTTAATAAAATTATTATGGAAAAAAAGACAAAATAGAGGGATAGCAAGCAGTTAGGTGAAGGTCATGCATACCTATAATTGGAGGAGGGCCTGTGTTTGGATTGAGTGTGAACTAAAAAAAGCAGCTGAAAAGGTTGGCAAAAGCCAACATAGAAGGTAACTACAAATTTGCATGTCAAATCCATAACCTTTTAACCTTTCTCTTGGTGCCCCTCCTGTGGGGCGGGAGAGAGAAAAGTATAGGAATTGAATTGTAAAGCAATGTGACATTGATAGGGATGCTTGCATAGCCCACACTAATAAGAATAATAATAATTTGAATTCAGATATTTTAATTTTTAAATTTTTTAATTTTAATAATATAAAATTGTGAGAATAGAACATGTCACTATTTATGGGTTAATTTATAATTTTTCTTTTTTTTTTTTATCTTTTTTAACTACAACTCTTTGATTTTAAATTCCAAAATTAAAATACTTAAAAGATGGTTTGATTTGCCAATGTTGTGTGTGGTGTGAATGATATATGTGTTATGGTGGTTGTGGGGTTCTATCTCACTCATCCTTTCACTCACTCAACTCAACATCTTTAGAATATGAAGCACCCCTTTATTTCCTTTCTCTAGTCTCTTTCTTCATTTCTCTTCCATCCCACTCTCAAAAGTTGCAAATTGACTCACCCCACCCCTTTCCTCACTAGTCAATACACCCTAAAGCTAACTCGTTTTGATGGGTTGAGATCACCTCTAGTTTAAAAAATAGTTGTATACAATGTGTAGTAACAAAATAAATATAAAAAGAAACATTGATGGATTTATTCAATAAATTTTAAACATTGAAAAGAATCAAATATAAACTTTGAAAACATAAATTATCATAATTTCAAAATAAAAATTTAAATTCAATTTTAACTAGTGTAACTTTATAAGTTTGGGGCGCTTAAATAGGTAGGACAGTGTAATAATAATAATAATAATGGAACCACATAGGGAGGAGAGGTTGGGTGTTAACAACGGACGACAAAGTTGATAAGGCTTTACCTCAACAAGTTGGCTCAGTTGGTTTGCAGGGGGATTCCGTTCTGACCAAGGGTAGGGTTCGAATAATCCCGCCTTGCAACTAGCTGTCATGCTTTGATGGGCAACCCTCCCCAAGGTGATTCCGCGGCACCTGGAAGCTAGTTGAGTAATCTCATTTGGGGTTCACTTTCAAAGGTAAAAAAATTACTGGTGGGCTTTGAAGGATAATCCTCTGGGTTGGACCCACATAGGGGGGAGAGGTTGGGTGTTAGCAGCCAATGATAGGGTTGATTTGGCTTAGATGGGCAAACCTCCCAGGGAGATCCCCTCATGCCCAAGGGCTAGTTGAGTAGCCTTTTCTGTGGTCCTTTTTCGAAGTTGAAAAAATTATTGGTGAGCTCTAGAGGATAATCCTTTGGGTTGGGTCTCTATCTGCCCTTTCTTAGGATTCCAGACATGCCATTGACGCCCTACCCGCAGTGTGAGAGTAACCTATCCCTATTATTATTTTTGTAACCAAAAAAAAGTTGATTTGGCTTTTTACTATCAATGAACACTTATTTGTGGACAACAAGGAACCCAATGTTCAATCCCAAAAGATATCTATTGGGATGTGGATCCTATCAGTTGTGCACTTCCAAATAAATTAATCCTAGTAACGAATGGTAAACACAAACGATAAAAAGCATGTTAATGATTGAAATGGTGGAATTAATTAATCACCATTCCTTGGATGGCAAGGTAAAAATGGATGCACAGAATTCTATGATGCACTCATTAGTATATGACTAATATAATTACATACAAATGTATAATTTTGTGAATATTATAACTCTAATGTGCTATAACTAAAGGAAAAAAAAATTAGTGAATTAAACTCTGATCATCAAGCCCTTTGTATTCAATATTTAATTAAGTTTAAAGAATGTGATATATAATATAAATGTATTTATTTGGCAGCAATTGGAATATATCTGCAATACCTCATATGTGTAACTAAATTTAATTTTCATATTGTCATTGAATGTATGAATGTTAATGTGTTTTAAAGTATAAGATGTATTTTATTTTATAAAGTATAAGTAAATAATTATTAATAAATAAATTATTAGTATAAATTATTATAAAATATAAATAAATAATTTATAGATATAAAATAACTTATATTATTAATTTTTTATCAATAATTATTTACTTATATTTTATTTTATAAATTACGCCATACTTTCTAGTATCTTAGTCCATTTGGGGTGCTTGAAAAAAAAAATGATAAACCAAATCTAAAAATTAGCTTATTGCCTCTCAATAGAGGTTAGATCACAAGACAAGATTAAATCCAAAGAAACGGTTTACTCCTATATATGATATATAGTGAAAACCTAATGCAATTAATAATTATATATATATTAAAAGATCTTTAAATAGTATTTATTATAAAGGTTCAGTTGAATTTAGTCTATTTGAGTGATTATTTAGGTCATTTAAGATTTGAGTTAATGATACTTAAAATTCTAAATTTTAAAGTTTAGAATTTTAAATTTTAAAATCTAAAATTCTAAATACAATATGACATTAAATTTTAAATTTAAAAGCTTAAAATTATATATAAATCTTGAAATTCAAAATCTTATACCATAAATTTAGGGTTTATATTTTTAGAAATTAAAATTTAGAATTTAGTACATATTTAGCATTTCAAGATTTAGGACTTAATATCTTTGATTTTAGGACTTAAATAAAATTAACCCTTAAATGGAATGAAAATAAATTAAATACCAACTCAACTAGTCTTTCAGAATAAAAAGATCTTTAAACTCAATTATTAACCTCGTTAAATCTCCAAGACTAATTCTCCCTAACAAAAACCCTTTCAAAATCGCTTAGAATTGTTTTCCACTATGTATCAATATTGACCATTGCCATCTACAATTTGATATAATATTCTCTAAAATAGAAAGTATGAAGATGGATAGAGCCATCACATGCCAACTTTGTCCTCAAAGACTTGAGGTATTTAAGTAGCTCTGCTTAAATCAATTACTCCAACATATATCATGAACACAAATACATAAAATATATTTTAATATAAAATAAGATAAATAAAAAATATTAAAATTAAAAAATAATAGTAAAAGATCTAAATCCAATATATATTTTATATATATATAATAAGTTGATACTGCCACATGCGAGTTTATGGTTCAGCATAAATTTTACTCTTTTTTTGTTTTTAAAGTTTCCACATACTTTTTTTGAATTGCTCAATGCAGGGCTTGAGTTGTTGCACACGAGGATGCGCCAAAATTTGTGACCTAACACGAATTGCATCAATTTGTACAAAATTAATTTTACTTATGACTTACTCATATAGTCATATATATATATATATATATATTGGATGAGTAAGGAGTTATATATATAGATATATTATAAAAATGAATCTCAACCAAATAAAATTATGTATATAACTTGTCAATCCAACAGAATTTTAATGTGTGCATATAATTATTTAATTAAATTCGGATCAAAATTTTTAAATACAATTTTAGTCAATCTAATCAGTTTTTCTTTTTATATTTTAAATCCAACACGACTTAATCCATTTTACACCCTTAGTTATTCAAACTACCTCGCACAAAATGCAAGCCTTAATTAATTGCTAATTAAAGGTATTTAAAGAATGATTGTACTAAACTGAATGGCTACATACTCATGACTTAATTATTTGAAAATATCATACAACTCAATTTGTTAAATAAGAATTTACTGAATTGATATACACAAATTTGACAATCATGATCAATTCCAACAGAAAAATGGGGAGAAAACCTAAACAAAAAGAAAGATGCATGGCCAGGGTTGCACTTTTGGAGGCTGGTCTCTAGTTAAAGACTTTTATATTTTGAGAACTAATTAAGAGGAGAAGATTACCATACATATGGTGTAATTAACTTAATTAGCTACCTATTAATTCATTAACCAAGTTAAGTTCAATAATGCTCATGTCAAATTAATTTATATGCTACCATCAATGATCAATTCCTCTATTTTTCACATTTTTATTTTTAAACAATTTTTATTTTGTAAAACTTAAATGATTAAATTTATTATATCACATAAATTAAATTATAAAATTTAATTAATTTAAAAACTTTTACAACAAATATGAGTATTTAATTTTTGTACTTGATATGAAAACATTTTAGTTAGAAAAAAAAATTAATTCCTTCCTACACTATCATGGTAATGGATGCCCCCAGGCCAAGTTGTTATGTAGTTACATAACACGTGGAACTTTGGTTTGTCTTCATGTGGTGTCCTCTTGAAGCCACTTGTCTCCCTCCCTCTCATTATCAAACTATGCCCTACGAATCCTATGCTGCTTTGCTTTCTCCCTTTGTTTGGTCTCAATCCCATCTTATTATTCATTGTATTTTTTGTTTCATGCATGCATCTGGAGCTGAATAATGGATGCGTGCACATGTGTGATAAGGAGACAGAAATTGAGGTGAGCCTCCAACACGATGTTTTTCACATGTGCTTGATTTTGCTCGTTCAGAGACTCTGAACGTTAAGGTTAAAAAGATATTTAGAGAAATTATTAAAAATTATTTTATAATAAATAATATTTTTTAAATTTATTTTTAATAAAATTTAATAATATTATCTAATTAATTTATGTAATTAATCTTGATCATTTAATAAAATAAAGTTTGACGTATTGTTGTTGTAGAAAGATTATCGATATTTGAGCAGCTAGCTAGCCATTTAACATTATCATCAACTAAGAGTTGCTTGTCCAACCCCCTTAGGTCATCTCTCTTTCTAATTAATTTCAAATGCCTACATAGAGTAACATCTTGATCACTGATGGGCTTTGTGTTTGTTACAACTAAAACAACGAAATAAATTAAAATCATATTTGGGCAAGTCTTATAAAAATTAATTGCAATACAAACAAGATTAAGAAAGGAAAAAAAATTTCATTAAATGCAATTTAAACTTTTTTATTCAAACTTTAAATAGGTGTATTTTATTTTGTAAAATATAAGTAAATAATTATTGATGAGAAAATTTAAAGAATAGACTATTTTAAATATTTAAATTATTATCTATTTATATATTTTATAATAAATTAAACTGTTAATTTTCATAATAATTTATCTTGTAAATTAAACTATCTATCTTAAAATAACTCAATCCATATACACATACATACATTTGTACAATTAAATTTAATTACAGTTATGTTATTCAATTCTTATGAATAAAATTTTATAAAATATTCATTTTAAAACATTTAAATGATTAAAATTTATTATGTCTAATTTTTTAATCGATGCATGTGAAAAAAAATAATAATTGCATAATACTGATAAAAAATTGTCACAATCAATATTACTTCTCTTTCAAATGCTATACACTAATTTTTGTATTGTTTATTTTTATACCTTTAGTTTTTATAATATTTTTTTACTAATAATATAAGTTTCACTATAAAATAAAGAATTAAAAAAGTTAATAAAATTATTATGGAAAAAAAGACAAAATAGAGGGATAGCAAGCAGTTAGGTGAAGGTCATGCATACCTATAATTGGAGGAGGGCCTGTGTTTGGATTGAGTGTGAACTAAAAAAAGCAGCTGAAAAGGTTGGCAAAAGCCAACATAGAAGGTAACTACAAATTTGCATGTCAAATCCATAACCTTTTAACCTTTCTCTTGGTGCCCCTCCTGTGGGGCGGGAGAGAGAAAAGTATAGGAATTGAATTGTAAAGCAATGTGACATTGATAGGGATGCTTGCATAGCCCACACTAATAAGAATAATAATAATTTGAATTCAGATATTTTAATTTTTAAATTTTTTAATTTTAATAATATAAAATTGTGAGAATAGAACATGTCACTATTTATGGGTTAATTTATAATTTTTCTTTTTTTTTTTTATCTTTTTTAACTACAACTCTTTGATTTTAAATTCCAAAATTAAAATACTTAAAAGATGGTTTGATTTGCCAATGTTGTGTGTGGTGTGAATGATATATGTGTTATGGTGGTTGTGGGGTTCTATCTCACTCATCCTTTCACTCACTCAACTCAACATCTTTAGAATATGAAGCACCCCTTTATTTCCTTTCTCTAGTCTCTTTCTTCATTTCTCTTCCATCCCACTCTCAAAAGTTGCAAATTGACTCACCCCACCCCTTTCCTCACTAGTCAATACACCCTAAAGCTAACTCGTTTTGATGGGTTGAGATCACCTCTAGTTTAAAAAATAGTTGT
This sequence comes from Dicorynia guianensis, assembly GCA_037013595.1. NCBI lineage: Eukaryota > Viridiplantae > Streptophyta > Magnoliopsida > Fabales > Fabaceae > Dicorynia > Dicorynia guianensis. Next base: position 12,576,509 of record JASUAB010000002.1, on the reverse strand, counting down.
ATACAATGTGTAGTAACAAAATAAATATAAAAAGAAACATTGATGGATTTATTCAATAAATTTTAAACATTGAAAAGAATCAAATATAAACTTTGAAAACATAAATTATCATAATTTCAAAATAAAAATTTAAATTCAATTTTAACTAGTGTAACTTTATAAGTTTGGGGCGCTTAAATAGGTAGGACAGTGTAATAATAATAATAATAATGGAACCACATAGGGAGGAGAGGTTGGGTGTTAACAACGGACGACAAAGTTGATAAGGCTTTACCTCAACAAGTTGGCTCAGTTGGTTTGCAGGGGGATTCCGTTCTGACCAAGGGTAGGGTTCGAATAATCCCGCCTTGCAACTAGCTGTCATGCTTTGATGGGCAACCCTCCCCAAGGTGATTCCGCGGCACCTGGAAGCTAGTTGAGTAATCTCATTTGGGGTTCACTTTCAAAGGTAAAAAAATTACTGGTGGGCTTTGAAGGATAATCCTCTGGGTTGGACCCACATAGGGGGGAGAGGTTGGGTGTTAGCAGCCAATGATAGGGTTGATTTGGCTTAGATGGGCAAACCTCCCAGGGAGATCCCCTCATGCCCAAGGGCTAGTTGAGTAGCCTTTTCTGTGGTCCTTTTTCGAAGTTGAAAAAATTATTGGTGAGCTCTAGAGGATAATCCTTTGGGTTGGGTCTCTATCTGCCCTTTCTTAGGATTCCAGACATGCCATTGACGCCCTACCCGCAGTGTGAGAGTAACCTATCCCTATTATTATTTTTGTAACCAAAAAAAAGTTGATTTGGCTTTTTACTATCAATGAACACTTATTTGTGGACAACAAGGAACCCAATGTTCAATCCCAAAAGATATCTATTGGGATGTGGATCCTATCAGTTGTGCACTTCCAAATAAATTAATCCTAGTAACGAATGGTAAACACAAACGATAAAAAGCATGTTAATGATTGAAATGGTGGAATTAATTAATCACCATTCCTTGGATGGCAAGGTAAAAATGGATGCACAGAATTCTATGATGCACTCATTAGTATATGACTAATATAATTACATACAAATGTATAATTTTGTGAATATTATAACTCTAATGTGCTATAACTAAAGGAAAAAAAAATTAGTGAATTAAACTCTGATCATCAAGCCCTTTGTATTCAATATTTAATTAAGTTTAAAGAATGTGATATATAATATAAATGTATTTATTTGGCAGCAATTGGAATATATCTGCAATACCTCATATGTGTAACTAAATTTAATTTTCATATTGTCATTGAATGTATGAATGTTAATGTGTTTTAAAGTATAAGATGTATTTTATTTTATAAAGTATAAGTAAATAATTATTAATAAATAAATTATTAGTATAAATTATTATAAAATATAAATAAATAATTTATAGATATAAAATAACTTATATTATTAATTTTTTATCAATAATTATTTACTTATATTTTATTTTATAAATTACGCCATACTTTCTAGTATCTTAGTCCATTTGGGGTGCTTGAAAAAAAAAATGATAAACCAAATCTAAAAATTAGCTTATTGCCTCTCAATAGAGGTTAGATCACAAGACAAGATTAAATCCAAAGAAACGGTTTACTCCTATATATGATATATAGTGAAAACCTAATGCAATTAATAATTATATATATATTAAAAGATCTTTAAATAGTATTTATTATAAAGGTTCAGTTGAATTTAGTCTATTTGAGTGATTATTTAGGTCATTTAAGATTTGAGTTAATGATACTTAAAATTCTAAATTTTAAAGTTTAGAATTTTAAATTTTAAAATCTAAAATTCTAAATACAATATGACATTAAATTTTAAATTTAAAAGCTTAAAATTATATATAAATCTTGAAATTCAAAATCTTATACCATAAATTTAGGGTTTATATTTTTAGAAATTAAAATTTAGAATTTAGTACATATTTAGCATTTCAAGATTTAGGACTTAATATCTTTGATTTTAGGACTTAAATAAAATTAACCCTTAAATGGAATGAAAATAAATTAAATACCAACTCAACTAGTCTTTCAGAATAAAAAGATCTTTAAACTCAATTATTAACCTCGTTAAATCTCCAAGACTAATTCTCCCTAACAAAAACCCTTTCAAAATCGCTTAGAATTGTTTTCCACTATGTATCAATATTGACCATTGCCATCTACAATTTGATATAATATTCTCTAAAATAGAAAGTATGAAGATGGATAGAGCCATCACATGCCAACTTTGTCCTCAAAGACTTGAGGTATTTAAGTAGCTCTGCTTAAATCAATTACTCCAACATATATCATGAACACAAATAGGAGGCATTGACTTTTAACTGCACCACCAAATCTCCATTCTTTGGCCGTGCCTCTATTTTTATAATTTTTATAAATTAAAATTTATAAAATTTTTACTTAAAAATCTAAATAATTAAATTTATTGAACTATATAATTTAAATAAATATATAATAAATCATAAATAATTTTATAAAGTGTCTATCAAAAAGTTTTATAAGATTAATTTTTCCATTCTTTGAGAGGTTGAAGCAGTAATGCAACAGATGGAAGCAACAAAATTTTATTTATAAGAACTATTGTAATAAATGTAATAATTTAAAGTATTTTAAATAAAATATTTTATAAAATTTTATTTATAAGCATTATTGTCGCATAAAACAATAAGGAAGTGAGTGAGATAAGAGGATGAAATCATGAAAAACGTGACAAAGAACCCGAAAAGACCATCGTTTTCAAGGGATAATCTCGGGCCATCTTTATAAACTAGATGTAAAATGTGAAAAGTTTCGTTATTTTTTAATTTTAATTTTATTTAATTTTTATAATTTATAAATTATATAATAATTTTTTTAAAAATTTTATAAATTAAATTATGATATTAAATAAATTTAAAGATTTATATTAAAAATATAAACATTATTATAGAAAAAATGGTGTAAAACAGACTTTATAGTTGACACTTGACAGCAAGCCGATTCATTACCCAGTCAACTTGTCTTCCGAAGATGATTCTTTCTTTTTTCTTAAAATAAAAAGAAAATGAAGGTAAAAAGATAAATCAAAGGATTACACGTAAGTAGACAGTGACATTGACCGTCGCTATTGTCCCACTCAAAGTAAGTGGACGCAGCATCTCGCTCTTTCTCTTCCCTCTCTCTCAGAAAAGCAACGTGATGATGATGACAAAGACGACGACGAAGACAGCTCCATACTCAGCTCAACCTCCCCGAAGCGAAGACCCAGAAAACCAAAAAAACAAAAAAAAAATCTCTTTCTCTCTCTCTCTGATATATAGAATCTGTGCTCATTGCTCGCCGGTCACCGCACCACAACACCTGACCCAGTACGTTTCTCAAAAGCTGCAACTTCTGGCTCGTCATCCTCGTCTTCTTCTGTGGGACCTACCATAACCTCTGCCACCATTTCTCGACCCACTCTCTCTCTCCTTAGTCCTCCTTATCTCTCTCTTCCACCATTATTAAAATTTTTTATATAAATTTGGAGCCCTCACACCCCAACATAAAAGCCCTTTTTAAATTTTCTATAAAATATTGTTTTTGCTTAATAAGGAAACTACGATGCCATATCTCTGCTTTATTTTCGATTTTTTATTTTAATTTTTTCTGGGTTTTATTTGTTTTTAAATTTATGAACGCCGGCGATGCCTACGCCGGTCGGAGTAGCCAGGCAATGCTTAACATCGGAAGCAGCTCGTGCACTCGACGAGGCCGTTGCCGTCGCGGGCCGCCGTGGACACGCCCAGACCACTTCGCTCCACGCTGTCTCTGCCCTTCTCTCGCTGCCGTCGTCAATCTTACGCGACGCCTGTCGTGCGGGGAACTCGGCTTATTCCCATCGGCTTCAATTCAAGGCGCTGGAGCTCTGCCTGAGCATTTCATTGGACCGGGTACCCTACACCCAACTCGCCGATGACCCGCCTGTGTCGAACTCTCTCATGGCGGCCATTAAGCGCTCCCAGGCGAACCAGAGAAGACAGCCCGATAATTTCCATCTTTATCATCAATTATCGCAGCAACCCTCTTCTTTGTCGTGCGTGAAGGTCGAGCTTCAGCATTTGACATTGTCAATTCTCGACGACCCGGTTGTGAGCCGGGTTTTCGGTGAAGCGGGTTTCCGGAGCTCTGAAATCAAGCTCGCTATACTTCGTCCTCTTACACAGCTCATTCGATACTCGCAGTCTAGAGGTCCCCCTATATTCCTCTGCAACTTGACGGAGAACCCGGACCCGGGTCGTCGAAGCTTCAATTTTCCATTTTCCGGGTCCTCTGGCTTCTACGACAGGGACGAGAACTACAGAAGAATCGGGAAGGTGCTATCCAGGAGCAGAGGTAAAAATCCTCTGCTTCTCGGTGCATGCGCGTATGATGTTCTGCGAAACTTCACTGAAACTGTGGATAAACGAAAAGAGGGTGTTTTGCCAGTGGAACTATCTGGGTTGCATGTAATATGCATAGGAAAAGATGTTTCTAAGTTTATCACTGAGACTTGTGACAACGAGACAATAACTTCGAGGTTTAAAGAGATTGCTCTCGTCGTAGAGCAGTGTATAGGACCTGGTTTGGTGGTGAATTTTGGAGACTTGAAGTCTTTTGTTACTGATAATGCTTCAGGTGAAGCAGCAAGCTATATTGTTGCCCAATTGGCCAAGTTATTGGAGCATAACCATGACAAGTTTTGGTTGATGGGTGCTGCTGCATGCTATGAAAGCTACTTGAAATTTGTGCGTAGATTTCCATCTATTGAGAAGGACTGGGACTTGCAGCTTCTGCCTATCAGCTCTGCTCGGCCTTCCATGGCCGATCTATCTCAGAGGCCTAAGTCCAGGTAAGTGGCCTTATATTGCGTGTAAACAATATCTGGTTCTGTTCTAAGTATTACTTGGTTTCTTATAACAGAGGGCATAGTTGTTTGTGTCCATGTTTGTTCGTTTTGCTTCAGGTGGTAGTCGCGAAGTTTGAAGTCTATTGCATGTGGCTGTGAAATTTATGTATCCATCTCTTTGCACTGTAGTCAATATTTCTTTGTTACATGAATTTCTGTATCTTGCTTCTCTTTTTTTTTTCTTTTTTTTTCTCTCTTTTAATTTATGAATTATTTTATTAAATAAATTAAATTCTGAAGGTCGGGCATGAATTATATGTGTTTTAGTTGCGTAGTTCAATTATGTTTGTTTATGTATGTGGTTTCGTCCTTCTAGTTGTGCCTTGTATAGTGTGGTTTTTAATGTTTTTTGAAGTTTATTGATGATTTAGCGTCGTGCTACAGATATGTTGATGACTACATATTTCCACCAACAAGAAGTAAAGGAAAAGAAAATAGAGAACAATATCTTCATGTTCTGAGCTGCGTAGAGAGTGTTATTGTAATTTTTAAGAATTAAAAATGGTGTCCTTTGCCTGCAGATCAAAGAATATACACTTTGTTTAAAAAGCCTGTTTGCAAAGTTCGAATGCAAATTATGTGCATGAGAAAATAAGAAGGAAAAAAGTTTCAAGAATTAACACATCTCAAGTATGTATTTATATTATATGCAAAGATTTATTCAAGAGTGTTTACCATAGATAGGGGCACTTGAAAATAACATTCCTGGTCTTCGATCATGAGTATATGTGGGTGTGTTTGGGGATAGTTTTGTGTGTGTATGTGTGTTGGGCAAAAGGGAGGAGGGGGGTGTTTGGGTTTTTTAAAAATGAATAAGTTATCTGCAAAATTTTTGCTAAAAAGGATTTGAGCTATGAGGGACTGCTACCTCTGGGTTCTTGCTGTGGAAGTATCATGTAATCTAGCATGCTAAACAGTATTGAATCTATTGACTTGGGTTCTTGGTGCATGATACTGCTGCGTAGCGATAAGGTCCATTATAATTGCTGTACAGGGGGACTACTTTGGTCATCTTCCTTTTTTTGTCAAAACCTTATTCGGTATGCTTTTTTGGAAAAAGCTCATGCCTTTCGTCTTTTTGGGATACAAAAAGAGGAGAGAGAAAAAAATGCGAGGAATGAAGTTTGATGATGTATTTACACATTATTATCACTTTTTTAATAAAAAGTTCCTACAAAAGGAAAGCATAAATAATGTCAAAATTAGTTGGAAAAAATTGAATGCATATAGAAAATTCATATGGGCTATTTTGATGATTGTTTGTTTGTTTGATCAAAGTTATCAAACCATGATATTCACGATTAAGATGACTGAAAGTATGTTTCTATGCCAGTCTTCAGGATCTTTATTCCTTGGATGAAATTCATTTGCAAGCCTCTCTTTTCTTCTGCTTCTGTTTTAGATCTTTCAGTGCTGGTCGATTTCTCTCAGTAGCATTGTTCATGACATAATTCCTTGATTCTTATATCATGTGCTTGAATTTAATTTCAGTTAATGATATCCTTTTTCTTAAAACCAGTCCTATAAAGTGATAACCTCACTAATTGTTCCTTCTTTAGTCCCTGCTTTTAGTCTGTAACTTGAGTTTGCTTAAAACTGTGTACACTGTTTTTGCCATTTAGTAAATATTGCATATTAGTGTTCTGATTCATTATGTTTTTAAAATTAAGAGTCCATCAATCCTCTTGGTGTTTGTTCTGGAGCAATTGAAGAGTGCCTCTAGCTGCTTGTGAGAACTATTGGTCCTTTATCTTCTGTGCTGACATTTAAAATTGAGGTTTACAATCTCGTGTCATTAGAATGATAACCTAGCTGGTTTTTTTTGTACTGAGGCAGCCTTGTACTGTTACTATCACCTTTCTAATCATTATTTTTAATGAATGGATGCGAACTATTACTTCCTGCAGTAATTAGTTCTGCACATATTTGGTGTAAACTAAATTTTTGGGTCATGATATCTACAGCTTAATGGATTCATTTGTTCCATTTGGTGGCTTTTTTTCTCCACCCTCTGAATCGAAAAGTCCTCTAAATGGCTCGTATTATTGTGTTCCCCACTGCCATCAACGTGGTGAAAGGTGTGAACAAGAACTGTTTACTGCTTCAAAGGATAGGTTTTCGGCTTCAGCTGCTGATCCATACCACTCTGACTTGCCTCGATGGTTGCAGATTGCTGACCATGGTACAGCAAAAGAATTGACTATTAAGGTATGTATCACCCAGATACATCACCTAAATTCAGCCTAAATTAATTGCAGAAAAGATAAAGATAATTTTTGTTGAGTGGAATAGTTACCAACCCAAAAAGAAGAAAGAAAAACAACTAAGAGTTAAGGGCAAGCTTGGTTGGTCAGTGAACCTACTTCTACTGGTGGTTCTCTAGATTTGGTGTTTGTTATGGACTTGCTGATTTACACCCATCCTAAAAGAAACTTGTCTGTGCGTGATTGGGATTGCTGTAAACACTAAGCATTTTGCAATTCTTGAAAGAAGAGACTTTTAATTCTTCTTTTTTTTAAGGCCTTAAGAAATAATTACTAGTCCTTAGTGTATTACAGCAAATCATTGAACCTTTGATTTGTTTGATGTATCCAAAATACGAAATTGTGGGATAAATCATAGTAGCTTTAATCTTGATCTGTTTTTATATGTGATAGTTTAAAAAAAATAAGTGATTAAACATGAAAAATAAAATAAATAAACAAGTTGCTGCTTGTTGTACTTAATATTCTATATTTGTTGACTGTTTTACCCATAAAGATCAAATGGCCCACATATTCATCTGACACGTATCAAATTAATAGCACTGAGATCTATTCAGTCCTGTCCTGTAAAATATAGTGCCCATAGGTGGTACGTGGCTACTTGGTAAACAATCAAGTCATGAATCAATATTCATTTCCTATATACCATCAACAGGATATTTGTTTCTGTAGTTGTGATGCCACTATATGGAGAGTCATATGTAATTTTTTTCTTCTGCATTGTCAAAGAGTCTTCTTCATTTTGTTTGTGTAAAAACCACTTTTCTTCCATTCAGTGCAGGCCGAAGACGATGGATCTGGGCCACATAAGAAATTGGACAAGATGCGCCAGCATCTGCACCATACTCAATCTTTCCCCGATGTAAATACCTGTCAAAATGTTGTAGGGTTTCATTGCTCTGACAACAAAAAGGAAGATGATGACAACCAAAGCAACAAATTTACGGATGCATCACCATGTGGAAACATTGATCGCAATTCACATGTTCTGATTGGTGTGCATATGATTTCTAAATCACAAGCAAGCAGTCCTTTTCCTGAGGTTTCTAAGGCTAAGCAGGAGAAATATACTTCTAATCTTTCAGGGATGTTTCTGAAAGTAGATGATCTTGAGTCAGGTGACCTAAGATCATGCAACGTGTCCAATTCAGGTGTGTGTGATGGGAGACAAATGTCTCCCTCATCTGTGGCATCTGTAACCACAGATCTAGGTTTAGGAATATGCTCTTCTCCTACCAGCAATAAATCTAAGAAACCAACAGGTCAGCAAAGAATGGAGCCTCCAAAGGAAATACCCAGTCCCATTTCATTGAAGTGTGATTTAATTGATGGGAATATCCTTAAGCATCCAGCCCAATCTCCATCATGCTTAAATTTTGTCAATTGTGATCAAGATTTAGGAAATCCCAAAATTCTTTTTGAAGCTCTTGCCAAGAAGTTTAGCTGGCAAGATGAAGCGTTGCGTGTTATCGTCAGAACAATAGCCTGCTGCCAAACAAAAAGGGGTAAACATCACGGAGCAAATCAACGAGGGGACCTATGGATGAATTTTGTGGGACCTGATAGCCATGGTAAAAGGAAAATTGCTGTCGCCCTGGCTGAGCTTTTGTATGGAAGCCAGGAAAGCTTTATTTTTGTGGATCTAAGTTCTGAAGAATTGAAAGGATACAACATGAAATTCAGAGGGAAGACTACAATTGATTATATTGTAGGGGAGTTGTACAAGAAACCCTTATCTGTGGTCTTCCTTGAAAATGTAGATAAGGCTGATATGGTGGCTCAAGACAGTTTGTCTCAAGCTATAAAGACTGGAAAAATTACAGACTCGCATGGAAGAGAAGTTGGTGTCAACAATGCAATATTTGTAACATCTTTCTCATTTCACCAAAATGGTTGCAAGCCAACAAGTGAATCTTCCAACTATTCTGAGGAAAGAATATTAAGGGTGAAAGGCAGGGCAATGAAGTTAAAAGTTGAACCTGTGGCTGGAGATGTCAGAAGCCAAAGCCTCACTGTAGTTAGCGGCACAGCAGAAGGCATTTCTAATCTAAATTTAGTGCATAAAAGAAAGCTGATTGGTGACAATGACTTTCATGATCAGCACAACATCTCAGACACAGCAAAAAGGGCTCACATGACATCAGATTGCCTATTAGATTTGAATCTTCCAGCCGAAGCAAATGAGTTGCATCACATGGATGAAAGAAACTCTGAAGATGTCTTAACTCTGAACCAAAACCTATGGATGCAAGATTTGTGTAATCAAGTTGATAAAACAGTTGTTTTTAAACCATATAATTTTATTGCTCTTGCGGATAGAGTGATGAAAGTGATTAGAAGGTGCTTCCACATAATTCTGAGATCTGACTCTGCTCTGCAAATCGAGTCAGAAGTCATGGAACAATTACTTGCAGCTGCGTACGTCTCAGACATGGAAACAGAGGTGGAGGAATGGGCGGAGCAAGTCCTTAGTGAAGGATTTGCAGAGGTACAGAGAAGGTATAACCTCACTGCTCGTTCTATTGTGAAACTTGCTATATGTCAGGAGCAAGCTCCAGGTGTATACCTTCCCCCAAGGATAATTATCGACTGAATTCCTCCCAGAAATTATGTTTTATATTTGGATGTATAATTTAGTATCTAGCATATAGTCAACCTATTTTAGCCTTCTAATCCCATTACTTTATTTGGTTTCTACATCTAGGTTGTAACTGTGTATAATGCAGCTAGTGCTTGTGCGATTATAAAATCAGATGTCTTCTTGTCAGTCGTGGCTGCTTGATATAATTGATTAATACATGCACTGATGCATATATTTGCAGAAAAGAGAGGCTTTTACATTGTGATATAATAATGAAATTTCAGCAATTGGCAGCCAAAGGTTCTTTTTTGCATGACATTTTTATGACATCTCTGCCCAGACCACTCTCTTTTTAATCTCTCTCTCTCTTTCCTGTTATTTTCTTGTTTCCAAGGTACAAATGCAGCAAGATTTGTGAATGGAATCTAAACCATATGAAAATTTCCTCTCTCCCCTTTTCTATGTGAGGACTTGGAGATCAGGATGTTGCATTGGTGGTGGGCACATCCTTTTTTTTCCTTCTTTTTTCTTGTAACACAGAACATTTATATCTAATAAGTAGTTCACAGTCCAAGCAAGTTTTAGTCCTACTGTCAGCTTAGGGAAAAATGAAAGTAAAATTAGAGTCAAAATTCAATATTCATGTCAGCATGAAAATTGTTTATATTTCCCCCTTAGCTAACAAATTCAAAACCAAAGTTTGTCTGATTTTCAACTAATTTTTCCTCTCCCCTGTAATTTTCATCTGTCTTACAAAGTAAAGTCTAATCATCAGATTTTTCGTTTTAAGAAAACATCATAAACCAGGTAATAGCCGGAAATCATAAACTTCAGTGTGTCTCAGTGACACTAAGACTGAGCTACTGAGAGCTGCAAACCTTATTGTTTCGTTCGTCATGCGATCCTCTCCAACTGGATCTAAACTCCATTGGGTCGATGGCTTCCATTTCTTCGAGCCGTCTCACCGTCGAAGAGATCTTCAAGGATTACAGTGCTCGACGCAATACTCTCGTTCGTGCCCTCACCTACGGTAATCGTCAAAGCACTAAATTTGTTTGCTAACTGCACCAATCTATTCGAATTTCGATGCATGGTTTTCTTATTTGTTGTTCTCAGATGTCGACGAATTCTAAAGTCTGGTTTCATTGGTACAGCGATTGCTGGTTGGAATATCCATTGCTAATTCTAAACTCTGGTTTTCACTAGAGCTTCTGGAGCCAGCTCCAGGGATCAATTTTGCTAGGGAATGGATGAATTGTAAAGTCTGGTTTCCATTGGTACAGCGATTGCTGGTTGCTTTCTGTGGCATTCTACTTTGGTGCTCGCCTTAGGAATGAGAGGTATGATGGTCTTATTGATTAGAAGAAGTCATTGTGATATTGGGTGGAAGCATCTCCTATTATTCTAAAGGATTCTGTATTGGTATGTTCCTAATCCTACATATCTTAATTCTGAAAATGCCTATTTCATGGATCTGGGATATAAGAGCTTCTGATATATTTGCCTGTAGTTTCAACGCTACAAATTGTGACAGAGGGTTGTGGAGGGGAGAGAGAGAGAAACGCACAGAGAAGAAGACAATTCGGAAATATGAATACAATTCACTCGATGCCTATTACATATAGTAACAAGTGCTTATATAGACTTCTTTACGCAAAATATCTTTTAAGCACTTTTTCTCTGTATAAGAACTTTATTAAGCTTATTCAAACAACGCCTAATACTCTCTCTATCCTACTACTTGCTAACAAACTTGGCCAGCTAACTTCATGCATTCCATTCAGTTTCCTAAATTCCTCGATCTCTCGTACTGATGACATCTTGATTTTGGGTTTCCTCTTTATGTGGGCTTTGTTACACGTCTTCTGGGCTCATATCAGGTTGAGTTGCGCAATGTTTCCTGGATAGCTTATAACCATCTTGGTTTGCTGGTGGATGGATGATAACTTGAGTTTCAAATAGTATTAACTGGTCTTGTCATACCAGTGGACTCTTTCAGTTGATTGCTGGAATACCAATTTATGCTTGTGTGTGTTGAGGAGGCCCAGCAATACTTTGCTCGGAGTAAGTTTGGGGTTAGAAGTAAAACCTTCTACGACCATGTTTGCTCTGGTCCATTCTTAGAAAAAAGGTTCATCTTGCTTGATCATAGATCAATATAAATTATAGAACTTCCCTAATAAAATGGCGAAAAAGCACACAACGCCTCCCTACTTTTAATGAAATTCTTATTCCCTACCTTATGAGTGTGGATTGTAAGATATATCAAGATGAGACACACTATGCTGTACAACTTGAATCTGTTACTGACGTTTATGTTAATAACAGTGATATAGTAATTACAACTGTTTGTGATGGTAGAATTATACTATGTGTTATGGACCGAAGATAGAGATAAGGTATTAGAGAGATAGAATGAGTAAAAAGTAAGCTTTATTGAAGAATTCCTCCTACTGCAGGGGCCACAGCCTCTGAGCTTTACAAGAGAGACTCTCCCCGAGGGTTGCCCCTTCTATGTAGAGCTCTGGGCTCCGATTACACTCTTACTCAATCTGATCCCCTTCTCTTCTCTTTCCTTCTTTCTTCTGTCTATAAATCTCTCCCCTAGTCTAACTGAATCTCTAACTAATAATAGTTTCTCGACTAACTTCCCAACTAACTAGATCCTATCAATATGATATGGAAGTGATTCATCAGCTGTACGACTTTATAAGAACTCCTCCTAATTTTGACATTAACCAGTTGAATCCATTGAACGATGAGTTCATCTTAGAACTTGTCCCTTAGATGTCGGTTTCTTTTCTCACATAATCATCATTCTCTACATCATCGAGTTCCTAATAAAATGTTTACCCATTGTCTCATTTTCAAAGCTCATAATAAGGTTATTTAATAAGAAGAAAAAGTACTCATCAAAGCAATTGTTTAAGTTGATTTAGGCCTATTTTTTTTAATGAAAAAAAGATTTTTTTAAATAAAAGTTTTTAATTAAAAATAATATATTTGGATTGACTTTTATTAAACAAGAAAAAGTTATCAAAAACGTTAAAATAGTAAAAGAAAAGATGTGACTGATTGTTTTATAATAATTGTTTAAGATCAAAATATCCCTGTCACTAAATATAATGACACAGCTGACCCTTGAAATAGCTCTCCTCGTCGCCTTCTACGTCTTCTTCACCATTCTTGTATGTGACCTTGCCTCTGTTCATGCAGTGTTCGTTCCTTTCACAAAGACGATGTCACATTCTCACCCACATGATCAAATAGAAGGGAAAGATAGTATCAGAACAGGAAAACCATTTTTACTTTCTTCTTACAAGAGCGAGATACTGGGAATAACCCCAAGAAATTAGTGCCATTTGAGCAAAATTTTGGCGGCGAACCGATTTCTCTCTTAATAATCTCCGAAGGGTTTGTGGAAGCTCAATGTTGATACCTCAGTAGAAAGAAGAGGAAGCTCAGCTACAAATGGGGGCAGCAGAGCTGTGGGCTATGATTGAAGGCCTTCGGGTTGCTTGGCAGCAAGGAATTAAAGAAAGTGATCTTGGAAACGGATTCCTTGGACGCTGACAGACTAGTAACGACGACAAACATGCAGAACCTCCATGTGCAGCAGCTGGTGAATATTGTGAAAGACCTAATGGAGCGGCAATGGGAAGCCAGGACTGTGTGGCCAAGAAGGGATGGGTTCAAACAAACTTCAGAGGTTCCTCATGTTATTCGTGACATTGTAGAAGAAGAAAGGATGGGGTTGAGTGACCCCGTTCCTCAATGTACTTAGTTTACTTAGTTTAGTTTTCTTTTATCTTCTGTAGCACTAAAAAGATTTCTCTCTCAATCTTAGCAGCAAGAATACTTCATTGGAGGTAAACAATTTTAATCTCACATTATTGAGTTTCTCTTTCTTGCGTCTTTACAGAACTTTTGTAAATTTGATGAGAATCTTGCATATTTCATTCAAAATGGAGACATTGCTGGCACCATTTTACTCAAATTTTTATGGAGAAGAGAACTTAAGCATGTACTCAAGACTGCTGCAGACAAAAAGAATGCTAGACCCCTTTTTGGACTAGCCAATGAGCCATAGCCAAAATTTGAGGATCAAACGCTGGACTATTCTTCAAAATAAATGGGAAACAAGAAATGCTTTCTCTTATTCTGTCGGTCATTAAAAGTCTTAGGTGGAGTGTTGGTTGATTCTCTTATCCAAATATGGCTGGCTGTATGTATTGTTATTAATCCAAAACATAGTTAAAAGAATTAAAGCAAATACCGTTCACAAGAAGCATGCATTCAGCCTGATGAATGACTGCCTACTGTCTATGAAGTTGTAACCAGAAGGAAGCGTATAAAAGATAAGCCTACTATTGATAGTGGTAGCAAATCCAGTTGCAGTTCAAAGATGTAAGTTTTTTAGATGGCACAAATAGGCAAACGCAACCCAACATGACAATACGTAATTACTAATTACTATATCTCTTACAATTCTTTTGGGTTTCTTATTGGCCTTTGCTTTGCAGATATCAAATGATGGACATATCACAAGCAATTCTGACTTAATTGATGAAAGTTATGGGGAGGATGATGAGGAGCGTAGTGAAACCCTTTGTGTGAGCTGCGGTGAAAATTACAACTCTGATGAGTAGTGGATTCGTAGCGACATATGTGAGAGATGGTTTCATGGGAATTGTGTGAAGATCACTCCAGCCATTGCAGAAAGTATTAAACAATACAAATGGCCTTCTTGTAATATGAAGAGGGGAAGGCTGTAGAGGCTAAATTGCACGAGTATTTTGGTCACTGATGTTGTAATGCAGTTCTTAACTTCAGGGGGTTTAAAGCGATAAAACGGGGCTGTTCTTTTCGGCATTGTAGTGTTTAATCCGAAATGGTTGCCCTTTGGTTTATTGGGCTTGGATTATGTTCCACTGTATGTTCTTGTGTCCATTTTGTATAGTTTTTTAATCACAAATGTTTCACACTCATTGGGATGTTCTTGAGCTGCTGCTTAAATGAGTTTTAAATCTCCATTTTTTTTCCTGTGTAGTCACGCTTGCAGAAGCAGTTCTTGCAAAAAATAATCAGAAAGGGAACTTGATCACTTAGAACACGACTGGGCTTGAGCTGAAAGAATTGTTAGATTGTTGTAAAGACAAGATTGTACAACGGCAAGTCTAATCTTGCATACAAAGTTGATGCCAGGGAAGCCAAGGTATAACATCTTTTACAAGATTGTTATTGGTTAGTCTTATGATATTTTTATTATTTTTATAATTTTATTTTTACAACATAAAGTTTATATTATTGAATTGATTGAATTTATAAACTAAAGTATAAGATATAATAGATTTAAAAACCCACATTTAATGATATAAATTTTTTGTGAAAATAAATGTGTAATTAGTTTTTCCCTATTAGGGAAAAGTGTGTTCTACACTTCTACTAATGTGGAGAGACAAAATTGTCATGTAATAAATGTTTATATTTAAATTTGTTTAGTCTCACAAAATAAATGTTTACCTTTAAATTTGTTAAGATTTACAAATTAATTTATGAGTTTAATAATTTATATTATTTAAGTAAATATTATATAAAATTCTATTAATAAAACCAGCAAGACAGTGGAACTCCCAAAGAGGAAGAAGGAGCAAATTTTTGTCTAAAAGAGTTATGAGATGTGGCAAAAATATTAGATTGAACAAAGTTTATGCTAAGTACAGCTACCAAAAACAAAACAATTAAGGTTTTGAAAACAACAAACCAAACTTAAGAAAAAGGAAAAATTAGAAAATAAACAAATTTCTACAACATTATCACAAATATAAACTACCTATAATTTTACTGGCCAGTAAAAAATAGTTCAAATGAAATTAATTAGAACTCATGAATTAAATTATTTGTATTTTGGATAAATTTCATCAAAGCAAAAGAAACAACTGCTTAATTACTTCGAATTATGAATACAATTATTAAATAACTTGTCCTTAGATTAAAGAATAACAAAAAGATAGAATGAGAAAAGAAACATGAAAACGAATGATGAAAAAAATTGTATATGTGACATGTAAACCTGAGCAGTTACGAGGAAAACGGTTTTAAAATTAGAAAAGAATACCAGAGCGTGGGGGAGGGATTTTGACTTTCTTTTATATTTTTAGATTTTTTTGGGAGCAGTTTTTATTTGTTAAGTAAAGATTAGTTTTTTTAAGTTAATAAAAGTGTTGAAATGGATAAATTTTTTTAAATTAATTTATTTTATATAAAAAATTAAATTAAATTAAATATAATTTATTTAAAATAATTAAATTTATATTATTTAGATTGTGAGTAAATTTAAATTTTCTTATTTGTAGTATTTTTATGCGAACTCTAATTTGACACATCTAGAGGTATAAAAAAAATATAGAGATAAAATTAAAAAGTTTTTAAAAAAAGTAAGGTTTATAAATAAAATTTATATATAAAAATATTAAATTTACTGAAGAAATAATTGAAGGAAACAAGTACCGAAATAATTGAAGGAATGACATAGATATTCGTGTGACAGACTGACAGTTGTGTAACATTCAAAGGCGCCATCTTTTCAATTAATTATTTATTGAGATTGTTCCAATCGGGGGGGCGGGGTGCCGACCATGGCGATCAATAATAATTAATTATTAAATTAAATAAACGAGCTGCTTTCCTTTTCATAGCACGTGCGATTTGACTTTGTTCTTACCATAATGTTAAACGTACAAACGTTCTCCAAACGCTGTGCAGAGGCATACTCTGACTTTTGAGGATTTAAGAATAGATAAAATAAAAATATATTATTAAATTAAAAGAAAAAAAGTTAATTATAAAATAGACTTATAAAATATTATTTAATATAAATTAAAAATTATTAAAATAAAAAATTAATAAACACAAAAAATTCTAATCTTTATCATCTCTCCCTTTATTGGATATGATTTTGAAAATCATGCGTTATTTCATACAATTATATTATTTTTATAAATTAATTTTATTATGAATTTATTTAAAATTTTATAATTAAATTATAAAATCTAAAATTTTAAAAAATTTATAAATTTAAGATTGAAAATTTCCCAAACTTTTTCATCTGCCAATATCATCACCAGCCAAGCCCATTCTATTTCAATTGTCAATTAAAAATCCTTGGTAACAATTTAATATCATAACAATTATTATTCACACTCAATGGTAAATTAGATCTCTTTTGTGATTAAGTTTAAAAAAAGATTATATAAAAGATTTTATTTGAGAGTAATGATGATTGCGATTTTAGGAATCTCTTAGTTGTAACAACGAATTTTGATTAAAATTTCAAAAATCAAACAAATAGTTACTCAATACATTCATAAGCTTAGATTATATAATTTTTTGGGTATATAGGTTTAAAAAATTGGGGGGTCATGACCCCCTTTCCCTCTTTATGAAGATCAAAGTCTTTATTTATTTATAATCCTACACTTAATATAAGCTAATCACTAATTTGTCTTATTGACTTTTAATTTTTAAGAAAATATTGAATATATTTAAGAAAGAGTGTTAGAAAGATGTGAAAAAAGGTATTGCAAGTTTGCGATTAATAAAAAGAAATATTATATTCACATTTTAGCGCTCACATTTCATGATGTGAATGAGAATAAGAAATGAGAAAATGAATTTTTGTTTTTAAAACTAAAGACTGATATGAATAAAACATTAGTATAAAAGTATAGCTATAACATTTTTCATTAATAAAACAAGTGATGCGTCAATTTCCTCGTTTGATTCATCAAAGGAAAGAAGAGAAATGAGTGGGAATAAATATACTAGCGAAACAAGAACCAAATGAAAATAATTAACTATTTATGAGATGTGTATGTTAGATTTAAGTGTGGCTATAAGGTAAATTTACAATGGTTACCTAATTAACCCGTGCTATTAAGTAAACAATTATATTTGCAACTAGATCCCTATTCACTATTTTAAAATCTATTATTAAGATATTGTATTAATTAGGTTAATATATTACTTGATTTCTCGTCCTCTGACTTTTTTTTTTGGTACAACGGAAAGAATAAAGACAAACAAAGAAAACTAAAAAGATTCTACTAGGTTAGTCTTCCAAAGCTCTCATGCTCTAGTTGTGGAATGATGTCCGGTGGAGGTGAGTGAAAAGTCTGCATCAAACATGACGTAAACCCATATTTTTTAGCCAATAAGTCAGCTACCTGATTTCCCTGTCGGTAGATAAAGTGTAATTTCACCTTCCATTGCTGATTGAGCCAACTTCTGATTTGCTCCAGAAGCCCTTCCACTTGGCCCGTTATATGCTCATGCTTGTGAAGTAGATTGATGGCTTGAAGAGAATCAGATTCTAAAATCAACTTCCGCACACCATAATCCCAAGCAATCCTTAAGCCATGAAGTAAGGCCCATAACTCAGCTTCCAAAGATGTGCAAAATTGGAGACCACCAGCAAATCCAACTAAATACTATCCTGCTGCATCTCTTAAAACCCCCCCACAAGCTGCTCTGCCAGCCCGTTGCGTGACAGCTCCATCTATATTGAATTTCAACCAATGGGGTGGAGGAGGTTCCCAGTTATGTGATTTGGAAGTCATGGCCACATTGTTGCTATGTTGAAGAATCCAAGCATGTTTTGCTGATTGAATGTTCTTGGCTTGAATCAAAATTCTCATGACAACCTCTTGTACCCTAGGATCTTTATGATCAAATATGACTTCATTACGCAGATGCCAAAGAGTATAGATTGTTACTCCAAATAACACCTCTCAATTCAGACTCTGTTCCTTACCATAATACTTTTTCATATTAGTAGCTATCCAATCAGACATTTGGGATGAAAAAAATTCCATCCAAAATTTGGGATGTAACAATTGTTTCCATATATTCTGAACTCTGCTACAGTCCCTAAGAGCATGGAGAATTGTTTCACTTTCTTGAAGACAAACTGGGCAAGCATCCACATCTATAATCCCCATCTTCTTTCTTCGATTATTTGTAAGTAACTTTCCTTTAGCACACATCCATAAAAGAGTTTTAAATCATTCTGGGAATTTAGCTTTTCAAATCAACTTCCAAAGATCCTGTTTCTGACGCTCACCATGTCCACTCAACTAAGCATAAGCTAATTGGACCGTTAGCTCTCCTGTAGGAGAAGGCTTCCAATTACAAATATCATCTCCACAAGATAGGTTCGGGGGGTTAGTACCAGCAATAAGATCACAAATCTCCTTTGGGAGTAAAGTATGAAGAAGTTGCCAATTCCAATGGCCATTAGGGTCAAGAAACTCGATGAGTTTCTTCACTTTCTCAATAGCGGACAGCGGAGATAGAGCATATCTATCTAGTGATTCTACACCAGGCAACCAGTTATCCTTCCAGAAGGTAATATCGAGACCACTGCCTATACTCCAAACAAGTCCCTTTTGCAAGTCTTACCAGCAAGAGGAAAGTCCATTCCAAAGATTTGAGGCTCCTTTCTTTTTAGAGATTTGAGGAAAAGCACTGTGGCCACATTTATATTTGGACCTCAAGACTCTACTCCACAAAGCATCCTTATTTTTAATTGAACCCCATCCAACCTTCATGAGCAAAGCCTTATTAACATTCTGTAAATTTCTTAATCCAAGTCCCTCTAAAGGCTTTGGTTGACAAACACTGTCCCAGTTCACCAAATGAATCTTATTTTTCCTAGATGAGGATCCCCAAAGAAAATTTCTGCAATGTTTTTCAATTTCTTGACATGTTCCAGCTGGCAACATTGAAGAATGCATGGGATACAAAGGTATTTGCTCCAAAACCAATTTAGTAAGAACTAACCTGCCTGCCATAGATAAATGCTTTGCTTTCCAATGGGATAATCGAGCAACCACTTTTTCAACCACATGAGCATAAGTTCTTTTAGTCACCTTTATATGATGTAAAGGTCTCATCCTCTGACTTGATTCAGTGAAAAACTACCTTTCTAAGAAATAGTGGAAGACAGACTTTACTAAGCGTAATTTGCAGTGCTAAAGATATATGCATGAACATTTGATTATTAGTGTTCTAATATATATATATATATATTTGGATTCTATTGAGGTATTTTTACATCTTTAAAATTATAAAATCAATTTTTATTTATAAAATCGCACTTATCATTGATCTTAAATATTTATATTTGAAAAGATTTAAATCTACATTTGTTATATTACACTTTTTCTAAAAATTCAAAAGTGGCTTGATCAATTAAGACCATCCTAAAAGTTAGTGTTCTAATATCTATACAAGATGATTGTATAGTTTTTATTATTTGTCTTACAATTGAGCGCTTTGTCGATTTTTCCTTCTAGACTTTAGCATTATGAGGTGTAAATGAGAGAAAATTAATGGAGTTTAGGTGCGTGATGGTTTAGTTAAAGAAAGTTTCTTGGGGAAGAGTTGAAATGTCAAATGAGGAACCACTTCTCTTAACTTGTGTGACTATTTTACTCAAGAACCGTAGGTTACATGGTTAAGACATTCATCCTTCTCTTATAGAAATAATCTAGGTTTATTCTTGTTACCAACTAAGTTTGAGATGAGCAATCCACTAGAGATAAGAGTACTCCTAATTAATTAAGGTATTTTTCTTATCTTTAGTAAGTGGGATGCAAGAAAGTAGAATCATGATGTCATGCTTGACATCATTCCCCAAAGGTTTGGCATATAAAGAATTGTTGTTTTTATGTGTACCAATAATACAATATTTATATATTTTTAAATAAAATTTAATTTTTATTAGTTCATTGTAACCAAAAATGTTTAGTGACAAGTTTTTATATATTTACGAAATATGAAAATATAGTTTCTATATATTTACAAAATATGAAAATATTGTACAATTTGTATACATATAAATAATAATTTATCAATTAATAAAGTTTAAAATAGTTAATAAATAATTAAAATTTTTAAATATATTATTTTAGATTTGATTTAAATTATGTGTATAAAAAATAATTTATTAGAAAAGATAAAATCTATTGTTTTTTATATACTTTAAAAAAATTAATTTTTAATTTTTAATTAAAAGATCTTAAATTTAAAAAAGAAGTAGCAATTTATCGAATACAAAAGATGCCTCAACCCAAGAGTAAATTCAAATTTGTCCTGTTAGCCGGCGTTGGGCATAAACAAGTATGTCTCACATGTTCATATCTTTCTTCCTTTTTCTATATATATATATATATATATATATATATATATATATTTGTTTTAGGTAAGGTATGTCAATCTCTTAATTACTTGTTGATGTGGAATAACATATTTTCTCCCCACAACAACAGCAATTGTCTCAATTACGGTGCTTTTAATCAATGTAAATATAAACTAAAATTCAAGAAAAATCATACACTACATAATTTCATAAGTTATATTTTTATAAATTATTATTTATCTATTTATATTTTATAACAATTTATAATTTTAGTGCTTATATATTAGTATCGAGAATTTTACATGTTTTAGATTTAAAATTAATATGTGCTGATTATTTATTTTATACTTAAAAGTTTTTCTTTTTTTTTGGTTAATATACTTAAAAGTTTTTCTGAATGACTGTAATTGAGTATATATATATATATTGTTTTTGCAAATTTCAATATGTCATCATTGTCTCTTCCACGGGTGATGCCATCTAAATAATTATATATGCAACTACTTAATCTGTAGGCTAGTTTCAGACCTTCTGGCAGCAGACACCCATCAACTGGTACGTCCAGATGTATACTTCAATATGGAGAAAAAAGATGTACTTGACCGATACATAGAAGAGGCAAAATATAAGTTCAGAAAAAAGTTAAAACCATTAAATGTTGTTTAAAAAATTTTATAAAATATAATAAATTTAATAATTTAAAATTTTTAAAATTAAAATTTTGTGACTGAATCTTATATTAGTTTAACAAGTAATTGTCGAATGATAATTAAATTTAAGAAGATCTACTATCTAACAAGTCTATTTCTTTCTTGGATTGAGTACTTTTCTTGAACCTAAATTTTAGTATTGATACTGTTATTAAGAGTTTGTGTAATATAAAAAAGGACTACTTAATGTTAAGAAGAAAGTCTAAGTTTAGAGTGAAACCATCCAAAGGTGAGGACCCTAATGTCAAAACGCGTCTGGAGTAAAGCTGTATAAAAGAAAAATAGTTGCTTGATGTTGAAAAGAAATACAGAGTGAAACCATTCAAAAAGGAAACAAGACTGTTTGATACAAGATAAAGTCAAGAATAAAATTGTTTAAATTAAAAAAAAGAATTACTTGATATTTGATAAGATCCAAAGTTCCTCTTCAACTTGAGTCCTTACAGTGACATTCAATTTATAATAAGCAAATGATAACTTAATATATCATTTTCATGTACTAATTATCCACAAAAGAAAGCAATTAAAAGTCACTGATAAGAACTTGAGACTTTTGCCATATTAAAGGCACTAAAAGATCACCCACAAGCATTAGCTTTTTTTCTTTTTTTCTGGTGATGGACATAAGCATTAGCTTTCATTTTGAATATTATATACTGTGATGCTGACCTTAAACAACCATTAACAAAACCAAATAAACTACCCTATGATGTAAAGGACAATGTTAATCCAAGTAAACAATTCTAGATTAGGGTTTGATGACTCACTCCCACAATTAGACAACATTATTAGCCTTTGGAAATAATTGGCCCCAATGTAAAAAGCCGCATATAGTTACAAGCATGTGATGAAAACAAGATTAAGATGTTGTTTTACGAACAAGCTTAATAAATAGTTGACAATGTTGACTTTGCATCATGACTGATGTTTAGAAAATTCGAGAGGGCACACTTTGCATTTAGTGCCAGATACAGCTCTCTATTGATACATTGATCAATAATTAATGGTCACGTAAAGACTGCTGTAGCTTTTTCTTTGATTAAAAAAATGACAAATTGTTTTATGTGTAATTAAAGTCTTAAATTTAAATTTAAAATTAAAAAAATTTAAAACAGTATAACTTCATACTAAGTATTTATTTTATTTTTAGTAATATAAGACTTTATATAATAGAATAGAGTGAGAATAGAAAAAAGAGATTCGAATTTATACAATAACAATTTCTGACAACGCAATATGTTAGAACTCAAAGATATTTGAGACTAGAGAATGATGAAACTGAACTCTTTTTATTATTGAAAAGAACAACCACAAGAATACATTTATACACCTTCAACTATGAACAAAATTACCTTGCTATCCTTACTGAGCTAACAGACTAAAACCACTTGTTAACAGCACCATTAACGGACTAATGACAATAACGAACTTATAACAGAGAACAACACTAACTGATATAACACTAACTGATCTCTAACATCCCCCCTCAAGATCAGGGATATCACTTGAAAGAGGAATGACCCTGAGCTTGTTTCTAAGTTGAGTAAATCTAGAATTTGAGATTGCTTTGGTTAGAAGATCTGCTATCTGATCAAGAGATGAGACATGATGAACTTCAACCTCCTTGTTATTCACTTTCTCTCGAACAAAGTAAAGATCCAACTCAATATGTTTCGTTTTTGAATGAAGAACCGGATTTGCTAAGAAGTGGACTGTGCTTAGATTGTCACAGTATATTTTAGGAATATTATTTAGTAGAATGTTGAGCTCTTTTAGCATAGACTGTATCCAGGCTAATTCTGCCACTGTGCTTGCCAAGCTTCTGTACTAGACCTAGAAATGGTTGCTTGCTTTTTGGAAGACCAATATATCAGATTAGACCCAAGGTACACACAAAACCCTGAAGTACTTCATCTATCATCAATATCTGAGGCCCAATCAGCATCACAAAATGCAATTAGATCCATTGAAGATGATTTCTGAAAAAGTAAGGCATGATGTATGGTGCCTGCAAGATATCTTAATATTCTTTTGACTAATTTCCAGTGAGCAATTGTAGGGCAATCATAAATTAGCAGGCTTTATTGACACTATAGGACAATTCTGGTCTGGTAACTGTAATACATTGTAATGCTCCCACAAGGGATCTATAGGCAGCTTGATCTAGTATAGGAGAGCCTGAATTTGTAGATATTTTTGGTGATGAGGCCATGGGAGTAGGCATGGAGTTGGCTTCTTGCATCCTAGCCTTAGTGAGAAGGTCTTTAATAAACTTAAACTGAGATAGGTATAATGCACCAGTAGAGCTATAGGTTGCCTCAATGCCTAAAAAATAATTGAGCTTACCAAGGTCTTTTAACATGAATTTGGCATTCAATTGTTTGATCAAGTCATGAATCAGAGGTGGTGAAGATCCAGTGATCAGAATGTCATCCACATACACTAGAACATAAAGAGAATGATAAGGAGTAATTTGAAAAAATAGGGAAGAATCACATTTTTCTTTGTTGAAGCCGAGACCAAGCAAAGTATCTGAGAGTTTTTGAAACCATACACAAGGGGCTTGTTTTAGTCCATAAAGGGCCTTGTGAAGTTTGCAAACTTGAGCTTTGTTAGCTAATTCATAGCCAGGAGGTTGAACCATGTATACATCTTCATGCAAATCACCATTTAGGAAGGCACTATTGACATCTATTTGATGTAAACTCCAACCTTTTGATAAAGCCAAGGTGAGAAGAACTCGTATTGTTACTAGTTTTACCACAGGACTAAAGATTTCATGAAAATCAACCCCTACCTCCTGATTATATCCCTTTGTAATTAATCTTGCCTTATACGTATTGATTGTGCCGTCCAGATTTTCTTTTACTTTGGATACCCATTTGTAGCCTATTGGTCTTTTATTGTGGGGTAAAGTTTCTAAACTCCATCTTTTATTTTTCATGAGTGCTACATATTCAAGATCCATGGCTTACTTTCACTTTGGTATGCTAAAAGCTTCTGTAACAGTTTAAGGTTCTCTTAAAACAATAAGCACTTTTGGCTTGAACACTCCTGCCTTGCTGCGGGTCACCATCGGATGAATGTTTAGAGTTGGCTGTTAAGCAACTTCAGAACCTGAGGATGAACTTGAAACATGTTGCAAAGAATCCATAATAGTGGTATTGTTAGTAGATGCACTTAAGTTGTTTGTTTGATCATTAAATTCATTGGTATTCTAAGAAAATCTTACAGTAGATAATTCTGAAGAGATCAAAACAAGAGGTATGGCAGAAGGTTGAGTAGTAGAGCATGAGGTGGTAGAGGTGAATGATGACTGTGGGGAACCATTAGGACTTTTGTATGGAAATGTATCTTCATCAAATATAACATCTCTTAATATTATTAGTTTCCTATTTGGATGAAGGCATTTATATCCTTTGTGTGCTGAACTATAACCAAGGAAGGTACATTGAACAGATTTGAATTGAAACTTGGGATTGTTATAGGGTCTTAGGTTAGGATAGATAGTACACCCAAAAGTTTTGAGAAAAGAATAGTCTGGCTTGATGCTGTATAGGAGTTGGAAAGGATTGGAACCATTTAAAATTGGAGAGGGCAACCTGTTAATGAGTTAAACATCAATGCTAAATGCCTCAGCCCAAAAGGAGCTGGGTAAAGATGACTGATAAAGTAAGGCTAGTCCAATTTCAACTATGTGCCTATGTTTTCTTTTTGCAATTCCATTATGCTCATGTGTATAAGGACAAGAAATACGGTGAATGATCCCTTGGTTTGTTAGGTAATCAATGAAAGCTCTGATACCATATTAGAACTCAAAGATATCTGAGACTAGAGAATGATGAAACTGAACTCTTTTTATTATTGAAAAGAACAATCACAAGAATATATTTATACACCTTCAGCTATGAACAAAATTACCCTGCTATCCTTACTGAGCTAACAAACTAAAACCACCTGTTAACAGCACTATTAACGGACTAATGACAGTAACAAACTTATAACAGATTATAACAGATAACAACATTAGCTGATATAACACTAGCTGATCTCTAACACAATATACTAAAAAGCCAAAGGTTCTTAACAGTATCTTTATTTATTTAGGGTGATAATCAGGTTTACTATTGGGACACCAATAAAAGGTTAGGAGGTAGCTGCGATCATGGAATGTGGTGGCAGTGTGCAGAGAGAGGATATTCAGTTTTGTCTTTGGCTCATTGCCAAAGGTTGAAGGTGATCATGGCACACATGCAATTTTTCTGTTTGATTTAAAGCAGTATACTATGATATATATATATATATATATATATATATATATTCCATTCAAACAATTGTTTTTTTTTTTTTTGTTATGAAGTTCTATTATTCTAACCATCTGTATTATTATTAAATATTTACTTAAAATAATATAAATTATAAAAATATGAATATATTAGGATGTTGAAGTTGTAGGCTAACTGCATTGAGAGTTGGGCAATATTTTTGAAAATAAAATAAAAATTTAGAAAGGTGATAGATTGTTCCACCACTAAAAGGGGATGTACCTCAATTAGCGGAAACCTGCTAACAACTTAGTTTAGGAGCTAACTTTATTGAATAGTTGACAATTTAATTGCTTTTATATAATGGTTGAAACTTCATCATATCACTAATATTAATGAGTTGGCACCATAGTCCAATATTCCTTAATTAAAATATTTGTTTTTTTTCCCGAAACCTTTAGGACATAAGGCGTTGAATTTCCTTAACTTTATTCAATCTGCACTTTAATATACCTAGGGTCTTGTCTATATAATGTGGTAATTGATGAGACTTCTTCACCAGCCATCTATTCCAATTGATTTATGAAAAAATTACTTCTCGCACACCAAAAAAATAAAATTTGCTAGAACAAACATTTAAAAAAGTTTGTAAGTTTTTTTTTTTATTAGGGCATCCACGTCTTTAATTATGGGTCATTTTGACTCTTTTTAATTTTATGTATTTAAATAAAAATTTAAATTCTTTAAATTTAATGCAAGTTAAACTCATGTAAGATTTTTCACATAAAATTTATATAGAAAATCCTACCACTGATGGATGCAATAAATTCATAACCTATCATAATTGTTTTAACTGAGATTTGCTTGACTAGTCTTTTTACTAAGTATTATGTTAAATTATGCTGAAAAGACAATTAATCTTGCTCTTCTAAAAGACATTTTAATTTATGAAATTGAGGAAAATTTGCACAAAATGAAAGTGGACTTCAAGAATTACTTCAGTTGTCCATTGAATTTGAATCAGTTCTTTAAATAGAAAATTTATTTTTATTATATTATTTTTATAAATTATTCACATTAGATCAGTTAAAGTTTATAATTTAATAAAATTTAATAATTTAAATTTCATTAAATGAGAAGCATATAAAAAAAATATCAAAATAAAAAGAGTGTCCTTTATAAGTTTGTGGGTCATATACAATAGATACAAGCATAAAGACAAACCTCTTTGCCTTAAATTTGGGTGCATTTATCATCCCCAAACCATATATAATCAATAATGTTGCTAGCTAGCTACAATCTTTGTGGCCCATCCAATTTTTAATCTATATGTAATCTGGGTAAACTTGGTGGCTTAATATATAAACGTGCATTTTGTGAAACAAGTAACTCCTATGATGTAATGACAACATGTACAATTACCAAAATACCCATAGGAGAGATTCTTTGGCATGTGATTTACAATGCAAGCAATGGCCCCCAGCAGCAATACCGTTGAGAGTTAATCATCATCTCAGAGATTTCAAAGAGTCCACTTGAGATTTTCCACGAGGTCCCCTCAATCTAATGAAGAGCCTGTATTCATCGAAGGTCATAGCTGGATAGAGTGGAGGCCCGTCTGGTGTTACCAGCTCCTTTGCTGGCTCTATGGGTCTGTCACCCTTGGGGTTGTAGAAGAAGGCCAGCGAAACTCTCTCTTTATCTGCATTCACAATCACTCTGTGCTCCACACTCTTGTACATTGCATTGCTTAGAACCTTATCAAACACAAACAATAAATAAATAAGAAAAATATATATAGAGGCTTGTGACTTTCACATCAAAAACCTACCAATGATTTCCAATCTTGAATTTCAATAGCAAGTAAAACTGTCATGCCAACTTTCATTGGAGGCAAAGGTCTCTGTCAATACCTATTTTGAGGAATAGAATTTTACCAAACCCTTATTTTAAAGAAATTGAATTATTAAATTTATTAAATTTTAAAAATTAAACTATAAAATTCACTTAAACTAACTATAATCATCTGTTTTGTAAGAGTTAAGTATTTCTATATTACATGAGAGTACCTTAACTCTTATTAACGTGGGGTTTTATGGGGCATGATATAGTGGGACTTTGGATCATTGTCAAATAAGCAAATCACATGTACTAGTCAATATTGCATATGATTGTTATAATTGATCTTGAAGGAAGGTGCATAATTGGCCAGTAATCTAAGTTGCTGTACTACAGACTACAGGGGACAAAATTTCAGAGTCACAACAGTTGAGAAAGGTAAAGCACAAATGAACTTAAATAAGAATATTTTTATTCAAAACTGTCATGCAAAGACCTTATCCCTAACCCTATGGGCAATTCTTTATCCATTTTATGTTGTGGGGCCTGATTTTTCAATACTAAAAAATTGCATACTTTATATTAATATCTCTTTCAACTGAACAATCAAACCCCTCTGAATTCCACGTACCCTCATACGTTGAACTATTCTCAAATATCAACAATATACTTATATTGAAAACAATCCTGCTTATATAAACCCCATATGAAGAAGGGCAAAAAATAATCTCATAAAAATAGAAGTCTCATTAAGTAGTTTATTAAACTGTTACTTAAAACAATAAAAGTAATTAATTTGTTAGATTTTACATTTGAAATTTTAATTAATTTAATTTTAAATAAATATTTAATAAGATTTAATTTATAAAAAATGAGGAATGAATTCCATGTGGATACTCCTCCGCACCCTGTGTGACCGATTCATGTATCGTAAATCATAGCCAAAAGATTGTCATACACAGAGAATATAGAGGGAGCTTATTGACCTGAATTTGGTCACCGATATTGACAATGAAGGCATGGCGAGCTGGCTTCACGGTAATCCAGTTGTCTGATTTCCGGACCTGAAGGCCCGCAACTTGGTCATCTGGAAGCAAGAGAGTCAAGCCACCAGGGTCTGAGTGCGATGATAGACCAAGTGCCAGCTCTGGCTTTGGACATTTGGGGTAGAAATTCACTCTTAGGCACGCCCCAATGCCTTGTCCCCCAAAAGCATTTTGAAGATAATCCTCTTGCAATCCAAGGTTTATGGACAGAATCTTCATCAACCTCCCTCCTAGCTTCACCAGTTCTGTACCATACTCATCAAACACTTCCCTGCAACCAAATTTCTGCTTCTTTGAATACATAACAACAATTTAGCCAATCTATTTCCATCAACTAATTGCTTAGCACATTTCACGCACAACGTATGTCTCTATATGTTGTTGATGTTAGTCGAAGTCCATGGGAGGAAGTTTTACCATAATAATTACCTTACACAGCCCAACAAAATAGTCTATTGCACAATAGCTTATAGATTTAGACCACTGGGAAGTTATACTGAATTCGATTATTTACCTGCAAGAGGGAGGCAGAGCAGGCCATTTGTTATAGTCCTTCAAAGACAAGGGAAGGTAGTGAAGGTAATAATAGTCACTCCAATCAAGGATAGCACCCTTCTCAATTCCAAGCCTGCTACCATACCCTTCATAAGTCTTCGGGGAGTTTGCATACTGCTGCTTCACCTCCATGGGCAAATGAAAGAATTGACGCCAAGTCTCTCTAGCCCTGTCCATCAAATCAGGGCGGACCCCGTGGTTCACTACTTGGAAGAATCCCCAGTCATTGCAGGCCTCGGAGATTTGTTGAAGCGTGCTGGCTCGAGCGTCTGGGTCACCCTGTAGACCTGCAAGGTCGATGATGGGGATGTTGGCATGATCAGGAGCAGCAGAGGTTATGGAGGGCCTGTCACTTGGGGGCTTAATATACCTATCAGGGATTGAATCTATGCAGCTTTCGGACAAGGACTGGACGCGGACTATAGGCTCAGGCCAATCTTGTGGGCTATTGAACATTGCTGGTTTGTTAGCAGGCTTAATTTCCTAGCAGCTTCCGAGGTCGATACGATTCATGTGTCACCAGAGATCAATACGATGAAACATGTTAGTTTGATTATATTCAAATACTTTCGGGATTTGTGTGTCAGAGAGAGAAAGAGGTGGGTGCGTGGAGGATGAAATGGAGGGGAGATTAAATGGGGGAGCAGGAGTTGCCAGTGGTGGCCCCGGTGGTGTGGGGCTTAAATGAACGTGAATAAAACGTGGATTTATGAGGGGGTTTTAAATATATAGGTGCGAAAGCTAGGCAAGTTAGCTCCAAAAGAGAGAAGAGACAAATTTGGTGGGGACTGTTTTAAAAGGTTGGGCAGGGGATGATGCCTTTTGTGAAGGTGACAGGAAAGAATATTTAAAAATATATTAATATAGAATTAAATTATTTTTATAATTTTATTTTTATTTAATTTTTATAATATAAAAATTAAATTATTAAATCTAACATAACATAGTAAATGATTTATGTGTAAAACAAGTAATGGAATCACTTTTTCCTTCTAATATATGTGCCATAAAATTAACAAAAATATTAACGAAGTGGTAGCACAATGAAGAAGTAAAAATATATTTAAAAAAAAATCTTCAACAAAGTAACAACGATGAATCTGGCCATACTTTGCTTGTTATAACCCAGGCGTGGAGTTGAATGGAAAATTGGAAAGGTATGGGCCTCCTATTCCGGCGCCGTGCACAACTTTTTGGATTTTTCTTGGTTTTTGGGACCTCAGTGTATGATTTCTATGGCTGCAAATTTATGAGGACACTACTCGTATAACCAGATGTTGTGGTTGAGCAGTAAACACACAGCTTGTCCTTCCCACAGTTAGGAAAGAGTCCATCCCAAGATCTCTATATTTGTTGAAAACTGAAAAGTATCTTGATTTGGGTTCTTGTTTGGTACCTCAATGTATATTTTCTATACCTCCAATGTTTGATTACAATTGTTAAAACGAGTTAGCTTAGATTGGTTCGGTTAGTCTAATTTGATCCTCGATCAATGTTATTCAGTTCAAAAAAGTCTGAATTTATTGGAGGCAAAAAAATATGGACCTAGCTAGCTTTAACCTAAGGCTACAAGTTAAATACTTGGTCCTAAATCTAAAACAAATATTAATTTATTTGTTATTCTCATTATTAATAAATAAATAACTAATAAAATAATTTAATTATTAATAAAATATACATTTTTATGCTACAAAGTCGTGTTAAAACATCAATATAAGTTGATTTGAATAAAAAAAATTTATTCATCTTAAATAAATTTAATTCACTTATCTTTCTAAACAAAGAATATTTTAGATTAATTAAAAAAATCACATTAAAACTTATATTAATTATATACTTAAAATTTTTTTAACATATAATTGATTAAGAGTAATTTAATAAAAATTTAAAAATAAAAATTATGTGTTTTATCTAAGTTTTTTAAAAAAAAAAGATCATCTTTTCAAGTCAAAATTTTTAAATATAACTTTTAAATTCTTTTACCTTAATTTCGGACTGACTTAACAGAACTAAGTCAAAATTGACAGCCATAGGTTTGGTATCTCAATGTACAGTTTCCGTACCAGCAAAGTTATAAGGCAACGAACATGTAACCAACCGAAATTCTGTAGTTGAGTGGCGAACGAGCTGGTCCCAAGATGTTTGAAATGAAACGTAGTTTCATTTACTCAATAAACAGGTCACGACTCTAACCCAATAACAGGGAGTGGAAGGCTCAGATGAGGAGGACCTGATTAAGATGACCCCATGAAAGAATGAAGATGCCATAAATACTGCACTTATGACATGGCAGAAGAAAGGCATGGGAAATACATGAGCCATGGTGGTCCAACTTTTCTGCCATTGCACGCAGAGTTGAGGGCATGGCACGGTGGGTTCTTGGATTAAAAAATAGACTAGAGTGATGTTGAACTTATAAAATTATTTTTATATTTTTATTTAAAAATATTAAAATTTTATAATAAAGTAATCAAAGATTTAATTATTGACACGTTCTTATTTATCAATAGTTGAGTTAAATTTATTCACAGTTTATGTTTAAAGAATTTTTATACAAAAAATGTGTTAAAATTATAAAATTATTTATTTATTTTCATTTAAAAATTTAGATTTTAAGATAGATAGATAGATAGATAGTTAATCCTTAACAGTAACATCTTGTGAAAAACCCTACAAGCATAGGGTCGTTGATAGTATCTAGTAAGGCTGGTTGCATTGGATTTAAAATTTAAGCGTAATGTAAGTTTAAAATAAATCTTGATTAATTACATTGTGCCTATTTGCATCATCCCAAAATTAATTCTTATTAAAAAAGTGGATATGTGTCTCATTATTTTTTATAAAAATATTCTTATTATTTTTTTATCAAGCAAATCTATATATTATATATTTTTTAATAATTTTATTTAAAATAAATTTTACTTAAACTTAACTCAACTAGACACATTTCTTTCTCTTAAATATAAATATTCGCAACTGAATCAAGCTATACCTTTAGACTTTAGTGTAGTTAATTTATTTTCTTACAGTTTTGTTTCTAATCGATTTTAGGCAATTTACAAATACCAAACTACTTAGGGTCAAAATTTTAATAATCTGTCGGTGATAACTTAGTGCTTCCTTTGTTTTTTTTTTTTTTTTTCTTGAATATTAAAAGTTAGGTAAAGAAGTTTAATTCTTCAGGTTGAGTCGCGTAAAAAAAAAAATCTTTTTTAAAGTGGTATTTTTAGTAAAATTTATATTTGTAATTAACTTTTAAAATTATAAGCTGCTTACCATTTATTTCAATAATTTTAAATTTCTGCGTCTTTTTCTAGGCCATGCTTCATGCTTCTTTTCTAAATTCAACAACGAGAAATAGTCTACGCCCTTTAGTCTTGGCACTGTGTGTCTTGATGGGAGAAATTTCTCAGTTAGTGAAACTAGACTATGCATGTTAACATCTTAAGTCCGTTCGCATTTGATGAGCCTCGAGCTTGGTTTGGATAATCACGGCCCAGCCATTAAGTTTGATCTATAATTCTTGAAAGGCGGCTTGATCCGCGAAAGTTCCTTTTGAGTTGATGTGGGCTTTGAAGCAAAATATGTTATGGGAAGGTATATAGCCCAAGGAAGTGAAAGGTTCTCCAACCATGCACAACTAAATCTCAAGTGATCATAAAAGAGAGATTGGATAGATCGTTGATACTTTTGACAGTCTTTTTATTTTTATATAATTTTATTCTATAAATTTAAATTATTATATTTATTTAATTATATATATATATATTTAACTAATCTAACCATTTTTATATCATAAATAAATACTTTGTTCCAACATGTAGTTCAGAAAAATTTTTCTGTCCTTTTAAATTTGATGCTTATTGACATATTTAATAGAAGAGTTTTACAATATTAATTTATAGTTTTCACATAATTTTTATTTTAATAAAAGATAGAAAAAGTAAAAGTAGTTTACCAATAAAATTTGATTTCTTTAATATAAAGTTGTGTGTAAATTATAAAAAATTAAGTATAAAAATATAACTTTTATCTAAAAATTAAGTATTTTATTTTATTTTTATAACTCAAAATTGATTGAGTTTTCAACCGGTCATCAAATTATCTTTGGCGAGTGCAAATCAGGCACGAATTATTTCTGAATACGAAGAAAATCATTTTCATTTTAAGATGTTTTTTGAAACACTTATTATTATAAGTAAATGCCAAGAAATTAATTATTTTTTAAGTTTTATAATTTCAAACTATTGGGTGAAAATTTAATAATAATTTTATGTTATATTTTTTTAATATGTTTTTTTATGCAAAATTTTTTTTAAACATAAAGTATATATAATTTTAATTTTAAATAATAATAAAAATTAAAATTTTAATATTATGTCACAAAGTTAATTATTCTAAAATTTTAAAGTATTGGATAGAAATTTAAAAATAATTTTATATTATATTTTACCTTTATAATAATAAAAGAGGGTCTAAATAGGATAAGAAAAAGATGGAGTGACGTGAAATTTAAAATTTTTAATTTAAATATTTTTAAATTTAATAAATAAAATTTATTATTATTATTTTTTCTTTTTTTTTTTTCCATTTTTAAGATTCTTTATGTTTATGACAGAGGATTCTAATCTGACTGAAGTGGGGTGACGTCCCTCCGGTGGGGACTCAGAACTGTAATGGTATAGGAGAATAAATTTCGAGATTTGAAATCCTTCCTTCGTGATTAACAACTGACCAATACGACACCATCCAATTGATAAAACCAATATTTTCTTTAAAAAAAAAAAACCCCGTCCAACTAAGCCATCAATAACTTGGTGATGACGATGAAAGATGACTGTGAGAAATAAACAAAGTAATCACCAATACTGCATTTGCAGCAGAGGAAGAAAAGGCCATGTAGAGGGCAGATCGATGTCACCCACGAAAGTAACGTTGCACTCGTGTACACCTCATTATACCTCAATATCTACTGAACCAGAAACACCTTCTTTCTGACTTCATCGGAACCAAACCCAGCAACTCTACTAAATTTGACCAAATGAACTAAAACTGGGGAGTTGGAAGCCATAGGAATGGGAGGCTTTATTACAGTGAAACCCATTCCTGACTACGTCAAAAGTTTGTGGTTTTCTTTGAGGACGAGGTTTTCAAGCAATAGTGGAAGGCTGACTCAGGCACTCTGCATTATCAATGCTCTGACCTGTCCCCCAGTTTGGACCACCCACTCACTCATTATTTACTCACATTATTGAAACAGCCAAATAGATAGGGAAAGACAACGCGCATATAAACTATGACTGCCTTTGACCACCATTCCTTTCCCGCCTGCCCCTTGCTTTAAAAGAATGCCATTTTTTAACCCTGAGAGGAAAATTATTTTGAAATTAATGTATTAATAATTTTTTTCATAATAAAAATCTTTTTTAGAATTTAAATCTCTACACATTGCAACTAAAATTCTTTGCAAATTTTTTATTAGACTAACACTTTATTAATTGAAAAAATGTCATCTAATCTTGTTTAATGTTCCAGAAATACTGTATCCTCATAAAACAAATACAAAGGATTTAAATTTGTTAAATTTTATAATTTAATATAAGATTTATTAAATTTAATAATTTAAATTTTTTAAATAAAATTTTTATGAAATTTAATTTATGGAAACAAATAAATTGTTTAATCTTTTTTATAACGATGAATTAGAAAACTTTGTTTAGTTACTTAATCAATTGGGCATACGTTACATTAAGTGTTTGACTCTTTTTCTATAAGTGGTATATTCTAAAAAAATAATTGAGTCATACTCAATCTATCTTCAAAAAAATCAATTGAACAATTACTCAGGGGTAAGAAGTAGTGATTTGGGTTAATTCATCTAACAATGTTGCTCTAAAGAGACTCTACAAAAAAAAAAAAACGGTATAAAAGGAATTTCATCAATAAAGTGATAACATATACAATTTTAACATACTCATCCTAGCTAGACATAGAAGCGGGGTTACTGTATTTTAATTTGTACAGTAAATCTTTGGGGAATGAGTATTTAATTTGATAAATGAGATTCAAAATTAAAGAGAAACCATCGAAGTGTGTGAGGAAAGTGTTGAGAAAAAGATTTTAAGAGTGAGAAAAGAAATAAGATTATAAGAGATTATACAAAGTTTATATAATTTAAATATATATATATATAAATATAAATATTAAGCACCCAAATTAAAAATGTCAGAGCTTATTAGGACAAATTAATTGTATTGCTTACAAAAAAAAGTAATTGTATCATAAATCTAATGCACATAAGAACATTCTAAAAGAAGGGTCAATGGCTACATAATGCAAATTAAATGAAAGATTGTATGTACCTTTTATATAATGTGAATAAAAGCATTTATTTTTCATGGACTTGTACAATTATTTCTATATATAGAAGGTAACCCGCTGAATTTTCAAGACACATGCAAAATTATAAATGTTTGTGTAAAACTATAAGTGTTTTATTGAGGCTTTGAGTATGAAGTTGTATTTATAGAAAATAATTTATTATTAAAAAAATTAATTTATTATTTAAAAGATAAGAAATATTTATGAAAAAATTTAAACAAAATTATAATTGTTAAATATATATAATGGATAAATAAAATATACCATATTGATTAATTATAAAATTTGTTCAAGGCAACAGTCTTAT
This sequence comes from Dicorynia guianensis, assembly GCA_037013595.1. Lineage (NCBI taxonomy): Eukaryota > Viridiplantae > Streptophyta > Magnoliopsida > Fabales > Fabaceae > Dicorynia > Dicorynia guianensis. The sequence goes on along the minus strand of JASUAB010000002.1, from coordinate 12,540,438 downwards.
TTGAAAATGGTAACTCAATTAAATCAATGGTCAACATGGCATCTCTTCTGCAAGGATGCAAGGGGTTTAGAGGGTCTCTGATTTTTTTTAAGTGATTTTTAAATATTTTTATAATTTAATATATATATTTTTAATTTTATAACTATCTTGTTCTTATTTTTCTCAAACTTTCCAACAATCCATATCCTATATCCCTATTGGGATTTTGGTAAGCAAAAGCAATCGCGCATGGGGCACTTTCGTCAGATCAAGATTCGCCATCGCCGTCGCCATCGCACCTGAAGCACGAGTGCGCAACCCAATAACGCGGTTAGATAGATAACGCGGAAGTGCTCAAGGGGAAGAGAGAGAGAGAGAGAGAGAGAGAGAGAGAGAGAGAGAGAGAGAGGGGGGGGGGTCCATGTGAATTTGAATTGAATTTGAGTTTCATTTAGCAAGAGAGACCCGAATTATTGGTTTATTTATTTTGTTATATTAAATTTAACAAAACCACTGATGAAAAGAGTGTGGTCCTAAGGCTTTGAATAATTGACTTTGACCCGAGAGAAGGAGCGACGAAGAAAAGTCACGCTTTCCTTCCTTCTTCCCTGGTTGGCTTTGATCCAAGAGGGAATAAAAGGGCTGCGCCTCTCTTACATCTTCCTCACTTTCTCAATCGAGGTCTTCTCGATTATCTGCAACCCAAGCCGCATAAAAAAGGGACACTCCCAGTAATACTCTTAGTACTCGCAGGTATGTTGCTCTCAACTCTCGAGGAAGTTCTAGTTTTTGATGACTTTGGTTAGCGCGTTAAGCTTAAATTTTGGCGTTCGGTTTTGATCTGGGATGATGTTGGTAAGCTTTTAGAAGAATTTCTTTTGATGGGTATGAAAAATAAGATTTCTGGGTCTGATTCTTTGTGGATCAAGGTTTGATATTTTGATTTGGATTTTACTTGTGGTTGTGGTTTTTGTTTGCTTGGTCGTTTTTTCTCAGCTTCGTCCTTTTTGAGATATTCTTAGAAAGTATGGCTTGGAAGACCGAGTTGTTGGCTAGGTTACAATAGCTGATTCTTTCAAGGATTTATATGGCTTTTATACTTTTTATTGGAATTTGTTTTATGGGTTTTGTCTCTGTTGGTTCGGTCAGAATTTTGTTCAAGATTAGCCCAAGAAGTTGCTATAATACCTACTATGGGGTTGTTTCTTGGGAGTGGCTCCTCAGAGATTTGAAACCCTGGGTTCTTTTAGATGTCGCTGGGACGTCGTGTTTCAAAGCCTTAATTTGGCTGTTCAATTATATGAAATAAAGGTTTTGAATTGATGAGCTTATTGAGTTTATTGTGTCCAATTGTGCAGGATTTTGGCATGTGCAGTGGTTCAAAAAGTAAACTTTCTCCCTCAAACTCCATCATGGATAGTGAGGTTCAGAAGCAGTATCATGAGAACCTTGGTAATTTCTCAGTTTTGCTTGAATTGTCTGCATCCGATGATCTCGAAGCTTTCCGAAGGGAGGTGGAAGAGAAGGGACATGATGTCAGCGAGGCAAGCTTGTGGTATGGTAGAAGAATTGGATCAAAGAAGATGGCATCAGAAAAGAGGACGCCTCTCATGATTGCTTCTCTATTTGGAAGCACTAAGGTGTTAAAGTATATTGTTGACACTGGCATGGTTGATGTCAACAGGGCCTGTGGTTCTGATAGGGCCACTGCTCTCCATTGTGCTGTTGCTGGTGCCTCTGAATCCTCGCTTGAGATTGTTAAGCTCTTACTTGATGCTCATGCAGATGCTGATTGCCTCGATGCCAGTGGAAATAAGCCTGTTAATTTGATTGCTCCTGCCTATGATTCCCTGTCCAATGCACGAAGGAAGGCCATGGACCTGTTGCTGAGAGGTGGGGAAGTAGATCAAATCATCAACTCAGAGTTGGAGCAACAGAAGATTACTTTGCCTTCTTTATCATCAAAAGAAGTAGTAGAGAAGAAAGAAAAAGAAGGAACAGAGAAGAGGGAATATCCTGTTGATGTGTCATTGCCCGATATTAACAATGGTGTTTATGGCACGGATGAGTTTAGGATGTACAGTTTTAAGGTGAAGCCGTGCTCAAGGGCTTATTCCCATGACTGGACTGAGTGTCCATTTGTTCATCCAGGGGAGAATGCAAGGAGAAGAGACCCGCGGAAGTACCCTTACAGCTGTGTGCCCTGCCCAGAGTTTCGGAAAGGGTCTTGCCAGAAGGGGGATGCCTGTGAGTATGCACATGGTGTTTTTGAGTCTTGGCTCCATCCTGCCCAGTATCGAACTAGGCTTTGCAAGGATGAGACTGGCTGCACTAGAAAAGTCTGCTTCTTTGCTCACAAACTTGAAGAGTTGCGCCCTGTGTATGCTTCCACTGGGTCAGCTATGCCTTCACCAAAATCTTTTTCAGCTAGCGCTCTTGACATGACCGCAATGAGTCCACTGTCTCTTAGCTCCTCATCTTTGCCAATGCCCACTGTTTCCACGCCGCCCATGTCTCCTTTGGCAGCTTCTTCATCTCCCAAGAGTGGAAGTTTGTGGCAGAACAAGATAAACCTTACACCACCATCCTTGCAGCTTCCTGGTAGCCGGCTGAAGGCTGCTTTGAGTGCTAGGGATCTGGAGTTGGAGATGGAATTGCTTGGACTCGAAAGTCCCGCTAATCAGCAGCAGCAACATCAATTGATAGAAGAGCTGACTCGAATCTCTTCCCCATCTTTCCGGAACAAAGAATTCAATAGGATGGGTGATTTGAAGCCAGCTAACCTTGATGATCTATTAGGATCTGTTGATCCTTCCATGTTATCTCAATTGCATGGACTTCCAGTACAGCCTTCAACTCCTACTCAGTTGCAATCTTCTAGTGGGCTTCAATTGCGCCAGAACATGAACCACCTTCGAGCAAGCTATCCAACAAACCTTCCTTCCTCTCCAGTGAGAAAACCTTCAGTATTTGGGTTTGATTCATCTGCTGCTGTGGCAGCAGCTGTGATGAATTCAAGGTCTGCCGCCTTCACCAAGCGAAGCCAAAGTTTTATTGATCGTGGGGCCGCAACCCACCATCTGGGGCTATCTTCAGCTTCGAATCCCACCTGTAGGATGTCCTCTGTCCTTTCAGATTGGAGCTCCCCTGATGGGAAATTGGACTGGGGCATGAATGGAGATGAGCTAAACAAACTGAAGAAATCTGCTTCTTTTGGGTTCAGAAACAATGCGGTAACTGCTACCTCCCTGACACAGTCCGAAAATATTGAGCCAGATGTGTCTTGGGTCCATCCATTGGTTAAAGACGTTCACCCTGAGAGTTCTGAGAGATTTGGTGCTGGTAAGCAGCAAAATGATCTCAGCAAGGAGATGCTTCCACCATGGGTGGAGCAGCTGTATATAGAACAGGAGCAGATGGTAGCATAAGCAATCGCTGCCATGGCAACGCTCCTTGATTATTCTGACAAAGTTTATTTATTTATTAATTTTTTTGAACTGTTACTATTATGTTACATTAGGTTTGGTATAGCTAGGTATAGGACGTGAGGTGTTGCAAAGAACAAACTTCAGGTGATCAAGATATTTGGCCAGATTGCCCACCTTTCTTCGAGTTCAAGAAAGAGATGGAGAAACATTCAATGGATCAAGAATGCTGAATTTTGTTATTGTATTATATATTTATTTCCCCCTTCAAGGGGATATTGTAATTCTCAATCAAGGAGGTCCTTTATTTGTTTTTTAGTTGGCCATCAGCAAGGAGATACTTCAACGATCATTGACGACTGTGCCAAAATTTTTTATATGAATTCTAAATTCATACCTTGAAATTGTAAATTGGGAGTCAGGAATGGCGTGCTTCCGAGGGGGTAAGGATTGACAATGTATTTGTGGGATCAGTGCTGTGTTATTCAATATGACATATTATTGTACCAAAAAAAAAAAATTTTGGCATATTCTGTGATGAGTTATATGGTATAATCTACATCGTCGAAGTGGTTATTTCAAGAAGCTGACGTTGTGGTATGTGAATTGGCAATGCAGTAATACTCTTCCAATAATATAACATATATATATATATATCAAATTTATATATAATTACATATATATTTATGGCCTTATCTTTTTTTTATCCGTTCAAATTTTTTATCTCACAAAAACATAACTGTCATTTTCCTACATCGTACGCAGACAAAGAAGACGCGAACAACTTTGAAGTGAAGGCCCTGTCATGGAAGGCTGTCATCCAGTTCCGTGGGATGTGTGGGGTCCAACCTTGGGACCTGTGCCTTCTACTTTGTTGGCCCTACAAACTATATAGCCTATATTATGCTGAATTGAATAATGATTAATTTACATATTTAATTTAATATATATTTTTTATATATTTAGAAAAAAATTAATAAAAAATTAATATTTTATTGTATAAATTTTTAAATTTTATAAAATATTAATATTTTATTATGTGTATAAAATATAAAAAAATAAGTATATAAATATAACAAAACTATAAAAAAATTTAATGGGGTCCTTGCAATGATGATTGGTTAAATTTAAAATTTTTTTCATTTTTATAATTTTATTTACTTAATTTTTATAATATATAATTTAAATTATTAATTTATTAAATTTTATAAATTAATTAAAATATTTAACAAATTTAACACTTTATATCATTAAATATAAATCTTTGTAAAAAAACAAATTGTGACAGAACATTTCACTAAGTTTAAGTAGTGAGTGGTTACAGTATTCCATGACCTCAAATTATAACCAAACTGCATTGTATGATGCTTTTTGTACGAAGAAGTTGCTGTCATGCTTCAGTCCCAGTTCTTATTGGCTAAATTTACAATTTTTTTAAATAATTCCAATGACACCTACATTGGAATCCAACTACATCAATGGTTTTATAAAAAAAAAAATTAAAGTTGCTATAGTTTGTTTAATTAAGAAGCATTTTCTAAAAATTAAAAAAAAAGGTAAGCACTATATTTATAGTTGATGAGAATAATTGTATTGTAACTTGATCCACACATTCAAACACTAGTATATTCTATTTAGTATATTATTAATTAATTTAGTAAAATATGACAAGTTTAAACATATGGAAGGAAAGTGCTAAGCCAAAAGACGATTAAATAAATGAAATTTTAAAAGATAATTAAGAATGAGAATATCCATCTAATTTAACAGAAATGAAACTTAGAATATCTTCTGTAAAATATAAGCGTAACACTACTTGTATCTGCATGTTTGTATGAAATTAGAAGATGGGTGACCTTCTAATTGTCGTAATTGCTTTCTATACAATTATTAGGATATTTACTTTTCTGGGTTTAGTGCTCTCAGTCTGCATCGCTCTCAAAATAGTATAAAAATTGAATTATTTCTATTTCTTTTGATTTCCACATTTGCTCTAACCGGCTGCTTTATCCTAATGCTGTTAAATGTTCTGGATTACTATTTTGTTCTAATTTAATTAATCATTTTACTATTTTACATCAATTTTTATTTTCCGTCTTTTTTGATTCATGTAATTCAACTCCGATTAAATGGTTGGATTGTGAATCGATAGACCATCTTTTTTCACTGCTTCATATAGTATCATATTTTTTTTGTAATGTGACTGAGTATAATACGAGATAGTTGAGAAAAGTTTGATATTCTGTGTGATTTAAAAAACATTTCATTATCACAAATTGCTACAAGTAGCTTGTTAGCAGTGTAGTTTTCGTCATCACAATTTAAAAGCATCCAATATGTGCTTCTAATTTGAATTAAGATTTAGTTTGGAAAAATAGAATATAATATGGTAAGAATAAATGAGGTTAAATTTAGCTTAGCTCAGAATTGGAGACCAGATGATACAAACTTACAAAGTATGCTTGAAAATCAGTAATTTAAAATTGAAAGATTCATTTTAGGATCGATCAAATAAATGGAGCATATACATCTCATCATCATATTAATTCTTCCTCAAAAAACTAATACCGTACTTGTCTAGTGGATCCTTGAAAAGTAGGTGTTCATGGTAGACTCTCCATGCATAGTCCTCGAAATCAAAGGAGTTGAACATCATGCTTTCTTCTCCTAATTCACAATAACGCCTCCTTCTTCATCTTCTTCCTTTGCATCCTTGCAGGGAAGCATTGGAGCCATAGTGCTCTTTATGGGAAGATTTACCAACATTGACATTGGTATGCAGTGTGTACCATTTTCTTCTCCCACTCTGCCCATTACTCATCCTCTCACTTTCTTTAACCTGCCATTACTCCATACTTATATGTTTATGAAATAGCTTGAATATAATTCATAAGCTAATTCGCCACGTTCATCATTTCTTGAATAAAATAAATGTCACCTGAGCAATGTTGCCTATCTTAACCAAAATGGAGTCAACATGTGGCATCATAGATACCCAACCTAAATTTGACAAGAAGGAAACTTTTAACGCCTAACTTGGTACTACAATCCCATAATTTATAGGTAATACCCATGCAACCTAATAGGTTGGGTGTCATGAACACACTTTCGCACATCAACTAAGGGTGGGCAAAATTCGATTAACCCAAATGAAACTAGACCAACCTATGAAATTTGAAGCAATAGGTTAGGTCAGTGCGGGTCTACAAGTTTGGTCAGCAGGCATCTAGCTTCATATTGCCTTACTCGGTTGGGTTTGGGTTTTGGATTGACAAACTATAGTAACCCAAACTAACCTAATCATATAATTTTTTTTCTTCTAAAACCTTGATACAAAGTCGTTTTGGGATTAATATATACCTAAACCTAAGGCTTCAACACTTGAGCTTAACAACATTCCCCCTTGTATAGCTCCCCCCACTTCGTTACCTTTCACCCCTGGCACAAACCTTAATCCTCTAAAATTCTTTGTCTCCAATCTCCTTTCTTCCTTGAGTTCACACTCAAAAAATGAAGAAGACTTTGAGAAGTCCAATCGTAACCTACCATAGAGAGGAGAATACACCAAACAAATTGGAAAAAAATGCAAGAGTGAAGACGAAGAAGGCAGTTGGTTCTAGATTCCAATCTCAAGCATTGTCTCATCTATTGAGCTTTCTCTCTTTAGAGGAGAGAGATAAAGCATACCTAGTTGCCAATCTTGCCTCACCATGTCCCCTAAGCCAGTAAACACCATCTAATTGTTTTCAGTATCTTCATACTTTTCTTCTATGGTTTCCTCAAGTTTCCCTTTGTATCATCCTTAGTCCAACTTATTTATGATCTTATTTTGCTAGATCAATCTGGTGGGGTGCCTTCAAGAGTAGGACTTTTAGGTGGGTTGTGTAACATGGTGATGCTTGATTCGCTAGAGACCAAAACTTCTAGGCCTCCCCTCTAGGTAGACCTGACCCAACTCAAAAGTAATTGAACCATTTGAACTTAGAACTCTTAGTTTGAAGGATAGACTCAACCAAATTTGGCCTAACCCATTTTCTCCCTAACTTAACCCGCCCTAACTAAAGCCTACCACTAACATCAACGAGCAAAATCGGAGTCGGTCATCATTGATAGGATTCTTAAACCCCATAGCTATATAGCAAATCAATGATCTTCAACCTTAACTTCTTCGTAGCACGGGTGAACTCATGAAAAGAGGAGATGGATAACTTGGTTGAGTTGGCCGAACATGACGAGTTCATATAGAATGATTTGTTGTGTCTAACTCTTCATCTTTGTCATCATTGCCGCATTCAAACCCTAGAGGTTAGTTCTTGGGGAACAATGACTCTCCAGAAAAATCAAAGATAGTAAGCAATTCTGACTTAGTCGAGTTAATGGGTCTAAGAGATATGGAATGGTTAGTGAGAAAAAAGAATCCAAGTTGGGAAACTAAAGATAGGAGTTTGTTAAGGCTTTGGTTAGAGAGAGATAGGACGTGAGGACACATGGCAAGTGAGAAGCAGCGAGTGGGAAAAGAGAGAGTGAGTGGTGGCAAGTGGTCAAGGAGTCATGAGAAGGCATTGATAGCACCAGAAGTAGATAGGAGGTTGCTTGGATGGGTTGATTGTGTTGGCAATGAGGCTAAGGTGGCATAGCTATAGCAATTTGGTATGAGTTAGTGGTGCTTGTGAGTTGAAGAGGCCATGATGTGAAAAGAGAAAAGAGAGGTGGATTTGCACACTTACTAGAGTTGGTAACATAGGCTTGGCTTGTTGGGCCAACCCGCCTCACCTTGCATAAGGAGCAAGGTAGGCTCATGTATATATAACATAATATAATGCAAATAGATTAGCCCACCTTATTTAACTTGCAGGTTAAAGTAGGTTTGTAGCAAGTTAGCCGTGGGTTTTGACCCTGCACCCTTAAATCAAAATGACATCGTTTTGATTTAGGGTTAATGGGTTATATTGTCTAAGTCCCTTACTTCTCCTAAAATCTCTTCTCTCATTCGTACTATGACTCCTGTCCTTGAGCATAATTAAGCCTTCCTTACCCTCAAACTTCATAATTATAACCACTGTCATCCATCATATGCCATCCTTCTTCCCACACTTGAAGTAGCTTTGTTGGAATCTCAAAGGAGCATTTCAAATAAGATATGTGCTTTTCTCTCTACCTTTTTATTGAATCTATAATTCTTAAGTAATTTACTTACGTGCAAGGCAATGAGATAGTTGACATTGATTGCTACCATTGGATTCAGAGGGAAATGTCTTTGGCAAGAAACAAGAAGGACCCACAATTCTTGTGGGATGGGACTGGTGGGTAGGAGAGAAATAGGAGAATTGAATCCCTAGAGTGCTTTCTTGGAATAAAGACGTTGTAGGTAAGGCCACTATTAGATTTCACAATGATTTTCTTAGGGACGGATTTGACAATCAAAGAATTGTAAGGCACTAGAAGTAAAGTTTCTATGGTTATGGTAGTGCTCAATAATGGAATTATTAATGAGTAACCTAAAGATGTTGAAGGTAAGGCCACAATTAGATTTCACAATGATTTTCTTAGGGACTGATTTGGCAATCAAAGAATTGTAAGGCAATAGAAGCAAAGTCTCTGTGGTTATGGTAGTGCTCAATAATGGAAGTATTATGAGTAACCCAACTGGGAGTTCTAGAGATTAATGTTTGCTTCAATGGGGCTCATGATTTCTTTACAAATTCAACCCAACCACTCAAAGTGAGACTTTAAGAATGGAAAAGATAAAGCAAAAAGGGTGATGAAATGGAGAGGGAAAGAAACGTATGTACTGATTACCAATGAGTTAATTGTTTTGTAATTTTGAAATTTAGAATCTTATTTAATAAATTTTAAATTTTTGAGAAATTTTTTTGTTTGGTGGGTTAGCTTGCCTAACTTGTCAACTTGCTGCCAGGTGGGGTGAGTTAGAATTTTTCTTACTCAAAAAATAGTGGGTTGGGTCACCCTTCCCAATTAATAGTGGGCCAACATAGGATAGGTTAGGGCAGGTTGGCTCGCTTTGATAGTATTAACATGTACATAGTTAGCCCTATTTTAATGCAAGTGTGAGACGATTAGATAGCAACCACTTCACACATGTGAAGCAATATGGGTAGGGAAGACATAGTGACAAATTGGCAGTCTACTACCTTGGAAAAATAATATTTTCATGTACATACCTTTAATAAAGTGTGTATACAACAATAAATGGAGCTTTATGCTGTTAGGTTGATAAGTTACATTGATCAAACTATACCATTGGATTCCATAAAAAATCAAGTTTTTAGAAATACCATTTATTAAAATATCCCTTTTATTAACTTCTCTCAGTGTCTTTTTAGATTTTCTCTACTTATCTTCGTTGGATTAAAACCTATTTGATCGATTTTTTTTACTGGAGTCTCTAACCATTTTCTTTGCATATATCTAAATCATCGTAATTGAGTTTTCATCATTTTCTTTTTAATAGGGGCAATACCAATTTTTACTTCAATACAATCATTTCAAACCTTCTCCTTTCTTATATGTCCACTCATATGTCTTAATATTCTCATATTTGTTACCTCTATTATTTGCTCTTGTTAATCTTTAAAAGTCTAATACTTCTTACCATAGAGTATAGTTAATTTTATAGTAGTGTGGTAAAATTTACTTTTAAACTTGTTAGATATTTTACAATCGTAAATAAATTTTAAGGCATTTCTTTTATTTAAATTATTCAACTTGAATCTTATGTATGATATCTTATTAATCTCTTAATTATTTTGTAAATTTATTCAAAATATAAAAATTTTGATGCTGTGTCTCTTAATTTTTACTTTCAAATTATTATCTTTTTATTTTTTTTAAATTTATATTTTATATACTCTATCCACTCCAAAATGTGTATATAAAATTATAAAAATTAGAAAGAGGAAAAAAAAAGTAAAAATATTAAAAACTATGCAAAGTTGTACGAAAAGATCAAAGTTGTGCAAAAAAAGTGAAAAATCAGTGTCTGCGGCCTTCTTGTTGGAAAAGATCAAAGATGACAGCTATGGTAGTTGAAGTTTAGGTTTTGAAGAGGATGGAGGGTATAATAATAATAGATTAATTAATATTTATAAATAATAAAATATACTATCATATATGAATTTAATATTCTTAAATTAGTACATCATTAGTATAGGAATTATTAATATGCTAATATTAAATTTGATATACAATTTTTTAGCTTATTAAAATATTAGTACAATCTATAAAGATAAATATAAAATTAAAATTTTTTCTTATTACTCTCGCAAAATAAATGAGATTTAACACGTTGAAAAAAATAAGACTTAGAAATTTATTATATTGATTAAATATTTTTGTATGTGAAAATTTTAAATGAATAAACCTTATAAAGATTGATAATTTAAACAACTTAAATATATCTAATTATTTTAGTTAAATTATAGACAAATATGGATAATATTGACATTTTTATTTTATAATTATTATAAAATTATTTTCCTTTAAAAGATTTACATTTTACATTTAAAAATTATAATAGTATACACAATTTTCAAATAGGTTTGTAAGTATATGCTCAAAACAATCCAAATTAATTTGGCAATGTATTCCATTTAAAAAATTGATAATAATAATTATGTTGTGTCAAGGTGGTCATTATTTGACATTAAATTATATGAAGTTTATTTTATGTAATTTGCAAGTATATTACTTGAATTGTTTCATGTATAGAATTTTGTCCCTATTGTAATATCCAATAATGTAATTCTACAGCCAAACGAGCAAGTAATAAAATAAGAATGCTAAACTAGTTACCTAATTGACTATTTAAGCTAATGCAGCTTAATCTTATTTTCTAAAAAGTAATTTCATCAATTTCTTAAAATTTTTTCATACAAATGTGATAGAGAAGATTTGAACATAAATTCTTTTGTAATATTATCTAAATTTCTCACCAGTAAATCACATCTAAAAATTTTCCTTTCTTATAATTTTAAAATGTGAAATTTGTATCCACTTCAATATATATTTACTTTTAAAAAGTCAATATAATTACATACACAAAAGAATTCCACATATTCCCACTTAAAAGATGGGGACGGTCATTCACGTCTTGCCAATGATCACTTGCCGAGAGCTCTTCCACATCTGCAGTTCAATAATTGTAAACTGCGAGACATTGCTAATGAAGAAAAACAAAAGAGATGACATAACTCTGAAAGAACAACAAAAACTGGAAAGAAAGAAAAAGCTTCAATTATATTATTATGAGAAAGAAAATAAGTGATTCTCGTATGGAGTGCAGGCTCCTCTGTTGCTGTGAGATACAAAATTTTTAGAGTAAAAACAGAGTGAGAGTGTAAAAATATATAAAACTTATATGTAAAATTTATGTGTACATATATTATGATTTATCATATAAGCAAGAAGCAGCAATTGCAAACCTAAGTGTCGCAGAGCCCCATTCTGATATATTTATAGAATTGAATTTTTCGTTTTTGAGAGATTTAGAGGCAAAGAAAATGAAGAGATAGATAAAATTAAAAAAGAAATTAATAAAAAGTAAATTTATAAAATATGTTTTAATGTAAATTAACAGAAGATAAATATAAAATCACCAAAATATAAGAAAAGTAAAGACAAAAAACTCAAATCTGCTATATACATACATACATATGTGTGTGTGTGTGTGTGTGTGTGTGTGTGTGTGTGTGTATATATATATATATAACTTCCGCCATATATACATTTGTCGTGACTTTTTCAGAAATATTGTATTCTGCATCCACATATTGAACTGGGTACAGTGCTCATGCCCATATATACGTAACATATATATATATATATATGTATATATATATATATATATATTTACATACATATATAAACCAACTTGAGTTTCTATCAAAAGGGATGAGGAATAGGCTAAATTTTCTTCTTCCCAGCTAGGATCGTCAATTTCCTAAGATAAATTGAAAAATGGACATCTTTTTCAGTATCAATCAGTCAAATAAAATCATATATAAACAGATAGGAAACAACTTTTGTGTAACTGCGACCATGAAAATACATGTAAGCTTTGATATCATTCAAAACTGGGATGTGTGTGCCACTGTAATGTTGTTTCAGAAAGTCCTTCAACAAATATCTCCATGCAATAACATAACCAATCAAATTATATATATATATATATATATATATATATATATATCTGATGAATCAACAAAATAATTGGGGAACACAATACCTGCTCCCATCTGCCTTTAGACACCCTTAATCTGTTATAGCCCTTTTCCTTCCGTCTTGTTCAATTCCCCTTCCATTGGTTAAGATTAGGTGAATTTCTATTCAATAATTTTATGAAGCCGTTATACTGCTTCTCGGAAGGCCATGTTTGGCTTTTGTGATTGATGTTGTCAGTTAGCTACTATGATGTTTACAGCTGCAAAATGATGAGACGGTGAAAAAGACTGAAAGAGTGCAAAAAAAGGGTGTAGGAGTTTTAGGGAGAACTGAGGAGGACCTGCCTTTAATGCTTTTAGCAGTTTGCCTTTGAAACTTCATAACCTGAGCTGCATATATCAAATATTTTATGGATTAATTAGTCCTGAAACTTAGCAATTTTAGAAGATTTTCTTCCTTAGTTGCCTTAACTTGGAAAAAAAGTGATGTCCCAACCATATTCAAACCTACACCCAATACAAGTGAAGCGGGCAAGTAAATAGCAATAGGCTGCTGTACTCAATACATTTACAACGAGGATTCCTTAGCTTTTACTTTTCCCCCACATAAAGCTACCAATAATTTGGGACTTGCTTGAAGAAGCCATTAATTACCATTTAATTAATTAGTCTTAGAACAACTGTGATTTAGAAAGTTTGGAACAGCCACTGTTAATCTGCCTAGCTATGCAAACAAATCCGACCCAACCCATCTTATATGTGATCCGTCTACACATATATTGGTGGATGATGCATTAAATTTTTTTTTGTTAAATTCAAATCAAATTAATAATACAAACTATATGCGTAATTTGTCTATATTTAAACAACTTAAATTCAACTCATACATATAATCGTTTGAATTCATTTAAAATTTTAAAATTAATTTTACCTGATTTAACCCAAATTGTCGTACACATTTAATTAATTACTGATAATTGTAAAATATTCTCAAGAAGAAGCTTCATATCTTTAGAAATATATATAAAAAAGAAACCAGAATTTTTTTCTTGAAGAAAAAAGAAGCAGCGGCTCACGGTTGCACCAACTTGAAAGTTAAAACATCCATGATCATAATAAGTGGGTGAGTTACCAATTGATCCAAATGATCTCTACCATAATCAAGCTTTCTGCAAGGTGCCTGCCTAGCTAAAGGTAAACCTAATTAAAGCATTGTTCCCCACAATGTGGGTAAGCAACTCTTCATAATCATGTGTAAAAGGGACCAAAGAAGGAGGCAAAGCATCACAACAAATATTTTTAAGCAAAATTGTTTGATTCTTAAATTTAACTATTTCAATTTTATAGTACTGTAAATTAATATATATTTCTCTTGTTTATAAATCTCTACATTTTAGTATAAATAATTTGCATTTATTGGGGTTAAAAAATTAGTCATGATATACATAAATTGGCCTAAATATCACACTTAATCTACAATATGAGAAGTTAGCTATCTAAACTAGATGAATGTTTTTTTTTTTTTTTTAAATTCTGTCAAAGTGGAATGAATGTTTATACATTTTAACCTAAACTCAGTTTGCCTGATTTGTTTTGATATTTCTGGGTTAACTGTAACATATCAATCTCTTGCACCAGAAAACTAAACACATTAACTTAACTTGAAGTCAAAATTATAGTTATACTAAATAGTTTTCATATATGGAGAGTTATTTATTGTTGTCAAACTCTTTTCTCTCCCCTCTTCTCTCTTAAATGTTATGTATTGTATTTTATTGCTTTCAAAATTTTAAAAATCATGATGATAATTGGAAAACTTTATGGGATCTTTAGTTGACGATATAGTTAATATAGAATTCTATAATCAATAATATCATAAACAAGAGTATTATAAAACTTTTATAACAATATCAAAAAAGGGAAACTAACCAGTCTGACATGGAAAGTCCTTCAACTTCAATTTGTTAACTGTTACATCCACAAGTTCATAGACAGGAAAGAGAGAAAATAATCAGTCCATGAGAATGTAGATAGCTCATCAACTTCTTTGAACTTGAATTGGCATAGAGAAAGGGGAGATTGGAGAGTTCATGTTTAAGCTAGCCTTTTCAATGTTCACCACTACTAAAGATCTATTCATTTGTGAATGTATCACTATACATTGTTGGCTTCAAACTCTTAAACCCCTTTCTCTTTTACCTTTTTTTCCTTATTTTTACCCCTAAACTAAAAATGAATTTAATTATGAATAATGCTATTCGGCGGAAAGATAACAGACTCAAGGCATACTTAACCAAATAAAAAGCAGTTTCTATTTATATTTTTTTTATGATATTGTATATATAAAAATTATTATATTACATCCAAATAGCATTACTGATCAATTATACTAAGCATTTTTTATTTTGTTTAGTATACGTGTTGTTCTTGCCAATTTGCTTAAGGTCTTGTCAGTAGATTACAAAGTGTTGGCTTACCAAATAAATGCTTACCATACACAGATACTTGACCCTTTGACATTGCAGAATCTGGGTCTCCGCTGCTGGTATGGACTTTTTTAACACTCTACACCGTGGCCATCAAACATAGCCTTCCAATCTGGAGCTGAACGACAACAACATCTTGTCTACCAAAGAGCCTAAACAGCACCACACACCCTTTCAAGTTTCAACTGAATGAGACTAGGACCAACTTTGAAGGCTTTGAGATCACTCCTCTGTTATTCCTCTCTCTCACGTATTGTCTGAAAATGAGAAGAGGGAGATATTGATCTGAAGTGGTTAGCAATGGTCACAAGCAATTAAAAATAGAAAAAAAAAAAAATTAAGAGCAGAGAGGCAACTTGGGAATTGAGAAAGACAAGTCTCCCTCTACCAATAATCTCTAATCTGTTTCTTCAAAGACAAACCCATTTCACCAACCACAATTAAACAAACACAATCCCCATTCCAATTATCTCTTTCTCTCAAATGTTGTTCATTCCTTTCTCTATATTTCTATCTCTTTCTCCCTCCTCCTCCATCCTGAGGCATTCTCCTTCTGTTAACTCTTCCTCTATCTCTCCATCATGCAGCCTCTTCGCCGCAAGACTCCTCTTTTCAACTTGGAAACAGGGGCAATGAAGGGGCGCAAGAACAACAACCTTTCCATATTTGTAGTGGTCTTCTCCGTCTTCCTCTTTGGGATCTTCATGTACAACGAGGACGTCAAGTCTATTGCAGAGTTCCCATTCTCCAAGTCTAAAGCTCAAGAAATCCAAGAAGGGAAATCAGAACCAATAGACCCTGTTCAAAGGGGTGCCAAGAAAGACGTTCATGACTCAGTTACCGTTGACCCTGTTCAAAGGGACGCCGAGAATGAGGTAGAAGACACTGTCACAGTCAAAGTTTCCAAGAACTCAAGAGCTAAATTGGAAAAAACCCAGGAAGAGGATTCTGAGGAAACCCAAGAACCAATTGATTTGAAGTCAGTTGTGGGGAAAGGGAAAGAGGAGAAGATTGAATTGCCAGTTGCGGAGGAAGAGGAAGAAGAAGAAGCAGAAGAAACAGAGGAGATTGAATTGCCTTCTGAAGAGTGTGATTTGTTTACAGGGGAATGGGTTTATGATAACGTGACCCACCCTTTATACAAAGAAGATGAATGTGAATTCCTCACTGCCCAAGTGACTTGCTTGAGGAATGGAAGACGAGATTCCATGTACCAGAACTGGAGATGGCAACCCAGAGATTGCTCTTTGCCCAAGTAGGTTCAATTTTCTTTATCTTTTTTCTCATTCTTCCTCACATTTTTAGTATACTGGTATTCTCTTTGTTTCTGTTATTGATTCCAATTTGTGTAAATATTTTAAGGTTCAAACCAAGATTGTTGCTTGAGAAGCTTAGAGGGAAGAGACTTATGTTCGTTGGAGACTCCTTGAATAGGAACCAGTGGGAGTCAATGGTTTGTATGGCTCAGTCTTTGATCCCTCAAGGCAGAAAGAGCTTGAACAAGACTGGTTCTCTAGCTACCTTCAGAATTGAGGTTGGTCTTCTAATCTTTTTCCACCTTGTTTTTGGATTCACAGCCTACCCCATTTGTTATCTTCTTAGTTCATATCATAATTAGCCATAATGATTAATCAAAGACTAGTGAATAATTCCTTTTTATTCATTATGACCTTTATTGGCCAAATCAGCAGTAGTCAGAAAAAAAAAATTTAACTATTAATGATAATTTTTTTTAATGATTAATTTATTAAATTTTACAAATTAAATTATAAAAGTTAATAAATTTTATAATCTGACTTCATTACATGAAAAAATTCTCCACTATTCATAAGAGACAACTTTCCATAAATTTTATAGCTGTCACTTGGTGGTTAAGAATGGACATGTTACGACAAGGGAAAGGGGCCCTTATTGCTTAGGATTCAATCCTTTAGACTGAATAATTGGCTGGATGTGTGTGTAGGATTACAATACTTCAGTGGAGTTCTATTGGGCCCCATTTCTTGTAGAGTCAAATTCAGATGATCCCAATATGCACAGCATATTAAACCGAATAATCATGCCAGAATCGATTGAGAAGCATGGGATGAACTGGAAGAATGTGGACTACCTGATCTTTAACACCTACATATGGTGGATGAACACTTTCGCTATGAAAGTATTGTAAGCTCCAAATTTCAGTTTTTTTTTTTTTTAATTTATTAGTTTGGAGTATCTTGCTTGTCAAGCAAAATCATGAAACTGATCTGTATATCTTTCTTGATGGCATGATGCAATTAAAAAGACGAGGGTCGTTTGATGAAGGGTCCACTGAGTATGATGAAGTGCCTCGGCCAGTAGCATATGGGAGAGTTCTCGACACATGGTCTAAATGGGTGGATGAAAACATTGATCCAAATCGCACCAAAGTCTTCTTCAGCAGCACGTCCCCTCTTCATATCAAGTACTGCCCCAATCTTAACCTTTTTCCCCAAAAATTATAACTACTATGGCATGTTTGGTGTCCTTTCCCATTTCAAAATCAATTCTAGCAGTAAAAAAATGGTTAGGGATCCTACTATTTCTTTTGAAAGTATATATATAATTTATATTATCCAGTAATTTTAGCATATTTTGTAAGCATATATTTTAATAATTTTATCAAAAACTAATTCTACTCACTTATAGCAAACGGACGCAATAACTTTTTTGTAAAATCAATTCTAAAATAATATATTTAAATTCAAATCACTTTTTCATCATCAATTATTTTAAACTCAATTTTGCTCAAAATTAATTGCATTCACCACCATCTCAAACAGACCCCAGAACTTAATATATCATGAATAATTTATATGTGGGAATTCTGAGTTTGACATTATAATTTTACTGTATGATTATGAAGGAGTGAGGATTGGAACAACCCTGATGGTATAAAATGTGCCAAGGAAACCACCCCGGTTTTAAATATGTCTACGCCGTTAGAAGTGGGCACAGATCGTCGGCTTTTCGTTATCGCCAAGAACGTGACACAGTCAATGAAGGTGCCGGTGTACTTCATTAACATCACCACCCTATCGGAGTACCGAAAAGATGCACATACCTCAGTCCACACCATACGTCAAGGCAAGATGCTAACTCCAGAGCAGCAGGCCGACCCAGCTACTTATGCAGATTGTATCCATTGGTGCCTACCCGGGTTACCCGACACTTGGAACGAGTTCGTTTATACACGTATCATCTCCCAATCTTGACATATGATAACGTATAGATCTTTACACATTCTCTCTTTTTTTTCCCCTCTTCTTTAATGGTTATTCTGTTTTCATCTCACAATCTTTCCCTCTTTTCTTCCCTTCAATGCCTCAGTTTTTGTTGTCTCTAAGTTCTTGTAATTTTACTTGAGACATATTCTTTTAGTTTTCCTTTGCTTATAGAATGAATTCTAGGACTTGGACCTTTAAAAATCCCGTCTCATGTCTCAATGTTAAGCCAAGCCAACTTAACTGAGGTCTAAAGCAGAGAAAGCACATGAATTGTACAATTATCTTTTGAACAGAAAATAAAGGAATTACAGATTTCTCTTTATTTGCCTTGAAATTTTGCTTGTTTAAATGTTTGGATTCGTTTACTTTTCTTTTAGTGGCCTTCGTTTACTCTTCAAGTTTAATTGCTTCGAGTTTGAAAATCTTTCATGAAAATGTAGTATGTGCGTGATGAAAATCAATGTTGGCATATAACCACTTTTGTTTGTAATCGCATATAAAACTCTACCAAAATTATGTATTTTCCATATGGAGGGGCACATTTTAATTGATACAACCTCAATGACTTTTCCATCAAGACCTGGAGGATATCATATGAATTACACAGTATCTTCGAAACGGAAATTTCATTTTTCGTTATCTTGTATTTTTCACTTTTTTTCTTCCAGCCATTTATCTTGTATAACAAAACCAAGGCATCAATGGCACCATTTCATCTCTCAACACTATCACTATTTAGATAGAGAAACAGACACCTTACACGTACCTAAATAGCCCATAAATTAAAAAATGGAAAAAAAAATGTAAATCATTTATCAGTATATAACAATGGTTCAATTTTAAATGTAATACTTCCGTCAACACCTTTCATAGTTGGAAGAATTTGTACAGAAGATTTCAAAGTAAAGGGAGAAATATAAGTACTAGATTTATCGATGACTTTAAAGATGTTAAATTTCATTCAGACAAAGGTACACAAGATACCAAGATATAACTGCTAATTTACTCAATAACTTCTCCATGATTGACTTGCATTACCGTTGGTTACCTTTCATTCTTACTATTCTCAAAGCAGTTCCACATAGATGGAAGACCATACAGACAAGACATTAGGGTTAGCCAAAAAAATATTCGTTATACAAATGTACATAGTCCCCGGGTAACTTTCATGGTTTAGGGTGACATCCTTTCGAGGCTGATTTGGTTTTAGAACAACAGAAACTAGGGAAATTAAATAAAAGGGGAGAAGCTAGATTGCCAGCAATGGTGCTGCAACTTCATCTGTATTTGTAAAATCAATAGATTAAAGCTTGACTAAGAGCAGGACAAACACCTATCCATCTCGCTAATAACATTAATATGAGTTCTTGGGAAAGACAGACGCAAAAAGGGAACTAAAGATGATGACATAAGCATGGGTTTGACTCTATCTATAGCTGACCTGACAACAGATGAAGCTGGCACACCAAACCACTGAAGGAACCAAGAAAGAAGTATTGAACGTTTCTCTTGGGATTCCCCATCAGGCCACTTCCCTGACTTCAGATAGTTATGAAAATCGTCCTTCAGCCCCTGGGAACAATTTAGGAGCTCTTCCACTTGTTTCCTAAGAGAACCCACAAAAATTGATTGTATAATTCCTCCTCTTGGAGCAGATAATTTTCCGGTCATCAATGCCTCAATATAAGTAAGGGCAAGCTGAAAACAGAAATAATTAGCATAAAGTCATGCACCTGCTTACATTGTCACTAATTTACTTGGACTGAAGCAGTAAAATATGCGATTGCAAGAAACAATCCAAAATAGGCGGAACAAAATGAGCACAACTCATCTCATCCCTAGTGAAAGTGACAATAGCTATTTCATTAAGATGAATAAGAAGGTCCCCATTGGATGCCAGCTTGAGGACCATATCCTTGTGTAGAACTGACTACTGCAACAAAACCCTAATCAGGCAGCAAACCTATAAAGGGATGGGATAAGCTTAATCAAAAGTGTTAAAATCTTAGAAGAGAGAAAGAGAGAGAAGCTGAGAGATGGAAAGAGAATTCAGAAACTAGGATTATTCTAACCAAAGTCAAGTTAGATCTCCACCTTTATTTATACCAGAAAACAAGAGACAATTGCTAACTTCTTATACTCCAAGTAATACTACTTAAACCAGGAAACTAACTCAGTTACTTAAACTAGGAAACTAGCTCAGTTATTTAATCATGCTGCCTCTTAACAAAAAGAAGCTCTCTAGCCATTTGAATCATGCCATAAAATCAAGGGACTAAAATGGAAAGCATCCAGTATGACTGCAACGGAGGAGACTAATAATAACACAGACCTATGCCCCTACTGAGCTAAATGTTATATAACAGTTTACAAAGTAAGAGAGAAATACATTGCAGGGGAGAGGCTTGGAGAGGGAGAGATCATTAAAAGAAAACACAATTACAAGGAGAAAGTGTAAATCTCAATCTCCAGTTGTCAATGAACACTCTACAATAGAAATTTACCTTAAAACCAGATACAGAAAGTGAGTCACCAAAAACAATAGCACCAGTATTAACTTGATCGATCATTGACCCGATTGTTGTATATAATGACAGATACACCTGCATAATAAACCCATCAACAAGTGGACCATTGGAATTTCCACGTGTTTAAGACATGTACATGTGTAAAGATGTGAATGTGAACGAAAAGCACAGATTAACTTGCTTGTATTGGACATCAATGATTATCTCATCATATACTTGATATATGTTTGAGAAAGTTGACTGTATGTTAATTTTAAGATATTCCAATGGGGAACAAATTGATGGCTTCAGATTACAATGAAATTTTTTTGTAATGACAGATATATTTTGATTTGACAATGGATTGTGCAAAAAGTCAGTTGCATAGAAATTTATTCAACGGAGTAAAATTGATTTTATTACATTGGTGTCACCTGAAAAACGCAAACCCACTACTTATACTACAAATGTGTTTCAACTAAAATACATAAGATTTGCCCATAATACCATTCCATGTGAACCAGACCGAAATAAGCTATCTAAAAAGCATTACACTTTTGGTTTGGAAAGATTATCATGTATACCATGTTGGGGCCATCATCACTTGTTAAATTCAGAAAGTAAAAGACGATCAATCCTTCTTCACAACTTACTTGTAGAAGAGCTGGTCTATCCTTGCTCACACACTCAAATAATACTTGCAAGCAAAATTCTTGGAAATCAACATCAGATCTGAAAGCAAGTTTCATTAGATTATTCACATATTGCACCGTCATTACAGCAATTTAAGTGTAATGAAAACCAACCGCAAGAAAGAAGTCTATGTAATTAGTAGTGGGCCGTGAAGCATTCTTTACTTATCATCTATGACCATTAAAATAAACTAGGGAATAGACAGAATATGAATGGTTTAGGAATATACACTATGCGTAGTTTTTTCAAAATCTTTTTGCGGGAATGTCCTGAAATAGGCATGTCTGCTAAGTTATGATACAAGGTTAGATGAAAGTGACCTGCTCATCCACCAGACGACTTTCAGCATGCAACATACTGAAATGGTGAGAAATGTTTGTATAGATAACAAAAGGGACAGCTACAAGGCCCATTCAATCCCTAAAACGTCACCAAGACCCTTCTGTAACCAGATTACATAATCCAACCACTTAATTGTAGAATGTCATAGAAAACACAACACAATTTCTAGAATCAGATGATATGTTCGATCAATGATCAGTCAGAGTTACTCTGTCTTCTCATTTTCAATTTTCTGCACCTAGAGGGATACTATATATGGACAGATTATCCTTTGGCAATAAAACGTTAAATTGTTATTTTATCAAAAATGTATTACTACTGAATATTTATTTGAACAAAAGTAGAAATTTTATTAGAGTAAAGATAGATACAAGAATAAGATAACCTACTAAAAGGAAAATGAACAAAGACTTCCAAAGAGGCTAATAAATGCAACAATGAAATGAACTACTGCAACATCCCGTAAATCTACATGAAAAGATGAGAAATGGATGCCTACACTAGAGAAAATCTAGACATAAAAGCTTACCTATTACACCAAGAGGGGTCGCAGCAGAGTTGTGCAAAAGCAATCAAACTGGGATCAGATGAGAAGGTGCTGACCAACTGGTCAACTGATACAGAACCAGGTCCACTATGACCATTGGCAGTTAGCTCAGAAGCTTTTAAACTCGTCAGGCCAAACACCTAAATGAACCAGAAATTTAAACTCCCTGTATAATATTTATTCACAGTTCTCAAACAGTATCAAATACCATGCAATTTGAACCTTGTGCATTGCCCGTGATAACAGTGACTGGCACCCAATGGGATCATCAACATATGAACAGGCACCAACTTTTCGTTTGATATACAGAACACCAGAATTAAATGGATTATTCTTGTCCCCAAAATTCCACCAAGCTTTATCTGTTGTTAAATGGACAAGTTTGTTTCTCATATAAGAAAAATACAGTGGATGCAACTCAAATCAATTAAGATAATTGAGACAGACCTTCAGGGATGAAGTCTATGACTTGAGACCAGTAGCGAGGCCCACAAACACGTATTCTTTTCAACTGTAAACAACAAAGCCAAACGATTTAAATCCAATGCATTTCTCTAATCCAAAAAAAAGATATCAATTCCAAAATTAATCAAGTAGAAAGATATTGAAATTGAAGAATAGGTAGAAAAAAAAGATAAACTCAAGAAAGAGAAATTGCAGTATCCCAAAATGATAATCATAGAGCTTTCAGACTTACAATAGAACGTTCTGGCAGTAAGCAAGGGGTAACCTCACAAAAACTTGATTCTGCATAATGTTCAGTTTCTCTGATTGTGACCTCAAGAGGAGCATAGACAGGCAGACCCGTGTCAACATCAATTGTTTGAATCCAACGTGCCTCCGTTGCAAGGACATACAGATGGCGGAATGCCTGGCCAAGAGAAGAAGGAAATACTAGAGAGTAAATAATAATTTTTTCCTTGAGCTTTGACAAAATTAGAAGGACCTACCTTCTTGTTTCCAAAATTATACTAAACTCAATAAATTTTTTAAGAAGTGTGACAGAGTGTGTGTTTTTATATAGTGTATTTTCACATGTGTATCTGTGCCTGCTGTTATGCAGTTGAGTGGTATGCTGTCTCTGTTGACAGGTGCAGGTAGGAAGACTGGTTTAAGTGTTCTAATAACACTTAAAAGGCTGAAAGTCAGAGTCCTAAGTAGTCTAGACATAGGAGGTTCATTTATTCCAACTCAGTTTCTATCTGTTCTAATCAGAGTACTATAAATATAGCATAGAGGCTTGGGTCTGACATCAAGCCTTCTGTTTCAGCCTCAAGTCTTTTCTACCATAAATTTCAACACGACATCTGTTAGACCACTGATCCTAAGGTTTACCAAAGGAGAAGTGGATTTAAGATGAATTAAATGTTGTAAAAGGGATAAAACCTTAACTGTCTAAGTCAAAAGCGCAGTTAAGGGTAGTTATTGGGCAGTTATAATGTAAGATGTATTTTATTTAGATGTTTTTAGACAATAAAGTTTCGGAATGATTGTACTCGGTAGAGAGTTGGTGTGACACCTATTGAGGATAAAATGATAAAAACTTGATTATGGTGGTTTGCATATGTACAAAGAAGACCGCAAAAGACTCTAGTGAAAAAGGTTGATCAAATGGTTTTTAATCCAATGAAGAGATGGAGAGGAAGACCAAAAAGGATACTTGGAGAAGTTATTAAAAGAGATTTTTGGTTGAATGGTATTTCCAAAAACTTAATTTCGGATAGAACTCTATAGTGATATTTAATCCATGTAGCTGACCTCACCTAGTGGGATAAGGCTCTTTTTTTGGTTGTTGTTGTAGAGTTTCAGACAGAGAGTGTTTGGGACTTGTAGAGGTTTTTTGAGCCATGAAATCAGAATTTGGGCTACCTTATTCCATAGTATAAATTGGGATCTTCATTGTATTGTGTAGTGTGAGGCCAAAACTAGTCTTGTGTGTGAGTTTTGCATTGTTATTGGTGTTTTTAAATAAGAAGATCCATCATTTGGTATCAGAGCAGTGTTCCGATCCCAGAGATGGTGAACATTAGAAAGAGTGATCGAGTAGAGAGTGGAGAGGATGAAGTGGGTGCTGTGAGACAAGAAGTGGCAGATCTGAAGGAGCAGTTGCAAGCAATTGCGCAACTAGTTATGGCACTGTAGGATTCTTTCACTGCCTTCCGCAATTCTATGGGGGAGAGAGCAGATTGGTGCAATTTGAATACTCTAGAGTCACAATCCACTCCTGCGCAACCCCGCACCCAACCCTGAAACAAGGCGCAAGTTGATGCCCATGGTCAGAACAG
Source organism: Dicorynia guianensis (assembly GCA_037013595.1). NCBI lineage: Eukaryota > Viridiplantae > Streptophyta > Magnoliopsida > Fabales > Fabaceae > Dicorynia > Dicorynia guianensis. The sequence continues at coordinate 12,515,750 of JASUAB010000002.1, read as the reverse complement.
GGCTGAAACCAAGCGGGTAGAAGAGAGTAATACTGCGAATGTCAAGATGGGAAGGAATGAGGGACCCAAAGATTCTAAAACAGATTCCTCTCTGCAAAAATTAGAATTACCAATTTTCAAGGGTGATTATCCATGTGGGTGGATTTTTCAGGTGGAGAGATACTTTCAGATGAACGAGATTGCCGTGAATGAGAGGGTTCCAGCAATAGCGGTGTGTATAGAGGAGGCTACCTTGAACTGGTTGCAATGGAGGGAAGCAAGGGTGCCAATTCAGGATTGGAAGATTTTTAAACAGGAATTGATGGATCGTTTTATGCCTTCACAAGAGGGATCTGCCCATGAGGAGTTGTTGGCATTGAACCAAACGAGTTCTGTGGCAGAATACAAAGCCCAATTTGAGCTGCTGTCCGCACCACTTCCAGATATGTCAGAGTTATTGAAATGAGCTTTCCTCTCAGGTCTACAGGATATCAAGGCAGAGGTAAGACTTGATCCAAAAACTTTGAACCATGTGATGACTTTAGCACAACAAACTGAAGACAGAAATAAGATTTTGGGCAGCGTAACAGATTCATGTAGTCAGCGAAATAAACTGAGTTATAATCCTAGACAAAATAGTGCTACTGAAAATATACTAAAGTGGTTGGGGGATCTCGATCTGTAACAGCACCCTCATATAGAACTACAGATGTAAACAAGTCAGAAAATAGTCAGATTTCTACAGCCAGAGTGGAGTCTTGAAGTGGAGAAAATATTGTGCCTATAAACCGGGCTAGAAATGCTAAATTTTGTAGACTTTCTGATGCTGAATACCAAAATAAATTAGAGAAGGGATTGTGCTTTAGGTGTGATAAAAGATGTGTTCCTAGACATAGATGCAAATTTAGACAACTTCAGATTTTGATGGGTTCCTCTTCCTCCAATACAGGTATGCATGTTCTCCTTTTCTCAAATGTAAAATCTCATAAAGTACTACAATCTAACACAAATTTGGACAATTATTTTTCTAATAGATAAGCCAACGGGGAAAGATAGTAAGCATTTAGAACCAAGATCTACAATAGGTCAATATACAAATTCTAAAGTTGAGAAACTAAGTCCACTCTCATTATGGTTATCTTCACCATCTTCATGGCCATAGCACACTCCCTATGAGATTATCTTTTCTTTTTTATTCCTTTTTATGTAAACTTTTTCAAAGTACAATTAGGCATTTTCCCTCTGTAAGTTAAAAATATAGTACCAATAACTATAACTGTCATTGTTATTGTTATATCATGGATTTTGGAGTCAATACCATCATTGTAGTATTACATCTCAGATGTGGTTTCCTCTATCAACAAGTATATTCAATAATATCAATGGGTTTATATATACACCAAAATATTCAGAAACGGTTTAATTATTTTCCCACTCCAGAGGTTAGGAATATATCATAACTGGAGATTTTTAAATCTAACCCCATAAGATTGTTACAATTTCTTTTATAGGTTTTGTTACGGACTACATCTTCCAATCAGTAAAGTATCAAAAATGAGTGAAAATTGAGAGTTTATGAAAAAACAATCAGCCTGCATGATGAATGATATTCTTCAAGTTAGTTATCAAATTCCTAGCAATGCAACTTCTCTGCTTGTAATAAATCTGTGCACTTGTAGAGCCTGTTAGATTTACCTAAGAGAAGTATGCACTAATTATGTCCAAGATAAATCCATTCCTAGGCAGCACCTTATAGCTTGAGCTCTTAGGAAGACTGGTTTTTTGATAGATGACATAGCAATGAAGAGTAAATAGATAAAAAAAAGATGCACATTAGGGATTTGGCTACTCTGGAGTGCAAGGTGCACTTCAAAGAGTATAGTGTAAGAGGATAACCATTGATGAGTGTTAGAATTTTAGAATGGGAATATAGGAAGAAAGCAAGAGAGGAGAAGAGATGACAAAGATCACAATCTCAAAATTTCATACATGAGTTCCTTCATTAGCATAACCCCTAAGCCTCTATTTATAAAAGAACTAACTAATACAAAGACATAAATACCCTCACACTACAAGCATACACATGACACAAATACTAACTAAATAATATCTTCTAACACTTTCAACTTGTTATAGAACATGAACCACTACACTTTTAACTCAACATAAAAGAAAAGAACAATTACTTGACACTTTCAACAAAACCACACTTGTAACAAGCCAACAATATGCATCAACAAGCAAGCAACTCTCCTTGAGCACTAAGGTCCACAAACCACAACTATAACATAACATGTGACTAACATCCTTGGCAGACACAGCTTCCCAAAGTCTTCTGCCAGCTTCTCTTGAGCTACTCCCTCGACCTTCTTCTAGCTGTTCTATTTGACAACACGTCATCACCTAATGACATAGTCCTAAGAAGTCTTCTACCAACTTCTCTTGAGCCACTTCCTCGGCATTCTTTAATTAGTCCTCATGCACAACCTCCAACACCCTCAGTGGGACTGTCAACATACCAAATTCACACCATCAAGTTATCAACGGAGCTGCTCTCCAATTGTACTCATTGTAACAACAAATCAACACCACCAAATCAAGGATCCCAGCTCCCATAACACCAAGCAGATATAACACTCCCCCTCAAGTTGAAAGCCAACTAAGCTTTCAGCTTGTTACAAATTAAACACCCAAGATCAACAATACACAGAACAAAGGAAACAAGACTCAAGCCATCTCATTGTCATCTAACAAATTCACCCACCAAAAAGAAACAAAATTGTGAACCATGACAGGGTGTAGCTTGATTGATTCCACAAGCCATAACAAACATAGCAACACACAGCTTGATGGGCTTCACAACCACAACTTGTAATTAATTCAAATGAGAACAAGTAAGAAGGATTTACTGGTGCCCCTAGCCATGATGCTGGATTTACTACCATGAATCCAATAACAAAATCAGAGTGATCCTCAGCAATTTCAAGCAATTCAGCTGCAGTTCCTACATCTGCAGCCCACAAATTACTCTCCTTCCCCACCATTATCTCAAAAACCTCTTTCCTGTTGGAATCTTGGACAACTTAGCCCTCTCCATAAGTGACAAATCCTTGATCCTAGTTGTTGGCTTCTTTACCTTTGCCAAAGCAACAACCTTCAATAACCCCTACTATTTCCTCATCAAGCTTTCCATTTTTTTTTTTTTTTTTTGCATTTGAGTCAATCAGATCGTGCCCAAGTGCCAAACAGCAAAGTAACAGTCCAGACAACAATGTCCCACTAACAACAGGTTTACAACTCCCTTGGTCATAGAACCCATCATCAATGACCCTCATGGTCACTCTTGCAGCACCTTGAAGTAACAATGAACGAAGGCCACTGCTGGTCCATGGAGAAATATAACCAGATGCTGTGCTTGCAGCAGGAAAAACATGGCAGCCATATGCTCCCCAAACTGCATGTGTTGAAATCCCACAAACCGAATTTGCGTTGCAAGCAGCATCCCCAACACACACATGCTATTATAAGCAACATACAGCCTCATCAAATATGAACCACAAACCTTAAAAACTATAACATAAACAACAATTTTTTCTTGGACTTTTGATGGTTTTAAAGTCCCCAGGTAGCAGTATCTACTTCCACAATCACCAGCACACACTAATGGAAGCTTAAAGTCTGGTAATTCATCACCATAATACAAAGAGACCCCACCAAAAATTCTACCATCACCAAGAACCACATTTGCAGAAAATTCTCAGTCTATTATCGAAGCACCTACAGTCAAAGTCCATGGAGCAATGTTCACGGCAATATATGAACCAGGATTGGATCCAACAAAGAGAGGAATAATATGGACCCCATAAGCTACTGCTTGGTCCATAGCAGCAAGAATATCAGAATCACAACAACCCATGCTCCAGATCGTGACCCAAGTCTCCAAGTTGCACTACCAAGCCTCTAGGAGACAGCAACGTAGACAAACAACCACAAACCAGCACAAAGAGCAACAAATCACACCAAAAACGGCCTTCAAGACCCCACCCCAGAAGACTACGAATCACCAAATTGAGCTCTCTACCACTAGAATCATGACGGACTAGTTAGTATCGTCGCCAAGCCATTGTGTCACACCGTTTAGCCACCGCTTGAGCAGCCCTTGCGACTTTGCTCCAAGTCACGTAGTTCTACACCGCTCATCCCCTCTAGCACGTGAAATCAGGCCGCACCTCACCTGCGACACTCCAAGTCGCTCCTTCACCTACTACACTCTAGGTCGCTCTTCAACAAAAAATCCGTGGCTCTTGCAGCCACAAGAAGCCGAAACTATCTAAGGCAAAAAATGGCACAATTGGGTCAACCCAGCCCGAAATCCCGAACCACCTTCACAAAGAGGGACGACACCCTCAAAGCCTGCCACTAGCAACTCTCCTAGGTCATGACTTGCTTCATTAAGAGTGGCACTCCCTGGCCACTTGAAGAGAGAACAAGGAAGAGAGGGAAGGAGCTTACGATCCAATCAGTTAGGAGAAAAATAGGCTATGGGTTTTGGAAATTGGAGGTTAGGGTTAGGGTTTTCTCATAATTTGGAAATTAGGGTTCTAGAATTAGGGTTTACAGAAATTGAGAATAAGGATTAGTAGGAAGAAGAAGAAGAAATTGAGATTAGGGTTAGGGTTCAAGGTGGATGATATGACTCTGATACCATATTAGAATTTTAGAATGGAAATATAGGAAGAGAGTAAGAGAGTAAGAGAGATGACAGAGATCATAATCTCAGAATTTCATATGAGTTCCTTATATTAGCATCACCCCTATAGAGGAACTAACTAATACAAAAACATAAATACCCTCACACTATAAGTACACATATGACACAAACACTAACTAGATAATACCTTATAACAATGAAAAGTTCAAAAGACTTAGGTTATCTCAAAATTAACCACAGTCATCTAGTTGCTACACCATTGATATTTTATCAACAATGACCAATCCCATGTTTTACTCTCTAGAGTGCACTCCTCAACAATAGTGACCAAAATCCATATTTTAACGCTGGTTAATTATCAGTATCAATAAACAAATTTTTAAGCTCATTTGATCACTTGGTTGTAGAATTGCCAAACAATGGTTCCCATGACCCAATATACCTGAAGGTGGCATCGGTTATCATTTGGACCAGTAGGCAAACGTGGATAAAGAGTAATGAGCAAAGCAGCAATGGAACTGTGACTAGTTGAAAATGTCCGCATTCCACCACCAAGAAACAAGAAACCAATGGCTAAGCTTACCTGAAATTTTCAATCATTTGTGAGATTTTGCCCACTTTATTTCACCAAACAAGGCACAATATATATAAGTTCCAAATTGATATACTATCATAACATGATATATATATATATATATATATATATATATATATATATATAAGTCTCTAAGGAGCCCTTTGTCTTTCACTGGCACACATCCTAGCAATCCTATAGGATCAAGAGGAATTTAAACTGGATTCTGATGTTTCCATCTATAAACCAATTCCTTACCAATATTTTACATTTTATATATTATATATGCATTGACATACTTATCATGTGCCACAACACCAAGTAGCACTTCCTGATCCCCACCCATGCAGATAGGTCTGTACACCAGAAGCAGTACATCAATGCAACAATTGCTAGCAGTTTGTAGAGGAAATATTACAGTTAATTTGTACAACTTACTGCCATCTGAATTCCATAACTAGACTGCCCATCAGCACAATTTCTGCTCCGTAAAAATCTCAACAAGCGAAAGGTCTGTAAATGTCCAGACCCAGCCATAACCTGGTATGCAGAAGATTAACAAGCGTTTTTTAGCCACAAACTTAATACTCAATCCATTGAAGCTGGATGGGAGTGGGAGAAATGCAGGTACCACAGATAGAGAAAGAACAATAAGGTGAAGGCATGTCTCCAGCGTGCCCCGATCAATGTAACGAGACAGTCCCTTTGGAAAAGTTATTCCACTTGTCGAGGAAACAGGCTTGATCTGGTAGCAAAAAATAAACCATACACAACTGAACAATGGATATCCATGGAAGCCTGGAAGAGAAGAGTTAGGCAGTATAATGCCATGAACAGACCTCGTTAAGAAAGTACATAGCAAATTCATAGAGTAACTCCTGTGCATTTCCATTCCTTGTGCCAGCAAACACCAACCCTGCAGTGATTAAAAAGTTTCAAGATCAAGAACAAACAGCATTTAAAATTGATCATCACAAAGTTGCAGCACAAAATTCTGCCAGCAAGGTTTTTAGAGAACACAAGAGGAAACCCTGTTTTCTGTCAAGAACAATGAAAGCGTTTGAAGAACTATATATTTCCAAGCCATGAATTGAACAAAAATGTAAGAAAGATAATCAAATAAAGAAAACTAAAATATTATAATTATAATATTAAATACATAATTAACTATATAATATTATATAATATATAATAATATAAAATAATAATATATATTAATAATATAAATATAGGGATATTTTATTTTTATATTTATATAGTTATATTTATCTAAAAATATTATAAAAATATTTAAATTAGAAATTTTAATTTATTTAAATTTAATATTTAATAATATATAATATATAATTATAATTAATTAATATATAATTTTGAATATATAATTTAAATATAATTTAATATTTAATACTAATCTAAAAATTTTTTAGAAAAAATTTATACTAATTCTAATCAAAATTTAGAAAGAATTACAAATTGATCCAAGTAAGATTTTACCTATTTTCTAAACAATCTAGGATTCTTCCATATCCTTAGACACTAAATTAATGAAAACTGTTAGATATATAAAACTATTTTTGGATCTGTACTTAATAGTTCAAGCTTTTAGGATAATTAATTCGTGACATGACATCAAAATTTTTATCACCAAGTGGTTAATAGTTTAATCCTTGTCACCTCAACTCTTCAAAAATTAATTTGAAATTGACATGAGGTTTGGTGGGCCTATGCTTTGTTTGCATGTCAAGTTCAAAGGACTTTTATATAAGAAAACATGTTAGATATATAAACTATTCCTAAATTTGCATCTAACAGTTTAAGCTTTTGGATTAGTTGGTTCTTAACTGAAACCAATGCCTATCTTTCTAAAACATTGCTCTTTCTAATCCAAAAATCTTTCTAAGCAACAATAAATCCTCCTGAAAAGGCAAATCCAGGCTTCACCATTATAATTAACAGCATGCACCTTAGTTCCAAACCACAGGGCAATGTAAAAGCATATGGCTTTGAGTCTCCAATCTAAATGTAACACAACACAAATATTTGGTAAAAGAGCTTTATGTGGTCTTCTCACCTGCAATGGGTCCCTAGTAGTGAACTTATACACGCCAAAAACATCGTCAACCTTTGAAGGAGCACTACACTTCCAAATGAAACTGACACAGACAAACTATAAGGAACTAGGATGGGAAACAAGTTAAGCCTTTGAAATTCACGAGGAACATCCTCATTGAGATTTGAAAGACAGAAGAACAAAAAAAAAAAAAAAGAGGGATAAAAAAGGCACTTCTTACATCACCTGGTAAAAAAGGCACTTCTTATATCCTTGAAACTTCCCACTGGTAAATTTTACTAGTAGGAACTTTATGGAGACAGGATAGAACACAGAAAGGCACTTCTTACATCACCAATTCACAAATCTTCCCAAAAAGAAACAGTAAGAGATATCACAAACCGTAGCTTCGGGAAAGCAAAATAGGAAGGTTACAACTGATTGAATCTCTAAGTGCTCAGACAAGTAGTACTGACTGCCATTCTTGCATCTCTACCATTTATGCAGAAAACCATATCTACCCATCACTTGTATACTATAATAAACTAATTTCCAACCAAGGCCACATTCTCACCAAATCAATCACTAACATTCTTCATTCTTCGGGAATGTCCATTATAGCAAGCTGAGAGGCATTCTCATCTTTTATACACAATTCAAATCTAATTACCCCAAATGGTAGAATATCTATTGTATGGTACTCTACATAAACAATTAAACATGATTATGCAATGAATGCAACTACATCTATCGTTTAGTCCTAAAATGCAGAATTATCAAACCATCATATCTCAGGTATTGCTTCGACCTTCAAATAATAAATTGCATGTGACATCAGTACATTAAACTAGTAATCATCTAAACATTAAGCACTATGTTAATTTCATCATAAAATCGCTGGAAAGAGCACTTTACCAAGAGATATACAAGCTCCAGTAACTATATTAACATAAGCCTGTATAAAAGCCTCAGCATCCATATCATCAATATCATCAGCATCATCTCCAATGCCTTCTACACCATTTCTGACAATTTCAGGAATCTGAGACAGAACCCAATCTTTTGAGGGATAAACCCTACAAAAGAACACCCACCAAACACAGATCAAAAGAGTTACAAATGGATCCAAGTCAATTGTTGCAATAACCAAATGAATTAGCACCAAACCTGCTCCACATTATCAAATTTCGAGCAATGACGCGAAGCATTATGAAGTCAGGCCTAACATATTGCAATTCGAAACGTGTATTAGGAATTGAAAGCCTAGACACAATAGCCTCTGCTCCTGTCTGTCAAAATATAGAGGCCAAAGTCACAACAAATTTACACATCTGCAGAAGGTTTAAGGTATGGCAAAAAGATCAATAGCTCCTGACTTATATGCTTCTGATATCACAACATTTTAAGATCTACTTTAAATGATGTTTCAAGTACATAGGCAATGAAAATACTGAAGCAGTTCCTCACAATCTGCAAAGGTAGTAGCCAATTACAATTTACAGATACAAACAATTAGACTTCTTGTTAACAGAACAATAACTTATTGTAGAGAGGATTCACTGGAAGTACCTTTAAAAACATCAAAGCTAGAGCAATTGTAGCTCCCGGAGCAGTAACATCAATGTTGACTGTTGCTCCATCCATCATCTAAAACAAGAGAATGACAGATGTAAAAGTGTCAAAAGTAGTTATGTGGAAGAAAATCAGGACCTAAATATGTCTCAGATACAAATTTTAGTTTAGTTTTATTTCACTATGGGGAAGAAAACAAATAGTAGTTACCAAACCTGCACAGAGCCACGACTTTCGTCCATAGACACTGTTGAAAATTGAGACCTTTCCTGATGCAAAGTAGAATAATGTTCAATAAAAATCATGAAACGTATTCTCATAGTAATTAGTGACAGGATCACAATGGTGTAGTCTCTTACATGCTATTCAAATCTAGTCTGACTAAAAGGAAAAAAAACATAAAGAAATAAAAAAATATCTGAGGTTTCCCGATAATGGAGTAAAAAGAGAGGGAAGAATTTGTGGATTCAGCAGCATACACTGTGAACTTTGCCACCAATGTAGACGAATAGTCGATTCACAAATGTGTCCATAAAACTAAGCGCATCTTCTCCCCGCCCTTCAAGCAACGTATCTTAATTAAGTAAACAAGTACAAAAAATCCAAAAGGTTCTTCTTTTTTAAGCATTCATACCCAAGGCTACAAGACCCAGTGCAAATCCAGCAGAAACAGCATGACCCTCTCGCTCAAGAACATTATCACCTCCACTTCTACGCCCAATTTCACCCTAAAAGAATTACATGTAGTTTGAAACCACAAAAAAGGAATTAAAAAGAGAATTTTGATCTGAAAATTAAAAACCACATTTGTGGATCTAGATTAAACTAGAGTGTCAGCAGAAAAGATATAAATACTATTGTTGAGGATAAAAAAATGAAGAATGCATGCTGAACATTAATCATTAAGGCAATTGATGTATTGCTATTCAGGCAGCCTTATAAAAGTACGAAGGACCATAGAATCTGTACATCCCACCCTAATAGAATCATCCAAGCAAACTATATCTTTACATAACAAACACATGGACTCCATGAGTGCAAAAATAAAATGCATAATGCACCAATCAGTGTTACACCCACTTAACAATTATAAGACATAATCAAGCAAATGCACCAATCAGTTCTGCATATATACTAATTGATAGGCATATTAAAGAGCAACAGGAAGGTATATCACAAACTATTTGGTCCAAATAAGCAATATACTACCCTAAACAGAATTTGCTTGTGCCAGCTATATCTTGATGACGTACATGAATTGTATAAGTTATAACCCAAGCAAAAGGAACTTATAAATTTTCAAGCATGAAAGCAACTAGCTGAGAAAGACAAGGAATATAGGTACCAATAAAATCTGCATTGTCTGTGGGTGTGCTGAACCTTCAAATAAAATCCCCACGGACATCAGAGCTGCCGACTGGCAAAAAACAAAGTGGCAAGTTGAAAAATAATCAGCAGGCAGTGATATTAGGATACACTGTATATATTATTGACTAAAGAATCAATGACTTTGACATATACAACTGGGTAATTTGAAGCCATAATTATAGTTGTATAAATTAACATTAAAAGTAAATAATAGAAGAGTCAAACAGGAACATGATCAGAAACAAGGAAAGTTTTGGAAAACAAACTCACTCTTCTGATATTAGAAAGCACCAGCATACACAAATTAAGTGAACAGTTACAGCAGGACACAGTAGATACCTGGAGTAGGGTTGGAAGCTCTATCTCTGGATAGGAAGATGGATGTCGTGCAGGGATATGAACGTGAAGACTCTGCCACAGGGTAAATTCAACATACATTCACATTAGGGAGGTGAGAGTGGGCCTTAAGAAAGAAGTTCTTTTCATTAAAAGATGCTAAATTCATGCACTTAAGAAAATAAGCAAATAGACAAAGTCTTTCATCATTGTGTACATTTATGCGCATATTGACATGTAGAATGCACAACAAACCTATGTGGGAGTATTCCACTAAGAGAACCATCTCAAAAAATTTAACTTATTTTCAGCAAAACTAATACATAGTTATTCCTAATAGTATTTAGCAGAAGTATCAAATTGAAATGGCTTATTTCATTTTGCAACACTCCAATAGAAACAGAATATCCTTATAGATATACCTCAAATGAGGCGCAGCCCAGATTAGTAATTGTCATGAAAGCTTTTGTACCGGTGAGTGCTTTCTATAAGACTTTAATTTAAGATGACTCTGAATAAGATACATAAGACTCAATTTTATTAGTGCTTTTGAAGCAAAAGAAATAGCAATGCAATTAAAAAGAGTACACAGAGCTCAACAATAGACAACAAAAATTACAATTACTATGAGTAATTTTAAAACCCTTTCATTATATCGGTTTTTCCTCTTAAAAAGCATATATTCAGACATATTTACTGCTCTCAAACAACCTGTTAATTTTCAATATTTATGAAGAATCAATCAGACGAGCATACATTGATTCTTTAGGTGGTCTTTGAAGTATGAAGATTTATTTTAGATTAGGTGCTGTAACTGCTGTTTATTATTCAGCACCTGCATAATGTGTGCAAAGTGAAATACGCATGTGTATATTATGTAGTCAGCTAGTGTGTAATTAGGGTTAATCAGGCGCCTTCTATTTAGGCCCATATTTATTGTACAGTCCCTATAAATAATAGACCGAGAGGCCTAATCTCTCAACTTTTCTCTCAAACTCTCTCACAAATTATTTCTCCTTTAAGATTGAAAAAAAAAAGTCTTATTATATGGGAAAAAAATTACCATGAAGAAAACAAAATCCTAAACACAGTGCAGTAAAAATTTGGCCAGCCTATTAGGGGTGGGCATCGGCTGGGTCGGCTCGGGTTGGGGAAAATTTTGCCTAAACCGTGCCAAACCGACACAAACATCTGCTGCACCAATTCCAGCCAAATGAGTATCTCAAACCGAGTCTTTCGGTTTGAGGCGAGGCGGTTTCAATCGGGTTGGGGTGGTCGGATTGCTTTCGACCTTCAAGGGCCAGTCTTCTTTCGCTTTCTGTTCCTGCAAGAAAGAAATCCAGAATCCTAATTCAAACCCAAACCCATAGAAGAAGGAACAAAATCGTCAGTTTCAAATGGTTTTGTTCGGTCAAGTTCTGGTGTCAGGTTCGAAACTGCACACCCCAAACAAATCGAACCATCATATTTTCCCCCCCCTTTTCCCATAGCTAAACAACATCATATCCCCTCTAATCTTAATCCCTCTTGACTCTCGACCCCAGCCGTATAGTCGTCCATCGCGTCCCAACCTCCTCTTGTGCCATTGTGTTGTGCTACCCCAAGAAGCAGTTTTGTGTCGCTACGAAGCAGAAGATAAGAATGAGAGCTTGGATAGGAAGGAGGACAACAACCAAACGACGCGAAGTCACAAACCAGAGACGAAAGGGAAGGAGTGAACAAGAAGGAGTGTTGCAGCCTTTGAGATCAAGTCTAAGAGACGAGAACTAGAGAATGAAGGGAAGGAAAGAAGGAGAGGGAATGAAAGGAGAAGGTCGAGATTCACAATGAAGACCGGAAGAGAGAGACAAAAATTATGACTCATCTTCTGGAGTCTTCTCCAAAAAAAATCTCAATAAATTATAAAAAAAATTGTAGCCGGTTTAAGCTGGGTTGCCGTGGGTGTAGAATTTGAAACCCAAAGCCAGCCAACATAATTTGTATCCACCCACTAATATTTCTTTTTGTAATTTTGAGCCGACCCAACCCAAACTGAATGTCCCAATTTTTCGGTTTGGACTGGGTTTGAATGGGTGGGGCAATTTTTTGCCCACCCCTACAGCCTATTGCACTTTGTTTTGAAGATGTTTACCTAAAACACATCTATTACAAGTATCAAAATGGAATTTTAAATTCAATTTGGGTAATGAATGAATGAAATTTTGATCATGCATACTTCAAGCCTAATGGATTCCTCAAATGACAATAATTATAAAAGAAAGCCAGAACTGCTATGAAAACTTTTTAATACACTCAAAGCTATTGTCTATCATCGAAGGCTAAGATCTCACATAATTGTATGGGAAAAAATGACGTGTGTGCTATTCACCTTTGATATTGCTGGCTGCATGGTACCTCTATAAGAAGCTGCCAGACCAAGCATTAATCCTACAGTTGTGCTTTCATGCTCCTACAAAGATGAAGTGGCAGGAAATTTATGTCATACGTGATCGTAAAACTGAATGATAATAAAACAACATTGAAGAATTTGAACAAATGGAAGATTTGGCCCCAAGTTTATTGTTATAACATGAATGACACAGTATTGACTGTTTCAGTAATTTTAATGACCTTAAAATTTAAAAGTTCTTAAACCTATCACAAGGATCCAACTTCTAACCCAATTTCACTTGATTGAATTGTTATTCTTACTTCAACAAGGAAATTTCATTTAAGAAAAGAACTCCAAAAACTCTGAAATCAACAATGGGCATATTGTTCGAAATATGAAATGCCTCAAAAGCTAACATATGCCATTAAATGCTAACTTCATCCTTTTCTAGTTCAAATTTGTACCCGTTTAACTTTACAATATCAGCTGCTGTAATTTTTGACACAACAGCAACAGCACAAACATGGCAGCATCTGAAAAACCACAGCATTCCCAAATAGAGCTTAAAACTGCCAATAACCTCTTGTATCTCATATCTATCAAAATACATGAGCAGTGTCTAACTAAATGATGTATTTTGATTCCCATCTTCCAAAGCACCTGCCAATAGATGGTTGGATATATACAATTGCAAATTTACATAATGAAATTTCCAAAACATATTTTAAGAAAAAAAGCAAAACGAAAAAGAACCAGCATAAATAGGCCTCTAATTGTTCATCACCTTCATTATATCACTATCCTATAAACTAGGCTTCCTATTTCCTAATCATCCTCTAATCCACTCCCATTCAAAAGAGGTTTTCTTCAAAAGATAGAGATAATGATAATTATCACTATTATTACTATTATAATAATAACAATGATAATGATAATATTAAAGTAACATAACCCAAATTGATTTCAATCAGCTACCTATTAAAACTGAACCACACTGATTCAAAAAAGGTATTATTGAGAATAATTTGTCTTGCCACAAAATGTAATTTGTGAAAGTTGAAAGTCAAAAATCAGTAGCACAAAATTTTAGTAAGAACTAGAAAAGTATAATATGAACTAAGAGTAGTAGTAAGTAGTAACAAATCTACATATACAATATTATTTCTCCTATGTTGATAATAAGCCATCACCAGCTGAATAAAAGAAGAGCTGAAAATTTAAATTAACAAAAATGATGAACCAACCTGAGAAAAATACTGATAAATGTCAGTAATGCTTAAAGCACGCAAATATCCATGCAATCCTAGAGCAAGAAGAAGTCCAGCATGAACAGAATTTGGCTCCTCAGGTTTGTTGTATATTATCCATGTTCTTGACATTTTTCCCTGCAAAGAAAGGAATATATGCATTATCGTACACAGACAAACACAAACTAAAGCTTGATATCAGTAACATTAGGGAGATATAAAGGATGGATTTTAATATTCAACATAGAAAGTTCAAGAAACAAAATTAGGGAGATAGAAAAGATGGACAAAAATGGAGGATAACCTAGAAAACAGAGGAAGGAGAGTGTCAGAGAATAAGCAGTTGTAACTTGAAAATTGAAAAGTTGCCATGTTAATGTAGATATTATACAAAATTTAAAATTTCAGAACATAGGTCTCAGTTAATACAAACACTAGAGCATGTCCATATTTCTATAGTAAAATTTATCAAATTTTCATGGAACCAAGCATAAACCAGTCAATAATGAAGATAGCAATACGAACAACAATATAGTAATTATGATGGCCAAAAAAAATAACAAATATGACAAATTGGAGCTTTAATTAAGCTCTGCTAAAGATAAAACAAATGGACAGCAAATAAAATCAGCATGTATAAGTCCTAAATTTGATCAATTAGCAATTTTAACAAAATCATACTTAAATTTGGGACTTGACTAGATCTGTTATATCATTAGGATGCTAGCAGGTTTTATTTTCATTCTTTTTAAGTTGTCATAGAAGTTGAAATACCTTTAATACGTGATATCTAAAATTACAGAACCCCAACATTCAATTCAAAATAGCATAGAACACTAAATACATTCAGAGTAGAAAAGCAAGGAATGACATAAGAATCTTTTAAAAAAAATGACACAAAACCCAATACTACCAAGCTTTAAACTCAATATTCCAATATTCATTGGAATATTGGGTTTAAAAAGTATTCAGATTTCTAGATAGATCAATAGTTTTTTGGGATGAAAAAAAAGATTATTAATAATGCCTTTCCTTTCTCTGCCAAAAAACCTGAATCAAATGGAAAGAAATTGTTCAAAATTGAGAGGACAAACCCAAGATTCACCAACTCCAATAAGAAGTACTCTATTCCAGATGGAAGTGGCTACAGGATAGTGTATAAATAAATAAGCAACAGTAAAGAAGCATAGTTACCAAGATCGTGGTACAATATGGGTATGTGGTACGGGTGCAATACGTTGCATGCCACTTAGCAAAATATGTGGTACTTGGGAGTAGGCTTAGTTGGTACACTATTTCAAGTCATGGTATAATTAAAATTTTTACTTGATTTATTCTCAATATTATCAGTTCATTTTTTAATAAGTGTAATTAAATTTATAAATTGTCCTAAGTTATAGAAAACCTAAATAATATTGAAGCGTGAAGAGACCTGCACAAAAGAATATGAAACAAAAATACAACTTAAATAAGAAAAAAATTTATAAGTTGTCTAATTTATTCATTAATGGTCTCTCACAAATTCAAGTACTCTTCCTTTTAGAATCTCTGACTAATTTATCTTTCTAACACAGCTGTAATTATTCAAATCCTTGTCAACTTATATCTCCATTATCCTTTCCAACACAGAAAATCTTTAGCTATTTAATGCTCCACATTTGTATATATTCAAATTCTCTCTACCACCCACCCCTCTATCGTCCATTTGATTTCTGTGGAATACCAATGGGTGGTAAATCTGTGAGCCACGGTATCCTCCTCAATCAGACCATCAAAACCAGTTTTCAACTCTATTTTCTCTCAGGTAAGGCGGCTCAACTGAGACCTTGCAGCTTCAATGCTTACCATGTGTCGATTCACCTGCCCCATGAAAAATGCAACCTTAGCATCTCTCTCAGTTTTGACACTCTCAATCTCATTCTTCTCTGCAACCAACCTATCTAACCAAAGCTCCATTTCTACAACTCTTTTCAACAAGAAAGGGAAAGAGTTGCCAGCTTGAAAAAGGGAAAGATTTGCCGGCCTCACAATCTGATTAACAATGTAGGCTTCTGCAGGGCTTCTACATTGCAGGTCACTCAATGCAATGATCCAGATCATGTTCCAATAAAAACCAATGTGAATATGAACCTGAATTGGAACGCACAATCAAGATCGTGGTTCAAAGGGGTAAGGAGCAGATCTCGTAATTATGGGAAAGCACTTTAGATTTCCACACGGTTTGTCAAGTAGAAATTTCTCAGCTTGAAGAGTAAAACAACAACAACAAACCAAACCTTATCCCACTAGACCAAGTTGACTACATGGATCAGACAACTCCATTGAATTCTATTAAAAACCAAATCTTCTTACATTTCTTTTAAAAGAAAGAGGAATTCTCAATCAAACTTCTGTATCACTCAAGCTTGAAACAATAGAGATTCCAAGAGGTACTGGAACCCTAAGTAAAACAGAAACCATGGATAGGGGGACTGATTTAGAGAAGAAAGGCAGATAGGCATTTAGAAAAGGAATATAATCTAACAAAGATTCTCACAGATCTGATATAAGAACTATCACCCTCCTTTAGAGAGAACAAAGGCCTAAAATTCTAGATACATTCATCTGCATCAACATAAACTTAGGAAACAAGACTAAACCTGAAGGGGGGCTAGTCTTAGTCCAGCAGCAACAGCATTATGAAACTCAGGCCAAGACTTGAGTTCTTGTATGTTCCTGATGTTGG
This sequence comes from Dicorynia guianensis, assembly GCA_037013595.1. Lineage (NCBI taxonomy): Eukaryota > Viridiplantae > Streptophyta > Magnoliopsida > Fabales > Fabaceae > Dicorynia > Dicorynia guianensis. Next base: position 12,498,817 of record JASUAB010000002.1, on the reverse strand, counting down.
AGTCCAGATTAACCTATCAAGAGTCAAAACAGGTGCAAGAAACTAATAAATTAATTTGCCAAGCCAAAACAGATAATACAGATATAATCATGCACATGATAGGAACATACAGTTGCATTCTGTTGGGCAGGCAATCGACCAGCTAAAACAAGCTTCGGAACGGTAAAGGCCTGAAAAAATTTGCAAAGATCCCATCAGAAAGGCTATTTCTGGTATGATTTGAAAATCCTCACTGTGAGACCAAAATTGGATCAGCAAATTTAAATGCAAAAGTACCTCCGTTAAGAGAGTATATATAGTTGCAAGAGTAAATGCACCACGTCCAAGAGGGAGAGCAGTTGTCCTTTGTGCTAGGTGCCACAATTGAGTCTTCACACAAAGCATAAGAAAAATGTTAAAGGCAATGATTGTCAGTAAGAAAAATTAAAAAAAAAATATATCAAATCAAAGAAGGTAATAATGAAAATTAAGAACAAATTCTACTTCTTCACTGAAGCTGGTTTTTAATCTTCTAAGTTCTTTATTTCTAAAACATGACTATGAAATTAGGAGAAATTACAAACTCAAGTAGCTCTCTTCCTGATTGCTTTCCCATTAAATAATGGCAAAGTATAGTAGCAATAGATACATAATGCATAAATATTCAAGATATGATATGCTCCCTGATTAACAGAAGCATATATATTGGCATAACCACTATAGTTAGTCAGAATTTCCACTCAAGAAAATAATACTAAGAGGGACATTGTTACTAGAAGGATGGCAAGTGTTAGAGATATAAAACTATCTATAAGCCTTCACCTAACAACTTAAGCTTTAGGGATGATTGGTTCTTGACATGGTATCAAAGCCTGTGGTAGGAATTCAATTCCTGTTGCCCCATTCTAGGAAAAATTAAGTTGAATTTCAGTATAAGATTTGATGGGCCTATGGGTTGTCCACAATTCAAGCCCAAAGGGCTTTTGTGTGAAGGGACATGTTATATATAAAACTATTCATGTGCCTTTGCCTAATAGCTTAAGTTTTTAGGATGATTGATTCTTGACATCACAGAACCAATCATTGTAAGCTTAGACTGTTAGATGTTTGCCATGGAATAGATTTTATCTTTAACACATCTCCGTACACAAACTTACACAATATCTCTAACATATATGTAACACACCTCCTCACATGAAAGTCTATGAAAGCTCTGGGCTTGAAGTGTAAACAAAGCACAGGCATATCAAACCTTATACCAAAATTCAATTTATTTTTGAGGAATGGAGGCAACAAGAATCAAACTCCTATCTTCTTTGTCATAAAGGATACAATACTAGTAAAGATATAAAACCAATCTTAAGCCTTCACCTAAGAGTTTAAATTTTTAAGAGGGTTAGTTTTTGACCTAGTATCAGAGCCTTTATAATCAAGTGATCAAGAGTTCAATCCTTATCGTCCTCATTTCTCAAATTAAAATTGGATTTCAGCATAAGGTTTGATGGGCCTATGCATTTGTCTACACTTAAAACCCAAATGGCTTTTGTGTGAGGAGGTGTGTTAAAAATATAAAACTAATCTTGGGTCTTCACCTAACAACTTAAACTTTTAAGAGAGTTAGTTCTTAACAATACTATGTTAAGGAATCAGTCATCAGGTACATGAATAGGTTTTCTCTTTAATTGATGGTATACAAACAGATTCAAAAATTTAATAACTTCATCAGCTCAACTCAAATCTTATATACCACCATTTAATCACAATGAGATCAAAGGTGATGTATATGTCAAAGTCGTCAACTATACATTTCTAAGGCTGCTTTACTTTCAGTGCTGAATTAACAAAGCTGTCATGACTCTAAATGATATTAGCAAGCCACAATTCCTATAATAGTTCAATTCATGATATAATTTTTACCTTTTTTCAATAGAAGAAAATTTAAAAGAGAAGTACAAAGTAAAAAACATTGCTAAAATATCTGTGTAGCCTGAGAAGAAAGAATTTTTTTTCATAAAAATATGTGATATACACCATAGCAATAGAGCACGTGATAGACTTATTAAGAAGATTATTATCAACTATACCAGTTGCCTGAATATTAAAATGAAAGGACAAACTTGTAGACAGTAACTAATTACCAATCTTAGACCTTGAAAAATAAAGCATACCTGCTGGAGGTCCTGATCAGAAGCACTATGATTAACAGATATTTGAATTGCCACGGGTCTTGAAGAGCACAAAAGGCGTCTAACCTAGTAATATAGCATAAGTCTTGATAAAGCAAGAAAGAAAATAGGAAAAGAAAACTAAGTTTATATGCAATTTTTGCACCATCACGTCACAACAAGCATCAATTGACTGTAGACACCACCAAAAACTCTACAAAGAAATAACATATGATACCTCTTTTATTTTTATCTTTTTCATTAATTATAAATCTCATATACAAGGTACACCGAGGAACAAGCTCACCGGTCAATACCATATAGTGACAACCATTTACCTTCTTACCCATGAGTGGTCACTTATTACCATAATTGACACATAATTTAAAATTTAAAATTCCAGAATCGGCCCAAATGCAAAAAAAGTCAGCATCACAAAGTATTAAACTTCTAAAACTATGAAGTACCTAATGTAATGTGCATAACAAGCACTTGAATGCTTGTCGTTAACAAGGTAACATGCAGCACTCACCTCTTCTTTTTTCAACAGTCACTTTTTGTCGTTGAAAACCAGGTGGAAAAGAATTCAAGAAAAAATTTTTTGAACTCATTGATCAGTGAGTAGTGATGACACAAAAGAAGTGACAACTCATTGCATAAAATGTTAAATTATAATTTGATGTGCAAAACTTGCAATGATATCTCAAAATCCAGGCAAAGAAGCATACAAACAATTACAACAAATAATACGTGTCCCTTTTGTTTCTACATAGACAAGTCAGCATTTGAAAATATAAATCCCCATAAAATTACATTTATTTTAAAATTCTATTTTCCAGGTAGTGTGTCATAACTGACCTCATTCAATCTCAGATCACGACCATAACGCAACTGGGTGCTAGAGTTGAAGATATGCTCCATACCATCAGCCATAGACCCATCAACAGAATCTGTATCCTCAAACCTTGTACCTTCCAATCCAATTGCATCAGAAATAGTAGATGATATTGTCACTGGATGCAGGTTTAGCATGTAAGGCGTGGACATTGAGATTACATTCACATTGGTTGGTGTTTCAATTTCCCTATAATTGCACTCACATGCCAAAGATGACATCGCCAAATCTTGTCGACCAAGAAGGACATAAGCAGCTCCTGGCCAGTCATTAGGGGGAGAATCTCGGCACTTATCTAATGCCTGGAAGGCGTAACATCAAACATATATTGAACACACAGGAAGTAGATAGTATAACTGGTTACAAAGAAAATAAACAAGAGCTTATATTCAAAGGACAAAAGTATTATAATGGTAAGGCTGCTGCATGCAGGAACTACAAGCACATCATGGCAGATATGTGTGTAAGAATCATAAATAAACATATAAGCCATGTCAAACTTACATGATACTCCACAGAACAAATTTATAAATTCATTTGGAAGTATTTGCATAGATTAATCTCCAATAATCTGACACCACTGAAGTCAAACTTACATGACGCAATGGGAGAGATACACCAGAAGGCAGTGAGTCTAGCTGTTGCAGTCCAAACCTTTCCCCAACCATTGCCAAAACAGCAAGTTCCTCTTTTGAACAATGCGATCCCGTCGCAATGTTACAGTAAACACCCAAAGAAAGCTTTTTTCCAAGCAATTTAGCACCAGATAATATACTATAAAAGGAAACAATTTTACGGGCCCAGCTCACCACAGAATTTCCATCTTTGCAGACCAAAGGAGGAATGTCACTGATATTAGAAGAACTACATCCATGTTGCAAGCAGTTTTCAAGCCATCTGAATAAACTTGGAGGAGTTTTCCAGGAAATGGAGGTTCCAGAAATCAAGAATCTTTTAGAAAGGCCAGGAAAATCACGAATATAATGGTCCAAGTAATTGTTCTCACCAAGAAATTCAGCAATGTTGCATAAGAGAACTGCTAGAATCTCTAAATCCCTGTAAGGGACAACCATGCTTAAATAGTCATGACAAAATAAAACTGAGAAGTGGTGATGACAACTTTCAGTTAACACCATTAATAAAATTATGGGAAAGATGGACATGATAATATATCCTATAGAACACACTGAAATGCGGATGTTAATGGTGGAAACAATAACTGAAAATAATTCAAAATGACAGGAAAATCTAAAGATTATGAAACAAACCCATAGATTTAAGTACACATACAATAAGGATAGTGAGCCAATGCCATTCTAGCACCACTTAAATTCAAATTTTATGCTCCGCACAACAAATTACAAAATGATAGACAAAAGTCTACAGTTTTGATGTTCTCCGTAAAATCCAGCACATTGTAAATGAATTGAATGGTTCACAAATTGTTCAAACTCAACTCGCATAAAAGCTCTACTCAGCTTAATTCATTTATTTAAGAGAGAATTATCCTAGGATGGTTTGCCAATGGGGTGCTAAATCAAAAGAAAATATGCTTAGCATATCAACCATTCCGTGAATATTGTTAACCAAGGTTCACTTAATTTGTCCTAAATTGTCCAAGAGTTATCAGAAGGATCAGCTCAGACATTCTCCCATTATAATGAACAAGCTTAAGCATAAAATTAAGCTTGTTTGATTAAACAAGCTAAGCTTGAATTTGATACTCAGCTTGTTTAGCTAACCAACAATTCAGTCAAGAATAAAACAATATAAATATATGTTATACATAGTGATTTTTTTATTACACGTTTATTTTAATATATTAGATATGACTTTAAAATATATAACAGTATAGTGTAAACTCATGTTAAGAAAAGAAAAACAAAAGGGGATACATAGTGAAGTTTCTAGAAAATATGCTTAGCATATCAACCATTCTGTGAATAATGTTAACCAAGGTTTGCTTAATTTGTCCTAAATTGTCCAAGAGTTATCAGAAGGACCAGCTCAGTCATTCTCCCGTCTGAAAGAGCCAAATAAACTATGATAAAACAATGCAATTTGAAGCAGACATTAGATCAGGTAATGATAACTATGCATTTTTTCAATACTTCGAACTCTAATAAAAATGACCAGAACCAAAGTGAGCCTAACTGAGCCAAGCCTGAGCTCTAATTTGACTTGTCAATAATTGACTCTCAAAAACTTAAATTATTAGGTACAAATCCAAAAATGATTTTATATCTCTAATACAACCCCTCATACAAAAACCCTTTGAGCTCAAACTGTAAACAACCCATAAGTCTACCAAATGCACAAACGTACCAAAACTTTATGTTGAAATTTAACTTAATATTTTCAAGAAGGGAAGCAAGAAGGACCGAACTTTAGACCACTTAGTCATAGAGGCTCCAATACTATGTCAAAAACCAACTTTCACAAAATCTTAAGCTATTAGATGCAAATCTAAGAATGATTTCTATTAAAAACCAACTCTCCTAAAACCTTAAGTTGTTAGATGCCGATTCAAGAACAATTTTACATTAGGTTGTTAGATGCCGATTCAAGAACAATTTTACATTTCTAACAGACCCCTCACACAAAAACCCTTTGGGCTCAAAGTATGGACAATGCACAGGCCCATCAAACCTTTTGCTAAAATTCAAATTAATCTTTGATAAATAGAGACGACAAAGATCGAACTCGTAACCACTTTATTATAGAGACTCTAATACCATGTGAAAAACCAACTCTCTTAAAAAACTTAAGTTGTTAGGTATTTCATATGTCTAACATGGCTAAAAGAGCCAAAAAATCTATGAGCACCACTATTCCCACATAATTTCACTTACACATTTGTCACGCACAACAAATAAAGACAGATCTCTTTATTATTATAAAAAAAATACAAATGGAGTTGGGTCTCTATTTATCATTCATAACAATGTTGTAGGTATAATTATGTGGGAATATACTTTCTGATAAATTATAAGATCAGGTAACAAGAACTATGCAATTTGTCAATACTTCAAACTATAATAAAAATGACTAGAACAAGATCTTTAGTATAACCAAAAACACTTCATTGAAGTACACTATAAAACATTAGTTAATTGAGCCAATAAACTAAAAAAAGACTTTAAAAGAATAAGTACAAAATACATTTTTCATAAGAGAAAAATATTATTAGACAGAAAATAGGCAAGAACTACCAAGGGAGATTGAGATATCCTCCAAAGCAAGGAAAATCAACAACAAAAAGCAACAAAACATAAAAAATGTACGAAACACATAACAATTTGATTGTATTTTTTATATATTTATTCAAAGAGTTTCTAGTACACTCCTTTTATTATATTTAATGCATTACAATAGTTTTATGAGTATCTCTTATTTATCAATTAAGTAATTGGAAATATATACCAACTTTTTACTGTTTATATATTATAGTAAAACATATAGCCAAAAAATCTATTTTATTAAATTCAAATAATATACCTAATAAATAATAATTTAACACTAGATATTTATAGCAAATTCAATATTTTCTGTGGCATAGAGAAAGAAAAGATTCTGACCAAGTGGTTAGGTTCTTGCTCTCCACAATTGTGTTCTTCGGTAGAATGGTGTTTTTATCTAGTCTTATGAAACCTAAATTTAAGTTCTTAAATATCATGTTAAATTGTCAGAACTATTTTATGGTCAGGCACCTGTATTCAATTCACCAGTTCTCAGGTGAACCAGCCAGTTCAATCCAATTCATGGCTGGTTTCTTGCAGCTGAAATTTCTAGTTTGTACCAGACCAAAATTTGAGCCAGTTCACTGGTTTTCCAGTCAAACCAAACCAGTCTATTGTGGTTTCTTAAATACTGATTTGTATAAAAATTCATGACAGGTCATCTAGGCTAATAAAAACTATCTTTGTTGATCAATCCAATCTACCAAGCAAATGAATGTTAACAGCTCACAAGTCACAATGAATAAAAATCAAGAGGCTGTTGCTACAGAGCGTGAAACTAAGCCTACATGTTAGTCAAACTAAGCTAAGATTGAAAGCACTGAACTAACTTCTAAAAAGGTATCTAGATTACTGTTAGGCAAACAGCTTACTGCTTCCTTAACAAAGGCCAATATAACCCTGATGATAATAGCTCCTGCATATACCTTGACCTAACTTCTAGGGAAGAAATTGGAAATATTCTGGAATACGCTCTAATTAGATACTGGAGTGAAAAATTTATCCCAAAACATATTAATGATTAAGAAAACAAATAGTTATTAATAGCACAAAATAGCGCTCACTATAATGCATAGCATAGCACAGTCCCAATAGCGGAGCATGATGCACTATAATGCAGCCATGGGACACTTTTCTTTTTGGCAGCCATGGGACTTTATGGTAAAATGTGATTATAAGGCCTACACTCTTTACAACATGTTTTCAATTTTTTGCTCAGTACTCTATTTTATTATATTTTTGGATGACAACTTCTACCAATGATTTCTTCTTCTCAAATGTTGTTTAGTAACAACTCTAGCTCTAACTATATTTACTAGAGTTAAGAATACACACAGTATAAAGAAGGAAATTTATTTAAGATTCAATGAGAGCTACATCAAAAAATAGAGGACCAGAAATTAGAACTTCCCAAGGCTATCGCCCCTTGCTGAGAAAATCCCAACCCCTAGCCTTAGCTCTCATTCCCTCAATACACAAAACCCAATGCCCAACATCTTGACCTTCCCCTCCATTATGCATCCCCCCACTGTCAACTGCTAACATTCCCTTTTTCCTACTAATTGTCACCCCACTGATTGCCGCTTTATCCGTCCCATAACACACCCTTGTCAGCTACTAACATTCTCTTCTCCCCACTAACTATTCCCCCACTAGCAGTCACTCTGTTCCTCTATGATGATACTTCATATTGTGATGAAAATGTCATTTTTTACGATGATATGAATTTTAAACTTGTTATGCTTAATGTTCTTTTTAATGTTTGTCATATTTTTAAGACTATTTTTTATATATTCTTATTATTTTGGGTTATATTACATATACAAATATATATTTATATGTAATATAATTGCGCTATAATTCAAATAGCAATGTGCTATGTCGCTAATGACCACAAGCATTATAAGTGCACTATTCGCTATTAACAATTATGCAACACAATATAAGACATACCGTTTGCGAAGATTATCCAGTTTTAGGCTTTCATAGACTGCATGAAGAGATTCCAGACTTTCCTTTAAGAGTTCAGAATAAAGAGACTTCTCCAAATTTTGGGTACCATCACTTGTAGATCCAGGGGAGGGTGATTCTTGCCAATCAACTGATGCTGCAAAAGACATTCCAGAAATGGAGTTTATTTTGCAGAAGTTCTTATGAAATTGGCTTTTAAGAAGGAAGTCCCAAGCAGAGTGTGACGTTGGACTGGAATACTTTTGAGACATCATCTTAGATTTTCTGCACATGTGCATAATTACATGACAAAAAGAGTCCCAATCTGAATCAACACTAGTATTAGCCTCTGACAAGTTAGCAGGGTCACCATCTTTCCAGAGAAGACTAAGAAAATGTCTGTAAAAGCTAGAACTAAGCCCTTCAGCAAGTGCTGTCATACAATCATTAGCCAACACAGATGAAGGACTTTGTCTCAATGCACATCTAAACATCTGCACATGCAAAATAGGAATTCTCAGTTCTATATAGGAACATTTAGACTTTGGTAGCCACTTGCCAAGAAACATGGACATGACATCGTTTTATTTGGCATTTGCACATGTCAACTTCAAGGTGGAAAAAGGAAAAGGAACAATTCTCAAGTAGTAAGCATACCTGCCGGTTATTTATGATCACATTGACACGCCCCTCAACAGCATCAGCCAGGCCAGTAATCTTTAAGTCATAGGACAGAGAAGCCGTTTCTGGAAACTCCAAATCATGCAAAAGCTGATCTTGACTCAAGCCAGAAGGTAGTACATATCTACACAAGCATTGCTTCCCAGACTACAATATGGGCAAGATATATTCAGAAAGGATATATCAACTATCACACTTAAGCAATCTGTGATGCCACACAATGGAAATAAATTACTGAAAAAGGGATGCTGAACGATCTGAACAAGAATTCTCATTAAGAAATCATAATCAAATACTAAAGGCAAGTCAACAGAAGACTTTGGGCTACTACATAGGATAGCCCACTCAATTTCTTGTTACTTGGCCATCATAATGTCCACCAAAAATAAACTTGTGCAAACAAAAGTTTGAATTCCAATAGGCTAGCACTAATATCAGCCACTCAATACTTATCAGGAAGAAAAATATAGACTTGAACAGAAGTACAAACCACCAGTTAATAGTAATAAATAACTTTCTACAGAATCAGTCATATTATTTAACAAAAAATCTTCAAGTACTGATAAAGAAAATAACTGCCTAGAAGTTGAAACACAAAGAAATGATATAAATAAGCGAACGCTGTTTCACTTCAATTATTTAAGAAACTTGGCAGAAATTTAAAACAAGACATTTAAACGGAGGATGCTAAATAAAATATATAAATGTCAGGAAACTTAATAGGAATTAAGAATGACTTCATTAATGTGTGCCACTCATGCATAAAGCTTACATAGAGAAGCAAAACATTTTCTGGAGCCAAAACCATGATGTCTGAATATGGCAGCTGTCCAACTTTCACTCTGCAAAACATATATTTGAGAAAATCATGTCACACATTACAAAAGCAATATTTGATGTAAAAACAAAGGGAAACATTATCTAACTTCACCTTGGACGAGTGACAATCACAGGTGAAGCTGCAATTGCAGGTATGCTCCAACTCATATCAGGTTTAACATCAAAGACAATTTCGTTATTTATTTCAACAGTTTGAAGCCTCATAGACAACAACTTTCTTTGTTCTTGGTGAAGAAAACAGACCACTGGAGCTGCATCATCATCAGTGGCCATGAAAACCTAGTAGCCATTTGAAAGGAAAGTCAATAAAAAAAATATAAATACAGCATATCATAAGAACTGAAAATTATGAAGAATATTGCAAGCAAAGAGGAAACAAGAAGAGCCTAGTTTGACTAAGGACGACAGAATTGCACCCTTCACCCTTATGATCTAATTGTTCCTGTTGGATAAAAAAAATTCTTCAATCAAAAAAACAATGAACCATATGGCATTTTGGGCAACATATTCCAACGGTATATCATTAAGAGGGTTATAACTCAAAAGTTTTACATCAGTAGCTAACAACATATAATAGAAAACCAAATTGTCAAGACTCAAGACATAATCAATCTGAGCATATAACAGAAAGTAATTATATTTGGAAAAAAGTACAGAACTTGCAAGTACCATAAAACATCATCAGTTCTGCTAAGGACCTCAAAATCTTCTCATATTTAGAAACCTCTCTAGACAGCTAATTATACTTGAACTTTCAAGTATTTTCAACAGATAACAGAACAGAGTTGATGCTCTTTTCTAATTCTTATCTATAAATTGATCATAAATGCTCACTGTCTCAAACGTGCAATGCATAAGACAAACACATCAAAATAGGCAATGTAAGTCATTAATAGATAATTGTGGCTTTTGTTAGGTTAAACACAATACAACCAACAGCTATATTGATGGAAACCCCAAGAGGTTATCCCAATTGAAGCCATCATGGTTCCTAGTCAAAAATAGCAATAGTAGTAACCATTTTCTAAATACCAGTAGAGACACTCATAATGTAGGTACAGACAAAGCAACAACAACAACAACAAACAAACAAAGCCTTATCCCACTAGGTGGAGTTGGCTACATGGATTAAATAGCGCCATTGAGTTCTATCCGACACCAAGTTTTCAGAAATATCATTTAACTAAAGACCCCTTTTAATAACCTCTTCAAGTGTTCTTTTTTATCTTCCTCTACATCTCTTCATTAGACTAAAAATCATTTGATCAACTTTTCTCACTGAAACCTCTACATTTCTTATTTGCATATGCTCAAACCACCGTAACCGAGTTTCCATCATTTTCTCCTCAATAGGTGCAACACCAACTTCCTCCCGAATACAATCATTTTGAATCTTGTCTTTTCTTGCATGTCCACTCATCCATCTCAACATTCTCATCTCTTCCACTCCCATTTTTTTTTGCTTTTGTTAAACTTTCAAAACCCAACACTCACCACCATGGAACATAGCTAGTCTTATAGCAGTTCAGTAAAACTTCCTTTTAAACTTGGCAATTATGTATTGTTAAACTTTTTAATCTGAACAAAATTTGAATAAATAATTGTATCTATAAAAAAATGCAAAATTGTTGCTTAAAAGTAGGAAGCAGGGGTAAGAGGTGGACTTGTGAGTCTATGACCTTGTCATCAAGTTAGAATGCCAACTTTCTCCTCCATTTTCAATTATGAAAAACAAAAAGGTAATGAATAGTTGGGAAATAAAAGAAATGGATGCCAATGAAAGAATCTCTTTTCTACAATCGTATATACAACAAAAGAGAGAAAACATTACAATAGCTAAGGACAAGATAATGCCTGCTACATGAAGTTTACTACTTCAGCATTCAGCTAAAGACATATACAAATTAAACAATTGTAAGGGCATCATTTTAGTATTTGGAGTCAAACAAGTTTGTCAATGTGTGAAATATTGCATTACGCATTCATTACTTATTTTGTTTTGATACAATCACTTTGCCCAAGACCAAGAAATAAGTAAGACAAGAGTGTGGCAGCCGCTTATAAAGACAGAATAATAAGTATATACAACAAAATTAAAGGTTCACCTTACAAGCAGCTGTTTGGGCACCTTTTCCCTGCCATATTCTTCGAAATGACAGATGTTTTGGCGATACACCCACAGGATCAACATTTAATAAACCAGTGGCTGCCTCATCAAGGTTAGAATTAATGATTTCAGCAACCCACAAAGAGTGCTGCATCTTTCCTGAATTCAGAGTAATATCACATGAAATCACCAGGATAAGAAAAATATCATCAGGCGACCAGGAACTGATTGCAAGAGTTTCAAAGAAACGAACCTTTATTGTAGGAAGCCATAAGAGGGACCTGATCGCTTGTCCAAATTGTCTTTTCATCATATTCCTTCATTATGTTCAGTTTCCCCCTTTCTTCTATAAAAGTTGGCTAGAATTATGGTAATTAAAAAAAAAAAGTTAACCAAACAAAAACCAACTTCTACCAGAAAAAGAATTTATTGCGGTAAATATGTCAAAAGATACAAAGAAGGAAAAATCTCAGGAACACTTCCAGAGATTATCATGACATACCTGTTGTTCATCCAGCGGATCCATTAAAATCAGATGTGAGGATATTGAAGTTGCCTCTCCTTTTTGGATATGATTAGGTACACTAAAGGGACTAAAACAATGTTGTGGACTGTGCCCAAGTTCTCTTCTAGGACGCAACATATCACGTGTACTTAACAAAGGGCTCGAAGTTGACAAAGGAACACGAGATGCTACATTTGCCTCAACTTCCTGCTGAAGTAATAAGCCAAATGGAAGAGACCATATAGACATGATTGTTCGAGGAAGTGGAAGAGATACTACTTCTCCTATTAAACAAAAGGGCTGTTAAGTTTTATAGCACCAAAAATAAATATTGATATAATAACAGAAATAGGAGTTTATATTGAGCCATAATACTACAAAATAAAAATGTCCAAAGTTTGTAAACAATCATAACTAAACTTTTCCCAATGCACTCACCTGAAGTATTATAAATTGTCAAACAATCAATTTGTAATATACAAAGAAGAGCTTCAGCTGTATGGCCCAAACGACACCAACACACCTGGAATTGAGAGATAATTATGGTCAAAACAAATTCTATTCAGTGAATGGAACAAAAAGTAGCACTGTATTTGCTACAAGGAAGAAAAGAAATCAAGTTTCAAGGCTTAGTCATTTACTATTTCACTGCTTGACTGCTAGGGCAACAATAGGCTGATTGGATAAATTTTAACCTCTCTTTGAAAACCCAAAGTCGAATTGAAAAATACCTTTCTCTATAAAAGAAGTTATTAGAAGACAAGAGGAATTACAAAGAGTGCCGATAAATTATCCTCCTTGAACACAGCAGCAAAAGAAATCAGATTCAAGCCACAACAACATTACTACAAAGAGCTCTCGAATCTCCCCACATGTTTTCCCAAGAAGTTCTGTGAAATAACTTGTGTGCAGACCATCAAATAGAGGCCATAAAAACTATCCTATACCCAAACAAATCAAGGAAGAAAAAATTTTGCTTAAGTTACAAGCTTCCCACTCCTACCAAAGACACCAAAGGACAACATATATTGTGTGCTTCAATAAAACTTTTCCCTTCTTTTTCTTGGAAAACCACATAAAACTAATTGACCGGAAATGCTCCAAGCCTTGAGGCCTCACCCAAGATCCACCAACACATAAAAGCCCTATTCCAAATGTAGCTGGTAGCTGGACTATGCAAAAATAAATGTGTAGTGGCTTCTAAATTACAGCAATATATGAGAATAGATATCAGGAGACAAATCTTCATTAGGTCTGTGAACTTGCAAAGTCAAAGAAGACTTTTAACTCAAAGGAAAGTGTAAACTGGTCCAACAGTTCAGTAATTAACTTGAGAATTTATGCCACGGGGTATTCATGTATGTTGCTTTTGAGCTTTACTGATGCCCAGAAATTACAGCAAGCCCAGCTTGAAGATTGGTCACACTTTCCTATTCTGAACCTCTGCTCTCCCATCAGCTGATATACTTTCTCATCCAATTTGTTTAAGAATTCATAATATATAAGTGAATACAAAGCTCCCAAATTCACAGTCATCAAATTGTTTTCTCTTTGTGAATAAGGAATAAAGAACAAAGTTGTAAAATTCACATTGAATTGGAACAGGACTACCAAGCCTCAAGTTAACTAGATAAGGTCATTTATAAATTTAATGAAGGAAATGCATGGCAAGATAATTTCCAGTTGAAACAAGAGGGAACGTCATACACTCCAACCTGCTTTGTATTCCACCAGTCGACTGAATACTATGGTTATTGGTATATTGGTCAGTCCCATACAGATTGAAATATGAGTTGGTTCAACAGAAAGCTTTTGAAATAAGAGATGAGATGAATAGAGGTTAAACTAGCATCCCACACCCAAAAGTTATCCCCCATTTGGCCGTTCTGGAAACTCCCCAGTAAGTAAGGTAATTAACAACCAAAAAAAAAAATCTGGCTGTTTCTGTCCCAGTTTTAGAAAAGCAAAGAAAAAGGGGATATTCTGTCAATGGAAGCAAGAAAGAATTTTCGTAGCAATATAAACAAAAATGCTCATCTGAGCAGTAGGAGCATATCGCCCTCAAGAAAGTTGCAAACGTAAGTTCAGTAACGTAGTGAGAGCATCAAGGAAATAAATTTAGCTTTAGAGAAGATGACTAATGAACCATTTCAAAGCATAACACCAACTACATACCATAACAACTGAGGAAGACAAAGTAAATCTCTTAAAAACTCTTGAACCTGTCGACCATATAATCCTGCCACAAGTAAGTAAGCGTGCATATTAGACATTAGCACCATCTCTGCCCAACATCTTAGGTAGTAAATTCCCTGCTGCATTGGCCTAATAAACTGCTTTCTTCTCAAAAAATGAAGGACACAATTGAAACTTTTACATAGAAATGTCGTCCTTTTTACATATTTTGGAGGCAACGCAGCATAGGAATAAGGGTTTTGAACAAAATTACCGATTCCCTCGGATGAAAAGCTCATGATCACCCCGATTACTCAATGCGGAAGCAGCCTCGTCGCAATTATCTTGCTCGTCTCTGTCACGAGCGATTTCAGGATCGAAAAGGAAATAATCGTACTTGTCAGTGACAATGTCAGCAGGCTTCCCATCAAGAGCTTCGGCAATCAGGCCAAAGGGCTTGAACTCCCCCAGCACTGTTAAGCTGCGAACGCCAACGGACATTTTGTGAGCTAACTGGCCGCGATCCTAGCGAAGTGTTCAGCAGAAAGAACCAGGATGAAAATGCGTTTCCCACCCGCTCTTTATTCCGCGCTCGGTTGTTCCTAAGTTTTCAACTTTGGAGCGAAAATCCAGGGGGCGCTTGGGTTTGTGACCCGTAAACCCATACTTTTGCGTATACTTAATGGAGTAAGGGTGACTTTTAAGTAGTACCAAAAAATGATGACTTTTAATTATCAAAAAAAAAAAATGATGACTTTTAGTTCTTAAGTTTTTCAATTTTATAATTTACCTTCATATGTTAATTTTTGATAGATGTATTTATTGTTAAAGTTCAATTCATAGAGAATAATTCATGACTTGTTAGATTTTTTATTTTTTATTCAATTAAATAATAGGTTAAGTTATTTTACCAGTTCTTATACTTTTGTCTGATTTTTAAATAAATTTTTATAATTTAAAATTATTTTAACAGGCCCTATACTTCTATCATTTGTATAATAAGTTTCTACCATTTAGATCCATTATAACGTCATTCCAAACTATCCAACATGGCTCACGAAAGGTGGAGGGTAATGATTAAGGTTCAAACTGGGGCTTAATTTTTTTCCCAATTTCAATCAAACTATATCCATAAATATACTTAAGAATTCTAAGAAGAATTTCAGGTACCTTACCTCTTATTTTGTTTTTTATTTTGTGACTTCAGAATCAAAGTAAATTAGGTCACTTAAGGTGCTAAACTTTCAGAGGTGCGATGACAGCATAACTCAATTAAGGGTGGCTTCATTGTTATGATGTCGGTGGAGCTTGGTGCGATTCCTCTATTAATAATCGAGCTTTATGACAAGCAAGCAGAGGACTACACAATGGTGCTGAAATCTTGAACAGCAATGGAGTAGAAAGCTTGAATAGTGACAGAGCTTTTAGACGATAATTTCGTAGTCATTGCCCTTATATTTTTTACGGATGGGTCTTCATTGCCTCTTAATATGTTGGGAATTCTAGGTGAGATAGGATGGTTTCAAAGATTTGTCGAATTGGGGAAAAAATTGAACCCCAATTTGAACCCTTACCACTACCTTCCACCTCTGTTGTCCAACATGGCAAGGCATCCACCAACTAGGCAACACCATTGCCACAATGGCTAGCTACCTCAACCTTCTATGAGCCACGTTAGGCAGTTTGCAATGACATCATAATGAGTCTAGATAGCAGAGACCTATGCCATAAACAGCAAAAAGTATAGGGACCTATCAAGATGGTTTTAAACTGTAAAGACCTACTTAAAAATCAGACAAAATTATAAGGACTAATAGAATAATTTACCCTAACTAATAACATAACCAAATACTATTATAGTGAAGAGATTTTCTCCACCTGCTAGATTTGTAAATCGATTTTTCTAATGCTTTAAAAAAATTAAACATAACAAATAAAAAAAATCAATTTATATGTTAATCACGTGATAAAATAACGGTTTTCTCTACATAGCACCATTTAGCCATATCAACTTTTAAGTGAAGAAAAAAAAAAGAGCTTTGACAAGTTTAGAATTATTATTTTTCAATGAACTTTTAATTCAATGAATTTACTAAATCAATATATGAGGGACAAAATCGCACTTTCAAAGAAGTTTAGAAGCTAAAAACACATTTACTCTTATGCCATATTCTACAGTCAATGTGTTAGCACCATTGGTTGCTTAGGTTTTCTTTATTTTTTTAATTATGTTACTACTATTGTAGTGTAAATGGGCCCCACGCACATGTAGATGTTATGAACCAAACCCAGCAAGCTAAGGCCATAATGGAATGAGCCCAATTCAACTGCAACCAAAGCTTAAATGCCTCAAAATGATCCAGAATTCGTTTCCACAAAAATCAATAGAACCATCCAGACTCCTACCAATAATAAGTTGGCTATAGCTAAGAAGGCAACTAGGAAGTTGTTATGGCTTACAGACTATATGTCATGAGTGAGTGCAATGAAAGGAGTAGTTATGAATACTATTAGAGGTACATAACTAACATTTAGGTCTGTGATGAATGTAATTTTGCCCTATAAAAAAGTGTATTGAGCCAATGATTGGCAAGACTAAAATTAATAGAATATTTCCATTTTATAATCCATCTTCTCCTAGCAAATTGGTGCTTCATTGGTTTCAGTGAAAGCCACCATGAGAGGATCCTCCAAAAATGCCTCCACTAACAAGCTCAATGAAGCCATTACCAAAATACTTGAGTCCCAATCCCTTCATCAATGTGAATTCTAAGTCATGATAGCCAAGGTCGCCACTCTTGAAACCAAACTCTCCATGGCTGTAGCTAACCAACCTCCACCACACCCTGATTTCACCCTTGCAACCACCTCTTCTTCCATGAACGCTTCCGCCAGGAACCACTTTAGGTAGCCTTCATTGAAATTAGATTTTCCTCATTTTGATGGAACTAATCCCTTTTGTGGTGGATATTCAAAATTAACTAGTTCTTCTCTTACCATCAAACCCCTAACAATCAACACTTAGGCATTGCTTCCTTCTCTATGGATGGTCTTGAACTAAGTTGGTTAGATGCATGCCAACAACCAAGTCTAATCCTAAAACTCTTTTGTGAATGCATTGGAATTGTGATTGGTCCTTTCTTAATAAGAGGATCCTAAGGTGCTCTCTTTAAACTCTGGCAAACTTCCTTTGTGCATGCTTATCAATCAAACTTTGAAATGCTAGCAAATCACATCATCAGTCTTCCACCTAAATTTCTTCTATGCTGCTTTATTTCAGGGCTCTAATCTGAGATCTGATGGGTGGTCTAAACCCTATAATCCACTTCACTAGCCTAAGCCATTGGCCTAGCCTGTCTCCAAGAAGATAAGCTTGACAAAATTAAGGTAACTTTACACCGTTCATTCCTTCCCCTTCATCCTATTTGGGCTCCTTCTCGCCCTCTCTTTCCCCATCTTGTCCTTCATCCTGCCTTCCTATTAAGACCTTAACACTTACTGAGATATAAGCCATTTCTAAGAAAGGCTTGTGCTATAACTGTGATAAGAAATACATTTTTGGCAAATGTGAACACCAATTTCTTTTGTTGTTGGGAGAAGATAACCCTGAATCCACCCTTTGGTAGCCATCCCCAAACATTGATTCACCCAATGCTTCACTAAACCTTTCCATTACACCTAATGCCTACACCAACCCAACTTCAGCTAAGATTAGCCTTTATGCCTTTATGGGCCATTTAGTTCCTCAAACCTTATATGTCCTAGGCTATATTGGACAAATTAAGTTGCCCATTCTAATTGACATTGGAAGTACCCACAACTTCTTGTAGCACAAAGTTGCCAAATTTTTGGGATTGACCATTTCTCCTATCAATGACTTTAAGGCTCTTGTTGGTAATGGTGATGCACTACTCTATTCTTGCACTTTTGTTCTTGTATATTTTTCCAAGTGTACATTTTAGATCAACTTTCACCTTTTATGCTTTAGTGGTGCAAATATCATTCTCAGGGTTGCTTGACTCAAATCCTTGGGCCTTGTTCTTATAAATTATGATGCCCTTACTATGAATTTCACATGGCGTGGCGAGATTATGCAACTTTTGAGTATCCCTACCCCTTCACTTATGAAAGTCACCTCCCATTATTTGTGATGTTTATGTGTAAATGGTGGTATTACTACCTTTTTTCACCTCAAGGTAAGGCTATTTCTCTCACCATCTTTGGCAGACATTCCCCTACCTATTCAGGATGTCTTCACTTACTTTTCCTTTTTTTTTCCTAGCCTACAACATTACCATCACCTTCCTAGGTCATTCATTGCATTCACTTGGTTGATGGTGCTAACCATGTGAATGTTGGTCCATACAGGTACCCTTATTATTAGAAATAGGAAATTGACAAATTTATCCAAGAAATGTTGGCCAAGGGACATATTTGTCACAGTTTAAGCCCCTATTTATTCCCAATCTTACTTATATGTAAAAAAGATGGTTCATGGCGCATGCACACAAATTATTGTGTCCTTAATGCTTTGACAATCAAAGACCAATTTCCTATCCTTGCTATGGACAAACTTTTGGATGAACTCAACAGTGCCCATTAGTTCTCCAAATTAGATCTTTAATCAGTTTTCAATTAAATTTTGATCCACCTAGAGGACATTGCTAGATTGCCTTTCAAATGCACGATGGCCACTTGAAGTATTGTTCATGCCCTTTGGGCTATGCAACTCCCCTTCAACGTTTCAATCTGTAATGAATTCTCTATTCTAGTTATATCTTTGGAAATTTATTGTCATTTTCTTCGATGACATACTTGTTTATAGTAAGACTTTGGATAAGCATGCTTTCCATCTCACAATTGCTTTGGAATGTTTTCAATGAAATCAATTCTTTCTCAAGACTTTTGAATGTTCTTTTGCCAAGACCATAATTCATTATTTAGGTCATATTGTCAATAAGGGTTATACCACCCCAGATCTAGAAAAAATCAAGGTAATGATTTATTAGCCAACTCCAACTTCTATTAAAGACCTCTGTAATTTTTTGGGTCTCATTGGCTTAACAAAAAATTTATTCATGGCTATACTTAAATTGTTGAACCATTCACATCCCTTCTTCACAAAAATGCCTCTAAGTAGACTTCCTTATCTCATAAACCTTTCAACGCTTTCAAACAAGCCATGTTTGATGCCCCAATACTAGCTTATCAAACTTTTCTCTCCCATTTGAACTCCACACTGACGCTTCTAGTCTTGGTATGGGTGTTGTCCTTTCTCAATAAGGTCACCTAATTTTCTTTTTAAGTTAAATATTTTGTGCTTGCATGTCTTGTGTCTCTACCTATATTTGTGAGCTTCACGCTATCACTTACATAGTTAAAAAGTGGCATACCTCTCTTTTGGGCTAGAAATTTTTCATCACACCGATCAAAAAGGTATCAAGGAATTGATGTCTTAAATCATTCAGATGCTAAAGCAACAATATTACCTCTCTAAATTGTTAGGGTAAGACTATGATATTTTATATAAGCCTAGGTCTTCCAATTTGGTCGCCAATGCTCTTTCTCTATCTTCCTTGCCATCACAATCATTTGGTCTCACTGTCCCTTACTTCAAATTCATCCACAAACTCAAGGAGGAACATTAGACCAATTCAAAGCTTCTTTCTCTCTTTTAGGAATTGTCTTCCAATTCTTCTACTAGAAAAGATTTTCAATTGGTCAACAAACTCATTTTTTATAAAGGTAAACTTTACATCAATTCCTCATCACCATTATGTTTTGCTTTGTTACACAAATTCCACGCTTCTCTAGTAGGGGTCATGCTAGCATTATGAAAACCCTTGGGCACTTTTTAGAAAATGTTTATTGGCCCAATAGGAAGTGTGATGTGGAGGTCTTTATCGTTCATTGCCATATTTTTTAACAAGTTAAAACATCCACCAAGCCATCTTATGGACTGCTCTAACCTATTCCTGTCCCTTCTCAGGTTTGGGAAGACATATCAATGAATTTCATGGTGTCTCTTCCCTCCTACCATAACTTTACTATACTATTGGTGGTTTTGAATCATTTTTCTAAGGTTGCCTATTTTGACATGCTTCCTATACAGTATATTATTATCAAGGTGGCTGAGCTTTTTATAGACATTATTTGCCAACATCAAGGTTCCTTAAAAGCATTATTTCAGACCGTGATCCTATTTTTATCAATCATTTCTGGCAGTAGTTTTTTTGGCTCAAGGGTACTCTTTTACATATGTCTGCTAGCTACCACCCTCAATTAAATGATCAGATGGGGTCCATGAATTGAATTTCACAACAATACTTGTATGTATTTGTTCACGCCATACCACATTTGAGGGGCAAATTTTTACCATGGGCTGAGTGGAGTAATGATACCTCCAAGCACTCTTCTTCAAGTATAAATCCTTTTAAAGTTGTCTATGGCCACTAACCTCCTTTGATTCCTCAGTATCTATTTAGCATAAGTAACTTAGAGGCCATCAAAACTAATCTCCTATAGCGTAGTTAGATACTCAACTATTTTTGTAACAAACTCCTTAAAGCTTAAAAGCGAATAAAGCTTTACACCCACTTTAACAATTACCACACACTTTCTAGTGGGTGACTGGGTTTTTCTCAAACTTCGACCATATTAGTAATCCTTTGTCCACTTCTCAAGTTCCCAAAAGCTTACTATGTTTTGGACCATTTCTTATCACCAAACAAATTAGTGAAGTTGCTTTTGAGCTACAACTTCCACCAAGTGCCCACATTCACCTTGTGTTTCATTATTCTCTACTTAAGCCATTCAAGGGTGGTCCTACGCATCTTATTTTGGCTCTTTATCCTTTTCTAATAACCATTCCCTAATCTAACCTCTCGTTAGGTCGATCCTGACTTTGCCAAAAGGTTTATTTTAATTCAATGACAAGGCTTATACCCAAAAGCTGCCACATAGGAAGACTAGTAGGCCTTATTCCAAGACTTCTCATGCCTTGAGAACAAGGTGTCTTTCAAACTCTAGGGAGATGTTATGAACCAAACCATTAAGCTAAGGCCATAATGGAACATAAGCCCAATTCAATTGCAACCAAAGTTCATGTGCATTCAAATGATCCAAAACCCGTTTCCATAAAAACCAATATAACCAATAAGACTTTTACCCTTGGTAATGAGGCTATAGCTAAGAGGGCAACTAGGAAGCCATTGTATCATAAGGACTATGTGTCATGAGTGAGCACAATGAGGGGAGAGTAGCTATGAATACTGTTAAAGGACATGGCTGGCATTTAGGTATGTGATGAATTTGATGTTGCCTTATAAATAAGTGTATCGAGCTAATGATTAGCAAGATTGAAATCAATAGAATATTTCCCTTTTGCAATCCATCTTTTACTAACAGTGGACGAGGCTAATGCCTAATTTAATATGTTTTTCTTGTTTTATTTTAAAACTACTATTTATGATCGGCAGTTATGATATTTTTGTAAATAAGATGTATTGCCTTTTTTCTTATTCCCCCTTTTGATAATCTTCATGTTAATAAATTTTGAAAAAAAATGTGTGATGATTACTATTCACGTCTATGCAAGGTTTATATATATACAAGTATTCGTTGTATTACTTATGTTCCTTAGCTAGAATCCTAAAGCTATCAAACTTGTAGATAACTATAGTACAACATTTATCCTAATATGTACACTTATCTTATGTATGATCACGATAAGCTTCATGATTTGTCAATCTACATTATCCATACTGCCAATAGCCTCCCTCAAGCCTAAATGTAGGAGTTGATGCATCAAGGCTTGTTTACAATATTGTTGGATAATGCATGTTGTTGCCTCCCTTAAGTGTTGATGTAGTAGTTACTCGTAAGCCAATCATGCGTGTCAAATTGTGGAATTGATTAGCTCTCAAAACTTTAGTCAGAATATTAGCAAGCTGACTTTTGGAAGCAATGAATTCAAATTGAAGGAGCCCGACTTGATGTTGGATGCGAACGTAATGGCAGTCCACTTTGAGATGCTTCGTTTGTTCATGAAATAGAAAGTTTGTAGCAATGTGTAGTGTACTTTACTATCGCAGAAGAAACTCACTGGTTTTGGAATGTCAACTGCCATGTCTTTGAAAAGCTTGATTAACCATATTATTTCCTTTATCATTTTGGCCATATCGCGGTACTCCACTTTGACAGAGGAAAGGGACATGATAGGTTATTTCTTAGATCGCCAAGTGAATGGTGACTAATCTAGAAAAGTTAATGAAGCCTGTAACAAACTGCCAAGTGGTTGGGCAAGAACTCCAATCCGCATCGCGATATGTGTGAAGCTAGATTTTATTGTGCTTGGGGAAGAAAATTCCTTTCTTAATCATGTGATTGATGTAGGCAAGGATTCGATTAACCAATTCCATGTGATGTTGGCATGGGCATTAAAGGAATTGGCTTAGTATATGGACCCCATAAGTGAGGTTTGGTCAGGTTAGGGTCAAGTAAGTAAGCTGTCCTACAATTCGACAATAAGTTAAGGGATTAATGAGAGGTTCACCACTATCCATAGGCATTTGATGGTGTTGCATAACTAGCATGAAAAGAACTTTAGAGGTAGATACCCTAACTTTGGTCACAATATCAATGGCATATTATCACTAGTTTACGATCAGTCCTTTAGCAATGTGCCAAATTTCTAGCCTAAGGAAATAGTAAAGGATGCGAAGATCTTTAATGTGGAAGCATTGCTAAAGATAAGTGTTGAATTTTTCATAATTGGATGGATTGCTCCCAACCACTAAAATATCATCTACATAAGTAAGCACAATGAGTTGCTCTTCACAATGGTACATGAAAAATAAGGAATTACATAAGAAGCTTTAAGAGAAGTCATAATTAAGGAGTGCTTGAGAAAGCTTCCTAAACCATTGCCGAGACGCCTATTTTAAACCATATAAGGACTTATTAAGTTTGCAGACAATTCCATCTTCACATTGTTCAAGTCCTTAAGGCACTTTCATGAAAAGCTATTCCTCCAAATTTCCATTGAGACATGTGTTATCCATATCATGTTGATGGAGAGCCCAACCTTTGATAGCTGCTACTACTAAAAGACATTTCACAGTGGTGAATTTTGCAATTGGAGTAAATGTTTTGTTGTAATCGAGTCCATGGATTTAATTGTATCATTTGGCCACGAGTCATTCCTTATAGTGCTTAACTAACCCATCTTGTTTGCATTTGATTTTATAAACCCAGCAACACCGAATTGCTTTAGCTCCTTTAGGCAATTTCACTAATGTCTAAGTATTATTATTTGCTGAGCCCTGGAGTTCTTTATTCATTACTTATCTCCAGTGATGGTCATTGGAGGCTTCTTCAAAGTTTGTTGGTTCAATTAAATGGGTCTTTGCCAACATGTTAGCATTAAAATTGAAATGACCAAAGGAATGACTAGAGGAGTACATACCGTTTAGACAAGATGTGAAAGTGAAGTTGGTATATGTGAGGGGACTCTCAACTTTCATTACATTGGTATAGCTAGTATCTTTAATCATTTTGTTAATAAAGATGAGATTACAATGAAATTTTGGAACAAATAATACATTCCTTATTAATATCATTGAATTTATCTTTATAATTCTCACGGCTTCAACAAGTACCCTTTCTCTGTTGGGTAAGGTGATGCATGTCCCTTATGGTACAAGACATGTGTGATCAAGTAATAAGGCATTGGAAATTATATGATTAGAAGCACTACTATCTAGTATCCAACTATTCTTCCAAGAGTGAGAATTAGAAATGTTACCAATAAAATGCACGTTGGGTGTCATTTCGATCCATTACCCTACAACAACTTCCTCGAAGGCTAGGAAGGCATAGGCCTTAGACATTGAAAGTAATGGATCTTTACAAAGGAGATTGGATCTTACCACACTATACGTCTCATTGAGACCAATGAAGAATTAGTGAAGTCTTTCCTCTTCTTTTTCCTTTGTGTTTACCCCACATATGCATCCTAAACATCCCTTCTCATGAGGCTTGGCATATCCTCTAAGTTGCTCCCATAAGGACTTCATTTTAGAGTAATATGCAAAGATTGATAAGTCACCTTGTTTGGTGTTTGAGATCTCTCATTTGATCTCTTGCATGCTTGGTTCATTGCCTTAAGCATAATGTTCTTCTAGTTCTTTCCACATGCTGTGTGCTATGTCATGATAGACAACACTCATACAATTCTTCGTTGAGACTATTGAGAATCTAGGACAACGCCATTGAGTTGCAAGTGACCCAATCATCATAATTTGCATCACCTTTGGCTAGCTTGGTTAAGGTCTTGTCGATGAAGAGCTTCTTGTGCTTGGAGACAAGAGCATTTGTCATGGATCTTTTTCAAGTAAAATAGTTCATCCCTTTAAGAGGATGCGTGATAAGCAAATCTCCTAGTCTGTCCATGCTACCCAACTAGTAGTGTAAAGGTTTCGCCATAGATGCTACCTATGATCATGTTCTATTGCTTTGATGTCATAATAAATTTTAGAAAAAAATGTGTGATGATTACTATTCATGTCTATGCAAGATTTGTATATATACAAGTATTTACCGTATTACTTATGTTCCCTAGCTAGAATCCTAAAGCTATCAGACTTAGAGATAACTATAGTACAACATTTATCCTAAGATGTACACTTATCCTATGCATGATCACAATAAGCTTCATGATTTGTCAATTTGCATTATCTATACTACCAACACATGCTTGTACAAAATTTCTTTGCTTGCTTGACTTTAAAGCTGCAAGTCTTCTCCCTCATACATAAGGATGGGCATAAACTGCTTAACACATGTCAACCAAGGGTGGGCATAAACTACTTAACCCATGTCAACCATTTCAAATTGTTTAAAAAATGTGTTCATATTAAGTCAAGGCAAGTCCTAGGTTAATACAGTTGAGGTATCGATTGTAGATGGTTTCAAATGATTAAGTTCGGGTTTTAGAATTCTCACTTGCAGTAACCCGATTGAACCCAAGATGTGTAACTCCATGTTCTTCCAAGTTCAAACATCTTGTAGAAAATCCAAACAACTAGTTTTCTTTGTCTACTAATGATGAGAAGAAAGAGAGAAACTTGAAATTAGAGAACTAGAGGTAGCACAGCATAGCTAAGAGAGGAATAAAATTTTGATTGATGGAAAGAAGAAGAATGGGTCATTGTCTTGTTGAGACTGAGTTACAGAGAGAGAACAATTCTTTCTTTCTTTCTTTGTTTCCTTATGAGAGATGATAATGAAAGAAGAGAAGTCACTAACTACTAATATTGAATAGTAATGAAAAATGAAGAAAATAAGTTTTTGGGGCTCGAAATCAGCTCTCTTCTCCCTCTTTCTTTTACTTTTTCTTTACTATTGCACTTTCATTACAAGCTATCCACTCCACTAACCACACTCATTTAATGTTTTGTCTTTGTTTGTCCTTTTATTCCCTTTATATTATTACACTTGCTACATTTTTTTTTAAAATATATAGTGTGTAGTCCCTTAGATATTCTTACTCCTTGTAAAACAATAAAAAAAACAAGAGTTTATCTGTACTTAAGTTAAAGGTCATATAAACCTCTCCCTAATTCTATGATTCTAACATCTCATTAAAGATTATGAAAAAGATCTTCATAGCTTTATTTTTAAAGGAAAGCATTTTGTTTTAAAAAAATATTTTGAGTAAGATTTAAGAAATTTTAAATTATTTTCTAAGTTTTAACTCTTTTGCAATACATTTATTAATCTGTCACAACAATATTTAATTTATAAAAATATTATTTATTATAAAAATTTTATGCTACTTTAAATAAAATTGGTGAAATTAGTGAAATGGGACACTAAATACTAATTTTTTTGGGGTGGCTAGTGGCTAAAATTAGTCATTCATTTAGTTAAAACAATATTTTTATTATATAACATATCAAAAGTTTTATTATGTAACATGAAATTAGCCATTCATTCATTATAAAACATGGCAATTTAACAAATATCAGTATAAAAGAACATTTTTAAATAATTTTATTTTGTTAAATTAAAATTTTTAAGTTCTAAATAAAAAATGATTACCTTCATTTAAAAGTTACACTTTTACTTTTTAAAGTTTAAAATAAGAAAATAACTAAATTTTATTTCGTAGAGAAAGCAACCATCCAAATCTTCCATCTCTTTGTTATAGTATCTTATGTCTTGGAATTGAAAAAATTGTTGGAACTTGAAGTCTTGAAACAAAGACTTCTTTTTAAGAGTAGCCCCTATGGTCCTCTATTTTTAGGAGTACCCTAACTTTTTGTATTTCAAAGATATTCATTTAATTCAATTGACCATTACTATCATCTCTTCTCTAAAACCAACTTTCTCAATTTCTTGCCTTCCTTAGATTGCCTTCCACATCATGGGGCCATGGGCTATAAGCTCCACTTCCATTAACACCTCCTTACCTCTACTTATTGTCAAATTTTCATTTCTCTCTATCACCCACAAATATTTCATTAATCCTTTAGCTCTTGCAGAAAACAATGTCATAGAAAGTCAAAGGCCTTTACCTTTCTCGTGCTTAAAGCTCATCGGTACCTACCCTCTTTGACATCATCGCATAGATGGATTTGTTTAACTTAAAACCTAGTTACCATCACAAACTGTTGCTAAAGCCTCCCTATATTCTACATTCTTTTCCTTCCCTACAAAGATACATACGCACTCGAAAGTTCATGCCTTTAGCCTCAACTCAAACTCTCATCCATGGTGAAAACTAAAAAGTCTCTACACTTTCTACGACCAAGCGTATAAAATTATCTCGCCTAATGAAGGGTGGGTGCACCCCGAATGAGCCACTTGAATGTCTTTCAACTTGACCATCCCAAACTCCTTCAATTTCATCAATCATTCGGCCAGAATTGGGTGGAAATTATACATGTCTTGGTTTAAGATGGTTTGAGAGAAACTAGGCTTATCCTGACTCAAACTGAGCCATGCTCACCCTTACTCATACATTTCTCTTTTATGTTGAGCATCATTTTTTTTTTTTGAGATTAAAACAATTGCGCCTACCATTTGCATGTTAGGTTGTTTAAAGAATGACTAACACACAAGCATAAGTTGAAAGGCTTTATATACTTTCAACTAATCGCCTCTTAAAAAACTTGTTACCAAACAAAGTTTTATTCTTTAAAATGCGTGATGAACAATTAGTTATATATAACAACTAAAGGTCATCAAGAAAAAATGGTTAATCATTACTATCAATAAAGGGAAGAGGTTAAAAAAAAAAGATAACTTTTAGCAGTAATTCTCAAAGGTCATTAAGAAATACAAGTTGGTTATTATTATCAATAAATTTCAATTAATATTAAAAGTGTTAGTTGTAAACTATAAAAATATAATAAGATACAATGTCACCAAAAAAAAAAATACAAAGGCATGCAATATAAATTAACAGACTAAAAAATGAAAAGATTATATTTGAAATTTTTTAAATAAATGATTAACAACCATGAATCAAAATAAAAAAAAAAGTTACCAACAATGCAAACTCAAAAGTTGTGACTGGCACTGTCTTGAGAGAAAAATTGAAGTTTCATCATAATTTTATGTTGATGGGTAATTTTCCTCTTAAGAGAATAATTAACAAAGCAATGGACCACTTTTTTTTTTTTTTAGAAACAAAAAGGAGCTGGCTTTGAGAATTTTTTAGCGCCTTTATAACTCATATTATCATGAGGTGAAGTTATTTTCATGAATTACGTCTAAACTTGCATTTGAGATTACAAAAGGAATAGTTTGTTTTTTCTTTATGTCCCACCCACAAATTTATGATACAATTTATTAAATAATTTTCATACACTTAATTGTCTTGGAACTATTCAAACTCTTCAGCATTACAATTTACGAACTTATTTAAATTTAAATAAACATATAACAATTATGAATAAACACTTGAGTTCATGCAAATGAACACTCAAGAAATGAACATGTTATTTAAGGGAATTCGGTAGAGAAAAACTATTTAGAAATTTCTTTCATAAATAATATGAATAGTTAATATTATTAGATTTTATATTAGATTTAATAAGTTTAATAATTTAAATTATAAAAAATATATAAAAATAAAATTTTAAAATAATAAAACTCAATTTTATAAATATGAAATAAGTTGTCCTAAACCAAATAATTACGAATAAATACTTGAATCATAATTGAATATTGCAATGAAAATAGTTGCTTTTATTAACTGAGATCAATTAAAACCCTTCATGCAAACGATTAAATTTTTATATTTTATAATTTAATTTTTAAAATATAGTAAGTTTAATCATTGAAACAATTCTAAGTAAATATTTAATTTAATTTAATTTAATTTACTTACTAAAAACAAAGGTAGAATAATGAACGCTTGAAAAAGGACAGCTGAATAACCAGTCGGGAGGTCCCTGACCCGGATCTGATGGCCATAAAATCAAAAACAGCCATCGCCCACAATGGCGCACGTAACTACACGTCTCTGCTCGGCTGCGAAAGATTTTTATATTAATAAATAAATAAATACAATTTTCTCTCAGCTTTTTCGGTGCCAAAGACGAGATCGCTGCTTCTCGTCGTTTCATTTCATAGGAATTTCATGCCCTTTCTTCTTCCAGCTTTATTACTCTCAGAACTCGTTCATATTCGACCCCTATTTTTCCCACTAGGTCTTCTCTCTTCCTCTCTTGGAAGAGGGTCCAGGTCTTCTGTTGTTGCTTCCAGATCTCGCAGTGATTTGGATCCTCCACAACCTCTCTCCCTTTCGCTACTTTTGCTTTACTCTTTGACTCTTCATTGACGATTTCAATCGCCGCCACAGATCTGGGTCTTTGATTTTCAGTTCCTCGATCAAAGGCATCATGACGGCCGCGAACGCTCCGATCGCCATGAGAGAGGTCCTAACTGTGAGTTCTCCTTCTAGCACAGTTTACCAACTTTGTCTTTCTTCTCTTTGATGAGCTGGATTTGCTATTGAAATTATACTCTTAATGCCAAGAAAACTTGCTTATGTGATAATCATGGAGGTTCTACCTCAATTTTGATTCCCAAGTCAAGTGTTCTGATATAGTTTTACTCCATTGTGTAACGGAGTTTAGCTTACTACTTAGTGTTTAGTTTGCGCAGATCTGAGTGATTATAATTTGTGACTGAACAGTAGATCGAGATATTTGGTAGCTTGTTATGGTGAATGCGTATATCGCCTAATAGTGGACTTAGTGATGTGATATGTGTGATCTGACTTGTGATTGCAGTTGCCGAGTATTGGCATCAATTCGCAATTTATCACATTTACTCATGTGACGATGGAATCCGACAAATATATATGTGTTCGAGAAACTTCTCCACAGAATAGTGTGGTTATAATTGATATGAACATGCCAATGCAACCTTTGAGGAGGCCTATAACTGCAGATTCGGCTCTTATGAATCCAAATTCTAGAATTCTTGCTTTGAAAGGTAGGATACATCTTTGTATTCTTCTTATGAACTTGTGAGTTGTGGTTATGGTTGTTAACTAAGGTTGTCGTGCTTTATCTACTCATTATTCAGTTTTAATATTATTGAAAGTTCAAATTTTATTGTCTTCTGCCTGTTCTGTTCTTGTATTTTCAATAATGCATCTGCTAGATGAAACAAAGTGCTTAATGTTGACTAGATTGACCTGAAGCACACTAATATTGTCATGCTTTATCTACTCGCATTTCAGTATTGATATTGATATTAAAATTTATTGAACGCTTAATTTTCTTTTGCATTTACCTCCTTGATCCTTCAGTTGTCGATTATGCAACTGCTAGATGAAACAAACAAACTGCTTAATGTTAATTAGACTGGCTAAGTTGACCTGAAGCACAAGAACATATCTATAATATATTCAAGTAGAATTATGGCTAGCTTCATGCATTTTCTTATGACTTGATTGAGCAAAATCATGGTCTATGTAGTTCTTTTGATTTTCTGGTCCTCTTTGGCTTTTGATACCATAGTTACTAGATTGGCTGTAGCACAGTCTAGTATATGTAATCAACTTAATCACTTGGGGCACAGAACTGTGAAACAGGATTATTTGGTTGATTTGTGAATTTAAAATCAATTAGCATTCATACTCCAATTCTGTAACTGAAATGAAAGAACATGAATTTAAGGATGATGTAGCTATGAGCCTGTTTGGATTGGCTTTTTTCTTTCTGCAAAAAAGTACTTATTTTGTGAGGAAAACACTTTTTATAGAAGCACTGAAAAACAGTCTTCAACTTTCTCTAAAAGCTGAAATTTGTAAC
Source organism: Dicorynia guianensis (assembly GCA_037013595.1). Lineage (NCBI taxonomy): Eukaryota > Viridiplantae > Streptophyta > Magnoliopsida > Fabales > Fabaceae > Dicorynia > Dicorynia guianensis. The sequence continues at coordinate 12,467,947 of JASUAB010000002.1, read as the reverse complement.
CTTCCTGAAACAACTTTCTTTATGCCAAAAGCATTTTTGAGCTTTTCCCAAAGGAGCCAATCCAAACAGGCCCTAATTATATATTTTATTATTCTATTTGTGAATTCAAAGGAGCATGGTAATATTCATTGAAGAAAAACGAAATTTACTGTTGTTCTTCCTCTCACATGTGAGGGTAAAAGGACTCCTTTAGATTAAGAATTCTATCAGGTAGAAAAAAAAAATTCTTTGGGTTAAAATACTCAATTCTTATTGTCTTCAATGCAGTGAATCTAAATTATATTTTTTTCACTTGAAAGTAGAGGGCACTATGCATGGATTTATCCAACTAAACAGGCTTGCTTGTTCAGATGGCTGTTGCCTTTTATTTGTTTATTTATTTTTGGTTTCTGCTTTTGCTAATGAATTATTTCACCTCCAAAATAAAAATATGGCTCCAAGTAGTTGTTAGGATTCAGTACAAACTGCATGTTGTCAACTTTTAGCAATGTGGAGACTGCTCTATCTTTTAAGCAAAAAATTCCGACTACCAAAGGAGAACTATCAGTACTAGATGATGTAATATTCAGTGTGTTCCAACAATGGGTGGAAAACTTAAGGCTTCAGTTAACTTTGTTGTGTGCTTCTGTTTGTGCTGCACATTGCATATTCTTCACCTCTGGCTTTATTTCACTTAAAATCATAATCCTTCTTTTGAAGCCCAACTCCAAGGGACAACTCAAGATCACCTTCAGATTTTTAATATTGAGATGAAGACCAAGATGAAATCTTATCAGATGCCTGAGCAGGTAATTTTGATATATAAGTATACATATTTTGTGACATAATGGTTGATAAGATTGATGTGCTGATCCATGTGGACTGCCCTTATTTAATGTATAGGTTGTCTTTTGGAAGTGGATTAGCCCTAAGATGTTGGGCCTTGTGACACAGAACGCAGTATACCACTGGTCAACAGAAGGTAAGATAATAATGATCTGGTCTATTTTGTATTTTACTATAGACATTCTTGTTCTGTTTGCCTGAAGGTTATCTGCAATTTGTTGACTGGTATATGGTTCATGATATATGAGATTTGTAGGTGACTCTGAACCTGTGAAGATGTTTGAAAGAACAGCAAATTTGGCTAACAATCAGATAATTAATTATCGATGTGACCCTACAGAAAAATGGTTGGTCTTGATTGGTATAGCTCCTGGTTCTCCCGAGGTATATATTGGATATGTTATTTATTTTAAACTATCATGGTGAAATACATTTGTTTACTTTCTTCATATTTGTATCTCTGGATGTAACTGCTTATGATTGTGTGACAATCATGCTCTTTCTTCCTTGGATGTTCACAAGCTTGATGTAATATTGGTTTATTAAAGCATATTGTTTTACATTGTAGAGGCCACAACTGGTTAAAGGGAACATGCAACTTTTTTCTGTGGATCAGCAGCGCAGTCAAGCTCTTGAAGCACATGCTGCATCATTTGCCCAGTTCAAAGTGCGTCTCTTTATGATTTCATGTGCCTTTTCCTTCATTTTTTTTATTATTTGATATTGCTGGAATATTATATGTTACATAACAATGTGTTGTGAAAAGTTAAATTGGGTTTTTTTTGACAGGTTCCTGGAAATGAAAATCCATCTGTTCTAATTTCTTTTGCCACAAAGACACTCAATGCTGGTCAAATTGCATCCAAGTTGCATGTTATAGAGCTTGGTGCACAGCCAGGTCTGCTTCGCCTTATCTTAATAATGTATGCTGTTTCTGTATAATATACTTTGGGCAATGTGTGTCGTAAACAATTTATTAATTCACCCTGTTATTATCTTGAGTTATCAATTCAGTTGGTCCTGATAAATCAGAAATTTTGGTGATACGCACTCATCATGCTAATATGAGGTGCTGCTGGTTTTGAGTTTCTTCCCTCTAGTCTCTATGCAATGAGTAATGAGACTTAAACATTCTTGAAGGATATGATTCTTATAGACTTCTGTTGGGTTTCCAATCTGACTGACAATCATGTAACCTGGTGGGAATTGGGTATGGATGGAACAATCAATTTATGTTAAATTTAAGTGTTATTTGGTTGCTAAGTTCACAAACTGAAGAAGCAATATGTTGAAATCAGTCAATATTATTAAAAACGGATGGGAATATTGTTTAATTGAATTATGTTGATGTCATTTTATCATCTGTTGTCCAGTCAATCTTTATTTATTTATTTTTTTTTGGGATTTTAACTTTCCAAATTTGTTGTCAGGGAAACCATCATTTACAAAGAAACAGGCAGATCTTTTCTTTCCGCCGGATTTTGCTGATGACTTTCCGGTTGCTATGCAGGTACAGAAGTTGTTGGTGTTTGTTTTGTTATTTGTAATTGTGCATTTATCTGAACCCTGATATGGTTTTTGGCAGGTATCTCACAAGTACAATTTGATTTATGTGATCACCAAGCTTGGCCTACTATTTGTCTATGATTTGGAGACAGCTACTGCTGTATATAGGAACAGGATTAGTCCAGATCCAATATTTTTGACAGCAGAAGCTTCATCTGTGGGAGGTTTTTATGCCATCAACAGGAGAGGCCAGGTGTTATTGGCTACTGTTAATGAACAAACCATTGTGAATTTTGTTAGTGGTCAAGTATGTTTTCAACCTAGCTAATATTTTTATGTATAAAGCAAAATACAAATCCTCTTGTAACAAAATTGATTTGTGTATTACTACAGTTAAACAATTTGGAGCTAGCAGTTAATCTTGCCAAAAGAGGAAATCTTCCTGGTGCTGAGAAGCTGGTATGTCAATTATTGCAGATAATCAATTTTAGGACTATATCTCTTCAATACAACATTGTCAGGGAAATCCCAAAATTTTGGATGTAGCATCTGTTAAGCTTTGGGGGGCTTTATACAATTGCTAAATGTTAACTTATATGAATTTTGGTCATAGTTGTAAGGCATTGCTTTTTATATAGTGTGCTAGTTATAGAAAGTGCAATGCTTGTGGGTCCAATGTTACTTTCTATTTATAGTTTCTGTTTCAGGTTGTTCAATAAGTCAGAGCTTTTGTCTTACTGATGTTCTTTATATCTTGTGTTTTTGACTGTTAACAATTTTACTGAGATCAATGTTTCGTGTTTGAAGAGAATAGATGCTTGAAATGAGGGACTTTTTGTAAGTGCCTGTGGTGCTGTGCTGTATGCTATAATCTATTGCCTTTGTGTTTGGTCATTTGCTTCATTTATTGTAATGTGCTCTATAAACTTCAGTTCCCTCTTTTTCAATTTTTGTACAGTGTAAATTTGTTGTAATTCCAAAAACTTAGTTTCGGATAAAGCACAATGGTGTTGTTTAATCATGTAGCCGATTCTACCTAGTGAGATAAAACTCTGTTGTTGTTGTTGTAAATTTGTTGTAAATGATTGATTTATTGAAACTTATTTAGGGGTTTCTTAAGATGATATCTTATGATAGTTTTTTTTCTTGGGTTCCTATGTCCTTTTCTTCTATGCAAAGATGTGATGACATGCCTGGTTGGCAATGCAGGTTGTGGAACGATTCCATGAGCTGTTTGCACAAACAAAGTATAAAGAAGCAGCTGAGCTTGCTGCTGAATCTCCACAAGGAATCCTTAGAACACCTGACACAGTTGCCAAATTTCAGGTTTCTTAATTTTCTTTGCTGCTATGAAATTGCTGTACTTAACATAATATGGTAGCCATGTCTTGTTTTGTGAATTATTTTACATTTGAAATCTAATCAATCTAGATCTCAATGTTAGGCATCTAGCTTGTAACCTCTCCTAAATCATCCTCTCTTCCATGTATAAAGACAAATATTTTCTCATTTTCTGATTGTTTACTCTTGTCTTATACAATGATGCAACTGTTGAAGATTGTGCTTATGTTCTTTCTCCAGCAAAAAGACAGTCAACTTTTCTTTATTTTTTTAATGGGAAAATGAAAATTTGAAAAGTTTTTTTGGCTGGTGTCCTTTTTTTGGTCGATTAGTAGTAATGGCAAAAAGTTTCACGTATTATTCTATGTGGCAGAGTGTTCCTGTGCAAGCTGGCCAAACACCTCCACTGTTGCAGTATTTTGGAACACTTTTAACAAGAGGAAAGCTGAATGCCTTTGAGTCATTGGAATTGTCACGGCTTGTTGTGAACCAGAACAAGAAAAATCTGTTGGAGAATTGGTTGGCGGAGGACAAGCTGGAATGCAGTGAGGAGCTGGGAGATCTAGTTAAGGTTGGGTGGCATTTGAAATTTTTAAAATTCTAAGTTGAATTTCTTTTCTTTTCTATATTATATACATTTCTATCTTTCTAATTGTTTGGCCAATGGCATATTTCTTTTTACCAATTTTATTTATTGTGAAAGGTGTATGTGTCTATTTCTTATGAATATTCTCTGTTGTAGACTGTGGACAATGATCTTGCTTTAAAAATATATATCAAAGCCAGAGCTACTCCAAAAGTTGTTGCTGCTTTTGCTGAGAGAAGGGAGTTTGACAAAATATTAATCTACTCTAAGCAGGTAGAGGGCCTGTTTTATTTTCTAGAAAATTAGTTTGGTTCTTTTGAATGCAATGCTGCAATAGCTTGTAGAGTCTTTTGCTTATCCATTGTAATTTATGTTGCATATTGTTGTTTTTTATATTAATGGAAATATTGGGGTACATTTCCCTACTTATTTGTTGTTATAGGTTGGGTACACACCTGACTATCTCTTCCTTTTGCAAACTATTCTCCGGACAGATCCTCAGGTATGTATGAAGTTTCTGCAGTTTATATTCTGTAATTATTTAACCAAATTTTTTCATATTGCTTTTCTATTAACTGCTGCCTGTCTTGTATGTTTCTTGTCACATTTATTTTCAAACATAACTGTGCATTAAGTTGACTATATCTGGTGAATGTTCGTTCTGTGCATAAAAAGTCCAGAATTTGATTTTTACTTTGATTTGCAGGGTGCTGTTAATTTTGCATTGATGATGTCTCAAATGGAGGGAGGTTGCCCAGTTGATTACAACACCATTACCGATTTGTTTCTTCAGGTTGGTTTTAAACTGTAAATAAGCCATTATGATAAATTGACAATTAGTAATCTGATATTCTAGTTTCTTCCTTATCATTAATATATTGTAAAGGTTTTGAGTGTTATTATCTTTATTAGATTTAGAAGCAACTGCTATGTGTTTCCTCTTACTGATTTTAGTGGTGTAATACTGGTTACTCCATTTACTGGCTTTTGTTTTTTTTCTCTGCTCAGAGGAACTTGATTCGTGAGGCAACAGCTTTTCTCTTAGATGTTTTGAAGCCAAATCTACCAGAGCATGGATTCCTTCAAACAAAGGTTCTTACCTTCTTGTCCTCTGTGTTGTATGCTTTAGTTTGTGTTAGAGATGAAATCTATTTCAACATCTAGTAACTTAAACTTTTAGAATGACTGGTTGCTTGACATAGTGATATCAAAGCCTCTATGACCAAGTGGCCTAGAGTTTGATCCTTGCCATCCACATTCTTTGAAAGTAAATTGAATTTTGGCACAATGTTTGGTGGGCCTATGCTTTGTCCATACTTTAAGCTTAGAAGGCTTTTGTGTGAAGAAGAATGTTAATAATAAAACTTGTACTTGCACCTAACAGATTAAGCTTTTAGGATGATCTTATATTTGATAGTTCGCATTCATGTACTCTTCATGTGAATTCTGTTGTTCAGGTTTTGGAGATAAATCTGGTTACTTTCCCCAATGTAGCTGATGCAATTTTGGCTAATGGCATGTTCAGCCATTATGATCGTCCTCGTATCGCTCAACTTGCTGAAAAAGCTGGTCTTTACGTGCGAGCTTTGCAAGTACTGCCTTGTTGATGTTGTTTACTGCTAATCCTTTTTCCTACTTTGAGCTGAAAGTCATCCCCCTTGGTTGAATATGTTGTTCTTGGTGCAGCATTACACAGAATTGCAAGATATCAAACGTGTGATTGTGAATACACATGCCATTGAACCGCAGGTTTATATGCCCCCTTGGTTTTATTTTATATTACATTGTGTGAGTTTTCTTCTTCCCACTCTTTATATGGTTCAATGGTTGTTACAGGCACTTGTAGAGTTTTTTGGTACTTTATCTAAAGAATGGGCATTAGAGTGTATGAAAGACCTTTTGCTGGTTAATCTTAGAGCCAACCTCCAGATAATTGTGCAGGTATGGATGTCTCATTGTCTTCTATGGGTGTCACCATGCTGCCCTCGGATAGCAATACTATCCTTACTTTTTGACTGTTCATACTTTCTCTTTCATAAAAGCAGACAGAAAATGCATTATATAGGTCACACATTGTGTTATTTTGTACACAGTTAGAGACAGGTACAGGATCCTACATCCTAGACAGAATTTTCTATCATGTTTATGTCTGAATGAATAAAATGACGCAGTATAAATCCTATACAACAAGAATTCTGTTACTCTGAATAAGAAAAAAAATTATGGAGGAGGCCTTGCTACTCTCAGGGTAGCATATTAGCTCCCTCTTTAATAACACAAAAATTGTACTTTGATGGTTGTACAGGTTGCAAAAGAATACTGTGAGCAATTGGGTATTGATGCCTGCATAAAGCTTTTCGAGCAGTTTAGGTCATATGAAGGACTGTACTTTTTCCTTGGATCATACTTGAGCTCCAGGTAATTCTGTCGTTTGGAAAGAAATCCTGCATTTCTTGGTGGGTTTATGATCCCATTCATATCGGAAATATGTGTGCCCACTTAAGTTTGCTAATACACACTTCTCTAAATAATGTGGGACAGTGAGGATCCTGACATTCATTTTAAGTACATTGAGGCAGCTGCAAAGACTGGGCAAATCAAAGAGGTGGAGCGCGTGACCAGAGAATCAAATTTCTATGATGCTGAGAAAACCAAGAACTTTTTAATGGAAGCTAAGCTTCCAGATGCACGGCCTTTAATAAATGTTTGTGATCGTTTTGGATTTGTTCCTGATCTAACACACTATCTTTACACAAGCAACATGCTGCGTTACATTGAAGGTTATGTTCAGAAGGTATCATAGTTTGGGTTTCTATTGTTGTAGCCATGCTTATGAGTTCTATCTACTCTTTCTCTCTCTCTCTCTCTCAGCTTTGTGCCTTGTTATATAGGTGAACCCAGGGAATGCTCCTTTAGTTGTTGGGCAGCTACTAGATGATGAGTGTCCAGAAGATTTTATTAAAGGCTTGATACTTTCTGTTCGTTCTTTACTACCAGTGGAGCCCCTTGTGGAGGAATGTGAGAAGAGGTGGTGTCTTGTCCTCTATTCCTACATGTCATTGTTTTGTGTCCACATTTGTGATATTTCTCCTTTGGGGTTTAATATACAGGAATCGGCTTCGTCTGCTCACCCAGTTCTTGGAGCATCTTGTGAGTGAGGGAAGCCAGGATGTACATGTTCACAATGCATTGGGTAAAATCATTATTGACAGCAACAACAATCCAGAACATTTTCTCACCACCAACCCATACTATGATTCCCGGGTTGTGGGCAAGTATTGTGAGAAACGTGATCCCACCTTGGCAGTTGTAGCTTACCGGCGAGGACAATGCGATGATGAACTTATCAATGTCACAAACAAAAATTCCTTGTTCAAACTGCAAGCAAGGTTTGTGGGTTATATATGGTCTGCCTTACATGTATCATTTTTCTCCTCGTCAATGCTAACAAACTTATATTGTAATGACAGATATGTGGTTGAGAGGATGGATGCTGATCTTTGGGAGAAAGTTCTTAACCCTGATAATGCCTATAGAAGGCAACTTATTGATCAGGTTGTATCTACTGCTTTGCCTGAAAGCAAGAGTCCTGAACAGGTGTCTGCAGCTGTTAAAGCTTTCATGACTGCTGATCTGCCTCATGAACTGATTGAACTACTTGAGAAGATTGTGCTACAGAATTCTGCTTTTAGTGGGAACTTTAATTTGCAGAATCTGCTTATCTTGACAGCCATAAAAGCTGATCCATCTAGAGTCATGGATTATATTAATAGACTGGATAACTTTGATGGGCCTGCAGTTGGAGAAATGGCTGTAGAAGCTCAGTTATATGAGGAAGCATTTGCAATTTTCAAGAAGTTCAACTTGAATGTTCAAGCAGTCAATGTCTTGTTAGATAATATTCATAGCATTGATAGAGCTGTGGAGTTTGCCTTCCGAGTGGAAGAAGATGCTGTATGGAGCCAGGTGGCCAAAGCTCAACTCAGGGAAGGGCTAGTAAGTGATGCAATTGAGTCATTTATTCGAGCAGATGATGCCACACAGTTTTTGGATGTTATCCGTGCTGCTGAAGATGCCAATGTTTACCATGATTTGGTGAGGTACCTGCTGATGGTGAGGCAGAAGGCAAAAGAACCCAAGGTGGATAGTGAGCTCATCTATGCTTATGCAAAGATTGACAGGCTCAGCGACATTGAGGAGTTCATTCTTATGCCAAATGTGGCAAATCTTCAAAATGTTGGTGACCGGTTGTATGATGAAGCCCTGTACGAGGCTGCAAAAATCATATTTGCTTTTATATCTAACTGGGCCAAGTTGGCTATCACACTTGTGAAGTTGAAACAGTTCCAAGGTGCTGTTGATGCAGCAAGGAAAGCCAACAGTGCAAAAACATGGAAGGAAGTTTGCTTTGCATGTGTTGATGCAGAGGAGTTCCGATTGGCCCAGATATGTGGGCTCAATATTATTATTCAGGTTATATGTTGATTCATGTTTTTGATTTATTTTATTTTGTGAACTAGCAAAGTTTTTCTCTTGAATACAGCTTTTGTCTAATGTTTATTTGGAAAGTTTGAATGGTTTGAGCCTTCTGAACATTATGGTGAAATAATATCTCCAAAAGTATGCTGTGAACTTGTAATGATATGTTGGCTTCCGCACATAGGCTTTACTTTTATCTGCAGTTACTGTTCTTTTAACCTTTCCAAAACTTAGTCCTTTTTTTTGTGTCGAATTTTATAGGTGGATGACTTGGAAGAGGTCAGTGAATATTACCAAAACAGAGGTTGCTTCAATGAGCTAATATCTCTCATGGAGAGTGGTTTAGGATTAGAACGGGCGCATATGGGTATCTTCACTGAGTTAGGAGTTCTATATGCCCGATATCGTCCTGAGAAGCTTATGGAGCATATCAAACTTTTCTCAACCCGTCTCAACATTCCAAAACTGATAAGAGCTTGTGACGAACAGCAGCATTGGAAGGAACTGACATATTTGTATATTCAATATGATGAATTTGATAATGCTGCAACTACCATCATGAACCATTCTCCCGAAGCATGGGATCACATGCAGTTCAAAGATGTCATTGTCAAAGTTGCTAATGTGGAGCTATATTACAAGGCTGTACACTTCTATTTGCAAGAGCATCCTGATCTTATTAATGATGTTCTAAATGTCCTTGCACTTCGTGTGGACCATGCACGAGTTGTTGATATAATGCGAAAGGTAGCATGAATTCACGCGTTAGTTATTAGCTCTTAGTTCATAGCTTGCTTTACATTTCACTAACAAATAGTTTCTCTTAATGTACTTTAGGCAGGTCACCTCCGTCTTGTGAAGCCATACATGGTTGCAGTCCAGAGTAACAATGTCTCTGCTGTTAATGAGGCCTTGAATGAGATATATGTTGAGGAGGAAGACTATGATAGATTGCGTGAATCAATTGATTTACATGATAATTTTGATCAAATTGGCCTTGCACAGAAGGTGAGGTTCATTTATTTTTCAAGGTAACCATTATTCAATCTCAATCGCATAAACCTGATAGATTATTATCATTTGGTGCAGATTGAGAAGCATGAGCTTCTTGAGATGAGGCGTGTTGCTGCTTACATTTACAAGAAGGCAGGCAGGTGGAAGCAGTCCATCGCCTTGTCAAAGAAGGACAACCTATACAAAGATGCCATGGAGACAGCCTCACAATCTGGTGACCGTGAACTTGCTGAGGAGTTGCTTGTTTATTTCATTGAACAGGTATGAAAATCTAATCAAACTGCTTATGTGATTCTTTTTCTTACAATCTGGGCCCAGACCCCAGTAAAAAAGTATGGCCTTAACCTATTGATTTAAAAATATTATTTTAGTTGGTCATTGATGATAGACACTGCCTGTTGAATGTGATTTATATAAGGACTACAAGGAGAAAAAAATCATGTTTGCATATAATGTACTCATAGCTACGCTACATCCATTTTGGGCAAGGCTTATAAGGTACTTGTGGTGTCTCTTATAGCATGTGTATTTGAATTTGAAGTCATTTAGAAAAATTATCAGCAACTAGCACTATTTATAATATTTTTCTTTATCAATCCCATAGTGACCTGTTACTGTGCTGGTTTGTTTCAATGGTCTTATTGTTGGTTCTTACTGATTGGAATGTGGTTATTCAATGTTCTTACCTAACAGTCCAAACTTGTTACCATTTCATCACAGAATGATTATGAATTTTGTATTACTCAATGTGCGTTAAACTTGCAGAATATCAATATATTATAATTTTTCTTTTCATATGCTCTTGCAGGGAAAGAAGGAATGCTTTGCCTCTTGTCTCTTTGTTTGTTATGATTTAATCCGAGCGGACATTGCCCTTGAACTTGCTTGGATGAACAATTTGATTGATTTTGCCTTCCCATACCTCTTACAGGTTTGTGTTTCTCCTTTGTTGCTGTTTACCTAGATCACATAATTCTGTTGACAACCTACAAATTGATGTTAGGCTTCAACATATTACTTATAAAATAGAATGGTACGCCTTGGACCCTGCTTCTGCCCAAATAATCATGCTGGCTATTTGTTCAAAACTTTGGGAGAGAAAAGCTGAGAGAGTAAATTGAGGAAGATCAGAATTCTATTTAGTTAAACAGTTTTCTTGAATATCTCACAGCATACTCACGACCTCTATTTATACTAAAACTTCGACTATCCACTGACACTAATGCCCTTTTCTTTGACTCCACTGCAAGAAACCAATTTCTTAACCTTCAAGAATAAGATCCTTTATACTTCTTATAATATCGTATCCTGCATTTTCTCTTGAAGAATGAACTTGAGTGTCTTTGCAAAGTCAGTTTTATGGGTTAAGAACCTTGAACAGTGGCTTTGAACTAATATTTGATGAATAAAGAGATTGAACTTGCTGGAGCCTGTCTATGTGAGTGATTCAAAGCTCATGCAGATCATGTGTTAGTTTTATTTGATTTAGTTTTGGTCTTGCAATGTTTATCCAATCAAAGTCTATGTTTACTAATGGTTATATTTTTCTTCTTCACCCTTTTGCATGGTAAAATGTATCTGTGTATCTTGTGTAGTTTTTTCTCTCATTATTTTTTTTCCTGTTTTAGTTCATCCGTGAGTACACTGGCAAAGTTGATGAACTGGTGAAGGACAAAATTGAGGCACAAATTGAAGTTAAGGCTAAAGAGAAGGAAGAAAAGGAAGTTCTCGCTCAACAGGTAATTACTTTGGCCACATCCTGTTGCTCTACCAGAAAATATTTGCTGTGGCCTGCTTAGTGTTTCTGACATTTTCATCAGTGGTTTGAATCTCCAGAATTGCCTTAGATTGATAATTTATATGCCCTTAACAAAATGGACATTGGTAATGATTGAATTTACTGTGTTTTGTGTTGCAGAACATGTATGCTCAATTGTTGCCTCTTGCCTTGCCTGCACCACCTATGCCAGGAATGGGAGGCGGAGCAGCTATGGGAGGAGGTTTTGCTCCTCCCCCTCCAATGGGCGGACTGGGGATGCCACCAATGCCACCTTTTGGCATGCCACCCATGGGCAGCAGCTATTGATATGCAAAAGACTATGGAAGTTGTGAATTCTAGTTCCGTGCGTAGGGAAAATTAGCAGCATGGTAGTTTTGCAGAGGTTTCGTGCAGCATTCTTTCCTTGCTTCTGGTGGAAGTGACAGTTCAAATTAAACGATTGCAAGTTTTTCATGGGGTTTGTGTCATAGGGATGCATGTCTTGTAATATTTTTTTATGTAGTCGAGGCATTTTTTTGGCTGCTGGTACCAGGTAGCCGAGGATTCTGTATTTACCTTTTTTTTCTTGCTAGTATTCAACGAATTGGTCCCAAGTATTATACGAAATACACCGACTTTAGTAGGCAGCTTGATATGCTTGTCATAGCCTGGATTTGTTCTACTTGTTTTGTTGGGGAAACTACCCCATCAAAGCTTACTGACGCACTGTATGCCTTGTACGTCGATTTCAAATACGTGGTTCATCGTGACCTAATATGCGAACAAGAATTTAAATAATGTTTTATACGAGAGAGGGCAGTATCAATCTTTGCTTGGTTCAATTTTGTATCTACTGGTTGTTCTTTGTTCATTATTCAAACTAGACTCTTAAGTATGGGTGTCGCTGCGCCGCGGCCCTACTGTCTAGGAAGAAGCGTCTGAAACAAATACGATGAGATATGTGATCCACCAACTAAGAACACTTTTGAGAAGCATGAAAGCATTGTTAGCAACAAATCCAGAAAACTCTGCATCAACTTTTGTCATTGACCTCATTTATGAAGACTATAAAAGCAAAGATCCTCGGTTTAAAGCCTAAAATGTATAGAATGTTTTCGTATTTGAAGTGGTTTATAAATAATTTTTGTATATTTTTAATTTTTATAATTAATTTTGTTAAATTCATAATATATCGAAATGTATTTTTTATCTATTTTTAAATAATAATTGAAAATTAAAAAAAAAAAAAAACAAATTAGTTACCCTAAAATACTTAAACGCCCCTCATAAATCCTAAATAGAAGTGCTCCTTCTCTTATAGGAAACTGATTCTCTTCCGTATCAGATTTTCTGGTTTACTTCCAGATGCCCAGATGGAGAATCCGCAGCTCCCGATGCCAAATGATTATGAAATTGATTGACCACCCTGATATCATCAATGGTTCGGTGATTACAAACCAAATGAACATCTCTGTCTTTGACAGCGATGGATCCCCTGCTTTCTTCCACCTCTATGTCAGCCAGTGGAGCGGAGACGAAGTCTTGGCCTGGGATAGTAGACCATAAGGGTCTAGTTGGTTGAGAAAGATACGAAATTGAGAGGTGCCCCCCGTTGTTGGAGGACCAAGAAAGCTGAAAATATTGCCAATCGAGAAGTTTTGATCTGGAGGCAGTGTTTTGGAATTGACGAACAGAGTTCCCTGGATATGGGGGAGACTTGTTGGGGCAGAAGGGAATGGGTTATTGAAGCGGTTATGGTGCTTTTTGGTAATCTTAAAGATTGCCGTGTCAAACAAAAATCGGAGAATGAATCTGCACTAATGTCAAAAGAATTTAGAGATGCAGAATTGGCGCATCTTTGTTTATGATTTCTCATACTTTTATCGAGCCTTTTGAGGTTGTTTGCATCACGTACTCCGGTTAGGCATACCATATTATTATTAGGCCAAAATGCACACAATTCTCCTGAACTTTAGGTCGATTTTAAAAAACTCTCCTGAACTTTAAAAAGTTTCAAATGATCCTCTTGAACTATGAAACGTTTGCAAAACACCCTTCTCCGTCAAGTTTTCTGTTAAAATTTGGATGTTTTTTGGTCAACTTCCGCTTTGACCTGATAAAAAGACAAAAATATCCTTCAAATGCACACAAATTTTCAAATCTGCCATAAATGCAAAAAAAAAAAATCTAATGTAGATTTGTAATTTAGGGTTTAAGGTTTAGGAATTTAGGATTTAGGATTTAGGGATTTAGGATTTAGGATTTAGGGATTTAGGGTTTAGAGTTTAGGGTTTAGGGTTTAAGATTTATGAGTTTAGGGTTTAGGGTTTAGGATTTAAGATTTAGGATTTAGGGTTTAGGGTTTAAGATTTAGGGTTTAGGGCTTAGGGTTTAGGGTTTAGGGTTTTAGGGTTTAGGATTTAGGGTTTTAGGATGTTAGGGTTTAGGGTTTGGGATTTTAGGGTTTAGGGTTTGGGATTTTAGGGTTTAGGGTTTAGGATTTAGGGTTTAGGCTTTAGGGTTTAGGGTTTAGGGTTAAGGTTCAATGTTAAAACTCTAAAATTTTACTATTCACAGCCTTCAATTTCCTAATTTTACAATGAAGGTCATTTTCATCATTTTTTAAAATTTTGACGGAAAAGTTGACGGAAAGGATTTCTTGCAAATGTTTCATAGTTCAAGAGGGTCATTTGAAACTTTTTAAAGTTCAGGAGAATTTTTTATATTTTACCCTTATTATAATGAGATTGACCAATGAGTGAAACACAGAGTTTCACCCATTGGCCTGTCTCATTGTAGCATATGCATACACCCAAGAAAGGTGTGTTATGAAATTTTATAGTGGTCAATTTGATGTTTGATATTTTTTTTGGAATTTTGGTCATTACTTAAATAAAGAAATAGATAAAAAAAAGTATATTATCTTATTCAATAAATTCCAAAAAATTATTTACAAAAATTAAAAATAAAAAAATTATTTACAAAACATCTAACTATAAGAAGTTCTATATATTTTAATTCAATTTGAATGAGTACATGCTCAATCTTACATTCTATATATGTATTTTATGCATGACTGTTTTAAGGGTGTAAAATAAATCCTTCAAGAAACAGATTGATGTTTATCGAATTAATTAACGATAAAAATGCGTAATTGTGTTTAATAAATTAAAAAATTGCTAGTGATTTCATGTGGAACGGGCTGATGTGTAACGAGGAAACTTTTTGTATGCCAACACCAAACTAGAAGAAAAATTTTAGTACATTTGAGTATTGAGAATTAATCTCACTTATAGTATAATTTTTGTATTACTTTTTCACGTTAACTTTTTTTTATGGCATTATATTCTCCCTGACAATTTGTTGTAGTAAAATTTTAAATATTAAATTTTAATTAAATTTTAAATTTTAAATTCAAAATTCTAAACTTTAAATTATAAATATTAACCTTTAAAACTTTGAATTTTACTGACCAAAAAAATTTTCTAAACTCTTATTCTTAAACCCTAGTTATTATAATATATTTGACAATAATAGAATTATGTGAAGAATATGATATTATTTTAGAAGAGTAATGTGAAAAAATAATTACATATATTTTGTATAAAATGAAAATTCTAATAAATATTCAATATGCATGAGAATTAAAATTGTTTTACCAAACTAGAACTGCCATTGAGCATATATAAATAGGGGTGGAACTCGGTTTAAATTGTGTTTGATAAAAAAAGTTAATCGAGATATATAAAATTTAATTTGAAATTTTTTATTTAAACATAATCGATTATATGCACATATTGAAGTTGCCCAGATTAATCAAATTCAAATTTTTGCACACGACTACGTACAAACATGCCTCCTAAATCAATATTATTTTTTGGGCTGTAAGAAAAAGAAAGGAAAGTTTATACCAAATTTATGATTAAAAAAGTTAAAAGTTAAAAAATTTACCTTAGGCAAGAATCCATTGATTAACTTCACAAAGAATATGCCTCAAGAACATTTTTTTTTTATTTACTGAGAAAGAAAATGACAAATATCACTTCACAACAAGAAATGGCAAATATCATGAATTGAACCTCTGTTAATGTCAAGAATGTCGATGGCAAAAAATGGGAAAATGATTCCAGTATCTTGAGAATAAGTTTAGTTAAGAAAAAAATATAAAATATAATTGATCTTATTTTTTATTAACTAAACTCATCCTAAAATATCTCTATATTTGTACTAAATTTTTTTTCATAATCATATATATTGTTAAATTTATACTTTGTAATAAATATAATTATTTGATTAAAAAAATATAATTTATCAAAATATTAATTATTTAAAATGGTTAACTGAATTAAAATATAATTTTTAAATAAAATTAAACTAAAATATTGATTTAATATTTTTTTAAAATATTTTATAAATATTAAATATGTTTTTTTAATTAATATTTGAGTAAATAGAGTGGAGTGTCATATTTGAGTAAGAATGGGATGGAGTGTAATAATCAAATACCTCAAAGAAGGTTAGTGTAATTTACTCTTTTTTTTTTAATGAATGTATCTATAATTTAACTCTTAGAATTCCACTCAGAAGTAACCTCAATTAAATTTCAATCAATTTGTAAAAGTGAACAAAAAGTAAAGATTTACTTAACCAGTTTTACTTAATCTTTACAAAATCATTTCAGTAAAGTTATAGTTTATTATAAATTTAAATAAATTAAATTATTTAAACTTTTATAAATAAAAATTTTATAACATTTTATACAAGAAAAATTACTTAGTACTATTAATTTTTAATAATTCTTTTTCTGGGAAAAATAACAGAACGTTTTATGCACGCGCCATAGTGTGCGTGGCAACAGCAATCTCAGGCCTCAATGCGAATAAAGCAGTCAGAGAGAGGAAGGCCACTCTTTTTGCCTATCCGTGGTTGGGCCTTGAGAGATCGGAAGATGGCTATTTCTTTGAACTCAATCATGAGCTTCAACTCAACGGTATGTTATGTTTGCTTCTTCTTCTCTTAATTCCGCCATTCATTTCAATTTGGATCTACTCTATTCCTATATACTCTTGTGTGGTAAATTGCTTTGGATACTGAAGGGAGAGGTTGGGTGCTGATTGGGGATTCGGCAGTGTTAGATGCAAAGAGATTTGGTGTAATGGCATGGTGCTTCGAGTTAGACGAATTAATGAAGGAACTAGAAAGAGCGTTACTATAATTGCGACTGTTGAGTAATTGGGAGCTTATATGATTATAAATTTGTAAACTTTGCTCTGACATTTGAAATTTTCTTGCCAATAGTATCTGCGTATGATTAAGTCTTATGTTGGAGTCATGCTAGAATAAATGGTTTGGTTTTAGATTTCTAGTTTATGAAAATTGCATATCCTTTTCTGAGCATGGGGAACTATAACCAGCTCCAGAAGTCTTCTCTGCTTGCTGGAGTATATTTTTTGGTTAGAGAATTGCTTAGCATTATGTTGTCTGTCATAACGTATAAGGTTTTGGGATCAGATTGATTTGTGAGATGTATACAATAAGGATTAGAAACTCTTGATGCGGATGAGGGAAAGTGTAAAATAATTATTGGGTGTCCATTGTCCTCTTAGACTTCAGTCAAGTGGAAAATTTTCATGTATAGTGGTAATATTGAGATCATATGGTTAAAAAATGCTACCCCAGAAGAAAGGGACCATGGAAGGTGGTTGAGGAATGTTAAAAAAAATTTAGTTTGTCTGTCTGGTATGAATATTTGAAGATTCTCTCCAAATTTTTCCACTTATTTTGGAAATTGTTGCAAATCCAAATTGGAGTTTATAAACATTCAATTTCTTTGTTCCTCTTTGAAGCATCCTCACTTATGTAAATGATATTGATGCTACAAAATTCCAGGTGGCATCATTGGGTAAACTACTTGATGTGTAAACGATGTTAAAAACTTGAACAAAATGTTGTTTTTGTAGTGCCTTTTTGATTATATGGAAATGCAAATGCTTCAGAAACAATAAAAGAATTGTAAAAAATGAAGAAAATTAAGGAGAATTATATCAGATATAATGTGCTTGTGTATGATTAATGGTCTTGGAGCTTAAGTGAACTAGTAATAATTCAACATGATATTACGGAGTTAGTGTTAAAGACTTTCCTCTTATACATAATGTTAATGTTTATTAAGATAACCGAGTGATATTTCAACCAATTAAACAATGTTATTGTAACCTCTTTTTCTGGTCACTTTTTTTCTCAGTTTTTTTTCTCATTTTTCTGTCTGCTCTTCTTCCACCAATTACTTTGCTTTAGTTTGACATGTTTATCTTTTGACCAATTTTTATTCCATTGCAACCAATGCCTTTGTCTCTTTTTCCATTGAAGGGTTAAGTTGCCACCCTTGATTGGGTATGTAAGAAGTTCAATTTACTTCTAGTGGCTATGTTTAAGCATATAAACATAATTTGGTGGTTGCTTGCACTCCTATAAACAGGTTGACAGAAAACCTTAATTGGGTAGAACTACATCGATTATGTAGTTCATCCAAGATTGGCTATAAGCTTTAATTTGGTGGTCTATCACATTTACATGAGGCTCTCTGCCTAAAAATTTTAAGGCTGCTTCAGTCTATTACCCTGTGCTGTCATGTAATTAATTGCTCCAAAGTTTATTGCAAGTCAGAAGCACTTATTTCAAAACTTTGTTCTGGACTTCGGTTTCACCTGAAAAAGTTATTTAAAAAAAAAAAAGAAGAAAAAAGTGGACAGCTTATTGGAGGATTTTTTAAATTTTGTATTTCATTATATAGGCTCTCAAACAAATTGTAATTGCTCAACTCTTTAATTAAGCCGGTTTGAGAAGACTTACCAACCTACTTCCAGTGGCTGTTCAAGAATAATATATTTAAGTTTTGGAGATTAATGTGGAAAGACTAATTTTTTGAGGCTGGGGATAGAGCTGAACTTTAAGGATTGAATTGATGGCAAATTTGATGCACTTCAGTTATACAGAAGTTTAGATGGTAAATATTGGCCTGTTTATGATGGTAAATTAGAAAGAAAAATTTACAGCTTTTATCAAGAGTAGAGTATTGGTTTTTGAAAGCTGATTCCACTGTATTTTTTTCTATCATGCAAAAATATCGGCTGTCAATTTTACTTGCAGATGGAACTTTTTTACAACTTTTGTCTACGTGCACCAAACTAATGCTTTAGTCAGAATTAAGTCTGGATTGGGGTACTGAAAAAAAGACAGACATTTATTAATTGTAGCTCTGCAATTATGTTATGGTATACAATTAGTCTTTTAGGTTCAGGGAGCTGTTTGGGGATGCTATATTGTTCAGAATGGTTTTCCTTCTAGGATATACTTGAGAAGAAAAAGCATTGGCTTATATGTAATCGATGATAAAATGGTTATTACGTTTATCATCAATTACTTTACTGTGATTTAATGAAACCTTTTTTTTTTTTTTGACTGTCGTCGTTTCTTTTGTATTTCCGAAAATTTGGTTTCGGATAGAAGTTTATAAACGACATTTGATCTATGTTGCCGATCTCACCTAGTGAAAAAAGACTCGGTTTGTTGTTGTTATACTGTTGTTGTTCCTTTTACTTACACAAGTCATTCATTGTCCTACAGAAGTTGCAGCCAAAGTATCAGGATGCATCAAGATATTCTGTTCGAGCTTCACTGCCAAAGGCTACTCAGTTTACACCCTTCTTGATAATGCCTGGATCAAGAATGCTTACTAAAGAAAAAAGATTCGGTCACTGTCTTTCTGTTGCAGATAGTGATCAGCTTGCAGCTGACACCAGTGGTAAGGATTCTGGCAATGCAGAAAGACCACCTGCTGATTATCAGTTAGCATTCACAAATCCCCGAGCTGAAGATGTCCAGGTTGAAGCTGATGTTAATACTGAGTCAGGATCCCAGACATCAGAGACTTCCAGTGGATCAATTGATCAAATGCAAGAGTCAGCAGCATCTCCCAGTTCTCAATCAATATCCAAAAGATCACCCCTGACTGCAAGAGAGAGATTGAGGGCAGCTCGAGTCCTTAACCGGTACACGGAATCAAAAGCATCTAAATCAGATATGGGCAGCAGAGTGTTGGATGCTTTAAAAGAAAGTGACCGTGGGAAGAAAAGATCTAGACTCCCAGAAGCCCCTACAAACTTGTTTGATGACAGCAAGCGGGGGCTGCCAAAGCAGGGCTTGACTTTTCAATTTCCTGGGGGTTTTGATCTGTTTATTATTGTGTTTTCATTCGTTTTTATCAGCACGGTGATGTTTGCAACAACTTACTTTGTGTGGAAAGTTGGTGCGATCCATTTCAATGAGTACTAAGATGAGATGGCATTAATGTACCAAAAACATAAGCTTAAGCTTCTTGAAGCTTGATGAACTGGTGTGAAGATCAGTTGTCCTGATTTTAGGTACTCAAGTTCTTATTTTTCTAAGTACGAGGAGTAAGATTTACTTCAGGCAGGATGTACAAATGAATGTACAAATATTAGCTTGGTCTTAAAATGACAAATGTCTTGACAACTACTGTTAGAATGTCTACTATGCTGTTCTTTCTTTCCTTCCTTATATACTTCTTGTTATTATCTCATTTTGTTCTTCTTCTGACAGTAGATGTTCCCTGTAAAGAAAAGGGAAAAAAAACTGAAAAATAATATGTCTGATTCTTAATGTTTACTAATTGATTGTGATTGCTAGACACATGCTGGAAGCACCATTCTTTGTTAACGCTTGTGGAAGACACAAGGGTTAAGAACGCAATACCTAGTCATATTAACTCTGTTGTCGCATTACGTACCAGCAACCAAGATGTTGTCCCATTTACTAAAATTGGATTTTCGAGATTGTAAGTGTGAGCATGGAAAAGGTAGCGAAAATGATGGAGGAATATGAGAAAAACAAAAATGTTTTAACTTTTATCGGCAGTTGTTTGGTTAAAAAAAAGCATGTAGAAAATGGGATGATTTTATGGGTGTAATTTGTTTTGAAAAAACTCTTTTTGTCAAAAAGTCATAATAAAAATGTAAATTTATTTTTAAATTACATGATGATAACATATATTTACGAAATTTAAAACAAAAATAAAAAAAATTATGCTTTGCTATAAGATGGTGTAATGCTGTACCAAAAAGATAAAGTGCCATATTTAGAAGATGTTGGAAAATAATTTTGTCAAGATAGAAGTTGTTTTTTTTTTTTTTCCTCTTAGTAGTCACAATTGTTTTATTTAATTTTATTTTTCAAATTGATATCATTTTTCTTAATTAAACACTAGAAAATATTTTCCTTAACAGTAAACAGACCCTAGGTTGTTTTCTTCTCTCTACCCTCTTGTTGGGCGGGAGTTAGAATTTGAAAACAGTAAATCCATAAAAATATATACTTCTTTGACCAAAAGAAACTTAATTTGAGAGTATTCATTCTTGTTTGAAAATCGTTGCTCGAAATACAGAAACTTTATAGTATATTTTTTAAAATTTGATAAATTAATATTTTAAATTTTATTATAAATGAGAATCTAATATCTCTCCTTACTTCTTTACTGCACTTAAGTAAACCCTATAGATATCAAAATATCTACCAACTACATATTAAATAGGTGTGAATGGAATCGAGGCAGCGTGGTCAATAAAAGAACAAAAACAAGCCAAAGTCCGCAAACCTGTGTGTCCAAGTAACTTTATTCATCACCGTCCTCAAATCAATTTCCTTTACCCCACTTGGGTGTTGGGGCAATTGAACATGGTGGTCTATTCCAGATCTTGTGAACAACAACTGGCTTTGTTGTCTCTCTTTCCACATTCAAATCACCCTTTGCCTTTCACTTTCATTGTCTTCTAAGATTCATCGAGACATTTCTTGTAAATGCTTGCATGATTGGATCTTATTCTTATCAATTTCATTCATACTCTAAACAACCAAAAGGGACCAACCAAAGATTAGTACATAGGTTATCAACTTTGCTTATACCGAATCCAACAAGCTAAACTCACAAAATTAGATTAATACATACTTTATAAAATATAATCTGAAGTGTTAAATTTATTATGTTTTACGTTCTTTTCTTAAATAAAATTTTTGTGAAATTTAATTTATAATAATAAAAAAAACTATGCTGAATTTGCTTCGTGCTGGACAAAAGATATACTGACCAACTTCACTTTGCCCCACTCGGTGTGCCACATTTTTATCATGACACTACACTTGCCGACCATTTATATGTTTTGTTTGCAGATATGCTTTGATATTACGGGATCCATTAAAACAGTAGAGTCTGAAATTTCAAGTAGACAAATGAAAATGGAGAGAAAGAGAAAGATGGAAGAAGACAATACGGAAGCATAGGAAACCACACAATCTTCTTACCAAGAGATAGAGACTTTGCAAGGTGAGTGGTTGATCGCAACTAGTCCTATCACTATTTCGAGGTCCTCCTTTTTTTAGTTACAACTTACAATCTGAGTGTGAAAATAGGGCCCTACGTTGTGACCCGCCCGCTGATTCTAATTGAAGCTGCCTTGTTTTCTTCTTAAGGACTATGCCTTTTCTTCTTTGTAATAGTGATCAAAGTGTGCTACTTGCTACATTACATGATGCCCGTACAATATATAAATAGTGACTAATCACTAATGCAGTTTGTTATATTACACTAATAAAAATCCGTCTTTTCCTATTTTATAAATCAACTAATGTACAAGTAGCATTATTATACAATATTAACCATACTTTTCTTATCTATATTTTATTATATAAAAGCTGGTGCATAAGATTGTTTTGATAACAACTTCTCATAGGCCAGCTTTTCTGCCCATGTCTCCTTCTTTCTCTCTCTTTTTCTTTATAATTTTTGTAATTGTTTTATTATTTACACAGAACTACAAGTGATGTAAGACCTGCGCTGTTGCACAGAGATGCTAAACATGCATATTTGGACTAGGCGAATTGATTGCTGAGTGTAAGCCAAGATTGCTTAAATGGGTCCAGGAACTGAGGTATCTTAAAAGCTTTAACAGCAATTCGTTTAAATAATTATGTGGTTGCATCATATATTTGTCTAATTATATGAGCAAATCTTGGGTTCTTTCTAATACCTTTTTTCTTTTTCATTTTTGCCATCATGGGCAAGACTAAAACTTGGGTTAGAATAATCAGAGGCCATCTCATGCAATGAGCCTTTTCACATTTGGAATTCATACCAAGTGTAAATTAACTATAATCTTATTCATACTTTGTCAAAATTCAATCTTTCTAATCACAGCCCAAAGAAAAAAATCTGAAGTTCACTCATTTCTTAGAATGGACGATGTTTTAGCACCAACACTTTTAATCATTTCTTAGAATGAAAGAAAGAAAAGCAAAAAATTTTCCTAGATATGTACTATGGCACCAAGAGTGGTTGTGATTAGGATCTGGACCATGCATCACCAAGAGAGCCAACTATAAAAAGTTTGAGTCTTTGAGGTGATCTAAAATACCGGTCATTCATTGCATCTGCCCCTGTTGTTAAGTCAAGCGATTCTGAAGTTCCAACTTCCAACAGTGATGCCTGGTTCATTCATGTCAATCTGCATAGTTTTTCATTTTAGGAAATAATACACATTGGATGATTAGATTAATTATGAGATTTATCAATTTAATAAATTAAATTTTGTATTATAAAAATTAAATAAAAATAAAAATAAGAAAATAGTAGAACTGTTCGTTTTAGTCTAAATTCAAAGTCAGCTGGATGCTAATTAACAACTAGGCCACGCAACCGTCGTTCTTTATATTTTCCCCTCTTTATACTTCAGCAGATCCTTTGCAAGTCTAGGTTTGTTAGATTTACCAGCAGGAAAAAATCTTCTTGTTGAGGTGACAGGCATATACCGACAGAAACAATTTTCATTTGACAAATTAAAGGTTACTGCATATCACACCAATCACCATCAACATAATAAGATCACCCATTATTAGTGCGGGAAGCAGTGGCTTTAGATTGGAGATAAAAAGCTTGGAAAACCTGGGAGACACTTTAGAATGGGTTTATTGAATATGGAAAATTACTACTATTCTGGCTGGCCTCTGGGCACAATCTGGCCTCAATGCAACTCTGCACCAAGCAGTGATCCTCCCTTTTCACTCCCAACACAAATTTTGCCTCACGTCCCTGAATCTGCCTCTATTCAGTCTGGTGAGTTCTCTTCATGGCCAGGGCAAATTGAAAGAGCTGCACAAGATAGAGCCGCAAGTGCTTCCAAGAGCCATAGCCAAGCAGAGAAAAGACGCAGGGATAGGATCAATGCACAGCTTACAACCCTCAGAAAACTGATTCCCAAGTCTGATAAGGTAAAAAAAAAGGAAACCTTTATTGAGTTCTTTTTCATGGGATGCCTACTTCAATTTGAATCATACTATGGCAAGTTTGTATTTTGTTCCTGATATTAATGGTGTGTGAAATACCTGACCAGTCATCCATACACTCCGATATTGGTCAGTAGTAAGTGATATTTTTTTAGTCAAACTCACTTGAATAGATAGCTTAATATATATAAAACCTAACAACTCGAACCCAACATACATGAGTCAAAATTTCCAACCTTTATTTGACTCAACTGGCTTTTTACTTCCTCATCTTAGAGAGTGAGGGTAAAAAAAAATTACAGTTGAAACTGAAGTAGGTAAATTTGTGTGCTTGCAGATGGACAAGGCAGCTTTACTAGGGAGTGTAATAGACCATGTCAAAGATCTAAAAAGAAAAGCAATGGATATAAGTAAAACCATTACAGTTCCAACTGAAATAGATGAAGTAACAATAGACTATGACCCAGCTCAAGATGAAATTCCCACTAAAGTAAACAAATTTAAGGACAATATTGTTATCAAAGCTTCTATTTGCTGCGATGATCGACCAGAACTGTTCTCCGAACTCATCCAAGTCCTCAAAGGCCAGAGACTCACTGCAGTTAAAGCTGACATGGCCAGTGTGGGTGGCAGAATCAAAAGCATATTGGTGCTTTGTTCTAAGGATAGCGAAGAAGAGGGAGTTTGCCTAAGCACTCTAAAACAGTCCCTTAAATCAGCTGTGAGCAAAATTGCTGCACCGTCAATGGCATCAAATTGTGCAACTAGAAGTAAGAGGCAGACGTTCTTCTTGCCTTCTCATTACCTACAGTAATTTGCATAATCTCTTTTCTTTGCCTTCTATAGGAGGGTCATTTCAGTAGGAACAATTTCTTTTTATAACATTTATGTATCTATCAGATCTATAGTTTTTCCTTTTGGTAGAAGGAACAGTGGTGCCATCGGTCAAGACAAGTTAAACAGGTGGAAAATTTATAAAGGGAAATGTTTCACATTCTTACGCTCTATGATTCTTAAGTAAAGAAAAAATAAAAAGTAAAAATACAAAAAATATATAAACGGGATACAAAATTTATTTGCATATATATATCATTAGTCATTTAAAAAAGTTGAGTGATGGACACGCACATGTAAGGCTAACATGTATAATAGTGCAAACCTTATATATAGATAAAAAAATAAATTACATAAAACACTCTTACATTTAAAATTTTATACCATTTATCACCTTATAATTTTAATTAAACTAATTCGCTCTCTTACACTTCCAATTTCTTACAATTTATCCCATACGTGTTAACTCAACATCCAAATTCAATATATGTTCACCTCTCACGTAAGTCTCACATAATGAATTAAGCCCCAAATCACCCCAAATTTCAACCATTGTCCCCAGCAACATCGAACCCTTTCATCCTCCTTCTTCCCCTTCATTGATTCCAATTGGGTACGCCAAAAAGGCACACCAAGCACTCGAAACTCGCTCCTTAACTGGTTCGGTCATCGTCTTTGTTAAACCGAGTGAAGTCCTTCAATTTCGGTCTCTACAAGTACGAACTAACACTTACAGAAACCAAGTTTATTTAAACCGTGCAAGACTCGCCCCAACTAGTCCGAGCACCATCTGTGTTAGAGCGACTTAAGCTGTTCAATTTTGGTATCAACAAATACGAACCAATAACTGCAGAAACAGAGTATATTCCACCTGCCCCACAGAATCCATCAATCTTGAAGAGGCTCAAGTCCATTAATTATCTCATCTCTACATACCAGACTCATCAAAAGCAGAGAAAGAATCTGAAGCTGAGGTTGACGCTCTAGAGCCCAACTCGGGTCAACACTCGGGTCATGGGCATGCAGATTTGGGGAGGAGGAGCACGTCGGAGATGCATAAGGAATCAACGTCAGCGCCGTTACCGGAGAAGATGAAGGAATTAGCGATTGAGATGTTGGGCGGTCAATGGCCTGAAACAGCTTTGCTCGGAGAGGATGAGAGGGTTGATGCTAAGGCCGATGATTTTATCTACAGATGGGAAATGCTGCGTCATTTACCAAAGTTCATTTTAATTCCACAAGTGATTAAAGGACCCAACAAATATGATTTGCACATCCACTCAACCAGATTTCGTGGGTGTCTGCAAGTGTGGTACTCAATATTCGTTTGTTCCATCCATAGAAACAGCCAAAGCAGCCAGTAGCAGCTACATATACCAAAACCATGATTACCAGCATATTTTAATGGAATAAATGTAATCACCAAGTTATTCAAGATTTTGAATTTGAATTTAAAAAATTAATAGACACAAATATTACTATAAACGATAGGAAAAATATAGTACTGTCAGCTAAAATTATTTGCAGAACTCTCATATAATACACATAAAAATTATTCTCTATTTATATTTTATTTTACAATAATAAATATATTTTATTACACAGAATGAGAAGCAATTAAGGTGCACCATTAACGTATTAATTAATTTTTTTAATATTTAATAAATTTAGCAATAAAATGATAAAAAAAATTTATTACACAGAATGAGAAGCAATTAAGGTGCACCATTAACGTATTAATTAATTTTTTTAATATTTAATAAATTTAGCAATAAAATGATAAAAAAAATTTAACAGTAAATTACATCTCATTTCCTTAAAATTTGTTGATATGAAACTAAATTTATCTATTACCTAAAATCTCTACATTCATTGACTAGTTGACTAACAGCCCATTTGATTTTGCTAACAATAACCCAATTCTTCTAAGCACTTTAGTAAGAGCAATTAAAGGCTAACTCACCTACAAGTAGCCCACAAGGGCAAATAAATATTAAAATTCCACTAATATGTTATTACTTCTTATATTATTTTTGTAATTTTAAAATTTTGCGTTTTAAACATTTCCTTTCTTGTATCAAATACTCTGATTTTTATGGGCTCACAAGATCTGGGTTAATCCTCCTTTCAATATTTTAAAAAAATTTTTTAATTAACTTTCATGTTCTGTCTTCTCATATAAGCTTATTTGGTGATTTATGTAAATTTACTTTCTTACATCTCGATGAAGGCCAAAGAAGAAAAAAAGGTGTAAAGAAAGGAAAAATGAAAAGGTGTAATCATTTGAATTTTATGAAGCAAATAAAGCATCAAGTTGAGAAATTGTGAGATTCAAAATAATTTTGTTGTTCTTGTAAATTAAATTTTATTTAATAAAAATATTTAAATTATTAAATTTATTAAATTCTATACACTAAACTATAAAACCTAACATATTAACAACTTTTCTAAAACTTTGTAGAGTTTAGTTTTCTCCATTAAAAAAGAGAAAAATGCACTCATTCAAAATAATATTTTTCTTATCCATATTATTTATTTTTTTGTGCATCGCAAAAACAAAACACTCATGGTAGTTTATTTAAAAAAAAAAAATGCTGTGGGTTGGGCTAAGCCCAATGAACGGATTAACATCCCTGTCGGCTTAGTGAGTCGGCTTAGTGAGTCAAGTGGGGTCTTGGGCCAGGGCCTCTGCAACGCTTAAGCAACTTTTTAAAACAGAATTAGCTGGAACAATTCACAAATGCAGAATTTTGTATTTAGGAATTTCAAAGTATTGTCTCTACGGCAAGAGATCATCAAAGAAGAGAAAATTGTAAACTAAAATATAATTTGAAAAATTTGGAAATACCTTGCATTACTAACATAGTAAAACGGAATGATAAATTCAAAAAGAATGAGCCTGGTTCCCGTGCCTTGGCCCTCTCTACCGAGAAAGCAGAAGGAGCTCTGGTTAGCACTTGGCAGGCTGTTTGGCCCCATCTTACAAAAATATCTGTGAATTCCTCACATGGTTTCCCAATTTGCAACTACACAACACCTTCCTAACTAACTAATTTAAATCCAAATCAATTACCCAATGCTCTTCCTCCTCCAACTTTCTGCTTCAATTCGCAAATTAACATAAGAAATAATATAAATTTATGAAATTTAATAAATTTAATTATTTAAATTATAAATTATAAGAAATAAATAAAAATAGTGAAATTCAAAAAAAGTTATTTTTACATAAAAATGAAAATAAAATACCTACTTAAATAATGTGAACGGTTTATTTGGTTGAGTTTCATTATTGAGATTCGATAAATTTTTTAATTTTTAAATTAAAATTTTATAAATTTTAGGTTAAAATACACAGAATTTTTCTAAATTTTAGGTCAATTTTAAAACATTCTCTTAAACTTTAAAAGTTTTCAAATGACCCTCTTGAACTAAGAAAAGTTTTTAAATAACCCCTTCTGTCAAGTTTTCCGTCAAAATTTAAGAAAATGACGAAAATGACCTTCATTGTAAAGCTGAGAAATTGAAGGCTGTGAATAGTAAAATTTTAGAGTTTTAACATTGAACCTCAACCCTAAATCCAAAACCCTAAATTCTAAACCCTAAACCCTAAATCATAAATCCTAAAACTCTAAATCCTAAACCCTAAACTCATAAATCCTAAACCCTAAATCTTAAACTCTAAACTCTAAACCTTAAATCCTAAATCCTAAAACCCTAAACTCTAAACGCTAAATTACAAATCTACATTAGGTTTTTTTCTTTTACATTTATGGCAGATTTGAAAAAATGTGCATTTGAAGGGTATTTTTGCCTTTTTGTTGGGTCAAAGTGGAAGTTGACTAAAAACATTCAAATTTTGACGAAAAACTTAATGAAATTGGTGTTTTGAAAATTTTTTATAGTTAAATATGGTCATTTGAAAACTTTTAAAGTTTAAGAAAATTTTTTAAAATTGACCTAAAGTTCAAGAGAATTTTGTGCATTTTATTCTAAATTTTAATTTATGTAAATAACAAAAACAGTGTTCTTTATTAATTGTCAAAGGTAGCTATCCCTCTTCCTTCTATTAACATTTATAATAAAGGGAAGTTGGTTACAACGGCCTGTAACTGTCTTAACTAATTCTGCCTGGCGAGCCTAACTACTTCCAGCGAAGTAGTTGTCCCGAGGTCGACGTAACAAATGATATGAGATCACTATTACTTGTATTGGGTGCCACTCCAATCTGCATGTCTAACTGCAATAACAACTTGCAGCTACGATGATGGATCCCCTCATCCCTTACTTCCCTTCCCATTACTCCACTCCCACTCCACTTCTATATTATATAGCTTTATATCACCTAAACACCCTTTTCCCTTCATTAATTACTCAATCACCCTAACCTACATCAAGATTATGATACAGTCTGTATATAAACATTAATTTACCAATACATACTCGTATAAATATTTTCACGGTAAGGGTATTAAAATTTTATAAAGAATATAAAAATAATAGTACAGTATGACATCAAAAAAAATAAATCACATACTAATATAGTATTGATTCAGTGATAATAATTGTGTCTCAAGAAGATTTAAGTTATTATGTACAAGTTTTAAGTCTCCGAAAGACTCTTATTATAAAAAAAAAATTATTTATAGTTCTAATTTCGAATAAGATATCATGAAAAAATAAAAATAAATAAGTAACATAAAAAATAAGTGTATATTTGACTATATTATAAAAAATATTCCAGGTTGTAGAGTTTGTAGGGAAAGCCGATACCTGAATCAGTTAGAAAAGGGGGAAGTTATAACTTCCCCTCATTGTTCCATTTTCTATTCTCTCTCACCTACACACCCACTTCATAAGCCCTTTATTGTTTGAAGAAGTTAAAAAATAGAAACAAACGCGTTAAAACTAAATAGTCCAAAGTGGTTATGTAGAAGAGCGGTTTTACGCTTCATGCCAACTACAACTCTCCTCCCCAATCCCATATTAACGCACACAAAGACGCCATTCACATTCACAAACGCCCAACCACTTTTCTCTGGCTTCTCCACTAATAGGTAGAGGGCCGCCATCACTATGAAGGACTCCACCGTCAACGACGGCGGGGATCGGATCAAGGGCTCCTGGAGCCCACAAGAGGACGCCACTCTCTTCAAGCTCGTCGAGCAGCACGGCCCCCGCAATTGGTCCCTCATCAGCAGCGGCATACCAGGACGCTCTGGTAAGTCCTGTCGCCTTCGCTGGTGTAATCAGCTCAGCCCCACCGTGCAGCATCGACCCTTTACGCCGGCGGAGGACGCCATCATCGTCCAGGCTCATGCCATCCATGGCAACAAGTGGGCCACCATCTCCCGCCTCTTGCCAGGACGGACAGACAACGCCATTAAAAACCACTGGAACTCCACGCTCCGCCGCGATCGGGCGGCGGCGGAGCTGTCGTCGGTATCTGTTTCGTCAGACTCCGACTCAATGTTGATAACGAAGAAGCGCCCGCGTCCATGCGACCCCCACGATGCCTCGGAGCGGTCGGAGTCGGGGAACGCTTTGAAGCGGCCTAGCCTGCGGCAGTTCCCGCCGGAGAACAACAGTTGCGAAGATCAAATTGAAGAAAAGGTGCTGGTGGAGCCCGTGACGACGTTGTTGAGTTTGCTGCCGCCGGGGCTGTCGGCAAACAAAAATTTGCAGGGAGAAAAGGGTGAGAAAAAGGAAATTGAAGGTCCAGGGAATGGGAAGTTGGTGGAGGAACAGACGTGCCTCACGAGAATGATACAGCGCATGATCGCAGAGGAGGTGAGGAAGTACATTGACAATTTGCGGGCTGGTGACAGGCTCGACCTTAGAACTGGGCTGGGCGTTGGCTCAGCCCATCAGAAGTAAATACCCTTTAAAGTTTTTTTGGGTCTATCTTTTTTTATTTAATTCAAATGTTAAGTTTCAGGGTTCTATATAATTATGGAGTTCCGATATTTACGTAGTAATTCTTTTACAAAATAACTATGATTAGATCGAATTTGATGAATCTAATTATACTTGAAGCTGTGAATTCAGTAACTTTATTCTCAAATGCATGATTTTTTCAATTTTAACTAGTAATTAGTGATCGGCAACCTTTGGCTGATAATTGGAAAATGGAAAATGGAAGTCTAGTGTTGGTGATGGGATGCAGTTAAAGGTATCAATAGTCATTAGTAATGCGTTTAATTCTATGATCTTTTAAGTTTTGCAAATGCATTGTAAGGGTACTTTTTAGATTAAAATATAATGTAAACTAATTGCTTATTGGCAATGTAAATGGAAATTTTTTTTCCTCTTAGAACCCTTGTCCTTAGAAAAAGAATTACGCAGTGTTATGCAGCATACAGTTCAAGGGAAACAAATAAATTTTTTAGTTTCGTTGGAGTATATTTTATCTAATAAGAAGAAATTAATCTATTTAAAATATTGAAAACACCAAAATAAATAAACCTCTCAATATTTAAAGTATCCAAACTTTTATCACTCAAAACAACTTACATTGGTAAAATAAATTCTTTTTAACTAAATGCATGATACTAATAAATAAACACAAGATTCTAAGTTCGAATTGTAGAGAGAGGCACAACATTGAGTTCAAATTCTAAAGAAAAAAGCCTCGTGACCAGGACCATGTGCCACTGCTAGAATAATTTGAGGCCTGTGTAACAAAATGCAGAAACCTATTCCATAGAATAGGCGTCATGGAAAACTCACATAATTGTGTTCCTTTTAATTTGTTAAATCTTATGATATAGAATGTAAAATTTAATAAATTTAATAATATAATTTTTATGTTATAAAAATTAATCAAAAATAAACTTGTAAGAGTAGTGAAACTTAAACAAATTTTAACAGGAAATCACACAAAACAATGCAAGAATGAATCTAGACTCAGGTGGGGTGATAATTTTGAGAAAAAAACGTTACAAAATCAAAGAATTGGGATTTGGACATGAATCTCAAAATCCTAAATGTACAAAACAAAAGCCAACAAACGGTGGTGTTGAATTACATAGACTTTGATATGTAGGATTAGCTTCCTCTATTCATGATTTTACAGGTCTTCTTCTCTCCGCTCGAACGATTTCCAAACAGTTATTCATATTCATCTCATGAAAATATAGAACACTGGAAAACTTTAGTGGAAGTTGCTTTTAGAAGAGCTTTCCTTTTGTAGCGACATTACGAACTACATTTTCAGCAGCAAAGCACTTAATAGGAAAGGTATATAGGATACCCAAGAAGACAGAAGACCCTTATGATAGGTTTGTCCAATTCTAACTCTAGACCTTGCTGATCTCATCCTCCTAACCATAACTACTGTCAAACCTTGATTTCGCCAACTGTGAGTAATCCTATTAAGAATGTTTTCATTGTTTCCAAATACTACAAGACCCACTGAGATGTTCCAATTCAAGGTCACAAACCATGATTTTCATCACAGCAATCTGGTCTACCTAATATTCAGAAACAGATCGTAGGAACCGAAATCCAATCCAATTGTCAGGGTTTGTAGAGCATCAGTTACCACTTCCAAGCGTTGTCAAGTGACTGCAGCTTGGTAGAAAACAGAAATTCAACTAACAAACTATGACTCCAATAATTTCATTTTGGACAATGTAAAGTTACCGTACTCGTTTTGGATGCAAAACAAGCGTAAGAGTTTCATTGAGTTTCATTACAAAATTCGCCGACTTATACATTCCCTTCTCGTATCGAAAACGACACGTATGGGTATCCATTATGGGCTAATAAAACAAAGAAAATGTTCACTGTCTCTAATGAGACCATAGCAATTCACCGTTAAGTCTGACAAAGCCATACCATAAATCATAATGTAATTTACGAATTCCAGATTCTAATCACTCAAGCAGCTGGTTGTCGAATTTTCAAGCAAAACGAAAAAACTATCAGAAGAGACACAGGATATGAAAATACTAAAGCTTGCTAATTCGCAGGAAGAACAACATTTATATCAGCTAAAATAAGGGTCCAAACGAAACTAACTGAAACCAATTCAAATGTGTCGCACAAAACATTAAACAAAGAGAGAAACCAGTACTACTGCTCTCAATTGGGTTCTCCATTTAACAACAAAAACAGCGGAAAATGCAGAAAACTACAAGCCTTTGATTCAGGAAAGAAGACTACTTGGATCTCTGCCTCATCTTTCGGCGCTTCCTCTTCAACCTTCTCATACGCTTCTTCTTCCACTGCAAAAGCCACAGCCGCAATCAGACTCGATTCGCAGGTAAAAACATAATAGCCAAAGAAAAAAAGAGAAGGATTATTCTCACCTTGGCTCTCATGGTGCTAAGGTTCCGTACGCCGACCCTGTCTCGCCTTGCAACACTACTCGTGCAGCTGCGGAAAAGAAACGGATGACCCAAAGGAAAGGGGTAAAGAGTGTTGCTAAGATTTATAGCGAGAAAACCCTAACCAGCACTGCTCGGCCGTAAGACAGATCGGGTTGTGGACCGAAATTTGAGGTTCTGATCCAAAAGTGCCTTTTCAGCTGTGGATATCCATGAGTTTCAAAGTTATTAGGGCCATTGTGGTTGCTAGTTTGAAGCCAATTGGGCATCCAAATGTAAATCCAATTCTGGCCCAGTGGTGTTTATGGAACTTGGCTTGAAATTTCTTTTCTCTTTTTCTTTTTATGTTGTATTGTAATTGTTTAGATCCCAGATACACGTCCAAATCAAATTTGAATTCATTGCACGAATGTAAATTATGTCATCTTAAATATGAATAATATGTCCTAAACAATTTCAATAAACCAAATTAGCCGCACCAGAACTATGCATATGTATACTATACTTTAAATAATAAAATTCAAATGTAAATTATTATCAAAAAAATAATTATAAAATATAAATAGATAATTAATAATAAAAAATTTTTAAAACAAAAAAAAAAAAACGATTCATCATGATTATTAATATATTATTGTGCTGCTTGTATGCCGTACAACAGTCTTACAGTTCATAAATTTTTTCAAAAATAACAATTTATCCAACATTTATTTCTCTAAAGTACATCATGCATATTTTCTCTAACTCTTATGAATAATACTCCCAGAAATAATAGTAGGTGAACTCGTATTGCGCAATTTAAGAAGGATGTTAGTTCTACTAGTAATAAGGTTTGAAGTATTTTATTTATAAAGTTAATATTTAAATTTTGTTACCAACCATTTTTTTTCTTAATAAAAGATCTGTAAATATCACTTTAAATCTTTATAAAAGCTTGTAACTCCTGGCTTTGGAATAATGTAAGTTCCTTTCATCTTAAATTTTGAAAAAAAAAAATTTTGAACAAAGTTTGCTAAAAGTTTGCACAAAGTTTGCCTCTTTAATGTGAAGTATTCAATTTATTGTGTCATATAATTTATTATATTTATGATTAAAAGATTTAATTTATAAAATTTGAGAAACTGTCCATGTCATACAATTGCTTGTACAAATTGCAATTTAAACCATATATATAACATAATATAGTCTTTTACACTGTCGAACGGAGGTGGAGCTACGTGTCCAACCGTGCCCAATCATGGAACTCTAGCAGCTGCCTAACTAGCATCATCCCCAATCTAAGGAGGCTATGACAGAAGGAGGATGGAGAGGCTACACCTAAAAAGATAAAGTAAAACAAAGTTTGCATCTTTTATCCTACTGTGAGAATGACCCAAATAAAGGATAAAATTCCCGGAACTGATTTCCGCCCTTTATCTGCTTTTCATGCGCGGCAGACTAAAGCTCCTTCTTGGAAACTCAATATATTCCCACCGTATCAACAACCCCAAAGTTGCCGTGGCTTCCAAGGTCACCTCACATGACCAAATTTAATTTTCCCACAGTCCATAACGTGGGAAATTTAGATTAACTTGTGCTTTGGCATGTCATGCCTTTTCATGAACATTAATCACAAGTCACAACTCTTCCTTTATATTAAAAAAAATGCATGAATTACGATTACATTGTATAAAAATTATATAATATTTTTATCAAATATTAATATAAAATAAATTTTAATTTAATCTTGTGTAATCTTTATATAATATAATTGCCTATATATGAATAGATTCCTAGGAGGATGTATTATAATTGAAAAAATCAAGCTAGGCGTCCGGAATTTGCTGTATATTTGGACACGTTAAAATCCACTGGGAAAGTTGAGTAGCCTGACAGAATTATTACATGCATAAGAGGGGACTTGGAAGTTGGATAGACAGGCAATTAAATCATCCCATCAGTCATGACCCACCACCGATGTCCTATCAACTGTCAGCATTAAATGCCACTGCTGATGAGTCGTGCAAGACTCGAGCATTTCCAAATTCAATCTCCAGAAGCAGCAGCAGCTGCACAATATCCGAATTCATTCACACCCCCATCGCCATGCTGGGTTGTTTTCTCAGAGGGACAAGTGCAAGAAAGGGACGCCAAACTGAGGCCAGATAAAGTGGGAGGGGAGAGGGAGCGGCAATACATGTACCGAGTAATGCGACAATATTGCAACCTCTCACAGCACAAAAAGCAGCAACAGCACCGCCTATTTATCTTTTGGGGACCCATCCAAAGGCGAAATATCTTTCCACTAACTAATTAACCTAAGAAGGTGGACCATTCGTCAAATAAAGTAGACCAACATGGGGCCACATCCAAGCCATAGCTGACAAAGAACAACGACTTTCTTTCAGGACGTTTATCAAACAAGTGGAATTCGTGAGAGATGATGCCTTTTTGGAACCCCCTATTCCGTCATCTAGAGAGAAAACGAACTCAAATATTCCCCCAATCAAGTCCGCGGCCTTGCGCCGACGTGTAATTGGATAATGTCTGAATAGACAAAGATATAGCATCCCAAATTAAAAAAACAGCTGCGAAAGAAGTTCGGATATTACCAGGAGAGGTTTTTTATTTAATGATTTTTTCTTTGTTTCGGCATCCATTAATCAATGTTCATGACTCCAATTAGATATCTACAAGAAGTAAGCTATTTATTAATATAAATATAAATTAAAACTTGAAAAGACAGAAAAGTAGATGTAGGCTAGAACTGGATGTCGATTCTAATGGGTGGTTCTTGAATCAAAATCCTAGGAAAGGAAGAATCAGTCTTGAGAGTAGCTCTGCAGAGTGGGCAACTAGAATGATTAGAAAGCCACTTATCAACACACTCGCTATGAAAACTATGGTCACAACCAGGCAAGATCTTCAGTTTCTCACCGTCTTCAAACGCACTCAGGCAAATACAACACTCTATTTCCTCCAATGCACACTTTGGATCCGAAGGCGCCTGGTGCAAAATTATGGGCAACTTCTTAATCGCGGCCGGGTCGAGGCCCAGGGAAGAACGCGGCGGCGCGTGGTGCGCCTGGCTTGAGCTGGATGTGGTGGTGGGGAGGTGGCCATGGAAGCGGCAGATCCAGCGTGCGTAAAGGAAGAGAAGGGTAACGAAAAGGATAATGGAGAAGAGGACGATGATGAAGAAAAGGGTTCGGCCTCGGATTTCTAGATTCGGGTCGTCGAGCTCTGAGTAGTGCCAATTGAACGACTGGGCATGGTGATTCGACATGCTGGTTCTGGCGCAATTGAATCCTAGAAGTAATTCGACAGCTCCGGTGGGTGATTCGGCTCGCGGTGGTGGGGATGACGGTGCCAGTGGACGGAGAACGGAGGAGACAGCGGATTGAACGTACAACGCAGTACTGCAAACACTACAGTAACTGCGCTGCTTTAAGAGAACCTGTTGTGTTGTCCGGTACGTCTACTGAGTACTTTAAACGCGGAGCTAGTGCTCTATTTATAGTTACGTTAGGGAATTGGGTATACTCGCAGCCACAGCGCGTGGAGTATCATATTATTCGGAAAAGGCTAGTAATTTTGTGTTAAAGCGGACATCAACGTGGTCTGAGAATGTAAGATGCGATTACAGCAGCCTCGACCAATCCATTTCCATTTTTTGGTGTGTCTTGTTCTAACAGAGATTTCTCAACATTTGTTTTTTAGTATTGCGAAGTGAAACAAGAAAGAAATAAATAAATAAAACCAGGCTAATCATTCTAATTCTACTATTACCAGACAAATCAGCATAAAAAAGTGTACTAAGACCAGGAGGTATTTGAGAGAAAACTTGAAAACCCATAGTTTTTGTGTGGCAAATCTGAAGACCCATGGTTTTTGTGTGGCATACTTTGCTAGCCAATCAGAGTACAAGTTGCCTTCATGATAAATATGGCCAAACTAAATATCTCAATTTTTTAACTTTTTTTTAAAAAAATCAGAGTACAAGTTAAGAAATTAAGTTAATTTTTTTAAAAAAATAGAAGATCAAAATCACTTTTACCCCAAATTTGTAATTAGATGTAAATATAAAAAAAAAATATCATTATGGTTTTATAATATGAGCATAAATGTTATGTCACAGTATTTTAATTTATTTAAAAATTTTAAATAAAGTTAATTAATTTATAAGTTATGAAAACAATTATGTGTGTGAATAAACACATCATAATGTTGGGTGAGTCTTGCACTTTCTCAATTTCAAAAGTTAACTTATGAAATAAGATTTTTTTTCATATTTATAAATTAACATTTAATTTTTTTATAATTGATATAAAACAATTCGCAACAATCTTTTCTTTCACACATCAAATTTTAGTTAATTACTTTTCATCAATGTAGTTTTTTGGTATACATCGGATTCAAGTGGGATTACTTCATCCACCCCAAGATCTGGCATACATCAAGCCTAAACAAATTAGCTTCATCAGCTTAAACCCTCTCTCTCTCTCTCTCTCTCTCTCTCTCTCTCTCTCTCTCTCTCTCTCTCTCTCTCTCTCTCTCTCTCTCTCTCTCTCTCTCTATATATATATATATATATATATATATATTTATAAATCTTTCATAATTGGCCAGTGGATTAAGTCATTTGACTTCGGTTTGAAAAGAAGGAATTTGGTTGAACGAAGGGACCCGAGTGTATCCATGAAAAGAAGCCCCAACGACAAGAATGCAAATACAATCCTCCTAAACCACGTATTAACTTTAGGATCTTTTGCCCATTAAACAAAAGGGGAAATTAAGGAAGAAGATTTTAATGTGTTCGAGACTTGGATAGTGATTTGAATGCATATTCTTTTGATAATCTTTTCTATGAAAGAAACCAATCGTGGTGGTATGGATATGGTCGTGTGAGATTAGCTTTCTAGTCTTTCTAACTTTGTAGAATGCAACATAAAGGGTGATGTTGTGAGATTAGCTTGATCCCTGAGTGAGTTCTACGTAATATTTATATTTCGAGTAATGATTTATATGTACATTATCGTACAAATTTTCATATTCTTATTCTAGTTTCTTTTTATGCAATTTTTTTTGTATGTCTGTTAAATTTTAATTCTTTTATTTTTATAATTATATTTTTACACAACTTTTAATTAATAAAATCTATTAATTTTATAAATTAAAATTTTAGACTCAACAAATTTAATTATCATTATATTATATTATAAAAATGTATATAAGTTATTATGTAAAAATAATTTTTTTCTTTATATTTTGACTTTTATTAAAGCTCTCGTGAATTTTTATTAGGTAGTGAAAACCATCCAAGGACCTTTTTCGGCGGCAGTAGGGCCAAGACGAGCTGGGAGACCGACTTTCCAACAAGGATCGGGGCCCATTTTGCAAACCGATATGCCCGATTCCGCGAAAATGAATAACATTCGGCCTAACATAGCAATTCCTTGAGTGAGTGGCGTCACCGTAACGTGATAGACTGAGACATCCAAAAAGAAAGTTTTAGCAGAAAAGTGTAAATAATTATTAACAAAAAAATTTATATTAAAATTAACATAAAATAATTATATTTCTAATTTTGAATGTAAAAAATATTTTTAAATTTTGTAGAAAAAGTTATTATTTATTTATTAATTTATAAAATATAGTACACATCTTAGAAGAATGAAATTTAATATTAAAAGGCAGCGAAGCCACAGTCGGTGGGAAAAGGCAATGAGTCAATGACAATTGACAAGAGCATCCACCCCCACAGTTGCTATAAAATCTGCTTTAACCAAAACCAGAATATTTGTGAAAAAGAAAAGTCAGAAAAAAAAAGAAATGGAGAAATCCCAAAGGACTAAGCTAGAATGTGGCAAGGCCCACAATATCCACTATCCACAACGGTTCCTTTTATATCAATTTGTCTTTAATTTCTTTTAATTGTCTAGACTCGAGTTGAATCGCATTAAATTTCAGAGAAAAGAAAACAACACAGAGTTCTGCACGCCAAATAACCAAAATCAGAACCAACAAATCCCAAAAATTAAAAAAAAAAAAAAAAAAACAGTGTTGAAGCCTTTGCGCATGTTG
Source organism: Dicorynia guianensis (assembly GCA_037013595.1). Lineage (NCBI taxonomy): Eukaryota > Viridiplantae > Streptophyta > Magnoliopsida > Fabales > Fabaceae > Dicorynia > Dicorynia guianensis. The sequence continues at coordinate 12,428,859 of JASUAB010000002.1, read as the reverse complement.
AAATCTGATAACCAAAAGCAAAGGGGCTGCCTAGAATGGGCCAAATATCATTTGCTTTTTGTGGTAGTGCGTTCCATGAATCCGTCTGATTAAATTGGCTAATGTTGCGTGATTCAATTCAACTTGTTGTAGACTACTTTAAACTGTCGAGTTATTTTATAAATAAAATTTTATTAACTTTTTATTTGAAATATTTATTAATTTCATAAATTAAATTTTATGATATTTCACGATTCTAAATTTAATGAGTGTTTTGTCTCACTCTTTGTATGTGACAACTTTTTCAACTCTAAATGGTCTAGGCTACCTTTGTTTAGAGCAACACTTGTACGTATTCCATAAGATATGCATAATATATAAATAAAAATAAGTAACTAAATGAGTTTGTCACAATATATTAATACCCCCAATTTTTTTGTACTCGAGTCAATCTACCGCCACTATAACTTGTTCCCCGTCCTACCTTTCCCTGCTACATCTCTCCGAATCACCACCATTATCGATTCGATTCCCCAAGTATCACATCTACACCACCACCCCCTACTGCCACAATTGTAGTACCACGCTAGCCACTACCACTATTGCACCCTCTCCTATTCCCCACAATTCACCATGATTTCCATGCCAGGGTTTCATCCTCTCAACGAATCCACCTATCCTATTCCCATTCCATCTTCATTTTCGCTGCCTCTCACTCATGACCTTGCCATCTCATCCGCATCTCCTGACCCTTTGTCTCAAGGGAAGCTACTCAGGATTAGAAGATGACCATTCACCCCGTTGGCACTACTAAGCATGTATTTTTCATATAATTTTAATTTTATTTATAATTTAAATAAGATATATTTTTATTAACTTAAATGACTAATTTTTTTCATGACTTTGAACCAATAGTTGGAGGCCCTCCACAATAGTCTTATAGCTAGGCTTTTATCAGAGTTATCAAGTCAAAGTTTGATAAGTAGTATAAAACCTGGAAGGAGGTCTTCATTGACACTCGTTGGATATGGTTTGGCAAGTGGTTGGTAAGGTAACACATTACTTATATTTGAAATTACTTATAAATGTTAATTTTTTATTTAGTGATGGTTTTTAACTACAAACTAGTTTGTTTTTCTTTTTTTCAAAAAAAAAAAGCTTAATTTCCACCTCAATTTGATTATGCTGAGCAACTGTGGCACGTCTTTAACTTCCATAGGAAAAAGCAATTGGCCAATATATACCTAGACATTCAGAGAGCCATCAAGAGGTCTTTGTGAATGAGTGAAGGCATATTGGATGATCTAATCCACCTCTTGAACACTCTGGAGTTTCAAGCTAAGGCGGTGCATGTGAACAAGAACAAATCCTCCCATAAGGAAGGGTCACTTCACACGAGAAGCTTTGTGACTTTAGACACAAACAGAGATAAGCTGGTTAATAACTAAAATTTTAATACATCTAGTACTATTATTGCTATAATTTATTGATTAATTATTTAACATCTTTTTAGGAGGCTGCATTTAAACAGACTGTTGATCAGTTTGAGCTATTTTGGCACACACACATGTACACACAAAAGGATAACAGGTCTTGGGTGAATGGATGATTAGCGGTCATTTATGTAAGTCTTTTTATTTTAATTCTTATAATTTAACTCTTCATTAATTATTTTTAGTTATTTGAAAAAAAAATATACATCCACAGCTAATCTGAAAGTTTTTCTTACTGCAGAATTAGGCTTACCCTGAGATGCAATAGCGTCTATCCTAGCAGCCACTTCAGGCAACTCAAAGCCCTAGAGTAATGCTAGCATGGACAATGAGGTATGGATAGATAAGCCCTAGAGTAGAGGTCAGGATGATTTGGTGTATACTGTGTGAAGTAGTAGTTAATGTTGGGAATAATCTATTGTATACTCTGCTTGAATAGTTATATGTTTTTTTTTGTGATTATATTTTCTTTGTCTAAATTATTTTTGAAAGGTTGCTTTAATAAATTATGATTGGATTGCAAAATATTTACCTTCAATTATTCCTTTAAATTTTATTTTTATGAAATTACACAAGGAGCATGGATTAAGGAATTTCTAAAGTTATCTTTTTACAAGATGTTTTACAAGTTTCCTTTGAACGGTAAAGTATCAACTTTTGTTATTAGTTTTGAAATTGTTCATGAAAGAATTTATGAACAAATGATTTGTAATCTCTTTTATTTAGTTAAATTCATTTAAGATTTTAAAGTGACACATCATGCAACACTCATTTTTCCCATCCTTATTACTTTGTGCATATATATTTATAAAGTCATATGACTCATATTCTTTTTTATTAAAATTTTTACAAATTGAAATCATCTTATTGGCTGATGTTCTAAGATGTTTTGATTCAAATCCTAATTGATAATTACTCAATTTAAATTTTGCTTGGTCTTGAACTCTTATAATTTGTAACTATAGGTAGTGTCTTCTATATTTTAGTTTTTTGTAAACCGTTTTGTTTGATTTTGATTGTAATGGTGCATAAGCATAATTTGGATAGTTTTTATATTGAAATATGTTGGGTACTAGGCAATATTGTATTTTGGGAATGCCTATATTTTAGGAGAAATTTTACTAAAATTTTTAAAATTCTAGGTTCTTGTGTTTTAAATCTCTATGTAGTCTTTGTATACTTTTTGAGTTAGTTTTCCTAAACTAAATAGACTTTGAGCTTATTTAATTTTTGCGTCCGTTATGACAGAGGTTTTCGAGCCACACTTTACACTTTTTTGTTTTTAACAAACCAGCTTATCAAATAGTCAATTTTATAATTGAACAAATATGGTTATACCTATCAAATCAAATCGTTTAAAACAAACCACAATAGTCTAAGCACAAGTACCTTGAACATAAAATAAGGATACCATAGTTATGCCCTATAGGTATAGATTATTCATCACACGACAAGGGGGATAAGTTCCCTACACAAATGGGAATGGAATGTTTGTATTTTAAACAATGGCAAGGGCATCCTAGTGAAATCTGCCATGCATGCTGGGTATATGAATCTTCGTACAAACTCATCATCGTAAAGAGGAATATTAGACTACTGATGAAAGGCTTATCACTCTAGTTTCTATCCATATGAAAAGGATCACTGGGAAACTTTTACTCAAAATATACATGGCAGTAGAGTTGCGGCAGTTGTCTTAAGCATCTTGCATATTTTCGCTTTCAAATGCTGCATTTTTCTTATTTTCTTACAAAAGGTTAAGAGATTCAAACATTGGAAACTCAAGTTCATTCTAATAATTGGTGTGGCCAAGTCAGATTATAGCTGGCATATAATTGGGAATATATATATATATATATATATATATATATATATATAAAATAAAGAGTACTAGTTAGTTTCTGTTGTTTCTTCTCTATTTTACTAAAAAATGAAAAATAAACTAATTAATTAATCTACTTTATTAGGTATTACTTAGAGTAATTCTGTAGTTTTGTTCTATAATTTATGACTCAATTTTTTTTAATACTAAAAAAGTTATAATATGAAAATCAAACTTAAGAATAATATAATAAAACCAAATTTTACCACTTTAACTAAACTCAAATCTCTTTATACTCAAGTATTAGAAGTTTTAGAGTTCCTTCTATTACCTAAATTAAAACTTACAAAAATATTATAAAAAATAAATTTTTATTTGATTAGATTTTATATACTAAACCATATATATGATCAAATGTTAAAATCTCTCTACTTTTATAAATTAAAATTTATAAAAATAATAATTAAAAAAATAGATTATTAAATTTATTAAATCACATATCACCCAACCCAAAGCTTTTATATATATATATTGTGAGTAGTCAATTATCCCTTCAAATGTGACAATCATTTTTCAAGTATCATGGGTTCATTTTTCTGTAATAATAATTAATTAAGAATTACAAACTATGTGCTCCTAATTCCAAAACAGCAACCTTCTAGGAAAATTTTTTGAAGGGAATTTCTAATGGTAGATCAGCTATTCAACGACAGTACAGCAGCTAGCATCCATCTATAATAGACTTCTTGCTTGCCATTTCTGAAAATCTGGTTTATTACAAATGACCATCTCTAAAGTGATTCATTATATATAAACTCCACTAATCAAGCAATCATACCTTGAAATTCAGATATATAAAAAATCCCTTCCACATAAAATTAGATGAAGATAGCTTGCTTGAGAAACATCTGCAACAATGGATTCAATCTTATACGATCTCACTGCTTGAGATTCTTCTTGTCACCAATCCAATGATCAACTCATCATGCAAACATTATTCACATTACTAAAAGCTAACCAAATCTTCAAGCACTCTTCAAATCCGTCCACCCAACTTGATAACATTGTTCAATGTTCATATTAATTGTACTCTCTATATCTTCTGACCTTCAGTCTTTGGGGCCAATTAATTGCACCCAAGTAATTTAACAGTGTGCGATCGATAACTTCGAAGAAGCTGATTAAGTCTCTCTGCAAATTCACTCTCTCTTTAGAAATCAAAGAAGAAAGGATCGCTGTAGTCCCATAGACTTGGTGGGTACTCTTCCTCATTAATCGTCAGTGGCCACAAAGACGGAGATCCGACCCCAACCGTTCCCAACCCCACCGGCGGATCCGGACCCGCTGTTGCAACCATGGGCTGTGAACAAGACAAGCTTGACCCCACCAAGGAGCTCATATCATCGTACATGCAAATCTGATTCTGCTGCCTTACTTGATTCGACAAAGCCTCCTGCTGCTGCTGTTCCTGCCGTTGATGATGATGATGATGACTATGGTTCTGCTGGTAGTACGATGTCTCTCTGTTGGAATTGGAGGTAACAGCATTATTATCAACCCCAGCACCAGCACCTACCGCTTTCCCATCAGACTCTGGGGATTGATACTGTTGCTGTTGCTGTTGTTGAACTTGCACCACTTGTTGAGGATGGCGATGATGTAGTTGTTGTTGTACAATGTTGTTACCATTGATAGGGCACATCACCTGCGGTAAAGTAATATTATTACCGCCGCCGCCCCCATGGTAAGCCCCGCAGGGCACGAAACCCGATGTAACGGCAGCGTTCAACACGGCGGGGAGATGGGCAGCGGAGGAGGAGAAGGTGAAGCCGAAACCAGAGGGACGGGGGAGCAAAGGTCGAAGGGTTTGGGTGGAAGAAGAAGAGGAAGAGCCACGAGAGGATGAAGACTGAGAAGCGGAGCCAGAGGGTTGGAGGTTGAGCTGAGCCCTAGAGCCGTAGAGGATGATGGCGGCGCGGTCGTAGGCTCTAGCGGCGTCCTCGGCCGTGGCGAATGTACCGAGCCACTTGCGTGTTCGCTTGCGCGGCTCTCGGATCTCGGCGACCCACTTTCCCCAGCTTCGCTGCCTGACTCCGCGATACCTAAATTTGTTGTTGTCGGGGCCACCTTTGCCTTTGCATTTTCGACTAGAGGTACTGCTGCTGTTGCTGTTGCTGTTACTGTTGTTGCTGCTGCTACTGTTACTGTTGTTGTTACTGCTACTGTTAATGTTAGATGTTTTGCAGGGAGTGGTGGTGGGAACGGTGGCGGCGGTGGGTTCGGTGTCTTCTTGGGGATGATGATGATGAGGCCCGTCCATTGGTTGGGGTTGTGGGGGTTAGCTTTTAAATTTCACAAGAGACTGAAGAGAGAAGGAAAGAATGAAAAGAAAGGAAGATGGAGACCACAGGGTAGGTGCTGCAACCTCGTTCAGTGTTATCCATTAGTGGAAAGAGAGGGCTTTCTGGTGAATTGGGTTGAATGTCATGTCTGTAAATGGTGGGATAGGTCGGTGGTCTTCCCAAATTACAACTATACATATATGATAGAAGAAAGAGAGAGAGATAAGTAGTTTATGAAGGAAGAGGTTACCGTGCAGCGAAGAAACTGAGGGGGACAGGTGCGCGCACATTGGTTTGGGAATTTGGAAGGATTACTCAGTTCTGTTGATTTTTTCTCTCTTGGTTTGACTTTTTCTACTCACATTATTTCTTGAGAATAGTGGGTTGTAAATTCATTTTGGGAATACTAATTTCCTAGGTCACTAACTTCATTAATTGATGACACTATATTTAATGGGTCGGGATTCTTTACCTTAAAATAGAGAATAGTAAAAAAAAAAAAAGAATTAAAAAAATAAAAAATAAAAAAAAAATTCACATATTAAATTATAAGAAAAAATTATTAAAGTTAAAAAATAAAGAAAATTAAAAAAAATTTAAATTCATATTTAAGTAAGCTACCACCTAAGCATGGAGATGCTATTCAAAACTGGTACCATTAATATTGTGATCTTACATGGCCTACCCCTTTGTTAAGTATTATGTTAGTATAATGGATGTTTGTTATGTTTTAAAAAATTTTGAGATAATTGTTAATATGAATTTCAATCGAAAGTTAATTTTATTAGGAGAAGTTTATTATTCATAATTCTCATCATAAAAGGAAGTAACCTATCACTCAAAAAGTAAGAGGAAACCCTTAAAATAATTAAAAGAAAGTATCAATTAACTTGAACGTAAATCTCATAGCATGAACTAATATGGTGCTAAAAATATTAGGAATGTTTTAGGCTTGATTTGTATTACAAAAGCAGGTGCATGAAATTGCAATCCATAGAAGAAAGATGACTATATAGTTTGTAATTGTTTTGGTTATTAAAAAAAAAAAGAACAGAGTAATTGCTTTATGTTACACTTAAACGTAAATTTGTGTATATGTAAACAAGACAGAGGGTATTTTTACTTCTCTATTCAAAAGGGCAATTTATTTTTTATTTTTAATTGAATAATTTAATCCATTTATTAATTTAATTGAGACATTTAGTCATTGTGCAAGTACATTAAAAATAATTTAATATTTATTTGTTTAATTTTTATTTTTTAAGTATAATGTATTTTTTTGTTAATAACTTAAATTTTATTTTTATTTTAAAAATTTTAGTATCACTCATTTGGCATAAAAAATTATTTGTTCTCTTGTAAAATTTTTAGTTCTAATTTTATATATTTTAATAATTTTTTAATTAAAAAATAAATTTATATAATAATCATATTATATTATAACAAAAAAAAATATTATTCACGACTATGAGTCATATTATTTCATATAAAAAATTTAATGAATAAAAAATTAAATTATTTAATTTAAATATTAATAATTAAATTATTCTTTTAAAAAATAAAAATATTCCTATTCCTATATACATGTGTCAGATGCTGCTTGAAAGATACATTTACACAGAACAAACGTGCTTTAAGTTTCTATTAACATTTTTTTTTTTCAAAAGAGAGAATTTCCATTAACTTTTTTTATATGAATTCAATTGTGGCACCAATTTCTCTTAGCTTTTAGTTATGGTATGGGTAGTGAAAATGTTACGGCTATAATTTTGTAATCACGCTTTTAGTCATATTTTTAATGTGTTAGAGGTAAATTTAATAAAAAATTTAAATAAATAAAAAATATAAATAAAATTATGAATATAAAAATATAAAAATAAAAGTATTAATATGGACAGTGATGTGTCGTGCGTGGCAAAGAGATAAATGACAGAGAACGCATTTGGCATAGTTATTGGCGTACGTGGCTTTTGCATGCGAAAGGAAGAATCTGCCACGTGTCGAAATGAATGAAATGATGCCGGCGAAAAGGCCTGCAACGGATCAGACCTCACACTGCATCTTCAACAACTTTTTTAGTTTTCCTTTTCTTTTATTCTTTTATTAACTTTTCTTCTTCCAACCCAATAGTGCTTTGTATCTATTAACTAACAAAGTCAGTGTTTATTCATAATTATGGTAATTTCTTTAAAAATTTTAGGTAAAGAAGATTCTTTTTATTTTAAAATTAAAATAATTATTAATTTTAATAAAAATTAATAAAGTATTAAAAAAATTTTAAATTAAATAAAATTATACTATTATCATAAATAAAAAATCAATCTCAACCCTTTGACATAATTATGGTACTTTTAATGTATTAAAAATAAATAAAAATTTAAAAACATTGATCATAGACAGTAAATGATGATAAGAAAAGAATAATTCAGTTGTCTTTTGCCAGATTTAAAACGTAAGCATTGATTGTGAAGGAAGGTGTGTGGGAAGTTTTCGCAGAAGAGGCAATGGCACACCGCATGTGGATTTGTCAGGGCAGCTGCCTCGGAACTCACCAAGCACCAGCAGTAGCACCCAGTACTTTATTAATTATTCTTATAAATAAATAAAATAATTATTTTTACGTTGTTACTAAATAAATTTATTTTTATATTGAATGCCAATATAAATTTTTTAAAAATAATTTATAATTATTTTTAATAAAAATAATTTTTTAATATAAATCTTAAAATTAGTAAAGTTTGCGATCTTAATATATCATGATATATGTAAATTTTAACATAGTACTAACAAAATTTTGAATATATGTATTATTTACTATATATAAATGAGACACCTTTTCTTCAATTTAAAATATTTAATTTTATTAATTTAAAGTAAGAAATATGTCAACTTAATAATAACTAAATATTAATTTGTATGTAAATAGAAGCTTTTATAAAATAAGAACATCTGTGTAGGCTTTTAATTTTAGTTAATTCTAAGGTATTATGCTAAAAATTTATATATACATAATTAAGGTGACAAATTTAAATATGAAAAATGAATGATTTTTTAAAATAATATTATCTACCGATATAACTTCATGAATAAGTGTCTAATTAAATAAAAATAACTTTATTATTTATTAAAATAATTTATATGAATATGTGTCCTAAATATTTATACCATGCTGTCCTAAGGTTTAGAAATTTTAAAACTTGATGTGAGTATCATATAATTGTTTTAATCTTTTTAAGAATAATTTACGCAAGTTTTGAAAATAAAAAGGAAATTTATTGAATAAAAATAAAAGATTAGGAAAGTCAAAAATAATTTACTCAAATAAATACTATCAAACTAGTTAGGGAGCTGAGAGAAAAGGTCTGTAATATGACACTCTATGATGCCATTTGCCTTTTGCTGTCTTGTGTCCTGGCCTTCGGGATGAAACTGCTTTCGCCCATTTTTGTGCTTTCATTTTCCATTTCTTAGTTTCCTCAAATGTCTTTTAGATTTGAGGAAACATCAATCAGTGGTTAGGGCTCTTCTATAAATGTCTACATGTGAAAATGTGGTATGTTATCCAAAAAAAAAATGTGGTGTGTAACAGTACTATATATAGAGATCACGACAGTTAAATTAAAGCAATAATTGTTGCATAAATTTTTCTCTCTTTTGTAAGTCTGCATAATTTTTTTAACAAAAATATTTATAATTATTTTTGACGTAATTTCCTTCAATCTAAATTACAATATCAAGTCACTAAAGATTTGTGACCCTATTATATAAAGATATAGATAAATTTTTTCTAAACAATTAAAAATTAAAATTTATGATATTAAAATACTAACAAAAAGCTCAAATATGTACATTATTTATATGGGTCTACAGCAAAATTACAGATTACCTATCATTAAAAATTTTTGGATTCAAACTCAAGTCATGTAATTATTATAAGTAGAAGATTGATAAGGTAAGCTAACTCCGGTCCAATTAAAATATATCTTGTATTTAATCACAAATATATTAGTCACATTATCCACTTTTATGAAAAAATATAACTGTATACATAGAAAAGTAATAGAATGAAAGAGAATAGGAGGTAGCTAGCATAGCAATTTCCTATTTGTTTATATGTAATTAGAACAAGTTTCATTTAACTTAAAATATTTAATTTTATTAATTTAGAGTAAGAAAAATATATCAAATAGCAACCAAAAATTAATTTGTATGGGTATAAAAAAAATATTTTGCATGAGGGAGAACTTAAGAAAGTTTAAAAAATAGATTTGTGTAAATTTTTAATATTTTTATAAAAATTTATATAAATTTTAAAATAAATAAAAAATTTATGTAATAGAAACAAAGTACAAGAGGAGATGGAAGTAATTTGTGCTATTATAAAAGTACCGTAAACAAAAAGCACAACGGTGACTCCTAGGTGCCTTGGGTGCCAGCATAATAGCATTCTTCAATCAAATTGGTCCATCTATCTTAGTCAGGCCCAGATGATTGTTTTTGGCCTGTAACCCAGATAGTTTCATTCAAAAAGGACCAAGCCCAATTAAGTAATGATGCAGGCCGTAGCTTTATGGCCTAAAAGTAATTGTGTCTAATACTTGTTTTCTTTTCCTTTTCTTGTAATGGGCAAAGCCGAGCCCTCTTTATTTGGAAAAATGTTATACGTACGTTGGGGTATGTGTGGCCCTTTGAGCCTGTGATCGAACCAGATTTACATCCTCTCTCCCTCCGGTTTGATTCTCCCTATTTCATAAAAACCAAAAAAAAAAAAAAAAAAACTAGTATGTTTGTAGTTTGAAACATATATGATAAATAGAATTCTAAATGATTTTGTTATTTACAAAATTCAAATTTTACAAAATACTTAATTAAAAACATAATTAGATTATTATATTTATTATTAGACTTATAAATAAAATTATAAGAACCACAAATTCAATTATTTATCTTAAATTTTGTCACAATTTTAGTGGCCCATTACATCTAACTGTGTTTTTCTATACTATAAATATAATCTAAAAGTTATAGCTCATAAATTAGGAGTTTTCTTATTTTATAAATTAAAATTTATTAAATATTTATTTAAAATATTGAAAATTTATTAAATTTTATAAATTAAATTTATAAATTTATAAATTTAATAATTCATAGAATAATTTGTGAGTTGTTAACAACCCAATTTAATAGAAACTTTTTGCCCCAAACAAATGACCCATTTAAGTATATATTCTAGCTTTGTTTAGCAAGTTTGTCTTGGCACTAGCTAATGCCACTTGCTACAAATTGCCTTCCTTTCCACTTCCAACATTGCTCAAATTATTCTCTTGCTTGGTAATTATGCTGCTTCTATTGCTCTCGTTTTCCTGCTGATAAGTAATTATGTGTTTGCCAACCCACAATATATAAATTAGAGGAAATCTCTTTGTACACCCAAGACAGACACAGAATTACACATCAAATTCCATGTTTGCCTTAGATTAAGTGGGATCTGCATTATGACGTAGGTTCCACTTAAAATAATGGCAGATACAAAATTCAGTGTAAATTGTGTCTGTTTGAGGACTATACATCCGTAAAACTTCACTTTTAAAATATTCGTTGTCTAAGATTAATATACAAAAATTAAAAAAGTCATTAAATAATTTTAAAATTTCTCTTATTTTTTTAATTTATCCTTCTATAAAAAAATCAAGATAAGAGAGAAAAATAAATTTAGTTGGGCATTTAATAAAAATAGTTATTATAATAAAGATAAAATTGAAAAAAAATTAATGTTGCTTTCATTTTGAGAAAATGCTAATTAAAAAGGACAAAAAAGACTTTAAAACATCAGTTCTTTTGGATTGAGGGAGTATATATTGTGCATTGTCTTGATCAATAATACAATATAAGCAACAATTAGGTTAAACAAGCAAGCTTTTTTTTTTTTTTGGGTTTGTAACAAGGAACCATTTTTAATAGTGAAGTAATACTTGTTGTCTCATAGTTTTTTTCTTTAAGAATTTTAGATTTAAACCTAAAATCTTCTATATGTATTAAATGATTTATTACTTCTTATGTTACAAAAAAAATTTATCATATTATGCCTCTAGTTATATTCACATTAAATTTTGAATTATCACATTGATTTTCCAAATGTCAAAATTGTGATTTTCTAATCTCCCCTTCTCTAAACATGCAGCAAAAGGCACCAAGCATTTATGTTACTAGAAATTTTCTACTCCCTCAAAAAGTATTTTATGAATCATAACATGAGTATCACCGTGTGACTTTGTAAGATTTCGGTAAAACTAATGCCGGGGGAATATCTTGTTCATACCCTATCCTCAAGATCCTCTTTGAGGAATATAGGATTGTTTAGTTTTTTTAATAACAACAAAAGCTGGTGTGTTATTCTTTAGTTTTTTACTATTTGATACCCTCACACAATAAGTAATAGAAACAAATAATATAAAAAATTTAAAAGATCAGATTCATGAAAGAAAGGAAAAAAATCATTACCTTTTTATAAAAAAGAGTAAAAACTCCAAATTATCTAAAAAAATGTTCATATTACATCTCAGTACCTATATATTGATTTTTTAATAGTATTTACATGTTATGTAGCTGTATCTATCAAATCAAAACTGAATCCTTAATTTTGATGGAAGTAGTTGATTAATTTAAAATGTAATCACATCTATAAATAATAAAAGAGAACAATTAAAATAAAGTAAAAATTTGACCTATTAATTTATGGTGTAATATTATATTTGTGTTTATATTCTAAACTAGATTAAAACTTTTCATATATCATAAATTCTGTTATTCATTTTTATATTATGCCAAATATTATACGTTTTACTCAGTAAATTGTGTTTACACTATTCTAATATATTTCACTATTTGAATTTAAATTTAAACTAGTTGATAGTTTTAGTTATTCACATGCATATGTAAACGTGTCTTTAGAATGGATAGATATATCAACATTTTCAAATTTTAATTTTTAAGGTGTTCAATAATGATAAATTTAAATTGAAATGGAAACCAATTATCTCACGATTTGGAAAATGTGGCAGCATGCTAGGCCACTAATTTGAATGTCTTTTTTATAGGAACTGAACAACTCATTAATGCTCCACCTCCCAATGGTAGACCTTCTTCATTAATACATCGACCTGAAAGCATGCGATTGGGAAGCTTTCTTTCATGGTTTTACTCCCAAACCAGCAACGCCAAAACAGAAGCATTTCCATCTTCTCTTTCCACTTCATTCGCATCCGCATTCCCAAACTGGCGGTCGCTTTCCTCCGCCACTTTCCGCTTCTTCTGTGCCTTACTTTTCATTTATAGCTGCAATGGAGGTGGTGGAGCTCTGGTGGTTGTGCTTTCTCTAACTCCTGATAATATTCGCCTCAAAAGAGTAGGTAAGAAGTAGTTGTGGTGGTGTGTGTGGAGCTATCTAATTCATCAGATGATTCTCCAAATGTCTTAGTTTTTCAAGTATTTAATCATATAGGTTCCAAATGTCTTAGTTTTTCAGGTATTCGATCATATAGGCTCCAATCTTCTCTGCACGTTCACTCTTTTAGAGTCTTACAGAGCAAAGATTCATGGAAAAAAATGGCCCAAGTGAAAGAGTGCATGTTGGAGTAAATAACAACGTGGGCTGTTGCGGTTGTGTACTTTGTGTTGCTTGCTGTTTCAATCATCGTCGAACATATTATTCATGCTATTGGAAAGGTAATCAGAGGACAAAGTTCTTATATAAAATCCACTGAGCGTAGCAAATTTAGCATTGGTTTTGATTTCTTCTTCTTTGTTTTTAATTTGTTATTTTTTTTCCGATTTCTAATTGCAGCGGTTCAAAAAAAAAACCTAAAGTAGCTCTTTATGAAGCACTTGAAAAGGTCAAAGGAGGTACTTAATACTCATCCTCTGTTCTTCTACGTCCTTTGTTTCTAAATTATCTTCTCATTTAATTTGCATTGCTAGGTAATTGATTGTCTCCTTTTCTTTTTTGAGTTTCTTTTGTTTAGAGCTTATGCTGCTGGTATTCATCTTTTTGCTTCTAACAGAATATGAGATGATGTCTTTTCTTTGCAAGTTTAAATTAGGTTTGAAATGCCGTTGTTGCTTTTCATAGCACAGGATGTTATGTTACACCTATCAATGAATAATGGGCATGCTAATTAGTATATTGTGACATCTTTTTTCAGTTTGTGCTCTTGGTCAGACCTTTGTTGCTTTCTGAGGGGAGAGTATGTTAGTATGCGAAACAAAATGGGGAATAATTAAGTGAATCACATTTGTCATTTAGAATTTTCTTTGTTGGAGTGAGGGTGGCTGTGAGTTTATGTATGAACAGGTATGTCAAGGGTGGAGAGTATTCTGATTGGGATTTGGCATGTTTATAGCTGCAAGATGGGACGGTAAAGATGTTCAGTTGTTACGATTCAAAGGCTTTGCAAAAGTTTTCCTTAATTTCTTACAAGGCCTGCCAGGAGAAGCGGATGTCTAAAGAATGTATGAAGCTATACAAAATTGAGACTGCTTTCCTATTTAGAAGGATGTATCAAGAAAAGTGTGGAAAATGGAAGCAATTGTGTAGAGATTATTCATGTTAAACAGTAGTCTTGGCCACATTCCTGTCAAGAACTTCAGTTAGGTTTGAAGTTTTACCTAAAATATATTTCTGATCTCATACCATGACGTGTTCTAGTTACAAAAAAAGTATGACCAGTGTGCAGAAATGGCAAGCTTCCATATGTTTATTCATTAAATTGATATAATAGAACAATTCAATCAATTTTTTTAGTATGCAAACGTTAGCAAGAATTTAGCATCATATTTTATAGCGTTTACTTTCCCAACTCTACTGATTCTTTGAATAAATATGATAGTGACATTAAGAAAGATCTATTTAGTCTGCTTAGAAGCAGGAGCTCACATCGAGAAGAATAAAAATGTGCAGGAGATGGAACTTCTATAGTGGAACACTGACACTGTAACCAAATACTTGGAAGTGTGAAATGAGATACGAGGAACTCAAGTCATTAAGGTTGAGTTGTATTGAAGAAGAGTGGCTTGCAGCAATCATTTAAAGGGCAGTTACTCTTCCATTGGTTGTGTCTTTCCTTTATATAAGTGGAACGTCCTACGTAGTTTTATGACTGGTTTGTTTTATGTCTGGGTGGTAGGTTGGCTTACACAAATAATTTGGTAACTACTGAACCTATTGGTCTAGTTTGATTACATCTGTTGTTCTAGGTTTTTATCAAGAAGTTGGTGTGAGTGGGAGAGGTAACATGGTGTTGCATATTCACTGTCAAGAGCTAGCTCTTGATTACCCTTGCTAGTAACATTGTGTTGCATATTTTATATATGTTTGAATCGTTAATGGCCCCTTCACGAAGTCGATTTTAATTGTTACATATAAAAATATTAGATTAGTTTCTTTAATTGTTGTGAAAACTAATATATGTCTATTTCATTGCCATGATAGAAGAAACAACTATGAGAGAGAGAGAAATGGGTCCAATATTATAATCCTTAATAAAAGCTAAAACATCTTTTTTGACAAATAGTCACACTATCAAAATTGTCAAGTATTATAATTGGTTTTTTTAATAACGGTAAATAAATATATTAGATAATTTTTAAAAATTATATATATCTATTTATATATTATTTCATTTTTTATCCAGTACACTGCTCGGGTTCTACTCTAGTAATATAACTAATTACTTGTAATTAGATAGGAACAAAGAGGATCAAATGGCAAGCTTTGTTTTTCTAAAAAAAGCAGGATATATGTAATAGAACAATGTCCATCAACTGTCTATAATATGTATAATATGACAAAGAGGATCAAGTGTATCTTGTCTTGATATTAATCTTGCTTTTTTTTTTTTTAAATGAAATGACATGATAAGTAGGAGGAGGACAAAGGAAGAAAGGGAGAGACGAAAGAAGGAATAAGAAAGGGGCGACCACTGTAACCAAGCTTTACATGCAAATTCATGCATATGAACAAGCTAATGAGCCAATTAAGAAGATATTGATCACTTTTAGTGCTCTCAGCTCATATCTTAAACAGTTTACGTCAAACTTGTTAGAAAGATGCAAACCTAGACCTTTTAGAGTTTGACCTATATATGCAATTATAGATATAAATAATTTTATTATTTTTATAATTTTATTTTTGTTTAATTTTTATAATATAATTTAAATTATTAATTTTATTATCTTATGTAAAATTATCATATCATATTATTTCGTTATAAAAATAGTGTGATAAATATATTGTGAGAATATATGTTTCTATATATAAATCATGAATTTGTATACAGCACATTTATAAGAACCATGTGCATCTCTATCCACATATCTCAATGGATTGAGATTTTTAATTCGTGTTTCTTAATTTTATTATTTGTATATTAATTTATTTTATAATATTTTTATAAAATTAATTTTTTTAATTTAAAGAATATATTTTTTAAAATAAATTATAAATAAATAATTATTAATAAATAATAAATTTATTATAAAATAAAAATAAATAATAGTTTATAAATTTAAAATAATAACTTATAAATAATTTAATATATTATTAATAATTATTTATATACTTAATTTTATAAAATACACTTATTATTAAAAAAATCTCAATCCCCCATAACGTAATAACAATAATTTGAATCTTTTTATTTTAAAAATTTTTACATAATATTATAAAAATAAATTTAAAAAATAAAAATATAAGAAAGTATATAAAAACTATATTTTTAAAATATATAGACTTATTTTATATAAAAAATATTATATATATAATTTTATATATTATATATGTATATATAAAAAATAATCTTAAAATAAATTAATAATAGGCCAACTGGCAGCGTATCGGTTCGCTTTGACAATATTATAAAACAATTTACCTTTAAAAATATGTGATTAACATAAATCCATTTTGTACTATGTGTGTGGGGGACGAAGGACACCTACATGTAAGAGAATCTTGAGGAGAATTAATTGGGCGGTGGTGGGTCTGCGATTTGACGTGGGCATCTAGGATTTGTGTTCTTGTTCACACTTGAACGGAGTGGCTGTCGCAATTTGCATAAATAAATTTTATTAATTTTATAAATTAAATTAAAAAATTGTTAGATTGATACATTATTTATAAGTGTTGGTGTTTTTATAATTTTTCAAGAGTAGGAATACTCCTTGTACTGTAACCCACTTCCACGCTTTACAAAGTTAATGTTGATGCAGCCTTCATCAATTGCAAACTTTTGGGTGGGGTGGGAGTTATGGTTTGAGACACGGAAAGTTTTTAAGAGGTGTATTTTTTTTTTTTGAATTTTTATGTAATATTTTTATATTATTATTAAATATTAAATTAATTTATATTTGAAATGAAATTGTTAATAACTTATTCTAAAAAATGTAATTTTAAAATACAAACTTGAGTTTTTGATTTTGATTTTTTAATTTAAAATATAAATAATTATTACCGGACCAATATCTTCAAGTTTGTTGAGTGTATATCTAAAGTAATTGTAGGAGTTCCAGATTCTCTCACTGGGGAAATCTTGGCTGTTCTAGAAGGTCTTAAATTTTTTCTTGATGCTGTATTCCGTTTCACTGTGCTGGAAGGAGATGCAAATTTTGTTCTTGACTTCTTCTACTCCCGGGATCTCATTCTATCCACTATTGATGTGCTGATTGATGAGTGCAAAAGATTGGCAAATCAATTCCCTACTTTGTCCTTTTCCTATTGCCTCACAGATGGGAGCAAAGTCGTTGATTTTCTTTCTTGGACTGTCAGTTGTGGTTGGAGGATGCAACCCTCCAAATTGTAAACCTCTTATTTTTTGGGTGAACTCAATACTATTCAAAGATTAGAATATTAGCCATTTTTTCACAAAAAATTTCTTCCAAAATAACTGATCGTTGAATGACAATCTTTTTACATAAAAGATAATGATAGATATACATATATATATATATTTTTTACCTATAGAATAAGAATTTTCGGTTATAAAAGTAAATTTAGGAACTTGGCCATTTGTAGTACGGACATAAAAGATTGTAAGTGTTTTGGGCATGTAACATTTAGGATAAGATAATTAAGCTATTATTGAAAAATACTTGATTTTCTATTAAATATTATATTATAGTAATAATAAATGTGTAGTGTGACTGTGTGGTTCTTTGTACATTTGTAATTCCACATTTGTTTCACAGCTCCACATAATTTTTGTATGAGTAGATAATATAATTTAAATCGTAATGAGGAACACGTGTCATCATGGAGTGCACCTCAAATTCTCCAAATCAGAACCAGGTTTCGTCTGTTTCTGGTGGTTTTACCGCGATTGGAGTCGACCAACAATCCCCGTGACGCGACTTAACGCTGTAATGAAAACTATAGTGTAACTAAAGTCGTTCCGTTCAACTCCCTCTCACACGGTAGCTGACGTCACCGCCGGTCACAATGCACGGCCGAGGCCAATTGCTTCCTTTCCCTTCCTCGGGTCCGAATTCGATGCTTCGCTCCCTACCCAACTTCGCCCCACTCCTCCGTCTTTATCCATTCCACCTCATCATTCTCACCTCCATCTCTGGTGTACACGGAAATCTTCCAACATGAACCGCCTGAAACAGACTCCGCGCCCCCCAAATCGGGCCCGCCACGGCGGCCGCGAGGACTGCTGGAGCGAGGGTGCCACTGAGACCTTGATCGAGTCCTGGGGCGAACGTTATATCCAGCTCAAACGTGGTAACCTCCGTCAGAAGGACTGGGAGGAAGTCGCCGACGCCGTCAACGCCCGTCAAAGCGGCGTCAAGCCTCGAAAGACGGACATTCAGTGCAAGAACAGAATCGATACGCTCAAGAAGAAGTATAAGGTCGAGAAATCGAAGTCGCCTCCGTCGAAGTGGGTCTTCTATCACCGCCTCGACTCTCTGATCGGCGCTAACGTCGTCACTGACAAGAAACCCACCACCGTTACTTTAACCGTCAAATCCTCCAAGCCAAAACCCAACCCAAGCCCGATTCATGGGTTCGCTACGGGATTCTATTCTTGCGGGTCTTCGAGGCTGGATTCCGCTGGTGGGTCCATGGAGAGTTCGTTTGGCGACGATGATGATAATGATGAGGACGATGGTGATTTGGGGTTTGAAGGGAAAGTGGTTAGAAATCAAAGGTTTGAGACGATGGATTTTTCTGGTGGGGCTGCGTTCAAGGAATTGGCCAGAGCGATTCTGAAATTTGGGGAGATTTATGAGAGAATCGAGAGCTCGAAGCAGCAGCAGATGATGGAATTGGAGAAGCAAAGAATGGAGTTTGCTAAGGATCTCGAATTTCAAAGAATGAATATGTTCACGGATACCCAATTGGAATTAGAAAGAATGAAGCACACCAAATATGCCACCACCTCAGGTTAGTCTAAAGATCGTATTTTTAATTACTTCATAACTCTTTGTGTAGTATTACTCTTATGTGCTTAGTCTAGATTTCGCTCGTGTTAGTTCCTAAGTTCTCACAGTTTTAGGAATTTTTGGCAGAACAGAATTAAACGTATTTGTAAGGAAGTACCGACTCGTCATCACGTGAGGGAGTAGATATAGGCACCAGAGAGCGTACTGTTTATTGAATGCGATTGAGAATGTGGTGAAAAAATAGATACTTAGGCGTGGACAATAATTTAAGTGCCATTGCATTTCAAGTTTTGTTCAAATTATGGCAATATGTCTCAGGCTTGTAAGTGTGTAGATTCCATAAGTTGGAGTGCTACGAATGCCAGATATATGAAGGGTAATCTCAGGTTTTAGGAAGGCCTTCTGTATTCATGATTATAGGCATCTTGAACCTTATTGATTTGCACTTATATTTTGTAGCCATTATGAATTTCTTCAATCCCATATTCCTTCTTGTTGGAGTTGCCTTTACAGACTTACACCTTTGACATGTGAATTGTCATTTTTTTTTTTGGCGAAATTAAATGAATTTTATAAGGGGGGAAATTGTTGTTCTCTTTTCACTTCTCACTTGAGTCTGGTCTATGGTAGTTGCGTCTTGCGAGTGAGTTTCATAGAGTAGGAACTGACTTTGTTTATTGATTTTAAGGGAGGCAATATGCCAAGCTCATCTTTATGTGAGATACTTGAACCTCTTGTGTACTAGTTATTGGGCTCGAAACTCATTGGGTATTAAACCTATGAAGGTTTTGTTTGATATTGTCTTTGTTGCTAAGGTATGAGTTAACCAAGCTACTCAGTTAAAGAAAATCAAAGTTCATTGTTAGTTGTGATGGTAGCAGGAGTTTGGTCTATAAATTAAGAGGTTTATAACATTGACATGAGTTACCTACTTTCTAGAATTACTACCCTCCGGGAAACAATGAAACTATATTAGAATCTTATGTGTTGTGGTCCTTGTGGAGTGAGAGGCATGCCTCAAAATGTACTCATTCCTACTTCTACACAAGTTGGTGATGGATGGAGAGGTTGATGACTAGTTACTTTACCAAAGTGGGATGGGGAGGCTGATGACTAGTTTCTTTATGTTTTCTGATTTGATTTTAAAAGACGATAATCTCAGAGTTTGTGTATGGCAGAGCTTGATATTCCCTGCTGCTATTGCTACTCTTCAGTGGCAAAGTGATGCACAAATGTTTACTCTGGCACCTTTTGGAAATGCTACCACTGCTGGCTGATTCCAATGCTTATTTGGCTGGGTTATTTTTGGGGAGCTTATGCACAATGGTGCTTTTCATGGTACAAGGGTTCTGCCTAATTCCCTGCCTTTATACTTCTTCATTTTGATTTTGTTTTGGTGCCCTTATATTTCGAGGCCATCCAACATGCATTAGTGCTGTTTGTCTGCCTAATGCCAGTAACTCTACTAATAGACTTTCTTGGACCTTGTTTTGTCTTCCATCTCTGAGCTCAACTAAGCGTTGCATTGGGTTGGTATTTGCTCAGGTAACTTGTTCCTGAAACCTTTATATGTATCAACAGCTATCTAATGTGGCAAGCTTTGACCTCAACCATGGGTTCGCATCAAGAAAGCTTCCACTTAAACCAAAGTCAAGCTGAGTATAGCCATAGGTTGAGTATCTTAATCATTCGAGTTGCCACACTTTTATGAATCTCAATTCATTATACGGTAAAGTTCCATAAACTGCTGATCTGCTAGCCTATCTAATCAATATTTGTGATGGTCTATATAGTCTTTACTAGTAATTAGTAAAATCTTTGTTATAGTCTTAGTGTTTTAGAGTAAAGAACTTAAACATCATGCTACCTCTTAAATAATTTTTCATACTTTCCTATTGGGACGGCCCCCCTCCCCCTTCTGCCAAGCTCCTGGACAATGGGTGACTCTGAAAGGACATAAAAGAAAAAAGTATAAAAATTGAATATGCGGACCGTGCTTATTTTTTCTTTTGTTGTTGCCTAATGTTTAAATTGGTCTGCATGAGCAGTGCAGGTCCAAAAGATCATATCTTTTATGAATTTATAAAAATTTCTGTACATTACACTTTTTCCTCATAAGATTTGTGCTTATCTTGAAACAGGGAAGAAAATTTGATCTGATATGTGATGAACTCAGTGTATCGGAAGCACAGTTTAGTTCAGAAATCCCACTTTTCATGGAAGCCAAGCTTGGATCTGACTCTAGAAAGCATGTCCTCCCTGACAGTTTGGCATGGTTGGGGATATAAAGACTTCGAAGCTAATTTTCTTGTACAATTGATTTATTTCTTGTATCTTTCTTTTCTTCATTGTTTCTTTTTTACTATTCTTTTCTCGTCTAGTTTATGACCGGTTGAGCACAAACATATTTTGTTATAATATGACAGAACTGAGATGTAATGTATCACTGCCGGTTGTATCAATTCAGTGATTGTATATTCTCCTATTTTGCCTGATGATGATACTTTTTGAAAACTAATGGTGATTTTAGACCTTGTTTGTGTAACTTGGTCGCTTAAACAAAAACTTTGAAGGGCTGTCACGTTAGAAGCTATAGACATTGAAATTTAACACTCTATGGTGCACTGAGCTGTTCTTGGGATTTCTTTTTCATTTGACAATCTACTATCTCACACAACGGTACCCAAGTAGGGAAAGAGATATTTGTATGTAGTTTTTATTGATTTAGAAAAAAGTTTATGATAGGATACCAAAGGAAATTCCATAGAAAGTATCAAAAAATAAGGGTATTCATATCATTCATATTTACGCTATACAAGATATCTATGATGAGGCAATGATAAATATGAAGACTTAGGAAGAGGTGATAAAAATTTTTTTTTTTATAAAGATTAATTTGTATCAAAGGTTATTTTTAAGTTCATATCTTTTTATTTTAATGATGGATATACTTATTGAACATATTCAAGATACAGTTTTAAAATGTATACATTTTGTAGATTATATAATTCTTGTAGAAAAATAAAAAAAGGAGGTTAATTGTAAGTTTGAGGTGTGGAGAAAAATTTTGGAATAAAGGATTTTTGCTTAAATAAGAATAAAACAGGATATATGAAGTGCAAATTTAGTAAAAAGAGAGCAAATGATAATTTGAAAATAAAATTTAAGGAGTTTAGTATATCATAAGTGTCAAAGTTTTAATATTTTGAATTGGTTTTATAAAGTAATAGAAAGATTGATTGGGATGTCATACACAGAATTTAAATTAGGTAAATAAAATGGTAAAACATCTTGGAGGTCATTTGTGATCGTAAATATCTAGCTAACTTAAATTTAAAATTTTACTGAATTATTATAAGACTAGTTATATTTTATAGTAATGAGTTATAAGCTTTAAAATGTCAATAAAAATAAAAAATGAGGGTGATAAAATTGAAATTGATGATTGAACATATATAAAAAAGATAAAATTTAAAATAATTATATTTAAAAGAGTATTACCTATTGTAAAAAATTAATAAAAATTTAATTATAATAGTTTAGACATATTCAAAGAGGACTATAAGAGATTTTAATAAAAAATTTGATTAAATAATTTTTGATTCAATAAAAAAATAAAAAATTTTTAAAAATTTAAATTTATATAAAATTTAATAATATTATTTAATTTATATAATAAATCTCACCTAATAAAATAAAATTTTTTATATTATTATCGTAATCTACAATCTCCCACGGAGCACAACATGGCCACGTGACTGTGCTTTCCGGTCCGCGAAATTCATGTTGGAAGCATGTTTAGTATTTCAAGCATTATCAAATTTTCCGTTTCGGTTTCAGTTCCTAAAGTCTTAATGCCCAAATATAATAGTGTTTTTATTTTTGTATATTTATTTTTACGTAATTTTTATTTTATAAAATGTAAATAATTAAATTTATTAAATTTTATATATAAAATTTAATTAATTCAATAATATCTATTTTAAATATGAATATTTTGTTAGCGTGTCCAGTGTACAAAATCCTTTCTCTTTACTCAAGGGGCTTCCGTTATGCTCAACAGTGCATTTGAAAGCGGTGACACCTTTGCGTGGAAGAGATGATTGATTTAGCTTGTTTCCTTTGGCCATAGCTTTTTGGCAGCGAGATGGGCCATGTACCACAAAGAAACTGTCAAACTGATTGGTGTTTGCCTCACTCTTTGGATTCCCATTAGACGATAAAAATCTTGACGGCCATATGTGGGGTTTTGTACTTGGCGAAATCATAATGGGTGCTCCATGTTGCATTAGAACAGTGCGGGCAGACCCACTGTTATGGGCAGCAACCATTCAAAAAGATAAGCAGGAATCAACTAGTATTGTTGCTTTCTTTGTACTGAATGGTGGCTCACACATGTTGGTAATGGCAGTGAATGCACAGACTTCTCAAGTCTCCATCACTAATGGGTCAGGCCTCAGCCAGATGGTGATGAATTTCACAGTAACTTTTCTCTTATGTGTATATATATATATACATATATCTTTTTATAAATTATTGCTTCTCCAGGCTTGAATGGGCTGTGTCTTAATTAACCAAACATATGTCGGAGATCAGACTTCGGAGATTAGACCGATCAGAATATACTTACAGGAGCAGAATTTCAGTCTCGCTCTGCGTAGTTATGGCAAGAGAATTAGCATCCACAGTGATAATCCTATTGCAAAGTGAAAATAAGAACATATAAAAAAGCCAAGATAACCATCATTTTCCGGTAGTTCCTACATCCCACAGCTATATTGGAATTTTGAACTTTGAACAAACACAACACAACAACACCTGTTGATTCATTCATGGAATTCTTATTTATTAGCATATACAACAGAGTCCCCTGATCTTAACCGAGAAGAATTACAATCACAGGAAGATGATCATATTAAACATCAAAATATATATGGGATTTGAATAAAATCATCCACCGTTTCATGCCGGTTCAATAATTGAGATGAAGAGCTATGGTAGAAGCTATCAGTGAAATCATTGAAAGTGGAAAAGTCAGGGAAGGGAGCCAAGCTGACGTGGGCATTAAAGATATCAGAGGAAGAAGGGGTGGTAGCAGCAGCAGCGTAACGTGCAAGACGAGCCTTCGCAATGGCCAAATCATGTTGAAGCTCCACCATTTTCCTCTGCAATAAAGCTATGGCGCCAATGCATCCATAAACTGGGTCTTTCAGCCTTGCCTCAGCCTCATAGGCTAGGGAATTCACGGTGTCCTCTCGTTGCTCCTCTGGCACTTCTACGAGGATCTTGCTCACATTGCTGGCCCCAAAAACCTTATGAACCTTGGCGAATTTCTTGCACTCGTCGGAGCGAAAGTAAGGCGCAAAAATACAATTGGGTATGCATCTTCTTTTCAAGAACTTGCAGGCTGCACAAGAAGAGCTCGAACGGGGCTCATACCCCTTCATGGCTTTCATTTCGCATCCACTTTCCTGCAATGCTCTATCCCCTTAATGCTTCTCGCACTCATAAATAAATGGCCCTCTTCCTCAATTGGGTAGTTTAGTGAGTGTCTATTTAAGAGCAGTCACGTGTCATCGCCTGTTAGCTCAGTGGGTTAGAGCGTCTTGCTTAGATCGAGAAACCGCAGATTCGAGACCTGCATGGGCCATTGCTGTCTTTTCACTTCAAGTATTTTTTTTTTGTAGAATAATTTTTAAAATTCAAAATTTAATAAGAAAATTTTATTCTCACCAAAAAAAAAACTTATAAAAATTTTACAAAAACGAATTAAAATATCTAATTATATTTTATAAGATTTTCGCGGAACTTTTAATATGAAACTATCAAGATTCTAAAAAAATAACGGTAAATTTATTATTTTTTAATATCATTCATTCAATTTGGGACTGCAAAAGGGGTCCAAATAATTGAAAGATGTGGACAAAGGGCTTATGTGTTGGTAGTTTTCAAATCAGACATGATAGTTCATGAATAAAGATGAGGATATTTTTGATTGATTGAAGAAGAAAATGTCTCAATAAAAGTAAAATTGTGCCTCATCAGAGAGAGATATGGTCACAAGCAAGGAAAAATTATGATTGCACGTAATTGTGGGTTCACTGATTATATAATTAAAAAGAAAAAAAATTTAAAAGTAAAAAATAAATAAAGAAAAAAGTCAGAAATTATGAAAAAATATGCAAAATCTGTGTATACTAATAAGGTTACTCCAAGCAAGTGACCAAACAGGATCAGCACTTTATTGGTAGTTTGGAACCTTCAGTACAGCATAATGGAGCCAAAAATAAAGCCATCCAGCATGCTGTTTTATACTTTATATCACTTAGATTTACAGTTCTTTTTTATTACAAGCTTGTTTTCTTTTCAATTTTGGCTTCTTTCATACAAGTTATAACAGAAATTGGCAGTTTAAGGTGAAGCATATGGAAACAAATTTAGGGTATGTAAAATGTTACCACATCAAAACATCTAGCAGACACGCATAGTATCCTAAAATGAGTATCCTTTTTGATTTCTAAATGAGGAAAAATAGGTAGCGACCAGGAACTAGCTAGGATTTTTTTTTTTTTTGGTCATTAACTTTTTGTTCTTTTCCCAGCTCCCATAAGCTATGTTTGAATACTCATTCAATTTATCATCATAAGGGTACTTTTTCTCCTTTTGGTTAAACTTCCATATATTGCAAGGTGAAAAATAATCATTTTAGAAGGTTGGAATGAAGTTGGAAGACTGATATAATTAGTTTAATTAGTGTTTTAAGCAGGATTTAATTAATTATATTAATTAGAAAGATGGAGTTTTTTTTATTATATAGAATTTTTTTTAAAGGATGGAGCTATTGACACTCTCATATGCTTATTTGTACACTCCTCCAACTGATTATAACTTTAATTTCTAATATACCACTAACTAAATTAATTTATTTTGCAAAAAATATAAATTCTGTTCCATTCACACTGTCAAGCATTGTCTATATACACTCCTAATTAATTGCAACTTTTTTTTTTGCACTTTTAATCTGTATTTAACATGGTAGTTAATTTTATAATATCTAGAAAAATTTATTCTAAATAAATTAGATAAATTGTTTGAAAAAAAAAGCAGTCATGTTAATATATATATAATAAGTTGATTAATTAGGAGTGTCAATAAGTATGAATTGATTAATTGAGAGAATGTAAATATGTATGAGTGAATAAAGTAGTTTGACTTTTATGAAAAGGATAACAACTTAATAAAGGTATATTAGGAATTTGAAATTATAATTTATTTAAAAGAAATATAAATATGCTGATGGGATTGCCAATAGTCCCACCCTCTCTAAAAGTAGTATAAATTTTTATATTCTAAAGCCTATATTTTTTCCCTAAGTAGTGTCAGTTACAATGTACTTCACTATATTTGTAGTTAGTGCATTAGGCCCATTTATAACAGTAAAAGGGAAAAAGAAAAGAAAATAATTTAAAAGTAGTATTGATTAACTTTGAGTGCTGATAATCATGTTTTTCATGATTTTAAAGCTTTTATGATTCAGTTTTTCATAAATGACAATATGTGGGGAAGAAAGAGAAGAGAAAGTGTACTCTAAATATAAAAGGTAGAATGAATGGGCATGACCAATGTTGGTTGTTTTAGTGCACTTTTTTTTGTGTAAAACGATAAAAAGTTGATATTGGAACTTCGTTATCAGCTTGCACTTTTGTGCGTCGGTTACCCTATTGGGCATCATATCTAGGTAGGTATTTGATTGCAGGAGATTGATCGGTTCTTGATTAACCAAAGCAATTATTTTGATGCCTTTTTTTTCTCTTTTTTTGGTTATTTCTTTGATGCCTTTTGATTGTTTGCATTATTCTAGTTTAGAGGTTCTGAGTCTTATTATATAAAGTAATGTTATATGCACACTTTTTTGGTTACATCGAAGGGTTTAATTGCTCAACAGAAAGAAACCACAAAACTCTAATGGCGTTAGACCTACTAACACTTGAAAAATCAGCGTGAAATAGAGGACTAATTCCAGGAGGCATCTGAGTGAAAAGCTGAAGATCTATGCCAGTTTGGAAGGCAAAATTCGCTAACTAATTCGCACAATAATTAACTTCCCTGTAGATATGGTGAAACTGCACTTGCTAAAGTTGCCTAGTCCAAGCTCGAATTCAAAATACTAGATCCATCTCTCGAGCGGCATTATAATTATTGATAAACAAGGTACACACTGAAGAGACTCAAGATTTGAATGAACAAAGAAACCAAGAATGCAAATTAATATTTGTGATCATTGGGTTTGATAGTAGTTTAACTATAAACATGTTACAACGTTTAAATATATTAGATGTAAGGACTAATGGTCTGTGCCCCAGAAAAGATAAACTTATACTTTTAGGATCAGGATTAGGTTTTTAATTACATTTTTTTAAAAAGAAGTGAAATAGTAATTTTAAAAAAGGTGAAATGAAATAAAACAAAAATAAATTATTTTTTCTTCTTAAAAAATGTAGAATATATGTAAATTTAAAAATATAAAAATAACATCGTTCAAATTATTCGTGTTGTAATACATTATCCATAAAAATAAATCGTACAACTATAAAAAAAATTATAAAAGCTTATAAAAAAAAGAGACATAAATAGATATAGGTTGATCTATATATATATTGATTAAGGTAATAATACAGGTGTAAATAAATTTTACATTTTGACAATATAATCTGTCACATTTTTTTTTCACTTAAAAAATTATATTGGTGCATTAGCATTTTCCATTGATTAGTTGGTGTCAAAAATGACTTTTTATCTGTACTATCTTGCACGCTTGCAATTCAGTGATGGTGCAAGTGTATACATGTAGGATGGCTTCGAGAGAAAGGAAAAAGATTAAAAAAAAAAAAAAAAGGAAAGGAAGGTGACTTTTTACTTTTGATTTGGTGTGGGCATCATTCAATGTCGCCTCCAAATGGTTGGTGGAAGAGAGTGGAAAACGATGCAAGATGATGAAGCATCATGCATGATTCACCCTCCGACTTGAAACACCAAACACCCCACTTGTTTATTGCCCGTCCTTTTCCCTTCCAACCTCAAACAACCAAGTCAAGACACCAATTTAACTCCACCTTCCAGCGTGGTATCAAGCTATCAATGCTCACGCGATTGAATCACACGCTTCCAAATGGAGCAATCCTGCTGAATGGGTTGGCCTAGGAATGATTGCACATGATCATTCCCACTTTGCTCTATCTTTGTTTACTTCCTTCTTTTTATCCTTAATTTGTTGTTATATGTATTATTAAATAGTAAGTGATTACTAATTATTTATTATAAATATTTTATGAAAATAAGTACATATAAATAGTAATGTTATCATAAAAAAAAATTTATAAAAAGATATAATAGTACTAGTTTTAAAAAAACTATTTATCATTTATAATTTTTTACTTATTATTATTGAATACGATGAAGATATATTTATAAATAGTTTGAACTCGAAATATCAAATAATGATACACACATTTTGTAAATTTTAAACAATTTTTTTTTTTGTAAAATAGAAATCTTCAAAATGTTAATGTTGATTTGATTTTGTCGAATGACATTGAAAGGGTAATTCTACTCTTATTTTTAGTCTGAGATAAGTAATTTTTTCGGCATCATATATTAGTAATATGAATAATTTAAATAATAAAAACATGAAATTCAACTATTTAATAGTAACTAAAAAAATTATGATATAAAAATAGAGGGATTAAATTAATTCTTGATTAGTAAGTCCTCCAACACTCCAAACCAATTGATTTTATTTGGCTGGTAAGTGCAGTTGATGTATGAAAGTTATTAATAAAGTCTTGCATATTTATTTGCTTAACAAAAAAAAAAATTTTGACAAAATTTGTTGTCCCATTTTCGTTGTGTTGGATAAGACTCATTGGGCTTAGGCCCAAACCAATTCTGATCTGCAATTTGTATGCATCATAGCTCAATTGAGTATCTTTTGATTTTCTGTGAGTCTGAGAATGCATTGTAATCTTTCCATTGAATAATTCCATGCATCTTAAATTGGGTCATATAGTATTGATTATTAGCATGTTCAAACTGCAGTGTTCTCTATACCTGTTTGGTTTTCCCACAGTGGGTTTACTCTATGGGGAGTACCGCTATGTGGACTTCAGAGGATAGGTATTAACAAAGATGAGTCCTTGTTCTCATTTAAAGTATATTTTTGAGCAGAAATGGATCCTTCTTGTTTAAAATCTTTTATTTTTATAATTTTTTTTTATGATTTTTTATAACTAGCAACCTGATCATTATTTGTGATTAGTACATTTTCACTTTTTTTTTTTTTTTGGGTTTAAATTACCTCTGCTGTTATCCTAAGAACATGGATCCGTGTCGCCTCGAAGTTGAGAACTTCTTTTCGAAAGAAGAATATTGCAGCAGGCTGGCTTTCCATAAGGAAGGTCTAGTCCTTCGCAGATATTTCTATTCCATTGACGGTTGTAATATTCTTGATGAAAGATTGACATACAGCCTTTGAAGTGTTCTTTCTGGTCAAGAGACAAGCAGACTACACAAAAACTGAGGTGAAGTGACCTTTGCTGCTTAAAATAATGCTTCCCAATCTTTATCACACACACACACACATTTGTATAAGGTGATTGACCAAACAAGCTTGTCGCTTCACTCTTCTGTGACAACATGTTGTGATTATGATGATGGCGAAGGATGCAGCCATAAACATATAATAGTTGTTGGAAAGTTAATTAAGAAAGACACCTTTGTTGTTGATCTGGAAGCTGTTTGACCAAAGAATTATTCTATGGTTGCTAATCAGACATAATGGAAAGGAACTGCACCGCTAGCTTAGCCAAAAATAGTACATCTATTAGCCCTGAAATTTGGCCTGCTAATTAGGAAATTGGAATGCCAATGTCCATAACCAATATAGTTAATTAGAATTTTGTGGCCTTTGGCATCTATTTTGATGCATATAACACTCAGTGAGTTCAAGTATGAGAGATTCTACGGAATTTAAATATGCACTAATACTTGTTTAGTTTCGTTATTCTTTCACAATCAATGCTTTACAGAATTAAGGTTATTAAATTAATTGAGTCTCACAATTATCTGATTTAAAGGCTTTTCACATCATTTGTTGACATGGGATTGTGAGAATATTGTTTCTTATACTTGTTTGTCAACCCATGATCATTGTTATAGAATCTAGAAAGAGCCATTGTGGTTTGGTAGCTATGGAACCTGCAGAAACGACAGAATGCTGGAATTTGAAATCAGACATAGTTACAGGAAGGCAGGAGGGTCTAGAAACAGCCATTTTAGTTTTCCGGGAGTCATAATCCTTAATTAATGCCAATATTCTCAAAACGACAAATCAGGAAAAGGAAATGGTATAAACTTAGTTTGGGGTGCTGTCGGACTGTACATGTATCAAATATCAACTTGCTAAAAAAATTCATTTGGGGTTCTCATTAGCCTACCCTCAAAGCTTTCTCGTAAGGTGTGAAAATGAGGACATAACTATCTGTAAGTAAAGAAAAAACTGAAAATCAAGTTTGACAAGGCTCACTAATTAATTACTGGCTGGGGGATATAACTAACCTGGCAAGGCAGGAGAATCCTCCAAATGGCAGAAAACTAGGAGTCCTTCTTTCTTCTCCTTTGTGTTACCTCTTGTCTCATAGCAGCAAATGCACAAGTGGAAGGAGTCAAGAGCCTGTGGAATTAATTTAATGGATGGATCGTCTCTTTGACAATTAGTTTAAATAAAAGGCCATACAGAAGCTCTCCACTGATCTAATTCCTAGCAGAAAGCTAATCTTGTCAGCCATAAGAATGAACAGAAACATGCTCATAATAATGTGATAGCCGCAACGGATGATGCTCTATCGGCAATGATGATCTCCTCAGGCTTTTTACCAACTGGGTCATTGCTAGATTCATTGATTCACCTGTGCAATGAAGTTGCCTCAATAGAAAAGTTCCCTTTTGTTCATGCTAGGAATGTTTCATCCATAATAAGAAGAGTCAAACTTCTTTCTGATTTGTTTGAAGAGATCCAAGAAACAGATAGTCCACTTCCTCCTTCTTCAATCCTGTGCTTCACAGAGCTTTTCTCTGTGATAAGAAGAATGAAGCTTTTGATCCAAGAGTGCAGGGATGGCAGCTTCCTTTGGGGGCTCATACAGTTAGAGTTCGTTTCCAATCAGTTTTATGTGCTGGTAAAGGAGATGGGAAGGGCCCTCGATATCCTGCCTCTGAGTTTGCTGAATATAACAGCAGATATAAGGGAGCAAGTGGAGCTTCTGCACAAACAGGCAAAGAGAGTTGAGTTGTCTATTGATCCTCGTGAGCTTCACCGAAGAGAACAGCTTCTACAAGTTATGGCTAACAATTTACAGAACAAGAAGAACAAGGGCTTTATTGATTTCGAGAAAGTGCAAGAGATATTAAGCACCATTGGTTTGAGAAAGCCATCAGATTATGATAGAGAAACATCAAAGCTTGAGGCTGAAGCTCGGATTCAAGCAGGCACAGGAGGACTAATTGTTGTATCCAACATAAAAAATCTCATATCTCTGGTTTCATATTCCAAGTCCATGATATTCAGAGATGAAGAACACTATGAGCCACTATCTGCATATTTATGTAAAAACCTTGATACTTCATCATCTTCTCAGTCTATGACACCTAATATTCCCGATGAATTTCGATGCCCAATTTCTCTTGACTTAATGAGAGATCCAGTGATTGTCTCATCAGGGCATTCTTATGATCGAATTTTCATAGCACAATGGATCAACTCAGGGCATCACACTTGCCCCAAAAGTGGGCAGGGGTTGATCCACACTGCTCTAATACCCAACTATGCACTGAAGAGTCTTGTCCAGCAATGGTGCCATGAAAATATTGTCCCAATAAATAAGCCTGCAGTCTCTGAGGGTAACAATAGCAGAAGTAAATCCAGTGAGAATGCTATAGATCATATTTCTGCAAACAAGTCTGCAGTAGATGCCGTCAAAATGACAGCGGAATTCCTAGTGGGAAAATTGGCAACTGGTTCAGCTGATATCCAAAGGCAGGCTGCTTATGAACTTCGCTTACTTGCAAAAACTGGTATGGAGAATAGAAGAATTATTGCTGAGGCAGGATCAATTCCATTTCTAGTGACATTACTTGGTTCCCATGATTCAAGAACCCAGGAACACGCAGTCACGGCCTTGTTTAACCTCTCCATCTTTGACAACAACAAGGTTTTGATCATGGCTGCGGGAGCAGTGGACAATATAGTAGAAGTACTCGAATCAGGGAAAACAACGGAAGCAAGAGAAAATGCGGCAGCAGCAATCTTTAGCTTGTCTATGGTGGATGAATACAAGGTAACGATTGCAGCTCGTCCAAGAGCGATACCTGCCTTAGTTGGACTACTGAGAGACGGCACTCCTATTGGGAAAAGAGATGCTGCAACTGCACTTTTCAATCTTGCAGTTTACAACGCCAACAAGGCAAGTATTGTTCATGCTGGGGCAGTTCCTTTGTTTACTGACTTGCTGATGGATGATAAGGCTGGGATAACTGATGATGCACTGGCCGTGCTTGCTTTGCTTATGGGTTGCTCTGAAGGTCTGGAAGAAATAAGGAATAACAGAGTATTGGTGCCTCTTCTCATTGATCTTTTAAGATTTGGGTCAGCCAAAGGGAAGGAAAATTCAATAACTCTTTTACTAGGATTGTGCAAAGAAGAAGTTGATCTCGTGGCAAGGCGCCTTTTAGCAAATCCACGAAGTATTCCTTCTCTTCAAAGCTTGGCTGCTGATGGTTCTTTAAGAGCACGAAGAAAGGCCGATGCACTGCTTAGATTGCTGAATAGGTGCTGCTCTCAACCCCACCATTCTGTTGATAGCAGGGAGTGTAGTGATAATTTTACAGATGCAGAGATGTATATTTTGTCAAATCGTATACATGAAAATGGCGTTCATTTGTTAAAGCAATTTGACGTCAAAAGCTAGGAGCCTTTGTCCGGATAATTGCTGATTATGAAATAATCCCATGTGAGTTAATTTACTTCAGAACATGCATATTGGATTTTTTAAGAAACAGCTTTGAAGCAGTTGATTCCATATATGCGTTGCCTCTAGCAATTAAGCTCCATTTACTGTTTAGCTTTCTTCAGAGTTGTAACAATGCAAATGATGAGTTGAAAGAATGGCAGTGCTTTCTATTTCAAAATTTCTTAATCAAAAGAATTTGTTTGGTTCAAACAGAACTAGTTCGTCATCATTCTCTCTAGCAAGGAAGCCTTGCCCACCCTGATTCTGCTTCCCTTAACAAATGATCTTGAAAGATTTATAACTGAAGCCAGTGCAGCTTGGTCGAGAGGGAAATCAAAACGGAGTCACGTCAAATAGAATCACACGAATGAGAGAAACTATGAAAGCCGATGTTACAGTGATTCTATTTTTATAAATTAAATTTTACAAAATCTTTACTTGAAAAAATGTAGATAACTGAATCAAATTATGAATAATAACAAATTTAATATCCCATATTCATTTTTGTAAGATTTTAATGAACATCATTTTATGAGAATAACATTTAGGTAGAGCTTTAATGAGCCAATTTTAATGAGTACTATTTCAGAAGACAAACATGGGGAACGAAATATTCCACTGTTCCCACGCCCAAAGCATAACCAGTTCATACGATTTAATCTTCATGATCTACTCCTCTACCTTGGTCACAAAATAATAGGTGATAGCCCAAAATTTTCAATTATACAAGAGGAAGAGGCAGTCGCAAACAGAAATAAATAGATAAACAAAAAGATATTTGCCCGTTGATATTTGGTGGATCTAATCATAGTAAACCATATCTTCATAATTACACGTGAGGTCTGTTGTTATTGAAATAGATCTATATTTCATTGCTGCAACTCTTGTCCATTTTACAAAGCTTGTTACGTGGAGAATTATGGAAAGAGAAAAAAAAAAGAAGGATTTTACAAGATCCTATCACATGTTACACCACTCAAAATGAGAAAGGTTTAACATCTGTTCAACCCGCCACTTCTCTGTACTCAATTTATTAAGTTGAGATCCAATACCAGCTGTGAACCATCCTTCACATAAAGCGGAATCTCATGTGGTCTGTAGTTTATGATTCTACCAATTCCAGCTGAATGTAAGTGCCTTCAATCTTGTAATTCCAGTGCCATTATAACTCTTAGTATAATCATTTGAAACCAAATGTCTTTTTCTTTATAATATCTCAGGAAAAGGTATAGGGGCAATGCTATTGCAAGATCATAAGCCAACAGCTCACTTCAGCAAGGCATTGACGGACAGGACACTCTCTATATCAGTGTATGAAAAAGTATTGATGGCCCTAGTACTAGCGATACAACATTGTAGGCCCTATCTTGTTGGTAAAAAGTTCACTGTTTATACTGACCAAAAGAGCCTAAGGTGTTCATTGGAGCAACGAATTATCACACATAGATCAACAAAATTGTTGGCTAAACTCCTTGGCTATGAATTTGACATTGTCTATAAAGCTGGGAAGGAAAACAGGGCAGTTGATGCCCTGTCTACGATGAATGAGGAGATTTGAACTCTTTTACCAAGCCTAATTGGCTAAATGTATCTGAAATTGATCTAGAGGTGGAACAAGATCCAGAGTTGTCTAAGGTGATTTCAAATTTCTTAGGCTATTCTAAAAAGGAAGATTGGTATTATCTGCAACTTCCCCTTGGATACCTATACTCCTAGCTGAGTTTCATTCCACACCTATTGGAGGTCATTCTGGGGTTTACAGAACATATAGATGCTTGGCTCAGAGTCTCTATTGACCTGGGATGGTAGTCACTAAATTTGTTGTAGCATGTGACACTTGCCAACTAAACAAGTACCAAGCTACCACACCTGCGGGCCTGCTACAACCTTTACCAATTTCTAATGCTATCTGGGAAGACATTAGCATGAACTTCATTGGGGAACTGCCTAAATCTCAGGGATTTGATGCTGTTATGGTGGTGGTAGAGAGGCTATCTAAATATGTCCATTTCATACCATCAAACATCTGCCAAATTAATAGCTGAAATCTTCACTAGGGAGGTGGTTAGATTACATGGAATCCCTAATTCAATAGTAAGTGATCGTGAACAACTTTTATCAGCCACTTTTGGACTGAACTGTTTAGACTTCAATGTACCAGACTGCATATGAGCAATGCATACCATCCAGAATTAGATGAGTAAAGTGAAGTCCTAAATTGCAGCCTAGAGACTTACCTAAGGTGTATTGTGTCTGAACAGCCAAAGGAATGAATCACTTGGATGCCTTGGGCTGAATACTGGTACAACACTTCTTACCATGGAGCAACTAAGGAAACAGATCCCCAGCTGTTAAGAATCTATGGTATTTTTTGCTATTTTGAATGAATAGCATCAACAGATGTTAATTGTGGTGATTCTCAACCATTCCAATTGTTTCTTTTTCTTTCTAACATTATGGTGCTATTTCTACCAAAAACGGCAAAGAATCTGGATCAGAGCAACTAAGGGTACTCCTTTTGAAATAGTATATGGCCGTTCACCACCTACTGTTTTAGGGTATCTACCCATGGAAACTCCAGTGGACGTCGTGGCGTAGGACCTCTTAGATAGAGATGAGGTATTAACGCAGCTGAAGTACAATTTAGACAAGGCACAGAATTACATGTGCAAGGATGCTAACAGGCATCAAAGAGATGCTTCGTTTTTGGAAGCGGACTGGGTGTATTTGAAGTTCAAGCAACACACAATAGCAAAAAAGGTGAGTGTTAAAACTCTGTGCAAGGTACTATGGGCGTTTCAAGATCATAAAAAAAGGTGGGGGAGGTAGCTTACAAACTGCTATTGTCAGAAGGAACTAAGGTCCATCCTTTTTTTCATATATCCCAACTTAAAAGAGCTGTACGAAAGGTCAAGTGAAGCCCCAATTTCCCTCAACTTCAAAATAGAGCAAGCAGAGGAGTTTCCAAAAAAGATTTTAGCTAAGAGGGCTATCTTGCAAGGGGATCAACAGGTGGAGCAAGTGTTAGTCAAATGGTACCATAGACCACTCAAAGAAGCCACTTGGAAGGATGTTGCTACCATTAAGGAGCAATTTCCCAATATCAGCCTTGAGGACAAGAATGCTAATGGTGGGGGAGAATTTTTTATGCCTGAGGACAATGGTGGAGGAATACGAAGAGTATATGTGAGGAGAATAAACTGGGAAAACAAGTGCTCTCTTTTCTGTAAAAAACAGAGTGCTCCGTTTTCGGTAAAAAAACTGAGTGCCCTGTTTTTTGTAGAAAGGCATAGTGCTTTTATTTCAGTTAAAAAAAATGCATTGTTTCCTGTATATATATATGAAAAAAAAAGAGTGCTGCGTTTTCTGTAAAAAACAGTGTTCTGTTTTCTTTTAAAAAAAAAAATTCTTTGTTTTCTTCAAAAACAAAAGAGTGATTTTTTTTTTTCCATTGTTCTTTTACTATTCACCAACTTTCGCTTGGATTTTTTATTTTTATTATTCTTTATGAATTTTTTAATTGGTTTTTTTTTTATATTTCTCTACCTTTAAAAAATTCAAAGACAAAAAGACCCACGCCGCTTCCACAAGGGGGATGATCACTCCTCGCTTCGTGGGCTTGCGACGTTGTTAGACCTCGTTTTCTCAATGGGTTTCTCAGGACTCGCATGCCCTTCCTTGACCTCGTTGCTTAATTACCGAGATTTTATGGCTAATAAAATTACATTGTTGAGTCAAATTAGGACAGTAAGGTGTAGGAGCGATGGCCTGCTTAGTATTGCTGGGACCAAGGCTTGAACACTTCTGAGATTATTTTTTGATCTTTTCAAATACTTTTTGGAATTGATCATTCTATTTTGGGTTACTGTTCTTGCAAAGTAGCATAAGCTCAGAAATGGATGTTAATTGGGGTATGAATTGAGCTATGATGTTTACCCGGCCTAAAAATACTCCGATTTCTTTTCGCGCGTGAGGAGCAGGCATTTCCAATATGGCATTTGTTTTGTCAGGGCCCACCTCAATCTCCCTTTTACTGACTACAAATCCGAGTTATTTCCCGGCCTGAACCCCAAAGGTTCACTTGGAGGGATACAACTTCAGCTGGTATTTTTGCAGCCTTTCAAAAGATATCCTTCCATCACATCGCAAGGGAGGATAATCAACTGGCTGATGCACTAGTTACTCTCTCTGCCCTGTTCAATCTGTCCGAGTACCAAGAAATGCCCAGAATTTAATTGGAAAGAATGGAATCACCTCCATATAGCCTCGCCATAGAAGAGGAGATTGATGGTAAATCCTAATATCATGACATCAAGGAATTCATAAACACCAAAGGTATCCCAGGGAATCTCAAAGAGACAAAAGAACCCTTTGAAGGTTAGCGGTGGGCATTTTCCTCAATCTAGAAATTCTGTACAAAAGAAATCACGACACAGTATTGCTGAGGTGTGTTGAGGCCTCTGAAGGCCAGTTGTTGTCAGAAATGGATAAGGGATAAATCAATAAATAAAATTGAAAACAAAATTGTTGATTCCTCACTAATGTAATTCAGGTAGTCTGCCAGTTGAAACTAGACATAATGTCATATCTGTCATTAAATGTGTTCAATTAACATTCATGTAATTTTTTTACAGGCCTGGACCAACTATGGATCCTGCTCTACCGAACACTTCATCACATGCTAAAGCACGGTTTTGTTTCATCTTCCTTAGAATTGCATTCTTTCTTCTTGCAGGAGGCTGACATTCTTTCTGACAAGTTCAGTTCGCCACTTCATTATTTTTTAAATGCTCCAGTAATAATATCAAAGTTTGCTACTTCACTCTTTTCATGTAAACATGCTTCACTCCAGTCCAACCTTATAAAAATTGAGGATCTGATCATTGTCTGGACTCCGACGGACCAAGTGGCTCTGCAATTATGTATATTCTAAATGAAAAGAAGAAAAGACATAGAATAAGAATGTCACTTAGCATACCCCTATTTTGTACCCTTCTATTCTTCAATGATTTCCACTTTAATTGAGGGGCTCCATAAATCTTGAAAGCAGCAGAAAACCAATTTAAAAAAAACTCAAGGAATGAGAATGGGAATGCTACATTGTTCAGAAGAAAGGACTGTTCACTATCTGTGATGAAATTCGGTGTGTATAATACGGTTGACCATAATTGTTCAAAAGAAAGGACTGTTCACTATCTGAGCGTGGGAAGCCACCAAGTATCATGACAGGAGCAAAATAGAGCTACTCTTCAAAATACAGAAAAAGGTACTATGAGTTTTCAGTGCTTTTTCATTTGTCCGCTTTAATATTCTTACAGGTTGATGGAATTCATGCAAATTATACAGGTACACCTAAATGACATTTGCGTGAAGCCTCTGGGCAGGACTGTGCAACTCAAAGCGTTCTGCGGGTCCTATCCCTCATCCTCCAAAAGGACTGTCCAGATATTTTAAATTTTTTTGTAGCACATGTAATTATATGGCCTCTTTGTTCAATACGTCCTTTTTATTGCAACTTACTGTTATTGAATATGTTCTTTTTTTTTTTTTATTTCAATTTACTGTTGCCTTTGGTGTAATTCTGATGTCTTTGTTGAATTTACTCTTCAATAAACTTTGGTTGTTTAGGACTTTCAAATGGATCCTGAGAATTATGACAACTATGGAGGTGTTGAAATTGTTTCCAGGTAATCTAAGTAAGCTGATTACTAGTAATTAGTATAATTATTTAGATGGCATTTGTTTGACACTATCTGCTTTATTTACTTATAAATCTCCTGTCTGCATGATGGAAGGGGAGGAGCTATAAAACAAACATGTGGATTGATAAGGAGGTCCTCAGGGAGTCTAATTAACAGATAAGTATAGAACAACAATATATTTAATTTGCCAGATACACTAGAGGCCAAAAAATACACAAAGGAAAACACTGAGAACAGGAAGGCTGAACAAGTTTTTGCAGACAGAACTATATGGATCCGAATTGAAAGTCTTGTTTTTCATTTCTATTACTTACTTGATGGACCAGCTTATTGCATGTAATGCCCGTGCATGGATTTGTCCCCTTGGTGCTTTTGTACGACATTATTTTTTTAACAAAAAAATAATGAATTTAGCCACCAGATTGTATTTTGATGAAAACAAGGCGTCATTCTTAAATTTTCCATGTGATATTACAAACCACCCGCATTGACTCTGATTCTTTTTCATTTTAAGCATTACACTTCAGAAACATGCTTGAGTGCATTTAAGGCTCCCCTTGATCCGACCTCTGCCTTGGGAGGGTTTTCTGAAACAACATAGGGATGGTCATAATGTAGAAATTATGCACAGCTGCAAAATGCCCAAGAAGGTATAATGTCTCAAGTCGCTGCATACAAATTGAACAAGTCCAATAAAATAGGCCAAAGTACTTTAACCCAAGTTCTTGTAGTAATATAAGTAAGCCTTTTATGTTTCACAGCTTCCTCTAATCTACTTTTGCAGCTCTCATGACTCAAATACTTTCTTGAACTTTGTTTTGCTTAGAACTTGAATAATAGCCAAGCAACTCTTTATACTATTTGACTAAGGAAACATACAGAAGATTGGAACTAAAAATTGAGAGTAATACAGTAGCATATGCATACATTTGAGGAAGTGACTAAACTAGCTACAGCATTTTATAGCATA
Organism: Dicorynia guianensis; assembly: GCA_037013595.1. Taxonomy (NCBI): domain Eukaryota; kingdom Viridiplantae; phylum Streptophyta; class Magnoliopsida; order Fabales; family Fabaceae; genus Dicorynia; species Dicorynia guianensis. Next base: position 12,389,054 of record JASUAB010000002.1, on the reverse strand, counting down.
TCAAGGATAAACTACAAGAAGAACTTCCTAGTAGAAGAACCCTATCATACTCGCAATTAGCCTAAGATTCCTCACATTCCATATGCTTAATTGTATTGGCTTGTTGGCTACGCACAAGGTATGACGACACCAGATAAAACAACCCTCTAGAAACCAATGGATGGCAGTAGTTTCCATCTCTAGGACACATAAACTAAAGGTCTTTACAAGATCCTAGATTTGTACCTCAATTACAAAGTGAGATCCAAGGAAATATTGGTTTTACTTCCTGGATTTTTAAGGATGACTCCTTGCTTTGATCTTGCAGAACCTGATGAACAAAGAAAGAGACAAACTATCCTCCAATTCATCACCCTCCGAATACAATTTGTATATATTGTCATCTGGTTTGTGATCTAAAATCCTTCTTTTCAGCCTTTTCTGCGCCTCAGGTATGATTTCCCGTTTCCCATAATGACAAAAAGAATTGCTGGATGACATGACATCATTTGAATCCCCTTTGAATTTGGTTCTGAAATCTGATGCAGCTGATTCTGCTGTGGTTTGGTTTGGCCTTCATAAGTTACTAAACTCAGTCTTCTAGAGCTTGTAGCTGAGTAGAGTTTTGACTCTTGATTTGAAGTTTTCTCTCTCTGACCTTCCCAAAGACAGGACCATAATTTGGCTGGACATGGCTTCTCCAACAAGCACCACCATATCTCAGGTGAGGAAAATTTAAAGTTAGAAAAGGAATATATACAGGGGAGGAGGCAAAAGATTAGAACAGAAAAGCTCTGGGGATCGATGCTATGTTCAAACCTCAAATTGGAGCTTGTATTAAAGAAACTGTGTAGTGGAGGGAGTTGGCTATGATTGTAAGCATCCGTGAAAGGCCCTTTTTCTGTTGCTGAGCCATGGCCCACAAATATGACACTGATCGGGCTCACAGTACTTCTTGCTCCGATACATCTAGAAAAAGGCAAATCCATAGTATATGTTAAGAATTGATTTTAACTGATCAGTGTACAGGGAATTTCACTAGTGGATACCTGAAGATGGCTCTTGATATGAGAGATGCTAAGGCCCTTGATGTTCATCAATTGGAGTGCTAGCTTAGATGTTGCTTCTGCATTAACAAAATAGACAGTACAACTAATTAGCATGCATGCCCTAATTAGCTTCCTTGACTGAGAACTATGCCATAATAGAATATAGGGATTGAGATCTCCTGCTGTTGGGTTCCCTATAATCAGTTTCCAGGCTATGAGGGTAACTTAAGTGAGAGAGGAAGAGTTTTGAAGTTGTTGAAAATTAAGTAAAAAAACTCATCATAAATAACGAGTGTTCGTTTTTTTAAAAAAAAAAAATCACCTAAAGTTATCAACATTAGAGTCCCTTAATTGCAGGGGAATCCAGTCCTAAAATAGAGACACGAGATGTGTCAATACTCACTGCCATATCCTCCCAGCTTTTCGACTGCATGTACAAAAAGAAGATGCAGATTATGAGTCCACCGCAGCCTTGGTGTCTTGTAATGGATACACTGCCTTACACATCCAGCATCTGAATTTTCATCGTTCTCTTTTACTATGCTATTGTTTTGGCTACAATTGTTCATCAGCTTGCAACTTTCACCAAACATCTCACCCACATCCCCATTCTTGTCAGAAGGTTTTGTTTTGGCAACTTCAATACTGTCACTTCTCATTGCTTCGCCCCACTGCTGTTAGCAGGCAAACAGTCAAATTAATAAGATCACAAGGCTCCGTTTGTGTTGAGGGTAACTCTAGAACAACCGAAGATAATGTCAGGACGAACCGCCTAGAACAGGGCAATTTCAGCAGATTCTATATCACAAATAGATGAGAAGGTTGGAATATATTGGATGGAATCTTATCTAAAACCAGGAGAAACATCACTATCAGTGTCCTATTTGTTGTATAAATATATGCCATTTTTCTTTACTTAAGAAAAGATATGCATTGATTGTAGTGCACAAAAAAGTACCTATGAATGTAGAACTAAAAAAAAGACCTCATACAATCTTTTCAGATTTTAAGCTTTTTTTTTTTTTTCAATATCTGCAATCATATAAAAGCAAAGCTAATAAAAAATTAACCTATATAATATAGAGATTTAAACTTACAAATTTCTGCAAATTATCGAAACTCTTTATTATTAAATTATTAGTTCTTCTATTTTTATATTTTTATTTTCATATAATTTTTACTTAAAATATTTTAAACTATTTAATTTATCGAAATTCTGAATCTTATTATTCAATTTGCAAGACTCAACTAATTTATAATCAAGATTTACATTAAAATCTATAAGCGGAAGTAGATTAACCGTTAAATCACACCTATTGGTTAGAAGAAATTATCTAAAATCTAAATTTGATTGACAGCAAAATCTTGTTTAAATTCTTAACAATCCAAGTTCTCTTTAATTTTTTGTAAACTCTAATAATGGCAAGAATCATTGTCGTTTCGTAAACCAAAAATTTTCTAAGAAGAAATCTCATTTGTTCTTCATTGATTCCATCATTCCCTTGCTTTTTACCAAATTCCAAACTGCATATTACGGAACGTATGACTTCTTTTACTGAATAATCAAAACATGACTTTTCGAGACCAAAAATACAGTAGTTCATTGTTAGATAGTCCAACAGAATGAATATCAACAAGTTATAATTAGCATATAAAATGTTATACCTATGTATTGTCTATAACGGACTATTTAAGAGTGATTTTAAATTGAGCATAAAATTTTGTGCAATTTAAAATTAATTTCAAATAATGCATTTTAAGCAAAACATAAGTATAAATTGAATTACCATATAGCATCAGACACTGCCTAAACAGAATAAATTATACTTAAGCTCAACAAATAGTGCTAGAGTCCGAACAAAATGGTCTCGAGCTTGCTTTGTAATGGGTCTCTAAAGACAAATTGATGACAAGAAAAGATCTCAAAAACAGGAATCATGTGGCTTTTAGAGAATAAGAGAGGTTAGAATTTATCAACTGGTGACTTATTCATGGAAAAAGACAGAAGCCACGCTTAAAATTCGGAGACACAGATAAGAAAAGACAAAACCACATAGCATGCTAGCATATACTTTGGTTGAATGAAATGAACCAGTCCCCATTTTGGGACAATTTGGTGTTTCCTAGCCAGCGAGCAAAGATGCTTTTCGCTCAAACACAAACTAGCTGCTACCTTGGTGCCATTAGCCTTTTGGTTTGGTATCCATGGGACCATGATAGCTAGATGACTTATTATATGCAAAAACTTTAGAATAGACATTGATACGAGAAAATAATTGCCACTGTATCATTAATGTGTCTGTTGAACTAAATTTTTTTTATCAAATAATTTTTGACTAGTTGCTCATAATTTAGGTGTATCATATATATATATATATATATATATATATATATATATATATATATATATATATTGTTTTCCAAACACATTTCAAGATAGAAACATAAAAATGGTTCCTTACTTATATTCTGTATTGAAAGGGTTGCGGAAGTTTAAGTATCTACGACCGCAAAATTACGTGAAACATATGACGATGCCCAGATCCTCACTCATTAATTAAAATATTTATTATATATAAATATGGATGATAAAAATATTTTCTTTAGCTAATATTCTATTTAAAAATTTTATTAATCAAACTACTTTTTAGTTAAAAATTCATAAAATCTTACCCAAATCATCTTTCCTAAGTTACCTCATTTTCTTTCCAAAATTGAACTTATTAAATTGGATTTTAATTAAAACTTAAAATGTCAGCAAGTGATTTGGAAGTAGTGAAGAACCAGAAAGGGGTACCGTCCTGCGTTTTGCATAGTTGCTCCAATGACATCCACATCATACAGCTGGAAGAAGCAATCTAACTGGTGCTTCTCAAACGTATTTAAAAGTGAGACGCAAGAACGTGCACATATTGTCTTCATTCTTTAAACAGTAGTCTCATATAATTTCTTTTCCTAAATCATAAGATGATTTCAAATTCTGAAAAACAAAAAGATGATATCATTTATCCCATGATTTATTCTATGTGAAAGAAAAGTTAATTGAATATGTGGACATCTTCGAATTGATGTCCAATCTTATACACCGTTAGGATCATCTCTGATCACTATAATTTATCCACAAATAAGACACAAATCTCCGAACAGATAACTCCAAGTTCATGAAGGAAACGAAAGAAATTGAAAATGAACTGTCTATGCTGCGACAGACGGTGAAAAGAGTAAATAGTTGAGAAATACCAAAAAAGAATGTCAGCTGCCCGGTGTGATGTGCGTCAAATCCACTGCCACAATTTATATCAACTAAACTCTAATACTCTATGAAGGAGCTGAGAAGCTGAATCTAAATCCAGTCTTTCCACGGTCATGCTCATCCTGCCTAAGTATGTGGTAGAAGTTACCCTGAAACGATGTAAAGCAAGTCAGTGAAGAAACCATATATGAAGTGTAGATACATTATTAGTAAATATTAAATTAGGTGGAGAGAGTGGCTGAACAGAAGAAAACTACTTCCAAGAACAATGCCCGCCTCATCATTAAATCAGATTGCTTCCCTGAATCCCCATGACTGCTTGGGTTAGAAAGTACAAATTTGTATATCAGTTGTTCCCCAACAGAATCAGACCATGGATCAGATTCTCATGCAAATAATATTATGAGCAACTAGTGAGGCTCACTTCAGAACAAACATACATGGGAAAAGAATAATAAAAAGGAAAATTACACAAGCAACAGGGCTCTTATTTTAAATCATTTTCCTTCTTCCCTTCATACTTTTAAAGGTCCAATCAATATATGAGATTACCTCAAAGTCACCAATTAATTCCATCCTCCATTCACATTTCGTTTCAGACTTTGCCCCAATCCCACTGTTTGGTTAGTTTTGTATGCTGCTTAATCGAATATAAAGAAATTCAAACAGAAGCTGACCTCTAAGCGGAAAAGTTTTGTGGGAATAACAATTCCACACCCCACTGATGTCCGAAACGATCCCAAGAACTTTCGAGGAGAGAACTGCTTGTACTCATTTTCAGTTAGCTTGGCAATATTTCCAGCACCAGCAAAAACATGCCCATGGAGTCCACGTTCTCTTAACCACCTAAATGGAAGATCAAAAGACAGGTCTGCAGAAGCAGTAACAGCAAGATCTCCTCCAATGAAGTCCCTTCTTAAAGAATCAGCATTGTCATCATCATTAACTTCACCCCTAATTTTTCTTCGTGGTTCAGTAGGGCCTAATCCCCTCGTCTTGAATCCCCATAATGTTGTTGGCCCTCCTAGGGTGCAAACTGGAGAGAAATCACCACCCAAGAAAAACCTTTCTGGCAGGGGAGAGGGCTTTTTCAAGAACCCACACCCCCATGGGAAAACTACACCAGCAGAGATCCCGAGGTTCAGTGCAGTATTAAAAAAACCAACAGGAACACTATAACGAACATCAAACTCCTGCAATAGAAGAGGGGAAAAAAAGATTACTAAAGGAAAAAATACTTTAGAAAATGCAAAGAAATGAAATTATTAAATGTACATAACATTATTACAGAAAAAGCATGCTATACATATTACGCTGCCAATGAAAATGCCTCAAGAGCAGCATGTTTTATCACAAATATCAGCACAACCAAAACCATTTTCTCAGCAGGTTATGACCAACTTCTAATAAAATAAAAACAACAACAAACAGCCTTATTCCACTAGATAGGATTGGCTACATAGATTAAATGGCGCCATTGAGTCTTATCCGAATTCATAATTAACCCTCAAGGCACAGCTCTAAAGAGGAAAGTCAGCAATAAATCAAAAGTTAACAATTAGTAAAATAGAATGCCATCACTTAATGCTTCTTAAGAAGTAAATGGTATTAGTGTCTTTTGTTAGTCATAGTTTTAGTATAAATACAGGTCTTGGATCAGCCTATAGAAAGACATTCAACAACAATCTTCAGTTGAATCGAATACTAATTTTCATCAGTTTTCTCTCTCAACCTTTCTTTCCCTAGTTATGTTAACATGGTATCAGATCTAAGGTATAATCCACCTTGAACCTGAACCCCAGTTCAGTCTAAAGAAAATTTACCAAAAAAACATCCATACTTCTTCTTTGGCTTCTTGGAAACCCTAACCCTAATTTCTCTTCTGTTTCACGTATTCTGATAAGCCACAAGGATTCTCTCCTTTTCTCCAGGCCACTGTTCCAACTCGTGTGGTACGAGTTCTTTGCACGTCTGGGGAAGTACGGGACAGTGATATGACTTGGAGACAGAAGAGGACGACTCTGACTGAGAGTCAAGAAACAGAAGCTTTCTGTAAATAAGGGAATTCCCAGAGAGAGGAACAGAGGAGATAGAGATTAGAGAGAAATCAGAAAAAAAACCACCACAGACAAGACTGATCAACATAGAAAGTAAACTGACAGTGAACACCTACAACATCAATTCCCTTTTGCAGCTATCATCAACATCTCCACCATCTCTCACATCATATCTCCCTCAAAAAAAGTCTACCACTTTGAATGATGGCTCCCAACTCTGCAGTGTTGCCTTCATCTTACGACCTGAGCCATCAGCCTTCTCAAAATACTTGACTGCTCTGTGTACCCTCCTCAAAATCACAAATAACTCCTCAGCCTTTGTGCTCCTCTTCTTCTCCATCACCATTTCTGTTTCTTTGTCACTGTCTTCACACTTTCTCTTCTCTGGGTCCACTCTCAAAACATGGTTGTTGAATTCTTGGTTGCGACCCTGGTCTATGCCATTGCAAATTAGTGCACACCTGGATAAAGAGCCACATTTGTTCTCACTACTGAAGATATGCAATAACAGGTTCTTGCTTTTGCTACTGAAGAAATTGGGAAACCATATGCTTCTTTGAATGAGAAGATCGCAACATGTGAATTAGGTTGTACTTCATCTGGTTGTGATGGAAAAGATGATTTTTCAGAAGAGGGTCTGAAAAGGGTGTTTACAATGACAATGGTAAAGAAGAGATGTATTTCTTGAAACATGATATGGGTCCCTCAGTGTGTTGAGGCACCGTTGGAGGCAAGCTGCCATGGGCAAGCAAGACCTGCAGAATTGCTCATGAGCTCTGACTTGTTCAGACCCCATAATGCTATATATGCTATTGCTAACCACATCTTGCAGGGGCTTCGTAGGTGTGGTTGAGACACTCATAAGATACGTGGATGCAAGTGCAGCAGATCAGATGCTTTTACAGTCACTTCAACCTTGGTTTGATTCAATGTGGCGAGTCAAGGATGGATCAGGTGCAATCCATGGTTCTTGAGCTTGTAGCTAAGGGGGAGTAAGGACTTGTTGTCTAGTTCCTTAAAGTTTTAGTTGGTGGTGAAGTTGGTGTTGCTGAAAACAAGGTACAGATGAAGATTCCTATTTGGTGCAGTGTTGTTGAGGAAGTTGTAGATTGAAGGCTAGGGCACAAGTAGAGAAGTTATGTGTTGCTGGACATGAGACCCAGGGAGATGGCAGTGCACTGCCCGCCCAGGTGAGAACAAATGAGGTTTAACCACCCACCCACAGAGATGCTATGGTAATAGAGAGGAAAGGGCTGTCAACAAGGTGGAGCTAACCTCTAGTCTTTGGTGCTTGTTGCCAAAATTCTTATGGGTTGAAGGCTTGAGTTTTGAATTTTTTTTTGTTCCATATTACCTTGCATGTTTTATTGAGTCTGGGTTTAGGGGGAGAGTTAAGAAGTAAATGGTAGTAGTGTCTTTTGTTAGTCATAGTTTTAGTATAAATAGAGGTCTTGGGTCAGCCTATTGAAAGACATTTAACAACAAACTTCAGTTGAATAGGATTCTGGTTTTCCTCACTTTTCTCTCTCAGCCTTTCTTTCCCTAGTTTTGTTAACAATGCTAATTATATAGATGATCAACAACACACCATGTTCTATGATCTACTTTTTTCCAGAAAATCAACATTTTTTAATGTCTCCTTATGAATAGTACTAAATTTTCCAATTTGGAGGGTCTCATAGTTTACCCTACGTATCCAACAGTAGCAGCAAAATGCAATTATTAAGATTTAACTTATGCAATCTTTTATATTTTCTAACATTAATAGGACTGTACGAAATGTAGAATTTGAGTGCATGTTAGCTGAATATGTGCACCATTATGGAGAACAATATGCCAAGTCAACAATTAGAGGTGATGAAACCACCACATGGCAAGCTAAAAGGAAGGAATCCACAGGAACAAGCTACAAGTTACAAAACAAAACTACATAATATATTTGGGAGGGAGTTGGATTTGAGATGCACTATCTGACATGAGTTTTGTAGTAATATAACTAGACAGTACTAAAAATCTTTTTGGGAATGCAGGGGAAACACCACTTCCTCCAACCCCAATGACAGTCTGCCACTGGGACCATATTCTGAATTTTCATACTTGTTGAAGGAAGTTTAACATGAAAATTCAGAATGATTGTATTTGGGAGAAAGTTAGTGTTATACCTATTGAGGAGAAAATAAAAAAAACACAGTTTAGATAATTTGGGTAGGTGCAAAGAATACCACTAGATATTCCAATGAGAAAAGTTGAATAGTAGAGGAAGCCCAAAAGAGACACTTGGAGAGATTCTTAAAAGGAATCTTTTGATAAATAGTATTTCTGAAAATATAGCTTCTGATAAAACTCGATAGCATCGTGTGATCTATTTAACCAACCTATCCCTAGTGGGATAAGGCTTTTTGTGTTATTGTTGTTGGAGAACTTATTAAAAAACTTAAATCTCAGTCTAAAATTTCTACTTTTAAATCCCATTAGTGATTAGTTCATTATAAAATGACTGGTCTGTACCAGTTTGGAAAGTCTAGCCACTCCCAAGATTATGTCAATAAATATTACACAGGTACCACTAAAACAAGAGGTTATTATATTTTGTTCATGACACATACAATTGCATTGCAACTTTCTGAGAATAAAGGAAAATTACATAGCAATTATCAAAAGTCCAAACATCAATTATAACATAAGCTATCTCATGAGTTGTGCTTGGAGAAAAGTGAGAAAAAAAAATAGAAAATGTTAAAGCAAACAGAAAGAGGAAAGTAAAGGGACTTTCTGCATGAGTACAACTGATATATAGGACAAGAAAAGAATTTGTAATCACACCTGGCGCAGAAACCGCAAGCTTCGGTGATCTGGCCACAGACCACCAATTTGAGTGGTAGAAAGAAAAGCATATCCTTTTGTGGGCCTAACTGGTGAGTTCCTCCTGTCAATCTTAAATGTATACTTCAAAGACGAAAGTAAATGATGCCCAAGCTGCCTTCTTATGGACACGGATGACATTTGTGATGGATCTGTCAAGGTACGCCATCCAAGACTGTATACTAGGTCATGGTACTTTGATGAGAGTAAGCCAAGAGACATGCCCAACGATCGCTCTTTGTATGAAGAAAACTCTTGCAAGTCTTGGGAAAGTAGGGAAACTCGTGCCACAATAGGGGTTAACAACCCTTTCAATCGGGGTGCAAACAGCCCAACACTCACCTCTGACGTTTGATTGGGACCATATGCTAGAGAACCATCCCACAGATCACCATAACCTAATAAGTTTTTGTACTTCAGAGCACCTTCGATAGTCCAAGCACTAGTCTACAATGGCATCACAAAAGTTTCCAAACAAAAGAAAATGCAAAAGACATTAGATTCACTTCCTCATGCATTAATGGGTAACTAGAAATCTAAACACCAAAGACAAAATATCAGTTAATCAATACACATATTTCAATAAAAACAAATCATACACAAAAATGATTAAGTTTGACCTATGATTCATCTCATGAAAAGATTATAGCTGAAAACAAGCATAGTCAAAAGCAAATACGCATACACTACCAGGTTTTTGTATGTAAACAATACACCACAGGTGACCAATCAAATGTGTCCTAACCTTATAGTTTTGAGAATCCTGTATCACCAATAAATAATATGGCATTTACACTGTGTCTGTGTCTATCTTCTTCTTTTCTTTATTTTATATGGACAAATTTTATTAAATGATCCCTAGAAGTGTGGCCCATGTATCAGAAGAAGCAATGGAGCAGTTTGAAATAGGAAAATCATCCCTGAAGGATGTAAGACCCATGATGGCTTTGCTCATGGAAATGAAAATCAAAATGGAGTTCCAAATAAATAAAGAATTTGAATTCTTCCTAATCTTTATTATGGAGTATACACCTTGAAATATTTTTCCAAACCAAATAGTCCGCAACAGGAAAAATTGCAAACATCCCTAATTATAATACTAATAGCCAAAAAGACAATTAAAAGATTTTTTTGGTAATATATTAATTTGCAGTGTTGTCACCGTTGTCCAATAGCTCTCATAGCCATCAAGTACAGAAGTCAGAAATTATAATAACCCCTTATTCCTCTCAATTCTGGGGAAGCGGGTAGTAAATGCCTCCATGGAAAATAGTTAAACTTCATAATGACAGCTGACATTCACCACATAGTAGCAAGAGGAGTTGGTGCTTTCACAACAATTCAAACATAATGTTACAGAAGCCTAACTTGCGGAAGAAACAGATGAAGATAAAAGGGCATCTATGCCCGGTGAGACTTAAACAATTCCCCCATCTACCAAACCAACAGGAAGCAAAATTTTTACTTCACACAAAAATTAGAAATAAAAGCTTCCCAGTCCAAGGATGACAAGCTGAGACCAATCCCAAGTATCTGATCGCCTACCACACCCCCTAAATGCAACCAATTATAACCTCTTAAACCATAATAACTATCTCAAAGGACCAGAAAATGTGAGATTAGGATTTGCACTACCTTAAAACCCACCATAAGCACATAGAATGGCAAGCTAAAATCTTACAACCTCAGACCTATGGAGAAAAGTATAAGCTTGATATAAATTACAAACAACACAAACCAATATTTGTTTTTAATTCCAAGTCAGGTTTGCTATTTGTTGTTTAACACCTCCATGAGTCTAGAAATATCTAGCACAGAACAAGTTATTCTTTTATAGACATAAATCAGCAATGCAAACAAACTACCAAAAGTTCCAATATTGATCATATGCTATTTCGTTCATGATTAAAAGTCCTCAACATTACAGATTATTGTACAGCGCCACAAATTGAACTAACATATCTCACTTTAGGCGAATCTAGTGCGTAAAAAACGTTAATATGTGAAAATAATGCAGATCTTCCTTTCTAATGACTTCTCAGCACATAAACAGCTTATTACGCCCGTCTCCAACAACCCATAAAACTGCAAATTCCAAACCACAGCCCCGAATATTATACTATAACCTTTATGAAAAATTTAAAGAAAATGATTGTACCGAGGGTTTAGTATAAACGCCGCATTCACCGGTAAGATTGCTATTGGTCTCTGAAACCTCAATGATGACGTTAGCAGTTCCAGGCAACTCTGGCGGTCCCGCCTCCAGCGTAACGTTACCGGAATCAAAAATTCCCAGCCTCTGAAGCTTCGCGAGGGCAATGTTCGACGCTTGTATCAACTCTTGCACACTCGTAGCGTCCTTTATTCCCTGCAGCTCGGCCTCAATCACCCAATCCTTAGTCTTCGTGTTCCCCTTGACCAGCACGTCATGGACTCGGATAGGAACTTTCTCCGACGACATTCGCCGGGAGAGGGCACTAACCTTGAATTGCTGCTCCCGCATTTGAGACTCTGGGGATTGGGGTTTTGGATGGTTCGGTTCCTCCGAGTCGTCGTCATTATCTTCTTCGTCGTCCTCGACCTCGTCGTAGTCGTCTTCTTCAGCGTCGCCATTGGAGGACTCTTGGCTCTCCTGGCCAGTGATAGGGTTTGGGGGGAATGGGGCTTGGTTTTCTTCTTCCGAGTTTGCCATCAGAAATGATCAGAGGAAGTTTGTTGAGAGAGACGTCGAGGGACAGTAAGAGGGAGTCAGCGAGACAGGAGCTGCGCAGGGCGAAGACGGCGATGGAGTAGTAGATGGCTGTTGTTGAGTAACAAAACAGCAAGAACCTTTTTTTTTTTTTTTGGCAACGCAACTCTGAATTCAAAGACAAAACAAATAAACTGCTTATTTAAAGATGTAGTTTTGTTAATTTTAGTCTCTAATTAATTTTTTAATTTCATCAGTTTATTTTTCAAAAACAGAAATTAGCTCTAATTTAATTCTTAAATCTCATTTTCTAAACCTAATTTTAAATTTTAAATCTTAAAATTATAAAAATACTAATTTCTAAATCATAAATCTTAAATCATAATTTTAAAATTTTAAAATTTTAAATTTTATACATTAAGTTTCAAAACCTTAAATTTAAAATATTAAATTATAAATCTTAAAACTTAAATACTAAAAATATAAACTTTTAAGTAATAAATCCTAACCCTTAAATCTTAAAATTTTAAATCTCAAAGTTGGAGTTTAGGTATTTGTTTATGATTTAAGTTTTGTTTAGAGTTATGGTTTAGGTTTAAAATTTTAGGGTATAATATTTTATAATTTAAATATTTAAGATTTTAAAATTTAAGGTATATATATAGGAATTATAGTTTAAGAAATTAAAATTTAAAAATTTAGAATTTATAAGGGATTAAATTAAAGATAATTTTTTATATTTAGAGAACTAATTAATGGAATTGAATCAATGAGAGACTAAATTATATATGATCTGATCTTTGAAAGATCATTTTATATATTTTATCTATTTTTTGATAACTAATTGATTGAATTAAATATGTGAGAAGTTAAAATAAATATGTGATTGAATTAAACATTAAAAATGTAAACTTTTAAGTCATAAATCCTAACCTTAAATCTTAAAATTTTAAAATCCTAAATCTCAAAATTAGAGTTTAGATACTTGTTTATGATTTAAGTTTTGTTCAGAGTTATGGTTTAAGTTTAAAATTTTAGGGTATAAGGTTTTATGATTTTAATATTTAAGATTTTAAAATTCAAGAGACTATTTTGTACATTTTATCAAAATTAAAAGTAAATGTTGTCTTGTTAACCTATTCCATTTTTCTATCTTATCTTAAAATATTCTTATTATAAGAACATGTACTTTTTATAAGGAGTATGACTCAATATAAGAAATAAAGATAAAATAAAGAGAATAAAAAATTAGGGCTTGGCAAGATCCCACCCAACCCAAATAAAATCAGTTCAAATAAAAAAAAAATAACACATTTAGTTTAGGCTAGCTTAGTCCAAAGAATTTTTGCTTAAAATTTTTGGCTTCATACAGGTTCACTAGTTAAGTTCAATTTTGGATTCCTAAACCAGCGAAAACCTATATGAACTTGATGTTATTCTTTTTTCCTTTTATTTATACTTAAATGACATAATCCGTTGCTAACTTTACTTGCCATTGATCAAAGTCTTCAACTTTTAGTTTCTAAAAGGCTCTATGCCTCTCTAGACTCTGGCTCAGTCTTTTCTAAGACAAGTTGCCTCTTAACTTTCCTCTCTTGCTCTCTTCTTTGACTCTCTTGGCCTTTCGTCTCTTGCTTTGCAACTTGCTAGCTCAGTTTGGCCTCATTCGCGCTCTCTGGACTCTGGCTTAGTCTTAGTCTCACCTTTCTCATTCTTATCTTTGACTCTCCCCTCTCGTCTTTGACTCTCAAGTTTGTTTCTTGTGCGAAATCGTTGGTGTGGGTTCATGAGTTGCAAAGGTTTGGCTCTGAATCTGTATTCTACTCATCTATCTTTTTGGCTATGAATCTTTCTTTTTGATTACATTGGGGATTAAACCGAGGGTCAAGGACGAGTGGGGAGGTTCAATGCCTTGTGCCAACCTGAGTTGGTGGCTGTGATTCTCTTTGACTTCTCTTTAGTTGTGACTATGAGTCTTAACTCTCATCTGTCTTTATTCTGTTTTATTCATCTCCAGTTAACAATTCTAACTTAACTATCGTAACCCAAACCATTTCAACTCAAGAATCTCGATTGATGGCTTAACTTGACTGGAATTGCCCCTTCCAAAATGCCCCTTGGCTTTGATCAATTTCACAAAAAATTTTCCCAAATTGACCATTCCCACTCGATGCACACCCCTTAAAAAATATTATAGTATTTTTTATAAGATAATATCAAAATAAGAGAAAAATATTAGAAAAGATAGGATAACAATTCCTAAGTACAAAACCCAAAAAGAAAAAAGAAATTGATTTCTCCCTTATTCTTATTTGATTTATTGTAATTAAGATAAAGCTATATGATTGATAGATAAATCATTTGAATTATTGATTAGAAAAAAGAACTTTGATATAGTATAATCTTAATTTGTCTACACCATAAAGATCTTCCTTTACACTGTGCTTTCCCTCAATTAAACAACTCTAAAAGAAAAATTATAGCTGGGAGATGTGGCTGTAGATTTTGGTAAACCTCAAAGAGAAGTATTTGCACAAATTTCAAATTAATGAAATTTATGATAGAGTCCTGATTGCACAATCTCGAGTTTGCTCAAATTTACACAAACTCATGATGTGTCATCACATAGACTGTGGTTGCATTACGTAGACTGTATGGTGCGGAATATAAAACCAAATATTTGGCCCTCATTTATTTCTTTTTCTATGTGGAGCATTGAATTTATGAGTTTAGAGTTTGAGTTAGCATTAGTAAGTTTAAGTTTGCTCTACCCACAATTTGATTTCCGATACAACAACACGCAACAACTATCTTATACAATAACTCATATCAATGTGTATTCAATGGGCGTGTGTAAACCATTCAACCCAATTCGATTCAGATTGATATGAAGAAATTTGAATTTAATTTGTGACTTATATATTTATATTTTGATTAATAATAAATTATTTTTATTAAACCTGACTATAACTTGTACTGACTAATAAAAAAATAAACTTTGATTGACCAATCTTGACACATATTTTCTATTGAATTTAGGTCAAAAATTTCAAACTCAATTTTTTTAAACTTGACTTGTGCACATTCCTAATATTCAAATTGTGTATGGGATATTGTTCATATAAATGGGTTTGTAGAAAAGTATCCAAATGTGGCAATTCTTAAGGTGTATGGGCTGACTGAAATAGCAGGGATGGTGACCTATGGGTTTCCAGATTGATATATTTTTGTGACTTTGTGGCGTGCCAAACAACTAAGTTCGCTCTGGAGTTAGGTTTCAAAGATCAGTTGAGAGTAGCACCCTCCTCCACAAAATTAGCTCCCACCAAGTTCAGTTCTCTTTCAAGTTATGCGTCTCTGCATCAAAAAGTTAATATGGTCTTCCCTCAATGGTTGGGGCTGAGCCCGCGCGTTAGCAGGGAAAAGAAACCCTTTTGGAACCTATAGGTCATCAAATATATCACTCTGGAAATCAGAGATCACTTGCCACCACTTCTTTACCATGCAACAAGCTTGTCCAAGCCCAAGAGACATTTCCAATTAGCAGAGGCTTTCATAAAGAAGGAGTAAGGAAAGAATCTCCTTTTCAAGATTTTAACAAAAAGTGAATAATCGTCTTGGATCAACTGCCAACAATTTTTTGCTAATATGACAAGATTGAAACATTTCAGGTCCACGAACCCATCCCACTCTCATTCTTCTTTCTACGAAAAAAAAATTGAGAAAATAAAAAAAATTAAGTAAGTATTTAATAAAATTTAATTTATAAAAATAATAAAATTATTAAAAATAACAAAGATTTAGCAAAGTTTATTTTTAACCACTTATCTAGTCAAAACCCATCGATATATTTAGCACAAAATCGAATTGTCTACAGTTTTTGCTCTGTGATGTTAAAGGTAGAAAAGAAAAAATTTAAAGAGTTTGAGAATAAGTGAGAGAAAATATTTGAGATCACATTAAAAATGAATTAAAGTTATAAATTGCATGGAATACTAAATATAAGGGAATTGGATCCTCGAGAGCATGATAAGAAATACATACATTATTAAAGGATAAAAAAATAGTAAAAGAAAGTGAAATTTATTAACTAAATTATAAAAAAATTACTAAAAAAATTAAAAAAATCCGAATCCGAAATACAAGGATCATCCAATTCAACCCACACCTTCTCGACTTCACTCCATTCCATTTTAGAAAAAAGCATTTATCTTTTAAAATAAGTTCTATTCAAAGTTAAGAGTGGATTTGGTAACTTTTTATATGAAAATTATAGTATGCAGTAAAAGAAAGATAGAAATAGAATTAAAAGAAAAAATACCTATAAATTTAAATATAAAAAAAAGAGAGAAATTTATCAAAATTAAAAGGTAATTAATCTAAATTCTTCAAAATCTAAATTAATTGAGCTCAATTATTTCAAAATAGAAAGAGTCTATCTAAAAAAACTACTTACATTCATATGAAAATTGTAATATGATTAATATATTAGAAGTAATTCTACCTTATTATTAATAACGAAGAGATTCATGGTTTAGGTCATATTATTTAAAAATTAAACAATTGAATCAGTACAATTAATTAACACATTACATGATAAATATTTTAAAAAATTTAGTTAATATGATTTAAAATGAAAATAAGTTTATCTTACCACAAAAATGAAAATACACTTTACATCTTTGAAAATTCTTCCTAATTGAGTGTTTGATAAAATTAGTATTTTTATTAAATTTAATTTTAACAAAACTATGACATCTTGTGTGTTACTTACTTATGTGTTAAATGAATCAACTTTTTATCGTTTGTCATTCTATCTGAAAAATCAATCCATAACCAAAATTATTATCATTTTATCATTTACAAATCTGTCACATTAATTAATTCATTTAATAAATAAGTAAATAATGGATAAAGAGAGATAGTTCAAATCAAATATATAAGTAATTCATATGAAAAATTTAATTAAAAATTTTATATTTTTTAACAACTTAAAATATATTTTAACCCATATTTTGCCCTCAATAACTCATAATTTAATACGCGCTCCTTGCCGCTCGGGACCGCCATATTTCAAACCAAATCAGGTGAGGTGTGAGCGACACCATCACCACGACGGCGACAGCCAACGCCGCCTCTGATTCTAAATGGCCAACGAGGAACTCTTGTCTTCCTTAATCTCAGACAACAAGACCTACACTGGCAAAGACCCTCTTCTTCCTTGGCTCAGGTAAGCCTATATTTTCTCTCCGTCTCTTAGTTCAGATTCGTATACTCAGTTTTTTGAAGTGAGTGCGATTGCAGAGGGATTCGAAAGATGAAGGATACTCTACCTCCTGTCACCCTTACCGAGAAGCTACCCAGGTTCTTGCAGAAATGCGCGCAGACGTTCGAGTCTGATCGACGCTATAGAAACGACATGCGGTATCTTCGGGTTTGGTTGCAGTTGGTAACTGAAACACCCTTTTCTCAATTTTTGAATTAGCAGATGTTGAATAGTTTTCTTAGTCCATGCTTGGTTGCCGAGAAATGAAATGGGGTTGTGGTAAATGATGTTAAAATTTTAGATCTTTGAAATCTTATGTTAATTTTAGGAAGTGAACAAGTTATTGTTGCTTTTGGTTAAAGTTTTTGGTTTGAGAGATTGAAGCAAAGGGGGGATGAAGTGGTTAAATGATTTTCCCCTCTAATTTGTAGATGGATTTTGTTGATGATCCAAGAGTACTTTTGAGAACGATGGAGGTTAATCATATTGGGACCAAACGTTGTCAATTCTACCAGGCATATGCCCTTTACTATGAGAAGATCAAGAGATATGATGAGGCTGAGAAAATGTACCATCTGGGAGCGAAGAAGTAAGCTTTTTGGAATAGTTATAACTTTTTTTTTTTTTTTCATTGAAAACGAAAGGGAAGGGAACGAAAGAAAATGGAGGGTTAAGTGATGATTCTCCTCGTTTGGATATTTAAAATAAGGGGAGGAAAATGGAAAATTAATGGGTTTTCTCTCAAAATCCCCCAGTTTTGGGAGAACAAAAAAATGTGAAGCAAGGAGAGTTGGGGGAATTTCGAAATCTTTCATTCTCCTCTCCTCTCTTACCTAAAAACCTCTCCAATGAGGAGTTTTATAATTTTGTAATTTCCTTCCGTCCTCTTTCCCTCCAAAATCTTGCATGCAATGAACCCTTCAAGTTCAAAACAACTATGAAAAATTAACCAGTAGTCACCTTTTCTGTTCAAAATTGGTTCACATTATAATGACACAATATATTGACTCACATACATTATTAATGTTTGTTTTCAGTGACATGGAGGTTAATTAATTAAATTCCCAATAGATGAAGGCCCATAATTTAAAATTAGTGCATAAATTTTCTTCATAGAATTCCGTTACTTTTTCTTTTTTTTTTTTGGGGTGAGGTTCTTCATAGAATTCTGTTTAACTTTCAATGGTCATGTTCATCTTTCCTCTACTGTTGAGCAGCCTTGCGGAACCCGTCGATGAGTTGCAGAAATCATATGAACAATTCTTTCGTCGCATGGAAAGAAAGAAAAACAAGAGAATGCAGGTAGTTCTTTCTTCCTTTATTCTTTCAGCTGTGCTGTTTTGTCATTGTTTGTAGTTGTTATATGGCCCAGCTTGTATTTATATTTGTTATTAAAGCTTAATTAACTAATTATGAGATGGATCTCTTTCCGCAGCAGGAGGGGAGACCTGCCAGGAGGCCTCTTTCTGCAAAGGACATTCTTCCTCATGGCAGCAAGACTGAGGGAAACATTGAAGGATCCCAAATAATGAATTCTGTAACTAAAGGGCAAGATAGTGATGGACATGTAGAGACCAAAAGGGGTGACTGCAAGGGACTTTGCCGTGATGACAGAGTTGTTGTCAAGTTTATTGACACTGCGATTGTTGGGAAGTCTGAAGCCGAAGATGCCTGCCATCATGGACTGGTGGATCCAACGATAAATTTGAAGGAGGCAATGAATGCCATTAATAGCATGTTTCGTGAGCCATTAGAGGCTGTCCCGATGCCCAGGAAATCACGGAGAAACCGATCTAAGGAAGATCATAATACACAAAAGGGATTTGAGGTTTTTGTTGATGAAAATTTGGATAATGGAATTATACAATCCAGTTCATCTGTGCAGCACAGAACTGGTACAGACCAAGAACCTCTTCAAATATATATGGATGATGAAGGACATAGTGAGACTAATGAAGCAAATAATGAGAAAGATAGAAATTTGGCTGATGATTTTACTTCCTCCCATCTAACAGCCTTTGATTTTCCCCGTCCAAAAGATTTGCCTTCTGAAAATTCTTGTGATACGGATGCAGAAAGCTCCCGTAATTTGAAGTTCAGAGAGGATACTGTCGTTTGCCGATTTGTTGGCTCCACTATTTTGGATGAGCCAGAGGTGGAAAACGTTTGCCACCATGGTTTAGTAGATCCCACAATCAACATGAAGGAAGCTATGGATGACATAAATAACATGTTTGGGAAGCCAATAGATTTTGTAAGGAGCAAAAGATCAAGGAGGCAGAAGAAAGCACCTGAGAACATTAGCCGAACGCAGTTTAGTGGATTTTCAATACTTGCTGATGATGACCTGGGACAGCAACAAGGCCCACAGCCACCTAAATTGCCAGAAAAGTCAACAGAATCTGATTTATTTGAGCCAACTCTTCTCACAAAGGAAGCCATGGACGACATAAACAAGATGTTCAATATGCCATTGAATTTTTAGAAACACAAGTGATTTGTTTGTCATTTGTAACAATAAAAAAATTGTGATGGGAATTTGCATTTGTATTTCATTGGGTACTCAACTGTGGGTTTTCTGTTCTGTGAGAGGTTTTGTTCTCTCCAACAATTTTCCTGTGTTATGCAATATGTTGTGCTAAAGGAACTGAAAGGACAGAGAACCGAAAAGAACCGTAGAATTTGATCAACTACCTGCATTAACATTGCAATTCAGTTTATTACAGAAATATACCATAAATGCAACGATATCAGGTTGTGAACAGTTATATTAAAACAATTAAAAGCAAGAGCACAAAACTTACAACCAAAATGAATCTCAATTATTGATCAAGGGAACGTTCTTTGTAACATTAGCGGTGAGTAGTATGTGAGCAATCAGAGGGACAGAAAGTTAAGGGGCCAGCAGCGTAGATGACGGCCTCGTCTCTGCTTCCATGCAATTTCTTGTTCTCATAACGGAGTGGAGCGCCATTTAGACCATAATTGACATTGAAGAGAAGGCTCCAACTTTCAAGAGGAGACCAAACAGGCTTTACATGGCAAGAGTGGAGGGGATGATCTAGAAGGTGATGCTGCATCTTGAATCCTTCTAGAGGTGCACATAGGTAGCCATACTTGTCTGTCTCAAAGACCTTAGAGTAGGTAATGTGACCAGGTTCCTAAGTGATCACAGATCTGGCAGTAGACTGTGGATTCCACCACCACCTCTATTTTCTTTTCTGTTCTTGTGGTATCTTTAGCAGCTTCTGGATAAGAGAAGGGTACAAAGAGAAGCAGGAGAGAAGGAATAGTAAGGTGCATGCTTGCCACTTCTCAGAACAATTCTGTTATTCTTGTACTTTTATTTTATCATTAAATTATAAACCTTAAAATTCACATTTATTAGAAGTAAGCTTTTTGTAAAATTTTTTATATGAGTAATGAGAACTTACCAATTGCAGGCACGCATATAGGTTCTCAACTTCTTACTGGAAAAGGGGACTTGATGATTATGCAAATTAACGTGCCCCACTAAGCTACTACAAGCTTTTATTGTTAGTATTTTGGAAAATTTGAATGGACAAAGAATGAGTGTATAAGGTGTATATAATATTCTATTAAAATGATAATAATATATTATGCATATTTTATGTAATGATCTTTTTAAAATATTAAAAAAATTATAATATAAAAATTGAACTCCAAAAAAAAGATAACAAAACTGAATTTAACTACTTAAACCAAACTCCATTTATGTAGTGATTTTAGTATAAATAGCAGCACTCCTACGCGAAACCCATTTTCTGTCTTCACTCATGAAGTGTAAAACACTTCTAATAACGGATAAATATGGGGACGTTACTACGTAAAAAACGAACCTGTTCCTATTTTGAAATCCATGCAAAAATGTTAATCCTTCAGTAAATTTATTTTTTTAATTCATTATCATGTATTATTCTCTATATAAAAAAAAAGAAAAAGATAATTTATCCTTTACACAGTTTGAATAATCGGTTTAAGTATTCTTATAAGGGATGATAAAAGTTTCAGGAATTTTTTAAGAAAAATTTCACAGAAGTAATGTGTGATATTAAATATGTTAAATTTTATAATCTAAACTATATAATTTAATAAATTTTAAAATTTTTAATTAAAATATTTATAATTTTAATTTTACAAAAATAGAGGACAGATCAAGATGTTTGAAATGCCCCATTGACATGTCCAAATACACACATACACTAAAATATGTAATCATGAGTAGTTTTATATTATTAGTGGGGGCAAAATAAAGGAAAAGAGCATCAATATACGAATATATTTATTTTCTATATATTTTTTATTTTTTATTTTTTAAACTTTTTTTACATATAGATAATGTGTGCTGCACATATATTTCACTTTTTTGGAAGACAATGCTACCGGAAAATCCCGCAGGCAGTCCAAATGGAGAGGTAACTAATTGTATGAAAAATCCATTCCCTTTCCAAGAAATGACACCATATAAAGTCACAGATTATTGTTATTTATATAAAAGATTAATGTAAAAAGTGCACATCATATATTATTTAATTTATTAAAATTTTTAATTTAAATTATAAAATTTAATTAATAAATTAATAATAATATCTTATGCACATTTTACCTGCGCATTTAACTTTTTCTATTTCAAATGATAGTCATATTGCGAAGGTAAAGATTTGCCGTTCATTAAATTTGAGTTTTGTTATATTTATATTGTTAAAACTATATATTGAATTACATATAATAAGAAATAAATAAATTTTATTAATAATTTTATAATTTTATTTAAATTTAAAAATAAATATGATATATTCTATAAAATAATATAAAAATATATATATTATTTTTAACACAAATATATCATTTCTCTTAAATTTGGCGGGTTGTGGCTTGGCAATTGGGACTACGGACCCATCTTGCTGGAAAACCCACTTGATACTTCATTGATAGATTGTACCCCTTTCAATCATTAAAAACTCAAGCTAACCCCACCGCACCGCTGCCCTTACCCTCCATTTTACGGGTTTTATTATGTTTATATTTTTTAATTACCCTTTATATATGTTCCTATTTTTTATAACATAGTTTTCCACATGCAAATAAGAGACCCTCATCCTCATACTTGTTAACAGTTCTGATCCACGAACGTGAGCACGACCCTGTCTATGATTATCGTAGGTGACTAATCTTACAATCACAAGTACCAAAAAAACTGGCAGTGATATGACTGTCTGTTTCTTAAATCAATGGCTTTCTTTGTGTTATATAAGTATTATAAAAGTAGGAACCGTTCGTTTAGCACGTTGAGGAAAGAATAGAGGTAGGCAGGATTACCAGATCCTCACAGATACAGAATTTTTTACTTAAGTGAAAAAATGAGAAAAAAATTGGCAAAAAAAAATGTGAAAAAAAGTAAAACTTAAACATTAAATTATAAAAAAATAAAAAATTATTAAAATAAAAAAAAATAAAAAGATCCAAATCTAATTGCCACAAACATAATAGTAAAGTGAATCATTAGATTTTTAAATTTTTTAAATTATATGAAATTGAATAAATTTAATAATTTAAAATTTTTTCTTTTACAAAATAAATTTACGCAAAATTTTGTGAGTTTATGCTATGATATATCACTACTCTTAATAATTCAAGTTTTTTAAGTGTACAGTAAGATTTACACATGAGACTATCAAATTGTCATAAATATAACAACTACGGTGTTTGTGTGATTAGCTTTCTAAAATGGTGGACTTATTCAATTTTTGTTAAAGAGAGAAACCAAAGCTTGGAATGGCAATGAGGCTAGGTAGGGAATGGTATCCTGCTCCTCAATTCTCAAGGAAAAGTTTTCTTTCATTCCCACCTTGAACCTCAAAAGAGAAAAAATGTTTTTCTGTGTCCAATCCCCATTAAAAATGAGTGCCTACGAAGACTTAAAATTTTAAAATTTCTTAAATAAAAATCTTATAATATAAATAATTTATTATTATTTATTTATTATTAATTATATATAATTATTAATTTATCTCTGTTTAAATTTATCTAAATAATAAAATGAGAATATTTTAATATGTTTACAATTTCAAGGATCCCACAAGGTAGGGACCATGGTCCTTAGCCCCGTTCTCAAAATCTTAATGAGAAAATTTTTTATCCTCATCCCCACCCCATGGATCCCTAGCCGAAGTCGGAGAATCTTCACAGATTTTCATTCAACCGAAAACAATTATCATCCGTAATTAAATTTAATTTAATTTGATTCAATTGGTTTTTGTGTTAAAAATTTAATATTTCACTGTAAGCAAGGTGTCATGATAATGTTTATCTTTTAATTGAAAATTTTTTAAGATAAGTGCCATGAGCTCTAGAAAAAATTATTATCCTAAAAAGAGTATGTTTAACACAACAAATACAACCACTGCAATTATTTTAGCAAGTTCACATCTACTTGCAACAGCCTATGAGCCTTCCAAGCTAGCATTTACTTCTCATTATCAATTTATCATCACTATACCAACATAAACAGCTAGCTAGACACAAACAGAATCATATATCAATGTCACCAAAACCAAACAAAAATTTCAAGAAAAAGTTGAAAAGAACATAAATAGCTTCAACTTCATTTTTATGAATTTTTTTGGGGGAAAGGGCTGGGGCTTGGCAAGAGAGATGTTGACTCGTGGTTTGGTGCGTAATTGCAGAATTGGTAAGTACCAAAAAGTCAGTTTTGCTTGGATTCTGAGAACAATTGTAGAAACAATTACCTATTTCATAAGTAGCACCCAGACATTACATACAACCCTTTTGCTAAAGGACAGTTTATCCTATATTTTGTACTACTGGATCCAAGATTGACAGCAGCTGCAAAATTAGGAGATATTGCTGCACTCAGTGCACTACTAGAACAATCGACAGGATCCCCTGATATTGGACAGAGTTGCTCTATCATCCCTTGCACAACTCCTTTGCATATTGCTACAATACCAGAACTTGACACTACGAGGGAGTTACGCACCCACAAGGGGATAGCGTCAGCTAGTTTTGTACCTTGCTCAAATTTTTGTCAATACCAGAACCTGACACTCGTCACACTATAATAGCTTCTACATCTTCGGATCCTAGTTTGGCATTCTACTGCCTTCATCCTCATGAACGGATACTGACTATATCTGTGGTATTCCCATAATAACTCCGATATGCCTATGCAGCTCTGCATGTCTTTATAAATAGTGTCATTTTAGTGTCTGATAACTAAGAAAATTTAAGCTTGTTATGTTAGCTTAATATTAGAACAGTAACTCTTCTTAAGTACCTTGCATGTGAATATAATTAGTTGTTTGGCAGGTACTGGAGTTATTAGGATTACAAGGCAAAATAGACAAAGACAACATAGAGGTTTTCTCAAGGGAACAGTTTGAGGATGGGACTAATGTCACACCTCAAGCTAAAACTCAGAATGGCAATTCAAACACCACACAACCTCAACCGTCTATAGAAGAAAACTTCAACAGCATATGAGAGGATGTAGCAACAGTCACTTACCAAGCTAGGCTTTCCCCTCCTCAAAAATTTGGAAGGAAGACATGAAACTAAATTCCAAGTGCATTTTCCACCGAAGTAATTTTTTTTTTTTTTGGGTGATAACTGAAGTAATTCATCAGATACTAGTCCAGATAAAACATACTACTTCTTTATGTGTTTCAAGTTTCAACACAGCTGGATTTTTTGCCTAGGCCTTCCTCATTTTCTTTCTCAGAAACAAATCCTATACGCAAGTCAGAAACTAAACGTAAACCCGAAACCAAGTTCAGATGAAATCCAGCTACAGAAATAATCCCAGTTTGGGCAACGAAACTCAACATAGAAAAAGAATGCACAATCATATCATTCAAGTTAATATCTAATAAAGTAAAATTAGAAAACATTACCAATATCAAATACGAGAGTCATACAAATTCATCTTAAGCTGGATTGCAGAACGAAAACTTGAAAAAAATCTGATTAGTAGATTCTAGTTTCAGAGCAATACATCAATGATCAGCGGAAATAGATTTCCACTGTATCAATGAATTAGCAAGAGCTTAAGTTGGCAACAAGTCTTGTTGTCTCACAGAACTTACAGTTTGGGCTTCCACAGGTTCATATGCTTAAGAAGGAATATTACCATAACCAAAGCTTGAGAGGGACGAGGAAGATAGAAAGCATAATACAAGAGAGATGAGTGGGGTCACTGAGTACGAACAGAAACTTTGGTAGTCTGGTGACTGCGTCGAAGGACGAAGAGAAAGAGGTGTGGTAAGGCAACTCAGGGTAGAGGCTAAAACTGCGCATAACGTAAGAGTACTTGGGCGGTTGGGTTTGGCTCAACCTGTTTTTTTTCTTTTTTTTTTCAACAACCAAGAACTGAATATCAGTTCTCATATATTAAAAACTGAACAAAATCGATTTCTTTAAGTTTTAGATGGTTTTTAATCAATTTGATGTGGATTGGTACAGTTCTATAGGTTTAGGTTAGTTTTAAACACTTCTATTGGCAATGGAATAAATAATTAATTATTGATTTTTAATTTTTATAATTTAATTTATACGACTTAAATTAAATTTAGTAATTCAAATTTTTTAAATAAAAATTTAATAAAATTTAATTTACAAAAATAACTAAAGTTTCAAGAAAAATTGCACATTTAGAAGGAGAAAGAAAAGTGAGGAAGAGAAGTCGTAATTGGGAATAGAATTTAATATATTGATTCACCAAAGAAACTGACGAAGTAATTCCAAACTGATATATGAAAGCCATTTTGTTGGTGTAATGCCGTGAACGTTAATAAAAGAAAGCAGATTTTTTTGATCTCCTTATATACATGTAAATACCACTCTCCTAAAATAGATACAAGAAGTATCAATTCAAGCTACAGGTGAGAGTACCATTTGGGCCTTCACACCAATGAAAAAGGATTAGAATTTTCAAACTCCATACTTACAGCCTGAACTAGCTGATTCAGCTTCCATCTGCAGAACAAATCTCAAGCTCTGCCCACCAAAGTGGAGAAAGCTTTGGAACCGCTGCTTCGGGTGTTATTTTTGTTATCTCTCTCAATCTCACACTGACATCTTTCAAATTTGGTCTTTGCTTTGGGTCAGGGTGGACACAAGACTCAATCAATCCAGCAAGTTGTTCTAGCTGCTCTTCTTGAAAGGATTCTAGGGTTGGATCCACCATTTCTTTGAGGGGCCGGTCCCTTTGAAGATAGTCAGATGCCCAGTTTTCCAGGGAGCCATCATTGTCCACGGAATAAGGGAGCCGACCCGTGATCATTTCAAATAATATAACCCCAAAGTTATAAACATTACTTTCTGGACTTGATGATGGCACATCAATGTATTTTCTGGCCCCAGCTTTCATCTCAGCTGAAACTACTTCATTCCAGAAACTCAAATCTGATATTTTGGCAGCGTAGTCCTCAGTCAGATAAACAGATGAAGAATTCAGGTTGCTAAGGGCTATAGGTGGGTCCAACTGATGAATATGCTGGAGGCCGTACGCCATGCCCATTGCAACTCTAAGTCTCGTTCCCCAATCCAGGTGCTCAGCCTCTTTTACTATAATTTCCAACAAGATGAGAATACATTAGCCATTTTCCAACTTAACACCAAAAAGATGATGGAAAAAAAAGCATATTCTTAAAAGCAGCTATTCTAGTGCCAGAAAGATAAAAAGAAACATCAAGTAAGAGAGAGAGCGTATAACCATCAAACATATTGTCACCTCAATTTCTCTCACAAATATAACTCATCCAATTTAAGAGCTACTGTTCCAGGAAGCTATTATATTCGATTACACCATACCAGTAATTCCCCTGATCACTCATTTTAAAATGAGACATTCTGAGCACCCGAAGAATGGTCAATTACATTTACAGGTTTCTTGATCATTTACATATCCTAATACTCGTAAACTGTTGTGATCTCTTAACCTAACCTGGTCAATGGACATAAGCATTTTCATTATATACGCTTAATTAATGCCCCAACGGGTGGCCAGACCCAAAAATATCATTGTTTATGTATGAAGTATGAACAGTGTCCCAAAGTTTTCCATTCTGAAAAATTCAGAAGTTATGCTACGACAATACTTAAACTGATGGCAATTTGGTCCTAAACAGTGTTATATTAAATAACAAACTCATTACATGTATGCTCATAAACCCTGCGGCCCCTGCCTTACCCCCACAAAAAAAAAAAAAAGAGCAGAGGAGAAAACAGGAAACGGAAGAATTCAATAAATTGCCAAAATTTGAAATAAATGTTGGAAAATGGAAACTAAGAGTAACTTAGTTAAGCTCTTATTTTATAATTATAACTCTCAAGCTTCACAAGGATTATGCCCTATAAAGGTAGCCTAGTGGTCACTTTGCCAAAATCACATTGGACTTTACTCTTTAGATCTCAAACTCCTCTTGTAGTAACAACCTAGTAATGTCAACAATGAGCTATATGGCAGCTTTCAGCCCATCCATCAGTTGAGCAGGATCAAAGTGTTCAACGTTCACCAACAAGTTGAAGGATAAACTAAGGCTGGAAGTGTTATCAATTAGTCTCCAACTAACTCTACTAATTCATATAATTATTCCTCACACATTATCAGGCGCTTAATAAGATTCACGGCGCTAATCCTACAGCTTGCTCAACATTAGACTAAACTATAATAATTTCAGTCTAGACTTGAAAAAGTAAAACCAAACTATTAAACTTTAATAACAGATCACCTGAATTTAATGATTAATTACTCTAATATATTTGAGCAGTCAGAACCGTAACCCCAGTATCTTGTATATAAGCATCATACTCTCTTCTACAAAAAGAAATGATAAATGCACATGTGAAGTCTACACAAGATGTACATGAGTGTGATGTGGACTTCATCTTCACCATTTAAACATTACCCCCTTAAAACTCAAAATAAACCTTGATATTAACACATTACACTTGTGTAGATCTTGTGTAGACTTCACATGTGCATTCATCATTTCTCTAATAATAACAACAATAAAATAAGTACTTACTGTGTACATGCTCAAAAAGTGTTCCATTAGGGGCATATTCAAAAACTAACATTCTGGTGAAAGGCTCATCTTCTTCGCAATATCCAAGAAGGTTGACAAAATTCTTGTGGTTCACTTTTGATAATGTATCTATCTGAAACCATAATTGCTTAAAAAGTAAGTTACAATCAAAATGCAGCAAATCTACAAATAATTTTATTGGTATTTTTGGTAAAATACCTTCTTCCTAAACTGCACTTCTAAGGTCCTTGACCAATTTTTAGATGATGTCACAGTAACAGATGCTACAGCTATTTCAACTCCACTAGATAGAGTCCCTTTGTACACTGTACCAATGGGTGAAGTACCAATTACATTACTAAAATCTTCGCATGCTGCCTCAAGTTCTGATCTCTTTAGTTTTGGTACACCTGAAAAATGTTAATTTCTGTCACGCATTTATATAGGCAAAAAAACTATGTACAAAACATAAGGAATGCCATCATTTAAGTCATATAAATTGGATGACAAAGGAAAGAAGTTTCTCTTCTGTCTTTCTAGTATTGAAGAAATACTGAGTCAGTAGAACAGGAATGCTTAGACTTACCAGTCACAAATGCCTTCTGAAGTTGTCCACTTAATCCTGTGGCCCAAGGATTGACAGTAGCTACCTTATTGGTTTTACAGAGATATAAGCCTATCATTGAAATTATAACAATTACACTACCACCAATAACTCCAGCCACAATTGCAACTCGATGATTCTTTGAGGAGGCACTAGCAGTTCGATTTAGCACTGATGGTGGTAATGCTGATGTAGACGGGGAAGGTGCAAGAGGATCAGGCAAAGGGGATGGAGCAGGGCTTTCAAGAGGTGGATTAGCTTCACGATTAAAAGAATTGTCAAGCTTTGATTTGGATCTGGAAGTTTGAGACAGTCTCCTAAGACCTGCTTCATCCTCATCAACATTCCTTTTATAAAAAAAGAT
The DNA here is from genome assembly GCA_037013595.1 of Dicorynia guianensis. NCBI lineage: Eukaryota > Viridiplantae > Streptophyta > Magnoliopsida > Fabales > Fabaceae > Dicorynia > Dicorynia guianensis. The sequence continues at coordinate 12,359,862 of JASUAB010000002.1, read as the reverse complement.
ATAGAGATTTAGTAAGAAAAAATGAGCGAAACACGGAATATCAAGAATGAGTTCATCCTATATTTGTAAAAGATTTCTGATGGCAAATAATCCTACGGGAATGTCCCTTTCAATAGATTGGTGACATACCTTTTAATGGATGCTGGCAACCTAGCAGCATTTGTTAGCTTGTTTTCATCCACTTGATATTCAGAAAGCATCTTTAAATGACTAATTTCAGGAGACAACCCACCAAGAAGCTCATTGTTGTCTAGCAAACTGCAATAAGAATGACCGAGTAGTTAGCACATAGTGGCAGAAGTTAATAAAAATAAAAAAAAAAAAAAAAAAAAAAACTGAATTGCTTAGGAATCATCCTACAGGATTGTTAGTGAAATACTACTCCCAAGATCTGCAGGTAGAGGTCCACTGAAGTTGTTATATCCCAAATCCAAGATCTCCAACTCTTTCAAGTCTACAATTCCTTCGGGGATGACCCCAGAGAAAGAATTGTTCCGTAAAATACTGAAGCATATTCAACGTGATGTAATTAGAAAGAAGAAATAAATAAAAATCATTGAGGAGGTAGACACAATGTCATTAAGTAACACAGAAATGCTTACATGGACTTTATGTGAACAAGGTTTGCTAGCTCGGGTGACAGAGTTCCTTCAAGACAAAGATCTTTCAAATTCCTAAACAACAAATTATTTTCTCATGATTAGAAAGTCCACAAGATTGAGATGAAATGATCATTGCATAACTAAGTAATAATTTGAAAGTTAGTCATGTGACGAGATTAATGCAGGAGTATAATATTCAAGGGCATAGTAATAGTTTGAGACAGTAATGGATGAATGTCAAATAGGTTTATAACAATCAGCGCATCTGGCATTGTAAAATTTGAGTTGTGAACGATCATCAATTATAAAATGGTCAAATTGAGCATAAAAAAGATATGATCGGTGCTTAAACAGACACTATGACCTTGTATTGTACAGATTTTCCAAGAAAACAGATATATAGTAGAAACAATAAAACTTGAATAAAAGATTCTTCCTCTTCATTTCGTTTCGATAAAGCTTTAAAAAAAATGTCTTTCTTTACCATGCCTCTGGCCAGAAATTAAACAAAATACAAAATGAAAATTCGTCCAGTCTCTGACAGACAGAAATTGAAATCACTTACAAGACCACCACTCTTCCATCTGAGCACTCAACTCCGAACCAATTACAAGGGTCAACCTCTAGTTCATCATCAACCCAATTCCACAAAGCACCATAAGGGTCATTTACTATTCTCTGCCGAAACTTCAGAAGAGCTTTACCTGCACAGAGAAACTATAAAGTCAGCTAGTTCCCGAGTACCCACAATTAATAGTATAAAATACAAGATTTCACAAACTCAAAATCATTACCTTCATCATTCAACGACCGGCAAAAACCCAAGCTCCGAAAAAACAGCCACAACAACGCCAATCCTAGAATTCGCCGACGCTCCCTGAACCCACTAGAATTCCAGTTCTCGTTCATTCTTGCGGTTGACCAAAACGTCAACTTAGTAGAAAACAGCACAATCCCAGATTGAGTTTAGCCAGAAAAGTAGACGATGAACCGATTTAAATCGCAAAGAAATCAGTCTTCGAAAGTATCGTAAAAGGCCAAATCGAATCAATGAAGTAGGATGAGAAAATTGGGTGATCTAAAATCCACGTTCTGACACCCAGCAAACTACTTGGACCCAGAAGGATTTGAAAACGCGTACGCTCAAAATACTATTTTGCTTTTTTCTTTGTTTGAAAGTTTCGATTTTTTTCTCATCTCGCAAACCGAAAACAGTACACTAAAAGATAAAGCTAGTGTACACTGTGACAGTGCCGAGTGGAATGGGTCTAAAGTCCTTTTAAGCTTTAACAGCAAGGTTACGCCAATGGCGTACTGATGGGGAAAGCAATAAAGGAACATGAATGGCTGAGTTTGTAGCTGAGAAAGAAATGAATAGAGCTTGAAAGTTTTTGGGGCTTATCATGTGCCCAGGACTTGACTTTACCGAACGAATGAAAATGATGATAATATCGTGTCTGTCTCTCTCGGTAGACTTGGTAAGACACTTCATTGCCGCTCGGTGGCTTTGGCTCTTACCTGGAAGTTTCACCATAATAATTTTATTATTATTTTATAAGTAAAATTCTATTTTAGTCGATGAATAAATTTTTATTTTAATTTCTTACTGTTAAATTTTTTTATTTTGATCCTCCAAAGATCAATTAACTTCTATTTTAGTCCCTCACTATTAAATTTTTCTATTTTAGTCCTCCAGAGATTGAAATTGATATCAATCAAGTCCCTCAATTAGGATGATTGCTAACAAGGTCAAAATTACTGATGTGTCATGCTGACGTGACAAAAATGACTGACGTGGCTGCTGACATCAGCATGCCACGTCAGCCAAATTCAGCCACGTCATCATGACACGTCAGCTAATACATTGCCACGTCAGCAACTTTTGCCTAGTCAACCTGCCACGTTATCCAAATTCTGACACGTCAGCAAATTTCGCCACGTTATCATGACACGTCAGTAATTTTGACCTTGTTAGCAATCATCCTAATTGAGAGACTTGATTGATATCAATTTCAATTTCTGGAGGACCAAAATAGAAAAATTTAATAGTGAAGGACTAAAATAGAAGTTAATTAATTTCTGGAGGACCGAAATAGAAAAATTTAACAGTGAGAGACTAAAATAGAAGTTTGTTCATCTTTGAGAGACCAAAATAAGGTTTTAGTCTTATTTTATATATTACATAAAATAAAATATGGTTGTTTGTTTGAATTGAATTTTTGTATAAGCATTTTCTGGTTTGCCGGATACAAAATATTTTAGTACTGTTACTTGCTAGAGTCCTTTTTTTTTTCTTTTTTTCAAAGAGCTTGTTGGTATGCTTGGTGCCATCCCGTGCCTTAATTTTTAGAATTTAGTGATTTCTAATGTCGAATTTTACTTGTTTGATATTTAAAGTTCAAAGGGTTGCATTTTCTTATAAAGAAGAAGGCAAATAAACAAAGGAAAGATAGTCGAAGACTAGATTGATTATGTTTTACTGGAAATTTTTGTCTAAGAAAGGATTTGGTGTCAGGTTGATCCTTAAAATCTATATGCTTCTAAAATGCAACTTCTACCTAAGAAAGGATTTATTATTCTTACACTCAAATTTTTTAAACCCAAAAACACATTTATGTTTATTAGTTTTGAGTATAATTAATTTTAAATATAATTATAAAAATATATACAAATATACATATGTAATATACAAAACTTACCTAATAAAAAAATGATAGATATATTTTTTAAAATATATAAAAAAATTACTATTAAATTTAATTATAAAACTCATTCTAAACAATGCAAACATACACATTCTTATATGCAATGGAAGGCATCTTAATTTTTTTTTTTGGTAACATCAGGAGCCATACATTAGTTGAGTAAAAAAAAGAGACAAAAAAAATATCAAACCCATGATTGAATTCTAAGATACAGGTAGTTATACCAACTAAGCTAGTACAATGTCAAGTCAATCACATGGACAAGGCACTACACAGTATCCCTTACACTACTCCAATCTCTTTGTAGGGATTATTCACAATCCAAGAAAAGAGATAAATAAAGAATAATATTAATGGTATGTTCTGCTCCCTTTTTTTTATGTAATTTTATAATATAAAATATTATTATTTAAATACGAGAGATTATATGATAATTATGTAAAAATGTTATATACTAATAACAGTACCCTAAATAAAATAGTGTAAACTAAAAATGAAGTACAAATAATAATCTTATGTGCAATGAACTCATAGATCTACACTAAAAAATATGTATTTTATTGATAAATAGAAATTTATGGTAACATTGCTTATTTGATAGACTATGAATCACCTTACTCAAATTTTCTTTTCTCAACACTAATGATGTAGCATATCTACCTTCTGTTTTATAATAATGAAGAAACTACCCATCCAAAAGAAACAAGCATTAATTTTATAAAGATACAATTAAACTATTAAAATGAACAAACAATAAATTTTTACATGAAAACTTAGTTGATTGTCTATCTACCAAAGCCTTAAAATTGCACTTTCATTCTTCGGAGGTGGAGATGGAAATGTGGAAAATAAAAAGGGGACTTAAAAACAACATTAAGGGGAAGTAATAAAGTTTTCACCTTTTGGTGTGTCATAATGTGTGATAAGTGAAAATAGTAAATTGCTATCAACTACATAACAACTCTAATTATGACATTCATTGGCAAAGTTTGGACTCATAATAAAAGGTTTTAGTATTATAAAATGAGTAATGATACTTCATAAATTTTACATATAATTTATATATTTTTATATTTTCATTCTTCTTTATTTTTTCTTCAATTTTTTTTTCATTCAGCATTTCCGTTACAAAATATGTATTCAATTTGGCAAGTAGAATTTATTTGCATCTAAAATGATGGCTACTCAATTTTCTTTAAAAGAAAAGAAGAACCCCTATTTATTCTTCAAGGCGCCGAGTAATAGTACAATAAATTGCTCTCATTATTTTCTCCACATTGAAGGATGAAGGTTCTGGAATCATGAATGTTACAGACGTGTAAACTAAACCCCTTTTAATGTATATAATATAATGCAATATATAAAGCTATTGTATCTTTATGTGAAAGTGGCTTCACGAGAATCATATCCTAATTCACTGTGTTGAGTCTATGATTTGATATCTATCGTGATGTAACGCGTTTTGGATGTTGCATCATGAAAGTAAGTTGTCAAAAAACAGTCCCTTGGGTGACGCCCCATAGAATTACAGTTGACCTAAATTTATAAAACATTTTTTTTATTTTCATAAAATAAAATTTTTAAAAATAATGATTTATTATTTTTATAAATTAAATTTTATTAAATATTTACTTAAAAATATATTGTTAAATTTTAAAAAAAAATTTAAATTTTAAAAAAAAATTTAAATTTTAAATTTTAAAAATTTAAATAAATATTTAATAACTTTCATTAAATAAGAATTATCTTTTTATAAAAATAAAATTTTAAATAATTAAAATTATTAAATTTCAAATTTTAAATTAAAAATTCAATAAATTTAAAGATTTTACCTATATTTTGTAATCAATGTGTAACCTATTTTGCGTGAAAATACTTTTTCAAAACTTATTTATACACAGATTTTATGGAGTTTGAAATTAGCATGCAGAATGTTTGAAAGGATTTAATAACAGAGATAAGAAATATGAAGTGTATTAACAAAAATTGAATCAAGTGGTAAATAATTTGGTTCTCACGCGTTATAAACTCGATTTAAATCTTTATTGAAAGCTAAATTTATTCTCAAAAATTACCTTCAAAATAAAATATTCAAAGTTTACCCAAAAGAAATATTTAATGTGCTTCTTTTACATAAAAAAAAGAGTTATTAGATTAAATGCGGTAAAATTCATGGTCAATCTGATAATATTCTTCTGGAAAAAGCATATTATTCAAATTGGCGATTTCATAGTCAAAGGGCTGAGGGTAGCATGGACTTCTATGATAATTAATTAATTCAATCATGCAGTTTTAAGCAACACGGGAAAGGAAGAAATCAATTACGCACTGTGTGATTACCCTGACTTTGAAGAAAATGAGCGCCGACTTTGTTTCAATTTTCTTAAGGAATGGGGCAACTAATCGCCCTTGTGGACTACAGACGCCAAGTCATCAATATTCTTTTTCTAAATTTTTGTCTGTAAAAAATTATAAATAAAATTTCACTTATAAAATTATTAAATATATATCTATTTTTTGGTCTTCACCCAAATTTTTTGCTCTGCCACGGGACACAGTTGCCGCCACTTCTACTTCAACTAAGAAAAATGTTAAATGCGCAAATAAGTAAAAAAAAAAATGTAATTTATTATTATTATTATTTAAAAATTTTTAAATTACGATAGATAAATTCATATTATTTATTTGGATTTCTTTTTCATAACATTTTCATATTTTCTTGTATAAATTAGATAAAGCGAACTTGCTTTTTTTTAAAAAGAAAAAAATCAACCTTAATTATCCACAAATTCCTTTTCATATACTATACACAATCTTTTTCATCAACTATAGGATTACGTGCACTGTACGGATGATAATAACATTGATATTTATTAATTTATTGAAGTGCCAAAATAAACATAAAAGTTATAGAAAAAATTGAAGACCTAAACCCCCAAAAAAATAATAAATACCTCCAAATAATATTTTATGATATAGTATTGACTACGACATATAAAGTATATAAAAAAAAACAATGTAGCAAGCATGAATGAGATATGCTACAACTTCATAGGCTACTGATAATAGAATAAAAACATATTTTATAAAAAAAAATTATAAGGAATAATAAAATGATAAAAAGAAAGAGAAGATTCATTTACTTATCGGTCACTATAAATGAGTAATTTTAAGAATGATATCATAAGTATTGTTAAACCTTTTATCTTCTCAAAAACTTGCTCTGAAAGCTGTTCTTCAAATTTCAGGAAAACTAAACTGAAATCATAATATATATTCTAAAATTAAGTAAATTATAAATGGATATATATTCTGACTATGGTCCTGCATGATTTTTGAAAATCAATTAATGATTTTGTGTTATAAACCATAATATTAATTTTTAACTATCAATCAATAATTTTATTTGACTATAAAATAGTTTTTTGATTTCTCTATTCATTATATAGCATGTAATAATAGAATATTAATTCATCAATTTTTAAAATATTATTTACATTTAAGCATTATTTCTTTGTTTGATTATTATTTATTTTAAAATACTTAACATCATTGAATTCTAATTTGTTTATTTGTTTATTTTTATTATATTTTAGTTATTTACCTTTTAGATTTTAATTATAATTTTTAATGGTGGCATGTGTCAATATTTATTACAAAGTAATAAATTATTTTTAGCAATCAAATAATCAATTTTAAAATAATATATTTAGCACATAAAAATAATTATTTCTTCATTGATTATGTAGTATTTAATGATAGATAATTTTAATTTAATTGATTAACATTATTTGAATTTGAACATTGTTTCTGTTTTAATTTTCACTTATTTTAAATCATTTAATGTTAATAAATTTTATTTTATTTTTTATTTGCAATATGTTTAATTTTTATATTTTATTAGATCTAATAGTAACGTATGTTAATATTTAATACAATAATAAATACTCAATTTTATTACAATGTTAGTTACCTTTTAAATCAATTATCCATTTTGTTTTGCCATCAACTTTAACATATTAAATTTAGTTTACAAACACAATCATTTTTTCTTTATTAAGTATGGAATATCTTATGGTAGAAAATATTGATATCATAAATTTGATTAACATTGTTCAAATTTAATTATTTTTTATTTAATTTACTTTAAAGCATTTAATGTCAATAAATTTTAATTTATTTTTTTCATAACATGTTTTAATTGTTTAATTTTTATTTTTTATTACAGATTTTTATGATAATAACATGTATTAATATATATCTTATACAGAAAGTCTTTCACAGCTTATAAATTATAATCATTTCCCCCAACAGATGCATCGCAAGGTTGGGGAATAAATGGCGCGGTTTGGGGTGCAAGCTTCGACGTAGACTTCCTTTTGAAGCACTTTAATATAATATTTTTTTTGTGGATACGTATAGAGTGGGATAAGATCGAATTTGGATAAGAAAGGAGGAAAATTCAAACGGACCACGTGACATACGACTCGCTCTTGCTCTTGGAATATAATTTATGCATAACATCAGTAATCCTTCTTATACATTTATACTCAATCATTCATTTGCAATTTCTTATCAAGTGCGTACCCTCACATGATTATCTTTTCGGCTTTTTTTTTTATGAAAAAAATAATAAAAGAGTGAGACGCTACCTGTCCAAATAATAGTTTCAATTTTGCATTATCTTTTTATTTATTAATACTCTTTGCGTGATCCCGAGTGCTATACTTGCCAATTGTAAATGGAAACCATGGATTCATTTGGCTTCTAACATAATATTTTATTGGAGTAAGTTCTTTGTTTTGAATATGACATGATTTATTAGTAATAATTTTAATTTTATTTTTTTATTATAATATAATATGATTTATCAATTTTTTATTTTATAAAAAAAAATATTATTTTACAATTCAAGAAACATAAAAAAAGTTTAAATTACTTTACAATTAAAAAAATAAGATTTAAATTATTATAATAAAAAATAAAGGCACGTTATTATTGGCATGCTGAGTTATATTAAAAAAATTTATAAAATTAAATTATTTTATTATATTTAAAAATATTAAATTCAATTTAAAAATAAAAATTTTAAATTACTCTTTTAAAATAATAAAAAACTTAAAAAGTCTTTGATTCATATTTTATAACACGAACACGAATCTTCTAGTATACTTGTTTGAACACCTTTGTGCTTACGATGGGATAGTTGAATTTTGCAGAGAATGTTCTTTTATTTTCAACGGATGACATCATAAATTAGGGAAGGTACAGTAACGAGCTAGAGAGGCGAAATTACCAAGTATTAAGTAGCTTTTGACCTTTTGCTTAACATAATTTCTCACTTTTTTTATATTTTATAAGTTTTTTTTTTAAAAAAATAGCTTAATAATTTACTGAAAATTTTAATTAAGAAAATTTAAATTTAAAAATTTGTTGTAAGGAATAAGTTCAACACCAAATATACTGTATATATTCATCAAAAGATTGATTGAATAAATATTATAATTAATGATATGTAATTTGTATTTATTTTAAAAATATGTAACATGTTAAGTCGAGTTGAATAAAATTAGGTTTAAAAATCTTAACTTAAATCTGATTAAATATCATATCTACAGGAAGAATCTGGGTGCTTAGAGAATAACAAATTACACATATGTTTTATGCAATTAATTTAAGTTTTAATCATTCAAAAAAAAAAAATAAATCACTAACTGGTACGCATATAAACAAGCACAGGTAGAGAGTGTTTTCTTTGATAACCCTAATTTACAAATCTTGCAAAATGTGTAAAAAAACAGGGCTCTATATTTAAAGTTCCTCAATGGATATTTCAACAGTCCAAATCAATCCAAGACTTCTTGCCATGGGCATCAAACACAATTAAGCAGTGATAACTTTTCAAATCACTCCAGCTGTTTGCTCCAGAAGCTCTTTCAACGTCCCTATCTGCAACTGCCACAACCCTTCTGGTTTCTCCATACATTAATGTAACCATCGGCTAGATTTGAATTATTTGATTTTAATAATTTATCTTTTATCTTTTTCTATTTTGTAATTAAATTTACACTGCACGCATGTAAAGAAAATGCTATAAAATAGTGAAAAATAAAATGAATAATCATAAAATCATAGAAGCACAAAGTCAAGAATCTCTATCCTTGCAACCATAGCAGGCGCTATTTTACCTTCAAATTCAAAGATGTTGACTTCTAGCGTTACATGAATGTTATTTATACTAAAAAGGATATTTTGCAATTATTTATTTATAATCTAACCATAAACTTATTCAAATGAAAGAGAAAAAGAAGTGAAAAATAGAGATAACTAACACACCAAAACATGCATAACTAAGATTATATACAAATTTTGAATAAATAATTGCAAGAGTATGGTCACTCATTTATCACACCTGTGATGTTGTAAAAATTGTCTAACTCATTTTGTATGAAGCTGATATGAAAAATATTTTCACTTTGTTTAAGGAGAGAAGAGGGGATCTGGGTGGCAATCGATTGTAAGTTTGAACAGTACAAAGCTGAGCTAGCTAACAAGTTTACCAACTCAAAAATAAAATAATTCTTCAATATTATCTGAGTGTCATACAAATGATTTAGTCTTTTAGGTGAAAGAAAGAAGATGGATAAAATAAAGAAAGGAACTATAACTATAAATTTACGCATTATTGTCAATTAAATTGATATTTTTTTATTTTATATTAAAAAGAGAATCTTTAAACATTTTTGAGCATTTATTAATTACGCAATATGACGCATGTTACTATCATAAAAAAATAAAAATTAAACAACCAAAACATACTAAAAATAGAAAAAAAAATAAATGTATGGATATTAAATACTTTAAGATAAATAAAAACTAAACAACGAAATAATGCCCAAAATTAAATAATTTTAGCTGAATTTATGAAAATAAAATCATTTTACATTAAATGTTTAATAATAAATAAAAATAAAAAGAATTTTTTTTAAAGCTAAATTTATTAGATTATAATTAATAGACCAACAAATTTACTGATTGGTTGTTAAAAAGCATTTATTATTATATTAAATATTGACACATATCACTACCATAAAAAATTTAAGTAAAATATATAAGTTAGATAACTAAATCATGTTAAAAATCAAATGTTTTAAAATGAATAAAAAGAAAAAGAAAATAATAAATGTGAATAATTTTAGCTAAATTGATGAAATTAAAATTGTTATAAATTATAAATTTAGTATATTGTCTATTAAAAGGATTTCTATTTATTATATATTAAAAAGAGAATTTTTAAACATTTGTGAGCATTTCTTACGTAATTACACATGTTATTACCAAAAAAAAATTAATTAAGAAAATAAAATTCATACAACTAAAACATACTGCAAAAATTGAAATTTATGGATATTAAATACTTTAAGAAAAGTAAAAAAGCAAATAAGGAAAATAATGCTTAAAATTAAATAATGTTAACTAAATTTATAAAAATAATTAAAATTATTTATCATTAAATTCTCTATAATAAATAAAAAATAAAAGGAAATTTATTGTTTTTGTAATCTAAATTTATTAGATTAGAAGTCATATGACAACCAAAGTTATTGATTGATTGCTAAAAAGCATTTAGTATTGTAATTATTATTGACAAATATAACTATTATAAAAAAATAAGTAAAAGAGGAAAGCTAGATAACTCAAACATATTAAAAATAACAAGAAGCAAAATTATATTATGTTGACATGAAATGTTTTAAAATCAATGAAAAGTAAAAAAGGAAATAATAAATTTAAATAATATTAGATAAATTTATAAATTAAAATTGTTTGTCATTATATGCTCCATAATTAATGGAGAAGTAAAAATGGTTTGTTTTTATCAGTTAAAAAGTAAACAAAATCATTAATCATTTTCAAAGAAAAGAATTTGTATTATAAAGTGTAACACAAAATCAGTTAGTGATTGTAAAAAATATGCAGGATTATGTTCAATATATTTATCCATTCGTGATGAATGAGCTAGAGAAGATAAATTGCCTAGTATGACATCTCATTTCTTCTATATTTTAGAAGATTTTTCTTGTAAAAAATAGATCAAGATATTATTGAAAAGATTACTTATGTTAAAGAAAAATATTCAAAGTTTTTTTTTTATAAAAAATGAGTTAAACACTAAATATACGGTATATATTTGGTTGAAGATTGAATAAAAAAATGTTATTATTAATGATGATCTACTTTGAGTTTATTCAGTTGATTTTTGACCCACTTCATAATGCAAAGGTGAAAAATAAAAAATACAAAATACTTTATATCTATATTATATATAAAAAGGTAAATGTCAAAAATGTTTCTTTTACTATTTTTCCCTTCTTAAAATTTTTATATTCACCATTATCATTATGTCATTTAAAATTAGAATAAATTTTTGTTTTAATGTTCTAATTCTAATAGAATTAGTTTTGTTATTACAATTAATTTTTTTTATTTATATGAGAAATATTTCAAATTAAGAATATCAAAAAATATTTTTAGCTTTTTAGATTTTAATTAAAATTATAATTATTTTTTAATTCTAATAGAATTACTTTCCATAGTTACAGTTAATTTTTTAAGTTATTTTTTCTTTTGGTAAGTTAATCATTCTTAGGAAATAATATCTATAATCAGCATCTTAATTTTTATTGAATTTTTAACTCTAATTAAAGAATATTTTTAAGTTTAACATTTACTATATATATATATATATATTATGTAAGTAAGGAGTATTTATTTATATGTATGAATGGATAAATAAACTAATGACAATAGAGTAAAAAAATCTGATATATGATAGCTATTATTCTCAATAAATAACATGAATTGAAGATCATATCTTTTACAATATTTTAAATTTTAATTATATTGTAATATGTAATATAATTTTTTCATATAAGTCTTTTAATTAATGAACAATTCATACAATTGTTAATAATATCTTTAATATTTTGATGCCATTACTTTCATATATTATTTATATCTTAATGATTACTGGACTAAAGATATTTTATTTATTTGTAGAATATATTTTAATTAGATAATAAATAAAATTATGTGTAAAGTACATACTAAAAACTAGTATGTTTAAAAAATTTTAATGGGTACGGATAATTTTATGGTACAATAATATTTGATATTGCATTAAAATTTTTTTCTTTCAATATCTTAAATTTAAATTCAAAATCTTATATGTTTAAGTGCTTTGCTGCAGCATCTATCCAAAAAAAAAAAAGTGTCAATGTGTAGGTGGGGATTCTAAGGAAATGACCCTCCTTTGGTGATCTCACCCTCTTGCTAAGTAAGTTATGAGCAAAAGAGAAAAATTATGTATATACATATATAATCAACCAAACTCAGATATGTCCACAAGAAACAAAGGCAAGGTAGAAACATCATAATAATTAGCCACAAAAGTTTGTGATAATTCAACCAAAAAAAAAAAAGTTTGTGATAATTTGAGGGAACCGGCAAGTCAAAAGCGGAAGTCAGCTAAATTAGGTTATGTATTTAGGAACGCTAATCAATTTTTGAGCAGTCCAAATCAATCCAAGACTTCTTGCCATGGCTATTAAATATAATTAAGCAGTGAACTACTTTTTCAGCTTCTCTTTCTTTTTTTCTTTTTTGTAATTTTAGTTATTTATTGTTTAAGAAAGATATATATTAATTAAGAAATTCATTAGATAGTTTTGAAATTAAAAATATTAATTTTTTATTAAATAGTCTTTCTATAGAAAGAAGAGAAAGAATATTTTTTAATTGAGTATTTAATAAAGAAATAAAATAAGTAGGATAAAGTTAAAAAATAAATTAACTCAATCTTAATTTTAAGAAAATAACAATTTAAAAAATGATGCTTTTTTTGTGATTAAAAAATGACAGTTAACAAGAAAGACCTTTCGTAAAATCTAATTAATTATAGGATTTAATAATTTTAATTTTTTTATATAATAGTTTAGTAAAAATTTGTAATAAGAATAGCATAGCTCTTTTCAAAATATCTACTTTTAAATGGGGCGGCTCATACCTCTTATTCTGGATTTCTTCATACATCAATGTAACTTGCAGCCACGGCGGTCCACGGAGGCTCATTTTCCTTCAAATTCCAATATATTGACTTCTTAGGCTTACATGAACATTATTTATAATAAAAATAATTTTTGTAATTATTTATCCATGATCTCTATACAACTTTATTCAAAATGAAAGACAAAAGAAGTAAAATAAAAAAATAAAGATAACTAACTGGCGAAGTATACTTAAAAAAAAATTCTCATAGATTATGATAATTATGATTTTAAAAGTATCATTTGTCGTTTATGATACCCGTGCACTTGTAAAACTTGTCTAAATCATTTTGTATAAAGCTGATATGAAAAATACTTTTTTTCTTAGTCTCTTTATACTATTTTTTATCTAAAAAATAAAAATTAAATTTTCAATTATATTAAAAATATTAAAATAAATAAATTTCTATCAAATAAATTTTTTTATACATAAAATTTAAATCAAACTCAAAATAACTTATACATAAAGCTTTATCAGTCAACCTAATTTGCGAAAGCATGAAAACTTTTACTTTGGTTAAGGAGAAATGTAGAAAGAAGGTGGCATTAATCCATCCTAGTTTGAACAGTACGAAGCCGAGCTCTTTTAATCTTATCAAGGGCTTGATAAATAATTAAGAAAAGGTTTTTTGAGTTGAGTCTTTTAATAAATTAAGTTTTGTAATTTAATAAATTTAATAATTTAAATTTTATTATAAAATTACGTAAAATTAAATGCATGAGAATGAAAAATCTGATTTATTAAACTAAGTAGTTCTTGCTTTTTTGTGTATTAGGATTAGGATTAGGAATGATAAAACTATATGTACATCTTTCGAAATGCGAACATTAGAATAAAAAATGAAAGAAAGCAAATGCATGGGATTTACAGCACTATTTCTCAAGCACAATCGAGGGTCTCCCTCCAATTAATTTATCTTTGTGGTCCTATCAATCAAATATAAACATAACGGTAAAACTTCATTAACTTATGCTAATCAATGCCTATGGGCATTTTCTATTTCCCTTGGCAATGACCCAACAATATTGTAAAGGCTTTCTTCTAAGAGTCCGATAAAGAAAACTCAAAATTGGAAAAAACAAATGAAGATAAGAAGACTTTACTATCTTGGTCTTGAAGATAAGAAGAATACAATCTCAAAAATAAAATAACTCTTTTCACGTTTTGAGATGAAACATAGAGGTGGATAAAAAGTAAGAAAGGAATTATAAATTGTAAATGTACCTAATATTTTTATAAATTAAATTTGGTTAAATATTTATTTAAAATAGTTTAAATATCAAATTTATTAAGCTTATTGATTGAAATGTGAAGCCTACAATTTAATAATTTATTTATTAATGAAATTATATATTTTTAAATTAAAAAAATAGAGTCTAAGGTGGGCTCCTACACATGAAAATTCCAGGCTCCTATGATCTAGGCCATTGTGAGCAAAAGTTTTGTCCTGGGCCAGACCACAACCTAGGTCCAGAATGTGTGGTTCCTTGTTCCTAGGACAACAATACTTGTCCATTTCAGAATCTTATTCTGGGAGGCAGCGGGAATTGAATATTTGGGGAACAAAAATTGGCATCATCTGGCAGACATAATTTATAGTTTGTTCCCTACCTATGAAATCTGCCTCTAAGATCATACCAATTTGTGTAAGGAGTGCTGTGGTGCTGTGCTGTAACCAGTAAAAGTATATGACTCGATGCCAATCAAATTAAAGAGCCAAAACAAAGAAAGCAGGCTCCTATTACATTCATAAATGATGTTGCCACAAAAATATCCCCAAAGACCTGACAACATGTTAGATCAGTATGGCTCACAGCTGGAAATCCAACCAAAAAAAATGACAGTGGATTACATAAATATTTATAATTGAGTTTTCCACAATCAGGCCTACTAAGAATTCTCTAGACTAACACTAAATCAGCTGTGCTATTCATTGCTAGTTTTCCCCAATTTATTGGGATGGTGGATTGAGAGAAACTCTTTTTGCTTTTTTTTTGTTGGGGGGGGGGTATCATTTGGTGTTTCGCGGGAGCAAGAAAGAGCAAGAAGGACACCTGATCAGGCCGTTCACGTTGCAAGATGTACAGCTCCTGAACCCGCTCTTCTCCATGTATACCTTGTGGCTTCCATTACACTCGTCGCACACAACGAACCTCAGCCCTCCACAGAAATCACACACATTTGGATCCAAACTTGGCAGCCGTTCGATCAATGTCCTCAATTGCCCGCTCTCGTGGAGCAGTTTGACGTCCTCGGCCCCACCAATGTATCTCCCGCCGATGAATACTCTCGGCAGCGTCACATTCCTGCGCCCAAGGATACTCTGCAGCTCGTCCAGGAAACGATTGTCCATCGACACATCTCGTTCGTCGATCAGGACGCGGAATCCTCGCAGGATTGATCGGACGGCTCTGCAGTCCTCGAAGGTTCTGCGCACCACGCGCAGGCTGGTGAAGTAGACTACGATGCCTTGGTCGCAGCCCGGTAGTGAGATGGACTGTGGCTGTGATGAGGGGACGCTGCTGCGACTGCCCCAGGCGCGGAGGACGGAGGTGGAGATCCGGACCCGGCGGAAGAGGGAGGGCGATTTGGGGGATGCGGATTCGGGTTCGGGTGGTTCCTGGCAGAGGCTTTGGATGTCTTTAAAGGAAGAGCAAGAGAAATTGACTGAACGGGTTCGGGCTGGGGCCGGTGACGGTGGCGGTATGCTTTGGACCCGGCTCGGTGACCTCAACCATGGTGGCCACATTTGTGGGTTGCCGAGGAGAGAAGGTGTTAGGGAAGGGTACTAGTCCTACTCACAGGGACAATGGGGTGGAGAGAAACATAAAGAAAGGGAGGAAGGGGGTCATAAATGGGAAACGGGTTCAGTTTCCACTTATTGAGAACCCAGGCTCTGCATGTGCGTTTTCATTATCTTTTTCTTTGCCTTTATATTTTTATCAATTTGTGTTGGAAAGATTTTTTAAAGTTCGTTTCACAATGGGAAATGAATAATTATATTTTGAGAAAGGCTTTCTTGAATTTTGAGGCTCTCAAATTTACAAGTTTGGTAAGTAAATCAATTGAATCTTCCTGTTTGGTCCATACCAATAAACGTTTTTCCTATTATGAAAATTACAATTTATTAAAACTCCATCTACAATCAAATGAGGAACAAATAGCCAGAGAGGAATTTTCTTAATTTCCTGTTGGATAAGGATCACAATATTGGGCTTTGTGTCTCCAAAATTAGCTGAATTACGAAAGGTGAAATTAGAGGCAATAAGTATAATTTTTAATTAAAAAATTAGAAGTTGTCCTAAATTCAAGGCATGGGTCCCCAAAGCCACAATTTTTTTTTATAATTTGTGCTAGTTTGGAACTCTGTGTGCTCGTGGATTTGATTTAGTCTTAGACATCATGTGCATTCAACCATACTTATTATAAATTTAGTAAATGTAATAATAACATATATGGAATTATGAGTTGTGCATGAATGGAGAATAAGGTGTCAGAAGGACCAAAATTTCCAACTAAACCATCTTTGTTCCCACCTTATCTCTTCAATCTCCACGTTATCTCCTTTATTAAATCAATATGCTCTTATGGGCGGAAAGTCAATATCTTTTCGTGCGAATCAATATCCTGAAATCTATACTTATTATATATGGAATTATAAATTTTACAAACTGTACAAATTAATATATCTAACATTTCATAACCAATTTTGTATATGGGAGGAATTTAGTGGAACGATAACACTAAGGTAAGCTTGTTAGCATCATCAGTCACATAAGAACCTTGACTAATTTCACAGTTATTCGCTCAAAAAACAAAAATTTCAGTCAAAGTATAAGCAAATTCTGGGGGCTTGTTTAGATAATTCAGACCACGCCATTCATTGTTGAAGCAAACTTACTGCGCCCAACTAATTTTACTTTTCTCTCGCGCTCAAAATCCCAAGTGTCAACATTCTACTGTGTACGTATATGTTGTAGGTTCACGAATGAGGAAATTCATTAAATTATATCTGGAGGAGGGAGGGAGAACTTAATAATGTCACAGAAATTTCAGGTAAACATCATATTCCCAATTGTATAGGGAAAAACAAATTTGTCGCAATATAGTCTCAACATTATGTTGTAGGTTATCCTAAGAAAGGATTTACATAAAAAACAAAAGAGAATATATAGTGACTAAAAAAAAGCATTTGGAGAGATACTATGGTTATTTAAACATCAAATAATACTTGAGCTGTTAAAGAAACCAATTTGCATTAATAAAGATCCTCAAGTTTAAAACTTCAAGAAAGATAGAGGCAGATTAGAAGAAACTTACATAATTGAGGACGTAATCAAACCTGAATCATATCTTTGATCCTCTGGAGATAAGAATCTCCCCATAGAGAGCGTTTTGCTCAACTCTCAGGGCGTCACGGCAAACAAGAACTATGCAGAATACAGTAACAAAAAGTTTGGGTACTTGGATGTTCTGAGTTGTTTATAAAACGCAAAACACACGCACAAAAGCAATGTGAAGGACTATTAATAAATACCACAAGTTTGATGGAAGTAGCGCTGCTGATTTCCTGGTCATTCCAGCAGCTAGGATATCAAGGGATTCTACTTGAGGGGTTCCAGGTCTGTCAAAATGTGCTTTCATCTGCCTGTTTTCATTCAGATGCAAGAAATATGCAATAATTATTCTACCGGAAATTATTTTTAAAGAGAATAAACAAAATAATGCAAGAGTATCATACGCTCGAATAGCATCAGTCATCTTGTCAACAGGATGATTGGTGTTAACTTGAGTTTGTGTGGGTCCTGTTTCCAGTAATAGTTCTGCAAAGAAACTTACATAAGACTGGCAAATGTGATAAGTGGCAAGCAAGGTTTCTGCAACATCAAAGAAGACTATGAGTGCTTTACCTTGATCAGGTGAGAGACCACTTTCAGACAGCCCAGCTAACTTGAAGTTTACGTCATTATCTAGCCGAAGAGTATCCTCAGCAATTGTCTGAATGTGCGCACTACTGTCTCTAGATAATGAATGCCTTGTCTTTTTGGATCTGTTAATAGTAAATAATCAACCCATCAGAAGTCTTTTTAATAAGAATAAAAGGCTTAAATCTACCAGGAGCCTGTAAAATATTAAGATGGAATGGTCATTCCTTGGAACTAGAACGAACAATCTAAACTGTTTGTTAGTCATTTTACTTAAAAATTAATCAATTCGATTACCTTCTAGACCAAAATGATATTGTATTAACTTCCTGAATCAACGTCTGAATATGAAGCAGGACCATGTTCAGATACTGAGTTTGGAACGGAAAATGCACCATCACCTAGAATTTCATGGAAGGAACAATCAATTCACATGTCCCCTTAATCATATATTTATGACTTACTGACATAATTTAGTGAGATGGAAAAAGCACCATCACACATACACGCACACACGCACCCACGCATGCATGCGTATGCGCCCACACACACACACAGCTCTCAGTTCATCCATAAAAGTTTAAGCTTGTACTTCATTCTTTCGTAGCTTCTCTCTTGAAGGTGCCAATTGGCTATGTAGCCCTATGTTAGAATCTTCAAAAGGCTTCACACGTGAACATTTTATCAGAAATAAGATAACATTCTCTTCCTGATATATATCAAAGTAAACAAAAAGATTGAAGTACGTGGCTCACATATCCCATAAAATGTTGATTATGTACTCCGCTGGCGATGACAATGATGGGTCAGGAGTCTGGGGAGTTGAAGTCCTTTCTGCATAAAAATTTGACGCTCATTACCTTCCAGCTAACCTTTTCCATATTGCAGAGTGGATTTTCAATAACAAACTTATATTATTTCCACCCTTGCGACACCCCCCCCCCCCCCAACAAAAAAAAAGAAAAAAAAAACACTTACCCTAACCTGAAGGTGAAGTGTGGGGTGGTTGAGTGCTCTTATTCCACAACTCAAGAACACTCAAGAACAGGAGCTGGATAACATATATCTCTACCTCCATTTGAAAATAAACCATCCATGAGCACAACAGGTGGCAGCTCCATGAGGTTAGATATCTTTGTTGTAGACATCATATCAGTGCGCCGTGACAAGGAATGGAAGAAGTGAATTATTGAATGAATAACAAGGTATACAATTATTTTATCCCTCTCCCACTAAATAATCTTTGGTTCAGAAGATATCCTAAAGATGCTTTAATTGACAACTAAAAATACACTATTAATTTGTTGATTTATGTATCTAGGATCCATAGCTGAACTATAATTTGTATACATTTTCATCCAAAATGTATAAATTGCCAAATGCATACTCGGAATCAACTGCAAACCTTTTTCTTTCTTCCTCTTCTTGAGGCAATGTCAGAAGCATTTTGAAACCAGGACTGGCATACATAACCAGGAATGATAGTTTGCTCATAATCCATAACAAGTGCTGATGGTTGTTGTCTTTTCCTTTTCATAAGGCCTCGCCTTCTTTGATCCTGTTTCATCGTATTTCTAAGGTTGGTCATTTTATTTTCTGTCTCATGGCGGTCATTGTATTGCTAAACAATTATACAACCTTTCCAGCTTCCATGCATTCATCAGATTGCTGATTGAATGGGTGTCCTGGATTATATCGGCTTCAAAATATCAATGACAGAACAGAAATCTGCGCAAGGATAGAAACCAAAAACAAAAATGGACAGGCATCTCAACTAGTGTAAGCTTAATTTCATCTAAAAGGGGCGTCCTCTAATAAGAATAACAAGGGAAGAGATTTGAATTGGAATGGCCAGTTGGGATGGAGGAATAGGATCAGTATGTACATAAGAAACTAATGATCATGGATTTTAATAGGAGCTAGCAATATGTTAAGTCTTGATTTACAATAATTTTGTATTTAAAAGTAGCTCTGTTTGACTTTGAATAGGGAAGAAAAGAGCCTATATCTTCTTGCTCCAGATTAGTATCATACCAAAATGAAAAATAGCTGCAATACTTTCTCAGAAACCCTGTATTCAAATCATAACACAAATTTACTATTCATATGTTCTTTGTATTGCACAGTACTTACAGAAAAATGTCATTTTAGGATCTAGAACTCATGATGCCAAAATAAATTGTTCCAAACCCACTGCCAACTGTATAAAATTAAAGCTATGTTCCTTCCTCTTCCGTTCATCAAGATCAATTCCTCTCCAGACAAGAGATGTAGAGCGGAACATGCTATGTATTGCAGGCCAGATACTTTCTAATATCAATCTTTATATTATATTAAACAGTTAATGTAGTTTTTTTTATTTGTCGAGCATATTATTAATTGGGAGGAAGAGACAGCAAATGTGCAGGTCAGCAATGTGAATGAAATTTTTTTTAATGATAGATGACAAAAATTTCGTACTTGAAGTTTTTATATGAAATTCTATGGTATGCTACCCTCTATCAACCTGATCCCATTTTTTTTCATAAGCTCAACTTAATTGAAATGGGTTAAATATATAGAATGGAATATATGGACAATCTTTAAAAAAGAAAGAAATGCAGTTAAGATGGAATAGTCATCATTTCCTAATCTACTGATTGCTTAATTAAGATATAGAAGGGCCAAAATCTGCTTCATTTAAATTGTTATGGTTCATTGTCATCCCGCTCACCTACTGGGGGGTCGTCTTGACACGGTGGGGAGGGTGTAAGTGTGATTGGAATTTGAGTCTCTGCTGAAGCGAATTTTTACTGTTTTCCTTCATCTCCTTCAATATCAAACCTGCCACAGCATTCCCAATGAGTATAGCATGAAAAGGTAA
This sequence comes from Dicorynia guianensis, assembly GCA_037013595.1. NCBI lineage: Eukaryota > Viridiplantae > Streptophyta > Magnoliopsida > Fabales > Fabaceae > Dicorynia > Dicorynia guianensis. The sequence continues at coordinate 12,338,660 of JASUAB010000002.1, read as the reverse complement.
TAAATTTCCTTAACAATGATTTATTGGAATTTGCAGTTCATCTGATTAGACAAGTGCATATATCTAACAGTATCCTAATTCTGTCAGAGTAAAACAATTCGCTTTAAAATGATGAAGATAACATGCTGGGGAAATAGAAGAATGAATGTATGCAAACTAAGGTCAATTGAATAAAATTACCTTTCAAGGCGATTATAAGAACCCACATTTTCTTCAAAGGATTCAAACCGTTCAAATAAGGTGATATTCTCTTCGTCAGCTGAAAATCATGAGTGCCAGCTTATGTACACAGGCATGGATTGCACTGTATGCAGATGTTAGAAGATTCAAGGAAGAAAACCTTGATGAAGTTGGTTTGGATCTTCCTCCCTTGCTTCATTATTAATGCAGGGTACATCCACACTATCAAGTCGCTGCACAAAAAAAGAAAAAGCTTACATAGATCAGCTTTAAGTTGTCTGCGGGTTTTTAGTCTTTTTAGTTTTGTAAAACTCCTTCACCTCATTGTGATTAAATTCAGAATCACTATACTGCTGCTATGTTCTTTAGCTTCCATAACTTGCCTCTCCTGTGGCTTATACTTAAACCGTGAAAGTAATTTGTGTTTTTTTTATTGACAGAAAAGCCCCATTGAAGTCGTTCAAATAATGGGCACTAGGGCAATGTCTTACATAACGCTATAGAATAGAACCAACCAAATAGGGCAAGGTTTCACGCCAAATCAATGTAAAACGTTTGATCATGATCCAAATGGGATTTAGGACAGCAAGACTAGTCCAATTTTATTCACTATCTATAACTTCTTATTTCCAAAGAACAAGAGTTCTTAAAGTTATCTACAATTGTTAACACTTGCCAAACATGAAATAAAATCCTACATTCATTTTGTTGGCAATGCAGGGATTTGTTACGCACCATGGTAAAATAAGCAGTGTGTTGAAACCCCATGGTGGTGGCAGCATTGGAATACTGAAGGGACTGCTCAATTTCTCCAACATTTGCCTCTTCGTTCCCAGACAGAGTAATAGCCTGTTTCCTGTGACCCTAAAAAATGAAACACGAAAAATATATATAAGCTGACCATCCTACAATTCACTTCTTCGTTTGAAATGTATAACTACTCACACATAACATACATTGTCCAACACCAAGCCGAAATGCGCCGAGTTTAGATCTCAGTTAGTCGGGCTAAAAATATGCTGTTATTACTCAAAATCACAAAATATTTACGCACTGTTTTGACCCTATACTGGTGCCGTTCTATTTTCCTACGCTATGAGGTGCGCCTACAAGAAGGCCCACGAGTCCGAATTGTTCGTAACTAATTGAACTATGACTTAAATCTTCTTGTTTCAAAAATTAAATTCTTCGAAGGTGTGGCCAATAAGAAATTAAATCGATATAAAGTAATTTAGAGAAAGTATAACTGCCTTGGCTTGGGATTTCCCCTTGGGGAACACTGTAGGATCTGGGACAGTCTCCACTTTCCATGCTTCGTTAATTTCAAGCTGAGACAATTGGAATTCAGATCATTATCGTGAAGCACAGAATCCCCCTAGAATTAAAGGTTAAAATAGCAGAGAGATTGGAAGTTGAATTTGTACCCGCAGACGGGTAACGTCATCTGCGAGGGAAAGGAAAATTGAAAATTAAATAAATTGTAAAAAGACAAACAATGCGCTGAAAGGGAGCTTTTATCCTTTAATAATAGACAGAAATTATTTAAAGGTTACCGTAAAGGATCTTCACTTTTCTTTCGTAGACAATCACTACTCCTCCTTAAAAAGATGCATAATGGAGAGGTAACTAGTACTTTGAAAGGTAACGGAAATTGGACTGGAAGGACGTTCAGACCGAGAGCGAGCGAAGATTACCCATGAGAATTCCGGAGAGTCTGAGAGCCATAGGAACCGACGGATTCCAAATCTCTTCGATGTACAAAAAAGAATGTAAATCACATCTCTTAACATAGCGCTTACGGGTAAATGTACACAGAAGATGAAAATGCAGATAAGGACCATTACCAGATCTTGATGATATTGAGCTTGTTTAGCTTTCTTCGGTTGATTTTCGCGTGCATAGTTTCAGCCATCCTTTATCAGAAACACAGAGAGACAGAGAAAGTTTAGGATCCCTTTTTCTCATTTTACAGAACAAAGAAATTCAAAAATATTGAAAACCAGAATCACAGAGCACTTTACTTGAAGAAACAAAAACGAAATGGCAAATAGGTAATAGATTGACAAAGAAACAACAATCTATAAATACTTCTGGACCATCGCCTTTGAAAATGCGTTAAGGCTTCTACAGAGTCAAGCTCTTCGTTAAATAAGCTTTCCAGAAACAGAGAAATGGTTGCCGGAATTCAAAACCAGAAAGAAGAGAAGTTCATGAAAAGCACGTTGATCAGAAAATTGAACTCAAATTTCAAGCTCTACTCAGCAGAGACACCTCAAAACCATTACAATGGGAAAATCGATGGATGAATGCAATTCAATCGACAGGAAACAGAGTTACAGAGCGATTACTATAACAGAAACAACAGGAAATTGCAAAAACAGGAACCATAATTGGGTCCGATTCTCATACCATATTTGTCCCGAGCGGAGCTTTGCGTGCCAGGGGCTGTTGAGAGCAAAACATCTTCTCGCCCGTCCTTGAGTTTCCAGCGAAGACAACTAGAACTAACTAGAACAACTACTATACCCGCCAATGCAAGCGGCGACATGCGCGTCGAGAGGGTGTGGGATGTAATGGGATAGACAGAAACTTAACAGAGTGCACCAAAATTTTCACGTACTGCGGTGCCACCTGGGTTTTGCTAACTAAACTGAACCGAGGGAGAGCAGTAGCACACTTGTTGGTGCAACCGAGTTTGTTATAAGTGAGGCCCACGCGTTTAACGACTTTCTCACCATTAGACATAGATGAATCCGTTAAAACTTTACGGTCTCGGGCCACGGTGCGCCTACGGTGACGAATCGCCACCGCACCCGTGGCCTTGACGATTCGAACCTTCTCGCCCAACAAGTTCCCGTTTAACCCGTCGAGTGCATTCATGGCCTTGACGATTCGTTTCCTAATCAAAGCCTCAATGTGGCGTCTGTTGGTCCCGTCCTTTTGCGCGACGCTGTTGCTCGTGGAGACTTGGATGCTGTGAGGAACTTAATCTAGCGGCGGAGGCTGGTTCTCGCGGATTTGTCGCCCAGTGAGCTCAGTCACTCCTCCGAGTCGCTGCCGAGTTGGTCAACCCGGAGAACATGGTTCACCTGCTGCTTGAAGCTGGGAAGAGGAGCCTCTACGATTGGATAGCTTGCCCGACGGACGAGGTGCTGAGTTTGTCAAAGACGAGGCCACCGTGGTGGTTGGATTCTAGAGAAAACATGGGGAAACACCCGCCCCTTTGCACTTGGCAGCGGGGAAGGGAAACATCAGGTGCGTGCGTGTACCGGTGGAAGAGCTTAAAAAAAATATGCCTGGTTTAACGTCGGCGGAACAGCGGAGTAAACAGCTGCGGCTAACGCTGAGATGCTGGACATGTCAGTGCTCCACTTCATTTTTGTCGTATTAGGGACCTCATTTGCAAGCGAAGAAACCCAAATACTTAACCCAATTATATTGTGATTTGTGTCTGTAAATTGTTTGATGAAATTCTGGAGCCAGGAGAAGCAGTAGTTGTAGCAAAATTGAGAAATTTCCTATATTCCGAGCTACAACAAAATTAATACGACTATGATGAGTGACTTCAATTCTTTTATTTAAGAAATTTCCTAGCTTAACTCGATTATATCTGTAAATTCCTTGCATGACTTGGAAATGAAGCAAGCTGCATAGGATTGATTAGTCTGGATGTGTCATACGTACCCATCTGTAATTACTTCATTAATCATGGCTGATATAGCAAGATTCTAAGAATTGTATGCAATACCAACAACTTGAGTAGTGGAAACTGATTGTTAGAAAATTTTGAATTAATTTATTAATATAAATTTAAGTTTAAAATTATTTTTATTAAAAAATTTATCGTTATTTAATTCCGTTTCAAAGAATTAGTTAGAATACTCTTAAAAAGTAAAATAAAAAAGAATTATTGCAATGGGCCCACCAATCAACTAAATTAACAGAAACCATCAACCATGGGTCCATTGCCAACTACCATCACTCCTGCTAAGTCCTGATATTCCCCTCCTTACTTGACAGTCCACTCCACCACCAACCAAACACCGCCGCCTTCCTTCCAACCTGATGCCGATGCTCAACGTGCACATCTTCCTCTGTCTACTTCTCTTCTTCAATGACCCCGTCTCACCGTTCTCCCACCCAGACCGCTTCACCAGATCCCTCCCCCTCTCTCTCCACCGTCGCCGCTGCCCTCAAGAATACTTCGAGGTCACCCATCCTCTGCCCTATGATCAACCTACCCCGCCATGCTCCCGCCTTATCCTACGGCATTCCTTCGCCAACACCATCAACGCCCCTCCCGTCTCCACCCCCTATTCCCCACCCTCCCATTGCCCTTCCCCTTGGTCCCGGGTCGTCATCGATTTCCGAGCCACGTGTAAGGGCGAGCAGTATGATCGCATCGCCGGCTTATGGCTCGGCGGCGCCGAGCTCCTGCGCACCAGCACTGCTGAGCCGACCAAGACTGGCGTATTCTGGAACGTTCGGAAGGACATCACCAGGTACTCCTCTCTGCTCATAAGGTCCGACTTTGATTTCACGATGATGCTCGAAAACGTCGTTAATCGTGTCTACACTGGGATTTACCACGTCAATGTCACTTTCTTGTACTTCAAAGACTCTGGCGTCAGGGTTCCGTTTGGCCCATCTTTTCAATGCTTGAATAGAAGATTAAGGTTATTTGAGGAAAGTGGTGGACTCTCGCAAGTATTGGCCAAAGGGGATTTGGATGAGTCTCCCGCTGATTTGATTATTCCAATATCTGATGACGGCAATCGAGGCTTTTGGTTCAAAGTCGAGAGCGAAACGGATTTGTGTTCAAGGAAAATTCAAATCCCTCCAAATGCTTATCGAGCAGTTCTTGAATTGTATGTGTCTTTCCATGGAAATGATGAGTTTTGGTACTCAAACCCTTCCAATTCATATATCACAACGAATGGTTTAAGCACAGGTCGTGGCAATGGAGCTTATAGGGAAGTGTATGTGACAATTGATGGTGAGATTGCTGGGTCAGAGGTTCCATTTCCAGTCATTTTCACCGGTGGAATTAACCCCTTATTCTGGGAACCTATGGTGGCAATTGGGGCATTCGATCTTCCCTCTTATGATATAGATCTGACGCCGTTTTTGGGTAAGCTTTTGGATGGAAAGGAGCATGTTTTTGGAATAGGTGTGGATCAGGGCATCTCATATTGGCTTGTGAATGCAAATTTGCACCTTTGGTTGGATCATCATTCTTCAATGGTTCATGCAAACAGAGTCGTCCACCAGAGACCTCAATTGACAATTGAGCGTCAAGACGAATTCAGGGGGCTTGATGGGTCATTTGAGATAGAAGCAGAGAGGGAAACAAAAGTGGCAGGGTGGGTTAGATCAAGTGCAGGCAATTTAACCACCATTATCTCTCAGGGATTCAAGTTGAAGAATTACATCAGGTTTCAAAAAAATGGAACTTATAAAGTGGTTAAGCAAAAATTCAAGGCAAAGAAGAAGATGAGTTTGATAAATGACAGAGGTGAAATGATTGCCCGAGTGAAAGTTAAGAGAAAGTATCCGCTGCGTGTTATAACCTCAACTCAGCCATGTTCGCGTCAGGGTAGATATCTGCATGTGACCAATGTTTCTCATGCTTTGAAGGAGAAGTATTTGGGTGGTTGCTATTCAAATTCGATTAGTAACTATCAAGATTCTCATGGATGGATGGAGGTCAAGGATCACTCTGTTCTATCAGGTCAAGCTACCACTCGGCAAAATTATAGTTACACTGATAGGTTCAACTGTTATGGCCGGAACGTTGCAGCGGTTAATGGCAGGATTGTTAGGGACAATTCAACTTATGATTGTGAATTATAATAAACATTATTCTCAAGCACCTATTGCAGTTTTGTACAGAGTATTCTGTAAGTCGCTTTTGATTTTGAATTTGCTTTATAGTTAGATCGGACTGCACCTGGAGTTGCTGCATGGAAACCAGGGAAAAGTTTACAGACTTAGGGTTCTTTATAATCATAATTTGTTAAACATATTTTTATGGGGACACAAATGTTAGCGCCTGGTTAGTGTTTAATGTTTGGTTAGTTATACTGTTAGCTCTGAGGAACAGAGGCCTAATTATATAAATTGTTAGGTTGTTTTGTTCATGAGTTGCCTCTTCTTGCCCAGCAATTCAGCTTTGGTTAAAAAAAATTATCTACTCAACAAGGGCATTGCGGATGAATTAATTTATTGATCATTGGTCCAAAATGTCTCTGAATCCTGAATTTTTCAACATATTCTAAAAAGCCATGCAAATTCACACAAATCAGTGCCTTAAAATTTGAACAGATGAGACCGATTAGATTAGTGATCGAACCAGATATTATAAAACACAATTTTTATATAAATAATATTAATTTATTAATAAAAATATTATATAAATATTTATTTATTTTTGCTACCAAATTAGTATATATTTTAATTCAATAAAATATAAAATTATAAACTTTATAGTCATTTTAATAATTATTTTTTATTTTATCAATTTTGACTATGTTTTGCCCATTTTTGCTCAAATTTAACTGATTTTGACCAACACCATTCATGAATATTGACCCAGACCAGAGTTGGCTTTCTATGTACAAATTTCCGGTGTTCAAAAGATCTTACCTTGGGAGAGAATTGCATCCAATGATATTGAACACAAGTTTCCAGCAAAAAAGGAAAAGGAACAAGACCTTAACTATATTTTCTACAAATATCTGGTCTACAAAATTCACACTGAAACAAAATTCAAATTTTTGTTCTGTTAAACATAATTGGGAGTATTGTTCCGAATTTTGTATGTAGAACAATATAAGATGAATAAAAATTGCAGAATAATAAACGAACAGCAGTCCTGTTAATGACTCATTGCTCAACAGCCGTGGGACGCCAGAAACTCTTCCTGCCAAGAAGATACTGATTTTGATATAGGGTTACAGACCAGTGAAGGGAACGCAAGATTGGACCGAGCTTCCTAATTACTTCAATAGTGTCCTGAACCAGGAGATATCCATCTGGTCTCAATATGCGATCTAACTCCACAACCACATCCACAATGTCACATCTGAAAAATTACGTACTATAAGAATTGTAACTCTACAAAACTGACGCCAAATAGTTAACTGACAGTAGTTTTGGAGCTACAACGGGAGAAAGCACATGATATCAAGTTTCAACAAGAAGTAAGAAGCGTGCTGAGCCAACATGGCCATACCTTTGCTCAAGATATTTGAAGAGAAAGCTGGAATGCAGAAGATCATAAGTGCGAGGGTAGGTATTAAAGGACTCGCACCAATCATGGTACATTCCTATTAACCCTCTGTCAAATATTATAGCAAGAGTATCTGGCACATCAATGGGGACTACGTTCATCACCCAGACTGGTAGATCAATGAGGGCGGTGGCAAATCTGAAGATAATACACACTTAATATCAGTTCAAAGAAAACATGGAAAACAATCACCCAATTATAGATGCAATGATAGATAAAGTAAATTAATTTGCCAGGAAAAGATGACATTAATAAAGCTACGCTTAATCATTACTTGTAGAGGACCTCAAACTTACGTTTGCATGTTCAAGATTGGATATGCAAATAGTAAGAAACCAGAAACATGATGAGAATAAAAGGAAAAGAAGAAACAAATAAAACATGGTTCTGCAGGACCTCAAAAATGAAAGCCATACATATTACGTAATCCATTAAAGGATTTTAAGGAATAAAAAAGGGGAAACAAAAAAATAATATCTAATTGTACTTTACCCTCCATAACCAGCATGCATGTCCATTACATTTCGCACACTTGACCAGTTTATAGAAAGACCATCCACATAAACATCTGAGACTAGTTCAGCCCAGCGCTTGCTATCCTTGTAGAACATCTCGTTAGCATTGGAATCAGTAGGTAAGCTAGGAGGCTTACTGGTAAGCCTCTGGGGCCAGGGCATCGGCCAGTTCTGCAGGTTACCTGAACCATCAACTGGAAGAGGGGAAAGGCAGCTACTGAGTCTGGCATACCTAAAATTATTATGAGGACAAAAATCAGTAAAGTTAGGACTTGAACAACTGTAATATACTTAGAATTGCTTGTGATGGTCCATGTTCATCTTCCCCAACTTTTATTTTGAACAACATACAATACAAGTTTGTTGCAAAAATTCAGAAGACCTGATTCTCAATCATATTTTATAAACATATTACATCCAAATAACAACACAAAAGGCACAACAAAATTTTAGCTTTCCCATTTCTTCTATTTTGGTATTGCAAAGCGAATTACATTTGAATTATAGATGTCTACAAATATGACCAACAAAAAATACAGAATATACCATGAACTATTTTTCCCATCATTCTGTTTACATATAGGTGGATTGCTCTCTTCTCGTTTCTCATAGCAGGAAGATGAGATAGGCTTCTGGTATATAACAAGTCCAATTCCAGATGAATCCAGAGTTTTAGCCATAACTGTCCAGCACATAGCTTTTGTTATAGTCACCATGGCTGCAGAAAAAACACGGACAACATCTTAAAAGAATTCACATGTTCTCAAACTTCTTTAGGAAAACATACTACTGCCCAGTTTAAGAAAGTATGCAAGTTCTAAGAAGACAAAGTTTGAGGTCTTCCCAGTAATTTGCATTGTTTTATACTGTCTCATATCAATGGAGCTTCATAGATGGTTCTTATAAAAAAGTTAACATCTCCAATTTATCAGTCAAGATCTTTGCCCAATACATACAAAATATATATATATATATATATATATATATATATATATATATATTAAATAGAGAGAGCTGGGGAGAGTCACACGACAGAAAGACAAACCATTCCATACTTTCGTATCCCTTTCATCATCACGATAAACTGGTGTGGCAGACCATGCGAAATAACCACCAGGTCTAAGAATCCTATTGAGCTCATATAAGGGTTTCCCACCTAAAGTTGTGAAGGTTTGTCAATAAGCATTACTTCCATAGAGCAAGGTAAACGCAACATAAATAAGAATCAAAGAAAGTTCTCAAATAAGTACCATCTGCATCCCAATGAACCCTGCATCTTGCACAATGGATCAAATCAAATCCATTGTCAGGAAATGTCAACTTTTGTGTTCCAATGACAGAAAGAGTTGCAGGAATTCCTCTCTCCAGAGCAAACTGTATCTGAGCTTCATGTTCATCCTTTGGGGCAAATGACATGGTAATGACATTTTTATCCAGTAGATAGCCACCAAAGCTAGCAACACCGCAACCAACATCGAGAACAACCCTGATATTCTTTCCCCATTGAATTGTGGGTAAGGTCTGACGTGAAACCAAAGGCAATCAACAAACCAACTCTAAGAACTATATTAATATCTAGTTAAATTAGAAAAGTGTATAAGTTACAAATTAAATCATTCATAAGTCAGAATGAAGAATCACTTTGAATTCATAAATGTAAAATCAAACAATTTCACAAAATTCTATTAACTCAAACAACTATGCCAATTAGTAAAAGTTAAAGTGTTGGGTAGAAAAAAGATAAAGGTAAGCATTACAATATGTAGTAGCAATAATTGTCAGTGAGACCATGTATAAAATAGAAATGTGTTGAGGAAATAAGTCTTGTTTGGTACTAGAATTAATGAGCAATATGAAAAGACTTCCATTACTCATCATAAGGAGTAATCATGTGCCAAATTTAACTGAACTGAAAGAAACAATAGAAACTACTCATCCTCACTATTCACTTATAATGTACGTGTGATATGTACTATCTATAGCCTGACCTCTGTGTAAGCCAAGCAAGATACACACACACACACACACAGTAGTTCATGTTTTATGGCAGCCTGGTCTCTAACATTGTAGTTCTTCAATTGATGCCATAATCATGAGAAGAAGCTCAGTCGGAATGCAATCTCCATATGTAAAACAGGAGTAAAGGTTTCATCTCCTTCCCTCTAACTCTCCTCCCAAAGAAAACCCAGTTTGATAATAGCTTTTCTTTTTTCTTTTAACTTTCCACTTTCAAGATTTCATTACAGTTTCTTTTTATGCATAAGAGTTGTGCATGGAGAACAAAAATTAATGCACGTATTGTAATATACAATGTTAGAAGGATGTGACGCCAAATGACAGTATACCTTCTGTATGAAGTCAATATAATGGTTAACTCCATCTTTAAATTGAGTACCCCCTCCTGGAAAGACAAAATATGCGCCAGACTTCACCACCCAGTGTTGGTCCTTCTTGTAGTCAACAAGCTTTGGGTGAGGGACATTATCATACCAAATCTGAAAAGCAGAAATACTACACTCCATCAGTATTTCTTTTACGATTATATAAGAAGAAATCAATTATGACTGGTTAGCAACAAGATCATCATCACAATCTAGGTATATTTGTTGGAAGATTAGAAGACTTTCCTCGATGAGTTTCAGAACTTCAAATTACCACCGCAGGCGCAGTCAAATAGTAAAGAAAGGGAAAATGACATTCAAGCAGATTTATTGATACGCTACATCGTGTGTCACACATTAAAACCCCAAAGCTCTAACACAAGAAAAGGCATCATTATATAACAAAAATTAAAAAATTAGACTAGGAAAAGGAAACCCTTAAATCGTATATAGCATGCATATAAGTCATCATTATCACATGATAACATGTTAGACAACGTAAAACAGAAATTTCCAAACCTTTTCAGGATATTCTATTCGGGAAGGGAGGTAATGAAAGTGTGAGCCGCAAGTACAACGTGGCCCAGAAACAGCCAGCATAGTGTCTTTCAATCGCAGAGCAGTAGATAAAACGCAGATATAACAGAATCAAACTTGCAAACTCAAGACCATAATTCATTTTTTGATATTTAGAAGCTAATATAGTTTATCAATGTGAAAATTTTGAAACAACCTTAACACCCAAAAAAATTATAGAACATTTGCTCTACAGACCAAAATCATATTCATCCATTAAAAAATCCAGAAATTTTCTTACCGAAGTATCAATCTCACCATGTCCCTGCTCTTAGGCCACGGAACTGGGATCTCATACCCTCTGGGAAACGGCACCAAGCAGTGAGGAGTAGGATCTGGACAATGCCTTTCTCTGTGCTCCATGTGCCTCCTTGACTTCAAAGCTTTAATCGCCGCAAAATTATCTAAACAGGGTATATAATCAACTGCTGCCTGACCCTTACAAAGCTTCCAATTGATATCTAAATCAACTGGAAGATTATCAAATGACTCCTCCTTTAGGGGCAACTTTTGGTCTTTCGAGGGTACAATCAGGGACTCATTTCCTAAATCAACTGGAACATTATCGAAAGACTCCTGTTTTAGGGGCAAGTTTTGGTCTTTTGAGGGTACGATCAAGGACTCGATTCCTAAATCAACTGGAACATGATCCATAGAATCCCCTTTTAGGGGCAACTTTTGGTCTTTCGAGGGTACGATCAGGGACTCGTTTCCTAAATCAACTGGAACATCATCAGAAGACTCCTCTTTTAGGGGCGACTTTTGGTCTTTCGAGGCTACGATCAGGCTCGCGTTTCCGGGTAGCACCTGGTCTTTGGGATTCGGGGAGGCCACAGGTGAGGGCGGGCGTGGCTCCGCCTTGATACCGGAATAGTAAACAAGGGGGTTGACGGTGGAGTTGGTGGTGTTGTTAGTGAAAAGAAGGATCATGACGCAAATAAGTAAGACCAAGAGAGTAAAAATGAATGGGTATTTTCTCTCTTGGAAGAGACTTTGTACTGTAACTGCCATTTTCTTTTTAATTCAAGAAAGCAAAGCGATACGGCAGTAGCTACCAAGCTGTTTAGGATCTAACTGTGAAAAGAATCTAAAAAAAAAAAAAAATGAGAAAGAGAGACGTAATAATACAAGAAAAAAAAATTCAAGATGTTGCTATCCGAACCGAACAAAATGGAGGATTCTCGGACAGTGGCCTCTCTGCAATCTCTGATAAAAAGGGTTGTTGTAAAGGCCCAAAAGCTGTACCTTCGATAATCAGGATTCAGCTGAATCCTGGGATATCCTAACACTTTCCAGGAGACGCGGTGCCGCTGGCAGAATTGTCGTTTGCTTCGCAGGCTCCTACATACGTGTCTACTAACTTGTGATCTTGATTAGAATCACATTCACGTTGTTTTGATAATCCCTCAATCGAATCAAATGAAGTAGGAATTGAAGTGGTGAAAGTGAAAGGCGGCCGAAGGCGGAAGATGAAAGATCAATGGCAAAGCCAGAGAGGTTGGTCTGAGGGATTTGTCATGAATCAGTTTGCAGAGGGCGAGAAGGCAGAAGTCATGACCCAAAAGGAAAGCCTAATGCTACATGCTAATGTGGACCAGTCAACTGACCCTGATTATTAAGAAAAGACAGGCGAAAATAAAAAAAAATATATAAAATTAAAAAACAAATAATAAAATACTAGTTCTCCATTAATTAAATCATTGAATGGCCTTGGCTATATTAATTTTATAATTAAATTCTTAATAACAGGCAATTATATTTTTTGGGTGAGCAACAAGCGGTTAGGTTATTTGTACATGTTCAAGGCAACCGTGCACACCCAAGTTAAAGCCTGTATTTAAGAAGCTTCAAGATTTGATTTTTCTATATATAATAAGTATAAAAATAAGATATAAATGATATGAAATAAATTATATTAATAATGTACTAAAATGATGTAATTTTAAAATGCAAAAAGTAAAGTGATTTAATACAAAGATTAATGATGATCAACCAATTTTTTTTTTTTTTTTGTAAATACGATCAGCCAATTCTTTAAATCTTTGTTTTCAAAAGTTCTTAAAAAATATGATAAAAAGAAAATTTATTAGGATAAGTGAGCAAGATAGGAAATGATGTGGAAGATAGTCGTGCAAAATTCTACTCAATGAAATGTAATGAAATATATGTTTAGACAAGAAAAGGCACTACATCTTCAAACTTGAATACAATTGAATTCTTGGCTTGAATCTCAGCTAAATGCTTTTAATAGAATCTTTTAATATTGTCCACATGACAGGGAACATGTAATCTTATAATGGAGGGGAAGGGTCATCTTTAATGATCGCTTTTGAATGTAGTGACAATCCTTTATAATTGTCCTAACAACAAATTCTTAAATTTAGCGACTCCATAAGCTTTGTTGTATTGCATGTTAGAGTTTTTTAGTAGCTTTAATTAAATTAGTTGAAGTTATTCACGTCAATTCCATAACAATTAGAGAGAGTGATGGTAGATAATATTCGTGTTAAGTTCGACTCAATACAAAGTAAAATCTATTTACAAGAAAAAAGTTTCACATTTTTTAAACTATAACACAATCGAATTTCGGGCTATTACCTCAATATATTAAATGCTTTAATGATGTAATCCTTTAATATTGGACAAATAACCTCATAATGGAAGACAGTCCCTTACAATTGTCTTTGATAAGTTTTTGAATATCATGACTTTGCATTTCTAGCATATGAGAGTTCTTCTTTATTACAAGTGTTCAGTATTAGCGTAATGCTCCTTGTAACTCTTATAGCTTTAATCAAATTGGCTAAAGTGTTCGGTGTGTATATATATATATATATATATATATATATATCATTTACTACAAAAATAATATATAATAAGTTATATTAATTATATTATTTACCTTCCATAATAATGTTATTACTTTTTTATATTTGATACATGATTAATTGTTAATTTTATTTAAACCATATTTTATTTGCAAGTTGATTCGAATTAATATTAAAAAAATTCAACTTTTTAATTTTATAATAATCTGTCATTAATTTTATACATTAATGAATCCAATCTTAAACAAAAAATTGAAACATATTTTGTTTGAGTTAAACCGAATTAGTATGGAATAAACAAACCATTCAACCCAAAAATAAAAAAAAAACCGTTACTCCAAGTCATGTTTCAAATATTAACTAATATGTCATGTTTGATTCAGTATTTTGGACACCGACATGCCACTTAATCACCACCAATCCTTTTCATATGACAAGCACATCTCTCTAGGATTATATATATATATATATATATACCCCAATTCTAGTTGGCAATTTTGTTTGGCTTACATAGATAATTTATTTAGTATTATCACATACTTTTCATGTTGAAAATATGTCTGAATCTTCATCCCCCCGTAAAGATGTCCAAATGAGGCCATATATGCCATCCGAATAGAGGCTAGACAGCTGTTAAACCTTTGATGTAACTGCAAACGCAATCAGGGTTGAATATCCTCTTCCCCAAACTCCTTCATCACTTCGCAAGTAACAACAGAACTCATCGTACAGTAATTTTATGTTTGTATGATACAACCTCACTTAAAAAATTTAAAATCAAAGAGACCCAAATTACTTAAAGCTGTCACTATGTGTGCCTTTTTCTACCCTCAGTTTTTGTCACTCTGTTATCCCGGAACCCTGGTTCTCCACATCAACCTCTCCCATTCCTGTATCTTCTTCTTCCTCACTATCTTCATCGCCACTGACCTCCTCATTATCTTGGCGTAGCTTAGCCATGTGCTCAGCAAGCAATTTATCATCACGTTCACTCACCTGAATCACAATGCAAAATGTCAGACCTCAAACAAAAGAACAATTACGCACTAAACATACGATATATCAAAAAGATGAAGGAACATTTAAACGCTGCTGGACAAATTTAGAGCATTGGTTAAAATCTCAAACAAAACATTGCAACTATTAAATTCAAGTAAATATAAGGGATAAAGGCACTCACAGCTCTGGGTGCCTCCTTCACAACAAGTTTACCCTTGTGTTGTTCTATTGCTTCAGTGCATGCAGCAATAGCATTGTTGAGAACTAGTATTCCTTGCTCCTGCCCAGAACACAACAAAATACATGAATTACCATCATTAGCAAGGTTAACAGTTGTACTTTTGGTCCTTGGACAAAACTCCGTCACTGCCTCCAGGGAAGTGGATAAAATAAATGAGGCAGCAGCTAAACGCGTAAGGGTTATAATCTTCAGAAAGGTGCCATATAGAACAGTCTCCCCATATTTTGTAATCACAGTTTCCAGAAAAGTTGTATATTTGGGAGAGAGTTGGGGTAGCGCCTATTGAAGAGAAAATGACAGAAACCTGGTTACGGTGGTTTGGACATGTACAAAGAAGACCGCGAGAGGCACCAGTGAGAAAGGTTGACCAAATGGTGTTTAGTCCTGTGAGGAGATGTAAAGGAAGGCCAAAAAGGACACTTGGAGAGGTAATTAAAAGAGATCTTTGATTAAATGGTATATCCGAAAATTTGATTTTGGATAGAAGTTTATGGCGTCGTTTGATCCATGTAGCCGACCCCACCTAGTGGGAAAAGGCTTGATTTGTTATTGTTGTTTTTTAGTTTCCAGAAAAGTTAAGCAATAGCACCCACACACAAGATATGAGAATCAATAATAACAGCAATAATGGTATTTGCTCAAGTAGCGACAACCTCAAGAGTTCAATAACACAACATGTAGGCACAGAAGTTCATTTTGGACAAATAAATCTTTGGTTGCCGGCTAACAAGAGTTACCAGACTAACTATTACTGTCATATTAAGTAACCATGCAAAAGACAGAAAGCACGCTTGGTAGGGCAAGCAAAAAGCTTTAAGTAACATCCAAAAACACAGTCATAAGCATTAATTTGAAATACATTTACTTCCTTCAATTATTCTTTGAGCACTATTAAAAACCAAAAAACAACTAAGCAATATATTTTCACAATACTGTATTGGGCTCAATTTGAATAAAATTTATGGGGAGGATGGAAAAATTGAGTCCTTATAGGATATCACCAGAAGAACGGCTACTACATAAGTGGCAACCATTAAAAATGAAAATATAATGGCTAACTTAGTTATGCCTCCAAACCATTCCCAAACAGAATCTAGAAAGTAAACCTTAATAACAAAATTACCAAAAATCTGCATAAGCTTGACGCAAATTGGCAGGCAAAACTTAAAAGAAGAGAACCTGTAGCCAATCATTCAGTTAAAAAGCCAACTATCACATCAAAATTTGGATGAAGGTCGTGCTAACCTTGTCAAGAGTCTGAGTGGTAAGAACGTAGAGTGGGGGAGCAACAAGTTTAATTTTTACTGGGCAATCATTATTTCCAGCAGCTTCAGCTCTCCGCATTGACTCCTGCAAATTCAAACAACCATAAGAATGCTCAGCCAATTAGCAATGATTTCTTGAGACACCAAAAACAAAGCAGGCCCAGAAGAGAAAGAGAAGAACAGAAGCAATTAAACCTTAATGTGAAGAACTCCATCAAATTGAAAACATTTCATTTCAATATCAGCCCTAATTTTCAAAGGTTGAGGAGTCATTCGTCTTCTAATATTCTTCACTAGAGCTTCCTTCACTTCTTCTGAAACTGCTGGAACCACTTTGGTCACCTATGGGAGATAATCAAAAAAGCCTTCAGTCATCAACAGGATTTATGAGGCAAGATGTTCTATGATGACAAAATTTACCTCCTGCCCATCAGGGGCAACTTCTTTGACTTCACGGGTCAGGGAATTCAAAACTGAATCGGGATCAGTAACAATTGTTTTGAATGCCTACACATAATGAAATTATATATACCAATTACAAAATTCAGAGAACACATCAAAGCAATAACGAACATGCTTTACCTCAAAAGCATGATTAAATTTGCGATATAAAGGCCACCCAATGTGAATATAAAGTTCCTGCAAAAACACACTTGAATTTAGTTTAACATATTAAGAGAACTGAAATAGTAGCATCATTCAAAGTGAATAATGTGATTAGATATGTGATATGAAAATGATAGTTGGACTCGGTCGCAGAAGATACAAAGTTATAATTACATATATAGTATGCAAGATACTAGCTGACAAAGTTGTTTACAAAAGAGGCAAAAGCAATTGCCAGCACTATGCAGGGCAAAAGAACTACTATTTCATGTTGAAGTTTGGATTAGTGACAAAAGACGTAGAAGGAAAGCAGTGGTATAGATTTAAAATGGGATTAGGGTTTTACAATAACTGGGAAAATATGTCGTTTAGGGTTCCAAGACATCTTTGATTAAAATAGTTATATAGAAGAAGATTATTAGCTTCACACTATTAGATGTCTAGGTATCATACTTATGGTTCTTAGGCATCAAACCTTATAGGCCCTTCACTCACTGACTGCTTTGGATAGTTGGATACATACTTATAGTTACATAGGTCAAGACATGGGTACAAGTGGCTTATAACTTAAGGCCCAAGCCAAGTTCAATAACGAGCCACTAATAAGAAATTCTCCCCTCCCAGTAATTTGCATTGTTTTATACTGCATACATGCCCCACGTTCACCATCATATTCAAATAAAAAACAAAATAAGAAGTATCTAACTGCAAGACAGAATGACTTTGATAAATGATAAAGATTGCAGTAGAAACAAAAAATTGAGACCTTAACATTCTTGCCCCAAATTATTTAACTATGAATCAAGAAGGCATTTCAATTTGAAATTACAATGATAAATTAGATCACTCTTAATTTTAATTAACGTCAAAATAACCTAAACAATTGCAAAGTCTTTTAAATTTAAACCTGATTCCTGGTAGGCAACCTAAAATTACCACGGTTTAAATGTACAATGAGTGAGAGAAAGATTGTAGAACACCACAGAAACACCCAATAGAATCAAAGAAACAAAAACAAAAAAAGGGTTGTATAAGCACAAGTTCTGTAGGGAAAGATGGACTGTATTTCATAATCCGTTCTATTGCAAAGACTACTGTGAGAGTGACCAATTTGATTGCGGAGCTTTGTTTAGCTATTCAGAGCGTTTGAGAAAAAAATTTTGATGCATATAGTCAGCAACTAAAAAGGCTTAAAATATTCCACCCTCACTTGAACAAAATCCAGTAATATTTGCATAAAAATTACATTTTAGGAGGCAAGAACAAGCCATCATCAAAAAAGGCAAAAAGAAAAATGTGTTTCAGTCAATGAATTAATGACAGAATTTGTTTTAGGCAACATATGAAAATTTCTTAGAAGAATATTTCTGAGGATTGAGTTTGTCACATGATCCCATTTTCATTCAGAATAAGTTCTACAATATGCTATAAGAGCAAACAAGTTGAAAAAGTATATAATCATGCAGTGAGTTGGCGTTGCCTAAGAAAATCAGTCATAAATCACTTGATCACATGCATTTGGATGGTCCAGCTGCTTTTTGATGTTCTGTAAATCTATGCTGCCACTGAAAATGTCAGCAGCAAAAGGTTTACCTTAGAAAGAAGAGTAAAAAAACAATTTCAGCAGCTAGAAGAATGTCATGAGCAGTTCACTTCAGACTCTGTCAAGCTGTAGCATAATCAATTAAGGCTTCAAAACCCGAAACATTCTCTAGAAGCGCACAAAAACAAGCTCCAACAGTATATGATTTATGGCTGTCTATCCATGGTATGCATTTATATTTTCTATGGTTATAATTTGTCAATATTTTGTACGCTAAGCTTCTGAAGCATTTTGAGGTGTAGTTTTTCTTACAATCTGTATGCATGGACCAAAACGTTTAGAGTAATCTTTCGGGTTAATTTTAAGAATTTATTTTCAAAATAAAAATGGAAGAATAAAATCGTGTATTTGCTACGTATCCGTTCTTATGTTAACACCAACAAGACTTATATCAATTCAATGATTCATCAATTCCAACAGAACTAAAAATACCCATTAAATGCAACATTATTAATCTCTAGAAACCGAAGTTGCTAATTTGGGGTTTAAAATTAAACCCTTTACCTCTAAATCGATATTCAAAGTCTCGGCAACGTGGCGCATGATGGAGTGGACAAGCTTGCTCTTGTTGTACCTCTCCTCACAAGCCTGAATATCCTCTTCAGAGACCCTTCTCTTGCTCAAATCGATGTAGCCCTTTTCCTTATCGACCCTGAGGACCATGACCGGCTCGATGCGACCCACCTTGATGAGGCTGCTGACACTACGAATCCGACGGCGAGAGAGCTCTGAGAACAAGATCATGCCCTCGATGTTATTGTACTCGAGCAGCGAGACGTACGCGCCCATGTCGGCGATGTTCTTGACCTGTATCATGACGGCCATGTCCACCTCCGGATACTTGGCCTCGTACATGCGACATTCGAGGTTCGGGGCCATTGTTTTGGTAAAGTTGGGGTATTTTCTGTTAAAACAAAAAAAATTAAGAACGAGCAAGAGGGGTTCGGATTCTCTGGTTGGCAGATGAACAGCGAGGGAACTGAAGCCAACGCAGGGAAAGTAAGGGTTTCGACGAGAAAAGGTAGCGGAGCAGTGTTAGTAGCTTGGTGCTCAAGTTCAACAATATTTTGTTTTAAGATTCATTAAGCTTCAACGTCGTCGTTTGCCAATTTCTATGTCAAAAGAGAGACCTGAAAAATAAAAACGCCCACCGTGGGGCTCGAACCCACGACCACAAGGTTAAGAGCCTTGCGCTCTACCGACTGAGCTAGACGGGCTTGTTGGCTGCTCGCTTTCTAAAATTTATTATATATCTTCATAACACGATTCACAACTCGATCTTTGTCACACAACTTACGCAGCTCGAGCAACGACAAATGAAAATCTTTATCCATGTTATATAAATTATTAAATTTTACTGCAAACTTAATACTTCACATTAGTTTTATAAATTGTTTGGTAGAATCTGTTAATAAACTTCAGTTTTGTTTACCATAGATTTAAGATCCAATGAAAGTTTTTGGTAGAGATCCAATATAAGTCTAAGGTCTAATTTAGATACAAAATTTATTTAAATATTTATATGATAAGATTTTTTTTATTAATTTTTACAGATATAAGTATAGTATAAAATAAATTAATTTATATTTAAATATATTTTTAATAAACATTTCTATAATAATATAATATTTAGATATAAAATTTTATAAATACTAACAACAATAAAAATTATCAAATTAGCCCATTTGCCAGCTTCTAAAATGTTTTCATAGCATTACTCTTACACACACACACATATATATCTATATATATATTACAAAATTTTTGTGCTGATTGGTTGGCATCAAAGGATGTTGCTTCGGATCCTTGAACACGTTTTGATTTCTGCTCCAGCGGCTTTGAAGGTTTGGCTGATGCAGATAATATGCAGATGTCATTCTATGGGAAGATTCCGGTGTAATTTTTTTTTCTTTGGGGCTTTTGCCCCTTTTTATTCACTAAAAAAAAGTGCATTTCTCTGCATCAATTTTTTTTTTATTTTTTTTATAAAAAATATGATAATAATAAAAATTTATAATACACGTTCCAAAAAAATATTTTTATATCTTTTTGCTTATATTGATTTTATATTTAAAAATTTTATAATTAAATAAAAAAGAAATTAAATTTAGTTATGAACTTATTTTCTTTTTAAGTAAGGGAAAAAAATTTTCCATATAAGAATTTATAAAAAATATTTTTAAATTCTTTTATTTTTATCAAGTTTATTTAAAAAAATCTTGAGTTAAGTAAAAAAATTTGAATTTATTTATGGGTTAATTTTTATTTCATAAAAACTTAAAAAAGCCATATTTTTTAAAAAAAATTAAAAAAGTTAAAAATATTTGTTTTTGTACCATAGATAAACTTAGTTTCTGTAACACCAATTTCAGAAAATGTTTTTTTTCTCATAACAGTGAGGTTTAGAGTGATGGAAGATGAATGCTCAAAATTTGTTTTCCAAGAAAATCATGAGAGTTTATAAATTTTAAGGTTAATTTGTCAATCAAATTTCATTAAAGAATTTTAAGTGGTTAGCCACTTTTACACAAATTTATTTTATAAATTTTAATTTTAGAATCAGTCACCATAAAATCAACACGCGGCAAAGCTCATGTTTTTGTTCTTCTTCTCTACTCCCAAATGAATTCTACTCCGTACACAGAAATATGAAAAGAATAGCACATATGAAGTGCTTTATAATGGGATATTAAGTTATTAACAAGCACCCTTGATGCTCCACTCTAGCCTTGTAATTTAGAAGAAGCCATTTTGCTTGAGTTGTTCCTCATTCACACTGCCGTATGAATGAAAAGGTCTGACAATACTTACCAAATGTAATCTGCCGAATATGCAGGTTGCCAACAAAGGAAGATGGTTCCCCCACCCAACCAATGCATGAAGCCCTAAAGACTATATATACAGTCACTTCAGATACACAGTTATTGACAAAAGTCGATTGACCTAGCACTCGTCTTTTCTATAAGAATCAAATTTGAGCTCAAAGCACAAGTGAAATTTTCATTATACACTACATATACCGCATCATACTATACCATTGGTGAAATCACGCAGATCCAAGGAGAACCTGAAGTGAAGCACAACATTCTCCTCTGTTAGAAGCTACGGATAATCCGAGATCAAGCAGCCGTTTTAAGAGGACAAAGGCATTCCCATAGTGGCAGCAGAACCTATCTAGAAGGCTTCTCTGCTAGAACGAATATATGCGCTGATGGCTGATGATTTGTTGAGTTATACAAGCAAAAGGAATGTACGAATCAAGGTTGTTATTCCCTAGTAACAAATTAAGATTCATCTTTCTGGGACTTGTCACCCTTCCCCAATGAGAAAAGCCATTGAAACATTAGAAAAAACTTGCTGCCCATGGGCTTTTGCTCCATCTGCACTGGCTTTGCATTGCAGACTGTATTGGAGTCCTGCCTCTGATAAGGTGCAAATATTTTTTCCTGGGGAGAAAACCCACACATACCAAAACAGTAAATTCAGAATAAAAATGTGCAATTAAAATTTGACATACCTTGAATACTTCAAATGGACAGAAATCAGAAGTTCGAGATGGTTTTTAATTTATTTATTTAATTTTATCCATGAAGTTTGAGGTAGTACAGTTTTTAACTATCAAAAAATTAGTAAATTAGAACAACATTCCCCTCCTGTATGAACAAAAAATATCATGGATTTATTTAGTCGTATGGATGAGAGCTAATGTAAAATGCATGCTACAAGGTGGTTTCCTATAGAGCCGGCAAAAGCCCTACCCAGTATAAGATGTGTGGCAGATTAAGGCATGTATGACTTATTTAAATGCAGGTAAATTAATCCATCCACTTTGATTTGTGGGTTAAGTAAGTGTAGGATTGGTTGTGCTTTTAACCTATAATCTTAAAATTAATAAAATTTAAAATTTATAATCCTTTACTATTCTTTCACCATAAGATTTATGTTAAATAATATAATTAGAAGAATTTTAAATCATAAAAATATTAATTATTATTTATTATTAAACTAATAATCATTGTATGCAAAATTAGATAATTAAATCAATCATATTTTTAGAATATTATATATGTTTGATTTATTAATTAAGAATTATATAATTTATAATTATGTCATTTATGAAATATTTGAGATTTTTATTTATACTTGTTATTTAGAATATGATAATTTTATTATTTTGAAATTAAAATGTATATTTATAATTATTTTTAATAAATTTTAAATAATTTTATTTTAGTTTGACGAGTTAGTGGATCAACTTGTGTAATCTATTAATCCGTTGCGGGATAGGATGAACTGAAATTTTTTTAACTTGCACTTATATAAGTTAGCTTGCTCCATCTCAATTAATAACGACTACCGTAGGTTAACGAGTTTTTATTCTATAGGAGAGGCTGTCATTCTATGGGGGAGGGTTGACTATTGATCCATGGACACAACAATTTAAATGCACTTCCATGTACATGATAAGGAACATTGAGTAACAACTTATAATATATAGGCATATTATATGTACTCTATGTACATGATAAAAGTATAACTTAATATCAAATCCTAGATAGTAAAGAAGTGTTTTTGTATTACATAATTTTATATCATAGATCCTGCTGTATAATCCTAAATGGGAAACGATATTTCAATCCTTTATTTACTTCATGTCCCACCCTTATACTATCTGGCAAAGTCTAAGGCAAAATTTCTCATTCTTTTGTTGTCTGCTATTTTAATGCACTCCGGTGCATGTCAACCATTTTAGCCTGAAATTCTATTGCTTGGTTTGAAAATGTAAAGCCTCTTCCTGGTGTAATCGGTTCATCAAAATATCACTGATTCAGAGAAGTTATCTTTGATTACAATATTTTATATCATTAAATTTATGTTACTTTACAAACTCAATCATAAAACTCAAACTATTCAGAATTAAAATTAAAATTTATATTTATTTAATAATTAATAAATTTAGTGACTAGAATGCTTCAAATAAATTGTGTCTAATTAATAATAGATAATTTAATGGCTCTTGTATTCCACAATTTAGTTGCCGTCTCATATAAATGATTAAATAATTCTTGCATTTGATTTAAATTAAGGCATAAATCACCATAAAAAAAATTAAGGCATAAGATTAAAAATTCTTGATAACAACAAGAAAAGAGTTAATTCCTGAAAATGAGAGGGGAAAAAAAAACACGTCAACAAACCGTGTACTCTTCTGGAATGATATCTGAATGTGTTTTAAAAAATATATAAAATTGACATAAAATAATGATGTCATTATTTATTATTTAATAGTTTTAATTAATGAATAATGTCATGTAGCTGCTTCGCATATCATTGATCAATCTTTGTCTTATTACAAGAAATCTCCAATAAGGTCGCACCACAAATCCCGCCACGTTATCACCAATCCCACCGTCCGATCCTTCCTACGCCTCGATGTTTGTGTCAACCATCCTCAGAAAGTCTGCCCCCTCCCTTCTTTAAAAGTGCTTTTCCAAACATCTTTCTTCTTTGTATGTATTATGATCCAACTTTATAATCACCAATTATAAAGTTAAAATTAATTTTGACTGTAATTTTTTTTTTGGGATACAATAGAAGATGTATTAATTTAATATTACTGGTTAATGTAAAGCAATGGCTAGAAGGGCTCATGCCCCCTTGTATTTACGAAAAAGAAAAAAAAGAAATGGTTACAAGAAAATATGGCTGATGAATCTGATAAGTGAGATTTCGAATAAATATTTATATAATTTTTTTTATCCGAAGAAACTATTCATCAAAAGAATATCGTCACATCTAAATTTTTCGCGAATAAATATTTATATAATTTTTTTCTGTCAGAAAAAATTCTTCATCAAAAGTATATTGATACATCTAAATTTTTTACATGGTTAATTCTTATCCTTCGAATACTATAATTAAAGTAATATTTATTTTATCCTTTTAAATTTATGTTTCACTTAAAAATCATACTTTTAAATATGGCTAAAAATATAAAAATAAAAATACATAAATATCGTTTCTCCATTTTGCCCTGCTGCAAGGGTATGCGAACTTGAACTTACACATCACAGAAACGGTACCTTTCAACTTTAATGCTAAATTTGTCCGGTGACTGAAAGGTAGACGTAAGCATGGGAGTCAAACTGGAATATGATATTAAAAAGAGATACCAAAATGCTATTAAAAAAATGTTAATAACGATCTATAAAAAGAGACTCGTAAGCTTCAGTCTTCCAAACCGCTCTGTGCTCATCACTTTTCCGATGTGCTTAGTATTCTTCAGCTAAGAAGAGCTTCGAACCTCGGAGAGTCTTCATTTTTCAGTGTTCTCTTCCACGCCTATAACAAAGATTCAGTAGTTAATGGACACGAAGGTGCCCTCCTCTGGAACTCGGCCCTTAATCTTGACGGAAAGTTATGTCCGTTCAGAATCCCAGCGACCTGGTCTTTCCGAAGCATCTGCCCTGCAAATCGGTGAAGCCAGCAGGTCCTGTTTAGCTTTTTTCAGGTCTTTTTGTTCACATATATTTCATTGCTCTCAACCCTTTCTTGTTTTGTTGTCAGATTGCCGGTGGAGGAGAAGATGAAGTTGTGTTCCGATGATCCATCAAAGACAATGAGGCTATCCGCTACTTCGAGTACTCCTTCCTCATTTCTGTCAGTAATTTTCTGAATTTTTCTTTTTTTATTTTAATTATTTTTAAATTTTTATAAATAAAATTTATTTTTTACTATTTTTTATTTTTAATTTTATATTTATCTCACCTCAAAAACTCTTTATTTTATTGCAGAAAAACCCAATTCTGGTAAGTCCGCTTGCTGCCCTGGATGATCCCTTCCCGTTGACAAAATTCCCATTCTCCATGACCGACCCGACCCGATCCGAAGATAGCAGATTTACGATATATATATTTGGGCATTCAACCCGATTAAACCGCATGAAACTGCCGTAACCC
Organism: Dicorynia guianensis; assembly: GCA_037013595.1. NCBI lineage: Eukaryota > Viridiplantae > Streptophyta > Magnoliopsida > Fabales > Fabaceae > Dicorynia > Dicorynia guianensis. Next base: position 12,313,216 of record JASUAB010000002.1, on the reverse strand, counting down.
TATAACACTCAACATATGTCTCAATTTCAATATCTCCGCCACTTGAGCTTTGGCTCATCAGTATCGAACCCAGTCATTTGCCCCACATCCCATAGTTTGATTCCCCCTCCCCAATTTGTACTGAATCCAAAAACAAAAAAAATTATATTATCCCCAGTTAGGGATGTCAAAACGGGCTGGGCCCGCTGGGCCAGCCTGCCCCGCAATGTATAAGGGGCGGGTTGAGTTATTATATAAGTGACCCATTTATTCGCGGGTAAATTAGCCCGCACCCGCATAACCTGCGGGTCAATGCGGGTTGGGGCGGGTTCAACCCGCGGGTTTGAACCCGCATAATTTTAATTTAATTTTAATTTTTTTTAAATGACATATCATTTAAAATAGTTTTAACTTTTAAGAAATTACTGTAAGTTATACTATTATGATAACAAGATCAATGGATATGCATTGGAAGAGGAGGGCAATTCAAATGATTGTCATTTGGTTCCAATTTGAATTATGTAATTTAGGCAGGATCCTCATACAGTTTAGATATAATTTTTTTATGTTTTGAATATCTTATGTATAATGTATGATTTTATAGGTGACCGTAGAGACAAAAGAATTTTTAAAAGGTTTCGAGTTAAAAGGTAAGTAAAAATTGATGAGTTTAAAGAGAAGACAAATTATTATACTATGCAACAACTCATTCTGAATCATTTAGATGATAATATAAAACTTGTGTTATTACATAGCTATCATCAATATCACATTTATATATTATTTTTTGAAGCAGAAAATATTATCTTTATATTTGTATTGAGTTGTTCAGCTTTTATGTTATCATAATTTAAGGTGTAAAACTCAAGCATTGCATATATAGAAATAATGGTATAAATGTATAATAGCATAACTCTATTTTCAATTAGCATGTAGTTTATTTTGAACAACATCAATGTTAGACTTTGTCACATATAGGAATATGACCTTTATGTCTTTGTAAGCACATGTTTTATTGTGCATGTATGTTAGTAATATTATTGAAGCCTTGCCTAAAAAATAATATTGTATATTAGCAATTTTATGAGTAGAATCAAAGTTTTTATAATTTATTACAAGCTAAATTCAGGTTATACTTTTAGGTATATTATTAAAAAGCAAATTTGATTGTATTCATTTGTAATTATTTTAAAATTAGTGTATTAAATTTAATTACTCATTTACTATCATTCATAAATTTAAATTTTTAATAAAATTTTTATTATTTTTAGTTATTGGCAGGCTGGCCCGCCTAACCCGCAACCCGCCGCGAGGCGGGTTGGGTTAGGTAAATCTCAGCCCGCCAATTATGCGGGCCGGCTTGCCCCGTCCCGCCAGATTGCGGGTTGTTGCGGGTCGGGGCGGGCCGGGGCAGGCCGGCCTGTTTTGACAAGTATATCCCCAGTGCCGTGAAAAGTCAAGTCGCACGAAGTGGGGATAGTCAAAACAAAGTTGGTAAAAATATGAGATTTGTTGAGTTTTATAAAGAAATAAATATATTTTATATTTTTAAAATTTTAAATATTTTAAATATTTTAAATATATATTTAATCAAATTTAAATTTTGAAATTAATAGGATGGTTGAGTTTTATGTAATAGTTTTAGAATACACTTTTCTTAAGAAAATGTTTGTAATAAAAAAAAATACTTCTGCATTACTATTGAATAAAAATTGCCTTTGAAAATAATGACAAGAACATTTCTAAAAAATATATGTATATTTCTTTATTTTTATGTGATATGGCACGTTTTAAAGAATACAATATAAATATTCAGAACTAACATAAATAGAAAAAAATAAAATAAAACAAAAATTTGATGGGTTAGTCCATATTTTATTTCATTCTCTCAAAAATTTTACAATCTTAATTCAAAACTTAAACAATATCATTCCAGTTTAATATAGAATCATTTTTTTTACTTAGGCATATGAGTGATTTATAATATTATTATAGAATATAGTTTTTCTCTTTGTTTTTGGGATAAAAAATTATCAAACGAACTGTTAATCCCTTTCTCAATTTATATTATCAAAAATTAATTTTTTTTAAAGAATTGAATTATCCTATATAAGTACCAATCCTATATAGCATTAATAGTGTGGGCCCAAAAAATGCGAGTGTTCAACATCATGGAGAAAAAAGAAATATTGTATGGGTTTCATTAATCAATCTAAATATTTCCCCACGTAATACCTTCCTGAACAGGAAAGAGTTTATAATTGGAGTCCATGTAAAACTTTTTTTTGTACTGACTACATATAAACGTGAATTGGTTCTGCTTCGCAGCCACATCGAGCAATCTGCGATCAAGGGTTGGATAAAATCCACGGAACTGGGTGGGGGAGCTCAAAGCATTGTTTACCGAGCCATTCCAGCGGCTCCACAGCGAGGCATAGGAGAAGTCAGGGTTATAAAGAGTTCAAGGCCTTACATGTCATCATATCTGCAACGCGAAGAAAGCGCACTGGAAATTCTTAGAGGCTACCCAGAAATCCTTCGGTGCTATGGAGGTAAAACCATTTACAAGAATGGTCACTGGGTTCACCATCTACTGTTGGAGTTTGCTCCTCATGGCACTCTTGCGGCCCAAATCAAACTGAACGCAATGTTGGAGAGTAAAGCAAGAGTCTACACCCGTATGCTTCTCAAAGGCCTTTCTTGCATTCACGGGAAAGGAATAGTCCACTGCGATTTCAAACCAGAAAACATTCTTCTGTTTCCTTCTTCATACCAGGAAGATGGTGCAAGTTATCAGCTGAAGATTGCAGACTTTGGACTGTCCAAGACTCCTAATGAGTACTGCAACCCCGATTACTGGAAGCTTAAGTTTAGAGGAACTCCGATGTACATGTCACCAGAATCAGTTGCGCTTGGAGAAATTGATGCACCATTGGATATATGGTCACTTGGGTGCATAGTCATTGAGATGATTACAGGGTTACCACCATGGCGGAATCTTCAAACTCCAGAGGATCTGATGCGTAAGCTTGTGCACGAGAGTGAAGCACCGGTAATTCCGAATGGGGTGAGCCAGGATTGCAGGGATTTCGTGAACAAGTGCTTCATGGAGGATCCGAATACGAGGTGGACTGCTAATATGCTTCTGGATCATCCTTTCGTTCAATTAAGGAGAAGTGTTTATGGTCCTGCTGATCAACCGTTCTCTTCTTTTGGTCATTATTCGTTGTTCTCTTAAGTCCCACGTTTTTCGTCTTGTTTTTGCTATTTCAGGACAGTGATTAATAATTAGTTTGATTAGGAAAAGGCAACTCCTATGTAAGAGGGTAGGCCATCAACTTTCATGCTATAGCAGAGAAATATACAATAATGTAATGATATTGTTGAGAAATAATATTTATGCTTGAAACATCAATATCTTATTTAATGCATTTTCTATGCTCACTGTGCAAAATTATATTTTGTCTTTCAGAATTGTGTGGAAGCTGAGTGTGTAACGTAAAATGAGGGCAGGGGAGTGAGTCAATGTACCTAAGGCCTATAGAGACCTCCAACATATTCATACGAATGCAGAGAAACAAATTCTGCAGCATCCAAAGTCCATGTCCTCTAGTTTATGCTGTGTTCTTTTCTCAAGTTTCTGCATTTCATATTTTGTCTTCTTCATAATCTCTCTTCATTATAATTTTCTTCAACTCGTCATAGATATCACCAATGACTGCTTATAATGACATAAAATTCAGAATTAGGCGATGACCGAGATGTAGGTTAAAATCCTTTCCTTAGTGTCAGCACAACAAAGTTTGTTAGCACATGTCAGAAAGGAAGTATTTTATAAGAAATTAAGGTACCAAACTACCAGGGATATCCACTTATATCTCCCAAGCCCCAGATAAAAAATGAACTAAAAAAATGATTTACTTGTGACTACCGATGATGAAGAAACTCAATTAAAATGTCATAGCAACACTTCCATAGGATTTTCCTGCCATGCACTGGCACTTCTTGTCTGTTCAAGTCTTGAAAGTTTTTCCTTAATATGCAGAAAACCTATTGTTAAAAGGGAGAGACTAAAGAAAAGCACATCAAATAATTTTTAGTCCAATAAAAAGAAATAAAGAAAGATCAAACAAAACATTTAAAGAAATTGTTAAAACAAAAATTTTTAATTAAATGATATTTCTCAAAATTTAATTTTAAATAAAATATAATGATATTGTTTAATTTATGTAGTTGATCCAATAAGGCTTTGTTATTGTTAATGTTATAGAAAAACTATTCTGTCCAAGTCTTGAGCTGCAAAGGTTGCTCCTTCTGAATTTGTTCAAACTCTGCAAAAAGTCAAAAGCCAATGCCCATAAGAATATTGTCACAAGCAATAAATAAGCTATTCAATCTAGAATTATGTTCACATTACAACAAGCAAACACTGTAAAAGCCTCACCAGATCCTTCCAGAAATAAAACGAGTAGACATGGGAATGGAACTACAGTTTCGGCATGTGCAAACCTAAGTCTTGCCTTTTCACAGCTCGCCGGGGCATGTCCTTCTACAAAAATAATCGGCAAAGTAAAAATGAGCAAGAGTAAAAAGTTCACATTTTCTAGAGATAGCCATCAAAATGTGAAATAAAACATTTATAAAAAAATAAATTTCTCCCTACTTATTTGGCATTATAATTAACTTCATCCAATTAAAAATAACAAAGGACAAACTTTAATATACCAAGATTAATAGGGGAATTAAAGTTTGACCTAGCACATTAATACACAAGACGTTAAAACAACTATGACAAACAAACCATATATTACGCTCACAGGTCCACGGCCTACTAAACAATCCATGAGATTTGAACACCGTTATGAATCCAATCAGAAGATAAAACTGATTTTATTATTGGAATGCTTTCAGAAATGGGTTTCAGTCTATTTGTTAGTAAACCATGGACAGTGAAGTAAAACAGTTCAGTCTGAGGGTAGCATAAAGACAAAAAGTTTTGGTAAATGTCCAACATATAGATATCTTACAGGTTGATATGGATCATTATCTCGTAGAGCAAGAGATCTCCAGATATAAGAGTTGCATCGTTTTACTAGAGACAAAATAAATAAATGATAGTGTTTCTTAATATGATGACTTTTAAAACTATATATACACATAAAAGATAAGTGCTAGTAAATTCCAGATGAAATTGTATAACTATGCTCAACAGACCTTGTTGATGTACATAATTACATATTATGCCTAGCAGCAGAACTAGCCTGCTTTGAGGAAATTACACTCAATACACAAGACTATTATTATACATGACCAAGAAACTAGTCCACATAATAAAGAGAATCTCATAATATGCAAGACCTACGGGACACTTTGAAATAAAACATACAAACCACCTTCTTCAGCCTTCATAGCTTGCTCCATGGATTGAACAACATCTTCAAGTAATGGCATTCCCATTCTATAGTTTAGCGATTTGCCATAACCCTTCAGAATGTACAGCTCCAAGTCATCTGTCCATTCTAGCAAAGCAATCTAAACACAGAAATTGGAATTGAATAAGCATGCAATAGCATTAAGGACAGCCTTCACCTAGAAAAATTCTTCACACAAGTAGGAGCATTCAGTTAATTTTATGTGTCCACTTGGCCATACATTAACATTCCTGTCATTTAACATGAGCTGCTGTCCCTTATTATTCTTTGGTTTCATTTCAGCTAGTTAGCAGCAACACCATCCTAGTGGAATTTCCAGTTCAGTCCTACATCAGTGGCAAAATATGGAAAATTATATAAAAATTGGCCGTCTATAAAATCAGATCATAACCAGCTTTAAAATTTTTTTCTCCCAGTTTTTAATATATTAGGGAAAACTACAAAGGAAATAATATCTTGACCATCAGATCACAGATCACATCACAACATTATGAATACAATATAACTCAGATGGGGTAAAAAGACTACATGCTTGGTTAGGTATATCCAACAATGACGCTTCCTGCCAAAATCAGCGACCAATTGGACAATGAATATACAGGAAAAATCTTCATCATCCACAACCTCGGTAAAAGATTAGATGTGGACTCACAAAAGAACCAACATATTACCTGTTCACACAGAAACGAGAGAGACAATGTGTCTTCCCTCATAAAATTCAGTCCATAACGCCTAGAGGTAATCTCATCAAAGATAGGCTCCTTAAGTTTAACTACTGGCTCCTGCCTTTTCCTGAAATCCTGCATCCATAACACAAAAATCATATAAAATGAAAAAAAAAAAATGATAGAAGGAAGAGTTAGGAAAAAGAAGGCATATTTAATACCTTTAAGCAACATCGAAGATCATAAACTATCCAAAACATGTAATAAACAACATGGCCTTTTATTTCCTTATGCCCTGTTCTTGAATATATTGTCCAACCAACCATACAGTTATTTATGAACATTTAGCAATAAGTATGTGTTAACCCTCGTTTTTATTTTGAAGTTGTCACTGACTTAAATTATTTAAAATGAGATTGGACACTTAATCAAAGCTAATCTATGTTTGAGAGATTGAGTTCGGGAATTGGTTACATTTTAAGAAAAGTATTAGCACCCTAATGTTTTTTCGGTACTAAAAATGATTTAATTAATTTGTTTTATTTAATTGGCATTGGTTTAAAATTTTTTTAAAAATTTTAAAAAAATCTCTATCCACTCCAAATCAGGATTTTTAAATAAAAATAATTTTAAAAAAAATTTCCTTTCTATTCTAAATCAGGATTTTAAAATAATAGTTTTCGAGAAAATCTTTCTTTTATTCCAGATTAGGGTTTTAAAAATAACAATTTTAAGAAAATCTTTTTCTTGTTTCAGATCGAAGTTTTAAATAAAAAATTCAAAAACAATCTTTGAGGAAATTCCCTATTCCTTTCAAGAAAGGGTTTTAACAATTTTTATTAAAGATAATTTCCCTAGGAAAATTTCTCATTTCTTTTAGGAAGAGTTTTTTCGAAAAAAATAGTTTTTTCAAAAAATAATTTTCTTTTGAAAATTCCTCATTCCTTTTAGGAAAAAGTTTTTCTTTTAAAAAAAATAATTTTCCACACGCTCCCTTTTGGTTCTTGACCAACTTTGCTTTGGATTATTAGGTTGTGGACACACACTTTAGCTCCTTGAAACACCAAAAATTCATCTAAACAAATATAATTTTAACATCTAAACTAAGATATTTAAAATATTTCTTTACAATCCAAGTCATGCATACCAGAGTCACTACCTTAACTGAATTACATCATGAAGCATCCCAAACTCTAACACAGCAAAAATAAAAAATAAGGATTCTTGCTATAAGACTCCTGCAGCCACCCTAACTTGAAGACCAACCTCAATAACAAGACTTCATCAAAATAATTAGAGATAAATTCCAAAATACTCTAACACAGTTAGAGGTTTTCTAATAGAAGTCACATCAAGCTAGAGACCTTTCGCTCAAACTCCAAATGCCATTACCTTCAAGTGAAAGAAATTAGACAGCACACTTTAAGTGACTTAATCAAAATCTCAGATCATATCATTGCAGCTCTAACCAGTAAATTCCAGTCCAGAGAATTTATCATCCAAGATTAAACGAATAAGCGAACAAAGCAGTCACTATTGTGAACAGAGCAAATTTCAGTCAAGGAGAATCCACCAGCTCACGAAGTTTTTAGTAAACACAGCCATCAACTTCAATCAAGACAGTAAAAAAATATGAGCATAGCACATCCCAAATTACTCAGCAATTCATCCATATGCTTAATCGGGACAACTTTTACTCAAGGCAGTAACCATATACAAATCAAGATTATACAATCATACCGTGAAATTCAATTGCCCATGGCATGTTCACGAACCAGTTCGAACTAGTATGATCAGTCTCTAAAAATTGAAAGAGGATTAAGTAGAATTACTTCGAATAAGGTAACTTACCTTTTGATTTCTGGTTCAAGGATTGAATACCAGAAGGCAATAAACACGATTCGAAGGAGGAAAAAAATATAAGCAAGCTTCAGAGGCGCAACGCTTCGGTGGTGGTCGCCAGGCTGCGACAAGAGGAGGGGTTTCGATGGTGGCGGGTTGCAGTAACGATGGATCCCCTAGACGACGACCCGGTAGCGAAAGAGGGGTGATGCTCCTTCGAGATGGACTCCAAGAGCGGCAGAAATGGGTCATTGACAATGGTTCCTCACGGTGGCGGCACTCCCGCTCGTTGGGGTCTCAGGCGATTCAAGATGGCACTGCGTCAAAGAATTTGAGAGATGAGGGTTAAGGGCTCAATCTTAGATAAGGGAGAAGAGAGGTGATGGTTCGCGGTTTGAAGTAGTGCTGAAGAGAAATAGGGTTAGTTAGGAATTTCATTTGTATTTTTGTTTCAGTTATGGACTATAAAACAAGCGGCAATCGAGAGGGTGAGGTTGGTGTTTTGGAGCAGAGGATGGTGGGTTCAAGGCTAAGGAGGCAAAGTGAGCACGCTAAGTGGACTTTTCTGCGTTGTAAAGACTGAATGTCGGGGCAGATGGTGTTATTTTTTTCTATTTGGTCGTGAAGTGTGGTTTCTTGCGCAGGTCGTAGGTTCTCTTTTCTTTGCAGGATCCTGTGATTTCTCTCAACCCACTCTCCTCTTTTTTTTTTTTTGGTTGTATCTTATTTATATTAGCATTTTTAAATTTTTATCTTAGTTAAATTTTAACTTTTCAATTTTATCCTTAATCTCAATTTTTTTTATCTTTTATTTTTTTATTATTTCTAAATATTTATCTTTTTCTTATTTATCATTTATTATTTTCTTTTATCTTTTATTATTATCATATTTTATCTTTTATCCTTTTTTGTCTTTTGATTTATTTTCTTTTAAAATTTATCAAATTTTATCACTTATTATTTATCTTATTATTTATTTCTTTACTATCTTTTATCATCTTCTTATTATTTTTCTTCTTTTAAATCTTTTATTTATCTTGTATCATTATTTTATTATTTGATTTTATGTTGGTTTTATTTTGAAATTTTATTTTTAGGTTTAGGCTTGGTTTTGAATTTATTTTGTTTTAAGTTTTTTCTAAAATTTTGAGTTTTATTATTTGAAATTTATTTTATTTTATTTTAAATTTTAGATTTTAAACTCCTAATTTAAGTTGAAGTTTTGAAAAACAAGCCTAGCAAAATTATGTGTGATACATTGATATCCAACACCAAACCCCTTTCCACTTGGTCTCCACAGTACACATAGATACATAAAGTACAATGTCTAGATGTCAACATGCCACACTTGGTCTCCCCTAATTTAAAATTCTATGAACTATGCTTCAATCTAAAACTACCAAGTCTCACCTAAGGTATCACTTGTTCACTTTTAATAAAGACAAACGGGTGCATTATATATCTAATATAATGATCTCATCATCTACCACATTTCTTGAGAGAAATGGGGTAGTTCACACTACTTAAAACAACACAAGAAGTACCATAAAGATGGTATGAAACGAAATAAATTCCAATAAAAAGTACCCTTTCAATAATAAAACAGGTTACAGAATCATAATCAAAAAGGGTAGACACAGTATTGTAGTCACCAATAGCTGGGAGAGAAGGGTGGCACATGGGTTTCAGTGTTTATAAGACATGCATGATCCACATATTCGCAAATAGACATTAAAATGTTAAAAATTTATCTATGCACATGCAAGTGCTGGCAACATATGTAATGGCGTGTATAAAAAATTTCATATGAGAAGCCAATAAAAGCTACCAAATACCTTGTAGTTTTCACAACAATCAAAGAATCTTAGCCGGATGTTAGTGGCACGGCTTTCGGTTGTAACAGCAAAAGCTAAGTGATTCCTGGGCCACAGACTTCCATTGCCACTAAAAACCCCATTCCAAATGCAACAGCAGTAGCTGATGCTCAAGGAACCTGTTTGCCACCAAAGATAGATGCACAAGTCATATATGTTTACAGCTTCCTTACTTGCAAAAGCAATTCCCTGACTTTTAACTTAGCAGGCAGCATCAGTTCTCAACTCAAAAAAACGTAACAATTTTCACTGGCGTAAATCAAATTTCCTGACTAACCCCAAAACTGCACACAGAATGAATCAGGCAAACTAGAACATATTAAAATACAAATTTACCTGGGCAACAAAATGAAAATTGAAGATAAACTCGCCCGAGTAGCTTTTATAGGATATGTCTGGATGGTACTCTTCACTAAACAAATTTGGAAAAAGTTTATAATCACCAATTATAACATTAAAAATTAAGGTATAACATTAAAAATTCTTGATAACAACAAGAACAGAGTTCATTCAAGTGTATGCACTATGATCCAACTTTATAATCACCAATTATAGTGTTAAAATTAATTTTGGCTGTATTAACTTTTTTTGGATACAATAGGAGATGTATTAATTTAATATTACAATATTTTAGGAAATTTTCATAGTGATCCACACCGGTCAATGTAAAGAAATGGCTGGCAGAGGCTAATGCCCCCTTGTATTTATTAAAAAAAAAAGAAAAAGATATGGCTGCACGAAGTACTAATAGCGATTAAACTTACTAAATTTTATTTTTATAAGTACTAATAGCTACTAAAATTACTAAATTAGCCCATTCCCCTCCATCAAACACTTTTTTTTTTAATAAAAAATGATGATAATAAAAAAAATTTATAGGACACAATTTAAAAAAATACTTTTACATCTTTTTACTTATATAAATTTTATTCCTAAAAATTTTATAATTAAAGTAAAAGGAAATTGAATTCAATTGTGAACTTACTTTCGTTTTTTTTTTTTTTTTGGTACAGCACTTACTTTCGTTTTTGAGTAAGGGAAAAGATTTTCCTTTTTTTTCCATAAAAAAACTTATAAAAATATTCATAGATCATCTTATTTTTATCAAACTTACTCCAAAAAATCTTTAATTAAATACAACAAATTTTAAATTTATTTATGGATTAATTTTTATTTTTTAAATGCCTAAAAAACCCATATTTAAAATAATAAAATAAGAAAGTTAAGAAAAATTCGTCACTATAACATAGAAAAACTTTGTTTTTAACACGAATCTAAAATAAGTTTTTTATTCTATAACAATAAGCTTTAGAATGATGGAAAATGAGTTCTCAAATTTTTTTTATCAAGAGAAATCACCAGAGTTTATAATTTTTATGATTAATTTTATTAAAAATTTTTTGTATAAGTAGTTGTATACTTTGGCTCGAACTTATTTTTATAAAATTTAATTTTTAAATATAAATTTAAAATATTTTATTTAAATATTTAAATAACTTTTATAAATATATTTAAATACTTACACATTTTTCTACATACATACTTTATTCAGATAATCCAAACCATACCTAATGCTCTGACAATATGGACAATTTTTCTTTAAGCTTGAAACATACCAACCGAAGCATCGCTCACCCCTACCGGTCACCCGCCCCTAGTCAGTACACAGTATACAAGCGTCTAGAGGCTTGACAATGTCTCTGTTTTCACTTTTGACGCACAAATCTTCCCCTGGCCGAAGGAAAGCCCAAGTAAAGAAAGGGCACTCTCTCACAAGCTATAACGCAACAAAGCAAAAATAAAGCGGCTGAACCATGTGTGTATCAATCTCTCTCTCCTTCGTCCCTCCGTTCTCTAATCAACTTCCACTTCCCCACCATACAAAATTAGCCATAGAGAACCATGCAGAGCTTTGCTGCGGCATCAGGAATAGGCGCTCTGGGCCTCGCAAACATGATCATATCCGCGGCGCAAAACGCCCGCACCCACCGTCGCAACTGCGAGCAGCTGGCGGAGCACGTGAGGATCACGGGGAACCTGTTGGAGAAGCTCAAATCAACGGACCTGATGAACTTGCCGGCCAACAAGGAACCGTTGGATGGCCTGGAGGAGGCACTGAGGAAAGCGCTTGATTTGATGGAGAGTTGCAAAGACGAGCTATTTGTACATGCTTGCCATGGGGTGGACCGTAATCTATCAATTCCGCCAGGGATAGGCTGAGATCGATCGCTACCTTTGGCTTGTCTTGTCCATGACTTTCGCATGCAGGTTTGTAACACCGGAACATTTCTTTCTTCAAAATTTTTTCCTTATTAACAATGTTTATACAATCCCGTGTCAAAAAAAAAAAAAAACAATGTTTAAATGATCTGTATCCCTGTAATGATTAGAAGCAACTAAACAGTGACACGTAATATTATTAACTAATTTTTTAAACTTAAAATAAGCTAGATACTCATAAAATTATGAAATGTTAGATTTTTTTTTATTTTATACTTCAATAAACTTAATGTTTTATATTTTTTATAAAATTTTATTGAAATTTAATTTATAAAAATAGAGATTTTAAATGAGAAGGCTGTCTCACACTCTCATATATATTTTTAAAAATTGTATAATTAAAAATTATAGAACTGACAAAAAAGGGGATAATTTTGAGTTTTGTTTTTTGTTAGCATAATTTTTTTTTAATACTATTGATATGGATTGAAGTCATCTTAAGTGGTGGCTTTCCTCGATGTTAAAAGGCTGATGGTGCAAGTAACGTACACATACATATATCTAAATTTTCTTTTATAATTATTATTATAGTGAGGTGGACGTCATTAGAAAAAGTAGCAGGAGAGTCAAACTTACTTTATTTGCTTTTTGAAAAGGCTAGCTAGCCGAAGACCAATGGAGTTACAGAACAATTTGATTATTGAAGAAGGTGGGTACTATGGCATCAAGCGGTAGAAATTGGAATGCATGATAGAGCAACTGAATTTGATAACCAAGCATGCTGGTCACCGTTGCATTGTGAGACACAGAAAAAAAAATGATATCAATTGTTTTCCTATGAAATGAAAAGAACCTTTAAATTGTTTAGCTTACAACAATTTAAATAATTTTGATTAGAAAAATGGTAATTTTCTAAAAAATGTGCAGTGACACATAATTAGTGTCACAAAATACAACTCTCATTATAAGAGATTTAGATGCTTGACTTTGAGAAAAGTTGTGTATGGAAACAAAATACTTATACTTGATATAAAAATTATTGGATTGGCTAAGTCTCACGATTGAAATAAATTTTATGTTTTAAATTTTATGAATGAATATTGTTTAAAAATAAAAATAATGCCTGACCTTTTAATAGAAATTACTGGTGAGTTTCTCTCTTTCTCCTAATCCTGACCCTTTTAGATTATTTTGTACTATTTCTTCACTTGTTGGGATTTATTTTATGGACCCTATGAGCTATCAAATCACTAGAAGTGTCAAATTAGTATGTTGTGCAATGTCATCCAATAACAGGACATGACGGCTGGTTGAGTAATTATAATTATTCTGATCATTATTCAGTAAGACAACATAGTATAAGGGATATGCTTGCAACCCAAATTCTCTTTTTGTTTGTGTGCAGTGTCGTTAGGTTGTACAGAATTAGACAAAAATTATTGATGTTATAGTGGGAAAAAATTCAGATGCAGTATGGATAAGATGACTTAGTATAAAAACTGCCTTAGGATTGATATATAAGCACCCCATTACTCCAATTCGATTTGATTTTATGATTCTTGAACCCATGAATTCCCGGTCCCTTATTTGCTTGGAGTGCCTTAAAGTGGGCATCTGAAATGTACTTCTTTTCCCTTCCATGAGAGAGTTGGTTTTAATTAGCTGATAAATATTGTATATATAATGGCACCCGGCATTTGAAGGAAGGATTAGAAGCTGTTGAAGAAGATCAGAGGGAATAAACTCTTGATGAGGAAGAAAAGGAGGCTCAAAATGTGATATTGAAAACTGATCGTTCGAAGAAAGACGCAGATATACTGGAGAAGTTCTTGTCTCGCAGACACCCTGATTTGGAGTTCCATGAGGGTCTCTAAGAGGAGAAAGAAAAACTACATAGATCAAGAACAAATAATGACCCTGAACAATGCAGGGTGATTGAACATCTTATTCAAGTCGCGGAAAATGTTGTCAGTGTGTTACCCAGCAAGACAGTTACCAAAATTGTGGTCAATGAACCCACTTACTTGATTTCAGGGTAATCGTATTTATAAAAATCAGATTCATGATTTTGGGCAATAGCTGCGGCCTGTGGAAATTAACCACATATTTTGGTTTAGGCACATAACCAATGATGCCACAGCCCATGATGATAAGTTTTAGTCTGGAGATCACAGCAAATCTCAGTGGAAGACTGATCTGTTTAGTTGCTGTAGTGAGCCTTGCTTAAGTAAGTCTTTGAACCTGATTTTCCACTTTGTGTTTACCAATACTCCCACTTCATATAAGAGTACTAAATACTCACAAATAGAGTAATTGTTGTCAAAGTTGGTCGTGTCTCATAATTTAATTTACGAAATTTAATAAATTTAATTATGTAAATAATCATTTTAAGTAAAAGTTTAATAAGATTCTATTTATGGCAATGGCAGAAACCATTGTAATATTGACATCTATTTCTGATTACATTATTCAGAAACGGATAAATTAAGTAATCTGGCTTCATTACAGGCTTGAAAACCTGCTTCTACCCTTGTGGAACATTTTCTTGGATAGCTAATGTAGTTACTAGAGGAGAAATATGTAAGCTAACTTCTTTTTAACTTTTGCATAACTGCTAGTCTAGTTTTACCTAGGCAGTGAAAAAGATATCCTGAGAGTAAGTCATTGTCTGATCATACTTAATCATACCTGTCCATATTATCTTCAGCTGAAGAGCGTGTAAAAAGAAATTTAAGGGCATACTCCCTCTTTTGTTGTTGTTGCTGCTATACATGTTGCATAAGAAGGAAATTGTGTAAACAATTTGACATAGAGGTCTCTTTTCCTCCCCCCTTCCAATCATTGAAGGCTGATCAGTGTACAAAGATGTGTATTAATTTTTTACTGGTTCGCTTATGTAGGGAGGTCTATGTGATGACTTCTTAACGCATCTCATGTTTTGCTGTTGTGCTATGGTTCAAGAATGGCTTGAGCTTGAGATCAGGGGTTTTAAAGGTACGTTGAACAGATTTCATTTTTAGAATCGTCATCATAAAATCATCACTTGACAAAACTCACATTATTGTTCTTCTTCCCTACTCTCAAATGAATTCCACTCCATACACAGAAAAATTTAAAAAATTGCAGATACGAAATGCCTTAGAACGGGATATTAACAGGCACCCTTGATACTCCACTCAAGCCTTGTGATATAGTAGAAGCCATTTTGCTTAAGTTGTTCCTGGTTCACACTGCTATATGAATGAAAATGTCTGACAATACTTACCAAATGTAATCCGCCACTTGTGCAGGTTGCCAACAAAGGAAGATGGTTCCCCCACCCATCCAATGCGTGAAGCCCTAAAGACTATATATACAGTCACTTCAGGTACACATTTATTGACAAAAGTGGACTGATCTCGGCCTTTTCTATAAGAATCAAATTTGAGCTCAAAGTACAAGTGAAATTTTCATTATACACTACATATGCCGCATCATACTATACCATTTGTGAAATCACGCAAATCCAAGGAGAGCCAGAAGTGAAGCACAACATTCTCCTCTGTTAGAAGCTACAGATAATGAGGGATCAAGCAGCCGTTTTAAGAGGACAAAGGCATTCCCAAAGTGGCACTAGAATCTATCTTGAAGGCTTCTCTGCTAAGGAACATATGCGCTGATCGCTGATAATTTGTTGAGTTATGCAAGCAAAAGGAATGTAAGATTCAAGGTTGTTATTCACTAGAAACAATTTAAGATTCATCTTTCTGGGACTTGTCACCCTTCCCCAATGAGAAAGGCCATTGAAACATCTGAGAAAACTTGCTGTCCATGGGCTTCTGCTCCATCTGCTCTGGCTTTGCATTGCAGATTGTATTGTAGTCATGCTTCGGATGAGGTGCAAATATTTTTTCCTGTGGAGAAAACCCACACATATCAAAACCGTAAATTCAGAAACAAAAATGTGCAATTAAAATTTGACATACCTTGAATACTTCAAATGGACAGAAACCAGAAGTTTAAGGTTGTTTTTTATTTATATATTTAATTTTGGCCATGAAGTTTGAGGTAGTTTTGTTGTTTTTTTTTTTTTTTTTGTGGTAGAGGTAATTTAGTTTTTAACTATCTAAAAAATAAATTAGAGCAACCTTCCCCTTCTGTACGAACAAAAAAGATCACGAGTATATTTAGTCATAATAGCTAATGTAAAATGCATACTACATAATGGTTTCCTAAACCTCTATATGATCAGATTTTCATGCCTTCATGGCAGGAACCCAACCATAGCAATTCATTCCTAGATACAACCTTCACTAGTTGTAGCTTCTTTCTCATCAGGGGTCCTTCAAGGCTTACGGTAAACATTCTCAAGGTATTGGGCTGCCTCAGGGCCCCATATGCAATTTTATTTATGAATGGACAGTGAATTATATAAGCATCTTGAACAAATGTACTGGTATGTTTCAAGCCTCTTTTTTACCGAATTACAGGTGTAAGATATAATATTGATGCGATATAACATGAATATGAAAATATAACAAAATATAAAAAATAAGAAGTACCAATATGTCACCCCTACCATGATAATAAAGCTATCTAGTTAATTATTTTGACATTTCTTTTTAGTAATGATGATATTTAAGCAATGGTAGAGATTTTGTACTGTTAACACATAAAACTGGTGGCCTACCATTGAACCTGGACAAGTTTTTATTCCATGGTGGAGGCCGTCATATATTCCAATAATTTCTGCTAATCATGTGCCAATTTATAGCCTTATTCAGAGCTTTTCACAACTATTGACCCATTGACCCAACAATTTAATGCTACATGATAAGGAAAATTGAGTAATATATACTCTATGGACATGACAGAAGTACAACTAAAAATCAATTCCTAGATAGTAGAGAAGTCTTTTTGTATTACATAATTTTAGATAGTAGATCCTGCTGTATAGTCCTAAATGGAAAACGATATTTGAATCCCCTATTTAATTCATGTCCCACCCTTATACTATCTGGCAAAGTCTAAGGCTATTTTATCGTTGTTTTTCAGTCTGCAACTTTAATGCACACCAGTGCATGTTAACCATTTTAACCTGAAATTTTGGTTTGAAAATGTGAAGCCTCTTCCTTGTGTAATTGGCTCATTAAAATATCACTGATTCAGAAAGGTTATCTTTGATTAAAAAATTTTATATCATTAAATTTATGTTACTCTACAAACTTAATTATAAAACTCAAATGATTCATAATTAAAATTAAAATTTATATTTATTTAATAATTAATAAATTTAGTGACGGGAATGATTTATAATTCAAATAAATTGTGTTTAATTAATAATAGATAATTTAATGATTCTTATAGTCCACAATTTAGTTGCCGTCTCATATAAATGATTAAATAATTCTTGCATTCGATTTAAATTGAGGCATAAATCACCAAAAAAAATTAAGGCATAACATTAAAATTTCTTGATAACAACAAGAAAAGAGTTCATTCAAGTGTATGCACTATGTTCCAACTTTATAATCATCAATTATAGTGTTAAAATTAATTTTGGCTGTGTTAATTTTTTTTATACAATAGAAGATGTATTAATTTAATATTACAATATTTTAGGAAATTTTCATAATGATACACACCGATCAATGTAAAGAAATGGCTGGCACGGGCTAATGCCCCCTTACATTCACACAAAAAAAAAAAAAAAAGAAGAGGATTTGACTACCGGAAGGTATGACTGATAACGGCCAAAAAAGAAAATGATAATCGATAGGGGTAAAATGGTATTATAAAAATGACTGGCGTTTACGTGCTGTGATGTGACGGGCAAAATGGTAAAAAAGAAAAAAAAAACTGATAATGAGATAAAAGAACAACAGTATTAAATTATGTTTTTAAACCTATAAATTTCATACATCTCTTCAAAAAATGATAAAACGTTTATTTTATTTTAATTATTTTTAATAGATATAATTTTTTTAATTAATAAAAGATTATATTTTTTAAAAATATGTTAAAAAAAAAGTAAAATAGAATTGAATCAGTCACTTGTTGAAAAGTGACTGACAGCGCCAACATTGGGTGGCAAACATGAGAGATGGTTAAAATAATTTAAATTATAAATTTTATACTGTTAACTTCACGAAAAACATGTTTAAGACAAATTTTTTATTGTCTATTCAAAAGTTCCATGAAATCTACAAGAAGGTGATGGGTGACACGCAGTGAATGAGAAATCAACAAAGGATGTGATGGATGGCATGCAGTTCGCCAGAAATCAACAAAAATCAACAAGGTATGATGGGTGGCATATAGGACAAACTAAAGCACAATTAATAAGGGAAATGATACTGCTGCATCGGTTGATAGGGGAACGTTTTCATCCACGTCGATAGTAAACATGATTGAATCTAATTTTTTTGTTTTAATTAAAATTTATTTTATTAATAAAATTTAAAATGTAAGTATCAACATAGAAAAATTATGCGAAAAAATAGTAACGCTCACTTAATAATCACCTTCTACTCTTTTTTATAACAGTTGTAGCTTTTGACGTCGCTACGTAATTGTATCATTTTCTTTTTAAAATATCTTATATACGTACGCGGAAACAGAAGAGGGGTTAGATTTATCATGAGCAGTAATAATGTTTATAATTTTTAATAGTGATTAATATATAATTATAATTCATTAATATATAATTTTAAATATATAATTTAAATATAATTTAATATTTAATATTAATCTAATTTTTTTTAAAATTAATTTTTTTAAAATTTTATATTAATTTTAATCTAAATTTAAAAAGAATTTAATTAAATATTACTACTAATATTTATCAATAAAAATATAATATTAGATTAAGGCTATTCGGACTCAACCGTAAACCTTTTTAATAAAACAAATTAAACTTTTTTATTATCAAAATAATTTAAATTATTTTAAAGACCCAACGTGTATATTAAAAAAAACTTTTCTACGCAAGATTTATACAGCTGATCTGGTGGCACTTCAGTCTTCCAAGCCGCTCTATGCTCATCACTTGTCCGATGTCCTTAGTCTTCTTGAGCTGATAAGAGCTTCGAACCTTGGAGAGTCCTCATTTTTCAGTCTTCTCTTCCACACCTATAACAAAGATTTAGTAGTTGATGGACACGAAGGTGCCGTCCTCTGGAGCTGGGTACTCAAACTTGACGGAAAGTTATGTCCGTTCAGAATCCCAGTGACCTCGTCTTTCTGAAGCTTCTGCTGCTGATTACGTTCGGTTCATCGATTTGGGTTCTCAGGATAGAACCCAGATTGCCATGCAAATCGGTGAACCCAGCAGGTCCTGTGTAGCTTTTTTCAGGTCTTTTTGTTCACATATATGTCATTTTTCTCAACCCTTTCTTGTTTTGTTTTCAGATTGCCGGTGGAGGAGATGAAGTTGTGCTCAGATGGTCCATCAAAGACAATGAGGCTATCCGCTACTTCTAGTTCTCCTTCCTCATTTTTGTAAGTAATATTCTGAATTTTTTTAGTTATTTTTTCTTTTTTTCCTAAAATTTGATAAATAAAATTTGTTGTTTTACCTTTTTTTTTATTTTATATCTGTGTTACTTCAAAATTTTTTTATTTTATTACAGAAAAACCCAATTCCGGTAAGTCCGTTTACTGCCCGGGATAATCCCTTCACGTTGACAAAATTCCCACTCACTATGACCGACCCCGACCCGAAGATAGTTAATTTACGATTTTATGATTTTTTTTTTTTCGCATTCAACCCGATTAAACCGCATGGAACTGCCATAACCCTATTACACTCCACATAAGTCTCAATTTCACTATCTCCGCCACCTGAGCTTTGGCTCATTAGTATCGAACCCATTCATTAGCCCCACATCCCTAGTTTGATTCCCCACTCCCTAATTTGCAAACTTGAACTGAATCAATATATATATATATATATATACACTATCCCCTGTGTTGTGAAAAGTCAAGTCGCACGAAGTGGGGATAGCCAAAACAAAATAGGTGGGAATATGAGATTTGTTGCATCTTATAAAGAAATAAAAAATTTAATAATTTTAAAAATTTTAATATATATTTAATCAAATTAATTTTTGAAATTAATAAGATTGTTGAGTTTTATGTAATAGTTTTAGAATACACTTTTCCTTAGAAAATGTTTGTAATAAAAAAAAAATACTTCCGCATTAGTATTGAATAAAAATTGCCTTTGAAAATAATGACATGAACATTCCTCAAAAATATATGTATATTTCTTTATTGTTATGCGATACGCCATGTTTTAAAGAATACAGTATAAATATTTAGAACTAACATAGATACAAAAATATAAAATAAAGCAAAAATTTGATGGGTTAGTCTATATTTTATTTCATTCTCTCACAATTTTACAATCTTAATTCAAAACTTAAACAATATCATTCCAGTTTAAAATAGAATCATTTTGTAATTTACTTAGGCGTATGAGAGATTTATAACATTATTATAGAATATAGTTTTTCTTTTTGTTTTTGGGATAAAAAATTATCAAACAAACTATTAATCCCTTTCTCAATTTATATTATTAAAAATTAATTTTTTTACAATTGAATTATCCTATATAAATACCAATCCTATATAGCATTAATAGTGTGGGCCCAAAAAATGTGTGTGTTCAACATCATGGATAACAATCTAAATATTTCTCCACGTAAAACTCGTAGTATTGGATACCTTCCTGAACAGGAAAGAGTTTACAATTGGAGTCCATTTAAAACTGTTTTTTGCACTGACTATCTATAAACGTGAATTGGTTTTGCTTCGCAGGCACATCAAGCAATCTGCAAGATTGGGTTGGATAAAATCCTCGAAACTGAGTGAGGGAGCTCAAAGCATTGTTTACCGGGCCATTCCAGCCGCTCCACAGCGAGGCATAGGAGAAGTCAGAGTTATAAAGAGTTCAAGGCCTTACATGTCATCATACCTGCAACGTGAAGAAAGCGCACTGAAAATTTTCAGAGGCTGCCCAGAAATCCTTCAGTGCTATGGAGGTGAAACCATTTACGAGAATCATTACTTGGTTCACAATCTACTGTTGGAGTTTGCTCCTCATGGCACTCTTGCGGCCCAAATCAACAAGAATGCAATGTTGCAGAACGAAGCAAGAGTCAACACCCGTATGCTTCTCAAAGGCCTTTCTTGCATTCACGGGAGAGGATTAGTCCACTGCGATTTCAAACCAGAAAACATTCTTCTGTTTCCTTCTTCATCCCAGGAAGATGGTGCAATTTATCAGCTGAAGATTGCAGACTTTGGACTGTCCAAGACTCCTAATGAGTACTGCAACCCCGATTACTGGAAGCTTAAGTTTAGAGGAACTCCGATGTACATGTCACCAGAATCAGTTGCGTTTGGAGAAATTGATGCACCATTGGATATATGGTCACTTGGGTGCATAGTCATTGAGATGGTTACAGGATTACCACCATGGCGGAATCTTCAAACTCCAGAGGATCTGATGCGTAAGCTTGTGTAGGAGAGAGAAGCGCCGGTAATTCCGAATGGGGTGAGCCGGGATTGCAGGGATTTCGTGAACAAGTGCTTCATGGAGGATCCGAATACGAGGTGGACTGCTGACATGCTTCTGGATCATCCTTTCGTTCAATTAAGGAGAAGTGTTTATGGTCCTGCGGATCAAGCGTTCTCTTCTTTTGGTCATTATTCGTTGTTCTCTTAAGTCCCGCGTTTTTCGTCTTGTTTTTGTTATTTCAGGACTGTGATTAATAATTAGTTTGATTAGGAAAAGGTAACTCCTATGTAAGAGGGTAGGCCATCAACTTTCATGCAACAGAAGAGAAATATACAATAATGTAATGATATTGTTGAGAAATAATATTTATGCTTAAAAAATCAATATCTTATTTAATACATTTTCTATGCCCACTGTGTAAATTTATATTTTGTCTTTCAGAAGTGTGTGGAAGCTGAGTGTGTACTGTAAGTGAATATATGAGGGCAGGGGAGTGAGTCAATGTACCGAAGGCCTATAGAGACCTCCAAAATACTCATACGAATGTAGAGATCCAAATTCTGCAGCATCCAAAATCCATGTTCTTTAGTTTATGTTGTGATCTTTTATCAAGTTTCTGCATTTCATATTTTGTCTTCTTCATAATCTCTCTTCATTATAATTTTCTTCAACTCGTCATAGATATCACCAATGACTGCTTATAACGACATAAAATTCAGAATTAGGCGATGACCGAGATGTAGGTTAAAATCCTTTCCTTAGTGTCAGCACAACAGAGTTTGTTAGCACATGTCAGAAAGGAAGTATTTTATAAAAAATTAAGGCACCAAACTACCAGGGATATCCACTTATGTCTCCCTAGCCCCAGATAAAAAATGAACTAAAAAAATTATTTACTTGATGAAGACCCTCAATTAAAATGTCATAGCAACACTTAAATAGGATTTTCCTGCCATGCACTGGCACTTCTTGTCTGTTCAAGTCTTGAAATTTTTTACTTAATATGCAGAAAACCTATTGTTAAAGGGGAGAGACCAAAGAAAAGTGCACCAAAAGGTTTTAATCTAATAAAAGAGATAAAGAAAGACCAAATAAGATACTTAGAGAAATTGTTAAAAAGGATATCTTGTTAAATGATATTTTTAAAAATTTAATTTTAAATAAAGTATAATAATACTGTTTAATTTATATAGTTGATCCCATCTAGTAATATAAAACTTTGTTATTATTGTTGTTATATAGAAAACCTATTGTCTGTTCAAGTCTTGAGCTGCAAAGGTTGCTCCTTCTGAATTTGTTCAAACTCAGCAAAAGCCAAAAGCCAATGCCCATAAGAAAATTGTCACGAGCAATAAATAAGCTATCCAATCTAAAATTATGTTCACATTACGATAAGCAAACACTGTAAAAGCCTCCCCAGATCCTTCTAGAAATAACCAAGTAGACATGGGAATGGAACTACAGTTTCAGCATGTGCAAACCTAGGTCTTGCCTTTTCACAGCTCCCCGGGCATGTCTTTCTACAAAAATAATCGGCAAAGTGAAAATCAGCAAGAGTGAAAGTTCACATTTTCTAGAGATAGCCATCAAAATGTGAAATAAAACATTTATAAAGAAATAAATTTCTCCCTGCTTATTTGGCATTATAATTAACTTCACCCAATTAAAAATAACAAAGGACAAACTTTAATATACCAAGATTAACAGGGGAATTAAAGTTTGACCTAGCACATTAATGCACAAGACATTAAAACAACTATGACAAACAAACCATATATTACGCTTACAGGTCCACGGCCTACTAAACAATCCAGGAGATTTGAACACCGTTATGAATCCAATCCGAAGATAAAACTGATTTTATTATTGGAATGATTTGAGAAATGGGTTTCAGTCTATTTTGTTAGTAAATCATGGACAGTGAAGCAAACAATTCAGTCTGAGGGTAGCATATAGACAAAAAGTTTTGGCAAATGTCCAAGATATAGATATTTTACAGGTTGATATGGATCATTATCTCATCGAGCAAGGGATCTCCAGATATAAGAGTTGCATCATTTTACAAGAGACAAAATAAATAAATGATAGTGTTTCTTAGCTCAAAAGATATGATGACTTTTAAAACTATATATACACGTAAAAGATAAGTGTTTGTAAATTCCAGATGATATTGTATAACTATGCTCAACAGACGTTGTTGATGTACATAATTACACATTATGCCTAGCAGCAGAACTAGCCCGCTTTGAGGAAATTGCACTCAATACACAAGACCATTATTATACATGACCAAGAAACTAGTCCACATAATAAAGAGAATGACATGGCATGCAAGACCTACGGGACGCTTTGAAATAAAACATATAAACCAACTTCTTCAGCCTTCATAGCTTGCTCCATGGATTGAACAACATCTTCAAGTAATGGCATTCCCGTTTATAGTTTAGCGATATACCATAACCCTTCAGAATGTCAGCTCCAAGTCATCTGTCCATTCCAGCAAAGCAATCTAAACACAGATGTTGGAACTGAATAAGTATGCAATAGCATTGAGGACAGCCTCCAGCTAGAAAAATTCTTCACATAAGTAGGAGCATTCAGTTAATTTTATGTGTCCACTTGGCCATACATCAACATTCCTGTCATTTAACATGAGCTGCTGTCCCTTATTATTCCTTGGTTTCATTTCAGCCAGTTAGTAGCAACACCATCCTAGTGGAATTTCCAGTTCAGTCCTATATCAGTGGCAAATTATGGAAAATTATATAAAAATTGGCCTTATATAAAATCAGATCATAACCATCTTTAAAATTTTTCCTCTCCTAGTTTTTAATATATTAGGGAAAACTACAAAGGAAATAATATCTTGACCATCAGATCACAGATCACATCACAACATTATGAATACAATATACCTCAGATGGGGTAAAAAGACTACATGCTTGGTTAGTTATATTCAACAATGACGCTTCCTGCCAAAATCAGCGACCAATTGGACAATGAATATACGGGAAAAAAAAGTCAATCTTCATCGTCCACAGCCTCAGTAAAAGATTAGATGTGGACTCACAAAAGAACCAACATATTACCTGTTCACACAGAAACCAGAGAGAAGACGTGTCTTGCCTCATAAAATTCAGTCTATAACGCCTAACCAATGCAGAGGTAATCTCTCAAAGATAGGCTCCTTAAGTTTAACTACTGGCTCCTGCCTTTTCCTGAAATCCTGCATCCATAACTCAAAAATCATATAAAATTAAAAAGAAAAATGATAGAAGGAAGAGTTAGGAAAAAGAAGCCATATTTAATACCTTTAAGCAACATCGAAGATCATAAACTATCCAACATATGTAATAAACAACATGGCCTTTTATTTCCTTATGCCCTGTTCTTGAATATATTGTCCAACCAACCATACAGTTATTTATCAACATTTAGCAATAAGTATGCAGCCTATGATACATTGATATCCAACACCAAACCCCTTTACAGCACAACACAACTTCTATGTTCTATTTACAGTGTCCACAGTCCACACAGATACATAAAGTACAATATCTAGATGTCAACATGCCACCATTGATCTCTACTAAATTAAAATTCTATCAACTGTGCTTCAATCTAAAACTACCAAGTCTCACCTAAGGTGTCACTTGTTCACTTTTAATAAAGACAAACTGGTGCATTATATATCTAATATCATGATCTCATCATCTACCACATTTCTTGAGGGAAATGGGGTAGTTCACACCACTTAAAACAACACAGGAAGTTCCATAAATATGGTATGGAAGGAAATAAATTCCAACAAAAAGTACCCTTCAGTAATAAAACAGGTTACTGAATCATAACCAAGAAGGGCAGACACAGTATCGTAGTCACCAATAGCTGGGAAAGAAGGGTGGCATATGGGTTTCAGTGTTTATAAGACATGCATGATCGACATAGCTTGTAGTTTTCACAACAATGAAAGAATCTCAGCCGGATGTCACTGGCACGGCTTTCAGTTGTAACAGCAAAAGCTCAGTGATTCCTGGGCCCAAGACTTCCATTGCCACTAAAAACCCCATTCCAAATGCACAGCACTAGCTGATGCTGAAGGAACCTGTTTGCCACCAAAGATAGATGCACAAGTCATATGTGTTTACAGCTTCCTTACTTGCAAAAGCAATTCCCTGACATTTTACTTAGCAGGCAGCATTCAGTTCTCAACTCAAAAAAACATAAATGAGAGTTTTCACTGGCGTAAACCAAATTTCCTGACTAACCCCAAAACTGCACACAGAATGAATCAGGCAAACTAGAACATATTAAAATATAAATCTACCTGGACAACAAAATGAAAACTGAAGATAAACTCGCCTGAGTAGCTTTTATAGGATATGTCTGGATGGTACTCTTCATTAAACAAATTTGGAAAGTTTTGTCTAGCCCTGATTCCAAGATGATACAATTCTTCCTCTCCTTTGCTAATTCACCACCCTTGAGCCTTCCTTTCCAAGGAGATTTCCATCCATGCAACCAGGACGGAACTCTTTACAAAGTCAAAATTCGTTGTTTTGCATCTCTTATAAGGACTTCTAGATGAGCTAACAAATTATCTTACTCTCTTATCCTTTTCTTTGTAGGAGAACGACTCCAATGCCTTGCCTGAGAACATAAAGCATTATTAGCTTCTTTTGCCACCATCTTGTGTTGGCAGACAATGAGAGCGATACAGTTCAGAATTACCAATGTTGACAAGCTGGTCATTCTAGAGAGATTAATCCTTCATAAAAAAGCAAACTATTATTGACAAATTTCTTTTTTGGGGGCCAAAATCTAACCAACCTTCTCTTGTTACAACAATACCGTTATTTACACAAGGACACATCCTTAAGGAATGTCAGAAGGTAGAAAGGTATTGTCAGCAATGTCTTTCACAGCACCATATCTGCAGAGAAAGTTAAGAAGCAAATTAATCAATCTCAGCCTATCGAGATAGTAAACTCCAACACTGAAACCTGATGCTTAAGCTGCAACAAGAGTAAAATATTCTGCAAGGTGCAACTAAATTCTCGTCATAATTACAACAAAAACAATCAGAAAATTCGGCTAATTTTTGTCATGTTATGCCAATTCGAGGTAACTACAGGTACACAATAAACGCTGCTGAGTTATTGTCAAGATCAAACAAAATGTCTCAGAAAACAAAAACGTTGAAAAATTAATTCTAAAAGATAGTACTCTTCATTGTCTTGTCTTGTCTCTGCAGTAAAGCAGCCAACAATGCTCTTGATGCATACGAGTCAGTTACAGAACATTCTCAGTTCACCGAAAATAAAACTAGTTCGCACCTCTATTATTAGCTAACTTGCTAAATAATCTGAACGGTGCCGCCATGCGACCAATCCCAATGGCGAGGCTCCTGACTTGGTGGTTGGGCGACCTGGCAAAGTACAAGGAATAAATAATGGTAACTACTTGTTTCTCGGATAAGGATTCCCTACAGTCCCAAATTTAAAGTTAGACTGCCTTGCAGTGAATCTCAGCCTTCTAAATTCATCTACTCTTAAATTTCTGGCACATAAGCACACCACTTCAATTTTTCTTCAGCCCAAAATATATGTACCCTTCTTCTGTTTCTCTCTCGCCTTTCTCTTCTTCTCTTTCTCTCCCGTCTTCCTCTACAATTCTTCCTCCTCTCGTGACGACAAAGACTTTATTCTTGGTTGGAGCATCACGGGCCTTTTATATTCCCCATTTGTCAAAGTCATCCCACTCCCTCTCTTCCTATCCTTCACCTCCATTTGCAGGGTCAATGGATGGTCATTGCGAAGCAATCATCCCCATTACCCCAAATTTCTTATACCAGACTAACTGATGACATCCCCATATGTCCCTTCCCCTTCTTCTTCATCTTCTTCCTCGGTGTGTTTTGTGATAAAGAATGATTGTAAGTACTCCTCCACCTTCACCTTGTGGGTAAGTGTTGAAGGAAGAAGGGCGCATAAATTTTCGGCCGAAGAAAAATTGCAGTGGTGTGATTACCCGTTTGAAATTTAACAGTAGATGAATATAAAAGGCCGAGATTTATTGTAAGGCAGTTGACTCTAAATTGGGGGATAGGGATCCAACTTACATAATTTGGAGGAAGTGAAAGTCAAAAAATAATAATAATAAATTAAAAAATTGTAACAAAAAAAATTTTAGACTTATATATTAAATTAAAAAAAGTAAATATATGATCAAAATAAAAATATAAAAAAATCTAAATCGGAAGGTGGGAGATCCTTATCTTTGTTTATCTCCATTATTTTTTATTAATTTTTAAATTATTTCTTAAATTTAAAATATTTCTTAATTGATAGTAAAAATTTATTTTTTAATATAAAATTATTAAAATAAATATAATCTCTTTTAATAAAATTTTTTTAATATATATAATTTGACTTAAATTTAGAATAATATGCTTTACTGCAAAATATTCATAAGCATTAGATGCTTTTAAAATAGTTTGTCAATGTTGAATAGTTTTGAAAAAATAATTTTTAAAAAAAATTATTCTATTCTCCGTTTTATTTTATGTTTATTAAATAAATTTATTTTATTTTTAAAGCTTAAATAATCTCTTTTGTATTTTATAAACAAACTATACATATCCTTAATTTATTATAAATTATTTTAAATAGTTTTAGTTAATTATATTTATCAAAAATATCTTTATAAATTAAATAATAACTTTTTCTCTTAAAATTTATGTTTAATTCCTCCACAAAGTAATTTTATGTAAGTCTTTTATAATTATAAATTTCTTTCACACATGTTTGGTACCCACTACAAAGTAATTTCATGTAAATTGTTTTATAGTTTATGAATTTTTCACAAAATATAGAAAGAAATATTAAAAATATGTTTGTTTAAATGTTTTGCACAAAATACAAAAAGTTACGGCAAACAGATTTGTAGAATTTTTTGTATTTTGTGAAAAAAGTTATAAATTATAAAAAATATATATATGAAACTATTTTTACGTAAGAAATTAAACATAAATTTTAAAATAAAAAAATTTATTATTCAATTAATAAGAATGTTTTTAATAAATCATAATAAATTTACCATTTAATTAGGAATATTTCTTATAAATCATAATAAATTAAGTTTATATATAATACATTTATAAATCATATAAAATGTTACTGTAAATTTTAAAAATAGAAGAAATTTGTATAAGAAACATACCGGAGAAGTTGAAATAATTTTTTATGGCCTTGAAGAATAGAAGTTAGATTGATATAAAAATTAGTGTTTGGGTGCACTATCATTTTGGCAGAAGTGAAGTTTTACTTTTTCAATAAAAAATTTAATTCTATTCATATGAACATGAATTTATAATTTTATCTTCATTTAATGAATTTTAACTATTAGGATTAATAATCAATTTCACATATTCTTTTATTATTTTATATCTACAAATAATTTAGTCATTTTATTTTAATATCATGTCCAAACTCAAACCAATTCTTAAAAAAAAAAAAATTAACATCAATTATTTTTAACTCAATTCTAGTAAAATCAATTCTACTCATCACCACTTCAAATAAATCCAAATTAGTTAATTGATTTTGATCAATCAATGAAATAAATATTATTCTTATAAGATTTTTTAATTATATGTAATGCAATAAATCAAAATAAGCTTAATCACCAAATATGGCATTTTCTCCATATACACTTTGTTGTATATAATATATTTTTTGGTACATTTTGTTATATTCTTTCGAGTTGTTCTTCTTGCATTAAAATCAATGAATATACTTAAAAAAAATATAATTTAATAAGTTTATTCATAAATCCATTTTATTATTTTATCGAATAAGGAGATTGTTTTAACATATCTAAAACAATGTATGTTAAAGTATAATTATTTGAAAAATTTTCTATACTAATATTAAGTAGTATTTGAGTTAGCTTGTGCATTTATCAGTTAACTCACATCTTTTTTTTTTTTGGATAAAACATATTATTCCCATTTTTTTAGCCAATGCATTATCCACATTGATAACAATGGATTCATGAAAAAAAATTCTTATGTGTGATCACAAGAAATGAACATAAGCTATTATTATGAACACTTTCTATTTTAACATTCTATGTCATTCTTACTTATATCTTGACAAGTTGCTTGTTGACATAACATAAAGTCTTCATGGAAATTACTTAAAATTATTTTACAAGATATATTTGGATTGCATTGTATTTTTATACACAAGCTCCCACTAGAAATTATTAAATATTTCTTATAGTTAGATCACATCATACTAAACAAGTTTTTTGTTTTTTTGTAACATTGTAAGTCAGTTGGATATTAAAATTAAAAAACAGATTTTTATAGATAAAAGTGATAATTGACTTATAAAATAATTTTTTTTCTAAACATTTATTTGCTTGTAAATTAAAGTTATCAAAATGGTTGACTCATTTTACATTAACTTATGATTAAATAAAGACAAACTAAGATATTTTTAACACAAATATGTTGATAAATATTAGTTTGCGTTGATTTAGAAATATAAACTTATCATATCTCTTGGGTGAGACAGGATAGGATAGACCAACATATATATATTTGTGATTTTGATGAGAGGCAAATATTTTTCAGTGGAATTAAAATTTGCCAGCAAGTACTTTTTTGTTTCTCCTAAAAGCTAGCAGGCAGCATTTCTTTTTTTTGGTACATGGTAGTATTTCTGCTATGGTTTTAGGTCCATTGCAGCAATCACCCGCCCATTAGATTAAAAGGGCTTTGACCCAAAAACAGAACATAGACCTTACCCAGTAATTAGGGTTTATGAAGGATCACTAAAGCTCGCTACTTAGAAGAGCCGCGACTCTTCAATTTCTGAGTGCGCTGAAGTAGCGGGGGACTAGCTCGGCCCTGAGATCTCAGAGCTCGCAAAGGCACAATGGTTTGTGCCCTCTTACCATATTTCCATGTTTCCTCATCGAATCTGATTTCAAGCCTTCTGCTTTTCATATACGTGGTGGATTTCAATCCTCTTTTGTCGGAATATCATCTTCAAGTTTATGATATGGCATCCAAATTATCTTCCGTGCTATCTATTCTCAAAGTTTTGTGCTTTGCAATGTCTTTGTTATTGACATTATTAAAAAAATAAGTTTTTGCCGGTGCTGATGATTTGTGCCATCTGTCTTGAAATTGTTGGATTGATGAATAATTATCTAAGAACGATGGCAAGGGTCATATGCTTCTCTATGATGATTTGGCTTCATTGGTTTTGAACATAGGGTAATTAGTTGATATATTTGTACGTGGAATGGAGGTCGTGGCTGTGGCGCAGTGTGGTAACTTGTTGTCTCGAACGAGTTACTTAGAACATGCATTAATTAAATAGGAAAGTACTTATATCTAATTCGTAGATTGTATGAAATTTCCTGTTCTTTGGCAACTTCTTGTTTATGAACTTTTATCCATTGTGTTAAATGGTTTCAATTTCCTGTTTGGATCATTTAGTTGAATTCACTGTGAGTATTTATTGATTGTTTGGCATTTGGAATGCTTTAATGCTATATCGGTTGAAGGTTTTAACTAAGTACACGTGTATCTTCCTGAGCCTTTCTTTTCCAGAAGGTGAATCTTATTTCCTGAATTTAACTAAAGATAATTGAGATTTTGAATTCGGTCTCTATTGAGGTTAGTTATACATATAATCTTACATAAAATTTTGTTGACTGCTAATGTTTGACTATATGTATGACTGTATTAACAGGCGAGAGGATTGAAGAAGCATTTGAAGAGGCTCAATGCCCCAAAGCATTGGATGCTTGACAAACTGGGTGGTGCATTTGTAAGTCAAAATTTCTGTTTTGTACTTTACACAAAACATATTCATATTTCTAAATATTCTCAACCCATCTTCAATAGCTTAGTTGAATTTTTTGCCTGAATTTCTTATTTTTGCAGGCTCCCAAGCCCTCATCTGGACCACACAAATCAAGGGAATGCCTCCCACTTATACTTATCTTGCGAAACCGGCTGAAATATGCTCTGACATACCGTGAGGTCATTGCTATTCTGATGCAGCGACATGTCCTGGTTGATGGGAAAGTCAGAACAGACAAGACATATCCCTCTGGCTTCATGGGTATGCATGCTGCATTTTGTCAGTCCAAACAATAACACACTTCGTTTGTCCTTTTCATTTTGATGCAATTGATGTTTTAACTTGATGAAATATGAGTTGTCTGGTGTCCAAACAGTATATTTAGTCAGGTGTCATTGAAGTATTAAAAAAAAAAAAGAAAAAAAATAGAAAAAGGTGTTGTAGGGAAAATTAATCAACTATCAGCTGTTTCCTGCAGAATCAAGCAGGACATCGTTCATATGTGACAATACATTATTATTGTTACTTTGGCTGGGAGCGTAGTATGTTTCTTCTTATTATATATGTCTCTTTACAGATGTTGTGTCAATCCCTAAGACAAATGAGAACTTTCGTCTGCTTTATGACACTAAAGGCCGCTTCCGTCTCCACTCAGTTAGGGATGAGGAGGCAAAGGTAATTCTATTTGGTCCCTGATTGATTTTTCGGCAAAAAAACCCCTTCTCCCCAATACATACAAAACGTAAAAAAAAGGAAGCTTTGTGTGTCTGAGTAAATCATGTTTGTATGTTCTTATTACGTATAACAGTAGTCTGTTATATTTTTACAGTAGACAATGGGCTTTGTGTGCTACTCTGATCAATTTGTTGTTTATGTCATTGTTAATGTAGTTCAAGCTCTGCAAAGTGAGGTCAGTGCAGTTTGGGCAGAAAGGCATTCCATACCTGAACACCTATGATGGTCGCACCATCCGCTATCCAGACCCTCTCATCAGGGCTAATGACACAATTAAGCTTGACTTGGAGAGCAACAAGATTGTTGACTTCATCAAGTTTGATGTAGGGAACGTAGTTATGGTAACCGGGGGAAGGAACAGGGGGCGTGTTGGAGTAATCAAGAACAGGGAGAAGCACAAGGGAAGCTTTGAAACTATCCACATTCAGGATGCCACTGGGCATGAATTTGCAACCCGTATGGGCAATGTGTTCACCATTGGCAAGGGGACAAAACCATGGGTATCTCTTCCCAAGGGCAAGGGTATTAAGCTATCAATCATTGAGGAGGCAAGGAAAAGGATTGCTGCGCAACAAGCAGCTGCTGCATAAATCGCTATGGAAGGAACAGACTTCAGTGGGTGGTAGTTTTCTTTAAAAGATTTTGCTTTCTAATTTCTTTTGGGATAAGATTTTGCCAGTTATCTTTTGAATTTTGCTCCATATTTGTCCTTTTTATTGTGCCTAATCTCAGGATTACCATATCTTATTAGCCTTACTTATTTCTGAAGGAAGCTTGTTTTATACTTTATTTTATTGTCTCTAGTTTCTGGTCGTACAATATCATTGAACCAATGCCATATGACTAGCTAGTTTCATTTGTCAGCCTTGATTAATTTGTTTGACATAACACTCGAGCAGCTGATAACATGGTTACGAATAATGTGTCCTATGCACTTTGACTTGATTTAAGTATTACGATATTGATTGACTTGATGTGGTTTATCGAAGTTAGCATGGAGTGAGCTTTCTTCGACCTAATATAATTATATGGCGCATCTGCCAACCACAGCGGTTCAGGAATTAGAACTAACATGTTTTGCGGACCTTTCACTTCTTTTTAGGACTTTATTCTTCATAACCTGCGTTAGCTAGCATTCATTTCAATTACGGGATAGCTTTAACTTGTGCAGCACTGGAGTTCAATCGTTCAAGTAATTCAAGTCTGATATATCTTGACAATTCGTTACGTCCAGGTCGGTGCCACTTGTCAAAGGGGAGATTCTGGAATAAGAAGACATCTTTGTCTTCTTGGCATGCATTGTACGAGACGAATTTCATGGCACTTTCCTGTGGCATGAGTTAATTGAGCTTTCCCTGTAGAATCAGGTCCTAATCCAGCTTTGTCCAAATTCTTGCAGAAGATGAGGATGGACCAGAGCGGTAGGGAAAGACAGAACTGACATTAGATCGCAAATCCAAAGAGAATTTTTCTTCCTTGAAAATTCAGTTGACCTGAATTAAGTCTTACCACAAAAAGAAAAGCATCTCTATGAGGGTCACAACACTCACAACCTGTCGTCAAGCCATCTTCCCCTTGACAAATAATGATTCTGACTACTGGCAATCAAAACAGTTGGGTGGCCACACATACAACGCTTGGCTGCCACCTCCCCGAATTCCAAAGGACCTTTCATCCATGAACAATTTGGGAGGTTCAAACAAATTCCTTTAGCTTTTTTTTTTTTTTTTTTTAAAAAAAGCCACCTAATTGACCAAATTGAAAACATCTCGTTATTTTATTCAAATTATAGAAGACAATGAAACACTCATGTATTTCTTACCAAGCCCCAAGGCGTATGTTACGAACTTCAGAGAACGATCAAAATTTAACTAAAATTTACAGAAGGCGTGGAATGCACAATTTTAACAGCCGAAAAAACCAACTTTACCCCTCGATGACACAGCAAACTTGTCTGATCTCAATGGTCAACTCGCCACAAACTTAGAGTAGCTTAAAACCAATAAAATTCATAAGACATGCTTGCACTAATAGATTATAAAAAAGTGATTTACAAATCTTAATTCTCATTTAACTTTTATATCATTAGGTATAAATCTTTTTTTGGTAGGAAAATAGGGCAAAACGCCCAAACACTACTCAAAACACTGTAACGCTACGAGGTAATCCTCGGCCCTCTGTAAATCAACTGAGTTTGTTCAGTCTATTAAACCCTATGAGTTTAATATATAATCCAATTTAATAAATTTTATAATTTAAATTTAAATAAAAATTATATTAAAAAAAGGACAAAAAGATCAACCAACAATCAAGTACAAACTAGTTATTATATGTGTGATAACGATGACCAAGATTAGGTCACATCATTTTTCCACCGGTAGTTCCGTTCCCCTCCTAGCAAAAAGACTTGGAAATCACCATCTAGGTGAACTAGACACATCATTGACTAGAGACCCAAAAAAATGACAAGATTAGCATCATGCAGCAACTCAATGAACAGCTCCCTCTTCGTGGAGCAGCACCTGATCGAAGTGCCATACACCTGAAAGTCCATCGAAACACCACGTTAGGGAACCCATACTTACTCTTCAATGAAAGTAAACAAGCAAAAACACAGAATCACACAGACAGTTGTACAAAATTCAGACCACCGACTTAGGGATTCTTACCATGTCCTTTGCCCACTCTTCTGAGCTGAGCAACATACTCAGAGATTTTCTTAATGGCTTCCACCTACCAAATACAATTGAAATGCAGAATTTAAATCCATACAGCTTCTATGCAGTCTTTGGCAAATTGCAAAACATAACTCGATAATTGGTACCGTCTGTTTCACTAGGTCTAGTAGTTTTCCTAATTGCAATAGCAAACTTATAAATACCTGTTCACCCAAAAACTCGCTTTCAACAAAATCTGCCAACTGCACATCATTGTTCTTCGAGGCAACCTGTTCAAGATCATATATAGCAACATGTTAAAAGAAAGAAATCATCTATTAACAATATCAGCATCAACCACATTAATGAGTCAAATGAAATAAAGCGCACACAGAAGATCCAAACCACAATCTAACACGAATCAAACTTTTCTTACACTCTGCAAGTTAAGAAGCTTCTCATTAGTTAGCTTCTCCAATGACAATGCAAGTTCCATCGCTGCATCAAGAAAATCAAATACATATTTAGTGCTAATATGTATTTACACAACTTTATTGGAGAAGTTCATCGTGTAAAGCCAACAGATATGAAGAACATTAGAATAACTTGTCTTCTACATCACGCCAACTAACAAAGCAAACCAACGAATTCATATATGTTTCAGCACTCTTCGTGGTAAAACGTTCAGATTGATAACAATGTACTTCCAACCAGAATAATCACACACCCAATCCATACATAGACAATAGAACTGTAAAGACCGATCAAAATCAGAATGTCTTATTTCACAGAATTTTCCCCCGCCATCGTGCTCATGCATCACAGTCGGAGAACAAGCAACCAAAAATCATAACTACCAATAAGCACAACTGATGTCAAACCGCAAAATCTTGTGGCTCCGTGCATTTCTTCAATGTTATTAAGTTCTCTGTTCTTGAAAAAAATATTTCATCCATAAAAACAACATTTAGAACCCCACTAAGATATACAACAATGCAGTGAAAGATGCAAATTTCCTTTTCAATCAAAGAACGCATGATTAGAACTCAATTTTCTCGCTACACCCATCAAATTTACGTCATTAAATAAAATAATCTGAACCATTCAACGTGATTCGAGAGGCCAAAGGAACTAACCATATAGCGCATCTCCTTTTTCCACATGATCATACTCAGAAAGCGGCATCACTATAGACTGCAGCAACACTTTTCCACCCCGCTTGTTCTGCAAATTACAGCAGCCATTTGAAATAAAAGTGAAAGCAAGCATATTGAATTAAAAATGATCCGCGATGTATAGTTATGTATAATATGAAATAAGTTAAAGAAACCTGATATTCCATCAATTTCTCAGCATGCTCTCTTTCTTCTTCACTTGATTCCTTGAAAAACCTGTGGATACCAGCCCGTTAATCAGCCCTAACAAAGCAAATCAACGTAAAGAAGAAGAACTGATGAGAAATATTGTATTACTTGGCAAGACCCTTGAGCGCTACATTGTCCCTATCGAAGTAGGCAAACAGAGCATGGTAAACGTATGAAACGTTGTACTCCACACTGTAAACCAAAACTCAATCATCAGACATTAGAACTAGCAAACAAAAGCATAAAGGCAATCTAACAACTCTCACCCCAATTCTATTGTTGATGAAATTTTTGCGTTAAACAATTAAATATCAGAAACAGAAAAAGCATTCAACATATGGCCAGCAAACAAAGTACTGCATATTCTTACCAACAAATATACAGGAAAAAAAAAATTTTATTCAAAAGAAATGCTAATAATAAAAAAATGCAGATTTGACAATGAAATTGAGTGATTTCGCAGTAGGAGGAATAAGGCGGTTGTTGGAAACCATAAAAAAAAATTAAAGCAATAGAGCACAGAAGCGCACTTGATCTGCTCGTTAATAGCAGCCTCACACTCATCGGCATACTTCTGACGAGCTAGTGATACTTGTGGGACAGTTGGCACGAGATTAAGCTCCTTTTGCACCTCCTCAAAGGGTTCAAAGACGACACCCGTGAGGGGGCGATTATTCGCACCCTTAGCGGCGCATAGCACTAACCCACTTCCAGTTTTGCCCGGAGAGTAGCGAAGAATCGATGACAGGGAAGCAGATGAGTTCAACGGCGAAATCGAATACGAAGACGATGAGGAATATGAAGAAAACAGAGGACCCAGATGGTCCACATTAGTGCTTAACAAAGACAAAGATGAAGCAGCTCTAAGAAGCATGGCTCTAGATTAAAAGAAAAGCTAGAAACTTTAGCACCAAAAGAAGAGAAACAAAGAAGGAACGAAAGAGAATTGTGGAAAATACAGAGGAAAGGGAACGAAGGGTTTTTTGAAGCGAGGCGCAGTGAGTTTGGGTTTGTGTGTTGTGGGGAGATGAGGATAAGGATGTGGAGAAAGAGACTAAAAGGGAAAGTTGGGGAAGTATCAACCGTTAGATTCTCAGACACATGGACGGATCAGATTCAGAATCGGACGTGGGCGCGTGGCTTGCTCGTGGTCTAGCTGGGTTATGATTGTGGTTGTCCCTTAAAATGTCTAGAATTTTTGGTCCATTTACAATATTTAAAGTGTCCCTTCCTGTTTTGTCGCCCTTTCCAGTCGTATGACCAAAAGGAGACAAAAAGGGGCCATCATCTCTGTCCCTTTTCAAAATTTCCTTCTCGGCTAAACTAAATAAAATAATAATTTTATTATTTTAACACTAAATAAATGATAAGACAATTAATTTGAGAATAAATTAACACTCATGCTTAAAAATACATATGAGCTTTTTAGATATTTTTATTTAATTAATATTTAATTTTTAATTGTGTTAACATGATTTTTTTAAAAAATTGTTAGATATTAAAATAAAATAAAATAAAAATTAAGATTTTTTAAAATTTTAAAGAAAAATTATTTATACTCATTAAACCCTTAAAACCACAATAAAAATCTAAAAGAATTAATATGATGATTTTTGTGTTGAATAAGATTCTAAAAGAAATTAATAGTAATTTTTTTGGAAAGAAAGTAATAATATATAATTATATATATATAACATTTGATTCAAATAATTAAATTTAAATTTATTAACTT
Source organism: Dicorynia guianensis (assembly GCA_037013595.1). NCBI lineage: Eukaryota > Viridiplantae > Streptophyta > Magnoliopsida > Fabales > Fabaceae > Dicorynia > Dicorynia guianensis. Next base: position 12,275,330 of record JASUAB010000002.1, on the reverse strand, counting down.
TTCCTGTATTTGATTATTATATTATAAATTTATTAATACTAAAAAATAATTATATATATGTAGATTCTTATAAAAGTAAATATTAGAGTGTCCATTAAATGTATGAAATATTTTTATTAATTTTTGCTTAAATTTAATTTGGGTAAGACAAAAAAATATACAGTTAAATCATTTTAATTTTAAACATTCAAATTCTTTTTGGTTGATTAAAACCTATGGTCTTTACAATATCGAATGAATTGAGTTATCAAATAACCTCTTCACAGTGATTTCCTTTTCTTCCTTCTATATTTGCTCCACTTGTAACGGTTTGGCAAGGCAATAATATTATGGTTTTAATGTGCCGTCACTCCTTAAGAATTTAAGGCTCAAAAATTAAAAAAATTCCTTACTAGTTTACTCTGATATAAAAAAAAAACATTTTACACTTTTAATTAGAATAATTAATTTATTTTATTTTTAAATAATAATAATAATAATAATTAATCTATTCTATTAATAGAACATATCGTTTTTAATAAAATTCTTACTTCTCACATGACATTCTTAGCTTCTTTCCCATTTACTGAAATGAGCGCTGTTAACCATTCCTTGCTCATTTATTTTAATAAATTTATAAATAAAAAATAATCATTCACAGTCAATAATAATGTAATCTTCCCCTTAGATATTTTGATTTTTTATTTTATCCATTTATATACACCACAATTTTTTATGTATATTTTTTCCTTTCATGCCTTGCTTCCAATTACTTATCATCGTAATCGATTTCTCATTCTTCCTCCAACCCTATCATCTGTGAAAATCTCATCATCATTGTTGTCTCCCAACTTCAGACTTTTCAGATCTACCAATTTTTTTGTTTTAATTTCAGAATAGAATTAAAGACAAAAACAATTACAAGCCAGCATTCAAAGCTAACAGATTAACAATAGGTGGCGAAAGCAAAAGACCCACGAAATCAAAGGATGAGTGCAGACGATAATGACCCAAAAAGAAGAAGCCCACCATTAATGCAACAATCATTAGGCCGTATTCCTGGTTTTCACTGTGTTCTAGTTGGCAGACCTTTTGGGATGGGAGGGGAGGGGAGGTGGGTGCACACAATTGTGGCCCCAAATTGAGAGGGCCAGGCTTCTGTTGCCGCCATTGGGAGTTAGAAATTGAAGGGTATGTTGGATTCAATACTCCGTGCCGTCGGAGAAGGCGGCATTCTCTCCCTGTGGAGACGCAGTGGCGGTAGTGTTCACTATCGAAGTCAATTTTGAAGAGAAGTTTCTTGACAGCAATAAACAGTCATTCAACAATAACCCAAGCAATGTTGTCAGTCATGCGGATGGGTTGGATCTTTGGTTTTATCTGAAAAGATTAAACCAGAAGAAAAAAAAAGTATAATTTAATCTTTTATTAAATATTACATTATCTGTAATTAAAATAAATTAACATATTTTGATTGTAAATGTTCATATTTTTATTTATAATTATAATAATAAATAAGTTTAAGGAGCTATCTTAAACTAGATAATTTTCTCATTAGAGATTGAGTGAACAACTCTCACTTCAATGTAAAAGATGAGAAGAGGGTGGGGAAACAATTCTCTTGGAAATTGGATGATTTAGTAACTGAATATGTTAATTATTATTATTTGAAAATGTAAATAGATTAATTATTATAATTGAAAGTGCACAAATTTTTAACATCAAGAAAAAAGTGCAATGAGATATTTTATAATTTAGGCAAAATTTAATCTCGTTACTCATTTGGTTATTCTTTATATCATACTTTCTTGGGTATTAATTATCTGTCATTTTAAGATAAATACATAAGAATTAAAGATATTATTAAATAATTTTAAATATCTTTTTAAAATTATTTTTATAAAAATATTCAAAATTAAAAAAATTCAATTCAATATTCAATAAATATAAAAATTTTAATGAGACAAAATTAGAAAAAATAAGTAATATTATTTTAATTTTGAGAAAGTAATAATTAAAAATAATAAAAATTCTAAATATAATTGATTTGGATTTGAGAAAATAGTCAATTAAAACAAATATTTTTATAATTAAATTTTTATAATATATTTATATTTAATGGTAAAAAGATAATATTTAAAATAATTATATTTAAAAAAATTAGTGTTTTATTTATTAAAAAAATAATAAATATTTAATTACAATAATTTAGATATATACAAATAAGAGGCGTGAAAGTTGTAATGAGATAAATTAATAAAATAATTTTTAATTCAATAAAAAATGTAAAAAAAATATTTAAAAGATACTCAAATAAATTATTAAAATGAATATTTAATTAAATAATATTTTTAAAAATTTAATTTTAAATAAAATTTAATAATATTGTGTAACAGATCTTATTTAATAAGATAAAATTTTAATTATTATTATTATATTTAAATATAATAATGTTAATTTTTAGATTAATTAAATTTTAAAATTTAATATATAAAATTTATATATTTTTAATATAAATTTTATTTAAAAAATTATATAAAAAATAAATAAACTATAATCAAATTTGCTATCTACTATTTTTCGTCGCCCCTTCTGCAATCTCAACTCTTCAGCGCTTAATATCTCAGACATGGTTGTACTATTTTGGCCTCTTCATTTTTGTATTTTGACCTTGTTTGGTCTCTTAATTATTCAGATTTTTCAATTTAGTCTTAAAACGTAAAATATAATTTATAAAATAAAATACAAGATGTAAAATTATTGATTAAAAATTAATAATTTAAATTATCAGAAATATATAATTATAATTAAATCTTAAAATAAATCATTATATTTGAAATATTTTTACAATATATTCTATAAATGTATTCTACACTAAGATAAAAATAAACATTTACTTCACCATAAATAAAAATTTCATTAGGAGTCTACTTTTAAAGCTCAAGTTTTATATATAGATATATGAACTTTTAAAACACGCTTTTAAAAGGGTAAACAATTTTTCACGTATAGTTCTGTTCAGAAATGATATTCCTACTAATATGTAATTTATTTTATTCTTATAACTATAATAATGAGTTATTAATTTTTGTGAATATTACAGTTCAGTATTAATAATTTCAATAATTTATATTATAAAATTTAATAAAATTAAAATTATAAAAATAATAAATTTTTTTCTAGATTAAAAAAAATATTAAAATATTTAATACATAAAATTTAAATTCAAAATCATAAAAATTGTCTAAATCAATAATAGCTGCCGTTGAAGGCTGTTGGCTTTTTAATTAACTATTAATTGTACAAATACAAAAGATTAGGCAGAAAGGATAAGAGGGCAATCAAATCAGTCTGTTGTGGGAACATTTTGATCAATGATATGCTAATGTTGTCGTTTGTCAATGAGATGCGGTGACATTGACTTCAATTTGCGGTGAGTATTATTATGTCATGACTACACATCACCTTCGTTCTTGTTGGCAGAAAGGCAGTCACAACTATTTTTATTTAAAAAATTATATATATATATATATACATAATTTTATGTATTATGTATGTATGTATAAAAATAAATTAAAAATATTAAAATTTATATTTTTAAAAATATACCCATAACAGAGACGGTGTTGTTTTTCCTCGTCACTGTTTTTCTTTTGCCATGATATAAGACTGCTATTCTTAAATTACAAATTCCAACGTTGGCTTGAAGCTGGGGCCCATCAACACTTGGCCCTAACCTTATGAGGCTTCAAAGTATTGGAATCCAAATCCATGACCCAAAACAAAATATGGGCCGGACCCTGGATACAGCCAAGCCATTACATCTGATCTACAAAGTGAGGGGCTTGAGCCTCTTAGCCATATTAATTTCTACGAAGAAATTAAGTCACAGCTAATTAAATGGTAGATGTCTCAAATTTGTCTTTATGCATCCATGCATTAATTTGTTTTATTGCCACTTCCATAATATGATTTCGCATTTAAGTGGCATTAAAACTATTTGTTATATTAACTATTTGTTTTTAGTTACATTGGGAGGATCAAGGGAAAGGGTGGGAGAAGGTTAGATGACAAAAATAGTGAACGTTTACGCCACATATAAGTTAAAAATTATTTCGGGTATAAGTTAAAAATTATTTCGGTAAGAGTCAACTCTCTTTTATATATATATATATATATATATATAATTTTATTAATAGATAGTTATTGTATTATATTTTATAAGATATATTCCATGCTGCGATAAAAATGAACATTTACGTCATGATAAATAAATTTATTCTATATATTGCTTTGAAGTTATTAAAAATGTTAAACTTGCAACTTATATCTATATTTCACCCATAATATCTTTAATTTTTTTTAAAAAATATTATTGTTCTTATCTCTCTTTTCCTTATCATCTCTCTTTTATTCTCACAAAATTATAAATTAACATAAGTAAAATGTGATTTTAAAACATAAATTTAACATTGTTCAAAAGTTATATATGATTAACATGAAAAGAAATGTCTTTTAAATATAAAAAATTATGTCTTAAAAGTTAAAAAAAAAAAAATTCTTGTATGAGAAAATTTTGATATTTTAAATGTAAAAGGTCATATTTTTTTAGACAAAAAATTATATTTATTTATATTATTTAAATGTAAAAAGTCACATGTTTTATACATGAAAAGATATATCTCTTTAATATAAAAATTATATTTTTATAAAATAAAAAATTATATCTCTTAAATATAAAGAGGCATATCTTATGAAGAGTTATAATTCAAAAATTGTAGCCTTTGTTAAGAGTCATGTTCTTCCTATGAATAAGTGGCAGAAGACCAAATTCTCAGCACTAAGCTTTCATTTATTTTGCCTCATTATTTTCTCAAAATCAAATTATTTTGTTAAAATTTTAAAAGGGAAAATTTTGATTTTTGTTAGGTACAATTTTTTGGATGCTCTTGTTGTTATATGTTGGGGGGTATTGCATTAAATCTAGTAACAACTTAATCAAGAACAATATTTACCTTAAAAATAATTTATATTTACATGCTTTAAAATATAAATATTTTTAAAAATTCTTCCACTTTTATTTGTGTATAATTTTTTTTTTGTTTATATATATGTATATATATATGAGCTTTCAAAACACGCTTTTAAGAAGGTAAATAATATTTCATCAAAAATATTATTTCACACAATATGTAATTTATTTAATTTTTAAAATTATTATAGTGAATTATTAATTTTTGTTGCTTTTAAGAAAATAAAATTATAAAAATAATAAAATGTTTTAATAACAATAAAAGTGATAACATTATTTTATTTATAACATTTTAAATTTAAATTCAAAATTTTAAGGAAAAAAATTTAAAACAATAACAGGTACTGTTATACATGAAATACTTGAAGGGTATTTGTTTTTTAATTAATGATTAATGGTATAAAACAAAAGATTAGGCAAAAAGGATGAGAAGGTAATGAAATGAGTGTTGTTGGAACTTTTCAATTAATGATATGCTATTGTTTGACTTTTGATTTTACTTTTATTAATCTTTATATTTTTTTGTAATTTAATATATAAATTTTATTTTATTTTTTCTAATTTTTAATCTCTCTTACTCTATCTTACAGTTATTACAAAAGATTTATGTCTTGTCACAGATAAGGATCTCCTGCTTTAATGATAGAGGATCTTAAGTAAAAAAAAAAAATAATAATAAAATTAATTAAAAAATAAAATTTATATATTAAATTATATAAAAAATTAAAAAAAGTTATTAACAAAAAAAACTAATATGTTTGTTTTTTAGTCAGTAACTGGCATTTACAGAGTTGTATCAGTCATTTACTATTATTTTGTTATGACTTCAGTTCACCCTCTTTGTTGTTGGTTTTTCAGTACATAAACTCTTTGTTGTTGGCCGAATGGTAGTCACGCCTACTGCCAAGGTTGGGCTGAAACTGGGGCTCATCAACATTAAGCCCAAACCTTATGGGGCGTCAAAGTATTGGAATCTAAATCATGGCCGAAAACAAAATTAAAGCCCACCCTGGATACAGCCCAAATCTTCGTTGTTCATGCAGCCACTATCTAGTCTACAGAGTGAGGGTTTGAGCAGGGGACTTGAGTTTCATTGTCTCGCTTAGAGGTTTGCAAATCCCTCGAATTTGACCGATGTTTGCATATTTATATTTTGATTGGTGATGAATTATGTTTTTCTAGAAAACTTGATTTGTATTGACTGATAAAAAATACATATAAAACCTACAAATTCAACCAAATTAATTGGCCTAAATTCGATTCATATATATATATATATATTTCTTGTCAATTTTGGGTAAAAAAAATTTCAAACCTAATTTTTCTTGACTTGTTTAACCTTTTTTTTCCAACCCAACCCAAACTTGACTTTATGCACGCCCCTAGTCTCATCAACATCTAATAAAAATTAATGATATTATTATTCTTACAACTATATTCTCATTTACTTCTTATTTGCATCTCATACACTATGACACGGTCATTATCTGTACTTGCACTATTTACTTCTTAAACTTTATGAAGTGTCAATTTGGTTTTAGATCATGTGAACAATGGCAAGAATTTTCATGAAGCAATGCGCTTTAATAAATCAATATTGGTTCATATGCTTTATACGCCTAAAAAAAAAATAACTTAACCTAATGATTAGATAAATGAAGTATATAATTAATCCTCTTAGTAACATTAATTTCCTCTGAAGAAATTAAGTCACAGCTAATTATAAATATATGGCTGATGTCTCAAATTTTTGTCCTGATGCATCCATGCTTTAATTCGTTTTGTTGCCACTTCCATAAAATGATTTCGCAATTAAGTGTTATTAAAACTATAGTATTATATTACCTACATCTGTTTTCTATTAATTAATTAATTAAATTAATTTATTTTCATATTAATAACACTATCATTTGGTCACTTAGCTGTTCATCATTATTGATGGAACTATTTGGTCACTTAGCTTTGGTTGGGGGTCAAATTGAAACCCTAAGACTGTTACCCTTACGTAAAATATGTTGCACATCACTAATCATTAATTATAGCTTTTGGTTTGATTTCCAAAAAAAAAAAATTATAGCTTTTGGTTTAATGATAAACATTTGATCCAACATTTATGTCTTTTTAAACTCTCAATTATTGCCTGCATCTTTAATGGTGTAGTAGCACTTGTTGTCCTCTATAGTTATCCTCCCTTAATTATCTTGGGTTCAAACCTAAGATTTTGTATGTGTATTAAGTATTCAATGTTTAAATTTTTTTTTTAATAAAACTAAGTGATGCAATATGTTGTTAGCTTTGTAACTAATTTGGCTGTGGAGATTTCAATATTCACTATTTACTGTTGAACCATTCATTGATGTTAGTTGATTGGTTGTGTTGAGATTTTTATTGATGTTGATTGAGTAGTTATTTTTGCTTTTGGATTTTTATTTATGTTGGTTGATTAGTTGCGCTAAGATTTTTCTTGATGTTGGCTTAGTAGTTATTTTTTATTGACTTATATTATTTATAGTTTAAATAATTAAGAATATATATGATAAATTTGTGATATTAATTAATTGTTTGCTGGAGCTTTGAATGCTATATTTTTTTTAAGCTAATTTTTTCTACTTTATTTTGGTTAATTTTGATGTAAATGAGCTAAACTTGTATCAAGTTATAAATGAACTCATTTGAATTTCACCATCATGCATATGAGCTATCGAGCCGAATTGAGCTACTTGTAAGTTTTATATGAGTGTGTTTAAGTTATAAAAATTAGCTTACATCAAATATCAGCTAGGTCATGAGCTGAACCAAATTTGGTTGAGTCAAGCCTATGCGAGTATTATTTTAGTTCATGTCAACTCATTTTTACCTTAAATAAAATTAACAAATTAACTTAATAAATTTTAATCTAAAAATTAAAATAAACTATATATCTTAATTTATGTTTAAATTATCTTCAACAAAAATGAATACAAAATTACAAAAATCAGTGCATCAGTTCCACTTAAATTATTGTTCTTCTTTTGAGCTCCATTGTTTTGTTTTCGCACATGATGCTCTTAAAATCTTACCTGAAACAAAGCAATTAGTTGTGGGATTACCAATGTTGAGGATGATAAGTTAAAAAAGAACAATCCGCTTCGTTGATAAGAAACCATTCACCGTATATATCATTGGTAGAAAGCAACATGCATCTCGAAAATGAATCTCCATCACCACGATGCTCATTTAATGTCTGCGTTGGAGGTCTCATGTTTTTCCTTGTAACCTGGTGAGATGTCTGTTTCTTCACTCTTTGTTTATTGTCTTCAATATCTGCAATTTTGGAGAAACCAAACGACAACTTTCTCAGCCTCCATGGTCTCACCTTCCCAGAGCGAATGGACTTCTAAATTATAACCTTAATCAATTTGATTACATGCTAAACAACTTGAGATATATGCCTTAGCTCAGAGTGATTTCATTGATGTCTAGTGGACTTTTGGCAGGAATAAATTGAAATAGGAGAAATAGAGGGAGTTCCTATTTTGAATAATACAATAATATCCGTTATTGTCTTAGGTTTTCCTGATTTTTAAGTTTGAAACTTAGGACGTTGCATATATATGTTTTCCTGTTGTAACAAAAAGGAAAGAGAAAAAAAAAAGAAAATAGCACAATAGAAATAAATTGCATGAAAATCATAATATCTTGAAAAACCGCAAATTGGTTTTCATAGCAGGAGATAGTGATGAAAACGGTGAGCTCTAGAGTCTGTACTCCTTAGAAGTATTGCTTCTTGTTATTACCTTGCCTCGTCTCTGTGTGTGAACTATGAAAATGGAAACCAGAAAAATATTTAATTAATGGAGATTTTGAAAACAAAGATGCATGCATGGGAGACCGTCACGCCATGAAAGAGCTGTTTTATTTTGAAAGACAAGAAAGAAAGCCTTGAATCATGTGAGGCAATTAATGCAAGGGAGCTTAGGGTTTCCATGGCCACCAAACTACAACGCATACAAATTTCAATAATAATCTCCATGGGAACGAGCTTCATTTATAATAATCCCTACAACTTAATTGCGTGTCAGGAATCTTATTAATATCTTGGTGGGAGAACCTGTGTTTTCTTTGTTTTTCAACAATCATTATTGCTATATTATATACTATATACTAGTTCTCTGCAGCCATTAGAGTTAGGTCATAATATATCCATCATTTTCTTTTTGCGAATTGATGAAATATCAGACTCCCAACAAGAACTTAGCTTTGTATTTATAATCATTCATCTATTTTTATAAATTAAATTTTATAAAAAATATAAATTATTAAATTTTACAATTTAAATTATAAAAATTAACACGGCACTTGCAATACTTTTTATGCAATTTTTATAAATAATATTTAGTGAGAACAATATTTTTTTTTTGTAAGTGTACTATGAGATTTTTTCACACTACTATTAGATGTGAGATTATTCTCTATCAAAGTATAGAGTTGAATGATTTGACTTTTTTTAACAAGAGCAATTCCAAGATTCAAATTCGAGCATTTAACCTAAACTCTCAACTTAGGACACTGCCAACATCTACTTTGCTAACAAAGTATATAATTTCTATAATAATATTATATATTGTAGAGGGTTGCTTCATACGTGAACTACAAAGTTCAACAAGCTATGTTGTGCAGAGATGGAGTTTACCATAAGAATAGAGACTACCCTAGCTAGCCCTTAATACATTGGCTTTTAAATGTACTTAAGACAACAAGGAAATCCGAATCTGAGTTGATATATAAGTTTAATAATGATAGAAATAGGCTCACAAGACTAGTCTCCATTCAACTTGTGAGAAATAAAATCTAGCATATGATGAGTTGCTTCTGTAAATGTTTGTTGGTTAGAGTTTTCTTGATATGGAGGATCTGATATAATCTTATTCAAAGTTTTGCAAGCCCATAACCAAATTAAAGACAATGAGGCTAGCATTCTTCCACATCATCAGTTTACTATTATTCTGGCTTTTCTTCCAAATGCAAGTTTCTGGTGTGAACATAACACAGCACTCCTCTTACTATATGCAGACCATACGCTCATGAAAAATTAGGTAAGTTTGGTTCTCATCTAATTATGTTGAAATTGGGTTTGAGAGTATATATCCACATATATGGGATTTACATTCTCGATTGTTAAGAATTAATGGTAGGGGGTAACTTTAGTGGGAGAAAGACAAAGTTTTGAGAGTGTTAAAAAACAAGTGAGAGAAAATAATAAAATGCATATATAATGATTACTGATTATTTTCTAAAATTTATTTTAAATTATCAAAGTCAAGATTTCTATCTGCTATCCATATGAATCAGATCTCCAGACTGACTTATTCAAAGTCAAAAGTATAGTAAGAGAGTTATTGAGATAAAACTAAAAGAATTAAAAAAATTAATTAATCAAAAAAATAAAAGTCACAAAAATTAAATTATAAAATATATAAATAAATAAATAAACAATGAAATTAGAAAAAAAGAAAATTAGGAGATTCAAATTCCTATCCCCATATATCCACATTCTTTTATATGGGTTGGAGTAATCAATAAATTTCAGTTAAACAATACACACTTAGAGAGAAGAGAAGAGCGAGAGGGAGAGTGATTAGTGATAATGTGTGCATTCACGTGAATGTTTGTGTGTCTAACAAACATTCAAGTTGAACCTCCTCTTTTAGTAACGGCCTGGTGCTTACAACCCCGGTAGTCTTAACTCTAAGCACATCCACACGCAAGCACTCTTTTATGTTAGAAGAGTCAAGCAACGTGGAAGCCATACAAGTCTTTGTATTCTGCCAACCTAGAGCTATCACGGTTCACAGCCTTTGGCGGCGTCAACGATAACCGCTGTTTTCATTCTTCCCCCTTTTTCTCCCTAGGGGCCCAAATCGGCCTAGCGATAATGTTGTAGATTCTCCTCTTCTAGTTCTTGTCCTTGGTGCTTCAACTTTGGTGATCTGCTCTATCTGATACTAATTGAGAGAATCATGAGTCTTGATGACTATAATGGTAAGTTCTGTAAACTCCAAGTGGTAGCCATCATGAATTACTTTTTTCTTATCCACAGAAGTTTGAAAAAATGAAAATCAATCCCAAAAGTATATTATGGGCATGCCATCAAAATATATCAGTGCTCAAATCTAAACTTTTTCAAAAAAGAAAGTCTCAAAAAAAACGTATCGCAAACACCATACATTATATCATATAAACGAAAGATGCATAGTTGAAATGGAGATGATAAAATCCCATATTGTGTGTGGATATAGTAAATATAAATGTATAAGGATCTACACAGATATTATTAATTTAATGATAATTTGAGCCTCAGGCGCAAAGCCTTCGTCTAATAACAATCTGACTACTTCAACCCCATTTGGAGCCACTTGAATTTCAGCAAAAACCCCACTTGTTGTCGTTTGTGATCCATCATTTCTAATGTGACTCTTCTAAGAAATCCAATGACCAATCACTATTGAGAACGTGCCCTCAAGCGCCCACAGATTTAATCTAATGACCTGAGATCCCTAGCACAGAACTAGGCCTTGAGTGAAATATAAACAAGTACAGATATAAAATTAATAACTAAACCAAGCCATTAACTTATTTAATCACCAATTAACAAATATCTTTAGCTGTTGAGTGTGGCTGATGGTGACACAATTGCACAACTAGCCTCACACGTTGTAGGCCAGTGCCATTATAAATACACACACCACCAATCTCATATTGTCCATTAACTCTTGCTTTTTGTTCCATTAACTTCCTCTGTTTTCCAAGTTTCCCCTTAAACCCCATAAAACTCTCCCACTTTCCCCTGTTTTCAGAAGATTTAACTGATGGCAGGGAATTCCCCTTGTGCGTCATGCAAGTTACTGAGACGCAGATGCACCAAAGATTGCATCTTTGCTCCTTATTTCCCTTCTGACGACCCCCACAAATTTGCCATAGTTCACAAGGTTTTTGGTGCTAGCAACGTTAGCAAAATGTTGCAGGTATTTCAGTCTCTTTCTGTACTCTGCTTTCTTTTAGTTTTGTAAGGTTCTTGAGGTTCTAAAAGGTTTTTACAACGATTTAGGAGCTTCCAGTTCACCAGAGGGCAGATGCAGTGAGCAGTTTAGTGTACGAAGCAAATGCGAGGGTGCGTGACCCAGTTTACGGCTGTGTTGGAGCCATATCCTACCTGCAAAACCAGGTTTCTGAGCTTCAAATGCAGCTTGCAGTAGCTCAAGCAGAGATACTCTGCATCCAGATGCAGAACGAGCCGGTGGTGCCAAACCCAGAAATAGACCCTGATCAGAAATCTTACTTCCTCCAAAATCACGTCCCACAGTACCTCAATTTTGCCTCTTCTGGCAATGTAATCCATGACTCACTGAAAAGGGAGACCTGTTTTGGTCATGACATGGTTTCTTGAATGAAAATTGCCCACATGATTCGGGTTCTTAGCCTCCTTTTTTATTATTATCTCTTTAATCTTTTAGACAAATTCTTTCCCTTTCATATCCCTGAAGTATGAAAACTTGTCTGCACTGATTTATTTTACAAGTTAAAACAGAGGAAAGGTGTTGGAGGGTCAACTCTAGCATGTGATTAAGTGCAGATGAAGTAAATTAGAGTGTTGTGAAACCGTAACGTGTTAAATTAATAATTGAGTTGCTTGTATATTAATGCATTTTTTTTTGGGTGAAACTTGTATATTAATGCATTAAGGCAACGGTCGGTGGTTTTTTCTTAAAAAATGGCAGACATTCTGCTCATTATAAAACGAGCACCTCATTTTCTGGGAAATCAAACTCAAAAGTCTAGGATAGTCCTAAACATTTTCCTTTCCACTGGGATTTTCTCAACGGTTTTTAGTACCAGGAACATGTCCTGAAACTCTGCCAAACTAGGGCTGCAGATGTTGTAGTTGTATCTCAATTCTGCATTCCTTCGTCTACTGCGGCGGAACTCCAGAAAACAACGTTACTTGCTTTGTAGCTCAACTGTTGGGGCAAATTAGAAAAATCTCGTACTTGGGGAAAAAGAAATGATTTGGACACGTGACCTTTACTTTTCTTTTCTAAAATTATAATTTTTTTCTCATACTAATTTATCTTTGTTTTCTTGTAACCTTTCTAACGTTGTACAAAAAAGTAAGAAATCTTATCCCAAAAAGCATAGTAGCAGAGGAATTGAGAAGAGAGAATCCAAATATAGGAAGCTGCTTTATCCTAACAGATAAATACAGAAAAAGCTTGTTCTAGAAAGTGAAGTAGAAGTTTACCCGCGATTGCTTAGACTTCTGAGCCTGAACTTGATCAAAAAAAATTTCCACAAGCGTCCATAGAAGCAAAATTCAAAAACTTGCGTGTTACAGTCATTCACCTTGTTTAGCAGTGATGACTTTTCAATCTTGCATCACCATTGACTTTTATTTTTTTCCTTCTATCTCATCGATGATTATTTGGCAAATTGTATAGTTACAGTTTGGTCATTCTGTGAAATCCCGCTTGTGTTGTCAATACATAATCAAGATTCCTGTCTAATACAAACCTGGGGGTATCCATTAAGAACCAGTTTTGGTACCATGGAATATTCCATTTAAAAAAAAACCTTTTTTTTGTTTTTTATGACCTAATGTCAATGTATATAATTCAGTCTTATATATTAAATTTTGCATACCAAATACACTGAAATACTATAAATCTTATTTTGTAGATCTTAGTGTCGCGACATAATTTTTTTTTTTTAAAAATTTTTGTTATGAATAAAGCCAGTCTTTTATCTCTCCCCAAGATTTATAAAGTCATTATCATAATTTATGTTGTTTCGTTTGGAAAATGTATGAAATTTTATCTTAATGTGAAAAATGCATAAATATATACATAAATACAGACTTAGCACAAAAAAATATGCATATACATATACGAGCATAAATATGCACATATATGCATATGCAAAGGATAAGTTTTTAATTGTCACCTTCAATATATTTGACTAAGTGATAACTTAAATAGTTTCATCTAGAAATGAAAAGCGTAGTAGGTTTAACTTTGTATATAAATGGGTATTTGCGATTTTTTATATGTCTCTCCTTTATGAAAGAAAGAAAAGAATTCTTGGCAACTAAACTCCAGAAATTTAATCAGCCTGTATAAAGCAAATATGTGATATTAGAGAATATTTAGCAGAAACTAAAAAAAAAAGGCAATGATATACATGAAATGAGTGAAACTGGCAACGTATTGACTATTGAAGTATGCTAACTTTTTTTTAAAAAAAATTCCTACTATCTTTTTTTTTTTTACAAAGAAACATCTAAAGATTAGTAGATTCTTTCTTAACAAAGTATTCTCTAATTTATATCTATACTATATATAAAACTGAAAATGATAAAAAAAATTTCTTTTGTCAAAAGAACTCTTTAATTTATTTTTTATTAGCAATTTTATCATTTAAAAATTAATTTAGTTTCATTCTTAAATTACTGATTTTAGAATTATAAATTAGTTTAATTTTATTTTTTGTTACAAATTTTATTGACTTTAAAATCGTTATTCTTCTTGAAATAAGCTATAAAAACATGAATGTATTTGTATAATATTATTTTTATATTTGTAGTTATTAAATTGTAATTAAATTAAACTTTACAAATCAATTTTTTTATAACTTTTTAGCATTTAATTTTTTAACTAAATATTGATATAATGTTAATTAATTTCATAAAATATTAAATGTTATTTTATGATTTTTTTTTTAAATTCACATACACATATGTGTTTAAGGGCTTATTAATAATAAAAAAAGCAATAGATGACTATACATATGGGATAACCATATTGTTGAGAGAGGAAACTCAAAGAGTCCAAAAAAAAAAAAATTACATTTTTTGAGCAATAAAAATCTACATTAGTGAGTAGAGAGCCAAACGAAATACTGAAATGCACAAAAATACTAATTTATAGAAAGAAGTCCTAACTAAATCAAATTCTAGTGGAAAAGTATTTTTCTATACTAAAGAACAATAACAAGACATCCAAATTTTTATCATAAAGTACAATTATGACAACTTAAAATATCACCAACATATTAATATTTTAATAAAGTATTTAAATTTATGTTATCAATATTTTTATATTTAAATATTTAAACATAAATTATTAATATAAATTTGTGTACTTTATTAAAATACTCATATCTTAATAAGAAAAAAAAGCTAATTACAAGTGATTTTGTGCACAAAATAAATTAAAGAGTAGTTGGTTTGCACATACTGCAAATAATAAATGTTGTTATTTTTAATGAGATCATGATATTTGTTATTTTAAGAATGAAAATATTTTGTCCACATTTATAGATCCATAATTCATCTACCTCTTAGAACATAAGTAAATCAAGAATGTGGTAGAAAAAAAGTAACGGCAAAATACACAATAAATAATAAAGGCCTAGATAAAATATGATTTTAAAAACATAAAAATAATTTTACTATTTTGAGAATTTGTTCCCTTTAATATTTTTAGATTGAATTCACTATTTTATGGATATATTAAATATCTTACTACTTCAAAATTAACAAAAGTTATCAAAATACAATTGACAATTAATTAAACTTTTAAATATATTATTTTAAATTTAATTTAATATATATAAAAAATTTATTGGAAGAGATAAAAATTTATTTTGATAATTTTTATATTTTATAAAAAAATTAAATTCTAAAACTAGAAATACCCTGAGTTAAAAAACAATATTTCTTCAATTTTTTTTGGTCAACATACTTCACAAAGTTTCCCGGTGTCGCTTCCATCCAGCCATGTTACTTTCAGCCATAAACAATCATCGGAAAGTTCTCACATAGTCTATGGTTTTCGCTTTCACTTCCATACATGTCTCTGCTGTCAATTACCTCACAAACTGCAATCTTCTAATTTATTATAGAATTCTTTAAACTCGACAGACACGGCTGGTTCACGTGGGGGGCTGTGCAACAAAGTGCTCACTTTCTGGGAGGTGCACGAGATATATAATATGAACTATTTTCTATATCTTTTTTCCACATCCATCTCTCCAAACAATTATACGTCGAAATCAAAGCATTATTCAAGTGCAAAACAGAAGAAGAGAAAAGCCAAAACACCAACAACCGACTGCTTGTTTTCAAAAAAAAAAACCAAAAAGGGCCACTTAATGAAAGATTCCTCACTCTTCCTTTGTTTCCTGTGGAAGCATTTTCCAAGTCAAGCTTGAAATTTTATTTCCTTCATCCCTACCAAATCCTCCTTGCTTTAGCCTGTTCTTGTCTTCTTCTAGCTGTATAGTCCTCCCATCCTATCATTATAAATTAGTCCTGGTCTGGTAACTGCTTCATATTGAAACTACTTAGCTGCTGCTAGCTAGTCTCAAATTAATTATAGAATTGTTTTTTTTTTTTTCATATCTTCTATTTATTTTATAAAATATAAAATATAAATTATTAAATTGATTCAACGCTCTAATACCAAAAATTAACATTTTATTTTTACATTAAATATGAAACATCTTTCTTCGTATAATTTGTAAAAGCCAAATATTTATAACATATTTTTACTGTTTAATAGCAATAGCAAAGTGCTAAATTCAATTCTACCCAAAAATGCTCAGTCTACTCTATAAAGGGGACATTGCAATTCTTCCATGGATTACAGATGACGGGATACAAGCAATCCTTGTTACCATTTCAATTATTATCAATTTATCATCCACTTTTCTGTCCAAAAGGGAAAAACACACATGAAGTAGGGTTTTATTTATCTATTATTTTTTATAAATTATATATTAGTACACTTGCACATATAACATATTTGACTTTAGTTAAATTTGCTAAATTTTAATTGAATTCACATAAAATTTTTTGTGACTTAAATTATTGTAAATCAGTTTGCCTACATAAAATAGTGTACCCAAAAGAAAAACATTTTCCTTTCTTAAAAGTAGAATGGTGCTGTTACTGGTTAAGTATGTTGATGCGAAAGCAAAATTATGGAGAGTGGCTTCTTCTGTAACGAAAAGCTATCGTTATCTCAAACCAAAGCGAATTTAATAAAGATATGTACAAACATGTAATGGTTTCACCGTTTGTGTTTTAGCATATCATTAGCTTTTTATCTTTTGTTTAACTTTTCCATACTCTTTTTAAGGTCAAGTTACAATGATAATCAGCACAAGATTTACAGACTTGGGTACCATTGGAAATTACCAAAAGAAAACCTCTTAAAAATATCCCAAAAATGAAGCCAACATAAAAAAAAGAAAATTGATCCTTCAATTCTTATAAATTAAATCTCATAAAAAATTTTTAAAAAAATTATATTATCAAATTTATTCTATAAAATTTAATAGATACAATTTATTTTAAATTTTGTAAATATTTTCAGACATACTTTATTGAGATAAGCATTTCACAAAGAAAAATCGAAGTGATTATCTGGTGAGGGTGGTGGTTCAATGATTGAACAAGAAATTACAAAGTGTGACACCTTTTTGCAGGGACGAAAGTGCTAGTCTGAAACAAAATCTATTGCTCTTGAATGATGTGTGGCGATTGCTAGATGATTCTGTACTGAAGGAATCCTCAGGATACTACCTTTGCAAATGAGACAAATGCAAATTGCAGCTCTCACTTGACTCTATTTGGTTTGATACATGAAAGTTAAGTGGAATTAGAGAGAGAGAACGTTGTAGGGAGTCAAAAGATGATGAAATATAAAACAGCATTTGAACAGAACATTGATATAAGTTCAAATACATAACAAGACAAAAGCAGCAAATCCTAGTTGTCTGTTAATCTCAAAGATCTCTGCCTCTTTGTGGGGACATAGAAGGGATAGTGGGAAACCCATTTTTCTTTTGGAGGCTCGAGGATAATACTTCCAAAAGAAAATTTGTTTTGGAAATTTTCAGATGCCACTAACCCAACCCTTTTCAGTTCTCTTCGTCTTTCTTCTCCCTTGTTTAAGTCAAAGTAAGATTTTAAGGGGCACCTTGCCTCAATCCCAAACAAACGAACAGATGTAGAAAGCTCAACATTATGTTAAAGCGATGCAAAACCCTTTTCTTAATCTGTTCACGTCACCGAAAAAAGGAAATTGTTTAGACCACAATGTGGATACAAACAAAGTCATTTTGCTTTAAATTCAACGTTCTAAACTACCCAGCTTGGAGCATTGAACCTCCTTTTATACTCTACTTTGCCAAACTCTTTTAGCTTCCTATATCAGACAAAGCTGTGGGACACTATTATTTGAGTTTAAAATGTGCATTATACCTTCCGAGTGAGTCTGTATGAAAACTCAACAAAAACAAATAAAATTTTATCTCATTAAGAGAAATTAATTATATAAATTAAATAATATAATTGAGTTTATTCAAAAATAATTTTAAAAATATTTATTATAAGATTCCCGTTCAAATTTTGTTTAAGTGTCATTTTTTATTTTTTTTCTAACTCTTTTCATTAAACTACATATAATTAAATTGATTTTTTTTACTGAAATTTCTAATGTTCTTTTTTGCAATATGCTTACATCACTTTAACTAATTTTTTATTATTTTCTTTTTAATAAACATAACACTAATTTTTTTAAAATATAATTATTATTAATCTGATTTTTCTCTAAAGGTTCATTTATGTATATTAATATTTTCATCTTTATTACTTTTATTTTTATTTTTTTATTATTGTTAGCCTTTTAATACTCATCGCTCGGTGCCATAAAAGATAACTAGTGTGCATGAAAACTTGAGAGACATTCTTGTTATATTCAATGGTGTTATATCAACTCATGAATTAGGTCAATTTATCCACTCCTAGATTTTGTAGTCGTTGTACACTCATTATGGTCGGATCTTGGGTGTTTTATGTATGTACTTCATCGGATGTCCCCGAAGGGACTATGTATGTACTTCAACAACAAAGAAGTTTAAGTAATTCTTTTTACACATTTGTTGTATACACAGCTAGACTAAGCTCTATCCCAGTTTAACTGCCCCACTTAAACGCAAATAGAATCGGATTTGAGTTTTTTGACTTTAAAAATCCTTTAATTTTAGTGACTTTAAGCATAATAGAAGGAATAAAACATAATTTCTGTTTTTGAATTTCACTTTTTTCTCTAAATAATTTTAGGTCAACAAAGTTGAGGGGTTCAGATTGGATAGAGCCACACATGTAGCTGTATCCACCTGTGTATCAATTAGCTGTGATTATGAAAGTAGTTTTTGTCATTGTGAGTCTTTTCCGCCTATCGTGTTTCAACATCAAAAGCACATTAGAGAAAGAAAACCTAGCAATGAATAATTATTTTATTGCTCACTACAATAGAAGCCCCAGACGTAAAAGGCATTTCCAAGTTCACAACAGATTCAGATTCTTCCCATGTCAGAGATAAATAGTAAATCAAAAATGGAAATTTAAGGACTTTCAACGTCCAACTGATAAAATGGAGAATCGTCCAGTGTCTGATTAGTACCATCAACACAGCAAACTTGTATAATGAATTTGAGAATAGATGAGCCAGAAGGAACTGTAAGGTTAGAAACATAAAAGCAGTTCACTTGTGCTGCTCCCAGGTAGTCCTGCTCACTTTCTAATATTGCACCTGGATTACCGTTTGCCTGTTTAGATAGTTTCTCCACGTAGATGTTGTAGGATGGAAATACAGGCATTTTTCCATCTTTCAATGTCCATGAGATTTTAATGCTCAGGGTCTTCGAGCCCTGAGGGCAGGATGTCCATTTGATGCATTCACCATCAACTAGCCAGGAAGTAGAGTCTGGAAAATCTGGCTTATAGTCAGAAGTCTTAATTGTGATATGACCCAGAACTGCAAAATAATCAGTTGGTGGAGATACTGTACTGTCAGGGCCAAATGATCTGGATCCCAGGCTCATTTTGCTGAATCGAAAATCTGACATATAGCACACTGCGTTAATTGCTGTCAATGTGTATCCATCCATAGCAATTGTAGCTTCATGTATAGCCCATCCAGGGGCAAGTCCTTTAAGTTCTCGGCTCATAAGTATCTTCCTGAATTTGCTTGAAAATTGATTCATTCCTCGGGATGAAAGAAGTATAGACTTTCCTTCATTCGCAGAGGAACAAAACTCTAGTTCAAGTCCCAATAAACAATTGCCATCAGATTTGACCTGCATTAGTTGAGGAGTTTATTTGTGAACTAGATTCATGAAAAAGGGCTTAGATTTGCATACAATACTACATTCAATAAGCCTTACATGACTAGGGTGAATGTGAATTTAAACAAAGCAAGGGAAGAAACCCAATTTTCCCTTACCTCAGCATATGCAGCTTCCCTACAAACAGTCAAAATTAGTTTCTCTATGAAGGAGACAGATTGATTTTTACTAAAATTTGGCTAAATAACACTTTAGGTCTTTAGAAAATACAAAAAATTTCAGGTCCTTAAAAAATTAGAGCAAAACCCTAAATGATTAGCCTTCAAAATTAATTTACGCAAGCTAGCTTTACCAGCAGCTCTCAGCTAAAAGAGTATAATAGTATGAAATCATACAAACTTCATAATGGTAAACTGACACGCAGTTCTTCTAGCAGTTCTGATAAAAAGAAAAAAACTTACAGAATACATCAGATGCAAAGGCAACTTGCCCAAAAGAAACTCTCCTTGAAATATCCTCCTCTGGAAGTAAGAGTTACCCTCAAGAGATCCTTTGAATGTAATGTTTCCCCCACCACTGTAAGATGTTTCCTTCAAGCTGAAAGTTGCAAATAAAATAAATTAACGCAAGGAAAGGAAGAAATCAATGTTGCGGTAAGGTCCTGTTATTAGAAGAAAGCCAAGCCATCCAACTATAGATTTTGCTTACAAATATAAAAAGGGTCCAGAGGATGGCCCAATAATTGACACAAGATGTACCATAAATGACATTTCTACTCTCACTAAACCCAGTAGGCCTTCATAGTTCCATAGTGATAGTAAAATGAAGCTTCTACACATTTTATATATATATATATATATATATATATATATATATAAATGTCATCTATTGTTTTAAAACATATTTTAGACATTAATCATTCGATATTTATATTCACCCACACCTTTCAACGAAAATAAAAAATAATCATAGTAGATAACTGGACATTTTTTGTATTGCAATCACTTACTCAACAAGTATCTGAATGGAATCTGGAGAAGGATCAGCATTCTCAAGGAAGGGCTGTAGGAACATGGGAGTTAGAATGAAGACAAACCACAAAACAAATTACAACAAAATGAATAAAGTCATCACCAATTAATAGTGGACATGCTCTGGTATCTTATATGCAATATGATAAAAAAAAAAATCTCAAGTTGGTATTCATCATCAATAACTATCAGCAGCGATGCTGTGAATCTGGGATACCATGAGCAGTGATGATTTGAAGATTAAAAAAAGGTATACTACTTTCCTAGTTAGTTATAATTCATTACAGATGTCAATACAAGCCCTTTCAGAAATTGCAAACAAGATTTCAAGGCATCGTGCATAAATGTTTATTCTGTTAGTTCATACAACAATCAATGCCGTATATAATGGTGCCAAGACAAGAAAAGCATGGTATTAGGCACATGCTTGCCTGAAAGCCTTGGTTTGAAATGTTGCACCAAGGAGAATCAGTTACTTTGTATCCATCAACAGAAACATGATATCCACGCCCCTGAAAGTGACAATAAAAGCAACAATTGTAAGACAGCAATACACAGACATTTGATTAGAGTGTTCTTCCTCCCGACTATGTGATCAAATATCCAATACAGAGCAACCATAACAGGAATGACCAGTATCTAAAAGATTGTAAACATACTAAAGAATATCATAACTAAATGCATAGTCCAAGACACCTAGCTAAGGATACACTGTCACTGTTGCCTTTTGACTCAATTACTAAGTTTAAGAAACTAACATGAGATTCATACTTGAAATTTTTATATGCACTCCAGAAGCAGATGAGTTTTCATGGACTAGTAAGAACACCAAAGGGAATTATTCTAAGGAAAGTAACAAGAAGTAACATAGCTATACACGGTAGTAAATAGATGGCATGGCAGTTGGTTTTTGGTCCCGTGGACTGCTGAGAAGAGATGACTGAGACGTTTATTTTGGGTCTTAACCCACTATACATGCAGATTTTGGAGGTAATTTGGAAAAAGGTTTCATGTCATTCATTCCTCCCTCTCCAGCTAGTCATTCACTCAGATAAAGGAGCAAAACGAATAGTTCCAATCTTATGCATAAATCCTATAATAGGTGTGTTTGCAGAGATTAAAGTAAGTGGAGTCAAAAAGTTCGTTAAATATTAGGACTGAAAATCATTATCTTCTTGCTTGGTAAGAATAAAAAAGGATGGAATAAAAATAGTGAGGCCGCCATTTGTATTTCACACTTAAAATATAGTTCCATCTCAAACTTGGCATGAAGTAAGATGAAAATGCACAATTTGAAAAGCTTGAATAGAAAAAATTTCCACCATCTCCACCAAGAAACAAGTGCAACTTAAAACCTTTCCATCCCTCTCCCTTTTGGGTCCCCTCCCTAGTTTCCACCTTCCCATTTCTCAACTCCTAGGTTCCTACTAAGCACACCCTAAGCCTATTTTGCATTTGCATCATAGCATTTACTAATTATTCTATAAGTTGATCCTTTATTGCAAAAGCAGAAAATGAAATTGTATTCACAGAAATGTGGAGAAATTCTAATCAAAGCTTCTTTTGGCAGATCAACTTCAAAATGAACGAACCAAATATGAAATCAGTTAGGTGTACAAACAGAGAAGAATTTGCAGTTACTAACCTGATCAAAATTTGTGTAGAATGGTAGTGCTATTGGACAATTTCGCACTACTCCCCATGATTTCTCCACAAGACCCCACCAACTGCAATATCAAATCACATGATGACATTGAAGCCACGCAGTCATCTGAATAAGACTTTCAATGTGCACCTCAATCATTAATAGAAAATACCAAAAAAGTTTCAGTTTTTTCATTGGCAACAAAGATAACCTGGGAGACAGAAAATTTACCCAAAAATTTTCATTTATTTCCACTTTGCAATGAAGATAGTAATCATTGATTCCATTAGTGAAAAATATTATTATGTTATCATTCAGAAAAGAGTACCCGCACCATAGGATTAACATAAAGAAACAAAATTTCCATTTTTAGGATAGTAGAGTGAGCACAGTGAACATAAGCTGTTTTAGACACCAGACAAAATTAATGACACTGCACAATCAAGATAGAATAACCAAGGGATTTTTTTCAAGAAACATTGGCCGCCTTTTCAATTTCATATATTTCTCAAATATTTTTATTTATCAAAAGTAACCTTATAACATTTGTGAGATTATATAAATTACCTGACAGAAAAAATTACATTGAAATTTAGGATTCTACAAATAAAGTAAACTGCATTACCGGTTTTGAGCAGTCACAAAATCTGGTTCTTGCTTAGTCTCGTAGAGCCACCCAGGAGCAAATATGGCAGCAGAGACACCATCCTTCCTAAGAATATCAAGAGCAACATTTGCCTGACATGTCCACAGTAAAGGAGTCCGTAAAGATCAAATTATAACAGAGATATCATATGTGCTTTACCACTTATGAGCTGTACTTGTCCAAAATTATTGGGCAAGTTGGAATTTTCAACACTTCTCAACACTAAGTGCTGCCATTTATAAACATAAAATTAGACATGACACAATCAAAGAAGAGAACTTAGAAACAGAAACTGCAAGAACTCCAAATATTGCAATATAACTACAGCCGAACAATGATAGCAAGCTCCTAGCTATAGATACCTAGGAAGAGCTTTGTAAAAGTAGTTATATTGATTTTCCACTCTCTGAACTATAAGATCCTTACAAAATAAAAGTTGAAATAACTCCAGAGAGTGCAACAAAGACAATGATACAAACATGTGTTCCTAGATAAAGATGTTCAAGAGGCTACATTCTAAAAAATTACTAGATCGAGTGTATTCTATGAACACCAAAAAATAATGACTTTCATTGAGATAAAAATGGCACTTCAGAAATAGCAAGCAAAAATACACGTAACAAATTATTTCCCAAAGAAATCGTATTTACTAAAAGACCATCCACCATATTCTAAAATGCTCCTCAAGACCATATTCCAACAAACTTATCCACTATTAATGAACTCGAATGCAAACTGTATGAGTTGGAAGTGAAACACTTTGAAGAAGATCACGCAAGAGGTAATTCCTCAAACATTAGTATAACTGGAGATAATATATGATGTCTACCTTATCTATGTCTCAAGCACAAGCAGCAAGAATTATGCAGATGCAATGAATCATATTAAGTTCCTGGTGTACGATTAAGATAAATTGATATTGAATTCCAGATAAGTGAAAGATTTGGACAGTAGGCCAGCTCAAAAATTAAAAAAAAAAAAAAAATTTAGACAGTCCATGCATAATATTCCTGCTATACAATAGAAATTTGTGCATATTGCATTCCACATACATTCCACCATCCACCACCATATGTGCCCCTTCCAAATACATCAATTCCCATGTACACGTCAAACTTTCTATTGACAGCAACCGTTGCTGAAAGTCTTGGATAGTCTTCCTGCATGGTACATAACGGAATTAATTGAGAATTGGGGCAATTGAAATATCACTATATTATGCAAGGCTGGAAGCACTGCTGGGGAAGAGAAGCAATACCTTCCATGCATAATTTATAAATATTCCATCACATATATCAAAGAATGGTTTGTTATATTCGTTAAGTTTATCTTGCGATTTCAGTTCACCATCAATGGTAACACTGTCATACCTACCCAACCAAGAAAAGAGGTTAAATTCATGTTTGACAAAATGCAATTTAATAAAAAATTTCAAGAATGCCATATCACCATATACTCACCATATCACTAATGAACCAGGCACTGAAGAATGCATAGTTGATGATAAATGGTTGACAAACTCTTTCAAATTAGAAATTTGTCCTGGGTCCAATTTCACCTCCATATTTATCTGCAATGAAATGCTGCTATTTCAACCATGTAAAAGGATACAACAAATTAAAGCTGCAAATACTGTAATAATGTATCTCTTTCTCACTAATAGCAAACAAGACGCATCTGTACAATTATTTTATTTTTACATATGTCATTAAGGATATATGCAAACCTGTTGAGCACATGCATGTTCTTGTGGCTATTCAAAAAAATTCTACTTTCTGTCATGAAATACTTCTTTGCTAAAAATGTTAGATATTTAAAACACAAACAATACTGCTTGTTCTTAGTAAAGTCTCCGTTACAATTGTTCCCTGCTCATTTTTCTTTGAAAATTACTATTTTTCTCTCTATTTGGAGAGGTTTTTTGGACATTCATGCAGTTTCAACTTGAGACCCCTAATTTATGAATATCTAGCTTAAAAAATTCCGGTTTACTGAATTTGTTGCACCTACTGTACTGCTAGTGCAGGTCATGAGTCACCTACCGTCTTATAAATAAATATCACGACTGTGAATAGAAATGATATATCAACTTACTGATAACAAGTCTTTTGGATATCATAAAATTCAACCAGACATACGTATAAACTTGAAAAGCATACTGGCAGGATATATGAATTACCAGCCACCCATCAAAGCCTAAAGCAACAGAAAGTTCTGCCAAACGCTCTGCATACAATTGAGCAGACTCCTTTGTTGATAGCAGTGCATCACATACAACCCTTCCCTCATCCCATTCTGTGATGAAAGTTCCCAAAACCTTATATATCAAAGGCACATCCAAGTAAATTTCAAGAAAAAGGGAAACCCAGTACAATCTTATACAAGAAAGTACCTTACCTTAACTCCATGCCTGTGAGCCGTATTAATCCAACAAGGAGGCGGAAGCGTAACTAGACTGTGAGAAAAATAGACAAACACATCAATCAAATGCCAATGCCAAATGGCATAGGCCTCGGGATTCGTTCCCCCTTGGACCCACTTGTCATCTATGTAACCGCCAGCCATATCGTGGCACACGAGCAATCTACGCCGATTGGGCAATGAAGAAGAAGCGCTTTGTAAGGGAACCGAAGCTTTGTTGAAAGGGTAGTGAAAGGAGTCGAAATAGGACCGAGACTCGAGCTCATGGAGGGTTTTGATCGGATAAGAAATGGGCTCAGAGGGTTGTGTCGGATCGAATGGTGGGGTTTCGGGAGCAGAGGGTCGAGGCTCTGTCTCCGAATTGAGATGGGACATAGTGAGGAAAAGATGGAGGCGTTGAGTTATTGGATGAATGAAACGAAGGATGTTTCGGACAGTGATTAAGAATCGGCGGTCTATGTACGGTCGAAGACGATGAGAAATCATTCAAAGTAACCTGGGTTGAAGCTAGCTTGGTATTTCCAGTGATATCTTTTTCCCCCAATGGTCCCAGATGCCGTGAGTCTTCTTAAAATTGGCGTGATAAGAAAATTGTAAAATATTCATCCCACAGCCCCCAGCAACAGGAAAAGTGTCTTAGCAAGGAACTATTTCTTCGTTTTAGGTACATGTCTCTTAGTAAATTTTAATAAATTAAAATTTTTAAATAAATAAATATTTAATAAAATTTAATTTATAAAAATAACAAAATTATTTCACAAAAATTAAGAAAATTACTATTTTTGCAACAATTTGGTCAGCTTTCCTCGTAATTGCATGCTGAATCTTTTGACAACAGGTATAGCATTGTTTGACAAAAGTTGACCACCTTCCTTGAGAGTATAGTAAGGTCTCTTTCGACATGCAGAATCTTGTTTTTATTTTCTTTGATGAAAATCAATGCCACGATTTGATTGTGGGAAAGAAATAAACCTTCGAGAAATGTTGGCCCAATGCTGAAGCAGTCGCTGTTTAAAATAAAAAAAAATTAAAAAAAATAAATGAACAAAAATTATGGTAAACATAAGCCAAAACATAGCTTTTATCGTGTAGGAATAACAAAACTCTAAACCTTTATACCTCTGTAGCATTGTAGTGGTGCCTCTGGATGTCTCATTGTTAGTGTTTGAGTTTGAATCTTCACAAATAAAGGTTTAGTAAAGTTAAATATATGCACTGACTTTCTGATTAGAGTGACAATTTCGACGTATTAGTATTGACCAGATTTAATATATATATATATATATATGTAATATTATTTTAATGAGTTTGTTTGAGTGTCACTGTTACTTCTCCATTTTTTTAATTAAAAATAAATAAATAAATCTTTATAATGTTAATCGAAGTAACTGATCTATTTTGATTTCAAATTCCTGTAAATATAAACAGCTTTTAGTGAAACATTATATCCCGTGCTTCTACGCAATACATGATTCTGTAAAGAAAAGTGTTAGTTATACAATATCATTATATACACTGAAAGTATAAGTAGAGAGAAAAATGATTTAAGAGAGAGATTGAATAGAAAGAATGTGAGAAATTATGAAAAAAAATATGTAAAATTTGAATGTAGGATTAACTTTACTTTTCTATAAATAAGAAATTTTTTAGGCTTTAGTCTCAGTAGCTGTTCTTACTGGTAACTCACTATTAGCTCCTACTCTAGCTGAAGACTCGATCATATCTAACAATTTCGAGACCATTGGCATTACGAGAATGTTTAGTCAGATTATAATTTTAGCAATTTATTTTGAATATTCAACTATTTATATAATTAAAAATATTTAATTAAGATAGAATGGATATAAAATAAAAAATTACATATATGTATTACTTTATGGATTATTGTTTTATCCGTTAAAAAAATTACACAATACGCGGTTAAAAGAGAGACAAACAACAAGAAAGATGAACATTCAGAAGACTTCACAATAAATTCCAATTAAAAAATTGAACCCTAAAAATTCAGATAAAAATGTAAAATATCATAACCTTAATTTTTTTTTTTAAAAAAAATCAAGGACACAAATTTAGTAATATATAAGTCGGCATATTTGAAAGAGTAAAATTATTGTTACATTTTTAAACATAATCGTTCTTTTATGTTTTTTAAATTTTTTTTATGAAATTAAAGAATAGATAGTGCATAGTTTTTTAATTTTTTTTTTATAAAATTAAAAAATAAACAGTACATATAAAAAAATTTAAAAAACATAAAAAAACACAAATTTAAAAATGTATCCTATCAGTACTCAAATTGAAATAGGCATCCCTGGCGTTATGAATTACCATTATAATTAATAAAAAAAATAAAGAACGAAAGACGCTTTTAGTTTCATAACTTTTTTCAAAAGTGTATTTATATAATGTTTACTACTTTATTGAATTAAAAGATTTAAAAAAAAAAAAGGTGTGATTGATCATATTATGTTATTATTTGAAAATTAAAAACAAAAGTGTTAATAGATAAATAACTGAGCTGACAATACAAGATACGTCTGGTAGCCAGTAGAAAGAATATGATAACACATCTAACTATTATAAAATTAATTTTCTTTTTTCTCCCATATTTGATGTATATTTTTCTCAAAACTTTTACAGACCACTTATGAATTTAAGTAGCTTAAAATTCAAATAGTTAACTTTTTTTTTTTTAAAAAAAGAAGCAAACACGTTTATAACATGCAGGCAATTAGAATAACTTACACAATTGGAAAATCTTTTTAGTGAGGGCATTTTCCAGTTGCCACCATAATAAAGTGGATATGTCTCTGCAAACAAACTGTGCCCTCAAAGTAATTCCTCGGTGCCAGTTAACTTAGCATATTCATTCTCATCTATAGTCCCTTTCTTCAATTTTTTCAACAAACGGTATTCACGCATCAATTCCTCTTCATCTTCAATTGTCTGCTGAGCACGTCTTTGTCGGGCAGTTTTTTTCCTCATGACAGTAGATGCATTTGGAGTTTTGCTAGGTTTCTGAGAATTTGCTTCTTTCTCTTTGGCTTCTTTCTTCTGTTGCAGGTTCTTCTTCCTTTGTTTCTCGCGAGATTTATCCCTAAATAGTTATAGAAAGAAGTCATTAGCACAGGCTACTCAGAGAAAAGGAAAGCACTTGGAACATGAAATGGCACTTGCAATATTATGGACTGGAATTCTGAACGAGTATCAAACTACAGTAGAATCTCATATAACAATAACTGAACTTCCATTTTCTTTTTGGTAAAAGCTTCCAGTTTTTTTAACATCTCAAAGAGGGCACATGATATTCCAGATGAATAAAACACTTGTAAGTAAAAGAAGTGCTATCTCCCCGCACTCCCGGGACTTGAGATATGAGTTTTAAAACTCCCTTTTTCCAGCAAAGGCACATGTTGCTGAACAGAGATAAGAACACAAGAATGTGCATACTTTTGATATACTCCAGTGTTGTCAAATGGCCTGACATGGCGGTCATGGCTTGGCATTTTTTTACCCTATCCACCATGGACACCCATGGCCTGGTCTCTGCAGCATGGCAGGGTTATGTGGATCTTTCATTGAGATCTCCCATTTTCCAGTTATTTGTGAAATCCACCAGTTGGTTTTGTTTTTTGTTTTTTCTTTTTTTTTTTTGGGTCAGAAAGGGGGGCACCGAAGCCCCAGGAAAGCAAACTACACAGCAATATTTCTCAGAGAAGTCATTCCCAGTCTATCAGCTATCAAGAAATCTGTGAGTTCTCTTGGAATCTCCCGGATCACATGAGTGCCTGGTGAGGCTTGTATGCCCATTGCAGCCAATCTATTTGCGCACCAGTTGTACTCCCTATAAATATGATTTATTTGCACAGCGCACCAGTAAGTTTTGTTTGTTTAAAGACGAGTGTCAGTTTGACACTTTTTACCCATGTTACAAACCTAATCAAGCACCGATGAAAGCAATTCCAACCCCTTCTCCATTGCTTGGCATGATCTGAGCAAGTATCCTCTCTGGAAGTGCAAAATGGCATCATCTGGGATTGTTTCCTTTCTACCATTGCTCGTTGACTCTTCTCAATGGGGGAAGGCCTCAATGATAATCTATAATTTGTTTAGTAGTAATCATTTGGGTTATTTATCTTTGAAGTGTTTATCTATATATGTGTGTGTATTTTCAAATTGTGAGCCTATAACTTGTTATAATTATTTACTCTAATTGTTTTGATGCATGTTGTTGTGATTTTTTTTTTCAATTTCTTTTTGTCCACCATGCCATCCGCCATGGCGCGATGGCCTTTTTTAGGCTGGCCACCATGGCTGCCATAGGCCATTAACAACACCGATATAATCATATTGAAACATTCAAATACAAATCACATATTTAGGCTATATGTTTGTTTCATTCCCCAAAGCAGCATGGGTCCAATTGATGCATTTGCCTCAGAAAAGTTAGACTAAGTAGTAAAATTCTCTTTACCTGTATCTAATGTCCTCCAAATTGATATCTTCAACTGGTATGAAACCCTCTGTGGAAAGTGAGTGGTGTTTTACCTCCGGCATTGAGGGAAGTTGCAATAAGCCATATCCCATGGCCAACTTACCAATTTCAAGCTCCTTCCATCTGTAAGGGTGAGTATTAACAAATGATTTGATAATGATGATGTTTGATAATAGAAAGAAAGCAACAACATTGTAAATAGAATTACTGACCTAAAAATGTAAGAGCAGTGATGTTCTTTATATGCACGGATGTAAGAAACAAATGCTCTGAGTCCTTTCTCCATTACATCACGATCTTTTCTTGCAGCAGAACGAATCTGAAGCACGTTGGGTTTTCATCAATAATATTGAGATCCAAAAATTGATAAGAGATAAAATCTTGTACACAACTATTCCATTTGCAGTTAGAAATAGACAGAACTGGTAAGCAAATTTGCCTAGACAGTCAATCAAAACAAATTACTTTTAAGAGAAATATCCCAGCACCAACTTATATAGAAATCAAGGTTCATTAATGGACAGATGAGAAAAAGAATGTTGTGAAGAAACATAAGGAGGAAAAAAAAACATATCAATACATGAAAAAAAAAAAAAAAAGAATCCAATCTAAAACATAATGATACAAGAAAACTAAGATAATAAAGGCCAGTATCTAACCTGAGGAACAACATCAGAAGCATCATCGGAGCATCTTCTCTCTTGAAGAGGGACTCTTCTTATATGAAGGAATTCTACATAAGATTCCTCCTACAGATAATAATAAATTGCTTTACCATAAGAAAGGCAAATGAAAAAGGGCCCCATATAGATTATCAGAAGGATTCCATACCTTTGGCAGTAAGAAGACAATAGCATGTCCTTGTTTTCCCAACCGAGCAGTTCGGCCAACTCTATGCACAAAAACATTTGGATCTTGAGGGGGATCATACTGAAGAGCAACATAAAATAAATGAATTGTATGCTATATAGGATTTCAAATCGTATATTGGATCATATTAAGACAAACATTCAAATCTGAATCTAGAACTTAATTTGGCAATGAACAAGAGAGAGGAAAAGATAAACCACATTAGACTGTAGCATCTAAATGGTCATGAAGTTACCTGCACTATACAATCAACGCCTGGTATGTCAAGTCCACGTGCTGCAACATCAGTACATAAAAGAACTCCATTCGAAAGAGACGTGAATGATGCCAGCGCTTTCTCCCTGGCAGTCTACAAGTCAAAAAAAAAAAATTTTAAAGAAAAAGCACGTGCAAATCAGAAAAGTAGAAAAATAATGTTCAGTAAGAAAACAAAGATGATTTGCAAAATACTAAGCTCATGAATTCAATTGCATTGACTAATGCTAATGAGATTTATACCTGCTTCATCTTTCCATGTAAGGGGATCAAAGAGAAATCTTTCAAAGCAGAAAGGCGAGGCAGGACAACTCCCCAAAAATCAACACAGGCACAAGTCATGAAATATCTGCATTATAGTAAAATTATGTTTGATTTTGATAAGTTAAAATCACATTATAGTAAAATTATTCTTCTATTACTAGAATCACATTATTATAATCTTACATTATAATTTTTCTTGAGCAATTCTTGATAAGGATATCTACAAGCTGTGATGGTTTCTTATCTGCCTCACATTCCAAGTACTGCAAAACCAAAAGGAAAAGAAGAGGTTGAATACAAAAAGCAAAACAGTGAGCATGGCCTGATTCAAGCATCTACTAGCCATACATGAAAAATATAATATGACTTTGGGAAGAATGTCAGGGACCCAATTTTTATGATCAAACAATATTCGAGTGTGTGCACCAGTACAGAAAAACTAAGATACCATTGGATAGTAAAGTCATGTGTCTACTCTGGCTAGCATGCATTATACCTCAATGTGCAGTCCTGAAGGTGTCTTTGAAGAGGCTACTTGTAATGATACAGAATCATTCACACCTTTAGATTCTGCCCGAACTTCAACCCTCACAGGGTTTCTCAATCCTGCTTTGGAAAGCTCTTCAACAGCCTCAGTTTGAGTGGCAGAGAACAGACCAGTTCTACGAAGCTTTGGGAGGCGAGATATAATGGAACTTATCTGCTTCTGAAATCCCATATCTAAGAGTCTATCAGCCTCATCTAAAATCAAAATCTGTAAGGATAAACATAATCACAATCACTTCTTCCAACAAAAGTGGTAAAAACAACACATCCAACATTCTGATATTTTCAGTCAAATAATCCAACTATAGCTTCATCATAGCATTACAGCCTGAACCTATGCTAAAAAAGTCAACATCCAAGATCCTACAATCAGCAAGCAAATGTAAGATAAGAGCCATTTTGGCAGTAGGACTAAAGATTTCTCAAAATTCTTTCTCCAGTATATCTTTGCATAACTTAAATAAGAATTCATATAAATCAACAGTGAAATATATACCTCAAGGTTTTTAAAATCTAAAACATCCATTCTATCCATAATGTCATATAGCCGACCAGGTGTTCCAATCAATATATTTGCTCCTTCTTCCTCTACTTTCTTTAAGTCTGCTTTAACTTCTACTCCGCCAACAAGGAGCATGGACTTAACATTTGTTAATGTTGAAATGAAAGGTTGTGCAACATGGTATATTTGAGATGAAAGCTCCCTCGTGGGAGATATAATTATTCCAAGTACCTACAAATTACAAAAGAGGCATAAACAATAAAAACATTACATAATTAAAAAACAAATCTCATTGAACATGACAAAAGCAATCAGAAGTACAACACTGATGATTAATCATATTATCATATTCTACCTTCTATATTTTAGTTTTCATTTTCTTCCTCCCCTGCCCTACTCTTGTCTTCTAAGGTACAAGCACAGCATATAAGCACTGGACATTTAACTGAACTCTAGAATCAGCATGACTTGCTACTCTTATCTATGTATGATAGAACAGATAGAGCTACTCCTTATGAAATATGTATGAGATAAAAGTATGAGGGTTCTAAAATATAAATAAATGCATACTGCTGTTGTAGTGGTGTCCCTAAAGCATAATACGCTTTGAACTCCATAAATTCACTATCATTATATAGCAGTTTCCACAAACAGGTAGCTTCTCAAAAAACACCTCTAATTTGAAAAGTTCATTTTGTTGGCTTGAGCGCTTACCACCAGGCCAAAAACTACTGCTGATGGTTAAGTGCACCAGCCCAGGTACCAGCTCAATCTAAGCCTTGCCAAGCCAGATGCTAACCAACTGCCAACACACTTACTTTATGCATATATTATATAGAACAATCATTTGATTTCCTCAACTTTAAGGAAAGACTTCCATATACCAAGTTTTCTCATGGTTAAGACAGACGTAGATTATGTGTTTGAAGCACCTTAATCATAGAATATAAATGAATTCATTTGAAATGAAATTATTTACAAATTTTATTAAAGTGATAGGATTTTGAAATCATACAAATATTACACTTAATATGATTTGTTTAATGAGATGAATTCTTAAAGTAAAATCATTTAAAGCAAATTTCATACAATAATTCATTTAAAAATGAATTCAATTACACATGAAAAATAGATTTTCTGAAGAATGAGTCCTGCTTTAGAAACCTCTATGTAACTATATTAATTTTTCAAAAGCCCATACGTCTAATCACCTCACTTAGTATCCCTAAACAGAGAAAAATTGAACCTGGTGAGGTTTGGGATGAGAGGATGACCGTCGTAGAATCTCAACAAGTGGAACAACGAACGCTAGGGTTTTTCCTGAACCAGTGGCGGCATCAACAGCCACATCTTTGAAACTGCATAGCAAAGGTATTGTGGCAGCTTGAACTGGCGTGCAGAATTCGAACCCAGTCTCTGACAGGGCTTTGAGAACTGATTCAGAAAGTGGTGGATCTAGCTCAGAAAAGCGCGTGCTCGTTAACGCTTTGTTGGGAAGGTCAGAATCCATAACTTATGGCTCCACTGCACTCCACCTTTAGTTACTGAGTTTCTACTTTTTAACTCTATGCTTCGGACTGGAGGGTATTGTGGGCTTTGTATAATGGGAAAATCTCTTCCCAGAGCTCACTTTTTCTGATAAGGCCCCGCTATTCTGCAAACAAAATTTTATTAAACCCTCCCTTGAAAGAATCTAGACTATTAAATTTATTGAGTTTCACCCTATGGACTGTTAGTGATAGTTTAGTTGCTCCCACATTTTTTTCTTTAGGAAATGCAGTTGAGTCTTTTTTGTCTGGTGGACCCCATAGTTTAGTAAGACTTAACAAATTTAATGCTCTAAATTGTTAAGGAACAGCAGGACTATTCTGTAACTGACTAATTTCTATACTTTTTTATCGGGTTTTCATGGTTCTTCTCAGTGGTTATTGAAAATAACATGGACGACTCTCATAACTTATTTCCAAGACTCCCTCCTATTAACCCTTTTAAATGTAATAATTTCTGGATTTTTAAGAAATTATACTCTATTTTCTATTAAGTTTTAGAATCTTGAGTTTGATTAGATGATGGTCTTATTCTCATTACTAACAATGAGTTAAGAATTCTTTTATTTATATAAAGGTCCGTTAAATGGTGTTTAGTCCTGTGAGGAGATGTAGAGGAAGACCAAAAAGGACACTTGAAGAGGTGATTAAAAGAGATCTTTGGTTAAATGGTATATCCGAAAATTTGGTTTTGAATAGAAGCTTATGGCGTCGTTTGATTCATGTAGCCGATCCCACCTAGTGGGAAAAGGCTTGGTTTGTTGTTGTATATAAAGGTCCGTTTGGTGGTCATGATAGGATAGAAGGGCTGGATATTAACACAAAATGACAGAGACATGATAAGCTCATATCCTATCTATGTTCGATAGGCACAAAATGAAACACTAGATATGAGTATGTTATCCTATCTGCTGTTTGAAGTGGACTAGATAATGTCAAATTATGATTTAAACTGTACCTATTTAGACAAAATTACCCTTATGACATTATTACATGTAAACCTTTGTAAAATTGTCTATTAAATTTTTTTGGTATATTTAGCTTTTTTATACATTAGTTTCTATTCTAAAATATAAAAATCATGTAATTAGCAAATTAAAATCATAAATATTGACAAAATGTATAATAAACATCAACTAACTTATATAAACTTTATCAAAATAAATATATAATCAACAAAATATATAAAATAGTTAATAAGATGAGATCAATTAAAATATACTAAAATAAAAAAAAAAAAGCCAATATTTTTTTTATTGTTCTCACGTCATCAACATAAACCAAATTCATCAAACCACCATAAATCTAATCAAAGTTCATCAAAATAAACTCAGTTTATAAAAAATAACCAAATATCTAGAGGAATAAAATACAACCAGCTTTTAATGGTTTCAATTATTGTCAGCATAGATGCAATACAAATATTCTCTTCTTCCATAGCATGTGAGCAGTAAGGAAAGTCCCTTCCAACATGTAGCTAGAGAAGTATAACGAGAAAATACAAAAGAAGGCTTTCGACAATAAGGAAATGATATATGGTTTGACAAGAAGGCTCTCAGCTCTCTTAGGCAAATAAAATTAATATGATAATTAAAACAACAAAAATTGTTCTGATAAAAACAAAGGATGCATGTACCTCTTGTCTTGTGCTTCAAAGTACAATCGTTTTCACTGCTATTCTATGTGGGCTATCTACCAAAATCTCTTGTTCTGCATCTTTCCTATCATATGTTAGAATAAGGATGAACAAATAATAGCACGTGGAAAAGATTCCACCATGATATTATGACATATATCTTTGGTAAGTATTCTAGTATGTAGAAAGTTAACTAGTATGATGTCAAGGAAGACAAACAGTTAAGACATTAAGCAGATAAGACCCTGTTCTGTAACCAAATTAGCAACCCAGTGGCTTTCTACCTCTATGTACTAGTCAAACAGCTTCATCTTTTGACTATCCAAGCTGAATCACGACATAATCAACTTTTTCCCAAAACCAAAACATAAAGTTAACCACATGGGAGGTGTGGAAACTCTATATATCAGTTTAGGCCATATAGAAGTAACACAATTTAACAGTGAATTTTCGTCCGTATCTGAACCCAATTCTAGATTTTAGATCATGATTAGCTTTAGCTAATTGTATTGAAATTCAACACAATGTCACCAGCACATTTCTCAAAGAAGATGATACATAATAGACCTTTTTCAAAGCGGATAACACATTAAAAATAAATTGTGGGCTAAGCAAGTGAATCACTGAGCAGCCAAGCCATGCATCATATGGTAACATGTATTTTAACTTGCACACAAAAAATCAGAACAAACAGAGTGAATTAAGTGTGAAACCCAAGGTGAGAAAGTTTCAAGCACTGTAGAGAACTTTTTTCTGGGCAGCAAACGAAATTCATTCATTTCATGCACTAAATGAGCTCGTTTCAAACCAAAATTTGCATGAGAGATAGCTAACAACAATCCCACAAAAGATGACATTGTTTTGAACTCATTTGCTTTCTTAATTCAAATTAATTTGGAGACTGTCCAGAATGGACTCCAACACAGCGCAGCCGGGGAGAAAATTTCAAAGACTACAACAAACCACTTTAGATTAGCTCAAATTTTTTATGCGGACAAGCTAACATGCAGAGGATGCTACCCACAATCAAATCCAAACAGCTAACACAAACATCCAGTCACATCTGTTGCAGCAGAGAATGACTCAAAAAGAAAGAAAAAATCATGACAACCCCTAGTAAGAAAATCCAACATGGCAGCAATCAATCTCTACGGCCCCTTACGCACTCCTATCATGACGACATGTTATTTCAAAAAGACTATATGCAGAAACCATGTATGTCCTACCACTGCAAACAAACAAGGATTCCACCATATGAACAGCAATCAGAAACTAAACAAACCACCAGGAAAAAGAAAAAAAAAAAAGATTCAGTGAGGGAGAAAGTCCACTGGGAAACGGGGTATGAAGTGGGAAGAAGCATCTCAACAGCAAGATAGCACCCTAGTAAAACCTACATTCGCATTCTGTAACTCTGCAAGCATGCCCAAATTTCTTCAGTTAACTTCACAAAAACACTAAACATGGCCTTGCCACTATCATCGCCTGAGTGGAGCCATATCCAGCTCATCAATGATCAATCAACAAAGAACAACCAATGAGGACAACAGCAACAGTAAAAACTACTGTTCTGTACTTCTGTGAGAGGATTAGTTAACCAGAAGTGGGGTTCAGGGGTCACATATCGACATGAGAACAGAACACTCCAACAGTAAAAATTCACAAAACTTCTTTCAGTCGATCCCCTCACACCGATAAAGCACATATCTAAAAAAATGTGATAGAAACTAATGCTAGCAGAAACTAAGATCAGCACTAATAGGTTGTTACAGTCTCTTAGCTACTCCTAGGAAAAATAAATAAATTAATAAGATCCAGGAGTTGCATCGAGGAGAGTTTAGAGAGTATACCTGAACCTGTCCTCCCCGCAAGGGTAATCAGCAGCCTACAATGACTGGCGCAGCCGTAGAAGTCCCTCTGCTCCGATATCACCGGCGACAGCCCCCGAGTCCTCGACCTTGCTGATGCCGCGACCTGGAACCCCAGATTGAGTCCGAGGCACTTTGGGTATTCGCCGCCTCGCCCAAACCGTCCTCCTTTCGGCGTTAATCGGTGCGCGTAGGTGATCCCGAGATGATGGTGAAGATTTCCTGCTTTCCTAAGGATGAGAAAGGCGAATCACTTCTTGGAGAGAAATACTAATAAGTTCGATCGCTCTCTTCCTCCCCGTGTTTCTCCCTTTCTGTGTATCGAGCTCCCCTTCGCCTAATACTCCCTCAGTATATCAATTTTTGTCCCGAATGGTGCGCTCCCTTACGGTCTAGAGAGAAAAATGTGTAGGCATCCCTTCTCTTCAGAGCTCTGCTTCACCGAGCTCCCCCTTGCTTCCAGTGTAGCGAGTGCCCTTAACCGAATCGTTGCGTTCCTTTCTTCAGCAAAACCCTTCGTGGTCCCTCTCCCCAAATCCCCGGGATCCCTTTCTCCTACTCGTTTCACCCCTTTTCTTCTGGTGCGTTTTCTCTTTCGTTTCCGTGGGTTCCTTCCGTGCGTTGCTGCCGCTGCCGCCCTTATTTCTTTTCACGTTTTTCTTTTTTTTTTAAACGAAAATAATGAAAATAGTAAAAACTTTTCTGATAAGGATCAAAAATACTCTTAACCCTTCTAATTTACCTATTTTATTTTTTAAAAATGTATAATTCAATAAAACTTCCAAATTTAATTGTGAATTTATTTTTATTTTTAAAATTTATTACCATTTAATTATTTTTTGAGTTCAAGACTGAATTAGGGGTGTACAATTAAAAAAAAAAGTGAATTAGCGAAGAGTGGGGGTGGTTTGGCATATTAATAACCATGTAAAGAATTTACTTTCTTGCCTGACACTTTCAATTATATATTACAAGGAGCAGTTTTTTGGGCTAAGTACTAATAATTGGATCATCTTGATCGTTTATTGATCATGTGTTATACATTCAGGGATAATAGATCTTGGAAAGAGTCCTTTCAAATCATGATCACATAACTCCTATTCCACGAGCTTCATTGTCCGTTGACAGGGAATGTGGGATGGAAGATGTTGAAAAGAAAAGGAGCTGAGTAGTAAAAATTTGAGCAAATATGTCAAGTTGCTTCATGTTTTCCAACCGGATCTTAGGGAATTCTTTTGGGAGTCCTTATTGTTGAGATTAGAGCGTACATGCACAACAAAAAAAATATAAAACACAAAACAAAAATAATAAGCTTTAAGAATTTTTAACGTGAAAATAATTTTTAAATTTAGTGAAAAAATCATGAAATAAATTTTAAAAAATATTTGTTATGTAATAAAATTAATATAAAAGATATTAAAATATTTTATTCACACTTAATATTTTTTTTCTAAATTTATAATCTAATCTTTATAATTTTATTATTTTAATACTCTTAATTTAGAATAAAATAATTTTTTTACACTCTATTTAATGTAATATTCGCAACTTATTTTTAAAGAAAATATAAACACTTTACTTAAAAATTTTCTTTTACATGATTATGTTCTCTACACTTTGCTTGCCTTTCTTTCCTTGGTACCGTTGCTCGCTGAATGAAGCCCTCTGCTTATAGAGGTTCATAGCTTTAGGAGGAAGAGAGAAATCTCTCTTTTGTCAAGAATTTGGGCTTACTTGCAACTTTCCCAACTGCCAACCAATTCTCTTCTCATCTTTGTTAAATGGTACGTTGAAGGAAAAAATCAAAAAGCTTTATACTGGCCTATACATCTTCTAACTATCACCTGAATTATTTTCTTATCATGTCTTACATAACTTTTTAAAAAAGAAAAAAAAAAAGGTGGAAAGCTGACTCCACACTTATAATCTTTGGTATTTGGGATTATGAGAAATATTTGTCTCATAATGTCTGCTTGAATTAGATGACAAGAAATTGGGACAGATCCAGTTTAGGTCCACTCCAGATTGGTTGTTTAGTATATGAATAACCAACTCAAGTGATTATTGACCTAAACTAGAATTATCCTCAAGAAATTTAGAGAGCTCGTTAGGAAGGTAAGGGGTCATAGTTACTATTTGACTGGGCATTTGCTAGCTTTCTCAAAGGACAGAAAATTTGATTAGGTGCATATACATTTGGTTTCTGGGTTTCTTGAGATGTCTCCGCATGCATGTCTACAGCAAAATCAGTGAGATGCACGATTTGGTTGACAGATTTAAAATATATCAGCTTTATAAGTTTTTAGTTTTCAATTCATGATTTATATATCATTTATAAATAACCGATTCTGTTTAGGTGAGTTACAAGCCAAGTAAATAATTAAGTTTGCTCGAAAAAAGTTAAATTATCATCAGAAGAAGTAATGCATAATCACCTGAAGGAAAAAGAAATCGACGCATTCTTTCATTTAGTACAATCATTTTTCTTTGTCATCTTGCTGTAGAAAGAGATGATCATGAGGGGAAAGGCGAGCAGAGTTTAATGGGATGATTGGTTCAAATAACGGGAGGAGGGGAGGGAAGAAAATTTTTTTTTATTTGATTTGGTAAAAAGGATAAGAAGGAATCTTATTTGGTTAGGAACGGGAGAAATTTTAAATTAGAAAATAATTATTAAATTATAAAAATAAAAATAATTTAAAATTAAAAAAATAATTAAAGATAATTTAATTATTATAATTTAAAATTTTTAATAATTTTTTTAAAATTTTATTATTTTTAAAGAAAAAAATTTTAAATCTTTTATTTTTTCTTATTTTTTCTTTAAAAATCTAAATTAAATAAAAAATTGTAATTAAAACCCTTTCCTTTTCCTTCATTCTCTTCCAATTAAGCATAGGTTAAAGGCACCGTATACACAAACATTTTATGTCTATTCATTGATGTAATGATGGTAGCGAATTATCTGCTCTGGCTCCACCACCTACAGAGAGAATTATATTCTTTTTTTTTTTTATTCAAGTATGCCCGCGCCTTTGTAGGATAGGACTAATCTTGACCAAAGCGGAAACATGTTGAAGGGTTTACCTATAACCCAAGGTATTTAGTTAGGAAGTGAAACTCCCTCGTAAAACATCGTATTTTAAATTAAAATTTTTAATTATTAATTATAAAAGTTAAGGATAATTTAAGTGAAAAATAAAATTAAAATTAAAAAATATAAAAATTAATTAAAAAAATAAGATTCATAATTTAAATTTTATAAAAAATAAATATATCAAAATTAATAAAAAAAAATTCGCCATCTAATGCCCAAGTACTCTTCCACGTAAAATGCTTCAACTAAGTTTTCCAATCTAACATTAGAAGAAATAAGTCTGCTGACAGTTTTCTCAATCATTTTTTTTTTGGATACATTAGAGAGTGAATCGAAGTGTAGGAGAGGGGTTGGGAGATTTGGTCCGACACCACCTGTGCCAAGGTTTTGAGTTAACATTTATGTGGAACAAATACACTGAATGCAGAATTTGTTTGCATCTTTGGTGAGGAAAATTATGGGGCCTTCTCAAGGTTACCGGAGCTCCTATTCTCCCTTGAACTTCTGAGATACACTTTTTTTTTTTTTTTGATCTTAGGTTCTGAGATACGCTTTTATTTTTTGGTAATTTCTGAGATACACTTTTTTCTTTTTTTGGTGTTACAGAAAAGACTGAAAAACAGTAAAAAAACCGAAAGAACCCTACGTGCAGGCAGGGGAAACTCTGCTCTGCATGTCCTCCTCTAAAACTTTACAAATATGGTCAGGAAGATCTTTCAATACACTAAAGCTTTCCGGAAAATTCCTAGCTAGCTTTGCTATAGCGTCAGCAGCTTCATTCGCTCTCCTGGGAATTGTTTGCACTCTAACTTCCCAAGTGTAATTGAGCATTTGTTGTATAGGTTGGACTAGCTGAAGTATCGAACCTCCCCTTGTGGAAATGCCATTAATTAGATTAATTGCCTCCTCCGAATCTGACTCCAAAATTATCTTTCTAATACCCTCATTCCAGGCTGCTTGGAGACCTCTTATTATGGCCCAAAGTTCAGCAGTGAGAACAGAGCATTTACCTGCATACCCAGCAAAAGCTTTAGGGAGTTGGCCATCACTATCTCTGACGAGGTCACCCCAAGAGCTGTTTTCTTCTTCTATAACAGAAGCATCTACATTTAGTTTCCACCATTCTGAGATACACTTTTGATTCTGGATGCAGCTGGTGAATTCATCACGGATCATGAGACGGTCTAATCTGCACAGAAGCCAAGTCACTTTCAGACGCATAAATTAAGCCTGTCTAGATATGGAACTTAATCTGTATTTCTTTTCTTTGCCTCCTCTCTATGAATCTGGTACTTTCACGTCAATTCATCTCTCCTTCGGGAAAAAGAAGAAAAGGAAGAGATGCATGTTTTAGGTGAAAAAAAGCGTAAAGCATCTAATACCTTAATTTTGTTTGACATTCTTCCAATTACTTATTAGAATAAGAATAATTTGGTTTATCTATTTTTTAAAAGAATAATTTAATTTTTTAAATTTTAAATTAAATAATTTAATATTTTAAAAATACAATTGAGATTTTTTTATACAAATATAAATAAAACAACTCAATCAATTACTTATCAAATTTTTTATTTTAAAATAATATGATTTATTCATAATCACTTAATTTTTTTTGAAAATTTTAGCAACGAAGAGGTTTTTTAAAATTTTTATTAAGTCTTAATTTTATATATTTTAATAAATTTTTTAATAAAAAATTCATTAGTTAGAGAATTATAGGTATTTTATTACTTTTTGGTCGTATAGCTTTAACATCTTCTGAATGTCCAGCTCAGCCACAGGCCCCACGGCTGCTTGCATGCCCGAGGCCCCTAGTCCAAAATTCGGTGAGAAAATAAAGAAAGCAAGCAGGTAAGCATCAGATGAAAGCAAAATGTGACCTACCATATCACCCTCCACACCTAAACGCCAAATTACCTTTTTCATAAAAAATTGTCACACTTGTTAATACCGTTTTCTCTGCAAAATGCCATTCACTAAATTTTATTTATTTAAAATTTCATAAAAATTTTTTACTACCATTAAATTTTATAGAACTAACATATTTATAAATAAATTCTATTATATCAAATGACAGAAAATAAATTTATAAAAATTTATTAAATATAATTTTAAAAGACTAATATTTTTATCTTCACAAGAATTATATAATGAAAAAAAGAAAACAATTATGATTTACTATAGTAATATTATTTATACAAATTATTTTTATACTCTAATTGTACATATTTTCACAATTTTTTTAATTTTTCTCTAAAAGTATTTCTCTATTAATACATTTGGCATACTAAAACTTGTTTTCGGATCCACCAACCGTGCCCCCACAACCTTAACTTTGAAGCTAAGTGACATTATAACCTTAAACTCCCAGAGGCAGTACTCAGCTTTTAAGTTTGAAGTATCACGCCATGGGGATCTTGCTCTTGCCCCATCCGCCATACTTCTCACCACAATCTTCTATAGTGTGGCCATTCTATAATCATTAACCCCTTTGTTAATTTTTTGTTTGGTCATGTTTTTTTCTTTTCATGTGCTAACTTTAACAACATGACAGATAGAGATGATTCCTTTGTCACGTGGAAGCAAATAACGCCTGAGATATGTGGCTATCACTTTATTTTTTTAAGGAAATAAAAAATAAACAATAACTACCCACTATGAATAATTGTCTACTTTTAGGAGCTCTCCTTCATATTTTAAGGGATAAAATATATTAAAATTTTTTTAAAACATTTTTTAAAAATATTTTTTTTATTATTATTGAGTAAAAGATTAATCTTTATTTAAGACAAGATTTATATGATTAAATATCTCTCAACAAATAAGACTCTAAATTCAAACTTTTAATTTAAAATTATGTACAACTAACTTATTATTACATTAATACTTTATAAATATATTAAAAAATTGTTATTATAATAGGAAGAATGTCGGAAAGGAACTTTGTGGGCTATATTAGTATTATATGATCTTCTAAGTATACTATATTATGCTGTGCCAAATTTTTGGGAGCGATAATTATACACAAACATAATTGTTAAATCAAATATGATTGCTTGGTTGGTGTGTCATTGAAAAGGGTCGAATATAGAACGACATATGTAATAGTTAATGTGTAATGGTCTATTGAGTATCGAGTTGAAATTTGT
Organism: Dicorynia guianensis; assembly: GCA_037013595.1. NCBI lineage: Eukaryota > Viridiplantae > Streptophyta > Magnoliopsida > Fabales > Fabaceae > Dicorynia > Dicorynia guianensis. Next base: position 12,231,179 of record JASUAB010000002.1, on the reverse strand, counting down.
TATAAAGGGAAATGTGAATTTAATTAACTTTATAACTTAATTAACTTCTTAATGTCCAAAAAGACAAAATATTCATGGCGTTTCAACTAAAATGATTCCCTTAATAATTTCTTCAATTAATTATTAAATGTTATGCTCAAAATAGAAAGTTTAATATTTTGTAATAATATTTCTTTTCTATTAATTCAATAATATATTTTTAAAAAAAAATTGCGCCTCAAGCTGGCATGATGCAATGGCTATTTTGAAGTTTGTTTAAATATTATGAGTTTAAATTTGAAATTTTGGATATATATATAATTAATTTATCACCTTTTGATTAAAAATAAATAATCTAATTAATTTTTATAACATAAAATTAAAATTATTTAATTTTAAATTTTATAAATTATAGTATAAAATTCATATATATATATATAAAGATGTTTATTATTAGAATTTATCATATTAAAAAGTATGAGTTTTTGTAAAAAAGAAATTATTGTTCCTTCTAATTTTATGTAATAATTGGAGAATGAAAATCACGCGCATCAGCGTTACTCTATTTTATATAGTTTTCACATTTTATTTTATTTTATTTCACTTGGAAGCAACATAGTTTGCTATATTAGATTGAAGCCATAGCAGTAGCTGAAAAGGAGCCAACAACCCCGCTTCAGGTTTGGGATGTCACCCATGCATTGCAAATGAAGCCACCATTCTCACCCACTTCCTCTCCCCCTTCTCTGCTCAGAAAGGCTCGCCTCTCTCCCTACCTCTTCACTCTCTTAGTTTTCATTCTCTTCGGTGCCGTCCTCTATGGCCGGGGTTTCATGCGCATCTCCGGTGAACAGCTCCAACTCCACCCCAACAACCCGGACACGCTCTTTTCCCGACCCGGTGAGTTCGCTCAATCTGTAAACAATCGAGTCTAATAATTTCTTTTTTGGGATAAAATTTCAAAATAAAAACGAAATTAGGACTTAGCTAAGGTTCACAGTTTTCTTTGTTTGGGCCATCAGCTGAATTGGGTTTTGTTTTTGGGGATGTAGAGAGCATCAAACAGCCGCAGAAGCTGCCGTTTGCCATCGGCAAAACCAAGGAAGGGTGCGATGTCTTCAGCGGGAGGTGGGTCCGGGACGAGTTGAATCGGCCTCTGTATGAAGAATCGGAGTGTCCGTACATACAGCCACAGTTGACGTGTCAAGAACACGGACGCCCAGATAAGGGGTACCAGCACTGGAGATGGCAGCCTCACGGTTGTGATCTTCCCAAGTAAGTGCTTTCTTATTTTCTGCTTCTACAAGAATCGCTTTTCTCTCGGTACTTTCTCGCTTCTGTGAAATTTACCTTCTTTAATTTACGGTCCAAGTCGTCGGTGAGTCGGAGAAAAGTGAATTTCTTGACCCGGTTTTCCGACGCGGAAAAAGCCGGGTCGGCCAGAAATGTTGCATGATAGGCGCGTGTGAAAGTGATGGTAGGACTAAGAATCCAGTAGTCACCGACACAAGCAGCCATGAGCTAGGTACCATACATAAATTGTGAGTCTTCAACGAGTTACAGTAATTTACAGCTGCAATGCAATTAGAATGAATGCGACCAACAATTATCGCACGTAGCTGGACCGGACCCTGGGTCACCCTTTTGGACTCTTTATCGTATTTTTCTACGAGTGGGAAATTTTTTCTGGAGTATTGTCGTTGAAATTTGAGATGCTTTTCAGGTGATAATTGGTAGAGCTTTTTAAAGTAACTTTAGGAATATGATTTTTTAAGTCGATTCTTTACCAAAAATGAGTGGATGATAGAGGAAAGAGGATTTGTAATCCCTACTTCTGAATCCTATCGGATATTCAACAAAGAGCAAAATAAATCAGGGTCTTAAATATGTTACATTTATAAACTTTAATCCAAACAGAGAACATGTAGATGGTCTTGTTGTATGTAGTGTGTCATTTTATTAATTGTTAAATAGTTTGTAAATAAAAGAAAAAGATGAAGTTTTATGTTAAAAAGAATTATAAATATGAAAAGTTATATAAATAATAATAAATTGATAAGATTAAATTATAATATATAAGTTACAATTTATAATATAGCATTAATTTTTTAAATGGGCATTTGGCTATCTTGGAACTTTGAGTAAAAAAGAAAATAAATATAATTAGCTATTAATTTTATTGTTATTATTTAAAAAATATATATAATTATTATAATAGACAGTTATATCTTTTGTGAATTATATTTATTAAATATAAAAAATTATATCTATTATAAATAAATAATTATATCTATCAAAATTTAATAAATATAACTGTATAAAGGTATTTTTTTATATTTATAAATTAAAAGTTTTGAATTATTTTCAAAACACACATTTACTTTTTTCAAAAAAAATTTTAAAAACTTTGTTGTAAAACAGTGTAATCTCACGTTTTAAAACTAAAATTTTTGTTGCCATCATATATTTTTTTTCTAACATTAATTGCCCTTGATGGTGGTGAAATATCAAAGTCTCCACTATTCCTCAAAATTCCACATAGAACCCATCCCTGGAACCTTCTTTGCTTAGTTGAATGTGTTGCTATCGTTAATTAGCCTTATCAAATTAGATGCTCCCAAGGGATCACAATGATTCAATCTTACCTAAACTGACATACCTTTGAAACATGTTACAGATTCAATGCCAGTTTGATGCTCGAAACGCTACGTGGGAAAAGGATGATGTTTGTTGGAGACTCCCTCAATCGGGGTCAGTATGTCTCTTTCATCTGCCTTCTTCATCGGCTCATTCCCGAAGATGAGAAATCCATGGAAACCTTTGATTCACTCACGGTCTTCACAGCCAAGGTACCTCTGCATAGATAACTTCCAAGTGTTTAGCCACATTGTTCTTCCCCTGTAATTAATTTTGATGTGTTTAATTTCAGGAATACAATGCCACAATCGAGTTCTATTGGGCCCCGTTTCTTCTTGAATCAAACTCAGATAACGCTGTTATCCATAGGGTATCTGATAGGATTGTCAGAAAGGGTTCAATCCATAGGCATGGCAGGCATTGGAAAGGGGTTGATATATTGGTTTTTAACACCTATCTTTGGTGGATCACTGGTTTCAAGATGAAGATTCTGTATGTACATACTTCTTCTATTCAAACAACAGAATTATCCCTTTTTCATTGCTTTGTTTTTTGTCAATTGCTATATATGCAAAATGAGGCTGAATGTCTTCAAATTTTGCAGGCTTAATTCTTTTGATGAAGAAGTAAAAAATATTGTGGAGCTCTCAACAGAGGATGCTTATCGAATGGCAATGAAAAGTATGATCAGATGGGTGAAGCTGAACGTGGACCGAAAGAAGACCAGGGTCTTCTTCACTAGCATGTCACCCTCCCATGGAAAGTGAGTACAATTCACATACAGTTCCTTTATTCTTACAAATTGAAATTTACAAAAACCCAGTTAATAAAATATAAATAATTAAATTTATTAATTCTTATAAATTAAACTGTGAAATACAAGAGATCTAATAATCAATTCATATTAAGTAAGCAATTTTAGCCCACATTTAGTGTAACTACTTTTATTCAATGACATATCACATTGTTCTCTCATCTAAACTTTGCCATATATATTTTTCGAGAAAATTCACCATGACAGCCATGCTCTGACGTTCTTACATATATAGATTTGGGTCCATATGCCTTCCCAGCTTTATCATACATAAAAATAATAAAAGAAGTTTAGTATATAAAAACCCAAAATTTGGGAGTAATATGGATTAGGTATATATTGGCAGGAGCATAGAATGGGCAGGTGAACCGGGAGGGAACTGCTACAATGAAACAAGTCTAATTGAAGATCCCACATACTGGGGTTCTGACTCTCAGAAAAGCATAATGCAAGTGATTGGAGAAGTGTTCAGCAAATCCAAAGTGCCCATTACATTTCTAAACATCACCCAGCTATCAAATTACCGCAAAGATGCACACACTTCAATCTACAAGAAGCAATGGAACCCTTTGACTCCTGAGCAACTAGCTAACCCTGTTAGCTATGCTGATTGCGTGCACTGGTGTTTGCCTGGCCTTCAAGATACTTGGAATGAGCTTCTTTTTGCCAAGCTATTTTATCCTTGAAACTGGGTCAAATTTGAGGAATTCCTCATTTGTTGGTGTTCAACTATGTCATGTAAATTTGTAAATGCATGGGTGGGTGCACACAGCGAGTAAACTTGTTTTTGTTAGCAAGTCATACATTGATACTTGGGAAGATTAAGGGCAAAAAAGAACAGAGAGGATTGTGCACAATGATAGTTAGTACAGAAAGACGAGGAGAATATACAGGAGAAAACTGAATTGATTTTTTCTGTAACTGGAATGACAATTTCAAAATTTTGCCAGTTGTGTCCACCAGCATGATGGTCACTGCTCATTGTCATTGCAACATTGAAAATTGCCTTTATGTTGTTTTCACGCTCACAGGTGAAATTGGGCCGGTTTTAGTTTCTGCAAGATGGTACTGCATTGGACGCCTTATCTGCAAAAAACGACGATAATTGTCTTTCCCCACAAAACCTACAGCGACGAGCCCATAGTTCTGTTTGGTAGTCTATCTACACTCTTAATTAATCTGAATCCATTACTTCTACTTCTTAGCATCATAAGTTATTTAGAAAACTTTACAGCAATCACTTTTAATTTTATTTACAAATATGCACCTAATATTATTGTCTTCTAATTACTTATGCGTCCATTTACAATTTTAGGTTCGCAATATTTTTGTCTTCTAATTACTTATGGTTCCAGCAACCATACAAGGTTGAAGAAAGTCACCCTCCCTGAACGTTGACTGAATATTTATTAATGGTTTGTAGATTATTAAATGTTAAGATTTTATAATATAATACATAAAATTTAATTAATTTAATTATTTAAATTTATTTAAATAAATATTTAATAAAATTTAATTTATAAAAATAAAAAATTGCACCAAATTTTTTATACATGATATACAGCTTTGATAAGCATGCGAAGGATCACGAATTTCTCCTTAAAATTTCAAGGACGTTGTGCTTTGTTTGGCAGAGAAAATTGTTAGTTTCATTTTCCTCATTATTTGGGAGTAGGAGATGGTTTCTTTCGCCTATCAACCTCACGAATCGATGCACATGTGAGATATCAATTTTAATAAATCTTTGCGCATGCTGAGAGAAGCTAGCCGGGGTCTCATAAAAGCCACATACATAACAAACATACACATTTATATTATATGTATAGATTTTATGTTGGTGCTGTGATAAAAATCCAGCCTATTTACAGATAAGTGCTTTTAGGATGTGGCTGACAAGGAACACCACAAACAAGTCCTTCGTCACGCTCAATACAGACACACAGAAAAAGTAATAACTTACTTAATATTAAGTGTGTTAAATCAAGTTAATTCATTTGGCTAGGTTAATCCCCATTGGACAATAATTAAATGGGGTAGAGGGCTGGTCCGTAAGTATAATGAGTCAAAAAAATATTAACTCATCTTTCTTCTTAAATAAAGCAAGAATTAATTTATAAATTAACATATTTTTTATATAAAAATATATTAACTCAGCCTATAAATTAGCCTTCAATTTATAATTTTAATAAATTAAAAAAAATACAAACACATTTTATCTCTTAGGCTAGGCCAGTGACCTGACACGTCCGATCCATTATAATACCACTACTTAAAACACATAACAACATGTCAAGATTTATACTCCAAATTTTAAGTAGAAAAAAGTCCAAACATCAGCGAGCGGCGCTATAAAAAATGTCACTCAGCCACTCAGGTGTATATGTGTGTGTGGTAAGCCATTGAAAACCGCCCCACATAACTAGAAAACTAGATTAGCTATAATTCGTTTTTCCCTACAGCATTTTAATACCTCATTTTTTGTATGAGGGCGTTTGGTCAATTTTTGACGGGGTCTGATCTTGTCTGGTGAATTGACTCATGGGACACGAGGAAAGGGGTGGCTTTGCTTTTATTCTAATTTCTATGCAAAAAGTCAGGTTGACAAACATTGAAGGCACATCTCCTGCCCACTTGCACCCCAACTTGCAATTTCCATCAATCGCATCTACCCTACAACTAACCTTTGAATAATAACAGTAAGCACATAAAAGACAAAAAAAAAAAAAAGAGAGATTATTAATACAGTATTTTTATTTTCATATAAAAAAATTAAATTATGAAATCTAATTGATTTGATGATTTTTATATTAAATATAAATATTTTATTTATACAGTATGATCTACTTTCCTTTATTAATAGTGAGAGAAAGAATAAGAAAAGAATAGCAATGCATCAAGTTGAGTCTAAGGGCAAGTTGCAGTTCGGCGGTTGATTCGTCCACCTTATAAGTTTGTATTAAAAAAGCAACGTCGTAGTCCGCATTTAAATACTCCACGGACATAATATTAAATGCTCTGTGCATGCTTTTCTACGGGAAAAAAAAGAAAAACTCCCATCTTCTTTCTTTTTTAATTTTTATTTTATAATTATCATGGCAGCTGATATATAACATTTCTCAACTCATATGTATATAAAGCACAATATTAATATTTGGGGCGGAAAAAAAATAGTGGAAGCTTCAGACCAAGTTGAAAGTATATATCAAAATTGCCCACCGTCATGCACCCATTTCCACGCTCAGAAGCTAGCCATAAATTTCTCTCTCTAAATATTCATGACACATTTGAGGACAAAAACCAAGAAGAGTCCTAGGTAAGATGTAACTTTCTGGGTAATTTTTGTTCTTCAGTAGTGTTATAGTACCGCTTCAAGTGGATTGAGATTGTTTGTAGTTATTGCATAATATCATATGAAAAGAGTAAGAGGAAAATGTGAGGTAGGTCCCAAAAGCTTTTCTCATTTCATTTCAAATGTTTTTACATTTCTCTGTTAATACTCTATTTAATGTTACTCTGCAATAACTATAGACAATCCTAATCCGCTTTAAGTAGGAATGGCAAACGGCAAGTGATCCCTCGCTTGGATCTTCTTAAAGTTAAGAGTGAATAGAATGAAAAATAAAAATAAAAAATTATAAAAAAATAGAATTTATAACTTAAATATTTGTGTAAATAAAAAAAGATAAAAAAATCATTAAAACTAAAATATAAAAAAAATTAAAAAATTTAATTCTCTCGCTACCTCATTTGAGGAAAAATTTTCTTCACCGTGTCGTAGACTTTGAGGGTAGAAAAATTTATCCTCTATCTTTGATTCTTATAAGAGAGTGGCACTTGTGGAGATTTAAAATTTTAAAATTAAAGTATTTAAATAGAAATAAATTAATACTTATTTATTAATTTTATATATAATTATTAAATTTTATATTATATATTATTTAATTATTATATAAGAATATTATAATAAATTTATATTTTGAGATCTCCTGGCTCCCAAAATTACAATGAGAACCCGGCCCACCTTGCGAGAAGAAAGTTCACCCTATTTCTTTTCTAAAATTGGAGATTTCCTCTGACTTTCCCTCCAGTCGTAGAAGATTACTATCCTTATCTTCAAGTGTTTTGCGTTAATCACTGGAAATGCCTTTATAAAGAGAGGCCCACAAACTTTTATTTACAAAATGGGTATAATCTGTAATTTAATTTATAAATTTGTTGGAGTTTATAATTATAAAATTTAATAAATTTAATAATTTAAAATTATTTTTTAAATAAATATTTAATAAAATATTTTTTATATAAATAATGAAATTATATTAAAAAGCACATATTAAAAACAATTATCAATTTTTATAAGCAAAGTTTCATCAAAACTTATACTTAAAGAGTTAAAGTTATTAATTTCATTAAATCTCACAAATTAAACAATTAAATCAGCAAATATTTAAATTTAATTAACATTTAATAACTCATATTTAATAAATTTTTATCTGATTATTAAAAATGCTTAATTTCTTTAAACATCTATTTTTATAAATTAAATATTATTAAATTTTTATTTAAAAAATTTATATTATTAAATTGAGTTATAAGACTATAAAATCAAATAACCCATAAATGGTTTTGTGATGATGAGATCTACTAATTTCTTCTTTGAAGCACATGGTTGGCAAAGCATAGCAAAATAGCGAATCTTCAACATTTGCAGCGGGGCCATCTCAAACGCGATGCCACGTTATATAGTGATGATTTGAGTCTACAAACATTGCAGTATCAACCGACTTTCGAAAATATTTACATGATCGTAAATTATCAAACAAAAATTTGTAATTAGCATTGAACCCTTAATTTAAACTATATATCAAAATGGCTAATCTTCGCAATATAAAAATAAAAAAAAAAACTAATCTTCGGAAGTGTATTATTATGTTATTAATAAATGATACTCTTTTGAAATTGATGATGAACATTTCATCCAAAATTTTGTGACTTTAACTCATTGCCCTTTGGCCGTTACCGTTTCAGACTTGATGGCGATTTATCCGGCGGAGGCTTGATGTGACGATGAAATTTATTTAAGGATTTATTTTTATTTAATGGAGTAGGTTACATAATGATAATATATATAAAGTTACTCTTTTCTTATTCTATTCCCTCATTTCTCGGGTAGTTGAAATAGTTAATTGCTTTCTTTTGCTTTAGAGTAGCAAAAATATTATAAGAATTAAACTTGAAAAGAAAAAAATAAGGTTAAATTTAGCTACTTGATCTAAGTTAAAGTCTCAAATTAATTAATGACTTTCTTATCATGATAATAATAATTATCTTTTGCCAAAATAGAAAGTCTTTAATCACTAATTACATTGTTATTGTATATGATCTATCTTTATTAACTTTTAGTTGTGGTTATATGTTTAAAATTTGATTTTTAAGTGTTATTATTAAGAAAAATTTATAGTTTAACTCCAATTTGAGCAGATATTAATCTAACTAAAGAGTAAGAATACTTCATAAAAACAAAAAAATTCTAATATTTTTATAAATTATATTAAAAAATACTTCTTTTCCAATTAAAATTAATATACTAATATATCTCCATCTCCCTCGATCTCATCTTGTCGTGTGTATTAGATTGAGCAAACAGTTATAATAAAAGGGCTTAATGATTGCTTTAAACACTGGATTTTTTCCACCGACTGAGGATGGCAGGAAATCAGAAAAAGCATATTTAGCAGCAGAATACCGTGGATCTCCACACACACTGCTACATCCATCATCATTTCGTGTTAAATTTTGGGAGAGATGAAGGAAAAATCTATAGACAAAAATGGGTGCCATTTAAACTGAATAATCCGTTATTGGAAAACACAAAAGTAGGCAAGCTGACAAGTAGAAATTTGAATAGGGAGGTTATACAAAGGTAACTAGAGTACAAGTATAGCATACGGATACGATGGTATCGTAAGCATTATATTTTTAGGGCAATTAAAATTAACCACTTACCTAGCATTAACCCTCGATCAGAATGAATGGTAGAACGAAAAACAGAATTATATATAAACATATCATTATTATATATGCATATATATATATATATATAATCACATTCAACCATTACCGTCTAATCGAGAACCTTCCAAAAAAAAAAAAAAAGGAAAAAAAACTAATGATCTTTGATCTACCCATCAACTTGTAATATGGGTGTGTATCTATAGCCATGATACAGCAGATACTAGATCGGAACCCATATTCGAGCAAAAGACAGCGCACCAACAGACATCACCAAAATCGAACGAGAAAAAGAAGAAACAAAAAGTGTACGAGGAAGGTAAGCGGGGGGAGCGAATCAAGATTCATTATTCACGTTGATAGCCGCGAATTGTGGTCCCTTCTGGCCATGTTCTCCGCGATCTGTGCCAAAGACTGCAAATTGCACCGTACGATTGTGTCAACGAACACGCAGGTTTCTTCCTTGGTGTTGCCCGGTGGTATATCAACGACGTATGATTCGATGACAACTGTCCCGTTCCCATGGTCGTGCAGCGTCGTTACTGACCTGTAGTTCCTCAGGCGATGGTCTCCGCCGACGACACTGAAGCTGAGGACGTGGCGGTCGTCGTCTAGGATCTCTAACCGCTCGGTGCTGGACTCGGCGGGGAGGCCCGACACCACGCGCACCTCGCGGAGCGTGCCGACGTGAATGCCGTCGCCGTCGATGACGTGGCAGCTCTTGACGAAGTGCTTGTAAGCCTGGGGGTTATCGAAACGCCGAACCACGGACCAGACGGTGCAGACAGGCGCGTCGATGGACTGGATCACGACGGAACAGCACTGGTTGGGCCCCACCATGTGCGCGTGACGACGAGCCACTGAGTCTGGAACCGCAGGAACGCTTACTTCAGCTGAAGAGAGCGGGACCACAAGACGGCGGGTGGGCGGCGTTTGGGGCTGTTTGGGGCAGTTTATGCCGTTGGCGATGGCGGCGGAGGTAGCAGCATCGATGGAGGGATTGAACCGCTCGAGTTGAAGGGAAGAAGGCATCTTCCGGCCAATCTTTTCTTAGTTATAAAACTATTCTCTCCTTTCTCCGGCAGGGAAAGATGAGCATGGGCTTAAACAAACAAAAGTGATATATATATCCTTGAATAAGCATACATATGGAAGAGACGGCAAGTTTCAGGGTTTGTGAATTTGGGGTTAATATTTTTGTAGTCCAAGTTGGATTGGGTTGGGGTTTCGTAGAGAGAGAAGGCCAAGGATTTTCCTTTTTCTTCTTTTGTTTGGGCGAAGAGGAGAGAGAGTGAGAGGTAGAGAGAGATAATGGAAAGATATGATTTTTAGCGGGGAGCTTACGGGGGGGATTTGCAAGCGGATGCTCAAGTCGCAAATGAATTTGGACTTGGTTTTAGCAATTATCCCTTTTCTTTATCCGAAACTACAACTTTGCCACTTCACTAATTATTATCATATTGGTTCCTTGCGAACAATATAATATTTACTTAATTTGCCAAACTGTTATAATTTTTTCTATCTAAATGTAGTTAATTGGTGCAGTTTTTATTCAACTGTTTTCTTTTACCATATAAATCCAAACTCTCTTTCATCTCCAGCATTCTTACATATACTTACAATGATATTTGACGGTGAAATTAACTCTAAATTTTCACGTTACTTTGGACATGCATATCTTTTCTTTCTTTCTTTTTGGTTTTCAAATAATTAATCTTAAATTCATTACATAGCTTTCTAGGGTTTTGAAACAAAACAAACAAGTTCACGTGATGATGACATTCAAACAAAATATTGGACTAGAAAAGTGCAAATTAAAAGATAGTATTTTAGTGCAATCACCACAATAATTATCTTTTATATATATATATATATTATGAAAATAAGAGCATTTTTGTCTATTATTACATTTTTATTCTCATATAATTATTTCTTTACAAAATTCATACTATTATTAAATCTTAAAAATTATAAAATTCATAAAAATTAACAATTTATGAACTGAATTACAAAAAAAAAAAATGTTACTCCTAAGTCGAGAGAGCAACACTTTCAGAATATGAAATGTTTAATAAAGATGGATATGGATGGAGCATCCATCCATTGAAGTTTTCAAAGTTGTGCAGCTTAATGGAGAAAAGAAAACAACACGAAGTTAGGAGAAAAAAAAACTAAGAAAATTAGTATTAACAATATAACTTATGGTATACAAAAGAAATTTGGGATGATACATATATGAATAATAAGGTCGAGTAATGATACAGTTATCTGTTTATATTTATGTTTTAGGGACAACACATGATTTGAGATTGATTTTTAATAAATTATGAAATTTTATACAATAAAAAGTGAGTCTCAAATCACATGTTATATTGAAAACATAGACATAAATACATAACTTTATCATTATTCATTAAGATCAAATTTATCATAGGTCATGTGTATATATCATATATAATTATAGCATTTTTCGTTTAAACAGGTATTAATACATTTTACGTAAATGGAGACACTTTTGTTGAGAGAAATTTATTGTTAAGAATTCTTTTTTCAAAGAAAATTAATTTCCTACCCAAAAGAGGGATACCCCTGCTCGAGTCATCCCAAAAAATAAATACATTGTACGTGAACAATAATTGAATAGTTGCATCATTCTTGCATTATCTATTTTATATAATTTTTATTTTATAAAATATAATTATTAAATTTATTGAATCTCATAAATTAAATTATAAAATTTAATAAATTTAAAAACTTTCACTCATTGAAAATGAGCTTTATATAAAAGTAAAATAGTGAAAATAGATTTTATTGAGGATTAAACAATGTTTGATCCTCAATAGATTTTTCATAATTCGAAAGATCATTGACCCAATTTTCCAATTGAGAAATTTGTCGTAAATCCAAGTTTTGATGTTCAACTAAGAAAAAGAACAAGTCACTGTGCATGTAGAAAATGGTTTTATTTTACAAAATTATAAAAATGAAAAGAAAGAAATCTTCATGAACAATGCAATATTTCTAACTTCCACACACAAGTTATTATAACTAAATACAACTCGAACATGCAGGTTATTTTCTTTTGAATAAAATGCAAGTTTTTTTTTCCCGGTAAAGTATAGGTACTTTTCTTTAGTTGAATGTACGTTGTACAGGCAATGCTCTCTCTTACCCAGATTTCTCATTCTCTAATGAAAATTGAATTCAATTTCAAGTCTTCACATTCATGATATATAAAGAATTAATGTCAGCCATGGAATTGATAACACTTCTCAATGTATTAGGGAATTGAAGGATTGAATATCGAAATTAAGTTCACTACATATATTTTTCATATTGAAGATAATAATTTCTCTTCTTTTTTGTTCAAAGAAAAGACTACAAAAATAAATAACAAAATTTGTTGTTGGGTTTTTATCTAGATAATATATATATATATATATATATATATATATAAACAAAGAACTAACTATCTTAATGAATTTTTATTTTTTGAATACGGTGAGAATTAAACCTTTAATTTTGATATGATAATAAGGAATTAACTATTTTAAAAATTTTAGTTGTTGGATAAAAATTAAAAAATTATTTTTTATAATATTTTTTCTCTAATATATATATATATATATATATTATCTAAGAAACTTCTGGAAGATTAGTTCTATGATTTCATGCATCAACTTGGGCATACTTTATCTTTATCAACTTTAATGATCCATAGCGCAGTTGGTTTACGTTTAAAACCAGAGAAAATCAAAGGCAGTTTGGATTTACCGTTCAATTTACTGTTACAACTTTTCGAATGATTCCTCCTCCATGAGCTTTATTTTTTGTCGTTTCTCATTTCTTTATTCTCACCAACTTCGATCAAGTTGACATGTTTCCCATACCATCGAAGAAGACACTCTTACACAACGTAATAAGAAGAAAAGGGGAAATAAAGAGCACCAAGGATGAGAACGATGGGCAACTTCAATTAATTAATGTGAGTGCATTTCCTCCCAACTTGTAGCTTTTTTACTCTTTCTATGCGCTGATTCGATTGGAAGGAAAAGGTTTATTATAGCTTTGACACAACTTAAAGAAGTTAGTAATTCGCGGAATAATTGGACCAGTAATTCCCTTCGAAGACATTTCAACAAACACCTCGTCGCTATCTAACGAAGGAACGCAAAGCCAGTCCCATGCTACCCAATAACGTTCTTGCCTTTTGAAGCAGACATTTATAATAAATAGCCAAGGACCCAAATATAAGGTTTAAATAACAACAATAAAATTCCTATCATCTTTTTATTCTTTTCACCCACTAAATTTATTAATAAGGTATTAATATAATAATAATAATTGATTACACCTTAAGAACATTAAAGTAGTTTGTCAATAAAGGTTTGAGTTTGTAACCACTTTTGTTAGGAGAAGGATTCTGTTTACAGCTCCTGTTTCGAAGAAAATTAATCTTTTATCTAATAAATATGAGATATATTTGAAGAAATTTAAAAAAAATAGTTAATTACATAAATTAAATAATAATAATAAAATTTGTTAGAAACTAATTTTTTAAAAATATTATTTATCCAAATTTTTTTAATAAACACAAATATAATATTTAACAAAAAAATATTAATCTCACAAAATTTTACTTATAATTTTCTAACAAAAAATCACTTATAAACACTTCACAAAAATTGATTTTGAGACCTTTGATATGTTGACAATTGGAATTGTAATATTTAATAAATTTAATAATTTAAATTAGTTTTTGTGAGTTATGATTTATAAGAAGAATAGAGTGACTAAAGGTTTAATTGCAACTTGTAATCCACACATATATATATATATATATATATATATATATTAATGATTATATGCCGATATATTTTGGCAATAAACGAGCTCTAGATATTAAATTGATAGATGCGTAAGTTAAAAGCCTATTTTGATTATGTGGGAGAAGAAAAATGTTTTAATAACTTCAACATGGAAACATTTAATTATATATTTGCAGAATAGTACTTCAACAATACTAAAATATATTTATGGATAAAAATATACGAGTAAAAACCTTGAAGCTTTATACCAAAAACCTTGTATAGTAATTGATCAACTAGACAAAACAATAAGGAAAATTATTATTGAAAATTGAATGTTGTCTATTAAATATATTTTTTTTCATATTATCAGAAATTTGAAAATAGAAGGCAAGTTGACAATGGGGATATGTTCAACAGTTTAGATAGATACATATACCAAACTAACAGCCAAGGAAATCAATCTGGTTGGGATTCAATGAAAAGAAAGAGTTTGGTGCTAAAATATCAAGTTGGAAATGTATAATTCAACTTGCCAACTTGACATGGGCGTTTGCTTCAGAAGGTTCTTAGAAAATATAAAAAAAATTCATGAAAGAAAACTTGAACTCTCTTGGAGCCAAACCCTTTAAACATTCTAGAAGCATCTGCCTCGCCTTCACTGGAAAGTGAAAACAATGGAAAACCACCAATACCTTAATACCTTTGAAGATAGATGGGAATCATATTGGTTCTGATACTTATTCAGAGAATGATAATTCTTTTTAAACTATTTTACTCCTACGAATATTTCACGAAGTACTACAAAATACATACGTAATATTTAATTACATAAACTCTGTGAAAACTTGCACGAGCGGAGAAAAAAGTGAAGTTGACTTTCACTTTGTGAATTTTATATAAATCTCATTTCATGGAATAGTGATTTTGGGTTCAAAATCAATTCCTATACAAAAATAGGCTTGGGTCATATTATTTTTTAACAATATTTTATCATTTATTTTATTAAATATTATACATAATTTTTGATAATTTTATCTAAAATTAATTTTATTCACAACTAATTCAAACATATATATATATATATGCATGTTTGATTTTTTTTTCTCAATTAGTTATTAAGAATATAGAACAAGAGCTTTGAATAGTTTACAAAGGTGTTCTATCTTTAAGTACAGGAATGGCTTATCCTTCTGTTTTTTTTTTTTTTTTTGGGTAAGTTGGCATATTCTCTTTTGAATTAGAAGAACAGAAGCGTACATACTAGCCATTTAGTTTGTAGTAGTGGTTGAAGACTGATAGAAAAGGAAAAAGGTTTACAATTAAATAATAAAAAGGTTATAATTAATTAAGAAAAAGGAGTATAGAATAAAATTTTAAATTTATCCACTTGCTTGTAGAGTTGTTAAAATATAGAGAAGCCAAGTCATAGGGTTTGTATATATCTGTTTATGACGCTATTATCTTTGTAGTCTTGCTACCAACAACATTTACGCTCTTGTATTGTGCCAAATTAATATGCTTCTATGTGAAGGATGTAATGTTGTGCACTAATAAAAAGTAGATATTTGAGAATGACTTATGTATAAGCAACTTTTACATATATAGGTTATGCTATCGAAGTTTAGGTAAGCAAGCAGTTTTAAATGTTTTTCTTATTGAGTTTTATTATTTTTATAATTTTTTATCTAATTTTATGATAATAAATTTAAATTATTTTATTAAATTTTATGAATTAAGCTAGAATACTTAATAGATTTAATAAATTATATCATAATGTGTGAGGAATAAATAAAACGATGATTTATGAGAATAAATTTTTTTGGTTTGACTCAAACAAATTTTGTACTGTACAACGCAATTAATTAAATATTAAATACAATAATTATGTAAGTAATATTATTACTTGAGAATATGGTTTAGCAAATAATTGTTAAAGGATAGGAATGATGTAAACCTATTACCCTGCGCTTGATAAGTGGATAATCACGACAGAGAAAAAATGGTTGCAGAGAGCAAACAGGGCTGTAGCCATGGCTTTCGTTCTGGGAAGCGGAAAATAAGTTACGTGAAAAGAGAAAATAAAAATTATCACATAATACATATATATATCGAGCTTAATATTTCTAAAACATGCAAATATAAAATATAAACTTAAATACACTTTTAAATCTATCTTGAATTTAAAATTGAGCAATTTTGTCTATTGCTTAAAAAATTGGGCTGGTCAATGAATTGTTTTGAAGGGTGAGTCATTGTTAAATTAGTGTTATCGGTTGAATCAGTGATCGCATAGAATGATATTATAAATAAAATTTTTATATAATAATATTTACTTTTTGGGAAAAGAATCTCAAAATATACCATATAAATATTTATTTATTTTTATTAAATTAATGTGAATCTTAATTTAACAAGGCAGGTGATTCACAAAATATATGAATTTTATGTTCATTCTAAACATTTTTTTTCTTTTGTACAATTTCAAAGCAACTTGTGTGATTAGGATAATAAAATTTGTAATTGATGATAAGTTTTATAACTTTTTAAAATCTCAGTAGTCCAACAGTACTTGGCCAAGTTTAATCGGTTCTAATCAATACTGGTTAAAGGTAGTGAGCTAGACCAATTTATTAGCCGGTCAACCATCTTGCTAGTCAGATCCACTAGTCTAGTCTAATTTTTAAAACATATATTTTGCCTCTTAAGTTTAAAATTACACAATTAAGTCTTTGACATTACAAAATTTATGCAAGTTCACCTAATTTTCCGTTAAGTGGTAAAGGAAGGTAATAACGTGGCTTTAAATTGATGACATGGCTGTTCATGAATCCAGGCATCTTGCCATGTAGCCTAAAACCAATGATGTGGCCATTCATTAATCTTAATCATTGTGCCACATGGCTTGAAGCATCTTAAAACTTTAAATACTTAAATTCTAAAATTCTAAATTTTAAATCTTAAAACCTAAAATTAAACACTTTCAACCCTCATTTTCAAATTCTAAACCCTAAAATTTAAAATCCTAAACCTCAAATACAAAATTACAAAACCCTAAATTGTAAATTATTAAACCTTAAATCTTAAATCTTAAATCCTAAATCCTAAATCCTAAATCCTAAATCCTAACCCTAAATCATGAAAACATCAAACCAAAACTACCAAATCCCAAATTCTAAATCATGAAACCCTAAATCCCAAAGTCTAAACAACAAAACCCCAAACCCTAAATTGCAAAATCCCAAGTTTAAAACCCTAAATGTTAAACCTTAAAGCTTGAAAGCCCAAACTCTAAACTCTTAACCACAAATCCCAAATCGTAAATTATGAAACCCTTTGAACCACAAAACTCCAAATTCTAAATCACAAAACAACAAATCTCAAATCTATACTATTAAACCTTAAACCCTAAACCCTAAATTATGAAACTCTATACTGTAACAAACATTGAGCCCTATATCATAGAATTTCAAATTTTAAATCCTAGACTGTAAAACCCTAAACTTTAAAATACAAAACTCCTAACCCCAAACTTTAGACTAAAATCTTAAATCCCAAAGCACAAAAGCCCAAACCTTAAATAATAAAACTTTAAGTCCCAAATCCTAAACCATAAAACCCTAAACCCCAAACTATGAAACCTAAATCATAAACTATAAAACCTTAAACCAAACCCTAAACTCTAAACTATGAGACTTCAAACCATAAACCCTAAACTGTAAAATTCCAAGACTTAAACTCTAAATTAAAAACTTTGAGTCCTAAATTATGAAACCCCAAATCCTAAATTGTAAAATGCAAAATTCTAAACACCAAATTATGAAACACCAAATCCTAAATCTTAAGCTATAAAACCCTAAACCTTAAATTACAAAACTTAAAACCATAAACCCTAAATTACAAAACTTAAAATCAAAAACCCTAAATTACAAAATCCAAATCCTAAATTGTGAATTCTTAGATCTTAAACCCTAAACTATGAACCCCAAAACACAAACCAAAAACCAAAAAACTCTAAACTCCACACTTTAAATTGCAAAATCCTAAACCATTAGGGTTTCATAATTTAGGATTTGATATTTGGGGTTTAGGGTTTGACATTTGGGGTTTTGCAATAGAGAGTTTGGGGTTGGGATTTTTGTGATTTAAGGTTTAAAGTTTGAGATTTTATGGTTTATGATTCAGGGTTTGGGATTTGTGGTTTAGGGTTTAGGATTTAGTGTTTTACAATTTAAGATTTAGGATTTTATGATTTAGGGTTGAAGATTTGGGTTTTCACAATTTTGGAGTTTAGAGTTTGGAATTTAGAGTTGAACAATTTAGGGTTTCACAATATAGGATTTGTGATTTAAGGTTTTGCAATTTAGGATTTAGTGTTTAAAGTTTTGCAGTTTATAGTTTAAAGTTTGGGCTTTCGCGGTTTCAAGTTTAGGATTTAGCATTTTGCAATTTAGGGTTTGTTTTGGGGTTTTGCACTTTAGGGTTTAGGTATGGGGCTTTTCAATTTAAGATTTGTGTTTTGGGATTTTATAGTTAAAGATTTGGGGTTTAGAGTTTTATAGTTTAGGTTTGAGTTTTAAGACTTAGCGGTTTAGGGTTTAGGGTTTCAAAATTTAGGATATAGGGTTTAGGGATTTCATAATTCAAGATTTGAAATTTAGAGTTTTACAATTTAGAGTTTGAGGTTTAGTATTTTGCATTTATGATTTAAAGTTTGGGGGTCTCAAGGTTTGGGTTTATACAATTTAGAGTTTGGGTTTAGGGTACTCCTAACATAATCTTATTTCTAAGAGTCTTGTTATTCCTACAACTTTATTATCATTTAATCTTTATAATTGAAAATCTATACTAATAAATTTGTTGGATCCCACAAATTTAATAATCCATGCCATTAGGTATAGACTTTTTGTAGCAAAAGAGTTGTGATACTAATTTAAAAGTCCACACCATTGGGAATGAGTCATAAAATTCGTGTAATTTTGCATGAACTCCATATGTGACATTATAACAATACATAAGAAGAGTACAGCTTACAACCATATTCCATGATAGCATGAATATTGCTTTTGCCCAAATTATGAGATGTAATTGCAAGCTTTACTAGTCTTATATATTGTTATGATGTTAGTTATACGGTCCCTGCAAAATTATACGGACTCTGTATGAGCATTACTCATTTCCAATCTGCAAGCCGAAACTTGGCCTGCATTTTGATCTGCAATACCATTGTACGAGCTCCTTCAATTTGGTATTTCATTGTTGCTCCTATTACAGGTGCTACTTCCATTTAATGAGCTCCGTGACGGAGCATGGATGCAACGAACAACTCCCTAACCTCAACATGGAAGAAGAAACTGGCGCCGACAAGGAACCAGCACAGTTCGTCGAAGAAGAATTCCGAGTCACCCATCTGCAATTGTCTGCCAAATTCAAAAATTTGTTATGTTCTTTTCCGGTACTTGGCGACCCCTTCTAATCTGAAATTGAGTAGGACAAGGCATTAGCTTGTAGCAGTTTAACAAACAGGAATATGGAATTCTAAGAAATATCATCCTTGACTCTCAGTTTCTATGATTCAAACATTTTTGAAGACAATATCTGCCACAATATTACTGTTTGTGACTCACCTTTACAATATAGCCTTCAGTTGAAACATTGTTTTTGTTTATTATTCTTCCATGGTTTCTATGCCACCTGTTTAAAACATTGCACTTCGGTTAGATGATGTTGGGGAAAATTGTTTTAATGCTTCTTTAATTGTTTGCAACTAAGGTATCCTTCCTCATTTGAGCTTTTACTGACAATTTAGAAGTGTAGTGTTCAATATGGAGAATAAAGACAATCAGATTTCTTAATATTTGAACTTGGTTTTTGATAAGCTTTCACGATCCTTTCCGGACTGGTGTCCAGCACTTACATTAACAGTGTAAAACTCTGCACAGTTGATTGGGTTTCCCCAAAGATATCATCCTGTCCTTGATATCCCAGAACATCTTTAATTAAGGTATATGACTGAATTCCTCATGTGTAATTTTACTAGTTCTCATGTCAGTTCATTGTTAGTTGTTGCTATCGAAGTTTGATTGTAATTTGACGCATTCAATAGATCAGAACATAAGCAAACAACAGCAAACTGAGGTGGGGCAGGAGGACCTCGATGACGCAGAAGAAAAAAGTATTCTTGATCTCACAAGCTTGAAGCTGTTGGTGAATTATATGATAGACTTGGCAAGGTGAATGACTTTTCCATCCGTAAAGACAATGTTGGACGAAATGTAAAAGGTGATATAATTTGGCGAAGGTGGGTGCGTGCAAAGCAAGGCTAGCGATCGGAGTAGAATATGAATCGTGTGCACCATAAGCGAGAACCAAGGTCGATCACTCGCAGTGGCTGCACGTCATCATTGCATGTCTATTCGAACAAGTCCACAACTAGATGCTCAACCATGAATTGGTTGATCACAAGTACACCCACGTGGTTCGCTCGTTGAGACAAATGTGCAAAGGCGTGGGTGAAATGATGGATGATAGATAATTACACTATATTGTGATAGCAAAAAGAGCAATTACTTATATCAGTTTGTTGAAGCATTTTCATTCTTCATTATCATATGGAATGATTTAGACCGGTCCTCCTCAACCATTTCCCGTAGTACATCATCTTCAATATTTTCTGCTTGCCATTTGGAAGGGTCCTCCACAAAAGCCTCACTAAAAATCATGCTCGAAACCCACTCTTTCCAAGTGGTTCTTCGATACTTATCTTCCTCCAATGTGTCAGTTGCCAGTAGCTGATACACATAAACCATTTTTTGCAGACCAGGACGAAAAGCCCGTGCAATAGCCTGCTTTGTTTTTGAAGGATTCCACTCTGAGTCCAACAAAATCACCCGAGAAGCTGCCGTCAAACTAATGCCTTCAGCACAAGCTGTGATTGAAGCAAGCAGTATCTTTGATACTCCACCAGGCTCCTCAAATTTGTCAATCACTCTTCCCCGTTCAAAGAGCTCCATCTCCCCAGTAAGTACCAAAACTTCTTGGCCTTTCCTCCATCCGAAAAACTTCTCAAACAATTCTACAAATAATCTCACGGGTGCAATGTTGTGGCAAAAGATGAGAATCTTCTTCTTGACAACGCGAAGGACAAGGCTCAAAACAAATCTTACTTTTGACCCTTTCTTCAGATCAAACTTGCATTTCTCTAGCTCCTTCAGTTGCTGCATTGTGAAAAACTTATCAGCACAAACAGCTGTTTTAACTAACCAAGGATGTACTGATCCAAGGGTGACCAATAGCTCCAACTCCACAGGGTATCCCTTGCATTGAGCTATTTTTTTTTGGAGTCTGTGCAAAATTTCATGCTGTATATCAGTTGTATTCATCAGCAATGTATAAATTTGTAAACCAGAAAGGCTATCAGAACTTCCACCTTCATAAATATCTATAAAACCATTTGTAATATTTCTCAACATGTTTAAACCCTGCATCCTTTCCTCACCAATATTTGAGTCAATTTTCTTCGCCATTGTATCTAAGAAGAATTTGCTTGCCCGCTATTCTATTAGATTACGAGCTTTTTCAGTTCCTTTCTTTTTCCTCTTGTATTTTGGGTCTAGTTCTTTCAGCACTTCGTCGGCAAACTTTGGTCTCGCCAAGCAGAGAGTGTTGAAGTATTCACAGAAATTGTTTTGAAACAATGTACCTGAAGGTAATATTCTCAATTCAGTCTCTACTTTCATCAACACTTTCCTCAACCTTGATTTTGTACTTCTAGGATTGTGCCCTTCATCCAGTATCAGGATCCCGGGACTTTCCCTCAACACTTTAGCCATATACTTTCGGTGTGCAAACTTTGAATTCTCTCGCATCAGTGTTAAAAATGATGTATAACCCATGACTAGAACACTTAGGTGCGCATGCCACTTTTGTATCTTTTCAAGACAATCCAAAATATGCTTGACATCATCAGCGGGCTTTGGAACTCCAGGAAAAACCATTGATTTCTGCTTAAATACTCTGTAGGATCTACGGCCATGAATTAAATAGACTGGAATAGGAATTTCCCATTTAATGAACTCTTTACACCAAGTATAAAGTGTTGTCTTTGGAGGAAGAACAATAGGTCGCATCCCAGGGAATAACTTTAAGTAGTTAACAAGAAATGCAATAATAAGAAAAGTTTTTCCAGCGCCAGGAGTATGAGATATCACACAACTGCCTGTTGTTTTGGATGCTGCTTCCATAAGTGCCGGTTCCATAGACCCTGCAATATTTCGCCAAAGGAACTCAAAAGCCTTTTTTTGGTGAAAGTGCAACTTCCTTCTAAGCTTGGGGATTAATGCCCACACATTATCATTTTCTTCAGAGGTAGGTTCACATGGAGAAGCATGAGTTGAGAAAAGATGAAAGCCATCATCCTCGTCGGCCTTTGGCTCTGAATCTTCTTCACTGCAAGGCTTCCCTTCTTGGTGCCACCCTGAGTTTTGCATCTGCCCAGAGGAACAATGTGACTCATAAGATATTTACTAGGGAACCAGACAAAGTATCCAACCAGAACATAGGAAATAACTTCTTAGGTAAACAAATAGAGAATGAAGCGGAAATTGTCAGAATGCACATTGTCTCCATCTAGATGCCAGGTAAAGAAGCCAGAATGAATTATTGGAAAAGAGAAAAAAAAGAGACTCCACCTGCACAGTCAATTCATAAATTTCAAACTTGACTTACAAAGGGTGCCGTGACATCTTTTATCTCAGTCCTTACAGAGCCACATTTATAGCAGTAAATTCCAATTTCTTCATTCAATCTATAATCGTGTTGACAATGTTCATCAGATCCTTCCACCGGCTCAGCAAAAGCTGATGCATTTGAACTCTGATAAGATGAACTAAATCAGCCTCAGAAAGGGAGATAAAAACAACCGAAAAAGAATACCAAAAAAACTGAAATGTTCTAGTAATTCCCATGTATCAACTGAATATGAGAGGATCAAAGAAACTAAAATAAAGTAATGATGACTTTTTTGTTTTGGTAAGCAATGGAACTACAGTAAGCCCAGACCACAAGACAAGGAAGAAAAACTCCTCTCATCCTCCTCTCTAAATATCTACCAAATGCTTCCCCCAAAATCAAACTACCTGCACCCAATAAAACACAGAATATGACTTAAAGAAGAGAAAACGAGAGAAAGGAAGCAATAGGCCAAAGGTAACTGGATGCCAATGAAACTTCCATTTCTCTCCGTAACATCTCAATTTCGGACATTTCTTCCTCATTCTCTCCTTGGGATATCTCCGTTTCCCTCTTTTGCTGAAAGTCACTTGCAGTCTTAAATTGTGTCCACTGGTCTGTAATAGGTGGCCCTTCTTTAGATGCTGTTGTATCAATATTCTTTAAGTATGAATCTATTAACTCTTTGTAGGCACCTGCACTTAACGATCTGTCTTTGTAAGTTTTTACTTCACCATGACTTCTTCTTCTTGGATATGTTGAATGATATTTTTTCCCTTTGAACTCCTTTATAATGGATCCCTTCTCATCTATTTTCGAGACCTATATCTTCCAGACCAGATAAATGCTTCCTCTGCCCTTTAGGGGTGCTGTAACTATAATAACATCTGGAAGAAATACCATCAATCTCTTCTACATAATTTTCAAGATCTGGCATCTTTGCAGGGAGATTATAGGGTTCCAAAGTTAAGAGATCAAGATTGTTCCTCTTTAGCTTAGGACTACAGCTCAGATGACAATATTTGGAAGGAATTGCATAATCTTCATGTGCATAATTTCTAGTATTCTTGGCATTGATAACATGATGTTCAAGAGTTACTGGATCACCTGCATCAGGCAGAGGAACAATAGCAAGTTGATCTTCTTCTTCTTTTTTATCAGCAATACCTACTTTTACTTCTCTGGTTTTATCCCTCCTCCTATTGTACAATAGAAACTCCTGGAAGGCATTCATGTTATTGACCTTTTGACAACTGTCTACATGCTCTGCTGGAGAATTCTCCTGCACATCAACCACGCATGAAAGTAGAAGTGACAACTCATCATTTTTCCATGTGTCCATTTTGTATGGCCTGGTTCGAATAAATCCAACTTCCAACTCAGCAACATCATCACAGCCAAGGTACCACTCCGGTTTTACATTCCTATGCTTGGAACGTCACAAGCCCTCAAGATTTGGTGATGCTTCATTTTCATGGGAGTCATGTGCATGGCCTACCCAATTTGTGTCTGATGGAACAACTTGAGTAACAAAAGGTATTAACATGCCATTATCTGTTCTAATATTTATAACATTTAATTGTGAATCAGAGTTCAATGAAGAGCTATCATTATCACCCCCCAAAATTTGATATACAATCCTGTGGTCCATGGATCTTACACAGAATGAAACCTGCTTTAAAACTGATGCAACAACTAGCCATGAAAGACCAGATAAAAATTTTCCTAAAAGCAACTTAGTTTGTGGCACTGCAGAGCAGTTCTTGGATGAATACCACCGATAGAGCTGATCTTCACAAGGATTACGTTCAAGCTTTTGAAGGATGGATATTTGATTTATTCCAACCACTTTAGCCTCCTTAATAAGAGTTCTTATCTCTGTCCCAAAAGAACCTTGATTAACATAGTAATTGACATAATAATGACACAAGCACTCAGATTCATGGGGATTTCTCTTTATAGAACTTATTTTAGCATCAGTCCACACCTGCAATAGCAAAAAAAATCTGCAGATTAAACTTAAATTGCTGCAACTATGACAATCAAGTTAAAATATTCTGGAGAACTTTCACAAAGAAGCCAAGTGATGTCAAAAAATAGCATTGACAGAAGACATAACAATGCAACTACTGAGGTTGCTCTTTTAAATACTAATTTGCATATTATGAACGCTGAGTATAGTTAGGTAGATGTGTTCTATTTGGCTATCATCTTAAATTAGGTGAACTTGAAAGTGAATTGACCTTTCAACATGAAAATTAGCAATTAAGATTAAAATGTCGAAAAAAAAGAAGAAGGAAGAATAGAACTTATCTAGTGCATAAATACATTAATCTAAGCAAGCATCATGCTCACTCTAGCTTATGAAGAGACTTCAAGATTTTCAAATGATGATTGTTGTTGGCATTTGGAGTTTTCCTTCAGATTTACTCCAACAAAAATGACTTTAAGACTCTAATGAAGAATCCCTGAATTTCAAGAGCCTAGATGGAAAGGATTACAAGTTGAATATCCAACATAAAAAGGACACTTACAGGCTCAAGGGTATGCTCATCCGAAATATCAGTACGTTGAGGGGCTAATAGAACACATGTCAATTCCAGGTCTTAAAAAGCAAGAACAATCTAATGAAGTAGCTTTCCTTGACATTATCCGTATCCAAATGTCTGAATGTAGGCCTTTCTCCATTGCCATATAGTGGTTATCTATAAAATGTATGGTCATAGTTCCTGCTTCAATTTTTATAAGCTCCACAACTTGCCATGAGCCAAATAGATATGCCTCAAAGGCTGTTTTAACAAGAAAAGTATTCACCACATTATTATGGTACAAGAATCTCTGCGGAAGAATGCAAATGTGATCATAGAAAAGATTGTAGGCAATTGGTGACTGCATTAAAAAGTATTAATCAATCAAGTCTGTCATGCAGTTTACATATGACGACTCACCTTGATTAGGGAACCAAATGGTTGACATGTCTTCCGAAAACGTAAAATCAATGCTGCAAACCATTGGTATTTACTTTCATTGACATTTTTTTCCCCTGTTTTCTTTGTCCGGTATAATGATTGATTGACCTAAAGAAGAGGAACCACTTACAATGTGAATTGAATGGATGCTTTAACTGATGTAAGTGCCTTTTCCTGTTCTTCATTGATTCTAACTGCTAATTGACTTGGTAATCTTGTATAATGGGAATCTGCAGTGGGTGCTCATCAGTCAGATATACAAAAGGGCATAAACTTTCACTGAAGATCAAGGATTCATCCAAATTTGCAAAACAATCAAGTTAAATCTTGTTATACAATCATGCAATAGATATAAATCATGGCAACATAAATATCTTTCAAATGCACAGACGAAAATGCTTTATTTCATATCCGATCTTTCCTGGGATACTGTTTATATTTTGGATATCATAGCCTCGAAGCATAGGAAGGCTAACAATTCCATCTTTTCTTCTATTTTTTGAGTGAGTAACACTTCAAAGTCACTAGACCCAAACAATCAACACGCAGACATAGATGACACGTGCATTCCTATTTATTTAAAAACCAAAATTCATGTTTACTTACGCCTGTTCCGCCGTCCCACAGCCCCAACATGTATAAAGAAAATTAAGGAAAATGCTAGACATAATTCACATAAACACAAATATTCATGCAAAATCTAAAAAGGTCGTAACTTAACTTTATAGTGTAAAGCATAACATTTACTTTTCTTATTATCCAAAAACGGGGAGAAAAAGGAAGCAAAAGAAACTAAACAATACTGTGTTAAACTCTTTCCATTCACCCTTAAAACCAAACTATCATCTAATTTTGTGTTATTTAGCAGAAGTCAGACATTCATGCATCTAAAGACAACAGAATTTCAGACTTAAAAAAAGTTTACCCAACAGAAGAAATTACTTTACCCACATACGCATATACAGAAATAGCATATGTTCCAAGGAACATGATACCTTTTTTAAACAAGAGGGGAAAAAAATTCTTTTCATAGCCCAACAGTTACAGAGAAAAGTATAACTTTTTCCACTTTACCAGGTTGGTCAATCATATGATCAGCATCAGGAGTAAATGAACTTCAAATGCAGAGTATAATCTACCATACCCATTTAGATTTTTCAGGAAAATTCGAGAAACATTTGCAGAGGAAATATAGTGAACTCAGTCAATCATACCTGTAGTTTCTGGGGTTGAATTTGGAATTCAGAGTACAGCAAGCAGAGCTGCATGAAGAGGCAAGAGCCGGTTTCAGCCGGCACACAGAGGAAGCGATAATAGTGCTGATTCTGCTGAAAATGTAATTCATGATGGAGGGGAGAGAGCAGAGAAGAGTGAGAAAAAGTGAGTGAACTAAAGATGAAAAGAAAGAAGAAAGGGACAGTGAAGCAGAGAAATCTATGCTGGGATACTAGCCGTGTGACCTTCAATGTGGCTCGTTTGCGCGAGAAGAAGGAGAGAGAAAGCGGAGAAGTGAGGGAAAACTAGTTGGGGATATTCGCCCTTGGGGAAAAAACTGATTGAAATATTTGAATCTATTATTCTGTCACTTTATTCTCTGATGACTTTTTTTTATTTTTAATTTTATATTTAAATATAATTTATTTTTTTCTAATTTTTTTCTTATTTTTATTTTTCTAACGAAATCTTTTTAATATCTAATGAATTTAACAATGTATATACCTTATAACTTAGCATGCGATAATGAACGGGGTAGGATTGTTCTTCATGAACGTCAATTTTTACTCAAGTAACGCCAATTTCTCTGAGACAGAATCCAACTTTCTCGCCCACTTGAGAGGCAATCTTCGCATCCCATAAGTGATGAGATCTTGTGAAGCAATTCAGCTTGGCCCGGTATTGCGCCACGAACTCTTGCTCGGAAGAGGAAGCCATGCCTATGATGTTTGATGTGGTGGTATTTTTCCAGAGGAGCAAACACAAGAGGGTTTTGGGGAAGGGGAGAGGGAGAGAGTGAAGGGTTCATGCTGCCATATGTAATCGGCGGTAAAGGGAGGGAGAGCCTAAATAATTTGGAGGTGAAGAGACTGGAGCAAGGAGGAGAGTAACTCATCCCTGTCTTTGTCTTCGGCCTTGGCCTTCGTAAAAGCTTCGATTTCTCCATGCTTCTATTGGGAGTTTCAAATATTGTCAATAGAGTCAATGTTAAATTGAATGTTTTTTTAACAAATGGTGGCAATTTGCACCGAATAAAAAGTGTAAATGATTAATTAATGCATTTGAAATAATATAAAATTTTTTGCATACAACCATAACTACAAGGGGGTTTCATTGCATTTTATCTAATTATTTTTGTAACGTTAATATCATATAATTTAATTGTCAATATTCTATTCTTATTATTTTTTTATGTAAATTTTTAAGTAAATATTTAATAAAATTTAATAAAAATATTAGTAGTAAAATTGGCTTGGTACATTGAGCAATATTGTTATTTTTTTTTTATTATACAGTGAGCTTAACGGTTGAGATACGGGAGAGGGAATATAGAATCGAATCTGAAGGTTCAGAGAGTGAGGTATCACTTATGACCATATGAGCTAGGCACTCCAGTCAGCAATATTGTTATTTAATTGTGAGAGGATATACATTGAGTATGCCTGCTCTCTTTGTACATATAACATTTCTTGGGGTAAAAGATGACGATTGATTAATAGCTTGGTCGGCGTTTTACCCGGCATTTTCATTTACAATCTCCCCGAAATTGATCAAATTTCCAGATTTGGATTCCAAGCGATCATAATAGCTTATTTTTATCGTTGTATTGTTACACGTACAACTCATCATGCTCTGGACACCAGTTTTATCTATGTCATTCAACAATATGGGGTATGATTTCTGCAATTGAGTCTATGCATCAAGAATGACTTTTTTCCTGTTTCCTTTTTCTTTTTCCCGCTCCTGTTTTATCTATTTTTCTTTAACTGGGTTGTAGTAGCTTGCAAAACCCAAGTTATTGGGGTTGGCTGGGATTTGGATACAAGTTGTAGGATGTAAACTTACAAATACCATCACTAAAAATTTACAGGGTGGCATTATGTTGGGGCCTAATTCCTTTCTGGGTCACTCCAAGACATTAAGCGCAAATTTGTACCCGCCAGAACAAGCTCAGATTTTAATCATATCGGCTTTGATTGGTGCTTCATATTTCGTATTCCTTGTTGCCCTGAAAATGGACATAGCCATTACCCTAACAGGAGCCAAATGGACTTGGAAACTTGGTCTGATACCCTTTTTGGCCTACTATTTTGGTAAAGTTGGGGCTTTCTTATCTGTTACCCATGAACAATATTGCTATCCGTTCCAACAGTCATAGCTTGCAAGGGAGATTTAGATTTAGAAGATGTATATAAGTGTGCCTCAGGATATTTTTCAACAGCAGTAAACATTGCTTGCATTGAGGTTCTAGTACCTTGGGACTGATTATCATAGGATCTGTACTGTGAGTTTTGGAACTGACTAGAATATCTCTGAAAATTTGGTGAGGGGCCTTGAAAAGTCTCATCACATCGAAATGGCAAATACCATGCCATGTGCCCTTGCCACAAACTTGGCAGATAAAACTCAGCTTAGGGCCTTGTTGGGAATAATCTCCCCTACAAAAAACCTCTGTAGTTGATGCTCTAGTTGTTTTTGAGACTAGACTCATATAATTAAGGCCTAACATATTGAGATGAGAAATAATATTTTCATAATTTTAAATTTATGTTTTTATCTATATTTATTGACATGATAGTATATTAAAAATAAAATATTATTTTATTATTATTTTTTATTTTATTTATTTCTCTCTACGTAATCAACATAGACATAAAATGTAAATAAAAAAAATATAAAAAGAACATCACTCTATTGGGACCAAGAGTGAAAATGAGAAAGATTTCGAGACTTACCTTGAAAGTTGTCATTGGATTGTTTCTCATAGTGATCAAGACAGTGTGTACTCAAATTCTCAGAAATTGAATCCAGCCCTTTTAAGTGTCTTTCATGCCTTGTCTCTTGTGCTAATTACATCGTGACACTGTAATCACATTTAGCTTTTGCCCTTACACTATCTGGCATATAATTTTGGAGAAGTTTCATAATTTCAGATTTATTTAATTCTTATATTTATTTATACAGGTTATTATATTTATTGAGTTTTATTATTAAATTTATAAGATTTAATAAATTTAATAATATAAATTTTATATTATAAAAATTTAATAAAAAATAAAATATTTGCATGCTTTATATACGGGGTAAACAATGTCACTCTTTATATAGCTTGGTCAGCTTTTTACACAGCATTTTCATTGACCACCGATTGACTATATCCCCTGAATTGATAAATTTCCAGATTTGGATAGCTTATTTTTTTCATTGTATTGTAACACCTACAACCTCCGGACACAAGTTTCAAGTTCAACATCTTCGTTATTGTCGTTTTGATGGCCAATCTAAAGCTTATAGGTGGCTTTTGGTTGGTAGATTTTTACAGATTCCGCAGGATACGTTGTGTTGGATAATGAATTTCTTATGTTTGATAGGAGGTTTTTGATTAACTTTCCGAGACATTTCAGTTTCCTTGGCACTCAAATATTGGAAATCTATTCCCATCTAAACGTAAGTTTTTTTTTTTTTTTTTTTTTAAATTTCCGTCTGCCATGGCTTCTTCTATGTTTGAAATAACAAAATTACTCTCTTCCCTCTCTCGATCACTTAGAGATCCCCATATCATATTCAAGGATCTTCTTTGTTCATGTTTTCTAAATTAATCACTCTCAGTTCGTATCTTTCATCATTGTTCGCTTCTTCGTCCCTCTTTGCTTCTTCGTCACTGTTCTGCCCCTCTCTGCATCTTCCTCATCCTGATCTGACCTCAACAACCACTTTAGAAGAGCTTGAAGGAAATGGATCTGAACTGTTTTTTTATCATCATCACCATTGACAAAAATCTTCAAAGACGAACGTCCTTCGCATTCATCACCATTTCTGGGAGTGATTGAGATCCACATTTTTTGTTGGGTGGTAAAGATGACACAAAGCAAAAGATCTGTTAACTTCAGCAAAGGAAATCGACTGTGTTTCCAATGTTCTGCCAAATGCATAATTAGTTCCTAGGGCATTTAATGCCTGGATTTAGGTTGCCTGGATAATTAAATCTAAGCAGCAAATTAAAAATCCTTCTAACAAACGACTCCATAAAGTTTCCTGCAATTTGCTTTCGTCGTTGACACTTCAATTGTCGTTCTTCTAGTTATCGACCTTACTCATTGCTGGTTCTGTTATTTCTGCTGATTTTGTTGCTTGTTCTTCTTCAATGGTTAATCATCTAGCAACGCCCTGTATTAACTGCTTCTATTCACCAGTCTTACCTAGAGTCTGGTGCAGAAAAGAAGTGGGTAAGAGACAGATTTGGAAGTTCTCATATGGATACACACGGAGAATGGATACTGGAGGAGGCAATGAAACCGTTAGTGTTTCGTTTGACTCCCATGAGATCATGACAGTTTGTCAGGAATGATATACGCGTGTGGCTCCAGAGGCGTGTGAAATGGGGAAAATCCACTCGAGTTTATGGTTCCCATCACATTGCTCCAAGTAACCTTGGTCCTAGTAGCCCCCCATGTGCTTTACTTTGTTCTCAGGCCTTTAAGAACACCCAAATTCGTCCGCAGCGTCTTGGTATGTGCCTCTCAGAGTCTTCTAGCATTTCATTCAATAATATGGGGTATAATTTATGCAATTGAGTCTATGCATCGAGAATAAGTCTTTTTTCTTCTTCCTGCTCTTTTCCCCTATTTTATCTATATTTCTTCAATTGGGTTGGTGTAGCTTCTTAAGACCTAACTTTTGCCACTAGTGCATATCCCAAGTTATTGGGGTTAGCTGGGATTTAGATAGAAGTTGTAATATGTAAACTTACAATTGCAAAAATTTTACAAAACAACAGGGTGGCATCATGTTGGGTCCTTCCTTTTTGGGTCACAACAAGACAATGAGCGGAAATTTAAACCCGCCAGAACAAGCTCGGATTTTAGACATATCGGCTTTGGTTGGTGCTTCATATTTCGTATTCCTTGTTGCTCTGAAAACGGGCATAGCCATTACCCTAAGAGGAGCCAAGGACTAGGAGACTTGGTTTGATATCCTTTTGGTCTACTATTTTGGTAACGGTGGGGCTCTTTTATCTGTTACCCATGAACAATACTCCTTTGGAGTCGAAAAAA
This sequence comes from Dicorynia guianensis, assembly GCA_037013595.1. Classification (NCBI taxonomy): domain Eukaryota; kingdom Viridiplantae; phylum Streptophyta; class Magnoliopsida; order Fabales; family Fabaceae; genus Dicorynia; species Dicorynia guianensis. The sequence continues at coordinate 12,198,964 of JASUAB010000002.1, read as the reverse complement.
ATCGTTTCATCTTCTCTCTTGTATCGTCATTTAGTAATTTCCCTGTCATTTGCTAAAGCTTAGTGGATCTCACCCTTATCACCTCAGATTGCTTTGTCTTCATCCATTCTTAATGACATATGCTACTGGATTATCTTGGAGGTCAATTGCTTCGCGAAGAACAAAGATGCAAAAGACACAATTATGTTTCTGTTGTGCCACAGCGCGTTTATGTTCTGCTGCATTTTCGTCATACGACCAGTGACGTTGATGATTGCAAGGAAAACGCCAATAGGGAAACCAGTGAATGAAGTATACATTGCCTTGATACTACTCGGTGTCCTTGTTATGGCAGCTCTTTGTGACGCGATAGGCCTACCAATATCCTTCAGGGACGAATGCTTTTGGGTTTGATTACGTCCAATGGACCCCCTTTAGGCATGACACTGATAGAGAGGAGTGAAGCTATCGTCTCTCATTTTCTTATGCATTTGTTCTTCGTTTCCATTGGCATAGACATTAATGTCTATCACTTTCATAATTGGGAGATGCTTATGAAGTTTCAAGTCATAATAGTTGGAGCAATGTTGGCGAAGTTAATTGTTTGCATGCTGACTTCACTTACATACAAAATTAGGCCCCAACATGGCCTGGTGCTTGGGCTCATACTGAATGTCAAGGGTATTATCGAGCTTATCAGTTATGCTCAAATGAAACAATTGAAGGTAGGATCTTCTTACTCCCTATACGAATTGTGGGTGCTATTTGACAAGTTATTACAATAATTCTAATTAATTTGAGATATTTTTACGGATTCTAAATGATCAATTGTTTAGTGTGATGGTGACGACTGCAATTCTATAACTGTTGATAGAAATGTAATACAATCCTCAAACTCGAATAGAAAAATCTATCAAACGTCACATGCATATGAGAATGATCCAAAACACTCCAAGAAACTCAAGAGTTTCGCATTAGTTCTTGTGTACATAACGAAGGAAATGTGCCTAGCATTATCGTCTTTTTGGAAGCCTGCTACCCAACCCAAGAAAGGCCCATATTTCTATTAGTGATCCACCTTATTAAGTTGTTGGGAAAAAGTACACCTTTTCTCCTTCCGGTGAACAAGCATAAAATAAAAAAAAAATCCTTGTTAGACAATGACCCGAACACCAATCACATTGTACGTGCATTTGAGAACTGCTCACAGCAACTCCAATGGCGTGGTGAATGTGCAGACGTATATTAATGTGGCCCCGTGTAAGAACATGCATTAGTCCATTTGCAACCTCTCACGAGATAAATTGGTAACTTTCCTGATTCTTCCATTTCACGAATATGATCATGGCAACCACCTATCCACTTCCATTCGTAATCTTAACGCAAACTTTCAAGCTTATGCACAATGCACGGTGGGTATACTCGTGGACCGGTACACGCAACTAGGGAAGAACACCTCAGACCTTCATTTCCATGTGGGCATCTTCTTCATCGTTGGAGTAGATAATAGAGAGGCACTAGCGCTGGGTATTCGACTGTGTCAGTGTGAGAAAATGAACGTCGCCTTGCTTCGGTTTGTTTGGTAAAACAAGAAACTGTGAGCTAATAAAGATTAAACACCACCAAACAGCATAATTGACGAGGAAGAAGAAGAAAAACGTTTGATTGATGAGTTCATTGATAAGAAATTGGACAGGGACAATGTTTTCAGTTGCGAGGTTGTGGTGGAGGATGGAGTGCAAGTGCTGGATGCAATTTGGCGTTTGAACGACAACTATCACCTTGTGATGGAGGGAAGAAGGTAAAATTTGGGGTTCTCATACAATGGAGAAACGTCAGTGTTCATAGAAGCCGAAGAAACATTAGGAATGGTAGGGAATATGTTGGCATCGACAGAGTTCTGTAATGGGATGTTTCCAGTATCGGTGACGTCGCAGCAGGGTGGGAAACGGGTAAATCGAGTGAATAGTGTGCGTTCTGATGCATCCTCCTTCGAAAGTCTTGGCTCAAAAGTAGTGTGCAGAATTCTAATGTAGAACTTTGCAATTTCAAGTTGTAGCTTGTATTTATATATGTATTTTTTGTTTATTAATTGGCGTATCTTTCTTTAAATGAAAAAAAAAAAGTGATAAATGCATTCTTGAATATGTTTGTCACCTTCTTTCTTTTTCGTTTTATAGAATGAATTTAACCCTTACCATAAGCCACTCTTGTAAGTTGTAATTGGCACAACTAGAAAATTGTTAATGATCACTGGACATGTTTACTGATAATAAATTTAAATTTGTAGGTAATAATTAAATACTGATGAAATATTAAGCAAAAGCATTTCTCAATACCAATATTTGTAAAAACAATTAATTATCATAAAAATTATTAGTTGTCCCCGAAATTTTTGATGAAAGATCCATCTGCATTTAAATATATTATATCATCGTTTATAATAATTTGTGACTCACCAAATATTATCCGTGAATTTGGCATTTATCATCGGTGGCCATATATATTAACAATGATAGAAACTCCCAGTAAAACTTTTACATGCTGAGTGACATGCCATCAATAATATTGTTGAGGGTTCTAAACCAAGGCATTATTCCTCAGTAAATGTGAAAAATATTATCATTTAGAAAAATTACCCAGGATTGGCTCAAAAGTATATGCATTATGGTTACACTTAGGTGAATTAATTATAAGAATTTTGTTTTTTTTAACTTTGACTAAAAGCTGACAAATTATCACAATTTTAACAAGAATTTTCTGTTAAATAAGATCATTAAATCCAACAGTGTAAATTGCAGTGTAGATTGCATACATTGTAAAAATAAATTTTTTTTTTATAGTTTTGTATTATTATTTGATTTTTGTTAGCATTGTATATAATTCTGTATGTGAGACAAAATTTGCTAATCCTAAATTTGCTTTATAATATTGATTAATATTTCTCGGTTGTTTTCCTGGTTTTGGCCATGTTTTTTTCTTATCTATATCGAAAAGAACAATGAAACAGAGCAAAAATAAGCTCCCCAAACGAAGGAAACAACAATGAACTTGCCTAGTAATATCCGACGATAGAGAGAATTCAGTTATTAGAAAAAAAGATCTAGTCAATTGATCATAGTATTTAGCATATTAATGAAAGTTGTGTCTATTATTGTAATTTTGGTTTGTGTGAATGCTTCAATTCCATGGTCTTCATTTTATTTTTTCTCTCATTTTAAAATTTTTGGAACAAATTACTTCAACATCTTCTATATTTTGCGCTTTTACACATACTCTTTTATATTTTTAAAATTTATAATAATATCCTTATATTTTATAAACATATTATACATAAACTAATTTATTATAAATTATCAAAAATACTTTAGTTGAGTAGTAACTTTATTATGACTTATCAAATATATTCTTAATTAGTTAAGTAATAAATATTTTCTTCTTAAAATTAATATTTGGCCCCATTTGTAAAAATTGTCTTATGTATTTTTTTTATGTAATTTATGAATTTTGTCACAAAATAAAAATAAAATACTAAAAACATGTTTTCTGTTCTAAAATTTTGCACAAATAAAAAAACACTACATACATAATTTTATTATATTTTTATATTTTGTTTAAAATTATAAATTATAAACAGACTCATATGAAACTTTATAGAGGGGATCAAACATAAATTCTAAAATGAGAAAATATTTAAAACTTAAATAATAAGGATTTTTGACAAGTTATATCAAAGTTATTATTCAAATTTTTGATAACTCATAACTAATTGTATTTATGTATAATACAATCATGAAATACAAAAGAAATTATTGTAGATTTTCAAAATAGATGAAAAATATGTAAAAGAAAAACAAAATAGAAGAAATGTTGGAGTAATTTACTCAAATTTTTATAACATTTATCACACCCTTATATACTCATATATAATTATTCAATATTATTAAATATATTTTAATTTTCACACAATTCAATTTCGATGATAATCATTAGACTTTTTTCATAAAATATCTAAAATATCTTTTTACACATTTAAAAGCAAACTCAATAATATATAGAATTAAAAATATTAAAATAAAGAAAAAAAGGAAGTAACACATGCATATCATAAAAAAAAAATTTAAATAACTTTATCAAAATAAGATTAATGGTATAGTTTAACAGAAAAAAATTGTAAATGAGATTATATATGTAAAACCTGGCAACGGACTACCTTACAACAAGTAAAACAAAAACCTTATAGCATTTAATACTTCTATCTACTTTATTTGGATCAAAGCTCACAAGAATTTTTTCTTTTTTAAGAATTTCCTAATTCGGGTATATATGAATGACATATATATATATATATATATATATATATACACATATATTTTTGGTAACCAAAGGGGCTTTAGCCCCAACGGCATGAATGACATATGTTTTACTAAATTGGCATGAAATTATTCCGGATGTACACAAATTGTCCCATAAATTGACCACCAATCTGCAAGTCCCAAAATCAAAAGAAAAATATAAATTAAAACAAATATTTTCTAGATATCTTAATCACAAGTACATAGACTCTTTCTAGTAATTTGAAATTCTTAGATGGAATTGGTCAACCATTTGATACATCCATATTACTTCGCACAATTAGCTCTTCTGATATTCATTTCTAACATTGTTTTTAAACGACTTATTAGTATGCATATATATATAGGCACACACAAATCCTTAAACTTATATTTTGCTTGTATTTTAAATTTACACTCTTTGCCTGTCGTGCCATTTATAGTTTAGCAGGGCTTTGAAACTTATTTTTAGCTTTTGCCATTACGCTCTGCGCATATAATAGTTCCATGCTTTATAAAGGGTGAAAAACCACACTGTTGCTGCTGATTAATTGCTTCGGCAGTGTTTTACACAGCATTGTCATTGACCACCCATTGATTATTTCCCCAAAATTGATAAAATTTCCTATTTTTTTGGTTTCTTAGAATATCCTCCGTCGTGCAAGCAAAAACAAATCTTTTCAAAGAATTGAAGGTATCCAAGCGATAGACCTCTCCGAAATTAATAGTTTTCATACATAAAACCTGAATCCCACCTATCTCGACACAATTTTCAAGCTTGACATCACGTATTTATCATTTTGATGGTAAGCTAAAGCTTATAAAGTTCTTCCCTGCAATATTCCTTCGTTGTTGACATTTCAAATTCTAATCATCGCTGGTTCGGTTATTTCGGCTGATTTTGTAGCTTGTTCTTCTTCGATGGTTAATCATCTAGCAACGTCCTGTATTAATTAACTTCTCCTATTCACCAGCCTTACCTAAAATCTGGCACAGAAGAGGGTAAGGGACAAGTTTGGGAGTTCAAACTCACACACATAAAATGGACAATCAAACCGTCGTTGTCTCATTTGACTCCGCTGGGAAGATGACAGTTTGTGTCGAAAATGGTAGACGCGTGGGCTCCAATGGCGTGTGGAATGGGGATAATCCACTCGAATTTCTGGTTCCGATCACATTGCTGCAAATAATCTTGGCCCTTGTAGCCTCGCATGTGCTTTACTTTGTTCTCAGGCCTATAAGAACACCCAAATTCGTCTGCAGCGTGTTGGTGTGTGCTTCTCAGACTCTAACTTTTCTTGCATTTCATTCATCAACAATATGGGATATAATTTCTGCAATTGAGTCTTTGCATCAGGAACGTCTTTTTTCTTCTTTGCTTTTACTTTTTCCCACTCGTTTCCCCTAGGATGTAAACTTACAATTGCTAAAATCTTACAGGGTGGCATTCTGTTGGGGCCTTCCATTTTGGGTCACTCCAAGAGATTGAGGGGATTGTACCCGCCGCAACAAGCTCAGTTTTTAACGATGGCGGCTTTGATTGGTGCTTCATATTTCGTATTCCTTGTTGCCCTGAAAATGGACGTAGTCATGACCCTAAGAGGAGCCAAAAAGAATTGGAGACTTGGTTTGATACCAATTTGCTCTAGTCTTTGGGTAACGTTGGGGCTTTTTTATCTGATACCCATGAACGACACTGCTGTGGGGTCGAAAATGAATCGTTTATGGTTCTCTTTCGTATTATCATTGAATAACTTCCCTGTCATTTGCCAAAGCTTAATGGATCTCAACCTTATCACCTCGGAACTGGGGCAGATTGCTTTGTCTTCATCCATTATCAATGACATATGCTACTGGATTTTGGTGGGGGTCATTGCTTTCATGAAGAACACTGAAGCATCAGACGCAATTATGTTTCTGTTGTCCTACTGCTTGTTTGTGTTATGTAGCATTTTCGTCATACGACCAGTGCTGTTGATGATCGCAAGACAAACGCCAGCAGGGAAACCAGTGAAAGAAGTATACATTCTCTTGATACTACTCGGTGTCCTTGTTATCGCAGTTCTTGGAAACGCGCTAGGCCTACCCCTCCTTCAGGGACCACTGATGTTGGGTTTGGTTATGCCCAATGGACCCCCTTTAGGCACGACAGTTATAGAGAGGAGTGAAGTTGTCGTCTCGCATTTTCTTATGCCTTTGTTCTTCATTTACGTTGGCTTAGCCGTTGATGTCCATCAATTATATCATTGGGCGATGCATATGCAGTTTCAGGTCATCATAGTTGGAGGAATAGTGGCGAAGTTAATTGTTTGCATGCTGCTGACTTCACTCACATACAAACGTAGCCTCCAACAAGGCCTGGTGCTGGGGCTCATACTGAATGTCAAGGGTATTATCGAGCTTATCATATTTGTTCGAATGAAGCAATCGAAGGTAACCATGTGTACAGATTACAAATCAATGTCTAATTGATCTATAATTTTTCGGTCATCTAGAAGAACACCTTTCATCCAGCATATATCTGGCAATTTATTAGAATAATTTTAGTTCTAATTAATATGTGATATTTTTACAGGTGCTAGATGACCAATTGTTTAGTCAGGCGGTGATTTCTGTGATGGCGACAACTGCAGTTCTATCACCGTTAATTGAAATTTTGTATAAGCCTCAAACAAGACTAGAAAGATGTAATCAACATTACCGGCAGATGAGAATGATCCAAAGCACTCCAAGAAACTCAGAGTTTTGCATTATCCCTTGTGTACATAACGAAGTAAATGTACGTAGCATCATCGCCTTTTTGGAAGCGTGCTGCCCAACCCAAGAAAGCCCCATGTTTTTATACGTGATTCACCTTATTGAGCTGTTGGGAAAAAGTACACCTTTCCTCCTTCCGGTGAACAAGCTGGGAAAAAAATCCTTGTTAGAGAATTACCCGACGACCAATCACATTGTACGTGCATTTGACAACTACGCTAACAATTCAAATGGGACGGTGAATGCGCAGACGTATATTAATGTCGCCCCGTATAAGAACATGCATGAGTCCATTTGCAATCTTGCACAAGACAAATTGGTACCTTTCCTGATTCTTCCGTTTCACGAAAATGATCATGGCAACCACCTATCCACCTCCATCCGTGATCTTAACGCAAACTTTCAAGCTTATGCACCATGCACGGTGGGTATACTCGTGGACCGGTACACGCAACTAGGGCAGAACACCTCAAACTCTCCTTTCCATGTGGGTATCTTCTTCATCGGTGGAGCAGATGATAGAGAGGCACTGGCACTGGGTATGCGAATGTGTGAAAGTGAGAATATGAACATCACCTTGCTTCGGTTTGTTTTGCAGAACAAGAAATTGGATGCTAATAAAGATCAAACACAGCCAAAGAGGGTGGTTGAAGAGGAAGAAGAATTAGAAGTGGAAGACGGCATGTTGGACAAATGTTTTATTGATGAGTTCATTGGTAGGACATTTGGCAAGGAGAATATTTTCAGTCGAGAGGTTGTGGTGGAGGATGGAGTGCAAGTACTGGATGCAATTCGGCGTTTGAACGACAACTATGACCTTTTGATGGTGGGAAGAAAGCAAAATTTGGGGTTCTCATGCGATGAAGAAATGTCAGATTTCATAGAAACTGAAGAGACATTGGGAATGGTAGGGGATATGTTGGCGTCGACAGAGTTCTATAATGGGATGGTTCCGGTATTGGTGATGTCGCAACCGGGTGGGAAACAACGGGTAAATCGAGTACATAGTATGCGTTCTGTTGCATCCTCCTTCAAAAGTCTTGGATCAAAAATAATGTCACGGTAATTTTTTTGACTTGGTTTGTGTCTTTGTCAAATTTAGTGGTTATTTGGTTAGGGCATAGAATTATTTTTTTCTTTTAATTTTTCATGAGATAATCCTATTTTTTGGATTAAACTAATCTTTGTTTAAAGTATTGAATAATCATATGTCTTTATCAAATTTTAAATATGAAAATATGAAAGACTATTAAATGGATATTTACTAAATGCTAATCAAAGTTTCTCTTTTTCCGAATTCAGAACCTAGTATATATCTTGTAGTACTCAAAGGTTTCTTTCGCTCTTAGCTTTTCAATGATGCAAAAATTCAGGTGTTATCACAAATTTGTCCTTTTAGCATTGCATACGATTTAAGTTTTAGAAATATATAGAAGACTTGGGAAAATTGAGATAGTGACTAGATCGATTATAATTGAATGGATAATTCCTACATGCGAAGCCCAAAACATATGGGCCGCAGAAGTCCACATTTTTTGTTTTTTTTTCTAGAAGTCAAATACGCCATGGCGGCCGATTCGATGGTATTCAAGTTTGAATTTTTTTTTTAAAAATTTTTATAATTTAAATGACTTTTATTTTATATTTTTAATATCTTTTTCATAATCTTATTTTTTATTATTTTTAACTTAACTACGTCCATAACTTAGGAATACAAAAGTTAAAGGTCTCATTCAATCTCACGTAAATCTGCCCTGATTAATTGTTGGTCGCTGAATTTAAATCTATTAATTTTGGTGTTTAAATTTAATGAATATTATAAGAGAAATAAAAATAAAACTAAAAGATTTAAAAAATTAATAAAAAAAAACCATCAATTGAAACCAGTTTCTATTATTATTTGTTTATTTTGATACTAAAAAGAAAATAAAAAAGAAACAACTAACTACAAATAAATGTAGGAAGAGAAACTCCCGATGGGAATTAAGTTCTGTGGTGGATCAGTGAAAACATGCAAGCTAGTATCCCCTCGATGCCCATTAAAGTTCGTCCAGTCAGCAACCCGGTTTCGTGTTTTTTTTTTTTTTATTTTGTTTTGCCTAAACTCACCAAAATCATAACATTTTCAAAGTCAAAAATCCAATCCCATAGAGTCACATATGCTGGTTTGTTTGTCTTGCTCTTACGTGCAGCAAAATAAATATGGCCATCGTATATAATTCTAGAATCAATAGATAAAGCAAGAGGTCACTTGGGCGTGTTATACTGTTGTGTATTGGATAACTTTCCTGCTAGTTGGTTATGTTGTTGTGCCATACTTCAGATGGCTCGTACCGTGTTCTCGCAGCCCTGTATAGACCACATAAGCTGCCTTTAGATATTAACTCTCCAACAAAAATGGTCGATTTTTTTTTTTTTTATATAGTTTATGAATTCTTCATAAAATACTGAAAATTCTAAAATTATGTTTTTTTTAACATTTTACATAAAATATAAAAATACTATAAATATGTGTTAATCTTCTTTTTATATTTTATAAAAAATTCATAAATTGTAGAATGACTCATATAAAACTATTTTTATGAAAGGAACCAAACATAATTTTGATATAAGTAAATTTTATTACTCAACTAATTAGGATTTTTGACAAGTGATATCAAAGTTACTACTCGACTAAGAATATTTTTGATAATTTATAAAAAAATAAATTTATGTATAGTACATTCATAAAATATAAGAAAAATTATTTTAGGTTTTGAAAATAGATGAGATTATGTAAAAAGCACAAAATTAAAAGGAAGATAGAATAATTTACTCAATTTTTTTGTAACGTTTATCATACCCTTATATACTTATACATAATTATTCAATATTATTAGATATATTTTACTTTCCACAAAATTCAATTTCAATGATAAGCAGTACCTTTTTCATTAAACATCTAAAATATTTTTTTACACATTTCAAAGCTAACTCATTAATATATAGAATTAAAAACATTAAAACAAAGAGAAAAAAGAAGTCAAACATGTATAAGTAATTCAAAAATAAATTTAAAAATAACTTTATCAAAATAAGATTAATCGTATAGTTTAACAGAAACTAAAATTTGTAAAAGAAATTATGTAAAACCGGGCAACGGACTAGCTTACAACAAGTTAAACAAAAAACATAATGCATTTATTGCTTCTATCTGCTTTTTTTTATTCTTTTGGATCAAAGCTGACATGAAATTTTTTTTTTTTTTGGAAGAATTTCCTAATCCTGGTATGAATGACATTTTTTTTTTGGGTACATAGGTATGAAAGACATTTCTGTTTGAACAAGGGGGCAGTATGAATGACTTATTTTTTACCAATTAAATGGGTATGAAATTATTCAAGATGGATGTGCACAAATTGTCCCATAAATTGACCACCAATCGGCAAATCCCAAAATCAACTAATAAAGAAAAATATAAATGAAAACAAATATTTTCTAGATATCTTAATCACATATACATAGACTCATTCTAGTAATTTAAATAGTTTACCTTTCACAGCTTAAAATAAAAAAAAAAATTCTTTAATGGAATCAACTATTGGTCAATCATTTGATACATCCATATTACTTCGCTCAATTATGTCCTCTGATATTCATTTCTAACATTTTTTTAAAATGATTTATTAGTGTATTTGTATATCAGTATCTCTGTGTCTATATATATATATATATATATATATCTAGAGAGAGAGAGAGAGAGAGGAATAGCACTTTTAGTTCTTTATATTTTTTAATAGAGTAATTTAGCCTTTTAACTTTTAAGTGAAATAATTTAATCTTTTTCTAATTATAATTGGAGTAACTTAGTTTCTCATCTATCAAATTCTTTTTTTTAAGTTTGATGTGCTTCATTGATAGTGATTTAAACTTAGTTTTTTTTATTATAATGTGACATAATTGTTATATAATTTTTTTAATTAAAAAAGTTATAGAAATGCATAAAATTAAAATTTGAGACTTAGTAAAAAAGTCAATAACTTTATGCTAGAGGATGGATGTTAAAATTTTTATAACAAAAATTACTTCAATTTTATTTATAAAAAAATTAAATATCTTAATTATACTTATAAAAAATTAAATTATTTTAATTATAATTATAAAAAATTAAATTTGCTTAACTTTAAATTCAGAGACTAAATTATTTTTTTAAAAAATTGAGGAACTAAAAGTATCTTTTCCCCAATATTTATATATACGTATAGACACACACAAATCTTTAAAATTATATTTTTGCTTGTAATTTAAATTTACACTCTGTCCGTTGTGCCGTTTATAGTTTAGTAGAGCTTTGAAATTTATTTTTAGCTTTTGCCGTAATTACACTCTGTCGCATATAAACTTACAATTGCCGTTATTACGCCTACAACTCATCATGCTCAGGACGCAAGTTTCAAGCTCGACATGGACGTTATCATCGTATCGATGGCCAAGCTAAAGCTTATAAAGTTCTTCCCTGCAATATTCTTTCGTCGTTCACATTTCAATTGTCGTTCTTCTAATCATCAACCCTACTCATGGTTGGTTCTGTTATTTCGGCTGATTTTGTTGCTTGTTCTTCTTCGATGGTTAATCATCTAGCAACGCCCTGTATTAATTAACTTCTCCTATATATTCATCAGCCATACCTAAAGTCGGGTACAGAAGAGGATAAGAAACAGGTTTGGGAGTTCAAATTTGGAAACACGCACAAACAATGGACAATCAGACCGTTGTTGTTTCATTTGACTCCGCTGGGAAGATGACAGTTTGTGTCGAAAATGGTAGACACGTGGGCTCCTATGGCGTGTGGAATGGGGATAATCCACTCGAGTTTATGGTTCCCATCACATTGCTCCAAGTAACCTTGGCCCTTGTAGCCTCGCATGTGCTTTACTCTGTTCTCAGGCCTATAAGAACACCCAAATTCGTCTGCAGCGTGTTGGTGTGTGCTTCTCAGACTCTTTAATTTGTTTTGCATTTCATTCAACAATATGGGATATAATTTCTGCAATTGAGCCTATGCATCAAGACTGTCTTTTTTCTTCTTTGCTTTTACTTTTTCCCACTCGTTTCCCCTAGGATATAAGCTTACAATTGCAAAATATTTACAGGGTGGCATTCTGTTGGGGCCTTCCGTTTTGGGTCACTCCAAGAGATTGTGCGGAAATTTGTACCCGCCACAACAAGCTCAGTTTTTAATGATGGCAGCTTTGATGGGTGCCTCATATTTCGTATTCATTGTTGCCCTGAAAATGGACGTAGTCATGACCCTAAGAGGAGCCAAAAAGAATTGGAGACTTGGTTTGATACCCATTTGCTCTAGTCTTTGGGTAACGTTGGGGCTCTTTTATCTGTTACCCATGAACAACACTGCTATAGAGTCGAAAATAAATCGTGTACGGTTTTCTTTCGTGTTATCATTGAATAACTTCCCTGTCATTTGCCAAAGCTTAATGGATCTTAACCTTATCACCTCAGAACTGGGGCAAATTGCTTTGTCTTCATCCATTCTCAATGACATATGCTACTGGACTTTGGTGGGGATCAATGCTTTCTTAAAGAACAAAGAAGCATCAGACGCAATAATGTTTCTGTTCTCCTACTGCTTGTTTGTGTTAGGCAGCATTTTCGTCATACGACCAGTGCTGTTGATGATCGCAAGAAAAACACCAACAGGAAAACCAGTGAAAGAAGTATACATTCTCTTGATACTACTCGGTGTCCTTGTTATGGCAGTTGTTGGAGACGCGCTAGGCCTACCTCTCCTTCAGGGACCACTGATGTTGGGTTTGGTTATGCCCAATGGACCTCCTTTAGGCACGACAGTGATAGAGAGGAGTGAAGTTATCGTCTCGCATTTTCTTATGCCTTTGTTCTTCGTTTACGTTGGCTTAGACGTTGATGTCCATCAATCTCATAATTGGGCCACGCATATACGGTTTCAGGTCATCATAGTTGGAGGAATAGTAGCGAAGTTAATTGTTTGCATGCTGCTGACTTCATTTACATACAAACGTAGTCTCCAACAAGGCCTGGTGCTGGGGCTTATACTGAATGTCAAGGGTATTATCGAGCTTATCATATTTGTTCGAATGAAGCAATCGAAGGTAACCATGTGTACAGATTACAAATCATAGTCTAATTGATCTATAATTTTTCGATGATCTTGCCTTTCATCCAGCACATATCTGACAATTTACTAGAATAATTTTAGTTCTAATTAATATGTGATATTTTTACAGGTGCTAGATGACCAATTGTTTAGTCAGGCGGTGATTTCTGTGATGGCGACAACTACAATCCTATCACCGTTAATTGAAATTTTGTATAAGCCTCAAACAAGACTAGAAAGATATAATCAACATTACCCGCAGATGATAATGATCCAAAGCACTCCAAGAAACTCAGAGTTTTGCATTATCCCTTGTGTACATAACGAAGTAAATGTACGTAGCATCATCGCCTTTCTGGAAGCGTGCTGCCCAACCCAAGAAAGCCCCATGTTTTTATACGTGATTCACCTTATTGAGCTGTTGGGAAAAAGTACACCTTTTCTCCTTCCGGTGAACAAGGTTGGAAAAAAATCCTTGTTAGTGAATTACCCGAAGACCAATCACATTGTACGTGCATTTGACAATTACTCCAACAATACCAATGGCGTGGTGAATGTGCAGACGTATATTAATGTGGCCCCGTATAAGAACATGCATGAGTCCATTTGTAACCTCGCACAAGACAAATTGGTACCTTTCCTGATTCTTCCGTTTCATGAAAATGATCATGACAACCACTTATCCACCTCCATTCGTGATCTTAACGCAAACTTTCAAGCTTATGCACCATGCACGGTGGGTATACTCGTGGATCGGTACTCGCAACTAGGGCAGAACACCTCAAACTCTCCTTTCCATGTGGGCATCTTCTTCATCGGTGGAGCAGATGATAGAGAGGCACTGGCACTGGGTATGCGAATGTGTGAAAGTGAGAATTTAGACATCACCTTGCTTCGGTTTGTTTTGCAGAACAAGAAACTTGAAGCTAATAAAGATCAAACGCAACCAAACAGTATGGTTGAAGAGGAAGAAAAATTGGAAGGGGAAGATAACATGTTGGACAAATGTTTGATTGATGAGTTCATTGGTAGGACATTTGGCAAGGACAATGTTTTCAGTCGAGAGGTTGTGGTGGAGGATGGAGTGCAAGTACTGGATGCAATTCGGCGTTTGAACGACAACTATGACCTTTTGATGGTGGGAAGAAAGCAAAATTTGGGGTTCCCATGCGATGAAGCAATGTCAGATTTCATTGAAACTGAAGAGACATTGGGAATGGTAGGGGATATGTTGGCGTCGACAGAGTTCTGTAATGGGACGGTTCCCGTATTGGTGACATCGCAAAAGGGTGGGAAACAAAGGGTAAATCGAGCACATAGTCTGCGTTCTGTCGTATCCTCCTTCAAAAGTCTTGGTTCAAAAATAATGTCACACTAATTTTTTTGACTTGGTTTGTCTCTTTCTAATTTATGCGGGATCACTTCAGTTTTTACCGTGTCCATTCGCCAAGTCTTTAGTGGTGGTTTGGTTAGAGGTCGCTAAATTCTAATATCAGACTCATAAATGCATCTTAACTCAAATGTTAACTAAATTTTACGCGAACTTTTAGATGTAGAATTTTTATAATATAATTCATAGAATTTAATAAATTAATTATTTAAATATTATATATAAATATTTAATAAAATATAATTTATAAAAATGATATAATTTCTTTAAATTTTTTCGTACAATATTTTTGGACTTGAAGCCCCTCAAATTAAGGGACAGATAGTACTTACTGTCCAGTACTTAATTGATAATATAATTGTATTAAATATAAAACTTTTCATTTTCAAGTTTTAGCTTGCATGTCTGTATTTCTTGTTTATTACCTGACGTATTTTCTTTAAATAAAAAAAAGTATAAATGCATTTTTGAATATGTTTGTCAACTTTTTTCTTTTCGTTTTTGTACAATGAATTCAACCCTTACCATAAACCATTCTTAGAATCTGAAGTGTGGCCGACTATTAAAGGGTTAATTTAAAGTTTGAGTGATATGTAGGAAACTTTAAAAAGAATTTAATCCCACCATTCTCCCATTAGATCCAATAAACTTCATTTTTATACTTAAAAATGACTTCTCCTATCTCAATTGTCTATATATCTAAAATAAGAATAATGGTAGTTTAGTAGGTTATGTATAAATTCAGCTAGAAATGTTCCTTATTTTCTCTTAATCCGAATTCAAAACTTAGTATATATCTTGTAGTTATATTTGTTCCGTACTCAGGCTTCTTTCATACAAAGCTTTTCAAAGAAGAAAAATGTCAGGTTTTCTCACAGATTTGTCTTTTGGCCTCTTAACGAGCCTTGATTTTGTAATGGGATGAACTATACTTTCTTGGAAAAACATATCTTCATTTTTAAATATTTATACTTTTTTCATATTTAATAATGTGCATTGTTAACTTAATAAATTTAATATTTAAAATTTTTATAAATAAAATTTATATAAAAATAAAAAATCACGGTATTTCTTGTGACAAAAAATTTTCTCACCTATAAAGGTTGAAAGTCCATTTCTCATCAACTCTGGGTGCGTGTACATATACACACACTCATGTGTTGCAAAAATAATGCAAGAGCATGCCAAAGTATATATCATATTTGTGCAACTATTTTATCAAATGTAGTATTAAAATTAAGGCCTCATTTATTATTTCTCTTATTGTATGATCAATATATAATATTATTTCAAATGCAAACTATTTTCTTTAAATAAATAAATATGTACAACCTCTGTGGAGTTAAAAATATGTTATTATCTCATCAATATTTAATGCTATTTCAATGCAAACTACTTTCTTTAAATAGAAAATATGTATACTCTATGGAGTTAAAAATATTTTAATGAAGAAAAGTCAACACATATATGAAATGTAAAAAATATAGATAAAACAAATTAAAATTTTGAATTTATAATGCACAAATTGTAATTTTATAAACAAAATATTTTAAAAAATAAAATGAATACCTCAAATAAATATATGAAGAGTATGTATACTATCTATAAAGCTATTAAAAAATTGGGGTGTTGGCATATACTTATTTCGAATTTTATTTAGTTTAGATATTTTATATAAAAAACACAAAATATTGCCCCATATAATGATAGAAAGGATAAATGAGAACTTAATCTCACAATTCACTTAAAATTAATATTTGATAAAGTAATTACATGTCCATAGTCTACTGACATGATCTTCCGTTATTATTATTATTTTTTTTATAAATACACGCACCTATGCCCATAATAACAAACTAGAAAGCAGTAAATAGTGAACTTTTCTAAAATTTATTGGTAAATTGAAAAGTTAAAAGATTATATAATATATCATAAAATATTAAAAATAACAAACGATTATCAAATAATTGAAAATTTATATAAAATTTCCTTAAACAGTGAACTTTTGAACTACCAATATTTAAAATAAGATAATTTTAGTTGCTCTTTAGATCCATGAGGATTTGAACCATGGCACATAACGCACAACAATAATTCACTTAATCAATAGTCTACAATTATCAGTTTATTATCATTAGTCAACAATAATCTCTACATGTGAAGTCCAAAATATTTGGACCATACAAGTCCTTACTTTTCCTAGTAGTCAAACAGGTCATGGCCAATTCAATGGTTTGAATTTAGATTTTTTTTTACTATTTTATTTTATAAGTTTAGTAATTTTTTTATATCTTGTTATCTTTTTTATGTTTTTTTATTAATTTTTAACTTAGTTATTTTATCTTTATCTCTCTAACTACATATATGATTTTGGAATACAAAAGGTAGAAAATTCTCATTCAATCCGTTTGAACTAAATATTCACAGATTTAAACCCTGACTTAACCAATTGCTTGTCACTTCAAAAAGTTAGATTCAGATTTAATAAATTTGGTGTTAAAATTTAATGTGTGCTATAGGAGATTGATAAAGATAAAATTATGAGAGTTATAAAAATTAATAAAAAAGAAAGTATGACCCTTAGGAAGAAACATTTCTATTTTTTTTTGTACTAAGGGAAAATAAAAAAGAAAAAAAACTAACTACGAATAAATCTAGGAAGAGAAACTCCCGCCATATCATCCTGCATAATGGGGATTAAGACTCTGAGGAGGATCAGTGAAAACATGCGAGCTAGTATCCAGTTGATGCCCATTAAAGGCCATCCAGTCAGCAATCCGGTTTGGTACTCCTTTTATTTTGCCTAAAATCACTAAAATTATAAAATTTTCGAAGTCAAAAAACTCCCAAACCCATACAGCCACATTACCATCTTTACAGCCTGAGACTAACTATGCTTGTTTGTTTGTCTTACTTTTACCTGCAGCATAATGAATATGGTCATCATATATTATTCTACAATCAGTAGATAAAGCAAAATGGTCACTTGGGTGAGTTATTTCTTGGATAACTTTCTTGCTAGTTGGTTATGTGGTTGTGTCATATTTCAAATGGCTGGTACCAAGTTCTTGCAGCCCTGCATAGACCATATATGTGGTTTTTTTTTAAAATAAAGATAAAATTTGAAATAATTATATTTGAAAAAGAGTTAATATGTTATTTATAAAAAAAAATGATAGAAATTCATAAAAAGATTGTAAGAGATTTCAGTGAATAAGGTTAATCAAATAATTTTTAATTTAATAAAAAATAAAATAAATAAATAAAATATTTAAAAAGATTATTACAAGAGACTTATAATTAAATAATATTTTAAAAAATTTAATTTTAAATAAAATTTTATAAATAGTATTTTAAAAATTTTAATTTTAAATAAAATTTTATAACAACATTTAATTTATATAATTAATCTTACCTAATAGTATATAATTTTATTTGTTATTATTTTATAAAATTCCTACTTTCCTTATTAAAATAGATAGTGTTGACTAATTCAAACTCATAACTCAGATGCTAAGCCTGTGTCTTCCCCCATTTTTAGTTTCCTTGTTTGCCAAAAGTGAAGAGTTGGAGGCCAGAAAAGTTTGTCTTGGAGGTCCTGCAAATAGTGGCCTCTGGGTGACTGGAAATTGGTTTTCTTCTGTCCTCTACTGACAGGGTTGAGTGCTTACTTCACTTGTACACTCCTGCGGTTGCACCCACGTTGACCTTGACTTAGATGTCATCGAATATAAACTATTCACATAACAGCTGGGTTTCCAAATCATGTCTGAAAGAAGCATTCTCTTCGAATTTTGTGACTATCAAAATGGCTTGTCATTGTGGTTGCTTACTCTAGGCCATTTAATCAATTTCTGGTTGTGCTCTGCACCTTTCGCCTTTGTAAAATGGGTAATAAAGTGCATGCTGATCCTAAAGTTTCTTGATAATATTCATATTTGATGTTCTGATCAGATTGCAGTTTCAATTGTGGTTCTTTCAAATTTGAAATTGTTTGAACTTTGATTATGTTTGTTTTCCTGGTTTCTTTTTCTATATGTAGTACCTTAAAAAATTAAGCAAAATAGAGAGATATATTCAAAAATTGAAATTTGCTTATGGCATCAACTATTGGCAGGGGAAAAAAACAACATCTGAGATTGAATTCAACAAGCCGGGCTAGTGACTATATGTCTATATCGGATGGCACACTCTGTTGAAACCACCTAGCCTTCTCTGCTTAACCCGATTTTATCTATATCGAAACGAACAACGAAACAGAGCAAAAATAAGCTCCCCAAATGCAGGGAAAAACAATGAACCTCCCAAGTAAGAAATCAACGACCCGATTATCGGGTTGATCATGAATTTTAACGAACTTTTTTATGATCCTAACAGGGAGGCAGATCTAATGGTGGAGGCTCTATGGATTGCAGGTGTCCAGCTCCATTCTCTACCAAGAACACTGTGGCCAAACCCCATGTGATATGAACATCCAAGTGACAGTGCATAAACCAGGCACCTGCATTATGCCAATTACGTGATATAAGTTTTCAAGCACTAAGCAATTAAGTTCTTTTGTGAAAAAGATAATTCAAAATTGGAAAGAAAATCTGTGTTACCTGGGTTATCAGCTACAAATCTAATCACCGCCCACCCATTTACAGGAACCGCCACTGTGTTCCTCAGCGGTGGATCAACGAGGTTGAATTTTGATGTGTCTTTCTTGGGGTCGAAGTTTCCGAATCCCTCTGCTACAATGTAGAAATCATAGCCATGAAGATGTATTGGGTGGTTCTCAGGAGTGAAAATGCTAGTGTCCTGCAACACAACCTGCACCCTTGACCCAAACTTCAATTTGTATACTTTAGTCCCCGGAACAGGTTGCCATAGTGACCGGCTCACATTGCCGGTGTAATCGAATTTCACCGGTGGCTTTGCCGGGAAATCAGTAGTGAAAACTCCTGGGATTCCAAGATGGTGAGCCTGGAGGATAGAGACGTTGTTTGGTGGCACAAAAGACACATTGTTGATGCTAGCAGTGAAGCGTGTCCCATTGGGACCCTGGCACCGCCTTTTTCTGAAATTTGGTGGGCATTTGTTGAGTCCTAAACCCACAGCGAAGAAGAGGTTCTCATCAATTTCAGTGGGTACTTCAACTTTTCTTGGGCTTCTGAATCTTCTGCTGAAGGCAGTGACAGTGTTTGTGTCATTGTAAGCAGGGAGTGGGGGCATGACTGGTTTAACTGACACCCCTTTTGGAGGGCAAGGGGCGGATTTGTATTCGAGAATGGCAGTGGTGGTGGTGTTGTCAAAGGGGGCGTTTCGAGCGGATTGGTAAGCACGCGCCGCGATGTAGTAGCGGGAAGGACGTTGGTCACCGTTGATCAACACGTCAGTGGTTTGACCAGGGCCTAGCATGAGGACATCGGTGGTGAAGGGCTTAAGGTAGGAGGCATCAGCACCAACCACGGTTAGCTTATGGTTGGCAATCCTGAAGAAAAGGGGTTGATTGAGTGCAGCGTTGATGAGCCGGAGCAAGTTGGTCTCGCCAGAGTCTATTGGGACAATTGTGGTGCCTGCAGTGCATTATTAACAACATTGCCATCCATGTTTATGACACAAAATTATTTTCCTGATTGTTGAATCAATATACTTTAAAGCAAATGATTCATTTTTGTTTTTCTTCTCTGGCACCAAGGTCCAATGGCAGAATCTGATTACTAGTTTCTCACAAAGTCTTTCTGGGCTCATCCAATTCAATTGGTATATAAGTTTTGTTTTGCTGTTCCAGAAGTATTTTGTGTCTTGCAGCTAAGTTGCTAATATTGGTTGTGGCACAAACCATATTCAAGAATAATTTTTGTTCTTGATATTCGAGGATAATATTTAGGTATAATTTAATTTGAAAACCATTTTATCCAATTTACTAGACATGTTTAATTTCTAACTTTCTTTGTTTTTATTTTTTTCTTACTTTCTATCTTACGTGATTGATATCATTGCAATGTGCACAAAATTATTACAAACTGGCCAAAAATAACAAATATACCATGACCCATTGTGTTTTCTTTTACCTAATCAATCTATGAATTATTGCTCAAGATTTAATCACAGATATCTAATGATTTCATATTTTGAATACTTTGACTATTACTATTAATTTGTATCAATTAACCTGCTTAAGTTGATTCCAAATATATTTTTAATAGTTTAACCTCTATTATTTGTTTCAATTACTTTTCACACACTTGGCATGTTTTATTTAACATAAAAGTTATTCTCACATTCTAATCCTCACTTGAGGTTCATATTATTAAGTATAAGTTTTTGATCAATTGAATCTTAAAATTAAATTTATAAGATCTAATAAATTTAATATTTTAAATTTATTAAGTTAAAATTATATTGGAATAAAGGCATCAGAATAAATAAGTTATTTGTTTAACCAAAAGTAGGAAAAAGAAATCATTAACCGTTCTATAAAAAAAAAAGAAATTAGGAAAAAATCAAACCTTTGCTAGAGCATTTGTAAAGATCTCCAGGTTGACCATTTACAGTATATGCATCAGATACATTAGGAGCTGCTCCTGTCCGTGTGGCCTCTCTCAAAACATCAATAGGGTTTGTATCCCACCATTCCCCTAATTATCATCATCATCATTATCGTTAATTTCTTATTATTATAAACATAATCTTTGTCATAAATTATATTGTCTCTTTGCTAGTATTCCACCTGTCACTATCACCCTTTTTCCACAATCTTTTTCTTCTCTCTTCCTTCAAGTTTTCATCAAACACTATCATTGATTGTACATGTGAGGAGATTATCATTACCTAAAAGAATGGGTATCTCGCGCTTTGGCTTAGGGAAAGGGTAGGGCTCTCCTTCCCTAGGACGAATAATCAAAGCTCCATAAACTGTGGCTCTTAGCCATGAGCTGTGGGCATGCCACCAGAGTGTGCCTTCTTGTCCCTGAATAGTGAACCGGTAGGTGTAGCTTCGTCCAGGTCGAATCGGGCATTGAGTCACAAATTCTGGTCCATCTGCCCATCCAGTTCTGAATTGCCTAACGCCATGCCTGTTCAGATCAAAGAAACAATGAGCAACAAAGGCCACTCAACTATCTAATTAATGATTTTTTTTTTTTATAACAGGAATGGTAAGTCACTAAAGACATCATGTAAGATGTTATGTTCAAATCCAGAAATCTGAAAGGAAAAAGTTCTAGAACAACAACTAAGTGTCGTGCACCATTAATAGTGCATGCGCCATTTGATGATTCTATAAGTACATTTACATGCATGTTCCATGAAGTATAATAATAGTATAATAAAGTGTCCTTCAGATCTTTACTCAAGCATGAATCAAGAGGTAAAGAATAAATCAATTCTGGTGTAATGAGATAGAAAAGCAAATTCAGAAAAGTTGTGGGTGCAACTGCAAGTGAGCTAATAGGCTAGCTTGATGTCGTACCAGTGAATGGTCACATTGTAACGAGCTTTGTTGGTGACTTTGATGACCAAAGTGTCCCCATTGTTGACTTCCAAAGCTGGCCCCGGGTATTGCCCATTCACGGTGATGGTGTTGTGGGTTTTACACAGCCTCTTCACTTTGGTCGCTTGAACCTATTTTGTTACAAAGAGTTAGTATCACAGGGAAAAAGAACAAAAGGAAAAGGAACCCAAAAAGAGAAAAGAGAAAAGAGAATATACAACAAACTCATGCTTATGAGTTTTAGCATTCGCAATAGACAAGGCGGAAGCCAAGAGAACTAAAATGACAAAGAAAACGGTGGAGTATTTGGCATTGGTGGAAATGCTCTTGGAGGACTCCATCTGTCAGTGGGCAAGAAACTTCAATTACTTTGGTATGGATGAAAGGTTATTAAGGTTTGCAGTGCAAGAGTGGGAGAGAAAGGGATCCTTTTATAAGGGGAGATTAGAGGAGAGATAAAGTCGTTTAAGTTGGCAGATTGTGTTTTGATACGGCACAGTGGGGAGACTGCTCCAGGGCAAACTTAGTTCAACCCAATAGGAGTTGTTGCACCCACTGGGTTCATGAATGCTTGCTTCATAAGTCTTCATTTAGAGTTTGAATTTTGCCAAAGCATTATTTTTTTCAAAATTTTGATCAGCTAATTAGATGGATTTTGCCACTTTTTCTTTTAATTGGGTGTCACATGTTAGAAGATTGGTTCTCAATTACTCATCTTTAATTTTGTCCATTTATGAAGTTTGTTTTTACCGAAAGCATAAAGGTTTTATCTTTGCTGTGCATGAAGTCAAGTTCCCATACAAACCAATGGAGTACATTAATACTATTGGCCTGAAATGGACTATACATAATAGATCCTGATTTTATAATTTATTAAGGTTGTAGAATAATAATAGCATACTAGCAGTTGAATTTTTTGTGAGTTTTATAATTTAATTTGTGAAATTTAATAAATTTAATAATTTAAATTATATATTATAAAAATTAAATTAAAATTATAAAAATAATACATAATTTACCTTAAAAATTACATAACAAATTTGTGTAGGCAACCTGGCTTGCCGCAGTCAAAAACGCACTCTTTTCATCCTAGAAATTATTGTATATTTGGGATATATAGTATTTTAATAGTAGCTAATTGAAGAGTTTGGGAAGGAAAAAAGAGTGCCACTTTTGCATTCATCCGATTTGACAATTCCCACATTTAGTGGTTATGAAAATAAAGCTTCTAAGCCTTTTCAAATGTTTGATGAAAAAGTAAACCAAATTAGAAAGAAGCATGATTGAAACATACACCACCTTTTGAATACTATTCTGCTTCTTTTTTCTTTCCTCACTGACTTTGTAAGAATGTCCACCTATTTAAAAATGCAAATATTAGGGTGCTGGGGCTAACGGTTCTGATTGATTCCAGCTAATCTCTTTTGAAAGGAAAGAAAATGAATGTGAAAAGTGGACTACCATTAGGTGCCCAACTAGCAAATATAGTAATAGGAAATTTTAAGTGATCGAATTGGGTCTAACAAGAATTTAGTTAGAGATACTTATGGCAAATGTCACCAAAGAGTATTAAATTAGGTGGCCTGTCACCCAATATTTTACACATGGATGATCAACAATGGATACAAACATGCACATACCTACAAACATGTCATGCTCAAAGATACGAACTTGCCATCACATCTGATAGATATTAGCCATTGTTCTCAGGAGGTCACTGAGTTCGGTTGCAGCTTCTTCAACTAAAGTGTCAAAATTGATGGTTTTTCAAAAATGTTTGACCCATATATTAACAATATTCTTTATTTTTCCTTTTGTTTTTAGTGTGTTTGAACAAAATAAACCTCAACAAAGAAAGACAAAATTTGATCACAACCATTTAATTACTAAGATTCATTAGTGGACTCCACTAATTAAACAATTATGATCAAATTTTATTTATTTTGTATATCTTATTTATCTATACTAATAAAAAGTCAGTCCGTTAAATTATAAAGTGATAACTTTTCATAGACCAACTTCTCACTAAATCAGTACCAATCAATCCTGTTGTTGCAGAGGCAGGTCTTGCACAAATCGCAGACCACTCACTAGTTTTGTCTAAAAAGTATTTTTTTTTCTTTTAATTTTTTTTTATTTGGTGAGACCGTAGGAGAAGTTGGTTTCTGTAATGATATATTTATTTGATAGCGTAAAAGAAGTAGTTTATTATCAATCAAAATGCTAGCCAGTTCTTTAACAGGGCGGGTTGTTAAAGCAAGGCTACTGGCAAAAATATAGACCTATAGAAAACTCATATAATTGCTTCTCTATGCCGTTGATTTGATTAAAGTTAGCAATTAAAAAGCCTACACGGCAATCATGCTTGATTGTACAAGCATCTTGCGGTTTTCACACATAATTCAGGAACCAGATAGCATATATCTGAAAGAGCACGTCAAGGCAAGTATATGTAAACAACGATGATGCTTTCACCCATCCAACTAAGACACCTTGACTTTGTTAATGATATTTTATGCAGAATTTACCAAAGCCAAACATAGAATTTACTGCGGTGACATAAAACTCAACATTTTCTTTTTTTTTTTTTACTTTTACTATTTTATTTTCTCCAATTTTGCTGGGTCAGTGGCTTTGATGAACCCTCCTCTTGAGCATCTTCGTAGTTTGACATTGGAAAGCTCCTCCATAACAATAAAAGAGGGAGAAAAGGACTTCACAAAGCTTGGACTAGTCTATTCTGATGCGCCTTGCAATATGAACTGATACAAATTATGAGTCTTAAACCACAAGGAACATAGAATGTTCCCAGTCTAATTGTTAGTTATCTCAGCCTATGTATTAGAAGGATTCGGATAATCTAAACGTATTAAATACTTACTTAAAAAAAATGAATTATTATATTTATTAAATCATATAAATTAAATTATAAGAATTAAAGAATTAAACGACTCTCAACTTTTTATGAGAATTTAGTAATCTCATATGTAGTGAGATTACATTTTTCTTAGCCTGAATTGATTATATAGGATAGATGGCCACATGTCACTTGACGGTAACAGCTAGCTAAGTCCACAAAGATTATATTGGCTATCACAAACCGTTAGACCCTTTGAATTATGGCAAACTGAGGGCAAGCGACAGAGATCAACACTGAGAGATGGTGGAGAAACCAAATGGTTGGGATTGGATTGTTGAACAAGAAAGAAAGAGAAGAGCATCATACAATGTTGGTAGAGTTTGTTACTGACTTGTTGAGATCCTTAAGAAGGAAAAAAAAAAAAACAAAAAGTAAATCACAAGTTGTTATTAATAATGTGGAAATTATAAGGTAAAAAGAAATGGCGAAAATTGACGGAAGAACAGAAAGCATTTCGTCGAACTTTGCAGGTGCTCAGTCTCTTAAAAGCTTCTCACTCATCTTAGTCTATGACTCCACAGTCTTTCCTTGTCGTATTTGAGTTCTTGATTACTTGGGTTTTAATTTTCATGGTTAGTTATTGGTGGATGCGAGTCCACATATTCCGTGTCCTCTAACTGGAAAGGGTAATAAGAGCCCAATAAATACTTCGCCGACAAATTTCTTGCAAAATTAATGGAGTTAAATTTGTTGAAGTTTATAATTTAGATGCTAAAATTTAATAAATTTTAATCATATAAATTTTTATAAGTGAATTTTTTTATAAGTTTGGGTAAAAAAAAAAAATTGATAAAGAATGTGTAAAATTAAAGGAAAAATCCATCATATCTTCCAATTTTCAAGACATGGGGCCTTGTTAAAGATCACGCTCGAAATAATATGCATTATGCTAACTTTTTCAGTTTTTTTGCGAAATGCACATGTTAAACACTCAATAACTCATAATGAGTTTCAGTCTTTCCAAGTTGCTCAAAGCCTGTGGGCTGTAGCCCTGTGAGTGCGAGGTCGAAAGTTGCAATAATGCTGTATGAACTTCTATGTGCATCCTCTATTTTTATGGGGTCCAATGGCAATGTCCCTGTTGGTGGCATAAGGAGGCAAAAATTTCTACGCGTTTTGCGTGCCACGCATGAAAATCGCTATGTTACACTTCCTTTTTCCTTTTCTTTTGGGGAATTGCAACGTCAACTTCGCCGTGACCTTGGCAAAGAAACTTATTTTTCCTGTAAAATTTAGGAAAGATTAATGGATACTGTCAGTTGGAACAGAGTAAATTATTCAGAACCTAGGCTAGGGGCTAGGTGCAGCCATCTTTGGTAGGTGCCGCTGGTGGTAGGAAGATCATTTGGCCAAATGAGAAATTATTCAATGTTGCTGTGCAATTGAGCTGTTATGCTGTTAAATTTAGGAAAGATTAATGGATACCTTTCTGATTTTCTTGCTTTGCCTGTGCAATTATGCTGCTAGTTGCAGTTTCCTTGTATAAATATTCAGAAAAAGAAATCAATACAATAGTATATAGAAAAACTTGTCGTTCAAGGTTATTAATAAATTTGCTACTGAAGTTACAAAGAAGAATAGGAAGATGATCAAAATTTTCATAGATCCTGTCATACCTTATCCTGGCTAATGTTATCAAAGATGAAATTGCAAATTTGGGAATCACAGTCAAATGCTGGCACAGCAGTGAGTGGAAGAAGAAACTGAAGTATTAAATAATTCAATGTTGTGCAGAGTTACAAGAGTTTTCCTTCGGTATTGACTCAAACGGGAGACCGCAAGATGCTACTCAATTCTACAATTTGATGAGGTGTATAAGATAATCAATATTTTATTTTTTAAGATACAATATATGCACCAACAGCATGCATAGCAGAGAAGGAGGGGAACCTGGGAGAGGAGGGAACGCTAACTGACATCAGCAGATGATAATGTGCAATTCAGCAAATATTCTATACAACTTTTGTCAGGATTCTCAAGAACAAATTAATATTTCTAACGAAACTGAGGCCTTTACACAACGATCCAACTACCTAATCTACCGGCATCTGCCCTGGCAACTAAATTATCATGCAGCAATGGCCACAGTCACTGTCCCACACGAACTGTCCCGCATGCACATTGTTTCAGACCCATATCTGGTCACCTACAAGATTCGCCAGCTGATGTAATCCGAGCTGGCGTCCTAACTTCCCAAATCTTAAAAATCTGCCCAAGTTATCAGAACCAAATTCACCTGCTTTAGGCCTATTGATAGTTTTACTGCCTTTGCACAAATCTAATGCCTTAAGGCTGGTACATATTAGAGAGTGCAGAATAGTTGGAGTCAGTTAATTGAAGTCCCTCTAAGGAAAAACTGCATCAAAGGCATCTGTAACAATTTGCAACAGATACAGCACATAATTGGGCGTCTCTGCAACACACTAACGCTGCAGATAATCTTTACATTAGCAAACAGCAGTTTTTCCAGTTTGCTTGATTCTATTTATATCTGAAGGCTCTGGAAGAGGGGACGGAGAATCAAAGACCAAACATAAGAAGCAATTCTAACCAACGCAACCATTAGCTTCTCAGAAAACATAACATTAATGTAATAGGAAATACTTCCGATTACACACCTAAATGCAAAGATACAATATCAAATATACACAAATTCTTGCTCTTTTGGTTTGCTAGTTCAAGGCTGGTTTTACATACCAAGCTTACTATTCTTTATTCCTGTGAAGTTGTTGAATGCTTAAAAATGAAACAAAAAAAAAAAAAGAAATTCATGAGAAAACCAAGTTCTTCGTCATATTTACAACAACACGGACTATTTGTCATATCAACATGGCCGGTTTCCTAACAATCTCTTTTTTTTGGTTGCTTTTCCTAACAATCTTTACCCAAGCAATAATCATTTCTAAAGCACATGCTACTTTTGAAGAGCGACAAAAATTTGGTCAGGGCCACTTCTCTGGTTGATAGCCAGCACATCAATTAGACCTTCACATACTCATTTGATCTTAGAATAAAACACGATTAAAACAGTACTAATCATTGATGTATAACACCAAGTCAACAGGTTAAACTTCAGCTAGCCAAGTGCAAGAATTGACATACAGCTGTTATTCATTTTGGATTTGGACTATGTTAGGGTGTTTGATGGCCAATGCATCCATAAATCTGTTTGCTGCCTTATCAACATATTGCTTTACAGAGACAGAAGTGATACCTGGCCCTCCAACAGCAAGATCTTTTCAGAAGATGGAAAGAGGAATTTTGCAAAGCGATCACATGACAAGAGGAAGGAAACAAAAGAATGAAGAGTGGGTAAAGGTACATAATTTACCAATTATATTTTTCAAGGGAAATTTTTTTCCCACTACTCGTTTTCTACATAAGGTGTAGACAATTATATCTATTAGGTCTCATAATTTAATCTGTAGAATTTAAAAATTTTAATAGTCTATATTATACGTTGTAAAGATTTAGTAGAAATAAGAGGGTAAGAATAGTGTGACTGATCTTTCAAATATGTGTTGCATGTACAATCTACAAGCAATAACTTAAAAGTTCATGTGTTTAATCAGATAAACAAAGAATGTATAATTAGAGCTCATGGTAAGTGACATCCAATTGCCAATAAACTATTGGCTTACAGCAATAACTCTGATCAGTTTGATTTTCATATTATTTATCGTAAGATGCTTCTACTAATTAAAAAAAATGTTGAAATTCATTAAGTAGTGCCTTTTTAAGTTTAAGCTACCATCTTTTCTTTGTTAATTTTTCAAGTTGATCTTAGAAACAGGTCAAAGAATCCACTATTAAGGCTGCTACCATTTTTCCTCTTATACAAATGATATTATTCAAACTCCAACAATGTTTCCACATTTTACCATTCAGTG
The DNA here is from genome assembly GCA_037013595.1 of Dicorynia guianensis. Lineage (NCBI taxonomy): Eukaryota > Viridiplantae > Streptophyta > Magnoliopsida > Fabales > Fabaceae > Dicorynia > Dicorynia guianensis. The sequence continues at coordinate 12,170,084 of JASUAB010000002.1, read as the reverse complement.
TTTGTGCAATTAGCATTATGCTTTACCAAATTAATTTTTTTCTTTCCTAACAAGTAAAGAATAATGCTAATCACAAAATTTTTGCGTTCACAACTGTACAACTAATTCCTGCTAAATAAACATGAAAAACATTCAAAATGGAGGTGACTGGACTAAAATGGAGCACAAATGTGAATAGAAGAATGTAATAGTATTATCAACTTATCCAAAGTGCTTTAACAAATTTTATGGTTAATGCAAAGTAAAGTTGGGCAGCAAGAAAGAAACCATTTTTTGTGTTTATCTCAATGGCCTTCAACATGACACTAGACTTGCATCGTACAGAAGATACAAACTGCAGTTTCAACTTTCAAGAACCATCATATGCTTGAAGTCTCTAAGCATAGGAAGAAGGATTCAGTAGAAGAAATACTTGTCAAAACCTAGTTGCAGTCTGGGTAGTCTGGCGCAGAAACCGCTCTGCAAGCCAAATCCAACGCCATCCATATCCAGAAAAATAAATCAGAGATGGATCTAAGAGTTTAAGCTGCACGTAGGACTTAGAGACTAGAGAGTCCTTTAGCATTGCCATCTGAAAATGCTACATTGAAGGTTGAGGTTTTTCAATCAATATATCCTTTTTCTAGGACTTCTTTGTTTTTCATTTTTATACCATTCTTTTTTTATTTTTTTCATGCGAGGCACCCCGAGTTGACTCATCAAGACCGAGTTACTGGCCCACTGGCTCAGTCACTGTTCCCGCTCTCCGTCCCTGCAATACCCGAAACCTGATGCAGAGCCATCACTCGGTCGTCTTCTTCTCCTTGCTCCTGGAACCCACGTGGACTTTGGAAAATGTGAACCAGAAGCCCATTTCTGATTAGAACAAGCTTCATCGTATCATCAACTTTCGAAGGTTGGTTCAAAATCATGAACCATGAGAACCAAGATTATGAAGAAGCTCATCTGCACGCACCCCTCGAAGCAATGGAATCCCTTGTCCTCGATGAGTGACAATATGGTCAATCACTTACCGACCACCTTCATCCGTTGCAGCCGGGGACTATAGCTGATAATCCGCTGCTTTCATCCCCGTCGTCATTCACACCAGATCAAAGTGCTAAATCCCCCCTCAATTCCTTCCTGGACCCTCCGTCGTACGCCGAAACAATCTTCACCTCCTTCGATTCGTCGTCGAATGGCCACGAAAACCTAGAATTTCTTCTAGATAGAACCCCTCCAGCTCGGAGTACTAGTACACATCGGTCTCGGGTCCAAAGAAAGTGCAAGAATCAACGAATTCGCTCGTCCCTTGTGGAAATACGTATTACCGTTTCCTGATAACAACGGGAACGAATTTGCCTGAATACGGACGACCCGGGTCCGAATTCAGTATCCGTAGACGGTTAGTTGAAGTGGTTACATTATCGGACCAGTTATCAGAGTCGTACCGGCGATACTTCTTGCCGATACGACCGGACAAGAGCACAGTGGAAGGCCAGGTGATGCAAAAGCATGAATTTGTGGAGCATAGGAGGCTTGCATTGGAGAGTGATTAGGAAGAGTGAGGAGCTGAGAGTATTTCTGGAGGTGAGGGGGAAGCTGCCACCGGTGAAAAGAACAGGTGTAGGGTCAAGGATGCTTGATGGGGCGGTGAAGCTGCCGAAGCAGTTGTTTGGGGTTGAGGCAGTTGGGGTAGTGTATTTGAATGAAGTGGCACAGCCTGCTAAGGGTGGGAGGGACTTGTTGAGGATATTCAAGGAGCTGGAGCTGTCAGTTACCTACGATTGGGGTGGGGCGAAGCCGTTGGTTGTTGAGGAAGACATGGAGTTTCTGGAGAAGAAGTTGATGGAGTTTGAGCAGCCACTTAGCAGTGTTTCTCAGCAGGTTTATGTTTACATAGTTGTAATTTATTCTAGTTTATGGGTACAGGTGATAAAAAAACATTCATCTTGAAGCCTCACAAACACTAGTGGGATATGTTAAAATATTTTACTTCGTTAGTTCATTTACATTTTTGATCTGGAGCAAAATTTCTGTAGTGAGAGCATCCACATGGATATAACTGTAGAAACAGTTTCTATTGTTTTTCTTCTTGAGATTGTCACCATGTTTAATTTTTACTTTCTACATTGGCTTTCAGGCTGAATCTCTAGTCAAATATCAGCAAGAAATGGGTGAAAGTATGGGTGAGCTAGGGTTGGCTTTTGTAAAAACTAACTAAATTTGAGACAGAAGAAGCCATACTTGAATCTCAGAAAACAGCTGACATGAGAAATGTGGCAACTACAGCTGTTAAATCAAGCACACCGTATAGAGAGTTGAATACACAAACTATAAAACATTTGGTAATTACAGGTTCTACTTTTGATTATTAAGTTTTACCTTGTATATGATCTAGAAGAGTAACTTCCTTAATGGAAATTGTGCTAGTCATCTCATGTATATTTGTGCCAGTCATGTTCAAACACTTTCATCAGAACTAGCTTCTTTAAACTCGCGGATTGAGAAGCTTGAAGTTGCTTCAGCCAAAGTATTTGGTGGAGATAAATCTAGGATGCGCAAAATAGAAGAGTTGAAGGAAGCGATCAGGGTTACTGAAAATGCTAAATTATGTGCAGATGGAGAGTATGAACGAATCAAGGTAACATTTTTCCTCCCTCATAGATCTACTTTCTCTAGGAATGTCTGACTCAGCTGTATTCTTGCAACCTTAGCTTTTATCCTCCTTTTGGAAATGGTTTTTCTATAATTTCTTTAATGTTCAATGCAAATTACGCCTCCTATATTCACCATATTTTGAAGATTTGTCTCATCACATACTTTCATTTCACGTATAAAATTTTGCCTAGGAGCAAAAATATTAAGACTATCTTGCAGCTACTGAATAAATTTAATTAGTTTTTTCTGGTACATAATTTAATTAGTTATTACCATAGACAAGTTATTTCATTATTTCCGCATGATTTTTATGTTGCCTACTATGTAAGTATGTGAACAGGCAAGTGTGGCCCCATTACATGGTTCACGTAAATTTGGCCTCTTCCCGTGTGATATTTATTTAAATACAGATTTGTAATCAGTTTCAAACTTGATTTTAAGATCTTCTGGCATCCGAAAGCTCTATTTTATTGTAAATCTAGAGTGAACCCCAACTTTTAGGAAATTCATTTCACACCTACAGTGAACTACTGTTAAAAGTGTTGTCTTATATTTCATTCTTGTTCTCGTTCTTATTCTTAATGCTATGTAAATCTGGACTTTTCTACCTTGTCCATAATTTCAAAGGTGGTTGAGATTCCTCCATTTATATGCTTTTCATTAAGTAGTTGATTTCTATCATTGATTGAATCTTAAAGGTGGAGCCATTTTGTCATGCTAGATAGTGCTTTCTTTATCGTGTTGCCAGTATAGATTTTAAATCTTAGGATCCTTAACTGTATGTTCATTTACTTATCTTTGTTTCAGTTCTATGTGATATGTCAAGGACTACCAAGTGAAGAACTCAAGATGTAATTTATATTCTTTACTTTAGTTTTAAGTTTATAAAACTGTTATCTTAAATGACAATGTTGAAATCTAAGATTTAATTGTCGAATGTTTGCAGGAAAATAATAGGAATGAGCTGGAAAGAATTGACAGAGACAAAACGACTTCATGAGCATGTTGCAGGGGTTTGTTGTCAATCAAGTAGCCTACATTTATCTTCCTTAGATTGTAAGCTTATATATCCAACGTGGCCATTGTGTTTCAGACCAGTAACGATTCTACATCTCACATCTTATAGGCAGGTTATGCAGAGACGATGGCAGCTGTGTGGGACAAGCTTACCGAAGAAACGACTAAATACTCACGAGACAGCAGCTAAAATCAACTCTGCTGTAAATTTTGCTTCCGACTTTTTGATGCTACTCGCTCGATTATTTGTTTCGTCGATTTGTTAGCTAACGGAGGCTAGAAACACCTTTTCAGTACATTCAACAAACTAACTAATCGGAGTTCTGTACAGGGATCTTGTTCTTTTGCCTCTCTTAACCATTCAGGATTTTGTTGGGGTAATACGTTGAAGATTTGCTTCTTGGTTTGGCCAGCTATACCAAACACCCATTATCTGCAGCCAGTGCAATGCCTTTTCTTCTATTATATTTTGTTAGACTTACGTCTGGTATACAACATAATAACAGGTATTAGACCCCGGTTTTGTTTAGGTCCTCTTTACTTTGAGTTACACTGGTGCCTTTTTTCCTTTACTGTATGCAAGTATAATCTTGTAAGTATTGTCGCAACTGTTTTCTTCCCAATTAGACGGCATAGAGGGATTAGTTCATGAGCAAATTAATCGCCTGGGGAAGAGCAGGGCCCCCTTCAACAGTGTTCCTTTACGAGCTGGTAATTGCATGATATATGTGGGTCGGAAGAATTACACACGAGCTGTAATCAGTTTAGATAATAATTCACTTTGTCCTCTGATGGAAGAGAAACGTGGAAAAACAAAAGAAAAACGGAGCAAAAAAAAATTTCGATATGAAATTAAGTGTTAATAGATAAAACACTTATGGATGTAAAACAGAGCAGTAATTACAGAGACGTGCAATCAAACGGACAAAAAAAATGAAAGAATACTGGACTAAAATCAGTAGCTAATCACTGGCTGAGGGAATGGTTCCATCATCCCCAGAACTGACTGATCTTTCTGGTCTAATCTCTTCTAGCTGCTGGAGCACTTGATGAGCTTCAGGTCGTGCTGATTGAGAAGGATCAACACAGTGCATAGCGAGCTTCAATGTGTTTAGCAATTCGTCGCCAATTGTTGAAGCATCTCTCATCAACTCCACATCGAAAACTTCATTCGTCCACTCCTCTTTGACAATGGAGGCAACCCACTGAGGTAAATCTACGCCATTCATAGCCTCACCGGGTGACTTCCCAGTTAGGATTTCCAACAAGATGACACCAAGGCTGTATACATCAGTTTTTGTGTTGGCTTTCTTAAGCTTTGAGAGCTCAGGTGCTCGGTAGCCTAATGCTCCAGCAGTGGCAATTACGTTAGAACTAGCAGTAGTTGTCATTAATCGAGAAAGGCCAAAATCGGCGATTCTAGCATTTGTATTCTCATCAAGCAGGACATTGCTGGATGTAAGATTCCCATGTATGATGTTCTCATGGGAGTGAAGGTAGAACAACCCACGAGCGATGCCCTGTGCTATTTTCATCCTTGTTGGCCAATTTATTGCTGTTTCTGGCCCCCGAGCTGCAGCAAAATGAAGAGCACTTATATTAACAAAATAAACTTGCATCAATAAAATGAATCATAATCATAGCAAATTTTCCTGTATGAAACTACTTAGACTTACCATGTAGGAAAGTGGCAAGGCTCCCTTTAGGCATGTAATCAAAAACCAGAAGCTTTTCCCCCTTTGGTCCGAAATAATATGCTCTCAGTGCCAAAAGATTTGGGTGCCGAATTTTCCCTAGAAAACTAGCCTCGGATTCAAATTCTCTCTGACCTTTAGTAATCTTTTCCCTCAATCGTTTTACTGCAACTTGACTTCCATCCTCCAATGTGGCCTTGTAGACCGTTCCATAGGTGCTCTTTCCCATTATCTCTGCTGTTGCACACAAAAGATCATCAGCAGTAAAAACCATTGGACCATCAAAGTGTACTAGCTTCCCCCCAGCGTCTCCGCCGGCTTCAACTTCACCGGCAACAGGAGGAATCCCTTTTTCTGCCCCGGAAGCGTCAGCTCTTCTCGTAGTCCCACCTTCTTCTGCCTTTGATGCTGCTCTTTTTCTGATCAAGCAGAAAAGCAGGATGCAACAAAGTATTACCAAGACAATGAGGAGAGCTCCAGCTGCTATGAGAATTTTATCTTTAGTACTTAGTTTCCTATGATGGTGGTGCTTTGATTCTTCAAAAGATGGAGAAGGGACTCCTTCAAATGGTGCTTGAGAAGGACATGAGGTTGAAGGACTGTACCCACATAACTGTATGTTACCAACAAATGAGCTTGAGTTAAATTTCTGAGCAAGTAGAGTGGGAACAGGGCCAGAGAGGTTATTGTAAGTAACATTAAAGAAATTAAGGCTATGTAAATTGTCAAAGGAGACTGGAATTTCTCCGCTGAGATTATTCAGTGACAAGTCGAGCCGTGTAAGCGTGGAAATATTTCCTATACTTGCAGGAATTTGTCCACTAAATTGATTTCTGCTCAAACTAAGAGCAGAAAGGTAATGTAATCTGCCCAGAGCTTCTGGGATTTGGTTGTCAAGTTGGTTGTTCTCGACATTTAACAGAGTGAGTGAGGATAAATTAGAGAGTGTGGGAGGCAAGCTTCCATTCAAGGCATTATTAGAAAAATCTAATGTTTTAACCCTAGGAAGGCTCCCAATTTCATTTGGTATAGCTCCACTAAACTGGTTATGACTGAGAGAAAGATCTTGGAGTTCACTCAAGCTGCCCAAAGAAGCAGGAATGCTTCCAGAGAAGAAGTTGTGATCTAGGATCAAATTTTGTAGCCGAAAGAAGCCATTTTTGAGACTACTGCCCCAGGAGTTTGGGATAGAACCAGAGAGATTATTGTGTTGAAGAGAAAGGAAAGATAGAGAAGCTGAGCGAGTGAGACTACGTGGTATTAGACCAGAGAAGGAATTGAAGCTCAAATTAAGCCAATAAAGCTTTGTAGAATTCGCTAGGGTATCAGGGATTCTCCCAGTGAGTAAATTGTTACTGAGGTCTAAAGACTGAAGCAAAGGGCAGGAACCTAATGAAGGAGGGACGAACCCTGTTAGTCGATTGTTGAAGAGTTGAACTCCTCGGAGATTAGGAAGAAGCCCCAGTGCTGAAGGGACTGAACCACCGATTTGGTTATCGTGAAGACTAAGCTTTCGAAGCCCTTGAAGTTGGCCAATCCTCTCAGTGATATGGCCCCCCAACCCCTTCCATGGAAGCTGGATTACAATAACCTGTCCCTGAGCGCACTTAATGCCAGCCCAACCTCCGGAGCAAGCTTCATAGCCGCTGTCATTCCAACTTCTCAAGAAGCCTTTGGGATCAACCAACTCTTGCTTGAATGCTTGAAGTGCTAGGAAGTTTGATTCTGTCACAACCACCCCATCCCAACGCTCGCCTTCACCCAAAACTGGCTTGACCCAAATGGGTAGCAGAATGAACCACAAACAGGGGACCCAGAGGAAGCAATCGAGAAACAACCCAAAAAAGCGAGATGGATTATGGGCTTTAGACTGAGTCTTCCATTTTTCTTTCTTTTTATCTGAAATGTGGTGCCAACCTGCTGCATTTCTCATCCCAAATTGCAGAAAAACTAATTGCAGAATCAGGATATAAGAGAAAAGGCCCAAGTTGAAAATGATAGGAAATTTGAGGGAAAACGACTACTTGGTTTTGCCTTCTCTCTTTCTATTGTAAGAGAAGACTGATAGAAATGAAACAGGATTCTGAATAGTCGGAGGAGGATTTTGTATTGAGGAGTGGAGTAAGGGGTTTTCTGAGAATGTGCACGTGATGATCATAGGTTGTGTGAGTGTGCCTGCGCGTAGAGATCGTGAGACGGGAATCTTGTAATGGCAATGGAGACAATGTCAGGTGGGGGCAATGAGATTCAGAGGCTCTCCCCTTCTTACAAAAACCAACGGCTAGTTTTCCTTGTCCCATGCATTATTTTTTTCTCCCCTTTGCAAGGGGTTATGGGGTTCGACCACTGTTGTTTTATTGCCCATCCGCAGCCTAAAGCCCCAACGGCTATTTCTTCTTACTGTGTAGGTCCCGTCTCAGCATCCATCTCAAATATGCTTGCTTCTCAGTCCCAGACCACAAACTTACAAAATGCACTGAAATGACCAAGTTGCCATTGACACTCATATAAGGTGCATATGTACAAATAACATATTTCTCGGTCATAACCTTGGAAAAAATGGTCTGTTTTCAGCATTAAAGGATGAACTCGGTTCGGGAAAATTCCAATTTCCAAGCAAGGTATCACATTTCCTATCATAGCGGTCCTGCAATCTGTAAATCGTTTCGTCATGTTAAAGGAACCACTCGGTATTGGTCCAGTACACGTTTGCATTAAAGCCATAGCCCATACAGCCTTTGACACCCACCCGGTCTCGTCGTTTTCTGCTTTCAAATAGAAATGGAAAGAAAGCTGATAATTTATGACGCGAAGGGTGTCCAATGGATCATTTTCTTTTTGCGTTTGTAAATAATCTTGGCCTTGGCATTGGGTTGTCTTTGGTCATTCAATGCATGTGATACCAAATTAGTGATCAGTTTCTAGATTAGGAGGAGAACCCTGAATACCAAGTTGAAGGCTAGACAGATTATAAGTTTTTATTTGGCTCCTAAATACTTAGTAATAACGTAATGAAAGGGAAACCCTTCAGAGTATTTGTCAAATGAAAAAAAAAAATCAATAAATGTGTTCAATGGAAATGGATCCTTATCTTTCTTTTATTTTTACTTTAATAACTTTTTTAATTTCTCTACTTCTTTTTTTTTAAGTTTTAAATTTATCTACTTTTTGGTGTACACCTTAAGAAATTCGATACAAGTTCAGTTTAAATGATTATATAACAAGTGAGTTAATTCAGCTGAATAAGAACGAATCCTGACTTTAATGATTTATCAACGATGAAAACAAAACAATTTAATGTTCGCGTCTCTTATTATTATTTCTGTGCAGCTCTCAGCTCGCTTAGAAGCAAGGAAGATGATTGCAGAGCGGAGAAGAGAGATGACCTAGGCACGGAAGATGCAAGCCGGGAGACCATTGCCGCTATCTCCAAGAGACCATACTTTTCCACCTCCTCCATCAGGCCCCTGCTGTGAGCCCCTTGATCGAAAAACGTTTCCTCCCTTTCTCCTTTTCAGAGTCTTTGCTCCCTCAAACGATCATACCTTCAACTAGAGCTGTCATCTGATAACGAAATTCGGTGCCAACTCTGCTTACGCCGTCGTCGTGGTGGGAAATGTTCAGGGCCAATTGCACAATCTTTTGCTCCTTACTTGAGATTATGGGATTCCCACTCAAAATATATCTTTCTTTTTTAAGGGTAAAATACATTGAACTTTCTCAAGGTATTTATAGCAAGAACTGTATTATCCCAAGCTTTACAACTGTGACGTAATTTAATTGGATGAAAGCCTTAGTGCTAAAAGGAAAATGATTTGTTTTTTAAAATTCAGCCACGTGGCTGAATTGTAAGGCAAAATCACATTGATGTATCATTTTCCTATTAGCGATGGCCATATAGAACCATCAACTTAGACTAACAATTTTTCTCACCTGCTCCGATTATCGCACCAACTCTCATGGATTACTTGATGACTTCCACGCATTCCAGCACCAAATACAAGAAAGCCAAGGAAGGAAATAGAGATATCCGGATGGTGAATACACAAATATCTATTCCTAAATTTAGCCATCGAGTTAGTATTTGCTGGATCCTTCTTACCTACTATTTTCTATAACCAAACTCTAATACTAATTGGCATTGACATTCTAATTAAGTTCACATATACCAGCAGTTCATACTAGTCTAGAAGACAAAACATACAAATAGCCAGGATATGTTTAAATCTGAATGCAATACACCCAATCAGTCGAATGCAGAATCTTTACCTACATTGATCTATCCACCCCCTCAACAAAAGACATAAATACTTCTTCAACGATAGTAGAATTTATCTTTCGAAAGGCTTTATAAATACCAAAAGCCTGATGCACAAAATCAATAAAGAACCGGCAACTTAAAATAAAAAGTCAAAAGACAAAACCTAACCTCCAAAACCATCCCCATATATATTCTTACTTCTAAGTTTCTTGCTAAACTGAACAACAGCAAACTAACGAAATGTTGCACCGAGACAGGTACGAACCTGACATCTGAGACAGTACAAACTACGGTACAATCTCAGCAAATTGTAAACCTAGCAGCTTTCTCGGCAATTTAAATCAGCCACACCACAAATTGAAACAGCCGCCGCAAGAGGAGACACAAAACCAGTAGCAGGAGCTTTGAAGTAGACCCAAAGCAGCTTCGAAGTAAAACCCAAAACAGCAGCAGCAGTAGCTTCCGTCCTTCAAGTGCTACTCCCGCTTCTGAAGAAGCATCAGAGAGAAGCTTCCAACCGGCATGTGCTGCCGTCCGGAATGCGTCCTCATCTCTGATACCAGCAATACCAGGAGGAAGACGGCCATTTTAGCGTTTTGGTCCAACCTCCATATTACTCGATCGATAATTTTGAATACAACGCAGAAAGGCAACCAATAAAGGACAATTTTAAGTTCTAACCTCTATAGACAATCAAACAGAGAGTCCAAACAGCCCCGAAGAAAGATCTCTTGTAACATACCATATTGCCATTGATCTGAGTGGTTATCGGAAAAGAAATACACCCAAAATACATCATAGACATAAAAGTAAGGAACGGAGAACTATTTTTGTTAACATCAAAGAAAGTCCAAAATAAATATCCAACCAAAACTAGCCATCTACAACCCCGCCGATTAATATATGAATAGCTATCAAATGCACCAAACTCATCCAGCCATTGAAACAATTTCCTTAGTTCTAACAAAGCTAAAATAGACTTACTAGTTTCAAAGTATTTCATCCAAGAAAATCAAAGTTTCTTCCCACATGAAAGATCTGCTATTATAATTGAAGATATAAAAAAATTTATCAACAATTAAAACAATGAAAACAAAACACTCATCATAGAAAATTTGCTATTCTAACCTAGCAGGTGATCACATAAATACAGTCAGACAATAGGACTTCGCTTCCACCCCTTCTCCTCTGTACAAGGGATGAAAGCAGATAGAGACAAAAGGATGAATCAATCAAACAAATCTCCCCTAGTAGGTGATCACATGAATCATCATAAATGAATGCAAACAGAGCAAAGGTGACAACAAAATTGGAGTCTATACTATGTTAATTGAGAACATATTGATGAAGTAAAAAATTATATCTCAAACCGAAATCTTGCCCTTCTACAAATTAATAAGAGATAACAAAACCCTTACAAATTTGCTTTGGGTCTGAAAAGATGAAAGAATCTCCTTCTACTATTAAATTAACAAGTTTAATTCAGCAAACTACAAGATGATTGACCAAACCAACCTCATCACGTTGAAACCCCGTTTACACACGTGGGACTGCCGGAGCGGTGGCCGCAGCTGCAGAAGAGGCAGCGCCTCCAAGGAAAGACAGGAAACCAGTATTGCTTGGCTCTTGATCATCGAGAAACAAGTCCTCAGGAACCCTAAATGCACCGTGCGCGCACACGATCGCCAAACCAACCATCAAGGCAGATATCATCAGCGATCCAATGTTGGTGAGGAAGACAACGACAACCGTCCACACCACCAGAATACCCAAAATTTCGCGATCAGAGAACGTACGGCCAAAAAGGACGAGGGGCTGATCCGACGGACGGAAGAGGTACAATAAGGCCCAGGAAGCAATTAGGCCGAAGAGAACGATCAGTGAGAAAGGGTTGGAGATGAGAGAGACGGCTAACACGAGGGCAATTAGGGTTAGGTAGTTGACACGGAAGTAGGAGAAGTTCTTACGGATCCGGGAATATGCTTCCGTGAGTGAATCCGGCCGGGAGAAGTTGGTCCGGTCGATGAGTTCCGACCAAGGGCGGCGCTGGGAGAAGCTGTAGCCGAGGATGGAGTTAAAGCGAGAGATGAAAGCGCGAACGGCCGGTGTGGCAATCGGTGGCTGAGATTGGGAACCGGCAGCGCCACTGTTAGCCTGGGGGCTCGAGATCGGGAGCGTTGGTGGAGCAGACATGGGGGCGCGTGGATCTCCGACTGCCGCGTGAAATTAACGTGACTGACTACAGTAAGGAACACAGAGGGCAACGGAAACGATTGGCTTGGGACCGAGAAAAAAGAGCGCTGCTAAGAGCAATTGGGCGATTGGAAAAAGTCCCCTCGGCCCTAGACGGCAAATATCTATTTAAAGTAAACACGTCTATTGTGGATATATGTTGCAGCAATTATGTCTCAATTTCAGACGTGAGAACAGCAGAATTTACCTTTTTATGATATATCTTTTTTTCATCAATATATCTTCTTTTTTATTTTTTTATTTAATTATATTTTTTATAAAAATAAATAACATAATTAATTTTTCTTTTAAAAATAAATTATTAGCATAAACCCAACCCCAAACTCAATTGATTGGAGTCAAAACTCTAACTATGACTCATTATCTTATATATCACTTAAGAATTAATTATATATTTTTATTAAATTTAATCGCATAAAATACACATTAAATCCACAATACTCAATTGATGTTGCATAAAATTAGTAAAGTTTGAGTCAAGATTTTGATTCTTAAATTTTTTATTGAAATCTGACCGCATACATCTTTAAATTTTAATATTAAAAAAATATTATGTTATTAAAAAAATTTATAAATATATTACAAAATTTAATAAATGATATTTAATTTATTAAATTTAATAATTTAAAATTTTTTGATTATAAAATTTAATAATTTAAATTTTAAAAATTTAAATTTATAAGGATAGAACAATGTTGAAGGTTGATTTCATTGATGTTACTTTGAAGACTGCGGCATGAAACAACAGCCAAGCATAGTCAACTACTACGCATAGTCAACCAGCCTTCGAAAAGTATTTTCATGCCCATCCTGAATGCTGATATAACCCGTATTGAAAAAAATTGGATCTGACCATTGCGTTGGGTTGTAGCATTTCTAAATCCTAATTAAATATAGGAATCTTACACTTTGTGCAGTTGTGGAGGGTTCAAATTCTTGCAATACATTACATTCAAGAAAGGACATGCTAAAGTCTATGTTGAGAGAATGGCGACTTCAACTTGCGGTAAGAGCTCAAAAGAACTCGACTTGCTTTGAAGGAGCACTATAAAATTGAAGAGAGGAGGTAATGATTTTGTAGGTGGTAGTTCTAGGATAGCACGACAAGCGATATGGATGGATGAAGTAGTCACCAAGGAAGTAACAGAACGCCCACTGTCATTTCGAGACATTTTGCTCAAGCATAATGGGGAAGTGCAACAGAACAACTGTGAGGATTTAGACGAGGAAGAAGTAGAGATGGAGGGTACAGGAGATGAACTGGGTGATGGAATTACGATTATGGAAGATGAGAACGGATGTGGGCAAGTCTTTTTGTAAAAGAAGGAAATGTGAGACTGTACAAGCCATGGAAACACACGCTTATAGTTAAACTACTAGGGAAGAAGGTAAGCTTCTCTTATATGTCAAATAAACAATCAAGGCTCTGGAGTAAGAAGGGGGTGGTCTCTGTGACGGATATTGGCAATGATTATTACTATGTCAGCTTTAAGAATACAGAGGAAATATCCTTTGCACTAAAGGGAGGTCCATGGATCCTTTTGGATCATTACTTGGTGGTGTAGCAATGGAAGCCGGAATTTGATCCTTTTGCAGCGAATATCAATAGGATTGCAGCTTAGGTTCGATTGCTGGAATTACCGATTGAATATTGTAAAGCAACTTTATTGAGGAAAATTGGTAATTGGATTGGGACGGTTTTAAAAGTTGATTATAACACTGCTTCTCTCAATCAGGGTCGATATGCGTGTATTCATGTAGAATTGGATTTAGAGAAACCTTTGAAATCGGCATATAAAATTGAAGGAAAGGAGAAGAAGATTGAATATATGGTGCAAGACGGAGTATACGGTTCATGGATAATGGCCCAAAAACAGAATCAAGGGAGAAGGAAGACCAGAGAAGGCCAAGGCAGTGGCATGTTCAATCAACAATTAATGGCTCTAACTACAACAAGAGCAAATTCCTCTTTGATGTAACTCCAGATTTGGAGTTTTGCAGGAAATGCAGGCAGATGAACCCGATATGGAGGACAGCACTATTAATGAAGATATTATGGTGGATCATAATCAGGGGGACAAATTGATTGTGCAGACCTCAAAAGAACAGAAGATTAATAAAGATCAGTAGTGGAATAATTACTCTAGTTCAGGGAAGACTCAAGCTCGTCCAATTTATGGGATGGCATGGAAATTTGTGGAAAAAAATCAGCTATATAAACAAATGGAACCAATTAATAATGAACTTATTGTTGGGAAGGTGAGAGGGGAATATACACGTGGGCAAACTCGAGAATTCCATGAAAAAGGCGGCTGGGAGAAAGGCTTACAAAGCTAATGAGGAGCTGTAAATTGGGACTTAAATTAGTAGGCCCATTACAAGTGGCGAAAGTAATGACACTCTAAATTATCAAGAGGTAAAGGCCCAACAGTTAAATCATCCAAAGAAACCTCCTATTGGACAAGAGAACCTTATGGGCCAATTGGTAATGATCCGGGCATGCTAGAAATAGACATAGGCCATGGAGAAGCTGAGTTCATGGAAACTCAAACATTACAAGGAAATATGGGCAGGTCTACCTGCTCTCCATGCAACATGCCATGATGTGTATGTTTTGAAATTATGGAGAGGCAGTGAAAATAAGCCTTCGAAATACTCTCACATTTCTTGGGAGAAAACATTCAATGGAAATTGTAACTCTTTTTGAGCCGCAAGTAAGTGGATCTCGTGTGAAAAAGGTCATGCTTGGCTTTGGTTTTGATTCTCATATAATGCAAGAAGTCGAGGGATAGTCAAGGGGAATTTGGATACTGTGGAATAAAACCAATCTGTCTGTTACTCTCCTGGAACGAAACACTCGGTTTATTCATATGCTTGTGGAATTTCCAAACATGCCAACTTTTGGTCTCACTACTGTATATGCCAAACCCACCTAGGAATGCAAGGACAGAAATGTGGGAACAGATCATCAAAATAAGTCGCGCTTGGAGGGGTCCTTACTTGGTAGCAGGTGATTTTAATGATATAGCTTCAGCCTGGGAAAAGAAGGGTGAAACACCTGTGGATATGTCTTAATGGCATAAATTTGCTTCATTTTTAAACACCTGTCAACTTGTCGATCTTGCAGCAAATGGTCCATTTTTCACATGGCAAGGACCTAAATTTGCCCACTTATATCAAGTCTTCAAACGCCTAGATTAGGCCTGTGCAAATTCTGACTGGAGGATAGCATTTGAGGAGGCAACTATGCATGTCCTTCCAAGAGTTCATTCAGATCATAATCTGATATTGGTGTAGTTAAGACCTAATAGAAGAGGAGAGTGGCTAGAGCATCCTTTAAGATTCCTTACGGCATGGCAATTTCATGAAAATTTCAAGGAATTCGCAAGGGGCCACGTCAACAAGAGGGAAAGATAGTGGTTTGAAATGGTTGATTCCCCAACTTTAGCATTGGAATAAAGCAGTCTTCAAGAATATACTTCAGAGGAAGAATAAGCTTTTAGCTCAATTAAGGGGAATTCAAATTCATTTGGAGAGATTCTTTAATTCATTTCTTATAAAGCTGGAAAAGAAACTTAGAAGAGAACTAGAACAAACCCTTGAACAAGAAGAAGTGTTGTAGCTTCAAAACTCTATAGCAGTGTGGATTGCAGAAGGGGATCGAAACACGCGCTACTATCACATGAAAAGTATTATACAAAGAAAGAACAATCAAATTGTTGCTCTTCAAAATGAGCAAGGTGCATGGATTAATAAGGCTGATGAATTACAGAAATTGATAGTTCAATTCTTTAAAAATATTTTTTCGGAGGAGAAAAGAGTCAGACAATGGATTCAAACTACTCATAGGTGGCAAGTCAATGAGAGAGACTAGTCCGAAGCTCTGAGTCCAACTATAACTGATGAGGAGATTCGCCAAGTGATCTTCATTATAGGTGTCTTTAAAGCACCAGAAGAGGATGGATCTCCGACGTTTATTTACCAGCACAATTGGGAAATGGTGAGAGATCAAGTATGTGATGTTATCAAAAAATATTGTGCAACCTTTCCTCTTTGGAGCATAATAATGGTATGCTGATTATTCTCATTCCTCAAATTCCTCAACCTTACTTAGTGTCTCAATTTCGCCCTATTTCTTTATGTACTGTTGTGCTCAAGTATACGTAAAATAATAGTGGAACAGTTGAAATCGCATTTGAGCAGATTAATTTCTCCTTATTAAGTTAGTTTTATACCTCGGAGACACATACAAGACAACATAATTATTGCCCAAGAATTAATTCATTTTATGCAAAGAATGTGTGGCAGAAGGGTCTTTATGGCTATTAAAGTTGACCTTCAAAAGCCTATGACAGGTTTAATTAGAATTTTGTGAAATCTGTGTTAGAAGAGATTAGGCTGCATGATTGGCTTATTAATATAATAAGGAGCATTATCACTACCACTTGAGTAAATGTTTTAGGGAATAGGTCGAAAACAGAGGAATTTAAACTTGAGAAAGGAACTAGATAAGGAGACCCGTTATCTCCGTGCATGTTTTTTCTCTATATGGAGAAATTAACTCATGATATTAGGCAGTGTTGAGGAAGGTAGATGGAAGCTGATTATTGCATGTCAGAATGGCCCAAAATTTTCTCATTTAATGTCTGCTGATGATATTTTATTGTTTGCAAAAGCTGGAGCTACTCCGATGGAGTACATTCTTGATTGCCTATTGAACTTTTGTGAAATATCCGGCTTGAAAGTTGGTCAACATAAGACTAGTATTTTCTTTTCTATAAATACAAATGAAGAGGTAATCGATGCGGTGGTGACCAACAGTGGATTTAAAAGAGTCCATAGTGTAAGTAAGTACCTGGGTCTCTCATGCAACATGGAAGGGTTACCAAGTCTTTTTATCCTGAAGTGTTAGATATGGTACATGCTTGCCTTAATGGATGGAAAACTCAATGTTTATCATTTGTAAGTAGAGTTGTGTTAGCTCAATCAGTTATCTCTTCCATTCCTTTATGCCATATGCAGAATAATAAACTCCCTTTAGGAGTTTGTTAGGAAATTGAGAAAATTCAGCATAATTTTATAAGGGTGATACAGCTAAAAGAAGACAGTCCCATTTAATTAGTTGGTATAAGATATGTTGACCCATGAAACTTGGGGGGCTTGGTATTCAGCAGCTCCATTTAGTTAATGATGCCTTTATTATAAAGTTATTTTGGCAATTTTTACACCAAGATGATGATTTGTGGATTAAGGTTATGAAGGCTAAATATGGCGCGAGATGTGAAGGAGAGCGAGGAGTGGTTGCTAATCATATGATTGGAGACTCTTGAAAGCAATGAGCATAATGTGGCCCAAACTTCAGTAGCATTTAAGGAAAAAGATTGGGGATGGAACTAATACAAAGTTTTGGCTTGACATTTGGTTGCCAAATAATCAATCTCTTTTAATGGGAACTAAGCAGCCAATCCCTCAAGAGGAAGTTCATAAATGTATAGTGCAGTATGTGGATCAAAATGGCGGATGGAATTTATCTAATTTATAGCCTTATTTACATAAGAATGATCTAATGGTGCTTAAGGCTATTCTACCTCCTACTCCAACTGATTGTAACGATAAGACCTTATGGATGGGGAATTCAGGCAAATGTACGGTTAGAGAAGCATACAATGCTTTTAGGGGAATTCCAAAGCCAAATTCATACTTCAATCTGAGAAAACATACTCGCATAAAGACTTTTATATGGAAAGTGGTGCATGGTAAATTATCAACCAAGAAAAATATTAGCTCCTGAGGGAGCAGTTCCCCTCTTTGTCCAATATGTCACAAGGAGAATGAAACCTTGCTTAATTGCCGAAGGGATTGTGAGGAGACGAAACAATTTTGGCTCCCTTTATTACCGTGACAGGTCCAATCGTGGATCTTTTCCACTGATTTGGTGGCCTGGTGTAGTTATAATATTATGGCAGTTATTGATTCACAAGTTAACCAAGAGTGGCTTGGAACCTTCACGGTCACTTGTTAGATGCTATTCCTTTTGGGGAACAAAAAGGCCCATGAGGAGGACTTCCAAAGGCTGCATCAACCTCATGCTTGCATCAGACAATGTTTAAATAACATTAAGGAGGCAAATGATTCTCAGACCTCCATTCTGGTGCGATGGTGGCCTCCTCCTGATCATTGGGTTATACTGAATGTTGATGCTACAATAAGGGTGCAGATTGCATTGCGGGTTGTGGAGGTTTACTTAGAGATTCCCAAGGTCAACGGTTAGGTGGCTTTGGTTACACCATTGATATTGCATCTACGTTGGTTGTAGAGCAGTGGACCATTCTTAAGGATCTCCAATTTGCATGGGAAAAAGGATTTCGGAGGGTGGTAGTAGAATCTAATTCTGAAAGTGTGCTGAACATGGTGCAATCCTCAGACAGCAATGGCATGGTCTCTCACTTAGTTTCTCACATAAAATCATGGATAACAAAGATTGGAATCTTTCCTTCTCGCATATGTATCGGGATGGAAATAAAAGTGCTGACTAGTTCGCGGGTTGGGCAGGTCTCAAGCAGAGAATTCAGGCTAATAGGGGTTTCCAGACCCCAAAGTATTGATGTTGTGTAGTTGCTTCTTATTTTGTTTGGGCCTTTGGTCCCTTACTTCTACCAAAAAAATTTGATATAGGAAAATTTAATTTTTATTAAATTTTTATATTATACATTTATAAAATTTATTGTAATATGTTAATTTATTGAATTTCATATTTTAGTTTGTAAATTTAAAATTTTAATAATTTAAATTTTTAAATAAATATTTAATAAAATTTTATTTATAAAAATAATAAGATTATTAAATATTAAAATTTTTATAATTATATTAGACTATTTTTTAATTTAATTAAATTTATTAATAATTTTATTTTTTATAAATAAATATTTATTTCATCTAAAATTAAATGAAAAATAAATATTATAATTAATCTCTTTAAAATGTGAAGGACTAAATTCATATTAAAGAAGTGAATTATGTTATGAAAGTTGTAAAATTGAGTAATGGAAAATTATGTTTCTTTTATTATTTTATTTAATTATGCTGATACCAGAGTAATTTTTTAACCAAAAATTTGATTTTATGGAAGTATTTTTTTTTATGCACAATAATTATTATTTTAGAATATTTATTTTAGTCTTTTTTAATTATTATTTTTTAAGAACTAAAGTAACATTAAATTTTTATTAATTTTATCCTTAATAAAAATATTATTTTTATTAAATATTTAATTAATTAATTTTTTTATAAAAATAATTTTAAAAAATAAAATAATATTTTATTATATTATTAACCAGGAAGAGTATATGTTACATCATTGATAATAAATTCAATAAACAATAGCTTACCCATTTCCGTTATTACGTCCAAGTGAGCCTCGCCACGCAGCCTAGTTAGCCACCTATAATTTGCCCACCTCATTAGTCTTAGCGTATACAAAATCCATTTGACCGAAGTCTCTGTAAGATAATGGCCGACAACTGCCAACCTAATTTGTTTGAGTTTATTTTTAGTTTTACTATTTTAAAAGTTTATTTTTAGTTTTACTATTTTTTTAAATAATAATTTAATCTTTAAATTTTTAAACTAAATAATTTAATTTTTTTATAATTATAATTAAAATAATTTAATCTTTTATCTAATAATTTCTTTTTAAGTATTATGTGACTCATCAACACTAACCTCATTTTTATTTTTTTATTATAATATAACATAATTATTATATAAATTTATCTCCTAAATAAAAAATTATTTAAAATATATAAAATTAAAATTTAAAACTTGATAAAAAGAAAAATAACTTCATTCTAAAGAAAAAGTATTAAAATTTTTAATGTAAAAATAAAATTTAAGTTATTATTGACAAGTCATGTTATGTTAAAAAGAAAAAATTTAATAAGTAAAAAATTAAATTATTTTAATAATATTTATGAATGAACTAAATTACTTTAATTATATTTATATAAAAATTAAATTATTTAACTTAAAATTTTAAAAATTAAATTACTTTTTTAAAAAAATAAAATGACCTAAACATCCTTTAACCATATTCGCTCTATTCTTGCACTTTTTAATTTTTTATTTTTTATTTTATAAAATTTAAATAATTAAATTTATTAAACTTCAAATATCAATTTGTAAAATTGATTAATCCAACAATTCCTTCCTTAATATAAACTTTTTATTCTCATACTTAATATAAGAACCATTAATTTATATAACTCAATTAATCTAATAACGTTCTCTAACAATTTGTTTCCATATATATATATATATATATGTATATAAAGAACTTTTCCTTAATGTCTAAAATTTTTATTACTTCTAAGTAAAATCTTATTCACATCTTGGGTTTATTAATAAAATGCGTGGAGGATTTGGTGGCAGACCGGAGGTTGAGGCATCAATTAATGAGCATGCATAGGTTGCTTTCTAGCATTGGATGGAATAGTATTCGACGATATGCATAAAAGCGTCTAAGCCGTCTTAACGTTGGGGTGAGTGGCTTAAAGTGGCTAGTTCAGACTTTCGGTCTATATCAACACAGAGGTAATTAAATAAGAGCAATGATATTTTTATAATTATTTAATTTTTATATAAATATATTATGTGTTGAATCATTTATTCTTATTTTATATTTTATCATTTTTCTCTTTTATTTTAAATAAAATTGTATATACATAGATTGTAAATATAAAAATATTATTTTTATTTAATAATTATGCGTGTACATGCATAGGCTAATTTTGTCAAGGTATCTTTAAAGTGGGAATGGTGCACAAGCATCTATGATTCTCCAATATCCAATCTTGTTTCTTTTATTTCTCAAATAAGGGATAAGAATTTTAGGGTGGAGAATAGCAACTATAAGATTCTCGTGACTTTCAATTCCATATATTCCTTTTCAAAACGTATATAGTTTCTCTTTTGACCGGGAAGATTTATTATTCAAACAATTTTATTACTTTTATCAACAAAAAAAAATTAATAATAATATATGTACATAGAAATTTTATACACAAATTATATACACTTTCACTTTTTTACTCTTCATTTCTCTCTCTTTTCAAAAATTTGTCTCGCAATATGAGAGGAACTTACGTTCTCTCACATACCTGTATTATTTTCCTAATATCAACAACTCTAATAAAAGATAATCCTTTAAATTTAATTACCCGAATTGTACTTTATCTATTTTAATTAACTGTAATGTCAGTAACTTTCTTTGGTATTTTTTTTATCACCTTAGAGTATAAAATATACACTTAAAAATGGAAAATTATTTATATTGTTATTTACTTTTAAATCTCCAAACTTCAATTCCCCCAAAAATAATAACTCCAAACTTCAACCATATGCCCAGCTAGTTTAAACTCATACTTTTCTTAGTTATGTTTTATATATCAATGTTTTTTGTTAGTCTCATATTGTCTCAATTTTTGTTTTAATAGAAAGAATGAAAGTAATTAGGCTATAACATTACTTTCAACGAGGAATGTTAGGTCTCACTCACTATCATATATCATCCCACAACAATTCATTTACACGGATTTAACAATGGGACAAAAAATTTTCAACTTTTATTTTCAAAGCAAAAAGAGAAACGTTTTATTTTTTAAGTAGTCATATATATCCCATTTCAGATAATCATTAATTACATTTGGCAAGTTTGGCTGGGTATTGCTGACGATGATTAGGCCATGCAGATAGACTTTTTACATGTGATGGAATGACGGACCAGTTGTTTGCTTGTACAATGAACCATCTTGCTTCTTCTAAGTGCTAATCGCATATTTCACTTTTGACTTTTCGTCACCCACCCGAATCTTTGCTTTGCTGCCATTAAATGGAAGAGCTGTGAAGCCCAGCTTGATTTCACCGCGAAATTGAAGAGAATAATCCAGCTTAGTTAGTTTGCTTCCATGGCTTCTTGTAGCTTTCCTGATATATTTTGCTGGATTGAGAACCTTGCACCAATCTCACAATGGAGAACAGGTTCCATGTCCATTTGCATATGTTCCTCGAGCTATTCTTCCCAGCCATCACTTAATGTGGTAATATCCAAAACTCAGTCCTCAAAACTCTCTTTTGCCATTATTGCAGATTTTAATATGCCTGTCTCTCTTTGGACCTCAAAACCATTCAAGCCCAGCTCCAAATCCGTCAAGCTAATTGATGAAGAAACCATTTCCAATGTCCTTGTCAATCTTATTGAAGACATCCTTCATTATGGCTCTAACAAGAATAGCCCCTTTATCAAAATCCCAAAGCTTGATTCTATTCCCCACTTTCCAGACATTTTCAATCTAGCATTTCTCACTATCTTGTTCCTAGTTTGCATATATGAAGTCCCTGCAGAACTTCGCTCTGGATGCCTTAGTACCATCAAGAATCATTTGACAAATTGTCAATCAAGGCAAGCATCAAAGCTGCTGATGAAGCTCTTGGGGTCAAACTTGGAAGAGCAGTGGATGCGCTCATTGAACTTGGCAATTACAAATTGGATTGTGGAGGTCCAAGCAGCACATAACAATACCTTTAGGACACCATCCCCTCTATTCTCTTACTCTTTTTCAACATTGGGGTTATGGAAAGTTCAATTGTATTGCCCTGTCATAACTATGGATGTTGAGAACTCAAACAACCATCCAGCTGATGAGAGACTTCAATTCTCTCTCAAATATCACCAACTTGAAGGTGTTCTTCAGTTCAATTACAAAGTCATAATCAAAGAGAAGTGGGTTAACATCATGGTGGACATTGACAACATAAGGTAAGATTATTATCAATTAAAGAGAGGATCTGTACTATACGGTTATTCATTCAAGGCGCTTTAGTTTCCTTTGTCCCTCTTTTTATAAAAGGAGATATCTACCAAGTTTAAAATACTACAGAATATAAAATGAGTTGTTAATTTGATTTTGTTGGTTCAGTAAATTTGTTGGTATAAATTTTTTAAGTAAGTATTTAATAAGATTTGGTTTGTGAGAGTAGCATAACTGCTTCTTTTTTACCTTAAGCTAACATACTTTGCCGACAGGTGTGATGTTGTGAAACTGGTGAATGACAACCTTTTGAGAGAAAGAGGAGCAGGAGCTGCTGAAAAGCATTTCCCATCAGGAATATCTCTGCAACTTACCCCAACTCTTCAAAACCAGGTTTTGAGTGTATCGGTTGGAAAATCCTCAGAGAACCCGCGAAGAGAAATTGGGGTGGAAAAAAGCATTGAAGCTTCATTTGAGACACCAAACACCTTGGGACTAACAGTATCAACTGGAGAGTCGGCCACCATGACTTTGAAGCCCTGGAAATTTGAGGAATCTGTTTATGGGTACAGTGCAAATTTGAATTGGTTTCTTCATGATAGCATGGATGGCAAAGAAGTGTTTTCGTCCAAGCCTTCAAAGTTTGCCTTGATGAACCCTAAGTCGTGGTTCAGGGACCGGTACTCGAGCGCTTACCGGCCTTTCACCAAGCAAGGAGGGGTTATATTTGCTGGGGATGAGTATGGAGAAAGTGTGTGGTGGAAAGTGGATAAAGGTGCCATGGGGAAGACAATGGAGTGGGAGATCAGGGGTTGGATATGGCTGACTTATTGGCCTAACAAACATAAAACATTCTACAATGAAACTAGGAGGCTGGAGTTTAGAGAACTAGTCTATCTCAACATTGCTTAGCTTAAATGTTGCGCAGAAATTAATAATATTAACTTGTGGTTAATTTGCTCAGTTGTATCATATATAGAAATGAATATTTATTCTTAGATCTTGAATAATTCTTGTTTGAACAATCAATTGTACAAAGAAAAGAGAGAGTGGAGTGGGATTTGATGACTATGGTTTTAATTTACCCATCATCTATGCCTGGTATATGATTTTTTAGGATATCATTAGAGTATCTTGAAATGTAGTTGAGATAATGACATCTTGATGAGGTCTCGAAATTTATACCATCAAAATAGTAGTTTATATTTAAACACAGTACAGTAGTATCTTAATGTTTTAATATATATGATAATATATAAACGGATTACATTACAATTTCTTATTTTAATTAGTTTTATGGTATTGGTATCTATGAATCTAATTTATAAGATTATAACACATAGTACATATTAACTTGAAAACCGAAATTATCGATTTGACATGTATTTTTTTCCTATTTTATTACTTTTTTCTCTATTTTAACACACACTCATATGCTTTATCCTTTTTCTTAAACACGTTCTCATGTTTTATTTTGTTTACTTTGCACACATTTTTATGTCTTTTTTCACTTTCTTCTTTGTAATTTACATGCCACCTCGTGTGCCATTTTTTAGTTTTTTGCTTCATTTTAACATACATTTCATGTATTTTTTACTTTTCTTTCTCTAATTTGATATGCATTTCATGTCCTATTTTTTCATTTTACTCTTTTTATTTGTTGGGCATCCCATAGTACCCCTTAGTTCACTTTACTCTCTCTAATTTGACATACATCTTCATGTTTTATTTTCTTCATTTTTCTCTCTATTTTGAGTCTTTCAAGTTCATTGAGAAAGATGAAAGTGACAATACTTTAATATATTTTCTTTTGCACAAATTAATTTTTCATGTAGCTACTTTTATAATCAAATAATTATGATTGTGTCTATTAAAACAAATAACTCAAAATAAATTACAAGAATCTAAGTATTTACCCTTGCTAAATAGTAAGGGTATCTTAGTCTCACCCCATATAAAGTGTATCATTTGTTGTATTGTTTTAAAGTTACTAATTATTTCTTTGTTGGAAATTACTCCAACTTGAAAGAATAGTAAGTGAGATTTACAGTAATGGGAAGAGTTACCCCTTTTTATAATATAACTGCAACTTGTTTAAAGAAAGAACAACACATAAGTCATCCTTTACGTTTTTTGGTGGACAGACAAAAGTGATCTTTATAGACAAAGAAAGATGAGAGTGAATGGTTAAATTGACTACATGGCAATGGGAGGTGGGATCCATTTTATTTTCCTTTTTTTTTTTTTTTGGTGAATGATCCATTTCATTTTCGTTATTACAATTGCACAGAAAAGAACAACGACTTGTGCTGATTTCGATTTTTGAGTAGGTCAAATTAGAGTTGATTATCTGTTATCAGCCTTTTCAAGCTCCTATTCAGTTAGAAAAGGGCAGCTTTTCCACAAATTAAGGATAAACGCTTGGTCAATTGATGAGGATGACTTTTGGGGATTAGGATCCTCTCTGGTAAAGACAGAGAATTTCAAGAGTGATAAATGAAAAAAATTAAGAGGAAAAAAATAACGAAAAAAAAAATTATTTATTAAATTTTAAAGGAAAATATAAAAAATCATCATAATCCAAAACAAGAAAATCAAAAAGTTTAAATTTAACTTTTAAATAGAGACCGCAGACATATCATTAGGGTAAGACCATGAGAGATGAAGTATTTTTGATATTTTAATAAATTTATTTTTATTTAATTTTTATAATATAAATTAAGTTTAATAAAATTTTAAAATTTAAGAAATCATCATATCTTAATAGAATGCAATTTTTTTTAAATTTTATAATAGCTTTTCACATCAGGTTCAAGTCTCTCCCGTAGTCCTTTGGCATGATGGCATATCTACATTGGAGTAGCATCTACATGTAGAGAAACAAACCTCTTTAAAAAAAAAAAAAAAAGCATAATAAAAGGCTCAATATTTTCTACTGAGAATAATAATATAATCTAATTGCCTCCCATTTTACTCTTTAAAAAAAAAAAAAAAAAAAAAAAGCTCTTCATATTGTGTGTTCATATAGTAGTTCATCGAGTCCTATTTCTATATGTACTTAATTTGATTCTTCTAAAATATAGTATTATACCGTAAATTACAGAGATTGATAAAAAATTAAAAAAATAAAGTATTATTTATTTACATATATTTTATAATTTACAACATTAATTTTTAACAATATCCCACCTTTTTTCCTAAAATACACCCCACAAGTAGCCCAACCCTAAATCACATGAAATAAAACTTAATCCAACCGGTCCCTATGGAGGTAAATCTGGCCATCTATGACCATGCTCCATTTTTATTTTTCATTGTTAAGACTCGGAATTGGGAATTTGATTATGTTCAATATATTAGATATTTTTTCTTTAAAATTTTTTTATTTAAATTTAAAATCTTATGTATATTAAATAATTTATCATTTTTTATTTAAAAATAACTTATAAACCTTTACAGTGAAATGAAATTCAATTTGACATCCAACGTCATCCAACAACGTATAAATTCATTCGCTAATAATCTGCTCACTACTTATGCTGTAACAGTACGAAATAGAGTTAATCAATGTCGTTACGGCATAGGAGTTGTGAGTTGAGATGTTGAATTCATAGAATTATTATATTTTTGATTTCATTCTTTTAATGGTTCAAAATTTAATATAAAAGCTAATTAAGATTTGTCAACATATATATGAATCCTATACCATACTATAACCCATATGAAATTATCTCTTTCATTCTTTTTTTTTTTTGTTTATTGGCTTCCTCTCTCCATATTTTCCTACATGATATACCTTCCACAATAGTTATATAATTGGTTATCATTTTTTATGTTTTTCTTACTATTTTTTGTTTGCGTCCTTAAAACAAATTATCACATTGTAAGAAAAAAAAATTAATTATCTTAGCAAGTGGGATCCATTTGCTAATTTGATAAAATTAGATATGTCCTAAAAACTTACAAAAATGTAATAATATTTACCGCAAATCTATAAAAATGATAAGGAATAAAATTCGTGTATTAGATAAAATTACAAATAAAGAAGATTTCAAATTTGGTAGAATATTTTGGCTGAGAAATAATATGTTTATGTTGAGAATAGTATATATTTTTTATATTATTTTATAAAATACATAATATTTACTCGTAAATTTAAATAAATTTATAAAATTATCAATAAAATTTATTTATTTTTTTACTATGTGTAATCTAATGTGTAACTTTAAGAATATAAATATAACATAACTTATTTTGGCTTTAGGATTGTCATTTTGGATTATGGCAGAGGATAACAAATGTATCAAAAACAGATAGTATGAGATCAAAGAGAAACAAAGGAAAAACGAGATAAAAGAGAGTGAAGAAAAAGGGGGGAGATTTTGACTTGTACAATATTGGACTATCAAAGAAGTAACGCAGGCTTAAATAATTAAATTTTATTTTAAACTTTTTTTTATATACATATTTGGTTACCTTAATATATAGAGTGGACACTGTCAATACTTAATAATGGAATGGAATATCAATTTTAGGCTAATTTTTAGTCAGTGCTTAAGAAAGGAATGGAATATGATTTTTAAACTTATTTTAAATTCTTTATAATACAATAATAATAAATGTTAAATGAGTGAAATGTAATTTATCCAAAATTATAAATATAATAAATAAATAGCTTTCTTATTGGCGACACGTGGTACTGTGCATATAAGAAAGGTACAACTTCGCGCAGCAAATAGAAACCATCAAGAAGCAGCGAGCGAGCGCCACGTAGGACGAAGCATTACTACCCGGCGCATGTTAGCCGTTAACGAGCTCCGAACTAGAACGGAGGAATTGATGAAAAAGGCGGACATTTCGAAGATAGAGCAACTAATCCTTCATCCTTTCTCCTGCAAGTGTGCTCAGCCAAACTGCTCACAAACATCTCTATAAGTCGCTCATTTCACCCATCTCTTCCATTTCTAGCTTACTCGTTCAAATCTCTGCTCTGTGCAAATCCGATTGGATCTCACTTCCATGGAGTCCTCTGCTGCTATCCGATCCTTTCACTGTATTTCTCTCTCTCTGTCACTCTCTCTCGCGTGAATGTGTCTGTGTATGAATGCGTTGGGCTATATGCGAGTTTCTGCTGGCGTGCTTGTAATTTCTGATAGGATATTTATTAAGCTCGGAGTGTTGCTTTTCTTGTCTGAGAATTTCTGATAGGATGATTCTTGAGCTTGGTGCGTTGCTTTTCTTGTTTGATTTTCTGGAATTTATTATTATTATTATCATTTTTCTTGAAATCTTGTTGCGATTCTTTGGAATCATGGCGCGCTGATTTGTATTTAGGAGGCGCTGCAAGTTGTTACTTGTTTGGCAGTCACTGATATCAGGATTAGATTTGCATCACTTTGTTACTGAACTGAATCCTCGGGGCTGTTGGATTACCTCGAACTTTTATTTGATTGTGGTTTTCAGGCTGGCGTGTTTAGTTTTGTGACAGTGCTAGAAACCTTTTTATGGCCATATTTATGCTCTTTTGCATCATGTAATCATTCACAATCTTATGCATTATAATAATTTAAAATTAGATGTTAAGCTTAGGTTGTAGATTCTGATTCTTCTATTTTCTTCTCTCATGAATGATAAAAGCAGGTATAATTTACCAACAAACATATAAACGTTTTCAAATTGCACACTTCGTTGAGATGTTTCATCTCAATATAATTAGTCTAATTAGATTGCTTGATTGGTCGATTCTTGCTGTTATATGCAGAGCTTGAAATAAACCTGCACTAATTTAACTTGAGTATCAGTTGAGGAACACCCCTGTACAGAAAGAAAGGGTGGGGGCAGGAAATAGATATTGTCGCTTTTACATCAATTCTTGGTATCGTTTATAAGAAACACGACTATGTTACTTTTCATAAAGGCAACATATTATTTATGATTTGCTTGGAAGAAATTTTTAAAAAATCATAATATGGAGTTGACGGTTTTGATCTTCATATTACTTTCTTATTCAAAAGGCAAAGCATTTTTTTTTTCCTAATTTATGATTTCAGTTAATAACTTTTTTTTCAGATTCTAACCTTTTCTGTATTGATTTAAACGGTAATAATATGTCGGATGTTTATTATGTTTCACTGTATTCCAAAAGGATAGTCGTTAATCATGTTTCTGTTGTGGCCATGGCCCCCAGCCAGCTACATAATTGTCTATCAATTAATTTGGCTACAGCGGCATGTGTTGCCAGAGTTAATCTTGGTGCTACATCTACTTGCTGATCATGCTTATCAGACATTCTAATTCTTGATTATGTTGCCATTGGAATGTTTCTGAGCTTTTTAAGTGGTAATCTACTTGTCAGCTGTTGTTTGTAATTTTCAAATATACATGCGTATGAGGCTAATTTGCTTCTTGTCTACAGGAAAACAGTAAACTACAATTTAGATTGACATGTCTAATTTCATGAGTTTAATCTTTTGGTTGTAATAGTATCGTATCATTTTAGGTGTTAGTTTTCATGTCCTTGCATGGACGTTATACACACATGTCATGCATGCATGTTTGCTTTATTGTCACTATATGTCCATGTTGTGTCCCTTTTACTTTGATGTTGCAAACCATTTCAGCAAGATGCTTAATCATTACTTTTGGATTCAGCCCCCATAGGTACTGTGTCACATATGCGGTCCTCACTTGAGAAGCCCGGCATAGTTCCTGTGCACAATGCTGGATGGAACTCTCAGAGTAGGATTTACATCCAACGCTTGGTGCATGGTGAGAAGGACATTATTTGCCAACCCAAGTGGAAGCAAACACTAGTGTCATGTGCAAAAACAGCTGAAGCTATTACAACCAACTCTAATGGTGGGTTAACTTGATTTTGAAATGAATCATATTTCTCTTTGTTCTTTGTGGCTTTTACTGAATGACGTGTTCATATTTATGATTCTTATTATTATTTATTATTACTATGACTACTGTTATTTAAGTTTTAACTATTAAATAAGTTGAATTATTCTAAGATATTGATAGACATTAATCAATTTTAGAAGTTTCATTCAAAAGTTGATATTTGTATATATTTGATTTAAGATGCTATTTCCCCTTATACTTGTTAGAAAGTACAAAAAGGGAAGGGATATTTTGCCCCCACAAATTTTGTCAAATTTAAAAGGTCAAATTTGCATTTGTGATTTAAGATAATATTCACCCTTAATTATAAAGTATAAGGTACATGGCGATATATTGCCCCTACAATTTTCATCAACTTTAAAATGTCAAACTTCTATCAATACTGGTATGGTCATGTTATATAGTAATAAGTTAACTTAAAATTTTTTTGCTTCTTTCTAAATTCTAATTTACATGGATATGTGATAGCAAGAAATCATTATAAATCTATTGACAATGAACATAGATATGGATTAGATGACATGACATTCTAATTTCTTAAGTGCTGATGATTACATCATTTTGTTGCAGCATCTTCAGATAGCACTCCAAAAGACTCATTGGAGAACAAGCCTTTGCAAACTGCTACTTTTCCTAATGGATTTGAGGTCTATGGCTCTTCTTTCCTTTATATACATGCACCTTTATATTCAAACATGCTATAGAATATTAGTGAATGGTTTTCTTGTAGTAAATAGCAAAAATGGGATGATCACTAATGAAACTACCTTTTGTTAGCTATTCAAGAGAAACAAACACAAGCTGTGCTTGACTTGTGTTTGCTGGCTTTTGCCCAAGACTGCATAATTGTATATGTAAACAGCCATGTTCCAATTTGTTATTAATATACCCCTGCAAGTCTTTGGAATTTTAAACATGCTGGGGTTATTATATTGACTATTCTTTCACTTTCATCATTCTGTATGACAAATTTGTATTGCCTTGGAATCTCTTTTGAACTTCTTAAGTGCTTCTTATTAGACTATAACAGAATTCACCATCTACCCTTATATTATCATACTTTATCTTCCTGACTTGGATTATGTCTGGTTTCATTATAATCAGGCTTTGATATTGGAGGTCTGTGATGAGACTGAAATTGCTGAGCTAAAAGTAAAGGTGACCTTCTGTTCTCTTGTTCACTGCTTTTACAGAATATGTAATAGCACACTGCATTAAGAAGTTAGTATATGATTAAAAGGATAATGAAAACCCTCTACACTATTATTACTTATGAGCATTATGAAACACAGGCTCTAGAGATGGTATATGTTTTTCCTTTTATGCACATGTGTGTTTCATTGGTTGTTAACTTGGTATTAAAGTGTTAATCTTTCTCAACAACAACAATAACAAACCGAGCCTTCTCCCACTAGGTGGGGTCGGCTACATGGATCAAATGACACCATAAACTTCTATCCGAAATCAACTTTTCGGATATACCATTTAACTAAAGGTCTTTTTTAATTACCTCTCCAAATGTCCTTTTTGGTCTTCCTCTACATCTCTTCATAGGACTAAACATTATTTGGTCAACCTTTCTCACTGGTGCCTCTTGTGGTCTTCTTTGTACATGCCCAAACCACTGTAACTGGGTTTCTGTCATTTTTTCCTCAATAGGCGCCACCCAGCTCTTTCCCAAATACAATCATTTCGAATTTTGTCTCTTCTTGTATGTTCATTCATCCATCTCAACATTCTCATTTCTACTACTCCCATCTTTTGCTCTTGTTGACCTTTTAGAGCCCAGCACTCACTACCATAGAGCATGGCTGGTCTAATAGCAGTTCAATAAAACTTTCCTTTAAGTTTGGTAGATATTTTGCGATCACAAATAAACCCTGATGCATTTCTCCATTTCATCCATCCAGCTTGGATCCTGTGTGTAACATCCCCATCAATCTCTCCATTACTTTGTAAAATCGACCCAAAATACCGAAACTTGGACACCTGTGGTATACTCTGCTCCCTAATTTTTATCTCCAAATCGCTGTTTTATCGCCTCTTGCTAAATTTACACTCCATGTACTCTGTTTTATTCCGGCTTAAACGAAAACTCTTTGATTCCAAGGTTTCTCTCTATATTTCCAATTTACAATTAACCTTCTCTCTTGTTTCCCCTACTAAAACTATGTCATCAGCAAACAGCATACATTTTGGGACTACATATTGGATGTGTCCAGTAAGTACATCCATCACTAAAGTTAAAAGGTATGGACTTAAGGATGACCCTTGATGCAGACCGATCCTTATGGGGAAATCTTCTGTTATCTCTCCTTGAGTTCGCACATTTGTTGTAACTCCATCATACATATCCTTTATGGCACGAATATAAGCAATACGAACACCCTTCTTTTCCAATGCCTTCC
Organism: Dicorynia guianensis; assembly: GCA_037013595.1. Classification (NCBI taxonomy): domain Eukaryota; kingdom Viridiplantae; phylum Streptophyta; class Magnoliopsida; order Fabales; family Fabaceae; genus Dicorynia; species Dicorynia guianensis. The sequence goes on along the minus strand of JASUAB010000002.1, from coordinate 12,138,100 downwards.
ATAAGACTTCCCTTGGCACTCTATGATAAGCTTTTTCCAAATCAATAAATACCATATGCAAATCTTTTCCTCTACTTCGGTACCGTTCCATCAAAACTCGTAAAAGATAAATAGCCTATGTGGTGGATCTTCCTAGCATAAACCCAAATTGGTTCTCTAATATATGGGTCTCTTTCCCAAAGTTTCATAGTATGGCTCATGAGTTTAATCCTCCGGTAGTTCCCACAATTCTGGATATCTCCTTTATTCTTGTAAATGGGTATCAATGTACTCTTCCTCCATTCATCTGGCATCCTCTTGGATCTCAATATCTCATTCAATAACTTGGTAAGCCAAGAGATGCCTTTCTCTCCCAAACACCTCCAAACCTCAATAGGTATGTTATCAGGACCTAAAGCCATACCATTACCCATCTTCTTAAGTGCCTCCTTCACCTCAACTTCTCGAATTCTACGATAAAAAGCAAAGTTTTGGTCCTTCTCCTGAATAGTTAAACTTTTCATGTCTATACTTGTTGTCTGCCCCTCATTGAAAAGTTTGTGAAAATAACTTCTCCACCTTTCTTTGATATCTTCCTCTGTTACCAAGACTTTTTCCTCTTCATCCTTAATGCATTTCACTTGATCCAAATCTCTTGTTTTCATTTCCCTTCTCTTAGCAAGCTTGTATATTTGTCGTTCTCCATCTTTTGTTCCTAAAGCTTGGTAAAATCCATCCAACGCTTTAAATCTTGCCTCACTAACTGCTTTTTTTGTCTCATTTCTAGCCAACCGATACTTCTCCCAATTCTCTTCCTTGTTATCCAGATGTAAAGCTTTGAAACACTCTCTCTTATATTTAATCTTCGCTTGAACATTCTCATCCCACCACCAAGATTCTTTATCTTTAGGGCCAAATCTTTTTGATTCCCCTAAAACTGCTTTAGCTACCTTTCGGATTCTATTTGCCTTCTTTTTCCACATAAGGTTAGCACAATCTTGTATTTCCCAAACTCTCTCTTCCATTAGCTTTCTTTGAAAAATCAACTGCTTTTCACCCTTTAATTGCCACCACCTGATTCTTGAGTTTATGACTCTTCTGTTTCGCTGTTTCTGACTCTTAACCTGCATGTCAAGTACCAAAACCCTATGTTGTGTGGTTAAACTCTCCCCTGGTATAACTTTACAGTCCTTATAGATGTTTTTATCCCGATTTTGTACCAAAAAGAAATTTATTTGTGAACTTAAGGCCCCACTCTTGTATGTGATTAGGTGCTCCTCCCGCTTCTTAAAACAAGTATTCGCAATCTTAAAATCATAAGCCATTGCGAAGTCCAGAATTGATTTTCCTTCATCATTTAGTTCTCCGATACCAAAACCCCCATGAAATCCTACATATTGCCCTGCCTCCTTTCCGACATGACCATTAAGATCTCCTCCTAAGACAATCTTTTTATGTTGGGGAGTTCCTTGGACTAAACCCTCCAAATCTTCCTAAAACTTTACCTTTTCTTGTTCTTCCAACCCCACTTGTGATGCATAAGTACTTATGATGCTAAAAGTCTCCTTTTCCACTACCATTTTAAGGGATTAAATCCTATCCCCTATCCTTTTAACCTCTACCACATTATTCTTCCAAGTCTTATCCACAATAATACCAACTCCATTCTTTGCTTTAGCCTCCCCTGTATACCAAAGCTTGAATCCTGAAGTATCCAATTCCTTAGCCTTTTCTCCGACCCATTTGGTTTCCTGAAGACACATAATGTTAACTCCCCTTCTAATCATAGTATCCACTACCTCCATAGACTTCCCGATCAAAGTTCCAATATTTCAAGTGTCAAAACGGATCTTGTTCCCCTAGACTAACTTCTTTACCCACATCCGTCCAAAAAGATGTGAGGACCCTTGCTTATTTAACACTACATCCGGGCACCGATGCAGTGGCTCTAACTCATTTGACACTGTACTCGAGTCATACAGTGCGTTACTTCTAGGTAACGACCTAGCATTAGCACTGTCACTTCGTTTGTCCATGTCATATAGATTCAATGCAGTTTTACGTTGGCTGTCAACTACCTAACACAACCCTCCTCCTTTATTCGGGCTTGGGACCGGCTATGTAAAACACAGGCGGAGTTGTGTTAATCTTTCTCAATTAAAAATTAACAATGTGATAAAGATTTTCTAAAATTAATTAGCTTAGTGTCTATAGCCCTTTAATATGATACGGCTTTGGAACTTAGTCATAATGAGTATAGTTCTACTCAAGATACATCATTATAAATTATCAAAAATGAGAATGGTGCTTGAGCGCCTCTGACTTGAATTTATCTTTATCTTTATCTTTATCTTCTTTTGCTTTTTTTTTTTTTTTCTCATTCAAATTTTGAGTATAAACAAAAGTGTCAGCATAATATTTGTTGTGACATTTTCCATGGTAAACATTGGTCTAACTACACTTATTGCTCCTATGCCTACATTATCAAACAAGCATGTTTAGTTGCATATATGTACATGAAATCTTATGAACCTTATTCAACTTTTATTGTGATAGGTTGGAGAGTTTGAAATGCATCTTAAGCGAAATATTGGAGCAATTAAAGCTCCCATGTCCAACATTTCACCAATTACTCCACCACCTATTCCAACTAAACCCATGGTTGAATCAGGACCTGCTACCCCATCACCATCACCACCAAAATCCTCTCCAGAAAAGACCAGTCCATTTGTGAATGTTCCCTTTGAGAAGTCATCGAAGTTGGCTGCATTGGAGGCATCTGGCAACAATACATATGTCTTAGTTTCATCTCCTACGGTATGCCATCTATTAAATATATATAGTGAGCTCTACTTTCACTTATATTTCTTTGACTAAGACTACATAGAGTTTGCAATCACTTTTGTCTTTCTTTCTCCCTCATCATGTCTTCAGGTGGGCTCATTCCGAAGAGGTAGAACAGTGAAAGGGAAGAAGCAACCTCCGATTTGTAAAAAGGTACATGTGCTGCTTGTCTATGTCCATCCTCCTTAATAGTTTTCTGAATTATGGCCATGGAGAGGATTGTGAAATCCCTTTTCAGTGAAATGTTATATATCAAGTTTGGTTTCATGATTTGATTTCCATCTATATTGTGTTGTTTGGTTCTGTTCTGAGTAAATAAAGCATTTGAGGTTAGGTTCTGTTACTACTTAGTTTTGACAATATTTTGATACATTCTAGCAAACAGGAGTTTCTGAAAACTTATTTTGTGAGAGAGATAAAACGAGAAATTTCATCTATGGTATTCTTCTATAGGTTGATCTAGATTTATCTGTTGTAGTTATTATACATTTGATCCTACATATGCTGTCAAGTTGAATGAGAACCTCACTTTTATTGAACTGACTAAAAATCACTTTTGCATTTCATTTCTTGTATCTCTGCATAAGCTCGATGTCTGTTTCAATTGTAAAATCTACAGGGTGACGTAATCAAAGAAGGGCAAGTGATTGGGTACTTGGATCAGTTTGGCAGTGAACTTCCTGTTAAGGTGATCTTTCTGAGTTTTTGGACTTATGGGTCCTTTACTCCTTCATAAATAGACCTGACTGGTTTTATTTTGGAAATCTTGCAGTCAGATGTCTCTGGAGAAGTCTTAAAGCTACTCTTTGAGGATGGAGGTATTTCCGTTGTCCAAATGTCTTGAATTGATAAATATAGAATGCAGGTGATACAGGGCCTCTGATCTAGCACTAGAATAAAATATTGGAATCAGAGGTGTCCATTTGAACTCTAAATAGGGAAAGCTTTAGTGGGCATCTAGAAATAAAATTTGGAAAAATGATATGATCACTCAAGAATTTCAATACTCTCTTAAGAATATCTCAGTTTTCAGAATATTCATTAGGGGGAAGAAGTAAATTAAAGAAAAACATTAAGAGACAAGAAAAAAGGTTAATAGAATTGTCAGTAAACTCAGGACTTCTTCGACAGTGATTTATATACCATCATAGGGAACATTTGACACTGACATTTTCTGGAATGCCTTTGTTCAACATGCAGGTGTCATATTTAAACATTGGAATTTAGGATCTAGTTCACATTTGGCACATTACCTGCACAATTTGAAAATCAATTGTGGGACCCAGCTGATTTGGTGTGAGCATTTTGTGGGAATTTGATTGTGGCAACATTTTTTTTTTATTGTTTTGAATGGGGTGAGTTTGAGAGGAAAGAATCTGTGAGAAGAATCCAATTTTCCTTAGCATGGACAAGGGAAGAAAACAAGAGAAGAGATTTTGGAAAGAATACTAGTTTCTTTCCCTTACAAAAATTGTCTTTCCAAAATTGGGGAGAAACTGGAGAAGGTCTATAAAACTGGAAATTATGATATTATCTAAGTTAAATCACATTCTTCTCATTTTATTTCCTCTCAATTAAAATTTATCCAAACAACGTTAATTTTCATAACAAAGAAGGGAATCTTGAATTTTCCTATACTGAAGATACTAGGGCATCATACATACTGGTGTAAAAATGCCCAGGCATCCTTCCACTGGCCATATACATGTTTGGTTTGCGTGTCATGAGATGATTAAAGTCTCAGGATATTCATGAAGATGTATGTAGTTCGTTAATTTTCATAGTATATGGTTAGCGACGGTGTAAGTTTCATGGGTTTTCTAGTTTTTGTTTACTAAATAAAAGTGCATGTTTAAACCCTATAAAATCTTGGTTAATTTCTCCGTTCCTTTGTCTAGTCAGTAAGAGTCTCAAACTTTCTGTTCTCCAGCTGCAAATTTATGTTTGCCCTATATCTCAAATCGATGGACAAGCCTTCTGACAATCATAGCTGTGATAAATTCGTTACTGTTTTTTGCTGTTGATGTTTTACAGAGGCTGTTGGTTATGGGGACCCTCTTGTTGCTGTTTTGCCATCATTCCATGGTATAGAGTGAGCATAGTCTTTCCCTCCTGATCATTGGTAATGCAGCATTTATTTGTTGGAGAGCTTTGAGATGTGAAATTTAATTTCTAGTCCAGTTATTATTATATATAGAAAATGGATGGTCTGGACAGATTTGGTGAAATATCTTAGCAGTAGATTCAGAAATAATTGTTTGTGCCTACAAATTGGCGGTGTCCTTTTTTGAAGACAATATTCATAGACTAATTACGTGTACTGTATCAGATTTGCTCTCATTCTGTATCTTAGAAAAGCGTAGCCTGCCAAAGGCAACTTCTAAAGTGCATCTTCAGTTGCTAAAAAGAAATGCAGCGCTGAAAAACCTTAGTTGATCTTAGGTGCTGTAGTTTCGCTTGCTTGCTCATCTTTTTTGTTAACATATGTGTTGAACTTGCTAAGTGATCTAGAAAGACTGTTCTTTATAGATAGAGTTTATGGAAGAGGAAGCAATTTTTGATGAGGAACTATGGTGCTCTTGTGGACATTGTAAATAAACAGACTCGACCTCTTTTAACTTTTTTTAAAAAAGCTAATGTGGGTTAGTGAGAAAAAAATATACACATCATACCCAAAAAAAAACTATATATATATACAATCAAAAGAGAGCATTTAAGAAAGAGGAAACTATTTTTTTATGAGGAACTATGGTGTGGACATCGTAAATAAAAAGAGACTTGTACTCGAATCTTTTAACTTCTTTTATGAAAGATAATGTGCGTAACAGAGAAAGAAATAGAATGAAAAGAAAGAAAAAGATAATAAAAAAATAAAATTTACATGTAAATTAAAAAAAAAAGTTAAGAATCTAAATCTGTAAATAATAATATTGAAGCGCACGGTTTTTCGGTACCGTTTCGATGTGTCCGTACATATTATCGACAAAATAGGAGTTCAAAAGCACTTCCTAGATATTGTACGCAAAAAAAAAAAAAAAAAGCACTTCCTAGATTCTGAAAATCAGATGTGTACAGTGTCAATGGCTGAGAGAACAAGTCATTCAGAAATTTATGTTACGGCATCAGAGGTCGCCATCGCCCACGTCCGAGTAACTGAGCGTCTCCATGCTTTAGCCTATTAGACGATTCATGACATTACTAGTAAGGAACACCAAGAAAAACTTAAAGCTAATTCAATCTATATTTCATACTTAGGTTGCCTCCGTTTTCTATAACTAGACAAAAGTCAAACACTATGCAGGTAATAAAGCTGCCAAGTCCTAATTGGTTTCATCAACAATGAATTTAGTCGATAATGGCAATCTCACCCTTTCATCAGAAATTTTCCAAAACAAGAAAAGTCATTATGAGAAACGGGCCTAATAACCAAATAAAGGCAAGAAAACACCAGAAGGGGCCAGATCATTGACACAGTCCTCCCTCCCTCTTCATCATTGTATGGCAAAGAAACCTTAGATTTCTGATGGTTAAAAGGCACGAAGACAACACATGTAGGAAGCATATGCTCTCACTAGCTTTCTACTCTATTTTGAGTGGTCTTCTGGTTCCCATCAGAATTGTCTATAGCAATTAGGAAATGCTACCAAATGTTTTTACAGATTTTCTTTTTCCTCCTTTTGGTTAGTTTGCTCTCATTTTTCTATATACTGAATTTGTAACGCCCATCCATTAAATACCCACTTCTTTAGCAATATAGTTGATGGAATTTCAAGTTGAAAATCCTACAAAAGCGATGGCACCTTCAAGTAAGGGTGTAACCACATTGAGCTATTCTCAAACTACTCGTGCTCAGCTAGTTTAAAATTCAAGTAAACCTGTTAGTATTCAACTTGTAAAATTCACAAGCTCCTTTCATTAATATAATAATAAATAAGTAAATTATTTAATATTATAATTTTGCATGTTTTTTATGTAGAATTAATGTTATAATGAAACTTAATTTAAGATAATTATACATTTGAGATCATTTAAAATAAAACTCGTTAGTTAAATTTATTTAGATTTTGAACTAATTTATTTAAACTTAATTTTTAAAAATAATATGAAAATTAATTAAATTTTTATAAACAAATTCTAATTTCTATATTAAAGGAATCAAATCTGCACTAACTAACATCCAACTTTACTGTTACACCCCTACCTACGTTCAAATGGTTTTCTTGATTAAAAAAATTAAAAAAGAAGAAGCACGTAACTGGATAAAAAAGTAACAGGTTTTTAAGATTTCACTAGAATTATAGATGAGGGTGGGGATTATTGATCGCTAACTCCAATATTTTCCTTTTTATATTATTCTTCAAGCAACCCGTGTGATGCCATGTCTGAAATGTTGTGTCATACACACCGACAATATTTAATAGTAAATGAATGAAATTGACATTCTTCCTCAATAGATCATGGATCCAACTGAAACATTTACACTAGTACACTATTAAACATAAATTCCAGGCTTAAATTCGCAATAGTTAGAAAAGCAGTATGACTCAGTCATCTATCATTATCATCTTAAGCCTCTTGCAAACTAGACATCAAGTGATGACAAGGCAAGATCCAGTAAAGCATAATGTAAATGCTAACCTCATAAGAGTGCGGCAGAGAAGAAGCATCTTTTCCCAATAGCTTTCAGATCAGTTGTCAGCCAGCCACGACCCTCCTCGTAACACTCCACCTATTGTATTGTTAGAGAAATATGTTAATATAAATGAAAGACAAAGGAAGAAAATCAGGCCCTATGCACATGGAAAGAATGATGAATGTGCCAAATTCATTAAAGATATTATATACCGTGTCTAAAACTACATTATCTTCATTCAAACCACCAATGGTGAAAATTGAACTTCCAATTACAACAGCAGCAGAATATCCCCTAGAACTGTTCATGGATTCACCCATAATCCAGGAGCCCATACGAGGGTCATATACCTCAACGGTTGAGATCATCCGTTCTCCATCATAACCACCCATGGCATATCTGCGCAGAACATATTCTGTATTTCAGTCTCTATGATTCGTTTGCCAAAATATGAGGATGCACTACACTGCATCAATAATGCTGTAAAAATTTCCAGACTACGAAGTGAATAACATGCACTGATGCATAACGCTACTCCACTCGGTGCCACTCATTTAGCATCTTCTAACGTTCTCTTCATTTATTACTATTTGTACTTTTCTTTTATAGCTGGAAGCCTTATCCACTTACTTGGGTTTACATTTTGAAGCAAATATCTTAATTTTATTAAGCAAAGCCTTGTGCATTATCCGTAGACCTTCGACCACCATTGTGATTGCTGTAACTTTTCCAAACATAGACCATGTAGCATCACCATTGAAAATGCTGGTTTTCTTCTATTCATTAAATATCTTTTATTCCCTTTTACAACTGTGTTGAGTACGAGTTTTGATTCCCTGGATAATGTCATGGGTCCACAATGACTACCTTAACGACATGAGGTGGCAATATCAAGTTCATCTAATTTTCCTAGCAATATTGGTTCAACGAAAATCACTCAACAACTGGACAAGCTGCCAAGGTGATATATTAATTCTAACAGCTCTCACATTAAATTAAATTTTACTAGTTCTTTTAATTAAGTTACAGATATCTTCAATATCAAGTTCTTTTAGTTAAATTACAGATCTCAGCAATTTTCAGATGTCACGATTGTTCAAATTAATTTATGATTTACTAATGAAAGAAAAATCAACTAAAATTTTACAGCTCTCACATAAGTTTCATTCACTCCACAAACTAGAAGCTAGTGCCATGTATAATATCTACAAGGACTGTTTTGAATGGCTTAACCACCGACATGCTTGCAGTCAATAAGGAGAAAAACAGGATATCAACTTACAGTTTTTCATTCAGGACAGCTAAAGAATGGCAACCTCTCTTAGTGGACATATTCTCCAGTTTTGTCCATGAATATTGCCTCGGATCAAATCTCTCCACTGATCTGAGATGATAGGAGAAATCAGAAAATTGCTCTAAAAATGCTAGCTTGGATAAAAGAATAACTCAGCAAGTCGCAGTTTTAATACGTAATCGCATATACCAAAGGCAAACTAAAGGAATTTTCAGTCACACTACCTCTTTTTGCTTTAAAATAATTATGCTTTTCAACATAGATACCTCTCCAGATCATATTATACTTAAAAAGAATGAAAAAGTATCTTCCTATCTTGGGGCACACAGCAAAGCTGCATAGTTTCTCATAAAATGAATTTTCAAAATAATAAAATGAAACAAATCAGACTCCTACGTATAGCAAATTCAAATGATGGGCTACAAACATTAAAGACGCCTTGAGCTTCTATAAAGTGTCGAGACAAGTGACTTCAGCCTGTCTGAGCCCTGCATTGTAGCTATTATACAGCTAACAGCTAAATTGTCTTTTATGAAGAAAAAATTAAATTATAGTCGAGTTTAATTTTACTAAGCAACTATATCTTACTTTTATCACGAACAGATTTAAAAATACCTAGATTTACCTAATAAAGTGATTGACACACTACGATAAAGAGAGACAGGATAGAAAATGGATAAAGAAGTAGAAGAGATGGAGACTGTAAACACTCACTGGGTAAAACAAATCAATTTATCCATAGCTTAGACTGCCCACTGAAGCTCGTATAAATTCTTCAATGGGCAAACTCAAATAGTCTTAATACTTCAAAGATAGAGAAACCTAACTTGACACCCAATTAATGTATTTATAAATAAAAGTCCACAGTCCCTTATTAATAGACATGGAATTAGCAGGTGCTGTTTTCTTTTTCGAAAATGATACACTTACATGGTTATACCCACGTCTAGAGCCACAACTGTTATAAAAAAACTGAACTTAAACAGTGCGCTTTATTGATTTCTCTGAAAGAATGTATAAGAGACATGGTGTTGGGGCGCACAGCCCTAACACCACTCTTCTTTTCTAGGCCGCTGGCGGGGTTATTACTCGGGCTTCCTACCGTTGGGCTAGAGAAAAGACTGGTAAGCCCCACTTTGATCGATCCACCTGCCCCTATCCTAGTCACAATACCCCCGTTGATGTTGTCACTGGACAGCGATGCCGGAGCTCGTAGGCAACTCCCGGCGTATCGGTTGTCTTGACACAATTCTTCTTCAATATCTCTCGCAAGATTGATGGCCACAACTCTCTCGGGTCATGGGTCCTAACACGACAACGTACTTTCTCCTTCAGATCTCCATCCAGAGCCTGATCGGGTAATTCAGCCTCCTGCGCTACCAAGACTTCGAAATTCTGCACATATTCATCCACGGTTCCTTGTCGCTTGGGCATTGTGAGTTGCTCATAGATACTCCCCCCTTTTCTTCCTCCAAAAGTTGAACCATGGCTTCCGTCAACATATCCCACGTAAACCCCACATTCTTCATCTTCAAGAATCGGAACCAAGACACCACAGGTCCATTCGTTCCTTGAAATCTTAAAGAAAAACTTCTGTGTACGCCAAATCCAACCCCTTGGGTCGGACCCTTCTAAGCTGGGCGGTTTTACATTCTTCACGGCAGAACGAAGAGCATTGCTGGATTATTCAGCTTCGTTTGTCGAATTTTGCCCCGCTTTCCCCTCGTCGCCCCTCGACTTTGGAACTCCCGGTGTTAGTCGTTCAGACTCAGACTCGGACTCCCAATTCAGCCCGTTTCTTCATCCATTCGGCCAACATCGTTCGCAGCTCATCTATATTGGAGTCGACGGATCACAACCACGTTTACTGCTCGCTGCTGGGTTTGCGCAGCGCTTCCACAGACCTTTCCAGAGCTTCATTCTAAGAGTACATTTCGGCAGCGGTGAGGAATCCAGCAGGTCGGACTACTTGTTACAGACTCAAGGATTTCACTCCAGAATTAAGAAAAAGACTAGAGTGTTTGGTAAGAATTCCTTTATCCAATGAACTTCAGAACAATTACAAAGTTACAATGGAGAGAACAACTCTCCCAAGGGTTGCCCTTTTCTCCAAAGCAGTATGCTCGGATCACTAACTAAAACTCTCTGCCAACTTCTTCTCTCTTTCTCATTCCCTTTTATACGGCTACCCTGAGACTAACAGCCTCCTACGACTCTGTAACTGAAAATACTAGGACTGAAACTTCATTTTGGGCAACAGTTCTCGGAAAGTCATGACAGGTACATGAAGGTTTCATTACAAAACTAAAGTTTCAGAAGAAATGTTAGCTATTAAAAAATTAGTTAAGAAGGTTAATTTTTTTATGCAATTGACTCAGAAATGGACGCGTGTATGAAGTTAGTGGTAAACGTAAAATTTCATGCCCCCGTCCTTTGAATTTAAACTATCGCCCGGAGATCCATCACAGATATTTATTTAGCAATAAACATGGGTATTTTGTGAGCTAAAAACTAATCCCCTATGCTGTATGACGACTGATTTGAGCTAGAGCATAACAAGAAAAAAAACGAATCATATAACTGCGAACACAGCCTAGCCCCTACTGCTGGCACTACCAATCAAATTTTGAAAGAATAAAATAAATTCTTACTTCAAGTATTCATTTCCATCATATCCGCCTACAACGTATAACACGCCGTTAATTTCTGCAGCAGCTGGAGCAAATCTCTGGCAGAAAAAAGCTAAACGCTAGTCAACAGGATTAGAACTTGAGGTGATCCACCTTCAAGCATGGATTACCAAATGCTAGTTTTGTTAAAGAAAATGATAAAAACTCCATTGAATTATTACTGTGTTGTGCATGTAATAGTGGTGCGTGCATCAGCCAGATAATTCTAGACTCAGAGGGAGCAAAATGCGGGGACAGATAGATTTGCGTGCGCAAGAAACTAAGAGTGTGATTGCAGCCATCTTGATATGTATAAAGATTTGAAAGCGCATATGAGGATTAATATAAATTAAAAACGTGAATTAATAAGTCGAAATTTGATTAATGCAAACTTATATTAGGAAGGGTGTGGCTTTAGCATATTCCATGACAATATATTTAAGTAGCTATCCATGATGTCGATCTTACACAAATAAGTATAATGCACAGTACCGAAGGACGATAATGGTTACCTTCTGCACCATTGACTCCATTATGTTTATGTAAACTATCCATAATGCCGATCTTTCAAAAGTATCATGCATAGTACTGAAGGACAATAATGGTTACCTTGTGCAGCATTGACCGTGTTGGGATCCACCCTCCTACATCTAGATCAAATATTTCAACCTCAGAAAAACATTGTACTCTGTTTCCACCACCAATTGCAAAAATCTTCTCATTCAAAGAAATCCCAGCAAGACACCCTTTCTTTTGACTCAATGAAGGACGAGTCACCCACTGATTGCTTAACAGGTTGTATGATTCAACTTCACAAATCATAACAAGAGAATCAGATTTTCATTACTTTACAGAAGAGGCCTCATGTTGCACCAGAAGAACGATACAAAAGGAAAACAGACTTCTATATGAAAGTCACAGCTCATACCTGTGTCATACCACAAATTATCATTCACACCACCAAGAACATAAACTTCACTATTTAACTTTACTGCAGAGGTATATGATCTTATGGAATTCATTGGACAAAGGGACTCCAATAAGTCACGGGATGGACAATAACAATCCACAGCTGACACAGAGGATGACCCGTTAAATCCTCCTACTATTAGTATTGATTGGTCAACACTTGATTCAGATTCCCTAACACAATTGGTTTCTTGAAGTGAGCTACATTCTGATGTCTTCAATTGCTGCTTCAAGCTCTTTATCTCTCTTCCTGATTCAGCCTGAAATTCAAAATGTATCCAGAAGCATATTTACATTTGAATTCTAAAAAGGCATCTGTAGTAACATCTGATATTATTACATTTGAAAATTTTTCAAATCATATACCCCGGGGGGGGGGGGGGCGGGGGGAAACAAAAAACAAAAGAACTTAGCAGCTTCTTCACTAGATTGAATTCTATCCAGAGAAGAAATTACTGGGAAAGGGGGAGAATTGTAAAATCCATTCCTTGCTGCCAGTAACAAAATCAATCATACAGAACAACAAAGAAATCACGTCAGAAATAAGATCTATACCAAATCCTTTTCCAAGGAACTGATTTTCTGATCTTGTTTAAACTGATTTAACTTCAACTTGTTGACTTCTTGTAGTATCTTCAACATCAGAAAATGATCCTCAATTAGTATGGTAAAAGAAAAGGCTAATTTTAAAAGCTATAAAATCAAGGATGGCAGAGGCCGAGTTACCTTGTCTACAATATACTGAAGACGAGGTGAACTGGCATCTAAAAGCAAATCTGCTTCAGACAAGCAACTGTTTTCCATCTCAGATCTATCAGACCAAGAAGTATTCCCTTCTGAAGCTCTTGTATCCAAGTATCTAGCTTCCCGTCTTGCATAGGCCATTGACAGACTCTCACATGGAGTGGATTGAGGGAAGCATGAAGCAGACTCTGTCGCAACAGATAAATATAGGTCTTCCATTTGCTGCTTCAAGCATTCAAATTGTTCATGAGATTCTCCAGAATCATCTATAAAATCTTTCAAAGAATTTCTCTTTCCATTTAAACCAGGTATAACACATGAAGACTCCCATGTGCTATTAAAGTGATCTGAACTGCAAAGATTTAATTCAGAATCCGGGGTCTCCATTTCCTCAACTTCTAATCTTCCAGCAGGAGTGGCTGATGTGTCAAATAGATCAATCCACTTTTTTTGAGAACAAGTACTTTGGCCTTTCCCCAAGGCTAGTTGTACATCTGATTGGGCAATAGATGCACTCATCTTTCCCATATCAGGCAAGTAAGAATGCCCATCATTTGATATTCCCACACAATGCTCCACTGTTTCCTCATTGTATATTTTGTCCAAGGACCTGTTCTCCCCACCCAAATCAGGGTTACCCAAAGAGCTCTCTCCAGGGTGGGCGTGCTTTGAATGCACAAGAGAATGATCAATATTTTTCACAACAGATGAGTAAGAGCGGCCACTATCCGGTATCATGCATGTAAACTTATGCTCATGTTCATCCAAATAATCAGCTGAACAATCCAAACTATTGCTTTGTCCAGACGAGCCAATACCATCACCACATGAGCCCCCATCAATGTTGTGCTCTTGGTTAGAAATATCCTCATCTAATGCGAGTCTCTCAGTGCCACTACCTTTCTGCCTTGTATCAGACAAACATGTAGCTTTAAGAACAGTGCTTTGCTTTGCTGTACTTTTAGGGAAAGCAACACTTGCAGTAACTGGTGAAGATGAAAACTCAGCAATCAACTTATTTGTTTGATCTCGGTCTAATTCAAACCAAAACAATCTTGGTCCAAAGTAGTTATCAGCAATTATGGGACCAAACTGATCTTCAAGCAAAGGCTGGCATAGCATCCGTATCTGGATCCTTACCTTAATATTTACAACAGAAAAGAGAACTCTATCAGTGAATTCTAACTTATGAATCAAAATAAGTTATATAATATTAAACAACAAATTGACACAACAACATGACAACATGCTATACCTGCGCTGCAAATGGAGTACATTCTGAACCATCCACAGTCCACCCATGTGGATTGATATTCAGTCTTCCAAAACTTGCAGCTTCAAATACACCATGTAGCTTCCTATCGCTATAGTTGAATAAAAACAGAGGCAAACCAGGAACAATATGCTTCACATAAGAAATATGTGCATCTGGTAGGCCTGTTTAATAAGTTAAAAGTTGATTCACAAATAATTCAATTTCTCCAAAACCCGAATATGATTGATGATCTGCTCTCTAAGTAATTGGGATACGAAAAACTCACCAAATAACTTATTTGAAAAACATTCTTTGATAGTCGTGTGCTTGCACCCAAATATAACTCCACCTAATTCAGACTTCCTCAAATTTCTAGCAGTTACACTACAATTTACTGATGATGCAGTTTTTGACTTTTCCTTCAATGTATATGTCTCAGTCTTCCTCCCAGCACCCATTCTGTAAAAGGAAGAACTTTATTCATTAGATGTGTCAATAGTTAAATTCAAATCATTCATAATTGAACCACATACAGCACTAGGCTTTCTTACTTTTAGATTTTTCCATATTCCAAATACAACAATAAAGGCCACAAAAAGTATGAAGGGATTCTTACTGAATCATAAGCTTTAAGAAAGCAGCTACAAAGATCCCCGTTCAATAGTTAGTATACAGTTCTTAGTTCTCTCTTTACAAATTATAAAGCAAAAACACAGTCAGCAAAACATAACACAAATTGAAGAAGCATGGACATCTCTTAGCAAATCAGCGTAGAATTTTTTTCTAACACTCCAACTTCTACTAAAACGGTTATCTTATCGTTATCATTTTCCTACTCATAACACGGTGAAGTGCCAACCTTTTCGAAATACAAAACACAGTCTAAATCTAGAATATAGAAAGACAACGATCTAGGCATGGAAAATTAGCCTCAATCTATAATTACTTTGACACTTTCTCAGATTCATTCCAAACTGCCTAGCATGTGAACATTAGATGTGAAGAAAACAAGTATTGTCACACTTACTAGTAACACGAAATTCCTGAAGCACCAAGCCATGAAAAAATAGATATAAGCGTTGCAGCACCAAAACATAATTGTACCAAAGGCGAATGCGACAGCACATATCAGCTCGAGAAATTCCAGAAAATTCAATCACACAACAAAAACAATCAGAAATTCAAAAAGCATATGCGTAGCAGGAAAGAAAAGGAAAAATTACACTTTTTTTTGTACAAGAAAAATTACATTGTTGTTCATCGTAAATCCAAACGAACTTCGGCAATGAAATTTTAGGCTCACAACTGAGCCATCAATTTGAATTTCTTCACTATTCCGTTCGAGCAGGTATAGTTTCTCAAACCAAATGTACTAACAATGTAACTCTAAAATGGTGTATATACTCTCCAAGAAGAAAAACACTCGATGAAATTTGTCCAGTGAATGAATATTCCGAGAAAATTTGTCAAAGAAAAAGAGAACAAAGGAGCGTAAGCACAGTAACCGGAAAGTGAAAAGAAGCAGAAACTTCTTACTCCGTTCCGAATTTCCGCTAATCAGAAGTGATCGCTGAAATGTCTGAAGTCCATGCAAAACATGCACCTCTCCTGAACAAGAATAACGGCAAAGTTACAACCATTTTTTCGTTGTGTTAAAAACTCCGAAATGCCCCAAAAGTTTTGCAGAAACTGGAGATAAATGTAGCTCCTCCTTACAATAAGAGCACACACAGACTGTGCGCGCGCTGATCCTGCTGAAATAACGTATAATGCGTGTTCAGTTAGGGTGTATGTTTCTCGGGAAAATTTCAGTAGAAAAGACGAGAAAATGAAACACAAACGGGAAAATGTTTAGGGCTTTGAATGCTTTGAAGAACCTAGAAGATGAAACGATGTATAAAACTAATGAAAAGGAAGTTGACAGAGGCGGAGTCAGGTTCCGAAGCGCCAAACGCGCTATGCTGCTGGTCACTCCGATTCTGGCAGTGTGTACGGAATCTTGTTTTAAAACCGTATTACCATTGACACGAATTTCTAAGAAGATATGAGTTTTGGCACTTTGCAATCGCCGCTGGTCATGCATATTTGGAAATTGCTAAGTGTGAAAATAAAAATAGTATTTTTAGGACACAATTTTTTATAATTAAATGATAATTTTTTAATTTTAATCGACTTCAATAACAAAATTTAAATTTTTTTTAACCAATCACGTAACAATAACAATGCCGTACATATTTCATAACTGGAAGGTGGAACAAACGCTCGGGACCCACATCACACAGATTGAACGCTTTTACAATTTTTTCGAGGCAGATTAAAATTATTTTTTTTTCTAAAGAAAATAGAAAGTTAATAAAGGCAGCATGCACTATATAACTATTTGACGATGTTGAAAGGAAAAATCTTAACTCATTTTTTAAAAAATATTTTTACTCTATCAAAAAAATAAGAATAATTTTAGATTTAATTTTCATCAAATCAAGTAAATCATTGTATTTTTATAATATCTTTAATTCTATTAATAAAAAATAAAAAAATTGACAACCCGTGCACTCACAATATAAGTGAAAATTTCAAATATACTAATACCAGTTTCACATTAAATTTATTCAAGATTTGTAACGCTGCCTTAGTATAAGAGGAGGTAGAAATAGATAAAATCATTTATTAGGAATATGCAACTTGTATTGAGTTTGTTTAATAATTTAAGTTAAATTTATAAGTTAGTTTATTTTATTAAATAATTAAGAAATATAGTATATTATATATTTTATTTAAAATTGCATATAAAATTTGATTTTGTAGGTTAATTTAATAATGCATTTTATTTGTAAACTTAAATAGATGAAACGCCATGCTGAATTTTTTCATATTCTAAAACATACCCAAATTAATTAGTTATTTTACAAAATGTTTGAGGCAAAACCTATTTTCGTCCAAATGACAAAAGGAGATCAATAATTGCAAAGACCGAAGGTTTTGTATTGAGATTTCCATAAATTTGCAAGGCTCTTACGTCCTAGATTAAAAATACCATTAACAGACGCACCGAAAGTAGAAGATAGACTCTGCGAATCACATCACATTTAGCAAAGCAATCAATGCTGTGATTCAGTAGAGTCTTCTACTTTTAAGTAGGGGTATGCAACTAAAATGAGTCCTCCAAGCTAAGAAAAATAAGCATCTTAATTGATAAATTAAATGATGAGAAATTCAAATACTATTGAAGATAATTGAAATTAAATTCTTTTTTTACATTTTTAAAAAATAATTACATTTAGTTGAATTAGGATCTGTTATGTCAGGGAAGAATATAACATTGTCATGTTTAATAGATCTATCGCTTCTTTTTAATAAAAGTTAGATTAATTATTTAAATTATAACACTCAAATCACTTTCAAAACTCAAAGTTCGTTAATACTCCTATTTTTTAATTTTTCAATAAAAATTTAAAATTATCAACTTTTATTTATGTCTTATCTTCTAAAACTCTAAATTATAAAAATTTAAATTTTAAATATTAAATCTTAAATTTTAAATTTTAAAATTTAAAATTTTAAACTTTAAATTTTAAATTTTAAACCATCAAAACCTTAAACACTAAATTTTAAATCATAAACATTAAAACTCTAAATTGTAGACCTAACAATCTTAAATCTTAAAACTCTAAACTTAAAATCATAAATCTTAAATTTTAAATTATAACCCTTAAACTTATAGTTTCATTAACTCACATATATTTTTTAATTTTAACTAAAAATTTAAAATATATAAGTTATTGAAACTATAAATTTTGAAGGAATTATGTGTCATTAATCTAATTTTAATGAAAATGAAGAGTTAAAATTTATGAATATGATAATATCATATTTTCCTTTAACATGAGATGATCTTAATCCCATTTATTTAGCTCATGTGTAGCCAAAAAAAAATGGAAAAGACTAACTTATGTCTTAAATTTGACAAGAAAAAACAAGGCAATGTCAATAGAAAAATGTTACTCCTACTTTTTGTTTTTTACTATTTATTATAATTAAATAATATAATGTATTGATTTATTAAATTTTATAAAATTTAATAATTAAAATATTATATTATAAAATTAAATAAAATAAAATTATAAAAATAACTACCCACGTCAACAATAGCTTGGCATGTGGAGAACGGAAAACTCCTTTTTCTTCAATTGCCTTCGTCTTTACTGTTCACATACGAGAGCACGCAATGAAAAGATTTAGATTAAAGTTTAATTTGGATACATAATTTAATTAAGTGTTTATATTATAAAATTCTTAATTAAGTTCCACTTGTATAAGTGTAGTTTAAAATGAATTAATTTATGTTTGAGTACACATTTTGGTAAACACTTACATAATAAATATAGTGTTTGAATGTGAAATTGAATAAGTATTTATAACTATCAAAATTACAAAATTAGCCTTAAATTCTTTTACGTAAAATACTTTTCATCTTTTTTTTTAATAAAAAATATGATAATAAAAATTGAGACATATTTCGTCTAAAATGAAATTTATCTCTGTTACAAAAATGTGTACCCTGTACAGCACACTGCCTATCTACTCGACACATCACCGATAATTGTCATGATATGCCTTAACTATCTCAAGGAATATTTACTTAAAGTTGCCATGACACACTTTAATTAGCTTAAGAGATGTTCACTTGAGACTATTATAATATATAGTATCTACCCACATGATTGCTATAGTAAGACTTGCATGCCAATGCAAATCACTATTCCACTTGTGTGCTTGACACAATATTAACAAATGCTATGATGTGTCTTAACTATCTCAAAAGAAATTCACTTGAAGCTACCGTAGTATGTTTTGACTACCTTAAGAAAGTTCACTCAAGGCTATCATAATATGTTTTGCCAACTCATATAAGTGCTATAACACAACTTGCATTCCAAAGTAACGCGCTATGCCACCCAATGCATAACATGATATCAATAATTCTCCCAACGTACTTTGATTACCTCCAAAGAATTTCAT
This sequence comes from Dicorynia guianensis, assembly GCA_037013595.1. Classification (NCBI taxonomy): domain Eukaryota; kingdom Viridiplantae; phylum Streptophyta; class Magnoliopsida; order Fabales; family Fabaceae; genus Dicorynia; species Dicorynia guianensis. Next base: position 12,118,694 of record JASUAB010000002.1, on the reverse strand, counting down.
TTAAAACTATCATGACACACCTTAATTACCTTAAAAGAGACTTACTTGAGGCTGCCAGGACATATCAAACACTTACAATATAAGTGAATAGCCCTTATAGTCACAATATAAGTTAATAGCTCATGCTCTCTCAATATAAGTGAAAATTGCAAATGTACTGATACCAGGTTCACATTGAATTAATTCAAGATTCGGAACTCTGCCTTAGAGAAATAGGTAAAATCATTTATCAGGAATATGCAATTTGTGTTGAGTTTGTTTTATAATTTAAGTTAAATTTATAAGTTAATTTATTTTATTTAAATAATAAAGAAATATAGTTTATATATTTTATTTAAAATTATTTATAAAATTAAATTTTGTAGATTGCTTTAATAATGTAATTTACTTATAAACTTAAATAGATTAAACACCATGCTAAATTTTTTCATGTTCTAAAGCATACCCAAAATAATTAATTACTTTACAAAATGTTTGAGGCAAAACCTATTCTCATCCAAATGACAACAGAAGATCATTAATTGTAAAGACTCAAGGTTCTGTATTGAGATTTCCATAAATTGGAGGGTTCTTACGTCTTAGACAAAAAAATACCATTAGCAAACACCATGAAAGCAAAAGATAGACTCTGCAAATCCATCACATATAGCAAAGCAATCAATGCTGTGATTCAATAGAGTCTTCTACTTTTGAGTAGGGTATGCAACTAATATGAGTCTTCTTAGCTAAGACAAACAAAAGCATCTTAATTGATAAAGTAAATTTATTTAAATGGTGAGAAATTCAAATAGTATTAAAGAGAATTTAAATTAAATTCTTTTTTATATTTCAAAAATAATTAAATTTAGTTGAATTGGGATCTTTTATGTTAGGGAAGAATATACATAGTCGTATTTAATAGATCTATTCCTTCCCTTTTACTAAAGTTAGATTAATGATTTAAATTATAACACAAATCACTTTTAAAACTAACAGTTCATTAACACTCTTATTATTTAAAATATTCAATTAAAAATTTAAAATTATCAAAACTTAATTTTCATGTAATTCTTATATTTTAAAACTCTAAATTATAAAATTTTAAATTTTTAACTTTTAATCTTAAATTCTATTAAAATTTTATAAACCCTAGATTTTAAATTTTAAGTCATAACATTTTATGCTTTAAACTCTAAATTATAAATACTAAACTTCTATATCTTAAATTTTAAAATTTTAAATTTTAAATATTAAAATTTTACATCTTATATTTCTAAATTCTAAAATTTTAAATTATAACCCTAAAACTCATAGTTTCACTAACTCACATGTTTTCTAATATTTCACTGAAATTTTAAAAATATATGAGTTAGTGAAACTATAAACTTTGAAGGAATTATGTGTTATATAGATCATTAATCTAACTTTAATGAGAATGAAGAGTTAAAATTTATGGATATGATAATATTATATTTTCCCTTAACATGAGGGAATCTTAATCCCATTTATTTAGCTCATGTGTAGCCAACAAAGAAGAATAGAAAAGAGTAACTTATATCTTAAATTTGACGAGAAAAAACAAGGCAATGTCAACAGAAAAATGTTACTCTTATTTTTTAGTTGTTATGTATTTTTTATAATTAAATAATATAGTGTACTAATTTATGAAATTTTATAAAATTTAATAATTTAAGATTATATTATAAAAATTAAATTAAATAAAATTATAAAAATAACTACCTTTGTCAACAATAGCTAGGCTTGCGGAGGACGGAAGAAAAGGGACGGAATCTCCTTTTCTTCAATTACCTGCGTCTTTGCTACCAACTTACCCAGAGCACGCAATGGATTAAAAATAAGACTGGCGATAACGGAATCTTAAAACTCGTTTTCTCTTTTTGTTTCTAATTTGATAATTTGATTATAATGCAAACAAAATAAAAGGATGAAATATGTAAAAAATGTATTTTTATTATTTGAAATATAACATTACGAAAGAAAACATAGATTACAAATAATTAAGAAAAATATAAAAACATTTAATTATGATTTTCTGAGAATAGAACAGCCTAATCAAACTGAAAAAGCTGAATCAGTTTAATCCTTAAATTGTCTGATTAAAAAAACGGATAATCCATCATTGAACTAATAAAAACTAAACAAGTCAATAATTGAATAGTATTTTATGACTGTTTATATTTTGAATTAAGATAAACGAATAAAAAATGTTAGAGTCTTCAAATTCAATGGCATACATGATGGCCTTAAATTTGTTCGTGCGCAAATTCGATTCTCTCTTACCCGTATTTCACTCCTATTAAGGAGTTATCTCTTATTAAAAAAAAAAAAAAGAACCAAAAATAAAACAGATGATTGCCTGACATTTGAATATGATGAATTGAGAGCGGCAGTCCAGTTTGTTTGCTTCAAACATGTAGTGTTGGTATATGTTCAGTAATTAACAGACTCAATTTATTTGTGTTCACGCCCATTGCATGGGGTCGTTTCCATTCAACATGATTACAGGATGTTACAAAAGGTACCATCACGTGTCTGTAAATTCTAGAAAAATCTCCTTTCGTAACTTAAAATTTAAAAAAAAATATTCGATTTTTTAGTGTAAGTCTTCAAATTTATTGTACTTTATAATTTAATAAATTTAAGAATATAAATAATATAAAAGAAAAGTTGTATATAAATAAAAATGTAGAAATAATGAGATTTTATATTTTATCAAAAATTATATCGTCATTTGCACATAATATCTACGGTTTAGTTTGTTTAACGCACAATATATATTGATAATATTATCTGATAATAAATAAAGTATTATTTCATTAAATAAGATAAATTACATAAATTAAATTATATAATTAAATTATATTAAAAATCAATTTTTAATAATACATTTAAGATAATATTTTATAATATTACAATACTTTTATTTTTTTCTCTGAAATAAGTAATTTTAAATATCTGTTAAGTGCGTCGATTAGCATGGACATATTTTTAACACCCTGACACCCATATTAAACGAATGTCAAATATTAATGAGTACTGATGTGTGCATGGGTTAGTTTTGTTATTATTTTTTATAATGTTCGTGTTGGTTTTATTAAGTAATTTATTTTATTTTTGGCACATTGTGTAGGAGGAATCATGTTGAAAATGTGACCAACTTATGTTGAATAATGATATTTACTTTGGGCATATTTTACTACTCACTACGTTGGTAGTACAAGCAGGGATCTTACATGTCTAATATGAGATTTTCTGATATGGTTAATAATCAAAACGATTTGTTGCTTGTCAGTGTCAGGTATAATGAGCTGTTGCATGAATATAAAAAAAAAAAGAAAAGAAAAGTTATAAACTGGGGTGTTTATTTAATTAAAATATTTCTACTTAATATAAAAGTATTCAATACATATAAATAAAATAATGGTTATTAAATTAATGAAATTTTATAATTTAATATATAAAATTTAATAAATTTTATATTTAAAATAATAAAAATTTATTTAAAAATAAAATAATCATGTTCATTAGCTCATAATTAATAATTTTATTATGACACAACTATATAAGCATTCATATCAAATAAATTAGACAAAATATCATAAAAAAATAAATTAGATAAAATAAATGTCCTTTTCTCAGTAAGAAAATAAATAAATAAATGTCCCCTTCAAACCTGAGTCACGTCTGACTCCGCATCTGATGATTTTTTTTTCTAAAAAGATTAAAACGAGAGTGCACTAAGAAAAATCCAAAATAGGGAAGACACGCAACCAATTAGTGGCCCTAAAATTGCGTCTTCTGAAATTTAAGTGACGAAGAATTGTAGGAATTTATTTCGACACACAAAATGCAGGGAATTTAGCAAGAATTTGTTTTATTGTGGAGCGCATCTGATAGAAATTTGTAAGGATGAGAATTCACGGCTCTTTTCGTCTCTCATTCAAATGGGTCACTGACGGGAGGTGACAAAGTATACACGTTCATGCTAGCCACAGTTGACACAACTGGTGACACTTATCCCCATTTTCTATTTTTCTCCCCCAACCCAGGTTCAATCCCTCCTTATGTAACCAAAAAGTCTACACGTTCATGAGGGCCAGCTGATGGGAGATGCAGCCCCACACTCAGACTGCTTGCGGCAGTGGACCGCCCCACCTAACCTCTTTTCGGCGCGGTAGTGGCTCATATGCTCCGCCGGAGAACCATCTTCCGCCGTTAAACCATGTTTCCCGAGGAATTTGGACCAGGAAATGCCGCCGTATCAATCTATCTGCCCGCCCCATTCGCATCACGGCAGGAAAATCCGAACACGCGGAACAGAGTGACATAAAAGACAATTTGGTTGAACAGGTGGAATCAACGGATGGAGCTCGAGCTGGAAGCACCAGGCGAGACGTGCTGGTTGCGCCGTTTTTGGCCATGGGCGTGTCGTTTTTGCTCTCCGCAGCAACGAGGGCCGAGGAGAAGGTGCCTGTTGAGGCGGCGCCGTTGACGGAGGTGAAGGCAGTAACGGATTTGCCGGGTTCGGAGCCTGAGGAGAAAAAGATGATGGAGGAGGAAGTGATAACGTCGAGGATTTACGATGCGACGGTAATAGGCGAGCCTCTGGCAATTGGGAAAGATAAACGGAAAGTGTGGGAGAAGTTGATGAATGCTCGAGTAGTGTATTTGGGGGAAGCGGAGCAGGTTCCAGTTCCAGACGATAAGGAATTGGAGCTTGAAATTTTGAAGAACTTGCACAAGCGGTGTATTGAGAATGACAGGCAATTGTCTTTGGCATTTGAAGCATTTCCCTCTAATCTACAGGAGCCGCTTAATCAATATCTGGAAAAAAAGTATGTGCCTGAAACTGAGAAATAGAAAAAAAATTATATTACATAGATTGGTTCTCGTCTATCCATGTTTTGTGCAGTTGGTTTTCAATATTAGCGGAGAAATGGGAGCTCTATGAAATACATATGAATTAATTCAGAATATAGTCATATATTGATAAATAGTTGGTCGGCGTGATAGTTAGTGAAATTGATTGTTTGGAAGGTGTTCCAATTTCAGTCTTTGACTCTTGCGTGAATCTACTGTTGCCTCTTGAATTCATACTTAATATGTTTATGAGTAGATATCGGATTGTGAAAATTTACCATGACTTTCGTTATCAGCTTGAGAAGTGGAGAAAATTAATGCATGCAATCATGCATGTGAGAATTGGTAAAAGTAAACTGAATTGTTGTATTGTCGTTATTGCACTTGTAGGCTTGAAGAGGAATCTTCAAGTTATATAAAACCGAATGTTCGCTTCCCTGTGTGTATTATTTTAAATTGAGTTTCATGCAGACGATGGAAATGAGTGAAGTATTACTGTTTTTGCGCAAGTAAAGCTGTATAAAAATGATGCAGTCTATATCTTCAGATATATTGTTTCTCGTTTATCTTTAGTTATTTAAATATAAGTTGTGACCAATCTTTCTATCTTTCCTTACTATTATCTACTGTTATAGTGACCAATATTTCTCTTATATCTTAATTATATAGCTTCCCATGATTCTCTATTACTTATGCCGAGGTCTGTGTTGCATGGCAGGATAGATGGAGGAACCTTAAAGTCTTATACATTGCATTGGTCGCCTCAAAGGTGGCAGGAGTATGAACCTCTTCTTAGCTACTGTCGTGACAATGGAATTCATTTAGTTGCTTGTGGCATCCCACTAAAGGTATGTTTAAGTTATAATTCAAGCTAATGCAAATATTTTAGATGTGCATTTGGGTCTGATGTGTCTGCTGGAGGCAAAATTAAGAATTAGTTTAGACTTAACGAGGACTAAGTGAAAGCTATCAAAGTTGAGTGGTTGACTTTTTCATGTTAAGAGAATCTTTTATTGTTGGGCATCGAAACATAGGGGAATGGAGCTTCATACACGGTGCTAGTTGCAATGATTTTCTGTCATATGTGCATTATGTTGTTGCCTTTAATTTCTGTCATTTTTCCCAATACTACTGAATTGCTGATAATTGAGAATTGAGTGTGATAATCTATTTAGTTTAGACTTAACCATTAGGTTTGATGTGTCTGGTGGAGGCTAAATTAAGAAATATCTTAGACTTAAACAGGAATAAGTGAAAGCTATCAAGGTTGAGTGGTTGACTTACTTATGTCAATAGAATTCTATTATTGTAAGGCATCAAGACATGGGGGAATGGAACTTTGTAGCAGTGGCTTTCTTTAATATGTCCATTGTGCTTTTGCCTTTGATTTCTGTTATTTTACCCCAATCCTACTGGACTGCACAGAATTGAGAGTTTATATAAACTGAATTTGATAATCTAGGTACTCAACAGTACAGAATCTGGTTGCTTGTGTTGTGATTATTTTATGTGTTTTAATCTTTTTCTGTCAGGGAATTGTGTTAAATAATTAGATTGGGGTTAGAAAACCAATGCTGTGTGGTGGATTCCCTCCTATTTGAACTTGGAAGTTATTATGTCTGTTTCATCAAGTTCCTGAACATTAGCTGACAGCCAAGTTCTGAATGGTGAACAACTTTGATGTAGAACTTGAAAGCTCTTATAACAATAGATGCATACGCAATCAAGGAATCTAGAGAAAGAAGAAGAAATGAAAAGGAAAGAGTAAGTAGTAAGACAGCATAGGAAAATTACAAGACTCGCATTGCTACAAGCCAAATTAATTTACACTAGATGCAAATGATTGGCACATCAAATAATAGCTTTCAGTTATTTTGATTCCATTAGGACAAGAGACAACACAACTAATTAAATTGAATCCTACATCAAATTGGAAAGACACACCTTAATTAGAAAGGATTTTATAATCACTAAAGCTTTCAAATTAAACAAAATTAAATTATTTCTAGGTTAAGAGATATAATGACGGTGATATAAAATTGACCATCTGCTCATCTTCTTTTTATTTGAAATCTCTATCTGAACTTAAATAAAAATTTGATTAGTAAAGGGCCTCACCATATGTGAGGATTGACAATATAACTCTTGAGGACTTGGTGATTGTTTTGATATAAACAGATTTTAAGGACTGTCCAAGCTGAAGGAATTCGGGGGCTTTCCAAGGCTGATCGTAAAGTATATGCTCCGCCTGCTGGTTCAGGCTTCATATCAGGCTTTACTTCTATTTCACATAGATCACCAATTGACTTGAATACTCTGAATCCTTCTGTTCCTTTTGGACCAAGCTCATATCTGTCTGCACAGGCTAGAGTAGTTGCAGAATACACTATGTCCCAGATTATCTTACAAAATGTGCAGGATGGAGGAGCTACTGGTATGTTAGTTGTTGTGACTGGTGCAAGCCATGTCACTTATGGATTTAAAGGAACTGGAGTACCAGCAAGAATTTCAGGAAAAATGCAAAAGAAAAACCAAGTAGTTGTATTACTTGATCCTGAAAGGCAACTCATTCGCAGAGAGGGGGAAGTTCCTATTGCTGATTTCTTGTGGTATTCAGCTGCCAGACCCTGTAGTAGAAATTGCTTTGATCGTGCTGAGATTGCTCGGGTGATGAATGCTGCTGGTCGGAGGCGAGATGCCCTCCCACAGGTTAGCTAGTACTTCATGTTGTTCAAGTCAATTTTCCCCATGCTCCCAATTTGAGCTCCTTGTTTTCTTTCATTCTTGAGATCAAATGTTGACAATTTTAAACATTACTTGGTGTCTCATATTTGTACTTCTTGCATTATTTATTTTGGTCTTCTAAAGATTATACAACCTGGGTATCCCATAATTATTTGCAAACCTTGAATAATTGATAACTGTATTTGGTATTTTGTTCATTGAATCAAAATTATACAACTTAACCTGCTGTTTTGGGGGTTCTAAAAGAAAAAAAAAAACACCATGTCTACGGAATAATCGCCATTTATACTATTGTCTCTCACTTCAATCTTTCTTTTCCTTAAATTCATTTACCTTATGAATACAGGTTTGTTCTACAACAATGCTTGGTTGGTGGGGTTAAAAATTTGGAAAGGATATGGTTGTGATCTTAAGGTCCTTATTTCTGATACTTTAAGAAATAAGGTACCTGTGTTTTATAATTTGTGATAGCTGGATCCCAAGTGCATAGTGAGTATAAATTAGAAACCATACCAATACCAAGTTTAAATTGGTTGCATTTGATTTTCAGATAGTTGTTGTGTCTTGGGTCCACGTTTTGGAGAATTATGCTTTGGATGGCATAGAGTTTGATGATATTAGCTTTGACATTATCTTATATACAATTAGCAAATTTGCCACTTGTTTTCAGGATCTCCAAAAGGGAATTGATCTTGGTTTAATACCACCTGAGGTATTGCAGAACTTCTTTGATCTAGAGCAGTATCCTCTGATTTCAGAACTCACTCACCGTTTCCAGGTATTTTTTCAATTTATGAAATTGAACTCTTTGCTTTTAATAATGAAAATATTTCATGATTTTGTTCCCTAATATTCCTACCTGCTTCTGGCTCGTTTTTTATGCAGGGTTTCAGGGAAAGATTGTTGGCAGATCCCAAGTTTCTGCAGAGATTAGCTATAGAGGAATCTATATCATTAACAACTTCACTGTTTGCACAATATGAAAAACGGAAAGAAAATTTTTTTGAGGAGCTTGACTATGTTATTACGGACACAGTAAGAGCATCAATTGTTGATTTCTTTACAGTGTGGCTTCCTGCCCCAACTTTGTCATTCCGGTCATATGCTGATGAGATGAGTGCACCTGACAATATTGATACTTTGAGAGGTCTACTTGGCTCCATCCCTGACAATGCATTTCAAAAGAATCCTGCCGGGATAAACTGGAATATCAATCATAGAATTGCCTCTGTTTTATTTGGGGGTTTAAAGCTTGCTAGTGTTGGATTTATTTCAAGTATAGGAGCTGTGGCTTCGTCAAATGCTCTGTATGCAGTTCGTAGACTCATTAATCCAGCAGTTGTTGCTAGTCAACGGATTGAAAGATCACCAATCCTCAAATCAGCTGTTGTTTATGCAAGTTTTCTTGGAATATCTGCAAATCTTCGTTATCAGGTATCTAAAGTGATTGAACTTGTCTGTTACATTAATAGTTCAATTGTAATTATTGTGTCACAGGTACTCCAAGGAAGGTTAAACCTTGTTTCTGTTGGAAATGACATATGTTTTCATATTATTGGTTTATGTTTCAATAATGTATGGATGCCTTGATCTTTTCCAGTATATATTGAAGAGATGATAATCAGTGTGTTTACTTTTGTGAGTTACTTGACCACTTACATCTTTAGATAAGTAGTTGTGATATATGAAAAGAATTTCAAAATCCTATTGATGAATTTTTGTTTTAAAAAAAGAGCTGTTGGTGCCTCCCAAACTTGGAAATATGGAGTAGAATTGTTTTAACTTCTCCTAGTGACCCAGGGTTAAATAATGATTATTGTTAAAACAAATAAGTCTGGTGAAAGACACGTTCTGTTCTATGATAGCTGTTTTTTCTATTTGTACTTATTGTTTCCTTTTTTTTTTTTTTTGGGTACTTCTTACTCTATTGGATAATTATCCGGGAACATTTTTATTCTGAAAATTAAATTTGCTGGTTCTGTGGCTCTACCATCTTGTTTGTATTATTATACCACGAATTTACATTCAAATAAGAAGAAAGTTCAGGTCTGTTACTGTTAGATACTGAAATTGGAATGAATTGTTGTGCAGTTTATTGCAGGGATAGTGGAGCATCGGATTTCTGAACAGTTTTCATCCCAAACATTTCTTGTAAATATGCTATCGTTTGTTGCTCGGGTAATCAATTCTTATTGGGGAACTCAGGTGAGACTAATATTTCTTATGTTAGCTTCTGTGATCTGCTTAAATTTTTTCATCTGAACATTGCTTTGAACTCCATGTTAAGAAAGCCAGCTTATGGAAAAGGACAACTCCATGATTTATCATTCTTAAATTCATTGTATAAAATCAAGTATATCTTCTTACTTTCCTTTTAAGTTTTGATGGGCCTGTTTGCATCTGTGTTCATAAGGGAATATTTCTGCTGTTATGTTGTCAGTCAAAATTATGTCGGTCCTTTTTTGTCTTGATTCATGACAATATATTGTATTAGCTAGGTTTGTATTAAAATTGAAGGGGAAAAGAAAAGATTCTTTGTAATTATATTGTTAGATACAAACTTTTGTTTTTTTTTTTTTTTTGTTGCATGGGTGCTTTGCCAACCTTTTTAAGCAGTAGCTGATAATCGGCATTGATTTAAACTATCATTTAGTTTGATGGGAATCATGCATTTATATATTAATTTTTCTATTGTTAAATTTGTTCTCCTATAATTTGATGCAGCAATGGATTGACATCGCACGCACTACTGGACTGCAAGTTAAAAAGACTGAATCACCTTCCAATCGAACATCAGATTCTCCTAATCATGTTGTCCTTATATGCAACAAAACAGAAGAAGCTAGCCAGGATGAAATACAAAAATAAATGGTGAAAATATCTTCGTAACATTTACTTACTAAGTTGTATTATTCTTTGAAAGAGGGACAATAGACACAAAGGAATATATTTTTGTTTTCATGTTTATCTTTCTCTCTCTGCCTTTCATTAAAAATTCCTTTCAAAAGAGAATTGCACATTTTTTTATTTTATTCTGCATAGTCATTAATAGTATAAAATAACACTTGCCATAACATATAGTGCGGCGTTATAGTTCTTAGCATTATGCTATGACCAATAGTGTAGCACAATTCCAATAGCGTAACATAATATGCGTTATAGCACAGTTGTAGAACTTAATGGTAAAAAATGAGGCATTATAAGGCTTAACATATCTAGTCCATATCCATCAGTCGAAACCTTCTCTTGGGTCATTATACACTCTCTTCTTGCTAGTCGTCGGTCTCAAATGGTCGCGCCTCTCTTCTCCTTGTAATCACATCCCGTTGTTTCTAGAAGTATAGCCATTCAGTTCTGTTCTCTATGTTGGAGGTGGTTTTGTTCTGAAGGTGGTTCTATTTTGTTGTATTCGATTTTGCTTGAGCAGGTGGACCGTGGGCGAGTCGCTCTCTATCTATTCTGTTCTGAAACCCTCACATTTCTCTGAAGACTGAAATCTACACCGTTGAGGGAGGGACACTCTAGCTAGCAAAGGGAACAATTTTCTGCTGTGTTTTGTTTCTATTCTAGGTTTTTTTAACTAATGTGCTTTATATCAAATTTGCAAGATGAGTTCTGAATCTCCAGTATAAAAGTCTCATACTATACCACTATGGTATTAATTAAAAATTTATTACATTTACATTTTTAGATGACAGCTTCTACCTTCAATTTTGATGGATTTATCTTTTTGGTATCAAACTTGGTGTTTGAAATAGTGAATCTAGACTGCAACTGAAGTTACTTAATGTCTATCATATTTTTTAAAATTATTTTTTTTATGTATTCTTATTATTTAGGGTGTTGCATATAGTTCATTGTAATTTAAACTATAAAATACTTATATTACATATATAAATATATTTATATATATAATATAATGTGTTATAATTCAAATAATAATATATTATACACAACCTAATATAATATATTGTAATAATTTTAAGTATTATAAATGCATTATTTATTATTAAAAATTATATTATTCTGAGTTTGGTGGAAAAGATACCTAGCCTTGTAGATATGGATTATAAGGCAAAAACATAAATTGCTCGAAGTGAAAGCCATACTCTTGGTTAAAGTGAACTCTTAGTGAACCTTTTTTTAATGGGGAAAAGAATTATAGAGGAGCACTTACATTGGGCTATGTGATATAGAGCTTGAACATCTTTATATAGTATTATGAAGTAATGAATCTTCCTGTTTATTTTAGGAATATGAGTACTAACATGCTTCGAATGCCAGAAAGCTCATGCGAAGATCTTTGAGGACCTCAGAGGAGGTATCTGATTTATTTATTGAAGTGAGCGAGGGGAAGGTGAGATCTGGATTGAATTAACTAATTTAATTTAGTAAAACTAAAGTTGAATGACTTCAAGTTAATGTTTGCTTTTGAGATGTCTGAATTTTGAATTATCGAAATAATAAAATTGATTAATTTAAATTTTTTAAATAAAAATTTTGTGAGTTAAGCTTATAAAAATAGAGTGACTCTAAATCTTAATCTCTTATTTAATATAACACAAAAATAAATGATTGATTGAGCGAATAACAATTGAACGAGTGTTGGAAGATGCCTAAAGTTGCATACAGTTATCATTTTCATGTGGTTGTTCAAGAAAAATGTGTGGTAAGCTCCTTTCCTGCCTATTGTCTCTGTGATAAAATTGGCACTTCGCAGCCATTGTATTATGTTCCACAGACGACATTTCTACCATTCTGCAAACCTGTTTAACATTAAATATCGAGAAATAGATAACACCTTGAATAAAAGTAGGCATTCAAAATCGATTCTTTGGGCTTTGTTGAAGCCAAGCAGTAGTAGTCCAAAGCTGGAGCATTTGTCTTGAAAGATCAGTTGTCAAAACCTGCTTGAGGCGAGGGTTAAGAGTTATAATATCCAACTTATTAGGAAGAAAAAGAAACTTGAACTACTATTAATCGTGACTTCACATTTTGTCCCTCTATTTTTAAAATTCAGATAATTTTAAATAAAATTTCTATAAAATTCAATTATAAAAATTGAGAGACTGATTTAATTAATAATGACGTTCATCATCAGATAGCATGCCATATCTTTGCAGTTGTAGAAAGTGGTTAATATCGGATTTAAATTTTTTGACTTTATTATTTTATAATTTTGATAATTTTTATTTTATAATTAAACTTATATTAAAATGAGAAAAAATGTCACGAAATAAAGAGAATAAAAAATTGTCAAAATTAAAAATGCTAAAATAAACAGATTACAATCCAGCTAGTATCTGAATCTAAGTTGGTGTTTTTTTCCTTTTTCTTTCTAAATGCATCAGCCCGGTTAGTTATTTGATAATGATAATTAAATTTGGCTATCAACACATGTCTACGGAAAATTTAAGTTAAACACTAACTTGTGTTTATATTGTAATAAAACATTTTTATATTTTGATGATCAAAATAATAATAATTTAATTTATAAAAGTAGAAAATGAATAAAAATTCATTTGATCCTTGTTTCAAAATAAAAAAATATTTTAATCTTCAAATAGAAACGTAACTGAAATTTTCCCATTTATTTACTTATCTATCCATGATAATAAGCTAAAAAGCTAAAACTTAAGGTTCAATATTTAATTTCTTTTATATTATACAAAACTTATCCTAAAATTTAGTAATTAAGTAGCTAATAAAAATTTTAAATTCTTCCTTGTTTATTTATTAAAAATCAATAAAAAAATAAATTGATACAAACAACATTGTGTCAATATACACTAATTTAGCTAATAAAAATTGTTCTTTAATATAATTACATACATATATAGGACAAGTCTAGAATATCAATCCCTTAAAATGGTTTTGATCTCTTCCAAATTAATGAATATATGTGTTCACAACTGCATCTACAATGCCAGTAAGAGATTGATTTATTAAGAAATTAAATCTTGAGTTGATTGTAATAAATGGCTATGCATTTTCATATCTTTATATGTGCAAAAGTGATAAGAAAAGGAGGTGTATGTAGCTTCTAAAAAATATTGATATTTGCACCCAATAACATTGCAAATACTCTAGCACAAGCATAGTTTGTGAAAAAAAAAAAAATGAAAACAGAGATAGGAGAGAAATGGTTCCAATCTAATGTTATTGCTTCAAACTATAGTATTTGGATATATTTGAAAGTTAATTAAATTACCACAAACATATGCTAGGAGCAATATACATGGAAATTCTCATAAAAAAATTTATTGTTCACATAAATAAAATTTCATTTAAAATATTTAATTTATTTAAATTCACAGCTTAACTGTATAATCAAAAATTTAACTACAACACCTATGAGATTAACTTTTTCCAAGAAAAAAAAAACATATGTAGATACTTCCTATTTCTTTATTTCTTTAGTGATTAAGTTTTCATTTAAATGTGGAAGAGTCTTTTAACTTAGTGAATATGCACTAAATCTTCAAAGTAAAATAGTGATTTGGGGCCTCAATTCAAAGCCTCGGTGAAAAAATACCATGCATTAATCTCATTATTACTGAATTTCTATTACTGCTTGACTAGGAACTTTAGCTTGATGGGAGGTAATATTAAAGGCTCTGACCATTTGCATGGCAAAGACAATTCAAAATAAAAATGCTTAGACGGTTCATGAATATATATTTGTCATCAAATATGTTATGCATCAACATTCAGTAGTCCTATAATTCTAAACCCTGCTCCTCATCTTCTGATCCAGCATCTCTTTGACTGTGTGTAAGGCGAGCTCAAGGTTTTCCAGCTGCAAATTTTCCATGAATCAACTCTCAATTCCTTTGTTTTGATGTTCTAAAGCAATCTTGAAAACCATAATCTGGAAAGTGAGCACCTCACCACCATTTCCTTACCTCTTGTTTGGCAAACCTGTTATGCGTGAACAATCCATAAAACAGATCAAAACTGTTTCCAATGGCGTTATCCTTCTGCAAGTTATTTGTAATATATCCAATTAGTACATATCTTGGAAGAAGAAAAGAAACGCTCATCTTTTAGGGAGATTAGTTGGGGTTGTCGCAAAGGGATTGACCGAGCATATATACCAATTGAACAAGTGCCTGGAAGCCCTTTGTATCAATAGGTGTAGATTTTATATCCATTTCTCCCAATGTCCTGGTATTCTCATATTCAGAAACCCCAAAGTTAGTATTTTTCACGTTGTTCTTCTACAACTAAAAAAAATAAAAAGTAAAAAATATATATTTAGTTGAATCAATTAAATTTAAAATATTATATAAAATTTGTGCCTAAAAATTAGTATAAGTTCCATGCTACTTGAATAGATGGGTAAAAGTAAGGAATTTTACCTGCCAATTACGTGTGCTAGAAGTTGGCTTTTGGCAGCTGTTTGATCATGTTCTTCACAGGACATTTGCAGCATTTTGCAACCCTGTTTAATCATATTTAGTTTCGAGCAATAACAAAGATCATTCTAATACTACTAAAAAAGCAAGACCAGGAAGCAAGACACTAAAGACAAATAGTAGAGATAATGTTTGAAAAAAAAATGAAAACATGAAATATGAAAATTAAAGTTTTTAAATTTTGTAAACTTTTTCCTTGGGAGTAATTTTGTGAACTTTTTTTACCAATAGCAGTTTTATTGTAAAATATACTGGTTAATAAAATTTTTCAAAGGAAAACAGTTTCTAAAAGTCCAATGTAGTATTTATCCATATGCCACGTGTTAAATTGAAATAAAATTTGGATAACGATAGTGTGATTTCATCCGTACAGAGCAGAACATATCATTTGGTTGCCCTCAATGCCAAAAGTAATCCATTAACTTGCCTCACTCGCAAATATTTGAAGGAAAGCAGAGCATCTGGCTTCATCCCTTATTCGGACTTTGTCGTACATGAAGGGCAGATGACTCCACCCCTCCTTAGCTGTCTGTGGCCCAAACATCGGATGCGTGCAGAGAACATCTGATTCCTCTGGCAGTACCTTGAACAATATAATAAACAATGGAAACTAATCGAAAACCAGTGTTAAAATGGAACCATAGTTCAGAGTAGAATGGTGGTTAAACTGCATACTTGTAACAGAACATCTCTTGGGTGTTCTTTGACAGAGAGAACATCAACAAAAAGTGTTGGCTGCCGTAGAAGGTTGAGTGGCACTGAATTCATAACCTCAGATAGTGATAAGATTGATGTGCTTATCAGAATGACATCGTTGTCGGCATCAAGCAGTGCGCCAACATCCCTGGCAGCAGCATTGTTTATAATTAACATGGACTGAATATTAATTTTTAGCTATATTCCGAAATTTATGTGAGAGTTACATGTAAGATTTGATGTATAGACATATATGCAGCATAAAATGGCATAGCGTTGGATGCCTGTTTATGTAAACAATTTATGCTTTTACCTCAAGAATTGGATGCCCATCTGGGCGCATAGTTCAGAGTAATCAGTCCGAGAAGTCGCCCGCAGAGTATGGCCTTGTTTGATCATGGTCTTGGCCAGAAATTGGGCGAAGTTGCCGAACCCAACAATGCCAATTTTGAGATTTCCAGAAGATGGTAAGGTTGCCATGTTATGGCGGAAATTGAAAAAGAAAGGATTGGTTGGGCTTAAGGGGAGAGGGGATTTAGGCCAAACGATGTCTAAAAGATAGAACGCAAAATCCAATCTTAGGTAAGACTTTGGATTGATGTGGTTCGCTGATTGATATTTGGACACATCCCATTCAAATGTCTTTCTTCTGGTTGTGTCCTAGTGGTGTCTATCCTTACGGTTAAACAGCTCAGCACTTAGATTCTCTCCGTACACGCAATTTCTTGAAAATGATATCCGCTGTGTCTGTTTCGCCCGCACTATCCATATGCATATGAAAATTAATAAAAATAAAAAGAAAGAAAGTGGAAGTATGAGACACGGTAAAAGGTAATATATAAATTTTTTTAGATATACCATTTTTCTTAATTTTGTCATATCTATATATTTATAGAATAATTAGATGACATTATCTTTTTGATATCTCACTTTCTTAGGGTTCCTCACTTTTCTTTTTACACATTAAATTCGATAAATTTTATATAATTTGTTAAAAGAACAATCATATGCCATTATCCTTTTAATGTGTTACCCTCTCAACCTTTCTCACATTTCTTTTCACACCTTAATCTGGATAAAATCTGATGTTTCCTCCTCTCCTCATTTCCTGGCATCCCACCCTTTCAGAGGTGTCACAGGCTTTCTCAGCTTTCCTTTCTCATTGTAAACCGGTTTCCATGTGAGGTGTTACCGTCTCAAGCTTTCTCCGCCTTCCTTTCCTATTGCAAACCAGTTTGAGTATTAATGATTTGAGTAAAATATTATTCTGCTCTCTATTATATTGATAAATTTTTATTACAATTTTTTATTATTAAAAATTTGTATTTTAATTTTTTATTATTAAAAATTTTTAATTAAATTTTTTAAAAATTAAAATTAATACCATTTAACTCTCTCCATTAAACATCATTTGATAAAATTAAATGTTTAACTCACATAGTAATATATCATAATGGGTCAATATGTGATAACATATTATATGGACATAGAATAAAAAGCACCACATCACTATCATTAAGTGACAACAATGATTTTTTTTTTTCAACATCCATCGCATCAAAACGGCACTTATTTAACCAACAAAACTAATTAAAAATCACGTCGTTTTAATTCTTACCTTTTATCAATGACACCGACTCATCACTAATTCCTAACGCTGCCCTGATTTAAAATACAGCTTATTGAAGAGTTCGAGACGTTTACGCAACAATCCATGCGTAAAATCTTAAGACTACTTCTACAAGCAATGGCCAGCAACTTTATCGCATCATCAGACATATCCCGGCAACGGCCAATGATTAAGGTCTCAAGATTATTACAGAAATTGGCCAATGATGATGTGGTTTCATCCCCTATTTTGTAGCAGCAACAGTTTCAGTTTCCTGAGGGAAGAGGAACAAGCCCGTCTAAAATCTTTATCCGTCGACAACTGCTCGCAAGGTTCGTCAGTCCATTGTCAGTGATATTTGTGCACCCTTGGAAACCTAACCCCTCTAATTCAGAGTGTTGATACACACATACTCTTAGCTAAATATTTGGTTTATATTTTTTTTTATTAAGGAGGTATTATATGTTAGTTTTTAACTGAAAAAAAATTTTAAGAATTAAACTCCTGTCAGGGTCTGAGTATAGGTTATAGCTGCTATGTGAACTAACAGTTCATTGACAATAAAATACATAATTTTAATTTAAAGTTATTGTTATTAAATATTATTTTATGTATTCCAAAAAGAAAATATTATTTTATATTATATATATAAAAAATATAAATATAAAAATATAAGTATATCTTTCTCCCCAAATCATGACAGTTGACAGTTTCTAGAGAAAGCTTCTAATATAGCATCTGGAAACAAATCTGCAGCCAGACAGATACAATCTTCGCAAGTCAATACAGCCCCTGGCAACAGCTGACAGGCCCTTATTTGTTAGCTATCTGCAGGAGGATACATCCAAGCATTGCATAAAGAAAAGACCATCACCACTTGCCACCACTCCGACATCAGTAATTCCTGTTTTGTTTGACTCATATGTACTCTACTTCCCAATAGCCTTGACTTATTCTTTCCTTTCTTGGAAATATATCCGTGGATTAATGGCTGCTCGGCTTCCCGTATCTATAAATCTATTTCGTGTCTCTCACTCTTCCTCATCTGTTTTCTTCTATTTTTGTTTTTGGGTTATCTTATTCTTCCTCAAATTTATCTTTTTCTTTTCCCGCGTGTCTGATGCAGATTTTCTCTACTGCATACTTGTATAAGCTTTGGGATTTAGGTGGTAATGTGGTGGAGAGTTTGGTTTTCTATTGTTGAACAGCTATGCCTACGGATTCTCCTTTAGAGGGTAAAACAGTCCCAAATCGGTTTTGGTTTTGCCCTCTGTCGTCGTCGTACTCTCCATTGACGATTATGTTCTATCATCGACAATCTTGATAATTCCACGATGGAAGCTGTGAATCGGGTTCGGGATTTGATGGGTCCTCAGCTCTCTCAGATGCTCGAATTCGACCAGGTATGAAATGAGCTGTTTGGAATTTGGCACAAGTTTGATCTTCTGTGGGATTTCTAACGACTTTTCATCAACTAAATTAGGGGAATTCATATTTCTATAGCGCTTTGACCTGGTTGCTTTGTGTTTGATACTTCGATTGCAGGGGATCTCAGGAATAGTGACGATTTGGAGAAACTGTTCTCTAAAACAAAGTATGAAAAATTACTTTTCAGTTTGATCGTTTTCAGTGTTAGTTGGTCTTTTCTATGGAAGAAATAGTTATGAAGTGATGAAGGTTTTTCATTTTTGATTTTAATTGGGCATAACTATGAGATAGATTTGATGCCGTGATCCACTTTACCGGTCTGAAGGCTGTTGGAAAAAGTGTTGCAAAGCCCCTCCGAAATTATTATAGTAATTTGATCAGCACCATCAATCTCTATGAAGTTATGGCAAAATATAACTGTGAAAGGGAAGTCCATGTTGTAATCTCTTGAAGTTTTAGTTAGATTCCTAGAACTCAAGAAATAACAGATATTTCAAATACTTTCATTGTCCACTGGGTATAATTTACAGTTCTGTATTATAGATTCCTTTAGTAGCAGACTGCTTTGCCGTGACTGTTATGTTCATATTGGTAAGGGGGTCTCACTTTTGCCCATGTCGTGTAACGGAAAGATAACCGAAACAAGGATTATCCAGATATGCATTGAACTTGTGTTCACTGTCTCAGTCTCTGGATATAATATCGTTTTATTTTAGATTTCTTTCAGTGTAGATGGCATAACTGTCTTTTCAATTTTTTAATATACTATAAAATTTTAATTAAATTTTTCATCTTCCTGTATAGAAGTCCATTACTAGTTGCCAGTTTATTCTCTACGCCTATTTTATCGACAATCTGAATTTGCGGATAAACACGTATGGGTTTCTCATCATCCTAGGGGCATCCTGAGTAACCTTATGCCTTATATACAACAAGTAGCTCAACTAACTTGGATTCATTATGCTTTCCAAAATAAGGGAATAACATGTTTATTCGCCATGGGCATGCTTCAAATGGAATTAACCCAAAGTCGTATGGAGCATATTGGAAAATCCTATTTTTTGAACCTGCCTGGCTCGGCTGCTGAATCTAAGTTCCCCATTATCATAGCAATCAAATAAAGATATTGATTTTCTCTTTCTTGGGTGCATGTTTCACTATTTAGTAATGTAATTTTTTCCTGTTTCTGTCAATTTTTTCCTGTTTAACTATTCAATGCGGAAGTTAACACTTCGTTGATAAATTTGGGAAGTTTAAAAAAGAAAATATAAGTAGGTGATTATTAATGAAAAAATTAATTATTATGATTATATAAAGTTTATGAATTGTAATTCATTTGATTGTATTCAATAATAATTATGATTATTTATTTTTTATTAATGATCATCTATTTATGTTTTACTCTCTAAAGTATATCTTGTACTTAATTTGTTTATAATAAACATGTAAATTTTATTTTTGTTTACAATAATGATAGTATTAATGTAATAAAAAAAAATCAATAGCAGGCAAGGAGAAATTGGTAAGCTGGAGGACCCCAATGTTGTCAACTCCATAGATATCATTATAAGCTACTTCATTGCTCAAACTGTTTGCCTTGCATCTTACTACACTGTATGATATTAAAATGGATACTAGATAAAATCATTAGATTCCTAACGAACCTAATCATTTAAGTTCTTTGTTAATTCAATAAACAATGAAGCAATGTTCTTTCTAAAATTTTAAGACACCTCTATAATATCATTACCTTCAGGACAAAGTGGGTGTACTATTAGTTGTCAATGGTTACTACCTTTGCATCTAGGTTATATTTCTAGCTAGCAGTTTCATATATGTTGAGTGCGATTTTAAGAATGTTAGACCTTAACAAACTAGCAGTTTATAAGAAAGCTAATTGTTTATATAATAATTTTTTTTTAAAGGAAATGTCTAATTTTCGACTCAGCCAAATGTTTCCTTTTGGAAATTCAGATGGAAGCAACTAATTATCCTGAGATATTTGCTCCGTATGTCGCAGATGGATTGATGAGATAATTATGAATAAATATGTGAACCCGAAGATGCCCATGTGGTACGATATGTTTGCCTTAATAACAGAGAACCTTTCATGCTGCATTTAGAAGAAAGAAAAGACATAAACTAATAGATTAAGGAATACCACCCATTCAACTTGTATTAAAATTTTCTTGAGCTGCATTACTAATCACGGCAGCATAATTTTACTGTGTTAGGAATTTCAGGGCAGATCTTCAGTTTTGGACATGCAACAGAAAATATACATGATCTTAAACCCAAAATGTGAAATACAGTATAAACATATTACTTTTTAAACAAAATGTTCTCCACCTCTGTTATTTGAACGATATATACATCGTTTCTTTCTACTGGTAAGCATTATTTTTCTAAAAACATAACGCTCATTAGTTTTCAGTTTTATTCCAGTTCACAGGGAATTTCAGTTCAATGTTCATGCTACTAAATTCTGTTGGGTTTGATTCCTTTGCAGGCGGCATTCAAATTTTGGTACATAACCAGGAATTCAAATTCAGAGTACACATAAGTAAAGAAAAATAAAGATGCATCCTGGATTAAATGTTGACATAATTTTCAGTCAACATATAATGATCTGTATGTGCTATTTTGCACATTGTGACAGATCATTTTGTTTCTCAAAATTAATTTCCAGATGGCTATGTTGGTTTCAAGAGAAGTTGCGATAGCTTCCCAGCTTGGTGTGGAGGTATTATTGTCTTACAATTGTCCTTTTGTGGCTTGAGATTGTTGTTGTCTTTTTCCCTATAGCTGAAGTTGCTTCTTTTTGTATGGTTTCGTGTGGCAGTTGTGGGAGGTTGTAACTTCTTCTTCGGAGATGCATGGGTAACTACAACAGGTTTAGAAAGACATACTGCATATCCAGTGTAATAGGCCATTTTTCATATATAAGATTATTTACTTTCTAATTATGCTTCAGTTTTATACTCCATAATGTTGACTTGATTAAGCTTGGCAACTTGAATATACCAGCGTGATGGCAACTATGATGAATTCTATGTTTCTCTATTTTTGAAAGTAATTTTGTCCAATTTATATTAGCCGCCAAAATATCATTTTAATTATATATTTTTAACATCATCAATTATATATTATATTATACAATTAATTTTAATTGCTAGGCTACCAATCTTTTCAATTTGTTTTCCTTTATTATCAATGAGAAATTTTAAATCTAATGTGTTTATATCTTGTATATTTTACTTTTAATACACAAAATAAAACAACAAATAAGTTTTAAATTTTTTAATAAATAATAACAACCAAATATCATTACATTTATCTACCAATTATATTATTCAAAACTATTTATATAATTCATTTTCCACCGCGTGTAACGCACGGCACAGGCTAGCTTGAATACATCCCATTCAAAAAGGCTTTCTACTGGTTGTGTCCACGTTGGGTGTCTGGCCTAACAGTAAACAGCTCAGCTCTTCGAATAGTGGTGGTTCTCATTCTTCCTCTTGCTTGTGAATTTATAGATTGGAGAGTTCCTGATCTAAAAATTATTAGTGACTACAATTGATTGACCACGTGATTTGTGCTCATTTGGATTAGTTGAGTAGAATTAATTTTGACTAAAATTATTATAAATTATGTATATACAAAATTTGAACCAATTAATAGAAAAAATCATAATAATTTATTTGCTGCGGAAATTAGATGTTAGCAATCAAAATCAAGTGAGGGAAAATTCTAAAAAAGAAAAAATTCAGAGAAAATTATACACAATTTTTTCTTTTCATTTGCGCATATTTACAAACTACATTTACGAATTCAAAATTTGGAACCAAAGGTCCCTGCTATATTTTCTCGTGTTTGTCCATTGAAATAGTCCAGTGCCCTCTTGGTTCATCGTATGGAACATCATGTACGAGCTGATCTCTCTCGTTGGGCATATTACTGACATTGTGGTTAACTAGCTTCCCTCTTATTCTCTGTTGCTGTATCACCAGCACTGATGCCTTGGTCACAAAATCCTGCGAAGCCAGCATGTCCCCAATGACCCCAAGTTCTGGACACTCACTCCACTGGTCATGACCCTTCAGCAGAGTCGAGTCGGGATGTTCCCTTCCCACCAATACCAAATGAAAATAATCTATGGATTTTCGTATGCATGATGACATCTCTATCCCATCTCTGACCACCTCGTCTATGATCTCAAAACCTTGAATTCCCATACAGGCATGTCTGTATTCATCGATCAAATCGCTGTCACGCTTTCGGTCTTTAGAATTTTCTGCTCCAAATAGAAGGAACCTAATCACTGTTATGGCCACGCATTCATGCCTGGCCATCCTAGCACCGTAGGCTAGTGCCTCTGCGTCATCTGCACCTCCAATGAAGAGAACGCCCACATGGTATGCTGATGTAGCAGTCAAGAGTGATAACGAACCACCCAAGATGCCCCTGTCAATGAGGATTCCCACTGAGCAAGGTGCTCTTTCGAGGACTCTAATGTTCATGCCTTGAATGGATCTGTTGATCACCTCAACACTTCCATCAATTTCCCATTGCTTGTGAAATGGCATGACCAAGATGTTTGCCCTCCTGTCTAGCGCAATCCGGCAAACATCATCGTGCATTGTTTCGAAATTGGAGATCGAAGTGAAGGATTGGACTGAGGCATAACCTTCATTCTGCAGTTCATATTGCATCAGGGCATTGACAATTTGGGAGGAATTAGATGAGGTTGTCCGCAGGACATCATGTGGTTGGTGAGCAACAAGAAGAGGCCTGGCTCTGCCCAGAAGCTCAACCAGGACGAGTGCTATGACTCCAACGGTACTCTCTTCGCTAGCATAGGATGCCTCTAAGAGGTTGATGATTGTAGGCACGTTTTCGCTGTTATAGATGCAGACCATGATTCGAAGCTCTGATTCTCGCTTGTGTTGAATTGAACTTCTCCTTATGCAGAAGTATTGTTCCGAAGGATCATACAAGTGTCTTATCAGTGGTGTTATGATAGCCGTTACCAGTACCACCGAGATCACCAGCAAAGCGAACTCTTGATCCGCTAGTACCTGCTATACATAAAGGAAAATGTTAGCAGGGGAGCCTGAGCTCCCCTCACGTGCTTAAGCAATTTTTTTCAAGAGAGAGATTGTGAAAGTATGTATAATAAGTGTGCAGATTTTATTTGTCCATATATAAAAAAACTACAGTAAGAGGTCAATTTTTGTTAATCAACTAAGATGTGCGCTTTTCTTCAAAGTTATTTCATTGAAGATTTTTGTTTTCGGTACATTGGATAGTCGTGACCACGACTTTAGAAAAAATGATGGATTAAAATGAACTTCCTCTGCAAGGTGTAGAATTGAAGTTTTGAACCAATTTGGCTCATACCTTGCTCTGCTTCCACAAATTGTAGGTGACAAGCTCTGATATGCCCCTTGCATTCAGAATGAGCCCAATCACACAACAATCTCTCATGGGTATCTGATTATAGTATCCTGGCAGCATAACAGCACCAATCTTCACCACGGAACCTAAGAGAACTATGATCCCAACAATCCACGTTGACTGGGCATTGACCTTGAAGAGATTAGTTTGCAGCCCACTAACAGCAAGATAGATTGGATAGAAAAACCCCATAGTAATGGTCTCCAATTTATCTATCAAAGCTGATCCTATAGGTGGCCCTTCTGGAATGGCCAAGCCTAAAACCAATGGTCCAATAACATAATGCTGCCCAATAATCTCACTCAGAAGGCCAGTTACTAGGACAAGCACAAAGATAATAATAATGTACGTCTCATTAACAGGCTTCCCATCTCTTGAGCGATTTAACATCCATAATATTGCAGGCCTGAGCACATACAAAATACCTATGAAAAGTGCAGCTGCAGATAGAATTATCCATATCAGTGACAATGCATTTCCACTCTTATTTTCTAGAATTGCAAAAATAATCACTGTCATGACCAGGCCAACAATATCAGCAAACATTGCCGCAGACAGGGCTAAGCGGCCTATGTCAGTGTTTAGGATTTTAAGTTCTGTTAGGAGGCAGGCTATGACAGGAAACGCTGTCAGGGATTGTGAGGCTGCAATGTATGGGAGACAATATGCGAGGCTATGATCCATAGAAACATATTTCCTCAAAAGAAAGGATAACGCTGTAGGGAGTGCCAAGGAGAATAAGAATACAGAAACACCTATTGTCACTGCCTTTCTTTCTGTCCTCAACAATGTTGCAGGATCCATTTTTACACCTACAAGGAAGAAGAAGTACATGACGCCAAACGCCGCCGTTGTTTCAATCACTATGGTACCTTTTGCAGGGAACAAGGCATTAGCCAGCACCTTTTTGTGCCCCAGAACTGAAGGGCCAAAAACGATTCCACCCTGTTATTAGTAAGCATGATTTGTTAGAAAGTTCCAAAAATTGTTCTAATTACAGAATCAAGCATTTTCTTAACCCTTTGCTGTCTCTGTTAATTTGGACAGACAATTTTGTTATTGTTCTCTGTAAAATTTTTTCCCTCTTTTTTGGTGGGTAATGCTACAAATCTGTGAGGGAGCATTAGCCTTAACAATGAGCACAATGGTTAAACCCCCCTAACGCTAAACCCATCCAGTAGAGGGATAGATAGTGTATTTTGAATTGCAGAGCATTCATAAACATGGTTTTGAGAAAGCTTACAAGAATTTGGGATACAATGGTGGATTGTCCAAGAGGTCTGAGATAAAAATTGATGCACTGTGAGATGATGGCAATCAAAGAGGCCTGCAGCAAGAGAAGAGATGTAGGGGAATTCAAAGGGTTGCCTAATTTCCAGAGATCCTTCTTACCGTAGCTGTGGGGATCTTGGCATACCACTATTCTATTTCCAGAGGCCATGTCAATATTGAAAAGGAAACAACGCAACAAATTATGTTTATTGCTTCTAAGTACTTTTCCTTGAGAAAAAGAGAAAGAAAAACAACAACAACAACAACAAAACTCTATACTCTTGAAGCTCTAGGCTAGAGAATTGTGAGGTGAGCCTCTCATTTTGGATTTCATATATTTAAATTAACGGTTTGCCTTCAAGTAAGGTGGTTATAGCAGCCGCTTACTCTTGAAGTCAGGGACAGTCTAAATTTGTAGAACTTGAGGCCCCCCATAACTTGGGAGCTAGGACCCCAGGTTTTAAAGTTGGAGGCCGAAAAATATTTATCTAATTACTTTCTACGCGTCATATATAAATTAAAAATCTTTACCCAAAAAATCAATACTTACTGAACTAAACTTTCAGTTTAATGGGCTTTGGAGCCCTGTGACTCCGTAACACAGATCTATCTTCCATAAATGGGAGGCAAGCTTGATTTCTACCGTTGAGAGTCTAACCCTTTTTTTTTTTGAATCCCCTGATTTTTTCTTCTCACATATACGGCTTCCTTATATTAAAAAAAAACAAAAAAGTTTCGGTTTAATGCGTTAGCTCCCGGACTTCTGCCACTGAGAATTTGTGACTAGAGATGTCAAAACGGGCTGGGCCCGCTGGGCCAGCCCGCCCCGCAATGTATAAGGGGCGGGTTGGGTTACTATATAGGTGGCCCATTTATTTGCGGGTAAATTAGCCCGCACCCGCATAACCCGCGGGTCAATGCGGGTTGGGGCGGGTTCAACCCGCGGGTTTGAACCGCATAAATTTAATTTAATTTTAATTTTTTTTAAATGATATATAATTTAAAATAGTTTCAACTTTTAAGAAATTACTGTAAGTTATACTATTATGACAACAAGATCAATGGATATGCATTAGAAGAGGAGGACAATTCAAATGATTGTCATTTGGTTCCAATTTGAATTATGTAATTTAGGCAAGATTCTCATACAGTTTAGATATAATTTTCTTATATTTTGAATATCTTATGTATAATGTATGATTTTATAGGTGACCGTAAAGACAAAAGAATTTTTAAAAGGTTTCGAGTTAAAAGGTAAGTAAAAATTGATGAGTTTAAAGAGAAGACAAATTATTATACTATGCAACAACTCATTCTGAATCATTTAGATGATAATATAAAACTTGTGTTGTTACATAACTATCATCAATATCATATTTATATATTATTTTTTGAAGTAGAAAATATTATCTTTATATTTGTATTGAGTTGTTCAGCTTTTATGTTATCATAATTTAAGGTGTAAAACTCAAGCATTGCATATATAGAAATAATGGTATAAATGTATAATAGCATAACTCTGTTTTCAATTAGCATGTAGTTTATTTTGAACAACATCAATGTTAGACTTTGTCACATATAGGAATATGACCTTTATATCTTTGTAAGCATATGTTTTATTGTGCATGTATGTTAGTAATATTATTGAAGCCTTGCCTAAAAAATAATATTGTATATTAGCAATTTTATGAGTAGAATCAAAGTTTTTATAATTTATTACAAGCTAAATTCAAGTTATATTTTTAGGTATATTATTAAAAAGTAAATTTGATTGTATTCATTTGTAATTATTTTAAAATTAGTGTATTAAATTTAATTACTCATTTACTATCATTCATAAATTTAAATTTTTAATAAAATTTTTATTTTTTTTAATTATTGGCTGGCTGGCCCGCCTAACCCGCAACCCGCTGCGGGCGCGAATTGGGTTAGGTAAATCCCAGCCCGCCAATTATGCGGGCCGGCCCGTCCTGCCTCGCCAGATTGCAGATTGTTGTGGGTCGGGGCAGACCGGGACGGGCCGGCCCATTTTGACAAGTATATTTGTGACGTTAGTAATTTTAGTCATATTTTACAGATTAAAAAATATTTTTTTAATTACAAAATTTATTATTCTTTTTTTCTTTTCAATCACTTCAAATTTATACCTGTCTCTCCAAAATTAACGCACCACAGAGAATTAATATGAGGAACGGTAGAAATCCCGATCCTTGGTTCCCCTTTGTTTGCTAAGTGCCCATATTAAACGGTGCGTTCCAATGCAAGCAAGAATTCTGTGGTCGGTCGCTTCAGAGGGTAACGCCAGCGCCGCTGGGGACGAGACAGAAATGACATGTAACCTGCTGTGCATGGATCAGGTTCAAAAACAGTGGGCTCAAAACCGTGTGTCATTTGTGTAATAACGCGCAAGTTCTTGTCCTTTTGCTGCCTGCTGTCCTTATATATGCCCCGCCCGACGGGTGAGTGTATTACTTTAAGTTCATCCTTATCGGCTTAGGGGGAAGAGCTTTTACTTTCTGTGATGGAGATGATGTCTGGTGCAAGAGTGTCGTCGTCGGCCTTGAATCCAAACGCGCCGTTGTTCGTGCCGCTGGCTTATCGGACCGTGGAGGATTTCTCCGACCAATGGTGGACTCTGGTCCACTCCTCCCCTTGGTTTCGCGACTATTGGCTACGGGAGTGCTTTCAAGATCCCGAAAATGACCCTCTATTTTCCGATTTTGACGACCAGGTCCTCCCCGACGAAGACGCTCTCTTCGACGACTTCCAAATTGGCCGGCGTAAGTAAAAATTTTTTAACTCTTCGCTGATTTTTCTACTAATAATTTGATTGTTCATGTATTCGATTTACCCTTTCCGTATTGTGTCGGTGCAGAAAATGAAGAAGAGAGAGAGAACCACTGGGAATTGGTGTCAATGGGAGCGTTGAAATGGCAAAGAGCTGCTGGTTGGGCACAATCACCAAGGTATGCGGAGAAGGCTCCGAAGATTGTGAAGGCAAGGGTGAGTCCACGGATGATTCAGCAGCCTAGGTAGACCGACTGGGAGATTGCTTACTGTGTTCGTTACAAGATCTGTACAGAGAGACTGACTGTCGCCTTGGATCAATTTTCATTCTCGCGCTGTTGTTGCTTTCTCTTTTTTAAAATTGTCACCTTGTTGCATAAACTGAATTTAGCTTTCAATAAGACCAGAAATTGACCAGGCCTATTCTTATTCATCAAGGTCATCACTACAAATTGAAAATCATCAGCAGATTAAAGGAAAACATAGTAAAAAATCTTCGAATTTGGGAAATTATGAGTGGCACAATTCGGATTACATATCTAGGTAGATCTAACCATCTACAAATACCTTACTAGCGGATAGACAATTTCCACTGCCTGCGTAGTGCCTAGTTTATGTTGTATTTTGGGGAGAAAGGAGAAATTTTATGGTGGAGTCACGTATTGTAGAATTGTGTGTTTAGCAATTGGTTTGAGCTTCGTCCCAGGCGGTTGCATTCTTGCCAATCTTCTGCAGGGCTTTAATGACTTCTTCCATTGTAACGTTCCCTGTGACGATGACCTTGTTCAGTTGAGTGTCCACGTTGTACGTTTCAATATCTGCAAGTAAGTTGAGTTGCAGTCAATGAAACTGCCATGATTCCTTAACCAATTACAGGTTGCAGAAGTAAATTATGAAATAAGTTTTAAGGTCTTATTAGCAAAGATACCTTCAATTTTCTTGATGGCCTTGAGGATTTTCTTGATACACTCATCACAGTGCAAACCCACTTTCACTTCCACAAGCTGATGACACAAAACCAACCGAAATTTTAGTTCAATTGCTGAAAATAAATGATCAAAGAGCAAGTGGGTTTGTGGTTGGCACTTACATTTGTCATTTTGGTTGATGATAGATATGATTGAAAGGAAGCGGAGAAGTGAAACTTGGAAAATGGTTCCAAATGTGTAGAAGAAAGAGAGCAGCAAGGTGTTTTAGCAGGTTTCTGGGGGCAGAGTGAAATGGAACAATATATAAATACGCACTAGAGAAGGAGGAATTGGATTCTTTACGTAATTGATGGAAGGTTTTACTTTCTATCAATAAAGCTGGAAACTTTTTTCGTAGTTGTTGACTTGGGATCGCTGGCCTCCACTCACTGGGTAAGGTTGGCAAGCACGATGATGCAAGATGCCCTTGCTGGATTTGGCCTGGGCAAGTGAACCAAGGTGGAAACTGCGGAGTGGGGGAATAAGAAAAAGTGCGTTCACACGAAATTTCTCAATTATGATTGTTTAGGATTTGGATGTTTTAAATATACTAAATTATTATAAAATAAAAATAAATAAATAATAATTTATAAATTTAAAATAATTTATATTATTAATATTTTTATTAATTATTAATTCTTTTTATTTTATAAAATAAAATATATTTTTAGTGGATATTTGGTACGCTCTTCAATGGTTTCCCTATAATGATTGCGAGAATGCTGTAATCATTTATAAAGGGTAAGATGAACTGTTACAATTAGAACCCACCAACAAAGCCCTCAGGCATTTTTTAATTAAAATGATTTAATCATCATTATGTTCTTTAATATTATTCAATAATAATAATAAATAAAATTTTATTTTATTAAATATAATCAATTATATAAATTAATTAATATTTTATTAAAAATTAAATATTTAAAAATATTATTTATTTAAATATATCTTTTAATAATTCATATAGGTTTTTTTATGTTTTATTTTTTTATTTCATTAAAAATTATTTAATCAACTTTGTCATTAAATTTGTTAATGATTTTTTTTTTTTTACATATGTTCAAATTACTGTAACTAAATTTTTATTATTTTTTCTTTAACAAGTACAATATCAACTTTTTATCAAATACAATATTTTAAATCACCTTCTTTTTTGTATACGCATTGATCTATCTTAATATTTTTATATTTGTTATTTTTATTTTTTATTCTTATTAGCCTTTCAAAACTCAACACTCATTATTATAAAGCATAACTGATCTTATAGCAAATCTATAAAACTTTTCTTTAAACTTATTAAATATTTTACTTTCATAAATGATTTTCGAGATATTTATTTATTTTAATCATCCAACTTGAATCCTATATATGACATCATCATTAATTTTTTTATTATATTATAAAATCGACCAAAGATATTGAAACTTTGATACATATGATATAATGTACTCCTTAATTTTTACTACTAAATCATTACTTTCTTGTCTTTTGTTGAACTTGCAATCCCTATACTCTATCTTTCTCCTACTAAGACAAAAATGCCTTGATTTTAAGGTTTTTCTTTACACCTTCAGTTTAGAATTAGCATCTTAGCTTAACTATTTTACCAAGATTATATCATTCACAAAAAGCATACATTTTAGAATCACATCTTAGATGTATTCAGAAAATATATCCAAAATTAAAATGAAAATATATAGACTTAAGGATGACCCTTGATACAAGCTGATCTTTATGAAAAACTATATTGTCACACCTCCTTGAGTAGCCACACTTGTCGTTGTCTAATTATACATATTCTTTATAACTTGAATATAAGCGATACAAATACATTCCTTTTTCAATGCCTTTCATAAAAATTTTCTTAACTCTCTATCATAAATTTTTTCTAAGTTAATAAAAACTATGTGTAAGTTTCTTTCTTTACTTCGATACCTTTTTATCAAACTTCTTAAAAGATATATAACCTTCATGATTTATCTTCCTAGTAGAAAACTAAACTGGTTCTTTGATATATGAGTCTCTTTTCTTAATTTGTGCTCAATCATTCTTTCTCAAAATTTTATAGTATGACTCATAAGTTTGATTCACTAGTAGTTTTTATAATTTTAAATATCTCTCTTATTCTTGAAATGGGTATCAAAGTATTGTTCCTCCATTAAACCTTCATCTTCTTGAATCTCAATATCTTATTGAACAAGTTAGTGAATCGAAAAATAATTTATTTTCTAAACACTTTTATACTTCAATAAATATATTATTAGAACCAATAACATTGCCTTTATCCATCTTCTTAAGTACTTCCTTTTCAACATCACACATATTAATAAATATTACGAAGTGCAATAACAAAAGTAGAAAGCAATTACCTCACCAAAAAAATAAAATTGAAAGCAATTGACCTTATATATGTGAAGTCATCAAATTTTATTATGCATATGATATGTAAACTATGGTGAATTTTTGTGTCACCTATGGTAACCAATTTTATTTTCCTAAAAAGTTATTAATACAAAATTTTCATTAATTATAAGTAAAACTTGTTGACACATTCCTCCACCAAATATGTAAAACGATTATAAGTAAATACTTGTCACTAGTCTCAGATGACAAGGCCTACCAATTATCAAATGTCAATCATCTTTTGGAAAAAAATTTTGGTATTATGCATCTCACTCTAATGAAAACACATGTTTAATTTTACCATAACGGTTAGAATATAAAAATATTGTTCATCTTTTGCAATATTTAACGGTAAATTCTGTCATTTTTTATAATTTTATTGTTATTTAATAATATAAAATTTAAATTATTAAATTTATTGAACTTTACAAAATCAATATTCCACACTATCTCATTACATAAATGGTGACAAATTGATGATAGGAGTGTATTTTCAATGGCACACACCAGTAAGAATTTTTCACTCTCTTTACCTACCTTCTCACTTTTTATTTTTTTTCTGTCACCCACTTTCAAAACTCACCTTAACTAATCAACTACTACAGTCAATCTGCTCCAGTCTCTAACTCAAACTACTTACTTTCTCCACAAGTTTAGGAATGGTGTGGCTAGAGGTTTATTGCCATGTGATTTAGTTTTCATCATATTTAGTGGGTTGATTAACATTAATGAAATCTGTGTTATGTTTAAATCCTTAGGCATAGAATTCATTGCAAACATATATAATAGAATTGTACATAAGTTTTACATAAAATAAAGCTACTTTTATATAAAAAAATCTTATTTAAAACTCAAAATTTACTTATTATCATTAGATTGAATAAGTGTGTAGAATCTATCACGCAAATAATAATGTGTACATTTTATAAATTTTGAGGGAACATTCTTTGTAAGAATAAAATTTTAATTTCAAATATTTAGTGAAAGGAGTTTGTGTACTAAGATCAATATATATGATCAATTAAGACAAAACTTATCATGCTAAAGAGATTACTCGAGATAATGCAACAATAATATTGAGTTCATTTAAAGTACAATTTTTGTAATGATTTATACTAGTATACTATATTTATGGTGGTGAAGTTCATTCATCACATTTAGGGCCTATCTAAATTGGTTTATATCTGATAAATGCTCAAAAATGATTTTTACATAAAAATTAGTTTTAAAAAGTCATCAATTTCAGCTTTAAGAAAAAAATAATTTTTAATATTTCATAAAAAAAGTCCTTTTTTCTAAAAAAATAAAAACTTCTTAAAAAAATAATCTAAAGAATTCTTTAATTTGAATATTTTATGTAAAAAAATAAGATATAGACGCATCTCAAGACACCAATAAAAACTATAGTAAATGAAATGACCATCTTGTTATGTACTGTACCTGTAGGCCATAAAAACGTTTGTGCCACGGCTGAAAGAACATGCATGTCTTCAAACGGCCGCCATAAGGATGCCAAGAAAGCCCGCACTCAGAATGTCTAAAGCCCAACTTAAATAGATCAGACATTTATGTAATTTTTTGTTTGGTTCTAGTACTTTTTTTTTTTCATGAGCATACATTTATGTAATATGTTAATGAGTGTGTGTTATGTTATCTTTTATTTTTTTATCCTATTTTAAATATTCACATTATAAATAAATGCTGTTAGTTTCATCATTCCCGTTCATAAGAATACGGTTAACTATATAAATAAAATGAAATAAAAGGGTAATGTGATAATTTTTATAAAATAATAAAATATAAGAGAATATGAAGTAAGAGAGTGAAGTATCAGATTTTTTTTTATAAAAATTATGATATAATTATGTTTTAATGTGTATCTTTTGAGTAGACAAAGGCCAAGCGAGAATCCCAACACGTGTCTTTATCATAACTCGTTCTTAATAACTAGCGATAGGGCTCTTTAAACGGGGTGAGACGTAGATCTGTTAAATGGATCAGTTCGGATTAGGTCTGGCTCAATTCAATTTGGGTCAAAATTGATTCGATTTTTTTTGGATAAAAAAGAATTAAACTTAATTTTAATTTTGTAGGATTAACAATTAAATGGATTAATTTTAATTTAATTCTGAATTTAAAGTTAAACATAAATTAATATAAATATTTATAAATTTAATCTTATTAAATATTTATTTTAAAAAATTATAATATTTAATTTATTTAATTTAATAATTTCATATGTAAATCTCAAACATTAAATTATTCTTAAATTATCTATAAAAATTTAACTATATAATTCATAAGTGAATAAAAAAATTTGAGTCATAATTTATAAGTAAATAGAAAAAAAAATTGAATCATGATTTAAAGACAGATTAAATTTAAAAATTAAAATTCAAAAATTAAAGTAAAAAAAGAAAGGTACTCGCTGAAGATCAGCTAGGCCAATCCAGTTCAAACCTGAACCAATTCAGGTTAGATAAAAAATGGCCCTATTTTTTTGGACTAAGTTTTTGTAAATTTAACCATTAATTTATTCAAACAAAAATTTACAGTTATAATAGGAAGCTGCCCGTCTAACAACGCTGCTTCACACGTAGTAAAATTAAAAAAGAATTACAAATTAAAAAAAAAACAGAGATAGCCAGACATTAAAATGCGCGTCAGGGGGGCGTGGCCATTGAGCGAAGGCGTTCCCCGTAATACAGGTTAAGCCGTTGACTATGTTAACTTTCCCGTCTCTCTCCTACCCAACTTGACGAGAACCTTTGATCTTTATGGCTGAGTAACCACAGTGTATATCCAGCGAATGGTAAATCCTAATCTGCCACCTGCCATTCTGTCTTTCTATTGGCCTTCTTACCCCGGTTTCCTACCAGATTCCTTCCCCCTAGATCTCGTCCCTCTTTCTTTCCTGCCCTACAATCTTCACCTCAATATCATCTATTCTCATCTGGCACTGGCAGAGGCTCAGATTAACAAGGCAATTCAAGCATGGGAAACGCCCTTCGATCCCTGTATAGCTATTGCTGCAAGCCCACTACAACCGGTGACTCTGAATCACTTGGTCCCCACGGCGTCTCTTCCGCCACCGTAGGTGTATCCGCACTTGCCCATGATCTTTTCCACTTTGATATTACCTCTCAGGTATGTATTACCATGTCTGCTGCTATAATTTGTCTCTGTTCTTTGCCCTTATGGTAATAAGTTAATAGCAATTTGACAAGTTTTGGAGACTAACTAAATTAGCGTTTCTTCTTGGCTAAATTAGTGTTTCTTTTCCTTTGTTTTAGGTCCCAGAAGGATTAAGCAACTATGTTGTGTCATCTAAGAGAGCTCAGGTTAACTGGTAATTCATGTGCTCATTAAATGAATTCAAAAACATACGAGGACTGTTTTGATCCAAAATAATGACTAGAATGTATTTCTACACAGTTCACTCAAATAAGCTTTCTAATGTTTTGTACATAAAAATGAAGGTATAGAAAACTAGTAGACGCTTGGAAAGAAGCAAAACCCCCTCCCAAAACACCTGAAGAAGCATCTACACTTGTCATTCAGACCTTGAAAAGACATCAAAAGGCTGATGTTGAGGTATGAAGATCTTGCAAACATATTTTGATGCGTGCCAAGCTACTCATAACTGGTGACAAGTCTTTTTCTCTGCCAGGGATTGTTGGCTTTCTATGGTCTTCCTCAACCACACACCCTTGTTGAGTTAACTGTTAAACCCCCCACATCCTTGCCTGAAGGAGTACAATTTGAGCTGCACACTTTGCCAGTAAGAATAGCAACTCTATTGAGTCCATATATACAACCATTTTAACTAAAGTTTGGTAACATGTAATTTGATCTCTGCATTATTTCAATGGAACTAGGTTGATGCAAAAGCAGTAGCAGATGGTGATACTATAACAGTGTATGTTAGCACAGCAGACCCTAGGGAGTCATCCTTTGTGCCTAACCACGTGCACTCAGCAGCTGTACAAAGATCAGAAGCACGAGCTCGAAGAGACTATGCAGAGGCAGATGCACTCCACAAGCAGATTATTGAGCTTGGATATCGGTTGGTTTATAGTTTCCTAATTCTGATTACCAATTTATGTTTGAGTCTAAATTATATTAAATATTCACTTAAAAAAATTTTAAGTAACCACAAAAAATTGTGGCGTGTGATGAACTCTTATTTAATTAAAGTTACCTTTTGGTTTAAATTTTTGACCCCAAATCTCCTTGCGAAAACAACAACTTTTACTTACATTTTTTTCCTTCTCTTGTCTAGTGTGCTTAACATTCACAATGAGGAAATCCTTGCTAAAAAGTATCGAATTCGGCTAAGGTAATTATGAAATATAAAGCATTAGACTACTTAAGAGTTGTTTTGGCAAATGTTAATGCCTTCAATGAGAAAACAGAGGGATTGATGCACCAGAAAGTTCAATGCCATATGGAGAAGAAGCTAAAATTGAACTTACCAAGATTGTTCAGGGAAAGTCTTTGAGGATCCTTGTGTATGGAGAAGATCGTTATGGACGTACTGTAGGTGATATTTACTGTAATGGCCAATTTGTACAGGTATTATTTTTTCATACATTTATCTCAATTCAACTTTGGCCAATACATAGCATTCTAATATTCTAAATTCTTCTTGTCTATTTATAAGGAATTAATGCTAAAGAAGGGGATGGCATGGCATTACGCAGCCTATGACAAACGATTAGAATTGGAAACTGTAAATAATAATTTTGTTGCATTTTTGTTATTTCCAATTTTGCAGTGTTAAAAAACTTAAATATTTTATTTTTTTGTTATTCAAGTGGGAACAAGAAGCTAGGGCAAAGCGTGTTGGTCTATGGGCTTCATCAAACCCGGAGAAGCCGTGGGAATGGAGAAAGGAACAACGAGAAAATAGATGATTACTACTGGACTCAATAGAAGAAAGAAATGTCCTTATCTTCTTAATGTAACCCTTATTACAAACTTGTATCCAAATTATGTAATTTATTAGATCAACCTTTTATTAATCAGTCTTTTTATACGAATATTTTTATTTTTACATAATTTTTATTTTATAAAATTTAAACTATTATATTTATTGAATTCTAAAGATTGAAATATAAAACTCATCTAATTTAAAGACACACACAAAGATGTAAAAGAGATGTTCCAACATTAATGTGGAAATGTCATTTCAGTTTATAAAATACCAATTTCATGAATTAATCATTTAAACTATGAAAAATGAATAAATTGTTCACACTGCAAACTGAGAGTGAAGTAAGAACTTCATTAGTTGTAAAAAAATAAAAAGGTTCTACGTTTCTTTCCTGGCTAGCATGTTTGCAAGTTTGTTAAGCATTTGAATTCTTTTGCTAAAAGTGCTTATACACTGTCCTATTGCACAAAATATATCCCTCATCTTCCTCCCTTTCTGCAATGATTCCCAACTTTTCTCTTATTCTACCGCCTTCCTCTATGAAGCAGACTAACCCCAAGATTGCCATATCTCAAACCATTGTTCAACCATTAAATCAACAATTGAGGTAAAATCGCTTAGGGTCTAATATTCAAAACATATAATATTGAACATCAAGGAATATTAAAAGATAAACGATTGGGTTCATCAGAGCATACAAGATTTTCCACGAAATTGCAGCTTTCTATCTCATCATGATAAGGGGTGGTGACTGAACTAGTTGGCTTCACAGAAGCTCACACACTTGCCCGCATTTCCTTTAAGTCATAGTGTGTATCAATCTTGAGAATCTACCACCCCTCCTCTCTTCCTCCAAGACATGCCTCGATGGTGATTTTACAGTTTGAGTTCAGTAGGATATAGTCAACAATCTATTGGAAGGCTAAATTGGTGTCACTCCCATCTTCCAGTAACCAAAATGTTAATACACTCAAGATCAAAAGTCAATCAAGTAAAATATAAACAAGGGTACCAGATCTCTCGCTTTAGAAACTTGTCAACTCACATAAATTTGTAAAATCTTCTAAGGAACATGCTGACAGAAGGAGCAGCTCTACTCAGATATACTGAAAAATACAGCAATTATAACTACCTATAACATGTAAACTGGGTCTCAAGAAAGGGTTTCAGAAACTTCCTTTTTACCCAGCATGGCAGTAACTGCCTCATCAATGCAGCACTGCTATGAATATTGCGGGGAGTATTAAGGAGACAGTACAACAAAGAATTGAACAAAAATTTTATAGACTACAGTTAACTTTGTGGGAAAATCTACATAAGAGTATAGGTACATGTTATTTGAAACAAAAAAGGGTAGAGCCAGAGTAGGAAAGACAATATGATAGATATAAAACCAGGATGTGTAACACGGAAAACTTGAACAAGTGACAACTGGTTGAGCCCAACAAGCCACTGCAAGAACGAAGAATCTTGTGTCACGGGAAAAAAATTAGAAACTTACTGTTCCAAAGAAGAACTATGTAAGAAACAAGATATTAGAGGAACGCAGCCTGGGGCTGAGAAGCAATGGCATGGGACAAGACAATAGCAAGAATGGACATATCAATCATGCAAGTAGGAGTTTCTCCAATATCATTCCAATTGGTGCTTACTAATGGTGCAATTTGATTAGTGTAATAGGTCTCAACACCATCTAATATATCACCTCATGAATGTATACAACTGTTATTAGAATGCTTAGTCTAGTCCAGTCTGAAAATTTGTTTAAGATTACCAATATATGCAGAATTTTTTGAGTAAAAGAGTATGCTTCATAATACATACAAACAGGAAGACATTTTATATTTTGTCTGAATTTTAATGTCAGATTAACTTCATATTACGCTCATCTTTTGCAGTGATGTCAAAAGTGTCAAAAGGCAGGCCTAAGGCACTAAGGCCCAGTGCCTCTTGTGTGTGGGAAGTGGTTGCCTTCACTAATGCGCTTGCCTTTGGTGCCTTAGCCACACCTTTTAGATGTGAGAGGTACTCACCTTAGGTGCCTCTGTTAAGGTACAAACTACAAAGTGCCTTGTACAAAATCAACAAAAAACTGAAAATTCCTAACACCCCCCCCCCCCCAGGCGGGGGTCCTCCAGTTGGTCAATATAGCATAGAATACATAGTTTACTCTTAGTGTGTAAACATAAGAAACTATGGAACTGATTATGATGATTCCATTGATAAAACCCTAGGCTGTGTTGTATAATTCTCTTGTGAATCTTAGGGTACTCAGGGATGTATATCTTTTTCTGTTATGTAACTCAGGGCTGCCACACCCTTTGTGGTTGTAAACTTTAATTTCCATGACTTGTTATTGCAGTTTACTACTTTATCTTTATATGAATATTATACTTGAGGTGTTACTTTATAAAGTGAACCATGTTTGCAATAGTTGAAATTTATTTCATATTAGTTTATCATTATTTCTTCTAATATTTTCCTATTTTAGTGCCTTACCTCACATGGACAAGCAGTCGAGCATCTTTCAAGCACCTCTAAACTCAAGGCATAGACCCCCTTCGTCCAAAGGGCACCTCATACCTTTGACTACCTCAGTCTTTTGATAAAGATTGGAACGCAACATAGGATTTTGGAATATAAGAAGTAGAGGGCAACTAGCTTAAGTTCTCTATGGTTACTAGTCGCAAAGATAGTGTGGACGAAACATAGAAAAAGGGATGTAGGAAAAAGGTTGTAACCATGTAAGAATAACAAGCTAATTCTATCAATACGCTGAAGAAAATGTTAGTGCTCTGTATCAATATTCCTTTGGATGTTTGATTACCAAATCAAAACCTCAATTTCATGTTTCCAAACTAATACTACAATCTTTCTACACAGGAAGGAACTAGCATCCTTCCAAATGATGTAAACCCACAAACTAATCTGAAGATATCATGTGCGGGGCAAGAATGTCAACTTCGGGTATTTAATTTCTAATTCATTAAATGTTTACCCATACACACACACAGAAAGAATGAAAAATTGATTTCTCATAGTCAGACATCTAAAGTCAACAGATGCAACGGCATCGATCATGAAAATAATGCACAAAAGACACATTCTATTTAAATCCAAAGTCATTAATAACATTTGTGGCAATGGCCACCAACAAAATCAGAAATGAAAAATGACAGCTACATTGCAAGAGCTGTTCTCAGAAGCAGAATGCTCATAAGCTAAGAGATCTGAACATTAGAGATTAATAATTGATGTTTAAAGAAATAAGAGAAAAACTATACTCTCCTTGGCATAAACAAGATACTCAATAAGACATCAATTTGATGTTTTAAAGCACTACAACACCTTACTGAACATATCCTCCATCAAATCTTCATCTAAAAACATAGAAACAGCACTCAGAAGAACAATAATGTCAGTGAACAAGACTTGAATGTTAAAATTTGGATACTATAATTAATTAGTCATTCAAATATCCTATCCAATTCTGCAACATAGAACGGAAATGTAAAACAAAAAGTGGATAAAAAAAAACAATTGATAATTTATACAGTGTAACCATTACCACTGTACTTGCAAACTGTGAAGAAAATTGAAATTAGCTTCATTTAGACTTGTTCTCGAGTTCACTTGAGTCCGAGTCACTTGCTCTATAGCCTATAAAGAGACATAGTAAAGGTCAATTAGAACATTTGAAGCCACTATGCATTGATCCAACGTATCAGAAAAATTACCTGGCTGTTTGTTGCTTACAATCCAAACTGAGTTTCGACCACTTGATGCTTTACTAATCCAAGCATGTCCCTTTAGAACAAGTTAGAAACAATATATTCGGTAAAGAGAGATTCGCAACAAGAGAATTTACAAAGTTCATGGAATCAAATGAACCGTAATCTTCATTCAAAGTTGAGCAATATCGAAGAACCCTGTGTTGTTTCTATTCGATCAAGAGAAGGACGGGAAATGGGAATCAGAACTTCAAAACAGGTAATTCAACCGAAGCATTTTTTAAAAGTAATAATATGAGAGAGGTGTATGTGTATATACTGGTTTTCTTTCTGTGCGGCCATAGTTTTAAAATGCAAACCTAAAGAAATATTCATGCCTTGCCTAAAGTCTGCCTCCAATTCATTTTCCAAGGGACTTAGCAATCACATAATGTCATATGGAATCAATTGTTGTGGAAATAAGAGTATCATTAGTCAGATAAGACATAGACAAACGAGCAGATTGGAACATAGAATTAAGAAATTTGACCTTTCGGGTGTCTTTTGGAACACCATAGCCGCTGTTATACATTTGACCAACCAGAAGCTGCATGGCGCTGTCGCCTGCCTTAGCCTCTTTGAGTGTGTCCTGGAACCACCGGTTGGTACAGTCTGCAACAACCTTGGCCAGGGGCGTCCGGCTTTGCTCCCTTTCCGAGGTTTCCATCTTCAGCGGCTGCGGTGGCTGAGATTGGACCTTTGTAGCACCAAATTTTGCAGTTGCAGGGGCGGCAACCCGGTTCGGCAATCTGGGTTTGGATTGCTTTGGCGTCTGTGCCTTGGCAGATGAGGCAATCCGCGATAACTCCTGTAACCTCGCCACAGATTGAAGTGATTTTCCCATAAAAACTAACAAAATTTAAATAATAATGGAAAAAACCGTGGTTTTAAGGTTCAGAACTTGGGGAAAAGAAAGTGTTTGCAATAAACTCTGTATTTCGACACGTAACAGTTGGGAGAGGGATGGATTATCTTTTGGTTTGGTTGAGGGCCTCCCTGTCGACTTTTTGGTTCCGAATTTCTTAGCTGGTTTTCGTGGTCGGGGATCACTGAAATCACATAGCGAGGATGTAAGTCGAGATTATCAGAATGACGCAAAACAGCAGAAACCTTAAATCAAGATTCGGAGATTCAGGGTTTGATCCGCGAGGGGGCGGGCAAGTACTAGAAAACATCGAATTTTCGTTTTTGTTGTTGAATTTTTTTTATTTTTTCGATTTCTAGTTGTGTTTGTTTTTTGTTTTTCATTAATGAGTATTCTCACATTTTTGTGTATCAGAGTAATTTTTTATGAGTAATTTCATATTTTCTAATTTCTTTTATTTGAAACTCAAGGCAAATTTTTTAAAAGAAATTATTTATAGAAAAATTCCAAAGAACTGACCGATATCCTTTATTTTGTACCGATTTATAATTTTTTTAAAAAAATTGAAGTGAATAATAAAAAATATATATATAAAATTAAAAAATTTAATGAAAACAAATTTACATATTAAATTTATATAAAATAAAAAATAAATGAAAAGATTCAAATCCTTCTTTATAATAGTAAATAGTGTTTAATCCAAATGGCATAATTATTTAAAACAATATAGTTGTAAAATATATTTTACAACAACATAAAAGTGATCAGGTAAAAGGATGGTTCATAATCATCACATAAACGTCATACAAGTTTTAACAAAGAGCCAAAGAAACATAAGAAAGTTTCAAATATTAAAAACTTGAGCTTGCATCTTCTACGTCGATGTCACCATATATGCATACCTAACAATAGGTCATGCGTTTCTTATCTATCAAAGAATAATTTGACACTTAATTAGAAACATAGTAAAACTATGTAGCAAGAGGGAAAAAAATTGTCGCATTTCTTCTAGACCTACAACCCAATTTTCTATATATAATAAATGAAAAAGTATATCTCCGATAGTAAATAGTTACTAAATTGTTGCAAATAATGACTTTGTGGTAGGTGGATTCAAAATTTTGAGTAGTGGTATAATTATATATATATATATATATATATACACACATGAATAATAAAAAAATATAATATAGTGTAATATGTAGAAAAAAACATAATTTTAATATAGTTAAATTTTAATGTAAAACTTGTATTCATAAATCACAAAAGATAGTCAATTCTATTACAAAGAAAAAAGATAGTTTATTCTTTATAACAAAAAAAAAAAAGAAAGATTACAAAAATTTATATCTCACAAATCTCCAACAATTATACTATATTTTTATTACACATATTATATAATTACATTTGTCCCAATTAACATGTTTAAATTACAATTTAAATAATGACATAGGGGCAAGTATAAGAGTCTAGTTAGGAAATGATTTATAGTGTATACATAATATTAAAGTTTTGAAAAGGTTGTGATTTCCCACAACAATATATGTAGGTCTACTGCCGCTTTGTGAAAAGATCTCTTAAGTTGCACAGTCAGTTAATACAGTCTAATAAATTTTATAATTTAGTTTTATTTAAATAAATATTTATAAGATTTAATTTATAAAAATAATATAATTAAAAATAAATTAATACAAAAATATTTTTATACGAGAATATTTTTTCTGTTACAGGAGAAATGGGCATGTTCGGGGCAGGGAATGGGGCAAGTCAGGGCTGACCTGTTCCACCCCGAACCCATATTCAACATCATCGGCCTGATTTAGATCTGGCAACTAATTACAAGGCCATGTTGAAAATCGTGTTGTTTCCTACTCAGACGACTTGTGTGGATGGCAACATAGCCCACAACCACAACACTGCCCAACCTGTCCATCGAAGTATGCTGTCAACGTCTATTGGGTGGTTCGCGTGAAAAACACCTGTAAGGGCTTGCTTCACAGTTTATACAATTTACTGTGAGCCCACTGAGCCGCATTCCATTAAGACACCCAGCTTCGGAAATTTATATGTAACATACAAATAAGCACTTCCGCTACTAAAAAAGAAAATTACAAATGTCAGTAAATTTTGACTCAATTGGCATCCTGTTCCGTTTTTTCGAATCTGACTTACGATTCGAATTCAGCTTATCCCTTTCTTTATAAAAAGTCAATTATGCTCTTTAATCACCAAAAATAAAAAATAAAAAAAATTACAAATAAGCACTTTTGATTAAAGTTTAAAAGTATCTA
The DNA here is from genome assembly GCA_037013595.1 of Dicorynia guianensis. Lineage (NCBI taxonomy): Eukaryota > Viridiplantae > Streptophyta > Magnoliopsida > Fabales > Fabaceae > Dicorynia > Dicorynia guianensis. The sequence goes on along the minus strand of JASUAB010000002.1, from coordinate 12,075,186 downwards.
ATCAAATTAAAATCTATAATGCCAGTGTAAAGTTACATATTAACTTAGTTAAAATATACAGAATCTCCTTAAACTTTAAATTTATTTTAAAAAATCTTCTTAAACTTTAAAAGTTTTTAAATAACCTTCTTGAACTATAAAAAATTTTTAAATAACTCTTTCCGTCAAATTTTTCGTCAAAATTTAAAAAAATAATAAAAATGACCTTCATTGTAAAGTTGAGAAATTGAAGGTCGTGAACAGTAAAATCCTAACCCTAAAACCCTAAACCCTAAGTCTTAAACCCTAAATCTTAAATCCTAAACCCTAAACTCATAAATCCTAAACCCTAAACCCTAAATTATAAATCTACATTAGGTTTTTCTCTTTTGTATTTATGGCATATTTGAAAATTTGTGTGCATTTGAAGGGTATTTTTGTCTTTTTATCGGATCAAAGTGAAAGTTGACCAAAATACATCCAAATTTTAACGAAAAGCTTGACGGAATGAGGTTTTTTAAAAATTTTTCATAGTTTAAGAGAGTCATTTAAAAATTTTTAAAGTTTAAGAGTATTTTTTAAAATCGACTTAAAATTTAGAAAAATTCTGTGCATTTTAGTCTATTGACTTTGTAATTTTTCTATGCCCTTTCTCGTATTTTTACTCTTTCTATTTCTTTTTCTAAAAATTTAATCAATCACAGTATGACGTATACCTCATTCCCAGTGTAAAACGAATGTAAAATAAATTAAAATTTGTATAAAGCCATATGGACTCGAGTTTTGCCATTCACATAATTCGTTTGCTATAAAAAGTATATATTTAATTGTGTAGGTTATTAAATTTAAAAAAATTAATAATATAAAATTTAAATTATAAAAATTTTGTCAGAATAAAATTATAAAAATTTTGTCAGAATAAAATTATAAAAATAATAATTCATAAAAAAAAGTTACTTCTACTAATTAAAAATAACTAAATTTTTATATAAAGTTTTGTAAATCATTAAATTTATAAATTTTATAATTTTGTTGGTATAATTTAATAAATTTAATAATTTAAATTAATGTTTATAAATATTTAATAAAATTTAATTTTTAAAAATAGCACAAATTCTTCCTGAAAGAAATCCGACAAGTAGTATATGATTCCCTTAACCAAGCAACATCTGCTAATATGCAAAAAATCAATTCCCTCCCTAACATTTCGGTCACTGTGAGTGAATCAATTCCCTCTCTCTCTCTCCAACAAGTTTGGACTCTCTTCGGAATGAATTGTGCACTCTCAAAATCAATTCTAATAGTAAAAAGTATGTATAGGTCCTATAATTTTTTTTAAAAAAACATCTTGATTGTTTCTTGTATTAAGTGGGTTTCTATTATATATATTTTAGTAATTTTATTAAAATTGATTTAAAATCAATTTTTCTCACAATTATATTAAATAAATATAAAATATTGACTTGTACAAAAAAATATAAAATATTGACATACACCAAATAATTTCAGCAAGTTAACATACCAAATCCTCCAAAGCACCAAGAGCAGCATAGAACGTCTCTAATTCTCTAGCACTTGGCAGAACATTTATTCATTTTTTTATTTTTAAAATACTAAAAAGTTATAATATGAATAATAGTATGAGATAGAAATGCTCACCCACCAATGGGACCTAATATGGGTTGGCTCTGCTGAAGAGCTGAAAGGGAGGTGAAGCCAACTAGGCAATTGGACCACCGGCTGAGTAAACAAGTTATTTAATTGCACTTCTAAGAGGATGTATAATTAAGGAAATAGTATCCTTATATAAAAGTGGGTAAAAAATCACAAAATATTCATTCTATTTTATATTAATTCTATAATTTATAATAATTTTAGAGCTTTTTAAATAATTTTTATATCCATTTTTAATTTTTTAAAGAATTTTAAAGTAACTTTGAATATTTTAAAATTAAAAATTATAATCTCATTTTTTACTATGTGAATCAATCAATAACAATATAAAATTATATATGTACCAATTAGGGCCTGAAAAGAATGGTACTTCATCCAGCAATTAGAATGTAAGACAATTTAATAATTGAGATAAGTAAGTGTAGAATGTCAAGATATGAATAGAATTTGGGAATTGATTTTCATGGTATTTTTAGATACTCAATATACATTTTATATATTTTGCAATATATGATCATCATACTAATGTGATGATTATAGATTGTAAGTTATTTTTTGACAAGATTATAGATTGTAAGTTATTGATATTGGAAAAGGATGGTCTTAGATAATGAAAATTACAAAAAGTTTATAAAAAAATTTGTGAATAACTAATTAGATGAGTCTCACAATATGAATTATAAAATTAAATAAATTTTATGATATAAAATTTTTATGAATTTTAATTAAAAAAAATTCAGTTGATATCAAGGTATTTCACACGACAATATATGTAAGTGTGTGTATATATATATATATATATATATATATATATTTGGCTCGCGATCCTTGATTGGAGGCAAGTGCAGGGGACTATGCCATACAGGGTGGCCCCACTATCACAATCCGAATAAGTTGGATATAAGGAATTAGATCCTCCACTCTACCACCGCACACTTCTACCTTTTGGGATTCCATCTTCAATAATTTACTTAATGAATAAGCATCCAGTTTGTTCCTCCCACCCTCCGATTCAGCTTGATCTCTTTTCCCACTATCATGTTCTTTTCCTTCCGAGGATTCTCCTCCGAATAACATACTGACCTGTTCCTATTGAATCTTGTCACATTCCAACTGCAAAATATCATGTGTGTTTTAGCATCGAGTTTGCTCTTAAAGGAAGCTTTTAGTTTCTTAATTAGGTGTACAATTACAAGAAAATCAAGAAGTTGATAGTGTCTATTACGTAAAAAAATGGTCTGATTTATTGTTTAATTACATTATAATAATTCAAATATTCTAATCACAATATATAATTAGTGTGTAATACGATCTTTCTTTTTTTTGCTAATTTTTCTCTATTTATAGATATAAGAGATTATTTTAAATTTTATATCAATTCAGTTAATGTATCTTAAAATTTTATTTGCTTTGTATGTAATTTATAAAGTAACTTTGCTTTATTTTTTTATTTTTAATAATCTACTAAGTAAATTACAATATGCCCTCTCTCATTTCTCACATATATCTGCTCATTGAATTTCATGATGCAATATTTAACTTTTTTTGAATGCATGGTGCAATATTTAACTTGTTAATGTATTAGACCTTCAAACATATATTTGATTAAATCATATAATAAGAACATTCATTTTACGCCAAAGTAAAATAATCAAAACAGGGAAGAAGTGAGAGGTAATTGATCTTCATGGCTGAGTAACCACAGTAAATCCAGCGAATGGAAAATCATAATGTGCCACCTCACACCTGCCATTCTCTCTTTATATAGGCCTTCTTTCCTCGGTTTCCTACCAGATTCCTTCCCTCCTAAGTCACCTCCTTCTTTCCTTACTCCCCAACAATCTTCACCTTAATATTATTTATTCTCATCTGGCACTGGCAGAGGCTTAGATTAACAAGGTAATTCAAGCATGGGAAACGTCCTTCGATTCCTGTATAGCTATATCTGCGAGCCCACTACAACCGCTGACTCTGAATCACTTGATCCCCACGGCGTCTCTTCCGCCACAGTAGGTGTATCCGCACTTGCCCATGATCTTTTCCACTTTGATAACACCCCTTATGTATGAACTACCATGTTTGCTGCTATAATTTGTCTCTGTTATTTCAGATTGTTCTTGCTCTATGGTAATAAATTAATAAGAATTTCACAATTTTTGGAGACTAAAATTAGCATTTCTTCTTGGCTAAATTAAGCATCTGGGGTGGTTGAATGAATGAATTCTCTTCGTAATTTTTTTGGAGTCTCTTTACCTTTGATATTTTTAGACTAAGCAAGCATGTTGTGTCATCTAAGGCTGATGTTGAGGTATGAAGATCTTGCAAACATATTTTGATGTGCCATAAGCTACTCATTTGGTGACAAGTTTTTTTTGTTTTGTTAAATGAATGAATTCTTTTCATAGTTTTCCGAAGTCTCTTTACCTTTGATATTTTTAGTTCCAAGAAGGACTAAGCAAGCATGTTGTGTCATCTAAGGTTGATATTAAGATATGAAGATATTGCAAACATGTTTTGATGTATCCTAAGCTACTCATATATGGGGACAAGTCTTTTTTTTTTGAATGAATAAATTGTCTTCATAGTTTTTCTGAAGTCTTTTTACTTTTGATATTCTTAGGTCCTAGAAGGACTAAGCAAGCATATCTTCTCATCTAAGGCTAATGTTGAGGTATGAAGATCTTGCAAACATATTTTGATGCGTCCTAAGCTACTCGTATATGGTAATAAATCTTTTTCTTAGAATGAATAAATTCTTTTAATAGTTTTCCTGAAGTCTCTTTACCTTTGATATTTTTAGGTCCCGGAAGGACTAAGCAAGCATGTTGTGTCATCTAAGGCTAATGTTGAGGTATGAAGATCTTGAAAACATATTTTGATGTGCGATAAGCTACTCATTTGGTGACAAGTTTTTTTTGTTTTGTTAAATGAATGAATTCTTTTCATAATTTTTTGAAGTCTCTTTACCTTTGATATTTTTAGTTCCAAGAAGGACTAAGCAAGCATGTTGTGTCATCTAAGGCTGATAGATATAAAAATATCGCAAACATGTTTTGATGTATCCTAAGCTACTCATATATGGGGACAAGTCTTTTTTTTTTAATGAATAAATTGTCTTCATAGTTTTTCTGAAGTCTTTTTACTTTTGATATTCTTAGGTCCTAGAAGGACTAAGCAAGCATATCTTCTCATCTAAGGCTAATGTTGAGGTATGAAGATCTTGCAAACATGTTTTGATGCGTCCTAAGCTACTCGTATATGGTGATAAATCTTTTTCTTGGAATGAATGAATTCTTTTCATAGTTTTTCTGAAGTCTCTTTACCTTTGATATTTTTAGGTCCTGGAAGGACTAAGCAAGCATGTCGTGTCATCTAAGGCTGATGTTGAGGTATGAAGATCTTGAAAACATATTTTGATGTGCCATAAGCTACTCATTTGGTGACAAGTTTTTTTTTGTTTTGTTAAATGAATGAATTCTTTTCATAGTTTTCTGAAATCTCTTTAACTTTGATATTTTTAGTTCCAAGAAGGACTAAGCAAGCATGTTGTGTCATCTAAGGCTGATATTAAGATATGAAGATATTGCAAACATGTTTTGATGTGTCCTAAGCTACTCATATATGGGGACAAGTCTTTTTTTTTTTTGAATGAATAAATTGTCTTCATAGTTTTTCTGAAGTCTTTTTACTTTTGATATTCTTAGGTCCTAGAAGGACTAAGCAAGCATATCTTCTCATCTAAGGCTAATGTTGAGGTATGAAGATCTTGCAAACATGTTTTGATGTGTCCTAAGCTACTCGTATATGGTGATAAATCTTTTTCTTAGAATAAATGAATTCTTTTCATAGTTTTTCTGAAGTCTCTTTACCTTTGATATTTTTAGGTCCCGGAAGGACTAAGCAAGCATGTTGTGTCATCTAAGGCTAATGTTGAGGTATGAAGATCTTGCAAACATATTTTAATGTGCCATAAGCTCCTTATTTGGTGACAAGTCTTTTTCTTTGCTAGGGATTGTTGGATGTCTATGGTCTTCCTCAGCCACACTGGCCTAAAGGAGTACAATTTGAACTGCACACTTTGCCAGTAAGAATATCAACTCCCCTTTTTTTTAGTAGTAAGAATAACAACTCTATTGAGTCCATATATACAACTATTTTTGTCTAAGTTTGGAGATATGGAATTTGACCTTTGTATTATCTCAATGGAATTAGGTTGATGCAAAAGCAGTGGCAGATGGTGATACTATAGTAGTGTATGTTAGCACAACAGACCCTAGAGAGTCATCCTTTGTGCCTAACCATGTGCAATTAGCAGCTGTGCAAAGATCAAAAGCACAAGCTCAAAGAAACTATGCTGAGGCAGATGCACTTCACAAGCAGATTATTAAGTCCGGATATCGGTTGGTTTATAGCTTCTTAATTTTGATTGCTAATTTATGTTTTAGTCACTAACTAAAGCATAACATCTATAGATTAGCCCACAAAGATGTTGTGGCATGTTGGAAACCCTTATTTCATTCAAGTTCCCTTTCTTCTTTTTGGCACCAAATCTCTTTTCAAAAACAATGATTTTTACTTACATTTTTTTTTCTTCTCTTGTCTAGGGTTCTTTACATTCAAAATAAGGAAATTCTTGCTAGGAAGTATCGAATTCGACTAAGGTAATCATGAAATATAAAGCATTAAATTACTTAAGAATTATTTTGGCAATTGTTAAAGCATTCGATGAGAAAACAGAGGGATTGATGCACCAGAGAGTTCAATGCCATATGGGGAAGAAGCTAAAATTGAACTTACCAAGATTGTTCAGGGAAAGCCTTTGAGGGTCCTTGTGTATGGAGAAGATCGTTATGATCGTAGTGTGGGTGATCTTTATTGCGATGGCAAATTTGTACAGGTATTATTTTTTTTTTATCCATTTTATCTCAATTCAACTTGGGCCAACATATGACATTCTAATATTCTAAAATCTTCTTGTCTATTTATAAGGAATTGATGCTAAAGAATGGGATGGCATGGCATTATGCAGCCTATGACAAACGATTGGAATTGGAAATTGTAAGTAATAATTTTGTTTCATTTTTGTTATTTCCAATTTCTTGGTATTAAAAACTTGGATGTATTAATTTTTGTGTTATTCAAGTGGGAAAAAGAAGCTAGGGCAAAACATGTTGGTCTATGGGCTTCATCAGACCCAGAGGAGCCATGGGAATGGAGAAAGAAACAACGAGAAAATAAATCATTACTGCAGGACTCAACTAGAGGAAAGGAAGATCCTATTATTAATATATTCCAACTTTTAACAAAGAAAGATGCTCCTATTGTTAATTTATGCCAGCTTATAGATAAAAGAGAGAAAGAAGGTCATATTTATAATGTATCCCAACTTATAGAAAAAAGAAAGAAAGAAGGTCATATTTATAATTTCTCGCAGCTAATATGAAAGAGAGATCCTTGTCTTGTTAATGTATCTTAGATTACAAAAACTTGTATTCAAATTAAGTATTTTATTAGATCTACCATTTATTAAACAACCTTATTATTTGAATATTTTTATTTTTGCATAATTTTTTGTTTCAAAAAATTTTAATTATTATATTTATTGGGACCTACAAAATTGTAAAATCCATTAATTTAATAATTCATATACAAAGGTGTAAGAAAGATGTTCCAACATTGATGTGGAAACATAATTTCTGTTTATTAAATACCAATTTCATGAATTAATCATTCAAATATAATGAAAAGTGAATGAATTGATTGAATTAAGAAATTTATTAGTTATAAAAAAAATTAAGAAGTTTCCTAGCCAGCATATTTGCAAGTTGGTTAGGCATTTGAATTTTTTTGCACAAAGTGCTTATACACTGTCCTATTGCACAAGATATATCCCTCATCTTCCTTCCTCTCTACAATGGTTCCCAACTTTCTCTTATTCTACTGCCTTCCTCGATGATGGTTATTAATGACTCTTGTATTTTTGTCTCTAACAGTTAATTATTTTCTTCATAAAAGCTTTAGGACATGAGGTGCTAAATATATAGAAAACTTATGTTGTGTAAAAAACTATTCTCCCAAATGGGACTTAAGTGGGTACCTAGTTTGTGTTATGAGATAAAATAATTCTTTTTTATTTGTTAGCTTACTACTCATATATATTGTTGTATTATTTTTGCTTATTATGTCTCTTAATTATGAGTATAAACAATCATAAAAATTTGTTAAATCTTGAAGAAATGCACGATTATAATCTTTGTATTTAAAAGGCGACAAAATAATTTTTGAGAATAAATATTTTTTCAACATGCTTCATATTATAAATTTAAAATTTAAATAATTTTTTAACATAATAAACACAAAAATTCATAAAAATGAAAAAAAAATTCAAATCTATTTATTCACAATGGTATAATTATTAAAATAACTTATTTGTAAAAAATAATTTTACAATAACATAAAAGTGATTCCGTAAAAGGGGTAGCTCATAATCATCATATAAACGCCATGCAATACCTATGAACATGACGAAAACCGTTATGCCATTACCCTTCTCTTTGTTTAACTTGAGTCATTAATCATTATTCATTGAGCACCATCTAACATGGACATTATAATATAAAAGAAAAAAGCTCATTACCACTCAAAGTTTTAACAAAGAGCCAAAGAAACTTAAGAAAGTTTCAAATATTAAAAACTTGAGCTTGCATCTTCTACGTGGATGTCATCATATATGCATACCTATATGAATAGATCATGCGTTTTTTATCTATCAAGGAATAATTTGACACTTAATTGGGAACATATGGTAACTGATGCCCATTATTAGGAAAATAATAAAACTATTTATAGCAAGAGGGAAAACAATTATTACCTTTCCTCCCGACCTACAACCTAATTTTTTTTTGTAGAATATATAAAAATATAATATTTATTTAATCTCACAATTTAATTTATAAATTTAATAATTTATTTTTTAAATAAATATTTAATAAGATATAATTTATAAAAATAATATGATTGAAAATAAAGTAGCATAAAATTTTTTTTATAGTATTCGTTTTTTTTTTTTTTTACCGGGGAAATGGGCACTTTCAGGGCAGGGCATGGAGCAAGTCAGGCCTGACCTGTCCCACCCGGAACCCATATTGAGCATCATTGGACGGATTTAGATCTAGGAGCCAATTAGAAGCCCATGTTGAAAATCGTATTCTTTCCTACGCTTACTACTTGTACGGGTGGTAAGATAGCCCACAACCACAACACTGCCCAATCTGTCCATCAAAGTACCCTATCAACTAATCACCCAAAAAAAAAAAAATATATATATATATATATAACCTGTCAATGTATATTAGGCAGTCTGTGTAAAGAAACATCCGTATGGGCTTTTGCTTTGTAGTTTATAAAATGTTGACATATACCAGAGAGTTTTAGCTAGCTAATATTATACCAAATCCTGCGAAGCACTGAAATCAGTATAGAAGGTCTCTAATTCCCTAGCATTTTGGCATAACGTTTATCCATTTTGAGTGGAAAGAAAACGAATTAAGGAGGATGCAGAACATGACATGTAGAATGTAGATTGATGAATGGTTTACCAGTAGGCTCAATTGATAGTGTTAGATAGAGATACCCACCCACATCCAGCAACTATAATGGGACCTAATATTGGTTGGCCTTGCTGAAGGGGTGAAAGTGTGTAAAGAAACTTGAAAGAATGACGAAAATTAACTTCTGAAGGAGAATTTTTCTTATTTTTCATTCAATGCTTTTCTCTTATTTATACACACTTGAGTTCTTGATATACGCATGTGAGTTCTTGGATTTACACTAACCGAATGCACATGTGTTTCTAACAAACTAACTGCCTCTGCTTAACTAACCAGACCTGACTACTAACTACCAATGGCTAGTTTAACGACTAACTCCAACATTCCCTTCTCAATTGTATCCTCATCTTTTGCTACTCACAACTGATTTTATTTGTTCTGCCACTAACATTCCCTTCTCAATTTTATTCTCGTCCTCTGCTACTTTTTCCCTGTTCAGTTCCACCGCCTTCTTCTAGAATTGTAATGGTGAGGTGACTGTTAATTTGGTTTTGAGTTTGTCAAACGAAGCAAAAGACAGGGGCTTAGTGAGGATGTCTACTATTTGTTCTGATGCTGGTACATGGTTGACTTGAATGTTTCTTTGGTTCACGTGGTCTCTAACAAAGTAAATGTCGATTTCCATGTGTTTTGTGTGGCTGTGGTGAATAGGATTTGCTAATAGAGAAATAATTGAGAGGTTATCACACCAGATAGTGGGTTACTGAGATAGTTTTACTCCAATTTCTTGTAACAAAGATTGGATCCACAAGACTTCAGTGGTCAAGCTAGCTAAGCTTTTAAATTCAGCTTCAGTACTTGATCGAGAGACAGTTGGTTGTTTCTTGGAGCTCCAGGACACTATGTTTCTACCAAAATAGACATAATATCCAGAAATTGATCTGCGGTCATCTGGGTCTGTTGCCCAATCTGCATCAGTGAAGGTTGAGATGGTGAGATTAGGGATGGTTGTATGAATATGCCTTGGTTTATAGTGCCTTTGAGGTACCGTAGGACTCTCTTTGCTGCCTTCCAGTGTGAGTCCTTGGGATCATGCATGAATTGTGACAGTTTACTTATGTTGTAGCTGAGGTTAGGCCTGGTTATGGTGATATATTGCAGGGCTCCAATTAAGCTTTTGTACTGTTATGGGTTGTCAATTGATGCTCCTTGCTGTGACGACAGTTTGAGACCTCCAACCATCAGTATAGGCAGTGGTTTGACTTCAGACATGTGAAATTTCTTAAGAATATCTTTTGCATACTTCTGCTGAGTCAGTAAAAGGCTTTTTTCCATTTGTTCAACTTCAATGCCAAGGAAGAAATTCAACTTTCCTAAGTCCTTTAAGGAGAACTCAGTGTTGAGTGCTGAAATTAAGTCTTCAATTTCTGGATTGGATGTACCTGTGACAATTATGTCATCCACATAAACAAGTATATATGTTATGGACTGAGTAGAATTTCTAATGAACAAAGAGTTGTCTGCTTTGGACTGTGTGAACCCTTTGATTTTTAGTGCTTGCTATAGCCTTTCAAACCAGGCTCTAGGAGCTTGTTTTAAGCCATATAAGGCTTTGTGAAGTTTACAGACCATTGCACCTTTTGCATTTGTTTGGAAGCTTGGTGGTTCTGCCATATATATCTCTTCATGAAGGAATCCATTGAGAAAAGCATTGTTGATGTCTATTTGTCTCAGATTCTAACCTTTGGATACTGCAAGTGACAAGATAATTCTAATGGTGGTTGGTTTGACAACAGGACTGAATGTTTCCCAATAATCACAGCCAGCTTGTTGAAGATAGCCTTTTGCCACAAGTCTAACTTTGTACCTGGCTATAGTTCCATCTATATTCCTCTTTATTTTGAATAGCCATTTACATGCCACAGGTTTTCTATTTGGGGGTAGTGGTACTACTGACCATGTGCCATTCTTCTGCAGGGCATTGTACTCCTCATAGACTGCCTATCTCCACTTTTCATGTCCAAGGGCTTGCTCAATTGATGTTGGCTCACATTCATCCAGGGTTACATTGTAAAGTTTGGGTTTGAAAATCTAATTTTTGGATCTGGTCACCATGTGATGCTGGTTTCTGGTAGGATTAGGTGGCGTGACATGAGTGATTGGTTCTGATAAGGGTAATTACAGAATGTTTTCTGAGGATGAGCTTGTGTTTCCTCTGGTGGTTATAATCTGATTAATAATGGTTGGGTTTGATGGGATAACTATTGGTGGAGGTGGTATGAATATGGATTTTGTGTTTGTTGGAACTGTTTTGGATATGATGTCTGAGTATGAGAAAGATGTTTCATCAAATGTAACATGCCTGGAGATGTTTAGTTTCTCATTTGAGTCCAGGCACATGTAACCTCTGTGTTTGGGGTTGTAACCTAGGAAAACACATGGTGATGATCTGAATTGAAGCTTGTGAGCATTATATGGTTTGAGATAGGGAAAGCATAGACAACCAAATGGTTTTAGGAAGAAGTAATCTGGGGTTACCTTATACAATGCTTCCAGCGGAGACTTGGAATCAAGGGCTGTGCTAGGTAGTCGATTGATGAGGTAAGTTGCTATTGTGAAGGCTTATGACCAGAATTTGAGGGGCATAGTAGCCTGTGACAGCAAGGCTAAGCCTACTTCAACTATATGCCTGTGTTTTCTCTTTATTATTCCATTTTGCTCTGAGGTATAGGGACAAGTATGTCTGAAGTATATGCCTTTGGCTTGAAGGTATGGAGTTAAGGATCAAAATTCTCCCCCAAAGTCAGTTTGCAGGGTTTTTATTTTTGTTCCAAGTTGTTTCTCAACTAATTGCCTGAAGTGATGAAATGTCTGATAGGTTTCACTTTTGGTTTTGAGAAAATATATCGAAGCGTACCTTGAGAATACATCTATGAAAGAGAGGTAATATTTGTACCCTTGTCCTGATGTTATGGGTGCTGGGCCCCAAAGTTCAGCTTGTACTAGTTGTAGGGGACTATTGTAATGAGTTATGGAATTGGAAAAAGGTAATTTTTGAGATTTTGCCTTTTGACAGTGGATACAAACCAGATCTTTATTGATTTTACAAGGGATATTACAGTTTTTGAGTACTTGAGATACAACAGTAGCATTAGCATAGCCTAATTTCCTATGCCATTGCAAGTATACATCAGATTGGGCTTGGGAGATAGTGTTTGGCTTGGCTTCAGCTAGTTTGACCATTAGGACTTGGGATTTGGCTGAATATTGATTTGGCTTGGTCTTCAAGGAGAATCTGTACAGCCCTTTATCCAAGTGTCCTCTGAGTAGCATGGCTTAAGTCTCTAGATCCTTTCCTTTACAAAGCAGCAGGTAGGATGAAATTCAATAGCAACAAGGTTATCTTTACAAAATTGAGAAACTGAGAGTAAATTCTTAGCAATTTGTGGGACATGCAATATGTTTTTCAGTTGAAAGGAATTTTGTGAGTATGAATTAGGGGTGCTAGGAGTTACCATGGATTGTCCTATGTTGATTATGGGTAAACCATGTCCATTTCCTATGTAAACCTTACCTGTACCATGGTATGATGAGCCCACATTCAGATTGTCCAAGCTATTGGTGACATGATTTGTTGCCCCTGAATCTGGATACCAATTGGTATCCTCAATTGTTTCTGGCATTGCTATCTATTCTGCCACGTTGATTTTGTCATTTCTTTTGCTACTTCCTGTGAACCAGCCCATTTCATCACCTCCATCATGTCCTCCAGTGACTGCAGTGGCCATATTAACACTTCTTGTCAGGTTTTCATTCTGATACCCTCTATGATCTCCATTGTAGGTCATGTCAAATCTGTAATAACATCTCTGGGCTGTGTGTCCAATCTTTCCATAAATCTGACACTGGGGTTTTTGACTTTGAAATCTACCTCTGCCTCTACCTCTTCCAAGAAAGACATTATTTCTTCCAGTATTTTGCTGATATTGGTTGGTATTTCTGATGAACTGCTGTCCTTTTTTGTATTCTTGCTTAAACACTGTATTATTTCTTCAAGTGGCAGCCAAGTTAGTTGAGTATTGTGCATCAAGATTGGAGGCATTCTGCACTATTCTTGCCTCTGCTGAGTACAGATATGCAACAGTTGCTTTCCAGGTGAGAAGCATTTCTTTGGTAGTCAATGATGTTACAATAGCATCATATTCTGCTCCTAAACTAGCTAACCCAGTATGAATAAGATCTACTTCAGACATTCGACTTCCACATGACTGCAGAGTATCCCACAATAATTTGACCTTGGTAAGGTAATCTTTCATGCTGAGATCATTCTTTTTCACATTCTGAAATTGTTGCTTGTATTGCAGAATCTTAGCAGTGGTCTGAGCAGAGAAATATTGTTCTATTGCCTTCCATAACTCCTCGGCAATCTCACATCCAACTAGTGAGGTAAGATATCCACACTAATTGAAGACAGCAGCCATGAGACCAATAAATGATCTTGTCTTCGAACTTTCTATATTCTGGGGTGTTTTGCCTCGGCCATTCCTTTGTCCCGTCTACAAACCCCATCAGTTCATGCCCTTTCCGCATAGCAACTACCTGCTGTCTCCATAGCAGATAGTTGTTGTGTTCTAACTTCACTGTGACTAGTGCAACCCTGGATTCAGTATGGCGATGGATGCAGTGTTGCCATTTTCATGTTGCAGTGGATCGTGCTCCATGGCTAAAACTGCTCTGATACCATGTAAAGAAACTTGAAAGAATGACGAAAATTAACTTCTGAAGGAGAATTTTTCTTATTTTTCATTCAATGCTTTTCTCTTATTTATACACACTTGAGTTCTTGATATACGCACGTGAGTTCTTGGATTTACACCAACAAAATGCACATATGTTTCTAACAAACTAACTACCTCTGCTTAACTAACCAGAACTAATTACTAACTACCAACGGCTAGTTTAACGACTAGCTCCAACAAAGTGAAGGTGAAGCCAACCAGGCAATTAGACCGCCGGCTAAGTAAACGAGTTATTTAATTGCACTTCTCCCTCAAGTCTAACAAAGATGTATAATCATGGGAAAAGTATTCTTATTTAAAAGTGGGTATTAAAAAATTACAAAAACATTTGAGATTTGTTAAATTTATTATATTTTATAGTTTAATTTATAAAATTTAATAAATTTAATAATTTAAATTCTTTTAAATGATAATTTTATAAATTTTTTTTTTAATGAACATAACAAAACTGAAAGCTAACTGTGTCTGCTTGGCTGCACTGGGATACCCATTCTTGCCAACACTTCTGTTTCCTTACAAGCAAGTTGATCCAATATATTGATATTCATGCGTATAAGCTGCGGCAAGTGATGGACGTTGAAATTCTGGTGGAAAAGACCGAGAAAACAACTTAACGAGGTTTTAGGATGAAATTAAAACGAAAGCAGCTAAAGTGCCAATTAACCAACGAATTGGTCAATGTTGATCATATTACTTCAAGCTTGCCATAATGTGGGACAGCTGATTGCTTTTGATCATTGAAAGGGTCCTCCAAGATAAATTTTAACTTTTATGGGCAACCAAGCCATGAGTTATCGAAAAGAAACGGATAACCAATAGAAGTAAATTATATTTCATCCCCACTAGATTCTTTTAATTGGCATAAATCGCAATTCTTATTTTAAATATCCACTTCAGCCCAGTATGATATCGTTGACTAACTCTATTGGGGTTGTTACTTACTTCTAACTTCATTTTCTATTAAAAAAAGGTAAAAGTAATGTAAAGTTATTTTATCGAGTTAAACCAAAAATATTCCTTTAAAATTTTTATATGATTCAAAAAGGATTATAAGGGGTGGAGTTATAAATTTTTGAGGGGAAAAAAAAAACTTAGTTTTGTATCATTTAATTAAAAAACTTGAAACAAGTAGAATGCATTTGATTAAAAAAATATTGCATGCAATTCGCAGATTGGAGCATACATTTTTACAGCCCATTGAGCTCTCAAATATTCCAAGGCGCTGGATATGCGGCATTCTCAAATGAGCAGAGGCGGATCAGGGGGCGTGTCTTGGGAGTCTGGTCCTGAATTTTGAAAAATCTTGAATACATTATAGAAAGTTTTAAAAAATTTTAATTTGGCCCCTTAAACTCTGATGAATTTCACTTATAACATAAAAAATCTTAAAAGTTTAATTTGATCACTTTAAATTTTATATATAATTAGTAATATTTTTATAACTTTCTAATTAAGTTTTATACATTTTCCATAATATTTAAAAAACTTAAAACTATTTCATATATTTTAAAATTAGAAAAATAATCTCACTATTTTACTATGTATTAATCTATAAATGATACAATTATATATATGTACCAATTATACATTTTTTTGAATATATGGTCATCATATTAATCTGATGATCATAGATTGTAAGTTATTGATATTGGAAAATGAGCTCTTACATAATAAGCATCACCAAAAATTTACATAAAAATTTTGAACCACTAAATTAGATGAGTCTCAAAATATTAATTATGATATTCCATAAATTCTATAGTATAAAATTTTTATAAATTTTAATTTGAAAACTAAAAGCGGTATTTAACAGGAAAATATATACAAGTATATATACACATTTTTGGCTTGTGATCCTTGGTTTGAGATTTGACTTTCTTTTTTTTTATATTAATAATTTTTTATATATAATTTAATATGTAATTTTTATTTTTAAATATTTTGTTATTATAAATTCTAGAAAAAAAAATTAACCCGATTCAAGCGCAGAGGGGCTATGCCAAGTAGCCCCAGTAACAAAGTTGGGAAAAACACACGTGACGTTAATTCACTTCAGATGATGCTAGGAATTAAAAACGTTGGATATAAGGAATTATATCCTCCGGCCTACCACCTTTTGGGATTCCATCTTCAAAAAACTTACCAATGAATAAGCATCCGGTTTGTTCCTCCCCCCCTCCGATTCAACTTGTTCTCTTCTCCCACTATCATGCTCTTTTCCTTCCGAAGATTCTCCTCCGAATAACATACTGACCTGTTCCCATTGAATCTTGTCACATACCAACTACAAAATATTATGTGTGTTTTAGCATAGAGTTTGCTCTTGAACGAAGCTTTTGGTTTCTTAATTAGGTGTACAATTACTACAAAATCAAGATGTTGATTGTGTCAATTACGTAAAAAAATATGTCTACTAATGTGTCAATTACGTAAAAAATATGTCTACTAATTTACATATAAAAGGTGATTTTAGATTCAAAATCGATCCTGCTGATGAATCTTAAAATATGTTATATGTAGTATGTAATCTACAAGGTAACTTTGTTTTATTTTTTTTTTATTTTTAATAATCTACTAAATAAATTAAAATATGACCATTTTTTTTTATTTTTAATAATCTACTAAATAAATTAAAATATGACCTCTCTCATTTCTCACATATATCTGCTCATTGAATTTCATGATGCGATATTTAACCTGTTAATGTATTAATTAGACCGACAAACATATATTAATTTGATTAAATTATATAAAAAGAGCATTCATTTTACCCCAAAGTAAAATAAACAAATACATTTGAATGCGACTTGTGAAATGCCTGTTTTGACCAACTCAAAACAAGTAAAATGAATTGAATAGCCGTCATAGTACGGATTGGGATTCCATGACTTGTGTATTTGGTTTCATTAATTATTATTTTTATTTTAAGATATTTTTTTCTATCACTTATGGTATGAACCTAACTATAAATAAAACGTTGTTGAGGTCGAAATACACCAGAATTAAGAAAAAAAAAATCCAACAGTTGTACTTTACAGATTGGTGCAAGTACAGGTTTTAAAAAAAAATAAAAAAAATGAAAATATCACAGAAAAGACGTAACAAAATATTAGCATTGATTAAAGCGGGAAACAAAGGCACGTAATTATCAATCAAATTTTGAACTGTGGCTGTAGATGATGAGCTGATACACAGCATATCGTTGAAATAAAGTTGCTGTTTTTGAATAGTTGCTTTAGGTTATCAAGTTGTTGCCCACAAAGATAAATTTGATGTTTCGGGGGCGATAAGGATTCCAACAAGAAGTGACGGGTAGTTGAAAACAACCCCCAATAACAAAATGAAAGTCTAAATGGCAGGTAAGAGCATTTATCAACGTTCTTTGGTGACTTGGTTTTACTTTAAGGAAAAAGTAGCCAATCAACTCAGAAATAGAAGGCATGTTATGTCTTGGCCTTCTTATCGCATTAGTGAAGTGAAATGGGCATGATTTGAGAATAAGCGAAGGGAAAAGGAAAAGGGGAAAGGCATTTTCGCCATCGGACCAAACTAGTCACTGACTATGTCATACCATATGTGGCATATATGTTTTCTCAAGGTATATAAAGGAATTGAATTATTCCTTTGATAGCATTGGAATCTTTTACTTTTATTCTTTTTTTATATTTTTAATTTATATTTTATAAATTTTATTTTTATTTATTATTTTTACTATTTATTTACCTTTAAATTTTCAAAAATAAAGAATCTTGATCTTTGTACACCACCTAGCACATGAGAATCTGTGAATAAAGAAAAGAAAAGAAAATATGTGCGTTGTCTTGTCGATATTCCCTTTTACAAAGACAAGTTTCAAGGAAACTTTGGCAAGAGAATATTAGAATTTTATTTGTGGGCCTCATCCTCGTGAAGAACTTTTTTTTTGGGGTGATCTAAATATCCGCATGAACTCTGTAACTCTATATCTTTTATAGTACGTCGAAAACAATTATAAAAAAAAAAAAAAAGACTTGCAGCAATAAATTTCAAGATGTAGCAAATTGGAAAAGATTTCTTAAGAGTTAGGTTGATATAGTCGTGAATAGAATTAGTTTTAGTAAAATTAAGCCAAAAAATTAATTGTTTTAGAAGTGATTTGTATAATTTTGACATGTTATTTGCAAATTATTTTATAAAAATTCATTGTATTTAAGTAAAACGACTAAATCATTTTTAAATGTAAAATGATAGAAGAAGATATGAAAATAATATTTTTTGTGATAAAAAAAATTTAAGGTGAGAGGATGTTAATTTTGTCGACTAAACTAATCTCCCTTGATTATATGAAAATAATTTCTAATTCTAACAGTTAAATATTATTAAATGTTACTATGTGAATCAATCAATAACAATATAAAATTATATATGTACCAATTAGGGCCTGAAAAGAATGGTACTTCATCCAGCAATTAGAATGTAAGACAATTTAATAATTGAGATAAGTAAGTGTAGAATGTCAAGATATGAATAGAATTTGGGAATTGATTTTCATGGTATTTTTAGATACTCAATATACATTTTATATATTTTTCAATATATGATCATCATACTAATGTGATGATTATAGATTGTAAGTTATTTTTTGACAAGATTATAGATTGTAAGTTATTGATATTGAAAAAAGATGGTCTTAGATAATGAAAATTACAAAAAGTTTATAAAAAAATTTGTGAACAACTAATTAGATGAGTCTCACAATATGAATTATAAAATTAAATAAATTTTATGATATAAAATTTTTATGAATTTTAATTAAAAAAATTCAGTTGATATCAAGGTATTTCACACGACAATATATGCAAGTATATATATATATATATATATATATATGTATGTATATATATTTAGCTCGCGATCCTTGATAGGAGGCAAGTGCAGAGGACTATGTCAAACAGGGTGGCCTCACTATCACAGTCCGAATAAGTTGGATATAAGGAATTAGATCCTCCACTCTACCACCGCACACTTCCACCTTTTGGGATTCCATCTTCAATAATTTACTAATGAATAAGCATCCAGTTTGTTCCTCCCACCCTCTGATTCAACTTGATCTCTTTTCCCACTATCATGTTCTTTTCCTTCCGAGGATTCTCCTCCGAATAACATACTGACCTGTTCCCATTGAATCTTGTCACATTCCAACTGCAAAATATTATGTGTTTTAGCATCGAGTTTGCTCTTAAAGGAAGCTTTTAGTTTCTTAATTAGGTGTACAATTACAAGAAAATCAAGAAGTTGATTGTGTCCATTACGTAAAAAAATGGTCTGATTTATTGTTTAATTACATTATAATAATTCAAATATTCTAATCACAATATATAATTAGTGTGTAATACGATCTTTCTTTTTTTTTGTAATTTTTCTTTATTTATAGATATAAGAGATTATTTTAAATTTTATATCAATTCAGTTAATGTATCTTAAAAATTTATTTGCTTTGTATGTAATTTATAAAGTAACTTTGCTTTATTTTTTTATTTTTAATAATCTACTAAGTAAATTACAATATGCCCTCTCTCATTTCTCACATATATCTGCTCATTGAATTTCATGATGCAATATTTAACTTTTTTTGAATGCATGGTGCAATATTTAACTTGTTAATGTATTAGACTTTCAAACATATATTTGATTAAATCATATAATAAGAACATTCATTTTACGCCAAAGTAAAATAATCAAAACAAGGAAGAAGTGAGAGGTAATTGATCTTCATGGCTGAGTAACCACAGTAAATCCAGCGAATGGAAAATCATAATGTGCCACCTCACACCTGCCATTCCCTCTTTATATGGACCTTCTTTCCTCGGTTTCCTACCAGATTCCTTCCCTCCTAGATCACCTCCTTCTTTCCTTACTCCCCAACAATCTTCACCTTAATATTATTTATTCTCATCTGGCACAGGCAGAGGCTTAGATTAACAAGGTAATTCAAGCATGGGAAACGTCCTTCGATTCCTGTGTAGCTATAGCTGCGAGCCTACTACAACCGCTGACTCTGAATCACTTGATCCCCACTGCGTCTCTTCCGCCACAGTAGGTGTATCCGCACTTGCCCATGATCTTTTCCACTTTGATAACACCCCTTATGTATGAACTACCATGTTTGCTGCTATAATTTGTCTCTGTTATTTCAGATTGTTCTTGCTCTATGGTAATAAATTAATAAGAATTTCAAAAATTTTTGGAGACTAAAATTAGCATTTTTTCTTGGCTAAATTAAGCATCTGGGGTGGTTGAATGAATGAATTCTCTTCGTAATTTTTTTGGAGTCTCTTTACCTTTGATACTTTTAGACTAAGCAAGCATGTTGTGTCATCTAAGGCTGATGTTGAGGTATGAAGATCTTGCAAACATATTTTGATGTGCCATAAGCTACTCATTTGGTGACAAGTTTTTTTTGTTTTGTTAAATGAATGAATTCATTTCATAGTTTTCTGAAGTCTCTTTACCTTTGATATTTTTAGTTCCAAGAAGGACTAAGCAAGCATGTTGTGTCATCTAAGGCTGATATTAAGGTATGAAGATATTGCAAACATGTTTTGATGTGTCCTAAGCTACTCATATATGGGGACAAGTCTTTTTTTTTGAATGAATAAATTCTCTTCATAGTTTTTCTGAAGTCTTTTTACTTTTGATATTCTTAGGTCCTAGAAGTAATAAGCAAGCATATCTTCTCATCTAAGGCTAATGTTGAGGTATGAAGATCTTGCAAACATGTTTTGATGCGTCCTAAGCTACTCATATATGGTGATAAATCTTTTTCTTAGAATGAATGAATTCTTTTCATAGTTTTTTTAAAGTCTCTTTACCTTTTATATGTTTAGGTCCCAGAAGGACTAAGCAAGCATGTTGTGTCATCTAAGGTTGATGTTGAGGTATGAAGAACTTGCAAACATATTTTGATGCGTCCCAAGCTACTCATATGTGGTGACAAGTCTTTTTCTTTGCTAGGGATTGTTGGATATCTATGGCCTTCCTCAACCACACTGGCCTAAAGGAGTACAATTTGAACTGCACACTTTGCCAGTAAGAATATCTACTCCCTTTTTTTTTAGTAGTAAGAATAACAACTCTATTGGGTCCATATATACAACTATTTTGTCTAAGTTTGGAAATATGGAATTTGACCTCTGTATTATCTCAATGGAAGTAGGTTGATGCAAAAGCAGTGACAGATGGTGATACTATAACAGTGTATGTTAGCACAACAGACCCCAGAGAGTCATCCTTAGTGCCTTACCATGTGCAATCAGCAGCTATGCAAAGATCAGAATCACAAGCTCAAAGAAACTATGCTGAGGCAGATGCACTTCACAAGCAGATTATTAAGTCCGGATATCGGTTGGTTTATAGCTTCTTAATTTTGATTGCCAATTTATGTTTTAGTCACTGACTAAAGCATAACATCTATAGATTAGCCCACTAAATTTTCTGGCATGTTGGAAACCCTTATTTCATTTGAGTTTCGTTTCTCCTTTTTTACATCAAATCTCCTTTCAAAAACAATGATTTTTACTTACATTTTTTTTTCTTCTCTTGTCTAGGGTTCTTAACATTCAAAATGAGGAAATCCTTGCTAGGAAGTATCGAATTCGATTAAGGTAATCATGAAATATAAAGCATTAAATTACTTAAGAATTATTTTGGCAAATGTTAAAGCATTCGATGAGAAAACAGAGGGATTGATGCACCAGAGAGTTCAATGCCATATGGGGAAGAAGCTAAAATTGAACTTACCAAGATTGTTCAGGGAAAGCCTCTGAGGGTCCTTGTGTATGGAAAAGATCGTTATGATCGTAGTGTGGGTGATATTTATTGCGATGGCAAGTTTGTACAGGTATTATTTTTTTTATCCATTTTACCTCAATTCAACTTGGGCCAACATATGACATTCTAATATTCTAAAATCTTCTTGTCTATTTATAAGGAATTGATGCTAAAGAAAGGAATGGCATGGCATTATGTAGCTTATGACAAACGATTGGAATTGGAAACTGTAAGTAATAATTTTGTTTCATCTTTGTTATTTCCAATTTCTCGGTGTTTAAAAACTTAGATGTATTAATTTTTGTGTTATTCAAGTGGGAAAAAGAAGCTAAGGCGAAACGTGTTGGTCTATGGGCTTCATCAGACCCGGAGAAGCCATGGGAATGGAGAAAGAAAAAACAAAAAAATAAATCATTATTTCAGGACTCAACTAGAAGAAAGGAAGATCCTATTGTTCATATATCCCAACTTTTAACAAAGAAAGATCCTCCTATTGTTCATTTATCCCAGCTTATAGAAAAAAGAGAGAAAGAAGGTCATATTTATAATGTATCCTAGCTTATAGAAAAAAGAAAGAAAGAAGGTCATATTTATAATATATCCCAGCTAATATGAAAGAGAGATCCTTGTCTTGTTAATGTATCTTAGATTACAAAAACTTGTATTCAAATTAAGTAATTTATTAGATCTACCATTTATTAAACAATCTTTTTATTTGAATATTTTTACTTTTACATAATTTTTTGTTTCAAAAAATTTAAATTATTATATTTATTGGGAACTACAAAATTGCAAAATCCATTAATTTAATAATTCATATACAAAGGTATAAGAAAGATGTTCTAACATTGATGTGGAAACATCATTTCTGTTTATTAAATACCAATTTTATGCATTAAACATTCAAATATAATGAAAAGTGAATGAATTGATTGAATTAAGAAATTTATTAGTTATAAAAAAAATTAAGAAGTTTCCTAGCTAGCATATTTGCAAGTTGGTTAGGCATTTGAATTTTTTTGCACAAAGTGCTTATACACTGTCCTATTGCACAAGATATATCCCTCATCTTCCTTCCTCTCTACAATGGTTCCCAACTTTTCTCTTATTCTACTGCCTTCCTCGATGATGGTTATTAATGACCCTTGTATTTTTGTCTCTAACCGTTAATTATTTTCTCCATAAAAGCTTTAGGACATGAGGTGCTAAATATATAGAAAACTTATGTTGTGTAAAAAACTATTCTCTCTCAAATGGGACTTAAGTGGGTACCTAGTTTGTGTTATGAGATAAAATAATTCTTTGTTATTTGTTAGCTTACTACTCATATATGTTGTTATATTATTTTTGCTTATTATGTCTCTTAATTATGAGTGTAAACAATCATAAAAATTTGTTAAATCTTGAAGAAATGCCACGATTATAATTTTTGTATTTAAAAGGCGACAAAATAATTTTTGAGAATAAATATTTTTTCAACATGCTTCATATTATAAATTTAAATTTTAAATAATTTTTTAACATAATAAATACAAAAATTAATAAAAATGAAAAAAAAATTCAAATCTATTTATTCACAATGGTATAATTATTAAAATAACTTATTTGTAAAAAATAATTTTACAATAACATAAAAGTGATTCCGTAAAAGGGATAGCTCATAATCATCATATAAACGCCATGTAATACCTATGAACATGACGAAAACCATTATGCCATTACCCTTCTCTTTGTTTAACCTGAGTCATTAATCATTATTCATTGGGCACCATCTAACATCTACATTATAATATAAAAGAAAAAAGCTCATTACCACTCAAAGTTTTAACAAAGAGCCAAAGAAACTTAAGAAAGTTTCAAATATTAAAAACTTGAGCTTGCTCTTCTGCATCGATGTCATCATAAATGCATACCTATCTCAATAGGTCATGCGTTTTTTATCTATCAAGGAATAATTTGCCACTTAATTGGGAACACATGGTAACTGATGCCCGTTATTAGGAAAATAATAAAACTATTTATAGCAAGAGGGAAAACAATTATTACCTTTCCTCCTGACCTACAACCTAATTTTTTTTATAGAACATATAAAATATAATATTTATTTAATTTCACAATTTAATTTATAAATTTAATAAATTTATTTTTAAATAAATATTTAATAAGATATAATTTATAAAAATAATATGATTGAAAATAAAGTAGTATAAACATTTTTTATAGTAAATTCGTTTTTTTTTACACGGGAAATGGGCACGTTCGGGGCAGGGCATGGAGCAAGTCAGGCCTGACCTGTCCCACCCGGAAGCCATATTGAGCATCATTGGACGGATTTAGATCTAGAAACCAATTAGAAGCCCATGTTGAAAATCGTATTCTTTCCTACTCTTAGTACTTGTACGGGTGGTAAGACAGCCCACAACCACAACACTGCCCAATCTGTGCATCAAAGTACCCTGTCAACTAATCGCCCAAAAAATATATATATAACCTGTCAACGTATATTGGGCAGTCTGTGTCAGAAACATCCGTATGGGCTTTTGCTTTGTAGTTTATAAAATGTTGACATATACCACAGAGAGTTTTAGCAAGCTAACATTACACCAAATCCTCCGAAGCACTGAAAGCAGTATAGAAGGTATCTAATTCCCTAGCATTTTGGCAGAACGTTTATCCATTTTGAGTGGAAAGAAAACGAATTAAGGAGGATGCAGAACATGAGATGTAGAATGCAGACAGATGAATGGTTTACCAGTAGGCTCAATTGAAAGTGTTAGATAGAGATACCCACCCACCTCTAGCAACTATAATGGGACCTAATACTGGTTGGCCCTGCTGAAGGGGTGAAAGCGAAGGTAAAGCCAACCGGGCAATTGGACCGCCGGCTAAGTAAACGAGTTATTTAATTGCACTTCTCCCTCAAGTCTAACAAAGATGTATAATCAGGGGAAAAGTATTCTTATTTAAAAGTGGGTATTAAAATATTACAAAAACATTTGAGATTTGTTAAATTTATTAAATTTTATAGTTTAATTTATAAAATTTAATAAATTTAATTCTTTTAAATGATAATTTTATAAATTTTTTTTTAATGAACATAACAAAACTGAAAGCTAACTGTCTCTGCTTGGCTGCACTGGGATACCCATTCTTGACAACACTTCTGTTTCCTTACAAGCAAGTTGATCCAATATATTGATATTCATGCGTATAAGCTGCGGCAAGTGATGGACGCTGAAATTCTGGCGGGAAAGACCGAGAAAACAACTTAGCGAGGTTTTAGGATGAAATTAAAACGAAAGCAGCTAAAGTGCCAATTAACCAACGAATTGGTCAATGTTGATCATATTACTTCAAGCTTGCCATAATGTGGGACAGCTGGTTGCTTTTGATCATTGAAAGGGTCCTCCAACATAAATTTTAACTTTTATGGGCAACCAAGCCATGAGTTATCGAAAAGAAACGGATAACCAAGAGAAGTAAATTATATTTCATCCCCGCTAGATTCTTTTAATTGGCATAAATCACAATTCTTATTTTAAATATACACATCAGCCCCGTTTGATATCGTTGACTAACTCTATTGGGGTTGTTACTCACTTCTAACTTCATTTTCTATGAAAAAAAGGTAAAAGTAATGTTAAGTTATTTTATGGAGTTAAACCAAAAATGTTCCTTTAAAATTTTTATACGATTCAAAAAAGATTATAGGGGGTGGAGTTATAAATTTTGAGGGGAAAAAAAAAACTTAGTTTTGTATCATTTAATTAAAAAACTTGAAACAAGTAGAATGCATTTTATTAAAAAAATATTTCATGCAATTCGCAGAATGGAGCATACATTTTTACAGCCTATTGAGCTCTCAAATATTCCAAGGCGTTGGATATGCGGCATTCTCAAATGAGCAGAGGCGGATCAGGGGGCGTGTCTTGGGAGTCTGGTCCTGAATTTTGAAAAAGCTTGAATACATTATAGAAAGTTTTAAAAAATTTTAATTTGGCCCCTTAAACTCTGATGAATTTCACTTATAACATAAAAAATCTTAAAAGTTTAATTTGATCATTTTAAATTTTATATATAATTAGTAATATTTTTATAACTTTCTAATTATTTTTTATACATTTTCCATAATATTTAAAAAAACTTAAAACTATTTCATATATTTTAAAATTAGAAAAATAATCTCATTATTTTACTATGTATTAATCTATAAATAATACAATTATATATATGTACCAATTATACATTTTTTTGAATATATGGTCATCATATTAATCTGCTGAGCATAGATTGTAAGTTATTGATATTGGAAAAGAAGCTCTTACATAATAAGCATCACCAAAAATTTATAGAAAAATTTTGAACCACTAAATTAGATGAATCTCAAAATATTAATTATGATATTCCATAAATTCTATAGTATAAAATTTTTATAAATTTTAATTTGAAAACTAAAAACGGTATTTAACAGGAAAATATATACAAGTATATATACACGTTTTTGGCTTGTGATCCTTGGTTTGAGATTTGACTTTCTTTTTTTTATATTAATAATTTTTTATATATAATTTAATATGTAATTTTTATTTTTAAATATTTTGTTATTATAAATTCTAGAAAAAAAAATTAACCCGATTCAAGCGCAGAGGGGCTATGCCAAGTAGCCCCAGTAACAAAGTTGGGAGAAACACACGTGACGTTAATTCACTTCAGATGATGTTTGGAATTAAAAACGTTGGATACAAGGAATTATATCCTCCAGCCTACCACCTTTTGGGATTCCATCTTCAAAAAACTTACCAATGAATAAGCATCCAGTTTGTTCCTCCCACCCTCCGATTCAACTTGTTCTCTTCTCCCACTATCATGCTCTTTTCCTTCCGAAGATTCTCCTCCGAATAACATACTGACCTGTTCCCATTGAATCTTGTCACATACCAACTGCAAAATATTATGCGTGTGTTTTAGCATAGAGTTTGCTCTTGAACGAAGCTTTTGGTTTCTTAATTAGGTGTACAATTACTACAAAATCAAGATGTTGATTGTGTCAATTACGTAAAAAAATATGTCTACTAATGTGTCAATTACGTAAAAATCAAGAAGTTGATTGTGTCAATTACGTAAAAAAATGTTTACTAATTTATATATAAAAGGTGATTTTAGATTCAATATCGGTCCTGCTAATGAATCTTAAAATATGTTATACTTAGTATGTAATTTACAAGGTAACTTTGTTTTATTTTTTTTATTTTTAATAATCTACTAAATAAATTAAAATATGCCCTCTCTCATTTCTCACATATATCTGCTCATTGAATTTCATGATGCGATATTTAACTTGTTAATGTATTAATTAGACCGACAAACATATATTAATTTGATTGAATTATATAATAAGAGCATTCATTTTACGCCAAAGTAAAATAAACAAATGTGTTTGAAGGCAACTTGTGAAATGCCTGTTTTGACCAACTCAAAACAAGTAAAATGAATTGAATAGCCGTCATAGTACGGATTGGGATTCCATGACTTGTGCATTTGGTTTCATTAATTATTATTTTTATTTTAAGATTTTTTTTTCTATCACTTATGGTATGAACCTAACTATAAATAAAACGTTGTTGAAGTCGAAATACACCAGAATTAAGAAAAAAAATCCAACAGTTGTACTTTACAGATTGGTGCAAGTACAGGTTTAAAACAAAATAAAAAAAAAAAGAAAATATCACAGAAAAGACGTAACAAAATATTAGCATTGATTAAAGCGGGAAACAAAGGTACGTAATTATCAATCAAGTTTGAACTGTGGCTGTAGATGATGAGGTGATACACAGCATATCGTTGAAATAAAGTTGCTGTTTTTGAATAGTTGCTTTAGGTTATCAAGTTGTTGCCCACAAAGATAAATTTGATGTTTCGGGGGCGATAAGGATTCCAACAAGAAGTGATGGGTAGTTGAAAACAACCCCCAATAACAAAATAAAAGTCTAAATGGCAGGTAAGAGCATTTATCAACGTTCTTTGGTGACTTGGTTTTACTTTAATTAAAAAGTAGCCAATCAACTCAGAAATAGAAGGCATGTTATATCTTAGCCTTCTTATCGCATTAGTGAAGTGAAATGGGCATGATTTGAGAATAAGCGAAGAGAAAAAAAGGAAAAAGGGGAAAGGCATATTCGCCATCGGACCAAACTAGTCACTGACTATAACATACCATATGTGGCATGTATGTTTTCTCAAGGTATATAAAGGAATTGAATTATTCCTTTGATAGCATTGGAATCTTTTACTTTTATTCTTTTTTTATATTTTTAATTTATATTTTATAAATTTTATTTTTATTTATTATTTTTACCATTTATTTGCCTTTAAATTCTCAAAAATAAAGAATCTTGATCTTTGTACGCCACCTACTTGCGCATGAGAATCTGTGAATAAAGAAAAGAAAAGAAAAGAAAATATGTGCGTTGTCTTGTCGATATTCCCTTTTACAATGACAAGTTTGAAGGAAACTTTGGCAAGAGAATATTAGAATTTTATTTGTGGGCCTCATCCTCGCGAACTTTTTTTTTGGGGTGATCTAAATATCCGCATGAACTCTGTAACTCTATATCTTTTACAGTACGTCGAAAACAATTATAAAAAAAAAAAAAGACTTGCAGCAATAAATTTCAAGATGTAGCAAATTGAAAAAGATTTCTTAAGAGTTAGGTTGATATAGTTGTGAATAGAATTAGTTTTAGTAAAATTGAGCCAAAAAATTAATTGTTTTAGAATTGATTTGTATAATTTTGACATGTTATTTCCAAATTATTTTATAAAAATTCATTGTATTTAAGTAAAATGACTAAAATCATTTTTAAATGTAAAATGATAAAAGAAGATATGAAAATAATATTTTTTGTGATGAAAAAAATTTAAGGTGAGAGGATATTAATTTTGTCAACTGAACTAATCTCTCTTGATAATATGAAAATAATTTCTAATTCTAACAGTCAAATATTATTAAATGAGAACAAAATAGGAAATTCACAATTCGTATGATTATGAGTATAATTGATATAATTGATTTTTCACTGAAAAATAAAAATTTTCTCATTTCTACCAAGCCATAATTGATTTTATATTTTTTAATGAAAATACAGCCAAACGCATGTTTACTATGAGAATCAATTTTAACTCTCCACAATTTATTTTAGAAACGCCATCTCAAACGGACACTCTACTCTAAATTCATATTTCAAGGCTACATTGTTAAATTAAAATTAAACTAAAAATACCTTTCAATTAAATCTAAATTAGTGACTATTACATTATAATTTTTTAGATTTTTGCTAGAAGAATAAATTAAATTTACCTAATTTTTAATGTAGAAAAATTTAGAGTATTGTAATTAAGTGAAATCTAATAAACTAACTTGTGCATAGCTCAGAGAGCTTAATTGATTTGGTAATGGGTAACCACTTGTCCTTCATTTTCACATTAATTAAGCTTATTGATCCAAATCATCAATTAGTTACCTATTGCAAGTATACAATGCTTGTTAACTATCACAGCCATAACATTATTGATCAACCTTTACACTTGTTGTCAATGAGTTCATTAGTGATTAGTTGACTTATTTTTTAATAAGCTTCGAGTTTAGTAGTTCATGTTTTAAAAAGAATTAGTCTCTTCTTTTACCTAAAAAATAAAGAAACACTGCTAGACAAATAAAAAAGGAAGAGATGAGTTAATCAATATTAACTGCCAGCTATCCCTAATTAGGCAATTAATTAATAGTCATGATTAAACAGAAGGAGACCACCATCAACTAGGAAAAAGCTCCCCTCACTTATGGATTTCGTCAGAAATCCTTAAGTGGAAAAATCAAAAGCCCCACCGATCAACTATGATCAAGCTCCATCATATTGCTCCATGCTGCATGTCACAATCATCCCCATGGTTTAGTGTATTTGTGTGAAAAGCAGAGCGCGGGACCTTCCTCCAGCTTCGCATTAGCTGTGAACTGCAAGACCGTGTCAAGGTTCTATAATGGCCATGCATGTACCAGCTTAGGTAGTATGCATTGGAAAACATAATGCTAGTAAATCCGCATCAATAAATGCTTAATAATTAAAAAAATTATTAAATAAATTAAATTTTATAGCTTAAATTATTTTAAATAAATATTTAATAAAATCCAATACATAAAAATATCAAGACTATATAATTTTAATCAAACAATTTTTTTTTTAGAAAAAATAGAAAAGTTCCTTTCGGCACTATTCACCCCTATTTTGGACTTTGGATAAGAGAAATCCCATTATGTAAACTTAGCACGGACTTACATTGGGAAATCCCATTATTGTAGATCTTTACTTTTTGGAAAAAGTGCTGGTATCAACAGGTAGGGGTGGGCATTGGGTGGGACAGTTTGGATTGGGACAAAATTTTCTCAATTCAATTAAACCCAATCCCTTATTAAGTTGGTTCAACCCCAGCTAAAAAATTTTTCAAACTAACATTCTTGGGTTGAAATGGTTCGATTTTACTTGAGTGAGTTAGTTTAGGTTAGGATGGGGACGAATTAATGTGAGGCTAGCGGTGGAGCGAGGATGAGGTTCGATCGACTATTGAAGACTCAAAGTGTCGAAGTGTGACGATTAGACGAGAGAGGAGCCAAACCAAGGAGAGGCGAGTCGAGACAAGGTGGGAGGAGGTAAGGAGTTAGCGTTGACTGTTGAAAATGACGAAACAACGAACGAGACTTATAGCTTGCGAGAGAGGGAGTCAAGGGATCAAGGGTTTGAGACGAGAGAGGAAGGAGCAGTATTGATTCGCTAAAGTTGAGTTGCCTCTTGTCTGCTTGTACTTGTAGAAATTTTAGGACAAATTAAAAAATAATATTATTTTATAAAACGATGTTATTTTATAATATTAGAATTCAGAATATATATATATAACATAAAAATTCAAAATATATATATATAAATTTTGTTGAGTTCTCGTGATAACACAATAGAAAGAGAACAAAAATTTAGTCTCACATAATTTATCTCATTTTAAATTAAAATATTACATAATATTTATTTTATTTTATTTTAACTCAATTTAAATTTTTTTTTTATAATTTAAGACAAGTTAAAACGATTTAACTCAATTCAATATCCACCCCTAACAACGGGGCAGAGATGTGAAGCTAAATAGATCATCACACAATTCATAAAACAAACCCACTTGCATATTTTTATAGTATTATTATTAGAACACCATAATTCAGACTCACAAAGACATGACCACCGGGATAGACCCATTCTGGTCCTAAACTTCACCCCTAAGACGAGATTGTTTCACAACCAAACAAACCCCAAAACACGCAAAATCGAAAACCAGTCAAACCAGACAGGACCCTAACGTGGGCTCACATCTCTGTGACTGCCTCCGTGAAACAGGCGAGTCAGACAGACGCGAGTAAAGCCTTTTATTTTATACTACTTGTAACGGCGGCACGTGATTATTTATATATCTGTTTAAATCGCCAGGACCAGACCCGGCACGGATTTCCCGACCTGGTCGGAGACGCTGCTCTCCCAGACGCAGGGGAAGCGGTGCGTGTCGGCCGCGGGCGTAATCTCCGACGCCGATGAGCTCGTATCGCCGAGGCGGGTGACAGTGAGGGAAGTGTTGAAGTACTCCCTGATTTGGGTAATTATCCCATCAGTGACGGTCCAGGCGTGGATCCACGATATCGAACGGCGATTGTCGCAGCCTTCGACGAGGACGGTGGGCCCGAAGGAGGTGATTGACTGCGGGGCAAATTGGAAGTTCTCCGAAGAGGCTTCACCTGTGAGCATGCGCATCAAAAACTGGTGAGACGGCGGACCATGGAACCACCACTCGAGGTCAGGGGCCAAAATCTTGACCACCGTGTCGGAGTCGCGTGAGCTTAAGGCCTCATACAGAGTGAGAACCAGCCTCTGATTGCTGGAATCAGCGTCTTCCAGAGTTGCCTGAGAGTTAGCCAGATCTAGCGAGAGTGGCCTCAGTAGAGGTGTCTAGAGGTAGCAAATAGAGCCTTTTTGCAGGTGGATTCAGAAGGAGCGGCTTGGGTTTCATGAGGAAAAGTAGGACGCTTTATATAGGAAACTGGTTGAGGTGGCGAGGATATGCTACGTTCGGTTGTATCTTCAAATTAATTCTATTGGCCAATCTTTGTTAATGAGACGTGTTTGTGGGTCAATTATGCAGGGTTATTAGGTATTTTGAGCAAAAACATGTGGACGATACGTGGATAGCGTGTTTTAGTCAATAACGTGGCATCATGCAATTGGGTAGATGTAAATAACGGGTTGAGTTTGGTCAGAGATTAAAATAGAGGTGTTTAATATTAACATTAAATGAGGGTAGAAAAGACAACAGAAGTTGAGATAAAGTCAAGCCAACTTTTTTGACTCCGCAAAATGCAAATGAGTGAAGAAATGTTAGTCCTACGGAAAATTTTGCATACACAATCGTACATTTAAAAAGTAGAAAACTTAAAACGCAATCTTTGAGCTTTTTTTTTTTTTTTTTGGGTTGAAAGAGCGTTTTGGTTTTTTTTAGATATAAACAGAATACGAGAATCCTACTTAAGAAGGTTGGAGTTAAATGAGTGTGGATACGTTATCGCGTCACTATCTGGCGGGATTTGGATTATACATCTGACGCAGCTGCACTAACACATCCGGCTAGACTTTCTTTATACCTCATGAAAATTAGCAGCCAAAAACAAAAAAAACCTTACGAGAATTGAATGGTTTTATCTAAAAGAAACGGTAGCGCCATACATTAGCAATGTCACTTGTCAAAGTTCCTGGAAATTTCATTCGCGAAACATATATAATTAAACCTAACTACTACTTTCAATGCTAATGTTGTAAATTTGTTGTTGCATGCATACTGCACTTGCAATTTAGAGGGTGAAGTTGTATTCTCGATTTAATTTTAAGTTTATAATTATTTAGAAATATAGAAAATTATAAATAATTAAATTAACTAAAATAATTTATTTAAATAAAATTTTATGAAATTATAAATAAATAATTATATAAACATTTTTTCAAAAATTATTATGGGTAGTAATATAATTAGCTGAACTCTTTCTTGAGTAAGATGAAGCTTTCCTATTAAGGAAACATGAATTAAATGCGAAAGTGTTGAGTGAGGATAAAATAAATAAAGTAAAATGTGAAAACACATGCCACCGTTGTCAAATATGGAAATTTGTCTAAACGTACATCACATGATTTGCCGGGGGGATCATGTCACGGTGTCCCTAAATCATTGACAAATAGCCTCGCCGGGAAAACACTTTCGATGTCTTGTTTCTGGATTCAACGGTCGGCACCGACTACACCGGAAAAACAGGCTACAAACTCAATAAAATGAAGAAAGAATCGACAGAAATTTTTTTTGTTTTAATAATTCTCTCGCGCAAATTTTGTTATGAATTATATTTTTAAAATTATATATATTTTGTTACAAACTTTATGGACATATTGTTTTCTTTCCTTTTTAATTTGTAATAATAATATAAATATATGTTAATTCTACTTATAAATTATACACATTTTTTTTTTTATCTCAAATTTTTCTGCCTTCAGATACACACCTGCCTGCCTACATGAATAATTTACCTTTCATTTGTGCGAATCCAGTATTCAAAGTTCCGAAAGGTAACGCACAATCAACAGGACCCATGACTGACAATGGGGAAAACGAGGCTTTTTGTTTGATGCCAAGAAACCGTGGGTGTGAATAGTTGCCGGCCACAAAACTGCAAGCCTTGCGCTGCTGAGCGTGGACCACTTGGTTTTGGCACCATCAGATTGAAGGCTAAGCCAACTGAACGCGAAAGACAGGTGTTTTGTCGTTTAAACAACGGAACCAAAAATTAGTCCAACATGAACACAGTGCAACGCTCGGACCGGGGACATACCATATTTAATTATGACAATGTTACAATAACGACAATATAACTTTATTTAAGTAGATTATATAAATTAAATAATATTATTAAATTTTATTAAAAATTAAATTTTATTAATAAAAGTAGCACCATTGAAGTTAGATATATAAATTTTTTTAAAAATTTTATAAGATATTTTTATATTTTAAATGTAATTAATTTTTATTTAAAATAAAAATTAATTGATAAATTTTTTTAATAAAAATAATTTTAAAATAAAATTTTAAATGTATAATTTATATTAATATAATATAAAATATAATACCATTCAGAGATGACTGATGAATTGGAAGTTACCTCTCAAAATAAGAACGTTGAATATGAATACCATTCAGAGATGACTGATGAATTGGAAGTTACCTCTCAAAATAAAAAAATATAAAATATAATAAATTATCACTATATCAATCACTTAATAATATTATATTCTCACTTTTATACAGAAATAACTTTTCCACCAATTACTGTCATGGGCACCCCACCCTTTCACCTCAATGTTTCGCTGTTGAATTACACTCCTAAATTTCTAATTGTTGCTTGGGTTGCCCCACACGAGACACAGTTCGTCCCACACGGTTCGATGATATCGAATAATAGAAGTGAAAAAGGTAGGCCTTTTTTTTTTTTTTTTCTGTGGGGATAGGTGGACCATTTTTGAAATAAGAGAAGCCCATGAGATGGCGTCATGATTTTTCTGGGGACTTTCAAAAGTAAGAGAGAAATGTTTGGGGTAATTAAGACTATAGCACTATCATGGCAATGTAGTATGATGGTGGATTAGCCACTAACCTTGTCATTTTCTCCTCTAGAGGTCAATTTGGGAACGGAGCATTAGCTAGTAAGTGGATCTGTGCTGTTTAAGTTGATTATTAATTAATAACTGTTGGGCAAACTGCCCTCGGAATATAAGGGTTACTCTGCCGGTAATGTTGCGTGGAATTAAATAAAAAATAGAGTAAGGATATTTTTAATTATTTTATTTTTTAAAAAATATTTTATTTTTTAATTTTTATATTAGTACATTTTATTTTTTAGATAACATAACTCATAAATAATTATTTTTATTTTATTTTTTTAATATAATATGACATATTTATTATTTAAGTTTATTTTTTAATTAAAAAATTATTGATATATATAAAATTTAAATTTAAAATTTAACTAAAAATAAGATTTTTTTTGTCAGAGAAAAGATATTAAAACTTTTAAAATAAAAATAAAATTTACATCATTATCACTAAATTATATTGTGTTATGGAAGAAAAATTTAATAGTTATATAACTAAATTATCTTAACGATATTTATAAATAAATTAAATAATTTTAATGATATTATAAAAAAATTAAATTATTTTAATTATATTTATATAAAAATTAAATTATTTAATTTAAAAATAAAAAAAATTAAAAACCTGTTTGAATAGGGTTTAAAAAAGGAACTTTTTAGATATTACCTTTTCATAAATTAAAGTTATTTTATATTTAAATATAAGAATTGAGAAATATTTTTAAAAAAATTATTTAAATGTTAAATTATAAAAGCACTTTTACCTAACAAAATTACTAAAAAGACATAAAAAAATAAATAACATGAGCTAGTCTGAGAATGAAACCATTTTTTAAGATATCCAATGACATAATTATTTTACTTAAAACTAATTGAATTTAATTTTGCAAATACTAAATAATGTATGAATTAATTTTTTATCCAACAAGTCATTAGGCCCAAGACCCATCTTCAACCTCTTGCCTTGTGTTGTGTCATGCATAAAATCAGCAGCTATGGCAGCAAAAGCCACAGGCGTTCGGCATTAAACCACGTACTTGAGTTTTGATATCTATTCAGTGTTCAAAACTACCGCATTTTATAAATTTGGGTTGAGAAATATGGCCCTTTTCTGACACTTTTCCTTATTAAATGGTAAAGGTGAGACCAAGAAGATAAGCCAATTAATTATGGGTTCCTCTTCGCTATCACTTTCTTTTAGACGATATCCACAAACTTCACCATTTGTAAAAAAATTAAAAAGAAAAAAAAAAACTATCATAAGAAATCTCAAATTTGAATATCAGAAAGAATCACTAATTTTTAGTCACCCAACACTGACATAGTTCAAGCCGAGCTTGGGTGTATTTGTCAAAGTTCTTCTGTGCTCACGAGTCCAAAAAAATGGAAACTCAAAAAAATGATAACTTTGGCTTTCCTCCATTCGAGACCTACAAGAACACTGTCGGAATAAACTAAATGCAGAGCAAATAGATGAAGGACGTGAACGGAGAGGATAAATTAGTTCAAAGAAATTTTATAATGTTTCACCGGTCATTTTCTTGCTGTTCTACTGCATTTACTTTTATGAAACTTTTTGGAAGGGTATATCCAAACAAGAAATGATAACTTCGAAATCTTTACTTTTCTAAAAAAGTAACTTATTTAAAAAATGTTCAAACAAACGAGATTTTATTATTCTTTTAAAAATAAAAATAAAAAACATCTTTAATTTATTTAAAAATAAGATTGTGTGTTTTAACTTTTTAACAAGAAATTTAGAATGACTTTTCAAATTTTATTTTATTTTTTGTCACCCATTTTATAATTTTAAAATTTTTTTTATTTCTTTTACTTAATCTCCACCACAACTATTCTATCCACCACATTCCATTCTTTGCATACAGCTTGAGGCTCAACTTTCAGTGTCGATGTAACTACACTAGTTTTGGAAGTATGTCAATTGTTGGGTTGTGCTGGTTGGTTGTTTTCGTAACCACATAAGCACTGCCCCAGTAGGAACTAGGAACTAGGAAGTAGGGTCTTTTCGTTGTGCCAGTCTGCCATTGATCCTGAGCCACACACTCTGTTATATGCGTCTTGGCAATTTCTTATCAGACAGTGTACGACTACAGCTTTTTCCTATCTCTTTGGATTGTGACAACATTATCACATCTTTTCAATACTTTATTTTTTTATTTTTAAATTTAATAATTTAATAATTTTTTAAAATTCAATATATAAAATTTTTTAATTATTTTTTTTATTTTTCCTATAATCACATGTTTTTATAACAAAAATTTTAAATTTTAAATTTAAATTTTTTCACAAATATAAAATTTTAAATTATTAAATTTAAATTAAAAAATATATAATCATTTTAAATTTATATACATATATTTTTTATATATTTCTTTTTCATTTAATAAATAAAAATTAATTTTTTTTAAAATATTAAAAATATCAAAATAAATACTTAAATTATAACTAATATAACTTATTTAAAATATTTAAATTTTTACCACTTAAACAATCCCATGTTAGTTATGCATATGTGTTTAATCCTCTTGTCATAAAAGATAAGGCACTATCTCATATTTTACTTACATATAATAAACCTCTTTTATTATTCTTACTGTTAATATTTTAATAAAATATTGTTACTCTTACTGCTAAACTTCAAATTAGGGGTGGGTATAGCTGGGCTCAGACACGAATTGGCAGGAGATTTTGTAAAACCGAATAAATTAAGAAGGAAAAATCTAGAGCCGATTTCGCCCAAATCAATTACACAACCAAGATTTTTGGGTTGGAGAAACTTTAGGTGGTATTGGGTAGGTGTTTCCTTAGGTGGCTTTTGGTTGTCCATCGCGTCTCAGACTCCTATTGCGCCACTGTTTTGTGCTACACCAAGAGGAGTTTTGTGTCACCATGAAGCAAAGGATGAGAACGAAAGCCTAGATAGAAAGGAGAATAAGAACCAAAGGACACGAACTAGAGGATGAGAACTAAAGACAAAAGGAGGGGAGAAAACAAAAGGGAAGAAGGTGCGCCGCAGTCTTTGGGATCGAGTCTGAGAGACTAGAACTAGAGAATGAAGGGAAGGAAAGAATGAGAGGGAAGGAGAGTTATGGCTGGGATCCAGAGTTGAAAGGGATTAGGATTAGTAGGGATACAATGTCATTTAGCTATGGGAAAAAGGGATAAAAATATGATGGCCGGGTTTATTTGGGGTGTGCAATTTTCAAACCTAACATTGTAACTTTGACCAAACAAAACCATTTGAAACTGATAGTTTTGTTCCTCCAACCCGACACCCTGCCCAATCCAAACTGAAGCTGCATCAGTCCCAGGTTAATCTAGGTTTATTTGGGTTCATTATCATTCCTTCATCATATCATTCATGAGGCTTTCTTCTTCTTTTAGTGGTTGCTCTCCACATCAACTTTATTTTGAAATTTTCTTGGAAAATTATCTTTGTAGTTGATTCAACATTTTTTTAGGCAACATATAAGGAATCCCATACTTAGATTTATGTAAAAAAAATTTTATAATTTTAATTGAACTAATTAACATTATGTATTTTTGAATTGGTGTAATTTTTCACCTTGGTTAAATCAACTTCCAATTAAGAAGGATGACTCGAGAAAAGACAGCTAACCATCTTCCAACAAAGCTTGCCCTTGTATTCCATCATGAAAGACCTAGGAATACATAGTTCAAAACCGTACACAAAGCTCGCATCCAATTCTTGTATTCGTCCAAAATTTGAAACCATTGCTCTAAACCCGCATGGAAAATCAAATGTAGAAATTGTTGGTGATCACTTTGAACCCAACGCAACCATTTTTTTTTTTGTGTAAAATGTATAGACTTTTCTGAATTAATGGTTAATTTTAAAAAAAAATTTTAAATTTTAAAATTTTACATAAAATTTTCTTTAATTAACTAAAATATAAGAAAAAATTTTTTTATTAATTTTTTTGTTAAATTATAGAAAAAATCTTAAATTACCATGAGAAAAAGATCAAAATGACCTTAATTCACCTTCTTCTTCCTTAGCCAACAATTTGTTGAAGTCGCTGTCGTAGACATTGCAAACTCTTACTGGAATTCAGAACAATCTCGTGCAAATCGATGGAAGTTTCAAGAGCTTGTTGTCTTGTCTTTCCCCAAACAAAGCTGTCAGTAGAATCTCCAAGTTCGCTTCTCAAGTTGAAGGTTATGGTAGCGATGGGGTGCCAAAGGCAACAGATTAGGGTGGGAGGTTCTCATTTGGGATGTGAGTCGACATTCTTACCATTATTACTTGGACTTTGGAGCTCCTATTCAAAGTGTGTAAGGTGAGGAAGACGCTGCCCACAAGGCCAAAGCAACAATGAAAACTCAAGCCACAATAGAGATGGAACTATTGCGAATGGCCTAGGAAGACCCATCAAACTAGATTGCCTTGAACCCATATGGTACCAGCTTCCTGTGTGCAACAATGGTTTCTTGAGATCCCTTCCCTCTTCATTATCATCCCTGAAAGTCATTTTTCTTTTATATGGTAACTTGAGCTCCTCAATCAAATAGGTAGAAGAGCGTGGCGCATTGGTTCAAATGTGCTAAAGGAACAACTTTAAGTAAAGCAAGCAAATACTAATTTCACTATAATTTCAAAAATTCAAAGCCATTACGCAGGAGTGTAAAATGAGCACCGGCAGAAGTAGCTAGTTGTCATTTGTCAACCCCATTGACTATTTTCATACGCTTCTTTCTTCTTTGCTATGATTGTGATTGTGAGACCTTGTGTAGAAAATATGGTGCCACCGATTACTCTATTTCTTACCCACCCTCATGGACCAAATC
Source organism: Dicorynia guianensis (assembly GCA_037013595.1). NCBI lineage: Eukaryota > Viridiplantae > Streptophyta > Magnoliopsida > Fabales > Fabaceae > Dicorynia > Dicorynia guianensis. The sequence goes on along the minus strand of JASUAB010000002.1, from coordinate 12,035,769 downwards.
TGCCCATTCAAAAAAAAAACTCGCCTACAGAGTTCATCGAATTGGAGCCACTTGACTTGTTCAAACCAAATCTCGTAGAGAACTCAAATTCATAAGATAGAGGCACAAAACTATTGCTAACTTTAGCTGGTGCTTGGGCATGGTGGCCGTGAACCATGATGGCACTAATGGAGGTGGCAGTGAAGAGGATGATGTAAGCAATCTTCTTCATCTACATGGCAGCACAATTTTAGATCAAGGAGAGGGGGCTCAAATTTTTTGAGGTTATTTTGGTCTTTTCGCAATTGTAATTTAAGGTTTCCTCCCCAATTTAATAAAAAAATTAATGAAGGAGAGTTTTTTTACTCATTTTAGTTAGTTGAAGAGGAATTTATGTAAAATTTTAAAATTTTTTTTAAAATTGATCATTAATTTAAAAAAATTTTATGTATTTTAACTTCTTTTTTAATTCAAACTTGCTACATTCCCTATTATAAATAAAAAATAATAAGAGTTACGTATTTGAGATACATAATTTTAATATTTTTGTACATATTTTTTAAAATATTATTAACATTTTAAAATTTTATTATTTAAATAAGCATTAAATTTGTAAAAAGAATAAGGCTTTATAAAACTTAGCCATATCCATAACTGTCGATGGTATTTTATCTGTTGGCTATTGCACGTATAGACATTTTATATAAATTATTGTATTGTATTGAATACATAGATACTTGTATAGTGATATTTTTTTAATGAAAATTTTGTTAATAATATTCAAGTAATTTTTTTATAACTACAGTTACTTAAATTAGTGAAGAGATATTAAATTTATGTGATTTAATTCTGTGATAATTTATTTGAAATTGACCCTTCACAATATTTTTTTAGTACATATATATCTAAATATATATATATATATATATATCAATATATATTTATATGCTATATCAGTACGACTCGTTTTTTATTTTTTATTATAATTTTGTATCCATTTTATCGTATCTTATATCTTGTATATGTGCTTTTTAGATTGTACTTCACCATCGCTTTTCGACTCCTTGGCAAAGAAAGCAGACTACGTCATTGCCAAGAACTCTCAAGCTTGTTGAAGAAGACGAAGAAAATAATGGGCATTTTTGTTGATTCAGGAGAAGGAAAGAGGAAGTTTTAGCGCATTTCTCTGTCTCTTTTTTTTTTTTATGGCGAATTTCTTCAAATCTTCTCCTTTTGAGTTTGATTTCTCTTAGATTTTGCATGATTTTTGGAAGAAGGGTTCATTTCTTCAGAAGCTGATTCATTCTTGGTACAATCAGTTAATCTTTCAAATCTGTATGAAGCCCATCATGTGCAACGCAGGTTAGATGGTCAGCTTTTTGTTTTTAACTAACCTTATCAATTGGAAGTTGATTTAACGGATGATGGCAAAGTACACTGAGTTAAAAATATACAGTGTTAATCAATTCAATTGAAATTACAATTTTTTATTTTTTGCATACAAACCTAAGTGCAGACGTCCCTTGTATTTTGCCATGAAGCTGCAGGGTAGTGTAGAAAAGAAAAATTACTAATTTGTTTATATACTTAACGCTGATAAAAATTGTTGTAATTCAAGCTTCGACTTTAGTGTCAGGCCATGGGCTAAATAAGTTTTAGTTATCTACTTCTGCTAAATATTTCTAACATATACGCAATTCTGCACTGTGTTTCTGTTTCTGTTCTTTTGTCCGCCCCTTAACATTAAGTCACTGTTTTTTCTTTCTGGATCAAATGACATCCTCACGTCTGTCCATGTACATATATGACTGTTCTGCTGAAAGATTAATAGTAAGATTAAAAGCTTAAGGAGATATCTTATTACTTTTCATAGTGTATGGAGTTAAATACATATAGAAGAAAATATATAGTTTAGGCTTATGTGCATGGGTGGTTCATGTAATTGCCTCGGTTGAGACATAACACAAGCAATTTGTAGTACATTTTCTTCAACTATTCTGATTGATTCTCTCATTACATAGAAGGAACAGAACCAGATAATATATTATCGAAAATGATAATGTTATATTTTTATAACTACAAATCAATCACGTCTTGTGACATAATTAATTAATTTATTTATTTTTAAAATGAAGTTAATGATTTTAAATTTAACTACATTATTAAATCACTAGTCATTCAGTATCGTAATAGGTGACATGATATTTTAAAAGAATCTAACATTGTCATATTGGCATCATGTCACCTGCCATGTCTGTACTGTGATAGGTGACGTGATATTTTTAAAAAATTTGGCAGTGCTATATTAGTATAATCTATTATATTATTGTGCCACATCAACACTGTCTGTTGCGTCAGCCCAAACCTTAATAGCATCACATGCTGATTATATGAGTGATTTAATTAATATCAATTTTAATTTTTAAAGAATTAAATTAAAAATTATTAACAATAAGGGATTAAAATAAAAATTAATTAATTAGTAGAGAATTAAATTAGAAGTTTTTAATAGTGAAGAATCAAAAGTAAAAATTAATTGATTTATGAAAGATTAAAATAAGATTTTACTCTAGAATTTTGTTATATTTATATATTTTATTTTATATATTATATATATTATAATAAAATATTTATATTTTGTGTATTTTAAAATTTTATATAATAAAATATTAATCTTTTATTAATATTTTTATAAATATATAAAAAATACATAAGACTAAAGATATAAACTTATATTTTTAACGAAATATAGCCATTAGTAATTATTGTTATGAATCATAATTAATTGATAATATTGAATAGAATAGATTTTCTCACTTAAAACAAAAACACTCATAAAAATAAAATAATTTATTAAATTTATAATTTAACCTATAAAATATTATAAATTTGTTAATTTTAAATTTTAAATATTATTTTTGAATAAATTTCAGTCCATAAAAATAAAAAAAAATCAGATTTATCTATAGAAACGTGGACTAACCGGTGAAATAATGGCAGCCCAAACAACTTAACTTGTGTTAGCTTCCAATTTCCACGCCCAGTTGCCAGTGGTCATGGGTCAAGGTGGCTCTTGGGCAACAACGGGGCCAAGGCCAAGATTGTGTGAGCTACAGGCCGATATGGTCTTCCAGATAAGAGAAACTTGGTGTAAAGTGTTTCGGAATTTTTGTTTTTGGAAATAATTTTTAACATTTTAAAAATATCACAAATTTTGTTTGAATGAGATAATTTACAAAACAATCTTGAGAATAAGAAAACAGCAAACTTGTTTGGAACTAGCTGTACGAGATTATCGCATCACCATCGCTCTTAATGTCTTTGCTGTTGGAAAGAGACCTTGAACTGAAGAGAAGGAACTCGCTGAACTACAGATAGAGGCCTCGACAAAGAAATGGTCGGCAACACTAGGACTACTGGTGGTCTTGTTATTCAAGGGGAATTGTGGATAAAAGTTGCTCGGGAAAAAATCTAGAGCTTCCGTGACTACAATTAAGTTTCATGGCAGAGGGTGGGTATCGATTACCCATGATGAAGAAAAAATGCCGAGGAGGATGCAGGATTGCGTTAGCGGGTTGAAGGGGAATGAGAGTAGTGATAGAATCAGTTAGAGTATGGGAAGTTGAAGACCCAAGTGTGAGAAGTTGGGGTTTTGAGTAGAGAAAGAGAAAAGAAGAGGGAGAGAGGTTGTGTACTGAAGAGAATGGAGAGGAATTTCAGCAGCTGTTGGACGAAGAGAACAAACTTGATGAAGAAATGGCTGTGAACTGAAGGAAGGCGGAGGGAGCAATTTTTTTTTTTATATACTATATTGCTATTAATGAAATTACACTAAATAATAAAGAACAAAAACATTTAAATGTTATTTGGAGTTTTCAGCTCTGAAAAGAGCAATTTACAAAACTATTCTAAAAACTAGAATCCACAACATTTCCTTTCAAACAAAATTTATTGTTTTGCTATTTTTAAAAATAGAGAACAATCCTCAAAAATAACGAACAAACAGTCCCTTAGTTTACTCACGGCATACTTGGGAAGTATATCACGGAGCAGTTTTTATTAGCCAACATGTGAGAGAAACTGATAAACTACATCTGATATTTTCACCTCCAATATTATTACACCCAGATATGTAATAGAAATTTAGAATCTTCACCACCTGCCGCACCCTCTCCCCTTCAAGGTCAATTCCAATATCCCTGACATCAGCAGAGAAACTTTACAGCAATCAACAAACTCGTTTATTCAAGAAAGTTCAAAAACGAACCCTGATTGGATATTCACGGCCATTAATATTCTGAATTCACATAAAGAACACCACTCAAGTGTGTAAGATGCTCTCCCCACATATAATCTATATAATCCTATAAGCTTGAAAAAGTATGCAGGAACGATATTAACAATGTGTATGAGGGAGAGACACAAAGACATACACTCAATGTACTCAAAATTCAATAGATCATCGCATTAAATGGGCACTTATATATAGTAAGTATGATCTCACTATTCTATTTTTGGGCTGCTAAGGTGCTTCTCTTTGTATAAATGGTGGAACTGGTGGGCTCATTGTTCCATCTTTACCTCTTTCATTACAATCTTCTTTTACAGTAGCTAGGGGCTTATCCGGACTATTATATCCCTTTAAGACACTACTTGAACTTAGAACAGTAGATGTTGTCATCTTCAAAGGGGAAGAGTTAATACCCAGGGGAGAACTTGTGCCAGATCTAGTCGCCAATACTCCATCTTCACGAGGCAAAGGAGAAATTGGCAGTTGGTCACCACTATTCACTGCTTTCCTGCAGAATTTATCTTCTATGATATCATAGGAATTCGCAGTCCTCGCTTCTTGAGCAAGAGAACACCAGCAACAGCACAGCCACAGTGTACAATCAGAAAATGAAGATTTACCAAAACAGAAGTTATAGGAAGGCAAATTGAACCTCTTTCTCATTTGGATCCTCCAAAAGCCACCATACAGTAAACCAAAAAAACAAAGAACAATTCCAATAGCTACCAAAGCCTGCCTGACATTGTCATCATCAATATTAACAGCAGCCAAGATAAATATCCAAAAGGGTGCCATGCAGAACAGCATAAAAGTTGCGATATGCACATACATGTTTCCAAATCCAAGTCTCTCCATGTTCCACCCAAATACACAAAAAGTGCAGAAAAGAGATAGATATGCTAGAGAAATATCATCCCAAATGTCAAGTATTCCTCCACTCCACTGTGTATTATTCTCAACAATCCTTTGTTCGTCTCTTGATGCAAATGAATATCTTTTCTCCAATGATTTCAACCTCAGGTACTCTGGCCTTTGAGCAGCAGCAGTTTGAACTTGTGCTTCTTCATCCATTTCATAATCCTTCCCAAGAGGACTGAGAATGGTATACAGACCAGCAATTGCAGGCGCACCAATTGCAAAAGATATACATATTCCAACTCCTACGGCAGGTCGCTCAGATCTTTTGTACCCCCAGTTTAGACCACAAAGTGCATATTGAGCGAAACAGTTCACATGAAGGAGAATGATCACTACCATCATGTGCGCCCACTCATGGGGCTTGTAAGTTCCATCTTTGCAATACACCTTTCTAAGTCTGGAGATATCATCTGGTCTCCATCTGCAAAGAAGTACAAGGTGGTAAAACCTTTTTGGATGCTGGTACAAACACATAAGTGTAAACAATGCATTGAGTATTTGGTTGTTGACTTCAAACCAAGCGTTCCTCTGAGACTTCTTTGGTAGCACACCATTCAACATTCCAGTCATGACAAGGAATAGAATTGCTCCCGAAACAGCAACACAGGTAATCCACAAAAATAGGGCCATGTTCATTGGGTTTCTAATCCATTCTTGGCACATCCTCTTAAGTGAACTCCAGTCTAGTTTGTTAGCAAAAATGCCACTGAAGCGTTGTCTGAAGCCATGTGAACCAGGAGAAGGCACAGATTGCGATATCTGGTCTCTCTGAGTGGCAAGTCGCTTAAATTTGGCAGAAGCAGAACCAAATTTAAGGAACTTAATTCTATTAGGAAGAGCTCTCAAGGCGTCTGGGAACTTCCTTTGAGAATTTTCACTGCTTATCAGTGTCTTTCGAGATGTTGACATTTCAACTGAAGCAAAATCCTTTACTTTACTTCCATTAGATTCCTCGATTTCATCTTTGCGATCCCCATTATCAACAGAAACCATTCTCATAAGGATACAGGTATCGCACAAATACTGCAAGAAGGACAGACAACAATCTCTTCTAAGCCTTCAAATCCATAAGGAACATCCTATCTTCATCCAGTTAATGATACATAGAATTCTTTACGACAAAATGAGAAAAAAAAGAAAAGAAAACGAGAAAGAAAAGTGCTCAAGCAAATCAACAATCAAAAGCAGTAACTTGAAACATAGAAGATGACCAGCAAACAGATTGTTAATAAAAATTCAAAATTTCACAGTCTTAAGGGATTGGAAGATACCTCGAATCCAGGAACTAATCCAAACATTACAAATAACTTCATCTCACAGAATAGTCAATGAAAGATTAAAGAAAAACACTCACAATTTCACAAAGCAGATATGTTACAAAGTTCAATCAAAATCGAATTATATGCCCATCAAAGAGAAAATCCAAAACAGTTAATAAAAATTTTCAAGCCATAAACTAGAAGGAAATTATTGAAAGATGCAGGAGAGAGAGTTACACCTACCTGTGGACTGACTAAAGAAAGTGAGAAAGCTGAAGAAGGCGTGAAATCCAAGTTTTTATCTTCTCTCCTGGTTATTTGATCAGATCCATAAATTAGACGTATTTGAACAGCATGTGCCAGGACTCATAGAATAACATGAAAGACATGTATGAAAACAGTCGTCAAAGCGGAACGGTTCCTCGTAGCCAGTGATAATAACATAGTCAACCAAAGCACACGGATTGCTTGCCAACAACCAAAGACTACTGGTACTGGTTATGGCTGGTTAATCGCCACTTGCAGAAAAGGACGCTGAAGAGAAGCTGGCACATTTTACTAATGAGAAAAATTAAACGGGGTCGTTTACAGTAACCAACAATACCATGTCGAGCCGTGTGTCCGTTTGAGCCTTGTTTCTAAGCAGCATCCTCGCGCCACACGCTGCGGCGCCGTGTCCGAAAAAGCACTTCTCTCACTCTGATTCCCTGACAATTCAGGAAGGAGAATATTGGAGACCGCGTCTGAATTACAGTTTGAGGCTACTAAAATTGTTGATTCTAGAAAGAAAAATATTATTTTTATTTTATTTTTTTATATTTTTATGATTAAATAATGAGATAAATTAATTTATTAAATTTAATTAATAAAATTTATTAATTTAAATTTTATATTATAAAAACTAAATAAAATTAAAAATAATAACGCTCTAACCAACAAAGATGGATTCTGCTAACAGAAATTACAATTTTAAGCTGCATGGATTGTTGGGTGTATAGGATGTATATCTATTTTGTCTATTAATTTGATATAAATATAATTAGTTTGATAATATTATAAATGATATTTAATAGTAAAATATAATAATAATGATCAATTTTGATTAATTTAAGATACAAATTGTATTATATATTATGTACAGGTAAAAGCTAAAATGTACCAATATTGGTTGATTTAATATTCTATTTTGTCTATTGCTGTACAATGTTCCTCGTTAAAAGCACCTAGCATTTGACTATTACCCAGCGAGGATTCCAAGGAGTCTAAAGTAGAGGATTTTAAATAAGAGAGAGAAATAAAATTAAAAAAAATAATAAAAAATTTATATATTAAATTATAAAAAATAAAAAAAAAGTCATTAAAATAAAACAAAAGTAAAAAAATTTGAATCTCCCAAACCACGACTTACAAAAATTCAAAACTACCCGAACAATATTTGTTCAGTTACAGTTCAAGAAAAACCTATTTGCAACGATACTTTTATTTTTAAAAATTAAAATTTATAAAAATTTGACTTAAAAATTTAGATTATTAAATTTTATAATTTAAATTATAAAATTCAAAAAATATAAATCTTTTCAATTAATTTTATAAAGTATTTATAATGGACAACTTATATATATATATACTTAGGAAGATATAATAAAAATAGTAAACTGGTTAGGCAGGCGTCAGTTCAAAATGTCCATAGCCCTTCGATCAGGACGAAGGCACATCATGGATCGCATTGACGCAATGGAATTGTAGAATCGCATTATGGATAGAAGCCTCCCATTCGCAGAATTTTCCAAAACTCCAACCAAATAAATGGAATAGTTCACCGAAAAGATAACAAAAGAAAAGGCCAAGTTACGATGCGATCGAGAAAAGAATAAATTGCACTATATTTAATGGTTGTCACTTTCGGTTCGAATCTTTCTTTTGCAAAAGAAGTGGATAAGAAAACCATGATGGTATGGGAGAATAAAAATGGTGAAAATAAAAGCAAACGCACTACAACAAAAGTTGTTGTTAAAAATAAAAAAATAATTTTACAACTCTTCAATATATATATTTTTTAAAATTTTCTGATCAAAGTTTCAATTTATTTATTAACTATTTATTTATATTATATTAGAATCTTTAGTTTGATGTTTGATATATTTTTATTATATAAATTTATGAAAATATATACACATATTTTTATACTTTTAATTTGTTTGTAAATATATATTTTTAATAATAAAAATTGATAAATATATATTTTTAATTATTAAAATAATATAAGTATATATCTTTCATTTATTTATTATTAAATATTAATAATTATATAATTTTTATATACTTATTAATATACATGATATTTAGATGAATCTTTAAAAAATAAAGTTATAAATTATCATGAGTATTTATATAAAGTGAAATTAGTTATATAGATAAAATAAAATAAACAATTATATAAATCACATAAAATATCAAATAAAAAGTCATAAAATGCTATTACTTTAAACTAAAATTTTAATATTTCAATATTCCAACAATTGTCTTTCATACAACAATGTACCAAATTAACAAGAGTAATTCAAATACTAGAACAACAGCCAAAATTAACAAATATAAAATAATTTAGTTAATTTTTGCATAAAATTTTATATTAAAATATTATAAAGTAAAAGTTTAGAAAGATAAAGTGAAATCAAAATAAATGAAATGCAGAGAAAATGCATTAATTAAAAACTTAAAGAGATGATGACAAAAATATTAAGGAAAAAATTGAAGATGTGTTTGCGCATTGAGAGTAATGAAGCTTTGTTTTGGCTCCTTTTATTTTTCTTTCCTTTTTACACAAATGACTTTATTTGACTCTATCTAACTATATATAAATTATGTAATAATTAATATTTAAAGATAAGTAGATAGAATAAGTGTTTACATTATTTTAATAATTAAAAAATATTTATTAATTTTTATAATTAATAAATATACTTATAAATAATTTAAAATTAAAAAAATATATGTCAATATTTTGAAAATTGGATTGGTCGGTCCAACCAATCGGACCAGTGACCAGCTAGTAACCCAATTTGGTTCATTACTCATAACCAATCATGGTCAAAATCAATTAAACTTGGCCAAAAGTGGTCAAAACTAATGATCCAGTCTAATTGGTCAGATTGATCTAATCACCAAAACTTTAAAATATTATAAAAATTATTTACAGTTATAAAGTCTATTATCTTAATTACAAATATAGTGTTTGAATTGATAAATATTAATAAAAAATATTAAAATGATTATTAAATTTATAATTTTTTTAAATTACATATTTTATTAAATTAAGATCTATACTAATTTGATAAAAATAAATTAATAAATATTTTTATTTTTATATTTATTTATTAATAACTAAATATTATTTATATAAAATTATATTTATAATTTCATTCGGTCCAATTACTAATTCAACCGATCAAACCCGTTCACCCATCACCTACTTTTCAAAATGATTTACTAATCAATTCAGTTTTTAAAACACAAATGTATATACATTTTTCATAAATTCAATTCTAAAATTTACTGAACTATAATTGGTAGGTTAATATTCTTTTAAGTTATAAATAATAGGTGATTATTATTATTTTAATTTTACTTTTTAAAAAAATAAAAAGTGAGTTAACAAATAACACAGTATGTCAGTACCTATCAACACACTGCTATAAATAATGAAGGACCGCTCAACCAAAAAAAAAAAAATGAAAAGGCAAAAGTTTTATCATCCTATATTTGCACTCTTGTTTTCCATTTCATTTCTTCAGAAATTTGTTTTTGAATAAAACAATCTTTTCTTCTCATTAATCAAACATTACACGGTTCTTTTATTTTTATAAATTCAAATTTGTAAAAATTTTATTTAAATTATTAATTTAACAAATTTTATAATTTAAATATAACTTTTTATAATTAATTTTAAGAAATATTTATTAGTAAAATTTTGTGTGATTGATTTTTCCCAACCTTAAAACAAAACGTCTTCCTTATACGAGACTCCACTTTCAAAGGAACGGAGTGGGGGATATTGATTCGTTGGGTGGAACTACGTGATGCGATCATGTGGGCTTGGAGGGGCAGGTTTAACCACGTGTGCTGCCGCCAGGAATCGATTCTACCATCCTCTCCCTCCAAAAAGTAACACCCAATTGAAGATATCATAAAGCATAAATAGCTAAAAGAGGAATCAATCCTTACTTGCACGAAGATGACAGGTATCACAAGAGGACCTTGCCATGGATTGCACATAAACCCCCTCGCATTAAAAGGTGAATGATCTAGAAGAGAGTTTCGCAGTTAACACTTTCCAATCAAGATAGCCAGACAGAATAACTGAAAAAACTATTACAATTTTATTAAATACATGTAAAATTTTAAATTATTAATTTTATTAAATTTTATCAATTAAACTATGAACTCAACAATTTAACAATCTATTTTAAAATTTAAAGCATTTAATATGAGTTTCTTTTCCAAAGCTGTTATGATTACATAAAAATAGTTGTTCATGACGGCATTTCATTAAAAAGAATGAAGTCACCGCAATCCTGTACTCTGCAATAACAAGAAATAGAAATAAGGAAGGTCATAACCACCGATGTTTCACTTATTTCCCATGAGGTACGAGGACAAACCTTCCCGCGATTCCTTGTTTCCACGTTCGCCATAATTATGAAAGAATCAGAAGCAGATTATTTAGATTGAAATAGAATACAGTAGGGAGAAATTCAGTGCTCCATTAATAATCTAGATTTGTCATCCATCCAAATAAGCTACTAGAATACATCTTTATGCTGGCAATGTGTACAAATCTAATATGCAAATCCAACCAAGCAAATAGGAGCAGACTCGAACTCGTGCTCATAACAAACTCATTTCTTGAACTCAATCAGACAACTTCAATGGAACCAAATCAAGTACACTTTATATAAGCAAATATGTAAGATCTGCAACTGGACAGACAAGCCTAATACAACGCACATCATCGATGAAGTCGAACCAACATAAGACCTAGGTGCAATTCAAGTAAGATCATCCTCCTCAAGTTCTTTGGCTTTCAGCTTTTCCTTCACCCTCAAAAGAAGTGTCGTCTTCCAAGAATCCTGCACAATATTCATGCAAATGGGCAAAATAAATGAACCCCTATATGAAGACTATATTTGGAATGCAGAAGAGAAATGACGAGTACAAGGATAGATGTTTAAGTCAATGACATTTCACAACTCATCCAGACCACAAAGTATTTAAAAAAAAAAAAAAAAATTCAATACATAGTTTAGAACAAAAAAATTATCAATTTTCCTTGCTAATTCTTCTCCCATGCTGAAGAACGAACAAACAACCCATGCTACCAGTTAAAATAGCCCAAGTCTTTCAAAACTGCATAAAAACAGTCCTGCGAACTCATTTTGCTTAAAAATTTCAACCCATCAAGTCTAGCAGTTAAATTAAACTTTCTTTTGTTGGCCTTAAGTAACGATAGTTAAATTACACAGTTTGATAGAGTACAAATTAAAAAATAGTTCTCAACACAACATCGAGGGTCAAATCTAATTATGTTGACAAATATGTCATGCTCAATTTTTCATTAATAATATCTGCTAGTAGTTGTAAACACAAAATTCAAAAAGGGAGGAGGGGACTTAACCTAAGCTAGACCTTTCTACATACTATTTGAGCAACTCCAAACAACACCACCTATATAAATCTTATACATGATTCATACCAACTTTGAGTATCTGATAGGCCTGGGTGTGAGGAAGTAAGCCCCGAAATTTTAAGTAACAGGCCCATTACCAAGCCTGCTGTGTGGAGAGTCTATGAGAGGAGAAAGGGGAGTGGGGACCACAAGGGAGGTGGTACAGACCAGTAGTGGGTGTGCTGAGTGGCAGGGGAAATAGGCCATCAGAGGGTAGAGAGGATTCATTCTGTCATTTTTGGCTTTTCCTTAGGGGAGAGAAGCGAACAGATCTGGACAGGAGGTTCATTCCTCTGGTTCGGTACTGGGTGGCTGCTGTAATAGGGGAGGTACCTGTTAGTCCTCAGGAGTTCTCTTCCTTTCTTACGTCATATTGTAAATAAAACAGTAGCTTTATGTTCTTCATTACCTCTTGAATCCAAACAGCATCAGAACATCAAAAGTTCACTTGAGATAATTATGAGAGTCTGAAAGTAATTTCCAACCAAATCAATTTTTCTAGTGAAAGTTCCAGTTAGGAGAAAGTTGACAAAAACATTTCCATTTGATTCAGTGGGTAGGGGTGTAAAATGTGACAATTCAGTTGCAACAAATTATGTTAATTATGTAGTACACTTTTCGACTTGTAGCCCTTACCAGAGGGGTCATGCTATCAAATTCCTTGACAACATCAGTAAACTTTCCAACATCTTCTTCGTCAATTGCAGCAGCAATATCCTGCCCAGAAAGGATGATTAGTATAATATTGGTATTTCATCAGACAATAATGCAAGTAATGAATCAGTCAATCTTATAATCACACTGATCATATAATTAGAAGATAAATTAAAAATACAATAATTGTAAATATCAAAAAGGGCACTAAAACATCAGTAAGAAGATTATTTTCTAATCAAATTTACTTGGTCATCAATATTGATAATGGAGATGCAAAACAAGTGACCTACCGCCAAAAATCTATATTCACGTGTTCCTGAAAATGTTGGATCCAATTCCTGAGAAAACAAATACATAACCAAAGAAATGAGCAAATGATCAGGTGGTCAGTTGTAAGATTTTGATTGCTGAAAATTCTTATACCTGGTATCGCTCTAAAGCATTGGTAATAGCAACAACATCCCCTTTACAAAGTTGGCAAATGCCAGCATTAAGAAGATGTCCTTTAACACCATACTTCAGCAAATTATTGCCGAGAGACTGGCGAGCTATCTCTTCATAAATTTCAATCGACTTCTGATATCTAGTGAAAAAACAAAAACAGAAATAGAAAGTTAGAAACAGAAAGACAAAGCTATGACAGTTTCTTCCAGACTAAAATTGTGTCTGGCTTTCTTCACAATCTTTTAGAGTTCCTGCTCTAATTAAACCACATCATGCAAGAAAATCTATCCATAAGCATCAAGGAATTATTATATCAAATCCTTTTACATAGGTTGGGGCAGAAATCCCAGAAACTAATAATTATAGAAGCACTGATGCAGCTGCTGCCACACCACGATCATCATAGTCAGTGATAGGGGGCACACCAAAATATGGTAATAGACTCCTTCTTTTTCCCCTCCTACAAAAGGATTTTAGGGCCGATGTACCAACCTCAAACCTATTCATGACATGATAAATTCATGGAAATGTCCCTGGAAAAAGTCTGCATCCCTAAAGAATCTTTCAGGTGAAGCAATGCAATGAAGATCCATATTATAATAAAGTTATGTTAACACTACGAAAAAGAAGTCTTAGCAAGTAAACAACTAAACAAAACATTGATTGTGGAAAAAATTTGCTAGAGTTTTACTGAGGATTATACAAACTAATAAAGTTATCAAATTAAAAAGTTAAAAGATGGAGGGCAAAAGTACACAAGGAGATGAGCAGGCAGTGCAAAGGAAGACCAAAAAAATATCCTAAAATAAAGCATTAAACATAGCAAGAGACAAATATAAAGCTTGAAAGAGAAAAACCACATTGAAACATTATTATGTAGGCCTTAATAGTAACAAACAAGGTGATATCTGCAGAAAGTAAATCTTACTGTTCTAGCTGAGCAGCAAATTGAGCAACCTTTTGCTTGCACTGGTTGGCGGAAGTTGATACTTCTTCATTTTGGAAAAAGTCAGCTGATTTTTCATAGTATACAATGGCTTGCTCAATATTTTGTTCAGACTCATACAACTCAGCAATTTCCTGTGTATTATTGTAAACCAAAGTTATAACATGTTCATGGAATTTTCTACAACATCATTTATTACAATGTTACTGCACTATCCAAATCTAAGAAAAGATACAATGAGAAACAAACTTATAAAATAAGACAACATGTTCATGGAATTTCTGCAACATTATTTATTACAATGTTACTGCACTATCAAAATCTAAGAAAAGATACAATGAGAAACAAATATATAAAATGAGAGGACAAGATGAGAAAATCAGATATGCATGCAGCATGCTAAGCAAATAGATTAAGATATGATCATATTGAAACAAATATATAAAACCTAACACTGCAGTGATATATACCTTAAAATATCTAGCAGCCATACTGAGTCTTCCAATTTCACAGAAATGATTTACAGCTTGATCTAAGCAACTTACAGCCTCTGCATTTTCAAAAAAATAAAAACAATAAGAGAGAGCTTAACAATAAAAATGATATTCATTTCTTATAAAAGCTAGTGAAGTTATGGCAATACATGCTTCAATGCTTTATAGTTCATTCCAACTGATAAACATAATTATAAATTCCAATATGGAAATGGTGAGGAAACAACATATCAAAAGATAGCATATAGAGAACAATTAAAGGAAGCATGCAGATGGGATTCAACTGTAAGTATCTTACATTCACCAAAACTACTTTCAATATCTGACAAAAAGAAATCTGAATCGAAGCATTGACCCATGCTTATAGCTCAGTCCATTGTATTTGTGAAGCAAAGTATCTGAGTATCTGGTTTTTAGGTATAAAATGCGTGAAGTACAAAGTAACAGAAACATTATATTCAATACACAAAGGCTACAAAAAGCATTGAAGTTGATACAGAGAAGTAATAAGGCTAAAAGGCACTAGCCTTGATGCAATGAGGCATGGGCACCATTTAAAGGCAGAAATCAGAAATGGGTTGAAGACTATAGGTGGCAGAAATACACAAAACACATCAGGATGTTGAATTCACAGAATCCATCTAGTGAAGATTTCCCAATCACACATTTCTGCTGAATCACATGGCAGATATTCAACAAATAATATTGATTATTTGTTTGCATTAAGATGAGGCCATAGGAACTGTATGAATTTCATAACAATAAGAACTAAGAAATTTGGTTTGCCATGGCTTGGCAACTTTAACAAGAGTAGATACATTAGCAATGCGAAAAGATTGCTGGCCTATACAATCAATTGCATCATACCATTTATATTAGTCTTTTTATAGCAATGTGCAGCATCAACATAAGCTTGGGCAGCTTCATGTTTGCTTTCCAACTACGAGTAGAAGACAACGTTGTCATTACAAGATCAATTGAGAAAATAAAGGGTTGAACAGTAGATGTATAGCTTGTTTCTGGACAGCTCATACACCAAAAATCAATCAACTTACCTTCAAATGACAATTTGCTAACTTGATGTACGTCGATCCTGCTTTATCCCCTGAAACAACATATTACTAGAATCAAGACCAATATACAGAACGATTTCAGCCTTAATTTTAAGATTCATCTAATCAACAAAATAGAGTACTCAGTTATCCAAGTGGAGATATTATACGAGGTTTATTAGACACAACAGACAGAAAGACTGATCCGCTGGAGATAGTCTGAACTGTTACTACAGTTTATGAAGCAAGTAGAATCATATTAAGGATATAGTATTCACTTCTTTCATTGGATAACCGCCACCAAATCGGAACCGTAGCTACATCCATGCCAAGACTATCGTACATCTTATGATTCTATAAGACAACTAATCTACTTGATAGTTTATTCAAGTGAATTCAGGTCGAAAATTACAGTATAATTGATATAAATGTCCCTCGATAAGCCCTTCTTAAAAAAAAAAGCCCCCACTAACAGCAATTCTGCATTTGGTCCACAAGCGTGTGATCCAAGTCGACAATCGGCCATCTAATAGCAACAAGAGCAAAAGAGGAGAAGGTGTTTCCGATTGCCGATAAAAATAAGAAAATGAATAAAATGAAAGATTCAGAATAAAATCATTTACTGAAACATTTTCTCGGGAAACAAACACGGAAGGAGGAAAAAAAGGCGAAAGAAAATACATGATTTAGCGAGCTTGAAGGAATTGGCGGCTTTATCAAAGAGATCAGCAGCATCCTCGTATTTGGAGCCGAACAATCCCCAGCCTTGAAGCTTCTTCTCCGCTTTCTTCTCGAATTCCTCGGCCTTAGCTAACTGATCGGTCATTTTCTCCGATTTGCTTTTGTTTTGTTTCAGAAATGGATAATAGTTGACGGACAAGTTTCATAAGCAATGCCGACGGGGAAGGAAACGAAGGGGGATGAGAGCACACGGCAAATTGCGTTTGTCAAAAAAATGCCTTTGGAAAATGACTTCCCTAGGCAGACTGGTCTCGCTCGTTTGCTTCGTCGTTGAGGGTGAAACGCAGCCTTGACCACGACAGCTCCATTTACGTTGCCTGGGCAATTTTATTTTATTCATGATGTTGAACGGACTTCATGGATTTGTCTGGGCTGGACTAATTACTTGAACACACAAATCCAGAGGCCCAATTTAAAAGGAGATCGACACCAGTTTCTTTCTCAACCCAAAAAGGAAAGGCACTTTTAATCCTATACGAACCCAAATAGCCCAATAAAATTTAAGGCATAGTTGGTTTTTTGTCCTTTATTTTTTAATAATTTTAAAATTTTAATTATTTTGATTTTATTATTTTTTAAATTGTTATAATCAATAATGTCAAAAGTCCTAACTCTTTTCAAATAAATTCCCAAAAAGCGTTGAGATGTAACATAGGTAAGTGAGTCATGCATAGCTGTTTGTGTTATTTTTTAGACAGATTTAGAATTTAGAATAAAATTACAAAGATTTGAGGAAAGGAAAAAGCATTTAAAATTGAAAATTTTAAGAAAAATTCAATTAGAGTAATATTTAAAGGACCAAAAGATGCGACTCTGCCTAAATTAAATTTTGATAGAGTTTTTGTTGGCAAAAATAAAATGAGAATAATTCAAATTAAAAAATATTTAACTGGATTTAACAATAATCGAAAAGCTCACCTTATGGACATGGATCCCTGCAGTTAGTGGAGGGTAATGTAAGAGAGATAAAGGAAAAATATTAAGAGAGAGAAAAAATAAAAAAAATTTATATATTAAATTATAAAAATAAAAAAATTACAAAAATCCATTAAAAGTAAAATCAGATAATCCAAATCATCACCATACATAATATAGGCCCTGAATAAACGTGCATGTTTTTGTCAAAACCAATAAGACATATATAAATAAATTTATAAGGATTTTATATATTTTATTGTAAATTATATAATATAATTAGAATACGTTATATTAAGATAATTCAGAGAGACTTATTTGATTAAATTATTTTTTCTTTTTGAATTTAAGTATTTAATTTTTTTATGGCCTTTATCTTTATTTTACAGTTCAACAATGTAATAAATAGTTGTCAACAATAATAAAGAGCTTATTAAAAGCATTAATTTCAAGATTTTGATTTGGTAGGTACTCTGAAGTATAAGCTAACTTTGCTGCCGTTGGATCTATTAATAATCAGTTGTCCAACGTGCGTTTGCGTCAAGGGATTAATGTTGTAATAAATATTCAATTTTTAGTCAAACTTGTAATGTAATAAATATATAAATCCGATGAGATTCTAATAAAATAAAACATTTTATGCACAGAGATGTTGGAAATTTCGCCGGGGTTTAATCCAGTATGTCAATTTCATATTATGTAGATTTTATTTTTAATGAATTTACAAAACTTTGGTGCTAATATTGTAATTTTAACAAAATTAATATATCAAATATTATCACCCTCTTCTCTTCCATTCCGCTCTCTCCTCCTCTCCCTCTATAGCTCTCTTCTGTAGTGTTGAGTAAGAGTTGTCGATTTTTTTCCGACCATCAACTATTTTTTCTTTTGTTTTTTTTATTATAATTTTTATTTTACTATTATTTAAATTTAGTTTAGATTTGTTCACATCTTAAATTTTTTTTTCATTTATTTGTTTTTTTGACAAATATAAGAATTTTAGTTCTTTTCATGAAAGATTTCATCCTTTTTTGTAATTTTTTTTAGCTTTATAAATAATTAAGAGTATTCAATTTTTCATGAAAATAAAAATAAATTAATTTACAAATTACAATACAATTCATAAAAATTTTTAATAAAAAAATGTATTGACATAAATAATTTTTAAATGATAAAAAATTTATATTATAATTATATTTATTATTTTTAAAATATTACATATCTCAATTTTACTATAAGTTTTACTAAACTGTTTTAATAATGTGATTTTGTTTTATATTTAAAAAAATTAAAATAATATATAATCATTTATTCATTTTTTATAAATTTATTTAAAATAAAACAAAAATAAAATATGATTACTTTTTTATTATGATATACCTTAATTTTAAAATAAAATAATCTCATGGCATCTTAATCTTTTATTTACTGAGAGAAAAAGAATTACCAAATATTTGAATCTAGTCGATTATTTAGGTATGATGCTTCTCGAATTTTTTTAGCTTGAAACAACGCATCGTTTTGCTCGTGTTTCATGTTGTGACGTGTCACTTACTAACCCAGGATAGTCAATCATCACCACGGACTGCACACTAACAACCAAAAAATTAGCATCAGACACTTTCAAATTCGAACGAGGGAGAACAAGGACAGGCTTTGTTCTTGACTTCATTGCCCCCCCACCCCAATCGGCCAAAGAAAGATGAAGTATCGCCCAACAACTGCCGAAATTCTTGACCCGTTTCTGCCGGACAAGGAGAAGTCGCCGGAGGATTCGAATCCAGATGATGGCTCCTTTTGGGGAGCGGTGCTCAACGTCTCAACCACCATGATTGGGGCGGGAATCATGTCGATTCCGGCGACGATGAAGGTATTGGGCCTTATTCCTGGGCTCATCCTCATCGTGGTGGTGGCAGTATTCACAAACATTACGGTGGAGTTTATGCTAAAGTACACTGGCTCCAGTAAATCAGCTACCTACACGGGGATGGTGGGAGAGTCGTTCGGGTCGGTTGGATCGCTGGTAGCGAGGATATGCGCCGTCATAACCCAACTGGGTTCTCTTACCGTCTACTTCATTATACTTGGTCAGTCGATCCTTGACTATTTCTCGCATGCCAAACAGCACATAATTTTTGAGAAAAAATTTCTTGCTTTCTGTACTTAATTTCAGGATGACCCGGGTTTTAGTGGTTTGTTTTTCCTTATAATATTTGCTAATTAGGGAACTTAATTGTTTAAAATTTCAAACAAACCCTTATTAACCAGTAACTTTTGACTTTTTGCAATATAGAAGACATAACGGAGAGATTATACATCTCAATTCCAAATTGTTATATTGACACCAAAAAAACAAAACGATAAATAAGCATAAATAAAATAATATAAAAGAAGAAGGGATGCCATTTATAATCTTCATTGTATTTTTTTGAGACCATTTAAGGAACGGTGTCATTTTTTTCCTTTGGATTGGATGTCCTCAACTGATCGAGGTGGCATCCGCTTGTATATTCACAGGAGATGTGCTGTGTGGGAATGAGTCTAAAGGGACCTTGCATTTGGGTGTTGTGCAAGAATGGTTTGGCATACACTGGTGGACCTCGCGCCCCTTTGTCCTTCTCTTGGTAGCACTCTTTATAATTCTCCCAGTCGTTATGTTGCGACGCGTTGGTTAGTGTACCAATATTTCCCAGTTCAAACAGCCCTCAACTGGTACTGTTGCTGGTAATTAACCATTGTTTTTCATGCTTTACAGACTCCCTTAGATATAGCTCTGCAATATCAATTCTACTAGCATTGGTGTTTATAGCAGTAAGCTCGTCCATGGCGTTCTATGCATTATGGTGTGGCAAAACTCAACCCCTCAGAATGCTGCCTGATTTTAATCGAGTCTCAGTCCTTGATCTGTTCACTACCATCCCTGTTTTCGTGACGGGTTTCGGATTTCATATCAATGGTTGAGATCATACCCTCCTCCTAAATTACATTGTACAGTTCCTACATTCACCTTCTTTAAGTATTTTTGATAACTAACTCACAACTTTCTCAATCTCTGCACATTTTGGAATATCGGTTTTGTTCTGCAGTTCATCCAATTAGAGCAGGGCTTGTTAATACTTCAGATATGAGTTCAGCTGTGCGGATTGCTCTAATCATCTGTGTAGCTATCTACTTCGCAATTGGCTTCTTCGGGTACCTGTTATTTGGAGACTCCATCATGGCGGATGTGCTGGTGAACTTTGACCGGAATTCCAATACCGCTGCAGGTAGATTGCTCAACGACATCGTCCGGCTAAGCTACGCACTCCACCTGGCTCTGGTTTTCCCCGTGGTCAACTATACATTACGGGGCAACTTGGATGACCTGCTATTCACAAAGAAAGATAAGCGAACTCTGGCGTCGGACACCCCAAGATTTGTGTGCCTCAGTTGTGCTTTGCTGGCCTTCACGTACACAATGGCCGTGGCAATTCCAAACATATGGTATTTCTTTCAGTTCTTGGGCTCCACAACTATTGTTTGCCTCTCATTCATTATCCCTGCTGCAATTATTTTAAGGTACCAAGTTTTATCTCCCTTTCTATCTATCGTTTGTAAGTTTCTGTTTTGAAATCAGCATTTGATAAGTTTGATTGCTTATTATTGTAATTGTTAAAAGATAGAAAAGTATTCTTAGCCCTTTAGTTAAAAGTTTGATCATTGCAGTTCTTATTTTTTAAAAATTAAATTGAGTTTTGGCAGAAAATTTTGCGATTATGAATATGTATTCATATTCCAAGTTTAAAGGATTTTTGAGAGAATATATTAAAGATATTAAAATTATGTTTAAATTTTTACTTGATAACTTAGATTTTTAAAATGATTGATTTTTAAATTATAATTATATCAATTTTTTCAATAATTTAAGAGGAAAATGATTAATTTGTTGAGTTTGAGTTTATGACATATTTTCATTTGGTATTTCTGAATATTTGTTTGAGCACAGGGATATGAGTGGCATATCAACCTCAAAAGATCGAATCATGGCAACAGTGGTGATAGTTTTAGCGGTGCTAGCCAGTGGAATTGCTATATGGACCAACTTAAATGGTTTAAGGTCAACCACGGGGCGTGCATAATGCTGTGGCCTCTTATTATTGAGATAAATTACTTTTACGAACAAAAATTCACAAAATATCAAAGAACGAAAGATGTGTTAGCGTGAGTGTTCCAAGTAGGAAAAAAAATTATTGTAAGTGTGAAAAAAGAGTTACAAATTGTGAATCGAGAATAGTTTATCTTTATTATTTTGTAAAAAAAATGCTCTTTGTTACAATAAATTTGTTTATTTTTAACAATTATGTAGTGAGGTGTATTAATTTATAAAATTTTATAATTTTGAGGTAATAAATTTAATAATTTAAATTATAAAATATAAAAATTGAATGAAAATAAAATTAAGAGAATAAAAAATTTAATTTTATTTTTCATCTAGCTAGAAATTAGAAGGAAGGCAGGAAGTATTTGTAATTGTATGAAGATACTTCGTAGAGCGAAGTGATCATTATCATGCGACATTGAAAATGTATGAAAATGATAGTTAAGTGGAATTTATGATTTGTTCATGTGTAGGCTGATTAAATTTGTAGAAAAAAATATAAAAAAGTATAAAAGTACAAAAGTAATTTGTGATACTCAAAATATAATGGCTTTGGTAGGATGCGTGATGTATCAAAAAGCACGTGTATTGAGCAAGTTTATTTTGTCTTATTTTATGATTTTCTTTGTAGGTAAAATTTTATTCTGTTCTGTAGCTTTAATTTTTCCAGTGAATTTTGATCCCTTTTGAGTTTTAATTGGTGCAGTGAGATTCTTCCTTTTGTTGTCTAGCGTTATCCTTTGATTTCATAAATATGTTTTTTGTGATGTTCAACATTTTTAGTCAAAACTGTTGAAATATATGGGTGGCAGCAGTGACTCTTTTTGATTTCGTTTATTAGCGCACTTTAGCTGACATCTATGAAACTTTTTTACGTGACTATCTAGTATATGGATCTTTCAAGGATCTAAAGGTTAAAAGAATTAAAGAAATATTAAAAAAATTATAAAAATTATAAAATATATTTTAATATAAATAAAAAATTATTAAAATAGCAAATAATAAGAGCAAATAATCAATTCTAACCCACCGTGACACATCATTTGTTTTTGGGTAAAATATATATGTAAGTCTTGTACTTTGTCTCATATGTAAAAGATTATTTTACGCTTCTAATTATATTAAATAAAACTGTACACTTACAGCTATTTGGAACTGTCTGTTAGTGTCCAAAAGGACCAAAACGCATGTTGTTCTCCTTCTTTCTCAACCAATTTTTGGCCAGCACCACCGCTGTGGGGCACTGGCCGGGTGCCGACGGTGGCTAAGAAAAAGCAGAGCCTCTTATACTATTAATAGAAGAGACAAGAAGAGAGTGAGTCCAAAAGTTGAGGCCGAGAGAAGAGAACACAGAGATACACTGACAGTGAGGAGGAATAGAAGCAGAGAAAGAGAGAAAAAAGGGAGGGAGTGCAGGCCGGAGTTGTCTACGGAGTACTCCGGAGCCAGAGCTCTTGAGCTCTTTCTTTTTTCCCTGCATCCAATTGTTTGAACAAGAAGGGATATAACTCTCCCTTAAAATAAATCATCAAAATTATTTTTTTCAAAATAAAATAAAATAAAATATACAATTGTGATAAACAAAAATTTTAAAAATTTTAAAACTAATTTAAATTTTTGATGAAATTTTAAAATTTTAATTACATTATTTTTGTCAATCTATTTTATTTCTAAAACCTATATGAAAAAATTAGTTTAAAAAATTAGCACTATTTAAATTAGTACTATTTAATGTAAATTTTTAAAGCTTTATGAAAAATACATAAAAAAGTTTATGGTCTCACTTTTTAAATGTATGTTTAAGTTATTTAAAAAATAATAATTTTTAAGTTTTAAATTAAATATTTTATTTTTAAAAATAAAATAAAAATTTTTAGAAGATTTTAAAATTTTATAAAAACTTATGATATTTTCTATATCTAACTTTAATAAAAAGTAATTATGATATATTTAATATTTACATGTAAAAATATTTTTTAAATAAATTTAATTTTATCAAACTTAGATATAAAAATTGTTACTATTTTTTATAAAAAATTAAGAATTCATTTAAAATTTTTATTTTACCTTTTAAAAATAAAAAATTATTTTTTAAAACTCAAAAATTACTTTTTTAAAAACGTCTTAAACATGTATTTTAAAAGTAATACCGTTAAACTTTTTAATTTTTTTTATTAAATTTCAAAAATTTATAATAACTAGTACTAATTTTTAAACTAAATTTTAAGTCAGATTATTTTTTTAGTAAAAGAAGTTTCTTCTGTATTTTTAAGAAACAAAATAGATTAACAAAAATAAAATAGTCAAAATTTTAAATTTTAATAAAAAAATTTTAAATTAATGTTAAAAAGTTTTTAAAAACATTTTAATTATAAATATATATTTTTTATTTTTAAAAAAAATATTTTATTTTTAAGGGAGAATTATAACCCTTGTTCAAACAACCCCTGCACCTGAAAAGAAAGGGCCTGTGAGCTCTGGAGCCAACTTCGGCTTGCGCTCCCTCCTTTTTTTCTCTTTCTCTGCTTCTTTCCCTCCTCACTCTCGGTATATCTCTGTGTTCTCTTCTATCGGCACTCTCAACTTCTCTCTTTTATTTGCAGTGTAAGAGGCTCTGCTTTTTCTTAGCCAACGCTGGCACCCGGCTAGCGCCCCACAGCAGTGGCGCCGGCCAAAAAGTTCTGTGATGGGTCAAATTAGTTGAGAAAGAAGGCGGACGACCTGCGTTTTAAACACTGATGGAGAAACAAATAATTTCAAATGAATGGGCAATTTATATAATATATAAAGTGTAAAGTTGTATTTAATGTAATCAAAAATATTAAAAAGTCTTTTACGCGAGAGAAAAAGTACAAGCGGCTTAAATGTATTTTGGCCTTTGTTTTCTCATAATCTATATGCAAATTGATGTGACACTATTTTAATTCAATTAATCTTACTTAAAATTAATTTTAATGGATTTAGTTAAATTCGCATATTACTATATAGCAATTTGAGTAGAATGTAAAAAGGAATTATCTATATAATTATTAAATCTAAATGAAAATCAACTTGATAAGTTTTATAATTTTTTTTGAGATTGGTTAGTTAAATTTATTAAATTTAAAAAATTATTATGATATTTTTTTATATTATTATCTTTTCTTATATTTAACTATATTTTTTGAAAGTGGATGACATACTTAATATGTATATAGTTAAATGAAATAAGAAATAACAAAATAGGTGAGATAGTACAGTAAAATATTATAATTTTGATAGTCTAAATTAACAAATGAAGGCAACCAGAGATTGTGCTTAGAGCTGCTAAAAAATTCTTCTTATGAAAATTTTATATTTTACAATTTCATAAATCTTATTCCAAGACAGTGCCACTCGTGAAAATAACCATCTTGGCCATTTCTCACTGTGTTGCTTACTATCGATTTTTAAGAAAGGTCTACATAAATTAAGAGTATTATTAAATAATATTAAAATTAAAATATTGAATTGTTTTATTGAATTATCTCTTATTTAAAAGAAAGAGAAATAAATATTTAATAAAAATAATATTTAAATGACAAAAAAATTAAAAAATTTAATCAATAAATCTTAATTTCAAAAAATTTATATTTAAAAAATAAAAAATTTTAAAATGACAATTAATAAGATAACAGAGAATGTAATTAGTTGTTCGGATCCATTACAAGCTCTAATTGTTCTTTGTGCTATTTTCAAGAGGAGCCCTCTTGCTTTTACCTGACTTTTGTTACAGAGTTATCTAATGTTATATATACATATAAATTTTATACATATTTTATATCTTTTTTATTTCATTTTTTTTAATTTTTCCTCTAATTATATAATATAATAAATTCATAATTTTCCTTTTATAATTAATTCGTAAAACTTAGATTATTGAATCTTACATAGATAATCAATAATTATAAAATTATGTCAGAACTTTCGGGCTAAGCGACATATAAAGTTCAATTATCTCTATCTTAACTTCACGTGAGAATTTCATATCATAAAAAAAAAATAATTATAGAATTACGAAGCATGTGACAAAAATTCTATTGAAGGGAAATTATTCCGTTCATGAGTGGCCTTAAAAGTGTATGAAATATGGTCATCTTCGCAAAAATTTTATAATATTTTTATACCACAAAAATATTCCAATAATTAAAAAATGAAAGAGAGGAAGATAAAAGGGTTTGGGCGCATGTTGTGATGGTCAGCACAAGGATGAAGCTCGACTCAAATGTTCCCCAGGTTATTGCCCCTCTTTTACCGGACATCGAGGAGTCGCCGGGGGATGCGAATCCACCAGATGGATCGGTATCGGGGGCGGTGTTCAATATCTCAACGACCATGGTCGGGGCGGGAATAATGTCGATTCCAGCGACGATGAAGGTCTTGGGCATAATTCCGGGGTTCATCCTCATCGTGGTGGTGGCACTGATAACAGATATCACGGTGGAATTCATGCTCAGGTACACAAGCTCCGGCAAATCCATCACCTATGCGGGCATGGTAGGCGAGTCTTTCGGGCCCCCGGGCGCCCTTGCTGTAAAGATTTGCGTCATCATCACCAATTTTGGTGTCCTAATCATCTATTTCATCATTCTTGGTAAGTTAACCTTCAATCCATTGGCTTCTATTTTGAATAATTTTGAGATTCGGAAGACTGTTTAGTCTTCCCCTTTTTGGTGTTTGCTACGCTACCCTTTACCTTTTCTGAAAAATGCTTCGCTACCCTTTTTTTAGAAAATCTTTGAGTTTCGAAGACTGAATCGATACCCTTTACTTGGATCCGGTTACTCTCCAATGAAGGTTGGAAGAAAAATAAATATAAAATTAAAAAAAATTTGTAACTTTTATAATTTCACACATTTTTTATAACTTAAAATTTTATAATTAATTTTAAACAAATTGAGAATTAACTTAAATTTATATTCTTTTATTTAAATTAACTTAAATTTATATTCTTTCACTTATAATTTAAGTAAGGTATAAAAATAATAAATGAAAATAAAAAATTTTGTATTTTATTTTTTTAGACATATAAAAATAATTAATAGATAAGGGATAAGATAAGAGATGCTTAAATTCATTTAGGTTCAATCCACTTGGTCTTGTTGTCGGTGGATCGGCTGATCGGTGGGGACAATGACAGGACCTCGTTGAACCGATGTGTCATTGACTTTGTATTATGATCAGAAAATTTATAAGGAAAGATGGATATACATTCTTTTAATTTTAGATTATTTATAAATATATTTTTAATTATAAATATTAATAAATATATCTTTTAATTATAATAATATAAATATAAATATATTTTTTAATTATTAAAATAATATAAATCTAATTTTATTATTTATTTATTTTTAAATATTAACAATAACACAATTTATATATGAGTACTGATATATAAGATTTTTTTTATTAATTAATTAGATGAATTTATCAAAGAAAAAAATCATAAAATTATTATAATTTAGTAAAGTGAATTTCAATTTCATATCTTTTTTTTATTGTTTTTAAGATATTCTTAATTTAATTATAGTATATGATATATTTTTTTATGAATTAGTGGTATAAGACATATAATTTTAGATAATTATTGTCTTAAAAAATTTTAGAATAAGATAATATTAAAGTATATAAATAAAAAATATATTTATATTATTTAAATAATTAAAAATATATTTATATTATTTAAATAATTAAAAATATATTGATCAATTTTTATAACTAAGAACTACTTAAAATTCGAGAAATATTTATACATTTTCCCCAAATTGTAAATATCTAGTTTAAGAATTAAGAAGTCAGTATTGGTTGGGTAATACATGGCCTTCCTACACATTTTGTTGATGTAAGACGGACACATCTGAAAAGAAGGCCTCAAGTTGGATCACTGTCAAAACGCAATGAAATTCTATTTACTAATTTCCGGTATTTTCTAAATTGAATTACATGCCTTTCTAATTACGGGAGAATTAGTTTCTTTTAATCTAAAACATAATTGCTTTTTTTTTTGTCGTACAATAGAACATAATTTGCTTTATCACTTTGTCTTTTAGAGTTAACTAGTCATTGAATATTTAATGATAAATGATTTTAATTATAATATTTTTATAATAATGACATATGTCAATATTTATTTCAATAATACATGTTTATGTTTAAAGTTTTTTTTTTGGTAATTTAAGAGTTTTCTTTTTAATGTATATATAATTAATAAAATTTATTCTCCATTTTCACATATAAAATACGATCCTCTTCTAGTGTGTCCTAAATTTGATTGGGGTGGATCCCTTTGTTTTCTTTTCTTAGGAGACGTTCTCTGTGGGAATGACTTGCATTTGGGTATTATACAAGAATGGTTTGGCATCCATTGGTGGACCTCGCGCGCTTTGGCCCTTCTCTTAGTTGCGCTCTTCATAATGCTTCCATTGGTTATGTTACGCCGTGTTGGTAATTACCCAATTTCACACAAACACACTAATTTTTGTGTCACCTACGATTTTCAAAAGCCCTCAACTCTAGTTTTAATTAGCCATTGCACTGACCAGCTTCTCTTTCTAAATACTTACAGATTCCCTTAGATATAGCTCTGCAATATCAATTCTACTGGCATTGGTGTTTGTTGCAATTAGCTCATCAATGGCGTTTTATGCCTTATGGCGTGGCAAAACTCAATCGCTGAGAATGCTACCTGATTTCTCTCAAGTCTCCGTCTGGGATCTTTTCACCACCGTCCCAATTTTCGTGACGGGTTTTGGATTCCAAGTTAATGGTGAGTTTACAAAACTGACGGTTTAAGTTTGTGAGATAGTTAATTCTTGACATTGATAAACAAATGTGTGTGTGCGCAGTTCATCCAATTAGAGCAGAGCTGGGTAAATCTTCAGACATGAGTTTAGCTGTACGGCTTTCTTTGCTAATCTGCGTGGTCATTTACTTTGCAATTGGCTTCTTTGGGTACCTATTGTTTGGGGACTCCATAATGGCGGATATGCTGGTAAACTTTGATCACAACTCGATTACCAGTCTGGGCAGAGTGCTGAACGATGTGGTTCGGTTGAGCTACGCACTCCACCTAGCGCTTGTCTTTCCCATTATGAACTATTCATTGCGGGCCAACATAGATGAGCTTCTATTTTCAAATAAGCGTGCTCTGGCTTCGGACTCCCCGCGATTTGTGTCTCTCACTTGCTCTTTGCTGGCCATTGCGTACGTGGTTGCCGTAGCAATTCCAAACATTTGGTACTTCTTTCAGTTCCTGGGCTCTACAACCATCGTTTGCCTCTCATTTTTATTCCCTGCTGCGATCAGTTTAAGGTACCATTTGTCATCTTACACCATATTTGCATATTCTAACTTTGTTACCTGAACCGATAGCCATTCTAATTCTTCCATCACATACAATGAATTTAAAATTAGGTTAAAATGTACATAACCTCTTTAAATTTTAAGTTAATTTTAAAAAATTTTATTAAACTTTAAAAGCTTTTAAATAACCCTCTTGAATTATGAAAAATTTTTAAATAATCCCTTCCGTCAAATTTTTTGTTAAAATTTAAGAAAATGACGAAAATAATCTTCATTTTAAAGTTGAGAAATTAAAAGCCGCGAACAATAAAATTTTAGAGTTTTAACATTGAACTTAAACCCTAAATCTTAAACCTTAAAATCTTAAAACTCTAAACCCTAAAATCTTAAAACTCTAAACCTTAAACCTTAAGTCCTAAACTCTAAATCTAAACCCTAAATCCTAAAATCTAAACTTTAAATCCTAAATTTTAAAACCCTAAATTTTAAACTTTAAACCCTAAATTACAAATCAACATTAAGTTTTCTTCTTTTGTATTTATGATAAATTTTAAAAATTTATATACATTTGAAAGATATTTTTATCTTTTTATCAGATCAAATTAGAGGTTGATTAAAAAAAATTTAAATTTTAACGAAAAATTTAACAGAATAAATTATTTTAAAAATTTTTTATAATTTAAAAAAATTATTTAAAATTTTTTTAAAATTAACTTAAAATTTAAAAAAAATTTATATATTTTAACCTTAAAACTATATGAGTAATCGTTTGTTGTGTTGGGTACAGGAATATGCACGGCATATCAACGACAAAAGATAAAGCGATGGCAATAGTGGTAATTTGTTTGGCTGTAGGGACAAGTGGAATCGCTATCTGGACCAACTTTAATGGCTCGACGACCGACCAGTCGTAATCTTATCTTTCTTCTTTGGCCTTCTCTCCATTGGTTTTTCCTCCTTAATTTTTGATTTGGGACCATCGCTCATAGTCATCTCTCACGTGAATTGCGTTGTATGTAAACCGGTTATAGATTTTTTCACGTTTGCTAGAAGAAGTCAAATCATGTTTGCTAAAGCATATCTTCAAGACTTCAACAACAAAATGAAAAGCCATCAGAAAATTTGATGTCCCGGCATGTAACTTGGAAAGGGTGAGAGTTATGATGATCGACAGAGACAATAATTTACAGCTGATTTGTACCAAAAAAATAATTTACAACTGATTTATTAATAAGGCGAGATAGATATTAATCACAAAGATTCAAATCGACTTTTATGATATACAATATATACAGTTAATCAATGTTCTCAAAATTAGTTGGGTGATTAAATTAATTGATAATTAATAAGATGTTAGTGTAATAAAAATATATTAATTTTAGATAAAATGTAATTAT
Organism: Dicorynia guianensis; assembly: GCA_037013595.1. Lineage (NCBI taxonomy): Eukaryota > Viridiplantae > Streptophyta > Magnoliopsida > Fabales > Fabaceae > Dicorynia > Dicorynia guianensis. The sequence continues at coordinate 12,005,490 of JASUAB010000002.1, read as the reverse complement.
TAATGTGTTAAAATTTGAATAACATAAAAAGTTTTATTGAAAAAAAAAATTAATGTTCTAATTTTTAAGTGATTGCTCACTTATTTATTGTTGAATTAAAAAAATTAAGTTGATTGGTATACATGTACAATCAGTCGCCACGTTTAGACACTTGCTGCAACCCATGATGGTCAGCTTTACATCACATCGCATCACATTCATTTTTCTTTTAACAATCTTATGAAAAAAATTGTAGTCCTACTCATTTTATTAAAAAATATATATATATGTTTAATTTTATTAAGAATTTTAAATTAAAAAATAATAATTTAAAATATATTTTTATTTAAATAAAAATAATATATACTTTTATAATATTATACTTATTTTCTTATTATTCATATTCTAACAATAACTAAGTTTACCTTTTATTTTTTAGTTCAACTATTTTTACGTGAAGGTGTTCACGTAGATAAAAAATAAATTTAGATGAAAAATAATTTAATTTTAAAAAATTAAAAATCTAAAATTAGGCGTACAGTTCATAAGGGAAATGATTCCATTTTCGTACTTCAACAACCGTAGTCATACTGTATCCAAAAAGGATAAAAACAACCGTAGTCATACTACCAACTTTGCTATAAATTAACACTTAAGCACGATGTCCACGATTCCAATTGCTCTTGCTTTCCTCTTTAATCCATAAATTCACCGCCGGTATGTCGCTGGCGTCAGGAGTCAACGTCCCCCTCTTGCGGCAAATCAAAGCACCGGCGCAGCCAGCATCGGTATCTGGTGCCGTGTTCAATGTCGCCACCAGCATAATCGGCGCCGGAATCATGTCTATTCCGGCGACCCTGAAGGTTCTTGGTGTGATTCCGGCTTTCGTGATGATACTCATAATCGGTTTTCTCGCCGAAATATCGGTCGACTTCCTCGTGAGGTTCACGCTTTCCGGCGAGACGACGACGTATGCTGGGGTGATGAGAGAGTCTTTTGGCCCGGTAGGAGCAGTAGCTACACAACTTTGTGTCATTATTACAAATCTTGGGGCCTCAATCATGTTCCTGATCATAATCGGTAAGCAACTATTTTGAGTACTTGATCTTGTCCGGAGAGAAAAATTAGGAAAAAAGAAGTTTATTTTACTTTGTCAACCGCACCCGAGCAGTATTTGGCCTATTCGGCCTTGCAAATTATGAAGGGCCTCCATTTTGACATTAGCCATCTAAACGCAGTTTGAATGGTTGATTTTTGCATAATAAAGCTCTATTTTTTGGGGTCTGCAAAAGTTTTTTTTTTTTTTTTTGGCAAAGAAAACAAAAGCTTCTTAATTAAATTCTGGCTTCTTTTAGATGATTGTCCGAAGGTGATGGTAATTTGGTAATTGAACTTGATACTTATTTGTTATTTGATCTACTGAACAGGGGATGTGCTCTCTGGAAATCAATCTGAAGGTGGAGTGCATTTGGGCATTTTGCAGCAATGGTTTGGAATTCACTGGTGGAACTCCCGAGAATTTGCTATGTTTTTCACCTTAGTCTTCGTTATGCTTCCATTGACTCTGTACCGACGTGTAGGTCGGTACCCTTAACCTTAATTACTTGCAATTTTGGCTTCAAACTCTTAATTACGTATAAAATGTTTGAACATTTGAATTTCTTTCTGTGAGATGAGTATGTCCAAAATTTTCTTGTAACTGTGCGTGACTGAATTTTATGATAGCACAAATCTGGTCTAACATCCTGCTGTTTTGTGTCATACTGGTTGGTGTTTGGCAGAGTCCTTGAAGTTCAGTTCTGTAGTGTCAACTCTTCTTGCAGTGGCATTCGTTGGCATATGTTCTGGGATGGCGATCACTGCTCTGATCGCAGGAAAAACGCAGACTCCAAGACTTCTTCCTAATTTAGACCACCAAACCTCCTTCTTTGAGCTATTCACTGCTGTTCCAGTCATTGTCACAGCCTTCACATTTCATTTTAATGGTATTACAAATTTTATGCCTTCTTTGATTTGGCTAGAAATTTTCTGTGCTGATGATTAATTCGATTTGCAGTGCATCCAATTGCGTTTGAGCTTGCCAAGCCGTCTGACATGGCCACAGCGGTTCGTATAGCATTAGTTCTTTCAGCCGTTATCTACTTTGCAATAGGTCTATTTGGGTACCTCTTGTTTGGGGATTCAACCCAGTCAGATATTCTCATCAATTTTGATCAGAGTGCTGATTCTGCAATTGGTATCTTGCTCAATAATTTAGTCCGGTTAAGCTACGCAGTCCATATCATGCTGGTGTTCCCTCTCTTAAACTTCTCCTTGAGGGCCAACATTGATGAATTCCTCTTCCCCAAGAAGCCTCTGCTAGCCACAGATCACACAAGATTTGTGGCCCTCACGCTGGTGCTGCTAGTCATCACCTACGTTGCTGCCATTGCAGTCCCAAGTATTTGGTACTGTTTTCAGTTTTTGGGATCAACATCTTTTCTGTGCCTTGCCTTCATCTTCCCTGGTGCTATTGCTCTAAGGTAATCCACCTCAGCTTCAGAAGTTTTAAAATGTAAATTGAAAAAGGAGACTCTGCCTAATTTCCTTGGTTTCCAATGACAGGAATTCTCATGGTATATCAACAAGAAGGGACAGAATCATAGCATTGCTAATGATTATATTGGCAGTAGTAACAAGTGCGATAGCCATTTCCACCAACATATACAACTTTTTAAGTAGCAAGGCTTAAATTTGTATTGTGTATCTATTCCTTTTTTTCCCCGAGTTTTGATCTGGGAAAGAGAGAGGAAGGCGCGTTTGGTACTTGGAGCAGTTGTGTTAACAATTAATCGTACGTTTGGACTCGCTCTCTCTGTGAAGATGACAAGTAGAAATGCCAATAGGGATTGAGTTTATAAAATTAGCATGCTATACTTTGTTTAAGAGTTGATGTAAATTTATATTTATTGATTTACTAAAATAGTAGTTTATTTTATTTAATTGATGAGTTATAATAGATTAAGATAATATATTTATATATAAAAGTGTATTAATATTTTTTTTAAGAGATAGATTAAATTAATATTTTTTTAATATATTTAAAGTTATGGCTTGTTAGGTTTATTTAATTGCATATCTTTGTAGGATCGATTGACCCATTTGACATTATTAATAATAATAATAATGATAAAATTTATCTTATAAAATTTTAAAATTTATGAAAACGTGTAGGTTTCGAAAATAAAATTAATTTGGGTACAACTAAGTTGCAAATAGATGATAATAAAAGAACTGATTCTGTAATAATTTAAAATTGTTTCTTGACTACAGAATTATTCTAACAGTGTTCCACACTTCCAGATAGGCAATATGTTTATCGGGCATCATTTCCAAATGCACAAATACAAGAGCGAATCTCTTGATAACTTTGAGCAACTATCTAAGGACTTGGCTGATCAAACTCAGAAACTTCCCTTTCCTGTTTATTCATATGTGAATTTATAGAGGAATTATAAGCGTATGCACAGCACACCGAAAAAGAAATTTCTTGAAAAACTTTACATTTCACATGCTTTCTTATGAGTTTTTTGCACAGCCCTATCACAACTTAAATTTACGTACCTAGAGATGGAATTGATACACAAGATTTATACAAACTATTTTTATTATTATAGCACCAAAAAACTAAACTATTTTTATTATAATTGATGGGTTTTGGGAACCCACCCGCCAGTTAAGTCCATGTCAGTTAAATGTAGTCATTTACAGTGACGATGACAGGTAATGCCACAGAGGAAGCATAATCCATGCCTCCGTTGATTTTTGCTTCAAAGCTTTCTTACAAGTTGCTGTTTGGGAAGCCATTGGTTACCTGTAAACACACATTTTTTTTTTGAAAAAAATTGTATTTATCTCTTTTTAATTTTAAATTATTTATAAATATATCTTTTAATTATAAAAATTAAAAAATTTATATTTTTAATTATTAAAATAATATAAACACGGTTTTTTATTTATAAATTTTAATATAATTTTATCTTAAAGGATTCTAAAAAAATATAGTTATATAAAATTATATGCCTTATGCCACTCATTTATAAAAAAAATTATCATGTAATTAAAGTAGGAACATATATTTTAAAAAAATAAAACATAAATTTAAAATTTAATTCATCAAATTATAACTATTTGATACTTTTTTTAATTTAAGTTTATTTAAATAATCAATAAAAAAGTATTATTTATATCAATAATTATGTATAAATTATATAATTATTAATATTTAATGATAAATAAATAAAAATATATATTTATATTATTTTGATATGATAATTAAACGAGTAAATTTATCAATTTTTATAATTAAAAGGTTATACTTATAAATAATTTAAAATTATAAAAATGTGTACATATTTTTCTTATTTTTTTAACGATGAAAACTCTTGACGCTTTTTAACTTCTTAAACTCCTTGAATAAATAGCATTTAAGCCATCAATGCATAAACAGATTTTAAACTTAGTTTTCCTTCCGGCTTTTTAATGTATTAAATTGTTGACCATCAACATTATAGAGGAATTCGAATTTATGATATAATTTAAGGTTATCATTACACATCTATGTTAACTTGATAATTGTTTCTTCTATTAATAGCTCTGTTTGGGGTATTGAACAATTAGCATAATTCTAGAAAAATATAATTCAGTTTTCATAAACTAGTGTTTAATTCTGGTAATTCTACAAGACAGACAAATTTAGCCTAAATAAACCAATTTGGTGACAACTTATAATAACACAATTAAGTGGGTTTGGGAAAATTCTTGAAATTCTTGCATAAGCAGTTGAATTTTGTACTCATTTAGTGGGACCAAGAGTACCCCACATGAGCAAGACTTTGTGGTTATTTCGTTTTCGTCAAAGGGGATGTTGACATATGAAGAGGGAACAATAATGAGAGGTTACCCTTCAACATTAAATTCCAGTTTTTGTCACTTGGCTTTGCGTGTGAGATTGCTCCTGATGATAAAGTTATATATAAATTTTATATGTTAATTATATATTTTTTAAATTTTTTTATTATATTTTCTTGTAAGAAAACTTTCAATTTACACATGGGGAAGTCTAGCCTCCCACGCAATTTTAATGTTTTTCAAATGAAAAATGTTAATAGTAGGTGGGTATATCCTCCCCACTGAGAGGGTCTTTTTTAAAGTAAGAAAAAGAAAAAAATAAATAAAATATATATATTCCATATGTTATATTTAATAGTATCAAAATTCTTTCCAAATTGATCAGCGCCTAATACAAACGGCGCGGCCTCGGCTTTGAGGCGGACTAAGAATTTCGGGTCAAGCAGCCACAACATTCCGTTCTACATTGTACTACGAAATTATGAAATAAAATAATAAAATGTATTAGACTTTAAACAATAATCAAAAAACTACAAAAGTCACGTGCTATTCCTTTTTTTTACATAATATATGATTTTATTAGTTTTATAAATAAAATTTTATTAAATATTAATTTAAAATAATTTAAATAATTAAATTTTAAAAATAAAAAACACTCGTGCTATTAAACGCTTGATGTTGGATTTAAGGGTGGACATAAACCGCCCATTCCGTTTCAACCTAGTCTAAAAAAGATAAGCAATTCGAATTGGTTCAACCAATTGGCTAGAATAAGAGAATTTAGTTTAATTTAGGATGAGATGACTGGAATTGGACTGCAAGATTGCCATCTACGGCAACTGGTATCAACCTCAATACTTTTTTTTTTTTTAATTAGTAATGAACATTTAATCTTGACTTTCATTTAGCCTTAACCTAATTGAACCCACTCAAACTCGTTTGAAACCTCTTAAACTCGAATAAAACTAACACACAACGCAAAACATTTAGGCTGTATTAACACAACCATCAACCCACTTGAGACCACCCTTCTCAACAAAACTACCAGTTTCTTGTTCCCTCCCAACCAAAATCGATTCAAGCCATCCCCCCTTCGGTTCAATTCAATTTTAGCATTTTTCCTTTAAACTCAACCCGACCCGTCCCATGCCCACTCCACTTAAATTTGCTAGGTTGAAAATTTAGCATATGAGATTAATAAATTTAATGATATAAAATTTTTAAATAAATATTTGATAATATTTAATTTATAAAAATGGCAGAATTGCAAATTTTTGATCTTATAAACTGAATTATGGGCTCAATAAACCTAATGCAATTTGTTTTAAATTTGTGACAATTTAATTACAAATTGTTTGTAAGACCAAGCTTTTTGAATATATTACAGGCGAACTGCTTGATAAAATAGTTGTTATCAGCTAATCCTTGTGTACTTTTGCAATATATTTATGTGCACAATTCTAATTTATCACTGATATTGGCTCTTGAATGTGTGTTTATTTTTAGTTATGCAAAAAGAGATATAATGAAAAAAGATTACTTATGCTTTAAAGGAACATAATATTAGTGGAAGCAATAGCATGAGGAGAATTGTTGTGGATACTTGGGAATGCTTATGTTAAGCAATTGCATTTGTGACAAGTCCTCCTGATTTGTAAGTAAGTGTGTATTCGAGGTTGTTTAAAATAATAATCATCCTACAAATGAAATACTGATCAATAATTTTATCATGTTTAAGTGTCAGATTAAGGATGAGAACAACGAAAATTTGTATTCTAACTGTTTTTTTTATTTATCTTGATATTTGTTACAATGATAATTGGTGGTACTGAAGAAGACATTGCGGTTCTTCACATCCATCTTTTACAAATCGTTCCGATATTTGTTCATCATTAGAAGCAGTGGCTCAAATCATAGTACCCTATTAAGCATTGCAGGTGTTTAGTTGGCATAATTTATATTCTCATTGCGATTATTGATAAATTAAATATTAGTGCGAAGTATTTTAACTTCTCCTTTATTTATGCATTTCTTATACAAACTCCTTCAATTTTCAAAACTTACACTAATTTCCATTATATTTTATAAATACATTACACAAAAATTTGAATTATCAAAAATACTCTTAGCTAAATATTGAATTTGATATGACTTGTAAAAAAATACTTTTATTACTTGAGTAATGCTATTTTCTTCTTTTAAAATTTATGATTGGCCCTTTTTACAGAAATGATCTCATGTAAATCTATTTATTATTTATGAACTTTTTACAAAATACAAAATAAATACTTAAAATATGTTTTCTTTTTGAATGTTTTATACAAAATATAAAAAATAATATTACAAGCATGCTTTTGTATTTTTTGCATTTTTTCAAAAAAATTCATAAATTATAAAAAGACTTACATGAGACCATTTTTATAAAGGATACTAAATATAGATTTAAAAAAATTTTACTATTCAACTAAGGATATTTTTAATAATTTATAACAAATTTGATTTATGTATATTATATTTATAAAATACAAGTGAGGTTGGTGTAAGTTTTGAAAATAGAAAAGAATTTAAGTAAGAAATGTAAAATAAAAAAGAAAATAGAGTAATTTACTCTAAATGTTATCAAACAATTGCATACCCCGTCATCTGCCAAAAGGTATAATTGATATCTTGTTACGCCTGATTTTGTCACAAAAGGAAGATTGCTTTCTAATACAAACAATTCCGCAATTCAATTTGCAGATTGATCATCAACTTCCTTCGAAAATTTCATTTGCCGTGCCTTTCTTTTAACTCTTGACCACATGAACGATATGAGACACATATGAGGTCAATATGTTAATGTTTTCAAATTGGGCGGGGCCTTATGATTTTATACAAAGGTAGCTTTAGATGTGTGTACGCAACTAATAGTTACCTGGGCTGGATGAAAGGATGATCATAAATATGCACATACAACTTATACATGTAAAAGTATTGGTTCGGAGATACCCAAGAGAAATGGATAAAAACATAGTCGTCTTCTACTGCATGCTTAAGTGTATACAATATCAAGTGTGTGAGAGGTTTCGTCATCTTGCAACGAACCCATTAGTATCATGATGGTTGACGTAGATTTTGCCTAAATACAGCAACATGTAGTTGTCCATATAACAACATTGGCTTGAGCATATATATAAATGTTGACTTTATCTAAAGTTTGTCATTTCGATTTATCTATAGTCAATTCAAAACTCAATCATATAAAAAAGGATAATGATCCATTTATGTGAAAGAGAAACGTATTAGAATTACGTTAATTACGTGGCACAAATTTGATGACAATGGAATGAAAGAAAACAATAATTTATCATGTTAAATTTATGTCACATTAGACGTATAAGAAGATTATAGGTGAAAAAATGTATACCTAACACTGCTCTATAAGAAATTGCTTCCGTTGAAACTAAAATGGGTGTCATGTGATGCACATGTTGGGCTCCAACATTACATAACGTTACATCTTCATAAACTTATTATAGAATTTGAGATCTAGGTTGATATATTTATTATGGATTTAGATCACTTAACCTTTTTTTTTTAACTTTAATGATTTTCTTTCTATTTTTCTTTAAATCTGTAAATTATAATATTTTACTTACATTAATTTTTTTTAATTATATTTTTATCTCTCTTTTACTATACATTATAACTTTCTAATAAAAAATCATCCGATCCCTATCCATTTATTACTGCTGTTTTATAAAGGTCACCTTTAGAAGTAGGTAGAAGGATGTTATTTCTCTAAATGTACCTTTCTTCTCTAAGGTCATGGATTATTTGAGCAAGTAAAAAAAAAATATTAAGCATGGAGCAATGTTAAATTAGCTAATATATTAAAATAAAGATATAAATAATTAATAAGTCGTCCATTAAGCAGATAACGACTTCAACTATGTGTGTACTATATGTGAAATAAAAAAAATTATCTTCAGCATTCCTTTTTCTTGATAACTATCTTCTGTCGAGTATGGTAAGCATTAATGCAAACTTATGTAAACCCTAAAAGAATAATGTCTAGGGAAGATTATCTATGCACGAAAATTGTTCTAATAAATTCACAAAAATAATTATTCTCATCAAAATACATATTATTAAAATGCATTTTATTTTTTAAAATGTACCTTATATTTTAAAAGATATAAATATAATTATGATTAATTTATTTGTATTTAATAAAATATATTTTATTCTTTATAATGTATCTTATATTTAAAAAGATTCAAATATAATTATAATTCATTTTTTATATTTCATAAAATACATTTTATTCTTTGAAATGTATCTTGCATGTTAAAGCATCCAAATACAAATAGTACATAAAGCCAGCTGTAATACAATTGAAAGTGTGGCAACGTAGTCTTCTATCACAATCTTTCCGCATTCGTTTGAAATCCCATGTAGCAATTCCGTCAAATGAATATCTAGTCTTAAGTTGTACAGGAGAAAGAAGCCTGTTACTATTCATCACGTTTGAATCCAAGAGATGCAATAGATATTACAATTCCTCCAACTTTCCTCTCTAATCCATAAATTCACTGTCCATATGTCTCCGCCGGCAGGAGTCGACGTCCCCCTCTTGCCGGGAATCAAAGCACCGGCGAAACCAGCATCGGTATTTGGTGCCGTGTTCAATGTCGCCACCACTATAATTGGTGCCGGAATCATGTCAATTCCGGCGACCCTGAAAGTCCTGGGTGTGATTCCGGCTTTCGTGATGATCCTCACTATCGGCTTTCTGGCCGAAATATCGGTCGACTTCCTCTTGAGGTTCAAGCATTCCGGCCACACGACTACGTATGCCGGTGCAATGAGAGAGTCTTTTGGGCCGATAGGAGCAGTAGCTGCACAAATTTCTGTAATCATTACAAATCTTGGGGGCTTAATCATGTATCAGATTATAATCGGTAAGCATTCTAAAAAAACTTTATTTTACTTGCTCACCCGCTCTGCACCTGAGAAATATGTGGCTTTGCAAATTATGAAGCGTCCGTTTTGACATTTTCAATTTAAACGCAGTTTGAATGGTAAGTTGTTGCGCGATAAAGCTGTATTTTTTGGGGGTCTGCAAAAGTTTCTTTCCGCAAAGAAAACATAAGTTAATTAAATTCTGGGTCCTTTTGGATGATTGTCCGAAGGTGATGGTAATTGAGCTTGATACTTATTTGTTATTTGCTATTTGATCTAATGAACAGTGGATGTGCTCTCTGGAAGTCAACATGAAGATGGAGTGCATTTGGGTATCTTGCAACAATGGTTTGGAATTCACTGGTGGAACTCCCGAGAATTTGCCTTGTTCTTCACCTTAATCTTCGTTATGCTTCCGTTGGTTTTGTACCGACGTATAGGTCAGTACACTTATTTTAATTACTTGCAATTTTGGCTTCGAACTTATTATTACGTTGGTTTTGTGTCATAATGGTTGGTGCTTGGCAGAGTCCTTGAAGTTCAGTTCTGCAATATCAACTCTTCTTGCAGTGGTATTCGTTGGCATATGTTCTGGGTTGGCAATCACTGCTCTCATCGCAGGAAAAACGCAGACTCCAAGACTGCTTCCTAAATTAGACCACCAAACCTCCTTCTTTGATCTATTCACTGCTGTTCCAGTCATTGTCACAGCCTTCACATTTCATTCTAATGGTATTACTCATTTTATGCCTTCTTTGATTTAGCTAGAAATTTTCTGTGCTGATGATTAATTCCATTTGCAGTACATCCAATTGCGCTTGAGCTTGCCAAGCCATCTGACATGGCCACAGCGGTTCGAATAGCATTAATGCTTTGTGCCGCTATCTACTTTGCAATAGGTCTGTTTGGGTACCTCTTGTTTGGGGATTCAACCCAGTCAGATATTCTTATCAATTTTGATCAGAGTGCTGATTCTGCAATTGGTATCTTGCTCAATAATTTAGTCCGATTAAGCTACGCAGTCCATATCATGCTGGTGTTCCCTGTCTTCAACTTCTCATTGAGGGCCAACATTGATGAATTCCTCTTCCCCAAGAAGCCTCTGCTAGCCACAGATAACAAAAGGTTTGTGGCCCTCACTCTGTTGCTGCTTGTCATCGGCTACCTTGCTGCTATTGCAGTCCCAAGTATTTGGTACTGTTTTCAGTTTTTAGGATCAACATTTGCTCTGCTCCTTGCGTTCATCTTCCCTGGTGCCATTGCTTTAAGGTAATCAATCTCAGGTTTCTAAATGTAAATTTAAAAAAAGAGATTGTGCCTAATTTCCTTTGTTTCCAATGATAGGAATGCTCATGGTATATCAACAAGAAGGGACAGACTCGTTGCATTGATAATGATTATATTGGCAGTAGTAACAAGCTCGATTGCCATTTCTACAAACATATACAATTCTTTCAGTAGCAAGGCATAAGTTTGTGTTTTTGTGCTTGTTTTATTTTGTAAGTTTTGATCAGGGGAAGAGAGGTAGAAGGGCGCGTTTGGTAGTTGGGGCTCTTGTGTTTGTTATGGTCTTTTGATGCTTTGTTGTATGTAGAAGTTCAAATATGAAAAATACAACAGAACAGCTTTGTGAAATGTCAAACATGAAGCATACATAGAAATCCTAGATCTCAAGTTCTGGGTTGAAGGGTGACAGTTTGGACCCCCAAATCCTGCAGATAGTGCTCTGCAACTTTAAGGGTCGCAAAGTTAGCTAGTACAATATCTTACCAAATGTCATGAAATCTCCATCGAGCAAATCACCTTTGGCATTATTGTATATTAAATGGGTATGGGGTTTGGGGACTCAGATCGATTTCGTGATGGCTTTCTCCAACCAAGCACCGGAACAGCACGTGTTTCTGACATCTCTATCGTTTAAAATGTACTCTGTTAAAATTAAAAATCGTATCTCCATTGTTTAAAATGAAAAATCTTGTATCGTAAATAATTTTAGCTCAATCCAATGGTGAACAATTTTAAAACTGCAGATCTAAAAAATCTGTTAAAAAAACTTTACACTTTAAAACTTTTCTATTCTCTCTTTATCTCTTTTTACTCAATTTTAGAGAGAAAGTGTCATATGTCAAAATTCAGCTGAATGAGTATTCTAAAAAGTCTTTTATTAATCTCAATAAAAGATTAAAATAATCTCCATTCATATTTAACTAAAAGGTTAAAAATGTATAAACACAATAAATAAACCATCCACGCATAGGAAACCAACAATTGCAGATACGTCCTAGACTATAGAAGAGTTATGGTGGAGTCTAACTCCAAAGTTGCAGTTGAACTGGTGAAATTGGGATGTCCTTCTTGCTCCTACACATCTGCAAGCTTACCTAATATCCAGACTAAGAAGATTCCTTCAAAGGAACTGGCAGGTCCAACTGAATCACATTTATTGGGAATGCAATTTCCTGGGCAGATTGGTTAGCAGGGAAAGCCGCCCTCCTCTCCTCTGGAGAGCATGTGCTGACCGAACCTTCTCAGGAGTGTTTCAGTTCTTCTCTTCTTGCAGAAAATGAGAGACGTCTTAGTCTTGGATTTGTTTGTTCATTTATAAATGTGTTAATTGAATGCATATTTGGACTTGCTCTCTACAAAGATGGGATTTGTTGAGGAGATATAACGCTCATTAGATTCCTGTCTTTGCCACTGGGCTTTTCGAGTGAAATTGCTCAGCGCCTAATACATGAGTGACGATACTCCCAAAAATTTTACCCACATTACATATACTCTCACAGTTTTACTTTTCACTTTCTCTCTCCTTTGAAAATGTGTTTCTCAATATACCTATTTTATATTCTATTCTTATATACACCTAGCAATATCCCTAATGCACATGGCAAGGGTCCATCTTCGAGGCGGATTGAGGATTCCAGGTCAGGTGGTCCTGTCATCCGATTGTACATTGTACTATGAAATTATGAAATAAATTAATAAAATTGTATTTGATTTCAAACAATATTCATAAAATTATTAAAATAATGCATTATTTCTTTCTTTTTCATAATATTTTATTATTTCTTATAAATAAAATTTTATTAAATATTTATTTTAAAAAATTAAATCGTTAAATATTTTAAGATGTAAACCCTCCAAAATGAGCATTACTAAAACCTAACAAAGTTTATAATAAAACGTTAAATCTGTAAGATTAAAAGTTTAATTTATAAAATTTAATAAATTTAATAATATAAATTATTTAAATATTTAATAAAATTAAATTTATAAAAATAACATAATTATAAATTTTTTTATAAATTTTAAGGAAAGAAAATCACATTACTCAATTAATTAGAACATTTTTATCAAATCATTAAAAATTTAGTACTCAATTAATAGCATTTTGACAATTTAAATTTATGTGCAACACATTTATAAAATGCAAAGTAAGTCAGTATAAATGTTGAAAATAAAGAAGAAATTTTATGTAAGAAGTACACAATAAAAAGAAAATTAAAATAATTTACTCTAATATTTAATACATACATAATTGCAATGAAAATATAAATTATGCCAACAGTAAACCTACAATGCGTAATAGGGTACTATGATTTGAGAAACTACTTTTTTTTTTTATATCGGATGTCCCCAAAGGGACGAGAAACTACTTATAATGATGATATACCTTTCTTTAACGAAGTTCTCTCATGCTTTAAAATCACCATTTATCATTGTAACGCATATTGAGATAAAAAAAAAAAAATACTAAAAACATTTTCTTTTTGACACTTTGCACAAAATGCAAAAAATTTAAAATATATATTTAGTATTTCTTGTATTTTATAAAAAATTTTGTAAATTATAAAAAGATCCACGTAAAACCATTTATACAAAGGGGACTAAGCATGAAATTTAAGAGAGGGAAATTTTATAACTTAACTAAAAGTATTTCTCATACTTTATAACAATTTGGATTTATGTATAGTACATTTATAAACTATAAGAGAAGTTAGTGTAAATTTTTAAAAAGAAATTATATAAAAAATAAAATAAAAAGAAGGTTGAAATAATTTACACTAAATATTTTCAAACAATTGCAAACTCAGTCATTTGCCAAAAGGTATAACAAATATCATGTTACACCTGACCATGCGGACGATTGTTTTCTAATACACACAATTTGCAGTTCAGTTTGCAAATTGATCATCAACTTCATTTAAAAATTTCATTTGCTGTGCCTTTTTTTGCACTTTTGAACACAAACGATATAACACACACATAAGGTCAATATTAGGTGTGTGAGAGGTTTTGTCATCTTGCAATGAACCCATTAGTATTTTGGTGTTTGATGTCGATTTTGCCCTAAATAGACTAACACATAGTTGTAAGAACTCTTGCTTGGACATATCAATGCTGAGTTTATCAGAGGTTTGTCATTGTTATTTGCTTATAAAGGGCACCTTTAGAAGTAGGTGGAACGATGCTATTTTTTCTAAACTACTTTTTTTTGTGATATTTTTTAAAGTACTTTACTACTTCTCTTCTCTAAGGTCACGGTTTATTGAGCATAATAAGTCATCCATTGAGCATATAAGAATTTCAACGATGTCCTTGCTATATGTGAAATCAATTATCTCTAGCATTCCTTTTTCTTAATAACTATTTCCTGAGGAGTATGGTAGGCATTTGGTGTAATTGAATTTAAATTTTCTGATTTTTTTTATTTTTTGATTTTAATAATTTTTTATAATTTAATATATAATTTTGTTATCACTTTTTTTAATTTTATATCTACCTATCTCTTGGTATCCCTTAATTTTAAATCAATGGATCTATATCTACTGTAATTTTATGTGAAGCCGAGAAGAATGATATCAAGGGGAGATTATCTATGTAAAAAAATTTTTCTCATAAGTTTGATAAAAATAATTGTTCTAATAAAAATACATATTAAACTTAATGTTAAATAAGTGATTCTTATTTTTTATTGTTTTAATCTGATCCTTACCCTCTTTATAGAAAATGATAGATATATTTGGGTTGTGTATGTCGTGACTCATAAATTTTTTTAAAAAATAAAAATATAAAAAAATATGTAAATTATATATGAAATTTATATATATATATTATTTTTTATAATTTCTTTTAATTATTTTCAATTATTTAGTATGATTTATTTGACCAATCTTGACAAAAAAGATAAGAATACATTATGGCAGCAACTGTAAGAAGAGAAGCCAATCAACACTTTCGTTAAAGTTGGTGGGGACTGTCCAAAATTGTTATTCACGGCTGCTTTTATATTATTATATTCTCTACCCTTCTGTCTATGCTACCTAATCTAACCAAATCAAATCAAAGAGTGCATAAAGCAAGCTGTAAAATAATTAATTTATTATAATCTTTACGCATTCGTTTGAGATCACGTTTAGGAATTTCGTCAAATAAAATATCTAGTCTTCAAGTTGTGCAGGAGACAGAAGCTTGTTACTCTTCGTCACATTTGACTCTAATAGATGCAATAGATAGTACAATTTCTCCAACTTTCCTCTCTAATCCATAAATTCACTGTCCATATGTCGCCGGCGGCAGGAGTTGACGTACCCCTTTTGCCGGAAATCAAAGCACCGGCGCAATCAGCATCGGTATTTGGTGCCGTGTTCAATGTCGCCACCACCATAATTGGTGCTGGAATCATGTCAATTCCAGCGACCCTAAAAGTTCTGGGGGTGATTCCGGCTTTCGTGATGATCCTGATTATAGGTTTTCTGGCCGAAATATCGGTTGACTTCCTCATGAGGTTCACGCATTCCGGCGACACGACTACGTTTGCGGGTGTAATGAGAGAGTCTTTCGGGTCGATAGGAGCAATAGCTGCACAAATTTCTGTCATCATTACAAATTTTGGGGCCTTAATCATGTATCAGATTATAATCGGTAAGGATTCTAAGAAAACTTTATATTAGTTACTCAATTGCTCCGCACCTGAGAAGTATTTGGCCTTGCAAATTTTGAAGCGTACATTTTGACATTTTCAATCTAAACGCAGTTTAAATGGTGAATTTTTGCATAATAAAGCTGTATTTTTTGGAGGTCTGCATAAGTTTTCTTTCGCAAAGAAAGCAAAAGCTTCTTAATTAAATTCTGGGTTCTTTTTTGTACCAAAAAAAATTCTGGGTTCTTTTGGATGATTGTCCGAAGGTGATGGTAATTGGCTTGATACGTATTTGTTATTTGAACAACTACACAGGGGATGTGCTCTCTGGAAGTCAACGTGAAGGTGGAGTGCATTTGGGTATTTTGCAACAATGGTTTGGAATTCACTGGTGGAACTCCCGAGAATTTGCTTTGTTCTTCACCTTAATCTTCGTTATGCTTCCGTTGGTTTTGTACCGACGTATAGGTCAGTACACTTGCCTTAATTACTTGCAATTTTGGTTTCAAACTCATAATTTCGTATAAAATGTTTGAACCTTTGAATTTCTTTCAGTGAGATCAGTATGTTCGTATTTTCTTCTAGTTGTGATTGTATTATTATTATAATGGCATAAAGCTGGCCTAAGATACTACTATTTTTTGTCCTACCAATTGGTGTTTGGCAGAGTCCTTGAAGTTCAGTTCTGCAATATCAACTCTTCTTGCAGTGGTATTCGTTGGCATATGTTCTGGGTTGGCAATCACTGCTCTCATCGCAGGAAAAACGCAGACTCCAAGACTGCTTCCTAAATTAGACCACCAGACCTCCTTCTTTGATCTATTCACTGCTGTTCCAGTCATTGTCACAGCCTTCACATTTCATTTTAATGGTATTAGTCATTTTATGCCTTCTTTGATTTGGCTAGAAATTCTTTCTGCTGATTATTAATTCCATTTGCAGTACATCCAATTGCGTTTGAGCTTGCCAAGCCATCTGACATGACCACAGCGGTTCGAATAGCATTAACGCTTTGTGCCGTTATCTACTTCGCAATAGGTCTATTTGGGTACCTTTTATTTGGGGATTCGACCCAGTCAGATATTCTCATCAATTTTGATCAGAGTGCTGATTCTGCAATTGGTATCTTGCTCAATAACGTAGTCCGATTAAGCTACGCAGTCCATATCATGCTGGTGTTCCCTCTATTAAACTTCTCCTTGAGGGCCAACATTGATGAATTCCTCTTCCCCAAGAAGCCTCTGCTAGCCACAGATAACAAAAGATTTGTGGCCCTTACTCTGTTGCTGCTTGTCACCAGCTACCTTGCTGCTATTGCAGTCCCAAGTATTTGGTACTGTTTTCAGTTCTTGGGATCAACATCTGCTCTGTTCCTTGCGTTCATCTTCCCTGGTGCTATTGCTTTAAGGTAATCAATCTCAGGTTTTTTAAATGTAAATTGAAAAAAGAGATTGTGCCTAATTTCCTTTGTTTCCAATGATAGGAATGCTCATGGTATATCAACAAGAAGGGACAGAGTCATAGCATTGATAATGATTATATTGGCAGTAGTAACAAGCACGATTGCCATTTCCACAAACATATACAATACTTTCAGTAGCAAGGCATAAATTTGTGTTTTTGCTTTTGTTTTATTTTGTAAGTTTTGATCAGGGGAAGAGAGATAGAAGGGCGCGTTTGGTAGTTGGGGCGCTTGTGTTATGGTCTTTTGATGCTTTGTTGTATGTAGAAGTTCAAATGTGTAGAACACAACAGAACAACTATGTAAAATGTCAAACATGAAGCATACATAGAAGTCCTGGATCTTAAGTTCTGGGTTGAAGGGTGACAGTTTGGGCCACCACATCCTGCAGACAGTGCCCTGCAACGGTGACGGTCCCAAGATTGGCTTGTGCAATATCTTATCAACCGTCATGAAATCTCTATTGAGAAAATCAACGTGGGCATTATTGTATATTAAAAGGGTATGTATGGGGTTTGGGGTCTCAGATCGATTCTGTTATGGTTCTTTCTCCCACCAAGCACTTGAAGAGCACGTGTTTCTGACATCTCAGCACAGTTATGCTTCTTCAGCATCATTTGCAGAGACAGTCTTGGTCTTAGACTTGTTTGTTCATTTATACATGTATTAATCAAATGGATGTTTGGACTTGCTCTCTAAAAAAAAAAAAGATGGAATTCGTCGATGGGTCCGTTTGATAATTTTAGTTATATTTTACAGATTAGAAAATATCCTTAAGTGTAAAAATTTATTATTTTTTATATTTACTTTATAATTTTTAAAGGTGTTTTTTTCTCTCTAAGTTTCAAATCCATAAAGGTGACAACAACATCCATCCTATCAAATTATCACAGCTATGAAGCTTGGGAATCATTTCCAAATGCCCAAACACAACAGGGAATCTCTCTTAAGTTTGGAGTGCTTGATAACTTTGAGCAACTATCTAAGAACTTGGTTGAACACACACACAGAAACTTACTTTTCCTGTTTATTTATATGAGCACTTATGTAGCCAAAGATGGAATTTAATATACAACACTTTGATTCACACAAACTATTTTAATTATTAATTGATGGTGTTTTGCAAATTAAGGCCAAGCTAAAAGAAGTAAGGAACTTGCCCGGCGGGTAAGTCTGCCTCTGTCAGTTAGATGTAGTCATTTACGGTGACCATTACAAGCAATGCCACAATGAGAGCATAATCCATGCCTTCTTTGATTTTGACTCTAAAGCTTTCTTTCCATTTCCCCCAGCTCAAGTTGCCGTTTGGGAAGCCCTCAGTTACCTGTACACACACACATATATAGACAAATGTTAGTTACTGTACCCATTTGTATATCAAGCTCATGTCTTGAATCTTTCTTTGACCGAATTCATGACCAAACAGATTAATATATGTTCAAATTGAAGAGCGGTTAAGTGTTTGATAAAAAGTAGTACTCATACCTCTGCAACCAGGTTGTCGCCTTTGTAAACCTTGCAGGACTGATCAGAGAAGCTCCCAACGAGCTGAAAATCGCTGATATCTTCATTGACATTGCCTGCCATAAACACTTCAAGCCGTGCTTTCATTTCAAGAGGGTGAGATCGTTGAACACCGAAAATCAGATCCTTTTGATCCCTGCTTTTGCCTCTATGAACCACCCACCGATGGCGCAGTGTAAGCAATTTAATCTTCAGTGTGTCACAGATTCACAAATCAAAAGCAATTCTTTAAAAGCATGGAGAATCTTAACTAGCTAGTTAAGTTATACGGGAACATATTCGATAAAGAAACAGATAAAACTTGTAATTGGGTCCCCATCTAATGGATTATAAGCTTTTATAATAGCTGTATAAACTAATCTCATTCACCTTTTGTCGCATTGTGAGGATGGGAGAACCCGCAGCATCACGCATAACCCTCTTCTTCTGAAGGCTTAGGCTTGAGCCACCAACTTGAAGCAAGAGATTACCGTTACTGTCTAACACTTGGTATCGTTGGTGTAAGAGGAATCCATGGTATTTCTTCTTCACAATCAACTCATTTGGGTAAGGAACACAGAAGTTACCCCCTACAACATTGATCATGGGAAACCCGCTGTCAAATTCAGGAGCTGAAGCTTCCATTAGAAAGGCTCAAGAAACTTCGGTTATCTAAGTTTATTTGTGGAAGCTTTTCTGTATAGATCTTGTATTTTGCAGGGTAGAGTAGTTCTGGGTATTTAATTTGAAGTTCGTGCATTTTATAGTTTCAGCAGAAAACAGTGTTATTTACATAGGAATAGGAGCTAGCTAAAATGGCTCTTACATTTCGTGGAAATTGATCTCGTTGAATTGCAGGAATTAACGCGGCTGCCATGTAAGACCGGGGACTGTTCTACCCAACATGGTTTGAATTCGCAGCGGCTGAACAGATGGAATAATAATCATAAAAATATAAAATGATTCTTTCTTGTTCACTTTTCACTTTGTTACATGGAGTGCTGTTGTTAATACATAAAAATTCTGTACAATCACAATACAATCTCTCATATTTAAATAGTAATTACTTTTATACAAAAATATATAAAATATATATCTCACATATACCTATCATTATTCGTTATATATTATCAACATTAACTTCCACCTTCACACAAACAAACATGTCTTGTCAAAATTAGCATGATTTTTATGCTGATATATTGTGAAGAGAGGATTTAATGTTTCTTTACCAGCCATTCTATTCCCAACTCATTAAACATTTACTTGAAAAAAACCTAATTTATTAAATTTTTCAAAAAGTTTAATTTCAAAAACAGTTTAACACTGAACTATCACAAATTCAAAATAAATTTTAAAATTTAATAAATTTAATAATTTATATTCTATTAAATAAAAATTTATTAAAATTAACACCGTTGAATTTTATAAATTTCATGAAAATAGATGAGAATAAAGTTTCTGAATTTTGTGAGAAATGAACTACCCATATGAAACAGAATTCCAGATAAATTCACTTGGGATTCCTATTCAAACACAATTTCAATTTGGATGAAATGATTTCTAGAACTCATTAAAAATTTTATACGATTTTTTTTTTTTTTTCTATTTCATCTCCTCTATTTTGTCAAGAAGTTTTCTGGATACTTTTATGTTCAAACCACCCAACTTTGACTGAAGAATAGATTGGAACTAAAATAAAATATAAAAGATATCAAATGGCCATTCTGCCTTTCTAGTATCACCATTTATTCTATATAAAAGTGAACAGTTGTAGAAATGACTGCAGCAGAGCTTTTCGGGAGACAGGTGAACCTTGAGAGGCAATTTGGTAACAATTAAAGCAAACCAAACAACCCAGATTGTGCTTGTGGCCATTCTTTCTGAAGAAAGAGATTCCACCCAGAGTAGTTGAAAGATGAAAAACGAGTTGTGCTAGTTTCATGTTAAGGTTATCTAAAATATATACATGAACAACGCAGGTCATAATGCCTATAATTGGAATTACAATAACTCAACTCTTTACACCAGGTAAACAAACTGAGGTAAAGTTAACTATAGCACCATGTAAACCACTACTGAACCCTTCATGAGTAGATAATCAATTCCGGCACTTCAATAGAAACATGAATAAATAAAATGATTATATGGGAAAGAAGCCACAAAAATAAAGGGTGAACTACTACGATTGGCATAATGAAATGCAGCAAATCCCGCAAGTATGTAGTAAATCAAATGAAGCTTAAGCTACAATACTCATTATTTGATTTGGCCGACAGATCCACAGCACTTTCCGCTCATCCTTACAAATGCATTTATGACCGCCTCTCTCTCTCTCTCTCTCTCTCTCTCTCTCTCATCATCTTCCCATGCTTCAATCCTTCCAAAATAAACGCAAGCACTTGAATCAAAAGTCATGATGACGCATCATATTTCAGATCCTGGAATCTTCTCATCAAGCTTAACCTGAATCTCTCAACATCTGCATCCTCAGGCGAATTTGGGGTAGACTGAATGATTGAAATTGCCCCAGCACGATGCAAGGATGCAAGAACTTCATCTACAGTAATGAAGCATACTTTGCCCAATAAAAAAATGACTAGCAGCAGCAGCATTTCATTGGTTGTGCTTGTGCCTATCTTTCAACCTCGTAAAATTTTATTGAACTGGATTCTTAAGGTAATCTACTCTACATTGATAAAAGGAGCTACAGGTATTATGCAAACTTACATTAGCTCTTGAGAAATTAATGTTACAAAAATTAAATTACAAACCATTCACATTCCTCTTCATCTTTACAATCCTGTATTAATAATTTAATAGAGTTTGGATTAGAGGGACATGAAACATGTAAAGGTTTCTTAGGATCCTTATCATACTTTTCTCTTACGTTAGATATCAAAATACAATAATATATGAATTCTTTTAACTCAAAATCAGGATGTGCTTAGTCCTAGTAAGATATAATCCATATAACAATATACTTCTCCATCAGGATTCAGGATGTTGATAACTTGACGAGTTCCACTATTCTTACAATTTTATGTTCACTTAATCCTTATAACATCAATCCAAACCATCAAAGCCTGTGGGACCCAAAAAATCAACAGCTCACATGGGGAAGTGTGAGAGCATTAGGTGGCTTGAAAGTCGTGGGAATATCATTTCTCTAACTTGACAAGGATATTTTTATTAAAAACGAGTCTACAAAGAAAATAAAACCTAACAAGCAAGGAAGATTTCAGTTAACGAGAAAGAAATAATAAGACTTTAAGCCTTAAGGTGACACCTGAGTGTGAGAGGGCATCAAGAGCCTTCAAAGCCGCTTTCCGTGTATGGTCGTCTTTAGCCATGCTCAACATATTTAAAAGCTCTTCAGCTCCACCCATCTCAACTATCTTTATCCTTCTCTCATCTTGAGTTTTAATCACAAGAAAGAAAACATTTGTGAATGAAAACCGATGTGGGTACACATAAGCCTAGAAATCAAATAATCAAAAAGTTCTCCTTAATCAGTTCCATGGGTTTTTATTCAAACTATCAAGAAATTATAAAAAAATGTTTCAAGATTGAGTGAAGAAGATGTAGTTGGAGACTCAATAAGTAGTTACTGAAGGCACACTCTAGCTAAAACTTCAAGAAATTTTGTAGTTCAGTTTTAAATCACTATATTGCAAACCACAGCAAAGTAGCTCCTCTCTTCTGCGATAATTTTGATCAACCACAGCTCAAATAGAATATCAGTAACTACTTTTTAACCAGTTCAATCTAAAAGAGCAAACTTTCATTCAGAAAACCTTTTATCTTATTTCAAAAACTCCAATTAACTAACTCAATTCACAAGAATATTTTAATATCTCAAGCAACCTAAGATTGCCAAAGGATCTCACTATCTCACTAATATAGGACAGGAGGATAACGAAAACATTCTTATACGCACTAATTAAGGACTGACTAAAACACCACAAAGAGCTTTAACACTATTGCCAAAGATAATATTTGTCACCAAATAAATATCAATAAACTTAGCATGCAATTTCTTCAAGAAATGTATAGAGTGCAGGAGTAACTCTCACCATCTATAGCAAAACGAGCCAACCTAGAAGCACCCATCCTTTTAAATAAGGGATCCTTCACTTGCAAAAGTGACACAGACTGTTGCATCAAATTATCTCCTGAAAACATTCATTATAACATTATTGTCAGGTTTGCAACGCTAACAGCAATTATAGGCATCATAAGATAAGAACTATTAGAGGAATTCTGCAGATACCCAAGTAAGGGAAGATCTGGTATGCGACTGCCGATGCTGTCCCAGCAAAAATAACTTTTAGTAGCCACCCAATTTTTCTTTCTGCTTGTTCCTCAACGGATAGCTCATCTGGGAATTAAATTGTTAAAAACCTGCCAGTGAAGTTGTTCCAATACTGAATACCATAATTGCAGTTAACCAAATGAAACCAAAAAATTCAAACATTCTTTTCTTTGTATTTTTCATTTGAAGATTGTAACATATGTTTCAATACCAGAAATTCCGTTAAGTTTAACATGAAATACATATCATTTTCATTTGAGAATTCTGTCTTAATTTGCTAGAACAATTATATAGGTGCAAGATTCTATTTGCTCACAAGAGATTAGCCCTATAACTTTAATGTTTTCTCATTCGGAATAAACTGTATCGTGCTGAACCATTTAGTTGGCCCCTTCCTCTCATTTTTTTTTTTTTAAAAAATAATGTTGTTGAAGCAAAAAAAACCCGAAAAAAGAAGCAAGAGAAAATGCGGGTATAAAAAAGTAATTGATTTTAGGAGAAAGCAGGGGTTACCTTTGCCATTATATGATGAATAATTGCGAGATTGCCAATTGATCCCAGCTCTTCTTCTGCATAAATGCTGCAGAAATGGATATTAGATCATCGTCAGAAATAAAACTATGAAAAGAAACAAAGCGGCACATAAATTAGGGTAATGAGAAGAAACAGAGAGGGTTGCAGAGCGCTTTACATTAGCGAGCTGAGCTGCTAGGGAGCGCATTATGCGCAACAAAGTAGCTGGTGAAGCTCACCTCCTGGCTTTCTCCTGAATTTTGCAAGTTCGTCACTTGGCTTTCGGGGTGAAATTGCTCAGCGCCTAATACACACGCCACGGGTCAGACTTGGAGGCGAATTCCGGATCGAGTAGCCCCGACACCCGACTGTACATTGTCCTACGAAAGTATGAACTAAAAAAATTTGTAGTTGATTTTAAACAATAATCATAAAACATATTCGAATAATTAGTATTTTAAGAATTTATATTAATTAACTTTTACTTTTTTTTTTACTTAGATAATTTTATTTTTATTTTTGCATTCAATTGATAATTTCAACTCACCCATCACATAAGCTAATACTATTTGCTGAAAATAAACAACAAAGACAGCAACTTGATTAAAGGTTAAGTGGTAATTGAAGCTGTCTCTCAAAAAATAAAAAGCCAGATTCGACTTCTTCTCTACAAAAAAGGCACTTAAATGTCATTGGAATTCATGTCAAGTTGACTTTCTATATCAAAAATAAATAAATAAATAAATAACAACAATAACAATTAAAAAGACAATCACAATAAATCTCAAGTTAAATTTTTTTAAAATTTATAATGATAAATTTATTGAGTAAATTGTAGTTTGTAAGAAAAGTAAATTTTTTAGAGGTGGATTAATTGAAATCTTCTAAATTCCATGGGTAATTTAATATTTTAATTAAGTTGAGTTGTTAATTTTATAAAAAAAATTTAAAAAAAAGATGATTCAACAGTATGTGACAGCTGTTACTCCTTTTTATTACTTTTTATATTCAATTATATATTAATCACATTATTTATTTTTTATAAAAAATATAATTATTTAACAAGAAAATTATTCTTCATTTATCGAGTAAAAGATACTAAAAAAAATTCAATAAGCAACCCCAATCTTTGACACAAAAACCACAATACATATTTTGTTATTAACAAAAAAAATCCTTTTTTAAGTCTTAAATACAATCTATGTTTCTGAGTACAGAAACTGATATTTAACATATTTTTTGATAAATTGTAGCGCACGAGTTAACTATTAAGAATCTGAATGAGAAAGATGTAAAATTTCCAAAAAACCAAACCGGAATTCTTTTGTCAATTTCAAAAATCATTTTAGTTATGAGAGGGCTCCTTTAAGGGTGGGGGAAGAGGAATCATGTACTTATCTGGTTGGTTTTGTATGTCCTATTCACTTCACCAGCAATCAATTCAAACTGGTTATAAAATGTTGAACTCATTTTACATTGATACCTATTTTTATATAAGTATTAAGTCAGACATTGCAAAACTGTTTTATCTATTATTACAAATGAGTTGTGTCCTTCCAAATTATACATCATTTCCCTAAACACTTTGATGTTGAGCATTTCAATGTTTGTGGCAACAGAGCGATTTAGCCAATCACTGCATTCCCAAATTGGACCCCTCAACTTATAAGGCAGAAGATTCGTCTTACTGGTACTGAATATGTACACAAATCTTATCCCAAAACATTTTAAAAAAAAAAAAAAAAGGGACAATAGGGAAGGATAAAAGGATGAATCAAAAATAGTATCAAACCAATGAAAATACAAACAAAATCTTGCTCCGTAGAGTATCTTGATCTTTCATCCATGATTCTTGGCCCGTGAATGTTGAAGTGTCTTCCCCAAAATTATGCAGCCAATAATAGAGACTCTACTTCCTGTCCAGAGCGAATGCACAATATTATCAACTTTTTATATGCATGATATGTCTCAAAACATGCAGATTAATGGAAGTTAAAGTACTTGCGAGTTTTCCTTTGGAAAATGTAATGTCCACTACACTAATAAAGCTACAATTGAAAGACAGCAAAATATTCTTAGAGGAAAAGCCCATGACACATGTTTTGATTTAGAAAATGGGCATTTCAGCAATGAAAAAAAAAAAAAAAAAACTTGTAAGCAAGAGTGAACAGCACATTGCATGCCATATTATGCTTGTAAAAACAACACAAGGATAAAACTAAAGAATTAAAAAAAAAACATGACCACTGATTCTCTCGTATCACGCAGCAATGACAGACAGATGCGCTTAATAAATACTTTACAATATGGTAAAAATGGCAATAAGATAGTCTGTGGAGGACATAAACTCTTGTGACACTGGAAAACCTGGCAAGTCAAGTCGGAAGAGATAGCAAAGACTTACAATGAGCAGCAAATTATGATCCATGACTCTCAGAATAAAAATCCAACCAACCCTCTGCCCCTTTTTGTTTGATATAGAATTAAGGAGTAGATAAGCTGTACTAACCTTCTTCTCCTGACTGTTGGGACAATCAATCCTCTCTTCTCAAGGCTTTTATACCAATCCTTTACAAGGGTGCAACAACCCTTCACCCAAACAGAATAATTATGCTTACTCACAAGTTTACACAAGCAGAGAGACCATAAAGATAAAATAAGAACTCACTGACAAGAGATTCTCCAAGCCTACCTTAAGTATCCGGATGGATCCAGTTATTTCTTCAGATAATAAAACTTGAACAGGAGCAGGCTCAAATCTGTAATGAAAAATATGCATTAAGAATCACAACCACGGTATTATAAGTTTGAGAGTATGAAATATCGATTGCACATATTTTTTCCCATTATGAAGACATTGAGAAGCATCACGGAGGACAGCTGGTAAATGGTAAATATGGTATAATTACAGTTCTACTGATATCATCATTGAAAACTTCAACAAAACCCCCTTCCCCAATAAGTATAACAAGGGAAGCAAATTAAGATAAATACAAGAGACTGCTTACTTGTGCTTTCCTAAATGTGGTGGGCGTGACTTTAGCCTCTCTTGTTTAGCAACAAGCCGCCTGAGATGCCTTTTCTGCTTCTCTTCATCTTCTCTCTCAATTTCTTGGATGATTTCTGCTATGCTGTGAACAGAAGACCAATAGATGCTTCAATATCATTTTTCACAGTAAACATAATTTTGAAGGGAGAAATAGATAGATCATATTACCTATCAATTTCTTTTGAGAATTCCTCCAACTTTTTTGCTTCTGCTTCCTGTCTTAGCTGTTGTTTGCGTCTAGCTCTCTTATTCAACTCAAGTCACCCTCTTTGTTTTAGTAGGCCTACCCAATAGTTATTTAAACAATATATGTTCAACATGTTTAGACTTTATGGGTTCAGAAACTGCTAGGAATAAAAAATTTAAAAAGCTACACATTTAATGTTATTAAAAAATATACAGTGTGTATATCTTGAGTTTCAAAAGTAATATGAAAAATTTAAAGCAAAAAGTAAACAATTATATTAAAGAATATTCACAATGTGTTCTCCTATAAAAGAGAAACAAATTAATTTATGCAACTAATCAGACTGAATATTTGCGTGTATTCTGTAATCAATATAAATAACAGAAATCAATTGAATGTTAGGAAGAAGCATAAATAATAGGAATTTGGTAGGTACTTAAAAATGTGATCAACATTCATTAGGATGTCTAAGTTCTAAACTGTAAAAGAAAATATGGCTTGAACAGCAAAAGTTTAATTTGAGAGACAATGCATATTGTAGAAATAATATAATTTGGGGCAAATTAGCAAAAAGTGTAGACAAAAATGCTAAGATGGCTTACCTTCCTCCAATGCGGCATCCTCTTTATCACCCTCATCTTCAAGATTTGCTTCATCATCATCACTCGCATCATCCACATCAAGAAAATACATCTGACAAAATAGCAGGTTATTGTAAAAGGTAGGCCAAAGACTCAAGACATAGACATATCACAAACATGTTTATTAGAATGAGTTCATAACAAAAATTAAGAGCAGATCACTTTCCAAAGAAGAAACCTAGAACATTGGGTTATGAACTCACATATCTAAAGCATAAATTACTTTTAATAGGATAAATACAAAGAAGAAGCAATTGAGACTTACATCATCTTCGGCAATAGCTTCTCCAGGAACAATTAATGGTATTGGTTCAGGCCCCAACTCATTTTTGTAGATTTTTTGCATCTCTTCTGCAACAGCAAAAGCTAACATATCCTGTGTAACAACGAAGTTTTAAAAAAATTCTTCACTGTCACAAAACCAAGGATCTAAACAGAAGGATAAGGCATCATTTCTCGAGAAAGTACCTGATGACTTTCAAATGATGGATTGAATGAACATCCCGGAGGGTCAACTTCTACTGCAGGAATAAGATTAGGCTTTGATGCCTGTTAAGTGTTAAGTAATAAGTAGTTATCTACCTCAACTGAAAGTGCAGTACATATCAAATGAAACTAAACAATACGCTAGCATCTATGTCACAATAATTTTTACCTTGTGACTTTGCCATTCTCCTTGCCTGCCACAATATCAAAAAAGTTTTGTCAAGATCCTGATAATCATAACAAAAAAAGAGAGACATAGTTATAGTACCAAACAAATAACATACTGGTACCTTTATCACCCCATAGATCAAACATGCCAGGATCCTTCTGAGATACATCATCAGTATGAATGGGTGTAAGCATAACAAGTTCTACCCTTTTTTTTTTTGGTTTGTAAAGAGAGGGAGAAGAAGAAGTAACTGCCCAACAATTTGTCCCACATGATCACAATGACCAGATCATTTGAATTTAAGTGACTACTAGTCCTCCTAAAACTACTTCAGTCATCCAACATTAATGGGAATTTAGAGGATTAAAAAACTTACTAACCTTAAGACCATCTTGAGCGTCCTCTTTTGCATTAACTTCTTTATGCTTTTTAGTGGACTTCTTCAGAGTTGAAGATGGCACTGGATTGACAAAGTGGTTTTTCTATAGTAGGCTATCACAGCAGAGTACATTTTCCCTATGCTTTTCAATCTTCTTCACCGAGAGATCTGATCACAATCATCACATAAAATTAGAAAGGCCTAACTACATAATTAAAGAAAGTAAATGCTACAAATAGAAAACAATGGAAACAAGAAATATACGATCCTGAAATATCCAAAATGGCATCACTTATAAAAAGCTCATGAACAATACAGTAGATTTATAGGCATTACGTTACAGACTTATAATTGTCCATCTTCCACAATTTCTGGCAGAAATACATGTCGCCACCTCAAATTCAAGTATTGGGTAAAGAGAAAAAAAAGCATTAAAAAAGATGTGGGTCAGAACCAGGCCCCAACATCAGAGCATCAGAAGGAGCAGACATGTCGACCCATAAATCCAATCTCAGTGGACATTACCACGCTACCTTCATTCATTAAATTTCCAGACATGGGCTTGTTGTACCCAGAATATTAAGTTCCTTTTCCAAGCCCCCCAGTACACAAAAAGGTTAAAAAATAGAGATCATATATACAATCTCATTACTAAACGAAGGAGAAGGTTCATGCCCATATTACGAGCATAGAACACTCAAAAATTGAATGGCGAAGAACTACATAAGCTGACAGAAGGAAGAAAACACAGAGTGAATGAATTTGCCTTTGGACTTCTCGACATAGAAGATGGACTAGCTGCAAACATTATTCAGAGAGCCACCGGAGCGTGCGCTTGGTTGATTTCTCAAAGAAATGTTCAATGTCCTCCGTGCTTATGTTAGCCCTCCATGTCTTCATAACCTTCCTTGAACCTTTCGATTCTTGCCCATTTCCTCTGAGTTCGAACTTCCTTAGCTGAACTGGGGATGCTTCAGTTTCTTTGTTCTAACCTTACGGTTGGTTAAAATAAGAAAGGAGAGGTGAGAAATTTTAATGAAAGTTAGGAAAAGGGAAAAAAATTGGTTTTTTCTTTTGGTTTGGTTAAAAAAAAAAAGTTTTTCTAGTAAGAAAAAATATTTAAAATTAAAAAATAATTTATTTTTTATATTTTTTGCAAAAATATAAGTATTACATTTTAAAAATATAAATAATTTTAAAATTAAAAAACAATTAAAAATAATTTAATTATTATAATTTAAAATTTTTAATAATTTTTTAATTTAAAAAAATTAAATTAAAAAATTAAATTTTAAACTCTAATTTTTTTTCAAAAATTTAAATTAGGAGTAAACATTGAGTGGAGCAGTTTGGGTTGAGACAAAAATTTTTTCAATTTAGTTAAACCCAATCTCTCATTTAGTTATCTAACTCCAATCAAAATAATCCTTTAAACTAAAATTTTTTAGTTGAAATGATTCAGTTTCATTTGGGTGAATTAGGATTGGTCGAAGAGTGAAAACTTGCGGACAGCTAGACGTGAAACGAGTGAGAGCGAGCTGATAAGATTTAGTTGACTATTGAAAATTCAAAGTCTCAAAGTATGACGACTAGACGAGAGAGGGACCAAAATGGCTTAGATGAGGTGGGAGAAGATGAGAGTCGGTATCGATTGTCAAAAATGATGAGAGAACATACGAGACTCGTTGCTTGCGAGAAAGGGAGTCAAGGGACAAGAGAGAGCCGATGAGTGGCACTGAAACTGCCTGAAAAAAATTTAAGACAAGTTACAAAATGTTATTTTGTAACATCACAAAAGAAATGTATATTATCTACAAAACAATATTATTTTGTAACAGTAAAAATATATATATAATTTTTATTAAATTATCACAATAATCTAATGAAAAGAGAATAAAAATTCAGTCATACTCAATTTATCCTATCTTAAATTAAAATATTATATTATATTTATTTTACTTCATCTTAATTAGTTTAAATTTTTTTTTTTATGATTTTAGACGAGTTAAAATAATTTAATCTAAATCGATACTTACTCTTAATTTAAATTAAATATAAAATTATAATTAAAATTTCTTTTCTCCTTTGCCCTTTTCTCCGTTTCGCTCAAATCAATCATAGTGAAAGAGTGGGGAACGATAAAGATGAGGATTCACAACGGCTGGAGGCGGATGAGCTGGAGGGACGAAGAAAACAGGAACAAGGCAGAAGTACGTTACGTAGACGGGCGTTTTCTTGGGCCCGTAAATATGGACCTAACTAGCTCCTGATTATGACAGCCCAACCAACAGAGTCTGACCGAATCCGATACCACCTCATGACAGCCCAAAAAATTGACCTAAATACTATGTCTTTTGAACTTGAGTTTCATAAGCAAATTACTTCAAACTCTAAATCAACCACCATTAATAAAAACATGCCTTTCGACCTTTTATTTGAATTAGAGTTTATTAATCATACACATAAATGTTGCTTCATTTGAACTTTTTATTATCCTGTAACACTGGATCATGGCCATACATATGTTTTCACATACATACAACCCGACATCTTGGCTTTGTCGTTTATATCATCTTGATGGATTGCACCATGCAACTTGGTTTCTCTCTCTACCTGTCCATGAACGACAGAAGCACCTATCCCTGAACTTTATACTTTCAATACATTTTGTTTCAGTTGTCACATTGGCATGTGAATGTACTTTTCCGAAGTGCAAACTCACGTGACCTTTGCTAGCAGGTCCCAAGAATCCCACAATACTACAATACAACACAGCACAAAGTATGCAGCAGTAATTATACACAGGAAACGAAGTAAAAGTGCTAGCAAAACAAAGAAAAAAAATAAAAACTGAAGGGGTCGAAAAGGGGGAAAAAGAGGAAACTATACGTAAGTTTTCGCTGGCAGCAGGACGTCAGGCATGGTAGAATGTGTGCTGGCTCTGTCAAACGTGAATATATACAAAGGGTTTTCAATATTTTCTATAAAGAGACAAACATTTCAGGATCATTTTTCAGGAATATGTCACGAGAAACTTTTCTCAATTAAGCAGAACAAATTTCTGCATATATAATTGGACCCCTAAACAATTTCTTATTTTGGTTTAATTAAGTGGACACAAAACTCGTACAGGTCGGCAATTTAAGTAAATTGCTATCCTTCCCCATATCACTTTCTATTTCTATATAATTTATAGTGCTTGTAATTAGTTAGCATGAAATAGTAATCAGTTGGAATATTATATATAAAGAAATGTGATTCCTATCATATTTCAAAAGTAAGGATCTAAATCGTTTATCATTTTGAGCAGAAATAGTATCGTAATATTACATATAAAAACATTCATATTAAAATGGTTGAGAAAATGAATAACAGAAAATGAGTCCTACTATAAATAGCATCTAAAGATATGTTATTTTCTCAAAATTACCAAAATTATGTATTCTTAATAGCACTGAAATAATCATTTCCCAAAATTGATGTGAGTAAATATGAATTAGGCAGTAAGGTACAAATAAATGATTATTAAATGAAATAATTAATAATCATAATTGTTATTAAATATAAATATGAAAATCATGATTCATGAACTTAAAATAATTATGATTATTAATTTTTTTATTAATAATCATTTATTTATACTTTATTTTTTTTTAAAGTGTATCATATATTTTAAAAAATCTAAAACATACCTAGAGATGTTAAGGTTGGATGAGCTACCCCAATTCCCAATTCATAATTAAACAGGTTGAGATAAATTGGCCTACAATTTTGACAGATTAAAAAAGTATTATCCCAACTCGCTTCTTAGTAGGATAAGATAAATTAGTTAAATGAATTAATATATTTTTATATATAAATATGTGAATCCACTATTACTTACAAATTAAACAAATGAACTGATCACATTTTTCACAGGTCCAAAAAATACAAATGCCTCCTATCTCTTAAGTAAATCAAAAATAGACCAATTCGACAAGTCCAATTCATTGTAACACCTCTAAACATACTAAATTCAAATGAGAATCTTCGGTCTCCAACTTTATTGCTACTACGTAGACGAGATCTCAAGAAGGACAGTAGCTACACCTCTAAGCATACTATATTCGAAAGAAAGTCTTCGATCTCCAACTTTATCGCTACTACGTAGACGTGTCCTCAAGAAGGGCAGTAGCTACTTCTCAGTCTCCAGCTCAAGGGGCTTAGGATCCTTTTATAGTGAAGTTAGCATAATAAGTAAGACATAGGGTCCTAGTTGTCAGAGCACGAATTTCAATATCAGGATGGGGGAAAATTTTGAGTATGATTTAAATGAAGGTATTTGCTTAAATTTGTCAATATCTTTCAATTAGTTATCACTCATTACTTGGAAAATAAATAAATTTTTAAGGTGGGCGGCATTGATTTTCATTCAGTCTTATACGGTCAGCATCAACAATTTTGAAATTGCTGATGTACCTCTCACCATTCTATAAATCATAACCACTAAGGGATTCGATCAAATGGCCAAGTTTTAGATTGGGTTAGTTTCTCTTTTATTGTTCAATTTACCAGCAAAGTTACCAGATATATGAATTTGATTGAAATGAACTGAACAATGACACAGTGCTTAAGGTTGGTGGAATAGATTTATGAGAGGCTCCTGACGTGTCAAGACAAACTGCTTACCTGTATAAATTTGTATTTTGCCACCTTTTCACAATACCATCAAAATAAAAGGATAGCCTCTCAGTCACGCTCATTCAACTAGCTAGCTGTTGTTAAGCTCAGTATTGTCAGATAGTCAATGATGTGCTTGGTCATTTTCTGGTGGTGTCTATAGCCAGGTATTTGCTATGAGATAAACCAAAATTTAAGTAGATAACAATTCCACAAATTGTCTTAATTTGTTTCATTCTTCAGAATCTCGTTCTTTTATTTACATTATAAACTTATTCTCACAAAAGAAATATTACAAAATTATAACAAATAGGATTATGAGACTAAATAAATTAAATATAGATAGGCATCCCGATGGAGGCATCAATAAATCTAGCTAGAAGGAGTATGATCCATATACAAAGCTCCAAGTAAGGTGGGGAAAATGGGGTCACAAGGAAAACCTAGCTGGGCACAAATGGAATCTAAAAGACGACGGTAGGGAGAGTTCAGGGCAACAAGTACTTTTATGGAAGACAAGGGACAGAGGAGGAGCAGGTTATGTGTATGGAGCATATTGTTTTATTGTGCTAATCAATGAGTACACATGTGAATAGAGGTGGGTACGTGATTTGTCCTTCACCAATGGAGACAGACAATACTGCAACCCACAGCTCTAAATATAATCCCTGTCATCATATGTGTATGTATAAGTGTAAAGCATTATTAATAATTTTAATTAATAGCAAACGACATTACTTTCTATATATATATATATAAGATTTTCTATTTTTGTATTTTTTTTATAAAACTTTCACATGATAAAATTTAAATTATTCAATTTATTGAGTTTTAAAAAGCTAAATCCAACAACTTATATTATTACTTACGAGAATTATGTAAACAATTCATACTGTTAACTTGGTTTTATAAACTAGTTTTATTAGATCAGTTTAAATTTTTTTAAATAAGATTTTTGTTAATTCAGATTGTTATTTTGAATATCATATGTATCTCTACTTATATTTTAGGATATATATGGAACATCTATATCTTCATGTGAATAGCCTATTCTTATTCTTGAAAGTTTATATCCCAAAAAGCTGGGATATGTTTGGTAAATGCATAACAGAAAATAAATTATGACAAGTGAAGTGGTTCCTAGTTGATGGAAGCTGATTTGTTTACAGGAACTGCATGGTTAATCAGGCCAGCTAGCTAGGTAGTATATATGTCATGCCATTTAAATTTCACTTTCAAGAGGAGGGAAACTAGAAATCAAATGGACTGTCTCATAAGATGAGAGGGGAAGGATGGCACGTGTGGAGAGAGAGGAAGAAAGAGGACAAAAATGTGCATTCCTGGCGAGAGATAGGAGAGTGAGAGGAGAGAGCCTAAAAAAGAAGCCCCCGTGAGGAGTGTTTGGAGGCATTCCAAAATCACTACTCAACATCCTTTTGTTGCTTCTCCTTCACTTGTTTCGATGGCCATTCTTCACTATCACGAGAGCTTATGATTCCTCTTCCCATTCCCTCCAAATCTAGAACTTATGCCAAGCTCCTCTTTTTTTCCTTAAATATCCCTCTGCATTTATATAGCTGGCATTTTCCCTGCTTTTAAAATTGATGGTTTTAATGTTTTTGTTCTATATCATTTTTTTTTAATTTTTTTAAGTATTTTTTATTTTTTAAATAAAAAACTAATTTACTACAAGATAAAAATTATAAATAAAATTTTTTTTAATAAAAATAAATTTAAACTTAAATCAGTATTGATAAATTATTTTAAAGTCTCTTGAGCTATTGTTTTATATTATTTAAATAAATTTTATTATTCTTACCATGTAGATTATTAAATTTATTAAATTTTATAAATAAAATAATTAAATTTAATAAATTTAAATACTCACATATTAAAATAAATTATAAAAATTGTTTTTCAATATTTAAATAGTCATCGAAAAGACAATTACGATTCCTAAAAGATTGGTACGTAGCGCCTTTAATTTGCAGCTAATCACATTAATATAATAATCTAAACGAAGAGAAACGAAACTCTTCAAAAAGAGCTAAGCGTCAAAAATATTCAAAAAAAAAATATAAAAAAAGAAAATGGGCATTTTTGTAAGTTAGGACAGAATATCTACATTCTATTTCCTCGTGAAGAAACTGAGGCAGTCATGTGGGGAAGAAAACAGGAGGATCATATAGAGATTTGAGAGTTCATCTCACCCTCTTTTTAAATGACCACGGAGCTCTGCAGAGTTGATAGCGCAAAAGAAAAGCTCATCAGAGAAAAAGAAAGCCGAAGGGATCCAAAAAGGGAGAGAGAAAGAGTTAGAACCCGATATGGCTTCAAGAGAGCAAAAGAGATCAGCAGCACTGCATGAGAAGCTGCAACTTCTTCGCTCTGTTACTAATTCTCATGCTGTAATTCCCTGCAATATCATCTTTGATATATCTTTCTTCTCATCGGATCTCTCCCTTAATATCCTCATGAATTATTCACCCAATTCGATAAAAGAATGTTGAGTTAGTTACTACATATAGTTATATCCCCTCTTCCTATTTGATTCAATTTGACTCTTGCTTTTTCTGTAAATGAAATCATGGGTTCATTCTTCTCTACTATACGTACCTTATCTAAATCTTTCACTTTCTTTATTATTATTATTATTTTTCTAACGAAATCTATTTTCATGCTTTTGGCATAGACGTTTAAAGTTGTATTAACTAATTAATTATGCAGCTTGAAAGAGTGGATTATCTACTTAATATTAATTGTCGTACTTTTGTGGCCGATGGTAGCTGAGCAAAACCTCGATCATAATCGATGCATCAAAGTATATCCAAGACCTAAAGCAAAAAGTAGAAAGACTGAATCAAGAAATAGCCCAAAGTTCAAGCGACCAAAATCCTTTGCCTATGGTATTTTCTTAATTAATTCATTTATTCAACCAGCTTTTTCCTACAATTCTGATATTTATAGGTTTTATTTTGTTAATCCAGAATTAATTCTCTGAAAGGACTACTGGTGCATGCAGGTCACAGTTGAAGCCCTAGAAAAGGGATTTCTTATAAATGTTTTCTCAGAAAAGAGCTACCCAGGTCTGCTCGTTTCCATATTGGAGGCCTTTGAAGATATGGGTCTTAATGTGCTGGAAGCTAGGGTTTCTTGTACAGACACTTTTCGATTTCAAGCAGTTGGAGGAGAAGAAGTAAGATACATTCGTAGTCAACTTCTAAAAATGATTAGAAATCTTTCTCTTTATTCATTTTTGGATGCCACATGTCCTGTTGTTCTGATTGAAGGCAAATAAAATGTTGTGATTTTTGCAGAATGGAAAGCAAGGGATGAGTATCGATGCTCAGGCTGTGGAACAAGCAGTGGGACAGGCTATAAAGAATTGGAGAGAAAGTACTGATCAACAGTAATAACTCAATAATATTGTCTGCTACTATTTTAAATAAATATCTTCTGTCATGCAATTTTTTTTCTTTGCGATATATATTTTTTTATGAGTAAATGATCATATAAGATATAAATAACGTATTATCAAATATTAAGTTCATAATTATGTAAATTATTTTGTATCATTAACAATCTAATTACTAATTACTTCCGTAATAATTTTACGTGTACTTAACATTCTTTTCTTAAATAAAATTTTAAGCAATGAATGTGTTTTATAAAAGATAAAGTATAGACGAATTATTATTGATAAAAAATTTAATGATATAAATTATTTTAAAGAATTAAAAAAGATAATAATAAATAATTTAATTTCTTATTTTTTTTATCAATATATATATATATATATATATATATATATATATATATATATAAAGCAGTGAGGTGGACGGTACTTATTTGTGCTTGATTAATAATTATTTAGTTTTAATTCTTACTTCATTCAAATCTTAATCAAGCAGATGCACGCTTTCCTTGGAAGCACACATAATACATGCATGTAAAACAAAACATTGGAAGACACCATAAAGAAACAATTAATTGGTGGGGGATAAAATGACGAAGTACAACGACTCTAACAAAGATGTGGCTTGGTGAAGTAGAGCACACACCCAGAGTTGTCACCACAAATGCAACAAAAATAATGTCTAATCAAAGATAGATATCGTTCATGTCAAGACTAAAGGATTAATCACAAGGGCAACCCTTGTAATCAATTCTAAGAAATTTAACATAACTAGAATTCAAATGAACATGTGACAGTGCATTTTTTTTATATAGAAAAAGTGATAAATTATTCAATATATATAATTTTAAATTTAAATTCAGGAGATACTAAAAGGAAAAAAATTTTAAATCAAATGCCATTATACTATTAAAGTGTGGGTGACAACGCATTTAATTACATAATACATTACATACTTTTATTAATTTGTCACTAAATCAATATTAATTGAAGTTATTAGAAATGATCTAGTGGTAAGCCATGTCGATAATATTGCACAAGGGTTTCGATTTAAAATTCTTTTGTCGTAAAATCAAATATTAATTGTGACATTAAATTTATTAATTAGTTATTGTGTTGCACTTTCCTTTTATTTTAGCATCATGCATGTTTTGGAGGTTTGATTAATTTCGCCTTTTCTTGCTCGTAATTAGAAAAGGAATTCATGATCAATCTGTGGCCATTGGACAGCAAGATGGCATTTGAGTCCAGCTATACAGTAGAAGATACTTGATCAGACATTTGTATGCAAGCTCTATATAACACTTAATATGTTTGAAATAATTCGGTAAAGATCTGCTGGCACTTGGAGTTATTTTAAATTCCTAAATTTGAATTACAAAAGTCAGAATTTGTCGGAGATCATTTAATATATTTCAATTTTAGTTCATCTAATATAACTTAATTATATAAGAGAAACCCCTTTTAACAAATACCAACAGGTAATTACATGCATGGAAGTGCAACCTAACATAATTTATTCATTTGATTGCTATTCACAATTATCTAAATTTGATTATCCTCATAACAGGGAAGGGTAGGATCACATGCAATATTTGAGAGCGGAAAAGATTAATTACATATTAAAATTTTATATAAATAGATACTGATAATTATTAGTGTATTGTAATTAACTTACTTTCGTAACTAAATCTCTATATGTATTACAAATATTATAAAGGTATCATATATAACTAATAGATCGATATTTTTTTTAATTTTTAAAATGTAAAGAATTAATTTAAATAAAAGATAAAATAAAAATAATAAAAAATTATAATTTTAATATTTATATTATATAAAAATATAAAAAAAATTATTAAAATCAATAATTAGATTACTTTTGGACAGACTAGAGAGGTCTCCACAGTACGGCCTAAGTTGCAGGCATGAGTAGGGAGGACCCGGAAGGAGGACCACTGTTGCCAGAACTGACTAATGCCTACATTGTCAATGGGAATTGGTTCTCAGAATAGTAAATGCAGAACCAACGTCGTTTCTGAAAAAGATCCATGTCCTTCCTTTGCATAGATTGACCATATCCTTCAATTCTGACATGATGACAAGAATTCATTTTGCAATTGACAAACTACGTTTAGGACAATTTCTTACACGAACAATGTTAAAGCCAACGTTTTATCCCCACACTTCTCTTATAATATTTCAAAATTTGAAAGTATGAAAGTGATTTAAGAGAAAAGAAAATAAGAACAGTAATCATTTTTTTTAAAATTGAAATCATTATAAATGAAGTTATGGATATAAAACATCGCTTTAACATTGTTCTTCTTACACAGCCTAGATAAGAGAATATGTACCATATAATTACTCAATCAAACACATACAATTCTAGCTCTCAAACTGAATACATACGTTGAGCCTACATACACACCCAATATTGGGGCCATACACAATATACATTGGATACAGATGTTGAAAGAACAATAAAAATGAAAAATATGTGTCTGTTTTTGTAGAAAACATAATCATTTTGCACTCTTCACTGTTGCCCTTGTAAGTTGCACTGTTAAATGTGGACTCCTCTGCACAAATGCTTCAAATCTAGAAGAGAGAACTACATCTCCAAAATTTTCAACCAAGAATTTTAAGGTGGTCTCCTTCAGGTCTTGGTTGGAGCAAGTATCTGCAATCTCTAAGATATCAAGGGCATTAGAGATGGTCAAGGAATTGAGCAGATACCGCTCGCAGTGCCTCTGTAGGTGTGGAATTTCATACTTATCAGCTGCCAGTGACAGAGCATAGGCATGCCTTTCCAAGTTTTCAGGAGCCAAGGACCCACTGTAGAGAAACTCTAGCAGAGACTCCAGTTCTTCATGGCTCAGTTCGGGTATAGTTATGGTGTCATAATTAGGAGCAGCTTTGCATTCATCCGAGTCTAGCATGTTCTTGAAAATTTCTGATCTTGTCGCCTATACATATATATATATATATATATATATATAGATATATAGATACATGCACTGATTACATATTGCTGTGAATAATGATGATATTGAGATGCTTAAAAGTATGGTTGGTTTGTGTTGCACTCACCAAAATGGCTTTATGTGCAGCAATCGGAGGCCCGTGGTTGCCTGGACTGACCAGTATATCAGTGTGAATTTGTGATTTAAACGCAGCGACGAAGCTTCGGAGGAATGCCATATCTTCTTTATGTTGATCTAGCAAACCTTTCTGCTCTAAAAACCATCTTCTAAAATCCGCGAGTGACTGCTCAGCAGCAAAAACAATATATACACATACATATTAGGGGTGTGCAAAATTTCTGACCCCATCCAAATCCGACCGTCACATACAAAATTAACTTAATCTCGTGCATTTTCTGTACATCTATAACGTAGATGACATGTTTTAATTTTTTGCTGAATTCGACCCATGTATATAATTAGTTAAATTTGGGTCAAAATTTTCAAGCACAATTTTTCTTAACCTAACTAACTTATTGATATTATATATAATATAATAATGTGGCCATTATGTTAAATAGAATGGCATTGACTTCGAAGTACTAAAGTGCCATACTGGTTTAGGTTGATTAATGAAAATGGAATCAATTACAAAGTTTAACTAGCTAATCCTGTAGCAGGAGTTTCCCATTGTAAATCGTTTTTTTAATTTATAATATAAAATATGAATGATAAGTGAATTTTGTTGAAGCCATGATTACAATAATTAGTAGAAGTATCAAAATAAATTGATTCATTCTATTTTTCATTGACCAACAATTAAATAAATAGGATAGACTAGTTTACAATTATAATAAGTTAAAAAAGATATTAATTCATCATATCTTTTGAGTAAGATAGATTAAATCGATTTATAAATTAATATATTTTTTTATAAAAAATATGTTATTTTGTATTTATTCACATTAATCTATTAATTAAATAAAATGAACTGACTTGTAATTTTAATAAAAAAAATGTAAAATCACCCAGCTTCTAAAATAGGAAGGAGCCGCCGAACCCAATTTCAAAGCACTAACAATAATAACTTAATAATACGTACGGCCTATTGAATTCAAAAAGTACTGTAACCATGAAAACTGAAGGAACACATAAAGCAGTGCAGATCAAAATCCAAGTGCATGAATAAATGATGCAATAAAATGGAGCTTGCCTTACTCGAATTTCGGGGTGAAACAGGAGAAGCATTTGAATTATCAATGGGTTGCTGAATTTCAAGCTTATTCATCATATTGATGATGCTCCTAGCTGCTTCATAGCAAGCCCCACATATTGTATTCCTCGGAGGCCTTAATATTAACGGCATCGTTGTACACACGCAGCAGTCCATCTGCCCCTTGGTCTCTCTGTTTCTAACAAAAGCAGCTTCTCTTATGCTTCTTCTTCTTCTTCTTCTTCTTCTTCTTCTTCTTCTATTAAGGCAGGCAGCTCAGAAGGCAATCTTCTCCTGTTTTCAACTTTATACAAACGCTTCCTATTTTCCCTCTTTCATATATACTTCATCTAACCTGTTTGTTGCACCTTATAGGATCGATCATTCTCATATAATATTCAACTGATTAAACAAACTAACAAACATGATTCCTTTATGCATAGTGTACAGATTTTAATTCTTTATGTTAACCGAAATTACTGAATTACCCGTACTTGTACTCTCATAACAATGTATAGAAATGGGGATAGGCGAGTGAGGGCACATTAGGCAGTTGCTGTGAAAATTGAAGTTTCTGCCTGGGTTGGTACGCTATCTCTTTAAAGTATTCTTTACTAAATTGCTTACCAAAGGCAAAGGGATAGGAGAAGGAATCCAACAGTTAGGCAAAGAAAAGACTTTCCAACCACACAACAGCAAAAATGAACAAGGCAAGCGCATCCCTCTAACCACTTTTCTATTTACCATTTTTATATTAAGCTTGAGAGAGCATTATTAATTATTTTGTTAACACTGATTAATATCGCCCACACAACAAATCATATAAAAATGGCAGCCTGGATAATCAACAGCGCCAGATGATACGCTTATTTGGGATCATGATTGTACCAACTATATACACTTCTTTGTCTAATGGCATGCTTGGCAGGAAACTAATTTATAGGAGCTACAAACAGGTATGTCAAGAGGGTTGAACTTCTGAGGTTGATCCACTTAAGAGGAAAAATAAATTTATATTTTTTATTTGTTAAAATGGCAGATTAAAATATATTTTTTGGATTTACTAAGATGACATATTGACATAGATTAATATATTTTATTGTAAAAATATATTGATTTGGGTTGATCGGAGTCCTCCCCCGAAAAGATAGGATAGATTTGCATTATTCTGAAGCATCAAAATGATGGCTTGCCTTTGCCCCCGCCCCATTAATAACGGATCACAACAGGTTGGAACATACAAGTTCATTTTGACATCCATAGCTACAAAATACATTGCCATGGTGGTACCAAAAGGGTGAGATTAAACTATTTTATTTTCACTTCTTTGTCTGGGATTGGGCCCAAGCCCATCTCAACCCACGATTAGGTCTGACTGTATACCTGCTAACATTAGTTTAACTGGTTTTTTTTTTTTTTTTCTATTTCCCGATCCTTTCATGACCAAAAGCATTTTGATAGTGCCTAAAAATGACATTACTTTAGCCATTATAACAAAGTACTTTTATCTCATTGCTTTCCTTTCTGAAGTTTGAATTTTACAGAGGATTATGCAATTCATGCCACAGGAACTTTTCCAAGTTTCACAAGATAAACACCCAAATTTTATCTACATTAGAAATAGAAAGTCTTCCCTTACAACAAGGAATTACATAGAAATAACTTCTATTCTGATACAACATAACATACGGTTTTAATTTGTTGCTTGGCTAAAGCAATACGTTGTGGATATAAAAGAGAATCGTCTTCTCATCTTAATGGATTAGGCCCTATAAACCGTACAGAAGCCTTCTTTATTTAGAAAGGACTAAGGAGCTCCCACTCAACAACTCGCTTGCCTACATTGGAGGCAGCACTCCCTGCCTGTGGTTTTGGCTCACTCGCACGATTCTCGTAGTAATGATAAGCCGCTGCACCGGATAGCACCACCAGCGTTAACGCCTGCGCATGCATCCTGGCATGGATAAGCCTCAGACTTGGCTTCATTGGAGACCTTGTGCGTGAATAAGCCACAAGTGATGCTCCAATTCCCGAGGCCCAGAGTGCCCCTGCCATCAATATTCCAA
This sequence comes from Dicorynia guianensis, assembly GCA_037013595.1. NCBI lineage: Eukaryota > Viridiplantae > Streptophyta > Magnoliopsida > Fabales > Fabaceae > Dicorynia > Dicorynia guianensis. The sequence continues at coordinate 11,962,731 of JASUAB010000002.1, read as the reverse complement.
ACACACATTTCGTTAGAAGTTGATCATCAGCTATCAAACTTGATTTATGACACTTCGACAGAGAACTAACAAGGTTGATGATTGTAACTTACCAATGCTGGTGAGCTTATGCTCTGCAACCCAGCTCTGAATTGCCTCCATGTTTGCCTGATTATTTGATCTCTTGCTTCAAAAAAATAGTGAGTGAAGTTGAGGAGTGTGATGAAGTGGGAGGCAAGGGAAAGGGTGGGTATTTATAGAAGACTAGAAGAGTGGATGGGGTTGAGATGTTTTTTGCCTTTTCGGCTTGGATGGCCCCTGGGTTTACATGGGGGTTCTCTGTTTTCTTGAAACATTGAAAAGGGATTAAACTAGAGGCTTCACTTGCGCTGGTTTTTGCTGTGTGTGGTCTGATTTTGACAACCGCTTGCTTGCTTAGTTGTTTTACTTTTCTGACATGTAAGCAGATGCGGTGAGCCAATGGATTTTTACTACTATTGTTTTATTCTGCCAATGGATTTTTTACTGTGTTTGAAAAGAATATATATGAAGTCAGTTATTGATGAATTATATATATGAAAAACATAAAATATGTCTTTATTTAACCAAAAGAGGCCTTTTCAAATTTCATGTGCAATGCAACAATCAAGTCTTTTTTGTTAGACAACAAAATTATAGCTAATATTTTTGCGTATTATATATATATATATATATATATATATATAATTTTATGGATAACATTTAAATGAATTCAATCAAATAAAATTAGGTGACATATAAAAGGGTGCAAATAATATGATTGAAAAAATAAACATAATTTAAAAGCTTTGTTTATACAAAACTCATGAAATTTGGAAATTTGCACGTGGGTGATAACCAAATGTGCAGGTGAGGATAAAAAAGGAAGTTGTGAGAATGTAGCCTCACCGACTTGCCAGAACTGTAGCATTCCCACGATCAGTAAAATTGTTTACTCTATTGAACACCACATTATTTAAAGCAAAGGGTGCATGGAATCGAATCACATTGGATGTCAATATTTGACCATTTTATCTAACTTGGATACATGTTGGAATCAAGTAGTGGTATTGGTATTAGGCAGGTACTGGTACAACGAACGCTCATGGGCGGCTTTTCTTGGATCTTGCTTCTTTACTATTTTTATTGTCTTAAAATTTGAAATTCTTGTATACGAGGTCTTGAAACTACTCTCCATTCTTAATTCCACTCCTGGTTTTCTTTCATTTTTGTGTGCTTAGTCTTTTGCTCCGTCACATTCGTTGACTCCAAGAAAATCAAAGATCTTCACGTGGGCCTACTGGCCCAATTGTACTTGAGCTGAAGCCCATTGCCCAGCTGTACAAACGGTTGTGGTCCAATGCAGCTGCCCTGTGCCGATGAATTGAGAGGAAGGAGTAACACCTCGAGGGAAGAGGGGAACGATCCAGAATGTTGGAAATTGGGTCGCGCCGCCTGTGCCTGAAGTCGCACGCCGACTGAGCTCTAACAAATATCTTCTTTTCGACAGCAAGTTCCCGCCATTCCCAAGAAGCTTCTTCCACGCACTCATCCCCCCACCACCTTCGCCTATATATTCAACTTCGGCACCACACCCTTAATTTCTGAATGCACCTGACAATTAATCAACAATGGAAGCTGAGAGAAGACTGCTCAGGAACCCACACCCTCTCTCTGATATCACCAACGCCCGCTCTCACTCTCGAGCCTCTTCGCAATCGTCTTCGTCCACGGCCTCTGTCGTCAAGTCCTCCAAAGCCAACCCGTCTTCTGCATCCAAGAAATCTGTCTCCAAATGCAATCATACTTCCACCACCCCATTCTCCAACGTTCCCGACAATGCTTCAAACCCCGCCCCTCTCCCCTCGTCTGTTGTTTCTACGCCTTCTTGCTCGCTGAATTCTTCCTCGTTTACTGGTACTTGAACTCTTCTCAGACGTTCTTGGTTTTTGGTTTGTGTTCGATTTCATTAGAAAGGTTTTCGGATTGGATTCCAAATTTTGGGGTTCCAATTCTCTTCGTCTTCTTGATGAAATTTCATGAGCATAATTAGTATGATGATAGATTTGCTAATTGAATTTTGATGTACGGGATTTTTATTTCTCCATTGCATTGATCTGCCTTCTGCTTCTACAATTTGGAAGTGATGTTAGTTTAATTTCCAGTTATTTCTATGCGGCTGTTAGCATTTTAACTTTACACTTCTCATGTTTTTGCGTTACCTCGGTGCTGAAATTTGTTTGGATCTCTATTCGCTCTATGAAATTCAAATGGGATTGGCTTCGCTACCATCACTTGTATCAGAAATCTGATATGAATAGATTTGGTTATATAAGTAAACCGTCATCTGAGCTTAGTCCATCTATAAATGCGATTATCAGTAACTATATCATGAGCATTTTCCATGCTTTGACTTCAGATACCATTGATCGTGATGTTTCTGAGCCTGTTTCAGTAGTCTACGGCCGAAGATGTACTTCAGTTAAAAGGAGTTGCGATAATGCTTCAAATCCAAGCTTTCTTCTCCCATCTGTTGTTTCTACGCCCACGGGACTTCCAAAAATTTCCTCTGTTGGCGGTATTTAAACTACTGTCCGTTTTTATTGCTCTTAATTCTTGTGAAAGGCGGTTTTGTATTTGATTGTAAAATTCAGGGTTGGAATGTTTTTCGTTTGTTCTGGTGAGTTTCTGCGAGAATAATTTATGTGGGATCGCATTTGTTGGTTGAATCTTCACGTATTGGATGTTTGTAATAACCATTGCATTTATTTGCCTAATTGCCTCTTGCTTCTAAATATTAGAAAGATGAGTTTAGGTTAATTTTTTGTTATGATAGAGCCTTGTGATGCCTACAACTCTACTGCCAAATTTTTGGATAGTAGTTGGCTTTAGCTTTGCTACACTTACTTGTGTCAAATATCTTATATGAACTGATTTCCTTATACATAAAAAGCTTAATTCAAGATTAATACATGCTGCAACTGTGATAATCTCATCGTCAGTAATTATTAATTAGTTTCTTAACTATCTTAATCTGTGGGCATTTTTTATGCGTTGACTCCAGGTAATAGCGATCGCGGCTTATCTGAGCCTACTTCTGTAGTGTACAGGCGAAGGCATACTTCAGATAACAGAAAGAGTAAAGAGATGGCAGTAGCCATTCCTTTCAGTAAAAAGCCCATGGAGAGGATCTTTTACAATGGGTAAATATTCCTCCTTTTCACACAGTGACATGAAGCATTGCTCTGGCTGCTATATTGGAGTTTAACTCAACAATGGTTAAGACACATGAGGAAAACATATGTTTGAAATTCAGGGGTTAATGGAATTGAAATAACACGCTAAGTAAAAGGACAGGATTTCATCAACTTTCAAATCTGGAAAGTTCTGTTAAACATTCTGATGGAATTGTTTGCTATATAGATTGGCTACATCAGTCATGTTGGTCTTGGTTGAACATTGGAAAGTCCTTTTGTGTGTGTGTATTTGTACATGAAGTTTTCCTATAGGCATTTCTGATTCACAGTCTATCCCATCTTGTGTCACCTTTTTCTGGGTTTGCCCGTAGAATGTGTCATACCATTGAAATTCTTGTTTCCTTCATTCCTTTGTTGATATGTATGTTATAGTTGGATAGACACCTGAGTATCTGTAGTAACCTTTTAGTGAATCAAGTTTATTTGTTACTTTAGTTGTCTCTTTGTACAAACTACAAAGTTACTGTATACTTGTGATGCAAAACAGGGAGAAAAGTAACAACGTTGAAGGTGTGGGTTTTCCCAAGTCTTCTACAGTTCCTTGTAGAAAGGTATATATTGACTTTTTCTCGAGTCTTGTGGTTCTATGTAGAATTTTCAGCTCTTCTGAATCTGTCGATGTTAGTTTGGTTATTCAGCTTGTGGTTCATTTTCTTTTCATTGTCTATATGTTGAAATATTGTAACAAGCTTGTTCCATAGGTTGTGTATGTACTGATTAACATGATGATCTCTGCTTGTGTGGGTGGTGCTAATTTCTATGGAATAATTGATCTTTTGCTGTTCATGTTTATATTTAAGAGTAATAGGATAAACCTCTCTAAAGGCTTAGGAGATTACTCAAACTTACCTCTTTGTTCTAAAATTACACCAACCACCTTTACTTTCAAATTTACTTGACATAATTCCCTTATATATTGAGGATGTCTATGTAATTTATCTAAAGGATTGTTTGCCAAAATAAATGAATAAATAAATTAAAAGAGTCTATCTTTCTTCAATGACGGTATTTGAATTAGTTCAACAGTAATTACAGCGAAAATTGGTCAAATTTCATTTTGAGACAAATATTGTGATCGCCAAATATGCTCTTGTGTCATGTGTCATCACTCATTGATCTAGTAAAAGCTTCAAAGTAGGTGATGACTGAAGAATACAAGATATGACGGTATTTGAATTAGTTCAACAGTAATTACAGCGAAAATTGTTCAAATTTCATTTTGAGACAAATATTGTGATCGCCAAATATGCTCGTGTCATGTGTCATCACTCATTGGTCTAGTAAAAGCTTCAAAGTAGGTGATGACTGAAGAATACAAGATATGACGTTTTCAGGTGGTTGTGAGCTTGATAATGGCATATTTTGGCACTTCCTTCCGCCTACTTATCACATCACACCTTTGTAAAATCTTGCTTAGACGTCATGCATATACATTTACACATGCTGTGTATGGTTCTTATTTCTGAATGTGAGGTTGAATAATTTCTTAATGCATATTTGTTGGGTTTTCAGAAACATCGTGCAATGCTTTCTGAACAGAGTTTGTCCAAGAATGCCCTGCTGCAAGATTATATCGATAAACAGAAAGCTTACTTTAAAGAGGTTGATGAATATGAATTGCCAGTGGAGGAGGTTGAGTCTGTTGAAGAGCTAGATTAAGTGGAAGAGGTTTAATGTAAGTATACTTGACCAGCTTGAATCTTTTTTGTTTCAGTTGGTTGTATAGTTCTTACACCTGATTGTACAAGTATATATGATCAATTGGTGTAACTGCCACCTCTAACCAAATTATAAAAGGCAAATGTTATCTACATATAGAGGCATCGCTCAATGTCTGGCACGTATAAATATAAACAAATAGAAAAGAATAAAATATGTGAAAGAATGTGAGAGAGTGTACAGAATAATTGTGTGCATATATAATTGCTTGTATAAAAGTACTTGATAATCTTTGTAATATTCTAATCCTACGATGGAAGTTAAATTTCAATACTTACACGTTTCTCCTTAAAACTTCTTTTATTTTACTTACTAAAGTTCTGTTTGGAGTGTGGTAGTGCTTTTAATTCCCAAATTGGTACAGCGGGACTATCAATAGGCACAAGTTATTGTGACTTATCAAATCCAGTGGGTCTATCAAATAGTCACAAATTATTGTGACATATCAAATATAGTGGGTTCTACAATTCAATCACTTAATAAATTTAATAGTTATGATTTTTTGAAATGAATATTTAGTAAATATTCAGTTTGTAGCAATAGTAGAATCCTTAAAATTCACGTAGTTTGGTCTGTGAATGCGTTGCCTTGATATACTCCACTGATAAATTTCCAGAGACTTATTGGTCTGATGCAATGCAAAGGGATCTAAATTTTGTGGGTGTGTAGTTCTATTACAAATTATTAAATCTCGTCTACATGCCTCCCAGTCCGGCCTTTGCATGATGGGCATGTAAATTACCGCCTCTACTTATCACACGCTGTCGCAGGGATGATGAGCAGCATAACAAAGTCATGTATACACATGTAAAATCAGATAGTTTATTGACCATTAACTAGGTTGCTTGATAGCGGAAGGATCAAAATTATTAGACGCATCTCTGGAAAGGATGGGTAATTGAGTAGTATACACACACAGCAAGAAGTGTTGTCTAGTTTACTTTTCTGCAATTGATTCTGATCTGCCCTTTACTCCCTGTGAGAGGCTTGATGTTGCTCATTTTGACCATACCCTTGGCGAAGTCTTTAAAGAATTGAGCAGTGTCAGTAGCGTATGTCTTCACTAAGTTGTGTGTAGATTTGCCATTGAACAGCTCCTGGTCGGAATGGACAAGGCCCTTTTTGTTAACCAGATTCTTGAAATATAGATTGTCGAAATGGAATGGAGTTTGGAAGTCAAAGGGTCGGAGCACATTATCATTTCCCTTTCTGGGGCACTTCCTCTGCAGGGCCTTGGCAAACGAGGCATCAATGTTGGCGTCGTTATAGATGTGTGCTCGGAATACTACGCATCTAGCCAGGCCAATAGTGTGCGCACCTGTTCCCAAAGAGAGTATTGAGAGTGATCAATATGGAACAGATAGATAGAAGAAGCCTATTATTCTTTTTCATTTTTTCTCTCTGCTAATTTCATTTCTGAAACAATCTGGAAATGGTTTTGATAATGGACTTGTTTTCGCTGCTCTGAGAAATTGCATCTGAATGTTAATGAACAAATGAAAATAAAACAAACACGTCATCTAATATAGACTGTAGTGTAATACCTGAAAGAGCTACCAAGTCCTTCACGGAGAGTCCATGGTTAGCAAAATTCGAAACAAGACCGCTTAGGTTGAGAAAGGGTCCGGGAATGGCGTTATTGGCAGCACTTCTGCTTGCTGTGGTAGAATCTCTTCTTCCCAACCCCACTTCCCAGGAAGGGCCCCCTAGCTGCAAATTACAGTACCCCCATCACTAACCCATCAGAAAAACAAACAAGCCATTCAAAGGTCATACATGGATATTACTTTAACCACCGATTCTCGAGCAGCCAAAGCAAGAATATCAGCACAGGACACCACTTTAGGACATGCTTTCTCCACTTGGGCTTTAATGTCATCAATCACATTGAACCCTCTGGCTGAGTTAATGTTGGCTCCTGCAGTTTTCTCTCCTATAAAGCTGCCAGCGTCATCCAGCACTATCGATGCATCACAGCCCTGACCTTTGCATTGTGTTAGTCAAAAGCTAACAGTAATTAAGGATATTTGGGTTTAGCTCAAGTGGCATGGAGACTATTAAAGATTAATAATGCCAAAGATCGAAGTGAGTTCGAAGCCTTATATTAATTAAAAAACACTCACATTTACAATGCAGTCATGGAAATGCAATCGAAGTAAGGAAGCCCCTATGCGTGTTTCTTTTTTAATGGCTTTTATGACTCCTTGCTTCACTATTGGCAACAAGTTTGGGCACCTGCGAGAGTAGAAGTCTGCACGTAGCTCGTTTCCTGCCTCCGCTTCATAACCTGCAGTTACGGCAACTAGAACAAGCAAGAGCAACTGGTAATACGAAGCCATCTTAGCTTCCAATGTATACAAAGCTAATAATGGGTGCTTCTTTTATAATCACAACGTAGGACCAATTTGGTTAGTTAATTAACTAAATAAATGGCAATTCAATTGCTTTTACGGAAATCAAAAAAGATTTATTTAAGAAAGGATTTTGATAATTTTTATGTTTTAAAAAATTAATTTCTTAGTTACAATTGTCTATCAAAAAAATATTTTAAAACAATTTAAAAAAATTTATCTATTCAACCCAATGACAATAATGGTACGTTGATTCCTTATGTCTCCTTCCTCCTTTTGTAATTTTTGGCCATGCTAATCCTACATGTCCAAGTACATCATATATTATTTTCACCTACACTTTATCTTAGCCATAAGGTCGAGAAAGATATATATATTATTTTCACCGTTAGCTTGTCGCGTGTATAGATATGATTAAATCATTGAAATAAAGCAAAGTACAATTATTGCGTTATGGGCTATTGAAAGTGACAATTCTAGGCATTTTGTTCTTGTCCTAATGGAAGTGAGTGTTTACTGTTAGTCAATTGTAACTCATAATATTTTAATATCTTTCTTTTAAATTTCGTTACAGATTGTCTGTCTTTTATTTTTTTTAATTAATATATAACTCTTATATTTAAAAAAAAGAAAAGTGAGTGCCTATCTATAATTGCGAGGCTATTCCCCAGCATGCGTCGTCAGAGTAGGGTTTGGGGCTAAATGCTGTTTTGTGATAGGGATGGTCCCTCGAAATAGTCTGCGGAGAAACTTCAAAGCTTTGTTTTGGGTTACAGATCATATTCGATGAAGGATTGTTATTTTTATAAATAAAATTTTATATAATTAATTTATTATATTTATAAGTTAAGTTGTAAAATATAATCAATTAATACTTTTTTAAAAATTTTATTTGAGTTTAACTATTTTCCTTAAGTGAAGAAAACTGTTCGTATTCGAAGAACCTGGCCAGCGTGAGTAGAAGCAGGACCTGAAGAACGGTACGCACACGTTAAATTTTCCGCGGAGCAGCCCAAGCATGGGGTCCCTCAGGGCTCAGGCCTCGATGCCAAAAAGCTGTAGAGGATTAAGACATTTTGTTTTTTTGGGTAAGGCAAGGACATAGCTTCTCGTTTTTTTTTGGTGGACAAGACACGTTCAGCTGCTGTAGTGTTTTCCCCTTCATTTTCAAACACTTTTGAGTAAATCATTAAGCTGAGCGAACAACTTTTGGCTATGTTGGGACACTTGATTAAGGTTTTGCTTGGGATAACAAGGTACAACCGAAGAGAGGATGATTGATTGGTCAATTAAGAACAGAGAAAGGAGAAATTAAGAAAACTCAAATATGCAATACTTTGACCCAATGCGCCGGTGCCCCATATATAGCGAAGTTACTAGCTAAAACATGTTGAGATTTTATATTTAGGAAAAAATGAGCTCTTAAACATGATCAAAATATCTCTTAGGTACCTTTAATTCCAATTATCCACTGACTGGATATTTGATTTGTTTATTTCTTACATTTATAAAATATTAAATGTGGTGACATGTTGTATAATTAAAATTTTAAAATTAAATAAATTTAATGTACTAAATCTTTTTTAATTAAAATTTTATAATAATTTATTTTTAAAAATAACAAGACCGAATTAAAATAATTATTATATCTCGATATTTACTCATTTCAATACTTTTAATATTTTAAAGAGATTAATATTCACTTATCAAATGAAGAATAATTTGTCGGGAAGAAAAAATAGTTATTGCATAAACAAACATTAGTTAGCTAATCAATTTAATTATTGGAGACTAATATTTTATGTTCAAAAAATTTTGGGGTCCCATTAAACAATTTAAAATTTTAGAAATAAATAATTAATTTTTAAACATAATATTCAAGTAAATTAAAAAAAAATTTACTCCATTTTTTTCATTTAAAATCGGAGCTCTACACAATAAGTGCAAAAGAATTATGTGAGTGGCATGTTAGATATAAAACTATTATTTAACGTCCTCCTATCAACTTATCCTTTTGTAATGATTAGTTCTTGACATTGAATGTGTGCAAGTTTCAACTTATACAAAAAAATTGATGAATTTGGGGAACTTATAGATGATCTATCATTAAAATATTGAATTTAAATTACAATGATAAACACCTAACACAAAAAAGAGACAATTTGTTTAACAAACAAATTATAAGGAAAAATTTTGGGGATATAAAGAATAATGCCAAAAAATACATGAAGAACAAGGTGATTGCGTTGAAGTAGGTAAATGGATGAACACATGCAATACAGTGTGCTGAGTTGATGATAATTATCCCTCAATGGAGAGGAGATTTGGAGATAACTTGTACACGTGTCAATCTCTGATGTTCTTCCCCAGCTGAACTTTAGCAATTAAATACAAGCCCTTGATTCCTATCCTCTTGCTCTTATCAGCTGGCCTGTTTTTATTTAGCTTTTAGCTGTAAACAGATTCAAAATTCTACATACTGTCACGTACCAAAATAAATGGCGGGCCAGGCCATGTTGTGTCTTGTAGGGTCAAATGTTTTTATTATTTTTTTAAATTTTATATTATATATATATATATATTTTATATTATTACTCTCATTTAAAATTTTTAATTATCCTCACTATTAAAAGTGCTTGATTTATGTGGTCCATATGTCACAAAGTCAAACTAAAAGTAGAAACTTTCCTTTGGGTCGAACAATGAGGTAAAAACTTTTCTTAAACAATAGAATTAGCAACCCTTATCTCTCTCAAAACTATTTTTTCTTGTCATCACCCTTTCCTTCTCAATTCTTTTTTGATACCTGACTTCTTTCACACTTTCGGTTATTTCCTTCAATCTTTCTGGCCGACAGTCCACTCCTGAAACAATGGTTGCTTCGAAAAGATTGAGATCTGGTGTCGTTTTCTTCAATCTTTCTGCCCCACAGTCCACTCTTTTAACAATTATTGCTTCAAAAGGTTGAGACCTGGTGTCATAATTTCCTGCAAGGTTAGTTACTTTGTTTCTTCACCTGAACAATTCCTATACGTCTTTGTGCTTTTGCCTGAAATATAATTAAGTTGTCTTGTTTCGAAAGAAGCCGTGGGTTGGAGTGATTTGATTCGATGAGTATGCTTGAGAGCATGCACTAATTAATTAACCCAAAACATAAGCTTTTTTATGTGTGATAGAAATTATGTGCAATTAAATATTCAATGAGGTAAAAATTTATTGTAATTTTTTTTATAAACAATTACTTATTATTTATGACTTATAAATATAAGTTTTACATTAATATTTAATTATATTATATTTCTAATTTATTTATGCATATATAAAATATTACATATTTTTTGTGAAATAATATATTATATATTTATTATCATACTTGTCAGAATTTAGGAGTACGACACAATATAGGAGGCTCCACTTTCACCTAATCTTAAAAAGGGAAAAAGATAAAGAAGAGACACTCAAATTCAGATGGAGCCAGCTGCATGTAATTTTCATTATACATAAAATCATACTATAAATGTAATTAATAATTGTATTAGAATTTCTTTTCACTGTCAACTGTCGGTGACAAAAACGAAAAAAAAATAAAATTGTCGAGTGTTGCTGCTCCTAGTAATGCTGGACAGCGTAAGGACTTAGACTCATCAGTGGTTGGCCACGAAAGCCAGAAGCATGCCAACAAAATGGCTCATTCTTTTTGAGTGGGTCAACATAATATGGTCCTGAATCTTGCTGCATGCATGTGAACTACAACGTCTAATTGTGCGTGGGATTGGGGCGTCATTTTCGCACCATTAGCTTCATTTTCTTTTATGTTTGTGGTTTTGTACGTGCTGACAATGTTTTTGCGATGGTTGGCCTGTCATTATAAACACTTGAAATTAATAATCCACTAATGAGATTATACTATAGTAATTAATATAAGAGATATTATATAATACTAACAAGGTAATAGTCTAATAATTATTGTTTGCATCTTAAATTGAGAATTTGAAGTTAAGTATTTAAGTTCAAACTTTAAAATTATATTTATTGAAAGAAATTATTAATAATTAATTTCAAATATAAATTAATTTCATAATTAATAATAATATTGAGATATTATATGAAATACCATGTAATAAAATATCTATATCATGACAGAACGAGAACTTACTTGAGTTGGGCTGGTTGGCTCGGTTGCCACGATCAGGTAACTAATTTGACAAAGGAAAAGCTTTCAGAAAAAAAACTAAAATGTTATAAAATTTATTAATTTGTTAGATTTATAATTTAGTTTATAAAATTTAATAAATTTAATGATATAAATATTTTAACTAATTTGACAAAGCAAAAGCTTTCAGAAAAAAAAATAAATGTTATAAAATTTTAGAAAATTTATTAATTTGTTAGATTTATAATTTAGTTTGTAAAATTTAATAAATTTAATGATATAAATATTTTTAAATACATATTTGATAAATTTAATTCAAGGACTGTTTGACAAAGAAGCAAGAGTGGATTCTACATTAGGATAAACATTGCCGTATAATTTGTGGAAAAGTAAAAGGGCTAATTTTCTTGATTGTTGGCCGGGTGAGATCATTTAATAGAATTGTGGTTGAAATTTCAAATTAAGATTTTGAGTTGATATTAAATTTTTGTATGTGTTGTATTCTTCAGAAAATTGCAATTTAGTACACAAACAATCAAGAGTCAAGCAAGCTAATTGATGTGATATATATCCAATTTAAGTTTGTGACATAATTTTATTACCATGTTTACAAATAGTGCACTTATAAATCTCTACAACAAGATGGAGACATTTTAAATTGTGGTTATCTTATTAAAATCTAGGGTTATTCGGAAAAGAGAATTTTGAAAAGCAAAAGGGCTGTTTGATTACTATTTTTAAGAATTATTTTTTATTTTCAAAAATCAAAAACAAAAAAATTCGTTAGGCAGGACATGATTTAAGTCTTGATTTTTAAAACACAACGTAATATATTGTTTAAAAATAAGAAATAAGAACAGGCAAAACTGAGAGATTTTGTTCTCTTCTTTATCGTTTTCATGGTGGTACTGTAAATAAATACCATAATTCATTAATGGCATCAAAGTAAATAAAAGAAAAAACATGTAATTGCAAACAATCAAGCCCGAAGTGTGTGATGGTGGCAATCTGCTCAGTGAAGTTTAGAAGTTTTCTTGAAAAACAATAAAACAATCAACACATTTTAAGCAACTTTTTTTTTATTTTATTATTCTTAAAACTGTTTTAGAATATATTTCATTCAAACAAGCTTTATTATGTTCTTGTGTTAAAAAATTATTTCTCAAATTATTTTATGAACAAATAAGAACTCTTTCAAGCAAATCTAAAATGTCTGGACATGCAATTCTAAAGTGGAATGCAATAAGACTTCTCTGGGAAGTGGAGGTTCAAATTGTTGAAAACATATTCTGGGCATTTGATGATTGGGTTAGCCCAATTGAGCCGAAAAAGCACAACATAAAAGGAGTTTGGACCCAAGAAAAGAAGAGTTGAAGGCTACTCTAACCCAAAAGTTTCAGCCCACTTAGGCTTCTTTTATCCGAAAACATTACAGCGTTTGCTTATCTCGCTTAATACTTACCCTAGTCACAGGTTAATTTTAAAAGGGGTAAGGATAGTCCTACGTTGGGTGGGGGAGTTTACACTCTTCTTATGTTTAGAGTGAAAATTTTGTAGGAGATAAAAGTAATGGAGAGAAAATGTAAGAATGTGTATAGTAAGTATGTAAAAGTTTTATGTATGTTTAACATTAATCTCTTAAAAGAGAATGTTATATCATGCTAACCGTGGTACAAAGGTAAGTCTTCTCGCCATAATTAGTGACATTTGTTGGGAGTAATGATGACTATACATATTCGGTGAATATAATTAACACATAAAGTGATCTTGACATATCACCCTGTGTTAGTTGTGCACGAGATGTGTAATTGACATTACTTTATGTTGAATAGTAAATAGTAATATATATAATGTAATTGTTGTTATTCTGATAGAATTTTTTTATTTAAGAAAATTATATTTTCATTATCTTATTTTTATATAAAACTCACATAATGGGTGTGGACATTCAGATTTGTTATGTTTTATAAATTAGTTTATACAATTTAATAAATTTAATGTTAAATTTTGTAAAACAAAAATTAAAAGTAAAGTACAAAAATTATGGGACTTATTTCCTTATTTCTTTTCAATTAACAGTAAGGATTGTAGAATGTTAAAATTCCTTATTACCAAACTTGTAGAATTTCATAATTCTCACAATAAACTTAAATATACATATCAAGTATTGTAGAGGCCATTACAGATTACTTTCTTAAATTGATTTCTCTCTCTTTTCCTTTCTTGATGGGTACCTAATTTTCTTAATCCATGGATGATCATTTTCTAACTTTTCACTCAACGTAGTTTTTGGTAAGAGTAATCGCTTTATGGACAACGGAAGGACCACGTTAGGGTTAGATTTGCTAAATCTGGTACATCCATCAAGTAACTGATGTACGGTTAAGATTTATTCAGCTATTAAAATAATAACTTAAATTAAATATAGCATTAATTATCTTTAATTAAATAATATCAAAGATAAATATAATTATTTTATCTATTTATCAGGCCACCTTCCAACATTCTCCCACTTGACCTAATGGATAGATAATGTAATGTCTTAATAGCTTAAACATATTGCGTACATAAAAATAAATCTCATCAATGACTATCATCATACTCACCATAGTACAGTAAATTATCAAATGTGAGTCATGGCGATTGTACGTAGTTTTGCAACATACTTCCTTCCATATACCACAACATTTGTAACTCACCATACAAGGTCCATAAATAGCAATCACATTTCATCATGGTCCACTATAATGTGTACACTATCATAAGAAATAGGAAATTCATATTTAAGTCAGAAACAAATTAATTGAGCTCAAAGTGTCAACATCATTATAATAAATATCAATCATAAGGACAACCAAGACCCATTTTATGTACATGTTCTCTAAACAGTTTTGGTTGTAATCCTTTTGTCAAAAGATCTGCAATCATTTCACTAGTGCTAACATTTTCAATGGACACTCTTTGTTTCTTGACTTCTTCTTTAACGACAAAGAACTTTAACTCAATATGTTTCGTGCCATTAGAGTATTTGTCATTCTTAGAGAAGAATATTACTGCAACATTATCACAAAAAAATTTTAGCAGATTGGTAATGTTGTTGACAACCCCAAGTCCTGAAATAAAGTTCCGCAGCCATAATGCATGATTTGTTGCTTCATAGCAAGCCATAAATTTTGCTTCCATAATTGATAAAGCAACTATGGATTCTTTCATACTTTTCCATGATACTACTCCTTCTGCTAGTAGGAATAAGTAACCAAACGTGGACTTTCTACTATCTACACATCCAGCAAAGTCTGAATCTAAGTATCTAAGCACTTCCAAGTGATTTGCTATTTTATATGTGAGCATGTAGTCCTTTGTTCCTTGTAAGCACAACATAATTTTCTTAACAACTTTCCAATGATCCATTCTTGGATTAATCTGATACCTTCCTAGCATTTCAACAGCAAAACTGATATTTGGTTTGGTACAAGTTTGCACATACATTAAACTACCTACAACAGAAGCATATGGAATTGATTCCATTTGCTTTCTTTCTAAATCATTCTTTGGGCATTGTTTAAGATTGAATTTGTCCCTTTTTTGGATAGGAACAACCCTAGCTGAACATTTATCCATATCGAATTTTCCCAAGAATTCTTTCTGTATAGGATTTTTGAGACAAACCTAACAACCCTCGTATTCTATCACGAAATATTTCAATTCCAATTATATAGGATGCCTCACCCACATCCTTCATTTTGAAATTCTTTGAGAGAAAATCTTTTGTTTGACACAATATGCTCAAATCATTTGCAGCAAGCAAAATATCATCAACATATAGAACTAGAAAGATAAATTGCTCCCACTAACCTTTTGATATATACAATGATCAACCAAGTTTTCTTCAAACCCAAAAGATGTTATGGTGTCATTGAATTTAATATACCATTGTCTAGAAGCTTGTTTTAGTCCATATATTGACTTTTTAAGTTTACACAGTATTTGGTCTTTTCCATCAACCAAAAAAATGGTCCATGTAAACTTCCTCCTCAAGATTTCCATTAAAAAAAAGCTATTTTCACATCCATTTGGTGTAACTCTAAATCGTAATGAGCCACTAATGCTAAAATGATTCTTAATGAATCTTTCTTTAAGACTAGTGAAAAGGTTTCAATCAATGCCATTTTTTGAGTGTAGCCTTTGACAACAAATCTAGCTTTATATCGTTCAATATTACCATTCGAGTCATGTTTGGTCTTAAAGACCCATTTACACCCAATTTTCTTTGAACCTTCTAGCAATTCAACGAGATCCCAAACTTTGTTTTATTCCATAGACTTCATTTCTTCTTTCATAGATTTATCCACTTTTCACATTCAGTAGTTTCCATGGCTTGTGAAAATAAAACCGAATCTTTCTTGATTCCAAGATCAAAATCTGACTCTTGCAAATAAACCACATAGTCATCTGAAATATCTGATCTCCTTTATCTTTTAGATCTTCTTAAGGGTATTTCTTGTGGTTTAATTGTGTTAGATACTTGTGAGTTAGTTTCTTCTAGGAGTGTTTCATTATTCAATTATTGTTTAGTGTTATTTTCAGCCACTGGGACAATACTTGAAGTAGATGTTAATAAAAGAATATTTACAAGTAGAAGAAAGTTTACCCTGATTTCCTTTATCTCAACATCCTTTCTTTCATCACTCCTACTAACTTCACCATTCTACATAAATTTTGCATTTCCAGTTTCCACAATTCTTGTACTATGGTTTGGATATTAAAACCTGTACCCTTTAGATTTCTCTGGCAACTAATAAAGTAACCGCTAATTGTTCAAGCATCTAATTTCCTTCCATGTGGATTGTAAATTCATACTTCTGCTAGGCAGCCTCATATATGTAAATATTTTAAACTAGGCTTCCTACCAATCCAAAGCTCAAAAGGAGTCTTTGGAACTACCTTACTAGGAACCCTATTAAGCAAATACATGACAGTTTTTAATGCATGCATCCATAATAATTTGGGTAATGAGGAGTTACTCATCATACTCTTAACCATGTCTATTAAGGTTCTATTATGCCTTTCTGTTACGCCATTTTGTTAAGGTGTGCTTAGCATAGTATACTGTGCACATTGCTATGCCTTTCGAGAAATTTTGCAAATGGACTTGGACATTAACTCTTCATGTTTTCCATAGTATTTACCACCTTTATCAAATCTTACAATTTTCACTTTTCTGTCTAGTTGCCTTTCAACCTCATTTACATACACCTTAAGGGCATTCACTATTTGAGATTTTTCCTTAAGCAAATAAACATAACCATAATATGAAAAATTATCGATAAAGGTGATGAAGTACCTTTCTCCATCAAAAGATGGAACATTGAAGGGTCCACATACATCAGTGTATATAATTTCAAGAAGCTGTGTGCTTCTTGTGGCTCCTTTCTTGTTATGTTTGGTTTGCATTCTTAATGCAATCTACACATAAACCAAAATTAGAAAAATCTAGATTAGGAAGAATTTCACTTCTTACTAGTCTTTCTATTTTTTCTTTGCATATATGAGCCAAACATTTATGCCACAAGTAAGCAAAGTAATCATTTAGTTTATTACGTTTGATTCCAATATTACGATGCACTATAAGCAAAGATTCAGCAAAATCATTATCAAGTTTCAATTTCTATAAACCATCAGAAAGGATACCAGATCCAATACAAAAATTATCCTTAAATAAATTAAAACAACCATGTCCAAACTTAACATTAAATCCAGAAACATCTAATCTAGATGAGGAAACAAGGTTTCTAGCAACTGAAGGTACATAAAGAGTTCTTAATAGGTTCAAATTATGTCTAGTATCTAAGACCAAACGATAAGTCCCTATGCCTTCAATTGGTACCTTCATGTGATTCCCTATAGCTAAGAAACTTTCATTTGGATTTGTGGTTTGAATCGTAAAGAATCCCTGCATCATATTACACACATGAGTAGTAGCACCAGAATCGAGCCACTAGGTATTATGAGGAATTTTAGCTAGGTTTGATTCAAAACATACTAAAGCACTAGGCTCACCTTTCTTTTCAAACCAACCTTTGCATTTTTGGCAATCCTTTTGGAAATGACCAACTTTTCCACAAAAGTAACACTTGCTTGCCTTTTGTTCCTTCTTTTCAGCCTTAACAACATTAGTAGGTACTTTTCCTTTTTTGAACTTGTTGGCTTTTGGCTTAAGTCCTTTTCTAGCTCCTTGCCTTATGAGGTTGATTGAATGACTTCCTTACTTCTTTAACCTTGTTTCCTCCTAAACAAGCTTGCTGGCCAATTCATTAACATCCCACTTATCTTAATAGTGTTGTAGTCAATTTGAAATGGCGCATATTCAAGAGGAAGTGAGTTCAAAATGAACTATACAATAAATGAGTCATCCATATTCATCGCCAAGGTTTTTAATCTTACTGCAATGTTAGTCATCTCAACGATATGCTCTTGCATACCTCTTGACCTATCAAGCTTCATGGTTGTGAGTTCTGTCATTGAGCTACTAGCAAGTGACTTATCTACAGAGTAGAAGCATTCTTCCACAAACTGAAGGTATTCCTTTGCACTTTTTGTTTGTGGAATAGTTGACTTAATGTTGTTGGCAATAGTCATTCGCATAAACATAAGGCTTAGTTTATTAGAACATTCCCATGCTTTATGGTATGATTTTTCTTTCTCATTGCTTGAATCCGTAATAGCAGTAGGTTTATCTTCTAATAGTGCTAAGTCAAGATCCAACCCACCTAAGTGACACTTGGCTTGTTCGTACCATTCGGAAAAATTCACCCCATTAAACACAATAACAGACAAAGCTTACGAATAAAGTGAAACTGCTACAAAATAATACATAATTGCACAAAAATTTAGAACTTCATACAGATTTAGATAAACAAATAACAAAATCATAAAAGTATATTATAGCTCTCCTTTGGGTAGATCCTATAACATACTATCATAAATTAAATGCTAGAAATTTTATCTTAATTAGTAAATTAAAATTCTCAATCAAGCACATATGTTATCTTTGGATAAACAAAAACATGTGATTAAAGAAAATTAATTTACTACTTTTACATTCATTATTTGTAAAACAATTGATTTACCTTTGGGTAAATCTTAAAAGTTTGACAAATAGTGAACTCAATTAACAATAATAGGCACTTACTTAAATGAATATATATATATATATATATATATATTAATCACACAATGATTGTCTTTATTTGAAATTTATTATTCTTATGATTTGGACACTTTGGTGACAAACAAATCATCTTAAAAATACATTTCAAGTCACTTAATGATAATCCTTTAAAAATAATGATAAAATTTTTTTTTATTCAATTGATATTATTCTCAAGATAAGTCAGATGAACATACACAAACTAATAAGTGCGGTTGTGTATTATCAAAATTTACACTTATTTAAACATAATGAATCCTCCTATATATAAGCATACAACCTAGTAATTATATATTTAAGTTTGCATATATATATATATATATTTACACAAATCAATTAAATTGGAATTTTACTTTTAATGTTTGTATATCATCCATAGACATCAATTCGTGTGATATCAATTGAATATGATATATGTGTCTCATCCAAAGAAACTAA
Source organism: Dicorynia guianensis (assembly GCA_037013595.1). Classification (NCBI taxonomy): domain Eukaryota; kingdom Viridiplantae; phylum Streptophyta; class Magnoliopsida; order Fabales; family Fabaceae; genus Dicorynia; species Dicorynia guianensis. The sequence goes on along the minus strand of JASUAB010000002.1, from coordinate 11,943,606 downwards.
TTAATATTAAATACATATATATACAAACAGAAAGTCCAAACACGGGCAAAAGTTCTCACGTAGCATTCACTCAATGTGTTCTACTCCATATAAAGCATAAAAATGGAGAAAAAATAATGAAAAACGATATAAGCATATTATCAAACAGGTGGCAGCTAAGGAATGGCATTTTAAAGCAGAAAAATTGCATTCATTATCAAACAAAAATAGCAAGATCTAAACTAGCAAAGACATATTTCTGAATGTTCTTGAGCCCAAATCAATATACTTCAAATTTTTCATCGAAAATTTAGATCCTAGAACTTCAAACAAATATAGGAGTTGGAAATGGCTTCATATGCAAAAGCAAGTAAAGCAACAATTATGAAATTCCCAACCTGTCTTTGATACTAAATGTTAAAATTCCTTATTCCCAAATCTGTAGAATTTCATAATTCTCACAATAAACTTAAATATACATACCTAGTATTGTAGAGGCTATTACAAATCACTTTCTTAAATCGATTTCTCTCTCTTTCCTTTTCTTGGTTGGCACCCAATTTTCTTAATCGATGCATGACCCTTGTCTAACTTTTCACTTAACGTAGTTTTTCTAAGAGTAACTGCTTTATGGGTAGAGGAACGACTAATTTAATTAAGGTTAGATTTGCTTAAATCTGGTATGTCTATCAAGTAACTAGATATATGACTGAGATTTATTCAGTTATTAAAGCAATAACTTAAATTAAATATAGCCTTAATTATCTTTAATTAAATAATATCAAAGATAAATATAATTATTTTATCTATTTATCAGGCCATATTCCAACATAGAAATCATTACCAAAATTAAAATATTTATATAAATATGGTCCTTAATCATAATTCTTTTAAAATAAATCACTAATAACTCACAAAATATTTATGAACTATTAGATTTATTAAGTTTCAAAATTTAATATTTGAAACTCAATTATAAAATATAATAAATTTAATAATTAAAATTATCTTATGAAAAATTTTTATAAATTTTAAATTATAAGAATTAAAATTTCCAATCATTATATTTTGTAACATGCAAGTTCGCAATAATTTTCCTTGATTAGTGGTGCTGATTTACTATCCTCAAAAGTTCTTTAGATTTATGATTACATTTGCCATTTCTTGGTTGATATATGTTAGAAAATATGTGAAAATAAAAAGTTTACCTTTTAATATTATCCATTACTAAGTATGTAGTTGTCTATGGCCAGTCTCTTTACTATGTACTAAACTTAGTAAATTAGTTGATCCATATACATTACCCACTTCGTTTTGCTTCTCTAGTTAGTGACACTCTCCAATTAGTTGACCCATTTGACACCATTCCAATGGTCTCTACACTTCCTTATCGGTTACGTGTCTCATAATTACCAAGTCAAGTGGTTTACATGTCAGAGTTAATCAACGATTCCTATTTGTTGCCAAGCAAACATGTTAGGCTGTTGTCTACTTCGTCATCGTTATCTAACTCTTTGTTACCCATCTCTTGCAAGTTGCTGATGCCCCAAAATTGATGTCTCATGACTATAGATACTCAATTTTGTTCGGACTTTAAAAAATTAAGATAGACTCATGTATGATGTTTTTAAAAAATAATAATAATAATAAAACAAAGAAATTAAAAAAATTAATAAAGAAAAGAAAAAAGAAATAAAAAGAAGAAACTGCTGACGGCTTTGTCAATAATGCATCCATTATTGGTAAAAAGACAAGCTATCAAAATATGTCGGCCTAAAGGAGAAAAGAACAAGAGCAATGAAGTGGATGGGAGTTGGAAATCATTTAACCATTCTCGGCTTTTTCTCATCGGAGGGAAGCTGATGGGAGTCATGGAAGGTATTTTGGGCCAAATCATTGACTCACCTTGGATTTTTTTGGATGGAAGGAAGAGGAATGCAATGAATCTTAAAGAGAGAATGGATTCAGAGCTATAAAAAGAGTTGGAGGGGAACCCCAAAAAGAAAAAAGGGAACTCAGAGAGCAAACACACCCGAAAAAAAGGAGAGAAAGATCTTTTCTCGTTTGGCTCAGCCAAGTTCTCACAACTGAGAGTCAGTAACTCACGTACGTAAAGCTTAAGTGATCCGAATCAAGTGCAGAAAAGAAGGATTGCAGCCATAGAAGAGTAGCCAGAAGAGTGCCGAAACAGAGAGCTCGTCATTTCGGTAATGCACATTCTTTGTTTCCTTTAGTCCAGTCTCATTAATCTCCTGTTGGTGTGTATAATTATTAGAAACGGTCCTACTATATTGCCATGAGTATGGATGAATTTTGGTTAAAGCATTAAAATGCTGTTTGTGCGATGAGCGACACAACTGTAATAGAGAAGAACGCTGCTCCTTTCTCTCTCGTCACCACAGTGTTGCAATCTTTGTCCATACGGTGGCGGCATAGGCCACCATTTTTGGGTCATCCGCCATGGCATTTGGTTAAAGCTGGAGTTACAATAGAGAGGCATTTGGGTACCTCTTTCAAGTCGTCATGGTACCGCCATGGAGCAACGCGACTAGTAGAGTGGTGGTTGTGTGAACCGCCACTCTTGGGATGCATGCGGTGGCAAGAGCCACCGCTGGTTAAGTGGCACCAAGTGCCGTAACCATGCACTGAAAGAATTCTCGAAACTACACCTACGGGTGCAGTTTCTAAAGAGAAGGGTGCACCGCATCCCTCATGGGGTGTGGTGCACCCAATAATCACCCATTTCAAAATAAATCAAAAATAAAAAATGTGTTAGAAAAATAAAATGAAATGTGCAGTTGAAATAAGCATTTTTTAAGAAAATTTTTTGTATCAGTTTGAAAAATTTTTGATAAAAAATGTAAATTTAACTGTATTATTTCAGTCTTTTTATCTTGTTTCAAAAAAATATAAAAAAATTAATTTTGTAGAAAATTATTTCAATTGCACCATTTAATCTAACATAACCAGTACTATTTTTTAAAAATATTGAGAACCTAAAGAAGGTTTTAAAGAATTTAGCAGTGTCTATTTTTAATATATTATAAGTTGGCTTAAAAAAAGAAAAGAAAAGAAAAGATATACTAAGATGGCGGGAAAGCATGTTACGGTTTGGGCTTTTTGCCCAATAAGCCCAAACCGAAATTGTAGCTCACCTTAAAACGAAAACAAAAACAATAAAGGAACAAAGAGGTGACTTTGGAATTGTAAGGAGGGTCACGGTTTGGGCTTGTCAAAACGTGACCCCCCTTTTGTATTGGCCCACAATTGCCTTTCTTTCTAAAGGGTTGCATCAGGGGTTCCTACATAAGTTAACCAAATTTGGGAAGTACTAAAATAACAATATTTGTATCTTTTTACTAAGAAACATCCTTTTTAGCAAGAAAAATGTTGGAAAATGATAAAAAATATTTTGAGACCTATGAATCTTCCCAAAGTTCAAGAAAGGGGATTAACCCAAAATTCTGAATCCTTGATCATTCTTGACGACGATCGTTAGTACAGTTGGCGAAAGTAGCTGTAGTTGATTGTCTCGAGAGAGTTACGTAAGGAATTATATTGAAGAAGTTGACATAATTTGCTTAACGTGATCAAGATCTTCATTTTGAAGTCCATTACCCTTCTTTGAAAGTCCAGCCTAGTTTTCAGAATCATATTCCTTCAAGAACCATAATGCAGACGGTTGACGAAAGTGGCCGCTGCTGACCTTTTTTCCAAAATAATATGTTATGGATTAAGTTAAAGAAATTGACAAAATCCTTATGATGTAGCCAAGCCTCATTCCTCCTAAAAATCCCTCAAGAATTAGAAACAAAAAATAATTTTGTTTTAGGCAAAATCAAAGCACAAGTTTGAAATTAAAAGCAACAAAATCTAATGTGGTACCGAAAGGGCGTTGTAGGAGTGCTAATACCTTTCTTACACATAATCAACCTCCAAACCTGATTTCTGTGACGTAGACCTAAATCTTGGTGTCTGATCTCATATTTTAAAAAATAGATTGGTGGTGACTTCAAAAGTTTTTTTATAACTTTCTTCAAAGTCCCATTTTCCCATAATCATTTGCCATATCATTCCTCTTCTCGGTCGCTACAATCCCACATTGCGATGTCGACAATGACGACCCATAATTGATAGTTAGCTATATGAATCGAATACTATGTCTCCTTTTAACACAATTCTTGTAGATAGTGATTTAACAACCAATTGAGTTTACTGGCAAACCAGCACACGCATCCAATATCGTTGGCACCAAACCAAAAGGAAAACACAAAAAGCTAGCCATATGTGATTTGAGCATTTGACACTGATCAATTTAGATTACTACGTATAGAATGCTAGCTATGGCTACTTAAATTGGACAAAAGTAGAGGAAACAATGTGTCCATTGTCCAATTATCAAATTTCGAAAGTGGGATCATGTTTCACCCCACGAAATGATCTACTGGCTAGGCTGTATGTGATTTGGAATCCCTCTTTTGGTCGCTTCCGATTGTGAAAGAGATCCTGTCTTGTCACCCCAGATGTAAACTCACTGTTATGGAATACTTACAAGTCATTGAACTTATGCTCTCCCTCCCGCCTATACGGAACCAAAATTTGAGAGAGAGAGAGAGAGAGAGAGAGAGCTAAATTGCTAAATGGGCTTTCCGCCAATCTAGATGGTGGGGCTTGAAGGGATGGATGTCAAAAGTGAATTTGTCTCGTGCTTCTATATCAGACACGGAAGTAGATGCTTTTTAGTCACCTTCTGCGTGTCCAATGCTAAGAGGGCATACATACTTTTATGTTAAGGACCAGGGGTGCGATCCTGCGGTTTGTGCCAGGGGAGGGTTTATGTTGATGAGGTGTTTTCCCTCAATGCTGTGCAGCTGCTTATATGTAGTAGGTTTCACCAAAATCTTTACCCCTTTATGACATAGTATAATGCAATATTCTGCTCTTCACAACTTTTTCCACCATATATGGAGTGAATTAAACTTGAAAGATAAAGAAAAGGGTACTTAAATTTGACATGAAATAATTTTACATTTTTTTGTAGGCCATTAGAACTCTGAGAATGATCTCATGAGCTGTAAAAGAAAAATGCATGTTCTATATAAAAAGTGGGTATGTGAATAGATTAATACTGGATGCACACAAGGAAATTATTGTATTAGACTAAACAGTGAACACACTTACCATATTTATATAGTACTTATGTAGTATGATCATACGTGAAAATCATTATACTGTGAGTATCATTCTTCGATAGTATAATCATATAGGCAGATTCCTGTTACCGCGTTGGTTTCCGCTGAAAACCACACATACAGGATATACACTTCAATTACTGATCAAAGGACATTGACTTTGAGTGACGATGTTTGATGACAACGCAACTATATAGTGGGTAGCCAATTAAATGTGCATGTGTGTACAACTGACAATCATGCAAGTCCTACGATAATACTTGTATAAATTTTTATGTGATCATAACTATACTAAACGGGTTTCAATTTCCCTTGAAAAGAGTGACCATTCGAGAGAAAAGGAAAGAGCATAACTTTTACAGAGTTATATACAACAATAAGAGAGAAAAATTAGTTATAGAAGATGAAGAAAAGGCCAATTATATTAGTAACTGTATAGCATTGACCTTAACAGATTCTTTGGTATTGAATACCGGAGAAAAGATCAGGTTACCCCACCAAAGCTCTTACACTTTTGGACCCTTTATCTATGCAGCTTGCAGCCTGCAGCCAGTAACATAGATGTGGTTCAGTGCCTTTGTGAAGCATTATTGAATGACAAGTATTATGTATTGTTTATGCAACTTGTACAAGCAGTCATCGTGACTATTTCTGAGCTGAAAATGATGGTATAACTCAATCCCAACTAGGAACAAAAATTAGATATAGATCGTTCTTTGGAATTATTATTACATGCAACTTCGCTTGGCAATAAGCCTCTTTATTGGCAACACGGAGATCTTTTGGTACCAACTTGGTGCTTTTTGGATGAATCTTTGGTTCCAAGTTCCAACTTGTTGCTTTTTGTGCTATGGCATGGTAGAAATTCTTTGCATAAAAGCTAGGAAAACGCTGCTCTCACAAAATGAGAGGACTAAATCCTTACAAAGTTCAATCTAAGACCTTTAAAGTTTTAATTCTTCAAAATTAGTCTATAAAGCACACTAAATTTAATAACCTAATTTTTTAAGTGAATATTTAATAAAATTTAAATTTATAAAAAATTAGAAGGGAATTAAAAAGAATATTCTAACCATTTTGTAATAAATGATCATTATTTTTATAAATAAAATTTTTTAAAAAATTCTCATTTAAATTTAAATTAATAAATTTATTAAATCTCAACTATGTGATACATTAAATCTGATGACAATTTCTATCACATTAATTGCACTAATTAGGTTTTATACCTGGAACAATCAGCCCTTTACTCACATATGCCTGTAATCTAATTAGTGTTTGTTTATATCGCTAATTAAAAATGGAACTTATTAAATATAAATAGAACAAAAAGGAGACGTGTCGGTGATAATACTAACTTGATGATGATAAGGAAGTGATAGTGCGGTAGGTGCAAGTAGATGCATTGCGTTGTGCTTAGCCTTGTAACCAGTGGAAGGTTCAAAAGGTGTCATCGCAAGCCACACACTCAAAGTCAACACTCAAGACAATAGCATCTATGCTTCATTGCAGACTTCCTTTCTTCTTCCTTTATGTTTCTTTTGTGGAAGAGAAAGGTATGAATAGGAACCTCAGGGACATGCAGACCTCCAAGCGACCCCATATTTGATCACCAATCACATAAACAGCCACATAATTAGTTGGAGCACGGCAAGATTTATACTTTAAAAAATATAAAGGAGAATGGATATTTAGTGGCTAATATCTACTATTCACTAATTCTTTTGAATTTTTTTTGAGTATTTTTTACTTGACAAGTGAAGACTAATCTTCTTAATATATAGTGAGATGCCTAAGTTAAGATATGTTTAAAACGAATCTTTTTCATATATAAAATATAAATTAAATTCAAAATAATTTACTAAAAGTACTCGAGATTTTTTTACTCACTATTCACTAAATCCAAATATGAAACAAAAATACCACAATAAATATTTGTTGCTTTTGCTTAAAACACAACATTATTTCAAAAAATTTTGTATATTAACACTTCTTCACTAAATTATCACAAATTTAAAGTAAATCTATTAAATTTATTATATAAGTTTAATAGTTAGCAAGATTGATTAATAAAATATTATAAAATTCTCACTCAATCATTGAATTTATTATTTTTATAGATAGATCTAACAAATTTAATAGTTATCATATTCTAAGTCACAATTTAGTATATATAACGGTTACCACCACCGCTTTCCTCAGCACTGGTCTCTCTCGTTCACTGCTTTCTTCTTCGACATATAACACTTGCATGCTTGCTTCCTTTCCCATCCCATCTCCCTTTTCTTTCCTTAAATATCTCTAATGGAACCCAAAGCAGATTACACCCAAGATTGTACCGTTGACTTCCGAGGCCGTCCTGCACTGGCATCTACAACAGGCAAATGGAAGGCTTGCGCTTTCCTTGTTGGTGAGCATATCCCCCTTTTAAGTATATTCCATAACTGCAGCTTCAGAGCTCCAAGTTCATTATTTTCTAAGTTCAAAAATTCTGTTCTCCAGTAGTGAAAGATTATGTAAAATGTTTAACTACCTTCGACAATTTACTAACGAGGATTTTAGTGGACTACATTTGAGAAATGTTTACTAACTCCTTATCGAATTTTATTGGTATGATTAGGCTATGAAGCATTTGAAAGAATGGCTTTCTATGCAGTTGCTTCCAACTGAGTCAATTACCTCGCTACCCAACTTCATGAAGACACTGTTGCATTAGTGAGGAATGTGAATAACTGGTCAGGATCTGTGTGGATAACGCCGATTCTGGGCGCTTATATCGCAGATTCTTACTTGGGTCGCTTCTGGACTTTCACTCTGTCATCTCTAGTTTATGTTTTGGTAAGCTAATTGAATAGTTATAAGATCTTGCCACTGATAATTACCTCTTAGCTATAGTAACAAAGGTCGAAGTAATTATTAGAAGTAAGGAACTCCCCTATTGGTAACCATGAATACTTTATTGGAATCATCTGTCAAATTGCATACAACCTTTCTATTCTCACATGTTTATATGTATTCTTATACAATTTTTATTTAACAGTATTCAGATAATTAGACTAGACACAACTCAAAAGAATGGTGTTAGCATTTTGTGCAACAGTACGATGGGTTTAACTTTTCTGAATTGCATATACCATTTATATATCATATTATATCTTCCAAGCAGAGGATACCACCTATTTGGATAATATTTCATGTTACCTACCCCAAGGTTTTGCCAAAGGCCAAACAACTTCATTATTTGCAGTTGAACCCGAGGGACATTACACTGCTGTATATTATGATGTGTAAGCTGCCATTGTCAAGACAATTTACTTATGATTCTTACAGGCCCATCATGAAGTTGTAGTCAAACCTCAACCTTGAATTGATAGAAATGGATTTAATTGAATTTAAGGGGAATATATTCATAAAAATTGGTAGATAATTATATATATTACAAGGGTTAATTAATAATTAACCATCCATTTTGGCCTTGGTTTTGTGGTCGATGGTGATGTAACAATTGTCTGCTCAAGGAGAGATTTCATGTTGCCGATTCAAACATTAAACGCCAAAAGATGGCTACTATATTAGAATTGTTTTTTATAAGGATACTTTGTTTTTTCTTTGAGAAAGATAGAGGATCTTCTTTTTATAAAAGACTTTAAAAAATATTAAAGTATTATTAAAAAAATAACCTAATTTAAAGTGAGAAAAAAAATTTCTATCTTTCAGATTAAAATTTCTTTTAAAGAAGAATAATGTAAAAGTTAGCACACATACAATTGGGGGGCTTTGTGGGTTTCACACAACAAATCATATAAAAATGCCAACCCGAATAATCAACAGTCCTAGCTGATACGCCCATTTAAGATCATGATTGTACCAACTATGTACACTTCTTCGTCTAATGGCATGCTTGGCAGGAAACTAAATTATAGGAGCCACAAATAGATATGTCAAGAGGGTTGAACCTCTGAGGTTGATCACTTAAGAGTTGAAATATATTTATATTTTTTATTTGTTAAAATGGCAGATTAAAAAATATTTTTTTGATTTATATATTAAAATAGATTAACATATTTTATTATAAAAATATATTGATTTGGGTTGACCGAATTTCGCCGCCGGAAAGATGGGATAGATTTGCATTATTCTGACGCATCAAAATGACGGCTTGCCTTGTCCCCACCCCATTAATAGCGACAAAATCCATTGCCATGGCAGTACCCAACGAGTAAGATTAAACTATTTTATTTTCACTTCTTTGTCTGGGATTGGGCCCAAGCCCATCTCAGCCCACGATTAGTTCCAAGTGTATAAGTGCTAACATTATTTTAACTTCTTTTTTTTTCTATTCCCCGATCCTTTCATGACCAAAAGCATTTTGATAGTGCCCTTAAAATGACATTACTCTAGCCATTATAACAAAGTACTTTTATCTCATTGCTTTCCTTTCTGAAGTTTCCATTTTACAGAGGATTATGCAATTCATGCCACAGGAACTTTTCCAAGTTTCAAAAGATAAACACCCAAATTTTATCTACATTAGAAATAGAATGTCTTCCCTTACAACAAGGAATTACATAGAAATAGCTTCTATTCTGACACAACATAACATACGGTTTTAATTTGTTGCTTGGCTAGAGCAATACGTTGAGGATATACAAGAGAATCGTCTTCTCATCTTAATGGATTAGGACCTATAAACAGTACAAAAGCCTTCTTTAATTAGAAAGGACCAAGGAGCTCCCACTCAACGACCTGCTTGCCTACATTGGAGGTAGCACTCTCTGCCTGTGATTTTGGCTCACTCGCACGATTCTCGTAGTAGTGATAAGCCGCCGCATGGGATAGCACCACCAGCGTTAACGCCTGCGCATGCATCCTGGCATGGATAAGCCTCAGACTTGGCTTCATTGGAGACCTTGTGCGTGAATAAGCCACAAGTGATGCTCCAATTCCCGAGGCCCAGAGTGCCCCTGCCATCAATATTCCAAACACCCATTTCGTTAGAAGTTGATCATCAGCTGTCAAACTTGATTTATGACACTTTGACAGAGAACTAACAAGGTTGATGATTGCAACTTACCAATGCTGGTGAGCTTGTGCTCTGCAACCCAGCTCTGAATTGCCTCCATGTTTGCTTGATTATTGGATCTCCTGCTTCAAAAAAGTAGTGAGTGAAGTTGAGGAGTGTGATGAAGTGGGAGGCAAGGGAAAGGGTGGGCATTTACAGAAGACTATAAGAGTGGAAGGGTTTGAGATGTTTTTCGCTTTTTCGGCTTGGATGGCCCCTGGGTTTACCTAGGGGGTTCTCTGTTTTCTTGAGACATTGAAAAGGGGTTAAACTTGAGGCTTCACTTGCGCTGGTTTTGCTGTGTGCAGTCTGATTATGACAACCGCTTGCTTGCTTAGTTGTTTTACTTTACTGACATGTAAGCAGATGCGGCGAGCCAATGTATTTTTACTACTATTGTTTTACTCTGCCAATGGATTTTTTTCTGTGTTTGGAAAGAATTTATATGAAATCAGTTATTCATGAATTATATATATTAAAAACATAAAATATAAGTCTTTATTTAACCAAGAGAGATCTTTTCAAATTTGATGTGCAATGCACCAATCAATTATTTTTTGTTGGACAACAAAATTATAGCTAATATTGTTGCCTATTATATATATATATATAATTTTATGAGTATATTTAAATGAATTTAATCAAATAAAATTAGGTGACATATAAAAGTGTGCAAATAATATGATTGAAAAAATAAACATAATAATTTAAAAGCTTTGTTTATACAAAACTCATGAAATTTGGAAATTTGCACGTGCGCGATAAACAAATGTGCAGGTGAAGATGAAAAAGGAAGTTGTGATACCACCGACTTGCCAGAACTGTTGCATTCCCACGATCAGTTAAATTGTTTATTGCATTGGGCACCAAACCTTCTCTCTGATATCAGAACTGTAGCATTCGCCTATATATTTAACTTCGACACCATACCCTTAATTTCTGGAATGGACCTCACACCTTCTCTCTGATATCACCAACACCCGCTCTCACTCTCGAGCATCTTCGCAATCGTCTTCGTCCACGGCCTCTGTCGTCAAGTCCTCCAAAGCCAACCCGTCTTCTGCATCCAAGAAATCTGTCTCCAAATGCAAGCATACTTCCACCACTCCATTCTCCAACGTTCCCGACAATGCTTCAAACCCTACCCCTCTCCCTTCATCTATTGTTTCTACGCCTTTCCGCTCTCTGAATTCTTCCTCGTTTACTGGTACTTGTACTCTTCTCAGACGTTCTTGGTTTTTTGTTTGTGTTTAATTTCATTAGAAAGGTTTTCGGATTGGATTCCAAAATTTGGGGTTACAATTCTCTTCGTCTTCTTGATGAAATTTCAGGAGCATAATTAGTATGATGATAGATTTGCTAATTGAATTTTGATGTACGCGATGTTGACTTCTCCATTGCATTGATCTGCCTTCTGCTTCTACAATTTGGAAGTGGTGTTAGTTTAATTTCCAGTTATTTCTATGCGGCTGTTAGCATTTTAACTTTACACTACTCATGTTTTTGCGTTGCCTTGGTGCTGAAATTTGTTTGGGTCTCTCTTTGCTCTATGAAATTCAAAGGGGATTGGCTTCGGTACCATCACTTGTATCAGAAATCTGATATGAATAAATTTGGTTATATAAGTAAACCCTCATCCGAGCTTAGTCCGTCTATAAATGCGATTATCATTAACTATATCACTGAGCATTTTCCATGCTTTGACTTCAGGTACCATTGATTCTGATGTTTCTGAGCCTGTTTCAGTAGTCTACGGCCGAAGACGTACTTCAGTTAAAAGGAATTGCGATCATGCTTCAAATCCAAGCTTTCTTCTCCCATCTGTTGCTTCTCCGCCCACGGGACTTCCAAAACTTTCCTCTGTTGGCGGTATTTAAACTACTCTCCGTTTTTACTGCTCTTAATTCTTGTGAAAGGCGGTTTTGTATTTGATTGTAAAATTCAGGGTTGGAATGTTCTTCGTTTGTTCTGGTGAGTTTCTGCGAGAATAATTTATGTGGGATCGCATTTGTTGGTTGAATCTTCATGTACTGGATGTTGTTATAACCATTGCATTTATTTTTGCCTCTTGCTTCTAAATATTAGAAAGATGATTTTAGGTTAATTATTTGTTATGATATAGCCTTGTGATGCCTACAATTCTAATGCCAAATTTTTGGATAGTTGGCTTTAGCTTTGCTACACTTACTTGTGACAAATATCTTATATGAACTGATTTCATTATACATAAAAAGCTTAATTCAACATTAATACACGCTGCAACTGTGATAATCTCATCATCAGTAATTATTAATTAGTTTCTTAACTATCTTAATCTGCGGGCATTTTTTATGCGTTGACTCCAGGTAATAGTGATCGCGGTTTATCTGAGCCTACTTCTGTAGTGTGCAGGCGAAGGCATACTTCAGATAAAAGAAAAAGTAAAGGGATGGCAGTAGCCATTCCTTTCAGGAAAAAACCCATGGAGAGGATCTTTTACAATGGGTAAATATTCCTCCTTTTCGCATAGTGACATGAAGCATTGCTCTGGCTGCTATATTGGAGTTTAACTCAACAATGGTTAAGAGACATGAGGAAAACATATGTTTGAAATTCAGGGGGTTAATGGAATTGAAATAACACGCTAAGTAAAAGGACAGGATTTCAACAACTTTCAAATCTGGAAAGTTCTGTTAAACATTCTGATGGAATTGTTTGCTATATAGATTGGCTACATCAGTCATGTTGGTCTTGGTTGAACATTGGAAAGCCCTTTTGTGTGTGTGTAATTGTACATGAAGTTTTCCTATAGGCATTTCTGATTTACAGTCTATCCCATCTTGTGTCTCCTTTTTCCGGGTTTGCCCGTAGAATGTGTTATACCATTGAAATTCTTGTTTCCTTCATTCCTTTGTTGATATGTATGTTATAGTTGGATAGACACCTGAGTATCTGTAGTAACCTTTTTGTGAATCAAGTTTATTTGTCACTTTAGTTGTCTCTTTGTACAAACTATAAAGTTACTGTATACTTGTCATGCAAAACAGGGAGAAAAGTAACAACGTTGAAGGTGTGGGTTTTCCCAAGTCTTCTAGAGTTCCTTGTAGAAAGGTATATATTGACTTTGATTTTCTCGAGTCTTGTGGTTCTATGTAGAACTTTCAACTCTTCTGAATCTGTCGATGTTAGTTTGGTTATTCAGCTTGTGGTTCATCTCCTTTTCATTGTCTATATGTTGAAATATTGTAACAAGCTTGTTCCATAGGTTGTGCATGTACTGATTAACATGATGATCTCTGCTTGTGTGGGTTGTGCTAATTTCTATGGAATAATTGATCTTTTGCTGGTCATGTTTATATATAAGAGTAATAGAATAAACCTCTCTAAAGGCTTAGGAGATTACTCAAACTTACCTCTATTCTAAAATTACACCGACCACCTTTACTTTCAAATTTACTACATAATTCCCTTACATATTGAGGATATCTATGCAATTTATCTAAAGGATTGTTTACCAAAATAAATGAATAAATAAATTAAAAGAGTCTATCTTTCTTCATTGACGGTATTTGAATTAGTTCAACAGTAATTACGGCGAAAATTGGTCAAATTTCATTTTGGGATAAATATGATCGTCAAATATGCAGAATTTCTTGCGTCATCACTCATCGGTCTAGTAAAAGCTTCAGAGTAGGGGATGACTGAAGAATACAAGATATGACATTTTCAGGTGGTTGTGAGCTTGATAATGGCATATTTTGGCACTTCTTTTCCGCCTACTTATCACATCACACCTTTGTAAAATCTTGCTTAGAAGTCATGCATGTACATTTACACATGCTATGTATGGTTCTTATTTCTGAATGTTAGGTTGAATCATTTCTTAATGCATATTTGTTGGGTTTTCAGAAGCATCGTGCAATGCTTTCTGAACAGAGTTTGTCCAAGAATGCCCTGCTTCAAGATTATATCGTTAAACAGAAAGCTTACTTTAAAGAGGTTGATGAATATGAATTGCCAGTGGAGGAGGTTGAGTCTGTTGAAGAGCTAGATTAAGTGGAAGAGGTTTAATATAAGTATACTTGGCCAGCTTAAATCCTTTTTGTTTTGGTTGGTTGTATAGTTCTTACACCTGATTGTATAGGTATATATGACCAACCGGTGTAATTGCCACCTCTAATCAAATTATAAAAGGGAAATTTTATCTATATGTAGAGGCATCCCTCAATGTCTGCACATATAAATATAAATAAATAGAAGAGAGTAAAAGATGTGAAAGAATGTGAGAGAGTGTACAGAATAATTGTGTATATATATAATTGCTTGTATAAAAGTTCTTGATAATCTTTGTAATATTCTAATCCTACATTGGAAGTTAAATTTCAATACTCACACGTTTCTCCTTAAAACTTGTTTTATTTTACTTACCAAAGATCTGTTTGGAGTGTGGCAGTGCTTTTAAAATTCCCAAAATGGTACAGCGGGACTATCAATAGCCACAAATTATTGTGACTTATCAAATACAGTGGGCCTATCAACTAGTCACAAATTATTGTGACATATCAGCTATAGTGGGTTTTACAATTCAATCACTTAATAAATTTAATAGTTATGATTTTTTGAAATGAATATTTAGTAGATATTCAGTTCGTAGGAATAGTAGAATCCTTGAAATTCATGTAGTTTGGTTTGTGAATGCGTTGCCTGATATTTTCCGCTGATAAATTTCCAGACTTACTGGTCTGATGCAATGCAAAGAGATCTAAATTTTGTCGGTGTGTAGTTCTATTACAAATTATTAAATCTCGTCTACATGCCTCCCAGTCCGGCCTTTGCATGATGGGCATGTAAATTACCGCCTCTACTTATCACACTCTGTAGCAGGGATGAATGAGCAGCATAACAAAGTCATGTATATACATATAAAATCAGGTAGTTTATTGACCATTAACCAGGTTGCTTGATAGCGGAAGGATCAAATTATTAGACGCATCTTGGGAAAGGATGGGTAATTGAATAGTATACACACACAGCATGAAGCGTTGTTTAGTTAACTTTTCTGCAATTGATTCTGATCTGCCCTTCACTCCCTGTGAGAGGCTTGATGTTGCTCATTTTGACCATACCCTTGGCGAAGTCTTCAAAGAATTGAGCAGTGTCAGTAGCGTATGTCTTCACCAAGTTGTCTGTAGATTTGCCATTGAACAGCTCCTGGTCGGAATGGAGAAGACCCTGTTTGTTAACAAGATTCTTGAAGTATAGATTGTCGAAATGGAATGGAGTTTGGAAGTCAAGGGGTTGGAGCGCATTATCATTTCCCTCTTGGGGGCACTGCATCTGCAGGACCGTGGCAAACGAGGCATCAATGTTGGAGTCGTTATAGATGTGTGCTCGGAATTGTACGCATCTAGCCAGGCCAATAGTATGCGCACCTGTTTCCAAAGAGAGTATTAGTGAAACATTGCTTGGTCTTTCTTGGCAAGAAAGGGCGTAAGAGTGATCAATTTGGAACAGATAGATAGAGGAAGCCTATTATTCCCTTTTTTTTTTTGTTCTCTCTGCTAATTTCATTTCTGAAACAATCTGGAAATGGCTTTGATAATGGACTTGTTTTCGCTGCTTTGAGAAATTACATCTCAATGTTAATGAACAAATGAAAAGAAAACAATCACGTCATCTAATATAGACTGTAGTGTAATACCTGAGAGAGCTACCAAATCGTTCACCGAGAGTCCATGGTTAGCAAAATTCGAAACAAGACCGCTTAGGTTGAGAAAGGGTCCGGGAATGGAGTTATTGGCAGCACTTCTGCTTGCTGTGGTAGAATCCCTTCTTCCCAACCCTACTTCCCAGGAAGGGCCCCCTAGCTGCAAATTCCAAGTACCCCATCATTAACCCAGGAGAAAAACATACAAGCCATTCAAAGGCCATAAATGAATATTACTTTAACCACCGAATCTCGAGCAGCCAAAGCAAGAATATCAGCACAGGACACCACTTCAGGACATGCTTTCTCCACTTGGGCTTTAATGTCATCAATCACATTGAACCCTCTGACCGAGTTATTGTTGGCTGCTGCAGTTTTCTCTCCTATAAAGCTGCCAGTGTCATCCAGCAATATCGATGCATCACAGCCCTGACCTTTGCATTGTGTTAGTCAAAAGCTAATAGTAATTAAGCATATTTGGGTTTAGCTCAAGTGGCATGGATACTATTAAAGATTAATAATGCCAAATATCAAAGTGAGTTCGAAGCCTCATATTAAATAAAATACACTCACATTTACAAAGCAGTCATGGAAATGCAATCGAAGTAAAGAAGCCCCTATGCGAGTTTCATTTTCAATGGCTTTTATGACTCCTTGCTTCACTATTGGCAACAAGTTTGGGCAACTGCAAGAGTAGAAGTGTGCACATAGCTCGTTTCCGGCCTCTGCTTCATAACCTGCAGTTGCAGCAACTAGAACAAGCAAGAGCAACTGGTAATAAGAAGCCATCTTAGCTTCCAATGTATACGAAGCTAACAATGGGTACTTCTTTTATAATCACAACGTAGGACCAATTTGGTTAGTTAATTAACTAAATTAATCCCTATTCAATTGCTTTTACGTAATTTGGGAAAGATTTATATTTAGATAATTTTTATCTTTTTAAAAAATGAGTCTCTTAGTTGTAGTTGTCAACCAAAATAATATTAAAAAAATCTGTCTTGTCAACCCAATTGCAATAATGGTACATTGATTCCTCATGTCTCCTTTTCGCTTTTGTAATTTTTTGCCATGCTAATCATGCATGCCCAGGTACATCATATATTATTTTCACCTTTACCTCGTCACGTGTATAGATTTGATTAAATCAATGAAATAATGCAATTATTGCGTTATGGCCTATTGAAAGTGACAATTTTAGGCATTTTGTTCTTGTCCTAATTAAAGGGGGTGCCTATTTTCCTTAAGTGAAGAAAACTGTTCGCATTCGAAGAACCTAGCTAGCGTGGGTAAAAGCAGGAGCTGAAGAACGGTACACGTTAAATTTTCCACGAAGCAGCCCATGCATGGGGTCCCTCGGGGCTCAGGCCTCGATGCCAAAAAGCTGTAGAGGATTAAGACATTTTGTTTTTTTGGGTAAGGTAAGGACATAGCTTTTCCTGTTTTTTGGTGGATAAGACATGTTCAGCTGCTGCAGTGTTTTCCCCTTCATTTTCAAACACTTTTGAGTAAATCATTAAGCCGAGCGAACAACTTTTGGCTATATTGGGACACTTGATTAAGGTTTTGCTTGGGATAACAAGGTATAACCGAAAGAGAGGATGATTGATTGGTCAATTAAGACTAGAGAAAGGAGAAATTAAGAAAACTTAAATATGCAATACTTTGAGCCAATGCGCCGGTGCCCCATATACAGCGAAGTTACTAGCTAAAACATGTTGAGATTTTATATTCAGGAAAAAATGAGCTCTTAAACATGATCAAAATGTCTCTTACGTACCTTTAAATCCAATTATCCACTGACTGGATATTTGATTTGCTTATTTCTTTCATTTATAAAATATTAAATGTGGTGGGATGTATTGGGTTTTATAATTAAAATTTTAAAATTAAATGAATTTAATGACTTAAAATTTTTTAATTAAAATTTTATAAAATTTTACTTTAAAAAATAATAGGACCAAATTAAAATAGTTATTACATTTCGAGATTTACTCACTTAATATTTTTAATACCTTAAAAAAATTAATTTTTATTTATCAAATAAAAAATACTTTAAAGGAAAAAAATAGTTATTACACAAAGAAACATTAGTTAACTGATCAATCTAATTATTGGAGACCAATGTTTTATGTTCAAAAAATTTTAGGGTCCCCTTTAACAATTTAAAATTTTAGAAATAAATAATTAATTCTTTAACATAATATTAAAATAAATTAAAAGGGTTTTTTCTACTCCATTTTTTTAATTTAAAATCGGAGCTCTACACATTAAGTGCAAAAGAATTATGTGAGTGACATGTTAGATATAAAACTATTATTTAACCTCCTCCTATCAATTTATCCTTTTACAATGATTAGTTCTTGACATTGAATATGTGCAAGTTTCAACTGATAAAAGAAATTGATGAATTTGGGAAACTTACAGATGATATATGATTAAAATATTGAATTTAAAGTACAAGGATAAACATCTATCATAAAAAGAGACAATTCGTTTAACAAACAAATTATAAGGAAACATGTTGGGGATATAAATAATAATGCCAAAAAATACACGAAGGACAAGGTGATTGCGTTGAAGTAGGTAAATGGATAAACATATGCACTACAGTGTGCTGAGTTGATGATAATTATCCCTCAATAGAGAGGAGATTTGGAGATCACTTGTACATGTGTCAATCTCTGATGTTCTTCCCCAGCTGAACTCTAGCAATCAACTACAAGCCCCCGATTCCTACCCTCTTGCTCTAGTCAGCTGGCCAGCCTGGCCTGTTTTTATTTAGCTTTTAGCTGTAAACAGATTCAAAATTCTGTATACAGTAACGTACCAAAATAAATGGCGGGGCAGACCCATGTTTTGTCTTCTAGGGTAAAATGTTTTTTTTTTTATTTTTTAAAATTATATATATATATTTCATATTATTACTCTCATTTAAAATTTTTAATTGTCCTCACTATTAAAAGTGACTGATTTATGTGGTCCATATGTCACAAAGTCAAACTAAAAGTAGTAACTTTCCTTTGGGTCATACAATGAGGTAAAAACTTATTTTAAACAAATGAATTAGCAACCCTTATCTCTCTCAAAACTATTTTTTCTTTTCATCACCCTTTCCTTCTTAATTCTTTTTGATACCCTGACTTCCTTCACACTTTCGGTTATTTCCTTCAATCTTTCTGGCCGACAGTCCACTCCTATAACAATGGTTGCTTCGAAAGTTGAGATCTGGTGTCATTTTCTTCAATCTTTCTGGCCCACAGTCCACTCTTTTAACAATTTTTGCTTCAAAAGGTTGAGACCTGGTGTCATAATTTCCTGCAAGGTTAGTTACTTTGTTTCTTCACCTGAACAATTCCTATACGTCTTTGTGCTTTTGCCTGAAATATAATTAAGTTGTCTTGTTTCGAAAGAAGCCATGGGTTGGAGTGATTTGATTCGATGAGTATGCTTGAGAGCATGCACTAATTAATTAACCCAAAACATAAGCTTTTTTATGTGTGATAGAAATTATGTGCAATTAAATATTCAATGAGGTAAAAATTTATTGTAATTTTTTTTCATAAACAATTACTTATTATTTATGACTTATAAATATATGTTTTACATTAATATTTAATTATATTATATTTCTAATTTATTTATGCATATATAAAATATTACATATTTTTTGTGAAATAATATATTATATATTTATTATCATCCTTGTCAGAATTTAGGAGTACGGTCAACGGACACAATATAGGAGGCTCCACTTTCACCTAATCTTAAAAAGGGAAAAAGATAAAGAAGAGACACTCAAATTCAGATGGAGCCAGCTGCATGGAATATTCATTATACATAAAATCATACTATAATAAGTGTATTAGTATTTCTCTTCAATGTCGACTGTCGGTGTCCAAAAAGGAAAAACAATTGTTGAGAGTTGCTGCTTCTAGTGATGCCGGACAGCTTATGACTTGACTCACCAGTAGCTGGCCACAAAAGCGAAAGGCATGCCAACAAAATGGTTCATTCTTTTAATATGGTCCTGAATCTTGCGGGATGCATGTGAACTACATCGTCTGATTGTGCGCAGGATTGGGGTGTCATTTTTGCACCTTGGCTTCATTTTCTTTTATGTTTGTGGTTTCGTACATGCTGACAATGTTTTTGGGACCAGTAATGATAGGACAACGTCAGTTGTCTTATGCTGCACCCACGTCAATATCCTGAATCTTGCGGGATGCATGTGAACTACATTGTCTGATTGTGCATGGGATTGGGGCGTCATTTTTGCGCCCTTAACTTCATTTTCTTTTATGTTTGTGGTTTCGTACGTGCTGGCAATGTTTTTGGGACGAGTAATGATAGGAAAACGTCAGTTGTCGTACGTTGACGTGGGTGCAGCTAAAATTATTAAAAATAATTTTAAAAAATTAAAAATAAATAAATAAATAATAATTTTAAATAAAATTATAAATATGAAAATATAAAAATAAGATTACTTTTTTAAGACAGCTGACCTGTCATTATAAATAGAAATCATACGGCTCTTGCTAAAGTCAATAGACGTGGCCCAAGCAAAATTTTTTAGAAAATAAAAAAAAAATTTAAAATAGAAATAAAAATTATAAATAAATTATAAATATAAGAATATATAAATAATAGAACTACATTATAAACACTTGACACTAGTAATCCATTATTGAGATTATACTATAATTATTAATATAAGAGATATTATATAATACTAATAAAGTAATGATTCAATAATTATTATCTGAATTTTAAATGAAGAATTTTAAATTTAATATATAAGTTTAAATTTTAAAATTATATTTATTAAAAAAATTATCAATAATTAATTGTAAAAATAAATTAATTTTACACCCAAAAATAATATGAATGTATCATATGAAATCCCATGTAATATAATCGTAAGGCTGCCCCCATACAACCGTACCCTAAGAATAAAACATTTATATTGAAATATCTATATCATGACAGAGCGAGAGCTTACTTGGGTTGGGCTGGTTGGCTTAGTTGCCACGGTCAAGTAACTGATTTGACAAAGGAAAAGCTTTCAGAAAAAAACTTAAATTTCATAAAATTTTAGAAAATTTATTAATTTGTTAGATTTATGATTTACTTCATAAAATTTAATAAATTTAATTATATAAATATTTTTAAATAAATATTTGATAAATTTAATTTAAGGACTGTTTGACAAAGAAACAAGAGTAAATTCTACGTTGGGATAAACATTGTCATATAATTTATGAGAAAGTAAAAAGGCTAATTTTCTTGATTGTTGGCCGGGTGAGATCATTTAACAGAATTGTGGTTGAAATTTCAAATTAAGTTTTTGAGTTGATACTAAATTTTTGTATGTGTAATATTCTTCAGAAAATTGCACTTTAATAGGCAAACAATCATGAGTCAAGCAAGCTAATTGATGTGATATATATCCAATTTAAGTTTGTGACATAATATTTATTACCATGTTTACAAATAGTGCACTTATAAATCTCTACAACAAGATGGAGACATTTTAAATTGTGGTTATCTTATTAAAATCTAGGGTTATTCGGAAAAGAGAATTTTGAAAAGCAAGAGGGCTGTTTGATTACTATTTTTAAGAATTATTTTTTATTTTCAAAAATCAAAAACAAAAAAAAAATTCGTTAGGCAGGACATGATTTAAGTTTTGATTTTTAAAACACAACGTAAAATATTGTTTAGAAATAAGAAATCAGAACAGCCAAAACTGAGAGTTTTTGTTCTCTTCTTAATTGTTTTCATGGTGGTACTGTAAATAAATGCCATAATTCATTAATGGCATCAAAGTAAATAAAAGAAAAAACATGTAATTTCAAACAATCAAGTCCAAAATGTGTGATGGTGGCAATCTGCTCAGTGAAGTTTAGAAATTTTCTTGAAAAAACAATAAAACAATCAACACATTTTAAACAAGTTATTTATTTATTTTATTATTCTTAAAACTGTTTTAGAATATATTTCATTAAAACAAGCTTTATTATGTTCTTGTGTTCAAAAATTATTTCTCAAATTGTTTTATGAACAAATAAGAACTCTTGCAAGCAAATCTAAAATGTCTGGACATGCAATTCTAAAGTGGAATGCAGTAACAGTTCTTTGGGGAGGGGAGGTTCATATTGTTGAAAACATGTTCTGGGCATTCGATGATGGGGTTAGGCCAATTGACCCGGAAAAGGACAACATTAAAGGAGTTAGGACCCAAGAAAAGAAGAGTGGACGGCTACTCTAGCCCAAAAGTTTCAGCCCACGTAGGCTTCTTTTATCCGAAAGGCAACCCAACATAACAGCATTTGCTAATCCTGCTTAATGCTTTCCCTAGTCACAGGTTAATTTTAAAAGGGGTAAGGATAGTCTTGCGTGGGGCGGGGGAGTTTACACTCTTCTTATGTTTAGAGTGAAAATTTTGTAGGAGTTAAAAGTAATGGAGAGAAAATATAAGAACATATATAGTAGGTATGTAAAATTTTTATGTATGTTTAACATTAATCTCTTAAAAGAGAATGTTATATCATGTTAAGCATAGTACAGAGGTAAGTCTTGTCACCATAATTAGTGACGTTTGTTGAAAGTAATGGTGACTATACATATTCAATGAATATAATTAGCACATAAAGAGTGATACTTATGCATTACTCATTAAATATCAGTAGACAAATATAAAAGAAAACTTAGAGGTGATCTTAATATGTTACCCTTTATGTTAGTTGTGCCTATTAAATGTGTAATTGACATTACTTTATGTTGAAAAATAAATAGTAGTATATACCATGTAATTGTTGTTATTGTGATAGAATTCTTTTTAGGAAAATTCTATTTCTATTATCTTATTTTTATATAAAACTCACATATAATGGATATGGACATTCGGATTTATCATGTTTAATAATTTAATTTAATAAATTTAATATTAAATTTTGTAAAAAAAAATTAAAAGTAAAGTACAAGAATTATGGAACTGATCTCCTTATATCTTTTTAATTAACAATAAGGATTGTAGAAATCATTATCAAAATTAAAATATCTATATAAATATAGTCCTTAATCATAATTCTTTTAAAATAAATTACTAATAACTCATAAAATATTTATGAACCATTAAATTTATTAAGTTTCAAATTTAATATTTGAAACTCAATTATAAAATTTAATAAATTTGATAATTAAAATTATCTTATGAAAATTTTTTATAAATTTTAAATTGTGAGATTTAAAATTTCCAATCATTATATTTTGTAACATACAAGTTCCCAATAATTTTCCTTGATTGGTGGTGCTGATTTGCTATCCTCAAAAGTTCTTTAGATTTATGATTACATTTGCCATCTCTCAGTTGACATATGTTAGAAAATATGTGAAAATAAAAAGTTTACCTTTTAATATTTTCCACAGTTGTTTATGGCCAGTCTCTTTGCTATGTACTAAACTTAGTAAATTACTTGACCCATATAAATTACGCACTTCGTTTTGCTTCTCAAGTTAGTGACACTCTCCAATTAGTTGACCCATTTGACAACACTCCAATGGTCTCTACACTTCCTTATCGGTTATGTTTCTCATAATTATCAGGCCAAGTGGTTTACATGTCAGAAGTAATTAGCGATTCCTATTTGTTGCCAAGCAAATATGTTAGGCTGTTGTCTACTTCGTCATCGTTATCTAACTTTTTGTTACCCATCTCTTGCAAGTTGCTGATGCCCCAAAATTGATGTCTCATGGCGACCCATAATTGATATTTGGCTGTATGAATCGAATACTGTGTCTCCTTTTAACACAATTCTTGCAGATAGTGATTTAACAACCAATTGGGTTTACTGGCAAACCTGCACACGCATCCAATTTCGTTGGCACCAAACCAAAAGGAAAACACAGAAAGCTAGCTACATGTGATTTGAGCATTTGACATTGATCAGTTTAGCTTCCTACGTATGGAATGCTAGCTATGGCTACTTAAATTGGACAAAAGAGGAAACAATGGTGTCCATTGTCCAATTATCAAATTTCGAAAGTGGGATCATGTTTCACCCCGCGAAATGATCTACTGGCTAGGCTCTATGTGATTTGGAATCCCTCTTTTGGTCACTTCCGATTGTGAAAGAGATCCTTGCTTGTCACCCCAAATGTAAACTCACTGTCATGGAATACTTACATGTCATTGAACTTATGCTCTCCCTCCAGCCTATATGGAACCAAAATTTGAGAGAGACAGAGAGATAGCTAAATTGCTAAATGGCCTTTCCGCCAATCTAGAAGGCGGGGCTTGAAGGAATAGATATCAAAAGTGAATTTGTCTCGTGCTTCTGTATCGGACACGGAAGTAGATGCTTTTTAGTCACTTTTTGTTTGTCCAATGCTAAGAGGGCATACATACTTTTAGGATAAGGACCAGGGGTGCGATCCTGCGGTTTGTGCTTGGGAAGGGTTTATGTCGATGAGGTGTTTTCCCTCAATGCTATGCAATTGCTTATATGTAGTAGGTTTCACCGGAATCTTTACCCCTTTATGACATAGTATAATGCAATATTCTGCTCTTCACAACTTTCTCCAACATATATGGAGTGAATTAAACTTGAAAGATAAAGAAAAGGGTACTTAAATTTGACATGAAATAATTTTACATTTTTTTGTAGGCCATTAGAACTTTGAGAATGATCTCACGAACTGTAGAAGAAAAATGCATGTTCTATATAAAAAATGGGTATGTGAATAGATTAATACTGGATGCACATAAGGAAATTATTGTATTAGACTAAATAGCGAACACACTTACCATACGTGAGAATCATTATTCTGTGAGTACCATTCCTCGATAGTATAATCGTATAGGCAGATTCCTGTTGCCATGTTGGTTTCCCCTGAAAACTCAATCCCAGCTAGGAACAAAGATCAGATATAGATCATTCCCCTGAAAACTTGATTTATGACACTTTGACAATGAACTAACAAGGTTGATGATTGTAACTTACCAATGCTGGTGAGCTTGTGCTCTGCAACCCAGCTCTGAATTGCCTCCATGTTTGCTTGATTATTTGATCTCTTGCTTCAAAAAAATAGTGAGTGAAGTTGAGGAGTGTGATGAAGCGGGAGGCAAGGGAAAGGGTGGGTATTTATAGAAGACTATAAGAGTGGATGGGTTTGAGATGTTTTTTGCTTTTTCGGCTTGGATGGCGCCTGGTTTACCTGGAGGGTTCCCTTTTTTCGTGGAACACCGAAAAGGGGTTAAACTAGAGGCTTCACTTGCGCTGGTTTTGCTGTGTGCGGTCTGATTTTTGACAACCGCTTGCTTGCTTAGTTGTTTTACTTTACTGACATATAAGCAGATGCGGGGAGCCAATGGATTTTTACTACTATTGTTTTATTCTGCCAATAGAATTTTTACTGTGTTTGAAAAGAATTTATATGAAGTCAGTTATTCATGAATTATATATATTAAAAACATAAAATATGTCTTTATTTAACCAAGAGAGGTCTTTTCAAGTTTCATGTGCATTGCACCAATCAAGTCTTTTTTGTTAAGACAACAAAATTATAGCTAATATTGTTGCGTATTATATATATATATATATATATATATATATATATATACATAATTTTATGGATAAAATTTAAATGAATTCAATCAAATAAAATTAGGTGACATATAAAAGTGTGCAAATAATATGATTGAAAAAATAAACATAATAATTTAAAAGCTTTGTTTATACAAAACTCATGAAATTTGGAAATTTGCACGTGCGTGATTTACAAATGTGCAGGTGAAGATAAAAAAGGAAGTTGTGATAATGTTGCCTCACCGACTTGCCAGAACTGTAGCATTCCCACGATCAGTAAAATTGTTTACGGTATGGAGCACCAAATTATTTAAAGCAAGGGTGCATGGAATCGAATCACATGGGATGTCAACATTTGACCATTTTATCCAACACGTAAACATGTTGGAATCAAGCAGTGGTATTGGTATTAGGCAGGTACTGGTACAATGAACGCTTTTCTTGGATCTTGCTTCTTTACTATTTTTATTATCTTAAAATTTGAAATTCTTGTATTCGAGGTCTTGAAACTACCCTCCATTCTTAATTCCACTCCTGGTTTTCTTTCATTTTGGTGTGCTCAGTCTTTTGCTCTGTCATATTAGTTGACTCCATGAAAATCAAAGATCTTCACGTGGGCCACTGGCCCAATTGTACTTGAGCTGAAGCCCATAGCCCAGTTGTACAAACGGTTGTGGTCCAATACAGCTACCCTGTGCCGATGACTTAAGAGGAAAGGAGTAACTACTTCAAGGGAAGAGCGGAACGATCCAGAATGTTGGAAATTGGGTTGCGCTGCCTGTGCCTGAAGTTGCACGCCGACTGGGCTCTAACAAATATCTTCCTTTCGACAGCAATTTCCCGCCATTCCCAAGAAGCTTCTTCCACGCACTCACCCCCCCCCCCCCCACCACCTTCGCCTATATAATCAACTTCGGCACCACACCCTTCATTTCTGAATGCACCTGACAATTAACAATGGAAGCTGAGAGAAGACTGCTCAGGGCCCCACACCCTCTCTCTGATATCACCAACACCCGCTCTCACTCTCGAGCATCTTCGCAATCGTCTTCGTCCACGGCCTCTGTCGTCAAATCCTCCAAAGCCAACCCGTATTCTGCATCCAAGAAATCTGTCTCCAAATGCAAGCATACTTCCACCACTCCATTCTCCAACGTTCCCGACAATGCTTCAAACCCTACCACTCTCCCTTCATCTGTTGTTTCTACGCCTTCTCGCTTGCTGAATTCTTCCTCGTTTACTGGTACTTGTACTCTTCTCAGACGTTCTTGGTTTTTTGTTTGTGTTTGATTTCATTAGAAAGGTTTTCGGATTGGATTCCAAAATTTGGGGTTCCAATTCTCTTCGTCTTCTTGATGAAATTTCATGAGCATAATTAGTATGATGATAGATTTGCTAATTCAATTTTGATATACGGGATTTTGATTTCTCCATTGCATTGATCTGCCTTCTGCTTCTACAATTTGGAAGTGGTGTTAGTTTAATTTCCTGTTATTTCTACGCGGCTGTTAGCATTTTAACTTTACACTTCTCATGTTTTTGCGTTGCCTCGGTGCTGAAATTTGTTTGGATCTCTATTTGCTCTATGAAATTCAAATGGGATTGGCTTCGCTACCATCACTTGTATCAGAAATCTGATATGAATAGATTTGGTTATATAAGTAAACCCTCATCTGAGCTTAGTCCATCTATAAATGCGATTATCAGTAACTATATCACTGAGCATTTTCCATGCTTTGACTTCAGGTACCATTGATCGTGATGTTTCTGAGCCTGTTTCAGTAGTCTACGGCCGAAGATGTACTTCAGTTAAAAGGAGTTGCGATAATGCTTCAAATCCAAGCTTTCTTCTCCCATCTGTTGTTTCTACGCCCACGGGACTTCCAAAAATTTCCTCTGTTGGCGGTATTTAAACTACTCTCCGTTTTTATTGCTCTTAATTCTTGTGAAAGGCGGTTTTGTATTTGATTGTAAAATTCAGGGTTGGAATGTTTTTCGTTTGTTCTGGTGAGTTTCTGCGAGAATAATTTATGTGGGATCGCATTTGTTGGTTGATTCTTCATGTACTGGATGTTGTTATAACCATTGCATTTATTTGCCTAATTGCCTCTTGCTTCTAAGTATTAGAAAGATGAGTTTAGGTTAATTTTTTGTTATGATATAGCCTTGTGATGCCTACAACTCTAATGCCAAATTTTTGAATAGTTGGCTTTAGCTTTGCTACGCTTACTTGTGACAAATAGCTTATATGAACTGGTTTCCATACACATAAAAAGCTTAATTCATGATTAATACATGCTGCAACTGTGATAATCACATCATCAGTAATTATTAATTAGTTTCCTAACAATCTTAACCTGTGGGCATCTTTTATGCGTTGACTCGAGCCAATAGTGATCGTGACTTATCTGAGCCTACTTCTGTAGTGTAGAGGCGAAGGCATACTTCAGATAAAAGAAAGAGTAAAGAGATAGCAGTAGCCATTCCTTTCAGTAAAAAGCCCACGGAGAGGATCTTTTACAATGGGTAAATATTCCTCCTTCTCACACATTGACATGAAGTATTGCTTTGGCTGCTATATTGGAGTTTAACTCAACAATGGTTAAGAGACATGAGGAAAACATATGTTTGAAATTCAGGGGTTAATGGAATTGAAATAACACGCTAAGT
Organism: Dicorynia guianensis; assembly: GCA_037013595.1. Lineage (NCBI taxonomy): Eukaryota > Viridiplantae > Streptophyta > Magnoliopsida > Fabales > Fabaceae > Dicorynia > Dicorynia guianensis. Next base: position 11,915,427 of record JASUAB010000002.1, on the reverse strand, counting down.
AAAAGGACAGGATTTCAACAACTTTCAAATCTGGAAAGTTCTGTTAAACATTCTGATGGAATTGTTTGCTATATAGATTGGCTACATCAGTCATGTTGGTCTTGATTGAACATTGAAAAGTCCTTTTGCGTGTGTGTAATTGTACATGAAGTTTTCCTATAGACATTTCTGATTTACAGTCTATCCCATCTTGTGTCACCTTTTTCTGGGTTTGCCCGAGAATGTGTCATACCATTGAAATTCTTGTTTCCTTCATTCCTTTGTTGATATGTACATTATAGTTGGATAGACACCTGAGTATCTGTAGTAACCTTTTAGTGAATCAAGTTTATTTGTTACTTTAGTTGTCTCTTTGTACAAACTACAAAGTTACTGTATACTTGTCATGCAAAACAGGGAGAAAAGTAACAACGTTGAAGATGTGGGTTTTCCCAAGTCTTCTAGAGTTCCTTGTAGAAAGGTATATATTGACTTTGATTTTCTCGAGTCTTGTGGTTCTATGTAGAATTTTCAACTCTTCTGAATCTGTCGATGTTAGTTTGGTTATTAATCTTGTGGTTGATCTTCTTTTCATTATCTATATGTTGAAATATTGTGACAAGCTTGTTCCATAGGTTGTGTATGTACTGATTAACATGATGATCTCTGCTTATGTGGGTGGTGCTAATTTCTATGGAATAATTGATTTTTTGCTGGTCATGTTTATATTTAAGAGTAATAGGATAAACCTCTCTAAAGGCTTAGGAGATTACTCAAACTTACCTCTTTGTTCTAAAATTACATCAACCACCTTTACTTTCAAATTTACTTGACATAATTCCCTTATATATTGAGGATGTCTATGTAATTTATCTAAAGGATTGTTTGCCAAAATAAATGAATCAATAAATTAAAAGAGTCTATCTTTCTTCAATGACAGTATTTGAATTAGTTCAACAGTAATTACAGCGAAAATTGGTCAAATTTGATTTTGAGACAAATATTGTGATCGCCAAATATGCTCTTGTGTCATCACTCATTGGTCTAGTAAAAGCGTCAATGTAGGAGATGACTGAAGAATACAAGATATGACATTTTCAGGTGGTTGTGAGCTTGATAATGGCATATTTTGGCACATCCTTTCCGCCTACTTATCACATCACACCTTTGTAAAATCTTGCTTAGACGTCACGCATATGCATTTACACATGCTGTGTATGGTTCTTATTTCTGAATGTGAGGTTGAATCATTTCTTAATGCATATTTGTTGGGTTTTCAGAAACATCGTGCAATGCTTTCTGAACAGAGTTTGTCCAAGAATGCCCTGCTGCAAGATTATATCGATAAACAGAAAGCTTACTTTAAAGAGGTTGATGAATATGAATTGCCAGTGGAGGAGGTTGAGTCTGTTGAAGAGCTAGATTAAGTGGAAGAGGTTTAATGTAAGTATACTTGGCCAGCTTGAATCTTTTTTGTTTTGGTTGGTTGTATAATTCTTACACCTAATTGTATAAGTATATATGATCAATTGGTGTAACTACCACCTCTAACCAAATTATAAAAGGCAAATGTTATCTACATATAGAGGCATCGCTCAATGTCTGCACGTATAAATATAAACAAATAGAAAAAAATAAAATATGTGAAAGAAGGTGAGAGAGTGTACAGAATAATTGTGTGCGTATATAATTGCTTGTATAAAAGAACTTGATAATCTTTGTAATATTCTAATCCTACAATGGAAGTTAAATTTCAATACTTACACGTTTCTCCTTAAAACTTGTTTTATTTTACTTACTAAAGTTCTGTTTGGAGTGTGGTAGTGCTTTAAAATACCCAAAATGGTAGAGCGGGACTATCAATAGCCACAAATTATTGTGACTTATCAAATGCAGTGGGTCTATCAAATAGTCACAAATTATTGTGACATATCAAATATAGTGGGTTCTACAATTCAATTACTTAATAAATTTAATAGTTATGATTTTTTGAAATGAATATTTAGTAAATATTCAGTTTGTAGCAATAGCAGAATCCTTAAAATTCATGTAATTTGGTTTGTGAATGCGTTGCCTTGATATACTCTGATAAATTTCCAGAGACTTATTGGTCTGATGCAATGCAAAGAGATCTAAATTTTGTGGGTGTGTAGTTCTATTACAAATTATTAAATCTCGTCTACATGCCTCCCAGTCCGGCCTTTGCATGATGGGCATATAAATTACCGCCTCTACTTATCACACGCTGTAGCAGGGATGATAAGCAGCATAACAAAGGCATGTATGTACATGTAAAATCAGATAGTTTATTGACCATTGACTAGGCTGCTTGATAGCGGAAGGATCAAATTATTAGAGGCATCTCTGGAAAGGATGGGTAATTGAGTAGTATACACACACAGCAAGAAGTGTTGTTTAGTTTACTTTTCTGCAATTGATTCTGATCTGCCCTTTACTCCCTGTGAGAGGCTTGATGTTGCTCATTTTGACCATACCCTTGGCGAAGTCTTTAAAGAATTGAGCAGTGTCAGTAGCGTATTTCTTCACCTAGTTGTGTGTAGATTTGCCGTTGAACAGCTCCTGGTCGGAATGGATAAGGCCCTTTTTGTTAACCAGATTCTTGAAGTATAGATTGTCGAAATGGAATGGGGTTTGGAAGTCAAAGGGTCGGAGCACATTATCATTTCCCTTTCTGGGGCACTTCCTTTGCAGGGCCTTGGCAAACGAGGCATCAATGTTGGCGTCGTTATAGATGTGTGCTCGGAATACTACGCATCTAGCCAGGCCAATAGTGTGCGCACCTGTTTCCAAAGATAGTATTAGGGAAACATTGCTCGGTCTTTTTTAGCAAGAAAGGGCAGAAGAGTGATCAATTTGGAACAGATAGATAGAAGAAGCCTATTATTCTTTTTTATTTTTTCTCTCTGCTAATTTCATTTGTGAAACAATCTGAAAATGGTTTTGATAATGGACTTGTTTTCGCTGCTCTGAGAAATTACATCTGAATGTTAATGAACAAATGAAAATAAAACAAACACGTCATCTAATATAGACTGTAGTGTAATACCTGAAAGAGCTACCAAGTCCTTCACCGAGAGTCCATGGTTAGCAAAATTCGAAACAAGACCGCTTAGGTTGAGAAAGGGTCCGGGAATGGCGTTATTGGCAGCACTTCTGCTTGCTGTGGTAGAATCTCTTCTTCCCAACCCTACTTCCCAGGAAGGGCCCCCTAGCTGCAAATTACAAGTACCCCCATCATTAACCCATCAGAAACACAAAAAAGCCATTCAAAGGCCATAAATGGATATTACTTTAACCACCGATTCTCGAGCAGCCAAAGCAAGAATATCAGCACAGGACACCACTTTAGGACATGCTTTCTCCACTTGGGCTTTAATGTCATCAATCACATTGAACCCTCTGGCTGAGTTAATGTTGGCTCCTGCAGTTTTCTCTCCTCTAAAGCTGCCAGTGTCATCCAGCAATATCGATGCATCACAGCCCTGACCTTTGCATTGTGTTAGTCAAAAGCTAATAGTAATTAAGGATATTTGGGTTTAGCTCAAGTGGCATGGAGACTACTAAAGATTAATAATGCCAAAGATCAAAGTGAGTTCGAAGCCTCATATTAATTAAAAAACACTCACATTTACAATGCAGTCATGGAAATGCAATCGAAGTAAGGAAGCCCCTATGCGTGTTTCCTTTTTAATGGCTTTTATCACTCCTTGCTTCACTATTGGCAACAAGTTTGGGCACCTGCGAGAGTAGAAGTCTGCACGTAGCTCGTTTCCGGCCTCCGCTTCATAACCCACAGTTGCGGCAACTAGAACAAGCAAGAGCAACTGGTAATAAGAAGCCATCTTAGCTTCCAATGTATACAAAGCTAATAATGGGTGCTTCTTTTATAATCACAACGTAGGACCAATTTGGTTAGTTAGTTAACTAAATTAATCCCAATTCAATTGCTTTTAAGGAAATCAGAAAAGATTTATTAGGAAAGGATTTTGATAATTTTTGTTTTTAAAAAAATTAGTTTCTTAGTTGCAGTTGTCAATCGAAAAAAATATTTTAAAACAATTTTTAAAAAAATCTGTCCTTTCAACCCAATCACAATAATGGTACGTTGATTCTTCACGTCTCCTTTTCCCTTTTGTAATTTTTGGCCATGCTAATCCTGCATACCCAAGTACATCATATATTATTTTCACCTTTACCTTGTCACGTGTATAGATTTGATTAAATCAATGATATAAAGCAATTATTTCGTTATGGGCTATTGAAAGTGACAATTTTAGGCATTTTGTTCTTGTCGTAATCAAAGTGAGTGCCTTATGCTAGTGAGCCGTAATTCATATTATTTCTTAACATTTTTTTCTCAGATTTTATTACAGATTTGTTTTCTCTCATATTTATTTTTTTTCTTAAATTAAAATATGATTTTTATATTATTAAAAAAAAGTGAGTGCCCATCTATAATTGTGAGACTGTTCCCCCACATGGGGCGTCAGAGTAGGGCGTGGGGCTACATGCTGTTTTGTGATAGGGATGGTCCCTCAAAATAGTCTGCGGAGAAACTTCGAAGCTTTGGTTTTGGGTTACAGATGGATTGTTATTTTTATAAATGAAATTTTATTATAAAATTTAAAAATTGTATATAATTAATTTATTATATTTATAAATTAAATTATAAAAAATAATCAATTAATAATTTTTAAAAATTTTATTTGAGTTTAATTATTTTCCTTAAGTGAAAAAAATTTTTGATAAAAATTTTATTTTAGTCTTATATAAATTAATAAATTTTTATTTTAATTTTTTATTATTAATTTTTTTAATTAAATATTTTACAAATAAATAAATTTTTATTTTAATATTTTATTATTAAGTTATCTTAATTAAATTTTTTAAAAATTAAAATTAATATCAATTAAATCTCTTTAATTAAAAAAATATAATAATAAAAAAATAAAATAAAAATTTATTAATTTATTAAAGATTAAAATAAATTGTTTAGCAAATTTTTTTAAAAAATATTAGGGTTACGTTATTATTTTAACATATTGGGGTAATCTTATTTGAGATGTTTAAAATATAAAAAAAATTAATAAATAAAATTATAAATAAAATTATGTGTAAGAATAGCTTAAACTTTTCTTATTCGAAGAACCTAGCTTGTGTGAGTAAAAGCAGGAGCTGAAGAACAGTAGGTATACGTTAAATTTTCCACAAAGCAGCCCATGCATGGGGTCCGTCACGGCTCAGGCCTGAATGCCAAAAAGCTGCAGAGGATTAAGACGTTTATTTTTGTTTTCTTGGTTGATAAGACATGTTCGACTCCTTGAGTTTTTTCCCCTTCGTTTTCAAATACTCTTGAGTAAATCCTTGAGCTGAACGAACAACTTTTGGCTATATTGGGACACTTGATTAAGGTTTTGCTTGGGATAACAAGGTATAACCGAAAGAGAGGATGATGGATTGGTCAATTAAGAATAGAGAAAGGAGAAATTAAGAAAACTTAAATATGCAATACTTTGACCCAATGCGCCGGTGCCCCATATATAGCGAAGTTACTAGCTAAAACATGTTGAGATTTTATATTTAGGAAAAAATTCGCTCTTAAACATGATCAAAATGCCTCTTAGGTACCTTTAAATCCAATTATCCACTGACTGGATATTTGATTTGCTTATTTCTTCCATTTATAAAATATTAAATTGGTGGGATGTACTGGGTTTTATAATTAAAATTTTAAAATTAAATGAATTTAATGACCTAACATTTTTAATTAAAATTTTATAAAATTTTACTTTTAAAAATAATAGGACCGAACTAAAATAGTTGTTACATTTTGAGATTTATCCATTTCGAAGTTTTTAATATTTTAAAAAAATTAATCTTTATTTATTAGATAAAAAATATTTTAAAAAGAAAAAAAATAATTATTGTACAAACAAATATTAGTTAGCTGATCAATTTAATTATTGGAAACCAATGTTTTATGTTTAAAAAATTTTGGGGTCCCATTTAACAATTTAAAATTTTAGAAATAAATAATTAATTCTTTAACATAATCTTAAAGCAAATTAACAAAAATTTTTTACTCCATTTTTTTAATTTAAAACCGGAGCTCTACACATTAAGTGCCGAAGAATTATGTGAGTGGTATGTTAGATATAAAACTATTATTTAACGTCCTCCTATCAACTTATTTTTTTATAATGATTGTTCTTGGCATTGAATGTGTGCAAGTTTCAACTTATACAAAAGAATTGATGAATTTGGGGAACTTATAGATGATATATCATTATAATATTGAATTTAAATTACAATGATAAACATCTAACACAAAAAGAGACAATTTGTTTAACAAACAAATCATAAGGAAAAATTTTGGGGATATAAAGAATAATGCCAAAAAATACATGAAGAACAAGGTGACTGCGTTGAAGTAGGTAAATGGATGGACATATGCAGTACAGTGTGCTGAGTTGATGGTAATTATCCCTCAATGGAGAGGAGATTTGGAGATCACGTGTACATGTGTCAATCTCTGATGTTCTTCCCCAGCTGAACTCTAGCAATTAACTACAAGCGCTTGATTCCTATCCTCTTGCTCTTATCCGCTGGCCTGTTTTTATTTAGCTTTTGGCTGCAAACAGATTCAAAATTCTGTATACTGTAACGTACCAAAACAAATGGCGGGGCAGACCCATGTTTTGTCTTCTAGGGTAAAATGTTTTTATTATTTTTTAAATTTTATATTATTACTCTCATTTAAAATTTTTAATTGTGCTCACTATTAAAAGTGAATGATTTATGTGGTCCCTATGTCGCAAAGTTAAACAAAAAGTAGAAACTTTCCTTTGGGTCATACAGTGAGGTAAAAACTTATTTTAAACAAATGAATTACCAACCCTTACCTCTCTCAATACTATTTTTTCTTTTCGTCACCCTTTCCGTCTTAATTCTTTGTTGATACCCTGACTTCTTTCACACATTCGGTTATTTCCTTCAATCTTTCTGGCCGACAGTCCACTCCTGTAAGAATAATGTTACAATATTGAGATGGGGGTCTCCAATTCCATGAGCGACTCTCTCTCTGCTCATGTCTCCGGTCCTTTTTGCATAGAAATTATTAGAACGTGGAAAATGCACTGCTTCGGGGCCCCTCCTTGTTGGAATGTTCCACCCTTAGCTCTTATCCTTTCCACTTTTTATTTCCTTTCGCCCCAACTCAAATCAAATCAATCACACAAAACCTTGTGAAAGAATAATGTTATTTTTAATCTTATTTAATATTTTTTTATTAAAAAAATTATATTAATAAACTTATTAAATTCTAAAAATTAAATCACAAAACTGATAATCAAATGTCATATAATTTATCATAGCAAGTCGTGTTATCACAATTTCGTGATAGTATATTATTTCAAAGAATAAATATGAAATAGAATAAAAAAAATTTGTTAACAAATTTTTATTATTTTATAATTTTATTTTTATTTAATATTTATAATTTATAATTTAAATGATTAAATTTAATAAATTTAATAATTTATTTTATTAAATATAAGTTTTTTTAAAAAATATTATGTAAAAGTAACAATTCCCTCATTGATACGGTTTTTGTCTATTTAAAGGACTGGCCTGTTGGTCATGAGCTTTCAGCTCATGCGGCATATGCAGCCACCCTCACCTGCTGTGATACAGGTTTGATTCTTTACATGCTCTTTACTTTCTGTTCATATGATAAAGTCGTTTGTAATCAAAAAACAAAAACGAGGACTGGCCTGTCTACATGGGAATTAAATACAGTACAGAGGAAAAGGCCCAAGTTCAGAAGCTTTCCTCGAATTGGATAGGGACTGCTGTGACCGAGCCGAACAAAAATATGGGCCACTATTACAATCATAATAAAGGGCACGATTTCAATTTTATACTATAGTAATTATTATAGGAGATACTATATAATATTAATAAGTTGTTGACTTAATAGTTATTATTTATATTTTAAATTAAAAATTAAAAGTTAAAAATTTAAATTTAAATTTTAAAATTATATTTATTAAAAAAATTTATTAATATTAAATTTTAAATATAAATTATTTTTATATTCAATAATAATATAGAGATATCATGTAAAATACCATGTAACAAAATCGTATGACTGCCCCCATACAATCGACCCAAAGAATAAAACAATAATATTGGAATATCTATGTCATGACAGAACGAGAGCTCACTTGGGTTGAGCTGGTTGGCTTAGTTGCCACGTTCAAGTAACTAATTTGACAAAGGAAAAGCTTTCAGAAAAAAAACTAAAATTTCATAAAATTTTAGAAAATTTATTAATTTGTTAAATTTATGATTTACTTTATAAAATTTAATAAATTTAATGATATAAATATTTTTAAGTAAATATTTGATAAATTTAATTCAAGGACTGTTTGACAAAGAAGTAAGAGTGAATTCTACATTAGGATAAACATTACGGTATAACTTGTGGGAAAGTAAAAGTGCTAATTTTCTTGATTGTTGGCCGGGTGAGATCGTTTAACAGAATTATGGTTGAAATTTCAAATTAAGTTTTTGAGTTGATATTAAATTTTTGTATGTGTTGTATTCTTCAGAAAATTGCACTTTAATAGACAAACAATCAAGAGTCAAGCAAGCTAATTGATGTGACATATATACAATTTATGTTTGTGACATAATATTTATTACCATGTTTACAAATAGTGCCCTTATAAATCTCTACAACAAGATGGAGACATTTTAAATTGTGCTTATCTTATTAAAATCTAGGATTATTCGGAAAAGAGAATTTTGAAAAGCAAAGGGGCTGTTTGATTTCTATTTTTAAGAATTATTTTTTATTTTCAAAAATCAAAAACAAAAAAAATTCTTTAGGCAGGACATGATTTAAGTTTTGATTTTTAAAACACAACGTAAAATATTGTTTAGAAATAAGAAAAAAGAACAGTCAAAATTGAGAGTTTTTGTTCTCTTCTTAATTGTTTTCATGGTGGTACTGTAAATAAATACCATAATTCATTAATGGCATCAAAGTAAATAAAAGAAAAAACATGTAATTTCAAACAATCAAGCCCAAAATGTGTGATGGTGGCAATCTGCTCAGTGAAGTTTAGAAATTTTCTTGAAAAAACAATAAAATAATCAACACATTTTAAACAAGTTATTTATTTATTTTATTATTCTTAAAACTGTTTTAGAATATATTTCATTCAAAGAAGCTTTATGATGTTCTTGTGTTCAAAAATTATTTCTCAAATTTTTTTATGAACAAATAAGAACTCTTGCAAGCAAATCTAAAATGTCTGGACATGCAATTCTAGAGTGGAATGCAGTAACAGTTCTTTGGGGAGGGGAGGTTCATATTGTTGAAAATATGTTCTGGGCATTCGATGATGGGGTTAGCCCAATTGACCCGGAAAAGTACAACATTAAAGGAGTTAGGACCCAAGAAAAGAAGAGCGGACGGCTACTCTAGCCCAAAAGTTTCAGCCCACGTAGGCTTCTTTTATCCGAAAGGCAACCCAACATAACCGCATTTGCTAGTCCTGCTTAATGCTTTCCCTAGTCACAGGTTAATTTTAAAAGGGGTAAGGATAGTCTTGCGTGGGGCGGGGGTGTTTACACTCTTCTCATGTTTAGAGTGAAAATTTTTTAGGAGTTAAAAGTAATGGAGAGAAAATATAAGAATGTATACAGTAAGTATGTAAAATTTTTATGTATGTTTAACATTAATCTCTTAAAAGAGAATGTTATATCATACTAAGTATAGTACAGAGGTAAGTCTTGTCACCATAATTAGTGACGTTTGTTGAAAGTAATGCTGACTGTACATATTCAATGAATATAATTAGCACATAAAGAGTGATACTTATGCATCACTCATTAAATATCAGTAGACAAATATAAAAGAAAACTTAGAGGTGATCTTAATATGTCACCCTTTATGTTAGTTGTGCCCATTAAATGTGTAATTGACATTACTTTATGTTGAATAATAAATAGTAGTATATACCATGTAATTGTTGTTATTGTGATAGAATTCTTTTTAGGAAAATTCTATTTCTATTACCTTATTTTTATATAAAACTCACATATAATGGATATGGACATTCGGATTTATCATGTTTAATAATTTAATTTATAAAATTTAATATTAAATTTTGTAAAGCAAAAATTAAAAGTAAAGTACAAAAATTATGGAGCTGATTTCCTTATATCTTTTCAATTAACAATAAGAATGGTAGAAATTATTATCAAAATTAAAATATCTATATAAATATGGTCCTTAATCATAATTCTTTTAAAATAAATTACTAATAACTCACAAAATATTTATGAATAATTAAATTTATTAAGTTTTAAATTTAATATTTGAAACTCAATTATAAAATATAATAAATTTAATAATTAAAATTATCTTATGAAAATTTTTTATAAATTTTAAATTGTGAGATTTAAAATTTCCAATCATTATATTTTGTAACATGCAAGTTCGCAATAATTTTCCTTGATTGGTGGTGCTAATTTGCTATCCTCAAAAGTTCTTTAGATTTATGATTACATTTGCCATCTCTCAGTTGACATATGTTAGAAAATATGTGAAAATAAAAAGTTTACCTTTTTAACATTTTTCACAATTGTCTATGGCTAATCTCTTTGCTATATACTAAACTTAGTAAATTAGTTGACCCATATACATTACGCACTTCGTTTTGCTTCTCAAGTTAGTGACACTCTCCAATTAGTTGACCCATTTGACAACACTCCAATGGTCTCTACACTTCCTTATCGGTTACGTGTCTCATAATTACCAGGCCAAGTGGTTTACATGTCAGAAGTAATTAGCGATTCCTATTTGTTGCCAAGCAAACATGTTAGGCTGTTGTCTACTTCGTCATCGTTATCTAACTTTTTGTTACCCATCTCTTGCAAGTTGCTGATGCCCCAAAATTGATGTCTCATGGCGACCCATAATTGATAGTTGGCTGTATGAATCGAATACTGTGTCTCCTTTTAACACAATTCTTGCAGATAGTGATTTAACAACCAATTGGGTTTACTGGCAAACCAGCACATGTAAAATTTTCAACATGTCAACAGTGAGAAAACTTGACATGTTGGCAGTGTGAAAACTCCCTATATTGTCAAACGTCGGCTACCGACATGCCGTCATTGTTGAAAATCTGAGTGTGGTCCGTTCTTGATGTTTCCACGACTGTTTGGAATCGGGTTTGCCGTCTTTGATGGAAAGACGTTGCAACAACCCTGAGCACTATATGTACGGGGTCCCTAGCTCAGTTTCTCACAAGCCAGAAGCTTAAAACACTTCATTACACCATCACTGAGTGAGAAAATCTGAGTTAGAAGCATCCTGTAGGTGGTTTTCGACTTCAAGATTAGCAATGGCTGGAGGTCAATTTTCTTTTGCATTTACTTCATTTTGGATGTCATTTTATGTTTTAGATATCCTATATGTCTAACAGTTGGTATCATAGCCTCAAAAGGCCTCTGCCTTGCTATGTTTTTCATCAGAAAATTTTGAAACTTTCAGTGCATCGGGTTGCTTCATATACTCAATTTTTTCATGTTTTGATTGCATAAATGGATTCCTCATGAAATTCTGATGAGTTTAGGCTTTTGAAACGTCGAAAAACACGTCCGGAATCGCCAGAAACCATCGGGTTATCTAGCGGGTCCGACGTGGATTGGGTCGGGTTAGGACGACCCGGATTGCAGTGCAGCTGGGCGAGGAAGATGAAGCCCGACCCGGCTGCCACACTCACATGCACATACTGTTCATTACTATTCATGACTGTAACTGTATTACTGTTTGGGCCTGCACACTGTTCATGACTGTAACTGTATACTGTTTGGACCTCTACTGTTTGTTACTATTGGGCCTGTACTATTTGGGCCTCTACTGTTTTGGCCTCTACTGTTTATTATTATTGGGCCTGTACTGTTTGGGCTTTTACTGTTTTGGTCTCTACTGTTTGTTACTATTGGGCCTATACTGTTTGGTCCTGTTTATGCTACTATTTAGCCTTATTTCAAAAAAAAATAAATCTGGATTTCCAAATTTAGGCCAGATTTTGGGCTTTTTGATATGGCCCATTCAGAATTTAGGCTATTATCATTAAAAATTTTTCATATTGGATATATTTTTATAAATAAAATAATTTTGTTTGGACAAATTTTGTAAAATCCCATTTTAATTGAAAATTAATGATTTAGTTTTGTCCAAAATTCATGATGCCGTATGCCCAATATTTATGATTTATTTTGGGAGTATTATGGCATATTTGATTTGGGAAAATTTTAATTAATTAGTCACAATTTTAAGTTGATTAATTAATTGTTTCAATTTCCATTATGTAAGCTTGTTTTTGCAAGCATTAAGCTCTTTTCAAATGCCAAGTGATTAGTGTAAATTTTAGTTTAATTGAAGTTTTACCACAGCAGCTTTAATTATTCTAAAATAACACACTCTGACATAAATTACGTATAGTAATGGCATAAAATTGTAATTAATATATATGATATGACAATCATTATCCCACAGGAATGTTGTCATATTATGTATGTTTAATTAGGATGGGATAGTAAATTTTTCTTTTCATAATTACCCACAGGATTTATGAATTAGAAATAATTTACTAGTTTCATCATAAGGTTGTATGAACCTAATTGAGTAAAGCTTAGCCCACAGGTAGTTTTATTTGTTACTAGGCTCATGTTTTGAACAGATATGTTTTACATTGGTAAGACATATCATAAGGAATTATTAGTTGCCTCAAATTATGATATAGCATGTTATGCAGCTTTTCAAACGATTAGTATCTCCAACTTCCTAGTTCCTGAACTAAATGATGTTAATGACAAAAGAGGTGCATATGATTTTTCTGATAAGTCATGGGATGCGTATCAAGAGTAACAATTACTCTTTACTCTGCCATCCCTTACAATATGACCTCGATAAGTCGTACCATCCTTCCTAAACACTATCCTAGTACTATCTGCAGATAAGCATGGGCTTTTATTTACAATAAAAGTAAAAACAAATTCATGGAAACAGTTGAAGGATGGTATCAGCTTTGCGCTTTTTACTGTCGCTAGGAGGTTGCGAAGCCACCTGTTTCACCATTACATGAGGATGAAACGCAAGGATTTGCAACCGATTGATAAGGTGATCGGGGTTTGAATCTGATATGATGGCACGACGAGCCTCCAGAGGTAAAAAGCCATGTTCAACAGCATGATCTAAAAAGGACAAGAAACCATCATAAAAACCATTAATATTTAACAGTCCTAATGGTTTTCTATGATAGGGTAATTTGGTCCAGAATGCTACACTGGCAATTCCCTCTAAGGTATCCAGACCGCCAGGTAATGCAATAAAAGCTTCAGCATAGCACAACATATGTCCGAACCGTTCATGCATGGTTGAAACCCTTACCTCAGTACCATAGGTATAGGTGTCATGTATATCCTCAGCTAGCTCTTTTATGACAATGCCTAATACACGACTTCCTTCTATAATTGCAGCTGCGGCTGCACATCCTTTTAAGCCGTGTATTCCTCCTCCATATACCATTTGTATTCCTCTGGCTGCTAACACCTTACCTAGGTCATTGGCTGTACGCATGAATTCATTGTCTTTTCCCAGACTGGAACCACCGAAGACACAGATGGCTGAGAATCTGTGCCTTGATAATGCCACTAGTTCTTTTCCTTTTTCAGCCATGCATGAATGAGCAAATGCGAGAGTGCATTTGTAAGTAAAGAAAGTATCGGAAAAGGTCATGTGATCATATCATGGTCAGAAAAGTTTCAATTATAAGGCAAGGAAGTCATAAAGCACTGACCATGAAAGGACTTCTGATAAGGGTACCGTGCAAGAAAGTCCTAAAGCACTGGCAATACAAGGATGACAGACAGTGACAACGGGCAACAAAAGTCATAAAGTCACTGACAGTAAAGAAATTTGATGCCGGTGTATTTAAAATCTTGCATGAAAGGTCAAAAGTAAAACAGTAAGACTGACAGCTGCATCGGTGGTTAGCAAGAGACGTCATAATTACACTGTTATTGTTGAAGTTGTTGTAATTATGCATGCAGAGTCAAGAAACCAACAGTGCAATTGACAGTTGTTTCAGTAATAAAAATAAATAAATAAAATAAAAATAAAATTATTTACCATGGTTACTGTACGATAATTCTGTATCATCTCTTCCTCTGGTTCTGCAGATTAAACGCTATTGATACATGAAGATTTTCTTTCTTATCCAGTTTTTCGTTAAACTGGCAAACAGGATCGTTTAACGATAGATTCTTAAGTTGATAGCGTTCCTTTTCCTTGTGGAAAAGATCTGCTAAAGCGAGAAGAACTCTATGAACATGTCCACAGGGATGCATCTCAAGAGTCTGAAGGATATTATCCAGAGACTCTTTACTCAGTCCATCCTTGATGAACTGGATCTTATCTTCTCGATTTTCAGAAATCATACCTTTACCTTTGCAGCGTGAATTACAATTCCATCTTGCACACTTGTAACAGACTTCCATCCGTTTTGCTCTTCGTTTTTTGGAGTAAGAGCTTCTTCCTATTCCTAGAAGATGTTAATCACGTGAATTTGGAAACTCACCTGCTAGGCGTACTTTGGCTTCGATGATCCAACATACATCTTCAGGAAGACCAAGACGAGTAAGCGTCTTAATCCTTTCAAGTCGGCATTGGTAAATCTTTTTGAGCATACTTTGAGCAAGAGAAGGAAACCTGATTCTGAGTTTTGCAAGGTTTTCTTTCATCATGTTGCCTTCTGGGTAAGGACAAGTTAGAATACTCAGATGATACTCTCTGTTCTGAAGGCTGGTTCTTCAGAGAGAAATGAGATTTTGTTGTATTGCCGACTGAAAGTTAAGAATGCACAATAAGCCATACGGAACGGCTAATTGGGTAGAGGTATAATTGAACCTCTGTGTGGACTTTGAGGCAATGAGAATAGGGCTCATTGTTCTGTTGTTTTTGTTATAAGGCTAGGATCAGCCCGAGCCATGATCAGCACAGTTGCCACCTGAGAAACCCGTGCACCTTGGGCCGGGAATTGGATCACCTGTTAGGTGATGGGCTGCGTGAACTGGGCCTATCAAATTGCCCGTTATGTGTAATGGGTCGTACTATTGTGACCCAATTGTTGCTGTTAATTAAAAAAAAAAAAGAGAGGTTTGAAAGAGGCCTCACACAAATGGTATCTTAAGTTCATGATATTATTTTCTCATTTGGTTTTGTGAAAAATATCATGGATCAGTGTATATACTAGAAGGTCAGTGGGAGGCCTCACACCAATGGTATCTTAAGTTCATGATATTATTTTCTCATTTAGTTTTGTGAAAAATATCATGGATCAGTGTATATACCAGAAGGTCAGTGGGAGCAAAATTTGTTTCCTTATACTATATATGGATAATGTACATATGCTATACGAGGTAAAATAGTTTCTCTCAAAGAACTTTGATATGAAGGATATGGGTGAGGCATCTTATGTTATTGGCATTAAGATCCATAAGGATAGAACTCAATATATATTGGGTCTATCACAAGAAACCTATATCAACAAAGTCTTAGAGAAATTTCGGATGAAGGACTGTTCACCAAGTGTAGCACCTATTGTGAAGGGTGACAGGTTCAATTTGAATCAGTACCCAAAGAATAACTTTGAGAAGGAACATATAAGTAATATGCCATATGCTTCTGCTATTGAAAGCCTTATGTATGCTCAGGTTTGCACAAGACCTGACATTGCTTTCGTAGTAGGCATGTTAGGGAGATACCAGAGTAATCCAGGAATTGACCATTGGAAAGCTGCAAAGAAAGTGATGAGGTACCTTAAAGGTACTAAACACTACATGCTAATATACAGACGAACTCAGAATCTTGAGGTAGTTGGCTACTCAGATTCGGATTTGCCGGATGCGTTGATTCATGAGAATCAACATCAGGTTGCATATTTTTGTTTACCGGTGAAGCCGTATCATGGAGGAGTACAAAGCAGACTTTGACTGCTACTTCTACCATAGAGACTGAATTTGTATTTTATTTTGAGGCAACCTTACATGGTGTATGGCTAAAGAGCTTTATCTCTGGGCTGAGAATAATGGATTCTATCTCAAGGCCATTAAGAATATATTGTGACAACTTAATTGCTATTTTCTGGCTAAGGATAATAAGAGTGGAAGTCGAAGTAAACACTTTGACATTAAGCACTTAGCCATCAGGGAACGTGTCAAGGAGAATAAAGTCACCATTGAACACGTTAGCATTAAATTGATGATAGCTAATCCTTTGACCAAAGGCATGCCACCAACAGGGTTTAAGGATCATGTAACAAGAATGGGACTTGTTCCCACATTAAGATTTTGATGTAAAGTATTCATCAGTTGTAATAAAGCTCTTATCATTATGAATGTTGTTTTCTCCTTTAGTGTGCACATTTATATTTTGAGAATAACAACAATTAAGAGGACCTAGAATAAGCATAAGGCTTATTCATTAAGTTATAGTGTTTTGAAGAAACAAAGTACATTGTAATACATGGAAGGTAATACTCGCTTTAAGAGGACTTATCGCCTTGATTCGTGTATTTAGTTTTCTTCTATTGAAATCCAAACTATGGAAATATTATAAAGCATACGGACCAAGTAGGAGAACGTAAAATTTTCAACATGTCAACAGTGAGAAAACTTGACATGTCGGCAGTGTGAAAACTCCCTCTATTGTCAAACGTCGGCTACCGACATGCCGTCGTTGTTGAAAATTTGAGTGTGGTCCGTTCTTGATGTTTCCACGACTGTTTAGAATCAGGTTTGCCGTCTTTGATGGAAAGACGTTGCAACAACCCTGAGCACTATATGTACGGGGTCCCTAGCTCAGTTTCTCACAAGCCAGAAGCTTAAAACACTTCATTACACCATCACTGAGTGAGAAAATTTGAGTTAGAAGCATCCCGTAGGTGGTTTTCGACTTCAAGATTAGCAATGGCTGGAGGTCAGTTTTCTTTCGTATTTACTTCATTTTGGATGTCATTTTATGTTTTAGATATCCTATATAGTCTAACAGCACATGCATCCAATTTTGTTGGCACCAAACCAAAAGGAAAACACAGAAAGCTAGCTACATGTGATTTGAGCGTTTGACACAGATTAGTTTAGCTTACTACGTATGGAATGCTAGCTATGGCTACTTAAATTGGACAAAAGAGGAAACAATGGTGTCCATTGTCCAATTATCAAATTTCGAAAGTAGGATCATGTTTCACCTCGCAAAATGATCTACTGGCTAGGCTCTATGTGATTTGGAAACCCTCTTTTGGTCACTTCCGATTGTGAAAGAGATCCTTGCTTGTCACCCCAAATGTAAACTCACTGTCATGGAATACTTACAAGTCATTGAACTTATGCTCTCCCTCCAGCCTATATGGAACCAAAATTTGAGAGAGACAGAGAGATAGCTAAATTGCTAAATCGCCTTTCCGCCAATCTAGATGGCGGGGCTTGAAGGGATAGATATCAAAAGTGAATTTGTCTCGTGCTTCTGTATCGGACACGGAAGTAGATGCTTTTTAGTCACTTTCTGTGTGTCCAATGCTAAGAGGGCATACATACTTTTAGGTTAAGGACCAGGGATGCGATCCTGCGATTTGTGCTTGGGAAGGGTTTATGTCGATGAGGTGTTTTCCCTCAATGCTATGCAATTGCTTATATGTAGTAGGTTTCACCGGAATCTTTACCCCTTTATGACATAGTATAATGCAATATTCTGCTCTTCACAACTTTTTCCAACATATATGGAGTGAATTAAACTTGAAAGATAAAGAAAAGGGTACTTAAATTTGACATGAAATAATTTTACATTTTTTTTAGGCCATTAGAACTCTAAGAATGATCTCACGAACTGTAGAAGAAAAATGCATGTTTTATATAAAAAAATGGGTATGTGAATAGATTAATACTGGATGCACACAAGGAAATCATTGTATTAGACTAAATAGCGAACACACTTACCATACGTGAGAATCATTATTCTGTGAGTACCATTCCTTGATAGTATAATCGTGTAGGCAGATTCCTATTGCCTTGTTGGTTTCCCCTGAAAACTCAATCTCAGCTAGGAACAAAGATCAGATATAGATCATTCTTTGGAATTATTATTATTTAAGAT
Source organism: Dicorynia guianensis (assembly GCA_037013595.1). Classification (NCBI taxonomy): domain Eukaryota; kingdom Viridiplantae; phylum Streptophyta; class Magnoliopsida; order Fabales; family Fabaceae; genus Dicorynia; species Dicorynia guianensis. The sequence goes on along the minus strand of JASUAB010000002.1, from coordinate 11,897,192 downwards.
AGTTGAGCTTCTTTCACTCACTACTCACTAAATTCAAATATAAAACAAAAATTTCACAATAAATATTTGTTGCTTTTGCTTAAAACACAACATTATTTCAAGAACTTTTGTATATTAACACTTCTTCACTAAATTGTCATAAATTCAAAGCAAATCCATTAAATCTATTATATAAATTTAATAGTTAGCAAGACTGATAATAGTTACTATACCAAATTTCTGATCATAAATTATTTTGATTAATAAAATATTATAAAATTTTCACTCAATCATTAAATTTATTATTTTTACAGATAAATCTAATAAAGTTAATAGTTATCTTGTTCTAAGTCATAATTTAGTATATATACACACGTTTACCACCACCGCTTTCCTCAGCACAGGTCTCTCTCATTCATTGCTTTCTTCTTTGACATACAACACTTGCATACTTGCTTCCTCTCCCATCCCATCTCCCTTTAAATATCTCTAATGGAGCCCAAAGCAGATTACACCCAAGATAGTACCGTTGACTTCCGAGGCCGTCCTACACTGGCATCTACAACAGGCAAATGGAAGGCTTGCGCTTTCCTTGTTGGTGAGCATATCCCCCTTTTAAGTATATTCCATAACTGCAGCTTCAGAGCTCCAAGTTCATTACTTTTAAGTTCAAAAATTCTGTTCTCGAGTAGTGAAAGATTATGTAAAACGTTTAAATAACTTCGACAATTTACTAACGAGGATTTCAGTGGACTGCATTTGAGAAATGTTTACTAACTCCTTATGGAATTTTATTAGTACGATTAGGCTATGAAGCGTTTGAAAGAATGGCTTTCTATGCAGTTGCTTCCAACTTAGTTAATTACCTCACAACCCAACTTCATGAAGACACTGTTACATCAGTGAGGAATGTGAATAAACTGGTCAGGATCTGTGTGGATAACGCCAATTCTGGGCGCTAACATCTCAGATTCTTACTTGGGTCGCTTCTGGACTTTCACTCTGTCATCTCTCGTTTATGTTTTGGTAAGCTAATTGATTAGTTATAAGATCTTGCCACTGATAATTTCCTCTTAGCTATAATAACAAAGGTCGAAGTGATTATTAGAAGCAAGGAACTCCCCTATTGGTAACCATGAATACTTTATTAGAATCTTCTATTAAATTGCATACAACCTTTCTATTCTCATATCTTTATATGTATTCTTATACAATTCTTATTTAACAGTATTCAGATAATTACATTTATTAGACTAGACACAACTCAAAAGAATGGTGTTAGCACTTTGTGCAACAGTACGATGGGTTTAACTTTTCTGAATTGCATATACCATTTATATATCATATTATATCTTCCAAGCAGAGGATACCACCTGTTTGCATAATATTTCATGTTACCTACCCCAAGGCTTTGCCAAAGAGCAGTGTTACTTTTATGTCGCCGTTCTCATGCTCTTTTCTACGTTTGCTACTTAAAACAAAAGAAACAAAGTTTAAATTGTGCAATTTATACTTTAACACTTAAAATTATTTGAAAACATAAACTAAGACGTTGCTCTATCAGCGTGACTATATCATTTCTGTTGCCAAAGGCCAAACAACTTCATTATTTGCAGTTGAACCCGAGGGATAGTACACTGCTGTATATTATGATCTGTGAGCTGCCATTGTCAAGACAATTACTCGGGATTGGGCCCAAGCCCATCTCAGCCCACGATTAGTTCCAAATGTATAAGTGCTAACATTATTTTAACTTGCTTTTTTTTTTTTCTTTTTCCTGATCCTTTCATGACCAAAAGCATTTTGATAGTGCCCTTAAAATGACATTACTCTAGCCATTATAACATAGTACTTTTATCTCATTGCTTTCCGTTCTGAAGTTTGCATTTTACAGAGGATTATGCAATTCATGCTACAGGAACTTTTCCAAGTTTCACAAGATAAACACCCAAATTTTATCTGCATTAGAAATAGAAAGTCTTCTCTTACAACAAGGAATTACATAGAAATAGCTTCTATTCTGATACAACATAACATAAGGTTTTAATTTGTTGCTTGGCTAATGCAATACGGTGAGGATATAAAAGGGAATTGTCTTCTCATCTTAATGGATTAGGCCCTATAAACCGTACAGAAGCCTTCTTTAATTAGCAAGGACTAAGGAGCTCCCACTCAACGACCTGCTTGCCTACATTGGAGGCAGCACTCTCTGCCTGCGGTTTTGGCTCACTTGCACGATTCTCGTAGTAGTGATAAGCCGCCGCACCGGATAGCACCACCAGCGTTAACGCCTGCGCATGCTTCCTGGCATGGATAAGCCTCAGACTTGGCTTCATTGGAGACCTTGTGCGTGAATAAGCCACAAGTGATGCCCCAATTCCTGAGGCCCAGAGTGCCCCTGCCATCAAAATTCCAAACACCTATTTCGTTAGAAGTTGATCATCAGCTATCAAACTTGATTTATGACACTTTGACAGAGAACCAACAAGGTTGATGATGGTAACTTACCAATGCTGGTGAGCTTGTGCTCTGCAACCCAGCTCTGAATTGCCTCCATGTTTGCTTGATTATTTGATCTCTTGCTTCAAACCAATAGTGAGTGAAGTTGAGGAGTGTGATGAAGAGGGAGGCAAGGGAAAGGGTGAGTATTTACAGAAGACTAAAGAGTGGATTGGGTTGAGATGTTTTTCGCTTTTTCGGCTTGGATGGCCCTTGGGTTTACCTGGGGGGTTCTCTGTTTTCATGAAACACTGAAAAGGGGTTAAACTAGAGGCTTCACTTGCGCTGGTTTTGGCGGTGTGTGGCCTGATTTTGACAACCGATTGCTTGCTTAGTTGTTTTACTTTACTGACATGTAAGCAGATGCGGCGAGCCAATGTATTTTTACTACTATTTTGTTCCTCTGCCAATGGATTTTTTACTGTGTTTGGAAAGAATTTATATGAAATCAGTTATTCATGAATTATATATATTAAAAACATAAAGTATAAGTCTTTATTTAACCAAGAGAAATCTTTTCAAATTTGATGTGCGATATACCAATCAAGTCTTTTTTCTTGGACAACAAAATTATAGCTAATATTGTTGCGTATTATACATATATATATATATATATATATAATTTTAGGAATAATATTTAAATGAATTCAATCAAATAAAATTAGGTGACATATAAAAGTGTGCAAATGATATGATTGAAAAAATAAACATAATTTAAAAGCTTGGTTTATACAAAACTCACGAAATTTGGAGATTTGCACGTGGGTGATAAACAAATGTGCAGGTGAAGATAAAAAAGGAAGTTGTGAGAATGTTGCCTCACCGACTTGCCAGAACTGTAGCATTCCCACGATCAGTTAAATTGTTTATTGTATTGAGCACCAAATTATTTGAAGCAAGGGCGCATGGAATCGAATCACATTGGATGCCAATATTTGACCATTTTATCCAACTTGGATACATGTTGGAATCAAGTAGTGGTATTGGTATTAGGCAGGTACTGGTACAATGAACGCTCATGGGCGGCTTTTCTTCGATCTTGCTTCTTTACTATTTTTATTGTCTTAAAATTTGAAATTCTTGTATACGAGGTCTTGAAACTACCCTCCATTCTTAATTCCACTCCTGGTTTTCTTTCATTTTGGTGTGCTCAGTCTTTTGCTCTGTCATATTAGTTGATTCCATGAAAATCAAAGATCTTCACGTGGGCCACTGGCCCAATCGTACTTGAGCTGAAGCCCATAGCCCAGTTGTACAAACGGTTGTGGTCCAATACAGCTGCCCTGTGCCGATGACTTAAGAGGGAAGGAGTAACTACTTCGAGGGAAGAGAGGAACGATCCAGAATGTTGGAAATTGGGTCGTGCTGCCTGTGCCTGAAGTCGCACGCCGACTGAGCTCTAACAAATATTTTCTTTTCGACAGCAAGTTCCCGCCATTCCCAAGAAGCTTCTTCCACGCACTCACCCCCCACCACCTTCGCCTATATATTCAACTTCGGCACCACACCCTTAATTTCTGAATGCACCTGACAATTAACAATGGAAGCTGAGAGAAGACTGCTCAGGACCCCACACCCTCTCTCTGATATCACCAACACCCGCTCTCACTCTCGAGCATTTTCGCAATCGTCTGCGTCCACGGCCTCTGTCGTCAAGTCCTCCAAAGCCAACCCGTCTTTTGCATCCAAGAAGTCTGTCTCCAAATGCAAGCATACTTCCACCACTCCATTCTCCAACGTTCCCGACAATGCTTCAAACCCTACCCCTCTCCCTTCATCTGTTGTTTCTACGCCTTCTCGCTCGCTGAATTCTTCCTCGTTTACTGGTACTTGTACTCTTCTCAGACGTTCTTGGTTTTTTGTTTGTGTTTGATTTCATTAGAAAGGTTTTCGGATTGGATTCCAAAATTTGGGGTTCCAATTCTCTTCGTCTTCTTGATGAAATTTCATGAGCATAATTAGTATGATGATAGATTTGCTAATTGAATTTTGATGTACGCGATGTTGACTTCTCCATTGCATTGATCTGCCTTCTGCTTCTACAATTTGGAAGTGGTGTTAGTTTAATTTCCAGTTATTTCTATGCGGCTGTTAGCATTTTAACTTTACACTTCTCATGTTTTTGCGTTGCCTTGGTGCTGAAATTTGTTTGGATCTCTATTTGCTCTAGGAAATTCAAATGGGATTGGCTTCGCTACCATCACTTGTATCAGAAATCTGATATGAATAGATTTGGTTATATAAGTAAACCCTCATCCGAGCTTAGTCTATCTATAAATGCGATTATCAGTAACTATATCACTGAGCATTTTCCATGCTTTGACTTCAGGTACCATTGATTCTGATGTTTCTGAGCCTGTTTCAGTAGTCTACGGCCGAAGACGTAGTTCAGTTAAGAGGAATTGCGATAATGCTTCAAATCCAAGCTTTCTTCTCCCATCTGTTGTTTCTCCGCCCACGGGACTTCCAAAAATTTCCTCTGTTGACGGTATTTAAGCTACTCTCGGTTTTTATTGCTCTTAATTCTTGTGAAAAGCGGTTTTGTATTTGATTGTAAAATTCAGGGTTGGAATGTTCTTCGTTTGTTCTGGTGAGTTTCTGCGAGAATAATTTATGTGGGATTGCATTTGTTGGTTGAATCTTCATGTACTGGATGTTGTTATAACCATTGCATTTATTTGCCTAATTGCCTCTTGCTTCTAAATATTAGAAAGATGAGTTTAGGTTAATTATTTGTTATGATATAGCCTTGTGATGCCTACAATTCTAATGCCAAACTTTTGGATAGTTGGCTTTAGCTTTGCTACACTTACTTGTGACAAATATCTTATATGAACTGATTTCCTTATACATAAAAAGCTTAATTCAAGATTAATAAATGCTGCAACTGTGATAATCTCATCGTCAGTAATTATTAATTAGTTTCTTAACTATCTTAATCTGTGGGCATTTTTTATGCGTTGACTCCAGGTAATAGCGATCGCGGCTTATCTGAGCCTACTTCTGTAGTGTGCAGGCGAAGGCATACTTCAGATAAAAGAAAGAGTAAAGAGATGGCAGTAGTTATTCCTTTCAGGAAAAAACCCATGGAAAGGATCTTTTAGAATGGGTAAATATTCCTCCTTTTCGCACAGTGACATGAAGCATTGCCCTGGCTGCTATATTGGAGTTTAACTCAACAATGGTTAAGAGACATGAGGAAAACACATGTTTGAAATTCAGGGGTTAATGGAATTGAAATAACACGCTAAGTAAAAAAACAGGATTTCAACAACTTTCAAATCTGGAAAGTTCTGTTAAACATTCTGATGGAATTGTTTGCTATATAGATTGGCTACATCAGTCATGTTGGTCTTGGTTGAACATTGGAAAGTCCTTTTGTGTGTGTGTAATTGTACATGAAGTTTTCCTATAGACATTTCTGATTCACAGTCTATCCCATCTTGTGTCACCTTTTTCTTGGTTTGCCCGTAGAATGTGTCATACCATTGAAATTCTTGTTTCCTTTATTCCTTTGCTGGTATGTATGTTATAGTTGGATAGACACCTGAGTATCTGTAGTAACCTTTTAGTGAACTAAGTTTAGTTGTTACTTTTATTGTCTCTTTGTACAAACGACAAAGTTACCATATACTTACTTGTCATGCAGAACAGCGAGAAAAGTAACAACGTTGAAGGTGTGGGTTTTCCCAAGCCATATACAGTTCCTGGTAGAAAGGTATATATTGACTTTGATTTTCTCGAGTCTTGTGGTTCTATGCAGAATTTTCAACTCTTCTGAATCTGTCGATGTTAGTTTGGTTATTCAGCTTGTGGTTCATCTTCTTTTCATTGTCTATATGTTGAAATATTGTAACAAGCTTGTTCCATAGGTTGTGTATGTACTGATTAACTTGATGATCTCTGCTTGTGTGGGTGGTGCTAATTTCTATGGAATAATTGATCTTTTGCTGGTCATGTTTATATTTAAGAGTAATAGAATAAACCTCTCTAAAGGCTTAGGAGATTACTCAAACTTACCTCTTTGTTCTAAAATTACACCGACCACCTTTACTTTCAAATTTACTACATAATTTCCTTATATATTGAGGATATCTATGCAATTTATCTAAAGGATTGTTTGCCAAAATAAATGAATAAATAAATTAAAAGAGTCTATCTTTGATCCTTTGACGGTATTTGAATTAGGTCAACAGTAATTACAGCGAAAATTGGTCAAATTTCATTTTGGGATAAATATGATCGTCGAATATGCAGAATTTCTTGCGTCATCACTCATTGGTCTAGTAAAAGCTTCAGCGTAGGTGATGACTGAAGAATACAAGATATGACATTTTCAGGTGGTTGTCAGCTTGATAATGGCATATTTTGGCACTTCTTTTCCGCCTACTTATCACATCACACCTTTGTAAAATCTTGCTTAGAAGTCATGCATGTACATTTACACATGCAATGTATGGTTCTTATTTCTGAATGTTAGGTTGAATCATTTCTTAATGCATATTTGTTGGGTTTTCAGAAGCATCGTGCAATGCTTTCTGAACAGAGTTTGTCCAAGAATGCCCTGCTGCAAGATTATATCGATCAACAGAAAGCTTACTTTAAAGAGGTTGATGAATATGAATTGCCAGTGGAGGAGGTTGAGTCTGTTGAAGAGCTAGATTAAGTGGAAGAGGTTTAATGTAAGTATACTTGGCCAGCTTAAATCTTTTTTGTTTTGGTTGGTTGTATAGTTCTTACACCTGATTGTATAAGTATATATGACCAACTGGTGTAATTGCCACCTCTAATCAAATTATAAAAGGGAAATGTTATCTACATGTAGAGGCATCCCTTAATGTCTGCACATATAAATTTAAATAAATAGAAGAGAGTAAAAGATGTGAAAGAATGTGAGAGAGTGTACAGAATAATTGTGTATATATATAATTGCTTGTATAAAAGTACTTGATAATCTTTGTAATATTCTAATCCTACATTGGAAGTTAAATTTCAATACTTACACGTTTCTCCTTAAAACTTGTTTTATTTTACTTACCAAGTTTCTGTTTGGAGTGTGGTAGTGCTTTTAAAATTCCCAAAATGGTACAGCGGGACTATCAATAGCCACAAATTATTGTGACTTATCAAATACAGTGGGTCTATCAAATAGTCACAAATTATTGTGACATATCCAATATAGTGGGTTTTACAATTCAATCACTTAATAAATTTAATAGTTATGATTTTTTGAAATGAATATTTAGTAAATATTCAGTTTGTAGGAATAGTAGAATACTTGAAATTCATGTAGTTTGGTTTGTGAATGCGTTGGTTGATATTTTCCACTGATAAATTTCCAGAGACTTACTGGTCTGATGCAATGCAAAGAGATCTAAATTTTGTGGGTGTGTAGTTCTATTACAAATTATTAAATCTCGTCTACATGCCTCCCAGTCCGGCCTTTGCATGATGGGCATGTAAATTACCGCCTCTACTTATCACACGCTGTAGCAGGGATGATGAGCAGCATAACAAAGTCATGTATATACATATAAAATCAGGTAGTTTATTGACCATTAACCAGGTTGCTTGATAGCGGAAGGATAAAATTATTAGACGCATCTTGGGAAAGGATGGGTAATTGAATAGTATAAACACACAGCATGAAGCGTTGTTTAGTTTACTTTTCTGCAATTGATCCTGATCTGCCCTTCACTCCCTGTGAGAGGCTTGATGTTGCTCATTTTGACCATACCCTCGGCGAAGTCTTTAAAGAATTGAGCAGTGTCGGTAGCGTATTTCTTCACCAATTTGTCTGTAGATTTGCCATTGAACAGCTCCTGGTCGGAATGGAGAAGGCCCTTTTTGTTAACAAGATTCTTGAAATATAGATTGTCGAAATGGAATGGAGTTTGGAAGTCAAAGGGTTGGAGCACATTATCATTTCCCTTTCTGGGGCACTTCCTCTGCAGGGCCTTGCCAAACGAGGCATCAATGTTGGAGTCGTTATAGATGTGTGCCCGGAATTGTACGCATCTAGCCAGGCCAATAGTATGCGCACCTGTTTCCAAAGAGAGTATTAGTGAAACATTGCTTGGTCTTTCTTGGCAAGAAAGGGCATAAGAATGATCAATTTGGATCAGTTAGATAGAGGGTGCCTATTATTCTTTTTTTATTTTTTCTCTCTGCTAATTTCATTTCTGAAACAATCTGGAAATGGCTTTGATAATGGACTTGTTTTCGCTGCTCTGAGAAATTACATCTGAATGTTAATGAACAAACGAAAAGAAAACAAACACGTCAACTAATATAGACTGTAGTGTAATACCTGAAAGAGCTACCAAGTCGTTCACCGAGAGTCCATGGTTAGCAAAATTCGAAACAAGACCGCTTAGGTTGAAAAAGGGTGCAGGAATGGAGTTGTTGGCAGCACTTCTGCTTGCTGTGGTAGAATCCCTTCTTCCCAACCCTACTTCCCAGGAAGGGCCCCCTAGCTGCAAATTCCAAGTACCCCATCATTAACCCATGAGAAAAACATACAAGCCATTCAAAGGCCATAAATGGATATTACTTGAACCACCGAATCTCGCGCAGCCAAAGCAAGAATATCAGCACAGGACACCACTTTTGGACATGCTTTCTCCACATGGGCTTTAATGTCATCAATCACATTGAACCCTCTGGCTGAGTTATTGTTGGCTGCTGCAGTTTTCTCTCCTATAAAGTTGCCAGTGTCATCCAGCAATATCGATGCATCACAGCCCTGACCTTTGCATTATGTTAGTCAAAAGCTAATAGTAATTAAGGATATTTGGGTTTAGCGCAAGTGGCATGGAGACTATTAAAGATTAATAATGCCAAATATCTAAGTGAGTTCGAAGCCTCATATTAATTGAAATACACTCACATTTACAAAGCAGTCATGGAAATGCAATCGAAGTAAAGAAGCCCCTATGCGCGTTTCTTTTTTAATGGCTTTTATGACTTCTTGCTTCACTATTGGCAACAAGTTTGGGCAACTGCAAGAGTAGAAGTCTGCACATAGCCCGTTTCCGGCCTCTGCTTCATGACCTGCAGTTGCGGCAACTAGAACAAGTAAGAGCAACTGGTAATAAGAAGCCATCTTAGCTTCCAATGTATACAAAGCCAATAATGGGTGCTTCTTTTATAAACGCAACGTAGGACCAATTTGGTTAGTTAATTAACTAAATTAATCCCAATTCAATTGCTTTTACGTAATTCGGGAAAGATTTATTTAGGAAAAGATTTGGATAATTTTTACCTTTTAAAAAATTAGTCTCTTAACTGTAATTGTCAACCAAAAAAAATTCTAAAATAATTTTTAAAAAATCTGTCTTTTCAACCCAATGGCAGTACTGGTACGTTGATTCCACATGTCTCCTTTTCGCTTTTGTAATTTTTGGCCATGCTAATCCTGCGTGCCCAAGTACATCATATATTATTTTCACCTTTACCTTGTCAGTGTATAGATTTGATTAAATCAATGAAATAAAGCAATTATTGCGTTATGGGCTATTGAAAGTGACAATTTTAGGCGTTTTGTTCTTGTCCTAATTAAAGGGAGTGCCTATCTATAATTGTGTGGCTTTTCCTCCGCATGGGTCGTCAGAGGGGGTAATTGTATCATTATAACTGGATCAGGTATCTTAACATCGTCTAATCTTAAAGATTAAAAATATTAAATAAATTAAATAAATAATAAATAAAATTATAAATATAAAAATATAAAAATACCAATGTTAGTAGTCTGAATAAGATTTGAGGCTAAATGTGTTTTGTGATAGGAATGGTCCCTCGAAATAGTCTGCGGAGAAACTTCAAAGCTTTGTTTTGGGTTACAGATCATAATCGACGTGGTATTGTTATTTTTATAAATAAAATTTTATTATAAAATTAAAAAATTTTATGTAATTAATTTATTATATTTATAAATTAATTTGTAAAATATAACCAATTAATACTTTTTTAAAAATTTTATTTGAGTTTAACTATTTTCCTTAAGTGAAGAAAACTTTTCGTATTCGAAGAACCTAGCTAGTGTGAGTAAAAGCAGGAGCTGAAGAACAGTACGTACACGTTAAATTTTCCACGAAGCAGCCCATGCATGGGGTCCCTCAGGGCTCAGGCCTCAATGCCAAAAACCTGTAGAGGATTAAGACATTTTTTTTGGTAAGGTAAGGACATAGTTTTTTGTTTTTTTGGTGGAGAAGACATGTTCAGCTCCTGGAGTTTTTTCCCCTTCATTTTCAAACACTCTCGAGCAAATCATTAAACTGAGCGAACAACTTTTGGCTATATTGGGACACTTGATTAAGGTTTTGCTTGGGATAACAAGGTATAACCCAAAGAGAGGATGATTGATTGGTCAATTAAGACTAGAGAAAGGAGAAATTAAGAAAACTTAAATATGCAATACTCTGAGCCAATGCGCCGGTGCCCCATATACAGCGAAGTTACTAGCTAAAACATGTTGAGATTTTATATTCAGGAAAAAATGAGCTCTTAAACATGATCAAAATGTCTCTTACGTACCTTTAAATCCAATTATCCACTGACTGGATATTTGATTTGCTTATTTCTTCCATTTATAAAATATTAAATGTGGTGGGATGTAATGGGTTTTATAATTAAAATTTTAAAATTAAATAAATTTAATGACCTAACTTTTTTTAATTAAAATTTTATAAAATTTTACTTTTAAAAATAATAGGATCGAATTAAAATAGTTATTATATCTCAATATCTATCTACTTTGATGTTTTTAATATCTTAAAAAAAATAATTTTTATTTATCAGTAAATAATATTTTGAAAGAAGAAAATAATTATTGCCTAAACAAACATTAGTTAGCTAATCAATCTAATTATTGGAGATCAATGTTTTATGTTCAAACAATTGTGGGTACCATTTAACAATTTAAAATTTTAGAAATAAATAATTAATTCTTTAACATAATATTAAAGTAAATTAAAAAGATTTTTTCTATTTCATTTTTTAATTTAAAATCGGAGCTGTACACATTAAGTGCAAAAGAATTATGTGAGTGGCATGTTAGATATAAAACTATTATTTAACCTCCTCTTATCAATTTATCCTTTTACAATGATTAGTTCTTGACATTGAATATGTGCAAGTTTCAACTGATACAAAAAAATTGATGAATTTGGGGAACTTATGGATGATATATGATTAAAATATTGAATTTAAAGTACAATGATAAACATCTAACACAAAAAGAGACAATTCGTTCAACAAACGAATCATAAGGAAACATTTTGGGGATATAAAGAATAATGCTAAAAAGTACATGAAGGACAAGGTGATTGCGTTGTAGGTAAATGGATAAACATATGCACTACAGTGTGCTGAGTTGAGGATAATTATCCCTCAATACAGAGGAGATTTGGAGATCACTTGTACATGTGTCAATCTCTGATGTTCTTCCCCAGCCGAATTTTAGCAATTAACTACAAGCCCCCGATTCCTATCCTCTTGCTCTTATCAGCTAGCCTGTTTTTATTTAGCTTTTAGCTGTAAGCAGATTCAAAATTCTGTATACTGCAACGTACCAAAATAAATGGCGGGGCAGACCCATGTTTTGTCTTGTAGGGTCAAATGTTTTTTTTTTAATTTTTTTAAATTTTATATTATATATATATATATATATTTCATATTATTACTCTCATTTAAAATTTTTAATTGTCCGCACTATTAAAAGTGACTGATTTATGTGGTCCATATGTCACAAAGTCAAACTAAAAGTAGTAACTTTCCTTTGGGTCATACAATGAGGTAAAAACTTATTTTAAACAAATGAATTAGCAACCCCTATCTCTCTCAAAACTATTTTTTCTTTTCATCACTCTTTGCGTCTTAATTCTTTTTTGATACCCTTACTTCTTTCACACTTTCGGTTATTTCCTTCAATCTTTCTGGCCGACAGTCCACTCCTGTAACAATGGTTGCTTCGAAAAGGTTGAGAACTGGTGTCATTTTCTTCAATCTTTCTGGCCCACAGTCCACTCTTTTAACAATTTTTGCTTCAAAAGGTTGAGACCTGGTGTCATAATTTCCCGCAAGGTTAGTTACTTTGTTTCTTCCCCTGAACAATTCTTATACGTCTTTGTGCTTTTGCCTGAAATATAATTAAGTTGTCTTGTTTCGAAAGAAGCCATGGGTTGGAGTGATTTGATTCGATGACTATGTTTGAGAGCATGCACTAATTAATTAACCCAAAACATAAGCTTTTTTATGTGTGATAGAAATTATGTGCAATTAAATATTCAATGAGATAAAAATTTATTGTGATTTTTTTTATAAACAAATACTTATTGTTTATGACTTATAACTATAAGTTTTACATTAATATTTAATTATATTATATTTCTAATTTATTTATGCATATATAAAATATTATATATTTTTGTGAAATAATATATTATATATTTATTATCATACTTGTCAGAATTTAGGAGTACTGTCAACGGACACAATATAGGAGGCTCCACTTTCACCTAATCTTACAAGGGAAAATGACAAAGAAGAGACACTCAAATTCAGATGGAGCCAGCTGCATGTAATATTCATTATACATAACATCATACTATAATAGGTGTATTAGTATTTCTCTTCATGTCGACTGTCGGTGACAAAAAAGAAAGAAACAATTGTTGAGAGTTGCTGCTTCTAGTGATGCTGGACAGCTTATGACTTGACTCATCAGTAGCTGGCCACAAAAGCCAAAGGCATGCCAACAAAATGGATCAGTCTTTTAATATGGCCCTGAATCTTGCTGGATGCATGTGAACTACATCGTCTAATTGTGCGTGGGATCGGGGCGTCATTTTTGCACCCCGAGCATCATTTTCTTTTATGTTTTTCGTACGTGCTGACAATGTTTTTGGGATAGCTGGCCTGTCATTTTAAACACTTGAAACTAATAATCCATTAATGAGATTATACTATAGTAATTAATATAAGAGATATTATACAATATTAACAAAGTGATGATCTAATAATTATTATCTACATCTTAAATTAAAATTTTTAGATTTAATATTTAAATTTAAATTTTAAAATTATATTTATTAAAATAAATTATTAATAATTAATTTTAAATATAAAATAATCTTATACCTTTTTTTTTTTTGGTAATAGAGGAATTAAGGATAGCTTAAGGGAGAGATGAAATTGGGAATCGAACTCGTAACTGAGTTCGGGGAGATAGTCATTGGTGCCACTAGAGCAACAACTCGCGGTAAATAATGTTATATTTAATAATAATATAAAAATATCATATAAAATATCATGTAATAAAATCGTAAGGCTGTCCCCGTACCCTAAGAATAAAACAATTTTATTGAAATATCCATATCATGACAGAACGAGAGCTTACTTGGGTTGGGCTGGTTGGCTTAGTTGCCACGGTAAGTAACTAATTTGACAAAGGAAAAGCTTTCAGGAAAAAAACTAAAATTTTATAAAACTTTAAAAAATTTATTAATTTGTTAAATTTATAATTTATTTCATAAAATTTAATAAATTTAATTATATAAATATTTTTAAGTAAATATTTGATAAATTTAATTCAATGACTATTTGACAAAGGCAAGAGTGAATTTTACATTGGGATAAACATTACCGTATAATTTGTGAGAAAGTAAAAGGGCTAATTTTCTTGATTGTCAGCCGGGTGAGATCGTTTAACAGAATTGTGGTTGAAATTTCAAATTAAGTTTTTGAGTTGATATTAAACTTTTTTATGTGTTGTATTCTTCAGAAAATTGCACTTTAATTGACAAACAATCAAGAGTCAAGCAAGCTAATTGATGTGACATATATACAATTTATGTTTGTGACATAATATTTATTACCATGTTTACAAATAGTGCCCTTATAAATCTCTACAACAAGATGGAGACATTTTAAATTGTGGTTATCTTATTAAAATCTAGGGTTATTCGGAAAAGAGAATTTTGAAAAGCAAAGGGGCTGTTTGATTACTAATTTTAAGAATTATTTTTTATTTTCAAAAATCAAAAACAAACAAATTCGTTAGGCAGGACATGATTTAAGTTTTGATTTTTAAAACAGAACGTAGAATATTGTTTACAAATAAGGAAAAAGAACGGTCAAAACTGAGAGTTTTTGTTCTCTTCTTAATCGTTTTCATGGTGGTACTGTAAATAAATACCATAATTGATTAAAGGCATCAAAGTAAATAAAAGAAAAAACATGTAATTCCAAACAATCAAGCCCAAAATGTGTGATGGTGGCAATCTGCTAAGTGAAGTTTAGCAATTTTCTTGAAAAAACAATAAAACAATCAACACATTTTAAACAAGTTTTTTATTTATTTTATTATTCTTAAAACTGTTTTAGAATATATTTCATTCAAACAAGCTTTATTATGTTCTTGTGTTCAAAAATTATTCCTCAAATTATTTTATGAACAAATAGGAACTCTTTCAAGCAAATCTAAAATGTCTGGACATGCAATTCTAAAGTGGAATGCAGTAACACTTCTTTCTGGTTGGGGGGAGGGGGGGGGGGGTTTTGAAAACATATTCTGGGCATTCGATGATTGGGTTAGCCCAATTGAGCCGAAAAAGTACAACAATAAAGGAGTTAGGACCCAAGAAAAGAAGAGTTGAAGGCTACTCTAGCCGTAAAGTTTCAGCCCACTTAGGCTTCTTTTATCCGAAAGGCAACCAAACGTAACAGCATTTGCTTATCTTGCTTAACGCTTACCCTAGTCACAGGTTAATTTTAAAAGGGGGAAGGATGGTCTTACGTGGGGTGGGGGGAGTTTAAACTCTTCTTATGTTTAGAGTAAAAATTTTGTAGGAGATAAAAGTAATGGAGAGAAAATGTAAGAATGTATATAGTAAGTGCATAAAATTTTTATGTATGTTTAACATTAATCTCTTACAAGAGAATGTTATATCATGCTAACCGTAATACAAAGGTAAGTCTTGTCACCCTAATTAATGACATTTGTTGAGAGTAATGCTGATTATACATATTTAGTGAATATAATAAACACATAAAGAGCAATATTTTTGCATCACTCATTAAACATTAATAGACAAATACAAAAGAAGAGACAGAGGTGATTTTGACATGTCACCCTTTGCGTTAGTTGTTCACATTAAATGCGTAGTTTACATTTCTTTATGTTGAATAGTAAATAGTAGAATATATAATGTAATTGTTGTTATTCCGATAGAATTCTTTTTTCAGGAAAATTTTATTTTCATTACCTTATTTTTATGTAAAACTCATATATAACGAGTGTGGATATTTAGATTTACTATGTTTTATAATTTAATTTATAAAATTTAATAAATTTAATATTAAATTTTATAAGATGAGAATTAAAAATAAAGTATGAGAATTATGAGACTTATTTTCTTATATTTTTTTAATTAACAGTAAGAATTGCAGAAATTATTACCAAAATTAAAAAAAAATATATATATATATATAAATATGGTCCTTAACCATAATTTGTTCAAAATAAATCATTAATAACTCACAAAATACATATAAATTATTAGATTTGTTAAGTTTCAAAATTTAATATTTGAAACTCAATTATAAAATATAATAAATTTAATAATTAAAATTATCTTAAGTAAAATTTTTATAAATTTTAAATTATGAGAAATAAAATTTTCAATCATTATATTTTGTAACATGCAAGTTGGCAATAATTTTCCTTGATTGGTGGTGCTGATTTGCTATCCTCAAAAGTTCTTTAGATTTATGATTACATTTGCCATCTCTCGGTTGATATATGTTTGAAAATATGTGAAAATAAAAAGTTTACCTTTTAACATTATCCATTACTAAGTATCCAGTTGTCTATGGCCAGTTTCTTTGCTATGTACTAAACTTAGTAAATTAGTTGACCCATTTGACACCAATTCCAGTGGTCTCTACACTTCCTTATCGGTTATGTGCTTCATAATTACCAGGCCAAGTGGTTTACATGTCAGAGGGAATTAGCGATTCCTATTCATTGCCAAGCAAACATGTTAGGTGCCACTTGACCTTTGATTCAAGTGGTATCGGGTCACAATTCCAACCCCCCACCCCCAGGCTCAATTCCACCCTCTCCACGCAATGTATTCAAAAAAACAAAAAAACATGTTAGGCTGCTATCTACTTCGTCATCGTTATCTCTTAATTTTTTGTTACCCCTCTCTTGCAAGTTGCTGATGCTGCCCCAATTTGATGTCTCATGGCGACCCATAATTGGTAGTTAGCTGTATGAATCGAACACTGTGTCTCCTTTTAACACAATTCTCGCAGATAGTGATTTAACAACCAATTGGGTTTACTAGCAAACCAGCACACGCATCCAATTTCGTTGGCACCAAACCCAAAGGAAAACACAGAAAGCTAGCTATATGTGATTTGAGCGTTTGACACTGATCAGTTTAGCTTACTACGTATGAAATGCTAGCTATAGCTACTTAAATTGGACTAGAGAAGAGGAAACAATGGTGTCCATTGTCCAATTATCAAATTTCGAAAGTGGGATGATAATAGTTTCACCCCACGAAATGATATACTGTCTAGGTTGTATGTGATTTGGAATCCCTCTTTTGGTCGCTGCCGATTGTGAAAGAGATCCTTGCTTGTCACCCCAAATGTAAACTCACTGTCATGGAATACTTACAAGTCATTGAACTTATGCTTTCCCTCCAGCCTATACGGAACCAAAATTTGAGCGAGAGAGAGAGAGAGATAGCTAAATTGCTAAATGGCCTTTCCGCCAATCTAGAAGGCGGGGCTTGAAGGGATAGATGTCAAAAGTGAATTTGTCTCGTGCTTCTGTGTCAGACACGGAGGTAGATGCTTTTTAGTCACTTTCTGTGTGTCCAATGCTAAGAGGGCATACATACTTTTAGGTTAAGGACCAGAGGTGCGGTCCTGCGGTTTGTGCTTGGGGAGGGTTTATGTCGATGAGGTGTTTTCCGTCAGTGCTATGCAACTGCTTATATGTAGTAGGTTTCACCGGAATCTTTACCCCTTTTATGACACAGTATAATGCGATGTTCTGCTCTTCACAACTTTCTCCACCATATATGGAGTGAATTAAACTCGAAAGATAAAGAAAAGGGTACTTAAATTTGACATGAAATAATTTTACATTTTTTTGTAGGCCATTAGAACTTTGAGTAGGATCTAATGAACTGCAAAAGAAAAATGCATGTTCTATATAAAAAATGGGTATGTGAATAGATTAATACTGGATGCACACAAGGAAATTATTGAATTAGATTAAATAGCAAACACACTTACCATATTTATATAATACTTATGTAGTATGATCATACGTAAGAATCATTATACTCTGAGTCCCATTCCTCGATAGTATAATCATATTGGCAGATTCCTGTTGCCGTGTTGGTTTCCGATGAAAAACCACACGTACAGGATATACACTTCAATTATTAATCAAAGGACATTGACTTTGAGTGACGATGTTTGATGACAACGCAACTATATAGTGGGTAGCCAATTAAATGCGCATGTGTGTACGACTAACAATCATGCAAGTCCTGCGATAATACTGGTATAAAGTTTTATGTGATCATAACTAACCTGAACGGGTTTCAATTTCACTTGAAAAGAGTGACCATTCGGGAGAAAAGGAAAGAGCATAAACTTTTACAGAGTTATATACAACAATAAGAGAGAAAAATTAGTTACAGCAGATGAAGAAAAGGGCAATTATATTAGTAACTGTATAGCGTTGACCTTAATAGATTCTTTGGTATTGAATATTGGAGAAAAGATCAGGTTACCCCACCAACGCTCTTACACCTTTGGACCCTTTATCTTTGCAGCCTGCAGCCAGTAACATAGATGTGGTCCGCTGCCTTTGTGAAGCGTTATTGACTGACAAGTATTATGTATTGTTAATGCAACATGTACAAGTAGTCATCGTGACTATTTCTTAGCTGGAAATGATGGTATAACTTAATCCCAGCTAGGAACAAAGATCAGATATAGATCGTTGTTTGGAATTATTATTATATGCAGCTTCGCATGGCAATAAGCCTCTTTATTGATAAAACGGAGATCTTTTGGTACCAACTTGGTGCTTTTTGGATGAATCTTTGGTTCCAAGTTCCGACTTTTTGCTTTTTGTGCTATGGCATGGTAGAAATTCTTTGCATAAAAGCTAGGAAAACGTCCCTCTCACAAAATGGGAGGACCAAATCCGTACAAAGTTCAATCTAAGACTTTTAAAATTTTGATTCTTCAAAATTAGTTTGTAAAGCACACTAAATTTAATAACTTAATTTTTTTAAATAAATATTTAATATAATTTAAATTTATAAAAAATTAAAAGGGAATTAAAAAGAATATTCTAACTATTTTGTAATTAATGATCAATGGATTAGTCTTATTATTTTTATAAATAAAATTTTAAAAAAAATTTCATTTAAATTTGAATTAATAAATTTATTAAATCTCAACTATATGATCCATTAAATCTGACGATAATTTCTATCGCATTAATTGCAATAATTAAGTTTTATACCTGGAAAAATCAGCCCTTTACTCACATATGCCTGTAATCTAATTAGTGTTTGTTTATATCGCTAATTAAAAAATGGACCTAATTAAATATAAATGAAACAAAAAGGAGATGTGTCGGTGATAGTACTAACTTGATGATGATCAGGAAGTGATAGTGCGGTAGGTGCAAGTTGATGCATTGCGTTGTGCTTAGCCTTGTAATCAGTGGAAGGTTCAAAAGGTATCTCTGCAGGCCACACACTCGGAGTCAACACTCAAGACAATAGCATCTATGCTCCATTGCAGACTTCCTTTCTTCTTACTTTTTGTTTCTTTTGTGGAAGAGAAAGGTATAAACAGGAACCTCAGGGACATGCAGACTTCCAAACGACCCCATATTTGATCACCAATCACATAAACAGCCACATAATTAGTTGGGGCATGGCAAGATTTATAGTTTAAGAAATATAAAGGAGAATGGATATTTAGTGGCTAATATCTACTATTCACTAAATTTTTTGAATTTTTTTGAGTATTGTTTATTTAATAGGTGAAAATTAATCTTTCTAATGTATAGTGAGATGTCTAAACTAAGACCTTTTCAAAGCAAATTTTTTTCATATTTAAGGTATAGATCAAATTGAAGATAATTTACTTAAGATATTTGACCTTTTTTCACTCACTATTAACTAAATTCAAATATGAAACAAAAATCCCACAATATATATATATATATATATATTTGCTTAAAACACAACATTATTTCCAAAACTTTTGTATATTAACACTTCTTTACTAAATTGTCACAAATTCAAAGCAAATCCATTAAATCTATTATGTAAATTTAATAGTTAGCAAGATTGATAATAATTACCATACCAAATTCTTGATCATAAATTATTTTGATTAATAAAATATTATAAAATTCTTACTCAATCATTAAATTTATTATTTTTATATATCGATATAATAAATTTAACAGTTATCTTGTTCTAAGTCACAATTTAGTATATATACACACATGGTTACCACCACCGCTTTCCTCAGCACTGGTCTCTCCCATTCATTGCTTTCTTCTTTGACATATAACACTTGCATCCTTGCTTCCTCTCCCATCCCATCTCCCTTTTCTTTCCTGAAATATCTCTAATGGAATCGAAAGCAAATTACACCCAAGATAGTGCCGTTGACTTCAGAGGCCGTCCTGCACTGGCATCTACAACAGGCAAATGGAAGGCTTGCGCTTTCCTTGTTGGTGAGCATATCCCCCTTTTAAGTATATTCCATAACTGCAGCTTCAGAGCTCCAAGTTCATTATTTTCTAAGTTCAAAAGTTCTGTTCTCGAGTAGTGAAAGATTATGTAAAATGTTTAAATACCTTCGTTACTAACGAGGATTTCAGTGGACTACATTTGAGAAATGTTTACTAACACCTTATCAAATTTTATTGGTACGATTAGGCTATGAAGCGTTTGAAAGAATGGCTTTCTATGCAGTTGCTTCCAACGTAGTCAATTACCTCACAACCCAACTTCATGAAGACACTGTTACATCAGTGAGGAATGTGAATAACTGGTCAGGGTCTGCGTGGATAACGCCAGTTCTGGGCGCTTACATTGCAGATTCTTACTTGGGTCGCTTCTGGACTTTCACTCTGTCATCTCTCGTTTATGTTTTGGTAAGCTAATTGATTAGTTATAAGATCATGCCACTGATAATTACCTTTTAGCTATAATAACAAAGGTCGAAGTGATTATTAGAAGCAAGGGACTCCCCAATTGGTAACCATGAATACTTTATTGGAATCTTCTGTCAAATTGCATACAACATTTCGATTCTCACATCTTTATATGTATTCTTATACAATTCTTATTTAGCGGTATTCAGATAATTATTTTTATTAGACTAGACTCAACTTAAAAGAATGGTGTTAACATTTTGTGCAACAGTAAAATGGGTTTAACTTTTCTGAATTGCATATACCATTTATATATCATATTATAGCTTCCAAGCGGAGGATACCACCTGTTTGCATAATATTTCATGCTACCTACCCCAAGGCTTTGCAAAAGGCCAAACAACTTCATTATTTGCAGTTGAACCCGAGGGATACTACACTGCCGTGTATCATGATCTGTGACCTGCCATTGTCAAGACAATTACTCATGATTCTTACAGGCCCATCATGAAGTTATAGTCAAACCTCAACCTTGAATTGATGGAAATGGATTTAATTGAATTCAAGGGGAATATATTCATAAAAATTGGTAGATAATTATATATATTAGAAGGGTTAATTAATAATAAAACATCCATTTTGGCCTTGGTTTTGTGGTCGATGATGAAACAATTGTCTGTTCAAAGAGAGATTTCATGTTGCCAATTCAAACACTAAATGCCAAAGACGGTTACTATATTAGAATTCCTTTGGGTTAGGATTCTCTGTTTTTTTTTTTTCTGAAAAAGATAGAAATTTTTTTTTTCACAAAAGACTTAAAAAAACATTAGAAAAAAATTATTAAAAAAAATGGCCTAATTTAAAGTGAAAGAAAAGTCTTCTGCCTCTCAAATTAAAATTTCTTTTGAAGAGGGATGATGTAAAAGTTAGCACATATACAATTGCGGTGGAGCTTCGTGGGTTCTACATAAAATTGTATATATGCAAAGTTCAGACAATGTATTAATTTATGCAAAAATATCTCAAATAAATTTTTTATAGTATTATAATTCTATATAGAGTAATATGATTATAATATTCTGAAATTTAATTAAAATACTGGTAATTCATGATCAAGTTTCATTCCCGTACCTTCCTTTTTTAAAAGCTTCCTTGTAATTTTTTTATTATTTGCAGGTTGCATGCATGTAGTAGTTGTTTTGTGGGACTCGTTGCAAGATGTTGTCCTGTGTAGAGCACAGTTATACTGACTAGTTTTTTTACCTAACAAATATTTTGGTGAAATATATATTTTTTTAAAATTCGAATATCTTGTTAATAAAGTGTTGGTTTAATAGAAATATATTAATTTTGGATGAGCTTTTAATTGTCAATATGTATAATTTAATATTTTAATCCCAAATAGTTGTCACTTGATCACCATTAAATTCACCCAAAAAAAATTCGAATACCTTAATTATATTTTGTTGCCATTAATATTGCCTTTTTGCGTGTTAATATTCATATCTAGCAAATACAGCCTAATGGACTAGTGCCTCTGCTATAAATATGCAGGGGATGACTCTTCTCACGTTAGCGGTTTCGCTCGAGAGCTTCAGGCCAACATGTACCAATGGTATCTGCAACAAGGCTTCCACCTCACAAATTGCATTCTTTTACGCTGCGCTTTACACTATAGCAATTGGGGCTGGAGGGACGAAACCCAACATTTCAACCTTCGGAGCTGACCAGTTTGATGATTTTAATCCCAAAGAGAAAGAGCTCAAAACCTCTTTCTTCAACTGGTGGATGTTCACCTCATTTCTGGGCGCTTTGATTGCCACTTCAGGGCTGGTCTACATTCAAGAGAACTTGGGTTGGGGACTAGGCTATGGAATCCCTACGGTAGGTCTCTTATTGTCCCTAGTTATCTTCTATATAGGGACACCAATGTACCGCCACAAAGTTAGGACCACCAGAAGTCCTGCCTGGGACCTAATTCGTGTCCCTATTGCTGCTTTCAAGAACAGAAAACTTGAGCTCCCTGATGACCCTTCAGAACTTTATGAAAATGAGCCACACGTTAGTAGTGGAAAAAGGCAAGTCCATCACACTCCAGTTCTAAGGTGAGAGCAATTCCTATATTTAGCTAATTTTGAGAAACTCTTTCTTTCTTCACAAAAATTGTCATTTGGAATAAATGCTCTTTTTTTGTTTCCTATTTCTCCTGGGGTTGGGGGAAGTTGAGGTCGGAAGGAGGGGCTTATCAGCCTTTGTAGCTTAACTTCGAGAACTTTAAAAACAAAAGACGGAACTATGAGATATATTTCAACTAGCCCTTTGATTAATTCTCACAAATTAAAATTTACAAAATTTTCATCTAAAAAGGTTACAGATTATAGGATCCATTCAATCAACACTCCACAATCAATTTTATGAGATGTTTGTAGATGGGCTTGAGTGGAACTTTCTTTTCCCCAAAAGACAAGCAGGCATAATTTCATGAAGTAATATGTATTGTACACATGAAAATGTTAGTCCCACTACTTGAGAACAACAATTTTCTCACAACTAGTCTGTGGATTATTGATTTTTTGTAAGTTTTAATACTTTAATTTATAAAATTTAATAAATTTAATTGTTTAAATTCTGTTAAGTGTATTTGAAAATATAAGTCACAGGGGACTGGCTTAGTGATTCACATTGATTCATTTGAGTATGATCATGCTACTAGTGGGGCAGGTTACAGCAAAAGTTAGAACAAGAAAAGGCATTTCCCATCTATATCGAAGGCATCAACTCTGAGTGTAATTAAACTCTAAAGAATTATACTATTTGAATATCACTTGCACACTTACATTTTGCAGGCCCACTTAAAACATTTTTGTATGGCTTATGTTGTCTATAGTGTTGTGCACAAGCATTTCTCAATCTAAAATACAGTCCACCATCTGAAGATTCCAAAATCCAATTAACACTTGTATAGAGTTGCCTTAACTCTTGTAAAATTAGCCAACAAAAATTTTTCGGCAGGTTAAATTGTAGAAACATATAGACTAGAGATTGAAGATGCAAACCAAAATTTTTTATATATATGAGAATAACTCATGGTTCCGCTTAGGTCTTTCATTTTTGGTCAAAGCTCGCATATATGAAGGAAAAAGAAGGAAAGGAATAAAAATGGAGCATGTTTCCATTCCTTTCCTTCCATTTCCTTGGCTGGTGGCTTTGTAGTAAAGAGTTCGGATCTTTTTGAGGTCTGGTGGGTCATTGTATCATCTCGATAAGTTCCCTCCATGTGCACACTTCACAAGTACTTCTTTAGGGCCATCTTATATGAGTGGTCTCCTTCTTGCACCACCTAACCACGACTGACCTAAATTACTACAAACGCCACTAGCATTCCCAACGATGATATCAAGCACGTGAAACACACTAATCTCCACTTGCATTCTTGTAGGTAGAGTATACACATGCATAACATGACTAGTACTTTGCAAGAGAACCAAACTTTCGCAACCGCAAAATGGACAATGGCCAATTAATTTCTCATATTGATGAGTTAGATGGCTAGCTAGGGGCAGGGTTGGAATTTTTTTAGGGGCAATTGGTGCAAGTGTAGTCATATATATGCTCCTTATTGAATGGTCCACACAACAAAGAGACAAGGTCCTTTTCATAATTTAAAATATTTAGGGGTCATTTTTAGGATTTAAAAAATTTTAAATAAAATATATAATTCATTATTTGAAAAGTTCTTAAATTATTACTAGTTTTATATAAAATTTTCCTTGACACCCTTGCCTTAACTGAAAATCTTCAAAGTTCAAAGGGTCAATTAAAAATCTTTTATGATGTAAATAAAAATTTTCAAAGTTAAAGAGGACCAAGGTCCCTTGACACCCTCGCCCTGCCTCGGTACAACATATAGTTGATTAACAAACTATAAGATGTACATTACTGAAATTGCACTATAGACTTGGCCATGTTAGATAGTTGATTAAACAAAAACTTGGGTTCAGTAAATAAAAACTGTATACGCAGGTTCTTGGACAAGGCTGCAATCAAAGAAGGCCGAACAGGTTCCTTAAAAACACCATTGACAGTAACCCAAGTGGAAGGAGCCAAGCTTGTCTATGGTATGGTCCTGATATGGCTAGTAACACTGATACCTAGCACCATTTGGGCACAAATCAACACTTTCTTTGTGAAACAAGGCACCACCTTGGACCGAAACCTTGGCCCTGACTTTCGAATTCCAGCAGCCTCTCTTGGGAGCTTCGTGACACTATCTATGCTTCTCTCTGTGCCAATGTATGACCGCTTTTTCGTGCCATTCATGCGCCGGAAAACTGGCAATCCTAGAGGAATCACGCTACTTCAAAGGCTTGGAATTGGATTTTCAATCCAAATCATAGCCATTGCCATTGCTTACGCAGTTGAAGTTAGAAGAATGCATGTCATAAGAGCACATCAAATAGTAGGGCCTAAAGATATCGTCCCTATGAGTATATTTTGGCTATTACCTCAGTACGTTCTAATTGGGATAGCAGATGTGTTCAATGGCATTGGATTGCTAGAATTCTTCTATGATCAATCCCCAGAAGACATGCAGAGTCTTGGGACAACGTTCTTCACAAGCGGGATTGGTGTGGGGAACTTCTTGAACAGCTTTCTGGTAACGATGGTTGATAAAATTACGGGAAGGGATGAGAGAAAGAGCTGGATTGGTGAAAACTTGAATGCCTGTCACTTGGATTACTATTATGGGTTTCTGTTGGTAGTTTCAAGTGTCAACTTGGGGGCATTTCTTTGGGCATCGTATAGGTACATTTACAAGAGGGAGACCATAAGGGTCAAGGAGGGCCATTGTGTTCAAATGGAGGGAAACCCAACTTTGGATGCATCTCTAGGGTTACAAGTATGACAAGCATTAGGGCGGTGGGACATGTCAAATCACCATATGAGATATTTGTAACATGTAAGTACTGCAAGTCTGCAACTGCAATGTTAGGTTTCTTTTTTTCTTTTTCTTTTTGGTTTGAGTTTTTTTCTTATGAAATTCCGTGTGCAACTTTTATATGTTTTAGATTTAGTGTCTCTTTATAATTTGCTGGTATATGTTTTTGATCATTTCCTAGCTTTAGGTTAAACGTCTAAGGCATGTTAGCTGTAAATGAGTTTGGCTTTAGGACTTTAATTTGAAATTTTAATATTTTTCACATTACAGTCTCTTATAATGAAGATCTTTTAGTGTGTGGGTATACTGCGAAGGAATCAATCCCATAATACTTTGCCTCCAGCGTGTGTTTGTTTCAGGAAAAACAATTTGAGATGCGTCACAACCAAGCCAAGTGATAAGCCAGTTCAATATTGAGATACAGCTCCAAGCCTCCAACTATATGGAGAAAATTACTGCACATGCCGATCTATACCTTACTAGAGAAAGACTGGAGTGCTGCCACGTTCCGGGTCCGTTCAAATTTGCATTGTAGCCGAAGCCATGAGAACACTACTCCTATTTTATGTAACTACCTTTTTCGGGACAAGAATATATAAGTTTTTGTACCAGTGATGTCATTTCCAGGAAGTTTTCGAACAAACTTGAAAGGGCAACCCAATAGGGCTTCATAACGGAACATAATATACCTGAAGAGGCAATAGACTGCTATCATATTCATAGGTCATTGTGGCCTGCCCACTTTGGCCATTTAGCGCACAATTCTAAAAACTTCACGCAAAATTAAATAAGACATACTGTAAGCAATAAGCATCTAATTTGCCCATTGCCACCTGCACAGAGTTACAGGGAAATGGTGCTTTTATGGTATATACAGGGCAATATTTTATTTAATTTTTATAAATGTAATTGACAAAATTTAAATCTAACTTTTTTTTACTGTTATTTAAATTGTTTACTATTAAATCACATCTAATGACTACATATACGGGACAATATTGGTGACTATACTTACTTATCCCCAAGGCAATGAGAGTACTACTTTTGGTCTTCTACACGTCTTAATTGCCCTACTTCAAAATGTCATTGCTAGAATACAGGCCATACACCACTCTAGATGGCATAAAGTATCTTGGTGGAGGGACTGCAGTTACTTCTAGAACTGGGAGATGGAAAGCTAGCACTTTCATCTTGGCATTTGATGTTGCTCAGAAACCTGTTTAGTTTTGTTCATACAAAAATATGCAAAGATGATTATGTAATTCTCCTTAAAAATGTAGGCGTTTGAATGATAAATGTTACCTTAATCTTTTCTTTTATTTGCGGTACCGTCATTGCTAGTTGACCAAGCATTGGAAAGATTAATTTGCATACTCCGGGGCAGCTGCAAGTTTGGTGATGAATTAATGTGACAACCCAACTTCACCAAGATTTAATATCTTCAAAAAGGAACCTGGATAACTGGTCAGGCTCAGCATGACCCATGGATTACTCCAATGACTGCCGCTTACGCAGCTTATCAGCTCGTATATGCTACGTTTAGGGGTGTAAATTCAATTCAGATAATTTAAAATTCAATTTAGATTTATTTGTATATTAAATAAATGAGTTTGAAGATTTGGGTGATTTTTATCTGTACGTTATAGTATGTAATAAAAAGGAGATAAAAATAAAATTGAGAGAAAAAAATTAATAAGAAAAAATTAAAAAATTTACAAATTTAACTATAAAGAGATACAAATTTTTATTAAAGTTAAAATAAAATAAAAATTAACAAACCCAAATTCCTATTATAGACTTGCTCATTAAATAAGATGAGTTTGAGACTTTTAAGTATTCAACTCGTCTCATGAACAATTCATTTATCAATAAAGTAATAAAAATAATATAAAATATTATAATTTTGACTGTTTTGTATTATACAAATAATTTGTGTCATATAATAAAATTTAATTTAAGATAATAATGCACAAAAAATTATTTAACTTTGAATAAAATTAATTTTAAAAGTATTATTAAATTTAAATGAAACGAACTTTTATGAATAGGTTATCGATAAACTCGTTTAAACAAGGCGAGTTTAAAAAAAAAATTTAAAACTCGTATATAATAAATAATTAAGTCGAATTTTAAAGCTTCGTATAAAAAACCAGTGAACTAACCAGTATTTTACAACCCTATATATTCAAAAACTATCAATTTATTTTCCTTTATTTTTTTCCAGATTTTTTACATAAGCATCACTCATATAAGTTCTTCTTCAAATAAAAGTCCATTTCATAAACTCGGTGCTTAGTAAACTGAAGCAAATTTAAAAAAATAAAAACAGGAGAAAAGGGTCCATCCCATCTCGATATATACTCACCACACAAGAACTCAATCGGGGTTAAGGGAGCTTTTTGCTAAGTTGTGAAACGCACGTAATAATCCATAGCCAAGGAAGAGGAGAATGGCAGGCAATAGTCAATTGCAACGTTACCATTATTGGAAATTGTTGAGTACTTAACACTGCCTCGCTGGTAATTAAGGTCATCAGAGAACTATGGAACCATGCATCTTACTCTTAGTATCTTGTTCTACTTCAGTCAATCATACCCTCCTAATCAAAAATGCGGCGCTATTATTAATCTTATCCTCCTTCGTCAACGCAAAAAAAGATAGGCAGAGAAAAAGGAAAAGGAAAAAACAAAACAAAACAAAAGCATGCGGAGATCAATTTCAATCCAAAGCAGCTACGTACTTCTAGAAAAGGCAAGTCGTTTAACTTTAATAAATAGAGTGGGCATGCACCACATTTTTCTGGTTGGAAATTTTCAACTGAATGGCATCATCTTTGTGAACTTTGAAACTTCAGAGGAACACAACAATGTGAACACAATCAGTGGGTTGAGATGCTCTCCGTCGCCTTTGAAACTTCAGCAGACAGTATTATTATTAGGTGTGCATAAATATTCGATTCTCTTCTCTTAGCTACAAAGTATTCAACCTTTTGGAAAGGTCAGCTCTTGATTCGTCAAGGTCTTTATCACGTAATTATTATTCGCCAGCAAACTTCTTTCAATCCAATTCAATAAATTCTTTTCATTGACGACAAAAAAAACTTATCGACCAAAACTTCTGCGGTAGCTTACCTGCCAGAACACCCTAAAAGCAAATCGTTTTCCAGAAATTTTGTTTTTATTAAAAAAAACTTAAAATTCAAAAAAATGTATTTATTATTTTTTTACGAGTGCTTATCTTTTCATTAAAAGCTTTAGAAAGGTCAAATTCTTTATTTGGAAATTTGGATGGCGATTAGACGGCTAAAAATGAACAAGTGTCTTGGCTAACAGCTATTGTAGGACCACATGTTACCGCAGAAAGCAGCAAACAAAGTTAAATCCAACAACTTCTTTTAACCAATAATAAGCATTTCTTTTCAAAACCATGTGGGGTGGGAGATTCGTTACGCACTTAACTAAACCTCAAGTGTTCCAAAGTGAGCATAATTTTGGCATCAGCTACACTTTCTAAGGGTAAGAGTCAAAACTTTTGTTAAAAAAAAATTGCAAGCTCATCATATAACAACTAATTCTTAAGGCTTTCCACTATGAGCTTTCTAATTTTCCAATGGAGTCACGTTGGCCATGGCTAGGTTGTTGGAAAGCCGGTGGCTAGCACACGGGTATGGACTATGGAAGTCCACATAATGCCAACCCACATACCAAAGGAAGGAGACAAAGGCCAAAAAATGTCAAATTGCTCTTTATCACTCAATATAGGGTCATTTTAGTGTCTATGTTTATCTGTCTATCATTAATTTGTAGTCCCCACTGTCCTGAAAGTCTAAAAAAGAAAATTTTAGCTTAAAGGTTTACTTTCGATTCCTCTTATTTAATCAATGTTCCATTTTAGTCTTTCTTATTTCATACATTTTTTTTCCAAAATTGGTATGCTTTCACTTTAAGTAAGAGACATCTAATTAAAACAATCTTAAATAATCTGTTATTATTAAATATGAATATCGTAAAATAAAAATTAGATGTTGGTTTATTTTGATGGCTCTATGATCTCTCTAACAGATGCTTCTTCAATAATTGAAAGACTTGTATACATGATTTTTAATAATTTATACATCGCATATTAATTGGAATCAACTGCTCCGTTTGACAGGTCCAAAGAAAAGGAAAAAGAAAATATCCACCGCCATGGCGGACTTTGAAGCATATATTTAGGGGAAAAAGGTCAAAAGAGATCTATCAGCAAAAAAAAAAAGGTAACATGAGATCAACACTCTTTGTATAATAGCTTTGAAGGTAATTGATTTTTAAGGATTTTATAATTTAATTTATAAAATTTAATAAAAATTAATAATTTAAATCTTTTAAAAATTTATGTGAGTATAAAAATGTAACTTCATTGATAAAATTTTATAACGGTAAAAATATAAATATATAAGAAAAATACAAAAAAAGTGAGAAGTATATTGATAGTTAAACTGAAAAACAGTACTCTATGTTTAAATAAAAAATTAAATTATTAAACTGTAACAATGAATGTAAGTTTAAGAAATTAAGATAAGATAAAAAGGATTATGAGTGACAACTTAGACAAAAAATTTGTGTGTGAGAAATAAAGATAGCATATTTATATTACTGTTAGCTATGCACTTTTTTTAAAAAATTTTTAATTTTATCCATTACTTTTAAGTTTTGAATTAAATATTTAATATAAATTATATTATTGAGAATTAATAATTTCAAAAATATAAATTTTTTAATTTGGTAAATTTATGGATTAATTTTAAAAATTCTATATAAGTTTTTTTAAAAATTACGAAGCCAAAATTAAATTTTATTTTATATTAAATTCAAAAAATAAAAATAAATTCCCCAAAAAAAAAATTGTTGAGACCATGTCCCTTTAATCACTGAAAGTCCGCACCGCCCACGCCATTTGACATTGAAGCTTTGAAAAATAGAAGGCGGGGGAAGTAAGATGAAACTTGGACACTATCAGATTAGTTGCACCTGAACTCGGTTTATACGGAAGTAAGAAAACTCAATCATTAAATAAAGACTGAGGGCTTTTTTGATTTCTATTTTTAATTTTTTTAGTTTTTAAAAATAAAAAAATACAAAAACTTATTTGATAATCTTTTTTTTTCTCTTATTTTTAATGTAGTTATGATATTTTTGTTTCAATAAGAGAAAATTCAAAATATCTTTAACTTATTTTTATTTTTTAACTTGTGTTCACAATGGCAAAATTGTAATTAGATGTTTTATTAATGGCAACATGGTAAATAGGAAAAGCTTTGTCAGTCTCTCACCTCCGTCCCCCACCATTTTTTCTGCAAGCCCCTTTACTCCATTTTTTATATTTTTGGCTCCAAACAAGCAAAACAGTCTCCAAACAATTTTTTATTTTATTATTCTTAAAATTATTTTAAAATTTATTACATCAAAATAGATTTTACTGTATTTTTATTTTAAAAATTTATTCACAAAATAATGTTACAAAATTGTTCAAAAAATTAAAAAAATAGAAAATACTTTCAAATAAGCCCTTAATCTGAAATATTAGGTGGTTTAATTAATGATATGATGATGGTTAATTACAATACTAAAATTGTCAAAGCTGAGCCAATTAAATTGACAAATCTTTGTCTCTATTTCTATTTGTATAACAAACTTGCACGGTAGTAACAATGATGGTTCAGGGTTCAGGCTCTAACTGAAGACTTGAAGCTAAGCACTCTTACTTCTCTTGAAAGCAATTAAATGATTGCTCCAGGTGACATTTAGCTGGCTAATTAAGGTTACAATGGCGACGGGGAACTTCTTTGGCGTGTGGACATTAATCTGGGTTGGGTCTAGGCATTCATACCACAAAGTAACACCCGCGTAGCTTGTGCTTGGGGGGTGATGTGAGTTTGCAGAACTTGCCAAACAGACGTGCTCATAACTGTAGTTTTTAAATAGTAAAAGTCAATCATGTATGATTAATAAATGGTTCTTTTTTCGTTCCTAGACTTTCAAAGCAGTCAACTTCTGGGTTCCCTTATCTCTTTATTTGTTCTTTTGTATGGCAGGAAAAATATCACGCATCAGAGCGTTATGGAGGGGCCCATCAACTTTGACAAACAGTGTACCTATCACTTGTAAACACTTTGACAAACCATGGCGTGCCGCTGCTAAAGTCATAAGGTTCACAGAACACCGACGCGGTTTCACTTAATCTGGTAATTTTTAAAATTTGATCAATCAACTCAGACCGGGTAAAACAGAATCAGCCCCCCAATTTTCTTTTGTGTAATAAATACGATGGTAACACCTTTTTGAACGTGGAATAATCTGCAATCTGCCATGCACTTAACTCTGGTCTACGTGTTAGCTTATCTGCCGACCCAATCTACCTTGAGTTGGAGGGTGACAAGGCTACAACTTCTATATAAATGGCACCATGAGTCGTTCACCAACATCCCCAGCATAAGCACAGCCACATCCACGTAGAGTTTTAGGGGGTTACAGTTTAGCACTAGCAGGAAAATGGCTTCGCTTTCTTCTATCTTATTGAGTTTGGCTCTGCTTGTGATCGTTTTGGGGAGTGCAAATGCACAGCTTTCTACAGGCTTCTACTCCCGTTCTTGCCCAAAACTGCTTCCCACTGTGAAATCCACAGTGCAATCTGCCATATCAAAGGAAGCCCGCATGGGTGCTTCTCTCCTCCGCTTGTTCTTCCATGATTGCTTTGTCAATGTAACTCTTCTTATCTATTCTTCTATTCTCTTCTTCTTAGCTATTCTCTTTATCTGAATAAGCTTCTACCTCCGTGCATTCACTAATTAAGTGAGTAATTAGGCATTAAATAAACTGGCCTTCGATATTGCATATCTGTTATATTATATATAAATCACTCTACAATAGACTTGGCTCTTTTTCCTAGTAACTATACTTCTGTGGTTTTCATCGCCAATAATACCATTCACTAAATTTTTTATTTTGTCCCTAACTTTCACTTCTTAAAAGTTACAATTAGCCTATTCATAAATAGTTCCTAATGATAGCTTCCATTGTTGATGGAATTGGCTGAAGTAAGTATTGCATGCATGCAGGGATGCGATGGTTCAATTCTACTTGATGACACATCAAGTTTCACCGGAGAGAAGAATGCACTCCCCAACAGAAACTCTGCTCGTGGATTCGAAGTCATTGACAACATTAAGACAGCCGTCGAGAATGTCTGCCCCGGCGTCGTCTCCTG
Organism: Dicorynia guianensis; assembly: GCA_037013595.1. Lineage (NCBI taxonomy): Eukaryota > Viridiplantae > Streptophyta > Magnoliopsida > Fabales > Fabaceae > Dicorynia > Dicorynia guianensis. The sequence goes on along the minus strand of JASUAB010000002.1, from coordinate 11,864,310 downwards.
CGCTGATATCCTTGCCATCGCTGCCAGAGACTCCGTTCAGATTGTAATTACTCTTTTTTCTTCCTTTTCATACTTGATAATACATCTGCACGAATTGAAGTAATAGCTAACAAACCAATCCTGCTTCAGCTTGGAGGCCCCAACTGGAATGTGAAACTCGGAAGAAGAGACGCTAAAACGACGAGCCAGTCTGCCGCAAATAACGGTATCCCTCCGCCCTCTTCTAGCCTCAGCCAACTCATCTCTAGGTTCAGCGCTCTTGGCCTTTCCACCAAGGACTTGGTCGCCTTGTCAGGTATGTATCTTCATCCTCGTTGCTCCTTTGATGACTCTTTTTGTAATATTCCAAACAAATCAATTGACGTGTTGCGAAACTATAGGTGGTCACACAATTGGACAAGCAAGGTGCACAAGCTTCAGGGCCCACATTTACAACGATAGCAACATAGATAGCTCATTTGCGAGCACAAGGAAATCAAACTGCCCCGCTGCCTCAGGATCAGGGGACAACAATCTGGCTCCTCTCGATCTTCAGACCCCAACGTCATTCGACAATGACTACTTCAAGAACCTGATTCAGAAGAAGGGCCTCCTCCACTCTGACCAGGAGCTCTTCAATGGCGGATCCACCGATTCGATAGTGAGAGGCTACAGCAACAACCCAAGCTCTTTCTCTTCTGATTTTGCCGCCGCCATGATCAGGATGGGAGACATCAGTCCCCTCACTGGCTCCAATGGAGAGATACGGAAGAACTGTAGGAAGGCCAACTAATTGATTAGTTAGATAGCTATAATATTAGAAGCGGAGCTAAAACTTTTTTTCAAGGGTCAATAGGTGTTTGTGTAGTCATATATTCGCTGCTTGTTGATTGGTACACCCAATAAAGAGATAAAATTGTTTTTGTAATTTTAAAATATGTAATGATTACTTTAAAAATTTAAAAAAATATATAAGAAGTTATTTAAAAAGTTCTAAAACTATTACAACTTATATATAAAATTTTACAAAACTCTGGAACCGAGGCCCCTGGACACCCTTGCCCTGCCTCTGTATAACATATAGTTGATTAAATAATAGAAGGACAAGGTGAAATGAAATTTCTCCAAGCTCTCGTTCTTTTTGTTATTAAATTGCTTCCCACTAAGGTTTACAAGGGACAAAATGCTTGCCCTGTACTGGACTCTATGCTGGACAGCCACTGTTTTGAGATTGATTATAATTATCTTAACGTGTCCAGTTTTTATGCACTTTTGTGGAGATGATCTTGCGTGTCTCAGTATTCTTCTCATAAAAATTTCAAGTCAAAATAAACTCATTTTCCAGGGAATCCGAAATTGTTTCTCAGATTGCCTACTGGACTCTATATCATTAATAAAGGTCTTCAGAATGCACTCGTATAATATGGCTATGATTCTTGTGATAATATGCTACTGGGTAACAATCAAAATCATAATTCAGATGGAATGGTTATGGCTCAAAGAGGGGCTTATTTTCATTTTAAACTAGATTTCAAAGGGCAACGACTAATGTCGAAAATGCCAATCAATTTTTTTTTTTTTTTGGGTAGAAAAATGCCAATCAATTTTGACTTGCATGCTTGTTTCTTAAATTGTATCTATACCTCATTTGAAGTGTACAATTTTTTAAAGTTTTCTCAACCCATGCTGCATCTAAGACTTTGACTTGTGATTTGCATCAACTTAATATTTTACCTTGTTTTACTTAATTAAATGTGGTTAAGATTGTCAATGTCAAAAGACAGTCCTGATTTCCGGACGGCCATAAAAATAATTTTAATTGATTAGGTTGAAGAGCCCCAGACATTAAGATTTTTTGTGAACAAATCCATTTGCTGCTTGAATTACCTTGGTTGTGCTTGTTGCTAAGACTGGAACTCTGCACAGGGGTTGTGATAAAGTGACCATGATTAATTATTGTCTTTAATTCTTTTTCTTCTCAAATATCATGGGATGCTGTTTGACATGTTGTTTTGATTCCATGAAATTATTAGATCAAAAGGAGTTCATTCAAAACACTTTTGCAAGTTTTGCCTAAATTGCCTTGTGTAGAACCCCCTCGTTCGAACAGCCTCTCTCCCATTGAATTTTATCAATTTCGGTGTTGGTTTCTTAAGAAATAAAGTTATAGGGACTTTATTCAAGGTCTTAGCATGCCTTGTGAATTTTTCAAGGTCAATCTAACTCCACTTATTAATTTACGTGAATTATACAAAAATAGTGTCTAGATTTGCACATGGGATAGGGCAGCTAATTTTGAGCTTTAGGGTTGATTCCTCTTCACAGAAATGAGAGTTAAGGTTCAAGGATCATGATCACACATTTTTTTTTTTCTTTTTACAAATTATAGAGCTCGATTGAGGGCTTGATTAGATGCTATAATAGAGGTTGCCATGTTTATAATTATAATTGTCATTCCCTTTCCACATGTTTTGACCATTGTTATAATTTTATAATTACATGCAGTGTGTTTTTTTCTTCATTTACTAGGTATATTATTTGACCAATGTTCATTCATTTTTGAAATGGATGTATTTAGTGGTGCTTTGAACGGCCAATAAAATAAACTGTAATTTTAAAAAATATATTGTATTTGACGGCAGTTGTAATTGCTACAAATGTATAATTTATATTACTGATGATTATTTTAGCAGTTGGTCAAAACCGTTGCATATGGTAATTGTGATGCACAATTCAATAGCAATTTAGTAACCTTTAACAAAGGACAAGTATAATTGTCAGTAATTTAAGTTTTTTTATTGTGCAATTATACTTAAGAAGATATTAATATTCATATAAATTAAAATAATATAAATTTTACATAATTTTTCTTTTTTTTTTTCTTTGTATTCACCCTTCTTCTAAATTATGTGTCAGTTTGTACACTAATTGTACATTATTTTAACGTTCAATTAGCATTATTCATATATGGGACAATACTGGTGACTATATATACATTCCCCAAAGAAGTGAGAGTACTGCTCTTGGTCTTGTACATGTCTTAATTGTCCTACTTCAAAATGTCATTGCTCGAATGCAGGCTATACAACAATCTAGATAGCACACTAATCTAGACGTCTTAATTGCCCTACTTCAAAATGTCATGCTGGGTGGACGGCCTGTATCTTCTTCTAGAACTGGTTGATGGAAAGCTTGCACTGTCATTCTTGGTATTTGATATTGCTTAGAAAGCCGTTTAGTTTTTTTTTTTTTTAAGTACAGAGAAACCTGTTTAGTTTAAAAAATTCTGCATCTCTTAAATAAGTAAAAAGAAACTACATTGTGTGTGAAAATTAAAAAAAAATATCTCTCAAACCAGTAAAAATTCTGCAAAAGAAGTATTTGACAAATCATCTGACTTATTACAAATCTTACTTCACAAGTAATACACTTTTTATATAAAAATTAATTTTCAAAAATTATTTTAAAATATTAAAATTAAAATACTATTTTAACTAACTCAATATCATTTTAATTGGTTAAACTCTCTTTACAAGATTCACTTTAAGATTGTATATCATTTGATATTTAAACTTTTTCATCTTATGAGCTTTAGTCCGGTCCTCCTTGAAAAAATTTCTTGCTCCGCCCTTGCCTATATATGCTTAAACTATCAATATATTTTCCTTTTTTTTTCAAGATCTTTTGCTCAAGCATCACTCATAATTTCTTCTTCAAATAAAAGTCCATGCCATAAACTCGGTGTTTGGTAAATTGAAGGAAATTTAAAAAATAAAAAAAAGGAGAAAAAGGTCCATCCCATCTCGACATATACTCAAACCTCAAGAACTCAATCGGGGTAGAAGATAAGGGAGTTTTTTGCTAAGTTGTGGAATGCATGTGAAATTCCATAGCCAAGGAAGAGGTGAATGGCAGGCAATAGTCAATTGCAACGTTACCATTATGGAAAATTGGTGACTACTGAGCAGTGCCTCCCTGGTAAGGTAATCAAAGAACCATCGAAATTTTTCTGCCTGGAAATTTTCTACTGAACGTCATAATCTTTTTGAACTTTGAAACTTGAGACGAACACAAAAATGTGAACCCAATCAACAGGTTGGGATGCTCTCCTTCGGCGTCGAAACTTCAGCAGACCATAAAATATAATTGGGCGCGCATAAATATTCGATTCTCTTCTCCTCTTAGCTACAAAGTATTCAACCTTTCTGTACCCCCCAAAAAAAAATGTTGTATTCAACCTGTTGAAAAGGTCAGCTCTTGAGTCGTCAAGGTCTTTTTCACGTAATTATTATTCGCCAAACTTCTTTGAATTCAATTCAAGAATTTCTTTTCATAAACGACAACATAAACTTATCGACCAAAATTTCTGCAGTAAGAGCTTTAGAAATTTTGTTTTCATAAAAAAATTTCACTTAAAATTCATAAAAATGTATTTATTATTTTTTTTTTACGAGTCTTATCTTTTAATTAAGAGCTTTAGAAAGGACAAAATAATTATTTGGAAATTTGGATAGTGATTTGACGGCTAAAATGAACAAGTATATTGGCTAAGGATCGGAAATAGATTTTTTGACTTTGTTTTTTATTTGTTTTTTTATTTATTATATGTAGATTTTTTTATTAATATTTTTTGAATTTTATATCTATTTTTTTATTTAATTTTTACAAAAAAAAAAAATCCTTGTACCACCACACGTTACAATAGAAAGCCGCAAATAAAGTTGAATCCAATCCCTTCTTTTAACTAATTATAAGCATTTCTTTTCAAAACAGTGTGGGGCTGTGGGAGATTCGTTGCACACTTAACTAAACCTCACATCAGCTACACTTTCTAAGGGTAAGAGTCAAAAAATTTTGTGAAAAAAACGCAAGCATATCATATAACAACTAATTCTTAAGGCTTTCCACTATGAGCTTTCTAATTTTCCAAAGGAGTCACGTTGGCCAAGGCTAGGTTGTTGGAGAGACGGTGGCTAGCACACAGGTATGGACTGTGGAAGTCCACAAAATGCCAACCCACATACCAAAGGAAGGAGACAAAGGCCAAAAAATGTCAAGTTGCACTTTATCACTTAATATAGGGTCATTTTTATGTCTATGTTAATCTGTCTATTATTAATTTGTAGTCCCCACTGTCCTGAAAGTCCGAAAAAGAAAACTTTGGCTTGAAGACTTACTTTCGATTCCTCTTATCGAATCAAGGTTCCATTTTATTCTTTCTTATTTCATACAATTTTTTTTTTTTTTCAAATTGGCATACTTTCACTTTAAGAAAGAGACATCTAATTAAAACAATCTTAAATATCTTGTTAGTATTTAATAAGAGTTTAGTGAAATAAAAATTAGATGACAACTCGTGGGATATTTCGACGACTCTATGATCTCCCAAACAGATGTTTCTTCGATAATTGAAAGACGTTTGTATAAATAATTTTTAAGAGCTTATATATCTAAGATGTTTGATTCAAACATTTAATATACTTTAGGTTTAGGTTGATGTTTTGCAACTATATGTTCCAATTAAAAGATAAGTAACATTTTACCAAAAAAAGCAAAAGGATATTGTGATTAGGTCAATATTCTTCACAAATACAATGACATGATGGATTGTGACAGTAATATTAATTTTACATACCTAAACTTACAATTTCATTCAAACATTCTTTTTGTATTATATAATTATTCAAAATGCCACATATTTGTTTATAAAGTTTTTTTTTTTAATAACTCATAGCTTCACTCTTATTAATTTTTCATAATACATAATTTAAATAATTAAATTTATTAAATTTTATATATTAAGTTATGAGATTTAATAAATTAACATATTATATTATCTAATCATAAAAAAAATATAAAAGAAGTGAAGTAGAAATTAAGTAGAATTTTTCAATCTTATTTATGTAATTATAAGGGAAAAAAGTTCCCTCTCTTTTATTTGCCATGCAAAGCTGAGTTACAAGCCAATATCATCCAATCATTCTTTTTTGATTTTTATAAATTAAGAAATATCTTTATTTAAAATATAAACGCTCACATCAATTATGCCAACTTAAATTAATATCACCCAACATTCATATCAAGAAATGGATGGAAGGGAATTTAAAACATGCCACTGTACTTCAACCACTTGCAAAAGTGAATCGGAGTCAGAAAGAGAAAGCAAATGAAAAAGAAAGATGGGGTCGCTTAATTAACGGGGATCAACTGCTCCATTTGACAGGGTCCAAAAAAAAGAAAAAACGAAAAACATCCACCGCAATGGCGGACTTTGAAGCAAATATTTAGGGGCCAAAGGTTGCATGAGGTCAACACTTTTTTTTTTTTAATAGTTTTGTTGGTCAGTAATTTTTATAAATTTTATAATTTAATTTATAAAATTTAATAATTTAAATTTTATAAAATAAAAATTATTTGAAAATAGTATCCCACCTTATCTGATAAAATTTCATAATAGTAAAATTATAAATATATAAAAAAAATAAAAAAGTGAGAGATATATTTGATGATTAAACTGAAAAATAGAGTATTGTGTTTAAATAAAATAATATAAAATTATTAAATTATAAGGAGGAAAATAATTTTGTGAAATTAGGGTAAGACAAAGAAGATTATATGATAGCTTGAGACAGAAAAATTATGTGCGTCAAGAATAAAGATAACATATTCTATTACTATTATTTATGTACCTTTTTTAACTTATCAGCTTTATACGTTATTTATAAATTTTGGGTTAAATATTTAATTTATATTATATTATTGTGAGATTAATATTTTAAAAATATTAATCTTAATTTGATAATTTTATAGTCTAATTTTTTTTTAAAAAAAAAAAGTTAAGAAGCCAAACTGAAATTTTACCTTATATTAAATTAAAAAATTTCTCACTTTTTTTTTTTTTTGAGACCATTACCCTCTAATTCCTGTGAAGCTCCGCACTGCCAACGCCATTTAACATTGAAGCTTTAAAAAATAGAGGGCGGGGTAAGTAAGATGAAATTTGGACACTATCAAATCAAGAAAGTAAGTTTGATGGTAAATACTTGAGACTAATTGTAGCTGAACTTACTTTATATGGAAGTAAGAAAACTATCATTAAACAAAGACATTAAAGCAAAGAATGCAAAAACTTGTTTGATAATATTATTGTTGAGAAGTAATAATATCTATGTGGGCTTGTTTGATTTCTGTTTTTAGAATAATTTTTTATTTTTAAGGATAAAAGAATACGAAAACTTGTATCATAAGGTTATTTTCTTTTCTTTTATTTTCAAAATAGTTCAAAAATTTTTAATTTAAGAAGAAAAAATTCAGAACATTTTTAACTTGTTTTCTATCATTTTGTTTTCATGATAGCAAAATTATAATTAGATAGTTTCATTAATAGGAAAATAGAAGAAACTTTCTCAATCTCTTACCTCCGGCCCCCACCACTTCTCTGCAAGACCCTTTACTCCAATTTCCCTCTTTGCTCCAAACAATGAAACAATCCTCAGACAAGTTTTTTGTTCTATTATTCTCAAAATTATTACATATACATAGATTTTACTGTATTTCTATTTTAAAAATTTATTTTCAAAATAAATTACAAAATTGTTTCAAAAAACAAAAAAATGGAAAGACACATTCAAGCCAGAAATATTCGGTGGATTATTTTAATTAATGATATGATGATGCTTAATTACAATCCTAAAATTGTCAAAGCTGAGCAAACTAATTTGACAAATCTTTGTCTCTATTTCTTTTTGTATAACAAATTTGCACAGTTGTAACAATGATGGTTCTGGGTTCAGGATCTAACTGACGACTTGAAGCAAAGCACTCATCAGCTAGCTCTACTACGAAAGAACTTTCTTCCTTCTCTTGAAAGCAACTAAATGATTGCTCCAGGTAACATTTAGCTAGCTAATTAAGGCTATACTGGCGATGGTAACATCTGGGTTGGGTCCTGGCATTCATACCACAAAGTAAAACCCGCGTAGCTAGTGTTTGGGGGATAACGTGAGCTTGCAGAACTTACCAAACAGATATGCCCATGAACTGTACTTTGTAAATAGTAAAAGTCAATTATGTATTACTAATAAAAGGTCTTTTTTTCGTTTCTAGAATTTTAAAGCAGTCAACTTCTGGGTTTTGTTATCTTTTTGTTTGTTCTTTTGTGTGGAAGAAAAAATATCACACATCAGAGCGTTATGGAGGGACCCATCAACTTTGACAAACAGCGCACCAATCACTTGTAAACACTTTGACAAACCATGGCATGCCTCTGCCTTAAGTCATAAGGTTCACAGAACAACGACTTGGTTTCACTTAATTTGTTTATTCTTTGATCAATAAAACCGAGTCAAACAGAATCAGCCTCCCAATTTTCTTTTGTGTTAAAAATATGAAGGTAACACCTTTTTCAACGTGGAATAATCTGCAATCTGCCATGCACTTAGCTCTGGTCTACGTGTTAGTTATCTGCCGACCCAAACTACCTTGAGTTGAAGGGTGACAAGGCTACAACTTCTGTATAAATGGCACCATGAGTCGTTCACCAACATCCCCAGCATAAGCAGAGCCACATCTACGTAGGGTTTAAGGGGGTTGTAGTTTAGCACTAGCAGCAAAATGGCTTCGTTTTCTTCTAGATTATTTAGTTTGGCTCTGCTTGTGCTCGTTTTGGGGAGTGCAAATGCACAGCTTTCTACAAGCTTTTACTCCCGTTCTTGCCCAAAACTGCTTCCCACTGTGAAATCCACAGTGCAATCTGCCATATCAAAGGAAGCACGCATGGGTGCTTCTCTCCTCCGCTTGTTCTTCCATGATTGCTTTGTCAATGTAATTCTTCTTATCTATTCTCTTTATCTGAATAAGCTTCTACCTCCGTCCATTCACTAATTAAGTGATTAATGAGACATTAAATAAACTGGCCTTCCGTATATTGCAATATCTCTAATGTTATGTATATATAAATTACTCCACAATGGGATTGGCCCGTTTTCCTAAGACCAATATATACTTTTGTGGTTTTCATCGCCAATAATACCATTTACAAAAGTTTTTATTTTGTCCCTAACTTTCATTTATTAAAAGTTACAATCAATATATTCATAAATAGTTCCCTATTCCTTTTTCAAATAATTCTTTTTCCTTTTGACTTTTTCTTTTACTAGGCCATGCCTATGTGGCCATGTCATTAGGCGTTAGCTAATTCTAAATAGGTTTGAAACCAAATGAACTAATTCAATGGTAGCTGCCATTGTTGATGGAATTGGTTGAATTGAGTATTGCATGCATGCAGGGATGCGATGGTTCAATTCTACTTGATGATACATCAAGCTTCACCGGAGAGAAGAACGCAAACCCCAACAGAAATTCTGCCCGCGGATTCGAAGTCATTGACAACATCAAGACAGCCGTCGAGAATGTCTGCCCCGGCGTCGTCTCCTGCGCTGATATCCTTGCCATCGCTGCCAGAGACTCCGTTCAGATTGTAATTACTCTTTTTTTTCCTTTTCAACTTTCTAATACATCTGCATGATTTGAATTAATAGCTAACAAACCAATCCTGCTTCAGCTTGGTGGCCCCAGCTGGAATGTGAAACTCGGAAGAAGAGACGCTAAAACGACGAGCCAGTCTGCCGCAAATAACGGTATACCTCCACCCACTTCTAGCCTCAGCCAACTCATCTCTAGGTTCAGCGCTCTTGGCCTTTCCACCAAGGACTTGGTCGCCTTGTCAGGTATATATATATCTTCATCCTCATTGCTCCTTTGATGACTCTTTTTCTAATATTCCAAACAAATCAATTGACGTGTTGTGAAACTATAGGTGGTCACACAATTGGACAAGCAAGATGCACAAACTTCAGGGCCCACATTTACAACGATAGCAACATACATAGCTCATTTGCGAGCACAAGGAAATCAAACTGCCCCCCTGCCTCAGGATCAGGGGACAACAATCTGGCTCCTCTTGATCTTCAGACCCCAACTTCATTCGACAATAACTACTTCAAGAACCTGATTCAGAAGAAGGGCCTCCTCCACTCTGACCAGCAGCTCTTCAATGGCGGATCCACCGATTCGATAGTGAGCGGCTACAGCACCGACCCAAGCTATTTCTCTTCTGATTTTGCCGCCGCCATGATCAGGATGGGAGACATCAGTCCCCTCACTGGCTCCAACGGAGAGATAAGGAAGAACTGTAGGATGGTCAACTAATTAATCAAGCCTTTTACATATATATATATATATATATATACACATATAGTCCTAATGTGTCTTTTGGAGGTTACATTAAGTTGTGAAAGATTGATGTTTTGATTTGCTTAATTTCCTATTTTTTTTCTTTATTTTCTTTCTGTCTTAAGATTTGTAATCCAAAAGCGCAGATGTGCAATATTGTCGTACCCTTTCTCTTTTTCTTTCGATTTGAAGGGAAAAGCTTTGTTAAGATATTATATATATGATGCTTTTTATATTATGTTACATTGTCTGACCCTTCCCTTTGCCCGAGACCCAACGGATAGATTACTATTACTTTAGTAATTTTATTTTTATTTAATTTTTATAATATAAATTTTATATTATTAAATTTATTAAATTTTAAAAATTAAATTATGAGACTCAATATATCTTACCAATCCAAAAGCTTATACTAAAAATATGAGTATCATAAGATATTGAAGATGTGGTCATATATATTGAAATTGCCTACAATTCAAATTTTTAATCTCATGACTTATAGGGAATAGCGTTTGTAGATGCTATTTGTGTTAGATCTCACATTCCCTTATTTATTTTTTAATTACTTAAAATATTTTATTATCTTTTTTAAAATTACCCCCTTTAATCCAAAACGAACCATAAGAAACGGGGGTGCATGGAGTATATTTTCCTAATGGATATAGCTTAGGATTTTGGTAGTAGAGTAGTGGGCTAGACCAAATGGAAACATTCGGGCCTTAAAACCGGCTGTCTGGCCAGAAACGCCGGAGCTTAGTAAGAGAAGCCCAAACTTGTTAATTGACAAATCTTGTCTCTTGTGGAATAGTAATTCCCTATTACACTCTAGGCCTGCCCACACTTATAAACTGGATAATGGACGGTTAGATTTAGAAGGTTTATAAGTATCTTACTGAAACAGAAATCATTGATAACTTCTAAAATTTGAGCGAAAGTTATTATATTAGATGAGTTTTATAAATTAAATTATAAAATTTAAATTTAATATTTTATTTTATTTTAAATAAAATTTATATAAATTTTAATTTATAAAATAAACAGATTAAGCATATTAATAATTAGCCATCAATTTTATAAAATAAGGTGATCTTATTTAAGTAAAGGAGAAAGACTGTGTAACTAACATTGTTTGTATTCTAATGGCCGACAACCTTTATCTACCAGAGAAGTCAACCCACGTCAATGTGTCTACCAAATACTTTTTTAACTGATCTATCAGAATTAAACTTTGATGAAATTAAATCTTGTAGTGTTTAAAAAAAAGAGAAAAAACTTGTTATCATTTGATACCTATTCGTTGTTTATAGTAATTCTCCCCTCTGATTAATGAGTTTTATATTATTTCTCCATACCATTTTCTTTGCATTGATCCTCTTTCCTATATAACATATTAGTCCTATATATATAACCTAATATGGAATCTTCCTACCACATATTCATAGTTTTGTCTTACTTCTACTCCTCAAACTAAGACTTGGTTATGTAAAATATTGTTCAACTTTCTATAATTCTAATTACTTAATTCATTAGTAAGTGAGAGAGAAAATAGCGCGAACCTATAGTATAATTAATTTATAGAATAAAAAATCTCATAATTAATTATATATTAATACACATGATTATGTAATTATTTAATGGATATATCTATGATATCTTGAAATATATACAGAATATTAATATTAATATCCTGATAAAGTGTTTAGCTATATTCTACTAACTCTTTTATATTAAAATATCTCTCAAACATTAATAAGAGTTGGGTCAAGTGATAAAAAGTTTAATTTTTAATGTGATGTACTCAAGTTTAAATCCTTATTAAGAATATAACATACTTTAAAGTATTTGACAATTGCCACCAAAAAAATTAGTTACCTAGTATAAAAGATTAGAGGATACCTTAAGTTTATCTAAAAAAAATATCTCTCAAATATTTTTGGGGTTAATATTTAGATATCTCATATTGTATTTTGAGAGAATATATTGTTGGGACCATGGGAGGATACCTCCTCTGTTTCGGAGGTTTCAACTTCTTTTTTTTTTTTTTTTTTGTTTGAGAACTGTTTTAGTTTTTTTAATTAAAAAATGACAAATCATTTAACAAATACAAATTCTTAAATTCAAATTTATAATTTTAAAAGAAATAAATTCTAAAACAAAAATAGGTGCCACTGCATGAGGCTTCAATTTTCTAATTTGATCTTGATTAAAAGTTATAACAGGATTGGAATAGCTTGTAATTGGTTCCTAACAAGGCTTAACTTTAAAGAGAGACCAAAGGAAGGAAAGGGATGCAGAAGTTGTGATCCCATCTCTCTCTGATCTTGAGCAATTCCATTTCCCTTTCTTTCTCTCTATGATCTATATATCTATCTCTAAATTTTGGCCTTGCAGTTGGTTGGATCCCAATCTGGCAATGAAAAAATTCCCTGATCTACACTTCCTTGCCCTTCTCTACAACTTAATTCACAGGTTCATATAATATGTTTCCGGGATGTCTTTTACCTGATCATTTTTCTTGTATATTTTTTAATTCTATATAGTTACGATACAGTGACTGATCTTAATAGTGATAAGAAAGGTCATGGCCGCCAAGAAAAGCTTTTTTTTAGAAAAAATTATTTTGAATTTAATAGAAGGCAAAAGTTAATATTGGCCCCCCTATTTTTATTTAAAAATTAATATTACGCTTTTTAAATTGATTTATAAAATTATCCAATAAAAAGTTTACTTTTTTAAATTATTAAACCCATAGTAATACAAAATATATTAAACATTTAATGAAAAACTTAAAAATTATATAGAACATTGAAAAAATGAAAAAAAAATATTTACACATACCAGATCACTCCTCACGCGCACACAAATTTCTTGTCTTAAGTTGTTACGTCCCTAAATTCTCAAAATCACTTTCTTTTTTATAGTTTTATGACATAGAATTTTTTTTTATTTTAGTTTAACTATCAAGTATGACTCTCAATTTTTTTTTTTATTTTCCTTATATGTTTATGCTTTTATTATGGATTTTTATCAACTAAGTTATACCATAGAAGATTGGTTCATAAGTTGAAATCTGGGAATAAACCGGTTTCTTTTTGATTTTCAGTTTGAATGTTTTTTTTTTTTTTTGGGTTTAAAGAGAGTTCTATGAGCAGTACCTAATTTTTTAAAGATTATAACTGTCAAATAATACATGTTTGTATTTTTGAAAATTAAACTTATTGCCTCGCATCAACTTATATACACATATGAGACAACATAGTGAATGAATTTGATTAAAATTCTTGTGGTACAACATGTATTTGTTAAATTTGTTACACATGTGAGAGAGAGAAAATATATATAAAAAAAATTACAAGGAAATTAAACTTCAACAAAGTTATAATGAAACTGTAAAAGTTAAAAGTACCCCACCCAAAGTTACAAATAAACTACAGCAATTGCATAGCAGTTGAAGCAAATGTTTTTGTATATTAATTAATGAATACTAGTTAGTCCCCTAAAATTTTGCTTCAAGAGCCGTCATTGTTAAAATGATAAGAATAGAGCATGGTCGAGGCTTAATGACTTACAATTATAGAATTTTTTTTATTTCAAAAAATATAAAATTAATTGTATGTAGGTTAATAATTAGAGATTTCAGTAATTTATATAAGGTTTTAGGTTTCAATCTTACTATTTTCATTAATTTAATTTTATTAAATACTTGTTTAAAAATTTTAAATTATTAAATTTATTAAATTTCATAAATTAAACTATAAAATTTAATAAACTTTATTATTGATTAATTATGTAAATATTTCATTTCACACGTTTATGTAGGAGACGAAATACTCCTTAAGTTCAGACCTTTATATCATTATAATGTAAGGAAGAATTCTTGTTACTCAGAAGTGGAAAAAAATAATGAAAGAAAAAAAAAGGAAATCTGATAAGTGAAACCCCATCGATAGAATCAATGTATTATTGTATTTGTATGATGTTGGCAATTGCAAGAGGAGTTGAGTGAGATCCAAGCATATTGCATGCTCTCTAAGAATAACTTAAACCTTGGAGTCATCTATCACGTGCGTTGATAAGTTCGAGACCCAAAAATAAATGATACAGCAAAACCTTACTCATTCCATCAAACTCAGCTTCCAAATATTATATATTATCGATTAAACTATGCACACTACTCTATTGATCTCATCCCAATATTTATATCTCTAATATAATTAAATATTTATATTTAATATAAAAATTATGTGACAATTTAATTTGTATGATTTAATAAATTTAATATTTTTAATTTTTAAAATAAAAATAATGTGAAAATAAAATGACAGCTTCAATTTTACCTTCCCTTTGTTGTTTCCAGGAGGTGTAACTTGGAAAACTCTTTTATGGTCACAAAATTAATAGAAAGAGATGGCAGTTTGTTTAAATACAAAGAATGAAGGTTGGGTTATGTCAACACCAGGCTAAGATGCCACTACTTTAAGCAATCCTGACATGGGACCAATATATGTCACATCTATTTATATATAAATATAGGTTCTACAGTCTTTAATGGGGGAATTTCAATATCAGTACATGTAAATTTTCTGTGCACATCATGCAGAAAAAGAAAGGTCTTTTTTTAGATGCCAAAGTAATTAGAAATTAAGTGCTAGTCTTTTCTTCTATTTACATATTTCTTGCTTATACGACTAAGACTTCCTCATTGCTGCTCCCAATCTTGCTGAAATCCTCACGTCAAGGAAACCCATTATTGGGTAAAGTAGCTGGCAAATGGAGCATGACCATCCAACAAATACGTTCCACTCTTCCACTTCACCTACATCTCTATAATTGCATCCTTTTTGAGTTTTTCTATTTACTTCACACTCTCTGCTAGCTAGCTAGCTAGCTTAGCTGTGCTCTCAAATAACACTATGTCGATAAGTTATTGACAAAGAACACTGTGTATAACCCTAACTTATAAACCACAAGCCAGAGCTCATATATCTTTTTCCATGGATGACTTAAACATGTACACAGGACAAAAGGCAAATGTAAGAGTGCTAAAAAGGATTTATTCATTTAGGTTTTTCGATCTAAACTTCTCAGTAGAAAGAACATTGATGGGTATGATAATATCACAAACGCCAAAAGCAGGTTCTGTAAAAACAACCAAAACAAAAAGGAAAATAGAAAATCGGGAAGCGAGGGAGTGCAATGAGAGCACTTCAAGCCCAAAAATGAAGAGAAAATGAGATTGAAATGACGACGACACTTGTAGACTCAACTTCTACTAATAATAAAATACAAAGAATTATACAAAGACCGAGGGACCCTTGGAGTGATAATGGTTTTCGATTATTTCATGCCTTATTAAGGCTACTAAACGTGGTTAAGGGGCCAGTTGAGAGATATTCAATTCTCGAATTACAATATATATATATATACAAAGAATAATAAAGGATAGCTAATTTGAGGTAGAAAATGTATAGTTACATTGTATATATGCTTCTCATACACTACATATAACCAAGTCCTTCTCAGAAAGTTTCAACTCTAACCCGACATGGCGAAGATCACAAGCATACCTTTTGTCCCCCGCAACTTTAGACAGCAATCAGATACTTCAGCAGCACGGCTTAACATGTTCATAGTGAACCAGTGCTCGCACATGCAAATTTAGTTCCATACCCAGCAATGCATACCAGAACTCTCCTTGCCACCCTTAATTAGCTATAAAAATTTCCCAATCCAAATTGCCATAGCATCTTAAAATATGGGAAGGTTTTTCTTAGCCTTTACTTCATATATTGAGCGGGAGAAAAGTGGCATGTGCTAAGTTGGAAATGTGTCTACCTCAGTTGCTATTCAAACAAGGGAAGAGATACAGTTAAATCACATGATCAAGGAGCAATTTCCAATATGGTAGTGTCTTTCAGCACGAAAAAGGGTACAATAAATTAAAAAGTAACAACCAAATCTAGGGAAAACTTGGGCACTAATAATGGATTAATACAATGACAAAAAAGTATACAGCTCATAACAGTATCCAATACTAATACTCTCCCTTTCTTTACTTAAATTATTCTCCTTGATGCATAATGGAGAGTAATAAATAGAATCCTTTTATTTTCAGTCCTCAAATTTAACCAAAATAGGAAATATTATCACTTGAAATTGTGCTATAATTGGTGGGAGTTCTTTGCTGGGTGTACATGGGAGAAGAAGTAGAAGGGAGAGGAGGAGGTGGTGGTGGAGGCGGAGGCGACGGACCTGGTGGTGGAGCAGCAATAGAAACAGCTCCCGAAGAAGGGAGCAAAGCAACATGAGAGGAAGGTATCATGTTAACTTCCCTAAGTTTGTATTTAAGTATTTCTGCCCTTACTGCATTAAGTTCAGCTTGTAAAGATTGAACTTGCTGTTGCAAAGCAGAAATTGCACCCATGCATCCATAAACTGGGTCTCTTAGCCTCACATTAGCCTCATATACTAGACTATTTGCGGCATCGGCTCTTTGACTCTCCGGTACTTCCTGAAAACACGAACATATGTAGTCTATTGTGGCTGATATATAAAGGGAGCGGAATTAATGCATCCTAGGGTTTTATGTATACCTACCATCAGCATCTTTGAGACGTTGCTGGCCCCAAAGACTTTGTGAACGGAAGCAAACTTTTGGGGCTCATGAGGAGAGAAATATGGAGAAAAGGGGCATTCTTGGGCACATCTTCGTCTCAAAAGCTTACATGCCGCACAAGGGGTGATGGTGTTTAGGGTTCCAGGGGGACCCAACATGTGTCTTCTTCCCATTTGCGATGAAACATCTCCTTCCCTCTTGATTTTCTTGCCTATCTCATCGAATCTCTCCCTATAGTTGAAGGAAGCTAGAAAATCAGTAAATGTCAAATCATATCTTTTTTCATATTTTTAATTTGTAATTAAGGAAAGAAAATATATATGAATTTTGATCAACGGTTTATTTCGTCAAGGGACTACAACTTAGGCGTTTAATCTAAATTGTCTGTTTGCCAAAAAGCATCCGCTGTTTGTGTAAATGAATTAGATTGAACATGATGGAAGAGCAGTAGGAGAGAGAGAATTGTAGAACAGGATAGCGAGCTGGGAGATGAAAGGGAGAGATTTCTGTGACTTACCTTTCTCTGGACATTCAGGCATGCTCTCTGGGTGTGAAGTAGAAACTGCTTGTTAGGGATCAACAAGGGAAAAAGCTGGGAGAGAGAGGATAGAGTCCAATAGGGGAGAAGAAAGGAAAATAAGGGTAGAAAATGAATGTACTTAAAAGGCAAGGTATGCAAAGGAAAGCGGTCCAGCTGCTGTATTTTCCTTTAAAAGAAAAATTAGACAAAACGAATATATCTCTCTCTCTCCAGAGATAGAGATGGAAAGAGAGAGAATGATAATTATGATATATTAATTTTGTTTGTTTGTTGGGTTTTGATTTATGTACGAGGATTTCAGGAATTACAGTCACTCACT
Organism: Dicorynia guianensis; assembly: GCA_037013595.1. NCBI lineage: Eukaryota > Viridiplantae > Streptophyta > Magnoliopsida > Fabales > Fabaceae > Dicorynia > Dicorynia guianensis. The sequence goes on along the minus strand of JASUAB010000002.1, from coordinate 11,846,622 downwards.
CTGAGATGAGAAGAACTCCGTGGAGAAAAAGAGAAGAGAGAGAAGGAGAGAATTAGTATTTTAAGGCCAGCAGTACTGTGCACTGCTAGCTCACGTGTGAGTTCTTAAATGTGTTTGACTTTCTTAATCAACTCCTGATTCCATTGCAGCCATGCATGTGATTCTTGCTTCTTACTCAGGGCAGCTCATCGTCTACCAAATCGGTAGACTTTTTATATACAAATAACATCAAGAAACTAAGCATGCTTGTGTTAATATCAGCTTAAACAGAACTAGTTTGATTAATTAGCAAATAAACAACTATACGCAAGTTGTACTTTAGACAATCTAGGAAATGTTAGCATCTACATCAAAATCAAACTAATGAACCCGCTTTGATCGGAAGGCCATATCTGGTGTGTAGCTACCTTCCTAAAAAGAGGAATTGCCAATGTTATAGCATCTAATCACCGTGTTGAAACCGCAAGCTGACGCTTAAGACGACCAAATGCAGACTCGCAGTCGGTGATTCAAATAGAGTAGTCCGTTAACGTCACCTGATCTAGGATATGGTCTTGCTGATGATAAAATACCATATTAATTAATTTTTAGGAAAAAATTGCTCCCAAGTAAGTGGGAGTAACTAAAATGCTACAAAGAGATATTTGGGTCTCATAATTTTATATATAAAATTTAATAAATTTAATAATTTAACTCTATAAATAAAATTTTTGTAAATTTATTTATAAAAATAAAAATTATAACTATTAGTTAACTACATACAATTTTTTTTTATTTAAGATATTAGTTTACTTAACATGTTATGATCTAATTTAACTCTAACCTATTATTATGGATCTTGTCAAAGCAAGACAATACATAATTACATTCTCCCACAACATATACATTCAGAATTTTGACGAGAGTATAAAAAATATGAGCTCTAATTAATTAGATACTTAAAAAAGGTGATTATTGAGTTCATGCAACACTCTTTATGATTCTTGCTATTCATGATTGCATACAAAATTGCTTCAAAACTTAGAAGTCAGTTGAAAACGATTCCTTCTTAATCTAATCACTACAGTACCAATACATGACATTTAGGGTTGGGGAAAAAGATTGGACACCTTTCAAGATTAGTTGATAATAATCTTTTGTATTTGTTGTGTAGAAATGGATGGTTAGGAATATGGCAATTTGAGACATCTCACCTGCGCTTTCATAATATATAGAAAATCATTTGACGCTTACGAATCTAATTAATACATTAATTGTTTGATTTCAACAACTCTACTTTTTGCACTTCATGAATTCCTTGAAATGACGAAGACGCTTAAATGCTTATCCGATTTGTCCTTCATTCACGTATTTGTTCCCTTGAACCGCACCTTAGCACAATATGAAGAAACCCTTTCAATTCAATGATGTAACTTTAAATCATGTGGAATAAAAAACCCCGCAGCTAGTCAGTCCATGATCTAGTAGTAATTACATCAATATCATACATAACTATAGGAAAGAGCCCTAATTAAATGAGAAATTATTTAGTGAACTAGTTATATTATGTGGCATAATTGATGTGATACGTTAACTAGCTTAATAATAAATTATTATTTACATTATTTTATTAATGTAATCTTGTAAATAGCAAATATAAATAATAAAAATTATGTAAATAGTAATTTATTATTTAGTTGGTATGTTACATGATATAATTGATTCATTAAATAATCTCTTTAATTAAGCAGTGTAAGTATAGCTAAATATTGACCTATATTTGATGCTATAATTTGGTAGAATGATTATGTATAATTAGGTTGTGTTAATTTTGTGAATTTTGACTGGGACTTGAGGGGTAGGTTATATCAAAGTGGGTGGTGAAAGAGAGGGAAAGGGAAGAAAGGAGGAGTGCATTTGGAGGGGGGTGTGTGTGGCATTAAATAACGTTAAAAGGGTTGCTTAGAGTCTAAGGGAGTGGCACCATCCATTCTTGTTTGACCCGTATTTTGAGGCTTACAAGTCGCCCCGTTGTCCTCTCATCTCAACCTAACTTGCCAATACTTAAAACCTCTATCCTTCTCAATACAAAAGCACCAAAACCCAGAAGCCAGAAGAACCCACCATTTTTACTGCACACTGATTAAACAGGTTGGCCTATTGGAAACCCTATATATATATATATATATATATATATATATATATATATATATATATATATAATACTCAGGGAATCTCTCTACAAGTCTGCTTGATTTAATGCTACTTGAAAACCATCTCCAAAGACTCTTGGATCGTCCTAGAATCATCAAACAAACATTCGTTTTCAAACTTGAAATCTTAAAGGGCCAATTCTTATCAAAGTCTTTTCAAAAGAAAAGTAGCCTTGTCCTGAGCTTCAACGTGTAGTCTCATTCTTGTTACTAGTCCTACTTTCAAGCATTTGAGATTCCAGTGAGGGAGAGGACATTAATTCCACTGCTGTCTCTTTCTCTCCCTCTCAATCCCTTGTGGGATGGAGCAAGGAGTTAGGAGAGAAAGAAGACAAAATCCGGTTGGTGTTCCTATTTGGGGCTCAAAGTCACAAGAACAGTCAACTATTAAATTTTAATTTTTACAATAACAACTTCAATATAATTTCTACACCTGATTTTTTAGTCTTATCTCGATATTTCTTGAATGATTATTTCTGTTTGAAATGTTTAAATGCGAATCTTATAAGAATAATCGTTGTACACCATCAATTTAATCTAAATCTTCTGCAAAGTCACTTAAGTCTCTCACCATTTAAGTAACACCTTGCCCAATAATTTATGCACAAAACACATACTAAAATACTTTTTATGTGACGTGAGTATAATAAATAAATAACAAGTTTTAAAAGAATTATATCTAACTTAGTTCAAATATACTTTATCACATTTTTTATGTATAAATTATTATAGCAAGAGTGTTGCTACACCATTACATTTTTTTTAATAAATTAATAATTTTCATTTATTTGTAGTTGGAGAAAAAAAAAAGGCTCAAATGGGCCTGAATCTCAAAAGTTCACTAACATGACCTGGACAAAAACAATTATAAGGGCCTGAAAACTCTCCACAGTTCTTATACTGTTATACAGGGAGAAAAATATACAAATCAGGGACTACAATGTTTGGGCTTGGATCAATCTATAGCACCGAACCTACATTTTCATGATCATGAATCCTAGAAGACAGATTGTGAGTGCCACTTAAAGCTAGGAGATATAATAGAAGAAATAAACATAAAATTAAAAGAAATTAATAAGAATAAAAAATAAACTTATAAAATTTATTTAAATATAAATTAAAAATAAATAAAAAATTATTAAAGTTACAAAATAAAAATTTTAAACTATGATTGGTTTCTTTTTTTGAATAATAATTAAATAAATAACAAATCACTTAAATATATATAAGATTTCAAGTTTAAATTCCAAGTATTAAAGGCACAACTCCAAAAACAATAATAAATATTGCTGCATAACTGAAGCTGTCTGCCAGCTCCTCAAACATAGAAGCAGAACACAGACATGAGACATGTGAGGCACGTTGATGCAGTTCCAGCCATGTACTAAATCATTTCAAAAAACAGATTAATAGCAATACCAACAACTAGGTAGCCCTTGTGTGCTTCTGTTTACAAAGAAAGAAACCAGAAAAAGCAAAAGTTTAATCAAATGGAAACCAAGATTGTCAGTTTTGGTAACTTCAACAAAGACATATTCCAGATAAGTTTGAAATTTAAGTTTACTAATTTAAATATGTCATATACTATGGTTGGTATTTCTCAATTTTTTTTTTTAACAGGAAATCTAAAGATTGAATGCCATAATTGATGAAGTTTATTGACCTTCACCCAAAACAAGGAAGCCAGCCTGCAGAAAATGACACTCGAAATGAAAGCTCCCTTATAAATATTCTTGTAACTAATTTCAACGACAAAATGGCAAAAATCTTGATTTACATACTGGGCTAGTAGAAGCACAAATTGCAAAAATCAAACATTTGGATAAAAAATACACATGAAAGAGGTTATTTTATTTTATTTTTCAAGATTTACCCTTTATTTTTTTTTTAATGAAAATTTGGAAGTTCAGTGTGGCCTTTTACAAGGGGTCCATTTCCTGATAACATGTTGAGCACACTATGGATGTTGCCTTGCTAGTTATACTCTTGTTATTTTATTAATAAATTTGTATTAAATGTTTATTTAAGTGATTTAAGTTATAAAATTTATAAATTAAATTGTAAAATTTATATATTTTTTTAAATCAAATGGGGATTGAGACTCTTGCTTTTATGTAGAAGACTCTTCTCATTATTACTTATTAATAGAAATCCCATTGACGATCATATCAAAACCATTGGGTTCTAGCTAGGCATGTCATGCTTGCAATCACATAATTTTCTTTGTTTTGGTTTGTTTTGTAATGAAGAGGTCATTTTAACAATACAAGTAATCATTATTTACAAGACCATGAGCCTCTACCACTTCTCATTCTCTCAATTATTAATTAATAGGAAGATAATTGAATACCATTTATATTTTTGTTATAAAAACCTTTTTAGTCTGTACAAATAATTTGCCCCCTCTCATCATCAAAAACACCAATCATTGTAAGCTATGTAATTAGTTTACAGTTAGTTCAAGATGCGCGCCCGCTTATGTGAAAAGTACACCTAATTATTTACCATTAACTTTATAAAATGCATGCATTTTATCCTGAAAAACTCTCAACGGAACACGTGGTCATATATATATATATATATATATACACATATATATATGAAAAATTAAATAAAAATGGAAAAAAAAGGCAAACAGGGAGCCAAACCTTTGTATCGATTTCATCAATATGATGTTACCTCTCAAAAGGATTGCAATAACAATTTATTACTTGCGAGCAATGAAATGTTTTGGCGAGTGACACTTGCTTATTTACACCATAAACTTTTATTTCAAAACAGAAAAAGGTAAAAAATACTTTATTTTTTTTTATTTTAAATTTTTTACACAAAATTTTTTATATTTTTAAAACTTACTCTAATTTTTTTATGTTTTATAAATATATTATACATAAATTTAAATTATTATAAATTATCAAAAATATTTTTAATTAAATTATTAATATTGTTATGATTTATCAAAAATATTTTTATTAATTGAGTATAAATTTTGTTACTTAAAATTTATGTTTGGTTTTGTATGCAAAAGTAGTTTTATGTAATTTTTTTTACAAATACAAAAAATATTATATATATTTTTTTATTTTATGAAAACATTAATAAATTATAAAAAGATTCATATAAGATTATTTTTTATAATTTATAATAAATTAAATTTTTATGTAATAAATTTATAAAATATTAAAAAATAATTGTAAGTATTGAGAATCAAAAGAGTTTGTGTAAAAAATATAAAATAAAAAATAATTTATTCAAGAAAAATATATTAATATTTTAAAAATTTCTAGAGAAGAAGAAAAAAGCTGCCATCTTATTCCAATATATTCTAAAAAGGGATTGCTTTTTGTACCCAAAAGAAAAGTAGAAAAAGAGAAAAAGCAAAACCATTGCCTTTGTTTGCGGTCGGGCCATTGACAAACGCAGGCACAGCGTTGGATTCCAGAGCCTGTTGCATGGCATTAACAAAGGTGGCAAAGATGGCAGAGGCCAGAGGGCGAGCAACACGTCGTCGTTTGGACTTTCCCCGCCAAGAAAGCCGATCATAACTACAACTCTGCCACCGCTTTTTCACAAGCCGCAAATCTCGCTCCAAATCAAGGGAACGTCTTATTTACTGCAAGCTCAGTCTCAACTAATCTAGTTACGTGTGCCCTTCCCATTGGCTGTATTTCACTACCATAACTACCATCTTTGACTTTTGTTGTCACTAACCAACGACATTAAAGGCACGTTCTGAATCCATATAATCAGCCCCACAGAGAATCATCAACCTGGGAAAGGAACCCCGAGAGCTTTTCTGCCGTGTTCCTTTTCTGCTTTCCCGTTCCGCTCTCGCTTTACTCACCGAGTGGGCTATGGAGTGTGGACCCGGTCGGCTCACTCGCCTTTGAATCGGAGCCTTTTTCGATCTAGTCGTGACTCGGGCCCGAGACATCATCATCACACCCCTCCATCATCCTCGATTTTGCATAAATTCCAGAATGGGTCCGTCTCGGAAGTCCAAGCTCGAGTCTTTAAGAACCTTTAGCTGTGGATGTTTCTCTGAAATCCGCGTTTGTGTTCGTTCTCGTTGTCATGGCCGACACCCAGGAAGCAGCCAACGAGGGGGTTCCGGGAACCCCTGGCATAAGAGAAGTAAGACCCGACACGGGGACTGACAGGCTCGATGCTGGAAACGGGTGGGGTATGAACCCGACTCCGGGGATTAGGAGGGTGAATTTGAGAGCTGAAATTGATACGTCGCCGCCGTTCGGGTCGGTCAAGGAGGCCGTGACCCGTTTTGGCGGTAGCGGGCCTTGGATACCCCTTCACAAGCTTGGAGAAGTTTTTGTAAGTTTCTTGTTCAGAACTCCCCAGATTGCATTTTTTTGGGTACAAACATTAAATTATGACCGAATTGTGTTACTTTAACGTTGTGTTGCATTGTAAAAAATGTAGACCACGATGAATTGATGCATTAGACTGTGCGAGCTGTAAATTGATACAATAATTTGTTTTCTGTAGTTTCCTTTTCGCGTTATTTCATTCCTTGAATGGACTTGGTTGCTTAGTGCAATAATCGAACTGATTTACCTCTTATATAGTTTGAGGCTTGTCAAGGCTGGGCCTATGCATAACTAAATTTGATGCTACCACCTTAGCTTATGACCATAGGGGCGTTTAGGGGGTTGCCAAATTGTAATTTTTTTTTGCTTTCCTCAACTTGCCTATCAAATTCCCATTAGAAAACTTCTCAAGATACATTTTCTAGTTTTAATTTGATGTGTTTGTAACTGAATCATATAGTTATTTTATACTTGCTTGATAGTTTGACAATGTTGGGGAGTGATGGAGTTCAGCAAGATGTTAACATTGGTCCAACAACTTTGTGCAAATTATCCTGAGCATCCTAGTGATTCTCACCTATTTTGTACTTGTCAATCATTATTTACCATCTCGAAGAAGCATATTTCCTTAGTTCTTGATACCCCTGCCTTGTGTAAGTTTACTTTGTGATTTCATGGAAGATCATCTTTAGCAGAATAGCATTGACGTTTTTGACATTAAGAAGGTGGAGGAACAAGCAGCAGAGTTGGAGAAGGATCTGATAGTGAAAGAACTTGAGACACTTGATGTCCTTGAAGAACTGGGAGCTACCAAAAGGATTGTGGAGGAATTAAAACAGCAGCTACAAAATGAAGCATTGAAATGTTTTGCAACTCCAGATGTCGATTCTTGCGAACAGTTTGGAACTCCTGTTGTTATGGAGACGAATAAAGAAAACTATGGAAATAATGTCAACAACCAAGAACAATTATTGCAAAGTTCAAGCCCCTGCACTATGTTGTCACCGGATCTGATCTTAATGGAGTTAAAACAAGCTAAAGTGAATCTTGGTAAAACTATGAATGATCTTGGGGTGATACAATCTTCTGTTGAATCCTTGAATAAGAAGATGAAGAAAGAAAAAAATTTTCTTGAGAGGACAAGTGAGAAGCTGGCGTCAAAGTTTGCTGCTGTCTCTGCTCAAGAGAGGGCCCAAAAATTAACAAGATCAAACCCGCCATTGGAAACAAATAGCACTTTTGATAATCCTGTAAATATTACGAAGAGTTTAAACTATGATGCTGGGCAGTACAATAGAATGGTGGAAACAAGAAGATCTGATGGTACAAAGCCCATAACTATGTATGAAGAGAATGGGTACAGTATTAAGACTGCTGAGATGAGGTGGTTTGCAGCTAAAAAGATGGAAGAAGCAGCAAGGGCAGCTGAAGCCATTGCTCTAGCTGAAATTAAGGCTCTATCTAGTACGGAGAAGTCATCAGGATTCATGCTGCCAGAACCTGAGAAAGTGACTTTTACTTTAGGGGAGTGCTGTCCTTTAACACCCAAAGCTCAAGTACCTGAAGAGTCGACCATCAAAAAAGAAATACATTCCAAGTTCCAAAACGATGAAGCAACGATTTCTAAATTGACTATTTTGAGAAAGTTGGAGGAAGCAACAGAGGAAGTTCTACATAGCAAAAAAGTCTTGACAGAGGCTTTGAATAGAGTTGAAACTGCAAACAGAAAGCAACATGCTGCAGAAGAGGCTTTGCGGAGATGGATTCCAGAGGATGATTTGAAGGGACAAGCAATGTACAGCTCTATTAAGTGTAACAAGTTCACTCCAGCTGGAAATTGTCAGGATTCTCCTCTGACAGATGTTAACAGGTCAACATCAGTTAATAATGATCCAAAGCCAGTTTTGAGGCCAACAGTTTCAATGAGAGATGTATTAAGCAGAAAGCAAGTTCCTGAAGAATATTCTACCAGAAAGGACATGGAAGAGCATACTGAAAGACAGAAGGTAGCTTTGAGTCAAATGCTCCGTGCATTGAGGGAAGATCTAACTCTTCCTGCAAAAGCCGAGAAACAGGGGAGTGATCAAAAGCAGTTCATAGCACAAAGGAAGAAGTTTGGATTTATCCAAATATCACTCCCCTTGGCGAAGCCGGGCAAGAAAAGGACATGAGCTTTTATGCTGACTGCCAAAGCATGGATGAATTGCCAATAAGCGTGTATCAATGTCTTCCCATGCTTGTAATTCTTTAGTAGTTCTTGTGTTTACTTTGTTGTTTGTTGTGCAGAAGTGTGATGATGTTTGGTTTTGTAAAGGATTTGTGCTCGAGTGACTGGCATGCATTATGCAACTAGCGTTGAGTTTTTGATGAAGCTAGATGTTTTTTGATTTCCTTGTTGGATTATATTGATTAGTACTTTATACACTGGGTATAAAGATTTTATCATTAGCTTCTTCAATGCTTAGAGTCAATTTAGATTCAGTCATTTTTCTTGACACGGTAGAATTAGTCATCTGCTTATGGCCTGGAGTTTGCATATGGTATGGAGATTACATGACTGGATCTTAAAGGGCATATTTCTGGTAAGAAACAAGTATTTATTTTATTGAAAATTTGCAATGTGTTGACAAAATACCCACATGTTAAAAAACATATACATTTAAAGATAAATAAAAAGAATCAAGAAGTTGTGATACAAGTGATAAATAGTAAAATTCTTTAAGTATACTATCTTAGGTTCATTTAGACTGGGTATGTAGAAAAAGTTTTGTTGAAAGAGATAAAGTTTATTTCAATAAATTTTATATTGTGAAGGTAATTAATTTTTAATTTTTAATTGAGGAATATTTTAAATTTACTTAAAAAAGATAAATAAAAAGAATTTATGAAATTTAATATTTTAATAATTTAAATTTTGTGAAATAAAAATTATATATCAAACATGTGAGAATAGTGAAGTTGAGTGTTTAAAACTGATTTAGAGCAATTGAAATCGATTAATTTGATCAAATGAAAATTAACCAAATGAAGACACATGAGACGTAATATATTTATGCATTAAGTGACCAATGTGATCATTGGCATAATAACACAAATGATAATTATATATATATATATATATATATATTCAGTTGGCTAAAACAAGTTCATCTTTCTTCTTTTTTCATCAAAGTATTTGTTGTCAAGCTATTAGATGTGATATAATGATAAAAGATTTAGGTAATATTATAAGAAAATTTAAATTTAAAATTTGTCGGTTACATTTATTAGAAAAAAAAAAAAAAACAAAGAAACGAGTTACTTGCTTACAGCAAATCTGAGAAGAAAGAGGCAAATCAAATATTTGTCTAGAAGAAAAGGCTTCGAGGGTCAAATGACCTATAAAAAAAACCCTCATAGGTGGCTTGGCAAAATTAATCTCCTTACCAAAGATTAAATTAGTAGATTATCAAAATTTTTATGAATTGAATCAATCAATGATCGTCTCGTGTTACCATCAGGGAGCACCATTCTTATAAAGAGTTATTTTTCAAAAAGGCAAATCTCATAAAAAATAAGAAGGTTGAGTCTTGTCATTTGCAAAATGTATATTAAAATTTCACCGTGGTATTTTTAGCCTTTAATTAATATAATCAATGAATGAATTAAAGTAAAAAAATACAATTCAGGTCATAAAAATTCGAACTATTTGAAAACTCTCTATTCTAAAAGTCAAATTTTCTGTGCTAATGTTAATCCAATGTTTACCCTAACATCTTTCACGCAGTATACTGTATACCAAACTCCGTAGCTCGGTGGTTACTACTGATTACAGCCCCTTTTGAACACTAATATATAGTAACACGGAGACAGGGACCATAATGTAAATTTACTCTGCCTTCCTCTTACGGCGAGAGAAGAATGTCTCTGTCCTTTTAAAAGGAAAAACACAGGATTCCACTCATAGTAACATTCAATGTTATTTTACACTTATTTAATATTTCAAAATTAAATTAAAATTTATATATATTTAAATAATTCATTATTTTTTATAAAAATCCTAAAGCAAAACTCAAAATTCAACACGCAAAGATTGTTTCATGTGCTTAAAGTTAAAATATAAAAATAATATTTAAATTATTTAATGGATGATGAATATAGAAATTTAATAATTTAAATTATTTTAAATAAAAAATTGATAAGGCAATTGTTCGCGCAACAGCCGTACCGTAAAATTAACCCAAGAGTGATTTGGACTATTGAAGCGTGACCTACCGTACACCGGCTCGCTCATCGACCGCGTATGCCCCTGTGACGTGACTTCCGCGTCGTCGACTTTTGCCGACCTTGTTGCGAGACATGTAAAGCATATTTTGCTGACAAAATCATGCGTGTCGACCTCTGATTGTGCTCATACCACCTTTTTAAACGATTACGTGCCCCATCAAAGTTTTGCCACCAATTGAGGGTTACAGCGGGAGATAAGTATTGGTAAAAAAAACCGCTTTTTCCGAGTAACCAAATTTGCAAATTGGCGCCTTCCAAAAGAAAAAAAAATTTGCAAGTTGGCGGTCCTGGTAGCTGAAATTTTGCAGGCTTAGGCGCCATTAGTTACCATGGCTCAGGATAATAGCTGCTGGGTATTACCTACTAGAACGATTTCATATCAAAATACCCACTTTTAATTAAGAATGCCAAACAAAAATAGTAGTTAATGAAGAGGGTACAGAGTGGAGAGCAGCATTGCATGAAGTAGTGCTTTAATGGCGACTAGGCCCAGAATCAGAAAAAGGGTCTGCCCTATTCGCCGTGCTCCCGATGGGAGCTCCTATGAGAAGTGGTATTGCAAACCAATGCTATTCCTTTTTCTAGTTTCCTACTGTGTTGTGTTATACCAGTATGAGTTTTGGGATTCTTGCAGTTCCGGTCACATTTTGGGTCTTCAATGTCTGTATTTTGTAGTGAAAAGTGTGGGATATCGGTGGCTGTTGCGCTGGCTGACATGCATGAGTGTAAGCCACAGAAGGATGTAAAGAAGTTCAAGGGAATAAATAGGAACCGGCATGCGGCCACTCAGAGTTTTGGAGACCAGCCCATATCGCCTTTTCGTTTGTTTATGTACATTCTCACCCTGAAATCCCCCCTCCCGCCTGGATGAGTTGATTACGATAATATTAAAAATCTTTCAATTGTTTTGTTGAATTTCTTTCTTTTTCTTAACCGTTGTTTATCTCTTATTTATATACAAAGTAATCTATTCAGTTTTATCTTTGATTGATGATCCCATCTTTGCATGCCCAAACTCATGTTTACTCATAGTTTGCTCTGTAAAGTCATACATTGAGTTTTTCTTTTCAAAGATCCATTTGAGTTGCATTTGGTTTCTTATCTTTAAACAGCAACCAACCTTAAACTCTTAATTGAATGGAGCATTTATATATGAAATATAGTGAACCCATGTCAAAATAGTCAGACTTCATTTTCAGGGAACGCTTTATGGAGAATTGCAAAAGCAGAAATTTGATTGAAATTGATAGGAGAGGGTTTGAGACCTGGAAAAACATGTCCAAGGAGGTAAGCTTAACCCATTTCCATACCTAAAATTGATGTGAAAATCTTATTCCTGTAGAGATCAACTATCCTTTCTCTTCAGGAGAGGCAACCTTATGTTTTTGAAGCTGAGAAAGTGAACTCTGCCTGGCAAGAAGCTTTGACCAAGGAGGTTAATGATATGATACCGGTAATTAGACGTTGTTAATGCCAACAATTTTCCCCTCATGACATCATCTGCCTTGCTGATATCGAATCTTTAAAAATTATAACATTGGTTCTTGAGACATGCTCTTAGTTGGGCATTTAACAGCTAATGCCCTTAATGTTATTTCACTTTCAACAGTACTTATCGGGTTGTTGTTGGATTATATTGTTGCTTTGTAAAATTCTGTCAGCAAGAGCTTCGTTATTTTTTATCTTCTTAGGATCATACTTCATTCATTTTGTGTTTTGCACTTCTAACAATAATATTTCCAATGCTTATGAGATGGTAAGAGCATGAGGCTACGCTCCTAATTCTTTTGAATTGCACAGTATAACGTGAACACTACTTCTTGATGTCAATAAATCCACTATGGTTTAATACGTTTATAAGCTGAAGTGAGGAAAGAGGTGGAAATAGGGCCTCGTGTAGTCAACTACTTTTTGTTCATCCATCCCTATATATATTGACCCTCACATATCACTTACTATTTTCAAATAAAAGTTGATGCTTCTTGTTATTTCAAATTTGAGATTCATATAAGGTGGTCTGTTTTAGGTGAATGATGAGGCTGATACAACAAAAGTTGGGAAGTCTGATCAGGTTTGCAAACTTCCAGTTCCAAGGCTCAAAAAGACATTCCGATTTTAACACCTGTTTAAGTACTTATTTTTTTATGTCTTACCAATTATACAAAATTTTCAGTTATGGTGGGTCTATCAAGGATGTTCAGAATACTCTAGTCAGCTTACCTGGTTTGACAGTGATGGTATATTTTTCTCTTCCATTCTTTCTGTATGTGAGTGCATATTCTTTGAGTTTAATTTACCATTTAATTATAAGTTTCAATATCCTATGACCTATGGTCTCTTTTATCTCTTATTATCCCTTATCTACTTATACTTTTCCGTGTTTCCTTGTGCATTGAACAATCAAATTCTTAGTCCTCACTACATTGTTAACTCTGAAACAGGAATGTTGAAATCGTGGACTTCAGAGGATTCTCAATAAACTTGAGGACTGCAGTTTATTTTATGGCTCCCCTTTTACCGTTTTGTTTAATGGGGAGCTACCTTGCCACATCGAGGCAGATCTTAAAAGGCAAGTCGTTTGGCTATTGTGTACGGTAACCATAGTAGTCTACAATTTATACTTTTCTACCAGTGGGGAGCTACTTTGCTACATGGAGCTTGAAGAATCCATTTCTGGGATCTCTTTTGCAGACATGTGACTGGTGTTAGAGGATAATGATAAACATCTGTTCACATATTTTGGTTGAATGTTCCTCCAGACTAATTTGCATTTTGCCAGTGTAAAGTTTGCATTTTGCCATGAATTCAATTTGTTGAGGAAACCATGGAAATGAGTCAATATGCCCTATGATTTGACCAGAGAAATGATGAAGCCATAATTTTATATGATGCAAATTATCTGGCCACTATGAAACAATGAGAGGAATTTGCAGGACAAAGTTTCGCACCACCCAATGAATGGAAGAGGATAATGCTTGTCTGTGAATCATGTTGTGTCTAAGTTCTGCAAACCTTATCTCCAATTTTTGGGGATACGACGGCGAGGTTATTTGTATTCTTTTATTGACATTTACGCTTCCATTAAATTAAAAATTCTTGATATCTAGCAAATAAATTTTTACTAAATCCTTGTTTAAAAAATATTTGAACCTTGCATGATAGTAAGTTTACATGCATGCAATATGTAAATGTATGTAATATGTAATATAAGATAATTAATTAAATTTTATTTATTATTGTTTTATAGTAAATCATTATAAATAATTAATTAGTTCAATTTAAATTAGAAAAATTTTGAATTGATTATTTTTTCTCAATTGTTTACTATAACTATTTTATAATAAAATTTGAATAATTCTCAATTAAATAGAGAAATAATTTTACGCATACATTTAATTTTGTTTCTATCTACATTCATCTCTTATTTTTTTCCCAGGTAATTTTGTCATCATTAGTAATGATCTATGATCACATAAAGACAAAAAAAACAATGTATGATAACAAGTTTTGATATTGGTAGTATGCAATTTGTTTGTAAATTCAATTTCTGTAGTTTTTTAGTTTATAATTTCTTTGGTTACATGTCTTGTAAATTTGATATATAGAGTTATAAATCACATAATTCTTTAGAAAATATCATTAAAAGAAATTTTACACACTCAATAACTTATCCAAGCATTCTATGCTTATTATTATTATTATTATTATTTCTTTTTTCGGTAAGGATGCTTTTTTATTTCTACTTAAGAAAAGTAACTAAAAAAAGGAAGACGAAGAAGATTGTGATGCGTCACGTGACTAGAAAGTAGCGACCACATATGTCCACGTGATTAGCCCATTGTTCGGAACCGCACATCAAAATTTGAGAAACACAGTATGATGAAAACACAATGAGCGGAGAAGATAGAACAGCTCCAACATCATCTTCTTGTTCAGCTAGCTTCCCTGAATCGGTGTGTTGTGATGGACTGCACCACTTGTGCCGGTTTCAGAGGCTCTTCTCATATAATTCCTCCCTCACCTTGCTATCGTCTTCAACCATCGCCTATCTCCTTCGAGCTTAGAGTTTCGGTCTGCAATTTCTGCTCCTTTTTATGTCTCTATTTTCGCTTTCTGTTATTATTTTACTAATTTTTTGGAATTCTTTTGAAGAAATTAAAGCGTTTGGGTTTGGTTAAAAGTCGTCTGGTTGTCCGTTGTTCTTCTGGGTCCGATGAATTTGGCTCTGTTAATGGCTTGCCATTCACGCCCAATAAGTTTTTCATGCAAGAGGTACGGAGTCTGCTCATTTTCCTGCTGTAATTTTTAACTTCTTCAGTTTTTTAAATTCCTTGTTTATCTATTTCTTTTTCAATGTTCTACGTCCTGCCAACTACCAAGTTTGACGCTTTATCAAATTTTGGTCCCTATTAAGAACTCTTAGGTTGATTGTTAAGTGATTACAACTTCTGGGTTCCTTAACTCCTTCTGTTTTATAATTTCTTCTAGGCTATCGGAGCTGAATATGGGGAAGGCTTTGAGACATTTAGAACTGATGGACCATTAAAAGTTGATGTGGTAAGGAATTTTGGCTTCCATGGATGTTTCAAGCTTTTTCTTTCAATTTTTCAAGTTAAGTGAGGTTGTCCCCCATATTTTTCGAAGCAAGCATGCTGTGTAATTTATGTTTCAATGATGTCAATTCTTATTGAAAATAGGATTATTTGAATGACAATTTACAAGAAGGTTTTCTTCAGCGAATACGCTATGCTATGAAGCCAGATGAAGCATATGGTCTCATTTTCTCTTGGGACAATGTGGTGGTAAGTTTAGAGCCTCAAGGAATGTTTTTTCAGACTTTTTTTTTTTTTTTTGGTAGAGTGTTTTTTCAGACTTTTATCATGCTCTATGGTTGTCTTTTCTGGATTGTATGCTTTTGAATTTTAAATAAGTTCATGGTCTTCCTTGTATCATTGAGAATATGTGTCTTGCATCAGTTATTGATTGCTTGTAAAGCTGACCCCATGACTGAAAGTATTAAAATGAGAAGAGCATGGCAAAACACTATAAAGTGCAATCAATTCACCTTAGTTCCTGTAAATAACTGCGATTGATGTGTTTCAGGCTGATGCAATCAATTCACCTAAGTTCCTGTAAATAACTATGATTGACGTGTTTCAGGCTGATACTCGAGCTCTGAAGTTGAAGACATGGAAGCAGCTTGCCTCAGAAGAGGGTATGAATCTAATCTCACATCAAAAGCTTCTCATTTTCATCATTTGATTTCGATTGGATGATTGTTGGAGTTTAGCTAAGTGACTTCATGTGAGAATTTGTAAAAGGCAGTTACTATGCTTTTGATGCTTTATCAAACAAGTTGATGAATGTGAAGCCTATCCACCTGATTTATTGGGCCCACTTCTTCATTCATTAGACTCCTGAGTAATAATCTAAAAGAACATATTAGCAGCGTCTAGCACAAAATTCTTACTCTGATTCTCATGCAGGAAAGGATATCCCAGAAGATGGTGATCTGCAAAGATCGTTGCTTTATGCAGGTGCTGATGATGTGCTGTATAAGGTTTGGGAATGCTATTGCTTCATAATGAAATTGCAAATAGGATTATAGATAGGCTATCCCAATTTACATAACAATACTTAGTCTTGCCACATCCTAGTTTAAAAGTTTAAATTGCCTTGAATTACCTTTGATTAATAAGGTAAGAATGTAAGAGCTAAGTTAACGAACTAGTAGCCTCATTTTAAAATTATGCCAAATGTTGCAATATCTTTCTTAAATCATTAATTATTTATTTGTAACCTTTCAGATAATAATAAAAGAATATTGAAAGACTATGTTTTAACTTGTCATAACATACATTACAAAAGGCATATATACAATTGAAGAGTGTGAGTAGGCTGTTAAACTGAACAGGCTTTAGCCTTATGGGGTTTCCTTATTTCTGAGATTAGTTTGGGAGCCCATCAGTCCAAGCTTATCCATGATTTCTTTGCTTTTTCCCTTTCTTTTCATGTGAAGGAGAAATTAGCCATTATTAGGGCTACTGTGTGATAGACTAAAAGGTTTGCAAAGGAGAATGATCCAAAGTAAGAGATTTTGTTCATGTAGAGTTGGTCACTTGGCTTGTATGTCAGTTAGTCCAGGCTTTTCCTGATATGTATGTCATCTTAGGAGTCTTGTTATGAAATCAGGCTGCAATCTTTAGGTTGTTTCTGCGCTTTATACATTTTGCACCTTTGCCATCTTATCTACTTCATAGTATATGAAACATAGTAAGATATGGTCATTTGATCCTGTCAGGTATTAATAATAAGTTTTACTTTCATTAATTGTTGTTTCCTATTTGCAGCACTTTCTCTGTGAGAAGGCAGAAAATGAACTGGATAGACTGAAGTTGAGATTCTCTCAGTTGTATTACGATAAACTTCTAAGAGTAAGTCATTGCCTTCTGAGGCTGTCATGTGGTGTTGTAGATTCAATTACCTGATTTTGTTTTTGCTACACTGATGTCTAGCTTGAAAGACCTATGGAGGGACTCAAGGACTGGTTGGAAGCAGTGTATACAGCTCACATCCCTTGCGCTGTTGTTTCAAGCCTTGAGAGAAGAAACATGCTAGATGCTTTGGAACGAATGGGGCTCAATAAATATTTCCAGGTTGGTAAAATTTGAGAAGAGTTAATTCTGAAATCTGTTTTAAATTAGTTGAAGCAGAATGTTACATTAATAGTTATGCTTTATGCGTTAGTTTATGATGTATTTATTAATTGGGAATTAGTTTATAAGTAGGAATTTCGGGTTTAATGATGAGAAATTTTGGAGTATAGGGTTTAGGTATTTGGTTATAGGAATAGCTTATTCCTAGTTGGAATAATTATCTTGATTTAGGTTTTTTTGACTCTTAATTGTTAATTGTCCTAGTAGTTTTAAGGTTGTTTAAATTGCCTATAAAGGCATATTATCTGTCCTGAGTCAGTAACTTTGTTATTAATTTTGTATATTTGACAATATTGAGTGTTTTTGGATTATTTTCCTTTGGTTCCATTCTAGTTGTACATCAGTAGTGAATTGCTTTCTTTTATAAACACCGTGCTTCGTAATGAGCAATTGGGTTTCAATAACAACCTTTGCTTAACCCTTGGATATTCAGTTCTGTTCTACAGTTATAATATATTTAAATTGGACTGTTAGCTTGTTTGGGCTGGGACAACTTTTTCCTCTGGGAAAACCTCTGCTTCAGTCTGATTTGTGTTGATGATATTTAAGAAATACTTTTGACGTACACATGCATGAAAAATGTTATGGGTTATAGCCAGTAACAATTACAGGTTTGGCTATGAATTAAAATCTGGATGCATTGAAGGGAAATTTAGAAGGTTTTAGTCAGATGGGCTATGCATTTTCCAGGAGTAAACCCAAAAGATTACTTGCCTTTTAGCGACAAAATATTCAATCCAGGCGAACTTATCTTATCATGCTCGTGAAATTTCCCTTATATGGAGTTGCAGGCAATTGTGACAGAAGAGGACGGAATGGAGTCAATAGCTCATAGATTTCTTTCTGCTGCTTTGAAGGTAATATTCTACTCGATCATGATTGTATCACAAAAGGACATTTCTAGGCTGGAAATAATTATTATTTACATAATTAGAGTAACTTTTATGATGATTATTAGTAAATTCTTTGCCTTATTTATACTATATAATACAATAATACAATTAAATTTGGGAAGGTTTCAGACCCTACTGATATTGAATATGTCTCTCCGAAAGTGAAAAGAATTAGTTTATGATAAAATTTGGACAAAGAGCTTCTAATTTTCAGTCAATCTCAAACTGTGTTTTCCTGTATTCTGAAGATGGAGGTTATCATGAGGAGAATGGTTATCAAGTTAATCAATCTAAACTAGGAAAAGAGAAAAAATGTTTCTTCATAAAGACAAGCAGCTTTCTGATTCAGTTTGAAAGGTCTAGATAAGATAACTGCCTTTCCATGTTGAACATGGCTGATTTGAACTTTTCTAATTTTTAGTTGTTTCGAAAAATTAGCTGCCAGCAATGGTCTGGCCTTGGGCATGCTCACATTTATTGTCAAAGTGCCCATGGCAATCTGCAATTATATTTGGATGTAGCGGTGGATTGATTTTAGTGTCATGGTTTGTTCATTCTCCGAATCTATAATACTTTGGGCATGGAAGATTTTGTCAAAGGAAGTTTATTTTGAATTCACAAAACCTACCATATAGGGTTCGTCTCCATCTTGATCCAATGTCCTTTGTTTTGAATTATTTGCTTAAATGTCTTTCAGCTGGATCGGAAACCATCCAAGTGTGTCGTGTTTGAAGATGATCCTAGAGGTGTAACTGCTGCACACAACTGTACAATGATGGCTGTAGCATTAATTGGTGCTCATCCTGCGTGAGTAATATTACGTTTATGTATTAGTGCTTCAATAGTCAGTGACTAGTAAGATGTTCTCATGTAATCAGAATACTATAAAAATCTCAGGCATGCATATACCCTGTCTGATGCTTGCAAGTGCATTGATGCGTAAGCATTGATTGCATAGTACACCAGTGCATAGAAGTTAGAACAGAGTTCAATTGTGGTAGCCTAGTATGTGTCAGCATGAAAGGCCAAATTTAATGTCATATTTCCTTCTATGATTCTGTTGTGCAGTTTATTATGCTAAACTTCTGATGCCGTATGCATGGACTGAATTTTTTTGAACCCTGCAGGTATGATTTGGGGCAGGCTGATCTTGCTGTTGCAAGCTTCAATGAACTTTCTGTCATCAACTTGCGAAGATTATTTGCTAATAAAGGTTCTACATTTATGGACCTACAGAAGCAGATCATAGAGAAAGCTCCTCCAAAAAGAAAACTCACAACAGACACCATATTCTAATATATTTTCCTTCCCTGCAATTTTTCCAAACAATGAAATTTGTACATGTTGAGAATGCACAAAGAATACATAAGTGATGACTTGAATGGCTTGAGTCGCATCACAATAAAGATCGACAATAAATTTAAAGGACTTAAATCATTTAACTCATCGTTTGTGCACTCTCAACATGTGCAAATATTATTTTTCATTTTTCCTAGTAATTATGTAGTGTAATTTTTTTTTTCTGGTTAAATAACTATAGTATGATTGCAATCAGTTATTACATTTTCAATCTTTACTACCAATTTTTTCCATCTAGAATATGAGATATGTGGCAGTTTAATCTTTATAAACTATCAAGACAATTGTTCTGTGTAAGGGTGATATTCAAAATTTTCCTGTTGCGTGAATGTCATAGGCTAATCCAACCGTTAGATAGCCAAGTTTATAGGCTTCACTACCTTTTTCCCCCTCTTTTGCGCCATCAAGAATTTGCATTATTCGATGATTAACAAAATAGAGAATCTCGTCACAACCAAAAAAAAAAAAAAGAAAGAGAGATTCTCGTGCGTTTCCTACGAGCATAGAAAGAGGAATTTCTTTACTCCTTGAATTGAGGAGACTTCTAAATCCCAATTCCCACGAATTAGTCATCAACCTCGAACAACAGAGTGATAATAATCACACATTCCATCTATATTTTACAGTTTTAAATCCATTTTAATCTCCGTATTTATATTCATTTGCAGCCTAGGACGACAGATGTTGTAATTATAAACAATAGTTAATGATTATCAAATAAATAAATAAATAATAATTTATGAATATGAAAATTAAAAGTTTTAAATTTACTATTTTCACATTTTAAATTTAATTAAACATTTATATAAAAATAAATTATTAAATTTATTAAATTGAATCTAAAATTTTATAGCTATAATTTGAGTTAGTAAGAGTTCACCACGCTTTTCCCAAAGCTTGAATTCAAATTACAATATTTTTTATATGAAAATTCCAATATCCTTTGTGAATAGTTATTTGATTAGATAAATATTTTTTTAATTATTTGATATGTTACATTTTATAATTTAATTATATAAAATATAATAATTTAAAATTTAAATATATATATCAAAACTCATTTTGTAAAAATAACATAATTCATTTATTGTATTGTTTAAACTAATTTCTCAATCACTACCTTTTTTTTCTTTGAATAAGACGACGCAACTTTGAACATTTTATTTTTATCAAAGAATCCATTTTCCTAATTCCTATGTTTTTTTTTTCTTCATAATAATATTCCGATCTGGTAATGCTGACATGGCGATAGTCAGCGTCCATTGGATTCTTACATAGATTAGGTTGGAGATGCCCCTTATCTTTCCTTTGGCCCCTGCTGAGAATTGACCATTTTCGCGCTTTCGCAGAAGCAACGCAGTATCTAGAGAACAATTGAAATCACAGGGTAGCTCAGTGAGAAATGCCATAAGGGAAGCACTTTGAAACCAGTTTCAGCTTCAGACATGTCCTGCGTCAACAGTAGCTTCAGCTCTATCATACCTTCTGCCTCTGTTTCCTCGTCTACACCCAGAAGATCAAGCTTCGCTTTTTCCTCCAAATCAAAGTCCCCAATTTACTGCTCCCTCGGAGGTAGTTTTCTGTTTGCTCTTCGATGCTTTTCGTAATTACTAGTGCTTCTCTTGGAGGCTGAGGAATCGCTAAAATTTCCTTTCTTTGGGGGAAGTGGGGACCTGGGAGAAGCTAATTTCAAGCTGAGCCATTGTAGATATTGATTGATTTTTGCCCTTTCCTCCCCTGTTTTTCGGAATGTACAATACATTTTTGTTTCCCTGTTAAGCAAATTGTGTTTGCCTTCACATCCAAATTTAAGCTGTCAATTAGACATTTGTTTGGCAATTTAATATCAAATCTGGGATAATGAATTGCTCATTTTTTTTTATGCTATTCCCTAGGATTTTTAGTCTCAATCATTTATTCATGTCAACAGCTTCCTTTCCTGAGCAAGTTTTACCATAGAATTTTAGTGCCACCAGAATTGGTCTCAAAATTTGATCGAAGGAAAACTGAGAGAGACGAATTTTCTGGAGAGTAACTGAATTTCGTTGATTAACCATGTGAAGGTACATTTGCTTATATAGAAGCTCAGCTGAGCCCATAGCAGACTAATAATTCTAACCGAATGTACAGCTGTCAAACTAACCGTATTAACAGACTTTTAACTACTCAATGGTTACATTCCTATCGTTTATGGCTTCAAAATCTAGTTGAGAATTTTTGTTACCAAATATATGAACAGTGCAAGTACAACATAATGCTACTAACCATCTTGTGTGTACATATAGTTTTCTTTTGTCATTTCCAGTGCCTTCTGACTGCTGTTCTTGTATATTTTGTTAAAAAATGTTCATGTGGAACTTCAATTAGTTGTGCCTTCGCAAAGGATCCAGGTAATCTAAGGGTTTCTGAACTGAATTTTGAATCAATTCCAGGAACAGTTGCTGAACCAAAAGCAGCAGCGGCTACTGAACCACTTTTACTTAATGCTGCCCGTGGGCTAGATGTTGAAAGACCTCCAGTTTGGCTCATGCGGCAAGCAGGGAGGTACATGAAGGCAGGTTTATGCAGCTAATGCATTTGGTTGGATTAATAATCTTCAGTATTTGGAATTCATTTCAAACTTTATGACTTTTGAAAAATTATAAAAAAATTGCAACTTAATGTTACTTTTGAACATCCTGGTTTAATATGTGTTTTCAATACTCATAAATTCTTTGAAAATTGCTGTTGCAATTGACGTACTCTGGTTACCAAAATGAAAGGCTTGAATTGACTCTCTTTGACGTATTTAAGGGGCCTGTTAATTTTTGTGGAAAAGAAACTGAAATTAGAATGACAAAGATATGTATTTTTTTTGTGTTGATCACTCTATTTTTGACAGTCCTAGGTGCTCCTGTGGCTTTATTTTTCTTTAACTGAATTTAGACATGGCTAAGGGAGCATTCAATCTGGAAAATTCATGAAGTCTCCAAATTTATTCTACTTTTCAAGAAGTTTTAAACTTTCAGACTGAGGACAGGCTATGTATTTGTTTGAATTTTTTAGTTGTATGTCTTTTTACTTTGGCTTTTTCTTCGTCACTTGTAAATTTGAATTCCAATGTTGTCTCCTACACTAAAATTGCACCAACAAAGTTAATTTTTCATGCCCAATTTAAATAACACTTAACATCATCTTCTTTGATTTGCCAATTTAATTGTGTTTTTCCTTTAATGAATTACTTGTACTATTATTGTAACTTTTGGCTGCTAATAGCTAAGGATTAAGCTCAAAATTATTTGCCATTGTCTGCATTTATGACACTGATGAATTTAAATGGATTTAATTGCTTAATCTTTTTTTTTTTTTTTTTCTATCAGAGTTACCAAATTATCTGCGAGAAATATCCTTCATTCCGTGAGAGATCCGAAAATGTTGATCTTGTAGTGGAAATTTCATTACAACCTTGGAAAGTTTTCAAGCCTGATGGGGTAAGATAACTTTCTAGCTCTCATTAGTGTGTATATGTCTTCTGACATATGTCTATCACCCTACTTTTTGTGTTATGATTCTGATTATGTTATCATTAAGTTCCTTAATTTTCATTCTATGACAGGTGATATTATTCTCAGACATTCTTACCCCACTTTCTGGGATGAACATACCCTTTGACATTGTGAAGGGTAAGGGTCCAGTCATATTTGATCCTGTGTGCACCGCTGTCCAGGTTGATCAAGTGAGGGAGTTTGTTCCTGAAGATTCAGTTCCATATGTTGGGGAAGCACTGGCAATTTTGAGGAAAGAGGTCTGACTAGTTTTATGTCCTTATAAGTTTCCACCTTTGAATGTCTGCTTTTGTTCTTTTCACACCACTCTTCCTTTTAGAGCAAAAGTCTTTCAGTTTGGTCAAGTACCATATGACATCTAGTTGTTTATGTTTGCTTGAAGAAATGGCACTCTGCACCTTCATGGGTGGCCTCTGGTAGTGTATCATGGGTGCAGGGTTGTAAGTATTATGACACAGAAAAAGTGATTGAAGGCTCATGTGTTGTGGTACTTGAGAGAATGTATGATATTGCAAAATCACAGTATTTTATTTTACCAAACTATCCATTTGGCACTTAGCAATTAAGATAATTGGAGGTTAATCTTCATGTCATAATGCAATTATATAGTTGCATATTTTTGTAGAGCTTGGTGGAGACATTACATATCCAACCTCTGAATTTCACATAATTTTTATTTTTTTATTCTCTTTGTCCAAATGAACAAATAGTGCTCTTGCATCCTATTATCTTATTGAATCTTAAAGCTTTGGTGTTGATCTTAGGTGGATAATGAAGCTGCTGTCCTTGGTTTTGTTGGGGCTCCTTTCACACTGGCATCATATGTAGTCGAAGGTGGTTCATCAAAACACTTCTCCAAAATAAAGAGATTGGCTTTCTCTGAATCCAAGGTGACCGTCAACCATCTTTCCTCATTGCTATTGGGCTCTATAGGGTTTGTCTCTGTAGCAGAGCAATGTCTAAGAAACGTACAGAATGTGCTTCTGTTTTATGTTTTTCTTATCCAGCATTATAAAATCTGTAATGGGATGCCTATACGCCCAGTAATCATCCAATCCTTAAATTTCTGAAAAGTCACAAAGATGGGCAAATACACCACACAGAAGGTATCCATCACTTGAATAATATGATTATTGACAAAGTTGGCATTTATTATTAGTGATAAGAATTTTATACTTGACAGTCCAATTACTTCACCAATAACTTTCTCAGTTTGACATACTGTATGGATTATAATAAATTCAGAAAATTCTTCTTGGTTCCATTGTATAGTGGGTGATGCAGAGAGTAACAACTGTTATTGTCATACAAATTTCATTTTAGGGTTTTCTAGTATAGTTCAATCCTTAAATATCCACTTTTTCTGTTTGTTTATCTCTCTTTTGGAAAAACTGGGCATAACTGTCAACTTATGAGCAGTTATTGTGTTAGGCTGTTAGCATATTCTGAATCTCATGTGATGGCTAGACTAATGGTTGGTCTTTATCAAGTTCATTCTTATCTTATAAAATAGTGAAGACACATGCGGAGAGAGAGATAAGATGGAGTGAACTTTCTCGATGTTAGTGTCTGATTAAATCTGGTGAATGATTAGTTTTGCTCAAAATGGCCTTCTTTAGGTATCCTTCACCTATCTTACTGGATCAAGAGGACAAATGATGAATTTTTATTTAACTGTGATTTGTCCGCAGGTTCTCCATTCATTACTACGAAAGTTTACAACATCAATGGCAAGATACATCCAATACCAAGCTGACAATGGAGCTCAAGCTGTTCAGATCTTCGACTCATGGGCAACAGAGCTCAGTCCAGTAGATTTTGAAGAATTTAGTTTGCCATACTTGAAGCAGGTCGTAGATACAGCGAAAAAAACCCATCCCGAGCTTCCTTTAATCCTCTATGCAAGCGGATCCGGGGGTTTGCTTGAGAGGCTACCTTTGACAGGTGTGGATGTAGTAAGCTTGGATTGGACGGTTGATATGGAGGATGGTAGGAAGAGATTGGGACCAGATATAGCAGTTCAGGGTAACGTGGATCCTGGTGTTCTTTTTGGTTCAAAGGATTTCATCACCAATCGAATATATGATACTGTGAGAAAAGCAGGTAGAGGGAAGCATATCTTGAATCTTGGTCATGGCATTGTGGTGGGTACACCTGAGGAGAATGTTGCTCATTTCTTTGAGGTTGCCAAAGGAATTAGATATTAAGAGGCAAGTTTTGATTGATTTATTTTTTCAATCTTAATTATGTTTATGTAATACTCCATGCCCCCTTCCCTTCTCTTTACTCTGGCCTCATCTCTTATCGATTTATTTGAATTGAATATTCTTTTAGGACGAAAACTATTATTTTAGGGTTAAAGGGTTTGTTCTATTAAGTGAGTGTTTTGGAATTATTAAATTTTATAATTTAGTTTTTTAAGTTTAATAAATTTAATAATTTATTTTGTGTATTATGAGAATTAAATAAAAATCAGATTATGAAAACGGTGAGGTTATATTAAAAATGGCAAAAAAATACCCTTGCCAAAAAAATGACAACATTGTGCTTACTTCTGAAAGACGTTCGTTGTTGTGATTGCTTTACTGGAAGGCCCGCTGTTTTGAATTGAAAAGTAGCCAAAACCTACAAAAAACCCAGAGACGTTACACACACGTAGTCCTTAAGTGACGTGCTAAAAAAGGTAACAAATCCCAATCAGATGTAAGCGGCGGGTCCAAACTCCAAAAGAAAATTAGGGGGCAAACAGAAGAAAAGCAAAAGACTACCTAATAGCAATGAATATATTTGTATAGCTCTTATGCAATGAAAATTAGGCATCTCTTTTATCGTGACAATCTCTTCGAGAAGTCAATAAACACAAAACATTGGTCTGTGCGCGTCACTAGCAGGTAAGTTGATGATGTCTTTGGACTGATTTTGCAGCGGGTGGGATCGTCTACCTAGCACAAAGCCATATGTCCATTTTCCGAGCAATGCCACATAAGTATCACAAAATTTTTGTGGACCATCTGACCAGGCGGAACCCACGTGAGTCCCGATGAGTCCCATCGCATAGACGGTTCACATCGTTTGTGTCATAAAAATTCGATGGACCGGGACTTCCCATTTTCCTATAGGCTTTTAGTAAGGTGACCCTAAGTAATTGTTACTGTTATTTATAGTATCATAAGTTTTGGCGTTTGGCCCAGATATTGCTGTTATAAGAGTACTTTGAAATGTATTTGGGAGGGAACATTCGAGGATGTTTTTCAAGAAAATTACATTTAACTTTGATTTAAGATATGAAATTGAACTGCAAATGAATGCCTGAACAAACAGTAATGCAGGCAGAAGCAGGTAAGATGATGATTTTCACTACATAAAGTAGAAGAAGCTTATCAAACAGGCCCACTTGAGAGTAAACCTCTTAATTTGTCTGGGACACTTTTTATAAATGGTGCCACCCTGTAAGTGCACACCTTGATGGACCTTTGAGAGTCAGAGAAGGCTTTAGATTGATTAAATGAAAAAGTCTTTTCTCACATTTTTCATATCTTAGGTAATGTCTATATTTTTTAGTGTAAGTCTTTTTAATCAATTGAGTTTAATAGTTTAATATATAAAAATTTAATAAATTTATTAATATATATTCTGTTATATTAAAATTACATAAGTAATAAAACTCTAATTAAATAGCCCCACTTGGTACCCTTCTTTGTTCCCTTTAGCTGAAACATGCCCCGCCAATGATAGCAAAATTCTAAACTACCTTAACAAGTTTGCATTCAACTTTGCTTGCACAAAGATGTCATATGATGGCTCTTATTTCTCTCTTCCCCTCCAACAATCTGATCCCTTAAACGCTTTCCCTTCCCTTCAACAGTAACACTTTCTTTATTCGCTATTTCGAGTGGCTTTAGAGCCTTTAACATGGCTGCCGTTATCAGAATCCAAGTAATTTTTTCCCAAATTTCTCTGTTATGCTTTGTTTGGATGTCTGATCGAAGAATTAGACGGATTCCTCTTCTTTTTTATTTCTTTTGATGATCCTCTCATTTCTAACCTTATAAGTGCAAAAGTTTCAATTTCTTCTCCTTTGATCTTCAATTGATTTCTAATAATCATCAATCTGATTGTGTGAATGTATTATCTCAGTGAAAGTGATGAAAATTCTTCTGCTCGAACTCTATTTCATATATGTTACATGTTTCTTGAGAAATTTTCATTTTTTTGGTCTGTTCACTATATTTGATACATTTTCGTTTTTGCCTAAATATTCAGTCACTCACATAAAGTTTCTAAAAAATGAACCTTTTTTGTGCGTTCTTTGGAGCCTTTGTCTCAGGAACTCCCTCTGTTTGGTGGTACAAACTGCTTCTTGATGAGTTTAGGGACTCATTTCACAGTCCAGTGAGTCCCTGGTTGCAAATGCACAATGACATTGCTGGCAGCATATTCTCCATACTGAAGGAGATCCTTGATAAAGAAACTGGAAAAGTTCATTTCAGAGTTCCCCTGTAAGTAATCTACATCAGAGCAACAAAAGTGTGTTTTAGGGTTTATGCTTGAAATGGAGAAAAGGGGGAATGTGTTGATGGAAAAGTATGAGTTTGGCAGACTATTAGGTCAAGGGAATTTCCCTAAAGTTTACCATGCAAGGGACCTTAGAACTGGTGACAGTGTTGCCATTAAGGTGATTGACAAGGAGAAGGTTCTAAAAGTTGGGCTAATTGATCAAACAAAGAGAGAGATATCTGTTAGGAGAATGGTTAAACACCCTAATGTAACGCAGCTTTATGAAGTATTGGCCACCAAATCCAAGATTTACTTCATCATGGAATATGCCAAAGGAGGTGAACTTTTCAAGAAGGTAGCTAAGGTAGACTCCATGAGGACACGGCTAGGAAGTACTTCCAACAATTGATCAATGCTGTAGATTTTTGCCATAGCAGAGGTGTTTATCATAGGGATTTGAAACCGGAGAACTTACTTTTGGATGATAATGGAGCTCTCAAGGTTGCAGATTTTGGATTGAGTGCCCTTGGTGAATCTCATAATCGAGGAAACTTACTGCATACAAGTTGTGGAACTCCTGCATATGTAGCTCCTGAAGTTATAAGGAAAAAAGGCTACGATGGAGCAAAAGATGACATATGGTCTTCTGGGGTGATCTTATATGTTCTATTGGCTGGTCATTTGCCATTCTATGATTTGAATCTTATGGCAATGTATAGGAAAATAGGCAAGGCAGAGTACAAATGTCCAAACTGGTTTTCATTTGAAGTGTGCAGACTATTAGCAAGAATGCTCGACTCCAACACAGATAATAGGATTTCCATGACAAAAATTATGGAAATTTCCTGGTTCAGAAAAGGATTCAGTTCCAAGGATGATAAATTGATAGGAGAGATTATGGATGTGAATTCAGTTAATACTGCTGTTGTTTGTAGTCTGTGTGAGAGTTAAAATAGTGCTGCTGATGAGGCAAATCAAGCATTAGTCAAACTTGCTAATTTTAATGCTTTCGATATTATTTCTCTATCAGCTGGGTTTGACTTGTCTGGCCTTTTTGCCACAAATCGTGAAGAGAAAGATGTTAAATTTACATCCATGGCTTCTGCCTCATCTAGCATATCTGCAATGGAGAATATTGGTCGCATTCTGAGCCTGAAGATAATGAAGAAGGAAGGGGGTTTGCTGAAATTGGAGAGTTGCAGAGCGGGCAGGAGGGGTACCCTGTCCGTTGATGCGGAAATATTTGAGTTCAACCCATCTTTCCACTTGATTGAGATGAAGAAGTCCAGTGGTGATACATTAGAATACCAGAAGATAATAAACGAGGATACAAAACCAGCACTTAAAGATATTGTTTGGGCTTGGCAAGGAGAGCAGCAATAGCAATAAGAGTCGTGTACACTTTCTAAAGTTTCGTTGGTTTCAAATTGGCTTTGAACTTCTTCTATGTACCGGTTGCTAAATGAGTTAACTATATTACATTAACAGAGACTAATCTTTATTTTTTTTCGTTGTGTAAAGATCAAACATGTAATTAGTATTTTCATTTACTCGTACTGATGTGACAAAAAGTTACTGTTTCTGCGTCTAGCACAACTGCATTTTTAATTCTTATGGGAAAGGTAAAAGAACAGGGGAATTCAAATGGAGCTTGTTTGGGTGTTACAAGGTGGGGTAAATTACAAGACTTTGGTGACTGCAGTCTGCCACCCTCACCCCCTTCGGTCCAAGCCTGAAGGACTGTAAGTTTCTTTTACAAATGTTAGAGGATTTGAATTTAAATTTTTCTGTAATATTATCATACTTAGTTATTTGAATTATAATAGAATTATTTGATGATTTCTTTGATGATAGGATGCATGCAATGGTTTTGAATAGGAATTGAAGAAATACTCCTTTTACTTCCTTATTTTCTGATCAATTTCTATCACATATGGGATTTAGACTTTTGTTAAGCATTTTGTCTGTTTTGCTATAAATAATTACTAAACACACCTTTAAGTTTTTGTGTAATTTTTAAAATTCATCTTTAATATATGTGTTCAAAGATTTTTAATAAATAAAATCAGGCATAAAACATGCAATAAACAATAATTACTGAATTTTAAAATAAAATTTAATTTATAATAAGACGTAACATAGGAAGAGTAAAGATACTAAATTAAGAAAATAAAGTTTTTTTTTTAATAAAAATGTTTGCTACAATGTTTTTATTTGAGATAAGCAACGTTATATTAAACAGTTAATAAAATATTAAAATGATCATCTTAATCTCTTTGACAATTGAATTCTTATATAGAATTTTTTAATTATCAGTAATTCATCGATGTGCATTTGAAATTCCTATTAAAAAGGAACAGAAAATAGCTATCACCCAAATTTAAACCTAGATTGACTCTACAAGAAAACCAACGCCCTTATAATTGTGAGCCAAAGCCCAGGGACAAATTCTTGCTTTTGTATCTTATACTGCGAATAAGAACTCCAATTGTTGTTGCCTTATGTTAAAATCAATAAAATAGATAAGCAAAATACGCAGGCATGCGACATGAAATAATTGATAATTATAGAGATATAATCACTAACTAAATATTATATGATAAACACATAAAATAGCTGTGTTTGGTTTGACCAACAACTCTTTAATTCTTGAATTTACAAAGCAATCGAGATAAGATATTTTTTTTTATCAAGATAATCATTTTTTTGAATTTAAAATTAAATAGTTTGGATGTTATATCAAAATAAAATTTAAATTATAGACACAAATTCATCATTAAGTTAATTTTTTTTTTATTTGAATCTATGATTATATGCATGTAGTAAATCAATTTTCAATTGAGATAATGATTCATTCTAATCAAACTGGGAACGTCCAAGACAAATATGAGTACAAATCAAACCTAATCATCTGACAAAATCTATATAGCAACCATCCTTACCACATGTGTACAAGTATGTAATAGTATCATATTTTGGGATACACCACACAGGTAAGGCGCTCGCTATTTTTGCATTTGTCAAAACAATGGCAACAACTACTTAAACTATCTCTTTCATTTTGACGACATCCCTTATGGCCCTAACCTTTCCGGTCACCTTTCAACCGGAAGGTACGACTTGACCACATCCCCTATAGTCATGACCTTTTTTCAGGCACCTGCTTGTAGGACTGTTAATGCAAGAGGCTGTCCATCTCACCCTACATTTAATTGGGGTGCGGCTATGCGAGTTATAATTTTTTTAAGTCAAAAAAATGTATACTCACCTAAAGTATCCTTAAATAGGATAAAATAAATTAATTTATAATTTAATATATTTTTATTATAAAAATATAAATTAATTTATTATATTTTATTTTTATTATAACCAGTAAATTAAATATACAAGATAAATCAAATAAGACTTGACTCACAAACTAGGTCCATGACCCTACTTAATTGGGAGGTTCTTAGACGGAACAAACTACCTTGGCTACGTTTTGGGCCTCAAAGACTCATTGACTTGTTACCTTAACTCAATCATGATCTGCTCATTAAATTTGGTTAGCCAAACAACATATTTGACCAAAATTTTATCCTTGTAAATGTGAAGGGTAAAACTGTAATTATACATTAAATGCTTCATCCCTTCCCTGCCAAGTCTCCTAATCCCAGTCTCTCATCTTACACTGCTAGTAACAGTTCATGCTTTCAAAGCCTGTAAAGTTTTTCCTCATTATAGTTGAGTTCTTTCTCTCCCCGCCTTATCTCTTTTTTCTCAATATCTACTATTACTCTTCATAGATTTAACTTTGCGTCCCTTTTTATTAGGGAATTATGATTTGATTAGGGTTGATCGAGGAAGAGAAAAATTTTCTTCCGAGAGGTTGAAGAGAAACCCCCTCCCCACCCTATTAGCAAAATGGAATTGTGGATATGATTACGGAGCACAAAACAAGATTGGAATGGAATAACCAACAATAGTAAATTGATGTATCTCCAACATCTCATATTTACTTGTGTGCTCATTATCTGGCAACACATGCAGAAAGTCTAGCATCCTTTTCTTGGGTTGAGGGAAGTACCCCTAGCCAGCTTGTTGTACCTGTCTGCAAGATTTTTCTCAGTAATGCAACTTCGTCTTCCTTTAAAAAAAATCATATTTATTTGTGAAACTTTGAATTGAATTATTAATAATTAATAAGGATAAAGATTGAACATAAAAAAGGGATATAAATTTTAGAAGAAGCCTCTCTTGTTATTTTATTATAGTTATTATATAATGGTTATTCATGAAAATATATAGAGATGAAATTCACAATAATTCTATGCAGCTATTATTTATGACAAGTTTTAAAATATTTTGTAAGATAAAAGAAGTGTTAAAATTATTATGTGAAGAACACATGCATTTATTCAATGCGGGCCACAATTTGACATGAAGAAGCAAATATACAATCATATATTTGAAGATTTTTTTTGGTGTTTTTGTTTTTGGCATCTCTACTTTGTTGATAATAATATTAATTCTTAAATGATTAATAAAGAGATTTCGGGTCAAATTTTGATCATTCATACTGTAAAGAGTATAAAAAATAATTTTTAATAATGTAAATATTATATAAAATTTATGTACATTTTGTATGTTTGCATAAAAAAATACTAAAAAAATTCTCAAATGTTAACTCAATTGATTAAACTGCCTTTAAGCTCTTAGAGGGAGTATAACTTGATAAACACAAATTCAAATTTCCTCATATCTAAATGCCAAGGGTCAATGGTAGGTATGATTTTACAAACGAAGATTAATCTTATAATCTTAGAGATGTAAGAATATCTCATGAAAATTTTAAAAAAAAATAAAAAACATTAAAAAAGTGTTGTATGATAAGTATATTTCATGTGATAAACATATACTAAAATATATTTTAAAAAAAAGTTATTCTTTCATTAAATATGAGAATAAAATATTTACATTTAATATAAAAATTATTAAATTAATTAAATTTTATAATTTAATTTATAAAATTTAATAAATTTAATAATTTAACTAATATAAAAATAAAATATATAATCATATGGTAACCGAATATATTTCTTACCATATCTTGTTAACTTTTGGGCCGCCTGTCCTGTTGTTCAGGCTCCATTTATTTTGGCTTGAATCATCTTTTTTATTTTTTTAAAAAAAATTTGATTGCCTCACATTTTTAAAGTCATGTGAAAACTATGTTTATCAAATTTTTTATATTATTGTCTTTGCTCTCTTATACTATTATGACTAAGTTTATTATATAAAAAATAAAAATAATAAAAAAAACATAATTCTACAAAGGAAAAACTAACAGTTTTACTCTCCACTATGTAGTTTCTTAACGTTTGAGATGGAGAATTCTTGTGAGTGAGGGCGTTTATTGGTTCAGATTACATCGATCATTCAGTAGCCAATTGAATTTATTGATAAAAGAATAATTTAATTTAACCGATTATTTTAGCTAAAACTGAAACGACTCAATCTGTATTTAATCAATTTAAGACTGGATCAGATTGGTTTTTGAAAAAAAATTACTTATTCTCTTACTATATATATATATATATATATTTAAAAATTGATCTTAGAATAGTCTTCTATACATATTAGAATTACCAATATTATCAATTATTCTTTAAATTTTCAAGACTGATGTCTTTCCAGCTATATTAAAAAAGATCATGTTCATTGACATTTAGATGGAAACATTTAATCATAAATAATTGTCTCTGTCACCTCTATAAATGCATTTTTCATAATCAACAACACCCTTAAAAGAATACAAGAAAACAAAAAGGTTTGTGTCTAGGCCATTCTAGAGTAAGAAAGAATATATAAAAGTAAAATTATACATAATAATAATTGTAATCGAATCGGTTTGACAAGGGTTCCTATGACCAAATTGAACCAATCAAATTTTTGAATATTTTTTTAATCTATGCTGTTGATAAATGGGTTTTGACTGGATTGGTTTAGTTTAATTTTGTTGAAATTAGATTTGAACACTACTACTTGTGAGCTGTAACTCCTAATAACACGTGGTGAATGATATTTAGTTTGTGGAAAATACTTATAGTCTCTCTATAATCTAAATTTTCATATAATTTTTAATTAATAAAATTTTAATTATTAAATATTATAAACTAATTAAATTATGTAACTCAATCAAATAAAAAAACTCAATCCCAGGAGAACAATAATTGGAAAGAATAAAAAAAAATGTTTATCTTTTATTTAGTTAATTTAATTGATGAGGTTTGAAGAATTTTGTTTATAAAATTTAAGTTTAAATCTTATTTTAGTAAATTTTTATAGATGATTTATAAATATTATTATAAATTCCTATTAAAACTTAAAATATATATAAATTTTAAAGTAAGATATTTTTTTTACTCTAATGTTTTTTAAAAAATAAGTAACAGAGAAAGAAATATGATTCTGAATTATATCCCACCAACAAGAAGGGTTCCCCACCACCCAAAAAGCATTAGAACCGTTCCATCCTCTACCTCCAAACTCTAAAGTGACATCGCTGCTTGACCTTTTCTGCAACGCATCTTATCTTCCTTGCTGCTCCTGCAATTTTTATTCATTAGACAGAAAAAAAAAAAGAAATTCAAAGCCTTTTGAAGAAACAGAAAATTAGGAACGAGCTATATATTGAGTATTTTACACTTGGCGCATTGATAAGTCAGCCTGTGGCCCTGGAGGGCCTGCTTTAAGTGGGGCCGATGATATACATATTTGAATTTCATTCATTGGGTTAGGTACTTGATGCCGTGATGCTATATTGTCCCGTTGCTGGCTTTCTAAGTTTGAAGCGTTCAACCGATTCCATTTCTTGTCCGATGCAATGGTGTTTTCAGAATGTAAAAGACTATTATTATTTTTTTCAAGCAATTTGGTAAAGTCTCATTTTATATTAAAAAAAAGATATAACTACTTAATGAATGTAATTAAATACTCATAAAATTTAAAAATAAAATATTTGATTTATTAGACTTATTGTTCAGTTTATAAAATTTAATATATTTTATAATTCAAATATTTTAAATAAATATTTAATAAAATTTAATTTATAAAAATAATAAAATTTAAATATATTTTCATTAAAAAAATACTAATTTCACAAAAAAGTCAAATATTAAATCCTTACAGTATATATTTTAGAGTGTTAAATATATTAAGTTTTACAATTTAATCTTGAGTGTTAATAATAATTTAAATTTTTTAATTAAAATTTTTATGCGATTTAATTAATAAAAATTAAAAAAAAAGAAAAATTACTTTTTCTTATGAGTCTTGTTATACTATCTCCATTTCATTTCTCCATACCCCGTGTATTCATTCACATATATATATTTGTCACATCAATCATTTTATAAAAAATGTGATTGAATAAAAAAATTACAAAATGAAGATGCCATTCATTTTCTTATGTAAAATATTTCAAGATTCTATTTTAAAACATGTTTCAATTGACAAAATTACAAGTTACAAATTGAGAAAACAGCTATCCTTCCAAGATTTAAGTGACCCTTTCTTCTTTTTTTTTTTTAAGAAAAATGCTAATTGCACTTGAGTTCGTTACATAAGAACTGCACAAACCTAATTAAACAACAGTCGTCAGTTGTATGTTATAGAATAATGGAAATACGTAGAATTAGCATGATACTCTTTAATTTGTAGGTAATAATATATATAAATAAATTTTGTACACAATTTATATATGCATTTATTTTTTTACTCTATTTTTTGTAACCTCAAAATTTTCTAATTTTACATTGTGTCAAGGACATACCTCCTAACGCGTACGTCAAATGTTTCTCTAATTTTTAGAAGTAACATCTTCAAATTCTGTTTCTACTCTAGCAAAAAGATATCTCATTTTTTCCCTGTTTGCCTTGACCACCAAAGCTCTTACCATCTCCATCTTTCTACATGTGTTTAAGTAGGAAAGAAAAATGGAAATTTCAATCATAAACAGGTAAATCACAGAAACCCAGAAATTGGGATGTGTTTGCAATCCAGTTTTTAGTGGGATAGCATATTAGGTGGGAAAGCACTCACAGGTCCAGCTCTAGCGTGGAAACAAAAGACCCAAAAGGAATATCAACTTCACATGATGCGTGTCAAGTGCTAGAGAGAAAGCAGTGAAAGCGCCCAATTCATGTTACATCCCTAACGAAAGAAAGTTTGAATCTTTTTGATGCCCCAATCCAAATATCAGATGGAGACAGATAAATAAGGCTAAATTGAAGCGACTTCAAACCGACTTGTACTTTCGCGCGAACATCACCTTTCACTAACTAAAGCCAGAAATATTAGCAAATGAGAGAAAAAGAAAAAAAGTAAAGTGGCAGGCTTTTTCATTCTTCCAATACCGTCTAAAGAGAAAAAAAAAATTATTCTTATAATTTGTTTTTAAGATTATAAGGGTAATGGTAGTTTATTTGCATTAATTTTTTATGAGTTTTATAGTTTAATATTTAAAATTTAATGAATTTAATAATTTAATTTTTATATTAAAAATTAAATAAAAAAATAAAATTATGAAAATAACATATTAATAACAAAAAAAATGTGGACATGATTATCTCATGTCTCATGAAAAAAAGTTAATCTGACTTTTTCTTACAATCAAGTGATTTGTGTAAGAACTATTTATAAAAATTATTTCACAAAAATACAAATCACCTAATGATAAAAGAGAGTAAAATTGACATTCTCCAAAAACTTCAGGCGATCCATGTCTCAATTTGCTTGAGGACCATTCAAAAGCACTCACAGCATAGAGACAATGGGACCCAATAATTAGAATAAACTATTAATTATCAGCTAATTGGGTTTTGGTTTGAAGTGCATTCTTTTTCGCTTTGCCTAAAGTTGGCTGGGATTCAGTGAAACCCTTATGATTAAGGAATAAGAAATGTCAACTTAATCATGCCACAAAGCAGTCAATTGAAGTGTGACAAATTGATGATTAAGTTCATAGAAACCTAAGAGAAGCATGCGTATACGTCCATATTGGCATGATTATGAACAGAACTAATCACAGCTCATATTTGTGGCTTCTAAACCTTTATTGATTCCAATACCATCACTATCCTAAGATCTTCAGAATGAAGACATTTGTCCCATGAAGATCAAGCTGAAGCACAGCCCCCGCTCCAAAAATCATTCTTCATTTGAACCCTTTCATGTTCTAGCAAACCTAATTCCTTGGATATTATTGGTAGGCGGGTAAGGGTATATAGCCTATTTTAATGGAGAAAAGATATGAAAAACAATTCAACTTCTGCTTTTTGGCCGAATCCCTGGAGATTTATTCCCCATGTGCTTGTCATAATCACTAAAAGGAAAATTTTGCACCAGCTGTTGTATGTATTGAGGGGTCAAAATCATGCTCTCCAGCTGAAGAGATCTACCAGTATTGCTTGTTTCTTCATTTTTATTTTATATTAGTTGCTGCCATCATTGCAGTTATTATAAAAAAAAATCAGAAAATATTTTGTGTGCATAGGCAGTGTACGCTTTCTTACACATAGAGATTTTTAGGAAATAAAAAATAAAAAAATATATATAATTTATGTGTATATATATTATTATTTAAAAGGATTTACTACTACTTCAACACACACATATAATTGGCTAAATGAAACAAACAAAACGGCCTGTGGATAAGGCATTTCTGATTGGCATTTATCTTTTCTGGTACATCTTTTTCTTCTGAAAGACTAAGATGATGAGGACTCAACTGTTTGCTACGGAGAGGGGATGTAACAGATTAGAGATTGAAACTGATTCTAAATCTCTGGTTCAGGCTATTACTGAAGGCAAGTTCACTGGTAAGCCTATTCTGGAGGGCACGTCGCAGTTGCTGGAGAGTTTTCAGGAGACCCAACTGAGACACATATACAGGGAGCAGAATTCATGTGCTGATTGGTTAGCATCCAAGGGCGTTGAAGCTCGATGGGATATAAAAAGAATGCGGAGTCTGGGTGTCAATTAGGCAGTAAAGCCTAATGAGGACTTGTTGCATTAGTAAAGTCTATTGGCATGAATACAGGCCCTGAATCAAATTTTGACTATCAAAAAAGAGAATATTTGGAGGAAAAATGATAAAAGAAATTAAAAAGTGTTCATCAAATCATTTTCACTGACAACATGTGTATGGCTAATATATCAATTTTTTTATTTTTATAAACTACATTTATAAAAAAAATATTTAATTTTAAAAATTTAAATTATTGAATTTATTAAATTTTATAATTTAAATTATGAAATTTAATATTTTATATTTATTCAATGAGATTTTAGTAATTCCCATTTTATTCATGACATTGTAAATGTTGTAACAGGAAGGGTAGAAAAAGGACAATGTTCACTTTCTTGCCACCATTTTGTGCACCAGTAGCTGGGGTATTGAATAGTGAATACTGATAACTATAAGGATAAATATTATTTGTATAAATTATTTCTATATCCTAATTATACAATCTCTTATAATCTTTCTTTACGTTTTCTCTTTCTAAAAAATTACTTCTCTCTACTGCTTGTATGCTTCCACATTGTACAGCAATCATTTTCCAGCTACAAATATCTGCTCAATGAGAGCGCTTTATCGTGAAGTTGCTGTAATATTCATTGATTGGATAGTGTAGAGATAGTGTTCGAAACTCTCAAATGAAGGCCCAAATGATTGCTGCCATGGATCCCAAGATTGAAAAGACAGAAGAGCGACATAAATGCATTGTAAAAGGTATAAAGCGAGACACCCCTGCATAATTGGAGAGTTACACTTAAAACAGTCGAGAAAAAACAATTATAGGTAACCATGAGTGACAGCTTATTTTAGTGGCTTAATTAATCCAAGAATATATATAAGATTGAAAACAACCGTTACATGTTTGATTGGAATGTATGTGGATAGACTTTCTGCAATAAATTCACCAAGCAGCTGTTCCATAAATTATCATTGTTTTCTTTGATTTCTTTAGGGTATTTCTTTATAGGTACGAGACTAATATCTATAAAAATTATTTAATGATAAATCTTTTTCAATAAAAATAATTCAGACTCAAATCGATATTGATATATTGTAATGATTATCTTCTTTTTAAGTCTTTAGTGTGTTAAAACTACATAATTAAGTGGGATGCACAAATTTGGTACAAAATAATTATGAAATTAAAACATTGACATATATATATATATATATATATATATATGATCTCACTAGGTGTATGATCTTTACATTTACAACATGCCATACATCTAAGAAAATATAACAGTTTTATATCTTCAAATAATAAAGTTTAGTTACTACCTTTCATAAATTACCAATTCTATTTTTTTCCTTATACCTTTCAATAATTGTTTCAAACGTAAAGATCTTAAATATCAAACATAATTTTTTGGAGTTAGGTGGTAAGAATTTTTCTTAGGGAAATTTTAGTGTCAATATAT
Source organism: Dicorynia guianensis (assembly GCA_037013595.1). Taxonomy (NCBI): domain Eukaryota; kingdom Viridiplantae; phylum Streptophyta; class Magnoliopsida; order Fabales; family Fabaceae; genus Dicorynia; species Dicorynia guianensis. The sequence continues at coordinate 11,807,348 of JASUAB010000002.1, read as the reverse complement.
AGATGACTTGTTTTTTTATTGGATTAAGGAGATTTGAGCTAACAAAAGCTTATACAAACTTACTCAAGTAACACATAATCATAATACCAAAAAAAAAATATATATTGTGAGTGTATTAAGTAATTTATCTCACTCTTCGTGTCACTTAAATAAAAAAAAAAAAAAGAAAGAAAATCTTAAATACTAATGCATCTCATACATCTATATCTAATATCCATGAATTACATAGCAATATAACTAAGACTCGAACTCGCACATAACAAAAAATATAGTTACACACAAATTAATTTTCACTAACATCTTATGCATCACACATAGAGACTGATTTTCTTACATAATGGGTGAGATGTCGTTAAAAAAATCCATTCGTAGAAATATAATGGCTCCACGTACGTAATAGGCATTGCCACAATGTCCTTGGCACCATGCATGAGAAAGGAATCTGAATTGAAAGTATCTCATAATATTTTCCGTAGTAGTTAGTACAGTACAGTTTTTTCAACGTAACTAAAGAATGAAACATGTGAACCCGACGACATTTAAGTTTATAAATTAACAACTTAAGTTTGAATAAACCATAAGATATCGTCGTTTACCAAAAACACCATAAGATATTGATTAAGAAGAAAATGACAGAGTAGTGTTTAATAGTTTAAAAAAATCTCATCCATTTTCAGGAGTTGAAATTGAAAGAGAAGGGTTTGGAGTTTGGAGCATGAATTTTATAGAATAAGCTTCGCTCGTCTCATGATATACTGACAGTATCGAAACACAACAATGTTTTTTCTTGGAAACCGAAGAGAATGTTGAACAAAGAAACAAAGCCTGCCGCCAGCACCACATTATCTGAAGTCTCGTTCCAATAAAAATGGAAAAACAAAAAGCAAGTCAACTAAACGCGCATTGATCTGATCCGTCCCATCTCTTGTGGACCCCTTTACACTTTGGCGCACTCAGCAACTGGGTTCTTTAGTCTTCCCGTTATCCATTCGACGGTTAATAACCCGCGATTCTGGGTTCACAATATCACACTGTATCACTGATTATCATTAATCAATCAAAAAGAAAATAGAAAAAATCGGATAATTAAGAAAGAGAATATGATATACTTGACCTCTTCCTCTGAGATACTTTCCCATATTAAAAGATCCCTCACCTTGGATTCTATCCCTCACAACAAACAACGCAGATCAAAACTTTGCCATTGCTCTGTCTTTCTCTGCTTCCACTCTGTCTCTATAATATGTTTACGCACCAAAATTCGAACTTTGTTTAATTCTTATATAAACCAAAGCAAAGCAAGAAAATCCCAACACCAATTTCATGGAGATGGAGGCTCAAAGGCCGCCACTTCCGCAACAAAACTCACACCCCATCAAGCCCCTGTCTCGGCTCAACTCTTACGTAGCCAGTAGCAGAGTAGGCAAGAGGTTCAAGCTCTCTGAGCGCAACTCCACCTTCACCACCGAGCTCCGAGCGGGTACCGCCACCTTCCTCACCATGGCTTACATCCTGGCCGTCAACGCTTCCATTCTAACCGACTCTGGTGGCACCTGTTCTGTTTCCGATTGTGTTCCTCTCTGTTCCGACGCTTCCATATCTGTCTCCAACTGCACCGGGCCAAACCTCCACATCAAGCAACCCGATGAATCCTGCAAATTCGACCCTGTTAATCCGGGTTACGCTGCCTGCCTCGAAAAAGTACGAAAGGATTTGATCGTAGCCACCGTAGTTTCCTCCCTCATTGGCTGCGTCATAATGGGTGCTTTCGCTAACCTACCCTTAGGACTAGCACCGGGCATGGGTACTAATGCTTATTTCGCTTACACCGTGGTTGGATTTCATGGGTCGGGTAACGTGTCCTACCAGAGCGCTCTTGCCGCTGTTTTCATCGAAGGATTAATCTTTTTGCTCATTTCTGCAATTGGGCTACGTGCAAAACTCGCGAAACTCGTTCCAAAACCAGTCCGAATCAGCTCCTCCGCCGGAATCGGGCTCTTCCTGGCGTTTATTGGGTTGCAAAACAATCAAGGAATTGGGTTAATCGGATATAGCCCGTCTACTTTGGTCACTCTTGGAGCCTGTCCCAGTTCCTCGCGGGCTTCACTCGCGCCCGTTACCACCGCCAACGGCACAATCAGCTTGCTCCCAGGGGGCACCATCTCGGGCGATATTTTATGTCTCCGAGATAGAATGGAAAGCCCGACATTTTGGCTCGGCGTGGTGGGCTTTGTTATTATCGCATATTGCCTCGTGAAAAACATCAAAGGCGCCATGATATACGGTATTCTGTTCGTAACCGCCGTCTCATGGCTCCGCAACACCAAAGTGACGGCGTTTCCCAACACCGAATCGGGTAACGCGGCCCACGAGTATTTCAAAAAAGTCGTGGACATACACACGATAAAAAGCACAGCTGGAGCATTAAGCTTTAAAAACATAGGCAAAGGGTATTTCTGGGAGGCTCTGGTGACGTTCTTGTACGTAGACATACTCGACACGACCGGTACGTTGTATTCGATGGCGCGGTTCGCGGGTTTCTCGGACGCGAACGGAGATTTCGAGGGTCAATATTTCGCGTTCATGTCAGATGCCACGTCCATTGTGGTGGGGTCCTTGCTGGGGACGTCCCCTGTGACGGCGTTCATCGAGTCGTCCACTGGGATTCGGGAAGGAGGAAGGACGGGGATAACGGCGCTGACGGTGGCGGCATATTTCTTCTCGGCGTTTTTCTTCACTCCGTTGCTGGCGTCAATACCAGCGTGGGCGGTGGGCCCGCCGTTGATCTTGGTAGGAGTGCTGATGATGAGATCAGTGGTGGAGATTGATTGGGAGGACATGAGGCAGGCAATCCCGGCGTTTGTGACGTTGATTTTAATGCCGTTGACCTATTCAATAGCGTACGGTTTGATTGGAGGGATTGGGACTTACATAGTGTTAAACCTATGGGACTGGGGGCAGCAGCTTTTGGGGAGGTTGGGATTTACAAAGAGGGTACCTTCCCCAACTAATGGGGTCAATGGGGCACACGAACACCCTCCACAACATGCAAATGTTAAAGCACTAGAAGCAGAAGTTTAGGGTAGGTCCTAGAACATGTCTCGTTCTCATCGTACTTTTCTCCCATTTTGTTCCTTCCTCAAATTCTTGCTCCAAACATAAATTTCTCACTTGATTAAATTTCGTAGTAGAAGGATGTATATACGTGTGTATATAGATCATATTTGGCCTCTTTGAATTGTTCAGAAATTGGATGGGACAGTTTCTGTGTTTCAGGTGTATGGTTTCTGAATGAGTGTGCGTAAATTTTGAGTCGCACAATTTAGTATTTGATCTTTCGTACTCTATAAACGGAAGAGATTGTTGCATGTCTGTAGTATGGACCCACTAGGTACATAACAATGGTACGTAGCGTGGCAAAGCTGAATTCATCCCAGAGAAACCAGGCCTGCTGCACCTAACAGGGAGCCACACAGTTCATGATGAGACGTAGGCAGCTTCTCGTGGAGAGTGAATAAAAGGACCTCTTTCTGAAGCTTCAACATTTCGTATTTGTCTGTTTCTTGTCCCCAAATCATAGAAGTAGGTAGCTTTGGTGGGGAATTAATAAAAGCTAACACAGACTACCCACCGGTATTGGACTTTCTAATCAGAAAAACTTAACAGTTTAACACGTACCAACGTACAAAGACAGTCATTTTCACACTATTTTGGGTTATTAACTTATCGAAAATTATTGTTCTGTTTGATGATTGATTGCTATAGTATGAAATCGGAATTGGATGAGAGAACATATTCTTGGTTAGTTGCTGATCTGATAGGGAACATGGTATATGTGTCCACAGAACAATAGAAGGCCCTCTTGGAACTTTCTCTTGCAACTCTAGGTTTGTAAAAAGGGTCAGCTGGTGGGATTCTTATCTGAAATGACACCATTGTTTAATTGAAACGTGATGGCCACTGAGACCATCTATGGAGTATGAACTATGATGGTGGCAGCAAATATATGTGCGTGTTTGGGTTAGTTGTGGATATAATTGATTTTAGGAGAATTGATTTTGAAAATGCATCCATACATGCTGGGAACTGCAAAACCCACCTAGTTGTATGGGCTTAACTCATTGCTCTTTCAGTTTCTCCTGCTAAGTTCTTTAGAAAAGCACTCTGCATCTTGCCGTTAGCGGTACGTGCTACATAAATTTCCATGTCAAAAATAGCAGGTGATACCAAAAAGGAAGCGGCTTTTTTTGGGTCACTAAATGAGATGGCATAGAACTGCCGTCAATCCTTCTGCTGGGTGCATGGTTCTGTGCATAACTTCTGCTTCTTATGCTATATACGAAGTTTGCAGAATTGCTTTTTCCTCTGCTTTTATGACCTGCTAAGAGTACAGCTGGCATCAATTAGCCAAGGCTTTTTGGAGGAATACTTTCTTTTTGCTCAAAGGAGGAATACTTTATTAGTACATACAAATTTGGTATAATTACGTTTAGCATTATTCTTTTGGAGCACGACGGTGCAAATTTTAATTCAAGGGTTTGAGGTTAGGTACAGAACTCTTGAAGCTCTATAGTGCTACCCTGCCACTATGAGATAGGGACAGAGTGAGATTAGGAATCTATCCTCCATACCATACTAGTAAACGTTAAAATCATGGAGTACAGTGGTTGCATTTCCACCAAAGCTGTAGTCAACAGGGCAGTGCGCGATCAAAAGGGTATTTACATCTGGGGGTTAATATTTGTATAAATTAAAACTATATAAATTTTATATAATTTTTTATATTATCTCTTTTTTTCTTTCACTAAAAATAATATTCTAGATTGTATTTTGTTTGTATACCAATTTTGTGTGCTATTAGCATTATCCTTACACGGCCATGGTCTCCTTTACAATTGGAATAGTTAGTGTTAATAATTTTTTACATTTTTATCATTTTTACGTACAATTTTATAATATGAACATTAAATTTATTAAATTTTACAAACTTAATTATAAAATCAACATACAAATCATTAAATATAAATATTAAGTAAGAAGCAAAGCATGAGAATAGATTTTTTCCATCCTTTTATTAGCTTGTTAGATTTAAGTGTAGATAATCTAAGTCCTACTATATGTTAATTAAACGGTAGAGGATTAGGTGCTGCTCTTAAATAACATAAGGCAATAGTCTTATAGTTTAAAGTGATCAGCGAGTGAGTGGGAGTAGTTCAGTTATCTGTTTTGTCCAAAGCAGATTTTCTTCGCATTATGGACGGAAACGGATTGTTTGATTTTTTTTTTTCCTTTTAGAGAAAGGTAGCCTGTCATCGTTTAACATAAGTTTAGAAAAAATTGATTTGTAAGAGAAATATTTTAAAAATAATTTACCTTTCTCTTAATTTCTATGAGAGAATGACAATCTGACTTCTAAAAAAAAAAAAAGAAATTTGTTTCCCCTTGGAAATAGCTCATGCTCAGTGCTCCAATTCGCATCATGTTCACTTTTGTGTATACTTATTCGGATTTCATCTCCTTTCCCTGTGTCTAAGAAATGCATTTATTGATAAATCATGAGAATTGTTAGTTCACTCAAGTCTCATATAGAGTTATTGCTTTTGGTTTCGTTTGTCTGATTAGCTCAAAATCGAATACTATTTTAAGAATTAGAAGTTATAATTTTTAATCCAGGCCAATTCAAATCTTTTTTAATTACTTTTAATTTAATAACAATAAGTATTTAAAAATATTTATTTAATACTTATCTTAATTAAATTTTGTGAGCCACATAAAACTATATTTTGAGTAATTAAACTATTGGTATGTAATTTATTAATTTATAATAATTAAATTAATATAATCATGTTATATTAATATATAATTTATTTAATGCAATTCAAGTTCAAATTAGGTTCAATTTCATGTTAAAATTTAGGTTTGAATTTAAGTTGGGCCATAAGGTTAGCTTATTTCAATTTGTAGCTTGCAAGATTATGGTTAGGTTCACATTTTTTTAATCTTAAAAAGTTCAGAATATTTTAGCTCCACACTAAATTTGGATTGGAATTGATCCAAGTTAATGTAGTCTCGATCAAATAACTTTAATTTTATAATTTAATTTATAAAATTTAATAAATTTAATGTTTGAATTCAATAAAGTAAAAAATTGTATCAGATTAAAATTGTAAAAATAAAGATTCTATTACTCTTTTTATTGAGATCATAGTAAGTTAGAAAGAAAGGTTGAGAATGTCTTAAATCTTGCAATTCCAAGTTGGGGGTATACAGCAAAAATAGTGATAGAGAGAAAATAAAATAGTTAAAAATTGATTAAAAAAAATTAAGGCATAAAAAAATCACTACAATTACAAAATAAAAGAAGCACGGAGATCCATCTCTTCTCAAAGTACGATGTGACCCAGTCTGGCCAAATATCACCTTTCAGTATAACGAAGAGGAATGATATATACCTATATTCTTAAATATACATATTTTTTATAATTATAAAAAAATAAATATAATATTATTTTTTTTATTTTTTATTTTTTATTTTTTTAACATTTTTATATTTTTTAAAAAATTTTATTTAAATCACACCAATAAATAAATATGACCCAATCGTAACTCCACCGTCGAGACCATATCATTTCCGTTCCTATAAGGAACTGAACGGCTGCTTGCCTGCTCTTGCATCCGCGCATGTGGGTTTCACGTGGGACCCGCGTACGGCTACAATTGCAACCGTTGGTCGAGCCTCTGGATCGAAGAACCGCCTCCATGCAAAAATTTGTCATGGTTGTGTCAGGCATGCTCAACCACTCACCTCATTTGAAAATTTGGGTCAATATCCAAGGGCGTTTTGGTCAATTTATTTTATAAAATTATTTATGGGTCTCGGACATATAATCCTAGCATCAGGTCCAGGTGCAGACAAACTAAGGAAGCAGAGAGCGTAGAGGAGAGATGGGCACCGTTGGTAACGTTGGCTTTTCATCACCATTCACAGCTCCTCTGGAGACTGAGGGGCTATCAAAGCAGAGGAAGAAGAAAGTGGCATGCGGTTTTAAGGCTCTTAAAAATTCCTTTAGGCTGAATCCAATTTATTGTAAACTAACAGAGAGTGGGATTGAGGAGAAACATCCAAACAGGAGGGTCTCTAATTCCAAGAACAGAATGGAGGAGTACAATATAGCTATGAAGAGGATGATGAGGAGCCCTTATGAGTATCACCATGATCTGGGTCAGTTTCATCTCTATCCTATCCCTGCTTGTTTCCACACAACATTTACCATTTGGCATTTGCTTCCAAGCATTTTTGTGCACCAATCGTTCTATGAAATGTCAGTCCTGTTTTGATATGTTGTATGTTACTCGGAAATGTGAGAGGTCTGTTTGGGATGAATTTTGGCTGGCATATGATGGGTTTTGGTCATTTACTGTTGCATTACTACTGGGGTGGTGTTAGAGGAAACTATGATTCATTTCCTTCATTGGTTTACTTTTCTACTTGATACCTTCAATTACATTATTAAATTAACCAATTTTTAATTACTGCTTGTCTTTTCGAAGAAGTTATGGAAGAGGGTCCTACTTGGCTACATAATTTTCGTTGTCCTTCCTTGTTAAATGCACGGACTATGCCATAAGATAAATGGGTAGAGTTCAATTTAATTTGTAAAGATAAAGACTAAGTTTTCCACTTGATGTAAATGACGCTGAAAAGCAACCGGTTATAGTTAATTTTTCATAAATTTAAGAGCTACTATGTCGTTCAGCTGATGCAATAGGTGGTTCCTGATTTCAGGAATGAATTTCACACTTATAACTGAAAATTTGTTTGTGGGCTCCCAACCACAGAAACCTGAAGACATAGATCATCTCAAGAAAGAAGAGAATGTGGCATATGTTCTAAATTTGCAACAGGATAAGGATGTGGAGTATTGGGGAATAGACTTGCAGTCAGTAATAACAAAGTGTCATGAACTTGGTATACGTCACATGAGGAGGCCTGTAAGCAAGTCGCTTTTCCGTAAATTTACTGAGAAAATAATAAGTTCCCTACATTCTGTTCTAATCGGGACAAGATAATAGATTTTCTGGTATAAGGAAATAGAGCTTACAATTGTCATGCTTGTTTGTTTTACATGCCCTCCCTTATATTGTTGATAAAACTGGTGTAATTGGCATAGTCGTTCCAGAAAAGTTTTCCTGATTCTGGCTGTGTTCAAATATCATGTATTATTTTGTTTGGTAATTTATGAATTATCACTCAATCTCTATTTGGAAATTTACTTTACCAAATGTATCTAAAATTTTAGGCGAAAGACTTTGATCCAGACTCCTTGCGTAGTGAACTACCGAAAGCAGTTTCATCATTGGAATGGGCCATTTCTGAGGGAAAAGGAAGAGTCTATGTTCATTGTACAGCTGGACTTGGAAGAGCTCCTGCAGTTGCAATTGCTTATTTGTTCTGGTTTTGCGGCATGAATGTAAGTCTTGAAAACTTCCCACAAGTTCTATGGTTGTACATTCTCTACTTGGTTGTTAGCTTCAGCTGAGATTAAAATTTTCAAGTTTGAAAGATAGACTGTTCTTTTTTGGAGATTTAATTTGAAGACCAATTAATCAACAAGACGGATTGCTTCACAGGTTTCTTGCATTAAGAATGTTAATTTTGACTGAAGTATGTGGCTTTTTGGCAGCTAAATACAGCATATGATATGCTAACTTCAAAAAGACGCTGTGGACCCAATAAAAGAGCAATACGGGCAGCTACTTATGATTTGGCTAAGAATGATCCATGGAAGGAGCCATTTGAGAGTCTTCCAGAATATGCATTTGAGGATATAGCAGACTGGGAGAGGAACTTGATTCAAAACCGTGTTCGCTCCCTCCGTGGAACTTGATCACTTAGGTAAGTTTTCCTATTATGAATTAAAAAAAATAAAAACCGAATACTACAAAAGCAATCAAAGTAATACTGAGGAAATGATACCTAACTGACTTTCATTCTCAAGATAGTTTTGTAACTGCCTTTGCCTTTTGGTATTGTTTTACCCTGTCTGGTGTGTTTTCTTATGGTTATTTGATCTTGATCCATCAACGTTCTAAAGAAAAAATTCTGATGGATAAGAAAATTAGACAAAGTGGATCAGATATAACGTTCATAAGCATCAGGTAGAATTGTTTTTCCTCTTAACCATTGACATTGGTAATTATGGTTAAGTAACTCATCCTATAGTGAACTGGTGCATGAGAGAGTTGCTTTCACACCCTGATTTGCTAGTCATGGATTTTGTATGACATTGATAAGCAATACCATGTTCATGATATGCAGGTTTCTATTTCTTTAAGATAACCGAATAGTTGGCAACCTGGCGAGCAAGTAGGGCATGAATTTGTATGCGGTGAGTTTCTGAATCTATTGTTGCTGCTCATGGCTGGAGATCTTTCCTAGCATATTCTATAGATATGTTTTTGGACTTGTTGGCAAGATCCAAAAGCAAACGGCAAATAAATCTGTCCAGTGAATAATGCATATAGATGTAACAACATTAGAGAATCAACAATGCTTCGTCACTCTGATGGACAATGTTGTGTGCTTGTGCATCTGTCATGATCCCATATGGATGCAATATATGAGTTTTGAAGAAATAGCAATTTCTAAGTCTATAAATTACTTTTTTCATGGCAATTTTGTTGGTACAATTTGAGATCAGATTCCAGGGATCAATTTAGACGCTATTGTCATAATTCAATTTAACATTTTCTTCTCGTTTGCCTTTGTTTAACCGACAACCTTCAGCCAATCTTCTCAAGCAACCAAAAGCCATAATAATCACTGTGCTTGCATGGCATCTTCCTTCGCAAGATCCATTTTCAATTCTCAACTTGATTTTGCGGTCAAATAACCAATAAAATCAATTGAGATATTATGCTCCTCACTAAGACGTCAACCTTTTGAAATGTCTCTTTTTGTAGAGTTATTTCTTCCTTGCATTGAACTGAAAGCTAAATTTATTGTAAACAAAAAGGCACCCTTAAAGCTGAGAAGGCAGCATGCTCAGTCTTGCCCAAAATCTGCTCTAGTTTCGTACAGGAATCCATTTGATAGTTGAGAAATGCAGGCTTATGTTAATAAGACGAATATATTAGCATTGCTCAAAGTTCTTTTTTTTTTCCCAATAACAATTAAGACTGAGAATCACAATCAGTGCATGCATGGAAAAACTGAACTTCTCACATGGCGAGCGCGATACATGCATGATTAGCTCATGTTTCTTTGAGCTTATAGCAACTCTCACATTTTTTATGTCATCAGCCAACTATTAACACACACCTAGGATCCTTTGAAAGTTTGAAAGTACACGCACGTTAGCCTCGATTTCAGAGACTTTCTGCTGAACATTTAGCTTAAGTATTTCCATTAAAGTGTGCTATAAAGACAACTGTATATTTAATCTCAAAAAAGGTCTAGGAAGTGGAGGTATTCTGGGACTTTGCAAGTCGCATCTGCCAACCATCCAAATAGAAGACGTGACTATCCACAATAAATAGAACTGGTTCAGCACATGGCAAAGGTGCAAGTAGTTAGCCATGGTAGAAGTTATATATAATTAAGAAAAATAAGTTACATGTCTTTATAAAGCTAAAGCATTCATGTTATAAAGATAGTCAAAATCTAATACATCTGCAATGATAGTCAAAATCAAAACATTGGCAACATCATAACATATTAATGAAGATAGAATTCTCATTTTAGTAGTTCTGCAAATGTTATTTTGACACTACAAGGTGCTAACGCAAGAAAATCGAATAATTTCTAAACTTTAACAGATTTTGATCCTTAGATGTTACAGAAGTTAACATGGTGATTACATGGCAGTCCACTAGCAACTGCATGAAATTTATAAGAAGAAGGGACAACTTCTCATTTAGATGCAGATAGTGACTAGCCTTTAATATGGATCACAGAATGTTTTTCCAGCATCTAAGGAACTAGGAATGTCTAGCCTTAGATGCTGTACACTTCTAAAAGATCAGTCCTTGCCTCTTCCATGAAAATAAAGTATATAAATCAGAGAAACCCTGGGACTTGAACTTCATTTCCAGTTTGCAAACAAAAAACTATGAAGAAAATCTCATATAATGGACCTGATGGAGGAGATGAGAGGAATCCTGGTTTATCTTTATCGTGTCCGTGCCGCCAATTCCATTAATAAAGCAGGTAACAAAAAGCAGAACTGCAAATAAGCATTCAAAATATGCCATAAAGACCTGAAATTGTCCAACCGCAACGAAGATACAGTGAGATTCAATTCTCAATGAAAACTAAAACAAGGAGAGCATAAAACAACAGAGAGGAGAGGTCTCGTGCTGGTGCACCGTAACGGACAAGGCAACGAGCGCATCAAATCGAGACTTCCACATTCCGTTCCCCGTCCCAAAATGGATGATCTGAACCTGTAGGGTACAGGCTGAAGACGAAGTTAGCTCACTGGTAAAAATCCATGTTCCACGTGGAAAGATGTCAGTTTGCTGAAAGAGATTGCAATGGGGTGGGCATTGGGTGGGGCGGTTTGGGTTGGGGCAAAATTCTCTCAACCCAGTTGAATCCAATCTCTTATTAAGTTAGTCCAACCTCAGCCAAAAAATTCTTCAAACTAACATTCTTGGGTTGAAATGGTTCAGTTTCACTTGGGTGGGTTAGTTTGGGTTAGGATGGAGACGAACGAACGTGAGGCGACTATTGAGGATTCAAAGTGTCGAAGTGTGATTATTAGATGAGGCAAAATGAGAAGAGGCGAGTCAAGACAAGGTGGGAGGAGGTAAGGGATTAGCCTTGACTGTTGAAAACGACGAGATAACGAATGAGATTTGTAGCTCGTGAGAGAGGGAGTCGAGGGACTGAGGGTTCGAGACGAGGGAGGAAGGAGTGGTGTTGGTTTGATGAAGTTGAGCTGCCTCTTACCTGCTTATACTTGCAGAAGTTTTAGGGCAAGCTAGAAAATGACATCATTTTGCAAAACAATGCTATTTTATAATATCAGAATTCAGAAAATATATATATATATATATAACATAAGAATTGAAAATATATATATATATGTACATTTTGTTGGGTACCCGCGGCAACCCAATAGAGAGGGAACAAAAATTCAGTTCCACTCAATTTACCCCATTTTAAGCTAAAATATTACATAATATTTGTTTTACCCCATTTTAACCTAGCCTAATTTATTTTTTTACGGTTTAGGACAGGTTAAAATAGTTTTATCCGATCCAATGCTCACCCCTAATTACATCTGCTTTGTAACACAGCCCAACTCCTCAAACTTACTAACGAATGGTAGCTTTCCACGTAGAGGTTGCAGAGTTCCTTCGCCACACCTCAACCTCTCCCTCATCACTTTCTTTTTTCAAACTGACTTGACTCTCGCCACTACAAAAGAAAAGCAGCGAATGAAAATGGCGATTATTGCTTACTCAGAATTGGGGTAGCACAAGGTTCTCGATTTCTACGAAAATATCCAACTTTCTGTTCAAATCGAATCCCTAACCCCAAAATTTTTCGCACACACTTTGGATTTTATCCGTCTTCAACTTCATCTTCGTCGGCCATACTTTGTCGAATGGACGCTACGGCTAGGGTTTCCACTGTTTCCAATGGAGGCGATGGTGTAGTTCGCTTCCCTTTGTCTCCATCGAGCGCTTTGATCATTCAGAAAGGGGATATCACTAAATGGTCCATCGATGATTCCTCCGACGCCATAGTCTGTTCCTTACCCTGTTCTTTAACTTGAAGAATAAAATAGTCTAATATCTCCTTGGTTTCCAAGAAATGCCAAAAATATTTCCTTTTTTGTACTGTAGGTGAATCCAGCAAATGAGAGAATGCTTGGAGGTGGTGGTGCAGATGGAGGTAGTTGATTTTATAAATGTTTGTTTGATTGAGCATAACTTCCAAGATAAAGAGAAAAAGAAAGAGAACTAATGTAAAAAATGAACAAACCGTTATATTATACATGTTTCAGCCATACATAGGGCTGCTGGCCCTGATCTTCTTCAAGCATGTTACAATGTTCCAGAAGTTAGGCCTGGAGTTCGCTGCCCCATAGGGGAAGCAAGGATCACACCGTAAGTTGTTCTAGTTTTACAGTTATTATAAGCATGCTGTGATTGTGATCCAACCACGTATATGTCTCATATATAGATCCTTTACTGATTTATATGCAGAGGTTTTAAGCTGCCTGCTTCTCATGTTATTCATACTGTTGGACCAATCTACAATTCTGATAGTAATCCTGCTGCATCTCTAGCAAGTGCTTACAGGTAGTTCTACTGTGCTTGTGCAGCTATGTGTATGTTTTGACATTTTCCCCCTTTTAAAACACTTTCTTCCTTGCTTGGACAACTGTTCTTTATTTTATTTGGTATTTTAATTCATTGCTCACAAATAATGGGCTTGTATGCTCTAATGGATTAACAGGAATAGTTTGAGGGTTGCAAAGGATAACAGTATTCAGTATATAGCATTTCCAGCCATATCTTGCGGTGTCTTTGGGTAAGTTAAGGTGGACGAATTCATTCTGATGTATTAAGCGTCCATATTCTGATCAGTAATGATCAAACAGCAAGACTGGTGGGGAAAGTTTATGCTGGTGGGTAGGGTTTTTAATTTTTTTAAACGAGGATTACAATGAAAAGGTTGTTTTCCTGGGTGATATGGGTGGACTTTATGACCCTAATTGTTGTTAAAATGTATCGACTATATATTTTCAGACAGTTGTTCTTTTTCCCAAATAAAGATGGTAGTATTCCTTTATAGAAAACACTGATGACTGAAGCAACATGTTTTGATTTTATGTAAATTCTACATCTTCTGATTAATATTATATCATCATTCTTACTTGTATTTGGCACTGTTTCAGGTATCCTTATGATGAAGCTGCTACGGTGGCAATTTCAACTATCAGAGAGTTTCAAAATGAATTTAAGGAGGTATTGCATTCCATTTTGCTCCACTTTATGTATTGGATTCTGATTTCTGAGTTCAAAAGGTGATAAGTATACTTTCGAAACTTTACATTACCTAATATCTCGACTAGTTTAAATACTATTCAGAATTATGAGGTGAGACTACCTGCCTCTATATTTGAAAGCTAGAATTTTTTTTTTTAAAGAAGATTTAAATTGCATAAATAGATCCTCTTAGGATTGTAGTGTTTCTGGAATCTGAATTCATTGTTAAATTTTTATTCAGGTCCACTTTGTTCTGTTCTCCCCTGATACATTTGATGTTTGGTTAAATAAGGCAAATGATTTGCTGAAAAATTAGTGTCTCCCATCAATTATCTGTCCACAAAATTGAGCACCAGAACCTTGTGGAGGCTTGCATCTATGCATTATCAGATTCAAGTGGGAAAAAGATAGAAGCTTTAATCGCCTTCTGCTTTAAAATGTAATCTCTTATTGAAGATTATTAGAGTGATACTGGCTGCTGTTTCAAGCGATTCATGGTCTGTGTATAGTAAATGAATCCTACTTTTGAAGCCCACTTGAATTTCAGTGTTTATGTTGCTTCTATGTAGACATAGCAACTGAGGATGCTTTTTCTTATTGATGGAGATTCAGGTCCAATTATATCCGCGTTGAAGTGTTTCCTTCCACTGTTTGGTGCCATAAGTAAACCAAGAGCCAATTATTTTCTGCCGTCATGCTAATTGCGGCAGTACTAGATAGAAAATATAGTGTTGAAGTTACGTAGTCCTTCAAACAGGGAAATTCGCTCTACAGAATAGCCCTTCAAACGGAGAAATTCACTTTCTCATGCGCTGAGTTATGCTTTTTTTTTTTTTTTTTTAAACAGACCTGAACCACCTAATATAATTTTTTGTTAAATCTTTCTACGACTTCTAATCCCCGATACCGCTTGGGAATGCCATTATTGCGTCGCTGTCATTAATATTTGTTGTCATGACCACTTGATGTGCACTAAAAGAACTATAAGTGTAACATTATGTAAATGTTGTGGGTAACCAGGTAAAACAGTTAGAACATTTTAACCATTAAAGGACCTTGCTTAATTTTCATGACTCTTCCTAGCTTCTCGTTAATGTTGAGGAAGGGGCTCAGTCGAGTCTCAGTTCACAAATTCATAATGTCAGGAGGTTTGCATTCAGCCGCAACCAAGCAACAATTTGAATTTAGTGTCAGCCAGTTATGATGTTCTGACCATTGAACCGGGTATGTCCAGTGGCTACAATCTGTATATGCATCACATTTAACCGCAGTTCGAATTGAAATTTGAAAGTGAGAAAACATTCACTGCATGATGTCCATTACAAGAGTAAATAACAACAACAACAACAACAAACCGAGTTTTTTTTCATTGGGTGGAGTTAGCTACATGAATCAAATAACGCTATAAAAGTAAATAATAAAAAAAAAAAATCTGATTGCCACATTTTTCTAGCTTCGACTCCGCCGTATGTACAACTCATTCTGGTATATGCATCGCAATGATAACCGCAGTACCGATTGAAACTCGAAAGGGAGAAAATATGCACATCATTATGGCCATTACAAGAGCAAATAACAAAATACCATTGATCTCCATATTTTCCAAACCTCAACTTTGCCGTATGTGCTACTCATTCTGGTATTTCCAGCAACATTTAATAAATACAAGACAAAATTAGGCTCTAGACTTCCAAAACAGACGTGTTATGTAAGCCTGCACTCATACTTGCTTAATCCAACAACTGAAAAGGATAGCACATAGATGACTCCATAAAATCATACTAGAAAATTTTCCCATGCTTGTGAGATAAAGTGGCAAGATTCTAAACAACAACTAAAATAAGCTAAAACAGCTAACTTCCACGCGCAAAACATAAATTGGTGGACCATGAATCATAATTCTTTTTCCTTGGAAATATTACGCGGAAGTCTGTTGAAAATACTCTCATCTACAATTCTGTAATGTTTTGAAAATTGTTGGTGGATCACTCCACAACATTTATAAACAGAATCTCCATATTTGCTGAACAATGCAGGGACAGCAATCAGTACGAGGGTAACTGGAATCATCAAAGAGGAAGATCTGTCAATAAAATGATTTAAATGCAAAGCGGAGCTTATATATACATTCCCCTTTTCGGCTTTGAGGCATAGAAGGTTTACATACTGTATAAGCAAATTGGCAATCAAACTGACTCCCCACAGCAGTGAGCCACAAACATATAACAGGATAACTAGGTAGTTACAATGGGTCACGTGACTTAATTTAAAAGCACGTAATCATTTGTATGCAAACATTCAATCAGGTGAATGGAAACTGGAAATGCGAGAAAGTCTAGCAATTATTATAACACTGCACAGCGTAAGAGGCCTCTACCTCCATGCAACTGACCATCATCACTCTACTCCCACCAAAAACCAAAGAATAGGAAAAAGGCAGTGGATAAAAGCCAAGAAATTCAAGTGGTAAAACTAATGAAGATTTCTATAAAAAAGGATTTTATTTGTATAGAATTCAGAAGCCATAACAACAAAGGAGCACAAAATCTATAAATAAAGAAGACTTCCAGTTAAAGAAATCACGAGCAGCAATTAAGTAGCAGCCTTATGTTGAAAACATACCAATATATGCGAGGGTGAAAAAAGAGAAGAAGCTGCCAATGACAGACAAGAGCCACAAACAGACCACCGCCTGTCAAGTAGACGGTACTTCAATGAATTAACTCTATACAATTTCTATAAAGAAAAATTGCATTCAAGTAGCAGAAAGAACCATAAGGCAAGAGTGGACCATAAAATCCTTCACATAAAATTTACACAGCTTTTACCAGTAGGACTTGCTTCATTCGTGGGGGCTCTAGGGCCCAGTGTCCAATGATCCCAGCCCATATATTGTTTGTCAATCTTGTCATATATAACCAGTGACATTCCATTTTAGACATTGTCAGGCTTCTACTTTATATTGCAGTAAAAAGAACCTTAAAAAAAGTTCTAAAATCTTTGCCAAGAGTGATGTCATGAGCTATAAGAAGCATGCTATGGATTTTGACTCGAAATGATGCTGCCACATTGTTAACCATCTCCTCTGACACTGCTAACTCTGGTAACGTTAATGGTTGTCTGCTTTATAAGAAAAGGATACCCATTAAGATGGTGATAATTCTAAAATCAATGAAAAACATGAAACATGTACAACAAATTAAAAAGTAATCAGCCATACTTATTTCTAAGGGCAGCATAGTTAGCATGCAGAAATAATAGTGCAATCAAAATCAGCAAGACATCTGAACAAACTGATAAAAATGGTAAACCAGTCCGCTCAAGTAGGAGCCACGCTACTGTTGCAACAACAATGACAACCAAGGACACATGCCACTGCTTCCACAGTACAATATCAGCAACTAGAATACAGAAAAAGGAAAGCAAGAGTCAGTATAACCATATTCGCTAAGAAATGCAAGCATGCAGTTATGCTCTTCCAACAAATTCTTCCAAGTTCATAGTATAACCAGACTCTTAAAAAAGAGAGTAATTGGTTTAAAACTTTGAATCATATCTTTATATGGCCAAAATTAAATTTTCAACTCAAACAACCATCCATCCCATATATAGTCCATTAAGATTAGATCATAGAACATAAAATAAAAGGATAAGCAGATGAAAACATAATGATAAATTAAACACAGAATGACCATAGCTACATAAGGAAGTAGAAAAACTGCAGAAAATTCAATAACCTGCCAAGCAGGGAAAAAATGAAAAATGTAATCACTCATTTAGAGAGTAGTTCATGGATCAACATAACATAAATACAGGCAGGGAAAAGCATCCAAGTATTCACTTGAAATCAAAGATCAATGTGGCCAACAGTTACCATAAGCCAACATCTAAAAGGCTGGTTTCATAAATTAAGCCAGAACACCTAATGAGGAGGACGTGTATTTTTATGTGCATAACCATGTCCATTCGAAGTACAAATAAATAAAGAGCAGAAATTCAAACAGAACTACATGCATGGCTCTTAAAACACGATTTTGGGCACATACTTCATATAAACAATTGCCTTTGCATTGTTGACATCAAAATCATATCTAAACAAGAATCAATGAGTGGTGAAAAGGACAAAAAAACAGCTCCAACTTTTATATATATATATATATATATATATATATATATATTGGACACAAAACTGGCTTCTTTTCTCAAAATTTGCTTTTCATATGGCCTGTGTTAAAATTTCAATTCAATGAGCTTCATTTGCTAACATCTAACTTGCAGATAACAAATCAGCTGTATCTCAACTTCTTTGCATAACAAACAATAACTATCATCTTTTAGTAGACTTGCTGCTAAATTTTCATAGTAAAATGGGTGGTCAATTATGTCTAAAAATGCAAAATAAGTAGGGGTAGGGTACATATATGATCGGAGCTGAAGAAGTATTAGAAAAAATGAGTACTTAAAGAATGAAAACGCCCTGTGACGACAAATTAAATGCAAGTTTCTCATTAAGTTCGAATCATTTAAGGAATAATAACTACCCACATGGGTTCAAGACTTTGGAAGTTTTTCCATGGTGAGTCATCCCAGCTTCAACTCCTACTTGTAAGTTGTAACATTATAAAATAGATAACTCTAGATGACAGTGTGGCCAGTTCAGTAATTCATCGAGAGACAAGAAACCCATCAGTTTAAAATTTTTTAAATAATAAACAATAAAGGTTTCTAACACAGATTTTCAGTGTTAAACCCAAATGCAACCGAATAGGATCCAATAAATAAGGAAACCAGTTGAGGATCTCTTACTTTTACCTCCGCCCATGCCGTAGTGTATGCAAACTTGGCGACCAGATAACTGTTACCCCGGTATAGCCAAGTTATCCGAAGTTGAAGTCAAGGTCGAGGCTTTTCTTGCATCCCCTTCACCCTCTATGTTGCTCAAGTCCTGTGAGTTCTCCATGGATCGCGGATGAGACAACCCAGAAACCTTCAATGTTTTCCTTTCTCGAAGGTTTGTTATTTATCATAAAAAATTTACTGGAAGGTGGTCGAATTTTGAAACTGGCTTGAGGAGTCTTTAGTGTTCCGTTCGGTCTCTCTTGGCAGGATAGAACAAACAAAAGTTTTCAATACGGCAACGAAGGCGAATGACAGTTTCATTAGAGAGAGAAAGGAAAATGACAATAATAGTAATTAGATGCAACGACGACGTTGACAAACAAAGAGTCCAGCACTAACATCTTTAATTTGTGACATTTGGGGCAATTTTTTTTTTTTTTTTTTTGGATAGACATTGGGTGCACCTTTAGTTTGCGAATATTTGGTGCTTGCACTCTTTTGAAAAGCACTTTTCGATCATTGGAAATGGAGAAATTTGAGATGAGGATTGTTGTTGCTGCTTCGGATGACTTAGGTTTCTTACTCGTGGGATCTGCATTATTTGTTGGGTACAGGATGGCATATTTTCTAAATTACGTGGTGATTGGCGAAACATTCTCAGTCTCGATCTAAGGACCAGAGGAATTTTTTCTTTATGAGAACGAGAGTGGGAAGAATTTTCCTGACACAATTTTGCAAACGGAGACTTTGGAATAAAAACTTATTATAATATGTTTAAATAATAATTAAATAAATTATAATATGCAGAATAAATTATTAGTTATATATAATTAATAAATAATTTAAATTTATCTATGTTAAACATTTTAATAAAAATTTAAAAATTTTGAATCCCACAAATACTCATGCTTGTGTAAGAAAAATTTTATTAAATAATAGAGTTATTTAAGATTAGATGTCTTTTTAATTTAAAATTTAAATTAAAAATATTTTTTAATTTAAATATAAAAATAAATATTAATAAAAATATATATGTATCTTTATTTGAATCAAAGATAGAAATATAATAGTTATATTATAAATTTTTTCTTTGTGTACAAGTGTTAAATTAGGGTAGATCTGTAATTAAATAAAATAAAATGTATTAATTTGTTATTTTTGTGAGTCAAAAAAATATTAACCTAATTTATTTGTTATACAAAGTTTGATAAGTTAACCTGCATTTTACCCAAGAATCATTCTTTTAAGTATAAATAATTTGAATTGAATTATATAGTAGTGTAATTAGTTGATCTTTATAGTTTTTTTGTCTAATAACATGGACTGTATAGTGAGATAAATTACATATTTTCTTTAATTCCAACACTTATTATCCTACATCCTTATGGATATATAGCTGATTGCTCACTCTTATTCTTGGTAATCTTGTGGGTGTCATTACACACTTATTTATTTTTATTTTTTGGTGATTATGACACACTTATTATTTTTGAGTGTGAAGTGTGAAACATTATTGATCAATATGGACTAAGTGGATTTGAATATTCTTTTTGTTTATTTTAATAATTTATATATATATTAGTATATATTAAAATATATTTTATGAATTTTTTTATTATTATGAACCTTTTTTTAATCTTATATCTATTTTTTATCTCTTTAAATTCCTCAAATACAAAAAATCCTTATTCGACTAAAATGAAAAATAATATCTCAACTTAGGAAATATTTTATAACTTTGAAAAAAATAAATACAAAATTAAAAAATAATAATAATAAATAATTATCACATACTAAATTTTTGAGAAAAAAATTCTTAAAATTAAAAAAATAGTCATGAAATCTAAATCAAGTCAGAAGATCGATTTCCAACTTGAGACTGTCAATACCAAAGTTTTACTAGAAAAACCGAAGGATGAAAATGGCCAAACTGTGCTGTCAAACAGAAACGATAGATTTACTATTTTAACTTTTTATGTTGGTACAATAAAACAATAATCCTATTCTATTGAGTTTTTTCATAAAATTTATTTATTATTATTAAATATAATGAATCTAACATATTTAGGGATCACCTCGACAAGATGAAAATTTTAATAAAAACATTTAGTGTGTTTAAAAATTGTCAGCCAAGAACCTTTGGGTTTCTTGGCATATGACATAGACAGAATCTATAATTTTGCTAGTTGGAATGAATCGCCTGTCACTTTTCCCACGCAAGAGTCCCATGTCACCAAAAAAGAAATTTCAAAAAAGATTTCAATATTTATTGCGTTTTGTCTCGATCAATTATACTGTCTCCGTTCCCCTCATCACCGTCTTTGGGCGCGCGTACCCAAATGATATTGATCTTCAGTATTACTCAACTTCGAAACGAAAACGAAAACAAAACCTCTCTTCCGGACACTGACTTGGGTTTAGGAACAAAGAGAACGTGAAAACGCAACCAACGCAATCTTCCTCCCATTTCCTTTTTCCGATAAATCGTTAGGTTTGGTTTCCAATTCTACCAAACCCCATTTCGTCTCCAGCTTCTGTGGTTAGCATAGTGATTAGCAACTTCGTCCTACATGTGACCCAGAACCGCAGATTATCCATTCTTTTATATCCAACGATCCTTCTTTGTCTTTAATCACCGGATCTAATTGCCTTTGTCACAATTCACTGCATTTCACGCCAACCCCACTTCAGTTTCACCCCTCAATTTTCTCTGTTGTGTAAGCTTTGCTACCTGCCTCTGGGTAAAGTTTTTGTTTTGAATTCTGGGTTTGGCTGTTTCTGTTGCTTTTGATCCTGTGATGATGTTGTTGTTTGCTTGAATGTCTTCTTCTTGTAATTCGTCTTGTTTTAAAGTTTTGTTTTGACTTTTTGAATTGGGAATTTTTGTGGGCTTTTATTTGAATTATTAGTTATTGAAGAAGGACAAAGATGGGCGAGGGAGACCGATTTCAGCTGGGAACTGTCGGGGCGTTGACTCTATCTGTGGTATCATCAGTGTCGATTGTAATTTGCAATAAGGCACTTATGAGCTCACTGCATTTCATTTTCGGTATGTTCAAAATGTTCCCTCTATTTGGTGCAAATTGATGTGCTTATCAACTTATTGTGCTTGGTCTCTTTCCTTAATTTTTTTTTTACGGTAACAACTATATCTTTTCTAATTCTGTGTGCTTTTCCCTGACTCGATCATAAATGAATAAGAATTGTTAAAGTTTAAAAGTTTTTATCTGGGAAGACAAAAGGGGTTGAAATTCCACTGTGATCTCATGAATGTTTAAGCTGGAAGCATTAGATTTGAACATTTGGAAGACACCCCAACTCTGTCTCTACCCTCTATCCTGATGAGAAGTGGCTTCATCTTACTTCCTGGTACTTGCATCACATCAGTGGCCTACGCTAGGTACAAAAATTACCTAAACTTTCAATCCAAAATATGACACGAAGTATTTAACCTCGCGTTGAAGTGAGATTTCTTGAATTTGACAATATGTCCTTTGACTGTGTTTGGCTTTTAGTTTACGAGGGCATGTGAGGCAGTTGCAAATAAGAAAAATGGTGTCTTTTGAAGTATAAGAAAAAAGTCTCCATTCATACTTACTCAGGTTTTTTGTAAATAAAATATAAGTTGCCTCTTAATAAATATAATGATGGATTTAGTTTTGGGGGAAGTCTAGAACCATTAGACATCTCCTAATACGATTCACTAAAATTTGGTCAGTTTCAGTCTAATTCATGAAGAAGCAAATTTATTGTCTTCAATTTTTTTTTTTTTTTTTTTTTTGTGGGGGTGTTTGAAAGGGGAGGGGAGGGGGGAGGGGGGAGGGGGAGGGAGGGCTTTTAATCAGTTTTGGTTACTTCCGTTCTGTCAAAATGTGATTTGGCACTTTTAGATTTTCATGCCTTTTGGTTGAATGGTTTTGATATATGTGCTTTAATGCTCATGCAGCTGCAACATTGACAAGCTGGCATCTACTTGTCACATTTTGTTCTCTCCATTTGGCACTGAAAATGAGATTCTTTGAGCA
Source organism: Dicorynia guianensis (assembly GCA_037013595.1). Lineage (NCBI taxonomy): Eukaryota > Viridiplantae > Streptophyta > Magnoliopsida > Fabales > Fabaceae > Dicorynia > Dicorynia guianensis. Next base: position 11,784,480 of record JASUAB010000002.1, on the reverse strand, counting down.
TAAACCTTTTGAACAGAAAGCTGTAATGGGATTTGGGATTTTAAATGGAATCTCAATTGGTCTTTTAAATTTGAGCCTTGGGTTCAATTCTGTTGGCTTCTATCAGGTAGGATGGCGTGTTTTGTAATTATTTTGTTTTACATTCTTATGTGGTATTTGAACTATGTTGTTCAATCAGTTTCTCAAGGTCTTTTGATTGACTCTCTTACAATCGCATTCAGATGACTAAGCTGGCAATTATTCCCTGTACTGTACTGTTGGAGACCCTTTTTCTGGGGAAGAGATTCAGGTTCCATTTAGCCTTCAATCATTAATATGACATTTATGACTGATCTGTTGTTATATATCTGAAATAGCTTATACTAATATTTGTAAGATCAATTGAAGAATTTATTATTCATGCACCTACCTTTTATTATTCGTTCTTCTCTATTTCCTGATCTTCCCTCCCTCTTTCTCTCTCGCTCACTTGCTCTGAGTAGTGTGAGTGTGTTATAGGTTGCCGTCTCACATATATTCAGTCATGTTGTCATTGTTCTACATGTCAACTGCCATTCTGTGTTTTGCAGTGTCTCACATCTCTGGCACATTTTGAGTCTTTGACCTGGTCTATCAGTCATTATATAATATATACTGGCTTATTTTATCTGCCTAACTGAAGTTGTATTTATTTGTATTTGCATTAAATTTCTATCGTATTAATTGTTCACTTTTCACTGTCATTGCAGTAAAAGAATTCAACTTTCCCTTGCTGTTCTCCTTCTGGGTGTTGGCATTGCAACAGTGACTGATTTGCAGCTCAATGCTTTGGGCTCTTTCTTATCTTTGCTTGCCGTGATTACAACATGTGTTGCTCAGATTGTATCCCTGAGAAAATTCCATTTTGTTAGCACCTCAAATTTCCACAGAACTGAATATGTTACTCACTGATTGATTCATATTAATATATGTTGTGTCTGTTCTAGTGAAGAGTAATGCACTAATCATGGATCTTATAAAACTATTCTGCATGATATTTATGGTGCTAACTACATGGGAAAAGATTTTTCTTTTATCTAAATAACAGCAACGAGAAATAAATATCATGCAATGTTTGCCTTTGGCATATGAGAGGATAATTTTCAGCCATGAAGTTCTTCATAAATTGTGCAAGTCTTGACATATATGATATCCATTTTAGCCTGAATGGTCTCTCTCTGATCTCTCTCTTCCCTCTGTGTCTGTGTGTTTGCCTTATCTTTATGTTACTCTTATCTTTATCTGGAGATTGCCAATCTTGTCTTTTGTGCATAATTAGAAGAATATTTCTCTCTCTTGCATATGGAAAGCTGAGGAAGATACTTTTTGTCTGATTTTCTTTTTATTCTGGACTCTTAGACTTTTTTATGTCTTGTTAAGACCTTAACTAGCTCCTTTCAGATAACAAATACAATTCAGAAGAAGTTTAAGGTTTCTTCAACCCAGCTTTTATACCAATCATGTCCATATCAAGCTGCAACCTTGTTAATCTCTGGTCCATATCTGGATAAACTTCTGACAAACCAAAATGTATTTGGTTTCAAGTATACAACACAAGTGACAGTGAGTTTTAAAAAGTCTTCATGAGCTTAGTTACATACTCCAACTCAATTTTTATGTGTTCTCAGTTGTAACTTTCTGCATTGCAGGTATTTATTGTTCTTTCTTGCCTTATCTCTATCTCTGTAAATTTTAGTACATTTCTTGTAATCGGAAAGACATCTCCAGTCACCTATCAGGTTCTTGGACACCTCAAGACATGCCTTGTATTGGCATTTGGTTATATTTTACTCCGTGACCCATTCAGTTGGAGGAACATTTTGGGGATTTTGATAGCCGTGATTGGGATGATTCTATATTCTTACTATTGTACTATTGAGAATCAGCAAAAAGCCGCTGAAGCTGCAGCACAAGCATCCCAGGTTCAATTTACATTAGCAACATTGCATGTTTTAAGATTTCATCCTCATCATTACTACAATAACATGCTTTCTGATTCCCTGTTTTATCCTGAAAATTTTCAGGCAAGAGACGGTGAATCTGATCCACTTGTTAATGTAGAAAATGGACGTGCAGTATTGGCTGATGCTGTTGGACCAAAGGCCCCAGTATGGAGCAAAGACAAAGACTAGCATGCATGATTGGTTGGTTAAATCATTTGTCAAGAACAGTAGATAGGCCTTGTAGAGGGTTGATACCCTTGTGGAATCAGAAACTTATCACAAACTTAAATCCCAAATTCTTACAGGAGTGAGTTGTTTCTCTCAGTTGTACTAGTTCATGACTGTTCTTTTTTTTTTTTTTTTGGGTTAACTTAGTTCATCACTGTTTGAACTAATAGCCAGTTGGCAATTTTAGTGAGGAACGAACGCCTGTTCATGTCTTAACTTCTTGGGGCTAACAATCATGGCTCATCTTAGCATAAATTTCCTGGTGATATTTTCACATCATGTTATGTATATATGTAGGGATTCGAAATTCTTCTTCCTAGAAATCTTAAATAACATGTAAACATCTAATGACAATGTTCCCATTTCTTATTATAGTTAGTTTCTGTTTTATGATTTAGATGTATCTTCTTTATTTTCCTATTGCAATAGTTATTTCATCAAGTTTATCTGGAAACTTAAGCTAACCGCATTGGAAGCATGAGGAAGACATAACATGATCTGTTTGACCTGAGGACTGCCCTCTAATCTTCTCTCCCTTTTCCTGGTTCTATATGTTGTCCAATGGTGGAGATACATTTTCAGATTTCCATGCACTTTTTGATTTCATATGTATCAAGTAGTTTTGAGATGAGAAAGTCTATCTATCAAAATTGAATTTGTGGCCGCTGCTGTGATTGGTTACCTCCAAATATTCCTCTTGGCCTTAAAAAATAAACCTAAATTATTCCGAAAGCCAGTTGCCTCTTGTTTACCGAATTTCTCAAGGGTGTCTACTGGCAGCTCTTACAGCCATGGTGGTCCAGTTAGTGTTTCTGTAGGATTGAAGATGATTCATGGGCTTTTAGAAAAGAAAGGGATGCTAGAAATATTACTATGATGGACAGCATGCAAAACATTTTTCTTTTCCTTGGCTGATTTTGTAATAGCCCCTGGATACCAATAAATAAAATTGGAATGAAGTTAGTCCAAATATTCGGGTGATGTGAACTTTAGCCTTCTTTTCATATGTAAAAACAATTAACATATTTTTTGGATTAAAGACTCGTCTTGGCAATGTTGTAAAAATAGCTTTTTGACTCAATTTGATGATCATGAGTTACGTTTTACTTTTGACGCATCAAATTTTGGGATGGTTTTTCCTTTGAATTTTAACCTATTTATTCATTGAGGGTGATGTAATCTTCACCTCATTCACGTGTGTTCCTAATGAGGTGAAAAAATATCAACCTTATTGAATAAGTGAGTTAACACTAAAAAGAAGAATTTTATTTTTTCACCTCATTCCCGTGAACTCCTTGTGATGTGCTTCTACACAAGGTACACAAGGAACACACGTGAGAATAAGGTGGTAAAATTCAAATTTTTCCTAGTCTTAACTCACATATTAACGGTCATATTTTTTTGAATTTGCATATTTTAAAATAAGGGGCATCTTTTATAAAATAAAATATAATTAGATAATTGTTAATAAAAAATTAATAATATAAATTTTTAAAATTTTATAAATTATTATTTATTTATTTATATTTTATAATAATCTTTACTTTTAATTTTTTTATAAAAAATTATTTACTTATATTTTATTTTATAAAATATACTTCTAACATAAAAATATCATTTTTTTCTTTTAAAAAATAATATCTTCACATTCCTCCCTACGCAAGGAGCACACACAAATGAGGTGAAAAAAAATTAGGTTCCTAATGTTAATTTTAACTCATTTATACATTAAGGGTGAAGATATTTTTACCACATTTACATGTAATCCTTATATAAGTAACATGTAAAAATATCATTCCAGTGCTTTATACAAAAAAGCACACATGAATAAAATAAAAAATAACATTGTTATACCTACATACTTATTCTTATAATTTCACTTATAATTCTTATATCTTTTATTTAATTTTATTTTTAATTTTTTTATCTTATTTTTAATAATTATTACTTTAACCACGTAAATAAATGTGACTAAAGCACTGAAGTTACAACCGTAACCCTAATATTTTTGAGTGAAAAATTAAGTTTTTCTTTTTGTGTTATCTCACTTATGCATAAAGGGTAATGATTTTTTCACCTCATTCGTGTAAGCTCTTGTGTAGGGAGCACGTGTGAATGAGATGAAAAAATGGTGATGACAGTTTTCCCGTTTTAAGAAATGATATCTTACACTTGCGCTACCTAGACAAGGAACGCACGTGACTGAAGTGAAAAAGATAAAAATTTTCCTGGGTTTTAACACATTTATATATTAAGGGTCATGATGTGCTCCTTATGTAACGAACACACATGAAAATATCCTTTATTAAATTATATTAAAGTTAATGAAACCAACTAAACAACCTATTTGACCCGCCTAATTGCAGTGGCTAAATTTATCAAGTTAGAAAGTTGTCTCCCACATTTTATAGGAGACAACTTTCTCAACATGGGGCTACAATCAAAAGAACCCATTGTTACCAACTTTGTCATTGTAAAACTACTTAGTGAAAAAAACGGAGGGTTTGTCGTCGCAAATGACATTTTTATAACTTGAATTAGATGCAAGGATGCAATGACCGTCTGACCCAACATAAATCAGTGAAATTACGATTTGCCCTCAATAACGCAGGCTCCAACTCCTCTGTACAGATTTACGAAGACTGATTCTTAATCCAGGACATTACCAAAGAAAGAGGACTACCGTTTTGACTATATTACAGATAGGAAAATCACACCGTAACAATAATCCCAAATCAAAGACCATTTTCAAGGGGAGAACGGGCATTCATATTTAAGAGGAAAACCTTTTTCCTATATATTATTCATTAGAAGGTAAATATATAGATATTTAAAATTCTAAATTCTCTTGTGGCATTCTCATCAAAACCAATTATACTAGTACAGAATAATCACCAAAGAGCTAATCCACGCAGAAGAAAAAATCTCTCTACAAAAAAACTAAGTGTCCAAAATTTAAATTTATAATTTATCTTGTAGCATTCTCATCATCAAAACAACTATACTAGTTGCAGAAGAGTCACCAAATAGCTAAACCAGACAATAGAAGAAAAATATAAAGCAACAGGAAATACATTTATCATACGGGTGATCCAACAGATAATGAAATTCTAAACCAGCGGTTAAGTACGTACAGCCGTTCCAACTCCAGCAGGCCGAGGTGCTTGACCTGGCTGACCAGGCCTAGGAAGATCATCCTACAAAAGAAAACCAAAAAGTCATCAGTCATCAGCCAGCCATGCACAAAGCTATGCTTCATTACAACGATATTTAACCAATACCAACCAAACCCCTAATAAAAATTGTATAGGCACGCTATATAATAGAGTCCATGTAGGCAAGTTATAAAACATCCTGATAATCAAACAAAAATCTTTAAAATCATGTAAAATGATTAAGAACAGTGAATTTTCATTGGTAGGTAACACTCTGGAAAACCAAATCCATATACACTGCAATTTAATAGATAATTGTGAGGCACCTAAATCTGAAATCACAAAAGAATATATCAACTATGTTCTAAATAAAATCCTGGACAAAAAATATATCACATGGGAAGTGGCCTATAACCAGAAAAAGATTCAACACAGTTAGGCACGGAGTTAATATAGAGGGCAGTAAGGGGAAAAAAAAAGTGGTGGGTATATATGAGAAAAAAGAGGGGACAGGTCAGCACGGTAAATTAGCGATAGTTAGTGATAAGTTAAGAGCTATAATTGGACAGCTGGCAGGGGAAGAGGCAAATAAGAAGGGGACGCAAGAGAGGGGAGACGTATTCAAAAGAATTCAGGAGCTTAGCTCTGGGATCGGGGCTGGTGTACTAGGCAGTGGAGGTTATCTCTACTGAGTTTTCTTTCTACTTTTTCTGTAATTGTTCATTCGTTTCTCTATAATTTGTAAAACGAAAACCAACTTCTAGCCTCTTTTCTTCCTTTGTTCTGTGGAGGGTATACATGAGAAAAGAGAAGGGACAACTCAGCAAGGTAAATTAGTGATAGTAATAAGATAAGAGCTGTCATTGGACAGCTGGCAGGGGAAAAGGAGAATAAGGGACGCAAGAGAGGGGAGAGGTATCCAAAAGAATTCAGTTAGGGAGAGAGGAGCTTATGCTCTGGGATTGGGTCAGGTGCTCGAGGCAGTGGAGGTTATCCCTACCAAGTTTTCTTTCCAGTTTTTCTGTGATCGATCCTCTATAATATGTACCTTCAAGCCTCTTTTCTCCAGACACGATGTACAAGAGACAAAGGGTGCCATTTAAATGACGCTTGAGTTGCCCAGTGCTCCCAATTAAAAAGCTACTTGAATGGTGATAAGAAATTTTCATGATTTGGTTCCTAACAAGAACTCTTCCAGTAATTTCTATATATATAAAAACAACTTAAAAAACCTATAATACTTGATCTAAAAACAACCATAATATGTACATGCCTTTGGCATCCACAGTGCATCCCAACATCTTTAATTAATCCAATTAACAAAAGTCATCTAAATATCTATCTTGGAATATCAAATTGTCAAGTGTTTCAATAAGTATAAGCAGTTTCGTTAGAGAAAGACAACAATTTTATTCCATAAAAAGGCAACTCAAATCACTGTTAATTTCTACCGCCACGGATAGTAACTGCATCATTTTAACAATATGGAAAATACCACATCATTGAAATCATAGTGAAAATGCTTGAAAGGCTCAGCTACTTTAGAAGATAGTTTCGAAGAAAAAGGCAGAGAAAAGCAGTAAACAAAGCATTTCACATATAAGAAGGATTGAGTGAACAGTGCAAAAAAACACTAGGATTTTATATCAATTAGTTCTTTCCACTTTTCTCAAGTGCTCCATAAGCAAGCTCGAGGAACATTTGGGATTTCTAAGGGACTCCAGAAACGAGAGGAAAGTAAAGCAGGCTTTTGCTTGTCTTAAAACCACATGTTACAGGTGCATTTTAAACACATCACAATCATTACTAATATTAAACAAAAACCACAAAAACACGCATAAAAATTAAAACAACTTGGAAAAAAAAATACTCTTGTAAATTGGCTTACCCTACGCCTGATGAAGCGCTGTGGAGGCTCGCGTTTCCTCCTATCAGTGCGAGAACGAACCCTCACAACATGGGAGTGAATAGCACAGGAAACACAATACTGCATCTTCACATATAACTTTGGAAGAGTATATTCTACCGATCAATAAAGACTTCAGTTCAGTTAAAGAACGATACAACAATTTCTTAACGAAAGAAACCATAAACCAAAGAGATAAAGAATAGTACGGTCATAGACGCAGGCTTCCTGGACATCTCTCACTGCAGCCTGCTCAACAATGTTCCTCACCAGGAACCTCTTAATAGATTTGTCCTAATTTTTTCCCCACACAAATCACAAACCCAATTTCAAAAACGATAGCTTTATCTTTGTAGACGCATACGATATACCAAAAATATGAACACATTGCCAAATACAAATTGAAGGAGAAAATGGTAACAATCTAGATCAATCATGAGTTGCGAGTTTACCTTCGGGCAACATTTTCCACAATTGGAGCAGCGGATGAATTTGACGTGGCCGCGGCCATGCTTGTTGCGGCCACCATTCCTTCTCTTGAACGTCTGCAATAGTGTCGAGAAGAACGTAAGCAAAAGAGAATCGTAAGAGGACCAGGATGACTAAGATGAAGACAAAGCGCGAAGATCCAACCATTGTTGTCGAAGAGTCTCTGGTGCCACAAGGGATCTGCTCCTCCGCTGGTCGGCTCAAGTCCAGGCTCTCCTGCTCGGGACGAGGGGAAATTTATAGCATTAGGGTTTGGAAGAACTACGGTGATTAGGTTCCGTTTGGACGAATTATTTTCAGAGAAGCATTTAAAAAAAGTAAATAAATATGCATTTAGATAAGCCTGATAAAAAAGTAAAAATACTAGAAAATTTGAAAAATGTTTTTTGAGTAGAGTTTAATCACGAAAATATAACCATGTATGTTATACTATTACTCTTAGACATTGAAGGCAAATTATAAACTTCTAATCCTTAAAAATGTGTTTTTTAAATTAATTATTGTATTTAATTAATGTTATAAACTTATATTAATTTTAGAATTATTAAGTTTATATTAAAAATAAATTTCTAAAATTTTAATAACAATGTTTTATGTATTATTATCGAAAAATATATTTATAAAATTTTAAATAATTCATTAGTGAAAAGTTTTTAATTTTTACATTTTTTTATATTAAAAGAGTTTTTCAAAATATAAAATAATTTAAATTTTATTATTTTCAAACATTAATATAAAAAAACTCTAAAAAAGTTCAAATGAACTATTCTTATTTGGGCATAAAAAATACTTATTTTGTACATATTTAAAAAAAAATTACTTTCGGGAAATGTATGAACAACTAATATGACATCTTGAAGACGGTTTGATATTTGAATTTTATAGTTTGTGAAATAGAATAATTTTTATAATTTTAAGTAAATATTTAATAAAATTTAATTTATAAGAATAATAAAATAATATTTCAAATAATCCCTTAGGCTTCGTTTGGTTTCCATTCCAACATCAGTGAGTTGCACACAAAAATCCTTCGTCTCGTGGGTATTTCAAATTATTTGTATTGTTTTCATTCTATAAACGCTTTTCTCCCTTTCATAAAAAAATTAGTGGAAACTTATATTTAAAAATAAAATACTATAAATATAATATAAATAATCATTTAGAGATATACAAAATTTAAAATAGAAAATATTTAAACTTAAAGACATCACGCCACATAGGAAGAGACTCCAAATTTAACTTTTATAAAAATAATGAAATTATTTCATCTTTAATATCTCTTTTTTTATTAGGGAGTGGGGATTCAAGTGGCAATATCTCTTTTTTATTTTTTAATATGTAAAGTAAGAAAAATATTATCTAATTTAAGGTAAAGATATATTGCATATTTTAAAATATATGATATTTAAATATTAAGAAAAAGAATATTAATTTTTTTGTACCCATAAAATTCTATTTGACGAGAATATTAATATTTTTGTTGGTGAAGAGAAGATGGTGAAATAGTAATTCTAAAAAAAGACAAAAAAAGAATTGTATTCTCTCCATGTGTTAATTCGAATTAGAATTTAAAACAATAATGATCGCCTACTCACTGTTATGATCATTAACTTAAGTCTAATAAAAATTGACAAACTTTTTCTATCTTTGCATTTTGTTTAATTGTCTAAGATTATTATGCAGAGGCAATTTCAAAATAGATTTATAGTTCTTAAGAAATAAAACAAAATTATTAAGCTCTCTTTCCAAAATTCGTAAGTAATTTTAGGTTTAGATTCTAATTTGGGAGCTTTTTTGATTAACAAGTTATAATTTGAAATAAGAAACATGAAAGGAATTCCTTTTTCTTTTGTAAAAAGCAGGCTTTCTTTTGGGTTTCAAAAAAGGAGTGTTTTTTTTTGTTACATAACATTCTATGTGGAGTAAAGAGTAAGAAAAAAAATTGAACCTATACCATTATAAATGTTGGCAATATCATATGTTACATGAATCGAAGGTTTTAACTTAAAAAAGAAGTTTAACATGCTAAAGAAGAAAGAAAAAAAAAAAGCAATGCAGGTATAATCCGGTGTAAATTATCTTAAAGCAAAACGTTATATACATATTAATTTTGTATATTATATATTTACATATAGATATAAATAAAAAATATAAAAAAAGTATATAAAATATGTATAGCTCACGTGTAACAATACTCTTATCTTAACACATTGCCTGTTAGTCCATAATAAATTGATCACGGTTATTTTAAAAAATTAATTTTTTATTAAATAATTATTTAAAATATTATAAAATTTTAAATTAATTAATTTTATAAATTAAATTATAAAATTTATTATATTCAATGAATTCATTAATTTATAATTATTTAATATACTCATATTTTATTAATTTATTCTTAAATTTTATTTTCACTTCATACATCATTTAATTTGCTAAATCTAGGTACCTACAAAATTTACAATACTCTTTTCCATTATGATTATCAGCTAGAGAGGGGCTCCAAAAGTAAAGAACCCTATACGGGAGACACTAGTTCCATCCTATGTGTCCGTGTAATCGTGGCGGAGAGCATTTAGTGACTTTAGGTCTACAAATTTGAACTACACAAGAAAATCACAACCTACATAGAATGGAAAGAACAAAGTAAACAAAGAAGAATATAATTGCAAGAGTCTTAGAAAATCCGTAAGATATCAGCAAACCGTCAGGTATAAAATATGAGAAACAGACATAACATTGCCCAATGTTCTTGAGCAATAGTATATCATCAAGCATATTATTTATAAAACAACCCCAAATCCCAATGATAACAAGGGTCTGTCATCAGTCACAACATATAATTTTATTCCGCCTCTAATCAGACATACTGCATATCACGGAGCACGTGCAGAACAAGAGCTCTCCTCCTCGTACACTTCTTCGGCACACTTCCAGTTAATAACTTTCCATACATTCTTCAAATAGTCTGGTCTGACATTCTTGTACTGCAGTAAGAAGGACCAAAGCATATTTCAAGAAATCTTGTTCACGCTATACACTACTATGCATTGTTCACAACCACTGCATAGAAGAATTAAATAGTCCTTATATAGAAATAGCAATCAGGCTCACAATTGGGCACACCCAAATTTTGGTTTTAAAAGAAGTTCCTAAGCGGCTTTGTTATATAATTTAGGAGGATATAAAGGGTAGAACTTACACCAGGGTTTCTTGTAGTTCGTTTGTTTCTGTGCTGTTTTTCCTTTTTTCTTTTTTGATACATTGGGGAAGGAGGAATCCAACAAGTAATGTTGGGGTTACATTAGTAGTCTTACATTTTGAACCACATTTATGATATGATTTAAAATAAAATATTTAAAAAATAAAAATAAAAATTTAAAAAAAATAAAAGATAAAAATAATAGATATAAATAAAAATATAAAAATAAAGATATAAATATAACATTACTCAAAATCTAACTGCAAGGCCGGAGGGGTTGGGAGGTTTGGTCTGATACTCCGTGCTGTTTTTCATTGCACCAAAAACAAAAATAAAACACACAGCTGAACTTAGACATGTTTCTTTGCTAAAATTTGTATCAAGTGAACACGTATATTTTATAATCTATACAATTACAAACTAAATCGTTTTTGGATACTAATCAATCAGTTTAGAACGTTCGCATCTCATTAGTGTTATAGTATAACAAAAGTATTTAAAATTAAGTGTCTTTTTAATTTAAAATTTGAATTGAAAATTTTTTAATTAAAAAATAAAAATAAATATGAATAAAATTATACATATATCTTTAACTAAATAAAAGATTTAAGTGCCATAATTGCACTAAAACTCTTTTCTAAGCGTGGTACCTAGTCGGGTTTGGTTAAGCGAATGGTGGCCGAGAGTAAAGTGAGAGGGAGAGATTTTTCTGAGGTTTCAGATAATATCATTTTTTTTTCTTATTCATATATTTTATTTGATGAGTATGTTAATTTTTTTTATTTAAAATTTAAAATTTAGAACTTTAAGAATTCAGAAAATTAAAATAGTAAAATGGGAATCCTAAACCAGAAAATTGAAATAGGAAAACGGACAGAAAATGAATTGCATTACCTCCGTATGTTAATTCGAATTAGAATCTAAAACAACAATAAAAATCTCATACCGAATATTATGATCATAAACTTAAGTCTAAAAAAAAAAAAAATTGACACATTTTTCTACATATGCATTTTGTTTGATTAAATAAAATTATTATGCAGAGGCAAATTCATAATAGATTTATAGTCCTTCAAAAAAAAAAAAATTAAGCTCCCTTTCTATCCTTTGTAAGCATTTTTGGGTTTACATTCTAATTTCGAGTCTTTTAAAATTTGAAATAAGAATCATGAAAGGAATTCCTTTCCCTTTTTGTTGAAAGTGGGGCTTCTATCTGGGGTTTCAAAAAAGGGATTTAACATCCAGAAAAAAGCAAGGAAAAATATAGTGCATGCATAATCTGAGTCAAATTAGTCTAACACATTAGCCCATTATCAGTTAGGTCCGTCCTGCTATTAAATAAATTAAATATTTATTTAAAAATTTTAAATTATTAAATTTATTCTAAATCAACATTTAGTGAGTCACTTTAATATGTTGATTCTCCACACTACTTTATGCACAAAATATTACTCTATTCCCAATACATATGCTTACTAGCACCAGCACACTAATAAATAATAATACATACTTATTTTATTATACATTATTCTTAAACAACAAATTAGAAGTATTAAAAATAAATAAATTTCCAGCATAAATATATAAAATTTATTTTTTAGTAAGTGTTTTTCTTTTAATTATTTATAAATTTTATTTTGCCAACAAATGTTAATTTAATTGACAATGTTTAAAATATTTCATTAATAAAAGATTAAGTTCAAATTTTTCAGTCAATAATTCTTTTTATGAGGTCATATATAAGTAATATAATAAAATTTTTTATCACAAAAAATTAACAAATTTACCTTCAAATACTAATATTTTTTTTAGATGTTCTAATATTGAGATATCGTATCTAGTGAAATTGAGTAAATATTAAATATATTTCAAGCGTTACTTCATTTCATTTTTACGCGGCCAACCCATTTCATTGTATTTCCCGTTTTTCATTCCAAATCCATTTAGTTAAAGTCCTTCTACCAAACGTGACAAAGGATCATGCAACCCATGCATGAAAACGCTTGTGGGAAAATTCTAAGAGGAAATTCAAACCATACAACTTATAGAAAACAATTCAGCTTGGGAGGACCCGGAAGACGTTAATGTAACTAGAAAATTCCAAGTAGTTTTATGCATTTTTTTGGTCTCAAATTGAAACTCTTATCATTTTTGTTTTTTTAAGAAAATGACTTGTGCAAAAGAGGTAGAAGAATATTTGGTTTAGTTATGGTTAAATAGAAAAACGGTGACCCAGAGAGAAAATCTAGACAACTACGAAATTCCACAAATTTTGGAGCATGTTTTGTTCCTATGGGGTAATTACTTATAAAAGAATATTAGAAAATATTTGGCTATCTAAAATTTATTTGTTTGTAATTATATAGGATGGATTTTAAGATTCTATGACTGGCTATGTTATCCCTCATCGTTTGGTGATAAGAGGACACAGCCTTGAGAATCAGACACTATATTATCCCTTCGGAGACATCCCATTAAAGGGTAATGAACGATTCAAAGGATTACTCGTTGGAATCAAATAGGTCTCAAGCAAGAACGTAGTATATGCCCATTAATACTCAATCTCCAGCTTATTACTGAAATTCGGTACAGTATGGGTAATTGTCTTTTGAAGCTCAGATCTTCTTGAGGGTGTGGGAAAGTCGCCAAATATTGGACAAAGGTGCTGTAACTATGTAGTGTTTGAGACGAAGTGGGTTGTAGCTGGAAAACAACTTCAAGCGTTGGTTTGTATGATGTGGCATAATAATGAAAAAAGCTAGGAAAACGTTTCTTCGAGGGACATTTGCTGCCAAAATAGACGTACAAAAACAAGGAATCTCAAATGTAAAGGAATGTGCAACATCAATCTTTATTTCAAGATAGCAAGCTGGAGATTAGGACATTTAGTGCAAGATGAATTCGTGAACCCTAATAAACAATTGAGCGATTTTTAGTGCTATTCAAACCAATAATGCAGGCAAGCATAAGATGGAATGGGCAGAACCCTGAAAAACAATCCAACGATTATTAGTGCGCTTGAAATTAGCTGTGTCTCATTATGTGTTGCTTCCCATTGCCCCCTAAGCCTGTTAACATCCTTCTATTCATACTAATGGACCTCAGCCAGTAAAAATAGACTTCCATTTCACTAAACAAAAACGTTCTGTACTTTAATTCACTAATTGCGAATATTCAGATCTTCCCATTAGTTTCAGGTCCAGTAAAGAATGTGTACATACCAAAAATATATTAAGAACTAAAATTTATTTAAAAAGTATTGATAATATTCCTAAAAATGATATGAAATATCTAAAAACTCTAATTTTAGTCGCAACTTATGGAATTGTGAATGGCTATGAGGGCTCAAATTATGTAATGGAGGCAACTTTCAAGGTCATTGAGGGGCATTTGTCTCAATAATCCACTGTGTGAATCCACCCCGTGTTATATTTCAAAATCAATGTTGACAACTAACCTTTCTTTTTTTTCTCCTTATTTCTTTCGAACTTCTGGATCTTTTGCATCAATGCTGCAACGGGTCTGCCTTAGTTTGACTGTCCATCCATTCGGCTCATCTTCTTTTAGGCATTGATCATTGAATAGTTTGCAGTGAGTGTCATGTGTGCTTTTGCATCCAGAGGTACCTTCCCTTTGCAAATTACTCAGCAGCACAAACTTGCAGTAGTTGCTTGGCAATTCTAATGCATTCTGTCATGGAACAGTTTGTCTTAATCGCATTGGTGGCTATGTGAGACCTGCTGGCAGCAAAGCCCTTCTGCAATAAACCAACAAAGGGAAGTAATTCTCTTGTCTCATAAAAGCTTCATCTAGAGCCAAAATCAACCATATATGATCCAATTTATTCAGGCATGAGAGAAGACCATATCTCAAGTTCAGGCATGAGAGAAGACCATATCTCAAGCTTACTTACATTGTTCTTCAAGTTTAATAAACTATAAGAATGAGGATTTGCAGTATTGGACAAAATAAGACTTAAGTCAATACATCAACTTGTTCAATGATCTCTCAGTGTCCTTGATCCGCTGTTGCTATTTACAGTGTTATCAGGGAATTAACTTTTGGCTCCTAATTAAGTATTCAGTGACTTGTCTATGGTTTGAGATAAACTTATAAGAATATTAGCACACTTCATTAGAACAACTGGGTTACCGCCCCAAGCATGTTATTTTTATATTTAATTTCCAATAAACCCATAAAAGAACTACTCACGTGGTCTTTTACAAAACCTTGTCACAATTATAAACAAACTAGAGTGTTTATTGAATCAAGTTGAAAACCAATTGACTTAAATCCATATACACTCAAGCTACATTGTTTATGAAATTGAAAACTGAGCTGGCTTTTTCTATTTTATTAATTAGCATATACAAATGACCAAAATGAGCCAAGCTTTGACTATGTAACAAAAATCTATGTTCAACTGAATCTTACTCAGAAATTTTTCCTTTTCCATTCTTTCAAATTTTATCCCTGGAGGGAGATAGGGAGGAGGAAGGACCTGTTTTAAATGTTCTTTTTTAAGTGATTATTTTGGAACTTTTAACAAATTTCTTTTTCTCTAGTTACTTCATTATCAACAAACACTTAAATAATAGGAAGAAGCTGGAAGTAAAGAAACACTTAAAAACAGATACATGTTCAGGCCAAAATAACAATGGGAAAATAGATAAAAGAAATGCCCACTTGCAAAATGGCATTCAGAAGAGCACCTTGTGCATGGCGCTCATCAAGGTCTTCAGAGGTGGGGAATTAATTTTTGCACGGCTTGCCATCTGAATAAATAGAAGAAAAAGCAGCATGTGTCAATGTTCTAACCAGAACCACTATTTTTTTTTTCAAAAATGCAATAAAGATATAATTTCAACAGCATCATTCATAAAACGACCTCATCCAACTTGATATATCCAAATGGTAACAAGGGGTCACTTTCATCCACCATCAGTTTTATAAGTTTTTCTAGGTTGTCTTTCCTGTCACAGTCAAGCCATCCCCATTGCTTGGCTAGACTTAACATGTCCTTAAGATAGGCAGCATTATGAAGAGGTCCTGTCCAAAGTGGTCCAGAAACTGCAAGGGAGGTTGAAACCTGTAAATCAAGGAAATTGAAAGCACTTTAAGCATCCTGTTATTGTAAGAGGATATTCAATAAAGAATGTAGGAAATGATCATTAGATAAGAAGCAACACTTCCTGTTATTAGAACTCTGGGAAATAGTATAGCACAATTAGATTAAAGAATCTTTCATTTCTAATTCTTAAATCATTCATTGATATTATTGGCAGAAATGGGCAACAAGAAGGTATTACAATAATACAAATCCAAGAAGGTGATTTTCAATGCTATAGTTGTATTACATTATTGTTACCAGGTAACAGCAGATTCAAAAAGCAAGAGTTACGAATGGATATAGAAAATTTTATTTATATTCAAAAAGCAATACCATTTCATTAGGATTCAGACTAAATAAAGATGCGCGAGTTAAATAATTTGGAATGCTCTACAAAGAAATTACCAAGCAATATTCCTTAACAACATAGGCGAGAACTTCACAATAGCATGCTAACATAAAATTGTAGACAAATTGATTCTCTCAGAGGAGGTCTCAGGGAAATTAGACCATACCTTTGAGTTGCTGCAGGAGCAACTGATCTGACCAAGTTCATCCCATGAAAATTCTCGGGAATTTCCACACTGATGGCAATAGCCAATAAAACCATAATGCCTACAGTTATCATAAAACTGATAAATATGAAAGAGAACCAAGAAATAAACCAATAAGATGTTACACAAACACAATGATATAGCACCTATTGTCATGAAGCTTCCCACGATTTAATCTGAGCAAGACTCGGAAAACAGGTCCGTGATAAGCATAGTACGAAAATAAGGGAGTAATATGATAACCCAAGACAGCAGCCTCCCGTGCGGCCCCACCTATAAGCATCCGCAAACCAATCTCATTCGAATATGGCATAGGGCGCACATAAGCTCCATATGCAGCTAAAGAACTAGATAGAAAATTAGAGAGTTACAAAGGTCCAACTGGGGGAACCGATTGGTGCAACAAAACATGCAATCAACTATGAAACACGCTGGTCACATAAATTTGTCAAACAAGTGCCAAGCAAAACCAGTCAAATGTGAAAAACAAGTTACTAAACATTACTCAAAAACATCCTACTAAGCAAAGATTAATTGGACCAATCAAAATGTAAGGGCATAAACACACAAAGAAATGAAAATTCAGAAAAAAACTCTAATATGACTATTAACAAATTAAGAATTTTCACATAAAACATATTAAAAAAGGGAAATGCAAATCTTACTGGTGAGGACGGTGACCACCAGACGAGTAGCCATCGGTTGAAGTAACATAGAGCAACCCACCCAATTTCAAAGCATTAATGGCAGACCTCAAGAAAGAAGAGTCACTCCCAAACGAATCAATATCAATAAAATCAAAGAAATTCTTTTGCAAATAATAATCTGTCATTACACGATTGGCTTCTAAATGAGTGACCACCCACCTCTGCTCATGCCCTGAACCGTTCTGCACCCTTGACAAGTTCTCTACAATGGTGCTCCTGTAATTATCATTTCCATCATTCGCCACAACAAAATCCGCCTCGGCTTCCACGAGGTATCGAAGTGACCGAATACCACAGCCACACAATGCATCGAGAACACGCAAGCTCCCACTTGATTTCTTGTGAATCGATGCGGCAAGCACGCCGAGGTCACGGCCTGTGGCGCTTTCGCTCCGGAAAAAAGCTCCGCCGGTCTCAAATTGAAGACCCCTTTCAGTTTGATACTCGGATTTGCATTTTCCGTTAGATTTTAGCTTCAAGGCAGCGACTTTAGGGTCATAGCTCTGAGTTTGAGTAAAGGGGTTGTGCGAAAATGGGGAAGAAGATAGGGCTTTAGGCGGGAGGGTCAACATGGCGGGAAACTGATAATCTGGGGTAGCCGTTTTGGGGTTTTATGGCGTTGATATTGTACACGTGTATCGGTGAACGTCACAGAATGGGCCCACATAATCTTTTTTATTGTGATTATTTGAGGCGCTATGATCTTGACACCTCAGAATCGGAGGGGCCAAAGCCTGTTGACAGTGGGGGCCACCACCCACAGTGCTGCAACATGGTTTGGAAGGAGTTTTTCTTCTGTTGGGGATTGAGGATTAGGGTTTTAGTTTGTGAGAAACGTCTCTTCTCCGCCATTGACGATGGTGTTGTTCTGTCGGTGTCTGTTTGAGCGCAGAGGCGCACAACTTTTAACGGAGCTGGCTCTCAGAAAAGCAAGCAGGCACAAAACAGAAGAGGAATTCGAGCCAATTGTTGCGTTTGTTAAGGTATATAAACCACCCCCCTCTCCAACTTCTGTGATGTTCATGAATGTAGTGATTCAGGATGAGGCCTGATAAGGGGTAGGGTGCAATGGGGCTTCGTGAACGAGAACTATTTTCCCAAGTATTTGCTTTTGCTAACATACTGAATCTCAATTTGATGTTCATTGTTGTCCAAAGTAACCGCTTTTATCATCCACATTAATCCTATAGGTTGGGTGCGGTTTTCTAGCATTGCTAGCTTAAGAACCAAGTTTGAGATTGGGATTTTGCTTTTCTGGAACTTAAGTATGTTCATCTTCCCTTAAAAGGCTGAAGGGAACCTGAATTTATGTGAGTGTAGGTATTTAATTAGTCCTAGTGATTCACCTGAAGCCATGATAAATAATATTTTTCTCTCCTATTGTTAACTTGTCCGAGGGGGTACATGTAATTTCACTCCAATGCCCATCCTTTCAGTATATGTACTTCGCATGTCGAAGAGTATACGCTGTATGTCTTTTCAAGATCACCAAACCTTGAAGGTACTGAAATCTCAGATGCCTTATAGCCTACTATGAAGCCCTGGAACTCAATTGTTTTGGATTTTCTGTAAAAGAATGCCCACATAATTTTATGAGCGACTCTGTGAGTTGTAAGTTCATAACGAAATTAAATACAAATGGTTTGATGAATTGGCAATACAATTCAAAATAAATGTCTGCGATGAGCAATTATGGCAAGCTAGATAAGCCAAGAATTAGAATTTAAGAGAGTTATTAATTTCACTCTTGGTTATTGATTAAAATCTGTAATTATGGCAGGTTAGATAAGCCAAGAATTAGAATTGAAGTGTATTAATATCACTTTTGGGTTATTGATATAAAAATTGGTTTATCAAAGGATGGGACAGTTAAACAAGAGAAATTAGAAAGAATGCACTTGACTCTGATAAGGGGTGTGGTGTAATGGGGCTCTGTGGAAGAGAACTATTTCCCCCTGTATTTGCTTTTACAAACATACAGAGTCTCATTTTGATGTTCATCGTTGTCCAAAGTATCCTCTTTTATCATCCTCATTAATCCCGTAGGTTGGGTGGGGTAGGTTTTCTAGCATTGCTATAATAGGAACCAGGCTGAGATTGGAATTTTACTTTTCTGGGAATTGGGTATGTGGTGTCATATTATCCATCCTTCCTTCAAAAACTGAAGGGAACCTGAATTTATTTGAGCCTAGGTATCTACTTAGTACTACTGAACTATTGTAGCACCTGAAGCCATGATCAGTAATATTCTTCTCTCCTATTCTTAACTTGTCCAAGGGGGTACATGTCCAATTTCACTCCAATGCCCATACTTTCAGCATGTGTACTTCTGCATGTTGAGTATACATAGTATGCTATTTTAAGTTCACTAAACTTTTGTGGTACTGAAACCTTAGATGCTTTATAGCCAACTATGAAGCCTTTGAAGTCAATTGGTTTGGGTTTTCTGTAAAAGAATGCCCACAGAATTTTATAAGCGCCTCTATAAGTTGTAAGTTCATAACTGACATTAAATACAAATGGTTTGATGAATATGCAAGACATTCAAAATAAATGTATGCGATGAGCAATTATGGCAGGCTAGATAAGCCAAGAATTAGAATTTAAGAGAGTTATTAATTTCACTCTTGGTTATTGATATAAAAATTGGTTTACCAATGGATGGTACAGCCAAACAGGAGAAATTAAAAAGAATGCAATTAACTCTGTCATTAATAGTCTCCTCTGTGTTTGCTTATTTAAGAAGAAGAATTTACTTTGTTATTTGAAACCAGAGGAGCTCTTCAATTAGAATTGTGATGTAAGTTGTGATTCGCACCTTTCTCCCATTGTATGTCAGTAAGGCTTCACCTCAGCTGTTGAATGCATTTGCAATCATTACTTATGTTCAAATTTGTCCTTTTTAGTCGAATTTTATTCATATCTGTCGTATTCTATCACTCATTTCCATGCATAGTTCTCTTTCCTTTGAATGGTTTGACATGTCTAGGTCTCAACATTCATATTAAAATCTGTGATTTTACCCCAAAATTCCATATTATTTGTGCCTAGAATTTACAGCCTGTCTTTACCTTGGGCAGTGGCTATCTTTTTTATTTTTTTCTTCTCTCACTTTTCCTTTTCTCTCTCTGTCTTAGTCATAAATCAAGCTTGTGAAACTAACAGATCCAGGGAGTATGACAAGTACAAAATGGCCATGGAGGACAGTTAGTGGCTAAGCATCTGATCTTCTTCTCAGTTGTATGCAAAATATAATAAATTGACACTGCTTTGCAAACCTTTTTCGGTCTCTACTCTATGCAGAATTTTACTAGATAGCAATTTCTTTATATCCCTACCTGATCCCAACTCTACTATGGATAATTTCTTTCTGTTTCCCTGAATGTTGTTTTATATGGGGAAATTCTCGGTTTTAAAAGTCTGCCATGCTATTTTATGTGCAGTGAGCGCAGTCATCACTGAGATATCTTGTTTCTCGTGTTGTCTAGGTTTTCTTCACAGGAGATATAAGTTCCAGTATCTGCAATTATGGAAGATCTTCAAGAAAATTCGTCACCTTCCTCCTCTTCCTCTTCTTCTTTCTCCTCCCCAAACCAACAACCATTACCAATTGACGAGGAGCTCTGGCTGATGGCTGAAGAGAGAGCCCAAGAGATTTTATGCACAATTCAACCAAATGTAGTTTCTGAGATGACCAGAAAGGATGTCATCGATTATGTTCAAAAACTTATTAGAGTTTACTACGGAGCAGAGGTTAGAATATTAAATTCAATTTTATTTGTAACATTTTATTAATGGAATGGGTTTTTCTATGCTTGGTATTTCCTTCTTTTAATGAGATTGCTTTCTTGCCCTCATTGTTTTTTGGGTAATGTTTTTATGCTTGCTGTTTTGAGTAATGTGCATGTACCAGATCCAATTTGATGTATGTAATTAATGTTCCTTGATTTTTGTTTTAGGAATGTTGACACAAAATTCTTTCCCCTTTTATTTCTTTATACCTTTCTTTCCTTATTGGGGGCATTTGGTTTCTACCTTTCTATTTTACAATATTTTATTTTTGTATGGGTGTGTTCGTTTAGTTCCAATCACCATGCTAGATATGTTGTATCTTCTATACACTTCCTTTTATGCTTTAGATGGCCTCCCCCCTCCCCCTTCTTCCTTCTTTCTTTTCACTCTTAACAAACACTTTAAACAATCATCAAAATCATGGAGGGCGAAAAGGAATTGATCACCTCCGTGCAAATGCTGAGATGAGGAATTTACTCTAATCCTAGCTCTGAAGATTGGCTTAAACTATGCACACCATCTTCTGTTTACATAGTAGTTAGTACCCTTTATACTGCATCCTATCTCATTCCTTGACCAGAAAATAAAACACTTTTCCAATTCATTTGAACTCATACTTTATGGCATGAAGAGCAAGACTGCATGTGTTTTCCCATGGCAGCCTAAAATTTGCAGCTAGTTCACCTGAGAAATTTTGCAACCAGAAGTTGGTCTTTCATCTCATACAAATAATTGCTCGCGTCTATACAATTAAGTTACTACATTCAATGTTTTTTGAGGCAAGCAATTAGTTGATTACTCCAATGGCCTTTTGAGGATTGGGACATTAATTTAAAAAAATTTTCCTTTCATTTCTAATATTATAGAGGCCTTCCTTTTAGCTCTAGTGTAGCTCTAGTGACTTTGACTGTTTCTTTAAATAAAAAGCTTTTAGGTGAGAATAACAAGGTGATATTCTCATGTTTATACTGTTGTAACAATGATCTCAACAAATGTTTGTAATCGCTGTTGCCTTTTGTGGACCATCTCCAGGTCTTCCCATTTGGCTCTGTCCCCCTAAAAACTTATCTTCCAGATGGAGATATTGACTTGACTGCTTTCAGTCATGAAAATATAGAGGAGGATTTGGCACAAGCAGTGTGCCGTATACTTGAAAGCAGAGAAGACTCTGAGTATGAAGTAAAAGACATACAATATATACGTGCACAGGTTTAGAACCAAAATTTCTTTTTTAACCATTATATTTTACTTTTTCTATCCTGTTGCATTTGCTTTTTGCACTTGTATGGTATATTTGTGAAGAGGTTCAAAAGTAAAGTAGTAGTTGTTTCTTCAAAGCACTACGGTCAAAGAAGAATCTTACATCTATTTAGACCCTTCTGAGTTGTGCTGTCTGTTGCTGAGTTTAAAAGGACAGTTAGTAGAAGTAACCAACAGAACTTTCGAATCTATCTATACTGTTACATGCCAAAACTTTTTTTTTTTGGTGTCTTTGGTCTCTTAAGAGTATAAAACATATTCTAAAAAATGGGAAGTTACTGAAACTCCAAACTTCTTATTCTCCCTATTTTTTTAAATAAGTAGTATATGGAATCCCATTGATTGTTGTTACTGTTACTTTTGCTATTTAAATATGAATTTTTTGAAATGACTCATTGATAATTAAGTAAAGGATTAGATGAATGAGAATTGACCTTGGTATAGCCACGTGGCATCATTTACTGAGAAACTTTGAAGTCTGCAGCTTCTATTATAAGAGGCTTAAGTCAGGCCCTCTTTACTGTTAGGAATTCAATTGAGATGATAACAATTACACAGAAAAACAGAGCATAAGTTCGCTCTGGGTAAACTACTGTCCCTACAGATGAATTCCCGATCCCAATACAAGATCAACTCCGGAGGACTACTGGCACTTCAAGGGGCCAGAACCCTCTCACAACTAAACTAGAATTCTGCTTACCCCTCACCCCACACCAGCTTAGCTTTATTCTCTTTCCATAACTTACTATCCTAACAGACGGGGTGCTTGCCTTACTCCAACTAAGCCATGTGGCACCCAGCAGCATCTGATGATCAATCATTGGCATCAACCTTGCCCAAGAATCCTCCTACTATTGGAGATATAATCGGGGCCCTAAAATCACCCCCCCCCCCCGACCCCAACAAAAAAGATTCAATTTGTCCTCAAGGTAAAAGGTAGGGCGGTGCTCATCAATGGTAGCATAGTTTTCCCAAGTCTTTTGAAGTCTGGGAGTTCTTTCCATTTAATCAGTACTTCCACTGTCCTATCTAGCGGGCACCTCACATCCTTAAAAAGTTCAGGCTGCAGCAGGAGGTTCCCTTCTTCATTAAGAGAGGGTGGCTGTGGTTGAGTAGTTACTTGAGGGCCCACTGCTTTCTTGAGTTGTGATACATGAAACACTGGGTGGATCCTAGCATTCTTAGGCAGTGCCAAATGATATGCTGCCTGCCTCCCCTATTCTGTCAAGGGCTGAGCTTTTCATTAGGCCTTTTAACCATTAACCAGAGACCTCAGTCTATAAGGCTGCAGTCTAAGGAACACATAGTCCCCAAATTGAAAGTAAACTTCTCTGCATCTGAGGTTGGCATATCTGCACATTCTATCTTGTGTTTTGAGTAAATTCTCCTTAAGTTCATCTAAGAGAGCATTTCTTTCTCCGATATGCAAATTCTAGCCTAGTCAGTGTCTCATCATCACATCATGTTCATGGAGTAGGTTGGTAGTGTTTTAAGTTATCTGTTTGATATACTGATAACGAAATAAATGATTGGAATATCAAGTTGACTTCATTCGCGGATAGGTGCTGGATTTGGAATTTGATCCTGTTTGTGTTAAGGGAATAGATCACTGCCCATCTGTCATCCTATGCTACCTTTTGAATGAAGACAGCACCTTCACCTTCCATTTAAGAAAGAAATTTTTTTTTAAAAAAAAGGGAAGCTTGGCCTGTTTGGTGGATACTAAAGTACTGTACGGTTTCTCATTGGGCATCCAACTACCTTTGCGATGCCATTGCTACATATTATTTCTTGAGTTTATATTTAATGCTACATCTTATGTAAAAAAGAGCTTCTTCACTGCCATTATTCCTTATATCATTTTTAATGTTCAAAATTATTCCTTTTCTTTCTTTGTCCTAATCAGAAAGTAGTATTTAATGTTCTTCTGTCAAATTTTTTCTCTCAAAATTATCACACTTCTTAAGTTTGGATGATGGACTGCAGGTCCGGGTTGTGAAATGCACAGTGAAAAATATAGCAGTTGACATCTCTTTTAATCAAATAACTGGACTTTGTACTTTGTGTTTTCTCGAGCAGGTATATTTATATCTATGCTAATTAGTATGCACATCCAATACTTGTTCTTTAAGTTGTACACAACACAGATTGTTTCAGTATTTGGTACTTAGTCTTAGACTCTTAGTAATGAATGTAA
The DNA here is from genome assembly GCA_037013595.1 of Dicorynia guianensis. NCBI lineage: Eukaryota > Viridiplantae > Streptophyta > Magnoliopsida > Fabales > Fabaceae > Dicorynia > Dicorynia guianensis. The sequence continues at coordinate 11,759,919 of JASUAB010000002.1, read as the reverse complement.
AATTGGACACCATATCAGCAATTTATAACTGACCTTCATATCAAACTTGTGTACATTTTCAGTTCTCTTCATCCTTCCAGGTTTCTTTATAGTGACCCCAATATTCAGTTTTTTGTTTCCTTAGTCCTTCTCCTTACCTTGCCCCATGCATTGGCCTGACAAATTACCTCAATGTTGGGTTCTTAGTTTCATTGGCCACTTTCCTTGCCATGCCTTATGTATTGGCTGGACAAATTGAGTGAAGCATCAATTATCTCTCTCTTTTTGCACACTATATTTTATCCATATCAATTAAATTTTTTTTTTCATTTCTGTTAATTTTCAAACTTTGCTAATGCTGCTTTAAATTAAAAATATCAGGTCGACCAACTTGTTGGGAAAAATCATCTTTTCAAGCGCAGTATAATCTTAATTAAAGCTTGGTGCTATTATGAGAGCCGAATCCTTGGTGCACACCACGGCCTATTATCAACTTATGCAGTGGAAGCATTAGTCTTGTACATTATCAATCTTTTCCATTCATCAATGCGTGGTCCTCTAGAGGTGACTATTCCTTTCATTTCTATTATTTTTTTCTTAGTATGCATTTCTGTCTCTATCTACAAGAGGAAGAAAACTACTGAATAGTTATTGCTTGCAGGTCCTGTATAGATTTTTGGACTACTATAGCACATTTGATTGGGACAGTTATTGTGTCAGTATAAATGGTCCAGTAGCCTTATCCTCCCTTCCAGAAATTGTTGGTAAGCATTATTTGATTGCGTATGCATTTGGGTCTATGCACAATATGATGGGATTACTTACTTTTAATCTGCAGTACCTAATTAGCTCGGTCCCTTCCTCTGTTGCAGAGACACCAGAATGTGATTGGAATGATTTATTGCTCAATAAGGAATTTATAAGAGAATTCAGGGATATGTCCTCCGTTCCAGCAAGAGTATGTGAGACTATGGCCCATGAATTTCCTATTAAGTACTTGAACATTTTGGATCCTCTAAGAAGCAACAACAACCTGGGTCGTAGTGTCAGCAGAGGTAATTTTACCCACTTAAACAGCAATTGTTTAGAGTAATTTATTTTGTTGATTCTTAGGTGCTTGTGGACTGAATTCATACTTTATAAAGTTTCAAGGACTTGTGAGACTTCCTCAGATTATGTAAACATATAGACAACTTTTGATGGTACTCATAGTTGGAAAATGCATCAACATGGTCATAACATATCAAGTTCACCACTATATTGAACTTTTGTAGAGACACACCTAGTCTTGCTAGAAGATTATTACCCTTTTCTATGTAATTGTGGCCTAGTGATGAGTTGAAAGTTTAAATGGCACTGACATATTTATGCAGATTGTGATGTTTTATGATTGATTATTTCCATTTTATAATGATTACTCTTTGAGGCTTTATACTTCATCTTTCACTTACCTGCAATTTATTTACTCTTTTCCTGCAGGCAGTTTCCATCGGATAAGATTTGCTCTTTCCTTTGGGGCTCGAAAGCTTAGGGAAATCCTTACGTGTCCAGGAGAAAGCATGGGTGCGGCTTTAGAGAACTTTTTCATGAACACTTTAGATAGAAATGGGAAAGGGGAAAGGCCAGATGTTCAGGTTCCTGTTCCTGCATTTGGGACTGGAAGATCTGAAGAGTCTGTCCTTAGTGCTGATTATGACAGTTACTACAGTGGTCTACAATACGGTCAGTTGTATTATACCATGCCGCATACAGCCATTCCTGGTTCTCCATCATCACCTGCTCAGTTTGATGTCCATGCATTATCCTCACAGCAAAGATGGGGCATTTTTTACCAAAATGGTACTGATGTATATGTACCAGGACAGACATTTTACCACTCAAATGCTTCTCAACAGTCTGATGTGACTTACAGCCTAGAAGAAAATGGGAAGTCGCGAGGAACAGGCACATACATACCTGACATGGTATATATTTTATTATTCTGACTTTGCCTTATTTATATTGTGATAATAGGATTTATCATCCCAAAAATGGTTGAATCTTGCAGACTCATAATTTCTATAGAGATTTGCATATTAGGGTAACCAGGCCAAGGAGATCTGCTTATGTGAATCATACCGTATTGCCAAAATCACCTCAAAAGAAGGAAGTCATGGAGATTCATTCTGACGTTGAAACCAATGCTAATTTAAGGTCTTTTGAGATTTCAAATGATGAGTTCCCTGTTCTTCCAAGAATTCACAAGACCAGCCCATCAGAAGTGGAAGAGTCTATTCAGTTGAGTTTTAAGCCCGAGGAGACTAGGAAGTCCTGTTCCTCTCATCTGAGCATAGAGTTTGGAACTTACAGGCGTCCACAATCACTAACAGAACTACATTTGACAGTAAAGGATGAGCGGGCCAACCGGGGTGTTTCCACCACTCTGGACACTCTTCTAGCTGTCCCAAGGATGGCAATGGTGAGTAAGGAGGAATTTCCTCAGACTGATGATTGAGCAGGAACGGATTCATCTTGTGTAATATGTGTGGGGTATTTGCCCTGCTGACAGTTTTTTTATGAGTGTGTAGAGGTTGTTGGTTTTGGATTCCCTACGATTGAGGATTCCTGGCTTTGGCAACTCGAGTTCAGTTTTACAGATTAGGACGTGGTTCCTGATGGTGGGATCTACTATTTTCTCTTACTCAGTTTTCAGCTCCTTAAAAATAGTGCCTCTCTCCCGTCCGCCGCACTCTGGCAGGGTTTTGGATGAGGTTATTTCTGTTCCCATATGAACATTGTTGTCCTTAGAAAACGAAGGGTAGTTACTTTTTAGTTAGCTGCATATATTTGTTCCTACGTAATGCCGATGTTTCTTGCTATTAAGTACTGTTAGCATTTCAAAAGTTTATCTTTTCTATTTTTTAATTTTTCTTTTCAAAATCATATATTATACAGAAGTAACTTGACTAAGGAAGCATTTACTACTTTTACTTATTTACTTAATAAATTAATAAAACATACAAAACTCTCTTTAATGAATTTAAATGATGATGCCATTTATGTTATTTTTAAGATTTTTATTTAATTATTGCAATTAGAATATTACAAAAAAAAAAAAAAAATTTGACATGCAAATCATGGAAAAGTACGAAGTTGATATTTTGTTTCAATTTTTTCTTTCAATAGTTATTGCAGGATCACTTCGCTTTACCACCGGCGGGCCATATTTATATTTTAGATGAACGCTGCGTTCTTTGTGCGCTTGAGATTGGTAAATGATAACCACATTTTTTCCTGTTTACTAATTATTTTGGGTTGAGGTTTGGTAACTTTCCCTCTAAAAGTTTTAATATGTAATAAGAAAAAATTCAGGAAAAAATTAAAACTCATAGTTTTAAATATAAAGAGAAATGAAAAAGAATATCACTTACATACAAAAATAAAAGTTAATTGATACAAATTCTTTATTTTGATTACCAAGATCAAGGAATTGAATTTTCTTACTAGTATCACCCGTAAAACTATGAATACAGAGTTGAGCCATCACGTAAAATAAAAAGAAATTAACAATAAGCTTTATAGAGCCATTTCGTACACTCTCAGGAAAGCCAATCCAGAATGGGTAAGACATAGTCTTCTCCTTCCACAGCATACAACTAGTTGAATACAAATCTGCCAGCAAGACCCTCCTGGATAAAATCTCATACATAGGTGAAGACTGAACTACATGTCAGAATGAGATGCCGTCAAAGGAGTGAAAATGTACATAAGACAATCATGAGCATCAACTCGAGCACTGAATGATGACACTGCATCTCCAACAATTTCCTTGTGCTGCAAGATAGCGCAGATACAAAATAAAGCCTTTCAAGTTAGCAAGCCCTTCATGGGGGAACTTTATCAGTTGTATAGTAGACCCAGTAATGATTTGTAAATATCTCAATGCATCAACTCTTTAAAACTTTGGACAGTTCCTTTTACTCATAACAAGTTTCTTAGTCTTAGAGAATGGAAGCTGGACAACTGCCTAGAAACAGATTAGATGGTAAGGAAAGTAAGGTAGAAGAGAAAAGGATGTATGGCCTAGAAATGCAACCATATATTAGCAATAATAAAGGCAATTAGACAGTGATTAGTGAAAGCATCATAAAATAACCCAAATTAGACTGCATAAGAGGATATAAAATGACTATCTTAAAGCAGTTTCATGCAACTACGCTTGCTAACCTGCCACAAATCTCTTACAGAAACATGAATCCCAGATTCAAGCCCAAGTGTTTCCCATGCAGCAGAAATAGTTGCAACCTTTAAGCACCGATTCCAGAGAGCAACAGCCAATCGGTTTCCGGACAAAGGACCTGCCCAAACCTGTAACGATGTACCATAAAGACCAGGTTTAGCACATACTAACGAACGGATTTTATAAATTTAAATTTTTATATTGATTATATCACATTCAACAAACTTGTCACACTAAGTTGTAAATAAGCACTGATGATTTGTTCAGCCAATATACTACAGTAATTAAAAGCTAAATACCAAACATCAAACTTTATAAACAACGCTCACAAGTTTTCCATTAAAGATCCTATGTCTGCAAAAGTAAGTACTTGCAGGATTAATCCAAGACAAAAAGGCATGCAAAGACACCATTTGATCTGTAAAGCATGGTTACAATAGACCCAGAAAACCAAGATAAAACACCCCATGAACAATCACATAGATACACTGTGAGGTGTAGAAGGGAAGACCTGGCGACAACCATCTATTCCAGCAACTTGAACTTTTCTTCCCTGAACTCCAAGTGGATCTGCATAGAGTGATATCCTTATCCAATCAAACTTCCTGAATGAGAGAAATGAATATACACAAAAAGTAACAATAAAACCAACAAATAAGAGAGACAAACATTGCACATTAACTTCATTAGTCATAAACATGAGGGAGTTGGTCTGACCTTGGTTTATGGCAATGACTTCTTTATTACTCAATATCTCAAATGTTTCTGCGGTCAAATTTCTTACATCACAACCAATCAATAGAGGAGCCTGCACATACAAGCATATAACTGAGGTTGTGTAAGACTCAACAATGGTATTGTTGACAGATGTTCTGATCTTCACAAGACTGTCTTCCTGGTTCACTCCCAATAAATTATGGCCAGTATTAACAAAAGCGAAGATGAAGGGTGACCTTCATGCATAGGATTAAACTAATCAACTAATTTAGACTGGAAAAACCTTTTTTCCATTCGCTTTTCTTTTGAAGTATTAACAGGAAATCACCCCACCAAGTGTCCCAAGTGATATTTTATCCCTGATTGCTAATACAACAATATTGACATATTGTGGGCTAATTAGGAAGCACCATCGAGGGGAGAGGAAGATGATATAGACTGTGACATAAGATCAGATATAGTTTGGACATATATACATTTGAAAGTTAAAGCCTTTGAAAGGAAGGGGGAAATGGGAACAAATATAAAGGACTTTGGAACAAGACCTTCATTAAAGCCCAGATGCTGAAGTGAGCACGGTATTCCTGGTAAGTCATGCCACCATTACCGACTTCCAACATATCTGGGTCTGCCCAAAAATGGTAATATGGTATATAAGAATACTTCCCGTTTGACCTACATTTTCACAGAAATTTCCAGAAAGATGACACTCTTACCATTCCATCCTCCAGGACCAGCATATGCTGCCCACTTGTCATTGAGGTCAGCAATAGTTGTCATGCTAGCAAAAGAAGATATTTTTCAGTAAAAACTACCCTGTAAGCAGAAATTCTTTTTATATCGTGCTTTGTCTGATTTGATCAAGAAAACTAACAAACCCTACCACCTTCCTCTTATTTTCATGCTCACCAAACCAAGCCAAGAGAGTGTAACCATTACACCTGTGATCATGGTTGTTAATTACGAATTGCGCACTAATTACGCTAGGGTTCATTGCGACATTGCATTGCGAATTGCGCATGACAATTTGAACAATTGCGCAATTATATAACATATATAAAAATATATTTTTATATATTTATATATATAATATAACCCCAAATAATAAGATATAAACAAAATACCTTAAAAAAATGGGACTTGACTTGCCTTTGCCTGAACCTACACTAAGGCTGCAAGACTGTTATTTTTGAGCTAGCCACTATATTTTAAAGTAGATCGCAGTAGAGCTTGGTGGATTGGCAATAGAAAAATTAATTGTTTTGATGCCTTATATTTCTGTACTATTTTCAATTTGTGGATGGGTGTGTAACAACCAACAGAATAGAACAGACTCAGAACCAACAGAAGTTACAAAGGAAAATGCCTAAGTTGAAAATTGTGACCAATAGAAATAGACCTAACAGAATAGAAGAACAGAGAACAGAACAGATTAGAGCACAATCTAGAAGATGCTTGGCAGAAGCAGAGAGAGCCAGAACAGAACAACAATGCAAGAAGACCAGAACAGAACTGATCAAAGGAGGGGGGAGAGCAGCTGCCGCTGGTAACCAGAACAAAAACAACCAGAAAAGCTTTCAGGCAACCACCGTCCAGTCATTCACCAAGAAGGGATGGAGACTTGAGCAGAGTAGGGGCAGAGAACACCAAGAAAGAAAAAGAGATGAGCTTGAGATCAAAAATAGGGGTATCAGGCTAAAATAGGGGTCTCATGGGTTAAAAAACCCCAAGTTACTGTTTTGTACTGCGGCAATGCGCAATTTGCACAGCATTGTGCTCGCAATGCTGCACAATAGTGATTGCACAACGCATTTGGAGTTTTGTTGCGCAAAACCCCATTGCAGTGCGCAATGCACAATTGTCATCACAATTTTGCGCAATTAATAACTATGCCCATGATATATTCTAATTATCAGTTGGCATGTGCACTATGCACACACACAAAAACACTTGTCACTTCTATTATTTTTAGTGTAAGGTGTGAAGTAAGTAATGTAGAATGAGGAAGAAAGTAAGAGATAAAAAAGCAGGAACCCAAAATTAGGAAATAACTTCACTCAATTGATTCTATAATGACTTGAAATAAAATATTTTTTTAAATGCAAGTCCAGACAATCATAAGTTGTCTAGGGTTGAAGCCGGACATAAACTGCATTGAATTATTATTTAGATTACACAAATTTTGTATTTTAGAAAACACTAACCCCCAAATTACTATGTTTTTATAAATGCAAAGTCCAGAAAATCATAAGTTGTCTAGGGTATGAAGTCTGAACATAAGTTGAATTGAATCCTAATTTAGATAACACAATGTGTATTCAAGAAAACACTAATCACCAAATCACTAAACATATATTTTTTAGGTAAAATAATCAAATTATAATTAGATTATATAGCCTAACGAATTAAAATTTACATTATTGAAAAATGATGCCTAAGCAATTTTTGCAATATAATACAAAATTCTGAATAATTGACATCAATAACATTATCACAAGTCTTCACCGTATAAACTTCATGAGCATGCAATTGAATCACCATGTGATAACCAGGCAGCAACCAAGATGAACTTATTTGGCCCAAGAGAATTTTTTCTGGTTAAATGCCACTTTTATCTAAAACATCTCTGACCTAAACAAAATATATTAAATTAAAACTGCCCTGATAAAATGTTTACTTCACCATAAGTTCAGAAATTTAACCTTGCCCATGAATCATTGATGTCATCAGTTGTGCGCCAGCTGTTCCCAACCTTGCCTGCCCATAAGGCAGGATCATCAATGCCCCTGTCAAACACAAAAAATGAGCAAATACATTTCCGTCATGATACCAGTAACTGAACTCAGATAAACAAACAACAGATAAAGCTATTACCATTCGCAAAGCGAATAGAAAATCAAACGTCTAGTCTCATTGAGAGCATCACGCATTGGTGGATATCTGGAACACATAGAAACCACATTGAATTAATTTACATGTACACTTGGTCACTTGCTGCTTTTGCAATTGCTCTAAGGATGAGAAGAAACCGTTTTTTTGGTGGGATGCCCAGATTGTAACAGTTGTCATACTTCAAATAATCAACACCCTGGTAAAAGCAAAGAATGGAATAAAAATCACTGATGCACCAATGAAAGGGAGGAGAATGATAGGTTTTGTTATAAGGAGTGACTCAAGAATACCACAAGATATGTTATCAAGATGATTTACATGAGTATGTTTTTATAGCATAAAAAATATCATTTAGCATTTCAGAAGGAGCACCATATATATTTTCTAGTTAAACTCACCAAATGACGAGACTAATTTTCAGGTGTTATGTCACTGTTTCCATTAGATAATCTAGAGTTACATTGTGATTATATGTGGATATAGGTCACTGCAAAACCTACCTTTGGTTTTTATGTTCCTATGAGAAAACCATCATGATACCAAATTTTAAATCATGTCAATAATTGAAAATTGCAGGATCTGGAAGTCAAAATTTTAATTTTTTAAAGTTCCCCATATGAATTTCATTAAAAAGACCCAAACTCTGATCCAGTCCAAATTGGGTCTTCAAGAAGGTTCTGATCAGATTTTTAAATCCAGTGGTTTGATTTTGTATACAAAAAGTAATTCCAAATGAAGTTGTATGGGCTGCATAACTAACAAATATATATCTGGTGTATCCCACATACATGTAAAGGACAAGTAGAATAGACAGGAATAGGAATACTTCTATTCCTTGGAAATCCAGAAACTCCCCAAAACATTGCAGAACATGTGATATTCTTGTTGCCAATATAAATAGGAGAACAGAGACTAACCCAAGAGGCAAATGATTCCGCATCGTCAACTTCATGGAATAGTGATCCTGGTCGGACTTGACATGTAAATGCCCTAATAACAGTTGCAGTGTAAAAATTATTATTTGATCGAAAGATCAGTTTAACACATTCAATTTGGATAAGCTTTATTTTAGAATGAATCTTTTAAACACTTGACCTAGCTTTACAATGTCATCCTACCCAGCATCAGAATATATACCAAGCTTGAGTCCCCTTCCATGTACATAATCTGCAAGAGCTTTGATTCCTGAAGGAAAAGTCTTAGGATCAGGGACCAGTTGACCCTGCACAACCAAATATAATCATGAAACACAGTAAGGAGTCAAACTTATTTACAGAGGTTTTAATACATCAACCATGTCTTAAAGAAAAGCTACTGAGACTGATCATATATGTCAACTTTAAGGTTTACCACGTAACCAGCACACAGTAGAAAACCCATATATTTAACTTTCCTTGAGTATTGAAAGTTAATGTAAAGAATATTCGATGCTGACAAAAATCATATGAAAAGAGTAAGATGATGGCCCTTAAGATTGATCCTGCTAAACGTTTCTTGGAAGCAATAGGATTCAACAGACCTTCAAATTTCTCAATGCAGAAGACCAGCAATCATCTGCACATAAGTAATATTAAATAAGTCCAACCTTGATAAAATGCTGTTAAAATATTTAATTTGGACCAAAAAAGTAGTACCTATGTTGACGTACGCATAACCTAAATCAGCCAACCCCGTTGATATAAGTGCATCAGCTGGATTTATTAAAAACTAATCAGTACTGGTAGACATAAACTTTGTAAAGGAATGAACAGAAGTACGGTATTACTCCCAGAAAGATACCACATTTATTTTAGTGAGACAAAAGACTAAGCATCATCTTTTGCAAGGATGCCACTGGATTATAAAATTTAAATATGTCAGCTGCAATATTTGTGCTTCATTGGTCAATGTTGCTATATTTTTCACAAAACATCAAACATCACCTCATTCAACAACTAGAGTTAAACATTCTCACAGAACATGTGATTGCTAGATAAATGCATCAATGGGAAGGAAGAAGGACCTGAGTCCAACCTGATAACAAATTTATTATTGATTTAATCTATGGCACAAGTGGTTGAATACAAAACTTGCATAATCAAGTAACAACTATCATTAATGACGCATATATGTTTCCACAATCAGTTAATAAGGCTAGCAACATTTTAAACAGTAAGCACACCTTCACGTCCTAGTATGCTTCTAATTGCAAAAACTACTTAGTACATTACATAACAAATGAATCACTGAGGAAGTAAACAACAACTTCCACCAACAAGGCAAACTCATAGATATCAGATATCTTATAAAGTATTTTATTACAATTTGTCACCCAACTGCATCTGAAATTTACATGGAAAGCAAACGAGATTAACATCCAATCATGTGCTGATTGTGCTCTGTACCTCTAACTCAATTAACAAGCCACAATATGTCCTACACTTATCATTGGTCTTTAATGTATTGGTTACTCAAAAAAGGTTACAAGAAGTACAAAGAATGAACCGCTATAGTGTTACAAACCAAGTCCCAGGCTCCCAGTTAAAGCGTTAAACTAACTTCCTCATTATTTAATAAGTCCCATTCATGTTACTGCAATTCTCCAGACATAATTCCCTCTACATGCCGCTTTGTACATCCATCAATCTCCTTTCAGTCCCAGGCTAGCTTAAGATTGTCTCCACTGTTAGTCATAGCAATCCCCTCACCACTATACTAGATCATTAAGGAAACGCAAACTGTTGCATCTAAGGAAGCCAGGAAACAATACCTGTTTCCTTAATGACTGTTTCATTGATATTGCAGGCAAAGAAGTTCCAGCTATTCCATCTGCAGAAGACCAAAATAGGCAAGTCTATATACAATTTTTTTCCAATAAAAGAAAATTTCATAGACAAGAACATTAAAATCAAGGTTGTGATACAAGCATCAGTCCCAAAGTGTCATAACAAATTCTTAGTCCCATACAACAACCAACACCTCTGCAACCGAAAACGGGAAGTCCCGTTTACTCTACGTCTTCACGTAAACAGAAAAAGAGAAAGCAGCCAAAATAGGAAAAACAAAGAAAAGGCCGAGCGGTAGATCAGAGGAGGAGGCATAAAGGATCATCATCTTCACTCCAAGTTTGTTTGATAATATCCTTTTAGTAATAATCCAGACTATGGCTATGTTTGTGCATGTGGGTCAGTCAATTTGTCATTGAAATCATACCAAAAAAAAAAAATCAGCCGAAAATGGGAAAACAAGGGAATAAGAAAGCAACTTTTAATTTTAGTGTAACCGAATGACCCAGAAAAAATCTGTAACTAGAAGCAAACGACACAGAGACAGTGAGAAACGAACCCCATTTGAGGCGTTCGAGCCAACCCGTTATCCAGTTGTAGCACACCATACTTTGAAACGTCGTAAATTGTATGAAAGCTTGATCTGAAAATGGATTTATCGTAGCCCCGCAAGAGAGGTACCACTCCGGCAGAAATTGAAACAGAGGAAGCAAAAAGGAATAGAATCACCAAGTGCCCCAAACCAGAGTTGCACTTTGTTTGCCCAGCCATGAGTGGAATGCTTCTAATCTTAGCCACTCTCCTTCAAAGCATTACAATTACCAAGTGGCAGTCCTTAAATTGAAAAGTTTTGAACTTTGGACCAGGAAAAGTACAAAGCAAAGGAAAACCAAAGAGGGTATATAATACTCTTCAGTCTTCCATCATGGTTATTTAACTTATTTTCTCTATGACAGGTCAGCTCTGCCATTTTGATGGTTATTTCATAATTGAATGGATATGAATCCCTGCAAAAATGGGATTATCCGTTTTTCCTAATGCTATGTTTACATCTAATGAATAAAAAACTTTTCTTTTCTCTTTGCATCCAATTAATTCTAATTAAAAATATGCAGAATTCATAGACAACTAAGAGAAGCATCATCTGTAAGTGAGAATGACTTGACATAGAATTATTATGATGATCACAGCCAAATTTCTTAATAATCTTTTCCTTTTTTTTTTTGGGTGAACTTAATAATCTTTCTTTGTTGAGCCTTCTTCTTCTGGTTCCTTCTGCAATTCTTTTTTTTTTTTCTTAATTGGGATAAAATAGCACGGTACATCCATCCTTGTTAGTGGCACCACAATAAGACAAATTTGGTCGGCATCCATTGTGGGTTCTAGGCTTTTTCCTTCGCTCTTTGATCTTCCTTTAAAAAAAAATCAAATAAATACAAAAACCTGGAACCTACAATAGATGCTGACCAAATTTGACAACCTTACCAAACTCTTTGATCGCTTTTGCCTCTATCAAGTTTGACATCGTGATGCAGTAAATGGCATTAATTCAAAGATAGGGCCCACAAGGGAATTGATAGCTATCAACTTTTGTGAGGAAACAAAGATCCTTCACATATTCCGATTCCCACATTTACTTAATTTTCTACCGTCTTCTATTATTAGAAATTGCATTTTAAAAAATGTTTATTTAAAATATATATATATATACACATATTTTTATATTTATCAATTATTATAATAATATTTTATAATTTCATTTATTTGTTGATTCATAAGTAGAGACAGAATCAGAATTTTCTTATTGAGAGTGGGGAGTTTAAGACTAAAGGTTATATATTAAAAAAAATTTAAATTATTATATAATATATATTGAATAAATTAAAATTAAATAATATTTAAATAGTATTTTAATTCCATAATGTAGAGAATTAGAGTAGACTTTGAAAATAATATTTTAAGTGAGTTAAAATAATATTTTAAGATAATTTTTAAAAATTCACCTCTATATATAAAGTATGCTATGTATCAATTATGAAATGAGATTTTGATAATTTGTTGAGTATTTTTTTTTAGTGAAATTAAGTATTGATTTTTAATGAGTTTTTTTATACGGGTTACTTACTTATGTTTTCTCTTTGTTGATTTAAGAAAAGTAAAATTTTTTATAAAATTTTAAAGTTTTAAAGATTATTTTAAAAATTAAAAAAAATTAGATAAAATAAATAACATTAAGACTTATTTTAAAATTTTTAAAATTATTATAAGTAATATATAAAATTTTAAGAGATGTCAAATTAAAAAATTTTTAAATTTTGATAATATATATAAAATTCTCAAAACTTTAAAGAAGACCGGAACCCACCGTGGCCTCTACTCAGTTTTGCCACATCCTTTATTCTAATAAAAAATGTTAGAGTTTATAATATTATATTAAGTATATTAGACATTGTTAATTTTTTGGATCTTTTTAATTTATTAATTATTAAAATTTAATTGTAATGAGAAATTGTATCTATTTAATTTGAATTAATGCAAATAATCAATCAAAAAGTTATATATATAATAATCACGGGTAAGTCATGGTTCTTAATATTTAACGGTAAAAGATGAAAACATGTATGTATATTATTTTAATATTTAAATAAATATATTTTTTAATATTTATAATTAAAAAAATATATACGTAATTTACTTGAAATTTAAAAATATAAATATATTTTTTAAGAAATATAAATTATTAATTTCATTAAATTTAACGTGTTAAAAACTTTAAAATTTCACTCTCTAATATTTCGTGAAAGTTTCATCCGCGCAAACTTTCCGAATATTCTCAAGGGCTGCACGTTTGTTTGCGTTGCTTGGAGCAGAAATCTGGTTCATGGTTGCTTGTAGATTGTGTTGTATGTAAATGGAAATATTTACTGCTAGATGCTTATCTTGGTCTTTGCCTTTGTCTTCGATTGAGGGGTATTGCCATGTGGTCTGCAAGATGTCATGGGCTCCTATCTTCAAACCATGGTTTTGACACGTTGCAAGGTCTTTGTCATGTGATTCAGGACTACATTAACAGCTGGGTGTTCCAGTTGCCACGTGCTCCCCATCTTCAAAACATAGCTTTGTCTTCTGATATGTAGCTTTGGCTGCGTTTGGATGTAAATTAATTTTTAAACACTAATTGTTTTTACTTAAACTTTATTGGTGATGACACCAAACATATCCTTTGCATGGCTTGAATCTATTTCCAAGTTAATACCACCCATTTCAAAGGGTAGGGTTATCAAATTTCAACTTTTTTGGGCATGAGAAATCCATATCAAGTTTTAGTGGTAAAAATTTTAATTAGTATTTTTTGAGAATTTAAATTTAAATTTTTGTTGTTACATATATATATATATATATATATATATATATACACACCATACATGTTTCCTTCTCGACTGCCCTCATGTAATTTGAGAAGTGAAGAATTGAAAAAGTTTTTGTAAATATTTACCTAAAAGAGAGAATTTGCCCTTCAATCCGCTAATAATATTATTCATTTTAGTCCATTGTATCTTACGATTTTAAACAAAGTTACTTAAGTTTTATTTATATAATTTTTCTTTTCAATATAAAATTTGAATTTCCCCATTTCTGTAAAGGCACTGTAAATTTGTTTTTTCTTTTCAAAATTAATGTCTTAATTAGAGTCATCACAGTTAGTGCAAGAAGTGACCACTTACACGAGAGTAAGGATGGGTTTAGCAATCATTAAAGTGATAAGAACTAAAACATATTGCCAAGTGCATCTCAATTTCTGACAACAATGCCAAGTGTCTCTCTTGGTTGAATATAAATAAACAAAGAAAATAGAAGGGTTGATAATATTAAGGAGAGCATTGCTGGTTCTACGCTGATTTTCTTTACGCATCAGTTTATGTTTAAAATCCCACCATTAAAGCAAACTCTAATTAAAACTTGAAAAAGAAAAATAAAAACAGATTCAGCCACGTTATTAGACGTGGGCGAATACGTTAGGGCGACATTGCTACTGCCAAAATTTCAAATACCATGACGCTGTTCAAGTTGAAGTAAAACTCATTATCAGCATTGCAGACTGAGTCATTTTTATTTTTGGTGAATTCAGACTTTTGAGTCATTGACACTATCGCATGCCGAATCCCTGGTACACCAAGATAATGCTTGGATTTATTGGACCATCGATAGGTCTTTGGCCCACTGGGCGCTGAAACACTTAGCCGTTAGCTTGAAAGCCCATTGGAGATTTTAATGAGAGCAGGGTCAGGGGTTGAATATACCGAACAAAATACGTTGACCTCTTGTCTACCGCTTGTTTTTGCGTGTTTGGGCTTTTGAGTTTTGACCAACCGGAAAGAAAGGAGACAAAAATGGAAGACATGTACACATAACTTGGAGACAGTTATGGCTCTAAGTTCCAAGTCAAGAAAGTAAGAAGCCAGGCGCATAATGCGCTTGATTAACCTTCAAATACGTTCGATTGCATAGCGAAAACAAAGAAAGGAAAACATTGGAGTCAATAAAACAACGTGTCTGGTCATATTAGGCGGCCCATACATATAATTAAGGCCAAGGGATCCAAACGGTAATAAACTTCAAACAAGAACCCAAATATATATATATATATATATATATATATATATTTTATATTTTTATATTTTATAATCTTTGGAGAGTTAGGAAAGGTGAAATATGAGTGGGTTTTCATTCATGGGGACAGGCAATTATCAGAGGCTCATATATTCTTTTCACAATTGAGTGGCTTTATATAATTACAGGAATGAGATTCTCGCGACTAAACCCTATTATTTGACTCAGTCTCTTGAAATCGCCCTTAATCGCTCAAATTACTTAGTGGCATCATGGTCCCAATATGGTAGACTAATTTAGAGTAATAATAATAATACATAACATTATTTAAATAAACATATTTTATTAACTCAAATAAAATTGTGAATAAAAATAATCGTGTGTGGATATGTTTTTTGTAATTTATATAAAGCCATTCAATTCTGATAAGAATATATATATATATATATATATATGTATATAAATATGAACAAGTTTGGAGAACTCTTTGTCTATCTGATACTCTGATTACAGCTTCACCAGAATGCAATCTCCTTTTTTTCTCCCCTTTTTAACTAGACAGATTATATTGCATCGTGAATTTTACACTTTCACATTTAAGAAGTTTTGATACACCGATGGATCTTCAATGGAAATAAACTACAAATGAAAATATATCTATATAAAAATAATGACATATACATAATTTTATTTATAAATTATCTTGCGATTAGCATTTAGATGTAATTGATCTAATTTAAAATCAATTTTAATACAGTTGGTTAAATTAATTATATTTAATTATTTATGATATAATTGTAATATGACATTCAGATGCAAAGTTTTGTATTTATCGAAAAATTTATTTTCACACATTAGTTTTCACATAATGCCCATATTTATTGAGCGTAAGCTTTTAAAATTTGAAAATTTTATAATTTAATTTTTAAAATCTAATATAGTAAAATAACACTGATTGAATGTCTATACTAAATATACATAAAATTTAAAATAATTTTTTAAATCTATTATATTTACAATTTAATTTCTATAATTTAATATATTTAACGATTTTAATTATATTAAATGAGTATTATATGAATTTAGTTTATAAAAACAATAAATTTAAAAATTAAATAATTAAATTTTATAAAATAAAAAACTGAGAATTATGTACGAATAACTAAATATATGTATATATTAAAAAATTTCGGAGTTTAATATTATTGACAGTAAAAAGTTACTTTCAGCATTTTAGGATCACGGAACAGATTTGACAGTCTATGAAAGTCGTAGGGCGCACGCAAGTCAGCCAAACACTAGACAGTTGGGGTCAATATTGAAGAGACTTCAGTTGAATAAGAACGATGGAAGGGTCAACTTCTTGGGCTCTAAACGAAAATTTGTTACCGTCTTAATTAACGGAGTATCTAGCTGATTGGACTAACCCAACTTTTATATGCATAAATTGTTCAAATCAATAACATAATCACTACAATGACATTAACCACCTTTGATTTTATATGGTATATCATTTTAAATAACTTACATATAATTCTCACATTATCGTTGTAAAATATATGCGAGCTTATAGTAAATGAGAGCTTATATAATCAATTTAAATTATTAAAATTTTAAATATTTTAATTTAGTCAATAAAATTTGATAAATTTAATTATTTAAATTTTTAGATAAATATTTAATAAAATTTAATTTATAAAACTAACAAAAATTAATTACCCATATACTTAAAAAGAAAGGAATTAAATACTTGAATCCATTACAACTTCTATTGTATGATTTTAAGTATTATATGCTGAAAGCATATGACCCTGTAATCTATAACTACGAGTATAATCCTGCAACTGAGTGTGACAGACGTATTTATTTACACATTTGAAGAAGAAGAAAAAAAGAAAGAAATTAAAATAATTATGAAAAAGTAAGAATTAATGGGAGCAACGAGGAGGCCATGGCAATTATTGGGAGAAGTAATGGCTTGCAGTTGAAGTTGAAGTTGACTTTGACAAATATCAGAACCACCACAGACAAATTTAGTTGTTGATGTTGTCGGTCCCTTTGCTTGGTCCGGATGGTGGAACTGGACTCCCTTTTGGAAGCATGTTCAGGAGCAGCGGATCGTATTTCCCTGCAACGCGCGGGGACGGGGGAATCTGCCTTCCAGCTGCCGCCATGCCACACGGCAACAGGGGCTGCCTCTCCGGCAAGGAGTTGTTGTCGCTGGGAAGAGCAAGGTTCAAGTTGGGTTCAGAGGCTTCAGGGTTGAAGTCGTTCAGGACCCGAGCAAAAGAAGAAGAGGGAGAGGATAATATTAGAAGGAAGAAGACGAACAGCGGGGTTGCGAGGTGATGGTGGGGAAGTGAGTTTGCCATTAGAAGCTGCAGCAAATCAAAGATGTGAGATCGGGTTGTGAGGAAAGAGGGAGATTTGTTTGATGTGAGGAGGTTGCGTTGGTGCTGGAGAAGTTGAAGCTGAATGAATTTGGATGAAGGTTTTGAGAAGGGGTTTGGGTTTTTATATGGGAAGGTAGGTGCCTGAAGCGTGGAAGAAACGGTGTGGCAAACCATGGGTGTGATTCTGGAGAGTTGACGAGGTCAGAATAAAAGTTTTGATTTGTGCATTGGTTTAGCCTCCTTGCCCGTGATTTGCAATGGAGTCACTCTCGCGCACTGTATATTCCCTTAGGACTTGCTTATCAGGTCTGTAGTTAATTGCGCTCTTTTTGTCATTTAATTGATCCAATAGATTTTGGGATGAATTTGGGGTCTAAAGTTTTTATTGTCTAGGTTTTTTTTTTTTTTCATTGTAGACATATCAGTGGATAATTGAGAAAGTGTTGATTCAAACTGTTTTAACAAGAATGAGGAATCGGCATCACTTAACAAATTTAATAATTCAAATTTTTTATATAAAATTTTTATAAAATATTAATATAATAAAAATTAATTATATTTTATAAAATTTTAAAATAATTTATTAATATAAGTTTCAATTTATAATTATTTTTATTAAAAATTTTATCATTAAATAATTATTATTTTAAAAGAGAATACTCTTTTATCAAAATAAATAAAAATACTCTTAAAAGAATGTTACAAATTTAAAAAAATTTATTTATAAAAAAAGTGTTCAATGAACTAGCGCGGTTGGGATCTGGATTGGACGTTGTTATTGGACTGTCCAAATTCAACTCCAACGCAATGGCAGTGGGCAAGTCCGCGTCGTTAAGAAAGGAAGGGAAGATGCGCGTATTGACTTCCTCGACTACGCGCTCCACGCCGGTGAAGGGGCACATTCGCACTTCTCCTTACTTTCCAATTTCTGCTTTGAACAAAAGAGCCACATTGGAAGGGCATTACAGTTGAGAGCCATTAATGGCAAATCCCAAATGAATGCGTTTTGTAGTTTTCAATTGGTACTGAGTTACAACCAAATTTCAGCTTTCAAAGTCTTGTAACGTGGACATAGGCTAGCTTTTTACCAAGAAAGGACTACGAAATTTTGGTCACAGTTGCTGGTTGCTCTACAAATCCTTGCATTTGGATTTTGGACCCTTTGACCCTAAAAGGCCAGAGAAGAGCAATATGGGCAAGTTAGTTCACCGACCATATTAAATATGCAAATATTGGATCCACACCGCGTTGATGTCACAACATGGACTCTATGTAGCCTTGCATTTGCTTTTGAAGCAATGTGTGATTTTCCTAGGAAAGAGCTCTGCAACTGCTCCGTTGACATGGCTTAAACACCACACCTGGCCTTTCTGTGTAAGGACAATTCCAGTTTTTCCACGTTGGAAAGAATAGAATTTTAGAAACACAAGTGTCGGCCGTCAGCGGTTGGTATGATACTTCACAAAATCCTGCATGTCATATATATATATATATATATATATATTAGTATCACTCTTTTTATTTTTATATATTTATTTTTATACAATTTTTATTCAATAAAATTTAAAAATTAAACTTAATTATTTTATAAATTAAATTATAAAATTCAACTTTAAATATGAGAAATGTGTAAACTTTTAGACACGAAATATCTATTTTCTCTTGGTGTAAGCAAATGAGATTATTAGTGAAGAAACTTGGATAGCTAAAATGGGTTAGTCTTTCAAGCTTATGTGATCAAGATGAATCGTCACCAGTTTCATCATGCCCTTACCTCTTTTTCTTAGGAACCCTTTGCGGAAGGGCTTGACTATCTTAGTTAAGCTTTTCCTTAATTTGATTGTAATTAGAATTATTAGTTGCATTAATCTTCGTCAATGACATTAGCATGACCGAAGAATTAAGCAGACAAACGAGGATTAGTGGTTGCTTATGAAAAGCAAACTGTCCACGTCCATAGCTTGATCCTAATAACCGAAAGTTACAAAAGGCTCCAGGGATTTGAAGATTATTTTATACATTGGAACTCTCCTTTTAGGTGAAGAATTCAAAGAGAAACCCGCATCTATACAACTAGAAAAGCAAAATGGAAAGTTTTATGCTCTCCTTTTGATGTCTTTCTCTAATTCATCTCGTCCACTTGTAGACTCCCACAAAATTCCATGATTGCCACTTGCCAAGAAACTGCGTGTTGCTAGTCCAAAAGATTAGAGCATTAAAAAATACACTACCTGGAGGTAATTTATAGTCTCATGATCGAACAAAAGTTTAGGTTTAAATTCTCTTATGTTCAAATGTTCAAAAACCAACAATAGATATAAATTTATAAATGAAAATTAATTTAAGAATATTAAAAATGTAAGAATATCTCTTAAGAAATAAAAAAAAAAGCTTCACTCAATATATGGGACATCATAAAATTTACGTGATGTAATAAACTTAAAATTGGATCTTTCTAGCATCTACCGTCATGATGATTCTTGGCCCAAACACCTAATTCGGAGTCAGATTTTGGGACACGTATTAATTTCAAATGTAGAATGTATTTGACATAAATTAAGGAACCGGACTAGGCAGATAAACATAGCTCATTATTAGATCAATTTGACATGGTCAAAAAGAGTGACAATAATCATATCTGGTTGGAAATCAACCCAGCTTTGTTTCTCTCAAAATATATAAAAGGGATAAACATGAAGGAAAGAGGTTACTCACTTTAATCACAATAAAAAGACAAAAAAATTTTGGACTTGTTTCTATAACAACTCTTACGTTGTCCTGCCCATTGTGGCCCAAAAAAATGTTCTCGCATCAAAAGCTCACGCCATTCTTATGTGAGTTTCATTATTTTTTATAATTTAATTTTTATTTAATTTTTATAATATAAAATATAAAATTATTAAATTTATTAAATCTTATAAATTAAATTATGAAACTAACATTATAACACATCATGTTACCTAATTATAAGAAAATAGATGAGAATAGCATATTTCTTCTTACATCAAATAGTGGAAGTAAAAAAGCTATAAGCACTATACCTTTATGAGAAACTAATTATACTAACGTAACCTACTTTAAAGAAAATGAAGCATGCTATGATAGAGCATTATAAATAATTGAAATGGGCGCATGGCCTTAACAACTTTTAAATAGAACTCAACTTTCCACTCTGCACTTTCCTTTTTAGATAGTGAAATGGGTAGGATGGAATATTGTTATTCCAAGCCCAGATTGGTGTTCATTGTGCTTTTAGCTCTTCTCCTGTCTTTGATATGCCAAGAGACTGCAGCTGCAGGCAGATCAAGCAGCATGCTGGAGGGTTGCACTTCTGGCCATTTTGCTTGCCATGTCAAAGTGACCGTGCCGCATAAGCCTCCGGCGATTGAAGATTTTGGTGATCAGGGCGATGAAATATCTCCGCCGAACGATGACTATGATTTCTACAGAAAACATGGGGATATTCCAAGCCCTGGTGCTGGTCACTGAAGTGGGTATTAAATTCTGGCATGGCCCCTTGTTCTTAATTACTATATTAATCATATATAATTTTGTTGCTCATCAATTTCTTTTATGCAGATGGGCTATTGCCAATTGGGTTGTACGATCTTGTGATTGTTGCTGTGATGGTTCCTGGGAATTAAGCTATTGAAGATAAAGTATATATATAAATTGCCAGTTGCTCTAGGATGATCCTAGAAAACAATACTGTAGTATGTGTGTTTTTTTTTAATTCTTTTTAATTTACTGTCGATGATTATATACAAATTTATTTTATTGTGGTGAGGGAATGCAAAGGTTTGTGTATAATACCTTTGTCAAAGTAAATAGTAAAAGATTTTACCTCTTCTTCTTTTAGCTTTTGAAAATGAAGTTAATGAATTCAGGTTCTCAAACAGTTTAAAAATAATTTATTATCAGAAAAAATTTATCACTTAAAGCTTATGAATGAACTCTCACCCCTATTCAATGGTGACATGTGAGTTTTAAATGAAAACTCACAAATGAAATAAATGAGTCAGCGACCCTATTTTGTTTGGAGCAAAAGCTTAAAGGTCCTTAAGAGGTTTTTGGTTATGCTCATGGAGGTCCATATCAGTTTCGTTTGGTCAAATATTTGCCCAAACTCTGTTGTTGGGCCTTTCTTCGGTCTATTGTTGGACTCTTGATTCCCTTCGCTTTAACAAAGAAAGGAAAGAAGCACGCGAGTAGTTCTGAATGATAGAGGATTAGTTATTTTAAATTTTAATGTTTTTAATATTTTAAAAAATTAATTTTTGTTTATTAAATAAAAAATACATAAAAAAAAGAAGGCGATGGTGGGGACAGAATGGGAAAGAAGTCGATCAAAATCAACTGGACTATGCCGCCATAACCAGCGTCGCAATGCTAGCTGCCGTCCTTCTTTGAAAACAGGATTATTACGACAAAAGCAATAAAGGTGTGGAGCTCTTGTAGTACCATCTACAGTCCACAACCACCCACTTTCTGTGTCTGTTTGTCTGACAGCGGGGACACAGATAAATAAGATTCGACTGGTTTTCACCCAATTATTGTTGGCTTTGTTGCCTTGCCTTGCCACGCCCATGCACCTTTGGGCAGAATTCCACAGAGGCAGAAAGCCGTCCCACTCATCTCAGCCCGAGGCTTATCATGATCCTTCCAAGCCATCATTAAAACACACGAGTGCAGTGCCTTCTGCATTTTTAAGTAAGGTATCAGAATTTAGAAGCCATTCAATTCCACAATATTATTATTAGATAAAAATGGATCAAACCCATTTGGTTGCCGTATCCACGTCAAGAAAAAAGGAAGCTCATTTTTTTGTAAAACTTGAAACGAATAAATAAAGAGAGCACTTAATTTTGCATACATAATCTACATACTGAGCATGATAACGCTCTCGTTTTTGCATCTGGCATGCTTTTCTTCTTGTTGCGAAATATATAGGCTGTATTTGATGTGTTCGTACGACATATACAAAACTCTCGTGGAAAAAGACACAGTAATTAAATTAATTAAATTTTACCGTTTATACCATAAGAATAAATTTAATATTTTAAATATATTTAAATAATACAATTAAAATAGTTCAACTCGTTTTGTTTCATCGTGGCGCGTCATTAATAATTTAATAACATGAGATGAGCCGACTTGTTATTTTGATTGATTAAAAAAATGTAAACTCATATGTCTTTTTAGATAAAATGAAACAAGATGATTAATATATTTGTACATTTGAATATATTTACATACCTTCACTGTCTAGACGCGTGGGTCAGGAAAAGGCAAACTAAAAATATACTTATAAATAGATAATAAAAATATAAATTTACATTACCTTTCACGCAAGGTAAGGTGATTAAATTTGTTTTGACATTTTTTTATTAAGTGATGCTATTGTAAATTTTAATTTATGAAAATAAAATAATTTTTTGAATTATCATGGTCCATTTTAATATCACCACATAGACAGACATACATATATGAAATAGTTCTCAAGTATTTTTTTAAATATTAATTTTTGTAATAAATATTAAAACAAGTCATTATTATTAAAAATGTAACTAAAAACAAAAATTAAATATCTAAATTATAATAAAAATAAAATTTATCACCAATAAATAATTTAATATAAACAAAATGCAAAAAATGAAATAACATTAAAATTTGAATAATATTAGTTAAATTTATGAAATGTATATTAAAAAAACCCTTAAAAATTGTTGAAATATCTATTACTATAATAAATATTACACATATCATTACTACAAAACTATAATTAAAAATATAAGTAAATAATTAAAAGATACTAAAAATAAAAAATTGGTAATGTTAAATAATTCAAAATAGATAAAAATTATATACGGAATCAATATTCTTGAATAATATTTATAAATATAACAATAAAATTATTGATATTAGATACTTTAAAGTAAATATAAAGCAAACAAGAAAATAATACCCAAATTTAAATAGTGTTATCTAAATTTATAAAATTAAAATTATCTATCATTAAATGCTCCAGAATCAATGAAGAAACAAACAAATTTATTTTTTGTAAACTAAATTTACGACATTAAAACTAACAGTCAATCAATTTCATTAATAGATTGCTAAAAAGTATTTATTCTTATAACAGATATTAACACTTTTTTTTTTTGAGAGAACACATGGTTTATAAAAAGCTCCAAAAGTAAAACTTACTAAAATCAAAAAAATTAAAATGTATTGACATTACAAGCTTTAAAATAGATGAAAAATAACAAATTAACTTTGAATACTATAAGCTAAATTTATGAAATTGAAATCATACATCATTAAATAGAGAAGCAAAAAGAATATTACTGTTTTTGTAAGTTGAATTTATTATATTATAATTGATAGTTAAAAAAATCAAACATTAGGAAGGATATGATAAGTATATTTATTCATTTGTAATTTGCTTAGTTTCAAGAACATATTTATTATAATTTAAGTTTGATTTGCTTAGAATAAAAAGAAGTTTCAAGAGCATATTTTTGTTATGACAAAAAGTTTTAATCAAGTTTGTAATAGCATTTTTAAACATATTTTTTTATGTTGGTTAAAAATGAATTATATTATATTTACGTGCTTAAAATTATATATAACAAGAAGTAAAGGTACTTTTGTAATTTTATTTAAATTTATAAATAAATATTATATATTTTATAAAATAATATAAAAAATATATATTATTCTCAATGTAAATATATCATTTTTTGTTAAAAAGTATACAAATTGATCTTCTCTTTCTTTTTTATCATTGTTTTTTATTCTTTGATATTCCCTTTGTCTTAAAATATGTCCTTGTTTTTGTACTTAGTATTCGGAAGAAATTGTTGATATGCTAGGATTTTTATTTTTTAGGTTTTGATGATTTGAAAATAATAATTGTAAACTTTAGTCTTTTTCAATTTTCTTTTCCTTTGAATTGAAAAAAATCTGGACCAACTTTATAGCAAAACAACAAATATATATATATATATAAATATAGCTTAAAGGATTTTATTTATTTTGTTGTTGATTATGTAACACAACTAGACTTTGAACATTTGTTTATAATTCATCAAATTATAATTATTCGAAGTGATTTGTTTTAGTTAAACCTTTTTTTTCTAGAGGCATTCAAATTTTTAAACATTTATTTATTTATTTATTTTTAGTTTTGATATTATTATCATTGGTGCAAGACACAAGACTCTTACAGTCATACATTGAAAAGAAAGTCCTTAAATATTACTAATCTTTGAGCTTTTATTATTTTAATAGATTGCAGGGAGGCATCGCTCAATTTTATAGGTGCTTGATCGGTGTTAAAGCAGAATTAAAGGCCAATATTAGATGCCGGGAGATGGGTCCTTTATTTTTAAGGCAGATAAATATAAGGGAGATACACATAAAATTTATAACATAATAAAAAAATATTTATATATTAAATTATAAAAAACTACTAAAATAAAAAAAAAATCTAACTCCGAAAATGGCCCGAAATTTGGGGGTTAGGCGTGGAGTTTTAGAGTCTAACTTAGGCGCTGTTAACCTTATTAAGGGAGCATTTCAGGGGAACCTTCAAAGCTTCATGTGAGAAACGTGCTTGACAGAGACTGCACCATCAAATTCGTTCGTCCTCCTCGTGAATGAGGGAGCAAATAGAGCAGCCGATACCCGATTTCATTGACATCTATCGTTTCAAGTCAAAAGTTGGGGGCTGAGGATCTCCTGTTCCCGTTGAGAGAATGAGCCAGGGCTGCGGCGGTATCCTTCTCCTCATTGGTTCGCTCGCTAGTTCTATCTTTTCCTCTTTTGCCCCAAAATACAATATTCTATAAAAGATTGATTAAACTACTAAACAGTGAGTAAAAGAAGAAACTGGCAATTCCTGATTGACATACTTATTTTAAAAATTAAATTATCTTCAGTGAATTCAATATCACTGGCATTTATATACATGCGTGCGCATGTAATTTGAATATGTTAATTATAAAATAATAAATTATTTTAAGAGAATTAGTTAATATAATTTTAAATATTTAACAAAAATAATAAGTTATAAAAAGTTATAGCATAAAATTTATTTTTAGCGTTTAATTTCTAATAAAAACTTTTTGTAATTCTTTTTAGTGAAGATAATTAACATCATATTAAACACCTAATAAAATAGTAAATACTAAAAATATGAAAGTTTTATAGGATATAGTATTATAATGAGAATAAAGAATTATTATTTGTGAAAAATAAGTAACTTTAATAAAATATATTGTAAATTTCAAGATAATATGAATGTATACTAATGTATTTTGGTAACATAAATCTTTTAAGAAAATATTTTATGCAAAATTATTTTTATTTTCTACACATTTATATATAGCATCGATAGATTTTGTAAACCTCTCATAAATATATTTATAAACAATATTAAATTTTTTTAAAGTAAAAAATTACCCTTATTCTGAAATAATGAAATCAAGCCGCTACAAGTTTATAATTAATTAAGATATAGGTAAATTTTCTTTGTGTGGGACTATACAACAACAAGGTTCATCAAATCTAAGAAATGCAATTTTATTCACATAAAGTATGAGGTATTCTTACTCTAGCAGTAACTGCTAATTTTTTTTTTTTTTTGGAAAGTAACTGCTAATTTCTTTAAACATAGAAGCTTATGGAAATTAAATTGAAATGATACTAGAGTTTAAGTCTAAAATAATAAAATTAATTTTTAAAAAATGAATATATTTAAATAAAAATTAATAAATTTAAATTTGAATGTAAAATAATGGAAAGAATATAAATATAAAAGAGATTGAAATAAATATGACTGAAGAATTAATAATTATAAAAATGGTAAAAAGTCATAGCAATAAAGAGAGGCATTTGTATAATTGAATTTTTTAAATATATTATTTTATATTTAATTTAAATTATATATATAAAAAATATTTTATTAAAAAAGATAAAATTTGCTTTAATAAATTCGGTAACTTGAGAAAAATTGATCTTTAACTTTAGGCGCGAGATACTGAGTTTAAAAAGAAAAGAAAAAAATTCGCCAAGAATCATATGACTCTTGTAATCCAATGGTTCATCATCGTCCCATACATTGGTATCTGGAATAATTCGCCAAAGTTAATGATTTTAATAGTAATAGACATGAGACGGTAGCATCATGTTCTCATGCTTTTCTCTTTTAAGTTTAAATGAATCACTATTTTTTCATAAAGAATTCCCCCTTTCTCCGCTGTTCGGCGACCTTCTGTAGTGTTGTGTTTACCGAAAAGAACAAAAATCCTGTCACGTTCTCCTTTCCTCCTTAAAGTCATAAATTTATAAAGACAAAAGGTAGTAATTTTTGTTTTCCCGTGCTTCTTTTATTCTGCAACATTCGCCATTGTCGTTTGGTTCTTAACTCTCAACAGACTCTGACTGCTCCTCTGCCTCTGTTCACCTAATCTAGAATATACAACCGAAATTACCACCGTCACGGCCTTTTAGCTCCAAAACCATCCTCTGTTCAGACTTGGATCTCTGTTTTTGTTGGTGCTACTGTCAAGTATAAAAGCGACTCCAAAGTTGTGAACCGCCTCCTTTCCTGTGGTCATTAGGATCTACCTGTCCTCGCTACCACATTACTTCCAAAACAGGCTCAAGAAGCTAATTTGTTCACTGGGTACCCAAACAAACTGGTGAGTACAATTTACCCATTTCCTGATTCTGTAAAACTTTCACAAAATATGTTCATAGTTTACAACTTTTTTGTGATGTTAGCGACGGGTGCTTGATTCTACAGCAAGTAGCTTGAGCTTGTAGTCTGCGGGATTGAAGGTCATTATCTTCAAGCTTTAAAGGAATATGGTGATTGCTGACGCTGCTGAAAATTGTTTTTAGCTGAATCCTAGAAAGGACCAAGTGATTCAAGGAGAGTGAGCTCAGTAGGTGGATTTTAGAGAAAATGAAAAAAGCTGGGTATTAATGTTGTAATAAAGGAGCTAGTAAAGCTGGCGTTTGGTCCTTGCAGAGCATGTTCAGCTCCCATGGGCCATTCAAACCGCATTTAGTGATGCACATGCCTCTGCTTCTTTAGGTAGTGCTTGCGCTGCAAAAAGGTCCCATTATTTTACAGCAATTTTATTCCGATTATGGTGTTTTCTTAGAGGGAAAAAGCTTCACTTTATTTATGGTTTAACTACTTCGTCTTAACTTTCAAAGCCCAACGATTTGGAAACCAAAAACAATAGGAATATGGGTTTTTCTTCCACTTATTTCGCAGCTTTGCACACCTTTAATAGAGAATAGAGGGCGACAGGAGTTCAAAGGTAGGTGGGGATTGGGAAAGTCTAATTTGTTTTCACCCGCAAAAGATTGTATGAAAGAAATGACCCATTTAAATAAACAAAGAGTATACAGAAGAGGGGAAGGGAGAGAGAGTAAAAATCATAATTGGTCCTTGGAATCGGCCTAGTTTGCGCGGGCGCTAGTTGGTGACTTTGTAACTGTCGCTGAATCACGTGATTGTGCCATTTCCCCCACCATCCCTTGGGACGTTTTCCTAAATTTTATTCTGTTTATATCTGAAAATTTAGGTTCTTTTCTTGCTATCACCATCATCGATGTCCCTACACAGCATTTGTATGACGATTTCTTCTTTCTAAGGCTAAATAGTTCAAATTTGGACTTCCTGTTTAATGCGCAACAAACAGTGAAGCTTTTTGTTTCTTTCCGTTCTCATCAACCAGAAAAGAAGTGTTAAAAAAGTGGACTGAAGAGGAAGCAGTTCAAGACAGGTTAATAACAAAATAAGGTAGCATACAAATGGGTTTTTGAATGATTGTAATTTGGATGAGATGCACTTGCTTCTTTCTTTGTGTGAATGATTCTAGTATATCTGATCAGCAACTTGTGGATTCTTTTTCGGCATTTTCTTATTCTCTTTTCCTCTCCCCATTCTCTTTTTCTTCTCATTTTATGAATAGCTGTCGCTTTGGAAACATGCTTTTAAAGGGATTTCTTCTTTCTTCTAGAGTTAAAGAAAAGAAAAAAAAATTTGCGCCCAGTTTTCCAGAACGTTTGTGGGATGTAATACAGATATGAATATCATGTGGGATTATCGAAAAGTGGGTGAATGTTTCTTTATTTCCTCTAGTTGCAGGAGCAAAGTAATAGACAGGATGAGTGGTCTTGTAGTGGTCGTTATGGAATTACTTCACCCTTGTCCTGAAGCTGTTTATTCCTTTACCATAAAGGGGTTCTATTTTTCAGTGCAGATCTGCAGTTAACATTGCGCTAAAGCTACTGCTCAGTTTGCAGTGTGAACATTGAGGAGTAAGGCAAATGGATCCTGAACACGGGGAGTGTCGGGACGCCTCAAAGGTTCGTGCTTCAACTTAATAAATGCTCTGCTTATATAGATTTCTGCTTCCCAATGGCAATACTTGTGTAGTTTTTTTCAATTGCTTAGACAAAATTCTAACTCAAAGTGCTGTTGAAATGAATTAATGAATTCAGTAACTTGCTAAATTGCATTTCAGAAGAATTCTTGGAAGACTATTCTCCTCTTGGCCTACCAAAGCCTTGGTGTAGTATATGGGGACTTGAGCATTTCTCCGTTGTATGTTTACAAGAGCACATTTGCGGAAGACATTCAACATTCAGAAACCAATGAAGAGATTTTCGGTGTACTGTCATTTGTCTTCTGGACTCTGACCTTGGTGCCACTATTCAAATATGTGTTTGTGGTACTCCGAGCTGATGATAATGGAGAGGGTAAGCTCTCGAGCTAATGTGGGAAGCCTGTATACTCTTCTCATTTTGTTGATAATTTTCATGCATGATTGTGCAGGCGGTACGTTTGCCCTGTATTCGTTGATTTGTAGGCATGCCAAAGTTAGTCTTCTGCCAAATCGACAACTTGCTGATGAAGCACTGTCTACATATAAGATGGAGCAGCATCCAGAGAAAAACAGCTCTAAAGTGAAAATGCTGCTTGAGAAGTACAAGGCCTTGCATACGGCTCTGTTAATTGTGGTTCTTCTTGGCACTTGTATGGTTATTGGAGATGGACTGCTTACCCCAGCAATATCTGGTAAGATTGCTTCTTGTCACGCATTTTTTTTACGATCTAATTTGTCATCAATTTTTTTACTAACTGCTCCATTTATGTAGTTTTCTCGGCAGTATCTGGTCTTGAGGTATCCATGTCCAAGAAACATCACCAGTGTGAGTTTCACTTATTGATTTCTTTTACTTTTAAGATGATACATCATGATATTAAAACGTGTAGCTGTCTTTTCATAATAATTTACAAGTTCTTTAATCCTTGCATAAAAATGATTATGGAAACAAACTTCAAGTTGATGCAGACGAATAGAAGAGTTCTTTATTTTACGGTGCCGTGCCTCCTGTGTTAACTCCAAAAAAAAAAATGCAAGACAGAAATGGTTGGTGTTGTATAAAAAGGAGAGGGGGTGAGGGAAATAAAGAAAAGTGAAGAATTGAAGATCATTCATCAATAATTTTCCATTGATAGCCTGCCATTAATTATATTTCCCTTGATTTACAGTGCAAGGCTGAGTTAATCATTACAAACGCATTAAGCAGTGACAGCTAACAATATGTTGATGATAGAGTTTATTAATAACTTGTCAGCAGTTATCATAGACATTTAGTTCTAATGGAAAGTTTGTGGGCTTCTTATTATCCTTTCTGTAGTTGTTTCTCAAAGGAGATTGCTTTGCATTTGCAGATGCTGTGATTCCCATCACTTGCTTCATACTGGTGTGTTTGTTTGCACTTCAACACTATGGCACACATCGAGTGGGATTTCTTTTTGCTCCAGTGGTGCTTGCATGGCTACTATGCATTAGCACGCTTGGTTTATATAATATATTTAAATGGAATCA
Source organism: Dicorynia guianensis (assembly GCA_037013595.1). Taxonomy (NCBI): domain Eukaryota; kingdom Viridiplantae; phylum Streptophyta; class Magnoliopsida; order Fabales; family Fabaceae; genus Dicorynia; species Dicorynia guianensis. The sequence goes on along the minus strand of JASUAB010000002.1, from coordinate 11,729,423 downwards.
GCACATTTATAAAGCTCTCTCGCCATATTATATGTTCAAGTTCCTGAAGAAGACAAGGATAAGTGGATGGATGTCTTTGGGTGGAATTCTATTGTGCATAACAGGTAAATGTCTTTGTGTTGTATAATTACATTTTATGATGTTAGTTTAATGCTTTAATTTTATGTGTATCATATGCATGTGTAGTAGACTAGATCCTAACAAAAATGTTAGATTCAGAGCACAGCTTATGAGCATACTCAGAACCAAAATTTTGATTCAGTGAGGATGTAGGATAAATTGTGTATACACATATCATGATTTCAGTTTCGAAACAAGGTGTGAAGCTTCGAATGCTTTATTCCTCACCTTCTAATCAAACAATTTTGAGGTGGGTGGGCGTGTGCTGTTTTTGTGCGCGCGTGTTGGGGAGAGGGGTAAAATTTGTTCAATATAATCTCAACGGAAACTAATGTAACACTTGACACAAGTGACTAATGTCCTGGGATTGCATTAGTAGAAACCAATGAACTCATTTCTCATTCATTCCACCTATCTGCTTGAAGGATTAAGGTTATCAAAGATAAGCTCTTGTTTATAATCTTATATAACATACTACTCTTTCATATTGTTCATGTAGTTTTAACCTATAGAAGAAACACCCTGTCTTACTTTTTAAGTAAGTGACATTTGAATGTAATTTGGTGGTAAGCATTCTAATACATCTAATGTGGTACATCTAAAAGTAAATTTTATTGGTCTTAGCTCAATAAAATAGAAATTCACAATCTAGCACACATACAGCCACTAACATATAAAACAAGTTTAAAATGAAGAATTCCTTCTGAATTGCTTTTTTATAGTTTAGCGCCCCTCAAACCTTTGATGGTGCTATGGTGTTGTTTACATAAGAGGTTTAATCTAAATGAACTTCATAATGGTTAAGAGATGCCCTCAATAGATTTGAAATTCACATGGATCATGAAAAGCAGGGTTTCGATGGGAAGGATATTTTCCATTGCACAATCTACAATCATCAAGTATTTGGTAGCTATTTTTGAGAACAATGTTGAAGTTTTCAAATTGATTGGTGATCTCACCTAGTTGTGAAACAGTCTTCTGATATTGTCTATGAGGAAACACAATCTAAATATTGTGATCTCAAAAGAAAGCATACAATAATATGAACAAGGATGTTTGTATTTTAAATTTTATAATTTTTTTCCATTCTTATTTTAAGCTGTAATTACTTATCAGTTCAAAGTATAGTTGAACCCTGGTGTTACACTTATGAAGAACCAGTGGAAGCCACTAATGTGACATATTGGCTATACTTGCAGCTGCTATTGTGTGTCAAAGTAAAAGTAGTTAGCTGAGGAAGTTACTTATTTTATTCATGTGTTGCTAGGCCCAAAACTAATTATGACAATGTATCTTGTACCAGAAATGTCATTATTGCTAGATCTGAGATTTTGAAGAACTCTTTGGATTGGCTATAATTCCTTAATTTCAGAGTTGACTCAGTCGGATTTTATCTACATATATCAAATATCATACCATCCCTTCTTCAGTTTCTTGTTCAGACTTTTTTGATCCAACTCAAAGTAATGTTAATATATCTGTGTTGCGTAACTTAATTGTGTTCAATTCCTTTGTTAGAAAATTTTCAGTGTTATTTCAAATTTCAATCAAGTGTATACTGAAAGACATCTGATGCATTGAACTTGTGAGCAGGTTCAGAAGCCATGTTTGCTGATCTTGGCCACTTTTCATATGCAGCCATCCAGGTTGTTTTCTTTTGGAATCTTAGTTGCAGATGCTTTCTTATAGACCTGGGAAAGGTCAAATTTCATTCAAAGGGCAGTTTTTAACAAATTATTATGTACAGATGGCATTCACTTTTCTGGTATATCCTGCACTTATATTGGCATATATGGGTCAAGCTGCTTACTTGTCACACCATCACAATACCAATCATAGGATTAGTTTCTATGTCTCAGTTCCAGGTATTCCATGTCCATGCTCACTTGAGAAATGAAATGTTTTTGTGAAATGAAGAAAAGTGAAGCATTAAATCAGGCCTTTCATTTATGAAATTTTAAAGAAAAAAGAGTCTAGTATAGAAGTCAATGTATTTATCTCAAAGAAAGAAAAAGATAATGAATAAAGGTTTTGGGTGCAGAAATTGTGAGGTGGCCAGTGCTTATCTTAGCCATTCTAGCTTCTGTAGTGGGAAGTCAAGCCATCATCAGCGGCACATTTTCCATTATAAACCAGAGCCAATCACTAGGTTGTTTCCCAAGAGTCAAGGTTCTTCATACATCAGACAAGATACATGGTCAGATATACATCCCTGAAATCAATTGGATACTCATGATCCTCTGTATTGCTGTGACCATTGGATTTAGGGACACAAAACATATGGGAAATGCATCTGGTAAGTTACATGGTCATGTATGATTACCTGGCTCACGGCTTTTGCTTTAATATTGAGCAATTTTTCTGCACTATTGAGTAAGTTCATACTAGTTCAAACTTCTAATTAACCTGAATGGTTCACTGAAGTTTTAAATCAATATTGCTGTGAGAGTGTTTATTTGGACTCTGGTTCCCATGGGACAAGCCTATCAAGTATCAACCATATTTTCCTGACTGTTATAATTAATTTCATATGTATATTAGCCTCATGTGGAAGAGTTGGAAATGCTTTAAACAATAACTTAGAGATAAGAGGAGTATTAGTGTTATTAGGAATGATATATAATCAATCTTTATTTGCAGGTTTAGCAGTGATGACTGTGATGCTGGTGACAACATGCCTGACTTCCTTGGTTATTATACTTTGTTGGCATAAGCCCCCTATCATAGCTCTTTGTTTCCTACTGTTTTTTGGCTCTGTTGAACTGCTGTATTTCTCAGCTTCACTGACAAAGTTCCGGGAGGGTGCCTGGCTCCCTATCCTCCTTGCTCTCTTCCTTATGACGATAATGTTTGTTTGGCACTATGCAACCATCAAGAAATATGAATATGACCTCCACAACAAGGTGTCACTAGAATGGCTGCTTGCCTTGGGTCCTAGCTTGGGAATAGCACGAGTGCCCGGAATAGGCCTGGTATTCACTGATCTCACCTCTGGCATTCCAGCCAACTTCTCCCGTTTTGTCACCAACCTTCCTGCATTCCACCGCATCCTTGTTTTTGTATGTGTAAAATCAGTGCCAGTTCCCCATGTCCGTGTTGCTGAGAGGTACATGGTGGGCCGTGTAGGACCTGCTGCCCATCGGTCCTACAGGTGCATTGTCAGGTATGGATACCGAGATGTTCATCAAGATGTTGATTCCTTTGAATCGGAACTAGTAGAAAAGCTTGCTGATTTCCTCCGGTATGACTGGTACTGCACAAAAGGGACTAGCATGAGCATTGAGGATGATGCTTCACACTCTAATGAGTCATCAAGTCACAGATTAACAGTGATTGGAACAGTTGGATTTTCCCGCCAGCCACCTTATGAGATCGAGGAGAGTGTGCACCCAGCTAGTGTATCTGTTGGGTTCCCAACTGTGCAAAGTGTGACAGATGTTGTCGAGATGGAACCTATGGGTGTGGCTGAGAGAAAAGTGAGATTTGCAATTGATTACGAGACTGAAAATGACACAAGGTCAGAGGTGGGTGTGCCATTGCAGGAAGAGCTGGAAGATCTTTATGCTGCTCAACAAGCTGGGACAGCATTCATTCTTGGGCATTCTCATGTAAGAGCAAAGCAAGGCTCATCTCTTTTTAAGAGATTGGCCCTTAATTATGGATACAATTTCCTGAGGAGGAATTGCAGGGGCCCAGATGTGGCGCTTAAGGTTCCACCAGCTTCACTTTTGGAGGTTGGCATGGTTTATGTTTTGTAGATCACAAATGTAATTAGGGCTGTTTTTGTTTTCTCGTTTTTCCATATAGATTAAGATATATGACCAATGGAGGCTACAAAGACTCTGCATTATGCAGCTTGAGGATGTTTTTGTAAATGGAATGGACTTTTCCCTTAAAGCTAATGTGATTTGAGTGTTGGGCATGATTTTTGTGACTGGCACTGATATTTGTATAAATTAAAGTAGTATAAATAGTATGTAATATCTCATATTTTCTCTTCACATTCTTTTCATTCTAAAAAATTACTCTCTCTATGTACTCTCCACTCAAGTATAGCTAGATTTATCCTTCTGTGACAGGATCTTAGGAGCGCTTTTACTTGGTTTAATGTTTCTTTCTGCGTAACCAAGCTATGGCACAGTGTCACGCTTTCACGGATCAGAAAATTGATTCCTACGTTCTGATTTTCATTTAATGTTAATTTAACTTAAAATTTAATAAATTTAATGATATAAGATTATTTGAGAATAGATTACTGTTTATAGATACTTAAATGCAGAATCATTTGTCCCTTAATTTTCCTTGTCCTTGATTTTTTAGAAATGATATTTATACATGTAATTTACTTAATTTTTATAATAGTTATTGTGAGTCATTAATTTTAATAGATTTTATAATTTAATTGATAAGATTTAATAAATTTAATAATTTAAATTTTATATTGTAAAAATTAAATAATAATAAAATTAAAAAAATAATGACTCTTGATTTTTTCTTATATTTGCTAAAATGTAACAAATATTTATTACGCCCCTAAAATTTGAAACTTTCTAAATAAGTCTTATTCACTTTCAATACGTACATAAAGTGGGTCATTGTTGGATTATCTTGATTGTGAAATATGGTGTTGGTGCATAAATATAAGAAAAAGTTTTACTTTTTAAATTAGTTTTTAAAGTAAAAAAAGTTCAAATTACACTTAACATTAATATCAGAAATTTAGGTGAAAACAACCAAATTCCATTCAACAGTCATGTGCGTTGATTTTTCATCTTATTATTTTCTATTTTCATTGAAACGGGGCACAACAATTAATATTAATATTCACAAGCCATAGAATGTCATGGAGAAGTGCCTACTTGTGATTTTCCAATGATTCCAGAAAGATATTTAAGACTCACAATTAGGATTGACTCAACTGCAAAGGAAGAGAACCTCTCATCTCTTTAGAGATTCCCAATGTGCCACATAGTCTAACACTGACCGCCAGGTTTGGGGAGTGGCGGAAGGGCTACAAGCACATTGTGAATCTCACGTGGCTGCTAATTAGTGGCTCAAACGCACAGTCCTACGCAAACATAAAAGGAGCAAACTTCTCAATAGGGAGATTCAAGTGCCAAGAGAAGCTAAAATGGGACTCGGAACTCTTCCATTGACCCCTCCTTATGGCAGTCTCCCTTCAAGTTCAGGACTATCGCAGAATTGCTCCAGCCACAGGCTCAACAAAAGCTTCAAATTCTCAGTTTCAGCCAAAGTAGAGAAGGAAGAATCAAACAAAAGCAAGAAATCTTTGTTTACTACCGTAACCGATGCTCTTGATTTTGCTCAAGTGAGATCCGCAGAAGATGCCCAGCTTCTTGAAGATGCCAGAGAAGTCACTAGGTCTGGGGAAAGGATGAGCAGGGAACAGGTATATTACACTCTTTCAAAAATCGTCTTCTTTACGTATTATTTTGTAAATTTGTGCACTTTCTTTAATCATGCTAAATGGGATATGGGAATTTCTTGTTTTCACTCAGTATGGAGCTCTCAGAAGGAAAATTGGTGGGACATACAAGGATTTCTTCAAATCTTATGTTGAAGGTACTCTAATATGCTTCTATAAGATATATTTTTCTCTTCCAAACAAATAAGGAAATGGAGTCTGGTTTTTGTCTCCATTGCCATAGCCTATATCCTGCATTTTCTTCTTTTTCTGATGATATGCTCCCTTTACAAATACATTGGGAAATCTTTACCTTCAAATTTATGTTATATTTTTTTCATTGAGCAGTGGACGGGGCATATGTTGAGGAGGGGTGGGTTGACAAAACGTGCAAGGTATGCAAAAAGGACACCAAGGGAGAGGAAAGGCAAGTGGACAAGTTTGGAAGATATGTGCATGTAGCATGTCTAGAGAAGTCCAACTCACGGAACTTCTTCACCAGACTGTTCTCAAGATGAAGGCCATTTTCTTTCATGATATAGCTTTGTAGGGGAGGCTTCTTACTTTCCATAATATACAAGAATTTTCACTAGGTGTTTCCATCAGCAAGTTAGAAACCCAGCTTTTGTATTGTTTATACAAGAGAATGAATAATCTTCTTTTCTCTTCTTTGGCCGAAGGAAACTTCATAGCAATCTTGACCCACCTGAAAGTCGTAACTTGTTAGCAAATATACATTGGGAGATTTTGCTAATGGTAATTGCATCAAATATCACATATTGATCAATGTCAAACTAGTCTAGATTGTAGACGCTTGGGTTTTGCCACACTCTTGCGCCGCGATAATGCAACATAGGCTTCACATATTCAATACCCATAAATGAAAACTGGAACATTCCTCACTCTAATGAAGTCCCCATTTTATTGCAACAAGAGATAAATGCTAGTGAAATGTCTCTAGATCTTCATTGTAGGAAAATGAGGGAATAGGCTCAGAGGGAAGCACAAATGCATCGCCAATAGAATATGAAGAACGTTTAAAGAATAAAGTCAATAATTTAAAGAATTGGAATTTATGCATCACCAATAAAATATGGGAAAAGTAATTTATGGGACTATACTAATTGTTTATAAAATTAATGTGAATTGTTAGATTAGTCTGTAAATTTTGTAATTTAAATTTATTTGAATAAAAATTTAAAAATTTTTGTTAATCAAAATAGCATAACTTAAAATATGGACTCAACAAGTTACATGGCATTTTTTTCGCTAAAAAATATTTTCAAATGTCATCTTACATGATATTATATCAGTCATTTAGAGGTGTTTCGCAGAAACAAACTTGAATAATAGTTGATCCAATTCACGGCCCCATTAGCCCAGTAAACGAGTTCAGCCGAAACCACTGGCCCATTTTTATTGCGAAAAAAAAAAGGACCTTCAGTCCTAGGCTGGGCCTAATGGCGGGAATGAACCAGCCAGCGAGATTTGGCGGGAAAACGACTTACAATGCTTCATTTTGAGGGAACAGTCGAGCGCTGTGATCTCTGAAGCCTCCGCAGAAACAACAGCGTGAGTGAAAGCGAGCCGGTGAAGATTCAGAACTCATAAATGGTGGGTCTGAAGTACGATTTTCTGGTGAACCCTCTCGGCGCCGTTAGATTAACGTTCGAGAAGGCGATAACGTCGGGTTCCGATCCGTCCTCTTTCGACGGCAAGGACTGGGGTGCCATCGATCTCTTCCGCAACTTCCTATTTGATCGAGAAGGCCTTTCTCAGGTTCAATCCACCTTATTCTTCCAGAATCACATTTTTACACGCACATCTTTTACATATTTCTTTGTTTTTGGGGACCTGATAGTGTTCTCTATCCATTTGTCGGCTAGAATTAGATATTTCACTTTGATCATATGGGGCTACTAACATCCGGGTTTCCTAGGTTCTGGTCATTTTCTGGATTGAGTTCGTACAAACTGGATAAATCGAAATTGGGCTAGCTATCACTCCCAAGATTGATCTGTTACTTGTAAATCTGATTTTTTTTATTGTTGTTTTTTTTTTTAATTTTAATTTTTAGAGGAGATGACTTTTCGTATCTAAATGATAACTATTTTTCTTCCGTTGAAGTACCTGCCCTACTGTAATAATTATAGATAAAATCTTCACTAGGGATTTTACCGTTGAAGGTTCCGTTTCTGACTACTGCCACACTCAGATGGGTACAACCCAATACCCTAGTTCGGTTTCACGGAATGATACAAGATATGCTTGGAAGTGAGTTTTATGTTGGTGCTTATAAGGTAATTCTTCATGTCCTCTGTGCAAATTTCTAGCTTCTAAATCAACTGCCTTAAGTCAATTTTGACAGGAATGCTACTTTGTTATATTATTCTTGAAGGATGGTTCAGTGTGGAGGACCAACAAGTTTATGGATGTTTCTCAATTTCCTATGAGTTCCTCCGCAGATATGCGAATTTGGGAACGCCGACTACTATACTGTGTTCCAGTGAGTTCTGCAGAGTTACCATATTCTTTCAACATTTATGCTTGCTGTGTCTTTTTCTACTTCTGTCATGGAAGCTTCTAAATAATTTAGTGAAGTTGCTCTGCCGGTGTCATACTTTGACGAACTCAATTTCCTACACTCAGTTATAACCATAACTTTTGAAAATATAAGGAACTTTAATTGGTAAAGGAAAAATCAATACTTGCTAAATAATTGAATATGTAAAATAACAAATGTTCTCTCTTTTTAATAGGTTCCGGGACAGAATGCGTGGACTGAAATTTCATCTGAAGCATTTACCAATAGATATATGGATTGGGCATCCCAACAAAAAGAAAAACGGAGGAGAGAAGATGATGAGTCTGCTGATTGCATGGATATGCCTGTATTTCCTAGCCCTAGAATACTGTCTTTGATTAGCTACTTGCTTTTTTGGAATTTCTATTCATGATAGGAAGGGGTTTCTCTGAAATTAATAGAAATGGATGGCCTAATATTCTTATGGTTTTGGTACGAGATGATAGTGAATTTAGGATGTTCTCTTGGCTGTTTCTGTTTAGGGCTTGCAACTACGGTGTGAGCAATTTTTTATTTTTGAAAACACTAGCTACTTGTTTATGTTTATTTATTTTTTATCATACTGGCTCACTAAATTTATTTGCAGGTCTCTGGTGATGAGATTCAGGATTCTTCTAATGCCAAAAGAATGGTATATATAAATTTCATCCAACCCCAGCCTTTTATCACACATTCATTTATATTGCTTGAAAAGCTACATTAGCGGTCTGCTTAATGTTGTTGATTACAAAGTTTGCTAACTATAGCTCTTTCGGTTTGGCTTGCTTTTAAGTAATTCCAAAGCATAACTAAATCTAAAGTCTAAAGCCAAGATTTCTGATCCTATCTAAGTAACAGGCTTTGACGTCTATCGTTTTGGTGCATTCAAGAAAATATATTAGCTTTTAACATAAAGTGATAAATATGTCTATCTAGTAAATATATTTTTGGTAAGACCAAGTACTGTATATGAACTGGTGCAATTTTTTTATCCTGTGGAATAGGATAGATCATTAATTTGAAGGTGGCATTTGTGCAAACAACTTTCACTGTGCATTGATCTTAATGATTTTAGAATTTCTTTCACAGAGAGAAGATGAACACCACACCCTTGTTTCTCAATCTCTGGAAACTTTGCCTGAGGGCAGTGGCTCTATTTTGAGTATGTTGACTGGTCTTGATAGCAATTCACCTCCTTGTCTTGTGAAGGTGAAAATTAATCTCTGTTGTACTTTTAAGTGCTAATGAGATAATTATAATCTGTTGACCTCTTTGATTGTCGTTGTTTTGTTTTAAAATTCTTGAAATTGTAATTACTCTTCTTCCTCATCCCTCCTTTTCATGCCAGGTATATGATTCTCCAGAGTCTGACTTAAAGCTTAATGATGTTTTTGAGTTTATTGGTGTCCTTACATCTGATCCAGAGCTTCAAGTGCACAATGAAGACTATGAATCTTCAAATGAATTTTGTGAAGATCCTTTGTGCCATTTGCCACCTAGCAAGGTATTATTCTAAGCTAAATTAGAGGAATTCTGTATGTTGCTGTCGACTACTTGCTGTTTTTAAGTTAAATTGAATCAAACTAACTTACTGTTAACCACTTGCTGTTATTGTAAGCATAAGCATCAGGAGCACGAATATAAATTTTAGTACTGTTGCTATGGCCACCTTGCACACGAATTTTACATCTTCTGAACAAACTTTCCCACGGTGCAGGTACTCTACACCTTCATTGTTTCATTCACAAAAAACTTACAGCTGAGGACTTCCTTCCGAATAAGCGCATGATAGAGGTAATCTTCATGCATGCCTACGTATAAATTATGTCATCTGAATGAATGACTTGGAATTTGTCTTGTCTATTTTACATCTTGAGTTGGGATCTCTTTTGTTCGTTTTAATCTATAACATTAATTGATAACATTTCACTAAACAACGCCTCTGCCTGATGTCACAGCCAAAGCCCCACTTGGTGAAAAAGATTAGGGAAGCTCTGCTGACACATCTCACAACTGTTCTTGGCAATGATGATATAGCTGCTCATTTCATGTTGTTGCATCTTCTGTCACGTGTATGCAGTTCTTAAAAGCATTTTCTTTTCACACACACTCATATGAATTGTTGTGTTTATTCTTGCTTGTTTCACATATTTCACTTTTCTACTTTTACCTCATATTTAATCATATTTACGTTTAGTATGGGTCCACGTACTTATGAGTCCTTGAATGATGGTTGTTTTTTAACAGGTACATGCTAGGGTAGACACTGTTGCTGTTGGCAAGCTTTCACTAAATCTAACTTGTTTTAGCAAAGAAACAGTGTCTATGTTTGGTAACCAACTAAACCTTCCTGTCAAGAACCTTTTGCCTTTCACACATAGTATAACCCTCACAGTGGAGTACCTGAACACTGCCTCACTTGCACCAAGAAAGGATTATGATACAAACCGGTACTCAATTTATTACGACTTTTCGGAAGTAAAGACTTCTTTATTATATATAAACATATATCTACAACTTTTAGTGTTATGGTCCAGATTGGCAACTGGAGTTCTGCAACTTGCTGAAGGTTCCCACTTAATTGTTGATGAGACCAAATTGGAAGCTGGGACACTCAATTCACTGGGTGTGGAGAATGCAACGTTGTTGAAAAATTTAGTGGAGTTGCAAAAGGTAATTATTTGTTTGTCTGGCTCTCTTATAAACAACTTATGGTGATGTTACTGTTATAAAATGAATCTGTCCTTATAAGAGAGGAATTTCTCTATGCTCTGGACAAATGCTAAAAGCCTTTTCACTACTCAGAGAACCACGACATAGTTAATCTTGCTGATACTTTTTTATACAACTGTTGTTCTCCATGTACAATTGCTTGTTTTTAATTACACATTGGAATTAGAAGTAAACAAGTTAACATATGCTTAGTACTTGTGTCAGGTGGAATATGACTTCAAGTACTATAAAATGGAAATGACAACTGATGTCCAACTGCTAGTTTTATCCGAGGGGAAATCAAATATCTTGCCAGCTGACGTAATTGTCCCTTTCCAACCTTCTGTTGTCAATTCCTCTGAAGCTGTGGTTGCAGAAGCTCTGGAAGCTTGGAGGTGGTATTTGGCTACTGTTAGACTACTGCCACATACGATTGAATCAGAAATGCAGAAGGTATGATTCATGTTGAACACAGTTCTCTTGAACTATGGTTCTATTTGGGACAGAAACTAGTCAACATAGTAGGTCAGTCTTGCTTTAAGCTGGCACAAGTGGCTTTTGAAGTTAGTTTTATATTATGCAGTTCAAATCCTAGCTGTAGACTTGCTCGAATTCATATCATTTGGAGCTACTAATTTGTTTATGGACATCTGAAAAGATACTTCAGTTTCATGGTGAGAACGCATTTAGAGCCGTAATACTGTTGCCCTGTGTTTGTAGGTGGTAGAAAATGATTTAGTTGCAGCAAGACAAGCAGACAGGAGCTTAAGTCCTCAAGATTTAAGCAGGTTACTGAGTATCTATTTTACTTGTATTACTAGCAATATTTTCTTATCTTTACTATATTGAGCAGTTGCGTTTTACCCTCTCAACAGATGGTTAACAATGGGTCGCCTTGTGTCCTTGAGCTTTGGTGAGACCAGCCTGTCACTAGAACATTGGCAAATGGTCAAGGAACTGGAGAGGCTGCGAAGAGAGGTTAAAGTGAAGTATGTATTATCACTTCTCTTGTAAATGTTTTAATCATGGGTCAAGCCATGATATTGAAGTGATGATTTCTGGCAAGGATTCAGATTCAGGGAAAGGGTAACTTCTATATGGGTCCAAGTGGTCTAGCTGTTACATCTGATAATCAGAATTGTCCAGCCAGTGCGCACTCCTTGGCAACATAATATGTGTACTTAAGTTAGGGCAGTGAATTAGAATTAGACAAGCGGTTCGGTTTTCTTTATAGAAATGTTCTGCATTCAGAGAGAGCAATTTAATGTTATTCTGTTTATCAGTCCTTTACGAGGAGTGCTGGAAGCCCTTGGCGGCAAAGCAAAGCAACCAACAGCTTATTTTGCTGTTATCATGTGGTGTTTGCCAATCATCAATGCAGTCTTTTAGGAATTTGAACGTTAGGCAAAAAGGGGAAAAAATATTCTCACAATTACTTTAATATATAATCCTTAAAATTAAATGATGAGATGTATTAATTTGAAAGGATTTAAAAAATTTAATAGTTTAAATATTATATTATAAAAATGAAAAACGAATAAAGTTAAAAGAAGAATATGTCAAAAAAATAAAAAACTTAGCAGTGAAAAGTCCGTAATTTTGAAGATTGCTTTGCTTAAAGTAGAGTTGCATACGGAGTGATTTATGGCATAGGGCAGTAGAGAGGGCGTAGCTGGAGGGAGTGGGGTTGTGAACCTTTGGACCCTAGCACAGTTAGTTTATTTCAAGAGAAAAACAATAAGAAATATAAATACACATCCATTGACCACCAACATGAAATTGAAGGGAGCCGGAAGGTTCTCTGCCTTCGGTAGGAATGTAACCTGGGCTTTCCTCATGAAAAATGAACGAGTCACTGGTTGTACTAGTGTGCATATTTTTTCCTCACCCTTTTTGCTTTTGGGATTGCTTCGTCCTACTCCGGTGTGTTAAGAAGGATCCAATTTAAAAGGCTATCTTCCCAATGTCGAACCCAGTTAGCAAGGAATAAGGTTACTGTATGATTCGTTTTTCAAGATTATTCTACACAAAAGTAACTTCAAAAAAGGAATTGATAACTGAAAACCAAATCTAATCTATCCATGTAAGTGCTAGTTTTTTTAAGAGAAATAATAATGACATTAGCATTAATATTCATTTTATTAAATATATACTCAATATGAAATAGTCATGCCTTTTTTTTTTTGGTAAAGAAAGTAGTCATGCCTTTAAATTACAATCCAATGATGCCCTTTCTATCACGAAACCAAAACAATACCATTGTATATGTCCCAAAAAGATTCGAGCCCAAATTGCTGGGGAGCAGTCCTAATGTTTTAGCCTTTCGGCTGGTAAAGCTATAGTCAAGTAACTGGCCCTCTACTTGGAAAAAGTTGCATGTCCATGTATACTGCTTTTTATGGTCCATCAAGTGCCCTGGTCCAAGCGCAAAAGGAAACAGACAAATCAAAGAAGAAGAAGAAAAGGGTTCAGTTTTCGTAACAAAAAAAATGGTTCAGTTTTTCTAGTTCTCAATGGTCTTGACTCTTGAAGAATCAGACTACTTGGTCTTCTGTTCCTGTTTATATGTTTAGGTAGGTACCTTAATTAATTAATATTCAAAGATGGAATTCAGAAGTGGTTGATGTATTCATAGGCGTGATCAGCGCAGGGAAAGTATACTTGTGTTTGGATACCAAGCAAATAGTCGGTCAACTAGTACTCGCAAATTTCTGCATATGCCTCAAACTTCAGCCCGATTCTTGTTCACCGAGACTTGCTAAGGGTAATGTTAGTTGTACCATTTGTTTTATGTTATAAATTATACATGGTGCTGATTTGACTACATATAAGATTTACAATAGAACAAATTTAAATAGGACCACTTAAATTTTGATGCAGTCATATGTGTAATTAGCATTGCAAGATAAAAAATGTTATTCAGAAAAAATATAACACACGCAAAACGTATGTAAACCAAATAGAGACGGATGCTATGAGTCTTTTTTATTATGTTGGTATAGCATTACTCTTGATTAATTAGTGTTCATCTTGATCTGTCGAAACCGAAGTGGCAGAAGTTGGAACATACTTGCTACTGAAAAGCATCATCAAATTGATATAAATTCGCTCCCAACTTGGTTCTCATACCATGTTGGGGATTAAATATACAAGGCTATATCAATATATTCACTGCCTTTTACTTCAAACAACTAAAGGCAATGGCCAATGGGATATCTTTAAAATGAAACTAAAACAACTGTATCTAAAGGCCTAGCGGGTGCCATATAGCCACCACAGCATTAGAAGCCATATTGGCATGAACTCCTCCTAATCTACCCCCTCTCTTTCTTTCTACCCTCACACTCTCCAACTCTTAAGAAACAAACGTTGCCATATAGTACGTATACAAATTTCAAATCAAACTGGGATCTGAAGTTTCTAAAACTGTCCCCCCCCAAAGGTCTGTCCAAATTGCCAATTAGCAGGCACAACATCGTAGCTAGTGATAGTCCTTCCATCACTGGCAGTGACCTGAAATGAGAGGCTCTGGCCATTAAGGTATGAGTTGCTCTGCCAGTTCTGGCCCCAGTTCCTTGACATGGGTTGCCATCCAGTATTAGACCCCTTGATTGACACAGCATGCACATCTCCAGCTCCACCAACATTTGTGATGAGAACCAAGTTAAAGTATGAATGGCCATTGATAGTGAATCTGATCCCTCCTTTCTTGACACAGGGGACTCTGTTTTTTTTTTTAAAACCAAAACAAGCATGTTAGCTCATTGTTCTAATCAATACTGAGTTGAAAACTTAAATTACATAACAAATAATGCACTTGTGGAATAACTTTCTGGGTTTTACCTTCTGAAGGAAACTGGGACAATTCCGGCTTTGTATTGTGCAATCTGTAAGAAAGCAGGCTCAGCCAGATCGAAGTGCTGCAGGGGAGGGTTGCACCAGCCACCATTGTCATTAGACAATGCGTAGTTAGGTGGGCAGAAGTTTGTGGCAGTGACGATGATGGAACCAGGGAGGCACCATTTGGGGTCACTGTCACACCGCATCTCGTAACAAGACCCGCAGCTGAGGCCACTGTTGAATAGAGCAGTGCTGAGTGCTGCAGTGTTAGTGCCATAACCTTGGCTGTACAAATTGCCATATCCACAAGCTCCGCCTGTAAGAATAGCAATTTCATGAGAAACCCAGTGCCAAAAAGACTAAATTTTTTAACTCTTAATGGGAGAGAGAGTGAACATAAAGGTCTAATAGAATCACTTTTTCACTTCAGAACTAAAAGAAATCATAATGGATTCGTAAGGTGCCACTAAATGAGAAGACATTTTTGCCCTGGATACTCATTATGCCTTAATGAGAAGACATTTGTTGAAAACTTACCCATTGTGCCAGATGCGTCTCCTCCACCATAAAATGTGGCATGACCACTTTGCCAACCTCCATCATCACTGTAAGTGCCTTGAAGGCAAAGGTTAAGAAGAAAGAAAAGAAGAGAGATAGCAGAGAATGCTGAAATGGCCATTGTGTTCAAAAGTGTTTAGAGAGGCTGCAGGAAACAGGTGAGTGCTTTAACTGCTTAGTGCTTACCACTTAGCCGGGGTTGGTTTGCTTATATAGGAAATTGACCACGGCTTGAGGGGCATTGAAGACTGAGAAGTGAGATCGTGTGCTTGAAAGAGACAAGTTAACAGATTTCAGGTCTAAGAAGAGAGCCAAAACCACAAAAACATCTTCATATTTTTAAGGTCATGTAGCAAGGATCACGGTGCACATGCAAATGTTTCGGTTAGACTACCAACTGCATAATCTACGACCCCACTTGGCACATGCATTTCTCAACTGTTTTCCTATATTGTCTAATTTCTATGGCTTATTTCTAGATGTCTTTATGTGAAGAAATGGGGCATTTTCTGCTTAAAAATTTCCTGAAATCACGGTATCAGTCTACAGCAGATAAGGCCACTAATTATGGGTTTCATACTAATAGTCAAGTACTAATCTTTAGATATGTCCAACTTTGTGGGCTGCGGAGGGCTATCTTGGCTGCACCAAACTGAGTAGACTTAATGACACTCGTTCAAGGGTACTTGCCCACTTTCACTTTTCATCTTTCTCTACCTACTTTGCATTCAATTGAACCATTCAAGCATTTCAATGTGTAAATGTTAGTTGCTATATCCCTCCAAAAACATGAACTCCTCTGTGCAGAGCTTGCGTTGTTTCTGCCTTTTGCTTCTGATGGTTCTGTCTTATTATGTACTACGAATGAATGAACAGGACAAAATGGCATCAAGAATCCTACTGTGAAAAAATTTAATAATGCACAGAGGATCTGAGTGGTAGCCGACACCGACATGAACCATGGCAATTTTCTGAAACCAAGAGCTCTTAAGTATTTTGATTCCACGTGTGTCACCGCCCAAGTTCAGAGCATATGACATGTAAAATTGACAAATAAAATAATACCCAGAACGCAAAACACAACTAAAAACTCTTCTCCTTTTTGCTTGCTGAACTTTCTCATAACCTTCACTTAGCCTAAATTAGTCACTTCAAATGACTCATACCCGAGATAGAATCCTGCATTTTTGTTGTCGGCTACTAAAGAAAAACCATTCCAATAAGCAAAATTATATAGGTTAAAATGGCAGACACTGATGGAATTGCCTCTGCAATCAAAATGAATCATTTCAATAGAGATTCCGAACATGTCAAGTGTGCACGTGGTTGCTGTTAATGCAAGGACTGTTCAAGTTAAAACGAAGTGCGTATGAATTAATAGCGGCATGAAGATGATGAATATTGTAATAGTTTTTTGGTGTAAGAAACTTGCATGCTTCCAGCCATTACTTAATGTTAATCTCTTGTCTGCATCTTGTGATTAGTGAGCAGAAAACCTTTCGAAGGTCTTTGTAGAAAAAGTGGTGGCGGAGATCTGATATTGGCCCTACCATGTTTGCAGCACATGCAAGTCCCGTTCTTCGCGGTCCATCCATTCAAACGTCTTTATCAGAAAAATTTTGGGGGTGTTTCTGTGGTCAGTCCAGACAGAAAAATAAGAAGCAAATACAAGAAATTAGGACAAATGTCGTTATATAGACAACAAACCAAAACCTAGTGGCTATCGACATCTTTAATAGGACAAAGATGGATAGTGGGTATGATATTTTGATGTAAAAAAGCTAAACTTAAATTAGATCAAAAAGTTAATAAATTTAATAATTTTAATTTTTTAAATAAATTTTTATAAAATTTAATTTGTAAAAATAGAAAAATGGATTATGATTATGATGAGTTACGAAGTATCTTCATTGCTTGCTTAGAAACGGATATTACTTGACTGTACACTCCTATAGAAAAGGTCCACAAAATAACATTCTTACAGATTTTTTGTTTTAAATATCTTAGATAGATAGTGAAATTAACATTGGGGGTGATGACTTTACATTTTGGCCTAATGGCTGATGACACTGTTCAACCCATGAACGTAAATGTGAGAGAAATGAATCATCTGAGTGTGATGGCAATGAATTACTTTTGTTATATGCTTGACTATGCATTGTTGTGGAAATTTAGTTACACATAATCCTTTTCGTCTATCTTTTATACTTTTGTCCATTCAAATTTCGTCAATAAAGGCCGCGGCTATTTTTGGGCAAAATATTCAATCAAGATTTTATGTAAGAAATTTATAATAGTCAAATAAAGATGAAACCCATTCTTACGTAAGGAAGAGTTTCTCGTCAACAAATTCTGATAATTTATGCTCCTCCTATAATTAAGTCATACTCTTTACTCCAATTTATCACAAGTCTTAAAGCAATTGTGAATAGAAGGAGCATTCAGTGCTTAGGCCTTAAAATGATTCTTGTAGACATAGTTATTCTTTACTAGTCATGTTTGCATGATTAGAGGTATTCATTTATCTAAGTGATAATGTTGGAGAGCTTTTGATAAATTATTTTATAGAGTGCAATTATAAGTATTAAATTTGCTCATTTAAAATATTTATATATTATATGAAACTGTTTAAGATATCAAATCATTTGGTTCCCTGCTCATAATTTCATATGAAGACGGGCATAAACGTCCCTTTTTAAATCACCTTGTAAGGACATGCATGGTTATACCTGCAAATCTGTCTTCTTATGAATGGAGTAATATAGTAATATAAATTTGGATTAATCAAGCAGCTCAGTTATAAATATAATATTAAGCAAACAATAATTTGTTCATTTCCTGTAGGATGTTTTATCTTTTGCCTTTTTCACTTTCACACCAAAAATTCCAAAAGGAACGACAAGGATAATGAGCCAAGGTGATTTCGGTGCCAATAAGTCAAAAATTATGGCTTCACCACAAACTAGAAGCGGACATCAACATGGAATATCAAAATGTTCGGTCATTTTCCAGTTTAGATTTGGAAATTGCATGCCCAAAAGGCAGAAAGACCAAAAAAGGGAAAACAATAAAGTTCATTGCCTGCGGATTTATGGCCTTGCAACATTACGCCTTTTCATGAAATCGATTTTATGAAAGAGGGAATATAGTCATAATGATAACAATGAAAATTTTATGGTGAGTAGAATTTCTGTCCAAGTGCTTGAAAATTCAAAAGGAAATTAAATTCAAAGAATCTCTTGCTCTAGGACTGGTTCAACAGTACTTGATGTGAGATCCATGGAGAGAAAGGCATGTGGATTTTATCCAAATGTTGTGATGCTTGTTTAGGGACCATTTGAAAGTGCCCTCCACAAGGTTTGTTCAATAGTCCCACTTGGGCAATGGTCACTTTCTAGTGGTTGTTAAGGGCAATGGTCATATGGAGCAGACAAACAGCCCTCGGAGAGGGTACTTTCACATTCTTGTACTGTGCTATTCAAACTAGACACATGTTAACATGTTCCAAATCCTCCCATGTGCATTTTGATGGGGTGCCGGGGACTGTAGGCCCTCTTTAGCGGTCGTAAGGTGACAAAGTTACAATTTTGGTGCCCACGTATGACTGTTGATGTGCCATGTCGCTTTGGGCTAACTAGAAAGTCCCCTTATTACGTTTAGATATCTGAAGTGCTTAGTTAACTGCTCTTGATCATATTAGTCGTTTGAGAGCTGCGTTTGGTGGAGCTTGGAACAAGTTGAAACTAGTTTTGGAATGAAACTAACAAATTGCTAATTTGGTAAATTTTCCTAGCAGTCAAGGAATAGTCAGGAAAATTTTGTTGTGAAATCCTCTCAATAGAAGATAATCATTAAATCAGTTGATTTTTAAATTTTGGTATGTAAAGCTTAACAAATCTAAGTTTAAATTTAAATTATATAAAAGAAGAAACTAATAATAATAATGCCAAAAGTGACAACGAGGCAAACTTCCCTCTGTTGGCTCTCATGAATTTTTAAGAGCAAGCAGTGAGACAATCAAACTCAGGGCATTAACGTTGACACCACCATTCGATCATTTGTCTCTCAAGACTCACAATTCTGGGCCATTTCACAATGGGACATCATGCATTCTCGTCATTTTCAATCTGAGCAGTGCTATAGGCATTTTTTTTATAAAAAAATTATAATGAAAGAAGGTTCTTTTCATTTCAAAGTCAAGATAAATCATAAATTTTAACAAAAATTTATAATAAATTTATAAATTGCGTACCAAAAAAAAAATTTCTAAAATCAAAACAAAAAATTTTGAAAATTAAACTCAAATCATACAATTGTTATGAACAAAAAATCAACTAAGTAAACCAACTCTTGTTAACTATATGCACCTTTTTTAAACTACACAAAATTTATATGAATTTCTTTCTCACTATTGATACTCAATTAAACAAATCTTAGTATAAAGCCATAATATTGACACACAAGACTTGTCGTTGTGTATTCAAACAAATTTCGTTTAATCCTGGCGTGCAAGTTTTGCCTACATAATTTCCACACAAATAATTGTTTTCAAAATGTAAGAATATATTTTATAAAATACAAATAAATAACTATTAATAAAAATAAAAATAAAGCATTTCATATTTATAAATTATTATTTACTTATTTATGCTTAATGACATTCAACATCTTTATCGTTTTATCAACATAATTTCATCTCATCTCATTTAATAAAATACAGAGTACCCTTTAGAGTAATCCATACAGGATACAGTAGCGGTGAATGACTGCGAATTGCAGTCTGGCAGAGGGGCTTCCACTCCTTCCTTTTCATCTTTTCTATCATATCATAGGTATATGTCATCCTTTTTTCTTCTGCCTTTAGATATATAAATCATGACTCTTTGCTACAATCTTACTAATATAATGAAAAGATGCTACTCATACAAACTCATAGTCGCAGCTGGCAACAACTTAATCTGGATTAAGTGGCTCGGCTTAACTTCTTTCAGTTCTTAGAATAGCCTTGATTACCAGCTGTGTACAATTATAATTGTGATTGTTGAGTAGTAGCACTACTCCATTAATGTTAGAAATTGCCAGCCCCGTTTAATATCATGATGAAAAAAGGAAAACGACAAAATGACAGAAGAGAAGGAAAAGGATGGGGCCATAATAAAGACAGGAAGTCCCTGCCAACCATGTTCCACTCAACACAGAAAAGACCAGCTTGTCAGATATCAGATGAACTTTGTGGCGCTCATTTAAACGGTCATAGCCATACATGAATTTGTTCAAATAGCCAGAATGCAGAATGTAAAAATATCATGTCTACTATTTATATGGACAACAATAAAACATGATGGTCCATCCATGGCAAACCAGGCCCATGTGTTTGAACTGTTGCAGCTGAAGTTAATGACAGGGGGGTTCTTTGTGCAATCAGGGTAGAAATTGAAAACTGAAATATACACCTGATTGCACGCTCTAAGTGCAAACACAGGCGCGCGCACACTGAGACATTACTTGTTGAATAAAAGGAGCAATTAAGTACATGTTTCCACAGTTATTGAGTGGAAAAAAGTTCGGGAGAGTAAAGGAGGAGCATAATTTATAAATTGTAAACAACCTCTGCCGCATTTTAAGCTTCATACATGAATTTCCCAAAAAAAAAAAAAGTTCAGGGACCTGAACATGCCACCGAAAAAAACAAATGTTAATCAAAGAAAGAATTTAAATAGATGGAGAAAAAAAAAAATTCAATACCTTTAGGTCTCACTCAAGTCAGTCTATGAACAATTCAATAAACAAGGTGGATACATGTCGGTCAGTCAAATTTGCTTCAGAAGGCACTGCTGATATCATTAGCAGAGATGAGGCGACCATCAGGCATTAGAAGATGAGTACCTCTGCTGCTGATCTCAAGCCCCTGAAATTGGCCTATAGAATCCTGTGCCAACATTTCCGACAAGTCATGTGGGTTGCCTGTACCAAGCAGAGGCTGATGGGGTGTTGACACATGAGATGAGAGTGAATGCAATTGCTGCATTTGTATGGTATGAGGTTCAGTGGGCCAATGTTGTGGCTGGTGAGAGAAGAAGGAATCTTGAGAAAATGAAATTCGATGCATTCCCAAACTGTAGGAAGTGGTAGCATTCCCGGTCTCTCCAGTAGCAACTTTGAGCGTATCGACTTCTTTCTTCAATGCTTCATTTAGAGCTGCAAGAGGTAATCAGGAGGGGATGGGGAGGGGGAAGGAAAGAAATTATGCAAGTGAGTTATAACTTGTAAAGAAGCAGGCAATAACAATATATTAACTGAACACAACTGACATTGATTCTAGGATCATAGGCAGATCTGAACTTCTTTTTTTTTTTTTTTCCTTTTTTTAATACTTTTTTCCAGAAGCACATAGATTCTAGCTCTTCCAAAATAGCATTTAACAAGAATTGAAAGTTTGAATATAATTTCAATAACTTATCAGGGAAACAAAATCATTCCACTCGTACTATCGCCAAACAAATCAGCAAAAATTATGTGTGTTCATATTCTGATGCCAAAGATAGAACTTGCAGAGCAAATTTGGTACATTAAGAAAATACAATGCAAAACTCAAAAGTACAGGTTTGACAAAGTCAACAACAATACTAAGTATGGGTGAAACGTACCATCACACAACTTAGCTTGTTGCTCCATAGCTTTTAACCGGAGCTTAAGCTCTGTATTTTCAGAAGTTAGATCTGTTGTGTCTCTCTGTAAAAGGAATATGCAAGAAAAAAACAGTCCCAAGTAGCATTACCAAAAAATTAGACAACTTGTAAACAAATGAGTTCTAAGAAAATAAGAACACTAGCAATAAAAAGAAGAATTAATCAAACCAACAATCAAAGGGAAAACCACTATTGACTGAGAAGACTACTCCTTAACAACAGCCTAACTACAATTTACAGAAAGGCAAGAAAGCATATCCAGCCCATCAAAAGTAACAAGCAGAGAAATTCTTGACATTTGAAGTGTTAATGTTCAAATTTTAAATGTTATTACAATAACAACTATGCTAGTCAGAAATCAGATACATCAATTCTCTCTTTCTATCTCTGAAGCAGGACTCTGACTTCTACATACATATTGACTGATACGAAATTTATAGCAGTATAAACACCTTTTGTGCAAATATGTAAGTCAGTATTTGGTACTTAATCAGCACTCACATTTTAAAACCACATAAGAACACAATTAAGTGGTGAACATGAGAGTGACTTAGATAAATACTACTATTACTAGAAACAATTATGTTAGGTGCAATGAAGCTTAAATAGATTTGTTCAGTGTAATAATTGTATTTACAAGACAAGACAGATTGAAGTTTCCAAAAGAACCTGGAAAAGACTTAATTGAGCTGACAGGGTAGTGGCTTCTGTTTGAAGGGTTTGAATTTTTCTCTCAAGCTCCAATACATATCGAGTTTTCCTCTCTTTTGAACGGGCAGCAGATTGGCGATTTGCCAGAATCCTGTATCAAATGCACATTTTGAAGAAACTCCATGAGTAAAAACATGAATCACTGTAGCATGGAAATAATAAAAAAATTTAAACCCTACTAAAGAATTATGAGCATAGTAGCCACAGCAAAAGTTTATACACACACACACAAGAGATTAGGCAATTCTCTTGATGAATGATTTTTACACTATATTTAATTCAAAAATGAAAATATATTTATTTAGGATTAGCTAATATGAGCTAACTTTGGACAAACAAGACAAGGGTTGATAACTTGTCTATGGATTTATGATTCATGATAACAATTCAAAAGCTCAACTCAACTACTGCTAATTTATCTTGGAAAATATAATGCATAAGATCACTAAACTTGGACCACAGAAAATAGGAACTGTTCGACTAAATTTCCTATAATACAGAGATATGAATACACTTTCCAATTATATTAAAGAAAGTAACAGCAGAGCATGACTAACTAGCAACCAAAGTAGCAGATGCAAGTCTCGTGTTAAAAACACAATAAATTGAGATTTCCAATGCTAGCACGCAAAGATTCAATGATCCCCTTCCATTAAATTGTTCACCAAGTTCAGTTCGTAGAACTTGATAGCTACTTTTATGATGAACGAATATTTGTAGTTGAAAACATCTAAACTCGAAAATTATCAGTTAGAAACTATGTGAAGGGTACGCCAAATTACTCCATAAAAGGATGGTATTGGGACCAGACCAATGGTTCAGCCAGCGTAGTCCAGGAAACATGTCAAACCAAATTCCTTTTACTTTAAAGCAGAGAATGAATATTCAGCCAGTTATCTAAAGGTCGAATTTTTTTTTAAATTTCAAATACCAGAAAAGGCTTAAGCAAATCAAGGAGACGACCTTGCTTAACATAGAGAGCCAGACCTCTTTGCTCGCTTGGGGTCAATGGTCCACAATTCAGCAAGCTTCTCGGGACCCATAGCCTTCTTAGGCTCAATGGCCTCCAAATCGGAAGACCCATCAATGGCATTGCTCATCCGATAACTGGGTCTCGTGGTGTTCTCGCCCTCGCCACAACTCTCCACCTGCCCACCATTGCTGCTACTCTCCCCAGTTCCGGGCTCGGGAGCAGAGGGTCCGGGCTCGAGTTTGAATCCGGAATTGTCCAAATCAATGTACGCGCAAAAGAGGTCGTCCTCGGATGCTAGATCTTCAAAATTGACCGAACAGCCATCAAAAGGACCGAGTTCCAGATCGAATTCGTCAGGGACTCGGAATTGCACCTCGGATTGAGCTCGCCGGTGGCAGGAGCCACGCGAGGGAACGGCGTCTTTGGGAAACGACATCGTTGAGGGAGGCTGTTTTAGAGTGGCCTGGTCAAGCAAGATCCAAAAATGGGTTTAAGGCCCCCGATATGTCGGTACTTGTTCCTACGATTCCATCTCCGTTCACTTTCACGCTGCGGGGCCACTCGCTTATAATTTTACAAAAGCTAACTACACGACGCCGTTTCATCTTCCCTTAGCCTTTTTTTCTGTCTATTTCATTTTCAGATTAAATAAAAAAACTGCTTTTATAAAATTGTACAACATTATAATAAACAATGCATACATTTAGTCTTATCTAAATCTAAACTTGAAACATATTTAAATTAGGACACTTAAGTTTACCAAAAAAATTAGGACACTTAAATTTAGATAGGGCTATGTATATTGTAATGCAACAATGACGATCATAAATAAATGAATAACATCTTGAACAGTTCATTATAAAAAAACCATAAGTTCAACTCCAAAGTCAGTTGGAATACTTTTGAAAATGAGGAATTAACTAATTATCCAACCAAATGAGTGAAAATTCATGACTTGTATTAAAGCTTCATGCATGCCTATGCCAATTTCTTTATTTTTTTTTCAAAAAATAAAAGAATATGAATTTTATATTCTCATAATTTATAGATTTTATTTCATATTTTTTGGGTGATAAAAGAAATAATAAATCACTTAATATATACATGTAATATTTTAGATTTAAATTAAAAATTTTAAAAAAATCTCAAAATAACAATAGAATATCACAGTACCAATAAACTATTAGCATTGCTTTCATTAGCCTAGGTTAAAACTACACTAAAGAGAAGAATGTTGATTCTTTAACTTGTTATGTTATTTTGGGGTAATTTTTCCTCTTCTATGGCTATATTAGTTGAATAAGAGAATATGGCCAAGCCATGAAAGATAAGAGGTAAAAAAGGAAATGGGCATAACTTGCAACTGTGTAAGTCCTCATTTCCATTGCTAGAGATGCAGTGTTACTGTTTGATGCTTAAATGAGAGAAAGGTGTATTAAACTCTTCCATTAATCAAGAACCATCTTCCTCTAACATGTGTACGACACTATAATGGATATAAGTCCCCACCAGCTTTGGTAGCTACCCCACTGTTAATTTAATTCCTGTATTATGTGTTTCTTATTTCTTAAAGTTTTCAATGTTTACCTACAATTATTGTCTCTTAGCTGGTGTTTTCACATTGTGTAATTGGTAAGGCTATATCACTAATCTGATCAAGCATAGGCAAAAGGAAGACAAGATTATCATCAAAAAGAGAAACACAGGTAAGTTTCCTTTTTAAAACCAAAAAGAAAAACTGAATGACAAAGTGAAAATGTCACTATTATAAGAGGACTTAGTTGAAATCCTCCTGGCCTCACTTGTACCAAAATGTAATAAATGCCATTATACAAAATATTAACTCAGGGTTTATTTAATGAGAAAATAAATTTTCATAAAGTGAGATTTATGAAAGGTTTACTAAATTAAATTTAGTTATTAATTTATTGAGTTTCATAATTATTGTGAGATTTAATAAATTTAATGACCTATATTTTTTTAAATAAAATTTTGATAAATTTTAATTTGTTCAAATAAAATCACTGTTATTTAATTAGTATGTTACTTATGTATTTGGACCAGGATCTGATACTTACAATGAAAATTGGGTTACAATTGAAAATTTGGGCCTCAATAGGATCCTAGCCGTTCCAAGTTTAGGCCCAAAGACATGCATCTTGTGTATGTAAAAACCACTACATGTCTTCATCTAGAACAAAATACATACAGCGGACACATTCAATTTTTTCTGTTTGTCATTTGGGGTGTATCCACATAACCCCTACAATGATATGGGGAGAATTATTGGA
Source organism: Dicorynia guianensis (assembly GCA_037013595.1). Lineage (NCBI taxonomy): Eukaryota > Viridiplantae > Streptophyta > Magnoliopsida > Fabales > Fabaceae > Dicorynia > Dicorynia guianensis. The sequence continues at coordinate 11,703,541 of JASUAB010000002.1, read as the reverse complement.
GACACAATAGACTAATACCAAGAAAGAGGCACTAACAATAGCACTGGGGCTTCCATGCAGGCGCAATCCCTGGCCAATGTACCACCGTTGAATCGCATGCGCCTCCCATGGCCAGAATTATTCCCTTTTCTCTGTGGGCTCATGCTGCTCAAAGACACAGCCACCTCAAGCACTTCTGGCTGCGGCTATGGGGTTCATCAGCTTTCATTTCAACTCTTGCAGCCATATGGTTCTCACACCTCAGAGCCATGGCCTAGGAGATAGCGAAATTGGTTAATGATGTTTGCTTACAACCAGTCCTTATTCTTTGGCCACCCTCCCTTCCACCTAATAAAGATAATGCGACAATGTCTGTGTGACAGGTTAGCAAAGTCGGTGAGAACATTAAACATTGGCTTTGATGGAACTTGTATGGAGTTAATATAAGGAGAGGAGCTATATTTACGCGGTTATTGTTGTATGAGCACTATGCTTACTCTCGCAACAATAAGTGTGAAAACCTATCATTTTTCAATATAAAGTCAATCTAGTGGGGCAAGTGGCAAGATAAATTAGTGGCTCCAATGAGGTATCAAATGGGAACTAATTTGTATATATTTTGTATACATAATTAATACATAAAAAATTATTTTGTGTTAATATTTTTTTCTTTTACATTATTTATCAATGTTTAAGCAATAATATATTATTTTTTATGCATTAATTATGTATATTAAATATAATATTTTTATTTTTATACTCTTATACCTATAACTTTATTTATATCTTTTATTTATTTCATTTAAATTTTTTGAATTTTTAAATTTTTTTAATAAATCAAACCCAAACTACATAAAAAAAATTAAAAATATAACTTCAAATATATATCCATAACATTTTCCGACTAAATATATGCAGCCGAGCTTACTGAACGTGAACTTAGACACAAGTGGACCCTCTTACTACGTCTGGGGGTGGGCCATGATGGATAGTACTGAGCCACGTGACCCTCCCATGTGGCCTGTCTTTTCTTGTTCACACGCCACAGAGAGCGCTAAAGCTTCACTGTCTGTAATCGACATCTTACTGGACAAATAACAACAGGATAACTTCACTTGGTTTTCGTGAGTTTTTCAAAGACTGGATGAGATACGACAAAATGCATTTGTACACTAACAGCTATGCGTTGGTCTCTATTGCAATCATGAAAAATCCCGAAACAGTCCATCGAGGACGTCTTGTTAAACCAATCAAACTTCTCTTTTGGGGATCAACACATTTGTATAGCTTTATTTAATCAAGCTAGTGGCTGTTAAATCAACATAATGCCCGAGAAAAGAATCAAGGAAATATCAAACACTTGCATAAAGCAGTGGTCTACTGTGTTGTGATTGCTGTTTACACTGAAATGCCAAGCCTAACATCTAATTTATATTAATACTATTATTTTAATCTTATTAAATATTTATTTAAAAATTTTAAATTATTAAATATTTTAGACCCTATAACTTTAATTGTAAAATTTAAAAGATTTATACATCATAATTAACTAAGTATTTAGTGTCAAAAAAAATTAGTGAGTTAGATTTTATACAAACTTTATAGATCAATAATGCACTTATGGAAAAATGGGGTCTAACTTAATCAAATTATTAATTATACCATCCCACGTTAAAGAAAAATTGCTAGTAATAATAGTATCCTGTTATGGTGGCGTTGCATAAGAAAAAAAAAAAAAAAAAAAGAACACATTGCTTCAACTTTACATATAATGGTTGAGTGTGTGAGTGGGAGAAGGATTTGGTGCCCAAAATAAGTACTTCTTTAAATAAGCTGGCTAGTGATTAGGTGGGATCAGGTACCATAATCAAAATTCCCAACCGCCTTTCTTTTTTCCCACTTGATTGTACAGATTTAAACCTCTGCATGTCATCATCTCACAGGCAATAACAAGTGGAAGAAGACACCAAACACGCTGTTTTGCTTTCATTTGGTACCACATATTGTGTCCCAGCTGCCTCTGCAACTTCCAAACAATACAAAGCACTTGAATTAGCCACTCTCCTAGTTCTACATAGCATTTAAAGGCCATACCCTGTCACCCTTCTTTCTTTTGCATCACAATTTTGACTCTTTAATTATTTGTTGAGATAGCAAGAAGAAAAAAATCCAACCACTCCTGTCGGAAAACAACACAAGCCTGGTAAGAATAACAAAGGATTTTCAGAGCCATGTCTTTAGTCATCGTTTGTATGATAGCTTTTGGTCTGTGTGGCAAGAAGGATTTGATAGGATTAGAGTGGACAGGCCATTAAGGAAGCCAGAGATTTGGGGTTTGTGTTTGGTGCTTCTATAATAAGGTGGTTGTTATCATCCTTCAAAGCCTCTGATATTATTCACCACCCCTTCCTTGTCCTAGTCCCCCAAAGCGATGCTCCTTTGATAGTATTTTTATTTAGTTGGAATCCTGAAAGACATTATTGTACCAAAAGGTCCATCTCTGCCTTTTGTTGATATTGGATAAAGAAAAAACCTATAAGAAGAGAAAATCATACCCTACTTACTTGGTTTCTTGTGCCTTCCTCTCTTAACAAGATCATTATTCCTTGAAATCTAACCTTTAAACTCACGCCGTGCAGCAAGAAACTCTACACCAAAGGAAGCTAAACCCACCCGCAGCCGAAGGCTTGAACAAGCCTGGGATCATTCCAATATCCCGTATTCCTCTTTGGGTTGATTTGCTGCAGAAAATCTGTGAAACAATCGGATTTCATGCCCATTTGCACAAGCATTTCAAGCAGCTGGCTTAGATACCTCTGCTCTGCTGATATCAAGAGGATACAAGAATTTTGGATTCTGCTATTGCAATAGTTGGTGCTTTTGAAGCAGTGAGCACAAAGAGATCCAATAATGGCTCTTGGCCACCGCCCTCACCGCCTACTTCTTGGCACAAATTCAACCTCAATGATACCAGGTAACGTAAACAGGACAGGAGGGTCTTATGCAAGCGATGCTAATTTTGACACCAACATGGTGATTATCTTAGCAGCCTTGCTTTGTGCACTGATATGCGCCCTGGGGCTCAATTCAATTGTGCGCTGTGCTCTAAGATGCAGCCGTAGGTTGGCTTTTGAGACACCAGATGAGGCTGCCGCACGTTTGGCAGCAAAAGGCCTTAAAAAGAGCGCATTGCGCCAGATCCCCATAGCTGTTTATGGTTCAGGTATTAATCTTCCAGCCACAGAATGTCCAATTTGCCTTGGGGAGTTTATGGATGGGGAGAAAGTTAGAGTGCTACCAAAGTGTAACCATGGGTTCCATGTAAGATGCATTGACACATGGCTGCTCTCACACTCCTCTTGCCCCACTTGCAGACAGTCTTTGCTGGAGCAACCAACCATTTCTGCAGCAGCAGTTGCAATTGTGGCTACAGCTGCCGAAGCTGGAACCAGGCATACTGTGGAGAATGCCTCAGGAGGACCTCAACATGGATCTGTAACTGTAACTGTGGATGAGGTTAGCTAATTGCAAATCTTGATCCTCACCATCAGAATCCACCTTACAAAGATAAAGGGTTAGAAAGAGAAAAGCCAAAAAATTTCAAAAAAGATGAAGGCATAGACTATAGAGACTGCATTGTTTGTAGCTTTTAATTTTGGGATTTTTTTTTACATACAGTTCACTTGTATAATTCTGAGTTAATGTAGAGAGGTTGATATCAGTGTTGCATATTGAATTGCTGGATGATGTTTTCTGAGGCCACTCCACTCTGTCTTTGTAAATAATGTCTGCCATAATGGGAAGGTTGATGAAATTGTGATTATTTGTTACCTGCAAATAGATTGAATGGCAAACGAGGTACAACTATGACTCTTCTAATTTTCCAATAAAATAAGAGACAGAATAAGAATTTACAGATGACTAGTGTAAAGTAGGTCAAAATTCTTCCTTCCTTGTCATCTAATTTGAGCTCAAGTGATCTTTTTTCTTTCGTAAGTTATGTAGGTTAAAGTTGATATTTTCATATTGCATTTTTTTTAACAAAAAGTTTAAGGTATAGGGAAATTATTTCATTTCAAGATTAGGGCGTAGAGGTCTCAATAAAAGTTTATAGTGGTACTTATGAATCATTTATTAAGGAGGACATTTGGTAAAAAAAATTTGAACTAGAGCTTTACAAACGAAGTACTTTAAACTTTTTCAATTGAACTAGTATCCGTATGTTGTCGTATTGCATATTAATTCATAATTAGTTAGCAAAAGGATTTTGAAACTATATCAATATTATAAGTTCGTATAAGAATTACATGTGACCTGAGAATCAATGTCAGAAGTCCATCCATATGGTAGTTCTATAAAAGATCATGTGTTTGCTCCGCATGTCAAAGAAGACATTGAGCCACATGTTTTTTTACCTCAATGTGGGTAGCAGATTCTTGATTAAAAGGAAATATACTTAGTCCAAAATACTACACTAAAAAAACTAACCTTAAGGAATTAGTTCTGTAATGATCTGCCTCAATAAGCACACCAAAAAGTCATAGATTTGGAAATCTGATTCCAACACTAAACCAGGAATTAATCAATTGGCATAAAGTATAATAGAACTTAAATAATTTTTACTTTTCCACGTGGTAAACGTGTTCCATTCTCTCTAGTCAATTATTATTCAAAGTGATTGCAGACATGTAGTTGTTTCAACTTCCAAAGTTTAGCTCTGCTTTGCATCCCAAACTCAAAAAGTTCTCAATTTGGGATTCCTCTGTCCATTTTAACGTAGATCATAAGGTATAAAGAACAAACCTCTCTCTCTGACTCTATTCATTTCACTCCACTTCTCATGGCAGGCTTTCACACACCAACAACCTTTCTTGTACAAGATCCATATTACGATTCAGGTGTACGAAATCACCTTGTTATCATGCTGACAGCATCAGTACCACTGAAAATTTGAAAACCTATCTTTCTTAGTATTTAATTCACATTCTCCCTCATCTTTATCCGTCAGTTGGAGGCTGAAAGGCAAGGGCATTTATCTTAAATGCACATTTTCATTATGCTCCACAAAGGATTGCTGGTAAGTATGACAACATGATTGGTGGATGTATTGTGGCAAGTTATTTGGTCTTGACTTGTAGAATTTCAAAGTCACAAATTTGCTACCCTGTAATGCTTAAGTTCAGCTGTAAAGTAGATAAAGTAGATTTATTGTAACCTTCCATGTGGAATGTTAATCTAAAAGACTTCAAAGGCATATATCTTGTACATTTGTGATGTTCCCTAAATACTAGTTTTTTATTTACTTTGAGATTCTTATTGCTCAATTACTAATTTACTGTTGAAGCAATTGAAATGTTGGGTTGCTTTCTGAGTAATGCTACTCAGATACTCAGTTAACACAAAAAGTCATACATTCTTAACAGCTTTAATAATACAGTGTCAGTAGTTATTGTCTTGAGACTTTTTCTCTTCAAATTCCTAAATTTGAACCTAAAATTCTGCGTATGTGTCATAAATAACTTATGACTCTTTCTATTACCAAAAGAGAAATCACAACGGCAAATCCTTCCATACACAATACTTTAATAATTGGTACACTGCCAAGAATCTAGAAGCCTACGATGAATTAGATGCATTTTTTTTGTAGGGTATCATTACTCTATTAACTATGGTGATGTAGAATATATTGATATTTTGAGGTCTACTACCCCAAATACAATACAAGTTAAATGAAGTCAAACAGTGCAAGAGATTTTATGCACCATAAAATATGGGCAAGTGAGATCATTTATATTGAGTAATTGATGCTTCATTGGCCTGAATAGTTATTCAAAACTCAAAAGTGATAGCTGAAATACAGAGAATCCTTAAATCCATTGGAGGAGGTCAGAACAGGGAAGTTTTTTTGAGCTTCTAATTTGTAGCCTGTCATTGTGCCTACATGTCTTCTCCATAATTGATGAGCCTAGTCTACCTCAACACAAAAGGTCTATTGCCTAGACACCATAATTTGGGCGCATTATTAATTGTAGAAATCTCAGGAAAGAAAGAACAGAAAGCAAAAGAAAAGAGAACCATCAGGCAAATTACTGAACTGTTAGGGGAGGAAGACTAATTTACTTCTCTAGTCTCCTTCCTTTACCCCCTTGATTTGATGGCCAATTTGGGAACAAGAGCATATCAAAAACACCACAAAGAATCATGATTATTGTGCTCACAGAATGGAATCTCAAAACTCTTGTTTTCTTCTTCTCTCTCAAATACTTTTTTGACCTTGTTAGGCCCACAATCTGAGAGGAAAATCATCAATCTCATTCCGGAGCACTAGCACTACTAGTGAATTTCGTAAGTAATGAGGAATGAGGATACCCTGCAGTTCGAAAATGACATTTTGTTTAAGGCATCAATCATAATTGGACCACCCGCAGCCACTGCCTCTCTTCTACTCCTCTCGTACCTGTTGGATGGGTGCCTATCTCTTGAGAATTTCGCTTCCCCTCCATTCGAACAAGATGGCAAAAGGATTTATTCATTTTTGGGTTTTGCCAGTCTTTCTTTCACTTCCTTATTTGCTTGTTTATTGATCCAAGTTGTAAAAGAGTTCCACTGGCTGCATTATCAAGTTGGCAGTGCACAAAGTACACGGCTGTACAACTACGGAAGCATTAACAATGGGAACTACAAAAGAGAGATGCGTGCATTCGGAGCTCATCTTTGAAGTGAAGTTAGCAATTTTGGTTATTTGAATTTGACTGCCAGAAACTTGAGATTGAAATCCTTTTCTCCCTGCAATTTTGCAGTACAAATAAGGGGCTAACGTAATGTACCCACGGAAAATTTCATACTAAATGGGTAAAAAATTTAATATAGGCCACAAATATGTTGGTTTTATTTATGTAATTTAATAAATTTAATAATTTAAATTTTTTATAAATAAATATTTAATAAAATTTAATTTATAAAAATAATAAAATTAAATATAAAAGGAAACAAGTCCAAATGAGATATAACAAGAGCATGTATAGAAAAAGAGAAATGGCAACGAGGCATGATGGGGTTGGGAGTGGTCCTCCATTTTCCAAATTTTGAGAAATTTGTGTTTGGTATGCTAAAAAAGAGAGATAGATAGAAATTATAACTTGGGACGTGTGTAAAAAAAAAAAAGTATGATAATATATATACATAAATTCTGTATATAAATAATATATATTTTTATATTATCATACTATTGTCTCTTTTTTTTTTATTAATTCTTTCTATCACAATATGAAAAAGTACACATTCTTCCATGAATACTTATTATTTTTGTACAAAAATTTAAATCTAATTGCAATGTTTTTTCCATCTTCATCCCAAAGTTTGAGTGTAAATTTTTTTTTTTAATTCTCAATTCTCGTTGGAGAGTGGATAGTTGTAGAGATTAAAAATTTTTAATTAAAATTTTAATATAAATAAATTAAAATTATTTATATATGATATATAACTATTAATTTTTTATATTATATTTATTTAAATATCATACCAAAATATGATAATAATTTTTATTTTAAGATTTTCATTGAACAGGTAATGATATCTTTACGTCCATATTTAAAATTGTGACGAAAAATTTTGTTTTCCTATATTTGCCCGCAGAAAAAAAATGTCATACGGATCTCCGTTCCCAAAAAAAAAAAACATATATTTCTATGTATTCAAGTATATCCTTGGACTTATCCATTGTCGTGTTGGCTGTCACTGTCAAAATATAGCATTTTTTTTTTTTTTATATGTATGGGGAAGCATTCAATTTGGGGAAAGAGGGACAAATTCCAAGCCGTCTACTGAACGGAAAGCTCAACCCCAAATATGACATTTTTTTGTCTGATTAAAATTAGGTTTTGTTTAATATTTGAAACTAGAAAATTAAGTATTTTAATTTTAAATTTCTTATTTTTATGTTTGTCGTAATTGAAATTCTAATTTCATATTATAATTTAGAAGAATTAGAGAATAATTTAAAAAAAAATACTCTTCTTAATATTTAATACAAACCCTAACTTTCTAATTACAATGTAGTAGAATTAAAAAATATACTTAATTATCATAATTTACACTTCTAAAAATAAAATATAAATAAATAATAATTAATAAAAAATTAATAATATAAAGTATTATAAATTGCAAACTGCTACTATCAAACCGCCACTGTGCTTAACTCCTTACAGCCGCTTCTATTATTATTGCCATTCATTTTGCATCATTAATTGTATGTCACTACCATTATTACTACCATCACCTGCCAGCTGTCATATCTGCGAGGTTGCCTTGATCTTTATACATCCAAATTATAATGTAAAGTTTCACATAAAAAAAATTATAATATTAAAACTAAAACCGAAATTAAATCTTTATTTATTTAATATTGAGACCTAAACAACCAAATTCTAATTAAATTATCCAAACAAGATTTTAGAGTTTTCTTTTAGTAATAGATTAAGATTAGAATTTTTATTTTTTTTTACAAATGCAAACAAAAAAAGTTAAACCTAAACTCTTTTTGTCATGAGAATTACAACTCAAGACAGTTTGTTTTTCTCCTTGTCTACTTGTTAGGCCATATAACCCAACTATCTGCAGGATAGACATTCTTATGGGTTTTGGCAGAGAGCCTGATTAAGCCTAATTAGTTTGGGGAAGTCATTCATAAGCTCCTGACATTGGATCTGCAAGCCTAAGATGAAACCTCAAAATGGTGGTCCAATATATTTCAAGCCGGCAACTTGAAGTTCTCAATCATCAGAATATCTCAAAGGAAAGGATTCAGTTTATATTTATATAGAATGAATTTACTGGTTTCTACTATAGTTCTCCAATTATTTCTGCCTCTTCGGTTCTCATGAATCTGTATATAACATTATAAATTATGGAATTATCACTTGCTTGTTCAATTCTTCAGAAAGGTAAAAATACCAGACTCATGAAAACAGATAAACCCTGGACATAGAAATCAACAGATTTAGCACCAAACAATGTTGGAAATGCTCTACTGCTTGATCAACCATTCAATCCTCGCCCCACAAAACAAAGATAAACATTTATTCACAGATATTAGAAAAGCATAGATGGACAAAACATATTGACAAAGTTCCAATCAATAGAGCATTGCCACAGAGACCACAGTTCCCAAAATTACACAAGACAAAACTCACTTCACTTGGAAAACTCCGTGGAGAAAGTGCTGGCCAAAGATGAAATGGATGAGGGAGACACCGCCCTTGTCCCAGCAAGGTACCATTTCTTGATTGCCTCCACCACATTGGCATTCTCTACTACAAACTTTGAGTCTTCCTTCCCCTCCAAAGACACCACAATCTGTACACAAACAGCACAAGCATACATGCCTTTAGTGAAAGCTCAGACAGAATAGTAACAAAGGCTCAATGGTGGTAGCTGCATTACTAATGCTGCTGGGTTACCTCAGCAGTGGGAGAATTTGCTGGGAAATGGTATGTGATTACGGAATGTTTCTTGAAATACTTAGACTGGAAAAATTCAACAATTTTTTCCAAAGTAGCTTCTTCTTCTTCCTCATATTTGTCCTCAGCTGCCAAACGGTCCCTTACAGCGGTCTCTATCTGAAGCCCATATTGTGCACCCTTGATCTCCTTGATTATTACAATTCTTATGAACTTCTCCACCGGTGCTGCACATATAAGTTATGTATTCTTGACTAATTTATATATATATATATATATATATATATAATATCTGGATTAATTGAATTAAAAGGGATCATAAAGCTTTTGCCAATAATTGAACTTTACAAAAGATATCCATGTAGGCTGGAATCAGGATTACCAGAAATGAGAGCATCAAAGAAGTCATCGTTCTCTTCCAACTCCTTTGCAGCTTTACCCTTCCATTGTTGCAGGTGCCCAACTATTTCAGGGTCCAAATAAACCCCAATTGAATAGAACTTCACTTGGAGAAAGTGAATCTCCATGTCAGTAATCCCTGATTAAACAAGGCAACGAAGCAGTATTTATTTACTAGTTCTATATGGAACAACTTCTATAGAAACTACACATATCCGACAGTGTTATTAGCTCAAAACTAAAATCTAGAGTCTAAAGCCTAGAACCCCTGTAGAATTTCTTTTTTTGAAAGTAATTTTCAAAGTGACTTCAACAAGAACTTCGATGAACGGAAAGATCTTACCTAATCTTCAAAATCCAGTCAAATAAAAGGAATTGGTGGAGGGAATCAGCTGGAACTTGCAAATGAAATATATGAGCAACTTACCATGACCCAGTAGAGATAGGGGCTTGGCAGTGGTGATCTTTGAAGGATAAGATATTTCATCAACCAGTACCACTTCGCTAGCCACTGCACACATTGCAATCACAAAAAAAATAAATTTTCCCTTAGTTTTAAGCTGCTAAAAGCAGAAAAAACCAGTTAGAAACGCTGTTGATGATTGAGATTATAAGAGAGAGAGGTCTTACTGATTGTCCCCAGAGGAAATTGAGATTTGAGGGAGAAATAGCAGAGGAGGAGCGGTGACGGAGCAGAGCTGGGGGGATTGTGCTGTGACAAAAGTAAGAAAGAGAAAGAGAGACGGCATACAATGGGCAATGTATTAGATTTAGACCCTTTTCTTCCTGTCAAGGCTGAAAACTAGGTGGTAGGTAGAGTGAACCGATGTACCTGTGATTTTATCATATTTTATTCCTAGTCACCCTGCTCTGGTCATCAAACCAAGATTCTCTCTTGTTTAGATAAATGTTTGCTGTGCAAAGGCGGACGCTCCCCGCAAGAGAGAAACTTTTTAAGGAGTAAGAGAATCTAAAAAAATATGAAAAATTGTATAATTAAAATAAAATGTTTATACATAAATATCGTTACTCTTTATTTATCCGTCGGTCCTCTCTATCCTCTCATTTTTTTTCCTCTTTACTTCTATCACTTTTTTCCCCATTGTCCCATGATTAAAACCAGACAAGAACAGCATTTGAATTGGACAGAAAAAGTTAGGGCGCATTTGATTTGTAAAATTATTATCTGTTTTTATTTGAATTTATTTTTATTGAAAATAATTTTTTTTAAATAAATATATTTAATTTGCATTAATTAAATTTTATTTTTAAAAAATTAAAAAAATAAAATATATTTAATTGAAGGTTTAAAATTTAAGTTTTAAGATTTAAAGTTTGGGTTAAGGATTTAAGGTTTGGGTTTTAGGGTTTAGAATTTAAAATTTAATATTTAATATTTAGGATTTTGGGGTTTGGAATTGAGGGTTTTGGAGTTTAAGATTTAGAGTTTTAAGATTTTGAATTTAGAATTTAAGATTTAAAATTTAGGATTTAAGATGTAGGGTTCAAAATTTTGAGATTTAAAATTTTAAGATTTTAGAATTTTAAGATTTAGGATTTAAGTTGAAAGTTTAAGATTTAAGTTTTTAGAATTTTAGGGTTTATAGTATAAAATTTTAAAGTTTAAGTTTTGGTTTTAGAGATTTAGAATTTAAGATTTAAAATTTTGATATTTAAAGATATAGAATTTAGTGTTTAAAGTTTAAACAATAATTTTAAAATTATCATTAAATTTTTAGTTTATATTTTTTATTTTTAAAATTTATATAAAAAATAATAAAAATATTTTTTTTTATTTTTAAAATTTATTGTATTTCAAAGATATAACAGAGAATAAGAATTCAGAGTAGACAACTAAAAAAGGAGTTGAGTTTATGAATGTTGACTTGTATTGATTCTCAATTTGTTTGGCCTTGACTAAGTTGAATCGTCCCCGTGTACGACTAGGTTGGTGGCGCGACCACCACCGTTCGTTATTCTACCTGTCTGACAAATATCAATACATAAAATCATTAAATGTTCAATTGAGAAATTTTGTAAGGTGTACTTAATAAATTAAAATAGAAATAAATGATCATTAATAAAAAATATTAATGATATAAATTATTTTAAATTTATAAATTATTATGTATATATTTATGTTTTAATTTATTATTAATAATTATTTATTTATATATTATTTTTTAAAATTATATGAGGATTCAAATCTCTTGGTTCCTCAATTTTATGAACTTCTGCTACAATTGCATATTATGACTCATATATCCTATGTGAATTGGAATCCCCTAATATTAGGTCTAAAATTGAGGATACAATAAAATAGATTAAAATCCCCTAATTTCATCTCGAAAGAAGAAATAAGAGATGCAGTGTTTGGGATGGATAGCTTAAAAGCCCCTGGCCCAGATGGGCTTCATGCACATTTTTTTCAAAGCCAATGGGAGGTGATAAAAAATGATGTTTGCAAAACAGTAGAGGAGATAATCGTGAATCCTGCACTCATAAGAAGGTTTAATGAAACCTTAGTTGTGTTGATACCGAAAGTTGGCACCCCTGAAAGCATTACGCAATATAGACCAATAATTCTATGTAATGTGATGTATAAAATTGTGGCCAGGCTCCTGGTTAACAGACTAAAGCCTCGTGTGATTAAGTGGATAGCACCAAATCAAAGTAGCTTCGTTCCTGGGAGACGAAGCAGGGACGATATAATTATTACTCGAGAGATTCTGCATATGATGAGGAAGAAAAAAGGGAAAAGAAGTTATATGGCAGTCAAAATAGACCTAGAAAAGGCTTATTATAGGCTAAATTGGAGCTACATTCAGGAAACAATGAGGGATCTTGGGCTCAAAGATCATTTGGTCGATCTCATATGGAACTATGTGACAACAACCTCGTTTAATGTCATTTGGAATGGAAACAAGTTAGAATTTTTTTCACCTTCAAGAGGAATAAAACAAGGTGATCCTTTATCTCCTTACCTTTTTTGTTTAATGTGTTGAAAAGGTTGGGCAACTCATACATGCAAAAGTGGAAAGGAAGAATTGGAAGGGTTTTAAATTTGGTAAACGTGGTCCAATTATTTCACATTTAATGTTTGCTGATGATGTAATCTTATTTGCAGAGAGAAGAACAAGCTAAAATAATCAAGAATACCATGAATCTTTTCTGCAGAGTAGCTGGGCAGAAGATGAACTTGAATAATACAAAGGTATTCTTTTCCAAAAAAACACAAATCAGACCATCAAAACAAAATTGCTCAAGTGCTTGGAGTTGGAATAGCTACAAATTTGGGGAAGTATTTAGGAGTTCCCCTTCTTCATAAAAGAATCAACATGAAGACATATGAGCCTATTACTGATAAAATAATGCGCAAAAGCTAGAACACTAACTTTGGCGGGAAGACTAACTCTCACAAAAACAATCCTTGAAAGTATACCCACTTATACTATGAATATAGCCATTCTTCCAGTGGAAAATCGTAAAAAAAATTGAACAGCACTGTAGGAATTTCCTTTAGGGATCTTTGAGAGAAAGGAGGAAGGTTCATCTCATTCAATGGGATGGGGTCTGCGAACCGAAAGGTGAGGGGGGACTTGGCCTTAGACATATTCATTAACTACATCTGGCTTATATGATGAAAACAGATTGGGCTCTGATCAGACAACCAAATGACCTTTGGGTGAGAGTATTGAGAACTAAATATAAACGTGGTACTAATGAGATACCTACAATAAAAAGAAGAAGGGAAGCTTTAAATCTATGGCATGGCATCACCAAAATCTGGGATGAGGTTGAGAAGGGGATCAATTGGAAGCTGGGAAATGGAACTAAAGTTAAATTTTGGACAGATAAATGGGTTCAAAATCTTGAATCCCTTCTGAACTATGCTACAACGCAGCTGGAGGAGGGGATGAAAGAGAAATATGTTTATGATTATGTTCCAGCTCAGAGGTCGTGGAAACGGGATGATATAAAGGTGTGTTTGCCAAGACATGTTTGTGATTAAATTGCAGCCATTCATACTCCATCAGCTTTAGCATTGCAATATTCTCCAAATGGAGATATCACAGTCAAAGCAACCTACAAGTGGTTGATTAGTGAGGGGCAAGATAAATCTCCAACACTTTGGAAAAGCATTTGGAAGTTTAAAGGGCCCGAGCGAATTAAAACTGTGATGTGGTTGACTATTAAAAATAAACTTCTCACAAATTCTAGAAGTTGTTGTATGCAACTCACATCTGATAATATATGCCTAGTGTGTAAAGAGGAGAATGAAACAGCCATTCATGCAGTAAGGGATTGTGAGCAAGTAAGTAATTTTCGGAGGAGACTAGTTAAATCACACAACTGGAGAACTTTCTGTCAGTTACCCCTTCCTGAATGGATGCAGTTTAATCTAGAGAACAATGTGGAAAGAGAGGAAGGATATGACTGGAGCATTGTTTTTGGAGTAGCAATCTAATCAATTTGGGGTATGAGAAACCAGGTGATTTTGCAAAATGAGAATCTGCATGGCCAGGACATATTATTTGAAGTTTTTTCCAGTGCTAAAGGAATTGAAAGAGGAGAGTTCATTTATTAACTAATCGTCAACATCATCATAATCTCAGTCCAAAAGAAATTGCTTGGCAGAAACCTTATTTGGGCTGGCATAAAATTAATGTGGACGGTGCATGCAAAACAAATCGATAGGAAGCTTACTGTGGAGGCGTTATCCAAGATCATACATGCCAATTCATTCTGGGATTTACCTCGGGGGTTGGCAGTTGCTCTTCATTGCAAGCAGAGCTTTGGGCATTGTTGAAGGGATTACAGGTAACTTGGAGTCAAGACATGAAGAAAATTATCTTAGAATCAGATGCTCTTACAGCTGTGAAGTTGGTGCATGGCACAATTCAGAAGAATATGCATGTTTAGCAGTTGGTTAAACTTATTTAGGATTGGATGAGCAGAGATTGGGAGGTCATTATACAGAGGGTGAATCGAGAGGCTAATCAAGTGGCTAATTTTTTTGCTTCTAGATATATAGGCCAAGATACTAATTTAAAAATCATTTATCCTTCCCTACTAGAAGTTGAGGGTATTATCTAAGAGGATAAGCTTGAATAAGTCTGGTGCAGGACATGAATGTAATCTTCTTTGATTCTATTCTTAGATCAAATAAATAAATAAATAAAATAAAAAGAGATAAACAATTATAAAATTAAAAAATAACAAAAATAAAAGGTACAAACCCATCTAATACTCACAGTTAAGAGTTTGAAATTTAATTGTGCCTCTCATGCGTCGATTGAGATCTGTTTTGATTTTGATGATATATATCTGTCTATTTTTATATTATTTTTATTTATAAAGTGGATCAAATTATAAAAAAAATTATTGAAATTAAATAAAAAAATAAAAATTTAAATAATTTTATTATATTTATTATTAAAAGTATAAATTTTATATTTTATATGTTTTATATATTTTTAATTTATTTATAAAAGAATTATTGAAATTAAAAAAACAACATTAAAAATTTAAATAATTTTATTATATATTATTAAAAGTATAAATTTGATATTTTATATGTTTTATATATTTTAAATTTATTTTTACACATATATTATGTAAAACTATATATACATATTATTTTTTAATTTAAATAAAATCTGATTAGTCTGATCTCAGACAGGCGTGGGTCCAATTGCTAGGGATTTTGTACTGTTACTGTATGGATAATATTAAAAATAATAATAAAATTTGGACCCGGAGTCCAACTTGGAGTCAGCTAGCAAGTCACAGATATATTAATTCAACCAAAAAAAAAATTAAAACGAGATCACCAATTTAATCCCAAGACAAAAGGAAAAAATGTTCCAAACGGAGAGATTTTTTCTTTGGTATAAGGACATATTTTGATTGTAACCCGTGAAGCCAAGTGAGAATAGGGGCCGTCAAATAAATGACCACACGCCTCCTCGATTGAGCCTGTAGTTTACTGTTGATTTGTGTGAATTTCGTAGAGATAGCGTTCTGAAGCAGCGTAGTTGTTTCTGTTTGGGCGTTTAGCCCTCTGACGTGCCAAAAAAAATGTGATGACCAAACCTTTGTTGCCGGTCACAAGAACAGGCTTTGTTCAAAATATCATGACGAGCCTAGGCCTAGTTTAGCAAACAACAAATTGTTCAACTCTAGAGGATTATAGCACTACACAGTAGAATCACAAAGGTTGACGAGACAAGGCCCCGACTGTGGAGTTTTAGCCCACAAATGCGGGGTGTTTGCCGGTTGTGTTTATTATTTTTATAATTTTTTATTTAATTTTTATAATATAAATTATTAAATTTTATAAAATAAATGATAAGATTTAATAAATTTAATAATTTAAATAAAAAATATAAATATTGTGTAAGATTAAAAATATGATGGTAGACTTTCTCAACTAGAAACGGTGATTCCTTTTACACAAAATAGTCAATTGAGTTGTATTTTGGTCCTTTCAAAGCTTACATAGAAAGGCAATCACGTATATTGCATTTCAATGAACCTTGTTAAGTTACTGTTGAGAGGACAATTTTACGTGGCTTTACTAATCGCTTATAAATTTTAGTATATAAATTATTATATTTGTTAAATTTTATAATTTAATTTATAAGATTTAATAAATTTAATAATATGAAATATTTAATAAATTTTGTTATAAGTATGCACTTTTGAGAATAAAGAGGTTATTGTTTAAAAGCTTATCACGTTCTTTTAAGTTTTTATATGAATATCTACAAGTATTGTTATATATGTTATGTTGCATATTATTTCTCAAGAGCATATTTTCTATTATTTTAATTAAATTACAATTCGCCCTCACCTCTTGTTTCATAAATTACACTAGAAGAATACACTAACTCTCGATAGTGATTATTTCTTTACCCATGCGAAAGGTTGCTTGGAGAAAGAGGATATCTTATGAGTCAAGTAAACATTTTTCTTTGTTGTTATGCCAGAAAATAGTGTAATACTAAAGTATAATTTCGGGGTATTTAGTTTGGTGGAATCTAGTTCTTTAACTTCTGACAATACCATCACAATGCAATACGCGGTGGCAGAGGATGCGTGGAGCATCCTGGGGCAGATCCTCTTCAAATTAGAATTGCACGCTTCAAGCCGCGCAAATTGATGACGTGGAGATCCAGGTTTATTGACGTGTCATTCGCTTTGATTCTATTGGCTAAGCTTTACGCGAAGCGGATGCCCATTGTGTGCCGGCCTTCCACATCCATGCACTTTTCGTGTGAAACCCCGTGCCTCTCCTACCCCACCCTCGCAATCTCGTCTTCGTTTTTTCACGTCGCAAACCACAACCAATTCCCCCATACTTACTTTACGCCAAGCAATGCCTACCGTCCATTGTACATTAATCAGTCAAAGTAATCACATCTTACCGTTTCCCTGAGTCTCTGACATGCAACCATAAATCGCCATGCTTTCTCTGATTTTCTCATTCGCTCGCGTGTGAACCTCGTGGACGAACCCTTCAGGCCACGTTCTTATTTAAGCCGGCCTCGTGCCCCTGCAACCTCAGTTCTAATACAACCTAAACCATCACATAGCGTGCACCCTCGGAACAAATCGACCCATCATGACGTCCAGCACGCCGACCAACATATGCAAACCAATCAAAAAAGGGTTGCACTGTAACCTGATATATTTACCCACAGAGAAACAAATAGTTGTTGGGATTTCGTAGCAGTTTCGCACCTTTCTCCCAAAGCAAAGGAAACCTCTTAATTGGGACCATGAACGATAAATAAAAGTCTAACTTTCCTAAACGTTAGAAATGTGAGATTGAAACACATTTTTTTATAACTTTCAGTGACCGTGAGATGGCCTCCAATAATCGCAGCCTTTTGATCTTGACCGTCCATTCCATGGATATTCCCTCATTCAATCATTTATTTATTATCCTCTTTCAATTATTTTTTTTTTGTATATTATCCTCTTTTAAATTTTGTTAACGCGTCACTAACACCAATCACAGCTCCCTCTCCATCTCTTTGCTCTGCTTCTTCTTAATTCTTCAATCTAAAAGAATCGGGAAACACCAAAGAAAGGGTTCGGTTTTCTTCAGTTTCTTGAAGGTTTTGTTCTAAATCTTCTTGAAAAATCCGAGTTCCGAGTTCCAAACTCACTGGTGCAGCCGTCGCAGTACGTAGATGGCGTCGTCTTTGGCCATTGGTTGCGGAGGGCACAACAGCGTTGTCGTGGATCGCTTTGCGAGCAAATTGAGCATAGAGAATCGGTGTAATCTCAGACCATTGTCTGTGTGGATATGTGATCACAGCCGTTCTGAAGGACGGAAGGCAATGATCTCGGCTGCGGCAACGATGACAACGGCGGCAGCATCGAGAGGCCTAAAGAACCGAATGAGCTTGGAACTGCACCAAGGAGGACGGAAAAAGCAGGGGCGACGAAACGACGCCGTTGATGCGCACGAGAGGCTGGACGAGTGGATGCGGGGATCCGTGGTGGAAATCGTAAAGAATTTGAAGGAAGCGCCGTTGTTAGTGCAGGTGTATCCGAAGAGGAAAGGCGACATCAACGATGGCAGTGAAACAATGTTGATGACGGAGAGGAAGGCGGTGGTGGAGGATTGGCCGGTGGTGAAGCAGAAATGGGAGGCGGGGGAGACGCCATTGCCGGAAGGCGTTATATTCGTGGAAGAGTTGGCGGAGGCAGAGACAGAAAGCGACAGCGAAGAGGGGAGAGAAAAGACGACGAGGGCGTGGGGGATCGTGGTTCAGGGGAAGGGAGTGGGGTTCGGGCCGGTTTGTTATTTGTTGAAGACGAGCAGGGTGGGGTCAGGGATGGGGCTTTGTTGCACCCATTTCTGCTTGGTGAAAGTAAAGAGCTTGAGGGAAACAGTGGAATCACAGCTGAAGAATTGTTGGCTGTTGCAGAGCCTGTGATTGTTTAGAATTTGATTCGGACAAAAATTTGTAGAATTCAAAATTGTCAATAAAACTCTTCCACAGTACATAGCCATGATTCCATTGGCCATTGCACACCGCTGTGGATCTGCACAGAGATCAGTGACCTGCTAGCAAAGTGAAATATTATTTTCTCAATATTTATTTGATCCCCACCAAATGCTAGACTTTTATTTTCTTTTCTTAATTTGTTTTTACATCCTGTTTTTATTTAGTTAATTTGTTCATCTGCCTAATAAGAAAGAAAGTAAAATCAAGAATACTTGTCTTTCAAAAATGACCATTTTCAAGATCATTTTCCTTTCTCTATGTTGGGTTATCTCACATGAAATGGGCTATATGTCAGTTTACAAATATGCGAACAAAATCTTGTAGTCTTAATATCACCCAATATATTGATGGAGTAATTGCATAGTATTATTTGCATAAAAAAATATATTAAAGCATATTTATTAGTGAAATATATAAGGCCAAGTGTAATAAAAAGTTTAAAAATAAAAGTGGTTCAAATCACTAAAAATAAAAAATAAAATACACGTGAAACTAAGTATAGTTAATATATTTTAATAAATTAGTTTTTATCACTTACTTTGTATGTGATTTATTTATATTTAATTAAATAATTTTTAAATAAATAAAATTGTTTTAAGTACTATAACTACTATAATACATATAATACATGAAAGTATTGGTCTTGAAATATTAAAATTATTATTATCAATTATGTGAATATTTCACTTATTAAAAGAATAACATGAAAAATTTACATCGCAAATTTAGACGTATTTCTATATATATATATATATATATGTATATATGTGTGTGTGTGTGTGATTAATTAGGAGGGTATAGAGCCTTGAAAGAGTTGCTAGAAGTTATAATACGGGTCAAGCTTCGGATCCACGCCTACCCTGTATAAATGAAACAACATCGAGACAAGCAAAGAAAAAAAAACCATAAAAAACCATAGAAGAAAAAAACTAGAAAAAATAAGTAAAATGAGTGTACATGGCTCTCTTTCTCCTTTAGAAAGGAGAGTTTTTCTTCTCACCCAAATCTAGACTCTTACCCTTTCTTCTTTCTTTTGTAGCCGATAATGAAGATGGGGCTGGCCAAACAGTCCTTGACGACATGCAAAATGTCAAGATGATGACAACCTTGTGTACCTAAAAGTGGAGGGCAGAAAGAAAAGGGAAATTTGGGAGGGAAAGGAATGTTGAAAGAAAGAAAAAGAAAAGCTAATATATAAAATATTTCCTTATATTTTTATTCTAAAACAAAAAATTTCTTACACTTTTAATTGTAACAATTTGTACATACTTTGAAACTAAAATACTTTATCCCTTTTATTAGTTAGATATCCAAAATTTTAACAGAATTTCACACCTTACCCAAACTCAAACACTCTTCTTCCCTTTCATAACAACCATGGATACCGCTAACACTCCCCACTTCATTTCTTTACTTCCTTTACTCCCTCTGCCACCGCAAACATCGGCTACAGCACAGTCAGTGCCCTTTCTGCGGGTGCTCCCTCCAGTTCTGGTGCCGACTCAATCACCGTAGAACTATCTAGTGAGAGTTTGAGACATGCATAGCAAATTAGCTATCTATCAAACTTGGCCGTGAATCGAAGGCTGAAGCTCAATAGTTTTGGCTCCGGTCAATGTGGAACGTGAATTGGCCATGCCATTTAACGATGAAAGAAGTTTACAGTTATTAAAAGTAAAAGAAAAAAAAAATGCGTAAGAGAACGGTTAGAACGTCTCATTGGATTCATTCATGTCTATAACAGCCTTAGCTATCAAAATTCAAACTAATAGTGGACAAGTAGCACAAATTTAAAGACAAACAGTGGCCTAACAGCCTCATTCATGGCGGAGCGAGCAAAGTAGGTAAAGAAATGAATTGGGGAGAGTTGGCTGCATCCATGGTTGTTGGGGTAGAAAAGTGTCTGCGTTTGGGTAAGAGGGTGTGGAATTCCGTTAAAATTTTAAATGTCTTACCAACAGGAATGATAAATTGCTTTAGTTTGAAAATATAAATATGTGAACTATTGCAATTAAAAATTCTAGAAGTTTTTGCTCTAGAATGAAAGTGCAAGGGAGCATTTTATATTTTAATCCAAAAAATGAAGAATAAGTATTTTCATTTTATCTTCTCTATATTTCGCCCTTTCAATGACACAGGGCACTGGGTAGTGATGTTTTACGCTCGTCCTGTTAATAACCCTTGCCTTTGTGATCAAATCCTTTAGATAGACACAACTGCCATATTGCTTCCCTCTTCTTCTCTTCTAGGCTAATCTAGCGCTCTCATCCTTCTCTTTCAGGTTCTCCAATTTTCCCACCCTATTCTCAAGCTGACTAACCGCTTCCCTCGCACTCAGCTTCTCTCCTCCTTCCTTGCTCACCCTTGCTTCTGATATCCACACCTTCTTCCTCAACAAGAACTCCTGTGCTTCTCTATCGTCCAACCACATATTAAGGAAATCCGCGATGTTGTTCTTCATGTTCTATCTCGCCTTTCCTTCTCTCTATCTAATCCTTCGCAAATTCAACCTCACCTACCATTTTAGAAATGCTGTTCAAGTTCTACTGCAGCAAAGTCTAACGCACCCAAGTCCAACCCATCTTGAATTTCCATTCGTCTCACCCTCGTAACTTCAAGCTTTCTGATTTCTTATCAATGAAAAAGACCATAAGCTATCAACTGTGCAATAGTGCAACTGTTTTCTTGCTGGATTCTTGAAGCTTGCCAAAAATGAAAGGTTTGTGCATAAGCCAGTGTGTACTCTTGATTCCGTCGTCCCCTTTTATAGCTTTGCTAGGAGATTTTTCTTCAATCCAGCTCTAACACCTCAATCCCATCTCCTTTCTCCAGCTTGTTATTAGTGACAAGCTCTAGGACCTTCTCGCCATAGACTTCTGATAATAGAGTTTGAATCAAACTTAAAATATTCAAATTAATTATAAAATTGTGAAAAATAAATTAATCCCAACATTTATTTATAGAAATATAATATAGTTCAAAAATATTTTTATCTATTTTAACTTTTATATATAATACAAATAGATTTAGATTATTTGTGTAACTAACATTACACAGACAATATTACTCATTAATATGTGAAGATGAGGTTATCAAATTAAGTCTATGAAGTAATACTTAATGTGACACTTCTATTAAATTTCGTGAAAAACAATGATACGCATGCATAGTTTATCTCACACTTTTTTTATATACATAGGCAATAAATATTAGATCACAAAGAATTGTCATGTTAATTACACATTTGCAACAGTGTGATCCAATGATTTATGTGCACCGTATGTAAGCATATATACATCTTAAAGCAGAGTTCATACACAAAGTTGCACCTAATTTTCTCAATATTTTAATCTGACCCATGAAAAAATTTGACAAAAACCCAATAAAGAAAGTTATTCTTTAATTCCACCATATTTATTTTAAGTGGTTGAGGATTTCAAACATTAAAATAGGAAATTTATTGAAACGAATTTTGTATTGCTTGGATTTTTAATGGGTGTATTTGAAGAGACAACCCATTGATATCATACATGCCTCACATGATAGAATACGTTTTTTCTTTGGAGCAAATTCCCAATGTGATGTTAGAGGAGAGATTGTGGGATTGGGAATTAATTATTAATTTTTTTTTTTTGTAAGAGATAGATAGATGGTAATTGCGAAGTAAATGATATAATAGTCTTTTGACGGAAACTAAATTTAAAATCACTTCTTATTTATAATAAACTAAATATTGATATTGTGTACAATTTTTTATTTTTATAAATTAAATTTTATAAAAAATTAATTTAAAAGAATTTAAATTATTAAATTTTTTAAATCTTACAAATTAAATTATGATATCAAATAAATTTATCAATTTACATTAAGTTTTGTAAGTAAAACCAAACATTTTTCCGAACTTTAACCAATTATCTAATGTAACTCTATGTACCAAAGGTACTATACCTAATGTGAAGAACATACAAAACAACTTGGTTATTGTGGGTTAGGGGTAAGTAACATGTGTAGACACCCAATTTTGTCTAACCCACAATGTGAAACTTTAAATAATAAAATTTAATTTAAAAAAAAAGCCCAAATAAAAGTTACAAACTCAAAATTAAAACTTAGTCCAAAAATAAAAATAAAATAAAAAATAAAAAAATAAAAATAAAAATAAAAAATCAAATAAAAATAAAAACGAAATTCTAAAAAATCAAATAAATTCAAAAAATCAGAAAAATCAAGATAATCCAAGATAATTAAGGAAGAATAAAGATAATCTAAGATAATTAAGGAAAAATAAAGATAATTCCCAAAAAAATCAAAAAACTCAAATAAATCTAAGATAATTTAAAAAAAAGAAGATAATTCCAAAAAAGATAAGAAAAATAAAGATAAATCCAAAAAAAATAACAAAGATAAAACATAAAAATCTAAGATAAAAAAGATAAAAATAAAAAAAATAAAAAAAATAAAAAATAAAAAATAAAATCTAACTAAAATTAAAAATTAAAAATTTAACTAAAAAACAAACTCTCAATTTCCATAATTATAAAAGCTTTTCACGGACCAAAAGTGGACTTTTACGGCACAAAGGAAAAAAAACTGCACTCACACTCTCAAGAATTCTCAGCCACCTACGTAGAGAAAAGAAGCACACCACAATGAATCTAGGCACTCTCTTGGAAAAGGGGAAAAGGACGAAAATTAGAGCTTACAAGGAAAAGTCAACTTTAAAAAGTAAAAAGGTGGCACTTTGAGGAAGAAACTCAAGAGAAAATCCAGCCCCTAGATCAAGCCGCCGGTTCTAAGTGATTCAGCCTTGTTTTACCGTGTGGAATTGAGCACTATTTCGTCCCTAAGAGAGAAAGGTATGATCATTTAATTTCTTGAGAGTTTATGCTGATGTTTAAATTTTTTGAATTGTTAACTCATATTTTCTTGTGATGATTAGATTAAATTTTTACTTCCAAATTCATATTAGCTAGACTGAAACTTGTCAAATTTCTCTTGAATTAAATTGTTGTAGTCTGAATGTTAATCCAATTTTAAGAAAATTTAAAGTTGGTCTAATCATTATGAAATATTAGTTGTTTGAGAAATCTTATGGATTATTTTGATTTTGATGACTTTGAATTATAAACATGTTTTAATGATGTATTTGGGATTTTGGTATTAGAATTTATTTCTTTTAAACACAATGATAGAGATTTAAGGGGATAGCACGTATACTTAATCTTGTTATTCTCAAAATTATTTAGAAAGAAAATTTTTCTTCAAATTATTTTTTTTAAAGCCTTGGACTGGAATAGGAAGGAAATTTTTTTTGAAAATATTTTAAAAACCCTGGACTGGAATAGGAAGTGGTTTTTCTCAAAAGAATTTTTCTTATTTTTTTTAAAACCCCGGCCTGGAATAGAAAGAGGATTTTCTTAAAATTATTTTAAAAACCCTGGACTGGAATAGGAAGGGGATTTTTTTCTCAAAATTATTTTATTATTTTTAAAATCCCAATCCGAAATGGGCAGGGATTCTTTTTAAAAATATTTTTAAAACCAACTTAAATTAGTCAAGATAAATTAATTAGATCATTTTTGGTACCGAAAGGGCGTTTAGGGTGCTAACACCTTTCTTAAAATGTAATTAACCCCCAAACTCAATTTCTGAAATGTAGACCATTTTAATTAGGTATCTGATCTCACCCCTTAAATAATTTAGATTGGTGGCGACTCCAAAACAAAAATTTTTAGGGTCAACAACATGTAGGGTTAGTTTTGAGAAAAAAAGTTCATTTAATTAGGTTAAATTGAATTTAAAAATTGACTCAAACTTAATTGAATTATTTGTAGATTAAGTTTGGATTGATCAAATTGACCAGTTATATATGTATTTTATACGATTAATTTGAGTCAAAATTTTGAAAAAAAAAAAAAGAATACTAAATTATTCCATGGATCCTTATAATTAGATTAAGTTTTTAAGTGTATCATTATAGTTTAAAACCGTCTCAGCAGGTTTTCATAATTCTGTTGTTTATGCCTAAAGTCCATGCTCTCATGCAATGTTATAATGCCATTACTTATGTGGAAATGTCTTGATGATGTGGCTTGGAACTTCTCCCCAAGAAGGCCCTTCGTCTCTCACAATCCCCTTATTTCTTGTCATCGATAACCTGTGCCGTTCTTGAACCCATCGTAGTGGAATCTATAGCCACGGAATCCCCCTTCAAATCATACAAAAGAATGAAAGATTAGAAATAGAGATGGCTAAAGGGAATGCTACATTTGAGTTATGCAAACCTGCAATGTGCTCTACAACTTCTAATTCTAGGGTCCATTCCATAAAAAGTGAAAAAGAAACCATGTCTTGTGATGAAACTTTCCTTTCAAAATCTTATTGTTATAACTAATAAAGTTCGGTATAGTTGGCAAATAGTTGGATCCCTTAAACATACTATCCTAAGTTCGATCAGGCCATGTATATAGAAAAGGCTTTATTGAGAGAAGGTAAAAATCCACTTCGGCAATCTCTATGGAACTAGTTTTTAGTTTTCAGCTGGGGAATATCCCGAGCTTATAAAAAAAAAAAAAACTTATCGTCATAAACTTGGTGCTATTCAAAGTTGTTGGTAACTGAATGATAAATTATAAACAAGTAGCAACATCACTTATAAAGACTTAAATTGTCCAAACGAAGAGAAGAGAAATGAAAACTGGCAAGCTGAGCACCCCACAAAAGTTACTAATGCTATGAAAGCACACAATTTATTCACTGGTTTATCTAATGAAACGTCCTCTTTGAGAGACTTACCCCAATTTGATGAAGCAATTTTTTCTCAGGGTGCAATCATCCCAATGCCTCATTTCCTATGGCAATATGGCCCTTTTTCTTTCATCTCTGTTTGTCTATATAGTTTGTTATACTTAAAGGCTATGGCTATGTCATTTTAGGATGAATTTCCCATGTGTAATGTTAAGTGATTCATGTAGAGACAAATTTCAGATACTCAATAGTGAGGGACTTGCAAGTTCTTATGACATGATTCAAGTACACTTATCAACTTTTGCATCACCTAAAGTTCTTGAAGTAGCAAAGAAGCTTACTAAGACTATTATACTAGAGAAATTACCTTGCTTGAGGTTGTGACCATCTTAATTTATAGAACGTGGTGTCACAGAAGAAAATATCAGTCTCTACTTTTTTGTAGACAATCGTAATATATTCACTTAGGTCCTTCTTTTAAGTTGATCCTAAGAGGGATTTCATAGCGGGGATTTATAGAATTGAGATTTGAACAAAGATGGATTTTGAAGCAATGGGTTCAAGAACGGCATGGTTGCCGACAATAGGAAAGGGGAGTTTGTGTAGAGCTGTCAAAATGGGTGGATTTATGTATATGTAACTCCATAAAATTTGGGTAAATTGGTCTGCCTTATTTAATTTGTGAGTTAAGACAGGGCATGTTGACATATATTTTTATATATAAAAATATATTAACCTATAGATTAATCCTTCATACCTCACTTAAGGTGTGGATTGAGTTAGATTTTCTTATGCGCAAAAATTTTGGCCTAATCCATCCCGTTTAATTACGAATCTCCTGTATTAACACCCCTAACTATGAGAGAGGAAGGGCCTTCTTGGAGAGAAGGGTTCTAGCCATGTTGTTAAGATTTTTCTACATCTATTGCTTGAGTGATATTTAATGTGTTATATATATAAATAAGTAATGATGTTATAACATTTTGTTACAGTAAAGACTTACAACATAAATGATAAAAATTATAAAAATCTACTGAAACAATTTTAAACTATAAAAATTAATTTAAAATCTATATCTAACTATAAGGATACACAAAATAATTTAAAAAAATCACCTATATAAATATATATACACACACACAAACAA
Source organism: Dicorynia guianensis (assembly GCA_037013595.1). Classification (NCBI taxonomy): domain Eukaryota; kingdom Viridiplantae; phylum Streptophyta; class Magnoliopsida; order Fabales; family Fabaceae; genus Dicorynia; species Dicorynia guianensis. The sequence goes on along the minus strand of JASUAB010000002.1, from coordinate 11,676,785 downwards.
ATCACAGAGTGCTAAGAGGCCTTGGACTCATTGCCATTTGCCATCGTCAGAACTTGTCACAGTATAAGTTTGAATTCCCCTTCCTCATTTTTCATAAAAAAAAAAAAAATATCACAAAATAAGTCAAACTCATTTTGCACACCACTAATATGGGATGTGGTCTATGACTTTGTAGTTGTAGCCATGTGGCTCCCTCCAACTCCAACCAATTTGAATTTGAATAAAACCACGTCGTCTTTACCATTAGCATCTACTTAGACATGCAAATGTGCCAAGCCGCTTAATCACGCAATGTTTCTAAGCGCGCTCACTCTCTCTCTTCCGCAATTCAAATATACTACTACTAATATTTCAATCGCAATTTGAAAAACCCACAGATTCATCCCTTCGTTCTCTATGCAAAAAAATGAGAAACCCTAATCCCTCAGTCTACTCATCCTTCTACCCAATTTTACCCTCCATTCCAAGACGTACTCCCCGGTCAAGGACCAACATTCACTGCTTTTCTATACTACTTAGAAATTGACCATCTTTCCCCGACAGTAACTGAATCATGGTACGAATCCGTTGGTTCTGATCAAAGGGTCAGCGAATTTGAATTCGATTTTAGGGATAATGAACGAAGAAAGCAATTCGGTAAATGTGTCGGAGCAATATTTGTCCACTTCAGGATCGGATTCCAAGGTTCGGATCCTCTGGTTCTTGAAGTGATTTATTCTGAAGGAATTTATTTTCCCCTTTCTTATTCGTTTTCTGCTTCATCATTCCGGGGGTGTTTTAGATTTTGGGAGAGAAGCGGAAAAGCACTTATTTGGGAGACAAGCACGACCTCGCTCGAAAGCGGGTGAAAATGAGAGATCTTGAATCCGTGGTTGAGGCTGCAGGTAATTTTAAGTGAAAATATAAAATTTATTTCCCATTTTCAAATGGACAGAGTACGTATATCAGCCGAGGACTAGAAATTTGCTATGTATTCAAGTGAGCTTTGTAGAAACACGAGACTGTAAACGTGGTTCATCAACTATACACCCTTCTTTCTTATGAAAGATCCATGCTTTGTAGAATTCTGTATATTTTCTTTGCATCTGACTGGGCATAGTGGAGTGCAAGCAATATCCAAGTCATCTCGTGATGAAATTCTCTACCATTCGCTCGCTACCTATAATCCAAGCATTGTGTTTAAACCATATATATTTTGCTCTTCTTTCTAACTGGACTTATTTTATTTTCGTAGATGTTTTAAGATCAAATTTGATTTACTTTGCTTTTATTCACAGAAGCTAAAACCAATTATCTGGAATTTACAAAGGACGAAGAACGTAGTCTGCAGTTGCCATTTGGTGAAAAAGACATGTCACACGTCACAGAGGTCCCTGTAACTCTGGACTTTGATGCTTCTCAAGCGGAAAAAACCGGACAAAACACATTCTTGGTAGAGGTTAATCCTGCCCCTACTCCTTTGGATCTTAATGCTGAAGCTTGCTGTGCCAGATATTCATCCATTGATAGAAGTGGCAAATGTGCGGATAATCTCAACAAAGTATCTGTGCCTGGGAAGGATGACAGGGAACGCCGTGGTAACTGCGTAAACTCTAAAGGCATTGATGTTGATCTTAACGCAGAAGATGTTACTAGCTCGATAAATCTGGAGCTGGCACATTCTCACAAGGCGCATGGTCATTGTAAGTCAAATGTCTCCGAGAGTGGTAGCTGTTCTGGGCCTATGGAAGAAAAAGATCCTATGAGAATATGGAAGGAGATGAAGCAAAATGGTTTTCTTTCATCTACTCATGGAGGCATCCCAATGCCCAAACAACGTGGGAGAAAAAGTAAAAATGACATGCTTAAGAAAAAGATGGAACTTGCAAAAAGAGAACAGGTCAACAGGTTTACAAAGATTGCTGCTCCCAGTGGACTGCTAAATGAATTAAATCCTGGGATTATAAATCATGTAAGAAACAGAAAGCAGGTCCATTCAATTATAGAGGCTTTGGTAAGGTCTGAAAAACATGAAAATGGCAACTTTGGAAGCAAGCAAGCTGCACATCAAACCAGTGGAAGTGCAGAAGTTAGAAAAAGGAATTTGGAATATATGTCTGATGCAGGAAAACATCAGCTTACCTTCCCTCACGAAGAAGGGAATTTTCACAGCTCTTCAGGGAGCAGGCAAACAAGCAAAGATCCTGTGACCATGAATAATTCTTCTGGGATTTTGGACAATAAAACTTATGATAGTGATACATATGTGGTGGAAAGAGCTAGTTCTAGAAGTTGTGTATCGCACTCCATCCACCTCACAGAAAATGATATTTTAGCTCTGAAATTGACATCTTCAACAAAGGCATCCGGAAGTTCTAGCTCTTTGTCAAATGAGGAATCATCAAACTTCACCAGCGTTTCATCTCTTTCTGTGAAAGGTAGTAGCCACTTTCCTCAGACTTATGCTTCTTTGATCACAATTTTAGATGTTTGCAAACTTCTTTATGCTTTTCTCTTCCAAACATTCCAGATAATTGAGCGATGAACAGGATAAAAAAATTTATTTGATTGAAAGCTACCAATTAACTGATGCATGAGAAAGCAAGTGCTTTAGATTATACTTCAGTAGATTATCATGCGCTCTGAAGTAATTGGTAAAATTGTAGTTATTTATCCCCAAGCTTTTTGTGAATCATTATTTGATCTTGTCATGTTTGAAAAACTAAGCACAATTAAATTATGCATCAGCTGATATTGATGTTTCTATGTTTTACAGCTGCCACGGTTGCTTCTCAATGGTTGGAACTTCTTCATCAAGACATTAAAGGCCGTCTTTTGGGTAATTTCATGTTTATATCATTTAGCTAAGTTGAGGAGAGTGTAACTGCTAACATTTAGTTTGTATTATTTTATGTATCTACAGCTTTGCGCCGCAGTAGGAAGAAAGTTCAAGCTGTAATTTCTACTGAATTGCCTTTCCTTTTATCGAAGGAGTTTTCAAATAACCAAGAAAATGATCCTTATGTTATGAAAATCTCTGCTGGACTTCCGAATAGCAAAATTTCAGATATGCATCGAGCAAGATGGACTGCTTTGTTTCATCAGATGGATGAAGCACTTTCTGAAGAAGAAAAACAACTTGTGAGTGCGAAAAGATGGATAGAACAGCTTCTTTCGTGGTCTATAGTTTATTTCAGAATTTGGTTTTAGTAAAGTAATGCTTTATGAAAAGAAGGCATAAATAGGTATGACGACTTGCGCACATCATGTTCAAAAATAGGAAAAGAAATTGCACAATTGGAAACAGTAACCCTGTTTTCATAGAAATTTATGGTCTTTTGAGAAAGACCGTTTTTATTTTAACTTGATTTGAGATATTTCATCTTCAATACGTAGGATCCACACTATTTAGCTGATATTTGACTCTGGCACCTCCCTGGGTCGATTCTACATACTTCCCTGTTGAAATGGATCTTTAGGGAGGAAGAGGCCACGTTGTTTGAGTCATTTGAGTGACTTAGTAATATAACTAGAGCTGGAAGTTTCTTTTTTTTCCTCATTCTAAATCTGCTCCATTCCTGGTTCATAATTTCAGGAAAGTTGGTCCAACCATGTAAAAGAAAAGCAACTCTTATGTGACCAGGGCTTGCAACATGTAAATTGGAACACAGCTTGTGGTCTGCAACGGCTGGGGACTTCAGAAATTGACTCCAGGTATGACTTTTACATAATATCAATTTTTACTTGATGTCGTGAACCTTTTGCTGTGATTATAATAGTCATATATCACATATGGGGATTCAGGGCTCTATAAAACGGAACATATTATTCACATAACTTCAACTTCCAATGCGTAAATTTTCACCTTGTCTATTAGTACTGCTTTGATGAGCCACTGAATAGAAGAAGTAAAATAGCACAAATAACTGGTCGCCCTTTTTGGCCCCAAGTGTAAGGAGTTATACTGCAACTAGGAATTTGTATTAAGCAAGATGGTCAAAGTTTTATTAAATGGCTTCTTGATCTCTGAAGTATTGTTATCTAGATGAAACTTCTAGTATTTTTTGCAACTGTAACTTCCTCTGAAATGAGCCTACTATTTCTGGTTACTCTTTCTTGGCTTCTTGAGTTACTTGTCTTCCCGATATTTCTTGCAAAATTACCTTTTTGAATGGACTGGGTTCCTTGCTCATTGCAGCAAATCTTCAGCTACTTGCAATCTTGCATTCTTAGTTTTTAAGAATGACAAATCTTAGGTTTATAGTTTTTTTTATTTATGTTACTTTGTGTCCTCACAGCGGATGTATTAAAATAGCGAGTTTTGTTTTCAAGTATGAAAATTGGATGGCTGATTTTGAAGTTTATGTAAATGTGGTTAATTTTGTTGTCAGATCCTACTATTGAGATTTTCGCTTTGAATATGACGATGATCATACTGTCACACGTTAGATTTGAGAACGTATACGGCTATACCATTTCTATGAGTAAGGATGAAACTTTTGTTAGTCATTGTTGCCCGAGTTACGTTTGACATGAATATGAATCATGGTCTTGTAAAAGTCGGAACCGTTTAGGCATCATATTTCTAGCACTTATTGTTAAAGCATCATGTCGCATATTAGAACACCATATTTTTGTCTTTGTAGGAAGTTAGTCTTACATTTTACTTCTAGTGAAGCCTACAGCAATGATTTGACAAGTTTAGAATTCATTAACTTACAGTGTATGGGTAGCAGATAGCTCAGAGAAGGAGTTAGCTGTCAATGCAGCTGCAGCTTCCATATATTCAACATGCAATTTTCTGTTGTCAGAGAAGTAGCCTCCGTATGATGCTGAGATATTGTACCTTTATCTAATTATATTGATATTTTTCTTGAAAGTTTTTTCTAACCTTAGTTTTAGTTTGGTCACGGGCATGTAGGAAGCTAACGAATGGGTTCTTAGACGAGCAAGCCTTGTTGTCTGTTCAGATTGTAACAATAGCCTTTGGATTCATTTATTTTTCACATTCGTTTGTCAGCCTTTGTCAGAGATTGCTCTTTGATGTATAAACATTGAGTTACTTTCTAATAACCAGATTATTGACTATTTTGATATTTGAATAGGACTTGGATTCACTGTTTGTCCTAAAACCTGTTGATAGAGTTGTTAATTTCGGATGAACTTGTGTTGCCTTATTCTATTCTGCCTAAAGATTGGAATGGATTGTTTTGATATCTGCCTTGTTGCCTTTGATTTATGATGGTGTTTTCTTTTTTTCTAGCAAGTAACAATATTAGTGTTTTTTAATTTTCTTGGTTAATGAGTTTTTATTATTGATTGTACCTACACTTTGGGTGAACCTATCTGTGGATAATTATTTGAAAATTGGAGTATTAACAATTTTTTTTCCCAATAAAGATAGCAACACTTATTTATCAGCTTTTGCACATAATCAAAATTAAATATATGAGAAATGATTTTATATAAGCAAGTGTGAAGTGTAATTAATAATTTTAAAATAACATTTATTTTTATATTTAATTTGGGATGTGAATTTAGTGTTGTTTTTGAATTTTAGTCAATTAAGTTTAAATTTGACTAGTTTTATATATCATTTCTAATTTTTTCTTGATTCAAATTGATCTTAATGAAGATAAGTACACATAATAAATGTGCATGTTCTATACATATAAAGATTAATAAAATATAAAAAATTATATAAAATTTTATTTTACAAATAACAGTGCTTATCTATCTTCCTACTTATAGTAAGTTAAGTTGAGGCTATTCAAACAAGCCAACTTGCTTGGCCTCGATAAAGATCCCCTAATTTTGATATTTCAGGAGTACGTGACTTTTTACTTTTATTATTTTGTAGTATTTTTTTATTTACTTATAGTGTAAAATTTAAATTTAATTATAAAATAAATAATATCAAAATCAAATAAATGCAAAGTCATGACATTCAATTTTATCCTGCTCCATTTATAAAGTGTTTGTTTCAAAGGAGGAAAGAAAAAAATTTTAGGCTAAAATGCATAGAACTTTCATGAACTTTAGGTTAATTTTAAAAAATCCTCCTAAACTTTAAAAATTTTTAAATAACCCTCTTGAATTATGAAAAATTTTTAAAACACTCATTTCCGTCAAGGTTTTCGTTTAAATTTAGATATTTTTTAGTCAACTTCTAATTCGATTCGATAAAAAGACAAAAATACCTTTTAAATGCACATAAATTTTCAAAATTTGTTATAAATACAAAAGAAAAAAGCCTAGTGTAGATTTATAATTTAGGGTTTAGGGTTAGGGTTTAGAGTTTCAGGATTTAGAATTTACGGTTTAGGATTTAGGGTTTAAGATTTAGGGTTTAGGATTGAGGTTCAATGTTAAAATTTCAAAATTTTACTGTTCATGGCATTATTCAATTTTTTAGCTTTACAATGAAGGTCATTTTCGTTATTTTCTTAAATTTTGACAGAAAATTTGACGGAAGAAATTATTTAAAAATTTTTCATAATTTAAAAGGGTCATTTGAAAACTTTTAAAATTTAAGAGAATTTTTTAAAATCGACTTAAAATTCAAAAAAATTCTATGCATTTTAGCCAAAATTTTAATAGAAGAGAAGAGAATAGAAAAAATAATCTTCATTTGGTTAGTAAGGAAAAAAATTTTAATTAGAAAATAATTTATTATTATACCTTTTCAAAAGAACATAACTCTTAAGTCATAAAGATAAAGATAATTTTAAAAATTAAAAAAATAATTAAAAGTAACTTAATTATTACAATATAAAATTTTTAATAAATTTTTTTTCGCTTTCAAATTCTCTCATGTTATAAAAAAAAGACAAAACGAGAAGGAAAGAGATTTTTAATCCCTTATATTTTCACTTTTTTCTTTAAAAATTTAAATTAAACAAAATATTTTAAATAAAATTTCTCTTTTCTATTCTTATTTATCCAAATACTAGGTTAAAGGTATACTGTGGTGTATCAAAAGTGGCCTGTTCTAACTTTTGGTAACCAAACTCATAAGAGACGTTGGTCAACTCACATGGTATATATGTTATAGTTTTCTGAACCTGTGTAAAGGTTCAATTCCCTCTCTGTTCCCCTTTACAATAACCTAACTAAGACTACCTTATTACCAAAAAGAAAAACTCTTACAGAGACATTGGAGAATACGTACAGTCAGATTAGAATCAAATAAATACTGAGATGAAATACTGTGAAAATTGATAGACCATTTACACAAGTAGATTTTAAGTTGGAAAATGTTCTTAACGAACTTACACTCTCTTTATGTACAGAAAAAAAATTTTTAAAAAATAAAAAAGTAAATATATATAATTTATATGTAAAATTTATATATACTCATATTATTTCTCTTTTAAATTTTACTCTTCCCTCTAGTGATACCAAAGTGAATTATTTATTATTATATAGCTAACATCCATTTAATAATTCTGTCACCATAAATAATTAATTAAATACAAAATAAATTATTAATTACTCATCTTTTTATTTTTTTAAGTATAATTTTTAATTTTTTTATTTTCACAATTTTATTTTTATTTTATTTTTACAACACAATTTAAATTATTAAATTTAATAAATTTTACAATTGTAATCCCAAAACTGGCACCATATGAGAAAGGCGAAAGAATATTAATGTAAACATATATTTTTCTTAACAAGATAAGGTGTCATACTATTGAATTCTATACAAGCATTCTCACATTAATACAAACCATTGAATTCCATATTTACAGTCTGTGGGTGCATTTTCTTGCACGGAAAATACAGTGGGATTACAAATAAAATTTGTAGGCTGTGATAAAACTTAGCAATCAAAATTGCGAGGCATCTTGGTCATATTTGGTCACAGTATTTTGGAGATCTAAACCCATTTAGGTCCAATCTTGGTGGAGGCAGGTTTTGAAGAGTCATCCGAAACCTTAGCAAGCGAGCGATACTGCAATTTTACACTCTCTGCATTGTCCAATGTCTTCACCACATACCTGTAGATGACTCTATCAGGCAGCAGAAGCAAGTCTAACATACAGTAACATAAATATTTGTTAAAAAAAGATTTTTCTTTTTCTGTTGCCTCACTATATTTTTATTATCCTACATATTTCTACTTAAGTTTAAGGGGAAATAGTTAAAAAGGACCCATCAACTACTATAGTGGGAGTGGGCAACCCTAATATGACATGTTAAACTATACCCATTACCCACTCTAGGGATTAGAGTCCTTTTCTGCAAACATGACCATCCACTGGTTCTTAACAACATTTTCCCCCATCTTTTAAAATCTATCAATCAGTGATCAAGATTCATTTAGCCCACAATTATTATCCTATTACAACTGCAACTGGAACGCATAATGCATACGTCTACCTTCCACCCCCACCCCAACCAAAAAGGGAGAATTCCAAAGAGAAACTTATTATACAAATGCTGGACCTAGAGGAAATAACAACTCGCAGGTGGTTGTTTACTCATTTAAGCCAATCTAATATACATGATAACCACTCATGGGTGATTATTCTTCTTTAAATTCAACTATTTTATCAAGACTTACATTTTTTTTAGGAATTTTCCAAAACACATGCGCATACACAAACACACAGAAAGAAGGATTGATCACAACATGATTCCATCTTCAGCACGTAGTGTCCTAACTCATCAACTTTAAAGAGTGCTGAAGCAAACAATTTTCAGATTTCCATTTGTTGGAATCTTGATTTCACGTTTGGAAATTAATTCACAAGGATCTTGAAAAATCTTCAATATAAATTCTTATATTCACAACCTCAAGGAAAATCTTACAATTTTATATGATATAATTTTAGGCCTTTTATACGAAATCATGAAATTATATATTCATGACTTTGATAGCACCAAAGTCAACTACCACAACCTCTTATGTGGGCCTATGAACATTTCAATGTATTACTAGATAATTGAGTACCAAAATCACCCGCCAAGGTTTGATGTTAACTGCTAAAAGAAGTTAGAAAGTGACTGACCATCCATTTAAGCATTGTGTTGTCACAATAGCTTCACGTCCAACAAAGCGCTGTGGTGTCCTCTTGTTCCCCTGATCCATTTGGCCCGTGATCAATCAGTTTCAGAATAATTTTACAAAAAATATAAATATACAAGCCAACTCAAGCCTGTTTGCATACTACCTTTATGATAACTCGGTCCATAACAGCAAATGGAAATTGAACACCCCTACTCCTAGGTGGTTCTATAATAGCTGAATCACCATAACCACCCTGTCCTATGTAAAAGAAATTATATATGAAAAAAGTGAGGAAAAATGTCAAGGAACACATATCAATTAAAGGCAGCCCAGATAACTACTGCTTAGCCTCTGTCTCTTTTTCTCCCTCGAAACATATTAGATGGTTGGGAAATGGATATACGCACCTGGTCAAATCTTTCTCTTCTCCTTTTAGATGACCGGTAAAACTGTGACTCCTCTTCGCGACGGAATGCTTGCACAGCAGCTCGTAGTGCTGATCAAAGAAAAACTCAGAAAACTGGGCAACAATATACTGCACTAGGTCCCTAGCTATGATACTATTTTCTCTGTGCTTTGAGGATCTGACATAAAACCATGTGATGCAGAATAGGATAGATTTAATATATTATGTATTATTTAATTATTTTGTAATTTGAGGTTAAGGGTTTGTAATTTGAGAATTTAATTAGTAATTTAGAATTATTAAGGATTTATCATTTTAGGAATTTATTATTGTTTGTTTGGGTCTTAGGTATTCCTCTCCCCTATAGGATAAGATTTTAATTAATTTAGTATTTTTAGAATTTTATCTTTAATTATCCCAATTGCTTTTAGGATTTTCAGTTGCTTTAAGGCATTGTTGTCATCCCTAGTAATCAGAGTTTGAGTATTGATTTTTAATTATTCACAAAATAGAACTCCGATGTCTTATTTCTGTCCCATCCTACATCACCATGTCACAGCAGTTTTAATAATCTAAACCTGCCGAGATTTCCAAGGGACTTGGCAGCAGCATTTTCATTGAATTGTTAAGAAACCTCACCCCGTTCCATTATCCAGTAATGTACCTTCTCTTAACTTATCATACCTTTAGTAAATGTAATTTGTAATAATGCATTTCTCAAAAAAGCAGGAAAGATATTGTTTCAAGCCTTGCCACCCATTCATAGATTCCAATCATTGTTGAAAACTAGCTCATAAATAGGGGATGCATCAGTTGAGAGGAGTATCTAACAAGAAATGTGAGAAGAAAGAATCTGGACTATTAAACCACACATGAATGGTCAAGATTAAAAGACCGAGTTACAAGGCTTTTGTTAAGTGTGTGTGTGTGTGTGTAGCAACAAAAGCAATTATAGATAAAAGAGTGCCAAATATCAGCAGAAATGACAAGAACAAAACATCAAACTTTACAAAGATAAGTATTATTGTCAGAGGAAACACAACTTAATTGAGCACCAAAAATTGAATTTCAATACTGCTAAGACAAAATTTTACTTACATAAATTTGGAGAGATTAATTCCTCAGATACAGGTTGAGAACAAGTGCAGCAAGCTTTCTGAAAATTCATCAGAGAACACCTACATTAGCTTGTGGACAAAAACGGTAATTTCCTATTCAGATAAGTACCTCCTGATTTGGCAATTAAAGCATGAAAGAAGAGAATTTAGGTAATAATGAACTTAATTTAAAAAAATTTAATCAATATCCTCTTGACAAACTAGCAAAGGGCAAATTTTGGCAAGAGGAAGCCAAGTGTGCCTCTCACAAGTAACCAAATCACAAACTTATTGACCTTCACAGCTGCATCTTTATTATATTGATTTTACAGAGGAAAGCAGGGTATTTCCCAAAGTCCATCTTCAGTAAATCATTCATAAAAATTATTTAATCTAACTTCTTATAATTAGGCAGGAATATTTTTGAGACACGTATTGAACAGTCATCCTCAAGTAAGGATAAATAAAGGACAGATACTTTACTGGCATCTAACATTTGATTCTGCTGATGCTGAGCTCCCAGTGAAGGGAAAGATTCATCTATAGAATATTTTGAGGTATAGTGCCCCATTCCAACAGAGACATCTTATTAAGTCCTCTACAGCTTTGTTTTCACAGCAGAAGGGATAAAGCAGGAGGAAAATTAGTGAGGCTGGACTCTACCTATCTGATGTTATAAACAAAGTAGCCTTTTTCACATCTGGTAAGCTCAGTCATGACAGAAGCAGAAGATTCTGTCATGTCAAGGAAATTGAAGGGAGCTATTAATTTATTCCCCAAATTGAACAATTTTGTAATATCTTGTCCTGCTGTGAGAGTACAGAACTTCAAGCATGTATATAAATCTGGGCTAGATAGGAAAATATGGTTTGATGCAATCAATATCACAATGAAAGCACCAACTAATATGAGATGCAGTGAAATGAGCCAATGCACCCTGGGTGAAGGTAGGACAGAAGAAAGCAGGGAGTTAGGCTTGTGTCTATGGGCCAGCTCATCTAATATTACAATTAAACACTTATACACAACATAATCACATGTGTCTTCAAAAGTCCATCCATTCTACTGTAAAGAGGTGTATCAGACAAAGAGGTTGAACATTACCAGCTCTAAAGTTTAATAACATTTTTCAGAGTCAGTCACAGAAAAGTTCAATCTGAAATCTATAACATTTGATGGCATATAACCCACCATTCTAGTGACATGCTGTATTCCACCTCCACCAAAGGAATGTCCACAAGGCAATATCATTGCATCATCCATAAGAGCTCCCCTGAATTTAAGAAGACATCAATCCACTGTAATAAGTACTAGAAGCGCAGTTAATAGCTAAAATAGCAATTGAGTTATTGACAAATTAAACTTGCAAGCTTCTAAACATACAAATAAGCAGTAAATAATGAGATTGATTCTGTGTCACCAAATTTAGATCTTAATCACAACAGAATCCACAAGAAACCAGATTACAATAAGTTAGAAGGGATCAACTAGCCTCATTAGCTAATCTGAAGATTTGCACACAATATAATCCTGTAAACCTTTACAATAAAGTTCATTTATTCTTTAATCTCATTAGAGAAGTTTCCAATTTGATAATAAGATCAACCAGTAGACGCAGCCATTGAGAAAGATAGGAAAAAAGTGATGTTCATACAAAAGGTGGTGAAAGTGAGAATATTTGTGCACAATGGGTTTCCTCTTGTATCATGAGCTTCATAATCGATTCTAGACCATACTGTCTTAGTCAAACTCAAGGAGACAGTACGAGAATGAAAGCAAACAATTAGACCAAAACCAAATAAACTAGGAACAGGATAATACTGAAAATTGCTAGCCAATTTGTATCTGGAGACGATTTCAGAATATACTCTTCCCCTCTAGTGCTAACTGCTAACCAAAGTGAACTATGATTATAATTTTAACATCATCACACATTAAAACCTGTTACTTACTCAGCATTCCACACTCAAGCCGTAAAATAAGCGAGATCAGCTCAAGAAGAGACTTACGTAACAGGATCCGAAAGAATCGCTCTCAAGGACTCCCCTGACTCATTTGAATACATGATGTCCTTTCTTCCACTAAACCCACAACCATTCTCCCCAACCATAGCTTTCTGCACAGAAGCTGACCCCTCTGTGCCTTGAAGATATTGTGAATAATAATCGTCACAGTCAGTTTCAGCAATAGTGACCGCATTCTGGGATTTACCGAGTCTTTCATGCTGATTGTCTTCATCATTACCTCTTGTATTATGTACCAACCGACCAATATCACCATCCTTCCCCAATACCTCTCTGCTGGATCCTACAATTCAATAATACCATGTCAGGTTGTCAGCGTCTAAAATGATCAAACTCAAGGAGCAGCAAATTTTTGAAGCTCACAAGTTGAAAGCTTTTGTCTTCATTCATACCATATGTGGAATGATGCTGAGCTTTCCCGTTTGACATTCTGTCCGCAACACTAGCCAGGTCAATATCTCTATTGTTGTTATGGTTAATGTCATTGATTGCATCGGAACTTCCTTTGTTGCAATCATTAACACCAACTAGCCCCTGTATGTTTCTGGCGTCACCTTCAACATCATCATCATCGTCAACGTCTTCATCCTCGTCATCGCCATCCGATTCTTCGCCACTAGGAGTTGCGGTGCTCCCGTTCCCATTCCAATTCCGGGCGTCCGGTAGGTCCCGCCGGTCGGAGCAATCCCCGTAAATATTCCGCCGGAACTCCGCGCTCTGGGCCGGGAAAAAACGGTCGCGCTCCATGGCGAACATCTTCTCATCAATAAAAGCGCCTAGTTCCCTCGTCTTCGGACCCGGGTCCCCCGACCGCCGCTGGGCAGCCCCGCAGTTGAAGCGCAAGGTGTCGTCTTGGAACACAAGCGGCGAGTTCAGACCGTTTTCGATCCTCTGGTCAGGAACCAGAGCAATTTCTTCCGATGACATACTCACACAATTTACTTAGCGAAAAATCAGCTAGGTTTCAGAGATACTGCTGGGTGAAAAACGGCGTCGTAGCGTTCGCCCATTTCTTGCGTGGTGTTGGGGGAAGAAGGGGTTCAAGTGACATAGCAAGTGCTGCTTCCAGATGCCGAGGGCTTAGAGGAAGAAGAGTCACACGACATGTCGTCTGCACGACCAAAAGAATGTCTCATTAAAACGTCATCGTTCAAGTTGAAACGACGTCGTTGGGAGTCTCTTTTTTCTCCCTTTGTCATAGACAGGAACCTTGTATGGAAAACGAATGGCACAGGTAATGCAAGCATGACCCAATACATCGGGTTCTCGAAGGCTACGATGAATGTTCAGACAACAGAGTACCCCATTTATGTGTTGGGTCCCCATTTCACATCTTATTAATGCAGAATGTGTGAAAGTTAGAGTCTTTTTCCTCTGGGCAGGACGACAAGGGGTTCTGGAGATTCATGAGAGTCAATTCTCACGGTGTTGCTTTTTATAAAGTTTGATTCTCGCTGGTAGATGCGATGCAGTTTTGTTGAATTGAGTTCCTAGTTTACTGAGGTTGTCTTCTTCCCTCAAGCTGCAAGATTAATGACTATCCCAAGAAGCATGTCTTTTCATTTTTCTTAATGTTTCAGAAGGAAGATCGAATTGTTTGTTTGTGATTACTTTTACTACTGTTAATGTTATAATTGTTACAGATTCCCTCTTTGCCTAGTCCAATTTCAAGCTTCAACTAGCGTCCTGAAAGGTGTGAAATTCCATTTAATTCTTGCCATGATAAGATGAGGTTGACCAGCTGCCTGCAATTTTCTGGAAATGGTAATGATGATGCAATTCTTTGTCATCTTACTCAATTTGTGCATTTTTATTCACCTTATAGGTGTATTACACATAATGCGGTCGCTGCACTTCATGTTTTTGTACTTCATTCCGTGCTTGACTGTTGCCTTGTAATGTCTGCAAACTGGTTCACATTTTACTTGTATGATCCCAACACCTTTGCTATTATTATAAGTTTTTGGGATTTCCATTGGATCATCTGAATGTTCATGTTCATAGAAGTGGTAGTGCATATAATGTCATAAAAATTGCTAACGCATTTTTCTTTATTTAGAACGTGCTTTTCATGATCACAAAGTACATATTTACTAACCACATCTACTAGTTTCTTATATTTCACAATTTATGTCTTTGACTAAGCATGCGCTTGTAGGTGAAGTGGTTATGTGTGCTTGGTAAATTCTGGTTGAAAAATATATAAGGGTTTTCTTAGATTGCTTGATTCTGGCAAAATTCTGTGCCAGGACACTAAGTTGCATTAAGTCCATCTGGATTGTAGGGTGACTTCCAGTTTAATAGACATAAAAATTGAGATCTGATGAGAGTCATGAGAGAGAATCCAAATAAAGGAAAAGGAGGGACTTGTTTAGAATTTTGGCCAAAATGAGTAGGTATGGAGAGAACTGAGTAGATGATATCAGGAGGGGAGAAAGGGAAGTTTCTTTCTATAAAATGTAGAATTCTATGAAATTACTTTGAAGTTCCTGCTTTGCATTATGTGCGGTTGCTAACTTCGTTAGTTCCTTAAATTTTGCCAAAGAAATGCTTCTAAGTGTAGTGATTAATAATCTAATACTCAATATCAGAGGAAGTTCTAAAAATTAAATTTATCAACTCATATCTTCTGTTCCATTATATAAAGCAAAGAGGAAAAGTGGAATTAATGCATCTTTCAATATTTTTTTAAGCATCACTATTTTTTTCATTTATTTAAGGTTTTTATAGAAAATCCCTTCCTTTGTATGCTGCTTACATGTAACGCATGCATATCATAAATTCTACCCACATCTTAATTTGTATGCTCTTTATGGAACTTACATTGGTTATTTCAAATTAAGGGTGACATTATTAGTGTCCTAGTCTATAGGTTGTATGAAGGAAGTTCTGAAGTGATTAGAAAAGCTTGAGAAATTGGAAACCAAGCTGTGAAAAGGAAAGGCCAGCTACAAGAAAAGTGAGAAAGGTGATAATGTCAATTGATTTTTAATCTTTGGAAAGAGAAAAGAGTGAAAAAGAAATGGATAATTGAGATGACATTGTGATTGGATTTGATTCAGTCTTGATATTTTCATGTTTTCTCTTTTTCTGTTTTAAACCTTTTGATTTCCAAGTATAGCATTAGAAATTGAGGGTGAGGAACATCATTACTGGAAGTCGCACAAGCCCACCACATCCACAACAAATGTTGGAGAAGTTAATATTTAGTATTGATGATGAGAGCACTTGGCCAAGATCTCTTGGATGAAAATATATAATTTTACAATTGGAGAAGTTTATGGGAGCGCTGCTATGCATACGTCACTGTAAGCGACGTATGCAGTTACGTCCAAATCTCAGCCAAAAAAATATATTTTAAGTAAAATTTAAAAAAAAAAAATGGTACAGATTGCTTATGTAAAGGAGCGTGGAAGTATCATTTTCCAGTTTATGGCGGCCCAGGGATGCAGGATTTCTAGTTGACTTTTAAGGGTGAATTTGGAAATTTTGAAAATCATTTCAAAACCATTTAAGATACAGAAAGGTTCCTCCCACTTAAGGGAGATTGCCAAATTTTTACAAAATATATGGGAAATCATTGACATCCCACAGACTATTGTAGGATTTAATAAATTGAATGACTTGAATTCTTTTAAGTGAGTATTTAGTAAAATTTAGTTTATAGGAATAACAAGACTGTTTAAGATAGGACTACGTGTTATGAATCAAAATTGTTTTACATCATACTTAGTTTGTCTTGAAACAGTTATGAACTAGTTCTAACATCTATCAGAGATGTATCAGCAAATGGTCATGTAAGGGATAGAGATCCCCTGACTTTGGTAACTTTAGGCAAATTATAAAGAATAATAAGCACTCACTATTTGTGCATCCCACCACTTTGTCTTACTGATTTTTCAACACTATAAAAACTCTTATCTTCCTGTCACTAAGGTTTCCTTCCCAACCAAGACTTCTAAAATCTAATAGGGACCTGTGCCAGTGGGAAATGATATTAATACTTGGAAAGGTACGATAAAAATTGCGATAACAAAGTCCACATCAAGTAGGGGTGGGCATCGGCTGGGTCGGCTCGGGTTGGGGAAAATTTTGACTAAACCGTGCCAAACCGACACAAACATTTGCTGCACCAATTCCGGCCAAATGAGGATCTCAAACCGAGTCTTTCGGTTTGAGGCGAGGCGGTTTCAATCGGGTTGGGGTGGTCGGATTGCCTTCGACCTTCAAGGGCCAGTCTTCTTTTGCTTTCTGTTCCTGCAAGAAAGAAACCTAGAATCCTAATTCAAACCCATAGAAGAAGGAACAAAATCGTCAGTTTCAAATGGTTTTGTTTGGTCAAGTTCTGGTGTCAGGTTCGAAATTGCACACCCCAAACAAATCGAACCATCATATTTTTCCCCCTTTTTCCCATAGCTAAACAACATCATATCCCCTCTAATCCTAATCCCTCTTGACTCTCGACCCCAGCCGTATAGTCGTCCATCGCATCCCAACCTCCTCTTGTGCCATTGTGTTGTGCTATCCCAAGAAGCAGTTTTGTGTCGCTACGAAGCAGAGGATAAGAATGAGATCTTGGATAGGAAGGAGGACAACAACCAAACGACGTGAAGTCACAAACCAGAGACGAAAGGGAAGGAGTGAACAAGAAGGAGTGTTGCAGCCTTTGAGATCAAGTCTAAGAGACGAGAACCAGAGAATGAAGGGAAGGAAAGAAGGAGAGGGAATGAAAGGAGAAGGTCGAGATTCACAATGAAGACCGGAAGAGAGAGACAAAAATTATGACTCATCTTCTAGAGTCTTCTCCAAAAAATATCTCAATAAATTATAAAAAAAATTGTAGCCGGTTTAAGCTGGGTTGCTGTGGGTGTAGAATTCGAAACCCAAAGCCAGCCAACATAATTTGTATCAACCCACTAATATTTCTTTTTGTAATTTTGAGCCGACCCAACCCAAACTAAATGCCCCAATTTTTCGGTTTGGACTGGGTTCGAATGGGTGGGGCAATTTTTTGCCCACCCCTAACATCAAGGAGGAAATGTATCAGCAAATGGTCGTGTAAGCAAGTCTTCTAAAATCTAACAGACATCAATGGGGAAAATTGAATGCCTTAGGATGGTATATAAAAATTGCTACGGACTTCTTGTCAAATGGATCTCAGAAAACAATAGATAGGACAACATATATTATCATAGGATTCTGTTAACTAACTATCCAACTGACAAGGACATTAAATTATTGAGTGATTGTTATATCATACTGGTGTATGACAATGCAAGTTGTATGATCCAAACAATATTGCCTTTATGAAATTTAATTTGTTAATAATTGTGTAAGTTTCCCCTGTTCTGTCTTTCTTAAGTCAAAGCATTTCTGCTTGCGATGTTCTGTGCTTTTGGATCTTGAGCTGTTAGGATATGAATCCCCAATCCCAGGCAGGGCCTTCTTTCTTTGTGCTGAAATTGTGAGGAAGGATCATGTCAATGATGAAGACTTGATCCGGATGCACTATGTAAGAGCTCGATCAATCTGAGCACATATATTTGGCATATGCAGTTTGTATGAAATACATGGATCTACACATATTGCTTGGTTATTGATGAAGCATTGCTCTAGGAAAAGTGGGGCTTGCTCATGGACCCCAACTGTTAAGTATGTGAACTGTGGTAAGTGTAAATAGCTAGAGAACGCACTTCCATTTTTTTAGGAGTAGGGTCTTAGGGTCAGGAATAATGATACTAGGATTAGCAATTAGCATGTGTGGATTTATGTACAATATGAGCTTATTAAAAAAAAAAAGTTTTAGTGGGATCCAGCTATGATTCACGGCTTCCAGAAAATTTTTTGATTAGTTTGTGTAAATAGTGCCATACTAGGGTCAGGGTCAGCCCATGCATGATGTGAAAAAAGAAGAGTGACAATTACATAGCTTTACTTTCATAAATTACGCACCACTAGAGCGTTGGGCCAAAAGCAGTAGTTGCTGCAGCATGAGCAGCTGTAGAATTTTAAACAAAAAATTATAAAAAAAAAGGAGCACAAACGGAAAAGTGATCATGACCATGAGCTGTCTCTTATGACCGGCTCTAATACTAGTACAGAATGGACTACTTATTGCATTTAAGTTTCAAGAGTTTACTTAAGCATCATCGAAACAGAAAGTTTCATACCATGAAATCTAGTGGGACAAAATTGTCACAGAATGCTCTGTGTCTGTGGGATGGGGTGAGTCCTATCCTACAGTTTATTATACAGGATTTAGTAAATAATGCATAGAGATATTACTTAAAATTCTGTTTGTGCAAATAGCAGAAATAGCAGAGCTGTGATTTAAAAGAATAAACCTTGGAGCACAAAAGAAGTTAAGGCATGATTTTGGAATCATAATATATGCACAATCTGAGCTACTTAAAAATGTTTAAGTAGAGCATAGCTGTTATCTAATAGCTTATAGAGAATATTGTAAAAAGTTGGTAAAGATTTTAAGCTAAAATACACAAAACTTACTTCCCTGAACTTTAGGTCAATCTTAAAAACCCTCTTAAACTTTAAAAGGTTTTAAATGACCCTCTTGAACTATGAAAAATTTTCAAAACATCCCCTTCCGTCAAGTTTTTCATCAAAATTTGGATGTTTTTTAGTCAACTTTCACTTTGACCCAATAAAAAGACAAAAATACCCTTCAAATGCACATAAGTTTTCAAATCTGCCATAAATACAAAAGAAGAAAACCTAATGTAGATTTTTAATTTAGTGTTTAGGGTTTTAGGATTTAAGATTTAGGGTTTAGGGTTTAGAGTTTAGGGTTTAGGATTTATGGGTTTAGGGTTTAGGATTTAAGGTTTAGGGTTTAGGGCTTAGGGTTTAAGATTTAAGGTTTAGGGCTTAGGGTTTAGGATTTAGGATTTAAGGTTTAGGGTTTAAGGTTTAGGGTTTAAGGTTTAGGGTTTAGGGTTTAAGGTTTAAGGTTTTAGGTTTTAGGATTTAGAGTTCTAAGTTTTAGGATTTTAAGGTTTAGGGTTTAAGGTTGAGGTTCAAAGTTAAAACTTTAAAATTTTACTGTTCACGGCCTTTAATTTCTCAACTTTACAATGAAGGTCATTTTCGTCATTTTTTTAAATTTTGACGAAAAACTTGACGGAAGAAGTTATTTAAAAATTTTTTATAATTTAAGAAGGTTATTTAAAAATTTTTAAAGTTCATAAGAATTTTTTAAAATCGATTTAAAGTTCAGGAGATTCTATACATTTTAACCAAGATTTTACTTGTACAAATAACACCACTCATTATTTTTGTCACTCATATAGCAACAAAAGAAACGGAAATGAAAAGTTGTACACTGCTTCTGGCCCTCTACAACTTTTCCTTAATTTCAATGACGCTCCCGTCCCTATCATCTGATATTTTGAACATGGGTGAAACAGCTTTTTCTCGCCATTGCTTGCCTCCATGAACTGCAAATTCACAATATAACATCATAAGTGTAAAAGCATTGCTTAAACTGCCCAATCCTTTGCCAGGAAATTTGTGGCATGCGTAAACGTTTTTGTGAAAACAAGCAAAATCACAGAAGCTCCCGAACCATTGACAACTGATTGTGACATAATATTGTACAAGCATTCTGAAATCATAGTTATTTTGTATGCACGTGATTCATTTTTTATAAAGCTTGCGTGTTTCAAAGGATTGGGATGATAGGAGAGAGAGAAATTTTTTGGGGAGCTAAAAAATTAAAAAAAAAATGAGAAAATAGTGAATTTTTACTGTTAAAAACTGTTTTCTAAAATAAGAAATTTAACCGAAGCTAAAAACATCAATAATTTCTAATTGCAGACAATCTCAATTCTGTTTCAAAGTTATAAATGATTCAAATGTTATGTCAATAGAAATCACAATAAGAGTAACATTTAGCGAGAAAGAGACAGAATTATAAGATTGTTAAAAATTTAGTAAAAAAAAGTGATGAGATTTACAAATAAAAGGCATCTATTATTTTTTAAATTTATTTAAAATGATCCAAAATCATTAATCCTAACATGTGGAGTCCTATTTGCAGTCAGCAGACAAGACTACCCTACCGACAAAATTTGAAAGAAAAAGGAAAAAAAGAATGGCAGTTTGCATGACAACAAAGTTACCTTGTGCCATGTCATTCTCCACTTGAGATATTCCATCTCGAGAAAATGGAATAAATTAATGGTGCATGTGGTTGATAGGCGATGACGGGAAAGACAATGTAGTAGGTTCCCTTGGGCCCAACACCATTGATGCAACTTACAGCTAACTGCACTAAGGATAGGAGCAACTCACTGCCTGCAATCTTTGCACATGCTCCTGATTTTGAATTTTCCTTCCTTACACAAGTTATTTTCCCATAATCATATAAAACAATGGCAATTAATGCACATACATCAAGCCAAATAGACTTAAATGCTTTTCTACCTAACAAGTAACAATGAATTGTTATCGTTTTTAATAATATAATGATATTTATTATTATTTTAAAATTGTATGTTAAATAATTTATTTTTTATTATTTTTAAAATTTTAAAATGAGTAAAGACTATTACATTTTAAGATATAAAAATGTTTCAAATCAAAAGGAGATGTAATAGTAATAATTATAAATTATTTGTGAAAAAAAATTATTCATAAAGAAATTTAAAGTTAAACTTTACAAACAAAATAAACTTTGCCAACTAAACTAATTTTGTTGTTAATGGCTAGGCACTCTTCTAATACCAAACAAATGACCTTTCAAAAGTAAAAGGCTACATACATGGGGCAACCTGGTCAGAAAAAGAGCTTATCCTCTATCTAATTCAACAGTTTTATCTTCTCTGGTCTCAATTGTTTCAAGAAAAAACTTAGTGAACCAAAAAACCAATCAATAAATGAAATTTCTTCGGTGATTCATTTTTTTTCAGTAGAAGGTCTTGAATTCAACGTGTTGAAAGACGTAATGAGATTCGAACCAAATAAAAAAGATGGAATTTTTGGGTTTAAGGAAGAAAAGATTGAAACTTAAAAAACTAACATTATATTAAAAAGAATGGAAAGCTCTTGATAATCAGAGGCAGGAACATGGGTAGCAACATATCAGAAAAGAGAGCTTCTGTTCCGACAGCATCATATCGGCAAATATTCGACAATCCAATTCCAAAAAACAGAGCATCACTGTTCACCATCGTGATTTTTGAAGGCATGCGCTCCCACTCTTTTCCCTCGCCACCTTTTCCTTATTTAATGGCGCTCTTTTCTTCCCATTCCATTATTATATGCAGTGCTACATACTAGATTATATAGAATTTGATTCAAGATGGTTGCTAGGAATCTGGGAAGTCCCAAGGCCCTTAACACCACTTTTGACTTGTAAATTTGTGTGTATCATGACACCCTGTTTTTGGTAATGGAAACATCTTAGTTAGGCGTGTCAATTTTTTATTGTTTCGTTATGGATTTGATTTTGTGATAAATGAAAAAAAAAATCTCACCAGTAAACTTTTAACGTCAAAATGCATCTGTGTTCTAAAGGAGGCATGCTAATTGCACATGATGGATTTTCATGTACAAGAATGATGTTTTTTGTTTTTTTTAAGAATGATGTTTTTATCATCATTAACTTACACCCCTCAAAGTTTCATCAACCACCCAGAATAATCTACATTCATCATGCGCAATAAGTGTTTCACGTTCTAAAGTAATCCTCTCATATAAAAGAGGAAAGTTATTCGTGAGAATTATTAAATTTTATTTGGATTTTATAGTTTTAATTTATAAAATTTTATAAATTTAATAATTTAAATTAAATTAAATTAAAATTATTTAAAATTAAAAAAATTAGTCATAAAACTGTTTTGTTACATATTATAGATATACAAATAGTATTTCTATTATTGGAGATTCATAGAATGCTCAATTCTTCTCACATGAGTGGATGATTTTTAAAATTTTATAATTTAATTTATAAAATTTAAAAACCTTGATAAATCTAAATTTTATGATAAAATACTAAAATTGTGAAAATAATTGGTCTGTTACAAATGTACGATATCTTGTTACCAAATTGACATTAATCAAAGAATCATGCCAAGTCACGGCATTACTAGGGGAGAATTGTTATATAGCCTAGTTTCTTGTAACTTTTACCTCGCTACTGGATACTTGATCAAATTCATTTTGGGATAATTTTTTTAAAAAAGAAATATTACTATAAAAAGCTCATGAAATGTTCTTAGATTTTTCTATATGTCGTAGTCGAATTGTTCCCTTGCTTATGACCCTGGCACCAAAGCATATAGATATCCTCTAATATGTTCCTTCACGTACAGAGGGAAGAAATGTCAGAAACAAAACCAAGACCAAATGGAAGACGGCGACGAAAGACTAGTAATTAAGCAACAATTTCCAAAGGGGTCCCACATGGAACCCGGTGAAAAGGAATCCGGTATCCTAAAGGTAACATACAGAGAAATCTTCAAGAGTAAAAATACAAGCTGGTACCTAACTAAGTAGAAGGAAAATTACAATGGAATTGAAACGTTTTCCCACAACTAATTTCTCTATCCAATGAACAAAACCGGATTCCTCTTCGCCGGATAACCCTTGTATATCCTTCTCTTGGTCATGAAAAATGTAAGTTAATTCATACCAGTTCCTCTTGTCCTTCTGAGGGGCATCTTATTAGCTCTAATATATTAACCACCTCTCCCATGTCTGGCCGATTGGAAGGTACTTGTGAAGTACATATTAAGCCTAGCTTCATCACAGGAATCGCTTCCTCAGCTGGGAACTTCCCATGCAGCCTCCCATCAATACAGTCCTCCACCCTGCCTTCTTCCAAAGCTCCTCTGACCATGTCACATAGTACCACCACATCGTCCTCCATGTACTCAACAGGCCTCTTCCCGGTAACCACCTCCAAAACCAAAACTCCAAACCCATAAATATCACATTTCTCTGTTATCTTCACCGTTCTGCAGGCAAACTCTGGTGCCATGTAACCAAGTGCACTTTGAATTTTGCTGCTCAAAACATAACGGTCAAGCATTGGTAACAACCTTGCTAGGCCAAAGTCCCCAACTTTAGGTTCACCATAGCTATCAATAAGGACATTGGTTGACTTGATGTTATAATGAATAATGTTTAAGTGGTGCAAGTGAGCCAAGGCTTTTGCCGTCCCAAGAATCACATTAAACCTTTCATTCCATGAGAGGAGGTTTCCACCTGATCCTTCATGGAGATGCTTATACAGACTACCACCAGAAACAAACTCATATATCAGGAGCTGAAGTGATGTAGTCCAATAATAACCTTCAAGTGCCACAAGATTTTGGTGCCTGACTTTTCCCAATTTCTTAACTTCTCTTTCAAAATCTTCTTGCGATTTGACAAGGCTTGATACAGTGAGTTTCTTAATTGCAACAGCACGTCCGTCTCTAAGAACTGTTCGGTACACTGCTCCAAACCCTCCACGACCTAGCTCACAATCCTTATTAAGTAAAGCATGTGCTCCAGTGCTGAAGTCAGGCTCGCCTGAAAACATGACAAGTTTGCCAGAGTTGGCATCTGTAGTTGGGGAATGGCTGAATTCATCCCCAGCAGAAAATGCGAGGGCAGCCGCTGTAGATGGAGAAGTAGAGGACCGAACACGGAGATTGAGAACAGTGATGGCAATAACACCAATTACAATGACAGCAGCTGCACCGATGGCAACAAGTGCAGAAATGCTGAGAATGATTCTTTTATGACCCACACTCGGAGATACTGATCCTGGGGCAAAATCAGTAGAAGTGTTTGGATTTAAGACAATAGGCTTTGGAAGGACAGTAGGGCATGATCTATTGACAGCAGAGCCACAAAGCAATGGATTGCTAGACACAGAGGAAGGTGAAATAGTGTTGAAAAAGCCACCAGCTGGGAGTTCACCCTGAAGATTGTTATGAGATAAATTGAAGGAAAGAAGATTGGGCAGATTGGCCAATTGCTTGGGAAGGGTTCCAGTAAGGTTGTTAAAAGACAAGTCCACAATTCGTAGGTTGGCAAGTTTTGCAACTTCTGGAGGTATTGAACTAGCCAGTTTGTTCTTTGACAGAATCCTTTAGATATTAACCCCCACCACCAAAAAAGGGCAAAAAAACAAAGAAAAAACAGAAAAGTAAACATAATCTGTTAGAAGCATGAAAAATAAGGAGGTGGGATCTTATACTGTATGTAAAAATTAGCAAAGCATGAAACTGCAACAGCATTATAGCTCAGAGCCACATTATCGTGTCACCATCTATATCCCTAGAAGCATTATGCAACTCTATTCTTTTTCCTCCTTATAATCTTTCTGTGGTGTGTATAAAAGTGGTTACAAGCACCGTGGAACTTAACAATAGTAATGTTTAAGTAAAAAATAGATGAGCATCACACCAACCGGACAAAAACAGCATATCAAGATTAAATGAAAATCGAGATAGTTAGCTTACAATGGTCTATCATCTAGGTCAAGGAACCGTTCTCAATGGAACTCAAGTTTTTTTTTTTTAAAAAAATGAAAATTAGCTAAATTAGACTGAAAACACATCAGTTTAACGGGGCAACCCCACAGTGTATATGAAAGAGATGTTGAAAAGTTAAAGAAACAAGGGGCTGAGAAAAGAGAACTTACAAATTCGATAGTAAAGAGCAATTCCCAATTGATGTTGGAATTTTCCCCGTTAGGAAGTTCTTTTCCAATCTCAATTCTTTTAAAGATACTGCCCTGCCTATTTCCAAAGGTATGCTTCCGTTTAGCTGATTCTCACTCAAATCAAGAGTACTAAGCAACTTCAATTCTCCAATGGAAGCTGGTATAGGACCACTTAAAGAGTTCTTTGAAATATTCAAGTACTGCAAGCTGCTTAAATCAGCAATAGCAGATGTAATTTCACCAGAAAAATTGTTCTCAGATAAATCCAATACTTGAAGACTTTGAACCGGAACTTCTGCCAAGGAATATAGGGGACTTTTCAGGGTTGCGCTCAACTTATTTTCAGAAACCAAAACCTTCTGCAAATCTGACTTGAAAATCCATGATGGAAGATCACCGGACATTGAATTCTGGCTGACGTCCAAGGTCAAAAGGCTTGTACAATTCATCATCGACTCTGGCAGATTACCAGTGAAGCCATTTGCAGAAAAATTCATTACTTTCAAGTTCGGAAGGTTTCCTATAGAACTTGGCACCTGACCAGAAAATCTATTGTGCGAGAGGTCCAAGGTCTCAAGGTTTTTCATTTCACCCATCCATGCGGGAACCTCGCCAGACAAAGCGTTTCCACGTAAACTAAGATAATCAAATAACGTAAGCGCCCGCATATTCTCCGGAATGCTACCAGAAAGAGAATTCTCGCTGAGATCAATAGACCTCAAAAGCAAGCAACTTCCAATACCATCCGGGACCGTCCCAGAGAAATGGTTTCTGGCCAAGTTAATTGTTCGCAGATTCTTCAATCCTTCAATCCCGTTCGAAATCTCACCCTCCAACAAATTATCCGACAAATCAAGCGACCTAAGTCCACTTAAAGTCCAAATGCCAGAAGGAAGAGAGCCTGAAAACTGATTGAACGATAAGTCAATGGCAGCAAGAGCAGAACACGAGCTCAAACTTGACGGAATTTTCCCCGAAAACTTGTTCCTCGCCAAAGAAACTGTCCTTAGAGACCCACATTGTCGGAAAAAATCGTCGGGCACCTCTCCCGAAAGATTGTTCTCACTCAAGTCAATTACTCGAAGGTTATCAAGCCGAACTATGTTAGGGCTTATGCTTCCAGTGAGATTGTTCTTCGCGAGAGAAAGCTTGCGTAAAAACTGCAACTGGAGTAGACCTCGACCTATCCGACCCGAAAGGGCGAACCCGTCGAGGTTAAGCTCAATGACCCTGTTGGATCTGGGGTTGCATTTCAAACCGACCCAACCACAGGGATTCTCATCATCTTCATTCCAAGACACCAGCTTTCCCTTCGGATCTTGTATATCGGCTTTGAACACAATCAGTCCCAGAACATCGTCGTTGAGAGAGGGGTTCACAGAGGTCACCAACACTGGAGCTATAAAAAACAACAAGAACAAGCAGGGAAGAAGGGCTCTCATGTTCAACAATGGTCGCATTATCAGATACTAGACACCCATGTGAAATTAAGTCCAGAAACGAGAAGGAGAGGACCCAGGTCACTGATTTTGAAGTCAAAGAATCTTGGACAAAGCAAAGAAACCAACTTCAGAGTAAGCACAAACACGAAAAAGCTTCAAGTAACAAAAACGAAAGCGAGCTCTTCACGAACGGATAGATTTGAAAGAAAAACCGAAATGAGCCAGAGAAGTAGCTTTTGAAAACTACGAAACAGTCGCAGAAACGCCAGAGACTCAAAAATCACGAAAAGGATGTACCTTACAGTAGGTAAAGCGTAGAAAAACCCTAGAAGTCACTTTGCAAGAGAAGTATTTTCTTCTGAAGCTTCAAAGTGCAAATAAATCGAAGAAAACTCCACGAAGAGTCTTCCAGCACATCCAATCGGAAAGCCGTCAAATGCAAAAACAGAGCATTTGGAGTTCTCACCGGAGACTGACAGCCGGGAAATCCAACGGTGTCCTCCGTCGCCAGAGAGAACAACTAACAGGCTCCAGCGAGAGTGACCGGGAAGTTCTTCGACGGGTGAATTGCTAGGTTTTAAAGAGGAGCAGAGCCTCTCTTTTCTCTCCAACACCCTCTTTTTCTCTCGCTTTCTTTCTCTGCTGTCTGTGAACTCACACAAATAAATTCCCGTTTTATTAACGGCAAAAAGGCAGTTTGGTCGCTGGGGGAAATAAATGGGAAGTGACCACGTGGCGTGACCCATGAGGGGAACCTATCCCACGTGTCATCCACGTCATTATTGTCAGTTATACTTTTGACGTGGACTGCTTACCTGGCATGTTTAACTCTGTACTAGGATGTGACCTTGGACCCAACTTCAAGATTTGCCCTTTTATGCTGTTAAAAATTACCTTTTTTTTTTAATTTAATCTATGAGCAATTAGTCGACAATTGCTAATATATTTTAATTTAATGATAATTAATTGATAATTATTTTAAAATTAGAATATAAATAATTTTTAATTCAACAAATTTTTTTCTAAATTTAAATTTTTACATATTAATAATTAAAATTTGTTTTAAATTAAGATATTTTTATTAAAGTAATACTTTATTAATACGATTGCCAATTATTTGAACTTAGAATTATTTAGTCTAAACTGAGATAGTCATGTTCTTACTAATTTCCAAACAAAAAAAGGCAGATATTTATATGGTTTTCTTTCTTTTTATAGCAGATTTTTTCTATTTCAAGTCATTAGATAGGATTATCATTATTTTAAGTAATAAGTAACTTAAATAAAATTGTATGGACAGCCTTAAGAAATAGACAAAGTTTGCCAAGGTATTTTTCAACCGTTTTTTAATTTATAAATTAAAATTTATAACAATTTTATTTAAAAATTTAAATTAATATATTTAAGTAGAATAAATAAAATTAACTATGTATGTAAAATATGAGTTCGACCATCAAAATTAATTTTAATCAAAGTGAAAGTAAAAAATGTTTGCTTTTATCATAATTGATTTTGATTATATCATAATTAATTTTTTTAAGTATTAAAAATATTATGATATAAAAATTAAACTGATTAAATTCGATTACTTGTACTAAGTTCAAATTCTTAATTTTAACCATAAAGTTGAAAATCCAAACACATTTATTAAATTCCATAGACTCAAGTTTTAACAACTCCAATAATCTATAATTTTTTTAAGCATTTTATTTTCAGTCTATTTTTTTTTTTTAAAGAAAAAAACTAATGCCTTTTCAAGTGCAATTCCTTTTCTTAAGAATACACAATAATGCCATGTATAATTATGTCATGAGATGTGAAGGGCCGAAGGTGATCTAGAAAAGGCATAGAAGTTGTCAAATAAATGAATGGTATGTTATTTAATGGTTTGGAGTGGCCCCAAAATGACAAAGTTCAACCTTTAGGGCCTTGGCCAACAACCACAATGCATAAAATTTCTTCAAAAATTGAAAGACCACCATAAATCAGGTGCAATATATTGTGGCCTAGGCATGCAGGTTTACTATAGAGTAGATAAACAAACTAGAAACCTAGTTCAACAATCCTAATTGATTGACATTTGCATTAATTTGATTGAGTATATTGAACTTTGCTGGTGATTTAAGGTATCTTTTGAGGGAAATTGAGATCTTGAGTCCATGAGAAAGCCCCACCTTAACTAATTAAACAGAGATAATCAATATCATAACACATAGTCAGAGCAAAACTCTATTTTATGTGGGAAACAAGCTACAACTAATTATAATTCTATAATTATTTATTTGTAATCTATGTATAATTTTATTTAAATATTTATTTTTAATAATATTTATGTTTCTATATTTTATTGACAGTCAATATTTGAGATAAAATTATGTAATAATCATAAATAAAAGACGATATAGATATATTTTATTCTTAATTATTTATATTTCTATATTTTATTGAAAAATAAAAGTAATTTCATTAAATATAAATTTATTAAATACTTATAAATTATCAGTTAGTTATTAAATATATTAAAATAAATTTAACAATTTATATTATTTAAATAAAAATTATAAAAAAATTTTATTTGTGAGAATTATATCAATTGCTTATTGAAAGTTAGATATTTACATTTTTTTATTTTATTAAATTAAATTTTTTATTTTTATTAGATAAAATTATGTAAAAATTATGGATAAAAGATGATGGAGATATTTTTTATGAGTTTCTTTTTTCAAGTAATATAGTGAAAGTGGAAGGGCATTTAGAGATGAGAATGAGTTAGTTGGATGCAAGTGCATGCAATACGGCCTATGCAAGAAAGTAAAAAGCGAAAAGCAATAAAGGCAAGTAGGTGGCCGGGGTGGGTGGCGTAATAAAAGAAAAGGAAGAAAGAGTGCAGAGGATGGCGGATGGAGGGATGATGACTGGTGTGTGGAGCAGAGCAGCCTGCAGAAAAAAAAAGGCAACTCACCCTCATCTTTCTTTTGCTTTCTCACATATTTATTCTGCAAACACAGGTCAAAGGTCAGGAGAAATGATAAATACGCATGCTGAAGTTTTTTTTTTTTAATATTCTTACATTTTTATTAAATATAAATTGATATAATATTTTAAATTGTATTTAATAAAAATAATTTTAAAGTTTAAATCCATATTTTTGTGTTAAAGTTTATATAAATGAGGTGTAAACTTTATTTTTATTATTAAAATATTATTATTTAAAGTTTAATAAAATCCTAATATTAATACATTATATTTATGTAGATTTTGTATAAATTATACATATATGTTTATTATTTTTCAACAAGAGTACCCTTTCTTTTTAAGAGTATCTCATTTTTTATTAATTTTTTTTAAAAATAATATGTATATATAATTTTATATACTATATATACATATGAATATAAATAAAAAAATAAATATGTAAAAATATAAGAAAATATATAAAATATATACTTAAAAGAATTTATATATAACAATATTCTTTCTTAAAACAGTTATATAAGTTCTCATAAATTAAATTTTAAAAAATATTTATTTAGAAAATTAAATTATTAAATTATTATAAATTAAATTATAAAATTTAATGATTCAATTAGCCTAATACAATTAGTATTTATTTAGTTACAACTACAATTAATGAAAGCAAATTTTTTCTTGTTAAAATTGACCAACCTGGCAAAAATGGTATTAAAATTATTTCTTGTACACTTTCGAGCTGTGCTTCATCATTGTCTAACCGCTTGCTTTTGAAACTTATTTTATTCGCTGTTTTTTCTTTAAGGGTTATGCAATCTTGCTCTGTATTGCAAAACGGGGTAATCTGTTATCAATTTTATTTCTTAAGTGGACTAAACTAAAAGGGAGATTATGATTAGTGCATGCGCCATTGACAAATTACAATATCATTAATGTTAAGGTAAGAAAGAAATGATCATCAAAGTTATATTTATAAGATTAATTCATTAATTATAAGCAATAGTTTTTAGTAAATGATATATAAATATTATTATAAATCATCGTTAAAACTTATAATATATTCTAAATTTAAAATAGTGTAGTTTATCCCTTTTTAAAACTATACCCAGTAGAGTAATGTCATTATACCGTGCATGGGTACAAGGTATCTAGATTGAGGGTTGCTTTGTAAGAAAGAAAAACTAATAGGAAAGGAAAATGAATAAAGAAGGCATTGGTTGTTGGAATTTTCATCATTGCTAAGCAAAAAAAATGAGGCATCATACAATCATTCTTTCAAAGATTAGAGAAACGAATAGAAAAGCATAACCTTTCGATTTCTTTACTGATCATGATATCAAGGTAGAAAAAACGCATATGATTGAAAAGCCAATGATAGTGACGCTATCTAAGTATATACATTTATTAAAAGAAAAATGGTACATGTTCATGCATGTTTGCATAATAAAATGCTGCCATACCAAACATGTTCTCAGACTTGTTTAATGAGATCACTGGCGCAACTAGGCATATATTTTGGGGCAGCCCATGACACCGCAGCTGTGATTTCTTGTTTTTATGTTCCATTTTTTCGTTTCAATCTCTATGTATTTATAAAGCATTAGAAACTATCAACAAAACGATGGTTCAGTAAAAAAAAATATTAATTTTAACTTTAGTTATCAATATTAAAAAAATAAATTATTAATATTTTAATCCATAATTAATTACCCACTTAACTATTTTTTTTTAAAAGAAAAAAGGATTAGGAAGCGAGAAGAGTTGAGAAAAAGCTTGAATGTATATTGAAGATGAAGCAGTCTAAGGCTTCAAAATTGTAGGATGTGTCCAAGCTCATTGGTTTGCGGAACCTTATCTGCAGGAATTTGTGTCCGAAGAAAGAAAAGATGGGGATTGATCGAGTAGCCCGTGAACTGCATTAGGGAGCAGTACCCATATACCCATTTGTATTTATACTCCTACTCTGGCAGGCTGCCCCTATCATTTGTGTTGTGGCGGTGTGTTTGACTTGTATCTCAAACTCTTTTGGAGCTTATTGTGCAGCCAGCAGAATGACACACACTCACCTCAGAATTTGACCTCAGTACTCTTTGCTGTTTCTGCCATGGGAGCAGCCACCCATCATCTGCATTTTACTTCCACGCGTCCTTGCCTCTTTAACTTTATGTGGCATGCCTGAAACCTCAACGAAATATAGAAAACGGTATTTTTTATCTAAATTTTATATAAAAGATTTAGATAATAAAATTAAGGAAATTTAACTATTTATTTTAAATTTTATAAATATTTTATTAGTATATTTAGAACAAGTATTTTTTAATAAAAATGACAAACCAAGCAAGGATTTTCAGTAATGAAAATGGTAGTCCGCTACTAGTCGGTGACGAATTAATGTGGATTGTTCGATATAGTGAATATTACAGTAAAATAAAATAAATTTAATGTATAGTGAATATTACAGTAAAATGAAATAAATTTAATGTTATAAGTTTTTTAAATAAATATTTAATTTATGAGAATAGTAAAATTTTTGTGATAAATATATAATTTTTAACAAAAAGTATTTTTAATAAATATAACAATATTACAAATAAATTTAATTAATTTTATAATTTATAGGTTTAATAAAAGTAATGATTTAATTTTTTAAATAAATGTCAAATAAAATTTAATTAGTAAAATTATCAAAATTGATAGTGTTTTAATATTTAAAATATTTATAGAAAATTTTTGAAAATATTTATTTATACAAATAATTAACTAAAAAAAGTAAATATTAAAAAAAAATAAATAATAAAATAATTGAAAATAATGAGAGATTGTCTGTCAGCGCCGCTGTTAAAGCGAAGTGAACGTCGCGATGGACGGAGAAGAATGTCGATAAAGAGAGATAGGAAACGGCGAAGCAGTAAACTCCAAAAGCTTCCGTGCCGTTAAAAAAGCAAAGCATTTGCGAATTCCAAAAGCGAGAGAGACGAGTCGGGAATGAAAGTGAAAGAGAATCTCAGCCAGGCTGCTGGCTGCCTCGTCGAACACTGCGAAAGTCATTCTCTGAACTTTTCTTTCTTTTTTATTTTCCATTAAAAAAACTTTTTTTTTTCCTCTTCTTTCAAGGTGAGAAAAATGCAGACCATAAAACGACAGACCCTACATGCGTCGTTTGTTGCTACCTCGTTGTTTTTACCTGCTTTTTCTAAGCTGTGCGCTTGCGGCTTGGGCGTTGGTCAATCTACACAGGCTTTACAGCGGGCAACAGATGTTGATTGTGGGAATTTGAAAGCTATGTGACGAAATTACAAAACTAGGCTTCAGTCAATTTGGTCACGCCAGGGGTTTTTGGTCAGCTGGGTTCATGGATTTTGCAGTAGGCAATAGGATGATTCACTTTCCCTCTAGCCACAATCAAATAATTCTACAAAGCTTAGGAAAAATCTCCCCTTTTCTTTTTCTCATTTCTGAAATTTGATATTAATTTTGGGCAACAAAAAAGAAATTTGGCTGAAATTGAAAAAAATTGAATCTAAAATTGATAATTTGGTTTTTGGTTACTGCTTTGATAGGTCAATTCTTCGAGTCATGACAAAGCCTTATGCTTGTTTATATACATGCTGTCTGTATGGTCACACTAACTAAAGAAATGGACCACATCTAATTTTCTGAAAAGGAGAAAATAAAAAATTAAGAAAATGACACCATGTGTCACATAATGCTACTATCTAGTATACATCCTTAGTTTTGTTGGGTTATAAGTCTATGTTTTGAATTAAACTTGGTTAATTTATGTTCATTCATTTTATTTTTATAAATTTAAAAATATTAAATTTTATTTAAAAAATTTAAAATATTAATTTTATTAAATTACATAAATTAAAAAATAAAACTCAATTATCAAATAATTATAACATAATTTATAAAAATTTAGTAGTTTCACATTTTGTGACATCTACCTAAAAATAGTTTTGTGCTGTGGTGTCTTCTTGTTGTCTTGTCTTGGAGTTCTCTCTTTTTGAACTTGAATATAAAATTTTACGAGTATTAAATAATTTATTATTATTATTATTATTATAAAAAGGCATTTATTGATATTGCTACATGTTGACCAAAGAATTGAACGTCAGCCCACAGACCTATTTTGGGTGGGCTTTCTTTTTCTTAGCACTAATGCCTACTAGAATTTGACCCCAAAAAAGCCGAACCAGAATGGATAACTAAATCGAGACCCTGACAGGGAAGGCCCACTGCGGCAAGCTTAACCTGACCCAATCCCTACGAAGTTGCTTACTTGCGGTGACTGGAACTGATTAGTCTTAGACGAAGCAGAAATTGAAGTAGAACGAAAGATATAGCAGCAGATAATCAGAGATGGTTGCCAGTGAGAACGGCGTCAATTTAAGCAGAAAGAAACTGATACTATTTGCTCTCTGCAAACACCTTTCGTTAGATCCTGTAAGTCGGCACTCACTGTTTTTTTCTGCAATTTATTAGACTTCTGTCATTTAATATTGATGGATTGTGGATTGTCACTCCAAATTTGTGTACTTTCTGTTCTTTTGTTAATGGGTTATGATTTCGGTCCTTTTCGATCAAACTTAGTAGAGAGACAATTTTTCAATTTATGTCAATTTGCCGGGTTGATTACTAATCCAATAACTGGCATTTCAAAATTGGTTGGTGGTATAGAAATGAGGGATATTTCCTGAATGTAGAAGTGTACATGAGCTAATCTTCAGAAAAGAAAAAAAAAAACGCAGGATTGCTTCAATAGGCAGAACAATTTATGGCATTAATGTGACTATACTTGGGTGTTTATATGTGCTAGTGCTACTGTGCATTTGCACTGCTTTTTGTTGGTTTGCATAGTCTTTGATGTGAGCCTTTGCAACTTAGGTCAAAATTTCAGTCATGACATGATTTCAGAGAACATGGGAACACTATTTTAATTGCTAATTGTATTCAATTTTCATCATATTGGAATTGAATATAAATTATGGAGTCAATATGTCTTGCTAAGTCGTTGTCTCTACCAAACATCTGCAAAACGTATTTCTCATAACTAAATGCCAAACTAAGAAACCTGATATTGGAAATATTTCTCATAGTTCTCCATTAAATTTTGAGGAAGGTATCTAATGGCAAATTTCCTGCTTTATCTTTGATAGCAGTGTCGTATTCCAGCTGATGGTTTGGAAAGCGATATCAAAGGTCTGTACTTAAACATCTCAAAGGCATCAGGACGAGGGGTGAATGACAGTGATGAGGTGAAAGGCTTTTCCGGTATTTGGTACGACCAGTTAATGCCATAGGAATTCAAAGAGTTGATGTCATCTTGACCATAATAAACATTGCATTGGGCTTTCATGTACAAGTTAAGCTGCTTATGTGAGTAATAGGCCATTGGTATTATTAGTATTTGGAACTAGTTTTTCTTTGTGTATGTTTTGCTCTCCTTCTCTTTGTTTCTTCTTTTTTGTTTAGTTTGATACAATTTACTTCGGGTATTTTGGTTGAGTCCTTGACTGAACATAAATCAAGTATGGGTTTTGAGTATCAATATTAAAGGTTGGATTTGAAGCTAATTTTGAATGATATGGTATGCTACACAGAACTTGTGCGTTTGGATTTTTTATTTTAATTCTTATCCCTTATGTATTCTTTTCTCCTAGGTGATGAAATGGCTAGCATTTGCAGAAGCTTTTCCTGTAACCCCTGAAGCCAGCTTTGAGGTTCTCAAGGGGTTAAATGAAGAACTTTCTGAAAAGTCTGTGCTCTTGGGTGATGGTTTGAAACCATCTGCAGCTGATATTATTGTGTTTTCAGTGGTTCATTCTTCCCTGGTATGCACCTTGTTATCTTCCTTATAGTTTGCTTTGAAAACAGCGAACTACTTCCACCTCTCCCTGCGCAAAAACAATTAATTGATCTGGGATGTTTTGTATTTCTGCCTTCACATTCAGGTTTCATCAGGATGCTTGCATGTGAGATATATATTTGTTTCTAAAGCCTCTGATTGGTGTTGAATACATATCTTGTCATTCTGTTTGTTTAGGTGAAAATAAATCCATATGGTTAGGTGAAATTCTGCTGAGAAAAAGTTTCTGAATTTTGAGCACCAACATTGATATTTAAAAATTTGTTTCTTAATGCCAGATCAACCTTTTGGAGAGAAACAAGGAAAATTTGACACGTGTTAAGATGGGTGGATTACAAACAGGTAGGTTCTCTACATTGAGTGTGATTATGACTGTAGCTGCTTATGTGTAAGATAAATAAATTACATTATGTTGATCATACATGATGATAAATGGTGATTGGCATTACTTGCTCTTTTAAATTTTCAGTATCTTGAGTATTTGTGTTGGTAAATACGGTGCTATGGATGTACGTAAGTTATTCCAAGACAAAGTCTTTGCTTTATACTTATTTTTTTCGGCATTTCTACTACAAATGACAATGACTAGAAGCTAATTGTTTCATGGTATATTAGGGAAAGTAGAATGGTAGACCTTGGTGCTAGGAAAGGGGTGTTGTACCGATCACTGATGCTTGCTTGTGATGTGATAGGGAAAAGGTCAAGAAGTATGTTTCCCAAAACCCTAATTATTTGAATTCAATGATGGGCACTTTGTATGTGCATCTTGGTCCATCTACAACATTGTATCTGAAAGCCAGGAAAACTATGATGTTTTTCTGGGTATGAGGTCATATGATATTTGGGTACTCATTGTGTGTATGCTGAGTGGATGCGCACAACTAAAAGCATTGACATTTTCAAGCATTAATCTTGTTCCTGTGAATAGATCCATACCCTACGTGCTTTAGGATCCAGTTCTGAATGATTGAGATTCTTATCATATCAAAGCAAACTAAGATTCTTTGCAATTACTTAAGCTTCATGTAGATTACCAAGTGTATTAAATTTTTCGAAGTCAATCAATATATAAGAGAGATAGATATCCTTTATGTTGATGCACTGTTGTCTAGCTATATAGAGTTTGCATTGCAAATACATTTGCATCCGTTGTGCTCTAACCATTGTAGCAGAACCATCTTTTCATTCAGACTAAAAGTTATTTTTTCTTCAGCACAAAGAGGATTTTGGAGGTTTATTTGAGAAGATATTGCTGCAGAAGACTGAGTTTGATCCGCCAGTGGTGAGCTATCATTCTGTTATTACTTATTAGTCATTTCCTCATAGACTTTACAAAACATAAGCCTCAAGGCATTCAGGTATAGCCATTTGAGTTGTCAATACTTTTTTTGAATAATTAATTGCAATAATAGTTAAAATAATAATATGTTGTGCTGTATTCTAGACTAGGTAATGCATATTTTCTTCGTGTATGTGTAATTTAGATTCCATACATTCATTAAAGAAACACATTAAAAAGATCTGAAAAAAATGGTCCTATCATTAAAATACTGAAACCAACTTAAGGAGTGCTTTTATCAAGTGTTTTGATTTGCTTCTAATATTTTGACTCAAGGTGAAGTGTTTTAACTTAGTGCTAAGTTCCTGATTATAACTTAACTTTGAGATTCCTTTTTCAAATGCTACTGCTATAAAAGCTGAAATAATGTAGATAGAGAACCTGTACACACTTCAACATTATAGTGTATGCTAGTATGCTTCATGAGTAGAAGTAACAAAATTTTGACTTATTGCCTTTTTGAGGGATGCCTTGTCATAGCCTTTTTCAGGCTGAGTTCTTCCATTTTCTTATCTTGATTGTAGTTACAGATTTCAAAAAATGTTGGAGCTGTGGAAACTGATTCAAAAGAAAAGAAGAATGAGCAAAACACAAAGAATGTAAACAAGCCAGAAGTAGATAAAAGCAAAGATAAAACCAAAATTGAGTTGCGTCTTTCTCTTTCATTTTTATTATAGACCAATGTCATTTAATCTTACAGTATGCTTTTACTTTTCAATACAGGATAACCTAGTTGATTAGCTATGACGGTATGAACTATGATTCTTATGAAGCCTGATTTTTCTGAAGAAAAAAATTATTGGCTAGATGGAGTCGTGCCTGGGAGTTGATGGATTTGTTAAGAGTCATTTAGATATACATCCATGATCCATCTACAAACGCATGCATAGTTATTTCATTTAAGAAAAATTTGAGCATCTTTGTCAAAATCTGCACAATAAGAACAATAATGTTAGGTTACTTAAGTTAGCCTGAAAATTTAAAATGTGCAACACCTGAATTGCTTGTAACTTTCTTATTTGATATGAATCTCTCTGAAGGTTAATTCTTTTGTAAATACAGTCAGTTATATATGATGAGAAAAAGTTTAGTGTTACAATTGCCAATCTGTGTTACAAACCCTTATACTTTTGTAGTTGCATTTTTATTCACTTATTGCATCTTAAATTTTCAACTGGTTTCCATTCTTTTTGGAACATTAAGGGAAAGGCAACATCAGACAAAAATGCTGCTGAAGCAAAGACTGAACCTGCTGAAACAGAAGTGCTTGAAAAAGACAAGAAGTTAGTATCAGTCTGCTTAATATTCAGGTTGGACTGATCCGCAAAGCATGGAAGCATCCATATGCTAATAGGTAATCCAGCAAAGTTATTTAAAAAGGATTTATAAGTAAACTAAAAATAAAATTGACAGCCGTATAGTTGATGCTGCTATAGTTTGCTATGTTTATCTATTTACAACCTAAATATTAATATTAATGATGTCACATGATGCAGTTTGCTTGTTGAGGAGATAGATGTTGGAGATGCCGATTTGAGGCAAGTTGTCAGTGGTTTGGCTAAGTATTGTAGTCCAGATGAGTTGACAGTAATGTAGTTACCTGACCTGGTGTAATATTATCAGTTTTATTCTAAATTGTGATTATTGTCTTTTTGGATAGCTCTCCAGAATCTATTCTGGAGGTAAAATCAACATTTTACACGCAGAATTGATTTTATTTCTTCTATCCAAACCCATTTACTTATTGTAAAATCAATTCTGCAATAACATATCGAAGTACAAATCAATTCTTATAGAATTAATTTTGTCAGCATCAGTTTTGCCCAAAATCAATTTTTCTTACAGCTAATCCAACCACACAAAGTTGATAGATATGTTTATTCTAATGCTTAACTCTTGCTTATGGTCTTGCTGTTTGGTTGTCCTGAACAGAATCGTCATGTTGTGCTTATTACAAATGTCAAAGCTGGAAAGTTACGGGATGTGCTGTCAGAGGGGCTGGTCCTGTTTTATTTAACCATGCTTAGTTTTTCTTGTGTAAGTTATTTTGCAGTCTGCATCCTGTGATGGTCAATCGATCTTAAGTGTTGGGCATGTATTTGGCTCCTATATCGGGGTCTTATGTGCTACCAATGAAGATCACA
The DNA here is from genome assembly GCA_037013595.1 of Dicorynia guianensis. Taxonomy (NCBI): domain Eukaryota; kingdom Viridiplantae; phylum Streptophyta; class Magnoliopsida; order Fabales; family Fabaceae; genus Dicorynia; species Dicorynia guianensis. The sequence continues at coordinate 11,637,823 of JASUAB010000002.1, read as the reverse complement.
CTATAGTGGAGCCCTTGCTTCCTCCAGAAGGGGCTAAAATTGGGGAACGCATTTCTTTTTCTGGGTAATCTGGCTCAATTATCTTATACCTACAGATATTCATTTTTAAGTTGACGGACTTATATTATCCTCTAGATAAAGTATTAAAAGTGAATCGCCTATGTTGCATAAATGTTATTGCTGGGTAGCCAGGAAGCTTAAAGTTTGCCACTAATCAACGAGAACCTCTATGCATGGATACCCTTCTTCTTCTTTTGCTTTTAAATAATTGCTGGCTTTAACATAGGTTAAATTAATGGCTGCTTCTACAATTAATTCAAATTGTGAGTAGCGTTGGCAGAACTGGTTAATTCAGTATATAATTAGTTAATTTTGTGTGGTCAAAACGGAATTAAATTAGTTAATCAACGTCAAATGCAGTTTCAATACCACTTTTGACCCAAATTGTATAAAAAGACATATAGAGGTGTCGTTGTCATGTAGATTAAAGGATTGACATTTATGGATTCACAAGTTAATGACAGAAAGATAGAGTAGTCTTTTTTTTACTGAATGTGAAGTTGTAGCCCTAATACAAACTTTATAATGATATTAGTTTTGTTATTCTTATAAATTGAATCTTATTAAATATTTATTAAAAAAAATTTAGATAATTAAATTTATTAAATACCATAAATCTATATATGGGACCACAAAATCAAATAGTCCATAAACCATTTTGTATCAATTGGGTAGTGGGAGCTACTTCTAATGTTAGTGCTTGAATTTATGGTGGACAGATGATCATAAGTATTTTGTGCATGCAGCATCTTTTCACCGATGACAAGGGCGTGGCCACATTGAAGGGAATACCTTTCATGACTACAGGTGGACCATGTACATCATCCATTCCCATGGCGACAATACAATAGTAAAGATGATGGCCTATTCATTGTTGCTGACCATTCAGAGATTGTGTCTAGCATTTATCACCCCGCATTGGAAGTTTTGAACCATGTAAACAACACGTAACTCTTGTACTTGTGTACAATGTGTATGTTGCAAGTTACAGACTTACAGCTACATTAAATGGTCTTAAATGCTGAAAATTAAATTTTGAATTCACACTTTGAAGGTAACTTGAATAGACAGTGGTACCACAGAGAGTTCACAAGAATACACAATGCTCCTCAGCAGTTTATTTGAAAAGGAGTGGTCTCCCATTGGATGGTGGGAGACTCGATACTCATTATAGTGGCTTAGACTTTTTAAATAAAAATTTTATTTGTAAAAATGTTAGGATTATTGGAAAAATTGTCAGAATTGCTCCACATGTAATAGTTGTTTTTTTTTTTTTATAAAGTAAATTTTATTAAATATTCATTATAAAATATAAATGATTAAATTTTATTAAATTATGAGAATTAATATATTAACATAAAAATTATATTTTAAATATTTAGTATAAAAATATAGTGGGAGTTAAATTTTCAACATAGCAAGGATTGCGGGATGTTTGTGCTTATATTTTGTAATAAACTAGTGTGACATTTGCACTACTTAAAGGAGCTAGATTTGAACATTGTCACGAGATTGACATGAAGCTATTCACAATTGTACAAAGAAGCAAAATAAAACCATTTAACAACCATTTCCCCTCCCCCCCCCCCCCCCCCTTCTGGGGTCCCCTGCCCCTGCCCTAGGTCAGGAAAACAAAAAGAAACAGAGAAATGAAAGGGCATGAATCTATCATTTATTCTTATTGGCCATGAGTTCAGTGTTCTGAGTTCTGACCCTTGATTTCTTTAACCCATCTGATTTGTGCATCTTCTTGTCTTTTTTTGTAATCACATCTGGTTTTATGGTAAAACCAAAATTAGAATCCTTTTTTTTCTTAAAAATGAATATTTTTATTTTGATTGTGCTTTTCTTTGAATGATTTTGCGAAAAATTTTGGAAAACAAAAATTCAGTGTGTGTGACACATTTATATGAGCACCTCAGAAGTTTTAGGCGAATATGTGATATTGCAGTGCAGATATTGGAGCGCTGATAGACCCTCATGATTTAAGCTCACGTTTGCTTACAACTAAATAGAAAAGAGCGGTCCTTTCTGTTTAGTTGTGAGACAAATGTGAATCTAACCACGTTGCCCCATCATTTTCCCAGATCTTGGGAGTGCAGGCTTAAAACTTGCTTGCGGTATGGCTGTCTGCTATCATAAGATGTCAATCCACCCAGCTCATCCCATGCCTGCCATCGACCCTTGTACTCTAGTTGTGTCTTTCCTGATTTAGAAAGTAAAAGGACCATTCTGGGGCGGGGTATTATGCGACAACGGTGACGAATGAAGAATCTAACCAAAAAAGGCTAAAAAAGAAGCGACTTGAAGAGTCATTCCAACTTAAGCAGAGTAGGGTAACCAAATAGGCTATGGAGGGTTTTACACTCCAGTTCATGAATCACACCACCTGGGATTCTGACATGTTGTAACTAATCATTTAAAATACAATTTTAACTTGTCGGAATGTTCACTCTCATTTTTTTAACATTGCATAATATTTTTTTATGTAAATTTTTAAATTTATTAAATTTTATAATATAATTAATAAGATTTAATAAATTTAATAAATTTTTTATTGTAAAAATTAAGAATAAAAGTGTAAAAATGATAAAATTCTTACCTTATAGATATAAAATATGAAATTTTCACTGTTTATAAAATCTTATAAAATTTAATATAAAATGTTTAATCGGTTATTTTTATAATTTAAATTATAAAATTTAATAAATTTAATAATTTAAATTTTTAATAAAATTTAATTTATAAAAATAGAAAATGGTTTAGCAATGTTACAATGTCAAGTTTTTTAAAAAATTACAATGTTTAGTAATAATATCTGCACAATTTATTATATTATCACAATTTCACCAAACTTGCAAGTTTTAAGCTTTTTTCTTAATTTGTGCAATGAGGAACAGTTATTAAAGTAAAGTTTTATTATTTTTATAATTTTTTATTTATTTTTATAATATAAAATTTTTATTATTAAATTATATAAAATATATTATGAGACTAATAAAACGAAAGGTTCACAGTCTGGGCCCCTTTGTAAAAAAAAAAAAAAAACTAAAGGTTAACATAATTAAATGAGTTTTGAGTAAAAATTACGTTTTGAGAATTTCATTTCCATCCAAAGTATTATATATTGATAAGTCAAACTAATTTTTGGAAAACTCCTTTTGAGTCCTACACACAACTGACAAGTGACAGGTTCAGATCAGTGGCTCTTGCTCTTGGTGATGCAGAAATGAGCACTTGGACAAGTGTTTGATTCTTATTCGATTTTCTAAGATTCTAAAGTGAATCTTTTTTTTTAATAAATTTTTTCTCAAATAATTAATGCCAATCGTACGTTAAAATAATGTATAATTAGCTTACAGTGTGAGGCAGTATTTTGAAAGTGAGAAAGCTTACACTGTGAGAGAGTGTTTCGTAGGTGAATAAAAAAAAAAGAAAAATTATACATTATTTATACCGTCTCAATTTATTCAATACTTTTTCTCTCGATCTAGTGGCAGCAATCTTCCTCTCTTGATGACACACTCAACACATTCAAGTTAAATTTTGTTCTGCTGCTTCTGCAACCCCATGAAATGATCCGTACAATTATGTAGCCATTAGAATAAGCATGTCAGAACCAAACAGAAAAAAGGAATCAAAATGTTGAGATTCTCATTAGTAATATTCCAAGCATAGGATTTTTTTTTCTTTTGACTGTGTGGATTGTTCGTCTAATTTGTAATCACATGCAAATTCCGTCGCGAAATCAGACTCCTCTCATATCTGTGGATTCTGTCCAGTTGGGAGAAGCAACTGGAGATATGAATAAGATCCCTCTTTTCCCTTTTCTCTGAACAAGATGTGGGAAACTCTCACAATGGGTTATGCCCCAAAAGTTTGATTCACTTTAGGATAGGATTCATACTTTTTTAAGTTAATAAAGTTTCTTATGGGTTGGATAATCAGATTGAGATTAACATCTGTCAATTCTTTCTGAAACATGTCATTTCAACCTTCATTGTCAACCGCTTAAAATTATGTTAAATGGGTAAATCACCAGAGCTCTCATGGGCATGAGAAAAGTCTGATTTTTCAAGTTCACGAGACAGAGAGAACAGGACCTTATGCTTATGGCTCAAAATGCTTGTCTCAGTAAATTGTTTGAGCAAAGATATAAAAGCTTTGCCATTTTCCTTTATAATCCAAGACAGTAAGAATATTTGAAGTGAATTAGAAGAAGAAATTTGAGGGTGAAAATGTGTTAATAAGCATTGCAGAAGGGACATGAGGTGTGAATCTCTCAGACATCAATGAATGCAGAGCGCAGATACTGCAACTGATACTGAAATCTCGTCCAAGACAGAAAAGAAAGAAGCTATAAATGAGACACACAGAGATTTGGGTTTGAAAAACTAGAGTGGGGACTGACTGAATCAAATCCCATAGATACCCCAAAAGGATCACGAAATATCTGTGACTTGATATTATCTGTGATTGATAAAAGCAAAGCAAAGCAAAGCCCGAATCTCTCTCTCTCTCTCTCTGTGTGACTCTGCTTTGTGCTGGTCTTCTGAAATTCCTCGCCCACCAACCACCTTCTATTTCATATGCATTTACTCTGTTGATATCTAGCCACCTCGTTACGTTCATGCATCTCTTGTGACTTTCAAGTTTTGTTCGCGTTATGTTTCTTTCTTTTCTCTCTTCAGTATAGGCCATTGTCAGAGACAGATACACAGACATAGAGAGAGAGAGAGGAGGGGGGAACGTTTTATTTTTCTTATCGTCCTTCTAACAATTATTATCATTGCAGTGCAAAGCCTCCTTTATTGCAACTGCGTTTATTACTCACCTTTCGTAACAGAGCTTCTCTTCTTCCTTCTCATTACTATACTAGTTAGTGGTGAAGAGGGGCATTTAATGCTATTTTGTTGCTATTTTGTGCTTTTTTATTTAAGAGGGGAACGTATATGGCTTCTGGGTCTGTAGGTTCTTCTTCTTCATCATCGAAAAATTGGGCCATGGAAAACGGGGATGTGCCCCATGTTTTAGCTGTTGATGACAACCTCATTGATCGAAAACTTGTTGAGAAGCTTCTCAGGAATTCTTCCTGCAAAGGTGTAGCATTGTTGTTCTTCCTTTTACTCTTGCAAACTCACTAATTATCTACTTTTTTTTTCTTATTCTGGTTCATGCTTTTCATATGGGTATATCCATTTTTTGTGAGAAAAGAAAAATTTTGGGCTTTTGCTTCCATCCCTTTCTCTCTTTTTTTTTTTTTGGTTGGTGAGAGTTTAGTTACTCATCCTGAGATATGGATGGTACTGGTTGGTGGTTGCAGTGACAACTGCAGAAAATGGGCCAAGGGCATTGGAGTTCTTAGGCTTGGGAAGTGATCATGAACAGAACACCTTGGAGGGCACAGTAAGTAACTCATTTTGACCTTTGAAGAGTTATTTAATCTCCTCCTGTTAGATTAATCAAGCATATATATCTAGTTCATTAAACTTCTAATTAACTCATTAGACTGAGATGCTGCTTTCTGTAGGGATCCAAAGTAAATTTGGTTATCACAGACTACTGTATGCCCGGGATGTCTGGCTACGAGCTTCTCAAGAAAATCAAGGTATTCCGTGGATTTGGTAGATATATCGAGTGACCTGTTTTTCTTGGCCAATCAAAATCTCTCATAAAAGGCTCAGACCTTTTGCGTGTGCATTTAGATAAGTTGGGTCGAATGACTTAGTAAATATAATTATATAAATTTTATATTATGAAAATTAAATCAGAATAAAATCATGAGAATAACATGTGCTCTTTTGGAAATGGATAAATCATTACATACTATTCTCCTTTGAAAACAGGAATCATCTATCATGAAGGAGGTTCCAGTGGTGATCATGTCATCTGAAAACATTCCAACTCGAATTAACAAGTAATTCTTGGCATTAACTATATTCTATAGATCATCAATTTGTCTCTCTGTCATATTCTTTGTTTTGTGTCTTTCTATATTCTTTGTTCTGTCTCTATTTACATTCTTTCTTTGTTCTTTGTTAAACAGGTGTTTGGAGGAAGGAGCTCAGATGTTCATCCTAAAACCTCTTAAACAGTCTGATGTAAATAAACTGACATGTCAGTTGATGAACTGCAGAGGCTAAGACTCATAATTTGGAAGAATATAAGCAAGAAAGCAACACTGAAAAATAGTCTGGCAATGCGGGTGACTATGCACTTGGGAGAGATTCAGTAACTGTCATGACATTCCCTTTCATTGAATTAGTTGTCTACTGCTAACATCTCTTCTCAACCTGCATCTAATAACTCTAATTCTAGTAGTTTAGGTGTAAGAATGAAGATCATTGTTTTGTGAATGTTATCTAGCTCTATTCTTTCTCTTAATTACCTTATACTGGATTATTATTCATTCTGGTCTTAATAGTTTTCGGTCTGTTTCGTTTACTGAAACTAAAAAACAGGCAAGCATTGCCCCTATGCGTTTATGAACATTGGTTCTACAATTTCCAAAACTAATTAGTGCAGATCCCAAATGGTCCATCATGCAAAGAATGACATAACACTGGTCACTATCAGTCTCTGGATTTTAACATCTTTATTCTCATACAAGTTTTCTTTCACAAATGGATGAGCTTTTCTCATTTACAATTATGAAAAACAACCAAATTGAAAAGCATATTTCCAGCTTCCTTGCCCTCCCCAAATCCAAAGAAAAAACGAAGTGAGTACATTCTGATTATTGATTCCTTTAACCAATCTGAATCCTTGTTTCAAACATGTATATTACTCACAATTGGGGACAGCTGAAGTGGGGTTTCGTCGTCACCAATTGAAGCGCTTGTGATGATGGTGCCGATGCCTAAAATCATCCAATCCCAAGCACTGTATAGCAGGGTAACAAGAAACAAACATACACCTCCCAATACCTCTAAACATTGATGATACCGCATGACAAGGGCACCAACAATAAGCCATCAATTTCCTGCGCTTGTTGGGCCTGCTCTGTTTCCCATTGCCATGGTTCTGCTGCTCCTGGCGATGATGGCCACCCATAACAATCTCAACCCAGATCAACTAAAATAACAGAACCCCAGAAATCAGATCATAGTTTTAGAGCTAAAACCAACAACTTCAAATCAAGCATTCGCATGAAATGATAACTTTCGGGTATTGAATCATCTCTTACCTTGTTGATAGATAGAGTTAGCGCTGGAAATTCAGGGAAACAACATCGGCAGCATCGAATGCGGCTGCTGGTAAAGAAAGAAACAAAGGAGATTAATTTGGATGGAAATGAGACTGATTCTGTAAATGATGAAATTGGGCAAAGAATATTCGTTCTTCATAGGCTTTTTCTGAGTGAGGTAGCAAAGTTCATCTGAAAGTTTGTCTTTGGTCTACTTGTAGCTGCAACAAACTTTTATTAAGTTTACGCGTATGCGGCGTGTTTAGGTGGCTCCATAACCAACATCGAATATTAAAGTAAGGCTAATTCTATAGTATTAGCATTAAAACTATATAATATCGGGAATTGGTTTAACGGTCAGAGTTTCGTATCTCCGGCCCAATATTTGGCTCTCAATTTTGATAATTGAAAAAAAAATTTATTTTTATAAATAAAACTTTATTAAATTTTCATTTATGAAAAATTTAAATCATTTATAAAATAATCAATTTAATTGAGGTTAAATATGAGTCGGATTGAATCAAATTAGGTCCAATTTCAACTCAACCGATTAAACCCAGCAGCTATTTTGTAGTAATCAATGTCAATCATTTGATTCATACAATCAAACATTTTGGGGTTAAAATAAATTAGTAAAAGATTTGGGTGTTTTCAGTTTTTCATTGAGCATCCAACACATGAAAATTATACTATACACAATAAAATTTTTTTACCAAAATTTTTCAAATGCCATTCAATGACTTCCATGTGGTAGAATAAAATTATTCTACCCACTATTTCCACTCGTCTTAATCAGTGGGTGTGCTTGTGAAAGTTGTATGAGAAAGCTTTTTCATGGGTTATTAGTGTTTTGGGAAATAATAAGATGACGCGCGCAATTTGATCGAAAGGATAAAATTAAATTAAAAGGTTCATATTTCGTGATGACTAAAAACCAGAATCTCTTATCCCTCCCCCTTCTCTTTGTTGCTCCATTTGCTGCACACAGCACAGACAGCCGCTCTGATTCTCGGGTTTTGGCAATGGCGGCAGTGTTAGAGCCATCATTCGTTAGGCCGGTGTTTGCATCCAAACCTCATTTATCTCATCCTCATCACCATAATCTGAATTTCTACAGTTTCCGCTTTAATCCAACCTTCCTCACTCTTCGCTGCCTTGCTGATACCAATAGTTCTTCCTGTGCTGGAAATGATTTTCCTTCCTCGTTACCACGCCTCGAAGAGCCTGATCAGGATGCGAAATCCGACCCAGACCCAACAAGGGACCGCCGCAGAGCCGTTAGACTGGCCTGGGAGAAGTTAGTGCGGTGGTCCAGGTCGTGGCGCTCCAAGGCCAAGACTGACGTACTCGAACGCACTAAAAAGGTTTCCTTTGTGCTCCTTTTTTGCTTTTCTTTGTTAATTTTTGTTTCTCTACTGCTTTTGCGCAATTGGGTTGTGGCATTGTTGTCTCTAAGTTTCTTCCTTTCGTGGAATTTGTTTCTTTGGAGCTAATGGTCACCACTTACTGTTCCCAGCAATTGATCCTTTGATATGATCTATTTACTGTAGAATTGAAATGTGTCCGTCTTGTATCAAGCAAAGCTTTAGTATAAGTACTTTTATATTATGTTGCTAGCTTGCCATGCCCAGATGTAATTTTCCTTTCCCAAATGATGTAGTTTGATGTTCAATCAGTTTGTACCGTATCTTGTGCGGCTCTATGGAATCCTTTTGTTCCACAGGTGGTTGTACTTGGCGGGGGATCATTTGGGACGGCGATGGCTGCCCATCTTGCAAATAGAAAGGCCCAATTGGAAGTCAAGATGCTAGTGCGGGATCCTCAAGTTTGCTTGTCTATTAATAAGAGACATTGCAATTGGTAATCCTTTTGTCATTCGTATAATCCACAGGTCAACTTGTGTTTATTTATTAGCCATTTCTCTTTTTAGTGACTATTTGTCATCTTGCAGTAAGTACTTTCCAGAGCACAAGCTTCCAGAGAATGTAGTTGCAACCACAGATGCGAAAGCTGCTCTGCTAGATGCAGATTACTGCCTTCATGCAGTGCCTGTCCAGGTTTTGTTTGTTTGTACTAATTGCCAATTGGTGTTTCCTCAGTTTTGCGCCGTGGAAGTCAAGTGAAATACAATTTTTGAATTATGTCCCTGCTATTGCAGTTTAGCTCGTCATTTCTTGAGGGCGTTGCAGATTATGTTGATCCAGGCTTGCCATTCATATCTCTTAGTAAAGGACTAGAGCTGAATACACTGAGGATGATGTCTCAAATTATTCCTCAAGCATTAAAAAATCCTCGCCAACCCTTTGTTGCACTATCAGGGCCTTCTTTTGCTCTGGAATTGATGAATGGGCTACCCACAGGTGACATGGCTGGTTATATGTGTGGATCTTGTACCTTCAATCCTCTTCTTGTTTGAGATACCAATTTTTTTGTGTGTATCTTGCCTGCTTTTTAAAATAGCAGCGATGGTGGTGGCATCAAAAGACAAAAAACTGGCAAACGCAGTTCAGCAGCTACTAACTTCAAGTCACTTAAGAATTAGCACATCAAGGTAGATGATCTTCACTTTATTCTTAAATAAAATCAGATATCATACGCCAATATTTTGAGATTCTTTTCCATTCTGTTACAATTTTGGCATTCATATTTGACCTTTTATTGCTTTATTATCAGCTTTGCTCCCTTCTTGACAAATATATGTATGCCCTGGGTTTAATCTGTTTCCCATGCTTATGATGTCCGGGCTTTTGTGTCAGTTTATGTGTCAAACAACGTTATATATCGATTTAGGTACTCATGTTCGGCTTGTAATCTCAGATAACTCCAGTGATGTTACAGGAGTTGAAATCGCAGGTGCCCTCAAGAATGTGCTTGCAATAGCTGCTGGGATAGTGGAAGGTATGAATCTTGGTAACAACTCAATGGCAGCTCTTGTCGCACAAGGCTGTTCTGAGATACGGTGGCTTGCAACAAAGGTAATCTGATTTTTATTTATAAACTCATAGAAAACTAGAAATTTGTAACCTTTTTTTCCCTCTTTCCCTAGTAACCATAATGAAAAGGACTAAATTGGTATTCTTTGTAAAAGCTGTGTTTGGTGAAATATGTGAGGAATATTGGTAGATGCAATGATACATCTAACCTGGCAGAAAGCATAGAATGTACATGTGATTTTATGTATGACCTGCAGTGTATACCTTGTTCAGTTGCGTACTGCTCTATGTTAGATGAAAAGGACGTCCCATTGCTAGCTAGCCATTTCAGTGGAAGTCTGAGCTTACTTCTGAGAGCATGGTTTTATTGATGTTGTGCACAACAGATTGTAGTAGCATGTTTCTCTGATTTTGTTATAGAGTCTCCTTTGACGCTTTGTTGCTTTCTGCAAATGAATAATGGGTATGCCATTTTCTTATTTCACTTTCCTTCAATTATCTATCTGAAGATGGGTGCGAAGCCGACCACAATAACAGGTCTATCAGGAACTGGGGACATAATGCTTACGTGCTTTGTGAATCTCTCAAGAAACAGAACAGTTGGTGTGCGTCTTGGATCAGGCGAAAAGCTTGAGCATATACTTAATTCCATGAATCAGGTATCTCAAAAAAGGCTTCCAAGTATGCCTGGTCATTGTTCAAGTGCTGCTGTTATTGAAATGTTGAGCATTATGCTTTCTTTATGTGCAGGTAGCAGAAGGTGTTTCGACGGCTGGAGCTGTGATTGCTTTGGCACAGAAATATAATGTAAAGATGCCAGTTTTGACAGCGGTTGCTCGTATTATCGACAATGAACTCACCCCTAATAAAGCTGTTTATGAGTTAATGAGCCTTCCTCAGGTTATTCCCTTTACCTTACAGAAAAAAAGTACTATGGTTGTTTATGTTTAAATTTAAATTTTATTACTCTGCTGGCATTTATAGTTTGGCCCAATTTCTAATTTTGTCCTTAAACTATAACACCGAGTTCCTAATAATACAAAACGTTTACAAAAACATCCATGTTATTCACCTCCATTATAATGCCGTTAAAATTGTAGAGGTGTCCAAAAATATGTACGTGTCTCACTTTAAATGCCACCTCAGCCGAATGTCAGCACAGGAAAACCCGACTACAGCAGCACATCACCATTTCCATTTCCGCTGGTGCTGGGATTGGGACTTCTCTCCGGTGGGTGGGAAGAAGGAAGCAGAGGTGGGGGTAGCTTGACTTGTAGGAAGGATGAAGAAGAAAGTTGAAAGCCAAAGGTAAAAGAAAGTTGAATGGATGAGTGTTAGCGGGTCTGGTTCTGGGTTTCGAAGGACTGAGACCAAAGAGAAGGAACGAACGTTCGGGACAGGGCCGCGATGGAGGAGAGGGATTCGGTGACGTTGTTCTTTCTTTTCCTGCACATGCCAAATTTCAAAGGAGATATGGGTGGAGGTTGCGGTGGTGGTATGAAGCTGAGAGGGGAGTTTCAGTGATAGGTTTCTTAGAGTCTCAAGCCGGGGTGAACAAAGTGTCTCTTGCATGGGGTCTCGGTTCCTCTATGCAAACATGAAGGTGTTCACTACCTCTGAAAAATTGAAAATCAAACAGAAACAGAGTCCCTCTTTTTTCTTTAATTTTTGAATGGATTATGCTGAGAAAATTGGTGTGAAGGGGCGTGTGGCTTTCAGTGTTTGGGAATGAGTAGGGGATTCTCCATGTGGAAAACAATCCCCGCTATGGAGGTCCAAATGAGCCTGTGAAGGGTGCGAGAGGGTGGCTGGGCATGGATGGAGCATCTGGAATTTTTTCTTGGGTTTGAATGGGTGTGGTTTCTGCGTATGGGTGCTGAGCGATTTTTTCTAGAATTTTGGTTCTCCGTTTCTCTTTTCCTATGGGAGCCAAGGGGTTTCTAAGGGTGTGAAATGGGTGCTTGGTGCAGATGGCGGAAGATGGAGAGAATGGTTTGTTTCTAGGCGAGGGTATGGCTAAGTGGTGGTTGTGGGTGAATGTCGGAGGAAGGACGTGGAGGTGATGAATAGGTGAATAATACAGCTTAAAAGTTTCGTTATTAAGATCTATTCCATCATATAAACAAAATCACCTTCGTATTCTAATCCAGTGTTTCTTTCCTTTAATTTCCCTCTCACACTTGCCCACTAGTTATCACTCTTCAATGATTCAAAATCTATTCAATAATGAGTGACTGGTCCTGCGCATTGCAGGTGGGTCAAATGACTCAATTACAGCTAAACAGTTAAGAAGATAGGTTTCTGACCGCTTACAAGTTTTTTCCATATATCTGTACCTTGGGTGACATTTAACTTGGCACATATGTATTTTTTTTTACACCTCAACACAGTTTTAACAGATATAACAAACCATTGGGATATTTTTATAAACGTTTCATAAGGATCTATTTACGATTTTAAAATGTAAGGATTGTATTAGAAATCGAGCTAAATTATAGAAATCAATGAAGTATACCTTAAATTTTACTATCTTTTTCTTATTTTGAGGTTGCAAGTCGAAATGATGACGGTTTCTTATCGTAGGTTGAAGAGGTGTGAAACTAACTAGCAGACCTCCAACAAGAAGACACATTGTTACCTACCAGCTACCTTTTAACTGCTGCTTGTAAGACATCCGGGTCATCACAATTTTTTTCACCATTGTGAGTGCAGAAGACTTGGTGTAAACAATGTTGCAGAATCGGGGCTGTAACACAATTCTTTGAACTTGAGATATGTATACGCTCTATGCCCGATGAGATTGGCTAAGAAGACAAAGCTACTTCTAGCATAAAAGAAATTATTTTTAAAAAATTATAAATTTTTAGCTTCTAGTAAAAGTTATTATTATTATTTTTTTACTTTTTTAATGCTTTTTCAAAAGCAGATCCAATGCAACCAGGATCATTATATGATTTCACCTCTAAGTCGTAGGGCAGTACTTCATTTTGCACCTAGCAGCGACCAAAAGAGAGAAATGTTGCTAAAAGTTTCTTCCCAGACCAGAAGAGAGAAATATTCGTAAGAGTTTCTTCTCCAATCAACAACACAACTTATTTAGGAATTATAATGGTATTTGATTCATTCATGCTAACGTTTTCAGCTTAATGTGCAACAGAATTTATCTCATCCTTAAAGCAACTTCAATAATCCATATACTGTATTGTAAACCACAACATCACCACTATGATGTTTGTACATAACGCAACTGTGACATAAGTTTCCCACTTCCGAATGTTATAACTCATTCAAAACACAATCCAAAGCCTATTTTTTCATTAGAGGGAGAATACTTTTAGTCCTTTAATTTTTTTAAAAGAATAATTTAATCCTTTAACTTTTAAATAAGATAAATTTAGTCTTTTTATAATTGCAATTGAGGTAATTCAGTATCTTATCTACTAAATTCTTTTTTCTCAATATGATATAATTCATTGATAGTGACTTAAAGTTAATTTTTTCTATTATAATGTAACGAGATTGTTATGTGAATTTTTTCTCAATTAAAAGAGTTATAGAGATCCATAAAATTAAGGTTTGAGATTTATGAAAAAAGCAAATAACATCACAGTAGAGGATGAGTGTGAAATTTGTATAGTAAAAATGAAATTTAGGTCACAATCGACTAACTATATCATATTAGAAAAAAATTTGATGAGTTAGGAATTAAATTACTTCAATTACATTTATAAAAAGACTAAATTACCCTAATTATAATTGTGAGAAAATTAAATTTGTCTCATTTAAAAGTTAAGAGACTAAATTACTCTTTTAAAAAAGTTGAGGGACTAAAAGTACCATTCCTTTAATTTTTACCATTATGTTCTAAATGCTCAGCACCCAACATTTTCTTAACCCTAACCCAAATCACTTGACATTTTTCCTTCAGTTGTTTCTCTCTCACACCCCAACCACCTTCTTCCCTATTTGCAAATTAAAAGAAATTTTATCGAAAAAACACCAAACCAAGGATTAAAAAAGGAAAAAAGATCCAACAAATCTTGAGCTACATCATTGATAGAAAATGGGTATTGTTTGCTATGAAAGTGTGTCGTCAAAGAGGAAGCAAGTCATCAAAAGCTTTTACTGGGTCAAGATTGTGCTACCCAGCTTAAGTTTTTACTTCAAAAACCTTTTGGGTCTAATGAATCTCTCACAGTTAGGGAGTTTGCAGCTCAAATACTGAGATATTTCACTGAGGCTCTTTCTGTTCTCACTTCCCCTGTTGAAGTCAACGGTGAGGTTGGTTAGATTCTCCCAATTTGTGGTAAAGGTGGGTCAAAGCTTGTGGTTGATGATCCATGGTTTGAAGATTCTAACGGAGTAGGAAGAGATCAAAGTTGGCATTGACTATGAATAATTAGAGAAGTTGCTACAAAAGAAGGTCATCTTAATCCTCTTCTCTATTTTTTTCAATTTATTCTTTTGCAATGATAGACCCTTTTAACAATTTGGATTTCTAGGATAATTTGGTAAATTGGGATATGTATTTTATAGGTTGATATATCACACTATGACATGTGGCACAAATATGTTAGTAAGCTATCTACGTTGTCCACCATGTGTCAACACAAATAACACATCATCTGATAATGCCACATGAAAAACACGTGTCACTATGTCATCCATGCTATCAACCCCAAGTCAATCAAGTCACCATTTAGTGTCACATGTTGTACATGTGTACCTACTTTAACTACACAATCCTCCACATGTCAACCACATCCTAGTAGAGAAACACTCATCACAATACCAACCATGTCATGCATAGCATGTTAACCACGAGTACAACACATCATTTTGCCGATACACATGGCATACATGTGACATGGTTAGGCTAAGTCATAAGCGATGTATGGAACATGTCACTTAACCAAGCCATGATTGGAGCATGTCATGTTAGCCAATATCAAGTAGACACATGTCTCCTAGATGGCACATCATCAAATTTTGCCATGTGTCATGCAATGTCAATAACTTTTCTCCACATGTCATACACATGTCTTTATTTGAAAACGTAGTGATCCACATGTCAACCACACTAGAAAAAAAGTAAACATATCACAAGATTAGCCATGTCATCCATAGCATATCAGCCACAAGTAGGACACATCATCTTGTTGAGACACATCGTATAGACTAACACATTGAGGCCAAGTCATCAACCACGTGTGGAAGACATCACTAAACAAAGCTATATGTCATCCATGTGCCACCTTAACACCACATGATTCAATACATGTTAGATAAAAGGCACATCATCGAACATCACACGTGGCTTGCACGTGTCTCTATTTTGCCATGTTATGCTTGACATGTCCACCACATCAGAGAAGTGAGCATGTGTCAAAAAATTAGCCATGTCATAGACAATGTGTCAACTACAAGGTTGACACATGATCTTGCCAAGACACATGGCCACACGTGTAACAATGAGACCAAGTCATCAGCCATGTATGGAACACATAACTAAAACAAGTAACGTGTCATCACAGTGTAACCTTATTGCAATGTAAGCCAATGAAAGTGGGACACATGTAGCCTAGATTGCCGTGTCATTAATCTTCACCAAGTTGCACACATGTGTTAATAAGTCTCCACATGTCGGACATGTGTCTTTACTTTGACCACATAATGCTTCACATGTCTGGCACATCAAAGAAGAGAATACATGTAAAAAGATTAGCCATGTCATCTATAGCATGTAAGCCAAGAATACAATATGTCATCTTTTTGGGACACATGGTGCATACATGTTAAGGTGAGGCCAAGTCAACAGCCATGTATGTAACACATGATTGAACCAAGCCATGTGTCATCCCAATGTCAACTAACTACCATGTAAGACAATTAAAGGGGAGACACGTGTCTCCCAAAAAGCCACGTCGATGGTTAATGCCGCATGGCAAAATTGTTTCATTACATTTAACCCACATGTCTTATACATGTTTCAACTTTGACACATATTGCTCCATGTGTTTGCCAAGTCATAAAAGCGAACACATGGCATGTTAAGGTCAAGTCATCATCCACGTAAAGGAACACATCACAATACCAAGCCATGTGACTTCCATGTGTTTTGGGATTTTATAATTTTAAAATTTAGGATTTAGATTTTTAGAGTAAGTATTTAAAGTTTTAAGTTTAGGGTTTTGGTTTTAGAATTTAGGGTTTTAAGATTTGTAATTTTAGATTTATAATTTATGATCTTAAGATTTATAATTTTAGAATTTAAGATTTAGTGTTTAAGATTTGAAAATATTAAGGTTTTAAAATTTAAAATTTAAAATTTAAAACTTTGCCATATCAATATTTTTGAAAATTTTTAGGATTTATAAAAATTGAGGGATCTAATTGCTTTATTTATGAAAAGATAAAAATTTATGTGCAATTAAGTCTTTTTATTTTAAGGTTTAGACAACTTTTTAGGATTTATTAAAATTGAGGGACTTAGTTGTTGCATTTATGAAAATACAAAGATTTATGTGCAGTTAAGCCTTTTTGTTTTAAGGTTTAGACATGGGTTTGTGAATTAAAATTTAAGTGATATATTTTACAATTCAAATATTATTACTTTATCACATTAAAAAATAAAAATATATACTATTGTCACATTGACCATTCAATAATATTATATAATACCAATACTACGTAAACACTTAACTAGTCGGGTTATCAGTTAAAGACCACATCAATATTATTTTTGGTTTGTTACAGTAACAAAGCATTAATAGTTGAACCCAATTTTGGCATTAACTTTTTAGTTGACATTGCTTTGATTAAAAATTGAAAGACTTAATTACTTCATTTATGAGAACACAAAAATTTCATGTGTAATTACACTTTAAATTTATTACATTCATATATTAAATAATTAAATTTAATAAATTTGATAATTTATTTTAAAATTAATGCATATTCAGTGATACCTTTAATAGAAGTATATTTATTTAATAAGAGTATGTTTACCCAACCAATTATCTGCTTGCATCTTCTCGAAGGGTTCTTTTATTTTTACACATTAAAATTCCTAAAAATTTTAATTAAAAAATTTAAACAATCAAATTTCTATAAATAAAACTATAAAATTTAACTCACCTAACAACTTACATATATTTTAATAACTTAGCAACTTATATCTATTTTGTGAAGTTAGTGGTTCTTTTAACGTCAAACTTATCATTTTAACATGAAACTTATCATTTCCCAGTTAAGAATCGGTGACTCTATATTTGAAAATTACAATATACAGTAAGAAAAAAATAAAATTAAAATTAAAAAAATAATAAAAAATTAAAACTTACATATTTAAATATTAAAAAATAAAAAACTTATAAAAATAAAAAAAATCAAATGATCCCAATCCTTGTTTCCCCTCCTCAATTTGATTTCTTCTTGTTTTCAAAAACACAAAAAAAAAAAAAAAAAAAACTTATTTACCGGTAATGTACTCTCTCGTTTTTATCAATGACCAGTGGTTGAAATCAGTCATTTCATTACGCAATTAGCAGGCTCACGATTAAGATGAATGTTCGGCAAGTTAGATTGAGACGGTTAAGAGGTAAGAGCAGGTCCAATTTTCATGCGCAGATAAAGATTACATACTGGCATTGAAAATTTATGCTATACACATATCATGGTCTTGTAAAACAGTTATAACAAACCAGGAGAATTAGATCCAAAGTTCTTCGCAATTAACCAAGGATAAACTGAAATCCTATCTGGTGCGTTAGGATTCAGCAAATACACTGGAGCAAGCGCCTGATCAACTAGCCTGAACTGTTACCATCAAGTTCTACTACTGCCACCATAACAACCGAAATGACTTGCAACACCGTTAGTAAAACTGAGCAGCAGCTGCAAAAGAGTGTGACTCAAAGTGCTAGACCTCTCTGTTTGCGGTTCCATCGATCTATTGTAGCCATGAGGCGAAACTAAACTCTCAGTATAGATAGTCTCCTGCAACCAGCGCTCATCTTCCACCACTGCCAGTTTCTTATAACTATCTGCTTCTGGATCATATGCTACCAATCCCTTTCCTCGAACACTAACAATCAAAGTCCCATTCTTCATGAAACACAAAGGAGCATAGTTCAAAGAACTGAAATAAGGTTCGGGATCCCGCATCTTGGAAACTGTTATCAATTTTGACCAATTTTTATCATCCTTAGTTGCCCATATGTGAAAATAGCTATACTTGTGCGAGTGAAGCACACAGAGGGATCCATTCAACACCCCCATCCATGACAAATTCCTCCACAAATCATCCTGTGGCTGCGGCACCACCTTAAACTTCTCTTCAGCCAAGTCAAAGCGCAGAATCACAGTGGAAAACTCATCAAATGTTAACCAGTAAAGGCCACCATTTACAGTGAGTGATTGCTGGTAGTGTTCAATGAAAAAAGGAGGGGTATCCTCATTTGGGAGTTTCCTCCAGGAATTGGAGCTCAATGTTAAGACTTCCACTTGTGGGTGGTAATCTTTAACCTTGCACTTACAGTAAGCAGAAGGGGCTCTGATAATTTTGTAATCATTCATGGAGGAATCAAAACCAAGCCCTAGTACTTCCCTAGTTTTCCTGAAGCTGCTGGGAGTTGGCAACTTCTTATACTCCTTAATTGAAGGGTTCCATAGAACAATTGTGCCATCATTGATTATCACACAGAGCAATCCATCACAGTGACCCTTCACATAATAAGTGTTGCCGTCAATCAATGGAAGATCAAGCTCTTGGGTCATTTCAAAACCACTCTTAGGGTCAGCACTAGGTTCTGAAAGGTACTCTTCAGGGCCTATAGACAAAAGGGTCTTGAAATAACGGGAGAAAATGATACGAGTATTACTAGTATGGAGGTTTCGGTTCAAATTCAGATGCATTCTAACAAAAATGGGGTCGTTCAATAGAAAACGCCATGATTTGCAAACACACCTGAATCGAGCCAAGATTCTCACCGGGAGCCTCATGAGAATCTCGGCATAGATGTCCTCGGGTAATTGAATTGGGGGTAGTGCGGAGGAGGAAGATGCCCTCATCGGCAGCTATTTGGGGTTGGCTGTGAACTTGGGTTTGGTTCCGATTTCCGAATTCAGTATAAGGGACAGAAGATGCTGATGCAGTCGCTGCGTTATTGATTTTGAGCCGCTTGCTTGCGACTTGCTCATTTGGGCGGCGTTTACGGCAACAGTCCATGTCTATCTAAAAGCCGAGTCGTGGTTAAACGTGTCCACTGGGAGAGGGAACGTGTCATATCTGATTAATTTTCTAAATTATCTATTACCTATTAGTATGAAAAATATTATTTACACACTATTACTTCAAAAGTGATATACAAATAATTTAAATTATTTACTTAAAATTTAATTAATTTTATTAAATTTTAAGTAAGTCTAATGTCCTATAGAGAAATAAGTGATTCGTAAAAATAAGAGAGAGTAATTTTCCTTTCATAATTTTTTTTATGAAATGTTCACATCACATATTATAAATTGATTGTGCACAGGTAAAATGTTAAAATTCTATAAAAAAAGAAAAAGTGTAAGCTGTATAAGTTTAATAAAACATTTATCTACAAAAAAGTATTTAAAAGATAGTTAAATTTAGATGTACTTATAATATTGTTTAAGTATTTAAGTAAATTATTTAAAATTTATTTTAAATTAAAAATTAAAACTTAAAAAAAATGCATGCAAAAGTGGACAACCAATTATTATATAAGCAGTTATTAAAATATATGTCTAAAAATAAATTAATTTATTTTAAATCATACTTAATTAAGATATATATTCAAATAGCACGACTTAATAAGAAAAAAATATGATTTGAAATATACTTTAGAATTTTAAATACTAATGATACAATATATGA
The DNA here is from genome assembly GCA_037013595.1 of Dicorynia guianensis. Lineage (NCBI taxonomy): Eukaryota > Viridiplantae > Streptophyta > Magnoliopsida > Fabales > Fabaceae > Dicorynia > Dicorynia guianensis. Next base: position 11,617,740 of record JASUAB010000002.1, on the reverse strand, counting down.
TTCATTAAATTCATAATTGATATATATTGAAATAGATTTGAAAGTAATTGTCTACTAACCAAATGGCCTTTGTAATTCGCAGTGTTTCAAACAAGCGAGTAGATGTAATAATGATCCATCATTCTTAATAAGATGATGCCATTCTTTATCTGCTCTTTCCTTCTCCCCAAAAGGCTTGCGTTATAACAGGCAATATCAGAAGTTGAAACCATTTCTTTCTTTGCTCTTTTTGAAGGTTGGCCTTGCAGAGAAATAGGGTTTAAGTAGAGGTCAGGTCAAAGTTCTTTTGAACCATGTTCTCAGTCGAATATGACCACAATAATTTTTTTTTTTTGGTAGGGGAGAATTTTAACAGACAAGCAACTCTGCCCACCTTACTAAGTATTTCTGTCTTGTCAACGAGTTTCGTTTTCTTTGTTTAGGGTCCAGAACAACCGTCCTAAAAAGCTGATTCTCTTACAAAGTGAATACCTTTAACTTAGTTGCTGAATGGTCATTGAAGAATCTTAATAATTACTCCTTTCTTCCTTTCCTTGTTCTTTTGTTGCTTCTCCATGGACACACTTCCTTAACCCACCTTACCCCAGAAAAAAGTATAGAAGGCTATGTGCGTTCTGAGAATCCTGATGTAGCCGGAGCTTGAAACAAATGCAGGAGCATGCTCCATTGCAGAAAAAGAAATGCCCACCAACTTTAAATTACTAAATACTCACAAAGTATCTGTAGATTTGTTGGATCTATAATTTAATTTAAGAGATTTAATAAATTTAATAATTTAAATTATTTTAAGTGAGTATTTAATAAAATTTAATTTGTGATAATAGCATAACTGCTCCATTACTCCCTCTTGTCCTCCTCTCGATCTTCTCCAAGTCCAAACACATGATGATCTGCCCCAAGTGATGCCTTTCTTTCTTTTCTTTCTAGCATTGTTGCAAGGTCCCCAGGCACCTTAACTGCACTTCCAGCAAGTGTGATGGACTCTTCATCAAAGTTATCCCCTGTCTCCTCAAAGTACGCATATCTGCACAACCCCAAACCAAATAAATTCAAGCCAAGTGAGAAGTCTCAATCAGGACATTGCCATGTCAGCGTTAAATGAGAGATACTAGTAGAAAAAAGGAATCGACAAGCTTCCTTGATCCCACTTTGACACAAGAACTCTAAAATGTGGACTACTAAATGCTCACAAAATAAGAGTTAATCTATAAATTTATTGAATTCCCTTATTTAGTCTAAGATCTAATAAATTTAATAATTTAAAAATATTTACAAAATAAAAATTGATCTGTAAATTTATTGAATTCTGTTATTTAGTCTAAGATATAATAATTTTAATAATTTAAATTTTTTTAAATAAGTTTTCAATAAAATTTTATTTGTGAAATAGTAACACCTTCAGAATCAGCCATCAAGCATCTTATCTCACGCTTGATGCTGTATGTATAATTTGAATTTCAAGTTTCACCAAAGGTTTTTCCTCTTAAACACTGAAATTGACTTGGGACGAGCTTAAATCTAGCATAAACAGTCATCAGGCGGCACTACAGTTCTGATTCCTTTCCAACAGATGGGCCTACTACAATGTAGCTGATACTATACCACCAACCAATACTGTTTCTTGCAGACTTGATTATCATTCCAAAAGAATGACCAGAACGATTCGCTTTAACAGAACTCAAACAGATAAATTAAGGATTGCCAATTTTTAGGGAAAATCACTCAGTTAAGCGATAAAAATTTTGTGAACAATAAAAGCCACATCCAAATTTTACAATAGAATAACCATAATTCTTTCACTACAAAATTACTAAATGTACTAATTAAATCACATATGCAGCCTTATTCAACATTTTCTCAAGAATCCTTGGGAGGTATTGTCAACAATTTTTCTATATATGAATCTGTACTGCATTGTAATAACTACAACTCAATGGAAATGTTCAGAAGAATATATATGAGATACACACACACACACACACACACACGCACACACACACATATATATATATATATATATATATAGAGAGAGAGAGAGAGAGAGAGAGTATTATATACAATTTTCTACACACACATATATAAATACTAAAAGTACAGCTTTTCTTTTTATTTTTTGTTTTGTTTTGATGGGCAGTAAAGAGTGCAGAAGTTAGACTATACCTGGTTGGATTTTGAGATGGGGCCCAGAGAACACAGATCACCACCAGGAGAACATATGCAAGCAATGTCCAGAAAGCTGGGATTATCCAGGCTCTTCGCCACAGTTCACTTAAAGGGTCAGATGCATTGAAGTACAACTGTAACAAAAACAAATCAGAAGCATAAGTCTCTTGCATTCATTTACATCTACATAGCATATAAAAATGAGAAAAATTACAAAATCAAGAACAATATCTTCCTCTTGGTTATTCAAAAAGTCCTCAGAATTGTTTGACAAGTTAAATAGTGAATCAAGTTGTTATTCAAGTCTATTTTCCTATCAAGTCTTTCTTTCACTAGCTTTGATAGTTTTACTAAATTGGAAAATTGTAAATGAGATGTGAAAACTTAACGAGGATAGAAGGCTTAACTTCCCCATTTAGTAGTGACTTTTGGAGGCCTGATAAGCACTAATATGCAATGAAGAAGAATATGAAGAATAGAAGAGAAAAGAAACAAAAAGACTACCTCGTAACCAATCCAAATAACTGAAACCAGCACTGTCACAGCAAGGGAATTGGTAAATTTCCTGTACAATTCAAGTTTTGCCATACTTCTCCGAATCTGAGCAAACAGTAGGTAAATGGCACGATAATTTGTATAAGGGAGTCAAGCAAATCAAATATATAACCAATTGAAGAGTGCAAATGAAAAAGTATCACTAACAATCTGTAAAGGAAAGTAATGATTTCACTTGCAAGTATCTGCAATCTTCAGGTATTGTTCTTGAGTTCTTGCTAACATGATAATACTGTCTACAACACATGAGGAATATTTCTTAGGTAATTTCTTTGTTTCTTCTTTTGGGGGTGGAGGTGTTAAACCATATAAAATTTTAACAGGCCCTGTGATTATATTTAGTTAGCCAATTTAATCATTCACATTGTCGTTAAATATGTAGGTTAATTTTTCAATTGTAAATGGGAAGGAGATACAATGCAACAGATGGTATAACCTACAATTATGGGAACACATAAGACCTAGAGCTGACTAAATAGCAAAAAGGAGTTCTTCACAATATTAAATGAGATTTACTTAAATGTAAAAATGACACTCACAATTATGCCCAACATGTGTCTGTTCTACAATTTCATAGATTGGTATTAAGCTCACTGAATTGCTGGCTTCCTCACGAGCCAAAAAGCAATTGGAGACAATTTTTATACCAGTTTGTGCATAAGGAAAAATTGATATATACAAGTTACCTGAAGTTTCTCGAGGGTTTTAGATAATGATGAAAAGATCCAAAGAATAAAGCACGCATCCAATAGAGCAACAGGCAGCACCAGAAAAAGCCTGGCTTTCCCAGTAAAGTCATTGATATTACCCAGATTTTCAACAAGCTCAAGTGCTTCTGAGGCCAAAAAATATGCCACACCAAGAAGAAGTACTTTTGAGGTTATCCCACCAAGTGTTGGGCGCACAACTCCATACCCCATAGAAACTACTAGAAGAAGAAGCCGTGAGACTGTCTTCTTGACAGCAGTGAAGGTAACCGCCCATAGGGTGATTACCATTGGTCTGCTTCCAGTGGAATTGAAATTTGCATACTCAAAATACCAGAGGGCCATTTCACACATGCCAAGACCAATGACAGCAGTAATGTGGTAATGCAAATGTATTATATCTTTCCAATATTGTACAAACCAGATAAACCAGACCAGACCTAGAAAAAGGTATGCCAGTGACATCAAACCAAAAAAAGTCATCAGTGGCATCATCTTTCCAGGTAAATAACCATCTGGATTTCTCCAAACAGTTCTTCCACTGATTGTTGTGTCCTTCAGTTCAGGATCGCAAAACATAAAATACAGGTAATACATTCCAGTACTGTTTATGTCAACACTTTGAAGAACCATATTAGTCTCTTCATCTTTACCTTCGAAAAATATCTGTTTACGTTTTGGCCCATCTGGTTCATCTGGGTTTTCATGTATGATAACCTCACCTACCTTGCAGGAACCATCCTTGGCAAGTTCTGGAGTGCAGCATATAGCTTCAGAGTTCAGATAAGCACCTCCAATTTTCGTCCTATCTCTTACCTTAACTATTATAGCTTCAACCAGCCCAGTCCTTTGCTGCATCTCATTCTTCTTTTCAGCAGATTCTTTTGTTCTTCGAAAGGTGATAGACTCGAACCTGATTGTGCGCGTAACATCAATGGGGAAAAATCCTTCTAAATGTATCATTCTCAAATAGTAAATGAAAACCATAAATGTCCGTTTGATCAACGAAAGCTTTCTTAAAATTAAGTTCCGCCAGAAGAGAAAATAGAAGAAGTGACACTCTTGCTACAGTTTCATTGACACACAGCAATACTTACAACTTCTTATAAGCATTGCAACGCAATCATAGCAATTTAATTAGACCAGAGAAATACCAATCTACTATTTTGTGCATTTAATCAATCAGAGAGTAATATCGCCAAAACAAGTCAACTAAGACATCAGACAAAAGAAAACCATTTTCCACTAAGAATGGAGAAAACAAAAAGATGAACCATCGTTCCCGAGAAACAAACAGATCAAAGCTGGCCCTTTCTTAATAAAACATAACCAGTACGCCCAAAAACAAACAAAAGCTAAAAAAGAGTATAAAAAAACCCAAAATTTACCTGATGAACGATTTTCCATTGAGGGACTTATCTTCGGAAGCTTGTGAGTCCTTCATGTAGGTAACTGTGGAGGCATAGAGACCTTCACTGCCACCATGAAAGAAGAAAGAATTCGCGCGGTGAATAAATGTTTCGTTTCGATAATCATGGATCGAAGCATCCACATGGGGAATTGCATAGTAGCTGAAATAAAGGATCACTGAGACGATAATGAAAAACCCATTTGAACGCATATCAGATGAAGAACGGATTATCCCACCGTCTCGGTTACCCATCAATTTTTCTCTACTTTCCCTCCCTCCTTATCTGTTTCCTCCTCTCTCTCTCTCTGTCTGTCTGTTTTTTTTTTGTTGGTGAAATCCTCTGTCTCTCTGTTTGATTGTGTGTATGCAAAGCACAACAGTGAAAAGAAATTACGAGCAAGAAATCACTTTGGAGCAAATGGGTGAACAAATAAAAAATTAAGAAGACACCGATTTTTCGCTTCTGTCGTACGAGAATGTGAATTATTAAAAACAAAACATGGTAAGGTCCTTTTTTGTTTCGCAACGTTCATGGCAAACGACGAGACATTTTACAGAGCAATGCAAGATGATCAGTTCAGTTGGCTCTTGGGAAATATTAATAATTGAAATAAAAAAAAAGAAAAAATCAAAATTTTCTTTTCAGATTCTTAACAATTTTTCTTAGCTTCCCATACGATTAGTACACGAAATTATAGTTAATCATCAAATAAATAATAATTTGTTTTTTCATTTTTCAGTCTACTATGACAGAGAGGATTGAAGTTTTTTATTTTTGGATTGAAAGATAAAGAGTTTAATAAGAGAAAAATATGAAATTAATAAAAATTAAGATTTGATCAAATAAATTTAAATATAAATTAAAAATAAATAAAATTATTAAAATTTTAAAAAAGAAAATAAAGAGAGGGAATAGAAACCTGACGAAAACACATTGAGTCTGGACCACAACAAGATCCTAGGTTAGCAAAATATTATTAGATTTTGGTGACGGTGAGAAACGACAGTACGCGCGTATCAAGTCCTGAATGCAAGCGTTGGCCCAAAAGGGGCGGAGACAAAGGGGCTTCCAAGTCTTGAAAGGTCCAATATTATCATTAGCTGGGACCCGAAATACTCAGGTCAGATTCTAGTGTTATTAAGGGAAGAAATTTAAAGAGCATATAAAATTATAAGAAAAAAAATTTTATTTATTAAATTTTAAAAAATTAAAAAAATATAAATCTTATTATGCTCTTCATTTTATAATATGAAATTTTTCTAAACAACTCACGCATGATATATTTCTATTCATTTCATAATGGAAGAGCTAAATTAGAAATCGTGTATTTGTTTGTGATGGGGACAACTGAAAGAATAATCATGTATACTTAATTTTCATTTTTATTAAATTAATTTATACATAAACTATTATGTAATAATATTTAAATTAATTAATTTAATTCAAATTTATTTAAAGTAGAGCCCCTAAAATTATAAATTATAAAAGAGTTCGTTATATATCATTATTCATTATTCCAAGTTGTGAAAATATTTCCTCCAATTTTTGCTATGTGTCCTCGTAAGCCCAACTCACTTTAGTAAGAATTTGATAAATATGTTTATTATATCATAATTTTCTTATATAAAACATGCTTGAAACGAAAACTTTAAATTTAGAGGAGAGATTTTCACAAAATATTTATTTATAAAAAGTGCAAATAAAGCTATGAATAAAAATTCCAACCTTTATCTTTATGATTCACATCTGTCTTGATCACTTGAGTCAACTCTAAAACGAGGGACCGATTCTTAATTCCTGAATAAATGGGTTAAGCATAATTTGCCTGAATTTTGTGGTATGCATAGTTTATTAGAGGTAGGTTGGATAGATGAAGTAGAGATGATTAACCTCAACAGTGTGGGGTGACACCTGTTAAAACACAAGCAAGCAAAGTGGTCCAACCCAAATCACAAGCGGGTCAAGGATGCTAAACTCTTAATTGAGGAGTGTCTTGCATATGGGAGACATTGAATGATTCTAACCACCCCTCTTAACGCGGTCAGGTGTGTTTACCAATTCACACACAAGCACAAATCAGAGTCGCGAATCATGTCTGAAACCAAAGACCTCTGCTTGGTCAAAAATTAACGTTAGTTCTGTACCCAAAAAAAAAAAATTAACGTTAGTTGAACTAAATGCTTTCATTATCTAGCTGTTTGTGCAATATTTGCCATTCCTCTGTTGCAAAAATATCTGTTATTTTAGAGATTTTTTTTTCAATTTAATTATCATTTTTTAAAATCAAAGTTTCAGTAATTTTTTTAACTTTATTATTTATTGACTCATTTCCTATTAAATACTCAATTAACTTTCACTTCTCTATTATCTTGTTAACTTTTAATATATAAATTATTCTAAGTAAAAATTAATTTGATGAAGCAAATCTATTTTAAGATTAAGATAATTTAATTAATTTTTTATTTTTGTACATATTCCCTAAACAACAGATATTTTGAAACATAAAGAATAATCAATATAATTAACTCACCAATTGAGGCTCAACTCCTTCAGTGAGGAGTTTAAATAATTAGCTATTGTTAATCTCTCTCCTTTCTCTCTAAGACACATCATATATCTATATACTCAAAAAATCATATATGTTATTGATATTTTTGTAAATAAAATTTTAATAATTAAATCTACAAAATTTTATAAATAAAATTGTGATTCGGACATTTAACGAATTGTGAACCGTTAATAATAATATTATTTTTACATTTTATTTTTTAATTGATAAAAATAAGTTTAGGTAATTTTGACTCGGGTTCCTCACTAAGGCTAGGGCATGTTCTAAATTCAAAGAACAATGTTTACAGAATTTTTATAGATCATCTATCAATATGTTTCTTATATCAATCAAGAAAAATCGAACATTGATCAATAAAGTCAAGACATTTTTTTTTATCAACTAAGCCAATCTATGGTCGCATTACTCTCATATTTTGTGAAACCAACCATTACATGTAGATGTATGAAACTACGGCACAACAGCACACAACTCCATGTGTTGCATGCTAGATCAGAACGAAACTTGACTTGGTGTTATTTGTATGGAAGCTGCGGAGCGCTCGTATGTGAGATATAGTCAAACACATGTTCTCAAGCGCAACTATCTTGGGCCACAACTTCTTCCTTTTTTCATATTTTAAGAAAAGCATAGTTCTAGTCTATATCTTATATATAAAATAGAGAGTTAGTCCACTATATAAAGTATGTATAATTAATAATTAATTAAACCTTTCATTAGGTTGTTAGACGCCCTGCGAGAACCATGTTTCAAGCATACATATGCTCTTCGGTACAGTTGAAAATGATCAGTAACTCTATTTTAATATTTTTATTTTTACATAATATTTGTTTAATAAAATTTATTAAATTTCATAAATTAAATTATAAAATTTAATTAATCCAATAACTTATATCATTAAATATAAAACTTTTTTAATTTTTCTTTGTAAAAAAAGATTAAAAAGATTATATATATATATATATATATATATATACTGATCCTTGTATATGCATAGAAGGATCAATATGCCGGAACAAAAAGAATCATATACATATTTACCTATAAATAACTTTAGTCATTTCTAGATTTTTCTAATAAGTAAAAATCATTATACCTCAGTGCTCTGTATATGTAGTTTTTCTTTTCTTGATATAAATTTGTCATACTACAACTTAATTCCCAAAAGAAGTGAATAAATTTATCATAGTACAATGTGTCGATATTGATGTTTCATCTTAATTATTTGGCATATGTTACGTGCATGTTTGGGACCAAAGAATCTTGACCATATCATAGTAATTGAATTCATGGACTGTCAAATTCTAAAGAGTGAAAAAAGGATCATTCCCAGAACTTAGGTCGTTTAACCAGTTAACGTACGTTCAATTTCTCTAAGGTAAAGAAAAGCATTAGCACGCCTAGAAGAAGAAGATTTCCCATTTTGGTCGTACCTTCAAACCTAAAAATCCATTAAAGGGGTCCAGAAAGAAACGGTTATATTGGGCAAGAGGTCTTCCTCTAGACCCAAAGAAAAAAAACTAAGTTTGAAATTCCAAGTAGTAAGACCATGACCAAGTCTTCCCTTTACAATTTCTAGCTCCCCCGTTCTAACCTTATATTTTTGTACCGTGTAAAAGGAAACATAAATTCCTTCAATTTCTTCTCTTCAATGGTATTCTTTCTGCCGAAGAAAAAAGCACCAGCACAGAAGCTTACCAGGAAACTCCTCTTTAAATTTTTCACACCCCCTTTATATATTTTCCCAGATAGTGTTCAATTCTATGGCAAGCCAGAAAAAGCAAAAACGCCAAGAAGAAACCATGGAAGAGCTGATAAGTTCTTTTATCCACCATGCTTGTGAATTAGCTAGAAACCTTGAATCAAACCTACCCAATTTGGTTAACCATCCAGGAATGCTATCCATGACCATCGATGAGATAGTGAAAGCATTTACTGCTGCCAAAGAAAAGCTATCATTCTCCCAAGAGTCCCAAATAACTTCTTCTTCTTATGCTCCTCTTCAAATGCTGCCCCATGAAGCTTTCAAGCAGGAAACGCAGCAGGCTCAGAATATGGATATAACTTCAATGCAGGATCAGTGGCTAATAAGGGGCGGTGCCTATGCCGTACAATCCGCGGATCGGTTGATTCAAATGCAGCAACTTCAAGCTACTGCAAGGAGTTATGGTGAGCTGGGATTTCAGCAGTTAAGGTATAGTGCTAGCTCGCAGATTGGTGAAATGGGTGGGAGAGATCAAGGGGAAGGTTCTGCAGAGAGATCAAAGGGCTCAGAAGGAGAGGTGCAAGCAATGGAAGCATCACCCTCACGACCACGAAGAAGGTACATCAGATTAAATTACCCTTAATTAATTTCGATATTATTCTGATTAATTGATTGATTGAAACTAATCATATTGGTAACTAGTTAATCAGCATCTAGCTGGGTTCTTTCGTAGAAACTTTGCCTTATTCCTTGGGTAACTATGGCAGTATGAATGCCAGAAAAATTTGTCCGTTTTACGTCCCCCATCAGAGGAAGTTGTTAATGAGTTACACTTGAATTCCCATCAATAATTGAAAGAAAGAAGAATAAAACAAAGTAGTGGCATGCTTTTGGCTTTTGGGTAATGTTGGGGCACGGCCTTTAGTTTATAATCCGTACTTGATAATTGAAATGTAACCGAAAGGCGACTGGCCCAGAAAAGTAGAATGCAGAATTTTCCAAGATCTTTCTTGGTAATTAGGCAACGACTAACGCAAACATATGTATACAGTAATATCCTATAATAGCATAAACTAATGCCTTTTACTGTATATACACCAAGTCTATCATCTATCTGAATAGGAAACTTGATAAGGTAATTTATTACTGGAATATAGCCCACAAAATTTAATCTGGGTTATTAGATTTTTTTAGGCTCATAATTTAATATATAGAATATTTTAATAAAATTAATAGTATAAATTCTTTTAAGTGAGATTTATCGGAAGAGAGAGGTTGATTTGTATAATATACTTTTGACACCCATTATCCAGCACTAGCTATGAATTCTTTACAACATATATAAAATCATGGACTTTGGCCTGATGGTTTGTTTCTCACATATATGCATTATCAGCAGGAAGGATGATGCAGAGAAGAGGACGGTGACGGTTCCTGCACCACAGTATGGAAACACAGATATGCCACCGGAGGATGGCTGCACTTGGAGAAAATATGGCCAGAAAGAGATTCTTGGTTCCAAGTACCCAAGGTATTTAATTAATTATATCTACTAGTTGATTCAACTCGTCAACCAGCTGTTAATTGAATTTGAAACACTCAAATTGGACCCATGAATGTTTCCGTAATCCCTTGAATGGTATACACGCACGGGTTCCCTTAGTTTGACACATTCAATTCAAAACGTAGCTAGTAGACCTTTTTCTTCCATCTGAAGTCTGAAACATGCATTAGATAATACCCCTACTTTTCAGGTTCAGGCCTTTTACCTACCTTCTTGATATATATATAAATATATATCATGATCAACTCTGAAAATTCACTTGTCACCCAGAACTTGACTCATTCCCATGCCACAAACTAATATCTAAGTAGTTGACTAGTTAGTTACACATCACCTCTAAGTCTGAAAATCCTAATTCTCTTATATGGATTCGAAAATTTCTTGACTTTATTATTCTATAATTTTAATAACGTAATTTCTCCCTATAGCTCTCTCTATTTCTTTTTGTGAGTTTCACATTTTTTTTCTCATAAATTGTTTAATTTTCTTATTTTTCTTTTCGTCCTCTTTTAGCTACGGACCTTAATTTTGGGATTTAAAATCAGGATTAATCCTGATATGTGTACACTCATGACCACTTGTTTAACTAGCATATTAATTGAACAAAAAAAGGCTTGATTGATTAATTAACTGATTAATATTTCTTTCTTTTCTTTTTCAATTTCTTGGTTCGGAATTAAGAGTACTTTCTTTGCAGGAGTTACTACAGGTGCACCCACCAGAAATCATATGAATGCCCAGCCAAGAAGCAAGTGCAGCGACTTGATCAGAATCCCAACATGTTTGCAGTGACATACCGAGGCAGACACACCTGCTATATGTCATCTACGGCACCATCATCAGCCCCACCGCAACAACTCTTAGTGGATATCTCCCACTCCCAGGACATGACGAGCATGACCCAAGGTACCATGTCCCCCCAGCTGTCCCCATCATCAACCTCGGCTTCTGGGTGGATGCCGTCGATGAATCTCACCCTTCACGGCTCCAGTGGCATGGCTCCGCTGGCCAGAACAGAAGCCGGTACCGGTCCCACCGCCGGCCCCTCCACTTCAAGATATGGTACTAATACTGACTATCAGCTGGTAGCTGAAATGGCTGATGCTATGTTCAATTCCGGTAGTAGCAGCGGTAACAGTATGGAATCTCTCTTTCCTCCCGCTGAAGAAAAATAAGAACCTGCAGTGGAGAAGAAAAGAGGAAGAATATAATTATTTTGGTAAAGCAACAAAATTACAATCAGATTTTTTTTTTTTTAACTGGCATACTTATTGGTATGGGTACCTTGCCACGAAGTTTAAGATTAATATAGTACTTAGTTCCTTCATGGTACATGTGTTCCATGGCCAATACTTAGATAGAAAGTTACCTGAATTTCGTAATTCTTTTGGCCTGTGATGTTAATTTACAATTTTGTAGAATAAAATAATTTATGTTCCTTGATTAATTAACTTTTTCTAATTTTTTTAGTTTTTTATTCTTACAAATTAAATTTTATAAATATTTCACTTATAAAATTTTTTATTATTAAATTTTATAAACTAATTTTATAAAATTTAGTAAATATAATAGTTAATACGTTATTTTATCACAATTTCGTCATACAATTTTTCTTGAGACAAAATTTTCCCTTACCTTTAAATAATGCAAGTTTTTTTTTTTTTTCTTCTGGCATGCTACATATAGCTAGCCCACTAAAAATTATGTAAGAAAAATCAAATTAGATCCTTCCTAGAATTTAGGGAAAGGACAATTAATGATAATGTTCTTTATACCATATTGTTCTTTTTAATTGGCTTTAAAACGATGAAATGTATGACTATGTGTGGTGTTTGCGGGATTAAGATTGCTGGTCCTTTTCTGGATTTTGTCCCTTTAGATGCATGATTATTCTCTTTTGGTGCAAGTCATTTTAGATATTAATTTCTCATCGTTTTGCATCCCTATCTTTATTATCTTTTTCTCATTATTCATTTTCTTTTCGTTGGGTCCCCTAACTGTGGCCAACTTTAGAGATGAAGATTAAAATATGGTTTTGCTATCATCAGACTTTATACAGCCCAATTGAAAAGTATTAAGTTGCATATCCGATGTATTAACACCAACTATTTGTTTCTTAAGTGCGTTTTGATTTATTATTTTCATTTAAAGAAAATTTAAAACTTCAAATAATTCTAACTATATATATCCATATTCTTACATTTTTGTGAAAATATTTGTAACTTGAGTTTTGACACATTTTTTTTTTTAAAAAAAGAGTAATTACACCACTTCAATTCTTGTACTAAAATTAGTCATAGTTCTTTTTTTATTTTTGGGAGTATTGAGAAAAGTTATAATGTGAAAATTAAACCTGAAGGAAGAGGCAATAAAGTCAGATTCTATCTTGTGTTAAGTTCAACTCTCAATTAGTCATATTTCTTGCATCAAGAATCCATTCTTATAGAGCAATGGTGAAATAAGGTCTTACGTAAGAAAAAAAATGTAAAAATAACTTATTATTTGAAAAAATATATAATTTCATTAATCATAAGTCCTATATAAGTTAAGAATATTAAATACTTATAGCCAAAAAAGTGGGTAAATAATAATTTTGACATGCAACACAAAAAGCAAATATTTTATTTTGATAACATAATTTAAGTACACAAATTTAAATTTATCAATTCTTACAACCTACACAAACCCCTATATTTTTTAGTGAAACTCAAGATATTTGTAGATGACAATTAAAGATTAATTTTCTTCAAAATGAAAAGATTGTCGTAATAAACATAACTTCTCTTAATAAACCCCTTTATTTTAATAGTAATGCTATAGATTTCCTAAAAGTATTTCAAGACTGAAATTAAATAAAATTGTGAAAGGTAATAATTTAAGGCTTAGTTATACTTTTAGGGTTTAAATCAAAATTTAGATGTTAAAATGATTAAATTGGTGCAATTAAAATAAGAGAAGAAGAAATTTAAGCAATTTTAATATTGAAAATACGAAAAGTGTAACTAAGCTTAAATTTAGAAGATTGTGCCTTTAACGACCGCTTTATAAAGTTTGATACAATTACTTTAATGTTTTGTAATGTACTAACTACAAAAAAAACTAAAAACTAGTCCTATTTAGGAAATTGAACAGATGTTGACATAGAAAAAAAAATCTCTACTAAAAAATTTTCAATCATCGTACACATAAATTAAGAAAAAAGAATCTCAATTGTAGCTAGGTTTTAATGATCTTTAATTGTTTCGAAGCCCAACCTTGGGCTAGCTTTAATTAGTAGTGCTTTTAGAATAGGAAATGGCCCTTATCATGCATGCACCCCTACGTTAGTTTCTTTTTCAATGAACGTTTTTGCTTTTGGATTAAAAAACCAGTAATTTATCTAACTCATGCCTTGTCAGTAAATTCAATCTTGATGATTCAACTGAGATAGCTGAATTGTAAAATCCCAGTAACATCGTTTTATGGCTTTTCAGTGAGAAAACTATTTAAAGTCATGAAATAGAAATAGAAAGAATTTAGATTAGTTAACTTTTATTTTTTTTATTTTAGTATTTTTTTTATCTTTCTATAATTTTTTTTCTTAATTTTATCTCTATTTTTCTTACATTATACATTGTAACATACAAAAGAAAGTCATCTAATCCCACTCCATAAAAAAAAATAATAAGCTCGGTGGTTGAGTTTTCAAGTTCACTATTCCATTTACCTGCGATCAAGAAACCAATATTACTGTAAGTGCAGGAGTGTAAGAAAAGCAAGTTCAACAAAGCAATTGATGCAAATAAACACAAAAGCAAAACACCAGAAAGCAAAAATTACTGTCTAACTTGCAGTGACAGGCAATAATCTTTGTGCCATCGCTTTTACGTGTTGAAGAGGGAGTAATGACTTGATATATAGCAAAGGTTGAGCGGTGTTTTAATTAACAGTTAGTTCAAGGTTCTGAAAAAGATCCATTTTGTTCATTAGCTAGGGCTGTAGCTCGTCTCTTTCTGATTTTTCTTCCTTCCGTTAATTGCCCTCCACTCACGCATATGTTCTTCAACTCTACCTTTTGGCAACATTCATGCCCCACTTGTTCCAATCACCCTTTGTCTTCGTGCTTGAAACATCACAATCCTCACATGTATGTGACTAAGCTCAAAGACTAATCAATTTTTAGTTGGCAAAATTATGTGCTCAATTCTTATTTGTAGAAATTAAGTTTAGGGTAAAAGGAGACGATCTTAGTCCAAAGTCAGGATATAGCACATGCTTTTACATGATTACATTGATATTTATAAATCGCTTACTAAAGATAATTTGAAGAAAAATTTAAACTCGAGCCCCACTGGGCGAATTATGTGCTCAGTTCTGATGCCTGTGGCAAAGCAATTTCAAACCAAACAGATGGAGTTGCCTTGTTGGACCCTAGCTAGTACTTGTTGGAAATTATGTGTGACAAATAACAACTTTGTGTATGTTGTTGATTTGGCTAAATAAGGAATATAATTGAAAATAGATGCATAAAAAAAACTCTCAAACTATTAATTATAATTTCACTGTAATGTTTTTACACATATATTGTATATATATCATTATTTTCTTCACATTTATACTATTCTCATTTTTCTCTAAAGACTTCTCTCTTTCTTCTTTTCACCGTCACTTCCTCATATTCTATTTCTCACATTGTACGTACAACAACTCTTGCTAAAACTCTGCAATTTAAAAACTTTACTATATGAGACACACTCTTAAATGCTTCTTCAACTTGGTCAACTATTTCAGCTGCATTTACTTCTCCATCTTCACGTTTTTCAGCCTCTTGCACGGTGTGAATTCATCTTTACTTTTAACCAAATGTTTCTCCACTTGACGTCAAACTAGCAGTCACCCTATGCAACATAGATTACACTCTTGTTCCCTGTTGCTCCTATTCATTGTCGCTGTCATGTGGCACGTATGAATGCTTGAACAAGTTTACTTCTCAACAGTACCTGCCCCACAGCCTTTAACTGCAATCTCTTCAGATTTTGGGGATGTGATTAAATCTAAAATAGATCCATGTAATACCAGATAAAAAAGCATTGCCCAAGCAGATGAAAGGGCATACAGATAATAGACAGCAACTAAAAGAAAACCCACAGAGTTGACTTCGTCAAAAATGTTATTTATTTGCAAATCTTTTCAAAGTGCATGACATCGGATGGATACTTTAGGCTAAGGTGGGAAATGATCGTTAAAAACTCTCATACATAGTACAGAAAACTTCGAAAATGCAAACCCAAAATCTAAATCATCAATCTTGACAGTTAAACCTAGGAATTAAAGTCAAACTAGCTCAAGCAACCGACTTTAATCATGAAAGTGGAAACCAGAGCCAAAATGATCAGAATCCACCCCAAAATCCACAGAGCCAGAGCAAGAATACACAGTGTCTGCAGTATCCGTTAAGGGCATAATTGCAGGTTGAGATAGTTCAATATCTTTCAAATCTGACCAAAATTCACTAGGATCTAAGTCGTCTGCGGTGATATTACTGGGTGTGTCCTCCTTGGGGTATTCCTGTTTTATGGTTTCGGTTGTTGATGATGAGGTGAAAGGGGGAACCCGCTGCTCATCATTCGGTACCTTTGAGTGATCGCCATGATTCTGATTCTCAAGGAATGATTCCCAAGTACAAGAATCTGTGACCACGGTTGGAAGCTTGTGAATGACCTTGCATGTGTGGATGCCAATGTACGTTGTTTGGAACATTTCTGGATTTTCTTGTATCCGCTGCACCTGTTTGATCGCCCGACAACCTTGTTCATACTTGCGACTGCACCTGAAGTAACTCCTGCAAATCAATTAGATAACTCTAATCAGTATTTCAAAACACAAATCATAAGAATTTCTACTTCTGGTATGAGTCTGAAAATTAAGAAGTTCATTCGCTTCTTTTCTTCTTTGTCCATTAGCCAGATATTTCAAGTTGACCCTTCTATATACTCAGAATTTTTGTTTTCCTCTTTGAAAACAGAAAGGTAAAGGAAGAAGTGAGGTAAAATAGAATGGCTGGTGAGTGGTGATGCGTCTGTCTTTATAAATCATAGATCAGGTGGGAATATAAAAGGAAAGAAATGCAAAGGGAAAATAATGATTACCTGGGGTACTTTGAATTGAGGATTTCCTTCCGTCCGTACTTTCTCCATGCATGATCATCATCTGTAGTGGGGGAGAAAGTGATCCATGACAGTGCAGTCTTCCTGCAACAATTCATAGGATACACCTTTTTAGAGATCCCATGCATGTCATCCACATGATATAACCGCAACAGATTCAGAATCTAGAAACACTTCTTCATCTTAAAATAGTAATAATAATAATATCTATATAAAAAAAAGGCCCAAGTTGAATGAATCTGAACCCTTGAAACTTTCTTACACAAATAATTGAAATTAACATTATTAGAGAAATTACTCCCTCCATTTTGATATATCGAACTATAAAGTACAGCTTAATCTCAAGGTTTCAATTTTTATCATCCCAAAAAACCAAGATAGCTTTACCCATGATTGTACACCGTGTCCGTACATATCCCAATTTACCAGATCCTCCTGGTAATCCAAATCGCTGAAAAGACAAAAGCTTTGTTGACTGAGGGTAGTGAACTATCGTTGCAAAACAATAGATCGGCAAGAATAGGGAAGAGGATGAAGATGACCTTCTTTTGTAGCAACCTCTCCGATTATTCGTAGCCGGCGCCGGCTTTGATCTCTTCCTACTCTCGCTGGAATCTTCAGACCTTGGATCATCTGCCACGAGCGACGACCCATCCTTACCACAGATTGGGAGAATCTGACTAACCTCACCGCCGACTTCAGCCGGGGAAGTGAGAACAGAAAGAGTCTCAGTGAAAGATCCCAGTATTCGAGCCGCAAGTTCCTCAGCTATGAGAGACCCATCAGACCCAAAAGGCTTCTGAAGCAGAAACTTGAGCTGGGTAGCACACGCTTGACCCTGCAAAAGCTCTTCGATCACTCGCTTCCTCTTCGCCGACACACTTTCAGAGCAAACAATACCCATTTTCTCTCAATGCTGTAGCTAAGGATCTGTTGGATCTTTTTTTTCCTTTCTTAATCCTTCGTTTGGAGTCTTTCTCCGGGAAAGTTTCTTTCTTTTAATTTGCAAATAGGGAAGAAGGTGGCTATGGTGAGAGAGGTTTGGGTTAGGGTGAGGGAAAGGAAGAAATATGCTTTTAGGAGGAGAGAGAAACAAGTGAAGGGAAAATGCCGGGACGGAGGGGATGATGTGAAAGCAGAAAATTTTCCAAAGATAAATAACTTGGCTTACAAAACTGGATGATGACGTTGCCCTTGTGACATAAGGTGACGTCTAATAATTTGTTTTTTTTTCCCAATTCTTTCCCCGTTGGAAAGGGAACCCAATTTGGCCAAAAGCACAAATTTCTTGCTTTCATTATAATAAAATGAATTTATGCCTAAAACGTTTCTTAATTTTTATATAAAATTAATAGGCGATGTTCTTTCCTCTTGTTTAAATAAAAACTAATTAATTTGCATACTATGATTCGAGATTATAACTTTTAGACAGTAATGCTACCTGGAGCATCACTCCTATCAATATATAAAAATTAGTTTTAAGATTTATATGCAACTCTTTTCAATATGGAATTTGCAAGTAACCTATTTTTTTTTCTTTCAATAAAACCCCCCCATATAATAGCTGTACTACTTAGGAATTAATATACATTGTCAAATTTCCTCTAAAAAATTAGGTCATGATATATAAAGAGCAATGAAAGTGATGAGTTCTAATTAAAAATATATGATTTTTTTTTAGAAGTAAGGGTTTTGTTTTTTTTTAATTTTTTTAAATGAATAATTTAATCTCTTAATTTTAAAATTAAGTAATTTAATTTTTTTATAATTATAATTAAAGTAATTTATTATATCTGCAAGTATAAGTGAGACAATTTTAGTTCCTCCATAAATACAATTAAAATAATTTAAAACCTCTTCATTGAATTACTTTTTTCTAATATGACACAATTTAATTGTGGTGACTTAAATTTTATTTTTATTAAACCCTAAGTCTTAAATTTATGTATATCTGTGCATCTTTTAATTAAAAAATAAATTTATATAATAATTATATCATATTACAATGGTAAAAATAAAATTTAAGTTATTATCAATAAGTTATATTATTATTAAAAAAATTTGATTGATGAAGAATTAAAATACTTTAATTATAATTGTAAAATAAATTAAATTATTTAACTAAAAATTAAGAGATTAAATTATTCTTTTTAAAATATAAAAAGATCGAAAGTATCTTTACTTCTTTTTCTGTTTTAGTAAATAAAATTAATGATATTTTTGCCACTATTTTCCTTGATAAATATTTACGTGCACTTGCAATATTAATACACTAATTGTGATTTATATTGCATTTAGTTTAGTTTCTCCTTTGAGAACTTAACACCAATAAAATAAAATGGAGCGGAAATGTCAATTCATGGAGGCCCTATCTACCATGCTATTAACCAAGAGCTTATATCTATCTACATGGGAATATATATCTTAAAGCAAATCATTAGGGCATAAAATCTTATTATAAATAAGGGATCCAATTACAAATTTTAGAGTTATTATATTATCTGAAGCCATCTAATCACTAGCTGATTTTACATTTTAAAATAATATAATAACACTTATGCCAAAACAACTCATGGTTTTAGTACTGATGCTCTGACATTTCATGGAATTTTGCATTTTCAAACTTGTCAACTGGCATTTTTTTGTATTATATTTGCTTCTCTACGCACACCATCCATTAAAAAAATCTTCCACTAGAAATTACAGTAAATTAGGCTAGTGGAATTGTACATAAATTAAGGGTACGGCAAGGAAGAAATAGTGGGAGTTTCCTTACGAAGAATATATATATCATAAACCAATAAATGGTTAGCATAATTATTGATTGTATTTTAAATAATTTTGAAATATATTATATATTTAAAATTTAATTTTAAAATTATTTTTATTAAAAACAGTTTATCATTTAATTTTTTCTTGTAGAAGAAAATAAATATCACTCAAAAATAAAAATATTTTACAAAAATTAAAAAAAAGAGTATACATCGTACACATATCCGTTGGCATCATTAATAGTGCATTAGCAATTTATTATTGTTTTAATTTTTTTTTTCAAATTTTTGACCTTTGAATTCAAACTAAAAGTCTCATAAATGTGTATTAACTGATATATTATTCTTTTGTTTAAAAAAAGTCATTTTGTATAAAACTCAAATATGATACCATTGATAGAGTCAGAAAAAAATAGTTTAAACTAAATTATAAATTTTATTATAATTATGTATAATTTTATATGCTGTAGTGATATTTTTAAGCCTTTTTATTTAAAAATAATAGTATGCTAAAATTAATTTGTTGTTGAGATTATGTAGCTTTTCGTACAAAATTTTAATTCTGCTATCATATATTTGCTGTTCGTGTACGGAATGTAGTACCGTACTGTAAACTTTTCTAGTTTGCATGCGTATTGATTGTGGAGAGGACAGACATGAGAAGATGGCATGCATCCGTAACCTCAAGCATTTAAGGCATTTTTTGTGAAAATCGTGAGAACTGTTGTTTCTTGTTTTCCCCTTCTTATCGGATGTCTCCGAAGTGACTGTTGTTTCTTTGTTCTGACGTGGTAAATTTTAGGATATACTGAGGAAATTTATATACTATTGTAGGGGTCCATTTATCGGATAATATAAACTTTTCCAAATATATATATATATATATGTTTGTGTGACATGGGATTTCAAATATATATTTTAAAATATAAGAAATATATTATAAAGTTAATATAATAAATTATTATTTGTAAAAAAAATTAGAAGAGTGTGTTATAGCAATGAATAAAATTAATAGTTCAAATGTTCATGAAGCCGAATTTAATAATTATATTTTAAATATAATCTATATTAATCTTATAAAAATTTTATTAGGTTTTATGAAGAGCTTTTTTGATACTATTAATTAGAGTGTAAATTTTATTATTTTTACAAATTAAAGTTTAATAAATATTTATTTAAAAATTTAAATTATCAAATTTATAAAATTTTTGAAACTAAACTGTAAAACTCCAACATTTAACTTCATAGTCATTAATAACACTTTAAATGTTCCAACAACTTTTTTTTTTCCAAATCATGCCTACATTTTCACCAAGACTAAGATTATATTGGATGTAAATTCCATATATTCAAGTCAATCTTATTTAGCAGTATCCAGAACTCCTACTATAAGAGTACCTAATAATTGTGCTCTAGAGAAATCAAACCCTGAAAGTTAAGTGACTAGGAAAAAGTATTTTTGTAATTTACATCCAAACCACTCCTTAACTTTCAACTTTGCTTGTAATGTTTTAATTAATGCAGCTCCTTTGAGATCCTCCCTTTGCGTTTATCTTGGAGCAATAATATTTACATAAATAAATTTTATACATATTTTATATTTTTTACATTTTATTTTTCTCTCTTTATTTTTTAAAATTTACTATTTACGTGTGAACATAATTCTACTCTGGATCTGAGTTTGCTTTATGCCATTTTGAAAGAGTGCCGATATATTTTTTTTTTTGGCATAAATTTTGTGTAACTATTCACCCTCTTTCTTCTCTTCTTCACCCATCTAATTTTGTCTCACTCATCCACTTTTTTACCCTACGTACCTTTAACTTTTTCCCTCTAGAAAAGGGGTTGTCTAGCGTACTGGTATGCATTTATGTAAGCATTTAAAGAAACAGTTGCATATGTTTCATAATTCATATGTGGAAAATGTGCTGCAATTTCACGAAATGAATGGCCATCTTTTAAAAGTAGTAAGAGTTGGGATATATAATATGCAAATTTTAAAGATGTAAATTTTATATACTTTTTATATTTTATATATATATATTTTATTAATATAATATACAAAATATTATACATATATTAATTTTTAAGAATATTTCATATATAACACACATTAATTATTATGTACATAGGGTATCCGTACATGTAATTCAATACACATTTAATTGCTTACGAAAAGAAATTGCAGTTTTCATAAAATATTAAGAGTAAGAACATGCTCCCAAAACTTTTTCTTTTTAAGACTAAAATCTCACACACCGACCGGCGAGAGAGGCAGAAATAAAAAGTAAGCAAAAGAGTTGTTTCTTTCACCAATGTTTTGTTGTATTTTTTAAATTATTTTAAAAGGTTTATTTAAATTTATTATTACCTACATACATTTTTATTTATAACTATCAACACAATTATCAATAATTATCTTTTTATTTATAATTATCACAGTGTCTTTTAACAAACAACTCTCAACAATTAAATTTTTTGAGATAAAGAAAAATATGTGTTTTAAAAAAACTCATATTATGTAAAAACTAATTCTTTGTCACTTGATGTTTGATGTTTTCATATGTCATTATATAATTTCTTTTGATTCTATTTTTTAATTATAAGTGTATGTAACTAAACGAGTTTAATAAATATTGATAAATTGTCATGTTCAACATTTTTACACTTAAAAGATAATAAAATAATCCTTAAAAATAAGTATCTTTATAACATATTTCAAATTATAAACTCAAAATGTACATATTTTTCTACAATAAGTCACCCAATCATCTAAGAGTTTATGGGAAGTACTTTTGTAAGAGTACTTTAATTCAAAAATTAGTAAAGTATAAAAGCAAGTGTGTACCGATAATATAAAAAGATAAATAATGGACTCACGAAAAGCTACTCATTAATACATATGCAATGACATACCAAGCAATGTCCTTGGGATAGACAGATCTTATGAATGGTAAACTTGCTAATTGGAAGTCTGTCTTGTTGTCTTGTTAGCTTTTTGTGATTGAGATTTTGTGAGGGTAGCACAATTTATGTAGAAAATAGGCAAAATATAGGCATTAAGCACAATTCCCTTTCTAGTTTTTGGCTTTTATATTGCGTCTAAGTTATCAATTATTGAATAACCCCGTCTTTTGGGTGGAAAAATGATCGTTAAAGAGATTTCTATATCAAAATTGGTTTTTAAGTTTGAGACTCAGTGTAATTTTTATAAAAATAATACATAATTGTTTTCATAATCTATACATAAATTATAGGTTAAATCACTTTGTTAATTTTTATAGTTTTCAACTCTTTTTAATTTAGTCTTTACATTTAAAAAAAATAAAAATGCTTATTACAATTATAAAATTTATCTAAGTTGATTATCATTATAAGTGTTTACGTTGTTAGTATTATATTGACATGGCGGTTAATGTACTGATGTGGGTGCTTACATGGCCAATATTGTTGCTACTTGAATTTAACACTCCCTATATATCTACCTCGTGTACAGCAAATTAGCATACCATTTTATTTTTCTCTAAAATGAGATTTTTTTATTTTAGTTTTAATGTAAGATTAGAATTCAAGTTTTAAAATTTAAAATTTAAAATAAAATTATTTGTTTTTAATTTAGAGTGTTCTCTAATTAAAAATAATTAATTTTTTTAAAATATAAAAATTATTAAAATAAATATTATCTCACTTAGCATAATATTTTTTATATAAATAATTTAAATTAAATTTAAAATAATATATCTAAAAAATTTAATTATTTTTTAATTATATCAAATTTTATTAATAATAAATTTAAATTTTATTATTTAAAATTTAAAATTTATAATATAAAATTTTAAATTTTAAAAAAAGATTAGATTGTTGGTTTGTTAGACACGCAGTAGGCACGTGGGTACTGTCAAATCTAAGTTACAATAATTTGGTCACATGAGTCGTCACATCAGCATACTGTTAACCGCGTTTGTCTGTTAAGTGGTGATAAGGGCTAATTTGCATGAGCTATATAGTTGTAAAAAACATTTTTATATTTTTAAATTATAAATTAAAAAGAATAAAAATTATAAAAATTAATATAATAATTTAATATAAATTATATAATATAATAATATTTTATTTTATTTCATTTTATTATAAATTAATTAATTGATCCACCTAAATTTAATAATACCATATAACAATCTATTTTGATTTTAAATATAAAAATTATATTTTATTATTCTATTTCTATTTTAAAATTTCTACAAATTCAGCCATTTATCCTTTGCATGCAATCTTTCATTTGGTTGTTGTGGACCATTAATATAGTAAGATATTAATTTTTTTAGATCCATATGGAGTAGGTAGAATGGCATTTGGGTGGGGAGGGAGGACTCACCCTAGTAATATCTCTAACTTTATATTTGTTTAATATACAAAATGCATAACATGTCGTATCAACCCATGGACCTCAAAAACAGATTTTACATAATTGTTTAATAAAAATTATCTTATAAGAATAATTAATAAAGATATATATATATATATTTAGAGTTATAAATTATACATATTTAAAGTTATTTATATATATATATAATAAATAAAAGTACATATACATATTATTTTTGTGATAAAATAACTATGCCACCATAATTTAATAATAAAGAATTTTTAGCTGATTTACGAAACACCCCTTAGTGCAATTTTTTATGTTATGATATACCCATTTGAACTCATTAATAGCTGTGTAAATTATTTTAATAATTCATGTCGTATTGGTGGATATAAACAATACATATAGTATGAATTATCTTGTTTATCTATACTGAAGCACACAAGTAATGAATACTATATATCAAAACACTTTCAAACTGAGAATTAAGAGGATAGGGATTTTTAATGACTTTAATTTTAAAGTAAAAAGATAAAATTAGAAAAAGATAAAAAAAAAAGTTAATAAAAAAAATTCACAAACAGAAAGCACTTTTTATTGTCTCAGTTTTCTTCTAAAATCATCGAAGACAAAAAATTTTTAAAGTAAAAAGATACACAACCGAATTAAGAACAATAAAAAAATAGTATTATTCTTCTCTATATCTTTAGATTTAAAATTTTTATAAATTTTTTAATAATTTAATATAAATAATATTTTTTAATTTTATATTTATCTCTTTTATTATACATAATAACTTTTTTTAAGAGAGTTTAAAAATCTGTATCCTCATCTCTCCCATGGGTTATGGCTTCCTCGTCTCAATTTGATATGCTCGTGTTGGTTCCTAGAACCAATCAAACAACATGCAAGCCGACAAAAGATTTATAAGACGTTCCACATCACTGAACGTTTTGAAGTTTATATTAATAGGTTTTGATTAGAGCAGCAAATTAAAGAAATCGTGCCTTTTATCTGATTTATCTTGGGAAATAATTTTGATTAGGAGTCTGGTTATTTTTATTAATTAAATATTTATTTAAAAATTTTAATTATTAAATTTAATAAAATAAATTATAAAATTTATTAGAGAAAATAACTATATTTTATTATTGGTAAGAAAATCCAGTACAAAGCATCATTATAACAATGGACAATTATTGGTGTACTGAATGCGACACACCATCAATGAGATAGTAATGGTGACAACTACTGTTGATGGGCGGCCCTAATGATTTTAAGATAAGAATACGGTGAATTTTTATATATTTTTTGGGTCCACTATTTTTATTAACGGGCAACTTGTTTCACGTTTCTTTTATATTTTGATTTATTATTTATACTTGAAATTAAAGAATTTAAAATTAAAATTTTAAACTTATGTTTTAAAGTTATATTATAAATTAATTTTATATTAAATAATAATGTAAAGATATTATATGAAAAATAAAAAAATATATTGATACAATATTTACAGTACCGCTAGCTATTTACAAGTGGCAAAATGGGTTTGGCAAGACCAACTGGCCATGTATGATTGCAATTAAAATTGGGCAGTCCAAAGCCGGGTTCTTCGGGTCTGAGACACTTTACTATGCCGATTCTTCCAATCACGTGTGCTTTGTACTATCTGTTGGTTTATTCATTGATGGTTACAGCTAATGACATTAAATGTTCACCATTTAATATCATAACCTGCGTGACCCTTACGATTTTTTAAAACCATGTACAGTTAGATGATCTAATTTAATATCCTAAAGATATATATGGGATATGCTTGTATTTGATTGAATGTATAAAATTCTAAATACCCCATAATAAATTTTAATAAATTAAATTTATAAATTAAATTATATGATTCATAAATTTAATAATTTATAATATATTTTATGAACATTTAATAGTTCATATTAAGTGAAAATTATTTTTTTAATTATTTCCAATTTAAATATAATTTTGTTTATCCTAGTACAAAAAAATCACTAAAAATTTTAATAAAAACATTAATTAAATAATTTTTAATTTAATAAAAAATATAAAAAATTAAAAAATTTTAATTAAATAATATTTTTAAAAATTTAATTTCAAACAAGATCTAATAATATTATTTAATATATAAAATTAGATCCACCTAAAGAGATAATATTTAATTTATTATTGTTGTTCCCAATTTAATTGTAAGGGTAGAAACACAACAAAATTGAGCATCTCTAGTACATAAAAAGTAAAGCCATCTGGTGCTTTATGGTGTGACCAGGAGCTGTGTGTCAGTATGTGTTAGCTTTCACCTTTTAATTACATATAACAACATTGTATATATCGAATTCTCATCAATTATTTTAAGAACAATGATGGATGTGCGCTTTGCTGTGATTTGCTGAGCATACGATTAGAGGGAGGCCAATTTCCAGAGAGAGAAAATATAGATAGAGATTATGTAGTATAGTAAGAGTACGGAAATAGTTTGTATAAACAATATTCACTTATTTTAATAACTATGAACATTCTGACTTTTGTAATCATTAATTATATGGCCACGCGCTCAATCATGATTATGACACTTGACTATTGGGAATTAAATAGATTTAAACTTCGGTCTTATATATAATTTGGTGATGCAAATTAGCTTTGCGCCAATTTGTAGTCTGTAAATGTGCCCTTAGTTATGTTCTTAAAACGCTTTTTTAATTAATAATGTGAGATAAATATAAATTATATTTGTAGATAATGCAACTCCTTTAAAAAGTAATTGAGGTACACTTTATTTTTATGAAATGAGAAATGGATAATTGATTTTAATAAGATTAATAGCCTCCGAAACGTGGTTGAGTGGTTCCTAGGTCTAGTTTTGAAAATTGGTAAAATTCAAAATTAGGGCGGCTTACGAGGCAGTCTAATTCAATGATTAGTGCACTTTTATAGTTAAATATGTCACTTCGTCTTATCTCATCTTTTAAGCAAGCCCACTTGTTTTTTTCTTTTACATAACTCACAAAAATATAAACATATGTCCCATCGAATTAAAAAAGAATTAGATTCTTTAATTTTTTTATTTTTTAGTTTTAATAATTCTTTTATCTTTTTATTTTATATAAATATTTATATTATAAATTTGATTTTTTATCAATATTTTATATTTTAATTTTATTTTTATTTCTCACTTAAATTATATTACGAGATTTGGATCTATACTGAAATGAGCTTAACCCATTTTTACACCATATTTAGAACAAATAACTATAGCCACACGAGAGACTCACATGTTGTCTCGAACTCGAGCTTGGCTCCACCACTCTTGAAACATCCAATTCAACCATATCTACCATGAAAAGAACTTTTGTGCGGACTGATTAGCCAGCCAGACCATTCCTGAGGAGGAGGGCTTCATTTTACACACCTCTCTGCCATCTGGATTGAGTGAATTATTTAAGGCTGATTTTGTTGGTATTAGCGGAGATAGGATAGTTTCAGTTTTCTAGTTTCTTTTGTTTGGAACGTTCCGTCCCTTACTCGTACCAAAAAAGAAAAAAAAAAAGAACTATAGATAGATTGAATTCGTCTACTTCCTTTTGCTTTTGCTTATGAATGAATTTTTTTTGCTGGTTTTGGATGTTTCATATTATTTTATAAAGGCTAATGGTTTGGCTTAGTGATAGTCTAGTCTAATATTATAAAGCATAAATAAATAGATGATAATTTATAAAATTTAAAAAATATTATTTTAATTTTATCATTAATAATAATTTATTTATACCATCCTATATAAAAGGATAATGCTGTTGGCGTGTGGGGAGTGTACGGTCCCCCACATCCTCTTACATGTTTTTTAAAATAAAAACTATAATTATTGTTTGAATATAAAAAATTGTACTATGATTTATGTACTAATAACAATATTCATTTAAAATACACTTTCCACTTTATAGATGACCTGGTCTCTTTTAGTTTTTGGACAATATTACTCAAAATTGACGCCTTCAATGACATGTCTTGGATATAAAGTTCCTAAGCCAACAGATCAACCAAACGCAATTAAGTGGCTAATCTTTGTCATTAGTTAAAAGTAATTAACTAAACAATAACACAATCGATGAACTAAAACATTGTCCTCATCTAAGAAAATATTTTATATAATTAATTTGGCAGGTGGGGTGGAAGAAAATTTAAATGCCACCCTTGCTTGCTGATCAATTAGACTGAGTCCAGTACACACTAAATAGGAGGTTGAAAAGAGAAAGATAGAAAAAAGCAGTGAAAGAAAGCAGAGTTGTAGGTAAAAGGTGTAAAAGAGAAATTAAAATAGGAATTTGATTGTATAAAAGCCAATGTATTATTAGTGCTCTTCATTGTTTTCAATTCTTTTGGTCTTCCAAAGATAGGATGATTATTAATTTGATCTCTAATATTTTTTTTTTTATCAATTTAGTTATTTAAAAACTTAATTTATATCAATTTAATTTTTTATTGATTAGTGTTGATGTATATTATTATGTGTTGACATGATATTAAAGTATGCTAAATGTTACTAATATGCATTGACGTGGTATAATATTTTTACTTGCTAACATGATAAGATATAATAATAATAATTGAAACTTAAAATTAAATATAAGATTTACAATTTTAGAATTCCAAATTTAAAATTTTATAATTTTGGATATAGTTTTTTGAATTAAAGGCTTTAAGTTTGAGATTTAAACATATTTTAATTTTAATTTATTATATTTTATCATGTTAATAAGTAAAAAATATATTATTATACATTGGTGACATATAAACACTATATCAATGCATAAGCTGAATATGCTAGCATTAAATTAGTAGAAGATAGATAAAAAGATTAAATTAAAAAAAAATATTGGATGACTAAATCAATGATTGTCTTATCTTCTGAAAATCAAAATAGTAACATAAAAGAAATAGAGAAAGAGAAAACTATGTTTTCATTTTGGAAAGATAGGACAATCAATGATTTGGTCATTAATTTCGAAAGATAGTTCTCTTTCTAGTATTATAATTGGCTTCCTTACTATGATAACCATTAATAGAAATTAAGATAGTAATGCTATCCCTATTTAATCACCAAAAAAAATAAAGAAAGAAAACAATGCTAGAATTTCATGCCCAACCAGATCAAAAGTGCAGTTGAAGTGGAATAGGCCTCAAATCGAATAGTTGAAACTTAATGTGGATGCTTCCTACCATCAAAGCAACCACTGGATAGGATATGGAGGGCTTCTAAGAGATTGCGATGGAAGGTAGATATCCGGGTTTGCCCAAAACTTGGGTAGTGGAATCATGTTAATGGCAAAGCTCTGGGGTTTGATAATAGGATTGGAGATGGCTTGGAATATTGGAACCTGAAGATTAGTTGTAGAGGGTGACTCTTGCTTGAAGTTTAATGATAGACACTTTGAGTGGCCTATGGACTCTAAGCAAGAGAGGAGAGAAAAAATCAGAAGTTCAAGCCGATTGTAATGTTCTAATACCTTTCTTATTTCATTTTCGCTATTTATAGAGTATAGGTCTCAACAATATTCCATTACAATTACAATAACTTAACTTATCTTCAACCACTTGCTTACCACTACTTCTATTTAGATGACTGTGCCCTTGATGTATTTCCTGTGATAAACTCCTAGTGCCACTTTGGTGCATGGCACCTTCTCCTTAATCTTCATAATGACATAGTATGATTTCTCCACCCATTGAAAACGACTTTGCCCTTAAGGTCAAAGTGAGGGTAAGTTCTACAAAATTCAGAAAACATGATCCACATAGCGTCTTTAAGTGACAATCCTTCTTACTAGACTAATAGTTGTTCCTTTTGCCTTGGACCTACACCAATGACTCTGCTCTACTGAATAGTTAAAGGTTGTATAATTGTGCTCCTTTCATGAAAAGTGGTAGGGAATGGTGCCAAATATAGATCTAGAGCATAAGTAAAAGGACGCAACAATGACACATGAAAACATTTGCATATGTGCAAAAGTAGAAAGCTTTAGATGGTATGCCACAAGTCCCACATAGCCAATCACTTTAAAAGGACCATAGAACCTTTTGTTCAATTTAGAGTAAGGTTGGTGGGTCAAAGATGTTTGTCTATATGGTTGAAACATTAAGAGGAACAAATCACTAATGTCAAATTCCATATCCCACCTTTTTTGATATGCCACTTGTTTCATTGTTTCAGACCTGGGCCATATTTGTTTTTAATTACATATAATGGATGTATTATAAGAAAACTTAGCCCAGGGTAAGAGTAGGTACCATTTGGATAAGTTATTCATGGTGAAACAACTGAGATACTACTTAATGTCTCTATTAGTCACCTCTATTTGCCCATTTGTTTATGGGTTATGAGCAGTGCTATATGCTAAATGAGTCTCACTTAATCTAAATAATTCCTGCCAAAATGAACTAAGGAACATTGGATCTATATCACTAATAATAGTGATTGGAACTCCTTGAAGCTTAACAATGTTGGCTACAAATGATTGAGCAACTTGAGTAACCATGAACCCATATGCTAGTGCATTAAAGTGTCCATATATAGAAAGCCGATCAACAACTATAGTAATGACAATTTTACCATGTGATGGTAGTAGACTAATAATAAAATCTAAGGAAATTTCATCCCACATAACTATTGGAGTGTGAAGATGTTGAAGAAGACCTGTTGGGCTCTTTGCCTCTAGCCATCTAACAAGTAAGGCAAGCCGACACAAAATGTTTGATTTCCAACTTTATCTTGGGCTAGAAAAATTAGGCCCTAACCTATGCATGAGTTCGTTTGATGCCACTATGGCCCACAATTGGTGTGCTATGAAACTTGTGCAAGAGGGTAATTTTAAATCGTGACTTATGGCTTAGTACAATTTTCCTATTAACCAATATAAGTCCATTCTTTAGCCTGTGATTTGGTTGTGTCTAGGTTGTTCTTTTATTACTTTTCATAATTTTTGCAAATTTATCAATTAACTAGTCTCTTGCCTAATGTCTTCTATGATGGGACATAAGGCTTGAGTGATATTGCTCCCTCTTGTCTTTATCACTAAGTGTATTTTTACCTTTACCCTTCACTTTATCCTCTTCTTGATCAGGTCTTGATAGAGCATATGCAACTCTATTACTAGATCTAGGTTGTACTAAATAGTTAAATCAAAACCAAGCAATTTTATCAAAAATCGTTGCTATTCTGGGGTTTTTACGACTTATTGCATCAAGCTTCTGATACTCTTTTGATCTGTCTTAATAGTAAATTTAGCTCTCAACAAATACTACCTCTACTTTGCAACTACTTTGATTTTGGCATAAAGTTCATGCACATGTGTTGAAGCTCGTTGCATTTGAGGAGTGAGCTTCATACTAAAGAAAGTTAGAGGATGGTTTCCTTGTATCAATACAATACCAATGGCAATTCTTGATGCATCTGTCTTAATCACAAATGGCTTGCTAAAATTAGGTATAGCAAGAACTAGGGCAATGGTCAATGTAGACTTTAAATTTTGCAAAGCTTGTTGAGTGTTGTTTGACCAAAAAAAAATTTCTTTTTGTAATAAATTCATTAATAGAGCTACAATACTAATATGTCCTTTTACAAAATGTCTATAGTATCCTACTAGACTAAGAAAACTTCTCAATTGCTTGACATTGGTAGGCTTGGCCAATCTTTTATAGCTTATATTTTTGTGGGATCAGGAGCTACTTCTTCCTTTCTAACCACATGTCCTAAGTAGTTTATTCTTTGTTGACTAAATGCACACTTGCATTAATTAGCCAGTAACTTGTTAGCATGAAGGCAATCTAAAATAGCTCTCAAGTGGTGCATATGCTCTGCTATAGATGAACTGTAAATAACAATGTCATAAAAAAATACCAAGGCAAACTTTTTTAGGTAAGGTTTGAGGACTAAATTGAACATTTTTTGAAATGTTACTGGGGCATTCATTAAGCCAAATGGCATTACAAGGAACTCAAAGTGCCCATCATTGGTTTGAAAGGCAGTTTTATAAATGTCTTCCTTTGCCATTTTGATCTATGATACCCTACCTAGAGATCCATTTTAGAAACTATTGTTGCTCCATGTAATTCATCTAAAAGTTCATTCACTGTGGGAATTGGAAACTTGTTAGGAACTGTAATTTAATTTAAAGCATAATAATTAATACAAAATCTCCAAGACCTACCTTTCTTGTTAATAAGTAAAATTGGAGATGAATATGCACTCATATTGTGTCTAATCACACCAGAAGATAACATTTCATGCACTAACTTCTCAATCTTAGTTTTCTAAAAATGTGGATATCTATATGGTCTTACATTAGCTAGTGTTGCTCCTAGAAACAAGTGAATTCGGTGGTCAATGGTTTGTTAAGGTACAAGTGTTTTTGGTTTTGCAAATATATCCCTATATTGCTTTAAAATAGGTGGGAGCTCACATGGAATTTTGTCTCCTTCTTGCTGTTGAGAAGGTTGACTAGGACTTGGGCTCATGGCATGTAGCTGGTATAGGTGGCCCATTATTCATCTAGTCTCCACTTTCTCATTTTGTTCACCTGTGTTTGTTCAACATGAGGGCCCTTCTCTCTTTATAACTTTAACTGACGCCCTCCCCACATGAATTCCATTGTTAAATTTTTGTAATCTGTGACAACTTTCCCTAGTAAAGCCAACTACTATTCCCCAAGCACAGTTTCTACCCCTTGGATATGTAATATGTAATAATCAACATCAAATTTATTTCTCTTGCATAATAATGGGAAGCTATGGACAAAAGTCCAAGCACTCCAAGAAAGTCCCATTACCTACCATTGCTTTGAAAATCTTAAAAGATTGAGTAGGTAACTTCAAAGTCTGAACTAACCTTATTTGGATAAAATTGTGAGTGGACCCCATCAGTTACTATCTGAATTGCAAGACTACCAATTCTACCTTGTAGTCTTAGTGTTCTTGGAGACACCTCCCTCTCTAATGTGTAATAACTAATTTTAGGTATGGGTTCTTCCTCAAGTGGACTTCAATAGTGCTCCCTTTTTCTCCTCTATCTTCTTCTTTACCTAGCATAAAACCAAATAATTTCCCTTTGCACACATGACCCTTAAGAAATTTTTCATCACAATTATAGCATAAACATTTTTCTCACCTCTTCATCATTTCAGTAGTTATAAGTTTTTTTATTGGTATTGATTTCTAAGATACTTCCATAGTTGTAAGTGAGCTTCTTCTAGGTGCTTTGGTTGGTGTAAGCAATAGTCTGCCAATGGCCTTTTTGCCTACATGTTCTATTGCTTTTGTATCAACTCCTTCATTCAATTTCTCCTCCATAAGTTTTGCTAAACTTGTTGCTTGGGTTAAAGATTGGGGATAGAATACCTTAACTCCCTTTGAATATCTAGTTTCAATCCAGATTCAAAGCAACTTTAAAGAAATGAGTCTGACACTCTAGTAACTTGGTTAGAGATATCTTTAAACTGAGTCCAATATTCATCAACCAAATCCTTTTGTACCAAGTTCACTAGTTCTCCATGCAAATCCCTATATTCTGAAGGGCCAAACCTCTTTCGTAACATTATCAAGAATTTAGACCATGACTGGACTTGCTTATTCTTTTTCAGCCATTGGAACGATGCTAACATCTTTCCATCCATATAGAAAGAAGAGATGGATAAACATTGTTGTTCTAGGATGTCATGCAAGTCAAAATACTACTTTGCATTGAAAATCTATCCTACAGGATCAACTCCATCAAATTGGGGAATCGTGAGTTTCAGCATATTCAGAATTGGGATGTTGATGGTTGCGCTTGGTTATTCCTTCGATTATTGCCATGTGATTCATCTCTGATATCACGATCTCTATCCCGTGTATCTAATTGCAAGCATGATTCTAAACTAGCCATACGTATGGACATCTACTTCATGAAAACACTCAATGTTGAAAACTATTCATCATAAGTAGACAAATACTGTGCCAAATCCTCACTCACTCTTATCACACTCCTGGTTCCCTCCAGCATTGGTGGTGGAGTTCGATGAAAATGAAAATACCAAGTTGATAAGCCCTTTGAGTGGCCTATGGACTCTAAGCAAGAGAAGAGAGAAAGAATTGGAAGTTCAAGCTAATTGTAATGTTCTTATACCTTTTTTCACTATTTATAGAGTACAGGTCTTCACAATATTCAGTTATAATTACAATAAATTAACCCTATCTTCAACCACTTGCTAACCACTTCTTCTATTTGGATGACTATGCCCCTGATTTACTCTCTGTGATAAACTCTTGGTGCCACTTTGGTGCATGATGCCTTTTTCTTTATCTTCATAGCGACAATGTGTCCTTTAATCTCATCAACAATGACTGTGATCCCTCACATCCATTTCAGAATATTCTACATAAAGCAGAGGACCTTATCAATAGACCTTGGGAAATCAGGATTACTTATGTTTATGCACTATAAGAAATTTTAATATTATGGAAGAATAAATTTTTACGTAAAAATGTGAACATTTTGGATAAAAAATTTACTATGAATTATTTTTATCGAGAAATTTATCTCTCAACAATACCAAAATTTCTGATAATATTGTGAAGAAAATAAAGCTGCAGACTAGCTAATAAAACATACTCATTCCCTTCCTCTCGGAACTCATGTTTTATCAGAAACTCCTTTAGATTGCCAACTTGTCATTTTGGCTGATAAGTGAGGAGTAGCTTTTCCCACGTAGAATTTGTTTGTAAATGGCCTTGAACCCTTTACCATTTCACAGAAGATAGAATAAGATAACTACTTTTATTCTATTTTATTAATTCAATTATTTATTTTGTATTATGAAGTTTATCAGATGTCTACAGATTTTGTGTTTCATATATAGGGACATTTTGGTCAGGCGATTTCGGATTTTATAAAATAAAATAAAAAATAGAAATTAATTCATACTTACCCACAAATTTGCGATATTAATAAAATTTGTAGGTGAATATCAATAATTTTGATCACATCTGACAAGGAAATTAATAAGGTAAGGGTGTGGATCATTTATATATAAAGGGCATACGGTAGAACTGGTAAAATATTAGATAGGAAATTAATTAGGGCAGAACAAGATGCAGCTGAAAATTTGATGAGAATAAAAGCACATGACAGTTATGGCGATAATGAATGATGGACATTAACAGAGAAGCCAAAAGAGAATATTAAGGAGAAGAAAATCATTTGTATATGAATATTTTTAGCAAATTTAGATAACTTCATTTTTATTTTTATAATTTTAGCTTTTTTTTTTTACTTTTTTATATTTAAATTTATAAATTTTAATTTTTATATTTAATTTTATCTTTATGTTTATTTTTTTATATACCGTAACTTCTTAAAGAAAGTCACCAATCGCATCCCATATTTTATCATCTATTGTTTTGGAGTATAAAAGAATTGACTACATGGAAAAGTACAGTGATATATGGTTTACAGAATGCTTCTTTTAGGATTATGAAAAGGAAAGTTCATTATCTTCCTTACGGCAGGGGTTGGTGCTGATGTGGGGACCCAAGGGTACGAATCAAAAAGCATGATTCACTATTTAGGATTACATGATTTTGAATATTAAAATTATCGTTTTTTTTTCTTTATTTGCTTTACATTAATTGGCATTAATTGTGCGAGTCCTTTATAAAAAAAAACATAAAATTATAATAACTTAAAAAATCTATTTATATAAAATAAAACACATAAAATTCAATTACAATAATTGATTGTGTGAGACTTACATATAAATCTCGCACAATCAATAATTGTGATTAAATTTTATGTGCTTTAAGTATGTCTTATCTTGTACTCATAGAAATGCTCTAACTTTAATACTTTCAAATCACAGGATTGATCTTTACCCTCATTCTACATTAGAAAAGTTTCTTTCCACCAATAATGTATTATTACAATAGTAATTGGTTATGTTTTAGATAATATTGAGATAGTTTGTTAATATAGATTGAAACCAAAAGTCATTTTTATTAAAAGAAAATTTTACTTTACAACTTTCTCCTAAAAGGCATTAGTCTCTTATACAAGGAGTTAGAAAATATCCTTAAAAAAATTAAAAAAAAAGTTTTTCCCACTTGTAAGAAGATATTAAACCCTCACAAAATTTGTGAGAAATTATTTAATTTATTATTTTAATAATTTAATTTTTTAAATATATGAAATTTAATAATTTAAATTTTTTAAAATAAATATTTTATAAAATTTAATATATAAAAAAAAGACTATTCTAAAAATAAGATGTAAATGTGAGGAGTCACCTTTGTCCATAATTATGGTTGTTTGTTAATTTACTTTAACTCTTTTAAAATTGACTTGGAAGTGGGACTTGAACTTTATTCAAGTCAAGGCTTTGATATTTTCCTCTTTTTAAGTTTAATTCTTATATTATAATTTTTTTAATATTAAAAAAATGACTTGAAAGTGATCTTTTACTTGCTTTACTTCCTCTAATTTCTTCACCGCACAACATGACCTGCGCGCAATTGGGCTACAGCTTTGGTAATAGTAAGGTCAAGCAGCTATCAACCCAACAACTACAAAAAGTTATTTGGCAGAGACTTTTAAGATGGTCGGTTTTCTTTCACAAAAGGGCTGTACAAAAGGCATGATAGAAGTATATGGAGATGTGAAGGCTCTTCATCTCATACCATAAGATTCCACAAAAACGCAATCAAAAACGAGTCAATAAGAATGGTGGCGCATTATTAGTCCTGACTGTTTACAAAATATTCACAAAAAGTAATCAAAAATTATTTTCTATTACTTGTTGTGAACGTTGCATGAAATTTTTTTTTAAGAGACTAGAGTTTTGGTTATTAGTCATTATTCTCCTTTTTTTTTAATTTAAATTATTTAATTTTATTTTTTATTAATTTTAATAGCTTATTATTAATTTTTTTTATAATTTAATATATAGATTATATTTTTATATTTATATTTTTATTTAATTTTATATATATCTTTTTTTTGTTATTCTTAACTTTTACGTGAGCGCATCTGTCCCACTTTCTACTATTGTTTTGAGCATTGAGATTTTACTGAGCCTAGACCAAAATTTTGTTGAGACAAATGGCAAAAACCGAAAAACCAAAAATGGGGCTGATCTGTTTATGGGTCAAGTTCAGAAAGGGGTCCATTTTCAAATGGACCCAAATCCTTTTGTTCTTGGGCTGGTTCTAAAATTCCACTAGTGTATCTCAAAACGAGAAAATTCCTGTGGTGTAAAAGTAAGACTTCGTATTCAGTGAAACAATCAGATACACTCAAACTTACGTAAGTTTGAAGTTAAAGTCAAAGTCAATGACTTTGATTTGACTTTAGAACAGAATAAACCACACAGAGAAGCCACGTGGTGAAGCTCAAAAGCAATTGCAGGGCATTCCTGTAATTTGAACGTATAGGAGCTTCAAACCCGGAGACCCGGCTCCTAATGTTGCCATATCCAACTGCGGCCTCCATGCTCAGAACTAGAACACCAACTCCATTGCTCAGCCTGAGGATGTTATCATCGCAACCGACGTCTTCCGCTGCTTCCAGTGAAAGTACAGTTCCCTCTGTTTTCAGGCCCTCTTCTCGAAATTCCGTAATTTCTTTCCATCAACTTTCTTCCCCTCCTCTGCTCGTCAATTCTCAAAAGAGTCCTCAAACCATGACGCTTTCCAGGTGCTTTTCCGGGGTCAGCAGCCCCATTTCCATTTCGGAAAGGCCCGAAACAAGGAATCCAGAATCCGACTCCGACGACCCGCTGTCTCTTGTGGTCGTCTCCTTCTACAAGTTCGCCGATTTTCTTGACCATGCTCATATGCGAAAACCCTTGAAGGAACTCTGTGAAGAACTGGTATTTTTTCCTTCCGAACGTATAATGCTTATGGATCCTTGTGCTTTCATTTCTATTCCAGCTCAAAGTTTACAGGGATTTCGGGTGTTTGCACTACTTCTTTATATGTACTTGTTCTGCTTTTGGGAATACATGCATTGCTATTGATTTGGGTCTATACTACCAAAATGCTGTAAGTCTATGCAGTCGGAAAAAGGTATGCGGCTAATGTCTCTAGTCACAAATTTTGCCTTGTGATTCATGGCAGAAACAAAAGTCCCAAATTTTCTTTTGAAAAGAATATTTGAAGCCAAATTGAAGAATAAGAAAATTCGGATTTTGAAGTAATATATGAGTGGGACTCAGGCCTTCTTGATGTGATAAATTCTATTCCTGCTGCCTGAAATTATTTGTTGAAACGATTGTTTGTTGAATTATCCACTTTGTACTTAAATTTTCAGTGTAGAGAATTCTGGTTGTTTACATTATGAAGTGCAATCTTTTCTTCCATCATACTTGATATGTATAGTACATCAAAAACTAATTTAATTTTTTCAGTGGCTGGCTCTTACGTTAGTAATTTGTGCCTCACCAAGCTCATCCTACTCAGCGTGTTTCAGGTGGTATTATTCTTGCGCCTGAAGGAATCAATGGCAGCATATGTGGCACCCGGGAGTCGGTGGAAAAAGTGCTTGCATTTATACAAAGTGACAACCGCCTAAGGGGGCTGAGACGAGTGGAATCACCTGTAAGTCCTGAGGAAGAAGCTATCCATCATGGGCATAGTACCTGTTCTCCACTTGCTGCAGGAGAGGACGCTCCCTTTCGATGGGATCATGTGAGGGTCAAGTTGAAGAAAGAGGTAATATTTGCAAATTGCGATGCTGAATGAATGAACTGCTTTCATAAAATATGGATATTCAAAGGATCTAATTTGGTTTGAATTTTTGGGAGTCTTACCATTTGTATCTATCATGGGTCTTATACTTTTTGTTTTCATTTGCATGCCTGCAGATCGTTGCACTTGGGATGCCAACTGTATCACCTATTGAAAGGGTTGGGAAGTACATTAGCCCAAGAGATTGGAATGCCTTGATTAGTGATCCAGATACAGTGAGTAGCTTGGTTCATATGATCATTATTATCCTGTCTTGGGTTCTGTCATCTCTTTAATTTATAACTTGCAGGAACTTATTATATCAAATAGGTAATTTTGCTTTTTCTAGATTGTTTATGTTCTTGAATTGACATGATATTTGAGCTCCTCTAAGTCTAAGCCATATGATCTGTTTGACTGCCTCTGGTGATGAGAATGTACGAAATAATCTTTTCACTTGCTTCTTCATCCTTTTTTTCTAAATTTATCATTCTATTGGAGAAGTAGACCTTGAAGTTGTAGCAATGTAGCTTCGGACCAATATTCTTCTATTGGGAAAGGAGAGAAACCCTTGTCTTCTCTTAAAGTATTGAAACTAGTTTCAATAAATCTTAATGTTTATGGTTTTCTATTCATTATTTGTATTATGGCTGGGTAGCATTTTGAGTAGGTTGCCTTTCTCTCCTGTTTTTCTAGTTGTTAGGCACTGTAGTTTGTTTTCTTTCTGAATACATGGCACAAGTTCACTTATTTGGTGTTTCGTATTACGAATATTCTCAAGAAGAGAAAATAAATATGTTGAGAATTTGTAGAAGTTCATATATATACTAGTGTCTTGATATGCATGTTAGTTCATGTCAATTTGCATTTTTATTTTCTTCTCATTTGGATAGTAAAGAGACAATGGAACAATTTTAAAACCTCACCCTTAACTTAAAGGCTATGCCATCCAACTTCAAATAACCACCCATTATCCTTGACTTCTTAATTTTTAGTATGAGGTTTGTCTTGTGGGCAGAGACTACACACCAAATTGCATATCAATATAGATATATGGAATGCAAATTGTACTCATCCTGAGTGGTCGAACAAAAAATTAGATAACTCTTTTTACATGCCCATGATGGGAAGTCGATAAAGAAGTTCTAATGTAGTAAGTTGGATGCAGGGAGAGAGGTGACATAGTGTAGGTGCTCTATTTACCGGACATGCAAAATTTTGTCTCTTATATTCATTCACCTTCATGTTTAGGTGGTGATAGATGTGCGGAATAACTATGAAACCAGAATCGGAAAGTTTAAAGGAGCAGTTGATCCATGTACTATGTCATTTCGTGAATTCCCATCTTGGTTGGAGGATCAGTTTGGGCTTACCAGACGAGATGACAATCAGTCAACAGTTGAGATGAATGATTCAGGTCAAAGTGCTGAAAAAGAAACAGATAATCCAAGACAACATATGCCACGTGTTGCAATGTATTGCACTGGAGGTATTCGATGTGAGAAGGCTTCAAGTCTGCTTCTCAGCAAAGGTTTCAAGGAGGTGAACCTCAATTCTATCTTGAAATGTAAAGAAACAAAATTTCTCTGTGAAATATCATTTGATGTTAAATAATTTTGTCATGATTTCACATTGGGCAAAATTTTGCAATATTAAGTATTTCTAGGGATTTTATATTTGAAACTTGATGCCAGTGCCATGACCTATTCTTAGGGGAAAGAACCTTGCTTATTAGTTACATTTGTATTTGAAGACTTGTAAAATGTACTTTTACACTTAGAGCAAATTATCCTACCATCTCTTATGGCCAGCATTTTACGGTTCCAAAGGCCCTGGGATGGAAGTAACAGACTGTGTTCATTTAATGACAATACTTTCAAATTCTGGAACTTAAATATTTTGATCTACCCATTATGTTTCTGTTGTTATATTTGTACTTTGGAACTCAAAATCCATTGCTAAAAGTACAAGCAATTGCCTTTGAGTAAAGCTAACTTGATGTGAATGGAACACACAATCTGTGCACATTCTGTACACAAGCTGTCCTGAAACTTAGTGTTTCATCTTAAGGCTATACCCAAAATGTGTACAGCTTGTGCACTCTGTACACATGAAGCGAGCTTTTTGGCTCCCATGTCTCAATGCTAGTACTTCTGGCCCATATATGGTTTTTCCAACCACTACGGTGTTTTAGAGTGTTATATAAGAATTTATCTACCTTCTCCCCAGTAGATGCAGAAATGTCTATGTTAATAAGTCTCTAGTTAAAATTTACTGCATGTATGAATATATTTGTTGGCATACACTATGATTCAATATATGTCTATTTCCTAGGTTTATCACTTGGAAGGTGGGATTCTGAAGTATCTTGAGGAAGTTCCAAAAACAGAAAGCCTCTGGGAGGGTGAATGCTTTGTGTTTGATAAGCGGGTTTCCGTTGAGCATGATTTGGTGCAAGGAAATTTCAAGCTTTGCTATGGCTGTAAGCAGCCTGTGAGCGATGCTG
The DNA here is from genome assembly GCA_037013595.1 of Dicorynia guianensis. Lineage (NCBI taxonomy): Eukaryota > Viridiplantae > Streptophyta > Magnoliopsida > Fabales > Fabaceae > Dicorynia > Dicorynia guianensis. The sequence continues at coordinate 11,576,501 of JASUAB010000002.1, read as the reverse complement.
ACATGGAATCTCCAGAGTATGAATATGGAGTTTCTTGCCCTCATTGTTTTGCACTGAAGTCAGATGAGGAGAAGGAGAGGGCTCGAGCTCGGCAAAGACAATTTGAGAGGTGGGGAATCATAGGTGGTCCAGATAATGGTCGCCGACCAACATGTAAACCGGATGGTGGCCAGGACTGACCCACCATATGCAATGTCTAACAAAAAATTTTCAACGTTACCAGTTGTTTTCTGTTATTTCCATGATGTAAACATAATTGTCCCAACAAAAGGGAGTTGACCGGTTAAATTCTTTGTTAAATTTTACATACATTTGATCTTAATGCGTGGCACTATATTCTTTCTGACCTTATGTTGTACGGAGTCCCTGCTTTCATCTTTGATTTACGTAAAAAAATGCGTAGCATTCCTATGTGTGTAAGAAGTAGAGTTCTATGCTGTATGCTAGATATATGTTGTATACGAGTTATGTACCTTTGGTAATTGTGACACTTTTTTAAATATTCACAAATTATACACAAATAATAGTACTCAAAACAAGCAGCCGCTGCTTAACTAAAACATATAATGTATGTTCAAAAGTAGTTTTTTTAATTCTTATATTTTTATTTTTATATAATATTTATTAAATCTTAAAATTTAAATTATGAAAAATCACATAAATTGCTGAAGTTTTTCTAAAGATTCCAACTGTCGGTAAACGGTAATAATATATGATAAGTATATTATGGTAGAGTTTAGATAAATTATTTTAAACTCATAATAGTCTTTATGTGGTCAAGACATACTTTATTTACCAAGTTAGAAGCTATGGCCTCGACTTTTGTTTACAATTTGTCAATTCAATAAAGAAATTAATTTATCTGTTTAAAGTTTTAGATAACACTTCATTAGTAATGTAGTTTTTTTCTTAATTTTCTAGTATGAACTTTTTTAATTTATCATTTTCAATTATATGCTTTGGCTTGGCATTATCTTTTGCTATAAATACACATAGAGTATGTAATGTCAAATGCTCAGTTCAAAAGGGATTTGTATAAACAAATAATCTTAGTTTATGTAATGAATTTTCTCATTTAACGTTTAATTAATGTAAATTATGTAAAAATTAAGTTCATTTTTAACATAGCAACTTTATTATATATTTAATAATTTAATTTAATAAAATTAAAAATTATTTAAAGTTCATAAGATAAATATTTATCTATGACTAAATAAAATATAAAATTAATAAAGTAAATAATTATTAAAATTTATTAAAAGAGTGAAGTGTAATATGTCATCTGAGATTGAGTTATAGGTGAATAAGTCATTTTTGTAAATATTTTAGTCACAAGTGACATGGCAGCATCTTATTGGACAAACTGGTCAAGACGGTCCAGAAATTCCATTTCCTCAAAGGCCGTTTTAATGACTTTTATTTTGGGATCAAAACATTCCACATTTGATTCTTTCATAGCCGAGGTTTGGGAGTTCAGATTTCGGAAATGGCCAGTTTAGCTACAAGGCTTCGTATCCAATCCACTGAAGTCAAAGCCGCCGCCGCGTGGGGAATCGCCGCCGCATCTGGTGCTCTGTATCTGATTCAGGTGAAACCCAATGCCTGCCTTCTCGCTTTCTGTCGAAGAATTGAAAATTTCCTTTTTGTTAACTTTCGATGTTCTGTTTTCTCTAAGGTTTAATATTATAGGTTGTTCTCAAAACTGCCAAGGATTATTTCATGTCTGATTTATATGTCTGTCATGCTCCCTACTCGGATTTGCAATGTAGACATCGATTACCTTTTCACGTTTGGTGAATTCTACAATGATCTGCAGTTTCCCTTGTCCATCAATCTTGTTGTGTATTTCATTTTTCAGACGCCTGTTAGTAAAATACACTTCAGTTACCAGTTTAAAGTCACTGTGCTCTAAAGGGCTACCGCAGAAATGATGTTTTCTGGGCATGGAAGCATCAAAGGATTTTCTCTTTATTTTTCTTAACTACTAGGGGTATACATTTGACAGGATATGCTCTGGTCACTTAGGATAGAAGCAATCTTGTTAGTTGGTTCTACTTTATGAAGGTTGGTGTGGTGGTACTTAGTTTTAGCTTGCAATCATGTCAAGAATTGCTCGACTAGGAAATTGATGTTTTCTCTGTAGCAGCAGTACATTTTTAATTTTATGGAATATATTGCATCAATTCATGGGTGCTTCTACTTGTGCGGATGTATAAATAGCTTACAAATGTTGGCACTTGATTGTAGAAGTGTTTGATCTACAATTTTGAAATCTGCTCCTACCCAATAGAGTATTTTAGAGAAAGACCTGTTCTGGTGTAGTGTCTGTTCTGTAATTGTTGATATTTTGTGGTGAAAGATCGTAATTTATCATGTCAGTTTAAGTGTTTTGGAATCCGATATGCTACATATTGAGTAATGAGGATCTAGAAGCCCTTCTCTCTTCTGTTTATAGGAGACGTATTGAAGTTGTAGGTCTATCCTATTCTTATGAGCCCATTATCTCTTATGTTGTAGGTCAATTCTATTCTTTATGGATACCAGATGATATGATTAGGCTGTTCTTGTTTATTTGACAAATATGCATGGCTTTACGAATTTCTCTCTGGGATATGCACGATGATCCCAGTCTTTTGCTATAGATCTGGCTTTAATGATATTAATGTATGTCAGAAACCTTATTTGTGTCTATATAACTTTAAATGAGGGAAAAGGCACAGATAATGAGCTGTTAGGTCTTAGGACTTAGGACTGCGGTAGTGACCCCTAATGAAAGTTATTGTAAGAAGTTGGATATTTATGTGTTGTCCGTAATAAGATCAGTTTCTTGAGGCAGTTTGCTAGAGTTGTACTCAGTGCGCGAATAGTCCTTTCAAACATCTGCAGTGCTTTTGGCCAACTTCGTATTAATGGATGTGTCTATGATAAATTGTTAGAATTTGGTTTTAAATTTTCTTGGTTGGATTTTTATGTCTGTTCGTGGTTTTCTCCAAACCGGTAAATTATGTGTCAATATGTGACATTTTGTTTCTCCGTACGCTTATATCCGAATCCTTGTTGATTCATTTTGCACTTCTAATATGCGTTTTGAAATGATTTACAGCCATGGGGTTGGTTGAGGAAGACGTTCCTGGAAAAGCCAGAGCCTGAGCAAAAATGAGTTGGGATATGAAACGATATGGTCTTTTTTTCTTTTTTTAATCATGTGAATGGCAAGTAATTGTGAACAAACGGTTGAATAATGTCCTGTCCTGCTTAGATTTTTTTCACATTTGTTTCCAAAAATTCCGTTTTCCGCTGTGTTGTTTAATTGAGTTTCTCCATGATGCATTGTCTTCCTTCTTCCTCCTGACAGCATGTAGGATACAACTCTCTATTTGGATGGTATTGGGGCAACTGTTGACTACCGTATTTTATGTTTTATTAACTGGAGCTAAGTCCGCATTAACCACTTACAATAAATGCTTTATATTTAATAATAGGATAAAATGTATATAACCCTTTTGTATTTTTGAGTCTTTTGTAAAATATTTCCTATATTTTTAATTGTTGTACTTTCTTAAACTCAAAAAATAATGCAATGTACCCCTTCAATCTATTTTTCTGTCCACAGTCCACAAAATGCCTAAAATACTTCTAATAAAATTGAAAATTTATGAAGGGTATCGGGCGCATCCTTCCTGATTCCACACTATTGGTGAAAATTTTCTTTTGCTCTCCCGTGAGATCAAGTCCCATTTTCTTCAACCTGTGCAACCTCACAATTTTCTAGCTGCTATTCTGACTCAATAGCATCTCCACAGGGAAGTTTTTCGCAAGGGACGGGAGATTGACTTCTAAGCAATTGGGGTTACAAGGAACAAACTTGCTTGCTACCACCCTTGCTTACTGATAAGGAAAAGAATTTAGAAATTGGATTCTGGGCGTTGGCGTTGAACGTTGAAGGGCAACTAAGCCTTTTTTTTTTTTGGTTACAAAGGGCCATACATTAGGGCTATTATAGGGAAAGGGAAACTAGGGAATTGAACCAATGACCTGGTTCGACGTAAGGAGCACTGATGCCACTGAGCCAGAGGCTCACGGGCGCAACTAAGCCTTTTGAGATTGAGATGAAATGATGGTTGATCCGAGCCATTCTTCTAGTTGACCGTGTGAGGGTAACTCAGGCACTTTCGTGATTATCCTTTGGAACTCTGACCTTGTATGATATTATGCTTAAGTTGATTGCCAGCAGTTTGAAAATTTTCTGTATCGTTTTAGACGTATTTTTCAGTGGTAATTCAGACAATTTCTGCTCCGACCCCTCACCGCATCAGGGCTACCGTTCCTAATCCGATCATACTCTTCTTTAGAATTAGTGATATCCCGCCTTGCAACATCACAACTGGACTCGCGGTCCCTAAACTCGTTGTCGCAATAGCCACCATGAAAACCTAAATGCTAGGATACAACAAAAAAAAATCTACTTCCTCTTTTGACATTTTCAATTTTGTTAGGGTGTTTTAGGTATTTCATAGCGTTGAATTTGGAGTTTAACTATTTTTTGGGGGTTTTCATCATTGTTTAAAAGGAAAATTAGATGTAAAGGGCACATTATATTATTTTGTGAGTTTAAAAAGATTATTTATAGAAATTAAAAGTACTGGAGTGTCATTTACAAATGATTCTAAGTACAAAAAACTTTTATGCATCTTTGATATGTAGTATTTAGTCAATAAGTGGTTAAATAAAAATGCTTAAGTCCTGTTTGAATAAGCTTAATAAAGCACCTATATAAAGAAAATTTGTTTAAAAGATATTTTATAAGTGTTTGGATGCACTTATTAAAATTGTTCAAGTATTTAGCTAAATTATTTTAGGCTTATATTTAAAAGTTAAAAATTGAAGCTTATAAAAATAAGATTTTGTAGAAATGGGTAATCATTTATAGAAATTTTTTTAATAAAATTTTATTGATAATTATAAACTCTCACTCTGTCTTTATTACAAAAATGATGTTTGTCTTTATAAGAGAGACAAGTAATAGAGTTAAAAACGGGTTGGCATAAAGTAACATTGGTTGGTGGGTAGGTTAAGCCATGACACCTATAGAAGGCATGATGCATTGGCATGCAAACTGTGCCATAGCACCTGCATGGGCAAGCACAATATGTCATAGCAATCCCATATGAATCTCCCTTAAGATAGCCAAGGCATGCCATAGCAGTCCTATGTAAACCTCCTTTGAAGTAGTCAAGGCGTGCCATAACAATCCCATATGAATCTTCCTTGAGGTAGCTGAGGCATATCATGACAAATGTTGGTGTCGCTCTAAGCATGTGGGCAATGCATTGGCACGCAAGCTATGTCATAGCATTTATTTGGGCAATCATGACATGTCATAATAGCCCAAGTGAATGCAGCCAAAATATGCCATTGTAGCCTCAAATAAACCTCTCTTGAGGTAACTAAGGCTCTTCATGACAGTTGCTAGTGTCGCATGAGGCGCGCAGGCAGTTGCTCAAGGGCACATGTCTCTGTATTAGAGACAAACTTCATATCAGTTCCTATTACCATATTTTTTGTTAAAAAGGATAAGATAAAAAGTGTTTGAGAGATGAGAGTATAGGGACAACTTGGTAATATTTATAGTTATAAGTACTTATAAAAGTTTGCATACAGACATTACATTTATTACATAAATACTTATCAAAATGTACACCTAAACATAAATTAACTTACTTTGGACCACAATTATATCAATACAGTTTGATTAAAAAGTTTTTATAATATAAGCACTTAATTAAGTTATCTATCCAAACTAGGCCAAAGTAATGGTTATGGTTAACTAAGGGCCATATTATGCATACGTTTTAAAAGTACAATTTTTTTTTTTTTTACATTTTCTCACATTTTCATTTATTTTTTTCTTTTAATATATTTCTACACATACATATATAGTGCATAGAATTATGTGCAAATAACATTTTCTTTAACTAAAATGCTTAGTAATGGTTAATATTGATTTGATGCTGTTAAATTATACTCTTTTTGATTCACAATAACTATCATTTTAAAATTTTTTTTTGTCCTTTTTAATTGTCACTTTCTCAAAACTAAAACAACATTAATTATCTTTTATCAATTTTACCCTTATCAGAACTAATATTTTCATTAAATGCTCAACTATTGAGTCTCTCTATGTTTTAGAAAAAAAAAATTTGTTATTTTTGTAATTATTTGATAACTTTTTTATTTCTTGTGCATCTTCCTTAAATGATAAATATTGTGAACTAAAGAGAATATAAAAAATTGTATTAATTGAATCTTTGACCTGAATTGTTTCTTAGAATAAACCTTAAAACGATTCAATAGTAATCCAATAGGTCTTGTTGATGTGCATGCATTTTGTCCTATAATTTTTAATGTTATATGTGTTATACAGATGATAATAATATTGAAAAAGAAAAGTAAATATCTAATCTTAAAGAAAAGGTTTAATCAAACAAACCACTATGAATCATCATAGTACAATAAATTATGAACATTAGTCCAAAGTTTAGTTCTATCACACAACCATAGCAATAGAGACAAAATCTTTATATTTATATATTTCTTTTGGGTTTTGCTAAAAAATTGACTAAACTTTACTTAGTTTTTAGGAAAAGAAAATAAAAAATGACTAAAGTTTACAATTATTCACAATAATGAGCTATTTAAATCAACATCTAGTTACAAGAGCTTGAAAATAAAAATTTTAATATGCAATAACTTTTTATCGCTACTAAGCACAAAACCAACGACATAGTTTAGAAGAGAAAAAAAATAATATAAAAGAATAGGATTTCCATTCACTTGTTAGTTACCAAAATTAATATGTTTAAGAATGTTATTGCAAATATCACCAAACTTTTTATCTTACTGAAAACCCGCACTTAAAACCCCCTTTTCAAAAAATTCTGAACTTGCTTGTTCGACTGTATATTTTAATCTAATAAATTTAGCTTAAAAAAGTAATTTTCTTTAATTTCTTTATTGATTATAGAGCATTTAATGTCAATGATATTAATGTCAACAATTTTGAATTTTGAATTTAATATTATATTTAAAGAAATTTAATCTAAATAAATTTTAATTTTATTTCTTTTTATTTTTAGTATGTTTGAGATATGTAACATTTAATTCTTAATTATTTATGCGCGTGATATGAGTTAATATTTATGACAATAATACATTTTTATTAATAATTAATTAATGAATATTTTGCTATAAACTTTAATATAATAAATTTAGTATACAAAAATAATAATTTCTTATTGATTATAAACATTTAATAATGGATAATTTTAATTTTGTGTATTTATCTAATATTATATAAATTAAAGTATTATTTCCTTATTTATTCTTTATTAATTGTAAAGCATTTAATAGCGGTAAATTCTAATTTTTATATTTAACTAACGCTATGCAAATTTGAGAATGGATTTCTTATTCGCTTTTCATTTAGTTTAAATCATTATATACAAATAAATTTTAATATGTCTAAAAAAATTTATATTTTATTTTTAAATTTTAATTTCTCATTTTTAGTATTTTAGATATCTAACTCTTTTTATTTATAATTTCTTTTAATAATGACACATGTCAATATTTATTACAATAATAAATCCTCAAAGAATAATAAAAATTTTAGATATTTAAAATTAAAATTTTGTTATTTTTATTTATTTTAAAAATGTTAATGTCAATAAATTCTAATATCTTTACTTAACGTTATTCAAAATTAATTTTATTTTCTTATTTACCATTAATTAATTATAAAAGTTTTAATATTAATAAATTTTAATTTTTATCCTAAATCATTTAATAACATTTTATTTTTCAAATTTAGCCACTGCAATTTAGAAATGGACATTTTTTATGTATAGTTTTTATTTATTTGAAAATTGTGATGTTAAGAAATTTTAATTTTATTTTAAAGTATTCAATATGTCAGTATAGTTTAATTTTTTAATATTTAACTAGTGTAATTCAAATTTAAGTATTTTTTCCTTATTTATTCTTTATTTATGGTAAAGAATTTAATGGCAATAAATTTTAGTTTTCTATATTTAGCTAGCGTTACACAAACTTAAGCATTAGTTTGTAATTTTTATTTATTTTAAAGTATTTAACATCAATAAATTTTAATATCTTATATTTATATATTATGTGTTAAGAATTGTTTCTTTATTAATTTGGAAGTATTTAATGTCATGAAAATTTAATTTTTATATTTAACTAACACTATTGAAATTTAAATATAATTTATTTTTAAATTTTACTTATTTTAAATTATTTAATATAAAATTTTTTTGATATTTTATATTTAGCTAGTATTATTAAATTTAAATATTATTTTTATTTATTTAAAATATTTAATGTCAATAAACTCATATTTTATATTTATCTAAAATGATTTAAATTTGAGCATAATTTTTTATTTGCTCGATTTTTATTTTAGAATATTTAGTATCAATAAATTTAAATTTTTATTGTTATATTTAGTATATTTTGTTATTTATAATTTACTTTGAATTATATTTTTTGTGATAATTACGTGTGTTATTATTTATTAGACTAATAAACACATAAAGAATACTTAAAAGATATATTTTAATATACAAGCAGATTTTTAGGGATGCCATCAGACATTTTAGGAGGAAACAATAAAGAAGGGTTGCATATTTTGCGAAATGAAAATAGGATAAGCATTGAAAAGCATATAGCCTATTTTTAAAATTGAAACTTGATTGTATTTTTGTAACAAATTTTACCATATTAGATTTTTTTTGTCTTGATTTGAAAACAAGTTTTTTTTTTTAAAAGAATTGTTTTGGGTAAATACTTTTCATAAGTGATGCGCATTTTGAGTTTTTGCTTAACACTCTATGGACTAAAAGTAAAAGTAAAAGCTGTTCTAAATGCATGTATTAAATTATTTGTAAAATATTAAATTTATTAAATTTTATAAATTTAATTCATAAAAAATTTAAATATTTTAATAAAATTTTTATAAATTTTAATTCATAAATATAAAAATTGAAACATAAATTTTACTTATTCTTTAACTGTAGCAAGAAAGAAGACATTTAACTTTTCCTTTCAAAAAGTATTCTATTTATTATCTTTATAATTTTATTTTTATAATATAAAATTTAAGTTATTAAAATTAAAAATTTTTTAAATCAATTTAAGAGATGTAAAAAATTTAAAACTGGACTGTAGTCATTAAATCCTATTAAAAATCGGAAAACATATTTTACCATGGAAATCGCAGACAAACCATGCGACCAGTTCCAAGTTTCCACCTGGGAAAAAAAACCTAGGGATTGATCTCGTGAAAGTAGAAAGGCAACACGCACCGTCCGATTCGGTTCATTGTTTTGCTACCTTCCATTTATACCTTACCTCTCTCTTTTATCGCCTTCTTTTCTTTTCCCTAATTTCCCGTCACTGTCAAACGCCGCAGGACACATAATTCTGGTGAGTTTCTCACTCTCTCTGGTAATTTTTGCTCTTATTTTGCCTTTTTTGTGTCTCGCCACTGTGGGAAGCTATCTGGGTTGTTAGCAATTTTTCATCTTCACTTTTTTTTTTTTTTTTCTTCCATTAAGGTGCGTTCAAGAGGAACTATTTTTTGTCGGATTCAATGGAGAAGGAGTTGCTGGAATTGTATGGTGCCGTGAAGAAGGCGGCGGATGCGGCCAGCTCCACCGATAGCGAGCATGACGAAAGTCGATGTATCGATGCACTCGAGCAGCTGAAGAAATTTCCAGTCAATTATCAAGTTCTTGTCTCAACCCAGGTGATTGTTATGCTAATTATATGCAAATGTCATTCCCGAAATTTTTTTTACTCTTTCTTTTAAAACTAATCTTCGTTTGATGGGTTTTGATTGATTGATCTTTTTGAATGAAAATGCAAGCTTTTTCACTTGTCTACAACAATATTTGGGAAATTATTAGTATTATGAAGAAGGGCATTGAACCACTGTTGTGTTCATCAGAAAGGAGTGTGAGAGAGCAAGCTAAATACTTTGTGAAGTTGTGTGATAAGCTTATATATCTTGTAACAGTGAAGGCTGTAATTGAGACAAGTTACAGCTTAAACGAAGATGAAACCTGTGATATGGAGATCGTTTGAATTATAATGTTGGTATTTATTTTGGTTTCTGGTGAGCAAAGCAAACTAAATAAAAATTTTGAATTTTTGGATGATGTTTTCACTCTTAGGTTTTGCTAAAGGTTTGAGGTGAAAACACGTGTGCATATTTGTTTTTGCTATGTGATGATTTGTAATGCAAGAGGTAGAGGGTGAGTTTTATAAGGATTGAAGTTTCATTTGCAGTATCTGGTAGATGATGGTTTGGCTTATCTTTTATGAATACAGGGATTGGATCTTATAGTTTATGAGGTGCATTGGGGATATTAAATTTTAAATGAAGCAGTTTATGGTTAGGAGTTATCTTATACAAGCATTCATTATAACTGGTTTGATAGGGTTGCCGGTGTTTCTAAACTAAGTTCTTAATGGGAGAATTTGTTGTTAGAAAAATAATTTTGGATGGTTAGAATGAAGTTAGAGTTAGAGAAAGGTATAAGGTGATTGTTCATACAGGAATTGAGCTAACCAAGTTGCTGATTCTTGCTACTGAGATTGAGGAAGAAGGAAAACATCATTTCTTTGTATGTTGTGGATTTAAAAATTGCATTTCCACATTTGTTGTGCTGCTGGGCAGCATGGATAGCTGTTGTTGTATCTTGGTTATCCAAGGCATGTCATGTGCTAAAGAGTTTGTGGTGGAAAACAACATTTTATCAAAAGTTTATTACAAGGATGGGTTTTAAGCATGTCTGAAGTCGAATGCTTTTAAGTAAGAATTGAGCTCTCAGGATGGTTAGGAGCGGTTTTCTTATTTTTTGCTTTCTATGTGTCACTCCTCTTAGCTTTATTCAGCTGGTGCTCCAAAATATGGAGCTTCATTTTGGCCTTTTCTTGACTTCTCCATTAACCTCTATGTAGTTCTTTATTTTGCCATAACTTCTTGCTGGTGCATCTTTGTTTTCCTTCTTATTGGACAGGTTAGGCCTTCTTTGCTTTTTTTCTCATTCTAACAAAAGCAAACTGGTTATATTGCAAAGGTTTTCTAATTAAAGAAGTTGTTGGTCTATTTGAAGGAGACAGTGGTGTCCCTCTTGTGCAGATATTAAAATGAGGAAAGTAAAAGAAAATTAAGGACAAGGACTTTAAAATTGAATATGAAGTATTAACAGCAAGTAAGCCTGATATGCTGATTGCTGAGAATTGGTGTTATATTGTATCTTCATTGAAGTCTAGAGGTGATTTAAGAATATAATAAGAGAAGAAGAAAGGTGTACAAAATATATCTATTTTGTCTACAAAAATTGAAGAAAATACTAGATAATATCTTTTAAGATTTCGAAGTTTCAGTATTCATAGGTTTGTTATACGAGAAGGTTCATTCCTTGTGGATATGTTACAACCTTGTCATGCGATGGCGTGATATAATAATATCAAATCTGTATGGATTTTATTACTTTAGCTGGATAAGGTTTAGTTTTGTTTTATTTATCTATTTTTTTCCATGCGTAATCTCTCAGGTGGGCAGACATCTAAAACATCTCATAAAACATCCGAGGAAGAGGATACGGACCTTTGCTACTGATCTGATTGAGATATGGAAAGGCATAATTATCAGGGAAACGAGCAAAAATAAGAATGGAAACTCAGATAATCATGTTGGGTTGGCAAATGGAGAGACAACTAAAGCTCAAAAGCTACAAAAGACGCCTTCAATGAAGGTTGAGAAGGTTGCAAAGGCTGAAGCTGTTAAGGTTGAGAAGGTTTCAAAGTCTGAAACTGTCAAGCTTGAGAAAATCAAGAGGAATGGTACTTCAAGCTCAGAACATATAGAGAAGGAACACGTGGATGTCAAAATTGAGAAAACTGATTCTGTGGCAAATGTTAAGGTGGAAAAGATAACCAAGGACGAGGACCAACTTTCTGGCGTGAAGAAAATATTAAACAGCCCTGCTGCACCCCCAAAGCTGAAAACTATGATCAAATCAAATGATGCGATGCGAGACAGAATAAGGGAAATTCTCCAAGAGGCTTTCTCCAAAGTTTCTGGAGAGGCTGATTATGATGTCATAGATGAAGTTAATGCTTCTGACCCTATTCGGGTTGCTGTTGCAGTGGAGTCTGTATTATTTGAAAAGTGGGGCCCGTCCAATGGGGCACAAAAGATCAAGTATAGGTCCTTGATGTTTAACCTCAAGGATCCTAATAACCCAGATTTCCGGAGAAGAGTTCTACTTGGAGATGTTAAGCCAGAGCGGCTGATCAACATGACCACAGCAGAAATGGCTAGCGAGAAAAGGAAACAGGAAAATGAGAAAATTGAACAAAAAGCATTACATGAATGTGAGCGTGGAGGCCAACCAAAAGCCACAACTGATCAATTTAAGTGTGGTCGATGTGGCCAAAGGAAGTGCACCTATTACCAAATGCAGACCCGCAGTGCTGATGAACCTATGACAACCTATGTCACTTGTGTGGTCTGTGGTAAACGTTGGAAGTTCTGTTAATGTAGCTAGTCTACAGGAGCTGTTGTCATTTGTTGATCAGAAAGATTAGGGTATGAAGTTGCAAGTGTTTTAATGGTTCAACACTGCAGCCGCGTCAAATTTTTTAACTTAGAACTAATACATGTAGAATTTGATGTTTCAAGTTTATCTTTGTTAGAGATCCTTTTTATCGAGGGAGAGTTTCTATTTAGTGAACATATTTGTTACCAATCATATCTTATCTTTTGCACTTATTAAAATTTACCTTGCCTGGGGGGATGCTCATCCAAAAAGCCATGCCGCGAGTTACTAAAATAATGTTTTGCCATTTGAACAGGAGAAGCTCAGTTCGGTGTTGATGAATTGACATGAGCATATACTGTAGTTCACTGTCTGGTTTACTATTATTACCTTTTACATTACCTTCCCATATGTCAATTTCCCATTTACTTGTAACACCCCATAATCGATTGCAGTAAACACTGCCATAGTTTCTTAATGCTGGCACTTTTTTGTTATACAGAGGGCGACTACACCAGGGCAACTTTGCCGACTCTGCCGTACACATTCTCAAATAGCTCCTTTTCTTACTCCTAGTTTTGCTTGTTTACTCATACAGGTCTCTCATGTTTTTTTGGTTTCAACTGCGTCAAATATTCATTTTTTGGCTCACGTAATTTATTACTTAATCCAAACAATGGGGTGTGAATCAAGCCATTCCTATACCAACCAACAGTGAGCAAAGCCATGCCAGTCCATTGATGAATGAAGCAGATGAGTGTCGGTGTGAAAGACTGAAAATAAATTGCGCCAAGACCGAAGGTGGAACTCATTTGATATCCCTGTATGGGTCTTGAAAGACTGGAATTGCTGTTCAAAATGAGCTAGTTATGCGACGGCAATAATCAATATCAGTACCAACGAATCTATAAGATAGAGCGCAATGTGTATGCTAGAAATTAATCTCTTTATATAAGCTTATTCATGGCTGATAAACAAGAAATGGAAGACACCCAAACAGAGGCATTTGGATTGCAACCAAAAAAAACAAAAAAAGACAGCCCCACTTTGAGTGATATGATACTTGGTAATGCAGCCCAGCATCCACATTCGGCGGTACAATTTTGTCACTTTTTTTTTCTTTTGATCAGGTTTATTCAAATTACAAGGATTTGAGGTCAAAAATCCAAGTCATTTTTCTGTGTGTTGAGGACTACCAGAAAGAACATCATTCTTGAGTTCCTTAAGAGCTTGGAATATTCTAGAACTTCTATCAAATATCTGAGCTCTTCGGTTGTAATCTGTAGGCTCTTTCCCCACATCCTCACCGATGATTGCATCCCTTTCCAAACACTCCAACAATTCCACAACCCCGTTCCTTTCTCCACATTTGTGTCTGAAGCTTGCCATCCCGACCCTGCTCTTTTCTTGTCCATCTTCTTGTGTGTTCATCTCAGCTTCCAATTCCCTCTCCAACTCTGTCACTGAACCACAACTTGCGCACGCCACCACAAACCCATTTTCTGTTCTCTGCTTCACTGAACAGGAAGCATGGTTTGGCCTTAAATGGCTCACCTTGAACCCCAAACTGGTCCATGGCGCCGTGGTATTACAAAGAACACGGCTTTGACATGGCTCCAAAGGGTGGTTAGTCTTTTTCAAAGGAAGAAAAGAGTGGAGCTTGTGTGTATTGGCATGATGCAAATACCCTTTCATATTAGGCTCTGGATTTGGATGCAGTTGCTAATTAGAAAGGCCCTTAATTCCAGCCAGCAGTTTTATAATTACATTTTTATTTAATTTTTATGATATAAAATTAATATAATTAAATTTATTATATCTCAAATTAAATAAAAATTTAATAAATTTAAAATCGTGTACTATTTAATATAAATTTTAAATAAAATTATAAAACTATCACTTCTCTGAATATACAATCTAAAATTTTAAATTAATTGCTTTTGATTCACATTTTGAAGCGGTGCAGTAAATGTAGACAAAAATTTTGAAAAATACTATTTTAAATAATAATAATAAATAGAATTTTATCTTATTATATTTGTTATTTTTAAATTACAATTAATATTAGGACAATAATTTTATTTATTTATATTATAAAAAAATTTAATAAAATTTTTTCTGTTGATTACTTATTACAATTTTTTGATACAATTTTTTTTTTATCCTAACGTAAAACTGACCATATATAATACATGCAAAGTTAACTACAATTTAAAATAATCTTAATAATAATAGTTTCAATGATTAATTAGGTAAAATAATCAATTATTTAGTGTCTTAAAATTATTTTTGCCAGAATATCATTCACAATAGTCTCTCCAATTTTCCCCTAAAGCTTTTTCTGTCCGCAGGGTAGTCAGTCTCGTGAAAATCAAATATTACCATAATATATTACATATACATAGAGAGAGAAAGGGGGTACTAACGAAGATGACTTAAAGGAATAATATACATTACATGGATGTTACCTCAAAATTGTAGAGACAAAAAATCATAGACATTTAATCATATATACGAGAATTAATTAATGTCTACATATACAGGAAACAAATTTTGGTTAGATGAATCTACAGTAAAAAGCTATAAGTTTCTCCCCTTTTCTTTTTGGATATTTAAGATTCTCCCCTTCTATGCTACTGCAAACCCTCGACTCATAATACGACTAGAAAAAAAAATAGCACTTCTATTGAGTAGCTTCTGCAAATGTCACTACTCCATCTTTGAAATGAAGAGAAAAGTAAAATCATAGCCTTTGCTCATTAAGTCTCCTCTCAGCAGCAATAGCGGCAGCCATAGAGGGTGGCAAGTGTCTTAGACTCTCAGTGGGGTTTCCATCACTTTCGCGCACCGTTGATGGGGCTGTTGCTAGTAAAGATTCAACGTCTTCCAGGGTCAGAACAGGTTGATCTTGATTTTTTGTGTTCCCACTGATGAATGAATGATTGCTCCTGCTTCTGTTCAATTTATATATGCTCTCCTCCACGGTGTCTTTTACCTGATACATGCAAGAAAAATATAATAAATGACAAGTTTTCATGCACGCTTTATTTCCAAGAAAACTCAATGCAGGTGCAGCCTTAAGGAAGGTGCACAAATATACGTAATATTGATTCAGTCCATATTCTTTTCATTCAAGCAGAGCTGATTAATTGTTTTACCAATAAAAGCATTTCGTGGTTGTGCACAAAACTGAATTTACTTTTTGTGGTAAGGGTGACTGCTCATGCATTCTAGTTTCAAAGGTTCTTATTTAATTGTATCAGGAAATAAGGAAGATCAGCTAATTGAAGTATTGTCACACATACTAGTAACATCGCACACACAAAAGGATAATTTCAATATGAAGCAAGGAACAGACACGGGATTCAAGAGTCATGCAACTAGAAGTAAAATATAGGAAGCAGAAGAACGCAAATTCCAGAAATGTATGAACATAAATTAGTGCATAGCATTAAGACAACTACAAAATCAATCATCAAAAGTTTAGTTGACATAAAAACACCATCAGTAGATAAAATTAGTACATCAAGTTCTAACGTTGAGCAAATAACATAAATATGCAGGGCCCTCTCAAAAGAACCTCTCTTTTCTTAGGCCATGGCAGACGGGCACAAAATAATGCTCCAGTGTTGATCTCAGTGAAAAGTATGTACAAGAAAAGAATGACAGAACTCTCCAACTGGCCAGAGACAACTTGGGAGTTAGGCCGAACCACGTGGGCTAGCCCAAATCATCTTGTAGTTAGGTACTTGGCGCCTATATTAAGTTACAATCTAAACATATTCTATTGTCAAGGCCTAAACCCGTCTCCACCAAGCGCAGTCCTATCTCCAAGACCGACCCTCAGGTGAGATGGGTTTCTAGAGGCAAGCAATATAAGCTCCCGGCCCCTCAAAAAAAAACCACCACACCACACACACACAAACAAAAAACATAAACAAATGTGAAAAGGAAAATGGGTAGAGAGAGAGAAAGAAAACAACAATCATAAAATATGATCACAACATAATTCGCAGTCTGCTAGGAATAATAAACTCACAATGAAACGATGAATAAGAGTCTTATTTTTTTGTCCAATACGATGTACACGACTGATTGCTTGTGCTTCTGCAGCTGGATTGAGTAATGGTTCTACAAGGACCACATGCTGTGCTTCCAAAAGATTGAGGCCATTGGCTCCATGTTGGATTAAAAGTAATAACACCTGAACAGAATTTGATGTTGATTTCTGGGATGTCACATTGCTACGTCCATTTGTGCTGTTGCACTGCCCCCTAAATTGACTGATGGCAATCTGTGATTTTCTGAAGTCACAAGTTCATAACCAGAATAGTATGAGATAATAGTTGAAAGTGGCAAATTGTTTAACCAAAACATCAGTTCGAGATCATCTATGTAGAATGGAAAGCAGGATTACCATAAGAGTTTCCTAGAGTGGAACAAACTATTCGATAAAATATCAAACAATTTAGATTGCTGATTACAGCAGAAACTTGAAGTGGTAGAAAAGATAACCCAACAATAAACAAAAAGTAGCATCTGCAGGAGACTATTCAGGTTTTATTATTTAATGTATTAAGGAAGTAGGTCTAATTAATTTTTCAAATTGGAGATTACATTTCACTAGGGTTTCCTTTTTCATTTAGGGCAATCTTTTCCCTTTTGAATTGAGTTTCAAAAATTTGATATGGCAATTTTTGCCCTCGTAAAAAATTTTTTGACTCAATATTATTCTGATCACATTAATTGGTTTCTTGTCTACCTATTCCATCTCTTACCTTTTTCTCTTAATCTCTTCTTTTGTTCCCGCATAACAAAATCCAAGAAATAAAATAAAGTATCATACCTGCCTCCTTTCATCCGTACATAGGTGATGTTATTGGCAACAAAAGCATGTTCCAATACGTCAAGAACATCATTCCAACTTGAGAAAACAAGTACTTTTGCTTTAGCATCTGTTGACTTGATCCACAAGATTCTTCTTGTGACTGCTTCAATCTTCAAAACACCCAGACCAAGAAAGAGAACAGGAAAAGAGTTAATCAAAACCAATATGAAATCACAATTTGTATGCATGCCGGAGATAGACAGGGTATAGCATATGCTAAACACCAATAAGCCAAACGGTGCTTTCTTTGTTGGAACATGCAAATTGCATTGTGGGATGTTCCCAGTGGTGGAGCCAGAAAAAAATGTGCGAGGAGCAAGAACATGACATGAATAAAATTATGTCCTACAAGAATAATTAATATTTAATTAAAGTATATTATTATGAATATAAGAACCAAGTCTCCTGTTGAAGATAGGGTCTTCAAAATTTAACAATGTCAACAAAATGATGTTTAGAATGCTTATGTCTAATTCAAGGGCAAATGAAAAAAAATTGTAATATCCACTTCAATACAAGCCTCTTTTATGAATTTGGGATTCATTAGACTGATCATTATCCTCCCTAATATAGTTGGCCACAATAAAATATTTCAAACAAATCAATAATTCAATACACAGATCAATCAGTTCATATTTTGGAGTTTGTATTAATACAAATTTAAAATTGCAAGATAGACATATGCATACCAAAGAAATCCTTATCTTTGACTTTAAGTCATCATTTTTCATTCATTATAATTTTTTCACACCATCAATAGATTACTAATTTATTTAGGTGATGAAATTTCAATTTCAAAGAGCCAATGAGCCACCAAATACACAACGCAACAGTAAAGACAATATCACATTTCAATAGCATTAATCAAGCTGTTTATAATATACGCTAGAAAGCATTAAAGACTAAGTATAATTGAAAAAAGAAGGATTAAGCCTACTTATAATAGTAAAAAGGTTGCTTAACAAATATTGACAGTTCTCAAACCCTATGCACAGATGTGTCATAAAAATAACATTTAGAGTAGGAAAAGAAAAAAAAAAAATACCCAGAAGCTAAATACTAAAGTACATCCCATAGGTAGTGCAGGAGTACATGTAGAAAATGAGTATGCCTGTTCATCTTTGGGGTATCTTGAATTTGTAAATAGAAAAATACCTTAGTTCCATATGAACCTTTAACGCTGATGGATGCTTCACATTTTTCACAGCTGTCATTTGTACGCAGCACAGAAGAATTGGAAGATTCATTCTGTCCATCAACAGCATAAGCAATGTTTCCAACATCGGTGTGCTGTCGACATGTTGGACACATCACCCATCTATAAACCTTGCTATCTTGAAGTCTTTGCTCAGTCATAGCAAATAAACCTGAGAGAAATATGCATAGTTAGATTTCATATAAGACTGACTTCAGAGGGATGAAATACTAAATTATATTGCTATCAACAGATACAGATGGACAAGGATACAATTGAAAAGCTTGTACTTTACAGACTACGGGTAATTGCTTCTCATTAATTGTTTCACAGGGTGAAAATATGTACGGTTAATGATATCTATATGTTAGGGTTTGAGAGAAGCTCAGGAAAAAGGAAATAGACAAAAGATATATATAGTAGAATTTTCGCACTGAAGTATTATGCAGGCCCCATGATAACGTATGCAACTTAAAATCAGGTTGTACAATATTTACATTTACAGCATGTGACATGCCCACATTGGAAAACCATTTTCTGATTGCCTAGCTTTTCTTGGCAAACTGGGCATGTTTCCTCCTCAGCTTTAGATATTAGTGCACCCTTTTCTTCCATGGAGTTTGAGACTGAAGTTTTCTCCTGAGTGAGGAGACTTTCCAATGGCAGCTTTTGTTTAGATTGTACCAAACCCTGAAAAAGATTTCAGGTTAAATATCTCAACAAAAAATAAAATACTGTACATTCTATGGAAACTCAGGAGGAAACTTGGTTGAAAGATGGCAAAATAACAAGACATAGCATACAGTTTGGTTACAATATATGTTAATGAGGCATTGAGCGAAGGAATTAAGACCTAGAAAATTTCCATTAGAAGATTAGAGGAGATGGTTTTGGCATCATAGCATATGTTTACAAGAAAAAATCAATTATGTAACTCACCTTTGCTCCTCATAAGATATGTAAAGCAGACAGCCAGTCATAACTAGTAAGTAAAGTAATATCAAGCGGAGAACATAAGTAGTATTGAAAGAAAAGTTCAGACTTTCACTCCTATTCATGCTCAAATATCTCTCTATCGATCAAATCCCACATGGCACAGTAATTACATTTCATATGAAAATATAAAATAAGTCATTCCTGAATTTTCCTTGAAAATCTAATATTTGAGACAAAATATTTTGAGGTAAAAAATTTTATTAGTTTCTTTCTTTAGTTATTTTATAAATATAATGCTCTATTTTGTCAACATCTCATATAAGCTTATTTTTTGCTCCAATTTTGCTGAGCTCCCTTATACTCTTTGAACACTAAATCTCTGTCCAAACATCAAACCAACTCTTCTTATATGTGGCATGTAAGAAAGTGAACAATAAAAATCATCATTTGATAGCAACCTCATCAACATTGGGATAAAAGGATAACCTCAGTTGACAAAATAACAGAATTTGCAAGCAAGGGAACCTTTGGATACTTGACCGCAGAAATTAGAATTTAAGACCCAACTGAGAGATGTATCTTTCAAGCACCAAAAATTTCATTTACCATACTTAATAGCTACATGAGCATCTTCACAGATTTTTGCATGAATGAACTTCAACCTGATGACAATTAATACTATATGCTATGCATATACCGTATATTAATTCAATAACTAGTATTAATAATATTCAGTCACAGATATCTCTGTTAAAATCAAACCCCATTAACTTCAGCAATATGTGCATTGTGCAAGGCTTCAACAGAACAGTAATTGTAAAAGTAAGACTAAATTTTATTATGGATAATGTAGCATCTAACAGGTAATTATAATTTCTTTAATAAAAATATGTAAGGATTTTTTCTCTATACCTTTAAATAGCGTAATTTTCCTTTTATCTGTGACAACAAGGTCAACGACATAAACTTATCGTGGGAAAAGTTTGAGCTGGCTGCAGATAATTCATCTTCACCTAAAGCGTCAAGAGATTCATCATTTTCATTTGCCCTTAGGTGCAATCGAGAAGTTGCCATCTTTATTTCATCATGGGCACGCAGATATTGAGCTTGAGCTGTTGCCAACGACCTTGCATGGCCAAACTCCTTTCGCATTCCCTTATCGTGTCCAGAACAAAGGATCAGAAATCAGCAAATCCAGGATGGCATTATAGATGTCAACTAACACTCAAAGCGTTCAGAAGAAAATTGTCAACAAATTATGTTTCAGATACTTAGCATAATCAACCTCTTTCCAGACTCCAGAGGTTTATTTTTTTTTAAATTTTTTAATTTTTTTATCCCCCCACTTTTTTCCTTTCTGCACATTCTTGCAACCTAGAGGAACCCTATGTGGTCATTTGTGGTACATATGCAAAGAAAAGAATCACTGGGCTATACCTCAAAAATATGTAAATGCTTGGTGGCTGCTGAAAAAATGTCCCTTCCTAACCGAGCCTTGCAATAGCTCTTTATAACTCCAAGAATAATCTCCAATTGAGACGCTGATCTTGAAACCTGATAAGCCAATAAAATCAATATAAAAGGTCAGAATGAAAATGCTACATATTTAAAGTCCAACCTCATTATCAAAAAAGAAAATAGAAGTATCATCATCCATAGTCAAATGCTGAAATTTGCCAACTAGTGCCAGTGTCTTTACTTTCAGTAGCATGCAACATAGGCAATGGTGAGGATTAATAATACATTTTGATCTATAAGACCAGAAAATTTAACTGGGCAATGAAGCATGGAGTTGGACGATTCAAAAGTTCAATGAACTAGCTGACATCCTTCATTAAGATGCACAGTCTAATGTAGACAACATATCCCATGTTTAATGTCAACATTTCAACAACTCAGGAAAAAATTATTTTAATAGAATTAAATAATTAATTAAATTTAGCACGGGGAAAAGCAAGATGTAATTAGGTTGTCAGAGAAGACAGATTGTAAAGAAGACAGGCCATTCGAGTTGAAAACAATCATAGGGTCCAGGACTTAAATTGCAGTAAGACTAAAGACAGCATCAATGACAATGGAGAAAATCCCGCATATCACTCTTCAACTCTATGGGTTTAAACAACAAATAATAGTCTAACAAATACAAATATAAAACAACTTGGATAAAATTTCAAACTATCATCATCAATAATTCTGGACCCTTTTCTCCTTTCTTTTCAATTTTATATTGATACAATTCTGGACTCTGTTTAAATGCCTATGAATATTTTGACTCAAAAATATGAGAAGAGGTTCTACAATTTGCATCAGCCCCTGACCCAAAGAATAAGGGGAAATGACATTCTTTTCCGAAAGCCAAAAGCTAGTTGAAATCCATTATGCCAAGGATACACAAAAGTTAACCAACAAAAATAACTAACCACAACTTTTTCTCCAACATTTCTTTTTTTCAATTCTTCATTGCCAGTTTCAGATACTGCTGAACTGTTATTAGGTTGCGAAAGCTTTGAAAGGAAACGATTCAATGCAGAATTCTTCTTCTGCAAATCAACTGCCTCCTCGGCAGACGCAATTATTCCTCCACGTTCGTTCTTAAGAACAAATAATCTTGCTTCATAATCCTGAGCATCAAAATCAACCATGAGGCTATATTACAAGCGTTAGCCATAAGAAAAAAATAAGTTAACAGACAAATTCAGTGGCAAACCTGAAACAATTCATCTAGTTCACACAGAACACATGGGGGTCCATCAGAATTAGGCTGACAATTCTGGCATTTACCCATACGTTCAATGTCCTCTTCTTTTGGCTTCTCCATCGTCTGATCAATTTCCAAAAGTCGATCAAGTAGTACTTTCCTGGAGGCTTCCAGTTGATCCAAACCTGTCTGGATTTGGTACTTCAGAGAGTTTATGCTTCGGAAACTGGATTAGAAGTAGCATACATTAGTCACTATGCATGTACCAGCCAATTTTACTACTACTCATCAAAATCTCCATGCAAGGAAAATTCAAATTTGTTTCAGAAAAACAAATTATTCCTGAATTCCTTGCAATAGTACATGATCAGCTATAATATAGTCTAAGAAAGATAGAAGACCAACTTTCAAATGCAAACCACCCAAGATTCAATACAGCATATTCTGCACCCTTAGTCAATCTAACAGACATACATTCAATTAACAAGCAAACTGACAAGGTCGAGCAGCGCTTGGCAAATGGCAAGATATTTGAAGCATTATACTTTTTATACAACCCTGACAGATTTTATGCTATTTTCTCAATTCCATCACTCAAGTTGACTTAAATATATATCTGTAGTGGCAGCAGGAGTAGAGTATCAAAAGTTTGTAGCAGTTAGATTTAGATAAATGATTCTGAAGGGTCTGTTTAATTAACACGAATGAGATAGGATAGATCCTTTAATCTTGTTGGTGCCAATTTGATATTTATTACATTCCCCAGCATATTTGTGGGTGATGTTATCTATTTGATAAAGCATAATTTAGAAAGCTTAGATATGGGTTATCACAAAACTGCAATACGTGACAGATGCCATACAAACTCAAAGCATCACTAACCGTGCAGAAAGTCTTGGTGACTTCGATAAAGTTCCTGAGATGGCTTCTTCTATCTTTCTAATCAACTCACTTGAGAAATCCTTGTTCTGCTCGGCATGGTGAAGTGCTTCTAACCACCAAATTGTATGTTCATTTGTTCCACCACTATATGCATTAACAACCTTCAAAAAGTTCAAATATAATTAAAGGGTATCAGAAAAGAGAGGGAGGGGAGG
This sequence comes from Dicorynia guianensis, assembly GCA_037013595.1. Lineage (NCBI taxonomy): Eukaryota > Viridiplantae > Streptophyta > Magnoliopsida > Fabales > Fabaceae > Dicorynia > Dicorynia guianensis. The sequence goes on along the minus strand of JASUAB010000002.1, from coordinate 11,553,058 downwards.
GGAGACAAAAAGGAAATTAAAAAGGGATAAATATCAGCATATCAGCTAAGCAAGAAAAAACACATGAATAGTCATCACAATGCAATTAGTTTTACTTTTTCCTGCATTATCAGTCATATAGTTGCTTAGCATCAAAAGTGAAGCAAGATGAGTCCTTATTTGTTCCTTTCTAGAGGCAAACAAAATGCATCTAAATTTGTTTTAATCCCTATTGCAAGAAGTTGAGCTGAAGCAACCAAGGCATATTGAATTTAATGGTGTTTAAAGCAGCAGAAGAATCACTAGCAAAGGTGCTGCGTTATGCCCTATCAAGAAGTTACTTAGATGTTTGAAGATATGGTTATTGGTTAATTAAAAGTAAAGAATGGGCGACTGTATCAATAAACATAGTCAGAAATAGTATGATTACTTCCAATTTCAGGTAGTTAAGCTCCTTTACTATAGAGTTTGGCCTTCCAAAGAAGGGATTGAACTATACATACAGGGTACTAGACAGGATCCATAGACCCATCTCAAATTTAACCAAAATCGCACATACTGTCCCTAACGGCCATAAAGGATATATACCTGAATATAAGATTTTTGAAACTCCTGTTGAGCTGAAGATAGCTTTGAACTGAACACAGATAAATATTTCTGTTTTGAATCTTCACATTCTGCTATCAAAGATTTGACAGAACTGACTAATATATCATCAAATTTCTGATCACCATTTAAGTCATTTTCTGATAGGGTAGATTTAACATCCCATAGTTCTCCAGAAGCCACTGTGAAATCTAAATCATTAGAGCCATTCACTTTTTGCCTCTTCGCAAGAAAATGATCAAACTTTTCAATGTCATGTTTTCTGTCTGTTTTAACTGCAGAAGTTCCGGATAAGTGCTTGTCTTTGGAGGGAAACCTTAGGGAAAGCTTTGCAGTATGTGGGAGTATTTCAGCAAGATTATGATGAATGTGGATATTTAACAAAGGATCCAAGCGGAAATCTTCAGAATGCTCTTCAGCCAAAACCATTGCTTCATTGTACAGTAATGCTGCCTGAGAAAAATCCTTCTGTATTATAGCGATTGCTGCGAGCCCATTTAAAGCAACAACTGACCTCCTGAGAGCTTCTTCACCTTCTACCTTAGTCTTACTTATAAGAACCTACAGAATAAGATCCATGTCAATTGAAAGAACCATTACACACACTATATGAAATCTTGTTGAGAATCTTCACAAGCAACAAACCATAAGTATTTCCTCCATGGTCATGGGTGATTGCTGCAGAGAACGTAACCCAGAACTTCCAACCTGAGGATGACAACAAGCCTGCCGAAGCTTCAGCAAAGCATTAAGTAGCTTCCCTGCTTCCGTGTGAGTAATGAAAAGATCAGAAGAACTGTCCAGAGCTACAGAACCTGAAATTATTATGAAAATTTGCAAGAGCAATGATAAATCATCATGCCAGATGCATATTGCTTTCAAAGGACTTTTAAATTGAATTGTGTTGCACAACACTGACTTACAACCTGACACACTTCTATTGAGAATATCATTTCTCAGACTTTCAATAACTTCATGAGCATAGTTAACACAACTTTCATGTTGCCTCTGGTAAAAGTGCTCTTCTATTGGTGAGAAAGTGAGCCAAGAGAGGCACTCCTCTTGTGTGGGAAGCTGCAACTCATCTGCAACATATTCTTTTGAAGAGCGCCACATGATTTGTTTGAAAACTTTATGTGTAAATTCCATAGCTCCAATATCCCCCTTCTGCAAAGTATGGAGCAATAGTCAAAATGCATGCAACAACAAATCAGATTAACTACCAATAAATAAAGACAAAACCTCAATTTATCTCACAGAAGTTACAAATTTATCAAAACCAGAAAAACCCCATAAAAAAATAAAATAAAATAGGGTAAACTTTATGTCATGATAATAAATGGCTAAAAAGTGACCGAATAAACTACCATACTCTCTGATCTAAAGACCAGAATTTATCATTCGACTGAATGGCTCCAAACCAAAGATTTCAGCTTCCAAAAAGGATAAACTCCTGTATTTAGGCCTACATGCTATATCATGCCTCATTGAGGTTGCCTGAAATATACCTAAGTACCAATATTTTACAGAAGATATGAATTAAATGTCTGAGGTATAAAAGGTCATTCTTTGGCCCTCACATTTTTTGGATAGAGGCAGAAAATATTTTAGAAAGAGAAGGTATATAAGGATAGAGGATAAGATATCCTCAAAAAACAAATGAAATCACAATCATAATAAAGAAAGAAGAGATAGTATCAATTCACAAGAGATACCCAATACTCTACTCATAAAACTTTTAATCAAACTTCCAACTGAGATAGAAATACCATCAGGACCAGGAGCCTTTATTTTGTTCATATCCCAATTAGACCCCCTTACCTCCTCCACAAAAGGTCTGTCCAATCATCTCACTTTACGAACAGCAATAAGCCTCAAATCCAATTCCTCAATCTTATGCCCTCTAGGATTTTACTTAGCATCAACCTCTTTATAAAATCTAGTAACTTACTCTGGAATAGAGCCACAGATCAGCCTACCTTCCTCCACTTCCGACTCCATAACTAAACTCTTCCATCTTCTACCACTTGCTGCCCATGAAAGAAACTAGAGTTAGCATCCCCCTATAAAGTCCATTTTAATCCGAGATTTTACCTCCAACTATTCTCCTTTGAATGACGAATCTCATCAAAATCATACATGAGAGATTCTTTTGGCTTGTTTCTCCTCAGACAAACCCCATCACTTTGAATCCTATTCAACACTTCTAAATCCAGTAAAACTCTGTGCTGTCTATTCCTATTAACTCCAAAAATCTCTATTTCCAATCTTCAACTTCTCCTTAACATGTTTTAGTTTCAAATTCATTATGAACCTATACCCTCCAAACCTGTCTAGGAAAGCTCTTCCCACAAGGATATAACCTGACCAAAAAAGCAATGATGCTGAATCCACATTTGAAAAAAAAAGAAAAAAAGAAAAAAGAACCAACTTAACCAGAATGGGCAAGGGTGGATCTACATTTTTCCATTTAAGGGCTAATGCCTCCACTAACTTTTAAAATTCTAATATTATAATATGTACTTTAAGCTATTGCTACCATTGCCATTTTCCAAAAGCTAGTGAGTACATCAATGTGCTTTAAATAATTTCCAACCGATTCATTTTCGGCTGATAAGAAAAATTGATTTGTTTGGCTCAATTTTATTTTTATCCCTCAGAATTTTCTTCAATTTATCTAATGGGACTTGATAGTCAACTTGAAAACTATAATTTTGGTGTTCATTTTGATGATCAATTTTTAGAGTTGAATGGAATAAGTGATCTTTCTGAATTGTTAGTGAAAAATGAAAATTAGAAAGCGTATTGTATATTCCTTAGTACATTTACTTCTGAAGTTTGCTCTTATATTGCCTGTGGCAACTACAATGGTTGAAAGAAGTTTTTCGACAATGATTATTGTAAAGAATTGGATACATAACAGCATGGGATCGATGAATAGTTGAATGATTGCTTGGTTACATATACAGATGTACCTTTGATGGTGTAGAAAATGAGAAAATTATACAATATTTTCAAAATATGAAAACACACAAAAAACAATTGTAATTTAAACATGTTAATTGTGACAATGCAATTCTATAGTATGTGTGATAGAAACCAAGTGTAATTGAGGATTTGGTGAGATAAAGACTCATTGTGATTTTCGTTTTTTTATTATAAAGAAGCAGTTATCCTTTATTACTCATGAATGTAGGTTTTACGTTGAAATATAACTACATTATATATTGTATTCTTTATATGTTTGTAAAGTATATTTTATTTTATTGCCCCCACTACACAAAATTTCTAGGTTTGCCCCAGAAAATGGGGAAGTGATTAGACACCATACAAGGGATAACCTCTTAAACCTTATCTGATAATAAAATACTTCTACACAGAAGTAACAAGGAAACAGTCGATATCAGAGGACAAAACCGTTCCTTTAAAGATGGACCAAGTGAATTAGATATTCACAAAAAGAGGAAAATCTCCCAGACCACACCCTCTAAAATATTGGTCAAAACTTCTCACACTGGCAGCATATAATGAAATGATAATTATTGCCATTCAGTAGTGCTCAGCAAATGAAAACAAAAAAATGTGATTAAATTGCAGCACACATGGTCCTTAAAGTCATTTAAGAGTTGAGTAACAAGAAAAGACAGTTCACAATTTGTCAAAACATTAAAATACAAAGAAATACCTCATAAGGATCTCGAATAACTTCAGTCCACCATCTGTAAATATTGAAAGGATTTGCTTTAAGGAATCGTAGAAGTCCATACAAGTCATCAAGCTTGCGCTGAATGGGAGTCCCTGTAATGCACCAACGATATTTAGCATGAAGTCGGAGAGCCATTTCAGTGGCAGCAGCAGCATTACTCTCCACCATTTGAGCCTCATCTAGACAAATTCTCCACCAGTATATTCTGGTAAGAAGAGTTGGGATAACTGGGTACCTAAAGGAAAAAGGCAATCGACATAAAGAAACAGGTCATAAGTTTTGAAGCCAACAGGGCCAATAAGCTCAAATGCTAGCAATTTAAGAGTCATAAATTCAATTCTTCTCTTTAGATAATATCTATTAATCCAGAAACCTATAGTTTATGACTCTATCCAGTTTTTGTTTTTACAAAAAGGAATATGAGCATATTAACTTGATAGGAGATGAGCACAATAACATGTAGGAGAAAAAAGGATTATCACAACAGAGAGAAATGATAGGGAGATTAAGAAAATGCGACAATCAATAACTCGAGGGGTCTTATGGAAATATATAAAAAATAATACTTTTGCCAACAACTAGTTTCACAATCACACTTTGGGTTTGTAATAAAGGAAAATTAACACCTCAGACAAAGACATAAACACACATACACTTAAACTCAGTTGACCATAAGGTATGGTCTACTTCTTGAGTTTAAACCAGTGTAACGGTGCTTCAATGAATAGGGGACATATACTTCGGGAGTACACATGATAACAACAGGAAATACGACACATTTTAGAGAATACCTCTTCTGAAATCTTAGAAAGTGCCGATCACCTTCATGCCTATCAGAATCATGGGACAAATCCTCTTTAAGCACCTCATAAGTTGTTAGCACAATGTCAGCACTGGCAAGTTCACTGATATCCACCAGAGATGTCTTGGAAAAAGTTGCATCTCGCACACCTTCATAAACATATGTTTTCAAGGAGCCTGGACGTGTATGACTACACTGACAACTAATAGTTAATAAGGCAGTTATATCTATAATTTAATTATGAAAAGAAATTGAATCTGGGGTCACCATTCACAATACTATCTGAGCAAAGAAGAATTGTCCAACTTAGGCATGCCTTATAGAAACTAAACCTTGTAAACAGCTGTGAATTTTTTGTCCAAAAGATGACATGCAATTTACCAATATAACATGTAATTTAACGCTCAAAATTATTTTATTTCCAACATGCTTGAACTTCAATAAATATTCAGTAAAACATAAAATATATAAAAACCCATCATTTGCAACCAATTGTTCAGTTCCTCAATCCCAAGGTCAACTGTAAGTATTTTCAGCTTTTTATCCAATTGTATCTATATCTATATACTATTATAATGCCAAACTTCTCTTTGGTGTCTTTAGTCTTGTGGGAAAAGAGAAGAATGATTCGTGTAAGCTGTATCCTAATAAGATGTCCAGCTCCTCTATTTATATTAAAAAATAGTACATAAAATATAGACAGTCTAAACCGTACATTGAATCTAGACATTGCTGGGTCACTGATAACATACTGTTGACTCATTGCTGATTCATATTATTTATTATAATTCCTAACACTCCCCCTCAAGCTAAAACTTACAAAAGTTTTAGCTTATTACAAAACATGAACCATCACACTTTTAACTCAACAAAAAATACAATTACTTGACACTTTTAACAAAAGCATACCTGCAACAAGCCAATGATGTACAGTAATAAGTGAGCAACTCCTCCTGAGCACTAAGCTCCACAAACTACAACTATAACATAACTTGTGACTGACGTTCTTAGTAGATATAACTCCCACAGGTCTTCTGCCAACTTCCCTTAAGCTACTCCCTCAACCTTCTTTTAACTGTTCTCCTTGGCAACACGTCATCATCTATTGACATAGCCCCAAGAAGTCTTCTACCAGCTTCTCCTGAGCTGCTCCCTCGACCATCTTTGGCTAATCTTCACACAACCTCCAACACCCTCAATTGATCGGTCAGCATCAACAAACCAAATTCACACCACCAAACTATTAACGAAGCTGCTCTCCAATTGTACTCATTGTAGCATCAAATCAACAACACTTGAAAGAAGCTTTCAACACTACAAAGATATCACTCCCCCTCAAGTTGAAAGCTAACTAAGCTTTTAACTTGTTACAAATTAAACACCCCAGATCAACAGAACACAGAACAAAGGCAAAGGACTAAAATCATCCTACTCATATCTTAACACTTGAAACAAAAAAAAAAAAAAAAAACCAAACACATGGCAGCAAACACCCAAACAATCGACGCAGCAACTAAACAACATTCTAATAGTGCTCTGATACTATGTTGGAAAAGAGAAGAATGATTTGTGTAAGCTATATCCCAATAAGATGTCCAGCTCCTTTATTTATATTAAAAAATAGTACATAAAATCTAAACAATTTAAACCGTACATTGAATCTAGATAGTACTGAATCACTGACAACACACTGCTAACTCACTACTGATTCATATTATTTATTATAATTCCTAACAAGTCTCTTCAGTATATATAACATATTCTTAAAAAAAGGAAGTTAATAATATTGGGTAGTTACTTGAAACTCTCAACTTCTTATTTTCTCTATATTCTCAAAAAAAAAAAAGGGGAAGAGAAAAGAGAGGGTGTGGATTGACACATGCTGGACAAAACACTAGTAGGTAATAACAAAAAATGGGCCACCCACTTATGATTCTTCAACCATTTTGGTAGCACTGGCATTCATCCCTAGAATGTAAATTAATGTAAAGGTGTTCGATCTTGTCTCCGTGTACCATTAATATAATATATAATTATGATTTATATGTAGTGATATAACAAGGACAGCCCACCTTTGCTCCTATTTGATGATGTGGCAATGGCACTTATAACACAAAGTGTTAGAGTTGCCCTATCATCTAGTCATGTAGACTAGCAAAATCACCAATCCTATGTGGCTGCTAGCACGTTACTTCACATCTGATAAAAACCTTACTCAACTTTTCAATTGGTTACCTGATGACCTTATGTCCTGACCTTTACATTCACCCAAGTTCCACATGCTTCTTACAAGTGAGGTTGAAGGCACCACATCACATGGTAAAAGACATAGTGATCAAGAAAGACATTCTAAAGATTACACGTGACAGTAATATATGGTTGACATATAAAGTTCATTATCTTTCTATTCCTTATATTTAAAGATTACTCCAAATGAACTCACATTATTGTTCAGTTCATAAAAAAAAGAAAAATAGGTTGGTTTCTAGGTCTAAAAAGATGGTCTTCATTGACTTCAGCTATTATTTTCCCACTTTGTCCTTCGTTCTGCAGAAAATATATTCAGTAGAAAATTTCAATTCTGTGTTGTTTATGAGCAGCTTCTTTTATATTTTTCTAAGCCTATTTTAACTAGTTGAGGTTCCCCGGTGCATGCAACATACAGTGGACTTGCCTCCTATCATTTTTTCAATAGTGTTGCTAACTATCAATGAAACTTTAACAGTTCAATTCCTCAATTCCAAGATCAATTGTTTATTTTATAATTTTTTTAAGTTTATTTTAACTGCCAAGATTCATTATTTGCATTGAGCGAAAACCATACCGTATAATTTCATCGTGCCACTGGGGCAAAATAGGAGATGGACAGACAATGAGAGTGGCACCAGAAACAATAGGAGATTCAGTGGCTAGTATTAAATCAGAGCACATCTGGCATACATATTCCCCATCTCTCACAGCTATGGTGGTTTTAAATTTCTTGCTTTCACATCCTTGTTTAGATGTCAGTGGTTTTCCTTTAGGTGAATACCCAACACAATCAGCATGTTGCCAAGCATCACAAATGTCACACTGAACCCATAGTCCTTTATATTTGAGACTTTCACTCACAGCTCCACATGTGCACTCCACCCGCTCTCTTTTGAGCCTTTTGAAATTGACTTTTTTATCCCCATTAATATGCATCACTGAATCAACCAGAATGTCACTTTCAGATGCTGATCTCCGGTGAGCAAAGATACAAGCAAGCAGTTCAACAGTTTTTCCCAAGCCCATTTCATCTGTCACATTAAAAAATTAATATAGTCAATTGAACAGTGCTTGCACTTGCCAATAATCAATAATATAAATACAAAAGTACAAATTCCAAAAAGCCCCGGACAGTCTATCAATGACACTGCATAAAACCATCACCTTCCAGTGAGTGATGCTCAGAATTCAGAAAGCAACACATAGGCACCAAGGTTACATACCCAGTGTGCCATCTAATCAATAGAGTTTATAGGCAAATTCAATAACGTAGAAAGAAAACATGGACAAGCTAACAACTGTAAATTAGGCACAATCCCAAGTTTCAATGTTCCTCCAAGTACTCATTCAGGCAAGCCAAGGACTTCTTCAGGAAAAAATATTCTAAAAACAATAATATGTGACCAGGATTCCAGATATCTAGTAGAACGTCCCAAAGAAAAGGAGGGCAGCATCTTTGAATAATTTCTTCATAAATAGATTAAATTTCAGAAAAAGGCCTTAGTTTGCTCAAGATTCAAGCCCAAGAGGGTTAGCCCACAAGAAAAAGGTAGGAAATAAATAAAAATTATTTGTAGGCCTGCATCTAAGAGCTTCAGCTCAGGGTTGAAGTAATTCTTAACAGTATCCTGTGGTGCACATTTCACCACAACTTGCATGCTGATGTGTTTAAATATACACAGGGATTGACAGTATATCAAATGGGCAGGCCAGTAGAATGCCTTCAGTAATCTTATGTTAATCTAGCAGCCTTATGTTATTCATCATGTAATGAATGTAACTTAAAACAGTCAATTCATGGATATGTTAATGGACCACTACTGCAGAAATAATATAATTTGATACCAGAGTAGAATCTAAAAAATTTTTCAACATAAAATTAATGTGGAAAAAATTCACATGCTAATTTGATAAAACAACTGACATATGCAGCATAGCTTGGGACCTACCTGCAAGAATGCCTCCAAAGACATGAGGTGATGAAGGATCTGGACACAATGAAATATTTCCACTGAAGCCATACATGATTCAAATGAGCATCAAGGAAAGAAAGAAAAAATAATTAGGGAGCAGAGAGAGAGAGTGCACCAGATCAGGTATAGAAACCATACCTGAATGGGTTAAAGAACATTTTAGTACTTGTGTCAAGAAAATCCACAGGCACACATAACGGAGAATGAAACTGAGTTTTTTCCTTTTCATCCTGACTTCCTGCAATTTTTTCCTCTTGTTTTACCATCCAGAAAGCTGCACGCAGTTGATATGGTCTCAACTCAGGAACTAAGTCAGGTATGTCATTTTCAAGCATTGGCTCTGCTCTGCACAGATGATTATACAGACAATAAGCCAAAAGCTACAACAAAAGACTGCCAGCGGGCCAGGCATTAGATTGACTGATAAATTAGAATTATGTTACTATATCACTATAATCATCAATTATTTACATTAAATTATTAATCAAGACCAAAGAGAATGCTAAACTTACTTTGAAGGCTTGATTGCTTCATAAAATCCCGCCGGATCAAACCTTGTACGTTTCCTTGTATAGCCAGTGTCATCTCCCATCTCTTTCTTTGGATTAACTTCGTTGTTCATATAGCTACTACCAACTCCATACCTAACTTCAGAAGTCACTATTTCTGGACGTAGCCAAGACATGACATTCATCATACTCTTTTTCCAAAGTTGTCTGGAACCATCAAGAATTGACTCACATGCTTCAAAGGCACTCTTCAGTACCTCGACCCTTACCCTGAGGGATAACAAGTCCTCAGAAAATCTAACCCCAATAACTGGCCTCAATGAAAGATATTTCAAACTTGCCAAGTGAACCAGACCAGATATACCTTCATCAGGTCCATCAAAAATCCCAGACAACAACACTGTACATGTTTCCATATGGTCCATTGTTACTCTTTTCACAAACTCTAGATGAATATCAGTACAGGACAATACAGGCCAATGGCCTAATTTGATTCGACCAAGGATGTTATTGACATTAAACACCTGAAACCTTAAAGAATACTGAGAATCCTGATAAAAATCCTCAGACAATTCAAAACCAGAAAAACCTTCTCTCAAATTTAAATCAGTTAAAACAACTTCAGAAATATCAAGGTGCTCAGTTGATAACCAACCAGACCGATCAACTTCCACAAAATGGGGTTGATCAATTTCAACAAAATCATCATTTGCTTCTTCCCCTGCTTCTACTGTTTTCTGTTTATGTAATTCCGCTTCAGCAGTAGCATGGGTTTCAAGTATTATCCCGCCTGATCTATGTGGCCTACTTTGTTTCCGTCTACCCATCACTAGTCACCACTGGCGAAAAGAAATCAAATTGAAGTAAAATTATTCAAATTTCCATAGAATGAAACTGTTCAAACTGAGCTATAAAAAGCTTGGAATTTGAGCATTTAAATTTGAGTTCTCAAACACCATAAACACAAAACCACAAAGCCAGAGGAGTTACCATTATTTGACAACAAATATATCGATATTAAACATAAAAGTGTAAGAACTTGACTGCAGAAACGTTCTAGTTAGCAAATGCAATTGGCCAAAGCTTTAGAAAGAAGGTACTTCACTGAGAATAAACTGAATTTAATCGAAGAGAAGAGAAGGGCTAACACACATAGAATGAAAGCTACACCAACATGGCCAGTGAGCTGCAGCCCCACTGGCATTGGGTCCCAGAAACGGGTTCAAATCCCACCAGTTCCCAGATTGCCAAGATTTAAAAACCAAAATAGAAAAAAAAAATGAAAAGAAAAGGAAGAGGAAGAAAATTCTTACACCTGTATTGATAATATCAGAATTTCTCGAAATTGTTACGCAAAAGATTATCCTGCGTGAAGTTATGCATAAAGAATTTTCGAGTTTGAATCTGAATATAGAAGACTATGTGAGCAAAGCAGGAATTTTCAGGAACGGAGCATGCAGCAGGGAATTGACTTTACTATGTCAGCCTGCGTGAAGTTATACATAAAGGTTTGATCTTTTGCCGAGACAGGCAGAATAGAGACTCTTACGACTACCTCTACCATGGATGTGTGCCTTGTTTTGGACTTGGCTAAATTAACAGCGCAGATGAGAAGGAAAAAAGAACCGACACCGCAAGGTTGTATTTCCCAAATCTAACGGTCATGTTTCGACTGTGTTACACTTGGGAGGTTGTACTGTCACCGCGAAGGCTCAAGTTCCAACTCACTAATTGCATTGACAATTATACCCCCTAGCGGGGAGACCAAAAAAAAAATGCTAGTAGGAAAAATCGATCGCTAATTTGCTTGTCGTTCAACGTTTGGCAAGTGAGAAATAGGGTTTTAGCTGAGATTCGGGGTACTTGCTGCTGCCATGAGAGGAGGAAGGAAGAACTTGAAGAGGGCAACAGAGGAACAGCATTTAACCCTCCAAGATGGGCAAAGCATCATGCAAGTCGTGTCGCTTCGAGGCTCGAATCTCATTGAGGTACAAATTTCACGACTTTGAATCCGCCAAATTTGCCCCGTTACTAGGAATTGCTATCTCATTTATAAATGATTCATTGGCTCCATTGAAATGGCAATCTTTTGGTTCTTTATGAGAAGGTGAGAGACGGGAAACTGGGTGAACTAGTTTTGTGCTGGGGAAAATATGTTGAATACTCAGGGTGGAAATTTGGTGCCATTGGAGGGAGGGATGAGTTGTACCCAAGAGGGTGCGCACTGCGCAGGAGCTTTTGTAAAAGCAAGGGGAGCGTAGTGGGATTGTACATGTGTGAACTTGTCATTGGTTAAATAATTTTCCTGCGCTTCTTCTTTGCAATAGAGAATTTAAAGTTGCATTGTTTTCTTATTTCCTCGACTGCTGTTATATACTTGTATGTCTCTTCTCTGCCGGTGAAAGTTCAGATATCTTTTTACCTGTAAATAGATGTTTTTGCGCTATTTGCCTCTATTTTAATGTGTAAGTTGATAAAGACCTGGGTTATTAGTGGAATACATAAAATACCCGGTCGAGTCGTTTCTATGAAACCACTGGCATTGTTAGAGTTTCACCGTTCCTGCAAGAAATAAAAAGGGGAAAAAGTATGGAGAGAAAAAGTGAAGGAATCATGACCTATTGAGTTGACCTTTATTTGTAAATTGAATAAATTTTGATCATTGGTTGAATAAATGAAATACCAAGCTAAATAATTTAATGGAAACTTCATAATATAGTGATTATTATAGCAGAAAAGCGAAAGCAAAATTGTGTGGACGGAGAGTCTAGATGAGGAATAGCAATACAAGAAGAGATGTGAACCTGGCTAAGATGATGACAATTAACCTAAAGATTCCATTCCTTTTAGTAAACGGGAGTCGACATGTAAATAAATTGTTTCTTGGTGTCTTCTGTGTTGATGGCAATATTTCTCTGATAAACAAAGACATGATATCGTTATTTGAAATTCTTATTTATGTTTCCAATTTGGTTTTTACGTTTTAAGGTGATGGATGCTCGTGGTGAGAAATTACTAGCTCTATTTCCAGCTAAATTTCAGAAGAGCATGTGGATAAAACGAGGTTTGTCCTTTGTAAAAAGCAGCTTGATACTTAAAGCTACTCACATATGTTTACACTCTCCTTTTTATTCTACAAACACTGCTTTTCTAGTTGCATACCACCTGTGTCTTGGTGAGCAATTATATGTGTAGTTGTTGTTGATCCTACAAAGCTCATCAATTTAACCCTACTATTACTGGATAGCCTTATGAAATTTTCTTTAGAATCAGTATCAGGGCCACTTCAAAGAAATGAATAAAATGATCTGTTGTTACCAAACGTGGAAATGTGTATGGTTCATGGAATGGACTCCATACTGCTTGAGACCTCACTTGGTGGGCTATTTGCACTATTTGTGATCTGCTGGAGAACCATCTGGTCTTCTGCAATTTATGTAACACTAATCTATGAACTGATAGGAAATTAGTTTGAAACCGAGAGATCATAAAACTGAATTGAGCTGTGGATTTGAAAACTATTTTCTCGTTTGGATTTTACCTTTACTTCATTGTTCAACTAGCCCAGTCTGCTTTCTCATTGTGCAGGGAGCTTTGTCGTGGTTGATGAAAGTGGAAGGGAAAAGGCTCTTGAATCAGGTAGCAAGGTTGCATGTCTTGTTTCTCAAGTTCTTTTCTACGAACAAGTACGACCACTTCAGAAATCTCCAGAATGGTGTGCACTTGTTTTCAGCTTTAATTTTGCTTAGAAACAAGGATATCATAGTCTGAGAGATATAAATGAGGAAACAAAGACGTAGAGCAGCAATTGGTATGGGGATCTTTTGGGAGAAGGCCTAGGAATGGTTTATATCTCTACCACATAGTAGTTCATAATTGTCTCAATGTTCTCCAACCACCCATATAATGGTAGCCAAAAAAAAGTACACTAACTCTCCAGGATTTTTAATTAACATCTCATTGGGAGAAATGGCACTTTTAGTCTTTTAATTTTTTCAAAAGAGTAAATTAGTCTCTTAACTTTTAAGTGGTGCAAATTTAGTTCCTTTACAATTATAATTAGGATAATTTAAAATCTCTAAAGTACAATTGGGGCAATTTTGTCTCTCAATAAATGTAATTGGAGTAATTATGTCTCTCATTTATTGGATTTTCCTTTTCTAGCATGATAGATTAGTCTGTGGTGACTTAGATTTCCTTATTATATAAAAATTTCAACATCCATCTTTTGGCGTAAAGTTACTTACTTTTTTGTTAAGTCTCACGCCCTAATTTTATATATCTCTATAATTTTTTTAATCGAAAAAAAAATTTATATAATAATCATATTATATTATAATAAAAAAATTAAGTTTAAGTTATTATTAGTGAATTATATCATACCGAGAGAAGAAAATTTGGTAGATAAAAGATTAAATTATCCTAATTGCAATTGTAAAGAAATTAAATTTGTCCTATTTAAAAATTAAAAGATTAAATTACTCTTTTAAAAAAATTGAAGGACTAAAAGTGTCTATCCTCCTTTCCCATTGTATCTTAACCACTCACAGTTAATACCCTTAAATTTTTCACTCTATTCCTTTGTTGAATGATGTAAGACTTGTCATCAAACTTGTATTATTGGTGTTATTCACTAAGTAACCACAATTAAGACATCATACACTCACTTTAACAATCTTTGCTCTGCGTAGGCCTGAAATTTTTAAATCAGGGGTGTTAGAAGATTCAACTGAAAAATTGGGCAGAAACTCCTCTCTGCAAGAGAATGAGATGGACTCGAATGATGATGATGGACTTCCCCCGCTAGAAGCGAATACAAACAGGATGAGGCCTCTTGAGTTGCAAGCTGATAAAGATTCAGAATCCAGCTCAGATTCAGATGCTTGAATCATTGTGTTTGTCTCCATTCAGATGCTCCTGATATATATGCATGCTAAATCTGGTGGATACTCAGAAGTTCCATGAGATTGCATTTGCATTAGATTGTCAAATCGTAGAATGCAAACAGCAATTTTTCAACTTTTTACAACGAATTTGTAGATTCTTGGCTTAAAAGTAGTTTTTTACTTTCCATATTGCATAGTAGTATAATGCTCTGATGGTTAGCTGAACGAAGGGGAATGCTGCTGACACCTTTATTTAGTTATGTAAATTCGTTTTTGTTTAACGATTTCATTTTAGCCAACGTGTCTATTGTATGGCCCAAAACCTTAATACAATTTTCTTCCAAGATTGCACATTTCTGGTCAAATTTATCCATAAATTGTCTGGTACCATGCCAGAGCCTACGGGAACCTGTGCTCTGTGCTGTGTTCCTTGACCATTTACATGTGAAAACTATTTGCCATGGGAAATCATTATTAATTTCTTCTTTTCTTAATTGCTAATACAAATCAAAAGAAAAGAGATGACCGAAAAAGGATAATAAACAAAAAAAAGAAAAAATAATCATTTTAGTCTCAAATAATTTAGATTCCTACATTTTAAAGATGGATTTCATCAAATACGTATAAAATTTATCAATCGCTATTCTGCAACCAACCAGCAATGGGGCCACTATCGGAATTTGGACACTTGTTGGGATTCAATCTATCAACTCCCCCACATACGGTAGCGAAAATCCTCGTATGTGGTGACCACAGATAGCCGTGAAGTCCCAACAGGTTTGAAATCAACGGATATTCTTCGTGGAGAAGGAACGTGTTGTTTCGCAGGAAAAATGATTAAGATATGAATAGACAAACAAGAGAGGAAAAAATAATTAAGAATGGGAAAGGGTAAAGCAGTAGCCTCTCTTGAGATAAGCCAAGAGCTGCATCTCATAGCAACCTGGGTATAAGCCAATTGCTAGACTTTAGGGTAAAAGCTTCCAAGTTGTCGAGTGTGAGAAGATAACCATAGATAACTCCGAAAGAGTACGCAGCAGCAGTTAGTGCGGCACAACTACAAGGACTTCTTTTCGTAAGCCTTTGAGAGGTAAAGAGTGTGCACCATTTTCAGGGCATGAGCTCTGCCATTAGAGAGAGCTCTAAAGCTCTGCTTCAGGATTGAAGAGGGAGAAAGTGGTTGTGGGGGGTGAAGATTAGAGAGAGAAATAAAGTCGGGGAGTCAAAGCTGGGGTGAAGCTTGTGGATGCGAGGGACGCCGGAGGGGTTGGCGAGACAGACGCAGGAGAAAAGAGAGTAACCCACTGGAGTGGATTCCGGCAATGTGACTGTGGGTGATGGGACAGGTGGTAATGGCAGAGCTGCGATGGCCATTGATTCAGTTGCATTGAATTGGGAGGTTCGTGCAAATCGGGACTTGGGAGGGAAAGTATGTGTCAGAAAGTTGTAGCCATTTCAGAGGGTTAACATTATTATCCACATCAGCCAACTACGTTGGAAATTTAGGTGCCACATGTACTCACTGCATTGAGAATAAAATTATTAAAATTTTAGACTTATCTAATGAAATCAAATTTTAATAGACTGAATATAAGAATTTAAATTATAAAGATTAAAATAATTTTTTTAAAAACTCTGAGGAAGGAGGGTAATAATACCTATATAATTTGACTTTTTTAAACAAAAAGTTATGCTATTTATTATTATTTTTATAAGGATAATATTAGTTAATATAAAAAGTAATGTATAATGAAATATAATATAAGACATTTTTTTAAAAGAAAAAAGAAAGAAAAGAAAATAATATCTCTTTGACGGTCAACGTGGGCTAAAAAATCCAAATTAAATGACAAATTAATCCTGAACTTCCTCCCCACGTGGCATATTCCGGGCCACGCTCTAAGCGTTCGATATTTTTGTCACCTCTACGGTTGGCTGGATCAGTTGGTTCCTCAAGCTGCAGGCCTGCAGCTACGGCTACATTGTAAGGAAACGTCGTCGTTAAAACTTCCAAGTTCCAATTTTTTTTTTCTTTGAAAAATTCGTTGTTCCAGTATATTTGGTAGAGAGAAGCGACTGGCCGAAAGTGTGAACTGAAGGTGGCAGAAGAATCAATGGGGACAATGGCGGTTTCGGGTTTGAGAGGGGCACGTTTGCCGTTGTTCTACCATCATCATCCGTTACCATCGTCCGTTCGTTCTTTTAGGAAGCTCAATGTGCACTCCAAGTCAAAGGGCTTCACTCTTTTCGCTCGCTATGCACAAGCTCAGGATCTCTTCTCGTCTCGTCGATTCCAAGGTTGTCTTTTTACACTTTTTCTTCATGCAATTAAATTGGGTTCTGGTTTATATTGGGAATTCCTTTGTTGTGTCGCAGATTCTCTTAACTGGGAATCGAATTAATGGGGCTTTTCTGACATTTTGGTTGGTTGGTGTTAACTATTAGAGCTGAGTTTTGTGTGGTATGAGAATTCACGACTATCGTTATTTAACATATCATGATATACAGTATACTGGTTGGACTTGCTTTAAGTGGTCACCTGGAGAATGCTTCTGTTTTCTTTTTTTCTTAATATTTGATTGCCCTGTCCCAAATCCCCGGCCCTCCCGGATTATTAAGCTGTGAGCTTTTCTCAACGAACCTTATGCAGAACATGCCCAAAAAATTGATTACTTCGATCCCCTGCTTATTATATTGTTGTACTGTTGGAAAGCCTAAGTTGATACTTTTGTAAATTTTGTCTTTACCTCAGATAGCATCGAAAACCTGCCCAAACTGGTGGAAGACATTGTCCAGACATCTATAGCTACAGGTCCACGGGGTGTCTTCAGGTTGGCTCAAGGTGTTCAAGTGTTTATTGGGGTTGGTCAAGAGTGGTTGGCAGATGTGTCGAGGGTAACACAATTTGTTTATTTACTGGCCCTGCTAGTGCAAAAAATTTGCCAAGATGGTTCAATTCACCTTTTTTATATTGGCTTTTAGCCTTTAGCATCAGTCTATAGATGTTACTTTCCAAGCTACAGATAAACTCCTATCTATCTTTATATTGAAAATATAAATTTGCAGTAATATGTATAACCCAAATCTGTTGCTAGAATTTGTTATATTATCTTATAAATCAGTCTGTTATATTTAATAGTAAGCGACACTCTGATAGGATCCGAGAATGCACAAAGATAGAAGCTGAGATTAATTTGATTAAACAGAAACAAAATGAGCACAAGATAAGCTCTTGGTCCCCAGGACAGTGTCCTTCCCAAGCAGAAAGCTTACACACTTACAGAAAATTCAGAATGCCCCTCCCATTCCTCACCCTACCTTTTTCACAACCATCACCCCCACTAACTACATTCCTAAAATACCCATTAGCTAACTGCCTTTCTCTTCTTTCTCACATATACTCTCCAAGCTTGTCTTTGGGCCTTGTCTACCCTTTTCAGTGCTAACATTGCCTTCCTCTTGAGGATCAGCCTTGTCCTCAAGGCTAAGATTTGGAAACTGCTCAGCTATGGTGGAGAGATCCTTCCAAGTAATCTCTACTTTGGATTGGTTTGACCATTTGATGAGAACTTGTGAATGGTCTTGTCCCTTCTTGCTGATCACTCTCTTGGCTAAGACCTCTTCACGGAGACATGCTGGTTGCTCCTCCATAAATGCCTCTGGCAGCTGGGAGATAGCTGCTGCCTTCCCTATGGCTCTTTTTAATTGTGACACATGGAACACGGGATGCACTCTTGAGTTTTCTGGTAACTATAGCTTGTAGGACACTGCTCCTACCCAAGACAGTCCCATAGAAGCGTGCTGTCAACTTGGGACTGATCCTTTTGGCCATTGTTTGCTTTACATGTGACCTAAGTTTGAGATACACCCACTCCCCTACACTGAAAGTAAGGTCCCTACGATGCCTATTAGCAAATTTGGACATGCGGTTCTAAGCTCTCAACAAGTTATATTTGAGTTGTTTCAAGGCTTTATCCCTGTCTTGTAAGTCTTGAGTCATAGCTTTTACCAATGTTTCTCCAGGTAAGTATTGGATTAAGGTGGGAGATGGTCTGCCATATACTGGCTCAAAGGGTGTGTATTTGATTGCCCCATGATAATCGGTGTTATACCAAAACTCAGCCTAACGAACCCACAAAGACCAATTTTTCTGCTGCTTCACCACAAAACATCGAAGATAAGTCTCAATGCACTTGTTGACAACCTTAGTTTGCCCATTTGATTTGGGGTGATAGGCTGAACTCATTTGCAATGATGTCCCTTGTAACATAAACAACTCTGACCAAAATTGACTAACAAAAGTCGGGTCTTTGTCATTGACTATCGATCTAGGGACTCCATGAAGTCTCACTACTTCTCTAGTGAAGATTTCAGCAATGGATCTTGCCGTATAAGGGTGTTTAATCAAGAGGAAGTGTGCATATTTAGTTAGCCTATCCACCACCACCAAGAGTGTATCATATCCCATATAACACGGCAACCTGGATATAAAATCCATGCTGATGTCCTCCCTTACAGCAGAGGGGACTAGCAATGGCTGAAGCAGTCCCACGTGCTTGGTTGCCTTTACCTTGTATCTTTGGCAAATGTCACATTCAGCCACAAACCTAGTGATGCAGCCTTTCATTCCTTCCCAGTATAAGCTGCTGACTAGCCTTTTATAAGTTCTAAACACCCCTAAATGGCCTCCCATTTTTGTGCATTGGAACTCTTTAAGTAGTTGTGTTATCCATTCTGATTTCGTTGAAATGACTAGCTTCCTTTTGTAAAAGAGTTTGCCTTGCTCCAGCGTCTAAGGGAAATGAGAATCTGGCTTCTCTTGAAGGCTTGCCATGATTTTGGACAGTTTCGGGTGAGCTTTCACCTCCTCCCAAACCTTTTCTGCAACTCACCACAAGGGCCTTGATATGACAGCCAGCTCTAGTTCCTCCTTCCTCTACGAAGTGCATCCGCCACCTTGTTTTGGGTTCCATTCTTATAGATGATGTCAAAGTCAATTCTGTTGATCTAGGGTTGTGACCTGTTGCTCTAGGAGGTGTTTTAAGCTCTGTTGGTCGATGAACACTGTGAATTTCCTCCCAAGCAGATAAGGCCTCCAATGCTGAATGGCTATGCTAAGGCCATGAACTCCTTCTCATATGTGGACTTGGCTAGGGTGCTATCCAATAGTGCCTTGTTGAAATATGCAATAAGTCTGTCTTCCTGTTTCAATACAGCCCCTAGGCCTTTACCTGAGGCATTACACTCTATCATGAAGGGCAAGGAGAAGTTGGGCATGGCTAGGACTGGTGCTTTAGTGATGCAATCCTTGAGGGCACTAAAGGACTGTTGAGCTTCCACATTCCACCCAAAACCTCCCTTTTTTAGCAACTTAGTAAGGGTTTGGCAATCTTGCCATAATCCTTTATAAACTTTTGATAGTAGTTCGTGAGACCCAAGAATCTGTGCAACTCCTTGATGGTTTTTGGGGCTGGCCACTCTAGAATTGCCTTGACCTTAGTCTAGTCCAAGGCTACTCCATCAGCTGAGATTACATGTCCCAAATATTTTGCTGAACATTTTTCAAAACTACATTTCTTGAAGTTGGCAAAGAGGGAGTGTTCCCTTAAGGTCTGCAAAATTGTCTCCAAGTGTCCCAGGTGATCTTTCCATGTGTGGCTGTATACCAAGATGTCGTCAAAGAACACCAACACGAATTTCCTCAGATAAGGCCTAAAGATTGAATTCATGGCAGATTGGAAGGTTGCTGGTGCATTCATAAGGCCGAATGGCATGACTAGAAACTCATAGTGCCCCTAGTGGGTTCTAAAAGTAATCTTGGGAATGTCCTCCTCCTTGACCCTTATCTAATGGTATCCCAACTTAAAATCAATTTTAGAAAAAAATCTAGAACTATTGAGTTCATCCAACAACTCTTTAATCACTAGTATAGGGAATTTGTTTGGGATGGTAGCCCTGTTAAGGGCCCTGTAGTCCACACAGAATTTTCAACTGCCATTCTTCTTCTTCACAAGTATGACTGGACTAGAGAACGGGCTGTGGCTGGGTATGATCACTCCTACAAACAGCATTTCCTCCACCAGTCTATCCATTTCTTTTTTTTGATCATGGGCGTCCCTATAAGGTCTCACATTGACAGGATTGGTTTGCTCTTTAAGGGCAATAGCGTGCTCTTGTTCTCTGTTAGGTGGTAGTCCCTTTGGTTGTTCAAAGACCCTGATAAATTTTTGCAGCACCTTTGTTAATTGCTCTCTCGATCTCTCCTACATCCTCCCCCACCTTACTCCAGTCCAGCCTTATCTCTGCCTTGTCCCCTCCCTCGTGGGCTATGTCCAGCACAAACAACACCCCATAGAACTCCACTTCGATAGTCTTTATTAAGGCCCTTTAGGACATCTGAGTTCATGTAAGGCTGTGGTCACCTCTGATCATCATCTAGCACCCATGATACCTAAAGGCCATCGTTAATTTCTTCTAGTTCACCTTGATGTCACCCAACGTCCTCAGCCACTATACCCCCAAAACAACATCTACTCCCCCTAGCGGAAACAAGTAGAAGTTACTAGTCGTAAAGGTCTCACCTAAGGAAAATGTTAGCCCCTTGCACACCCCTGACGTTGCCTGCTTGTGCCCATCACCTAGCTTGACCAAGAAGGTCTCGGTGGGGTTGACCTTCAGCCCAAGTCGTCTTGCTATCTAGGTTGATACGAAGTTATGGCTAACGCCACTGTCGATCATCACCAACACAAGAACCTTGTTCAAGCTGCTCTTGAGCTTCAGGGTATGAGGGTGCGAGATACTGCCAACTGATAAGAATGGAAGCTCTAGTTGGTTGCACTCGAGCTCTTCTCTGCCATCCTCGACTTCCAACTCCATCATCACAAACTCACCATCCAATTCGGGTTCTTCTTCCTCCCCCAATATCAGGACTCGAAACTGTTTGTCCGGGCACTTGTGGAAGGGCCCAAACGTTTGCCCACACTGGAAACACTTTCTTTCCTCCTACCGTCGCACGTACTTGTGATAAGGAAGCTGCCACACTACTCGATTTTTCCCTTATTGGTTCTGGCCGTGGCTAACCGTGGAACTCGTTGAGCAAGCAGGCCCGAAACTTGCTCCTTTCTCCGCAAGGCTTGCTGTAGGAGGACTTTGGGCGACTAACTTGAGTGATTCACTTGGGCCGGCGCTCTTCTCTTCTCCTTTGGGCCTGTAACGTAGCCCCTCATCTTGGGCCATATGATGCAACTCGGCCCACTATTGCTTGCGGTTGGTTTGGTCAAAGGTGGTATGTGCCGCCTCTCGGGAACAATCATGTTCCACCATTCTTGCCCCCTCCAAAGCTCTCGACAATCTCCTCTTCTATGTCGCATTCGAGTTCCATGGCTTTACTCACTGTTGACATATCATGGATTCGTACTCTCTTCGGTAACTCGCCACATAGACAACCCAAAAAGTACCCTAAGGCTTCCGGCATCCCCACAATTTGGGCCACTACTTGCTCAAAGAGTTGAACGTACTCTTCTACACTCCCTATCTGTTTGATTGACGCCAACTGCTCATAGGGATTCCCAGCCTTTCTTCCACAGTACCTCTTGATCATTTCAGAGGTGAGCATCTCCCAATTTAGGTCAGCTACCTTGTTTTGTAGGTAGCAGAACCAATGCACCGTCCCACCCTCCATGCAAACGAAGGCTAAATGGACCTTTTGTTCTGGCTTGGTACTGTGTATCTGAAAATAGGTCTCCGCTCTTGTAATCCATGCTACCGGGTCGCTGCGATCAAAATACGGCAGTTTCACTCGCTTGGCCAACCAATGTAGCTCCTCCACCTCTGTTTGCTCTTTGTCCCCAATCGACTCTTTATCTCCTGTAGGTTTCTTTTCTTGCTTTGGGGTGTCTAAATGTCCTTGTGGTCCCCTGTCCGTCTGATCTTTTTGGCTGCTCTCTAAAGCTAGGGAATTAGGCCCATCCTTTTGGGTAAGCTTTAATAGCAGAGCTCGCATCTACTCTAACCCCCTCTAACTTCCTTCGAACCTCCTCCATCTGTTCTATCATGCTTTGCACATTCCTCTCCAGTGCCTCCATTCTCAAATCCATTTCACTTCCAGAGTATTCAGTTCTGCTCCTAGTCTTTGGCATCTGGCAAGTCAAACCAAATGATAGGATCCGAGAATGTACAAAGATAGAAGCTGAGATTAATTTGATAAAACAGAAACAAAATGAGCACAAGATAAGTTCTTGACCCCCAGGACAATGTCCTTGCATAGAGGAATATCCTCTGGCCCAAGCAAAAAGCTTACACACTAACAGAAAATTCAGAATGCTCCTCTTATTCCGCACCCTACCTTTTTTACAACTGTCACCCCCACTAACTACATTCCTAAAATACCCCTTAACTAACTACCTTTCTCATCTTTCTCACGTGTACTCTCCAAGCTTGTCTTTCAATTGGGCCTTGTCTACCCATTTCAATGCTAACAAACTCTTGCTTCCCATGTATTAGAGGAATTATCACACCTGTCGACACAAGTATTGGAGAAAAGTGTTTCATTGAAGTAAGTACCATACAAAAGATATATGTTGGCTAAAAAATTATTATCTTGTATTAGTAAGGTCTGAGATATCTTGCTAGTGTTTGCGTTGTCTTCACTTTACCATTTTCTTTTTGCCAATTCTGCATCTCCTGTTACTTTCTTTTGCACAGTAGTCAATATATCTAAATTTATTTCATGTTAATTTTTCTATTCTGGAAATTGGACAGATTATTAACTGTCATGCATCTTTTGTAGTCAACAAATTCATCTGCTGGGTTACCAACTGAAATGCAGCTTGGTTTACTTTCCCCGTTTTATTTGAGAAGATTGTTTGAACAAATGGGGGCTACCTACATCAAATTAGGTCAGGTATGAAATAAATTCCCCCTCCTCCTCGGATATCCCCACCTGTGGTAAATGTCTATTTGACAAGTCAAAATTGATGATGCATTCTTTTTACAGTCTATAATGATGTAATAGTAATATTTAATACTTATTAGTAAGTAAAGAATAATGCAGATAAACTTTTATAACCACTGGATATGATCATTTCATCAATTAAAAAGGTCTGTCCTACTTTGATTATAAGTATACTGTTCTCAGCTGTACTGAAGGTAATGTTTGGTTTTCAATTGGTAGTTCGTAGCATCAGCACCCACACTATTTCCACCCGAGTATGTACAGGAATTCCAGAATTGTTTTGACAAAGCTCCTCCAGTTCCTTTTGAGGAAATTCAATCTATACTGCGTGAAGAGTTGGGAAAGCCAATTGATAGTGTTTATGAATATGTTGACCCAACACCCATTGCTTCTGCCTCTATAGCACAGGTATAGTGTGTACATCTGTCTTTCTCAATCGAGAAATTTTTGTTTAGATTATTTCATTGGCTGCTAATAGAGTCATGGTATTACATCTAGGTTCATGCTGCAAGGCTAAAAGGCTCACAGGAGGATGTGGTTATAAAGGTCTTAAAGCCAGGGATAGAGGACATATTAGTGGCAGATCTTAATTTTGTTTATGTTGTTGCTCGGATATTGGAGTTCTTGAATCCTGAAATAAGTCGGACATCTCTGGTATGAAAATATGGGAGTTTCCCTTGATTTGTTGCTAACATTTGATACATGAATATTGTTGATACAATTTGAACATAATTCTACGTTTAAGGCATTCCATAAATCAAAACTGAAGTAAAACTCTTGACTATGTTGCCTGTTTGTTTTGTTTTTTCACTTTAAGTAAAAGGAATCTTAGAATTTCTGCTCTTTGCCTTCGTTTAATTTTTCTTAGTTTTTTCATCATTGTAAATTCTAGGCTAGAGCTCCCTTGTAATGTGAGCATCCTTTCAGTAGGTTGGTATTGTCAAAGACATAAAGGAGTCTATGCTTGAAGAAGTTGACTTTTACAAGGAGGCCGCCAACATTGAAGCTTTCAGGAGATACTTAGAAGCCATGGGACTCACAGGGCAGGCAACTGCTCCAAGAGTGTATCAATATTGCAGTACTCAACGTGTTTTAACTATGCAGAGACTGTATGGAGTTCCTCTTACTGACCTGGACTCCATAAGTTCGCTTGTTTCTGATCCAGAAACCAGCCTTATAACTGCTCTTAATGTGTGGTATACTTTAAAATTCAATGTGGTTTAGAACTAATGTTCTTGCACCTTTCCCTTTTATTTGTCTCAAACTATCATAGTTGTCTCTCATGATACAAAAATGTTTTTCATGGTATAAAATGTTTCTGCAGGTTTGGAAGTTTGCTTGCATGTGAGACCTTTCATGCAGATGTACATGCAGGCAATCTGTGGCTTCTACGCGATGGCCGTATTGGGTTTCTTGACTTTGGTATACATTATGGTCCACATTTCACTGTTGCTATCTTTTTTTTTTTTGGGAGAGTGCACTTGTCATTCTCAACTTTATACATGCATCAATGCGATCCAGAAGTGTTACTCCATGTTTTGATCATGCAAGAGATACCGGTCAGTAAATCAGCAAACTAAAACTTACCAAAAAGAAATCAGTGAACAATAATATTTTACAATATTTTATCATGTAGAAAACAAAATGATTATTATATATCACGTGCAAACAATTACAGATAAAAGCACACGTACTTTTTTGTCATCTCATATAATCCAAGTGTTTTCTTACTTACCCAGCCTATGTTAACAGTTAAAAACACCAATGAATGCATTTTTCAGTACTTTATGTTTTTAAGGAGTCACTTTTGAGCAAACCTTTGACTTACCACTTCCACTTGAGTTGACTAAATTTATTTATGATACTGTTATTGCTGGATGACAAGTTACAAGTTGTTACCATTCCTTTAATTTTTATCTACTGTTACCATGTTTTTGCTTTTCAAAATGGCTGCAATTTTTTCCAGCATTCTATAATATGGTTTTGTGTGTAATAAACTTTCAACTTACAGGAATTGTTGGGCGTATATCCCCCAAGACGTGGGCTGCTATGGAAGTATTCCTGGGATCAATTGCCACTGAAGACTATGACTCAATGGCATCTGCCTTGATTGAAATGGGTGCTACCAATAAGGATATTAATGCTAAGTCATTTGCCAGAGATTTGGAAAAAGTGTTCTCGTCAATTAAGGCAAGTGTTTTAAGTCACTTACACTGGTGGTTGATGTTTGTGTACATGGGCTGGTGTGTGTCTGCAACTACCCGGCTATCCTGTTATCCTGGAGAAGATTATCAGTTTTTTTCACAAAGTACAAGGGAAACAACCTACCAGATTATGATTGTGGCTAGAGAATACCCGTGTATTAATAGTTCCATAAAATTAAGATGTGTCTGTCTGCACGTACACCATATTATGTTCGCTTTAGTAAATACTATCTCTCATTTACTGGGGCTTTTATATTCATTCCTCCTTATGTATTAGGGCAAAGTTAGGTTAATACAAAGGCGCTGTATTACATTAGTTTTTTTTGTTAGTAGACAAAGAATGCCAGCATTGTGGAGGTGTGTTTTCACCAATGAGTCACTGATTATCAAAACCATGCATATAATTTAGCTTGAACCTGCTCAAGTTTGTTATTGCTTACATTTTGTATCTAAGCCCACTTTATGCAAGTGCAGGAGTTGGACACTGAAATAGTTGTGGCAACTAGAAGTGGGACAACTACAAATGCAACCACTGTTTCTGCTAATATAGTGGTTGATGAGAGACAGATGAATGCACTCTTTCTTGATGTGGTAAGCTTCTAAAGTATGAACCTATTTGGATATGTAAGACAGCCAGTGTAGATAGTTCGAAAGGCTGTGACTGTTTCAATTTGAATTAATAAACATGAGAATATTTGCTACTTACTAATACTTTTAATAGCATATTATGATTCATGCAGCCCTGCTGCTTTGGTTGATTTCTTGCAAAATTAAATTGCCATCAGTTTATCTATCTGTGGGTTTGCATGTCCACAACATCATAGTACTTTCATAAGATATGTGACTGGATGAGAGGGGATTTTACTACAAAAAAGAATATTGCAACATCATTTTGGATAAACATGAGAAATTGTGATATTAATAAAGGCTAAGGAACATTACTACATGCCTTGGTTGAAATTAAAGTTTTGCGTGGACATGAGCCTTATCTTTGTAATCTCCATTTATACATTGTACCTAATTAAATGGGCAATATCTTGATAGATAACAATTTGCTTAGGTGAATCACTAATACCGTATTGTTTATGTATTTCATCTGCTCCACAGGTTCAGGTTAGTGAATCATATGGATTGAAGTTTCCTCGAGAATTTGCACTGCTCCTGAAGCAGCTCTTGTATTTTGACCGGTATACACGGTTATTAGCTCCCAATATGAACATGCTTCAGGATAAGAGGATTTCCATTGGCTCCAGTCGAAGAAGCAAGTACAGGGACAGTTTCTATTGAGTCATTCAAAATATAGATGCGCCCACTTTTAGGTCAAAAGGGTTCAAATGTATTACTATTATTACACTTGTATATAAGCATGTAATTCGTAGATGGGAAAGTAATTCACTGTAAAAGTTGTGTAACCCTCATTATTCATACAACTATATAATATATAAAATTTACTGATCTCTCATGAACAGTTCTATGGAAAGTTGCAATTACCAAGCCATCCTTGTAATGCTTTTCTTCTATAGTTTATCAATGATTTAAAATTCTACTGCGGGCTTAGGTTTTGTTATTATAAATGGGTAAATTATAGTCTTAACTTCCTGGACTGAAGAGTTTTGAACCGTTTCTTAGAGTCCTACTCTCTGTAGGAGCTACTTTGATTGCTAATATTTGTTCATGACATTATTACATAACCCTTGATTTTTATATAGTTGTTAAAGTGAATAAGCAAATATATATATAATGATGATAGTGTACTTTGAAAAAAAAAATTAATGCATATAATATCGTCAAAATTATATTCTTTACACCAATTATCTATATTCCAACTATGATACAGTAGAAGTTACTAACGGAGCTAATCTGCTTGATATACATCCCAAAGCAACAAGCCACTCATGTCACTCCGGTTCAAATACCAAATGGTTGAAAGGGGAACTAAATAAAACCAAAAAAAAAAAAAAAACACATCAGATCATCCATTAAATGGATTAATCACCGTTGTGATCTCATGCTTCACATTTGGCCCACCACCTGAGACATTGTAGTTCCTGAGAGTTATAGCACTTAAACCTCAGGTCTTATCATCTTTCTCTATTGAGTGTGAGCCCGTAACCTTCACTATCAGATGGACGAGGCCCTCTTATTACTTGACTTAGTGAGGAATAACCCATCAATTGATGAAGTGGGGAGCTTCTTGGTGGTAAATTTTCCTTCATTTCTGGTGATTTGGAGGAAACCCCAGCAGAGTCATATCCTTCCCCCGGTGCCTTACTCGAGCTAAAATATCTTGAAGCAATCTTCTCTTTCTCTGTTGAAGGCTCAAAGGCACCATGAGAGACATTTGGTTCATGTTCACTACCATGCAAAGGATGAGGTAGTGTCAGGGACACAGGGTCTCCTTCTGAGGAGCAGCTTTTCCAGGCAGAAAGTCCATAATCATCAGAATATGTAATGGGTTCTGCATGTGAAAACTGGTAATGGCTGACATGAGATGCTGAGGGCAAATTTCTCCCATTTATCACCTCTCTTTGGTCACTTGATGTAATGCCTGTAGTATTTGGTGCATAAGAAACTATATGACTTCTGTTCTGCAGGGAATACTGTAGTACCTCTGAACATGCACCACATTTTAGTTGATTACAGACCCTTTTGAAAAGTAGAAAATCTGCAGGAAGCTGCAGCAGCTTTAAGCAATTGGGGCAAGTGACAAAAGGGGCTCCACCTGCAACTGGCCTGAAATGTCGCTTAGCCAAATTCTGTTTCTCCCGAAATAACTTCTTCAACTCATGAGCCCTATGCCTCAGATCTTCAGACTCTGTTTCACGGCCATATAATGGGAGTTTAGAGTCCATGAACCGTATTGGACTGTAAGGATAGGAGTGGTGAGAAAAGCAACGACTGTGACCCGGATGGAACCTACATAACCCTTCGCGCTGGTACAGTACATGTGCAGGCAATTCTGTTGAGAATTGCCTCTCCTGGGGATAGCAATGGAAACAAGAATGATCAACATGGTGTGTGCTGCTAGTTGCCTCGGCTGAAAAGGGTATCCGTGAAAATTTATGCCTTTGGTGGGGCCAGTTGATTCCATGACTACATCTTCCATTATACCTAGAATAATCCACATCATGATGAAATCTTCCGTCATGAAAGTCATGGCTATTGTATGCAGAAATATGCTTTTCCTTATAAGAGGCGCTTGTGGACAGTCTTCTATTTGTTTCTCCATTCAGATGGTTGGTTCTGTTCAGTTGATCCTGCAATTTATAAATCATTGTCAGCATTTTCATCTTCTCCTGGTCGGGGTCCTCAAAGGAGTCAGGTGAAACAAAGCTTGAGCTGCAGTAGAGCTCATCATGCATGTGATTTGATGGGCTGCCACTTTCATAGCCAGGTTGAGAAACACTTGGACGAAAAGCCATTCTTGATGGATACACTTCTGTCTCTGTTCTCATCCAATGTCGAATTGAGCGACCATGTCTTGTTGTCTCTGGCACTTTCATTTGTTTCCCTTTGCTGTCTTTCATGACATGATGCTTTCCATTCGGCAAATCTGATGAAAAATTCATCGAGTGTTGTTGTGATTTATTATCTTGATATGTCATACTATTAACAAGGCCTTTTCCCTTTCTGGGCCTTCCCTCAGAAACAACATTAGCCCCACCGTAAGTGTTCTCAGAAGAATTTGAATGGTTAGGGAACCACTCGTCTCTTCCATCATAAGAAGAGATGCTGCCATCATAAGCATGATAGCTTCTAGTTGTGGCGGATTTAGACAATTCTCCAAGAGTACCGCTAAACTCCGAACTCTCATTAATTGCTTCTGTGGTATTAAATGTATTCACAGACCTTTCACGGTCAAAGCTGCGGTGAACACTTTTCTGAGCTTGCTTCAGTTGCTCATTAGAAGATATAGGATTACGAGATGTACTGCCTTCTTCAGGTTGAGGAGTGACATGAGCTATGCTTCCCTTCTGAGATACAAAGTTATCTGTACTCGAGCTTCTGGCAGTAGCTTTACTTCCAGTGATGTACAATTTGGATCTTGCAGCTGCTGGAGTTGATTTGTCAATATTGACATCTTCTCTATCAGAAGCACAAATTGACTCCTCTTTTGCTCCCTCTAGTAAAAAGTTTCCATCACTTAACTCTTCTGCTCCTGCTAATTGCAAGTTTGTATCATTTGTTTCTTCTACTGGATTCTCTGCAGCCATCGCTGACGAAGCTTCAATCTCACAGTGAGTCAGCTCAGTGGTAGTTCCTTTGTTGGATACACTACGCTGCTCGTCTCTGATATCTGACGATTTATTTGTATCCATCTCATTTTCCATATCTTCATCTGATAAATTTGAAGGTTGAAGCTGAACTCCATTGCATCGCCAATTTGCATTTTCATTAATTGCACAAATTTCATCGGAAGAACATTCTTCTGAGGAAGGACTAATTCGTTGTTCCCTCAGAACATTCTCCTGAGGAAGAACTAGCTGCTCTCCACAAAATGCCTCATTTTCAGTTTGATGACTTCCACCATCTTCATCCAAAGAACATTCTCCCGAGGAAGAACTAGTAGCTTTTGCCCTCGGAACAATTTCCTGAGGGAGAACTGGCTGCTCTCCATTGCAATTTCTATTTTTATTTTGATCTTTTCCACCATCTTCATCCAAAGAACATTCTCCCGAGGAAGAACTAGTTGCTTTTGGCCTCAGAACAATTTCCCGAGGAAGAACTGGCTGCTCTCCATTGCAATTTCCATTTTCATTTTGATCTTCTTCACCCTTTTCATCCAAAGAACATACTCCAGAGGAAGAACTAGTTGCTTTTGCCTTCAGAACAATCTCCTGGGGAGGAGTCAGATGCTCTCCATTTCTGAATTCTTTATTATCCGAGTCATGTTTTGATGCGTCTCCAAGAGCTGCATCAGTTTCATGTGTGCTGGATTTTGAGTTCACAGAATCACTTATTCGTTTCTTAGCTGTAATGAGAGTAATGAAATTGATTTAGTTTTGATTTCACAATCAAAAGAGGTATATAAAATCAGTCTCTTGAATAGAAAAAGTTGCAGATTCATAAAAATTAACACATGCATAAGAGGTCCATCAATAGAGAAGAACAGCAGTAATTAGCTCAGATCATAATTTATTCTTTATATAAATCAATGACGATAAGTTATAGCATAGAAACTAATCTGAATTGAATAAGTTTGCAAGGAAGTAAGACATTGAAGGCCATAAACCAAAGCGCATAATTTTAGTTTCTGAAAAGTGCACCCAAGAAGAAATTTAAGGCTGAATTTATCTTATGCTTCATGTTTCTTATTAGAATGAAATTTGGTTGGTGTAATCAGATGGATCCTGTTATTCCCACTAACAAAATTTTACTAAACTCTCATTTTAAAGATTTAAACTATCAAATTGACTAAGTCACTATATTGTAGGACCCAACTCATCCAAGATTACACATTAATTTTGTCGGTTGTTGGTAAATTCCATTGAGTGAGACTTTACTTTCCCTAATCAGATACAACTAATAAATCTCAGATTCATCACCTTGAAGAGTCGTGCCACATCCACCACACTTGTATACATCCAAATGTGGGTACTCTGTAAGAAGCTGCATGCATTTAGGACATCTAACCAATCGTACTTTAGCAGCCAATTCACCAGACATCTTGCTCCAAGTATCTAATAAATTCAAACCAAAGATTGGTTTTCAGCAACCAAATTTGCACCGAAGCAGATGTCAAATGTTACATATCTACAAACAATATTCTGGCTGGAAGAAAACAAAACTTCCACTTTCTGCAGCAGATAAAATCACTGTTTAGCTTGGATTCTCATATGCAAATCCTTAGTTAATTATGAAAAAAAAAAAAAAAAGAGATGTTTCATATTCCAGTTAATGAATTTATACCAAGCAATTGCAACATGCTGATGAGAACATGGCATGAGTATATGCAAGAATAAAAGATTGCCCTTTATATTTTGTAAGCTATCACATCCTTCAATTTCTAGAAATGGAAAACAATGAAGAACGTGCTTTATGGCTCAATACATTATTCTCAAAGTTTATCCAGTACATGCCCTCACATAGTGGTTCCTTACTCCATAGATAAGAAAGCAAAAGACCTCCAACTGAAGCATTCAGGAAGCCATTTATTAGTAAAGATGTCATTTTTTCCATTTTTACTATTTAATCTTAATAAATCAAAGGCAAGCAGTTATGTAATAAGACAAATTGACAAGAAAGACGACAAATAAATGTTCAATATAAGACATTAGCGTGTTAGTTTCACAGACACACAAACAATCAAGTTTTACAGGTGTTCTATCCTTAAAATAGGTTGACAGTAAACAGCCAGCCGCTGTGATGTACTCATTTCAACACTTAAATGAACCAAAGTATAAACTGAGTTCATTGTTGAATTTATGGCAGAACCATTCCTAAATGGGACAAATAAAGACAAATACAACCAATCACAAAAAATAATAATAAATATCATACAAACACAGACAAAACTGGATGTTGGTATGTGGAGATTCGTATCAATTTGATAGAACCACCACTGAGGAAATTAGACCCATTTCTGAAAATCTTCCAAATTTTTAGGAAGAAAGTTCATTTTTTGAAAAAATTTAAAAAAAAAAATAGCAAAAAGAAGTTTGACATTAAAGATGAAGAGGAACCCATTCAAATGTAGATGAGAAACAATTAAAGGTCTTATAATTATAACCACCTTACTTTTCTGGTTAGATCGGATAGATACTTCAGCTCCTTGCAACTAACAAAATCGCAGTTGTTTAACACCACGAGAAGAAAGAGCAGACACTTGGGAATGAAGAGCAAGAAAGGGAGAGGAGGGAGGGTTACGATTGGAAGAAAACACAGAAATGTAGCTGAAGAAATATATATACGCAAACAGAAATGCAAATTTTTAGAAATTACAGAAAATATGAAATGAAAGATCAAAGGGTCAACAGGATGGTGCTTATTCTGCAGAATGAGATGTTAAACGTGGGGACTAAACGAACCTGTTAGGAAATTTGGGGTCGGACAAAATGAAAGGAGAAATCCTTTCTTTGCCGCCAAGCTTACGACCAAACAATGAGAGAGAGAGAGAGAGAGAGAGAGAGAGAGAGAGAGAGATGGGTAGCTTATGGCTATAGAGTATAGTTGAGTGCCTCTTCTTCTTCTCCTTCTCTAGAATATAATTAGAGAGATCATAGTCTTCCTTTCCGTGTTTAGAAGGGCTTTTTAGTCAAGTCTGACCTAAACCCAGGAATGAAAAAGAGACCTTCTCTTCCTTCTCTGAAGTAAACCTCCTCAATCAGCTCGCCTTTCGCTTTGAATTTTTGCCTCTGCTTCACCCCACCACTGTATTTATTCCACCTCTCTGTTTTTCTCTTTTTCTCTCTCTTCCCCTCCCTGTTTTTCCACCGTGGAAGCGACAGGGCGTTAAAAGTCGGCGCCGGTGCCATTTAAAGCGCATACCAGTTATGAGGTGTCATCAGGTCGCCCCCACCATGTTGACTTTTTTCGGTTCGGTGAAACTGTCAAAAATCTTGAAATCTTATCTTACCCTCCATAGAAGATCCTCCAATTATAAAAAAAAATCTTTTTTAATTTTCTTTTTTATTTTTTATTTCTTAAATAAATCTTTTTATATTTTTAAAACACATTATCTTTGTTATTTTATAAATATATTATACATAAATTAAAATTATCAAAATATTTTTAATTAAATAATAAATTCTCACAACTTATCAAAAATATTTAAATAATGATAAAATTATTTTCTTTCTCTTCTATAAAAATGACTGTATGTAAATTTTTTATGATCTATAAATTTTTTAAAAATACAGAACAAACATAAAAACATTTTTTGAACGTTTTATATAAAATATAATACTATAAATGTTTTAATTTTTTTATGTAAAAAAATTTATATGGGATCTTTTTTATAAGAAAGTTAAATATAAATTTAAGAGAAAAACTTTATAACTCTATTAAAGATATTTTTAATAATTTAAAATAAATTAAATTTATATAGTATATTTAAAAATATAACAGAAATTAATAATATTTTTAAAATAAAAATATATAAAAATGTAAAATAAAACAGTTAAAGTAATTTATGTAAAGAATGGTGACAAACAGAAAAAAGCTGACATAATCATTTTTCACTTTTTAGTTTTAGAATTTTGGCTGATGTCAGGCAATTTTTCGTGTTTCTCGTTATTGGAAGATCCCGGTTTTCTATCAAAATCAGTGCCTCCTGTTTACAGAAATGTTTTATCTATAATTTTTAAATTTATAATTTAATTATGTTTATAATATAAATTTTGAGAGTAAAAAAATAAAATAAATAAATAAATTATGAATAAAAATTACCAATGTGACATTTCTGTTCCTGCTACCAATGCCAGACAACCTAGACTCTGGGAACACGACAGATTTTATAACGCAGCGCAGCAAAGTGACATAAAATTAATTAAAAAAAGAAATAGCAGAATTGAAAATAAGATGCATAAATAAATAAAGAGGAAAAAAAGAAACCGCCAAGCAATTTTTGAGTTAAAGGACCTGGCCAACCTACGGAATGGCGGAAGAAGAGGAGGGCGTCTCTTTGACTGGGTCAATGCCCAGCTGCCATTTCACACGTGGCATGCCATCATCCAGTTACCAGTTGTTGTATCTTGACATGGACATTTTCCAAGCATTATCTTTTCTCCTAGTTCACCAAAAAAAGTTGTGTAAACGCAATTACTATATAAAAACGTTACATTCATTCGCCTGCACAACTTTCAGCTCAATTCAAAGAAAATTAGGTAAAAAAAAAATTAAATTTGTGAGAGAAAAAGAAAGTCAAAAATGTGAAAAAATATGAAGGTACGCAGGATGAATCTAACAATGCTCTTTCTATAAGTTTTGAGTTTTTTGTTTTTTTCCAATATTTCTCTTTTGTTAATTTTCTTCTGTTCGCACATTGATTCCAACTGAGTGTCAATATTTTGAAAAAATTTAATTTTATAACCTCATTACATTATGTGTCAATAGATAATGTAACAGGATTTAATTCTATTATTTTCATAAATTAAATTTTATTATTAATATTTTTAATATAATGAATTGATCTTTAATCACATAGATGTCTTAACCTAAATTTAGAATTAATTGAAAATTTTTAGTTTTTTAAGGATTCAATTGATTAAATATATTCACAATGACCCGATTAAAAGTTTATGTAAATTTTAAAAATTTAATGAATATTTTAGCTTATGAAATAATTTACATAATTAAATTTATTATGTTTTATGAATTGAATTGAGAAGTTGAAAAATGTAACAGTTCACAACTACTTTGTCACAATTTAATAGCCTCACTTACATGGAACTACCTCCATTCAATAAGATTTACTAACATTTTACAAAATAAATATTAATGTTAAATTTATACACTTTATAATTTAAATTTTTGAGCAAAATTTTTTAAAATTAAATTTATAAAAGTAGAGAAACTAAATTATAAAAAGGAAAATGAAAAAACAGATACTCAGAAAAGGA
Source organism: Dicorynia guianensis (assembly GCA_037013595.1). Classification (NCBI taxonomy): domain Eukaryota; kingdom Viridiplantae; phylum Streptophyta; class Magnoliopsida; order Fabales; family Fabaceae; genus Dicorynia; species Dicorynia guianensis. The sequence continues at coordinate 11,517,630 of JASUAB010000002.1, read as the reverse complement.
CCACATCTTGTCCTGCTTCATTATTCAAACGTTACAACAGTTGTCTTTCAGCTTTTATCTTTATTTCTTTCATTTTATTTTTCTATTTTTTTTTTTTTTGTTTTTGAAAAATGGGGAGTAGTTCTCTTTTTATATATCATAAGATCCAGTTAACGTTTATTACTGAATTGTACATTTACTTTTATTTTCATTAAAAACATGTCTTTATGATTAGTTTTACTATTTATATATAATTTTTTTAAATAATTATTCTTATTTTTTACTTTATTAAATAATTTATCAAATAAAATTCAAATAAATAATTATAAAAGTATCGAGCATTTAAAATATTACATTTCAAAATAATTTAAAATGAATATAGAACTAATTGTCTAAATAACTTATAGTACTTACTGTTTGTGTGCACACATGAACAACTTATTTTAAAATGTAAGATATTTGACAATTTTGTCTATAAACTTAGAAACTTTAAGGGTGAATTTAATGATGGGTAAGTAGGTAATTATTTAAAAATTAGAATATAAATTATTTTTTTGTTCCTAATAAAGATTTATTTTGAGACTTGAACCTTAAATATCATCACTTAAAAATTATTTGATACTAGTATTTTTTTTTCGTACATTATAAGCATCAAACCCAGAGATAAAAATGAGAATGGAGGAGGTTCGATCGTTAAGCTATTCTCAAAAGTACTCAATATATGTTTATTAGACTAGCATATTGTTAATTGAAACATTTTAAATATGGAGTATTGAAAAACAAGTTAATTATAAATAAAATGAAAACCCATTCAAACAGGGCCTAACTAAATAAGTGCACTTCTTAATAAATTATTCTAGTTTTAGAGAGATGGGGTAGAGGTGCTTGGCTCGGTCAATTTGCTGCATTGATCTTTCTTCGTACGAATCTCGTGCGTATCCATTCACTTTATGGCTTCAATTATTGCACTGTTTGGAAATCTTACCTTTTTTTCATTAATTAATAGCAGGAATTGGAACCCATAAATAGCTTCGAGTTAATTTTTCGGCGTCAAGACTTGGAAAATAATAATCCAGAATGCTACGGAAGTTTGACTTCCGCGGAGTTGACATTTGACCCAGACAAAGTCATGTGCTGTCTTCACCAAAAAACAAAAAAAACATGTGCTGTGATTGAGAAGAATGTCTTCCCCTTGAAGAAAACTTGCATAGAATTCAGAGCACACCCAAAAAAAAAAATGGTGATAAGCTCTCTACCATGTCAAAGGACTAAGTTGGGGTGAAAATGAGTTTGATCTGAGGTTTGATCAAGTTTGATTCAATCAGATAATTAGTTTAGCTCATGGTATGAAATGTTTTTTTTAAATGCTTCTAAAAAACTTACTACCAGCGTGAATGGATTTAATAACACATGCATGAGTTGTGAAAATTTAAATATGTTGAACTATAGCTTAATACAAGCTTAACTCATTTTTATCAATTTAATTCAATAAACTAAAAAACTTGCTTAATCAAGTATAACGTTTAAACCCCTAATAAATAGTCAAACTAATATAAAGAATTCGCTATATTCTTAATTAATTTAATATTTAACAATATAAGCCAATCAAAAGTGATAACCTAACCAACATGAATAAAAATTTAAAAGTAATCAATCAATCAATATCAATAAATAATTATAATTATTACTAAAACCTCCAAATTCAAATTATTAATTATATATTATAATTAACTTATATATATATATATATATATCGAGCCAACTCATGATACAAATGAATTGAACACTCACTAGCTCAATCATAGCTCATATTTTAATAAGTCAAAAATTTTAACTCATATATCATTCATTTAGTTTATAAACTTAGTTTAATGGACCAATTATCAAATCAAATCAGAGTTATTTATAAGTTAGCTCAACTCATTTCTACCCTAGCACCAAGTTCTAACTTTCATTCTTCATATTATCATTATACTAAAATAAGATGTCTGTAATGAGTAGAGATCTCATGTTTTTCAATCTTCTAACTATAATTTTGCCTTTCACTTCAATAGTCTTCAAAAATTTGGCGCACATGCTATTAGTCTTTCTAACAACCTAGAATGAGAGGAATTTGATAGATCATTATCCTTTACCAAATTGATAATCCTATAAATAGATAACACAAAATGTGAAGTGAGATATTTAGATTTGTTAAACTCGATATTTTAATTTATAAAATTTAATAAATATAATTATTTAAATTTTTTAAGCGAGCTTTTAAAAACATATAGAGAGATCCAAACCTTCATATAATTCCAAATTGTAAATGTATACCTGATTTAACGGATCACTCAAGTATAAAAAGCCAGGGACAATGGAGTTTGAATTTTCAAGCACGTCCCAGTTGACAACTACCATTAGGCAAACAAAATGAAAGTAAGTAATCCAATGACCTGAATGTTAGGGAATATATGTTCAAACCCAACAACATGAAATGGGGTTCATTGGGCTTTGTGGTTGACCCTCAATAGCATTTATTCCCGAGTGGTACTTTTCTCATCAAGAAAATCTTGTCCAGAAAGGGTTGCATTGCAGATCAATGAGGGAGTTGACACCTCATTCAGAACATCCTTTGGGTTGCTGGGATTGACCATTTCACCCATACAAAGTCAAGCATATTGATTAATTGTATGTCTTCTCTGTTGAGAAACTAAAGAGAACCACAACCACAAGTGAATTTGACTTGACTTGACCACAAGCTACAACCCACAAATTCAAATGACGAAAATGGCATATAATTGGCTTGTTTTGTAATGGAAGACCTCATCTTCCATCAGCATTTATTGTCAGCTGCTCCAAAAGAAAAAGTCACAGGGGAGCTGTGACTCATTCAAGGAATGGAAGGAGGGAGCAACCATATTATGTAGAAAGAAATGAATGGCAGATAAGAGTATCCATGTGTGTACAAAGCAACCGAATTGCATAAAAATTTGTGTTTAAGTGTTAGTGCAGAAATAATTAGTGCAAGTTTTCGCAGAGGAAGTTGTGCCGATAGCGTTACTAGTAGAGAAAACCTGCCAGACTAACTGGAGCTCAAACATTACATCTGGCGAAGCAAGGACCAGGAACCTCAAATCTTATGCAAACATATACTTAAAATCAGAACTATAATGATGGAGATTGATACACTTTTGATTAGGGCTTATATTTTAAAATTAAAGTTTTAATTTGAAAATTTTAATTATGTAATTTAAGAATTTTATCTTTTGTTTAGATAAAAATATTTTAAGAGTATCCATGTGTGTACAAAGCAACCGAATTGCATAAAAATTTGTGTTTAAGTGTTAGTGCAGAAATAATTAGTGCAAGTTTTCGCAGAGGAAGTTGTGCCGATAGCGTTACTAGTAGAGAAAACCTGCCAGACTAACTGGAGCTCAAACATTACATCTGGCGAAGCAAGGACCAGGAACCTCAAATCTTATGCAAACATATACTTAAAATCAGAACTATAATGATGGAGATTGATACACTTTTGATTAGGGCTTATATTTTAAAATTAAAGTTTTAATTTGAAAATTTTAATTATGTAATTTAAGAATTTTATCTTTTGTTTAGATAAAAATATTTTATTTCTATTAATATTTTATTAATATTTTATTTTATATTTATTGCTTGTTTGATTACGATCCTTAATTAGTTAACTATAAATAAGACTTTAATTATATTGTTATTTACACTTGATAAATTTTGATTATTTAGACAATAAAAACTTGTGTGTTTTATTTTTTGATCACATCCTATATCACATAATATAAAAGAAAATTATATCCGACAACACCAGAAACCTAGTCCATGAACTGAACAAAAAGACTTCCAAAATATCAATCATTAACACAACTGTTCGATCTAATACGATAGAAAGCTAGATAACATTAAATAATGTTTATATGCTTAGCTTGAATACGGCATGCAAAATTGATAACATCAAAAGCTTCAGAATCTACAACACAAACTAAAATTGGAGATATGCAGCAACAGAATATTATTTAGGAAGCTATTAGAGGATGGCGTTTGTGCCCAGTAAACGCCTCACGGAGTTCTTGATATCCACTCCTGTAGTACTCAAGTGAAAAGCAAAGTTGCCGTATTGCCTCCCTCTTCTCTTCAGCCCTTTCCGAGATCACAGCTTTCTGCCTAGCCACCTCCTTCTCAAGCTCAGCCACTTTCAGTTTCAACTCATTTACTAAATTGAGTCTACTTTCAGAACCTGAAATCAATTCTGCCTGTTGCACTTTAAGGTGGCATAGCTCTCTATCCATATTTTCAATCTGATTGTCTCGGGAACTCACCTCAACCATTAGTTTATGAATCTTAGCATTGGCGCCATCTTTTTCAGTCATGAGCACATCATACTTATGCTTGTGTCTATCAAATTCCTTATTCAAAGTTTCTATGTCATGTCTTCTTTCACCAAGTTCTTCCTTCAAACAGTTGACTTCACCTTGCAAAACCATCTGTTGGGCAACATGTAGCTTTTCTAGTTTCAATTTTTCAGCTTCACACTGCTGTAATTTACTTTTTAATAAATTGCTTTTTGACTCCCATTCCTGGAGTCTGGAGTCCAGTTGATTTTTTGCTTCTGACAAACTTAAAATTTCCAAATGCAGCAACTGTTTCTCTGAAGAGAATTGTATCTGGGCATCAAGTACTTCAGCCTTCAATTCTTGAACCTCAAGTTCAAAGTTAGTTTCATTAGCTTTGTACCATGTAATGTTTTCTTCCAGCTCTTGAATTTGCTTTCTACCTGACTCAAGCTGATCTTCTAATGTGGCTATATTTTGTTGTGCCATTTCAAGTTGACCTTGTAACTCATGAGCATCCTCGAGTTCATTTCTTAACCTTGCAACCTCATAATCAGATACCTTAAGCTGTTCTCTAGCTATCAGCAGTTCTTCCTCCAACTTTGCAATCTTGTAAGAACAGTCTGGAACATGACTTTCCAAATCAGCCATTTGTTTCTGAAACTCTTTTATCTGTCCTTTCTCATATTCAAGATCGGCCTCCCTCTGTGTTAGTTCCTTCTGCACTTGAGCAAGCTGACCCTCAGTGTTCTCAATTTGACTCTTCAATTTGATAACCTCCTTTTCTGAAAGCTGAAGTTTCAGGTTTGAATCTTTAAGCTCTTCCTCAGTTTTTATGAATTTTCTGAGCAGCTCCTCATAATCTCTGTTCTCTTTAGCCCACTCCATATTATCTGTGCAATCCTCCCCAGCCATTTGATTCTGCTGCTCCAGACCAAGAAACTCTTCTTCCAACTTAATCTCTTGGAGGATTCCCGTGCTATCAGTATTCATAGGTAAGCCTTGGTAACGGTTTTCAGACAAATTTATGGATTCAGATTCAGAGTCTGAGGATGAAGAGGAAGGTGATCCAGAGCTCCCCTTCAAAGAAACCACAGAGCCATCACCACCTGAGCTAGGAGATAAGTACATATTGACAGTTTGGGGGCCAGACTTGTGCAACACTGCCTTCTGATATGGAGTATAATATGGAGTCATTGAGGACGTTCCTTGGTCAAAACCTAATTCAGAATTGTCAGAGCCCTCCATCTGAAGTTCTGTGGGCAAAGTCTTGGATAAGAACCTGGCACTAAAAGAGAAAATTAAAGTCCTGCAAGAGTTTAAGTTTGTCCATTGCCATTATCAACAGGTTAGACTGAAATTATATAAGCAACTCTCAAAGATCCGGAGAACTAGAGACAGTAATTCCTTTTGGCCTTAAAATCACTGATTTAATTACTCAGTACTATCAAAAATTAATTAATAATTTTAAACAAGGACAAATATAGGCAAGGTCAAGGATTGGTATTATCAAATTCCGCAAGGATCAAGTCATTCCAATTTTAGATATGAAGTAACGAGCAAAGTGGATATGATATGAATAATAATGCACAATGCAAATCCACTCAGTGACTAATCACTACTTTCTGTACTTCTTTCTTTTGCTAAGCAGAGAGGAAAAATTAAAGTAAAACCACCTGTAAAGTTATCTCCCTCTATTAAGTTATATACCTTTCGAATAGATAGTATTTTATTTCTATAAAGCTATTTTCCCTCTATAAAATCAATATACTCTATGGCAATGAGTGTTGGGATTTAAAGAACCAACAAGAACAAAAAATGGGGTAGTAGATATGAGAAAGTAGAGATGAATGTATGGACATATAAGAAAAGATAAAATTTAGAATAATTGTATTTAAGAAAAAATTGGTATTACGCTTATTGAGGAGAAAATAACAAAAATTTAATTACGATAGTTTAGACATATGCAAAGAAGCCCGCTAAAGGCTCTAATAAAAAAAATTGACCAATGAATTTTATCCCAATCAAGAGGGGTAAAAAAAGCCAAAAAAGACACTTAGAGGAAACCTTGATTTCTAATAATACCCAATAACGTTGATCTATATAATCAACCCTACCTAATAAAATAAACTTTATGTGGTGTTGTTGTAGTAAAGTTATCTCCCTCTTCCTCCTTATGAACATATATTTCCTACTTTAGTGACCTTCCCAACTATATCTAAATCTGTGTGTGGAATCAATTTATGAGTCTAGATTTAATTAATTGCAACTCCAGACCTGTCCTGAAAGCCAGCAACTCTTTTCCTTCCACAGCTTATGCCTGCTTTGTATATAACAAGTCAACTTGTTTATGCATGCAGACAAACTTGCAGCTTGATTATTAGCTGGTCTACTACTTATATATATATACTTGTATTAGTGAAGACCCATGTTGGGGTCATTTAACACTATTATGTGCGGACACAGCAGTTTTAAGCCTTTGCTTTGATTGTTGTAAAGTATTGATATTGTTTACATTAGTTTCCAAGTTTGTTTTCATTCACAGATTTATGTTTTTATATGAATTGACCGGTTTGTTTACTTAGATGTTACTTTATATTTATTTACAATCTTGATTGCTGCTCTATATTTCTCTAACTCATGCATGAACCAGAACTCAAGTTCATTTTCATTCACAGATTTATGTTTTTATATGAATCAACAAGTTTGTTTACTTAGATGTTACTTTGTATTTATATACAATCTTTGTTGCTGCTCTATATTTCTCTAACTCATGCATGAACCATAACTCAAGTTCAGCCACACATTAACAGAGCCTAGCTTTAACGGAACAATTACAATTCAGTTGTGCCGAAGCTCGACTATTTGCCTAATAAGATCCCTCAATACTCCAGTAGGACAAGAATGCCAACCCTCTTTTGGCAATTGAAAGGACCTCATCAACTCCCCCTAAATTAGCACTCACCTTGCATACTTCCACTTCAACCAAACCGTCCTAAGCCTTTCCAGTTGAAAGGATGTGGGTACAGGACCAGATAATGGTTCTATTTCTCCTAAAAACATATCAGAATGAAAATATACTAGTATCACATATATTAAATTACTACTACCCATAAAACGGCATAATATATTTGATCAATTGATCACATGAAACAAGCATCTGGTACATTATACCTAACAACACCCCTACCAAACTGAGAGCATAGGGCATCATTTCTACTAAATCTCAAGATACCCAATCGAATATTTATCCGTGCGGAAAACTCGAAGGAAATTAAGTCAATCGGTGAAACAAAAGCCACCCAGTTTGAATCATAAAAAAACTGTGCAACCACAGGAATATCAAGAGCTATATTCGGGATCATTGACCAAAAAAATGGAGTTCACTGACCTGAACTAGAATAATAGCAATACAATTCCACCAGTGGCAAAGCAGAATCGGAGTATCTGAACAAAGAATTCAAGTTTGGGCCCAACTGAAGAAAAGATATACAATTTTTTTCGTTGGATGAGCTGAAAAAGTTGAGAAGACGATGACTGAAACCAGAACTAAGCGGCAAAAGCAAGTGGGTGCCTTAAAAGAAAGCCAAAGGGAAAAGGCTGAGTGACAGAGAGACATGCCCGAAATTTGGGGTATCATGTAGCCCGCGTTTTCTCACCTCAATTCCTGTCTCCCCAAAATACCCTTCCTTCCTTTTTTTGGTTCAAAAATTTCAACTCACGTTTAAATAAGGGATAAGATATTAGGTAGGAAGACAAAAAAATCTTAAAATTTAAAATTTATTAAATATTTATTTTAAAAAGTTAATATATTTAATTTATTGACATATAAATTAAATTAAATTATAAAATTTAATAATTTATTTTACAATTAATAAATATTTCATATTGATAATTCAGTCAAAACATATTTTCCCAAATGAAAAGACTCCTACTATTCTCAAACCGGACAGACTTTTAACTCATGGAAGATGAAATTTTTTTTATTTTAAACTTTTACATAAATATAATTTTTTATATTCATATATTGAAGCTAATAAAAACTTTATTCAAAAAATTTAAATTATTAAATTCATAAAATTTCATAATTTAGACAATAAAATTTAATAAATTAACATCTCATAATTCAATATTTGAATATCTTTATTTTAAAAAAAATTAAATTATATAGTAAAAGACAAATTAATATAGAATTAAAAAATTAAAAAATACTAAAAAAATCACATATTAAATTATAAAAAGATAAAAAAATATTAAAAAGATTTAAATCTCATAATTAATTTTGTGGCCTATTCGTAAATAAGATTTAATGAAATTTTCTTTCTACTTTTAGAAATTCTATTGAAGGAAATAAACTATTTTTAGGGGTGTCTTGGTAATTCAATATATGCATAATTAATAATTCTTGCCGACGCCATCAAGATGTGGGCCATCGGCCGGCCCTAGGGTACAATGCCCGCGAAACGATTAAAACTTAAGGCGGGAAAAGAGTTAATAAATTCGAAAACGTCGCGCGTGCTTATCATTGCTGGCCCACTAGGCCCATTACTATTTCTTTTCGCTTTCGCCCCACTCCCCTATTCCCACTCGGCCATTCCCAGTTTGGGTAATCTGGGGCACCCGTGGACCTTAGTCTTGCACGATAGCAAAACGACAAATATCAAATCTACTAGGCCGTGTTTGGATCAAAAGAAACTAGAGAAGGCAAAACGATCAAACTTGGCGAGAATTTTCGAACATAAAATTGACTTCATGTGTAATGATAATCAATTCAATCCTCATGGTAGCGCAATGTAAGTACGTTATGTTTTAAGGTATTTTAATATAAATTATATGTTTAACATTTGATTTTAAAATTCTTTTTAGGGTTAAAAATATATTATCCTACTTTTATCTTAAAAAAAATTAATTTCATAAAAAAAAATAAAGATATTTCTTGAAAAAAATTATATTTAATTTTTATCTTCAAATTTTTGGATGCAAATCAAGTGACTTACTATTCTATAACAAAGACTTTATTTATCTACTTTTATTTAAAGTTGTATTAACAAAAAATTTGTTTTAAATTCATAATTTATATTAATAAAAAAATTTATAATTAATATTTTTAATAATATAATGATATTTATTATTATTTATAAAAAATATTATATATTCTAAAAACTTACATTTATTATCAAAGTAAAATAGAAGAAATAGTATTTATGACCCACTTTTCCTGGGTCACAATTTCCCACTTTTTTTAAGCCCCTAATTGTTATATCTACTTGACTTTTAACACCACATTTATAATACCTTTGAATTGGGTTCCACTTGGCATGGTCTGCGTTACGCATGACAGCTTATGCAGAGTGTACATCCACAAGCATAATGGCCAATATATATATATATATATATATATATATATATATAATATGCCTCTATAAATTGAAAAGGTCCCCTCCTAAGAAAAAAAAATGATGTTGACTTTGTGAAACTTGAACTACACCCCCCTCAAATTATTAAAACATAAACTCTTCAAAGAAAATCAAATTTATGCTTCAATTTGCCCTATGATACTGGCTCTTCCTCGCCTCCTTTACTTGAAGAAAAAGGTTAGTCACGCATTACTTAGTTACATGCATGAGGAAAATAATATATATTAAAAACTATCAGATATTAATTTCTTATTTAAATGACTCATATTATGTATAAAAAATTAATTTTTATATATTTATGCAAATATCATTATTATATAATCATGTTATAGGGTATATGTTAATCTAATCTTTGGTGTTGATATTATAAAAATAATAATTGTGTCTCTACGGAAAATATTCTGAAAAAATATATTTATTTAAATATATATAAGAATTATAAATAAATAATTATAAAACTCTTTTATGAAAAAACTTTATGGTAACAACCCACCAGCCACACTACCAACCAGCTGATTATTATTATTTTTATTCAGTCTTATGAATAAAATTTTATTAAATTTTTATTTAAATATTTAAATTATTAAATTTATAAAATTAAAAAATTTATATTTTATGAACATTTAATAACTTACATTATGTCTTATTTTTATCTTTTTCTATTATATTTGATTATATACTTTTTATTCAAGAGCACTAATATTTACATATAAAATTTTTATATATTTTTTTTAGAGTAATATTTTTTTATTACTTTAATAATATATTCATACGTGCGCCGAATACAAAGATGATTTCGATAATGTAATTGGATTTAGATTGCTTCCAGCTAGCTATTCAATCATGAACCACTTTTCAAGATTTCACTTTTCCATCTATACCCTCGCTCGGCTTTACGGTAATGTGACAGCAAAATCGCCAAAGCACCTGGAGGCTGTAAAAGATTCATAACTTTCTATATTTAGAGCATTGTTACACTTTTTCATTTTTTCTAGTGATTTATAGCTGCATTGAATAGATACATATATTTTAATTCTTAATGGACCAACTATACAGACACAGTATGATTCTTAAAAAATAATTAAAATAGTTTTGAAGCATATAAATATATTATCATCTTAAATATAATATTATTTTTAATAAAACATAAGTTATCATTCAAAATGCATTGAAGAATCAAAACTCTCTTGTAAAAATTATAAACCTTCATACATTTTTCTGTGTAAATGTCACTTTCATATTTGTGTATTTAGTTATATTTTTATTTTTGTAAATAAAATTTTGTTAAATTATCACTTAAAAAATTTAAATTATTAAATTTTATATATTAAAATATAAACCTGAAAATTTAGTAACAAAGTGTTTGTGAGAGCAAACTTTTTGAGGTAACACTTTAATTAAGAGGTATAGTTGTTTATCTTCTGTAAATATAATTGTTTAATTTAAATCAAAAAATATGATCATTCACATCCATTAAGTATAAATTAATTCACAAATATGATTGTTTATATCTAATATACATTATTTATTCATATCCAATAAACATAGCTTTTAACCTTCAAAATTTCTTTGTTCACTATTAATAAACATAATTATCCATATAACTATAGAAGTTTACATTTTTTTTCATATTTCACAAACTATTCACAATAGCTAGTATTTAATTCATTCTCCATAAAAGGTGGCCCAAGTTTTATTTTACTCAAATCAGCTAAGTCATTTCATTATCCCGTTAATCTCAATCTATCTTAAAAGAGCCCCGGGGGGGTGGGCGGCGAACTCTATCAAATGATGAATCCTTCTGCGTATTGTCAATTACTATTTGTTCCATTCTTTCCTTCTTTACAATATTTATCATTTCGTCTTTGATTTGTTACATAGTACCATGTCATAATCACATGGTGGGTCGGACATTAAATATGAGTTATCTAGTCGCAGAAAAGAGATAAATAGAAGACAACAATAGGCAAAATAAAATATCCAAATTATCAATAAATTAGAAAGAAAACAAGGGCATTGTCGGCCAGCAATATATTATTATTAATACACAAACGAACAAATTAATAAAAAAAAAAAAACTCATTATCAAGAAGCAAATTTATTGGCACACACCCGACAAATATCATTTTCAAACCCATAATTATTGGGTAATGAGATAAAAAAATAAGGCCGTGAGTTTACAGCTCACTGCCCATTTTAATGTTTTCTTAAACTTTGTAGGATAGATTTGATTCTTGTTTCTTACACTTATCAGACATTCAATTCTTTTGTAAAAAAAAAAAATACAAAACAAAAATTCCTGTTGTCCTGTTCAAAGTCAAATCTCCATATCCAAAGCCGTATTTGCACGAATGTCTAATTATTTATTTGCATATTTTTACCAACAAGTTGCGCCACACGAACATGCTGTAAAGCGATGCAATTTGGGAGCTCCATGAACCCCTTGACGTGTCTTAAAATAGGCACCTCTGCCCCTGAGCTCATCCTACGCCCCTGCCTATGCAAAACTGAGTCTGAGTTGCATCTTCCATGGGCAGGTAGAGGCCTAGTTTGACTTTAATTTCTTTATTTTTTATAAATTAGATTTTATAAAAATATTATTTATAAAAATTAAATTTATTAAATTTTATCAAATTTTGAGACATATAAATTTATTAATTTAAATTTTTCTTTATACTTCCTCCGGTTTAGATGAGTTATCCTTTCAATTTTTTTATTTTTTTAAATAATACTTTCGCAAAATAAAAATAGTATTAATTACTTCTTTCTAATTTTATTCTCATTAATATTATTTTTAAATATTTAATCAAATCTATTTTTACTTTTAATTTAATATTTTTATAAAAGAGCAATTTAGAGAATAAAATATTTAAGTCCTTTAATTTTTTTTTACGTTGCTCAAAGGACGAATAATTCAAACCAGAGAAAATAAACTTTCAGTAGCGTGGGAAGACCAGTTTACTTTGACATTTTCGAAACTCTTATGATGGAAACTGAGCCGAACCCAATAAAGATAACTGTAACCGAATATTCCAATAAAATCATTTACAAGGAAAGTTAAAAAGGCCACCATCATGACCCCTTATGACTATTCCCATCCCACATACACATGCCACAAGTACATGTAAGTGGTCGCTGGCACGGTTGAAAGCAGAACAATTGAAGAAGTTCAGGGATGTTGGTGAAGGGAGAGAAAGCCTTGATGCCTGTGAGAGAGGAAGAAGTTGACCTGAGAAGAGCAATTCCATTGAAGCAGCAGCACTTTGTGCTGATACATGGCATCAGTGGAGGGAGTTGGTGCTGGTACAAAATCCGGTGCCTCATGGAGAATTCCGGCTACAAGGTCTCCTGCATAGACCTCAAAAGTGCTGGGATTGATCGATCTGATCCCGATTCTATCCTTTCTTTTGATGATTATAATAAGCCTCTCATGGATTTCATGTCTGCCTTACCGGAGAATGAACAGGTTTTGTTGTCTCCCTTCCTACTTGTCTCTTTCTTTCTTCAGCTTAAAAGTGGTTTACGAAAACCTCTCCTACCTTAGAACCTATGTTCATGGATCCAAAACCAGCAACCCCAGATTTTCTTAAAGAAGAAAGCATTCAAATTATATGATGTTTGATTAAAATTTGAGTTGTGCCATGGCTAACAGCTAGAGTTTTGGTGCATGATCAAGACCTTGATCGTTAGAAGCTAGGCTATTGACCATATATATCAGTGATGTCCTGCAGGTGATATTGGTGGGACACAGTGCAGGGGGGTTGAGTGTTACTCAGGCAACTCACAAATTTGCAAAGAAGATCCGCTTGGCAGTTTATGTGGCAGCAACAATGCTCAAGTTGGGATATAGGACAGATGAAGATCTGAAAGATGTGAGTCATTTTCACCAGATTTGTTCTCGTTTTGCTTGTTTCAATGTTCTATAATTCTCATTAGATAAGGACCACCCCTGCTGCGGGGTGAGAATGAACATGAATTGGGCGAGTGAATATGACAGTACATGTTTTGGCTTCCGCCATGTTTGCCTAACATTTGGATTTTGGAGTGTTTAAGGGTTTCCAGCAAGGATGATGTTGATGTTGATGTTGTGTTGAAAATTTTGAAATAATTGTTGCCAACTGTCGTCATAAAAAAAAACCTTTTTTTTTCCCCTGTGGTTCACTACCTTGTGGATTCACCTACTCTCCCACAATTTTTACAGGAATAGCCATTCAGAATTATTGGTTCCTCTGTACCTCCTTCTTTTCCTTATCCAGGAGACATTCTTACATCTGAGCTCGTTATTGGGTTCAGAAATTGGATAATTCTATAGTAACAATTCATAAAATTTAATGCAAATGATTAGGTTTAATAAATTTCATAATTTTATATAAATTTAATAATATAAACTTTTTTTATCTGAGATTTTTATAAATTTCATATAAAAGGAAATAAAATGGATGGGTTGTCAAAATTTAATCTACTTGCCTTACAAGTCTTCTACTTAGCCAACGGTTTTTTAAGGTTCAGTATATAAGAATTGGATTCTTTATTTTTTGTGATTTTTTTAATTTTATTATAATTTAATGTATAAATTTTATTTTTAATTTTATATCTTTTTTTTTTATCTTTATAATAGAGAATCCGCATTGAAGTCTTCCAAACAGCAAATTTGTCGTAATTTTTTTGAAAAGGTCAACAGAAATGGGGTGTGCACGCGATATTTTTGGCCCAATGCAGTCTGACCCAGTGCATATCTGGTTTCCACTGTTCTGGATTAGATTTGATCCTAAACAATGATGAAGAGAAAATCTAACACTAAAATAAGTAATTTTTCTGCAAGATTTAAATATCTTCTTCAACCTAATAAAGTTTCCCCCATGAAACCGTCTCAATAATCATCAATAATTTTGTGCCATCTATACCCCACAATACAGGAATCCTTGTATTATTACTCATTATAGGCATTTTTCATAGCCATGTTTTCTTGTTCGGAGACATGAAAATGTCCAATCTCTTGGCTTTCTTTCTTTCTTTGCTTCAACTAGAACGGTGTTATCCGACAGGTCTGTTCCGCAGGTCTACTCTGTCCTCCATAGTTAACACCAAAACTTCACAGTGTTCCATGCACCTCCAATGATTGTACAGGAACAAACAATTAGTGAGCCTAATTGCTTGCCTGATATGTGACAGTAGATTAGCTAACTTTTAGTGTCCGTGTCCAGTGAATGTTACGTCATTCTCTTTGTATTTACATCATTTTTATTTTATAAAATTTAAATTATTAAATTTATTAAAATTTTAAATTAAATTGTAAAATTTTTAAAAGATAACTGTTTTCTAAGATCATTGCCCATAAATAGTTGAGCATTTGCTAAATATTTTTGGTCTTAGATATAAATATTTACGAAGTGTTTCCATTTGGTGTCAAAACAGGGGGTACCTAACTTATCTGAGTTTGGAGATGTGTACGAACTAAGTTTTGGACTTGGGAAGGATAAACCCCCCACTAGTGCTTTGGTGAAAAAGGAATTTCAACGCAAGATCAACTTTCATTTGAGCCCTCTTGAGGTATATTGCCCTTGAAATTAAATATGCAATAACTACAAAATCAAATGTTCTGCAGCATGCTAATTACTCGGCTGTCTGACACAGTATATGTGCAAAGAAAAATGGAAGATTTAGCTTATTGGCTGTATGGTACCCCACATTCCATTCACTTTTATTTGGTCTTCATTCCATCTTCTGCTTTTGCCACATGTAGTAGGACCATTTATAGGAAATTGCATCGTTCTTCTCCAAAAAGGTGAATACCCAAAAGTTTACCCAAATCAAAAAGGGGGGAAACTGTTTTCATGCGCATTTTTTTGCACAACCTTACCCAGCTCAAAACTAGTTGTGAAGACATATAGTGGGTCGTCAAAATTCACCCAATCTGACACAATGCAGTAATGTGATGTCACTCTTAAAAATGTTGGTGTTGTGGGACAGGATTCGACCTTAGCAGGCATGCTTTTAAGGCCTGGGCCAATTCAAGCATTGACAAGTGCAAGATTCACAGAGGAGGAGGAGGGTGATGTGGAGAAGGTATCGCGAGTGTACATTAGGACAACGCATGACAGGGTTGTGAAGCCAGAGCAACAGGAAGCCATGATCAAGAGGTGGCCACCATCTGCGGTGTATGAATTAGACAGCGACCATTACCCCAACTTCTCCAACCCATTTGTCCTCTTTGGCCTGCTTGTAAAAGCTGCAGCTTTTGACGTTGGATGCACGTAGCTAAGCAGGGAGGGCTCCCCTCTTCTTCCTCTCTTTCTTTTTTTCATCTCTTCCCTCTCCAAATACTGTGCTAGGGAAAAAGCAATTTGGCATTATTTTCTGAAAAATATTGATTGTACTCCCCGTCAAGTATTAAATAAATTGTCAATCATAATCATTATATAACGTTAGATTATATTAAATTTTCAAATTATTATTAGATCTTCCTTAAACATTTTTATGTTATTAGAATAATTAATTTGATGACATGAAAGAAAATATCTAAATTAAGATATTAAATTTAGGTGTAGAATAAAAAATACAAAAAAAGTTATTAAAATTAATAAAAAATTAAAAATTCAAATACGTTCTAATATAGGAGTGAGAGTCTGAGACAACAGCACATGTTTTGGAATCCATACAAATCAAAGTAGCTAGACAAACGTTCTGGCTGATTCGATTCATTTAAAGAGAGCATGATCCTGAATGGAATTTCATGGTCGAGTTTCAATGTCCAGGTGGTGTGTCGGCTAAGCATATTTCTGTTTAAGGAAAATTATTGTCTGAATATATTTGAACGGACTGAAACAATTGGCATCCAATTCCATGCATGAAAGCAGCCATCTTTATATCGTGTCCACGGAACGGATTGATGTCAGGCGAGGGTAAAAAACCAGAAACCATTAATTGGATAAGAAAAGTTTGTGTGTTCAGCTTCAAATTAAAAAAAAAAAAAAGTGTGTGTTCGGAGTTGTTTAAATGTTTGTGGTTTAAAAATCGGATATATTTAAGTTTTTAAAATTATGTATTATGTTATATATAAATTAAAAAATAAATAAATTTTATTAATAATTTTATAATTTTATTTAAATTTAAAAAATAATATATTTTTATAAAATAATATTAAAAATATATATTATTTTTAAAGTAACTATTTTTTTTTACGCCATCCCTACGTAGAGGAATGACTACGGCAATATTGACGGAATTAGAATTAGTATCTCTGACTGCCCTATCTTTGGCCGCGTCGCTTTGCCATCAACGCTTCAAGCCATGTGAGAAAAAGTGATTTTAATTTTATAAATTATAATTTATAAAAATTTTATTTAAAAAGTATTTATTATTAAATTTATTAAAATTTATAAATTAAATTATAAAATTCAATAATTTAATTAATTTTTTTATTAAATATTATTAAAATAGTATAGTGCGATAAATAAGACTATTTTTTTTATAAAAAACAACAAAAAAAAATTAATTCTCATTTAACTGAGATTTCTCACATCTTATAAATTATTTTAAATTAAATAATACAATTAAAGAACTTCTGTTGGAGTTCTGTAACTATACGTAGGATCAGCGTAAGCTGTTCTATACAGGCCAAGCATTTCCCTTCTTTCGCGCAGGCAATCACGAATCCACATCATAGTATCATGTAGTGTTATGGAGGAAAACGACCCGATCCACTTTTTTGAAGCTTTCTACATCGGACATCTAACATACCTTATTGCCCCTGTTATATTGTGAGAGTTTTTTTTTTTTTTGCTTCGGAAGTTGATGAAAAGAACAAACTACAAACGAAGATTTCTAGGGAACGCAGTCCCCACAAGATCACATCAAATTGCAACCATTAGGTGGGTGAGAGAAAACTTCCAAACCCCTGGGGATTTTCTGAGCATAAGCTGCCAACCAATCTGCAACACCATTACCTTGTCTGTACGTATGTTTTATAGAGACCATCCAATCCCTACGCATAAGTTCTCTGGCTTTATGAACCAACATAGCATAAGGATGTGAAGACTGGCACCCCTTAGAAACTAGCCGGACAGCAAGGAAGGAATCCAATTCTCCCAAGGGATTTCTAATGTTTTGAGAATTCTGTTCATGCATTATCAATATCTTTCTAACCATGAACCGAAAACAATTTTACTAATATATATATATATATATATATATATATATATATATATATATACACACGAGTGTGTGAAACAAATTTACCAACTTTGGTTCTTGAGTACAGTATATTTTATAATATAGAATATTATTGTTAATGAAAAAATTAAGAAAATGAATTATTTTAAACATATCAATTTTTATTTATTTATATTATTTTTCTTATTAATAATGATCTAACATTTTATCTTATAAATTATATTCTACACTTTAAAAGAGTCCAATCTGATAAATTGGAACATCCAATAACTCAAGTTTAATTGATAGACTTTGAGAGCCCATCAACCAGTCTCGATTACTTTTGGTGACCCTAAATTAGATATGAATTAATTATAAATTCAGAAAAAAAGTAATCATCACATCCTCAGTTTAAGGAGACTCGTATATAGAGATGGTGTAAGAAAGAGGATTCTAAAATTCGAATCCCTTCTTTTATAGTCACTAGTTAGTAACCATAATCAATGATAATACACTATCTCATTAGTAGAATAAAAATATCATTAAGGTAGCGTTTGGTTGGGAGATTTTAAGTAGTTTCCTGAGAAACCTTAAATTGAAAACTAATTAGCAATATATGATACAAAATTTTAAAAAAGTTTCTCAGATGTCTAATTTTTCCTTTCAATTTAAATATCCATGAAACACGGATAACCTTTTTCCACTTAAACTAAGGTTTTTCTGGTTTCCCATGCTGGAGTGCTTCTTATGCGAATATCTCAAAGGGATTTTGATTACTCTAAAGCCGGAAAGACCATGATAAGGCAGCTGATTGGTGGAGTGTAGGTTTCTACAGTATGAAATACTTATAGGGAAGGTTTGCATCCTTTTATAGTATGAAGAAGCATAGTTACTAAATTTATTCTTAGCATCTATGTCCCACGAATTAGTCTAACGTTCCGAACCACAAACTCGTTTTTGATTGTGGTACAATATAAACTTAATAAGTAGTTGCACAATTTTTTTTTTTTTTGGACTTATCCTGTGTCAGGGTTTTGCTGTTAGATTTGGAGCTTGCATTTCTTTATACTTATGGATAAACTTGATCATCTTGAAGGCAACAGGTTTCCTAATTTGGTGAAAATGATTAAGTTACAGCCACATGGTTATGCTTGAACTAGCATTTGAGTTGCAGGTCTTTAAAGGTTGTTTGTTAATGGCATGTAGTCCTCCAAATGATGGAATCCTTTCTTAAAAATCGTGTCCTTTCCTGATGGAGAGACCTTTTTTATGACTTCGCTTTTATAAGCATTGGTCTCTCTACTTAAGACATTCTAGGCCTAAATATTTTTATACTCTAAATATGAATGAGTATTTGCAAAACCTGATTGTAGCAATAACTGTGTAAAAATTATCAGAAAAGGGGATCTGTAAAGTACTAGTATGCCATACAAATTCTTAACCATTTATTTTGCTAATGAATAATCAATACCTTTTCATAACCATTTGGTCGACAAGTTGTGTTATCAACAATTATGTGAAATTCTTAGCAAAATCAAAGATAGAAACACCTCTAGTGAGTAACAGATAAAGCTTCACTTTCAGGATTACTGGAGGGATTTAAGAGATTGTCCAATATGATTGAGTGTGGAATCCTTTATAATATACAGTTGCTCAAGACTCTTAAGACATCTCAATGTATTTAATCATTCTGTTGTTTTTATAAATTAAATTTTATTAAATACTTACTTAACAAAAAGAATTTATACCATTAAATTTATTAAATTCTGTAAATTGAATTATAAAACTCATTAATCAAATAGTTATATAACCATCTGTGACAAGTTGTGCTCTCACATTTTTGTATAAGCATGTCATTTATATATTTATTGTGCATTGCCGAGGAAAGGTACCTTGATTTGAGGAGGAAACTGTCACAACACGGGCTATGAGTTGTTGGATTTGGGGATTTGTATAATTTAATAATTTAAATTTTTTAAATAAATATTAAATAAAATTTAGATTGCGAGAATAGAAATATCATTTGAGGAGATGTGAACTAACTTGCCTGTGCCGGATTCTTCAGCTTCTAGCCCCAAATTTGATGACAATCCCTTCAAAGGGTTCACCTATATTGGTGCCCCCAGCTCCATTTCTAGAGAGAATTGCCTGATAGCTAACTGGTATGATGGCTGAGAGGGAACCGTGTCCCGCCGTACTCCTCCTTGTATTAAGCTATGCTTTCTGATAATTATTTGAGCAACTGATACTACTATTCTATTCAATTTGTGTTGCAAACACTAATGGCTGAATGTACTGAAACAAGCATTATACTTTCTGGTTCTTCGAGTAGAGCTAGAGCTACAGTAAGAAGGAAGAACTTATTATACACTTACACATGCATAGGAAGCTTAAACACACACACGAGAAAGGCTCACGAAGTAAGTTATTGAAACAAGCACTGTTCTTTCTGGCTCTTCCTCTTATTCTCTCTCCTTTTCTTCCTAAGGAAGTTTGTTTATTAGTCAATACAGCATACTGATGATGCTACCGGTTGCTAGGATTGGTTGCCAAAGAACTAAACCATAATGGCTCCGGGAGATTTATCAACACTAGCATTTTTTGTTTCCTCAATTGCATCATCTGCAGTAGTATTGTCATGGAGTTCTTTATCCTCCCCTGAGATATTCTCTAGTGACTGGCCTTTTGTTTCTG
Source organism: Dicorynia guianensis (assembly GCA_037013595.1). Classification (NCBI taxonomy): domain Eukaryota; kingdom Viridiplantae; phylum Streptophyta; class Magnoliopsida; order Fabales; family Fabaceae; genus Dicorynia; species Dicorynia guianensis. Next base: position 11,497,046 of record JASUAB010000002.1, on the reverse strand, counting down.
GCACCAAGAAAGTGAAAAGGAATCCAACCAAGTTAACAGCTGATAGTGCTATGATTGTCCGCTTCATTCCTTTTCCTGAATCATCAGTATAGCTTTGCACCACAAAGGCACCAATGATAGCTCCTGCTTTTCCAGCTGCTGCGGATATCCCATGGCATGTTGAACGGAATCTGGCTGGGAACAGCTCTGCTGGCACTATAAATGTTGTGCTATTTGGTCCGAAGTTAGCAAAGAACAGGGTAAGTCCAAAAAGTGTGGCAAACATCAGAGAGTTGCCATCACAGTAATCCTTTTTTGCCTCTGGGCGACAGTTATATTTCTCTCCCCTGTATTCTCCATAATTAGCTCCGAGAATCGCCATACAGATTGACATTAAAAGAAATCCGCCAAGCTGAATTCTGAACCTACCAATTTTATCAATGAAATATACTGTGAACCAGTATCCGGGGACTGTGGCAAACAGGGCCACCAAAAACATTGCTGCGGAGAGTTGGAACACCTCTTCTATAGCATTCATTTTGGATGCCTTATGTACAAGTCCAATGGCTGGGTAAATATCTTTCTGAGCAAGTTGAAGACTGTAGAAGGCAATATCCAACAAGAACCAGGTGCTAGTGGTTCCCAGAAGGTGAATTCCATGCCTCTCGAGAAACTCAGAAGAGAAGAATTCATAAGGGCTTGGGTTGACGGCAAGGCTGGAACTAGATTCACTTAAAGGTATGTCCTTTTCAAGAACTTTGGCCATGTCTGCAATAGCCTTCTTGTGATCTCCTTCCACCAATGCAGTGTACCTGGCAGTTTCCGGCATTTTCATTCTCCAGTAAAAGGTGAGCGCTGCAGGAAGTGCACCAAACATTAGTACAATTCGCCAAACAAAATCTCCTTCTGGTTGAGTTGATTGCACAGGGTCGGTTGCATAATTATCAGCTGGGTAAGCTACCAAAAATAATTTGGAGACAAGCATGCCCGTAGCTCCAGCAACTAAAATTCCCACCCCTTGCATTGCGAAGACTGCAGCAATAAATCCGCCTCGGGTTTTCTGATTGGCATATTCAGACATTATAACAGCTGAGAGAGGGTAGTCTCCTCCAATGCCAAATCCCAGCCAGAATCGGCAGAAGCATAGACTAGCAACCACACTTTTGGCTGTGGAGCCAAAGGAAAGGCCTGATGCCAAGGCACAACCTACCATAGTGGCAAGAGTTATCCCATAAACTTTTTTTCTACCAAGCTTGTCACCAAGCCAGCCAAAGAAGAGCTGCCCTGCCAGGGTACCACATAAGGCAACCCCAGTTATGGCATTGTTTACGTGATGTGGAAGCTTTCCTGGATCATGACTAGTGGGATCAAAGTAATACAAGCGACCTATGAGCTTGGTCACTGTGGTGATGCAGAAGAGATCATATGCATCAGTGAAGAATCCCATCCCAGCAATCACAATAGCCTTATAATGGTATGGTTGTGTCTTGGCATTGTCAAGAGCTGAGAGCACGCCTTGGCCTGTGTCCATGGCGCTCACAAAAGATGGTATGGGATTGAAGAAGAAGCGTGGGCAAAGGGGATGAGCAGTCATATGATAGTTTTATATGCATCGACATAGTTACTAGCTTTACTTGTCTTTTGGGACCTTGACAAATACAAATGCTTAGTAATCACCGAAATAGTCATAGTGAAAATCGGGCATTTTAAAAATCGACTGTATCAATGAAAAACATTGATATATGGGAAAACATATTATATTCATAGCGTTACGCTTGAAAATCCTTTCCGAAATATTTGTGATTGTGACTGAGGTCCAAATACTTTTCGCCCAAACCTAGCTTGCAACAGATACAGACGTGCCGAAATTGTCGGCATTGATTTTGTTTTAACTTGTGTGAGCATCCTGGCTGCATGCTGTTCTTTGTCTCCTCAGAAAGGGTCCTAAGTTTTAGTTTGGATGTTCAAACATGTAGCAAAACACACAAACGAATTCCCTGAACATCGTGAGATAGTATTTAATATTGCCAGAAGTTCCAAATAGTTTTTGATTGGTTCTTTCCGAATGAAATGACTCGTGACAATTGACCTGGCCTAATCGGCATAGCAAGGCCATGCCTTCTCTTTTCGTGGCTACATATGCATGCATGTTATCTATACATGCAAAGTAATTTGATAATAAACTTTGGAAGGGGGCCCAAAAACTAACACGGGAGAAATAATCAGGTGGACACACTTCCCTATGCATCACTTCTTGTAGCAGGCTTGATCATGAATTTTGCATTAGTCCTTTATTTTTTCTTATGTATAATGATGTTTTATGGGGATTCTAGTGATTATCACTTTCCATTCAATTTATTCATCTGTTTCTTGTGGATTTCATAAATATGAAAAATATACCTTCATTTAAAAGTGGATATTAAATTATCACAAATATTACATAAGTTATTAAATTCATTAAATTTCATAATTCAATTAACTTGATAAATTTAATAATTTAAATTATTTTAAGTGAAATGTTTGTGAATAAAAATAACAGGACCATCTAAATAGATATTATATGCAGCCGGCCAAACTCAAAAACTTAATATGATATTTATCAGTGATGGACTGCTAGGTTTAATTTCCTTTTGTTCTGATAACATCTTGCTCCATATGATTTCCTCTTGTTTAATAAAAATACAAGTAAGAAAAATCTAGTCTGTTATATGAGAACTTCTCAGTCAGCCATTCCCCCCCCCCCCCCCCCCCCTTCTTTTCTAAAAATTACAACCAACACAGGTTTGCATGAGAGACTGATGTGTTTACTTCATTACTTGCATTTATCTGGGTAAATATGGGCATGGGTCTGTGAAAAGGGGCTGCATATAGCAGCAGTGAACACCACAAAGCAAGTACATGCCCTTGTTCAGTAACAGAATGGATAGAGATCAGACACATTCTCGCCTCCATGGCCTTTGATCGTAGACAAGTTTCAAGCATTGCCTAAGGATGATTCAGGTGCTTTCCACCTGCTCTCCGATTTAATGTGTACCTGCTCAAAACTGTTTACCTTCATACCAGCATGTAAGGTTAGGGGATCAATGAGCAACTTGGTGCTTTGACTAAAAGCTCTTTCATGTGCTCTAACAAAAAGACTGAAATTTATATATCAACTTTTTTGGGAGGATTTCGTAAGTATCACTTGCAATTAAAATGAATCAATGGCACTCATGAAATGTAAGAATATAAAGACTTGCAACTATATATGCAAATACTCGAGTTTCTTGAAGATAACTTAAAATTTCGCATCAAGAACACTGACACAATGCAGTCTATGAAAACTATAATGGAGTCAGCTTTTAGACTTGGTTGCTAAATCAGCCATAGCTGCTGTCTTCTTCTGAAGCTCTGACTTGTCGGCCCCAACAAGTTTGTCTAATTTACGTCCATCTTTAAGAAAATAGAATGTCGGAGTTGCTTTAATATCCCACGAAGCACTCAACTCCTACATTTGACCAACAAACGGTAAATCTTATTTTCCAGGAAATTAATGATATAAAGTTGCATAGCGTATTTTCGTTAGTGTAAAAGTTGGTGGCTTATAACTAAAAAGAAAAGGAAAAGAACCATTTCCAAAGTGATACAGCTTTTCATAATATGATTTTAGTCATAGAATGACGCATCAGGAAACATCTTTACTTACAGCAAGCTCATCGGCATCCACAGTAAGAAACACAAGGCTGGAATATTTGTCGGCAAGCTCGGAGTAGGTTGACACTATATCTTTACAGGGATTAGACCAAGATGCACTAAAATTTGCCACAACCTGTTAAATGTGTTCCCCAAACACCCAAAAAAATATTAGAGAATGATAAACAGAAAAGATTATTTCTATTAAAAAATTGACAAGAAATTAATACTTTATTATTTAAAATCTGATTCTCTAGAAGTAGTTTTGCCTGTCTATGAGTATATAGCTGAAAAGAAAAAGCTTGCAAATGTAAAATCAGCTTGAGCACCTCCACAGTGCTCAGTAGTGAGCTGTACTAAATATAATCCAACAGTAATCATATTCTAGTGGTAGTAATCTACAAAGATCAAGCAAGCACAAGAATAAACATGCTTAATGAGAACTAGACAAGAGCAACAAGCAACTTTCAAAGGAAGAAAATTATTGATCGCACATCATATAAAAGCGCATGCAGAAGTGGAAGTAAAATGTGAAGAGGCAAGACTGAAAGAATTTTAAATCACTCGATTGAAGGTTTAATGTCATGATTTATCTTGAAAAGTTATGAAGGACTTAAGACTATGTCTGGCAACTCATTAGATATGTAAACTGAACTAGATATTTGTTTTCACCATAATTACTGGGAATTTTTCCACATTTGAACAGCCAATTTCACAAAGAACCCCCTCTAAGTTTTGATTTGACTCTTAGTGATTGAGGGGAGCCAAAAGCTACCAATGCTCATGAAACAAACAAGACCCAGGTTGCTTAACAACTCATGATATTGGGTATCCCATACTTTCTATGAGTTCTGCCTGCATAAATAGTATAGAGACTACAGAAAAGAATGTTAAACTGATTGACTAACTAGGTCTTAAATAATCTTTCAAGGTCATTAATGAATCATGGGTTTGTCCCTCCAACTTCCCTTTGATTTTGGAGTATCTGGCCAGAGCAAAATGATTGTTTCTTCAAGTACTCCTCTGTGACCTTAGATCCGATATGGACAGGATCTTTGTAGCCTCTCTTTGGCATTCGACCCATGATTTCTCCAAGGGCCCCTGTCTAACAAATATACAATAGCGATAGGAGAGCCTTGTTGTACTAATGTCTTTGTCTGTCTTCACCATGTTTCTTCATTTTGCTTTTGCTTAGGAGGATACCTTATCTTTCACTCTGTTTGCACTTTCTCCTCCTTCTCGCTAATAACATTTTTCATTCTACCCACACCACAGCCTCCCTCCAAAAATGGAAAAGAAAACAGAATGGTCTAAAACGAAACTACATCTGCATGTACGTTCAAGATTTTCATTCCATATTTAATAAAACATAGAACTATTAACTTACGATCTTGCCATCCTGGTTGGCTTCTGATAGCTTTGCTTCCCAACTCTGCATTGTATTTATGTGGTGCACATTTTTTGAGGAACGATGTGGCTGTACCTGATGGTGTTTCTGGTTACTATTTCTTCCACAACACTGCAAAAATAACACAACTTTACGATGATGTGACAGGAAAGGAACTGTATTTGTATATGTCATAATTGCAATGAACTTATCAGCTGAAGTGATATGGATGATAATTTCTTTAGTTACTTGTATCTCAAAAAGTTTAACTTTACAAGTGGTTGATCCATTTAATTCCATCACTTGAAAGGAAATGCTCTTCACAATAGGGTTTCTAGTATATTCCTGAAAATAGATGCATGTCATAGAACCAATCATCTTAAAGGCTTAAGCTATTAAGTGAAACTCCATGAATGGTTTTATATCTTTAACATGTTTCCTTCACGAAAATCCTTAGGGCTTGAAGTGTGGATAACCCATAGGTTTACCAAATGTACACAAGCCTATTAAATCTAGTGTTAAAATTCAACTTAATTTTTTTCAAAATTGAGAGCAACAAGACTCAAATTCCTAATCACAAGTTCTGATGCCATGTCAAAGAACTAATCATGTCAAAATCTTAATCTATTAGGTGAAGTTCCATGAATGATTTCATTTCTCTAACAATGCAAGATGCAGCTATGTAGATATATTATTTTTTGGGCACATAATCACACCTTTACAAGGTTCTGTTTGAAAAAGAACATTTGAAGAGGATAGACAAAGAAATCAGAGAAAGTTAATTAAAGACTGTCTATCTTCTAGATTTAATGGATGGGAAAGAAATTCAGATGATGGATAGTTTGTGAAATTCTTAATGTTTATTAAAGAATTGGTCAAATGTCTTGGAATGACATTGAAGACATTATCCTTATTTTAAGATCATTTTTTTTCCTATACATGATTGCATGTAGTTTGACCCCAAGGCAGTAGACCACAAAACTAGTGGCTTTTAAAATTACTAATTCCAACTAGAAAGGCCTACTACGGGAACCACCATGGCCACACTTGACTACAATGAAGTTACACAATTTCTTGATAGACAAAATGGTGAATGTAATTGCTGAACTAGAGCCAATCTGGAATGCTAGTCTCACATTAAAATTTTAATAATTGATAGAAAAATGGTACAGTTTTCTAATTGCTTACTACAAGAAGTCATCTTTAATGTGGAGCAAACCCAGGAGAGGAAGAACCTGTCATTAACTGTAAAGTGGTTCATGATAAATGGGCATTTGACAAACACGTGAATTGTGTGGACTGACCATTGACACAAGGTGTCACAAAAATTTGATCAGTTTATAAATGGGCAAGAATAGCGAGAAATACAAAACAATAGGCATAGTTCATACATACAGAAGAGGAAAGAATGTTTTTCTAAACAAATTAGTGTTTCTTAATAGTTGAATAAAAACAAAGGAAAAAGAAAAAAAAGCTTCCAAAAGCAGAATTTACCTCAGGCCAAAAACATCTCATTGAGCATAAACAACTGTTCCTTGTTACCTTAGTCCAACAACAGCCCATTGTGCATGCACAATGGACCTCGGTGACAATCCTATAGCAGGTCCCTGAGACAACACCTGCCAGGTAGCCATGTCAGAAACTTGCAAATACACAGAAAATGAACCTGCTTTAAATATATGTTGATTAACTGAAGATTCAAGTATGTCGTTATATACACTGAAAATGATAAATTAATGATACTATTACTTCAGCAAGGATATATGAAACAGTTAAGAGGCCAGCTTCCAGAAATTAACCAACAAAAGGAAATTTCTTGGTTGAACATTCTCTGGTTCAAGCATCGAATTCCAAAATAGAGCTATATTTGCCAGCATGATATATCAAATGGATATCTTTGGAGGTACATTGCTTCAAAGGGACATTCTGGTCAGGTGGAGGGACTATTCTTATCTTTAACCATGGAAAGCAGACAACATTTCTATCATAAATGCAGTTGTACAGGTAAGGTTCAGGAGAAAATTCTGTCAAATTTTCAGTGTTGCCACAATCTCCCAGGATTTGTTTGGTTCGAAGGCATTTTTACACAAGTATGTAACATACCCTGGTAGGGGAATTCAAGATCCCCATTTTTTTGATAGTAAAATAAGAAAAATTCAAAATATATATTGGGATACCCCAGAATTCGGAGATCTTGTATTGCTACATCCTACGTTCCCATGTTTTAACATGATGCCAGCATATGAAAGCATTGGCATCCACTAGAATGGCTATTTCATACCAGTGTGAAAAAAAAAATACCAGCACACTAGATGCCTCCTAAGAACTAAAGACTGCAGTGTATATAGAAAACTCTGCAAGAGTAATAGAGATAATGACTTGTTCGTTTCAATAAGAGATGCAGAGATGTAATTAGAAGGGAGTGCTTCCTTGTAAAAAAATATTTCTATACAGAGAATAATAGAATAATGCTGCTTACACTTAGGGCTTTACACAAGAAAGCAGAGATGTAAAGGATTCGTTCGTATTCCTTTGCTGCCTTCCAGCAGCTAGATGCTAAAATTTCCGTCTAGCCGATTAATCTATCAAAAAAATAAAAAAAAGAAAACCTGGTTCAGAAATAAAGAAAACTTTTACAGCGTTCAGATATTCTGCATTCAAAGCAAGTGTAAATGTGTGTAGCAGCTGAAAATTGGGACTTCTTTTCATGTTTTATCTTTATACACATTGTCATGAGACCATGACACAGAGGAATTGAACTATCTATGATCCGAAATGATCAATATGAAGTTTGCATGATATCCAGTAGCGTGTCCGAAACAATTTTCCATCCGGCATTGCAATGCCCATTGCAAGCCAAATTGAAAAAGCGGCAAAGAAGAAAATGGTGACATGAAATTTATTATGGAACAAAAACAATTGCCATATTGAAACAAACAATAATGGGTGCCCCACCAAAAGAAAGGGATGGGTATCAATCTAATCACAAGGAAATATGGTGAATCAGAAAGTTTACCGTTGATCGCGCGGGTAGTCAGGGTTTCTTGGATCCACAATTATTTTTTTTTCAATTTATTATGATGTAATTCCCGCCTCAGATTTGATAAAACCATAAAACCCAGAATTTACTAGGAAGTTTAGCAAAGAAAAAGAATTGGGAAAATTAATGATGCTGATTGATGAAACTAGTGATCCCCTCGTTATGGGAATGGTCGAGGACAAGATGACAAGGCTTTTCTTCCAACATTTTTCTATATTTATTTTTTTTATGTTTTCATATTTCCCCCAAAATTAGTACGTAATAAGGAGATATGGATTTTTAATTTTTTTATTATGACGATTTTTTAATTTTTTATTTTATACAAAAATTTAGATTATAATTTTTTTCTCTTATTAATATTTTTTATCTTAAATTTATTTTTTTCTTATTTAAATTATCTTAACTTTTAATTTTAAAAATTAAAAAATTTCAAAGTAATAGATTATTAGATAAATACAACGTCTCCGGCCCTACTCTATCATATTTTATTGATTTTCATGTAACCTTCCAAAGTAGCACACTGATATTTTTTGGCTTTGTCAGTTTATTATTTATTTTTAATTTAATGGTCAGTTTATTTTAAAAGTACATAATATATAATAAATAATTTTTTTATTCTTACATAATTTTTATTTTATAAAATTTAAATTATTAAATCTCACCTATGAAATTATATAACCAAATCAATATAACAACTTTTACATGAGATATAAATATTTCATTTTCATACCAAGTTCTCAATAATAAATTCCTTTGGAGCTCTCTGATTTACTATTTGCAATCTAAGGTAAAAAAGCGAGAGCTTCCCGCACCATGGTCCATGACTCCATAATCTATGGCTTTCCTTTGACTGATCAGCTCATAATTAGCAGAAACTTCAATGGATAACAAATAGGTGGAAAATGAAAACTTTTGGCCAACATGGAATAGAACATTATTTTACTATTAAATATTCTTATTGATTGATGACTGAATATCTGGAAAAACCTTACACTGCCACCCATCAGCAACAATCTTTTTTTTTTTTTTTTGTGGGGGGGGGGGTACAACATCAATAACAATCTGCCCCGCAATAAAGTCTACTTGAAGATGAAAATGCTCTCTCTCTCACTCACACAAAAGGAAATTGGCAACATTCATGGTGTTTGCACATTAGACTCAGATTCAGAGGATGGCCTGTTCTTCAACTCAGGATGCCTAATTTCCTCTATCATTCTAACAGCTTCATCCATTTTAGGCCTCATATCTGGCACCTTTGCCACACAGGCCAATGCAATCTGAAGCATCTGCACCATTTCCTCTTCAACATATTGGCCTCTCAGCAGCTCCTCATCAAAAACTTCAGCTGTCCATTCCTCGCGAACAACAGATCTGACCCACCTGGGGAGATCAACCACATCCTCATAGCCAGGATATCTCAGTGGAATTTTGCCTGTCAGCATTTCAAGAAGGAGCACACCAAAGCTATAAACATCAGACTTGTGGGTGATCTTCCGGGAATCGGTTACCTCTGGAGCACGGTAGCCATTGGCTCTAGACATGGTTGCTGGGAAATTCATTAGAGGAGTCAATCCAACATCAGTGATGCAACCATCAAGATCTTGACTTATGAGGACGTTGGAAGACTTGATGTTGCCATGTACGAATTTTGGACCCCCCTCAGAGTGTATGAAAGCGATTCCCTTTGCAGTTCCAAGTAAAATCTTCATTCTTGAATCCCAGTCTAATGGAGTTCTTCCTACACCCCTATTGCCTAATGTTTGGGAAAGAGGAATGAGGCAAAGATAGAACAAGTAATATCTGTGAATAGTTTATGTTACTTCTAAGTTACATCATTTTCTACAAGTCTTGTTACAAACAAAGTGAAGGGTTTAATTTAACAATTATAAAAAAAGGAGAGAATGGTTAGTTTAAGGAGGGAGAAGCTTAATTGTGCACATGTTAAATCTGCTCAGTGAAACTGTTTTCATATGCATACACTGGACGAGTACTTGGATTACAAGAAGATACAACAAGTTTTTATAATCTTCAGACATCCTCAGTCCATGCATGCAGTCGCTGCAAGCTACAACATTTCAATTACTATCTAAAAAAACTGGCATATTATTTTGGAACTAATCCACTTATGATGTTGCATTTGAACCTAATTATCAATGCAGCTGAGGTTGATTATACTTTCCTCTTCAATTCCAGTTCCTAATTTAATTGTTGATTGGTTGTTAATTCTGCACTAAGTTGATTTATCATAGTAAAAATTAGTACTTGTTAGTTTTGAGCAAACTGAGCTCAGTTTTGCCATGACAATGAGTTATCTAACTCCTTCACAAAATTCCAAATGGAATCCACTTCAGGTTTTTTTCGACTCACATCAAGTAGCCAAATCTGATGCAATGGCAAAACAATGAAAACAATAGTTTTAATCTGAATCTAAAGTGTTTGATGTGGTTCAACACTTCAAAGTATCTTTCATTTCTCAATGAGAGCTAAGTGTTATTTTTCTTGCATAGGCTAATTATCTTCCAACTTATAATGTCTAGAAACCTTTTAATGTTTCAGGATCCTTTTTTTCTGGAAGAAGACAGTTCTTTAAAGATGTGAGATAACTTATTGCTCAGCTTAATTTATTGCATAGAATTCACTATGCACCATTTATAGCTGCAACATTGGAGCAAATAAAAGCAGATTTTGTTTATTGTCTTGGCTAATAAAAGCATCAGTACTTGAATAATTGAAGCCAAACAGGGCTACTGGATCAAGGTATTGCGTACCATGCAACAGGGCAAACAAGCTGCCGTCAGGTATGTAGTTGTAAACTAGAAGTTTCTCATCTTTGGAGTAGTAATAAGCTCGAAGGGGCATGACATTAGGGTGCCGTCCAAATCTCCCTACAATGTCCATCTGCTGCTCAAACTCCTTCTTTCCAACCACAACTTCCCTCAACCTTTTAACTACCACTGTTGTTCCCTCCTCCAAAACAGCCTTGTAAGCTGTTCCATAACTCCCTTTTCCAAGAACTTCAGCTGATGCCTTTAACAAGTCCTCAAGGTCAAAGCTGTAAGAACTGCCTTCAAAGAAGAACAACTTATTCTTTTCAGCCTCTTGCACCCCACTCCCAAAACTCTTAGAGATCTCAGTCTTTCCAGCACAAGACGCCTTTCCTTTCAGTATGCCACTGCTTTCACTATTTTTCCTCTTCAAACAGCATACAGTGATCACTAAAACTAGGAGAGAGAGGAATGCACAGCCCCCGATTGCTAGAGCAAGTATAGAAGCTAGGCCAAACCCTTTCTTAGAGCCGGTAACATTTTGATTTTGGGTAGTTGCTGGAGAGCTTGGCTGGTAAACTGGAGAAGGTGATGGAGTAGGGGGGACTGTAGAGCAATGATTGAGAGGTGGCCCACATAAGTGAGAGTTCCCAACAAAAGAAGTATAAGGGAATTTCTCGATGGAATTTGGAATTGAGCCATTCAAGTTGTTATAGCTCAAATTCAAAAACTTGAGTCTTGGGAGGTTGAAGTCAGGGATAGCTCCAGAGATGGAATTGTTTTGGAGGTACAACCAGGTGAGTCTTCTCAGGTTCTGAAACACAGGTGGGATACTGCCAGAGAAGGAATTAAAGGATAAATCCAAGGCGACAAGTTTAGGAGAGACAGAGGAAGGAACTGAACCAGAGAAGTTATTATGCTGGATGTGAACATATTGGAGGGAAGAAATGGAGAGGATGTCAGAGGGAAGATCGCCATTAAGGCCATTGGAATGAAGGCTTAGAACGCTAAGAGCATCAAGTTTTCCGATACTGTTCACTGGAATAGAGCCTTTGAGTCCAATTCCAGGAAGATGGATGCCAATGACACGAGTTCCGTTTGAATTGCAGGTCACACCAATCCATGACGTGCAAATTGCTGCGGAATCATTCCAGTTCAGTCTCCGGGCGTGTGGAACAGTAGAAGCAAATGTAAAGAGAGCTTGTATGTCAGAATTCAGATCAGCTACAGTCAATCCAAGGAGAGACAGCGTGGTGCTTAGCAGAACAAGTGCAACAACACTGGACTGGAACTTCATGGGTGCTGGTTTGGTGCAAAAGGGTGGCAAGTGGTAGTACCAAATTCTGGCATTAGCTGTTCTTCACCCCTTCCTGGTTTGGTTTGGAAAAATCGTGAAAAATTGTTAGCTGAGCCTGCTTATACAGCTGGGAAAGAATATATCCTATCATGTTCAAAGTGGAAAATGTTCCATTTTATTATTCAGGGACACAAAAATATTCGGGTTAAACATGAGTCTGTAGAACAACAGTGACTTGTCCTTCTGACAGAGAAGCAGGATTGGATATATTTTTTCATTTTCAAATAGAAATAATGATTTGATTAGTTGACAGGATGAAAATGCTAGGAAGAACTGACTGGATTTGGAAAATGTGCAGAAACATATTTTAACTGATTTGAATTAACCCTTTTTTCTGAAAACTAGAAGTTTAGAATGGGGATGCTTTTCTTGATGCAGTAACATCAACTATTGCAGATTTGCGTATTTTTAACAAGAAAATAAGACAGTCCTACACATACTTACCATTAAGCAAGTTTTGAAGATTGGGAAAGAGACTCCCTTGTTTCAGATGCATCAACTGTGGCAAGTTCATTTCTTCCAGTAACAGGGAGTTATAGTGACTCTCTTACTAAAAAAGAAAAAGGGCAAAAGGCAAAGGGTTGCCTGTGAACTATAGTGCACTTTTTAGAAAGAATAAAGTAATAAATGGGGATTTAAAAACAGACAAGTAAAAAAGCGAAAAAAATTCGTCTAAAAAAGCATGGTGATAATGGAGAATCCAAGAAAAAATAGTACCCATAAAGAAAAAGCTAAAGTTTGATTATCCTTTATTTTCCTTTTAAAGAAAAAGCATTCTTTGTTAAAAGTAGCCTTCTTTCTCTTAATTTAAAAAGAACAACATAAATCATTAGTGCTGATTTCTAATTTGTGCTCGCCTACCTGTTCAGTGTATGGTTAAAAAGGACATTCCGAAGCACTTAAAGCTGTTTGCCTAGGGAACCACATTTAAACTCGTATGCGAAAAAAGGGTAATATTATTGGGATGCAGATGGATCAATGGTTGTACTAAAAACGACCCAAAGCAAGCATAGACATATGCAAATTATCTTCAGAGAAAAAGCCTAAAAGCTTCATCAGCATCAGGTTCCTAGAACCGGTGTGATGACTAAAGAGAAAGTCTTGATGACTTAAAATGGGCAGAAACAGAGGTAACCAGGAAAGGACCAAGTTCCATTACAAATGCCTAGTTTTCTATTTTTTTCCTCCATTTGGGTCATATAAAGTAATTCAGGGACGCTAAGAATCGAATTATGGAATTCAAAGGAAGTGAAAGAGATTACCATGGCATGAAATTCAATTCTAGGACAACAAGAACAAATTATAGAGTGCAGCACCACCGCGGAAACTGAGCAGATCAAAAATATATTATCAAGCTCATTAAGAGAAGCAACTTTTGCTTTCCACCTTCTGAAGCATAAAATCCATCCCCTTCTTTTTGAGAAACAAGGATCAGGGAGTACAAAGATTAAGCATGCAACATTTGAGTGGCTTGAAACTATGGAATAAAAGAGATGGTGAGTTCTCTATAAACTACTTACTGCTAGTCAGCACCGTTGGAGGCATCAGAGCAGTGAGCGTTACAGCTTTTAAATCTTATTCTTCTGTGGTGAAAAGATTCACACACAGCGGGAAAGAGGGAGTCACCTGATTTTCTCTTTGACGGAAGAAAAAAAAACACTTCCCTTCTTAACTACGATGACAGCAATAATGAGGGTGGTCACCAGCGAAGACTTCTATGTAACAAGTACCATATTATCGATGTCCACCTGTTTCTATTGAAAGGAAGTTCAATGTGATTTAGATGAAAGAGAGAATACAGCCGCTGCATAGGGTCTAACAGTGTGAAAAGAAGGACCACTGAGAGTGCAACGACCGGAGGATTTGTTGACGTGGTCACATGTCTTCTGACAAGAGCAAGGCACTGTATAAATTACTGACCAACTAACCCAGTACTTAGTTCAGTTGGTTAAGGTAGGTGAAATTTTGAGTGGAAGTCTAAGTTCAAGTCACAGTGACGACTTTTAAATCTACTAAAACAACGGACATTAGGAATAAATAATGGGTGGGAAACTGCTCTTGAACTAAATTAAACAATTGAATGGTTAATGAATCTTGAAGAATAAATTATCTTATTATTTTTATAAATTAAATTAAATTTAATATTTTTATTAATAAAATTTAAATCATTAAATTTATTAAATTTAATAAACCAAACTATACAACCCATATAATCCCACCCATCCTTGTTTACATGAAATGTATGTTCCACATTTTAAATCTTTCCAAGATTAATTGCCACTTCAACATATATCTTTTAATTTTTCCAAATTTTTAACTCCAACTACCCGGGCATAGGTGTGATAATTTTGTGAATCTTTCCAAATTTCCAAGAATTAATTGAAGATTCGAAAAGAGAAAAATGATTGACATAATTGCTTGTTTTGACTTCATATTCAACATCAAAACCCACCATAATGACTCCCATGGGGATCAAAAGGAGGGATCACATGGTGGGCAATTCCGCATCCAACTAACTTTTCGTAACTTCATAGACTCTGAATCAGTTAATTATCAATCTAATATGGTCAATTGGCTGATCTTCTTGATGCTTCCTGAAATATCATCTTCCAAACTCTTTGATATTGAGGTTCCATTTCAGATTCAGAGGAATAAGCAGTAAGCAGACCATGACCTGTCATGATGTAATAGCCATGTGGACAAGGGGAAAAGGGGTGTTGACTAAGACCATCAGTGATTATTATTTATGTTTTAAATTAAAAAATTTAAGAATAAAATTTTTTATTTGTACATCGTATTTATTAGAAAAAATTATTAAATTTTAAATATAAATTAATTTTATAACTAATAATAATATTAAAATTCAAATTAAAAAAAAAATAAAACCTAACCATCCAGAATTGGCAAGGTTTCTAAGAGAGAATACAACTTAATGGGACCAACCATATCATGTGTTACCCCCCATGAAAGCACGAAGAAGGTGGTGGGATGTGATAGACCCATTGGAAATTCTCTCTCTTCCTCACTTATGTCACTGCCATTGGCTAGGTAGGCTGTCATAATAACTCATCTTGTCAACAACCATAATTGACATATGGCGCACTTTCTCTATTTGGATAAAGACAGGCGACTATACCACAGGCGAGAAAGAGCATCCAAATATATCACGATTGCCCACTGGTATAAGTGAAGAATTGAGGTGTTACTATACAAAATTAAAAAAAAAAATTGAGGTGTTGATGTTCGTAAAAATTAAAAGAGTAAATTATATTAATTTTTTTTAATATTTGATTATAATATTTTATTTTATTTATTTAAATATTAATGAAAAAATATATTTAATATTCATAAAATATTCATAAAAAATAGTAAATTAATATTTTAATTTAATTTTAGTTAAAAATTATATTTTTATTCAGTTAATTATTTTAAATTATTAATATTTTGATAAATTATATTTTTTAATCAAATAATTATATTTATTACAGGGTATAAATTTAACAATATATATGATTATAAGAAAAAAATTTAGTATAAATATAGAAGTATCTTGGGATAAGTTTAATTAACAAAAAATAAGATTAATTATGTTCTATATTTTTTTTCTAACTAAATTCAGTCCCAAGATACCTCTATATTTGTACTAAATTTTTTTTTCATAATCACATACATGATTAAATTTATATCTTACAATAAATGTAATTATTTAATTAAAAAATATAATTTATTAAGATATTAATTATTTAAAATAGTTAATTGAGTTAAAGTATAATTTGAAGTAAAATTAGAGTAAAATTTAATTTAATATATATTTCAAATATTTTATTACTATTTAGATATATTCTTTTAATTAATATTTGAGTAAATAGGATGGAGTGGAGTGTTATAATTAAATATTTCAAAAGAGGTTAATATAGTTTGTTCAAATTAAAATTATATAAATTTTATATATTTTTTTTAAATATTAATGTTTTATACTATAGAAGAAGCTATGACTACCATTTTCTGAAGAATTGAACATTAGTCACTGATTTTACCATACATATACATGTATGGAACATTTCTGTTTATATTTAGAATTTCAAATAGAACCTATTCTCATGCGAGATTTTATAATTTTATTATTTAATTGATAAAATTTAATAAATTTATTAATATTTTAAAAAAATTAATAAATATTTAATTCTTAATATGATCGTTTTAAACTTACCTTTATCCAATAGCCTATTAAGTTATTATTAGATTTGTAAAAATAATGATACATATATATATTTGATACATAATTTTTATATTTTATTATATTTTTATTTTTAAAATTTTTTATTTCAGCACATGAGAGTCCTGCCTATTGATATCAATTTCCATTTGTAATGAACCTGAAAATAGGAAAAAAAAAAAAATCCCAAGTGGGATTTCATCGTGCTACTGTGTAACTCAATTACGAAAAAGATACTTAAGAAATAATGATATATCAACTTAGTTAAACTTACACAATTTTATACAATTAAAAAGAAAGAAAAAGAAATCAAATATTTACCTCTCTTCTCCGTATGAAAAAGACGTGGCCTAGCATTTCAGATACTTGAAACGGTGGTATTGCAATAAAAATAGTTATGCTGATTTGTACGGTTAGTTAAGTAATCTGTTACCGAGCATTCCTAGTGTGAGCCGTATATAAACTCAGTACTTCATCTTGTATCAAGAAGAGTAATAAGAATTACTTTCTGCTTTTCCATTTTCTTCTGATAAGTTGAACAAAATGGGACCAATAAATTAAATGTGAAAGCTCAGAAAGAGGTACGCAAGAATCAAGAGATAGAAGCAGAGGCTGAAACAGAGAGCAAGAAGTTGATGTCACTTTCATTTTATTTGCTGTGAATTACTCTCTTCTCTGTAGTCCTAAATAATTGTTATTTTATAATTATTTTTTTGTCTTTTTATTAATTAATTTTTAACATAAAAATAACATTAATAATTTCTTTTTAACTTTATTTCCATTAAAATTACTATTTTTATTAAATACTTAACTAAATTCATTTTTTTAATTTTTATTATAAAATAATATAAAATGATGAGAAAGTATTTAAAATTATTTAAGAATTTTTTTAACTCTCAACAAATAATATAAACTATAAAGAGTAAGTGAGGTATTTAAGCCAGCTTTAGTTTTGCAGTCATTTAATTATTTATTTCTTTGAAAGCACCATAAATACAGTCATTTATTTCGAAAAAATGATGGAGTTGAAGTCCTCTCTCATAAAAATAAGAGAGAGACAGAATTGGATTTAAAAGAAAAGAGAAAAGACATTATGATCACGAGAAAAAATGCATACCTCATGAAGTCTATGCACGAGTATCTAACCCTACTCACTTGTTTCATTCTATTTCACAGTCACTGTAGCGATAGGTTTGCAAGCTGCTCGAGTCTTGGCCGCAACCCTACAGGTCGGCTCTCTTGAACCCTTCCATTTCAAACTTTTCAGGCATGACGTTAATGCCCATGTGCCAACAACGGTTCCCATTACTACTCGTTGGATTTTTTTACTTTTTAATTACGGTGGTTTTTTTAATAATTTATTGTATAAATTTTATTTTTATCTTATTATTTTTTATTTAATTTTCTCTCTTATACCTTTTAACTTTCACTATAAAAAATCTAGATTCATTACTCTTTAGATATGATCTTTTAAAATATGCTTTATATTTATTTTATTTCTTAAATAAATTAAAAGTTAAAATAAATATATATTATTTAATAAAAATGTCAAAACATTAATAAAAATTGCTATCTCATTAATTTAATCTGTTTTAATACAAATTTTGTAATATCATATCTTTAAATGACATATATTTATCTTAACTTTTGATTGATTCAAAGAACAACATAAATATATGTTACTGTATAAAACGTAAAATACACTTCTAAAAATTTTGATCTCTATTTTTTATATTAAAATAAATAAATAAATAAATAACGATAATAAATTTAAAAAAAACATTTATAACAAAATGAAAAAGAAACTTTCACCTTTTACAGTGTAATTAAATTTATTTTTTAATTTATTATTACTATTATGATATAAGAATGCCACGTAATAAATAGCTTAAAAATAATATAAATTGTTGAATATAAATTTTAATTTAATAAATTTTATAATTTAATATTAAAAATTTAATAAAATTAATGACTTAACTTTTAAAGAATAATTGATAAGAAAACACTTACCAAGAAAACTAGGAGTACGTTTGAAGTAAAACGAAACAAGTAACAGCCCTCATTCCGACCAAACCAGATTAATTACATAAACTTCAACAAAAACTTTACACACACAACCAAGTGGTACAGGTTGTGTGGAATTTAGGCTGAAAATTGTCTTGAAAAAAAAAAAATTAAGAACTACTTATATAACCCAGAACCTTTTTTTTTTTTTCGGAATAAACGAGGAATCTTTCGCTAGTCCGTTATGTATGATGATCTCTATCAATTTTATTTCTCAACTTTGGTTCATCTTATTGAATTGGCCATTTGCCGTACAAGCTGTGGTAAACCTAGGCAAAACCCATTCTGATACAAGCTAGGCGTGTTCTATATCACATCCCTTGAAGGCTTGAACCGAGGTAATCAAAGCCTTAGCATCCTTCAAACAGCTCCTCTAGTCAACAAAAAGAAGAAATCAGGAGCACGAAAATCACATTTGTCTATTACTAGCTGCCACTTTTTCCTAGCTTTTCAATTTCTTCCTGGTGCTTTCTTTCAGCCTCCTCTTGCAGCATCCTCTCCTCTTCCTCAATCTCATCAAGATCATCGAATTCCTTGGTTGTTGCCATTTCTTTCAATACAGGACCTCTTAGCTCGGATATTAGTCCCCCACTAACTCTGTACTCTTCTTCATCCCCAATTAGGAAAAACCGTTGGTCTGGACCAGATGCCATTGGAACATCACCCGCCAAGAGCTTCATATCATACTGCATGTTAAGATAACGACGGATAAGTAAGCAAGCCCTAAAGCATCAAGCATCCCTCTGCACTTTACATTTCAACATTGTCAAAAAAAAAAAAAGGATAGATTGTTAATAAGCATTGTGCATGCCCAATGAAAATAATTCCTGGAAAATAGGGACAACATACACCAAAAATTAATCTACATAATTTAAATAAGAGAGGAGGGAGCAACAAAAAAGGCACCTGCATACACAGATGAGGACAAATTACTGAGTGCATCAATATCTCTAATACTTCTCTCCCTTAGAGTGCAGTGTACAGTGTATATGTCCAATAGCTCATTTGGGAGGGTGTTCCAGTTAACAAGCCAAGCAAAATGTCCTCCATTAGGCATGCAATCAGAAATCATGAATACAAATGTGGGTCCACAGAACCCTAATAACACTTTCATTTAGTGCTTATTTATAAGGATCACAGATGGAACCAAATTCGACCAAAACCTGCTCTATAGTAATAAAGTAACTAGGGGGATGTTGCAGGGCCAAGAGCCCTGGTTACCAGCACAACAAACCAAATGGGGAACATCTTGGGCATATATTAAGTCCAAGGAACAAAGGGGCACCTTCAGAAGCAGTTTATGACCATTTCCATAGATTCAACTTAAAACAGGATTGGATACTTGCAAAAATAAATGCATATTAATAATTAGTTAATTTAATTCCACACCATTGTCTCTTTGACCAATTTTAGGGAGGGAGCAATGTTTTAGCTTTCTAACAATCATGACAAGAAAAGTAAAATATTGCAAAATATACTTTAACAATCAACTTAAATTAAAGCATTATTAATAATTTGAAACTTCTTTGTAAGTAAATTGGAAAGTAAAAACCTAGTTGTTGTTCCTTCTTCTAAGCCCTTTTAAAGTCTTTCCTTCATGATACCTTTCTGCTTTATAACCTCTTAGATATATCCTAATTTATGCCAACAAGAAAATGGAGCATACAAGTAATATATGCCACCAAGGATGATATACATCGTATATTTATAGCCATGTTATAGGATTCAAGCAATAAAGACAAAATACTGTAGTGAAATTAAGTATTCTGTTGACAATGAAGGTTCCCTCTTCTCGGGTGGCTACCTTCAGGGTATAATAATGATCAAATCTATCACGAAAAGGTGAAAAAAACAATAACAGAGCTCAAGGAAAAAACCCTGAACCTCCCTAGGACTAGCCCGTTCTCTGAGGATCACTCTCCAGCCTCGTAGCTCATGATTTAAAACCCTCATTTATTCACTCTCTCTAATACCACATATGCATAAGTCCTAACTAACTCCCTCTCTCTTCTGATTCCTTCTCCTATATACTATCCAGCGCTTTGGGCTTCGATTATCAGTGGCGCCGCAGCTGTCCTCCCTTTCATTAGCACTTTGATCCTCACTCTCCTTAAGCTCATCCACTGGAGTCCGAACACCATGTATAACTCATGGCCAGTATATTACACTTTTCAGCTCTCACGTGATTTCATTTATTCCAAAATGTTCTGTGTCTCCCTCTCAATCTTTCTGAATGTAATGCAAGATTCAGTCTAACACGTGTGCTTTTCCCTTTAATATTATAAATCCATTCATTGCTTCAGGCCTTCACCCTATTTGAAGAATTAGGGAACCAACTTTTCACAGCCAGCAAGTTCTAACCCTGCTTTACTTAGAGCAGAGTAGCAGCCAGCTGTCATCCTCTACTCATTGCTAATGCTGTGGGTACTAATGCATATATTACAACCATATGCAGTGCCATACACCCTCCCTCATCCATATCAGTTAAAGTATAGCATAAGAGATCCCTCCTGTCCAAATATACATAAACTCCTCTTGCGTGCACATAAGTGAAAGAATCCATTCTGTAGAGTAACATACCCATCCCAATCTGCAGGCTGGAAAAGAAGCTCCTCTCTGTCTCATAATGTTTACTGCTCTACTTGTATGCATACGCTCAAAACAGAATAGCTTGTCTGTTTTTATTTAGCTTGTAAAACTATCTTGAGATGTCTATTCGAACATGTGTATAATCTTATGTGATTTCAAAAGAGAATTTTGAAATCAATATATGACACCAGTGGACCTATCAATCACCAGATATAGAATTTTCACAGAAAACAAAACTTGGGCTGAACAAATCTCGAAGATATGGAATAACAAAATATACCCAAGTTGACAGTAATAGTAGCATTTGATGTTGAGAGCTGATGTTCAGAAAATTTAAGCAATAGGTGACAGGCGAAAACAAGTAAGAATAAGGAATTCTATGTAGTGATTTCATGATTTACACAGAAGAGACTTGATTTACCCGGCCTTTCCTCTTCTTAACTTCAACACTGGCTAGACCCTTTCTTTCAGAATCTCTCATGGGAAAAATGAGAAAATATCGCTTGCTTACTTGGCTTGAACTTACTTTAGTTTGATCCCACTCCCTCTCATCACATAGGCTCGTAAATCAGATCCTGATAAGGGGCACCCATAACTTCAAGAATCCCAACAAATGTGTGAGTCCCGCCATGGCCATTCTATACACTATATCGTGGTTGATTGT
Organism: Dicorynia guianensis; assembly: GCA_037013595.1. Classification (NCBI taxonomy): domain Eukaryota; kingdom Viridiplantae; phylum Streptophyta; class Magnoliopsida; order Fabales; family Fabaceae; genus Dicorynia; species Dicorynia guianensis. The sequence continues at coordinate 11,475,313 of JASUAB010000002.1, read as the reverse complement.
GAACCTTGAGCAGATATACATGCCCTTGAAATTGTAAAATGCACAAAATAATTCGATAAGGACCCATATGTTAACGCATGATTCATTATTGACAGGGTCAACCAGCAGTTGTCTACATTCATTTACTGATAAAGGGATATGTAAATTTCTGATCCGAATTTTAAGAAACTTAATTGAGCATCATACTAATGCACAACATATTGCACATGAATAATCAAGACGAGTAACAACACATTGCACAATTACTATTTTTGAAGTCAATGGAAGGGACTTTTATCCAATTGTTCAATCAGGAAGTTTCGAAAATTATCATTGACTCTAAAATTATGGGGTCAACAAGATGCAATCTATCAGCTGAGTGCAGATTAATAACCAGTGTGCACACTATAATTCTCTCTTCAATATATGTCTTCAAAACTAGCACCTCTAACCAGTAATTAAATCCTGGAAGCAGCATTCTGTGGCCTGAACATCTAATCAAGCTGAACAACTGGGGAAATTATGCTTATTAAAAAAACTTACAACTAATCATACAACAAACACTTGCAGCATTGCCGCCAGCCTACTAACTTTCCTAATGTTATTTTGTTGTCTGAGGACTATAATTCACGGTCCAAAATTCCACTTACATCCGGATGCACATATAGCATCCATCGCCTGCAATCAGTTTTACGTATCATGTTTACCTGCTCCTTAACTGAATATAGGAATGCTTATATGTCAATGCCACAATCTTCTTACAATATGTGGCATGTAGCTTAAGCGTTTAGTGAATGGAATATATCCTATCAGAAATTCCAGTAACATTCTGGTAACACAAGGTCAAGAAAATGCAGTATATAATATGGACATTTAAAAGAACTTACAGCGAAAGCATTCATAGCTGATGCAAGGGCAAGAAACCCATACCTCTCCATGAAGGTGTTTACAATCCCAAACATTATTCTCCATGGCAGAGCACAAACCATAACTCCAGCAGCCCCCAACAGACAGGTAATTCCTATTAGGAAAAATTAAGTCCCACAAAATCATAACTATCAAATCCTCACAAAACCCATGTAGGTGTTGATTAACTAAGTTTCACAATTTAATATTTAGATTCAATAAATTTAATAATTTTAATTTTTTTTAGTACTTAAAAAAATTTAATTTGTATTTATAGCAAGACAGTTCCTATTAAATTAATGCCTCAATTTGAAAATCAATAGGCTCATTGTATCGCGAGAAAGCAGAGCTGACTACAATTTACTAGTTTAACGAAGACCTTCGCAAAATCTCCATTGACTTAGCCAAAATCTGCAAACTTATTGGAGAAGAATCGAGACCCAGCATCGTTCTCATCCTGTTTAGGAATTGCGAGGCTCCTGATAGAAAATGTCCAAGGAGCACGTCTTGCAGATGGGTAAATGGTCGACGATGATGAACGGTATTGCCGCGAAGCGCAGAGGGGATTGTGCTCCGGGGAAGAGATGAATCGAGTAGAAGTCCCAGAAAGTATGATATCCAGCAAATAACTTCGATTGGGCTTGGGCAACCAAAAGCTGTGACATCCGAGAACCCAACGGAGAGGTGGGGCGGGGCTACACGAGGCAGAAGAAGCCAGGGCTGTTGAGGCCCTCTTTCTAATTTACGATGGCGCTTCCTCTACTACTCCTTTCTCTTTTACTGAACGAGACGAATTAAGAGAAGGCGACGACAAGAAAGAGAACCGCAACCATAACGATAACTAATGATAAATGCATCGTACTAGCGCATCAACTGGGCTCATAAGGTTAGGACTCAGCAGAAGAGGGCAGAATACTACAGATTCCCTAGCTTGCTGCACACAACTAGAGACTTGCGCTGCTATAGCTACAGCTGCTATCCAATTGCGGACCTCCATTTTCCAACCAGATCCTCAAACCATGCAGCTATTACTTATCAATCATACATAAACCGATCAGCTCGGGAAGATATAAGCACAATACTTAGTCCGACAACAAATTTTAATTGAACAAAGAAATCGGCCATTTAGCAAAAGCAAATGGAAGTACAACTATAATATCAAATTCCCTACAAAAAGAAAATCAAGGAACAGAACAAAATATAACAAAATTCATTACATATAAGATGGTTTGCAAAATCAGAAATAAACTCGAGACATAGTTTAATGCAATATGCAGAAAACAAACTCAAATTCAGTCTTGCAGTACTATTATGGTCTAGATTCTTCTATTTCCAGACAAAAGACAGCCTAAGCAGATGCAGTAGTTGGCATAAATGCTCTGCCAGGTTGACGGTTAGCCAATGGTCCATGACATCCAAGAAGCTGTAAATTCACAAGAAGCTATTAGTCAAAAGATCCATGACCTAAGCTTATATAAGGACAAAAACATTAAAACTCAAAAAGTAAAAACAAACTCCAACGTATTCTCAACCATCTGAATGCAATCAGTTGACCATGTTCTTTGGTAATAAAATAAACCAAGATCAAAGTTACTAGTTCACTAAAATACAAGTTCTTAGCATAGACAAAACTATATGCCAAAGTTTCAACAACAATACATGATATACATCTACTTGTGGTTTCACATTACCTTAGCATTTACACCATCAGGCATAATCCTGTTCTCTGACTTGTACTTAAGGTAATCAGAGCGGCTAAACTTGGTGAACCCCCTAAGAAAGCAGTTGAAACAATAAAAATTAGAGTAAAAACCAAATTCAGAAGATAGATTTCAATATCATAACAACCCAAAAGAAATCAAACATAATCCCTTCAACTAGAAAATCAAAAAACAGAACTTAATCAAATGATGCCATACATTATTAAGTATGACTTATTCATGATTTTGATCAAAGTATTCTCACAAAAATCCTTAAAAACTATTTCAACTTAATTCAAAATATTTAAATAAGCTAAACTTCATAAATTCCCATTTTCTAACAAATTTGACATGTGCAACCCAAGGCCACCAACCAACAAAAAGAAAAAATTACTATTCAGAATCATCAAGCAAGAATCCTATAAAAGTCTGCCAACTATAAATCAGACATCCAAGAGGAGCAAGAATAACACCCAACATATTATACACATACCATTTCCTGCTGACAATGATCTTTTGACGACCAGGGAACTTGAACTTAGCACGACGGAGAGCCTCCTGTGCATGATGGCTGTTGCTGTCCTTACAGCGGACAGAGAGAAGGACTTGCCCAATGGCCACTCTAGCACATGTACCCTGTGGCTTTCCAAATGCACCTCTCATGCCTGTCTGGAGCCTATCAGCTCCAGCACATGAAAGCATTTTGTTGATCCTAAGAACATGGAATGGATGTACCCTAACCCTCAAGTGGAATGCATCCTTTCCAGCAAATTTGGCCATATATTTGTTGCAAGCAATTCTGGCAGCTTCCAGTGCCTCACTTGAAACATTTTCTTTTTCCCAGCTAACAAGATGAACACAGAATGGAAACTCATCAACACCTTTCTTCTTCATGCCAACATCATAAATTCTGATCTTGGAATCAGGAACACCACGGCAGAACCGTGACTTGGGATATGGTTTATTTTTTATTTGCCGATAGCACCTTGCAGGTCCTACATCATTCATGATTTCCATCAAATCATAAATAAAGCATCCAAAAACTGAACTAATTTGCTCCAGAACCATCTTCATTAATTACAACAAATATTCATGTATTCATAAATCCAAAATATTCAACCCTAACACACATCAGACTCAGAGATGGTAAATTTAGGTAGGGTAATACATTTAAAAAGGAGTTTCTAAGTTAATAAATAGACCACAAAGTTCACAACATAAATATTATCGAGCAACACCACATAAAGGGCAACACAAGGATTAATTAACAATGCTTCCCTGCAACAAAAACTAATCACTACGAAGGAAGCATCACACACACACACACTCACACTCTCATGTTTTTTTTATGGTACAGACAACAGAACACACTTATGTTTTAACTTTTAAGAACTCTGCGCAAAGGACTAAGTGCAATAAGTCACTGAAGGATCATCACACTAACAACTAGGAACACAGTTGAAAAAAATTTTGCTAGGCATAAAATCCATACAATCAAAGGAGGTACTAAATTGTATCATTAACGAAACTCCCAGTAAAACACTCTAGAAAAATTTCAGGCATGGTGCGAGGGCATAGATGACCATGATCACATGAACATCAAAGGATTTGCTACAGTAATGGATTTCATAAGCATCGAAAGAATACCTAAAATCTTGAGTGAAAAAGGATAAATTATTCATAAGCAAATTCAGATAAATCCAAAGGTAAAAGGTCATTGGATTTGATATTGTGTCCATCATTAATTCTATTCCTTAATGTATAAACCAATCTTGTGGATATTTCAAACAAATAAGATAATAACTTATCAACACATCAGTTGGCTTCGATCAAAATCAATGAAATGACACTATTCTTTATCGATGTCATGTGAACCACAGATTTAGAAATTCATTTCCTGCATGCATCTACATGCAACTCACAGACACCAGCTATGAAAAATTATTTCATGTGTTTATCTGTTGATTCTGTTCCATTATTCCACATGCCAGCTAAAAGCGGTTCCAATATTCATCAAGCTGGCTAGAGAAGCTTCAAACTTTCTTTCTTTTAGCAAAATCATGCAATATGCCACCGTCCATGGCAATCAATCGATGAATTCCCAGAAAAAATTGCACTTTGAGTAACCTCCAATAATCATTAAAAGTCCTACATTCAATTGCACAAATGAGAAAGCCAAACGAATAACTTTAAAAAATGATACGCAAACACAACAGCCAATTCGTCTGAATCATTTCTATGAATACAACAACATAAAACAAAGTATACTGAGACATGATTCATGGAAATTCATACAGCCGAGACGATAACAAAATAAACCATGGCGAAGCTATTCAATTTTTTGGGAAGCAATAGACGCTTACTTCTTCCCATAGCGACGTTCCTCTCTGTAGACGCAGTGGGTTCAAACTTTGCGAGGAGCTGCGAACCCTAAATCTAAAGGAGTAGTATATAAAGAGGCGGCCGTTGGGGCTTACCAAAAAGTTCCTGTCAAGGACCATTTACGTACGGGCTTTTAAAGGCCCAAACCCGAAATATAGATATCTTGAAATATATCCTTTAGAGATATGGCCCGATAGCCTTCAATCAAATCCAGCGTTTAAGAAGGAATGAGTACGGCCCACGTCAAAAGAAGAAAAAAAAAAAAAAAGAAGAAATACGAGCATTATAGATTACAGGAAAACAAATTTTAAAAAATAAATAAATTTTACTTTTTATATTTTTTATTTTAATTAATTCTTATAATATAAAATTTAAGTTATTAAATTTATTAAATAATTTTAATGGCTCATATTAATAAATATAAATTTTTCATTAAAAATTAGTTGTGAAAATACTTTATTCCAAAAATAATTGTTCATAAAAAAAAGAAATAGAAATAATCAAAGGGAGAAAAATGATTATGTTAAAACTTGAATACTCTATAACATATTTTTTACGCATCATACCGCATTAAAGGAAACGTTTCAAAAATGTATTTTTGAGTGACTTTATTTTTTGAAAACATATTAAGAATAATTGGAAAAAATTAATTATTTCAGAGTTCATTTGGTTATGGAATGAAGTTTAGAATTAAATTTTAAGAGCGCATTTACAATGTTGAATTTAAGCTTTTCACGTGATATAGTTTTTTTATTGAAACAAATTAATAGTTTTTGTTTATTTTATTAAGAGAATATTAATGAGTATTATGGAAAATTTAAGATTCTCATATTTAATTTAATATTAATATTTTAAGAAATATTATATTACTTTTAAAAATACCTTTAATCATAAATTTTAATTTTAATTTTTAATAACTCTTAATTTATATCTATTATTATATTATGAATATCACTACCACCTTCACTTTCATATTGACTACTACTATTATCGTGTCACTTTTGTCACAGCGTAGGCACATAGGCAACACCTCCTTGCGTGGGCATGTAATAAGTGCTATATTCAAGTGAGTATGGAGACCATTCCATAACACCTCATGCAAGTGTGTTTGCTATGCCATGACACTTTATGGGCATGTAGATCACACTAATATTATCATTATTGTTAATGATATTATTATTATTATTGTTATTATTGTTATTGTTATTATTATTATTACCAATGCAATAAAATTATTGTTAAATCACTATAAATATAATTAATTATTTTATTAAAAAAGGTAATATAGTTTTTTAAAATTATTTTCACATTTCTATAAGACAGGAATAAAAATTCACTCTATATGAGTATTAAATTCTCATGTTTTATGAGAATTCTTCATTATTATGAAAGTTAAATTCTTAAGAATCAACTTTCAAATATTATACTAAATATAAGAATAAACATTTTAATCTCTGCATTACCATAGGTTTTTCAACATTTCATGTACCAAATGCATCTTTAAATTAAAAATGAGTTTTTGAATTCAAATTTTATTTATTATATCTATTAAAATTAAAATTAAAATTCTATATTAGAATTTCAATAGATTAAAAAAATTGGAAGACAAATTCTTAATTCTTCACTTATATCTTAAAAATTCTAATTTCAAATAAATGAAAATAAAGAATTATTGTAATCCATAATCTCTTGTGATTGCCATAGTCGCTATTATATTGCCACTGCTATTCTTATCTAAATTATTTTTATTTAAAATTAAAAAATTTGTTAATAAATACATTACCTTCATCAACGCACTATCATTGTTTATGTAGGAACACCATCACATAGGATTTAAATCTTTTAAAATATAAAATGCACTTTAAATAGTAAAATGCATCTTGTTAATCATTAATAAATAATTAATGTTGTAGATTGTCACAAAATATAAGTAAATGAATCACTATTCATAAATTTTAAATAGTCTACACCATTAATTTTTTTCATAAATGATTAGTAAAATATAAGTTAAAATGCATATAATCTCCTTGAACTAATAATTGATTTTAAAAAATCTTCTTAAACTTTAAAATGTTACATAAAACCTAAATCTCCTTGTTAGTTTTTCCATTAAATTATAAACAGAATCTAATAAAAAGACTAAAATAACCTTATTGATTCACCATTTTTTCATCTTCTACCTTAACTTGTCTCTTTGCTTTGCAAAACTAGATGATATTGGTTGCATAGTAGAGGAATCCATGACTGCAACGACTAGGGAAGGAATTGATGGAGTCAAAATCTCCTATTTCTCATTTTCGAATTTATAATGAACACAATGCCACCAAATCCTCCAAAATCTTTGCTTCTCCTTCACATAATCAACCACACTGCTGCCATCATTCCCCACTGCCACCTCAACGATGACCTTTTTGTGAAGCTCACCTGAGCCACTACCACTGTCACTTCTGCCCCTAACACCGTGGCGCAGTACCGCACACATGCTATTGGCCCCAACCAGTGCTGCTTGCCATCATGCAAGAGATTGCTACTCTTTATCCATGACCACTCTCCATCCTCAATAAAGAAGGGGGTAGAAATTCTATGAGGAGTGGACAACCAGATTATTGCAGCCAAACCCGTCCTTTTCTCAACTAAATTACCACAGAAAGGAAATGAGCCCCAGCATGCTTTGTTTCCTAGACATTCTACTTGCCATTTCAATCACTCTTCATTCTGCCAACCATTTCAATCTTAAAAGGATAACAAACACACGCTGCACTTAAATTTTTTTTCTTCACATATGCCAACAAGTAAAAACGGGAAACTCCTATCCCATAAGGCTTCTCACCCACGTCAGCACCAGGACTTGTCAACACTCTGAACCAAAGGTGGGTTGAAGTCTTGGTTCTGCTGCTGTTCAAACCGTTGAAGTCTAACTTAGGAGGCTACTCGCCATCAACTCATCGCCAGAGAAACTACTGTGCTACTGAGAAACTGCCGTACCGCTATGCGGAAAGGCAAGCGTCATCGAGGAAGCTCACCTGCCTTAAGCTCCTCTCCCTCGCCATTGTTATAGGACACAGAGCGGCCATAGTCACCAAGTGCCCAGTTTCCCAGGAGAGCTATTGTAGCCGTAAGCTCATGGTTACCGTATTGCTTCAATTCGCTCCAACTGTTGATCGCTTCCCAGGTCGCACCGCTGCATAGTCTTTGGTCATTAGGGTTGCAAAACCAATTTGGCCGCGCACAATACCACCAGAACAAAGGGACAAAGAAACCAGAACAAACAAAGGGAACTTGGCTACGCATGATACCGTCAGAAGCTATTCATGAGGAACTAGGACGATGGAACTGACGAACAGAAGGGATTGGCCCTTGAGCAAGCCATTGTTGACCCATTCCACTCATCGTATCCTTCCACCTCTTCCATGTTGTGTCTCACGAACCTTTTCAATATGGTCTAGATTGCTAACTTCCATTCATGGTTTTGCTATAGATAATGCACGAGCAAGCCAAGCTGCGTTGTACGGACCTGGTTGAAAGGTGCATTGTATGGATATGGTTGAAAGGCATGAGCTCAAGTCGTTTAGAATTAGGGATATTTTGGTCATTTTTTATGATAATTTAGTGTTCTATTTTTAATTTAACAAAAAAATTAACAAAATGTATTCTTTGCACGTTTTAGGTAGTTGAGGAAGGTTTTATGTAACATTTTAAAGTTTAGGAGAATTTTTTAAAATCGACCATTAGTTCAGAGGAATTCTGTATATTTTAACTTAAAATATACTTTTTTTTAAAATACACCTTCTACTTTAAAAAATCTCAATTTCATCATATATGTTGCCAAATCATCATTGTTATAATTATGGCTAAAAATTATCGAGCTTTGTTATTAATACAATCTTGGAGGTACACTTGTATAACGTGAGAAGGGGCAAAAGGTGGAATGAATTCCTTTTTCTCATTATACCTACAAATGTACTTCTAAAATTGTACTTTTTTCTAGACCTTCAAATGGCTGGCTCGCACCTGCATTGACCTACAATTTAAATAGAGTGGGGCAAGATAGGCTAATTTTACGTAAATCTAAAAAATATATACTTATCCCACCTTTTATATGGAGTAGAATGACCCATGGGTTAATGTATTTTTTATATATAAAAATACATATTAAGTTGCTTTGTCCTACCCCATAAAATAAACGAAGCAGGTTAAAATTTTGTGGGCTTAAAATATATATATAGATGCAGGGCAGATATGGACTACGAGTTAAGCCTATTTTAATACTCCTACTTCTAACATTTTCTAAAACTATCATTATGATTAAATTACTATTACCTTTATCACCATTATCATTAGATTTTCATTTTCTTTATCACCAATGATGATGCCATTAAATTACCACAGTTGCTAGATCACAATTGATACTAGTAAATGCCACTCATTCCCTTCTATTTTTCTTAACTAGCTAGTGTCACTCACATGGCATGAATATTGTGATATTAATACAAAATTAAAATTAAATAGATAGTGGACTATTTTAAAATTATATATGGTTGATATTTACAAAAATGTTAAAAAGTGCATAAAGACTACAAAAAATTAAATACCAAAACCCAAAAAAAAATTGTTATATCAAACAAACTCTTCCAAATAATTTTCTATGATATACAATATTGATTATAGAATATAAAATAAATTAAAGGATATGATAAGCCTATGAGCTTACAGCTCACCTGCCATCCTAATGTTTCTCTGAAGTCCGTGGTATGGATTCAATCCTTACTCCTTACTCCTATGAGCCATACAACTATTTTATAACAAAAAAAAAAAAGAATATGATAAGCATATTTATTAAAAAATTTTTCATTTTTTTTGTTTATAATAGCTATATAGATTAGAGCTTCATTTTGTTCACTCCTAAATTTGAATAAATTGCTTTTTGAAAAATTTAACTTGATTTGATTTTCAAAATCAAATACAATAAAATAGCAAATTAAGATTAATCTAGTAATTGATTTCACTAGAATAAAATTTATTACATATTTTGTAAAAGTCGAATTTCAAAATAAACATTAAATGAATAATAACCCTTAAATTTTGTAACATATTTATTGATTGTTAACTTATTTGATTTTCAAAGCATATCTTTAAATTTTACAAAATATTATTATATTCTGAGTTTATTTAAGCTTATTGAAAAAATATTTCATTTAAGTAAAATTAAAATAATAGAAAAATATCTCCTAATTTCAATTCCTTAGAAAATTTCATCCCTTTATTGTATTATAAGTAAATTTTAGAAATTATAATTAGTTGTATTTATGACTTTTAATTTTGCTCACATTTATGTGATTATCTTTTGATATTTTAAGTAGATTTTATGAAAGTTAATTAGAGGTATTTATGACATTTAATTTGGTTTCACATTTATGTAATTGCATTTTATATATTTAAAGTTTGTTTTTCATTCATTTAAAATTTGTTTCTAAATCTAGTTTTTTGTGGCAGTGACCGGGCAAAATTTAACGGACCACTAAATATTGAGATGAAGTTTAAATTATTATTTTTTATATATATGTATATGTATATATAAAATAATACGAAATTTGCATTAAATTTTTTTGACAAATTTAATTTGATTTGATTTCCAATATCAAATACAATAGAATAACAAATTAAGAGATTAATTTAACATTTGATTTTATTATAATAAAAATTTATAATATATTTTGTAAAAGTCAAATTTCAAAATCAAAATTCAATGAATGATAACCTTTAAATATTGATATATATATATATTTATAATATATTTATTGATAGTTAATTTATTGATTTTTAAAGGAAATCTTTTAATTTTTTAAAATATTATTGCATTCTGAATTTATTTGAGTTTGTTGTGAAATTATTTGATTTAAGTGAATTCAAAATAATAGACTGTGTAAGAATATTTCTTAATTTAAATTTCTTAAAATGTTTACTCCTTATTATATTTTACATACATTTTAGGAATTACAATTAGAAGTATTTATGACTTTTAATTTTACTCACAATTATGTCATTAGCTTTTATTAGTTAAGTAGAATTTATGAATTATAATTAATGATATTTATGACTTTTAATTTTATTTCATATTTATATAATTGTATTTTTGTATTTAAAGTTTGTTTTTATTTATTTAAAATTTAAAAATTATTTAAAAAAATAAATGAGAGATAAAATAAGCTAAATATTAACTATGTTGTATCTATTTTGAGTGATTTAAACATGTCATTTTTTGAATAAAAAAATTAACTCACTTCCGTAAGGTGAGATGTGAATTGCAATGTGAGATGAGAATTGCAAGTGTAGGGTAAATCATAGATAAAATATGAGTAAATTAACAATTTTATTTTTAAAAATTTTAATTGTAATGCTTTAATTTTTAAAAGAATGACTTAAACAATTTAATCTTTAACAGGTCAAAATTGTTTCAAAATAATCTTTCCAATAAGTGAGATTTTTTGGCCTTATTAAACAATATGATGATGCTTGTTAACTAATAATTTGTCCCATTAACTACATATGTCACTCATTAAAGTGCCACATTGGTACCTCACATCACTTTTCTTATAAGTTAGCTATTACTTTAGTTTCTAAAATCTTAAATTTTAAAATCTCAAATTTAAAACCTTAAACCTTAAAATCATAAATCAAATTCAACATCCTAATCCCTAAAGCCCCAAACCTTAAAATTTAAATTTTAAATCCTAAATCCTAAAATTTTAAATTTTAAATCTCAAAATTCTAAAATCCTCAACTTAAAGCCTCAAACCCTAAAATTATAAATCAAATTTAACACCTTAAGCCCTATAATTCCAAACCCCAAATCTCAAAATCCTCAAATCTTAAACATAAACTTCCACACCCTAAAATTATAAATCAAATCTAACACCCTAAATCCTAAAACCTCAAACTCCTAAACCCTTAATCCTAAATGCTAAACCCCAAATCTCAAAATCTTAAAATCTTAAACCCTAAAATCACAAATCAAATTAAACACCCTAACCCTAAAACCCTAATCTCCAAAATGCTAAATTCTAAACCCTAAAACTTAAACTTAAACTCCTAAACCTTAAAGCTATAAATCAAATCTAACATCCTAAATCCTAAAACCCTCAACCTTTTATTGAAATAGGCATACAAACAATTTAATCCCTAAGATATATGATTTAAGATTTATGATTTTAGAGTTTTAGGGTTTTAAGATTTAGGGTATTAGATTTGATTTATGATTTTAAAGTTTGGGACTTTTAAGTATAAAATTTTAGAATTTTAAAATTTAAAGCTTAGGGTTAAGGATTTAAGTTTTTGAGATTTATAGTGTTGGATTTAATTTATGATTGTTAGATTTACGTTTTAAGTTTAGAGTTTCAGAATTTGAGATTTAAGATTTATATATTTATAATTTAAAATTTTAAAATTTAAAATTTAAAATATTATACTTTTTTTATATATCTTTCAAGTACAAAAGTGATATTTTACTTATAATTTTAAAAGTTTAAGGTGCTAATGTGGCAATAAAACGGGTCATTATGCAGTTAACAAATCTAGTCATTAGTGATGTCATATTACTTAACGGAGTAAAAAAATTTCATTTAATGAAAATATCTTTTTAGAATGATTTTGATTGATTCAAGAATTAAATTACTTGAATAATTCTTTTAGAAATTAAAACATTATTGTTAAAATTTTTTAGGGATAAAATTATTAATTTTTTAATAAAATAATTTAAAAAAATTATCAAATTAATGAAAAAAAAATATATTAATATAAAATAAAAATAATAAACTATCAAAATTAAGATATAAAAAATACAACAGCCGAAATCCCCAACGGCTGCGGCAATTCTATGAAGAACATCTTTGGCCGAAGCCTAACACATTTCCTACTCCTTTGACACGTCATCAACTGGCCTTTGACGTGGCAATCCAGAACCAACGTAGCTGGCCCTCCCCGTTGGCAGCTCGCCAACACTCAATTTAAACTCCACCAGCAACTTCCTCTTCTCTGCTCTGTTGTCTTTGCCTTCGCGGAAAATAACCGGAAGCTGGGCTTGTGATTCTCCGTATAATTCTTTCAGAGACGATGAAAATCTATCACGTTCCTTGCCTCGGAGACAATTACTCCTACCTGTTAGTCCAATTCAAATTGCCGTTCTCTCGCTCTCTTTATTTCAACGATTAATACTCGCAGCTTTCGATTTCTAATTCTAGGTTTTTCTATTGCAAACTTTTATCTTTTTCTTTGCCTATCTTTCTATTTGAATTTGCAGGATTGTAGACGAGAGCACCAAACAAGGAGCGGTAGTGGACCCTGTAGAGCCGGAGAAGGTTCTTGAAGTTGCCAATTCTCATGGGGTCAATCTAAAGCACGTCCTCACCACGCATCATCACTGGTATTGGAACTAGTTTGCACTTTTTTACTCCCTTGCTCCTAGCTTCTTGATTATAGAGTCTGGTTGTGTTAAATCCCGAATATTTTCTGAGGAGATTTTTAAGCGACCTTCAAGATTTTAACTGCAACTTAACAAATTTGGAGTATGTAATTTTATTGGGTTGTCTATTATTTGCTTAGTTAGTTTATTACTTCAATTAATTTGCCTCCACATGGAAGTAGGAATTGAATAGTTTTCGAATTTGTTCTAGCTAAGCGAAGCTAAAGTAATCCCATAAAAAGTAATTCTTCTCAAAGGACACTGTTCTCTACCTTTTTTCTTTTCCTCTTGTTTTTTAATTTTGAGAATTTTGTTTCATGATTTCTGAATATGTCGATTGTACAAGATTTGTATGTATTGTAGAATGACAAGGACTGTGCAACAGACCTGAAACTCCTATAATTACAAGAAATTAGAACTCGGAATTAGGCTTGGTTAAGTTGGCTACAACAGAACTATCGCATTGAAAATTGCAAAGAATAAGACTCTCTCTTAAAATCTGTATGCTTAAAATTGTATGGGCTTTGAAGCTTAGTGCTGCATATTGCCAAGTAGGCAGGGATTCCCAGGTAAACATTTTCATGAATCATGCTCTCCAATTATTAAAATTGTTTAGAATCTCAACTCTTTGGTGGATTAAACTGTCAACTTTGAACTGCCACATTCAATAGCTATAAGTTATTTGACGAGTTATTCTCTTGAGTGTACAAAATTTTTGTGGATAAATATGATTTACACAACTATACTTAACTAATAAAAAGTGGTCAGAATCTTTGAATATCTAATTCTGCGTTATTGTTACATGACAGGGATCATGCTGGGGGAAATGATAAGATAAAGCAACTGGTGCCTGGAATCAAGGTTTACGGTGGTTCAGTGGATAATGTGAAGGGCTGCACTGATAAAGTTGAAAATGGCGATAAGGTGACCCTTGGGGCTGATATTAATATATTGGCCCTTCACACACCTTGGTATGTTCACTGAACCGTTAAATGCAGATTGTTTTTGCCTTTTTGGTCCCCTTCACCCCAAAGTGAAGAGGGAGATTTTGGGCTGTATTGTGCTCCAGTTTCTAGCCCAAGACTGCACCTCTCTCTCTCTCTCTCTTCTCATTTTATATGAAATGGAAAAAGGGTAGCGACCCTTTGTGTATTATCAACAGTGTGATGTTGTAGGAGATTTGAAAACAATATTAGCTTGCAAACTGCTAAGCATTATATTTTAATTGCAAAAATTGTAGTTATGGTGAATACTGAATATTTTGTACTGTTGGTGTTGGACCAGAAAAGCTATACCTTTTGTTCTGTTATTCTCTTGTCAGGAAGTTATCTGCCAAAGGTTTACTGTTGGTGAATTTTTTTGTGCCAGTCTCTCTTAATTCTGACCCTCTGTTAAAATTTCTTAGTGCTGCTTTTTATTTGGTGAAGCCAACAATAGATGCACTAACTTTTTGACATGCTAGCATGGAGACTTTACCGTGCTTTACTGGCTTTATCAAATATTATTAATAGTATCGTTCTTCTGTGTATTTGCTTGATGGTTTCTGTTGTGGTTGGACTTTAATTTCACCTTTTCTTTAGACACATTTTTCTGGCTTTATTGACACAAGCTATTTGTCTGTCCTGCTCAGCCACACCAAAGGTCACATAAGTTATTATGTTACTAGCAAAGAGGATGAGCCACCAGCTGTTTTTACTGGAGATACACTGGTAAGATGACTGTCTGATTTTCATCAATTTTTTTAATTGAGTTGCTATGATGATAGCTAATAAATTTAACCCCGTGCCCAGGGTCTTACTATATGAACTATCATGATTTGTAGAGGATTTTTTAAGCTCTAGATTCCTTGTGTTATTGCTTGTTCACAGTTCATTGCCGGTTGTGGAAAGTTTTTTGAAGGAACTGCAGAACAGATGTATCAGTCACTCTGTGTAACGTTGGGTTCATTGCCAAAGCCGACCCATGTTTACTGTGGCCACGAGGTAAAATAAAACTAAAATCTTCTGTTAGCTGTAGGTAATCTCATAAATTTCAGTAGTTAGCCTGTGCACTATTTTACGTGGTAAAAGTTTTTAAATGAAAGGAGATACAAGGGGTGGTTTATACTATGAATTTTGAGAAGTTTGCTGAAAATAACAGAGTTCTAACTAAATGTATAGTTGGTGTGGATGCAAATCGGCTCTACCCTATATCTAGTTGGTTTGTGACGAAGTTGTGTATGCTCCCAATTAGCCATCTTAGGCTGGTGCACCCATGTAAATACAAGATAAGTTAAAGGGCTGACAATGGTGAAGCTTATTTTGCTGGACCAGGTTGCAAGAAGTTGTCAAATTCATGTGAATGTAATGGAACAGAAGTGAGACCTGTTGACAGTTGACATTCATTCTTGAAACAAATTTAGGCTAAACTTAGGGCTGTTGAGTTTTTGTTAATACTGTTTTCTAAAGTTTTGTTATGCCAGAGTAACTAGCTTTGATTTCTAGTTTAGAGTTAGCATGCTGTTATGGCGGCCCTCTACTGTGACAATCCACAAATCCTTCATTCTTATGTTTGTAACATACAGAGCTTTGAGATTTCTAAGAGTGAGCTACCAAAATAATTATTTAAGATTAGTGTATGCTTTTAATACTACTTGGTTAGTGTCCATGACAAGCTCATTTATGCAAAACTGGTTGTGCACTTATATTTTGGAAAATGATGGCACGGAGATTCAAACTGATGACCTCCTGCAAACTATGCAGACCCTCACCCGTAAACCACCTACAAATTACCAGCCCAACTGTTACGAGAATCTCATAACCCACCAGGAGTGCGTTAGCAACCGTCACAGGTTGGGGGCCTGTGTGAAACCCACATCCCATTTCCCGTTTACCAACCCCTGCTTTTGTTTCGGTTATCTCCTTTCTAGCTTACGTATTATTTTCTTAGTTTCTAGTTCTCTGTTGCTGTATTTAAAGGATGTGAATCCTTGCTGAATTATAAATGAGAATTATCTAGTGAGTTTTATCGTAGTTTGGAGTCAATGTTCACTTGAGTAACACTTTGGATTGTAACACCAACCCCTCATCACTATACCACTAGTGGCTTCGTGCACATTTATCAAAAGTATTAAATTTCTGATTTAGACGAAATTGATCGTGCAGCTTTTAGGCTTCGGGAACATATAACACGAGGGAATCAGAAATCCTAGTTTGTTTGACTCGAGTTTGTAGTGGTGTAATTTTGGTGTAGTATCCTCGCTAGAGATTTAATTCTTATTTGCTTGTTTAGTACATGCTGTGCCTTTCTTCTATCAATATAAATTTGCTGTAAGTGTTGGGGTTTCCTTTTTCTACAGTACACTGTGAAGAACTTGCAATTTGCTCTGACCATTGAGCCAGAGAATGTGAGGATACAGCAAAAATTAGCATGGGCTGAAAATCAGCGGCGAGCTGGCCAACCAACAATTCCCTCAACCATTGAAGAAGAGATGGAGACCAACCCATTTATGAGGGTTGATCTACCCATGCTTCAGGTTTGTTACCACCTCTCCCAAAATCAAAATGAGAAAAAAATTCTTTTAGATGAGGTATGGTAGGGACTAACCGAGGTAGTGCATCTCCAGCATTGTAGTGTCTTTTCTAATACCATAATGAAATCCTCACACATGTTAAGAAAACTGCTAATTGTGGCCGTGTTTCATTTCTTTCTTAGCTCCAAGTGAAATCTGAAGCATGTTTTAAATTGTCAATTTTTTTAGGAGAGGGTTCGTTGCAGGTCTCCTGTTGAAGCTTTAAGAGAGATTCGAAAGCGGAAAGATAACTGGAGGGGCTAACTAGCAGTCTAGTGCATACTCAACTTATTTTTCCCCTTTCTCTTCCATCCATCGGATTATAGGAAAGGGGTCCTGGTGAAAACGGTGTAAAATCTGTGTGTTGAAATAAACGGCAATCTCAGATGCTTGTCATGTTATTGTGGATAGTGATTAGCACTGTTGTCCGTATTGTGTTGGTTAGTCTAAATAATAGATGTTCTATTTCATTCATGATATTTGCTTCTGAACTTGAAATCAATCTTCTTCTGTATTTGTTTAGTAATTTTCTCCCCCCTAAAATCCAAATAATAATAAAAAATTATTATTATTATTATTATTTTTCCCTCCAGCTTAATAAACAGCATCTGCCCTACCATATCTCTTTTACGAATGATTTTCACGGAAATAGGAAATCCTAGAGAGGGAAAATAGTGGCCTTCTTCGTTGATTAGTTTGTTTCGCATCATTTTTGTCTTTTGCCCATGAAAATAGTGAAAGTCGTCTCATGAAACAGGGAGACAATTTTATCGCTTAATCAAAGGTCGACTTGGTTGAGTTTCAGTTTAATTTGTAATAAGTTTGATGAAAATTTTTAAATAAGTATTTAATAATGTTTAATTTATAAAATAATAGTAATTATGAAAAAATAAAATTATGGCTTGCGTGACACTATTGGCGAAGACATAAGTGCAAAACGCATGTCGCCGTCTAGGGGCGGCCACCTCCAAAGTGCCCAATCATTTAATAATATTGAATAATATTACAAAAAATATTAAATAAAGTAATAAAAACATATTAGGTCCTTGATATTTCCGGATTGTTTTTAATTTTATAAAAATTTTAGATCAAAATTACAAGATATTATGCATATCTGACATGTCATATGTTTTTTCTCCTATAACTGTAACACTAATGATAACTATCATTAATAGTAATACAAAATTTAGACAGTTCATTTACATAATAAAAACTCCAAAAGTTGTGTCACAAAATGTGTAATAATATATATATATATATAAACTTTACATATTAATTATATATTTTTTATATTTTTTCTTATTTTAATAAATATGAGTTTAGATTTCGCGCATCAATAACATTATTCATTAAGATTAGCCAAGTTATTATTGAATTTAAAAAAAGATAAAAATACTTGCTCGAACGAAAATATTTTAAAGTAAAAATGTACAAATTTGTGCGAGCCTGATATGCATGTATGCAGCGCTATTAATTAATTATTATTGTTATTGATAAAAAAAAAATTCTAAACGTGTGAACGAAGATATTTATAAAGAAACCAGTAATTAATTGGCAAAAAGTAAAGGTGGCGGGTCATGGCCCTTCGTCCGCCGGAATGGCGAAGCGAAGAAAAGAACCTGAAAGTGTCCGTTTGAACGCGTTTCCTTATCGGCCACCTCGCGCGTATATTAATCATTTCGGATATTCTTTCTCCTTGTTCTCTTACACACACTCGGAGACACCGACCGAAAACAAAAAAAGAAAAGAAACAAGGAAGGAAAAGGGAAGGTTCCAGCTTCCTGACTTTGACTTTTCTCCTCCACTCCTTCTCCTTCTCCTTCTTCGGCCACCGTCGCTGCTTCAGCTTGAATCCCCATCAGGCACTAACCCAGTTTCATAGTTCATTACGCTAAAGCAGCATTGGTCTCTATTACTTGATCCGTCTGGTAATGCTTCTTCATTCATTTATTGCTTTACCTGTATCGTTTTCGTTTCGATTTTTCTTCTTTGAGAGACTTCACCTAGTTTTCTCTCTGTCTAACGCAATAAATTCTGTTTTCTCTTCTTTTAGGGTAGAAAAATCAAAAAGAAATGATCTTTCTGTGTTTGTGATCAGCGAAGGGAACAAACCTAAAAACAGAAAAATTGGAGAAAAAGGAAGAAGGATCAAACGGGACGTAAAGTGAATATTAGGGTTTTTAATTTTGAGGCAAAGATGGAAACTTCGGGTGCTAATTTAGAACAATACGTCAGTTCCTCATCTTCTCTTGGAGATGTAAATAATACTAACAATAATAGCAGTGCTAGTAGTGTTACTTGGTATAGGATGCGGTTACCTTCTGTCCACCCCTTTCGTTCTCCAATTTCATTGTTATTGGATTACTCTGGCATTCTCCGCTCAAGCTCGTCTACCCATGATTCTGAGGGTGTGATAGTCAGCAACGGGGTTGCCACTTCGGAATTGCAACCCCAACTTCCAATTCAATCGCTTGATTCTGCTGATGGAACCGCGTGCAATGGCAGCAGCAGTGGCAGCACCGGAGAAGTTGCAATAAGGATTATTGGAGCTGGAGAACAAGATCACAGTGTTGGGTTTGTTGGTTCTTCGCCAACCCAGAATCAGGTTGGAGGAATGGGTGATGACAATGGTGATGATTTGATGGGAAATAGAGGTGGAATGTCCGCGTTGGAAGATGATGCTGAGGGTCGCAGTGGAATTATGGTTGGTGACAGAGTTCCTCTACTGTCTTCATCTTCATCATCGGTCAGTGGTGGACAGGTTGATGGTGATGCTGGGAATGGCCTGGAAAGCAACAGCAGGGATTCATCATCTCACCAGAGGTATGATATTCAGCAGGTCGCAAAGTGGATTGAGCAGATTCTTCCTTTCTCGCTGTTGTTGCTGGTTGTTTTCATTCGTCAGCATTTGCAAGGTGCTACTTCTAGTTCATCCTTTATGGGTTATGTGCGTTTTTTGTTTTCTTTTTACTTGTTATTAGTATGTGCATTATTTAATTATTGTACAAATTGTGACTGATGGACAGTGCATGTTCGATCTGATGATGTGGCTGAATTTAATCCCCAGCTAATTTAATGCGGTGTATACTTTTCTGCAAGGTGTTCTTAACTGTATTGTATTTTAATGACTTGGCTGCTTGTTGGGTTATTAACCCTAGCTTGTTCGTTCTAAGGGAAGTGCCTAGTGGAATGATGGTAAGTAATAGGAGAGGTCGCATGCCTTTGGGAGGCTATCAAATTAGTAACTAGCAGAGCAGTGTTATTTACTCAATCCGTTACTGTTAACCACAAACAGTAGATAATATGCCATGTGTCTGTTACTGAAGTTAACTTACCTTGCCTGAATTCAATTCTGGTGGGACCAGTTAAATATAAATACAGCCACATGGTAGTTTGTGCTGAAGTATCTGTCTCACGAACATTATTTTTACTCATAGTTGTAGTATCCATAATATATAAATATATTTTGGTATTGCGATCTTGTTAAATTTTTTCTTTTCATTCCAACCAGACAAGGCTGATGTGGCTTGTAACACCATATATAGTACATGCTAGCACCGAGGGAAAGGAGAAAACAAAAGAAAAGAAAAGTTCATGTGGATCATGGGGGGTTGAGAACTGTCTTTTGTTTACTGAATCTCCTGCTCAAGAGGTGTCGTAATTTTATTAGAAAATTGCTGCTCTGCTAATTAAAAGAGAAGAAAAGGGGAACTGGTAGAGTTAATTAATAGATAATATTTGTGCCTTGTATTTACTTATTGGTCCTTTGTAATTAAAAGAGAAGAAAGGGGGAATTTGTAGAGTTAATTATAGATACTATTTATGTCTTGTATTTACTTATTGATCCTTCGTGGATAAAACAAAAGCTTCACTTAATGAGGATCAGTGTGCTGTTTCCTTTCTATTTGCCTTGTCAGCATTTCTTTCTTGTCCTTTGTGTCTTCTTCTCTTTTGAGTAAGGAAAGAAACATTGTGGTTTATCTTTTACTGGTATCTGTATTGAATTGATAACTTAGTGTTAGCAGTTAGCACCCATTAAGCTGATCCTCACATATGGTCTCAGTTTCCTTTGGATTGGCACCTTTGATTCTTGGCACCTAACTTGTGTTCTTTATTTTCGAGAATTTGCAGGTTTCTTCATCACTATTTGGATTTCAGCCGTGATGTTTAAATCAAATGAAATTGTTAAGAAGCAGACAGCTCTAAAGGTGCTTTACCCAGATGTTTTTTCCTGTCCCTTAATTTTCATTTCTAAACCAAGGATATACTTGTTATTCCAACCCCCCCCCCCCCCCCTGGCCCCCTTTTCATAAAGAAATGGTGGCTCAGCAAAAGTTCTATTTTTCAGGGAGATAGGAAACTCTCTATTCTTGTCTGTATCTCTCTTGCCTTCATGCTTCATGTGGTGTGCATTTACTGGTGGTATCGAAATGATGATCTTTTATACCCGCTGGTCATCCTTCCTCCAAAATCAACGCCTCCTTTTTGGCATGCAGTTTTCATCATCTTGGTTAATGGTATGGACATCTTTAGTAGTAGTATGCATTTGTTACATTGTTATGGTGAACTTATGCTAAACATTATTATTTGTTGTAGCCTAATGGTGATATGAATTGTATGTTCATAGTATATGATTAAGATAGGAACTCAGGACTCTAACAGATATCCCCTATTAGGTGAAATCATGAAATGTTGATTACTTGACTTATCAATATTATGAAGGGTTTTAAATACAATGGGGGCTGTTTGCTTGTTCACTAGTGGTAAACTTGAAGCTTTCCTTTTTGTTGGTGTTTGTGGTTTCTTTGTTAAATATATGTTTTGAAGATTTTCATTATTAACAAAGTAATGGGTGTAGAGGTTGTAGTGTATAATGAATTTTAATATTATTGTATTTACTTAATGGGCCTATATAGAAAGTAAATTATAATTGTTGCAAGATTATATATATATATATATGTTTATATAATAGTCGTTAATTGGTGCAATTGCGCAGCATAATGGGGTTTTGCGCAACAAAACCCCAATTGCATTGCGAGGAGTGCAATGCTGCGCAATTTTGTGCATATTGCACAAAATTTTGAGCGCAATTGCATGCCACAAGGACTTTGTTGAAACCGTGTTCTTTAGCCCCCAATGCCGATGCTCAGCTTGTCTCCACTCCTTTCTATCTTCTTTGCCCCTTCTCCAGTTATCTACCAAAGGTGGACGACGGTGGTTGCCCTGTACTTCCATTCTGTACTTCTATTCTGTTCTGCATGATCCTTTTGTTCTGCACAATTGCTTCTGTTTTGCTGCTGCACAATCGCTTCTGTTTTGCTCTCTCTGTTCTGCACAACCGGTTCTTCTGTTCATGCTTTCTCTGTTCTGTTCTACAAGGTGCTTCTGTTCTGCTTATGTATTGTTCTTTTTTTGGATGACAATGAACATTTTGAATCTTGTTCTGTCATGTATTATATTATACTAGACTTATCTAATGTTTCCACTATTATAATAGGTTCTGTCATGTATTGTTCCGTAATCTTTTTGTAGGCTTATTTTTTTTATATATTGTTGTTATTTGGGATTATAGTACATATAAAAAAATATTTTTATATATATTATATAATTGCGCAATTCGCAATACAATGTGCAATGACCCCTAGTGCAATAAGTGCGCAATTTGCAATTAACAACTATGATATATATATATATATATATGTATATATATGTATGTATGTATCTACATATATGTGTGTGTGTGTGTGTACATACATACATATGTATATGTTTTACCTTGACATAAGAACAAAATTTTGTCTGTGATATAAGCTGCATGGTCTGATCATATATGTAACCACATGTCTGTATTTTCCCAGTAGAAAATAGAATATCACTGCTGAAAAATTATGTTGTAGATGCAGAATTGCCCTAGGAAACATGATCTTTGTTGTCTATGTCCTCTCATTTCCAAGAGGAGTGATTCTCAAGTAAATGCTTTTGCAAATTTGAAAGTTAGATATGCTTTATCTGGAGTCAAGAATTAGATGAGAGTTTACAAACCCTAAGAATAAATGTTGTACCATGACTTGGGAATCTATATCAATTTTGTCGCCAAAGTGGATGGTTTGATTGTCCTCGTCATTAAGCTTCTTCAGGTTTCATGCAGTTCCGGTATGCCATGCAGATCACCTTTTTGGTGATTTTATTACCATATTAGATCTGTGTGTTCAATGTTAAATACAATATTTAATCTTCCGGCATGCGTGGTTGTTGAAGTCCTATCTCTGTATTTTTTTTTTTTTAATATTACCTTAACTGGTAAAATATCCTCATATATTAGTAGTTTTCTTTTGTTATGTTTGTTTTTTAGGTTATTTTTTCTGCTATTTATTTGTTCTAATATAATAGTTATTTTTCCGCTATTTATTTGTTCCAAGATAATATTATTTGATTATATGATAATGAGCTACGTCATTCTGAACACCTTTCAAGTTATATCAAAGATTCAAATGCTTTGTTTTTGTCTTTGTTGATTGATTCTTTGTATGGCATCAATCCCTTAATATAAGTATTATGCATTTATTTATTTTAATTTTCTTTAGTATTCATAATGATTTTCAGATACACTGGTGAGGCAAGGAGCAATGGCTTTCAAGTGTTGGCTGCTTATATATTTTAAAAATGGCCGAGGCCACAACTTCCGCCGGCAGGTGATTCATACCTTCCTTACTATTTCCTGCAAGCATTTACTTCTTGAGTATAACCCAACACACTCCACCCCCTCCCCCCACCCCAATTTTAATAATAAAAATCTGAAAGCAATCATCTGAAATTTGCTAATTTATATTTAGGGTCAAATGTTAACTCTGGTTGAGTATACACTGCTGTTGTACCGTGCCTTGTTGCCAACACCAGTTTGGTACCGTTTTTTCTTAAACAAGGATTATGGAAGCCTCTTTTCATCACTGACCACGGGGTTGTATTTAACTTTCAAGCTAACATCTGTTATTGAGAAGGTATTTTCTGTCTTTGGAAAGAGACTTTCTACCTCTGTATTCAAAGATCTGTTTCATTTTTTCTACAACTCTAAATTATACCTTTGTCTTTAACCTTCTATGTGCTTAACAGGTCCAATGCTTTTTTTCTGCCTTAAAAGCTTTATCAAGAAAGGATGTTCATTATGGGGTTTATGCCACACTTGAGCAGGTAAATATTTTCATTTCTGTAAAATGCTTTGATCTCTGGATCGTATAATTGCAATTATTGTTAACACTTCTCTGCTCTCACTTTTGTTACAAATGTGATGTTTTTTCCTCAGTGAACTCATCCATCAGAGGAATAGAGGTTCTCTTATATGTCATTATGTTGTGAACTTGCAGTTTCTTACTCTTTTAGTACATTCTGTACTATTTGTCTATAAGGAATAATAAGAGGTTTTAAAGGAGGCGAGAGGGAAGAGCCTAATGGCAGCGTCCTCATTTTCAGTTTTAGGTTATCTTTGGCCAAAGAGAAATATCAGAATTTTCAAGAATCTCCTGCCCTTGCCTCTATGTTCTACTGAATATAGTTTTTCTTTGTGCAATATTCTTTGGGGTTGGAAGCCTTTGTTTCAATGATGCTTTTCTCCTGTGTGATTTATGTTTTTGGCCTTTAAAAGGTTCTGGGATTGCATGTATTATCTTGTGCCTTTGAATTCTTCTACTATCTGTTTTCAACAAAGCTTTGTCTTTGATATTTAAGTGGAAAATAGTGTATATATGATTTATCCATGATTCTGAATTTTTAGTATTTCAATGCAGGTAAATGCTACAGGCGACCTGTGTGCTATATGTCAGGAGAAGATGCATGCTCCTATCTTGTTGCGCTGTAAACACATTTTCTGTGAGGAGTGTGTGTCAGAATGGTGAGTTCAGAGTGTTAAAGAAAAGTAAACTCATAGCTTCTTAAAGCCAATATATAATTGTTTAGCATAGCAGAAGATTAGTTCAGAGCGTTTCCCACATGTTTTCACCTACTGTAAATGCTCCACAAGGTGTTGATCTTGGTTAATGATTTGTTATCTTTTTTTGTTGCATGTCTGCATGGCAAAATCAGTACAATGACATTGCTTGATTCATGTAGTTGATGCCACCTAGTGGGATAAAGTTTAGTTTGTTGTTATTGTTGTTATCTCTTGCATGGCAAAAGAGGCATATATTTGGTAATTTTTTCAGTGGTTTATTTATACTAGGCTTCCCGGGGTAAAAGGGTCATATTTTGCTTTCTATTCTGATTCATTCATGATATTTTTCTATCATATCAATTGTCACCAACCAAGTGTGGATTGCTTTTCAGGTTTGAGAGGGAAAGGACTTGCCCACTGTGCAGGGCAATGGTAAAACCTGCTGATTTGAGGACCTTTGGGGATGGATCAACAAGTCTGTTCTTCCAGTTGTTTTGAATTGAAGTTCCTTGGGTTGGGCCATATATTTTGAGCCAACATTTTCCTGTAAAATGTCATGTTCAGTATATTTATTTGGTAAATTTTCTCATCATCGGATTCTTACAAAATCAAAATTGAAGGAAGGCACCACTAGATATGGCTTACAGTGGTGGCTTCAGCACAGGTTTTACTTGTTGTCGTGGTCAGATGTACAAAGGGCTTTACTCAGTTCCCTGATACTCCAACACAAGAATCCACTAACCTGACATTCCTCATATGTCAAACATTCTGATCAGCAGAAATTTGACCAGAATGCTACATTGTTTTTTAAATCTTTATGTTCCTCTCCCACCCTGTGCTCTTCTCGTTTTTGCTCTCCACATCTGTGTATGTGTGCCCACCGGATTTGGGCCAATATGTTCACTAATGTGAATTATGTTTGCATGGCATGTTTAATTGATTTGTTGCTTTCCTTATCCTTGTTAATATTTAACAGTCCTAAATTGAAGATAAAATTTATTGTGTTTCTAATTTACTGTCACATTCTTTCCCAATGTATAGCTTCTACACAAAGGAAATTTGTACCCTTGTTAAATGGCATTATTTGTTCTGCCCAAAAGTAACCATAAAAATAATTTGGGCCTTGTCTCATTCTTTTTGCAAGCATATGGCCCATTATTATGGCCACAAAGACCATTTGATAGTTTGGTGGCTAAAATGGATTATCTTGTTTACTTTCTTTCCACTTAGCATGTCTATTCCTGTAAAAATGTTTATTTTCTTTCAACTTAGAATTTTCTACAATACTATCTAAAAGTGCTTTATGCATATTATTTTATGTTATATTTTGAAAAGAAATAGTGTAAAAGAGAGTTTTAATTACCTTCCACTTAACGCAAAGGTAAGAAGATGGAGAAGGTAGTAGTAAGATTATTGTATGCTGAGGCTTACTACTCTTTAAATGATAAAGAACTTATGATCAACACCAGTTACTATAATGAAATAAGACTTGTCATGTCATGTGCAACAAGTGTTTATTTTTGTTTGATTATACATTTTTCATACTAATTTAAATGATTAATTTGGATAAAAAATTTAATGTATTATGCTTACATATACACTAGAATGCCTGTAATTTATGGTGTTTTTTTAATTTCATATTTTGAATCTAAAATCTCTTATAATTAATGTATCTTAGCATAGAAAAATATATTCCATACCAATTCAAAAAAATTAAGATGCTAATTTCCCTATTGGCTTGCTGGTTTGGTGAAATTATCTCAGGATTAATTAAGATACAAGTAAGATAAAAGTACGATATCAAAAGTTGAAACAAATTAATACAATCATCACATCTTTTGCCCTCTATTAAATTAAAGAATACGAAAAGAAAATAAAAATCTCTCGTCTCAAATACCTTTTACTATCCTATTATTTTTCCATAAAACTACTAGACTTGCATGCAAAACAAACTTGCAGAGGTTGTAAGAATTGAAGCAGTACTTCTCTCATGGCATGGCTGGAAGATGGAATAGCGGAGCACAGAGGACAAGCCGCCAATCCTTCTTCTAACTTGACTTGGGGCTTTGGTAAAATATGCAATTTTATAAGGAAAAAAAAAAAACGACGCAACCAGGGATCAAATCGAAACTACACAACAAAAAGACAATAGAAGCCAGCTAATCCAAGGAAGGAAACAAAAACGGAAAACAAATAGAAAAGTAACAGGAATTAGGAAGACATCTCCTTCACGTCGACCCCTGAATACACGCTGGGGTCAGATCAAACATAATTATAGGTTTCTCACTGTGTTCTCTTATCATGAATGAACTTGTTTCATTACATTAACTGTGCAAATTTCTTTCCTTTTAATCTTATGTAGCTGCCCGTTTTCTCAGACATCCATAACCGGGCATTTCATTTTCTTGGGTTTTTCAATGCAGTTTTCGCACGCTAAATGAACCTTCTTTTGCTTCTTACTTCGCTAATTTCCTTTGTCGCATCTCAGTTCTCATAGATAACTGCTTGGGTTTTCTGTCTTCAAATTTAAAGTTTGTACCTTTTTGAGGTTTTATTGGCCTGATAAAAAAGAACCCCACTA
Source organism: Dicorynia guianensis (assembly GCA_037013595.1). Taxonomy (NCBI): domain Eukaryota; kingdom Viridiplantae; phylum Streptophyta; class Magnoliopsida; order Fabales; family Fabaceae; genus Dicorynia; species Dicorynia guianensis. The sequence goes on along the minus strand of JASUAB010000002.1, from coordinate 11,447,833 downwards.
ATGGGATATTTGTAGGCATGATGAAGTGAAGATTTGCTGACAAGAGTTTGAATCTGCTACTTTTCTTATCTGTGTTTCTCTGAGTGATTGCTTTCCCCGGGTACCTAGGCTCAATCATATTTATCATATAAATCTGTCTTCTATTATTTTTTTTTGCTTACTCCGTTGGTTGCAGAAATACCAAGAGTCATATATGGTGCCATTTCTTGATAGGTGCTTGTAGTAAGTATATTTTTTGGGTTGGAATAATTACAGCTTAATTTCATGAGCTTTAGTCCTTTTAAAAATACTAGTGTTATTTCCCACAAAGCCTGTATCAATTGGAAGGTAATAGCAACGATTAACGTGTGATAAGAGTAAAATCTATGTTATGTTTGAAGTAATGATATTGATCCTCTTCATAATATGGTAGCTTTTACATTAGTACACTATATGGGTATCTGACTCTGGAACCTTGTTTACAGCAGATAATTCACCTGGAAATTCTTTTTTCTATACCGCCTAAATGATAATTTTTTAAGGGCATCACATGCACAGTTTCCTAAAATGCTTATATGAATTTGCTGTACATTGAAAGAATAATATATAGCAGCTTGAGTTCTGGTGGTGCTAGAACCGAAGCACAAAAAGGAGAAAAGTTTGTAGCATTGATAAGATGGTAGGGCTTGTGAGGCATTTATAAAGTAAAACTCAGTTATGTATTCAAGGAAGGGTGAATTCCAAACAACGAGCCTCTAACTATGTTGCATACAAATTTACATTGCAGTGAGGAAGCTGAAACCAGCTGGAATTTTTTTTATGAATGAAACCACCGAGAAAATGAGACTGGAAAGGACAGAGTGCAGAAGTATTAACAAAAGGGTATATGGTTCTGGCTTTGGGTAGTTGGTAGAAGGTCCTAGGTTCAAACCTTCGTTCTGCCATTGCACCGAAAAAAAAAAAGAACATGATATATGATTTTTGGCACTTTAGTCTCGGGTTTAAGTGCAATACTTTCCAAAGTGTTTATTATTTGGCCAGTTGAAGAATTTCATTTAAGGCTCAAGACTGGGTTTTTCTGCTTGGTAGACTGTTAATTTTTATGACATATAGATTTATATAATTTTGATGCTCCATTTTTCATGGTCTCTCCTCAGAATTATTATCCTTTATCTTGTTGATTTTTCTTTTAACTTTGGCACCACAAACACCAAAACATAGAGAGCTTGCCTTTTCAAACATCTTAAGCCTGGATATCTTGTTCCAAGATTCCAAGAAACCTGAAAATTTAGGATCTCACTTTCAAGTGGCTCCTTAATGACTACCTTACTTTCCCTCCTATGCATTCTATCTTCCCGTGTTTGAGTGAGCAATAAGATACACATATATTCTTGTTATAAACCATGATGCAGTTATATTAATATGTTTGTCTGATCAACAGTAAGAAGCACAGCGGCATACACATACTCTTTACTTTTACTGATAACCTTTTATAGTTGCTGCTTATAATTTTCTTTTTTCCCACTTCTGCTGTTCCCCATCACCCTCGTTTTTGTGAACTTTATACAGCCTGATTAGTAGTTTGTTTCAAGCATTATCAATAAATATTTTCTGGTCTGTTGTGGCAGAAATTACCTTGTGGCACCTCACTGTCCATATCTTTGTTCCCTGTGGTTATTGAATGCAGCAAGTGCTGACAGCTGCTCCCTCATCTCATATGACTTCCTCTGTTTCAACATCTCGAGGAACAAGTCCACCTTCAAGGATTTCCAATTTTGAATCCCCCATAGTTGGGGCCTCTGCTTCTTTTCCCCAGCCCAATATAGTAATGAATAGTGATGCAACAGAGTTACTCTCTGTATCTTGGAATCAGGACTATGGATGCTTTGCAGCTGGCACTAGCCATGGTTTTCGTATCTATAATAGTGAGCCTTTCAAGGAAACTTTCAGACGGGATTTAAAAAGTGGTGGTTTTAAAATTGTAGAGATGCTGTTCCGCAGCAACATTCTAGCACTTGTTGGTGCTGTAGCTAATTCCCAATACCCGCCTAATAAAGTAATGATTTGGGATGATCATCAGAGCAGGTGCATTGGTGAATTTACTTTTAGATCTGAGGTTCGTGCTGTGAAATTAAGACGTGATCGAATTGTAGTTGTTCTTGAGCACAAGATATATGTTTATAACTTTATGGATCTGAAGCTTCTTCATCAAATTGAGACTTTGGCAAATCCTAGGGGATTGTGCTGTCTTTCACACTGTGCAAATACATTTGTTTTGGCTTGTCCAGGTCTTCACAGAGGACAGGTCCAAGTTGAACACTTTGGTCTTAATATGACAAAATTAATCAATGCTCATGATTCTCAAATTGCATGCTTTACTTTGACAATGGATGGGCTCCTTCTCGCAACTGCTAGTACCAGGGGCACTTTGATTAGGATCTTCAATACAATGGATGGGACTCGTTTACAAGAAGTAGGTTACTGGATTCTTATTAATATTTTGTGATGATTATTATTATCTCTAACTTAATGCTGTGTCATTTTTCTGAATACTGAAAGGAAAAACATTCACATAGTGTGGCAGGGATTGACTCTTTTCTTTATTTGATTGATAAGCTTTCATGTTCCTCCTATCATTGATTGAACATATGCAAGCAGATTGCGAACTCTGTTAAATGCTTGAAGTTGACAACTTCTTGTGTAACAACTTCATTCATTATTGTAAATTGTTTTTGTTTGCATAGCCTCATGCACTCCTGACCATTCTTTTATATTTATATATAGGATGTAACATTTTCCATTGAAACATTTGGAAGTTTGTCTAATATCAATAACTTTCTCCAACAAATCAAATGACATCTTGTATATGATTATAACTGTTGCTATGTTTAGTTTAATATAAAGCTTCTAATAAACATTTATTTCTACCATGGTGGAATTGTGATAAATTTTGGTGATCAACCATTCTTCTGCAGCAACATGTATAATTTTTCAGCAAATCTTGTGGCAGTGCTCTTTCGCATCATTTTTTTAATATTTAAAAAAGGCCTTTACACCTTAGGAATCATGGTTTGTTTGCAAAACTTTGAAAAGTTGAAGTTCATTTTGAAAAGGGGGTCTGGCTTGGTCTACTTTTTTAATTTTTCTTCTTTGATCTTAATGTGTCTATCATTCATTCTCTCCTTCCCTTAGGTGAGAAGAGGGGTAGATAGAGCAGAAATCTATAGTATTGCCTTATCTCCAAATGTCCAGTGGTTGGCAGCATCAAGTGAGAAAGGTACAGTTCATATATTTAGCCTGAGAGTGAGAGTTGTTAGGGAGGACACATTGATTCAACCAGCTGCTGCTCAAGGGCCTGCACTGTTTCACCAGAATTCTTCTACATCTTTAGATGCCTTGGTTTCTCCAAATGCCGGTGCTAACCCCAGTTCATCATTGTCCTTCATGAGAGGTAAAAGAAGCTTTTTTTAAATAGGTTAGGATCAGTGGACACCAGTGTAAATCAAGATATTAGTCTTACACCAATGAATCACTTTCTGTAGAATCAAAATTTCACAAATTCCAATGTGGATTGAAAGTTTGCATCATGCATATTATGTTCCTAAACGTTCACAATAATCCAAGATTATTTGCTACTTCATTAATGTGTCTCAAAATGAACATAATATAGGCTTTTAAAACTATACAAAACATCAATGATTTGATCATGAACTTACAGTTCTTTAATTTTATGAAATTTGGCATGCTAGATCAACATCTCAGTTCTTGTAATCTAACAGTTGAATTGATGAAATTCACATTCTATGGACAGTTATTAAGTGGTGTTAGTGTACTAAGGCTTACATCAGTGTCAGTTGATCCCTACTAACGCTAAGCACTCAGGATCATTATCATTTGGAGATTGAACAATTTTGTTTGGGTTATCTATTTGAATATTTGTTGAGGGAGCTATATGTTGTGTTCTTTAAAATTTTAAACAATAGACCTGTATCACGTGGTTATAATAAACTTTGTCAGCTCAGGAAACTTGAAGGCATTGCTTGATTTAGATCTAAAAAATTATCTGAATTCTCCTGTTTTTATCTCTGGTATTAGGTATGTGACCGTAATTAAAGAAAAAAAAAATCTCCATTCCCTCCCACTTTGGAGGAGGAGCTCTATCAAGTTGTTTATTTCTACTGAAATAGTCTATGTCATTTCAAGGCATTAGCATCACATTCTCCAACAGAACTTGTGCGTTTGAATCCCACTTTTCTTAAACACTTTAATTTGAAGGGGGTGTATTCTACATTTCTAGTACCAAGTGATGCTTTTAAACTCGTGTATAAGTTGGACAATTTTATAATATAATGCTTCATACTGCGTTTTTTGTGCATACCATAAGTTCTTCTCTTTGACATCAATGTAGGGGTTTTACCAAAATATTTTAGCTCGGAATGGTCATTTGCACAGTTCCACTTGCCAGAGAACACACAATTTATTGTGGCATTTGGATCTCAGCAAACTGTCATAACTGTTGGCCTGGATGGGAGGTATGTTTTTGCATCATCATCGTACTGTTCCTGAACTTGTGTTTCAGCTTAGTTTTATTAATTATTCTTTTTCAGAGAAAATCCTTGATCTATAAATTTCCAAAAGAAAACTGAGGTAGACATAATATCTGAACAATGCTAATGATGCATGCCCATTGAAGTAATAGCTAATTTTGTAGCTCAACAACATAAATATTTAGATATACTGTACCTTCAGAAGCAGAAATAGTTTCAGCAACTACTTTGATTTTAATCATTGTTGACATGAAATGTGATCTTTTGAATTCTCATTCTCCTTTGCACTTCGTGTATTTTCACGGTTTTAATTGGCCTTAAGGCTTAAAAGGGCTCTTCTTAAATGTATAACATTGTTTGTCTACATGTAACTCTAGTGCTTCCATAGCATCTTCAGTATCACCTACCATCAATGCCTCTCAAAAAATATCACTTAAGATCTTAGCTCTCACGACTCTTCTCATTCTCGGATTCTTCTCTCTCTTTTCCCTCAATGTCAGTTTTTACAGGCACAGCTTTGATCCAGTGCACGGGGGAGGGATGTTGCAGCAGGAATATGTTCGTTTTCTAAATTTCGAAAATAGGCCAAGATAAACTATTTCGAATTGCCCAACATCCTCACCAGGCAGTAAGCTTTTCTGTAGTGTAAATACAATGTGCCCAACACAAAACAATTTTTCATCCTGTGTAAATTTGATGCCCCCCCCCCCCCCCCCCCCCCACAACCCCCTCCCATATTGAAATATTTTTAGATAGAATATTGACGTCTCTTACTGTATATTGTGCATATGTTCAATGAAAGGTAGACAAAATTAAATAGAAAAATGGAAAAACTGATGGCAACAACTTTGTAAGAAATAAATCATTGGTTGAACATCTGTTGCTCTTACCATTCAATGGCCTGTGGGGTAATTAGCTGGAATGTACCATCATATTGTGTAGATGCTGTGTTTTCTCTCCTTTTCCTTTTCTACCGAATAATGAAGTGGTTACTAACTTACTAAGGTTTGTCCCACGTATTACTTGAGCTGATGTGTATATATCTTATAAAATCTATGATGTCTCTTACTGTCTACTGATGTGTGTTTCACCCCAATCAGCATGCCAAGAGATTTTCCCATTTTTAAACAGACAACAGTTATTTGTATAATCAGCCAAAATTACCGGTTATTCACACAATCACAGAAAGGGTGGTGCTTTGAAACGATTAAACTTCTTAGTAATCTTAGGTAATCAGATCTCAACAATAACTCGTGACGTTCAGAATTCAATGTTGTCGGGGAAAATCTAGAACACTAGTTATGCTAGAGCATTAACATTGATTCACGTTATTTGCACCTGTGGGTGTTTTTTGAGCAATGGTGGTTGCAAGAAGTTTATTGCATCAGGTTAATTGTATAAAAATTATACAATATTTTTATAAAATATAAATCAATATTGTATTATATCTTTATAAACTTGTGTAATTATTATGTAGTATTCACTCTCTTCTTAAGTAAGTGAAGTTTAAAAAAGATGCCAAAAAAAAAAAAAGAGAAAAAGATTAGATTGTCTTGATATTTAAAAATTAATTGTTATTTTATCAAAATACCTTTCTCATTAAACAACTCAAAGACACTAAAAATTTACAAGATAGTTGAGAAAATTTTATTTTGGTTGAGCATTTAGTGGTAGGTGAGTCAAATAAAAATAAAGTTAGAAGAAAAATTAATAAAATCTTCATTTTAAATGAGTAATAATTAAAGTAAAACAAATAAGACTTTCCTTAAAGACGATACTAATTTAGAAATAAATGGCATTATTTTTATTTTTTTTTTCTTATGTGTGTGTAGAGTGTATGGCAGTTCACTTAAAAACAAAAAAATTGGATATGTGTTGACCTTTACATAATATTTGCATAATGCAAAAATAAGTCTTTATTAGTGAATTATAACTAACTTATTTTGCAATAAATTTTTATTTACATATTATTCAAATATTAGGTAAAGACCTAACATATAAATAACATTTATCTTAAGAAAGTAACACCTCAGCTCTATTAGGCGATGTACTGCAATGTAACTTCAAAATTTTATTTATAGTTTTATTTTTATTTAATTTTTATAATATAAAATATTAAATTTATTAACTCTCATAAATTAATTTATGAAACCAAAAAAATAGCAACCCACATAAAATCACATAAGAAAATGCAATCTTTAAATAGAAAGAAAAAATTATGAGAATATTATCTCCTAACTTCATTACCCACTAGGAATGAGAAGAGAAAATAGAAAGAGAAGAGAAATAAAAGAGGAGGACGTGGGGAGGCGGTCAACAAAAGAAAAAAAAAAAAGCCTTCCCCATGAGATCATAGTACGAATAATTTGGATGAACAATAAGCATCAACAATGTGATGCATAATCATAATTTAGAAGTGTTTAGTGAGGACAACTTTTTCTTTTAATAAAAGCGGAAACGACATAACATTTCAGACAACACCAAGAACTAAGAACATCTTCCATGTGCAACATGTGGCTAGAATTAAAGTATACAACAAAAGCAGCAGAGTCTTACTGCCTTCGGGAGTTTATGTAGGTAACTTTTCAGTACTTACTGCTTCCTTTATTTTCCACCCTTCTAAGCTAAACTCTCTTGAACACGGTTGTCCACGAATACAAAGGGCACCACCACATTTTAGTCATTTTCCTTCAACGCTAAGGTGCCTAGATTAGAACAGTTTCTCCAACCATCTAGCAGAATTTTGGTGAAGTCACAGCTTAGATCTTGTACGTTTCTCATCAAAAACAATCATCACCTTTCCAATAGCTTTCCTATCTCTGATAGCAGAAAAGGCAAGGTTGGCCTGCAAGCACAGGAAATTGTTTACATTATGGAATACATAATCCCCACGGAAACTCAATTTAACACTTTGGTTCACCATTTGTTTTTTTTGTTTTGGCCTTCCACAGTTTGGTGCATATGTTGAAATTGCATGTATGGATATTTCTAAAAAAATATTAAACTTTGTCATAAAAGATGATATAATATATATATATATATGTATTAAATTCAACCAATATAGGGAAATAAGTGAATAATATAAACATTAACAACCATATTGATCATCAGATATTTAACTAAATATTACAAACAAATGAGTATAGATGGATATCACATTAATCACATTTAATTATCTCATGTTCATTGACATCACAAGATAGCCACATCACATAAACAGATAATCATTTATCTTCATGTCCATAGTGCAAGAAGATATGTATACCACTTTCATCACATAAAATGATAATCAGAATTAGTGATTGTATCTTTCTTAACATACTATAGGTAAATCTCATAACACCCCTTTGTACACTTAGAACTCAGTTGATCATCATCCTGATAGATTCCAGCCGCGATAGCTGTAGCCCTATGTTCCAAACTGGTTTAGTATTCCACATAAAACATCATAGCTCAGGTAACACTGACATTTTGAGCTGTAAAGCACCTTTCACTTGATAGATATTTCTCTTGTAGCATGAGTCGGCATTTCACTCAACTCAGTTGTGATCTATGGATGGCAACCACTGCCATTGCATTAATTTAATTGTTAATATAAATATATCCAGTATCCACTCAAATTTTGATCAAGTAAATGATAAGATATTAAAAGCAATAATATCTTCCATAGGGTTATGACAATAGTGACATCTCTTTAAACTAATAGCTTAATTCATAGAATGTGTAATGAATTAAAGAGAAAAAATGAATGGAAGTTTCTAATTAGTAAAGCAACTGGCAATCTGGCACAATGAAATTCATCACCTCCGACAGGCTGTAAGAATGAGAAATGTGGATGGAAATCAAGCCTCTTGCCAACCAGGATAATAGCTCCCTCAAAGAATCTTCAAGAACACCAGGGCGATGTATTTTATAGCTACCCCAGTAAAGACCATGCACTGTCCAATTCTGGCAAAACAAAATTAATGAAAAAAACATCATAACCGAACAATGCAGGGTTTTAACAATTTGTACTTCATATATATGTGTGTGCACACGTGTGTGTGTGTGTGTGTGTGTGTGTAACATCTTTGCATGCTCATGTCATGGTAACCAGACACAGGAATTTGTTAAAGGGCAAAAATAAGTCCTTTTTGTTTGGCAGGTTTGACTGCCAACTTTTGCTCTGCTTTAGATCCATAACATAGATTGTTAGTACTTATCAACGCAAATTTCACTGCCATTCTCTGAAAAGAAAGGACAATGAAATTACAGTTCAGTATGTTGCAGTAATACATCCAGTTTGTTAACTTCTTTATATACAAAAGAGAATGCGGCTAGAGTAGCCAAACTACAGCAAACTGTGAAGCAGCAGCTTTTACACACTGATCCCCATCATTGTAAAAGAAATATTTGATATTTCAAAAGTTGCCCCAAGTTTGGCAGATATGATATAAATCTGCACACATCAAGTTGTTATCATAGTATACTCTTATGCAGAATTGTTGTTTCTCATTAAAAAAAAAAATTTTAAATGGAGACAGATCTTTACTTAAGTTCAAGCCATCTTAGGCTTTCTTCATTAAGCATATGAAAAATAACAGATAGACACAATTACATACGGTCATACAAAAAGTCAAATATGTTCAGGACTCAGGAGAACTTGGATTTGCATCTATAAATAAGAGTATTTGCTGCCAACCAAAAGCCTCAGTTGGCAATTTAACAACAGAACCTACAGTTATATCAACTGACAATACTGCTGAAGAAAAGAAAATCAAGGTTAGATAAAAGCCGAGTGTCAATCACCAAGTGTGCTTCACCCATATTTCAAGCTGATTTCAAGTTCTTTCTAACACATTAAAATTAAAACTGTGATTTATAAAACACAATCAGATCAAATGACAAGTTCAAGAAATTTGGTGAACGAGCAAATAAGGTTCTAGAAAGAAAATTCATAGTCTGAAACTTGATTCCTGAGGTACCTTTACAAGAGCTATATTAGCAGGGATGACAGGGAATTCTCCACTTGCAAACCCAATGATCAGAATGTTAGCTCCCCAGTTCAAAAGCCTTATAGATTCTTTATTAAGCTTGCCTCCAACTGGGTCATACAGGACATCAATACCTTTGAGCTTTCTAGCCTTAAGGAACTCCTTGACACTCTGAGTGACATTGTCATAACTCAAGTCCACCACATGATCAACACCAAGTGATTTCAAAAGCTGCACTTTTTCAGCTCCCCTGAAACCAGATTATGAGAAAGAAACTCCAAGGGAATTTATGGGAAACTAATAAATATACAAATGCTAATCAACTATTACATTATAAGCATCCCATAAATAAGCCATTTACTACCTAGCAACAGCTATAACAATGGCGCTGCATGCTTTTCCAATTTGTACGGCTGCAAGGCCTACTCCCCCTGCTGCACCCAAAACCAGCAACACCTACAAAGTCTTCAACCAATTAACCACACAAGGAGACAGAACAATATACAACATCCGCAATTGAGAATAAGAATAAACTAGGGAATAATTCTGGGGGTACAAGACGTAAAATGAATAAAATAAACCACGCAAGGGATGGAATACCTGACCAGAAGTCAACTGAGCTCTATGAACGAGTGCAACATGCGAGGTGCCAAATGCCACCGGAAGTGCACCAGCAGCTACCAGATCACAACCTTCTGGCACTCGAAACCTTCAAATTTGAAAACTTTAAACACTGAAGAGTTCTGAAAATCAACTAGAAAGGAAGCGGCAGCAGAATCTCACAATTGGGTGTGGTCAACAACGATGAATTCAGCAAACGACCCAAGTGCAGCAAACGAGCAAACGGTGTCTCCAACTCGAAAGTTGGAAACTTCGGGGCCAACTGCGTCTACAAAGCCAGAGTAATCGGATCCTGGGATAAATGGCAAAGGGGTCTTCTCCTGGTACTGGCCCAATATCTGTAAGTAATTTGCAAAATTCAAGCTTGTCGCTTTGATCCTAACTCTAACCGCAGTGGGAGAATCTATTTCAGGGATCGGGTGATTCTTTGAGACTACGATTGGGCTTGACTTGTCTCCCACAGGCAAAGTTGGATCACCCAATTTACTGCACAACAGGGCTTCCATTTCTATTTGGTATTCCTAAGCTCTAAAAGTTCCCCTCGTGTAGAAGATTTCACATGTATAGATAAAACTCTAGAGTCAAATCAAATGGGTGGAAAGGTTACAGAAAAAATGTTCCCAGGTTGTTGTGGGAGAAAAAGCTCATACGGTTGAGGCGTTAGCTTCGCATAATCTGTCCCGCTATTTAATTTGTAGCGAGGATATTTTTGTTGGAGTGTTGTATTTTTTCGAAAAGTAACTTATTTATATAATTTTAAATTAAATAATTTAATTCTTATATAATTATAATAGAGATAATTTAATTATTTTATAAGTATAATTTAAATATTTTAAATATTTATTTATTAAATTTTTTAAATATAACATAATTTATTATTTATAATTTAAATTTTATTTTTATATAAAAATATTTAATATAATTTTTTTATTAAGTTATTTATTTTTTATTAAAATGTAATCTTTAATTATATATATTTTAATAAATTTATATAATAATCATATTAAATTATAATATATAAAATAAAATTTAAATTATTATTAATAAATTATATCATATAAAAAAATTTGATATATAAATAATTAAATAATCTTAATTATAATTATAAAGAATTTAAATTATTTAATTAAAAGATTAATACATTAAATTATTCTTTTAAAAAATAAATAAATCAAAAGTATCTTCATTTTTATTTTTATTGATTTTTTTCTTAAAGAATAATTTAAATTTTTTAATTTTTACATTAATTAATTTTACTATTTTATTTATATAATTGGCATAAAATATTTTTGAGTTAATTCATATTTTTCTTATTTAACTTAGCTGGTCAGTGTTTATGTATATTTCATTTTTCTCACACTATGACCTAATTTTTTATAGTGATTCAATATATACAAAAATGTTGAGATTTAACCTTTTGGACTTCTTATCATAAATCTCATAACATGATAAATAAATTACACACATTAAAAAAATAAATTATATATAATTATTACAGGGTTATATCAAATTAAAAAATAAAATTTTAATAGCTCATGGATAATTTTAGGTCAACAATCATATAAATAAAAAAATAAAAATTATATGACTTAAAATTAAAGAGTTAAATTATTTTTTTAAATAATAAATGAACTAAAAATGTTTTTATTTTAATTTAATTTATAAAAAGTAATAAATATTTATTGAGGGATAATTGCGAGAGCAAAACTATGAAGATAGAGGGGGTGTTCTGGTTAAGATAGAATAACTAGTGCTTTACGAGGATAATTAACTAGGAGATTAAACGATGTCGTATAACAACATTCTTAGTGCCTGACAAACTTGGTAACAGTTTTGTTCTACCTGGATAAAGTTTGTCCTCTTGGTTGTCCATTCAGATGAAGCGTTAAGCTTTACCACACCCTCTCTTTACTCGTGGGTGGGTGAAGGATGAACAAGCAGAGCTCATATGAGTTGAAGGTGCTAAAACTCACCTGAGTTCCGTTATCCGTTTCATTCTTCATCATCTTCTGCTCATTACATATTTACCTTTTGGTTATTCCCCACAATTCTTTTCAAGAACAGAGAGATTTGTGCTGGTGTTACCAGATGATCAGATGAGGACACTGGGGATGCTGGGTAAGCAATGGGGTTTTGTGGCCCCCACTTATTTAACCCATTACAGAATTAAGTGTAGATATTCATATCCTGGGCAGATACACAAGTATCCTTCTTGTTTGTCTAATACTTCTCTCAAATATGGGTCGGGAGATACAGCTCTTAAGTCTAGCTTTGTTGCTTCTGCTTCTTCAGCTCCTTCAGTCAGTGGCTCCGGTGCTGAATATTCTGGTAATTATGATGACTCATCGTTTGTATGGCTTCATCAAACTTCTATATCTTCTAATTACCTTTTCTGTATTTATCTATTTCGATTTGAGTCTGTGTATGCGTTTTGTGGAAATGGAAATGAAGTATAGGGAGAAATGAAAATAAATAGGTTAGTTTTTGTTTATGTTATTTTCCAGATTTCCATTTCCACCGAACTTCTGACGGCTCTTTTACTATCATCCGCACAAGGGTGAGGATAGGGGGAAGAACGTCTGAGAGGATAAGATGAAAATTGTTTTTCCCAGAGAAATATAAATATATATATATATATATATATATATATACACACGCGTATATAACAATAACACATAAAATCTTATTTCACTAAGTAAGTTTAGTTATATAAATCAAATAATACCATTGTATTTTATTAAAAATTAAAATTTTAAAAATATTATTTACTAAAAGATTTTTTTTAATAATTTTTTTAAGTATTTTTTTTTATCTTTTTTTATCCATCTTCAAAATAAATAAATATATATATATATATATATTTGGCAGTTCCCAATATTTTGGAGCAATGCCCATAGGACATCAATTTCTTGATCAGTGGAAGATTATTGCTAAAAAGATGAAAATCAATTAGTTTTTTAAATTAAAAAAACATTGCTTTTCTGGTATAAGCTCAAGTCTTTAATAACAACTAGTTGCTTTCCAAGTTCGAATTGCTAAAGAAACTGGTCATTCACTGCAGCGTACCACAATCCAACCTACAGTTCCTTGTAGGTGATTATTCGTCCAATAACTCAAGGGCTACCCTAGTAATTTACCTAATGTGTTCATTGAACACCAGAAGATTGTTGGCAAATACATACAAGAGGCGATTGAAGTCCAAATCTGAATTATGCCTTACAATGTCATGCGCGTGGAGTGTGAATCAAAACAATTAGACAACAGAATGAACATATGACTGATTAACAATTTCGTATGGTGTTTCATTGTCCTACTGTCTATAACTAGTGTTACAATATAGAATGTCTCTTGGTCTTCGGTCTTCCTCAACTTATCTGAGTTGAGCTATGTTTAACTTAAATATACACAAACCAAGATTTTCTTATTCCAGCAGGGGGTGAGGGGCAGTGTGGTGGCATCTAAAAATAATCACAAAACCTTTTATCTTTTTCAGTTTTGGGGACTGCTCCTACTGTAGCATGATGGTTGTATGCATTGATGTGATTTGGATCTTATATTTTTGTCATGACTATTGTCTGTTGGATTAACACGCACACAGAGCAATCCTTCTACTTGTGCGTAGGCCCCATAACATAAGGATTTATACCCAGGTGTTTGTGTTATGTATTTTTGGAGTTAAAAGACTAGTGGTCATCTCTTTTTACATTGTGAGGTTCTTAAACATTTGGAATTATCTTTCTTCTCTATTTAAATAGTATTGGATCTACTCAAATTCCTTAGAGCAGCATCTTTCCAATCAGTTAAAGGCCTTGTGAAAGTGGTATGTGGCAGTGGTGTGGATCATTCGGTTAGAGCATAACACCAGAATTTTAAGCAATAGATTTGCCCCACCACATCATCTTTGGGCCAGAACTATTTTTTTCATTGAGGGTTTCTGCAAATGAATTTTCAGAAGGGTGTCTTTGTCAGATATGAAAGAAGTTCAAAAGATCTTATGAGTTGATTCTCTAGCTTGTTCTAGGACAGACATATTAACCAATGGCTAACAAGCAAAGTCTTCTTAACTTCTGTACTTTTGATTCCTATTACTAGGAAAGAAAAGAAATACTGTCTTTAGCAATTATTTTTATTAATATACAATTTTACAAATCATTATTGTTGCAAGGTTGTTTATTTTAAACTTCATCCCTCCAGAGCAATTGTTGGATGTGGGAATACAGAAGAAAAAGAAGGGTATAGCTGGCATAGATCAAGATGAATTAGTTGATCCGAAGCTTCTAGCTGATCCAGACAGTTGTTATTGTGAATTCAATGGAGTTCACTTACACCACAAGATATATGATGTGGAAGCACATAGCATGTTCCAAAATCAGACTCTTTCTCAACTCCCTCATCAAATCAAGAAACCTAGTTTTCCTATGATTCTGTTACATGGCTTTGGAGCCTCAGTTTTCTCATGGAAACAAGTTATGAAGCCTTTGGCTGAGGTTGCTGGTTCAAAAGTTCTTGCTTTTGACAGGCCTGCCTTTGGGTTGACATCAAGAGTGAACTTATCTGGGAATTTTTCCTCCAGAGCAGATGACACTAAACCTTTAAATCCGTACTCTGTGGCATTTTCAGTGCTTGCTACGTTGTATTTCATTGATTTATTAGGTGTTGAGAAGGCAATTCTGGTGGGGTATGTGAACGTCTCATCTTCTGTTTTTTTAAGTAGCTTTGTGCTGTATAGCTGGTTATGGATTATCACATGTTGGAAAATTTCTATTTTCACAATCCCCAAAAAAAAAAATCTCTTCTTTTCTATTAATATATTTGAAGCTGAGATGTCTTTCAAAATGATATGCCAGGCATTCAGCTGGTTCACTGGTAGCAGTTAATACATATTTTGAAGCTCCTGAACGTGTTGCTGCTTTGATCCTTATTGCCCCAGCAATTTTGGCACCCCTTACCACACCCAAATTTGTTAAAGAAAACCAATTTAGAAAAGATAACCAAATGCAAAAGGACACCAGTTCCCCTGTCAGAAGGAATTCAGATTTTGGACTTTACAAGATTTTGTCCAAGATTGCCAAGTTCATTGCCGAGGCAATAACAAAGATGATGAAGGGGATGATAGATATGATCAACTCTCTGTATAGGAAATTGTTATCATCCATCCTGCGTTCTGCCCTCGCTATAATGCTGGTAATGAACTCCTTTCTAGCTAACGCAATGCTGTTCTTGGTTTGAGTTACTTTAAGCCCTTGTTGATTTAATCATCATTGAGATATATTTTTTATTAAAATGGCAACAAGGAATTGTAGGCTAAAATACAGCTTACAATAAATCATGAATGCCCTTCCAATGAGTTAAGATTCCACAACATTCCTTCTCAACATGTTTCAGAATGTGTGACCTCAAGTGTGTAGTCGAAGTACACAAAGTGTGATACATTTCTACTCTGGCTGCCTATGTCAGATTGTTTCTTGTTGGATGACTCTTTTAGGTAGCTTGGCTGCTTTGTTAAGCCAGACTTAGTTCTGAATCTCAAATTATGAATAATTTCTCTTGGTGGCCAGTCCAATTGCCCGTCTGATGGCCATTTTCCCGACATGAATCTCAGGTTAGAATGGTGATTGATAAGTTTGGCATAGCTGCAGTCCGGAATGCTTGGTATGATCCAAACCAGGTCTCTGAACATGTCCTTCTAGGTTATACAAAGGTAATCTCACAGCAATGTCCTATTTTATTACATTTGTCATTCTTGTCTGTTTAATCCTTGTACTTATAAGGACAGTGCTCACCTGGATGTTAGCACTAATGCAGCCATTAAGGACTAAGGATTGGGATAGGGCACTGGTGGAATACACAGCAGCAATGCTTCTGGATGAGGAATCTAAAACAAAACCACCACTGACTCAAAGACTTCATGAGATATCATGTCCTGGTGATTACACTATCCTGTATATTCCCTCTTTCCTTTGCCCAATCAAGGCCACAATCTTTGTCTTTGTATACTTGATCAGAAGTAAAAGGCAGTAAATTAGGGAATATGGAAAACATATTAGAATGACAATTTAGAGTGCTATATGGTGACAATAAATCGGTTGCTGTCTTTATGATAGAACAAGGCTCTTGACTTGTCTATTTGGATCCATCCACTGGAAATTTGTGTAAAGATCAAATTTGGATCTAATAGACACCATATAGTGCTGCTCAATCCCACAAAAAATTTTCTGGAAACTACGCTAATCAATTGGCATATAGATTTGATTTCTAGTTTCTTTTATGTAATTAGTCTTTCATTTCTTTGGATGTGAGCTGCCTGGTTGATCTTGTTGGGGGATGGTGTGTCTGTTTCTTTTCACTAGTAACTTACTCCACCTGATAACAAGCTGATTATTTGGCATAATTGTTGATAATTGTTTTGGAAAACAGTTCTGATTGTCACTGGTGATACTGACCGACTAGTTCCTTCTTGGAATGCTGAGAGACTTTCACGAGCTATACCAGGATCGACCCTTGAAGTAATTAAGCAATGTGGCCATCTGCCCCATGAAGAAAAAGTGGAGGAGTTTATTAAAGTTGTTGAGAAGTTCCTACAGAGATTTGCTGGGGAATTCAACGAGCAGTACCTGCAACCTGTGATATGAATTTTCAATTTTTGTGCTCAAACTTCCTACAGGACATATTGCCTGAAAAGAAGAGTGGACAGTAAAGCGGATTGACGAGACTATCAGTTTAAGGAGCTCATTGAAGACATAGAATGAGTGCTCCATAAGTTAATTATTCCTGTCCAGCCGATGATAAGCTTGGGAAGTTGCAAGATATTTATATGTGAAAAAATAAAAAGAGAGCTTTGTGCTGATTCTTTGAAAGCTGTACTATTATAATTTCTAAATGTTGGGTATTCTGCAACTTCAATTATATTAACTCTTTGGCTATATAAAAGAAAGACGGTAGCACTATATGCAATTGCAAATTTGCAATCGAACTAACAAGCATTTTGTAATGCTTTTGGTCTCAAAGCACCTATTATGGTGCCAAGGGATAAGCACCATGAAGTCTCCATCTCCCGTAGTGGCTTAAAAGATTAAAAAATAACAAGGTTTGAAATAATTAGTAAATAGTTGAATCTTTTAAATATCTCATTTTAAGTTTGATTTAGATTGTATATATAAAAAAAATTTATTAAAAAAAATTATATCTATTTTGATAATCAAATTAATCTCTGATTACTGGTAGAAAAATATTCAAAGTTTCACAGAAAAAGAAAAGGAGTATTCTTTCAGGCCTTTGACCTCTGCCCCAAACCCTTCAACACATTCTTTGATGGAATAAACCCTATCACTTTGAAAGCAAAAACTACTATGGCATGGCCATTTTAGTTTACAGGAAAGCGGCGCTGATCAACTGAATCAAAACAGAAGTTGATTAATGCATGTTCAGAAAGGAGGATCAGTTACTATGGTAAGACTAGCATCTCCAAGCCCTGGAGGAACACTAAACCCTGACATGAAGTCATCACCAAATAATACAGCACCTGCTGCTAATGCTCCAGCACCTGCTCCCACTGCAAAACCTGGAAGTCCCCTCTGAGTCTGATTAGCAGCTGGCCCAGATGATGGCATATTAATGTAACTCGGCTGAAAGCCATCACTTCTTGGGAGCAGAGTAGGAATATAACCAACATGTGCAGGTGGAGGTGGTGGAGGACAAGTAGTTCTGGGTGGTTGATAACTTGGTCCTGCTGCTGCAGGGTAGCTTGGTCCCCCCACATATGGGTGGGAATAGTTTGTAGGGAATGGCGTTGGATGAGAGTAAGAGACATTTGTCTGTACTTTATTTTCTGGCCAGTGGAATGAAGCTAGAGGCCGTTGCTGTGGTTGAACTTGCCCCTGTCCACCCTCTGTAGTCAAGTGAGTATTGCTGCTGGGACCCAAGAGCACAATTCCTCCCTCATCACCTATAGAACCAAACTTAGACCTTCAGATCGCATTTAGATTTTTCTAAGCAAGAGATGAGACTTCACTTTAACATATCTACTTCCACTTTATTATGGAACCCATATGAGTATATTAACGAAAATTCTGAAAGTGGGAGTTTGGTAACAGTGTAGCTAAAGGAATTTACATTTTTATTTCATGTTGTGCAATATTAATATACCTGAGAAGGAATTTGGCTCTTCCTTTTCCTCAGCGATCCGAATTGAAATATCAATGAAGCCACTTGGTTTGCTAGATTTCTTCTTTCGTAACTGGTAGCTGCCAACTTCCTCAAATCCCGGCCTTGAAATCTCAGTATTCTTGACCTGCTTGGCAAGAAACTCCTTGAGGATCACAGTTGCCGAGCCATGAAGCTTTTCTGTGAGGAATATAGGGTCTCTACGGTAAACTTCCACGTTCAGTGCCAGATCTTGGATGTTCCGCTCTGAGTCATCAACCAGGATGGCAAACTTGGTTCTCCAAACAGGATTTGCATTCCCAGAAGCATCAACTTTGGTGCAATATTTGCTTTTAGGATCAATCCACCCGACAGCAAACCATTGACGCTTCCAAAGTGAGGAAGAACGACGAAGCCCGCGAGCAGATATTAGGCAGACCTCAACCCAGATTTTCCCCATAGAATGCAGTGAAGAGAACCGAGGATTTCGTGTCCTGTGAGCTTCCTTTAGAGAGGACGAACAGGAAAAAGAAAAAAAGTGACGGGGTTTTGCAGTGTTTCAAAGGCTACTTTACTTTCACACGCACAAAATTCTCACGCCTAAGAGCCATTAAGGTACCCACATGCCAACTTTTTCTCCGAGTGCATCACAGGCAGGCACGAATATGTGAAAATTTCAGTCATGCTATTCGTAAAGATTATATTTCATTAAACCAGCCGGGATAATCTGAGTTTACTTAAAAAAAAAAAAGTTTCCTTTTTCCAAAACCTTACATGTAAAAGTAAAACTTTAAAAGGGAAAATTGGAAAACTGGGCCACAGTCCATAGAGTACTGTTGTTGATGATTTGATAATGTGATTTATAAACCGACCTGTGATGTACATTAAAGTGTTCAATCAGAAACCACATTTCTTTGTACAAAAAAAAAAAAGAAAAACCCACATATCTAACACATTTACACTGACACCGTGCACTGAATCCTTAGTAACACATTTCCCCTTCATGCTTAAATTGGACGAAATTTCACATCTGCCAAAAAGAATAAAACGGGGAATCAATTATCAAAGTTTTTCCCCAATGGAGTAGGCACCAATCTTGTTCCCACTTGCTAGTCATGCAGTGAGGTTTGACTCATTAGACTATCGTCCTTGAAGATTTACAGGGTCCCTTCAGAGGTGGAAGCAGCAATAACTTTCGGCCTGCGCGTCTAATGGTCTGTTCACCTTCCCGGGATGTTGAAGTAGTCCTCGTATACATCATGGTTGTAGAGCCCAAAATGTCATCTCCAAATCCACATGCGTTAAAAAATAACCTAACAAAAGTTGAGTGTTCAAATTGCTGTACATGAAGAAATAACATTCAGATGCCACAGAAGGATCACTGAACTACCTCTCATTCTCTGAGCAAAGGGCTGATATGTCATAAATGTCTCTATTTGTAAGCATTCTGCTAAAAGAAAGAAGCCATTTAGACTATATGGAAATTTATGAGTTTGATCTTAAACACAAACGCATCATTATTCTTTCATCCTTTGATAACCACCACCTACAATGTTTTGAGGACCCAAAAGAAGGGAAAGGAACAGGGTGGAACAACAGAAAAACTTGGTTGGCCGTCCTCAGAACTTGAATGATCAAATTTGCATTTTTCGCAGCATATAATGCTTATTCAAGTAATTCAGAATGCAGAAGCCTGGAGATTTGTTTGATTAGTCATATAATGAACGCATAACTGTGAATGCCAAAGAAATAATTCAATACCAACAATCACCGCATGGCAACAAACTGTAGGACTACTAAGATTCGATGTTCATAAAGGAATAGTTTGGTCTGTTGCCTATTGAAAGTGCCTTGTATGTGTGAATTAATTCAATCTCAGCAACCATGCAGATTAACAATGAGTCATGGTAGAACAAAGAGCTTACATACCTCACAATCCTTTTAACAATCATCCGGCCAATTCCCATTCTCCGCAGGGAAGGGATAACCTGCAAGGCACTGAAGCAAGTTGATACATGCCTGTTAACTAATCAATTAAATAGCCAAAAATACATAAGAAACATAAAATTTGAAAATGAAAATTGTTAGCATACAATGCATTTTCCTACTCCATGTCAAGAACCGGAATAACGGCTCTGCTATTAAATTACCAAGTTTGAGCCCAGACGATAAGAGGTAGATCACACTGAAACACTAACAACGCTTAACAAGCATATATTACATGCCTAAAATAAGAAAACCCTTAAATTTTCGCAGCATAGAACTACAAAATTAACCAATATAATCACGCCCCAGAATCAGAATGCCAAATTCACTTTGTGAGCTTTTAGAAATCATACAAAATTTATGTTCTTGTTACCATGACATCGTAGATTGAAGCAGTGAGGCCACAATCGGAAATGGCACGGCCAAAGCCCACCAATTTACCGTCAAAAGGAGTAACCGGCGTTAGGCTCTGAAAAAAATCTGTCACAATTGAAGATGACGAATTGGCAGCAGAGTTGAAACCGTCGTCGTCGTCAATAACTACATGATTATCTTTGCAGAAGACGGAGACAAGAACGGCACTGTGAGACAGAGCAATGCGGAGCTTGTGGATATCCACGGGTTCGACCCGGCCACGCTGGTCCACGTGATTAGGGAATCTGTGGCAGGAGTGGTTGCAATTGGCGTAGAGTTGTTGAAGCTCGTGAGGCTTGATGTGGCAAGGATCGGCAGAGATGTAAACTGGGAAGAGTGACCCTGTTGCTGGTATGAATTGCTGTCTATCAAGTTGTAAGTTTCTGCTGCTGCTTCTTCTGACCCATCTTAATTCCATGGATTTGGACCGGAAACCATCCATCACCTGGTTCTCTAGCTGTATGTGAAACTTTGTACCAGCTGCAATCGTTACTGCCCCCATGTATGGGCGTGGAAGAAAGAGATGAAATTGGATAAAGTGGAATGGAGAATTGGTAATGCTACGTGGTAAGTTCAGTGTGCCCCTCTGGTTCTATAAACTACACTTCATTCTTTCTAACAATTTATGTAATGGGACTATTATTTTTATAATATTTTATTTTATTTTATTTTTAAAATATTTTATTTAATTTATTTAAATTATTAAAACTTTAAATTTATTTATAAAATTTTGTAAATCAACATATTTCAACATTTATTTGTAAAGATTATATAATAAAGATATTGTGAGAATATCTTTTTTCTTAGTAAATATAATTTTATATAAATTTTATATAAAATAATTTAAATTATTAAATTTTAAAAATTTTATAAACTAAATTATAAAATTTATAAACTAAACAATTTTAGCATATTTTGTGAGATTTTTTAATTGGACGGCTTTTTCTTTTTTTAAATACAATGTATATTAATGTAGAATATTTTTAAGCAAATGTTTTGACATGTAATCGAATAGTCATTCTTAATTTACATAGAATAATAAATATATCATATAAATATTATTGATAATAACCATTTAAAATAAATATTATGTATAAATCGATTGAGTAACATAATTTTTCTGCCCATTGAATACATACATACATATATATATACACACACACACACACACAAGAAGTATTTTGCATTATACTTTATAAAACTCCCCTTTTCTATGATACAAACGTATACCTTTTTTATTTTGTAAAGGGTAAATGATTGTAATCCTAAAAGTACAATGAGCGCCAACTTGTAGTAGGGTATCAAATGAAGAAGGAAAAAAATCATTTGGTGAGTTTGGAATTATTTATGCTATACTAAAGGTAACAATTTTTATACACAATTTTAACTACAATTCGGGTTGTCATTTAGAAAAAAAATTATATTTAAGATTATAAATAAGTCAATTTTAAAAAAATTATTCAAGTTTGACTTATCTAAAGCTTGGCTCAACTCAACTCATTTATTAAATAAGTTAACTTTGAGAATTTTACTACAATTTGGTAATAGTTTTATTAGATATAAAAATTTCTTAATATGTTTTTATATATTCACTTTACAAAATTATATACTGTGATAAAAATAGTTAAGGTACTAATACATTTCGAATCATTTAGTTTTAAATTTGACTGGTTTAGGCCCATTTATAATTTAAAATGATTACAACTTAAGAAAATATATACACACATAATATCTGATCCCTATCTCCACATATATCCTTTCTATAACTAATTATATTTTATTTAATCCCCTCTGGCATTCTTTAAAAATTTACGTTCTTCCAGCTTCAACCAATTGGTTAATTATTTGGAATGGGATATGGGCTTCGCTTCGGCCCTCTAAAATTATCACAGAAGCACATTCATTTTGAGTTGGGCTGGATGATCAGTAGTAGTTTGGGCTGGGCTGATTCAGAACTTTCTCTCTCCTTTGTGAGTTTTTAATCCCCCAATTGTCATAATAATTGGGTTTTTAAATTTTTTTTAATTCTAATCAAGATCTCCAATGGGCTCCGTGCCACCTAAGTTGAAGCTCAAGTGGCCAAGTCAGTAATAGTTGGTCTCTAAATGATATCACCACTTACACCTACATCCACTAGAATTGGCTATATAATTTGAATCCTGACCTTCCTTTTTTTTTTATATTTTGGTAATTTTTATTTTTTATTTTATAATTAGATGTATATTATAAGAGAGAAAAATATTATAAAATAAAAAAATTACAATTTCAAGAAAAAGCAAAATCAGGAGATTTCGACCAGTTTGCTGGTTTTGAAAATTGTTTTTATTATTAAAAATAGTAAAACAATAAAATTTATTTAAAAGGAAGTGTTTTGAGATTTATTTTTTAAAATAACTAAAAGCTCCAAATAACATTTACATGTTTCTGTTTTTTACATGGCATAAACATAATGAAATGGTTCCATTATTGAAAACACAACAAACAGACAAACTTTTTCTCCCCATATCTTCTTTCAATTCATGGCCTCTTCTTCATCAAGTTGCTTCTCTTCAAGTTTCTGACCCAATATCGAAAGACAAGAAGTCATGTCAAATTGCCGTTCACCTTCAGCGCCGACACCCGCCGTCCTTAAATACCTGACCCTCCTCTCATACTCTTCGGCTACCAGCATACTTCCTTTGTCTTCTCTACTCCCAACCCTTCTAATTTCTTCTAAATAGACCCTTATCATTAATTGCGGTGGTTTTCCCCCATGCTATGGCCATCGTCTCCGGCGACACCATGCCGGTTCCCGACGACAACACACCAAGCCCCAAGCCAATGATCACCAGCCTCGATGCTCTCCAACCAACAAGCCCCAACTCGGTGATCACCCACTTAGTGCTGCGCACGCGGTTGATTTGGTTTAGCAGTGGTTACAAATGTTGAATAGCACCCAAGCTGTGGCTGTAACTACGGTTATTGCCTTCGGCTATTTCTACTGTTTGCTGCGCAGCGAAGGCAGGGTCACAACATCCTGGGACTTGATCGAATTTGTTGCTGGTAGTATTTATTGGTGATAGGTGAAGTGAAGTATGTTATTAAAAATAAGAAGATATTATTCTCAAAATTATTACATTTAAATAGATTTTATTCTATTTTTATTTTAAAAATGTATTCTCCAAATAATATTACAAAATTTTTAAAAAATAAAAAATAAAAATGCTTTCAAACAAGCCCTTCTATTCTCGTAATAATATTCCAGTAAAAGAAAATAATAGAGAATTATTATTAACATGTCACCAAGTTTAGTTTTATGATAAAGAGTTTAAATATTTTTATAAAAAGACTAAGGTTTGGTCCTATATGCAGCCATATGGGAAGAATTAATGCAATCATTATTTAAAAAAAAAAAAACTATCATAAGCCCTGTCAATCTATCATTAGATGTGATGGGTTTTACATAAACTTCATAAAAAAAATTAGCTATCAATAGATGTAATAAATTTAATAATTTTAACTCGTTAAAATTATTTTATATAAGATTTATTGACTCAAAACAAATTAAAAACATATATTTATATGTTCAAAGTTAAAACCATTTTAAAAATATACATTGAAATTGGCCAGCCTCAAAATATCTTAGGGGAGATGCTTGCATAAAGTTGTTCAACCTAACTAAGCCGACTTTGGTCAAATTTTCTTAATAAGGATATATACACCATGTCCTGGCTCTACAATCATTCTATATTCAGGAGAATGCCTATAACTAGGGGAGAGCGAAAAGCTGAACTTGGAGATGATAAGGGCTAGCACAACCTTCAATTGCACCATTGCAAAGTTCTTCCCTAAGCACAGCCGGGTTCCCAATCCAAATGGCACATATGCATGGGAAAATTTGCAGGCTTTAGAGACACCCTCACTGAACCTTTCTGGTTTGAACTCATTTACATCTGCTCCCCAGATGTCAGGATCTCTGTGCAGCGTTGGGATTAGACTCCATAAACAAACCCCTTTAGGAACGTTAAGGTTACCAATTTGGATGTCTTCGTATGTCTCCCTTGACACAAAGGCTGCTGGTGGGTATAAACGCAGCACTTCTTGAATCACCATAGTAACCTGTAGGCAGTAATAATATACATGCAAAATTATGAAATTTTGCAAAGATGTTTCACTCGAATCTCAGCTTTTCAAGGGACACAAGTATGCTATTTGTACTAGATTTTTATTCACAAATATTGCAAACAAATTATAATTTTTATAAAATTAATAAGTAACTTTCATAAAATTATTTAATAACTTTATATGTTTTAATTATATAACTTATATCAATATTAGATAGTCAAATTTTATGAAAGTTATGAATCAGTTTTATCAAAGTTATAGCCTTTAATATAATGTTTAGAAAAAGATTGATTTTACAAAATGTAAAAGTAATTAACATGACACAAATAATTCAAAAGTCGAGTTTCATAAATTAAATTAAAAATAAAATTGATAATTAGGATTATTTTAAATAATTATATAATAAAATTTAATTTATGATAATATTATTATTGAAATATTTGTTCACAAAACTCTATTTTCACTTTACATATATTATAAATATATACTAATGTGGTTAAGCAAGATAGGATGACAAGATTCCTTCTCAAAAAGAAAATTGCGTGTACCGCTTTCAGCTGGTTGAGAGAATCTGCATCTGCAATGCCATTAGGGCCAAGCTCCGCCACCTCCAGCCTGATGCGAGCCTGCCATTCTGGGTGTAAAGCGAGAAGCATCAGACACCAAGAGGCAGCAACAGCCGTGGTTTCATGCCCAGCAAAGTATATGTTCTTGCAGTTATCCACTATGAAGCGCCTGGAGAACTCCTTCCCTAGACTTTGATCGCTCATGGCTGCTTCCAGCAGTAACTGCATCAGATCCTTTTCAGGGGAGCATGTCTCTGAGCATTCGCGCTTGCGTTCCTCCACTAACTCCCAGATCAGTGACTCTATCTCTTTCTCCAAATTGCTTATTTCCTTTTGCTTCGTTATGGAAATAAGTTTGCCCCTGCCATAAAATTTTAATTTATGAGAGGGAAAAATAAATTTAAGTGAATTTAATTACTATAATAAATTTGTAAAAATATTATTGTTGTTTAGAGGAATAACTGACGGGCCTTAGCTTACCGGACACCGGTGAGTCCAAAAAGGAAGCCGCCTTGTTGGGACATGACCTTCTGGAGACTTCTAAGCTTTGAGAAAACTTCCTTTCCTTTGGAGTAGGAATGGCCGAAACAAACCCTTGAAATAACGTCAGCTGAGAATCCCCTCAAATCTGCATCCACTTTGACTTCCGCCGTGGCATCCCCTTGGGTCTCGACGACTTGCTCCCATGTTTTTAATAAAGGCTGCGCTGACTCTATCATTAGGCCCACCATGCCCTGCCCATGGGACATGGACCGAACTTCAGTATCCCTATGAACTCAATTCTTTTTAATTTCAAGCATCCACATTTTCTGACTTTTTAACAAAAAAAATATAGCAATGTTCATAGATTCAGATTTTCCCAACTTTGGGTACGATCGAAAGAGGCAAAAGATAAAATCAAGAGAGTTAGTAACATTTAGCTAGGTCACTTTATAACAAGTAATATAACAAAAGTTTGAATCTTTTACTAGCAAAAGTTAGATTGAACTATAGCTTTGCGTCTTGACCTACTTTTGAGGTGAAGATACGTTAGGTGTTACTCAAAAAAATTAATAAAAGAAATAAAACTCATAAAATAAAGGTAATTCTTTATTTTTTTATTTTAAATAAAGTCATTAAAATTAAAAAATTTAAAATGAATCCTATACCAATTTTACTAACATTTTGAAGGAGTTTATGGAAAGATAATGCAGTTTCTACGACGAGATATTATTAAAATTAATCTTGATTGGAATAAAGTACAAGCAAAGAAAAGACAAGGCTGTGAATAATGGATTGATGAGTAATTAATTAGATTAATTAGTTATATGCATTTACCTTAACTTTGTCCATGAAGAACTCTGCTGCAACTAGTTTCCTCTGGTGGGCCCAACTGAGCCCATTGGCTCTTAAGATGCCATTGCCAAGCAGCGGTGCAAGTTTGTTTGTAATGTAGGAAGGCTTACCCAAACCCAAAGTGATACACTGGTTCATTTCTCTCACCATCTCCGGTTGGTTCACGTAAAGGTGTTGTTTCATCCCTGTGGCGTAAGTATACAGAGGACCTGCAACTCACAAAGTAATATTTTTCTTTCAATAATTCCTATCACCATAATTATAATAATTTTGTTATTTTTATAAAAATTCTATTAAAAATATTTAAATTATAAATTGTAATACTTAAGTCACATTAAATTTTTATAAAATTGTTGTATTAATGAAACATTATTTCTCTAATAATAAAAATAATTATGATGGAGACAGGACAATGATCCATTTATGAAATGGGCCCGGTTTAAAGTGTCCCATAACATTCTAACCCTCCGCTAGCTTTGGCAGCTGCAAGGGAAATGCAGGCGAAGCATGAGGGAGGGCACGAATGCTACTGCCCTGGCTGCAACTAACAAACAGCTGTAAAGGTAACAATTCCTAATTAGGCGATTTCTCTCCGTACTAGCTGATACATAAAATATGCATTGGCTCGAAAATGCTTGATCATTATTTTTTTAAATAAATAAACAAATAAATAAATATCTAGTAACGGTGGCTGTTCAGTTTAAGTTAGATATAATTTCATTTTTTTTCTGTATGATTATTATGTTGCTTGTCCATGAATCAAACTTATTACATGTTTGGTTACATTCTTTATTACATTTTTTCTTTATTAAAGAAATTTCAAGATTAATTAAAATTTTAATCCAATTTTTTATTTCCCCCTAAGTAGCTCATATTTTTATTTAATTTGAGCAAGTACAATTTTAATCCCTTTTTCTTTAATTTTAATAATTTTTTTGTTTCTTTATAATTTAATATATAAATTTTATATTTTTTTTCTTCTAATTCTATATTTTTCTGCCTCTAAAGTTGTTTTACAACAGAAAATCTCAACCCTCGCCTAATGATAGAAGGAATTAAGGTGACTGTTTCTTGAGTAAGCTGACAAGTGCTGGCACCATTTGACTTGACTTGACCTAAATAGGAAGGCTAAAGACGAAATTTGATAATGTTTTTTACCAAAAGAACTAGAAATTATATTTTTTACAACTATTGGGATTGATAAATTGTCCTTAATTAATTATGGTTTTCCCTCTTATCTCAAGAGTCCATCTATTTACTTACATGCATGATTCTTACATAGTATTTGATATGTGATTCTTATATATCAATCTATAAAATTTCATAAATTCAATAACTTAAAATTTAAATATATATTTTTAAGAATAATATTTCTAGTTTTAATCTACATATGTTCGTGGTTAGTTACACATCGTCCTAAAGAAGTGGTTTATGGTACTACAGTGTTATGAGACTTCAAATATAGCTTTTCGAACTTCAGGATGCTAGCTAGTCCCGCTTTGCTTTAAGAGAATCTCTTTTTTTTTTTGTAACCAACTTTACGAGAAATGTTATAGAATTGGATGTTTTAAATATTTTATTTTTTAATTTTAATAATTTTTTATTTATTTTTATTTTATAATATTTTTTATAATTTTTTAATTTTAAATCTATCTCTTTCTTATTATATATTTTATTTTTTTAAAGAAAAATAAAATGTATGTATTGATAACTCTTGATTAACTATGTATCATTAGAATTAAAAAAAAAAAGATTTACATATATTTTTTAATTACCGAAGAAAACTATATCAGCACATCAATGATGTTGTTCCACATTAATTCTTGTGGCATTCTTTTTGTTAAGTTATCTTACATAAAGCATTTTTTTCAATTCTACACAACTCTTCAAACTATCATTCCAAAGAATATTTAAAAAGACTTATATTATGTTAAAAACTCAACCAATCCAGAATTGAAAAGTGGCTCCTGGAAAAGGACAAACACTATCCTGATCCTCAAGCTTGCATGCTTTTTTTTTTAAAAAAAATTACTTTAAAACTCTTTTTTTTATGAAAAGTTGACATCTAATAATATATGTTATTAAATTTATAAAATTTAATAAATTTAATAATATAAATTTTAAAAATAGTAAAACCCTTTAAAAAATAGTGCTTCAAAGCCTTCAGCACGGTCAGACAAGCACTTATTAGGTAGGCTTTCGGCTAAAGTTAAATAATAGTTGTTTATGGTAAAGTTAGTTCGTTTTCTTTCAAATCACAAGTTGTAGAAATCAACCAAAACAAGGGCGGATTTGAAGGAGCTGAAATCTTTCATTCCTTTGTTCTAAATCGAAACACAAAAAGATTAAATTATAAATTATTAAATTTTATAATTTAAAAATGAATAAATTTTGTAAAAATTTTAATATGCCCACTTTTCATAAGACTCCATTTGCCCAACATCTTTAGCCATTATACCATACCCAGCTTTAGAATTTAAATAAAAAAACTATATATGCATACAAATTATTACATTCCCATAATGAAATTCATAATAGCATAGTTTTTAACACAAATTTCTAGTTTAGCAAGTTGTTAGACCTTAAGGTTATGTATAATTAATATGTCAATGAAAAGAAATTATAAATATACAGTACATGTAAATGTTTGCACAAAATCAACCGTTTTAGCTATGTAATTTTTAAAGTACAACAATGATTTCAGTTTTAGAGGTCAAACTAGAAACATACTTCTGATATTGGCAAGGATTGAGGAGGAAGAAGATGAGGAGGGAAGAATAAGAAGTAAAACTGTACCGTATTCTTTTCTCCAGTGTTCAAAATATGGGAAGAGGGTGGCGGTGTAGTCGTGCCCTACAAACCGATCAGAAACATGGTTGCTGCTGGAAGCTTTCAAGATTCTGACCTGTGATTGGATTCTCTGCATATCAGGTAGATTCCCATATAGAAAGGAAGGTGGAGGCCCTCTGATACCCTGCATTCGGAGAGTCTTTCTGACCCTTTCGGATTTGAGCCAAACAGTGCCATAGAAGTAAACTAGCCAGGTAACTATGGCCACAAGAGCTACTGAAGAAACCATTTTCATTGCCTGAAAGACCTCCTCCATCTGCTCCCCTCTCTGTGCTCGCTCTCTGTTTGACCCTTTGATGCTAGTACGCTACTATGTTATAAAATAAGTTTGATTAGTGCCTAAACTCTTTAACCGAAAGAAGAAAGAAAGAATACAAACTTGGTTTGTAGTTCTATATTTGTGCATTTGTATGTATACAATAATTTTTATTTAAAAAAAAAAAAAAGAGGAATGAAGATTTGGATTCTTTATCTTTAAAATATTGTAACTTTGATGACTGTCAATGAGATAAAGAGAATAAAAAATAGAAATATCACACTTCACATCAAACAGTATACTAAGAGATATGAAAATAAAATTAATAAAAAAATTAATGAGAACAAAATTATTTTAAATTTAAATGTTAGATAAAAAGATAAAAAAATTTAAATTAAGTAAAAATTAATATATTAAATTTTATTTTATTAAATAAGATTAATTATATAAATTAAATAATATTATTAGATTTAATCAAAAATTGAAATTTTAAAATTATCATTTATAAAAAATTCCTTTTAACAATTTTTTATTATATTTTTTTAATTTTTTTATCTTTCTTCATTAAAAAATTAAAGAAAATGAAGATTTTTTATTTTATTAATTTTTTAACTCTTTTTTTAATTTTTTTTCCTTTCAGTCGCTCTCTAACTACAGCATCAGTGATGGAGATCCGCATCAAGGGCTTGTCTGCGAAAGATTCTATAATGTGAACCGGGTACCAATATCTGGAAAGAAGACAAAGCAGCTGTATGAACAAGAACTGAGTAACATGGGAGCCCCCCTTGACACGTTCGCAAGGATATATGCATATGGCGGGATGTGTGGACAAAGCCTAAAATACATTGATGGACCGACTTGGAAACAATGTTTCTGTTTTTAATTTATTTAGAATTTGGCAGGTGAGAGACGGAAGCACAAGATAGGTTTATCATTAATTAATGAATTTTTAATTGGCTTATAGTACGCACTTGAGGTAGCATATCCCTGTCAGCTTTAAAAGCAAAAGAAATAGCAACATCTTTTATATATATATATATATATATATATATTAAATTCTCTTAATTTTTTAAAAAACAAAAATATATAATAAAAAAAGACAAATATAAAATTAAAAAAATATAATCTATACATTATAAAAAAAGTTATTAAAATTTAAAAAAGTCAAAAATCCTAATTCCAAATAGATAGAGTGGCTTGTTAGGAGCAGTGTTTCTAAAGATACATTATAATTGGATTTAGTCACAACTGTCTGCTGCTAACTACTGGTCGTTCGTCATTAAGTTTGAATTCTTCGTTTAACATTCGTTTTCGTCCCATATTAATTGTCTATACCTCTTTGTTTTTTTTTTTTTGAAGAATTGTCTGTGCCTTTGTGTTGCTTTGCACATGGCTGGTACTTGTACTCCCAAATTAAATGAATACTTTTTAATTGCAACAGTGGAATGTTATTAAATAAGAATAATATAATAAATTTATATCTGGTATAAGTAAATTGATTTTTTATTTGAAAAATAAAGTTAACATAAAAATGAATTAACCCTTTGATCATAACTAAATTTTAAAAAAATTAATACTATCTCACCCAAAAAAATTAATATTATAATAAAACTGAAAAAGTGAGTACAAACAAAAAAATAAAAAAATATTTTAAAATTTTCAATTAAGTTGGACGCAAGGGGTTGTTAGATTAAAATATTCATGACAGCTTGTAGGACTCAATTCCTTAATAGTCGTTAAAAAGTCATCAGCGGCGAAAACATGGGAAAGTTGAAAGTTCAAAGGCCACATTATGGCAAATATAAGTGGGCTCCATATTATTATGTTTTTAAATCAGATGGATAGGTATTGGATTCGTAAATTTATGGAACAATTTTTTTAATATTTCTTTGTTTTATAATTTTTTATTTTCTAACATAAATTTAATTATAAAATAAAAATAAAATATCAAAATTAAAAATATCAACTTATTAAGTATAATCTAATAATAAAAGTGTTAAATAATATTATAAAACAACTTAAATTTAAATCTAGAATAAAAGTCAAAAATCCAAATCGCATCCGTTATGTTTGGCACACAACAGAGTAGCGCGCATATGGCACCAATGTGGGTCAAAGTGCGCGATTTATTATGAATTCAACCTGGTTTTCTCTTCTGTTTTGTTTTCCTCTCGCAATATCATACAGCAGTCCTTTCTCTCTCCGAATCTCAATTATTCGTGCCGTGGGTTCCATGGCTGGGGAGTGGTCCAGAGTCCTGAGACCTGAGTCCTAATCCCGGCCCTAGGCCCCTATCCCTGCTCGAGCGTGACACGAAAGAATTTAGGACCACTGTGCAAGAATGTCAAATCCCTGAAAAGCAATTCAATCTCCACGACCATCACATGCTGATGGAAGCCAACTAATCTCTTTAGCTGCACCAATGACCAAACACTTGGAAGAGTATCCATACTTACATGATTTTGTCTACATATTTGTCCGTCATTTCAGACGTTCTTTCTTCTTTCTACTTACTAACAGGTTGTTTGGATACTTAATTTTTTACGGCAAAATTAATTACGATAGAAGTGAAATTTTTTACATTCAATTTGGTTAAAATCAATTATAACAGTGAAATCTATATTTTATATACATAATTATTTTAATTTTCCTATTCAAGTATATGAATATGTTTTGACGGTTGTGCACGCTTTAAACGGTTGAAAAAAAGAGTTTCAATAAGATGAAATTTTGTTCTAGTAACTTGAAAATATTTTATATCATGTATAGAAGTATACAAGTTTAAAATTTGTATACTATTACTTAAATATTTTATGTATCAAAATACTAATTTAAAAAGAATAATTTTAAAAGAGGATAACATTCTAATAGAATGGTATTTTTTTTTTGGCTAGAAAACACAAATGAATAGGATTCTTCGTAGCGTCTTTGTACATATCTCTTGCTGGCGATGGGCATCAACCCGTCCACCTGCAAGGATCTATCCAAATCTGAAGCAAAAGTAAAATTTGGGTAGATTCGGGTTTACGGGTCAAAAAGGTGTGAAATGCGGCTAGATATAGGTAGAATTTCAGAATCGCTTAATTTTTAGCTGTGTCATAAGTTATTTTAAAATAAGTTATATATTTACATTTTAATTATTAAATTATTTTTATAAAAAGAATTATCATTCAATTTTTATCTCAAATCATAGTTAATCCCATATGAAAAGAAGGAACACTCGTAAAAATTAAAAAAGAATCACGGTAACCCGAACGCAACCAAGACTTCTCCTACTCCCAGTGAATCATCTTCTCAATATTCGCTGCCCCTCCCTCAACAGTAACTAGCCCTAATCTCATTTGACCAACTATTTTTCCTCTAAGGAAGCTTATGTACGTTAGAGGAAAGGGAGAAAGCATTCTCTTCATCTTCAACCTCCAAACCCGACAACAATGACCAAGATAGTGTGTGTTTGGGGCGTGTAGAATCCCAAACAGTTGGCAGCTGACTCCTAAAAAGGCTGTGCCAGAAGAACAGCTCAATGACGTCGTCGTCTAAGCGTTGGAAGCTTCAAGAACTTCTCAGTCGAAAGAGAGAAGCTCAAATCCGTCCAAACCCACCCAAAATCTTTCAACCCTCGAACTTGTGTACCTCAGTTCCTGTGAGATTGTGTGTGGTTGGAGGGATCATGGCCATCGGTTCCATCAGTCGGGTTTTTTAATGAGTAAAACCGACCAAATCAGACCGATGCCCACCACTATTATAAAATATTTCTATTTTCTAAAAAAGATATATATATATATATATAAAAATTATGCTGATGATTTAATCAACTTGTACGTATTTCAAACTATTTAATTATCAATTTCATTAATTTTATATATAATAAATAATGATTTACAATATTTAATTAAATAACTTATTAAATTTTGTAAAGATAAAAAGCAGCAGTGCACCACCCACCTTCGAGCACGCAACCGCCGCGTGGCGCCTGCATTTGCTAGGCGTGATAATTGGTGTCGATGTGTGTTTGTAAGCTTAAGCTTTCTCTTTTTGTGAGTGGAAGCATAGACTCTGTAGCCAATGCTGGCCCTGGGGTTTGGTATGCGTCACATGCACATGTACATCTCTATCTCTGCCTGCATGCGCAAAGGTTCTTTCTGTCACAAATCACAAGTCACTGCATGTGTCCCTCTCACGTCTCAACTCTCAAGTTGAAAGAGATATTGGCCTTAGAAATAGCATCGTCGTCACAAGAGATGGGTACGTCCCTTTTTATAGGAATTGAAAGAAAGAGGGCCAATCTCTACAGCTACTTCTGCGGTCCATGCCAGCCTATCCGAGCTTCATAACGTACGTTCCTTTGCCTTTGCCTGACTCATCAACCATTCAACAGCCCTGCTTTCCTTTCTTTTGCTATATTGTTATCAAGCATCTTGTCAATACATTTACATGTGTTAAGTGTGTCCTTACTGTTATTGTCCTTTAATTATTATCATAATATATAATTTAAATTAATTATTAAATTTTAAAAATTATATTGTTAAACTCAACTTATCAATATACAACACCTATTTATAAAAATTCCATAGAATTGAGTGTTAACTTGTCTTATTCTTTTATATACAAATATTATTAATAGCAGAATTAAAATTAAAAAAATATTTTTATTTAGTTTATTTTATGCAATGTTTTAATGAATATAGTTGTTGTTAAATTTATTAAATTGTATAATTTAATGTGTGAAATTTAATAAATTTAACAATTCAAATTTTTGTGATAAAAATAAAATTATGTCAATAATAAGATCAGTTATGATTTCCTTAAGGAGGGGGACGGAAATTAGAATTGTATGGTAAAGACAATTAAAGTTAAATACAGAAGTGATTAAATGAAAAGGTAAAATAATTTTTAAATTTTATGTATTAATATAAAAATAAAAAATATTAAGTAAATTACCAAAATTATTTAAAAACTTTTAATGATTTATACATATAATATATAGTTTAGAAAAGATCATAGGTGCATTTGATACATAAAATCTAGAATTCTCATGTTAAATTGTATTCTCAAGGATCTTTATAATTAGGAATAAGATTCTTAGAAAGGTATATTTTTCTATTTATTTTGTCATAAAAATGTCAATGAGTATTCTTAGGAATTTAGGGTTTTCATATTTGGTTAAACATTAATATTTTCAAAAATATAATACTACTTTTTAAAAATACCTTTAATAACAAAAATTTTAATTTATATATTTAATAAATTTTAATTAAAAACTCTCAATTCATCGTGCTGCCAAGCTATTGTCATCATCATTATGGCCATTGTTATTATTGCCACTACTATTATTATTATTGTTGTTGCATATCCATTGCCATAAGCTATTGTTGCAAACCACCATCACTACTGTTGTCATTAGTATCATCATTGTTACTGTCATCATTATTGCAACTCCTATCATGTTTTAAATCATCACTATCATCATTTTTATTTGCATTATCATTGTTATTATCATCATCATTGTTGTTGCTATAATATCGTGAGGCACGCAAGTAATGTCATGGTAATTCGCATGGCCACACTAGCCATGTCACTAACACTGATGTCAATAGTATCTGTAGACACCTAATTTTGTCCGGACTCTAAAAAATTACAGTGGACTCATTTATAAGTTCTAAATTATCTTGTTTAAATTATCTTGTTTAAAAAAAATAAGTTGAATGAAAATAAAAATTTTAAGATGTGTTTTGGGTCTTAAATGTGAATAATATATGATTTTAAAAAAAATTAAAAATTAAAAAATTTTCTAAAAGAAGAAAAAACAAAAAAAAAAAAGAAAAAAAAAAAGAAAAAAAATTGACAATTAATCCTACCTAATACGTGCATTATTGGCAGAAGGAAGCATGATTAGAAAGGGGGACCTGATGAAAGAAGAGAAAAAACAAACTAAAATGAGCATCGATAAAAGAAGACAAAAGAAAATGACTCATGAAATGAACAAAGGAAGAAAAGATGGCACGGCATTATGAGGGGATAGCCATTCCATTATTCAAATACGAATCAAATGAGTGTCGGCAAGCCATGAAAAAAATCAAAGAAAATAATGAGTCCGAAAATGAAGGCGGAAAATGCGGAAGGTTAAACTTTACATAAGGGAGGTCTGAAGAAGAGAGAAGACACAGCTCAATTTCTCTAAGAAATCTTCAAGTAAACCCGAGGGAATAAGAGGAGAGAAAGTGCCAGGAATAGCTAGAAAACATAGAGAAGCAGTGGAAAGTAAGAAAAGAAAAAGAACAGAGAGAGTGACGAAGAAAACCAAAGAACCAGAGCTTCGCTTCTCATTTGCTTTAGCAAGGTTCTTACAATCACGAACTAGTGACCCACACACGTGAGCAAAAGGGTCCAAGCCGGGTGCAGAAAGAACGCTTACAACCATAAAGTGTGGTGAGGAGAACAGGAGCGGCGACGACTGCCAGTTGGGGTATACACTCCTCTGTTTCTTTTGTCAAGTTAATATTTTGCTTACTCTTTGCTTGAAATGATATTATTGCATGGTTATAAGGATTGCATGAATGTTGGTTAAAGTGTTTGAAACTTAGAGCATGGAGAAAGTAAATCAAAACAGGTGCTGCATGATGGAGAGGCAACCATGCCTTTCTCCCATGCTGGCTAACACCCCTTCTCGGCACGGTGGTGGCGTGAACTACCACCTGGGACCCACTTTTGGTGACAGAGATGCCGCATGTTGGGGTGGCGCCGAAGTAACCTGGCCTTTTGTCGACAAAACATGCGCCCCAAATTTCTGCAAAACTGCACCTACGAGTGCAGTTTCTAAGGAAGAAGGGTGCACCACACCCTTCATGGGGTGCGATGCACCCAATCACCACCTTTTAAAAATAATTCAGGAATAAAAAAATGTTTTAGAAAAATAAAAGAAAATGTGCAGTTGAAACAAGCATTTTTTAAGAAAATTTTTGGTACTAGTTACAAAAATTTTGGATAAAGAATGTAAAGTTTAACTGTATTATTTCTGTCTTTTTATTTTGCTTCAAATAAATGTAGAAAAAAATTGATTTGGTAAAAAATTATTTTGATTATGTCATTTAGTCTAGCAAAATCAGTATTATTTTTCAAAAATCTTGGAAGTTTAGTAAAGAAAATTTCATAAAATTTAACTGTATAACCCTTTAAATATATTATAAGTCAATTAAAAAAAAAAACAAAAAAAGGGGATAAAACGTGGAAGGAGCCTTTTAAAGAAAAGAGTGTCACGGTTTGGGCTCTTGGCTGAGCCCAAACCATGTTGTTTCCATGTTTTCTTTTCTTTTTTTTTAAAAAAAAAAAAGCAAATAATCCAAAATAAAAATATAAATAAAAATAATTAAAAAATAAAAAAAATAAAAACATTTTTTAAAAAAAATTAGAAAGGATATAAAGAGTTTTTTAAAGTTATGATGGCACAAAAATTTTAGGAAAATTATTTAAATTTTAAATTGCCCCTAAATTTCAAATCTTTGATTATCCTAACGATGGATAAATATAGCTGCCAGTCAACTGGCCGCTATTGAATTATCCTGAGGGAAATCATGTTGCCAATCTAGTCAGTTAACTGGCATGATTCTATTGATGCCTTAAAAGTAAATTCCTGACGATAGATAAATATGGTTGTCAGTTAACTGGCTGCTATATAATTATCTTAAGGGAAATTATATTATGAGTTTAGCCAGTCAACTGGCATGACTCTATTGAGGCATTTACAAATAATCTCAAATCACATCACATGCAAAGATAAATTTATTTAATAAAAGTCAAAGCATAGTTTTAAAACAACAAAGATAGCAAACACCAATGTGGTACCGAAAGGGCGTTGTAGGGTGCTAATACCTTCCCTACATGTAACCAACCCCCGAATCCATTTTTCTGTAACGCAGGCCATACTATTCGGTGTCCGACTTCACCATTTCAATCTAAGTCGGTGGCGACTCCATTTTTTTTGTCATTTTCCAAAACCCTTCCAAAATAAAAAATTTCCCTATTGTTTATCACATGGGATCGCCGCTCCGCGTCGCGTGTCGACAGCTTGGCGACTCCACTGGGGAAGGTGTTAAGAGGGTTAGGCCACTTGGGTTGGTGTTTGTTGCATTTTATTTCTGTGCTTTGGTCAATTGCTTAGTCTATTTATTTTCTAGGCTTTTGATTTTTGCATCTCGAATTATGTTTTGAGATTTCTTTGTTTAACATTTGTCTTTTGGTTTTGTATTAAATCATGTTGGCAGATTAAATTTGGATAACTTATTTTTCCATGATATTATCTATTATATCTGTGGACTGGTGGTTGGTGATTATTTTGCAGGTTGTGAGTGAATGAGTGGATGGGTTATTCCCTACACACACGTACACCTACACCACGTTGCACCTTAGGAAAGGGGAGATCATGACCCCTGGCTCCATACCCGAGCTTTTAGAAACTTTAGGCTAGCGAGGGCATAAAGTAAGGTTGTCCTTCGTGAGACCCTTGGTCTCCGTGTAGGCACCTGAACACCCTCACTCAAGTTGCTTTTTGAGGCAATTTGGGAACTTTATTTTAGGAATTTAGACCCTACCCCCTTTGTGCACTTTAATAGCCTTAGAGCTATCCTATGAAAACAGATTAACCTAAATCTCTGGATACGAAGCGAGCCTAGGATTCACCATGACTTAGGCACAATGGGGAAAACTTATTCATTTGCTTACTTGCAATTCATGTATCATTACATCCACTATGTTGCATCCATAAACTCTCAATTTTAAATTTTGTATTTTCAAGGGGATAGGGAAAGTATCCTTCGTGAGCCCTTTGGACTCCGTGCAGGAACTTGAACAATCCCTGGTAAAATAACATGTGGGAGTAATCATATTTTCATGACATTTTCTCTGGCTCAAATTTTAGGTTATCTCAGTATGGACATTAATGCTACATCCAATCCTACTATGATCATCATAGAACCCCATGATCAAGTGCTCTTTACTCAAGAAAAGGCGCAGAAGGAGCAAGGAGATGTTTCAGATGGACAAGATGATACAATATGGCCAGAAATTAAGAATTTGTCTTTTAAACAAAATGACTTGTCTGATTTGAGGAAGATTTGGGACAACTTTACTGATTCAGAAAAGGAGAAGTTTGCAAAAAAGTATGGCCAATTGGGAAATTTACTATCAGTCCCAGTAGATGAAGCCTTGCTCAAAGCCTTAGTTTTCTTTTGGAACCCAGTTTACAGGGTGTTTACTCTTGGAAGCCACGACCTAACGCCCACTTTAGAAGAATATAGTGACTTGCTGAAAATTGAGCCTTTAACAAGGGCCAAAGTATACAGATATGACAAGAAGGCTGGGCCCAAGAAAAGTTTAAACAAGATGTTTGGTTTGTCAAATATTAACTTTGGGAATGATGCCAAGGAGAAAGGTAAAAGATGGGCTATTTCAATCAATTTTCTACTCAGACTATATCATGCTCAGACAGACAAGGAGCTGGCAATGCAAGCTTTAGCCTTGGCCATTTATGGAGCAGTCATATTCCCAAGAGCTTTAGGGTATGTTGATGGGCAAGTGATCATCCTATTCAAAGCCTTAAAGACTGGTCTAGACCCTGTACAACCCATTTTAGCAGAGACTTTCAGATCTCTAAATTTCTTAAGGCAAAAAGGGGAAGGCCGGTTTCTTGGATGCTCGCAATTATTAATGGTGTGGCTAGTGAGTCATTTACTCTCTCCAAAGGATATGGGTTATCCTATAATTTCTTTTAACCCATCTTATTTTAATGATCGAGAGCCTTTGAAGGACTTCATCAAATATGAATGGCCTAAGAAAACATGTCATCGTAATGCTTAGATTACATACTTTCATAATTTCAAGAATGTCCAGTGGGAGAGTACATGGTTACGCAAGAGACCAGTGATATATGGTTGCGGAGATCGACCTTGGGTCCCATTAGTTGGCCCATGGGGAATAGTTAGTTATGCTCCAACTTTGGTTATGAGGCAATATGGGTCTATACAATTTGTACCAGCCACTAAGGGGCTTCATGAGTTTGACCTTGAATTTGGAGACAAAGATACTAAGCCCAAGAATGACATCGTAAGGAAATTATGGTGCCAAGTAAGGCAAATGGAGCTTGGAGAACATTCGATTGCAACCACTCCAGGGTATTCTCAATGGCAAAAAAATAGAGAACAAGGTTTCATTGTTCCTGAAATTGCCTTGTCAATTTCATCTTCTAAAAGAATCAAGGAAAATGAAGATGTTGAAGCTGAGGAAAGATTAAAAGCCGAAAAAGCTTTGTCTACCCTACAAGTAAGAGAAGCTATGTTGGAAGAGAAAGAATTGAAGATCAAACAAGAGGTTGATACCTGGAAAGCCAAGGCCGCAGAATTTCAAAAGAAGGTCATGATTATGGAACAAAGTAATGCCTGATTAATAGCTGAGAAAGAAAAAGTGGTTGAAGAGGCTGAAAGAAAAGCGTATTTGGCAAGGAAGCGTAAGTACCCTGTCAAAGAGGAAGAGCTGAAGTCCTTGCAAAATAAAGTAACCCAACTTAATGGGGAAGTACTCCAACTCAGGGACCACATTCAAAAACAAAAAGTAGCTCGCCAAAAAGAAAACATGGAGGTGCGAAAAATGAAGGATACCTCTGCTGCATTAAAAGTTAGTCTGGATGAGATGACTCAAGAAAAAAAGCGCCTCGAAGGGTATATCGATAGCCTTGAAGAACAGCATGAAGCAGAAATTCAACTCATAAAATCCCAACTGCAAAATCAACAAGACTTAGAGGAAAGAATTGATCATATTGATAGAATCAATATAAGTCTGCGCCAGAACTTGATTGATGTGAAGGAAGCTTATGATTTACGCCTTAGAGAGGTCTTGAGAGATCATAAGATAATCAATATAGTGGAAGAGAATGAGTACCTTCACTGTCATTTGGCAGATGCTCAGGAGCAATTAGAGGGAGTAAAGGCTAGCATAAGGCAGGTCGCCAAAATAGCATCTTCTGAAGCCATGCAAATAGCAGAACAAGAGGCCAGGTTAGAACCTGGTCCTACCAAGAGTCTTCTTGAGAGATTAAAAGAGCACTATATCAAAGTGGGAAAACTATGTAGATACTAGTAGAGTTGATCCAAAGAAAAGACCTTTAGGGATGGTTGTAGTTATTTTTATTAATAATAAAAGAGTTTGATGATTCCCTAAAATTTGAGCCAGTCATTTTTGCATGCATACTAAAAATTAGTTATTCATCTGCATTTAATGAATACAGATAAGAAATTACGGCTCCAATTACGCGATCTCAATCTAAACGAATGGGGGAACCAAGCGAAGAAAAAACAGCTGAAGGATTGCAAGCTGAAGTTGATGATCTCAAAGCCCAAATGGCCAAGTTAACTGAGTTGCTTCAGGCAAAAGTTTCAATTGAAGCAGAGGCTTCTACGTTTAATCAGCAAGATTCACAATCTCACCAATCAAAATCAAATAATCAAAATCAACCAGAAGTCCAACACTTGCAATGTCCTCCTGAGCTCGGATTACAAAATCAGCAAAGGATTCTACCCCATAGTCTGGAGGGTCAAAACTCACAAAAACCGCAGAGGCCTCCACTACAACATCCATCAGGCTTTATACCTCAGCCCGTGCAGGGTCCTTTCCCACATCATCACCAAGGTCCACACCCTCAATATACCCAGGGGCAGCAACCTCAAGGACCACATCCAAATGATCCTAGCGTCAAATTAACAACCGACCCTGTACCTGATTTCAATGACCCCATAGAGTTGGGAAAGCTAAAGAAGAGTGCCGAAGAAGCTCAAATTCGAGAAAAATATGAGAGACTAGAGGCTAGAATGAATAGATGGGAAGGGTTCGAGGAAGACATGATAGATGTGCATAATATGGGATTGGTGAAAGATGTGGTCATCCCTCCTAAGTTTAAAGTCCCTGAGTTTATCAAGTACAATGGAACTACCTGCCCTAAGACTCACTTGATCATGTATTGTCGTAAAATGGCAGCATACAATGATGATAACAAACTAATGATGCATGTTTTCCAAGATAGCTTGATTGATGGGGCCTCAGAATGGTATGTTAACCTAGACCGTAATTCTATTCATTCATGGCAGGATTTAGCTGAGGCATTCCTAAGACAATATAAGTTTAACCGAGTCATGGCTCCGGATAGGATCTATATTCAAAGAATGACTAAAGCAGATAATGAGTCATTCAAGGAATATGCCCAGCGATGGAGGAATGTGGCCATTAGGGTGCAACCGCTTTTGTCAGAACGAGAAATGAGTTCAATATTTGTGAAGACTTTGAGCTATCCTTTTTATGGGAAGATGGTGGGATCAAGCAATGCTAGCTTCCCAGATTTAGTAATTATTGGAGAAAACATAGAAATGGGAATTCAGGAAGGGAAGATGGCAAGATCATCACATCAAAAGAAAACCATAGT
Organism: Dicorynia guianensis; assembly: GCA_037013595.1. Lineage (NCBI taxonomy): Eukaryota > Viridiplantae > Streptophyta > Magnoliopsida > Fabales > Fabaceae > Dicorynia > Dicorynia guianensis. Next base: position 11,405,597 of record JASUAB010000002.1, on the reverse strand, counting down.
TCAAGGGAAAAAGAAGGAAGAAGTCAATATGGTAAATGCTCAACAAGATAGGAAAGGTAAACGCGGCAAGAGTCAACAGGATTACCATTCCTCTCAAGCTACATTTGCTCCTGTGATGGCAATGACCCAAGCTCCTCCATTTAATTTAACGTCTCCACAATATCAAGTTGCATCTCAGATGGTACATCCTCAACAACAAGTTGCATATCAGCCAATGCCACAGCATCCATCCACATTCTATCAGCCCAGATCTCAATTGCAACACACTATTTATCAACAAGGAACTCAGTTTCAATTAGATCAAAATAGGCGTAATGATAAAAAGCGCCGAAATTTTGACCCCATTCCTATACCTTACTCACAATTGTTGCCACAGTTGTTGCAAAATAATTTAGTCTCAGTTACCCCACTTCCTCCTTTGCAACCTCCTTACCCGTCATGGTACAATGACAAACTCACTTGTGAATACCATGCTGGGGCTAAAGGGCACTCTGTTGATAACTGTACTGCATTAAAGAAAAAGGTCCAGGACCTTATTGATGCCAAGTGGTTAAATTTTGACCCAGTCACTTCAGGACCTGATGTTGATAAAAATCCTTTACCTAATCATGCAGGATCAAGTGTAAACATGGTTGTTGATGGAGCGAATATTGCTTTAAAAAAGCAAGTATCCGCAATAAAAACCCCTTTGGGTCATATTTTCTGGGCATTAGTAGAATATGGTTGGATTAAGGATAAGTATGAGGTTGCCCTAAATACTAGTTGTGAATATCATGGTGAGAAAGCTGACCATAAAATTGAGGAATGCCAAGATTTTCAAAATATGCTTCAAGGACTGATAAATAGAGGTATATTGCAAGTTGGGGTTAAGCTCGAAAATGTGAATGTTGTTGATTCTTTGCCTGAGCAACAAATACTGGGGCAAACTGAGACCCAAAGTACTGTGAAGCCATTAACAATCAAGTATGTAATGCAAGAAGCACAGTCATCAGTTAAGGAAAAGAGAGCACTGTCTATCGAGTATACACCTGATAAATCACCAATGTTGTCGATACCCGTCAAGGCCATGGGACAATTGACAATTAGGACCCCTCAACCATTTCCTTACAAGAGTAATAAGGCAGTCCCATGGAATTACAATTGCCAAGTGATTACAGAAAATTCTCACTCTCAGATTACCAATATATCTGGGGTTTCTGGCATTACAAGAAGTGGTCGTTGTTACCTTCCGACCATATCCAACAAAGAAGAAGCCAAAAAGGTGGTGGAGCCGAATCCCAAAGGAAAAGAAATCTTGATAGAATCCTTGCAAAGGGAAGAATTGGATACTGATAATCCAATAGAGGTAGAGCAATCTGAGAAGACTAAGTATGTTGATCCTGTTAAAGCTAAAAATAAAGGGGTAAGGCAAACTGCACCTAAGAGGTCTGTCACTGAGGAAGAAGCTAGTGAATTCCTTAAACTTATTCGTCAGAGTGAGTACAGAGTAATTGAGCAGCTGAAAGAAACTCCTGCAAAGATTTCACTACTCTCTTTATTCATGCACTCTGAGCCGCATAGGCAGGCATTAACAAAGATCCTTAATGAAGCCTATGTGGATAAAGACATAACCACAGAGGCATTTGACACTGTGGTAGGGAATATTATGGCTCACAATTTCCTGTCATTTTCTGAGGAAGAGTTTCCTCCTGAAGGACGAGGGCATAATAAAGCATTGCATATTTCTGCAAAGTGCAAAGGATGGGACTTGGCAAATGTTATGATTGATAATGGATCATCATTGAATGTTTTGCCAGAGTCAACATTGAAGGAGTTGCCATTTGATAGTTCCCAAGTGAGACCCAGCACTACTATAGTAAGGGCATTTGATGGAACAAGAAGCGAAGTACTTGGAGAAATTGAGTTACCTATACAAATCGGGCCTTGCACTTTCACTATCCCTTTCCATGTCATGAAGATAAGCTCGGCCTATAGTTGCCTTTTGGGAAGGCCATGGATTCACAGTGCTGGGGCGATACCCTCTACCTTGCATCAAAAAGTAAAATTCATGCACAATGGAAGTTTAGTAGAGGTAGCTGCAGAAGAGGACTTATTGATCTCTACCTTATCCTCCACTCCATGCATATCAGCTGAAACTGATGTTGGGAGCTCCTTCCAATCTTTTGAAATTGTTAATGTGGTATATGCCAAAGGAGGAGGAACCATACCACTTCCACAATATTCTAAAGCTGCCTTAATGACTGCAAAGGTATTAAAAAGGGATGGTTATGATCCTAAAAAGGGATTAGGATCAGGGGGCAAGGAATAAAGAAATTGCCAGAATTTGTGAAAAAGGAAGACACATTTGGGTTAGGTTTCAAGCCTACAAGGGCTGATAAGGCCCTGATGGCTCAAATCTTGAAAGAAAGAAGATTGGCCCGTTTGAATGGCCAAGTGATTGAAGCCAATAAGCTGATAATTAAGCCCCTTCATGAGACTTTTGTGAGCGCTGGTCTTTGGATTCCTAATCAAATTGCAGTTATAGAAGAAGGTTCCTCTTCTGGAGAAAAGAAGGAAGAAGTTAAGCTAGGCAATGCTAGAGCAAGCAGCTGGACAGTCAAGGAGATTCCAATTGTTTACAACTTGCAAGACATGTAATTTTCATAGTACTCCATCTATGACTTTGGTTGGAGTTGTATAAAGCTGTTTGTTTGTCTTTAACAAGTGATTTCAATAAAATGCATTTGATTTCCCAAAACAGAGTCTTTATGGTTTCATACTTTTCCTTTTTCATGTGTCATACATTTCATAAATAACCAATACACAATAATCCAGGTTGAATAATGAAGATGATACTGAAATAAACTGCACTGATTTTTCAAGTCTTAATTTCGATCGCCAAATCACTCGTACTGAGGATGATGAAGAGCAAGATGATGAGGAAGTGTCACCTGAGCTACGAAGGTTAGTTGAACAAGAGGAAAAGGGGATCAAACCTCATGAGGAGCTCATTGAAATAATCAATTTAGGGACTGATGAAGACAGGAAAGAAATAAAGATTGGAGCAAGGTTGGCCATGAAAGAGAAGCAATTAATGATCCAATTACTACACGAATATAAAGATGTATTTGCTTGGTCATATCAAGATATGCCAGGTTTAAATACAGATGTAGTGGTTCATCACTTGCCAATAAAGCCAGGGTTCAGACCAGTGAAACAAAAATTGCGAAGAATGAAGCCAGATATATTGTTAAAAATCAAAGATGAAGTCAAAAAGCTCTTAGATGCTGGTTTTATTGAAGTAGCAAAATACCCTGAATGGGTGGCTAATATTGTGCCTGTGCCCAAGAAAGATGGAAAAATCAGGGCCTGTGTGGACTATAGGGATTTGAACAAAGCAAGTCCAAAGGATGACTTTCCGCTTCCACACATCGATGTACTTGTTGACAATGCTGCAGGATTCTCTATCTTCTCATTCATGGATGGGTTTTCGGGTTATAATCAAATTAAACTGGCTCCCGAAGACAAAGATAAGACGACCTTCATCACATTATGGGGTACCTTTCGTTATAAGGTAATGTCTTTTGGCTTAAAAAATGCTAGGGCAACATACCAAAGAGCTATGGTAACTCTTTTCCATGACATGATGCACAAGGAAATAGAAGTATATGTTGATGACATCATTGCAAAGTCAAAGTCAGAAGCTGAACATCTGATACACCTTAAAAAGCTCTTTGATCGATTAAGGAGATATCAGCTCAAACTAAACCCAGCAAAGTGTACTTTTGGAGTGAGATCGGGAAAGTTGCTAGGATACATGGTGAGTGAGAAAGGGATTGAAGTGGATCCAGATAAAGTTAAGGCCATCATAAATATGCCCACACCAAAGACAGAAAAAGAAGTGCGAGGCTTCTTAGGAAGACTAAACTATATTGCAAGGTTCATATCTCAGCTAACATTCACATGTGAGCCGGTCTTTAAGCTTTTGAGAAAAAATCAAGCCACAAGTTGGAATGTCGAATGTCAAGAAGCGTTTGATAAAATCAAGCAGTATCTTCAGAGTCCTCCAATTTTGGTTCCACCGGTACTTGGAAAACCTTTGCTCATGTACCTCACCGTGTATGAAGAATCAATGGGCTGTATGCTGGGGCAATATGATGAAACAGGGAAAAAGGAGCAAGTGATTTATTACTTAAGCAAAAAGTTCACTAATTATGAGTCAAAGTACTCAATATTAGAGAAAACTTGTTGTGCTCTAGCATGGGCAGCACACCGCCTTCGACCATATATGTTGCGTCACACAACTTGGTTGATATCAAAAATGGATCCAATCAAGTATATATTTGAGAAACCTGCCTTAACTGGAAGAATTGCAAGATGGCACATGTTGTTGTCAGAATACGATATACAATATGTACCTCAAAAGGCGATAAAAGGGAGTGTGATTGCTGAGCACTTAGCAGAAAACCCGATCTCAAACCATGAGCCAGTCCAGTTTGAATTTCCTGATGAAAATATCATAATGATGGTAACCAAGAGTGAATCACTTGAGAATGAAAGGTGGTCAATGATGTTCGATGGATCCTCCAATGCAATGGGACATGGCATAGGGGCAATTTTGATATCCCCTAAAGGGAAACATTATCCTATGACTGCAAAGTTATGTTTTGAATGTACTAACAACATGGCTGAGTATGAGGCTTGTGCTTTGGGAGTAGAAGCAGCTTTAAACTATCAAATTGGCCTTCTAGATGTGTTTGGAGATTCTGCATTAGTAATCTACCAATTAAAAGGTGAATGGGAAACCAGAGACCAAAAGTTGATACCTTATCAAAGGTATATTTGTGAAATAGCTGAACAATTTAAGGAAATTTCCTTTAATCATGTTTCTCGAGAAGAAAATCAGATGGCTGATGCCTTGGCCACACTCTCAGCTATGTATCCAATCATGGATGGAAATGACCTTCCAAAGTTTAGAATAAGGAAACATGATTCCCCAGCTTATTGTTCTTTTGTGGAGGAGGAGCCAGATGGAAAACCATGGTATGAAGATATCCTGCGATTTCTTAAAACTAGAGAATATCCTATTGGGGCATCAGAGAATGATAAAAGAACTCTAAGGAGATTGGCAATGGGTTTCTTTCTTAATGGTAATATTTTGTACAAGAGAAATCATGATACCGTTCTCTTAAGATGTGTAGAAGCCTCAGAAGCACAGAGATTAATACAAGAAGTCCATGATGGGGTGTGTGGCACTCACATTAATGGTTATGCAATGGCTCGAAAGGTTTTGCGGGCAGGATATTATTGGCCCACGATGGAGTCTGACTGCATCCAATACGTCAGAAAATGCCACAAGTGTCAGATTTATGCTGATAAGGTGCATGTACCTCCGTCAGCACTTAATGTATTGACTTCACCATGGCCATTTGCTATGTGGGGCATAGATGTAATTGGACCTATCGAGCCAAAAGCATCCAATGGACATCGTTTCATCTTGGTGGCAATTGATTATTTCACAAAATGGGTGGAGGCAGCTTCATACAGTAATGTTACCAGAACCGTGGTTTTCAAATTCCTCAAAAGGGAGATCATTTGTAGGTTCGGGCTTCCAGAAAGAATCATCACTGATAATGCTCGCAACCTCAATAATAAAATGATGAAAGGGTTATGTGAGCAATTCAAAATAGTCCATCATAACTCCTCCCCTTATCGCCCAAAAATGAATGGAGCCGTGGAGGCAGCCAATAAAAACATCAAGAAAATTATAGAAAAGATGACAACCACTTATAAAGACTGGCATGAGATGTTACCCTTTGCTTTACATGGGTATCGTACATCTGTGAGAACTTCAACTGGAGCCACTCCGTTTTCCCTAGTGTATGGGATGGAAGCAGTGCTCCCATTCGAAGTAGAAATCCCATCCTTAAGAGTTTTGATGGAGACTCAGCTTGATGAAGCAGAATGGGTTAGCATACGTCATGAACAGCTGAATTTAATCGAAGAAAAGAGGTTAGCAGCCTTATCTCATGGGCGTCTTTATCAAAAAAGGATGATTCGGGCACATGACAAGAAAATTCACCCAAGAAAATTTTATGAAGGGGATCTAGTACTCAAGAAAGTCTTGCCCATTGCAAGAGATAATAGAGGAAAGTGGATGCCAAATTATGAGGGTCCCTATGTGGTAAAAAGGGCATATTCAGGGGGTGCTCTAATCCTTAGTAACATGGATGGTGATGAGTTAGCAAATCCTGTGAATGCAGATGCCGTGAAAAAGTATTATGCTTGAAGGGTGGTATGTGTTGGCCAAGAATTAGGGGTTAGAAAATTCAGTGCATTAAGGTCCAGTCTTTTGATTTCAAAAAAAAAAAAAAAAAAACCAAAAAGGGGCATTTTAACTTGTATATCAAACAGTTTGTCACTTGCTTATCAGAACCCTTTTAAGGGATGTAAATTTCTGATTTGAATCATCAATACAATGATATTTCTCCTATAATCACTTGCATGATATTGTTAGTCACACGTTCGAGACATAACAAACAGGAGAATCAATGGTGCTTCTAAATTACATGTTAAAGCTGATATTTTTAGGAAAGAAACTCCCTTGAATATGGAGTGTTGCAAGGATGTATGGTGAACCTAAAGGATCAGAAGACATGAGGGGTAATTCTCAATTTGCCTTGGAATCTCCATGAGTTTATGATTGAGATTGCGAACTTGAAGTTATTTGAATTTCTTTTACTTTTTGCACTAGCATTTTAAGATATGCATTCCTAAGGGTTGATCATAATCATACCATCATACATATAGGATTAAGCATTTTTTTATTTTATTTTATTTTATTTTATTTTATTTTATTTTATTTTTTTTCTCGGCCCAACTCGTAACATGAGGCCCATCTGCATTTTTTGGTAACTTTAGGCCCAATTGTGAAGGCACCCGATTGGTCTTTCCTGACGTTTTTACTATTCATGCCCAAATATAGTTGGTGGCCCAACTCGCGTAACATGAGGCCATCTGATTTTTGGGCAACCTGAAGCTCGGTTACGCAAAGGCGCCTGGTTACCCTTTTTATGTCTTACTATTCACGTTCAGGTTTCAGTCGGTAACCAACCTGACATCCTTCTATCCCAAACTGAAAGGTTCGTTTTGAAAGCCATACTCAAAGGACTCTAGGAAGCATTATTCGAGTGTCCTAACCCATAACCTTATCAGAGAGCCAAAAATGGAGGAAAGCCTTGCAAGGCTTAGAGTCAGATTTCCTTCTCTTCCCCAAGACGCGCTTCGGAAGGTGTATAAGTGCCGACTTGAAAGAATGAAGACACTCACACGTCTAGGATTCCCTGAAGATGTACGTTGGATCGTTGAAGCTAAGGTGCGTTTAGCAGGTGAGTTTCAAGGTTTACTTGTTAGACATCTACCTGGAATGGGAAAAAGCTCTTATGCCAAGAAAAGAAGGGCTAAAAGGTTGGAAGTTTGTTGTAAGTGTGCAAGGTGGACATGTAATTCACGTTGCAAGGGTAAAGGAATGGTATCCGCAAATCGGGAAGACAAAATCCAGTTCATAAAGGATGGACTGAGTAAAGAGTCGTTGGATAATATCCTTCAGACTCTTGAGACGCATCCTAGTGGATATGTTCATGGTGTTCTTCTCGCGTTAGCGGACAAATTTCACAAGGAAAAGGAGCGCCACTGTCTTAAGAAGCTAATACTAAATGACCCTGTTTGCCAGTTTGTAAGTAAGTTGGATAGCAACCTTGATCCATGAATAACGCACTACAAGGATGAAGGAGTGATGTTCCTAGGCAGGAAAATAAAATCATTAAAGATGGATTGAGTAAAGAATCTTTGGATAATATCCAGTAGACTCTTGAGACACATCTTAATGGACATCTTGATGTTTATTGCCTCAGTGGACATATTCTACAAAGCAAAAGAGCATTTCGTCTTGGGAATCTGACGTTAAACGACCCTGTTCATTAGATCCCTGATGGTGTTTAGTCTGTTCTTGGATGCAGTATCAAAAAAGGGATAAGCCAAGATCACTATTCATTAGTCTTGCTGGTGAATCCACCATTTTCTTTACTTGCTTTCCAGCGGTGTTTGCACAATTTTGATTTGTACAGTTGTTGTTAGTGTTTTTTTTTTTTTTTTTTTTTTTTCCTGTTAATTGTCAGTATGTCCGCCCTATTCACTGTTTGCTCTCTGACTCTATTTTGACAATGTTGATGTGGTTGTCTTTTCTCCTGCTGGTACAGCTACCCTATTTACTGTTTACTTTTTAACTTTTGCCTGCATGATTTTGATAATATCGGTGTAATTATCTTTTCTCCCTCTTAATCGCTGATACGTCTGTCATATTCACTGTTAGCTTTCTGAATGTGTAATAATGACAATGTTGATATAATTGTCTTTTCTCCTTCTTAAGCGCTGGCATATCTGTCATATTCTACTGTTTACTTTTGACTCTGCATGCGATAACATCAGTAATTGTCGGTACATCTGTCATATTCTACTGTTTACTTTTGACTCTGCATGCGATAACATCAGTAATTGTCGGTACATCCGTCATATTCTACTGTTTACTTTTGACTCTGCATGCGATAACATCAGTAATTGTCGGTACATCTGTCATATTCTACTGTTTACTTTTGACTCTGCATGCGATAACATCAGTAATTGTCGGTACATCCGTCATATTTTACTGTTTACTTTTGACTCTGCATGCGATAACATCAGTAATTGTCGGTACATCCGTCATGTTCTACTGTTTACTTTTGACTCTGCATGCGATAACATCAGTAATTGTCGGTACATCTGTCATATTCTACTGTTTACTTTTGACTCTGCATGCGATAACATCAGTAATTGTCGGTACATCCGTCATGTTCTACTGTTTACTTTTGACTCTGCATGCGATAACATCAGTAATTGTCGGTACATCTGTCATATTCTACTGTTTACTTTTGACTCTGCATGCGATAACATCAGTAATTGTCGGTACATCTGTCATATTCTACTGTTTACTTTTGACTCTGCATGCGATAACATCAGTAATTGTCGGTACATCCGTCATATTTTACTGTTTACTTTTGACTCTACATGCGATAACATCAGTAGTTGTCGGTACATCTGTCATTTTTTACTGTTTACTTTTGACTCTGCATGCGATAACATCAGTAGTTGTCAGTACATCTGTCATATTCTACTGTTTACTTTTTGACTTTGCGTGTGATAACATCAGAGTAATCTTTCCTTTTTTCTTGTTAAATGCCAGTTCATGTATTATATTCACTGTTTACTTTTTTACAGTGCATGTAATAATATCAGTGTAATTGTCTTTGTCGGTTCACCTTTATCATCACTGTTTACCTTTTTTGACTTCGCGTGAAAGCCTTAAAAAGGCTGGCATTATTATCTTTCCGTTGTCAGTGGCTTTATGACTTTCTATCTCTGGGAAATACTATTGTATATACAGGTGTGTCTTTTCTGCTTGACTTTTTTACACATTATTGTTATCTAAAGTTATTGAATCTAACTGTACTCTTCTCAAAATTTGAACCTCTCTAATGGTGATTTGATTGCATGGTTTCTTGGTTACTCATTATCACCTACAAATATGTTTTCACATTTGCCAATTCATGCATGGCTGGGGCAGAAAAAGAAAAAGGGGCATCCTCCTCATGCGGATTCAAATCCATTTGTATCTTTGGTGGCTCTACCCTAGGAAAGGATTATAAATTCCTCAGTACAGCCACCGAGCTCGGTAAGGCGTTAGCTACCAGAGAGATAAGTGTGGTGTATGGAGGAGGAGTTCATGGATTAAGGGGAGGCGCAGCCGCGTCTGCAGTCATGGGAGGTAGCCAGGTCATGGGCATCCTTGCACGACAGGTGGCAGACAAAACTTACTTTACCTTTGGGAATGAGTTAAAAGTTTTAAGCATGCATGAACGTTTTGAACATATGATTTGCACTGCTGAAGCTTTTATTGCATTGCCTGGAGGTTTGGAGACATTAGAAGGGATTTCTAGTGTGGCATTTTGGGCCAAATCAAACGCTCATAGAAAGCCATTAGGACTGATAAACATCAATGGTTTCTATGATGGTTTATTGGCCTTCCTAGATCATGCTGTGGAACAAGGCTTCATACCATTAGAGGTTCGTCGTAACATAATAACAGGCTCAAATGTTGATCAACTAATTGATCAGCTGCAAGTCCGTGCATTTCAATCAGGTTCATTGGTGAAACAAGTGGATGAAAAGCCTCCCGATGACAGTAGAAAGCGTAAACTAGACACCATCCTTCGGTTATAACTTGTCATGTTTTTTTTAGTTGTTTTGGTGTGTAAATGCCCATGTTAATAGAAGACATTGGGATAATGTGCAAGTCCAGGAAGGATGGTTCGAGTAAAAAGTTGTTATCGAAGGCATAGTGTGTGAAGGATGGCAGAGTAAAGAGTTATCCTTAACTCTTGATACGTGTCCCATACCTAGCTCATTAGAGGTATCATATGCATATCTTGTGTTCCAAAAAAAAAGAAGCATGTTCCCATTCCCTTTGTGCACACTTTTCATGTAGTCTCATGGCAGAGTAAAGAGTTATTCTTAACTCTTGATACGCATTCCATCCATTAGGATCATCATATGCATCTCTTGCATTCTAAAAATGTTGCCTTTCATCTGTGCACACCCTTCACGTAGTCTCATGGCAGAGTAAAGAGTTATTCTTAACTCTTGATACGCATCTCATCCATAACCCATTAGGTGCATCATATGCATATCTTGCATCCAAAAAATAAGAAAAAAAGAAAAATGTTGCTTTTCTTTTCATACATGTATCTCATGTAGTTGCATGACAGAATAAAGAGTTCTTAATTCTTGATGCACAATCCATGTGTAAGTATCATATGCATTCTCATGCAGGAGAAAAAGAAAAATGAGGGCTGCCTTTTCTTTTTGTGCATGTATTTTATGTAATCTCATGGCATCTGTTAATGGCTCTACCTGAGGCTTTGACAATGACTGTATGTGGGCATCTTTTTGAATTCAATAAAATGTTTTGCATAATGAATGTATTGTATGTCGTTTCTTTTCTTTGTCTTTCATATCAGCTCATGGTTTGATATTATGAGTGAGTGATTGAATGGTAGACATTCAAGGAAGAGGTACCATCACCATAATAAACCAACACTGGGGGCAATTAGGGTTATGATATATTTTCATGTTTTGATGCCTAAGAGCAATAAATCGTTGATCCAATTTCTTAATTCTCATCATTTTCAAAACTATTTTGCCAATCATAAAAATTGTGTTGCTTGACAGTATGCTCAATTCTCTTGGATGACAGAATATCCTAAATTATGAAGAGTGTGAGGAAGTTACATCTCAGAAGAGTGCTGTGAGGAAATGGGTATCCGAGAGCTTGTTTGAATGCCCCATAAAATAATTTGTTGGACACTGCATTAACTATAGAAGTGATCTAGGCCATCTTTGGATCGTTTGGGCCTTTCAAGCTAACCCGAAAGCAAAACATTCATAGTCACCAATTTGAGCCTAAAAGATGATAAGACCACCATCAAATTTTTCCAATTCGCATTTATCATTATCTCATAACCAGGAAAATCGAGATTCTCAATCTAAAGGAGAGTCAAAGGAGCATTAGAGTTATTAATAGAGAGAGACTCTATAACAAATAACTCGAGAATCCTTTCTCTATTCAGTCGAAGCCACAATCATGAGAAGGCAAAACTAAAAAGGAATTTTGAAAAAAAAGAGAGGAGCATGGGAAGAAAAGTAGTAAGCCCCAAAATAAAAGGAAATGAAAAAGGGGCAGATTGAAAAGGTTTCTCCATGTTCCAAATAGATTCCTACATTATTGAAAATGAAAAAGGCAATAAAGGCTTCGCGTGCTCAATTTTGCATCCTCTTTGTTTGCTAAACTCCTTTCCACTTCTGTCCAAGTAATACCTAAGCCTCGCATTACAAGCTAAACGAAGTCCTAGTGATCCTGGCTAATGTGGTGAAACAACAAATGCAGAAAGGGACATGAAAACAAGCTTATGGGATACTTATGAGTGCAAACACTTGAGTGCAAACTCTTGTCAAGGAGGTAAACACTTGTGTGAGAAACAAACACTTAAGAGTGGCTTGATTAGAGATTTGCTTAACAAAGGAATCTTAATTCCAGAAAATTGAGTAGTTTTGATCTGTCATATGCATTCCTGCAAGGCATATTTCAAAAAAAGGAAAGAAAAAAAGAAAGAGGAGAAATGATGAATTAAGAGATCTTTCAACATTTCTTTGCTCGAAGGTAATCAAAGCAAACTAGGGGCAATGACCGGGGGTGAACCTAGAATGTTCAAAAGCATAAACTAGAAAAAACCTTCCATTGTTTGGAGATTACCCAAATTTGAATTGGGGTAAGAATTGAGAGAATGACTCCAAATCCAAAATATCCCTGAAATAGCAGAGAGAGCGAGGATGAGAATCTATAGAAAGGCTTCTTAAGGGAGAAAAATAGACTCGAGTTTATCAAAAGGTTGGGGAGAGTTACCAAATGATGATATCAAAAGGTATCACTTCTATGGAGTTTGACATTCTAAATTCACTCATAATTTATAAAAAAACACACACATACACACACATCCACACATCACTCATCATTTGCATTGTGGTTTTGGCATCTATATTAATTTTGCATGTCAAGCGTGCCATTTTAAGTCAAATCTTTCACATGTCAAGCATATATTCATCTCAACCATACCAATTCAAGTCAAGTCTAACATGTCAAGTATGCCATTTTGGGTCAAACCTTTCACCTGTTGAGCATGTTTACATGCTAAGCATACCATTTTAGGTTAAGCCTAGCGTGTCAAGCGCCATTTAAGGTCAAGTGTGTTTATATGTTAAGCTTATTCGTATGTCAAGCATGCCATTTAAGGTCAAGCTTTTCATGTACCAAGTACATTAGCGTGTCAAGCATGCTGTTTTATGTCAAGGACTTCAAATGTTAAGCACGTTTGTACATCAAGTATGTCAAACCTTTTGCATACCACACAAGTCTAATATGGCAAGCATGCTATTTTCAGGATAAACTTTTCATGTGCTGAGCACTTTCATATTTCAAACCATGTCATTTGTTTCAAAACTTGGGACGGGTTACCCCAAGTTCTTTTTTCTTCAAATCCTGAGACGGGTTACCTCAGGTCATTTTACTTCAAATCCTAAGTCGCTCTTAGGTGTCCCCACTGGGTGGATTAAAACCCTTAAAATCTTGGAACGTGGTTTTTCCAAGATGTTGCAACTTGGAACGTGGCTTTTCCAAGTTTCTTTTTTCTTTAAATCCTGAGACGGGTTACCTCAGGTTGTTTTGTTTCAAATCCTGAGACGGGTTACCTCAGGTCATTTTACTTTAAATCCTAAGTCGCTCTTAGGTGTCCCCACTGGGTGGATTAAAACCCTTAAAATCTTGGAACGTGGTTTTTCCAAGATGTTGCAACTTGGAACGTGGCTTTTCCAAGTTTCTTTTTTCTTTAAATCCTGAGACGGGTTACCTCAGGTTGTTTTGTTTCAAATCCTGGAACGGGTTTCTCCAGGTAATTCAAAACTTGGGACGGGTTACCCCAAGTTCTTTTTTCTTCAAATCCTGAGACGGGTTACCTCAGGTCATTTTACTTCAAATCCTAAGTCGCTCTTAGGTGTCCCCACTGGGTGGATTAAAACCCTTAAAATCTTGGAACGTGGTTTTTCCAGGATGTTGCAACTTGGAACGTGGCTTTTCCAAGTTTCTTTTTTCTTTAAATCCTGAGACGGGTTACCTCAGGTTGTTTATTTCAAATCCTGGAACGGGTTTCTCCAGGTAATTCAAAACTTGGGACGGGTTACCCCAAGTTCTTTTTTCTTCAAATCCTGAGACGGGTTACCTCAGGTCATTTTACTTCAAATCCTAAGTCGCTCTTAGGTGTCCCCACTGGGTGGATTAAAACCCTTAAAATCTTGGAACGTGGTTTTTCCAGGATGTTGCAACTTGGAACGTGGCTTTTCCAAGTTTCTTTTTTCTTTAAATCCTGAGACGGGTTACCTCAGGTTGTTTATTTCAAATCCTGGAACGGGTTTCTCCAGGTAATTCAAAACTTGGGACGGGTTACCCCAAGTTCTTTTTTCTTCAAATCCTGAGACGGGTTACCTCAGGTCATTTTACTTCAAATCCTAAGTCGCTCTTAGGTGTCCCCACTGGGTGGATTAAAACCCTTAAAATCTTGGAACGTGGTTTTTCCAAGATGTTGCAACTTGGAACGTGGCTTTTCCAAGTTTCTTTTTTTCTTTAAATCCTGAGACGGGTTACCTCAGGTTGTTTGTTTCAAATCCTGGAACGGGTTTCTCCAGGTAATTCAAAACTTGGGACGGGTTACCCCAAGTTCTTTTTTTTTCTTCAAATCCTGAGACGGGTTAGCTCAGGTCATTTTACTTCAAATCCTAAGTTGCTCTTAGGTGTCCCCACTGGGTGGATAATAACCCTTTAAAGCCAGAGTCGGGATTTGTTTGACTCAACCTTTTATCAATTAAAGCCGGAGTCAGGCTTTATTTGACTCAATCCCTTATCACTCAAGCTGGAGTCAGATTTTCACTCAATCCTCATATTGATCCAGACAAAATAGTGTCTTTCAACCTTTGCTCATCTTTTAATACTTAAAAGATAAGCAAAGGGGGGCAATCTGTAGACACCTAATTTTGTCCGGACTCTAAAAAATTACAGTGGACTCATTTATAAGTTCTAAATTATCTTGTTTAAATTATCTTGTTTAAAAAAAATAAGTTGAATGAAAATAAAAATTTTAAGATGTGTTTTGGGTCTTAAATGTGAATAATATATGATTTTAAAAAAAATTAAAAATTAAAAAATTTTCTAAAAGAAGAAAAAACAAAAAAAAAAAAGAAAAAAAAAAAGAAAAAAAATTGACAATTAATCCTACCTAATACGTGCATTATTGGCAGAAGGAAGCATGATTAGAAAGGGGGACCTGATGAAAGAAGAGAAAAAACAAACTAAAATGAGCATCGGTAAAAGAAGACAAAAGAAAATGACTCATGAAATGAACAAAGGAAGAAAAGATGGCACGGCATTATGAGGGGATAGCCATTCCATTATTCAAATACGAATCAAATGAGTGTCGGCAAGCCATGAAAAAAATCAAAGAAAATAATGAGTCCGAAAATGAAGGCGGAAAATGCGGAAGGTTAAACTTTACATAAGGGAGGTCTGAAGAAGAGAGAAGACACAGCTCAATTTCTCTAAGAAATCTTCAAGTAAACCCGAGGGAATAAGAGGAGAGAAAGTGCCAGGAATAGCTAGAAAACATAGAGAAGCAGTGGAAAGTAAGAAAAGAAAAAGAACAGAGAGAGTGACGAAGAAAACCAAAGAACCAGAGCTTCGCTTCTCATTTGCTTTAGCAAGGTTCTTACAATCACGAACTAGTGACCCACACACGTGAGCAAAAGGGTCCAAGCCGGGTGCAGAAAGAACGCTTACAACCATAAAGTGTGGTGAGGAGAACAGGAGCGGCGACGACTGCCAGTTGGGGTATACACTCCTCTGTTTCTTTTGTCAAGTTAATATTTTGCTTACTCTTTGCTTGAAATGATATTATTGCATGGTTATAAGGATTGCATGAATGTTGGTTAAAGTGTTTGAAACTTAGAGCATGGAGAAAGTAAATCAAAACAGGTGCTGCATGATGGAGAGGCAACCATGCCTTTCTCCCATGCTGGCTAACACCCCTTCTCGGCACGGTGGTGGCGTGAACTACCACCTGGGACCCACTTTTGGTGACAGAGATGCCGCATGTTGGGGTGGCGCCGAAGTAACCTGGCCTTTTGTCGACAAAACATGCGCCCCAAATTTCTGCAAAACTGCACCTACGAGTGCAGTTTCTAAGGAAGAAGGGTGCACCACACCCTTCATGGGGTGCGATGCACCCAATCACCACCTTTTAAAAATAATTCAGGAATAAAAAAATGTTTTAGAAAAATAAAAGAAAATGTGCAGTTGAAACAAGCATTTTTTAAGAAAATTTTTGGTACTAGTTACAAAAATTTTGGATAAAGAATGTAAAGTTTAACTGTATTATTTCTGTCTTTTTATTTTGCTTCAAATAAATGTAGAAAAAAATTGATTTGGTAAAAAATTATTTTGATTATGTCATTTAGTCTAGCAAAATCAGTATTATTTTTCAAAAATCTTGGAAGTTTAGTAAAGAAAATTTCATAAAATTTAACTGTATAACCCTTTAAATATATTATAAGTCAATTAAAAAAAAAACAAAAAAAGGGGATAAAACGTGGAAGGAGCCTTTTAAAGAAAAGAGTGTCACGGTTTGGGCTCTTGGCTGAGCCCAAACCATGTTGTTTCCATGTTTTCTTTTCTTTTTTTTTAAAAAAAAAAAAGCAAATAATCCAAAATAAAAATATAAATAAAAATAATTAAAAAATAAAAAAAATAAAAACATTTTTTAAAAAAAATTAGAAAGGATATAAAGAGTTTTTTAAAGTTATGATGGCACAAAAATTTTAGGAAAATTATTTAAATTTTAAATTGCCCCTAAATTTCAAATCTTTGATTATCCTAACGATGGATAAATATAGCTGCCAGTCAACTGGCCGCTATTGAATTATCCTGAGGGAAATCATGTTGCCAATCTAGTCAGTTAACTGGCATGATTCTATTGATGCCTTAAAAGTAAATTCCTGACGATAGATAAATATGGTTGTCAGTTAACTGGCTGCTATATAATTATCTTAAGGGAAATTATATTATGAGTTTAGCCAGTCAACTGGCATGACTCTATTGAGGCATTTACAAATAATCTCAAATCACATCACATGCAAAGATAAATTTATTTAATAAAAGTCAAAGCATAGTTTTAAAACAACAAAGATAGCAAACACCAATGTGGTACCGAAAGGGCGTTGTAGGGTGCTAATACCTTCCCTACATGTAACCAACCCCCGAATCCATTTTTCTGTAACGCAGGCCATACTATTCGGTGTCCGACTTCACCATTTCAATCTAAGTCGGTGGCGACTCCATTTTTTTTGTCATTTTCCAAAACCCTTCCAAAATAAAAAATTTCCCTATTGTTTATCACATGGGATCGCCGCTCCGCGTCGCGTGTCGACAGTATCACTATTGTCAGTGTCATTATCATCGATGTTACTATGATTAGACTATCATCATAGTCATTATTATTACCATTACTATACCACTATTGTTGTTGTTACTACTGTTATTACAATTGCTACATTGTCAAACCAACATGAAAGTAGTCCATTAGCTCATTATATAAGAGTAGTCTAGTTTTTTTAATAATTTTTGCATCCTCATGTAGGAATCAAAGATTCTTACCTCATGTGAAATAGTAAACTTTTATATCTTATGGGAGTCCTTCATTTTATGCATCATAAGAGAGTTAAACTAAAATTTTCAACAAGCTATGAATATAAAAAATTTTAAAAATTAAAAAAGATTAGGACTTGCTAATTTTTAATTGATATTTTAATACTTGTATCAAACTAGTCAAATTGATCGAGAGCGTGATTTGAGTCTATGATCGAATAAAAATAAAGCATACAAGCCTAAACCTTATATCAAAGGAGGATAAACGTTAAATTAGTTGAATTTATTAAAATTTAAATTATATAATTTAATAAATTTAAATTTTGTTGAGTAAATAATATATAAAAATAAAAGTATAAAAATACAACAACTGTATTTCATTATATCCTTCCACACTAATTAATCCTAATATCTGCAGTTTGAATTGAGGATTGTTATTTGTGTATGCAATGATTCAAACCCATGCTAACTATTTATGTCCCGTGGCTTTTACATGAGTGAAGATATTAAAGAAAAAAAAATTGCCATGAGACCGGCCGCTTGCTTCACTTTTTTTATCGAGGCCCTTTACAAAGGATAAGGAACTTAGGGGCCAAGACAGAGGAAGTAACGTCAGGGTAAAGACTGTTCCGCTTAAAAACTATAAAAAGCAATAAGTAATACAAAATCATTGCTACTTAATTTTAAATGTGTCGATATTGCCTATAGTAAGCACACAATACCATAAAATTGGGAGATTTTATGGTGTCGTACCATTTACAATATCAATAATTAGATTCCTCATTGAGATTTTATTATAATCATCTGGCTATTAATATTATTGTCAACTAGAGGGAAGTACTAAAAACAACAATTATATTATTTTTATAAATAAAATTTTATTAATTAGTTATTTAAAAAATTTTAAATTATTAAATTTATTAGAGTTTATACCTCTAAACACAATAAAGTAACGCATATCAACCATTTTATATATATTTAGTAGAAAAAAAGATTGTGTGGCTTGAGTTTTTGCGAAATCAATAGCTCAATAAAATATCCCAAAAAGAGGAAATATATGATTGGAAAGTTCTGGTGTAAATTAATGACTTATATGTAATCAACTACACATCTTTGATTTTCCATGAATTGATTTGATGAATGTGACTCGCTAAGTACATTATATACTTTATAAAAAATAAATTATAAGTAAGTAATTATTAATTTAAAAAATAACATATTGTTTTGAATATATTTTTTGTATATGAAAGTATAAAAATTTTAATCTATGAATTTCTTTAAATTATCTAAATCATTATTATCAGATCATATCAAATAAAAAACATGTTTTCAAGTATATGAATTCTTTGTACCAAAAATAAAATATTTGAATTCTCACAGTTGTTTGTATTGAAAACAATAAAAATAGTCAATTCATTCAACATCAATCCATCTCGCTTTTTACCTTTTAAATGCATCTCACTTTGGACTTTGGGGGGACATTCATAGAGTAATTGTGAGTGGGAAATGCTTTTCCCACGTGAGAAATGCATGTCCCGTCATTCGTGGGAGTAGACGGGCTCTCGTGAGTCTTTCCATTCCAGCGAGGAACATTATTGGGTTGGGTTGGGGCGGAACCTCACATTGGACCAACCCAGCTCATGTTTAGCTTCGGTCCAGTTGTATATGGGTCATGCCAATATGTGCTTGAAAGAACCATACCATGCAGCCCATCTCATGTGATCTAAGCAAATGAAGTGGGCTAAACATCAGAGACAGGCTGGGTGTACTGACAGAACTATTTTTAAGTTAGCATTGCGACCATTTTGAACTCATCCAGACACTGTTTGTTTTGTTTAATTTTTTTTCCCCCTTTTCCCGTGTCCGATTCCAAGTGCGGATTTTGAAACCAGAACGAACTTGAAGACGCCCATTGAAATTATGCACTTAGTCTTGTTGGACTCAAATACTCAGTTCTATACTTCCTCTCGCACTTTCTTCCTTCTTCCTTCTTTCTCACCGAAAGAGAGAGAAAGGAGGTGACGGTGGCTTCGGTTGCTTCCCGGTAGAAGCCCATAATTTCTTCTGCTTTTGGGGAGGAGGAATTAGGAATTAGGGTTTTTCCCAAGGTATGGTAGCTCAAATTTTGAGGAAGTGAGCAGTAGCGAGGCAGTACTACTTAGCAAAATCACTGTATTTGTGGAATTCCGGGTGATGTGTGAATCTGGGGTCCGAGTTTACAGCTGGGTGTTTTGATAGAGGCTGATATGGAAGGTGGGAGGAGGATAACGGTGAGCCCAAGACCTTGCTGTGGTCGGAGAGTAGTTGCGAAGAAGAGGCCGCGTCGAGGTGGGGTTGTTGATGGGTTTGTTAACAGCGTCAAGAAGCTTCAGAGGCGTGAAATCAGTTCAAAGCGTGATCGCGCTTTCAGTATGAGCGATGCTCAGGAAAGATTTCGCAATATCCGTTTGCAGGTTTTAGTTACATACCTTGTTTTTTTTTTTTTTTTGTTATTTACACTTAATTTTTGTTTATAGGATAGTATACCCCTCGCTGCTATTTCTAACTTGAATCTCTTAACTTTTGTCTAGAATCATCGCGAACCACTTTTTAGGGCTTTTTGGCTGTGTGCTATGGTTTTGCAAAGCTCAAGTGCTTTTGTTATTTGCATTTTTATCATGCGCTGCTAAAGTATTCTGAAAGTTTAAACTTCACGAGATTTGTTTAGAGCTTAATAAATAAAATAGAAAATTGCTGGTTAATCGAACTTGAAACTTGTGAAGCACATCAAATTGACGTTGTAGTTTTATATGCATCATAATTCCGGGGCCATGTTCTGATTTTAATATGGTCACATAACACTAATCTGAAATTATCAAAATTATGTTGTATATAGTGACGAATATATCAATATGCTATGTGATGACATAATTGCTTTGAACTGAACATCTGAACTATAAGACAGTTTTGTTGCCATTGACATTCTATCTTATGTTGGAGGTTGCTATGCTTGGGGATAGGAATAGGTGGGAATTAAAAAATGAAATTGAATAATAAGATGGGTGGGTTGCTTAATGAAAATGAATAAGTAATATGATTAAAGCATCTGTCTTTTGCTTATGCTAATTATAGAAAATGGTAATGAAGATGGGTACAACTCCACGAATATATATTTTATTTTGTTGCAAAGAATGAAACATAACTTATAATTGATAGAATCAAGGATTCAGACGTTTTTGTTTTCTTACCGAGAGTATGTATTGACTGTCTAGTCTGTACTCATTATAAAGGTACTGGGTTGCCTGGGCAGAAACATATATCTTGGTCTGATGTGGCTGCTCAAATTATGAATTCTGCTTCTTATAAAGGATTCTCTACTAAAATTGGACTCAGTAATTTTCTGTTACATACCCTAATTGTATTTGATGATAGCAGATGTTAAGAACTAGTCTGAGACAGCCACATGCTTGTGCTTGGATACTTTATCACAGAACAACAGGCATGTTGCATAGGGACACTAGGAGCAGAAATTTAGAAGTGGATATTTGATTTCTCAGATGTGATCATGTGAATTTATTTGAGTTTATAATGTATTGGTTGCGGAGAACTCAAAAGGGACCATGGAAGTTTGTGTAGGGGAATTTAATCATCTATATTGATGTAAATTCAATGAGGTTGATTTTGCCTGTAGAAAAAGAGCTACAATCAGATGTTTAGTGTAACATTTGAAACCCTCTGCTTTTAGTTGCATGATTTATGTTTATTCTATTTTAATAATTGGACGTTCAAGAATCATTTATTCCTCCTGTTTCAGTAGTGACCTTTATATTATGCAGTAAGTATGCCCATTATTCCTCCACTTGTTGTGACATGTGTGGTGGATCTATTTATAGGAAGAATATGATACACATGATCCCAAAGGTCCTTCTTCTGTGGTATTGCCTTTTCTTAGGAAGAGGTCAAAGATTATAGAGATTGTTGCCGCAAGGGACATAGTTTTTGCGCTTGCACAATCTGGTGTCTGTGCAGCATTTAGCAGAGGTAGTAACTTGTATTTATGTCTTATAATATCTGAACATGCTATTTAGTTCCGTTTTTTACCGAAAGTAGAATGATATATATTGTATGTTTCAATTGTTGAATGCAGAGACGAATCAAAGGATATGCTTCTTGAACGTCAGTCCTGATGAAGTTATAAGAAGTCTGTTTTATAATAAAAACAATGACTCGCTTATCACAGTTTCTGTCTATGCTTCCGACAGTTACAGTTCTTTGAAATGCAGAAGCACAAGGATCGAGTATGTATAGCTCTCTATTGCTTTGCAACTCTCCCTGCCCCTAAACCTAAAAAAGTCAGTCAAGACTTACATGCATATGAGAACCAAAAATAAAAGCAGTAACTATCAAGTAGCAACAGTTGCCTCTCCATTTTTCTTTGGTTGTGTTCTGTGCTGATATATCTGTCTTTCCAGGTACATAAGGAGGGGCAAACCAGATGCTGGCTTTGCTCTTTTTGAATCTGAGTCTCTGAAGTGGCCAGGTTTTGTAGAGTTTGATGATGTAAATGGGAAGGTACTTACCTACTCTGCTCAAGACAGGTAAGTGTTTTATTACCTTCGTACTTTTATGTGCAGATATGGTTGTCTAATTCATTATGGCTTCTTAATCTGATACTTTTCTTTCCTTTGATCTTTTCTCCTATAGCATATACAAGGTCTTTGATCTGAAAAACTATACGATGTTGTACTCCATTTCCGACAAAAATGTCCAAGAAATTAAAATCAGGTAAAAAGGTGGTCTATGGTCGTGCATCAATTTCTGAAAATATATTACATCATCTATTCTTTTCTTGATAATAACTGTTTTCTTTACTACTTTCTTTGGGTGTTCTTACTTTTTCACACTTTGCACTCGTTTGATGATTTCTCTTGAACAGTCCGGGGATCATGTTGCTGATTTTTGCTAAAGCAAGTAGCTATGTTCCGCTTAAAATCCTCTCGATAGAAGATGGTACTGTTTTGAAATCATTCAACCATCTCCTTCATCGGAATAAGAAGGTGGATTTTATTGAACAGTTTAATGAGAAGCTTCTTGTCAAGCAAGAAAATGAGAATCTCCAAATTCTTGATGTAAGTATCTTTTTCTCTTACATGAGCTGTACTACACTGATTAACATCCAGATATCTGACCTTTTTTTTTTTAAAAATATTTATCAGGTGCGGACTTTTGAGCTAACAGAAGTTAGCAGAAGTGAATTTATGACACCATCTGCATTCATATTTCTGTATGAGAACCAATTATTCCTGACATTTCGAAATCGTACTGTGGCTGTGTGGAACTTCCGTGGCGAGCTTGTAACTTCTTTTGAGGATCACCTTTTGTGGCATCCTGACTGCAATACAAATAATATATATATAACTAGTGACCAGGATCTCATTATATCATACTGCAAGGCTGATTCTGATGATCCATTGTCAGAAGCAAATGGTACTCACTCCTTTTTCTGTCTTCGTTTTTTTTGGTTTATTTAGTACCCCGTCAGCTATTAATGCACTTTATTATGTGATGGGGATGGAAGGTACAGTGCTAGGGATAGTATGAAAGGTGTAGCATAATTATCAGATTGGAAAACCGATCCATCTAAATATCTCAGTATTTGACTTGATAAGGTTTGAATTAATACAGGATAGAAATCCATAATAATGAACTTTCCAGAGTAATAGGTATCAACTGTAACCTAATATTGTGTGTAAGGGAGCTTTTATCCTTAAAGGTGCATTACGAACAGGCTCTGCTTCTTTATGCAGCAGGATCCATAAATGTCAGCAACATTTTAACCGGCAAGTGTCTTGCCAAAATAAGAGCTAGCAATAGCTTTCCAATGGAGAATGAATGCGGTTGCAGTGACAAATGTTCAGGTAGTGGTTGTAATTCCAGGAAGCGAAAGTATGTCTCCAGAATTAGGAGCACAGTTGCAGAAGCCTTGGAAGATATTACTGCTCTGTTCTATGACGAAGAACGCAATGAGATCTATACAGGCAATAGGCACGGTCTGGTTCATGTTTGGTCTAACTGATCTGATGTATTCTTGAACTTATTGTCACATCATGGTTTCTTTTATATTTCTCCATGGTCGAGTTGATTGTCCTGGCCTGGCGAATGAACTTTATGCAGTTGTAACCATTTAGTTTTCTTGTATCATTCATTTTTTGCCCATGTTATCTACTTCTCAGGCTAGTTTATTCTGTAGTTGACAGTATATCTGTATGAAGCGAGATCCTATAATGGCAACTCGATCAAGATGTTGCTTCAGCTGTAATCTGTTTTACATTTATGGAGCAGCTTCTAATCTATGGAGTGAAATAATGCTATAACTGTCTTGCCATCTCTTCTCTCTCACTCTTCCCCCATCACCTTTTACCCTGATGCGGCCTATGGTGCAGAGCTCTGTTGCCCATCACATGGACTGCAATGGCCGTAATGCCCAAATACGTGGCAAAGGTACAAAAGCGTTCAATAACAGGTAGAGTTGTGGAACCGCGTTAGATGTAAAATTAAAAAAAATTAATGAAAAAAGATTTATAAAATATATTTTACTAAATAAATATGAATAAAAAGTTATTAAAATTAAAAAATAAATGTAAAAAAAAAAAATGAAAGTAAAAGATTCAGAAAAAAATAAAAGAGGAGAATCTAAATCCGTCTAGAGCTAGCTTTACGAACTGCCAACCTTCCCCGGGTTCTGAATTTCAATCAACTTTTACTTTTGCATTCTGTCCTACTGTTCCTATGGCTTTTTTTTCTGCCAGCTCTTATCTAGTAGCAGTGCAAAAGCTGACATAAAGGCTTCCAAATCTTCCTGTACCAAAAAAAAAAAAAATGGCTTCCAAATCTCCTAAGCAACGGAATCAAATACAAATTGAATTTTTTATTATTTTCTAATTTTAGTATTTATTTATTTTTTAATTTATATAAAAATATATTTTATAAATTTTATTTTTATAAATTATTTTTCTTAATTTTATATCTGAAATTTCTTAAAAGAGAGACTATTCTTTTCCGAATCTAAGATGTAATTGTATCGTTCTTGGTCATTATATAATTAATGTCGTACGAAAAAATAATTGTAAGAACCAGAGATTTTTTAAAAGAAGATGCAAAGCTCCATGTCTTTGCTCCTACCAAAGCTGCTCTAAATTGCGGTCCCTTCGTAGAGTCAATTTCATTTACTAAAAGGTTAAAACCCAAACTCTGGTACTACTTTTCTTTATTGAAAAGAATTGGTATTAATTCTCCCTCCGTCTCTTTCTCGCCGAAGAGGACGTGGTTTGATTCAAATCTAGAATCTAGCTCTTTCATGTTTGGAAAATGATTACTGCATACAGAGAGTAATATAAAAAATAAATATTATACACAGAGAGTCATTATTTTTTATGTATAAATAAAGGAAAAATAAAATAATATTTCACTTAGTTTTATTTTTATTTATACACTAAAAATAATCATTTTTAATATATATATATATATATATATTATATCATTACTCATATCTATTCATGCATGTAATTTACTGCCAACAGGTAAGTTACATAGGAGTGCGAACCTGCGTACAAATTTGACGATTAAATAATCGTGCACGCGTGTTCAGCAATTGGTTGCGGTGACTATTGTCGGTTATTCAACTCATCTTTGTCCCATATTAAATTGAGTCAAAACTCCACCCAATGACATCATTCAAAGAAACATATCCCAGGATAATACACATGCAAATACAAATATTCATTGATGCAAAGGCGACCGTTGTGTTCTGGTTTCGAACACACATCAAATATTCCCAAGAAAAAAACAATCACGTAAGAAAATGCAAAAATAAAAGCAAAATTAGAGAATAAATAGAAGTGGGCAGCGGAAAACCCATACCTATCAACCATTGCTATTCTGAACACAATTCGTGATTTGTTTATACTTATATTAATTGGTGATTGGTTAAATTTTTACTTTAAATTCAACACAGATCACATAAAATACGCATACAATCTACTAAATTAATTGAATCTACCCAAACATAACTCATGCTATAATTAGTTGAGCTTAGGATAAGATTTTTAGATTTAATTTTATCAAATCTGATTGCAACCAAATTCTTTCAATAGAGAAAAAATATAAAAAATACAAAATTTATTTATATATTATTACTCAAATTTAATCATAAAAATCCTCTTTCAACAAATAAAAGATGAGAAGAAAAAGGTTTTTATTCAAAAAAAAAAAAACGAAAGAAAAGCAGGGTGATGGGACTCGGGGAGCGTGAGGTCACGCGTGCGAAAAGCGTCTAGGTTCTTATTTGATCGAGTGTGTGCTCAGTAACTCTTGGACGCGCTACACTCAGTCTCCATTACACTACTCACTTTGAGTCACCTGTCTTTCTTCCATCGCACCAGTTAGCTCAGCGCGGCATTTTGAAGATCTCGAACCGACACTTTCTCTCCGAGAAACGGATTTCAGATCTCAGCTTAAGGGTGAACAGTTTTCGCTCATATTCTCTTGGCACTTTTCTCTCATCCACTTCAAGTTCTACTTTCAGTCCGGAGATTCTTCGCATTTCTCATCGCTTTCTTGTTGTTTCATCATCACTGAGCATTCGTTCCGTTTGTGATTGTTCTTCAACTTTCATTTCTTTGGTTCCTTCCAGAGGAAGTCAAATTTGAGTAAATTTGTAGTAGAAACTGGACTTGTTGCAATTTGAACCAAGGATTGCTTCTATATTTGCTTCATTAGACTCCTGTTTCGTTTGTTTAAGATGTGTACGGGTTTCTTTGTTGAATTTGGAGATTCTAATTGCCATACTAGATCATAGTTCAATGCAAGCTTATCTTGCTATCTTCTTTTTTCCTTTCAATCTGGAAAATGCTTTTTAACTGGCATTTTGCCCCGATATCTGATATTTTGCTCTGTTCTTTTTTGTTTTTGTTTTCCTGAGCCCTATGCTTTTTAGTTGCACTTGAATTCTATCTGGTTTCAAATCTGTTACTTTTGTGCAATGAAATTTTTAGAAACTTTAAGCTTTTTTTTTGGCTCATTTCGTTTAATACTTTCATCGTTACATTCTGAAAGTTAGCGTTTATCGTTCTTTTTATCTTGGAATTTTCTTTCTATAGCAATGCAATCTCAAGAATAGCACAGGCTAATCAGCTATGCCCATTAGAGCAAGCTTTTGAACAACTTGCAAATCTAGGCTTATATTACTTCCTTGCCAACAGCTCAAATGAAATGCAATTATATTTCGATTGACTTTTGGTTATATCTTTGTGGTTGCAGCATTTCTTTCCACTTAAATTGTGTATTAGACCAGTATTGCTTGAAATTTTCTATTAATTCACTGCATTCATGTAAAAAAAATTAGTGCATGATGATAGTTGCTACTTGCTACTATGTTATTCCTCTCTGCTTCTATAATGCCTCTTCGATTTGTTAAAAGCTTTTGATGGTTTGTCTCTGTTATGAAATTACCTTGGTGATCTATGCAATTGTGAAGCTTACTTCTCATTCAGAGAGACATTTTACACGTAGCTCCATTTAAATATTTATTCTTTCTATTTCAGGTTCAACTTCCTTGGTTTTTAACCTAGGGGTTTTTAGATGGATGATGCAATAGATGGTGATGCACCTTTAGATTATGCTTCAATTCAGATTTTTCCGAAACAAAACAGGTTAGCTCTTTTGCTACGTGGAGTAAGAATTGGGCCTGAAGTTTCAATGTTGAAACAGATTTTTCAAAATAAAGTCACAGTGAAATAATTTGATAAAGTGATAATCCCAGAAAAGTATTTAGCAACAGTTGCGGAAAGTGAAAAAATGAATAAATACATGGGAAAAACACTACAATTTTGATGAAATAGTCCAAGAATATTCTGTTATAAAAAATATAAGAAAATAAGTTTCTTTGTATTCACAAGGAGAACATTTTTGAAATCCAACCTATTGAGACTCTCCAACCTGAATCTCTTCTGTGTCAGAATTTTTATTGAGTTCTAATCATAGCCAAACAAAATAACTAGCCTAAAATTCCTCATTTCAGGTCTACCTCTGGGTCCAACCCCTTTATCCAGATGGTTAGTTTGTATTTGTCTTGATGAGTAGTTAAGGGCCAGATCCAAGTACAAAGGCTATATAAATGAAGGCCCTGTGAAAGTCTTAAAAAAGCATTAAAGCATATATTTGACTTTTGTAGCACCAGATATTTTTCCATTTATTTCAATTTTAACTTGAAATTTACTATTGGTTCAAATTCAACTCTTAGAGCTTGTTTGGGTAGTTGATGGTGAATTACTTTTGATAAAAATGCATCTTGAAAGAATTGATTGTAAAAAAATATTCTTTTAGGAGATTGACTCTTATGTTAGGGAATGTTTACTAAAATAAGTTTTGTAAGAATGAGTTTTGTTTGGATAGTGTTGAGTAAAATTACTTTTGACTATGATATTGCCAAAATATACGAGTAACATAGCTTGTTTCACTATGTATATTGTCGAGGGAAAATTTTTCTAATTATGCCAACAGTCTAAAAGTACATTGGTTCAAAAGTAGAAGGTTTACCTATTGCCCAAGTAAATTCTGGCTGCTTAACATGTTATCTACAGTGCAACATGCATTCTTGTGCTGCAAAATGGAATACTGCAATGCAAAAGTCTGTTTGAACCCAATTCCCAAACATGTAATCACTATGAAAGTGCTATTATTAGTTATGAATTGCATGGAAATGTTCAGTTAACGTAGTGTTTAATAGTATTGTTAAGTTGTTGTCTGACAGCCCATGTTCTTTGCAGCAGGCTTGTTCTTAGCCATTGCACTTATGTTATCTACTAATTTTACTCGGGTTTTCTTTGTTAGTGAGTGCTTGAGCAGAATCACTTTTACATTGAGTTGCTTTTGCGTGAACATGTTACTAAGCATGAATTTTATACACAGCATGGACTTTTGCTGGCTAATTACACCATTCTCTGTGGTGGTTGGCTAGGTATGAGGCATTTGTCTGCAGGGAGAAACAATCAGAGAAAGTGGCAGCTGGGCTTTTGGAGCACCTATTGCCAAATGTACCTGGAATCAATGACTTGTATGCTAAAGGATTTGATACAAACTTTGACCTTAAATTACCAGAAAACCATCACGGTGCTGAATGGTTTTCCAAAGCAACCGTCAAAAGGTTCTTATCAAAGAGTAGCTTCTTTATTTTCTTTTGTTTTTCTTATTTTAAAGACAAAACTTGCAACATTTCTGATATTATTTTTTCCCCTCAGGTTCCTGAATTTAGTTAGTTCACCAGATTTGATAAATATCATCAATGCTATCATGGATGAGATGGTTCAGTTGGAGGAATCAAAAAACTTCCATCTTTCTCTATATGTAAAGGTGATATTCTGTGTCTTTCAATAAACAAATGCTAGACATGTGCGGTTTCTAATATGGTTATCTTAATCAGGACCCTGAGGATCATCTTAAAAAAGGGGAAAAAGGTAATGCTCGCCAAAACTTGATAGTATAAATACACATATAGTAATGTAGTTCACATTGGTTGTTGGAATTATGATTTATTCCAGTTGAGTTGCACCTCGTGTTTGCATTGGTTCTTCTCCAATGTCCACCATTAGGATCTCCTGATTAGCTTGATATTGTTTGGTCCCTTTGATAAGGATTTGCTTCCTGATAACAGATAGAAGATTGCATTGGTTCTTCTCCAATGTCCACCATTAGGATCTTCTGATTAGCTTTATATTGTGTGGTCCGTTTGATAAGGATTTGCTTCCGGATAACAGATAGAAGATTGATCATTGTTTGTCTAACCATTTCATCTAACGTAGCTGTGAAGAAATTATTCTTAGTAAGGCAGTAAATATATCTTTGTCTTACAGGCTCGAACTGTTACTTTTGAAAAAAAAATTATCATTTAAATGATCTAGTAACTGCTCATTGATTCATCCTCTATATGGTTGAACTTAACCTTTCAATGGCTTTTCTTTTATAGTATATATCAAAACGCCTTTCAATGAATAAGTAAATAATTAAGTACTGCAGATCTGGCAGTCTGTAGCTTTATTTTTTTATGGTTTTATATAGGACAGCAATGGCCTTTTTATAGAAGTTGAATATTGTTGGTAAGTTATGCTGAAGAGTTGGTGTATTGCTGTCTATTTGTCATGTTTGCTTTGTTTTGTTTATTTTCCCTGCGTATTCATATTTTGAATTGCACCGTTGGTACCTTTGTTAACCAATTGCTGTCTATTTGTCGTGTTTGATTTGTTTAATATTAATGGTTATAGCTTTATCCACTTATGGCAGATGGCTGCAGCTCAACTGGTGTAGCTCTAATCTCCAAAGTAATGCTTTTTCTCCAGCGGTGTATGCTGCTTTCATTTTTCAATTCCAGCCACAGTATTACCATTATATCAACTTATTCAATTATTTTTCTTGCCTGATTACATTTTATTGCAATTTAACAGCCTGAAGTTAATAGCGCGTCATCAAATGCTTCAAAGTATGTTGTAACTATTGTATTTCGTTCAGCAGATATATATTAGGTGCACCTCCATTAAGCTTGTAAAAATGTACTGTCAGGACTGAACTGATACGAGCTATGGACCTGAGGCTCACAGCATTAAGTAAGAAATTAGCAGCAACTCTTAGCAAGGCTACCGGTGCTACCTGCTCCCCTAAAGATATGACTTGTTTAGCAAAGCTTGCTCAGTTATTTGGATCTACTAATATTGAGTAAGCTTAAGACGAAGATTTATATTTTCTTTTTTCCTATTTTTAAGGAAAAAAAGTAACTGAACCAAGCAGGATCGACATTTCCTTTTTCTCCTTGTACTAAACAAAGCTAAGATGCTATGCGCTGTTTCCCTGTGTTATGTTCTTGTTCTCAGGAATTCTTTCTGGAAGTTTATAAAACTGAATCAAAAGATCCAGGAAGTTGGTCTGCTGAGCAATGAAACATCCCCATTCATATGTGATACAAAAAATGAAGATGCAAACGGGGCTGTTAAAGACTCTCAGATTTCCAAGCCATTACAGTCAGATACACCAGTTAAGTATGGTGTTTCACCAGCTAAAGTTGCTCAAGTTGAGAGACAGAGCTCAACAGAGAGTCAAGAATCTTCATACTCAAGCGATGAGGGTCAGACATCTGCTGAAAGAAGTCGTTCTCTCATAAGATCTGCATTACCCAAAAGGTCAGCTTCCCCAATGCGGAGAGTACAAATAGGAAGAGCTGGACCCCGCAGAGCTGCTGCACTAACCATTAAGAGTCTTAATTATTTTCCTGCAAAAGAGAAACCATTGTCTCACACAGATGCTGCTGCAAGTGGCTGTGACGAGGAAGCATCGGAAAAGCCCAATAAGAAGCCAGAGATTGATGTAAGGAGGATAACTGTGCAAGATGCCATCAATCTTTTTGAAAGCAAACAGAGGGACCAGAGTACAGATATTCAAAAGAGGAAGTCATTAACAGATCTTTCTGTAAGTACCAATAAATCTGTCTTGAGGAGATGGAGTGCAGGTATGGGGGAACCCTCTGCTGTCCAAAGCCATCCAGAAATTGTTACTGAATATCATGTTGCAGTGGCTTCAAATAATGTGGCGGATGTTGAGATCCCCAAATACTCAGAAGTAGAAGTAACGTCTGATTTTATCTCTGAAAATCACAACGAGATCAGTGAGAGTGATGTAAAATCAGAAAGACAGGAGCACATAAATTCTTATACGGTGGACAATCAAGCAGAAAGTAGTCTAAACTTTGGAGAAGAACTTGTCAAAAAGTTGGCAGTCTCAGCAGAATGGAATCAACAAAAGCAAGCCGAGTTTAACCAGATTCTTATGAAAATGATGGAAAGTAAGCCAGTTAAATCTGGAAAGCCCCAGCCTACTAGAAACCCAAAAATTCCAATTGAGCACAGAGGAGGGTCTTATGATCATTACAAGGAGAAAAGAGATGCAAAACTCCAAGGAGATAACAGAGGAAAACGAGTAGGAAAAGAAGCTCAATTTCAGGCAATGCAGCAAATACTTGATAAGAGGAAAGCTGAAATTGGATCAAAAAATGTGAGTGGAAGTAAAAAGAAATCTACGCTAAAGCCCCAGAGGTCTCCTGGAAATTCAACTCAAATAGCAAATTCCACAAAAGAAAACTCCAAACCATCAGCTCCAAAAAAGATGGCATCTAAAATGTCAACAATGCCTGCTACCCGTAAATCATGGTCATCAACACCTTCACTGAGGGTTTCTGGGACATCTACTGCTAAAAGTCATGGTGGAGTTTCTTTGGCTAGCAGCACCCTGACATGTCGGAAGTCACAGCCAACAGCATCTATTCCTCAGCCAAGTCCCCAAAGGGAAAAAACTCAGCAGCGAAAAAGAGGTGAGAAAGAAACCCAGACTGATAATGTCAGGAGCCTCAAAAGCATGAATGAGAAGTGGCGGCCGGCAGTCACAAACAAGAGCAAGACAACGAAAGCCAAGGTGACAACAGCTTCTGGAGAAAGCTCTGCTCCTTCTTCTTCAAAGATTAGCTTATATAACAAGGGCCAGAAGAAAAGCACTGTAGTGCCACTGGAATCAAAACCATATCTACGTAAAGGTTCTGGAATTAAAAGTGGTGCTATTAATCTTAACAAGAAAAAGAATTCTCCTCAGTTGGAGGAATCTCTTAGAAACAGTGTGGATTTGATTGTAGATCAGGAGAGTAATTTGGTCATCAATGCTTCTGACTTTGTCAGTCAGCATTCAGACAGGGATACTGCAATACCTTCTCATCGGAATTCTGCTACTGAACCAGAACTGCAGATGAATGACCACATGCAATGTGGTGAGACAGGAAACCTTGCCCAAGCTCCCACCAAAGGTGGTGAGGATTTAACAAATATAGAAGAGTCTTCATTTCATATAAAGACTGAAGAAGAATCAACTATCTCTCCTACTGCCTGGGTGGAAATAGAAGAGCATCAGGAACTGTCCGAGTCATGTGAGGGTAGTACATTTCAGCTTGCATCTCCAGCCAATATTGCTCCTGTTGGAATAGCTAGTCCTCGTATTCGCCATTCTCTGTCCCAGATGCTGCAAGAAGAAAGTAGTGAACCTGACTCTCATTGGGGAAATGCTGAGAACCCTCCCGCCATGATATACCAAAAAGATGCACCCAAGGGATTGAAAAGGCTTTTGAAATTTGCTAGGAAGAGCAAGGGGGATACAAATTCCACTGGCTGGTCTAGTCCATCTCTCTTTTCTGAAGGAGAGGATGATGCTGAGGAGTCTAAAACTTACTCTAAAAGAAATGCTGACAATCTACTGAGAAAGGCTGCACTACATGCGAAAAGCTATGGGCAACCAAAGAGTACGTTATATGAAGGCTATGAAAGAAATTCAGGTACTAGTAAATTGATTTAGTTCATTTTCCTCTCGGCTTTCCTCATATCTCTCATTGTTTATCTTGTTTAATTTCTTTTATCCTTTCTCCCATCCAAACCTCATTGGCACTATTATAAATTTCAGTATCTTTCATTGTTGTTGTCACTTCTCATTTTCTAAAAATTCCTTTTTGGCTTGCTTGGTCTAACTTGATGATTCTTCGACATGATAAGCTCAAACATGAGATGATTGTGTAGTTTTGAATATCTCTGTTCTTTTCGTTTTGTGCTCAAACTCTTTTTAACAGCATATTGCATAATGAGTTGGGATTTGCTAGTCAACAAGCAATGCTTCTCAATTCTTAGTTTCACACTTAAATATAACCGCAAGTCTTCAAATTTAGTTATTTGGGGCACATCTTAGTGAAACTTAAAGTATGGCATTCTTGTGTTGCTGGAACTTAACAAAGAAAGTTTGGTAGTAACAGAGCTTTTTATAATTTCTGTATCCCCAAAAAACTTTCTAATTATATTCTTGTTTCTTCATGATGTCTTTATGTTACTATTGACCAATTAGATTGACACGTCTTTTTCTTACCGATATTCTTATTAATGAGAGATATCTGCTCTGTAGTTGAATCAAATTTAAGCAAACTCGATGGCAAGGGTTCTCACAAGATGCAAGAAGGCCACGGTACTGGTCCTACCACAAAAGGTTAGTCCTTGCTCCATGAGTATTCAAAGACATGTAAAAATTCAGTCACCAGAATATAAACTTGTAAATATTCTCCTGTGCGCCATGGGATTATATATTTTCTTACTCCTGTCACTAGTGTACCTTATTAATTCATTGCTGTTTTGTCTGCATGTTCATGTTTCAGCGTCAAGGTCATTCTTTTCTCTTTCAGCCTTTAGGGGAAGCAAACCCGCCGAGCCAAAGTTTCATTGATTCTGTGGATAACCATAAAGATGAAGATCATTGAGCATCCCAACATCCCAGGACACATTCATTGCAGATTTTGCATAGCGTTCTCTTCCTGCTCTATCTCCTGCATCAACACATGCATAAATTAGGAATGATTTTTAACATTTTAGCCACAGTCGGATGACAGTGATTGAAGAATGGGGTTGGTCGAAGGTTGGTAATTGCGTTCTGGTATTGGTATAGCAATATCCTAACAGTAGAATTCATGCTCTGTAGCCCTCATATTTGGATTCCTTTTTCCCCATGGTTGGATTCATTGTTGTTCCAAAACGTTCATTTCATCATATGCTGCGCTTGCTTCATAGTATTAATTATTGTAAATAACTGCTACTATATTTACCAGGACTTGCAGCTTTCTTACCCTAACTTTTCTTAGTCTTTCTAGGTCGATTTTCCACCGTTTAATTAACAAGATAAAACTGTTTCAATTCACCAAATAAATTGCCGCTTCAAATATTTGATGCGAACACCAGACCTCAGGATGTTACTTTGGTATTACACGTAGGACTAAATAGGATCATGGCAAGCGGTAACCACATACAAGTCACACAGAAGAGATTGAATTATAAATACTTCAAAAATTTTAAATCATTAAATTTTACAATTCAACAGATTTAATACCTCACAAAATAGTTAATGAGATGTCAACCACATCAATTTAGCAAACTTTTTGTTCCCTAAACGTAATGTTCATAAAGAAGCGTGTAAACAATCGACTTCTTAAAATATACACATTTGATTCGACTCTTAAACTCACAGTATCACTTATTTACCACCCATAGATTACAGTCCAATTAGTGATTGAGCATAGGATTCTGCGCTAGCTAAGCTCTAATGTTCATAGTTCATTACTAGCCAAAGAGAGAAGCTAATTGCAATTCAATCTTAGCCACATATAACCTACACGTTGATGCATTCATGGCAGCCGTCACTAATGCCATTTAACACATTACCAGGAAAGTTCCCCTATGCAACTTAAGCAAACAGCGAAGATTGGGAATTCCTCTTGAAATTGAGATGAGGTCAAGGGCAGTATTAACCAATTTGATTTGAGGCGATATAGGATTTTTTCCAACTTTGCTGCTTCCACAAAGTACCTTACTAAACACTACCCAAAACCATAAACAATTGGACTTAGACCCGGTACATCAAAACTCTGCACTTGCACAAGTGGGTCCAAGCCCCATTTTTAATGTTTTTTTGTTAATTGGAATCCTACATTTTGTGGGACAACCATTCCTCTTTCCTCTTTTTAGTTTTTGGTGTGCAAAGAAGGAAGAAAGTAACAAAGGAAGAAGAAATAAACCTGCAGACAAACATGGGATATGATTGCTGCACGCCTGTCACCTGAGTGAACCAGTGTGAACAATAACGCTCAGGAAAGGTTAGAGTCCAGTTTGTCTTGCAGTGGCTTACAAAGATGGTGAGAATTTGATGTAAATGCGTGGTGTGTATCACTATTCCAAATAAATAATCACCATTCACCAGTGACCTAGCAATACCAAAATAAACTATACAAAAAAACTAGCCGACTGCTCCCTCTACCTTTACAGCTTGGTCTCACGGAATCGGGCCACTGACTATGATCTGAGAATATGGCTTTATATTTCTTAACATGCAAACAGCACCATTCCAGAAGCTGCATGGTGTGACAAAGAGGTAGCGTTGTTGTTCCCTCTTGAGAACTGAAAATTTTCCTTTCCAAAACACTATCACTCACACACACTCTGCATCAATGCATCACATCATTAGAGAACACTATGAACAGCTCTCTTACTCTTTCTTCTTCCACACCTCCCCACTGGATCTCCCCTCCTCTCTCCCTCATGAGTCATGACATGGTTTGGGTCAAGAAAACACCCGTTTCACCCTTGACTGGAAACAACACCAATCACACAACAACCCTTCCCATCCCCCTTAAAATTTACCATGTTGGAGTGCATTTAGAGTGAGGCTAAAATTGCTTCAATATTTGCATCTGTTCAGTCAAGACTAAATTGGTTAACAATCCACTCTCCAAAGCAGAAAAATAACCTTTAAGAAAAACTATAAACAGGTATGGCATCCCAGTCATTGTCAGTTTGTCAAACTACTTCATTTATCTATATGACAAACTATAGAATATTTCTACTGTATATTGTATTTAAACTCTAGAGGAGCACTGAAAGTTACGTAACTTCAATGTTTCATGAAAAACAAAATGAGCCAAAAGAGAATATAATCATGCAAGGGGGCCATGATACAAGCACTGATGCAAATGTAGTTATTGAAGTCACAATTTAACTGAATGACCACATGAAAATGTGCTTGTTTAGTCCCTGTGAATGATCAAATTATTTGGGATCTAAAATGTGACAATTTATCTATTGAGTAAATATCCTAAGCAAAAATCACTTGAGTTAGCACTAGCAAGCCCATTTCTTGCAATATCACAATAGAAAAGCAAGTACAGATGATATATTACCTGCATATGTCATATGAGATTCAAAATTCCCAAGCATTCTGGAGGGGACCAGCATTCCTTTATTGGCATCTGGACATCATGGAAGCAGGCACCTCACATGGAACTTACATATTTCTGTCGACAAAAATGAGATTTAAAGGTATTTGCTTGGAATGGAAAATTATCTAAACTGAAGCAAACTCTGCTCTAGTAATAGATTGTTTGTAACAAAACACAAGCACATAATGGTACGAACACCTGAATATGGTAACATTGAGAAGTGAAGAGACCATATTAATAGCATATAAACCCCATACTTTCACTATCAAAATTGACTGCCTGAAAGTTCATAGTATACCATAACATTATCAGGGTTGGTCACTCTTTCTAGCACCCCTACTTACAGCAGTGTTGGAAAAGACTGCTGACAGATTTTTTTTTTTTTGGTTACAAGACTGCTGACAGATTTGAATCTGAATAAATAATAATACACATTTACTGCTAAAATCCTGGAAAGGTTTTTTGCATTTAAAACCAATATATACCAGATTAGATTCTCAATGAATCAAATGTAAACCACCAGAAAAAGGCATTCATAATGCATTAATATTCAAAGTTGTTGGTACAAATAATGGTTATGTATTAAATAAAAAGACTGGCCAGTTATAGATGATTCATCATCAAGATTTTTCAATGGTGGAGCTCCCTGATAAAGTTGCCGAGGGACAAATTTTAACTCAGATAATGTGATATCTCTAACAAGAAAGAAGTAATATAGATTTTACCTAACATGTTACCACTCATTTTGCATGAAATACATCTGACTGGAGTTCCTTTCCCTTACTTAGAATTTTATTCATTTCCCTTTCAAGAGATTGAAGATATGGGAATACAAACTTTGCATGATCTCCATAATAACGAGAGAAGATATAAGTGACTCGATTTATGCAGTCCACAGCAGTACCATCACCCAAGGAAAGCTGAATGGAACAAAGCTTCACAAGTTCATATGCAATCACAATATCATCACGACCATATAGCTTTTCCAGAATCTGCCTCACAAAAAAGTATGAATTCCTTTAGCTTTATTACTTGGAAAGACTAGTTTATCTACTACTTAGACCAATGAATTTCTCTAAAAAAAAGGTAAAAAGAAAAAGCATGCTAACAGATGTCAAAATCCGGATCCTTATCACTTAACCAGTGTAGTGAGAATATGTTGAATTAAGATTACCTAGATTCAGATAAATTCCAATTAGAGGGTTTACTGCAATTAAATAATCTATCTATCTACCTGAACACAAACTAGAGAACAAGGATAACTTCAAGAACTGCTTCTGGTTACTCATTTTTTGAAAAACATATGACATAAATAAGACTCAGGTTATTCATCTCCAGATCCAGTTGACTTGAAGATTCAGCCAAACTAATTAAATATGTAAACATGGGTTCACAACAGACATCAGAAAAAGCATCCACTGAAAAGTGAAAACTACTACAGTAGAAAAATAATCATAAATCAAAACTGAGATTTCTAAATTTCATTGAAATTTATACTTCTGCTATTCACAACAGGTGAAACCTGATAAATCCTACCTTATACAGAAGCAAATACTTGTCCACCAAATTAAAAAAAAAAGTCAACCCACAAGATATTGGAAATTCTTAGTAAAAAAATTACCTGCACGGATGCTTTACAATGGTCCATTGCTAATTGTAATTCTCCAACCAAACAAAAGGCCTGGGCAAGGTTGTCCTCTGCCTGCATGCACCACATCATTATGGTAGAATGAAAAATGAACATATGATAAACCTTTTCAGTGATAGTGTTTACCCTTCAATGGTGGTATTACTATAAAGAAAACAAAACAAAACACTGA
Organism: Dicorynia guianensis; assembly: GCA_037013595.1. Lineage (NCBI taxonomy): Eukaryota > Viridiplantae > Streptophyta > Magnoliopsida > Fabales > Fabaceae > Dicorynia > Dicorynia guianensis. The sequence continues at coordinate 11,367,544 of JASUAB010000002.1, read as the reverse complement.
ACAGAATTGAAGTATTTACACAAACATAAAATACCTAGACTTGAGATGAAGGTGAAGGTTAAGTGCACGGGACTAGAACTCACCTCAGCAACACGCTTGTTGTATGAATGCAATTTTAATCTCAGCAAACGAAGAGATCTCAACGCATCTGTAATTAAAGCATTTGAAATTTCTTTTGACATTATTGCACCCTGTAATCTGTCAAGTCCAGCATATCAACATGAGAGAAGGAACTGTGTAAAATTTCTTTTGCATGTATGTTTGGGATTGTAGAATGTTTGAACTGTAGGCAGTCTTCTTGGATATAATTTCAGATGAGTGCACGTAAAATTGAGAGATCTACCTAAGACTAAACTTGGATGAAAGATATACTTAAAGAAGCTGCAATAGGGAGCCATATTGAACAAAGAATACCTTTGGATGCATATCCAAGCCTTATCAACTGAGGCATGAAAAGATTCCAAATCACAGTAAGAACCACATTTCAAACAGTATCCGGGTTGAATCTGAATGAAGCCATAATTTTTGTTGAAATCATGTGAATGCACTTCATAGATGTCATGACTCTTGTCAACCTGAAAGGGGGAATATCAATCTCTATCTTTTTTCTTTGGGTTTAGGATAAAGGGGAGCATAATGGATAAACTGAGGACCTTCAAACCAAGCTCCCAATCCCCAACCCCAAGCAGCTAGTTTAGCAAGGTGACAGCTGGGAACTACTAAAATGTGACACTGGTCCCAAAATAGCATTCTACTAAACTATAAGTTATTCATAGGGGCTAATGAGGACAGTTTTTGAATTATTGATCATCTACAGACTGAATGATACGTGAATTTGGCTCATGTTATTGTTTGATGTTTGTGGTACTCATCCAAGAGGGAGAGGTGGTGGAAGTTAATTACTCCTTCCTATTCACTTATTCAGATAAAAATAGGATGTATTATGAGTCTCAAACATGAGTATTTACTTTCATGCAAATTCAACTTGAAGACAAACACTTAACGCGCACCACCTACTTCAGGCTTAAGCCATGTTAGACAACATAAGGATATACAAAAGTGCATGTAAATGACTTACTTTCACAACACAGGGAAAGTGCTTAACTTTTTGCTTTTCACAGTCAACTACTCTACTTTCCAAAACTATGCCGGAACAATTCGGATTTACACAGTGAAATGCATTGAAGACAATGTCAGGTAGATTAACTTCAGAACAACCACTGCACTGACATTGAAACGCGTACTCATCTTTGAGAAAATTAAGGCGGTCTTTACAATCCAATAGCCCAACCTGCAAAACAGTATTGTATACGGCACACTTAACATTAAAGATGCTAAGAAGTTTTATTCTCCCTTTTGCCTTTCCTTTGAGTTGTGAAGAGGGAGTCAGCCTGAACCCTGCACACCTTACTATCACGGTAACCAGGAAGATATGCTTACAGCATGATATACAGTGATTACAATTTTTTTATTTAAATAAAAAAAACTTACTAGCAACATAGAAAACAGCATTTAAGAACAGAAGGAAGCACCTGTGGACCATAAGACAACTCCAGCTGACACCCAGCTGCTACAACTTTCGTTGTCCGTATACAAAGTGCACGTGAAAGGAAATATGCATGAACATTTGGCTGGCAAGAATGGTTGAACAAACTGCCTGCTTTGTAAATAGCTTTACCCACTCTGACCTGAGAGAAACAAGAGAATATAGTTACAAATTACCACTGATATACTTGTCTCAAATTGGGGGGATGATGATTTGAAAATAAAAATTGAGGAGCATCGTATACCACAAGTGTTCAAGTTTCGGTATCTTGAGTCGATTTTATAAAGTAATGGAGAGATTGATGGGAATGTCACACACAAGATACAAGTTGGGTGGATAAAATGGAGAAACGTTTCGAGGGTTATTTATGATCGCAAAATATCTAACAAGCTTAAAGAAAAGTTTGATCGAACTGCTATTAAACCAGCTATACTCTATGGTAGTAACTGCTGGGCTCTAAAAGATCAACAAGAGCAAAAATTGGGAGTGAAGGAGAAGAAAATGTTGAAATGGATAAGTGGACATACAAGAAAAAACAATTTGAAATGATTGTATTCGGGAGAGTTTATGTGACACCTAGTGAGGAGAAAATGATGGAAACTCGGTTACGATGGTTTAAGCATGTACAAAGAAAACCGCAAAAGGCACCAGTGAGAAAGGTTGATAAAATGATTTTTAATCCTATGAAGAAACATAGAGGAAAACTAAAAAGGACATTTGGGAAAATGATTAAAGAAGACCTTTGGTTAAATGATATTTCCGAAAATTTGGTCTCGGATAGAATTTTTTTGTCTATGACAACATTTAATCCATGTAGCTAACCCCACTTAGTGGGAAAAGGCTCTATTTTTTGTTGTTATTGTTGTTGTTATAAACTTGTCTCAAATATAAGTTGACATGCAACTCTTCAATCAACAACAATGTCAAAGTCAAACGATAGCAGTAGGAATTTGCAATGACATTCACTAGTAGACACAGCACAAGCATAAATATGAAGCAGAAAAATAAACAAAACTGAAGCAAATTAATTTAAGCATAGCAACCTATACCTGTTCCACACCACTGATTAAAAATTCACTTGATGGAAATTCTCCACACTGGTCTGACAGCCCATGTGAATCTATTGATTTCATACGCACAACAGTCATACAGTTTACTCTAATTTGAGAAAGAATTATGACAACCTGCTACAACAGAAGAAGATAAAATGTGAATTGTGATGATTTTAATGCTTCCAAAATGTTTATTCCATAACATGTCAGAGCTCAGAATTAAAGTAACCAATTGTAAGCATGAATAATGTTAGTTGTGTTTTAGTCTAAGAAATCTGAATAGAAGTGCATATAGAATGTAATATCTGTTGCAAGCATGTTATGATATAAGAATTAATCATCTATGAGATTCTAGTACGGTCTAAGTTCACTGAGTAGAATATAAATACGGCATGTAACATCCATAATAGACATAAACACAACAACTGAGCATAATTAGAAAAAATAAACTATTTTTTTGAGAGGATGGAGTGGATTTTTTTTTTAAAAGAAAATTGTTCCAGCTTTCTTGACAACTTAAGCAATTATGCAGAAACTCATAATGAATGCAAGAACAATTGAATTCAATGTCTGAGTCCAATGGCCCCAATGAATAGGTATTTCTACCACATAAGGTATTCCGCAGCATGTTTAAATCATAACAGTAGCAGAAGGGTGCAGGTATGCAGAAGGGCAGAAAAGCGGATTTAAGTGAGTAAAGTAGGGCAACATTTGAGACTGAAATGGTATAGTAAATGGTCTGACATATGTTGTTTAACCAAGTAAGACTGAAGTTCTTGGTTGCTGTTTTGCACTCATATACTATGCTTAACAGCAAGATTTTGGACAAAGCCTCTCTTGCTTATATATTGAAAAGAGCAGGAAGGTAGATAAAATAAAATGATAGTGTGTTCACTAGGATATTTGTAAATTGGACTATTTAACAGCTCACAGTAGGATTTATTGCTGTAAACATTCCTCATATATCTGGAATCTCTATTGGCTCAGCTCACTAAAACAAAACTAAAAACTGCAAACAACAATAACAACAACAATAATGATAATTATCATGATAAGTATGTAAATAACTAAAAGTATAAATAAATAAACAAGAAGAGAACCTCTGGGCCACAATAAAGCTAATGTCTATAAATTTAAACTAAAAAATAACCTAAACTCCTTAAGCTAGAGAAATAGCAATAAAATTGTGAGGAGAGATTTTGGAGAGGAAAAACTTGTGAGGTCTAGCGTCTTTCCATTAGAATTTTTAGTAAGATTATACAAGAATTAAGGCTAAATCTAAGGTTAAAATTACACCTAATTGTCAGCTAATTGACTATTAATTAGAACACATGATATATATAATTTATATTTCAACACTCCCCCTCAAGTTGGGGCACTTAAATAATAGGCACTAAGCTTGTTACAAATAAAACCAATACAAGGACCCCCAAGAGACTTAGTAAAAATGTCTGCTAGTTGGTCAGCTGAGTTGACAAAACTAGTAGTAATGCAACCAAATAAGATCTTCTCTCTAATGAAATGACAATCAATTTTTATGTGCTTGGTCCTCTCATGAAAGAATGGGTTCGAGGCAATGTGTGCGCTACTGCTTGATTATCACTTATTAACTTCATTTCCGTTACCTTGCCATACTTTAGTTCTTGAAGCAATTGTTTTAACTGTATGAGCTCACATGTTGTCACAACCATAGCATGGTATTCAACTTCTACACTAGATCAAGCAACAACATCTTGCTTCTTACTCTTCCAAGATACCAGATTGTCACCAATTAAAACACAGTATCCAAAGGTAGACCACCTATCTGAAGGGTACCTAGCCCAATCTGCATTAGAATATTCAATTACCTAGGTATGACCTTTATCTTCATATAATAATCCTTGACTTAGTGCTCCTTTGATGTACCTTAGAATGCGAACAGTAGCATCTTAATGACTATCACAAGGAGATTGGAGAAATTGACTAAGAATACTAACAACAAAAGAGATATCAGGCCAAGTGATAGTGAGGTAGTTTAGTTTTTCAACCAGTCTCCGATATCTTCCAGGATCAGATCAGAGCTCCCCCTATCCCAACAAGAGCTTAACATTCAGGTTCATGGAAGAATCAACTGGTCTACAATCAAGCATGCTAGCCTCCTCAAGAATGTCTAATGCATATTTTTTTTTGTAAAATGACTATGCCATTTGTGGACTGAGCAACTTCAATGCCAAGAAAATATTTCAACTTCCCCAAGTCTTTAGTTTGAAAGCGGTTGAAAAGATGTGTCTTTAGTTGGAGAATACCATCTTGATCATTGCCAGTGATGATAATGTCATCCAAATAGACCACTAGATAAATGCATCTATCATCGGATGAGTGACGATAGAAAGTAAAGTGGTTTGCCTCACTACGAATTATACCAAATTCTTACATCACTATACTAAACAGTCCAAACCAAGTTCACAGAGATTGTTTTAGTCCATAAAGAAAATAGTGAACTTTGTATACTAATCCAAACTCCCTCTGAGCAACAAAGCCAGGCAGTTGCTCCATATAAACTTCCTCCTGAAGATCACCATGAAGAAAAGCATTCTTAATATCCAATTGATATAAACGCCAATGTTGCATAGCAGCTATGGATAGGAACAAGCACACAGAGGCAATCTTAGCCACATGAGAAAATGTCACTGTAATCCAAGTTGAAAATCTGAGTATGGCCTTTGGCAACTAGGCAAGCCTTAAGGCGGTCAATCTTTCCATCAGGACCAATCTTCACAACAGACACCCATCGACAGCCAATAGTAGACTTACCAACAGTAAGAGGAACAATGTCCCATGTACCATTAGAATATAAAGCATTCATCTCATCAACCATGGCTTGGCACCACCCTGGATCTAAAAGTGCTTCACTAGTTGTTTTAGGAACAGTAATAGAAGATAAATGAGACACAAAAGTATAATAAGGGAAAGAAAGGCAATGATAACTGAGAAAAGTATAGATAAGATGAGAGTTACAAGTAGAAAGTATACCTTTGCGAGTGGCAATAGGCTCAGGAGAGAGATCAGCAACTGGTTCAAAGGCAATTGGAGGGCTTGTGGTAGGCAAAGATGTCGGAGCACAAGATGAGTCGACAGGTTCTACCTTAGTAGCTGCAAAAGGATGGGAACGGCGATGATAAACCTAAAGTGGACACTCAGAAGTAGCAAGTATATGAGCAGAAAAAGGAGGACAAAGATAAGGAGTAGGCAAAACTTCAAATATGGGCGATCCTCGACAAGAGATATGAGAAAAAAAGGAGAGGTCTCAAAAAAGGTGACATCAGCAAAGATGAAATAGTGTTGTTGAATAGGAGAGTAACATTGATAACCTTTTTGAAGTCTAGAGTAACCAAGGAAAATACACTTGATGGCTTTGGCTGAAAGTTTGGTGTGGCCAACCAAAGACACGAGGGGGAAGTACATAAAGAGGTTGAGTAAGGAACAAAATGGAGTGAGGTACCTCATATTGTAAAACAGAGGAAGGCATTCGGTTAATTAAATAACATGCAGTGAGAATAGCATCAGCCCAAAAGCAGAAAGAACATGATTTTGTCGTAAAAGAGTGCGAGTTGTTTCAACTAAATGACAATTCTTGCAGTCAGCAACTCTATTCTGCAAGGGGGTATAGGCACATGATGATTAATGGAGAATCCCTTGAGAAATCATGAATGTAGTGAAAGGAGTTGCAAATATTCTCGAGCATTGTCACTTCTTAAGATACGGATGGAAACATTAAATTGAGTTTGAACTTTAGCACAAACACCTTGAAAAATGGTAAATAATTCATAATGATCTTTCATTAAGAATAACCAAGTACACCAAGAGTAATCATCAATAAAAGTAACAAAGTACCTAAAACCCAAAATTGACTAAACATGACTAGGACCCCAAACATCACTATGGACTAATTCAAAAGGGGATGTAGCTCGATTATTGACACGGTTTAGAAACAAGGTATGAGACTGTTTGCCAAGCTAACACAACTCACAATTTAAAGTGGAAAGACTAGAAAGACTAAGGACCATTATTTGAAGCTTAAAAAGACTCGAATGTCCCAAACAGTTGTGAAGAAGGATTGGAGATTCAATAGAAGTGCAAGCTACTGGTGAAAATGGCTTGTCTATATAATAAAGTCCTTGTGACTCACATCAAACACCAATCATCTTTCCTGTACCCCAATCCTACGCAACAACAGAATTAGCAAAAAATGTTATTGAACAATCAAGAGTATGTGTCAATTTACTAACTGAGACAAGATTAAAAGGACTTCCAGGGACATATAGAACAGATTTCAAAGGTAATGAAGGAAGTGGTTAGGCTTGACCAATGCCTTTAACAGATGTTTTGGAACCATTTGCAAGCGTAACAACAGGCAAACAAAAAGAAGCAAAAAGACAAGAGAAAAGATATTGGTTACCAGAGAGATTATTGGTTGCACCAGAATCAAGTATCCATGGCCTAAGAGTGGGAGACTTAGTAACACAAGCAACAAAATTACCAGTGTGCACCAAAGAAGCAGTGGATGACGAATGTGGCCTGTTTCAATGCCTGATACTGAAGATAGTCCTCATAATCAGCTCCAGTCAAGACAAGAGATAGAGAAGAATGGTTCCCAGGATGTTCTAGCTGGGTATTGGAAGTCTAAACCACATTAGCAGAGCGTGGCGGTCGACCATGTAGTTTATGGCACTGATGTCGAAGATGACCCCACTTATGATAGTAATTGCATTTGAGGTGAATACCTCATTGTAAGTTACCACCTTGGTTGTTCCCCTGGTCTCCTCTACCAAAAGATTGTGATGCCAAACTAGACAAGTCAGTTGGAGTGCCATTAGGGGCTGAGGTTGAGGAGGAAACCCGAAGGAGTTGAGCAAAGACATCTTCTAGTGTTGAAATAATGGGACTAGATAAGATTTGATTGCAGATTAGAGCAAGCTCGGGTTAAATAGCAGTCAATCCAAGGACCATAAAGAACTTATTTCGCTGCGTCAATTGTTCCTCGGCAATATTGCCAACTAGTAACAGAGAGTCAAACTCCTCCTTCAAGGATTCCAATTGGCCAAGAAACTCAAACATATACATATCCTGTTGCTTTAAATGGACAATGGTGGAAACAACAGAGTAAAGGCATTGGATATCATTAGTATAAAGGGATTGAGCCTTTTTCCATAGCTGAACACATGTCTTGTATGCTTTGTAGATGACATATAACTTTGAATCAATAGTCTGCTACAACATATTGCAGAGAAGAGCATCGATCTTCTTCCACGCTGCTCTGTGGCATCGGCTTTCTTAGTCAAATGATCTTCCATTCCTTGGCCCATGAACCATAACTTGACAGAGGCAGCTCAAGACATGTAATTTGAACTTCCAACCAGCTTTTCAGAGGTAATGGAGGGTGATGAAGAAAAAGGTGAAGTGATACTTGGAGACTTAGATTCAAAAGTGACTGAAGAGGCTGGACTTTCCATTTTTGAATAGAAGGCAGCTCTTAAAACACAGATTTGAGACAAAACACAGCTGAACAAGACTTAAAGAGGTGCAGGAGAGTCACCAAAAGGTCGGCAACAACAACAGGGGTCGCCGGAGCTCTAGCGATGACGGGAACACTGGGATCTAAATAGCCTTAGGAAGACAAACCCAATGGTGGTAACAGTGTCTCAATTGGAGCACCAGAGAGGGAGTTCAAGGTGAAAAACCAAAAAACTAGTGGTTTTCCGGTGACAGCGCATGGTAGCTCTAATGGTGTCGAAACTCCGGGGTTTGGCCAGCGGTGGTCCTCCGAGCACGATGGCAGGGTTGGTTTCCCAAAAAGACACTGGAAAAAGGGACAACCAAACAAGGCAGCTGCAGGAGGGGAGAGAAACAGCAGCAGAGGAGAGAGAAAGTGCTCTTCTCAGTGGAAGAAGAGAGAGAAAAATGGATTTTTCCTTAATAAGGCTTTGATACCATGTGAAGAGAGATTTTGGAGAGGAAAAACTTGTGAGGTCTAGCCTCTTTCCATTAGAACTTATAGTAAGACTATATAGAATTAAAGCTAAATCTAAGGTTAAAATTAAGTTTAGTTGTCAGCTAATTGATTACTAATTAGAACACATGACACATATGTTTTATATTTCAACAAAAATATACTGATACACGCAATTTAGCTGTACTTTATGGGTGAAATTAACACAATCATAGTGAATCTACACTAACAGTAATGAGCAGAACTGTCCAGAGCAGAAAGCCATAATGTAATGCAAGGCATCTACAATCCAAGCCTTGAAACAAGTTAGCATGATACACTTTTATAAGGAACAAATCGTTAGCTTCAGTGAATGGTGACACATGCATACAAAGAGTATTCTATAAAATCATAATCTTCTCTGCTTATATTAGCATTAAAACCCATGACCCATGTACATCAGTACATGCCTGCATGAGCTAACAGAATGAAGTCCTGGTGTGTATGAGTGACGGAGTGAGAGAGAGAGGAGTGTCAAATCAACCTGTGACATAGAAACTCCATCTATGGAAAATGCAGTGGCATAAGAATGTAGAAGACAATATAACAACACAATGGAGTATATATGCAACTCCAATTTGCTTTCAGAAGGAATTTGTGCATAACAATGAGACAGCTCCTGTACAAGAATGATAATGGTCAGCAACTTATAATGAAACAACACAGACACAATCAGCAGAACTGCAAAGCAATATGCAGATTATAGTCATAAAATGTACCAGCCTTTCCACAAAATTTGTAATATCTTTGGATTTACTCTTCTCAAAAAATTGTGCTAGTACTCGCCCAGCCAAAACTATCTCAGATGGCAATACTGCAGACCAATGTACACCCTGACATTCATGTTTATGTTCAAGGAAGTGTTCAACGTCCTTTTCAGAATCGTTGCCATGAATAATTTTTAAAGCATACTCTCCAAGAACACTTGGTAGATGTTGAAGAATGTCATGGTCTTCCGGGTAAATTCTGAACGTTTGTCCTCCTGCCTGCATCTGGCACTGCTGGGAGCAATACAGTGGTATTGAACATGATCTACAAGGAACACTGTCAGCAGGTAGGTCATTCAAGCAGTAATGGCAATGGGTTTCCCGGCATTGCTTTAATAGTACCTGAAAAATTAAATAGGGAAAAAAATTAAATTTAACTTGCCAAAAAGTTTAAATTCTAATCCTCAAAGTAAACAAATGTATAGAAAAAAGAATTATGTGCATTGGCCTCAAATACTGCAAAAATAGGCTCTTGTTCAAATTTAATTATGGCAGATATCTTGTGCTTAAAGAACAGCTGATATAGTGACTGATTTCTAATAGATATTATATTTGTCTAGACCTCACTTGTATTAATATTAAATAGATGTATCGACAAAGTTTGGCGTGAGCCATCTTTTGAAATCTGTATCAAGAATGAAACACAAAAAGAAATACAGAAAGTTGAATAGTTAATTAAGGCAGAGGTCTGGAGTCTCTCATTCTCTGATAAAGAAAGCATGGATGCGCACCATTTAGGTACAATGGAGCCAGAAATATTGCCAAGAAAGGACAATCAAATAAAATTTCAAAAGTTTACAATATTACCGAAGAATTTTGTTTCCTAACCATAGCATAAGGTTCTTCAACGTGAACCAAAGAAGCTGGTGAAATGTCACCTGAAGCTGCCATACCCCTTCCTTTGTCAGATGTGGTGACACACTGTAGCTTTATTTGAGGCATCTCACCTGTCACAAATTATCCATCTTATCTTAGTCTCTTAAAAAGAAATGGAAAAAAAAAAAAAAAGGCACCTCTTAGTATTATATATTAGAATAATGCCCATAGTGCAGAAATACATATAAGGACCACCTCAGGTGAATCAACATATATAAGCAGGCAAGAGCTGCAGGGCAAACTAAATTTACCTACAATCATCTTGCAGGATTAAGATTATGTGACACTTTGTAATTGAAATCTTCCGCTAAGTGCAAGAAGTTCATCAGCAGGCAGTTGCTAACTCAGTAGATTTAAATGTGTGTATTAAAAGATACAGTAATGAAGTTGTCAATTCCCTATAATTGCAAAGAACACGGCTTAATTTCTTGGTGAATAAGAAGAGACTAAGTTCAAACTATAGAACACAGGACCTAAGGAAGAAACATTAGATTTAGAAAAATGTGAGTCAAGTAGTTCATTTTTGTCCCTTCCTTCTAAGAGGAGGATTAAGTAATTAATCTCTGTTCATTTCTTCTTTCCTCAATTTCTTCTTTTATTTTTTGTCATTTAGTATACCAAACGACCAATTACCCACAGACATAAAAAAGCCGAATTTGTTACTCCTCTTTTCTTCTTCTACTTCTTCTGCCCAAGACACATTTCAACCAAATGACCAGTTGTCCTTGAGTAACACAGGTGCTTTTCTTTCCTTTCTTCCATCCAGCCACTCCTTCACCTTCACTCTCCAGTTTGTCCACACCTAATTCAGTCTTCAAGCATTTAAACCATATATTCAATCCTCATTTTGGAACCCTGTCAGTAGCCATTACAGGCAAGTTCCCTAGTTGTCCCCTACTTCAGCTTACTGTCTTGTAGATTGAGTTACATAATTTGAAGTTTGCAACAGTAATAATAATTATTGTCATGTCTTAAGGACAGATAAAAGCACAAAATCTGAATGAGAGATAGACTTGGGGTTATAAGCAAACTGCTAAAACCATAGTAAATTCTTTTCTTTTTTTCTTAAAAAAAAAAGAACCATGATAAATTTAGAATGAAATCTAACATTTTAAGCACATGTCAATTCTAAAAGCATGACAGAACTGAATTCATAAAAGCCTCAACCAACCAATGGGTTACTGGAATCAGCCACAGAACAAGGCAAGAATCTTACCCACTGTATTCAAGCTGTTCTTCCCATGCTGAACTACTGAACTTGTCCTCTCACATTGGTCTAAAAGTATTTTCAGCTCACTTTCTATTTGTTTCTTCCCGACCAATGATGATTCCACACTCTTAGCCAAAGTTAGATCGCAGATGGCATCTTTATAATTGCTCAAAGAAGCATTTGCCTTACCTCTCCTATACCATGCCTAACAAGGTATAAGAAATCCTTTAAGATGAGTAGAAAACAACATTCATGTTTACAGCTAAACAACAATCACCTACAGTAGACATTACAGCAAAAATTCCAACAAATTCAGCTGCAACAGAGACTATTCTCTAGAATGAAAATGGAAACTACATGTCAACAAATGAGCACTTCAAATGATATTTTATGATTGTACAAAATCAGATTATGATGGATAGTAGCATCAAATACAAACTTTCTTCCACTAGCAAAAGACAACAACAAGGAGGGGAAAAAAAAAAAAAAAAAAAGAAACAATAGCTCTCCAACCCAGGGATATCTGTGAGCAAGACTCCCTAAAAGAAAGCATGAGCTGAACACCAAAGAGAGACCACAAAAACAATCCTATTCCATAACAAATCTAGGGACAGATACAAATATTTCCCTGGAAGATATGAGCATCACTCCAGCCATATACACCATACAACAGCAAATGTACAGAAAACCAGAGCTTAAGCAAAAAATTGTACAAATGCAAGAATTTCATTTTTCTGTAAAAGTCTAAAACTAAATAAAGCAGGTAACCTACAAGAGATTCAAAGAAAGTAGGTCAACAATGGTGGTAATTTTCACCTTTGCATAGCTTGGTTTTAACTGAAGAGCTCGAGTGCAGTCTCGTAAACACTCTATTGAAAGATTCATTTTCTGAAAGAAACAGGCAGGCATAAATAATTGACTGCGAAAATCAAGCTTGATATTTCAAAGATCAAGTAGGGCTAACAGCAAAGTGGACCTTACATGCAATACAGTAGCTCGATTGACATATAGCATTGCAACCAGATTCGTTTCCATATTACCAGTGTCAAAAGAAGCCATACGCAATGCCTGTAATATTTCATTTTTGAAAAGGTAGAGTGAAAACTGGGAACATTTATAATATAATAGTAATTTACAATACATTCAAACTTATCTGGAGAAAGAGAAAAAGGTATAAATTTACTCTATTATCATCCCTTAATTAATTTTCTTCATTCAAACATGAGGTGAATTTTGAATTGAAAAGTCTAATGCATAATTTCAATCAAATGCATATGTAATTTTACTTTCTTACCTTCAAATTTTGTTACATATAAACATAAATAGTAAATAGGAGTAAAGTATCATTTAACAATTGAGTATTATAAGCCTCTACTCCTGTTGCTTTTCATTTTTCCATCTCTTTTACACTATGCCACCAAGAATGGCAGAACATATTAACGATCACAATTACAATAACTCTTAGGTTTAATGCTTCAATTTTCGGCAACTAGGCTAAGAAATAAAACTTCTGAATTCTATTTGATCATGCCAATTAACAATTTTCCTTACGCCAAAGCCCAAACTTATAACATGCCGAGCATCTACCATCGGTTTTGGACTAAACTTCCATTCACCGAGGTTTTGAGACTTCGTTTCACGTATACCTCCTCCGCTTCCAATTTGAACCTATCTCTATTAACACACTACACATCGCACCTCCACAAGAGAGTGAGTAGCTGGAGATGGCACCTTAGTGTAGCAATTCAAAGCCTTCGTATATTCTCCTCTCGAGAAGCACTCATTGCCAAGCTGCTTGGATTCCATAGCAGCATCCTTACTCTTGCCACAGAGAGCACTTTTAGGATCCGCTAAGTCACTCACCACCTAACAATCACAGTTTAAATTGATTTGTAAACTTGCATAACAAACGACTTAAACTTTGTTGATTCAAAGCATCAGATTAAACTAGTAGCGACGAATTTGAATAAGAATGTGTTCGGATTTGCTTACTTGGTGAAACGCCTCGAACTGAAGAAAGAAGTGGTGAAGAGAAGAACATGTGCCGCGAAGATCATCGACGGTGCTCTCTCCAATCATTCGCTTCAGGCTCTCTGGAATTGCAGCTTTCAGAGTCTCCATTGCAGAACGCAAAGCTAGCCAGCGAGGCACTGTACTCAACTCAAAACTCCGAAGAAGAACGGTGAGCTCTGAGGGTCTTTTTCTTCTCCTTGTCTCTTTTCCCCCTCCCCCACTGGTTTGTGTACTTGGTAGGTAATTCGTATCGTGTATGTACTCTGTTGGTAGCGCGGGCCGATACTCGGCTTCGTAGTCTTGGAGGCTGTTGACTGTCGTAGCACATCGTCAAACGTCCTGTCGTTTAACTGAATGAACATAATCCTGACGGACTCGGGCCATCAAATACCAGATTCAATCATATTTGCATTGGGCTGTTTTTCTTGATTTCTTTGGGACTGGTTCCTCTTTGTGACAAACTCGATCATTGTTAGAAAAGTGCCTCAAATGAATAAAATTTTGTAATTGTAAAATGCATTAATGATGAAGAGAGAAAAAATTTGGTAATAGAGAAAGATATAAGAGAAAAATGGAGAAGTTATGTTTACAAGCTTTTCAATGAGGAACAGACAATAAATATAGACATAAAAAGTTTAACTACTCGGGAAGAGGTTTAAAACTTTACTTTTTATCATAAAATTCAAAAAATTGAGGTGAATGAGGCACTAAGAAGATGAAAAATGGTAAGGCTTTGGGTCCTGATAATATACCTATTGAGGTTTGAAGGTATTTAGGAAAAAAAGGTGAATGAGATATTGAGGTCTAAGAGGATGCTAGATGAATGGAAGAAGAATACGTTGATACTCATTTACAAGAATAAAGGAGATATTTAGAATTGTAGAAACTACAGGGGAATTAAACTCATGAGTCATATTATGAAACTTTGGGAAAGAGTAATTGATCATAGATTAAGAAAAAAGACTCATATATTAAAGAATCAATTTGGTTTTATGCTAGGAAGATATATATCTTTTACGAGTTTGATAAAACGATACTGAAGTAGAGGAAAAGACTTGCATATAATTTTCATTGATTTAAAAAAAGCTCATGATAAAGTGTTAAGGGAAGTCCTATGAAAGGCATTGAAAAAGAAGAGTGTTCGTATTGCTTATATTCTTGGCATAAAGGATATGTATGATGAGGTTACAATAAATATGTGAACTCAAGGAAGGGTAACAGAAGATTTTTCCATAAGGATCAGTTTGCATTAAGGGTCATCTTTAAGTCCATACATTTTCACTTTAGTTATGGATGTACTTATTGAACACATTCAAGATGTAGTCCTAAAATGTAATCTTTTTGCTGATGACATTGTCCTAGTTGGGAATCAAGAGAGGAGGCTAATTGTAAATTGAAAATATGGAGAGATGCTTTGAAATCAAAGGATTTTCGTTTAAGCCAGAATAAAACAGAGTATATGGAGTGTAAATTTAGCAAGAGACGAGAAAATAGTGATTTAGAGATAAAAATTGAGAAGTAGAGTATACCACAGGTATCCAAGTTTCGATATCTTAGGTCGATTTTATAAAGTAATGGTGAGATTGATGGGGATGTCACACATAGGATCCAAGCTTGATGGATGAAATGAAGAAATGCATCGAGGGTTATTTGTGATCGTAAAATATCTATCAAACTTAAAAAGAAGTTTTATCAAACTACCATCAGATTAGCTATGCTTTATGGTAGTGAGTATTAAGTTTTGAAAGGTCAACAAGAGCAAAAAATGGAGGTAACAGAGATGAGAATATTGAGATGGATGAGTGAACATACAAGAAAAGATAAATTTTGAAATGATTATATTTGGGAGAGAGTTGGGGTGGTGCTTATTGAGGAGAAAATGATAGAAATCCAATTATGGTGGTTTGGGCATGTACAAAGTAGACCGCAAGAAGTGCTAGTAAAAAAAGTTGACCAAATAGTATTTAGTCTTGTAAAGAGATGTAAAGGAAGACCAAAAATGATATTTGAATATGTGATTAAAAGAAACTTTCAATTAAATGATATTTTTGAAAATTTAGTTTCGGATAGAAATTTATGACAACATTGAATCTATGTAACCGACCCCACCTAGTAGGAAAAGACTCGATTTGTTATTGTTGTATTTATATTTTTATTTAAATAAAAATATGTATATAATTTTATTAATATTTATTTATTATTATAAATTAAAACTTATTTTTATTAAAACTTTAAGTTAAAAAAGTATCCCATCTTAAATGCCTTCAAGATTTTCTCGCTTCATATGATCAAACTGCTAATTTAATCCCAAGGCATAATACGGTTCCGTTCCCAAGCAAGCCCGCCAATCAGGCAATATGACAAGCTTAGCAACTTACTCAATTGAACAATTGCATTATAATCACTTTTTAGTCGCTTGATTATGCCATACTAGACATACTTTATACGAGCTATTCATCACAAACTTCACACAAACCAGCTATATTTAAATAAAAGAGGTATATCTCAATTTAATTTTGAAAATATGACGAAATCAAAAAATTAACGTAAGTCATTATAATTTTCAGGACTCAACATTTTTTCTTAGTTTTTTGATTTGAAAATACTTCCTAACATTTTTTGATTATTGATAAATTTTTTGTTTCATTTAGGTCAACCGATAACATTCAAAAAATTTTAAAAATATATTTTTTAAGTAAAAATTTTGTAATATTTTATTTAAGGCAAATAAAATCTTGATGCTTAAGAATAACTAAATAATATTGGTTGAATTTTAAAACAAGACAAGTATTTTCCTTTTTAATTTTTTGGCCAATGAAAACAAGACGTGAATGAAAAAGATTGCTTGAGCCATAATGTACGACTCCTCTTGGATATCCCTATTCAGCATAAAGAAAAGTGAACACAAAAATAAGCCTTTTGGAAGACTCCGCTGCTTCAGTATGATGTCCATGCTGGTTTCGTCCTTCTTGTGCCTGAAAAGGGCATGGTAATAACAAAACTTGACTCCAACTGACTGAGTTTCTCTAGGAGCTCCTTGATTAGTCCTCCTACCATATAACAGACACCTGAGGTAGCAAGTGCCAAGGTAACATAGTATAATATAGTTTTAATATAGGTTTTGGGTGGCCTTTTGGCGCAAACCTTCCCAGCAGCGAGCAGAATGATGCACACAAGAGAAGTGGCTGCTACAGCTGCGACCTTCACTTCCGCATAGTAATTCTTATTTATTAAGATGCCATAAACAGCAAGAGGAATAGCACCAAATATAAGGAATGAGAGAACAGCTACAACTACATGAAGTAAAAAGTTTGCTCTGCGTCCTAGTAGTTCTTGATATCGATCTTCTTGAATGTTCATCTGCTGTGGATCATTTCCAGTCTGATTATTCTTCATGTCTATAAGCTGAGAAAAGATAAGGCTTTGATTAAGTTCTAGGTGGAAGGAGCTAGAGCAAGAGTAGCAAGATTATTATCTTTAAAAACCTTGAAAATAGCATGGACATGTCAATCATGTCAAGTTCAATAATATGGTAGATAAGACGAGCATGAACACAATAAGGGTACAACACTGAATTAGTAAGGGCAACTACAATTTAATGTCAACCTACCATATCATATCAGTTATTCCTACTTCGGTTCTTTTTAGGACTATCAACTAACATCTCTCTATATTTCAACCGTTTATTCTTTGTCACAAGTGAAAAATCTATTTCTCAGAAAAAGGCAGAGACATTAGGATAGATCTGTAACTGAGATTACACATAACATGGAAGCCCACTTACATTATGAACAATGATGAAAAGTCCACCAATCAGATTTGCTAATCCCAGTGCTATAATATTTGCTGCAATAAAACAGGATCAGAATATTAACTCATTGTAACCAACCAAAATAGAACTTTACAATATGTTGCAATTAATGGCAACTTGGCAACAACCCTAAAAGTATAGATAGTGTTTCTGTCCAATCAGCTAACCATTTAATAAAACCTGGAAATAGAAGAATCTTCTTTTCTTCTGATTCCATTTACGGAACCAACTAAGATTAAAGCCGAAGACCATCATTAATAAACAGAAAAGATCCCCCCCCCCCCCGGCCCAAGAAAAGAGACATACAGAGAGAGAGAGGGGAGGGGGAGAGAAAACACTAACATGGGGGAACACCAGCACTGACTGCAGATGAAACAATTCCTAGGCTTGTGATTGATTCCATTAAACCACCATAGATGATGCTTTTAAGTATTTCCCATCCATGATGTTCAGCAATTTCAGCTCCTGGCTGTTCACCAATATATGTTTGAGTGAGTGCTCCTGTCAAAGTAGTACCTTGAACTGGACTGGTAGCTACTGCCTGAGATGTGGATTTAACCGCTTCTGCTTCAACCAAAACTATCACATCACTTCCTGCATCACAGTTATTCTTGAGTGAGAGCGACCGAAATTGATAATTAACTAATAGTATTACTTGCACACACCTTTCTTTTCCTTTCTGACCGCTTGATTTATTTCCTCTTCAATATCCCTTTTCACTTTCTCAACCAGTGTAAAATCGTGTTCTGATGACATTTTAGCATCGACTCCAGAATCTTGTATGTTAGTAGCTGCATCATTTGGAAGTATTGCATCAGAAAATGATTGAGCAGGGAACTGTGCACCTTGCGCCAATGTATTCTGAACAACTAATTTATTTTCCATTGCCATATCAAATGTCTTGTCCATATCCTTCATTGACTTCTCAAGGATTGGTGACACTACTGTTGAAGGAACCACAAAGTCGGGTTCCCATTCATCATTAATAGGTACTCCTGTGTTAACAAGTGTTTCACTGGTAACTGCAGTAGCTGAGCGATCTCTCTCATGATTGGGTAGCATAGCACCAGAAATACTCTTTGCAACCGTATCTGCTTCAGAGAGATTTAGTAAGTAAGCACCAATTTATTGAAAAAGAAACGCATCTATTAGCAAAACAATACATTTGAAAACATCTGCTATGTATAAGTAACTGGCAGTTATATGAGTCAGTCAGAGACAGCGGGTATTGGAAAAAGACCAATTCTAAACAATGCTTATTTGCTATTGCCAAATTCATAATTATTGGAATAAAATAAAAATAAAAATAAAATAAAATAAACAATTTAATCATTAACATCAAGCATACCTGTCTTTCTCATATCCACTGAATCATTCTTTTTCTCTCCCACGTTGTATGTCACATTTCCATTTAGTATGTGTTCCTTTGAGGAAAAATCCTTTCCAACTTCCTGCATTCCATTCATCACATTACCAGCAGTTTGTGTACAGGATTGTATAGGTAATGACTCATTCCCTGACGCCATATTAGATCTGAAGTCTTTTTTTGCCTGTGAAATCTTTACTGCCTCCACAGGGGAAGAAGTCAGGGAATTCAGTCTTCCATTACCAGACTTAACATCTGGAATAGGTTTTTTATTTTTAATAATAGTTGTATCAGCAAGTGGACCTTCCAGATGACCAATTTCAGGGGAGGTAAGCATATCGGAAGCAATTGATGATGAGTAATTCTCTTCAGCGGGTCCAGTTTTAAAATGTTCAATGGCAGCATCACCTACACCAACAAGTCAAGGAAAAAGGCATGTTTATTGGGGAATGAAAGATTTTATAGTAAAAATATACTTCAGTAAAATTCACCAAATGGAAAGAGCGTGACCTCTAATAGATAGCTCAGTTCGTGAATCATATGCCTCAACTACTCAAGAAGGTGAAGGGAAAGAAAATATGAAGAATTTCTTAATAGGAGATAGAATAGGAAAGAAAACCACATGGAGTATACAGAGTCCTATAGATTTTCTGCTATGCTTCCTGACCTCAAAGACAAAAGACTATATTCTAACCCATGGTAAATTACTTAGACCTTAGAAAAGAAATGGAATGTAGCTCGAAAGGAAAGATAACCAATGCCAGTTACCCCCAAATAGAGCCCTCCCACAACCCAAGCTTTGGATGGGCCTGCATTCAGCAAAACGTAACTGTGAAAGTGAGTTCATTTTACAAAACCATTAATAATATAATACCTTGCTCAATAATTGTTTTCCCTTTATTTGGAGTAAATAGAGAGAAGAGCCAATTTGCATTGGAAGCTGGAGTATCTGAAGGATTATGAAATTTGGACACCGGCATACTGGAAGGATGTTGTGAAATTTTATGCTCCCGAGCAGCACCAAAATTCCAGCACGACCTAAAACCATCTCCTGCCAAAGTAATGAGATAATTAAGTTCATGTAGAAGATTAGCACAAAAAATTTCAGATCAGTAAAGACATGCTAAAGGAAATACTGCCAGTCTGCAGAAAAAGAATTTCATGCACACACTTTAGCGTGATAACCTTCATTTTCAGAAGCATTTCCGAAAACATATGCTTACTCAATGTTCATAATTAGATATCTTTGAATGGCATACTTTAAAATAAATATATCAAGGATAAATCTTCTCTGAAGTTGATGCCCTAAGTCACTAAGCCCAAGGAAGTTCAGATCCCTTAAAATTATCAACTAAGTATTGTTACAGGAAAAATAAAAATAATAATAATAATAAGAAGAAGAAGAATGATAGTAATAATAATAATATATGGATTGAGAGTTTATAATTATAGGTATATTTTGAAGCTAATGACTTATGAGAAAAAGGACAAATGTAAATCATAAATTTTTACTAGTCAAAGTGCTCCTTTAAAATTCTATATAGCATATGTAGGAAAGCCTTTTTTTATTTTTCTTTTTTTTTTTTCAATGTACCATTTACAAGGAAATGGACCTATGAACTCTACCCAATACTTACCATTTGTTCTTTTAAGTTTATATGTCTAACAAAGCCATTTATTGTTCTTAGTTATCATATAGATTCTATGAAATAACCGGGAAGATGTTGCTTGGGACAAAAATGGATCAAAAGATAGAAAGGCAGGCATTAGCATAAGGTATGGTAACACTTCATGGTTAATGAACAGATGCTTACAGTTATCCATGGGGAAATCAGGAAAGCAGACCTATCCACAAAGCTGCAATCTACCTTAGTCAAGTGTAGAAGAATCATTATATTCAAACATCATCTGTGAATACAGTTTGTTGAAGATTCACTATAAGTTTAATCGAAAATATTTAATGGTTTAGGACTTTACAGGATGACTAATTAATGTTTCTGGATGATCAATTTATATAAAAACCCCAGCCCCCTCCCCCAAAAAAACCAAAGAAAAATTCCAAAACTGAAAATCATAAAAAACCAAAGAAAAAATCAAAAACTTATAGACAACACTAATGTTGCTCAGTATAGGTAACCCACTTACTTTTGGGAATAAAAAAGCTGAAGCATGACAAGCATCTGAATACTTCTGGTTCTCTTTCAGGATTATAATCATCAGCAGGTGGATCTAGTCTGCCAACTTCAGAAGTTGTAATTTCATGATCACCTTGTTTGGTTTCATATGCAGAACTGTCAACCAGTTTGGAGCTAACTACAGTATCAAACTTATCACGCTTTGTTTTTGGTTCTGAATTCTGAATTGTCCGTTTTCTTTTTTTGAGGATAACCCTTTTAGTAATGCAGGATTGGCAGTTAGGACAGAACAAGTCATGCGTCTCTTGTTTCTCCAATACTGCCTCTACATCGAGTTCCCTCAGTCGTTGGTCAATATCTCCTATCAAGTCAGGAAATGCTATTGTACTATCTTCATTGTCAAGATGCTTGACATTTGTAGCTTGTACGTCAGATAAATTATGTAAAGGTGATAAATCTGAACTGGAAGGTTCTTTGTCCTCCATAGTTTTCATACATCGATTATTGACTTCATTACATAGACTGTTTTGATTATTTGAATCTTTTATTTGTATTCTGAATTCTCCATCCCCAGAATTCGTCTGAAAAACAGACTGTGCACTGTCACCATTTTGAACTCCAGAAGGTCCATTACTGCCTGCAAGCATGCCAAATAGAACAATCTCAACATTTCCACACAAGACTGTGGATGAAACACTTATACTCACATAACTATAGATTTCTGAAGGAAATCAAAGATAATGGCTAATACGGATTACCACACACCAAACATTAAGATTCATATATTCCTAATAGACTCAACCTAATATAGCAAAAGAATATGAAAGTGACTGAAAATCAGCTAGAATTACAGGAATCTAGTAAGTACCATTAGTGGTGACAAGCAAGAGAAAAAATACTGAATTAAAAATCAATACATGCCTATGCAACTACAACAAAATTTTGAAGTTACATTCATAGAACATCTGAAAAACGGAAGGAGGATGGTTTCATAAAATCACTGACAGCAAGTAAATTTAAAAGCCAGAAAAATATAATAAATGCTATAATTTCATCCAAAAGAATTCCATGGTAGATGTTACAGATGTTGCAAAATTAAAATGGGGAATCCATCCTATTGGAAGGCTGTGCAACATTGCTGATCAGAGCTGCTGACACGTAGTTTAGAAATCTTGGCATCTACTGACCTTTAGTTTCACAAATAAAACATGTTCCATGATGAATCATAGTTTTGACATTCATCAGCAATTCAGAGTACCGCTTAGGATTCCAAATGGGAATAGTCCTAGGACTGTCAAATCGCTTGGTCCATGTGCAGTGGTGACATTTCCATATTCCTTCAGGCATAAACAAGTGATGACATGTTTACTAAACATCAAATTAACAAAATTAATTCCCTAAAACTCGATAAATGAAGATGCTTTCATTCCAAGAGGTGTCTCAAGCAGAATACATGACAAGGGCTTCTGTCAAAATTAATTTGTTAATTCTAGTTAGCTTGGTTATATATGGTGGAGATTATCCTTGTTGCAAGTCAATAGTACTATTGGAACAAGCTAAGAGAATTTGAGGGCGGAATGGCCAATGTGGATTGAGTATCTTAAACTATCCAAACATAGTAATGTCTAAAATCGCATAAATATTAGAGCTTCACAATGATTACACTAGGACTAATGCTTATAACAACTGACACTTATGAACTTGAAGAAAAAAACTCATCAATGACACAATAGAAAACCACCGAAAGACAATTTCTTGATAAATGAATTTGAAAGATCAATTAGGAAATAATTGGAGTATTTTATTAGTCAAGGAAGTAATCAGTTCTACTACATAGGATGCTCTAGAAGAGATAGAAGCACGAGAGTTGCTGTGATACCTTCTTGTTGGTCAAAGTAAACGCTATTCTTATCCTTCAATGCAGCACTAATAGTTGTATTAGTTACCACTCCATTTGTTGCTGCTCCTACCAATTCCGCAGCGACCCCAAGTCCAATTGCTGCATTCTCTACTTTATCATCAGTACATTGATCACCAATTTCACTAATATTTTCCATCTCTGCAACTTCTTCATCTTTTAGAATGGAAGGTCCATCTGGGTCTACTGAGTAAACACCATAACCGTGCCCACCCTCAATGTCAACAGGAGAAGAAAATGAGGGTGAAGAAGAAGAAGCTACTACCACACCCGTAATAACATTATCCTTGAGATGCTTACGGGATTGCCTTCCTTCCAAAGCAGTCTCTTCCACTTCTTCCTCTCCCTCCGCTACCCATTGACAGTTCTCTTCTGCATACTTTTGCTCCATGGATGCAGCTAGCCCAGGAAAATAGAGACACAGAAACTATGAAAAGCTTCGAGCTCGGCCGGACCAACGCGAGCTTTTTAACTTCTCAGATGGTGGACAACGACGTCGAGTTCATTCACCTGCCTCCCATACCGCCCAATCCCTGCATTGCGCCCGTATATAGGAACAAATTTTAATGCTGTCAGATGATGAAAGCCGCCTTAATATTTGGGCCCGGCTGTACCAAACAATCTTATTCGGTTTGAGATTGATGGCAAGACGCAGTGGGAAGTGTGTTCTAAGATAGTAAAGCATAAGGAAGTAATTATCATAAGCAAGAAATTACGATGTTACCGAAAAATGAGAAATTAAGATAATATAATCAATATATTCTCGTAAGTTAATAAATTATATAATTTAATTGATATGAAAAATTATATAATCTAATTACTTGTATATTAATAAAAACTGAAATTTCTTATTAATAATTACTCATTTCATATGCCAAGCATTTTTAGAGTCATGGATAGTTATAAATTAAATTATATTTTTTAACTTAATATTAAATTATAGAATAAATTGTTGTAATTTTTTTATTTTATATTTCTCACATAAATGATTATTTATTTTTGAAATTTATATTAATAAACTTAAATTATCAAAAATATTATTAGTTAAATAATAAATTTATTATAACTTGTTAAAAATTATTTTATTAATCAAATAATAAAATTTTTTATTCTTAAAATTCATATGTAATCTCTTCTATAAAAATAATCTCATGTAAATTTTTTATAATTTATAAATTTTTTCATTAAATAAATGAAATATTAAAAATATTTTTTTAATATTTACATAAAATACAAAAAGTAATACTATAAACACATTTTTTTATTTTTATATTTTGTGAAAAACTTATAAATTATATACAAATTCACATGAAACTATGTTTACAAAGAAACTACATAGAAGTTTAAGATGAGAACATTTTGTTATTCAATTGAAACTAGTTTTAATAATTCATAATAAATTAAGTTTATATTTAATACAATTAAAAAATATAATGAATATTAATATAAATTTTGAAAATAGAATAAATTTGTACTAAAAACCATAAAATAGATAAAAAATTAAAATAATTTACTCTATATTATAATATAATAGTTGTACCAAAATAATATCAATAACAATAATTATAATATACTGCAATAAATACAATGATAGTATCCCAACAAACCAGCATAATTTTCACAGGCCCAGCAAACCAACTTAGACTTTAGTATGCTAGTTTAGACTTTGATTTTAATGCGCTGTGCAGAACTGATAATGTACAACCAATACGATTAAACAAATACAGCTGTGAAATCATGCAAGTTGGTTGGGGCGATACGGTGCTCATTCTTCATACGTTAATTCCAAGCAAAAATAATAATATAATTGAGCATGATCCAGATCCTCAAGGATGGGCCGTTGGATGCTGAGATTGTCAGGTAGACAACTGTACCTGAGAGGATATGTATGCCACATTAAAGGATGATCCACATTCTTTCCAAAAAAAGAAAAGCATGATCCACGTTACAATAATCTACTCCTTTTTTTCTCTTTTTTTCGGTCTTTGGTTGACTCTGGGAGGAGCCAGTAAGGAATGAGAAAGAACGGAATTTGCACATATATTGTTTGGGTATGTAGGGCTTCCTTTCCTTTATTTCCTTTATTTGGTTTAATGATTTCGGAAGGAAATAAATAACTTGGAAATGTGCATTTTTCCCATGTTTGGTTGTATGACTATGAAGGAGAGAAATTGGAAGAAAAATGAAGACAGCCCTTTCCTTGCGTGCCGTACTGCATGGATGGATTATTAATTACAAATAACCGATTGGTTGCGAAGAAATAAATAATGATTAATTACAATTACTAATTGACTGTAAAAAAAGTTATTATTATAATAAATATCAACACATGTTATTATTATAAAAAATTAAAATTAAATAATTAAAAACTGTTGTATACTAAAATTTTTATTTTTTGTTATCTAGTGACCATGTGCTGATGTTCTGATTAATGTGAATAATTGTAACTTCTGGTTTTTCTTTTATTTTTTTCTTTCTTTCACTAAGAATGTCATCTCTTTTATCCTAAATTGTGTTGTATAACTAGACTTTAAACCTATGTTTATAATTATTTATAATTTTTTTAATATATCAAAGGCTTTAAGAATTTTTTATATATTTACAGAAAACGAATTTATGTTCTCAACTAAAATGTATATTATTGGTATTGTATTGGACTAATTGAAATTATAATTAAATTAACATTATATCAGAATAATTGAAATTATATTTAAAAGTATCTATTATTACATACTATATTCTATATTTAAATAAGATAACAATAGCTTTTAAATTGCCAACCCTCCAAATCATTACATAAACATATACGACTTTTGGAACTCTGCTATATGGCAGCGTGGCATGTGGGATTACGCATAAACTTTAGATGAAACTTGTTAGCAATCCTTTATTGAATAGTGGTATGGTAAGTTTATAGGCTTGAGATTTCTTGCAACCCATGATTATACACCTGTAGAAAAAATATTTGTGGATATATATACTTTGTATTAAATATTACAGAGAAACTGATTACCACAAACAAGGTCAATATACATTTCAAGCATGGTGTTGCTTTCTGTTTCAAGTGTGCGCATCTTTACAATGAAATTCACCAACCTTCTACAACCCCAATGACATTTTCTTAAACCTCCACCTCTTGCCATTGCTATCCACTCGGGAACAATGTTTTTCATTTCAACACGACAATGTCTATACAAAGTGAGAGCATACGTGAAGCTTATTGAAATTTTGGTTATGATAAAATCAGTGTTTCTAGCCAACATTAGGCCAAATATGTACAGAAATCTATTGTATCTTTTCTTTGATTTCATTTTGTGTAAGTGTCATAAGTACCATGTCATGAAGCTTCCAATCAACTCCCTCAACTATATCACGAGTTCAATGATAAACCCAAAATTGTAGCAGGCTTAAGCTTCATGTTTGCTAATGACCCTAGTCCCACTCTTAGAAAGCAGAAGGTCTCTCATCTCTCTGTAACTCTTGAGCTCTTCAAGCGCATCAGCTATCTTTCGAGGCATAAAGAATCCAGAAGCAGTAGCAACTCCTCCCTCAATTTCAGTCTTCAGGGAATGCGATGAATAACTCGGATCTTGGCACAGAGGAGATGCTGACCTGAGCATGCGTACAAGAACACCAACAGCAGCATCTTGTGATTTTCTACCCATTGGCAGCGATGTTGAAGTGATGTCTGAAGCACTCTTACCATCCACAGGCTGACTGTTTGCCCAGAAACTCAACAAAAGAGAAAGAAAATAAGGTACTTAAACACAAAGTCACAAATCATGCATGTTTAGGAAAGCATATAGACAATGTAATTAGTTTTTTAAAGCAGAAAGTCGAAGGCAAACAAGATGGGAAACCAGCTTTTTCAAATCTCTATCAAAGCCTTAAGCAGTAGAGTCAACTCACCCATTATACAATTTCTTCTTCCAATTTAACATAGTAATAAAGCATCTATAGAATGACCACAACATATTGAAATATAAGCAAAAAAGTAATCATCAGTAGCTGAAGAATCAATGGTTAGTGGCAGATTTTTGCAGGAGCTCTAGGAGCACGTCACTGATAAATATATAACATGCAATTAGAAGCTCCAAAAAAACCAGCACTTGGCAAGTTGATTGAATTAATCTAACACGTTATATTGCAGGTGTAATGGCTGCCTTACACATATGTGGCCAAACATCAGATGCTTCTAATACAATTGAAAAAGCTCAGGCAACTGAGAATATAAATGGGTAATCATAACAAATTGTAAATGTCCTGATGATACAAGCTACCATTTTAGTTCCGTCAAGGGGAATCTAGATTCTAGAGTAGTTTTGATCTTTGCTAAACATTTGATAATAAATGAAAGTATAACAACTGTTATCCTGAAGTCATTTTCCCAAAAAAAAAAGTCACGGGAGAAACTGTGTTGGGGTATTGTTTAACAAATACAACAACGAATATAGCAACAAAGTTGTGCATACAGCTAAACTAAATGTGATTTAGCAATAACTACATCATGATCCATGATATATGTGTGTTTAAATTGATACGGGAAGGCAGTTATGATGTTCGATATCTGACAATCAATGTTTCTATTATTGCTTTCCATACTATTCATACATCTAATATCTACACTAAGATGAATTAAGAGGTATATCTTATATGCCAGAAAATAAATGCCATCATTGTATAAAAATTATTAGAAGATAAACACTAGGTGCAACAGTTCAAACCACATGAATGGTTCAACAAACTAATCACACCCACCCGCCCCTAATAATTATGCTGCTAAGCGATAACCAGCATCTTGGTAGTTTAGGGTGCTCATCAGCACCAGACCTAAGGATGTGAACTACTTAAGGAGCTAAAGTGTGCCATAATTGTTTCAAACCAGGTTTCACAAGCAAACTTTGAAAAGGAGGATAAGTCAGAGAATAAAAGCTGATACACCCAGCTCACAGAATATAATGCCACTTAGGGCTCAATATTGACACCAACTACAAATGAAACAAATTTCTCATTCAACCAAACTTCTTGCACATCATAAATTGGAGATTTCAGTAGGTACAATGACAAACTTGGCTTTCAGGATAGAAATTTCTTTTAAAACAAAATCTTCTGAAGAAATTTTGGGACA
Source organism: Dicorynia guianensis (assembly GCA_037013595.1). Lineage (NCBI taxonomy): Eukaryota > Viridiplantae > Streptophyta > Magnoliopsida > Fabales > Fabaceae > Dicorynia > Dicorynia guianensis. Next base: position 11,339,694 of record JASUAB010000002.1, on the reverse strand, counting down.
CCCATATAGTATATATTCTAATTTTCTCAAGCTGAAATTCTTCATTGCTAATAACTGTCAATGAAATTCTCTCTATCTATATAGGATCATTTGTCTGGTAAAAGATGACATTTTTATTTATTAATATATTAAGCTGACCTTCATGAGATTATATAATGCAGGGGAAGTAGCCACAATAATCTATCTCACTTATTAAGTTCTAATTTTAATAAAACAACTATGACCTTTATGGAAACTTTAGTCTCTTAACCTTCTGACACATGGAGCGGAAATTACACAGGCTAATAATGGACCAAATATTAAGTAAAAGTATTTTGGAAAACATTCTTCTTAGAAATTTTTTATTATCTTATTATCCCCAAATGCATTGGCTGAAAATAACTTTCTGCATTCACTCAGGATCATAGTTATAGAAAATAATCTATGATGATTAAGCTATTTTGAGAAATGCATCTGAAGCCTATCAAAATCTCAGAAGTACAACCACCTGGCTAGTTTATCTACAACATTTTCAATGAAAACCAAATCCACATTTTCATGTACTCCTTTGGTCTTTTTGAACACATATGTCTAGAAATGTGTCACCGTTCAAGAATTCAGTCCAGAAAATACACAGTTACATCTTGACTTAATTTAATTCTTCTACCATTCAGATCCTGTAAGCAGACTAAAATAACTTCTGAATTTTCACGTGTCACACACTTAAATCTTAATCTTTGATTATCCACAAATGGTTTACAATTTTGATTTCAATTAAGAAGGAATTTCTGCTATTATCATGGAGGAAGGAGCTTCAGTAACAGTAAACAGATTCATGTCAAGGGAGTTCAGTTAGCAGGAAGATGTTTAATGAAATAATTCAAGAATGACAAGGCCAATGAAAGTACCTGTGTTGAACATCTGGTGTGTCAACATCATCAACATCAAAAGGACATGAGAAGTCACCATCATCCAAGTCATCTTGAAAAGATACTCTACTAGAGTTTCTAGAAAATCCAATCCGTGGTGATCCACTAGAAGATAATCCTGAGAACCTCCCTGAATCATCCTTATTATCTTTGAGAATCTATGAAACAAATGAAAAGCTTATCAGACAGAAAGTACACATTTGAACGTAAGAGTAGAAAGTAGGACCAAGATTACCTTTTGACCAGCATAGTTTGCTATCCTGGGATGTATCTCTTCAGTCCTTGAAGTCTCTAATTCCCTGAATGACCTGATTCCAGATGGAGACTCCTGTGATGAGCTATCATTCCTTGTGCTTCTGGGGGATAGAGGTGGCAGAGAATTTCTACTAGGATCTGAAAAATTTGGAGCAAGGTTTCTAGAGCTTTTGCCTGTCACTGGAAAAGGGATTGTTACAGGGGCAGTTTCTGAGCGCATACGAGTTTGCATTGGATTGCCACCAGATAAGTATGTAGGCGGAGATGGGGATGCCAAGGGTGAGAAAGGAGGAGAAAGTTGATACTCATCATAACTTGTTGACCTTTGCCGAGTTAGTGTCTGGTAGCTGTGAACTTTGTTACCATAAATATCAGTAGGTGGAGATGGAAAATCATATGGCATGGGAGAAGCACGATACACTGGAGGAGATCCAACAAAGGGCTGATTCTGTACAAAAGGTGCTGCCTTATGGAAGCCACTAGTCCAACTATGAGGACGTTCAAATGGCACAGAAGATGGAGGTCTTACCCCTCTCAGTGGAAAGGAAGTGGCACGGAGACCCTTCTCTGAGGAAGGGAAAGACCTCAGAGGGTCGGTATTGGGGCTTCCAACATAATCAGTAATTATTTTGGGGGGTAACGATGCTGAAAACTCAAGGTTAAAATCAGACATTGTGGTACGGTAATTCACAGATATACAAAGTCGGCCTGGAAGGGCCTCAACAGGAGTGAAATTGTATTCTTCCATCATGTCCTCCTCTGGGCGAGAGAATGGATCACTAAATGCAGACACCTTGTAAATAATATTAAAATTACAGGAATGACTTGATGTACTTAGCTGCTTAAATATACGATATGCTGGGAGAAGCCTCATTTGAGAATACAAAGCACGGAACAGTACTATTGATTTCTTGTATGTCTTTTTGTAGGAGCGAGTAACATCACTAGTTTGAGGAGCCACTACTCGTGAACAATCGTACTGAACAACCCACCTTTCTATGACTGTCTCAACAGATGAAGCTGCTGCCAAAGATGAACGGGTCCCCTCATGAACTAGTATAATGTCAATTATCATTGGATCCATCAAATTTCTGTGCCAGAAGTTCAAATTATCTAGAGCAGCAGGTCGATCACCTAATGCCAAGTTAAACCATTTATCACTCTTCCTCACACGAGAACCCCGTGACAGGTCACCACTTCTATCATGGGGGTGAAGTGAAGGAACCCTTGAATCTAAAATGATGTGCAAGCTCTTCAAAAGAAAGTGAGAAACAATTTGTTCCAATTTTCGCGATTCGGGTTGCATGTTATTGTCCATCTTTCCCCAGGATAAAAGAATTTCTAATTAAATTCCCCCTCCATCCAAGGACATGTTTTTAACCAGAAAAGATCCATTCCCATAAAAGAAAATACACTCCTTGGCCAGCGAAACTGATGCATTTCTAACAATAGAGAAATTCTAAAATCGCATGACATGAATCACCTGCGTGATAGTCAATGAGCAGCGTCCAGTATCACAGATTGTCCCGATGATGCAGGAAAAGCGAGACCTTAGCACCTGTATATAGCATCATCAAGACATCAACGACCAAATTCAACTACAATGCAGATTTTTACATGCAATGAAAGAAAAAATCAACTCGGTATAACAGATCATGCTCAGCGTGCTCAAAAAGACTTCGAGAGAAGCAAAATGATCACATGGGATCATAAAGTAATCAATAACAAACTGATTAAAGACCCCAAAAAGGAAATTAAAAAAAAAATCCATCATCGTTACGGGGATCTAAAAATACAGAACAATTCTCCACAAATCGACGATAACAGTGATTCCCCAGAAAGATAAAGCAACGTACTTACAGGATAAGAGAAGTGTAGAAGGAGACGATGCTGGGTTTGCTAACATTCGACGGTGAGCGTGAACAGAGACGCCATATTATCTAATCCAAGAAGGAGAAGGAAGATTGCGTACAGCACACACTGCCGTGGCGTTCTCTGTCTTTCCCTCAAACGAATATTTAATTCTTCATATGAAAAATGCTGTTTTACTGTTTAGCAATAGAATTACCTTAAGGATTTCAACAATAACGGAAAGGACAGTGAGGTTCCTTTCAGCTTCAGCACTGTTCCCTCTCCACCCAGCCGATTTATGTACTAGCGCTCTGATTGGTGCTTTCCCTTTTGTTTTTTCCTTCTCTTTTGAAAAAGCATATTCTAATTTATTGACTGCAGCCTGCAGGTGTTCATGCAACGGGGGTGGAAGGCAACAACAATGGTTTTATTTGCTGTAGGGAATTACAATGTTATCCAATTATGGATACGATGATAATTTTTTTGTAACGAATTTAAGGTAACAATATTGGTTGAGGGTTAAGAATATTTTTTTTATAAAATATGTAATAAATCATTTAATACATAAATTATTTAAAAATTATTTAATATAAATATATTTTTAAATTATGAGTCTATTTTAAGTGTACTGTTATAATTATGAAATTTGACGTATTTATCTTTTTTTTTATCTAATAAAATCGCACCTCTTTAAAATTCATAAGTATATTCCTTGGACCTTAAAATTCTCCTTAGTTCCTTAAATCCCACCCTAAATTTAAATATCTATAACGGAAAAACATTAACTTTCTTTTATTCTTTGTTGAACATCCAGATAAGAGAGACTCATGCCCTGTTATTATGCTCTTTGCCTTTTGATGTTATTACACTCATATTCACACCAATATAATTTTATAAAATTTTTATTTAAAAAATATGTTATTAAATTTATTAATTTTATAAATTAGTCTGTAAAGTTCATACTTTTCACTTAAAAGTAGAAAGCTCATTCTTAATTATATAAGAGGCACTACTTTCCCTTTTCACCAATATTTACAATTATTATTCTTGTTGAATTAAATTTAAAAGATCTCGTTGATAAATTATAAGACCAAATTGGTCCATCCATAGCTCCGAGAATATGTTTAGGCACATTACACTTTGTGGTTTTTAATATATATTTTATATAAGTGAAAGTATAGATATAAGAGTATAAAAATAAAATTATTATAAAAAAAATACATGTAATTATAGACAAAATAAAACAAAACAATGAGAGTTTATAATATTTTTTTATCTTATTAAATTAGGTAAAATGTACTATATTTTTTGACTTTAAATTATGTATATATAATTTTTTATAATATGAATTAAATAAATTATTTCTTATACTTCAAAAAAAAATTTTACATAATTTAAAATACAAAAAATTGAATACATTTTGCGAACTAAATAAGAAATGCTCTTGTTTTCGTTATGATGTAAAAAAGTGCGTTGGACCACCCACTTTGTACACCCTGTGCTCTGATGAAGCCCAAAATGTCTTGAAAAGAAACCTATAGAAGACTCTTCATTGAGCATATAGCTTGGAGATTCCAGGCCCATAGTAAAATGGAAGAGGCAGATGGGCCTAGTCCCACAGGCCTCAAATTTCTAGTTGTAAACTTTTAAAACACAAGAATAGCATAAATGTTAAAATTTATGATCTTTTTAGATCAAAAGACTATGCCTAACAACTACCAGTCCAAATATTTCTTTGCATTCATGGTTTATTTTTTGTATATATATAGTTTTATACTATTTATTGAGGTTGGCTTAATGGGTAAAATTTGGAAAGTAATAAATAAGAATAGTTACACATTATTTTAGAAGAGCAACATTTATTTATATTTTTTTTTTTGTTGTACAGAGCATCATTTATTTATGTTATTACAATTAATGTCAATACTTCTATTTAGTATAATAAAAGTTATAATATATGGTGAATAATCATGTAAACTTTTAACTTTTTCCATGACACTTTTAATGATATAGTAACATATAATTTTGTTCTAGAATTTTTTCTTTCTAGCTTGGAATCTAAAATTTTTTGGGGTTTAAGTCAACTTTGCCACTCTTCTTATCACACGCCCAAAAAAAAAAAATTAACCTTTCATTTTCTTCTTTTTTTTTTAAGAAAAAACAAATTAACAAGCATACATACATACATATATATATATATATATATATATATGTTTCAAGACAATAATATGTGTAATGTGAGAATCTTTTTCTTGTATGCAAATGGCTCTATAGACAAAGTAAAAATTCATACATTTTAGACTCTAAATAATATATAATTACCAATTATCTAATCTTGATTAATTATAAAAAAACTAACTGACAAGACAAGACCCACATAACAAAGAAAACAATCGCTAGACTACTAACATGTAAATTTAGTGGTACTTCTACATTTTTGTGAACTTGACCTCATTATTATTACATTACATTCATTTTAGTGCAATGATATTTAATTATTATTTCAAATTTTTTAAATTTGAAATTTAAGTATAAAATTTTATCTGTATTAAATAATTCATCAAATTTTTTTAAATAAATTAAAAGATAGGAACACAGAATCGATGCAGAATGGTACGCAGAATGAGGCAGACACAAAAACAAACAACAAACAAGCACAAAAATCATTCATACAGACGAGGAGAATCAACGCTGGTTGGTAGACAAGGCTGTTTGCATCTTGGCCACCGAAACCACCACGAGCTCTTGTCCAAGGGTAATACATGCAGCATTAATTACCAGAAACTTCAGAGGGGAATTATCAGACTTATCAATGCTTGGAAACATACCTAATTTCATATTTGATACACTGAAAGTTGGCTTTCAAACTCGTTGAAGGTTTATAACTTCCGTTATCACCAAAAACTCAAGAGAGTCTCCAATACTCTAGTTAGGGCCGGCGTGTCCCCAAAAAGCTCGCATTACTTAAACTCAACTCATATATGTCCGACTATAATATTTAAATTGGTTGGCTATAGATTATTTTTTTTCTTGTCAAACCTAAACTTGAGTAGAGCGCATACAAATTTTTTATAATTGATGAAGTTTAACTCAAAATTTTTGAATTTAATATTATTTTTTTATCCTAACTTGTGCTCACTCCAACTCTCATCCACCCTGTTACTGGTAGTACTCGCTTATAGCATTCTCCAATCAATGACCAATGCAGCAGGCACAGCAATAGCCACAAGTAGGCAAACTCTCATATTTGAATTCACTCGTAGAGCGCCATTAATGGAAGCAGCACATGATCTCAATTTTTTATGCTATGTCAGTTTGTCTCGTTCACATAACAGTCATGCTATTTTATGGGTCCATAAATTAAATTATGAAAATTAACATATTTACAATTATATTTTAATTTTGAGACACTTATGTCCAACATATTTCTTGGAACAAATCTTTCCGTTAACATAATTCTTTGTCAAAGTTAATTTTTCTTTTCTCAGTGAAATGCAAGAGGCAAACAACGTTGGAGAAACCAGACAACCACTCGAGACAGTGGAGGTTTCGAAGAGGAATTGGCGTTTTGGAGGCTTTATAATTTTGATTTCTTTGTGGAATCATCGTCGACTACTACTGCCAAGGATTCAATATGGTCGGTAAATTTATAATTGATAATGGCAAATATATAATAAGATCAGATGGAGGAGATATTTAGATCTTTATATATTATATATTTTGTTGATAAGCACTTGATATTTCTAACCATAATTAATACTAAAATTGATAACCCGATCATTGCTTGTCTCTTGACCCATACATATAAAATTATATAGGAACTTATGTGCTTGCTATGAATAAAATTTAAAAAGTTAAAAATCATACTGTATTAATGGTGCCACATCACCTCCAATACAGTGCCATGGTTGTGGTCGGCTGTGGCTGTGGTTTTGGCCTCACCTAATTTTTTCTATTTATACATAATTAATTTAAATATTCAAACATAAAATTATATTAATTTTAATTTTAACTTTAATTAAATTTATAATGTGGTTTGATTATCTTTTTGAACCGATAAAAAGTAATCTTCTCAAAATATTAAGGATACCAAAATAGATTAACTTTGCTTAAAAAAAAAATTTTCTATACATAAAATTTAAATTAAATTTAAGATAATTTATTTAATATATTTAAATTTCTATCACTTGAATAAACTCGTACTTATGTGATAATAATAATTTAATATATCAAGTAGAGATATAATTTAATATATATTATTTTATAATATTAGATATCTTATCTCCTTGAACGATATTGTGCCTTTTCTTTTTCATAATTTTGGCAAAACAATTTGTTAACTCTTTTCCGGATTGCGATTTTTAAATTAAAAGTTAAAAATAATTTAAGTAAGAGATAAAGATTAATTATTTAGATTAAAAAAGTTTAAAAAATATATAATTTACAAATTATATATTTATGCAAATTTCAAGTGTTCTGTAAAATTGCTATCTGCTGCAAATTTTGGGCCACTAGTATCTTCGTTGAAAATGTGTTTGATGTTTGAGCCACAAAAGTCGTTGGGTTCTCATTTGCTAGAAATTTTCTTACTTGCCAAACGCAACGCCATATACGTTGATATTTGACCTCAAGGGGCATCTCCACTTTTTAAATTTCAGTTCAAAGCCGAGATTGAGATAGGTCAATCCAAAGAAATTTCTGCTAAAAGAAAATTTCTGTTTACTTTTGCTGCTACAGAGATTCCTTGCTTGTCATAGGCAAGATTAATCTCTGACAATCACAAGGTCTGTCCAGATCTCAATTTTCAAACCCAAGACTCAAGTAGATAGGTCAAGCATCACGAAGCTCTGCTTCCTTGGCTAAAAACGGGCGCTCCTCATTTAAATGGAATTGGAATCCCCACCAAAAAAAAAAAAAAAAAAACAGAATTGGAAAGAGGGATAAGTCGAAGGTCACAATTAGTTTGAGTCTTTCTTCTCTCCTTATTCTAATTCAATCCTATCTCATCACACAAGTAAAAAATAAAAATAAAAAGAGAATAAAAGGAGAAGTTCTCCGCAAGAAAAAAAATTGCTATATTTATATTTTTAAAATTATGTATTAAATTATTCATAATAAAAAATAAATAAATTTTATTAATAATTTTATAATTTTATTTAAATTAAAAAATTAATATTATATATTTATAAGATAATATAAAAAATATATACTATTAATAATTGTCAATGTACACATATTAGTTTTTCAAAAAGAAATATAATGCTTTGAGTGTTTCCATGTTTGGCAAGTGCCCCACATTCCCAAGTTCATTTTTTATTTTGAAAAGTTTGAAAAAAAAACCTATATTGATTTCAACGGGCACGACTTCATTTGCATACATTCCGTAATCCTATCGTGCGTTGCAATATAATATTAGAAAGCCAAGTTGTCCTATAAAATATAGTTTGCAAATTTCAACTCCAAAAGTTAAGAATCTTTGCCGCAAATGTTAACCATCGACGAGTAGATTCCTCATAACAGCTTGCTTAGAACAGTCCATATTAAGTTTGGAAATGATGGGCGTATGTTCCTTATGGTTAGAAAAAAAATAAATATATATTAATTATATATAAAATTATTATATACATATGTTATTACTTATTAAATTTAGGGATTACATTTAGCCCTTGGAATCTTTATTTTAGCAGCTTGGTTACTTATTTTGCAAGTCTTACATTAGTAATGTAATGAAATTTTTACAAAACTTTTGTTAGGAGTTTAATAAAATTTTCACGAAACTTAGGTTTTTGATACAACTACGAATATATAACTATATTCAAAATTAGGTTTTAGTGACTAGGTTAATATTTTAGGAGCTCATATTATTAGAGATAGAGATATAAAATATAAAATTATTTTTATATTTTTATTTAATAATATAAATTTTAAAAATTGTTATTCTTTATAGTAGTGTAAGAGTAATTCAATTTTTATCATCATTTAAAATTAAAAAAATTATATATTCTTTACAAAAATTTCATATGAAGGAATGTTGGTACTCGCTCATATCCTCAGTTTCTCCTTTTTATAAGATTTGAATTTTTTAATTCTTTTAAGGAAGAAATAGCATTTCCATCATATCATGATAATGTAGAAGGCACGATATTAGCAAAAAGTAGGCAAACTCTCGTCTACGTATTTGAATTCCACTAGAAAAGCATCGATGCTTAATGGAAATAGCAGTTGTCATTCTTTTACGTGATGCGAGTTGTGTCATCAGCATAATTCTTTGTTAAAGTAAGTTTTTCTTTTCTCGGTGAAATGCGCAAAAGGCAAACCACATGAGACAGTGGAGGATGTGAAGAGGAAGTCGGGCTTTGGATAGATGCTTTTATAATATTTCTTCGTGGAATCATCGTCCACTACGGAGGAGACATTAAGATCTTTCTATATTGTAATGTTGATTTCAAAATGACAAGTACTTGACATCTCCAACCATCATTAATACCAATAAATGAGCGTACAAAAAAAAAATACCAACAAATGATGACTCCATTATTATTATTATTATTATTATTATTATTATTATTATATATGTCTCCCATGACATTGGTAAATTTTAATTATATTATTTTTATGGATTAAATTTTATTAAATATTTAAATTATTAAATTTATTAAATTATATAAATTAAATTTTAAAATTTAAATATTTAATAATTTTTGAATTGTTAACATTTATTTAGTTACTCTAATATTTAATAAGAGTAATTTTTTTAAAATTATATTAAATAAAATATATAAAATAATTCTTCAAAGATAAAGTTATATCATTTTAATTTTTTGCATATTTAATATATTTAATTAATCTTTAAAAGATAAATAAAATATATAAAATAATTTTTTAAAGATAGAATCATGTTTAATTTAGATTTTAAAAATTTTAATTCCATTATTGGTCTTCTAGATATGGAAATCACTCCAATTTAGTTTATAAATCTAAATCCTAAATTTTAAAGCCTAAAATCACAAAATTATTAAAATCTTAATCCTTAAATCATAAGTCTTAAATTATAACCTTAAAATTTTATATATTTAAACTTTAAAATCATAAAACCTTAAATTTTATATCTTAAATTTTTAAATTTAAAACATTAAACCATAAACTTTAAAGTTTAAACACTAAAAAATTATAAACTTTTGAACTATAAACTCTAACCTTTACACCTTAAAATTTTAAAATTTTACATTTTAGATTTCTTGTTAGGGTTTAGATATTTGATTATGATTTCGGGTTTTTATTTAGGGGTTAGGTTTAATATAGGTCTATGATCTTAAAACTTAATTTTTTTAATTTTAATATTTAAGATTTTAAAATTTAAGATTTATATTTAGAAATTATAATCAAATATTTAAAATTTAATAATTTATAATTTTAATATTTAAAATTTATAAGGGATTTCATTAAAAGTAATTTCTATGGAACTAAACGAGAGACTAATTGTAAGATTGCTATCTGCTGTAGATTATGGGCTTCTAGAATCTTAGTTGAAAATATGTTTGATAATATATGTTTAAGCCACAAAAGTCGTTGGGTTCTCATTTGCTAGAAATGTTCTTACCAGCCAAACGCAACGCGATATGTGTTGATCTTTGACCTCAAGGGGTATCTCCATTTTCAAATTTCAGTTCAAAGCCAGGATTGAGATTGGTCAATCCAAAGAAATTTCTGCCACCTTAACAAAAAAAAAGAAAATTTCTGTTTTTTTTTTTTGCTGCTAGAGAGATTTCCTACTTGTCAAAGGCAAGATTAATGTCTGACAATAACGCGGTCTGTACAGATCTCAATTTTCAAAGTCAAGACCCAGATTGACCAAGCATCACAAAACCCTGTTCCCTTGGCCAAAAACCCAGGCGAAATTTTCCATATTTAAAAAGAACGGCAAGAGAATAATTTGGGTTAGTTTAAGGGATAAGAATTTAAATATTTTAAATAAATTATTTTGAATTTTATTTAAATTTTATATATAATAAATTTATTTAAAATTTTTTATATATTTTAATATATTTAAATTTTAAAAAATTAATCTTTATTTATTTAAAAAAAATATACTGAGAAAAAATGAAAAGAGAATAGAAGGAGAAGTTCTGCACGACAAGAAAAGGGGGTTGAAATCCTTGTTCCATGTTTGCCAAGTGCCCTACATGCCCAAGTTTATATTTTATTTTGAAAAGTTTAAATATATATATATATATATATATATATATATATATATATATATATTGATTTCAACGTGCAAGCCTTCATTTTCATACAATCTGTAATCCCATCTTGCGTTGTATATTAGAAGCCAAGTTCTCCTATAGAATATTATACAGTCTACAATTTTTAATACTGTCTACTCCAGAAAAAGTTAACGATCTATGCCGTAGATGTAAAGCATCCACAAGCAGTTTTCTCATAGCAGCTTAATGTTTTACATATAGATAAAAAGAAATTTTGGAGGGAATATAATTTGAAATTATGAAAGAGAAAAAAATTAAAAAATATGAATATGTAAAGTGTGTATATGGTTGTTTTATGCATTTATTATTATTATTCTATCCTAAAACATTTTCTCATTTTCATGAATCTAGTCAAATATAAAATGTATAATAAGGAAAAAATAAACATAAAATTAAAAAAATTAAAAAAATTAAAAAACTAAAAATATAACTCATAAAATATATTTAAATATAAATTAAAAAATAAATAAAACATAATAAAATTATAAAATAATAAAAACAAGAAATATAAATCTCATTTCCATCGTATCATGACAATGTACTAGGTACATTAGTAACAGAAAAAAATGTTTGGTATAGAGCGTACATTTACCCCTATTTTAAAAGGAAGTAAGAAGTAAAATATAAATATAAAAAAATATATAAACAGTACAGAGTATTTATATATATATATATATGTATGTCATTGCTTTAGCAAAAAGTAGGCAAACTCTCGAGTACGAATTTGAATTCCACTCGCAAAGCATAAATGATTAATGGAAGTGGCAGTGCTCATTCTTTGATGTGATGCGACTTGTGTCATCAGTAAAATTCTTTATTAAAGTTAGTTTTTTTCGCTCAGTGAAATGCACAAAAGACAAACCGCACGAGACAGTGGAGGCTGTGAAAGAGGAAGTTGGGCCTTGGATAGATGCTTTTATAATACTTCTTTGAGGATTCATCGTCCACCAAAGATTCAATATCAATAACCGGTAAATTCATACAATAAATAGCAAATATATAATAGTACCATACGGAGGAGATATTAAGATGTTTCCATATTATAACGTTGATTTCAAAAGGATAAGTACTTAGACATCTCCAACCATAATTAAAATCATTATTGTTAAGATAATGATATAAATATAAATAAATTTTGTAGTTTGATAATATAATTTTTTTATATTCTCTCTCTTTCTAAATGAGAGAGTGGAAACATTTCTCTTATTATATGTCTTCTAAATCATTTGTGAAATTTAATTATATTATTTTTATAAATTAAATTTTATTAAATATTTAATAAAATTTTAAATTATTAAATTAATTAAATTTTAAAATTTAAATATTTTAATCATAAGTTTCTGTTTAATTACTTTTACATTTAAATGTAATATCTTTCTCTAAAATTATATAAGAACTAATATGTTTGCTAAAAAATAAAAAAAGGTTAAAATCAGAAGTAAAAAAATTATATTATGTTTACGGTCTCCAAATCACCTCCAATGACAGATCAGACTAGTTGGGGCCTTTGTCTCACTTAATTTTTTTCTATTTATACATAATTTTTGAGATAATAGGTAATGACTAAGAAGAACAAAGTATAATGTGAACTTTCATTAGTAAAATAATTATGAATTCAAACTATTATAAATAGAGAACGAACGATCTTGGTAATTTAATATATGAATTAGATAATATTTAACATATTGATTTATAATATTAGATGTCTTATCTCTTTTGATAAGATTGTGTTCTTTTTCCATATTTTTTAAGAAATTAATTATGTACCTAAAGAAATTTGTGTGTTAATTCTCTGGCTAGGCGGGCTGCTATTAATTTCTTACATTGCTTATTCTATTTTGATTGGTTCTCCTTTAAAGACAAACATATTCTTAATTTTTAACAAATAAAACGGTGTTAAATTAATTAAAATAGTTTATATTTTAATTTTGTTAGTCTAAAACAACTTACTTCTAAACTGAGTAGAAAAAAGTTGGTACAAAACCTCTTACCAAAATGAGGTAACAATAATGTTTTTTGGTTAAAAGGATAAAGTAGTAATAACTTCTAGTTTATGAGGTTACGTGTTGGGTTATTTTAGAAATATTATTATTAAAATTAAATATAATAAAATAATAATTATAAATAAAAATATAAAAATATTATTATCTAAAAAAAGTAATAATAATTAACCGAAAAATATTATGTAAAAAGGGCATCGCTTGTATAAACACAAAATTTTTTTATGAGAAAAAAATAAAAAGAAATATAAAAATTATATAATTAATATATATAATTTATCTGTATCTCTGTGATTACTCTAATTAACTGGCTGTTAAAGTTGACATTGGCAAAGTCTTACTTTGGCAGCGGGAGTCCCTACACGAAACTTTTTACTCCCTCAAAGCAAAATACTAATACGACCATAAGGAAAAAAAACAGTTTTTGTAAAATGTAATAAACATGGAAAAAAATAAAATGCTAATGAAGATCTTTAATAGTTAGATTGCGATTTGAATTTTTTTGTTATTATTTTTATTTAATTCTGATAATTTTTTATTTATTTTTTAATTTATATTAAAATATATTTTATAAATATTATTTTTTATTAACTTTTTATTTTTTATTTTTATATATTTTTTTTGTTACTTTTCTCTTATTTTTAGATCTCCTAAACTTGAAACGAAAAGCGAAAGGGACGTGTAGTTCTAAAGCTCAACTCGTCCGTGAGGACCGCAGCTACGTATGGCATGCATTATCTATCCATGCCCGTCCAAACAGAAAGCAACCAAAAAAAAAAGAAAAAGAAAGTCAATCGGGAGGTGGGGATGGCTAACCAAAAAGGGGCCATTTAAGATTTTCTAGATGGCTCCAGAGCAAAAAATATGAAAATTAAAAAAAAGAAGAGTTCAAACTTCAGACTTCAGATCAAAGCAAACGCGTAAGCAATGAAGCGGTGAAATCTAGCAGAAAGCAAGAAAACCAGGTTCATTGAACCCGGACACACCTGATTTTAGCTTATATATATGCTGTCTCCCCTAAGCCAAGCCAAGCCGGCACTTTTCTCCTACCTTCAACAAACTTCCCCACTTTGTACTAGTACATCCACAAAGCTAGCCTCGCTCTCATACAACAATACCTTTCTAGTGAGAGAAAGAGCTCTAAACTCACGAATTACGGTGTGATTTTCATAATTTCTTTATAATATTTTATATTCTTTTGTATTTGTGGCACCGATGATGGCGGTGATCGGAACCGGAAGCCAGAGTAGTAATAAGAAAGCAGCAGAGGCTCAAGAAACGACGGTGTTGCAGTTGAAGAAAAGGAACGAGGAGTTGGAGAAGGAGCTGAGGCAGAGCAAGGAGAGGGAGGAACAAATGAAACGCGAGCTTCAGAGTACGTGGGAGAGGCTCCGTGTGGCTGAAGAGGGGGAGGAGAGGCTCTGCTCTCAGCTCGGCGAATTGGAGGCTGAGGCCGTTCATGAGGCGCGTGCTTATCACGCTCGCATCGTTGCTCTCGCGGATCAGCTTTCCCAGGCCCACAATCTACTCAAAGCTTCCTCCACACCCGTTCCTTCATCCTCATAGTGAATCCTCAATCATGGACATGCCCATGTTTTTTCTTTTTCCTTTTTTAGGTTTATTTTGGTGCATATAAACTTTGTTTTGTGCAGCAGAAATTTTAGGTGTGTGTCTGTGTATGTTAGATATATGATCCTTATCTGGTGTCTCGATTGGCATTGATCAATTCTCTATTTCTTTCTGTCCCGTGAAAGAAATTGAAGAGAAAATTCAGTGTTCTGTAAAATTTCTACCCGCTGTGGATTATAGGCCTCTGGAATCTTAATTGAATAAGTGTTTGATATTGAGCCACAAAAGTCGTTGAGTTCTCATTTTTTTTTTGGTAGAGATTGAGTTCTCATTTGCTGCTAGAAAGTTTCTTAGTTGCCAAACGCAACGTAATATTCATCCTTGACTTCAAGAAGATAACTCAAAATTTCAAATTTCAAAGTCATGATTGAGATAAATTAACCGAAGGTAAAATCAGCTGCCTTAGCTAAAGAAAAGAAATTTTCAGTTGATTTTTTCTGCTAGACAGATTTCTTGCTTATCAAAGGCAAGATTAATCTCTGACACTAACAAGGTTATGTCCAGATCTCAATTTTCAAAGTCAAGATTCAGATAGACCAAGCATCACGAAACTCTGCTCCCTTGCCCAAAAAGGGGCAAAATTTCCCCCATCTAGAAAAAATTGTAAAGCGAATAGAAGGAGAAGTTCTGCACGACAAGAAAAAGGGTTTGGAATCCGAGTGTTTTCATGTTTCCTATCGATTTCAGCGTGCATGCCTTCGTTTTCATACTTTCCGTGATTCTATCTTGCATTCCATACATGCTAATATGCTGTAGAAGACGTAAAGCGTCGACAATCTTGGAATACATACTTCCCAAAGACAATCTTGGAATACAACGAATAAAAAGTTGACACGTAGCAGAGTAATTTTTGCACGCAAAGCTTAAGTGCACGTAGATAACAACCCAACTACAGTTTCAAACCAAAGCAATGGGAATTACCGGGCTTGGCGGTTTCACCCGAAGAGTCAAAGAATTTAGGACGTCTCCACGGCTGATTGGCTGCACATAAAGTGAAATTGAGAGCTATGATTGCCATATGCTAGCTACTGGATAGCTAGTGCACCGTGCAGAGTTGAAAAGTGGTTCAAAGCTAAAGGAAGAAAAGCTTGGTATATAACGGTAATCAATCATGTTTGAGGGAGGGCCCGCAATCAGCACCGATGGCAGTTTTCTTCTTTTCAAACTTCGCATCTAAACCTTATCGTTTCTGTTGGTGCATTCTTAGTAGATTCACGCTCGCACATGTGGGGGGCACATAAACGTCAATGGTAACTATTACAAGCTAGTGGTGACCGCCGGACTTGAAAACATAACGAGGCCCATGTTCCAATGCCGTCCTAGCATGTGGCAATAACGCCAGGGTGGGTCAGCAGTCATGACCGCAATACACTAGCATTGATCGAACAAAGCCTTCGCTGATTGGAGTTGCAAGTTGCATGGGAATCAATGAAGGGGAGTGAGTGAGAGAGGGAGGGCTTTCCATTCAGATAAATGGATTGCGCGAGGACCACGCGCGATCACGAAAATGCCAGTGAAAAAAGTTAAATCAAAAGTACAAACTTGCCAGGCTGCCACTGTCTTATCCATCGATAAGTTCAATTTTGCAAATTAAGATTATCTCCATCAGCAGGGATGGGTAACAAAAAAAACCCTAAACTGATCCCAACCAATTCGTGTTGCATTCACATTTCTATCACTCGGTGATGAATTATAATTTTTTTTTGTTAAATTTGACCAAACCAACCGCACAATAATATAATTTATTAATCCAAATCAGATATGTGTATATAATCGATTGAATTTAGGTTAAAATATTTTAAATTTAAATTTACCTAATCAAATAACTTTATACCCGAACATACCCGTGCACATCTTTACTATTTCATCTATCATATTAAGTATTTCTTTACCTAACAAAAATTTATATTAAGTATTTTGTGAAGAATTAAGAAATTCAGAATTCTAGTGGGCTATCCTTTGGCACGCAAGCATAAAACGTAATCGTTAGATTGGCTTATGAATTGTGATTCTACATGTAGATCTAGACGGGATTCATGTAGTGCAAAATATGATGTAAGCGTATTGTTAAAATAAATTACACATATCCTTAAATATATTATCTTAAATTTAATTTAAATTGTATATATAAAAAAATTTATTAAAAAATAAAAATGTTAATAATTTTTATATTTTAAAAAATTAATTTCTAATTTTTAATTAAAGAATATCGTGACTTAAAAAAGATAAATTACACATAATTTTTGTCATGTAAACATTTTTCTTTCTAAATTCTAAGATCAACCAATGTAATTTTTTAAAAAAACGGTGATATACTCACATGATTGAAGTCACATTTCGTTTACAATTAAACACAAATTACAGTAAATTATTAGTGTAATTATGTTTAATTGTAAATAAAATATAATTTTAAACGACGTAGATTTATGTCCAATTTATGACAGACATGTCATGTTTGAAGCACGTGACACTGTCTCTTCCATTCTCCGTCATAAATGCCACCTCCTTTTGCACGAGTTTTAATGCCTCTTTCTTTCTCTGAATCCGATGACTGCCATATTTGAATAAGCTTTTGGCTACTTTCTCAACAATTTTCAGTTATTTGATTAAGAAATTATGTTATTATTGAGCTGCAGTCTACAATACTTGATTCAATATTGGCGTTGACAAATGGGATTGGTAAGGCTGTCAAAATTCCAATGGCATAGAAATAGTTGCTTGGCTGTGAGGATTGGTGCGATAAAAACTGGGTAGACGGGCAATAGAGATAGCGTAGAGGGAGGGAGGACAGTGTGACAAGCATGACACCTCCGTTACCATTTTGATAAAATTCTTTACAAAAAGGCTAATTTACACAACTGCGATAGTTTAAAGGGCACATTGTTCCACCAAAAAAAAAAAAAAAACAGAGCATATTCTTATGTTTTATATTACAAAAGTATTATTCACATTAGACATAAAAGTCAGACAATGTTCTATACAATTTAACCTTTTCATTAAACATGATTCTTGGCGAAGCAAGTCTTGACGTGGTTGTGGAGTTTTGATATCTACACTTCATGCGAGAACAGGTGATACATAATAGTTTCAAATTTTAAATCACATAAATTAAATTATGAAATTAAATAAATTTAATAATATAAATTTTTATATAAAATTTTTATAAAATTTAATTTATAAAATTAGGTATATTTTATAATATAAATTTTTAAATAAAATTTAATTTATGAAAATAGATAAATTTAAGTCCAGACTTTCGCCTAAAAGGTCATGCCAGACTAATAAGTACAAGCTCAAGAAAAGTTGCTATGCATCGTCTTCAATTTTGGTAGGCGTTTTTCTTACATTTTAACATTAAAAAGCTATCACAACAGTTCTTACACCAGGAGACTAAGAGACATTGCAATTTAGAAGATGTGGCTTTCAAATGCACACATCGGATAATGGCTATGACATGTCAAATGTGGGGATCACAGTAACTAAAATTACTAGTTGACCAGATTACCTAACAAGTACCCATCAATAACAAAGGAATATAGAGTACAATAAACAAAAATGACAACTTATTTGAAAAACAAACATTCTACTACCTCTTTCAAATTGTTTTTAACCCGTAAAACTTTGGTGGTAACGAACTCTATTCAAATAAGTTAACTCCTGCGTCCTCGCTTCTCTTTCAAATCTGGGTCCCTGAAGCCAGACGTCAGAATGTAAGAGAAATGCAGAAGCAGGGTACTATATAACTACAGATGGAGCAGAACTTATACCTATGGATGTGATCAAGAATCAAAAGCCTAGGTCCTGGTGGGATTTTCACATCTCTTAGAGCACTGAACACATCATTGAAATACAAAGGTTTCACACCACAAACAAAAAATATGAACGAGATGATAATATAAAATAGAACCTGCGAGACAATAATCCTACTGCCTACCTGTCAGTGAGTAAAGGCAAGGTGTTGTCCGTCAATAAGCCTCTCTTGAAATTCTTCTCATAATTCTGAAGGCCAAGGTTGTGCAACATGTGTCTTGTTTTAGCATAATGAATATCTTCAGCAGGTGGTTGAGAAAATTTTTGTCCTAACTGCATAATTAATGAATACAAGATCTTAGCATGTCAAGAGTTCAGGGAACACCAAATTATAAACCTGAATCATACATAACATCCTGGGACCTAGAGAAGCACACCTCCCATGGACTAAGATCAATAGGTTATGTCAGAATTTTTAACTTGGACTACATTAGAACCCTAAGAAGAAAACCCACATATGATACTCATTTCTAAATGATAGCACTAGAAAAATCCAGAACTACTTAACAGTGTTATGTTACCAGCAGGGAATTCGCATCAAACATAGTACCCACTTATCACATAGATAGTCTAGTACAATGTTAACTACTTAAAAAAAAGTGTAAAGATGATTTTTTTTTTTTTTTTTAATTTTTCATGCCCACCTGGAAAAGTCCGCCTTGAACAAGTGCAAAGAAAAACCCAGAACTGACTGCATTTGCCACTTGATTGGGTCCACCCATGCCACTTACCAATGAAAACATAGCACCAGAACCAAAAGCTGCCACCATGCTGTAATAGGTGTATAAACAGATGATCAACATCATAACCGCTCAAAGAAAGTAAATTCTTTGTAACAAGGAGTCAAAAGAATAGAACACACAAATGGATTTAAAGCTGTTGCTGGGAAAAAAATATATGAAGTCAGATTTGACCCATAAAGCATTTTAGGGTCCCAATTATGTACTTTGATCCTCAGGTCTGATTGGCAATATTCTTACAGCACAAGACTCAAGAACACCTTAAAGGACATGATACATATTTATCCCTCATCATTTTGAACACGGTTTAAAAATTTCTTCACAACCCACAGCCAAGGATACTTCATCTTGGATAGATGAAAAAAATTTTATGACACAACAAATATAGATAAGCTGGTGCCATAATAAAATCCTAGAATGTGGATTTGCTAACAAATATACACAATTATTAACGAATGCTGGGTGTATCATTAAAGTTTACTTAAAGCCTTTATGTGATGTCTTCCCTTCCATATGGTTCTCTGTCTCTACCTAACACATACAAAGTTACTCCCAATTTGAGTAGCATGGCAAGTTGACGACTTATAAGTCAATTAGAGCCAAAAATTTTAAACATTTTAAGTCCTGTTCAGCATCTGAATCACAGGCATAAGTTTTCTATTTAATAAACTGATAGCTCTTATCTGATTCACCCTCAATAGTTTTACTTTTACCTCGAGAGAATGGAGAAACAAATTAGACATTTTGACAGTGTGAATATAATTGAAAAATAAGCAAACTTGTAAACGGTCTAAAAAAAAAAAAGAGCTTGTATAATACCCTCCTCCAGATTTATTATCACCAACACTTTTCAATCAGTTCAAAACAACTTCAGGCAAACACTCAAATGCACCAGACTGGATTAAACCAAATTTGAACCATAAGAAATCAACAATGATATGATTTTAAAGTTGATTCATAGTTGTTAATAATGAATAGCGCACTTATAGTATTTGGAGTTATTGAGACATAGTGCATTACACATTGCTATTTGAATAATAGCGCAATTACAAATTACAATACATATGTAAATATATATTTTTATATATGTGATATAACCCTAAATAACAATATATAAAAAACAATCTTAAAAAAATATGACAAAAATTAAGCAACTTCATTTGCAATCAAGATTCAATGCTCCAAGTAACAAACACTAAGCAATTTAATACCAGAAAGTATAAATTCATCAAAGGTCTAAGGCTAAAGCCTCTAAGCATTACAAAAAACACTAAGCATAGAAAGTTTAAAATTCATTTTCAGCATCAAAAGCAACATTCTCATCACAATATGGAGCATTATCATGATCATTTCCTTGAAAGTCGCTTTCTTAGATTCAGTCTGAGGTAGAAAGGGGTGGGGGAAGGTATGGAGCAAAGAAATTGGGCCATATAGGTCAAGCCCTTATGTTATGATTTTTCTTATTGTTGAGTACGTGTAGTGCATTATAGCGCATACTATTCTACACTATAGCATAGACATAGCACACGCTATGTAAACTGCGCTACGTTATGGCCCATTGCGCATGGTGTTATTGATAACACTGAGTTGACCTACAATAGATTCAAAACTCAGAACCTGCCTTGGCAACATAGGTCATAGTTGTCAATATCATGTGATACAGGAATTGCATGATATGTACCTGAAAATCACCATTTTGATACTATCGGGAGGTGTATTAGACATCTTTCAATTATTGTCCCACACACATCAATATCAAAGGCGTATCTTAGGTATCACTGTACCAGAGAGAATCACTGATATCTCAAGAAGGCGGCTCAGTTTTGGAGGCCACTTTCCTCTATCTTAACCAGCTCGATGAAGGATCATCTTCACCACATCAGTCTTCAAGAAAGCCACCGCCGAGATCCATTATCCTGACTGCACCTCCGCACTGAAATTTCTTTCGAAGAAACCCCTTCATCCTCTCCACCGCAACCCATACCCATTCTGAAACCCATTTCAGAACTTGCTACAAGTAACTTTGAAGGTAAAATGCTGCACCGGAAATGGGTGTCCCAATCTTTTACTCTCCTTATTTCCTTTTGATCGTGGACCAAATTGATTATGAGGGTGATCAAAGTTAGATAAGGTAAAATACTCACCTAAAATACCCCATGCCATATGACCCTTTTACCGCTGGTGAGGAAATGTTGGACATGTCAGTGAGATAATGTGATGAGGGAAGAGGAGTTGAAGAAGAACATCGAAAGCTTTTAAATTTTTTTATAGGACTTAATTTTTAAACATTTTCTGGTCTTATTTTATAATATTTACTTGACTTTTTATTATGATTTATCTAGTATATGTTTTTGACTTGTGATAATTGAGGTGATTATTGATAATGAAATAGTTATGTAGTGATATTTAACTTATTTATAATTCATAAATATATATCTTATAATAATATATGTATATTTTTTTTTACATATTTTCTATTTATTAAAATATCTTTTGATACACGATTTGATTGAATATATAAAAATTTAAAAATCAAATCATGTTACGATACACAATTTGATAACTATGGCTGTAATAGTATTATTACCAAACACACAGAATAAAGGCTTGTGCCTGTCAACGAATTTGATATGATATTTATTCTAATTCAAGTCTGTTTATCCTTCTTTCCATAAACTTTTATTGGTGAAGTCAAATTTGTCTCCACCAACTTCCACAATTGTATATATTTATTTTCGAGAATTGAGAGAATATATAGAAATATAGATATTATCAATAACAAGTGATCTAGTAGGGAAATCACCGTTAAAGTGGGAGACTAGTAATATCTATCATTGCATAAAAACCCAACATCAAGATGACTATGGGTTTAAATATAAACCTTCCAAGTTATATCCTTCATCGCACTGTAAGAAAGATAGGAGAGTGTCAGATCATACCTACAGCTCAAGTGATAGACTAAACCCAAGAAAGTTTTTCTCTTTTAGAAGGAGGATACCTAACAAAAAAATTGTTGCCAATTCTCCCTGTCATGCAATAAATTTAAGCATTCATACTTCATAATGCTTAGGCTATCTATAATATCATCTTGTATTGGGAAGAACAAATTGATATCATGCACATAGCATCACCTAAAAGAAATAATTAGACAAGGATAAGCTACTCATGAACATGTGCTTCTTGGGCATATAGTAAAGTTGCCACCCCTAATAATTATAGGGTCTATGTCAGTTCCATACTTCCATTCATAATGAACAAGATTTAATGGTAAGGTGGTCCAAATTGACCCCTTATTATAGTTCATTTACTGCAGCACTTCAGCAGTGTTTGCATGTGTAACACGTCATGAATAGCACATATCATCCATGGCTATAGGGCTAGGGATCACTCAGAGAAAATATGACATAAGAATAAATGTAGCAACTAGAGTTTTGAACAGGGAAAAAATTTTGTCAAGCTTCATCCAGGACATCATGGACAACAGGACAGATCATGTCAATTTCACTTAATAAAAACTGTGGTTCTAGTTAATTATGGGAGGAAAACTTGAGGAGGAAAAACAAGAGATGTTAAAAACCTCACCTGGACTGGACATCTTCTTTTCCCCTCAATCTTTTCAAGACACAGGCAATACCAGCATTCACTCCTGTCATAACAGCAAAGTTGCGAGCTTGCACCAAAGGACCCCCCGAAAGAGCCTATGATAAGATAAGATATTTACGGCCATTCATCAAAGAATTGAATTCTATTTCCCAAATAATCACATAAGGAGTAAATTATGAAACTAGTTATATGTAAAATTCTATTTCCCAAATAATTACATAAATAACAAATTATGACGGAGTTATACCACACTCATGAACAAAATAAAGTAAGCGCCATTTTTTGTCAGGAAATATACTCCGTCTAAATTACAGCCATCGAATAACTCGTGAAATGTTAGGCAACCAAAAAATATCAGAGTACTATATAAGGCTCAGAAAAACTCAATTTAAGCTTTGGTAGGACTTCCAGGACCCTTAAGGCAAAATTAAAGTTCCATTAAATCCTTATCCATAAATGATAGTTACGGTAAAGAAGTCCCATTTGGATCTATTGGGTCGTGGATATTAAACAGGAATTAGAATTGGATTAAATAGGATCCCTTTAACAAATACGACATGGGCGTCATTGAGACTCTGGGCATGGAAATAGACACGAAATTTCTAAGCAACTAAACTAGAATGACAGAAAGAATAGAAGAAATAAGAATAACTAAAGGAAAAAACCTGAGCTTGCTTAAGAGAGGCCATGGCTTGGGGGTTGAGAGAAGCCTGAGGCGGAGGATTAGGAAAAGGTGAGTTAACATCGCTCGTAAGAGTACCCATAAAGACACCAATAGCTGCCCCTTGGGCGGCGCTGGTGGCGGTCACGACTGCAGCCTCCACGGGCAAAGACTGCTTGGCGAGCCACACCCTGAACCCATTTTCCAACTCCTTGAAGCGTGCTTGGAGCTGCTCTATGGGGTTCTGAAGCTGCTGAGGGAACAACTTCGCCACCATCACTCCCTGCTTCCCTTGCTCCATTTTCCACGTGATCTGATAATCAGCCTCTCCAACCAGCCTAACTCTTCTCTTCAACTGCAGAAGGGTTGGGTGCTTCCTGCCGAGTGCGGGGTGGATAATATTTTTAATTCTCTTTTTTGTTAAAATTGAAAAATAACCTAGCCGGGTCAGCCTTTCAAGTAGAGGCGGGTTTTTCAATGGAAGTGGTGGGTAACTGGGTACTGTCTCGGGTCTCGACTGCCACCTGCTTATTCCACACCGTGCGATATTGTAGATCAGTGGCGTTATTTTTATATCCGTAAAATTATTACAATTTTTTATATAAAATAAAATAAGTATATAAAATGATATATTTTATCTTTAAATAATTTCATATCTACGTTTTGTATATATTTATAAAAATGATTTGGTTGAGTTGATTAAAATTTTTTTTATTAAAATATGAGTGTAACATACATCTAATTATGTACACCTAATATCACTCTTATTTTTTTATATTCAAACCAAATTATTATTATCTAAGAAGCATTACCACAAACATAACTTTAAAGATGTAAAACTATTATTTTTCTTAGCAGATTCTTTGGTTGATAATGACATAATAACATGATAAAGTCATGCAAGTGAATTATGTAGTTATGATAATTATATTAAAAAATATATAATAATTATAAAAAATTATGTAATAATTTAAAAAATATAATTGTAATATATAAAAAATTACATAAAAATTACCTTACAAAATATATAATAAAATCTGTGTTATTTTTAAATATAAAATTTAAACTGTATTAAAAATATAAAATTATTTTATTTAATACTCACAAATTTTATAATTTTAATTATTAAATTTTATAATTTGATACATAAAATTTAATAACATGAATTTTATATTATGATGATAAAATTATAAAAATAATGAAAGTTTAAATTTATAAAATTTAATAAATTAATATATTATATTACTGAATTATATAAAAATATAAGAAATACAAAACGAGAAAAGCGCTTTTCATAAAAAGTTGGAAAAATTTTATACTCAGGTAAAATGAAACACAATATTTATACAAAATTCTATATCCACCATTAGATGGATGGTCCTACGCTATATGAATTTCGATATTTAAATTTTAACAAGCATGAAGGTTTAAACTTTAGCTACCTTTTTTCACCCAAAAAAAAAAAAACTTTAGCTAGCTTTCGGTTTCAATATTTAAAATTTAATAATGTTAATATTGATCTCTTCAAATAATTTTATAAACTACAGCTTACTCCAAATTAAACAAAATACTGTGAAACATAAAAGAATTAAATGCTGAGATATAAATTGCAATGAAATAAATTTTTGAGTAATTTTAATGCTATAACAATTTAATTACCAAAAAAATTATACCTACACATTCATATAAATTAATCTATTGGCTAGTTTATTATATCAATCATACATTAAATTACGTGTGTTTGCCTTTTTTTTTTTTTTTTAAGTAGTTGTGATACTAACTTTTTTATCATATCAATGATACTGCTAACTTTTTTTGTAAGAATATAATTTTCCTTGAGTTCTTGTATAATGTAGCTGCAAATTTAATCTCCAATACCTTAATTATTGCAAAATATATTAAATTAATTTGACATAATTGCTTAATAAGAGATGCAATCATCACTTTTCTTAAATTATTATTATTTATAGAAAAAAATATATATACACTTCTTTAATTTTAAATTATTTATAAATATATTTTTTTAATTATAAAAATTAATAAATACATATATTTAACTATCAAAATAATTTAAATGCATCTCTTTCATTTGTGTTACATTAAATATTAATAATCATATGATTCGCACGTATTTTTACTAATATAAATAATATTTTTGTTATTTGTTTAGATTAAATAAAATAAAACACAAAAGTTATAAGGTTATTGTAATTTGATGACTTGATTTTTAAATTGAAATTTTAATTCTTCGTGTTCCTTCCTTTAAGATAGGTGTTCATGCTTTGGTCATATGATGATTTTGCATGAGTTATTAATCTAGGATATACAATCCCATATTGTTGCTGTCTTAGAATATTTAGGGATAAAAGACTATAAGCAATATAATTGAAGAAGAAAGAGTTCATTTACACATTGTCTCCTACTCAAATGTGAACGAGGATGAAATAAAAAATGTTACATGTACTAAGATGAGTGGTTGAGAATGAAAAATGAGTAAAAAGTTTTATATTTGAAATTCAATACTTGAGTTACAAGAAAAAAATTAACACTTTTGTAATTGATCACTGAAAAAAATAATGTATTTTCATTTTATAAAATGTAATACACTATTTTAATTTGTAGTTTTTTTTAAATATATTTTTTAACTTTAAATTATTTATAAGTATATATATTTAATTTATAAAGTGTTAATTTTTTAAATAAAAAAATTATATGTATTAATAATTATTTATAAGTCATATAATTATTAATATTTAACGTTAAACAAGTAAAAGAATGTATTTATATTCTTGCTTTTATCACAAGCACCAATTTCCGACTGATATATGTATGTGTGTGTGTGTTGAGAATTGATCATCTACTATGTTTGTTAGATTATAGTTACAACCTTATATGGATAAATTAGTACGTTGGTAACTGTACCATTGCAAGCAATAATAATGCAACACTCAGACCATGCTTTCGCTTTTTGCATCTTCACCTGCATGCTAATCAAGGAAATTCATACTGTTGAGAGATCCCAACTTATGCACCATTGACACTCTCCTCAGATTCTTGGTCTTCACATGATTGGAACGCTTTAAGTTGAGGATAGATCTGATCACGAACAATCATCTCCAGAGTTATCAGCACATCTAGATATCGACAAGAATGAGAGCACAGGTCATAGAAAAAGTTGAGTCTTCACCCAGGAAGACATTAATTAGAAGCAGCAACTCTTAAAAAAGATCAAACACAAGAAAGAACATTGACTACCAAAAGAAAAAAGAAGGTATAATTGTGATTTGAGTACTGTTTCGTGTCAAGATGGCCATTTAGAATATGTGTAGGTTACTGATCCTTAATAAGACAGGAAAAGAGTAAACTCAAATAGCAAGTGCATGTATGATACCAATAGTAACACCATGGTAAAACCATTTTGCTATTTGATTTTTTGTTGAGCATTTATGTTCTTTCTGATTTTGATTCAGGAGACAGGAAAAAAGAAGACTGTCAATGAATCAGACATTGGCAAGCATATAAAGCATAAATTAAGAATCTTGTCTTCACCTCTTTTAATTCGAGTTAGTTGTTGTTCATAGCACAAGATAAAAAGAAAGAACATTTGTCCATGCTTCTTTTAGTATCTTCTGTACCATCAATGGTGACTTACTCCTTGATCATCAAGGGCATATACACAGGATTTTGATCCAAGTGTCATAATTTTTCACTTAATGCCATTTTTTAAAAAATTTTTGTGATAATTCTTACAGTGATTAACTTTGCCTCTATTTTACATAGTCAATCCCAAGCTTATTAGCTAATTGACAGTCAATGTAAAACTTAGTCCAATCCATCTGACATGGATCAATCAGGTAATTCTTACAGTGACACAGATTTCAATATTACCATACAAGTTAAGAAAGTTAACTGGCGAAGAAATCAAATTATTAACTTCTATAACGCAGAAAGATCAAATATTCATCCTGCTCTCATTG
Source organism: Dicorynia guianensis (assembly GCA_037013595.1). Classification (NCBI taxonomy): domain Eukaryota; kingdom Viridiplantae; phylum Streptophyta; class Magnoliopsida; order Fabales; family Fabaceae; genus Dicorynia; species Dicorynia guianensis. The sequence continues at coordinate 11,311,996 of JASUAB010000002.1, read as the reverse complement.
CTAATTACTTATGATATCAAATATTTTGCAAAGGAATCTATTCATTCATTTTGGATACTATCATCAGCTTTCTGTGACACAGGGTGATAAAACTCTTAGATAGCTGCCGTTAGAGTTTCAAGCAATTCATTCTCAATATGTTCCCCAGTTCGAGGCCATTTTCCCAAATTCTGATTGTAGTCTCCTTTTCTGTAGATGTTATTTGTTGTTGTTGTTGTTGGCTTTTTTTTTTTTTTTTTTTTAATTTTTTTAAAAATTTAAGTTGACCTGCTTAAGTTGGCTCTTATTCCTCTTTAAGAGAAGCTTTGTTCATTGTATTTTCACAGAACATGTTGTCAAAGATAGAACATGTCAGACTGACTTTGAGGATTGTTATATTCCTGGTTACATTACGAATGACATTGTTAAAAAATGTGTTCTGATATTTACATAGAACATGTCAGAATGATTTTGAGGATTCTTATATTCCTGGTTACATCACAAATGACATTGTTTTCTTTTAAAAAAATGTCTTCTGGTATTTACAAGCTTTCTTGAGAGAATAATGGATCAACAGAAATAATGTCTGGGTGATACATGGCTGATAGCCGTTAGCTCTTCATTACCTACCTCGCGATTGAAGCATTGGAATATTTTCTGAAGCACTTATTTATTTCAGGGAAGATTCAGCAAGTGATTTATCTTTGCCACTCATAATTTCCATCAGCTGCTTGTCTATACCTTTTTTCTCGCCTCCCTCCTTTCAAGGCACTTGTGAGATTCTCTTCTGAGTTCTGGTTCATATCAGAGGCCATGTTGCTACAAAAGCTGAGAAAGTAAGACTGACAAAGAAGAGAAAGATTAGCATTGTAAAGGGCACAGGTATATCTGACGAGGAAGTGACCTGCTGAACCTTCCCATAGGGCCATCTTAGTGGTGGAGGTGGAGGGGGACCTGCACCATATGGTTTTTTAATCCTGTGCCGTAACGCAGACATGTTAGCTTTTGGGTTGAGAGTTTTTGCTAGCATGTGGCCATGTACAGAAAGAGGATGAAAAACTAAATAAAATTGGAGGACGAAATATATACCCATTGCTGTTGGGACAGAAAACGATGTCATATTCATAAGCTTTGCAAGTGAAAGTGCTGGTGCCATCATCAAAAGCGTAGCTGTAAGCTCTTGGACAAGCCCTCTTGAAAATTGTTGAATAATAAGACGGCCTGCATGTTGTTGGGTTGGCAAATTGTCCACTGCAGCAGTACTGATCCGATCCAAATGCCTCACAAGCACTCCTACACGCAACTACACCACCTTGATATCCAACTCCACCCACTACTTGAAGTTCCTTGGGGCAACCTGTACCATTGCATGTCTGAATATATAAGGTACTCGTTCATTCTGCCATGTCTTCAAGAACCAAATTAACTATGGTATAGTATGATTTCTAGCTTGAACTATAGATTAAAATCTTACCTCTGTTGAGATCTGATACACAACCTGTGGCATTACACGCACCGCCATTCACACTTCGTGGTACAGCAAGCAGTGGCAGATTGTAGCCATCTACCATACTAACATCATAGTAGTCTTGCTCATTGCCTGCACCAAGGGTTATTTCAAACAATGACGTAGGGGGAGTAGCACCGTTTCCATCACAGTCCAGCCTTCCCCCACAGTCACCTGTTAGGCACTTGCCAATTCCTGTAGCATCAAAAGTGCAACCAGTCCTTGCCCATATCCGGCCTGACCACCCTGGAACGCTTGTAAGCTTGACACTTTGGCCGGAGTCCAACCGGAATCCAGTTGCTGAAAGTTGAGGTGAGCCTGAACCAGAGAGTGTGCCAGGCCATATGGTTTGCGGGCAGTTGTTGGTAATAATAAATGTACAAGAGCAAGAACAAGAAAATAATGCAGAAAGAATAAGAAGGAAACTCAGGAATTTGCAGGATGATATTGTTGGCATTGTCTAGGGTTCTAGCTGATATCGTAGGTTGCGTTTAAGGAATTAATTAGTGGGCCAATGTCCCCCGTGTTTGTAGGATTGTAAGGATTGTGAAGGAGGGAATTTTGTGCTATTTGCTGTGCATTAAATACCAAACCGTTACGTTGCTTTGATGAATTTCTCAGGCGCAAGACGGCTATTTTAGGTTTAGCATTCCTTTTTATGTGGAAGGCCTCACAAAGAAGTAATTCTTTGCTTTTGCAGTTGTATGGTAAATTGTACGAATTAGGAAATCTATGTGACCTCTCTGAACGGAGAATCATGGGTTCCGTTCAAAGAATCGTACCAGGAAATAGGATTCGTCCAGCAATTAGGAGTATGTTGCATAGGATTATCCTAAAAAGAAGTGACCTAGGATTCCTCATAATGGAAAAGCATAGGCTGCGTAAATTTCGGCTATAGTAATCCTTCTGTATAGAGAAACTACAGTATCTTGTTCGGGTGACTTGCCACTTGACCATTCTTTTTTTCGTTAAAACTTGCCCCTTGACACCATTAGAACGTTGGCATATACCAACAATTGACCATTAGAGGCAAAGGCAGAACTTATGACTCAGTAAGTTGCCCTCCGCCTCACATCCCCTTTCCTTAATATACCTTAAGTCAACAAATAGAAAATCCTTTCTACAAGTAACTCATTGGGAAAACAAGACTTCGCCTTACTTACAAAAGAAGCAACCCATCCGTCACTATCAAGTAATGTAGTATTTGAGAAATTATTTAATATTCCTAAATATTACATGGCATAATATAATTTACCCATTTAAAAATAAATCATCATCAATATTGTTACATCCATGTAATCTTACAAATGACAATCATAGTTAACAAAAATTATACAAATACTTATTTACTAGTAGTGATATTCCATATCACTTATGTAATATAACAAAACTACTATATAATATATATATATATATATATATATTTACTATATTAATATTGAGTGTGGGGTTGGAACACATAGACTAAATATTGCAATAAATATTTTAATGAATAGATTTACAAAAATATTTCATATGAAATGAGTTACAAACCCCATTAAAAGTGTTAGGATACGCAGATCGACATATGTTATGCACATGGCTTGTAATGGACTTAATTCTTAGATTAATACCATTCCAAACAAATTCCATACAATAATTCATATATAAATGAAATGAACTCGACTATACCAGAGTTTCCAAACACACTAGTGAAACAGATACAACCACACTTAAAATAATACAACACCCATGAAAAGCAGTCAAAGCAACTGACTGATTAATATTAAATAGAAAGTAATAAAATATATATAATGAATTTCATTGATGACTCTCAAATGTAAATGATATGTGAAGGCCTGGTTACAAACCCTTGGAATCACAAATAACAAATTGATAACAAACTTATATCGGCCGAAAACATCAAAATCTGGCAGAAAACATTTCATGGCAATTTGAGGAATAACTCACTTTCAATTTTCAAACACAGGTTAAACTCTTTCCGATTCCCCAACAACCGATAATAAGTATTATGTCAAAGTTCTCTTTCTTAGCAAAATGCCATTATCAATGAACAATATATGATATCTTGAAAGAAAAACTCAATCAGATCTAGCAATCCAAACTAAATTAGGATTCGGTATGCCTACTTTTTCAGCTTATCACATCCTAACTGGATCATCTTCTGAATCTTGTATACAGCATCAAAACTTTTCTTTTCTCAACTCTTCCGACACACTGTCAGAACAACCTCCTCAGCCTTGTTTTACTTTTTACAGCCCAGTTAATGTCTCCAAATCCAAACTTCAGCAGAGGCAGGGGCAGTCTACACAAGTAGCAATGCCTGTGCCTACAACAAGAAAAAAAGAAGACAAGTATGAGCATTCCATTTTCATGCAGAAAAATGTCATATTAAAATAATTTATTCAGTATTGGAACAGAAATGCTTTTTGAAGGCTCCGTGGTAGCACATGCTTCAAAACCTGCACAAGTTACACTAACTTCAGACAACCAGACCTATTAACCAAGCCATGGGAAGAAAAGAAAATATACAAATGATTAAGGAAGTTGCAAATGTGAACCAGATAATGTCTTGAGCCTGTAACAAATCTAGGTCGAGTTAAGGGAGCAAAATCGATATCAGTTTTTACCATATAACATACCAACAACATTGTTCATATGAAGAACCTGGGGGCACCTGGGCTTACAGGAGCCAAGGTTATCAAATAACCATGATAAAGTGATCTAGGAGACAAGATGTATGATTATTGTTGTTCTAGTGAAATAAAGGGAAAGATAAGAGGTGAACAAGAGCAGCACTACCGCTAAGAGTACACGAGCACTATAATAGCTTGAAAAGATAGCCCCTGTATTACAAATTCACTAAATACTAGGTAGTCAGCCCAAAAATAGTTACAGTACAGTATATCGCTCATATACAGTACAGCACATAAATACCAAATCATAATTCAAGCATCATAAAGGCTGGAATGAATTCTGCAGCTAGCTATAGTCTGCTTCCTGCTAAAGTTAGCACGAAACAGAATTCATTTATGTTTGATAAACAAGGGAATCGAGCCTGCTCAGATCCCCATTCAACAGTCAAGCTACTTTAACCACTAGATTACATCAATACTAGAAATATAAGGAGTTCCTACAGCAGATGGACATATGATGTCCACCCATCAAGTTCTGTTATCGATAATTGTCTCATAGAAAAAGGGGAAAAGGTTCACAAGGACAAGAGAAATGATAAGTTTTTTTTCAGATATATAATATAAATCTAGCTCATATCCATGCCATCTCCAACTTGGCTGCAGATAGGACTAACAGCAGAGAAGGATCTCTCAAATGGAGAAGGATGAAATTGTGCATCTCGTCTACGCTTAAAACCACAGCCCTCAGTGGGTGAATTCTCTGCATCAAGCTTCCTTCGAACACCTCTCACTGCTTGTTCCTCCGCAGGTGTTAAGGGAAAAATTTGACCACTTGCTCGGCAAAGGGAGCTATGGTTATCATACAGAATCCTCTGGTTACAGTTTTTATCACAGATGTGAGTCAGCCCCGTTAGCTTGCAGCGATACATATTTCCACACACATGTTCATTTTCACATTTCCAGTCGCATTTGTGAACAGGATTTGGACCATCTCGGCCCAAAATACTTGACAGATAAATAACATTTGCAGGACCTGCAACCAAAGATTTGCCATATACCTCCATTTCTTGCGTGGAAACAGCAACTTCTAAGATTCAAATCTAAAACAATCCGACTTCAAGGCCTAGCCTGACACGTCTGCAGGTCCCACCACAACACAGAATATTCAGTCAAACTCAACAGAAATTAACCTGATTGGCTCTAAAGAGATAGAACTACTAATACTCTGCAATAACCAATCACACTTGTCTTAATTAATTTCACTAAATCTTTTCTCTTAAGGGTCTCAAAAATCAGTTATTCCCATTCACAAAACCGTTGAACAACTAGCCATTATCTCGTTGAATAATCTGTTCCCCTTGCATGGATTACATTTTATTCGTTAAATATAACAGCCTAATATAGCTCAGGAGCCATTGACCAAAGCCAAAATTGGATCATACAGAAAATGAGCTAATGGGCTCCAAATATGGCAAATACAGAACGTACTTCATACATTGTGAACGTAAATAAAAATATTTTACTACATTCGCTAGACAAATTGTACCGGTTTTATTTTACATTTCCGTCTTGGCGGGTAATTCCACAAATAACGTCTATTCTACGAGCCAAAATACACCAGATGCTATAGATCTACACTAAAGCCTAGTAGGATTTCCAATATAGCACATAACATGACAATCAACGCGAGCTCTGCCACTAATTACCGATAATTAAACACCTTCAAGCCTATTACTAACGTAAACCAGAAGTGTTGCACACCATCTTCAAGAACAAAAAGGGCCTTAAAAATCTCGTAAAACAATTGAAGAACATACGATGAAATTCTCATTAAACGGGACTCCGAGAACGAGTTCTTATTACGCTAAATCGTATGGTAACGCGCCGGGAAAGCAGGTGAATTTAGAATCAAAACAGAAATTTCAACAGCCATGGAAAAGAAGATGAAGGAAATTTTACTCACGCGCTCTTCGTCAACTAGTGGAGCCGCCGAGTCTTCGTCCTCCTCAATACCTACAAAAACGAGAACAGGAAACAACAAAACTACACAAAACTGAACCTTCTCTCCCTCTCCCTACGCTTAATCTAACAAAATTAAACTCAACAAGCAAGGCAGCGCAATGAGTCGGGTATTTATAGAAAATTTGCACGCTACTGGTGACTGTGGACCTGTGGGGTCGACGCCGCGGTCCACGTAAGACCGAAACGTAGAGCATGGGAAATGCAAAGGAAGTGAGGGTGAAATTTCACGCAACTTGTGGGCAACATGTAATTTCACTCACTTATTTTGGGTCAGGTGGCCATTCCACCTACAATTTTGGACCCCGTCAACTAATTTTTTGGTTTTCTTAATTTAATTATTTAATTTATTTTTATTTTCATTATTACTATAAAATATAACTATATTTTTTCACTTGTTTGTCACGTGTGACCAACGGCTCTCTCTGCTTTCTCTCTCTTTGACTACCTCTCCTTTCACACTTTTAACGATTCAATTTTCCAAACCAAACGGATTATAGGAGAGATGAACAAGGACGAGCCGCGTAGACTTTGTCGTCCTATAAACACTCGACGCGTGTAAGCAAACGCGACCTTCTCGGTAGACAGTACTATCACTGTTGACTTGATGAGGAAGTGCCACACAGGCGGACCCGGTCCAATTTGGTCTCGTGGACTGCTTAAGGTCTTCGGCGTCGTCGATCCATGGGCTGGGCTCATGACCCGAGCTCGACCCATCTCGTGAAATCGGACTGCGTCTCCTAGGGTTTCTGCTCTCCACCCGTCTCTCCGCCGCGGAAACTGCATTTTAATCTTCGAAAGGGTTTCAGGGTCGTTTAATCGCTGTTTTTCCGGACTCTTTTGTGAAGAATCATAAGTACAAGATCATTGTGAAGAATAACGCTTTCGATCCATTCCTTGCTACCGTTAAATATTTACTTCTAATCGGATTTTTTTTTTCATTGTTACCATGTTTTCTTGGGTATTATCGCTTCTTGTTCCCTCTCGATGAGTCAAATGGATTAAATATAAGCCTGTTTTGTGGCTAAAAGGCTGAAGCTGATATTTTGAGTGCTCATACATACCATACAGAAGGAGACAGAAGGCATCTGGGTGGTTGCAGGTTTGTCTAAATACTACACAATTTTTTTTTTTTAATTTTCTTCTGAAACTGGATTAAATTGGTAGTTCCTTTAACGTAGTTCCATTTCTTGGTTGTTCTCATCATTGGTGCGTGTTACTATCTAATATCCATGCTTGTTATTGGATAGCAGTAGTGGCCTTCTTACATTTTAGGACGACAAGGAAAAAGAAGTTTGGATTATAATGAATTAGGCTACTTATTGTCTTTTATTAGAATAGAAATTGAAGGATTATACATTCTTATTAATGACAATTTACTATAACATTTGGTATATACACAGATTTGATCTCTTTTGTTTGGTTTAAGCACACTAGAGTAACCTCGGATTCTGATTTTAAGTTATCAAATATGTCGCATAATAACAATGTTTGGCGAGATACGTAAAGCAATTGTATTTAGAACGAAGGTAAAAAGGGTACTTTTGTCAGAGCAAGGGACATGGAGTGCTTCTAGTGTGGTGACACCAGTCGCCTCTTATTTACATTGCATTTGCAAAACTTGAGCCTTTGTAATTTGAAATTGTTTACTTTAGGTGCCAACTGTTTTGGGGGACAACCTGAAAGTTCATGAGAAACAAGTTGGATATTCTAGAAGTTAATATTACTTGGTTATTGTGCCAAAAAAAATTGGTTGGTTATTGTGGTACTTTTAAATTTTTTCCCAGGTTAGACCTTTCTTTGCGTTTTTGGATTAAAAGTTTTGTCTTTCCCCTGCTCCCTTTTCTAGTATTCCAGAAGTTCTTTGTTTGCATTTTATACCCTTTGAGGTATCATACTCTGTAGTCTGTACTGCATTACTAGTCAAGAATTCAGCAATGCCTGTTTAGGATGTTACGAGAAGATTAATCATGAGTTACTGAGGTAAATGTTTTGGAGATGTGGCACTGACATGGTTGTCCTTTCTTAATGCATAGTTGGATGGCAGTTACTATAACTTTTCATCAATAAGATATTGAATTTCTTTTTCTATATGCATACAGCAACTTTGAGTCGCTTGATAAATAATGTTTTCAGTGACTGGACCTGATATAGTGATCATTGTACACTGGGCGAAGGATCATGGTGGGATTTAAAAATAGATACTTGGTAATGGAGGTTTTTTGGGATCCTAATAGAAACCATTTTGGGAATGATCCTGTTATAATTACCCAATTTAATGTTTCCAAAGAAATAAAAGACAGCGTCCTGGTAAATTATGGGGAGTGTGGTCTGGCTTCGTCACATGGATCATTGCAGGGTAAGTAACACGATGCTGGTAATTCTTCTTGTCTGATTTGCCTGATGTTTGTACATTTGCAGTTTAAGTGCAGTATGATTTATTATCTTCAATAATTTTTAAAGTTGTTGTTGTTGTGTAGTCAAATATGTCAATCCAATAACCAATGCATGTATTATTAGAGTCTCAAGAGAGGAGTATCAAAAAGTTTGGTCCACCATTACACTGGTCAGAAGTATTGGAAACTATCCAGTGATATTTAACATGTTGGATCTATCTGGTAAGTAAAAGAATTGCGAGATGGCAATTTATTTGCATTATACTATTATGAATTCTTTTGTCAAAAATGAAGGAAGCAGCTTACCTGCTGTAGCTCTTTCATTTACTTGCCTGCAGTGCATGAATAGATGTTAGAGTTAGACATGTATATCAGTCACAATCTTACAGTCATAAGGCAGTACTGGATGTTAATTTTTCTCTGGCTCCATCTCCTCATTTTGTTTCTTTCACTCCTTTCAGTGGAACCACTTCAATTTGAACTCAGATGCTTAAATTTTTTAAAGATTCAATTAACAGTCAAGTAATTTAATTTGCAACTATTAATTCACAGTCCCATAAGCAACATGAGTAAAACCATAGTCAATGACTTGAAGTTTGTCATCAATGATGGAGTCCAGAACTGGATATGATTGATCATTTTTCATCTGCAACCTCACTCTAGCTTTTGTTATGGGCAAAGAAGCTGAAAATCATGGCCCTTTGTTTTCTTTTATCAATCAAAATTTATAAATGCTATTGATTTTTGTTTTCTTTTATCAATCAAAATTTATAAATGCTATTGATTAAAACTAACAATGGAATCAGACCAAAACCACTGGATTTGAAATCCTAATGCTGAACCTTGAAACCATTGGATCTGCTTTAGACCCCTTATACCGCTTATTCCTTATAATTACTGTATGTATGTTGCTCTGAAATCATAAAATCCAAATGGTAAAAACAGAGCAAAAAAAATAATGGACAGAGATCTTGAGAAGGAGAAAATTGTATGTCCGTTAGTTTTTGACTCGTACATGCCTTTAGTAACCATTCAAATGCTGTGGATAACTGGGGGGAAAAAGAATGCTGGTGAGCCTGCTCCAAAAAATTTGGGAATAGAAGAAGAGAAGTACTTTGGAAATATGTTGAGGGAAAAGAAAACTGAAAAATTCCGTCATTCTGTATCTTGCTATGATGTCCTGTCATTATCAAGTTTGAAAAAAAAAATTGTGAAAACTTTATCTACTCTTTGTTATTATCAGATATTCGGAACAGAACAAAGTTATTTTGCCATGAAAGCCAAGCTTTTCATCCTGTCACTCGGATCTATCATCAAATTGCAGTACTTTCATATTTCATAAGTTGGCATGCATCACTTTTCATACTTCCCTGAAAGGAGGAATTTGGGAAATCACTTTTCATAAGTTGGCATGTATCACTTCTAATTTATAGAACAAAATGATTATTGTCACATGAATGAAACTTCATCTGCTTTCATTTTACTGTCTTGTAGAAGTTTTCATCGATTTGGATTTAATCTTGTCACTTGGTATATTGGCAACTTGCACCTTTTCTTTTGCTTATAATTTGGTTGTTATCATTGAGTAGTATAAATCCTGATATAAAGTGTTGTTTTTTGCTTCAGGAGGTATAGAGGCTTGCAAAACTGCTGCCTTGAAGTGTGAGCTATCGAAGTTTGAGCAGTACAAACTCATGGTCAGAGATCGTCTCTCAACTGATGACACTCATCGCATGCATAACCATCTTGACAAGATCAAAGATTTGGAGCACTGAATAGATATTTGCCAGCAGGTGCTTATTTAAGCTTCCAGTTCCAGATGATTGATTGTGCATGTGTTTGATGGACTTGGCTGCCAACTCCAGTTACAGTTTAATATCTAGAAACATATTTTATTTTTCAAAATGTAGACTAGTTTAGTGCATATCCTTGATTCTCTCCCTTGCCAGTTTTTTCTGTAGAATTACTGTCCCTTGTTTTATTTGCAGTGGCACCTTTGTGCATGATATACAGTTGCAACATTCAGCCATAAAAAAAATGGGTTTATGAAAATGTGTAATTACTGAATTATTCTTAGCTGTATGTACAAGATAACAAGATACAGATGATTCCAGAGTAAACTTTTTTCCCGAGCCTGCAGCTAATTAGTTCCTATTGCCTTTAGCTTTACTTTCAAGATTTATGAGAAGATAGAGGATCTTTGCGAATAATTACTACTGATTTATTAATGAGCTTTCGTAATGTCTAAGTTGTTAAACCTAGATTTGCTTGGAAGAATTGGATGAGAGTTATCATCTTCTCCTTACCCTTTCTTCTTATAGATAGAAATCAGAATTTCATTTCAGGAAATCTTTGTTCTTTTGGTAAGTTTGAGCTATTTTCTTTCCCATTCTTTGTTGAAACTCTTTATCACCACAAATTGAAATTCACATTCATTTAAAAGAACCTAGGTCAAAACTCAATAGATTTAATTATCACCTCACATTTTGTGAGAATTTTGTATTTTTTTTGTTCATTGTTTTTCATTAGATTTTAGCAGATAATTGAAGTGGATGGCCTTTCTCGATTATTTAATTTGCTTTCAAACATCATTTTCCAGCAAGTGGCACTGGCGCTGTGTATCAACCTCAAGAGAAGAAGACAGAGGTATGTAAATTTGATTAAGTAATAAACCTAATAACTTCCCCACCTAATTTGTTCTTTCCTTTTTAAGACCTTTTCTAATCCTCTTATAAACAAGATAGGTTGCTTGTGCCTAAGAGATGTAGATCCTCTCAGTTAAGTTTAATATAATAGTATCAAGAAAAAGACCTTACACACAGCTTCACATAAATCTTCTCTGCTTTGTATAGATAGCTCTTATCAATTCACACTGCTGAGAATTTTTTCCAGAGCTGGCAAGCTTAATTTGGACTTGGTATTGTTGAACAAACACTCATGCGATAATTGTTTTTAAAACAAGACCAAAAGAAAAAATCAATCAAATGGATGATACACATAAGACAAAATTCTGAAGTCAACTTTTATAATTTTCTCTTTTATAGTTATCAAGTAGGTGAGTTGATCCTTTTTTCTAGGGTATTAATGTGACCCAGAATCTGAACACTAATTGTGAAAGCCTTATTCTTAAGAAGCTTGTATTATTACTTTTCAAAAAAAAAAAAAGCTTGTAATAATATTCTGGTACACATTTGGATCATTTGAAGGGGAGCTTATTATTTAGCATGTTGGACCCATCTAATAAGTACTAACATCAAATTTATGATTTTAACCCAATTTTAACTGACATATTAATTTTTGAAGCCAAAATTAATTTTATTAGTGAATCTAAATATGCACAAATTTAACAGTCTATACTATTAAATATAACTTTTTTATAATAAAATAATCACAAGACTAATTTTGTCATATATTAAAATAAAATTCTTAAATTTTTTTTGAACATTTATTACAAGTCATTCATACCAAATTGTGCTTATAAAACAGCATTAAATAACTAAAATGTACTAAAACAAGAAAATTTTATGGACATTAAATATTTAAACAAGATGAAAAGTAAATAAAGAAACAATGCTTAAATACATATATATATATATACACACACACACATATATTAAAAAGATAATTCTTAAGCATTGTTTGAATAGTTATTATTGGAATAAAAATTGACACGTCATCACTAAAAAAAACTCTGATTATAAAGATTAAATAACTAGGATATACCAAAAGTTAAAAATAAAAATTTTAAATTTACTAACATTAAATAATTTAAAATGGATGAAAAATAAATAAGCAAAAACAACGTTTAAATTTGAATAAAGTTAGCTAAATATAAAAAACTAAAACTTATTGACATGCCGGTTCCCCTTTGGCTTCTTGATTAGGAGAAAGCCAAGAAGCTAATGATTCAAACCAGCACAAAGAATCCAAATAAAAGGAAAACTTATTGACATTAAATGTTTTAAAGTAAATAAAAAGAAAATAAGGAAACAATACTTAAATTTAATTGATTTTAGCTAAATTAATAAATTAAAATTGTTTATTATTAAATACTTCTTAATTAATGGAGAAAAAATAAATTTATTATTTTTAAACTAAATTTATTATGTAAAAATTGATAGTTAAACAAATTCATTGATTAATTGTTGAAAATTTTTTATTATTATAACAAATACTTACATATATTAGCGCACACGAAATTGTGATTAAAAATAAAGTTAGATAACTAAAATATAGTGAAAATATACAAAAGTAAAATGTATTGATATTAGGTGATTTAAAATAAATCAAAATAAAAAAGAGAAAATTATTTAAATTAAACAGTATTAGCTAAACTTATGAATTGAAAAATTGTTTATTATTAATGCTACTTTTAAATAAAAAGAAAGTTATCATCTTTTATAAGTTAAATTATTATATTAGAATTGATATTCAAACAATATATATATATATATATATATATATATAAAGAAAAGAACTCTTACACATTTTTTAGATAATTATTACTGTGATAAGTATTAATACATGTTATTATTACACAATTTATAATGAAAAATAAATTAATTAACTAACATTTATTTAAATTTAAAAATTAAAATTTATTAACATTAAATAATTTATTGACACGTGACTCTGATAATCACAAAAAATACTTATTTCTATAAATGATTAAGATTTTAAATTTAAAAATCTTGAACTTATATATTTAATAAAATATATAATTATTATCTCAATTTAATAAATCAACTTCCTAGAATTTAAATTTATGGATAAACTTATAAAAAAATAAATCCACTAATCAATGCCATGCGGCTATCCGATGCATAAAAATTTTCAAAAAATATTACTTTCACATTAAATATATTATATTTTTTTCATAATACTCAGTTTTATATTTTTATAAAATTTGTTAAATTTTATAATATAAATTTTAAGAATATAAAAATAGAAGAATCGTAAATCCGAACGGACCGTTGTCCTTCCACCCACTGTCATCGACTCATTTTACTCTTTCATACAGAGAGGCCAAAACCCGTGTTACACTTGGGCTCCCTTCTGATCTTCAATTTGTTTCACGTCTCCCCGATAATAGGAAAAAGCTAGCTAGAAATAGAGGGACGAAACACGGCAGATCCGATTTCAGAATCCAATCTCTGCTGATTTCTTTCTTGGCCTCATATATGGAGAAGAAAGTCCTCGATTGTATCTTAGTGCCGTCTGGTCTCCTTGTAATGGTGGCCTACCACTTATGGCTTCTCCACCGAATTGTAAAGCATCCTACTAAAACTGTTATCGGCGTTAATGCCATCAATCGCCGATTTTGGGTCCAAGCAATGATGGAGGTAGGTACATGAAGTTTCCATCTTTCCCTCTTTTTCCCATTTTATTTCTTTTAGATTCATGGGTTTTCAATCTTGATTCCATGCCTTGCAGGACGTGTCTAAAAATGGGGTTCTTGCTGTGCAATCTCTCAGAAACAACATAATGGCGTCGACCCTGTTGGCTTCCACGGCTATAATGCTGAGTTCCCTCATTGCGATGTTGATGAGTAGTGGGAACAAGGAGAAATCGGTGACTTCGGTTGTCTTCGGGGACAGAAGCGAATTGGATCTGTCCATAAAGTACTCTTCCATATTGGTGTGCTTCTTGGTGGCTTTCCTGCTGAACGTTCAGTCCATAAGGTACTATAGCCATGCCAGCATCCTCATCAACGTGCCCTTCAAGAGAATGCCCCCAAATCTTAGGCACCAGATGCTCACCGCTGAGTACGTAGCCACCACTGTCAACAGAGGCAGCTATTTCTGGTCCCTCGGCTTGCGTGCCTTCTACTTCTCATTGCCTCTGTTTTTGTGGATATTTGGGCCCATTCCAATGTTCCTTGCCTGCTTTGGCCTGGTTTTCCTGCTCTACTTCCTGGACGTCAGTTTTGGTTGTGCGTCGGCTGGAGTTGCTGATAGAGAAGCTACTGAAGGGCACCATATTGATGTTTAGAATAATCAATTTCTCAAGAGTTTAGATTTAGAAATGGCTATTAGAATTCAACTCAAGTTGAATTGAATTACATTGTATGTGATCAACTCGATGATTTGCCTATTTGGTCGCTCAAACCGAAGGTAAGGTTACAGCTTTTTGGTATCTTGTTCCATATATTTTTTTAATTTTTTCTAAGAATGCCATTTTACTCTTTAATGAAAAGATTTATCTTCAGCCAGAATTATAAACAAAACAACTTTTAATAAGAATAACTCCAAACTTAAACTTACTACCTCAAAATTTCTTAAAACCTAACCATCTACTATTATACTAGAGGTGGACTTTCTTCTTTTCTACCTCATGGGAGATTTAATGTCAATTGAACTAACTGACACATTCAAAGCATATCGCTATATTCTCGATGATTAACTTCAGCATTTTTTTTTTTGCTGCAATAAAATTTAGGCTGAGAGAAGGCTTCCCTTCACCTTCCTCGTTTACTTGTGGAAGCTCTAGAGACAAATTAGCTTACATAATTCTATCTGAGCTCGGTGTAACAATGGAGGGCAGAAGAAAAGAGAACATATATATGTATATGAAGTACCTATATTTCTATTCTCTTTATTTTTATAAATTAAATATAATAAAAATTTTACTTAAAAAGAATTCATATATTTAAACTATAAAACTTAAATCATTTAACAAATTCAATGCATCACATTAAATTTTGTAAAATATGGTACTCAAACATATTCAAATGCAAATTTAGTCTAGTGCTTTGAGATGTAAAATGTGGAGATCTAGGATTTGGATCTCTTGCAATTAGTCACCTAATCACGGCGATTTAACATTAGAGAGACATTTTTTAATTGTTGAAACATAAGTGAGAGAAAATAATAAATCTCACAATTAAGAACTATCCATAAAATTTAATCAAAGTTAAAAAAAATTAAGATTTCTAATAACATGAGTAAAGTAGGAAAGAGAAAAACATAATTTTAAATAACTAAAAGGCGAGTGAAAGAAAATAATAGATCTCACGGTTAGAGACTATAAGTTAAAAAAATCAAAAACCTCTAACTATAAAGATAAAATTTAAGAAAAAAACATTTTAAAAGAGTTAAAAATAAATAAAATAATAATAATTCTATAATAACAGATGGCCCGCTAACATATAAAGTTTAACTAAAGTTAAAAAAGTACAGGATCTCCATCAGGAGAGGATCCCAATTTGAAACGTAGGTACCGTGTTTTGTTTACCATTGTGTTGGAACATGTCAGCAAAGTCAACAAAATGCAAAATGCCATTAACTGCCGGCTGCTCACAATGCAGATTAACATACTATGGAGAAGTAGCTCAATCTCTCTCTCATGCAATGTGTGAGTAGATGTTAGAGCTAGACATGTATAACATTCACAATCTTACAGTCATAAGGCAGTACTGGATATTAATTTTTCTCTGGCTCCATCTCCTCATTTTGTTTCCTTCCTTTCCTTCCATGGAACCAACTTCTCAATTTGAACTCAGTTGCTAAACTTTTAAAAGATCAATCAAGTAACTTGATTTGCAACCATTAATTCACCGTCCCATAACCATCATGAGTAAGACCATAGTCAATGGCTTGAAGTTTGTCATTAATAAAGGAGTCCAAAACTGGATATGATGAATAATTTCTCATCTCCAACCTCGCTATATCTTCTTGTTAAGGGCAAAGAAGCTGAAAATCATGGCCCTTTGTTTACTTTTATCCATCAAATTTTACAAATGCTATAGATTAAACCTAATTTTGGAATCCGACTAAAACCACTGGATTTGAAATCGTCAAGCTGAACCTTGAAACCATTGAATCTGCTTTAGACGCATTATACCGATTATTCCCTCTGAAATCATACAATCCGAAAGGTAAAAACAGATCCGAGAAAATGAGAGACAAAGATCAGAGAAGGAGAAAATGATGTCTGTTAGCTTTTGATTCATACTTGCATCTATCTAGACAAGATCATCAAAGTTTTGGAGCACTGAACAGATGTTTACCAGGGGCCTTTTATTTAAGCATTCACGTGATTGATTGTGTATGTGCTTGATGGAATTAGCTGCCAGTTCTAGTTACAGTTTAATATCTAGAAACAATTTTCTTTTTTTTTTTTTTTTAAGATCTAGATTTAGTGCATATCCTTGATTCTCTTCCTTACCAGTTTGTTCTGTGAACTTACTGTGTCTATTTTCACTTTGCTTGCACCTTTGTGTATATATACAGTTGCAGCATTCAGCAACTAAAAAAAGGTTTCTCAAAATGTGTAATTTTGCTTAGTTTGGTTTTACTGCCAATTGTAAATTACTGAATTAGTTTTAGTTGTATGTAAAAGATAATAAGATCCAGATGATTTCTGAGTAAACCTTTTCCCCCAAGCCTCTAGCTATGTAGTTCATGTTGTGTTACAGAAATTCTAGTCTCACAAAATATTCCTTCCTTAGATTTGTCAATGTGGGCTGTTTACTCCACCTTGCAATTAAACGAAGCAGAACAGGTAATATTTTTTATTAATCAAAGAAATATATACGTATTTTGTGAGTTAATATATTTTTTTATATGAAAAATATGAATTAGTTCACCTTATTATAACTCACAAATTAAACGAATAAGATGAGATAAATTACATTTTTCATAAGTTAAGGAAGGTCAGATTTATTTAAATAATCTTACTTTCGCCATATATTCATACAGAACAATTAGATATTACTCTTTATTTAATACAAAGTAGTTCCTAGCTGCTCTTTATGAACATTTCATAAGCCTTTTTATGTGAAAATAGCAAAGTTTATTATCTTAAGATTTAATTTATAGATTTATCAAACGAGTTAGTTGAAAAGTATTGTGCTTGGAAGAATTGGAAGAGTTTTCATCTTAATCTGTATAACCTTATCCCTTACAGATAGAAATAATGCTTTGTTCTTTTGGTAAGTTTGTGCAATTTTCTTTTTCGCATTCTTTGTTTTTCATTAGATTTTAGCTGATAATTAAAGTTGATGGGCCTGTCACCATCATTTAATTTACTTTCAAACATCATTTTTCTGGAAGTTACCCTGATGGTGTTGCTCTCAAGATAGGGATAAATTTTGATTAAGCAATAAACCTAGCAAGTTGCCCACCAAATTTGTCCATTTCTTTTGAAGACCTTATCTAACCATCGTTTAAAGAAGCAAGGTTGCTAGTGGCTAATAGATCAAGATATCCTCTCAGTTGAGTTAAATTTAATATTATCAATAAAGTAATAAATACTCATATAAATAAGACTTAAACACAAGTTCACATAAATCTTATTTGCTTAGTTCTGCGCAAATAGCTCTCATCAACTGACATTGTTGAGAACATTTTTTCCCGAGCTTAAATTGGACTGGGTATATTGTTCAACAAACAATCATGCGATAATTATTTTCAAATAAATATGGTCCAAAATCAAAAGAAAAAAAAAATCAATCAAATATATAAAAACATATGCTATTTATTTAATTAATCACTTGTAAATACACACAACACAATTGATGTTTAGCCCATAAAAAATGTATTCTCCATAGAAGATAATCCTATATTCGATTCCCTTCAAAGGTGATCCAATCATTTTAGTCAACTTTTATATTTTTCATCAAGTTGATGAGTTTATCTTTGTTTTGGTATCATTATTCTCACAATGCTCTTATCATTAATTTTTATAGATAGAATTTTATAAAATTTTTATATAAAAAAATTTAAATCATCAAATTTATTAAGTTTTATAAATTAAACTATAATACTTACTTCATCTCAAAATTATACTGTAAGACCCATTGTATTCCACAACAACACTTAAATCTGTAACAGTTTCATCCCATATTATTCGACGTGACCCCTTTCTCTTCTTATAATGTGACCCAAAATCCAAACAATAAATGTAAAAGCCTTACTCTTAGAAGCTTGTACAATTATTCTACTACACATTTAGACCATTGGGGACGAAACTTCCGGTTCTCATAGAGTAACCCAAAACCCAAATGACAAAACTATAAGCCTTAGTCTTAAGAAGCTTGTACTATTATTCAGTGCACATTTAGATCATTTGAAGGGGGAGATCGTTACTCATTTTTGCACAATGAAGCCCATTACTGCTTCTAAAATATGTATCGTTAATTAAATCTTTGACAAATTTTTCATATGTGAGATAATTATACTATGATAAAAATTCTCTATGATTATATATGTACACAAGATTTTAAATTTAAATTTAAAATTATAAAAAAAGAAAATTTTACATAAACAAATGAAAATATACTATTAAAAATGATAACAAAAAATTACTCTTTATTATTACCATGTAATATGGTCAGCTGAGGGTTATTTAAAGACGAAAAATTATTTCTGTACTTCTTTTTTTATACAATGTTTAAATATAAATTTTTAATTGTTAAGATTTATAATTTAAATTATAGAATTTAATAAATTTAATAATATAAATTTTATATTATAAAAATAATAAAATTTTAACACTACTCATGATGATGACGACGACCATGACGACGACGATGTCCAGCAGGAGACAACATGAGATGGCGAACCAAAGGGACATCATTGATCCCACAAACTCACGTGGATCCCACCAAATTAAACTTTCTTTTTGGAAACTACTACCACGCTTGTCCTTAGCCGAAAAAAGGGAGCTGTTATTGGTACGTAATTTTTGTGTACATTGGCACGCATGTAGAGAAAATGAAAGTAAAACTGTGCTTCACTTTTATATATTCTCTGCGCGTGGCAGCCTTGTACGCTGAAATCGCGTTGCAGCATCGCTTAATATGGACAGAAAGAAGGAAAAAGGTCACTAACGCCACGCACGAGGAAAAACAAATTCAACTAAGCAATGTCCGAATAATGTTATATTTATATTTATTATTTATATTGTTTATTTTTTTAAAAATTTTTTATTTTTAAATTTTAAAAATTTTATCTTAATCCACGCTACAGACTCAAAAACTCGCAATGCCATGTGGCTGTTTGATGTGTATATATCCCCCACGTACCGTTTTCCTTCCTCCCACTG
Organism: Dicorynia guianensis; assembly: GCA_037013595.1. NCBI lineage: Eukaryota > Viridiplantae > Streptophyta > Magnoliopsida > Fabales > Fabaceae > Dicorynia > Dicorynia guianensis. The sequence goes on along the minus strand of JASUAB010000002.1, from coordinate 11,292,413 downwards.
TCATACACCCATTTTACTCTTTCCATACACACAGGGCAAAACCCGGCTTCCACTTGGTCTTTCCAATCTTCCATTTGTTAAACCTTTCCCCGATAATAGGAACAAGCTGGAAAAAGAGAGAGGAAACACAGAAGATTGGATCTCAGAATCCAGTCCCTGCTGATTCCTTTCTTGGCCTAATAAATGGAGAAGAAAGTCCTTGATTGTATCTTAGTCCCATCTGGCCTCCTTGTGATGCTGGCCTACCACTTATGGCTTCTCCATCGAATTGTAAAGCATCCTACTAAAACTGTTATTGGCGTTAATGCCATCAATCGCCGATTCTGGGTCCAAGCAATGATGGAGGTAGGTGCATAAAGCTTCTACCTTTCCCTCTTTTTTTTTTTTTTTTCCAGTTTTATTTCTTTTTAAATTCATGGATTTTCTGAAGGATTTGTTTTAACAATGGATATCATAAATCTAAATATAAAACTATTTAATAAATTATTTTAAATATACACATTATATAAAAGAGATAGAATAACATATTTATAAGATTAATCTCATGGTTAAAAGATTTATGATGACATGAAATTTAAAAGATTCTCTTCTTATTCATGTGACAAAAGCAATAATATGTTAAATTAACTAGGAGCATGTAAGTCTGCGTAGATATACAATTCTAACATTTTCAAGCTTGATTTCATCACTTGCAGGACGTGTCTAGAAATGGAATTCTTGCTGTGCAATCCATGAGAAACACCATAATGGCGTCCACCGTGCTGGCTTCCACGGCCATAATGCTCAGTTCCCTCATTGCGGTTGTGATGACCAGCGGGAACAACGAGAAATCAGTGATCTTTCTGGTGTTTGGGGACAGAAGCGATTTGGGTCTGTCCACGAAGTTCTTTTCCATATTGGTGTGCTTCTTGCTGGCCTTCATATTTAACGTGCAGTCCATAAGGTACTACAGCCATACCACCATCCTCATCAACGTGCCCTTCAAGAAAATGTCGCCAAATCTTCGGCACCAGATGCTTACCGCCGAGTATGTAGCAACCGCCGCCAACAGGGGCGGCTATTTCTGGTCCCTCGGCTTGCGTGCCTTCTACTTCTCATTTCCTCTGATCTTGTGGATGTTTGGGCCCATTCCCATGTTCCTTTCCTGCTTTCTCCTGGTTTTCATGCTCTACTTCCTGGACGTCACTTCAGGATGTGCGTGGGCTGGAGTTGCTGATGTTGAAGCTAGTGAAGGGCACCATATTGATGTTTAGAGTAACCAGTTTCTCAAGAGCGTATATATAGTTTCAACTGGTATTTGCCTATAGGATTATATATAACTATTTAGCAAAGCATTACATAGCGAGATGGAAATGAATTCAAATTCAACTCAAGTTGAATTGAATTGCATTTCATGTGATGGACTCGTTGTTTTGCTTATTTGGTTGCTAAAACCTTAAATAAGAGCACATGGTTTGGTACTTTGATTAATTAATATGGGTTACACATAGAGCTATTAAAATAGCCTCTGTATAAGTGCATAACATGTTCGTATATATGACTAAATAAAATGTAGGTAAATTGGTCCATTCATTTAATCCGCAAGTCATTGCGTGACGAAATAAAAGTGAATCAACTTGTAATTTTATATATAAAAATATGTTAATTTACACATCAATTTGTTTAAGATAAGATTATATTAATATTTTTTTAATTTATTAAAATTATGACTTTCTTAGCCTCATTTTGTTTAATTGCGATCCATCATCCCGCATTAACATGTCTAGTTAAAAGAATAAGGTTACCTTTCTCCTTTCTTTAATCCCTTTTTTTACCTGATCAATCCTAATGACGCATATAGAAACCAACTGCACCTTTGTCGGTTATTAGTGGAGGCTCCGGAGACAATTTAAGTGAAGCCATCGGTGATCATGCGTGCTTTTGAAGATTGTTGCACAAACAACCTGCATGATATTGTTTTCAATTTTAGGATAGATGTCGAACAAGTCTTATTTTATTCAAAGCTATATTTAAGAATAGTAATTTGGAAGCCGCATGGATTGGTAATTTGATATGCATAATAAAGAAACGCTTGAGAGTTTAATTCCTACGTAAAATCATATTTAAATTGAATGTGGGATATAATTAACACATAGTACAACGACGCATACGGTGGAGACATATTCAAACGCAAATTCAGTCCATGAGATGTGAAAGGTAAGTACCTGTTTGACATTGTGTTGGAACTTGGAAGCAAAGTCAACAAAATGCAAAATGCCATTACCAGCTGGTTGCTGCCAAAGCAGATTAGCCTAGTGGGCTATATGCTTCCACTTTCATGTGGAACAACTTTTCCCTTCTTAAAGAGGTTTCCCTTAGCGGGCATATACAACGCTTATATTAGGCGCAAATACACTTGCATGTAGCTCTTATATGGAGCCGCCATTAATCCCATAAAAATTGGTTTTGTGCCCAACTTAATTAGATATATGCCCAGTTAATACATTCCTCATCAAGCCAGGTGCATGTTACATATAACATATTATAATGCTATATACAGTATCAGAAGATTTAAACTTGACTCAAATAGTTAAATTCGACTTTATTTTACTCCTTTTAAGTTTAATTCTCATATTATAATATTTTTAATATTAAGAAAAAAATAAACAGCATCATCTTGTAAAGAAGGTAGTTTAATGACTGTAACATTCAATGAGGTCTTTTGATTATGTGGTGCCATTTACACGAGATAGCTTTTTACATCATACCTCATTTTCTTTTTAATCTTTTTCTTTATCTTCTTGGTAGGGGCAGGATTTGGCTGGCTTCCTAAAACAAGGCAACCCGTGGACACAAAAGGAATCTGTGACCGTTTACTTGAAGGAGGGTGCCGATATTCCACCTCCAACATTGCCAAAACAGAAAAAGCCAAGAAACTAGCTCAGTTTAATAATCAATGACTGCCTCCAAGTGGATAAAAAATAAGCCACCTCCCATCCTCTTGAAGGATGGTCCAGGTCTCGGGAATATGAAAGGAAAAAAAAAAGATAAAGTACCTAAATCTTTTTGCTGTGACGATACTTGTGAGTTCCTGTGATTCTTCTTTCCGCTTATCAAGCACCAGCAGTTGCACATAAGAGTCTCTAGACCAAACTTTTGGCAGCTTCAATCCCTTCGAGCAGAGAGATTTAGATCTGAAGAACAACAATAAAGTAATATTTCATTATACATGTTTTTGTTGGGCGTTTTGAGATATGTTTGCATAGCTTTTCAATCCACCAGGTCATATACAGCATAAGGAAAAAAGTTTAACTTGCACAATTAGCACACTGACCGGGAATTTTGCTAATTGCACTGTTACATGTCACAGTAGTTCTTAAAACATGTGGATGAAACAATAAACTGCAGTTTTTGAATGTCCCCAGCTCTGTTTTTATCTTATATCGACGCATAACTTTTGAAGAGGGTAATATCAAGTCAGAAAGATCTTGCAATGTTTTAAAGGAAGGGGCAGAGGAAGGACCATGTAATAAGGGGCACAATACAAATTACAAACACATTGACTAGTACATAAAATAAACAAACATTGAATTTTCTTTCTTGGCATTTCACAATTTCTATAATTCCAAGGCATGGTCAAATTGAGCTGCTATGGTTTAGGATTACTACACTATTTTTCAGTGATGGGAATAAAGAAGACACAACCCACGTGTTGCGCACAAAAAAGCAAGCACACGTCTTGCGTGCGAAAAGGCAAATACTTACTCATTTATGACCATATCCTTGCTTATATTTTAGGTAGTCATCTTTGAATGTCAGTTAGTTTCAGCGTCAACTTCATGTTTCCAGCTTGAACTACAGTCTCTTCTTTGGATGAATCCACTCTTAAAACTGTCACTTTCCTTCCAAGGGAAAAAACATGCATCGTATAAACAACACTGGGAATCTCAGACTTCTCTACGATATTACCAGGGGAATGACAACCGAGCAAATATTTAGTCATCATTCTTTATAATAAACCATATCGCACAATTCTCAGATGTGACTCTCACCAAGTCAAAATACATTAGGATTTTCCAATTGAAAGTGTTAAACATGGCCAGAATATAGCATCAGAATTTTACAGATGGGAAGATGCAGACTGTGATGTTGAAGATGGGAAGAATGCAGTGGACTCCAAGCAATATGTAGACTGGTTACGTGCTTCTTTCCCAGATGGCTGGTTTTGGAAAAAGCAATACGCAGATGGGCGTAGGTCGTCTAGCCAAGAGGCCTCGAGGGGTACTGACACGGGGTGCTGCGGGTCTCCCTAATGAAATTTACCTACGAATTAGAAAAACAGTATCCCTCTTTTTTTTCTTATGTTTTGGTTTTATGAAGAAGTACATCCTGTTTCCCGTTAAAGAACTCTTCTTTTTTCCGGCTATTCGTTTTTCTAATTCCAAGTCCACATATAGCTTCTAAGAATGAAAAGCATATCTTTCTGTGACACCCAGCACCCAAGTTTATCTAATCATTGCAATATTTAACTTACAGATGTATGACAGTGAGAACAGAAGTTATCTCTAATGGGTTTCCTGCTTTCTGCACATACCTATTGGCTTCTAATGTCATTCCTTAATTCTCATATGTGCCAATATTTGGTGGGAGTTTAGGTAAGGTAGGCTGTGGAAATTAGCGACATAATCTAATAGAATCCAATGCAAAATCCCTTTTTCTTGAACAGATTAATATTAGTTAGATTCCCCATTGTGAACTGAACTAGCCTTGATCAATGATGATTAAGGAATCTGAAGTCTCCAAGTGGCAGACCCTTGCTACTTTGACTAAATCGTCTTGTCACCGCGAAATTAAGAATTGAAGTGTATCTATGCTATCAACAAAGAAACCTCGCTTAGATCCATTAAATAGGGGCAGAGATTTCTTCGATAGTAGCATTCTATCAAATTGCTGATTGTTGAAGGCATTAATCTTTTTTGCAGTTGGAACTTGGAACTTCAAAGGACCAGGCAGGGTAACGATTACCAGTGAAAATGAGAATTTATAAGCCGAACAAAGTCTTGGCCAAGAAACCCAGTATTCATCCAAAAAATCCTAGAAGGCAGACTCTAACTAACAGAAATACAGAAATCAGCATCAAGCATAACATCTTTGGCTATTCTATCTTCAACCTGCTTACACTCCTTAGAGACGTGGGGAATCGGGTTGATCTCCAACTGCTGCAATAGGTGCCATAATCCATTATCCAAGTGGACCAGTGTAAATTTGAGCAATTAGAAGCATTCTGGACCATATCAATGACCACGAGCCCCTTCCCACAATGATAGGCTTTAAATCTTTGTTGTAAAGTGCCTGCATATTGATTTTGCTAGAACTTCATGGGGGGCTAGTTATACTCACATTCAACCATATATACAACTGTCTTCAAATGTGAATATAATGCATTACTCTTCAATGAAGTAGGAAATCAGGGGGAAAAAATAACAAGTGACAAACAACTAAACTATAAAAACAACTATATAGTGAAGCAAAATAATATTCATCTCATTTCCATCTGCTGCACATCTGACATCTTGTTATCTTATCCCAATTTGGTCTTCTGTGCTATAAGTAAGCAACACGAGGTCTTGCCAGTTAAAAAAAATCTCTCCTAAGAAAGCTACAGTATTGCATATTTAATTAAGATCACGATGATAAGCACCAAACATTATCTAGATTTTAAACTTGGCCCTGGAACTAGGTCCTAAGGCAGCATTTTCCAATCTTCAATGACACTTTAGAGATCACAAACAAAGGACTTCCATCATAACTTCAAGTCTCCAACCAAGTAATCTTTTCTTGGTCATAGATCTGTCACGGATTGAGAAAACAAATTTTGTTTAACGATTTGCTAATAATGCCTTTTAGTTGTTGGTATGTCCTTAAGAAACAAGAAAAGTAAACAAAAAATTGTCCGGTTCTTGAAAGATTTCTTATCTTGACGATGAGCCTATTTATACTTGTTAAATGCAAGGGCACAGGGGTTTAAAAGGATCAGGCTATTGTTATTTGACACTAGAAGATTTTCTGGCTGCATGAGGCAGGACCACCTCTTAGTACCACAAGAAAATATCACCAACATATATATGCATTGTTATTAGAAGCAAGAGAATCTCAAAGGATCTTGGGATGCCTTGATTTTTAAGTCAAAAGTATCTCAATGAGTCAATGACATTATGTGTTCATGTTATTGTACTCTCCTATGATTTGTTTTCACTTAAGCATTACTTCCTCAATTTCGATAAGTAAACTTCTATTTTTTTTAATTTTTGTAACTTTTTTTTATCTCTTTTTACATTTAGATTTATGAATTTCAGTTTATTTCTATTAATTTTTTTCTTTTAATTCTATTTCTATCTCTTTTTTATTATACATTGTAACTTTCAAATAAAAATTCATTTTCCTCTGTACTAATAGGAGAGTCTCTTAAAATTTCCTTTCTTGTTTTCTTGATGTAGACTATTTCTAAACGGGTTAAACTTCAGGATGGTCTAAATCATCAATTTAATGTCACAGCATCAGTCGTTATCAATTTAATACCTTCACAGTTCATAGCTAAGGCAGGTAAGTATTAAAGCTCATAGCCATCTTTTGGCTTGATTCATTTATTTATGTAATATACAATACCACTTGCTTTCACAAATGTTTTCAGATTCTCAGTGAGAAAACTGCTTACAGAAACAACTAATATAAACTTCCATTTCCCCAAAGATTTTGGTCAGGAAACCCCATATATGACACTCTAGCTTGCTACTTAAATAATAGATGAGCTACCCTGGCCACAACTGTCCATTTAAAAAAATATGGGTCATCTGGAAGTTCAGTTTACTATCATCCTGAAAGCTTATTTTTCTCTTTCCTTTCCCCCATTCCTTGTCGGTTTATTGAAACAAAGAGAGAACAGGGGAACCCTTTTTTATTCCAAGTTATGGCTACCATTTGAGCTTCTTTTGGACTACTCAAACGCTAAATGTTAAGTAACATCATTCTTTAGTGCTTAATTTCGATTAATTAGCTAGCAACTTGAATTTTCTGAATATGGTACGTTTCCAGCAATGTCATTCTAGCTTGTGATGTTAACATTTACGATAGTGCTAACAATGCTAATTGAACCAATGCGTCAAATTCAAGGAAAATGTAACTAATAATGTCAAACATCATATTTTTTTGCCTGAATTCCCCAAGATTGCTACAAATTCTAGTCACATAAGACAGAAAGCAACTTGTAATAGTTGTATACAGCATTTTTGAATTATAACTAGGGCTTGCTAGAAGCATGCAGTGGTATTTTGAAGTTGCAGAAGAAATCTTGGTTTTGCATTTGAAATATCTTTGTTGTTTGATTGTGGCTACAAATATGATTCAAATTAGCAACTGCTGCTTCAAAAAAATGCCATACCTTTTGTTTTAAACTTTAGCGCCTTGAATCTTGATTACCAAAAGCAAGGCCTGCTAACGGACTACAGCACAGACGCAGCTTCAAATAGCTTCTAATTTCTTATCACAGTGATCAGTAGGCGCTTAAATGCAGAAATATCTTGAGTGATTATGATGCCATACAGTACAAAGAAAGGAGAAAAGGAACACGGGACAAAACGCACAAATTTTGGCCGAAGGGGAAGAAGAATTTTACATGCGTGGCAAAAAATTAACGGCTAGAAAAATTTAGAAGGCAGAAATTTATTGAAGGTTAGACAAACTTTAAAATCTGGACTTCGTGAGATTCTTATTTATCCGGATCCAGTTTTTCTGCTGTTTAGATAGGAAAATTTTTTAAAAAATAGATATAAAATTAAAAAAATAACAATAAAAAAATCTTGTATATTAAATTTTAAAAAAATAAAAAAATCATAAAATTTTAAAAAAAAATTCAAGATCTAAATCCTATCCATCCTCCACTGGAAAGTCCAGGAGATCTGCTTCTACATGTACATTTTGGAACATTCCATGACATGATTGGCTTGGGTCACTTTTCTTGCGCGGATATCCTTAGAGTATATAAGATAGTACATGCATGGCATTCTTGAATCTTAGATTTTTCCCAAGAATGTTCATATAGATGTCCTTATATTTATAGTATTAAACAAAAATTATTATAAAATAAATGAGAAAAATAAGAGCAAATTTTACAAATAAAAAGTGCTTGCATTAGTTATAAGCATAATTAGTTCTAAAGTTATTGTAAGATTATTAACACGCTTATTCTTAATATATAAAATAGAATTAAAATTATCAAAATAGAAAATCTAGACCGCAGGGATCAAATCCAATTACTATATTATATTTTTTGATAAAATTGAGGGTACATTGTCTTATTAATCAGAGTAGACCAATTTGATAAAAATGGCCCGCAAATGAATAGCTTTTGGGCAGTGAGAATTGCAGCTGGTCGGAGTCAGCTTTGTCCCTCCTTGCGCTACGTGGCAAAAGACAGGCAATAAAGGACAGGAAAATGTTATATGAATATAGTTTTATGTATAATATATACATAAATTAAAAATATAAATGTATAAAATTTATAATTTGAAAAATATATAACAGGATATTTAAAAAAATTATATTTGTATAAGTTAAAATAAAATATAAATTTTATATAATGTTTTACTATCTTTCTTTTATTTTTTTCTTTTAAATTTTTATTTTTATTTATATATCTACTGTACACTGATTATTTTTTAACAAATCAAATTATCCTATGGGAAAATACTATGGACTTAATTCTAATTCTTCATCACTTCAAATTGAGTTCGAAGACTTCTGGGCGGCTACGCATTGTAACTAAATGTCGAAGACAGCAAAGGAATCAGTGTCAAAAGTTAATTAAACAGTCACCACTAAAAAAGGACAAAAGTTGATTCCATGGATTTCCAGCCTTTTGTTTCTTGGAATTATGGATTCATGCTTTGCTTCAAATGTATTGGAGCGGTAATACTAATAAATCCAAAAAAATTAAAAAAGAAAACCTTTGATTGCTGGCTGGAAGCAGTCTAGATTCACATGGCTTCGGCAGTTCACTCTTGCTATTATCTAATTCTACTGAACCCTTTAGGAATGGAGTATATGGCATATACACCTGTCTAGGACACTCACTATTTTAAATATATATTCATTATTCATTAAAGTTTAGATTTTTTGTGTTTATTATTTTTAAATTTTGGTATTTATTTTTAAATTTTAATTTAAATATATTTTATTAATTTTTATTTTTAATTTTGCTTATTTTTATATACATTTCTTTTATTACATTTCTACTTTAAATATTCAAATACAGTAAATCCGAATAACAACCCCTTAACTCATTAGTAAAACTATCATGCATTGGAAGTGAAAAAGAGAAATCCATTAAATTGGGTTTTTCAATATATCAACAAAATTTAATATGATATGTTAAATCTTTTAGATTTCAAAATTTAATTGTTATAGTTAAATAAATTGACAGCTAAATTATGTTTGTGCAGCCTTTCGGCATAACAATAAATTTATATATTAAAATTATGTAACAAAAAAATTGATATGATAGAGATTTATATTATGATTTTTTTTAATTTAATAACTTTTTATAATTTTATATTTATCTCCGCATAAAAAAAATTGACATGGTTGAAATGAAATTCCACTCCTAAACGTCACCGCCAAAAGGCATGGCCTTTGCCTTTTGGGTCAAATTTTCATCAGCGGCTTGCCCGAGCCGTGAGCGTCCCGGATGTCACCAATACTGTAGAGCGTGTAACTGTCAAGATTCCTCTAAATTTGTTATATTGCCATGGGCACGTCTCGTCGTCTCCATTATCCCTCCGATCCACTCTTATCTTTAAATTCCTTCGTTACCTTCATCTCCGTAGTCATACTAACACGCTTCTGATCTCCAATTGTTCCCCTTTCTTCCACTGCCACGCGTTCACGCACCCACAGACAAACTCAGATCTCAGATTGCAAAATCACCAATTTCGTTCTTTTTTTGTCAAGTGGCAAATGGGTTTCAATACAGATCTAGAAAAAGGCACCCAGTTACATGAAAGCACCAAAATCTCTTCCCGTTTCAGGTACAATTCACCATTTATCCAAATTGTCCTTATTGGGTTGGTCTGTTTCTGCTGCCCTGGCATGTTCAATGCCCTCTCTGGAATGGGTGGTGGCGGACAAGTCGATTCCACTGCCTCCAACAACTCCCTCACTGCCCTTTACACCACCTTCGCCATTTTTGGCATCCTTGGTGGAGGCATCTACAACATCCTCGGACCCCATCTCACCCTTCTGGCAGGTTGTTCCACTTATGTCCTCTACGCCGGTTCCTTCCTCTACTACAACCACTACCAACACCAAGCTTTTTCTATAGTTGCAGGTGCCCTTCTTGGCGTAGGTGCAGGGCTCCTTTGGGCTGCACAGGGTGCTATTATGACTTCTTATCCTCCTGTAAATCGCAAAGGGACTTACATATCCATGTTCTGGAGTATCTTCAACATGGGTGGGGTAATTGGTGGTTTAATTCCTTTTATTCTGAATTACCATCGTAGTGAGGCTGCTTCTGTTAATGATGCAACCTACATAGGCTTCATGTGCTTCATGTCAGCCGGTACCATTTTGTCATTGGCAATTTTGCCTGCTAGTAAGGTTGTGCGCGATGATGGTACTAAGTGTACCCATATCTTGTACTCTAATGTGTCCACCGAGGCTTTGGAGATTCTCAAGTTGTTCTATAATTGGAAAATGCTTGTCATAGTTCCTGCTGCTTGGTCCAGCAATTTCTTCTACACTTACCAATTCAATAATGTCAATAAGGCGCTGTTCACTTTGAGAACCAGAGGGTTGAACAACGTGTTCTATTGGGGCGCACAGATGCTGGGCTCTGTTGGGATTGGGTACATAATGGATTTCAGTTTTAAGAGCAGAAGGAAGAGGGGGTTTGTGGGAATTACAGTGGTTGCTCTTCTTGGGTCTGCCATATGGGGTGGTGGGCTTGCTAATCAGCTCAAGTACTCTCAAAATAATTTGCCAGAGAAGCTGGATTTCAAGGACTCGGGTTCTCACTTTGCAGGGCCTTTTGTCTTGTATTTTAGTTTTGGTTTGCTAGATGCTATGTTCCAGAGCATGGTCTACTGGGTTATTGGAGCCCTTGCTGATGATTCTGAAATTCTTAGCAGGTAATTGATGCTAATCATGATCTCTTTTTTTTCTCTCGAATTATTCTTCTGTTTCTAATTACCTTTTGGTCAATGAAACAGACGCTTGGAAGTAATTGTTTTTGCACTTGTACAGGTACACTGGGTTCTACAAAGGGATACAAAGCGCAGGGGCAGCAGTAGCTTGGCAAGTTGACTCACAGAAGGTGTCCTTCATGTCACAGTTGGTTGTGAACTGGGTGCTCACTACAGTAAGCTATCCATTGCTGTTAGTTCTGGTCATTTTGGCTGTGAAGGAGGACAATAAGAATGTAGAGGAGCCCATCAAAGAGATTGCACCTTCATCAACTGACAATGGCTCTACCCAATAGCAACGTTGGTTGTCTTGGAAAGTAAACGGAAAATTTGTTTGTCTTTTACGCTTCCTCGTTACCATTGAACAAAGGTTCACATCATGAAATATAAAACACTGGAAATTTGAAATTTCGCCTGACTGTGTATATGGAACTGTCATTTGTCAGATGCGTTGGAGACAACTGAACGTGTCACTTCAACTCTTCATGAGTTTTGCACGAAGCTTGTATTTTATGAAAGTAACATTTTTCTGTTGAAAATTAAGGTGCTTACTACTATTTCCACAAAAAAAAAAAGCTATTCTTATGAAATAGGCTTCATGCGAAGCCCACTAAGCATAACGCTGTTATAACTGCACAGGAGTCTATATGCTCTATCAAGAAAATTATCAAGCAATCATAAGAATGCGTTATCGTTTATTTAAAAACATCGATATTATAGACTGCATCAGAGTTATTACAAACAAATTAGTGGACTAAACTTTCATTGTTATAGATTTTACACTAACAAGAGGTTTCTAGAGATTTGAATCTGCAAAAGCTGGCTTGTTGAAGAAACAATCTGATATATATATATATATATATATATATATATATATATATATATATATATATATATATACCGACCTATGTTTTCATATCTGTTACGCAGTATTTTTTCTTCCGAATTTGCTTTCTCTTTCGTTTTTTCCTTTTCAAACAAGTGAGAAAAGTCCTGGTCCTTTGCTAGAGGTATATTACATTGGAATTTCAGGCTCACATTTTTTGTAGAGAAATTTTCTATTCTTGCAGTTGATGCTCTTTGAAGTCGAACCATTCTGATTTGACTTACACAATCCCTACATTTGGGACAACTCGTTGCACATCATCATGAATTGAATTTGGCTTTGAAATACAATTAGACACTTGAATCGTCATCACGCGGTGACGATGTGCATCAGTTCTATCCTCTGAGCCTGCAGCTGCATTTGGTCGCTCCGCCTGCTTGGCTTCCACCAGCTTTGCTTCCTCCTTTGCCGGTTTCTTGGTCTCGGCTGCAGCCTCAACCGCCTTCTCGTCTGGCTTGGCTTTAATATTCTCTTCTTTCGGCTTGCCTGCCTCTGCTTCTGCCTCTACCCCAGCAGCAATAGATGGTGCTGGTTCAGAGGACTCCTATTTCTTCTCCTCTTTTGCCTTTCAGAGATCTATCAATGGTTCTTCCTTATTCTCACTCACATCTCCTTCATTGTTGCTCTCTTGCTGCAGCACAAATCCACCAAGAAAAGATCATCAAAATACAAACTTCGTCACCAAAAACAGCTCAATCACAGAAAACAATTGAAGTTGAAGACAAATAGCATTCTATGTCGTAACTGGAAGTGAAAACGAACCTGAGCAACTGCTTCGCCCTCAGCCTTCTTTGGCGTGGCAGGAGCCTCACTCGGGGCGTCCTCTGTGAGGTCCCAATCTTTGGGTCTACTCCCGCAACCTCCCATTAATGGCGATGAGTTTTGAACGGAGCGTTGGAGGGAGGCGGTGAAGGCGGGGGGAAACAGCTGTTCACCGTACAATTACCTGTAGTTGTTCTCAAGGGCAAGTTTGAGGCTGAGAGTGCTCAGTAAAGAATGAAGAAAGGGTAATATAGCAGGGGGTTCTGAAATTTAGGAGCAACTTATGGATTACAAGAGTAATTAGGCTGGCATTGTTGTGTTTTGCGGCTAAAGGGGCATGGCATCCGACGGTTTCGTCTTTTTGGATATTTCCAAATAATCCATGCGTGCTCATTTTTGTTTGCTTACTTATTAGAAACTGTGAACGGTAAATTATTTATAATAAGATAATTTTAAATTTAATTTCATATTAATAAATGTTTTTAAAATTTTTTAAAATATAATTAATTTATTCTTATGTAATATTGTTCATCAAATTCAATCCTTCTCTAATTATTTTTTATGAAGACACTTTCTCTCATTTGATGGCTAAATAACTACTGCCTTGATGTCCCAAATTATGCTAGCTCCTTCAATAAACATATCTCATGCATACGTTGACGATAATAGGATTAATGTTAATTGCACAATTAGATATTTACAAATTTACACAATTATTATATGAGTGATTTTATCATTTTATAAAAATAATTGGGACAAAGGATTCTGTTAGAAAATTTTAGAACATGAGAAAATAATTTTTAACAATATTATTATTTTTATATTCTTATGTTTATAATTTTATTTACAACTTTTATCTTATCATGAAATATTTATAATTATATAGTTTTCACATAATTGTTAATATAAGTGACATCTTTTTATTACTAATTTAAATGAACTTAACAATAATTTATAAATAAAGTATTATTTTAATAAGTAAAGTTGATTATTTGAATGAAATAAAATGAAAATTTTATATAAATTAAATAAAAGATCAAAATGTCAACATGAACTAGATGACCCCTAAAAAGTAACTTAGTAAGGAAATGAAGAAAGTATGCAAGAATCATGAAATGTCAATCATTTGAATTAAAATCTTAACCTACCAACATCTTCAAGAATTATCTTTTATACAATACTACATTAAATTAACAAAAATAATTCATTTGCCTAAAAAAAATAGCTAAAAGTAGTAAATACAAAATAATCTAATTATCTCTTTTATAAAATTTTATATTGACACATCATAGATTAAATATAAAAGGAGATAGAGTAAAAATAAAATAAAAGAAATACAAAAAAATTACTAAACAAAAACTTTAAGAGATTATAAAAAGAATATTAAAAAAAATCAAATATGTATTTATGCATTAAGAATAATTAAGCTTCTTAGGGCTCTCATTTCTTTTCATTTTCCTTTCTTTTTCCAACAAGTTTTTTTAAATTGATTTTATTCAAATACTTAATAAAAAATATTATGTACATTAGTAATAACGTGAATTTTAATATTTAACAATAAATAAATAAATAATATATTTATATTATTTTAATTATTAAAATGATGTATTTATATTTTTTTAATAATTAAAAGTTATATTATATTATTTAATAATTAAAAAGTTATATATATATATACTATTTTTATAATTAAAAGTTATATTTATAAATAACTTAAAATTAAAAGATTATATATAATTTTTTTACAATATATATTAGTCACATTCTCGAACTAATTAACCTAGTGTTCTCTCAAAGTTTATTTTTTTTCATGAATTTTTTACTGAGTTACTTTTTAAAAGTTTAAGTGAAGCAACGTAAATTCAAATGGAACCATTTAGGGCGTAACTTGGTGGGGGCTGGGCTCCCCTGGCCCCTGCAGCATAAAAACTATCGTGTGTATGACTATATATATATATATATATATTAAAATCTTTAATTTGATTCTTCTAAATTTTATAAAATATATTTTTTAATTTTTAAATTTTAAAAATTTTCATATATAATTTTAAAAATTTTTCTCTAAAACATGCTATATCTAGATAAGTCACATGATATTTTTATCCTTCCTTCAGAAATACATCATTCTTTTTTTCTTTTAAGGCCAATTTTTTTCTTTGTTTATTATTTAAAACAAAAGGAAAAGTCATATTTCACATTAAATTATTTCCTTACTTAATTCCTTAGTACATATTTGAGATTCTTTTCAACTTTCTTTTTTCTTTTTCTAAAAAATTTGATTTCTTTTTTCTTTCTATATTACTGTGGCACCAAAAATAGTGTTGCTTAGTGTGTATGTAAGTCAATCTCTCCTCAGCAAAGAAGTCAGTTCAATTAGAACTTGTGATTATGTATACAATTACAAAATATTGTCACCAGAAAAACAAAAAAGGGCAAAACATAGCTCATTAGGCAACAAATCTTTTATCATAAATTTGACAGATTTGACAACCAAAAAGCGAATTATTTAGCTTATTTTTATATAAAATATTTTAAAATTCGATTTCTTATAAAAATAATTAAATAATTTACTTTATTTAATTATTCCCGATTTATATTTGTCGATGAAATGCAACAAGCGCGATGTGAATAGTGAAAGAAAAGACAAACCCAGCTTACCCGGTCACCACGCTTTTAACGTCTTCATAGGACACGCACCTTTCCATAAAAAACCCCCTTTTTATTACCCCGGCCGTCTTCCAACCATCGAAGACGAAGACCCATTCTTTAAGCGACAAAGATTCTTTCTTCCCTTTTCTCTCGCTCTTCTGGTCGAGCCCAGATCGGGGAAACCCCAATTTTTGTCAATTAGGGTTCAATTCCATTTCAGACGCCCTCTTCCAGGTCGGAGCCCATTCTCTTCCAAATTTAGAGGATTTAACTGCTTGGTCTCGAATTCGGAAGGCGAGCTTTCAAAAGCTCGCGTTTGCGGAGATCTATTATGGCCGGAATCTCTCAAACCCCATTTCTTCCTCTGTTTATAACCGTCGCCATGTTCGCCCTCTGTGTTTTTCCAATGGTTCGAGCTGAAGAAGCATCATTATCCATTCTCCGGTTACCCTCTGAAACCTCTGACGAAGGCCGCAATTTGTGTAGCGGAACACCGCAAGCATCCTGCCCCGTTAACTGCTTCCGGACCGACCCGGTTTGCGGCGATGACGGCGTCACCTACTGGTGTGGTTGCGCTGAAGCTGCCTGCGCCGGCTCTAAAGTTACGAAATTGGGATTCTGTGAAGTGGGAAATGGGGGTTCGGCTCCTCTTTCTGGTCAGGCCCTTCTTTTGGTGCATATTGTGTGGCTGATTGTGCTTGGGTTCTCGGTATTGTTCGGTGTTTTTTAATAGCTGACTGAGAATGTCGACGAGGATGTGGTTGGCTCTGAACTTGTCTGGTATTCTGGGTTTACATACATACCTTTCAGTAATGTTTTTTACGGTGTTAGGAGAGTTCCGGCATTTGTGTGCTTTGCTCTGTATTTATTTGAGGAATTTGAAGATATTAATTTTTGTTTCCTTTGAAATTCTTTTGTTATATAACACGACACATCCATTCTTATATTGTGTATGTCATTTTTTGTACTCATTAAGGCGGTTGTTATTTTAGTGATGAGTTTTTTTTGGCTTGGCTTTTTACCTTTCGTTAAGAATGACATGTAATTAAGATCATTTGGCCCGTTATGTGCTTCTATTGTTGAGCCAGGGAGCCATGATCTGGTGAATGCATCACATTTATGTTTCTTCTTTTAGTGCCTTTTTAATAATGCTCATACTTCCTTATTGATCGTTTGGTTGCTGACTTGCCCTCAGTTGATGGGTGCGCACGATTTTATGGTAGAGATGGAAGATAATTATTATTAGAGATATATAATTTAATTAAAATTAAAAATTATAAAAATTAATTATTTATTTAAATTTAAGTTATTTTAATTTTATAAGAGATAAAATTTTATTTAATTATTTTTTAATTTTAATAATATTAAAATTTAATATTTATTTAAGTAATTATTTTTATATTAATATATATTTTTTATTATAATATTAAATCTATTTAGGGAATATAAATTTTATTAATTATATTTTCTGTTAATTTTACATCATGTTTAGTATTAGAGCTAAGTTTTACATCACAATTATCCTCGTCAACAGCCCTCCATAGTAAGAGAAAACTATGAATTTTGCCAAAAATTTTAAGTTCACCGACTTTGTTAGTTATATTTTCTGTTAATTTTACATCATGTTTAGCATTAGAGCTAGGTTTTACACCACAACCATCCTCGTTGCCGCCAACAGCCCTCCATAGTTAAAGAAAACTGTAGATTTTGCCAAAAATTTCAAGTTCACACTCTTGGTTTGCCTTGAAAGTTGCACTTCCAGTGACCCGTTTCCCACCCCCAAGTCTAGAAGCTGCCAATTGTGCCAAAGTTGAAAGATCACCGTGAAAAATGTGGCTACGCGTGGCACGCTCCACTAGCCCTCTTGGTGTGTGCATCTCATGCACTTGAAGTCAACGAATTAGAGCGTGCCATGTTACTGCTACATCATTGACACAACATCATAAAGTGTCACTAAGTTGAACAAAGATGATCTCCTCTAATTTGATCCGACTTTTTGGGAGCAATATTAATATTTTTATTTTTTAAAGATGAATTCTTCTTAGAAGGAGAGAATGATAGAAATTGTATAATAATTATTATTAGATATATTTAATTTAATTAAAATTTAAAATTATGTAAATTTATTATTTATTTAATTTTAAGTTATTTTATTTTTATTAAAAATAAAATTTTATTTAATTTAAAATTTTTATTTAGTTACATTTTAATTTTATTATGATTAAGACTTAATGTCTATTTGAATAATTATTTTTATTCTCAATATATATTTTTTATTATGATATTAAATTTATTTAAAGAATATAAACTTAGTTAATTATATTTTTTGTCTATTCTATATCAAATGATAATCTATGGCAAAGGTTTATCCTTTCAGAAAAAATGGGGGTTTGTTCCTACTTGGGCCTGAGCCGATCATTTGGGTTTCAAATGGTAAAATTTGTTAAATTTAATAATATGTACTTTGTTAAATAAGAATTATATAAGAATAAAAAAATTGCTATCCTCTGTATATTCTCTACCATGTTACACTATACAACATGCAAAAATTCTCTTAGTGCCGGGATGTCTCCGAGAAATTTTTGTTTCAACCTTCCAACCTGAACTTTAATGTAGTCATGTTATTGCATGCTCATGTTTGTCACTCCCAACTGCTAAAAGAGCATGAACAGAAACGAGAATGGAGGATCGAAATTGTCTTGTTAGGACGATTTTAATTTAATTGTCTAGTGTAATGTAAGAAATTTTAGTAAAAAAAGTTAATTAAATAATTTTTAATTTAATAAAAAAATATAAAAAAATAATTAAAAGATATTTAAAAAAATAATTAAAAGATATGTTTGAAAACTTAAGTTGGGATAAAATTTAGTGACGCTTAATCCAATTAATTAACTCTATCTAATAAGATAAAATTTTATTTATTATTATTGTCAATAGTATAATGCAAGCAGAATGTGAAACACATGAGGACTGTTGAGTATGAGTCATTTAATACCAAAAGTCTTGGTCTTGTATGTTCTTTAAAACATCGTGTTTCTGATCTTTTAGCCTGCTGTGAAATAACTTCTGCATCTTGGAGTTCTTTAAAACATAACTTAGTTTACAATGAAGGTCATGAAATTCTTGTTATCTTAAGATCAGATGGAAACAAGCTTGCTCTTGCAATCAGATACCTGGCATACCATTCACCCGAACCTTGATTCTTTTGGTGTTTACTTGATCATGTGTAAAAGATTGATTAATCTATACATTTCTTATTGGTGTAGTATATATGGAAAACCTGACTTCATTACAGATCTGTCTTCTACCTGACAATCTTGGTTGTCATTACAGTGGCATGTTAGTATCTTTTGCATGAATATGTGGGACACCACTTGGTAAGCTTGTTGCCTCCAAAAGACAATCGTTTGAGCAGATTAACAAGTTAATTTGGGGCCGTATCAATAATCAGTATTCCAGGTTTTTGTTCCTTAATCATTAATGGCGATCTATGATGCATCAAATCTGTTTCGGAAATTCTCCCCCCCGATACACTGTTTTTTTATATCTTTCTTTTTTACCCTCTTATCAAAATATGCAGAACATGTTAATATTCTATTCTATCCAAAATTTTTCAATAAATTACCATACCTGCGTGTCTTATTGCATTTTATCTTTTTATATAAAAGAAAAGCTGTTACTGCAGAACAAAATACTCATAGTTGATATGAAAATTGTTGAATTAATTAAGTTTTACAGTTTTATAAAATTTAATAATATGAATTCTATAAAAATTGTATGAAATTGAACTGTTTATATATAGTGTCGTTTACCTTTATCTGTGCAACCCAACATAGATGGCGATGTCCAGTATCTTTGATATCTGAGAACTAATTAGAAGTACATGTTGCTGCGAAGCCTTTAACTTGGACAGGGGGAACCTGTGGTCGCTTCTTTTGGGTTTTACACGGTGGAAAATGGGGGCTAGAGGCAGGAACTTCGCTGGTTTTAGAGACGAAAACACCTGATTTTGAGTGACAATTAATTGTTGGTCGTCAATGGGGAATGGGGTGTAGTTATGATTTCCAGGTAAATTGCAAGACTACTAAAATTCGTTACAGTTTACATTCTAAACGCATTTTATAATTCTCCGGGAATCGAGTTATCTATTTTGTGTTCTTAACGCCATACTGCAAGAAAGACAAAATGAGAAATAAGAAACAGAAAAAGGGAAACCTTGTGGAATTTGCGCCTACTCCTATTGGAGTCTTGCTTGAATTGCTTGAAGTACTTTGAAACGTTTCCATATTTATGAAGCAAGTATTCAACGAGCATTTATGTTCATGCAAATAAAAATTGCTTGTATATACTCAGCAAGACATTTTAGCAGGGATATTTACCCCTACATTACATGAGGCCAATCCTTTCCGAACTGCAGTTTAATAAACACAATTACAAATAAACCATCGTAAGAGAAGTAAGAATTACGACTTTTAATTCCTTAACATCCCAAGGCATTATTGTCTAGTCATAAAACTATATGTTGAAAGAATTTGTCTCCTACGATCAGTGCTGCAGAAATGAAGAGAAGTAGAAGTTAAGTCCAACAAAAAATTTCTGTTCTCTCTCAATTTTTAAGGAAATTTCCACGACACAATGATAATACATCTTGCAAAATTAACTCATCAGCACAAGAAGTGTTGTGAAATTAAAGACTACTCTGTTTTAGGGCTCTGAAGTGAAAATCCAGGTTTGTCATAATAATTTGGGATGACATTAGTGGCAGAGGAAGTTGTAGACCTCTCAGTTGTCGAGTTCTCATCTTCAGCCCCGCCCACCAAGGAATCATCTCCCTCAATATGTCCCGCTATTGTAGAGGATGTGTTTCCATTAAGTTTATCGCTGCCAACGTTGCCAACCAGGCTTTTGTACATAGTAAGAGCTTGAGCCATCATGTTAGCAGGATTTGATGCAGAGCTAGGAAGCAACATTGTTGTGCCCTGAGCAAAAATGAAGTATGAAGCATCAATTAATTTTGAAATTTGAAGTGAACGGCAGGTGCAATGCAGAAAAGTTATAAATTAATCACTTGTGAGCTACCTCCTTTGCAATGTTACTGAAGGCTTGAATATATTGCTCCGCAATCCTCAAACTTGCCGCCTGAAAATCAATGATAAGATTATTTCCTTCCATTATCATGGGCTTCATAATGCCAGACATGATTTTCAAAATTACACATCGGTCAATCTGGCTGAAACACAAGAATATCCAAAAGCCATACACACTGAGCATGAGTAATAAGCAAGCAATAGATATCTGAGTATAAGGCATTACATTCTACACTACATGAAAAACCAGATACTCAGTAAAATAAAATAATATGGATTTAAAGAAATTACATATTTTATACAAAATAACCAACCATGATTTAATTTCTTGAAATATAGCTCAACGTGCAGGTGTACTGCATGCAATGATTTAACTAAAGAACCTCACCTCTAGTCCTCCATTTTCTTTGAGGGACTGTGACACCAGGGCAAGTCCTTCAGCTGTTGCTCTTGCTTTAGCGAGGATAGCTTCAGCCTCACCTGAGAAAGAATGCATGAAGATATAAATGGAAAATCGATTAAGCTCATCAAGTCTGAAACACTCCATTAATAGATGCAACAAACAGAAGATAACAGCATGTCAAATTTGAAACACACAATTAACGGGGGCAAGTTATAAAAGCAATTAGATATTGGATCCTCAAGGAAAACTTTAGTTCAATCCCTAGTTCAACATCCTCTCATAATGCAGACAAAATATTTTACTCATAAATAAAAAATTCTATATATGAATATTTTGACATAAAATGCTAGAATGTAAAGTCAAATGATAAATTAGCATATCATGCTCAGCAGGCATCAAAGCTAATCTCATCAAGAACTACAAAATTGATATAACCATATACTAGGAAACCCTATGTCAGATGTAATTAGACCTAGAGCTCTGTTGACTTGATCCATCTTTGCAGCTTCTGAAGCTAAGATCACTGAACTCTTCTTTCCATCAGCAATGTTTATGTGGGCCTGTCTTTCTCCTGTATAACAGTTAAGGTCATCAGTGCCTATAGATACACAAGCTAAAACATTGAATCACAGAGGTATGACTATTAGTTTCGGGACAAGATAGTGTCGAATCTCATCCTTAAACCTTGAAGAATTGAAATGTTGAATTGATTACCTTCAGACTCAAGAATTTGTGCTCTCTTTTTCCGTTCTGCTTCTGCTTGCATCTCCATAGCTGCTCTAACACCACGAGGAGGGGATATATCCCCTGAAGAAGAACAGAAAAAGTTTACAATAACTGTCTTGGAAAAATGAAGGAAATAGTTAAGAAATTTGCCAAAACTTACTTATTTCATATCGAAGACACTCCAGACCCCAATGTTTTGCAGCCACATTAATGGCCTCCTGCAACAATGTAAACACACAAATTGTTAACCAGTATTGTTTTGCTACAGATGATAAAACCAAAAAAAAAAAAAAAAAAGGAATTGTTCTCTATTTTATTAGTTTAAGAAGAATTTTGAAATCATAACACCACACATTTTGATCTCTTTTAATGGCTAAATCACAATTAAGCACCCAGCAGGCTTAAAAACCATGGCTTGACTTTCCATCATGTTCAAAATGGTAAGAATGTGTTGTGACAGCATGTTGTTCCAAGCTTATTCAAAACATAACTGTAATGAATTAGTCAGGAAAGGAAGAAAGTGTCAAATCTACACACCACCCTTCCTATTAATATTTCAATATATACCCATATGCAAGTTTAAATTTTTCACTGTAGCAGCAAATAAAATAAAGCCTAGATAGCCAAATAAAAAAATTATACGAGAGTTTTTGTTGCCAGCAACTGCAAGCCTTGAATATTAAAATCATGTGAGAAAAGGGTAAACAATTTTACATTATTATTCCCTAGTGGATTTGATGGAGATGTGGAATGTATTTCTCTAAATCCAGAGATGAAAACACAAAAAGGCAAGAGGGATGAGGAGAAGAAAGGATATTCAGAGATCAGGAGTTAGGAAACTAAATCAAAGTAAGCAAACAAATTTGCAGGGTGATGCAGCTCATGGGCAGAAGTGTTCCAAAAAAGGGTAAAACATATACCAGCAAGGTAAGGCACTGTTCTTTCAAATTCAATAACCACAAAACTAATCCAAATACTAGTTAAAGACATGGCATACGATACAACAGGATAGCCTGCAGTTACAATCTGCCACACAGATCACTAGAGAAGATGATATAGAAAAGTACACCAAAATTAGTTGTGTTTGTCAGGGATGTTTCATATTTGGAAACTAAAAACAACCATAAATTCTTAATGAAACTCAAAAACTTCTCAAAATAAAGTACCCTGAAAACTAAGGCTATGTTTCGTTTGTTTTACATTCTCTGCTTATCTTTCCTCTGATAAAATGAAAATCAATTTGTCAAAAACTGATCTTCCTCATGAAATGAGGGATTAGTCATCTAAATGTCCCATGCCTTGGTAGATCATTGAAACTAATTTCTGATTCTGCTTTGGTGTGTGTTTGTTCTTTTCACTTCCCCACCTCCACTTAACAAGATTTCAGCTCTCTCACAGCAGCAATCCATTCCCCTTCCTCCAAAATAAAAGGTTTATACAGTCCGTCTCTAGATTTGAAGTGTAAAGATATATTATTTGATTCCACAAAATTGTGTATCTGGCTCCAAATGCCACCATGCCAACCTTAAGAGTTTGTTGATAATCATTTAATATAATGAAGCTCAATGTTTGTACTGCATAACATATGTTTGAGTTTGCACTTGGGAACAAGGTTAAAACAGAATGAATGGTAATTTTAATCTTGATGTTATAATTAAAGCAATCAATGTAGTTGCTAATGGACAATTTGCATAATTTTGGCTAAGGCTGGGAGGTATGAGGCTGATCATCAGATTAACCATAAGGCTAAGGCTGACTCTAAAGTTGGGGAGGCTATAAGACAACAGGTGCATGATGAAAAAAAGGGGAAAAAAACAATGTACTAAGTCAACTAGCAGGAGTGACCTAACGTGTGACTGGTTATGGCAGGGCAGCCAAAAGTTTTAATAGTTCTTACAAAAATCAAGAACAGCATTGCAACAACTCTATCCTACGTTAACTTGATTTAGGACCACATTGCATCTACTAATTGGAGTTAGGGGCAAACAGAACAACCAGCAGAGACTCAAAGAATTTGCACAAAACTATTTTAGGTTTCAACCATTCCCTCCTTTTCACAATTCTTCTTATCCAAATGGGACTACAATATTATACATTAGCTAGAAATAGAAAACTTTCAACCAAGTCCGTTCTTCCATCTAGAGGCAAGTTCTAAACAGAACTAACCTACGCTACACTTGTACCAGGCTGCCTCCAACTATACCTTATAATTGATATAGCTAGAATGACTAATTAAGTTAGGAGAAAAAGGTGTCTCTGTTCAATGAACTAAACTCACCACAATCTTTTCATTCAGAGTGTCCCTTTCTTCAAAGGTCTTGTCCAGAGTAATCTTACCAAGCTCACTACGCATTGTTGTTTGAGCGAGCTGAATGACCGCATAAATGGGATTCTCCACACCGTAAGAAGCCAGCTTAGGATCCACAATCTTCTCCCAGAGATAGAAAAGTCAAGCAACCGATTAACTGCCGAAGCCAATCTAAAATAACAAGAATAGAGAACCGTGAATCCACACCTTCACATAAAGCACCCCATCAATCAAGATGGTGACATTATCCTTGGTGATAGCAGACTGGTCAGGAATATTAATAGCCTCTTCCTTGAGGGAGTGCACGTAAGCAATCCGATCAACAAACGGTATCAAGAAATGGAGTCCCGACGGAAGTGTCTTAACGTACTTGCCGAATCTCTCAATGACATAGGCCTTCTTCTCGGGTACAATCCGTATCCCCCAGTTCACTGGCGGAGTAATTTCATAAATCCTGATAACAAAATCCCAATTACAAGCATTTTAGCGCAACCCACCAAAGAAATTGCCGAATAAATCCGGAACATTGAATTACCTGGCAGTAGGATCGCGATTCGTACGAAGATAACGCACAGAGAAGTGCTGAGAAGGGAGTCTCCGGGAAGGAGAGCGTGACAGTGGATGATTGGAGAAGAAGAGGATGGATTGCTTGGGAACCGAAGGAGATGAAGTGGAGAGAGCTCGGGAAGTGCTGTTGTTAATGGCGGCTGCCGATTGACTCAGCTGTTTAAGAGAACGGAAGGCGTTGCTCATTGAATTCGATTTCCAAATGCTACTCATTGGCTTGGCTTGCCACAGATTTCTCTGCAGACTCTTCGTCTTCCTCTCAGTTCTCCAATTTTCTTCGTTTATCAAATACGCTCAGTTTGTGAAGAGGATTTATAAAGCCCTAGTAAAACCCATCCCGCATGTCTTCACTGCATTTTTTGCCTTGCCGATCCAGGTGCCAAGCCAGTTAAATAATTACATTCAAGAGTGGGAAACATTTTTTTTATCTAAAATATTTTATAAAAAATATTATTCATCAAAATATCATTTTATTATAAAATTAAAATTTTCTTAAAACTTTAAAAATATTTTTATTAAAAATTAAACTTAATTTTTATAAATAGCTATTTTATTTTTGTTCATGTTTATTAAAAAATTAATTTTTATATTTTTATTTTATTAAATATCTAATATAATATAAATTTTTTTTTTTGAAAAAGAATTTACAAAAAATATGCATATTAAAATTTAAATTCTACATATCAAACTTTATTTAATAAATTTTTAATATATTACTTTTATTAAATATTTGGTATAAAATTAATTAATTTTTAAAAAATATTTATATTATTTTGTAATTAATTCTATCAAACTTACGTATAACGCATGTATTTCAAGACTAATTATTAAAAAAATCTTTTATACATTTAAGAATTGGTTCTTATATGAAATGATAAATAAATCTATTTTTCATGTATCTTAAAATTATACACTCTTGAACTTTATGACTGATATTTTGGATCCAAAATATTTATATAATTCATTTATTTTTATATCTTTATTTTTATACAATATTCAGTTTATAAATAATAGATTATTAAATTTATTTAATTTCAATAATTAATTGTAAAACACATTTGATCTAACAATTCTCATAATAAATATGAGTATTTAGTCATTAAATATAGTATTACAACAACTTTTCTCATAAATTATGACAATCTTGTATTATGATAATATTGTTTCTTTTAGTTCATATGAATTTTTGCAGGGTTTTGGGACGAGATATCTTGTTTACAAATTTGTCAGGTTCTCTATGTACAGTGTAATTGCAAAAGCAGAAGTAGCTACGCCTGCACAAATATTACCTCACAAAAAGGGAAAATGATCGGAGTGTATGTTCTCCTGGAATGAGAAACAAACTTTTTAAATAGAGGAAAAAGAGAGGAGCGAGAATATGAGAATACAATCTATGTATAGAGTTGATTTATACTTACTATTCCAAAAGGGGTGCCTCGATGCCTCAATTGAATTTCTCAATCTTCTAGCAACCACTACACCATACTCAATTATATAACTGATTTCAAGGCACTTATCTATAATTTGATTATAAATTAATGTAAAAAAAATTGTGAACAATGGTATGCATCTGATGATGTACAAACAAACCATAGTGACTCTAGTCTGGATTGTAGGCTTCAAGCCAAGGAAGGGTAGATTTTCCCAAGCCAGAAATAATAGGTTTATTACGTTGGAGCTGGAAAAAGGAAAGAAAAAAAGCAAAATCAAACCAAAGCAATGAGGGAAGCTGCGAGGATAGTCTTGGCCTGTTTTACTTTCTATGGAAAATGGTCTCCAAAAATAGCTGCATTTTTCTTCTATTTTGGTCTACTAATGACATGCTTGCAGTGAAGCACTATTATTGGAGCCCCTTGACAAAAACAAAGACAAAGAAGATGCACCCTTGACCTTTGTCATCCTGGCTCAATTCTGATCCCATGCCATATTGCTGTCCATGATTTCTTTTGTACATATCAACATATCATATTATTCAAATGTACAAAAAGTGTGACAAAAATGTTATGGAAATAGCATTTTTCTTTCAGAAATAATGAAATTTCATGCATGATACTACAAGTAGACTCTACAAAGAGTAGCAGAAAGTATATTCTTACATAGAGGCTGCCAAGCTTTAAAAAGTAATCCAAAAAACATACCCTAAAGGTAGACATAAATCATCCATCAACAGCATAAACCCACATTCTCAGAACTCTTTTCACACCCCCTTACTTATGCAGTATCAATTTCACATCTTCAACTTCACACAGCACTTAATGCATATGTTGCATTTGGAAACTCAATAAAATGTTGGAAGCCTAATCGATCCCACTTAATAATGTAGCACCATGATGCATCACCTGAACGTAGCACAAGAGTATGTATTACAAAGACCAGCACCGGCACTGCTGTAAGGGAACAAGGCAACAGGGCGAGTTTTTGGCAGCTCAGGAATGGCGCTGTCCATGTTAAGAAACTCTACCACTTGCTCCATACAAGGCCTCCCTTTGTTCTCATTCAGAGTGCAAAGCAACCCAATTTCCAGCACACGAATGGCCTGCTCCAAGTTGATCAATGACCCCATTCTTCTATCCACCAGCTTCACTTTCTTGTCAATCTGATGCAAGTTCCAAGCAAAATCCAGTAAGTTCTTCTCTTCTGGTTTTCCCTGCTCGGCCTCTGACTCTACCCTCTTCCTTCCAGCTATCACTTCCAACACAAAGACACCAAATTCAAACACATCAACACCTTGACACACTGCAGACTCAAATTGTCTTGATTCTGCCTCTAATAGCACAAAACCAAAATCACCCAAAACAGCTCTGAAGCTGACATCTAGAAACACACTGCTACTTTTCACGTTCTTGTGGGCTAGTTTCTTGTAGTGAAGGAAGCTTAATCCATCAGCTACATCTTTGATAGCCTTGAGCCGCCGTGTCCAAGGAAGAACACCAGCCCCAAATAGCCATTTATCCAAGCTCCCATTTGGGAAAAAATCATAAACCACCATGATTTCTTGTTTGTCTTGACACCACCCTCTTATAGGAATCAAATTGGGGTGGCGAACCTGGCTGATAGCTTTGATTTCATTCAATAATCTTCTCTTATCTGACCCATATGAGCTGAGAAACTGAGCTGAGAACCTTTTCACAGCAACTTGGGAGCTATTACCAAGCTTCCCTCTGTAGTACACACCTCTAAAATCACTACCAAGCAATTCTATATCACTGTAAGTTCGAGTTGCAGAAGAAATTTCAGAAAATGAGAAGTGGCGTGGCTTGTTTGGAGGCCTTGGCCTGTGATTCTTTGGCTCTACCAAGGTACTTGATTTAGCAGCGTTATTTCTTCTACGCTTACGGTTGAAGTAAAAAGTGACTAGAATAACCAGAGCCAGTGCCACTACACCCACAAAAATCAAGAAGCTGTGTGGGGTTTCAGGCTTAGCAGATTTACGAGTAGCTGCGGCAGCTGTGCCATTCTGAAGCAAGATTTTACCTTCACAAGTTTCAGCTGAAGGGAAGCGAAGAAATGCTTGACTGTTGGAAGTAAAGTTCCAAGAGAGTATGTTGTGGATTTGGGTATGGTTCCCTGTGGAAGCAGAGAACCCTACAAACATGTACTCATTAAGAAAGGGTGAGAGATCCAGAGACTCTGAGAAAATTGGCTTGGAAGGGTAACCTTCTTGGTTGGCTAGTCCAAGACGAATGTCCATTTTTCTTTGAGGACCATCATAGGTAATCCAAGCACGGTGAACAAAACCATCCTTAAGAGTCACTCCAAGATCGGAGACATTGATGATTTTTGTGGATACTATGGTACCCAAATTGATCCCTACATGGTTGTCATTTGGGTCCCCAAATTCTGGGCTCCTTCTCGTGTCAAATTCCACAGCCACTGCTTTGTAATTGTCCTCACAGGCATCGTTGAGCATGGCAAGCCATGGCCCTGCCCTTCCCACTGTGAACTCATCAGGGACAATAATGAAAGTGAGGCCACTGCCACCATGAGCATTTTCATCAGTGGTAGTGGAATTATTCAATTGAAAAGAGAAGGTGGTTTCAAAGGAAGCCGGGGTTTTGGTTTGTGGGTCAAGAAGGCGAATTGGGAAGGAATAGATGCCCCTACCTGCTTGGTGCCTTATGTCTGTGTCTTGGGATTCATTAGGGATTTGGAGAGCGCCCTTTTCAGTTGAGATCTTGGCACTGCCTAGGAGCTTCAAATCATGGAAAATTCTGGGGTTATTGGTGGACCTGAAATCTGGGAAGGAAAAGTGCTTGGCCACATTAATTGGAGTGTCACTGATTGAATAAACCACAATTGGGTATTCCACTATTGAGGCTAGAAGATTAAGTAAGCAAAAGAAGGAGAAGATATGTGGGAAAGAGGAAGCCATTGCATGCGAGAAGAGAAAGGATGTTTCAATCATTCAGCAAGATGGTAGGACTGCTGCTACTGCAAATGGTGGTGGGGATGCTACAGATAAGGCTAAGAAGACGGATTTGTATTAGGCTATTAGGTGCTACAGTACTGATTAATAATCCAGAGGTCACCAAAAAATGTAGAATGAGATTAGGTAATGATTTGGACTCAGCTGCAACAGAGAAGAAGCATTTTGGAATGTCTGATGCAAATTATTCAGATGAGGAATTAAAAAATTCAAGAGGACAAACAATAAACATTTAGCTGAAGTGGGAGAGATATTGCGTGTGAATGGACGGTCATGACTAGACACTCACATCAATTATTTAAGGTATTTAATTTCACTAATATTGTGTATACAATGTTAATTATATAAAAAATATATGAAAATACATTAATTAAATGAGCTGTAAAAATTTGAGAAATAAAAGTGAGTTAAATATAATTAAAATATTTTTTATACGAGCTATTACTTATTTCATTCCTAGAAAAACTCATTAAAATAAAAACAAAAAACATATATTGTTGGTGTACGGCAAACGAGGAAATTGAGGTGCAAATTTGGTTCTGCAGACTTGGTAGGGCCACTTTTGTTTTAGTTGCTGTGGTGCAAACTTGTGAATGAAGGCAATCAATCATACATGTTAGTAGTCCAAATGAACCCGAAAGAATACCAAATTTAGATTTCTCCATTAGATAAGTAACACGTGTCATCATAAATATTTTTACTATAATAAATATGAATTGAAAGTTTTTAAAACAAAAAATATACTTTATTCAATTTATAAAATAATATATATAAATAATTATTAATAAAAAATAATTATATACAACATAATAAATTTATAAATTATTATCAATTTGTTTATATTTTATAACAATTTTTACCCATAAATTTTTTAAAAAAATTCTAGTGCCATACTCTTATTAAGAAATAAAATTCTTACTTTCATCTACAATCATTAATTTGTATTTACATTTCACACATTAACAATATGTGAAAATTTTTTTATCAAAATAAAAACATGAAAATAATAATATTTATTTTATATTAATAATTATTTATTTATATTTTATTTTATAACACACATTTTTCATAATATAAATCTAATAAGTAATATTGCACACAAAAGGAACCAATAATAATGAGTTTTGTATCTATCACATCACCAAATAGAATAGTAGATATTTTTGCGAGGAAGATGTAAAACAAAAACAGGACCGAATGCTCATATGATCACAGACACGTGGTGCCTGAAGTGTCGTACCATTGTTGTCTATTTTGCTTTGCAAATATTCCAGTTTTTTATGTTACTTTCTTTTCTTATATACATCACATCGTGCAATTATGTAGTTCTTGTACAGAAATTGATGATCTAGTTTGTGCAAAATTCGTGATCAATCTTATCTGAATTTGAAGTAATATAAATATGATATAGTCCTTCTGATGTTAACTGTTATTTTAGTATTTTTTTTCCTTCTTAATTTTTAATCCTCATTTTTTAAAAATTAATACTTCATTAATTTTTTAATTTTATCTTTATTTAATTCACTTTTTCACTAGATGTGCATTCAAAACATTCTCTCTCTTATCTCAAATATATCAAAGGACTTTTACTTATTTTTAATGGATCTATTATATTTATTTGGCTGTCTTTAAATATTTGAGCTTTTCTATAAAAAAAATAATATTTAGACAATTTTTTAATATTAAGAGAATTTAATGATTTATTTAACTCCTTTGTATATCCTTTAAATGACAATCATTCAAGAACTGATGGGATAGTAAAAAGTACTCCCTCCATTCTTTATTAATTGTAATTTTAGAATTTTTTTTCATCACTTTTAAAAAATGGAGACTGCATTAATCTTTATTAAATGCTTAATTAAGAAAGATTCTTTTTTATTTTTTTATATAAAAGATATTTTAGTATAAAAAATTAAATTTTTTTCAATTTCAAAATTTTTAATGAGTTTTTTAATGGAATTAGATCCTTTAAAATTGTGATTCAAAGTTAAGGTATAGAGTAAAATAATAATAAAAATTAAATTAAGAAATAAAAATTAAATTTAAATATAAAATAAAAATACAAATATTAAAATGAAAAATAAAAAAATATAAGAGATTCAAATTCGTGTGCCAATTTTGTTGTAATTCTGATGGTAATGTAGTATTCAGTAGTACCAATGCCACTAAAATACTGTTTTTTTTTTTATAATATATAGAAAATTGGTACATAAAATCTTCTTCTTTTATGATGTGAAAATAGGAAAAATATTAAATAGAGCCTCTGGAGAGGGCCCGGGGGCGGGAGGGTTGCATAAAGAGTTACAATTGAATTCATTCATTGGCCTTTCAAGTGTTGAATGGTTTCAGCTATTTTTCCTGTGAATTCAAATTTGGTAAAACTATAATCCCATACCATTTACATTTTTAGTGCCTAGACTTTTTATTTTTAGCAACTTGATTAAATTTTTTATAATAAAAAAATTATAATATAAGAATCAAATTTAAAAAAAATTAATAAAATCAAATTTGATTATTTAAGTCAAATTCAACTCCTTTAACTAAATTTCAATCACTTAAACTTTTCGTATACAACTTCTAAAAAACCCTGTTTTGCATTGAACTTAATCATCTTCAATGACTGCAATTAATATTCAAGCGTTTGTAACCATATGGGAAGTTTTTTTGGAAGAATTTATTTGACTTTTGAGGTCATAAACTACAACATTACAAACGTGGAAGAGAAGATTTAAAGAGCTGGTCCACCTCCTTTCACTCCGCTTCTGGTGTCATAGTACAAAAACCTCGTGAACCAAACCCCAGGCATGAAAAAAAATCAAAACTTCTATACTCTATTTTTTTTGCTCTTTTGATGGCTATCAAGGGATGGTTCAAGAATTCAAGGGTTGTTTTAAGCATGATCTTGGTCCAAGCCATAGCTGCAGGGATGCAGCTGTTGTCAAAGCTGATTCTTTCTAAAGGGACTTTTATTTTTGCCCTGATAGCATATCGCCACATAGTGGCCGCTCTATGCGTGGCGCCATTGGCAATCTACTTGGAAAGGTATGCTTATTTTCATTCGATTTGTGTCTTCTTTTTCTCTTTGGTCTACCCTTCAGGGTGATCGCTATGGATTGCAGAAAGTTTAAAAAATGTGTAATGGTTTCTTCAGGGATCGCCCCAAGAAGTTCACGATTTCCGTTTGGCTCTGGCTGTTTGTGAACGCCATATTTGGGTAAGCAAGTTCTTCGTTCAATACGACAAATGTTCATCCATTTGTTTCATTGAAGCATTAGCTACCCAACGAAAAGTGGCATTTTGAAGTTGCCATTGCCAGCCTTGGTACAAGCCTCTGCAGGTTTCTGCAGAAAAATATCTTCGGCAGCTGATTTACTGATCTTGTTATGTTATTCGGTTAGATTGTGATATCTTATTTTAAATAAATGATGGTCCCTCCTTTCACTTTCACCTTTATCGAACAGTTAATATTAGAACCAAATATATGTGCAGTTTACTTTGGACGTGCATTCTTATTTAGTTTCACTTACACTAAAGCATTAGACAAAAAACTCTATCTCATGAACTAGCTTTTAAGGTTTAAAAGGTTTAAAATTGGTTTCAAAACATAGATTGCAACATCCATTTATTAGGTCTTTAAGTGGATGAACATGCTTGGACTCGATGTGTGACAAGAAATTAAGAATTAGATTGATAAAAAATAATTCAAGCTGATATATGAATGAAGAGATTGTTTAAGTTATCATTCATAAATGTATGATAAAAAATCTCATCTTAGGAGCTGGCTCTAACTTTTCAGTTAGTTTATTTTACAAAAGTGATAAGATCAAAATTGCTTTTATCTCCGTACAAAAGCTCACCCAATGGAATAGAATTGTCCACACATTAACGAATAAAATGATACTAATCATCGCCGAAATTGCAGGATCACCCTTGCCCTGGGTTTGTTTTACTATGGCCTCCGAGACACAACGGCAACCTATGCTATCAGTTTCCTGAACCTAATCCCTATATCAACCTTCCTCGTTTCAATAGTATTCAGGTATATATTTAAATTAAAATTAAAAATATTATGTTCTCAGTTATTCCTAAACTAAGTTCTGTATAATTTGGAGAACTGTTAAAAGATGAAGTGGAGCCTAATATAAATATAATGGTTCAAAAAAAATAATGGTTGATGATTTGTTGTAGAATTGAGAAACTGGAGCTGAAGACGTGGGCAGGTAAGGCCAAGGCTTTGGGAGCAGTTGTGTGTGTTGGGGGAGCATTGTGTGCCAGTCTATACAAGGGGAAGGAGTTCCACCTTGGTCACCGTGGCCATCTTAGTGCCCCTGCTGCTGAAGCATCTAACATGCTTCGTGGCACCCTGTTTCTGATAGTGAGCTGCTTTTCATACACAGCTTGGTACATTCTGCAGGTACTAGTTGAGCTTTTTACTGTATAAATTGATGTGTTTCTGTCCTTAATTAATATTAGTGTATGACCAACGACGTGTTGAAATCAAGAATAGTATACTAAATAAGAAATTAATTTTTCGGAAGCTATCATACGACAGTTTTATGAACTGGCTTTATTATTTATAAGATCATGTGTATAGAATATATACTAATGATCAAATGGTTGTTTCGTTTGAGAAGCTCAATTTTATGGCCATGTTCTATTTCTAGAATGATACTGTTGAATATTTGTCAGGTTAAGCTGTTCAAGGTATTTCCATTAAAATATTGGGCAACATTCCTTACTTGCATCATTGCGTCCGTGCAAGCCATAGTTGTAGGCTTGCTGATAGATCGTAGCAAAGATTCCTGGACACTGTCTTGGAATCTACAGTTGGTTACAATCTTGTACTCGGTGAATTCCTGACCTTCCTTGTAGTTCTTGTGGGAGTTCCATTTCGTTAACACTGACGAATCGCTCCATGCTGACCTTCCAGGGTTCACTGGCTACGGCAGCCACTTTCTGCATAGTCTCTTGGGCAATTACAATTAAAGGGCCAAGCTATCCAACCATGTTCAATCCTCTGTCTCTTATTTTTGTGGCAATATCAGAAGCCATACTCTTGGGTGCACCTATTACAGTCGGCAGGTATGGCCATATCTCATCAAGTTTTATTTCATAGATTTGTGGATGAAAATCAAAGGAAAAACCAAATGCACATGATATACATAAATCATCATTATTAGTTAAATTTTATAGTTTAGTTTACAAGATTTGATTAATGGTGCATTGTGTGTACATTTTTTATGCTAACTCTTTTGTTAAAATAATATTCTAAATCAAAAGCAAGTTGAGTACAAAAGAGTCCATTACAAATGTACACAATATGCTATTATTAACCGAGTCTTAATTATACCCTGACTCCTTATGCAAACAGTACACTCAAAATCAAATCAATTATACAAACGACTTAGAGTTTATTGATCACTTCATTATTTGAAAATTATAATATTAAATTTATTAAAATAATTTATTTATTTCATTTATTTTTAAAATTTAAAAAATTAATTTTATGCACAATTATATGAGATAGTAAATCAAATATTAAAATCAAAATATAATTGCAGCTTGCTGGGGATGGTCTTGGTCATAGGAGGGCTTTACGCATTCCTGTGGAGCAAAAGGAAGGAGCTAGAAGTAGAGCCACCCACTGGGCCACCCAAAGAGGAGCAAATACATGAAGTTAAGGTATAAGTTGCAGCAAGTTTAGGAAAATGGAACTACCAAGAAACTACAAAGTAAGAAAATAGCAGATCCAGCCACCCAGGTTGGAGATTTGTGGAGTACATTTTTTTTCTCGCAAAATTACAGAAATTTGAAAACTTTCAAAATGGACGAAGACGAATGTCTCCAAAGAAGGGGACAACACAAACGTGCAAATATATGTGCTCCAATCAACTAAGTGAATTTATTATAGGGGCTCAAAATGTCTCGAAATTGATTAAAGTCTCAATGGAATTAAGGTCATTTGAATCAGAGTTTTCGATCTTAAATTGTCATCTTTCTCTTTTGAATCTTAAAACCAAAATGAGAATCTGTTATACCTTTCAATACTGTAAGTGCATTAATTAGTCATCCTCTTCTCACACCATTTTTGACACATAATGGTCACACCCAACACTTGACAGCTATTGATAATTGTATAGACTCCACCCACCCACAACCAGTCAATGATTGTAAGTGTTGAATATAACAATTATGTGTCAAACAAAACATGAAAGTAGTTGGGCTTTTCTTTAATTGGCGTTGACGCAGACAAGCAACAAAGCCATATGTACCAAAAGAATTAAATGTACATGTATAAAATGTATACAGTATGCACAAAATATATACGTGATATAAATATCTGTAAATTTAATTAAATTAATTAAGATTACAATACTAATAATATCATAGGTAAATTTTTTAAGAATAAATATTAGTGCTCTCCCAAAAACAATGGAGACGTAAATGACAAGGCAGATGTGGAAATCTTGAAAAATTGGACCTGTTAAATGGCCTGGCATAGGCACCATCTTAATCCAAGGAGTGGGCAATCATGTGGCAGATGGTGAGACCCGGTAACTGAAGCCATAGTTGCTGGAAACAGAGGACCAAATCGATTAGTGGGGCAGGGGGTATAATATTGGATTATGTACCAATGTTTGCATGTATAATATATTATATAAACTTCTCTTTATTTTTTTTAATTTTCATGAGATATTCTTACATCTTTAAGATTGTAAGATTAATCTCTACTTACAGAATTATATTTATCGTTGATTCCTGAGTATTTGAAATTGATAGAATTTGAACTTAAACTTGTCAGATTTTAATAATTCAAAAATAATTTAACCAATTGAATCAACTTTTGGGTTAAACTCTTTTTTTATTTTAAAAATTCACATAAACTTCCCTCCGGGGAACAAAACCCACCCAATTAACATTGATGTATTCCTCTTTTGCTTTGACCTTAATTATCTTTAACAATTATATGATTGCAATTAATATTTATGCGTTTGTAACCATATGGCAAGTTTTTTGGGAAGTATTTATTTGACTTTTAAGGTCATAAACTATGACATTACAAAGGTTGAAGAGAAAATTTATGATAGCTGGTCCCTCCCTCCTCTCTCTCCGCTTCAGGTGTCAGTACAAAAACCTCGCTTGTGAACCAAACCCCACACATGAAAAAGCCAGAACTTCAATACTCTATTTGTGTGCTCTTTTCCTTTCATGTCTATCAAGGGATGGTCCAAGAATTCAAGGGCTGTTCTACGCATGACCTTGGTCCAAGCCGCAGCTTCAGGCTATAAAGCACAAATATGAGAAATTGATATTAATACCATATAATACAAATATGTATGGTAAAATATTAAAAATAAAAAATACTAGTACAATAAATATATACACACATATTTTTTTGAAAGTATGTGCGCTTGTGTTGTATATACAATGTGTATACATTGTGTATGTCATTTGCCTATATTTGAATTTTTTTAAAAGAAATTTGCATTAAAACAAATGCTACAATGTAAGTTTTAAAATTTTAGTCAGTTGTCAAATGCAAAAAATAACCTTACAAAAATCTTCAAAATGTAAAAAAAAGGAAAATTATTTTTTTATTTTAATTTAAATTTTTGAAATAAAAATAATTAAAAATTAAAAATATCTAAAAATATAATTAAAATATTAATATTGGATATATATCCGACATTAGCACGATAACCTATATGAAGTATCTAGGCTTCTTAGGCTGTAGTGATGCAGTTGTTGTCAAAGCTGCTCTATCTTAAGGGACTTTTTTATTTTCGCCCTGATAGCATATCGTCACATAGTGGCTGCTCTCGGCGTAGTGCTGTTGGCAATCTACTTGGAAAAGGTATTTTTATTTTCATTCGATTTGTGACTTCTTTTTCTCTTAGACCTACCCTAGAAGGGTTTTCGTTACAGATTGCAGAGCTTAAAATAATATGTAATGGTTTCCTCGGGTATCGACCCAAGAAGTTCACGATTTCCGTTTGGTTCTGGCTGTTTGTGAACGTCGTATTTGGGTAAGTTCATTTTTTTCAATAAATCAAATGTTTGTCCATTCGATTCATTATAGCATTAGCTACCCAACGAAAAGTGACATTTTGAAGTTGCCATCTACAGCCTTGCCGCAAGCCTTTGCAGGTTTTTGCAGAAAAGTAGTATCTTCGACAACCAGTTTAATGATCTTGTATCTTATTTGAAATGCATGATGGTCCGTCCTTCACTTTCACTTTATCAAACAGTTAACATAGAACCAAATGTATGTGCAGTCTATATTGGACGAGCATTCTTATTTAGTTTCAGTTATATGAAAGTTCGTGACCAGATATATGTTTCTGTCTTTAATTAATACTAGGGTAAGGTCCTGTGCAGGGCACGGGCGTTGTTTGTGCAAGGCATATTAGAAAAAAATACAACAACATACTAAATAAGAATTTTTTTATTTTATTAGAAGCTATCATGTAATAGTTTTATGAACTTCCTTTATTATGTGTAAGATTACAAGTATAGAATATATACTAACGATCGAAAGGTTGTTTCGTTTGACAAGCTCAATTTTATGGCCATTTTTTATTTTCGTAATGATACTGTTGAATATTTGTATTAGGTTAAGCCGCTCAAGGCATTTCCATTTAAATATTGGGCAACATTCCTTACTTGCGTCATTGCATCCATGCAAGCCGTAGTTGTAGGCTTGCTGATAGATAGTAGCGCAGATTCCTGGGCATTGTGTTGGAATCTGCAACTGGTTACAATCTTGCACTCGGTAAATTCTTGACCTTCCTTCTTGTTCTTCTGGGAGTTCCATTTGGTTTAAATTGACAAATCGCTGCTGCATGCTGATCTTCTAGGGTGCACCGGCTACGGCAGCCACTTTCTGCATAATATCTTGGGCAATTACAATTAAAGGGCCAAGCTACCAGGCCATGTTCAATCCTCTGTCTCTTATTTTTGTGGCAATATCAGAAGCCATACTATTGGGTGCACCTATTACAGTCGGGAGGTATGGCCAAATCTCGTCAAGTTTTTATTTCAAAGATTGTGGATGAAAATCAAAGTGAAAGTCGGGAGGTATGTACAATGCATTGTTATTAGTTAAATTTTATAATTTAATTTATAAAATTTAATTAATTTAAAGTTAATTTTATAGTTTAAAATTATATAAATATATTATTACAATTATCTCAGTCAATCAAGGTCCTGTCGTCACAGTGTCAAAACGAAATGCCACATTAGAAGACGGGTCCGCTACAGTGATTAAGGCTAAAACCGAGCCCTGATGCTTTTCCAAATCGAGCAAATAAGCATTCCGTTTTGACACAGATATGACGTCGTTTCATAGCCATGCCTCAAGTACTTTCAATTCTTACTGCTGCTGAAACTCTCAGCCTCTACACTGTCTTCGTTTTTGGCAGCCTCTTAGCAAATGAGGTCGTCCAAGTCCTCTTGAAGCGCGTCCCAAGATCAGCACTTACAGCCTCTCCGGCTTGTTAGTGTCTCTCTTCTTTCCTTGCAATTTCCTTTTTTCTTTTTTTGTTTTTCATCATATCGTACTTTGTATTTCATATTAATTTGGTCT
Organism: Dicorynia guianensis; assembly: GCA_037013595.1. NCBI lineage: Eukaryota > Viridiplantae > Streptophyta > Magnoliopsida > Fabales > Fabaceae > Dicorynia > Dicorynia guianensis. Next base: position 11,253,800 of record JASUAB010000002.1, on the reverse strand, counting down.
ATGATTTGCATGTGCTGATCATTTTTGTTCCTCTGGTCCTTTTTTATTTTCATGGCGCATAGTTGGGCCATCAAGAAATTCTATGTTCATGATTTAAGGCCGGGCTTTATGCATTCCTGTGGTGGTGCCATCTACAGGGCCTCCCCAAGAGGAGCAAATAGATGAGGTTAAGGTAAAAAGTTGCAGCAAGTTTAAGAAAATGGAAATACCAAGAAACTACAAAGAATATAGCAGAGCCACGCTTAGTCCAGCGTAGTCAGGTAGGACATTTTCGGAGTACAATTTTTTCTCACAAAATTACAGATATTTGAAAACTTTAAAATTGACGAAGATGAATGTCTCCAAGCAAGGGGACAAAACAAAGACTACTGCTACAATCACAGAATTTTTAACATTTTATTATTACAGAATGTTGTGACGATGTGAATTTCATGTAAGATCCACATCATCCATTAATACAAAATTTGGTTACAATGGAATATAAAAAATTATGACACTAATTTTTCCAAAACAAATGTGCACATGTATGTGCTCCAATTAACAAAGTTATTATTAAGGGCTCAAAGTGTTTCGAAATTCATTGGAGTCTCAATGGAATTAAGGTCATTTGAATCAGCGTTTTCGGTCTTTAATTGTCATCTACCTCTTTGGACCCTTTAAACCAAAACGAGGATCTGTTAAATCTTTCAACACTGTGAGGTCATTAAGCGTTGACGGAGACAAGTAACAAAGCCATATGTTCCAACAGGACAAGTTTAAACGTATCTGTACGAAATACAGAAGGCATGCACGTGATAGATAGATGCTAATTATATGAATTGACCGTAGGTACTCCTACAAATAATATCTTGTGCAAATAGTAACACTGTCCCAAAAACGATGGAGACGTAAATGACAAAAATTGTACCTGTTAAATGGCCTGGCGTAGGTATCATCTTAATTCAAGGAGTGGGTAATCATGTGGCAGATGGTAAGACCCGGTAACTGAAGCTTTAGTTTCTGGAAATAGGGCTAAATCGATTAGTGTGGTAGGGGTATAGATGGGGTTATGAATTTGATGGGGATTGAGCAAGGGGCAGCTATAAAGAAATGAAATAATGATTAAAATCAAAATTTGGTGAGAGACAATGTGTAACTGAAACATAACAAATTAAAGGGGGATGTTTTCAGAGGATGGAGACAAGACGAGATCAATCACATGAATGCTGCGTTCGCGACTCCAGTAGTGATTTGGAAGTTATGCTAACAAAGACTTGGTTTGCTCAATGAGTGAAATTCAAAGTTCAATAAAGGTGTTCTCACTCACAACCTAAAGTTGGAAGGGATTGTTTATATTCTAACCTGTTATGCGTTTCCACATATTATAGAAAACTCATCCGTAAAATGACGAATGGTATGGCACAGACCAACAAAATTGGTTGATTGGTACGCATAAGGAGGTAATGACAGAAAACTATATGCTTCAAGAGAGAATTTATACCAACAATAAACATGCACAGGTCTTATCGTGCAGACTTAACATGCAAAGGATTGGAGGTAGACCACTGATTGCCCGTAATTATAAAAACGAAATTGTCCAAACAAGAAGCAATCGTTTTAGAACACATGTTTGTAACTCACAGCTTAAGAAACTTGGAAAATCTCACGCAAATAATCTATATTTCAAAGCATATATAAAAGGCAATTAAAAATTTTAAATAAGATCTTGCAAGAAGATAACTTTCATAACACAAAATTGTAGATCCAATTTAAACAAGCTAATAAAACTGTTCCAAAGACTCGCCGACAAAAAGAAACAATGCCAACAGTTGGTAAGCTTGACTCCAAAACTATGATCCACGTGCCCTAAAAATTCAACATCTACTCTTCAAGTATTGTTCCCTTCTCGCTGACATATATACCATCAAGGAACTTCCGAATGTCCTTGTTCTTCACATGACATTTCTGTTGCAAACAAAAGAAATAAAATTACAATCAAAGCAATAGCTAAATTGCAAAAGGTCTATGTGCACACTTCGTGTGCGTGTTTAATGAGACAGAATACCTGATTGATGAGAGCAGCAGACCGTGAAACAAGCTCAATATCATTGCCATCCAATATCAACTCATCCTTCACCTTCTCAGATCGCGTAATGGAAACACCTTCAAGCATATCCACTTTCCTCACCTGAGATATAGCAACCCAATAAACATTAAATCCAACCAAAACGAGGCTGCTATCAGTAGAAAAACCTATGTCAACCAACCACATAGGCCTTCCATAGAGAGTAAAGAGTAAACCAGGCTTCACCACAAAGTTATAAACATGATAGCAGAAAGCATCTACAAGAATATTAACAGAATTGACTAAAGAACCAAAAATACTTCGACGCAGGGCCAATTGAAGAATAACAAAGAACCAAAAGCATGTTTTAGATGGTGCAAAAATTAAATTCCCGCTTTTAGCCTTCCCGGTCATGCCATGGAAGTGTGCAACACACCAAGAAAATGATTCAAACAAGCATTGTCTCAACATTAATGAGGTTTGCAAGTACAAATATCAACTTATAATGCAAACAGTTAAAGCAAAAGTGGTAGACTCTGCAAACCAACTACAATCACCTTGTTCACCCAATACTGTCTACCTCATATAAACTACCATGCATGCCAAAATTCAATTCATAGATGCACACTTTTCTACACTGGTACATTTATAACTCACTTAATTTCATGTAACTAAATGACTGAGAATTGTCCAATATTTAGCACCAAATTCTAATCAGTTGATACTAAGGTCATGCCTATGTACGTCGTACTGACGAAGTAAGAGAGCATGTTTAATTAACTAATAAAAACAACAATAAATAACGCTTGTGAGGTTTGCACTATGCAGCAAAAGCACAGGTATCAAAGTATGCCATTACAAGATAACTATTTTGTCGTCAAATTGTAAAAAGGATAGGAAATACTTCGTTGCTCTATGTAACTGTAATTATGTTACATATAATTTCATATCTACACAAATTTTTTCTCAATTGCATGAAAATCAATAGGCACAGAACTTTCCGTCACCAAAGTAACATCCACCAACGAATTTCATATCAATAAATAACAGAAAAGCGACATTCCAAGAATTATAAATTTCCAAAACGGCAAAAGAAAAAGAAATCACCTTCTTTTCACCCAAGAAGTTTCGGATCTCAATTGACTTGGTGCCGCTGGTGATGCTGGCGTTAATGGGAAAGTGGGCATAGACAAAACGCATCTTGTATCGGTACCCCTTGGTAACACCAGTTATAAGGTTCTCGACATGGCTAAGAGCAGTGCGAATGGCTGCCGAGGTCTTTCGTGATCCGAACCAAGCATCGATCTTCAGCTTCTTCTTGCCATTCTCGTCGGTGATAAGCTGGAAATCTAGGTTGAGGTGCTTGAAGTCACGGACGAGCTTGCCGCGAGGACCCTCAACCTCGATGATTTTGGCGTTAATCTTGATGGTCACCCCATCAGGGATGTCCATGGACTCTGAGGACAATATGGTCTTCATCTCTGGCTCTTCGTCTCTCTACGAGGTCTCTCCTTACCTCCTTCGCTGTGTTACACTCAGAGCGGCTCTGTGCTCCAAAACCCTAGAGGAGTTTATATACAGCGGACATGAAGAGGGCTGGCATGACGGGATGCGGCGGGTGCTACTGGGTTGGGAATGGTTCCGATTTTTGGCCTAAAATCATTTGATACGCATTGGGCCTGGGCCCTTTTTAGTCCACAAAAGTCATACTAGGCCCAGGAATAGTGGCGGCTGGATATAACCATCCGTCCATCCCGAATTTTTGCAAAAGGAAAAGGGTATTATGTAGATAACAAAAACAAAAGAAAAGAAAATTGGGGTTTGAATATCAATTTAATCAATGCTAATTCTCTCTAATCGGAAAATGCTAATTGCATCCATATTGCGGCAGTGTTGAAATTTAATTGATCTTACTTAAAATAATTTCAATCAAGTCAATTAAATTTAATTATTGTTACATAATAACAGATGTATAAATTATAACGTAAAATTATGTACATATCATTATTTGAAAGTATATTATGTTAACATGTGTAAAAAATAAAAATAAATGTATGACCATATATTCAATCAATACTTCTTAAGTGAGTTCAGAATTTTGAATTTTTAGTATATTTTATTTTATTTGTAAATAAGTTTTATGATAAAATACTGATATGAGGTTCTTGATAATCACAAAGCCTGCTGGGAAACATTCAAAGATCATCTTTTGTGACCTGAGCGTCTAACTCATGTAGTTATAGTTGATACCTTAATTTCTAAACTTTTGGATTCGATTTCATATTCACCCTCTTTCATCCTAGCCGTTAAGTTTATTGTGTAATAAAAAAAATATCATCTTTTGTATCATATTACTTTTATTTTTTATAAACCTTAGGAAGCTTGATCGGATCTTGACAGAATATATCAATGATAAAACAACTGTTCTATACAATCCTGAGAGGACACCTCAATTTTGTAGGTCTAAGATTTATTTTAGAGCCTTCAGGTTGAAGTTTCCCTCTAATAAGTGGGGTGAGATTTATAATAGGATTGGTTACCCTTATTGTGTAAACATATAAGGTAAAGCATTTATTCTTTCAGACCTCTTATTTTAGCTATTAAATTTAATATAAAAATTTATTTAGCAAAAAATATTATTATATTATATAAAAGAAAAAGAAATAATCCGTTATTCGAACTTCAAATTATGTGCAAAAAATTATATAAATATTAAAAAAATCTATCATAAATAATAGACTAACAAGTAGTCATAACAAACATGATCAATTTTTTTTAATAGTGTAGTCCTATGTAATTGTCATTTAAAAGTTTTTTTTATAAACTTTTAAATTTAAAATTTTACTTGTAAATTAAGTAAACTATCATCTTTTTATAAAAAAAAATAATGAACATGAAATGGCAAATTTCTACCCCAACGAAATTCAGATATGGCAAACAACCTTGACCAACCCTTTCTTCTTTGAATCCAAATTAATTTTATCTTTTCTTGAACACTATATCAACCCTAGCTACAAAGACACCATGATATTGTTCATTCCAAAATCAGCTCTCCCATGAACTTTGATTAAGGCGACATGCATGCACATGACAAAGTCACCCTATTTAAGTGATACAGAAAATAGTTCACTAACATATATAATGTAATATATGCGCATAAAAACACTTAAATTAATTTTATGATTAATCAAGTTCCTGAAATTCTTCATCGAGGGCCACCATTATATAAGTTTTGCATACTTCTATTATTTCAGTTATTTTATAAGGAACAAAAAGATTAACAGTTTGCTTAAGAACCATATTTAAGAGTTTAAACGTGGTTCTTACAGTACTGAAATTGATACTCCGAAAGTCACCATAAAAAATTAATTCTCACAATACTGAATAACAAATGACTTAAAAGATCAATTATTTTGTGATTCTCAGTCCGAGTTTGGTTCAACGGTAAAGGGCCTCAAATGTATGGTTAAGCTCCCAAATTTTGATTTTGTGTCAAGCATGCTTGATAATTTTTGTCAGATAAATCACATTGGACTCTTGCAGTGATTCCAGCATCTAAAGAAGTGGTGATCAGTGCAAAATCAATTATTACTATTGATCATAGAAATTGATCTCAATCAACTATAAAAGTTTTCACGCAAAATTCTTAGAGCAAATATATACACTTTGACATCGCTTTAATGGTGGAGACAATTTTCGGAGTGTTGGAATTTAGTTAACATCTTAATATATTAAAATCATTAATTTACATTGAAAAAGAAAAATTAATACATTTTTGTTGATATTTTAACTTCCTAAAAAGATTGAATTGTTCCGACGGAAGCTTCTCCACACAAGGTTGCAGTGAAAGAGAAATTGCTGAGAAGGGTCTAATCCTTTATGAACTATCGTGCCCAAATGGCGCCACAAAAGTAGAAACAATTCTCCATTCCTTTACTGAATGCCCCTATGCAGATTCTGTTTGGAGACTACCCCCTTTAGCTATCTTCTAAGTCACTGTCACATGTTAATCTCTTGACCTGGTGGCCTACTCTTTCTGAGCTATGCAAGAAGTCCCGGGAGTATCAGAATATGGTTGGATTAGTTGCAGTCATGCTACAGACACTATGGAAGGCTAGGAATGACTTTTTAATAATAAGTCAAGGTTGCCTCATCAGATAATTTCAAAAGCAGTAGGGCAGTTTCATGAGTTCAAATCAGCTGCAATTTATTCTTGATGTAATTCTTTGTACCCTCCAATTGAATCTCAGTTGCATTTATCCTGTAGGAGGGATACTTGGGATTTTACCCTTGTTTCTCCCCTAGAGTAATATTCTCCTTCTCATTATTAATGGAATTCTACCTTGTCTCAGGACAAAAAAAAAAAAAAAAAAATACACTGAAACGTCAATGGGTCTGAAGAGCCTTTTGTTTTTCTTCGAAAAACACCTTAATGCTGCTAATTGAAATGGTGGATTTGACTCCTAAAGTGCAAAGCTCACTTAGCCCTAGTTAAAAGGAATTATTCCTCTAAGTAGTGTATTTGATTATTTATGCTTTGATTTTACTGTTGACATTAACATTATTTCTAAAGACCCTTTATTGGTTTCTAAAAGAGGGACAAAGAAAAAGAGGGAGAGACAGAGATCATGGAAATCGTGAAGGAATAGTTCAGGCAGTCGCGGGCTGTGTTGAGAATGTTATCGGTGCTAGTTTTTGCCACAGGGATGCAGCCGCTGTCGAGGATCATATTGGTTGAGAGCACTTTCATTTTTGCACTCATTGATTATTGTCTTGTTGTTGTAGTTTGTGTTGCCCTTTTGCTTTCTACTTGAAAAGTTTGCATTTAATTTCGTCCATCAAATTTTTTTTCTAGGAAACTCAGAACTTCATTAAAATTATCGTATCAGTGTCAGATATACATTTAGCATTAACAAGAAGACTTTTTAAATACTTTTAATTCTATTATTTTTTATTTTGACAAATTAACGTAAAATAAAGATGTATTTTTTTTTATTTTTTGAAGATTTTTTTAATAGAGTCTGTTGTATATGATAATTGAGTAGAATTTTAAACCTTAGATAGTGACATTTTTTTTTAATAAAAACTTCCTTAACAATATTTAAGTACATGCAAACCATATATACAATACATACGCAAAATATATATGTGAGTGATATCTTTTATTTTTAATATCTTGCTATATAATTATATCCGTATCATATTATATTAATATTGTTTGTCATATATGTTCTTCATAGGTTTTCTCCCTTTTAGTGCAATTATGTAGAGTTTGGCATCCCAGCTTCCCATTCTTCTCTGTGTTTAGTCTTTGCTCCTGTGTCTGTTTTTGTTCTGGCTCTTCCTTAATGCCTTAGTGGGGTGACCAGCATTTATTTTCATTTTGTATCCCATCAATACCAATGCTCATTCAACCTTTAGTGCTTAGCTAAATACATTAATACCAATATTCCTTCAATACTTTTGAGGTTGGAGAATCTCAGTTTCTCTGTTTTACAACTATGCTTAGAAGCTTTAATTTGCACTTCTAATTCTACACGTTGATAGTCAGAGATCATGATGACCAGTGCAAAATGACCGTGAATTACATGGTTGATTACTAAATAACATATGATGGTTCTGTTTCTTAAAATGTGAAGTTCTTATAGGAAAGGCTATGAGTTACAAGTTTTCAATGATCTTCTAGTTCTTATAACTGCTACAATGATCCTAAATCAGGGAAAGTCTATTCCCATAAACACATACATAAAAACCTCAAAAGAAAAGCAAAGTCATATGCAAAGTCCTAAACTTCAGCTCAGATTATGTGATCAATAAACTTAATAATTTATATTCTTTTAAATGAGATTTTTGTGAGATTTAATTTTGAGAATAAAATACCCTCATTGTCCATACTTCATTTTCACCTTTATAGAACAATAAGTAAACCTGTGAATGTGCCATTTATTTTGGAAATTTATTTTCAATTAGTACTAATTCTAAATACAAACAATCTAGGCGTGAGAATATATGGCTATACTTCATCTAAATTGTCGAGTTTGAGATGATAGACAACCTCATTCCTTTTCTTTTATTACCGGGTACATTACGCAGCCCCTAAAGCTAACCAGACCACAAAACTGGTTTTTATGGTGATTTACTAAAGGATGTTCATGATGAAGACCCACATTATGGTGATTAAGAGTTTTTAGTGTGATGGGATTGGCTTTGCTGTGATTTTATTAGATGCTCAATCCATGCTAACAAGATCATACTCTCTATTTCTTTTAATTTGAGTGGCTTACGTACAGCATTAGGTTTCTCTAAAATTTGAATGAATACAATTTGTTATTCAGAAAAAAAATACTAAAGAAATTGTTACAAGTTTTAGAGAGTGAATAATATTTAGCAACCTATTCTAATGATTTGCTGACAAGATTATGGCATCAATTATGGGATAATATTGGCTATGGGATTGAACTATTATGGTCTGCGAGATACTTCAGCTACTTACTCTCCCAACTTTCTTAACTTAGGTTCCTATGTTCACCTTCCTTGTCTCTATCATATGCAGGTATATAGACAGATCAACCCGTATAGACATCTATTTATTTTGGATCGCTTACATTCCATTTGCCGTGACTTTGATAATTTAAGTCATTTAAGAGAATAGCAACTTCATTTGTTATTTGTAGTGGGATCTACTTTTTCTCACTAATTTTTTTAAAAACTCTCAAATCTCTCTTTTTCTCTCTCACGTTATCCCAACCATCGAGGATCGAGATCCACATCTGCTATATCTCATAGCACAGATAATAAACAAGCATTAGTTCATAAATTATTGTAGGATGGAGATAGTGGGGCTGTAGAAATGGGCTAGAAGAGCAAATAATTTTGTGTGTTGGGGGTGAGGCTAAGGGACAAATCCCTACTCCCGTCTCATGGGAAGAAAATTCTTTGTATTATAATTTCAGGGACAAAGACGAGAATCTCATTTCCTACCCTGTAGACACCTCAAAATAAAAGTTAAATAATGCATACCTTATGCATTGTGCATACCATGTACATATTTTGTGTATACCTTGTGCATTATGATAATAGCGCATTGTGCATACCTTGTACACTTACCCCTTCTGAATTAGCTTTCTCATTGTTGAAGCATTTTGGAGGTAAGGGGTACTCATGCAATGTTTTTCAGTTTTGTGTGATTTGTTGACAATTCAGCAATAAATATGAGATTACTATAAATTTTAAGACATAGTAAGTCTTACGAAATTTTCAATGTAGGGATAAATAATATAAGAATGAAGTTTGGAATTTGACAAAGGGTTGGGATAAAGAACCTCAGATGCTCACATAACAAGACATACTATTCTACTTCATCCTTTGTCAACTGCTGTGAGTTAAAAAATGGAATTAACTTCGATAGGGAGCACTTGTTACTACTACTATATTCTACATAATATCTTGGGCAATTTCAATTAAAGGACCTACTTATCCCCCAATGTTCAATCCACTAGCTCTTATCTTTATGGCCATATCAGAAGCTATCATATTGTGTGAACCAATCAGAGTGGGAACGTTTGAACATTTTGTCCTTTAAAAATTATCCCATTCTCATTTCTTTTGGTACAAGTGCCATTTTCAATTCTAAATTAATATCTTTCTCTCACTAGGCATTCTGGTTTTTGACCATGCAGCTACTATCACAAGAACAATTGCTTCACTCCTCTGGCAGGAGAGACCACCAATAAATCTAAAGCACTTCTGCTTTTTGTTACAGTTAATTCGACTTTTTGTACATCTATAGTAATGACAAACAAAATATCCAAATTGTTATGTTTGCAGTTTGCTGGGCATGGTTGTTATAATTGGATTGTACCGCTTTTTATGAGATAAAAAGAAGCAGACACAAAGCTTGCCTCAAGCAAATGTACCAGCCAGAGAAGCATCAACAAGCATAATTGCTGTGCTTGCTGGGGTGCAACCAACAGCCTTTGTAATGCGAATTTCTTCCCCTAAAGGTGTAGTTTTTGAAGTTGGAATGAATGGAAGAAACAAAAAACTTTAATGAAGGCTAGACATTTTTCTTTTGTCACTATCGTTGAACTGAAGCTGATACTAAATTCATAAAAAGTATGTTACCATTGATTCTGCTGGTACCAGCGGAGATTTTTACTGTGTAAATTAATGTGTTTATGTCTTTAAATAATACTAGTGTTTGGTCTCGTGCAAGGCAAGGGCACGAGCGATGTCTGTGCCTTGCACAGGTGCTATCCCTGCAAGGCAAGTTAATAAAAAAAAAAAAAACAAAACAAAATACAACAACAGCATACTAAACAAGAAATTGATTTATTAGAAGCTCTATATCATGTGGCAATTTCATGAACTGGCTTTAATATATAAAAGATATACTAATGATCAAAAGGTTATTTGTTTGAGAAGCTCAATGGCCATGTTCGATTTCTGTAATGATACTATTGAATATTTATTAGGTTAAGCTGTTCAAGGCATTTCCATTAAAATATAGGGAAATATCCCTTACTTGCATCATTGCATCCGTGCAAGCCATAGTTGTAGGCTTGCTGATGGATAGTAGCAAAGATTCCAGGACATTGTCTTGGGATCTGCGCAGCTGGTTACAATCTTGTACCCAGTGAATTCCTGACCTTACTTATAGTTCTTCTGGGAGTTCTATTTTGTTAAGACTGACAAATAACTGCATGCTGATCTTCAAGGGTGCACTGGCTACGACAACCACTTTTTGCATAGTATCTTGGGCAATTACAATTAAAGGGCCAAGCTATCTAGCCACTTAAATATGGTTCTGGCTCTTCATTAACGCCTTAGTATGGTAAGCAGTACTTAGTTTCATTTTCTATCCCATCAATACCAATGTTCATTCAATTAGTTTCATTTTCTATCCCATTAATGCCAATGTTCATTCAACCTTCAGTGCTTAGCTATACAAATTAATACCAATATTCCTTCAATACTTTCGAGATTGGAGCATCTCAGTCTCTCTGTTTTACTGCTATGCGTAGAAGCTTGAATCTGCACTTATAATTCTTCATGTTGATAGTGAGAGATCATCATCACCAATGCAGAATGACCATTAATTGCATGCTTGATTATTGAATAACATATGATGGTTCCGTTTCTTGAAATTTGAAGTGTCCATAGGTAGCGAGAAAGTCTGAGTTACTAATTTTCAATGATCTTGTAGTTCTTATAATTGCTACAAATATCCTAAATGAAGGAAAGTCTATTCCCACGAACACTCATACACAAAAAGCTCAAAAGAAAAGCAGAGCCAGTTGATCTGTGGAGTCCTATACTCTAGTTCAGACTGCATAATAGCTGAACTTCAAACTGTAGCCACCCTATTGCTGTAGAGTGCTGCTATATATACAACAGGTCGATTTGACAATTTATACATCTAGAGTAATGACAAATAAAATATCCAAATTAATGTGTTTGCAGTTTGCTGGGCATGGTTGTGATTATACTCGGATTGTACTCCTTTTCATGGGGTGAAGAGATGTAAACACAAAGCTTGCCTCAAGCAAATGTAGCCGCTGGAGAAGTGTCAACAAGCATAATTGCTGTGTCTGCAAGGGTGCTACCAACAGCCGGAGTTATTCCCCTAAAGGTGCAATTTTTGAAGTTGAAAAGACTGAAAGAAACAGAAAATTCCAGTGAAGGCAAGACATTTTTCTTTTGTCAGGATCTTTGCCCTTAAGCTGATACTAAATTCATACAAAGTGTGTCGCCATTGATTCTCAGCTAATCAGCATTTAAGCTTTGGACATATATTTTATTGTTTGGTTTCCTTTGGAAGAAACATTGATAAAACAGGAAGGGCTAGAAATGTAGATAGAGGATTTTGCAGCCATTTACCAATATGAAACTTATTGTACTGAGGGAGATATGTTGCCAATTATTACATTGTAAATATATAGGACTATCCTTTAAGTAGCAATTAACTTGCATAGGTACAAAGATAGATATATTGGTATATTAATTTTATAATAAAATTTTTATGTAACTCTAATACAAATTTTATATCTAATATGAGTATAAATACATATCCAATACAAATATATTGCCCAAAATAAAGTTTCGGCACGATAACAATTGGCTTAGCCTTCATTTCAAAGGGGACAATATAGACTAACAAATGCTTCTCCAATAATATCATGAAGCTCTGACAAATTGAGTGCAATATAATAGTAAATTAACTCCTCCATTTCATCCCAGTCTTGAACTCCCACGTTGAGAATCATCTCAATAATTGATTCTCTCAAATCAAGAAAAGGATTGACAGAGTACCTTACTGCATAGAAACTGTCTGCAAAAGCACCACAAACATCATTAGGCAGGCTAGCTGAAAAGCTTATTCTGTTCTTCCACCTTTGTGAAGTTTTCTTATAATACTTCTCTGTAGCTTTCATGGCTCCTGCAGAAGGCAGGGCTCATTTTTCACATAGAAAAGCAGCATCATTATTTTTATAGGGATGTGTCAGGACTCAGAAGGAGCTTACCTTAATTGAATGGAGTAAGCAATAAAAGAGAACCCTTTCATGGTGCGTATGTCAAATTTTTAATGGGCTGTAATACATAGGACCGTAAAGCCCAGAGTTATAAAATTGGGCTCAAGTTTGTGAAATTTACCAAGCAAAAGAGTTTTTACGTTACATTATTTTTATAAATTTAATTTTATCAGATATAAACTTAAAAATTTTATATTATTAAATTTGTTAAACCTTATTAACGAAAAAAATTTTTAGTACAAATAAAGTATATATCTTTCATTCATATAAAAATATGTATAATATTTTTAATATTTATCTCCACTTTTAAATTAAAAAGTATTCATAATTTAAATTTTAAACTGAAAAGTACTTAATCTTCAATATATCTATTATACTATATACTTTTTCCTAACTGATTATCTAGTAACCATTATTTCAATATCCTACTCTATTTATTTAGTTAATTGTTTATAAATAAAAATTTTATACGGGTCTAACAACACTTTCTCTAAACTTAAAGTACTAGAAGATTTAATAATTAGAAGCTTGATATTCACCATTTTTTCAATATTTCTAATACATTATACTCTCGTGTAAATAACAGCAATAATAAAGTTTTTGCCCAAGATTTACCTAATAATTGTCCTTTCTCATATATTTTTCTTTTTCCAATTTTTTCTCCATCATGTTTTTTTTTTGTAAGGTTGTGACTATTTTCCAATTTTTCACTACCATAAAGCAACCTCAGAGTTCTACATTAGGAGGACTGAAGTTAGAGGGAGAATTAACCGAAAGAGAAATTGCATGACCGTGGTCCCTCCCAATCAATTAGCATATGACTTCATAGCAAACAAGTTCTAAAAGTACATATTGGATAAAGCAGATTTCAATTTGGATTTCTGAAGAAAAAGAGAAAATTTTGAAAGACAAGAAAACTACTAACTTTCTAAGCAAAGGGAAAAAAAAAAAGTTATGTTATTTTTGTAAATTAAATTTTATTTAATATTTTAAACTACATAAATTAAACTATAAAATTAATAAATTTAACAATTTTCCTTAAACTTTGTAATAGTTTTATGTAAGAGAAAACTTTCCCGTAAAAAGGGTGTGTGAACAAGCATTTACATTATATCTTGTGTATCTAAAAAGTGCTTTTAACGAATTAGGTGGATGATGTGAGATAAAGCTAAGTTAAAGGGGAAGCAAAGCAAAGGATTATGCATGCTGTTGCCAAGATGTGAAATGTGACATGAATGATGAATCTCTGTCATCATGGCCAGGCTCCAGCTTATGGTGTGAAAAGGATTCCTGAAAGCAACATTTACCTTCACTCTCTGTCTGGATTGAGGTACTCTAACGTGTTGAGTAGTCTGACTGCAGAGTAGGTTTAAAGATAGATACAAATAATTTGAGGGATTAAAGAAATGAGTAAGAGAAAACGAATTTCATCATGAATAATATCTACGCATATTATTTTTCAAAAATCACAAGAAGTCATCAAATTTCGGCATCAAATGATCCGTTTCCCATATGACTATCTCTGCTCATCATCCCCACTTTCGGCTACTGTCTTGTACCATCATTTACTCCTTTCAACCTCTTTGTCACTTGTGGTTTGGTTTTTGGTGAACTTAGCGCATTCTCCACTTAGAAATTAGAGACTAATATTATTTGGGATGTAGATATTATTAAAATAAATTTCATTTTTTTAAAAAAACTTTTTTCATACACAAAATTTGAATTAAACCCAAAAACTTGAAATTTGGTTTTATTCCTCTCACGTTAACTTCTCTCTTGCAGTTGCTAACCCTTCTAGTCTATGCAGAATATCCAGAGGAAAACTATCAGCCCATGTGAAATGGGTTGCCAAAGGTTAAGACAAGGATTCAGGGATTTAATAATTTAAATTTTTTAAATAAAAATTTTAACCATTCCATTTATAAAAATAATAAGATCATTTTAAAAATGCTATAGGTAGCCTGCTTCCATAATTAATTCACTTTATATTGATATATTAAAGTTTCCTTTGTTTCCAAATTCATTAAGTGAAAACCTCACTAAAATGGAAAAAAATAAAAAAGCTAAGATTATTTTATAAACATTAATAATATTGAATATTTTATCTAGAATCAAGCTTCTTTTTATTTTTTTGGAAAAAGTTAATTTTGCATGCAAACTAATAATAAACATTCCTATATTATTTTTAGAGTTTGATTTTCTTATATTTTTTAGAATGGTTTGGCTCTCACTTTATTTATTTATTTTCTTATGATGTTGTTGTTTTGGGTTGTTGTTTCTTCAATTTATAAAAATGATTTCATCTTTGAATGTAAAAGGAAGGTTTTCTTAATTTCAAAACGTTGCATCTATATCGAGTTGTGATTATGAACACATTTTTGTTATGCAAGATATCGCTCTTAATAAAAAAATAAATCTGGTTTGATTCCATATGTTTTTGAAGTCAAACCTTCCTATTAGCCAAAACAAAATGACGAAAATTTCAAAATTCTTTTTTCCTGTGTACAAATTTTAAAAGTTCGATCAAATGTGACAACGAAATTAAGGTTTTATATTTAGAAATACTAAAAGTAGAAAAGTCAAGTTGTTTTTTGATCTTTTATATGAATAATGTGCAAAATTATAAATTGAAATTATAAATCGGCTGTAAACATTTTATTGAGAACGAAAATTAGATGAATTATAATAACTATATATAAATTTGTATTTTTTTTTTTAGTTTCACTCCATTTTGGAGAAACTTATAATAAAATAAATTAAGAATATTTTCTAAATAAATTGAATATTTATTTCTTAAATTCATTGCTTTCAAATTTAAGAGACTTTTATCATGGATTAAAAAAAATTATGTTGTAGAAATAGATGAAAGAATTGAAGAAAAGAGAAAGTGGTATTATTATTTTCACAAATAAAATTTTATAAAATTTTTATTTAAAAATTTAAATTATTAAATTTATTAAATTTTATAAATTAAATTATAAAATCTAATTATTCTAACTGTAATTAACTTGGTTATGAATATTTAATATTCTCATATTAAGTAAAAGTCATTCTATTCTAAAAAAATTGGAAGACGCTGTGTTGATAACGTGAAATCACCCCTTGAACATTGACCTATTCAGCACTCACCAGAGTTTAATATTAAAAGCAAAAATCTCCCACAAAATTATATTAACAAATTGTCATAAAATTTTATATAAGATATTAATTAGTTAAATTTTATAATTTAAATCCTAAGTTTTAATAAATTTAATAATTTAAATTTTTTATATAAATATTTAATAAAAATTAATTCGTAAAAAATCTGACTAAATATTAAATAGCAATCAAAGAGTAGGAAAGGAATATGAAGAATAAGGTCAGGAAAGAATATGACATGACCGGTCATAGCACTGGAATTGACCCCTAATTCTGATTTCTGACTTCACCCTCTCTTACCTTTGAATATTACGTTTTCTAACTCAGTGACCATACAACACTAACAAAAAAATGATGCCGTTTTGCTAAATCCATAGTCGTGGCCTCCAGTGGTGGGCCGCAGACGCCAAACTTTCCTTACGCCGGCTCGTCGTCCCCTTCTTTTCATTTCTTTCACTTTTTTTTTGGTAGAAGTGATTTCTGTCACTTTTAGTTCGATTGGTAGGTGGAATGATAAATTTGCATATCTATGGAGAAGGAAATTAAGTGACAAATGTTGAGTTCTAGATAAATGTTTGTGGGATTATTGAGCAAAAAGTAAAGTGTAATAATATGTACCTAATTTTTTAATTATAATCTTTATAAACTATTATGTGTTGGTATTTAAATTTAATTAATTTTACTTAAAATTAATTTCAAACAGGAGAGTTAAATTTAAATATTGTCTCATAATAATTTATGCATAAACTATAAAATAAAATTATCTGCACAGCATTACTTAAAAGCATATTATATTATTATTTGGTAGTATATTATATTATATTAAAATAAAATTGTCTCACAATATTATATTACATAATAATTTAATATATTTTATTTTATTTATAAATAATTTTTATGGTAAAGTACCGTTTATAGGGTTCTTGATAATCACAAAGCCTTTTTGGGAATCATTCACAGATCATCTTTTGTATAATATTGCATTTATTTTTTAGAAACCTCGGGAAGCTTGATCGGACTGAACATGTCAATGTTAAAACAATGGTACTATATATTGCTGAGAGGACACCTCGATTTTGTAGGTCTGTCATTCATTCGAGAGGTTTAAGGTTGAAGTTTTCCTCTATAATATGTTATTTTTATATTTTTATATTTATAATAATTATTTTATTTATTTTATTTTTTAATTTTTTATTTATATTTTTAATAAATAAATATTCAACTACGTCCCAACACGTCTCTTTTACAATGTAGGTGTATATTTTCCCTAATCTAAATTGTTATTCTTACTGTACGTAAACATATAAAGTAATGCATTTATTCTTAAAAGATGAAAACGGCATACTCTTAGGTGTCTGTAATTCGTACGTTGAGAAAGAAGAAAATAAAAAAACAGTGCATTTTGCCATTTTCTTCACTCCTAGTATAAATATTATGGATGCGTAAGGGTGTATGACTAAGTTTTCTTTATTCTTTCAGACCACTTACCAACATAAAAAATTTATTTAGCAAAAATATTATTATATTATATAAGAGATAAGGAAGCAACCCATCATTCAAATGATGTGTAAAAAAATTATGTAAATATTAGAAAAAAAATCTATCTTCTGTCATAAATAAGAGACTAATAAGTAATTATTATGAACATACTTTATCAACCCTTTCTTCTTTGAATCCAAATTAATTTTATCTTTCCTTGAAAATTTTATCAACCCTAGTTACAAAGACAACCATGATATTGTTCACTACAAAATCAGCTCTCCCTGAACTTTGATTAAGGTGAAATGCACATGACAAAGTCACCTATTGAAGTGATAGATTTGGATTCTCTCTTTATACAAAGTAAAATATAAATGAATATTCATTAATAAAAATTCAATGATTAAGATATATTATTATAAAATACAAGGAAAAAGATGATAATTCTTGCATATAAAAATATTTCAAGTTAATTTATAATTAATCTAGTTCCTCAAATCTTTTCATTGAGGGCCACTATTATATAAGTTTTGCACATACTTCTATTATTTCAATCGCAAATTAGTTTATTTTTGTTATAACGAACAAAAAGATTAATTGTCTGCTTAGGAACCATATTTAAGAGCTTAGCTTACATCATCAAAATTGATTCTCAGAACGTCACAAAAGAAAAATTGATTCTCATAATATAAATAACAAATGACTTAAAAAAATCAATTATTTTGTGATTCTTAGTCCGAGTAAACGGCGAAGGGCCTCATATTGATGGTTAAGCTCCCGAATTTTGATATTGTGTCAAGCATGTTTGAGAGTTTTTGCCAAATCAATCACATTGGACCCTTACAGTGATTCTAGCCTCTAAAAGAAGCAATGATCAGTGCAGAATCAATTATTACTATTGATCATATATAGAAATTGATCTCAATCAATAATAAAATTTATCAAGCAAAATTCTCAGAGCAAATATATACACTTTGACTTTAATGGTGGAGACAATTGTCACAGTGTTGGAATTTAGATAACATTTTAATACATTAATTAAAATCATTAATTTACATTGAAAAAGAAAAATTAATACATTTTTCTTGATATTTTAACTTTCACAGCATGACATTTAATAATTTGCAAAATAGTGTGCATATATATATATATATATATATATATATATATTGTTTGTCCCCTGGAGTTGCATTCTCCTTCTCAACATGAGTTTACCCATGTTTTGACATTTATATTATTTCTAAAGATCCTTTATTAGTTTTCAAAGAGGGACACAGACAGAGATCATGGAAGTCGTGAAGGAATGGTTTGTCGTCGCAGGCTGTGTTGAGCATGTTATCAGTGCAAGTTTTTGTGACAGGGATGCAGCAGCTGTTGAGGATCATATTGTTGCTGCACTTTGTGTTGCCCCTTTTGCTTTCTACTTTGAATGATTTGCATTTGATTCTGTCCAATAAGTTTTCTCCCTCTTGGTGCAATTATGCAAAGTCTGGCATTCCAGCTTCCCTATACTTCTCTGTGTTTGGTCTTTGTTCTTGAGATTTGTGGTTGCAGAGGCAGTGTGAAGAAGTTGAGGTGGACTGTTTGGTTCTGGATCTTCCTTAACGCCTTAGTAGGGCATGCAGTACTTAGTTTCATTTTCTTTCCCATCAATACCAATGCTCATTAAACATTCAATGCTTAGCTAAACAATTCAATAGCAAAATTCCTTCAATACTTTTGACATTGGAGAATCTCAGTTTCTCTGTTTTACTGATATGCATAAAAGCTTGAATCTGCATTTATAATTCTTCACGTGAGTTAAGAAGCATAGATACTTTGAATAGACCATGTATCGGTGTGAAACACATATCTAACACTGATACTTCAACCATACTTTCACATACTTTTAACTCTTTATTACTTTACACTTAAAAAAAATAAATTAAAATGAAAGAATATTTTTCTTCTTTTTATTTATTTTTTGAAGATTTTCTCAATAATTTTTTTTTATATATGACAGTTGAATAAAATTTTAGAACTTACATAATAATATTATTTTTAATAAAAAAATTTTAACAGCATTTAAATGCATGCAAACCTCATATACAATGCACACACACATAAAATATATATGTGTGTGTATATATATACTATATTAATAATATGTGTTTTTAATATTTTATTTTATTATTGTATCAGCATCATTTTTTATATTTATGCTTCATAAATAATAAAAGATCATAATTACCAATGCAAAGCGACCATGAATTGCCTGCTTTATTATTGAATAACATGATGGTTCCGTTTCTTGAAATTTGAAGTGTCCATAGGCAGCAACTCTGCAACTGCAAGATCGACTCTTCATAAGAAAGTCTATTCTCACTAACACTCACAAAAATCGCAAAAGAAACGCAAAGCCATTTAATCTGTAAAGTCCTACACTTTAGTTCAGACTGTATGATACCTGAACTTAAAACTGTAGCCACCCTATTGTTGTAGAGTTCTGCTATTTATACAAGGGGTCGATTTGTTATAGTCGATTTGACAATTTATACATCTAGAGTAATGACAAATAAAATATCCGAAATAATATGTTTGCGGCTGTGGCCATGGTTGTGATTATACTTGGATTGTACTCCTTTTTATGGGGTCAAAATAAGCAGACATAAAGCTTGCCTCAAGCAAATGGAGAGAAGTATCAACAAGTGCCTGCTGTGTGCAACCAACAGCCATTGTAGTGCAGAGTTCTTCCCTTAAAGGCGCAGTTTTTGAAGTTGAAGAGCCTGAAAGAAACAGAAAAATCCCATGAAGGCAAGGCATTTTTCTTTTGTCGGAATCTTTGCCCTGAAGCTGATACTAAATTCATAAAAAGTATGTTGCCATTGATTCTCAGCTAATCAGCATTTAAGCTTTTGAGATATTTCTTTTCGTTTGGTTTCCTTTGGAAGAAACATTGATAAAACAGGAAGGGCTAGAAATGTAGACAGAAAATTTTGCAGCCATTTACCAACATGAAACTTATGGTATTGAGGGGATATGCTGCCGATTATTACATCGTAAATGTGTAGGACTATCTTTTAATAATAGCTAACTTGCATCGATACAGAGACAGATATATTGGTATATTAATTTTATAATAAAATTTTGATGTGACTTTGATATAAATTTCATATCTCATGATATAGGAACAAATACATACCCAATACAAGCATATTAGTCAAAATAAAATTTTGTGCTTCATTGGATAACAATTGGCTTAGCCTTCACTACAAAGGGGACAAAATAGACTAACAAATGCTTCTTCAATAATATCATGAAGCTCTGACGAATTGAGCGCAACATAACAGTAAATTAACTCCTCCATTTCATCCCAGTCTTGAACTCCCACATTGAGAATCATCTCAACAATTGATTCTCTCAAATCAAGAAATGGGTTGGCAGAGTAGCTCACTGCACAGAAACTATTAGAAAAAGCACCACAAACATCATTAGGCAGGCTAGCAGAAAAGCTTACTCTGTTCTTCCACCTCTGTGAAGTTTTCTTGTGACACTTATGCGTAGCTTTCATGGCTCCTGTGGAAGGCAGGGCTCATTTTTCACCAAGAAAAGCAGTACCATCACTCTTATAAGGATGTGCCAGGACTGAATGGACTAAGTAATAAATGGGAGCGCATGTCAATGAAATTCTTGTGAATTTTTTAATGGCTGTAATATATAGGATCGTAAAGCCCAGAGTTTGAAAATTGGGCTCAAGTCTGTGAAATTTGCCCTCGTATTCATCTAATTATGTTATTTTTATAAATAAAATTTTGTTAAATTTATATTTTAAAAAATTTATATTATTAAAATGTTATGAATTAAATTATAAAATTTAATAAATTTTATAATAAAATTATTCCTTATAACAACATAAAAATATATTTATTAATAAGATTACACCCTTCTTTACACATATGGATGGATGTCATTTGAACTTCACACTAACCTAAAAAAGACCGCTTATTCTGTTCTTCCACCTTTGTGAAGTTTTCTTGTGACACTTCTGTGTAGCTTTCATGGCTCCATTAGAAGGCAGGGCTCATTTTTCCCCAAGAAAAGCAGTACCATCACTCTCATAGGGATGCGCCAGGACTGAATGGAGTAAATAATAAATGACAGCGTGTGTCAATGAAATTCTTGTGAATTTATTAATGGGCTGTAGATCATAGGATCGTAAAGCGCAGAGTTTGAAAATTGGCTCAATTTTGTGAAATTTGCTCTCGTATTCATTTAATTATGTTACTTTTATAAATAAAATTTTATTAAATTTATATTTTAAAATTTTTATATTATTAAATTTATTAAAATATTATTAATTAAATTATAAAACTTAACAAATTTTATAATAAAATTATTCCTTATGACAACATAAAAATATATTTATTAATAAGATTACACCCTTCTTTACACATATGGATGTCATTTGAACTTCAATCTAACCTAAATAGACCGTTTTACAGCGAGGAATACGAAACAAACAATTTTTAAAATATAACTTCAGTTTAAAAAGTATTTAATGAGGTAAATAATTAATTAATCAACATAATTTAACAAGTAACCATTATTACAAAATCCTATTTGTTTAGTTAATAGTTTAAAAGTCAAGAATTTATTTATTATCAATAACTCGTGGGTCTAATAACACTTTCTCTAAACTTGAAAGTCTTAGAAGACTTGATAATTAGGAGTTTGATATTCACCATTTTTTCCATAATTTCTAATACATTATGCTCTCGTGTAAATAACAGCAATAATAAAGTTTTTGGCCAAGATTTCCCTAATAATTGTCCTTTCTCATATATTTGTCTTTTTCCAATTTTTTCTGCATTATTTTTTTTTATAAGGCTGTGACTATTTTCCAATTTTTCACTACCATAAAGCAACCTCTGAGTTCTACATTGGAAGGACTGAAGTTAGAGGGAGAATTAACCAAAAGAGAAATTGCATGACCGTGGTCCCCCCCCAATCAATTAGCATATGACATCGTAGCCAACACGTTCTAAAAGTACATATTGGATAAAGCAGGATTCAATTTGGATTTCAAAAGAAAACGAGAAAAATAAGAAACAGAAAAAAAAATAAGAAAAATCTTAGCTTTTTAGGCAAAGGTAAAAAAATATATATTATTTTTATAAATTAAATTTTCTTAAATATTTATTTTAAAAATTTAAATTATTAAATTTATTATATTTTGTAAATTAAATTATAAAATTAATAAATTTAATAATTCTTTTAAAATTTTGTAACAATTTAATTTTACGTTGGAGATAATTTTCTGGACAAAGAAAAGGGGAAAGGTTGTGTGAACAAGCATTTTTTCTTCACAACATGTGCATGTAAAAAGTGCTTTTAACGACAAAGATGGATGATGTGAGATAAAGCTTGCAATACACGGCCACAAGTGGATCAAGAAAAAGGCATACATATCTGCACCGCACGCCGTCGGATTTAGGCGGACCGCGGGAGATGCAAGTACAAAAGTTGCGCCAAACGGGAGAACGGCAAGAGGTTTTGAAGTTGTGGGGAGCACATGCTGAATTGTGGGCTTGCTGTCTGGTATGCATGGACGTTGTCAAGTTGTGAACTGCGACATGAATGATCAATCACAGTCATCATGTCCTGGCTCCAGCTTATCTCCCGAAAGGGATACCTCAAAGCAAACATTCTGTCCGGTGGGATATTCTACCGTGTTGAGTAGTCTGATTGCACATTAATTTTGGAGAGAAATAAAGAAATAAGTAAGAAAAAAAATAAATTTGACTGTAAATAATATTTAGGGATACTATTTTTTAAAAATCACTAGAAGTCACTAAATTTCGACATCAAATGATCCGT
This sequence comes from Dicorynia guianensis, assembly GCA_037013595.1. Taxonomy (NCBI): domain Eukaryota; kingdom Viridiplantae; phylum Streptophyta; class Magnoliopsida; order Fabales; family Fabaceae; genus Dicorynia; species Dicorynia guianensis. The sequence continues at coordinate 11,230,751 of JASUAB010000002.1, read as the reverse complement.
TTCCCATATGACAATCTCTGCTCATCATCCCCACTACCGATCACTGTCTTGTACTATTGTTCACTTCTTTCAACTGTTTGTGACATTGTGTTTGCTTTTCCCCGTTTCACACTGAACTTCTCTCTTGCGATACTTATCCTTTTAGCCAACGGAAAACCATCGCCCCTTATAAACTGAGCTACATTAAAATATTTTTGAAAGATTATTATAAAAAAATTTTGGTTAAATAATATTTTTAAAAAATTTAATTTTAAACAAAATTTTATAATATTATTTAATTTATATAATCAATTCTATTTAATGAAATAAATTTTTATTTGTTATTTTTATTATAATATTTTAAATTTTTTAAATAAAAGTTTTATAAAATTTTATTTGTGAAACTAATAAAACTATTTCAAAATACTATAGCCTGCATCTATAATTAATTCACCTTGTATTGATATATAAAACTTTCCCTTGTTTTCAAATTCCCTAAGAGAAAAACTCACTAAAATGAAAAAAAGAAAAAAAGATTATTTTATAAACAATTTTAGTCATGAATATTTTATTTAGAATCAAGCTTCTTATTTTTATTTATTTTTAAAAAGTTAATTGCATGCATACTAATAACAAATATCCTAATATTATTTTTCGAGTTTTATTTTGAAATATTAAAAGTAGAAAAGTCAAATTATTTTTTCTCTTTTATATGAATATTGTGTAAAATTAGTAAATAATAAATAAAGAGTAAATATTTAATAGCAATCAAAGAGTAGGTACGAAGAATCAGGTAAGGAAAGAATGTGACATGAATGGTCATTGCACTGGAATTGACCCCTCATTCTCATTTCTGACTTAACCCTCTCTTACCTTTGAATATTACATTTTCTAACACAACTACTGTACAACGTTATTAAAAAAAAAAAAAAGAGAAATGATCTGATCACATTTTTAAAGTAACAATTTACCCACGTCTAATAATATGAGTAAATAAAAAATAATAAAATATAAATTATATTAATTAAAAAATAAAAAAAAAAGCATAATAATAATACAAGCGAAACAACGTAAAAATAGCGGAGCTAAAAAAATAATTAGCTCTCTTGGGGAATCCATAATTATGGCCGCCATTGGTGGGCCGCGGACGCCATCCCTTCCTACGTCGGCTCGCTCGAAGCGATAAAACTAAATTTTTGTGGGCCCACTTCACTGCATTTTTCTGATTCTTGATGGAGACTCCATTTATTCTTTTCTCATTAACTTTTTTAAATTGATATTATCATTATGTTTGAGTTTAAATTTTTAAAAATAATCTAAATGCTTTAAAAATTTTCATAAAAATATAAATGATTATCTAGTTAATTATATTTTAAAATAAATTATATTTGAACAAAAAATCAAAGTTATTGCCTTAATTTAGCTATCTTACAAATTCAGCCTATCTTTTTATTTTCATCCAGCTCAGGAGATGCTATTGTAAGTTTACAACAACTAAGAAAGATGAAAACTGAAACTAAATTCAACAGAAATTTAGAAAAATACTGTCTTTTAAGGGAAAAGCAGAGTCAAATTCCTTAGCGCCAATTACCCGCACATTGGACCTGATGTGTTCCTTTGGGTAGAATGCACGGAGCCGGCCGAAGCATGTGTGGGGTTATTTATACCATAAATAACGCGTAACGAGGGAACGAGACAACGTGAAAGGACATTGCTATTATCAGTTTTGTGCCTGTCAGTGTTATGTTCCCTATCACGGACAGGTGTTGAGGTTGGTCGTGATCCTGAACTGAGGGTGCGCTCCGCTATAACTACCTCTTTCTTTCTTCCTAAGGGGCAGGGTCCACCGCCGTTGGCGCTTCTCCCACTGAATTTGTTTACCCATTGTATTGTAAACCCAGAGGTTTATCCAAATACTGGCTATTGCCAACTAGTTCTCTTTCTTCTCCTTTCAAATTGTTAGTCTTGTCAGAAAATCACAGGTTGCGGTTACCTTCAATGATACCCATCATTGGGTTGTAGACATTATATATCTTGTTGCCGCAGGAAGAAAGGGACAATTTTTAGCACTGAATCTTTTGCTTTCTTCGCCTTTTCCCCAATTTTCAACGTGAGTGGCGTGTGAGAGACTATGAGGAATTGCGCAAATATGAAGGGTGCCGTTGATGGGTTTCGACGCAGAATGAAAAAAGATAGGAAGGATAAGAAGATGGGCAGAATTTTAACGATTGGGAGTTATGTAATTGCTTCTTCAGTAAGGGAAAACCAGCCACAACGCTCCATTTCCTGCACAACCTTCAACATTCTTGCCCCTATCTACAAGCGCCTCAACCACGAGGTTTTTCTTATTCTTCTTTGCAGTGTGACCTTTCCCGTGTCTGCATTGCTGAATTTCTCAAATGAATTATCTCAATTTCAATGCCTTTTTTTTTCTTTCTCTGATTTCGGTTTTGGTGGGGGTGAAAGCAGGACCCGACTTGCCGTGAAAGCGACTGCAGAGCATATTGGTTGGCCAGGAATCACAGGATATTGGATTGGCTGTTGTATGAGAGATCTTCCATTATCTGTCTTCAGGTTCGTGTGTTCATAATTACCTCCTCCTCTCTTTGCCCCTTTTGTTTTTGCTGAATTTTTATGAAATTGATAGGAGTGACCCCCTTAACGGAATCATGGTGCCATGTTTGAATTGTTTTGGATTTAACTACGCATAACGGCCTTAATTTTTGGTCTGATATAATTTGGAAGTCTTTTTTGTGGTTTTTCTTATTTTTAATTTTATGGGTTGATGCTCATATGCCGAATTTGCACAGGAGTTTTGGGTTGGAAACGAAGAGCTTGTTAATTTGTATGACAGGCGACTTGGTGATGCTGGGTATATTAATTTCAAGCTTGGACGGACGAACAATCGTGGGGATGGTATACCTTTTGTCCCTCAATTTAAAAATGCTACCTTTAGATTCTTAGTTTTTGTCGTGAGTCAAACGTCTTATTTTAAAGATGGACATCTTGGAAGAAAACAATAAACGAACAAAAAGGGACTGATCTTTGAAAATTATTTTGAAACCTTGTTGATAGAGTTTGACCGGGTTACTTTTCTTCTGTGGGAATCAAAGTATCAATACCATTGTTCTTGAAACTTAACATTAAGATTTCATCGTCGCCTTTAATGTACAGCGATGGACTAATTCACCGAATTTGGTAGAGAAAATACTACATGACTGGTATGCAAAATGTCAGGGAATGAAAAACCACCTTAAATTATTGTTTATATTGAGGAAGAGCATGAGCATTTCTGATTTAAACATCCTTGTGAAGGATAGAGACTGTCTCGGATTGCCAAATTCCTGTCAAACTCTCATGATCTTATTGGCAATATGCATAGAGCATTTTTTGTTCCAGCTTCCCGACTGACTGTTAAATTTTTCTGTACAATGCTCTTACGGTGTTACTCTTGGAGTCTGCAGGTCTTCTGATAGCTGTGCAAAAGGACTACTTTGAGGTTCTTAATTATAGGGAGTTGCACTTCAACGATTGTGGTGATCGAGTAGCTCAGTTGTTACATGTTAAACTAGCACTTCCAATTTCGCAAAGCCGAAACAATAATATTTGTCAGGAACTTCTTATCGTCAACACCCACTTATTGTTTCCTCATGACTCAAGCCTGTGCCTAGTACGACTGCATCAGGTAACTCTTAATTATTCTGTCTTCTACAGAGGCATGGTTGCTCAATGCTCACTTAGTTTTTATGCTGATAATCTCGCTTTTCTACAGGTCTACAAGATACTTCAATATGTGGAATCTTATCAGAAAGAGCACAAACTTAAGCCAATGCCAATTATGCTATGCGGGTAAATTTTAAATGGGCTTAAATGTGCAGTCCCTCCTCCCTCCCTTTTTGATTGTTTTAGTTGAGTGTAATTTGCTTCTGTCATTTATAAAAATCTTGGATCATTATTAATGTCTGGTTTACAACTTTCGATTTCTCAGTGACTGGAATGGAAGCAAGCGTGGGCATGTTTACAAGTTCCTGAGATCTCAGGGCTTTGAATCATCATATGATACTGCGCATCATTACACTGATGCAGATGCTCACAAGGTAATATATTTAACGTCGCTGTAAGAATTATTGTTCTGGACGATATGCCGACTACTTATATTTGTTTAACATGGTGTCTATACAGTGGGTAAGTCACCGCAATCATCGGGGAAACATATGTGCTGTTGACTTTATTTGGCTTTTGAATCCTGATAAATACCGGAAACTACTTAAAGCAAGCTGGAGTGAAGCAGTGTTTGGCATGTTCAAGGTATTTTTTAACCTTTGGAATTTCACTCAGTTATTTATTTTATTATTTTTTACCCTGTTTGCAAGTAACATGTATATTTAAAACCAAAGGTGTTTGCTGTGGATTTAACATTACTTGTCTTTGAGCTTAAGGGGAATCAGATATTAAATATGGTAAGGTTAAAATTCCCAATGTTTGATCTGCTTTTTTAGTATTAGATCTCCTAAAATATAAACATACCAGATAACTATACCCAATTACCTTATTAAAAGATTGTTGCCAAGTACATTAAAAATCATGTGGAAGATGGCGTTGGGAAGGGGTTTGACACTTTGACTTAAGTGTTACATCCTCCACATCAGGAAAGGGATTACTTCTTTTATTATTGAACAAGTTTGTACAAATAGTCTTCTGCCAGACATTATCTACCATGGGTACAGGAGCGATTTGCAAATGGCGATAATATATGCAGAAGGTAACTTGTCTGGATCAATTATTGTTTAAATGAAAGTTCTTTAAATGGCCCAAAAAGTGAAACTTTGTTATAACTTGTAATCCTTGTCCAGGGATCAAGATTTTATTGGGTTGAGTTGATGTTCTAATCATAATCTTTCTTCCTTCACATCATTAATTATGCTAATGTGGTTATTGTACCAGCAATTTAGTCATTAGGAAGTGGTGTCTTCATGTTTTCATTTCAATTTAATTATATATAGAGGTGACTTTATCCTGCCATTATGAATGTAGAGAAGAGGTCATGTTCATCAAGTCATGAACAAGCACCATGGTACTATTTGTAGTGATGGATTTCATTTTTGCTGTGGAAAAGTATTGTTACTGACAGTAAACTTCTCCATTTTCAGTATTTATTACGGAGAGCTTCACTGACAGAGAGCGACGCATTTACCTTTCTAAAGGCTGATAATGAAGATTGTGTCACCTATTTTGGATTCTGTGAAGCACTTCGACAGGTATGTTGTAGTATTAACTGAAAGATTAGTGCTCATTAAATTCTTTGATGTAATGTGAGTTTTTGTCTGGGAAGTCCTGATGTTGATGAAAGTTTTTTCATTATGTCCAGCTTAATTTGTTTGGTCATTGTCATGGACTTAGTGTGGAAGAGACAAAGGACTTGTGGATCCAAGCAGATATAGATGGAAATGGGGTTCTTGATTATAAAGAATTTCAGGTAAGATAGAGCACATGAAATTTTAGCCCTTGTGTAAACATTATATAAGAAAACTCTTCTGTCTTGAATGTTTTGGCTGTAAAATTAGTATTTAGAATCAAGCAACCATTAGAGGTCTAGGAATGTTGAGATTGTAACCCTGAAATGTGATCAGTCCTGCCATAGAATTGGTCTTGCAACAGTTATATGTTGACAATAACCCTATTTGGTTCTTTATCTGAAAGTTATGTTGGCCAAATTTTAACCATGATATTATTGGGTTGCAGCAGCAAATTTGGAATTCAACAACTTTGAATCACCGGGAAGAAAACAAGAATGAGGACTGCAATGATGTTTCAAATGGTGGTCTGGAGCAGACTGTTGGTTTGAGTGTAGAACATGCTGTTCTGTTCCCACCTGAGGTGGAGAAAGGTATATGGCCTGAAGACTACTCTCTTTCTGATCATGCCTGCCTCACTGCGGTGTTCTCGCCAATAAAAATGCCATGTCCCCAGATGATATGTTGACAAATGCGGGAGATGCCTCTGCTTAAGTTTAAGACTTCTGTACATAGATGTAAGACCAAGGAAATGGGTGAAGAGGTTGAAGGGCCCCAGAAACATGCGAGAGTTATAGGCTGGGAAGCTTTCAAATATTCCTTGCGTTTACTTTACCATTATTGGCCTGTTGACAAGGACCAACAAATTTTCTCACAGTTACCCTGCATTGCTGATGGCATTTAATATACCCAGAGTCCAGGACTCATCGCCCAGTTTAATTTCCCATTCCTTACACTGATTGAGAGGAAGGGAAAGCATTAGCTGTATAGTTGTATAGCTTTTAGGAATCAATCATTTTGTAGCTTGGTGCGATGCACTCTTTAGAGCTTGTTGAAATAGAGAAGAATTGAGACCATTGTATCTTGGAACAGACCTTGCTCTGGAACGAGGTACCCATTAGGTTTGTAAAACATTCAAATTGTACAAAGCAAGATTTCTTTAAGATTTTCATTTTACTACCTTGTCCATGCAATTTAGATGATTTATAAATCCTCGTCTGAATTTCTTTTAGACAAACGGAAATGTTGCCCTCGCTACTCGGGGAGCAACACTTTCCTCACTACCAAGCCCTTAATTTTTATTTATTTTATTATTTAATTTATGATATTAAATAAATTTAATAATTTAAATTTTATAAAATAAAAATTGTATAAAAATAAAAATATAAAAATAGAGAAACAAGTATTACTATGCTCACATCATTGAAAGGGACAAGATCTTCATACCAATCTATTTCTTCCTAAGATTAAGGAAGGTCCACACCATGAAGAGACATAATTCTCATATCATTATATATGTCCACTTAGGTTAAATGAGGCTAACACCCCACAGGGTGAAAGGAGTATTTTTTATTCAGTGGTTACTATCGTTGGTATATAATATATATATTTAATAATAAGACATATTTTTCTTTTTTTGTCCTTAACGTAATAAATTGATTCTGCATGACTTGTAAGGTCAGGACTTTTAAAGCCTAATTTTTTTTTTTTAATGTAAAGAGGTCGAAACTTTATATGAGAGAAGAGGGAATAAGGGGAAGGACTAAATTTTCAGTAATAGAAATTAAGCTTAGTTTCCCATAATTAAAAGGTAGGCATTTATATCATATAAAGTTACAAAACTCCAAACAGTCCAATACTTCTTTGTTTCTAAATAAGGCTGTTGATCCTCCCTAAAACCTGGTGCGTGACTAATAAGACATTTTTAGGCTGAGGATTGACTTTGAAAAATCGTACTAAAAAATAAAAAATCAAAGTGCTAATACTAAACCTATGAAGAAAATATTCTAATTCTCCAAACTCTAAACAATCAAGATTTGCTTACACTTGATGACAATTCTAAGAAAATTTTGTGTGTTTCAGAAATCAATGAATTATCAGTCTAATTTTTATCATCATGTTAAAATTCGGATGAAAATTCACAATTCATCTTACATATAGGCGAAAAAGTAGTTCAATAATTGATGAACCAAGAAAAAACTGCACACAATTGTATCTTTTGCCTGAAATAAACGGATTTGAATCTCTTCATTTTCTCTAAAAATGTGAAATGTGGTTTTTTAAAGTCTATCTGTGTCTATTATTTGAATGTTTCTTTGTGTCACCATTTGTTGTGTGGGCTTAGAGAGAGATTAGAAAGAAAGCAACACTTTACAATATCCAAATCCATAATAGCTGGAGTCGCATTTTAGTGCACCTTCAAGAAATCTTTCGAACTTCATGGGGGTAAAAATGGTGTTCATAACTGATCTTTTGGAGCCAGGGTAAGTTGAAGTTGCAAGCTGTAGTTGTAAGTCTATGAAAAATTCAGGTAGAAAAAATAAAGGATTATTTAGTCCCACAAACTGTGCTTTAAAACAAAAGAATGAATCTGATGGAAGGCCCTTTCCCATCCAAAATTTATCAAATGGAATATGCAAGATCAGGATTTCAAGCAGAAGATTGATTATGTCGGCCAATTCTATCATTTTCAAGGGAAATTGAAACTTGTCAACCAATGTGATAATCTTTCAGCCACAAATCTATGTGATTTTCAGCTTCTGCTTTGTGTCTATCAACAATTTTATACTTTATTACCTTTCTAAAGAGCATTACAAAAGTTTTAGATTCTCTTTGGCGCCGTAACCCTTTATTAAAGAAAGTGCCTTCTTTTTCTCGTAAAGGATATGTACAGGAAAAGAATATTTTATGAATCTGAACAATCTATGGGGCTTTTCGCTGATGAAACCCATAAATAAGGGTTGTTTTTTCTTTGATGTTAGAAACGGATTCTTTATATGTGTATTTTTTAAATATAATAAAATATAGTAAAGAAATAGATATAAAATTAAAAAAATAAATAAAATATAAAATTTATAAAATATATTTTAATATATTAAAAAATAAAAAATTACTAAAATAAAAAAATAATAAAGACATATCCAAATCTTTGCTATGATATATTTATATAGTTTTGTGCATGTATATAAAAATAAATTAAAAAAATATAAAACTTATATTTCTAAAAATATATATTTATTTTGTACCGCAAGGATGCAATTAAAACTTTTAAGGTAGGTACGGGCTGCAACCGAACAATGGGACTTGATGCTGTAAGATATTTGCCCCTTTCATCGTCAAATTCACTTTTGACAGTGGAAAAGATCGTTTCATGTTTTAAAGTATCATGCGATATATACAAATTCTCACAATATTTATTAAAAATTAATTAAATGAGAGAAAACGTAAATAAAATATGAAAAATTTAAATGTAAACGTATCGTTGCATATTAATTAAATGAGAAAAAAGGTAAATAGAACATGAAAATTTTAAATATAAACATATCATTGCTTGCACTTTTACTGCTCACATAAATTGTCAACATCAGCTTAAATTTGTTCCGTTAAAAATAAGAATAATGACTTTAGCTCCTCCTTTTACTTAGATTTGTATCATGCAAACTATCATATGCCATTAAGGTGCAGCCATTTTGTACAAATGATGTTAAGCTTGCTGTTTACTACAAGAATTCGGACAATATCATATTGGTAAGGGAGAGACACTTCCCTATCTTTTCTAATATGAGATTGGATGCAGGCCACTTTACCTGCAACTCCAACACTTGGTTGTTCCAGTGCAAACACTGAGAACTTTTTTTTGTTAATGACTAATTACTTGTTTAAATCTATCAAAATAGGCAACTAAGCAAAACCATCTTCATTAGTTTTTATTGAGGACTATCTCTCTAAAAAATTTAAGGTGTTAGGCAAAGATCTATAAGTAATTTTATATCTCTAATATGTTCTCTCAAACAAAAGTTTTTTGAGTTTGAAGTATAAATAATTCACAGGTTTACCAAATAAATACAGGCTCACTAAATTTTATGTAAAAATTCAACTTTATTTTTAAAGAAATATATATAAAAATCAAACTCTTAACCACAAACTTTAATATCATATAAAGAAAATAAAGAAAGAATTTGTGTACATTGTACCCAACAAAATAGCCATCATTTCTATTTATAATAAAAAATAGTACAAGTTAACCCATTAATTGAACCACTAACTAAGCTACAAAATTTTTAACACTTTCTCTTAAGCTAAAGCATAAATATTAAGCATGCATAACTTTTTACAAACATTTTCAACTTGTTTTCCAAGAAGTACTTTAGTAAATAGATCTACAAATTAATCCTTCGTTCAAACGTGCTTGAGACTCATGACTCATTCTTTAAGTTTTTGTTTAACAAAATGATAATTTACTTCAACATATTTTGGTCTTTCATGGAAAACTGTATTTTTGGCAATGCGTTGTTGCCTAATTATCACACCATAAATATATACTATCAATGCACTCCATGTCAAGTTGGCAAAGAATATATGAGATCCAAACAAGTTTAAAAGTAGCATGAGCCATGGCTTGATACTCAAACTCAGTACGTGACCGAAATATAATTGTCTGCTTCTTACTCTTTCAAAATATAAAGTTGCCATCTACAAAACCATAATATCCTAAAGTGGGCCTTTGATCTAGAGGACATCTTGCCTAGTTTGCATATAAAAATTCTTTAACCCTATAATAACCATGATTTTTGATATAGTAAACCACGCTCATGTGATTTCTTGAGATTATTTAAATTTGCATCTCATTTAGTGGTTTTAGAAGAATTCATAAACTAGTCAACTATACTTACTAGAAAAGCAATATTAGGTCTTATAATAGTAAGGTAGTTCAACTTCTCCATTAATCGTCTATAGTGCTCTAGGTTTTCTTGTAATTCTTCATCTTTCAACCCAAATTTAACATCTAGAATTATGGAGGTATCACTCAAGAAATCAAGGACATACTTCCTTTGTGGCTTCTAGCCACTTTGAACCTAATAAATACCCAAATGTTCCTAACCTTTTGTCTAAAATTCAATCTAGAGAAATATTTTCAATTCTAAAATATCTGCTTCACCATTATTTGTAATGACAATGTCATTTACATAAATAGTAAAAAGGATACATCCCATCCCAAACTGTTTAAAGAACACAGAGTGGTTATGATCACTTTGTGCATTCCAAACTCTATTATTATAATATTAAATCTATCAAACCATACTTAAGGCCATACAAAAACTTCTTAAAACTACAAATTTGCCCACACTCCCCTTGAGTAATATACCTATGTGATTGCTTCTTATAAACTTCTTCAACCAAATCTTTGTGCAAAAAAGCATTGTTGACATGAAACTGATGAAGACCCTAGTTGTTGGAGGCAGTAAGAGAGATGATTAAACAAACTAAGGTAATCTTTGCTACATGTGAAAAGGTCTCAAAATAATCAATATATAAGTCTGAGTATATCCCTCTACAACTAATGGGGCTTTAAGACATGCAACAGAGCCATCTAGATTAACTTTAATAGTAACAGCTAATAGCAGTTTTCCCAATAAGTAAGGGAACAATGTCTCACGTCTAATTGTGTTCAAGGGCCATAATTTCTTCATTCATAGAGGTTAGGAAATTTTATTTTGGGAATTTGAAAATTTTGAAATAGACCCTAATACCATGTCAAAAACTGCCTTTTCAAAAAGTTTAAATTGTTAGATAAAGACTCATTAATAGTTTTATATCTTTAACAATTAGAAAGTTAACAGAAATAACACTCTATGTATTCCATATACTGCATGCACAGAACAAAAACTTGTGAATTTTATCATAACTTTTATCCAAACGAAAGATAAGGGGTCAATAGCTTCAAACAGCAGCACCAGCAGCAGATCCGGAATTCCTCACTTTTAAGTCACCATGTCTGTCATTATTTTCCACAAATCCTGATCCTCAAGATTTATGTCTAAAACTTTGTACAAACGTTCCGTAAACAATTAAAAATGTATTTTAAAAGTGCGAAGTTAAGGATTCAAACCACCTACGAAGAAAATATTCTAATTCTCCAAACTTTAAACAATCAAGATTTGCTTACACTTGACTTGATGACAATTCTTAAATAACTTTTCATGTTTCAGAAGTCAATGAGTTATCAGTCTAATTTATATCATCTTGTTGAAATTCGGATAAAAATTCACGATTCATCTTACATATAGGCGAAAAAGTAGTTCAATAATTGATGAACCAAGAAAAAACTGCACACAATTGTATCTTATGCCTGTAATGGATGGATTTGAATCTCTTCATTTTCTCTAAAAATGTGAAATGTGGTTTTTTTAAGTCTATCTGTGTCTATTATTTGAATGTTTCTTTGTGTCACCATTTGTTGTGTGGGCTTAGAGAGATTAGAAAGAAAGCAACACTTTACAATATCCAAATCCATAATAGCTGGAGTCGCATTTTAGTGTATCTTCAAGAAATCTTTCGAACTTCATGGGGGTAAAAATGGTGTTTATAACTGATCTTTTGGAGCCAGGGTAAGTTGAAGTTGCAAGCTGTAGTTGTAAGTCTATGAAAAATTCAGGTAGAAAAAATAAAGGATTATTTAGTCCCACAAACTGTGCTTTAAAACAAAAGAATGAATCTGATGGAAGGTCCTTTCCCATCCAAAATTTATCAAATGGAATATGCAAGATCAGGATTTCAAGCAGAAGATTGATTATGTCGGCCAATTCTATCATTTTCAAGGGAAATTGAAACTTGTCAACCAATGTGATAATCTTTCAGCCACAAATCTATGTGATTTTCAGCTTCTGCTTTGTGTCTATCAACAATTTTATACTTTATTACCTTTTCTAAAGAGCATTACAAAAGTTTTAGATTCTGTTAGGCGCCGTAACCCTTTATTAAAGAAAGTGCCTTCTTTTTCTTGGAAAGGATATGTAAAGGAAAAGAATATTTTATGAATCTGAACAATCTATGGGGCTTTTCGCTGATGAAACCCATAAATAAGGGTTGTTTTTTCTTTGATGTTAGAAACGGATTCTTAATATGTGTATTTTTTAAATATAATAAAATATAGTAAAGAAATAGATATAAAATTAAAAAAATAAAAAATAAAATTTATAAAATATATTTTAATATATTAAAAAATAAAAAGTTACTAAAATAAAAAAATAATAAAGACATACCCAAATCTTTGATGTTACCCTATGGCGATTAATGGTAATAGAATAATCAATTCCTTTGCTATGATATATTTATATAGTTTTGTGCATGTATATAAAAATAAATTAAAAAATATATAAAACTTATATTTCTAAAAATATATATTTATTTTGTACCGCAAGGATGCAATTAAAACTTTGAAGGTAGGTATGGGCTGCAACCGAACAATGGGACTTGATACTGTAAGATATTTGTCCCTTTCATCGTCAAATTCACTTTTGACAGTGGAAAAGATCGTTTCATGTTTTAAAGTAGCATGCGATATATACAAATTCTCACAATATTTATTAAAAATTTAATTAAATGAGAGAGAACGTAAATAAAATAGGAAAAATTTAAATGTAAACGTATCATTGCATATTAATTAAATGAGAAAAAAGGTAAATAGAATATGAAAAATTTAAATATAAACATATCATTGCTCGCACTTCTACTGCTCACATAAATTGTCAACATCAGCTTAAATTTGTTCCGTTAAAAATGAGAATAATGACTTTAGCTCCTCCTTTTACTTAGATTTGTATCATGCAAACTATCATATGCCATTAAGGTGCAGCCATTTTGTACAAATGATGTTAAGCTTGCTGTTTACTACAAGAATTCGGACAATATGATATTGGTAAGGGAGAGACACTTCCCTATCTTTTCTAATATGAGATTGGATGCAGGCCACTTTACCTGCAACTCCAACACTTGGTTGTTTCAGTGCAAACACAGAAATTTTTTTTGTTAATGACTAATTACTTGTTTAAATCTATCATAATAGGCAACTAAGCAAAACTATCTTCATTAGTTTTTATTGAGGACTAACTCTCCAAAAAATTTAAGGTGTTGGCAAAGATTTATAAGTAATTTTATATCTCTAACATATTCTCTCATACAAAAATTTTTTGAGTTTGAAGTATAAATAATTCACAAACCTACCAAATATATACAGCCTCACTAAAATTTATGCAGAAATTCAACTTAATTTTTAAAGAATTATATATAAGAATTAAACTCCTAACCACAAGCTTTAAAATCACATAAAGAAAATAAAGAAAGAATTTGTGTACATTATACCCAACAGAATTGCCATCATTTCTATTTATAATAAAAAATAGTACAAGTCAGCCCATTAATTGAATCATTAACTAAGTTACAAATTTTCTAACACTTCCTCTCAAGTTAAAACATATATATTAAGCATGCTTAACTTTTTACAAACATTTTCAACCTGTTTTCTAGGAAGTACTTTAGTAAATAGATTTACAAATTAATCCTCCATTCAAATGTACTTGAGACTCACGACTCATTTTTTAAGTTTTTGTCTAACAAAATGGTAATTTACTTCAACATGTTTTGGTCTATCATGAACAACTAAATTTTTGGCAATGAGTTGTTGCCCAATAATCGCACCATAAATATATACTATCAAGACACTCCATGTCAAGTTGGCAAAGAATATATGAGATTCAAACAAGTTCAAAAGTGGCATGAGTTGTAACTCAATACTCAAACTCAGCACATACAACTGTCTACTAGGCAACTGGTGCAAGGTCAACAACAACACTAGCATGAAGGACTTGTGGGTATCTCCGCAAGAATCTGTGTGTATGTCGATTTCCCGACTCCAAGTTTGCCAAGATAATCAATCACTGGAATCGTATTCTTTTTAACACTGCAGCCAAGAACAAGTAGGATAGTTGCTAATGTCATCAATTGTAAGCCCTAAATTGTGAAGAAAATCGACACTTTCCCTCATAACTTCATAAATTGAATTGTTACAGGAAGTTCCAAACCATCAAGCTCGTCAGGAACAATCCCAATCCCCCCAAAAATTCATAAACTTTCTCAGGATTTGCCATTCTCTCTTTTTCATTTCTGATAAACTCGGACGACTGTATAATGATGAGGAACCTCCCTGCTTCCTATTCAAGCGAGCAGATTCTGATTTGGATGTGGGCAAACCCACAGAACTGGAAGTAAAAGTCCTGCTATCAACTGAATACTGAAGTTTTGTAATCATTCCCATTCTTCTTACAAAGTTACATGGTAAGCGAAGAGTTAATGCAGCACTCAACAAAGAATGACCAAATGTTAGAATAGGTATTTCTGTTTGAGCAAGCAGAAATGTGGGTATTGTTATGCCAGCCGCAAAGCTTGTTCATTTCATACTTTTTAAGGTTCAAGCATCATTGAATCTGCTGAAAAGAATTACCCACAGTAGGACATGGTTGAACGAAAGTGAAATTAGCTGAAGTCTGCAGAGTTCTAACAAAGTGAAGTGAAGTGCAAGTAAGTAAAACGAAAACAAGAAACCCCAACCCAACATTCCCTGTAAAAAGTTGAGGGCGTCATTGTCTGAGGGAGGGATATAGCCAGAAAGAGATGGACTGTTTGTCAACAAAAATAGAAAGTGTGTGTTTGCCAAAGCTTTGTTAAAATTGGTAAAATTTAAAATATTTTATTTATAAGGCTTAAGTATAAATTTTTTTATTAATAATTTCTCTTAATAATAATTAATAATTATCATTTTAAATTTTCATAAAAAAATATGATATACTTTAATCTTAAAATAAAATAGTCTCTCATTACCCATGTTTCAGAAATCAGGCTGATTGGTGTGACTAGAGACTGGGCAATAAAGCAGTTCACTTCAATACTTATAATTAGTGTTGATCAAAATATGATAAAACCGGTAAAACTGATTGGTTAGTCAAATCTTGAAAAAATATAAAAATTATTATTTATAATTACAAATTTTGTAAAATAATCATAAAATTCATAATTTTTGTGAAGTACATAATTTAATGAATTAAAATGTACATTAATGTAATAAAAATAAATGAATAATTATTTACATGATATTTTTATATTTTTTATCAATAAATAAATATTATTTATATAAAAATTATATTTATCATATCATTTGGTTCCACTACTATTTTAATTAATTAAATGGCTCGATTGTGATTCATCATTTAAAATAGTTTATTCATTAATTTAACTTTTAAAACACAACTCATCATCTTAAACTTTTTTAAAAAGAATAAAAAGAAAGAAATTATTGTGCTTATACTATACTATGTGGTCTTATGTATGGAAGAAATCACCACTTAATTGAGGTAAAAAAAGGAGAACATATGATTTGTAAAGTTCAGATGGTGCAGATTTTTTTCCACTCCTTTGTATTGGTGAGTTTAATTTGCCTCATTTTAAAGAGCATCGCTTTTTTCTTTCTCCATTTTGTGGTACTTGTTTGTTTGATTCTAGAAGTCAAATGTGAACTTTCTTTTGATCATGCATGCCTAGTACCAACTCCTTTGTGCGTCATCTTTTATTATATATTATCTTTTATTTTTAGTGGTCTTCACCATCAAGGTTAGGACCTCATTATCAGGACCGGCCTACATTGACCTTTGATTGAGGCTATAACTCTTCTAAAAATTTGTTAAATTTTGCATTTTAGTTGTGTTCTTGTATAACATATCAATGGCGTTTTGAAACTTATAGGTCTTCGAAATTCATAAACATATTTATTCATAGATCCTTCAATACTTCATCATAATTTTTTCATTATTTTAATTTTTTTGGGACTTTTTTAGAATATTCTCCGCGTGATAAGTAAAAATTGATTTTTTAAAAGTACATCCATACTTTTATTGTATGCACATTAATTTTATCTTCTAAATGATATTGGGAAGTGTAATCATTTGCTATTTCTTTTAATAATCCCATTATTCCTATATAATTCTCACATTATATTATTTAAATATTAAATTTACCAAGTCTTATCGACTAAATTATAAAATTTAACAAATTTAAAAATCTACATTCACTAAATATAAGCTTTTATAAAAATAAAATAATAAAAATAAATTTTCCATTCTTTTAATTTATGAATTCGAATTAAGCTTACTAAAATGTTACACATTTTCATACTAAGAGAGACATGTTACCAATATTATCACATAAGCCAACAAATACAACTAGCAACTTATTTCAATGGGCTGCACCCAAAAAAAATATATATTTAAATAAATTAATTATTTTAAAAGTTTAAATATTAGGTAAGGTTAGGTTTAAAAATAAAATTTATCTCGTGCTTTTTATTTAATAGGTATTGAACTCCTAATCCATTGATTATAATAATTTTGATATCATATTAAAAATTAATTTATCTTAAAAGTTTCAATTATTAAATATAAATTATTAAAAAAAAAGTGATCTCTTACAGAGTTATGAGTTACTAATCCCTTAATAGTTTTGGTTTCATTTTCAGAGTAATTTAGCATTTCTTTACCAATAATGGCCTATGGATATTGAAAATCAATAGATAGTGGAAGTCATGAGAAATATCTGGCTTGTATTTGAAAGAATGTCAAGTGTGAACACACCCCAAATATAGTAGATTATTAAGAATTCAAAGTTCAAGCCACATGAACCCCTTCAAAGATGATCATGTGGGATGTACCCTTGCACACTTAGGATTCTCTCATTTTGCATTATTCAATGGTAATTAATTAGTAGGTACTATTATTATCATAAATAAAATTTTATAAAAATTTTAACTAAAAATTTAAGTTATTAAATTTGTATTTTAAAGAATGTCAAGTGTGAACACACCCCAAATATAATAGATTATTAAGAATTCAAAGTTCAAACCACATGAACGCCTCCAAAGATGATCACGTGGGATGTGCCCTTGCACACTAAGGATTCTCTCATTTTGCATTATTGAATGGTAATTAATTAGTTGGTATTATTATTATCATAAATAAAATTTTATAAAAATTTTAAATTAAAAATTTAAATTATTAACTTTATTAAATTTTAAAAATTCATAAATCAAATTGTCACCTCTTAGTGTGACAAACTTCTTTCTTAAGGGTGGTTTTTGATTGAGTCTTTCCTCATTTGTGGAAGTATTCAAAGTTCACTTTTCAATGGTGTTAATCTTCTCTTTGTATATGGCGTCAAAAAAATTCTTTGTATACATTATCCTACGCGCTCTTGTAAATCACCCATCACATCATAAGAGTTGAGGAATCAGGAATGTATTAATTGTACCATTCCAATTAATTATGCAAAGAGGGCCAACTTTTTATTTGTGCTTTCACATTTAAAAATATTTAATGATTATAATTAAAAATTAATTTTATATCTTTTTAGTTATTTTGTAACAAGTTTAGTGATTCTTTATTTTTTGTAAAATACATTTAGAAATAATAAATATAAGCTCAAATAATTCTTATGTAATAATTATTTTTAAGATCAATAATTTTCAACTCGTGAAATTAACTCTTGATAAATGAATATTAATATAAGTATAAAAAATTATATACAATTTACATTTATTTATATATACATTTTAAATATATTATATCTAAACGTGAAAACAGGGTACTTTATATTTTTTTAACAAGTTTAGTTTTGTGTGAGATTGAGTTTTTTTATTGTTAAGATAAAAATTTTTAAAAAGTAAATATAAAATTTAAAAAATTAATAAATATAAAAAAAAAAATCCAAATCCACCGGCGTGCTATTCAATTCAGTCGCTGTCGTTCTTTATTGAGCTCTCCACTATGATCCATTTCTTATTAAATCAAAATTAAAAATTACAAAAAGAAGACAAAAGTGGCAACAAAGAGAGAGAAACGACGACGTGGCGCTTCCGCAGATTGTCGTTGGCTTCAGGCGCCTTCTCCGTTCACACTTGTAACTCCCGTTTCCTTACTCAGCACGTCAAATGAGGGGCTCCACTCGCGTACGTCACCACGCGTCGACATCTCATTCGCTGGTCAGTTCTGTCAACCTATGGCTTTTTTCTTATTGCGCTTCCACCAACCTTCCCATTCTGCCCCTCTTCTCATCATCTCTTTCTTTCTGTACACCTTCTTCACCCCTCTGCTCCAACAAACGGATTTGAGACCGAGACATCAGCTGCCACCATGTTCTAATTCACGTTGGCAGTTTCGTAATTTACGAATAAAACAAAGGTTAATTTATCGTACGCGGTGTTTACAAAGAATGTAAACGCGGTTTCTGATACGTAAAACGTATCAGATAGTGGATAGAGAAGTGCGGATACTCACTGTCCGGGACTGAGCCCCTCTCTCTCTCTCTCTCTCTCTCTCTCTAGTTTTCCTACGTACTTGTCTTTCACCTTCACGGTAGGTTAGCTTTGCCTGGGTGTTCTGAGGGAAAAAGAGAAAAAGCTATGGGCCATCACGCCCTTAAATCCTCAGAATCCTTTTGATTCCCAGTTATGGCTTCTGTGTATTTCTTTAATCTATTATAATTAATCGAGGGGTTCTTCATAGACTCTCTTTTTCTCCCTCTTTCTTTCTCTTTCTTCAGGAAACTGTGTGCGGTGAAGCTTAATGGGTGCTTTGGATTGTTGTGCGCCGCGTGCGGATGAGGGGTCGGTGTTGTCTCTGAATTCGCTGCCGCTGGGGTTCCGATTCCGCCCCACGGATGAGGAGCTCATTGATTTCTACTTGCGGCAGAAGATCAACGGGAATGGTGATGACGTTTGGGTTATCCGAGAAATTGATGTTTGCAAATGGGAACCCTGGGATTTGCCTGGTATTTCTCTCTTTGTAGAATAGTCTTTCTCTTTGTTTCTGGATCATAACTTGTCGCTAGCTCCGATTATGTTGATTTGGGTTGTTGAAGAGTAAAGTTGTTGTCTTTGCTTTACTGGTTCACTTGCTAGCCCAGTTCGGGTCTTTTCCAAACTTCAGAAATTTATATCTAAAACAAAATGAAATTATTTTCGAGGGTTTTAAAACTTGAGAATGTTGAATTAGTTTCCTGTTCCTCATTCATGGTAACAAACTTGTATTGTTTCTCTGCGACAAATTTTGTTCGAAAATTAGTAGTCTTGTAATATAATCCGTGGAATAAATGGTATAGCATTACAACACCATTGTAGAACTGCTCCGTTAGAACTTATGCGCAAATTAGCATGTGTCCGATATGGGCCATATGGCTCTGCTATTTTATTTGATCGGTTTCTTCTTTCTTGGTTTGTTTGCTATAGATTTATCGGTGATAAGGAACAAGGATCCCGAGTGGTTCTTCTTCTGTCCGCAGGACCGCAAATATCCTAATGGGCATCGATTAAACCGAGCGACAAGTCATGGGTATTGGAAGGCAACTGGCAAGGATCGCAAAATTAAGTCTGGGTGGAGCTTGATTGGGATGAAGAAGACTTTGGTATTCTACACTGGTCGTGCGCCTAAAGGGAAGAGGACCCACTGGGTTATGCATGAGTACCGTCCCACGCAAAAGGAGCTCGATGGTACCAATCCTGGACAGGTAGAGTATGCTCTCCTATACTATGCTATACTTGCTTTGTTTGAATCTATGTTATTGAGGATTGTTAATTTTGACACTGAACGATTGTAAACAGCTGCATAATATCTTCACTGAAGTTTATAAAATGGATAGACCACCTTTACCTTCCCCAATCCCATCGGAATTTGATGATTGAAGTGCATTATTTTTAATTTGATTTCTAAAGTGGTCACTTTGTATGTAATGTTGCCTGAATTGATAACACTTGCCTTTCTTTTTAATGTTTTTTGACTCGAGTTACTCATTTCCTACTTTGCCTAGGTGGTGGTTTCGGTTTTGAAGTTGATACTCTTGCCTCCAGAACTAACACCTATCAAAAGCTCTTGTTCACTGAATTTGGGGAAACTTGGAGATAATTCTCCCAATTATTATTTGGAATTTAGCGTTTAATTTTTTTGGTTCAATTTCTCTCATGCACTTTCCTATTGTTTTGGTCCACCCCACACAACCTTGTGTTATGATTATACAGTTCTATAAATTTGGTTACTGTCATGCTATTACAATTATTTGAGTAACTATGCATTTATATAAGAAATAAGAAATGATACTATGTTACTAAATTTATTTTGGTTGATTTTACTTGTACCAGAATGCGTATGTCCTTTGTCGACTATTTAAGAAACAAGATGAGACTCTGGAAGGGTCAAAGTGTGATGAAGTAGATCGGACTGTGTCAACTCCTAATGCTCCTAATTACTCTCCTGAAGAAATACAGTCTGATCCAGTTGTCACTACAATATCCTCACCATTGGCTACCGAAGATGATAAGCACCAGGCTGCTCCATCCTGTAATTCTGAGAACTCTGAGGACACAACATCGAACTTAATAACAGCAGGATATTTCTTTAGTGATGGATGTGATGCTTACAATGAGCAGAATCAAGTTGTAGCATCAGCAGCTTTTGAGGTGAGATTGATTAGCGAAGTTTTGGTCTTTTTGTATCTATCTTACTTTTTGTCTTGATTTTATATTCCCTCGTTTTTATTAGTGGACATTGTAATTGTTGATTTTATACTTATTCTTGATGCCTTCTACTTTAGGATGACCCGCTGCTGAACCTTGACATACTTTGTGATCTAACAACTGAGACATTGGGTGACAAACTATTCTCCCCAGTTCATGTGCATATGCCAGCAAATATTTGTTATCCACTAAACAATGAATTGGATGGTCGTTCTGGGCTTCAACTCCAGTATGGTACAAATGAGGCAAGTATTTCGGACTTCTTTAATTCAGTTGTTAACTGGGATGAGGTTTCCTGTGAGGATTCCAGCAGTCAAAAGCCAACCTCCACTGTGTCTAACGCCAAGGACAATGGGTCGGGCAGTGACTCTGATGGGGAAATGACCAATATACCAGTAAGTAGTGCCACTCTACTGCTATTTATATTTGTTCATTCTAGGTTTTGCCACCAGATTGACGTTTCAGTTTGCAACTTCAAATGGCAGCTCTAACACTTTCTCTCTCACACTGTACTTTTTTATATAACAAGTGGTCATGGTTTTACCTCTTATATAACGTTGTAGACTTATTCTATGCTGCTGCAGTTTCCGCAAGCAATTCATACTGCATGTCCTGAGGAGGTAGTTGACAGTGGGATGCCTTTCAAGATTCAGACAATTCCAGATTTTTGCGGCACCATTTCCTCTGACCTCGGTGCTGATGAGCAGAACAGAACTATGGGATTATCACAAAACAATCCTCAGATGCCTTCCTTTTCTGATGTTCCTGTGGGCCAAGCGTACAGTTTGGTCAATGTTTATGGGCAATCAAGTAACTATAATACGTTTACTAGTGGTGATCATGGTACTGGAATCAGAATAAGGAATCGCCAAGTTCAAAATGAACAGCCAAACACAAACCCAATGGCCTTTCAAGGTACTGCACCGAGAAGAATACGTTTGCAATGCACGCTTCAAGGGCATCCAATTTACCCCAGTGAGAGTTGCACACCAGAAGTTCATGAATTAAAACCAATCATTGCAATGGTAAGAAGTTTGTTGAATAGAACTCATTCATCTAACTTGAGATTCTCTCTGCATTTGTTGTGAGATTTGAGATCCCCCTTTTGCAGGAGAAAGCTTCTGAAAATCATGCTGCTGAGGAGGAGGATGTTAGTCATACTAGTGCTGTGAATGAACCCCAGAAAACGTCTCCCGAGTCTACTGATGTGAGCAAGACTTCTAAGCAACATGCTGCAAATGTGGGGTTAAAAGATTTTTTCTTTTCCCAAAGGTTCCGTTTCACGGCAAAGGTTTCCTCTGGTCGCAGGATTTGGTCTTCTATTTTGGCATCTTCTGTCGTTGTGCTTGTCGCGGTGGCATTCTATGCTAACATATGGGGATATCTTAAACCTTTAAGGTGCTAGGAGATCATTCTAATGTGTGTAATTTGCCCCATTACATTTTTCGGGGGGTCAGGACCAGTTGGAGAATCATGCAGGATTGACTATGCTAGTTTTGTTAATAACTCCATATATATGAAATATATTGTGCATTTTTAGTTAGCGCATAATATCCTTACCTTGGCCTACCCGTCATTTTTTTCTCTGACACTTTCTATTTTCATCAGTTTACTTCTTGGCCCCGCCTATTGAGGAGAATTTGCAATATTTGAGGGAGTTGGAAATGTATTTATTGAAGAGAAAATAATAAAAAATAATTATTATAATTTAAATATATATAAAAAATATTATAAGAGGTTTGAATAAGAGAGTTGTTTAAATAATTTGTAATTTAATAAAAAAGTATAAATAAATATTTTAAAAATATTTTAAAAATAATTTAAAAAAATTTTTAATTGAAAGATATTTTTAAATATTTAATTTTAAATAAAATTTTATTATTCTTTTAATTTATATAATTAATTTTATTTAATAAAATAAAAATTTATTTATTATTCTTATATATTTATAATAATAAATCACCCAGTGATTCTATTTATTGGTGTTGTACATTTTTGGCCCCGCCTTTCAAACTGTTATTTCTCCATTTTCCTTTTTGGTTCCTTTTTGCTTATATTTTTTGGGTGGATTTCCTTCTGACTATGTAGAATTATAATAATAAACCAGATAATCTCGATTACATAATCAAAGTTACGTATATAAAATAAATGTTAAACTGTACCAAAAAAAATAATAATAAATGTTAAAAACGTGTCGTGCTATCACACAAGTTAACGCACAGATAGGACTTACCTAAGAAAGTGTCCTGCCGCAAATTCAATGTCTCTTAATAGTTCCAAAAAAAAGTCTTACTAAGAAAATTTTAGTTGCTATTTGTTGATTGAATCATCACTATTGAAAGAACAGGGTATTTAAAGCTTTTTATTATTTTTTCTAAGTATCTTTTATTTGATAAAAAAAATTAATGTTTATAAAATAATGAGACCAACAAAGTGAATAAAACTTTTTTTAATTGAATTTTTTATAATAAAATATGAATTAAATTTAAAATAATTTATTTAAAATATTTAAATTTCTACCACTTACACTATCTCATATTGATATTTACAACTTATTTTTGTGTCAATCAAAGCATGTATGTAACTGGTAGTCTTCTTTTCTTTTAAATATTGTTCCCAGGTGATGCTTTTAATCAACTTGTGGCCATTTCGAGGTAATTTATCTCATTTCATGAAAAATAGGATATCAAAGCAAAAACTAAGATTCTCTCTCACACACAAAAAAAATAAAAAAAAACTAACACTTTTTTTTTTATGGCTCTTATCAAGTGCCTAAATATCATTGAGAAACATTGTGGTTTTTCAAGTTGCAAGGCCTAAATTTGTAGTATTGGACCCCAACATCCTTTCCCTGGGTCTCCAACGTAATTGACTTGGTCAAAGCCAAACTGCTTGAACAGTCAGATTTTTTATCGGCTAATACTATGCTTGTCTTGTTCCAATAATTTTACGTAAATTACCACATATTATTTTATGAAAATAAATTAATATAAGACTTAAAGTCAAATTGTTTGATCATTCTATATTGCATTGTTAGTTTCGAGCATTATTTTTTAATAAAATTTAAAATATTTTTTAATTAATAATTAAAAATTAATCTTATCCGACTCAAAAAAATTGTTAAAATATATATAATTTTTTTTAATAAAATTTTTTTACATATATAATCTAAATTATATTTAAAATAACATATTTAAAAAACATAACTATCTACTAACTATCTACTAATTACATCATATCTTATTGATTATTAAGAATTGTTTTATTGTGAGGCCCTGTGTCGCTGCCCAATCCATCTAACACATGTTGTTTAGTGTTGTAGGCAAAGAGAACAGTTCCCTCTCATGACCCAAAGGCTTATCCTAATCTGTTTTTAACGGGGTAGCCAAGACACTAATTACAAGCAATAATTCTAATTTTACTTACATTACTAATATTTGCATTCAGCTGCTGTAATAATACTGTTGGAGCATCCTATTACACTTAAAACTGTATTCTGTTAAACAATATTTAGAACTAACCAATGTGCACATTCATTACTTTTCCTATAAACATGCACAATAAATACATTCAATGCTCTGCTAATCCAAGCTCAGATTCAAGACTGAAGATGTATCTCCTAGGCCGTCTTGCTCGACGTAATCAGCAACGTAAAGACTTCTTTAGAGTCTGTTTCCTTCGTGTCAGGCAAACTCAAAAACTTTGAAGCATCACCCAATGCTGCGCTTTCAATACTGATGTGATTCCAATGAAATAGTTGGAACCACCTTCCCACTAACCTTGATGATCTCTCAAAAGCCCACAAAAAGCCACTTATCCTGACTTATTAACAATCGCATCAACATTTAGTTTTACCTAGGGCCCTTGAGGAGGCAACCACTTGACAGGAGTTGTGGCTCCAGTTCCTTTATCTTGGAGACCATGAATCCCATCATTAGCTTATTGAATAGGACAAATGGGGGAACTGGAGCTCCATTGACTAACTAGCTGTTTAGTCATTAGCCTTCCATGCAACACCTTCCAAAATATTTTAATTCGAGCCGGATCTCTCCATTTCCAAATCAGCTCCCAAATGTTTGGATTATGATGTGCAGGAAAAGCCATGGGGCCTGTATAGGCCTCTTTTACCGTGCACTCACCTCTCGCCCTTTCCAAACAATTGTGTCACCTCCATCAGTGAGTGCAGGAGCCACTAGAGCCCTCGCAGATAAGGCTTATGCTAGTCTGTGATACTGTTCGATCACAGTCGTAATGGATTATAGTACAATATCCAGGTAGTCCTAATTATCCCTATTGCATCTACATATATAAGGAGATCTGCACATCTATCTAGGACATATGATTGCATTTTATGCATGGGCAATGCTACCTTTCACGACGCCTAGACTCAGAAAAGCTCAAACAACAATGACCATATTGACTTGCAGACTTCACCCACAATTATCCAGTAACAAGATTACTTTATCACTGAAATACAACTTTCTGTTAACGTTTTTTATAAAAAAATGTAGAGATATAACTACGGACAAAGGGGAGAGGAGATGGGGATGGACAACGCTTTCAGTTGAAAGCGTATTAAAGGAAAACAGGCAAAACCCTTCAAAATAGGAAAATCTCAACACACTTCCTCATACATTTATATAAATAGTCAAACATACCATTAATCAAAGGTTTGACCTGTGACAAACAAACCCAACAAACTGGAATTGAAATGAGCAAAGTAACACAAGAAAAACAAAAATTCAATATCCAAGCAATTATTTACGGCAGCCCAACAATTAGTCTCATGAGGAAGAAATCCACCAACCTAGTCTCAAAGATTATGAACTTATACCCTTACCGCATCAAAATAACACTAACATTTATCAGTACTTGTAGTCCTTAACATGGAGACTCTCCGAGGCACCCTCACCAAGTTGAGCATCACCCTTGTAAGTTCCTAGAGTTGCCTCCGAATTTGCCTTGCACCTTGTCAGGAAGGCAGCTTGAGCTTTCTTTACATTTTCCTCCTTTCCAGCCCAAGACTTGAGAGTGCTCTGTTGAAGTGCCCTTCCAAAAGAGAAAGAAAGAGACCATGGCTTCTTCCCCTTAAGTTTGTTCATGGCGTTAAGGTTGATGGTGGCCTCCTCCTCACTCTGCCCACCAGATAAGAAAACCACAGCAGGAACTGCAGCAGGCACAGTGCGCTGCAGAGCTCTAACGGTGTGCTCAGCAATCACCTCTGGAGCAACCTTTGGAGCATCTGATCCCGGGGTCACCATGTTTGGCTTCAATAGTGTACCCTCAAGGAGGACATGGTGATCATTCAAAGCCTTGTAGCATGCAGCAAGGACACGCTCAGTCACATCAGCACACTTGTTGATGTCATGAGGTCCATCGACCAGGATCTCGGGCTCAACGATGGGAACCAGTCCATTCTCCTGGCATATGGCCGCATATCGGGCCAATCCATAGGCATTTTCATTAATAGCCAGCTGAGATGGTTCGTTGGGGCCGATCTTGAGCACAGCACGCCATTTGGCAAACCGTGCACCAGCTTCATAGTACTTCTGGCAGCGCTGAGCAAGGCCATCTAGACCCTGAGTGGTGGTTTCTCCATTAGTTCCTGCAAGTTCAACCGTGCCTTTGTCAACCTTGATACCAGGAAGAACACCGCCTTCCTTCAACACCTCCACAAATGGCTTGCCTACAGAAAATTCATTCATGGTGAGTGTAAGAAAAATGCAGGTGTGGACATCACTCTTCAAACAAAGAGGAAAACACACAGGCACACAACGGAGAATCAGCCCAATGGAAGGAAAACCATTAACTTGAGTTATTTAAAATTAAAAACTGATATCGTAAGAACAGCATATTGACTCAAAAACCCTTGACCTACCACTGATTCAATGTTCATCATGGAACAAAATAAATTATTCACTCTCAAGATCAATGACGGTACCTGCAGCTGTCCTCTGATACAGGGTTTCCTCAAAGAGGATCACTCCACTGAGACACTGTAGAGCTCCAGGGGTGGTGAAAAGGAGCTCACGAAGAGCACGCCTGTTTATTTCAACGTTCTCAACATTAATGCTGGCTAGACGCTTACCAATTGTTCCAGTTGATTCATCAGCAGCAAGAATACCCTTTCCAGGGGTACCAATATAGGCAGCATTGGCAATGAGCTCATCTGAAAGTGACAAATTTGTATGTAAATGTATTTCAATTACAAAAACCCAAAAATGATTTTGATGAGACATAGAATGTACAACAGGTAACCCAAACAAAACCCTTTTCCACTCACCACATGAAACAGACATGCTACAAGAGCAATCAATTGTAAGTTGTATCTAGCAAAAGCTAATCGTCCGTGATGGTCTTATTGTCAAGGGAAGAACTAACTTACACAAAATAAGTTCCAAAAATTCCAGAAGAAGTCCATAAGTTTATGAGAAGCAGGAAGAAAAAAAATTCATTTATAGCTAAAATTGGATACCGGCTGCAATAACAGTAGACTGAGAGGGGAAGAAAGTAGGGTGCAGATCCTTACAATTCTACAAGATTTCTCGTAGCCACAAAACTTTCAAATTGTTCCCCAATGCCTTACACTTTAACTTCTCTACCTAGAAAAAATTTTAAAAGCAGATCTAGGTATAGTCTACGGATCTAGGGTCGGACATCAAAATATGCACAAAGTGCTGCGGGTAACAAAATAACCAGCCAGAAAACGAAAGATCAGATTTTTATCCTCTCCTCCAACTTGGGTAGCCAGGGACGCACAGAAAGGGCTTACCCAGAACAAGCTCGTGCAACATAATCGTCCAACCATGATTAGTGAGTCCGCGAGACAATCAAACGGAATATATGCAGAAAGAAAACAGATGAAAGCAAGCCGGAATAAACCATCTGATCACAAGCACCAAACAACTATCCTAGCATCAAATCAAGACAATAAATCCAAAAAAAAAAGAGCAGTGTAAATTACCTTGGTATTTGCTCTTGAAGGAAGACATGATTTCTTGTAGGATCACCAAAAACGAGGGTTTTCTTTCAGAGAGTGCGAGAGTGAAAAGATGAGTGCGAGAGAGATACAGAATGGCGTTGAAGGAGGTCTGGATGGTTCTTTATTGACAGATGGGTTGCGTGGAAAGCGGCTAGGTGGGTGGTCCGTTTCTGTGTTGTTCTTACCATTTGCGGCTGCTCACAGTTTTATAATAATTTCAGAAAATTTTTCTTATTTTTTAATTATCACTTTACTAAAATTAAAACTTCACTAATTTGTTTTTTTATCAAAAGGAGGGCCGGATGCCATGAAGTGTGATAGGATCCTCGAGTTATGAGTTTAAAATCATAGATAAGATAGGAAAAATATAATTTATATTAGAAAAAATTAATAAAAAAAGCATGGAATTTATGAATTAAATTTAAAATTAAAATAAACATATTTATCAAAATTAAAAAGCATTACTTTAAGAGATTAAAATTCCAACTAAGATTTATCTGTTGTTTTTACCATTTGTAACTGCACACAGTTATATAATAATTTTAGAAAATTCTATTTTCTGTTTTTAGATGCCTCTTTCACTAATTATTCAAATAAATTAAATACAATTATTACTTGATTTCGTGACAAAAAATGAAAAAAATTATATTTCCACTTTCAAAATATTAAATTTTATGAAGCTACCAATCACCAATATTAATGGTTATCTGCTTTTCGTTGGGGGTGAAGTTTTTTAATCATCTTCATCAAAGGGACTATGATAAGTTATTGATCAATGTCAATTAGTTTAAATGATAAAAGTTTAGGTATTTTAAATAAATTTTTTAAATTTAATTTAATTATTGTGTATAAAAATTAAAAAAAATTATTTATTTTATTAATATTTTAAAAAACTATTTTTACAACTAGTCAAAGGATACTAAAAAATTAAAAAAATATATAAGTTATCGTACACCAAATTCATATAAGTAGAAAGAGATTTTTTTTTTCTAAATATATAAAATAGTATTGTTGACTTTAATGCCGACTTGTTTCGCGAGCAGATTGCCAATTAGGGAAGGCTATCATTGACAACGTGTGAGAAAAAGAAGTCAAGGCGGATGTGATTCAGGAGCAATTCGAATCTGTATTTTACGTGGTTTAATTTTAGTGGTTTTATTTTTAACTGTTTAAAATAAATTTATAATTTTATTTTTTTCATTTATATTATTTTTTTAATTTTTTAATTTTATTTTTAATAAATATATATTAAGTCCATAAAAAACGTCACCCAACATATAATATTACTAACATAACCTTATATTTTTTTGTTTTTTTTACTTTAATCTCTTGCAACTATAAAAATTCACATCCGATTCAAGAGACTTTTAAAGATTATAAAAACCGCAAAAGCAGCAGAGATCCATCAAACACGGGTTTAAAAAGAGAAACAGACAGATATTTTTGTAAGAAAGGAAAGGATCATAGAAATCACGTGAGGGAGGGTTCGGTTGGTTGGAGGTTGAAGACGACGGAACTTGGACTCCCCCTGTATAAAAAACAAGCAGCTATTCCATGGGTTAGGCGTTGTTGGGTTTTTATTTTTCTTTGTTTTTGGTGGCGGTGCCGTTGGTTTTTGTTTGCGTTAAAAAAATGAGTGGACCCCTTTACACATGAAAAAAAAAAAAAAGAAGTGGACCCCTGTCTTGGAGGTCCCCCTTGGAGACTCAGCTGCCACCACGACAACCTACGTCCCGCCCGCGGCTCCCTCTTTGGCTGCCGCTGCCCCGCTGCCTCACTTCTCTCGTCCGCTTTTTTAACACAACTGGCAACTAAGGGAGTGCAAATCAGCCGGACCGTTACGTAATAAGTCGAATTTGATTTGTATAATTATATTTTAGTTGATAAAAAATTAATTATTTTTTATTAAATTTAATATAAATTAATTAAAATATACATAAATTTAATATTGTAATTAAGACTCAATTACTTCAAACTGGATCTGTATAAACTTTTAGTTAAATTTAAGTAAAAATTTTTAAATTAAAATTAAAAAATATTTTATACTTTAGAGTTATTAATTTTGATCGAAATTTAAAAATATTAAAAATTAAATTTAATCTAAAAAGTTTTAGAACTTTTTATCGAGGACCGTCCAGCAAACACTTTTTTGTTCGAGATTTGCTAGTTTCATACATAGTAGGACACAAATTTTGTGTTTTATCCTAGTGAAACCCACCGAATCAAGGAGTGGGACATGATTCGGTGTTCTATTGTTGGATTAATTTTCTTTTCTAATTTTCAATTTCACTTTCACTTATCAGATTTTCACACCCCCACCTCACTCTGCTACCCCAATTTCCAAACTTGGAAAGAAACCCAAGCACTGCCATTTTAGATGCTTACATTTCATATCTATTTACAACCATTGCTGATTCTGACCTTACTACTAATTTTAGTTGCAGTTATTTGTGTTTTGTGATGAAGTCCACCACAATTTTGTTCCTTAATAAGTCCGCGGTTGCACTGTTGATGATTTGATATATCATAGCTGAACTAATTTTTTGTGATTGATATAAACAAAACTATTTTTTGCTATTGACATATTGACGTTTTTGTATTGAAATCTTGAGTATCTTAACAAATTTAATTGATGTTTGGATCAAATATGGAAAAACTTAATTAATTGAGATCCATTTCCGATGGAATTATTACTGTTGGCCATCTTCCACTCACCATGAAATTCATTGAAATCAGAATCCTTGGACTTCAAATTCAAATTAGAGTTGATGTCGCCACTAGCCTTGACATCAAAATTTATTCTCTCAAGTCTCAGTTCACATTTAATTGACGTTTACATCAAATATGGAAAAACTTGATTATGATCTCATTTTTTATGGCAAGTTTGCTGAAAATCTTTTTATCACAAGGTTCTAAAGACAATTAAACTCGTAGTATGTTGGAGTGGTAGTTGAACTTTTGTAGTTTTATTGATAAATTTCAAGAGCAATTACTTAAAAAGTGGGTTAAACTTGAAACTTGTTAATTAAAGTGTTTATGTCGGCTCTGAAACTTATATGAATTTAAATTTATAACTGTTTTAAGAATTTAAAATCATTTATAATTTAAGTTCATATTAGGTTGAAGTGAAGTCTATGTTCAAAGTTAGATTTTTATTTAGGATTAAGTTTAGTGCAACTCAAAAGATTAGCTGGTTTAATCTTCAGTTCACAGGGTTGAGATTAGATCTAGAATTTTTTTTTTTTTGTTTAGATCAAATTTAGCTAAGTCAGTTCATTTTACAATTTCACTTTTAACAAAAATAAGTATAATTATATTAAATGAAATCAATTACGTAAATTAAATAATATTATTAAATTTAATAAAAATTAAATTTTAAAATACAAAACTAAAATTTCAAGATTTTATATCCATGCTTTCAATAAAAAGTTTTCAATCTTCTTATAATATCAAAGATTCAAAAATTTTTTTACTTTAAATTATTAATTTAAATTTATTGATAAAATGAAACATATATTTAAATAAAAAAACGTATTCCTAGTGCACTGAAAACTTGTTCAGCTTCCGACAATCTCTAGAGAGAGAGCCTCCTTGTTTTATGAATAAAGCACCCAACCAATTTTCCCATAAACGCTTGGTTGATTTGTCTCCTCCCTTCCATCTTTTGGTAACCAAAGTTAATCCCAAGCAACAAGGTGCTAATGCATTACAAGAAATTAAATGAAAGTATAAATTATTGTAAATATCGTTCTAATGCATTACAAGAAATTAAACTAATAAATTTATGTGAGATGACACAGTTGTTGTATGACCCCATTTGCATGTACCGGTGAAACAAAAAAAATACAATTGTTGTGAATAACTTATATATAATTGAGCATTCACTAGGTTGAATTATTGTGAACAAGTACAAGTAGCTGTACAATAAAATATTATTAATTATTTTAGATATGTTTATGATATATTGGAGGAAATTAAATTGATAAACCAATAGATTCAAATGTGAATATCACTTTGTGAGATGTTTGGACAGCTAACTGATACGGTGGCTTAATCAAATTAGTCAATTCAAAATTCAATCAAAGTTTAATGGGTAATCAGTTAATATTGCAGTTCATTGGGCTGGGTCTTGAGATTGCTTGGGCATTAAGAGCATCGTCTTAGAGTTCAATTTTAATTTGGTTTGGCAGTTGCAGTGGTTAAAGTTAAGTGCATTGACTCCCAATCTTGGTGGCAGCTTGCTTTGATGATAAAAGCTTTTTTTGAAAAAACTTTTGAGAGCTTACATGCTTCACATATTTAATGGTTCATTTTTTGATAAATTTGGATTTGACTTTTCCTTTGAGTTTCCCTAATCTTTTTGTAGTGTCAGATCTGAATAGTATTTTGAGGGCGGATAGCTTTGGGTAGTGTTTCATGGATGTGTTCGCATAGTGGTTTTATTTTCTATTTTTTTCATAAAAAATAGATTAAATCATATAAATATTATATTAATTGGTACTATTACTGCTCCTTTGGTATTGGTTCCTCTTTCAGCATTGCCTTCCTGGGACAGCGTTGCAGCCATTATTGGCTTCATCGGAGATGGAGGCAGCAGAGGCTATTGCAATTACCTAGCAGGTGTCTTGTCCAGCGATGGCGCCACTCCAGGCGGGAGAGGGACGTGAAGGGACTTGTGGATAAAGGAGTTTGCAGGGTATCCCTACCAAGAAGTACATCACCAGCGCTTGAGACCGAGTTTTCGAAAGGCAGTGGAGATGCCGCCAGAGGTGGAGGTTTAAGGCAACAACCGGCAGTGACAATTTCATCATCCATGGTAGAGACATTTTTACTACAGCAATGTTTCCTGGATGACAAGGGAGGTCAGGACAGTGATTGGTGAAGGTCAAATGCTAAAAGAAGGAATTAATAAAAGGGGTCGCCAGAGAAATTGAGAAGACACAGAAAGCAAGAGGTTAAAAAACTTAAAAAAGGGAGTACGCGACCAAGAAAAAAGGAAGCACTTGAATTTTGGGTATAATTTGAAAATAAGAGAATTAAGCCAATACAGCAGTGCATTAATGGATGAAAGTCATTGTTTCTTCGGCCATTGGTAGAAGTAGAACTTTGCAGATTTTGTAATTTTTTTCTCTTTTCTCATTACAATCATTTATTTCTTATTGAAAATGGGGACATTGAAATGACCAAAAAGTATAAGCTATGGAATGCGTAGAGATTTAGATAAGTTAGTTTTTATTTTTTAAGTTTAATAATTTTTATTTTTATGTTTAAATTTATAAATTTTTATTTTTATAAATTTTTTAATTTTATATTTATTTCTCTTTTATAATACAATGTAACTTTCAAGATGAAAGTCATGCAATCTCAATCCTAAATTTTATTATTCTAACTAACAAAATTTGTTAAACATTTATTTATAAATTTATATGACACAATTTTAAATATTAAGATGAATTTCTGACAATTTATTTTTTAAATAGCGACTGCTTGACTTTTGTCCAGGAGGTCAGATAATATAATAAAAATAAAAATAATTAAAAAAATAAAATTCACATATATTAAAATATAAAATTAAAAATTAAAATAAATAGAAGTAATCGGATGCTGACCCCAACATATGTGGAGGAACTTATTTGGCAATCTACAAAGTCAATTCCATTTAATATATTAAAACTATAAGAAAATAAAATGAGTTTCAAGGGTAATTATGTTGCTGGATTTCACTGTAATTTGGGTCTAATTAAATATTATCAATATTCTATTTGTATTATTAAGGTCTGATATATTGAATAAAAAATTAAATTTTTTAAATATATTATTTTAAATTTAATACAAATATAAAAAAACTTATTAAAAAATAAAATTTATTTTAACAATTTTTATATTTTAAAAAAAATAATTTTTAACTGAGCTGAATTCATCCAAAAAAATAATCCTTCCCACATTGCATGCTTCATTGCTTCCTTTTTCTTTTTTTTTCTTCTTATTCTTTTGGTGAGGGAACGGGGGCCACATAGCCCCAACCCATAAAAGCTAGCTACAACTGTAACCCTAAATTTACGAGAACCTATTCTATCTGCATGCAATAAACTGCACAAGTGCACAGCTCCTCAGGAATATTGCGGAAGACATGAAACCCGTTCTCCGCAGAGATAACCATCCTGGCCAGACAATGAGCACAACTGTTACCTTCCCTGAGATTATGTTTAAATTGCAAATGCCAGTCTCGTCGAGTCCAATCACGAATGCAAGAGACCATGTGATTGTCCCGAGCTACTCTCCCACTTGCGGTTATCATGGGAATGATTGCCCCACAGAGTCAGTTTCTATGACAACTTGCTTATGTCCCAGCTGCCAAGCGTATTCTACTCCTTTTAAGATACCCCACAACTCAGCTTGGAGAGGAAAGCAACTCCCAATGTTGAACATGAACCCTCCAATTCTTCTGCCATCGGAGTCCCACACAAGACCCCCACAGCCTGCCTTTCTGCCATTCTCACACATTGCTTCCGGGTTTTATTTTATAGCTAAGAAGATATTTTTTTCTAGTTTTAAGATGAGGTATTAGTATTTTTAGATTTCGGTTTTTTAATTTTGGTATCTTTTAGTTGTTAAATTTTTATTTTACAGTAAAACCCACATGATACCTAAAAGAAAAAATACAAATAAAAATTGATATAAATACTAGCGTATTCTATAGATTTTGTCCGTGCTTTTTTTTGTACATGCTATTTTGCAAATATGTTACAATAGTCCTTGTTTTCTTTGTTGTCATATTCATATAAAAATAATAATAATACTGGAAAAAAGGCTGGCCGTTGCCGACTCTAAGTCATCTTGGATGAAGTGGAGTAGGTAGCAGCCTCTTTTGTGGATTGCACTCTCAAGCAAAACATAAAAGGGGCATCGGTGACGGCGAAGCCTCAGACTGGAGAACAAGTTGATTCTGTGACTATACATCATGCATCTGCGGAGCTTGTGCAAGTTGACTCTAAGAAAGATGCAACTCCGGATGCAGAGACGGAGGATTTAGTTGAAACTCAACAACGAGACCAGTGTGTCAGGAGGTGGAAAAGGAGAGCTAGGGAGGTTATTAAGGTGGGGACGGTGTTAAAGAACCAACTAAGAAAACACAGAGTGATTGCTTGCCAAGGGAGGTGCCAATGGAGACCGTGGAGGTAGATGAACAGGGTACATAAAAAAAAAGGTTTTTGGAAGGTGAAATGGCGGTGTCTGGGCTCCAGCACTGCCAGCCGCTATGAGTGGCTTAAGTTGAAACTATCGTGAGCTTGGAAACCTACCGGCATTTAGTGCAATTCAAAATCTCGTACTAACTGAAGATCCCAATATAATCTTAATGGAAACTAGGTGCTTTGCAAGGGAGATGGACAGTTTTCGACAATGCTGGCGTGTAACAATATGCTAGTGGTGGATTGTGTGGGATAGGGTAAACGGAGGGCGGGGGGTTTGGCGAGTCTCTGGAAAAGTGTGGAGGTAACAATCTTGTCAATAAGCCAAAACCAATATGCAAGTGACAAATTCTCAAGCTGTACAACCATGGTGAGCCGCTGAAATCTACGGCTTCCTGAAGGATATTCAAAGAGACAAAACGTGACAACTAATCCAATCTTTAAATACCATGGAAGGCATTCCTTGGATGATGTTTGGGAATTTCAATTTCACTTTCACTTACCAGATTTTCACCGTTTCATATTAAAAGAAATACGCATTCCTAGTGCACTGAAAATTTTTTCTGCTTCCAACAATCTTTAGAGTGAGAGCCTCCTTGTTATATGAATAAACCCCCAACCAATTTAGCCATAAATGCTTCATTGATTTGTCTCCTCCCTTCCATCTTTTGACAACCAAACTTAATCCCAAGCAACAAGGCGCACCTTGCAGCTATACCTAGACCAGCCTTCAAAAATTTTCCTAGTTCTACCCATCTTTACAAAAACACTTGGACAGCAGAGTTGATTGAATACAATAAAAATGGGAGCCCCGCCCAGAGTTGACTTTTTGTGACACAGACTCTTCCTGCAAAAGAGAGAGCTGCTTCCCAAGAGCTAAGCCTGTTTTGCACCTTTACTAGAATATCATGAGAGCTGCTGCATATTATGTTAGTAATCCCTTTTTTTTTTTTTTGGTGATTTATGTTAGTAAACGTTATGACTAGGATTATTAAAGGCATAGGTTTAAATTATTCTATTAATAATTTTTTTAAATAATTTGTAAGCATTATTATAAATTTTATTGAAAATTTGGGACATACTAAAGCCTTGAAATGTGTTACTCCCCCTCATTCAAAACTTTGGAATTATAAAAAAAAGTTATGATTTAGTACAAATGTTTTTATACACTACTATACGTATTACTATTAACTATTAGTGTATTTAATTTGAATCTTTTAATTTTTTTTATTTTAATAACTTTTTTCTATCTTCCTTTATAATTTAATATATAAATTTTATTTTTTTTCTCACTTTATTTTCTTCCATTCCCTCTCTTACAATCTCTTAGCTTTACGACAAATATCCCAGTACACCATACTGTGCTTCAAGAAAAAAAATTAATAAAGAAAAACTATTGCACCGTGCTTAGGACTATAAACATTAAATGTTTGGTCCATTTACTGAGTGCAACCCTCTTTTACAAACTCTTTTTCACTTAATAAAAGTTAAAAACATCTAGTAAAAATGTTTAAGCAAGCCTCCAAATGTTCAAAAAAGATATATACATTATTTATAATATGAAAAGCGCAAATGTTGCCTGATCCAATATGCATATACCAAATAAAAATACAACATATAACTTGTATATAATATAAAGTTGTTAGGAACAAGTATTACATATGTTAAAATTCATCGTTGATTTAAAAAAAATTGGCCTTAAATATAATAAAAATATTAATCATTGTAAATATCTTCGTAATATACTAGAAGAAATTAAATCAACAAATTAATGTGAGTTGACACAATTATTGTATGACCCGGTGAAACAAAAAATACAATTGTTATGAATAACTTACATATAATTGAGCATTCACTATGTTGAATTATTAGGAAGAAGTACAAGTTGCTGTTAAAATTTATTCTTAGTGAATATATTGGTTTTACATAATAAAAACTATTAATAACTATAAATATGTTTATAATATATTGGAGCAAATTAAATTCGTAAACCAATTGGTTGCAATGTGAATATCACTTCATGAGATGCAAGGAAGACTAACTGATATGGTGGCTTGATCAAATTAGTTAGTTCAAATTCTAATCAAAGCTCAATTGGTTACTAATCAATATTACAATTCATGGGGCATGTCACTGGTTTTAGAAACTGAGTCATGTATCTGGGTCTGAAGATTGCCAGGGCATTAAGAACATAGTCTTAGAGTTCAATTCTAAAGTTGCAATTGGGCTGTTTAAAGTTAAGTGCATTGAATTTCATCTTTTGGCCTAACTTGTTTCGATAATAAAAAGACATTTTAAGAACACTACGAAAAATTTACGTAATTCACATATTTAATCATTAACTTTTTGATAAATTTAGGTTTAACTGTTCTTCTGGGTTTTCATGATCTTTTCAGTGGCCTGATCTAAGTAATATTTGAGGAAGAATAGCTTTGGAATAGTGTCTCATGGATGGCGCCAAGCATTTGTTCTGTTTTCTCTTCTTCCACTAAAAAAATTAGAATAAATCATATAAACATTATATTGGTAATAGCTCAAATATTACATGATTTTAATCTTTATTTTATTACTAAAATTTTTTTAATACTAACAAAGTTACAATATAAAAATCAAATTTAAAAGGAGGATAACAAAATTAGATTTGACCTTCAAGTTTAACCATTTGAATCAAACTCAAGTCCCCATTTTATTACTAAATTTGAAATTGAATAAATTAACCCAAATTTATTTTATTATGTAATTAAAACCCAATAATCTAAGCAAACTTTATTTCTTTTTAAACTGAGCTCAATAAATCGGTTTAATTAATTAAAATAAAAAATGTGACTAATAAATTAATAGAATAAAATTATTTATTGCAGTAAGAGAGTGCACTCTTATAATAAAAAAAAATTAAAATATGTTTTTCAATATTGTCGGAATGCACTTTTCTCTTGTTATTTAAAAAATGAAAAACGTTGTGGAATTAAAAATTGGAGTAAGTGAAATGGAAAAGTGACAACTAAAAACCAAGTATGCCAATTTATTAGTCCAAAGAGTTAATGTTGTGAACCAAAGCAATCTTCCTGACTTTTTTTTTTTTTTTTCCTTCTCTCTAATCTCTATTGCCAAAATAAGATAGGATTTTTATATGGTGAAATATGATATTAATATTTAGAATAAGTTACTTTCACATTTTTTCTATTTTGTATTATATAATTTTTTTATCTATTTTAGAAATGTACACAGACTTCACTTGAAAAAGTATATTGCTCTTAATATAAATAATTTCTTTTAGTATAAATCATAATATTAAGTTATTACAGATTTGTGATCCTAATATATGAAGATAAATGGGAATTTTATTTAAGCAATAAAAAATAATTAAAATTTATGATATCAAACTCTCATAAAAAGGTTAAGTATATGTATATATGAAACATGTTTAATTCAAATTAAAATACTTAATTTAGTTTATTTAAATTAAGAAAAATATATTAATTCAACCAAAAAAATCAAAAACTAATTTACATGAAGGGGTTTATGAAAGTAAAAAAAAAAATTAGAATGATTTGTGTAGGTTTTTAATATCTTGAAAGAAAATTTGTGTAAGTTTATAAAATAGAAGAATTTTTTTTCTAATAAAAATTAAATACAAGGCATATTAGAATAATTTACTTTAATATTTAATATGATTATGATATACATGAGGTGAAAACTTTCATTTCTTTTTTTTTTTTTGGGTGGAAAGAAAACTTCATATTTAAAAAGAATCTAGGGTGAGAATCTCTATATTTTCTATTTACTTTATAATAAGTTGTAAGAATCTTTTTTGTACTAAGTAAAAAAATTCGTTTTTTCATAAACAAACTCCTAATTTTAAAGTTGCTAAATAAAAGACGATAATAGCATCTTGTTATTATTGTAAGATTTTCTCCTTTAAATTTATGCATATGAAGTAGTTAGCCACTCATCTTGTAAATTAAAAAAAAAGTTGCTAAATAAAATGTCAAATTATGTTAGATTACTAATTTCTTCTTACTAATTCCTCTAATTTTTATCCAAATATACAATTCTATTTTAGTTTACTTTTATCTGTTAAAAATATAATTATGATGATTTTAATCTTGATGTTGTTTTTATTTACTATTTTGGAGATATCTTTTATAATATTTGAAATTTTCATTTATTAGCATACAACTCATGCAATGTAGAAATTATTTTGGAAATTTACAAAAAATTTATAAGATAATTATTGGAATTATAAAAATTCAAATATACTCTTAGGAGAAATGAGAAAATAACAATGTGATCAGATTATGTTTGTTAAAAACAAAATCAATTAAAACAAATAGTTTTTCATAATTAATTTCGTAAGAATAAATGTACAAATAGTAGAGAAACCTATTTGAGTTATTAAAAATATTAAATAAACTTCAAATATTTGCCTAGTAATTCAAAAAAGTTTGGTGGAATTTTTTTAAAAAATATTTAAATTTTAGCACCGTTAACATTTTTTGGTGCAACAATTACCTTATGATGGTTGTTACCTTTAATTAAGGGTGCGGCAAAAACTGATTAAATCAGTTCAACTTGACTTAAATTGTAAAAAAGTAAGTTTTGGTTCAGGTTGAACGAAGCAAAAGAAATGAGGTATATATTTTTGGTTTTGGATGAGTTAAATTGGCTGGATTTCGGTTTAGATTTTTCAAATCTCAAGTGACAATGTTAATTTAGAACACCCACACGTGTGTGTATATATATATATATACATAGAATAAAAAATAACTTATTTTTTTTATTAAAATTTAATCAATTTTTACTTATGCTATTAAGTTTAACTTACACATTTATCACGTTAATTAAATAATTTTATTTAAAAATTTATACATACTTATTATAAGATATATTAAAAATAATTTTTATTCTATAAAAAAATATTAATTTATATATTTTTATAACTATTATTTTTTAAAAATTTTTATTATATTAAAATTATCATTATAAATTATTTAATTTATTTGTTAATATTTTAATATAATAAAAATTTTAAAAAAATAATGACAAAAAATATAAATTACTATTTTTTTATAGATTATAAATTATTTAATTTATTTTTTAATATTTTAATATAATAAATAACTAAATTTTAATTTTAATCAATTAAACTTAACTGCCTCAGAATTTAAGTTGAGACGTTTTCTCAAATCCAATCCAACTCCTAATAACAAATTTTTATCCATTCTAACTGAAATACACCCATTCAAATGAATCCCAACCATTTAAACGTCTATTTGAAAGAGTACCTCACTAGAGTTGGATCAATCTAATCAAAAAACTATTTTCAAAACAAATTGATATATTTTTCCGGCGACCCAATCCGCCTGACTAACGCCCACCCATACCTTTACCCGATCAGTTCCGGTTACAGGTCTACATATTGCTCTGCTCTCTCTTTCTAGTTTCAGCATGAGAGGTTTTTGATTCGCTGCTTAATTTCTTTTGCAAATTTGTTCACGGTTGTAGCCCTTCAAGCCATGGATAACTATTTGATCGCCGGCTTTCATGTGCTTGTGCTTTTTATATATCTCTCTCACTTTTCTTTGTGCCGTGTACCGCTCAAAGTTGATACCGATGCGAAAGAGATTGTAAAGGCACCCCAGAAAGACAAAGATTGGTTGGTTTCAGTGAGAAGGCAAATTCATGAATACCCTGAACTGGCTTTCCAAGAACACAAGCATTGGTGTTACGCACAGGGAACTTGACAAATTTGTCACCCCTTACACATATGCAGTTGCGAAAACCGACATCGTTGTCTAAATTGGCTCTGATTCTTGTCCCATAATCACTTTTCAGCCTGACCGTTGCAGGTAACCCAAGATTTCTCCATTCTAGGCTTTGAATTTTGTTTATTTGAGGTTATGTTTATGAACTTGTTGAGTTGATGGTCAAACGTATGCATGTTCCTACTTGCTGAGTCAACGCAAAGATAATCTTCAGGCTATTTTTAAT
Organism: Dicorynia guianensis; assembly: GCA_037013595.1. Taxonomy (NCBI): domain Eukaryota; kingdom Viridiplantae; phylum Streptophyta; class Magnoliopsida; order Fabales; family Fabaceae; genus Dicorynia; species Dicorynia guianensis. Next base: position 11,189,708 of record JASUAB010000002.1, on the reverse strand, counting down.
TCCTCATTTCGCTGAAAAATTGCTTGATGTTTATAATGGTGAAGACACAACTGTAAGAAGATGACTTTGGGTTTCTAATATATCTGTTGGTGTCAAAATCTTAATTTCAACACTTAGCATCTTAAGTAGCTATGTAGTTCAATATGCGAAGGTCCATAATTTGCTAGTCCAAATGACCTAACTTTCAACTCTGGTTAGCTCATGCTAGATAAACATGGAGGTGTGGTACGGAAATCTGCCATGATGGGATATTTGTACTTCCAAGCAAAATGATTATGTGCTCTATCGAGCAAACTTTGGGTATATATCCGTGGTGTCTTCTGAACTTGAACCCTATTGATATTTGCTGATCGATTTATCAATTATATATAAGAACAGGAGTACAGGACATTTAAGGTTTATTTGTATAACGTGTTTTATTGGCAGTTTTGGTGTCAGGGTGTCATATTGTCTTTTTATGTATGACCTAATGAATTGCATTATAGACTGTATTATTAGTTGTGTACAAGTAAGTAAATATGTTGCTTACAATCCAGAAAGTGATGCTTAATACTTAAAAGAGGACTTTGCTGTAATTGTGTTATCATTAATTGGTCCATCATGTTTGCAGCAAAACTACTCAAAATCTTGAGTTTAAAGAGGTGTAAGTGTGCGTTCACTTCTATTCTTGGCTTTAAGGTTCTGAAACATGCAAAACTACTTGACAGCTTTTATTTAAAGATCTCCCCCTTCTCTTTTGGTATTGAAGGGAACTGTGAGACTTCTTTACCAACCTGCTGAGGAGGGAGCTGCTGGTACATTTCAAATAGTATAAGGAGGAACTCTTCAAAATGTTAAAGTCATTATTTTTCCGTGTATATTGATTATAAACATCCACGGGCGTTTCTCAGCCACTGATTGTATCTTTTCAGCAAAAATTGTAGGCATAGTTGGACATGCTGCGGCACCACACAATAGTGCGGATCTCCTGCTATCTCAATCATTTGTTATATTGGCACTGCGACAGCTTGTCTCAAGAAACAGTGATCTCATTCACAGTCAGTTATGCTATGTCTCAATCTGATTTTGTGTTATTCTAGCTGTGATCATGCTCTGTACTTCAAACAGTGAGCTGCAAAAAATTTGAATGAGAAACTTCTCAAATCTCTGTGTCTGTCCGTTGTTGTGAGATTTTTCTTGTGTGCTCTCTTCTTCCCAAGCTGTTCTCTTTGGTGCACAATTGTTTGATATAGCTAAATGTCAAGAAAGATTTCTATATTTCTTTCTTTCTTTCTATCTTGTTCTTCCTATTTTCAAGGGGACGCTCTACCATGTGATGGCTAATGGTCTTCATTTCAAAGCTTTCAGCTATTCAGTTTAATTTTGTGAAAGTGAAGTGCATAAAGATAGAAAGCTTGTAATATTGCCATTTGGGTAACACTAACTATCATATATTTGCCACGGGTGCTATCAATTACTTATGTCAAAGGTGGGACTGCATTAAACGTGATTCCATTGTATGTTGAATTTGGGTCACTCTTAGGAGTCAGACAACTGAAGACATGTACCATTTCAAGCAACAATTAAAAGAGGTGCACAGAATAACTTTTTGGCTATATGTAATATTATTACTACAATGATAAAGTATAATGAGTCTATTTTCCTTAATGGCCTGGGTAGTTTTGACCGATCTGTAGTTTGCATCATGTCTTGATTTATTAAAAATCAATTTGAGTTTTAATTAGTTTGCTTTTGATCCTGATCAAATTGCACTTTTTCCTTGGATGCATAACAATAGCATATTTCTTTGTTGTCAGGAAAGGTTTTAAGGAACCTAAAATGTAGTCTAATGTCACCCGAGTGTTGTTGATAATCAATTATTATATGTGAAGCCTGTTTGAATGATCAGTTATGGCATAACAATTATTTCTCCTTTCTCAATAAAATGCCTTTTTTCTCCATCCTCAATTTGAAATTAGGGTGAAGCAATTAGCTTATAAACTTGGGATTTTGTTTTCTGTCCAGAACATTTTTTTAACTCTAAAGATTCATCTGAGTTGAATGCTTGGCTAGATGTTCTTGAGTTGTGATTCACACAGTGCCTACTTCATTAATTTTTCCTAGCTCACGTTGCTGCATTCGATTTTATTGTCTACACATTTATGGCACATGAATGGGAGGATTTTTCTGTGGCCTGTTGTGAAAGGTCAAGAGGTGAAAATGATGATTTATAATTTCGGTTTAGGTTAGGGTTATCCACAGGTTATTGAAAGACACGCAACTGTGCACAGAGATATAATCAATATGTTGATATGAAACAATAATTCTTTACACTATATGCTGCTGTTGTCAATGACAACAAGTTACATATGCATGTAGAGAGGGTTGGCCAACGTATGCTTGGTCCTGAAATTGTCAAGGTGGCACAGAGGGCGATGGCAGGTGAAGATTTGGCATATTATCAAGAAATGATTCCTGGAATAATGTTTAACACTGGAATAAGAAATGAGAAAGTGGGATCATTTCACTTTCCACTCTCCCCTTTCTTTCTTGATGAGGATGTACTTCACTTGAGGGCAGCATTGCACATAGCTGTTGCTGAGTTATATTTAGATGCGCACCAGCAATCTACTGTTCAGTAATATTTATCTCGTAATTGGTCCTCCATGCGTTGAATGTTATTCTGCATACATAGAGGTCATGTAAATATGTCCAATTGAAAAGGTCAGATTGGTTCTTCTGTTGAGTTGTTATGGTTTAAGAAACGATGAGACCACACCTTGAGCCGTGTATATATTTTCCTGTAGGGATGTGGAGTTTTGCTCTAACATATCAACATGACCGACACTTCATCTCAATATTATTCTTGTAGCCATTCAAATCCTTTTTTTTGTTCAAAATCAGCCCTTGTTTAATAGCAAATCTATTTCTTCTCTCTTCATGGCCTCCTACAACTACAGGTTGAAGTATCTCATAATTCATTGTACTACTTTGTAAGTGGGATAAGAGTTTGTATTTTGTTGTTGTTGTTACTCTATAGGTGAGATATACTTACCTGGTGAACAAGGAGGGATTGTCATAAATTTCTTCTCAAAGCCATCCAAATATTGGAAACATTTAGCTAAATATGGATTGCCCTTGTTCTTTTTCAAACCTCACTTTTTCGAATCTGTCCCCCAAATCCAAGTTGTCCCTAAAACCATGGTCCTGTCAATGGGTTCAAGATAGACCATAAATTAGAAAGCCTATCAAATTTGGAGACCGCAGAAAGTCTAATTACCCGTATGACTATATAAAGGTTACCAAGTCCATTTACATCTAAATGCATATGTCATACCAAAAAACTGCCGCCTATTTACTTTCTACCTCTATACGTTACTATCAGGCATCAACCACTATCACCTAATGGTTTTATATCCTTGACTCAATCAGGTTGGCTGTTCTAATCATACGGTAGACAATTTGTTTCCATGAAGTCTCAAGATTACTTCCACATTACTTGTTTCTACACTTGCCTATACTCGCTAGTTATGTATGCTAATATTGTTAACTTTAAATCTTATGATGATAGCAACTTAAAAATTTATCAACATAAAGCAGCATACATATAGGTACCAGTGAGCATAACACGCCCTATGAGATGGCATAAAATTATGTGGAAGATAGCGATTAGCAGTGTTTAATAGATTAGAGATATGTGGGATTTGGATTCTTGACTTTGAAATTTTCTAATTTTGGTGACTTGAGGCAAAATAGTAAGAATATATAGCTGTTTGTATTTGTGAATTTTACTTTTTCTTTCATTAATTTTTTAATTTCTTTTTTGATTTTTTTCTCTGCCTGCAGCCCCTGACTTTGGGATTTAGAGTTAGGGGAATCCGGATAAGAGGTATGTCCTTGTTTGAAAAATAATTATGATTTTGAGAGAAAACGAAGAACAACCTGGGTTTTGGAGGAAGCAAGACTTGATCCAAATAGTAATCAGGAGGTTAATAGCAATGCAAAAATTTATGGGTAGGATGATCATTGATATGGAGCGCTGAACTAGATAAAATATGAAAGGGCAGAATACGAGGGGCAAAGAGACCCACATCCATGTGCCGTCCCGTGCATTCATTGCTCTCATTTATCAATTCGATTCCTTCACATACCATAAGCTTTGGCTCTTTTTGACCTCAGTACTGGCCTACCTCACTTCCTGATACATCAAGGTGAGACATGCTTAAAAAGTTGGCCATATTGAACCGACTCTGAAGCAAGAAAGGTCATGTTCCCTATAAGATCGAAGAGTATATTCTTTACACAGTGTTTGCCATGTCCACATACTCTCTCTCCCTTGTAGCAACTTTTATATATTTTTATTGTATTCTTCCTTAGATTTCTTTTGAACTTTTGAGATGAAATACTTTTTCCTCCACATTAATGCTCGATAGAAAAGCAGCACTTCTCTATTCATAAATTGAATCTTTTTCATACTAATGTTTGGAAAGCAATTGGAAAGGGGCAAATATTGCGAGGGCAACTTTATCAGTTGCAGGGTTGTAAAAGTACTTGTGCTTCGTCCTTCCTAATCTTGAAGGCAGCAAACTTGTCTATAATTCAAACTTCAACAGAAATTCATGCTTAGATCCTCTTTTTTTCGTTGGTAAAGTTTACTATGAGAGAAAGTTATCCTATTCTAAGATTAACGGGTGCCAACAACTTTAATAAAGACTTTTAATGATACTTACAAATTGTATGTTATGAATTTTTGATAGAGAGTCTTACAAACAATGTAAACCTTACTAGTTGAATTAACTCTCGTTAGTTAGATCTTCTATCTTATTAATTAGATCTTTTATTTTATCAAATTTATTATTTTTATAATTATATTCTTACTTAAAATTTATAACAAATAATTTAGATTCTTAAATTTATTAACCCTGACAAGTTAAACTTTTAGAAATCAATAGATCCAAAAATTCATATAATTAAATATAAGTTTTTTATAAAAATAAAGGTGTGAGAATTGATTTTCCCATCTTATTAGGATCTACATTAGTAACTTCCAATGCAGTTACCGTTTTGAGGTTCATTCAAAGAAAAGCCATTTTGGTTATTTATTTTAGCCTTCATTCATGTTGAGCATGGGCATATGTATGCCTTTTTTCAGTGCCCCCACCATCACCTCATTCTTTTTCTTGGTTTATAGAAAATGTCTAGTAGAGAACTAAGAAATAGATGGCCAATTCTCAATAATGCTTTGTAGAAAGTTTGATACTTCAATAATGATTTTAGATTCTTCAATAATGCTTTCCATTGTTCTCATGTGGTATTAATATGATGTATTAGTACCTTGGTCTCGAGAATTTAGATAAATTATTGCTCAATGATTTATAACTTTTCTCAAAGTTTTAGGTCGTTGAGATGTCTTATGGAAACGAAAGATCTTTGCTAGAAAAGCAATTCAAAGCTCACATGCTATAAAATGAAGAAGAGAACATAACTGTTAGCAGAGAACCAACAGACATTCTGCAGACATTGCATGGCCAATAATTCTGAGTATTTTTCATTTTCTGAATTTTTTTGGTAATATAAATGACAAGCATTCAAGTTTACTTGGTTTGAGACATATAATGAATACAGCAAACAGTCAAAAAGGGAACTTCCAAACAGTCAAGTATTAAAGAGTAGTCTAATTTAGAGCTAGCTTCTTAGTTTGAGAATGGGTAACTTATGGTTAATAAAAGGGTATGGACAGATCAGACTATCTAGTATGCAGTTTGAATTCTAACAAACAAAGAAAAGAGAAAATTTCAAGAATATTGTTGAATTTTCTGATCAAAACCTGATGGTTACAATTCAATGATGCCTATTATTTTTTATTAAGGCCTATAATATATTCTGACTCTGAAAAGGAATAGCCTTTCTTTATCCTTAATCTTTATTTACACACAAAAAAATGATACCCATTATCTCTTGAGGGTAGTCATAAACTAGATACTACTTTTTGATCTTAAATCATTTTCTGTTTAGCCCCCTTTGACAAGATGTACATAATTTCCAATATATCCTAGAAAAGAAGAACAGTTCAGGAAAAAAAGAGAGGATAAGATTGAGTATTTTCACCTTGTAATTGTTTCATGAGCTGGATCTGTGTTAGACAACACATAGCAATCACACTTTTAAGCAAATGGCAATTGGCCAAGAGTCCCAATAATTATATCATCATGATGCAACAATGGGCGGTGAGTGAACATGTGTGTTTTTATATATATTGATAAAGAAAGGATGAGAAATTATTTAACAAACGTAAAATTTTAAATTTAAATTTTATAATTTTAAAAGAAAAAAACTCAAGGCAGCAAGTACCAACCATTTTTTTGTACCAGGAAACAGAGAATGACTGGTTGAGTATGATTGCTATACCAATCAAGCTAAGCAAGCATCCAAATGCATCTTGACAGGCCTAGCTAACAATGGAAGGGACCACATCTTTATCTGAATCTCTTAATCAGCCTCCTTTTCAATGTTTGTACAATTCTCAGCCACAAGATGAAGACCTGGCTTTTTCCCTTTTCACATTACATATAATGCAGAAAGTTGATCAACGGTGGTCAATTCTTGGATTGGAATCCTTTTTGGCTAAACTTTGCATCAGGTGGAAGATGTGTTGGTTGGTCGAATTATATTATGAAAAAGTTACTTCTACCGGAACTTACCTATAAATAGACACAAAATTGATTGTAAAATATTAGATTTATTAAATTTTTATATTTAAAATCACGAAATTTTATAAATTAAATAATTTAAAATATTTTAATTAAAATTTGTATGAGGTTGAATTTATAAGAGTGGAGAGAATTATTAAATTATTTCTAAAATTTAGTGGTTGGGGTCTCTCACCAAATTAACCATATGGGCTAAAAGAGGCCATCTGTTATTGCCCCATGGTGAGTCACGTCCACGTGTTACGGCATATAACTAGTAAGTTGGGGCTCTTCTTTCTGCGTAGCATTCAAAAACATACATAATCAAGTCAGAAGCTTTTCTAATGAAGTTTTGAGGACCACACACGTTAGGGAAAATTGATTTTCAGCGTTCCTCCAAAAGGGGCTGGTTGGCCTTGACATGACCGTCGGACAAACTTACCACATTAGTCCCACAGTATAGTGTAGTTCAGTAAGGTAAATTATATTCAATGTTTATATAAATAATAATCATATAATTTAAGATGTTAAAATTATCTTATAGTATGCACACTAAATTGATGAACACAAAAATGAGTTCCAGCTATCTAGAGTAGATAAATTTATGAATTAAAAATTTTAAGATTATAATTAGAAATTCTAATTTTTTAAAAAAAATTACTTTAAACCTGTTAATTCTTATACTTTAAAATTTGAAATTTAATAATTTATAAAAATGTCAAAGTAGCTTAGCACACTTTAACCCACGATAACTTGCAATTAAATAGGATGGACAAACTGGCATGCATTTTGTGGGTTAAGAAAATACAAAGAGGTGAGCTTAAGTAAGCTAGTTCGATAGGTTCTATTTATTTTAAAATATTTAATAATTTAAATTTTTTTAAATAAAATTTTTATCAAATTTCATTTATAAGAATCTAGTGATTATTTGTTTTTTCTTGTATAACAATACATATAAGTAGAGAGTACAAATCTTTCAGTATAATTAGTATTGGTTAACCTGCCTAGCCTACACAAGCCTAATAAATAGAGACCACATAAATAGACTTTAACTTAAATGTAATATATCTGACAAATATTAACTTAATTTTATAATTAAAAAGTGATATATCTTACTTAATATAAACTTAGTTCCAAGAAAAACCACCAAGATTTGTAGGGCATGCATATGGTGAGTGCAAGGAATTGAAAAAAGATGAATAGACAAGTTAAGCTTTGTGAAAGAAAGGTGAAATAACTTCCCATGTGGAGATCAACTTTGTGGCATTAGTTTTTACACGCAAAACATAACAGATTTCTGGGATCCCCACCTTTCCATCCATCCCAACCTTATGTCACCAAAAGGGGAATTAAGTTGCTTAATCTCTAATTCCCTTTATAGATTGAGCAAATGCTAAATCAGTTAATTTCATCGTTAAGGAATCACAAAACTTTTGTGAATGCCATTCATGTCATCTGCCTCATTATATTGGTCAGTCAATGACCCACTTTTTCAAATTTGAATATTCTAATTTCTCTTTTTTTTAATTTTAGTAATTTTTATCTATTTATTTTTAATTATAATTGAATTTGATTTATGAGTCTATTTTTATTAATTTTTGACCTTTTAAATTTTATTTTCGTAATTTAGACTATAAACTTCAATAAGTTTAATAATTTAAAATTTTTAAATAAAATTTTTCTGTTATTTGATTAGAAAACTTACGTAATACATGTTATTTTTTTGAGTAGGCTTTCAACTCAACTTCTACTAAGGTCAATAAAAAATTCAATTTAATCAATAAGAGCTTAATCTTTACTTAGATTTGCCAATTATATTAGAAAAACTAATTAGTAATGTTAAGAAAAAGATTAAAGTTAATTGATCAGATTATGAGGCAACACAAAATTTGAAGCGATCCACACCTAGGTAGTGAGGTAAAACTCAAAACTAGGCAGCTCTCCAGGTTGCCCTAAATGAGGCCTACACATAACGTAATGCCATGCGTGTCTGACATAGCGACACTTAACCAGCTTGTCACAAAAAATCAAGAGTCGGTGGGTAATGGAGAAATATTCTCAATTTAAAAAGCTGCCTTTGTTCTCTCCCTATTGGCCTCAAACTGATCCCCCCTCCCCCCCCCCCCCCCCCTCCCTTCTCTTCACCCTTTTCTATAAATCTGCTAACCCTGCTCCACTGGTTTCCCTCCCTCCCTACCTTCAGCCTTAAAGATTGAAAGAATTTCAAAAGAAATATTAAACAAGGTGGTTTTTTTGTACAGTTAGTGGACCTGCATGTGCTCTGGAATCAGTCAGTTTAGCTTTGTATGCTAATCACCCACCGGCCATCTATTATACTTCCACTCCAATTCCTTCTAATGTCACTTCCTCCTCTCTTCACTTGTTAACCATCTCTGGCTCTTGTATCTCTCAAAGTTCATTTTTTCCAAAAATCAGAATTTTAATTTGGTATCTCATTCTTCAATCATAGAGCAAATGGGTGAGGGAGCTAAACAGGTGAGCCTTCTTTTGGCATTTCTGGGTTTTCTTTGGTTCTGCATTTGTTCTAGTACCTAATCTCCATCTTTTCTTGGGTAGGAACAACCCAAGGCAGAGGCAGAAGCCAAGCCAGAGGAGAAGAAAGAAGAAAAAACAGAGGAAAAGAAGGAAGAGCCTAAACCACCATCACCCTGTGTGCTGTATGTGGACTTGCATTGTGTGGGATGTGCCAAGAAAATTGAGAAATCCATAAGGAAAATGAGAGGTACACATATATTTTCAGTTTTCACCCTTCTCTTCCCCTTTGATCCCGGACGTGAGATGTCATGCATGCATGTGCACTAATTTTATTCATCTTCAATTAACAGGAGTTGAGGGAGTGGTACTTGACATGGCCAAAAATGAGGTGACCATAAAGGGAATTGTGGAGCCTCAAGCACTCTGCAACAGAATTACAAAGAAAACTAAGAGAAGAGCCAGCGTTATATCTCCATTGCCAGCAGCAGAAGGAGAACCCATACCAGAAGTTGTCACTTCTCAGGTGCCACATAATTTAACAATTTTTCTTCTTCCTATTGAGAAAGAGAAGCTAACTGTGCGTATAGAGCTAATCATCAATTGGTAATTGGCTGCTGTTTCAGGTAAGTGCATCAGTAACCGTAGAACTTAATGTAAACATGCACTGTGAGGCCTGTGCTGATCAACTCAAGAGAAAGATACTCCAAATGAGAGGTACCATTTTATCTCTTTATTTTAAATTAATGAGTAAAATGCAAAAGAAAAGACAGATATAAGTGGAAAAATGGACCGCAGCTTTCTTAAGGATTAAATTTAATGGTGCCCATGCATTATTGTGGAATGGTTACCGTCAATTTTCTGATTGTGACTGACAAGAAAATTTTAGGACGGAATCCTAGAAAGGATGATTCATCCCTCTTGATTTTGTGCATGTCAATTCTTTTATGCATTTTAGCCAACCAGATTGCCCAATCAGCGTCTTATTGTGGACCCTCTGACGTGGCATGCAGTCGATCGAAAAACTGGTCGGTTTTGATTTGATTAGGACCCTAGTCCCTCGTCCTGCATCAGATTGCACCTCAAAAAAGAGGAGGAAATCATGGGTGGGGATGTTTCATCAAAGCGTGTTCATGTGAAGGGCAACTTTTATCGCCTAAAAGTAATGAAACAACCTTCTCACTTTCAGAAATATAACACAAAAACTGCTCATGACATTTACTAATTAAAAAAATTTAAATTATTAAATTTATTATATTTTATTTATTAAATTATAAAATTTAAAAATTTAACGAGTTACTTAATTTTGTGATATTTAATAATTCCACATAATATATTGTATGAATTATGTCTAATATTTTACATAAAAGAAACATTATTGCTGAAATAAAATATTTATATAATTTAATAAATTTAATCATTTAAATTTTATAATTTAAAAATTATCTAAAAATAAAGTGTGAAAATTACATAAAAATAAATATATAATAATTGAGTCACTGTTCACTTAATTTATTGGACAAAAATATATAGTGTATCACTAATAAATCTTTGTTATATTTGTAATTAACGTGAAAATGTGTCCATTGATGCAGGGGTGCAAACAGCAGTTACAGAGCTTAGCACAGGGAAGGTTACTGTGACAGGGACCATGGATGCCAATAAGCTTGTGGATTATGTGTACAGGCGCACCAAAAAGCAAGCCAAAATAGTTCCACAGCCAGAGCCTGAACCAGAAAAGAAAGAAGAAAGCAAAGAAGCAGAGAAACCAGCAGAAGAGGCAAAGCCTGAAGAGAAGGCGGAGGAGAACGCAGAAAAGAAGGAAGAGGAGAAACCAGCGGGGGAGGCCAAGAAAGAAGAGGGTGATAAAGGGAGTGAGAATAAAGAAAACAAGGGTGGTGAAGAAGGCAAAGAGGAGGCCAAGAAAGAAGAAGGGGGAGACCAAACTGGGGTTGTTCACGTTGTTGATTATGATGAAGGCATGAAGAGGATGATGTACTATTACCAGCCACTCTATGTGATTGAACGAATCCCACCTCCTCAGCTCTTCAGTGATGAAAACCCAAATGCATGCTGCATTTCATAAATTCAAAAGGGAGGAAAAAACATCAGAGTAATTCATAAGTTCCACCAAAAGACAAATTTTTAGAGATGAGTTGGTGGATCAATCACATATTTTCATAAGATAATGAATAATATATCGTTCTGTATTTTTATGTATGTTCAATATATTATTATAGTAATCACAAAAATAAATATTGTACACTTGCTTGTGGATTGCGTATATTCAATTCAGTTTTAAATAATTTGATTTGCCTAGTCGTATTAAATTCCATTAGAGGAGTCTGACAAAAGGAAATTCTGCAGCTGCCTACTTTTTATCAATGTTTAGGATGAGAAATTCCCATTTGCTGGTTCAGCCTTCTCTATTCTCATTTTAGATAAAAAACTCCCAAATTATTTCTGAAAAACAGAAACAAAAAAGCAAAGCGAAAAGAATTGCTGGCTGCTGAGAATCCATTTTTCTCCGCACAACCTCTGCTTTATTATGAAGAAAAGTAGAAAACCATTCTGAAAGAGATTCCTTAACAGAAATCAGAGGTATGGGATTCACATGGAGGGTGGGGTCTCACTAAAAGATGAGATCCCAGTCACCTGAAAGAGCCTGATGAGACACCAAATCCACCTCATGGGTACTCAATGGGACCCAGTTTCTAACGTGGCAGATGTCGGCCATGGTAAAGCCATCAGAGCTGTCTCTAATTTGTCTGTCTTGTTTCATACACTATGTTGTCACGATAGTCATTAGTTGCCATCATTGGATTCTCCAAAGCGAATGACGTTGAAGCAGAAACTACCTAATAAGTTGAAGAATCAAATAACAAATACCATATTGAGATTAAGCTAACGTCTAAATAGGGCTAAATCTCAAAATATAAAAGTCATTTAGAGCAATTGGCACGCAAGTTAGGACAACTTTTTGGACTATTAATTCTTGACACACAAAAAGTAATGGAAAAAGTAGCGACATTTATTGACTGTTGAGACAGTTCAACAGCACTCGGGTGAATATTAGAACTTCAAAGGACTAGCCATAGCCATATATTTTATCCTAATGCTGCTTCGTGGGTTTTGACGTGGATGTGCTTATATTTTATTGTGCGTCTGTGAGGAACAGAGAATTTAGCAGTAACCGAAATGGAATCACAGTCAAATATCTAAGGCATAAGAGTCCCGAGGTCGCCACCAAACTATTGTTACAAAAATGTGTGAAACGTCAGAAGGATATCAGTTCACTGAAATCTAGACCACAGGAAAAGAGTTCAATAGTATATATGATCAGTTTGATAGGCTCTTCAATCTGAATTATAAGCTGCTAAAATCGTTGATTTTTGCAGAAGTTGCTAAGACATGCAAATCTTCAGTGCTATTTTCATCAATTAATTAAGTTGCCCAAGTTCCAAACTCTTCAAAGATTTCAACTTCTTTGATAAGGAAAACAATCACATGGGAGCCAAGCTCCAAAATTGTCCATTTCCCAATGAATCAGAGATACCATGCATCCACTTTCGGTTAGACAACAGATATTTGCCGACACAGCTTTGTACTCATCCATGTCACCTCCATACATGCCCCATAATTCAAAACAAAGACTTAATTTCCTTAATCGAAGGCAGAGTATCTTTCAAAACCTAATCCTCCAATTAATCTAAATGAAGAAGCCGCCATGGAGGTAAAGGATAAACACCACCATGAAGAAAAATGTAAAAGCAGCCAAAAAAAAAAGACTACTTGGTAGGGGCATAGTTACCATGTTTGTTGTATACCACCATTCTGAACACTAAATCAATTTTATGATCCAAAACGCCAAACACTTTTCATGGGATATATGAGAAATCTGATAACTATGGGCAGGGCTTCTTTTTTTTTTTTTTTTATCCTAAAGAGAAACTAATGGATGATATTGGACCTAAACAAGCATAATGATGTCCTGAACAAGGACCTTACATAAGGCCTGCAGTTGGACAGATCCATAAGAACAGAACCAATTGAAAACACTGACTAACAAATGGTGTGAGTTTGGAGTCACTTAATTATCAGAATGGCAAACATGCAAATCGTCCCAGCATGCAAGAGTATTGTGGAGGCACAGCACGTTGAGATGATGGTTCCTCTATATTCTTGTGGATGCGAGAAGAAAAAGTAAAGAAAACCTTATCCAGTCTCGAAGTACTAAGGGATGATTTATTTTGAAGACTACAGCTAATTTGACATACATATGGACAATCACCAATCAGGAATTTGCTTTTGTCTCTGCCAATTTCCATCAAATAGTTTTTCACTTTTTCTACTTACAAATGATAAGAAAAACGCATGGTGGATTAAGTTCTGCGGCGGTTCTTTTGTGGGTCGTGCAAGAAACTACTTCAATATCTTTAGTTGTTCTGTAACTGTGGTGACAATTTTTTTTTAGCTTAAGAACTGATTGACCCTTCAGATAGTTTTTCAATTGCCTTTGGCGTATCAAACTAATTTTAAATTTGGAAGGAGCCATCTTAGCTCACAGGGTCTCCCTACCGAGTCAGTTACCATATGTGATAGAACGCCTAAAAGGGTTGGAAGTGGGGTGAGACAGCGCCCTAAGTGTTGTTACAATTTCTAGTCGCTAGGAAACGGTGCTTGTCTGGATTGGCTTTCTAGAGCAGCCCATTGAAAAACACCCTTTGACATTGGGCCAATGTGACTTTCAGTTGCACGAGCACTGTACACAAATAGGGAATTTGACTTTCACTAAATCATGGTCGACGCACCCTTCCCACGACCCAGTTAAAATAAACACGCTCTCCTTGAGCTTCTTAGTCATGTTTTGACGAATGTGAAAACTCTGCTGTATATTGGTGCATTATTACTGATTTGAATTATAGGTATATACTCAGTGAACGTGGATTACGTCAACAAAAGGTGACTGTAGGGGGAATTTGCAACAGATATGATGAGTAAGTATCAACAGAAAGGAAGCTCGTTTTTGGGATTTATAGGATTCCCTTTGTCACAAGGACTCAGCCCTCTTTGGCTCTAACTAAGGTTCGGTCTGTGAGATTGAAAGCATGGAAGAAGGTCTTCACTAGATCTTTCTAAATGGAAGAGAGGATTCAATTGTTTCCTCAAAAATTGGGAATGGATTCAATGCACCCCTCTCTTGTTTATAATTGCTTGTGTTGAGGCATTGAGGCTACTTGTCCGTGCTCTGTGCCCTTTCACACCTCGTTCAAATTTGGCTGTTCCTTCATTGAATCTAACCTCAAAAGATTAGGATGGGCATCCACACATAGTAGCTACTCTTGATGCTATTTGAAATCAAACATAATGTATGCTACATTTGGATATGTTTCTCATCGAAGGCAAGTAACGTGCTCTTGAAGGTACATTCAGGTCCCACCAGTGGGAGCCATTCTGGCGTGTAACAATGGCCTTCCATAAAGTCTATTACTCACCCCATTTATCCTACATATTTCCATAACAAGTTTTAGACAATTATGCTTTTGATTTCTCTAAATTTATTGAACTTTTAGTTTGAATTCATTCATTCCAAATGCAGTAATATGCTTATTTTATATTTTTAAAATGATTATACATAAAATTTATTTGATATAACAGTTCTCACTCTAAATGTTACAATAATTTTTCTCTTTATGCATTGTGCAATCTACAAATAAAAAATGCTAACTAGGTTTTGATATGCAATAATATGGACTAACATGTGGCAATCTATGGGGCGAAATGTGTTAGTCCATTCTTAGTTCATAAATACGCTTAATTGCATTATTCTAAAATTAAAAGGAACAGGCAACATCAAAACTGCAGTACTAAAATTCAAGGGAGAAAAGTGCATGTAAGCCTAATTAGTGCCTTCATGATCAACCTCTATTATCTAGCAATGACTCAGTTAAATGACCAAAAAAAGTGCAGTGACGCATTTAGACCCAAGCATCTCCACCACAATTAATTAGTCAAAAATAAAATGGTGTTAATTCACTTCTGGCCACCCCCGTGCTGAGGAACAGCAGCTAGCCAGATCACATGGCATTTTTTCAAAAAGCAGTTAGACAAAGTCCAGCCTGATAAAGCCAAAGCATGCATCTACCAAACACCAAAGTCCAAAACTTTGAAGCTACTCCATGTTCTTCAAAATTTTATCCCAATAGATCAACTATTCAAAAGTTATGATGCGACCGCACAAAATAAATCTCATCCAAAAACGTGATCCGATACACATTCATGTATCTCCATGATGATTACCATTTACATGTAGTTAAGTCTAACCCAATAAACGTGATGGTTTTACTATTCATACCAATAAAAATATTTTATTTAATCCTATAAATTTAACTACAATATTTAATAAATTTAATTGTCAATTCAATAGTAAAACTACTTTTACTCTAATCATTACGTGTGAATTCATTTCAACTCCTTTTGATTTGGTCATTATTCTAATAATTATAGGATTATTGTTGTACTAAACAGACGAAAAAGCCTCTCAGTTCTTCTGTGCCTAAATTGCTTTTACATTTGCCAGGAAGTGCCAGAATTCAAAGCCTTTTTGCCTAACCTCCTGTGGTTCTTATAAATATGGCATCATTTTCCCACCCCACAATTCAAACTCCATTGGCAGAGGTCCACACATTATAACTACCAGATCCGGATGCAAAAAGAGCCTCAATTACTTCTAGTTCCAGATTGTCTCCATTCTAAAGAAAAGCTGTGAACTTTTAAGGAGAAACGAGGCAAGAAAGATGATAATGGTGGTGATTATGACGGAGTTGTTGGGGGAATACACCGCGGTGCTGACAAGGGTGACGGAGCGCCTCCTTCCACGGCGTAGCCTACGGAGTGACGGTCTCGGGAACCTTCGTTTTGCTCTCACAACTTCGTCTTCAGAATCTGCTTCTTTTCTGGTTTACTTCTAGTTGTCAGAACGGCATAGAAACGGACCAGTTTCTTCAATTTTCCCTCTTTGTTTCTTAATCTTTTGGTGTGTTCATTTAATTGCTTAATTTGATTCAGAGAGAGGTGATGAGCATAGGAGGGCTATCACAGTGAGGGATAGGACATCTTCTAACCGCCCAGAAAACTCTCTTTGTCCCTCAATCCAATTTGTTTTAACCTCTTTCAGGGATGCTTTCATGTTTCAGAAGCTTAAAGTATGCCAACAAGTTTGAATGTAAACAACGTTTGACAAACAAAATTCATCCACATCTGAAAATGTAATGTTATTTGTATATTTTCCACAATCTTTCATATTTTTTTTCTGTTTACTCTCTTTCCTAAACTTTTTTCTTTCTGATTTTGCAACAAGTGTATCTACTTGTTACAGGCAATCATCATTTTCCCATCTGAAATACACGACAGAGAAACAAGATTTTTTTGGTGCAAATTTAACCTTGCCCAACTCACAGATGTGGATCATAAAATTTTAAACAATTTATACCTGGAAAATTTTCAAGTAATCCAGGAAAAAGAAAGGAACTTAATAACAGAAAGCAAAGTTTTGATTAAGTAAAAATTGATTGTACTTTAAAACCACTTAATGTCAATATATATGAATTATATTATCCGCATATATAGAGAAATCCAGAAAAGAAGTATGGCAAACATAATTGCCAGAGAACTGCATGAATGAGCCTTGGTTTCAATAGAAGATGGTCTCAACAGAGTCAAGACAATGAAAACCAACACTAAAACTTTTCTATCAGACAACATATTGGTAGTGAATTCTAGATTTAACAAATTTAATAAATTTATTTTAAATTTGTAAAAATTCAAACATAATTTATTTGTGAAACTAAACTTTCAAAACTTATGACCTTGTTATTAATAATAGGTATATTAAATTATCAAAATCTTTAAAGTGGATGACCCGTATCCTATCAATTTTTTCCTCAAGAATAAAAGAAATTTAGCAAAAGTATACTTTTGTACTTAAATTTTTTTCACCTTTCTATTTTGTCTTCAATTTTTTTGTAACTTTATTTTCTAAGTATCAAAATATGAACAATATTTTTCTTTTAGCTTACTTTAATATAAACTTAAGTGTCTTATATAATGTCCAATGTAGCAACCATTACCGTTAGCTATGAACTTAAAACTCCTAACCAAAAGCAACATAGTTTTGAGTAAAATTGAAATGATCATTGAGATTCTTATCTGTCTTCATCTTTCTAAATTATGCCTTCGAAGCCTTCTCTCTTTCAATAACGTCGTTACGTTATAATTCTACACAAAATTCTTTCAAACCCTAATTTGAAAAAGACCTTCATAAATACAGAATCTCAGTAGTCAATTCAATTTTACCATAATATTAACATGAGAACGATGATATATACATAAAATCAATTTACGTTGATGCTTCGTTGTTAGGGAAAAAAATTGAAACATACCATTTTAATTTTTTTCTCTCTCACATGAATGATGCTACGCAACTGAGGTATTTTTCATTAATATAACGATGTTTTGATATAATTAATAAATAGTTAAATTTTTTAATTTAAATTATATGTATAAAAAAATTTATTAAAAAAAATCGTATAGATACTTTGAATTTCATAAAAAAAATAAATTAAAAAAAAATATTATTTAGATTATGGGGCAATTAAGCAAAAATAGTTCTGTTAATCTAAGAATAAGTCAAAAAAATGTTGTTAAGATTTTGATACTTCGAAAACCAATATGTAACAAAAAAAGATAGAGAATATAATTGAATCCAGGAAAAGATAAATCAGATAATTGAAACTTGAAAAATGCTATTATACGATAAATATAATGTTTTAAAAAAATAAATTATCAAAGCTAGAGGAATAAAATTATATTTATTAATAATTTTTTATTTTTTTTATACTTCGAAAATCAATATGTAACAAAAAAAGATAGAGAATATAATTGAATGCAGAAAAAGATAAATCAGATAATTGAAACTTGAAAAATGCTATTATACGATAAATATGATGTTTTCAAAAAATAAATTATCAAAGTTAGAGGAATAAAATTATATTTATTAATAATTTTTTATTTTTTTATTTCTTCTTTTACGTGAAGAGTTACTTACTCTTATAAAATAAATAAATAAATAAAAAGAGTTACTTGATCTAACTCCAAGCCCTGGTGCGTTTCCGTCTCTTGGAAGGCGACGAAACTAGAGGCATAGTCACGATACTTGGAACCTCCCTCTCTCTCTTCTGCGTCTAGCCTGTGGTAAGATACCAATTTGCCAATTTTCCGAATTTGTATGCAAGTTTCTGCATAATCGTCTCTCTCTCATATAAATATCATTTGTAATTATAATATCCTTTTACGTTATCTGATTCAAATTCTGAAGTGGCTATTGTTTTTCTTCTTCTGATCATACAAACTTTTCGGCGTTTTGATCAGCTTTATCTGAGCGATGAACGGGGGTGTTGGTGGGTCCTATAATGAGTGGGCATATTATTCACCATCTTCCTCAAATTTATCAGCTTTTGCCCAACCTTTTAGTGTCAATAGATTCACTTCCAACGACGTTTCGGCCCCATTTGTGGATCTAGCAGAATCTTCAGATGCTATTCCCCCGAATCACTTCCCTGTTCCCTCTCGCTCATATGGGTATGATTTCTTTTCGAACCCCGTCAGACAATTGGATCCATCGCCTTCCTCAAAGCCATATGGGTTATCGGGCTTGCAACTTGTAGACTCACCCAATACCCAATTGCCTTCTTTTAACTCCCTGGGTTTGGCTTCTAAGGACAAGTTCGCTTATGATCAATGCTCTAGTAGCATAAAATCAAGTCTTGATGAAGTCCAACCATATTATCCTTCATGTATTTCATCTCCAATTCATGATCGCAGTTCCTCTGTTGCACATAATAATTGGTCTTCTTCATCTTCATTTGTCACTTTGGATGTGTCCCGTCTCAGCGATCACGCTAAAAAGCTATCTGAGATAGTTTCGGGGCAGGGTCCTGGCTGGAATCAGTTTGCGGAGTTCAACCAAGTTAAAAGTAAACATGTGGAAGTTGGGAGCAGTTCCTACTCAAAGGAAGCAACTATTAATGGTTCGATTGTTGAAGAAAACCTTATGAACCAAGGTACATATACCCTTGTTTTCAACGACCTGAATGTTTGAGCTATTGATGATTCTGTGCTCAAATATGCTTGTAAGTGTGCTTTAATATCTTCAACTCGTTGTCCGTGCATTGTATTGTAAACTTTATGGTTACTCTTTTGTTCATTGGAATTTGTTTTTTCTGAGGCATTTCCGATTTTCATATTGCCTTGCAATCTTGTTATATTTGTTATTATTGTTATTGATTTTTATAATTTGATAAAGAACATAAATAACTCATGAAAGTTCAAACATTGACATGATTTCGTATGTTTAAATTAAAATTGGAGACATTTATAAGAGGATGACAAGATTAAGATTGGAAAAATCATTTGAGAAGTAAAACATGAATTTACCTCCCGAAAAAGGTGATTTTGAATGTGAAAGAATCTAAAAGGTAATTGAAATAAGTGTGTCTCTTGTAACTCTTCTGCCCAATAGAAGGGAACAAGGGGAAAAAAAAAGATCCTAACTTTTTGAATTTTTATTTTGCTGGTTAAGCACGTCAACAATAATTACAAAATTAGTTTTGAAAAATTCAGATGAAGCTTTTTCCTTGTCTACACTCTGAATCTGGAAATACTGGCTTTTTATTCTGATGCTTTTGCAAATTATGTTTTTATAGTTCCTATCATCACTACTATTATTATTACTTTGTGGTTGCAGGATGGTGTTTAGCATATAATCATTTTTATTCTATGTTTGATATAAGCTGAAAGCCTATGTTGAAAAAGGTTTCCAAAGTGACTTTCGAAAATGAGTTGGCGAGTTTCTGCTGATGCTAATAATATAGAACTTGTGGTCCTTTATTTAATTCAGAAATAGTACATGGGAAAAAGGGGAACAGAATAAGGACTACTTTTCTGGGCTAATTTCACTGATTGAAATTGATATTTTGGGACTTATATGCAATTGTATAATCATGAAAAGAATATTTTTGAAAAGAAAGAAGTCTCTTGAAGAAGTTGCTTTAATCTGAACATCATACAGTAGTCTTCTGGGACTCAATAAAATGGCGTCTATAATTATAAGGAACCTTTGTTCTGGTTAGGAGATTTGGCATTTGTTCTCTAGTTCTCATTGTTTACAGACAGCCTTCTTCTGTTCAAGTCATATGCCTAAAACAGACTCAGTTTGATTGTCAAACTTTTTCACACTTTTGTTTGGCTTTAAAATTTTGAAAGAAATGGGAGGGAATATAAGAATAGAATCTACTGTCTTTGAAGTAAAGAAAATGAAAGTGATACTGTATGAAGCCAAATGGAAAATCAACTCCCCTTCTTGTGTTAATGACTGTGTGTACAGTAATACATAATTTATTGATGCAGGATGTCAAAATGTTAAGGGCTCAAATAATGGTGAACTTTTACATAGCAGCAATATGATGGGTTGGGAAAAGCAGGGTGTGCCTATGAGTGCAAATCAGTTTGATGATAACTCTCGCTGGTGGCAAACTTCCAATTCCATGCCTGTTGATTTTTCAAGTACAGCTGTTCTGTTGTCCCCTTCTGTGGAAAGCCATTGTGAGGCCCCCATGATGCCAGTTACTGATTTGGGGAACCGTCAGTTGCCATACACCAGTTCCTATGACAAACACTTGTGGCAACATGATAAAACATCATGGATTGATACAGGATCTTCAGCATCTGTAACAGGGTTAGTTAAGGACTTGATTACTGACGGTCATACAGCTGATGGAGACCTTGGAGGCAATAATTTCTCTAATATGAAGGAGGCTTATACCCTGCCAAGTACTGGAAGATCAAGTTGTTTTGATTTAAGTCAACTCCGCATGCATCTAGAGAGAAATGAAACAAACAATGCATCAGACAAGATTGCTTCAATGGATGTTATGGATTATGCATTCAAAGTAAGACATGGTATTCAAAATCCTCATCTAAGTCCAGATAGTTTAAGTTTGAGACTAAGCACTGATGAGATTTCTGTTGAGAAACCTTTTGACAGTGTAGATAGATGTAACCCTGCTGTAGACTCACCATGCTGGAAGGGAACACCAGCTGCCAAGTTTTATCCTTTTGAAGCTTCTGACGCTCCATGTTCAGAATATGTGAAGAAAACTGAAGGCTGTTTTGATTTCCTTCAAGGGACTCAGAATATTATTCTGGATACAGAAAACAATGTGAAAATATCCTGTGAAAATTTAAATAACATTAGAACCGGTTATCAGGAAAAAGGGTTGGCAGGTTCTCCAAGGAGTTTCTTATTGTCAAGCTTTACATCTGATGAATGCAATTTTGGTGCGATGAATGTTGGAACTTACCAGTTCAAGACTAGTGGTGATTACGGGGATCAGTATCTGGATGAAATCTCTGAATTGAGAGAAAGTAGCATGTCACCAAAGACGACAATGCATGATTGCGAGTCCCAATCTTCTAACACTGAGCAAGAAGTTGTTGAACAAAATAAATTTATGTCTCAAAGACAGCATGCAGACACTGGATGTGGTGTGAATGAGTGCTTGGAATATGGTACATCTCATGCAGCAGAACATGGCTTGTCTTCACCTTCTTCTGTAGAAAATGCACCTTCTAAGCTTGAAAAATCAGATGGAAAAGTGTCAATGCCAAAAATAAACGTCCAAATGCTGGTTGACACAATGCATAATTTGTCAGAGTTGCTTCTTTCTCATTGTTTAAATGATGCTTGTGAGTTGAAAGAACATGACCACAATGTCCTTAAAGATATAATTAGTAATCTTAATGCTTGTGCTTTAAAGAATGCTGAACAAATGATTCCTGGGCAAGAATGTCTATTACCCAAGCCAGACACTTCTAAGTGTGTTGGAGTGTCATGTGAACTTAAGCAGGTATGTTTTGATTTCTTCAACTTTAATAATACGGTTCTGCTCTTTGATTTGTGGAAAGCTTCATTTTCATGTGATGAGTCACAGAAATTATGTACTGTTTGCTTTTTTTTGGGTCTCCTTGATTGATCATAAGAATCTGACAAAGACACTGAAACTCATGCTGTTATGACTGAGTTTAAAGCATGAATAACTACTGTATTGTGAAACGTGTGCCAACCTTGTGACTACTTTTGCTTTTTAGTTTTGTCTGTTACATGTTTTAGGAATGAAGATAGAGTGTAATGGTGCTAAGTGAATATAAATTGTCAACCTGGGAAATTTTGAAGATATAGAATGCAGTTAACCTCTGCCTCTTGCATTTTGTGTGCTTGACTGATTAGAAGTATCTTTGCTGCTTAGTTGTTGAGATAATTAGTAAGTAATAATAAAAAAAAAGGGCTCATGTGATATGATTTGAAGCTTGTTAAAATTGAGAAGCAGGAAGAATTAATTTCATTTTGTGATCTTAAGATTATGAGTCAATTTTGAGGAAATCTACTTATGATGCCACCAACAATTTTTAGTCTCACTCAACATTTGGTTTTAGAAAGGAGATAACTTGATGTCATCGTAAGTTTCTCATTGAGACTTCTAATCTGTATGTTGTCTAATTCATTTCTTATGTATGGTTTATTTTAAATTTAGAATTCTGAGATCATCTTTTTTTCCTTTTTCCCTCTCCATAATTTCTTATTTCTTCTATAAGGGGCAAGAATTGGCTTCTTTTCGGCTCTTTCCTTTTTTTTTTTTTTGTTCCATTATGTTCTGTGGAAGGAGATTGTACTTTGCTGGTTCTATATGCTAATTATTTGTTATTGTTTGTATGTCATTAATCTGAGTCTATTCTCAGAATACAAATTTTGAGGGACCAAACTTAACCAAGGTTGGACCAGAGAGCTATAGTGTTGAGTGTGAGAAACTGCCTATTCACTTTGTATCTTGTAAGCAACATGGAAAAATTTCAGATTCCTTTCCTACAAGGGGAGCAGAAATTATTAAAGAAGATAACATGACAAAGGTGCTTTAAATATCTTATTTTGTGTTGTTGATCACTAACAGAAGAGCAACTTAGGGTTGAAGGAAAGAAATTTATAATTGTTTTGGCATTCTTTTGATTTATAGGCTCTAACGAGGCTACTTAGTGAGAATTTCCGTGATGAGGAAGGAGCTGAACCTCAAACTCTACTGTATAAAAATCTATGGCTTGAAGCTGAAGCTGCATTATGTTCTGCTAATTTCAGAGCTCGTTATCTTCAAATGAAGATTGAAATGGAGAAATATTCATTCAGGCAAAGAGGTTGATATTTTCCTTTATGTCAATATGAACCATTTATTCAGCATTGTGGATAAAATAATTTGGAATTCAGTTCTTGAATTTTTGTTTAGGCTAATATTTTGCTGCTTCTGATACCTTAGATGATGCTTTAGACATGGACAATGGACCAAAACCGGTGATTTTCCCTAATTTAAGCTCGAGTCAGAGTTCTACAACCAAAATGAAGAATGGTCCTAACCCTGATTATTCTGGCCAGGATTTGCCTGTCTTAAATGCGGAACAATTCTGTTTCAAGTTTTTTCCTGATCTAAACAAGCCTAATACATTAGCATCTGAAGAGAAGGTTAGTGTAAGTGCAGATAGTGCCTTCCTGGGTTCTGCTGTTTCTGGCACAAACACAGAGGCTAAAAGTAATGAGGCTTCTGTTTTGGGAAGATTTCATGTTCTCAAATCCCAGCTTGACAATTCACACGTTGATACTGCCAATTCAAAGGGACTATTATGTTTGGAGGCTTTGCATGCATTTCACACTGCCAACAAATTAGTATCTGAAGGGACAGATAGTCAAATCCAAGTTGATTCCCTCCAGGATTCTCCTATTCCTGTTAAAAACAAGGCTTATGATTTTGATGCTGCTGTTATGGCTAGATTCCATATTCTCAAATCCCTATCTGTAGATTCAAGTTCTATGTGTTCAGAAGGGCAACTATTAGATGGAATTGGATTTGTGGGAATAGGATCAGATAGCCCAGTCACAAAAAACGTGAAAGAGGGTGAAAGTTTGGATGTCAATACAAATCCTGTTCTGATGCATGTCAGTTCCTCTACTGCTATAGACAAGTCAACTCCGAAGGAGTTTCATCTGAATCTGGAGGATGAGCAAGAAATTCTGCCTCGTGGGACCTACGAGTCTAGCGATCAACCTCCTACAAATTACTTGGATGGCTTCTCATCGGAATGGGAACGCATAGAGAAGGAGGAGCTTGTTGGCCAGACTTTGGATTCGTAAGTGCTGGAGTAAGATACTGGATATTCGTAAACTTTTCTCATTACTATCAGTATGAGACATATGTTAACAGAATCTGGTGCTTTTATCGATGGCTTAGACTTATGTAAACTAATTTTTCTCTAGAATCATGCACCTTTGCTTTGAGCATATTCTAGTCTTTGATATTTGTATATATCTTCGTGTGTATTGTTAGTTTAGGCATGCAGTTAGTATTATACAAGTGAGTTGCTAAGGTAAAATCATCAAAAAATCAAAACCAAAACTTTTTTTTATTAATTTCAAATTACTTGGGATTCCAGTATGCTGGCAGTTGTTATTTGAAAGAAAAATCTCCAACGCTCTTATATCTACTAGTTGTTCTCAAGTTGTATACGGGACAATGAAGAAAAGAGGAAATGAGAGAGGAAATTTTTCCCTTTTCTGTTGGCTAATTGCTGGTCTCTCGTTGGACTTAATGGGTATCTATGGAACACAAACCTTGTATGCAGAACTCCGCATAAAATTAAATTGTCGACAGTGAATGTACCATTTTCTCGACAGTGAACTGTGAAATTTTGCGAATACATAAGAGAGACTTGTTGAGTTCTAATGATATCATCTTCTGGATTTGAGCGGAAGCTTGCCTAATGGAGCCATTATGTGGGACAACATTTAAAAGGGGTCTATAACAATAATTGTACCTTCGGTTTTAGGGTCCGTTTGGATTACCGCTCTGTCAAAGTCAATGCTACACACCTAATCCCACTAAGAAACACTATTTTATGTGAAAGACTGGTTTTTTAACATATAAAAAAAAGTAGTCTCAAATGTAACTTTCTTGTGTCCGATAGTAAATGCTTGCTTCTTTCCCTAATGCATGCCTTCTTTCCAGGAATCTTAACAAATACACTTAATGCAGTAGACCCACTATTTAGACTTTCTAACAGAATTCTTTTGTCTATATAGTTCACCAATGGATTCAACTTTAACAAATAATTTTGAATTTCTTGTACTCATATCAACTAAAATCGACTTGCGTACGTATTGCTAATCCTATCACCGCATGAAAGCTTAAAAAGGGCTTCATTATACTGCTATAATAATAATGCCATTTAATTTGTTCTAGTTATCCTTTCTTAAAGCTTCCAAATCATTACATTCATTCACTTTCAAGTAAAACGACATTCCAGCGGATTGCCTTATCACATGGCACTAATGGCATTATATAATCTCATTGGTTGTTTGCTTTTCCCACTTATAAATAGGTTATAATTATCTCATAAACTGGTAGGTTATGGTTATATCATAAGCTTAGAAGAGTGACTATCCTGCAGAGGAAATGAGTCCGAAAAATCTAAGTTGTGTTACTATAGTTTTGGTCGTATATTTGTTCAGTCAAAATGTTCATTCGCAACTTCAGGTTGGGTTTTACGCCAATTCATGTAGCTTTGCTGAGTTCATTGTGAAGGATGAGGTCAAAAAAGAGTTTACTAAGAATCCTGGTGTTGCTGCTGGGCTTCTGAGAATGCACTTTCATGATTGCTTTGTTAGAGTAAGTCGTTCAGTGAAGCAATGTGATACATGTCCATTATCTTTGTTGTCAGTTAAATTTAGCTCAGCTCCTCTTTCTTTTTCAGTAAAAACCATTTAACTTCCAATCAATTACTGCACCTTGCACCTGACATGGCATAAAAGTTACAATGCAATGTTGTTTATTTTTGGCATGACCAGCTTGAAATAGAAATAGTTAGAAATGTAGGAGTCCAGGAGAGGCTATAAAGAAAGGCTTGGTGTGCTACCATTTAATTTAACTGCATTGTTACTTTCAGGGGTGTGATGCATCGGTGCTTCTGGATTCCACTGCCTCAAACACAGCAGAGAAAGACTCTCCAGCCAATAATCCAAGTCTCAGAGGGTATGAAGTCATTGATAATGCCAAGGCTAAGCTTGAAGCAGTATGCAAAGGAATTGTTTCATGTGCTGACATACTTGCATTTGCAGCAAGGGATAGTGTGGAGTTAGTAAGTGTGTCTACTTTGCTAATCTCATGGAGACCTTCAATATAAAAAATTTTCAAAAACGTTCATCTCATGAAAAGTGGAAGGATTAAATTCTCAAACTAAATTTAGCCTATCGAATTTTGGATCTTATAGTTTAATATATAAGATTTAATAAATTTAATTATTTAATTTTTTTTAATAAATGTTTAATAAAATTTAATTTATAAAAATAGCAAAACTCAACTTTATTTCACAAAAATGACCCTGTATTCTTCACACAGAGTGGAGGGATCTGTTATGATGTTCCTGCTGGAAGAAGAGATGGCAGAATATCACTAGCTACAGATACAAGGACAAATTTAGCTCCCCCCACATTTAATGTTGACCAACTCACTCAACTCTTTGCAAGAAAGGGGCTTACACAAGAAGAAATGGTCACTCTCTCTGGTGAGAGCATTGAAGTAACCATATCTTTCATATAATTTGCTTAATTATTACTTAAATTTGTGATTCACATATACTGTGTCGTCTGCAGGAGCACACACCATTGGCCGCTCCCATTGCAACTCTTTCACCAACAGATTATACAATTTCAGTGGCAAATCAAGTCAAGATCCAAGTCTGGATTCCACTTATGCAACCCACTTGAAACGGCGATGTCCAAAAGGCAGCAGAAACCCAGACACGGTCGTTCCAATGGATCCCTCAAGCCCTGGAACAGCAGATGTAGGCTACTATGTTAATATCTTGGCGAACCGAGGTTTGTTCTCGTCTGACCAGGCTCTCTTGACGGAAACAGCAACAGCCAGCCAAGTGAAACAGAATGCAAGAAGACCTTTCCTGTGGATGTTCAAATTTGCGGCTGCAATGGTGAAGATGGGCCAAATCGATATCTTAACAGGCAACGATGGAGAGATAAGAACAAATTGCAGAGTAGTCAATAGCTAGCAATGAAGCCAAGCTACTGACTAAGTGAACGGCTTGTTTCATGTATTGTGCGTTTAGTCACAAAGCAATCGCCTTTGCTTTTTTTTTTTTTTTTTCCTTTCCTCTTTTTTGTACCATTGACATCTTCTGTCGGCGAAATGTGGGCTTCTTGTCTATGGAAACTGACAGCTTTTGTTATCCGCTACAAGAAAGCAATTCTACATGTATTACCAAATCATCACGCATCATTAACAGCCGATACATTTCCAGACCCAATCTTCTTTGTACATTGGGTGCTAAATAAGACTTAATTCCCTGTCACGGTTGGAGTTTTACGCCTTGCTATGAACCATACGAGAAAATTATCTCCAACTACAACAATTTCGAACAAGCCAGACAAATAGTCAAAATATTAGCTAAACAAGAATTTGACACGCTAACAACAAATTTGACAAAATCTCTAGTGCCCACAGCCCACAAGAGATATTCAAAAAGGAAATAAAAAAAATAACTTTTTAATAATGTTCAAATATTTCATTCATATTACACTATGTATTTCAATCATATTATACTAAAAATTAATCTTCAGCTCTTGAATGGACAATAGCTGAATTCACCCAAAACAAAAAAAATGACCTCCAACCAAATTGATTATAACCCTTTAATGTGTAAGTGTCAAATCAAATCATTGGCCCTGATAAAGTGTCAAAACGAGTCGTCATATTAAAACGGACAAACCTACCCCATAACATGCTATTTAATAGAAAAGGAAGAGTTAGTCCACAATTTAGACAGTTATGAAAATATTAAGTTACTTTACATCTTAAGCAAGACTAGGTAGGTCAATTTGGCAGCCAATGCTTTTACACATAAATATGTTCATCCCAGTCTACCGCAACAGACCTAACCCATTTTGACAAAATATAAGTAATACAATCAACCAATGCAATACAAAAAGGGAGTAAACAGTGCCACCTCGCTTGAGAATGTAAATACTATTCCAAATATTCACAAACAACAAAGACTAAGCGAGCAAGTACAATGCTTAAAGGAAGGGATTAGGTAGCATGGGTTGAGAAGACAGATAGCGAGAATACACAAAAATAGGCTCTCATAGAAGGTTGATTATGAGTGAAAACATTTAAGTAATGCACTCATCAAGGCATCCCACAATAATCTGCGAGCAACAAAAATTTAAGATAAACCCCTAATCGGATTTGATGGTTGATTAGCTAACTACAGTAACAGATGGAACCAGTTCCAAATCAATCCAAAAATGGAATACAAGGAAGACCATACGCTTATTTAAGTAGTAAGCTCCATAATAGCTCCAACAATGTCTCCGTTGTGAGTCTTCAGTGCCTTGACAGCCTTGCTTCTTGACACTCCAGCCTGTGTCATGACCAAATCAATGTCACGAGCCTCCACCCCAGTTTCATCAACCTCCTCTTCTTCCTCATCAGGCTGTGTTCCAGCACCTGCTGCAGCAGCATCTGGTTTTGCCATCGCTGATCCCATATCTGGCATCCTGAACTGCTGAGCAGCTTGAGTCTGCAGCTGAGAGCTCAAATCCTCTAGCTTTGCCTCCCCAAATATGATATAAGTCTCAGAATTTGGACTCTTGAAGACATCGGGTTTTGAGATGAAAAATAGAATCTGATGTATAAAATAAATTAGTTTCCATCTTGTAGATAAATGAGCCATAGAACAGATTAGATAATTACTCACATTCTTTGTTCTCTTGATTGTAACCCTACTAACACCAGTGACAGGTTTCAGTCCCAGCTTCAACATTGCCTTCCGACTCTTCTTCTCACTTCTGCTCTGCTTTGAACCCTCAGTAGCACCTGTATCTCATTGACCAAAACAAACAGATTTAAGAACAATAACATAATGGATAACAGGAGTTAATGATGGAAACGGGCATTGCTGTTCACGACATAAATAATAAGCATGGAGACAAGAATGATTAGACAGTGAAGAAATTCATGCACACTAAGGAACTGCCAGTACAAAACGGTTCAATCTACATAGTTCACAATAAGGTACTTAAACTACCAGGTAATAACTATGGAAAGCAGCAAAAACTACATTAGAATTAATGGTACAACTTAGTCAATTTTACTAGATAAAACTTTAATCCATGAAAGTTTTAACTGTTATCAATTGCCAACTTGTTTCTAAGAGCACATCATTTGTTGTACACAAAAATTTAACTCAACTAATCATAACAGCAGATATTTAGCACGGAGAAAACATTAACACAAAGTTGAATAATAATATATAAATAAATAACTATCATTATATCAAAAGAGACAGAACACATCGATTTTATCAGATATATATTGAGAGATCACGATGTCAACCTTATGCATTCTTCAATTTTATATTGTAATGAACATTAACAACATTCTACTCTTGTCTGCTCAGTTAACCTAAGCAAATAAATGTCAATCAACCAAGTGGTTTTTGAACCATAACGATGGGCTGACATCTCCTTTAAAAACTTTTCTTTGAATCCAAAAGATGCAGAAAACCAATGGGTTTTAAGGTTATGATCTCTGCTCAACCATTATTACCAAAGAGGCACGAGGCATGAGGCAACTTCATGCCCAAAGGGAAATATTTTGTTTACTCAAAAGTCTGGACAAATAGGCAAGCACATCTACCAGTGTCAGTACAAGAGTATTAAAAAAATTAAAAAAAAAAAAGAGGCCAAAAAACATCCAGGAAGCTGCAGAAACATTCTAAACGATAAAAGCGAATCCAAAATTCCTAGTTGCATAAGAACTATCAAAGTTTTCATGGTTAATCCAGTATGGTAACATTAAGCATATCTATTTGCTAGTTTGTTTAGTTGTTTTCCTGACAGTTACAAGCACAAGAAATACTTATCACAGTCTAGCTTTCAATAATTGGTTCAAGAAAACAGGGAATACAATGTTCCTCAACCTTGTTCATTAAAATACACTTACAGGCCAGGGTACCTCGTATTACATAAAATACCCCATAACGAAGGTCAGTGAAACTCAAGCAAGCTGGCCTTTTAAATGGAAATTCATAAATCAATTAAATAAGACAAATTAATATGCAATATCAATAATACCTAATAATCCTTGGACTTATAAAAGTAATACAATAAGAACACAAAGAACATTTATAAGCGGGCAACGAAAGATAGAAATGACAACCTTGAGCACCCTCTTCCTTATCATCGTCCTCGTCATCGTCATCCTCATCATCATCGTCCTCATCCTTGTCGCCCTCCTTTACATCCTCGACAACAGGAGCATCGTCATCCTGAAGCAAAGCAGATCATATACGAAAATGTGTGACGAACGAAGAAACGAATGAAAATTAAATTTGAAAAAAAAAAAAAGTAAACAGAAAACACAACCAAAGGTGAAAGACCACCTGGGGCTTAGGTTTGTCCTTCTGGGTCTCCTCGACGGCGGGAACTTGTTGCTCAGCCCCGGCCTCGGGGACGGCCTCAACGACGGGACCTGGAGACATGGCTTGCTCCTTGTGGATATAGGGTTTCACTCAGCGAAGAGGTGCCTATTGAAATCGAAAGGGATAACACACTTAACGCTTCTTTGTTCTTATTAAGCTATGGGTTTTATCTGACTCTGGGTGAAAATTAATTGGGCCAACTTTGGGCCTTGATTAAGATATAAACCGGGTCCAAGTTATTGGTGCAAAAAAGGGTGCAATTAGAAATGAGCCAAGACTAGTTATTTTTTTATCTACTTGAATATAAATTAAATTTTAAAAATTAAATTATAAAATTTAATAAATTTAATACCTCATAAATATTTTTTAAAAATTAAATACTCACTTTTAAGTAGAGTAATTTTTTTCATATTGTTTAGGACTCTTAATCAATAATTTGAACTACTCTTTTCTTTTTTTTTTTCAGCCGTAAGTTAGGATGTCAAATAGGCCTCTCCACCCCACCTCACAATTCAATGAAGCAAGTTGGAGTGATTCATAATTTTAATATATTAAAAAAATATTAATTTAATTCTCAATGAATATTTAACTTATCAAATCTAATTTAAAGAGTGATAAGTTACATAATACATATAAAAATTTTTAAAAAAATACTAAGATAATAATAAAGTATTACTTAATCACTGTTAACTCTCTTTTCAATTAGAAAAAATGGAGTCCCACAAAAAAAGTAGGCTATTAAACTTTGACTCACAAGGCCTGAGTTATTGATTTTCATAATTTAATTTATAAAATTTAATAATTTAACTTTTAAATAATGATTTAGTACAATTTTATTTATAAAAATAATTTAAGTGTTTCAATTATGAATATATTATGGAAACAAGTACTAGAAATCTCGTGCTCTTAACGACGAATATTGAGTTTTACTTGGATGATAACAATCTAGAGAGGGAGAAAATTTATAGTGCAACAAAGGTATTGAAAATTAGGTACTTTTTGAGTTTAAAATTTGAATTAAAAATAAGCAAAAATAAAGATAAATATTGACAAAGTTATAAATATGTTTTTATTTAAATAAAAGATATATGTATTATAATAATACTCAAATTTTTTTCCCAAAGAGGACAACAGATTTTACGGTTTACAAACTCGAATTTGGGGAAGCAGAGCAGCAACCAAGATGTGCGCAGACCAAACACTAATGGCTTGTCGAGGATGCTGTGTTCTTGGGGAATAACCATTCAATGGGTATTCCCACCCTCCAGCTGCCTGGGGTCAAACCCAATTGCATGTATTACATTGAGGATGGAACCCGATTTAATTAGGTATCTTCCATTGTTTATATTGATGTAGGTGCTTTCAGTTTCACCTTTTTGAATGCGACCTCTAACAAAATATTTCCTTCATCAATTTCATTATCTTCATTTGAACTATATTACTAATTTTCGAGGTGAGAATTTCTTACTGTCCCAATTGAATGGCTGCCGTCCCCTGGATTAGGCTGCAGTCCTTGATCATTAGAACTCCTAAAACTTAAGTTCTGCACCCATTCCACGATTTCGCTGAACTTTTGGCCCCTCTCCTAATTAATTTTCTCAGAAAATGCGCCTAAACCTATACTATAGGAAAATATCCACAATATCAAACTCGTGTTTTGGGAATTAAAGAGGGTTGGGAAATCAGTTTGATTCTGAAAAAAGAGCGGGCCACTTTTTCTAGACCTGTCCATGTCCTTCCAACAATGGAAATCAGTTTTTACCGGACCTGTCATCCAGCTTCTTTCACTGAACAACCAAGAGCCGGATTCCCTAGGTTAGGGTATATATTAGAAGATAAATTGATATAAAATTTAAAGAAAAAACAAGTGATAAAAAATTGATATATTAAATTATAAAACAATATTACAAAACTTATTAAAATTTTAGAAAAAAAATTAAAGAAATCAAATTCAAACTAGCAATTTTTTTCGCTTCATTCCTTTCCTTGTGGATAAGGATTTTTGGAAAGAAGAAGTAATGTCTGAGACAATGGAGATAGAGTAATTAGTTAAAAAATTAGTAAGTAGTTAGTGAAAATTCTTATCTATTTACCCCTTATAACATATTACATCTATTATAAATAGCAATAATAAAACGACAAAAAAAAAAGATCAATTTCTGATATGTAAAAATTTGTGAATTTCTTCAATTCTTGTGTCGTTTAAGCGCTAATCGTAACAAATTTCTTCCGAGTTTAGTGCTATGCTTTTCATTGAACCATTCTAATACAGCACGAGTAGTTGCAGCAAGAACCGACAGAATCCTTCTTCTTTTACCACGTCAATGTTAGATTCAAGCACATATTTACATACAAATGCTTCTGAGTGTAAAAACTAGCAGTAGCTACAAAAAAAGTTCCCTCGGCAAAGGAATCAGCAAATCGCTCGAAAGCCATATGCAAAACCTGGAAGATATATATATATATATATATATATATGTGTGTGTGTGTGTGTGTGTGTGTGTGTGTGTGTGTGTATCTATTCACCCTCCGTTGGCCATGTGAGACACCCAAAAAGAATCTATCACGGTGCCTGCCACATTGATCAGAATGTCTACAAAATACGTAGCTTATCTATACATCCCGAAAAGCCAAATTCTCAGTCTGAATTTGAGAGCTTACTGGATTCGACTAGAATAATAACTAGACAGGAACATTAAGCAAGTGCTTTCTTTCTTAGCTCTCTCAAGTACTTCCAGCAACCAATATTCTCTGCATTGCAATGTGCTTCTGGAGGTTCGGTCCAGAACTTACAGGGGGCAGCTGAATCGCAAACATAACAGTAGCACTGTATTCAACCAATCATTTAGGAGTTAGGACAAACTGTTATCAAATGGGTAAGATGGGGGTTTAACACCGTAGCCATGAAGAATATAAGAGAGCAAGTTTCAGTACCATTTCGCAGTAGCTCTCATGAGGTGTTTTCTCGAATGGAAATTTGAGACAGAGATGTCTCGAATGTGGATAGTCTCTGCAAGCTACCTATTTGCCATAAATGTTCATCAGAACAACCTAGAATATATTCTCAAAACTGGGCAGCCCAACAACCAATTTGGGTTCAAAGTACGGACAATAGATTGCTAATAGAATGAACAGCATGGACATGTACAATAATCAGATGACAGAATAAGTTAGTCCTTCTAAACGAAACAGAGAAAATCTAACTGGGTGATCTTAATTTTACATTTACTTCTCCAAATGTTGGATCCCAATTACCAAATAAGATGAAAGTGCATAAAGATCAATTCGTTTCTACACAATTCTTCGCATGTGTGTAGATATCTGAGTGCACGGTGCAGAAAACGAAACGATGGAGAAATATGGTATGCCACAAGAAAAGGGGTTCGCGTTAAACCCTTAAAGATTAAAAAATTGAAAACAATCTAGCAGCCAAAACGTGATAATCAAACAGAAATTAAAGGAAAGTATAAGAAATTTCAACACGGTACCTTGCCCTTTTCAGCAATAATGGAAAGATCAGCGGCATCCTCAT
Organism: Dicorynia guianensis; assembly: GCA_037013595.1. NCBI lineage: Eukaryota > Viridiplantae > Streptophyta > Magnoliopsida > Fabales > Fabaceae > Dicorynia > Dicorynia guianensis. Next base: position 11,155,367 of record JASUAB010000002.1, on the reverse strand, counting down.
CGGCATCTTGATCCGTGTTCAACGATAGCTTTGATAGGTCTACTAAGTGAAATGGGTCAAATTCTAAGATGAAGCAATCCTCAGTTTCCTCCAAACGCTTAACGTCCTCGATTCTTCTCAGACAAACGATGGCCCCATTGTCATCGGTCTCCGAAGAGGAAAGCAAATTAATATCGACCGGCTTCCCAAGTTTCTCAAGTTTGCAGGATGGTTTCAAAGATGGCTTCCGGTCGTTTGTTGCCATTGTCTTGCTTTCTTTATTCGGTTTGGCTACCATTAGTGTGAAACCACTTTGATAGAATCGGTTTGAACCCGAAAAGACAGACTAATCGACTCGAAGATGGAGGAGCATTTAAAAGTTGGACCGTGCAACCCCTAATGGATACGTCGTCGTTTTTCGCTGATCGCTCCAAAGATTGAAAGGAGTAGGATTAAAAAAGGCCAAACGTTGTACCAAAATAAAGTGACACGTAACTTGAATATTTTGAAATCAATATATTTAAAAAAGAGTACTTAATATAATAAAAGATGAATTATTGATGACGAAAAAAATAATATTTAAATTTAAAAAATCAAGTATTGTCAACTAAAAAAACTATCATAAAATCAATAACTCCAACTAATCAATACAAAACTATCAAAAACTATCGTCTCAACTTTGTTAATCTTGAACATAAAAATAAATTATTTATCAAAGTTAAAATATTAAAAAATATATATAACTTATCAATATACAAACTTTTGAAAATAAGGTTTTGCTTTGGAAAATTTTTTTTATGACCATAATACCTACATCATTTACTTAAACAAATATATGTGCATAATTTTATTGACTTTTATCTCTATTTTTTAATTAAAGATCATTTTTTAGTGAGATTTTTAATTAAAAAGGTATCAAATCGGATTGAAATTCTTTGTTTTAAAAATAGAGGATAATAAAAAAGATAAATATAAAATTAAAAAAATAATAAAATTAAAAAACAAAATCTATATATTAAATTATAAAGAAATAAAAAAATCATTAAAATCAAATAATTAAAATTTGTATAAAGTCTTAGGTAGCGTTGTTGGATTGAAAATTTTCACTTTGCTTTGTTACCTTCTCTCTATATAATCTTTCATTATATTAAGTTATATACAGGCCATTCATATTATTCACTTTTATAAAAAAAGTATTATAAAATAAAAAAAAATATTGTGAAGGAGGGGAAATTTTAAAGTACAATGATAATACTCACCACTCAATACCTCTCCCACTTAATTAGCTACAAATATTCGTGTTATTTTTTCAACTCAACTCTCATATGGCATCCCTTCAAAATAGATACATAAAAAGAAATTCAATCTCTTTCTCATTGTTCGAGTCTCTTCCATCCATTCGGACCCTCTTGCTGAAGTGCCCCTTCCCGTTTTTCTTGGAAGACGATTTTGTAATGAGGCTCGTGACTTGCGGTGAAGAAGAGCCATTTCTAGTCAAGTGCTCTTTGTCATTCAAGTCTCTCAATTTTCCTACTAAAATTTTCTGAGAAGAGGAACTCAAAAAAAAATATTTAGAGAGTATTTTAATTGAAGAGAGAGAGATTTTCAGGGAGAGAATGAAGCTTCTTTCTCGAAGAAAAAGAGGATACAAATATGATAAGACCAAATATTTATCCTCACATTTATAATATTGTAACATAAATGAAGAGAAGTACATGAAGGAAACTTATCGCTTTCGGTGCTGATGGGTTTCAGAAAGTCTATGACAGATGAAGGGACTATTAAGAAAGAGGATTGAAACTCCTTCAGCACCGACAAGAGTTTGAAATCTGAATGGGTTTGAAGAGAGAGAGAGAAAGAGATTTCCAGGGAGAGAAGGAAGTTTCATTCTCAAAGCAAGGAAGGTACAAACATACACCATATACAGACCACATATTAGTCTCCACATTTATAAAAAACTACTTAATATACAAATATAAAATTTTAAGTTTAACAAAATTTTAAAAAAAATAAAAACTTTAAAATAATAAGAAGTATTATTGCTCTATAAAAACTGCATGGGTGCTAGAGATGAATAAGAAAGCTGAGTGCTCCATTTGGTATAATCGTAGACAGAATTTATTTTGAATAAAATTATTATAAAATATGTATATAAAATGTACAAACTCACTTAATAATAGAAAGAATAAAATGAACATTCTCGGAAGACATTGTGAAACTCATCCTTACTTTTAAATGTTAGAAGTGATTTTGAAAAATGATGCTGCTGTGCGATATCTAGGTATAAGGCTCCGTTCTACTTTTATCCTCTCTTTACGCGTGTCAGCCTTTTATGCAAAAATTGAGTATAAATAACAATTGTTCTACTTTCATTCTCTCTCTACGCGTACTGGCCTTGCACGCAAAAATTGCATATAAATATCAGTGCTCAATGATTTTGTAGTGACATATGTATTCCAAGTTGGGGAAGGAGGTGACGTTTAGTTGTGACTATTTGTTTTGGGTTCCATTTAAGCATAGGAGACGACTTTACTCTGAGAACAAGGGTGGGGTTAGCGATCTTTTCCTCTTCTCACTATCTCCACTTTCTTTCCTAATCTAAAGGTTAGGTACAGATGTTACGCCCCTTGATTTCGGAATTCTACCCGACCACTCTCTCATACTGCTTCATCATCTCATCAATGGAATATTGGACCTTTTTTGAATATCACCTAAGGGGACACAAATGCTGACCGTCATGCAAACCATGTTGACCAATTGCTTCAAACCCCAAGTAAAGGTTGGCATTTAGTTAAAGAGTCTCCTTTTCTTCCCAATACTCTGTGGAAAAACGGAGGACGCACAACACAAACACCAACCCTGTCCTCATTAATTAATTTATAATTATATTATTTTTATAAATTTAATCTGATTAAATATTTATTTAAAAAATCAAATAATTTAATTTATTAGATATTATATACATCCCTACTTTTAAATCTCCAGGTTTGATGGAAGCTACTTTTTCCATTAACTTGATGCCATGCGTGTTAGGTGAGGAATTTAAAGGACCAAGATCAATGCAAGCAGAGCGCAAGCAACAAGTGCAGCAAATGACTTCAAGAATTGTCAAAATCAAAACTCAAAATTACTAATAACCATATCTGATATAGACTTCTGAATGAGCAATTCAGTATTCACTCCTGTTGGTGGTTGGTGGTGATGGGGCATATAAACTGCAAGGTGGCTAAGCCATAAACGCCACTTCCCTGTATCTATATAGCCACTTCGCACTCGCCCTCAGGTCCCAAGTAAGCAATTCAAGCCCGCTTTGTTATTCTCTGCCACTACCCACTACCATCTTCATCCTCAGAACCCAAAGAAACCAAGCCAAAGGTCGCTTATCCATGGGTTCAGCCCGTGAGACCCAAATAACTCCAACCCATGTATCGGATGAAGAAGCCAACCTCTTCGCCATGCAATTGGCCAGTGCCTCTGTTCTCCCCATGGTGCTCAAATCAGCCTTGGAGCTCGATCTCTTAGAAATCATGGCCAAGGCTGGCCCAGCAGCTTACCTTTCCCCCTCTGACATTGCTTCTCAGCTCCCAACAAACAACCCAGACGCACCTGTCATGCTGGACCGCATGCTGCGCCTCTTGGCTAGCTACAATATCCTCACATATTCTCTGAGAACACTCCCCGACGCCAGGGTTGAGAGGCTCTATGGTCTTGCCCCTGTTGCTAAATACTTGGTCAAGAATGAAGATGGTGTCTCTGTTGCTGCTCTCTGCCTCATGAATGAGGACAAGGTCCTCATGGAGAGCTGGTATTTCACTACGTACTCCTTCCTCTGCTTTTGCCCCTATAACCCGTTTTACATGTTCAAGCTCAAAACAAGTTTTTTGATGACCCCATGTTCTGAAACTGCCATTGGCCTGATGCATTATAGTTTTTTTTCCAATTTTAATCTCTTCAGTTCTACTTCTGTAACTTAATTGATTCTGATCCTTCCTCATCTGTTTCCATTCTGAATGCAAACAACAATTCCAGAAAAGAAAAATTGGTGATGTATCCTTGTCTGTTAGTTTAGCATAATGACAGCACTTGATCAATATGTTAATGGGTCTAATTGGCTGTCAGTTGGTGAGTTAAAGAAAAATGAGAGAAATTATGTTAAGACACAAATTTCAACGGGCAACAAAATGCTTGAACAGTAGGCCCTACCAGAAGTGTTGATTATGTTGAGAATGATTGAATCACAGATAGACACCACGAACATATAAATTTACACACAAATTATTGGGAACTAGGACCACCCACTTTACATGGTCAGCATTCATTTCGCCTACCACTCACAGCCACCAAATACATGAATGTCTACGAATATGAACATATAATCGTCTACCTTGGAAAGATATACATAATCAACCTTAGAAAGATATACATAATCGTCTACCTTCTTTTTGAAGACTATTCTATTCAATTTTAGGTAGTAGATGATAAGAGTAGCTGATCAACCAAGACTATTTATCTACTAAGTTGTGTTATATTTAATATAAATTCAATTTTTGAAATTTTATTTAAAAGAATTCAGACTATTAAATTATTAAATTTTACAAATTAGACAATAAAATTAAAAAGATTTAATGCTCCATATTTTATTGTATGAGAATTTAGTGCCATATTGTTTGGGGACAATCATTTCCGTAAATGATAAAAGTGAGCCGGGTACTATAATTCATGTGTTTTTTGGGCAAGGAAACAAAGAGGAAAAGATTATGACCAATCAAGAAGAGATAGAGTAGACGTTAAATGTGAAAGTCATTATTGAACTAAATAATTTATTTAAATGTTTGAAATGATTGTTTTCTTGAAGGTACCACTTGAAAGATGCAGTTCTTGAAGGCGGCATTCCGTTCAACAAGGCCTATGGAATGACTGCTTTTGAATACTATGGCACAGATCCAAGGTTCAACAAGGTCTTTAACAAGGGAATGTCTGATCACTCTACCATCACGATGAAGAAAATTCTTGAGACCTATAGAGGATTTGAGGGTCTTCAGTCTCTGGTTGATGTTGGTGGTGGCACTGGAGCTGTAGTTAACATGATTGTCTCTAGGTATTCCACCATTAAGGGCATTAATTTTGACTTGCCCCATGTGATTGAAGATGCTCCATCTTATCCAGGTATTCTTTATATCTTTGAAGAATTTTAAAAGGGTCCATTGATTAGAATTTATAATGAACAATTATTAATCCTAAAACAGTAAGGATTGAACTCTTATTACTTAATTATCAAGAGCCTTGTAGCATATTACAAAATCAGTTATTCTAAAAGCTACAAATTAAGTGAAGACTCAAAAATAATTTTTATTTTATATATTCAAAAATTAAGCTGACGTTTGGGTGTTTGGTATAGGTGTGGAGCATGTCGGTGGAGACATGTTTGTGAGTGTTCCAAAAGCTGATGCCATTTTCATGAAGGTGGGATGTCACTTCAAATTCTTCAATATTTTACATATTCCCTCTCGCAAATATTTTCTTTATAGCCAATATTTATGTATTTGATGCCTAATCACGTTCCGCTTGTTGATGCTAATGGTACGAATATCACTTGCACATTCAGTGGATATGTCATGACTGGAGCGACGAGCACTGCTTGAAATTCTTGAAGAACTGCTATGATGCACTTCCAGACAACGGGAAGGTGATTGTGGCTGAATGCATTCTTCCGGTAGCCCCAGACTCCAGCTTGGCCACGAAGGGTGTGGTTCACATGGATGTTATCATGTTGGCTCACAACCCTGGAGGAAAAGAGAGAACAGAGAAAGAGTTTGAAGCCTTAGCCAAGGGGGCTGGTTTCCAAGGTTTCCGAGTCATGTGCTGCGCTTTCAACACTTATGTCATGGAATTTCTTAAGACGCTTTAAGTTCCTTGGCACGAACGCATATCATACCCTTTTACATTCTGGTTTTAAGGTCGTGATTGTGGTTCCTATTCTCAAGGTGTATCCGAAAATGTACTTTTTTCCTTAAATAGGAAAATAATAGTGATCAAAATTATTATATTATATTAATAAAAAATAACAATGTTGTTTGGTACTGTTAATTATAAAATTATAATCAAAATTTTTAATACTACTTAATTTTTAATACTACTTATTTTCAAATAATGTTAATTGTACACACTTAATATGCACTAACAACACACAATAGATAATATGTCAACATCATCAATGTTTTTTCTTTCATATTGCCTTTTAATGTTTAAAAGGAAATATTATGTCCTAATTATGCAGACGGAGTGTGTTCAACCAGTATTATTCCTCATTTTCTGCTATCTAACAAGTATTTACCAATAGAAACATATCAATAAGGCTCAACTTACCAAGGTGAATCCAGGGTCTGGCTTAAAATAAATCAAGGCATTACTAAGCTAATAACATATTAACCCAAGTCCTGTTGAGAGTGTGTGAGTGTATTTTAAAAAGAAAGAAGACCCACATTTAATGGTGTTTTAATTAGTAATTATCATATTTAATGGTGATTTAATTAGAAACTTATTACCAAATAATTATGATATATTCTAGTCAACCTAGCTATTAAGTAGTGTTTAATTCTTAATTAATAACGTTTGATTCTTGTTTATTGCTAATTAAATTATTTAAATATTATATTAATTTTGCCATTACTATTAATTAATATTATTTTTAATGTCTCCAATGGTCACTTTTGTCAAGGAGCATATATATATATATATATATATATATATATATATATCCTAAGTTTTGGTAGTTTTTGAAACCACTGCTTTCTCTTTATCTGGGTTACAAATTCATCTTATACTTCTACTGTTCTGGTTACCTAATCAATAGATCAGAAGAGTCTGTTTAATCCTGGGAGATATTTGCATACTAGCGTGGCGAAATAATCCTTAAGGACAGCGTCATTGTACATGACTCAGACTACAAAGTACTCATAATTTATACTATTACACCAACAATCTTAAGGATTATGGCGTCTTTTACTGTTGATGATATTGTCAACCACAATGATGTCGCCACTACCAACGCTGTCATTGCCAATGCTGAAGCACCAAATGCCATTAACAACACTGTCATTCCTACCATGCCGGCTATTCCTTTTGTCAAACCATTTCCAGATATTTCAAAGATCGAGGTATTTGGAGGTCAAAATTTTCGTAGATGGCAAGAATGCGTATTCTCCATCCTTGACATGCATGGTGTTGCCTCTACCCTCACTGATCCTATACCGCCATCAACAGCTGATCCGAAACAGTTGGAGGCCTGGACTTATGCTAACAAGGTATGCAAACATACAATTATCAGTACATTATCTAATGATCTCTTTGATGTTTACTGTGCATTCAAGGAAGCCAATGAAATTTGGGAGTCATTGCTTATAAAATATACTGCTGAGGATGCTGGGAAGCAAAAGTTTGTCATAAGAAATTATTACAGGTGGGAATTGATAGAAGACAAGGATATAAAAATACAAATTAATGAATATCATAAGCTGCTAGAGGAACTCCGAGCTAAAAATATTATACTACCTGATCAATTTGTTGCTAGCATGCTTATTGAAAAGCTACCTGATTCATGGAGTGACTACAAACAATAACTCAAGCATAAGCACAAACAACTATCCCTTGCTGACCTTATTACTCACATAATCATAGAGGACACCAATAAGAAGGAACTCAAAACTGCGAAGGCGAAAGAAATGACTACAAAAGCAAACTTAGTATAAGAAAAATCTCGAAAAAAGAGGTATGACAATAAAAAATCTGATTACAAGCCCAAACCCTCTAACCCCACCTTCAAGAAGAAGGCAAATTGTTTTGTTTGTGGAAAGCCAGGTCATCATGCTACTCAATGTAGGAAGAGAGCAAGAAATGATAATCCTCCTAAGCCAAATGTAAATTTGGTCCAAGGAGACGACATAATAGCTGCGGTCATTTCTCAAGCCCTCTTTGTAGCCAATGTGAAAGAATGGGTGGTAGACTCTGGAGCTACCAGGCATATTTGTACAAACAAAGATGCCTTTACCTCCTACACTCCAGTAGGAGATGGAGAAGAATAAATATATCTTGGTGATTCTAGGACTGCCAATGTTCTAGGAAAAGGAAAAGTTCTTCTCAAGCTCACATCTAGCAAGACTTTGGCTCTCAATGATGTCCTACATGTGCCTAGCATTAGAATAAATTTAATTTCTGTGGCTCTGTTAGGGAAAGCTGGGGTTAAGGTATCATTTGAATTTGATAAGATTGTAATGACAAGAAATAATGTGTTTGTGGGCAAAGGCTATTGTAATTAGGGACTTTTTGTACTCAATGTTGCTGAATGTGTCAATGGAAATGCATTTACTTCTGCTTACTTGGTTGATTCTATTGATATGTGGCATGCTAGATTAGGACATGTTAGTATTTCTTATATTATCAAAATGCAAAAACTTGGTATAATTTCTGGGATTAGTAATATGAATTTGAATAAATGTGAAACATGTGCTGAATCTATATTAACTAAGAAGCGTAGTCATAACATTCAAAGGGAAACTGAATTACTTAGTTTGATTCACACTAATTTAGGAGATTTAAAACATACTATAACTAGAGGTGGTAAAAAATATTATATAACTTTCATCGATGATTTTTTTAGGTACACTAAGGTGTATTTACTTAGAAATAAAGATGAGGCATTTGAAATGTTTCTTTTATATAAAGCTGAAGTAGAAAATCAATTGAATAAAAAGATAAAAGGATTAGGTCAGATAGAGGAGGTGAGTATATTTTATTTAATGAATTTTGTGAAAGAGAAGGAATAATACATGAAGTTACTCCTCCTTATTCACCTGAATCCAATGGGGTAGTAGAAAGGAAAAAATAGAACCTTAAAAGAAATGATGAATGCTATGCTAGTTAGCTCCTCTGCACCTGATAATCTTTGGGGTGAAGCATTGTTGTCTGCCTGTCATATACAAAATAGGATTCCTTATAAGAAAAATGATAAGACACCATATGAATTATGGAAGGGTTATGCACCTAATTTAAAATATTTAAAAGTGTGGGGGTGTCTAGCTAAAGTCATGCTACATGAACCTAAGAAAAGGAAAATAGGTTCAAAGACTTCTGATTACATATTTATTGGGTATGCTAAGAATAGTGCTGCTTATAGATTTCTTGTTTTGAAAAGTGATGTGCTTGATTGCAATACTATAATTGAAACAAAAAATGCTAAATTTTTTGAACACGTTTTTCCTTTAAAAGTTAAAAATATTCATCAAACACCTACACAAAATAATGAGAAATTTGTCTGAAAATTTATGTAAAGGTTTAAGAAGAAGTAAAAGACAAAGGAAGGAGACTTCCTTTGGAGATGATTTTTATACTTATCTTGTAGAAGATGAACCTTCAACTTACTCTAAAGCTGTAGCATCTTCTGATGCACAATTTTGGAAAGAGGCAATTAAAGTTGAAATTGATTCCATTAATAAGAATAAAACATGGATTTTGGTAGATCTACCTCCAGGAGCAAAACCCATAGGCTGTAAATGGATTTTTAAAAAAAAATACAATCCTGATGGGTCAATTGATAAATACAAAGCAAGACTGGTAGCAAAAAGTTTTACTCAAAAATAAAATATTGATTATTTTGACACTTTTGCTCCTGTTTCTAGAATTTCTTCTATTAGAGTTTTAATTGCTTTAGCTTCAGTTTACAAACTCTTTATTCACCAAATGGATGTTAAAACAGCATTTTTAAATGGTGATTTAGAAGAAGAAATTTACATGGTACAACCTGAAGGTTGTGTGGTTTCTGGACAAGAAAACAAAGTTTGTAAACTTCTTAAATCTTTGTATGGCTTGAAACAAGCACCGAAACAATGGCATGAAAAACTTAATCAAGTTTTGATAGATTATGGTTTTACTTCTATTGAAATAGATAGATGTGTGTATACAAAATCAATTAATGGTGAGTGTGTAATTATTTGTTTGTATGTAGATGACATGCTCATTTTTGGTACTAGTATGAATGTTGTGCATGAAACAAAATCTTTTCTTACCTCTATTTTTGATATAAAAGACATGGGTGAAGCTAGTGTGATTTTGGGTGTTAAAATCATAAGGAATGGTGATAGTATATTGCTATCACAGGAACATTATGTTGAAAAGATTCTTAAAAGATTTGGTCATTTTGATGACAAACCAGTGAATACTCCTTATGATCCTAATACTCAATTAAAGAAAAATAGAGGTGATCCTATTGCTCAATCTGAGTATGCACAGATTATTGGAAGTCTGTTGCATTTGATGAATTTCACTCGACCTGACATAGCATATGCTGTGTGTAGATTGAGCAGATATACACATAATCCCAATCATGACCATTGGGTTACATTGCTTAGATTAATGAGATATTTGAGAGGTACCATTAATTATGGTATCATATATAGTGGATTTCCAGCTATATTAGAAGGATATAGCGATGCAAACTGGATTTCAGATTCAGATGAGACAAAATCCACTAGTGGCTATGTGTTTACCCTTGGTGGTGGTACAGTAGCTTGGAAATCAACCAAACAAACTATAATTGCTAGATCTACTATAGAATCAGAGTTCATTGCTCTGGAATTGGCTGGTAATGAGGCTGACTGGTTGAAAAATTTCTTAGCAAGTATTCCATTGGGTATGAAACCAACACCATCTGTGTCTATACATTGTGATTGCCAAGCGGCAATAGCTATTGCAAAGAACAAGGCTTTCAATGGTAAGAGTAGACACATACGTTTAAGACACAATGTGATTAAGTAGCTGCTAAAAGATGGAATTATATCGATCAATTATGTGAAGTTAGAAGTGAATTTGGCAGACCCTCTGACCAAACCTTTGGGAAGGAAGTTTATCCTTCAAACATCAAGGGGAATGGGACTGAAGCCAACTTGAAATTAACAGTGATAGTAACTCAACCTTTATGATTGGAGATCCCATAAAGAAGGTTCATATGGGTAATAACAAGTCACTAGTTAATTCTGCTAGCACTATTAATATTTAGTCCCTTTTTATGGTGTGAGAAAGTGCTAGAATGCATTGAAAGAGAGGTTGGGCTAAATGCTCTTAATGATTGCCATATCCCTTATGGGTGGTGTATTTATTGCAGATACACTTGATGGAATCACCTATATGAGTATGGAGTGGGGCCACTCCTATGAGATTGTGGCAAAATCTTTAGAGCACTCATGAATTACCAAGCATGTGCATGGCCTATTAGCACACAACAGCGTTAACAACAAGAATTGTGAGGATGTAATGTGATTGGTAAGACCTATAACTTACAACAAAGAGTTCTTGGTTCATAGAAGTTATAAACTTCAGTAGGGGTGAGCATTGGGTGGGGCGGTTTGGGTTGGGGCAAAATTCTCTCAATCCAGTTGAACCCAATCTCTTATTAAGTTAGTCCAACTCCAGCCAAAAAATTCTTCAAACCAGCATTCTTGGGTTAGAATGGTGCAGTTTCACTTGGGTGGGTTAGTTTGGGTTAGGATGGGGACGAACGAACGTGAGGCGAGCGGTGGAATGAGGATGAGGTTCGATCGACTAATAAGGACTCAAAGTGTCGAAGTGTGATGATTAGACAAGAGATGAGCCAAAATGAGAAGAGACAAGTCAAGACAAGATGGGAGGAGGTAAGGGATTAGTGTTGAGTGTTGGAAATGATGAGACAACGAACGAAACTTGTAGCTCATGAGAGAAGGAGTTGAGGGACCGAGGGTTCGAGACGAGGGAGGGAGGAGTGGTGTTGGTTTGCTGAGTTGAGCTGCCTCTTGCCTATTTGGGTTTGGATGGGGACGAATGAACGTGAGGCGAGCGATGGAATGAGGATAAGGTTCGATCGACTATTGAGGGCCCAAAGTGTCAAAGTGTGATGATTAGATAAGAGATGGGCCAAAATAAGAAGAGGCGAGTCAAGATAAAGTGGGAGAAGGTAAGGGATTAGCGTTGACTGTTGAAAACAATGAGACGATGAATGAGACTTGTAACTCGTGAGAGAGGGAGTCGAGAGACCGAGGGGGGAGGAGTGGTGTTGGTTTGCTGAAGTTGAGCTGCCTCTTGCCTGCTTGTGCTTGCAGAAGTTTTAGGACAAGTTAGAAAATGACATCATTTTACAAAATGATGCTATTTTGTAATATCAGAATTCAGAAAATATATATATAGCATAAGAATTGAAAAAATATATATATATGTAAATTTTGTTGGGTACCCGTGGCAACCCAATGGGGAGGAGACAAAAATCCAGCCCTACCCAATTTACCCCATCTTAAGCCAAAATATTACATAATATTTATTTTACCCAATTTTAACCCAGTCTATTTTTTTTTTTTTTACGGTTTGGGGCGGGTTGGAACGGTTTGACCCGGTCCAATGCCCACGCCTAAACTTCACCAAAGCTCTGTAAGTTAAGTTTTATCAATCTAGGTCTGATTCATAGTTCAAAAGACACCAGATTCGAAACATGTACACTCATGTATGTAACCCAGAATATCTTTCTTTTTGAAATATGTGGGGGATTGTTGAGAGTGTGTGAGTGTATTTCAAAAAGAGAGAAGACCCACATTTAATGGTGTTTTAATTAGTAATTATCATATTTAATGGTGATTTGATTAGAAACTTATTACTAAATAATTATGATATATTCTAGTCAACCTAGCTATTAAGTAGTGTTTAATTTTTAATTAATAACGTTTGATTCTTGTTTATTGCTAATTAAATTATTTAAATATTATATTAATTTTGCCATTACTATTAATTAATATTATTTTTAATGTATCCAACAGTCACTTTTGCCAAGGAGCATATATATATATATATATATATATATATATATATCCTAAGTTTTGGTAGTTTCTGAGACCACTACTTTCTCTTTATCTGAGTTACAAATTCATCTTATACTTCTACTGTTCTGGTTACCTAATTAATAGATCAAAAGAGTCTGTTTAATTCTGAGGGATATTCGCATACTGGCGTGGCAAAATAATCCTTAAGGACAGCGTCATTGTACGTGACTCAGACTCCAAAGTGCTCATAATTTATACTATTACACCAACAAGTCCAACTTATTTAGTCAGCATACGTTTGCTGCACACTAATAATACATCAATAATACTTCTGCAGCAAAAAGAAAAAGAAAAGACAACAACTTTAGGGAAATTATTCCTAGAACTAGAACTAGGATATAAAGCTCCAAACTAGACTAGATAACTTCTTTTCCTTAATGTCTCTCTTGGAACAAGGATGAAATAAGCAGCGCCAAGAGATCATAAGGTTCAACATATAAATAATAAAGCGCATAATCTCTACCATCTATGCTGGTTACACAAGGGCATGCTTGCTTCTGACGTAGTCTAGAGAGGGATAGAAGATCTCTATATACCACCATATATATGGAATGAAGGAAGAAGCATTTCAGCCTTGCTGCTATTGCCAATCATAAGAAATTGATGGTAATGTCTACCGAACACTTCCATGATCAACTTCAATTTGCAGTAAATAGTTCCACTAACAATAATAACTAACATAGTAAAGGTAATAGTGTATTAGCAGTAAAGCTGTGCTTCGCAGGACGGATAGAAGGAGAAATAGAGAAGGAAGACCGAAAAATGACAATGGATCAGGTTATGCACCTGGTCAGATACAGGGTTAGATTAGAATGATGTGCTTCCACCTCTTTTCCGCCTAGTCTTACTCTTACTAAGCAACTCTTAAACGCTAGTTGTTCTTGAAAAGTTCCAAACAGTGTTCTTTATCCAAGTTTCTACTCCAAAACTTGTTATAATATTCTGCATATGTAAAGCCCCTGTATATGGCTCCGAGTCCATTTTCTTGGAGTGGCTTTGCAGGGCTGATCAATGCTTCATTGTCGGGACAGAGAAATGAAGCCACAGAAAGCCTTGGCTTATCAGCATTGACAACAGCCCGGTGCCAGACACTCTTGTACATCCCATTACTCAGAGCCTGTAATTATTTTAGTGTCGTCAATGGTTATCAGAATGTATCCAATGACAAGGGGAAAATCAACCAAAAACTTTCGCCACTGTTTAATTACCATATTTGGAGGGCTGATGACTACCAATTCAATAGGATAACTATGCCAAAAGCTTATATTTTCATATTATATTAAGATGTTTACTGCTTCTATTCATATATCTTTATTTCAACACAATTCTCATTTCATAAAATCTAAATCTTTAAATTAATTGAACTTTAAAACCTAGCTAATTTAATAATTCTCACACTAAAATGTAAACATTTTGTTCTCAAACGTAATGTGGGAACAGCTTTTCTCAAAAATATTGATGAACTGTCAAGGATTAACAATGCCAAAAGTATGAGTAGGCTATGAAATGGTTCTCTGACATATCCTCTCATACAAAGACCCTGCAAAGCTTCAAGTATGGATAAATCACAATCTAACTCAAATCTTGTGCGGCCATTTTTGGTGTAATTAGAATTTAGTCTATGATATCACAACCATAAATGATAATTTATGATAATAAATGGTCAGCCAAGCCTGGTACTGTTAAAATAGTGATACCTGGAGTTGATCGCCTATGTTAATGACAAAGGCATTAGGGCAGGGATTAACGGCTACCCACTTTCCATCCTTGAGAACTTGGAGGCCAGCAACTCGTGGATCTTGGAGTAGAATAGTAAGTGCATTTGGGTCTGTATGTCCTGGCAATCCGTAAGTAAGTTCTGGTTCTGGGCATGGCGGATAGTAGTTTACTGCCATGTGCTGCCCTTGTTCCCCCAACACATTCTTCAAGTAATTTTTTTCTAGGCCCAAGCTCTCGGAAATATATTCTTCTATTCTTAACCCCAATTCTCTAACTTCCTTGCAGTAATATGACACAATTTCCCTGTTGATGCATAATTACATAGAATTATAATTATATTATTTTATAAATTAAATTTTATTAAATATTTATTTAAAAAATTTAAATTAAATTTTATCACTGAACTGTAACTCTCGACTGATCTAATAATAAAATTAAATTTAAATTAACTCTTTTGGTTGCTTGATATTTAGAGACCATCACACCCCTCAACTTTTGTTTAGTGCTTAAAAATCATTAGAAATGTCTGAATGGCACTTACATTATAGTATTTCAGGCATGTCTCATTTAGTTTAACTTACGTTGTTTCTACTTTGCAGAATATGATGTTTTCTATCTTAACAATCTTCAATATAAACAGTTTTTTTAAGTTAAAATTTATTTGTTAAGTTTTACATATTAAAAAATAATTAACTTTTTAAAAATCTATTATTTTTCTCTTATTATATAAAGATGTTAAAACAAACTAATTTATCCCAATCTATCTCAACCTACGATTTAAATGGATTAAAGAAAATTGACTTCTAATTTTAATAAATAAAAAAAAATGTTAACTTCATCTTCCTTTTCTTAAGCAAGCCTTGCCTCTAAAATGTAATGGAACAAAACAAACCTAACCCAAGTTGATAATTTTACCCTTACACATAGGCAACGATCATATCAAACTTATATTTCAGCTCCTCAACTACTCTAGAGAAAAAGTCTTAGTTATTCAATTTTTTTTAAAGACTTTTTTTGTGATAATGTAGATTATTAAATAGTTCAACTTCTAGAAGAGCCTAACTACGTCGGCAATACTGATGCCAGAAACAGTGTTAAAGCGACATCGTCGGCAGGTGGGAACAGATCTCCAGCTCACGGCCTTCTAATCAAACTTGTCGGATGCGCACGATTTACGTCAACACGGGGTTAGGTAGTGATGTCAGCACCCATTTAGATTTTTTTAAAATTTTAATAATTTTTTAATTTATTATATAAATCCTCGTTCATATTTCCTTTGTAATCTTTTTAAAAAATTCATATCCCAAATTACCATTATGCCTGGCCATGATCTTACCCTCCGACAAAAATCGGATGTAGCGCCATCGACACCGTCCAACTCGGGAAAAAAATTCTTGCCGAGAAAATCTTCATTGCTACTTTGGGTCCCACTCGCCGCGGTTACCGGCGACTTCGCCCACCCCCCACGTAATGTCTTATTCGGTTTGCCATAGCGACGGTCAACCCAATCAAATGAATGAAAGCGCTACCATTTTTTCGGCCTTTCATTTTCGTCACCCTCCTACACGTCTCTTTGTCCCTATAAAATACTAAAAATTACCTTTTTGTTTTTAAGACCGAAATTAACATTAATTATAAAAAAAATTACATGTGAGTTTGTTCATTTATTACACATGAGGGATAAAAAGATATAGCAAGATTATCGTTACAAAATTAAAAATACAATATTCTGAATAAATAATATCATCTATCAATAGAGATTATTAATAAAAAAAATTTAATTTAAATTTTATAAACAAAATAATTTTAATTTTATTTTTTTATCTTTAATTTAAATTTTATCATCTAAATCAATTGAGTTGCCTTGAGACTTAGTGTGTTATACACAAGGGATGAGAAAGTTAACATATTATAAATGTAAAAGTTATGAAAAATGTGTCTAAATGCAAATTAATTTAAATCATAGTGTTCACTAAAGTAATCATCACTATAACTTATATAATATTATAATATCAAATTTTCTTAATGTCTTTGGTCTTTTCAAAATATAGAGTATTTTCTTAAAAAGGATCATCAATAATAATAGACAATTATTGAAACTTCAAGATTTTGGTTCTTTTTATTTTTAAATAAAGGTAAATTGATATATAGATTAATTATGTTTAAATATAACTGTAACTTAATTTATAGCAAATAAATTAACTATAATTTTAAAATCCAATTCATTTGCATTCATATAAATATTATTGTTTTGGAGTTTCTTGTTTAAGAATATGGTACTAATAAAGTGTTAAATTCTAAGTTGTAATTCAGTTGAACTCTACTACTCACTAGCTTGGTGATTTAGGTTAACCAGGCGACATCCTGGAGGAGCACATGCAGCTACAATGAGGAAACAAGAATTTGGTTGTACTCTTAGCTACCTAGCCCTGTCTGCCTAAGAATGTCGTGTGAAAATAGTGCAAAATTTTGTTTGAATATGACTAGTAACATATTATGCATTTCATATACCTAAAATTAATCCTTCCCATATAAAATAAGAGGGAATTATTGTTATTTTGACTATTTTTTAGATTTTTTTATTAAAAAGGAAAATAATTATATTTTATAATAATATTATTGAAAATTTTTTATTTTTATTTTGTACAAGTTAAGATATAATAAATGAGAAATAAAAATAAAATTAAATAAAAAAATAGATTCATAATTTAAATTTAAGTATTAAGATAACAAATTTAAAGATAATAAAATTTTAAATTTTGATACATAAGTGTGTCAGAAAATAAAATAAAATATGAAACAGTCAATCACACATCTTATTTATTCAATTTATTTTTTATGTTCAGAAAGATTCTAGATGTCCATACTTTTTCTAAGAGCATGACGAACGCTATAAAGATATAAAAACATGTGTTTATTATTTAAAAGAGAAATGATTTGTGTGTATATATTATCATTATATGATATGTATACGTAAATATAAAAAATTAATTTTTTAAAAAATATTGAAAAGAAAAAAATTTAAAAAAAACAGATGAAAATATACCTAAAGTATACAAAATTATTGTACACAAATTTCAATACTCATAAACTTTACGAAAAATGTATTCTTGAAAGGAGAATACTATAGCTATGTATTTGTAGTCATGCTATTAGTTATACTTTTAACGTGGTTGGAAGTAAATGTATTAAAAAAATTTAAAAATAAAAAATAAAATAAAATATATGAAAAATACAAATATAAAAATAAAAGTGTTATTCTTAAAGACATAGTCAAGGGAGAGGCAGTACCACTAGTCCAAGTACAGATAATGTATGGCTGAGAGAGAGAGAGAGACGGAGAAAGGATGAGAGGACTTACTTGAACAGGGCAGGATTGGAAGGCCACTCAGGCACATACTTGTCCAAAGGATAGCAATGGAGCCGAAGGTAGTCTCTCCAATTATGAACCTTTTCCTTGTTCACATTAAAACTCGTGGACAGTCTCACTGTCTTTGATGGATCATCTGAGTACAACTTCAACTTCTCCTCCATTGGCAACCCAAAGAACTCACGTGCCACCCCTGCCATTTTCTCCACTATATCTAGAGGCACCCCGTGATTAACCACCTGCCCAAGTGTTCATATACTATTATTCGCAAACTATTTTGCAAAACAAAACTAAATCGTACTTGATTATTTCTCAACAATTTTAATTATTATCGACTCTCACGTAATTTATATTTTATATTCATATAAAAGTTAAACAAAGTGCCACCCATTACTTTTTTATAGAAAATTTTATATAATTCTAAATCTGAAATCAATAACCCCAAAAATATAATTAAAAAAATATAATACCGCCAATATTTAATTTCATCTGCAAGAAATAAAGTATAATATGCAAAACCTAAGAACCTAAGAATAGGCTTACAAAATGAAATATATATATAT
The DNA here is from genome assembly GCA_037013595.1 of Dicorynia guianensis. Taxonomy (NCBI): domain Eukaryota; kingdom Viridiplantae; phylum Streptophyta; class Magnoliopsida; order Fabales; family Fabaceae; genus Dicorynia; species Dicorynia guianensis. The sequence continues at coordinate 11,136,843 of JASUAB010000002.1, read as the reverse complement.
ATATATATATATATATATATATATATATATATGAACATATGGGACAGGACCTGGAAAAAGCCATAGGACGTGCAGGCTTCGCGAATCTGGTGGACAATCTGTGTTCTGTTCTGAGAACCCAGGTCGATGACCGGAACGCCTTCACAATCCGAAACTTCGGAGAGACGAGGTCGCTGGGATTCTGGCCGGATATAACTCTCCGGCAAGCTTGAGTAGAGGATGCCGGAGGAAAGCACCTTTGTGTCCATTAATTAATAAGTGTTTTTTAATTTGTCCGGAAAAACAGACAAAATAAATGATGAGAAAAGGCTCTTAGAAGGTCTGAAACTGAAAGCCTCTACTGCGCTGCTTCGAGGAAGATGAGTACTCCATAGTGACCTAGCATGTATTTATAATATAAACAATAACGTGGGTGGGTCAACTTGCTTTCGTTGACCCGTACATTATGACAGCTGTTGCCTATTCATTGGGCCATGGTGAAGCTACTTTTTTTATTTTGTTTTTTAAAAGGTGGTGAAGCTATTTCTATAATTAATGTTGTCTATTAAGCTATTTAATTCGGAATAATGTATAATAGATTTGAATTATTTTATTTTTATTTTCTTGATAAATTTTTTCTAATTTAATGAATAAGTTTTTTTTAATATTTTTTAATTTTCTATCATTCTTTTCTACTTTTCTTACCTTTACATGAGGAGATTCGGTTTGATTCAAAAATATCCTTTACTTAATAAAAGAAAACTCAACTCTCCTATTTAAAAAGAAAAATTATTCGGTGATAGAAGTTGTTTTTGTTAACCAGCAAATTGTATTAAACTTAGGCATTGGTTGATATGCTGTTCTAGGACGGAACGGAAAGGAAACCATATGTGGATTGGAAACTTCTTTCCTTTCCTTTCTCTTTGATTTATGTTTTTTTTTTTCATATCAAAAAACACATTAGTGAAAATGTAAAACCCTCTATAAGACTAGCACTGGTTAAATACAGTAATGTGTTCCTTATTTAGTCACAACATTCCTCTGTATTTAACCCTTGAAAAAGAGAGGCGATGGGACACTTTGCCTAAAAGTAGTTGAGGAATTTTTCCAATTTGAGGGAGGTGGCCCGACTAGTTGGGGCAGATATAAATGCAAAATTGCTTTTCTTAATAATGTCTTTGATATGAGTAATGGTAATTGTATAAAGTAAATTATTTTTTACATATAAATAGAAAAAATTTGTGAAAAAAATTATTTAAATTTAAGAAAGAGATATAGAGTTAAAATATAAGAATATATATAAAAGATATATAATTATTTTGTAGAATTATCATTACTTTTTTTATATTAAAGGCTGCAAAAACTAGAAACACTTATAAATTGAGTGTTGCTGCATGCCGAAGGCAAGAGAAAATAAGTAAGAAATAAATATAAAATTAAAAAAAAAGTTATAAAAAAAAATATGTTCATACATTAAATTATAAAAAAATAAAAAATTATCAAAGTCAAAAAATTCAAATGTTAATATTTACTTGCTCTTTCTTTTCTTTTTCTTCTAAACTTTTTTTTTCTCTTATTTTTATTTGAAAGCATGTATAGATTTTGTCTAAAGTTACAGTGCTCTCAATCTTTCCTTATCAATGACAGTAATTAAATTCTAAAAATTGAAATTCATTAAATTTATTACATCTTATAAATTAAAATATAATAAATTTAGAGCATAATAAATTTAATAACTATCATATAGTTTATAAAAATTTAGTAATTCCATATTTGACAGAACTACAGTTTTCCAATCAATTATTCATTACAAAGCCATCTCAGCTTGTGTTTTTGTTTAATGTCTTCCACAAAGCTTAATTATATTTGTCCCTTTTGGCTCCAAAAGTGGAAAAAGGCATATGGATTGAGGGATTTGTTATGCATATATTTTTTTTGTATTTTTTTATATTTTTATTTTCTTTTTTTAATTTTTTTCTGTACATATATATTATGCATAAAACTGATATTTTTTCGCATAGAGACATATTGTATATTGTCTTTTAACCACTTAACATTTATGTAAAGCTTTAAATCTAAATTTATAAGAAAAAAATTTCAACGCAATTTAGTTTCAAAATATTATTGTCTATAGTACATTGGTGAGTGCTTACTGAAATGAGACCACGCAAGCTCAAAAGATTCCTCAGTACTTACACCTTACATTAATAACTGTGTACATCGCACATTTCCACGTGAAAGAATCTTTCCAAAGAGTCCTTTGTTTCGTTTAACTACGGTGTAAACATGAGCCTAAACTAGAATAGGTTGACCATAAGTCTGCCTTTAGGGCGGTGAAGAATAAAACGGGTAACATATGGGCTGCCACATGCTGCCTGCCTCTGCTTGAAACTTGAAGCATGCCTAGCGTATCTTAAGGTTTATGCATGTGACAATCGTAGGAAGCAAGTGTCTGCTATTATGTGTATTAGTGAGATTATTTTTTTAGTAACAAGAAGATTGATAAATTACTTAACATATATGTAAGAATTTTGGAGAAAAAGTTTTAGATAATAACAAATGTTGTTACACTAATAAAAATGTTAATTGTATTAATTAGTGGGATTTAGATCCTAACTTTTCTTACAAAAATTACATTACAGTGATAAAGATACAAACTTCTTGTAGCTTTTGTAGGTCTTTGGCAAGTTAAATGAATCCCATTTGCAGACACAAAATGTGTCTATTTTTGAACAATTTTATGAAGTTTTTAAAATATTGTGGGATCCATATCTTGGTGGCTTTTATTTTTTATTTGTTATGATCCCATCAAATATGTCAAATTTTCTTTTAATATTGTATAAAAGAAGGAATCCATAATACAACGTGAATATTTTAATTTGATATAAAATTGCGGTAAATGGTTTTTTCATTGTTTTTTAAATTAGTCTTTTCCTCCTTTTTTTTTATAATGTGAAAGTTTGAATTTAAGAGTTTTTATAAATTATTCAACTCACTCTACATTAAAAACTATATTGACGATGACTTTTTCCATATCTCTTTAACTTGTAAATTTTTTAAAAATAAATTAACTTTTTATTAGTGGTGATTACTTTTTATTGCTTCATTATTTTAACATTTTCTAAAAAGTTACAAAATTAATGTCATATAAAAATCAGTATAAGAAATTTTGGCATTATCAAAAAATAAATATTTTAATAAAAATAAATTCTTTCAGTAAATTTTTTGTTAAAAATTTTTATTAACAAATATGTAATTTTTACATATAAAATTTATTTCTCTATAATAATAAAATTTTTTTATAATAAATTTGTTGAATGAATAGAGACTTGTGAAGCCTTCACCAATGGTAGAGACATAAAACGAATGCTTGGATAACTGAAATGGTAGCCGCACACTTTTAGAGCGATGTGGATGATTACATTTCTAAAAATTTAAATATTAAAATATAAAATATATTATTTTATTTTTATTTATTTTATTTTAAATAATAAGCATAGCTAGTAACGTGGATATAAGAGCGTGAAATATATGATATAAAAGCGTAACACAAGTCTGAATTTGATTGGCCAAGGAATACCATTGCCTTATTTCATCTCCCGCCATCATAGGGAATGTTGACAAGCATACACGGACAGAATTCATGTGGATGACATCTAAATAAACATGAACCCATTTCCCATCTAATGAAATTAATTGTCATGTCAAAGTCTCTTCTAATTATATTATTCTCCAATATAAGAAAATGCTTATATATATAATATATATATTTGCCTATTTAAATTAATTGTAAATAAAATTGATTTTGAATAGAATTACTAAAAATTATCAGGTATGTTTAGATTTTGGGTGGGAATCAATTGCTACAGTATGTATATAAAATATACAGATTCGCTTGATAAAAGATATGATAACTAGGAATATTTTTGAAAGAAATAGTATAACCCATATCTACCTTTTACAGTGGGGATTGATTTGAGGGGCTAGCAGACAATAGATATATATGTACTGTGGGCAAGCATGTTCGAGAGGCAATACACATGCCCATCATTAATGCCATGAATATGTGGTCCAAGCATGCATGGTAGCCAACATTGAGCAAGAAATCAAGCCAGATTCTTTGGGTTGTTCTTGAGGAGAGGATATGTTGGATGCATTTTTCAAGGAGTGCAATTTGAGTAGGACATGTAAAGCAATAAACTTGGCATTGGATATTCGCCTGATTAATGATCGGGATTGGCCTTTCAAAATTTCAAAAAGCCATTTGTATTAATTCTGTACTCATGTCCTGTCTTTTCTTCTCGCATTAACTTACCGACATCTCTATAACTATAAACCCAATCTTTGAGAACGATGTTACATAGCAGACCAATTGTATTTATATTGTATTAAGAATATACATAGATTGAATTTGAATTGGGTTAATAAAATAAATCGGTTGAATTAGAAAAAATTAAATTTAGAATTTTTCACTTAAATCCAATCAAAAATATATGCAAGGTAGTTTTAGATCAAATTTAATTAGGTTAACAAATTTTATATATATTTTAATCGATTAATATAAATTCAGGTTGAATTTGAAAAAAAAAAACATTAACCAATTATTATTCAAAATATAAGTGTGCAAATAACGAATTAAATTTAAATCACTCTAAATCGAATAAGGTTAAATTGGATGATTTGCACAGCTCGACCAGCGATCAATTTCAAGCCATGTCACTCAATCATTATTGTTATCAAGATTTCTACTTGAGAGGTCCTCATGAAATGTCTCTCTTCTAGTAGCTAGGGACCAAATTCATCCACGAAGTGAAGTGTAAGACAGCTTGATCACTTACTTAACGTATGGTTTGGTGCAAAGACTCAGATAGAATTGTACATCTAGCAGTTAAATCTGCTGGTTTCCCGGGGAAAACATCAGTAGAATCCGGCCATTCCATGTGGCCCTTTTGTCAATCGAGATGCTTGGTTCCTATTTATTAGACGGCAGACGAAAGGTTCATGCATTGAATTTCATTTATCCATCATCCATGTGCCCATTATATTTAGTGGGGTCTTTTTCAAGACGTGTTCTTCTTGTCATCATTCTATCTCCAAGACTTGGTCTCGACTCTCTCGACCAATGAGTCTTCACTAATCAGGGATTTGAACAGGACCTGCATCTTAGCGTGTGTTTGATTGATCAGTACCAGTACAGCACTAACACCATCTCAATTTCATTAACTAGAGTGCAATGGTGGGTTGGGTCAAGTCGGTTTTGGATTAGAAGAGTCAGTCATATTTTTTGTGTAATCAGTTTAAGCTTGAGATGGGTTTGATGAAAAAATATAACTTGTTAACGACCAGCTCAATATATGTGCTATAAATTACAGGTCCGGTCAAGATATGCATAGGTCGTCAAGTTTAAATCGAATGCGCATATTTTGCGCACCTCTACCTACTAGCTGTAGAAGCATAAAAGGTAAGATCAAATTGCAATTTGTTGATTAGATTTTTTGATGAGTATTATCCAAATGTCCAGATGATAAGAGTGTAATGTAAATGAAAACTGATGAAATTGACTATTCTGCCGGCTAGGATTTTTGCACAAGTTGCAAGTGTGAATGCGGCTTGGCAAGTGTGGATGCCGCTTGGGTCATGGTGATCTTCTTATCCGTTCCCTGTTTGTGTGGAGGCCTTTCATCAATCAATGTTCAATTAAAGGGTTTGGCGGAAAGGCAGTGGCAAAATACCAGATCTTCCTATCTTTATTCAATTCCTCCATAAATTCATCAACTCATGGTTTTTTTTTTTTTTTTTTTCAGTATACAACTCATGTTTAAAACATGCCTTCCCAATCCAAATTGTGGCTTCCCCCAATCATTTTCTGACTCATTAACAACACTATATACTTTTTATAGTGATAGATTTGGTTCTTTTAAAATAATGTTGTTGCTCCCACCTAATTTAAATTACATAAATCTCATAAAAATTATTTCCTCATTTCAGCTGACTTTCATGTATATGAGAAAGATTAGCAAAATATATTTAGATGTTCTAACTTTTTATTTCAACTTTAATACTTTTTTATTTTTTTATAATTTAATACATGATTTTTTCTTATTATTTTAAAATGTTATATCTATTTTTTTAAATTATTCTACTTTAACTATAAAAAAAAGGGTGTGAGAGAAACACATTATGCCTTTGATACTTTATTACCATTTTGTAGTTTAAATTTTATGAGTGGTTTTTTTCTTGTCAAATACATAAAATACTTTAAAAATACTATATATAAGTGAATCATAATAATTATATTATTTTTCTTTAATTAAAGAATTTTTAAACCTACGGGCAGAGCTTGGGACACCTATTTAAAATGAATAATGATATTTATATAAATAATTTTATATATAATTTATATTTTTTATACTTATATTTTTTTGAAAAACTTATTATTTACAAGTGACGCATAAATAATTTTTCTTTTGAAAAGCTTAATAAATAAGATTTTGACCATAGTTGATAAATTTAAACTTATTAAAATAACTAAAATTGTGTATAGAAAAATTTATTTAAAAAATATTTATCTATTTATCTATTTTTAATATTTTAAAAAATTAGTTTTTATTTATAAATAGAGGATACTTTGAAGAGAGTAAAAGAAACTAAAATTGTACATAAACTTAAGCGCAAAATGCATTAAATTTTAGTGTGTTAAAAATTTTTTTAGTATTAATTGAAATAAATCATATCTTATATAAATTATTTTTACATATTATATATTAAAAATAATTTAAAAATAATTTAATATATTTGAAGGTAATTAAAATTAATTTGAGAATAATTTAAAGATAATTTAAATATAATTTAAGATATAAAAAAATAATTTTATATTTTTAAAAAATAAATAATAATTTATTTCAATTAATAAGAAATAAATATAGTATAAAAAAATTATTATATTTTATTCTAAATTTATAATACATAATCATTCAATGCCTTGGAGAATTGAATTCCGAAAAAGTACAACTAAGATTCAAGAGTAAATTATTGAGTGGGCCAAAGCAAAGATAAATAGGGTTGTACTGGTACAGCTGTCATTTTAGGCAAGTTGTGAACCCGATGAGTGTGACGTCATAGGTAGAACGTCACGGAATGACAGTGCCCTGTCGTTTCAATGTCCACTTGTCTGTAAGATGCGGCCCTGGTTGCCTCGATCCGCCCTACGCCACAGTTGTCGGCTTTAATATAGTAACGGCTGCCTTCGTATTTTGGAGGTCCGTCTTCCATTCTGCCAGCAAGGCATCTTTTGAGCTTGCTGTAGGTCCTACGCCCCAAGGCTGTGTTCATTGGAGCTAGGTTACATTTGGTAATATTATATTTATATTTTTATATTTATAATTATTACTTTTAATATTTTATTTTTATTTTTAACAATTTTAACTTTATCCACATTAATAAATATAGGTAAAAGTACAGACAACATTACTTGGTTACATTTGTATTATGCTCACTCTGTTACTTTTATTTAATTAATTTTAAATTATTAAATTTATTTATAATATATGCATAATTAAATATAGATATTATATAAAAATTTAATTATAAAAATAATTTTTTTTGTCACTTATGATTTATAAGAAAGAAGTTTTGTTATTTTTATTTCTCTTTCGCTCGAGGTTGTGAGTGGTTGTTATTGAGAGATTCCTTAGGTGTAGTGTTGATGTTGTAAACGAAAATATTTTTAAAAAAATAAAATTGTAAGAGATTATGTAAAGAAAATACTGAATTGAATTGTATATTTAAGAGTGTTCTTACCTTGTTGGTTTGTTTGTTTCTTCCTTACAATCCAAAAAAAAAATTGTTATTTTTACACACTAATTTTATTAAATATTTATTTAAAATTTTAAATTATTAAATTATATCACTTCATAAACTAAATTATGAAATTCAAATTTTAAGAACCCACATACATCTTTATAAATATTTACTAACTCTCATAAAGTAAAAAGTATTTTTTTTTACGTAAATTATTCTAATTTTTTTATATATTTTGTACTTTTTACACTTTTTTATTTTTAAAAATTTACACTAACCTTTCTTATATTTTATAAATATGTTATATATAAATTTAAATTGTCAAATTACTATTAGTTGAGTACTAATTTTAACATGACTTATTAAAAACATTCTTAGTAATTGAATCGTAAAATTTTTTCCACATGAAAATCCCCCTTTGTAAGAATGATACCTTGTGGACATTTTTATAATTAATAAATTTTTTTATAAAACATAAATTAATACTAAAATTATGTTTTCTCTTTCAACATGTTGCATAAAATATAAAAAAATAATACTATAAACACATGTTTAGTATTTTTTTTATATTTTGTAAAAAAATTTATAAGTTATAAAGACCCATATGAGTCTATTTTTACAAAAGAGGCTAAACATAAAATTTTTAAAAAATAAAATTTTACTCCCCAATTAAGAATATTTTTAATAATTTATAATAAATTGAGTTGATATGTAATATATTTATAAAATGCAAAAAGGTCAGTGTAAATTTTGAAAATGAAATAGAATTTATGTAAAAAAATGTAAAATGAAAGGAATTTGATTGATATATCTTCAAAGAATATACCAATTGTTGCCCACACACTATCAAGAGAACTCTCTTGAAAGCATGAACTTCTAGAGATGGATTTTTGTGTTTGAAAACCTCCTTACTTTAGTAATTTTAAGCAAAAAACAAAGAACATAGAGTGATTACTATTTTTTAGCTTTTTTTAATAATCCTTTTAAAATTTTTTTTATTGCAATCTCTGACTTTAGACATCATGATAGGAGAATTCACATCCATAAACTTTTAGATGATACTGCGTCAAAGGCATTGCAGACCAATAATTCTATCTATCAATCACTAACACAAACAAAAACAACAGAAAATGTCATATTAACACCATATAACATTGGGAAATGATATGTACATGTAATTCTACGTACTATGTATGTATATGTAGAAAAAGATGAAAAGAAAATAGGAAGTATATAAAATTTGTATCTCTAAGAATGTATGCATAACACAACCCTATAACATTATAATTGTCATTCTCGCTAACATTGGCATGAAAAGTTATAGGCAAGACCATCACTTAGGAAGCTTATCCAATCACACAAAATGAGATTGACCATTCAATAATCATCGCAAATGGAATTAAATTATTTTTTTATTTAAAAGAAAATTATTTTATTTTTTTAATATTTTAAAGATATCTATACGTTTTGAATAAGAAATTAATATATTTTGAAGTAAGAGCTGTTTAATAATAAATTTTTTTTAACAAAACTAACTTTAGGTTTAAACTCATATTTAACAAACTACAAAAAGAAATTGTTTTCTTGATCACTTTGTTGTAGGAGTGGGCAAATTCACTTTAACCCAATTGAACCGATCCAACCCATTAATTTTGAGGGAAAGGGTTGGGATGGGGCGGGTATATAAGTAAGGACGGTAGGAATCAAGCCTCATATGGCTTTACTCAGGCAAGTTCAGGTGCTAGTTTGACAAATCGCAATAACCAAAATATATATATTAAAAAAACTTTGATATGACATCGTTTTGGGATTCATATACTTAAAACTTAAGGCTTCACTCTTTAATAGCTCAACAGACAAAACCCACCCTTTTGTCCTTGACCCCCCCTCTCTTGCTGAGTGTCGCCTCTTTCTCGAAAACTTTCTCTCTCAAAGAAAATGGTACACCTTGGGCCATGGCCATTTACCTTTCAGGAATCAAAAGATTCAGAACTTAAACCCTTTCTCTCTCAACTTCACTCTTCTTCTCGGCTTCTCCCTTGCTTCAAGCTCAACTCCAACCCTCGTAGTCATAGGCTCACATCCTTGCTCTTGTCATCTCGTCTCGCTTTGGAAGCTCATTTATCTCTTTGTCTGGTTGGGTTCACCTATATTTTGGTACCTATATTAGAGAGTAGCGTGTTGGAAGCAATTACTGTTATAAGTTTTATGGTGACTTGTGATTTTTTCTTCGGAAGCAATTGTTGATGTTGCTTTACTTCTAGATTGGTTTTGTTCATCTATCTCTTCCATTCCAATCTTCTCCCTTAACCTACAATGCCATTCCTTCGCTGCAATTTTTCCCAACTTGTGCCAACCCAACTATTATAAGTTGAACCATTTCAATCTGAGAATGGCTGACCCCTACTTTGATGTGATCTTATACATATAGTTCATTGACACTCGTATTACATTTAAATTATTAAAATATATGCATGCACTCTTTTTGTGTCACACGTGGCAGCTAAATATGTTTAATAAAGTTAGTCATACTCATATCTATGTTTGTAAACACTAAAGAGGTTGTAATACAATTTTTTAGATTTTAGTTTTTATATTTAAATGAAAAGCATGTGGGATGATAATTTTTGCAAAAATGGATTCTGCAACTGTTTATTGTGAATCAGGAGGTTAGCATTACGTATATTGTTAGTAGGGGTCTCTAAACTAATCGAACTTGTATCAACTGATCAATATACATATAAAATTGTTAGTTTTTCTGAATTCAACCAATTTGAGTCTGACTCTCACATATTTTTTATTGGGTTTGGATAAAAATTTTAGATCCAATTTTCTCCAACCCCAATCAACTTTTTTCTCCAATTCAACTTGAGCTCGATCAGTTATGTGTACACCCCTAATTGTTAGCACTAGTGATATGTATTTTAATGTCAAGCATCTAATTGTGATCTAGTAGATCAGATTAGTATTTCTTGAGAACTTACAATCAAAATTTTTTTACTTTATTTATGAAAAAATTTTTGCTATATGGACTTGGACGTTTACATTCAGATTTATTATTCGGCCATGGTCATGGGCAGGCCACTCAAATGCTGACCACATGGCCAGCCTTGTTCAATGGTATAATTTTAGACATAGACGCTTGGAAAAATGCTACTTAGACGTTGGGCTCATTCACTGTGGCAATCAAAATATAGGCTAACAAACATTGTAATTGGATCATTGGGCTGGGTTACTAATAAAATCCAACTTGTTTGTATTATTGATTTTGGGCTTGTTGCCTTGTTGGTTTAAGTTTGGTTATGCTTGGTAAGTCCGGCCATGCCCTGCTGCCATGGTTCATTTTTAAAACAAATTATATTCATAATTTATGTTTCATAAAAAATTTATATTATAAATTATTAAATTTATTAAATTTCACACATTAAATTATAAATTCAATAGTTTAAATTATAGATTATAAAACTTAAATAAGAATAAAGGTATAAGATTAACAATTTTTTTTTACTATCTTTTATTTTATTTTTATTTAAAAAATAAACTTTTTCATATAATGTAAAATTAATTTTCGATCTAATTTTTTTTTTCTTGTTTGCGAATACTAGCGGATGTTGTTGAAATCTTCCGTTTTGTGGGCTTTTAGGCCATTGCTCATTAGTTTGACGATTTAGATTTTCTGATTTTTGTTTGAATTTTAATAATTTTTTATTTTTTTAATAATTTAATATATAATTTTAACTTTTTTCTCAAATTGATTTTTTATCATAATTTTTTCCTCTCACTTATAATCCTCTATTTGCAGAGGATCTGTATCCCTCCGTAACCCTCTGCCAGGTCAAACCAGCGGCAGGGGTGATTCCTTAGCTTAACCCTTAAGTCTGCCTTTGATTGGCAGGTACCCTACTCAGTTACATACCGGATGCGTGGGGAGCAGATGGAGCCCAACGGCGGAGAAAGCTAAGTACTACATTTGACTAAATTGTTTGACACCTTGTTAAAGTCTCCTAATTACGGATTTATATTGTTTATAGTGAGGAATATGCTTTAGAAAAATAAAATATAAGTATATAATTATTAATTTAAAATTAATAATAAAATTTATTAAAAAATATAAATAAATAATAATTTATAAATTTAAAATAATTTATATTATTAATTTTTTATTAATAATTAATTATTTATACTTTATAAAATAAATATACTCTTAATTTTAAAAGATTTCAATACTACAAACAATTACAAGGTAAACGAAGTTGAATTCTGAGGCTGGGCAGTGCCTGATACGGCTGGATGCAACTTTCATATCCTCAAAGATTGTCAAATAATACAGACACCAGCACAACTTTTGCAATTGCTTGTCCGAAGCCATGATGTCTGCGACCAATAATTGGGTCACCCCAAGCCAAAACATCCATATTCACCTTTATTTGTAGTAAGCTTTGATAGAACTTAGTCTTCTAAAGCTGCCTGAGTTTCTTGGTTCAAATAATGTGATTGTAATCCTCATCATCTCCTTAAGAAGTGTTTTCTTCTCTTCAACTTTTGATCCTTAGCAAAATAAATATATAGGGGGAATATGTTGTTCAAGTCTCACAAAGTTTACTTCCAATAGTGTTATGGGCTTCTATCACATTAATTTTGGGTCACACATCTAATTTTTTCCATCCTTTTTATTTCAACATAACATAAAAATTAAAAAGTCTCTATTCCCATATAATTCTTATTTTATAAAATTTAGATTATCAAATATTTTAATCTCACAAAATCTGCTGCTTCAATAATTCTCATATCAAAAGCGAACATTTTGTGTAAGGTGTAAAAATAGCTTTTCTTAAAACTGAATCCATGTATCATTAGATTGTTCACACCTCAATTGTGTGAGAAGTATTACCCAACTTCTTTTACCTGATAGTTCATAAATTTCTGAAGGTAGACAAGTTTAAAGTTGCTTTCTGGAGAGAATATCTTTGGAGGTGAATTTGGGTCTTGGCTCACTAGCTGGGTGAACTAAGATCCTCTGTGGGACAGATGTTTGTCATATATGTTGTTCTACTCAACGTGGAAGACATAAAATTGCAAGAGAAGTGCTACAGTAAATAGTTGGGGAGGGTGGGTGAAATTGTTTGCCATTGTCAAATCTCTTAATCTGTTTGCCCATATTCATGTTCATACCAGTTCTTGTTGCAGGGAAGGGTAGGTAGAGTAGAGAGTTGTGGTCTGTTTTAAATCTTCAAAAAGTTTTCTAACTTTTTAAATTTTGTTGCATTGGGTTTTCCTAGCCCCTTCTCGGGTTTTTTAAAAGGAAATGGGGGTGGAGTTGCTTTTGTCTGCATCATAATTTTTTATTACAGGATAAAAGATAGAGTAACAAGAACAAAGAAACTTACAATGTGATCATGATCAGTTAATAACAAAATTTGCTGCTTTCACTTTTTCAGATTGAGACTTGTGCGGCAGATTTAGCATCTTTTTGGTCAATCATAAGCTTTAAAAATTTGAGATTCTCTAAAGTACACAGAATAAAATATAAATACATAATTATTAATAAAAAAATTAATAATTATAATTATTATAATTCATGAATTTAAAATAATTATTATTATTAATTTTTTAACAATAATTATTTATTTATATTTTATTTCCTAAAGTATATTCTGTATTTTAGAGAATTCAAATCCAAGTCTTAATATAATAAAAAGCACCAAACTTCTTGGCCTAATTGTATGGGTGCTTCATTGCATAAATCTGAGAGGGTTTAATACAAAAATTCATCAACTGGCAGAGCAGTTTGTCTGAGAATGCTGGTATAGATGAATTAGCTCTTGGTGCTACAAAGTTCCGTGTTGCTTTAGACAGGAAAATCCAATCCCATGAAATAGGTGGGTTTGTTGGGTTATCAATTCTTACAAACAAGCATAGAATTGTTGATTTATTGAGTATCGTATTTTAGTTTGTTAAATTTAATAATAATTTAAATTCTTTTAAATAAAAAATGTAATAAAATTTTATTTATAAAAATAAAATATCTAAGAGACAAAACGCTGAGAATCATCAGAAGTGCTAAACTATCTGCACCCCAATGCTGGCATCTCCTGGCGTGTTGTTGAAGGCTGCACAAGCATAACCGATCTGATACCTTTGGTATGGCTTAAAAGAGGAAGAATAATAGAAGCTGATTCATGGTTATATCAAAAGTTAGATTAAAGCCTACATATATCATAAAGGATTCTTGAAGGTAAGGAATTGACATGTAATCTGCAGATTCTTGGGAAGAAAGCTACCAATTTCCCTCCCTTTTCTCCCCCCTTATATCTTTTTTTTTTTTGTTGGAATCTCTAGTGCATATTCTTCTGTCAAAATTACTTCACACCTACATCCAGAGAAGAAAAGGTGACCCAATACCTACTCATGCATCCACTGTCAAAAGCCACAAGAAGAAAGAGATCTTTTTCGTTTCACCACGCACCCTTCCTTCACATGCAAAGCAAAACCAATCCAGAGAGAGATGATGGGAAAAAGAGAGAAAATGAAAAACTTAAAGTAAAGAGATAAGATTAACAATCTAATAAGATATGGTTTATCACTCTCACTCATAAATTGCTATCTTTTATTCCTATCATTCATATTAAATATTTCATTTACAAATAATTTATAATGGCTTCAAAATACATCAACACCAAGCCAAATTCAAAAAGCTGAAAATAAGAAAACTTCGGAAGATTTCACTATATGTAGTAGATTATTTCAATTTAGCTAAGAAGCCCAGTTCTCAAATTGTGGTTGAACACTGAGCCCCCTGCTTTGAAGTCAGAGGACCTGCAGGCATAGAGGGTCCAAAAGCCATCACTGAAACACAATTAACATTGAACCTGTAATGTCCAGAGACCCAAGTTCCCACCTTCCACCGAAGCTTTCCATTAACTTTGAGATTCAAAATGAGTCTTCCAGCTGTTTGATCACGACCCACTTCATAAGCAAGAGAGGGAGACACAGGCAGGCCATTTCCTACCAAAGTTGCTGTCAAGAGATTACTCTCTTCATGGGCTTGGTAGAAAGGAGGCAGAGAGGTGTCACCAGTTATCTGCTGGCCCTTGTAAGTTGCATATGCTTGAAACTCGTCGTAGTAAATGCTGACTTTCTCATTGGGGTTCTTGGAGAACAGAGTGAATTGGATGGAGGAGTTGAGGTGAGGCCCTGAGAGGTTGAGCTGGTAGATGTCAAGTTCTTTGAGGGAGAATTGAGGTTTGGCAGGGTGGAGGATGAGCCAGACAAGGAGTATAAGGGACAGAATTGTGGTGAAAAATGCGGAGAAAGCAAAGAAGAGTTTCTTGTAGTTCCTCTCAATTTTCAGTAGCCCTTGCTTGTTAGCACAGTGTTTTGGAGATCTTATTGTGATTTGAGACATTTGCCAAAGAGAAAGACAGGAAGAGAGAGGGGAAGCGTTGAGAAGAGAGGAAACTTACAACGTTAAGGAAGAGAGGGTGGGGTGGGCTTATAAAGAGAGCAGAAAAGCAGCAATTATTTTGCTCTACTATGACCTATGCTTTTGACTAGCAGCTCCTTTACCAGTGGTTGTAACTATAATATATAGATATTCTACTCTTAGGTAATTTTTATTTCATATTATTAAATATATTAAATTTTATAAATTAAATTACAAAATGTAATTAATTCAAACGATTATTATATAAATACAAATATTTTGTTCTATAAACCAATTTTCCTTGGTTTAAGACATTTAATGTTAAATTTCTGAAAATTAGATTGACATATAGTGTAAGGAAAATTGTAGCTGGTCAGAGATGCACACGCATGCGTTTCTTGTAAATTTGGGTTGAAAAGCTGTAAACTTTGCTGAAATTTTTCAAAAAATATTGATTTTGTACCTAAAGGTTCTTTCTTTTTTTCAGAAAAAGTTAGAGGAAGATGCCCCCTTTTGCGTGCATTTGGGGGATCATATAATGAACCATACTTTAATATGGCTATTTGGTGAGTCTGAACCATCTGACATTGCACCATTGGCACCACTTTCTTAACCAAATGGTTTGTTGGAGCCATTTTACAAGCAAATTAGGGAGTAAAGTTGCAGAGGGACAAGCTTAGCCTTTTCTCCAAAAGCAAAATGGCAAGTTTAAAAACTTAAACAGAAGGTTACAGATGAACTGTAGACAGCCCAGAAATAACATGTCCGTGTGAATATAATAGATACTTAAGGGTTGTTTTCACAATTTTGTGTCTTTAGGCTGTGAAGGGCTCTGGTCGCTTTCAACTTTTGCCGCGTAATGAGGTGATTAAGACTACCATGAACCGCTAGAAACCAAATTTGTGGCTGCAACCGTCCCCCATCAAACATACTCTCTTTTCATGTGCCATTTTTGCAAAAGCTTACTGAACTTGATAATCAACAGCACATAAATGACAAAACTGTGTTTTCAGCATTTTAAATAAGAATTAAATTTAAACCCACAAGATAATAGTCTAACTTTCAAGTATTATTAGAGTTATTGTATATAGAAAGAAGATTGTTAGAGGCTTAAATAATAAAAGTTGGTCAAATAATTTTTAACTTAATGATAAAATATAGAGAAAAATTAAATAGGACACATAAAGAGATTATTAAAATAGATCTTTGAATAAATGATAATTTTAAAACTTAGTTTTTTTTATAAAATTTAATAATACTATTGATTCATGCAGTTAATTTTATTTAATAGAATAAGACTTTGTATATTATTATTATTGTTAAGTATCACTAGAATAATACTCCTTAGAACCTAACAAAAATTGAATATTTTAAAACTCATGTTGCATTAGAAAATGATGGTCCTACTTAAAAGAGACAATTAACATCTCACAAAGCACATATAAATTATTAAATTAATTAAGTTTTTACTTTTAGTTTATACAATTTAATAAATTTAATAATTTAAATTTTTGTAAATAAAATTTTTATAAATTTAAATTTATGAAAATAAAAAATTCTACTGCACTACAACTCAAAATTGTACATTAAATTTAATGCATTCTTTTAAATGAAGCATAGGGTATTTCACAAATAAGGTTACTTTAACCAACATACTACTTTGTAGTTGTTAATTGGATTTAGGGCTGTTGGGATGCGCCTAAAAAATGAGGACATTTTATACACTGTTTTTTATTAAAAAAAAAACTTTTAGTAAAAGTTAAAGCTATTTTATGCTTGAATATAACATTTAGAAAGTACTTTCAAATTAAAAAAGTTGTTTGGATGTAAAATAAAAAATATTATTTGATTTGTAAAATTACTTAAAAGGGCATAGATCAATACATTTTTATATAACATTTGTTTCAATTTTTTGACAAATTTTAAAAATTTTAATATAAATTGAATTTAATAAATAAAAATTGATTCAAATATAATAATAAAAATAAATTATCCATTATAAATTTTCTCTCAATAATATCACAATAGTCATGAGAAATATCTGATGGCATTTGCTCGAATTTTTAGTTTTTTAATGAATAATTTATTTATTTATTATTAAATGGAGCTGACACCCAACAAACAAAAGGAAAATGATTATAAATCTTGAAAAAAAAAAGTGTTTAAAGAGAATACAGTTGCAAATTGTAATACCAACAAGAAGAGTAACAATAGCAAAGCAACGACGATGAAAGTTGAGTAACAGCAAGAGAAAATGGAGGGATGGCGAGGAAGAAAGAGGCATAGCAAGAAAAGGAGACCGGTTGTCAAATCATAATTTTAAGAGTGTTAATTGTGTCTGAATAGTTTTGTTATATTTATATTTTTAAAGTTGTGCATTGGATTAAATATAATTAGTAATAAATAAATTTTATTAATAATTTTATAATTTTATTTAAATTTAAAAATAAATATTATATATTTTATAAGATAACATAAAAATTATATAATATTTTTAATATAAATATACCATTTTTTGTGTCTAAAATATTTATAAATAAAGAATAAGTTATTTGAGAATTATATTTCCGTGCTTTTATTAGAAGTAACAACAATGACTTAAAAAAAATTCATATTTTAAGTTTTTTAATGTTTATATTTTTTAAAAAAAATTCATCTAAACGTATATTTACCCATACATAAGGTGCAGGCGTTAAAATATACTTATAATTCAACCAACCCATCTAAATTAAAAGTATTTCAAGCCTTCACATCGACTTGGTGAAAGGCAGAACTTGGCTAATAATGGCAATTTGACCGACATTGTTCCGCTGATTCGTTAGCTTTTTGCAGAAAGCATTGCTACCCATAAAACAATTGCAAGAGAACAAAGGCATCTTGAAGCCGCTATTTGTATGTCCAAGGCTTGCGTCTAACATTTTGATAGGTTACGCGTACAAGACTAAGAAACATGGAATGATGACAGTGGTAGAGATGAAGCAATCAGCCGCAAGATGGGCATGTCAATGGCGGTGGTCACCAACTGTAACCACAGAAGTGGTACACATGGCGTACATGAAGGGACACCCATAATTCAGTGGATCCTAGCTAGGCCTAATGTCTGTCCAGGCACCGGATAGGTAAAATAAAATCGTGGTGAGAGAAAGAAAAGAAAGAGCATATAAAAGATTATATTATAAGAGTATAAAATTTATTCATATTTATATTATTACCATATCTTTCAGTTGCACAACCTCTTAGCTCAATTAACTCATAATATTAGGTTCCCTCTAATATTAAATTGACTTGGGTAGTAATTTTATTCTTGCATAATTATTTTTAGTTAAATTTAAATTATTAAATTTATTAAATATTATAATTTAATTTATAAATTTTAATTAATTTAAAATTTGACATCATTATAAATTATAAAGTAATATTTTATGAAAATAAAATTATTATAACATCTTTTTTCTTTAGATATTGATATTTTTATATTTAAAAGAGTATTATTATTTTTATAATTTTATTTTTAATTATTTTATAACACAATTTATATTATTAAATTAATTAAATATTATATATTAAATCATCAAATTTAATAAATTCAAAAATTCACGCGATTAGATATTATCCTTTGTTAAAAAAGGAATGGGAGAGTACCTCATTTAGTGTATACAATTTGATACTGCCACGATGAAGGACATCTTTCTCAGAAATTAGAAAACAAAAGCAAAAGTAACGCTTTTTGGAAAAGAGTCGTGGAAGAGATAGAGTAGCCTATATAGCCTGTGTTTATGATTGGAGGTAGATATGGTGCAAGCAAATGGCCTAGTGGGTTGTGGCATGTCCTTCTCCCTTGTTTCATTGGAAAATGGTAACTTGGCCGCATACATCGTGATGTTTTAATCAAAGAAATTGAGACTTGCAGGTGGGTGTGTAGTAATTGTGCATGTTTCACTTCGCAAATGAACAGAAAGAGCTGAAAAAGGAGGGGACGTGCGGAATCTGTAAAATCGCTTTTTGGAAACCCCCTGGAAATATCGTTATGTAATGTTTTTCTTGGCCTTATTGTGTCTTAAAAGACTTCTCTCTTGAAACTTGACAGAAGAGCCCACTTAAGAAATGATTTTTCTTTCAAGTCTGAAATTGTGGGAGCATGAATATTTATTAAAAGCTTTTTTTTTATAATTGAGTTTCATATTTTAATATCTAAAATTTAATAAATTTAATAATTTAAATTTTTATAAATAAAATTTTAATAAAATTCATTTGCGAGAAGACTCTTTTTCTTTTTCTGTTGAGGGACATGCTTCAGTTTCCACCCTTTGATATGAATAGGTATAGCCACCCATATGTTAATACATTGAAGCAGTTGATTAGCAAATAAATAATAAAACAACAAGGGATTACCATGGGATGTGCATCAATGCACAATTGGTGGACCATTTCGTTGCTTGAAAGCTTTGTAATTTCTTTTGGTGTATGGAACCCATCTAGTTAGAGTAAAAGATAGAGACATTTGACATTAGGGGTTTAGTCTTGCTTTTGGAACTTCCTTTTTTTTTTTTTTTTTTAAATTATTGAGCCCTTCAATCAAGAGAAAGTTGATGACCCCATAACTTATTGTTTCTCATCTCCTCAGGTTTCTTAACCCTTTTTTATTTTGCTTATTTCTTTGCTCTGGGACCATAGGAAGTTTTTCTTAGTTTTGTTGAGAGAGAAAATATGACTTTTAGACCATTGATTATGTCCTTTGTTTGAATCACTTTATGTTGGGACTTAAGTCTTTGGCAATCAATTAAGCCTGAGAAAGCAACCAAGTAGGATAACTGTATTATTAAGGAATAATTAAAGCATAAAAGCTTCAAACTTGTTATTGGGCAGGTAGAGAAAAGAGGAAACACTGACATGGTTAGGCAACTTTTGGCATTATTATTTCCAGTATGGTTTGGGTCCCTCACTCCTACTTGATTATTTGGCTACTTGCATTTGACCACTTCTCAAGTATTTGTCTTCTGTCTACAATTCTTCTGAAACTTTATCCACAATTGCAATGGGGATTCTTCTGGCAATTTTTGAACATTTAAATTATAAGTTCTTTTGCCATGGCCCATAATTTCCAATCACGCAGTTCAAAATTTAAGGTGACAAAATCAATCAAAATATGAAATTACTTGAAACCGACAGCGGGGTGAATGATGTCTGTGAAAGAATATTGTTTTAAGTCCTGGATTTTCCTATACTTTCATAGCATCTTTGCCTCCCACACTATTTTTTCAGAAAAGGTAATAACCCATCCTCATTACAAACTTTGAAGCAAGTTTGCAAAGCCAAAAAAAGGTAGGTGGATGCGGTCTTAATAGGCTATAACATTTTTTTTTTTTCTGTGAGGATATGATCTGGGAAAAATCCATTCCTTTATCCTATTGGGGAATAATCAGGAAAAAAAGAGGGGGCCGAGGAGGAGGGGGGGGGGGGGGGGGGAGGAGAGGAAACTCATTTGAAATGCCCCCTTTAAAGAAAGGTTGCTTAAGAAATTTAGAAAGTTTGGAAAACACAGACTCTAGCTGGTTTGCGATTACTAATAAATGTTATTTTATTGTATAAGAAGCTCCTACATTGTCTAATCAGTGAGTACTTATAAGCAAACAAATTCTCTCGAATAAACAGAGAATGAGCCAAGCAGATCCCTATGCAACCGTAACAAATTACAATGCTATATTACACTAGGTACAATATACATCAAGCTCAAGAAGGAACCTACGGTCAGAAAATGGTTTTAGAAAGCATATACAGTACAAGTGGTTCTTGTATTTAAACTCGGCAAAACAAAATTTTGAAGCAAGCTAGACTAATTATTCAGAACTTTCCTCTTCAGCTAGACAGCAATCTGCTAATATTCTTAGCCATCTTTTTCTGGGGCCTAAGGATTAAGGTGCACTTGACGAACAAACTGTCCCTTCACTCTAGGACGCTGCTCTGCAAGTTTCTTCCTGCTTTCATACCGAACCTGATAAATATAATAAGAAAAGTTCAGCATATAAGGAAAATATTCATCGGATAAAGATGATATTGATAGTAGTGGACCTTCTTTTCATAGCATCTCTCTTTCCGTTTCAAGCGAAACTTGTTCAGAGCTGCTTCTCTTTGGATAGATCGATAAGAACTTCCATTGTTTAACAGGTCTTCATTCTTACTCTCTGAAGCTGCCCTGACAATGGCAACCTGATCAACATTGCTATTACTTCCACAGTTGCTTCCGTAAACAATGCTATTAAGGTGGCTCACATTTCCATTACAGAAACTACTGTTTGCACTTTGATCAGTTGCCGAAGAGATAGGTCCTTGATCCTCCCCATGTTCCAATTTGTGTTCTTGCATGTACACAATCTGGTTTGTGGCATTGTTTTCATTTTGGCCACAAGCTTCATAAGGCCGCTCTGAATTATTTTCTTTAACATTTGACTGATAAAATGCATTCACTTGAAAAGCTGGTTCCAGGCGCGCAACTGAACTTGAACTGGGCATTGATGGTGGCCCTGACTGTTTGCAAAACATTGGAGTAAGAACAGAACCATAGGCTGTGCATATATCATTAAACCTTATGCCTTTTACTGGAATTGGGTGGGAAAATCCTTGCTGGGACTGTGAAGTTGCCAGTTCAGATTCTTTAGATTGGACTGTAGGTGGAGATACTATACTTCCTTGCACACTAGGTGTCGAACTATCTGAGTTATGGCCAGTACCAGTATTACAGATGATTTTCTCAAAATTAGTTCTCTGATCTCTTTGTTGATCGCTCATGTTAATAAACACTGCGGATGGAGCTTGCAACTTCCTGTTAGTGTACCTGCATGGAATTTCATTTAATTAGTAAGCAAATTGAAATGCAATGGGTGAGAAAGTTTTTAGAATGGGCCACATGACAAAATCTAGGGATATATTAGCTTCTCCACCATCTAAAAGGAAATAAATTAAACTATCAAAACGTTAATCGTTAAAGCTTTAATGGTTTAATGTTTCTCAGAATTTTATATCATCTTCCCAAGTTCCTTAAGATAATCAATTAATCATGTAAGACATACACCTTTTTAATCTATGTGACAAGAGTCACAAGACACTTTTGGCAAAATTAGAAGTCTTGTATTTCAATACATTGAATGAAGAAATCATTTTAACATGATGGTCAATACATCAGAAGTTATATGATTATATGGAATTACTTTGCAGAAGGAAGAATATGCAGCCATTTCCAAGCAACAAAACTAATTTCTACTATGTTATGATGTCTTGAAGCACGTTTGGGAAATTACAAAAAGAAAAGAGAATAATAACAAAGGATATTAAACCTACCGCTTGAAAGCCGAGGCACTAGAATGCATGAGGGTATGCCTTTCTTCCGTGACTCCATTCTCAAAGTCGGTGGGATGAGACCTTCTTAAGGAAAGATCCAATTGTGGAGAATAGTCAAAGTTGCCTGTGCAATTAACTGAGGAACTTTTGTGACTGAAGTTTGGATGCGTATGAAATGCTCCAATCAAGTCAATAGCTTCCTTAGAAAAGCTAATTTGAACATAGTTATTTTGATGAGCCTCACCACTGGTACTAGCACTCCTACCATGCTCTGGATCACCATCCTCGCCACAGGGTGTGCTTGGTCCACCATTTTTACATATGCCCAGAGTTAACCCTAGTTGATAAGAGTTTTGCTGCAATTTCAGGCTTTTGTTTGCCAAGCAGAACAGAAAATTATAGCAGTATGGGACTTAAGTCTACAGAAATATACCTCCAGCATGACTTTCATGCACGATGGATGCTTGGCCTAAAATATGCATTTCAACCTCCCGCATCTTGGTTTCACTTGGGTATGATTCACCATCTTTTAGTTGAGAATATTCTTGCACATTGTCAATGGGGGTACTCTCAGCTTCCAAGTCAGGCTTCGTACAAGAACTCTGCAACAGACAGCAAACATGCAGTTTCTATGAATCTTCATGTAGCCAACCCAAACTGAAAGCAAATTCTTTTACTAAGCCTTAAAAAAAAAAAAAGTTAATAATTTGGAGCATATCGACTAAGACTTGATCAAAGTACAGAGAGCTATTACCATAACAATAGGTAAGAACATTTGAGTCTTTATTAAATTTGAAATTCAAATTTCACAAGAAAGAACTGGCAGGAAACTTCAGACATAGATATGTTAGAATATCCAAGGTGGACCGTGAAAACCATAAGGGCAATGCCAGAGACCATATAATCACTTAGAAACAATCTTGCATCTTCAGGAAAGGCTTCTCATTTCCAATTAAGAACCAGCCAAAAGAAATGGAAGGGGGACAAAAGATGCCATCCAAAGTCCAAGGGCTTGGTGAAAACATACCATAACACAATAGAAACTATTAAGAAAATCATTTTCTTACTTATAAAATAATAAAAGGAGTTTGAATTTTAAGATTATGTTCTAGATCAGGACAACTAACCTGTGCATCACTTCCCTTCTCAATCAATTCCTTATTTTTTTGGATGCATGTATCACCACTTGAACGATTACTAGCAGCATTGTTTTCAGCTGTAGCTTCAACATTCTGTGGTGCAACACTCTCATCTTGAGGGCCATTTACACCAATGGTTGACTGCAGAACAAATAAGTAAGATTAAATGATCAACTATTAGTCAGTAACATCTAATCATCTAAGTATTAAGATGAAAAATAAAAAAGAAAGAATTGATAAAAGTGTGAGCACAAGTCCTACCGATTGTCTTCTCCAAACATGTTGCCACAAATTTCTCAGCTCATTTTTTCTTAAGGGCTTAACAAGATAGTCAGCAGCACCTCTCAACATGCATTTGTATACTGTGCTTATTGAATCTTGTGATGACATCACTAGAAAATCATTTCAAAAAAAAAAATTCAGAACAGCTAAGTCTCATAGTAATGTAGTGCTAAACAAATCATTAAATTAACAGCCAGAAGTTGTTTTTCTTGATATCATACTTATAACAGGAATGTTTTTGCAAATTGCATGCTCCATAATTAATGTGAGAAGTGCATAGCCAGATATAGAAGGCAAATCCACTTCTGTCAGTATAAGATCAATGTTGTGTGGTCTTTCCTTCAGTATTTCCCATGCTTGCAAACCATCAGCAACTACAGCCACTGCTCAAAATGGATTCAGAAAGTTATTTTCAAGCTCTAAGAGTCTGTAACTAAGATTGGAGCACTTACAAGTTACAATATGTATATTACAAGCGTCAAGCAAGCAGAAGCAGTGGGTTACATGAAATTTTTACATGGCAAGTCTATTAATGTTGAAAATAAGTTATCATGTTCTAATAGCTTAAGCCAGTAGTTTTAGTGCCAAGGTTCCACTAAATAGCGCAGAGTTGGAAGGTGCTATTAGTTCATCGGACTTACATTTATGAACCCAAATCCCTTATCACACTCTCAATTTGGGACTTTGGGCGCGACGGACCTGCAATAAAATAAACAGACTTCTTTTTTTCATTTTTGCACAAGAAAAACTTTATTGAACAATGCTAAAACGAGCATATTCTACGTACTTATGTTTTTTTCCCCTTCCTCTTGCATATCAAAACCTTAATTGCTATGAGACTGTAATTAACTTTATATTGCAAACATTTATATGTCAACCCTCTGTCAAATTTTCTATCTAACCTTGGATAGAATATTTGCTCTTCTTTCTTTTTTTTTTCTTTTTTTCTTTTGGTCTATTCAAATTAGACCATTAAAGACTCGGACCTAAGAAAAGATAAACCAATGTATATAATCAATCAAATTCACGATTTTAGCTATGAAAGTTGGAATCATTAAATAATAAGAAAATGAATTAGACCCAGATATTCAAATGGCAATACGTAATAAAGCTCGTCAGCCAGAATAGAGAAAGTTGATCAGATACCCAAATAAAGCGTCGAATTATCAATTCAGGAAGATCAAAGAGCAAAAAAGCATTGGAATTGTAATCTTAATTAAAGAAGAAGCAAGACCCGTATTTAGCTCAACCTGAACCAGTAAAACCATACAGATCTGCTACTTGATCTAAAATACTGAATATTTAACTGAAATTCCTACTTGTTCCTGTATGCTTGCGGTATAAAACACCTATTCTGCACAGAGAGATTCAGAGAAGAAGAAAAAGGGCAAACGAAAACGCAAATAAAAAGCCCACCAAAACCCAATTACTCAATCGGTGACGGAACGATAAAATTTAGGAAAGTAAATGGTTTTGAAGCTGTTCAACAGACCAGCTAGAGAAACAGAGAAACGTTCTGACCTCTGTAGCTGCATTTCCTGAGAAGAGCAGCTATAATCTGCCTGGTGGAATCATCGGCTTCGACTAATAGCACCCTCAGTTTCATCCTGGGCAAGAACTTATCCCACCTCATCAACCCATTAAATTCACCACCTTTACTCTCTGTTCCACTCTCTTCCTCATCTACCTTCTCCTTCTGCTTTCGGGTCTCGCTCTCTACACCTTTCACTTCCACTCTCTCTGCGCTCAACACCACCTCACTCATTTTCCCAGCACCCCTTGGATGTGCGAGTGTACACTACAGAATCAATTGCAGTAGCAGAGTCAGAGTATCACATGAAGAAGCAAAAATCAGAGCTGAAAATCTCAGCCTCTGGCTCAAACGAAAACGAAAATGCAGGGTGGTAAAAGGGCAATATCTTAACGACAACGTTAAATTTAACACTTGGAGAATCCGACGGCAACCGATTCCAACTCCTCCCTTAACCGCCTCAAATCCAATGGCTTACAAAAAATATCTGCCACAGCTGCAGAGCCAACAAAATATCTCGAACACCGTGGGACTGGCCCATATAGTCCACGTCAGCAACCAGATCTAATTTTCGGCCAAAGATCAAAAGCAAAAAAGCCATTGGGTTCTCATTATCTCACAGTTGGTGGTGGATATTTAAGGCTTGGAGCGTACATTTTCCTTTTCTTTTCTATGCTCTCTCTCCCCCATCAAAATGATATTTTCGGTTGGGACAGATGGCAGTCTGTGAGTCCCCCTTCCAGAAAGATATTAACACATAAAACCCACTTCCAAAGATATTTTGGATTGCTTTTAAGGTGGCTAATCAATCTTATGGAGGATATTGTGACACGTGGCGCCGCCTTAGGGGATGTCTCGTTTGTGGCTTTGAAGTTGTCAAACGCTATCAACAAACCACCAAGTTGATCAAGATTTTAGCTGCGAGTGGGGCGTGCGACGCAGCTCTTGTACTCGCTCCAGGATTGGTTAGGTGGGCAAGCTGGGAATTCGTTATTCGTGGACGAGAATTGCTGATTTCGTTGAGTAGAATAAAATTACAGTACTGACCTTGAGATGGTGCCCGTGTAATAGCGGTGAGCGTGACCAATGTCATGGCACCACCTGCGATTAAACAAGATCATGGGACACTTTTGTTATTCCATTTGCTCCCGACGAGGGTGGCGCCTTTGCACTTTCTATGATTTAAATTATTTGTTAAAAATTAAAAATATAAATATTTTTATTTCCTAAATTATTCTCTTATAAAAATTAAAGAAAATAATGATTAATATTATTTTAATTTTATAAATATGACAAATAAAAATCAAAAAAAGGCTTTAATGATAATTATTTTGAATTCAAAGAAATATATATTTTAGAGAATTATTATGTGTAATAAAATATATTTAATATATAATTATAAATATTTTATAAAAGAGTGTGATTAAATATATCTAGAAGTGATAAAATAAAGAAAAAATAAAATATAGTATGGTAATTCCCTTTTAGAAAACTATCTTTTAAAATTGATACACAAAAGTTAAAAGAAATAATTAAGTTGTGTTGATTAAAAATTATTTTTGTCAAAATATCTTTTATATAAAAAAAGCTCAAACAGTAAAAATTAATAAAAAATTTTATTTATTTATTTAATAAAAAGACAAAATTTGGTTGATCCTTTAGGAAGGAGTGAATAAACTAAGAATATAGTTAAGAATTAATTAAATGTTAATTTTAAGAAAGTAAAAATTGAAAAGAACAAAATATTGTTTCAGAAAGTCAATTATTCAAAAACTAGAAATTACTTTTACTACTGATTCTAGATCCATTTAGATTAATTTATCTCATCTTAATTTCCATGTTCGTTTTCCCTTTTAACTACTCTTCTAAATTTTAGTCTTCATGTCGATACTAACTGCTTATAAGAAGATAAAGAGAAAATAAAGAAAAATATTAAAAAACACTCAAATATAATATGTATTTATTTTAAATTTGCGTCTGATAAGAGACCTTTTAATTTATTATTTAGAATCAATTTTATCGAAAAAGTGTTTAATATGAGTATTTTTTTTTACTTGAAATGAGTTTTTCTAATATTTTACAAAATTTATTATTATTTTTATTGAATTAATTTAAATCATGACATTAGATACTTTGATAATCAATTAATTACGTTTATATTAAGGCACATTGGGCTCTTGCAATTCTTTGAATGGTGAGAGGTCCAAAATGAAGCATTTCTAAAATTAGAAGGACAAAAGTGATATCTTAATAGTGTAATAGTATTAAGTTGTTGTTAAGAGACTTTTCTTTTAAAATTTTATATTTAGGCTCATGATATTGTATACAGTTGAAAAAGAAAAAAAGAAAAGTTGGATTCTAAGGTCATTTTTAGAGCTAGAAGCATGCAATTCTATCCTCATTTTGAAAAAAAATAGTCTTGCTTAAAAGATAGGAATATCTTTAATATATAAAAAAAAAAAACATAAATGTAAAACTATTGATTTTATGAAAGGATAAGAAGTGACTGTTGGTCATGAATGTAATTGAAACATGGTTATAGCATGGATTAAGTGTTGCATTAGTAATTCAGTAGATACAGAGATTAAGAAATTGGCAAGTAATAGAAAGCTCAAGCAAGCCAAACAGAAAGGTTATTGCGTGAATGGCTTCTTTTATAATTATGCATCTGACGGAGATATGAATCTGCCGACAAGCCTCAACGCAAGCACGCTTAATTCCCTTCTCTGTAGGTATGGTTGTTTTCTCTTGCGTCAGGTGCTCAGTTTGGATAACGGCTTGTTATGTTTCTTCTTTCTGCCAACATATATATATATATATATATATATGTCACTGTTTTCATAATTTTTTATTTAATTCACAGCACTAAATTTATATTATTAAATTTATTAAATTACATAATTAAAAATTTAACAAATCTGAAAACAATCACACAAAAATTATAATCATGTGTGAAAATTTTCATTCCCCTGTATATGAACACATATTCATTGCAATTTGCAGCTCACCATCAAACATTAAGTAATATATAAATATTTTCATATAATATTAAAAGTAATTTTTAAATTTCTAATCTAATCCATTCAACTATCAATTTGACTGGCTTTATTGGTTTAGACAATATTTTTGGTGCAAAATACAAATTCAGACCAGTCAAAAATGCCAACCAATTAATTCAGTTAGCCCAAATTGAATTTAAAAACTATATTGTCACCCTTGCTTTCGTTCTTCCTTTAGTAAGTTTCTTCATTACCAGCCATTTCAAACAAAATATTGACGAAGCTTCAATCTAATTTGAAAAGGTCAAGATTTTTCCTATGGTTTTAATCAATAACTCGTACCATATCACCACGTTCTGCAACTCCAACATCCACGTGAACCTTGTTAAATAGTTCAATCCACATGGACAAGGCATTCCAGCTTTCTTTTTTATTTTTTCTTTGGTTGCGTGACCATCTCATGTGTTGCCACTTTCCAAAGCCACCATTGGTTCTTAGGCAGGTAGGAGAGTAGTGGTAGAGGCTCTGACACAATCATTATAAGTCAATTAGGATAACCATACTCCAAAACCTGGCCATTAAGATGAAAGAGTCCAATGACTTATAAACCCACTTTATATCACACTATTATCTGATATAAGACTCAATGATTCATAACATAAAAGCATCTATGCCTTTCGTGTGGAGATCGAAGCATGGCAAGGAAATTGTTTATTAGGAAAAGAAATTGTTCTTGTTCAAGTTTAACCATCAGAGTGTGATCAGGAGAAGGTTCTTCGTTGGTAGCCTTTCTTTAGCAAGCAAGTTCTAGTGTTAATGGAGGAGGATGTTGAGGTTTAACCATTGGAGGTTAGGTTGTACCAAACCCTTTTTCTGGATACAGATCTATGATTTGCCTTTGAAGCATAGGACTAAAGAGGTGATGACAAATTTGGATTACTTGACTTTTTTTTGGACTAATTTTGGTAACTTTCTCTTTAGCATTCTTTCTATAAGTTAATGTATGAATCTTACTTTTTTTCTCTCATTATTTTTTCTCTAGATTTCTTTCCAGGTGGTGATGGCTATCAGCAATTCTTTAGGGGAATTTAAAGACTGAGATGATTCAATTAATTGTAGACACCCTTTTCTACATATTAGAGCCTTGCTAGACCTAAACAAACTTTGGAAACAGGGAATTATATATATCTAAAGGCGAGGGGTTAAGGCAATGAAAGTCGATTTGAAGTACAAGAGGTTGCCTAATTTCTACTATGTGTGTGGATGGGACATATAATGAAGGATTGTGACCACATGGTAGGGGATGATAGTGAAGATATTGAAGATCCTAAGATGTTACCTTTTGGTCCTTAGTTGTAAGCATCTCCTCTCAAACAAGCCAACAAGGTGAATATAGAGACCAGTAGGGTCAGGAATTTCGACCTCTACTCGGCATTTATTCATTAATGACAAATCCATTGCTTGGAAGGAGAAAGTGCTATCAAGCACTGGCAAGAGGTCCTCATTATATCCTTTGCCCAATCTATCCCAAAATATGTAATGGTTTACTTCAAATAACTTAATTCTCTCTGCCATTAAATTGAAATGATGATAAGTGACTTTTAACAAGGGAGCAAAAATCAAGAGTGCAAAATTTAAGTGGATCAACTAGAAGACATGTGCCTACCAAAGAGAGATGAAGGAATGGATTCTGAAACTTCGCAGCTTTTAACTTTGCTTTCTTGCCAAGCAAGGGTGGAGATTTATTGACAACCCAGATTCTTTGATGGCTAAGGTCCTATCAAGTGGATATTTTCCTAGAACTTCTTTCTTGAATTCTAACATGGGTTTCAGACCAAGCTACACCTAAAGAAGTATTTGGAAAAACAAATCAGTGCTTGAAGAGGGTTTTTTCTGGGCCATGGGAAATGGAGAAAATATCAATATTTGACTGGACCGATGGCTTCCTGACTAAAATGGTCACAAAATCTTGTCAAAGCCAAAACACAATTTTAGAACAAGTTCTGATCTGATAGACCAGGATCTTCAGGCCTGGAGAAGAAGCATAATTACTGAGAACTTTCTTCCATTGAGGCTGACTAAATCCTCAATATGCCTCCGAGCCAGTTAAACAAGCTGGATTGCTTGGCATGGCAATGAACTAAGAATGGGGAATTCTTTGTGAAAACTGCGTGCCAGTTCATTCTTCACCGAGATAAACCACAAGTGATCAGTAGCTCTGGAATTCCCAAGTCCCAAGTTGGATGGCTTACTATCTGGAAGTCAAAAGTACCTCCTAAAGTGAAAATTTTCTCGTGGGGAGCGTTGTGTGACAATCTTTCAACCTACAACCTTAGGAAGAGGGGCGTTACAATAACTCCACATGTGTCCAAGATGTTTTATGGACGCCGAATCCACTGGCCATGCGTTGACAGATTGTGGATGGGTGCTGAGAATTCGGTTCGCCTTTCATCTTAGCATCCGTATCACTCCAACTCAGTTTCCATGCATGTCTTGCGTCCTGGTGGTCCATTATAAGTAATTTAGCATCTGAGCTAGGAGAACTTGTCTTACTGTGCTGCCTTGCTTTGGGGTGTGTGGCATGCAAGAAATAGCATTTGCTTTGAAAATAAGCTCATGACCCAACAGGAAGTTTTGGAGATCATCTGCATAGTTTCAAGATCTGCGAAACCAGGCCTCATCGATGGAATGTTCCTAAAAGGGGTTGGTGTAAACTTAATACCGATGCATCAGTTGGAGACTCTGATCTTTGTGGAGTGGGAATGATAATTCGAGATAAAGTAGACATTAAAACTGCTGAAGCTATGGATGCATTAACTTTATCCATGATATTGGATAATCACACAATTGCCATTCTGAATGGAAACTGATATACATACGTAGCTACATTTTTATTACAATTAATAAAAAGAAAAGAATATTCATGAGTCGTAATTCACATCATATCTATCATTTTTCTTTTTAAATTTTGTTAAGAATTTAATTTCTTTCTACATCTTTCTCAACTAAATTAATATATGGTTCTTATCTTATTTAAAAAATAAAAAAAATTAAATTCTTTAGTTCATTTTTTTAATTATAATTAAAATATAATTCTAAAGATATGAAATTATCTTTTTCTTTGTGGAAACATCATCTTAGATTCCAATAGACTTTTTTTTTTTTTAATTGTTTGGAACTAGATTCCAATAGACTTTTGTCCTCGAAGGTTGCCTTCGGCTCATCCCATCTCCTCTCTTGTCAACTTGACCAACAATTCTTTCTAAAAGAATTTAAATTGTAAAATATAATAAATAATAATAATTAAATAAGATCCTTAATTCTATAAAATATATTGGAAATAAGAATTGGAAAAAAAATTAAGTGGAAAAGCACGATTACCCCTATAATTTTTGACAAATAAATTAAGGGAAAAATGTATAATATCCGAACCAAGAGTCAGAATTGGTCAAAGTAGACAAAACATTATTCTAATTATCTACTGCAACAATTTTTGTACGGACACCAAGAGGCCTGGAACTAATGGGATCGAGTTGATAGACACATATAAAGATAAATATAAAATCAAAAGAAAAATAATAATAATAAATAAAATTTATATATTAAATTAAAAAAATTAAAGGAACAAATCTGAATTAATGGTGTAGGTTTATAATGCTGCAGCAGCCGTCCAAATTCGCAATCTGTAGCAGCCTAGCAGGGAGATATAACCCGCCCATTGGCATCTGAAATTGGACACCCGACCCGACGTGGGCGTTTCTAGAAATTAAAAACTTTAATTTTTTTTTACTAAAATTTAAGTAATAAATTAAGAAATCCCCAACCGACACCAAACAATTTTTTCTTCTGAAAAAATCAAGGTCAGAATGCCACGTCTGACACTGGATATTCATCGAAGATAGAGACACTGCAGATTCAATGCTCTGATGTGTCACCCTCTCCTCACTCTTTGTACAACGGTGCACCTTCTCTTCCTGAAACGAATGCCCCATTCTTGCCTTTTTTCCTCGTCATCTCATATTTTCCCCTCAATTCCCTTCACCCAAACAACCCGGAATTCTCGCCACAAGTCAATTCTTGTCAATGGCCATTCCCCTGGCTTCCTTGCAAAGCACTGCCTTTGAGGCTGCTAACCTTCGGTCGTTATCATCATCATGTTCTTCTTCTTCCACTGTCTGTTTACTCGGCTTAGCTCACTTCTTGAAGCCGTCGACAAAGCTGAGACCTTTAATGAGCCCATCTGAAGAGCTCAGACTCAAATCTATTGCTGTCAAACCAAAAAGTAGCCGTGGCAGTTCACTCGCTGTTCGTATGTCATGGGACGGACCTCTCTCTTCTGTCAAATTGATCATACAGGGCAAAAATTTGGAGGTTTGCATACAAGCCCTTTTCGCAATTTCTGTATCAACGTATAATTTGTTCCAAATATTCCCCCAAGTTCATCGAACCCAAATTGTGTTCTCTTAATTCCATGGCTACATTTTAAGAACAGGAAACTTTCATGTTATTATCGCTTGAATTGTTCTTGAAATTGGGAATTTAATCAGTATATTTTATGGAAATCTGCTTAGTTGACTGATGTGGTGAAGGAGCATGTGGAGGAGAAGGTAGGCAAGGCAGTTCAGAAGCATAGTCACTTGGTTAGGGAGGTTGACGTTAGGTTATCGATCAGAGGAGGCGGAGAGTTCGGGAGAGGACCCCGAACCAGGAGATGTGAGGTATGGCAACTTGCATCCAATTTAAGTTGTCTGAAACTATATAGCAGATGAGTTGGGTCCTTGATTGTAGTTGAGTTTCCACTTCATTAGGTAACTTTGTTTACAAAGAGGCATGGAGTGGTGAGGGCTGAGGAAGATGCAGAGACTCTTTATGGGAGCATAGATTTGGTATCATCAATTATTCAGAGAAAGTTGAGGAAGATCAAGGAAAAGGAGTCTGACCATGGTCGCCACATGAAGGGGTTCAATAGGTTGAGGGTTAGGGAGCCAGTCACGCAAGTACCCCAAGATGAGACAGTAATTCTTCCAGAAGATGAGGAAGTATCAATTGATGAGGTTCTTACTATTTCTACCTTAATTTTTCTTGCATGCCTGCTTCGTTCATTTGTTTTGTGCTTACCATGATCTTGGGTTTTGTTTATCTATTTCTCAATTTGATATATCCGGTCCATAATTTATTTTCAATTCAAACTTCAGCAAAGATCTTAATTTAGTTTCATTCAATTTTATCTGTCAAAATTTGTAATTTAGGAAAAGTAGTTTTAGATCTTTTACATGGTATTAGATGCAATATGTTCTGGAAGTGAATATTCTTCTTCACGCTCAAATGGGAAAATTGTGGAATGAGAATGGATATGGTGTGGATACAGATTTCATGAGCGTTTGGACGTGCGTATCGAGATGAGAATGTTAGATGGCTTCATTGTCTGTTGTATTATAATAAGATGATGCTTTTCCTTGTTTACTGATACCTACTCAAGATTTGGAGCTGTCTTACAGGTTGTTCGCACAAAATACTTTGACATGCCCCCATTGACTCTATCTGAAGCAATTGAGCAGCTCGAAAATGTTGATCATGACTTCTATGGTTTTAGAAACGAAGAAAGTGGTGAGCAATTATTGTATATCCGTGTTTCGTTTGGTTTTGTTTTCTCTCTTCTTGTACCCATAATATATTATCTGCTATTATGGGAATTAAATTTATTCGCTTTGCTCCAGGGGAGATCAATATATTATACAAAAGAGAAGAAGGAGGTTATGGACTCATTATACCCAAAGGAGATGGTAAAGCAGAAAAATTGGATAGTGTGGAGGTAGAACCAGTTAGAGAACCCTCTTTGGCGGAATGAATGGCATTCATAAATACTCTTTTTGTAAGAACTTAGGAGCTTGTAAATGGTTGACGGATACTCATTGTAATTTGTTGGAGACAATAGTGCATATGCAACTTTTAAAAGGCTTTGGCGTTTGAGTGTTAACAGAGATTCTGTGGACAATGAACACATGGATGACTAGCTAATGTAAATGAGAGAGATGTACCATTTTGTACTCTGCACTTGATGTCCAAAACTCACCCATTCCTCTGACAATGCTTCTTCCTTTCATCATTGGTTTTGGTTCTGCTACACATCTCATCCTCTTTAATTGCTTTACTCTAACTGCTATATAAAAAGTTAATCATAGCTTCATTTAGCTACTCTATGCGATTTGCAATTTTGAACGCCTCGAGACCAAACTTGCTTAGGTAAATGTTGGATGCCAGGAGAATATCATTATTAATTATTGGGGCAAATTTCTACTAGATTATGCATGTTGATAGTCTTGATGAAAGTTATGTGTCGGATACGTGGAATAAGATGGCTGGACTTATTCTCAAATAAACTTTCACAAACTGTCATCGTTATTCGATCATTCATTTATTCAAGATAATGTGGTTGAGGCACGCATGCCTACCCTAATATTTATTACATTACATTAATCATACGACTCTGTGATCTGAGTTCTCACAGATACTGGACTTCTGACTGCATGTTCCCCATCTTTCCAAGTCAAGGCACCAAAGAGGTATCCTGTGCTCACTTGGTAACTAGAGGAAACGATAACGGTGAAGGTTATGGTCTTAATTGTAGAGTTAAAAATTAAAGTATCTGGCTGTACTGTTATGTTTATGCCAGTGGGAGGCTCTACAACAGCCTCATACTTTGAGTTGACAGGTCCAACATTTGTGACAGTTCTGGTTATGGTTGTTGAGCTTCTAAGGGATGGAATGGTGATGGAAGGCACGTTTATGTCTAGTATAGAGTGCTGTTTACTGGGGCAATACACGAGGTTATCAGCAACCTGGGAAATGACGGAGTTACTGTAACCCAGGTCACAGAGGTATAGGACATAATCGGCTGTGTTCATGTCATATACAAGACCAGGATCTGCTGCCCTATTCGGATTCACAATCCCTCCTCCCAAATCAAATGGATCTGCAAGTTTCATTGGTTCTCCCTCCACAAATATGGGTTCCCCTGATGGATCAGTTGTCCAAGCTGCAGCAGTTTGTTATGTAATGCAAATTTACTTTGTTTGGATGATAAATTCATATAACGCTAAAAAAGGCAGGCAGGGAAACTCTGCAGTTTACAGTGTTTGAAGAGTTACCTGTTGTTATTATGGCTGACTTGAGAGCTGCAGGTGACCAATTTGGGTGCAGTGTTCTGAGCAGTGCAACAATGCCCGCCACATGAGGAGTTGCCATTGAAGTTCCTGACGAAAATGCAAATACAGTATCTTCTGAGGAATCATGAGGTGAAATTGCTGCTAATATATTGACGCCCGGAGCTGCTATATCTGGCTGTCATATAGATGTCACATTGGTTTATTATCAGTCGTGTGACTAATTCCGTCATCTTTTATCATCTCAAATATTGGAAAAATCAAAGACCATGTCGTTTTAAGAGTAGTACCTTCAATATTGCGGGGGCAACGGGACTAGGCCCTCTGGATGAAAAGTCTGCTATTCTGGTTGACACAGGCCGGCCAATATGTGTTATGGAATGGCCAATCTTTACACTAGGATGCCTGTAAGGCACACCCAAATCATTTCATCAGAAATATGCTGAAAATGACAACGATGAGCTTATATATACATCTGGAATGGGCAAGATCGTGATGTTACCTGGTAGAACGGATGTAGTAGAGTATCTGCATTCCAATTTCATGGCTTACTTGGACACATGGGAAAGTATTAACGCATGGATTAGGTGATGTGCTGGGATTCTTGGCAACAATTAGACCTAAAGCACCAGCTTCTTTGACAGACCATGCAGTGTCTAGCACTCCATCATATTGAGAATCGAAGGCGAAGCAGAAAATCACATTTCCGTTTACCCAGGTGTCATTTGGTGAGAGAGAATCACAGTAACTGTACACGTCTTATTAAATCTAGATAATAGGAAACTAAAGCCAATCGATTTTTTATATATAAAGCAAAATGTTGGATGACATGAGCGCTACGTTTGAACAGTCTGGTATAATTTTTTACATTGTAATCTAGAGGTGCCAAGATATATTTACCGCGGACTTAGAAGTTCCGGTACCTCAGGGTATGCCACAGTGATGAACCCTGTATCCTTCCCTGTAAACATGCCTTGCCCCTGCAATTTGTAATGGATTACGTCATTAATAATTGCTTTGTTGGGTGGTAAGTGTTTTCCTCAGTGCATCAGGTTGTAAAGTAATTACCAGTGTTGTCCAGTTGTTTCCGAGCGTGATTGGTGTTGGGAAAGAGCGGTCTACTGTACTTGCTGCCACGGTTAATATCCATGGTGCTGGGCTCTGCACTGTTTGACCATTTGGGCCTCCATTTCCTGCTGAGCATATAACACTAATTCCGTTTGCCACAGCATGAAAAGCACCTACAGTGATCCCGTTATGCACATCTACATCAGAATATAATGGAAGATCGGCGCCAATGGACACTGATAATACATGTACTCCATCATGTATTGCTTCATCGAATGCCTTCAGTATGTCAGCGGCTGCACATACTCCTCCTATATCGTTCAAACTCCAGCAGACTTTATACATGGCTAGCCGAGCCTGAGGAGCACCACCTCTGACTGTTCCAACACCAAGTCCTTCGTAGCTTGCATTACTCACAAAGGAGCCCCCAGCTGTTGAAGAGGTGTGTGTACCATGTCCAGATGCACCTCTTGGGGATAAGTAGTCTTTGAGTATAGTACCATTGAGCGGTTCTCTGTACTCCGCTTGCAACCCTTCGATGAAATAACGAGCTCCAATCAGTTTCCTGTTGCAGCACTTTGCTGCATTAAAGAGCTCTCCAGATTCACAAACCCCCATCCACCTAGGGGGGATCGGCCCCAGACCTTCATCAGTGAAAACTTTAGATTCTGGCCATATTCCTGCTCATACATTTGCGATTTCACAAGGGGTTGCATGGTGTTACCTGTTCACATAAGGCTGTAAGAGGGAATGGCTAGATCATACCTGAATCAAGAAGACCAAGGATGACACCATCTCCCATCTTGGCTTGATGCAGAAGATTGTTAGAAGATTGTGGGGGCAGTTGAAGGTAGTCCCAGCTCCTGGTAGTTTGCATCTTATAAAGATGATTGGGTATGACTTCAACAACATTAGGTAACTCTACAATCAAGCCAATATGAACTTCATTAAGTACTTTATATTAATTCTTGGAAGCATATAGCAAAGGCTAGACTTGATTTATCTTACAACCCCTAGACTTGATTTATCTTACAACGAGTAAGTGTAAGTTGATCACAAAGCCCTAGACTTCTTAGACATTAAATTTGAAGCATTAATTTATATGAATACCTCCGTCTGATTGATGACACAAAATATAGAATGATTTCTTGCAGGAATTTATACATGTGTCTACACCTTTATTTTGATGCTTGGAAATTGGAATTTAGAAGTTCTATTTCGTTTGGAGTGATGGGCTCTGATTCTCTGAACAGGATTCTATACTTTTATTAACTGTGATTTGGCTTCTTCTTGGTGAATAAGCGTGTACGGGGTAACTAGAAAGAAGTGTGTAGCAATTCCACTGACTGTGGGCACGTAGTGCAGTGAAACGATGAAAACAAGGCGAGCAGAGATAAATACCTGCCACCATTCTGGCTTGAGACTTTGTAAGCCTGGCCGCAAAACCAGAGAAGCCATGTTTGTAGCTGTACACCATGAAGTCTGAGGATGTTTCTCTGTTGCATTAGTGAAATTATGTACATGGTGAAACTGGAAATACTATTGGCCCAGCTTTTAGTGTACCAAACAATATGGAAACATCCATGGATAATGTTCTGTCGCCTGTACCTTCCCAGGACTGATTTAAGAGTTTCATGGTGGAATTCGGTGAGGCGCTTTGGATCGGCATACTGCTTCTTCCCCATGTAAACTATGTAAACCTGTTTACTTTCATTGGGAAGTGTCAGTAGAAACTAGACAGTTAAAAAGTTAAAGAAACAAGAAGATATATAAGAGTTGTTGAGGGTGGGAGAAAAATTAACATTGCTTCTGGTATGCGCAGCAGATGGCCAGATATCTTCCTCGAGTAGAACCAAAAGAATGGAAAGCAAAATGAATGAGAATGTTCCATTCTTGTTCCTTCTTGCAAGAGACATGCTCATTCTGTTGTATGCTACCTCTCGTGGAAGCAAAACTCCTGGTGTGAAACTTTATTATGGTGGCATTTAATGCCAATTACTTAGTCATCGTGCACCACCAAATGAATATAGACAAGCAGATGTTGCTTTTTGACTTTGCTTTATTGACAAGTTAGCAAAAGTTGCTTGATTATTTGGTGCTGATTGCAGAATGATGCTGAATGACTTCATCTAGCTCTGGACGTAACATGCGACTATATGCGCCTGTACGTTGGGAAGCTGACGTCCTGGGCCTATATGCTCCTTACAGGGGGATCTTTTCTGGGTACCGTTTATTGTGGAAAATGGAATCTCTATTCATTCGCTTGCTGATATGAGGAATGTGGTGAGGCACTCACCTACGACCTGTAGTTGTCCACAGCTTTCTTTGATTAATAAGTGGGTGGTGCTGCCAGCGTGAAATCATGAAAGGAAGAACATATTGTCCTTGAACTAATGTTTAAAAATACAAATAAAATATTCAAAGGGTAGCATTAGCAGTGGTTAACTAGTTTATAAATTGCATAACATAAACGAATTATCTAGTATGATTCTGTTCGATGACGCTAAGGAGACTACTCACAATAGACAACGAGTTCGAGAAGTGAGATTGAGATCTCCTGAGTCCTGACCTCTTCCTTGATTTGGTGCCTCTTACTACTTTGTAATATTTTTTCACACTTATAGTATAAATTTAACCGCAGAATAAAAAAATAAAACATAAAAAGAGAATATCACTAACGTAAGTAATAAAAAAATTTAAATCCCAAGAAGTGAGACTTAAAATAAAGAAAATAAAGAATCAAATAATTGGAATGAATGGTCAATGCAATGATGTTTCAAGAAAATTTAAAATTCTTGAATATAAATAATGTTTTTGTTAATCTTAGTGACTCTGATTTCTGCAAATTATTTAGTCCACATACGCCGAACAACTCAGTAAGAAACATATAACCTTTCCCCCTTTTTTAGTGAGCCATGAACACCATATATTTGAAACAGTGAAATTTTCAACGAACAGGAGATTAAGGCACCAGAATGCTACCAAAGGAGCGGTTACGAGCCTACCAATCGTTTTCTAAAAGGACCTCTCATATATAGAATGATACAAAAAAAACAATGATTGGCGAGAAATGTTGCTTCAGAGAGTAGTGACTACTGTACTACTGCACTATGTTTGCATATTATCAGTTTTCATTTCAGGACAGCTTAGCGATGTGATCGGTATCTTTGAATGGAGAAGCTCTTCTTCAAGGTGGGTCCAATGGAAAACGCGAGAAGCAAGAGGGATCTCTTTCTGCTTTCATGCTGAACATTACAACCATCGTTTGCTGCTGTTTCTGCTTCTAAAGCTTCAGCAACAATGCCTAATGCATAGGCCCGGGAACATAGCCAACTAAACCCACTTCTCTACAATATTCAATGATTAATGGGAGTTACTGTTCAAACATGTTTTTTAAATAAAAAAGCATCATCAATCTGTAAAGCCAATGTCTCCGCAGCTTAAAAGAAAACACATGGTTTCGGTATATTTACAGAACAAGCAGCAATTATTAACAGCAGTTGGTACTGTAGAATAAAGTCTTCTGCACCTATGCTCCTTCGGAACGACCTTGAGGGACCTTTAAGCACTAAAATACAATAACTGGGCCCAGGGGCAGAAAACCTGACTGGAAAGGAAAAGGCATAATCTTCTCAACCTTCAGTCCCATTCATTTTGTCTATTGGATATGGCTATGCTGCAGAGGCCTGCTTTCCTTTGCCGGTGAATGTTTGAGTTGAAACGGTTAGAAGCTTAATGAGAGACAGTCCTTCTCCTCTTGTACTCTTCTTCACCTCATACCTGTGCTTAATTCTGTCATCAAGCTTGTAACCAAGGAATGCTGGAAAAACTAGTAACTCTCCAATATCACGACCCATTTCCTCTACCAAATAATTCATTTTCTTCTCTAAAGAAGTATGATTGTACTGCAATATCTGCGGATGCTTCTTGCTCATAGCAACTATGTCTTCACATGAAAATCCGTAACTCAAAAATAGGTGGATCACCTTTTGCAAATTCTCACAGCTTGTCCTAGTGGTAGATCCAATTGCCACTGCCAAGTCCTTTGTCCTATATCTATACCCAATCTTGACCAAAAACGAAAGCTTATAGGCAATGTTCTCATGAAATGAATGACCAAGAAACAATGGGGCTTTAATCAAGAACTTAAAGATATCAGCCGAATTTAACCCGCATTCCTTGAGAAACTTGATTCTAGGATGCATTTTCCTCTCTCGGCTAGAACTAATTATGCCAGGAAATACAAGTAATATCTTAAATATTTCTTCATCATTGAGACCTGCAAAAGACCTCAGGAACTCTACATGGCCCTCCATATGCTCCACACTGTAAGTCAAAATTGCCGGAAGCTTACGCAGCACTCTCCCAGTGCCATCCTCATCTCCTCCACTGAGCTCTATCAAAAACATGGTTCTGGGAATCAGCTGATTATCCAAATCATAATTGAGAAGTACAGGGCGCCTTACAATTAAAGCAGCACCACCAAAGGGGGTCAAGAAAGTTATCGTTCTATCAATATCTTCCACTGACCTATGACATATAGCCTTTGTCAAATTCACATTGTTGAGCACATGGGCAATCTTGTCAGGGGGAACTCCACGATTGAGAAGAAGTTGCACCTTTTTTTCAAAACCCACCAAAAATCTTGGCTCTGTAGCAGATAACAGACGCTTCATCTGTGCTTGCTCAAGTTTTCCTTCCAATTCATCTACTAAAAAACTTGTCAGCGGGTCAATTTCCTTAGCTGTTAACACAGTTGGGCGCTTTGTAACCAAGTGATGTAGAGCAAGACGATCAAGCCCAACAGACTGCAAAGAACGAAACCGAGCGCGCAGTGATTCCAAGGGTATCAATGAAAGGTCGGGGTTATTGACCAGAAGCATTTCAACTTCTTCATAGCTGATACCCATTTCTCGAAAGAAAGAGACAAGCGTCCCTGAAACAAAACATGAGCCGCGATAGTACATGGGTATAGCTGGTTAATGTAAATGGAAGCATAAGTGTTTGAGAAATGGACTCTGAGAGTTACTCACCTATTTGGGCAAGAGAATTAGCTGGGGAGCTAGTGCAGCGGCTTGAGCAGAAGGAATGCATGGTGGGTCGAAAAGCATCCTTATTAAATACCAATGAATTGGGCTTACCTCTTGATGTTGTAGTAAGGGAGAACAACCCCTGAGGATGAAAGGTTGTAACTGCATAGAGGGAAGATTGAAGGGCAGCTGAAGGCATTGGTGAGTACAGCTTAAACGTTATAGAAGAAAGAGTAGAAGTGATTCCCAACCGAGGGAGCCGCTGGAAACATTTTATTCAAAATGCGAACTTGCACTTCTAAGCATAGAGCAACTAACCAATCAGAATGGATGCCGCGTCTCGTTAAAATGGAAGCCGCGCAAATATGCAGTTACGGAGTTGCCATGTGTAAATATCTTCCAGAATCTTACAATAGAAGGTGTTCCCAAAATTCAAATGTTTGTAAGAGAGTAAGTAATGCTTTGTTTGGAAGGGATTGGATGCCCTAATTTCTAATGTTAGGAGTAAAATAAAAATAAAAACAATGATAAAAAATAAAGCTTACAACTGAAATTTTAGCACAAAATAAAATAAGATAAAAAGATAATTAAAATTGAAGAATAAATAGTTAAAGAATACAAATCCATTTACAAACGTAGGAAACTGGGAAGAAGGGGAGGAGAAACGAAAAAGGGGAATTCTTCTTCTATTTTATTCCTCCTCCATATAGGAAAATGAGTTTATTTCTATTTTTAAATAAGGCAATTCCTACCATATAAAATGTGGGATGGATTCCTACCAAATTAGATGTCACCTACTCTATATTTATAGAAAAATGTTTGGATTACTTTTGTAATCTAACATAACGTGATTTAATTTTTATATTTAAAAAATAAATAAAAATTTATAAACTTAAAATTTAATTGGAGAATATGAAAATTATAAATAAAAAAATATAAAAATAAAGTGCTCTTATTCATAACACTGCTATTTGAAGCATGATTGATTAGTTTCTTTTCTCAACCAAAAAAGACTTGACATATAAAATTATATTTATTATTCTCTAGTCTTGAAATATTTGTGTTGTGTTGGGTCTATCTCATTTAATGGCAAATATAAAATTTTGTATGAATTTCATGTCTTTTATTCCATATTCATAGTGCCGCTCTTTAAAGCATGATTGATTAGTTTCTTTTCCCACTTCAAATCTAATTAACAAAAAAAAAAAAAACTTACCTAGAACAAGTAAGGGTTATATTGACATGTAAAATTACATTAATCATTCTCTCCATTCCTAAATATAGGATGAAGAACACCGACTCCATTCTATAATTTCTTTCTTTTGGTTTCATTTCACCCCTTAAAAGCTTCCTAATTTAGGAAGTTAATGGATCTAAACCCATAGGGTTGGTTACCAACACTAAAAAGAGAAATAGAAAAAAGGATAATTTTAAAAGAGACATAAAGTTAATAAGAAAAAATAATAAAATTCATAATTAGAAATCACTCATAATTTATAAAATTTAATTGCGGTTATCAAAATAAAAAATTCCAACAGAATCAAGATTCTTAACATAGGAATCTCAATCTAGACATATATATAATTCATGGATATTATAAGCCAATTGAAAAAAAAAAGAAAAGAAAATATTCAGATAGTACCAACATTTGATGCACTGAACATACAACGTAGGATAAAAAAGTACCATTTTTTTTTTTTTATTTCTCTTACATTGTATGCTTAGCATACTAAATTATTGCGTCCCAATAACAACAACACTCAAGAAAAAATATAGTTGTGAAGGAGCCCTACAATTTTAGGTAGGTGCCAGTCTGTCAGATATTATTAAGCATTATTGGCAATCATGGTTAAACCAGTAAGATCTTTTCTGGTTTCCATATTTCCTTTGCTTTCTTTGGGATTCCCTAATGGACTATTCACATGTCAATCAAAGTGATCTTTTGAAGATATTACAAGGAGTAGAGAAATAGGAAACCATTTAACACTTAAGATTTAATTTATAACTCACAACTTTCAACTCTTCATGTTCTCGGGAAGAGAGAAACTAGGGGAGATGAACGAGAGCTTTTTATCAGACCCGATTTTTACCTCTTAATACCCTCCTACTAAGAACTTCTTCACCAAGACATGCATTTTAGATCTTCTGCAACTCAAGCTCTAACTTGTAATTCGTGTTAAGTACTGGTGAATAAGAAATACAAGAGTAATGATCGTAATAGAAGGTAAGATAACAAAAAGGTTGACAGTTTGTTCTGCATATCAAGTTATTCAGCTTCAAAATATAGTCATTTAGCATATACAGATCAATCTTATTCTCTTACAAAATGACAAAATGAGGTTATTGACCAAATATCCAACTATTTTGTTAATTAACCTTCAATAAGAGTTGCACCAAATATGAGATTTCACTTGACACAACAATATATGAAAACAAGATGGAAAGAAAGAAAGAAAAACAATTTGAAGCTGCATATGTATTGAAAGAAGAATGATGCAAGTCACAAAAATTCAAAGACATTCACATAGTAAATATTTTGGGTACTATGCAATGTATGTTTGAAGCGCCAACTGCGACTTAAGCAGCCTATCACTTTTGTAAAGGAAACAGTTTCAAATTGATAAAAGCCAATGACAAACCAGGAGAGCCGCCATAAGAATACCAAAGAGAGGGCTGCAGCCAACTTAG
The DNA here is from genome assembly GCA_037013595.1 of Dicorynia guianensis. Classification (NCBI taxonomy): domain Eukaryota; kingdom Viridiplantae; phylum Streptophyta; class Magnoliopsida; order Fabales; family Fabaceae; genus Dicorynia; species Dicorynia guianensis. Next base: position 11,092,406 of record JASUAB010000002.1, on the reverse strand, counting down.
AATTCCAAGTTAACTGTCAAGACTCGAATTATTTTTTGCTCTCAGCTTTTATTAAGCTTTGCCCTTGTTCCTTTGCTCTTTTATGTAGGAATGGCTTTTATAAAAATCAAAGATGGGTTTTGCTTTCTTGATTTTCGGGGTGATCTGGAAAAAGGAAACCTGCAGTGCATCACGGTGTGTTTCTAGTCAATGTACAAACAGAAAGAATTGCTTGAAATTATTAAGGCACAGGAAGAAAAATCAGCAACTACTAGCAGCTTTCAAGTGAACTTGCCTCTTTTTGGGAGGAGGCCTCAGATCATCTGGTGTGTCTCTACAGGCTCCTCTCCTTTCCTGCTGAGTATTCTGTCCCTGGACATGGCAGCATAAGAAAAAAAAATTGAAAATCCTTGGGCTTGTATAATCATGTGAAATTTGCAGTATGCGGCATATTTGACCCGATAAAATGAAAGAGCTAGTAATAAGTTGTGTTTGCTTCTAGCTTCACTACTTGGAAAGCAATATGATTTAGTGAGATTGAGATTCTTTAAAGTAAAGAATGCATTTTATATGCAAATAGATAAACGTTGATAAAAAAATCAATAATTTAAATTATCTTAGATTCATAAATTTTTATTTACTTGTTTATATTTTATAACAATTTTTATTATTGATTTTCTTATTAATGATCATTCACTTATATTTTACTCAGTAAAATGCACTCTTTAAAAAATCCATATCCAATTTGGTGTGGAATAAAATTATTCAAGCCAACTATAAGTAACTGATGGGGTAAAAAAGTAAATGTGAAGTGTTATAGCCTACAAGTACTTCTCATGCCAGAATATATATATATATATATATATATATATATATATATATATATATAAAAGCAAACAAGAAATGTTGCTTACACGATAAGACCTTACACAAGGTTTGCATAACACAAAAATAGAGCTTGGTCTCTACTAGAGTATTATAGCCAACTCATTTGGCTGACTAGTCTCCATTTATACTTCATGCAAACTTTGTATAAACTCCTAACATGTAAGTAGCATTAATCAAACCATATTGATTAACTGAATCAATAAGTGTGCACCCACACATAACTATGGCTTATATAAGGATGGACCAATTATACTGCATTTTATGATCTACACAAGCCCCCATCAACAAATAGCAAATATCAACAGTAGTTAAGAGAAAGTTAGGTTGCTTTCAGTTAGACATCCAGACAAGATAAGGATGTCATAGGACTTCATTATATATTTTCAGTCATTTAGGAGTAAGCAGATAAAAAGACCACAGATCCTTGAAACACATAAAATAATCCATATTGAATGGCTACAACGTACAAGATGTGTGACCAGACCTATTTGAAAAGATTTGACAGATACAAAAATAATTGGACAATAATGCAAGTTTCTATTTCCTTATATATAAGAAGCAACAACCCAACTCATTATACAAAATTCAAAACATTCAACTTTCTAGAAGCAACCAAAGAACATGATACTAATCGCTATTATTATGGCCAAGGGAGTGAACACAATCCTAAGGCTTTACATAATAGAGTTAAGCTAGATCATGCAGAAAACATCAGCCTCTCATGATTTGGCATTTTTTAAGCATAGAAGAATTAAATTTTTGGATTTTTTTTCCTTCCTCTTACTATTTTATTATGATTATTTAGCTAATGAGCACATACATTCGAATAAACTTATAGTTACTAACATATCCTACTGATCCCTCACTTAAGAGGGCACCAGTTTTCAGCAGCAAACAAAAGATGCATACTTGTCAGCAAAGCTATCAGTGCCAAAACCTTGGCAAGCCAGACATTCTTTTTTAAGTTTTAATAGACCTGTAACAAGCATAAAATTATAAACAGCTGGAAAGAAAAAGGAAAAAAATAGAGCTGCTCAGCAAGATTTTTTTTCAAAATGCAGTGGGAGGCCTATTTTAGAGCCTCTTAACTATAATTTTAATCATCATAAATATAACATTCTTTCTTTCCCTTTTTTCCCCCCTTAATTTTTTACTCCTGCCTGTCAAGTTGTATTCTTAGAATCTCAATCAATAATATGGTGCATGAAGTTGAAGGAATATATCATAATATACATATCTGAAATTGAAAGAGATGTGAAGGCAGGAGTGATAACTAGCATACTTCAGCATATATCAAGAACAAGGAGATAGGAGGCCATAAGCATCAGATGAACCTCCCCACAAAGCGAGATGGCAATAAAATAACCCATCATGAGGCTGCAAATAGTTTCCTTATTTGTTTTTTCTATTTCTAATAAGTAAGTAGTACAAGGAGAAAAGCAAATACATCTAGAACAAATTATTTTAAAAATTGAAGTTATTACGTACAAATCTAAAAATAATTTTATATTTCTAACATATCCCCTTATAAGAAAGCTCTTTTGGACTCGAAATGTGAACAAGTCTACCAAATGTACATGCTCACCAAACCTTATTTCGATATTCAACTTAATTTTTGATAAATAAAGACGGCAAGAATATTATGCGAAACATTAATTATTCCAAAAATTTAAACTATTAAGTGTAACTTTAATAATAGTTTTATATCTCTAACAAGATAAGGCATGAAAAGCTCTAACCCATGACTGCCCAAGGTACTCTAACCCCGAAAGAGAAATTGCAGATTCACAAAGCATTTTATTCAAATCACATGCTCCCAAATACAGAAATTGCTCTTTAACTATACCATTGAGTTTCGTATGCAGCCCATCAACTGTAAAACCTCATTAATTACTAAACTGTTTTCCTAAATATTGTCAGCATCACAAGCTTCTAAGTGCCACATAAAGTTGAACAGACATTGCTGATATTAAAATATCAGTAATCATAAATAAATATGGTAAATCAGACTTCGATGGTGATAGTGAAATAATGCAAACTATGCTCTTAAACAAAGCCTATAAAACATACATGCCCTTTCTGAGACTAGACTGGCCCAGAGCAACAACGCTGTAAGCAAAAAAGTGAATTTAAAAAAAGAAAAAAGAAAAAAGTCAGCTTCCAAATCAACCAGAGTAAAGGTGAAGAGGAAAGAAATGTGTCAGCGCAAGAATTTAAACACTGCAACGGATCACAATCCTTAAAACACAGCTAAACTGAAGATGAAACCAGAGAATGCAAACAACCTATTTGTAAGCACTAACAAGAATTTATGATCGATCTACTAGAAAAAAGCCCAATCCATGGGATTAAAGACACAACATTTGAATCTATAAATGTTAGCATTATGATTCTCTGTACGTAGTTCATAAATAACAGCAACATCTGTACAACAGAATCTGTAGCGTGAACTTTTTCTGAAGAGGAAACTTGAAGACATGCATAGCAACTATAAAAGTAAAAATTATAATTAAATTAACGCCCCCGCATGAAAGGTATTGTAATATTGTGAACGAGGTCCCATGCAATTATCACATCGACAAAAGAAAAGCTCATTTCATATTGTACTGGAAGATGCAATCCATGGGTCACAAAAAGGTTAAATGCCAGTTAGTACTCTGACCAAGTTAATCCTTACGCAAGCTGCTGAAGTCATCAGTACACACAGTATGCTATCATTCTAAACTCGCAATCACAACACCAGAATAGCAAAGCAAAGAATCTGCTAAAACCAACATAAAATATAAAGACATCATCGTTTTCCAAGCATGCAATAATAATGCAATGCAAAGTGTAGACATTCCATAGCATCCACAACAATTTAATTTTAGAGATTAAAATGAAAATAGACTAGCTGCGTTGGCTTCTCATGGCAACACGGTTCAGAAACACACACATTAGCACAGTCACTCTACAATGTACAGAGTGCTCGTATCCGTTGTGAATAAGTTTCCAAGTTTAAACCACCATATTAGCATATGATAAAGATTCAAGCAAAATATGCAAGCCCATTATTCGCTCTTACTTGGGTAAACGGCCCTATAAACTCTTCCCTATTCGTTTCCAATGAGGACCCAAATTGAGACTCTGAAAGCATGGGTTCACTCTTCCCACCATTACTACTATCAAACCCAAAACTCCCCTTCCTCTTCTTTTTCGAAAAAAGCTTTGATCTTCCTTTCTTTTCTCTGACTTTCCACACATTGTTCTTTCTAAAGACGAACTTGTCAACCTTCCACAGTGGGTTACTCGTATCGATGACGGTCACCTCACTCTTCGAAAAACCCGACAACTCGTTCCCACCTTTCTCTTTTTCTTTCTCTTCTTCCTCCACCTCCCAACAATCCAAGTCTTCATCTTTCGTTTCCACCACATGGTTATCGAATGAATTCGTGGCGGGGGCATTGTCGTCCTTTCGCGCACAGTCGATGCTACTGTTACTCAGCGAAGAAGCGACGAAGAATTTGGGGTTCGTCTGCTTCCTGGGGCACTTCTTCCCAGAAAGCTTTGAGCTTAGGGTTTCGCCCATGTTGAAGAGCTCGGCGAGGACGCTGCTCATTGGCCGGTCGCCGGCATCGGCGGCGGAGATCTCGGAGGCGCGGGTCCGATTCCGGACCAGCTTGGGGGTCGGGTCCAAGTTGGAATGCAGGGAATCAGAGGAGGAAGGTTGGTTGCTAGAGAGGAAAGAGTCAAGGTCGAGGTCGTCGCCGGTGGGTATGCCCTTGTTGGACCGGAGCCGGTCGAGCCAGTTCGAACCGGACTTGCCGGCCGGAGCCGAGCAGAGCATGGGTGGGCGATGCTGACGTGGCCGGAAGAAGAAGAGCGCAGCGGAGAAATCAGGGAGTTTGAAATAATCTGAGGGAAAACAGAGAGAGAAGGAAGCAACTTCCTAGTGGTTGGGACTTGGAAATTCGAACTGTGAGGGGGGAGTGGAAGTGCAGAGTGAGAAGGCAAAGAGGTGCGGGATGGGCGTAGTCAGCACCTGACACGTGGCAAGATGACAAGGTGCTGTGTTTTCAAACTTGGTAAAAGTACTCTTTAGGCCGTTACAGTGGGAAAGCACAAAACATGTGGGTACATACAAAGCAGTAGCAGATGCCTCTCAACTCAAAGTCCGTGATTTTCTGTTCAAATCTTTAAACGTACAACTCCTCTTCCAAACGCAAAAACAAATCAATCAGTTGAGTTCAAAAGTGTAAAATTAATTTTAATAAAATAATTAAAATATATAATGTATAAATTATTTAATAATAACAAATATATTTTTTAAAAATAATAAAATTTATATATTTTTATAATTATAATAGAAATTATTTTTGAAGTGATACAAAATAAATCTGATTTATTAATAAAATATTAACTTAATAATAAATTAATTTTATTTCAACCTCAAATTAAAAATTTAAATTTAAAATTATTCTTATTTTAAAAAATTTAATCACATATTTCTCCCTCAAATAAGAATGATATTCACATAAACATCTAAAAAAATAAATAAATATATATATTTTTTAAACTTTCTCCTTTTAAAATTTTAGACTTGAACTTATGAATTTGTGTAAATATTAAATAATTTATTACTCATTTTAAAAAAGAAAAGTTGGGCCAATAAACTTATAAATTATAAATTTTTTTCTTTTAAAGAGCTCTATAATTATCAAGTTTTGAATTATGATAGAACTGCTTCAGTCCCTTGCTTTTATTGAGCTCTCTTTTTTTTTTTTTTGGTCTAAAAAAATAGAAGGAAAACTAGATGTAAAGTGTCAACCACATTTTTGTGTATAATAATTGCATGTTTTGGGGAGAATACAACTTTATCAACGTATGCATTTATTAAACTATATTTTCATATTGATGATGGCGGTGATCATGAATAGTTATGAATTCGGATTTGGACATTTGCATTTTGGATTTGGATCTCTTTTTATTATTTATTAATTTTTAATACTTTTTATTTATATATTTATATTTAAATATATTTTATTAATTTTATATTAATCTCTTTATAATTGTAACTCATATCTTTAAGTTTTCAAAAATGAGATATCCAAGTCTTTGTATTTTTTTTAATTTTAAGAACTTTCTCTTATCAAACTAAATTATAAAATTTGAATATCTAACGAAGTTCTTTATTTAGTTGTTTCTATGTTTAATGGGAACAACTTTTTTTCTATGAATATTGATGCACTCTTTCAATTCAGTACATTACTCATTGATTATGTGATAATCATCCTTTTCTTCTTTTAGCTATAAGCACACCCACATTGACAAATGAAGGAGGAAGAGAAAGAGAAAGGATAAAGCTATAGAAAGCCTTATCCAATCCAAGATCACTCATGTAGGAGGTGTTAATGATGATGACTTATAAACATTCAATGCAATGTTTATTACATAATTGATTGGTTTATTATCCCCACCCAACATAATATTTTTGTGAAAATGAGGCTACGTTATTAATAATTAGTCCAATAGTTAGTACTTAAAATTTAAATGTCAAATGTCACAAACAATGAGTTAGGAAATTGTACTGCAATAAAATGTTTTTTATTCAAAGTATATAAAATATGTGCATGTAAATTTAATAATTTAAATTTTTTTAAGTAAAAATTAAATAAAATTTTACTTATAAAATATCATGGCCATTATCATTGTTTGATATAGTGAATAAAATAAATTTATAAATAAACTTTTATCTTATCCACAATGACTTTAAATAGAGATTTTTTGAGCAAATTTAATTTTTTTTTAAAATGTAGAGTATACTTTAAAAAATAAAATATAAAAAAATAATTATTAATAAAAAAATTAATAAGATAAATTATCTAAAATTTAAAAATTATAATTTATTTTTATATTTTACAATAATTTATATTATAAAATATAATATAAATTAGCAAGGGATGGTGTTTTGCAGAGTCAGCTTCAACATCTCTCTCTTTTGATAATGGGGCGCAAACTACATTCAACCTTCAGCGCAATAATATGAAAGCTTGAAAGGAGGATATAGAATTCTTTATTTTTGAAGTAGAGAGAAGTAAAAAAGAGATAAATATAAAATTAATAAAAAAATAAAATTTATCAAATATATTTAAATATAAATTAACAAGAGACAAATAAAAAAATTATCAAAATTAAAAAAAAATAATAAAGATAAATAATTTAAATCTAACAATGTGGGTGTGGAGTATCTATTTCTTTCCGGTTTGTAACACAGTCATGCTTTTGTGGTTTTGGTCTAATATAAATGTATGTATGGCCTGTAATGGTAAGAGAGAGGGTGTTTCAAAACCGTGTTTCATGACTTTTCACTTGAAAGGCCAGGCCAGACCAAATTATGCAGCCTGTTGTTCTATTTAATGTTTTATAAATCCCACTTCCCGCCCAGAATATGAATCACATTCATCGTCAGGCATTGATTCCTCAAGTTGAACCATCCACTTTGGTCGCTTCAAACCTTAAAGTTCATGAAGCAGTAATATTCGTTGTATAATGTGATGCTACTTAAGTTTTCTTTTACCAATACATGGCTTTTTAAAAGCAGCATTAGGACTTGACCCTTTAATTTGATTAATCTAACAGTTGCATGGACCAAGTGAGATTTGCTCACCAAATGACCCAGATCTTCAAATTGAAGAATATATACTTAGACTTTCATTTTTTTTATAATTTTATTTTTTTAATATTTATAATATAAAATATATTATTAAATTTATTAAATTTTAAATATCAGTTTGTAAGAAATAATAGATTTGCACACTCATATTAAATTATTTGAATATTATATAAGATTAGAAGTATGGGAATAGACTTTCATATATAATTATATTTATTTAATTCTTTTTTTTATCTTTTTTAAATATTTTTTATCTGATAAATAAAAATTAATTTCTTTAAAATATTAAGAATGCTAAAATGAATAATTCTCTTTTAAATGAATTTTTTTTTATAAATTTAAAATATTAAATTTATTAAGTTTTATATAATGTTATAAACCTAGAATTTTAAAATTCATGATGAGCTTATGTAAACGTCCAATTCCATATTAGTAAGTAAAATGACCCCCAGACAAATGAATTTCAATAGCCAAGTTGCAGTACCATGAATGCTGTTTAAGAGCCGACTTTTACTAGGTCCTTCCCACAGCCCTTTCCCACTCATCGTTTGAAACTTTGAATTCTTGAGCATTTTAGTGATCCAATTCTTACAAAGTCAGAAATTTCTTTTGCCTAAAAAAAAACATATGAAAAATGATATGTATATAATCTTACTAATTATAATGTCGGTGGTAATTTTTATGACTAATTTTCACTTGATATCATTTTTTCCTTTAAAATAAATTTGCAGTTGCTGTAGCTATTAGTGCAATCCCAGATTCCCAGTTCCCTAGCTGTTATGAAATTTGTTTACTATAAAAATTATTTTAAAAAAGTAAAATGAGACAAAAGATAAAATTTAATGGTTCATGCATTCGTAAAAGAAAATATGTATAAATAATCAGTCATTACTTTAAAAAAAATGGAGTAAATTTTAGAAAAATATTAGAAAATTTCTTTCCAAGTGGATAATATTTGTTTGAATTATTAATAAAGTTAAAAGATTAGAACTCAAATTAATCTAAATCAATCTTCTCATTATTCACTAGTTATACCTATCTCTGATTCAGTCAAATAAACAAAAAAAAAAAAGAGAAAAGCTACCCTTGTCTCTGGGAATTTTCTCATGCAGAGAAAGTGTAAGAATTTTCCCAGAATCACTAGTTGAATCATAATAAGAAAGCATTGAACAAACAAATTAGCAAAACTGGTCGGTGGTGTGGCCGGAGCAAGACCGGTTGGGTTTGGTTGAGTGCCACCATGAAAGAGCTAAGGTATGACCCTAGTAGAATATGTATATATGGTTTGTAAAGGACCATATGCAAATATACATATATATCTTATTTCTTTTGGGGTGTTCTTTCATTCCCTTTAGATGAAATACTAAACTCTGTTAAACAGTTCAATTAAACATTTATCAACAAAAATTTATTTTAGATTAATATTTTGTCAATAATAAATATATTTTCAGTCAGAGAATGAAAATTCTAGCATACATTTTTGTGTTTAAACTTTTTATTTTATTTAATTTTAAAATTTAACATATAAGACAGCATCAATTTAACTATTGTGTGAACTGAAAAGAAAAGTTAGACTCTTTCATGTTGCTTGATGGTGAGATGGTGTGGTATTCCACTGCAGCTAAACTCTCCCTTGTCAAAAACGACATTCACCAAATCAATGCCAAAAGAACCAGTACAAAAGAATAGGTTACGTGAAAAACATGGGCTGGGCCAAGCAGACTAAAACTATCCTCAAAAACCATGTACTAGCACTACCCCTCTCTGCTAGATTTCCTTTCAATGATCTCCGACCACTTTTTTAGAACCAACAACACCCTCATTTGCTTGTCCCAAAAATATAAATATGTCATATTTACACACACCTTCTTTTTGTCCTTGCTTTCAGAGTTTTATTTCAGTCTCTGCCATTTCCCTCGCGCATATCTCTATCTTCGTTCTCCACCAGTCTTTTTATCTGGCCTCTGATTGCCCTTCCCGTTCATTGGTTCTTCCTTGAAAGCTATTTTTTTTAATCATTTTCATCACCAGTGGCTGCTACAGCACCGCCAATGAGAGAGTTGATGCCTTGCCTCCATGACGGCGTCGTCTTGAGATGAAACCAAAGCTCTAGTTTGGGGAAATCTCATCTTATCCTGTTTCCACCTCTCATGTCTCAATCACTCTGTCAAGCGATTCCCATCTCCTTTGTCTTGTTTTCCCTCTGATTTTTCACTAAATTTGTCAACTTTTTTGTTCTGTGTTTGATTTTTCTTCATCTAAATCTTCTGTGGCTCCTAATCACTAACCCTATCAACTTTTTTCTCCTCAATTCGGTCCAAAGATATTCCATCAAAAGAATGCAACTTTGATAGGGGCCTAAGCAGATTTTGGGTGTGCTTTTTCTTTCTTTTCTTCCTTTCTTTTCCTTCTCCCTTTTCTTCTTCTTTGATTTTCGCTATTCTATTTTTCTGCTGTAATGGCTTTGGTTCAGGCTTTTTATGATATGTTGGAAAATCCCACAATATTGGGAGTATGTACAGGGATAATTATGTTTCTGGGTCCTATCTGGCTAGCATTTTTCGTTGGTCTCGTTGTTGGATGGGCATGGAAACCAAAATGGGCGAGTTTGGGGAGAGAAAAATTAACATTTTCCCCAGCCCCATGGTCGCCGTTGAACGGTTATGCTTCGTCTCCTTGGCTTAATACCTTTAAAACCCAATCTTCAAATTCAGAATCGTTGGTCGTTGATAAAGGGGTGGATAGGAAGCCATCCCCTTCACCGCCTACGGAGTGCGATAATTCCAGCAGGTTCTTGGCATTCATTGACTCTTCTTGTGATTAGTTGTATAAATTTAGAAGCTTGATATTACTTCTTTTTCGTTTGTTCATATATCTTGTTAAGAAGGATGATAATATCATCTCTTGAAATTAAGATATTGAACACAATAATTAATAAAATAGCTTAAAATGAACTTCTTTGTATGTAATGGGGTCCTACTAGAATTGCTTTCCCCTCATCCTTGGATATGGCGTTCCTATCTTCCTTGTACAATCTAGAGAAGAGTAATATTAGGAAGATGGGGAAGAAAGAAAATTTGAGTACATTGATGAACAATTTTTTCTTATTGTTGTTGTCTGCATTCATGTTATCTTTAGGATAACTTTGTAGGTTGAATCTTTGTGTTAACAACTGTCATTTACACCGATGAAATCTTCTTTAAGCACCACTTAGTTACTTACTATAAAATTGAAAATCTGCCTTTTATATTAGCATTGTAAGCTTGGAGCCTTTGTTACCTGGAGGCTTATTTTACTGCGTATGTGTGTCTGTGTCCCTTTCTCATCAAAGGATTTAATGAAGGATGGACTTCTCATTTTGGTGTGCTGTGCAGTGCGTCCAGCTCCAATGAAGAGATAACTAATGCTGTTACAATGGAGGATTTACGACATCTATGGCAGCTTGTAGAGATGAAAGATGGAGGTCTTCCTTGGATACAAATGATGGATCGTTCCACCCCTACCATGAGCTACCAAGCATGGCGTAGGGAACCAAAGGTAACGTATCTTTTGGTTTACTCTGTTAATTTGGACAGTTTTCTTTCTCAGTCTAATTTCAAACAATTGTCTAACTCTAATTTTAACATACACTCATGCTATGGAAAATTGCTTTCACTATTGTCAGCTGAACCTTCTAATTATCTTTTGTGCAAATAACTTACTGGCGTGGTTGGGTTTTGTTTTGATGATTTGTAGGAGGGTCCTCCTCAATATCGTAGCAGAACTGTTTTTGAAGATGCCACCCCTGAAAGAGTGAGGGACTTCTTCTGGGATGATGAGTTTCGATCCAAGTGGGATGACATGCTTGCAAGCTCAACTACCATTGAAGAGTGTCCCACTACAGGAACCATGAAAGTGCAATGGCTACGGAAAGTGAGAAACTTATGAACTTAATTGTGCGATGTTTTTTGTTTAATACATTGTTGGTTTGGTTCGGTTCCATATGCTTATGCTTTTCAATTCTTTGTGGCACAGTTTCCATTTTTTTGTAAAGACAGAGAATATATAATTGCTCGACGAATATGGGAATCGGGAAGATCATACTATTGTGTGACAAAGGTAAGAAAATATCTTTACTTTAGAAACCAGTATATTGGTTGGGCAGAGGTTGGATTTTTAAAAGAACAAATCTTATCTTCATTACAGTTGTGTATATTGCAAGATTAATGACTGCTGCAATAGCATTCTATCTGTTGATTATTTTGCCACAATTCGTTGGTCGTGTTAGTCCAACTAATCGTTTGAGTAAACATAGAAGGGTAACGATTATGTCAAGAATTGACTACAGCAGCATGGACAAATAATTAGAGCGCATCTATGTCGAGAATTGACTGCAGCAGCATAGACAAATGATTAGAGCACACATGTTAGTGGCAAAGAACTAGTGTCTACTTGGTGACTCGAGTAATTTGGGCATATAATGTAGGTTGTGTCTTAGTCAGTTAATTGATCATTGAAAAAATAGTGTGTAGGGGTAAAAATGGATGACGAAGATTCCTTCAGTTGCAGAAGTAGGTAGCAGTGCTAGCATCCGTTCTTTTCGTCTGCTTTTTCTTTTTGTTTTTCTTCTTTTATTCGCATATTTGATTAATGTTCAGGACTGAAATTTTAAACTGAGCAATGACGTTTAATAATTGCATCTGTTTTAGGGGGTAGACTGTTCTTCTATCCCAAGAAAAGACAAACCAAGACGTGTTGATGTCTACTACTCAAGTTGGTGCATCCGTGCAGGTACAATCTATGTTTCTAGTTTTCCGAGTCACATGATTACATAACTTTTAATTCCAACATGAAGTCACTGGAGTTACGTACGCATACAGCATGGCGTTCTCTTCCCATCTTTAAGCTAGGAATCTATAGCAGACTTGTTAGGACTAATTATACTGTTTTACTTGCCAGTGGAATCAATGAGAGCTAAGGACCAGCTGACTGCCTGTGAAGTTATACTCTTCCATCATGAAGAGATGGGCATCCCTTGGGAAATTGCAAAGCTTGGAGTACGCAAAGGGATGTGGGGAACAGTTCAGAAGATTGAACCAGGCTTGCGAGCCTACCAACAATCAAGAGCATCTGGAGAGCCACTTTCTCGGTCAGCTTTTATGGCCCAGATCAACACCAAAATAAGCCCAGAATACTTGCAGTCCGTAGGAGCCTGTGGTGATCTATCAGAAAATGAGAGCATGACCACGACTGACAAACCACGTGGTATGAACATACCAAAGATACTGATACTTGGTGGTGCTATTGCTCTTGCTTGTAGCCTTGATAGGGGACTGGTGACCAAGTATGTTATATTTGGTGTAGCCAGAAGAATTGCCAATATAGGAAAGAGATAGTAAGTTAAGTTCTTGAATCAATTTCTGGGATCCTATTGCTTGAGATAATTGAGTTTCTCTATTACAATCACTGTTATTCTTGGAAAATTGTTAGTTACATTAGGCCAAAGCAAAAAACGGAAGCAGAGAGGGAGGAAGAGATATAGTGTCCTGCGGCGCAGTAATTTGGAGCAGCTGTTGTTCAACTTCTTGGACCATGAATACCTAGAATATGAAGGCAATGCAAGGCTGTGTATGCTCAGTGGCAACAAATGAATATTATTTCTTTCTCAGGTCCTCTTGGTTGCTCATAGTTTTTGTACTATTTCCTTGTTGGCACAAATTTGTTTAAAAATGAAGTACTCCACGCTGGAGCGGCCATTAACCACCATCTGTTACATTTGTTCATACATGAATCCAGCCATATTAGGGGAGTTGGAAGAGGTTGAAAATGAATTCCCTACAGGGCTGTGCCTTCTTATGAAAAGGATTTAGTAAATGTTTATGTTACTGTGTCAATTCTGTGTCCTGACAGTACCAATGCTTTAAATACTCTCTTTATATGAACATTTAGATTTTAAGATACCTTCATGTCTGTAATTCTATCTTCTTCGGGGAAGCCTCTGAAGAAAAGTCCTCTCAAAAAAAAAAAAAAAGAAACCAGAATGAACAAATTTGCCATGGAATAAAGAGTGAACGTAGATTTATTGAATTTATAATATAAATTTTTTAGTATAATTTATAGAATTTAATAAATTTAATAATTTAAATGTTTTATAAAAAATTAAAAAATTTTTTTTTATGAAAACAGAATAAAACCTTTTATTGTAACCGTTACAATTGTTCCTAAACATTTTAGAGGCTTTAAGAATGCCTTCTATTATTTGGGAAATTTATAATTGCTTTGCTAATTCTTAAAACAGTTTCTCAATTATCATAAAAAAATTTAGATAATTAAATGTATTAGATTTCAGTTACAAAATTTAACATATTTAATATTTATATTAAATTGTAATAGATATAATAGACTCAATTTTATGGGTTTATATTTTTTTTTCTTCCTGAAAAATTGACATTATAAATGGATACAACCTCCCGTTGAAGCTTATTTATATGGGAATAAATAATCTTCAATTTTAATCAGAAAGCTGAGTTTGTTTGTATGTCTCGTTGTTATCCCCATAATTCATAAACGCATATATTTTCTTTTGGGCAGGTGAAGAGAGAATGGATATGATGTAAAATTGAAACAGAAAATGCCGAAACATCAGAAAGGAAATGTCTCATAAACAGCCATGAATATGGGTCTACCACCCATCCCGCACAGCATCTAGTTACATACAATTCTAAGCGAACTTAATGTGCCACCAAAGTTTCGAAACAATGCAAGCCATCAAGATGTGGTGCCACTTTTGGCTTCTGCAGGCTCCTTACTTCTTCTTTCAGTTTGGCTATCATTTTCCGATTAGATGCAGAAATCCCTTTTCTGAGTTCCTGCAAGTGAGAACTCTTGAACTTTAATAATCCCAGTGTTGCTCAGTATAGAGCAAACTATATAGCTTTTCTAGCTTACCTTAACGTAATTTCTGTCAAGGAAATAAAAACCAGCGGCGGCAGCAGCAGCAGCAGGCACGGCTACATAAATCATGGCTCCGGTTGCCATTGTTTCTTCAGAAAGGTGTGAATTCTTGGAAGGAATGACTGGCCTTTCAAATGTAAGTCTTGAGGAGAGAGGGTGAAAAAAAAGAGAGATGTGAAAGGAACGTAGATGCCTTGGTAATGAAGACAAGTAAAGAAAGAATGGTCTGCAAAGAGGGGAATAAGATCAATGGATAGCAGGTAATTTGTTAATAGAAATTTATGTTTGTAGTTACTCTTGTTAAAAGAAAATAATTGTTGAACAGCTTTTAGTTTCAAAAAAAATAATTTTTTTATTTACAAGATAAAAGGATACACTTAAAAGGTATTTAAAAAAAGTTAACCGATTTGAAATGTGTTAAATTTGGTAAAATATAGAACTTAGAGTAATTAAAAGGAACTTGGGAAAATAAAATTAGGCTTTCCATATAACATATAATTAGGTCATTGTCGTGTATGAAAAGCATCATATTTTAGTTAAGTTGTTTTATCATGCACGGAAGGATACCCTATCTCCAAGTTACTGTATTGGCTTTGTACAATGAAAGCCATGTCATTTGAAAAGTGGGAACTCCGTACTCCATTTATTTGATACTTTATGATAGTTTTCACCCACCACTCACCCCCGGCCAAGCGACCGACCTCTATTGTTTGATATCACCCGTGGTTTTTCTTTGTCGAAAGCATGAACACGTTTCTGATCTTTTCCGATTTTATTGGATAAGCCAATAAATTGAGGCCAAGACTAGACGATGAATCAAATCCTACGCTATCCTTTGAAATGGGCAGAGAGAGAGAGAGGCAGTGGGCTAAGGCGTGTGGGAGATGATTTTGATAGCAATCATATCTCTAAGCTCTGCACATGCTTCATATTTTACTTACCAGTAAACTATATATAGCACTTTGCTGTTCCAATCGACCACGTTGACAGCGATTTTTTAGCTAATATATGCAGGTCAAATTCCACTATATTTTATGATGTTAACCACTGAACGCTGGCCAGATTATAATGTATTTATAAACGTGGGTCTACCTCACGATAATTCAAATAAAACTAATAAAAAAAATACACAAGTACCAGAAAAATATATGCACACACTTTCTGATTAGTTTGGGTCACGAAATATTTTGGATGATAGATCAGTTTTATACGGGTAGATATAGTGGGATTCGGTTCGAAGTTTTCTAAACTATGATAGCTCGTCCCAACGCAGGTCCTAGACAAAATTCTTTTTATATGCATGATGAAAAAAGAAATTTGGGTAAGTAAGGAATCAAATTATTTTAATTACATTTATAAAAAAATTAAATTATTTTAATTATATTTATAAATAATTGAAATTATTTCAATTATATTTATAAATAAATTAAATTATTTCAATTATAATTATAAAAAAAATTCAATTTATCTTATTTAAAAATTAAAAATTTAAATTGTTTTTTTAAAATAATTGAATGACTAAAATGTTCTTCTCCTATTTTTATGTGTTTAGAGGTATGTTTCAACAAGGCAAAAAGAAAGACAAAAGTGTAAAATACATTATTTTTACTCGTTACCTTTCTCTTTGTGTAGCTGAAATGTGCGTCCAAGCACATAAAAATATCAGAACTCTTTTCTTATACACCCCCTTTATATTTTTGAGAGAGTAGGAAAGAATAGAAGCCCGCCCCAACCTATTCTATAACGAAACCACTCCGTCTCTTTTCTCTCGACTCCTTGGTTCAACTCCTCTATCCTTGACTCTCCTCCTATGTTCCAGCTCCTATAGCAACTCTAGTCTTAGCGATTAGAATTTGTAAGTCATTTAAGAGAAGGCTAATCAATTTAAGTATAAAATGTACGTGCTATGCAATTTTAGTTTTTCTTGTAGGTGAATGCGGCGGGCACATCAGTGACATCCAAGAAGAAGCTCCAATAGCTGTGCCCTTCTCGTCTCCTTCTCTGTAAATTTCTGAAACTCCTAACCCGATTAACCCACCTGAATTCACCCCAACCCATTTCAACCTGAATAGTTCGGTTTTGTATATATACCATGCCGAAATCAATTTGATATTTTGCATTCTTGGAATTCCTTTCATTCTACATATTTAAACCTCAATCTGACCCGTATCTACACTTGTCATTGGTGAATGTGAATCCCTGACCATGATTTCTATCATAGAAAAGCTGCCCCCATATTAGATATGTGAAAAATTAATTAAATATTAATTAAATTTTGAAGTTTAGTATATAAAATTAAATAAATTTAATAAAAATAAAGAGATTATCACTAGAAATGTAGTAGTGACACGGATGGATTACCAAAAGTATGAACTCCTGCTTGCTCACGTTTTTTCTGTTTGACCGAGACATATCTTCGCTGGGCTTGAAGCTCTTTAAGCATTCATTGAGCTCATGTTTCTGAACGATCCACCCAAAGGCACACTAGTGAGCATGATGGCCTCGGGAAGATTCAGAGGATAATCAGGAAACAATAAGGGCAGAATTCCTTATTGATGTTCCTGCGCAGTTCCTTTTCTTCCTAAATAAAATTGGAGAGTGAGATAGAATAGTCATCTCCTTGGCTGCGCCTAATTAATAATAACTTGGTTATTAACGTTGTTGTTGTTGTTAACGTTTTTGAACACTACTAGTGGGAAGAGAAATTAGAAATGAGTTGCTGGGTTATAGAGGTTAGCAGAGTTTGAGAGTCAGAGAGCAGCACAAAAATGGTGGCAGAACACTACTCACAAGGACTTGTAAAAAGAGCAGCCTAAAATTTGAATTCTTTCCTCGCATATTTTCATCGACTACTATCATCAATCTTTACACAGTACAAATGAATAAAATAGAATTATGTTATAAATCCATGAATCATGATCAGCAGGGAACAATTGACTCAAAGCAGTGTACGCCATCCAGCTCCGGCGCCAACCTCGGCCTTATTCTCTTTGCTCCACCGGCTTGCGACGGCGATGGGTTCGGTAATTTCTCTACTTCCTTCTTTGTTGACTGATCTACGACAGGAGAAGCTGCCTCCGCCTTGGGCCTCGAATTTGCTTCTTTAATGGAGAAGAAGCCAAGCTTGCGGCCGTAGGATGATTCAGCGCAAAGGGCATCGAACGAACTGAAGATTGACATCAACATCTCGTAAAATTATTGGTCTCTGTTGCTGGGGAACTGAAGGAAGCTGATTGGGATGAGTGGAAGATGCAGGATGGTGGAGGAGAAGAGGGGAGAGGGTATTTAAAGGGCGAGAAACAGAGTGGACGGAGTCAGTGATGAGGAAACTTCGGGTCCTTGGGGGGACGGCGAAGGGAGAAGAGGGTATTATGGCCAAACGGACACGTGTCGAGTTGAGTGTGAAGGGTTAATTATTTTTGGGAAGTGACCTCGTACACGGTGGCAGGGAGATGACCGGCAAAGTCCGGGGCGGCTCTACCGGCAGAAGAGGACAAGACAGGAGAGGTGGGAAAGTGGACACTTCTTGTTTTGTGTTTGACTGACGCGTCTTGGACTGGGCTCCAAGCTTCCTCTGACACGTTCAACTTGAGCCAAGGATTCAATGCACTAGAAGGAAATTTCTTAACAAATTGAACCCACTTTGATTCAATGAATTGGACACTGCCCATTCTTGTTCACTTAATCAAAATCATCTTCCCACTAGATAATATATATTTCTTGTCAACCAAGATTAGTTTGGGTAACTTATTTAGAAAATGTCTGTTAGAGTTTGCATAAGACCTTGTCACCAGCAAATGCGGATGTTCAAATTCAATTTTAATTGATCCCAACCAAACGGATACAATCAAAATCAATTGTCAATTAGATGAATTGAATTGATTTTTCCAAAAGCCAATTAGCTCAGTTCGATTGTTGGATCCCAAAATATATATAGGAAATCCCGTGGCATTTCCCTTAGAAAAACTGTGCCCTCAGACAAAATAAAACCCCTTAGTAACAAGAATATCAACACATTTATTAACTTCGCTATATGCATGTTGAACCTGCATCGTCCACTCCCCTGTAAGCATGGCTCTAACATAACAGAGAAGTCGTTCCTCCGCTAAAGGCTCGACAGTTTCTCTGCTAAGACTAATACGTGTATTTTAGTCCTAGGATCATAAAATTAGTCATTAATTAATATATAAAAAATTTGTTATGATATAATAATTTTTAAATATTTATAATTATTAAAATATATATTAACAATTTAAAAATACTTAATTCTTGTAATTTAATTATTGTTTTCTTCATTTTTTTTATAATTCTTTTAATTTATAAAAAAATATAAGAAAGTGAGAGATATATTTAATAGTTAAATTAAAAAAAATTTTTTTTATTTCTAAATAAAAGAATTTAAGTTATTAAGTTATAAGAATATTGGTACTTTTGAGAAGTTAAGTGAGACAAAAAAAGATTTTGTATGTAAACTTAAGACATGAAATTTGTGTGAGAGAATGGTGAAAATAATATATTTATATTATTACAATTTATATTTTTTTAATATTATTATTTTACATATTATATTTAAATTTTAGATTTAATAAAAATTATATTACTGTGAGATTAATTTTTTAAAAAAGCATAAGGCTTTAATTAGATAATATTTTAAAAAATACAATGCAGTGGAGGTTAATTTTCAAATAATATGGGTTACGCGTGCTAGTAGTTAAATCTTGAGGTAATTGATCTGATTCATTTACACAAAATATATATATTTATTTAAAAGAAGCAAAGAACCCTAGCTCTCTCAAGCAATATATATTTCACAGCTTGCTTCTAAAACCCTAGCTGCGTTCCATTGCCACAAGCAGCCTTCCTGTTTAAATTGCTAGAGGATCTTGGTGCTGCAATGGCTGCCAGCGAGTTGGCTTGTACCTATGCCGCATTGATTCTCTTTGATGATGGGATCCCAGTCACCGTAAGACTACAATTCCTGGATATTGAATTTTTTGATCCAAATCTTTATGTAAAGGATTAGGGGAAGATTAAATACTGCATCCGTAGTCTGTGATTTTCGATGTTGAATTTTTTCTGTCGTTTAATTTTTTATGGGGTTAACGATGTACTAGGCGGAGAAGATTAATACTGTGGTGAAAGCGGCTAATGTGGCTGTGGACTCGTTCTGGCCGAGCCTATTTGTGAAGCTTGCAGAGAAGAGGGACATTGGGGATCTCGTTTTGAATGCTGGCTCCGGTGGTGCTGCCGCTGTAGCTGTCGCTGCCCCGGCTGCCGGTGCCGGTGGTGGGGCTGGTGCCGCGGCCACCGCTCCTGCTGCTGAGGAAAAGAAGGTACTGATACGATTGCCCGTTTTGATTAAATAAATAACAACAATAAAGGATATGCATATCCTGCTTTTCTAAAATATACAAGTAACTGAGACTTCACTTAATCACTCGTCCCATAGTTGTGCTCTTTAATCCTGGATTGATTTGCCAAATAGTTGCCCTGCTTAATGAATGAAGTACTTAGTTATTACAAAGAAAAGCTGATAATGCGGTAGGTTGGAAAGATGATCACTGGTTACTGTTCTAAATTATATAGACATAAGCTTATGAAATTAATACTGTACCCGATTCTATAAGCATCCCAAAGAATGATATGTTATTGTGATCTCTAAAATATTTTACACCGTACTCAGGAAGGAAAACCTCAACTCAAATCATATTGTTTTGGAACTTTATAGAAGCACATTAAGAATAGAAGTAGTGCATCACAATGTCTGGATGGATACCAATCATGAATAAATTCACAACAGTTAAGAAGTTAACCAGGCAATTCATGTTCATAAAAGTGATATTTTGTATTTGAAATCTAGTATCAAGATTACTTTTGTAATGCTTGCTCTGTTTTTAATCAAAGTATTGTATGGACATCTGTCGCTGGTTTGATAGGCAGACATGTTTATGTTACTCTTGGGACTACAAAATTGTCAATATATCCAGCAAAGTTTGCAACTTTGACTTTTATAGTTACGCATAAATATTTACCTGGGGTGGCCATATATCTTCAAAAGCTTCTTTGGTACATATCCTCGCTCCAACTGCTTGAACCAACCTCTAAGTGGCTACATAAGAAAGTGTCTAGCAAATTTGTTTAGGAAAAATTTCATGTTTCAAAGAGGAAGGAAGAAAAGCCAAGAGTTTGAAAAAATGATCAACGGCATGCTGATTGACTATATTCATAGTCAGTATTTTTGAGACAAGATTTTGTATGCCCCTCCCAGGGAATTTATGATGCTGTCATGGCGTGATGCACTGCAAACTTATACTGAAGAGTTTAGATAGGAGACATGTCTACAACCCTTACAGCTAAATCTTTGAAGTTTGTAGAATGGCTAACTTCAGATTTAATATATTCACTGGATAATCATAGTTTTGATGAATATGGTAACCTTCCCAAACATTTCATGTCAGAGCTTCCAATACACTGAAAATTGATCCCTTTTATGCTGTTATTGTAACTAGTATTAAGCTGGTGCTTGGTTTCCTTTGTTTCCTATGATAAATCTTATCTATGATACCATAGCTTGCAATACCTCATTTTTGTGTGCACGATGAATTTTGTTTCAGTTGTATGTTTTACAAGGTTGTTTTGTGCCTTGTTTCTGAACCTATACTCCTGAATTTGTGTTTGCAGGAAGAACCGAAGGAAGAGAGTGATGATGACATGGGGTTCAGCTTATTTGACTAGGTGTTTCTTCCAGTTTAGTGTCTTTTTTCTTTAACCAAACTAGGACCGAGTTACTCGGTATTTAACCCATTCGGAGGTTTTTGAAGAGTTTTGAGATCAAGTTGGATGCTTTATCTATCAATTGTTTAATTCGATGTCTGTATTTCTTTAAAATCAACGGATCTTTTTATTGATATATTGACTCTCAATGTTTTGGTCATTCAATTCGGGAGTTTCTATGCAGCGAATTAAGTCACTAACTTTTGATTTCTCCTTGCCCTTAGCTACAATTTCTTTAGCATAGACAAGAACGTATTAATTATTGGAAAAGTGTAGTCACATTAAATGTGAATTATTAAATTTTTACAAATTATATCATAATTATTAGATTTATTAAATTTTATTATATAATTTGTGAGGTTAATAAATTTTATAATTTAAATTTTTTAAATAAATATTTAATAAAATTGAATTTATAGAAATACAATGAATCTTGATTATATAAAGTTTTAACAAACATAAGCAAATGAAAGTGGCAATTGAACGTGAAGGGATAGTAGAGGAGTGTGATATCTTACATTTATCAACTCGAAAGAGTTCTCCGTTGCTATTGGAGTGGATATGGATTTAGAATTTTAAAGTGTAGAGAGTAAAATATAAATAAATAATTATTTATGAAAAAAATTAATAATTATAATTTTTTAAATTTATAAATTATAATTTATTTGTTTGTATTTAATATTAATAAATTAATAATAATTTATTTACGCTTTATTTTTTAAAATACACTTTTACACTTTAGAGTATTTCAACTTAAGTAGATACATACATCAAACATAATAACTCAAAAATGTTACTTTGTTAATAGTAATTATTTTTAGTTCATATCACAAATTTTTTTGGGTAGGATTGAGATACTCGATGAGTGTATTTTATTTTAAAAATTGTTAATTAATAATTATTAATAAAATTAATAATATACATTATCTTAAATTTATGAATTATTATTTACTTATTTATATTTGATAATAATTTTTATAGTATACTGTTTATTTTAAAAAATTTAAATTTTTTTCATATGTTAAATTATTTTATAAAATAATAAAAAAATTAATAAAAATATTACACATAAAATATAAATTAAATGATTAAAATGAATAAATATTTTAAAAGTTATTCATGATTTAAAAATATCTATCAAACTTAACATTTTTTTTATCAAATTGTTGTAAGACTTGATAGATAAGTATACATATAAAAAAAAGATAAGCATACGTACAAAAAAAGTTAAAATTAAAAATGAATATATTTAAAAAAAAGTTGGCTTTGCTGCAAGGAAAAAATTATACAAATTTGATTAAAATAATTTAGACATACATAACAGAAGATCACTAAAGATCACAATAAAAAAATTAATTAAATAATATATAATTTAATAAAAAACCAAATAAAAAGCTTAGAAATGTTATTAAAAAGGTTTATATGTTATACCACATTCTTAAAAGTTTAATTTTTTTTTCTAAAATTTAGTAATACCATTTGCTTCTTATAACCCATCTTATACAAAAAAAAAAAAGATTTTATTTATTATTATTCATGTAATTATATTTAAATTACATTATATATTAGTCTCTTGCACTTTATTTACTTTGTACAATTTGTTAACTTTCTGTTAAATCAGTTTATTTTATTACATCGACTCTCCCGTAGTAAATTCATCCAAGTACATAACGAAACTATTGACTGCATCTCGGAAGTACCAAACACACCCCAATCCAAAAATCGCAATTTCTTGGAAGCAGATCAGCTGACTTTCAGTTTTAAAAGTTAGGATAACTTCCAAGCAATCTCAGCGTCTTAAATGCATCTAAGATTAAAATGTGGCCACGTGTGGAACTGTAATTTGTTTTTTTTTTTCCTTCACCCAAAAATTTTTCCACATTCCATTTATTCTGTGTCATTCTGCCACAATTGTGTTGCAATATTCTATTCCTCAATCATTGAACCCAATCAACTAAGTGCCTGCTGAAGCAACTTCACCTCCACCTCCGCCTCCTCCTCCAGCACCAGCACCAGCCTCCTTCACCAGCACAAGCTCCATTGGACATAAAAAGTTGAGCTCATGGGCATTGATAGAAGGAACTATGCGTGATGGAAATTGAGGGATGAAATTCTTGAATGTTACGAGTTAAGAACAAGTGGCAGTTGAAATGAAGGACTGGAAGGAAAGCTTACACATAGCTCCATTTCTTGCCGAGAACACTAGTTCAGACTTTAATTTTGTTATCAAGATGGGAATGAATATAATGGTGGAGTTCATCGAGTAAAATCAATAAGTAGTTTATGTAATGATAATTAATTGTGTTTCAGATTATATTAAAACAAGTTATATATTTAATACATAATTTTAAAGTTATCTTTATTAAAAAAAATTATTATTTAATTTTTACTTTAAATAGAAATTAATCAATTCCAAGGTAAAAATACTTTGTAAAAGTACAAATCAGCAATTCATAGGGTAAATTGCTTAACTTGTCCTCAAGTCTTGGGTTGTTCCTTCCACTCGGCAGGGTGGGTTGCGTCCACTCCATGATTGTTGCTGGCTCATCTCCCTATTAGAGCGTGTCTAGGAAGGCAACAAGTTTTACATGGCCGGATTTGAATTTTTAAATTTTTTAAATTTAATAATTTATTTTTTTATCTTTTTTATAATTTAATATATGTAAATTTTATTTATTTTTTCACTATTTTTTTCAATAAATTTTCTTCTACTCTCATACTTAAAATCTTTTTCCTTAACAGGAGAGGACCCTTATTCTACATAGCCACATTTCAAACTTAGGTGCATTTAAAAGGTTGAATTGCTTAGAAGTTATCCTGACTTTCAAAATTTGGAGTTAGTTGATCTGCATCTAATTTTCTTCGTAATCCTAAAACCTCTTTCCCACCCTAAAACCCTCTTTCTCCCTTCCCTCCCTCTATTATATTTTATACAAAATATTTTTAATAACAGATGAAATATATTTGAGAATAATTTGAACTTAATATTTTAAGTGAATTTTTTATAACAAATAACTGTATTTAGTCTAGTCCATGTATGATGAATGATTATATTATTTTTCGTCTATTACATAAAGTTGTTTAATATATATATTTTTAAATTGTAAACAAATAAAAAAACTTAGGTAACAAAGCTGTATTCTAAATATTAAATAGATGTATAGGTTCATTTATTTATTTTTTTGGTAACCACTTTTAATGATATCTTTATTTTCATTTATTTATTTATTTTTGGTTGATGCTGCACAGCTCATTGAAGCAGTTACAGCCGCTCATGAGCCAACTCAGCAATTAGCACTCGTCAAGAGGATTCGTTGGTGGCTCCATCTGGAGTCTTGCTCCTACAGACTCGGGTGCAAAAATAATATTATGCATCCGAGATGTGGCTTATAAAAGATTAAGAAAAATATATGGTCAAGTCATAGAATTACAACCAGAGTAGTAAATCTTGTTAAATGCAAGGTTATGGGACAGTGATACAAAATATAATTATTCAATCGTTTTAATTAATAAATGAATTTTTAAGCTAAAAGCACACTTATTTTTCTAATTAGGTGATTAAAATTTATTGATGATTTTAAAATAATTATTTTGTTTTAAAATAATAAAATTGAACTAGCATTTTCATTGTATGTACACATAGGTGAAATTAATAATAATTATTATATAAAAATAAATATAAAATATAATTATGACGCTAGAAAAAAAATTATTTTTACATTTATTATAAAATTAAAATACTCACATTTAATATAAAATTTATTAAATTAATTAATTTTAAGAGTTAATATATAAAATTTTAAAATTTAAATTTTATAATATAAAAATTATATAAAACATAGATATAAAAATTAAAAAATTATAAAAATAAGCAAAACTATAACTATCAGTTTTACTATTTTAATATTTAAATATTTTTATCTTACATACTTATGTTATTTTTTTTTAATTCTATCAGTATAGATATACACTGAAAATATCATATTAATTTTATTAATTTAAAATAATTAAAAAATAATTATTTTAAAAAAGAATTAAAATTAGAAAAATGAATGACTATCCATTTTAATAAGCTATTATATATTGAAAATTAGATACTTAGTATACTGATTTTAATTTTAAAATGGGTAATTATTTATTTATTTTTAGTTTTAATTTTTTTTTAAAATAATTGTTCTTTAATTATTTTAAATTAATAAAGTTGATATGATATTTTCAGTGTATGTCTATATTAATAAAATTAAAAAAATTAACATAAATATGTAAGATAAAAACATTTAAATATTAAAATAATAAAATTGATAGTTATAGTTTTGCTTATTTTTATAATTCTTTAATTTTTATATTTATATTTTATATAATTTTTATGTTATAAAATTTAAATTATTAAATTTTATATATTAAGTCTTAAAATTAATTAATTTAATAAATTTTATATTAAATGTGAGTATTTTGCTTTTATAATAAATGTGAAAATAATTTTTTTTTAGCCTCATAGTTATATTTTATATCTACTTTTTATATAATTATTATTATTAATTTCACCTATGTATACATACAATGAAAATGTTACATCAATTTTATTATTTTAAAGCAAAATGATTATTTTAAAATCACCAATAAATTTTATTCACCTAATTAAAAAAATAAGTTTACTTTTAGCTTAAAAATTTATTTATTAATTGAAACGATTGAATAGTTATATTTTCATCACTGTTCCGTAACTTCACATTTAGCAAGACTTACCACTCTGATTGCAACTCCATAACTTCCACCATACACTCCTCAATCTTTTATAAGCCACATCTTGGGTGCGCAATATTGTTTATGCACCCGAGTCCGTAAGAGCAAGACTCCTCCATCTGGGGTGGCATGTTCAATTTTCCCATATTTATAGGGAAGGAAATGGACGTGCTCATTGGCTGGCATCCCAGGCTGTGGAAAACGAAGGAGACTGTGTCTTTCATGAAAGCATACCTCCAGGACTGAATTTCAGGTTCTTTTCTGATTTAAGGGGTACTTCCCATACCCGCGTTATTAGGTCTTCATAAGTTCTTTTCTTTCTTTGTTTTGGGCGTACAGCCCCATTCTTACACAAAAAAATAAAAAATAAAAAATTCATTACATACAGCAAGAAAAAGTAAAGATATTATTAAAATTGATTCCAAAAAAAAATATTAAAGTATTTTGGGACCTTTTTATGATTTGATATTAATTAAAAAAATATGTGTGAATTTTAAATAAAATAAAATTTATTTAAAAATCTAAAAAATAAAAAAAGAATACTGTAGTTACTTATAATTATACTATTTTCACTAAAAACTTTATTAAAAATAATATTTTACTTTTTGTAAATTTGTCAATGAACCACTCAAAATGACGTAGAGTATAAGTAACACACATGTGATCTGCACGTGAAGGAGTTCAATTCATCATCTTCTTCGCTATTGACCTATTGGAGAACTGCGTCTCTGTCGCCAAACAGTAACCTGGATCCAATAACCCGTGTTCACGCTTCACCCTTCGCCGTGCCCTTGCCCCAATTGAATCCCAAATCAACCACTTTTCCCCACCCTACAAGGCATCCCGCGTTACTATAATCCAGATTCCAGCTTCACAGTGATCACCACTTCCCAGAGTTGGTAAAGAACTCAAAAACAGTGAAGAGCGTATGAAATCTGATAGAGATTCTATCAAGCAGTTATAGCGAACCCAAATCGAATTGACAGTGCCTCACCAGGATTGAATAATATCAAATCGACCAAGTTAATGCCTAAAAATATAGAGTCTGTGAGGGAGTAGCCGACTTGCGACATCTCCGGAGACTGAGACCATTCAATAGTATGTGATTCGCCCCTGTGATATAATCAACGAGCTCAGCATAGAATTGAAGGCTACTTGCTGGCTGCTTTTGCTGCAAATTGGTGTTGGGTTCTTATATTTTTGTACTGGGTTGAACAAAGCGATCAGAGAAGAGTGAAGCGCAAATACTGCGGCCTTTGCATCCTTCGAAGAAAGATGCGACATTTGCAATAAAGTGATCAATGAAGTTAGAGTACGTTGCCTCATCGTTGGTCCGCCATTGATATTTTTACGGGTACGAGCAAATCCGCATAAATTGGTCAATGTCGAATACTGTTTTTTTTTCTCTGTTTTTGGGGCTTGTGGGGCATGAGGGTTGCATGAGACTGCTAATGAGAAAAGGTTAATGTGCTTTACGGGTTGTTATGAGAGTGGGTAATTGCAATTCAAGAGAAGAGTGAAGACGGTGTTTTAGTAGATTAAGATGAACAATTTCTCATCATTGCCTCTTTTGTATCATATAGATATGCTTGTTTTTGGTGGAATTTGTCTCGCTTTCACTGTGTTTATGAATTTTCCTGCACTTAATGTATCTGCATGTTTGGTTGCCACTGCGGGATTGCTGGTTGAGTATTTGTTTCTCATTTTTTTCGGCAGCGAGCTCAGCCAAAACTTTTTTTATATTATCCTCTTCTTATTCATGTATCAATCAAGTTTTTAATACATTTCGTTGTGGATTTTCACTGTCCCAAGCTTCTCTCGAAGTTGTTTTTTGCCACATTTTTCTTCTGTCTTTCCTGTTTTCTTCCCCTGAATATGTTGTTGATCAAGTTCATGACAGCCAAGAAGCCCATGACTGCCCTCCTTAGACATCGTACAGTGGTAGGATGACTCCGTTAAACAATGCGCTTTTGGACCATATCAATTTTTATTATTAATTCCCACGTCATCACTGTTATTTGCTTCAGGAATATAATTCCATCAACATCAATATAAACAATTGCTGGTCTCAACCTTAATGGCAGTCAGATTAAAGGACGCAATTATAATCTAGGAAAAGTTTATGATGAATTCACTTCCACTAAAAAAAAGGATGTTCTGATTTGGATTTTGTAATTATCTTGTATATTCTTACCATTGTACTGTATGATTCTCTGACATATTAATTTGTTTCTACACTTTCTTGTAGATGTTGCAGCCAAGTTTGGATTCAGTTCGTGCTGGTTTGGGGATGTAGAGTTACTGTGCCAAGATGGCATTTATGACTAAGATAAAATGGGTTGGTCTTTCTGTAGTCTCTTTATCTCTGGCATCTATTATCATTCATCTTTCTTTTGCAAAGATTTGGACCGTTAACATAGTGCAGTACAAAGCAATGCCTAGTCTTCCTGCAGATTTTGCTTCCATAACGGGGGCACAGGTGAGCTGGGATTATGCATGTGTATGTTCATTTCTTTACTGTTTCAATTTAATTGTTGTCTTTTTGATTACTTGAAATGCTACAGGGTGTAAAGAATAAGAAGCTATGGGGGGCCATAAAATCCTTGGAAGCATTGCAGCCTTATGCCAACCCTAGAACCAATTATTCTGGTAACGATCGCTTAACTTGCTTAGCACTTTATTATTAAGACATGGGAGGAATTAAAATCAGCAATCTATGTTTATAGTTGAGTGGGTATGACGTCTAGCCTTGTGGAAGGGTAAACATTTTATATCAGTATACTGCATTTTGTGTTTTTAACTCACAGATATAAGTTGCTGAATTCAAACTTTGAATGCATTGTCTAGTAACTAGAATTACTCCACAGTTCTTTGAGATAATTGATTTTGTCAAACAGATTACCTTAGTAGTTTCAGTAACTCTAAAAATTGAAATCTTGGCCTTATAGGCTGGTTTGAAACGTTATTCGCTTAGCACTGTAACTGGAAAGTAAAGAAATAGTGGATACTTTTGACTATAACAATGGAAGCTTTACTAATTTCTCTAAGAATGTGAATAAAGGTGCCAAATGGTGTTTTGTAGTTATTTGATAATTTTAATAGAGAACTGCTGTACTCACCCTATTAAAGATGATGTTTCTTTGTATTTCATGCATGCATCATTTTTACTCTCTCTCTCTTTATATATATATATATATATATATATATATATTCATTTTGAGTGATTTTTCCTTTACGTTACAGCTCCAAGGGAGCAGAACAATGGTTTCATTTATGCAAAAGTTTTTGGTGGGTTTGCAAATATAAGATCTTCGGTAAGATCCATCAGTTGTTTCTTTTTCTATTTTATTTTGTTATTAACTTTGTAACAATTCTGTTAATTTTATAGATCTGTGATCTGGTTGCCGTAGCTAGGCTTTTAAATGCTACCCTTGTTATTCCAGAAATTCAAGAAAGTACTCGCTCAAAAGGCATTAGGTATTTGCTGCAAGGTTTCTTGAATCGTTTGTATACCTGTGTGCCTTATGCTACTAAATATTTCCTAATTGTGAGTAGAAAATAACATATTTATTTGTATTTTAAATTTTCATTCAGCTCAAGGTTCAAGAGCTTTTCCTATCTCTATAATGAGGAGCAGTTCATAGCATACCTCAAAAATGATATAATGATTGCAAATACACTGCCTGATACTTTGAAGGACAGGAGAAGAAGAAATGAATTTCCTACATTTAGGCCCAAGAGTTCAGCTTCTCCAAACTTTTACGTTAGTGAAATTTTACCAAAGCTAAGGAAATCAAAGGTTATTGGCTTAGTTATCAGGAATGGCAGATGTCTGCAGGTATTTTATTCTTCTCAAATTGTCGATTGAAGTTTGAGTGGTTGTACCAATCTTGTAGAATCTATTGTCTACTTCAGGAAGCACCTATATATTGTTATTTTAGAATACCAAATATCATCTATATATCAGAAGTTCAGTAAATTGTTTTTACCTTCAATGTTATGGACACTACATTATGCATAGAACTAGAATTTATGGTATTCTCTACTTGAGATCTCATAGTGGCCTGTTAAATTTTTCACATGCTTATGGCTGGCTTCTTTAGCTCATTATGGACTGCTATGGATATCCTTTAGCAGCTTAACTTCATTTGAATGTTGACCAGAAAATTCTGATCATGTTAATAAATGGACAGAGGAAGTTGTGGACTTCAACTGATTATCAAGTGCTTAATACTCAATATTGTGATGCTTACATCCCAGTATTTCGTTTGCTTATATTCTGATCATGTACATTAACATTTCTTCTTATATGCTATGTGTTGACCTTTGAAAATACTCAAGAAAGGAAAAGTAAATTGTAAAAGTTAGTTTACAAAGGACATACTTTGTTAAAAAATTTTCTTTTGCGTTTACCTTTCCCTTCCCTTTTCCTTCATTCAAATGTTGTGTTAAGTGCTAAGCAAATAGTGGGTTTCCATTCTTTAGCTTCCGTTGATGCATGTTTATCATTAAACAAATTGCTAGAGTCAACATGAAAACAATGTATATCCTCTTTTGCAGTCAATTCTCCCACCAAGCATGTCAGAGCTACAGAGATTAAGATGCAGAGTTGCCTTCCATGCCCTCCAATTTCGACAAGAAATTCAAATGCTTGGCCGCCAGATGGTTGACAAGTATGAATACCTTTTGGCTAATAAATTAATGTGCTTTTGTTATATTAATGCATGGAATAATCCCTTGTTTTTGGGAACTTGAGGCCAAAATTCTCTTTATATATATGAAATATGTGTTTCGATGATTTAAAATAAGATGAACAATTTTTTTGTAAATAAGATTTAGCTTATCAGAAGTGTTTTATTGTCTTAATCGTAAGGTTAAATGATGGTCATACTATGCCTATACATCACAAATGTTATTGGCAGTTGATGTATAAGAGATCTGTGCTGTCTTTTTAAGGTTAAAAGCATTGGGGCAACCCTTTTTAGCATTCCATCCTGGCTTTCTGAGAGACACCTTGGCATATCATGGTTGTGCAGAACTTTTTCAGGTTTGTTTTCTAAATGTTGTTTTTTAATTTTCTCTTTTTCTTTTGTATCATTGCTTGGTATTTATGGAGCTATGGTTTACTACTTCAATGCATATATTTGTTAGAGTTTTAATTTTTGCTTCCAAATTCTTTTACAAAGTTGTGTTGGGTGCATTAGAAAAATTGGTATTTCTTGTGTGAGGTGATCAATGTTCAGTTTCCTCCCTTTTTTTCTCCTGGTTATCTTGTTAATATGTTCTCTTTCGTAGGATGTTCACACTGAGCTCATACAGCATCGAAGGGCTCAGATGATTAAGGAAGGAATTATTGATGGGGAGCTGCATGTGGATTCACACTTGCAAAGAGATTATGGTGTATGTCCCCTCATGCCTGAAGAGGTATGCTAAATTTTGCAGTAGGTTTTCCTGGTAATGATGAACTGGTTATTAATATTATTTGGTTGAAATTGCTGTTGCTTCTCAGAGTTTCCTTATGCTGTTTTAATTTTTTGAAAATATATATAAGGAATTTATGATGTTGAGATTTTATAGCCTTGGTTGAATTAGCTTCTTGCTATTCAGGAAAATTGCTATAGTGGTCCTGGATAGATACCTTGCGTGTGAGCCAAGTGTTACCATCCATATGCATTCTATCTAATATGTAAATCAAAAGGGATATACTAGGTCTGAGAGCAAAAACATGGGAGAGTGGAAAGTGAGATTTAGAAGGGAGACCACATCAACAATGCAGTTAGGCCACATCAGCAATTCAGGTAAGGAATAGGAGCTAAGGGAGATTCTGGAAGAAGTTAGGACTTGACATCTGGTGTGGAAATGGTGGGGCTTATAGGTGGTTGTGGGAAGCATGAACGAAAGTAGGCATTCTGTTGAGGTAGTTAAAGCGAGAAGAAGCCGAGGCTCTGGGAGTGGAGAGAGGAGGTTTTCTTTCTCTAGCTAAGGGTTTTAGGCCCTGTGTACTTGATTCCTAGTTGAACTTCCACCCGTATTCTTCCTGTGTCTAGTTGCATTCCAGGGGATCTGTGCTAATTTAGCCCCTAACAGGATATATCCAGAAACTGTTAGCTTGGCTATAATGTTATAATTGGTTTGAAACAAATGCAAGGGTGAATGTTGTTTGGACAGTTCCAGGAAATAGGTTGTCTTATGTTGCTTGTAGTAGCAATTAATAAAATTGGTAGGAGGGAGCTCATTTAAGTATGATTACCACAGATATGTTTTAAAAGTAAATGGATAAATTGCCCTCTGAACTTACCTATAATATTGCATAAGATGCATTTAGAAATATCTGATTTGAAATAGACACTAAATTTGCTCCTACTGCTTTTATGATTTACTTACCCTGACAGAAAGTTGTAGATAATTGTACAACCATGAGTATTGCAAATTCATTTTGTTGTTATTTGAAGGATTTAGAACTTATATAACAGTTGCATATCTGGTATTTAGTTTTGTGTTTCATGTACAAATATTTGTGAAAAAAGCCAGAGATTTATTTTTTTAATTGTTGCCTTTTTATTGTGGAGCTGCAAATAAGATTAAGCCATTACAAGATTGGATGATAGTGTGATTAGAACTGAATGTTAATAACAAGTCGATGAATAATAGTGATGGAGTAGAGGTAGTTTTAGAGAGGGGAAAAAAGAGTGCGGGTCTTGAAGGGCCAAGATTCAATCAGTAGTGTTATGTCTCTGGAGTCTGGACTCAATCATGAAGTTATGATTAAAATAAGGCTTCTATAGGTTAAGCTCAGGTAACCTTAATCCTAACATTATTAGGAAGATCAACCTCATTGATAACAGTAAATTTTAACCCCTAATTTAAACATGCTTAGTATTGGAACCATAACGGTCACTGAATTGTATAGTGCCCCTTCCATAACGGTCACTGAATTGTATAGTGCTCCTTAGTTTGTGTGTCTCCTTACTTTTAACTGTGTTTGGATGAAGTAAATAAGAAGGTAATGGATTTTTTCTTTGGCATTAAAGTGCCACACTGGCATTTTTCAAAATACCTTTTTGGAGTAATCAAACATGGAAATTTGGATTAGAGGATTTTCAAATCACGCTTAAATAGTTCTAAATTTACAAATTTCTGTCTACAGTGGGTTCAAATTAGTTCAACACTGTCATAGCTTCTCTACTCTCGATCATCACACACATGCACAACTCATCTTTAGAGTCTCTTTGCTAGATTCTGCATTGGATTTCAACAATGGTGGCCACCTTACGAATTACAGCATTGGACTTTAGAGTTTGTTGTCTTTCCACAGAAGATAAATATCTATGATGCTATTGGCTCCATAGCTCTTTCTGTAGGGTGTCAGCCTTTGCTAAGGTGAACTAGAAAAACCCATTGAACGAGTCTACTGTCGACCATCACAGACTTGCACAACTCATCTTTGTAGTCTCTTTGCTAGATTCTGCATTGGACTTCAACAATGGAGGCCACCTTACGAATTACAGCACTGGACTTTAGAGTTTGTTGCCTTTCCACAGAAGATAAATATCTAAGATGGTAGTGGCTTCATGGCTCTTTCTGTAGGGTGTCAGCCTTTGTCAAGGTGAACTAGAAAAACCCATTGAATGAGTCTACTGAAGAGAGAAACAGTGGAAGTGGGAGGGACTGAGGAAGAGGATTTATGATGAGTGAGATTTATTCAAGAAAGATAGTCTTAGCCAAAGGGGGGGGGGGTGTCTATGTTTTTGTGGGGAGAATCGTTATGTAGGTGTATTGTTGGTCAGGTAGTGATGGTCCCAGTTTTGTCATGGGCTAATGTTGCATTTGAGGATGGCAATAGGTTTATCTGAAGGGTGTTTGATATTTTGAAGGGGTTGAACTTGTGTCTTAAACTCATTGGTCAAAATGGCAAGATATGTTGGGTCTTAATACCAAGTCACAGACCTCAGGTACAACTTGGTGATGCCCTCCTCGTGTTTTTTATAATTGGAACAGCGTACATACAACCAAATCTTCTCTGGAAATTGGAAATGTCTATCTGTATATCAAATTGGAAGGCAAGTATTTTTTTATAATTCCTTTGCAGTCCACATCCACTCAGTTGTGGACATATAGACGTGCTTTCTTATTCGGGGATTGCCGATAACTCCTTTTCATTCTTGTTACTTTTCAATTAAAACTTCTACGGAAGTGATCACTCTATCCCTCATTCCCTCCTTTATCATGTTACTTTACTGAGCAATTTTACAATACAAATGTAATGAGTAAGTTGGCTTTATGGAACATTTCTTCCAGTTTTTTAGACAGTAAAGGCTTTTCTATTGGCATTTCATAATGTCATTATAGGGAGTTTAGAAGTTGGATTAAAGTTGTTGTTGCAACTTTTGCAGGTTGGCATTCTCCTTCGAGTAATGGGCTATCCTTCCAAGACCATTATTTACCTTGCTGGTTCAGAAACTTTTGGAGGTCAACGTGCTTTAATTCCTCTGCGATCCATGTTTACCAACTTAGTGGATCGCACTTCCTTATGCAGTGAGAAAGAGTTGTCTGACTTAGTTGGTCCTGAAACACCTCTTCCTCTGAATGTTTTTCGACCGCCTCCTGTAAAAAGTGAGGATGAACTTAAAGAAGAATGGAAGAGGGCTGGTCCTCGGCCTCGGCCTCTCCCTCCACCTCCAGATAGACCTTTATACCAACATGAAAAGGAAGGCTGGTATGGTTGGATAACTGAGACTCCGACAGAGCCTGATCCTTCACCTATGGATCTGAGGATGCAGGCACACAGGTTACTATGGGATGCACTTGATTACATTGTTTCGTTAGAAGCAGATGCATTCTTTCCTGGATTTAACAATGATGGGAGTGGATGGCCAGATTTTGCAAGCCTTGTCATGGGACATAGACTGTATGAGACTGCTTCTTCTAGAACATATCGTCCAGACAGGTAAAGTGTACTTATAATTTGGAACTAATTTAATGATTTTCATTAATTAGGTAAGATATATATAGTAGATTTGCTCAAAGCATTAAATTGTTATATTCTTCAACTATCAGGGAACCAAAATGACTAAGTTACCTGGTTGGATAAGTCCTTAAAAATGGCAGGCAAAAGCGCAAGAAACCAAAACCCCCTCTCAACATATCTTTCACTTCGGAACTAATACAACTTTGCAATTCCTGTTTAAGATGTGCATGTGTGCCAGATTTAAGAATACTGAGATTCGATATTGGACATTTCTTTTACCACAGACCATGGGCATTTCTAGGGAATGTGTTTTGACATTTCCTGCACAATTTTTTGTAGGTTTGGTATGCTTTTGCCAAGCATTAAGCCAGACAATTAAATGTTTGTATGATATGAATACTCAAGTCCATGTGTGTTTGCACTTCAATTACTAACTAATACCCATATTGTAAAGAATTTGCACGAGGACCTGGATGTGGATTGATTTCTCTTCTTTTTCGAAGTAGTCAATTTCAATTGTATTGACTTTTATCAATCATCTCTTGAAAATTCCATGCATATCTGAAAGTAGAGGAAAGAGCATTATGCGTTCTGCCTCTCCTTCACACAACAGTCCACACAGTATGCCACTTTTGGGGAAACCATGTGGTTGCTTGTGCTTTTAATTAAGTAGTTGAAGTGATCTATTGCTGTATCACTAAAATTTGCTATCTGTTATGACAATTTATCTGATCTTTTACACAGGAAAGTTGTTGCAAAACTTTTCAACGTCACCAGAGAAAATATGTACCATCCCAAGCATAATTGGACAATTTTAGTGCGGGAACATCTTAACAAAAGCTTGATTGAAGAAGGCCTCATAAGGCAATCCCTCTTGTCAAAACCAGCAATGTTTCTTTCACATCCACTTCCAGAATGCTCCTGTAGAGTAACTTCTGCCAAGGTTGCTAATCGTGTCAAAGGTGAGGATGGGCGTTTTCTATTTGGAGATGAAGATGAGTGCCCTAAATGGATGCAGCACGCCAATGAAGTGGGTTCATTGGGCAAAGAAGCGGTTAAATTGGAAGAGGATGGGTTGCCAGATTATGAAAGTAATGATTTTGTTGATGAATCTGACTCTGACAAAAATGGTGGCACAACTAATCAGACTCTATGGGATCAAGACGAGGAAATGGATCCAAATGACTAAAAGTGGCACATTTCCAAGTCTAAAACAGCATTTAATTTTTCCCAGTTTGTTTCAGAGGTATAGAGTAACATGCTTAGGCCACATACGTGTCAAAATGCTGTCCTTGCTCTGAGTATTAGAGTATTCAAATCTATTCTTTCATTAGTTTTGGGTTATTTCTCAATGGACGAACAAAGAACTGATACCTTTGTTTCATCCTTTATACTCAAGACATTTTTGTTGTAACATACACAATACGAAAAGAACAAAACAAAAGTGAAAAGCCTCTTGCTTAATTTGAGAACAGGTGAAGTTTCAAAGTAGATTTTCACTCTGGTGTCTGTCCCAAGTATTCGTGCTACTGTGATATTTGTAATCTGTTTTTGTTTGGTGCAACACTACGACATATCTCCTTTCAAGGACGTTTTTTAAGTGCATTTTCACCTTTCTAGGCATGAAAACTCGCTGCATTGAGGGAGGCCAGTTCTGAGTTCCCTGTAACTAGTAGAAAGGCAGGGTTTAGTTGAGTCTGGCGTGAAAACTAATCCGCGTGCAGACTGCAGAAAACACGTGGCAACTGGTACCAAGAAAAAAAAAAAAAAAAGGTGGCAACTCAATGTTGCTATGAAAATATTACCAATGAGAAATGGTAGGGGTCTCAGATAGAGAAAAGTGAGAGATAACAGATGAGAGAGAGAAAGGAAGAAACGTACAGTCAATATATGCTAATGCAACAATACATATAATAGAGCTCATTATCAATACCTGGGATTTCAAAGTTTCTCTGAACTTTTGATGTGAATCTTATTATTTTCACACTTCTATTTTTACTTATTTAGTATAATTTATAATTTAAATTATTAAATTTTATAGATTCAATAATCCGTGTATTAGGAATACGCATTTTAAGACAAAAATGTGTAATGAAGCATGTCCCTTCTACATTCATTGATTGTATCACCAAAAGCACACAAAAAAAAAAAAAAAAGTTTTAGTTGGACTGTATTCCAATTAATACATTCAAGACCAAGACCTTCTAATTTTGAAGCCACTGGCCTGAACTTGAAAAACTCACCTCTCAAATAAGGCTGCTATGAGAGAGTGCTGCTATTTTACATCGCAGCGCACACAGAATTTTATAAAATTTTATGTGTTGGGGTGTGGGACAAATATTACCAGCTATGAAACCCTCGCAAAATTTCTACGTTGTTTAATTGTTAAATAAGTCTTCTAGGTTGATTGGAAAACAACTCAAGCACTGCTATCATGGTGGCACTTTCGTGAGGCTTCTGCAGTCTGCATGTTCGGGGGAGAAGTCGCATTGTTTGAACTTTGCATAGTTTGTGTTTTGGGTATGACTATGTACCCCCTTCAGGACTAATAGCAAATCTGAACAAAAAAAAGAAGGCTAGTAGCAAATAAGCTCATATTTAATGATTATTACTTCGACAAAAAGTAATTCTCTTTAACTGTTTATTTGGTATATAATCTCTGGGTAATTTATGCAGCAACTAACAGACCTACGTTGGGAGTTATGGGACACTTACCCTCACTATATGTTTCAAATTTTAATGTTATATATATATATATATACTCTAAATTATTATTTTCATTATATATTTGAAATTGCTCTCACTATCATTTAGTGATTTGAGCCTATTTAAATCTCCTTTTATAATTAATTCCTACAATAAATATACATGTTTAGGTGTATTTTGATTAAATAAGTAGAATTAAATTTTGTATACAAGAATTAATTATGGTAAAAGTAAAAAAAGTTTTGCTTGTCCAATGAAAAGAAATCAATTCTACTAATCATACAAAATTTGAACTTATTTAGTAACATCCAACTGCTGTATTAAAAATTATTTTTATATTTTTTTATTATTTTACATTTAAACATAATTTTAGTCACTTTACTTAAATAGAACTAATCTTATAAAATTAATTCTAAAATAACATATCCAAACACAATTAAACTATAAAATAATAAACATTTTAGCACCAATTATTTTCAACTTAATTTTACTAAAATCAATTTCATTCATATTGATACTGAATAGATACTATAAAATTTAATTTTGTATAAATAATTGTTTATCTTTTGCTACTCAAAAATATAAGTTT
Source organism: Dicorynia guianensis (assembly GCA_037013595.1). Taxonomy (NCBI): domain Eukaryota; kingdom Viridiplantae; phylum Streptophyta; class Magnoliopsida; order Fabales; family Fabaceae; genus Dicorynia; species Dicorynia guianensis. Next base: position 11,054,174 of record JASUAB010000002.1, on the reverse strand, counting down.
TATATTAAAATCTAATTACATTATATCTTACACTCTTTATGTTTATGTATAATATATTATATATTTATTACCTCTACTAATTTAAATTTCTGAATCCACCCCCGTATGCAACCATTATTTCAAATATTTTTAATTTTGTTACTTTCATAAATAAAATTTTATTAAATTTTAATATAAAAATTTAAATAATTAAATTGATTAAATTTTATAAATTGAATTGAGCTAAACATTCAATAAATTAACTATTCCAATCCTACTAATAATAATTTAATAGTCACCTATTTTATGGGGTTATTTTTTCATATATTTATGCATATGAAAAAGAAATTTTGTAGAGGTATATAAATTTTATATATTTTTTTTAGATAAACAAGAAATTCTTCTTTAGAGTCAATTCCTTTCACCGTTGAAAGTATATTTAGCTCTTAACAAAAATTTAAATTAAATTTATTATATATAAAAATTAAATTTCTTATCACTTTGACTCATTGGTTATATTATTAAAGTTTTTCTCCCGGGAGATGGAACAGAACAAGGCGAAGATATGGGCCTGTTTCAAAAATGGTAGGCCCAACCCGTCTTGTGAGCTAGATTCAATTGCTGGCCATTGGATCCTTAAATATCCATTGCCTTCAGCCCGACTCTTACCCTGCTTTGTTCTGAGAAGGAAAGGGGGACGAGTATCTGCAGCCTCAGCTCGCTCTTCGCGAAGAGACCTGGTCGATTGAGTGGTTTGCACCGCATCCCTCGTCAAGCTCTTATCTTTGTTATTGAATCATCCACGCCTTGTATCTCTGTATAGTTGCATGCCTATGCGCGATTTTTGATAAATTAGGGTTTTGAGTGAATTTGATACAAATTGATTGGTAAGTTGGAAAATTTAATTCAATTTCAATTATTAACGGATTCACGTGCTGATTAGTCTTTGTTGGCACATTCTGAAGACTGTTTTACATGTGACCCATTTTTTGTCCATCTCGGTAGCTCTTTAGGTAGGCCTAATAGCCTGCATTATGTGTTAATTTTTAATTCTGAGTCTTTATTGGTTTTTGATGAAGGGAATCCAATTGTTAGTCAGGTAACCTCCAAAATTCCCAGTCTTGATTATTTCTTATTGGGATGAAATGTTTATAAGAGGTAGAAGAACCTGATTCCAGCTATGTAGGATCATTTACGCATTTGTTAAGGTTAAAACAGATGCTCTTTTCCTCTGTAAGCGTCTTTTAGAGTTGCAATAGTACCTCAAACAAGGGTAAAGAACGGAATATCAATCTAGATTCGTTGTCATTAACAGTCTGTGTATGTTCATGTATTGTTAGGTAGGCTAGAGAAAATGAAGTTCAACTACTTTTCCAGGACATTAAGTTGCATTAACACGTGTATTCAGTATGGGGTTATATTACGTTTTTGCCAGGGTTGATCTTTCAATGCTGTTAAAGACAGCTGAGTAAGGTAGTAAGTATATGTGGATCTTACCTGATCTTATGACACGGATGCTTTCTTTATGATAGATGACAAGCGCTTGGACAAATATGAGCTTTGCAATCAAACATAGGGGTATAGAGAGGGAGTGGGAGAATCAGGGTGGAGTTTTGGTTGTTTTTTTAAATAATTGGAGTTTGGAGATTCTTGCTCACTCTCAGAAGATCTATACCTGCTTAAATTCTGGAAAGGATGAGGAGATCAAATTTTATTTCAATATTGTTATAGCTTTGGAGCGACTTGGAGCAAATGAGCAATGGAGCTTGTGGAGCACGGCTCACCTCAAGGATTGCTCTCTTGGTTTGCTTCATAGTTTTGGTTTTTCTTTACTTTTGTGTAATCATTAGAGTAATGAGAATGATAATTGGACAATTCCTGTATTAGGTGTGACTTAACAAAGCAAGCTTTTCTCTTTCTTATTATTTATGAGGTGCCGGTTTCTGTCTGCAGAAGAACAGTTTTAACTTTTTCTATCAGATATGAGTGGCCGCTTTTCTCGCACTATCTATGTTGGCAACCTGCCTTCAGATATAAGAGAATCAGAAATTGAAGATCTATTCTACAAGGTTTGATTCTTCTTTTTCCTGTTATACTTACAGGCATATCCAGTTCATTAATATTTTGTGCTTGATCAGTATTGTCTGGAACCTTATTTTCATTCTGCTTCTGTTTTACTGTATTTTCCTTTTGCAATAACTTGTACAAGTCTAAATTTTCTTGAGATGTTGGCATGTTCCAATTTTTAAACTTTGGTATTATGCAGTTTCAAATTTTTAAAACTTCATAACACACCACCTGCTCTGTAGCTCCCTGATTAGGTTGAATGATGAGTAAATGGCATATATTCTTAGATTGTTATGATCAAAGATATATGATAATAGGATCCTCTTATTAACACAACACAATAATACAAATTACACATAATTACAGTAAACACACACACTAATTACATAATAGAACACATAATCTATCCTGTAAATAAGATAGCCCAATCTATCCTGCCTATAATTAGGATAGCCCAATTTACCCCGAGATCAGAGTATCTGGTTGCCTATCATACGGATTCTAGACTTCTTGCACTCAGGTATTATCACATTAAGATGAAAGAAATTTGTTTATGATGTGTCCCGTTTAGCTATAGATAGGTAATTGGTTATTTGCTAAGCCTTCTTAAATTGAGAACCAAGCTTGTTTCCGTTATTGTATGGCACTGTAGCAACTATGTATAATGGTCTGATGATCTGATGTAAGCTATGGTTTTGAGGGGTCTGATGGGTTGTGAAGATAGTTGCACTGATCTAGTTGTGTTGCACTGTTGTTCCTTCTACAGTATGGTCGTATATTGGATATTGAATTGAAGATTCCACCTCGCCCTCCATGTTATTGTTTTGTTGAGGTAAAATTCCTCTGTTTGTTTCATGGACAACCCCCCCCCTTTTTTTTTTCTCTTGTTTCTTTTTCTCTAATTTTGATCGTTTCTTATTTGTCATGCTCCTAGTTTGACAACGCTCGAGATGCCGAAGAAGCAATCAGGGGTCGTGATGGATACAACTTTGATGGTTGTCGGTTAAGGGTAATGAATGAGCTGTTCCAACTTTTATTTTTTTAGGTTAGTTCTTGTCTGTTGTGTGTTTATCATCTGTTCTTGTTGTAGGTGGAACTTGCCCATGGTGGTAGAGGACCATCATCAAGTGATCGTCGTGGCTATGGGGGTGGTGGTGGTGGTGGTGGTGGTGGGGGTCGTTTTGGCATCTCTCGCCATTCTGAATATCGAGGTGTGTCCATTTAGAGAAATGGTTTCTTTGACATAGAGAAGCGTTAGAACTAAGAGTACATGTTGGATGTTTTTTTCCTTCAGACATATGTACCCATTTGGTCAATTTTATTATACTTACAAACATTTATTGAGAAACAATTAAATTTTTTGGATACATGTCATTCTCATTACTTCAAACTCCATTCTTACTTTCAAGCAGTGTTTTGTAACAATATTTGCTAGAAACAATGTTTGGCATGCATTTCCTTTATTTTATTTTTCAATCATCAGTGGAGATTACTGTTTACAAGAATTGCAAGTCAGCCATTGTTGTCTAAGGTATTCTCTGTTGTCTAATTTTCATGATTTTAAGTAATGATAATTGTTCGATTTTTAATCTGTAGTTATTGTTCGTGGACTCCCATCTTCTGCATCCTGGCAAGATTTGAAGGTACCAGAATGTTGACACTGCAAAGTTACAATGACCTAAACAACTATTTCCTTAATTATTTGTTAATAATGTGGTTTCAGGATCATATGCGAAAAGCTGGTGATGTGTGTTTTGCTGAGGTTTCACGTGATAGTGAAGGTACACCTATTTTTGATATCCATTTGTGATTCGACTCATCCCCCTCCTGCTGCCCTGCCTCCTTATCTCCCTTTCTCATTACTGTGTTTGTTACCATGAGTTATTATCTTTAGGTTGGAATAAGAGTTTGTGAAACTTAAATGAGCGTATGAATATAGACATAATGTTTAGAAAGAAGCGGGAGCAGTTTTCTGGTGATAAAAATCTTTTTGTGCTGACATTATGTTTGCAGTTTGTGAGCTCTTTAAAATTCACCGAAAACTTGGTTTCGAATAGAGCATAATAACGTCGTTTAATTTATATAGCTGATCCCATTTAGTGGCATAGGATTTTATTATTATTGTTGTTGTTGCTTTATTGACTTATAGAATTGTGTGTTTAGGGACTTTTGGCATTGTGGACTACACTAACTCTGACGACATGAAATATGCTGTAAGTTGTTGAGAAATATAATTGAATTGGTTTGGTTGAATGTTCCAGGGATGATAACATTTCTCTTTGTACCACCCTTACTTATCTTGTATTGCACAGATTCGGAAACTTGATGACACTGAGTTTAGAAATCCTTGGGCAAGAGCTTATATTCGGGTAACCTTTCCATTTTCATGTATAAAATATCTCATCTATTATTATTCTACATGTGGGATAACAAAATTTTGAAGACTTTTGCCGATAGATAGATCATGCACACTCTGCATCTTTTTCTCATTTTCTTCTTCTTTAAGAAGGTAGATCTCACTTGAAGCTCCCAAGTGCAAAATTATTACATGGTTAGCATGAGAAGTGTTTGTGGAGAGCTGGAATTAGTTGTGGAAATAATCAGAACTGGTGTTTGTGCAGGTGAGGAAGTATGAGGGCAGTCCCTCACGGAGTCGAAGCAGAAGCCCCAGTAGAAGCAGAAGTCCTAAAAGGGTTAGAAGGTGCTGTCACTTTCTGTTTGTCTTTTTCCCTTTTCTTTTTTCGCTCATTGTGGGGCTTTCAGATGTTCATATGTACTTACAGAAAGGCATGCTGTTTCATCCTGCAGTAGGTCATTGGAGCGATCTGTCTCTAGGTCACCGTCTAGATCCAGATCAGGATCACCAGTCAAACCTTCTAGGTATTCCAAGCTTACTATTTCTAAATAAGATTTCATTTTACTGTAAATCCAACATGTTTTATGCAGTTGAACCTTTTATTCAATTATGCAGGCCTAGATCACTATCACGATCACGATCCGAATCTCCACATCAGGTATTTGCACTTCTGAATTACATGATAGAAAGCATGTATCACATTGTTGTAGTAAAGTGAATAGGTGACTTAAAATTGGAAGCATTCAAATAAATCTATCTGAATTTGAGGATTTAATATTTACAATGATGTTTTCCATATACACCTTGTTCTCTTTTCTGCTGAACATAATAGTTTACTAATTTATTGCAAAGTTGAGGCAGTTGGGTATAGTATAAAAGTGGTAAAATAAAAAACAAGTGTTTAGTAATGTTGAGAGACATCCCAGCCAGCAAATAAGAGTAATGAATGAAACTGTAATAACCGATTCTTTTAAGCTCTCATTTTGTTAACCAGGGAAACAATAGTGAACCAATTATGTTTTTATTGCTTAGAATCGTGTACCTATTTCTTTTGCATTCACGTGGTTTTCTTGAATTTTATCCTACTAAAGGAGCATGAGTCTTTCTGCAGGTGCGGTCAGGTAGTGGTTGATTTTCTGAAAAATGTAGCCGGATCATCTTGGATGCTTCTCTGTTGCAATTCTGGCCAGATTTAGATATCTGAATTGTTGGTTTAAATTGTTTAAATAGAAAAATCTTAAATAGACGAGAGCTGTGTTCATGGTAGTTGTTATAGATCAGTTTGACCGGTGTACGGCCTATAATTGGTTTGGTGTGCTACTACCATTTAGGAGTTTTCTTATGTTGGCTATAAGATGAATGTTAGATTCTTCTGCTGAACTTTTGTGGAAAGGGTTGTCTATGACTCTGCATAGCCATTTTACTATAGTATTGGCTAAGGAAACTCATTTCGAAGTGTTTTGTGTTTTCTATAATTATATGTAGTTTATTCAAATTTTAAGATTATTTTATGTACATATACATCTGTCAAGATTCTAGGTATTAAACTCAAAAAAAAAAAACTTTTAAGACAATACGTGCATAACCCAGCTAGAATCTAGCAACGTAAACAACCTGCAAAAAAAAAAATGTTTAATAAATTTTATTTTGTGGATGAAGACTGTTTCATAAAATGCAAGCCAACTGTCTAAAAATTGCGTTAGACAGCATTGGATTTATGTTTTGATACTCAAAGGGCATATGCTTCATGGGAGATTAGGCACAGTTTTGCTTCTTTTTTTTTTTCTTTATATCCTAGCCAACGTTATATAGAACCCGGAAAAAAAAAAAACCCCTCTTCACTCACCTGTATGCTTATCTGCATTCCACACGCCCAGTTTATGTTAACATGTTTACACTTGTAACAAAATTACTATCTTCACGTCATAGTTTACAATGTTCATAGGCGAAGATAAACAAAAGAATAAAATGAATTTGAGAGCAAAAAAGAATTAAGAATGTGAAATGATGTATATTTCTTGTGAATAGTTTGGATGTGTGGATATCATTGCTCCACTTATAATTAGCCCTAACTAAATTATTTTAAAAAAATGATAAGTATATGGGAGTGTCTACTGTTTTTATGTTGCTATATAAAGAATTTAAAAAGAGAAAAAACAAAATAAGAATATGTATAATTTATTTGTAAGCATATTATTATCTTTTATTTTAAATTATAATTTTCTTTTAAATAAATTTACTCATCAAATAATATTGTATTAATACAGGAAATTTTTTTGGAATTTTCAAGTTAGAAAACTAACTTGATAAATGTAATAGACGTTATTACATATATGGTATAAAGTGACTTCATATGCAGGACCCTACTCTAGTTATATACAGAAGAAGGATGCTAAAATTTAAAAGCGAATGTGAAGTTTTATGTTATGTATGAGTAAAAGACTAAAATACTTTAATTATATATATAAAAAACTTAAATTATTTTGATTTACACATATAAAAGAATTAGATTATTTTTTTACTAAAAAATATATCTTTAGTCTTAAAAAAACGCTTAGAACCCTTTAAGCAGTTAATTTTTATAAAATTTAATGTGTAAAATATAATAAATTTAATCATTTAAATTTAATGAAATTAAAATTACATAATGATGAAAATATAAGTTATATATATATAAAATATATAACGTGTCCTATAATAATGATTTGAAGATTTTTGTTTTTTTAGTTGGGTTGTGAAAGTAGCTTGACTTCATTAAGTTGACCATCGCCCATTGATTGCCTTCCAGAATATTCTTTAAAGATTGCCGTAAGGGAAAGGTCTTTGACGCAGCGTTGGTTGAATGTTGGAAAAAGCTGGATTGCAGCTGAACGCAAAACACCTCAAGCATTTATTCTCTGCACCTAATCGGTTACCGGAAGCACAAAAGACAATCACAAAAGTAAAGATAAGAAAAATCGAAACAGGAAAGAGCTCTTTCTCCCATTCTCACAGGACTCTTAGGTATGGTATGGTAGGGTAGGGAACATCATTTGTCCTGTAAAGCAACACTACGGTATGTTTTATAAAAGATTATAAAGTTATTTGTATAAATTATTTTTATACTTTTTTTATATTTTTTTCTTTCTTCAAAAATATCTCTCTATTATTACAATTTTTTAAAAAAAATTTAATATTTCTACGTGTATAATTTGTCTCTTTAATATTATTTTATTTTTTTCTTTATTTATACGTATAGTCCATGTATGCAAAAATACGTACTAAAAACATTAGCCCTGGATCATAACATCACTTCCCCAGTAACTATTTAAATGGTAGCCACAATGTGCATCATGTGCCCCGTTTTTCAATTTGCGCAAGAAGATCTTCTTTTTTATATTAAAAGAAAAGTTAAGTTAGGATTAAACATGATCAGCATGAGGTTTAATATAATATGGTCATTGCTTTAGGAAGGCAATACCCTCATGCCTATTTAACATTATTTAAACAAATATTTATCAGATTAACTCATCACTCATCGTCCACATTTCCCACGTGAATTCTGATATTTCTCATACTCAGTATCCTATACTTGCTAGTTTATTCATGTCATAATTTGAAAAAAAAAAAAAAATCAACATACCTTTCCATTTTTGTCCCCCTACATCATCTGTAACAGAGAAACCTCATTTTCGAGGTTACAGGTGTATATGAGTTGAATTTAGATAAAAATTTAGTTGAATTACATAAAGTAAGGTTTAAAATTTTTTATTCAAACTCAACTGATTATATGCACAGATTAATAAAATTTGGTTGAGTTTAATTAAATTAGGTAAAATTATGTTTAGAAATTTTTTTGATTATACGTATCAATTGATCCAGTTTGATTAAGTTTATTTTAAGGAGTCAGTCTCAATTTAGATCGGGTTTAATAGAAAATATATAACTGATCACCAATTGATACATGAGAGTTCAGATCATAAGTTTATACAGATCGGCTGGGTGTGCAAATTTTACACACACCTACTCCAGACCCTAGTCTCTCTCTTGGCTCTTGTTTAATTCTTTTTATTTTGTTGTGATTTTGCCTTCTTGTTTAATTTGTTTGTTCTTCGTTATTTTGTTCGGTGAGACGAGACTTGGGAGGAACAGTCTTAGTGAGACTATCATCATCTGAACCTGACAGGGAAACCCAACTACATTGATGCAGTGCTTATCAAATTTCCCTCTGCCCGTTGATTGTTGAGTAGTAGATGCTAGCTAGAGCAAGAGGGAGTGCGACTCCTACCTAATATGAGAGGAAAAAGAAAAGGCATAACTTTAAAGTTTGAGGGGCCGATCGAGGGTGGGATCATGATTCTTCACCTTCTTCGTTATCCAGTTTCTGTCAACAAACAAAAGCATTCGTGGGCTCTCCCTGAACTTTTGTTCATTTGGGGCAAAACTCTGCAACCCACACCAGCTTGGAGTCTTTGCTTCTGACTACTTACCCTTATCCTATACTTGCATGCCTCCTGTCTCGCAGCCCCTTATTACAGGTTGCATGTGCCCTGTGGCCGTGGATATGTATTACTTCAGTATCACCCTGTTCCTCGTCTTAAAAGCCTAGCTAGCTTGTCTGCTGGCATTATTTATACAATTTCATCATAATTATTAATTAGGGGGTGCCCTCCCCTCCGTACTTGTGTCCTACATAGAAGAAGCCACCAGAGCCTTCCTTATTTTGTTAACGTGGCAACATGGACATATTATCATGGGGTTCCTCATAAATGAAAACTGAGAAAGCCCCGTCATTCCACCATGGTTCGTGGAGGACCTAAAGCAGGCTGGTGGGTGGGGCTCCTAAATATGTGTCTTCTCCGTAACGCAAGCTCACGAGCTTTATGCAATTAGGTACCAAATTCAACCACCAAAATTTGTATGCACAAAAAGCATATTTTTCTTGTGGGACAATACTTGTCTCATGAAAAGTATAATATTAAATTAACATAAAATATAATATTAAATATTAAATTTTATAATTTAGTGTATACATTTTAATAATTTTTATTTTTAAATAAAATTTTTATTCTTTGTGATGTAACAAAGTTTCGTGTTGAATTTAGTACTTTTATTTTTATTTTGTTTTGGTGCTTAGTTTAGTGTTTTTATTGTTTCGCCAAAACCATTGATGTTTGATTGTGATTGATTTTGACCTAAAACCTATTGTCTAGTCCAGTTTGATTCGAAAAGATTAAAGGTTGATCAGATCACCTTAATAACCATCATACAGATATGATTATCATTATGTTAGAATTGATTCATGCTCAAAATCACCCAAGAAAAAGTGAAGTAACTAAATTGTAAGAAGGTGACTGCAATGGGACTTTCCCAATATGAATTTTTGTAGAATCCGAATGATCACGTGCTCTCAAATCGAATTCATTTTATTATTTTCTCCCCAAAAGTCTTCATTTTTATCCAAAAATACTGATCTTTTCTTCGGCTTATTAACGACGGTTTTATACTTTTCCATTATCATTCATAAAAATATTATTAAAATATTTTAAATTATTAAATTATATAATTTAAATTAAAAATTAAATAAATTTAATATCTCATAATTAATTATATAATAAAATATTTGTTGATGAATTTTTTTTAAATTACCTTTTCCCTAGTTATTAAGGATATTCATAGGTTGGATTGAGTAGAGTATTTAAAACCTAACCCGACCAATCTTTTGTAAGGTTGGTTCAAGTTGAAGGTAATTTTTTTCAAACCTGAACAAATTAAAATCAACTAATGCTTAACAACATAAGCAGATATGTCTAATATATATGACATAACTCCAAAAGGCTAATGTTTAATACAAGTTACACAACTATAACTTTTAAGTGTCACGCAACCATAAATGATAAGTAATTTAGCAAATGACAATACATCTATCATGAGCTTTCAGCTCACTTGGTATCCTAATATTTTTTCAAATCTTGTGGTATGAATTTGATCTTTACTTTTCATTATTACCAGTCATACGAACTTCTTTGTAATAAAAAAAAAATAACACATCTATAATTCTACCCAAAAAAATAACACAACTATAAATCTCACAATTTACAACAAACATGGCACTCAATCTTATCATATTTAATATGTAATTAATTATTTACAAAGTTTAAGTATTAAGAAATATGAGTAAATGCTAATTAGATTTTATCTCAACCACAATTAACATAAAAGAGAACTATAAAAAATAAAAGAGAAAGTAAGAAGTTACAAAAAAATCATAACAAAACTATATTGTTTAGTGTTTAGCACAAATATAAAAGTTAATAAAGGCAAGTTGAATATAGCATAATATAAAATAAAATACTAACAAAAAATAATTAAGAAAAGTTTAAGAAAAATGAACCAAGAAATTAAATAATTGTTAACAAATATTTGGAATGAGCAAAAATAATGTTATTTTCTGTTTTACTTTCTTTTAATATAACAAAGGTAATAACTTTAAAGATGAAAAAAAAATGGAGATAGTATTCAATTAATATCATTTTATTCCTTTTCTTAATAACTACGAAGAATTATAGTTTTTATTTGGACAATACAAGAATGTAATTAAAAAAATTTGACTTTATTTACAATATAAAATTTAAACATTTTAAATATATATAATAAACAAAAAAGAAAATAGTTAACTAATAAAATTTTTTTATTGGGTTTGTAAAGGTGAAAAAATTATGAAGTAAAATAAATATAGAATTAAAAAATAATAAAATAAGTGAATTTTATTTATTAAATTAAAAAAATTAAAAATTATTGAAATAAAAATAAAAAATCAGAAGATTCACATCAATAATTGACATTTCCGATGCTCCACTCAACCTACATAGATTAGAAACTTTTTTACGCGATTAATTCTAATTACATAACCTAACCTATCAGAATACACTTAGTGTTGAATTAGATTAATCGAATTTGCGAATCCATCTGACCCCATAAACATTTCTAAAAATTGTTATACCATCAGTTACGGTCGCTCTCATCTGTCCGCGCCCCATCTACGATACCGTTTGACTCTAGAAACTTGCCCGTTTGTCTATGGCAGCGGATTCTCCACCAAACTCAAGGACACGTGGAGCGTAAGGAGAGCGAGTATCTGCATTTCCGTACGTACGAAGTGCAGCTCAATAACGCCAAGGTTGTGCGTTAGGCATGGTCTTATCACCAATGAATAGGATGCCCTTCTCAAAACGGAAAGTGGTGATGTCCGTTACCGCAGAGGAAAATGCAACCAAGGCGAAGCTGCCGTACACGTGGCAGCACGATGGCCTTTGTAGCTCCGTGCAACCTACAAATGTTCTCACGCTAACATTATTCTTTATTTGATTTTTTAGTAAACATTATTTGTTCCATGTGAACCTTACATGTACCAAATATTCTGTTGAAACGTTATACCTTTTTTTTTTAACTTTGTTATTTTTATAGTTAAATTTTATTTATATTTATTTAAAAAATATATATTATTAATATTATTAATTTTTATAAATTAAATTACAAAACTAATATTATTATATGATTTTTAAAAAAAATTTATATAAAATAAAATTTTCACACTCTTCAAATATAAGACTAATAACTTTTTTTATTTGGGAATACTTTGACCCGTGAGATTCTTTACTTTTTTTTTCTTAACAAATGTTGTACTACCATATTTAAAAATGGTGATAATCTCATGTTAGCTTTTTTTATTTTTAAATTATATGTATTAAAAAAATTTTATTAAAAAAATTATATTTATTTTAATAATTTTTTCATCTTAAAAGAGATTAATATTCAATTACTCACTAAAACTACCCTAACTTTCACATAAAAAAAGTTGAATTCCATTTTAGTGATAAGTTATATTGGGATCAATAAGATTATAAATTAAAAACATTAATTAGTTGCGTTGGAGTTACGATACAAACACATAAATTTGGCATAAATTTTGTACATAATTTATATATTCACTTATTCTTCTTTCTTTCTTTTTCAAAAAAAAAATCTATTTTTATACCTAAAGAAAACGTACGTCTAACTTTTTTTGGTTAATTAAGAATCACCATGAATAATTACTAACTCTATTACAGAAGAAAGCTAAAACTTTTCATCTGTTAGTCTAACTCAAATGTTGGTCAATAAATGAACATTTAAAGTAATGGTGTTCATCAATTCAGTTGATCGGTTTTAAGCAAAAAAAAAAACCAAACTGACCATGAAAATTTTACAGGGAATCAAAACCAATTGTACAACCCATTTTACAGTCAACCGAACCAACCCAAACCATTATTAGTTCGGGTTTGTGGGACAACCAGTGCTTGGCGATGGTCACACTCCTCTGTGATTCAAACTAGAGTGGAAGAATCCAGCGAGGAAGAAAGAGATGCATTTAACGCTTACCTTCTTGGTGGGTTTCTGCAAGTCCGTCACTGAGAGCATTGTAAGACAAGGGTGCCATTGCATGGCGGCGTTGCGAATCTCCGATGGTGCTACTATAATTTGGTGGCGTTGACCCTTGAACAGTGGCGGAGAACGTCACTATGTTTACAAATTTGGGATTGGGCTTCGGGACAATTGATGTGGGCTGAATCAGGGATAAAATTGACAGAACATAGGGGCTATGAACACCTAAGAAGCGACGCGATCGTGGCGGTTGTGCGTATGTTGCTGGTTGTGTTCACGGTGACCATGCTTTTGCTAGGCATTGTCAATAGGGTTTGGAACACTCCTTCCAAGCACATGACGAAAAATAGCTCTCTGGAACACTCCTTCCAACACACATGGTTTATAGGAATTTTACATCATGTTATATATACACAATTCAGATCGTTTGATTTTAACAAAATTTCCCCAAACTGACAACCAAACCGAACCACATAATTTAATTGACATATAAATCGATCTAAACCAAATTGAGATTGGTTTTGGTTGATTTTTGATTTGTTTGAAGTGGTTTGATTTTGACTAATTGGTTTTGAACACCCAAATTTAAAGGTGTTAGTAATTTGCAAATTAAAAAAATAACAATGTCGTGACTATTTATTTATAATTTATATAAAAGTAAATTATTTTAACTTTTTTATATTTTATTATATAAATTTCTCTTCTATTTTTAAAATTTAAACAAATTTTTCTTACTTTTTTTAAAACTTTCATAAACCTACTTCATGTAAATTATATTTGGTTTTTATTAAATTATTAAAGGTTTTCTTAATCTAAATTAATAAAATTAAGTCTTTTAAATTGAATTAAACATGTTTTGGTTATACAGATAAATATTGCATATATTTAAGCTTTTGTTCAAACTCTACTATCATAAATTTTAATTATTTAAATAAATTCACATATATCTTCATATATTATGATTACAAAATTTCTAATAACTTGATAATATAATTCATACTAAAAGAAATTACTTACATTAAGAGCAATTACAAACTTTGTTTGAAGGATGGTTTGTGTAAATTTTTAAAATAGAGTGAAATTTTGTGTAATATTAATAAAATAGAATGGATGTGAGAGTAATTTATTTGATATGATTTTAGTAAAAATGAAAAAGAAGAAAAAAAATGTGGAAATGAGTAAAATAATTAAGTTTAAATAAATAAAGGTGTGTAAAAATTATGAATACATCAATTTCTCCTAATTTAGGAAAAACATAATTATTCATATGATATATTGATATTATTTATTATTTTATTTTTCTACTTATTTTTATTTCATATGCAATAATTTTCTACAGTAAGATATTATCTTGGTCAAGACACCACCGAGAACATCTTAGATTCTTAAAAATTATATTTGAAATACCATCATCAGGGATGTGTAGAATTGAACTGACTTAATCCAACATGAAGCAACCTGAACCTGGCTTATGATCAGTGTAACTATATTTTAGTTGATAACAGATTATATTTTTTTGGTTGAATCCTATCTGAACCTAAATAAAATGATCAAAACACACATAAATCCAATAATCTAATCAAAACCTGACCAATTTGAATTTATCCTATACATATTTTCAGTTGAGTTATGGTCAAAAATTTCAAACCTACACTTCTCTAACTTGACCCATGCATACTTCTACCCATAATAGAGAAATGTTAAATTGAGAATGTTACTTTTTTGGTGACAACAAATTTAGGGATTAGGATTCTTTTAAGTGTATAGTACACTTTAGATAGCAAAATGCAAGTAAATGATCATTAATAAGAAAATTAATAATGTAAACTATTTCAAGTCCATGAATAGTATTTTACTTTTATTTTTTAAGGGCTTATCAATTAATTTTTGTATTAATAATTATTCACTTATATTTTAGTCTTTGAAATGCACCCAATAGTTTAGAAGATCCAAATACAAAATTTAGAGTCATGAGAGATTATTTTATTCTTAAATTATGACATATTATAAGTCTAAATATGCATTTATAATGATAATGTTACATTTTTTTATTTTTAATTAGAATCTTCTAAAATGAAAAATATACTTTATTCTATAAAGTATAAGTGGATGGTTATTGATTAGAAAATTGATAATAGAAATTGTTATAACATATATGTAAGTGAATAATAGCTCACAAATTTAGAATAATTTTTATTATTAATTTTTTAATAAATAATTATCTACTTATATTTTACTTTCTAAATCATACTCCCCACTTTTGAGGATCTCAATTCCAAATTCTTTTATTCCATGGTGTATAGGTTTAAACTTAATACTTGTTATCTCACCCAAAAAAAAAAAATTAATGCTTGTTATGATATTTTTTTTTATTTAAAATCAAGTGGCTCTTAAGCATATCTAATAAATGTTAGATACTCATATCCACCAAAACCTAATTTTATAGTTTAAAAATTATAAAGAATAGAATACTATTAGGTAACCCAATTATATAATTGATGTTGTTATTAATTATTTTAATGTTTTATTGTGTCCTAAATTAAAAATATGTAATGTGTATACTTTATTGGATACATATGATGATTATTGGCATATTCTAAAATATATTCTATCTGGCTTACACAAGTTTATTTCACTTTTAAAAATACATTTATGTTTATTTTTTATTATTTTTGTATCTTCTAACGGGACATTTTCTTTTCCAAAAAAGGTATCTAAGTATTTAAGACAAAATTGAATATCAAATCTTGCGTTTTCGTTGGGATTACCATGTACACATCACACATGGATGATGTATTTAATGTATCATGACATGCGTATATGGGCATTTGTGGAAATCGTGAGTCTTCATATTTCCCTGGCTACGTGCATCATCAATTCGGGAATTGGGACGTTCTGAAGAAAGTCCAAAAAGGCAGTGCAGCTAAAACGGACGATCCGAAGAATACCATTTTTCGCTTCTGTTCTCTCTCTTTGCTCTTTCTATAGAATAATCATCGACTTGTTCAGTAAATTAGTTGATAAAGTTTGTTCTCCATTTCACCAATTTCTTTATCATTTTTAGAACTTCTTCGTTTTTATATATTTTTTCTTTCTGGGTCTTGAAAGTACTGTACCAGACGATCTTCAGGATCGGTTTGATCTTTTGTCGATGAAATTCTTTTAGATTAAAGCCAGGTATGTCATCTTCGCCAAATATGTTTCTCTGGGTCTGTTTTATTTTCACTGATAAATCTCTTGACGATTATCGTCTGATCAAATTTCAACGAAAATTTCCAGAGAGAATCTGAGAGCAGAAAAAGATAAAACTTTTGTCTCTTGATTATGGCGGTCGCTGAGAATGCTGGGGCCATAATCGGTTCCCCCAGTCAAAATTTGGACAGCAGTGTAGTGTCGTCGGACTCAACTGTCCCAAATGAGCTTGAAAAATCGAAATCCAGAACTGGTTCCATCGGAAATGGCATAGACTCAAATGGTCAGCCCATCAACGGCGATCAGAATCTGAACGGTGTGTTCAACCACCAGGATAGAGTTCCGGCAACTGTGTCAGTCGCCAGCAGTAATTACAAGCCTCAAATGACTCAGATGCGAAATGGATTTGACGCAAATGTGGTCCAGAGCCAACAGATAGTGGTGAACAATGGTGGGTATGGGATTAACCAGATGTCTAATGGAGTGAGAAAAGGGGAGGATGGTGGTGAGAATTACAAGCGGGAAATAAGGGATTTAGAGGACCTGTTGTCGAAGTTGAATCCCATGGCTGAGGAATTTGTGCCCCCATCGCTTACAAAAAATCATGGGTTCTTGGCTGGTGCTGGATTTGGCTACACTAACAATTTTCTACTTCACACTAATTATGGCAATACTAATGGCCATGCTAACAGAAGGGTATGAATAGACTTTCCCAGTTTCGTAGTTCCATTTCTTTTGATATCTGGAAGATAAAATTTTTATTTAATTTCATTGCGAAATTTAGCTATCCAGGGTAAATGCTTTTTGAATTTGCCCTGGAGTTGTAGTTCCTAGTATTGTCCTACTTGTTCCCAATACTATGTTTCTAGCAGATAAGAAGGCTTCTTTTTGCTTAATATAATAACGTATTGCAGAGGAAAAACGGCTATAATCAAGGGAAGCGAGGAGTGAATCATAAAATAGACATGGAGAGGAGAGAAGAGATGACTAGGAGGACTGTGTATGTGTCTGACATTGATCAACAGGTACAGATTATATCTGGCTTGTGTGTTCTCTCATTACACCTAGCTTGCAATGTTTGCTCTGTATATTCATTTGAAGAATCGTTTTTCTGTTGGCATCTAGGTTACTGAAGAGCAGCTGGCAGCTCTCTTTCTAAACTGTGGCCAGGTAGCAACGGGCTGTATTTTGCTTGCAATGCGTGTTTTCTTCTTTGATAATGGTGGACTATTTTACTTAGTTAACTGCTTTTTCTGTGGCAAAGGTTGTTGACTGTCGCGTTTGCGGGGACCCAAATTCTATTCTTCGTTTTGCTTTCATTGAGTTTACTGACGAAGGTAGTAGAACCAACTTATATGCATTACATGGTGTAGATATTGATAATTCATCGTACTAACGGCGTTATGCTTGCAGAAGGTGCAAGGGGTGCTTTAAACCTGTCTGGCACCATGCTTGGATACTACCCAGTGAGAGTGCTGCCTTCAAAGACTGCAATTGCTCCTGTCAATCCATCATTTTTACCCAGGGTAATGGTTTCTCTTCAAGATGCTTATTACACGTTTTCTTTGGTATGGCAATGATTGACCAGAGTTAGTTAATGATGTATCTTTTCTCTGTCTTGGCCTTCTAATGGTGTTATATTTCTCAGTCTGAAGATGAACGGGAGATGTGCTCAAGAACTATTTATTGTACAAATATTGACAAGAAGGTAGTTAAGGATTTAGCCTTCTTTGAATGTAATTACAGGCAACTACTGCGTCTCTTTTGTGCCTTTTTTGCAGCATGGCCTCATATATCTTTTTACTTTTCTTTCTTTCTTGTCATTGATGCAGGTTACTCAAGCAGATGTCAAACTTTTTTTTGAATCTCTTTGTGGAGAGGTTTGTTGCTCTTCATGGAAAGATGCATAGTATTTGTTTTTGGTGGAATTTCTAGAGTCTTATGTGATGTTTTACATTGTTTTGGTGTATTCATCTAGGTTCAACGCTTGAGGCTTCTTGGTGATTACCATCATTCAACTCGAATTGCATTTGTGGAGTTCACAATGGTAATTGCTCAATATCTATGGATATATCTTCAATGAATTGCCCAATTAAGTACTTAAATACTTTTTTATGTATCACTCTGTGAAGTAGTATAGTTATAACCCTCAGATTGAGTGCTACAGACATGCATTTACCATTGTAGTTATTTGTGTTATTGATATTTTGCTCCTTCTCTCCCCTGTTGCATTCAGTTCGTTTTGTGAACTTTTACTATTAGACATCTCTTTACTAGATTGGTCTTTTACTACTTCTTAGAAGTGTGCTGACCCCTTCCCCTCCTTTCTATAGAAATTTGCTTCCTAGTATCTTGGTGCTTTTTGGAAACAGTAACTCCAAATTGACAACTTACACATTTGGAAGACAGGACGCTTATTTACCATAGATTATTATATATATATAATATATATATATATATATATATATATTTAGTCCATTAGCGGATGCATTCTAATACATTGCAAATGCTAACACTTTAATTTTGGAAAACCATGGAAGAAGGTTGATAATTTTAGCTTATGTAGGAGTCTCCAAACTTGCTGTGTCATAGCCAAATGCAGTCATGTTTATTTGCTTCACGATTTTTTTGTTATATATTAAACTTTATTATGAAGCATGTTGGTCAAAGAATAGTGTTTGCAGATTGGGTTCAATTCTTCAGTGTATTGTGTTGAATATAGATTGGGATGATGAATTCGTTCCTACGAGGTGAAAATGGTTTTTTTTTTTTTTTTTTGACTAAACACATACCTCAGTTTTACATTTGATTTATTGGATGATGTTAGTCTGCTTTGGGTGGCCCGTCCTTTGAAATGATCAATTTAACAAATTATAGAAGTTGGTTCATTGCCCTATATACCATTCTTCATTATGGAGTGTGAGTGTGGCTGTGTGGAATTCACTGTAATCTGGATCTTACATAGGAGTTCATGAACTGCTTGTCTCTGCAATTGCTTGCCATTAGATGCAGGTGGAAAATTAGCTCCAATGAAGTGGCTTGTTTTAAGATAATAGTGCAGTGAGTAAGGTGTAATTAGAGCAACTTGATGAAGGAGGAAGTGGAAAATGTTGAAGTCGTGCTGTTTGGAAGTTTGGGAGAGTTAGGTTATTGTTGCTGATATGATACCAAAAAATGCCCTTCATCCTCAGTCCAAATAAATTAATTTAATAATTGATGCATGCCCCATTTCTGATTACTGTTAACATCTATTGCACTTCAGTATGATGTTTTGGTAAAGTAGTTACTGGGATACGCTTATATGCATATCCATTTGCTATCTTTTAAGGTGCAAGTTTAGTTTGGGCCATGAAAAGGCGTTACCACCTTAGGCTTCCTTGATAAGCTACATATTGGTGTTAAGGAAACAAGTGATGATGACTCTTGGTTCAACTACTTTGGTTCAGCCTAGTCTCTCAGTATATTCACCTTAACTTGAACTTGGCTTAGTTTAGATTGGTGTATCTGATAAGCTCTCTGGAGCATGAATTTGAATGTAATCTAAAAATTTAATCGTTTATTAAATAGTTTAGGATGAATGGCAGTTTGTGCAGAACTGCAGATATACTTCTTAATACAAATATGAGACTTGCACTGGATAAATCACTCACTCGAATTCATAAATATTATCATTTTTTTGGACTTTACTTTTATTGGAGTTGACACTTAGTCTTGTGCTGTTGATATCTTGAGCTGCTTGTAAAATATTTAGATCTGTTGCTTGCCCAATGTGTTGTTTTTGTCTCATCTTTTACTGATTTTTGTAATATCTAAAAATTATTTTGTTCCCTTAGATTTTTCCCTTAATTTTGTCAAATGCAACATATTTCTTGGATATTGAGATGTTGCTTCTTACCTTGAATTTTATTGAGTTTCTTGATCATCTCTGCTCCATTATTTATAAATTCTTGTTTCTCATATGATGTGTAGAGTTTGTTAGTTCTTAGCTTGTATGGTCCTGTCTTCCTTTCAGTGGCGAAATGTAGTCTTGGAAGAAGAATTTAATTGGTTGAAGTGTTTCTTATTTTGAAATTAGTAATCATTTTTTCTTTTGTTATCATTATATATATTGTTGATTGGTAAATTTTCTCAATTGTCTTCAATGTTAGTTTTGGAATTCTATTTGTTTTGTTATTTCTCCCTTTTTTGGCTGGCTCAAGATTTTGTTCACCCCAACCTTCCAGGCTGAAAGTGCAATTGCTGCTCTGAACTGTAGTGGTGTGATTTTGGGTTCGCTGCCAATAAGGTTGGATTAATAGATTTCTTTGATATTTTACTTAGTTATTTTCCTTCTTGACATTTCAGCTTCTTCAACAATTCTTACGTATGGTATGCAGGGTAAGTCCATCGAAGACACCTGTCCGATCTCGTGCTCCACGTTCTCCAATGCACTGAGTCATCCTTCTATGTTTCTGGGGTTTATTTCTGCTCAGAGATAATATTTACATATATACATACATAGAAACAAATATATTCTAAGGTACCTATGGCGTTCAGTTGATACTTTTGTTTCGAAGTTTTTCAGTATGGTATCTTTTGTTTCCCCTTAGGGTTATGGGTTATTTGTTTAGCTTGTAGAGTTGGATGCACTTCGAGGATCTTGATGGCTTAATTTATGATGCACAATGTGATGAGTTCATCTTGAAACAAGGGAATCTTATGGTTGGATGTTTCTAACATCTGGAATTTCTTGCAAGAAACATGTTACTAGCCTTTGTTCCTCATGAGCTAGCTTTGTTTATTTTGTTGTCTGCAAAACTGGTATATCTCTGTTGATCTTCTAATACGTGGTCTGAAGTAGAGGCTTATCTTCTGTATAGCTCAATGTTTTCCATGTCAAAATTGGGATCCACCTAACAACAATAACAACAAACCGAATCTTTTCTCACTAGGTGAGGTCGGTTACATGGATTAAACGACGCTATAAACTTCTATCTGAAAAAATTTGAGATCCACCCAAAAAGAAAAAAATCTTGCCTTCTGGCAACATCATCACTACTATCACCTGGCCAGTGTCTAACTCTGATAACTTCTGGGGAAACTGATATCAGCTGCTAGTCATCTTTGCATGGTATCGCTGACCCAGTGGCCTTGCCTACCAATGGCAACAACCATCACCACCACCTCTTGTTCCACTTTTGTCTTTCCTTGATGATCTCTTTCTGCAAGTGTTGTTATTTGCGCGAATGGTTTGCTCACAAATAACCCAAACCCATTTAAACTTAGGCTATGCAATTTTCATGAAGTCTTAACAAGCTTCTAACTCACACAGATACCAATTATTTGTTGTTTTTCTTGAATGGCTGAGATTGTACAGAAAGTTTACATGTGTTTGTGCAAGTATTGTTTAAATAGCATAAATTGTTCACAAACTGTAAACATATTTGTGCGACAACTCCTTTCTCGTTTTACAACGTAGCCTTGGCTGCTGGTGCCATGTTCCCGAACATTTCTGTCATAGGATCCGTGGTACTTAAAATTACTGTCATTTCTATGGCATGAGACAGATTCATGTGACCTCAATTTGCATTTTTCTCTTGAATCAATTGAGTGGGAAGAATCTCTGGTACATTCATGGTGAGATGATAGTGGCCTGTTGGATGCACTCGTCAATCTTCAGCCCGTGCCAATAAAAGTTTCTTGGGGCCTACAGAATTAGTTAGACCCAAAATGTTCATCCGTATTTTTGCTTTGAGGAATGCCACCCTTACGTTGACAAGCATACGTTTATGAATATTTATTATTTTTTTTATAAAAAATTGAAGTGTAAACAGTATATGTACATTGTTTACACTTCAAGAAAAGAAAAACGTTGACAAACGTACGTGTATACCTATAATTACTCTTTTGCTTTGTAAGATTCTCAGTTAAAATAGGGAGAAGTTAGTTAACATAATTGCAGTTACAAATACTGTATAAAATTATATATTATTTTAATTAATTTTTTATTTTTATAAATTAAATTTTATAAAAATTTTATTTTAAATAATTTAAATTATCAAACCTTTTAAATTGAATAATCTAAATTATAAAATTTAATATCTAATTACTATTCTATTTTCTGTTGAATTTTTATAAAAGTTTGTTCGTAGGAAGAGTTTCCATCTTGTGTTTACGGGTTGAATATTGGATTCAGCCCTATGGAGACAGAAGAACCTGGTGCAGTGTGATTGAGAGGTTATTTGGGTTAGAAGCATTTCGTGCCGCTTTCGTAATTATCATTGGGTAAAGAAAAGTAATATCATATTTATATACTTATTTTTGAATATTTTATATAAATTTTAACATTAGATTAAACTTAAATTAAGTGAAATTCTATAATTTAAAATCCACCTCAAATTGTCAAACCTATGGAAACATAAAGTCAAGAAAATAACGTTACTCGGCAAAGAGTGCAACGTTCTACTTGGTTTGAATTGCGTCTTTTGTTTCGTCACTTGGCAATTATTTTTTGCGTTCACATTATTACATTCCTGAAACGCTGCAGATGACAAATCCTTCTTGGTAAAGAGAATGAATTTCATGACTTGCCAACGCATTAACGCATAGGTTAACAGAAAAGTTCCCACTCAAGGAAGGATTATTAAATCTTACAAAATACGTGAGAAATTATTGATTTGTTAAGTTTTTAATAATTTAAATTCTTTTCAAGAAAGTATTATATAGGAGAAGTCTACGTTAATGTTGACAACTTGAATATCTCGCAAAAAGATTTTTCTAATATGATTGATGAAGTTTAAATTCTGTGTTGTGAATAAAAAAAAAAAAAAATCTCACTTAGAATCTGTTAAAATTTAATAAATATAATTTAAATTTTATATTATAAAAATTAAATAATAATAAAATTATAGGAATAATAAGTTATGAGGACTTTATTTGTTTTATGTTTAAGAACTTGATATTATACCTACCTGAATGTGCAAACAGACTTAGCTTATAAAGCATTTTATTGATAATACAAAGATTTGAGTTCCAAGCCGATCCTCACCCAAAGAAACCGTTAGGAACAAGAGGAAGTTAATTTTCATATTGCAATCAATTTAAGATACAAAAAAGAAATTGAAATAGAAAAATATATACACACTTCTTTATTTTTAAGTCATTTGTAAGTATTTCTTTTAAATTATGAAAATTAACAAGTATGCTCTTTTAATTATTAGAATAATGTAAATATATCATTTTTGTCTATTTGTTATTAAATATTAATAATTATGTGACTTTCATATGATTATTAATACACATATCATCTTTTCATTGGCTATTTAGATTTACCCAATAACAATAATAAACAAAGATTTATTCTACAACACCCAAAATAACATACAAAACAATCATGTTGTCTCTTGTATAAAATTTTACATGATCCACAAAATTCCATTACCTTGAATCAAAATCTTCAAATACTAACAACTCTATAATTGTTTTTTATATTACACTATATCAAATTAACTAATAAATCGTTTGCCCAATTAAGTAATAGAACGACAACCAAAAATGATAAATACAAAATAATTCAGTTATATTTTATATTGACATATCATAGATTAAATGTAAGAGAAGATAGAATAAAACTTGAAATAAATAAAGTTAAAAAAAAAAACTCTATATTAAAGTCATAGTGTTGAAAATAACCAAACTTCTTAAAGTCTTTCTATTTATTTATACTTTTCTTTCCTTTTTGTGTAAGTTAGCTATCGAGGGAGAAGAGTCCAAAGTTTTATATGCCCAATTAATCATCTCATACTACGTAAACGCGGGATTCAAAGAATCATAATATTAATAAAAAGATATTATATATATCAGTAATCATATACAACTTATATGATTATTAATATTTAATAACAGATAAGTAAAAAATGTATATTTATATTATTTTAATAATTAAAAGTTATATTTACATTAGTTAGATAATTGAAGATATATATTTATATTGTTTTAATAATTGAAAAAGTATTTTTACTAAGTTTTATAGTTAAAAAGATGTCCTTTCCCTTAACAAAATAAAAACACAAATTCAGTTATTGGCTTAAGAAATTTTTGTTGTTTAGCTATTTGGTTACTTGCAGCCACCGAAAGGTGTTTGAATGGCGAAAGAAACGAGTGTATACCGTGTAATTACCGATGTCATTATCATCCGTTTCTCTTAATCTGTTTCTTGTCTGTCAATATATTATTCTTAGTCTTATCTTCCCTACTTGTTCCGTGTTCTTTTTGGTTTTATTGTCAAAGTGGATTACCAAGTAGCTGATGTATGCAGGATATGGCTTTTACACAGAAACGAAACAAAAGTTTCCTGTAATTTATACAGAAAATTTCCTAAGTCAATGCAAGGCGTAGTTTCTGTTGAATTTTGTTTTGATACTTCCAAATTAGAAGTTAGCCTAGCTGAGCAAGTTTCTTCCTAAAGCAGCAGCAATTTACATAAATAAAATTTTATTTAAAAAATTTAAATTATTAAATTTATTAAATCTCATATATTAAATTGAGACATATAAGTACTGAATTGTGGGTCCCACACTTGGTGAGTTTACAAATAAAGACTTACCAAACATGTTCTTGATTTAATTGTATGAATTCTATGAACATATGGATAGGATTTTCTTTGGAGTATATGCAACCCAAGACTCAATCTGCTGTGGTAATTTGAAGAGAAAGTGTTCCCAAAATTGAGATTTAATTCAGCTAACTACATAGCTAGAGTTTTGCCCATTAGGACGGGACATAAAGAATTGTTGCCGATAATATCACTGCAGGCAATTTCACTTCGGCTAACACAAAATTGGATTTGCAGTAGGAATCTTCCCATGGGAAGCAAAGCATGCAAATGTAAGAATCAAAGAAGTATAACAAGCAATTTTCTCTTTAAAAAAAGAAAAAACTATAACCTACCAGTAATGGGTCTGACGTTGAAACAGAAAGAAAAAAAGGGAAATTGAAGAATGAACACTGTGCATCCAGATTCTTAAAAGTAAAACTGTCTAAGAAAATGAACAAATCCCACGTCCCTTTTCATCAGTGAGTAGCCCCTAAAATCAGATATCACCTGTTCCATGAATACAATGCTTTGTTATCTTCTTAGCTTGATAGTTTATTGAGCAGTGTCACTTTCCTTTTTGCTTACTCTTTAGTCTCTTCTACTCATCAGATAGAATCTCTTGTCATTGGCTTAAGTTGAAGATTTCTGTTCAGGGGTGGATCCTAGCATTCCTGCTGCTGCAGCTACTTCTGTTCCTGTGATTAATCCTGCTTCATTTCAATGCACAATGCACTTAGATATAAACTATGTATCAAAGACGTAGCAAACATTATCAGAACATAATAACAGCATAGATTAGATACTGAACCACTGGATATTGGAGGAGAAGGTGAAATAGGTTCAGATAAGCCAACAACTGCGAAACGTTCTGGGGGTGACTCAGAATATTGTGTTTTCTTCGCATTTGCCGGGGGTACTAGCTGTCTAAGGCCATAAAAGGGGTGGTAGAATTCAGGGGGCCAACGAATTGGAAGCTGCTGCCCACCATACACGTTGTAGTAATTCTGCACAAGACAGCAAGACTCAGTCCCGTGTAGCTGTGAACGTAAAATGTAATTTTTCTTTGATTTTTTAAATTGTAATCAATGAACACAACTCTTATGTAAATCATTAAATTTATTGAATCCTTCACAAACTGAACTGCAGGACTGAGTTGAATTAATGGCTATTCTCTTCTGTTGTGAAATTTTTATCAAAATCTGTGTGGAATCAAAATTATCCATTAATGAAAGGTGTTGCCCAAAGTAAAATGCAATGCTTTTCTGTGCAATTTGACTAGTTATAACTTTCAATTGCATATCCACTTGGACATTTGGAGCTGGCATGGAGCAGCTACTTTTTTTAAGCAAACTAACCATTGCATAAATTTCTTGCGGGGGATGATAACCAGGGTACCTGTATGTTGAAGGAGAAATTCATTTAGAATACAATAAGGTTACAGATAAAGTTGTCTAAAACAACAGTTTAAAATGAATGGATTTTTATTTACCTGTAAGCTGGGTAAAGAAATGGATATTGGGGTATGTGCTGACTGTAATAATTGGAGGTGGCTTGAAATGGGATTGGGACCATAGTCCATGAAGTGGTACTGAATTTCTCCCCTCCTGCAACTTTAAAGAGCACCCAAAAAAGAAAATTTTATAGAATTTCAACCTTACTAGCCATGATCGATCTTGTTTACTTTGATTTGCATATCTGGAATTGGGATCAAATTTACAAAGCCATCAAGGAATTTAGAACTAAAAAAAAAAGTGAGAAACCTGCAGTGGATGAATTGAATTTCTGTGTGCCAAGAGCAGCAAGATTACAATTAGCTCTCCTTCCATCAATCACTGGAAAGGGATTATGACAAGCTCTAATTGCAGAATCTGGGTCCTTGAAAGTCACCTGAAATAAAACAGAAGCCGGACCGAAGTGAACAAAGTGAAAGAGAAACATGAAGAGGAAGTTGGGGTGGAATTCAGAAGAGTGGGATTACAAAGCCATAGCCTTTTGATCTTCCTGTGTTTCTGTCAATGATCACAACAGCCTCTAAAATCTCCCCAAACTGTTCAAAGTAGCGTTTGAGAGTGTCTCTTTTGGTCTCCCAAGCCAATCCCCCAACAAAGATCTTGGTATAGGTTGTGTCACGAACTTGTTTGGCATTGTTTGGACTCACCATCATCTTATTTTGCCTTTGCTGTGACATAGGAATTCAGTTCACAAAGCCCTGAACAGCTAAAACACCTATGGATGAACAAAGAGACGATGACAGGATCCACAAAAATACAGAGAAGAAAGCAGAAGAGAAGGTCAGAAAGCCGTTTGGTTGGTTGGAAAGTAAGAACAGGAAAATAATCAATCAAATCAACCCCTCCAGAGAAAACCTTCCATTAACATGTGTTCTTGTGCTTCTCTTTCTTTCTAGCAAAAAGAAAACTACTTGATTTTCATACTTGACGTCTCCTCAGATTCTACAAACAATGATTCCCTTAACAAGAAAACTCGACGAATAGTAATAAGGAGTTGAAAAAATATTGGAGAAACAAAAAGGCAGCGAAGCAGAGGAAAGAGCAAAAACCCAGAAGAGAGAGAAAAGAAAAAATGGAAATTGATAAATCCCAATAATTTATGCAGGATTTATGCATACCATGACTATGATGTAGCAAGTACATTTGCAAGAAGGCAAAAGGACAACAGTAGCAAGTAAAATAAAAGCAAATTGTAAATGAAAATCATAATCATTTTATAAATTAAAACTCATAAATTTATTTCTCACACTAATTTTTTTTATTTACACAATTAGTATCCTTACATTCTTCAGATGTTAAACTAATATCATTTTGAGACGTATTATTATCAAATTATTTTTAAGACATAACTAATTACAATTGTATCAAGTGCTCATTAATATTTTAAGTTAATTTTTGTATAAATTTAATAAATGAGAGTTTAGTTTCCCTTTCCAAAAACATAAAATATAGTAGGACATATCTTTGATACGTATTTCCTTTTATATCATTGCCCAATATTAAACTTTTCCATACCAAAAGATACGTGCCTGGCTGTATCCAACTTTCCATCTTCTTTCGTCTGTTCCATCACTTATTTAATTCACATTTATTCGTTTTCCATATTGGTATAGTGTGGAATTATTATGCTTACCGCGTGGAATAATGTGTAGAAGCCATTTGGCGCGTTCGGACCACAGAAAATCCGTTTGACTATCCCCTTCTCCTGCAACTTCACCACATTCTTGTATTCATAGAACACCGTGGATGCAATCTTGCTGCTGCTCACAGTGGCCTCTGTAGTGCTTTCAGAGTCCATCCTGTAATAGCATGTAGTATCATTGTTAGTCCAAATTCACCTTTTAAATCATTTGCGTGTGTCTGTCTTTTTTGCCCCATTTTGGGGTTTTGGGTGTTGTTATTTCTGTCTAAGCTAATCTAGTATAACTCTTATGGCAAGGTACTTTTAATACGAGGAAAAAACAGATGCCACCCCATTGGGTTAGGCTTAGTCTTTTTTATGGGGTACCAATACCTTCCGGTTTGAAAAGTGATGTTTTGTAAAGTTGCATTCACATGATGATGAGGCATTCTTGTTTATTGGATTAAAGGGGAAAGGGGCAAATGAAAATGATTTTGATGGGCTCTAGCCAACCACATCCCTTGATTCACAACTCCATGGGTGTCATTTGTTTTTAGCATCCTATGTGGGTCAGCCTCTGCTTCACGTGGCAGTGGCAGAGCATTATGGTACACAACAACGGAAATCAAGGTAATGTTTGTTTGTTACCACAAGGTAATTGTTGTATTGTGGATCCGTATGGTTAACTTACATAAGAGGGTGAATCCTGTAATAAATTTGGGAAAATCTCTCCACTCACAAAAAGTTATAAAAATTTAATTTAAAATAATTTAAATTATTAATTCCATTTTTTTTATTTTTCTCTTTCTAGATAATGAAATACAATATTGGCATCAAAGCCCAGTTTTAAAATTTTTATTGAGCTCTTGCTGAACTAAATGTGTGTAGAAGAAATAAGTTGAAGAAAAATAATCTAACTTAAATTTTATATGTAAACAAAAAAATTATTAAAATTCATTCCACATCTATTATAAAATAAATTGAATATTAATTTATAAATATAAAAAATTATTTCGTAAATTAGCTTTTAAAATAAAAAATTTAAAATACAATAAATCTAATAGCTCAGTAGTAACTTATTTTACATGCGACTGCTTTTTCCCAATTTGAGGCCTAATGCTGAAGCAATAATGTCGATGTGCACAATGCTCCTATGATGGCAGTGAACAATATACAGATGAAAATTAGGTGACCTTTTGTCTAAAAATTATAATCTACAGTAAAAAAGAAATAGAGATGTAATTAAAAAAATTAATAAAAAAAATTGAAACTCATATATTTAAATACAAAAAAGCTATAAAAATTTAAAAAAATAAAAATTAAGTAATACAAATCCACAATATATATTTTATTCGCAAAGAGATAAATGGGACTCAGGTAGGCTGAAGACAGACCATATGTCCCATTTTCATCGCAGAATTTGATTTCTTCATGGGACATTAATGTGTTTTCTTTTTTTTTTTTTTTTTTGGGTGAAGACATTGTGTTTTCTTTTCTGAATAAACATCATTATGTATATAAAAAAAGCTGAAATAATTTTTAGAATTGAATAAAAAATACGATAACAATTAAAATTTTTTATTGGAAATTGAAGCACAGCGGCGAAAACAGACACATCAGTGATATAATACTATCATGCATGTAAGGCATACCATGTTCCTGCCTAGACATCAGTTGGCAGTGTTGTTTGTAATTTGGATGCCACTGTCATGTAGGAAACCTTGTTTTATTTTATGGAATTCTAGTGACAGAACAAAATAGAGCTGTAAAATGGTTGGCTTGATCAATTCGGACTAGTCTGATTTGATCTCAGATTAATTAATATAGGTCAAAAAAATTTAAATTTTTTAAGTCATAAATATTTTAAATTAATTTAGCCCTAAATTTAACTTTAAATTTAAAACAAATTATATATTTAATTATTAATAAAGTATATATTTATATATTATAAAATCATATTCAGGTATATATTAATTATTTATATATTTATATATTTTAAATATAAATAATTAAAAATAATTAATAAAATTATGCAGTTTCAAAATAACTTGGTTTCTGTGCCGAAAACATCTAAGTATTTTTAGGTCAAATTTTTTTAAATTTAATCCTTAACTTTTTAGTTCAATTTTAGGCTAAACAACTGGTTTAGACCGAAATTGACAGAGCAGAACTAATATTAAATGCCAAAATAGAAAATAAAAAATTACACATATTAAGGGAGCTGGAGCATGATGATTCAGTAGCCTTTTGATTCTGGGCTTTGGGCTATGTTTCTCTTCTTGTTATCGGGTTCCTGGCCATGTTAACACCATTGAAAAAACAATAAAGGAATGCATAGGTCCCAAAAATAAAATTTGGGTGCTTCGTAAATAGCACCTCTCTCCTGAAAGACAGTAAGAAAAGAGAGAGAGAGAAATGCATAGGTCTCATCCGAACTGCATGGAAAGACAAAAAGCAAAACAACTTAGATCACCTCATACAATAACGAGAAACAGAAACATGAGGAATGGGCAGAGCTGAAAACGTAAGCAAAATCCTTGGTTAACTAACTTGGACGGCAAAAGCAAAAAAAAGCATTTTTAACAGATTTTAATAATCCTGCTTTTGTCTTCTTGTTCTTTTGATGTGGTTTGGCTCACTATACCGCCAATGTTGACAAGTCAACGCGACTACGTAGGAGGGTTTACTGCTCCGAGAAGTCTTCAATGGACATTACAAATAACTGTAGAGCTTGCTGTAGTGGAGCCTAATTACAGAAAACAGAAAAAGGTAAACCAGAGAAGTAAACGTGTGGAATCAAACTAAACAAGAAAAAAGGTTAATTACATGGAAATCAGACTCCTTTGAATCTATGTCTGTGACTAAACTGGGTGGATTCATTGAATAACAATGTTGCATGAAAGCTTGCGAGTTGCAAGCCATGACCTTATTGGCAAACGGGGTCCACGAAGCATGATCTTAAAGGTTATAGATGGCTCCAGATGAAGGCTAAGATCAAAGAAGGGGGCATCACAAACAACCTTTCCACGAACAAATGGGCCCCTTAGAGCCATTCATTCTTTCCTCCTTCTCACATCCAAACAAAGGGGATGTTGAGTGTTGACCAGACTGCATCATTTATTATGGTGTTCGCTGGTTGAATTGGAACGGGTATGAAGCTATTTAAGACTTAGCCTGACCAATTACTGGCGAGGTTAGGATGATTTGGGTTGAGATTAAAATTTTTTTAAATTTGAATTTATTATTAATGGGTTGGGTAGTTGGATACTCAATTAATTTTTTTAGATCCGAATTGATTAAAAAAAAGTTAATTTTAATTTTTTTTAAAAAAATCTATACTTCAAATTGTAAGATACATAATTATAAATGAAGTAATTAACACTTAATTACATATCAATATGTATGTCATAAGTCAATAAGTATAACACGTATGACATAAGTCTAGTATTCAATATAAGTTATGCAACCATAAATCTAGGTGTCTAATAATACAATTACACAACTATAAGTACCAAGTAGGCTAACAAGTAATAACACAACCATAGATGTCACAGGTTACAACAAATGTGGCACTCATGCTATAAATATTAAGTGAATTAATATCACATTCTTTAGATGTTGCCAAAAGTTTGACCGTTTGACTTTTATCATATTATTAAAGTTAAGGTTAAAATCTTATCATATTTAACATCTCATCAATTATTTACAAAATTTAAACATTAAAGAATATGAGTATAGGACAATTAGATTCCATTTCAACCACAATTAGCATAAGAGATAACTATAAAAGAATAAGGAAAAAAGAAAGAAATTATAAAACAAAATAAATATGATAAAACTACATTATTTAGTGTTTAGCACAAATATGAAAGTTAATAAAGGCAAGTTGAATATAGCATAATATAAAACAAAATGTTGACAAAAAATAAACCCAGAGAAAACTTGAGAAAAATGAACCTAGAGATTAAATAGCTATTAACAATTATTTTGAATGAGTTAGGATAATGCTCTTTCCTGCTGCATTTCTTTTAATATAACAAAAGTAACAAATTAAAAGATGAAAAAAGGATGGGATAGTAGTCAATTAATGCGATTTCATCCACTTTCTTAATTTCAATAAAGAATTACACTTATTGTTAGGATTGATAAAGGAATGCAAATGATAGAAAAACTTGACGTAATCTATAATATAAGAGTTTGAACATTTTAAGTATACATGTAATAAGGAGAAAAAAATAGCCAACTAATGAATTGTTTTCATCGGGTTGGTTTGGGTTTAGCCAGATTGAAATCTCCAAACCCATTATTCAACCTAATTCTTGACCCAATTAAATTTGACTACCCAACTTAGCCCATCAAAATGTGCATGTTTAGATTGGGTTGGTCAGGTTCACGAGTCAACTTGACTCAATAAACATTCCTACCATTTATATCTTTTTCTTTGTTTTTGATCAGCAATTTATTACATGATTTGTTTATGAGAAAAGTTATTCCTACATCATATATATGGGAATTAAATGTTCATACTTAGTGTATGACTTTTACGATTTATTATATGAAATTTAATAAATATAATGATTTAATTTTTGTGATGTGAAAATTGTATAAAAATAAAAGTGATAAAATAGAGAGACTCAATGTTTATAGGAACCTTGTATTCTTTCGCTCATTTTGCTTCCATGAAAAACAGAAGTGTACCTATAGTTTTAGGTGAACAAATTACTAACTCTTAATAACGATAATCCATGAATAATTAATATCACACCTATATTTAAATGAAACTACTTAATCAGATTATGTAAAATTGTAAATAAAAACTTAAAGTAACTTGCAATGTTTTCAAACGAAGACTTAAAATTTTTTTTCTAGATAATAATCAAATATAAGATTACACTTAATTCAGGACTCCGGAATGATATCCTATGTTTGAACTTACTTGACCCATTTTTTTTCTATATTATTAACTAAAAAATTTAACACTTTATATAGACAAGCCACATATTTTACACATGAGTATATTAGTAAATGATTTATCAATATTTTTAAATATAATGAAAGGTAAATAATATATCGGTATTATTAACACATTTTGCAAGGAAAGAAAAAGTTAAACATATTATATAACATTAATTTGCATAATCATTTTTTATGGGATAAGAAAAAAAATTCAAATATGTGTACTAGATATTTATTTGATCACAGAAGTTTTTTTTTTTTTTTTTCATTTTAATATAATTAACCTATAACTTGGAATCCGATGTTGATGTCACACTTTTGGGAACCTTTGCTCATTATTAATTATTTTAAAGTTGAAAAAGATAATGACTCTGTGGAAGATGATCAAAACTCACTTATTTTATTAATTTATATTTTTCTGTTTGAAGCAGGCAAGCATGCTTCTGGTCCTCCAATGGTTTACATGCGATGCTATTCCATGAATTCAATTTCTCTTGTTATAATCCTTACCACACAAAGAACATCTAGACTTTGACATCAATTGAGGGTTAGGTCCATTTGATGTGCAATTTAAAAAATAAGACCTTTAAGCTGCTGGGACGTCAACAAATTCAGTAGGCTTCAATTAGAAGGAGCCTTTGTGGATTTAGAGAATCTTGGTCTGTTCCTTTTTTTTTTCCCTAAGTGTGACAAGGACATTATTATATTGGGCCCCAACCCTACCTACGAGCACTTGAGGCAGATAGACTTGCTTAATAGTTTATTTTAGGATGTGAAATCTTAGCAAGTGAGCAACAATGAAAGCCCTACATTATTTTGTATAGTTGATGTGGCTCTGTGATTCCCACCCAAAAGTCTTTGAATTTCCCTAAGTTGAATGCTAGTTTTGTTTGGCGTGTGTAGTGGAGTCAGGAGTGCACAGTTCGGGGCTTTATGTTAATGACTGAGTCACAAAAGCAGAAACATAAGTAGTTATTTTATTATTGGAAGGACTTTATTATTAAAAAAAAAATAGTCTTATACTTAGGGTGGTGAAATACCCTTGAAGAAATAATAAAATAAAGAAATTAGTGCAGTGACACTCATTTATTATTTTTAAATTTTTTTAAAATTTTAAATTTAAACCCAATTCATTAAATATATATTAAATAACTTATCACATCTCCTATAAAAAAAAGCAGCATAAAAAATCTTGATTCTTTTGCCAATATCAGGGCACTAGCCACAATTTTAGATACATGACTTGGTGAGAGGATGTAAAATGGATGTATATATTCTTAAATGGCACTAACAAGAAGGTTATAGGGAAGGGGGTATTTTCAGTGAATGGTTAGATGCAGCTGTTGAATTCAAGTTCCCCATTGAATCTCGGGCAAGAAAAGTAGATCAGGAAATGAGACTTGCTACAAGAATTTGATTCTGCTTTTGCTTTGGACACTTTGAGGTGCACTTCTTAAAAGAGGTTTCCTTGTTTGTATCAGTATGCCACATGAAATCTTGTACATTTCTTTGTTTAAATAAATCTAAATCTAGAAGGGAAAAAAAAAAAAGAAAAGGCATATACTCTTGACTGAGTTTCTCTTTTCTTTCCAACCCATTATTTCTTTCTTAACTTCCATACAAAGTGATGTCTAGTATTAAATACTGACAGAAACCACCAAATAGCAGTTAGTAGTTGGCACACCATGAACCGTTTAGTATTAATCTAAGAAGGGAACATTTATGTTAAAATCAAAGTGCAGCTTCCCTTAGCTTAGGCCTCATTTTACCAAAACCATATCATATGAAGACTTCACTGCCTCAGCATGACAAATAGATTAGCCTTGAAATTCCTCTATTCCCTCCTCCCAAAACCCAAACGGAGATGGGGGCAGCACCCTTCTTGTGCCTGTCTCTGTATTTTAATGGGTATCAGACAATCAAGTAAAAAGAATTCAAGAAAACAACAAAATTTTCTTTGACGTCACCAAAACCATAAGGCTGATGCAATCTGAATAAGAATTAAAAAAAGAATCATGAGCAACAAACTCCATACATGAACATCAAGAAACTAAAAAATCTCTGCCTTTTATATTGTTGTTGCAGATATTTGTCTTTCCCACCCCAATTGGGACATGGTGGTGCAGTCCAAAAGTAATGCCTAGCTGCCTACCCTATAATGGAATGCCACCTGTACATTGATGAAGTTCATAGACGGCAGAATATGTCTATGGCACCACCATCCATAAGAATAGGACTATAGTAGGCATCAATTGAGCTAAAGGGGGGAGAGGGAGTTAATTTACATAAGCAATGCAATTGCGCCACTTTCCACTAACCGACTTCTGTAGCATGCGTGTTGACAAATCTTTCATTTTCCATTCCCAACACAAAATCTATTATTTTTGCCGCTCCCTCTTTTTTGTCCCAATTTATCAGGAAAAAATAATACCACATCCACATATTTTCACTTTTCTCTTCATACTTAATAATATAAATATGAATATTATCTTTATTAAATTGTACAATTTTATTTTTAAAATATAATAAATTTAATAATTTAAATTTTATAAATTTAATAATTTAAATTTTATAAATTTAAATTACTAATAATTTAAAATTTGTGATTTTTATGACTTTAAGTATTTTTTATAAATGACTTAACATATTTTATAACGAATAGCAATTTAATCGCTTTAGATGAGATTCATTTTTTTTATACTTATTTTTTTAATTACTTAAACTCTTTTTTTGTAAAATAATTAATATAATTCTGATCTAAATTTTATTAAATGAAGACTATGTAAAAAAAAATTATGAAAATATAACTTAGATTCATTAAAGTTTTCTACTCAATGAAAAGAGCTTTCTACTCCACTCCACACGAAACAAACCCCACTTTTTTAAACCCCGTCTCACTATATATCTCGCTTGCTTTCCCTTCAAACGGGCAAAGATCATTGGCAATTTCCTAACAAAATTCCTCTGTTTTCCTCTGTTCTTTCTCTCACACGCACACATTTTGTTATACCTGCCCATTTGGGCACTCTATGCCGTTACCTCTTTAGGTATCTATCAGATTCACTTTTTCAGCTGCTTCAATCGTGTGTATACTTCAAACTCAGCTCTTCAAAGCAAAATGGGTAATTGCCTTGCTCTACATAAACCCAATTCAAGATCTGGCATAGCAGGTGCTACGGCCAAGCAGGGTAAAGTGGTGAGGGTGGCCAAGCCTGATGGAAAAATACTAGAGTTTAGCTCACCAATTCTTGTGAAGGACATCTTAACAAATTTCCCTGCTTTCGAAGTTTGTGCATCAAAGGAGGACTCGCAGCTTCTATCCCCAGATTATGAATTGAAGGCAGGCAGATTGTACTACTTGCTTCCCTCTCTGTGTTATCCTCCAAATGTTTCATCCTTCGGGAACACAGAACCAGATAGTGGGGTAAAGAGGGTCAAGGTTGTTATTACAAAGCAGCAGCTTGAACAGTTGGTGACAAAACAGATCGCCATAGGAGACATACTTTCAGAAGCGCAAAATAGAACTCTTGATTTGCCAAGCAATTGGAAGCCAAAACTGGATTCCATACCTGAAGAAATTGAGTAGCGTATAAAATATTTTGTCACTTCTTTATTTTTCTTTTTGTTTAAACTTTTCCTTTCCTTCGTCCTTTCTTTGTTTCTGTACTTTCTTTTGAAGTAGACATGCTGTTGTTGAAGTAATAACGTTGTGAGGAAAGAAAGAAGGTAAAGGTTGACATAGAACCATGTATAAATAAATAGATGAGGTGGGTTTTTGAATTGCTCATCTACTTAGCATTTGCAAGTTTTCTTATTAGCCTACTCTCACGGACTAGTTATGCATTTATATGTATTTAACTTCCCATAGATGTTAAGTTTGCGTTCACTGATTAACAAATGCATAAATTGGAGTTGGGAATTAGAACCAGTTTCCAGTGAGCCCATTTCAAAGCTAACCGATGCGTTACAATACTACTTATATATCACCCACCAAGCCTTCTAGTAGAGAAATTCATATCTAAGCCTTACAAGTAAAATACTCCTATTTCCACCTTTGATCATACATAAAGCTCGGTTTTACATCCTAATGCAGTGTTCTGAAATTGGACATCAGATTCGAAAGCATGGAGTAGAAGTAGAGGAGGAAAATAACAGGTTTCCAAGAAATTGGAGATTATATTGTAGTATATTGTAGAAAACTTTTTCATTCCTTATAAATTTCTTTACTTACACACTTACAACATTAACTGGTAAGGTAAAAATAAAGTACAAACGTAGAGTATGTTGCAAAAGGACACATAAAATCTTGGTTCTCACTGAATTTCAACATCAATGACCTTGCGTTCAACTTCATTCTTAGGAATGGTAACGTAAAGCACACCATTTTTCAACTCTGCCTTAACCTTGTCCTTCTTGCAGTTATCAGGAAGCTGCAACCGGGTATTAATGGAGCTATAGCTCCTGCTTGACCAAGAATCATCCCCACCTTCTTCCTTCTTATGTTCACCTTTTATGACAAGCACGTTATCTTCCACAGAGACTTTCACGTCCTCTTTGGAAAGACCCGGCATGTCAAAACGCAATTTGATTTCATGCTCTTCCTCTTTAACGTCCCAAGGGGCACGGATTTCACCTCCTCCCCTGTTTCTTCCAGGGAATGCCATGGCATCTTCAAAAACCCGGTCCATTGTGTCCAGCATCTGCCGCATGCTCCTCATGGGTGACCATGGGTCCAACAGACCTGCAATATTTCGCCCGGTGAGTAAATTTACATGCTTATTGTACAAGGGACTCCAATTAGACAGAGAAAGAAAGGTAAGTAAAATAGAGCAAGCATTAATAAATGAAGATTCGAAACGCTAGGATAGACCCAAAAAGATAATATTGTTAACATGTAAAGCCAAGCTCTGTGTGTTCAAAAGGGACGAACAGTGATAAAAGCAAAGCAGAAAAAACAGAGTTCATCTTTTCTTTTCTTTTGATGCCAAACTTGATTGCCAAGTGATCCTATGATCTGTTGGAAGCTACCTTATTCACCCTAATTTTGTTTTCCCATCTGATTGACTTTAACATGATATAAAAAAAGTGGCAGAAAACAATTGAAATTCCTTTAGCGGCGATGGTGGAATAGGTTACAATGGCAACTTTGTGGCAGGTTGGGAAATGAGGAGGATGTGGTTGCGAATTATATACTCCAACTTAATATTTACAATAAATTTAATGATACAAATTCAAGCTGTGAGAATAAACTGGAAATAACATGACCCTAATATGTGTATCAATTGGATTGGAAAAGAGTTTTGGAAGACTTACCAAATGGTGATATGTCCATGGCCACTCTGCGAGGCCTCTTCTCCACTGAGGTCCCTTGGTCGCCCTTATTGAAGTGCACGTCCAAAGAAGTGTCTTTGTTATCACCTGTGGCCTGAGCTCTAACCAATCCCAACCGAGGCATAGGCCTTCTTGATGTAATGGTGGCCAAGCAGACATTGTTGCTGGGTTTAGAAGAAGCAGAGTACCCTGTTTTGTTGAAACGCAGAGGTGAAAAAGTTGATAACGAAATTGCTTGAGCCATAGTTATTAAGAAAAGTTTCTTAGCAACTACCGAGTAGAGAGAATAGAAGTTGGGTCACAGAGGCAGGCCTAGATAAATGGTTTTAGCTTTGCCAACAGAGGCTTTTTCAGAATTGAGATGCGAGGTTGAAGAGAGAGAGATGCAAGAACTCTGGATATATAGGCATTGCAAGTGAAAACTGGAGTAGAATCTTGAGGTTCCCAACACTTGGAATCCTATTACAGGACAGCGGTTTTTCCTGAAGGTTCTCATGTGTTCAGGAATACTCCGTGATTGTACATGTTTAATAGGAACAAAATATTTATTGCTTAAAGACCCTTTGATTTTATGTATTTATTAATTAACCCCTCCTTTTCCTTCGGTGTCTTCATTTTGTTCACCGGTTTTCAGTTCTATATCAATGACGCAATGTCCTTTTTTCTATATTATTCAGAATCTTTTCATTTCCTTCTTCTTATTATCAAGCAGTAGCCAGCTTAGTACCTTTTCTTTGTTGCGGGATTGCATTCATAATTTTATATTTATATTATATTTAGATAAAAGAGATAAAAATAATAATAATAATAATAAAATAATTTATTTTTTAAAAATTAAAATTATACACTAAATATAATTAAAATATAAAAATAAAACATAAACATAATATTTTTCTTTTCTTTGAATGGTCCACTTACTACCCTTTTGATTAGAACGTTAAAAAAAAATTTATTTTATCTCTTATAAAGCGCTCCATCTTTCAAGTAAAATCATTTTAAGTGTAAATTAAAATAATTTTAATTCTAATTTCAAGTAAGTAATTTTAAAATTAAATTTTAAATAGATAATATATTTTAAGATGCTTAAGTCGCAGCCTATTTTTATAATGCAACTATAAGTATATAAAGTGACTTAAGATAATTTAAGAATGTAACTTATTTTTATTACATCAATCTCTCAAAATTAATAAAAAAGGTAATTTTATTTTTTTTGATGGAAAAAAGGTAATTTTATTAATAAATGATACTTGTCATAAAAATTGTCATATAGCAATTTCTCATAAACAACTTTTTCACACATTACCTCTGCGCCCCTTTTTTTTTAAGAGTGGTGATCATGCGAACTCGGATCTATGTAAGGACCCTATACGTGGCAGTAACAGAACTTAGCTTTTAAAGAAGTTAGATGACAGTCATTTGTTTCTAACAATTATAAATTGCTGTGATGTTTAAGTCAGTTACTTTTTTTTTTTTTTTTTTGATACAAGTCAGTTACTTTGAGACTAGCTTCTACTGTAAAATATGTATACAAATAAAACATTAATGTAAAAAATATTAAATATTTAAAATAAAATAGAGATTACATTATGTGAAAGTATATATAAAAAAATACATATGTTGTCACATATATTTATGTTTTAGTTAATTCTT
Organism: Dicorynia guianensis; assembly: GCA_037013595.1. NCBI lineage: Eukaryota > Viridiplantae > Streptophyta > Magnoliopsida > Fabales > Fabaceae > Dicorynia > Dicorynia guianensis. The sequence continues at coordinate 11,014,533 of JASUAB010000002.1, read as the reverse complement.
ATATTTTGTGTGTGAACTTTTAAATTAGACCAGTTTTATGGTTTATTATATAAAATTTAATAATTAAGATTTTTTATTATAAAAATTAATTGAAATAAAATTATAAAAATAATAAGATTATATAAAATTAACATTATAACTCCAAAAAATTCAATTGCCAATTGAACTCAATATATCTATACATGTATTAAGTAAAATTAAAAACGTAAAAATTTCTATCTCCATATATATATATATATATATATATATATTGAGTTCAAGAAGTTATAATGTTAATTTTATAGTTTTATATTATTTTTATAATTTTATTTTATTTAATTTTTATAATAAAAAATTTTAATTATTAAATTATTAAATTTTATATATTAAATTGTAAAACTTATCTAATCTAAAAGTTCACATATAAAATATAAAAATTAAGTGAAAAATAAAAATATATATGAAAACATATATATTTTTTATATATATTTTTACATAATTTAATATCTATTTTATTTTAAATATTTAATATTTTTATATTAATTTTTTTATTTGTATACACATTTTATAGCAACACCTAGCCTCAAAAGAATTGGCTTAAATACTATAGTAATTTGTAATTATTAGAAACAAATAGCTGTTATCTAACTTTTTTAAAAGTTAAATTCTCTTACTACCACGTATGAGGTCCGTGCAAATTTTTATAGACTCGAGTCCGCATGATGATTACTCTTTTTTTAGAGTTGAAAGGGTAAAAACCCCAGCGGGCAAGGCACGCCCTGCTTCTTAGTTTGTTTTAAAAAAAAGTAAGATTATGAAATTTACTAAATTTTATTCATTAAATTATAAAATTTATAAATGTTATGGGTTATGAGATCTTTGCTAATGAAAAAAAAAAAAAGAGAAGAGATGTTGAAGGAAGGTTTAAGCCTCAACAAAATAGCCTCAGCCATTTGCACAAAAAAACAAAATTAGCCTTAGCCATGGGTGGGGATTAAGTTCTGAGGGTTGCTGAAAGATGCCTCAACAAAATGGCAAAGGGTTGGGAAGTCTATTTATCAACTCATCCTCTCCACTAATCTTGCCACCCAATACCATAAATAGGGAATGCAGCAGTTGGTGACAGAGGGTTCAGCTCCGATTCCCCTAGTAAAGGAAGGCAGATAACTGAAGGAACATTCAAATAAATATGGCACCAAAGCTTGCTTCCTGCGTACTAGCCACTTCAATTGCAGAAGATTATAAATGCAACTAAAGTGAGTTGAGTTACTCGAGTATCAGTTCCAGCTAATGAGAAAAGCAAAAGAAAAGAAAAAGAAGCTACCCCAAATTTGGTCAGAGAATCCAATGACCTTTGACTGCTCCAAATGAATTTTGGAGTCCAATGGTAAATTTGGGTGTACAACTATAATAATCCCGGATTTCTTACATCTCCATCAACCAACGGGGAGTGCAAAAACCAAACATTATTTTATCTTCCCAAAAAAATTCTAATCCCCAATGGACCTCATTGTTTACAATTGTGGGCATGGAGATACCCTTCCCCTTGCTGACCCTTACTGCAACATTAAAGCCAAAACTCTGGAGGCCGTTCCCCTGTCATCTCTCTCCTTCTGCTCTTTCTGCTCCCTCTGAGCTTCAGCTTTCGGCACTCTCGAGGGTACTCTCTCTCCAACTGCCTGACACAGCACAACTCCATTATCCCCGCCCAAGAAAGCACCAAAATTTCCACCATTATTTACTGCACAACATTAGCCTTATGTGCCTACACAGCGCAGGGCTGTTCCCAGTTGCATTGCATGGACTGAAATGATTTCATTTTCATTCAAAATCCAAAAAGATATTAAACGCTGACATCAGAGTGCTATTCTCCCCAATTCATATCTCCTTGCATTTTGCATTAAAAGACTAACTGCGCAAGCACACAAATCGTATGGTACCCATAATACATTTATGTGCATGGAAATCCATTTCTTTCTTAAGGTAAGGGTTTTAAAAAAGAAAAAATAAAAAAATTAATTAAACTTTTTTATTTTATATATTAAATTATAAAAAAATGATTAAAATTAAAAAAATTAAAAGATACAAATCCGTGGGCACGATTAGGGGTGGGCATTGGACTGGGTCAAATCGTTTCAACCTGCTCTAAACTGTAAAAAAAAAAAATTGGATTAGGTTAAAATAGGGTAAAATAAATATAATATAATATTTTGGCTTAAGATGGGATAAATTGGGTGAAGCTGGATTTGTATCCCTTCTCCATTGGGTTACCGCGGGTACCCAACAAAATTTATACATATATATATTTTTTCAATTCTTATGCTATATATATATATATTTTCTGAATTATGATATTATAAAATAGCATCGTTTTACAAAATGATGTCATTTTCTAGCTTGCTCTAAAACTTCTGCAAGCACAAGCAGGCAAGAGGCAGCTCAACTTCAGCAAACCAACACTACTCTTCCCTCCCTCGTCTCGAACCCTCGCTCTCTCGACTCCCTCACTCACGAGCTACAAGTCTCGTTCGTTGTCTCATCGTTTCTAACAGTCAACGCTAATCCCTTACCTCCTCCTACCTTGTCTTGACTCACCTCTTCTCATTTTGGCTTATCTCTTGTTTAATCATCACACTTTGACACTTTAGGTCCTCAATAGTCAATCGAATCTCATCCTCATTCCACCACTCGCCTCATGTTCGTTTGTCCCCATCCTAACTTAAACTAACCCACCCAAATAAAATCGAATCATTCCAACTCAAGAATACTGGTTTGAAAAATTTTTTGGCTAGAGTTGGACTAACTTAATAAGAGATTGAGTTCAACTGAGTTGAGAAAATTTTACCCCAATCTAAAATGCCACACCCAATGCCCACCCATAGGCACGGTACCCAGAAGACATGGAAAATCCAACAACATTTATATCATTAATTTTAATGGGATGGCAATGATGCTACCCTTGGAGTCAAGTACACATAACAGCACCAATAAGCACAAAGAGAAAGTAAAGTTTCACGTAGTGGGATGTTATTAGTCCATGTGACGAATTTTATCAATTATTTTAGAGTATTTTTTTATCTTTTAAAAGTTATTTTTTAAATTAGAGTAATATTATTTTTTTCAATTTTATTCTCTATAAAATTATTAATGGTTTAACTAGATTTTTAATAAAAAATATTTAATGATAAAAATTTGAATTGTTTTATAGAAAGATAACTTAGAAAGAAAAATAAGAGAGTACTAAAGATTATTTAGTAATTTTTTTAGTTCATATCTATTTTTAACCATAGATAAATTAAATGAAAAGAAATAATATTTCAAGTAATGAATATGAAATATAAAATTTTTAAGTTTTATAATTTAATTTGTAAAGTTTATAAATTTATTGATTTAAAATTTTAAATAAATACGAAGTGTTAAATTTCTAAATATTATAATTAAGTTGTGAATTTTATAAATTTAATTATTTAAATAAATATTTAATTTGAGAGAATTACAAAAGTAAACATAAAACGTGGGCTGTCTTGTTTTTTTTTCACTCAGTACCGTACGGGAATGAAAAATTTTGGTTCCCAAAACGCATCTCAAACTGAGAACTTCTGGTATAAAGCAAAAGAATATTTCCTAGATATATAACAAATGGTTCTTCCCATGAATTATTTAGACACAGATTTTGCTTCCGTATAGATTTTTCATGGGTAAGGCAGGAGCAAGTTCTTGGTTGACTGCTGTAAAAAGGGCTTTCAGGTCTCCAACCAAAGAGAATGACGGGAGAAGCAGCAGGAGGAGAGAAGAGCATGAACAAGAGGAAGAGGAAAAGGTACAAATTTCAAACACCCTTCTGCACTTTCTGCTCGGTGTGTATTAGCGCCTGTACCATTTACCGTTTCCTGGAAACAAAATCCTTCAAGAGTGACTGTTCAAAATATTATCTTCAAGATATATAGTACAGAACAAGGGGTAACTTTTACTGTGTATGATATGAACTTGCTAAACGAGAATTTCTGTTTCGGCTATGTGCAGAAGAGGGGGAAAAGAAGATGGATTTTCAGGAAGGCATTTAGTCAAGACACGGCGTTAACTCAGCATTGTGAAGAAAGAACCATAACTACAATTGCTGATATAACAGCAACAGGTATTAATGCTGTGACTGCATCGATGAATCCTGTTTCTCAGGTAGTTGATGCTGATCAGCAAAGACACGCCATTGCAGTAGCTATGGCAACCACAGCAGCTGCTCAGGCAGCAGTAGCAACTGCTCAAGCAGCCATGGAGGTTGTACGGCTGGCCAGGCCTTCCATCTTTGTTAGAGAACATTATGCTGCAATTATTATCCAAACGGCCTTCCGAGGTTACCTGGTGATGACAGAAGGATACTTGCTTGCTAGCATCTGTTTGAGTGTATTATCCTACTTAAAGGGTAATTTATTATTGACTAATTATTAATTAGTTGTGGTTATGAAGGCCAGGAGAGCTCTGAGGGCGCTTAAAGGATTAGTGAAGCTGCAGGCATTAGTGAGAGGTCATAATGTCCGGAAAAGAGTAAAGTTGACTCTGAAATGCATGCAAGCTCTTGTTCGAGTTCAAACTCGGCTATGCCAACAGCGAGTTAAGAAGCTTTCACATGAAGGAAGCACAGATTCCAGACAAAGTGATCCCTGCAGCTTATGGGAGTCCCATTTAGCTGATAGAAAGTCCATGGTACCTACCACCTTCTTTTTTTCTATATAAATAATGTTGTAATTTCAGACGCCCCTCTTATGGCTGATTTGGTTTCCGTTTGACTAATGCAGTCCAGAGAAGAAAGTATCACAGCAGATGACTGGATAAACTGGGATGACCATCTGCGAAGGGTAGATAATATTCAATCTGTTCTGCATAAAGCAAAGGACACTTCCTTGAAATGTGAAAAGGCCCTGGCTGATGCCTTCTCTCATCAGGTTTTGATCTTGTGCTAATTCCTTCATTTCTCAAATTTTCATGCTGCTCTAACTAGCCAGCTTGTTGGTATGAACTTCTTGTCATGGTTAATTGCATCGAGTAGATATGGAGACCTGGTGCAGACCCTTGCGCTAGTGAGGGAGAGCTTGAGGACAATTCTAGAAGGTGTGAACGATCGAGGAGAAGGTACAGGGAGAGCCCAGGCAGAGCTTCATGTGATCAAAGAGACCCCATAAAAATAGTTGAAATTGACACGTACATACCCAACTCTAACTTGGCTCCCTCTGATTTGGAGAGATTGTTTAATGGCTATAACTATAAGCCTCGTCACAACAATCCAGTAAGAACATATACATTATTTCCGTCCTCACCTGTGCATAAAGCCTCGAACGATCTCTCCCTCCATTCACCAATGACACCATCACCAGCCAAGATGAAGCATTTTCAGGTTCATTCAGCTAGTCCTCGCTATGTAAAATTGGGCCAATCAATGTCTCGGATGCCCAGCTTAGCCAGCAGCCACACCCATGGAACAGGAATAAGCAATGTTGCCAGGCCCACCGCAATGCTAAACCATATGGCAGCAACTGCATCCGCAAAGGCACGGATTCGGTCACAAAGCGCACCAAGACAGGGGATTTCAACCCCAGAAAGGGAAACAAATGGGACCGTGAAGAAACGTCTATCATTTCCAGTTCCAGATCCTTGTGGCGTTGTTGGCATTGGAGGAGCTAATTACAGTCATAACTTCGGGGAACCAAGCTCTCAAGGTGTTGCTTCTTGGATGGCGCGAAATTCAAATATGTCGTCTAGTTGTACAGAGAATGACATCTTCCCACCTTCACCAAATGATGTCAGGGGATGGATAAGGTAAGCAAGCTACTTATAGACTGGAAATCATGAAGAGGATGGTAACAGCGTGAATTATCGGTATTTTTCCTTGTACATTTCAGAATCAAAAAAGAAATGAAGCGACTCTGAATGGTGGAAGAGGAACATGTTGACTAGAATTCAGCTGAGCCTGATAATTGTAGTTCACAAACTTTAAACGCCATTGTTGAAATGGAGTTTAAACTCTGGACATGCATTACTTTGGGTATATTTTGGGATTAAAACTAAGCATCTCTGAATCCAAAGCCAAAGGATATTCAAATTTCACCCCATCCATTGCATTCCAGCAGTCTGCACTTAACAATATATTTATGTTTAAAGGATGCCTGTGCAAGGCAGGTAAAATCACCAAGGTGAGAGGCGATTTATGGTTTATCTAGAGTTGTAGCCCCAGGATCTTACTTGAACATGATCTGTAGGATCCCAGTGTGCTTGAGCTCCCAACTCTGCAGCCCTGTCAACGGCCTTCTGGGTCTACTAGCAATTTAAGAACCGGAGAGATGTTCAATGTTAGGAGTTGATCCCCGTTATTCCCTCTGATCCGTATTCAAAATGCATATCGCTTCTTAGTAACCAAAAAAAGAAAAAATTTGTGCTGCCCTAAGCAGATAGTCAGAGAATACTTCTAAACAATATACACTGGTGTGTTCAATCTGACTTGCAAGGCATATTAGGCAAAACTACTGAGCAAATTGTAAGTTAACTTTGGCCTTCACCAAAGCAGACACGTAAACCAAGGTTCCACTAGTTCAAGATTTGGAGAAAATAAACTTACTAAAACGGGTTTACGAAACTCATATAAAATTTAATATGGGATGTAAATATGTTGATTTTAATAAATTTATTATTTTAAATTTTTTAAATAAATATTTAATAAAATTTAATTTATAAAAATATTAATCTTCAAAAATTATGTGCATACTTCTGCTCCAAACCCAAGAGAGTAGTATGATGTTTTCATTCAATTTTTCAAAAAAGCTAATTAAATTTGAATAATGACAACATTACACTGAAAATGTTAAAGAGACTGATCACAGTATCCATCTTTACATAGGCCTTGCACATCCACTGTTCACAAACACTGTAGACCCATTCAGTTACAACAGAATATCTGGCCACAGAAAAACAGAAGAGACCTATTATGTATGGCTTGGTGAAATATGATTACTTTTGGGGTTATCTTTCCTGTTATCATTCATGTTCTTCTCCTTTAAAGCCTTACATAAGATATTAATTCGTTCAAACTTTAGCATGTTGTATGGCTAAATTTATGCTTTAGAGGCCTCTTTAATTCACAGTCTTCAAGAAAGGTTACAGAAAGATTCTTCCTGAGAGTGAGAACCAGCATGTAAGGAAACGTAGATTTCATGACCTGCAGGTTTTAAATAATTCATATGAATTTCTATGGAAAATTAATACATATATATATACACACACACACACACACACACACACAACACAAACACTTATCATCTTACTAAATTCAAATTACCCTAACTGAGCTCTCTGATCAACTCACTTGCTTTACTACTGTCTTTTCCTTCTGTGTTAATTTAGAATGAGTACCTTCCATTTTTTTCCCCAACTTGTAGTAGTTCCTAGGTAGACTTTCCTTTCAACAATTCAAAAGGATTGTATGGACTAAACACTCATCAAGAGTTACGAAATTTTTAATATTTTATTTATTTATTTATTTATATCTACGTATGAATTTTTTTTATAAGAAATGATACATGTATATAATAATTTTATATATACTTTACACCATTTTTATTTATTTATATCTAAATGTACATTCTACATGCATTATGTAAAGATGCATTAGTTTTCACCATAGCTTTAACTATTATGGCCTTGTTTCTTCTGAAAGACACTGTCAGGCATACATCATTAATCAATTAATTGCCACATATAAGCAAGCAGGAGAAACAGTTGAAAAAGAGAGAGAAATGATCTTGAAAGTAAAAACTTAAAAAGCTAAAAAGCATAGCTGTCTGCTTTTTTGGTTTACTAGAAGAATAGTAATGGGGTCACAGGTACGATTGGAACATTTATTGAAACACAGTGAGGTCAACATATGAGAGTGCATACAAGGGAGGTACACATAGCCAGCAATAATTCAGCAGCTTCATGAAAAATAAAAGTAAAAGTAAAATCCAGATTCATATTATAGAGTTCCAAAAATATTCAAGATCAGGGAACTTACCAGCACTAAGCAAGCAACTGTATGAAACTCTGCCACTGAACCAAAGGCAGAATATAGCAGTTTACTGCTGCCGATAATACACTACGAATAATGATATCAGTGCGTAACCAAAGTGTGACAAAAAAAGAATTTAAGTGAGAGAAAAAGTTTAAAAGGTATAAAAAATTATATAAAATTTATATTAATTTATTTTATACAAATATCAATCCTATATACTATACACTGATGTAAGACAATTCATAAGAAAAACTCCTTTCAGCCTGAAGCTGTAAACCTATGTTGGGCCATAGGCCAGGCTTGGACTCAACGTTTAATGTAAGGGGTTATTATACAGTCACGCCCTTGAAGCAACACTTTTTTTATGTTGTATAAAGAGATAAAGTTTAAAACAGTGCATTTCACACTGAAATACACTATTTTAAACTTTGTTTTTTGCTGCAACATAAGAAAAACGTTGTTTCATGGACGTAGAATTAGCAGCACTCCATTACTTTCTACACTAAATATCTTGAGTGCATCCATCCATCCCATAAAAAAATTGTTTTCCATACTTAAATAAAAGAGGAAATTAACTTGAATTCCTGATGGGGTAAGGGAAATACAAGCCTACATAGAAAAGCTCCAGGACAATAATTAGTGTGACTGTTGGAAGGTGATTGATGATATGGTAGGCTTCTTTTGGAGGATTTTGATCTCCAACTTGTTCTGGGCTTCTCTTGTTTTCACCTTAGACAATTTTGTCCACCAGTGGGCGCTGCATTTTGCACAATAAAGCTTAGAAAATGTGTTTTTTAATTTAATGATCACATTCCACAATATGTCTATTTTCATTTGATATTTTATAAAAATATTCCACCCTCCCCTTTTGAGTTTATAATAAATCATCCATATTGTTATGCGCTAGAAAAAAACCCACCTGTGCCTGTATTAATAAATCACATCCATAATATATGACACCATTGGCCTAACAGGATAATACTTATTTCCCAAAAAATGTGATATTAAATTTGTATAAAATATAGACAATAGTATTAGATATATTAGATTTTATAATTTAATTTATAAAATTTAATAAATTAAATAATATTAATTTTAAGTAAAATTTTTATAAAATTGAGTTTGTAAAAATAAAAAAATTATGTTAATAAGCATACGCCAAGCGATACTAATGTAAGGATCTTAAGTGGCTATTTATGAATTCATTTCATTTAATTAATTTGACTCAGTTAAAATACAAAGTTATAATTTTTTTGTAAAAGTTAAATATTATATAATACAAAAATAAATTCTATTAAATTTATGAATTATTTATTAATTTTTTTATATAATTTATATTATTAAATTTACATCAGCATTAAGACATGCTATGCTTAAGATAAATTTATCGTACAGTCCCCTCCAAAGAAATAAATTTATAGTTAAGAATTTTTTTTTGTTTCTGACTAATTTTTACTTAGTAAATGAAAAAATAATTTTTTTAAAATATTAAAAATAACAAAACAAGTAAATATTTTTTAAATTATATTTTTTATATACAAAATTTAAATAAAATTTAAAATAATTTATTTAAAAAACCTAAACTCTTATCACTCAAATTAAATCACCTAACCGTCCCTTGAAAATTCTAGCTGATTACTACTCATCCCTCTATCAACCAGGAGGCCTTTTGTCTTTCAAATAAAATTTTATTACATTTATTTAAATTATTAAATATATCATATATCATAAATTATACGGCAAATCTTCTGACATATTCAATAATTATATTTCGAATTTGTGAGAATTTAATATCAGAATGTGAACTGAACTTTCTGCGTAGTTTACACTGTCAGATTCAGAGAGATAGGGGTGCAAAGTTGACATAGTCAAAGTTTGCTGTGTTCCATTTGCAACTAAACACGGGGCCACAACATAACAAAAAACCGACCAATGGACAGAACCGGACCTTAGTACACTACCCATAACATCCTGACGTGCCTTGATGGGGGAACTCAGCTGCGAAAAAAGTCTTCTTCACAATAATACAGACACTGGTTTTTCTTCCCATTTTTTTAGAGAATACATTCCGCCCTGACGATTCTATAGTTATACAAGTGCACAGGCATCTACGTGCACGATGCTTATTTAAACACAATAACGTTACAAATTATTCAATCTTAATTAGATGGTGCTAATTTGCTGTGATTAAACCAGAGCAAGGGAATCTCAGAATTGACCCTTGAAGATGCAACCGTCGGGCTGCTACTGCTACTGCTATCAGACAATGAAGCAAGCGTTTTCTGCAGAACCCCGGACGGGGATGACACCATTGGTGCGAGTGGGCTACTGGATTCGGTGTTTGTTATGACCGGAGAGGATGAGTTGGAGGCGGAGTCGGTGGCGGCAGCCATTGTGCTTGACCTTAGAACTTCGGCTAGTGGACCCCCGGGTGTTGAAGCCATCCAGGCTGCGGGGGCGAGCCAACTTGCGAGATTGGCTTTGGTTCCGACATTTTCAGTGTTTCCATCAGGCTCTGTTAGGCCTAAACCCATCTGAATAGTGCCTAGTTCTTCATCCACAGAACCACCACCAGCCCCCATTGATAGATCAAGAGAAGAAAGTGATAATTTTCCATTTGGTGCAACAGAGCTCTTGTTGGTGGTATTATTTCCCTCTGTTTCTGCATTAGACCAAGCATCAATAAAAACTCTTGGTTTCTCAGACTGAGGATTTTCCGTAGGAACAACAAGAGGATTAAGGAACAGAGGAAAGCGTCTGTTCTGTTGCTCTAGTCCCGAGTTGAAAAGCCCATAGGAATTCAGATAAAGAGGCTCTTCGTAATTTGTACTGGAAACAGAGGCGTTGTTGTTACAGGAACTGTCGGCGGTCAATCCAACTTTGTTCTGCATAAGAGGCTGCCAATCTGGATCGGGAGCCATAGAAACAGGGTCGCCATTCAGCATCCAGTCCAAGGCCCTTCAATGCTCAAAGTTCAAGCTACCAATTCAGTAACAGGTTAAACTATTGTAACAGAACATGACATTTCACTAAAACATGTATTTTAAGACACCACAAAACCCAGCAGTTCAAATAGCAGACAAAAAAGGAACATAGACATTATTCCAAAAAAAAAAAGGGAACTTAGGCAGTTAACTCAAGCCTGTTTTAAGACCCAGAGGCAGAAAGAATAAGGCACAGAAGTCCACTACTGGATATAGTAAACGGAAAAGGGGATCACAAGAAAACTTAATTTAAAACTCTCATGGTCATGATAATCAGAGGCTTCAGTTCTGAAGCCTTGGTTGAGAAAAAAAAAAATGGAAACTTTCTTCCACTGTCTGCCCAACCAGATGTTCCCTGATAACAAAACCCCATGGTAGGCAAGAAGGGAAAATTGAAACCCAATAAGAAAGAAATACATTGCAAGTCCAAATAAAGTCACCTGGGTTCCTTATCTGATGGAACAGAAGCCACGGATTCAAAATTTGTAGCTTTGACTCCAAAATTATCAAGAGAAAGGGAAGGTTCATGGTATGCCTGACTGGTAGCAGAAACAGGAAACTGAGATGAAGATGCATTCTTTCCTATCGTGGGGTTGGAAATAGCCACAGTAACGGCAGAGGCAGGAAAAGGGTGATAATCATGGCGAGCCCTCTTGATTTGCTGATTGTTATTTATGCTGCTATCGCTGTTGTTGGCATGAACTTCCACCAGCTTTCTTGAACGGGGACGACCTCTGTGCATATGACGTTCACAGTACTTATGATTAGGCGCCACATCTCGAGAGCATCTCCATTTCTTTCCATCTGTTCTCCTGCACCTACCTGGCTCTGGATCAGCACTGCTTGATGACAACCTTAGATTGAAACCTCTATCCACTGCTCAAAATAAAAGCACACAAGATTGCAAGTTTGAAGAGGAGTGATTAGACAGACAAAGTAAAACCAACAATCATTTATTACACGAGAAAGAAAGCATTGCATGATGAAAAAAGGTATCGGGGGTCGAATATCAATAGTTTTGAGCTTTGACCGGCAAAGACAATAACTTCAACGAGAATTAGTATGAACCGACAGGCAGAAAAGGGACGGTATCTTCTCCGTGCTTGTGTGAAAGTGAGATGTAGGGCAGTACCCAAAATTCATGATAACTTTTAACAGGATAATTTACATGGCAGAGCCTATGATGGAAGAAGCAGACATGGATAAGTAAAAGGGAAGCATAAGCAAGGCTCGTACAGTAGGTGCGAGATGCAGCCATCACTGAAGTGGGAATAAGTAGATCAGCAGGAACAGGCATAGAAGCCCTCATGTATTTGTATATCATAGCTTGTCTTTCAAGCTCCTTCCATTGTGCATTTGTGAAAGGGAACCCCAATGACGCCGCCATTCCTACGGCTGCTATAATCACAACCAAAATGCAAGCATTTTCAGAGTCTCAGACAGAATAGCACCTCCGCCTTTCTCTCTCTCTTCTGACCCTCATTTTTCTCTTTTTTAATCTACTAAGATGCAGTCTGAAGATAGATTTATAAGAAACCCAAATATTAAGCTTTACCCAGCAATGACTAGAACAAAATAGACACAAACCTGGGGATTTGAAGGCAGGGCCAGTGGTGGTAGCAGAAGTAAAGGTAGAAACGTCAAAAGGCTGCAAAGGTCTTACAGGTGCAGCAGCAGGACCCCCACTATGAAAAGCAGCAGCTCCAGGAGCAGAAGAACCACTGACACTAAGAACATCGTTTATACGATTAGTTATAGATTTGTAAGCCGTGGGACCATGGCCACCAGCACCAGCATAGGAATCATTATCAAAGGGTGATAATGGACGGTGGTGATGATTATGATGCACCATCGTCGTCGTCGTCTCTCTACTAGGGGTTGCTTCAAGACCCTGCGGCACCTTCACACCGAACCCAAAAACACTACTATTGTTGCAGCTATTTTTTTTAGTTTCCTTGTCTGAAACGCCAAATTCACTGCCCATACTCCCAAAAATAAAGGAAGAAACAAGTAGATACCACTTTGATTCTCAAAATAAGAAAGAAACGACTTTACCATCCAAAAAGAATCACCCATCCAACTCTAGCTAGACGCAACCTTTCTGGTAAGCAAAATACTACTTTTGGCCTCTGGATTTCTATCTATCTAATAGTAGAAATAATAATACGCCATGGGGACACAACAGTAACTCGTTATCACTTTCTTTTGCTAGTTGCTATAACGGAGAAAACGTGAGGTGGATGTGGGATTCATGATTGAGTTATGGGTTGCCGCCATTCTCGGCCTTTCCTTTGCTTTGCCTCCATTCTTCCAACATTCGCAACACATCCACTAGCAGACAAATTAGTAAAAGTGACCCCTTTCTCCTTACAAGTTTCAACTTCCTCTCTCCTGTGGATAATCTCTCTCATCATTATTGTGCCATCTGTCATTTTCTGCATGTAAAGCTGGCTATCCCCGGCTCTGAAGATACTCTCTCCTATGTCCTTGTGTCCATTTTATTGGGAAGGGAGTAACCTCAGAACGGAATCGAAATAGAGGTTTCGGGCACTCCTTGGGCTATATCGGCCAACGTTTTAGTCATTTAACGTTACAACAGCCGACAGCAGCTGGTACAAAGGCAAAAAGGCTTTAAATTGCCATCACTACCGCTGCTAGCTGCTGGGTTTTTTATACTTGTTAAATTGTTTCAATTCCTTTCACGGATATCCTTAGCAGTTTGCAGTTCCACCAAAAGGAAGTGAGGGACACACTGTCTCGATCTTTGTAATGACAAAAAACACAGCACACAAGGAAAATTTTCGTGCAGCCCTTACGCTACACAGAATCAGAAATTACTGAATTGGTAAGCAAAGTTCTCAGATGATCCTTGCTGCTTTTCAATAGACAATCGCCTAGAAAACCATCAATCCTGCAATGATATTTTTTGGGTTATCTGTTCCCTATGGATCGATTTTGTGCATTAAATTAGGAGAATGAGAGGACAATAATAAATAATAATAAAACTAATTATCTTTTATATTTGATTTTAATTAGAACATTCATATAAGTGTGACAAAATAAAAATAGACGGAATAAACGGGTTGATGTATTGGAGAGTAAGACATCAAATGAAATCAGATATGTTATTATGTTAATTTTATAATAAAATTTTTATGTAATTTTTAATTTTCTTATGTGAGTTTTATATCTAATATGGATATAAATACATATTTGATAAAGATACAAATACGTATTCAATATATATATATTGCATAAAATAAAGTTTTGATAATGCTAGTTTCGAAGGCCAATAACGATCAGAACATATATTTTGCTATGTCAATTTATAAAAAAACTTTTATATAATTTTTATGTGAATTTTATAGTTAGTATGAATATGAATATATATGATACAGTTACAAATTCATATCCAGTACGAATATGTTGTAGAAAATCAAGTTTCGGTGATACTACATACATGGGAGTTAGTTTCAAAGGCGAATATCAATTAAACTAAGTATGTTATTACTATAATTTTGCAATGAAATTTTTATGTAATTATATAAATTTTAATCTGATGCAAATATAAATATATATGTAATAGAAGTATAAATATGTATCGATGGTGCCTCACAGATCGGAGTTAGTTCCAAAGGGGAATATCGAAGAAGGAATCACTGTGTTATAGGAGAAGATGATGAGCATGTTCCCAGATTCTTGCTGTAATGTTATCTGAGAAAGTATGTCCTCTTCCCAGCCACCTTCTACACATTGGTAGACATGCCTTCACCTCATACATGCAGAATGGATATATTTCCCCACACTGCTTGCACTAATATTGCAGAGTTCTGAGCATTTTTCTATGGATGTAAGTAGTCTTCTGACCTCACTGACTGTCAGAGGCATAATATTAAAGCATCAACAATAAGAAAGCTTCTATGTCTGAGTAGTGATTCCAAAAGTATTATTTGTGGAAGCTGTAAACCAGTATTGTACATTTCAAGGAGGTATGACCCAATAGGGAGTGGGGGGGTTGGGGGGGGGGGGGGGAGGGTTCTGCTATCCCACATAGGGAGTGTTATTTCAAACAAATAAATGTCCATCCCACAGAGTGGGAAGGACAAATCAATCCTCACAAACAGTTTAGATTTTAATTTGGAGGGTATAAATTTTAAATAATTTAGTTGGTAAAATTTAATAAATTTAATTATTAAAATTTTATAAAATGAAAATTTATTTTGTGAGGTTGACTGGTGTGTTCATGTGATAAAACTAATTAATATTTTACAAAACTGAAGAAACATGGAGAGTTGATAGTTTGAATCCCCCAGTTGGTGCCAAGATATGAGTATTTGGGTAGTTACTAGGAAATGAAGTACTATGTTGAAATTCTATTATTTTTCATTGATGAGTAAATGAATTTTGTTCAGATAAGATTATAGTGGACAGAAAATGATAAGATCAAGCAGGCACCGGCAGCCAAACCCGTGGCACCAGCTGCGTTGCTTGTAATCAACTTCAAACACCATAAAGATTGGTGGCCCCATTTTGGTAGATAAAAGTCAGATAAAGATGAAGCCCAAGGCACCCTTCTTTTTTCCGTTCACAATTTCCCTAATTTTGTTGAAACATCCTGGTTTCGTTGGGGGTGTTGTTTAGCCAAACCTGGTCAAAAGTAAAAGAACTATAGGACTACTGAGTGGAAATGTCCCTAATTCTTAAGTGGGGATCAAATCAAATGAAACTATTACCAAAAAAAAAAAAAATAGAGCCGGTGAGCGTCAACTTATTTGACATAAATGATATTATTTTTCAAACCTTTTTTCATCCTTCCTTTTCTCTCAATAACCTACTTTTATTATCAAAAAAAAAAAAAGGGTTGATCTTTGAATATTCACTTTGAACAACTTGTTATGGGCGGGTTTTGATTTGGTACTCTTGCCTCGCGATAACTCAAATAAACCCGAACTTTTTCTAATATTTTTTTCTTTTACGTCCTTATAATTTTATGTTGCATTCACAGATTAAATTGTTTGAAATCATCCAATCCCGTTTAAAACCCCTCAGATTCGACTAAACCCAATACAACCTGTAATATTTAAGTATCATTTACATAACTCTCAACTAGTCACAATTCATACTTTCCATTGGGTATAATCGCGGTTGAGGTGACGTGTCGTGGGAAGGCACGTTAGTAGTTAGGTAGGGAGGCCACAGGGGCGTAGAGCGGATGTATGCATTAACTAATCATCTCGAGGAGCAAGCTCGTATGGGTCGACTACAAGTCCTCCTTAGGCGCGTGAAATGAATTGTCCGTGCGTCGAAGGCGACACGTCCTTGGGTATGATAGGAGGGTGTGTTTAACGGACGCTGTGATGAGAGTGAGGTGATGCTTCGAGATATGGTGATGGGAATTCGGGCGAGACACGGACACGACAAGGGGTGGGAGTGGGGAGTACGAGTGGGACTAGCATCGCTCCGCGGCTGAGGGAGACTTTTGCCCCAACGGTACGAAAATATATTAAAGAAAACAATATTTATAATTATTATATGTGGTAGAGTTTAAGCCATGCATGAGACATGTCCTTATTAGTTACATCTAAAGCGAAGTTTTTAAAAAAAAGTTTAATAATTTCATAACTTTTTTTATTAAATTATCATAAATATAAATTAAATTTATTATATTTATAATTTAATTTATAAAATAAAAATTTTATAAATATTTTTGTATAAAAATATTCAAATAAAATTGTTTTTAGCTTCACATTTATTAGTAAATAGTTAAAAAATAATTGGTGCAATAAAAACTAATTATGTTTAAATAATTTTAAGGTAGGTCTTATATTCAGTATACAATCCTTGAGTCGTCTTTGGTGGGAGGTATTCCTAATAGCTCCAATTTCAATGATAATTAATCTTACTCAAAGGTAGAAATACGTCATAGGAAACAAAATATATATATATATATATAATTTTTACTTTAAGAATAATGCTAGTCTTAACTATAATTTTTATCATTGAATAATGCTAGTTTCATCAATGTTTAACTAAGTAAATTATTATGTAATAACTAAAAAAAATAATTATTATGTAAAAATATTTGAATTTAACAAGTTATCAAAAATTGGCTATATGAAAGTGAGTAAAATTGGCCTTAAAAGATTTTATAAATAAAAATAATGATATTGGAATGGTATGGTACACCTGCAAAATATATCCAAAAAAATCATAATTATTAATTAATTATGTAGAATAATATAAATCTCATACAACTTATTAATAATTATGATTTCTTTTAATACACTATATATGTTCCAAGAATTGTTTGTGGATTGAATTGAAAGGAAGGAGATTGAAAGGGTGGAATGGTCAAGTTGTGGATTAGGATGTGGGAGAATATATTGGTGGAACTGGAACAAAACACTCCCTCTACTATATGTCTCTATCCTTTCTGTACGTCCCACTAACACAACCACTCTTAAATGGTGAATTGCACCAAACCTAACCAACCTTGATGCAATTTGCAATTTTTCTACTTTCTTTTTATATGCAATTTTTATTTTCTTATAATGTTAATTTTATTTAATTTTTATAAACTAAACTAAATAAATTAACATACTTAACAACCGACACTAAATAAAAATGTTGAAGAAAAAACATTTTCTTTTTTTATATTACTCATTTGATTTGTGACTTGTGACTAAGAATTAGTCAATAATGATTGTGATTAACTCAAATGATTAATTAAGATTAGTGTCCGAAAGTGAAAGGGGAATTCTTAATTCTTGTCATGAGACATGAGAGGTGGGGAAATGTTTCATGCATTAAGGAGTGCACTTTCCTTTTCCGTGCTGAAATAATTATTTTAAAGAAATAAAAAAATAAAATAAAAATATGTATAATTTATATATAAAATTGATATATATGTATATTATTACTTTGAGAGATGCACCTCAGGGTGCCAGGAACAAAGACAATAACTACAGTATGGGCCTCTCTCTCTCACCTCATCTTATCTCATCCCTTTGCTTTCTTGGTTCCAAAGCTACCACCGCCAAGGAAACACCCACTTTCCAAATGATTGTCATTTTCTTTTCCCTTCCTTCCTGCATCCCAATTCTTCCTGGCTTTCCTTTTGCCTTTTCCTATTTCGTAATTAGATCTAGGGGGGACCATGTTATCTTCTCAAGAAGCAACCAGCATGGGTGGGTGTCTTTATCTCGGGGACCGTCCTCCCTCCCTCCTCCACATGGTCCCATCTACTTAATTTTTCCTTTTCATTTTCCTAGGAAAATGGGCATATATTCCTTGCCTTCTTCAATCTAATTACATTACTACTTTTTCTACCATTTTTTCTAGAATTGGTCTTCTTCTTCTGTGTTTAGTTTATTTATTTTTGGGGTTCCTAACGTATGATACAAATTATATGGTCATTTGTCGCGTACATCTTTTATTGCTATACGATTTTTGTCACATAGATTAATAGATACATACCTCCAAGTTATATTTAGTAAGAAATTTTGTTTGATGTGATTTAACGGAGAATTTTTAGTAGCTGTGAAGTTAATAAACAAAGCAAAGAGGCCCGTAACAACTCTGAAGCTGTCCCAAGAGCTGCAATTCTTAGAGGCACTAGCATTTACTTCATCTTTCCACCCCCAGATGACCCATTTTAAAATGGGTTGGATGGAACAATTAATTGTGGCATAACACCACTTAGGCCCCAC
Source organism: Dicorynia guianensis (assembly GCA_037013595.1). Lineage (NCBI taxonomy): Eukaryota > Viridiplantae > Streptophyta > Magnoliopsida > Fabales > Fabaceae > Dicorynia > Dicorynia guianensis. Next base: position 10,995,826 of record JASUAB010000002.1, on the reverse strand, counting down.
GGTTGTTATAGGAAGCTTTCATCTCACTGCATCAAGGGTCTACCAGGAGGCCCATCATCCTTGACTTATTTAGTTGGCCTTATGTTCACATGACATTATTCCCAAATTAAAATTGTATGTATTTATGGACATAAAATAAAAAATGTACATATATATATGAGAAGATTTACATTTTTTGATTCTTTAATTTTAGTAATTTTTTTATTTTTTTAAAATTTAATATATAAAATTTACTTGTTTTATTTTTTTTAAAAAAATTTCTCTCTTTCTCTCATTTACTCTCCCGTGCTTTTATGGCAGAAGATCCGGATCTATATAGGATGGGGTTAGATTTTTCAATTCAAACTTCATCCCTCTCTGGCCAATAGGGAAAAGAAGCAAGAATTGCCAACAAAAAAGTTGTACATGTACAAAAGGGGTATAGTACAAAATGGAATATAGACAAAATTTAGGCATCATCATGGCTCATGTCAAAATTACATCAATATAGGTTCATTTTTAGTTGTATAATGCATTTGTAACAAGTAAATATGACAAAAAACTTTGGATAAATATTAAAAAAAGCGACATCATGTATGAGAATATGTACTACTATCAAGATAACATTTTTACAAAATCAAAATTAAAGGAAAGGAAAAGTTTAGAACACTCATCAATTTTTTTATTATTATTTTTTTATTTTTGTGTTGATTTGACCTTTTCGATGGGTCAATTAGACTATTTAGAGAAGTAATGGGCATCATCCCGAGATTTTTAAAGAAGCCAGCGCATATCCTATTAGAGGTGCAGGTGGAGTATCAATTTCTAGGTCTTCCGAACCCAACCCTGGAGGTCCATGCCCAAAAACGGTTCACACCATGTTTAAACTTTTGTACAAGAAACGAAGTCTTTGATCATGTTGAGCAGGTAAGCTTAGAATTGATGTCCTCCAATTTTTACAATTTTATATTTTTATTTAATTTTAATAACACAATTTAAATCATTAAATTTAATTAATTTATATGCTAAATTATACACCGTAACAAATTTAATAATTTATATTTAATTTTATGAGTTATTATGTTGTAATAAAAGATTTTCCCAAAACTTCAAAATAGTGCAGCAATACTTACAGATGCTCCATTTTATAAGTACTTTTCAGGTATCCAAAATGAGCTCTGGTTTCCAATGACAAGACGAACGATATAGAGGCCTATCTCATAAATTTACTTTCAACCAAGTGTAATATGAAGTACCTCATGTGAAAGGAAGCCGTGAAAAGAAATTTTCAATCTATTACAAGCACATCATGGATTCAAAGTTCAATAGTGTATAAGATACTACATCTCTCCCAATTATCCATTTATCACCATAAATTATAGTGATGATATGTAGCTGCTCTAGACTCCAAGAGTAATTCCAAGTTTCATGGGGATATAGAATAAATCTTTACTCAAGGCAAAATTGGTCAACCAGATACAATACAAGCGAGTTAACCATACTTATTCCTCAAGGGGGTAAGTAGCAAAATGCCACTTTCATAAAACGTACATCCAGCAAAATGCCACCGTCAAGACACCTATTATGGTACTTCCACTTGTTCTGAGCCTTGAGGATGTTTCAAATTTTCCAGGGAAGAAATTCGTCTGTCTAGTGACTCGTGAACGCCTTTCATCTGGAAAAACATGGAAGAAACTTAAACTTATCAATTGGTAAAAAAAACTACCATTCTGATATTTTATCAAAACTTCAGTACGAGAAGAGAGAGGAGGGAGAGAATGGAACACCTGTCAATATGCTAGAGAGCTTACAACAAAATTTGTTAGAGATAGGCAAACTTCACGGTCTTTGAAAAGTGTGAAGCAAGCCTAATTCACAGAACAAACGGGACTGATTCATTTTGTCAAATAGACTGTACATTTCATGAGTCACAAAACCTCAAAGTTAAATTCAAATTAGCAGAAAGTTTAATCCCACCAATAGTTTACTACTAAACTATTACAAGCTCAAAGTAGATCCATTGAATTTGTTGAATCTATAGTTTAGTATGAGGGACTCAATAAATTTAATAGTTTAAATTCTTTTAAGTGAGAGTTTAGTAAAATTTTGTTGGTAAGATAGTAAGATTGTTAAAATTGTGCCATGGTGCAGAAGATTCCACTTGATTCTCAACCTTTATGCGCCAATGGACATTATTCAATATTACAACTTGATTCTCTGAGCATGCATGCCTTGGCATCATAACATGCCAGGATGATTAGCCACATTATCTGACAGACACTATTGCTACCTTTCTCCTCACCATGGCTATCAAACACATGGAATTTAGCAATCTAAATCAGCAACTACTTGTGAACCATCAATACACATCAGAAGTAACTAGAAAAAATATGATTACAAAAGAAGAATGGAGAATGTATATTTACATGAAACCGAAGCACAAGAGACAGTTCAAAGTGGAGGCTTATAAAAATAGTTTTACTTAATGATTTGTACAGAACAACCCAAATATTTGGGAATGAAGCTTGTTTAGCTGTAGTAACATTTAAAATCAGAAACCAACCTCATTTTCATAATTCAACAATGTAACATATAGACAATTTGAACTATAACAAAGAAAACACTGTATTCATGCAGAGACAGTAATAAGTTCAGTTGTTGGCTTGCAACTCCCACCTTATCTCACATTCTAGTCAAAACTTCCACCTACCTTCACAAATTTATTAATTACCAATTTGGAGTAAAGCATGTGCCAACCAACACCCACATATGTAACATAAAGGATGATCTCATAAGGCAAAAATAAGCACTCCTCAAGATAGCTTCTATTTATTGGAATTCTAGAATTTCCCTATTTGTGTTTAGTTTCCTACTATAAGTTTATTTCTTGTTTAGAGTGCATAATATACTGCACTAGGGTACTACTACACTGTAGATAGGCTTATGGTCTATAGTTTCTTATATAAATACCACCTAGTGGTATAAATGTTATACACACTACACACTTTCAATATCTCAATACAATACATTTTCGTCCAATAAGGGTTTTTCTCTCTCTTGTCTCTCAATTTCTCACACTATTGGTCAAAGACAATAAAATTGAATCACCAAAAAAGCCGATTCACAAGTTCAAGAAAGTAGACATAAAACACTAATAGAGATTAATATCTATCTCCTACCTCCCTTCCACTGTTCCACTCAAACTACAACACACGCCGCAGCTCTCAAGAATTAGAAATTCACCATCTCTGCAGGCTAAAAAAGTAAGAAAATGTACATTCAACTAAGAATTAACTACATCACTTGTCTGTCCCCCAACAATCAGCTTATCTCCATACCTTTATAGTTTATTGTTTACAGAACTCCTTCATTCTCAAGTATCTGAAGACAATTAAAGGATTAAAATTAATCCATTGGAGCAAACAAGGTGGTCCTGTGGTGAGGAAAACAAGGACTATGGCAGAGAGATTGCTAGCAGATTTAGGAACTATCAAATATCGGATCAGCATAACTGCAGTTAACAGGTAAAGACTTCTGCTATTGCACCATGGTACCTGACAATGACCTCTAAAGAATTTGGACAAATCCAAAACTGAGGTCTGATAATGCACCATGTAGTGGATGCTATCCCTAATTTTTTGATCACATTAAACAAGCCCGATATTTCCACAAACACCAAAATTAGAAAATCAAGTACATAGATATGAAAAATGTACTCTGATTATTTGCCATGCTCATCAATCAAAAGCCGCAAAAATATAGTACAGCATCTAAAAAAGAAACAAATGTTAGCCACGGCATCGCCATCACCATTGCGTATAACATCTATTTGGGCAAGGCAACATCAAGCACAGTTTCCATGCAAATAGAAGGACCATCCTATTGCAATAATAGCTTCATTTCTTGCATACCCTCCCCAGCCCCTTTTAAGCATAAATCGAAAGCAAAAGAGGATTTTAATCACAGCCCACCGATTCTTTCAGTGAATTGGTTTGTAAATGACATAAAACAACATCAATCTTCTGAAATGCCAAAAAATATCAAATTATAATAAACAAATTCATATCTACAAGAATATTCCGATATAACCAAAATGCCGAAAATTGATACGTTTTCCTCTGGAACGTGGGAAAAGGAAGAAAAGAAGGAGCCGTAGATACCTGTTGGGTGAAGAATTCCTGCGCAACCTTGTAGTCTCTGTGGAGGATGTAGATACCGGCAAACGACGCCGTTGCAGCACCAGCGAAGAACGAAGCCAACCTAACCCTCAGAACGTACCCCATATTTTCGCTTCTTCCTCCTCCGTTTCCAAATTGTAAAATTGTCCCATTAACGTTTTGTACAGCAACAAAACGACGACGTCATCCAGCGGCGAAGACCCCGGGCGTGCGTGACACGCTCCTCATACAATGCCTCGACGTCGTCGTATTGAAGCCTTCTGCTGCCATTCTTTGTTAGCGCTAAAACGGACCAATCACAGCAGTCAGCAGCCCGCCCAAGACGGCTGAAGGATCAAATTGAACAAGCTAATTTCCACTGAAAAATTAAGAAGCTAGGTTTAGGGTTATAGAATATTTTTTTTCCTAGCAGAGAAGGAGCGAAATCAAGAGGAAATGCTGAACGATGATCCTTCACTGCCTTCTCTCATTAACGCCACACTCACAACCGAGCAGATTCAAAAGGTACCAACATTTTACGGTAATCATTTCGTTGCTCTGTTTCATGCGCTTGTTCCATTGTTTTACGCACGAAAATTTGGTTGTCTCCGTATGTGTATGGTGCCCTTTTTTGTTTTTTTTTTGTAAAAATGTGACCTTTGCCTGTTAGCGTTATTCTTGTGCAATTGATGCGCGCGCTTAGGGAAAACACAAATCTGCATTAGTGCTGAGACCTGCTCCCTGTTCTTTTAACGTAAGTTATTAATTTTCTTGTAGTACTTACATTAGATTTAGCATTTTTCTCGAGCTGACTTTAGGAACCGTTAATTGTATGAGTTCATTCAATTTAATTGCGAATCTCTAAACGAATTTAGTTTCTGATATTCATTTTATGGGGCAAGTAATTGTTTGATTAAGAGAGATGTGACAGCTCATCTCGTAGAAACCAGTGTTCAAACTTCTAAATATTTGCGTGATGGGTATCTAAAATTGTCCTCTTTCTGAGAAAAAAATGGTCATATTAATGCATATAATTTCTCGAGAAACCACTCGAGAAACCAGGAGGCATTAAATTTTGGGAATTGAATGTTGGTCTAATTCAAAAGTGGTGTGAGTCTCTTTGAAAGGTCAATTACAAAACCATGGAAAGGAGGCTGGATGAATAGTTGTAGTCGATTTTATTGTCACTGGGCATAATGCAATAAATTTGTTTCTAAGTCTTTTGGGTTTAATTATGCAAATGCCATAAGGCTTTTTGGGCTCCTTCGTATCTCATACATATGTTATCTTGATTACTTCTGGTTCAATATTTCAATATTGACTTCTTATCCTTGATGCAGTACCTGGAGGAGAATAAGCAGCTGATTCTGGCAATATTAGAACGTCAAAACCTTGGAAAGTCCACTGACATCGCCCAGTGAGTGGCAAAAAATAAAATCTTTTAGTTACTTGTATCTGTTTGTAGCCAGGAGGTACCTGGTAGTGTCAACTGCTTTTGTAAGTTTCTACCATGGGCCTCTAGAGGAATTTATATCCTCAATTTTTTATGACACCACCGGTTTACTGTGCCTATAAACTTTACTTCCGTTGCATTCTTTCACGTAGCATTTAGTATTCAAAGGCAGTTTTTTTCTTAAAGTCTATAGTTAGATTAGCATATCACGCCTTATCTCCACCCAAGATTCATCTCAATTTATAAAATGAACTTATTTAAGGTCATTAGCACATAAATTACTGAAGTTTCATAAGGAAAAAGGTTTCCATAGAGGAAACAGGGTTATGAAAGTTACATGTCTCATATTTTCCAACACCACACTCAATAGCTGATTAAGTGGAAGTTAGATGAGGAGCAAGAAGGGCATTTTATTGGGAAAACTTGTTAAAGGAAGCCTTTTTCCGTACATAACCAACCATGAAATCTTAATTAAATTGTGCAGGAGATATCTTACAGAATCCTGCGTGCATGAAACCACATGCTCATGAAATACAGATTGTTAAAATAAACATTTCTTTGTTATCATTTGTAGACCTGCCTTGTATACCTCCTGTCTAGTTGTGCATAACCCATTGGATCTTTTTGATTATGGTGACCATTGACATCAGTATGTGATTCTAACTGATGAAATAATATAAACTATTTTCATGATAAGAGAGGGTGAAATAAGAAATCTTTTTAAAGTGAATTAGTACAAACTGGGTGATGAAAGAGTTTTCTTGTTGGTAATAAAGGGCAGTGAGAGAGAAGACATTATCATATATAGTCATAAACAATGGATAAGTGAGGGAAAGAATTTGAATGACTATGTCAAGTTACTGGGACCAAGTGTTTCTTCATTTGTATGTTAATTTTGATCATCGTATGCTAAATTAATTTACTTTCTACATGTTGAGGTCACAAATAATTTACTTTCTTTCTGTCTTATTTATCAGTGTCAAAACAGAAAGATGCAATAAACAAGTTCTCAAGGGTTCTCATATTTCTCATTGCAAAATTAAGGAAATTTTATATATATCTTGTACCAATCATCTCTTCTTTGATGTATGTCAAGTTAAACTGAGGTGTTATTATCTTTTCATAAATCAACCTAGAGTCCTGTTATTCTTATAACTTTGTTCCTACTTAATTCTCACAACATAAAATCTAAACCATTAAATTCTATGAGATCCAATAGATCAACACACTACATCATTGAGTTGTAAGGAATGAGCATCACATGTGAAGTGAGAATAGCGTTTTTCATCAATGTAATATCTCTTTCTGTTGCAACTATTTGGGCCTATTTGGCTATTAGTATAATGTATCAGCTACTTAATGTTTTCTGATCATCTATGGTTTATCATAATGACCTTCATATAAGCATGTCCAACTGGTTTATGAAATATTACCTTGATATAGATTTCAAGCCAAGCTTCAGCATAACTTGACTTATCTTACCAAGCTTGCTGATGCTCAACCTCAGGAACAAAAACATTCTCAGGTTGTGTAACTCATTAAGTGCTTTAGACAAATGTCATTTTGAATTGTAATTTTTGCTCATTTCCATGAAAACTGTGCATCTCAGTTTGAATTGCAACAGGTGCTAGGTATGCAGCATCCTCATGTAGCAATATCCCAACAACAACCAGATCTTTTTGCCTTGCCTTTCAAGGTAAGTAATCGGCAGGAACAGCAACATCAAGTTGTTGTCCCTGTGCAGCAATCAGATTTTTCTACTCCAAAGTTGCATTTCCAGATGAATGATCAGCTGCGACAACATAGGCAACCCGCTTTATTGCAGCAACAGCAATCCATCCAATTGCCAATGAGTAGCTTACCTGGAACCAACAGTGGCAGATATCAGGCCTCGCAAACCAGACTTGGTGGCAAATTGTCAGATACGCAAGAAAGCAACCAATTGGCTTAGATGCTGATATTGGTTGCCTGGCATTTCTATTTATGTTGCTACAAGGCCTTGTCAATCGCGATCACTTTCCCTTTTTCAACATCGGAGAATGCATTCTGTTCAATAATCATTAGGTATTTTAAGGTTGAGGTCAAGGCAATATATTGATGATGCGGTATCTATAATTCGCTAACGCTGCTAATGTATCCATTTCCTTCCATTTATTAGCATAATTTTCTCGTTTGAGGCTGCAACCTACAGGTTAGTGCCTAAAGAGGCCAGGTTTGGACAGCTTTCGATGATACCGACTAAAGATTTAAGATCGTCGAAAGCAGTAAACGCAGGTGATTCGGGTTATTGTAAAGATGCAATAAATTGATTGAACAATGTTCCAACCCATCTTTTACATGGAGAAGTGTGTGGGAGGGGATTAAGGTCTTAAAAAGGGGTTGTATTTGGCGTATTGGGGATGGGCAGTCTGTAAATGGCTGGCTTGATCCGTGGATCCCTTGTTCAGGGGACTTTTTTGCTTCTCCCATTCAGTATCCCCCCGATACTATTAAGAAAATGATGTGTACGTAGATTTGCGTATTATATATGCAATATAAAAGAGTGAACAAAATTTACACTTTTCGAAATGTATGCATAACACGCGTGATAATAATTTGGTATGTGATTTAATTGATTCGGCCTCTGGCCAGTGGAAGAGGGATGTATTGTTGCAGCTCTTTAACGCCTATGATGTGAATATCATCACATCTCTGCCTCGTCCTGATAGGAGGACTATTGACTCTATCTTCTGGTTTTTTACTGGCAATGGCAAATTTAGTGTAAATACTGCGCATCGAGCTGAATGGGCATCTAAATTTTTTGGTGTCCAATCCTTCTCCAGAAAGTGCCGGTGGTAGTGTTGAAAGGAAGGGGGCTCGATGCAGCTTACTGGAAGAGATTGGAAGGCACTTTGCCCTCCAAAACTGAAAGTGTGGTAGTTGGAGGCTGAGTAGGAACATTTTGCCTACCAAAGAGAAGCTGTCACAGAGGAAAGTGGAAACTCCAGGAGGTTGCTATCTCTGTAACGAGCCCATTGAGAGCGCGTTGCATTTCATTCGGTCTTGCCCATTTGTCACGCAAGTCTGTCATTCGGTTGATGACCCGACTGCTTGGGTAAGGCCGCCTAATCCCTTGCTCAGAGGGAAAGTGGGTACCTCGTACCATGCCGATAGATTAGAAGTAGGAGTGGGTATTGTTGTTAGAGATGCGAGTGGGAAGTTTGTGGGACCCAAGAGCAAAGTTGATCTTTCTGTTGTTGATGTTGCAGTTGGAGATGCCTGGCGATTAAGGAGGAGATCCAGTTTGCTCGAGAGTTGGGTCTGCAGATTATCATATTGAAGAGTGATTCCAAAGGGGCGGCGGACACAATCTTATCTGCGGTTCCATTTAGGTCCAGTATTGGTCTTCATAGTCAAGATTTGCTTGATTTTTGTAGTCAATTAGCTTCTGTATCCTTTTCTTTCAGACAGAATGTTCTAAAACCAATTCAAATTAAAAAAAAAAAATTCTCACCCTCAAACTTCTATATATGCTTACATTAAGCTTTTAAATTAACTAAATTTTATATTTTAAAATTTAAAATTAATTGTTTAAATTTTATTAAAAAATTATGTGAAAATTAAAAGATGAAAATACAGTGATTATATTTGATCACAATTTGTTTTGACTAATTGGGTCCACATCGGTTAGCCTCTACTTGCCAAACACTACAGAAGTTTATGAACCCCCTGAATAGTCATTGAATCCTTAGAATAGAACTTTAAGTATGCAATAGGGTCTTAGTCTTGGCAAGCAAAATTTTGGACGTTTTCACAACCATCGACAACTCAATTACGTTTGGACTATTTCCCCTGTTCAGATGCAATATCCGCATAAATTACACAAAATGTTAATATATAGACGGAAACATAAGCCGCTTGCAAACCGAAAACGTGTAACAATGTTGATTCATCTTTTAAGCATTCACAATATCAAATGGTAACGAGTTATCAGATGCTATTGCGAGCATAATTATCTCTGCAAAGCGCAGGCGGTTGAGCATGAGGTCCACGTAATAACAGCACACCGAATTGAAACCGCAGGGAGAAATAAATTAGCTAAAAAATGAGAAAGCACCAATAGTTCTAATTCACAATTGCACTGGACACAAGATTGCTTGTCAATTCTTCAGAAGCATTCTCCTACAAAATCTATGACCATCGACATACAAGTCCAATCCGCGCCCTGATGAATATTTTTTAGGATAGTCTTCATGCCTCTCCAGGTCTCCTGTCCACATAAAACAAATAGAATTAGGAACGCAATGTAATATTAATACATAGTTTAGATATAAAATTAGTGACAAACCAGGGGAACAAAAATCAACCAAACACAAATATTCTACTAATATATATTTTCTAGTTTAGAAAACAAATCTTTGAGTTTGGTACGATTTGTGTGCTTTTAGCAGAAAAACGCCCACACACTGTTTTTGGATATTCAAGCGGGTAAAGTTTTATATCAATGGAACTTGAGATAAAATGCAGGACTTTCTAACTTGGTGTAATGATACTGAAACTCTAGAGAAGTTCAGATGAGGCGAACTGTATCCAAACAAAGCTCATGTCTAAAAGAGAACAATGCCAAAAAATATATATTTGACACAACCATAAAGATACAGAGAAAATACAAGCTACATTTTAAAGTTCAAGTAAAAAGACTCACTATCTGCGAGAAGGGTAAGCAGCACCAGTTGCCCTGTCAGAAAAAAGAATTAGCACAAGTTCCCTTTTCCAGTAGTTATTATTGTATTGTGAAATGAGGCAGAACAGTAAATTGACAGATATAACCGTACAGCAGCCAGTGTGTAGGTATACCTGGTCTGCTGTTTCCCAGCAAAGCTTGAGGACAACCTCCCATTTTCTGCTGTATTTGGGGTACTACTAATACTTGATCTGTCAAGGCTTCCTCCATTGCCAACAGTTAAATGTAAACACTGGAAAGGTCTATTTTCAGGGCCATCCATTTCCTGAGAATCCTTAGATTTACTCAGAATTTTGACATTGGAGAGCCCACCGGTAACATTGTAACACACACCATTTGATTGCTGATGCTGCATTAGATCAGTCAGATTTGGAGAGATGACTGCATATTCCTTAATTGTCTTGTCAGTTTTGACATTTTTGGAATCAATTGAAGGAACTTTCTTTACGCGATTGGATTGAGCCATTGGAGTAACTGCTACAGTGGGCAAATATGAGGAATAAGGAGATGATGCTGCAGCTGCAGCAGCAACTTTGGCCACAGCTGCAGTTGCTGCTACCATTTTTTGTGCTCCTTCACGAAGCTGAATGTAGTCACCCTCAATCATAAACAACTGGGTAAAAAAAATGAAGCACTGTGAGGCTGTGATGCAGATAAATTACCAGCACATATTATGTGCTTGACTATGCAGATTCTATGCATCCAAACTTTCAAAACAGAACTCACTTCAGGATGGCTGGCCACAAATTCATCAAGCTTCCCATACTTTTTCTTGTAATCATGCCAGTGCAGAGGTGCAAGCATCTTGCCCAGTCTGTTAGGGAGCTGTGTTTAAAACATAATAAGTGTCAAAAAATCTTGAAAATACAACAGGCATAATTTGTTAAGAGTTCACAATTAAGACTCACTAACCGTTGAACTTATGCGAATTCTGCCACCAGCCGGAATAGTGCGAACAATACAAGCTAATAATGACCTTTCATCAAGGAGAGAAGTCTCTAATGTCCTTGCAATTATTGTTGAATTTGTCTGCCCAGTAGATGCATATGCTTCAGGCAGGACTGAATCAGTAGAATTGTTCATTACCATTTCACTATGATTAACTGAATGCACCGCTTGAGATGACAAATTTGGAGTGGAGCTTGATTGATCTGCTACTAGAACCTTGTCCTCTGATTTATGATTAGCAGAAGTTATAACACTTTGCTCCTGCACAAAGAATAAGGTTAGATTTTACCTTCTAAGCTGTAACATCTGCCAGACTAAAGTTGGAGTAGAGTTTGTGTTTTGTAAGTGGCTTCTATTTTTAAAAAATAAATAAATGTGTCTAAAAAAATTCATCAGAAGCAACTTTTAAATAATTGATGGAGCTTTTAGAAGCACATTAGGACATAATTTTTGAAGCAATAGGTACTTCTCATTTTCCAAACACCAGAAAATTCCATACAATTTTCACAAAATCACAACAAAATGCCATTTAAATATTTATTTCCTGATGTTTTATTCTAGCTTTTAAAAGCATCTTTCGAAAAACACAAGCAATATCGAACTCAGCCTAATGATACTAACCTTATAGAACTAGCCAGATAAAACAAAAACATCAAACAAAAAAGTATCAACAAACCTTGATTTCAGCGTCTTGTTTAAAAGAATTCAACCTTAAGGCATCATGAAATTGGGAAGAAATTTTTTGCAGGCTTTGATCTGGTTGGGAAGCTGCAAGTTGACCTTTATCTGCAGCCTGAAGAACCTTGACAAAATTTAACAAATAAATATTTCACACAAAGATCAAGGATAGTAAACTATTCATATGTGAATAATGAAGTCAACTACAAAACCTGCGTTTCCCCAGTAGGTGAGATCAAAGTTTGAGGTTCCTCCCCTTGGCTGATGTGGACATCCAAATCGTTTCCATGAAGAGCTTGTCCATTAATGGACATATCATAATTGAACTTAGCATCTGATCTTGCTAAATTCTTATCTGTTTGGGGCGATGAAGAATCATCCAGTATGGATACCTGGGAACCCTCTGACACAACCTAAATAAAACAAGCAGACATTTCACACATTGTGTCACCAGAGGCACTAAAAATAAAACTGGGTAGATATTTGTTTAATCAAATACCTGTTGGTGCTATTATTGAAAAAAAAAAAAAAAAATACCTGTTGGTGCTGCCACTGCTGCAGAGGTGACATTGCTGGTGTTGTTTGAAAATGTCCAACATGTGACTGAGGAACTTGTGATGCAACTGAATGGGGCACTCCTTGTTGATGCATAACAAATGGATGCAATGCAGTCACTTGTCCAGGAGGAAGGTAGGAAGGGATCCCAAGCAGAGATAATGGAGCAATAGGGACACCAGGAATGTGATCCGTCTAGAAATAACAACAAAATGATATCGTAATTGTAAGATATTTTCTTGTCAAAACCAGTGTAAGATTATATTGTCTATCACATGATACACAAAGTAAAAAAGGCATACAGATCATCTATCATGTATAAACCTGATCATCTGAAGTTCTCTTTTGCATATCCATAAATGCATATAAATAACCTGATTCACACTGGAAGAACAAATAAGGAGCATCATGAAATGACATGATTCTGGCACTTTGGATCTCTGGTTCTCATTTTTCACCACCATTTTCTACCTTGATGCCAGTATCTCCAGAGGTAAAAATTCATAATATATTTTCTACGCCTACCCCTTTCATCAAATCAATCCAATGAATAATGCTTTTGTAATCCGACAAGGTAACAAACTTCAAGTGCCACCTCCTTGCCTTGCTACGGATATATTGCTCCATTGACATAAGGCAGTGCACAACTAAAATAAACAATTGCCTTCTCTTCTCCAATATTTCAAGCTGACTCAGTAAAAAGTTGTCTACATTTTCATCCAATCTTAATACCATTTAATGTAAGGGGCAACGAGACTGCTCTTGCAATAGGATACACCATAAGTCTGCCAATAAGATCTTTGACTCTCACCCAAAAATCAGAAAAATACATTATGCCACTCACCATACAAATCCATCAATGTCCTGCCCAATTCTGTTAGAGTGACAAGACTTTTTACTTTTACTCAATTAAACCTGCCATAATTTGGTCAAATGTTACAGTTTCATATCCATATCCCAATCACCTATACTTTTCTACATCAATTGGGACAAAATGCTTTAGTCAAAAACTTTCACAACCTTCCTCACTTCATAATCGCTGGAAATTTTGGAATTGTTTATTAAAGTTTAAACTAGAAGAATAACCAGGCACTACAGAAACACTATCATACACAAATTGCAGAAATCACATCACCCCAATTAATATAACCTTATTATTTAACAAGTTCAATGACATTTAAAGTAAATTTTTAACGAGTGACTGTACCAATAATCCAAAATCAACCATTGAAATAGATCAGGTAATCATGAGAATAATGTTTGAAACCCTGTAAAAAGCATGTTGAATGCCAATAAAGAATGCATATATAAGAAGACTTACATATGAAATCAACTAACGCAGGCATAAATAACCTTTAGCTCCCACCCTACCCATAACAGCAAGTTGCAAGAGTAAATTACACTACCGGAAGTAGCCAGAATAAGTAGATTATCAACTCTATAAATTGTGATATTTGAACATATGAAATTAATACCTGTCAGAACCATCCAAAACCTAAGCTGTTATGCGTAAATCTAAAAATAGTTTTATATTTCTAACACGCCCCCTTATAAGAAAATCCTTTAGGCTTGAAGTGTGAACAACACACAGGTCCATCAAATGCATGAGCCCACCAAATCTTGTACCAAAATTAAACTTAATTTTTTGACAAATAGAGGCAGTAAAGATCAAACTCTTGATCACTTAGCCATAAAGGCTCTAATATCATGTCAAAAATCAACTATCTAAAAAACTTATGCTGTTAAGTACAGATCCAAAAATGATTTTATATCTCTAACAATATCGCTCTTCATTGTCATGCATAGCATACATCAACTTTTATTCTAAAGCCTATAATATCAGATACAATTACAGAACAAATTGAATGCGTAATCATCCTCCTCTAATCCATCATTTACTTTTCAAGCCAATTACCATCACCCAGATAGTGCAATACTTACATCCAATTGCCACTATGACAGAAGTTTACAATGAAAACAGATTTCAACAACAACAACCTCATACCAACATTAAATGATCCTGATAAATCTAAACATTGCCACAGCCACTAGTAAAAGCAGCAAAAAAATTAGATGTTGTACAATAAAAGTGTGTAAAATTTTATCCAGTACTTCAAATGACACTCCATGTAACAGTCACAGATAAGGTGCAACACTATCTCAGAGTTTAATTCACAAGTCCCTCATACATGGCTAGAAGTATAAAATTTCCTTCCACATGCATCCTGCAAATTGGTTTCCTGGGAACAAACAACTAGTTCTTTATCTATCAACTTATTAACTTGTTGAGTACCAGATCAATTTAGGCAAAATTTTATTTAACTAACAGCAATAAGAGTACAATTAATCAATGGCAGCATAAGAAAAGAAAACCAAAACACTATTAACAATCCTTTAAAGTAAGGATCTTACAGCAAGAAAGCCCCATAGTCAGACTTTTGAGAGCTCTGACTCTTTCCCAACAACTTCCCTATCTGACTTTTGAAAGGTCTGATACTCTCCTAACTATTCCCTACTCTTTTTTTTTTTTTTTTCATTCCCCCAATCCCTGTAACTGCCAAACATACTAAATGACTGCCTAGTCTTAGTTAATAACTGCCTAACTCTTTTTGGCAAATGTTAATAACAGGAGGCCTAACATAAATAGAGAACCATACCTGGATTGAAGCATTGCCAGCAGATGCAAAAGGCGGTACACTATCTGAATTTTCATTAGGAATGAGACCATTATTTCCAGCAGAAGTGCTGCCTCCATTTACATCAAATTCGTTTCCACTGTCCTGTCCAAACTGAGATACATTCTTTTGTGAGTTCATTTGTGAAATTTGTGAGTCATCACCGTAAGACCCACTCCTCTCTCTTGCATCAGCCAGTTCAAGTTGAAGTTGCTGTATAGTATGCATATGAAGTCTCTCCATGTCTGAAAACTAACATCACCAACCCAAAATGTAAACAATGTGAAACAACATCCACTATAGACTATACAATACTAAAGGGCTCAAAAAATTAGTTTATAGAGCTGAAGAAGAAAAGTAAATGTGTTTTAAGGGTACACAGAAACTAAAACCATATAAGTAATATATTACTTAGATGTTATACCCATGCAATGAATCTTCAAAACTGAACCATTACTTAATAAACATGCACATATCAACATACAATATGAAGCACGGACACTTCAAAAAAGGAGTCATGTCTATGTCAAATATGTTTTAGACACTTGTTTAGACACAACATGATACTTCAAAATATATGTGGACACATTAAATTTTGTTGCGTACTGTCTGTGTTGTGTCATGACACATGTCAATGTCTGCTTCTTAGCAGCTGACAGACACATATAAATAAGAAAACTACATGTGCCTACAATTTAAACAACAAAGTAAATCTTGGAAGCACAAAAAGGACAACAAATCAACCTGTCTCTGAAAGCCCATCCAGAGCTGGTTATATTGCTCTGTGCGTTCCTGCAGTTCAGCTTGTAATGTCTGATTTGTTGTTGATTGGAAAGCATCCATCTCACGAACACGAGCAATCCAAGCTTGCGCCTCTCTCAACTGTTCATCTTTATACATAATGGTCTCCTGAGCAACCCTATGCTGAAAGACCAATCATCATTAGGCCATGCATTTCCTATAAAGCACTGAAATTCTAAAACAACTTTTAAGGAAAGAAACATATGAATATAAATCATTGTTGAATTGTTTACAGAATTTTAGTTGTCAAAAGAACAATAACAATTTAGTAAGAAATATAAATTGAGACAATGACCACAGATAAAACTCAATATGCATATTAATAGCATGTGTGCGGCTGTGCCACCCTAAATGCAAACATGCCTGTTCCTGCAACTCAATAAGCTGCCTCTCTTTTTCTTGAATATGTTCTTGGAGGTCATGTATTTGTTTTATATGTTGAGCTCTTTCAACTTCCGAATGATCACGCTCCCTTCTGCAAAAGGTCCAAATTGCAAGTCAAAAGTGATTCCATAAATACACTTGGAGAAAAAAAAAATGCAAGTGTTATTACAAGGGAACTAATTGTATTCGTTCTCAAACTGAAACAAATTTTCATACAAATGATATGACCAGTAGGCATGGAGATACATATTCATATGTCTACACTGAGTGTGTAGGAAAAAACAAACCTGAAAGTTGCCAGTTCTTTGTTCTGCTCACGGAGAAGGTCCTGTTTAGCCCATGCCTGAAAGGATAATAAGAGGTCAATTCAATAACAAATAATATCCAAATTAAACATCAAGAGAGAGAGAGTATAAAAAAAGCAGCCATTCAACAAACCGCTTCATTGTCTAATTTAATTGCATGCAGCTCTCTGTCTTTCTCTTCCATTTTTCTTTCCAGCTCACGAATTGTGTGCTCCCTTTCATGAAGTTGCCCCTGAAAGGTCATGTAAACAAATTTAGAACTAATCAACAACTGATGACCTGCTAAAATAAAAACATCTAACTCAAATATATTGATGTTAAGCATTAATGCCCATGTTCACTATCACAAGAAAAAAGATGCATCATTGACAACACAATCTTACCAAAAAAAGGGAACAAATGAACATCAAAAGCATTCAATACTTGTAAATTCTGAGTAAAACCATGTTCTCCCAATATCAACTAGGGTAGAATTGTTTTGAACTGTTAGTGAGTTACACCTGAAGCTTGCTGGCAGTATTAGCATGTTCCTTGAGTTGAGCATCAAAACCATTTTGCATTTCCATGATCTCACTCCTTGCAATAATTTGAGCCCTCAGCTCAATCTCCACCTGCTGTAGCTCATCCCTTTGTCTCGCAACATTATGAATTCGCTGCTGCAAAATGTCATTGTCTAATGTTCCATCCACTGTGATTGAACAAAAATCAACATCAAGAGGCTCTCTTCCCTGCTGCACCTTGAAAAACAGGAATTCATCTTCAGGCTACTGATTCATCAAAACTCAAAATCTGCTTTTAGTGTCATCATCCTTACCTCATATATGGTTCTCTCATCCGATTGCCCTATCCTTGTTTGATCTAACTCCTGCACATCAATAGTTGTAGTTAACAATAAAACATTTAACAGAACTGAGTAAAAACTCAAGCTACTCCTATGTAAAAAAGGCAAGCAATCAAAACTTCAAAAGTTAAATCCCTATGGCCATGAGAAAACCAAAAGTTCAAGCCATTATCAAACTTTAGCAGCTTCAGTCTGAATTACACTCTGTTTATAATTGACTTCTCAAACTATGCCCCCATGCAAAACAAGTAGTGGACCATCTTATTAGCTATTCTGATAGATAACTCATTTCATTTCTCGATAAAATAGTGAAATATGTTCGCTCCATCAAACCTACAGGAAGTTAATGTGCCTTGTCGTCTACATCAGCAACAAATCAGAGACTAACACATGGGCCTGATAGACAACCAAACATAAATACCAAAAAGAAGCACGTCCTCTCCATAAGAATAAACATTATAGAAATAAGAACCTGTAACTGATACTCAGTTACCTTTCTAAGTTTAGTCCAATACTCCAAGCAAAGATATACACTTAAACTTTCATACCCTGAAGTATATTCAAGCTAATGACCACGTTTATCGACCTAAACACGCTAACATGAAATGTATTATCGCCACTCTCGTTGCCAAAACAGCCCGCGAACAATTGAAGCTAAGTATGCAATATTAATGGAAACAAAGATATGCGTGTGAAACTATAATGTTAAACCCTAATTCCAATTTGGTGGATATAAAGTTTAATAAAACCTAAAGAGCCCAGCATGAAAATGGGCATAAAATGTTCTCGTTTTCTCGATCTCTGACAATGGGGAAGCACCAAATTTCATAACATGTTTATTCATCCTGCTTCGCATTTGCTCAACCACAATACAAGACAATGCCAAATAGTTTCCCACCAAATCAGTACCTCGTCTTCTGGGTTTCGCGCTGAATGATGTTCCGAAACAGCACGCCACTCTTTCCGGGACGAAGGCGGAATCTGAATAGAAGCGCCGCGAGTGGTGGTGGCAGCGGCAACACCGGCCGAGGCCTCCATTGAATCAAAATTTCCGACACTGCTCCACGCCTCGACTCACTCTGTAATCCCTAGTTTGTCAGAAGACATTCACAAAACCCTAGAATTGAAATGTATTGGATAGTGGGACTCGAACGACAATGAATGGAATTGGAAGGGAACGATAAGGAGGAAAAGGAGAGAGTAGGGACGATGAGGATTGAGAGATGGAAGATTGGGAGGTTTAGGAATGGAAGGGTTTTGGAGGGATGGAAGTGTAATTAGTGAACAGTTGGAGAAGAAGTGAATGAAGAAGAAATAGAGATGATTGGGGGAGAGAGATTTCGTCCGACCTGGTCCTCCCGCCATTTATAGGGCTTTCTCACTACTTATAAGTGATCGCCTCACGATTCCTTGTGGCGCGTGGATCATACATTCTCTTTGGCATCTTACCATAGAAAAACAAAAATGTCTTTCAAAAATAAAATAAAATCAGCCCACTGTTGTCGTGATTTGGATTCTATCCGCCTTTTTTGTTTTCCCAAGAGCCCAAGAGACCATTTTTGTTATTTGTTGTCAAAAATCTAAGGGCCTGTGTTGTATAGCAATGCATAAAATTGATTTTAAATAAAAATAAATTAAAAATATTAAATATTAAATTATTGTTTTAAGATTAATTGATATATAATTTTGTAAAATGGCATTAAAAGGTAAATTAATAAAGGAAGGCTTCAAGACATTGTTTGTAAGGAAGTAAAATCAACATTTAAATTCTAGTATTTCATAGTTTGTTTCAACCATTGACAAATACTAACATCAGCTGAACTGCTCTCCAAATTAGTTTTTTATTTTAAGGTACCATTTGATTAAATTTAATAAAGCATTGATGTAAAGAAAAAATGTTTAAAAAATATTTTATGAGCATTTGGATATACTTATAAAAATTATTCAAGTAGTTAAAAAGATTATTTTGAACTTATATTCATAAGATAAAAATTGAAATTTATAAAAATAAATTCTTATAAAAATGGGTAATTACTTATATAAAATTATTTTAATAAAATTTTATAAATAATTATAAACTCTCACCTTGTGCTTTGTATATGTTTCAAAGTAAGAGAGACAAATAATAGAGATGAAAATAAGCTTGCATAAAATGATATAAGTGGATGAGTAGGCCAAGTCATAGCGCCCTCAAATGGTGTAACATGTTATGTTGGTATGCAAGTCGTGTCATAGCACCTGTATGGGTAGACACTATGTTATGCAATCCTATGTGAATCTCCCTCAAGGCAATCAAGGCGTACCATGACAATCCAAATAAATCTTCCTTAAGGTAATCAAGGCATGTCATGATAATGGTTTGTACTACAACAAGTACAAGGGCAACATGGCATATCATGTGGGTAGGCATAGCACATCATGGTAGCTTTAAATGAACCTCACTTAAAGTAACCAAAATATGTTATGACAATTTCAAGTGAATCTCTTTTAAAGTAGTCAAGGCACATTGTTATAACCATTAATGTTGCGCTAGGTACGTGGACAACATGCTACACAGAGGCATACATATTTATAACATAAATGAACTTCATCTTAAATGAAGTATATCTTAATTTTTATTATCATATTTTTTATTTAAACAAAAGAAAAATAAAAAGTGTTTGATGGAGGGCAGTTTAGAGCTGAATTAATAATTTTTATAATTATAAGTACTTATAAAATTTTATATCCAAACACTACATGTATTATATAACTACTTACCAAAATATATATTCAAATATAAATTAACTTATTTTAAACTATATTTATATCAATAGAAATTGATTAAAAAGTCCTTTTAATATAAGATAGAAGTACTTACTTAAGCTATGTATCCAAACTGGGTCCAAGTATTTAGTATAAGAATAATGTTATTGAATATAAATACACAAATGTAAGGTGTACATAAGTTAGCATAGCAAGCTCACAAATATAGTGACTATGACTTACATGTGCCTTGCATCTATGTATTTACGTCTAAATAGTATTGTTGTAGATATAATTAAGGTTGCTAAGCCAATCTCTCACATTATTTGTCATCTATCATTGCCATTTGTCAACTTCATTGAGCATTAGGAATGGCAACAAGATGGGATAAGGTGGAACAGGGGTGAAATGAGGTGAGAGTAAGGAATGGCCTCTCGTTTTCTGACACGAAGGGACAGACTTCCCCCCTCGCTTCCCTAAACACTAAGGGTGAAAAAGTTTTTTTCTTTATTCCTAATTCTTGTGGAAATTCAAAATTTTTAAATTTTTTAATAAAATTTTTTAATATGAATAAATTTTATTTATTTATTTATTATATGTAATCACTAACTAATTCTCATTTAAATTTTATCTAAATAATAAGATGAGGGATATTTTTATATTTTTATAATTTTGAAGATTCCTGCAAAATAAGAACTACGATCATAGACCTAGCCCCAAAATCTTACATTGAAATTTATTTTTCTCATCTCTGCTGTATGAGAAAAAAAAATTCTCAATTCTCAACTAAAATCGGAGAATTCCCACAAATTTCCATTGAAACCCATTATTTTAAAAAGAGAAAACATCGTAACAATAATAGATGCACTAATATGTTGGCAGGTAGTGCTACTTTGGCTTCCTTTTTTTTTTTTTTTTTTATACATTGGATAGGGGAAAGAATTGAATTTGAGGGGAGAGGGGTTAATAACCATTGAGCAATGCTTATCCCCTCCTTTGACTTCTTATTCTCCTCAAAGGGAAGTGGGAGAGGGGAAAGACTAGGTTGTTGAGGTAAAATGGTAAATTTCCATTGTATGCGAGTAAAATTGTTGTTTTTTTTAACAAAAGAATTATTTTGTTTGGTAAATGGAGAGGCTATCCATCGAACATATCTACAATAAATTATAGTACAATGCGCTGTCCCTCGCAACATCCAGCGCAATTTGTCCTTTTTACTTTCCAATTTTGTTACGAAAATTGTGTTGTTTTTATTTCCTTTGTTTCTCTTATTTACTTTTGGGCACGTTAAAACGGCGCGTTTTTCATTTGAGCATAGTTTGGGTGCATTGAATAATGTGACGTTACCAATTACGCGGTATGCGATCCGGTAGGGTGGTGCAACTCTATTTTTTTTCATGTCATATGATCAGATTTATTATTTTTATAAATTAAATTATATTAAATAAATTTTTTAAAAATTAATTATTAAATTTATTAAATTTTATAAATTATATTATAAAATTTAATAATTAAAATTAATTAAATGACATGTAATTAATTCCAGATTTTGTTTGGAAGTAACTCAAATACGATAAATCAACACTTTTTCTAATTTTTTTAGGTGATTAAGACTTTTCTTAATATGACAATATAATAGTCCATATTAGCACAGTCGACTCACACATCCTCTAATTCAAAAAAAAAAAAAAAAAAGCCTCACACATCCTCTCTCTCTCTGTTGATGTTTCATCTTATGCAGATTTACAAAAAACACAACACAAATGATGTTTTATTTATTCTTTTAAAGGGTAGTTTTAAGTTCAATTTTGCTGACACAATTAAATCATCTTACTTGTAATTTAATTTTCAATTTATTTTGCAACAAAAATTATTAAAATATTATTTTTAACTACCATATTTTAAAATTATAAATTTATGTGTATATAATTAAAATGTATATTTTGCTAAAAAAAAGAAAATTTTGATGATGGGATGTGAGAATCCAATTATGCCTATAAAAGCGTTTTAGGTTCTCACTTAATTGACATCAAGAAGTGTTCAACCATCTCATGCCCTGCTCAAACAAGGTTGTAGCCAAAGGTAGCCACGATAACCCTTGCAAAAGAGAACCACATAAAAAGTCAATACGTATTTTTCAATTGACTTTTTATGGCCGACGTCAATGCTTATGTCAGGAAAATTTTATTAATACCTATGACATGGATATTAAAACCGAATTTTCCGTTACAAATAAAGATTATTGTAACATATTTACAAAATAGCATGTAAAAAATAAGACAAAATCAATAAAATGAGCTAGTATTTTTATCGATTTTTATTTGTATTAATTTTCTTTTAGTTATAATGTGGGCTTAAGTGTATAATAAAAATTTAACAACTAAAAAATACTAAAATTAAAAAACCTAAATCTAAAAATACTGATACGTCATCTTAAAACTAAAAAAAGTTATCTTCTAAGTTATAAAATAAAATTGGGAAGCAATGAAGCATGCAATGTGGATAGAGTAAAGATAATATTTAACTAGACCCAAATTGCGGACTCATTTTATTTTCTTATAGTTTAATTTTATAAAATGGAGTTGACTTTTTAGCATGGTAAAAAAATTCTTCCATGTTTGTTGGGACCAGCATTTATAATTTATATTTAAATTTAATATGTAAATTTTTTTATTAATTTTTATTTTTCTTTTAATTTTATACTTTTTTATTGTATTTTCTAACCTCCTATACAAAAGTCAAGCAATCTCTATCTAAAAAATAAGTTGTCTCAAATTCATCTTGATATTTAAAATTCTGTCATATAATTAATTATAAAATTTAATAAAATAAATTTAAATAATATCTAAAAATCTTGTTGGTTAAAAAAAATTAACAAAACTTAATCTGCACCTTCCATAGCTTATACTTTTTGGTCATTTCAGTGTCCCCATTCTCTAAAAGAAATAAATGATTGTAACGAGAAAAGGAAATGGGAAAAAAAGAAGAAAACTACAGCATCCGCTAAGCTCTTCCAATGGCTGAGTAAATGACTTTCACCCATTAATGGAAACAGTTGGACTGTCGAATTGGCTTAATTTTCTGACTTTCGAATTCATACCCAAATTTCGACTGTTTTCTTTTCTCTGTGTGCTTTCTCTTTTAGTTTTTTCACCTCTTCTCTCCGTCTCTACAGTGTCTTCTCAATTTCTCCGGTGACATTTTCTACATCTGAGCCTTTGACTTTCTCCGATCACCGTCCTCGACTCCCTAATCATCTATGGGGCATTGCTGCAGCAAAAGCGTCTCTGCCGTCAACAATGAAACGGTGGCCGCCGATCATCGCCTTAAACCTCCACATCCGGCGCCGTCCGAAAACTCAGTCTCAGCCGCCAGCCATGCAACTCCGAGTAGGCATACTCCCGCTAACTCCTTCTCCGACAGTCCCTTCACAAGCCCTCTCCCGCCTGGAGTGGCGCCATCGCCGGCGAGGACACCTGGTAGAAAATTCCGATGGCCTCTGCCGCCTCCGTCGCCGGCGAAGCCGATCATGGCGGCAATATTTCGGCGTCAGGGGAAAGCGAAGCCGAAGGACGGACCGATACCAGAGGAGCAGGGCGAAGGTGGAGAGGCAGAGAGGTCGCTGGATAAAAGCTTCGGGTATGCAAAGAATCTTTTGGCCAAGTACGAGTTGGGGAAAGAAGTGGGTCGAGGACATTTTGGTCACACCTGCTGGGCGAAAGCAAAGAAAGGAGAGCTTAAGGGACTGTCAGTAGCTGTGAAAATCATATCGAAAGCTAAGGTGAGGGGCGTGGTTTGTGTATTCGTTTCTAATTTTGGTATAAATTTTGCGTTTGATGATTAACTTAGAACTTGAAATATAAAATGAAGATCAATTGAAATTCTTTGACTGAGAGCTGGTATTAATTGACTCCTGGTCATTTGGGTTTTCTTTCATGATTATTTTGGCACTAAAGTTCCATGTAAAGTTGGCCATTTGTAGTGGTAAATGTGACACGTACTACTGAATCTGGAAATACAAAGATTCTTCCATTCGACTGTCATGTCTGCCTCTTGGAAAAATTGTGCTACAATTTTTGTCATTGGTTCATCTTGAAACCATAGGCATAAACTCTGTACAGATACCATTATGGAATACTGCTGAGGTAATTGTTGTGCTCGGAAGTCCCAGATTATCTTATTGCTGATGTCTAGGGTTGCTTTGTGGTCTACAGTACGAAATTTACAGTATACTACTACTACAGTCTATGTAATTAATGCTAGTTTAAGAATGGAGAATGGAGATAAGTTTTATGGAACAATGTAGAAAATTCCAAAGGTATTTGTCAGATACCACTTATTTTAAGGGGAAATTTAAAGGAAACATGGCAATGGTCCTGAGAATTTTGGAGGCAACAGATGCTTACCTCTGGGTAAGGCTTCATTTGTTGTCGATCTTCTTTTCTTTTTGGGGGGAGTATAGGTCACGGTAACAAGCAATCAAAGGGTCAAGCTGCACCCTTGAGTTGAGACAAGTTGTAGGAAAATGTAGCTTTTGCTGAAGTTATGCATATCAGGGGTACCCAAAAATGCATATTTCAGAGGAAGTTATTTTATGTGTCACTGCATCAGTAGAAGATTTAGATTTGTTTGAGATGTGAAACTCAGTGGTTCAATCTCAAAGCACTGGCTTTGTGTTTATTTGTTTTTATGGATAAGGCTGCTGTATGGTCCTTTATCATATCATTGGTAAAAACATTTCAACCATTAGCTTTAGTTTAAGAAATAAATTCATACAGTGAATCTGAGTGTTATTGGACTTTCGATCTCCAATAGAAGTTAATTAGGAGGTTACTTTAGAGTTCATAAGATTGATGATGTTGTGGTTGCAGCTTCCATTTTAACTTCCATGTTTATTTTATGACATACACCAACTTAAATTGCACTCTCATAGTCTCATTTTCAAGTTGTATTCATGGTTACATTGAGATTGATAAAGGTAATTGTATTTAACTGATTCTTATATGGCAGATGGAGACAGCTATAGCAATTGAAGATGTACGTAGGGAGGTGAAAATGCTGAAAGCCTTATCTGGACATAACAATTTGGTCAAGTTTCATGATGCATTTGAGGATGACAATAATGTCTACATAGTGATGGAGTATGTGTTCGACATTTTTTTTTTTTCTGGAAAATTGATTCGTTTCCTGCTAGGGTTTGTTCAAGTATATGTTTTCCAAATGGTCTACATGCCTATTTGTTATGGATTTTAAAGTTGTGGGGGGTAGAGGACTTCCATCACAAGTTCTTGATCTCAAGAATATTTGTAACAGGGGCAGGGTTTATAGAGTAGTTATCTGGGCATGACATACATACAATTGTTGAATGAAACATTTGTTCTGAAATAAGATATTCATGTTGTTTCAGATTGTGTGAGGGTGGAGAACTACTTGAAAGAATTCTCTCAAGGTATAATAAAAAGGCTATGCATCATTTGTACAATCTTTTGCTTTTTTGTCTCCCTTTTTTTCCAGATAGTGGTTTAGATTTCAATAACATGACTCTAATTGATACTTTTGGGGTTATTTTTTGGTCAAAGAGGTGGAAGGTACACAGAGGATGATGCTAAAGCTATTCTTGTACAAATTTTAGATGTGGTTGCGTTTTGCCATCTTCAAGGAGTTGTGCATCGTGATCTAAAACCAGAGGTATGGCACAATGTGATAAGTTGGTCATGCCTTTAAATGAAAGTACAACTTTTTTATTGACTAACTACCTTTCTAACCTCTAACATGTCAGTCTGTATACATTGCCTGCACTGCAGAATTTTCTTTTTGTCTCAAAAGATGAGGATGCTCTGATGAAGGTTATTGATTTTGGTCTATCTGATTTTGTTAGGCCAGGTAATAGTGAACCTGTAACAGCATCAATAACTATAGTATTGTTTCCCATCACAGTTTTCTTTTGTATATCTAATGCAACGGGATGGTTGATTGATACATTAAACTGCCAGAGAATAAAAGTGGAATTAGATATCATATTGTAATTGTATATTGTAATATGGTCAATGCTTTTCGATTTCGTGAGCATGGCCTGATAATGAAATTGAAATATTTTATCATATTGAACTCATTATATCACAATTAATCGCTCTTTTTATTTGGTAAATGAATAGTTATTAACTCTACATGGGTGGGTGTGTAACTAACTTTTTACCTTTTGATGTACGGAACCTTAATACAATATTTAGTTCCTTGAAAATAACTTACTGATAGATGACTTTTGCTTCATGAAGACACTTTTTAATGATATATATTTTTTCTTAAGATTAGATATTTTTGAAAACAAAATCAAGATCAAATAATCGGTGATGCATGTGGCTTATACTTCTGCTGAATGGAAGAGTTTTATGTAATATGTACTATAAATAATTTCTGTCCCTTTGAGGCCGTTGCCTGGGATACATTCTGCAAAATTCAGGACCTTATTCTAAAGGAAGGTAATGCCTTTGTTTGTTTTAATATGGGGCAGACATAACCATTTGGAAAGTATTTTTTGAATTTTTCCATGGCTTTTATGATTATATTTGGTTTTTGTTATTGCCTCAAATATTACTGGTTGAATTTTTTTACCACCTAAACTAGCGGGATAACTGTGCAATACTGGTATATGCCTCAAATGTTCACTTCCTCTCTTTCCATTTATGAACTTCTTTTAGTTTGATGTTTAGGTTGAAGTCCTATCAGCCACTTAATAATTGGCTGGATTGAATCTCACAATGTGGAAAATTGTAAATTGCTTGGAGGTAAACCTTGAAATGGTGGAGGAATAGCAGGATAGTAAATAATCTATAAGTTTGAGCGCTTGATTGGATTCAGAATTATTAAATACTTATGTACGTTTGCTATATTTTTGGGAGATTCCTCCCTTTTAGCATGAACCTGAAACAAACTAGCTACATTTGTTGCTATGATGTATTCATGGAGCGCAGTGAGAATATTAAAGCTAACTACACTACTGAGTGTGGTATAGAGCTCACATATTGGTTAGTTGGACACTCAATGTGTGCTTGGTAGAAGTGATAAATGAGAAGGTGGAAAATGAGGGAATGAAAGGAACTGTCCAAATACATTGTCAATTTTCTACTCCTACTTTTTCATCTTCCCTTTTTAACTCCTACCAAGCACACCCAATCTTTGGCCCCTCTAAGGTGTCTCAAAATCTGCCATTTGAATCAGATTCTTTTCTTCTTTCATTTTATATGTTATAACAAATTGTATTGATTGTAGTATAACAAAGAGGTTAGGGTTGGAAATTTCACTTAAACTGTATCAGTCATTAAGTAATCTAATTCTCTACTTTGATCAACGTCATTGAGACATATTTGCAGTAACTTGATTCTTTTCTCTCCTTGTATATGCTGAAAAAAGCAAACCATTTTCTGAAATTCTCTTCATTTATACTGTCATATGATCATCACCATCTCATTGTAGTTTTTGGCACTGCTAGCACTGACAATTTACTTCTTGTAAACATGCAGATCAACGCCTCAATGATATTGTTGGCAGTGCCTACTATGTTGCACCTGAAGTGCTCCATAGATCTTATAGTGTTGAAGCAGACTTATGGAGTATTGGAGTTATAACATACATATTGTTATGTGGAAGCAGACCGTTCTGGGCACGGACTGAATCAGGAATTTTCCGGTCTGTGCTAAGAGCTAATCCTAACTTTGATGATTCACCATGGCCATCAATATCACCAGAAGCTAAAGACTTCGCAAAGAGACTTTTGAACAAGGACCACAGGAAAAGGATGACTGCCGCCCAAGCTTTAAGTATGTTTCTTTAGAATATCCTGCTTAGATCTTGGATAAGTCACAGTTGATTGCTTGATATTGAAATGTTCTCTCTCTTGCACCCAAATCTTATTTCATAATTTTTACTGATGAATAGTTAGCTCCATTTTTGCAGCTCACCCATGGTTGAGAAACGAAAAACAGGCTATTCCATTAGACATTTTAATCTTCAAGCTAGTCAAGTCTTATGTTCGTACCACACCTTTAAAACGTGCCGCACTGAAGGTGGTCACCTTTTGTTTTTGGATTTGAATCTTCTAAAGTGCATGATGCACTTTAGAGAGTAAAGTACAAGTGGAATCAATGATCATATTTATCTTAAGTCTATTAATTGTAATATATTTGCTTGTATATAATAACAATCATAACCATTAATTTTCTCATTAATGGTTATCCACTTGCACTTTAATCTTTAAAGTGCACTTTGCACTTTGAAGGATCTCAGTTCTTCTTTTTTAGTTTTCTTATTTTTTAATGAAAATATTATGATACTGGGGAATGAGGGGCTGAGGGACAACGACCCCCACCCTGCCTGGGATTGAACCTGGGAGCCTCGTAATACGCAGGCTTCCTTGCTACCTCTGGGCCGTTGCCCAAGTAGCAGGTAGTCATCACTCACCGGTTATGCTGCCACCAAAGCTGATGCGTCTTGTATTCTTCCCTCCCCCTGCCACCCCCCCTGGCCCCAACAAAGCCTTAAAAAAAAAAAAACGTAATGTTTCTTGTTTGTTGATTTTCTTTACATTACCGCAGGCTCTCTCAAAAGCATTGACACAAGACGAGCTTATCTACCTTAGAGCACAGTTTGACCTCTTGGAACCAAAAAATGGTTGTGTTTCCCTAGACAATTTTAGAGCGGTTAGTGCAAGTTTGTTGCAATTCTATTTCTCCTAATAACATTTAGACAGTATTCTTAAGCATACAATATGATTATCTGCTTCTGTTAACCGTATAACATAAATAATCTACTCTCATCTGCCAAATTTAGTATATCAACTGTGTTTGGGCATTGAATTTATTTATAATTCAAATCTAGTAGTTGATTATATTTGCCATTGTTTCCACTGTTTATGGACTGAAATCAAAGGAAAATGCAGGCTCTGATGAAAAATGCAACTGATACCATGAAGGAATCAAGGGTCCCTGACATTCTGAATTTGGTAAGGCATCTTTTTTTCTTTTAATGTATTTATTGTTTACTTTCGCAATAGAAATAAGAATTTGTTCTCATCTCCATTTGGATATTTGGGTAACCTTTTTGCTCCCAGTCTAGCATGTAGCATGTCGTTCTTATCAAGACTTGGTGTCATGTGATAAATTGAAAGGGTGAATTATAGCTTAGGTGTCACATGGCGTGAGGTGAGTTAAATGTTGAAACTCCTGCACAGTGTATATTTCTTTGACAGCAGCATTCAATTGAAAAAGGTGGCAAGAAAAACTGCTATTGTACTGGAGTTATGCAGATTGCACTGTTGACCAGTGCCACCATTTCATAATCACAACTGTTCAAATTTCTGTTCTATCCTTGTGAAACTGCATGATTTTCTTTTCAATGCCTTACTAAACTACACATTTCTTGAATTAAGATGGAGCCGCTTTCCTATAAAAAAATGGACTTTGAAGAGTTTTGCGCGGCTGCAATTAGTGTATACCAGCTTGAGGTTCATGAACAATGGGAGAAAATTGCAACCACAGCTTTCGAGTACTTTGAGCAGGCTGGAAACCGTGTCATCTCAGTTGAGGAGTTGGCACAGGTTTGCACATTTATTTGCAAGAGAACACCTGGATTTGATTTTGCTTATATATTATAATTCACTGTTCTTCTAAATGTTCCAGGAGATGAATTTGGGTCCTTCAGCTTACTCTTTGTTAGGCGATTGGATCAGAAATTCTGACGGAAAACTCAGCTATGTCGGATATACGAAGTTTTTGCATGGGGTCACAATTCGTAGTTCAAGTACAAGACACCGACAGCTAGTGTGACTAAAGGGATGATTTTTTATTCATAATATTTGTTGAAATTAGTCTGTCATTTTTTTCAATCTTTTTTTTTTCTTCTGATTTGAAAAGAAAATGGCATTAAGTGTCTGAACAACTATTTTTGGGGGGAGTTGGATGGTGGAAAAGTAGAGCTAACATATTGTTTTATTCCTCAGCATGTGCAAAGTAAAAATGTTCCTCAATTTTACGTGTGAGCAGAGACTGCACATGCTTTATTGTAAGTGATTTCGTGTGAAGATTAAATTCGATTCGTGCTTGAGTTTGCAAATCAAACATTATTTTGGAGCCAAAGTTGTTCAATTGCTTCATGATCTCCCGTTATACTCCAGGAGTTTTGTTACTACCTAAAAAAATTGGTAGGAAAATGAATTATTAAGGGTGTGTTTTATTTGTGCAAATATTTTTTATTTTTATTTAAATTTATTTTTACTAAAAATAATTTTTATTTTAAAATAGAAATATACTTAATTTACAATAGTCAAATTTTATTTTAAAAAAATTAAAATAATAAAAATGTAATTAGATTAAAGTTCAGGATTTAAAGTTTAGATTGAGAGTTTAGAATTTGTATTTTAGGGGTTAGAATTTAAGATTTAAGATTTGAAATTTCGAGGTTTGAAATTGAGGATTTTGAAATTTGAAATTTAGGGTTTTGAAGTTTAGAGTTTAGATTTTAAGAATTTGAAGTTTAAAGTTTTAGAATTTAAGATTTAAAATTTAAAATTTTAAAGATGAAGAGTTTAGAGTATTAGAATTTAGGGTTTAGGATATAGAGTTTGGGATTTGAGGGTTTAAAATTTTTAAATTTTACGGCTTATGATTTTAAGATTTAAGATTTTGGGTTGAAAGTTTAGGATTTAATTTTTTAGGATTCTAGAGTTTTAGAGTTTATAGTTTAGGATTTGATTTGAGATTTAAAATTTAGAATTTAGAATTTTGAGATTTAAGTATTTAGGATTTAAGAGTTTGAGATTTGAAGGTTTAAGATTTAAGATTTAGAATTTAAAGTTTAGAGTTTAGAGTTTTAAAATTTAAAATTTAAAGTTTACATAATAATTTTTAAATTATTTTTATATATATATTTTAAAATTTTAAATAAAAAATAATAAAAATATTTTTTATTATTTTTATATTTTTTATTTTAAAAAAAATATTTTTATTGAAAATATTTTTATTTTTTATAAGTAAATTTATTTTCACTATTATTCTTTATTTTTATTGAATATAAAAATAAAAAATAGTTAAAGTAAACGCAACCTAAATAATTGAATGTGGAAAAAGCTAGTTTGATAAGCATTGTTCATATGAATGGTGAAAATAGCGTTGGCTTCTTGATAATAAGAAAGCATTGTCATCATCATTAGAAAAATTTTAAAAGAGATAGGATTCAGAACTAGCTGACTTGATGGGGATAATTATTTGCTCGCTGCTGGATTGATCCTTGGAAAACATTGAGATGTGGTGATTTGGGTCAAACCCAAATTGGAGTTGGCCAACAAAGATGCAGTTGGACTAGTTCAAGAAATGTTCACGTGAGACAGAACTTAATTTGGGTAGGTTCATATCGGGCCAATCATGAAGGCTGGAATGCCCTTAAGTTCGTTGAGTTTTCCAGGATGTTTGCCAGTGGAAACGAGAGGATAAGGCCGAGAAAGTTTCTTAGAAACAGCAAACAAATGTGATGCCTATCAACCCCCAAAATACCCAATAAAGAATAGAAAAACAAAACCAAAGAGTTTTGATGACTTTTGATTTGCCCACAACCTCCGAATCTATCTTTTCAATTTTCTTGAATATTATTTTTAAATCAAAAGACTGAGAAAGTTGATTTCAAAGTCCAAATCTTCTCTTGAGAGGAAAATTTTATTTTGTTAACAAGAGTTTCAATCCCTTTTTTAATTGAATTTTAACAATGGAACAATATATAAAGCATTGCTTCTCTGCCTTGATTTTTTAATGGACTTATTACCAAATTTCTAATTTTGTATATAAAGAAATTGCCAGATTAAGTTAACCCTTCCCTCTCAAATGCTTTACAATTCCTTGATTTGCCTCAAATTTATTTGGCTAACCTCAAAAGTCCCATTGATTTGAACAAAAGCGTATAGAGAGACAAATTTGTATGACTAGTGGGCTAACCTTAAGTCATTAATTCTAAATGTGAAATGAACCAGAACCTTCTTTGGTCCAAAACCATCCCACCAAACTTCATATGAATTTCCTAATTCACAACCACACAAACCCCACCATAAGAGAAACCAAAAGCAAGCAACAACACTTGATTAGAAAACAAAGAAAGCAACGACACAAACAGCTGAAAAACAAGATCAAAACTTCGTCTATGGGGCCTCAAATGATGTCATATTCTCATCCATGTCCTCTTTAAGGCCACACAAATTGTCAGATAATTAAACCCCAAATTCTATAAGCTAATATTTTTACTGCAGCCGAAAGGGCAACGAGGAAAAGAAGACACTGGATCCTTTTCTTTGTTCCAATTCCAAACCCCAAACCGTGTCCTTCACGCTTACAACTCTTTCCCAACAACTTGCTCTCTGCTTTTTAACTTTTTCGCATTAGACATAAGAGAGAAAGAAGAAAAAGACCAGAATATATACACAGCACATGATTCTCATTTGCTACTGATCCAAACAAATATACCGAAAGAAAAAATCATACAAGTTGTGATCCAACTTTTTCGTCGTTATCATCCAACACCACATTCTTGGTGTTGCTGAAAATAAACCCAAAAATTAAAAAAAAAGAAAAAAGAAAAACATGTACATGATTGTGATTGGCATAAAATATTGAATCAAACTTTGAAGCACCAAGCATGATGATGGTGAGATTTCTCCTTATCAATCATGCCTTGAACGGTGCGGAACTCTTCCACATGGCAGGGAATGGTAATGGGGCCTTTCTGATCAAACCCATATTCTTCTTCAGCTTCCTTCAACAGCTGCATGAACAGTGGGTGGTTGATGTAGATCACAGGGATCACAAACCTCTGTTGCTCCTCTCCTTGACCCACCAAGATTGCCAAACACCCTTTGGGGATGTCCTTCGGATCCTTCTTCACATGGTGGTGGTGAAAATGGATGTGAGGGATGTGAAGATGAAAATTCAGGTGGTGTTTGTGATTCTCTCCTCCAGCAATCCCCATATTCAAGAAAACCCAATATAAAAAAGGGAAACAACGAAAAACCCTAGTGGAGTACAGAAAAACTGTGGAGGTAGTAGTTAAATAAATATCTCTTAAGGTTATAAGAAAACAGCTGAGAAAGGCCACGGATCTGAAGATGATATAGCAAGCTTAAAAAGGGTAAAAGAAGAGTCTGTGAGAGATCTAGGGATATTACTCATGATAATTGGAATTCAGAGAACACCCACATAAGTAACTTGAAAAAAAACTGGTTCAGGAGGATTTGCAAAGGGGGAGGCTGGGTTATTTATACAGGGGCCAGGGCTTAAAGGTGAATGTGAATGTGGATGTGTACAGAAGTGTGGGTCAGCAGCTCATGAGGCTTCTTGGGTTTGCTTAGTTTGTACACAAAGATATATTGGTTCTAGAGAGGGAATACAAACCCCAAATTTGAAAAGAGTCATATCAGGGATATAGGTTTAATTATTAGAATTATTAGCTATAAATTATTAATAATTGCAAATTAGAATAGGGATTAATGAAAAAGGTTTTGGGCTTACAGCTGGAAATTTTGAATTTGCCTTGTGAAGGCTATTGCAATTTCCAGAAGAAATTAATAAATATTAGAAAGAAAAATTAATTAAATTATATAGATAGGTTAGTTTGACTCTCTTTTCTTTTTTATTTTCCTTTGAAATATTATGGTTTGGCAGACTCTGTCAACACGTCATCCTTATTGTCCTCGGACTTTCCTGAATTAAAGAAATCCTTCTTCATTTCTTTCAGTAATATATTATTTTATTTGTTTTCAATACAAGAAAACTATTGAAATCATGAGAAGTGAAACAAAAGATGTTTTCCAAAACAAACAGAAACATATATATTGTCAAACAGATAAAACATTATCAATTAAATTTCATCTCATCTCATATAAATTACAAACTGTCACATGGTACAGGAATTCTTCTTGGCTTGTGCTTGAAGACTGAAGTGATATACGACTTAAGTAACGAGATTTGGTAAAACATTATCCCCAAATTCTTGGGATTCAACAAATAATTGGGAATATGTGCAGAATATTACTCAACTGAATGTTGACCATGAAGATATATATATATATATATATATATATATATATTACTGAATAAAACAGCGGAAAAGGAAACATTTTGTAAAGAATAATTGATTTTTTAAAAAATGTTTTTCCTTAACTGATAAATGAAGTTGAAAATATGTGAGAATTGATCATTAAAGAATTATGGCTGCCATATAGCACCAACCAAAGTGAAGGTGGGTAGAGAAAATAGTGATAAGTGTACACACACGCACATGACTTTTTAAAAACAAGTATAGATACTGTATAAATATGAGAAATTATACGTAATTTATACAAAATTAATTTATCTAATAATAATACTCGGTATAAATGCTGAGATACTATTTTGTCGGAGAGATACAATTTTATACCTTGTATGTTTAAAATATGTAAACACTTTAAATTTTATTATGGAAATACTTTTATATTCAACATATATGTATACAAATTTTTTAAAAAAAAAATTTTGTGAACACTTGCTTACGTACTCCTATGCATAAATCCACCACTGCAAGGGTATAATAATATATAATATTTCATCTTAATTTTTCTTAGTTAAGATACAACTTGCACTAAAAATAAAATAAAAATACAACTTGGTGTACTTACCTAAACATTAAAATATATAATTAGCCTCAAAATTCGTTTTTCTTTCAAGCAACGAATACCACGGGTTTGCCCACGAGACTCCAAGTTAAAATTTAAAAAAGTGCATGAAGCAGTTGTAATATAAAATGAAGTATGTTTTTGTAAAATTATAATATTTATAATATATTAAATGATTGCTTAAATATATTTCTTATTTTGCGGTGATTTAACGTTTGAACTTAAATATTTGATAAAGCATGGAGCACTTGTTTAAAAAGAATAATATATAATGTATAATTGCAATTTATAATTTATATAAAATTAATGTATAATATTTAAATTTATTTAACTCTAAATAAAATTTATCAATCTAAATTTTATTACCAATGATTTATACAAAATGTATAAAAACATTTATAATATCATTCTTAAAATTTTTTCTTGCCTTGTAGAAAAAACTATAACAATCATATATCACTAACAAAATGAAAAATAAATAAAAATGAATGTAAAATAATGTTTAAAAAATAAGATCGGAGTGGTTAGTTTCACCCGTAACTGGCTAAGAATTAGTTTGATTTGACACATTAAATCATAAATTAATTAATTCGGTCAAAATTAATCATAATTATTTTTATCAAATTAGTTAATTTATCAAAAATTAAAAACATTATATAATTACAAACGTTATTATCTTAGTCGTACATAAAACTTAAAGTAAGTAATTAAAAAGGAAAACGAAAATTACACATAATTATAAAAATATATAAAATTTATAATTTTTGAAAAATAATTTTTTAAATTAAAATAAATTTTAATTTGATAAAAATAAATAACTGAATGTTTTAGTAATATTTATAAAATATTTTAATGATTGAATAAGTTTTATTTAGTATAAAAATCATATTTATAACAATTTAACTTGATTACAAGTCAAATTGATCAAATCGATCCGACCACGTCAGCACATAGTGGGGTCTACCGGGAAAATCTGGTCTGACCAACGATGAGGTAGGATGCACACATCATCTGCAAACAGCGAATAGTGCGCCCCAACAATCCCACGTAGGCGTCAAGCTGACGTCACGCTTTCTTCTTTTTAATTTTGAATTGAAGGGAGCCAAATATTTCGGTGGAATTATCAGAAACCTAAAACGACCGACCAACAAAAACAAATGAACGACAATCTGTAATTTGTACCATTGCGTTGCGTGGTATCGGCGGGAAAGACACGGCTAAGAAAACAACAAGTGGACCCCGAGTACCGAAATTGCCCTTGACTTTGCCGAAGCGATGAAATGACCGGTGGGACCCCGATGGGCGATTCTAATCCAATTCAGCAGGAGCGGAACTGGTGCCAGATTTAGTTGCATAATTGCAGTCGACAAACGGTGGGACCCCTTATCTCAATAATTTTGTTCTTCTGTGTCGCGTTGGACAACATAATAGTAATTTACAGCGTTGCCTACCATCTACCATCCTCCTTTATTCTTCCCTTACTTTTATTTTTATTTTAAAAGAAATAATACTATAAATATGAATCTAGTCTCACTTAAAAAAAATATTTCACAAATTTTAATATAAAATATCAAATTATTTTTATAATTTTTTTATCATTTATTTAAATAAAATTATATAAACATTATAAAGATATTATTATTCTCTATCTTTATTGTTTAGAACAAGTAAAGCACTTACCCGTTGGAGACCCACCCACTACAAGGCATTTGCTATCAATTCTGGAGGGGTTCCCACATTTTGTCAAAGCAAAAAATGATCAAGCTAAAGCAAAGCATTGGTTGGATGATGCGGCTGACCCAACTTTCGTTTCTATCTTTCTTTTCGTTTCACCTACTTTTCCGATGCTCATCTTTTCTACAAATTGGTCAATTTGGAATCTGACATTGCGATTAAAATACCTTTGGTCAGCATGAGCTATGGGCCCTTGAATTAAGATGGCTTCACACTTCACATTACCTCCGTATGGACTGGATTATCAGACTTCCTACAAGAAAATCATGCGGTGAAAAAAAGATAAATATAAAAATAAAATAAAATAGCTAAAAATTAGTAAAAAAAAAGAGATTTATAAATTAAAATTAACTGTAAAATGAAGAGATAGAAGCAAAATCACACAAATCAAGATTAAGAAAAATAAAGGGATCCAAATTTCCTTTGGATACTAAAATGTAAATTTGTAACTTTAAGCCCTAAAATTTAAAATACAAGATATTAATAAAGTTTTAGCAATTAGGGTTTAGGGTTTAATAGTTTATGGTTTAAGATTTAGATTTTGTTTTAGAATTTTTAATTTTGTATTTAGAGTTTAGGTTTTCATGTTTTAAAATTTGAAATTTATGAGTAAGAGTTTAATTTCATGTCATATTTAGGGTTTAGAATTTTATAATTTCAAATTTTAAGATTTTATATATGTCTAAGATTTTGGGTTTAGAGTATAATATTAAATGTTTAGGCCATAAAATTTTAGAGTTAAATGTTTAAGTTTAAAATTTAGGTTTTTAAGCTTAACGATTTAGTATTAAGTGTTTATGGCCTATTTGATTTCCATTATATCGAATAGTTTTTTGTTTTCAAGAATAAAAGAATAAAAAACTTGTTTCATAATATTGTTTTCTTTGCCCTTGTTTTTAAAATGGTTTTAAAATGTTATGGTGCATATGGTTTGTGAAAATATTTTTTATTTTTATTTAAATTTATTTTTATTGAAAATAATTTTTTTAAAAATGAAAATATGTTTAGTTTGTATTAATCAAATTTTGTTTCTAAAAAATAAAAATAATGAAAATACATTTGGTTTGAGATTTATGATTTAGGTTTTAGGGTTTAAATTTAGATTGAGCATTTAGGGTTTGGATTTTAGGGTTTAGAATTTAAAATTTAAGATTTGAGATTTTAGGATTTGAAATTGAGGATTTTAGAGTTTGGGATTTAGGGTTTTGAGTTTTGAGGTTTAGAGTTTAGATTTTAAGGATTTTGGACTTAAGATTTTAGGATTTGGAGTTTAAAATTTAGGGTTTTAGGATTTAGAACTTTAGGATGTAGGATTTGAATTTTGGAGTTTTATAATTTAGAGCTTTAAGATTTAAGATTTGAGGTTAAAGGTTTAAGATTTAGGATTTTAGAATTCTAAGGTTTAAACTTTAGGATTTTAGAATATATATTAAAATTATATCAAATTACTTAAGAGAAGATATTTATTAAGATTCTTAGATAAAAATTAATAAACATGGTTAAATTAAAGTATAGTATTATTTTAAATGAAAATAAAATCTAGTATCATTTTAAATGAGTAGAGTGTATTTTACTTTAAAAGGGATTAAGCATTATAAATGTCACCTATATATACACACTCTTGCCTCCAGACGAAGATAAATTTTATGATTCCTTACTGACCCATAACTCTTTTCTTTTGATCAATATATAAAGGGAGAGTAAATTACTCAATTGATTTATCGTTTTTCTTTTCTTTAATTATGCTGTTAAATATAATACTAGTTTCTCTTAAGTCTTATTGATGTTCTTATTTTTGGGTAACTGTAAAATATTATTTAGTCGATAATTAAAAATTAGTTTTTTTTAAAATATAAAAATTATTAAAATAAATTTTATTTCTTTAAATAAAAATGATTTTTATATATAATTTAAATTAAATATAAAATAATATATTTAAAAATTTTAATTATTTATCAATTATACTTAATCTTATTAGTTATTGACGTTTTCTTTTAGAGTAAAATGATTAGCTATTGTTCATCACCATCATAACTTATCTTCTTCAGCCTATTGGGATCTTTACTTTAATTATTCCATTTAGGAAGAGTGGCATGGAAGGCTTCGTTATAGTAGCTTAGCTTGTCTACACAAAAGTATGAAAGATGACCGCATCTCCCCGTACATGCCTGTCTCGGATCACTGATATATTTATTGATATAATAATATATATTATTTTATACATTTTTTTAAATTTTGAGCTTAAAATTAAAATCATATATATATATATATTAAATAATTAAATTTTTTATTATAAAATAACTAATATTTTTTAGGATTTTAGTAATTATATAATTTTATTTTCAGTTAATATTTATAAAAAAATTTATATTATTAAATTTATTAATTTTTACAAATTAAATTAAATCTTAATAGATTAAAAAATTTATATAAAAAATATAACATCAAATAAAATTAGAGGTGTAAGAGCTTCATTTCTTCATCCTCTTATACCTTCCATAAAATAAGAAAACATGTCTAGATATATCAAAAAAATATTATGTGCTGTCCATCATATATGTATGTGCAAAAATAAATTAAAAGAAGAGAATAAAAATATGAAAAACTATAAGAGAGTATGTAAAATTTATAATTCTAAAAATATCTGCATAAGAGACTCTATACATCTTGGGACACTCAGTTTTGGTCAAGTCTAATTAGGTTCTGCGTTGTTGATTATTCTTATTCCTCCCCAACAAAGCAAAGGTTCGTCCCAAGTTGTCGGCTTGTTTTTTTTTTTTCGGTAAAGAAGTTGTTGTCTTGTTGGTCATGTCTCTTCCCAGCAACCACGCAGAAAGCATCTGCCCCTTACCCATTATGCGGATGAATTGCTTTGAGGTCCCAAGGATTCTTTGCAAATAATCTACGCACCAATGCCCTGCTATTGCTTTTGAAGAGTGGGGTAGACATGGACAGGGCTTTTATGTTTATGGTTTTTGAGGGTCTTGCTCAATGGAAAACTTGCCAGAACTCTTGTTCAGGCAGGAATGGACCACCCTACTGTAACTTAGTCCAATGTGTGCAGAATTCAGACTCTACACAACCTTTTTGGTCCATCACCCAATGAATGGCCGTTAGAGGCCCCATCCCTCACAACATAGTATCAATGGGTATTTTGAAAAGCATTTTTGTTAATGGTAAAAAGATTGGGCTTTGTCGTGTTGGGTTGGGTGGCTAGATACAGGCAGAGGCAGGCCAGGGTCAACGGCTTACCCTCTTTTGAAATATGTTCATTTTGTCCAGTCATGATGCAAATTTGTATGAGAGATTTAGTAGTGGAAATTTTTTTACTAAATTTTGTATTAAATATTTATAAAAATAATTATAAAATATTAATTTATTAATTTTATAATTTAATTTATAAATTTTAATTAATTTACTAATTTTAAATTTTGTAAACAAATATTTTTTAAAATTCAATTTATAGAAGTTAAGCTTTCCTAAATCAATGCTGAGAAATATAAAAAAAATAATTAAGTAAAATGTTAAATATTATAGCATCTAAAACCGTAACAATTTTTACCTTTTGACTATAGAAAAGAATATTTTTATTAATGACTATAAGAATAAAGAAGTTTATAGGATCTACTAAAACTGAAATTTTTCCCAATAAAAATATCCAATTAGAGGGCATAGGAAAATATCAAGTCTTTTTCTTTAACTTCAAATATATATACCCTGCATCTAAATTGACCAAAAAATCCCTTCTTCTGGAGAGTGAAATTGCCACCCTATGCTCCCTTCATCCCTCTCCCTATGCAGTCCATTCACCCGCCGCCGCCGCCTCCGCCCTCAAAATCTCCGGCCTCATCGACGCACTACCACTGGGTCTCGACTGGTACCAACTCTCGCCCGCATCTAACGCATCGGATATCGGCTTAATTACCAATATGCCCTCCCCTGCCGTTGCACAGCAACACGCACCCAGGAACACCACCAGCGCAACGACGCCGTACGCCTGCTCGTCTGGCTTCCACAGCACCGTCAACACTAGGGACAAAATCTGCAACGGCAGTGACACCAGAACGGCGGAAGCCAATCCGTAGATCCGAATTCGCAGGTTCTTATTGATCACCAACGCCAACACTCTCCAACAAGAGAACAGGAACCATATCGCATAGGCAACCCCAAAGGCTCCAAACACGAAAGTATTCAGCAATGGATAAGCACATAGAACCGTCTCGTCGCCGGAATCGTTACTCATAACAATCGCTGTCTGCCGGAAGAATACCGGCAACCGCTGCTGCAAGGGCTTCAGAAAAATTAAGAATGCCTGTAAAATTGCAATGGGTAAGCAAGAGACTGTCACGAACGTAATAGCCCAGATGTCATCTGGGATCTTTTTCCTAATGGAGGCATTGAGGAGGAAGAGCAGGGTCACCAAGAAAGCGGGTTCGAAGAACCCCAATGAGAAAACGATGTGGAGCTTGCAGAAATAGGCTTCTTGGGCGACACCCAATGTGGGCAAAAATGGGTAGAGGTATTTGCGGCGAAAAAGGGGTACCCGGAAAAGTTCAGTGATGGCCCAGAAAAAGATGAAGAGGACGAGGAGGAATCGAACGGTCCAAAGCGAATTAAAATCCTGCAAATGGATTAAGGATTTCGATTTGAATCGAAGGTGGAAGATGAAGCACGAAGAGAGGATGGAGAGGATGATAATGGCGGATATGCAGGCAATGGTGGTGAGGTCGAATGCGGAATCAAGGAATGATGATGCAGGAATGATGAACATGGATCGATGTGAGTTTCTCTGTTTTGCTCTAGAGGGTGTTTCTGTTTCTCTCTGATTTTTCCTTCTTGTCCCTCTGTTTCTCTCTCTCTCTGCTTCCCCTAATTGCTTACCCTACAAAATCAATCAAGTCTACTAAAAGGATTGATTTTGAGGGGAGATGAAGGTATGGTGGCTCCGGTGGCGGCGGCAGAGGCGGGGATTGCGGTGGAGAGAGAGTGAGATTAAGCATGGGAGATTCGAAATTGTATGGGGAAAGTGCATAGGGTGGTGGGTGGTCGGAAGGGGAATAGTGGGGGAGAAGGCTGTGGGGTAATGTTGTCTCTTTCTCTCTCCCTCTCCTCTCTCCCCACTATTCCCAACCGGCGGGAAAACAGGGTGGTGAACCAAAAGATATGGCTTTACGAGGAGAGAAACCGACGAAGGGCACTGGAAAGAGAAAAGATAGACAGAGAAGAAAGAGAGAACGAGAAAGAGTTGTCTTCGTGGTGTAATGACAAGGACCCTTCAATTTCGGGCCTGTGCGGTGATGAGAATCGGCCTTCTCACACGATACATAAACGGTCTCCTAATTATTGGCTATCTTTGATAAATAAAAGAATTTACTATTTCATAAATTTAATTGTATTAAATATATATTAAAAAATGTTAAGTTATTAAATTTAAACTAAATTATATGTTACTCTTGATTTTTTGATTTTTTTAAATAATATTAATTTTAGTTTTGTTTGAAAGGAACACTTCACCTTAATTTAATTACATTAAATAATTTTTATTTAAAAATTTTAATAAAATATTTTTATCTTAAATAATTTGATATTATTTTTATATATTTATAAAAAATAAATTTAAAAAATTAATTATCAAAATTTTACATATCAATATTTATATTAAAAAAATTTTAAAATATTTTTTATTATATGTGATCAATTAAATAATTATTTATTTGTTATATTTAATTTTAAGTTTATTTAAAGTTAATGTTTATAAAGTTTTAAATTTTAAAATATAAAATTTTATATTTTAAAACTTAAAATCTTTAACATAATATGATATTAAATTTTAAATTTTAAATTTTAAATTTTAAAATAATATATCCTAATCTTGTATATTAAAATTTTTATACCTTAAATTTTAAAATTTTTAATCTAAAACCATAAACATAAAAATTTTAAATTTTAAAATCTTAAATATGTACATTAAATCTCAAATTTTAAAATGAATACTTTTAAATTTTATACTTCAAACTCTATTATTAAATTTTAAATTTAAAACTTTAAAATTATCAACTATAAGTATGACATTAAACTCTAAATACTAAAATTTAAAATCTAAAATCTTAAAATCTAGAATACTATATCATATAATATTTAAACATTTAGAATTTATGATTTTATAGTTTTGTATTTAGGTTTGTAAATTTTGTTTTAGATTTTGTATTTTGGATTTATAATTTAAGGTTTGGGATTTATAAAATGGGGTTTAAGTTTATGTCGTATTTAATGTTTAGTCTTTTGTATTTTAAAATTTAAAGGTTTATGTTTAGGGTATAGTATTTAAAATTTTAAAATTTAGTGATTAATGTCATGTCATGTTTAGAGTTTTGGGTTAAGATTTAAAATTTTAAGTTTAAATTTTTAAATTTTAATATTTAGTATTTTAAATTTTAAAATTTATGAACTTTGTGATTGAATTAATTAATTAATTAAACATATTAATTGATGATCATTTAATTGATACTTCGTAAGAAATGTTTTAAAATCTTTCATCATAAATATTAATTTATGAGATTTTTATAACTAAACTTTTCATTTTTTTAAGTTTAACTTTCGAAAATATATGTAAAAATGATATCAAATAATTTAAAAAATATTTGATTAAAATTCTTGGATGAAAGTTAATCATCATAATTAAATTATAGTGATGTGTAGGTTTTGAATAATAAAAATGAAGATTAATGTTATTTGAAAAAACTTTAAGAGGATAGAGTATAATTTACTCTTAAATTTATTAGATTTATAAATTAAATAGTAAGATTTAATAAATTAAATACTCCATATTAAAATTTATAAGTATTTAATAATGCTTATTTTGTTGGAGTAGATCAACTTATCATAACCATTGATTAACTATATGAATGTTATACACAATTGATCAATAATTATAACAAATAAACGTAAAAATTTCGTATCAAATGGGTTGTGAGCGGGCTCTAAATAAAATACCCAATGCCAATATAAATTCACATTCACTCGTGGGTCGTCTATTG
The DNA here is from genome assembly GCA_037013595.1 of Dicorynia guianensis. NCBI lineage: Eukaryota > Viridiplantae > Streptophyta > Magnoliopsida > Fabales > Fabaceae > Dicorynia > Dicorynia guianensis. The sequence goes on along the minus strand of JASUAB010000002.1, from coordinate 10,952,128 downwards.
GGTTTGTATTGTTGCATTTGTTTTATATAGTGTTTTTTTTTTTTTTGGGTGATGATTGTTTTATATAGTGTTTGTTAGTCCGAGTAATGCTCCGAACGCAAGAGGGCAATGCACATCGATCACTTTTTAATTATCAACATATAATGTGAAGGAAGAGACAAAAGTAATATTAATATATCATTTCTTATATATTAATTATACATATTAAATATGTATAATAAGTATTACTCATTTTTTTCAGTAATTAAGTATTATTCATTAATATGATAAGATATATCATTATTATTATTATGATTATTATTAAAATAAATCACTTCAACATTTTCTTTATTTTGTACTTTTTATACAAACTTTGTATTTTCAAAATCTATACTAATTTTTTTTTTGTATTTTATAAATGTGTTACATATAAACTTAATTCATTATGAATTATCGAAATATCTTTAATATAGTAGCAAAATTTTTTCTCTAAAAATTTATGTTTAGTCCCCTCCATAAAAATTGTCTCATGTGTCTTTTCATATTAGGAGTTTTTTCACAAAGTAGAAAAATAATACTAAAAACATGTTTATAGTATTATTTTTAATATTTTATGTAAAACATTCAAAAAGAAAAATATTTATTTTTTGTATTTTTTCTATATTTTGTGAAAAATTCATAAATTATAAAAAGATCCACTTAAGAAAAATATTGGAGAGGGGACCAAACATAAATTTTAAAAAGAGAAAATTCTATTATGAGCATTTTGACAAGTCACAACAAATATACTACTTAACTAAGAATATTTTGGATAATTTGAATCTATGAGTAGTGTATTTATAAAATACAAGGAATGTTAGCGTATATTTTAAAAATAGAGAGAAATTTTTGTAAGAAATACAAAATAAATGAGAGAGAAAAATAATTTACTCTTATTATTATGATTTTGGCTAATCCGGAATATATAAGAAGGGACTTGATATTCTGCCCCTCTTATCTCATATATTCTCTCCTACTGTGATATTTTCTTGTAACACAATTACTGTCTTACCCATCTATTTCATTCTATTATACTACTTTTTCATATATTTAGTCATAATCCCTTATAAAAATAAATGATACGATTAATAATTTTTTTGTAATATAAAAATTGTAAAATTACAAACATAAGAAAACAAAATAACAAGGCTTGTATAAAAAATTTGGCTGCATATGATTGCTGATGTGGCTTTTCTAGTAAGCAATTATTCTATGTTGGACCATTTGGCTTGTAGTCTGGACTCTCAGAAGATAAGAACGAATTTTTTTCTTTGTATAATTGACATCTAGGGAAATGACATCCCATATATGCTCTGGCTGTGTCGGGCCTGTGCGCCGAATCTAATCCGGGTCCTGTCGTTTGTTTTTGTCTGATAATAATTCCATTGATTGGGAATAGATACTGTCATATTGATTAGGGTTTTGGATGGTGGGAGTGCTGAGTTGGATGTCATGACAGACCAGACAGATTGACCCAGCTGCAACTTACATTTGACTCTTTTGGAAAAATATTTGAATTATGGAAATGTTTCTATCCATGGTCATGGTCTATTGTATATAAGGGCAATTACTTAAAAGGAATGTAACATGACAAATCAGCAGAAAGAATAAGGTATGTTTAGATAGGGTAAGAGATTTAAGATTGAGTTTTGACCAGAAAGTTGCTTTTCTGGGTTTTAGTGTCAGACATGAGAAGGTGAATTCTAGTATATATCTTAGCAGAATTGAGGGCTAAAGTTAAAAATGATCACATTTACATAAATAATCATTCACAAATTTTTTGTTGGGACATTAAATGGTATCTTAGATTATACTTAGCATTTTTAACAATGACACTATTCTTATAAGGTTTGTGTTTATAATATTTTTTTTGGTGTTGTTATATTATTCCTTCATTTATTTATTTTATTTAAGAAGATAATTTTTTCTTTATATAATGGTATCAAAACAGGAAAAAATATGAGATACTACGACAACGAGTTTCCATTTTTTACATTAAAAAAAATGATAATATTCACATGGTTATATATAGTATTTATGTACAACTTGATCTGTAAAAAAATTGTGAAATACAATAGCTGTTCGGTGACTGACAGTGATAACTATAATGAGTTTGTAGAAATAACAATTTTAGAAATGTTATTACTTATATTCAAATGAAAAAGAGAAATATAAATGTCACCGTATATATGGATTGTTATAAGAGGTTCTTCGCCTATGTGTAATGTGTTTTGGTATCCTTGCAAGGCTTCAGCCCTAGTTCAAGCCAATCCAAGAAAGAATTTTTGGGACAATTATATATATAATAAACTTTGAAATTGATAAAGATAATCACTCATAGTGGTTATTTAAGTTAAACAAATTACATATGAGAATTACTCTGAATAGTTATTCAAAATATTTAAATTAAGCAGGTTAAATTGAATTGAATATTTTAAATTTTTTGAATGCTTGTTTGATACAAATGTGGTAGAGAGAATTTTTTTTTTTGTTGAATGTGATAGAGAAAATTTGAATTTAAATTCTTTTACAAAACTATTTTATCCCCCTCATCACTACATTATATTTAGTAACTTCAAAATTTTTACAAGACAAAAAACGATTTAAACCCAAATTCTTTTGCCGTAAGTTTCAAATTCTTTATGTTGAATCTATCAAACTCACGGAAATTTGTTTTTCCATAGTATCGCATACAATTTGAACTTTATATGGCAGGGACAAGAGCAAACTACTTCTTAATATGAGCCAACATTCACTACTATAATAAATTAAGAGTAAAACTTTATTTTAGTTGGGGTTATTCTATTTTAATTTTTTATTTTCAAAAGTTTCTAATCAAGTCTTGTATAAATTTAAATAGCTATCAATCAAAATTTTCAATCAATAAACCGTTAATAATATTAAGTGATGCACTGACGTGACATGTTATTACTGATGTGACACATTGACTTGCCTGATATGTTAATGAAGTTGCCATATCAACATTATGACATGATAATCATGTGATAAATTTTTTTCAATACAACAAATATGATTAAATTTTGTGATATATCAAAATAAAAGTAACCCTATATATATGTAAGAAATTAAAATAAAAATAACTTTATATGTGATAAGTCAAAATTGGAGTAACCTTGTCAATGATAAACCAAAATAAAAATAACCTCATATGTAAGGGGTCAAAGTAAAAATAACTTTATTTGTGAGGGATTAAAGTAAAAGTAACTCTATTTATAAAGAATTAAAATAAAAATTACTTTGTAAGTACAAATCATCCACTTATAAACAAGTGTTAAAAATTCATAAACTTGAGATAATATATATAATTGATTTTTTTATCAATAATTATCTACTTGTATTTTATTCTTTAAAGTACATCATATACTTTAAGGGATTCCAATTCATATTGTTATTGTTAGAGTTACTCATTATAGTTTTATGCTTATAGCTTTTATATGGTGAGGTTAGGAGTAAGAAATTTTAACAAATAGACAGGCCCACAGTCTTATGACTTAATTCATCCACAAACTCAATACTATTAACCTTCCTAACAAATACACCAATGAGTTATGGATATTGTTCTTATTGTTAGCAACGAGGGTATGTACCTATAGCACTAAATATAAATTTGTAATAAATTGGTGATATTATTTATATATATATATAATTTTTATCAAACTTTCATTTAAAATATTAATTCTCATGGATTGATTGAATTATAATATCCATACATTTAGACCATTGGTCTCTATTTCATTTCTCGTTATTTGGTGAGAAAAAATTTTCGTAATAAGATACTTTAATTAATATATTTTCATGATCCAATTGCCATGTAATTAAGACTAAAGTCATACTTTTGACATTTCAGGCTAATTGTTAAATTTTTATTGAAGTGCTTCTTATTTTCTTTTCCTTTTCTTTACTTTTTCCTACTTTTGACAAAGTAATTTCTAGTTTTGTCACTTACAGATGGAATTACTTTTATTTTGATCTCTCATAAATGATGTTACTTCTATTTTTATCTCTTATAAATGGGGTTATTTCTACTTTAGTATCTTATACTTCTATTTTGCCACCTTATAGATAGAGTTACTTCTGCTTTGCTCTTTTATAGATGATGTTATTTTTATTTTGATCCTCACAAAATTTGATCATATATACCTGCTAAATAAAAAATTTTTGTTGCCACGTTATAATGCTGATGTGATAACTTTATCGACATGTCAACCAAAATCAATGTGTCATATCAGCAATAATGTGTTACGTCAATGTATTACTTAACATTATTAACAGTTCATTTATTAGGGGATATGATTAATAGTTATTAGATTAGAATTTGTGAAGGATCTGATTGGAAACTTTTGAGAGTAAATAATCAAAATAGAAAATTTTTCATTTGTGAAGAACCAAAGTAGGGTTTTAGCCACCAACAAGGTTTGGCATAATTGACACAAAGTTAGGTTGCTTAAGCATATTGCCTTAAGTACGATCTAAACCTTGTATATAGAAGAGACTTTGTTGGGAGATGTAAAGCTTGTTTTGGTGATCTCTACATTTTGAAAGGAATTACTCTTTAGTTACCGGCTAAGAAATACTTTGGAGTCATCCAAAAAATAAGGTTTAGGCTAAATCAAATTACATGTTCCAAAATTTAGTATTTTTGTTGGGACTTTCTATGCTACCCTTTTATCTCATTCCTTCTTTTGCTATCTTAATTATAAAGAAACTACTATACTACCCTATATTCTCTTCTATTCTACCATCTGCTGTTCTCTCTAAACAATTACTAATTAAATTCTGCCTTCCAAAATGTGTGCATGCATGTCCTCCAAATATCCAAAGTATAACCCTATTGCTCGTTAATTTGACGGAAACAAATGGAATAACTTCCTTTTCAAGTGTACCAGAAAAAAAAAAAAAAAAACTTCCTTTTCAAGAGTGATACGCAGGTTAATAATAATTGAGGATCTGCTGCTATTTGACCAATTTAGTGTTGGTAGTTTGAGAAATGAGTTATACAGACTGACCGTTATTTTGCAATTGTTCTGACAAATTATTCTAACAGACAGTTAATTATTCTATGATTGTGATGACAAATTTAAAAAACATGTGTGTCCGTAGTTATGTCGGTTGGAATAATGCATTTTCAAAATCTATAAAACATTCTACTTGTCTAAAAAGTGGGGCACACAGTCGTCGTTAATATAAATCATGCGCTGTGGTCCAACTTAAGAGAATGTAATTTCACCATCTACATCGCTTACAATAGGCCTGAGTTTCATGAATTTGTCTGTTTGCAGCTAGAAATCAAGAATGAATTTAAAACGATTAGGTATGGTTTAATAATGATAGATTTAAGTAATATTGTAAAAAGATTTAGTTTAAATCTTCTCTATCATATTTATCAAAAAAATAATTAAAGCTGCTTTTGAAAGTAAATTTAGGGCAAACACATTTGCACGAACTCTTCATTTATGTCGCCAACTCGCAGTTAGAAAGGGAAGAAAAGGAGGGGGAGGGGGATTGTGAGCCTTCAGATTGAGCTTTTGCCTTTTATTATATGTGTACATTGCCATGGGAATTTGTCTTAAACACAGAGGAAAGTATATCAGTGTTATTGTGGTTTATGGTAATGGTACAGCAGCCAACTAAGCACTATATAATGATGTTGGGGGAAGAGTCTAGAGTGCAGAGAAAGTGGCAATGAAAAGAGAGAAACATATGCAGGAGGAATGTCAGAAACTCAGAATCAAATGTTGGCTTTCCTTTCATTCCATGTATTAAGTGCAATAAAACAAGATGAAAACTTGTTCTTTTATGTAAATGTCTCTAATACTGGTTTAGCACTCGACAAGGTGACAAGTTGGTTACCGAAGCCATAAAGAAGACTGCTCTTTCCTATAAGCTAATTGACTAAGAGTTCTGTCATTTTTATAAATAGATTTTATTAAAATTTTATTTTATAAAAATTTAAATTAATAAATAATATTATAAAATTTAAGAAATTAGATAAGCCACAAGAAGTATTCGTGCTTTTATAGTTTCATAAAAGCACAAATATTTACTATTTTAATGGGTGTAAATGATTCTTTCGCTTTTTTTTCACACAAATTTAGTTAAAGACCTGAAATATTATATATTAGTATCTTTGTCTTGTGTTTCGCAGAAAATTGTTTGTTTAGAGCGACATTTTTTATGTTAAGCGTGAACCTATTATGTTGTTTGGATAATTCTCCTATTACATTTGAAAATGTTACATAATTTATACCATTAATAATTATAGATAGGTGTACAAATAGCACAACTCAATTTACATTTGTACCATAAAAACCTTTTCACATAAAAAACAACTAAAAACTATTTTGTGTTTTCGAAGTGGCATCTAAAGACATTAGAATTGGGTAACTTAATAAAACACCTACATATTCAAAAAATAAACGAGAATTTTGGAACTAAAGACAACACCATATGCTGCTACGTAAGAACTTTCAGGATAACTTTTATATAAGTATTGATTGATTAATTACTGTTTCAGATTAATTAAGCTATTGGCTAAACAAATCATATCTGATAAAAAAAAAAAGTACCAAAAAAGAGAGAGAATCAAACTCATCGAAATTAGGAGTTAGCCCTAGCTAGCTACACGTAGGGAAGATATTGATAGAAGATAAACGTGTGTATAAAGCAAGAGGGAATCAAAAGAAAGATTTTCGAAAGGTATAACGCAGAAAGACATCTACTTTTATAAAGAGAAAAGATAGCAATAAAATAGAATCTGTTATACGGAATAACTTTGTCACACTCTAATCTAATGCTTCATCTTCCTATCCCTTCTCCATCTTTGTCTTCCACTCAAAAGGAATTTAATGAAAAATATTAAAAAAAGAAACTTGGAAAAGAACATCAATTGGTAAAGCTAAGAGAAGCTGGTGATATTCCAGACGGCATGCAGGTCTGGCAACTACAAATCTATCCACTCCGATTACAAAGAAGAACAAATAAACCAATCACGGATTTAAATAGAAGTGGTAGAGATTTGAAATCTAGTATTCTTTTAGCATATGCCAGTTTTGTTAATTTGGTCAGTATTTCAAGGTGAGAATGATAACTATTCTGCTTACCTTGAAAGTCTCAGATACATATGGAAAACCCTAAGAAGTTAGTAGATGATATAACAAAGAGACAGATCCTAGACTTAGAAGAGAACCTGAAAACCAACAGAAATGAGAAATTCTGATCCAGTGACGGGCAGCAAAAGGAGATGCCAGAAGCACTTAAACTCAAACAACCATGATGATAACTAGAACTGAAAACGTAAAACTAGAATAGAATTCAAAAGCAAATGATGGCTGCCTTTTTCTGTTCTCTGTCGAAGACAAAGGCATGTGAGAGTCAAAATCATTCATCATTACAAAGATCCACCGTTAATCACATCATAAATATCCATAATAAAAAAAGGCCATGTATAGCTAGCTAGGCTGTAGCTTAAAATTAACTCTGCTTAAACAAAGAGATTATATCACTACTCACCTGGAGATTGCATGAGTGAAACCCCAAAGACGATAAACTTTTTGTACTGATTTAGATGCATGGAAGCAGAAATTGAGGGGAATGAAGCCTGGTCCGAGGAGACACTGATTAAGCACACACAACTATATAATACAAATATCTGCAGATTTGCATGATGATCTCATAAACTTGTAATAAAAGATGAGGGTTTCTTGAGAAGGTTAGTGTCATCTCCTTGGACCAGACAACATTCCCCCCAAAAGATGAAAGCTTCCCCACTTGTAGTCCAATCTTCAAGGCTAGCTAAATATATATCCTGAAATCTGATACCCTGCTTTAATAAAGTTATGTATGTTCATTGAATCTGATTTCCAAGATTGGGATTCTCTTGAATTTCAGGAATGAAGCATGGGGATTGGTGGTAATATTGGCATGGAAATTCAATGATGGAGATAATCATACGGTTTTAGCAGAAAGCAAAAGTTACACGCACAAAGAATGAGAGAGAATGGGGTTTGACGTTTGTGGTCATTCCTTGAACCCAGCTGTGGTGATAGTTGGGTAAGGCTTAAAAGCTGACTTTCATTACGTTTCTGCCTCTGTATATTTATGATACAGGAGAAACAGAAAATAACAACAGTCTCATTAATCTCTTTTTATTTTTATTTAATTTTTATAATAATAATAATAATTTAAATTATTAAAACTTACAAATTTAATAATTTACACCATAAAATATGAGGCTTTTGTATAAAGGTTATTAGGTCAAGTGCTAAGCGATTTATGACTCAGAGATAAACTAAAGATTTGACTATTTGAAACACCACCTTAGAGAGGGCTTCTCTTTGCATGATCCAACCTTTAGAATTAGATTTTCCTACTTAACCTTTAAAGACTTCAAAAAAATAATGTGGATGTAAATTCCAAAATCAAAAAAGAAAAAGTTGTTCAGACAATTAAGAGGGAACATCAAAATCTTCACAAAAAATTTACAAACTATTAAATTTGTTGGTTTTATGATTAATAAAAAATTTAATAAATTTATTAATTTAAATTTTTAAATAAATTTAACTTTAAGATTAGAAGGATTGTAATACTATTAACGACAGATCACATGCATGGAAGATGATTAACCTTTGCCAATCTTTACTGTTGCATTTGAAAGTTATGACTTCTCTTTGGTGGTGTCATTATGGACCAGAGCTCACGGGTAATAAGCTGGTTTATATATTTGGGTCTCCAGTAGAGGCCCAAAGGCCAGTTTAAAATAAGTCCTAAACGGCCTCACTTGCTTGGCTCGTCAGTTGGCACGGGCCGCGACAGGCCACATCGGGCTAGCTCGCAAATTTTGAAAAGCACTGATAAAAAAAAAAAAATTATATATACTGTTATGTACTCGATTAATGCAAATTTTATATTAAATTTAACCCATTTAGCGCTTGCTAGATCAAAACCTATTCATAAAATAAAAAATGATACGAGTTCTATTTTTTTTTAAAATATTTTTATCATTATTTTTATTAAATAAACTTATACATTCTTTTATGCAAACTAATATATTTTATATACATACATTTCAATTATTTTATTCCAAATAAATTATATTCTCTACTAGTCCATACAAGCACTTAATTTCTAAAATTTCATCTTCCATCATCAGTAATATTTGACACACAACTATGTATTTTTATAGAGGATTTATGATCATATCTTGAATTGTGGTATATCTGATATTATTGTTCATTAGATTTTTACTTTTAAATTCCTTGACAGCCTAATCAATATTACTATTAATTAAGTAAAAATAATAAACGAAATCTTATATGACTAAGTGGTACCAAATCAAATGATATTATTAAATTTTATAAAAAATTAAATTATTTATTATTAACTAAGTAAAAGTAGCAAAATAAATGGATATACCATAAAATTTTCCTGTTTTTATATAAATAAATAAATAAAACTCTGAGCAAAAAAAACTGAACGATAAGTTTCAGCTACTATTTTATCACTAATGATGAAAACTTTGAAAACAGTTTTGCAAAGACTTTATTTATACAAATATTAAAATATAGCACTAATATTTTTCTTTTTAAGTAAATTATACTTATCACTTTTAAGATATTTTAATATGACATTTTACTTAATTTTTTTTAAAAAATTACACATCACCTTAATGACTTAACTAACGAGATATACTTAGATACTAATAAAATATTCAACTAAAATTATAGTTCACATAAGTTTTAAAATATTTTTTTTAATTTTATGATAATTTAATAATATTATTAATTTTTTTTTATTATTACACTTATTCTAGTAAGGTGGTTGATCATTTAATATTAATATGAATAAAATTTGTTAAGTTTTATTGTTTAAAATTATAAGATCAAATAAATTTAAAATTTTTAAGTTTTTTAAATAAAATTTTTATAAAAATTATTTCTTGCTAATAAAAGAAGTGATTAGCCATTTCCACAAGTTTTCCCACTGATCTGCCTGGAAGAAAAAGGAAGTAAATGGTTGTGAAGGAAAAGAAAACGAGGTGAATGGAATAGGAGTAGATAAGAACAATAGGAAAATTACAGTGGTATTTCTATTTGGGTTGCTGACATGCATATATGTTTTCGAAGGCAACAGTCTGTGTATACCTTGATTCATCTCACAATGATTAAACGAATCTTACGCAAAACCTAAAATGATTGGAACACCAATCATTTCAAGTTGGACTTTGAGGCACCCTGCACCTAACTTTGCTTGCCAATTGTTGCGGGGCTGCCCCATCTGGCACAAAGGAATTCTTCCTTTACACATATCCATTCCTCACAAGCACAAGGGCCCTCATGAGTCATGACCCTCAACATCTTAATGGCTTGACGTTTACAACAATATCAACTTGTACAATAATCCATACTTACCCAAACGGAAAGTAAGCCTAATCATGGCCATTTCAAGACAAAATATGGTGTCTTTTTCACAAACAAAGATGTTGCTAATGACCAATAAGGGTTGGGTCAAGGGACAAAAAATTTAACCTGCATGTGTGACGAGTTTTATTTAAATCTTTGCTAGAAACTAAATTCACTTTTAAATATTTGATAACCCAGTAAAAAAGATGGGCTCTAAAGAAGAATACTTTAAATTTATTAAAAAAAAGATATTGTTGATGTAAGACATCAATACAAATTACAACGCTGTTTAACTTACTAATTTTAATATTAAATTAATTTATCAATAATCTTAATTATTAGTACTAATAATATTATTTTCAACTCAAATATATTAAGTCTTTTAAAATTAGGCTAGAAATTATAAATTACCTAATGCTTTATCTGTTATAAAAATAAGATAACTTAAGATTTAAATAAACTAATGATTTTTTGAATTTTTTAATAAAAATAGATAACAAATCTCAATCATTTTAAATTTTGTTATAAAATTCTTAAATTATAAATTTTAAATCTTAATTATAAACAACACATAGAGCTTTTTCCTATTAGATGGGGTCAGCTATATGAATTAAATATTATCATAAACTTTTATTTGAAACTAAATTTTTAAAAATATCATTTAATCAAAGGTTTATTTTAATTAGTTCTCCAAATGTCTTTTTTAATTTTTCTCTACGTCTCTTTGTAGGATTACAAATTATTTGATTAACTTTTCTCATCGATGTCTCTCGCGATCTTCTTTGTACATGCCTAAACTACTGTAATCGAGTTTTTATTATTTTCTTCTTAATAGATGTCATATCAATTTTCTCTCAAATATAATCATTTTTAATTTTATCTTTTCATATATGTCTACGTATCTATCTCAATATTTTCATTTTTGTTACCCTTATTTTTTGCTCTTGTTGACCCTTTAGAGCCCAACACTCGCCATAATAAAGCATAGCTGATCTAATAGCAATTTCATAAAACTCTCATTTAAACTTGCTAGATATTTTACGATCACAAATGATCCCCAATGTATTTCTCCATTTCATCCACTTAATTTAGATCCTGTGTGTGACATCCCCATCAATCTCTCCATTACTTTATAAAATCGATCTAAGATATCAAAACTTGAATACTTATGGTATACTATGCTCTTCAATTTTTATCTCCAAATAATTACTTTCTCGCCTCTTGCTAAATTTATACTTTATATACTCTGTTTTAATTCTACTTAAACGAAAACCCTTTGATTCTAAGGTTTCCCTCCATATCTCCAATTTACAATTAGCCTCCTTTCTTGATTCCCCTATTAGGATTATGTCATATGCAAAAAGTATATATTTTGAGACTACATTTTAGATGTATCTAATAAATACATTCATCACTAAAATGAAAAGATATAGATTTAAGGATGACCCTTAATGTAAATTGATTCTTATGAGAAAATCTTCTATTATCCTTCCTTAAGTTCATACATTTATTATAACCCCATCATATATATATTTTATTACAAGAATATAAGTAATACGAATACTCTTCTTTTCTAATGTCTTTCATAAGATTTCCCTTGACACGCTATCATAAACTTTTCCTAAATCAATAAAAATTATATGTAAATTTTTTTCTCTACTTCAGTACTCTAAATCTCAATTATAAAATAATTAAAAATTACATAAATCTTATAATTCTCATATTTCTATTCTTCATTAGGAGGCCTGGATTGAGATGTTCATCTTTGCACCATGTTAGTTTCAAAATCTCAAGTAATGTTGAGCTGCCCCTTAGAAGGAGTGGTGTCGTTATTTTTATAAATTAAATTTTATTAAATATTTATTTTAAATAATTTAAATTATTAAATTTATTATATCTTCTAAATTAAATTATAAAATTAAAAATTTTTTAATTTATAAAATAATTTATGAAATGTTAATATTAGTAAGAGTTTCTTTTCACTATCGAAAACTTAACTCTCATGAAATACAAAAGCCACCAACTCTCATGAATCATTTTTGGTTTATCTGCCATTTTAATTTTTATAAATAATTTATAAAATTTAATAAATTTAATAATTTAAATTTTATATAAATAAAAAATTATTTAAGAGAATAGCAGAACTCTTTCCCAAAAGGAGGAGGTAACATATTGCGTGAAAGAAATTCAATAACCGCCACAAAACACCCCAAAACCAAAGAAAAGGCAATCCGCTTTCGTAGACCTGGACAAGAATAATTTGTGTAAATCATACCAAACGCCTAAAACAAGCCATGACCCACGCTACCTTTGGCATTTGGCATTCTTGGACTTTGGTTACCTTGGCTTGTTGCTTACAAGAAAAATGTGTGGAACTGTTTGAAGGCTTTGGAAGACGCAAATTTTGTGTTGGCTATCCCAACGTGGAATTGCTTTCTCAATGTTACAGAAAATGCCTCACTTGGCGTGCAATTTTAGGCCTAAAAAGCATAGGGCATCTCAGATTATTGACCAAAGCGTGTCACTTCCTTGTTTGCACGAGACACTGCCCGTTCCACCAACCACGACACCAACCCAGAGAAGCATATGCCATTAAGCCATGAACGGAACTTGATAACGCTGAACCTGAAACATGGTTTAGCCCAATCTGACAAGGACTTGCAGCCATGGTTTTGCTAATCGCTACTATAAAACAAAAGGGGGAATGAATTGGGTTTTGTCCAAGGCCAACTGGTATGATTGGCAATAATGTAAAAACTCGCTTTCTATGATTTAACCCCACAATCCGACAACGCTTTGTCAGTATTAGGCGACTTAAATTGACCTTTATCTTGCGTGTAATGGATGCTCTACATTATTAAATGATTCCCATCATCTTTTCTTCTTATCCAACTGGCAAGGAAATCGGAAAATTGAGTACAGCATTATAACTGATAAGTTTGCTAATACTGCTGCTACCAACGTTAATGTCGCAACTTTACGAAAATCAGTATGCGAAAACAGTCCCTCTAATCTAAAATTCAAAAAACCTCACTTAAAAGAATTCAATACTTCACCTGAATACATTAAGGATTTCTTGGCCCTTTTATGCGTGGGAAAAGCTTTTCTGATATGAAAATAGCATGTCAAGTTTATCTGTGGTATAAAACAATAGTTATATTTTTTCTGCGATCACAAAACTGTGGCACTGCCTTTTCTCCCATGCCATACTAAATTGCATAGGAAATGAGGAAGTGGGTAAGCAAGTATGTCCTTTTTATATAAGTGGACCTAGAGTCTGCAACTTGGTATGAAACCTATTTTACATTTTTATCATCAGAATTTCAAAAGACAATTCTCAAACTCATACCTTTCTTCGATTCTGTTCCTCTTTTGAGTCATTTTACTCATCAACACCAAAAATCTTTACTTCAACGGTCCTCAAGCACTCCTAGAGCAATACATTGAACTTGGCTAAACCAAGTAGCCTCATATCATGTATTTTTTTTGTCTCTTGCTTTACAAGGGAATCAAATCTAATACCTCTGTTAACCTCAAATTCCTCCTTATCACTTGAACTACGTCTCAGTGGCGTAAGGTATTGTGTCTGGATGTGTTAAAAGTGCTTCTTTCACCTGATTATCTCTGCCAACAACTCTGTTCACAAACCAAGCAATCTAGTCATAATTCGTAAAACGTTTGAGATAATGAGATCTTCTTTCTTGATTTAACTATTCAGGTATAAGTTTGGCAACAAATAAAACCATTAGCAGCCTAACTTCAGAAAGCAGCCTAATAATGATGACAAAGGGAAAGAGCTTCTTGTCAACAGATCCAAACAACAAAGGAGATATATGTTCATTACTGACGTTAACGTCAGTTTCTTCCATACTAAAGTGAACTCCAAATTAGCTGGAACTTAAAATCAAATAGTGCAACATCTTATGCCTGTGCCACAGTCGGTTTTTGGCAGCTACTGAATCAGCATAATTGAACTGAACAGTATCACTAATGGCTTCAAAGTTCTCTTCCCCTGGTCCCCTCATTTCCAGAAAAGAAGAAAAATAATTTCTTAGCTAGAATAAACCTGCGAAGGAGATAGTTAGCCTCAAATTGCATATCACACATGGACCAGTTTGTATGACAAGTATCTCTGGTCTGTTGCTGATTTCTATCCATTCTTGCCACATTTATTTTAAAGCGTAGCTAATTGCACGTTTTCCCGCTACATAAGGACTGCACACTACATTATTAACACACTACTAGGAACCCCATTTTAATTGAGTTTATGCAGTCCTTATATAGCCAACTCGCATGCAACTAGTATTTTCCTTTGTTTTAAGAACCCTGCAACAATTTAAGCAAAGGTATAAACCACATACACATTTCTAGCTGAGTTGGGGGATTACTGGACTAAAATCCCAAGCAAGTTGTCATGCTTATGCTGGCAAAATGTTGTCATAAATCTTTATAGTATCAACAGGCATTAAGTGCAAGACATTATAATATAACTATTACAGCACTTAGCTTCTACCTTGGATGAAAGTGGATCCATATGGTGCTAATACTATGTCAAACAACGTTGTTTGGACATCGTGAATTGAAGAATGTAAAATGCTAAGGTCTGCTAAAATCACCTAGAAAGATTAGTGGTAAATTTCATCTTCTCCAGAAACCTAAGGTTTTTTCTTCTTCCTTTACTTATAAAAAAATAAATAAATAAATAAATAAAACAGATATGTGTGCTGCCCTGGGTGACGAGTGGGCAGTTCCTTCGCCAAACAAAACAGTATTAGGCCTAGAGGTAGCCTACAAGTAATAAAGTACATATTCTTCCCACACAGCACAAAGATAGCCAGTGCCACACGGTATCTAATTTCATATGTCACTATGATTCTTCAATTAGAAGTCCCCAATAACGTAATAGAAATGACTTTGATATACTTTCTTTATGGCTGATTATATATTCTGCAGAAAAACCCCTTCAGTAGATTTTTAAAGCATTATTTTTTTGTGGGGGCCAACAAATTGTCTATCAATTCCAAATTCACCCATAGACTTTGAAGTCCTCCCCCTCTCAGTTCTCACTGACTCAATGATGGAGGATGATGAGTATATTCACGCATCCAAAGAAAAAAACGTTGAAAGCTTCATGACCAGCTCGCAGACACCTCAAAATGCAAGGAAAAAAAAGAACAAGATAGAGAACAAGAGGAGGTTCAGTGATGAGCAAATTAGATCACTAGAGTGCATATTTGAGACAGAGTCAAAGCTAGAGCCGAGGAAGAAACTGCAACTAGCAAAAGATCTTGGGTTGCAACCACGCCAAGTTGCCATATGGTTCCAGAACAGAAGAGCCAGATGGAAATCAAAACGAATAGAACAAGAATACAGGAAATTGAAAGAGGAGTATGACAATTTAGCATCTCGGTTTGAGACCCTTAAGAAACAGAAGGAGTCCTTGCAAATGGAGGTAAAATTCTGGTTCATCTTTCTAATTGGAACTTACTTACTTCAACTACGCAACATAGCATACAGTTTCTAAGGCTGTAATTTTGTTATTTGTTTTCCCAGCTAAAGAAGCTGAGTGATCTAATGGAGACATCCCATGATGGTAAAAGGGAAAGTGGGGTTGCCAAGGAAAAGTTGGAAAACAGTATAGACGATGGTGGTTCAGGCAGTGGACCCAGAAACTGGAGGACTGAAGAAGCGAAGCCAAGTTCCTCAAATGATGGTTTGGAGGACAGAGAAGCCATGCATTCTCATGACCAAAATGAAAAGAGCATAAGGACTGGGTGTTCTGAGGACAGAGGATTCCAACTTCTGAGAATGAAAGAGCATGTAGAGGCTCCATTGCCATCACTTGAAAAATGGTACGGTGCGGATCCAAGTGGCCTCTTAGATCAGTCTTGCAGCAGTTCACAATGGCTAGATTTCTGGACTTGAAGAGGACACTGCACTCTACAAATTATTACATGTTTCCTTGGAGAAGGAACAAGGACAGGCCCAAGCAGAGTAAACTTATGATGGATTGACCAAGAAGATTAAACATTAAGTTTTGTAGCCCTTGAGACGATAGGGAGAGAATTAAGATAGTCTCACCCAATTGTTAAGAGATTTGGAAGAATAAGGAATATGCCATGTCTCTGTTTGTTCATGCTTGCATGCCTTCCGAATCTTTGTGTGGTTTTTTGTTTTTTTTCTACTCTTGTAAACATGGGGTTCTTCTAACCTTAGTCATAAACTCTTACAGCACCCCTCTGCTACCACTCGAGTTAGCTATAATTAGTACACAAAGTATGCAATGAATAGAGTAAGTTATATATTGATTGCTTAATAAAGCATACTATTATCAATTTCTTAGCTTAAAATGTAAACCCACTTTCATTCTCAACTAAATGTATGAAATAATTGGAACTTATTATCATATTTTGATAAGATTTATTTAATTTAACGGTATTATTTTTTCAGGCTCTTTGAAAAAGATGAT
The DNA here is from genome assembly GCA_037013595.1 of Dicorynia guianensis. NCBI lineage: Eukaryota > Viridiplantae > Streptophyta > Magnoliopsida > Fabales > Fabaceae > Dicorynia > Dicorynia guianensis. The sequence continues at coordinate 10,935,223 of JASUAB010000002.1, read as the reverse complement.
GACTATAACACCTAGCCAAAGCTCAAGTGGCAAGTTTACAAAATTTCAGTGTATAGGTATTTGCTCTTGATAAACCAGTGAAAGTAACATTGATAAGCACTACGCAAGATAAGATATGGCAATATACAAGTCCAGATTAAAACTGTCGAGCAATTTATTCCATTAGATTTTCATTTGATACCTTCTCTGAAAGGAGTATGGTTACTCCCAAGCCTCGAATAAGTAATCCAGTATTGAATTTCCCCTGCCTCTGAACTTTCTTCAACCATTTAGCATACCATAAGATTTGGGTTTGAACCATTGCCGTATAATTTAAGGATAAAATGACTTCCTTGGGACAATTTTTCTTTCTGGAGATAAAAACTATGGGGTCCTGCTATGTCCTTTTGTAATACTTCTCGTAGTCAATTACAGACATGTCAGTTAAGTTATCTTCTTTATAAAAGAATGCGAATGAACAAGTGATATTATATAAGGTGTAATATGGCAACCAAAATTATGAGTCTCTCCTTCAAAAAAATTATATTATTCTCACTTAATTTTTATAAGATATAATTTAAATTATTAAATTTTATAAATCAAAATAATCCAACAGTTAATTTAACTATTTATCTTATATTTTGCTTGAATTGTAAGAGAATTATATGGTGGGGATTTCTCTTTCAGAAAAGGCAAAGAAATTTGGAACCCATGATTCCGAGCCGCATCCTGAAATTTCGTACCAGAATTTTTTCCCCTATAAAGTATCGTCGATGCACACAAAATCTTAATTTAATTAAAAATTTATCATTGAATGGTCAGCACGACAGTTTGGCCGAGTGGTCTAAGGCGCCAGATTTAGGCTCTGGTCCGAAAGGGCGTGGGTTCAAATCCCACAGCTGTCAACCTGGTTGGTCGAATTTTTTGTAATTACTTTTCTAACCGTGATTTGGACAAAACAAATGTCATTCGGAGGTCGAGGATTCGATGGTTACCAAACTTACCTACCACACAACGATTCCAACTGTTTCAAACGATACGAGTCTATCGATCGGCCGGACTAATCTGCTAGAAATTGGTGCTGTCAGTGTTCAAGAATGGCACTCCCTCTTCCAATGTTAAGCAAGGGTAATGCCAGGTGAAGATGGGTCCCCTCTCCAATGGGGTTTGGAACCTGGGCATGGGGCAATCAATTCCTTTGGGGGTACCAGGAATTTATGGATGATGGGCTTCAGCAAGTCTTCAATTTGGCATTGGAGAATGCGATCAATCTCTTTGACACTAATGATTCTTATGGGGACAGGAAGGCTAAATGGGCAGAGCGAGAGGCTTCTGAGAAAGGTTCATTCGAGAATTTCAAGGTTTGATCAGTATTATTTTCACGAGTGCTTTTTCGAGGCAGGGTATTACTTTCACAAGTTAATTTGATAGAACTTCTTCCACTATTTGTTGTAGATATGATATTACGTGTTTAGCAGATATGTTCATGATTCATGAACGCTAATGATTAAGGATTTGGCTCCTTTACTGTACAGGGTTGACTTTACACTTTACCACTTGATGAGAAAATCAAGGGAACATAAACACCGTTCAACAATGCTTCTCCTAAATTGGATTATGTAATGGAGTAGGTTTTCTGTATCAGTTGATAACAAATATTTGGAAGACTGCTATATCAGATCATCAAATTGCCTGATAAGATATTGATTGTAAGAATGTGTACGCTATACAGTTAATTAATTTTGCACCCAATTTCATGCACTGCGGCCAAATTAATAGCTGGAATAAAGAAGTTTATTTGTTTATCAAAAACATTGTAACTTGAATGTGGTACATTTGAAGTTAGGCCTTTCTTATCTTAGGGCTTGTTTGATTGGTATTTATTTGGTGTCAATGTTTAGACAACCAACTATTCCCCACCTACCATTCTGTCACCAAATGCCTTGATAAAAATTTAGTTTGTTGATTATGTTAGTGTTAATTGCAAAAGAAGTCTCCCTTTAAGTGTTGGTGCTACTGAGAAGTTCAGGATGGCTTATCTCATTTATGTCATAAAGTGGCAATATCTTATCCTATCTTATACGTTCCCAATTGTTCACAAGAATTTCTTAAAAAGTGGGGCCAAGGAGAACATGTAATTGCCACAAAATTTACAGCGTACCCATGGTGCCTTACACCAGGGCAATTTGTGAAAATTTGCAAGTGTTCCTTGGTTTTCTCCCTGAAATTTTCTAATGGACCTTATCATTATTGGTTGATTTATTCACTCCTCTCAAATCCTCCCTGAGCTTCCCATCTCCCATAACGAATGTATCATGTTCTGGCTAATGGGATTAAAATGTTTAAATAATTTTTCAGGGCGTCTCTAGACCAGATGTTGATTGAACAAATTGGGATAGGTCAACTGCATTGGTCAACTGCCAGTTATGCTCCTTTGCAGGAGTTAGCTATTTGGAATGGTTTAGTGGCAATGTATGAGAATGTTACCATCATAGTGTAATCCTATCTAAACTCCACCATTGAAGTTTGCAATACAAGCTATGATAGTATTATAAACTTCTGTCTGGGGGACATTCAAAATCTCTCCTTAAAAATACTGATATGGAAACTCAGGATGCTAATTGTTGATTTCTTCACTGGAAAGGCTTTTTCTCCCTCCTAACTTATTTTTCAAATTCAAATGAACATATTTAAATTTGGAATAAAATGGTTATTTTGAGGAAACGTAATAATTAAATTTAATTTCTTCATGTATTAAATTTGCCATTCTTGTAACTATGGTGGTATTTAGGGTTAGTTCGAGCTGTTGGTGTGAGCAATTATGGACCAAAGCAGATTTTGAAGATATACATGATTACCTCAAAGCTCGAGGAGTCCCCTTATCCTCAGCCCAGGTATATTTTTATGGAACAATTAATTTTAAGTTTCATGTTTTGCTAAACAAAGGGGAAATTCCTTGTAGACTGAATAGCTACAAATAAGATTATTCTGTCTCTGACACCAGTCAAATTGGTCTTAGGATACTTTGACTAAGAGAAAGAAAGAAAAAAGGGAACATAATTACAGCCAAACAAAGAACTACAATTAGTAACATGTTCCGTTGTGTTTCTGGAAGACAAAATCAATTTAATGGGGCCTAGGTTGCCCGAATAACTTTATATTATGGTAGGGTTTTCACTTGCATTACAAGTATGCAGCCAACCAACTACCAACTACCAACTGACAATTGTCATGCTCTCCTCGTACTCATATTATGCTTCCTTATAATTTCAGAACATAATGATTTCAGGTGCAGCTCTTCTTTGCTAAGCATGAGGAAAGATCAGTTAGAGATCAAGAATATATGTGATCCTCTGGGTATTTGCTTGATTGCTTATAGTCCTTTAGGACGTGGAATGCTTACAGGGAAATTTCACCATCAACTTCCAATTGGGCCTTGGTATGTTGATATTTAAGCTTATCTTCTCATATTTTAGCTTACGCAACAAGTATTCTCACACACTTAGAGTGTGAGATTAATCCCGTTTCAATGTGTAAAGTTATCCGGTTTTACCTTTTTTTAATAAAGGTCTCTTCAATTTTGAATCTAGTCTTTCACCTTCAGGTCAAAATTTTTGAAGTATAACCAATTACCATTGTACTAATCATTTGTTAGTATCATCTCATATTTTAGAACATCAATTAGTGATAAAACTTCATAATCTAATGCATTATTAACTTTTATCTATAGTAAATAATTCATGTTCTCATATTACAGGGCCTTGCTATTCAGGTAAATTCTAACCGGATTGGAGCTCTTGTTGAGCTCCCTCTGAGAGATTGCATATAAAGGACGCAGAACCAGCGGCACAAGTACTATCTTCTCTTTCCTTTTTTATCTTTAGATGCAAGTAATTTCTGATGGCTGTCTTGTGCATGCCAGTTAGTTATGTGTTACATCTGAAAGTATATCTATTAAATAAGTCTCTGTAGAGTAGAATTTGCATTGGCGGTTACATAATTAAATTACTGAGTTTTATATTGGTCTAACAGATCGCCGAAGACAATAATGTCTGAACTTATTTTACCACTACTTGTTGGTAGATCTATCTAAGAATATTGTTATCAACGACTGGATGTTAATCCAGTGCTACACAATCCACTACCGTTGAGCTTTTGTCTTGAAGTTGAAGTTGCTGTAGTACCCATTGTACCCAAAAACGTATCATGTGAATTATAACTATACAATTTGTGAAGTCAAAAAGTGACTGGTTTCTATCTTACCCACAATAACATCAGAAGGACGCTTGCTTTATTATTAGGATCATCCACCCACACAGGCATAAACTCACAATTTCAAAGGTTCTATTCTAAGTGTTACTTTCACTGACTGAAGACCTGGAGCGTTCCCTGTGGCTGGCAAATTGAAATGGTATCTTATCGAGAGGCGAGTTCTATTGTGTTTTGGGTCGTCAGGAGTAATCGGAAGTGATCCACGTTGTATGATAGTGTATTTATAGTGTTTACTGAAAAAGATTCGTAGGTTTGCTATATACTCTGAAAGGAAGAAAATTTGTTTTCTCTTTGAACAACAGAATTGCCACTCTCCCATGCACAAAAGACAATTGCTCGTGCTAATCCCACAATCTCAATAACAACGCTTGTTCCAAATAATGTTTGTTTCTTGTCTGGTTCCACAACTTCAAGGCTAAAAGATGAGATATTTTACATGTCAAATAAAAAGATAGGACATTTATACAAAGGATTAGCCCCAAGAGAGCAACTAACTTTAATGTGTTGATACCTCTATCGTTCCGATTTAATCAAGTATCTCCGAAGAAAATCTAGTCCATATATGGAAGCGGAATCAGGTGATCGTAATAAGAACGTGACATATACGGAGAACAACAAAGATAATGCAAAATTACTGTCAAAAGTGAAAAGCTTAACATCATTTGGAATGAAACATAATTGATCAGTCTCTCAAACGAGACAAAAATCATAACAAGGTAACTCCGCAAGCTCAATTTCCAAAGATTTGTAGTTTAACTACTCAAGACTACAATTCTATCAAGCTAATTAAGCCATCAGGATCACAAGACACATCCAGCAATCCATGATACAACATAGCCTCCTTGCAATTAGAACAGTTTACTTGATCTTCTTCTTTGGCCTCAGCTGTGATTCAAGAAATAAACAAAGGATTTATTAAATAATGATAACCGTAATCATGGTATTAATGATATGAAAATTATTAAGATAAGCGTGTAACCAACAGAAACCATAACACAGTGGTATACCTGGTTGCTGTGTCCACACTTCTTTTTCCTGCAGTTGACAGCACGGGGGTGTAAACGTGCATAACACCTACAAAGCAGAATTAGACATAAGTACAACATTGATCATGCACTCTTTGCAAGTATCAAACTAATCTCATCTCGCTCCTAAAAGCATTCAGAAACTATGTGTCAAGCCAGAGTTTTGAATTGACAAATAAACACAATCAAAATTGTCTCTTGGCTCCAATCATATACAAAACCTAATTAATTTCACCAAATCATTGAACACAAGCAATAAAAAGTAGTGATATAGTGGACTAACGCAAAATTATAACATTAATATTCCATCAAGCACACCACCTAGGTCTCCAAAGAAGACACTTTAACATCATCATGGCAATGAATATCTCTTGGGGAGGATAAAAAGGAAATAATTTTCAGAATGCATCTGTTTAACAATACAGCAAAGAAATTCAACCCTAACATCATAAAGAATACGAATTAAAAGCCAGAAGGAAAGAATCAAGTACAGTGAGGCAAATATTTGATAGTTAAAGCATTGAAATGCATTCACATTGGAAAATTTCCTGACTTGGCAAAACAATCATAGTTGGAAGTCACGCAGAAACAGAATTCTCATCCACACTATTTAGCACTTCAATCATCATATACTAACTGTACATATAATTCAGGCCCTGGCAAACAACATTAAAGCTAACAGTGTGAACTTACTTGCGGCATATCATCTTGTCCTGATTATATTTCCTGGCCAATGCCATCAGAGACGGCTCTATAATTCCACCACGAAGCCTCAAAACAAGATGTAATGTTGATTCTGAAAAATAGTAATAGATCTAATTAGTCTCCTAAGTCAAAATGGAGGGCAAGATAGTTATAATGAGGTTTAGGCCATCGGACATTATTCAGTTAATATAACATCTACAAACCATAAGTGCTAATAATCTAACCATTCACACTATCAAAGTGTTAATGTAAGTAATAAGCCCAGATGGATTACTTTACATCAATTTGGTACCAACAAATACAGTTTAGCACTACAATCACCGTGATTTTAGATACAGATCGAATAGCAGTACTCTTCGGTATTCGATAAATAGAGTGGGTACGTGACTATCCTAATCTTCCCCAACAACAAAAAGATGGATAGGTCAAAACAAGTATACATCATATTCAAAAGTAAAATCCATCCTTAGAAAATGAAAAGACTATTCCTGTGAATTTTGCGCAGATAATATAGCGAGTGTGCCATATATCTAACTCAAATTTGAAGGCACACCTAAAACTTTTATCCTCGAATGCCAAGAATCACGTCTACAACATCCAAACTACAGACAAAAAACTAAACCTACTCTTACACTGTACACCGATGCATTTGGCTTGAAAATATTTGATTCAATGCTTCAATTAGAAGATAAATAATGACGCCAGCTACGAATAATTCCCTTTTCCTTCATTTTCCTAAAATCTCTTCGTACTTTCCAGGCACCCACACAATAATCCAAATTACGAAACTAACCTTTCTGGATGTTGTAATCGGCGAGAGTACGGCCATCCTCCAGCTGCTTCCCGGCGAAGATCAGCCTCTGCTGGTCCGGAGGAATACCTTCACATGAAAAGCGAATCGCGGCGCGAAAACATTCAATATTAGAGAAAGAAAATCAGCGACAATTTCATGTTTCACAACAAGACGAAGAACAGTACCTTCTTTGTCCTGAATCTTAGCCTTCACATTATCAATGGTATCGCTGGACTCTACCTCAAGGGTGATGGTCTTGCCGGTTAGGGTTTTCACGAAGATCTGCATTTTCTCGGATTTCCAATCGCTCCCCTCTAGGACGGCAGGGTCTTAGGGGTGCGGAATTGCTCTGCGGTTTCCTTATATACAGGCGGAAAATTTGCAAATTAGGGTTTTCCTCGTGTGGGAACCTGTTTGGTGACAAGAGTTAGCGGATTCCTAAAAAACTAAGGATTGTTTGAAAGTGTTTTTAATTTTTTAAATAATTTTATAAATTAATTTTGAGAGTAATTTTTTAAATAAAAATATGACAAAATTTATTTAGATGAATTGTTCTTTAAAATAATAAAATAAAAATTTGTTTGGATAATTATTTTCTTTTTCTGTAAATGTTGAGGCAGCGTATAAGAACCAAAGCTTTCCTGAGCACAAATACACAAATCGTGATTTCTTAAAATAACGCACAAGAACCAAAACTTTCTTGCAATTTGTTTTTAATTATTATTTTGCTATCAATGAATTTATGTAATTATAAAATGTACCACCGTAAAAGTAATTTAAAAAGAAATAAGAATATGTTTTAATTATTTTTTAATTTCTACTTTAAAAAAATTGTATGAAAATCAAGTTTTTAAACTATTGTTAAAAAATCATCTTATCAAATAGATTTTATTATTTTTTTTCTTGAAAACAAAAAACCATTCTCAAGAAGTCAAACAGACCCTGATACTGTTGTTTGTTATTTGCACCATTTTAATTATATTATTATTTAAGGAAGGATTGCTCCTACTGTAAAATTCCTTTGTCATTTTATTATTTTAAAGATAATTCTTTACTTAAACTGTATTTAATTCTTTCTTTGAAGCTATTAACAATAGTCTGATTACACTCATTTCAAAAAATGCAAAATCCAGAGTCCATCTCTCAATTTAGATCCATTGCCCTCTGTAATGTACTATATAAGATTATTGCCAAGGTTTTAGCTAGTAGGTTAAAGTAGGTCTTTCTTGAAATCACTTGGGAGTCCCAGAGCGTCTTTGTTCTGAATAGCCATATTATAAATAATGCCTTTATTGCTTATGAGCTACTTCTTGCCCTAAAGAATCGTCTCGAGAAATACAGGGCCCTTTGTCTTGAAGATAGACATAGAACAAGGCAGACAACCATGTAGAATGGGCTTTTTTGGAGGCAGTCTTGGTGAAGTTGGGTTTCGATTCATCTTTTATCAGGCTTCTCATGGGTTGTGATAGAACAATTTCTTTGTCCTCCTCAATGGCAGTCCCATCTAGGGACGTAACTAGGGCAGGGCCGCAGGGGGTAGCCCTCAGCCCTGGTCCCCTTTGAAAACTCCCATATATATTATGAAAAAATTTAAAACTTTTAGTTTGACCCCTTAAAATTTTGTAAAATATTTTCTAAATCCCTTAAATTTTAAAATTTTTCATATATAACATAAAAAATTTTAGTGTATAATCCATGATAATTTTAAAAATTTTTAAATAACTTTTCATATATTTTATTTAAAATAATTTTTAAATATGTTAAAATTATGGAAATGACTCCATCTTTTTGTTGTATACATTCCGTTAGTAAACAACATATAGTAACATATATAGTCTTGACTGCTTAAAGGCAAATCCCAGCTCTGCCCCTGATCCCATCCATTCTAATTCTCTCCTAGGCAAAAGGAGCTTGGGGAAATTCTTCGAATTCTTAATCTGTACGATAGAGCTTCTGGTCTGAAAGTTAATTCTGAGAAATCAGCGACTCTCTTCAGTCCCAACTGTAATGACGGGATAGGAGGTTTAGTTCTGAATTCTTTCAACATTAATACGGTGACTTATAGTGAAAAGCATTTAGGGCTTACTACAATGGTGGATAGACAGTATGATCAGCAATTCCTAGTTGGGTTCCCAATCTGATTAGGAAAAAAATAATAATAATAATCCATTGGCTCCGGTGGGATGAAATTATGTCGACCAAAAGTAAAAGGGGGGATTGGGTTTCTATGATCTGAACCTTTGCAATCTAGTGATGCTTACCAAGCAAGGGTGGATGTTGCTTCAAAACCCCCATTCCCTTTGTGCTAGAATTCTCAAAGCAAGATACTTCCTAGGAAAGATGTACTAGAAGCATTGGTTGCTCATTGCTGCCGGTGTACAAAAAAAATTGAATATCCGGCAGATATAATTTAATTTTACCTGTAAAATCTTCCTGCTTTTTAGCAGAAAAATTTTTGCCTGATGTGTGACTCTAAGTAATTTTTACTCAATGATAAAATCTGTTAATAAAATAAATTTGATTGACAAATAAAAAATTTGTCAATAATATCTATCCATAATAACAAAATTTTTTATAATATTACAAAACACATATTGAAAATTAACATATATATATATATTAATAAATAAAAGAATTTTCATGACTTCTACGTCTTTCCACTCATTTTTTTAATGGATCAAATTTTTTAAATAAGTTAAAAAATAATTATTTTAAAAATTTAAGTTGTTAGATTTAGATACCCTCACATAAAATAATTCTTATGTGCAGATAATATTTTAATATTAAGTAATATTAAGAATTGAGCTCTTAACTTTTTAGTTATAAAAGTTTTGACACTATGTAAAAAAAATAGTCATTATAAAAATTTAAATTGTTGAGTATAAATTTAAAAATAATTTTATATCTTAACATTTTATATCTCAGACAATATTTAATAAATTTAATTTAAGAAAATAATTTGACTTTTTTGTAGTTCACTAGTTGTTGACGTTGAAATTAATTTCGGGAAACCATTGGAAAGGATGGTAGAGCTGATGCAGTTTATTGTGCACAAGGGAGAGCTCATACTTATGAATTCTGATCAGATGCCTAGGCGTTCAGTTGGTTTCACAATAAGGGGATGATGAAAATGGTTCTGAATTAGACAAAGGTGCGCGCAGCTTCAAAGCTCTACACAAAATCTCCTAACTTTAAGTTTATCATCTCCAGCTGGGAATAATTTCTTTACGTACCCACATGTAAATAAGGACATGAAGATCTAACATTTTCTTTTTTCACCTTCAAGATTAGCTAAAGTATTTGCTTTAATTTTATTTAGAAAACTTTATGCCTTCCAGTTCTCAATAGTGTGCATATTCATGTACCAATTCTCCTTTCTTGCTTCTATTATCAACACAAGCATCCATATATACCTTGCTTCTACTACTAATAAAAGCACCTACCATTCAACATATAAATAAGGGCGCGAGTCTGAGACCAGCAACCAAGTGAACCGCAGGTTGCATTTTACTCTCTATTCAGCAAAACAATCAGCATGGCCACCTCTGCACCTTTCTCCCTCTCCTGCACTCCACAGAGCCAGTTGCTGTCCAAACAGAAGTCACACCCTCTCTCCCCGACGGCGTCGTTCTTGTCATCCCCGCAGCTGGTTGGACAGAAATCCCTCTGCCGCCCTCTCAGATACAATGGGGGCGGTGGCGCCAATCTCAGGAGATTCAACGTTACCCAAGTGAAGGCATCCATCGACAAGAACGTGGAGGTGTTTACCAAGGAGCATCTTGCCGTTTCCTTGGCCAAATATGTCGCTGATCTCTCCAATAAATATATCGAAGAGAGGGGCAAATTCACCGTCGTTTTGAATGGCGGCTCCATCATCAAGTACCTTAGGTGAGAGACTACATTGGCCAAATATGGCTGCTGTTTTTTTTCTTTTTGTGGAAAATTATTAGACAAGAGCTGTTTCCCCACAAGTGCGACAATAGATGGATTTAATCAAAATATTAATATATAGTTGACACCAAATATAGGGTATTAGGTGATGTTTTTTAATATATATGTTGGTTCGAATTATTTCAGGAAACTTGTGGAACCTCCCTACGTTGAGTCCATTGATTGGTCCAACTGGCATATTTTTTGGGCGGATGAGAGAGTGCTGCCCAAAACTCATGTAGACAGCAACTACAAGGTTGCTAATGATGGATTTATCTCCAAGGTACATGCTTCTGATATATTAAGTACTCCGAAATTTTTTTTTGGGAAAGATTCTGTTCTGAGTACGTATTCGTATCGTTTTGAACACTTTAAAATTCATGTATCCACTTATCCGTTTTCGTATCATTGCAACTTAGCTTCTGATTAATTTTGTGATCCAAATGAATCTACCATTTTCATTGTCATTATGAATATATTTTCTTGGCATGCTAGGTTCCAATTCCTCCTCGGAATGTGTATTCCATTGATGATGCGCTGACAGCTGAAGGAGCAGCTGATGTGTATGAGACAACTCTGAGGGTGCTGGTTACCAATGGCGTGATAGCTAAATCAGCAGCTACTGGGTTTCCAAAGTTTGATCTGATGCTGCTAGATATGGGGCCTGATGGGCATGTGGCTTCTCTCTTCCCAGAACACCCAGCTGTGAGGGAGACCAACAAATGGGTTACCTTCATCAAGGATGCACCAAAACCTCCACCGGAGAGGATCACTTTCACCCTTCCCGTCATTAATTCTGCCTCCAACGTCGCAATGGTGGTCACCGGCGCCGGCAAAGCAGATGCGATTTACACCTCACTGGAGAAAGCACCAGGTTATCAGAAGCTGCCTGTTAATGCTATTTCACCTGCAGGGGAGCTGAAATGGTTCCTTGACAAGGGTGCTGCTTCAAGGCTCTATAAGTAGACATATATAAATTTCCATTTCCATTTACTGCGATTTGAAAGCCCTACTTCCACTAAGCTCGGTGTCACCGGGCTTCTAAATAAGATGTATAAAATAAGGGTTTTTTGTTTGGTACGTTGTGAGTGCAATTGCATGCTTTTTATGTTTCTTGAAAAGGAAGGAATAAATTCAAAAAAATGTTGTTCTTTATGATTCATGGAGTAACAATAATTTTTTTTGCTTTTTCTAATCAAATATTGATGAATATTGGACAGACAAGATATTAATCAATCATATCTTACCATATCGTAATAATCTCAGCATAAATAAATAATTTGTTAACACCCAAAAAGAATTGTTAACCGCTTTCATATTGAAAAGAAACATATATTATCCAATTTGAGTTTTAGAATGATGAATTGAGTTAGTGACATTAATATGCAAGATTTAGCTCCTATATTGTATTTTACAAAATAAAATATAAGTAAATAGTTATTGATTAAAAAATTTAAGTGAATAAATTGTTTTAATTTAAAACCTAAAAATACTATTTTGTTTTTTTATCAATTAATAAGTGAGACTAAATATTTATAAACTTAAAGATGTTAATTTATTAAATTTTATAATTTAATTTATAAAATTTACTAAATTTAATAATTTATTTTTAAGTGATATTTAATAAAATTTAATTAATAAAATTAATCAAACTCTTTTCCATATTCATGTTTTTAGTTTTATTGAGTTTAGTTGGTGAGAAGTGAGATAAAAGATATCTATCCTAACTTAACACCAATATTTATATAAATTTTATACATATTTTATACACTCTCTTACCTTTTCATCTTTTTTCTCTCTCTTTTTTTCGATATTCAATGAAAAGAAGTATATAATGGGTGCATTTCCCTATGTGCAAGTATAATTTCCTAATTAAAAAGGTGTGAATCTTAGGTTGTAGTCAATTTCATATTTTCATCACATGGGCAAGAAACACGAGGTGATTAACAATTAATTATAACATTAAATCACATAAAAATATTATAATATCAAATAGGAAATTAAGTTTAGCTATTTTTATTAAATGAAATTTATTAAATATTTACTTAAAAAATTTAATCTAAAAGATTTCCTCATAGTTCTTTTCCCAATATGAAAATTTTGTACTCACCTCTATGACTCTATCTTATATATTATGATATCACAACGGCCCAAACATAGTAAAAAAATTAATCAAAGTTGTCCTCTAAATGAAATACAAAAATAGCAAATATCTAATGGCTCCAATAAATTCAAGGATAGATTGAGGAATAATTAGGATAGTGGATGATTCAGTTGCCTCTCCAGTAAAAATTAAACCCAAGACCACTTCTCATAAAGAATAACTCTTGCACAAAGTATGTCGTGCGTGAAGCTTGAATAAATTTAAACAATCCATAATGCTACGAGTGAAAATAGATAGCTTGAAAAATCATTAGTTTATCTTGCTGCCGTCTTTTTACTATAAAATTTTGCAGTGAAATTACTGCCTGGAGTTTTTTTTTGAATTATTTATAATCCAACCAATGATATCAAATAATAAATAAGATATTTTTTTTTATTGGTAAGATAAGGAGTCAAATTTACAAGGGAAAGGAACTAATGGATATTCAAACTCACGACTGAACCGAAACGAAAGGAGCATTACGTCATGTGAACTGTGGTTCATCAGCGCAAATAAGATATCTTTAATTAAAAAAAAAAAAGTCACCTGTAATGTACTTTCTTTACAAAAGAAATTCTCTCTTTTGGCTTTACGTGCTGTGGTTTTGTTTCAATTTAATATTTTATTATTTGGTTTTTATAATTTTATCTCTTCTGTAAAGATGCTGAAATGTACTTGAAGTTTTTCCGGCGGTTCTTTTTTCTTCTTCAAGATAAAACTAAAGCCCTTCATGATTCGCGAGTGCTCGCTTTGCCTCTGTTACTAACAAAAGAATCATACATTGTGCTTAGCTTCTAACGCTAGCAAAAGAATCTAAAATCATTCAACATAAATAAAGGTAACCAACACCCAGCTAAATTGCAGAGTTCCACAACTTTGTCTCATTTACTCATAGTTAAAGACCACTCGGACAAATGGCCTCCTCGGCACCTTTCTCTGTCTCCTACGCTCCACAGAGCAGCTTGTTCTCCACACAGAAGCCACACCCACTGGCCCAAACCACGTCCTTGTTCCCACCCCAAATTGCACAGAAACTGCTTTGCCGTCCCCTAAGGCATGATGGGTTTTCTCCCAAGAGATCTGTTGGCCACGTGAAGGCGACACTGAACTGGGAGAAGGGCTATAAGAACATTGAGGTGTTCACCAAGGAGCATCTCGCTGTGTCTTTGGCTTATGATGTTGCTCAACTCTCCAACAAATACACCAAAGAGAGAGGTGCTTTCACTGTCGTTTTGTCTGGTGGCTCAGTCGTCAAGTACCTCAGGTGAGTTTGTATCTTGACTTTTTTTTTTTTTGGGATATTGTATCTTGACTTTTCTTTTCAATGAAGGACCATATATTTGCCATTGACACCAAATGAGTCAGTCCTTAGTTGTCAAAATGTGATAAACTCTATAGTAATACCCATCTCTTGACTAGGGTATTAAATCGAGTTGGAAACATCTAGTTGGCACCTTACCTTGACTCACAGTTCAAGGTAAGTTAAGGTGAGCCAACATATTTAAATGCAAAAATGTATTGACTCTTCGATTTGGCTCATGCAGACTGAGGGGGCCCGACCGTTTTAAGTACTATTCTTGACCATACAGGGTAGAGATCACAGACGAGGACAAAGAGACAAGAATTATAACACAAACTTGTTTTACACAACATCATTAATTATCAATAATTTAATCAGACATAATATTTCAATTGAACATAATTGTGAACATGTATACGATTGATGAACTAGAATTGCCAGCTGACTCTGTAGCTTGTTATTTCCAGGAAATTGGTTGAAGCTCAGTACACTGGTTCCATCGATTGGTCTAAGTGGCATGTTTTCTGGGTGGATGAGAGGGTCGTTCCAAAGGATGACTTAGAAAGTAATTACAAAGTTGCCAATGATGGATTCCTCTCCAAGGTGCGTTGTTCACAAATATTAATGTATAATAGATAATAGATTATCTGGCTAGACAATGTCCAATGTTCATTTTTTTTAGTACAATGTTACGAAGAAAGTGTTAAAATCGAAGTTGAAACTTGTAACATATGGCAACTTGTGAATCACTTAAATTTTATTTTGGACAACGTGCTTAGATGGCAACCAATATTTAGTACTCTGTTTTTGTCTCAATTACCCTTCTTTTCTGCCAGGTCTAGGATACTTATATCAGTAAAACTTGTTTTCCGATTGTTCTGTCGGTAGGTTCAAATTCCTCCTGCGAACATTCATCCCATTGATGATGCGCTCCAAGCTGAAGGAGCAGCTGAAAATTATGGCTCAACTGTGAGGCAGTTGGTTCAGAGCAATGTGATAGCTTCATCAGACAGAGGATTGCCAAAGTTTGATCTCATGCTGCTTGGTATGGGCCCAGATGGGGAAGTAGCTTCTCTGTTCCCAAAGCATCCTGTTCTGGAAGAGAAAGAAAAATGGGTCACCGTCATCAAGGACTCACCAAAACCACCCACAGAGAGAATCACTTTTACCTTGCCAGTGATTAATTCTTCTTCAAATGTAGCAGTGGTGGTGGCTGGCGCTGGTAAAGCAAGTGCCGTTTACTCTGCACTGGAAGATGATCAGAAAACCGATGTGCTCCCCGTTGAATTGGTTTCGCCTGAAGGGGAGTTGACATGGTACTTGGAGAAAGGCGCAGCTTCAAAGCTGTTCAAGGAGCAGATCCATGTGTTCTGCTGATAATGTCTGCCATTAATGGAGTTTTATATCAACCAAGTGGCTGCACTTTCACATCTAAATAAGCAGCTTTCTTTCGGGGGCTTTTACGGTACCCTTCCCCATATCTGGTATTCTGTATCTTGAAAACATGGTTCATTCATGAACCCTGATTTTGTGCAGGGCAATTACAACCTATAATCTTTCTCAATGCTAATGAGGCTTTGATGGAAATATTATTTCAACCCAAAATCTAGCCATTAACATCATGGCATTGTGCAATATGCAGGTCCGCTCAACACAATCTTAGAGTAATATTGATTTAGATAGACGCGTCGCAGAGAATAGAATTTAATTAATTATAAAATAATATAACTATTTAAGTAATAAAATATAAAAAATTGATTTTTTTAAATTATTATTTAATAATTATTAAATTAAGTTTAACTATTAATCAAAAAATTATTTGACCAGTAAATTAAGAAATGAAAAAACAGAATGTAGAAAATAAAATATTAAATTCTAATTAGAAGAGATTTAATACAATTTTAAAAATTTGAAATTTATAACTAAAAAATATTTCAATGAATAAAACCATTAAAAAAGATATTATAATCAAAATTAATATTTGTACCTTCCATGTGAATAGATAAAAAGGATTTTCATGCGAGAAAAACTATTTTCAATAAACAAATTAAAATTGCATACAATGGAATAATTTAAAAAAAGTGAAATCAAAATATATTTTCATAAAAAACCAGCTTTATTATCTTAAATAAATACAAATGATATTTCATTAACTAATTATATATTAAGAAAGAAAAACAATACGCACATAATTTTTTTCACAATTTGCTTTGTACATTATTAAATTTCATATTAGGTCTCATTTATTTCTTTAAATACATCATGTTGTACAAGTCTTATAAAATGATTATATACATATCATTTTCTTAAAAAAGAAATAGCTTAAACACAAATGGAATTTTTGGCTATTCTCGTACAAAAAGTGGGTTTACATAATTATCACAACAATGATATTTATGTGCTTGTACATGAAAGAAAACAAAGTTTAAAAAATTAAGAAATTAGTTCATCTACTTAAGTTCTAAGGAGTATTTTTTCCATAAAAAATAGAAATACTACTCTTTACATAAATTTAGGGGATTTAAAAATTTATTTTGCCACGATTAGATGGAATGGAAGGGAGGGTCAAAAAATAAGGGATTTAAAATTTTATTTATCCTTATTTTTTCTCTTTAAAAATAAAAAATTTGAAAAAAAAATTTATTCAAAATTTTAAATTATGATAATTAAATCAATTTAAATTATTTTTTAATTTTAAATTTATTTTTATTATTAAACTTATCAGTTATTTTTTAAAAAAATATAATAATACATTATCTTTTAATTAAAAACTCTACCTTCCTAATCTTTATTTTTCTTTTTCTTATACTAAAATTTTCTTTTTCTCATACTAAACCAAGTATATAAAAAAAAAATTTCTTTCCCTGGATTTTTATCTCCTCTTTTATGATCTCTCGCCTGGTCCGATTTTGTTTCGCAGGCTGGCGGCTAGCCAAGTATTACAATTGGCAGCTAAGACAGACAAGGAAAATGTTTCTCGCTTTACATTTTACCTTTTTTTTTACATAATTTTATATTTACATTTCATCCATAACATGAATGCATTAAAAATAAAAATATAAAAAAAAATAAATTAGAAGAAAATAAAAAAAGGAGGAGATAACACGTGAATACAAGAAGTGAGAATAATATTGCTGAACAGTCTACGTGGTTTATGATATCAGGATCCTCGTACCCTTCGGTCGGCAACACGCGCCGATCCCGGAGTCATTGCCAGAGGCAAGTCAAATGAAATCCCAATATCCCAAACGCGGACAGTGTCCGAAATGGGAGGTTCACTCTGCTCGCTCGGACTACCCACCCGCTAGTGATTTCGGACCCCTCCTCTATCAAATGCCCTGGGCCCACCCCGCATGGCCTCTGTTTCGCACCCACCCAGAGCCACATTCTTGTTGTGCGCACCAAAGGTACATCCACCATCCCATGATACGTCTTTTCTGGTCTCGCACCAATTTGCAACGAAATTCCTCTGCCACCCTCTTAAATACAAAGGGTTTTCTCTGATTGGCATCAATCCCAGTAGATTTGTTGGTCCAGTGAAATCATCGATGGCAGAGACAGCGAAGTCGGAGAAGAAGTATGTGGGGGTGTTTGAAAAGGAGGACCTGGCGGTGGCTTTGGCCAAATACGTCGCCGATCTGTCTAACAAGATCACTAAAGAGAGAGTGGCTTTCACTGTCGTTCTCTCTGGTGGGTCTTTGATCAAATATATGAGGTGAACCTCTTTTATTGAATAGTTTATTATTATTTCAATTAAAAGCCCAAAATTCTTCAATATATAAATGTGAAAGGTATTTAGCACCAATGGAAGGAGAGGCGAAATTTTACTTCAATTATACTGACGAGTTATTTTTTGGGGTTAGTTGATCTAAAGAGTAGGAACTACAATTGCTATTGGTATGTAAAGCTTGTTTTTCTAGGTTTGTCATATGGGGGAATCTTGTTTATATTTGAGGTTGGAATTTCAGGAAACTTTTGGAACCTCCCTATGCTGATTCTATTGAATGGTCTAAATGGCATATCTTTTGGGTGGATGAGAGAGTCGTGCCAAAGACTCATCAAGATAGTAACTACAAGCTTGCTTATGATGGATTTATCTGCAAGGTATATCGTTGACAAATTGTCAGGTGTCAAAAATTATAACTTGAACATGTTTTGCGATTATTTAAATATTCTGTAATTTTTTAAATGTTTTGTGGGATCAAAAACGGGTAAAGAGTTCTACAATATAGCAATTGAAATAATAAGTAGTCCATTGAATATGTATAATGTTCAAGTTGACAGCTTTGTAGAAACAGGGAAGATTGAGATACACCGTATTGTAATTGGATATATTATATATAGGGATGCTTAAGTTTTGAAAGATTACCTGAAAATATTTACATGGCTAGGAAGTGAACTGACAAACATTTCTTGGAGAGACTACTTTATTATGAAAGTTCCCCTTTGTTGGATTGGATGATGCGTTGATAAAGTTTGTTGAGTAGATTCTTATTCCGCTAGAATGATGTGAGAGGGAAAAGAAAGGTCTGTCAATTTCAAGGTGGCTTCAAGTTCTTCAATTCATTTGTTTGTTGCATCTTTTACTATGAGTACAATGTGACTAAAATATACTAAATCCTTACTGTTCGACTTGGATACTTGTTGATCAACCTAAGATGTTGATTTCTGCACGGTTATCTGGGTAGGTGCCAATTGTTCCCGACCATGTTTATGCTATCAATGATACGCTGTCAGCTGAGGGAGCAGCTGATGATTATGAGACATGTCTCAGAAACTTGGTCAAGAGCAATGTGATTGCTACATCATCAGTCAGCGGATTTCCAAAATTTGATCTCATGCTGCTGGGTATGGGCCCCGATGGGCATGTAGCTTCTCTCTTCCCAGGGCATCCTCTCGTGAATGAGAATAAGAAATGGGTTACCTTCATTAAGGACTCACCAAAGCCACCCCCAGAGAGAATAACTTTTACCTTTCCGGTGATTAATTCTTCAGCTTACATAGCAAATGTCATAACTGGTGGCGGTAAAGCAGGTGCAATTCACGCTGCGCTGGGTGGGGCTCAGAATTCTAGCAAGCTGCCTATTGAATTGGTTTCACCTGAAGGGGAGTTGAAATGGTTCTTAGACAAAGGTGCTGCTTCTAAGCTGTAGACACTGCATCTAAGCTTTAGATCTGTGTGTTATGCTAGTGTAGTTATCTTTGTAATGTTGAACTCAGTTTGAAAACGCATGGATTTAGCGCCGAAACTCCTTATCTCAGTGGTAGATAAGCACTAGAAAGGATGTTTCATTTTCTGTTATGGAAATAAAAGAACTAAAGAACAGAATGCAATGTGTGGTTGTTCAGATGGAGAAACACAAACCATATGAAATTACTATGACGCAACTACACTATTTCTTGTTAATCTAATGGAGATGCTTTTGGCGGATGCATGCCGTTTGTTTCAGCAGAATGATTTTCAACGTGGTTACCGTGATTGTTTCCAAGGGCTGTAAATCTTGTCTTTTGCTTAAATGTATGCAACGTTTCTTTCAATTCACCCTTTAAGTTGTCTTGATCCCTTAGAGGGTGGGATTCCTCTGATACTCTGACAGAGACTAGACCAACTGGGTTAATTTAATGTGAATGGTATGTGATCTTTTTTCATTCTTAAAATTTCATTTGGATTGTGATTGTTCCATCTTGTATATGAAAAATAAACAGTCCATGTTAAATTCTATTTTCCGTAATTGCAATCAGGGCCTCGTGTATTAGTGAGACTGATGCGCATAGTCATGTTCGTTGGTCATTTGCCCTGGAGACATTATCATTTGTTTTTGTCAACTTGTAGCAAGGTCTGAGCAAGGCTACTGACACAACTCTGAATCACAGAAACTTACAACTCTGTTTCTGTACTCTTGTTACAGTGGTGTTATAGCCATATTAATAGATATACGCTTGACTTACATTTGTTAACAAAATGATAAAACGTTTCGTTTTAACTTATATTTTAAACGAGTGTAGCTCGTACTGTGGAAATAAGGGCGGATGCCCATCAATTCTGCTCTTATTATATGGAACAGCTTTTTAATTCAATGGCAAAGCTGGAAAAATGTGATATTTTGGGGCTTTAAAGTGGTATAGCTTTTCTCTTTCTGTGACTAGCACAGGGATTCCAAGGTCCAGTTTTAAGTTAAATGTGCTGGTCACATAGTTCGTGGGAAAAAGTTATGGCTTGAAAGTTGCAATTTTGAGATGAGGTGAAATATAGTTCTCATATGCCAGTCAGATTGGAGCCCTAGGAAGTGAAGTAACTGTCTCATGGTGGAATTCTAATAATTATAATTTATCAAAAACTTTCTGTTTACTAATTTCATCTGTAAAACTGGAAATGCAGAATGGCGTTCCGTCTGCTTTTTTGTCTTCCGAGTATATGGCAGAACAATGATCGCAACTTTATTTTGAACAATAAACTCGTATTTGTTTGAGATATAATAACTTGTATAAGAATTAAAAGAAAGTTTCATTACAAAAGTAACGGATTGACATTTCTATTCTAGTATTAAATTTATACTCGTATCTATATCCGTGCAGAATACAACCTTGTGGCAGAATACAATACATCTATGTCCCTACCTCCCCCCTCCCCTCTTTTGCAAACTAAATATTACCTAATTTTTAGACGAGTCATCAACGATTTTGCATTTTCTTCTTGTGCACACTTCTAAATTTGGACAAAGCCTATTTATTATGACATAGATCGCTCATGCAGGATGCATGTGAGGCAGGACACGGGAAAACTCCAGGATGGTTCTCATCCTGATGATGGAATTTGCCAGCTCCTCTCCTTTTCACTGAAATAATATTTGATATATAGTTATCACAATAGGTCGCTATTTATACTGGATTTAATATATATTTCTTTCTCTAAACTAGGGGATTGGTTATTCTTATTACTGTTCTTCAAAGGGTCACCTTGTTTTGACTGGAGTCAGATTCAATGTGTCTTGCTATCTGATCCATGACCAAGTTCTTTGCTCCTTCAGATTCACAATCACTGCCTCAATGGCTTATGGGCGAGGGAGTGTACTTGGCCCTATACAAATCCCTTCAGCAACTCTTTTGTTTGTATGCTTGATTATTGCTTACTCTGAGAAGCTTCCCAGGAGGTAGATCATGGATAATGCTTTCATGATTAAGTCTACTCTTACACTCACATCATGATAAGCTTGAGTTTTTGTGATTTGTTCAAATGGATTACTGTAGTAGTGGGGGCTTGCCACTTTTATTCAAGCTTTTCGATTATATTTTTCTTTTTTTTAATTTTTAAATATACTAGTGCCAAAAAATTAGTTATTCAAAAATTTAAGCTAATAAATATAGGTTTACAAATTATTTTAATTTTTATATTTCTAATATACCTCATATAAAAATCTCTTTTAATTTTAAGTTATATAAGCATTAAATTCTTAACAATTTGATCATAAAAATTTTGATATTATATCAAAAAATAATTCATTTAGAAAATTTAAATCTATTCAGTATAGGTTCAAAAATTATTTTAATTTTTATATCTATAATAAGTAGGACTAGAATACTCTCATCACATAGGTTTACACTTTTCACAAATAAAATTTTAAAAAACTCTTAGTTAAAACAATATAAGCTATTGAATTTAATGGATGTTATAAATTAAATTAAATTGTGAATTTAATAAATTCAATAAATCTGTTTTGAGTTTATAACACTTTAATCCCTATCCCTTTGTGGGAGCAAACTATTTTTTTTTTAATAAACCAGATAGCAGTCAACACAAGCAGGCCTTTATGCTCAAATATTCAGTTGGCTGAAAGTGCTTCATTCGGGTTTACATATATACAGTGTATGGGATCCTTCAATTAACAGTACAAGTTAGAACTGATTCATTCGGACATAATATGATTGGTGGAATCCCCAGGCAAAACTCAGCTGTCCTGTGAAATGATTTAACCATGGACCCGATCGTGAAGACTCGAGGTTCTGGTTTTGCCACGGTGAATATTTCTTCATTGGAATCCCTTGGATGTTAGGCATGAATTGTTCCAAAGCTTGATCTTATTTTCTTAACTAGCACTCCAGGAATATACACATCCAATTTTTTGAGTTTTTAATTGCATTATTGTAACCAAGAAAAACTTGTCCTTGGCACATGGGTTGTTCAAGTCCGGCAAGTTCACTGCACTCCTTACCTCGCATTTGATATCTTCTACTTTGCACCGCACGTTTTGTGCCTTTCGTGGTTTTGTCTGGCATTGGTTTTTGTATCATCTACTTTTCCAATGTGGAGTATGCTTTGGCTTCTAAACCTGCATTCATTTCCTCAAAGATGTGTCTTATCTGTGGCAAGATGCTTGGCCCAAGAAGATAACGTTTTTTATTTACCATCTATTATATATATATATATATATATATATATATATATATATATTAAGTGACTTATCACTTTTTTAATTAAAAAAATCCAAATGACATTAACAATTTACATATGTTTCAGAGGATTTCAATGATTAGGCTTCGGTGACAAGTATATGTGCTCTTATTTCTATTTTAAAAGTGTATTTTAAGAATGTCGGTGAGTCTTTAATTCATATGACATCAATATTCTTTTTTCTTAAACCAAGTCATTAATTTGATTTTTCTCTGATCTCTTTTTTCTTAAAATTTTAAGTCTGACTCTTTATGAAAAAAAAAAAAACGATAAAAGTGCCTCTTACCTTAAACCCGGGGCAAAAGTTGTAATCAACACCCAGTTGCTTAAAAACCAAAACAGACCCTTCATCATAGGCAGATTTGACTGCAATTAGTGAACATAATTAGAGGCCATCCTTTAGAATAACAGTGAGTGCAATGTTGTTAGGGGGCAATACTTCCAACACGCCCTTGATTGGCATGGTGGCGTTGTCACCGTCCCATAAAAGACACAGCTCACTTTGGACTCGCTGTTAATTTATTCGCTGTGATCTCTTTCATCATTGTGGTGGATAACGAAAAGGACCTATAAAACATGAAATATTAAAAAGGTACAGCATATGGCCACAAAAGATTATCTCTTTGCAATTTTTTCTTTTTATAATTCATGTTTTCATGGAAGTGGGTCTGCCCTACATGCCAAATTGCCAATGATGCTTTTCTGGTTGTTCTTGTTGATATCGCCATGACCACTATTGATGCTAGAAGAGAACACGGGATTATCACCCTAAAGATTTGTGCTTAGAAAGGTATCACGCTGGATATTTAAAGCTGCCTTCATCATGACGATATTGGAAGGGTTCAGGCCAACAAAATGAAATCAACGCCTTTATTTTCACATTTATTTTTATATAATTTTTATTTTATAATATTTATATTATTAAATTTTATAAAAATTATAAATTTTATTGATTCAAAAATTCATGTTGTTAGGTGTGAAGATTGTGTGAATTTAGGATTGTGGAATTTTTTTTTTAAAAAAGCAAGGCCTGAATTGTTGCATTTTAAGAAGAATTTTATTATTTTTACAATTTTAATTTAATTTAATTTTTGTAACACATAATCTAAGTACTTGATTTATAAAATTTTATATATTAAATTATAAAACTCAAAAAATAATAATATACATAAAAAAGGTATAAACAGGTGAAAGCAGTAGAAATATAATTTCTAACTTTAGAAAACTGTACACAATCTTTAAACAAATAATTTTTAAACACTCACATAGTAGTTCTCAAGGTGTCTTATATTGATTTTAAAAAAATTTATTTTCATTAATTGGGATTAACTAAATTTTTATAAATAATTTTATAAGATATTAAATAATTTAATTTATAAAATTTAATAAATTTAATAATTTAAATTTTTAAATAAATATTTAATAAAATTTAGTCTAAAAATGATTGATCTATATTCAAAGTGTAAATAATATTAATTACATGCCGTATTTATAGAAGGAAACATATTGTCAGAAGGCTGTCTAAATGTAGTATGTCAATTGCATTACTTAATTATCGGATGTCCCCGAAGGGATTGCGTTACTTAATTATCAATTTGATGATTTCTCCTCAATTTAGAGGGCAACTGAAGAGTATTTTAATAAACCGTGGAACCCAAAAGACTGGCAAAATATCACATCCTCTCAAGTAACTGGCATTCTTGGGGGAACAAAAGCAACCCAAGTTGCAGCCTTTTGTACTGCAAAGATAAATTCATTCACCATCCTTTGCTTTCCCTACTTTCGCTCCCATTCATCTTTTGATTTCCCTCTTTTTTTCAAATGTCTAAATGCACTGTGCCTGTCTTTGTTGACTGATATGTTTTTGGATTTTATGTTCTTTTGGACACACACAGGCCGAGGTTAGTTGCTGGTTAACAGTTGCCAACAGTGCAAAGTTATCTTCTTTCTTGCGCTAATCAACAATGCAAAAGTGGACACTTGGTGGTCCAAAGAACCCCACCTAAATAAGTTATGGCCAAACATGGCATATCCCCACACATCACTTAGCCTGGCTAATTGCGCAACTGATACCGCCATGCTGCTCTTAGAATCTTGAATTAATGCCTAACCTTTTCTGTAATTCAACTACCATGTGTTATGTCTTTTTAAAAAGTGGCCATGAATCCCAGGAAGACAGGTTGGTGCTTAGTAGTTTTCACTATACAAATTCAATACCCTTTTGACTGAAGATGCAATGTCAGGCTAGGTTTACTATTATTCACTTTTCCTGATCATTCCATTTTTTCACTGTAATTTCTCCTTTCTTGATAAATGGGGTTGCTCTTAAAATTTTTACAAAATTTACACATTGAACGCTGATAATCTTTAACTTGCAATGTGAGTTAAGGGGTGTGGGTGTTCGGTGTGCGAATTCTATAGAGACCCACATTGCCAATGCAGGGTATAGGTGTTCGGTTTATGGATTCTGTAAAAATTTTAGATGTGGAAGTAAAATTACTGTTTTTTGATCAAGGATGATGAATAATTGCACAATTTATAGAAGAGTTTTGTTATGTATACAATTTTAAAGGTACAAATTTTATATATTTTTTTATATTTTTATCTTTTTTTTTTAAATTTACTTGTGACTATACATATATGAAATATAAAATGATAGAATGAGAAAAAATTTTGTTCAAATTAAACGGCCAATTTAATAAAAATTAAATTATAATTATGTAAAAATATGGATAAAAGTTAAAAAAAATTGAGGCCAATAACCATTCAAAGAATAAGTCTGCCACTAAATTTAACTATAATTAGCCAACAAGTTTTATTGGAAGAAGATGCTGCAAACGTGTAGCTACTATTTCAGATTTCATATTTTTCAAGATCACACTGACTTATCACACACCCAGGCAAATAATAATGAAGAATAACTTCAAAATGGTAATGATACCGGTGAGTTTGATTTTTGTTCATTTTCTTTTGCACAATCTACAATTCGAGAAATTGGGGAAGGGATTAAGACGGGTAGATTTGACTTCACCCATTTGTGGACCTAAATTAAGTCAGTAAAGAGCAAGTCTACCCAATCATTTAAACCAAAACTTAAAAGTAAGGCTAGTTTTTTTTTTTTTTTTAATTTAGGATTTTCTTGGAGACTAATCATTTAAAAAATTTGTGTTTTTTAAGCAAAACATACTATAAATAAAATGAATGCTTAAGTAAATGTTGCAACTTTTTTTTATTTTATCAGGAGCTACTTGACAATTGACATTTGGTGCAAAAGTTTGCCTGAAAACAAAAGGACTAGACTGCTAGATATTCTTTTAATAGATATTGGAAAACTACCAAATTGTGCTTACACTTCAGACATAGCATATTTTTTTGGTATTATTTGTGAGAGGTAGTGATATTGTGAAATTATGATACAATGTCAATATACTTTAGAATTAAAGTTAACATATATAGAGAATTAATAAGGTATTGATATAATGGTAAGTTGGTTTCACTTTAGTCTTAAGTTAAAAGTTTGAGTTTAGTATTAAAAAAAGTTTAATCTAAATAAAGATTAATCTCACACCCACTAATAATAAAAAAATCTGAAAAAAATATTAATATATATTAAAAAATTAGTCTTTGATATATCAACAAACATTAAAATTGAACAAAAAAGAAACTAAAAGTAATACATTTGATCAAAATCAACACAAAAAATTGTTTAATAAAAAGTGAATTGACAAACTAAGTTTTAGAGACAAAATCAATTTTTAGTATAAACTTAACAACTTAAATTTTTATTGGAGTTAGTTCTTTTAGTGTTTAATATAAAATTAAAATTTTTATGATCAAATAATTAGAAACAATCCAAAATTTTCTTCAGAAGCTATTGTATCCTATGCTTTTCTTTTTCAATTTAACGTTTGGTAGAATTGAGTTTCTTTGACTTAAAGTTAAGAGAACTTTGGAGATAGATAAGTATAGAATTAAGAAAAAAAATAATAACATAAAAAAATTAATTTTACTTATTAAATTTTAAAGAAAAATAAAAAAGAAATCATCAAAATAAAAAAAAGAAAATAAAATTATCCAAATCTCGTTTTAGTAGGATTCAATAAAATTTAGTTTGTCATTTCTGAGTACCTGCCCTGCAAGCCAACTTGTTATGGTAATACTTTAAACATAGTTGTTGAAGTTGCTGTAATGTAAAATCCAAACAACATGTGACTTCAGATGAAAACCTGGATTTTCCATCACTAATCTTTTTTTTTTTTTTTGGTTAGATCCATTACTAATCTTTGATTCAACTAGTTATGAGATTATGTTTGCTGCATAAAGGATTAATTGAAATATATTATTGGAATGTAAAATTTTATATTGTAACAAATACGTACTAATGTAAATATAAAACTCATTTAATTAGAAGGTATAAATAAATTAATGGTACCTAAATATAAAGTCTCACATTATAAAGATACATACTAATTAAGTGTAAAACTCACTTAATTAGAAGGCACATGTAAATTAATTTTACTAAAGTCTCACATTATAAAAGATACACTGATTTAAGTGTAAAACTTACTTAATTAAAAGATACACATTAATTTACATATTTTCATGTGAGACTTTTTATTTAAATAATTTTCTGTTTAGAAGTAAAAGAAATATCTAACATATACAAAATTTTCTAAAATCAAATACATTTGTTCAGGGTAGGATGGCATAAACATTAACCACTAAATCATCATCAACCATAAAGGAATTGACAACTGACATTGACCATCAGAGGCTTTTATATGTTGTAATGACCAGCATTAGTGAAATGCTATTGTTATATTTTCTTTTTCAAAATGAATGAATAATATATAATTGTTACTATACTATAACTTGACACTTCTCCATTTCTCTATGAAAAAGTTGTATAATCAATATTCATATAATTTTTTTTCTAACCACCGCTATAAATGTGAACACCAACTTATGTTGGACACCATTTTTAAAGGGAGAGAGTGAGTATTCTAAATATGGGCCATTTTTACAATATCCTTCATTTAACTTATAGTTACCTTATATAAGTTTTGGGAACGCAAATTTTCACTAACCATTTTTTATTATTGGGGTTTTATAATTTAATATATAAGATATATTAAATTTAATAATATAAATTTTATAAATACAATTTTTTTAAATTTAATTTATGAAAATAAAGAAATCCAAGAAGTTTTAACCCAAGATTCATCTACCTGCTAAGATTGAATTACAAGGCAATCATATAATGAAAGACAATTTAGTGACGGAGATAAGGTTATTAATCCCACTCTCTATTAGGTTTAAAAAAGTTAGTTACATGGTGTTTCTAGGCAAAACGACGACGTTACTGTTTCGTGCTTGATAGTTTCCCTACACCTAGCATAGTGAAAGGCCAAAGCTACGCATATGCTTGGATTCTTCACTAGTCTTCCATCTCAGTCCTTTCTCTTTCTCTCTCCGCAGAGAGAGACAAAGATAAAGACTCGTCGCGGTTCTCTCGCAAAACAAAATCAAAGTGGAAAAGCAAAAAAAGCCAAAGTAGTTGGGTCTGGGTTTGGGGTTAGGTTATCAGGAAGTACCAGTGGCTGAAGACGAAGGGGGAGGAGGAGGAGAAGAGGGAAGAAGAAGAGACGAAGGATAGATAAGAAGAGCATTCCAGTGATACCAGCTTCCTTCCGCCCTTTTCTTCCTCCTCCATGTTCACATCCAGTCACCTGAACACCAACACCAACACCAACACCAACGGCGACAGTCCCATCCTCTCCGTGGGCGGCGGTGGCAGGTTCTGGTTGATGGCCGCGCTGAAGACGCTGTCGAATTCGGCGGTGCTGTTCACGGCATTGGCTGGGGTGGCTCTGGTGGCTGTGATTTTCTACGGTGCCCGTAGGTAAAATCCCAGAACGATGAAATGAAAATTCTCAAGAGGAGAGATTTAGAGCTTTGAAAAACCCTAGACACACTCAGGCAGGCATAGATGATAATATTTTCGATTCCCATTTTGTTCCACTAAAAAAAGTGTATAGATAAGGAAATTATAGATGAATCCTCTTAGACGAAGTCACAATTCATCTTCGTCGTCTTCGAATTCCTCTCCTTCTTCATCGTCGTCGTCGTCGTCATCATCTTCGTCGTGGATCCATTTGCGTTCGGTTCTATTCGTTGTTACTTCTTCCTCACCAGCTTCTTCTTGTTCTCTCCCTGATCGGTGAGTTCTTCTCTCCTTTGGCTTTCACTTTTTTCCTGTTTTCAACACTGAGATTTGTTTAAACTCAGATTTCTATTACTTTCTGTTTATTTCGTGTCAGATCTCCGTTTCTGAGCGTCCCAAATCATACCATCAGTGAGCTTTAGCTTGATCAGCTTGTGTTTTTATCTATTTTGTGCGTTAGACATCCATATTTCTTTTGTGGAGCTCTTTAACTCTTGTTCAGCAGTACATCGATCTTACTCTTACTTTCTGTTCTGCTACTTGATTATGTGTTCCCTGGTCTAATTCTGGTAGAATGGATGATTTGTTGGATGTGTAATGCCTGGATTTTACATGATCTAAGAAGAAGAAGAGAAAGAGACAGGGAGAGGGAGATGGATCTTTCTTTTTAGTGGTGACATATCCTCGTTTTTGGTTAATTTTTTTTTTATTTTGTCTTCATATTTTATTATTATTATTTTTTCTTTTTGGGAACTTGGAGGTCCTTTCCTCTTTCTTTCAACTTGGTCGCTTACCTCCATTTCCTTTTTTCAAATCAATTGATTCTGTACAACCCATCTGGTGGGATTGTATTGGTGAATGACCTGAACAGATTGTCAGATTGTAATTTAATGATGTTCTTGATTTTATGCTATTAAACCCTGGTCTTGCAGTATATTTTTCTGCATCATTCAAAGCTGTGCTAGAATATATTCGGTCAACATATTACTTGTCCATTTGGAGACTGGGGCATGATAGTTTTGGGACCTACTTAACTATTAGTCATGTAAGAAATTATAGTCGCAACCTGCTCCATCATGAAATCTAGTTTGTGGGCTTTGATGTTCTGGAGTTCTTCTGGATAAATATATAAGGGGTGTTGATATGTATTTCAGGACGGTATTTTTTTTTAGTTATGGCCTCTTCCTTTTTTATATCTCTTTCTTTACGTGGAATTAGAAGCGGTTCTCCCTTCTCTCAAAATTATTTAATTAGTTACTAAAGACAGAAAAAATAAACGAACGATGGTTATTGTACTATAATAATGGCTTGGAACTTACTGTCTTCATTCTCTGAGGCTTTGTTGAGTGACTAAGAATTTAAAATATTTGCAGAGCCAAAAGATATTGTATAATAAAGTTAATTCTGATGAGCTATTAGATACCTGTGCTTCTCAATTTAGGGGGTTTTATATGTGAATGACTTAACAGTGGGTGGCAATATTTTAGAATTAATTTTGTAAGTTGAGTGCTTCTGGCACTAACTGTAATAAGTGTTCTAGCTGTAAGGAAAGGCATTCCTCGGTAAAATATTTCACTTAGAAAGTAATGAACACATAATTTAATGAAAATGGATAGAAATTTGTGAAAACTGTCGTTGATAGAGAATTTTAATTTTAAAATCTGGAGATGTTGGTTCAAAATAAGTCACAATTGGCTTTGGAAAGTCCCTCCGTTATGCTGGAGCTCTGCAAATTTAACATGCAAAAAATAGCTTCTTGTGTGTGCTGTTTCACTTCTTCTATGCATGATTGTTGGCTTTTGGCTGATATTATTTATTCTGCTCATGCATTGGCAGTTATGAGTAATTCTTTTTTGGCTACTTTTCAGGGGTCGGCTTAAATCACCTTGGTCACGCAGGAGAAGAAAACATGTTCTTTCACCTCAGCAGTGGAAACACTTGTTTACACAAGATGGGAGACTTCGTGATGGTGGAATTAAGTTCTTGAAAAGAGTTCGCAGTGGAGTGAGTTTACCATTTTGTTTATCTAGATTTAAATTTGTGTTTCTGATTTTCTTATTAATGATTTGGAGCTAACTACTTTATAAATATTTCATGCAGGGTGTTGATCCTAATATTAGGGCTGAGGTTTGGCCATTCCTGCTTGGAGTGTAAGACTTCTGTCTTTCTAGTTTTGTTTCTAAATGATATAACAATATATTTAGTTATACACTTGACATGATACTCAATTATTTTTGTTATGTAATAGATTGAATTTGGTGCTTTGCTCCATATTATGCATCTGGGAGGATATGAATTACCTGCTTCCTTTAGTTTGCATTTTTAGATTTGATTGGTTCTTTATAATTAAATACTTTCTTCTTGTATGCATTTGTTCAGATAAACATCTATGGTTACTGATTACTTATTCATTTAAACAGCTATGACTTGGACAGCACCAAAGAAGAAAGAGATGTTATAAGAACTCAAAATAGGTAGTTATACTGGTTTTGATTATGTTTGCCTAACCTTTACAGTTTTTGCTTTGTTTGTTCTTTACCTTTTTGTCTTTTGGTTTAACATTGTGGTACTTCTATGTAAATCTTTCAACACAGAAAGCAATATGAGAAACTCCGCAGACAATGCCAGCAACTCCTAAAGCAATTCAATGGGAGCTTCAAGTTAAATGATAATATTGAAATCAGCTATGAAGGAGATAGTGGGAATCTCATTCAAGACTCTGGTTCTCCCAGTTCTGTAGATGTGACCAGTGCCAGGGAATCCCTTTCTGGTGAGGATCGAAGCCCAGATGTTGAATACTCAGATGATCCATCCAGTGCATTGTTGGAAGGAGATTATGTTTCTAATGTCGACATTGCTGATGCATCTGCACTGGATACTGATTTGTCTGATTCAGACTCCTCAGAAGGCCCTGAGGTAATTCAAACCTTCCCCTCTGTGGATGGTCAGGAAGGGAATGATCCCAAGTCAACTTTAAAGGAAGATTCTTCTCCTTCCCAAACGAAACCTTCATCAAAACTAAGGACTGATGAAGATTTTGCCACTTGGCAACGGATAATCCGACTTGATGCAGTACGCACCAATGCAGATTGGATACCATACTCCCTCTCTCAAGCGTCAGTATCAGAAAGTAGGGCACATCGTTCTGCTGAGGCTGTTGGCCTGAAGGATTATGGTCACTTAGAGCCAAGCAGAATCTTCCATGCTGCCCGACTAGTTGCTATTCTTGAAGCATATGCTATACATGATCCTGAAATTGGCTACTGTCAGGGTATGAGTGATCTGCTATCTCCTATAGTTACTGTTATACCAGAAGATCATGAGGCTTTCTGGTGTTTTGTTGGATTCATGAAGAAGGCACGGCAGAATTTTAGGCTTGATGAGGTTGGCATTAGGAGGCAACTGAATATTGTTGCAAAAATTATCAGATTCAAGGACACTCACCTATATCGGCACTTGGAGAAGCTCCAGGCTGAAGATTGCTTCTTTGTTTATAGGATGGTGGTGGTTTTGTTTAGAAGGGAATTGACATTTGAACAGACTCTTTGCCTCTGGGAAGTAATATGGGCAGATCAAGCAGCAATCAGGGCAGGTATTGGAAAATCAGCCTGGAGTAGAATAAGGCAGCGTGCTCCACCAACAGATGATTTATTGCTTTATGCAATCGCAGCTTCGGTATTGCAGAGGAGGAAACTGATTATTGAGAAGTATAGCAGCATGGATGAGATCATTAGGGAATGCAATAGCATGACCGGACACCTAGATGTTTGGAAACTGCTCGATGATGCACATAACTTGGTAGTCAACCTTCATGACAAAATAGAGACATCATTCCAATGATTGCACTGGATACTTTGAACTAGTTTATGATGTCGCCGAAAGATCGCATTCCTCTCAGGCTGCCAGATGCCTCTGCACGATAAAATAAGCACTGCGGATGTTGTCAAATTATACTCTGCTCCTTGACTTTGCCACTGATTATTTTCGAGGCATCCGTGATGGTGGCTATTGTGCTGATGGAAGTTAGATAAATTAATAGGGTGCCTTACATTTAAAAATTTTACGTTAATTTTGGCTTTCATCTCCTACTTGTGCCTCCTTCTCCCTCCTTTTTTTCACATGGATTCAATCCTGATTTCAGACACAAATCTCGGTATTCTCTGGAACGACATTGCGAAAAGCAGGTGAGTAGGGGTATGCGACCATTCCGAGAGGTTGGGATATTAATCTGCAACATGTTGTTGTCGCATTTGACTGGACTCATTAGTTTTTTAAACTATTGAGTTGTTGAGTAGATTGCAGATCATTTAGATCTTTCGCAACGCGAGATTAGAACGGATTCACATCATGTAATGCGTGGAAAATGCCTGCACTTAAAAAAAATTTCAATGAGATGTTATTTTCATTGTCCTTCATGATGTAAACATATTTTCTTACACGAAAGTGGTTGATTAGTTGAATTTTTAACTTATACGTTTGATCAATAATGCCAAGTGAGAAAATATATCTGTAGTGTAAAATATAGAAGGAAGTGAAAGTTTATTCTTAGCATTATTGTGTTTTTTGATTTGAAATATCTCTTAAATGGACATAATTTATTAATACTAAAGCTACTTCTTGCCCCTTTATTTGTTTAAAGGAACAATTTAGTTCAACTTCAAAATAGGTGATTTTGCCCCTTTGTGTGAATGACAGAAAATTATCAATTCTTATTTTCTGGTTTGAAGTGGCTCATTAATAGTTATATTATGTGATGCAATATCTTTACAGGAATTTTGAATTTTATTTTTTCATATTTTCAGTATAACCCCTGATTAATGAATTATGAATTATACATAATTACTGAATTTTTTTTTTCTTGATGAGCCACGTCAAATTAAAAAGTAAGAATTTAATAATTTAAAATAATTATGTATCAATTGTATAAATAAAAAAACAATTATTTAACTTAAATATTAAAATTAAACTATTCTTTAAAAAAAGAATAAAATTACAATTATTCCTAATCTATAATTCAATCCATGCGCAGGATTGATTAGAATTAATGACTCGTGTGCCAATGTGCTATTCCTGTTCAACATATACGATGTGTTTTTTTTTTTTTTTTCAGAATAATCATATTAGACAAGAAAATAATCAATTTTACGATAAAACACTGATTATGTTTACTTACATGATAAAATAGTAATATAAAGAATTTTTTATTGTATCAAGATATTTAAATTTGTGATTTATTAATAAAATTACTATTTAATTATCAAAAGTTATAATAATGAAATGTTTTCATTGCAATGCGTAATCCAAATATCAACCAACAATTAAAAAATAGTGATATTAAATTAAAATAATGCTAAACTAACTAAATCAAATTTTAATAATACTCCTGTTACTAATAATATTATTGCTACTTTTTTTTAACCTTTATAATAATTTCTTTTTTAATACTTTTGGGTCATAAGAATTTATTTGACCCTGACATTGGATTTAAAACACACATGTTTTATAAATCTCACTCAAGGTCCGGGGTTTAGAAGGCCTTCCAGCTCCACGGTCGCTGGAGTCTGGCTGGGTCAAAAGTGGATCAACCTTGAAGCAAATCTTATATGTAAACAAACTGTTTGCCTAACCAGGCGACCATTCAACTGATTGAACCGCCAGGCTCTGGTCAGCTTTTTGAACGTTGCCAACAGGTAAAAATATAACCAAAATTTCCCAAAACATAAGGGGCGACAAAGAAAGGTAACATGTTCTGCCCTACCATGCAAGATAACATTTTTCAGTCACATACATCAGTACTACTGCCAAAGAAATAAGGAAAAACATAGATTAAATGAATTTATAATCCAGTTTTAACACTCAGAACACCAGAAAGAAACTAACCGTGTCCCTCAAACCGCTCTATGTGGACAGCTAACGGACCCTTCACAAGGTTCAATATAAACCACAAGGGACTATTCTTTCTTGGTGTAGTGTCGGACGGCGAAAGCTAAAGCCAATATCAAGAGAGGGACCAGAAATTGCAAAATCTTGATCACAAATTCTGGAGTCTTGTCAGGATTATAAGAAGCTTGCTGTGGTGGAACATAAGTCCGCTTTAGTGGGACGGTTGATGAATCTATTTCACCAATATAGTATTTGCCCATCATTTCTCTAGCAGAATCACTGTGTCCCACATCTTCAAAATCGTTGGTTGCATCTTTTCCTGCAATAGGTAAACAATTTCTGATAAATAAACATTTGTATATAGCGACCCTTAGTACAATTATTGATAGTTTTCAGACAATAAATACCTGTGGCAGATAACAAAACTTCATCACCTCCAGGGTGATCCTCCATAAAGGGGGTGACATCATACACCTAATACAATTGAAGCACAGAAATCAGTCATAGTAGTTATTCACATCATAACAACCATTTCACATATCAGAATCAAAAACTCAAAATTTAATAAGTATCAACTAATTTCTTTGACCATCTTCGTTCGCAAACCCCCCTTCCTCCAGGTCAAGGACCTCCTATTGTCAACAAAACTAACTTTTTCAATATGCTGTCGATAAGAGTAAAGATAAGAGCAAAGGATTCTCAATCAATCCACAATTTTAGGAGTTATATTTCAAAAAAAGATGTTTCATAGCCTATAAATGTGATTAACTGTCCACGTTAGTTTTTGTAGTTTACAAAAATTAAAATAACAGGCAATATTGAAAGGACTTTTTGCTCACGCACTCCCTTTTTACCATATTGTTACCAATACATATATGGATTGTACAAATTCTACAATCATGATTCAGGCATGTTACTGACATTGGTGCAATGAAGTTGTGTCCTAACTTCTTGGAATACATTTAATGTGGTTATTGTGATTTTAGTAGATATCATTACTTAAAAACTTAATACCATCGGAGGCAACCATGTTTGAAATAGAGCAAATGGATTCTCTTCTGGTAGGTGTCTGCACGCACAACATCTTGTAGGGCAGTATGGATTCAAAAAAAAAAAGAAAATTTGGTACAGTGGATTAAAAAATTTTCCCCATTAGAGGAATCCCTAAGTTAATTCGGACCTTTCATGCATAAATATAAAAAGATACTCAAATTTGAATTGAAATTCACAAGAGGATACATCATACAAAACCACCTGAAGGGGATCGCATTGGTATTAAATCTATTCTTGGCAACCAATTTTTGAGGCCGAGTAGTATCCCCACTATTTTCAGAACAGTTTGTTAGATATCATGGAACCAAATATGGTACCAGCTACCAAGAATTCAAAATCCCCACGTTGCATATGACAATTAAAAAACACTTAAGATATACCAGGAAAATCCTAGAATTAGAGTGTGGGGGCAGAAAATAAAATGATTTCTTTTATATTACTGTCAAATGAAAGTATACATTCATTAAAGTAGAGTTTAACTTTTATATAAATAATATGATGAACTTTCTCATTCAAAATGTTCATGAAAGTTGTCAAGTTGACAAAATATTCTCAAATCATGTTATGCAGGTGAATAACAAGGACCAACGAGTGAGGAAGTACTAAGAAAAAGGCAGAATTGCAAGTAAAATCACTGAAAACTGGACATGTCTGAGAATTGAGGTTGAGACTACATCAAGGAGAGTGCGTAACATAAAGAAAATTTGGGCACAAATTATCTGAAGATGCTATAGCAATCCGGATGTTATACAATGACAAAAATGCCAAAGGTTGGGAACAAAGAAAGATTAACTTAGTGAACCGAACATATTCTTCATATCTTCTAATAGCTACAAAACAAGGCCAAAGTTCCCAACATGAGACGGGACAAATATTACATGCATGGAATCCAAATTCCAAAAGATTACAATTCACCAATGCAAAGTGAAGCAACTGAAAAATTTACAGTTCAATTCAGAGTTTCAAGTCTACTTAAAATAACAAAGGAACTTAATTAAATCCAAAGGGTCAAATAAAAAATTTCTCAAATAGTGCCCATATAGTCAGCATACGAAA
This sequence comes from Dicorynia guianensis, assembly GCA_037013595.1. Taxonomy (NCBI): domain Eukaryota; kingdom Viridiplantae; phylum Streptophyta; class Magnoliopsida; order Fabales; family Fabaceae; genus Dicorynia; species Dicorynia guianensis. The sequence goes on along the minus strand of JASUAB010000002.1, from coordinate 10,898,691 downwards.
CTGGAAATCAGACACATGCATATCTTATGCTCTTAAATATGTTGATTAAACTTTCAACAAAACCAGTATACAACCTAACCCTTACATGTACAGTTCTTAAATATGCAAACAATAAGAAGCTTCCACAAATACTACAATGAAAATCCTGATAAATATATATATATATATATATATTCTTGTTCAAATGTGCCTTAGTTTCTCACAGAATCAGCCGATCCAGAAACTAAATTAAACGCGGAAAATATCAAAATTTTAAATGAAATCTAACCTTTCCAGAAATGATAAGCCAACAATCTTTAGTCTGATTGTGCTTTGCCACTTTGTCGAATGTGTGAAGTTTTGGATCTGAAGCCATTTTTTCACTGCCACTTGCCACTAAATTAGATACGTATACGACCCAGAAAAATTCATCTCAAACCCACAAAAATTTATGCAGTGAAAAAGGAATCTAAAGAAAGGATCAAGAAAAAGGCACAACCATCGATTATCCCAAAGAGAATTACAAAAGCAGAAAAGCAAAAGCATGATCTTCTACATAGAAAGAAATAGGATCGATATGAAGTTTCTGTAAAAACAATCGTTGCCAAGGTACTGCTCGTTTACAAACTTACCAGAGAGAAGGCTCTGCTCAGATATGCAGTTCGCTCTCTCTCTCTCTTTCTCCCTCTCCCTCTCTGGTCAAACACTGTCCAGTTCACCGTAACTCCGGCTGCGAGCTTAGCTCAGCTACCTTTATAGGGCCAGATTCTGATGTACTCAAAATAGCCTTATATTTTCAGGAAATTACAGAGATGGCTCTAGATAAGTCTATTTGACCAATGGGTACTTTCGCCAGTTCAAGTTTTGAAAATTTTTTATTTATATAAATCATTTTAAAACTAAAAAATATAAATTTTTTAAATTAATACCAAAAACATTAAGGTAACGGATTATGGTGCAAAAGCAAATTAAACTGCGTTTTTGTTGATTTTTAATTTCATATAATAATTAACGGAAAAGTAAATGCACATAATAAATAAGGTGAGTTACTAAATTTAATTAAAAATTTAATATTTTAAATTTTTAAATTAAAATTTTATATATTTTAATTTACAAAATAGAGATATTGAATAATATTATAAATAATGATTCTCAAATGAAGATAATAATTATCTTTATTACGAAATTACTGTTTTGTGGGTCAAATTTTCCGAAAACAATTTTGAATGTAATCAACTAAGGGAAAACCTACTATACTTTTTGCCATAATCTTTTGACGCAAATTTTCCTACCTCCATATATGATCTCCTCAGGTTAGCTTTAAAATGTACTACAAAGAAAAATAAAAAGCAGGAAACCATTAATCTTGAAGATCCCATAAATGAATTTCTCAAATCTTGCTTTTGACAATTAATATCACTTTATGTTTTAAAAGTATCTCAAGAAAATTTGTGTTCATGAAAGATTAATCTTTTTTTTTTAAATTTGTTTCTTACTTTTTAAAAACCAAGAAAGTTATGGAAGGATGACTAGTCAAAATTTTCAAATATGAAGATAGTAGTGAGGGCATGTTCACTACTCTATATACCTTAAATTATTTTAATTTATTTTTAATTACTTTAAATTATTTTCAAATTAATTTTATATATTTTAAATTATTCTTAAATTATTTTTAAATTATCTTTAATTAAAAATATATGAGATAATTTATATAAGTTTTAAAGTGTAAGGAATAATTTGACATAATTTATATCATAAAAAAAATTTTTATACATGACATAAAAAAAAGAATTGGATACATTTTATCCTAAATTTTATAAAATTTACTAATTTGTTTTATTAAAATTACAAATTATTGGGAGCAATAATTTTGCAGTCAATTGTTGAGTGGTCAGCCCAACCCAATGCATTTAAAGGCAGCCATGATAGAGTGGGTTGATTTGTGGGACGGCGCCAATCTTCTTCAGTGTGTTTTAATTTTCGGTGCAGAAGTCTTCCCACAATTTTATTTTTTCTCGATGTCGTGTTGAATCATAGTAATGCATTCTCCCACACACCAATTTTGGATTGAATTAATGCGTGTCCGGCTCACTACAAATTCAAAGTTGCAATTTATTTTGAAGTTGTCAATGTGGGATTGGAAAAACATTTTTATTTTCATAAATTAATTTTTATTAAAAATTTAAATTATTAAATTTATTAAATATTATAAATTAAACTGTAAAAACTAATAAATTTATAACTCATATTATATTTTATTCTAATTTAGCATTGAGAATTTTGTAAGACAATATTATTGGAAAGATGGAGTCTTATCAAATTATGTGTATATAATTCTATGTACTATATATATATATATGTAAAAATAAATTAAAAAATAATATGAAAGAATATAAGAGGGGTTCAAAATTTATACCTACACCCACCAGGAACCATTACAAGCTATAATCAGGTATCATCATCGCTTATTTGATATCTGGACCAATCACAATCCACAGGGTTGTAAGAAGACAAAATTCGTCACACCATTGCCCGGAGAGATGTAAACTCTGCTCATATACTCAAATATGCCAAACTTGTGATAATTCATCTGTATGCAATTTGATATCCATTATTTTAATGCCATTTCAGCTGATTTACATATAAATCTAAATTCGCCTTTTGACAGAGTGCCGCATCTTTATGAACTAATTGCTGATGCAGCCTCCCTACTATCCTCCTCTGAAGCTCCATATGATTAGAATGTCCTTATCTAGCTTAGGCAGTAAATAAACTAAAGACTATTCTCTCTCCTCTTGGAAGACTTCTACTTGGTTGAAAAGAAACTCATACATATTGGGGGATTAACCTTGAGCAAAGCAAGAATAGATGAAGGGAGAATCCACAACCCATCTCCACAAATCAAACCAGAAGCGACTGCAGGAACCATCAAACCTGCCTTCTTACTGTTTAGCTTGTGCCAGGCATACACAACCAAACTACCTACACACATGTCAATTGCAAAGTTGGCACCAACTAGGAAAGGGACAGCCATTGCCATTGGAAGTGGAACCCATTTCCCAACATTCTTTGGCTTCAGATCTCTCACCAAGTTGGCTGCTATGGCAAATGCAAAAAACCCATAACAGAGCTGTAAGCAATGGTGAGGAAGGGCAGAAAACCCTTCGACAGCAAGAATTGCCATGTTTCTATAGATAAGGGCATACGGGGCTTTGTATTCCCCCTCTGGATTCCCCACATCAAATGCCTTGTAAAAAAGGAAGAACGTGAGAGGAGCCACCACACAACCTATTGCCATCCCAATAGCTTGGGTTAGAAGCATTGAACGAGGAGAAGTAAAGGTTAGATGGCCAGTCTTAAAATCTTGCATCAAATCAGATGACATGGAAACCATGGATTTAATCAGGCCACACCCCACAAGTCCTGCAACTACACCATTATTTTTTCCAGACAAGGCTGCAAGCACAAAGAGAGCCACTTTCCCATAGTTATAAGCCATGTTCATGTCAGTCAAACCTGCACCATAAGCATTGCAGAAGCCAAGGGAGGGCGCAAGCAAGTAGGCAACAACTACATAATACCACTTCAACTCGGGGAACATCAAAGGAATTACAATGACAGAAATGATGGAGAACAATGTGTATCCCGTGCATGCCAACCAAATAGGAATGCTTTCTCTGATAAATACTTCATTCCGTCTAAGATCATCAAGAGGCTGTTTCTGGTCGTCTGACACTGCAGTCAGAAAGAAACATTAGAATTCACAGGCGAATGTGAAGTTTATTCGTATCAAAAGATTAGACCACTTCTGGTTGGAAACACACCAGATATTGCATCAGTTTAGTAACTATGGTACTGCAAAGGGCTAATATCTATTGGGCTAGTACAAGCAGATACAGAAAGAGTTTATATCCTTCTACCTGTGAAAAAAAATATATATACATGCACCACTTGGGAGATTCCTTTCTTTTTTTTTTTTTTTTTTTTTTTTGGGTGGGGGTGGAGCAGGAGCCGGAGCAGGTGGTGCGAGGGGGGAATATGTCCTTTTAAGATTATATTCATCCTTTTTCTATTACACAAGGATTTAAAAAGCTGTAAGCGGTAGACAAGGTTAAGAAGTTGACACTTGGCGATTGAAACTTGCAGTTTACATTACCGTGGAAGCGAAAAAATCATCGGACGCAATTTACTTACATGTTTTAAGTTTCCTCCTCTTCATGCTGGCATGCAAATTCATGGCAGTGTAAATGAGAATTTTGACAAAATTGTAGAGCCCATCGCCAAGGATCAAAGCAATGGAAATAAAAACCTGCAGTGAGAAAATAATAGAAAAATAAGTCTTGAAATTGAAAAGAACTTGAATCCAAATAACGGTTCTGATAAGGTCCTCAAATTTTAGCTCATATGAGACCTTGTAACCATAAAGACTCTTCATGCTGGTTTCTTTTATGTTTGCCGGAAACCAATCCCCTTTTAGTCCTTTCATCAATGGCCACATAATACCCCATGAAATCACAGCACCAAGAAGCAAGGATAAGTTAACAAGATGGGAACAAATCATTCCTGCTCCAACATAAGTCATGCTGAAATCAAAGTAAAATCTGCAAAAATCATAATTAAAATCAGTCAACAGTTGATTATTCTATCATAAGTATGACAAATAATAGCAGAGGAAAGAAGAATGAACACACGAGTTTTTCTGAGCTTGCAATCCAAAAGTAGGAAAGTTAACAAATCCACATTGATCTCCACCAGCATAGAACCATTGAAAGAAAGCCCAAAGGAAACTGAATGAAAAGAATTTTAGAAAACCATGAACCTGCTTCCTGCAAAGTTGAACTAGTTTTTAGTTGATATATATATATTCACCCTGGTTAACTTGAAAGATAAATCCAGAAACACAATCATACTTGGCCATTTCATCCCCTTTCGGAGTATGGAACCCATTAATAAGAACAGCAGTAGCAGTTCCACTTGGATAGGTTAATTTGTAGTCAACTATCATGATCTGTTGAATAGCACAAATTGCATCACAAAAACAATTCAAGTTAAACAAAAGAAAATTGTCTAAACATTGGGATGATCATCACCTCTAAAATAAACTAATGAAAAAAAGGTACCTAGCATAAACTCGGAAGGCCAAACTTTCAAAAACCAACAGTAACAATGAACGATGCAGAAGAGCATAGAATCAATACTCGAGAGATACCTTCCTCAGAGGAACCAATGCCAATAGCCCAACAAAGCTTGTCACGAAAAGAAAAGCTGTCATCCAACCGACTCCAGGTTCCTTGGTGCTCCCGGGGGTATTTCCCTCTGTATCAACCCCTGCTTGCTCATATGTCTTCCTATTTAAACCCAATAGGTAGGATCCAAACCCACCTACAATCACACAAGAAAAGTAGGGGTAGTTATAAATACGAACACTACTCTTTAAATAAATATAAGGAGAAGAATTCAGACATTAAACAGCAGATAAATTAAAGAGACCCTGCACCTCCATAAGCGAGGCTATAACATGCAACTGCACAAGTCTGGATTATGGTATTCTCCTGTCTAGTGAAAGGTTTAGAAACAATTTTGGCCTTTTCAAGTAGCTTAGTCCAAGTCCGCATGAACACAAAGCCAAGAAGTGCAACGGAGACATTGAGATTGGGAACTAGCCCGGTTGTGAGATTCAGCTTCGTCACTATCACACTATAAATGGTTCCAATCAGTAAGCTGGCTACTATTCCTCTAATTGTAATCTGCCTTGACCACGGCGCTATTCTACTCGCATCCTCTTGCTCGACTCGAATCTCTTCTGCATCTTCTCTGTCTAAATTCTCAATCTCTTTGAGTTCTTCATTGTTTAAAGTCTCCATTGGACTCACCAAATCGTTTTCTGCCTGTGATTCAACCAACAGAGAATAGAAAATGAGGAAAGTGGTATGATTTCAAAGGAGAACAGTATTAAATGAAAGGTAAAGGAGTTCCAGTTAGAGACGGAACAAAGCACCAGAAAGAGATACTCAACTTCACCCAGCATCTTCATGTAAAACACTATATATAACTGAGAAAAAGAAATTTTAATCTTGTTGGATAAGAAGATAATAGCTAATAATATAATTAAAGATATGTCACATTCATTCATTTTTAGAAAATACTAATTTAATAACAAATTCTGAAAAGAAAAACTCTGGGGTTGTATCAATAAAATAAACAGAACAAAGGGAATTAGCATCCGATCCTAAGAGAAAAGTTGAGGAATTCTTATGCTACACAACGTAATCACTGGTGAAAGATGAAACCCATCTAAAAAACTTACCCTAGTTCCTTTTCGATGGCTGGAAAATCGAAGATTTGTAACAAGCACCTGGGAATTATATAGAAGCCTTCTTCACATTGTTGGCAAGAATTTCATAAGAAAAGGGAAATGGGATATTCGTCACCTTCTCCAATTCAAGAATCTTAAACCTCCAAACGCAATGATAAACCTGCAAACAACCAGGCGGGTTGTGGTGTGCTTGTAGGTTCGAATGACACGACCACCCCAACGAAGAGCACCACGAAATCAACTAATGGGGTCTGAATTGGGGCTCGAAATTGTACCACTACGGTGCGTTAAATAAGAGATAAAACAAAATGGGTTGCCTGGAAATCTCAGAAACTCAACAAATATCAGATCGAGTAAACTGAAACAAAGAAACACTGCCAAGAATCGCGGCAAAATCCGATATTTATATCCACGGTTGCAACAAAATGCTCACAAATCCACCACAGCATGGGTCTATGACTCACACCAACAGAAGAGGCCCTACGACCTGCATGTACTACAAAGTAGTGGTACTACAAAAGATCAATTTTTTTCTGTTAATTTTTTGTACTACACACTAATTTTCCAACCAAAAGCTCCACAAATTTGAACACATGTTCGGCTCCTATGATTTTATACTGAAAGTTCACCTCGTTGACTTACAATCCACATTTCACACAAAGAAAGAAAGAGGTGGTAGGGCCGACTGAAGAGGAGTTTTAGTTCGTTCTTCCTCTTCTTCCCACCCTTCTAAGTGCGGTAATAATTTTGTTGTTCTATGTTTTCAAAAAAAGAAAATAAATAGTTTTGTACCATTTTGCTAGGTGTATGGTCGAAACATTAGTACATCAACTATCGGACGAATAAATGCAGAGTAGAGAGATAGGAAAGACTATAGAAAGGTCAGCAGCCATAAACCAAATAGGACAGATAGGGCAGATGATGCAAGATAAGGAAACTGTGGGGGCGGACAACATGAGAGTGCGTGTCCTGTAATTTTTGTTTTAAATTTTTTTAATTATTAATTTTTAAAATTAAAATAATATTAATTATTTTTTAATTATTATTTTTATTAAATATTTGACTAAATTTTTAAATTTTAAATAAAAAATATTTTAAATTATTTAATAATTTTTTTATTTTTGTATATTAATCTAAGGATAAATATTTTGAATCAAAAAATAAAAGAAATTATACAAAAATTAAAAAATAATTAAATATTTTCTTCTTATTTTGAGTTTTTATAAAAAATAATTTGAAAGATAAAAAATATTTAAATTATGCAGTAAATTTTTTAATTCTTATACTAATATAAATATTTTAAATTGAAAAGAATACAAAATAATACAATAATTAAAAATAATTAAATTTTTTCTGGAAAAAAAAAACTTGCAACAATTAAGAGAAAAATGTTAAGAACGTTGGTCAAAGATAATGATCTTAACGAGGATAAAATCCAAAGGGCATAAAAACGAGAATACTGTTCAAAATGCTGGGCTGAAGGGGGAAGTTCAGTTTCTTACGCAAGATTGACATGTGCAAGGCACAAGCCACATTCATGCCGGGTTATTATTAATGCTTCTTAAATTATTGTGCCCGTCTGTAGCCACGCTTGTAAAGCGGAGTCTGGTATAGGGATTTTTTTAATTTTAGAAATTAAGAGGGACTTAAATGAAAGATAAAAGTTAAATTAAGATAAAAAATTATTAAATAAAATTAAATTATTAAATTATTAAATTATTAAATTAAAAAATCCAATTCCCCCGACAGTGGGTTTGCCCATTGGTTTATTTATTTTTGAATGACAAGCCAAATACGTTTGCTCACGTCACCTCTTTTTTCTTCTTAAATTTAATAAAAGTTTATTATTCTTATTTTATTTTTATAATTTATAATCTAAATTATAAATTTTTGTGAAATTATAAATTCAATAATTCATATTATTAAATATGAATTCTTTATTAAAAATTCTGTAAATTTAACATTTTTCTAATATAATATGTCTCTCTGCTGTTTGGAGAGAATACCAACCCATTGTTTGTGACGGCTGACTACTTTTCTCTATTTTTCATAGTTTCCAATTTGATTTTCTATTTCCATTCACTTTTTCTTAATATTTTGTAAAATTTTTAACTTTTTACGGGAAATGACAATAGCTAGTTAGTTGTTTAATATTCAAAAATAAAAGATAGTTTTAATATTATCCATTTTGTTATTTTTATGAGTAAAATTTTATAAAAGTAATTTTATTGATTGAATAAAGATTTATTTTAAATAAATTTAGAGTATTGTTTAACTGATAGTTGAAAATAAATTTAAAGATAATTGAAATAAATTTTATTTCTTTTAATAAATTTTTTTATATACACAATTATGATCCATTGAGTAAAAATTTATTTTGTAAATCTTTGATTTTGGTAACGTTATTTTTTTTAAGTAAATACATGGGGAACATTATTTTATATGCAAAAGGGTAAAATATTGTAACGGATCTACTAACTCTCCAAAAATTAATAAAGAAGAACAAATTTAAACTTGATAATTGTTGGTAGTTGTAAAGTTAGCTAACCAATCAACACAATAATTTTCTTTTCAATAAACATGATAATGCTGGATATTTTCAAATTATAGTGTAGCACAAATTAGAAGATGAGACTTTCTAATAATATTATTATCACAAATCAATCTCAACAATAATGTTCCGAAACCCTTAGCCCAAGCATATTTCAACCCTTCCCAAGCTCGCCTTACATCAGTAAGGTAGTGAGGAATGATGCCCTTAGGATCATAGGGCCTTTGAAAAGCTGCATCATGAATCCTCTTGTTTCTCCATTGCCAAAGAAACCAACGAGTAACAAAGGAGGTATGCTGGCCGGAGAGGCCAAGAGCTTCCCAAGTCCTCGGAAGCAAGGCTCATAAACATATCCAATCCTCCAATCCCCAGGCAAACAAACTGTCCATGTTAAAGGACACGGATTTTCTGATGTTTTGTGAAGCAAGTTATCCTAAATTTATTTTTCATGATGTTAATTCATGTATAAATTTAAAAAAAAAAATTGGTTAATTCGGATATTGATGAAAGTAGATTTTCTGTCTTTGGGGATCTAAAAGAGAGAAAAATAAGAAAGAGATATATATAAAATTAAAGAAATTAAAATTTATAAAATATATTTTAATGTAAACCAAAGAAAAATATATTAAAATTAAAATAAATAAATGTAAAAGATTTAAATTCCACGTTAGTTAGAGTAATTTTTATGAAGAAAGTTAATTCATAAAAAAATTAAATAAAAAATTGGTTAACAAAAACAGAGATCCTCTTCTCGGAGGAAGTCAAAGTGATTTTCTTCGCAGAAAATGAAAAGATTCTCGTCCCCATCTTAATGTTGTAGGAATCCACGAGATCCTTCACACGAAAGTTTGGTAATTTTTTTTTTTTTAAACTTCTTATAGCATTATTGATTAAATTTTATATTTATATTCCTTTAATATTTATTCAACAATCAATGCTGTTAGAGATTAAAAAAATTAATATTATTAACAACTAGATAGAAATACTACAATATAATTAAGCCCTGTAAAATCACCATAACTAAGAATATTTTATATTATAGACACAATAATATATTTATAAAACTATTTTTATTCTGTACTAAATTTCACATAAATATATGCTACATTTAGTTATATAAATAAATTTTTAATATTTCTGTAGATTCATCCAAATAAATAACAAAATTCTACAGGTAGATAAAAGTACATCACGTTGTGCCATTTTCTTAAAAGCTAGTGGATGCACATAATTTAGCACGAATGGTTCCATTTCATACAAAATGCAAAGTAATTCTTCGTAATTAATATTACATCTGATATAAGAAAATAGTTTAAATTAGATATCTGAAAGCCTAAAGAACTTCAAATACACGCATACCGTTGTGTCAATTTTATCATGTTTTATATCCGACAAGTAGTTGATTAGCCGCAAACGCTTCCTCCAAAATTCCAAAAAGTAATTGAGAAAATGATATGTACGTACCTTTTAAGTAAGGACCAAGGATGTCACAAACGATAATTTAATTTAATGAAAATAAAAAAATAAAAAATATGTATTTTGTGATAATATAAATAGGGGTGTCAATATAAGTTGAGTTTATTTTCTTTAATTTAAGAGATGGGATAAATTTATATTTATTTAATTTAAAAAATATATAAATTAATTTATTTTATTTTATTTATAAATTATAATAAAATAAAATAAATTAATTCATATTTTTAAATATAAAATTATATTAACTGTAAATCAACTTATCTTATTTGTCTAAGAAGTATATTAAATTAATATTTTTAATCTATTATAATTATAAGTTGACCTGCCTCACAATATCTTTAAATATAAGATATATTATTTTTATTTTAGAGATATCTTTAATTATTGAATATTTTTAAATTTGATTTATATGTATATATAAAAGAGTTTTTGGTCTTGGTCGTTAGGAATGGGTTAAACTGATAAGCTTATATGATTATTTAAGAAGTTTCATTTTAATAATGTATTGAGTTCATTTAAATGTAAAAGTGTATTTTATAAAAAAAAATATAACATAAATTATTATTGATAAAAATAATATTATTAATTATTATAAAATATAAATAAATACATAATTTATACATTTAAAATAATTTATTTTTTAAAATTTTTTCACCAATACACGTTACCGTGCATTCTACATTTTACGATAGGACATTCTCATTGATATAGTACTTATTTTTTATTTGGTTACTTCTTGTTAGTGAGTAAGAAAATGCAAACATCGACGCTGCCACACTATCTGCTATAAATTAATAGAAAAATAAGGCACTTTATTGCAATATTTATTTGGAACATTTATGTTTGTCATGCCCATTGAAATTGCCGAGGCAAATTTAATTGACATAATTAGTTCTAGAACGTTGAAAACACTCACATTTTTTTTTGGAAAACTCACACACTTTGAATGCACCGATCCAATCTTTGGACCCGTCCGTCTTTCCATTTATTAAAAGATTCAATGAGAAATTAAAAAAAATCAATGAAAAATCTACCAAAAAATTCAATAAGAAATTAGAATTAGAATTATAGTTGTATTTGTATCTTTCCTATCTCTTTTTTTAATAATGTTTTTTAGTTTATAATATGGATTCAATTATAAAATAAAAAGAAATAAGAAGAAAATCTCAAAATCAGATAATATTAAAATTAGAAAAATCCAAAAAATTAATTACTTTCCAAAAATTCATATACTATCCTAATTTTATTTACTAAATAAAAAATAATTCTCTAAAATATATATATATATATATATAACTCAGATTATGGTGGAATGAGCTTGAATCGATGCAAACTTCATCCAATCTGTATCTATATAAATATTAAAAAGAGAACATTCAAAACATTTATTCGGTATTTATTATTATAATAAATATTGATATATGCTATTATTGTAAAAAGTTATAATAAAAAATTAAATAACCAAAAAATTAAAAAGAGAAAATAAGTTTAAATTTTTATTAAAATAAATGAAAACAGAGCAAGAAATAATAACAATTTTAAATGATGTTAATTAAAGTTATGTAGTTAAGATTGTTTATCAATAAATGCTCTAATAAAAATAAAGTAAACACTTTTATAAGCTATATTCATTATATTAAGATTAATAACTAATAAAAATTATCGATTGATTCATATCCAATAAATATTAAAATATATGATTATTTAAATCATTATATTATCTATTTTTTATTTTATTTTAATATTATTATTATCCGTACAATATATAGATACTAACTAATATTATGTTAAACTAAAAAAAAAAGAAAAAGATCATGCTTTGCGTAGTGTGACAAATGCCGAAGATAATCTTGTCCCTGTTGCTCGCAGGGGCAGTTTAAAATGCACAAATCACCAGGATTTCAAATAATAAATCATTTATGGTAAACTTCGTTGTATGCAGAGGTTTTTATAAATATCTCATAATTTGTAAAGATAGTTATTGAATTAATTAATTTTTATAAATTAAATTATAAAATTTAATAAATTTAATAATTTAAATTTATTAAGTCAAGATTTATTTAAAAATAACCATATAAAGCCAAAAGGACCGGTCAATTATTTCAAAAAAGTGGTATTTATTTCGAATCCAACAGAAAGCATCACTTATTATATTCTCTTCAATTGAATCCCCTCCTTTCTTCCAAAAGACAGAGCGTGGAGCATCCATTTGAACAGAAGCACCTCATCGGCAATTTTCCCTTTATAAATGGATTCCACTACTTGCTAGAAAGTGATCAATAATTTAGCTACCATTTTTTGCATTAAAATATGGTTCACATCACCCACCTTATAAAAACAATATTCCACAATTATAATCCACTAAATTGTAGTCAAAGTGGTTCATGATTACCACTTCTTTGATTTGACTTTTCAAAAATTCTACATCTACCCATAATGAAAAAGTGGTCTTATTTTGTCAATGAACAGCAGCTTATATGATATAATTATTTTTTTTATCCTTTCCCAAATTTAATTTTTATGTCCTTCTCTCACTTAAAATTAATATATGACTCACTTATTAATAAAATAAAAAGTAATTTTATTTTTATTTTTTTATATTTATATATTTTATTATAATTAAAAATATAAAAAAAAAGAAAGAATCGCTCTTCCTTTCTCCCTAGTTGTAGAGCTACTTGGATGTTTTGATAATGAAAATGAGTACACTTTAAGGTATATATCAATTCTATATTCTTTCTATATAAATTTTTTATAATTTTACTCTTTCTATTTTTATCTCTAAAAATTTAATCACTCCGTTCACATATAACTATTGTTTTCATTGACAATAATGCTACTCTTGATTTCTTAAGTCACGTGCACTTTCATATTTTAGTTTTCAATTCCAGATTGCAGTTTGAATGGCATCCACAGATTGAATAAAAGCATAAATAGTAGAAGGCACTGCCTTTTTATGCCTAATTTACTAAGGTTAATGCACACTAAGCCAAGTGTTTTTTTTGCCTTAAACCCAGTTATAATATTTTAAGTATGCGCCAGTATTTAATGTTTCTTTCTACTTTGATTGATGACAGCACGCATCCTACTGCAGAATAACTGGTTGAGCGTCCATCTTGATCTTTTTATATTCCTCCATAACGTAAAGCTTCTCCCTTCTCTTCTTTTTTGCCTTCAAGGTACAAAGATTTAGCATTTTTCTACATTACTTTATTGACTTAACTGTACTTCAAAAACTGAAGAATGATTCTTGCCAGTGTAAACCAAAGAAAAAACCTTATTTATAAAAATTTTATTAATTTATTAAATGTCACAAAAAGCTTAAAAAATGTAATATTTATTAATTAATTTTGTGAAAAGTTTATGAGTAGGATTTAGTGATACTTTCTTTGCCTAAGAAAAATATCTTACTATTAAGGTTGTAAAAGTAATTCTGCTATACCCCAAATCATTGTTTTTGTGGTCATGGGTTGGTAGTCCATCAGTGATCACAATTGGTAGATTCAGTGGGCCTGTCTGCATTCCATCCCCAAACGAGATGATTACCGGCCCCAGCCTAATTTCCACCACTTTATTTAAGCACAAGAGTATGTACCAGTTTGTAGCTCTATTTTGTTGCTGTACACAATTGCTTGGGAGTTAGCACCATGAAAGTATATGATACTACAAACCATTGGCGTATGTTGATCTTAGATTGAATTTAAGCAAAGAATTAGTGATTATTCTAACCAAGTAAGCATATTTAAATATGTCAAAATTGGATATGGATCCCCCCATTTTGGAATTTGAAGTAAAATGCAGCAACGAAAACACAACCAAAAAATCAAAAAATTATGAAAGAAATGAGACTCATAAGTTATATTTAAATATAAAATAGAAAGATGAAGAGAAAATCATTATAATTAGAGAAGAAGAAAATCAAGAAATCTAGATTTATCAAAATTGATCATTATGTATACATTTTGATACACATTTTTCTTTTCCTGCCATTTAAGCTCATTTCTGTATAAATCTAGGCCTGATTTGCCTTTTACTAAATAAGCAGCTTACCTACTATCCTACTCTGAGGATCCTTATCACAGTATGCCCAACATCAGCTAAGATAACAATATAACTACAAATTTCTTTCTCACTCCAAGCGAAGCTTTACTTGGTTGGCAAGAAGCTCATGCAGATTGGAGGATGAACCTTAAGCAAAGCAAGAATAGAAGAAGGGAGAATCCACAAACCATCTCCACAAATTAAACCAGAAGCAACTATTGGAATCATTAATCCGGCCTTCTTGCTGTTAAGCTTGTGCCAAACATACACAATCAAACTACCCATGCACATGTCAATTGCAAAGTAAGCACCAACTAGGAAAGGGAAAGCCATTGCCATTGGGAGTGGAACCCATTTCCCAACATTTTTTGGGCTCAGATCTCTCACCAAGTTGGCTGCTATGGCAAAAGCGAAGAATCCACAACAGAGCTGTAAGCAATGGTGTGGGAGGGCAGAAAAACCTTCAACACCAAGAATTGCCATGTTTCTATAGATAAGGGCAAATGGAGCTTTGTATTCACCATGTGGATTCCCCACATCAAAGGCCTTGTAGAAGAGAAAGAATGTGAGAGGAGCTACAACACAACCTATTGCCATCCCAATAGCTTGGGTTAGAAGCATTGAACGAGGGGAAGTGAAGGTAAGATGGCCAGTCTTAAAATCATGCATCAAATCAGATGACATGGAAACCATGGATTTAATCAGGCCACACCCCACAAGTCCTGCAACTACACCATTATTTTTTCCAGCCAAGGCTGCAAGCACAAATAGAGCCACTTTCCCATAGTTATAGTCCATGTTCATGTCAGTCAAGCCTGCTCCATAAGCATTGCAGAAGCCAAGAGCGGGTGCAAGCAGGTATGCAACAACTACATAATACCACTTCAACTCAGAGAACATCAGAGGAATTGTAATGATAGAAATGATGGAGAACAATGTGTACCCTGCAAACGCCAACCATATGGGAATGCTTTCCCTGACAAACACTTCATTCCGCTTGAGATCATCAGGAGGTTGATTTGGGTTATCTGAAACTGCAGCAACAAAGAAACATTAAAAGTCACAGCAGAATGGAATATAAAGCTGTAAGTGACACGGCAAGAGTATCTCTATTAGAAAATAAAACCAAACTCACTCTAGTCGACAACCTAAACTTGTCCTTTGGATTTGCATTACCAAGAGAAGGAACTTTATTAGCTTTCATTAATTTACTTACATGTTTTAAGGTTGCTGCTTTTTATGCTGGCTCGGAAATTTGTGGTAGTAAAATAAAGAACTTTCAAAAAATTGTAGAGACCATCACCAAGGATCAAAGAAATGGATATGAAAACCTGCAGTAAGAGAATGAAAGAAAAATAAGGCTTCAAACAAAGAGGTGAAAAAATTAAAACCAATGATGACTTTAATGAAGTCCTCAAATTCTAGCTCATTTGAAACCTTGTATCCATTAAGACTCTTCATACTGCTTTCTGATAAACTTTCAGGGAACCAATCTCCTTTCAGTCCTTTGATCAACGGCCACATAATGCCCCATGAAAGCACAGCGCCAAGAAGCAAGGATAAGTTGACAAGATGGGAACAAATCATTCCTGCCCCAACATAGGTCATACTGAAATCGAAGTAAAATCTGCAATATTCAAACTTTCAGTAAATTACAATGGTGTTCATAACTAAGACATTGGTAACAGCAGAAGGAAGATGAAAGCACACACGAGTTTTTCCAGGCTTTCAATCCAAAAGTTGGAAACTGAGCAAATCCACATTGATCTCCTCCAGCATAGAACCACTGAAAGAAAGCCCAAAGGAAACTGAATGAAAAGAATCTCAGGAAACAACAAACCTGCTTCCTGCAAGGGAAAGTTGAACTACTTTTAGTTCACATACAGATTCACTTTGGTTAATTTGCAAAGGCAAATCAAGATATGGAATCACACTTGGCCATCTTATCTCCTTTAGGAGTATGGAACCGGTTGATGAGAACAGCGGTGGCAGTCCCACTTGGATAAGTTAGTTCGTAGTCTATTATCATGATCTGTGGTATAACGCGAAGTGAATCATTAACACCATTTAGAATTCACAAAACAAAACAAAATTAGGACTATCTTCACTCCTATTTAAAGTGCTAATAAAAGGTAACTCACACAAACTTAGAATACCAACAACAGTAATGATATGGAAAAACATAGGAGGCAATACTCATTGCTCAATTCATCACCTTTCGCAGGGGAACTAATGCAAATAGCCCAACAAAGGTTGTAATGAAAAGAAAACCCGTCATCCAACCAATTTCAGGCTCCTTAGTGCTCCCAGGAGTATTCCCCTCTGTATAAACCCCTGCTTGCTCATATGTCTTCTTATTTAAAGCCAAGAAGTAAGACCCAAAACCACCTACAATAACAGAAAGCAAAATTTAGCAAATTACGAATACAAATACTATTCTTTACCCAAGCACAGGGGGAATGAAAATGGAAAATCTAACTCTCACAAACTTTTTTGTACTAAACACTCATAAATATATTTATGATGTATTAATTTATTAATTTTATAATTTGAATTAAATAAATTTAATGGTTTAAATTCGTAAAATTTAGTTTACGAGAATATTAGGATTGAATTAAAAAATAGAATTGACTGCACTACTTCTTTATGAAAAAAATTGCATATTGATTTCCCAAGTTTCAGTTTGGACAATGTTACTATTCTAATTTTTAAATTGTCCTGATAAACTCTTAGGTTATTATGCACTACGCAGCATTGTGCTATTTTGTCATCTCTACGTCAGTTGAGATAGTGGCGCATTAGTTAAAAAGAAAAGAAAGTTGGATGACCCAAAGTCCAATATTTTGAAATTGGAGGAACCAAAAACTAGAAAGGAAAAATAAAAAATTAAAATTAAAACCCACCTCCTGATGTGATGCTGTAGCATGCAACTGCACAAGTCTGGATGATGGTGTTCTCCTGCCTAGTGAAAGGTGTTGATACAATTCTGGCCTTCTCAAGCAGCCTAGTCCAAGTTTTAATGAACACAAAGCCAAGGAAAGCAGCTGAGACATTGAGATTGGGGACGATCCCAGTTGTGAGCTTCAGCTTCATCACTATCACACTATAAATAATTCCAATTCCTAAGCTACCTATCAGTCCCCGAATTGTGATTTGTCTTGTCCATGGTGCTATTCTACTCACATCCTCTGGTTCAACTCCAACTCCTTCTTCTCTGTCTAAATTCTCAATCTCTTTGATTTCTTCATTGTTTGTCGTCCTCATTGGACTCATCAATTGGCCAACTAGAATTGATTCAATCAGCGCATAATTGAAATGAAAAAGAAACAGAAACAGACCAAGAAGAATTAGTTTCCAATCCTGTGAGGAAAAAGTTCAGAAATTTCTATGCTAACATAATTATCAGTGAAAGAAAAAACCCATCAGATATCTTACCCCAGTCTCCTTTTCGATGAAAAAAGATCGAAGCTTCGTGATCAGCACCTAGGTAGCTAGGATAATGGAACCTTTTTTCTGTGTCTTAAGAAGCATTCTTCATTGCGTCATAAAAGGAAAATGGAATATTCATCGTCCCCTCCAATTCAATACTCTAAAGCCTCCAGTAATGATGAAAAGCCCGCAACAACCAAAGGCTTTTCGTCTGCTTGCAGAGTGAATGACATAACCTCCCAATGAACGCAACAAAAATAAAATAAAATAAAATTTGGCTCTGTATTATATGACCATGACCATAAAGGGTGTCAAACACGGGAAAAAAGAGTAAGAATCCCGCAAATCCGTAAACGGGTCTGAAGAATCCAATCAGCTATGAACTCAAATCAACGACATCAATGGCAACATTTGCCACAAATGCAGATATCTATATTCATTCTCTATGGCATCAAATTTATACCAAAATATTAAGGTTCACCAACCAAGTGGTGGTTCCACGAAGAACATGGTTTTGCACTAAACCAACCCACTTTCCAACTAAAGCTTGACAATTTTCTACACACTTTTCATTCGGCTATAAATTCAAAGGCAAAATTAACATCGTTGACGTCGACTCACAAAGAAACACAGACAGAGAGAGAAAGCCAGAGATGGCGCGCCATTCCAACTTGAGAAAAGCTGTCGCACAGCAGTGGGAACAAAAGGAAAGTCCACTCTAATATCTTCCACCTTAGATCATTTTTATCTTTTTGTCAAAGTCGGGTTGCAGTTGAATTCGAATTTGAATTTTTAAATTTTAATAATTTTTTTTATAATTTAATATTTAAAAAAAATTTTCATTAATTTTTCTTTTAATTTTATCCCTATCATGGCCACTTTGGTAGGGGTTTGGTGTGAACGCATGGCGTCAAATATCAGAAATGCGGAAGCGTGGAGTCAACCCACATTCTAGAAAGCCAAACAGGTCAGCAACCATTAATCGCATTATTGGAAAAACGTAAACGTAAACAGTCAACTTGGCTCCTACCCTCTCTCTCTCTCTCTCTCTCTCTCTCACACAGAGCAACGTTATACTTATAATATTTATTTACAATTCACTCATATCTATTTCATTTTTATCATTTATTTTTTTTTATTTTTTATATTAAATCATAAACATAACTAAATAATAAATTTAAAAATTATAAATGAAACATTTCTACTTTCTCTCCATATTGAGTTTGAGTTTCGCCGCAAAAAAATGCTCAAAGTTGCAAACTTGCAAGGAACCAAATTTTGACGTACACTTGAACGCTTGCTTGCAAATCTCCGTCTAGTTCCTTTATATTTGAACTTAACCCACAAATATCCCAAAAATTTTATTTGCAACCTCTCTGCATTTTGCATCTTCTTTATGATCCATTCCAATTTCCCAGTTCGCAATGTATATTTAATTAATGGTCCTGCTACTTTTATTAATAAAATTTTATTAATTTGTTATTTAAAAATTTAAATTATTATATTTTATAAATTAAATTATAAAATTTAAAAATCTTAAAATTATTTTTAAAGTTTGTAAAGAATCGTTTGTACCCATTTCATGAGCATACCTTTTCCTTGGATTAAATCTTGCATCAAAACACACACGTACACAAATTAAATGCCTCTTTTGAATTATACTTTATATTATATATATTATAAATAAGTATAATATTATATGATAATGTCATCATTGTACTCTGGCCGATAACAAATTAACAATGCATCTTTAATTGGTTAAAAATATATTTTTCCTCTTTTTTTTTTTCTTTTAATATCTGTCATTTTTTGCTATAACTTCACTGAATTACTAGAAAAGATAAAAAAATTAAAAGAGAAAAAAAATGTTACCATGTAAATTTTTATGAAATTTCTTTGTGCAAGGAAAATAAAAAAAATTCTTTATGCAATTTCTTTATTTTTATAAGTTAAAATTTATAAAATATTTATTACAAAAATTTATATTATTAAAATTACTAAATTTTATAAATAAGATTTTAAAATCTAATAGGTATAACATTCTATAATAATGTTTGAAAAATTTCTCAACGAAAATTTGTTAAATTTTTATTAACCTTTTTTATGAACAGATCTTATGTTTTTATTATTTTTTTATTTTGATAAATTTTTATTTATTTTCTTAATTCAGATTTAAATATATTTTATAAATTTTATTTTTTTATTACTTTTTCTCTGTAATCTCTAACTTTAAATATCTAAGATAAGCAATCCGGATCTTTCTGGGCATGAGTTGACAATTGCATTCCATGGATCATCAATCATCGCCCTTTTCACTGGGAAAGTTAATATGGGTAGTGATGGCATCCTGTTGGACTTGTTACCATAATTTTTGGGTCATTGCTTCCTCTGATTGGAGCCCGAAAACAAAACATTGGACAGGCCCAACATTCCCTTATGGCCCATTCAACATCTTCTAATCAGAACCAAGGTACTTTCTTACTTCCAGTACAACCGTCAGAATCTTGAGCCTCTCTATTTCCCTTCTCTGACATCGGAGTCTTTCGGGACAAGTCGGCTAGACCCGCTCTTACGTCATCCTCGAGCCTTCCGTTTCGTTCCCCAGAACCCTCGTTGCCATAGTTGCGGAGGGGAACAATAGGAATTTGATTTTTTTGGATGCTTCTGCACTTTTTTTAATTAATCCTATCCTTTATTGTTGGGAATAGAAAATGGGGGGTTCTTCTGAGACCAAGTTCCTGCAAGAATTGATCCTTTACGCAGCTAGCGCGGCTCTAAGTTGCCTGGTGTTGTTTGCGGGGCTCCGGCACCTCGACCCGAACCGTGAGGCATCGAAGAAGGCTCTTGAGCACAAAAAAGAGATAGCCAAGCGTTTGGGTCGTCCTCTCATTCATACAAACGCCTACGAGGTATTTTCTTCTTCTTTTCTTGTCTTATGTTGAACGCTTGGTATTGACTTGTGGGTTTTGCTAGAACTCTATGTTTTGGCGAGCCCTTGGTACTGGTGCATTGTGATTTGTAAGGATTGTTGTGTTGTATGACTTTGTTTATCTTAGATGAGAGTTTGTAGGTTTTGATACACCTTTGTATTAACAGTTTTCTTATGTAATTTGTAATTAATTATTAAAGTTTCCAATTTCACAAATGGTGTTTTTAGGTTTGCATATATTACTGATGTTGTAGAAATTTTAACTCCTGTATCTTTTCCTTACTGTCACGCTTATATGGATGGTTTCTGGAACAAGTTTTCATAATATTTATAGTTGTAAGGAAGAAGTTTTTGTTGGATGAGGTAACATGGTGTTCGTAGGTGGTCTTAAAAGATAAATGTTATCTATTTTCCTTGTCATAGCAGCTTGATTTTAGGAATAATGTTTCTTTAACAGATGGAACAATGTGCTCTTATTTAGTTAAGCTCGCTTCTAACATGAAGTTGAACCTCTAGCTCTTGGCGCCAGAACTGGGTCCATAAGAGATTCCCTTTCTTTTATGATTTTTTTTTTTTTTTAGAGAAAAAACGTTTATTATTCAGTTTCTATGATAAATGGATTAAAAAACATTATGTAGGAAATAGGTAATGGTTTCTTACACATATGCATATGGTATTTAAATTTCTGGACTTGTATCCCTTTGGGAGAAATTATTTTAGATCTTCTGGTAAAAGAAGGAACTGGAGTCCGATTTATTATAACTGTGCCCCTTTATCGTGTATAGGATGTCATTGCCTGTGATGTTATAAATCCCGACCACATCGATGTGGAGTTTGAGTCTATTGGGGGACTGGAAACTATCAAGCAAGCTTTATATGAACTGGTTATACTGCCTCTACAGAGACCTGAACTGTTTTCTTATGGCAAGCTTCTTGGGCCACAAAAGGGGGTCCTTTTGTATGGACCACCTGGTACTGGGAAAACTATGCTTGCCAAAGCTATTGCTAAGGAATCTGGCGCAGTTTTTATTAATGTGAGGATATCAAACCTGATGAGCAAGTGGTTTGGTGATGCCCAAAAACTTGGTAAGTTTTCTATAATCAGATTCCATCACCACATAGCTTATCTATTATGTTGCTATGAGTTGAATGTGATGCAGTCTTGTTTTATCTCCTTGGTTAAAGTGATTGAAGCAATATGATGTGACTTATCCCAACCTGTATGGTTAATGGGGCCCACTCTGATCAGATTTGACTCGAACAGTTTCAACAGTGTATCAGTCAAATGTTTCATCTTAGGCATAAACATGATTCTTTGAATATGTTGGCGAGCTTATTAGATTGCATCCAAAAAGAAGAAGAGCATTTTAGCAGCTATATTTACGTGATTATGTCTTGGTTGAGATGGTGACCTTGATTTTTGATATCTATTGTTGTTTCTTTTACTATAATTTGTTCACTTATTTATATTTTAAGTGTCTACCCATTTCTCCTTAGCTAATAGATGAGGTTAGCTATGATTCTGAATAAAAGACCTCCCTGGTCAAAGCATGTCTGCTGAATTGTCATGGAACAAATTGCAGGGTACCCATTTCCTTACTACTGAGACAAAAATTGAGCCGAGATATTGGTTCAGCACTATATTTAATTTGATTAGCTCTAAATATATAAATCTCAGAAAGGGGAATATTGTAATCTAATTTCCTAGTAAATTATTGATTATCTGTGGTTTCAATATAGACAAGAGAACCTTTGGGGGGGATGAATTTGACTTGAGTAGAAAAGCCTCTTTTGGGTGAGAATTAGAGACCCATTTGGATGAAGAGAAAGGGCTTAATTTCATAGTGAGAAGCATAAGGTGCTTTCCAAAACATGACAGAGTTGAGAGTGAGGGAGATGTGATTCTTTTGTTCTCTGTCTTGTCGGAAAAGAGTGCACTTTCCCCCTTTATTTTTTATTAGAAAGGAAGGGATAATACTAAAAATCTAATAGAATGAAGGGATACATTTTGCTACACAAGATGCTCATTAAGGACCACATCATCTTTGACGTCTTTGGGGAAAATTTCTAATGTTCCTGACCAATATTTATATGAATATACCCACACAGCTGCATCTGCTTATTGCGTACTAAGATATGGTTCATTTTGATATAGATTTTGGTGGAAAGCTTTTGTTGCAACAAGATTATATAGAATGAAAGAGTGTTCAATACTTTTATATTTATTTTTATGTTAGAAGTACATTTCGTAATGGTATGTCTACTTATGTTTGTGGTTTATGTGTATAGTTTCTATTTTTCAAAATATCTCTAGAGACACATACAATACATTACATGAAAATCAAAGGAACTGATTTACCTACAATACATGATACTAACAACTATGGATTAAAGGTATATGTTTTTTTTTTTTGATAGAAGTTTGTTGGCTAGAGCATCTTGATATATGTAGCAATGCTTCCATTTATTAAATCTTGTGTTCATGAATAGGTTATAAAATTTGTAGCTGTCTTTAATGTGCTTCTGTTCTTTGTTCTAAGTTTGGTTCTTTGGTTTGGTTGGTGGTTGATTTTCTGCTGTCCTTTTTCAGTGGCTGCTGTCTTTAGCCTGGCAGATAAGCTCCAGCCTGCCATTATATTTATTGACGAAGTTGACAGTTTTTTGGGTCAGCGGCGAACGACTGATCATGAGGCATTATTAAACATGAAAACTGAGTTTATGGCTTTATGGGATGGATTTACCACAGATCGTAAGTTTTTTTTTTTTTTTTGGACATTTTGTCATTTGATTTTTTTTTCAAGTAAATATTTCAAAATAGATTGCAAATGGGATAATATCAATTTTTTATGCAAATTTACTTATAGTTCTCAAGTGATGTATACTTGAAGGGGGGTTTTATGATGACTCAAATGTTTTTATTTTTCTAGAGAATGCTCGAGTCATGGTTCTTGCAGCAACTAATCGTCCTTCTGAACTTGATGAAGCAATCCTTCGGCGTCTTCCTCAAGCCTTTGAAATTGGCATTCCAGACCGTAGGGAGAGGGCTGAGATATTAAAGGTTATCTTGAAGGGTGAGAGGGTCGAAGACAACATTGACTTTGATCATATAGCTGGCTTGTGTGAGGGTTATACTGGATCAGATCTTTTTGATCTCTGCAAGAAGGCTGCCTATTTTCCTATTAGGGAACTACTAGATGAAGAAAAGAAAGGGAAACAGTCTACTGTGAGTGTTTTCGTCAATGCCTTGTGCTTTCTCCTCTCACTTAAAGTTCTATATTTTCCCATAGTTGATACTATTTTTATCCAAAACTGGATCTGACTGGAATGCATATTCATTTTAGTGTCAAGTTTTGTTAATTACAGAAAATATTTATTTTGAGTGTGTCTATTTGAAAATTATTTTATGGGCCCAGATTTATATTTAATTGCATGAAGTGCATTTTTGGTCATTACTTAATATCACAAAATCAATTGCTGTTAGATCTGATTGCTGTTTATGCTTTTCTTATGAGTCTTTCTGAGGGTTTATCAACATTTTGGAGTAGAATCAGATCATATGATATTTGAACTTTTGCTGCGATGTTTTCTTTCTTTGTTTGGAGTTAGTTCTCATACCTCGTCTCCTTTACGTTTATTTATTGCGTGTATCTGATCAATTAAAGTGGCATAAGAGATGGAGTAGGAGTTCTTTTATCATGAAAAAAAAAAAATGATTCTTCATTTTCCTGCTGTCTCAGAATCTGAAGTTCTGGTGATTTTGACTATCACTGAGCTGCTTTCTCCATTTTTCATGTTTTAGGCACCAAGGCCATTGTCGCAGTCAGATTTGGAGAAAGTACTTGTCACGTCCAGGAAAACAAAGATTGCTGCAAGTGAATACAGTGGATTAAGCCTACAGTCACCAAGATGGACGGGGCAAAGGGAGTCAGGTGATAATCAGTTTCAAGCTGCAGTCAATGAACTCTCTAAGCTTATGATTTCTCAAATTTTTAACCTCCAATCTGATGCCCGGGATTCTTAAATATCCTGACCCCTCAGATCAATCGGTTACTTATGTTTAGATTGGTCCAAATTGTAACCGCATTTGCGTCCTTAGTTATCCTAATTTTAGAACATATGTTTTGAAGCATTATATATTTGATTATGAAATTGCAGGTTGTATCACGGATTACACTTTTGTGGTTTATATGATGACTAAGAAGGATTAGAAATGTAGCTAATATCTGTTTCAGGTGTCACATGTATTCACATTTTGTGACCAATTGTATAGTACTAGCCAAACTTGTACAAAAATTGGGAAACAGAAGTCAGTCTTGCCTGAGCTGTTGAGTGGAGTCGATGTTGGATTTAAAATACACATTCAATCTGCTCTATTTAATCTGATGGATAACAGAAAAAGAAATATGCTATTGTTTGAATTAGTTTTGGTTGTTACTTGTAGCAATGTTGGTACTAACATAAGCACAAGTGCATGTCTATTACTGTATTATATGATTGAATCCATGTTCAATGTAGTTGAATCTAATACTGACCTGCGTAACAACTTCAACAGAGTAAGCTTAAGATACAAGACGTTGCAGTTATCAAGTTGCCAACAGCTTTCAATGATTGAGACCTCTGGGAAATAACTGGCACTGGACTGGGTTCGGCACGGTGATACATTTTTAAGTGTTGTGGGTCAGTTATCATCCTTGTATCTTTTCTATAGCCTTGCTGGTCCACCCACAAGTTTATGACTAACGGATGCCCATGAAAGTTGCAAGCTCTTCCTCCCAATCTCGTTCGTTTCATAATACAGGCAGAGGCAGGACCACAAATTTGTATTCCCTTTCTTCTCAAAACTTAGTGAAGGCAGGGAGGACCACTAATGGGCCATATCTTTCCTAGCTTCCCCTTCTTTTGGCTTGGTAGATACTTGCCTCGTGGTTTCATCATTAATAACCACCTTTTAGGGATAGAGAAAATAGCAAAAAGATTAAATATTGACCAAATCAAGAAGAAGGAGTAATAAAAGAAAGCGACATTGATTGCAGCAACGTTGGGATAAATGAACATCAATCATATTATTTTTATTAATTAAATTTTATCCAATATTTATTTAAATAAATTTAAATTATTAAATTTATTAAATTTTATAAATTAAATTACCAAATCTAAATAATTTGATGCTTTTCTCTGTATTAGTTAGAATTTAATAAAAATTTTATTGGTGGAGATACTTTCCTATATAAATACGATGGGTAAACTTTATAGATTTGGGATTTTTATTTTGTACGAGTCCTGAAAAAATTAGGGATTGAATTGGGGGTTTGAGGGACAAATACCAGTTTGATACACTGCGCGAAGGCTCCTTTTCTGATATCCGCTATAGATTTGGGATTGCCGAAATGGTTATTTGATTGAGAAATGTCCCAATGTTTATCACTCAAAAGATGCATAGTATGGTACTAAAAATGTGGAGACAACATCGTATTATTTCGTGGATGCAACAATCTAGTTTATTGGAATCTCCGACCCTAAATTTGCACAATCCTTGTTGGCAAAATTCTTGAAGCCACATTCTTATTTACTGACATATTCGATACAAGGGAGCGGTCTTTATATGGAGCTACTCATGCTGACTAAATTCATAACAGAATTCTAACTGGTTAACTAACCCTGACACGTCATCATAACTAATTCTGTGAACCATGTTTACTCTGATAGCAGATTTAATTATTTAGGATGGTAAGTGTAAAATAATTTTATAAAGGTAAGGTAGATTATTGTCGATACAATTTTAATATAAATTATTATTAATTATAAATAAATAAATAATTTATAAGCTTAAAATAATTTATTTAATTTTTATTCATAATTATTTACAAAAAAAAAATGCATCCAGCACAGAAACCAAATTGTTTAAAAAATTGAAAGGAGAAATATTGCTTTTGAGTTATCTAATATTTTAAAAGAGTAATTAAGTTTTTTAATTTTTAAGTTAAATAATTTAATTTCTTTGTAATTATAATTGGGATGATTTAATTTTTTTATAAGTGTAATTAAGATAAATTAATCTTTTTACAATGTAATTAGAATAATTTAATTTTTTATTCATTAAACATTTTTTTTTCAACATGCATGACTTGTTGATGGTACTTTAAATTTAATTTTTATTTTTAAAATTTTAATATGTTTCATCTAACATAAAATTTTTTTTAATTTAAAATTCTAATTTTATGCATCTCAACTATTTTTTAATTAAAAAATTTATATAATAATTATATATTATAATAAAAAAATTAATATCATTACTAGTAAATCACGTTATATTAAAAAAATATAGTGAATAAATAATTAAATTATTTTAATTATATTTTAAAAAAAATTAAATTAATTAATTAAAAATTAAAAGATTAAGTAATTTTTTTAAAAAAATACTCTTACTCGAAAATTGAAACTACGTTTACCAGTTCAAATCTAGCCAACTTCAAAGGGAGCCATCGTCGTGGCTTTGACTCTCTTCCGAATAAAAAGGCATTTTCTTTACCATTCTATCTTTGGGCACCATGTGGGGTTAAAGTGCCTTTTAAGGTTGGGTTGTGTGAACATTCTGTTGTTTGCAATACAAGTTTAAAATAGCCACTCATCGCAAACCAACAAATTTCATTAGACTATGTAATAATTCATTCTTATCATAGGCAATCGATGTAATGTTTGTTCTCAAATGAATAATTCTACATCTTGATTTTTATTAAATTAAGACAAAATAATCGTGCTCTCATTATTTGAAAATTGATGCATTTAATATAATAATTGCAATATCAATCACAAATCAAGAATTATCTGACTATATAAAATTAATTATATAAACAGAAGGCCAGATCTTTAATTATATTAACAATTAAGTACATGAATTTAATACTTATAAAAAGTCTAATACGTTGTTTGCTTGGAAAGGAATGTGAGAAAACCTTCATCATTAGGGGGAAATAATAGTTATGACTTTTGTTACTATTTTTCTTGCCATTCAAATACGCATAGCAGATTAAGACAACTTACCCATGGTTTGTCAATATCTTTGAAGTCCTACTTTATGAATTCACATGAGCAATACAATGATAGAAGCAGTGTCTCCTTATGCATTTATCATCATGTTATCCCCTAAAGTAACAAGAAAGGGAAAGAGAGAGAAAGGAGGGTAGATGAAAACTGGTAATAAAATAGCAACTTAGCAATTATTCAGAATATTCAATGCAAAAAATTTAGAAGCAAGCCACCAGAGTCAGAAACGTTGAAAATCAAATCCCCATTCATATTTTAATCCCATAAACAAGAACACCTACTTCTCAAAGCTATCTATCTAGTCTTACATTCACAGCTCATCCACAAGAATGAATTTTTCCTCTACCTGTACATACCTCTTCAAACTCACCCCAGCTATCCTCCATTACTGTCAAGCTTACCCGATCTTCGTCTTCTTTGAATCACCCAATTCATATGCGCGGGTAACCAATTCAGTTTTCCAGTTGCTCACAGATTTTGTGTAGTTTAGCATCAATCACTATGATTTGGGCTAGTTCCGTCTCTTCAATTTTCCTTGTTATAGTACTCTTTCTTCTGATCCTTCGGCTGCTCCGCCGGACTTCGGTTTTCTACATTCTTCAAAAATGGTGGCTTTCCATAGAAAACCGCCTATATGTTTACCAATCCTTCAAAATCCCACTTTACAATGAGCATTTCCAGGAAAATCATCTTTACCGAAAAATCCTCATCTACCTCAATTCACTACCTTCCGTTGAAGACTCTGATTTCACGAATCTCTTCTCCGGTTCTAAACCAAGTGAAATTTTCCTTCACCTCGATGCTAACCAGACAGTCCACGACACTTTCCTCAGCGCGAAAGTTTCCTGGATAAACGGGAAATCCGGAGGGAACGCGAATTCTGCGCTGGTACTGAGAATCAAGAAGAAAGACAAACGCAGAATTTTCCGCCAGTATTTCCAGCACATCCTCTCGGTGGCGGATGAGATCGAACAGAGAAGAAAAGAGATTAAGCTCTACATGAATTCTGAAAGAGACGAAAACTCACGGTGGCTATCGGTCCCGTTCACCCACCCGGCGAGCTTCGACACGTTAGCGATGGACGCCGAGCTGAAGAACAAGGTGAAATCCGATCTCGAACAGTTTTTGAAGTCGAAGCAGTACTATAACCGGCTAGGCCGAGTTTGGAAACGGAGTTACCTTCTCTACGGTGCCTCCGGTACGGGAAAATCCAGTTTCATCGCGGCAATGGCAAGGTTCCTGTGCTACGACGTCTACGATATCGATATCTCCAAGGTTTCGGAGCACTCTGATTTGAAGATGCTGTTGTTACAAACCACGAGTAGGTCGGTGATCGTGATCGAGGACCTTGATCGGTTCCTATTAGGAAAATCAGCGGCTGTGAGTTTATCAGGTGTGTTGAGCTTCCTAGACGGGATTGTATCGTGCTGTGGGGAAGAGCGTATAATGGTCTTCACCGTGAACAGTAAGGATCAAATTGATCCAGCGGTGATGAGGCCAGGAAGGATTGACGTTCACATACACTTTCCCTTATGTGATTTCTCCACCTTCAAGATATTAGCAAGTAGTTATTTGGGGGTAAAGGATCACAAGCTCTTTCCGCATGTAGAAGAGGTTTTCCAGACCGGAGCGCGGCTCAGCCCGGCCGAGATTGGCGAGATTATGATTTCAAACCGGAACTCGCCGAGCCGGGCTTTGAAAACCGTCATCACGGCTTTGCAAACCAACGGCGACGATGGGAGGAGGCAAAGGTTGAGTGAAAGTGGGTCGGGTCGGAGTATTGAGGAGTTGGGTGAAGCTGGCGGTTTGTTCTGCAGAGAAAGCGTTCACGCAGTGAGGGAGTTTCGAAACTTGTATGGGCTTTTCCGACAGGGAAGCAGAAGAAAAGAAGAGATCCTAAATTCGGGGCCCACAGAAAAAGAAGGTCCGCCGCGGCTTGAATCATAAATTATAGACGGGTCGGGGAAAGGGGGTCCGAACTGAGATTTTTTTTTTTTTTTAATTAGCTTTGCTGCTGGTGTAAAGTAAGCAATCAAGAAATATATTGCTTATGATAAGCATTTATATTTTTAGATAATGTTATTTGTATAAATTATTTGTGTACTGTATACTTTTTTTTTTTTTAAAGTTTGTCTATTTTTACTTATATTTTTTCATATTTTTATATTTAGAATAACTCTGAAATGATTGAAAGAGTTAGAATGTCCAAAAACAATATTACCATAGCCTCATACCCAGATGAGGAAACCTTAAGAAAGCCCCGGACTCCAACTATTATCCATGTACAATCTAAACTAGATTTGACCAATTGCCTATCGTACGTCTTCTATGTTCTTGATAGCCCAATAAAACTCCTTACAAGAATTATTTCTATTTGCTATTATCTTAAAATAATCAAGTTATGGGGCCTGACGCGTGCCCAGCGCCGGAAGGTCAAGGATGTTAGTGACCTTATGACAAGGGGAGCCGGCGACCGAAGCCCTGGTGAACGGCAGGCGAGTCACGACAATTGCACCTATCAAAGAAGCTAAAAGAATTATATTTGTTTTTTTTAGCCCAGTCAATTGAGTTGGGCTGGATTTGAAAACTCAATGTCACAAACTCATTGGATTAAGTCGGGTTGAAGGAACAACAAATTTAAATATGGTTCAATTGCTTGAGAAGTCAAATCTTACAAAATTATATAACTTACAAAGGTTACATGTGAAATGAGCCCCCCAACGAATTCCTTCAATACATGTCAATAGCATAAGCAGAACTATTCAACATTCATTGCCTTTGGTTGCACTCTTATCACAATTTGACCATAAGAGTGTCTATTGGTTGATTGTTTATTTGTAATTTTTTCACAAAATACACTTAAACAATGAGATTTTATGATCCCACAGTATCAAATGTCAAATTTTACTAAATTTAATAATTAATTTTTATATGAAAATTTTATTTATAAAAATAGTAAAAATGAAAAGAATAAGAGGCATAGAGTTGGCTTGCATTACAGGACTAGTTGATCAGCCACGTCATTTGCATCCTAAAAAAAATGATTGAATACAAGAAGAGTAGGTGGAAAAGAAATAATATAATAATTTTTTTGTGAAGTATGACCATGTATAATCTTTATAAAGATTTAGAGTTGAATAATTTTATTTTTTTTAATAAAAATAACTTTTAAAATTTAAATATGAGCATTTAGCCTATATCTTAATTTGAGATGCAGTTAATTTTTATTACATCAATATTTTATTAGTTAATATGACAATTTCTTATTACATATTTTGTTAATTTAGGTTAAAATTTAGATATAAGAAAAAAATGTTTAAAAATGTACTAACTGTTGATAATAAATTATATAAAAAGTATTATGTTTGAAAACTAAGTATTACTAAAATAATTACCCTTAATCTCCAATTGAATAATTATTTTTTTTTTTAATGTAAAACTCAATAAATGGGCATAAAATGGAAAAGTAAAATGAAAACGGCGTTTGTATGAACGGTGCTACAGGAAGGGAAACGGCGAGCGCTGATCCCCGTTACCTGACGCGGGAAACACGGCATCGTTTAAAAGACCGGGCGCGTTGATTCTCCTCTGTTGTTGTTGCTGGGTAAAAGCAGAGAGGACAGCAGAGCAAGTTCAAAAAATGCTTAAACTCGTCGGAGTGAGCCACAAAGTCTGCGCTTTCAGCAAGCGCTTGACAAGTCCAAAGCTTCTAACCAGCCATGGCATTTTAGCTTCGGCTTTCTCTACGCTTAGCACCAAGCGGGTGGGCACTCATAATGGGAGCTTTCACTGCGACGAAGCTCTCGCGTGCTTCATGCTTCGTCTCGCCAAAGACTTCTCTGGTGCCGAGATTGTTCGAACCCGGGATCCCAAGGTTTGTGAGAGACTTTTTAATTCATGCCACAATATTATTCGCGGCGGGTTATTTTGTTGCTAAAACAATGTTCTTGGGTTGTGTGATAGGTTTTGGATTCGTTGGATGCAGTGCTCGATGTTGGAGGTGTTTACGACCCAATTCGACGCCGTTTTGATCATCATCAAAAGGGATTTGAGGTAGTGCTTGGTCATGGCCTCACAACTAAACTCAGCAGCGCTGGGCTGGTCTACAAGGTGATTGACGGAATGTCTCACAAACATGCGTTTCTCCTTTTTTTTTTTAAAAGAAAACTCATATGAACATGTTAAGTGACTTCCTTTCTATCAAAGCAAGTGCTGCTAATGCTAAACATGTTGAAAGGACACTCGGTGGGTACTTCCTGTTTGGTGATCTTCTACATACATTCTGTGGAAAACTTAGAGATTGAACTTTGTGTTATGAACGACGTTTTTGCTAATATTGAGATTTTCCCAATGGTTTCATTGATGCAACCAAGTTCATATTTTTGAGGTTGGGTTTATGTGATTCTTTCCTTGTAGTCTCTTTGTTTCTGTTGAACTCAACAAGTTGGTAATGGTGATTTCGGTTGGTATGTAACGACCTAATTTCTGCAGCATTATGGGTGGGAGATAATTGCAAAGGAGCTTCAGCTTGATGAAGGACATCCGCATGTGCATCAGTTATATGGAACTATCTATAAATATTTTATAGAGGTAACCAATTCTGTGCAATGTTTTCATATTTTCCTGATATCACTCATTATTTACTTTAGAATCTTAGATTTACAAAATCTGTTATTTGATCTGAGACAGTGCGGTGAAAATTCTTTTGTTTTCAGATTTCTTTTCCCTTCTAATTATATACTTGTTGCGTTCTTGTGATATATACCAATTTTGATTTACATTTATTGCTTTGCAAGCTTCACCACTACTTATTCTGATGAAGCTAAATTTGATAATAAAGTTGGATGTTGATAGACCTAGTGGTAACATGGTAGCAAGTGGTAATAATGGTAGTGCTTGCTGGAGTGGCTTTTTACCATGTTTTGGACTCACAATGGATTTTTATAGTTAACGATGGAGAAGATTCTATATTAACCATTTTTGTAGTGTTTATAGAATAAATTGAGCTAAGCTGTAAGGGCCTTTTCATGATCAGTCTTTTAATCCCAAAATTTTAAGCTTAATGAGTGTGCAAAAACTTCTTCATAGCGGTCTGTTATATCTAATATGAATTTATGAACTGCTTTGATATTATAAAATCAATTTAATGGTTGAAGAGTAGAGAGACTTGTTAATTTCGTACTTTGTAAATTTTTCATGGCATAAGTTTCAATAATCTGGTATTGGAATTGGTGAAAACTGATTTGATACTTAGCTCGACATTCCAAGATATAAACCTGTTAAATTGTTAAGCTTATATACTTTTGTCTAATATTCTGTCACTATGGATGCAACACTGTTTCATTGGCAGGCAATAGATGCAACTGATAATGGAGTGAACCAATATGACATTAACCAACCTCCAAAATATGTAATCAATACAGGCTTGTCTTCTAGAATAAAACGTTTGAACTTGGACTGGGTTGATTTTGACCAGTCATCTGAGAGAGAAGATGAGGCTTTCCATAAAGCAATG
This sequence comes from Dicorynia guianensis, assembly GCA_037013595.1. NCBI lineage: Eukaryota > Viridiplantae > Streptophyta > Magnoliopsida > Fabales > Fabaceae > Dicorynia > Dicorynia guianensis. The sequence continues at coordinate 10,865,411 of JASUAB010000002.1, read as the reverse complement.
GCTCTGGCTGGCAGTGAATTTTTGGAGGTGAGATTGCTTTGAAGAGGCCTGCGGAATTTTTGTTGAATATATTATGCAGTTTCCCTTATTCCTGTTAGAGGGTCATGATAGTTTTTTATATAGCATGAGTTTACTGATAAAAAGTTTTTCATAAAGAAAATTAATTTGGTATGCTTTTTGCCATACAGAATGTGCATTATTATGCAAAATCATGGTTGCCAGCACGATCAGCCGTTATGGAGTGTCTTGCAGAAAGAGAGACTATTGACTCTAGTGGAGAAATCCTTAAGTTAAACCGATCTTTTCCTGTAAGTACACTGTGATTAATTAATAGAAAACTAAATTATTTAATAATTATAAGAGTGTGCTCTTTAGATTGTGGTAAACTTCATCTGGGGAAAACGGTATTTGATATATCATCCTATTAATCACCTGAAACTTTTTCTCACTTGTTCCACAGTGGAAACTTCACATACATGAGCTTGAGGAGGAAATGAAAATCAGTCCTTCCATCAAATATGTTATTTACCCGGTATGTCTGTTTTATTGAATGAATTATCAATTCTCTTGCTGTGAATATAAGATATAAACTGAACTCATAATACCATGTGCAAACTCACTGTCATCGCTAATCTTCATCACCCTGTGCGTGAATTTTAAAATTCTTCCATGTCATTTTCAATTTCGTAAATCATCAACTCCAATCTCTTTCTGGATCATGGAGGGGGAACTGCTATTCTCTTTAATCTCTCTCTCTCTCTTATCATCTCTTGGGCGTTGCATCTGAGTTCCTCACAGAATAGATAACTTTCTGTATGTGTGGTATAATTGTGTCTGAACTTCTTGAAAACCAATCTTGATTTGGTTCATGTTATTGAGTTATAAATCATTATGTGATCAGCAATTCATAATTTAAACCACTGCTACTTGTAGGATGACAGGAGTGAGAATTGGCGGCTACAGGCAGTGGCAATTTCACCTGATAGATTTGAGAGCAGAAAACCATTACCATATCCTTGGAGGGGTTTGGAAAATGACAAGCTCTCTGAGGTTGCTGGGGTTTCGAATTGTATTTTTGTGCACATGAGTGGTTTTATTGGAGGAAATCGAAGTTATGAGGGTGCTCTAGCTATGGCAAGATTAGCTTTACAGGCCTAGTAAGGGCAGATTTAACAGGACACTTCATTTTCCAAGCATTTGGTGTCCTGGCTTTTGTCAGAGTGGATCCCTTATTGGAATTGACAGCAATAGACAAAAGAGAAATGCTTGAAAACTGAAGAATTTTCACTTGAAGAAGGTAAGCTTTTTAAATGTTGTATAACATGGTGCTCGCTACTTGACCCTGTCCAGTAAAAGCTAGGGATGCATCTTTACGAAATGGGAGCTTGACAATTTTTTTTAAAGTTCTATGCATGCTTAAGATCATACTAGATTCTATTCAACGTAGACATTTCAAATCATCAGTTCTTTTAATCATCTCTCTCATTTGGTCAAAACTAGGCTTCATTGGAAGTACATTCTTGGCACTTTGCACTTGGCATAAGCTTCACTCCTCTGAAACAGCTGGCAGTCCCTCTTTAAACCATGTATAAATACCACCTTCTAGATGGAAGAGATTGGTGTAACCATTAAGGACTAGTAAGTAGGCTGCTATCATTGACCTGTAGAAAGCATCAATTATGATTATTAAAGCAGCTGATCAAGGGCTCCAGCAACGAGGACGTGAAATTGAACAAGGAACATAAAGTACATGGCTGTACGAACAGACCAAAAACTGAGGAAAAAAAATTGCACCTTCTATCTCAGCCGATGCCTAGTTTAAACTAAAAATTTACAAATCCAGGGCTAACTGCAAATTGTGTATGCCTTGGATTACTTTGTATCTAGCAATTATACATTTTTATGACTGTCCCTGGCCTTACATTTATTGGGCTATCAATTGTCGATATGTGTCAGAAATTGAAGGTAGGGTGCAAACATGTACAAGAGATTTTCCTAGAAATAGCCACACTAGAAGACTGTTTAATAGCTTACAAGTTGAGGATTCTTGGACAGGTGCACTTGAGATGAATAGAGCTAAAATATCTTTCTTAGGATTGTAGCTGTATGCTACTTTAATCTGGTCTGAACACAAAATAGATATATTTTATTTAATATCATTATCAGCATATTTTGAATTTGAACTGAGTATACTTTATACAAAACTTTGGATGCAAAATTGAAAATCAAGAAGCAGAAGGAAACTGAGCTCTGGAAAAACTAATATATCATCATTGAGTACCTTGATTGTTGACCTTCTGGCAGATTTTGGGAGGGTGTCATGGTTCCCCTGATGAGCAAGCTACAACAACCTATGCATTCTTATCTAGTTTTGCTTCCACGGCTGGTAGTGTGAATCAGATATTTAGTATTTTGTAACTCATTTCCATAAAATAATACATCGGAAGTTGCAGGATTAGGTAGTTTGTTGAATGTATATATCGTACCCTGCTTGAACTCGGGATTCTCTTCTGTTCCAGCAAAAAAGCCAAAAAATGCAAATGCAGCACGTCTGGCAATGTCCATGCTGTCCACTCCTTTATAAGCATGTATATTTGCACATTGATAGCACCTGGGGGGTGGGCCTGGACTAATTACCAAACCTGTCAGATTTTCCCTATGTGCATCTTTGCTTAGTGTAGGACGATGAAGCTTCTGAAATTCTTCAGTCTTGCTACAGTAGGTTAGGAAAACACCCTGCTACCCCTTTAAACTCTTCTGGCCTTATAACAAGTATTACAAAGTTATTCTTGTTGAAGCCGCAGAGCTTCCTTTGCATCCACACTTCTTACCTGCAATAACATACACCTCTAAATATTTAATCTGCAAATGATATAAATTTGTCATCGCCTTTTCTAATTTTATACTACTTTGATAAACACTATTAATATTTTATTGCGGTTATTTGCTTTGTTCAATTAGCACACATCGCTCCCCTTTGTATTCTTCACGTTTCAATGATCTCTCTCTTCTCCCTTCCCTGCCTCTCTCTTCCTATTGCTCTTGTCAGATCTAGCAGTTTGTCTGACACGGAACCTGGTACTAGAATTATATATGTTACTGACTGGCCAGCAAATCACAATACTTTAAAAAAAAAAAAAATCTAGTTTCATATTCTTGGACGGACACTTCATACGCTTGAAGGTTTTGTATGCTTGCTTGAGCTCTGAAATGTTTTCTTCGATCAAAAGGCATGAAAGCAACTGTAGAAGAGAGAATTTGGAAGTGTATGATTGACAGTGAGATGTTGCTTTACCCTTTTCTGTAGCTGAAGTTCTCGCTTAATATTCCATTCTTCTTCAGCTAACCTTCAAAAAGGGTAAAATAATGAGCTAATTAAGTTTCATGATTGATGTCTTCAATGTGATACGACATTTTAATTAAGAACAAGTACCTGGTGATTTTGCTGGTTTTGTGGCCGCACACGGAATTTTTAGGCCCCTCTGGATAGGAAGTGGGTGCAATCTTTGCCTTGTGGATTTCTGTGATCTCACTCTCACCCACCATGAATCATGATCCCGTATATGTTCTAAAGAAGGTGCCAAGGGCGAAGAATGCAGATGAGGTTGTAAAGATGATGCAGATGAGTACTGGAGGGCAACTGATGTAAAAGCAGCCAGTCTTTAAAGCTTCCACCAGAGAAATGGGTAATGAGATTATGAATTTTCAAGTTAATGGTCTATAATTGAAATAGTGGGAGTACCTAGTTTTCCTTGTGTTGCTTCTGTTATGTTTACAATAATTGAGGGTGGTTAATGAATCCTTGTGAACTGTCTGTGCATTTGAAGGTATTGATTACATATCCTTTCTCCTCATCCTTTCGTCCTGATGTTGTAACTAGACTGCGAGACGGCTTTGGGCCCTCGGCTTACACTTTCCAGTTTTCTCTACCAAAAATGTCTCCATTGTGAAAATATTATCCCCACCCGCTCGTGACCTAGGAACGACCAATCATCAAGATCGCAAACTGGGCTTTGTCTTTTAACTGTAACCAAAATATGTTTAATCAGATTTCTTTTTGCTTCTTCACCAAACAAAAAAAAAAAATTCTTTTTTCCTTCTCGTAATCTTAAAGAGTTACACATAACTAACATGGAGATGACGGAATCGAAATTGCCTGCTTCACTTTTTGGGGGAGACTCATGTTTCACTTAATCATAGCTCAAATAGCAATAACCATTGTTCTGGGATTTTAAATTACTTGAGAAGAATAAATCACTGAAGTTTCTTATAAATTAATTGTCACTCCATCTTTTGGCATGAACGGTATTACTAAATGGTAGTATTCTTGTGAATTTCAGTTGTGCAGAATTGTCGTTGTCAATTAGACCCTCACTTTCTCCTCAATGATTGTTAGCAAGAACACAACTTGGTCCTTGCCTGCCATGACCATGACTTTCTTCGCACTCAGCAATTAGTGTCCTTGCTCCATAGTCCACGGAGAGGGACCATATTGGAACCTTACCGACATTGTGCCCCATTGTTTAGTTAGAAAATGATTTCTCCAGCCTGCGTGAATTGATGTGTACAAACAACTACACATGTTCAGGAAAAAGTAAATTGCTGTTTATTTTGTAATTCAACGCTTATATGATTGACTAAATGTGAAAATAGCATAATACTAGTTGCACATATTTAATGTACATAATTAGCACAAAATGTAACATCTCTTTTTTCTTTTTATTTGCATAGTCTGTTAATATTTAAGGTACATCACAGGTATAGATTTTTTGTCTTTGAAAATCTAAAGGTAAAAGTATAGTAAGAAAAAAATAAATATAAAATTAAGAAAAAAAATATTAAAAGAAAAAAATAATATTTATAAAATATATTTTAATATAAATAAAAAATAGATAAAAAATTATTAAAATAAAAAAACGACAAGGGCCAAAAATTTTATGCCATTTGTTTCTTTAATCATTGCTTCTTAAAATTATTACCTTTAGGTAAGAGATTAAGTTTAGATTTTTTGATTCTTTAAGTTTAATGATTTTTTTTTTTTATAATTTAACATATGGATTATATTTTTTTTTCTTAATTTTATATCTTTCTCATTTATTAAAAGTAAGAAATCTAAATCTATATGAGATTACCTTTCAATATGAAGAATTAGTTGACCATGAATATAATACAGTTAAGAATTCTTCTATGGTAGAAACCAAAGTTTGTTTTACGTAAGAATTTGGATTCAAAGCAACACTCAATTTTACCATGAATGAAGCGAAAGTCATCTATTTATTTTGCTTAAATGTCTTCTCTTTAATTTGAATGAATGGATGGAAAACACTATGTTCTTATGAAATAAATGAACTGTCAGTTCTTGTTCTTAAATGTTCATTAACAACCCAAGTCATCTGTCAGACAAGCTACATTCAAGACCACATCTTTTATTATTCCAACAAACTACTATGTCCTTGTTCCTAATACTAACTTATGTTGATTTGTTATTTGATGTAATAATTTCGAATTAGGCCCATTAACTGACCTTAATTAAGATGGCAATTTTGCAGTGCTTATTAATGAAGTAATTAATAAGCCAAGGGTTTGAAAAAACATTAATCATAAATGTGAAAGCGGGTCCACCCTGGGATTTGCGGATTGCAGCGCGGTAGCAGATTAGAGACGCTGCCGCTTTAACCATCGCCGCTGGACGGCGGCCAATCAACCACCGACACCGACCTCCAGATTTAAAAAAAAATGCGTCAGGCACCCACATGTCTCCACGTGTCCTACCCGTCTCCGTAAAACGACGATAACTGGAATATCAACCGTAAACCCCGTCGTTCCGGCTTATTATCCTCTGCAACGTCACCATCCAGGTTTCACAATCGCGCATCTTGCGCTTCAACATGTTGTACCGTCCTTTTCAATACTAGCGCTCATGGCATCATGTAGTATGTGTGCACTGTTTGTCGGTATAACCAAATTTTCATTGGAGTAATAATCGTGTGATTAGGAATATTCAGGAACTCTATATTGTTTGATATCTAAATTTTATAAATTAACTTTGTAATAGTTTTGTAAAAATTTATTAATAAAATAAAAAAAGATTGATAATTATTATTCAAATGATCAAACCAAATTTGCTTTGTGCATTTCATGTTATTTTGAATTTGAATTTCTTAGAAATTCTTCCACATTGTATATTGATCTAATATAGAAAATTGTTTACACCAACTAAAAATAAAATAATAATAAGAGTTTTACTATTTACGTAAAGGCTTTTAGGTGAGGCTTTTGCAAGAGCCTTTGTAGGAAAACAACAGAACTCAAATAAAAATGTTTGATAAAAAGAGAGAAATAAAGAAGCACTCCAAAACAATTTTCAAGATAAAAATTAGTAAAAGTAATTTTTTTCATAATTAGATCGATAATTTCTCTTTTATTTTTATTTTAATGTAACTTTTATTTTTGTTTCACTAACTTATGAATTTATTAAAAATGTTTCAAAATTTACTTTTAATATTATGTTGAAAGCCATTTTTGAATGTTAATGCTAAATTTATTATTAAAATAGAGTGTGCCAAAAATGTCTCAATTTAATTGAAATGAACAAGTCATTAATAAAAATCAAAATTAACATATATGCACTTTAATACTTTTCATTCTAATTTCTAAAAATGTAAATATTTTTAGTGTATAAAAATAAAAATGCATAATTTCTAAAAGTAGTATTTATTTTCATTTTAATTTCAAATCCACTTCTCCAACAAATGAAATGATAAAGCCTTCTTGCCCATCTTTTTGCCAAGCATGTTACCCGGAGTCGAGGAGTAGAGGTATAACCTTGTCAGCCAATCACAGGATAGCAGCATCGTTAGATGTACTCGTACCGTTGCACGCAATTATAGCTCTCTCTTCAGCCACTATATATCTGTGTCTTTCTCTCTCTCTATTCGTCGTATTTGGGAAGTCTGCCTCTGCTCACTCGTTTTAGGCACACCCGCATTGGCTCCTTTCTATCTACGAATCTTGCTCTCTCAGAATCGCGCGCTATTGAGATCACCAGCGCAACGAAAATGGAGTTGTTTTACTATATGGTGTTTGGGGCATTGGGTGCAGTGGTGGCCGCTCTTGAGCTGAGCAAGAACAACAAAGATCGAATCAATACCGCCGCAACCTTCAATTCATTCAAAAACAATTACCTTCTTGTTTATTCGCTCATGATGGGTATATTCACCATTTTCAACCTTAGATCTGTGTTTTTGTTCGTTCCCTATTAGATCGCGCTCCAATGCGTTCGATTGTTTTGACTGTGAGTTTGTTTATGCGTAAAAGGCGGATTGGATCTGGTTCTTTGCCATTTTCTTGGAGTTTCTTGTTGGTTGGGTTGGATGCGAATCGGTGCTGGTCATTTTTCTTGAGATCCGAATTAATTAACATGATTATGACTTTTGTCATTGATCTGGACGTGATTTCAACAGCATTTTCTGAATTTAAGCGAATTGAAGTGTGTCAGTGTTAAATTATGCATTTCTTTGGTGAGCAAAACATGTCAGGTTTCAATTGGAAGAAACTAAATGAGTGAAATTGTTTATTCAGGGGCTTGTAGTATTAGTTAATTTGCTTGCTGACAAAAAATTAATTGTTAAAGCTTTTTTTTTTCAATTTTCTTTTCCCCTTATTTAAGATGGATTGTAATTAAATCTCAACATTTGAATGCTGAAGCGTTGAGATGCCATATCCTCGCTTACCTTTGGCTGCTGTGACAGCAATAATGTGTCTTCTGTTTTGGAATTGTGACCCTTAATCATTTTCTGATGTTGTGAAATGGATGTGTACGGCGTACTGAATATGTCATTTGCTATGTTCCTTGGCTTTTCAATTATGCTTATCAAAATTCATGATCTTATATTAACTTCGTACTTAATCCTAGACATTGAGCTCAGATTAAGTCTGGATTGTTTCCTCTAGCTAATTTAAATTTAATTTATTTGATGAGTGTTTAATTTAAGTTACGTTTATCATCAGTGAATTACAAGTTCATAACAATTTTATTAGTGATTCATATTTGAGCAATGGAATGTGTAGAGCATATGCACTAATTTGATTGTTGAATGAGAAATATCTGGATTGAAGTTACTATTGTTAGTTTTTGGTAATCTAATAGGTTGCTGTTTTAATGGCTGTAGCTGGAGACTGGTTGCAAGGTCCATATGTCTACTACCTTTACAGTACATATGGATATGGGAAAGGGGAGATTGGCCAACTTTTTATAGCTGGTTTTGGGTCATCCATGCTCTTTGGAACGATTGTGGGATCTCTAGCTGACAAACAGTGAGATGATTTTTATTTTATGACTTCATCCTTCCACATAAATGTTCCAGCATTTTCAGTATATCATGCATCTTTTGTTGAAATCAGGGGACGGAAGAGGGCTTGTGTGACTTATTGCATAACCTACATTTTGAGCTGCATCACCAAACATTCTCCTCAGTACAAAATCTTGATGTTAGGCCGTGTTTTGGGAGGTATTGCCACTTCACTATTGTTTTCAGCCTTTGAGTCGTGGCTTGTTGCAGAGCACAACAAGGTGAGGAGCAATAGCTTGGTTTAATACATTTGGATATGCAAGTAATTACTGACAAAAAATTACTCCCAAAAAAAAAAAAAATCTTGTGAATATGGTGATGTAATGCTCCATTTGTACGGCAGTTATTGACTTGAATATTACATTGTGGCAGGCACAAGAACTGGCCCTTTATCCTCAAAATGCCATGTTGATATGATTGATTTACAGCAGAATGGCGTTCCATAATAGGCTAGCTTTATGTGTTATACTTACATGATATTATATGAACTGCTTATTCTATCATTTTAAGTGCTACTAGATTGGTTTATATGCTGAGTCCACATATCAAGAATGAGCAAGACTGTTACATTTGCACTCTGATATCATTACCCTGTCAAATAAAGGATTCCAAAAATGAGGGTTCTAGTTTCATCTTCCACAGACTTTCATTAAAATTTATTATTCTTGCTTCTTTTCTGCATGTTCTCTTGTTTTTGAACCAGCTAGTTCCTGCAAATCATGTAGTTGTGAGGTTGACACATTGTAGTGTTGCCTTTCTGGCATATTGCTTTTTATAAAGAAGACTTCTTGTCTCTGTTCAAATGTTAAAATGCATTTGTAGAAGATAAGCCAAATGCATAATGAAGAGATTCTTGTCATGATAAATACCTTTTGAAAATCAAAGTATGTGATAAATGATTTTTATGATTTGTTCAACTGTTGTCTTGATGTCATTCTTCTTTTTGCATCTTGTATTTATGAATTTCAATTGTTTTTGGCAGAGGGGCTTTGACCAACAATGGCTTTCTATAACATTCTCGAAGGCCATATTTCTTGGAAATGGTCTTGTTGCCATTGTGTCTGGTTTGTTTGGAAATGTCCTTGTTGATACTTTGGCTCTTGGACCTGTGGCCCCCTTTGATGCTGCTGCATGCTTTCTTGCAATTGGTATGGCCATCATATTATCATCATGGACAGAAAATTATGGGGACCCTTCTGAGAGCAAGGACTTGCTTACCCAGTTCAGGGGTGCTGCTGTGGCTATTGCTTCTGGTAGAGTTCTCACTGTAGATTATTCGCTTTACATTGTTTTTAGAAGAGTATTTTCATGCAATTTTGTAACCAAGAGTAGTTTTCCTTTACCCTATCCTGAATAACATTGGGTGAGCAAATATATTTTTGGGATTTCTTTATTTTGTTTTTGTGATGTCAGCAACATATTATATTCATATGACACCTTGAATTCTTGTATTATTGCTGATTTACATGTTTATTTTTTTTTAGCCATTTACTTATTTTTACCTTTTTCCGCATTCCAGATGAAAAAATTGCCTTGCTGGGTGCTATACAGTCTCTTTTTGAAGGTTCAATGTATACCTTTGTGTTCCTTTGGACTCCTGCTTTGAGCCCAAATGATGAAGAGATTCCCCATGGTTTTATTTTTGCAACATTCATGTTAGCTTCAATGATGGGAAGCTCACTTGCATCTCGGTTGATGGCTCGCACATCACCCAAAGTAGAGAGCTACATGCAGATAGTTTTTGTAGTCTCTTCTGCCTCCCTACTGCTTCCTATTCTGACCAATGTATACTTATTGTTCCAGTGTACTCATTATTTATTTATACATTTTTGTGGCATACATCTCACGCTATTCTCTTATGTCTTGACTTGGTTGTTGTGCTGCAGTTCTTGGTAGTTCCTACAAAAGAAAAGGGTGGAAGCATCTCATTCTCGGGTTGCGTTCAGCTTCTTGGCTTCTGCACTTTTGAGGCTTGTGTAGGCATTTTCTGGCCGTCCATTATGAAGATGAGATCTCAATACATTCCTGAGGAGGCCAGGAGTACCATCATGAACTTTTTCCGTATTCCTCTGAACATTTTTGTGTGTGTCGTGCTGTACAATGTATGTTTCACACTCTACTCTAGACTTTACCGATTGCTGGGGCTCAACATTCTAACCTATATTGTATTAATATGTAATAAAGTAACTTTGTTGATACTTTGTCTAGTTGGACACTCTATAATCCCGTCAAAACCTCCAGAATCACACTTCCCTTCTTGGACGTGTGTATTTAATCCCTCCCTCTTTTCCCAACCCTACCCAAAAAATTCAAAAACAAATTCTCTCTCTCTCTCTCTCTCTGTGCTTGTGTTGCATGTGTTTCTGACTATTTCCTTTGTCTGTGCAGGTTGATGCATTCCCTATCACTGTTATGTTTGGCATGTGCTCAATTTTCCTTATGGTGGCATGTATCTTGCAGAGGCGGCTTTTGGTGATTGCAGATAAGCCAAGTAAGTTCCTCACATCATCGTCTTACTTTTTCTGAGTATTAAAATTTGGGTAGTAATTGACTCAACTCATTTAGACTAATCTACTACTCGAGTCTTTCTCATCCTGGAAATTAGCAGTACACCTTAAGCTCCTTTCCCTCAACATATATGGGTCCTAGGACCTCTGAAGTCTCGTCTATTTTATATGGGCTCTCTTTGTAGATCCAAGACTCCATCAGGGGTTTTGGTTCTTTTTTGCACGGGATGATAGGCAGTTCTGGTTAATCTGACAAGTTTGTTTCTGACATGGAAAAGGCTAGTCCACCTAATGCTCCCTTACCTTCCTCATCTTTTAGGGCTTCAAGAGTACAATTGACACAGTCACCTGCATTGGGAACGAATTTAAAATATAAACCATGGAATTGTTCTTTTTCAGTTTTTGTTTTGTATTGTTTTACTGCCTGGAGCTGATTACTTGTGTTTGAAGCAGAAACACAAGATTGGGCATTGAAGGCAAGGGACCCCGAATCAGAGCCATTGAACATGTAACTGATGTTACAATGAAGTTTCCGGGACGAACTGAAACATCTGTCAGATAGTTCTACATATTGTGGTTTTCATCGAATGTGTAAGCACGACTTAGACTTGACTGGGAAGGTATACCCTAAAGGAATGGTGGTCTCCCAAACAAAGGAAGGGGGACAAGTGAAAAAAATGGTTTCAGCAATTTCGTTAGTGCCTTTAGTATAAATACTGTAGTGCATTAGATGCCTCTTGGCTATTACTTGAGGAGATATCTCCATTTTGGTAGTTATGCCGTTATTCTTTTGGGAGTGGAATCTACAGTTTGTCCCGCTGGGAGTAGTATCTGTCCCATATTATTTCTTTCATAATCTTTTTCCCTTCTGTAATGGAATTGCACTTACATTCAGTTAATGCATATTATCTTCTTATTTTTCTCCTGGACGTGTTCTTGTTCAGGCATTACGTCTTTGAGCATTACGTTTACATATAAAAAGCTGATACTATAATTCCTTTTTTTTTTTTTTTGGGGGTTACAGGGCCGATACTATAATTCATTCAGTTTCAATTTGTTAAAATGAAACTGGTTTAAGCTTTTGATGACAGTTATAATTTCTAAAATTGTCTTACTAAAGTATTTAAAAATGTGGATGTAGATTTGGATGTGAATAAAGGGCTGAGAAGGTATTATTTCTTAATTTACAATGGCACTAAAGAAGGATAAATTGCCTGTGTGGTGTTTATGCCGCAAGATAACTGAATACTATAATATTTCTATAGCTAAATGTATGCATCAATTTTTTTGTCTTTTTTGGTATTCTTTAAGGTATAAAGCGTAATTTATATAGTTGTATACTAAATCTCTAAGGCCAGTAACAAATCTAATAGGCTCATAAAATTTTTAATTTTCTTATTATTTAATTTTAGTAGATTTTTATATTTTATTTTATATTTAAATTTAAATTATAAATTCAATTTTTATCACTAATTTTCTCTTTTTTATTTTGTCTTCATCTTTTTCTTAGTGTAATTTTCAACTTTGGATACTTAAAATTAGGGAATTGATCCTCAGCTTTGATGAGTTAAGGCTCAGTCATCTATCGAAAATTGAAGATTTTCAAAGTTTTACCATCCACTTAATGGTTAAAAAAATCCATTAAGTTTAATTACATTAATAACATTGAATTTCACTATTTTTATAATTTTATTCTCACTTAATTATTATAATTTAAAATATAAATAATTAAATTTATTAAATCTCATAATTTTAACAACTCACATCATTAAACATAAATTTTTTATAACAAAAATAATATGAATAACACATTCTCTAAAATTTGTTACAACAATTTGACAAGAAATTATTATTTATTCATATAATAAATTTTGTTGAAAAAGACTATTCTTTCTATTTCAAAATGTTTGTCAACTAAAAAGTATATAAAAAATTTAAAAAATAATTAAATTATTTTAATCTTAAAAAAACACTTAGCAAAATACTTTTGCAAAGAATATCTCCAATATTAAAAGTTGCCATAATAATAAAAAGATAAAAGTTACTTGATGGGTCAACTAAGAATAAATTTAAAAAAATTAACAAAATTTTAATTTTAAAAGAGTGACAGTTAAATTTTAAGAAAGAAAAACTTCTGGAAAGAGTAATTAACAAGTGATTAATTTCGCTAAAATTTTTTGTTATATCGATTCCTTTGAATCCTATCTATCATATTGTTTGCGGTATACGACAACAATTCAAACACATTGGACTAATCCAATAAAAGGTTAATGACATATTAATCAGTAACAACATATATAATTTCCAAGTTATTTAAGATTCAACTAGGATTTGAACATGTAATTACGGGGCACACAGGGCAGGGAGTGGCCTATGCCGACATACCAGGTGAACCAAGGCTATGATCATTCAACAAGATGGAATTTATCTTAGAACACGTATAAATGAAATTTGGAATCTCAACTTTGTTTTTCTTTAACCAGACACCCCTAAGCCTTCATCCAAAAGAAAATCTCTAGAGAAACAGTAATCAATATAACCCTAACATTCTAATTTAATACAACTGCTGGTTCTAAAGCAGAATTAATTGCCGAAAAAGAGAGGGAAAGGAGAGGGGGGGGGGGGGGTGGCAGGGAAAGAAGGGGATGGGAGAGAGAAAAAGTCGACCTTTCGTCATTTGACACTAGATATCAATGGCAATGTGGATTGTATCAAACTGTTCAGTTTGCCTCTCAACTTACTAACAGTATTCTTTAATGTTTTACATGTCTTGTCAACAGGGAACTCATTGATCTGTAGCATGTGGAGCTGCCTCTCCATATACCTATTAAGACTGATCACGGCAATGTTAATGAGACTGAATGATGCATTAGTGTGCATAAATCTTGTGACTAGAAATCCAGCTAGAAGATGCTGATCGGTCTTCACAAGCTCTGATATGAAACTAGGAAAAAGAACCCTTTTGAATAGAAGCAACTCATTCTCATGATCCTCACTGTAAATTCCTTTCTGTGCATGAGCTGATAACAGTGCCAATTGACATTGATGAGATAAATTTCCAATCAAAAAGCACAAATAAGAGAAAGTATTGCCATAGGTTGAATCGGTGATTATAGAAGCAATAATCCCCGAAGATAAAATAAGAATTAGAAACTCATGGTCCCTACTCCTTGTTCCTGGGATGCCTTGTTTCAAGTTATCCTCAACTGCACTCAGGCACTGCAAATGTAATGTTTTGTAAGGCAGTAATAGTGCCAGCTTCAAAGCCACAAAGCAATCCATGTCAAGTGCAATCTGGCTTAAGTTCCTGGCATCGGCTTCATCAAGCAATATTCCATTAGATTTTAATGATGATTGATCAATCAGTCTCAGCACATCACTAAATCTTGATAGGCTAGCAAGTTTACTAAAAATCTTGGTCCAACACACATGTAGAGGGTGAACAGATACATAATCCTGTTTTTTTTCTTTCTCAAGATTATCTACTTCCTCGAGGCTTTCCCATCCCTCATCCCAATTATCATTGTTCCAGTCATTTCCTCCATCAGATATTTCTGTAGTGTTCTCCCTATCTTCCCCTACAGAGAAAAGTCCATCCCACTCTTCCAAAATGGCTAGTAAAGCATCAAAATGGATATCTGTACTAGCTTCTCTGCACAACCTCAAAAAGCAAGAAACAGCTGTATCCACGTTTAAGAGATCATCAGGGGTAATTTCTATGCTGGGTGAGATTGATGCCACAAGCTGAGATGATTTGAGAGCAACCAAAGTATTTGTAAATCTGCTGGAAGAGTCTTTGTGATCTGAAAACCCCTGGTCAATATCAGTCTCATTATTTCTACTTGTATAAAGAAACTCATCCCACTCTTCCCATGGTAGGACATTGGCCCGTATTTCAGCAGAGAAACCCTTAATATTTTTACCAGAAATGAATTGCATAAGCTCTAATACATAAACTCTGACGGAACTAGGCAACTGTAGATTGTCAGAGAATTGGACCATTCTTTCCCAGATTACATGTCTTACACATTTCATAATTTTTAAATCGCCTTCTAGCCTGCTTAGAGACGATAATATATGATACAGATTCTGATTCTCATGGGATCCATTGACCAACTCCTGCAGAACAGGTTCCAAAATATCTAAATAGAAATGGGGAAGATCCTGGGAACCTGCGCTACAATCAGAAGTTGTACCAGTTGGAGACTCTGATGATGCAACAGAGTAAACATCTGCAACAGCTCCAAATCCACAACCAGAAAAAACCATAGCTCTACAGAAGACATAAATTTCTACAGCAGAATCACCACTTAACCCACAAACGACATAGCCAAATACAGTGCCCCAGCCCTGCCTAGGAGAGATGATATCCTCCATCACCAATCTCATAAAAACCTTCAAACAACTCATTACGCATTCCAGATTGAATCTAATGGTTTCTCCTGCATCTTCCTCTGCTGTTATTTCCTTCATTTCATCAGTCAATCTCATCCAAAAGTTTATAAGAATAATGAGGCAATCTTGCCATGTTGAGTTATCAGGGAGGTTTCCACAAGAACTGTAAAGAGGCATAATTACAGTGAAGTACTGCTTAATGATCCCCAAAGCATCAGACTGACTTAAAAGTCTAATATAATTATGGCATAAATCATAGCTCTGCTCAAGCTTACTTATAAAGCCTTGAAGGTATTCAGGAGTAATAATACTATAATCAGTTGTAGCTCTAGTCTCTAAAGCTCTCAGCATACTCAGTATATAGTATTTGTAGACATCCTGCCAAGATATGAAACCCTCTGGTAATGGATCAACACATATATTGACAAGAGCTTGTACCATTTTCGCCAAAGCTGACAAGCTACTTTCGCTAATATGGGTATATACTTCATTATTAAAGCACTCAAAGTTCAAACCACCTAATCCAGCTATATTTTTAAAGTCCAGGTCATTAATAAAGGAAACATTTCTGCATTCTTGCTCAATGACCTTGTAATAATGAGCTAACTTTAGCTTGCCATTTTCTTGATCAGGGTGTGTTATTGGTAATAATTCTTTGGTTTTTTCCAGCTGCAAGAAGCACTCGTACAGCAGGCCATATATATAAGCAAGGCGAAGTTTGTTGTGCCCATCAATTGCAGGGTATACAATCATTGAGATGGTTTTAATGGTTTCAGCACTGTTACCAATTATTTCTGCCCTATAATCTGCAATTTCAGCTGTAATATCATCATTGGTCCAAACATCAGAAACAAGGACAGCACTTAGGTATCGCAATAGCACCTGCAAGGAAACAAAGAATGAGGTCTAATCAATTAGATATCATGCAATTCTGTCAAAGAACTAGTTGACCTAAAGCCTCAAGCTGTTAAATGTTGACCTGCCTTTCATGTGAAAACCCACCAAACTTGAAACAAGAACAAAATAAAGGTTTACAGCTACCTTATGCTGAAACTGAAACACTATACTTCTAACCACATGACAAAGGGGGCAAGATAGAACTCTAGACCAACTGGTCAATGAGAATCAAATATAATGTCAATAAACCACTTCACCAAATGGTGGTTTTCTTATAACCAACACATTGATTTTCTACAAATTTGTTTCTGCGTTTATGCCTGCAAATCCTCATACCTCAGTACAATTCAAGCCATAGGAATCAGCCAATTTTAAAGTGTCCTTCAAAATGTGCTTTTTCTCGAACTTTACTGATTCAATGAGAGAGAGAATAACACTCTTGATATAGATGGTGTCCCCAGACAAAAAGCGCTCAGTTTCAACCCCAGGAATTATTTTCTCTAGTGCTCGAGAATGCTCAGCAAGGCGCTTTTGCTCTTCTAATTTCAGTTTCCACTCTCTCCAAAATGATGACTGTGCACTGCCAATTTTATCAATTTCATCTGAAATGAAAAAAGGGGGAAACAACGATGTCTTGATAGTTATGGAAAGAGAAAGAAATAACAGTGGAAGAAATGATCCACAATCCACATTCATTTGATTGACAAATGATATTCTGAACAGAAAAGCATAGGAAAAGAAAATGCAAGGTAGGAGTCAACTAGGTAAATAATCATACAAAAAAATATAAGAAATAGAGAAGCCATTTACCAGAACTAGGTGGTGCATGCTTTTCCTTAAACCTTCTAAGCAGAAGCTCCCTCCTCTCAGCAGCGTCAGTTCCAATACCAAAGTTGTGCAGTAATCCATAAGTCATCCCCACATTCATGATGCTACAGACTTCTTGGTAATCTCTTCGTTTTTTGAGCTGCTCTTCTATAATCTCTACCCCACTAAAGGCATCCACAAGATTCAAAAGATAGGAGCACCCCATTATATCTTCCTCTTCAGTAACTGGTGGTTCCATGATTGCATTTGCAAGCGAGGCAATCAGATCATCTCTTGGGGCAAATCCATTTCTAGCTAACCAGGACAAAATGGTCACAATAGCCTGGGTTCTGACATTTACATATTGCTTTCCTGCCATAATTTTCTTATCATGTTCTCCACTCTTACTCAATTCAAGCAGCCAAGGGAGTTGAAAGGAAGCGAAAGACAGAACTTTCCCATTATCAGTCAAAACTGATGCCCAATCTGTTCCATCCCCAACAGCCAAGGTTTTAGCAACAATATAAAGCATATCTCTAATTTTATTGAGATGAATATCCTGATTATTAGTGCTAAAACCTTCAAACTCTTGAAAGCAACCATTTGGGTCCATTATACTTTGGATACTTTGCTCAGGATGAGAAATTACAGATGAACCTGCAACCGAAAAGTTTGAAGGATTTGCTCCTGTTGACATGACTAATGTCTCACACAGGCCTTGCATATCCAAGTCTTTCCAAACATGGAGAAGCTCACCAATGGACTCCTCATCACAGTGGCTCACAGCAAAACCTAATAGCTGCTTTCGAGAGTTCACATCCATATTTTCAAGGGCAGGACCTCTTGCAATTGCAGCACATAAATCCCAAATGTAACCATGTCCTTTTCTAGCCAATACAAGACAGAGATCAAATGCCAATTGTAAATCACCAGCAACTGCAGCTTCTCTAGCAATAACTTCCTCAACAGCTGATATGTCATCTGGAGATCTCAAGCCTAGAAGTTTGGCAACCTCAATTAGTTCATCAACATGTAAATAAGCTCCAGTTTGACTTGTGATTGCCATTTTTACAATTTCCATAGGATCTTTCATTTGCCTGAACTGCATAGGCAGAAGAGTCACTCCAAGGCTTGGAAGCTTAACTGTAAGAGCATCAATAATATCTGCCTCCGCCTTCACATTTCCACTATTTGGATATAGATTAAGACATTCTTTAGCCTTCCAGATCTGGAGGAAGTTACAGTAATGTAACAAATCAATTCATGTAGTCCAGAGATAAAACAAAGCTGTTTTAAGACTATTTCGAACTTCAATTTAACGAGAAAATAGTGCCATAAGGTGAGTTAGCTGACATGCATCAGTTATACACAAGACTCTGTGGTTTCAGTTACTAGCTTAATGTAGGAAAGATCACCCAAAAAAGAAAAAGAAAATGTATATTTTAGTTCTTAACCAGACATCATTCTTGTGTAAAAATAAAGGATGCATGTTGTCACGAAAAGGGGTAAAATATGGATTGCAAATATGCGCACGTTACAGTTGGTAAGTTGTTATTGCCAACTTACTTCAGAACATGCAAGACTTGAAGCTGAGAAAAAATATTCTCTAGCTGCCTGAATGACAAGGTTTTCTGCCTTCTCTGATGCCAAAGCAACTGAACTTGTACCCTTCAAGTAATTTCTTGCAAGAGAGAACTTCCCAGCTTTCAAGAGTCCTCGGCAGAATTCAATTAATATATACTCCATGTCCAGAAAAGGAAATACCTTTTCCCTCAAGTACTGCATATCACGCCACATGTTGGCCCATTCACTATCTGATCGGCCAGGCTGATGGCGGATGAATTTAGAAAGAATAAGACGGATAATCTGCTTAACGCCCTTTTCATCTGAATGAGCCTCAAGGAAAAATTTTAATGGCTTTGGGACCTACATTGAACCATAAAATAACATGGTAAACTCACTGGCTTAAGATCAATAGCAATTCAGCCCTATTCTCAAATTTCAGGAATGGTTTACTTAGGTTGGAGAAAGAAAAAGGGGGTGGGGGGGACTATGCCTTACAACAATCATGTAATCCAAACTGTCAGAATACTCAGATAAAAATCATTGTATTTTATCATGCAATAAATTTCTTAGGCATTACCTCAATAAATTAATTGGAATTGGAAGTATGAGTTTCACCGCTCAAAAAGAAGACAATACAAACCTGGTAAAATGCCAACAGCCTTCCTGCTTCAATATGGCCTTCTGCAACTCTAAGTTTTCTATCAAGGATCTCAACTTGCAAGGCACCATCTGTACATTTGTATATTTCTTAATATATTCAATGACAATCCCAAACAAATGTGCCTATATAAATCAAGTAAACAAAATTTCATTCAAGATACACATGCAGACACACAGATATGCACTGCAACATGACATCAAATTTAAGGGTATACCTTACATGCACACCCCAGCTCAACAACACAGAACAAAGTCAAATATGACTGTAAAACAACCTTGAAAAGCTGGATTACTAATGGAATGCTTTTTGACAAAACCAAGAAAAGACATATACATGACATGAACTAACTCAAATGTGACTGTTAAGGTCTTTTGAAGAGAGTAAGCTTGTTGGGAGGGGAGTGGTGAGAGAAAAGTATGGAGAGGCTTCTTGGGGATGGCTGACTGTCTTGAGAGTTAACATGGCATAGGAGTATATGACCATAGAAGGCAATCAGTAGGGTAAGAAGGGCTTCTCACAATTTGTTTATAAAGATTGGAGAGGATGATGAGCTTAGGTTTCAGTTAGACAGTTAACTTTCCAAGATCCACCCCAAGGAAGTCTGCCCACGTTTGTAACCCATACCCCAAAAAGAAGGGGAACGAAAGCTGAAAATTTCAAAGCTCAGATAAAGGTTTGGCATGGAACTTGGGAGGCTAGATTAATTAGAAATTCCCAACACAGGGAGGTGATGTTAGGATTATCTTTTCATCTCATCTATGGAGAAAGTTGCACATAAGGGTAGAAGAGACAGCTTAGAAGTCAGAAAGAAAGAAAGGGAACTTTCTCTTCAAGGAAATGGGAGGTAGTAATGAAGCCATCAGGTCCAGCAAAGTTCCTATCAAGGTTGCCTCCTAAGTATGGACAGTAGAAAGAGACAAACTATGGAGAACCTGAAAAGAAGCTGTTGTTTGTAAGTACTAAACACGCAGAGTAGGTGTACTAGTGAAGGAACAAATGATCATCAATTTGCTGCAAAATAACACATTCTATTATAATTTATAGGGTTTCCTTCTTTAAGAATTTAAAATTAAGCATGTTAAAGTTGGTGAGGAAGATGTTGCTCCATTCTAATAAAGTACATATGGCTGGAAGCAAATAAAACTTTTAATGTGTTGGATTCAGCAATAAGAATCTCTAATAATACATTCCTTCAGTTCACATACCTGGTCTGTCCAAGTTCAAAGTAGGAACCTCACTTTTCGGTTATTTGTTCTTGTTCACCCCTAGAAGCTCCCACTATGTAAACTTTCAATTTACTTGGGTATTTACCATATTGGCAATTTGTACTAAATCACAATTATTTAAAGATCCGAACCTTGGAATTGAAACATCAAGATCGAGAGGGCTATAGAGATGTACAACTAAATTCCATTGAATGGTTGATTCATATGATACATAATAATTTTATCTGATAATCGTCTTCCTTCTATGTTCTCCAAAAGTTGCACACAATAGTCCATTTAATGTGGATCATTAACAATTGGACAGAATACTAGAAATCAAGGGGGCTAACAACCATTAAAAGCAAGGAATAACAATAAAATGTTTTATTTTAGAATAAGTTTCATGGAGATTCTGGTAGAATATTAATATCAAGTGTTAAAGCAAAGATATATTTTTAACAAAAAAGAATAAAAGAATTATTAAAAATTGTAGATTAGGAAATTCAACAGAAATTTGGAGTTATTATCACGATTCTTATTGGATAGATTGAAATTTTTATTAATTTTTTGAAAGACGAAGAGTTTTTAGAAAGAGGAAAGAAGTAAGAGTAGGTAGAAGCATAAGATATCCTCCTGTAGAATATTTGCATGACATCTCATTGCCATTATATAATTAAAAACCCACACAAAGCCAAACTCACCATGCAGTTGAGGAAGCTTAGATAATATGGCTGCCATGATGCTCCACCTATCTGTAACTGTGAATAAATATATACATTGTAAAGCACAATCAACAGCTTCAACTTCATTTATGAAATAGACATTACTTTGGAAGTCTCTGCACCCTTCCTCAATTACAACAAAACATATATCCAATTTGTTCTCAGAAGCAATTTCCTTCAACCATCTGATTAAAAATGACTCCTCTTTGTTTTGATTTGCAGAATTGGAAAGACTGACATTCTCACTAAATAATGCCCTGTGAAACCTTTCATGCATGAATGGAATTGCTTTATTGCATAGCCTAGTAACCACATTTTCTTCTTTGACTGCTTTAAGCATAAATTTGAATTTATCATAGTCTGATAATTGTTCCCACATGAGGAGACTCATATTGAAGGCTATTTCACCATCATTGTCATCAGAATAAACAATCTGATACAAGTAGGAGACATCCTGATGGAACTGCTGCAACTCAGACAAGCCTTTCCGATGAGCAAAGTCAAGCAAACAGAGGCAATTATCCAGCTGCCCACTAGAATTATCCATGGCTCTAGCTCTATCTTTATACCACTTTGAGAGATCATCAATTGATGGCCAAACTAATCCAAGACATTGCTTAACAATAGGTTCAGTTTTTACTTGGATGCTAATGTCATAGTTTTCAACTGACTCGTTAATAAAGTGGAACATTTTCTCACATTCAACCCAATCATCTTCCCTCACAGCAGCGCCAGAAGGAGGAGACCTCCCAGGTAAAAGCTGCCCATATGTTTGCACTGGCACTGTTTCTGGGATGGCAGACAAAATCTCCAACATAAAAGGAGCCAATGAATATGTATGACGCTTGAAAAGCAGATTTAGGGAACCAATTTTCCCACTTTCTGCAAGTGCAATAGCAGCTTCATTAATAGGCATAACACGAAATTTGCCGTATCCCTGCACAGAAAACCTGCATAAAACTATGTCAATGAACTTTGAGTCCGTAGAAATCATCAGAACAATGAACAATAATCACAGTTTTTCAACAACTTCTTACTTGTGAAAGGTTATCTAAATTAAAAGATTAATTTGTGAAAGTTTCAAGAAATATCATTCCTTTTTTTTTTTTTAATAAAAGAAAAGATAGAATGCAATCAAAGAGGACAAACTGTTATCCAATAAAATTAACACTGCACAGAAAAAATGAGCAAATTCTTATTATTTTCACTTCTAATTAAGTATTGCTTAAAAAGGTTGGATGTTTGATCTCTCATAAACTTTTAAATTTTTGGTTCATGAACATTGATAGAACTATGTAACAATTAAGCTTTCATATATTGCTTAAATGACAGTACTTTTACAGTCAAGTTAAAGGAAAAAATACAAATGGATAAATCACATAAGGTGTAACTGCCAAAATCAAAACTTGAGCAAATGTCTTTGACTCTTCGTAAATGAGTCAAAGTTGAAGGATACTTGTGCACTTTAATCTATTCAGATTTTGTAAACTGAAAATCATGGTCAATATTTATCAGTCAAGGGAAATTCTTTCACAAACTGACATGTGTTAGGTGCAGTTAATTCTATTATAATCTTCCCAGATTAGTCATTTAATACTTATTCCTTCCCCCCCGCGCCCGCGCAGGGAAAAAGAAAAAGCAAATTATAGAGGGATAACATTTACTGCCATGCAGAGTGTCAGCACATGGTTTATCAGGGGCTGGAGGTTGAGGCAGTTCTCTTGCATATTTGCAGAAAAACTGGAGAGCACTTTTGAGCTTATGTACTTTTTATTGTTTGCTAAGTTATATTCTCTGTTTTTTTTTTTTTGTTCTAGGAGAATTTCTTATAACCTTTAATGTACTTCTCTTCTTTCTTTTAATCTAACAGGTGAAGATATAGTCTAATCTTATACAAAATAAATATTTATAATTTTCCAGGATACCTGCCCATGTTTATTCCAAGATGAGTTTCCAGTTTGTCTCTAAATTGCAATAATTGAAGTCTAGCTAAGCGAACATGCCATACTTGACTATTAAGATCATCCACTTCAGAAAATCTATGCTGGTCAGTGATGCGGAGACCATAAGCAAGCAAAGCCTTCACAGCATCTTCTGTTGGTCCAATTCTATCAATGCATTCAGAAAGCACAAAGTCCCGGTCCTTAATATTTGATAAGAACATATTTATTTCACTTAACCCTTGGCTAGAATTCAACCACTGTGACTTTAGAACTTTATCCTTATCCAGTCCATTACTATCTGCAAAATCCAGAGCAGCTTGATACCTTTTCTTGCTAATTAATATACTATACATTTCAGGAATAGATTTCTCAGAGAACGAAATGAGGCACCAATGCAGCCTAGATAACTGAAATTGATTAAACCTATCTTCAGCCATCCACTCTATCTGATGCAACTCATATGTTGGCCCAAAATCAGAAGAATTATAACTTTCTTGGGATGATAAACTAGCTAAAAGAAAAAGGTTACCACTAGATTTCTGTGCTCTTTCCAGAACAGGCAAGAAATATGCAGGACACTCTTCCTGAACTTTTGAACCATTAAAAATGTCAATCAATACAATTACACCACTCCTGTTTACAATAGTAAGGATATGGTCACACCACCAAGTAAAATCCATAATATCCATGGAAAAATCCCTCCCTCCATTTGATAGATTTTCAGACACAGGTGAATCATCTCTCTGTCCCCAGACAAACCTAGACAGCGTACAGTTTTCCTTGTCCAGATTAAAAATTCGCAAGCACCCTATCAAATCCAGAGTAGCAATGAATGTGCCTTGTGGTGAGATTCGCACCTTTGGATTTGTTAGCTGACCTGTGTAACCTTTTGGTTTCAAATATAAGCCCTCAAACTGTATAGAGAACAACTGCTCCAACTCTGTATTCAAAATTTTACGCCAGAGAGAAAGATGGCAAGCCCCTACAGAAATATGCATAAGTAGATGAACAATATTTTGCATATAAGTGAAATTTTTTTTCTCCATGTTTCAAGCAGAAATTAAGATCTCATTGCAGAATTACAACAATTAAGTACTCTCAGACTCGAGTAATAACTTGGGTGTCCATGTTTACAATTAGGAAAAAAAATTAGAAATCAGTGCACTTGACTAATAATTGAAAGGATGCCCAGACAATCTACTTTTAGTCTCTTATCAAATTAAAAAAATAAAAAAAAAGAAACATAAATGAATGCACTTTCAATTTAAGAGTGTCTGACTGGATAAGGGTAAGCGCGTATTTTAGACCCTTAAAGGAAATAACTAAAAATGAAAGAAAAGTTAACAAAAAGTTAAGACACTTCAAATTTTCTTGCATTTAATTACCATGACCTATATAGTATTTTAAGAATTATTTAAAGAAACAACTGGCTTAAGAGAGATCATATTTTTTTCATACAGATAAAAATAATAACAATAATTGTCTCCTTCACTCATAACTGAAAATTAATGAATGTCATACAGATGTAGAGTCGACAAACACAACCTATAGTTTAAGCTTAAAGATATTCTTGAAACTAGGAGCAGAGTAGCTAGTAAGCCATTCATCCACATTTTACAGGTCTAGAAAAAGATTCCTAATGCCCCTAGAACTATATTTTCATTGAAAAGAAAACTAAATTACTAAGATGCCATATTTCTTCCTCTCTTGCTCTCTCTTTCTTTATTTCCCTCAGTGAAACTGATTACGTGATACTGAGCACCTAAAATTTTAACTATGAAAATAACAGGAGCGATGGGCCAAAGTCGTCTGCTAATCCTACTCCTTTACGATGTACATGGAATAAGGGCAGATTCTATCAACACTAACCCAATACTCAGAAGTAAAAGAGAGCTGACATTTTTTACATAATAGTTTCACTTAAATTTACAATTAAGATTTAAATGCCATAGGAAAAAAAACATACCAGAGTTCTTGGAAGAGGTTAGAGACTTGGTGATAGAACAACCAACAACCACAAGAAGGTTAAGTTCATGATGGTGGTCTAAGCAGAAAACATTGTTAAATAAAGGGCTCCTGTGATTAGAAATGTTATTGGGAAAAGTAGAGCCACTGATTTCAATTTGTTGAAGTGAACCATCCAAGGTAATGACAGCAAACCTACACCAGGAAACAATACCAACATTACAAACTGACATTCAATCTCCCTTAAAACATTGTTGTCAAACTTTTATTGATGCGTATTGTTCAAACAACAACAGCATAACCGAAATTTTAAGATCAGCAAGAAACTGAGCTTGTTTCAAATTTTTACTGTAAATTGAAAACAAAGTATGCAAAGGAAAATAAAAATACTTACGAGCAAGATTTTTCAGTATCTAAATTACTATTGGAGAATAGGCCAACTATTGATGAAGAGACTTTCAATTGCTTCCTCACAATTTCTGCTATTACTTCCCCATTGGCTTTGATAAAATACAGCGTATCAGTGTCATCAGCAACTCCAAGAATGTCATCATCGTCAGACCAAGCTCCTATGCTAAATGTACCAAGGCTGCAACCTGATGCAACGATTGCACATCAGAAGCAAATTTAAAGTAAAAAGCAACTAGGCAGAGTTTACTCTCCAACCTAACCTGTCCACACTATAATACTAGTATTACCAATTGAATATCAATATTTCAAATGCATCCAAACTTTTTCCTTGTTTTCAATGAAAATTTTACGCTCCTGTATCACATGTTGATCCTCATCAAATGAAAAAAATTTCCCCCCTTGTATACTTGCCCTAATACAATGGATTCACACCTAATTATCTGCTAAATTGCTTTTGCATTATGGGCAGACATACATAATCCAAAGACTCAAATTCGTACAGAACAAAGCAAACATGAGGCGACTGATGTTAACACTCCAGACCAGATAAACCCAATTTGCAGAGAGCACTTCCTATGATATGCACAAAGAAGAATTCATATGTTTTTCAATATTTTCAACAAATAATTTATCTCAGAAAGAACCCAGGAGGTATGTCATCTGTCATTCACATTTCGTAAATGCATCATTGAATAAAGCACAAAAAGGTGTATTTCAAGATTAATATACACAGAGAACTACATGCTACAAGACACTGTCTGACCCAATCTATAACTATTAATTTTTAACCGAGGTACACAATATAGGTTTCTGACATGTCAGAATAAATGGATTGGTCCTTGATCCATTGGTCCATTCAACCCAATAAATTCACTTAGATCTATGTACAATAGAGTCTTATGTATTCTGGCTTCTCCATAAAAAAATATCTGTGTCTTAAAATGCAGCCTCCTATAAAATTTGATTTATTCTAACCTTCTCCATAATAATTGATCAGGCCTCTTGATCTGTTTGTTCCATAAAAGTAATCATCAAATTATGCATTATAAAACACTGATGCTTTAGTTAACAACCTTTTTGCTCTTTATCTCACCTTCCACTCATTGTACTCAAATTTTCATCATCAACAATTTAAGAGTATTAAAGGTAAGAGTGCAAAGAGGCAGTGCCTACCAAATAAAGTCCAGAATGTAAATTACCAAGGAGGAGGAGGACCAAGGGAGACAGAGAAGAGATCAACTTATTCCAAAATGTATCAAGATTGGTATTATTATACTCTTTTTTCTTTTTTTTTAATTTTCCTTCGGCCTTTTCATATCTAATATCAACTAATCCAAAAGATTAAAGTTTATAGACATAAACAAGTAAATCTTACTAGTAAAAATGCCACAGGGCTCCTGGTAGTCGTCCTCTTTGCTCAGAATTGTTATCTGATTTCCAGTGGCAACAGCAACATGTCTGCCTCTAGGGGAAATAAACAGTGATACCAATCTTTTAAGTCTTTTTGGTTGGCTATATTCATTCCATTTCTCTTTGAGTTGAGTGACGCCTTCACAACATAAAAGAAGCATGAAAGAAAAATCTTATATTCAATATAATTAAAATAAGGCTTGATATAGTCAAACTTCGGCAGTTTACTAGATAAAATGTCACTAGCTCAAATTCTTGAAACAGCTTCCCCTTAATAGATGCAACTTGTGCAACTGCTACCACTACCAAGCTCTTTTATCGCAATCTTAGATAGAAAGTGCAGATGATGCTAGTGAAACAACAGTTGTTTCTTAGAATAGTTAGCTTCTATCTTTACCCCACAATGCATCTTGCAAATTAATACACCAAAGCAATTATCCATTTGCAATTACCATTAACTGCAACACAAGAACAAATCTATTAAGAGGAAAACTTTAATAGAGAAGCCAAATTGGATCTGAACCAATGTTGGTGGCAATTCGAGGGTACACCAAAAGAGTAAAATAATAACTGTGTTATTAGTACCATTAAGAGTCTTACTAGTACATATGATAGCAAAAATTATTGTTTATGATCCGCAGTTTTGGATGACTTGTTGATCAACACCACAAAATCCCAGAAAAATAACACCTTTCATTCAAAAACAGAGCTATAAAGACCAATAGAATAATTTTTTTTTTTTTTAAAAAAAACTTTCCCCAATACTGATCAGCGATCAACTACTATGAACTTCTTTAGTGATACAAATCCCAGAAAGAAAATATGAAAACCCTGATGTACCTCGGGCCGAAAGCAAGGACAGCAAGCTCCCCATAGCACCTTGATTTGCCTGAATTTGAATGATAACAGGGTTGATTGAGAAATGCGATAAATTATCATAACTAGATTAGCCAAAAATTTATGGGAAATTAAAAAACCAAATTAGAAAAAAACGAAACAAGGAAAAACCAAGATGGTAGATTGAGTGGAAAAGATCCTCTGGACCTGGTGTTGGGAAGGGGGAGAGGAACTGTAGAGCCTTGAAGCGTGACGTCGCGTCTCGTAAAGAAGTTTCCTTACGGAGAGGTCCTCCATTTCTAAGGGTTACTGTTGTTTTTCCCCAGTTTCTTCAAACCCCAGACCTCAAAAAGCGCACAACAGTCCACCGCCACATTCGAGTGCGTGTAAGAGAAAGACAATCACAGACAGGCAATCAGGCAGAAAGGCTTCGTTTCAGCGATGGCTATTTTTTGTTAAAAAAAAAACTTTAGTTCAGCTCTGATTTTTTTTTTTGGCTCTCGTCTCTGTTTTGGGCTTGCCTTTTTAGGCCTCTATGGAAATGCAGATCAAATATGCAAAACTGCCCCAACACTCACTAATGGTGGGAATTAATTGATGGGGCCACTTATAATGGAAAAAACACTTTTCACAAAATTAATATTATTAAATTTTTATAAAAATTTATATTAAAGGTTGATCAGCTAAGTTTTACGTTTTTTAAATTTAGTAAATTAATAATCTAAATTTTTTATATAAAAATTTTATAAAATTTAATTTATAAAAATAATAAAATTACTTAATAATTACATTACTTCATAATTTATATTTATAACTACAATTTGATTGTATTTAATGTTGTCATTCTGTTATTTGCAATTAGTTTGTTAATATTGCATGCTATATTTAAAATTAACTAGCCATAAAAATCATATAATCAAATAGTTGACTAATATGTTAATCTAAAACTTAATTGCGAATACAAAATGTTTTTTATGGGGTCAGTTAATTTTAGGTGCATCTACTTGCAAAAAATTGTGTAACTAACCTTATTTAAATCATTAAACCATGGTTGAAAAGGTAGTCTAAAAGCAACAACTTAAGGTTGAAGAAACATGCCTCTATTCCTCCCCTCCCCAAAAATCAACCTACATGGCATTTAATCTAATAATATATTACGCAACAAAAGGTAATTCTCTCGTTTATAAGTCTTCTATTTCTTGATGAAATTGAATTCATAAACATAGTTTAAAAAACAACAAAATATAAGTGAACATGTCCAAGCCGTATTTTATAACTAATTTATTTTTTTATAGAAAAAATGACAAATTACTTAAAATACTACTATAACATTAATGATGTCAAGATAATTAATACAAGTAATGTTAGGTTTACACTTTTATATTTATATATTGTATACAAATACTTATATAACATGGGTGTCAAATCATAATTTATAAAAAATGTATAGATATAAGTGTATAGCTTTAATATTATTCAATTAATACTACTTTTAACTTAATGCACACAATATGAAAATGAAATTCTAGTAGTATATATAGAAAATCTATTTCTACTATTTTGTTTTGCTTAAAACTCGTGGGTGTACGTCTTTAGATTTATTAGGCTCCACTATTTAGTTTGTAAAATTCAATAACTTTATTAGTTAAATTTTGTATAATGAGGATTATGTGGGAATAATGAGACTTTAGTGTATATATTAATCAAAGTTAGGTGCATTATTTATGTAATTTCTCTATTTCTATACTTTTATTTTTATGTAACCCTTACTTAATAGAATTAAAATCATAAATTTATTAAGTCTCTCAAAATATAATAGATCTAAAGACTTATACACACAAACTGATCTAAAGGCCCACACAAAATTATAAGTTTTTTGTTTTTTTTGGGGGGAGGGGGGAAATAAGCGATAAATACAAACAGAAAGACGGCTACGCCCTAATATGTCTTGTAAACGCAACACCCATGAGGTCTCTCAACCGGAGGATCCCACACACTGAAGGAGGCTGCATGAAGATCCTCGCTCCCAGCTGCCGGAAATGTCCCTGTCTAGTAAGGCAGTCTGCTACCCCATTGGCCTCCCTATAAACATGTCGAATCTGAAGATGCTAAGGCCGCTTCATGATCCTTCTAATGTGGCCAATCAAGTTAGAATACGGATGAGCTCGATTGCATCCCTCCTGAACAAGGCGTAAGGCTTGGGAATCACTCTCCGGCATGATGCGCTTTACTCCAACGTGCCATGCAAGCTCCAGGCCCAAGGCCATACCCCCACAACTCAGCAGCTAGAGAAGTGCCCGAGCCTATGTTGTGACAAAACCCCACCATCCATTCTCCACTAGATGTTCTGACTACGTACACGACCACAAGCAGCACGAAGGTCCCCCTCAATACTGGAACCATCTATATTAGTTTGTTGTCGAAACAAAGATATATTAGTTTTTTGTTAAAACAAAGATATATTAGCTTTTTGTTGAAACAAAGATATGGGAACATCTTTGCTCTTATTCATATGGACCACCCTTGAGATTCGTGTCGTACACATACTAGCTATCCTAAACTAGAGCTGAAATAATGAATAGGTGGATAACCCCACCATTCATTTGGAAGAAGGCTTAGCCATGACTTTAACAGATACAAGAGGTAAACAACCTCGTATTAGTTGAGCAACTATTATTGTTTCGGACAAAATAAAAAATAAAGTAATGTTAGAGTTACTGTTTATGTTTACATTTTTAACATAATACGTAATTTAAGACTGATATTTTATTGTGTAAAATCTTATAATCTATTTAAATTTATCTAAATTATGCATTGTACAAAAAATATAAACAAAAATAATGTAACTCTAACTTATTTTAAAAAATATTGGATACTAAGCAAAGCAGGTCTCCCTTCATCACAAGAATCTTCGTTGAGTTAGACTACAACAGTAAAAGACAAACTTTAAGGAGAGAGGAGAGGTTTCTCAATGTTAAATGCGCCAAGGTTAAATACTTAAAGTCAGTCTTTTCCCAGTTTCTATGAGACACCCTCTCATGGCCATGTATACCATCTGTTTGAATCAATGGGAGATCTTTGAGAGAATATATATCTCACTTGATGAAGAAACTTCACGTGCTTACATATAGATATATATGTACATTATTACGAGAATCTAGGGCCCTTTGATGAATAAATTTATAAAGGGTGATTATGCCGACCATTCATTCATAACAAATGTGCAAAATGTAAAAAGAATAATACATAAATAGAAAAGTTAGGGTTCTGAGTTCCCCTTTCTGATAAGGGAAAAGAGATTCTATTACATTTAAAATTCTGTGGTTTGCAGGTGTCCATCAATTTTTTTATTTTTCTAAATTTATTTTTTCATAATTCTTACTTAATAAAATTTAAATTATTAAATTTATTACAAACTTAACTTTAAAACCTAATTAACCTAAACACAAATGATTTGGTGCAAGTATTTCGTATGAAACTTTTCACTGGAAGAGCTTTTCCCTTCTCATAGCTATATGATAAGGGGGTTTGGATTATTTTATTATTTTATTTTAATAATTTTATTATTATTTTTTATAATTTAATAAATAAATTTTATATTACAGGAAGGGAATTTAGCCATGTGTACAAATCCTATCTTGGGCTTTGTTCAATTATTAATCAATGCATTCCACTCATTTTTATTCCTAAAATGCATTGAATCTTTCACTTCTCCGGTTCATTAATTGTTGTCCCTGTGCTTTAGGTTTCCAATTAATTCCTCCATATGTAGAGCAATGTATATGAACAAGAACTGTAAAGGTGGGAAAAAAAATTTGTACGTAAATAATTTTTATAAATTATTTTAGTGTATGTACAAAGGTTAAAAGAAGAAAAAAAAAAGAAATTAAGAGTATAAAAAGATTATATAAAGAGTGTATAAAATTTTATTGTATAAATATCGTTACTTGTAAAAATAAGTATCATACTTTAAGATGTATATAGTCTACGATTTAAATTTTTATTTTTTATTAATTTTAATAATTATTTTTTATCTCTATTCATAATTTAATATATAAATTTTTTATTTTTTTTCTTTCTCTTATGTTCTCTGCCGACTTAGAATCCATATTCATAGAGTCGGGGTGCATGAATTTTAAAATCTTCTCACAATTGTGTTTATCAATATTTAGTACAACCTTGATCAGCATCATTAATTTCGCTCACCTGCTCGTACTATGCAATATTTTGACACATTCATCTTGCAGGTCTTGGCTCACAAAACTTATACAGACTTCTTGCAGATGATGAAGTTTAAAATCCACTTATCATTATACAGCCGACATGTACCGCAGATCTCTTCTATACTCTGTGTTTGATTTCAATCTGGTGTGCTTGGTAGAAGTGAAAATGAAGGGAGATGATGCTGGAGTGAAAAATGTTTGATGTATTTAAAGTATCTTATGTCCAAAATTTATTGTCAATTTTCGCTTAAATTTTCTAATAAATCTAAAAAAAATCTACCCCCACAAAATTATATTCATAAAATTCTCAAAAAAGCAATTTTAAGTATTAAAGAAATTATAAGATTTAATAAATTTAATAATTTAAAATTTTTGAAGTAAAATTTTTATAAATTTAAGTTTATGAAAATAGAAAAATTATAAATCTAAAGAGATTTAATAAATGGACTTTTTTGCAGCAAATGATATACTTTAATTGCTCCCAAGCCAAAGCAAATAAAGTTTTGGAACCTTATGAAGTCAACTCTAACAGGTAAGATTCTTAAATTCCATTTTCTATAATTACCCTATATTCTACCGGCGGCGTAATGCACCGTAGAATAGGTCACTTTCGAATGGATAGAAAATAAATCATCAGTTCCTTCCTTGAAAGAGTTAGGATGCACTAAAGAAATGTTCTAACTTTTTGACTCTCAATTTTAACCATAGGAGACACATAAATTACAATAGCTGTTAGGCCAAGGGAATCGACATGACATTTGCAGTTTTACATCAGAGGTGACATGAGACTTTGTAGTAGTTCACGTGCTGTAGCTGGAGAATTAGTCCTCCATGATAAATGTTCCAGATGCTTGGTGATCTGCTTCCTTGGCTAGACAAGTGATACTGGATCACTCACTGTACGAACCCTGTTTATTAGTCCTATTTATAGCGAGGAGGGGGCTGCCATTTTCTCCTCAGAATTGAAGCTTGGCTTAACAGAGTTCCCTTAGAAGTAGTTTCTGCAAAAGTACACATGGTGTGGTATTGGTTCGGTTCATCTTCATGGCATCATGTTAGCTTAAGACGAGCCGAATCAATATCACTCTTGTATGCTTCATTGCATAGCTTTCCTTCCAAATCAAACTATGCCTTATCCCTTTGTTGCAGACAAAGATCCATAAATTCATTACAGAGAAATCACACACAGTTTTCTGATAAGTAAACCATTATGCATCTTCTTTACAGGAAGAAGGCTAATATTTTCTGCTCAGAACTAGAGAAAGAAGCCTCAAAAGTCAATTCTGCAGAAGCACAAAAGTGTAGTATTGCTTCCGCTTGTCTTAGAGTAATCACATCGGGGTAAGATGAGCCGAATCAATATCACTCCTGCATACTTAACTGGATAGCTGTTCTTTAAAACAAACTAATTCTTGACAGATGCTGATATCAGAAATAAAGAAGGCAATTAAGAGTGGAACACCATCAATCTTGTTCATGATACATATTTCATATGCTGAGTGACTATGTTCTGCTGTTTTCCTCAATTCTTATCAGGGTCATATGTACTTAAGTTTGGTTAGCTGGCCTTACATAGTTGTAGGAAGAAAGCTCCCTTTCTCACCAGGTTGAAGGAGGAGGAAAAACTAAAGTCTACAAACAAAATTTTACTTACACCTAACAAAATTAATTTGGGGTGTAATATCTATTATGTCTTACAGTTCACCTCATGGTTTAAATTCTTTTAAATAAGTATTTAGTCAAATCCAGTTTGTGGGAATAGAAAACTTGAAGGAGAATGCCTTGGAAGTTATTTTTGGAGTAGTCAGAGCAGTAATTGGTTTCACTGCAATACTACAGAGCTTTTCTTGTTAAACAAATCATCCATCAGATGTCGCCAAAGAGACATCCTTCTTGTGCTTTGTCATCATGTCTTTCTGCATACTGATATAGATTATGTTCAACTTTCTTAATATCTAGCTGCAACAAAACTTATAATGTTAATGTGTGTGATTAGAGGAAGATGGTTTACCGTTCTTCGGTGAGCACAAGTGAAGTGTCTTCATTCTGAGGCATGTTCATCATTTCGGCAAGAATCATTGTCCTAGTATGCAGCAAGTTATGTCAGTCTGAGCAATTGGCACTGAAATTTAATTTTTCGGTAGTATCTCCTCCAAAATTGTAGATCTGTAAGTATTTTAATGGAAGCAGTACTTCCCCTGGGAATTGATGCTGCAACATGGCAACAGCCAAGTGCATTAACATGCACAAAACTGATAAGAGTGCACT
Organism: Dicorynia guianensis; assembly: GCA_037013595.1. Lineage (NCBI taxonomy): Eukaryota > Viridiplantae > Streptophyta > Magnoliopsida > Fabales > Fabaceae > Dicorynia > Dicorynia guianensis. The sequence goes on along the minus strand of JASUAB010000002.1, from coordinate 10,831,243 downwards.
CATTCTAAGTCATTATTTTGATGTTTCTTTAAATAATTATTCATATAAATGAGAAAATAGCTTCTGAAATTTGACAGTCTTAATTTTAATTATCATGCAACATGGCTGCACCTTCATCCCGTGTAACATATCCTCATCACCTACTAAAAGCATGTGTCTATGTATCCTTGTCATGGTTTCCTGATTCACTTACCCAGAATCAAAAAGTTGCCAGCAACTCCTGGAATTGTTGCAAACACCTTCGATATCTGGTATGGAGTTCTTGTGATTTAAGCTTTTTTAACATATTAGGCTATCTGAAGTTAGGGAGGATTCAAACTCCCATCTTTTCCCATAATCAGCACTTTCCTCCAAATTCGTTTTATCACTCATGAGTCCGTGACTAAAGCCATCTCACTTCTTGATAAGCTCTAAAGTTATATGAAATTATTTTGATGGATGACTAAAGATAGGTAAGTTCCATGAACTGAATAGAATCATGAAAGAATAAGATCTTGGGCCCACACTTAAAATAAACAATAGTTGTGAGGAAAAAACAGAAAAAAAGAAATGCCAGTATTCTGTTCTGTTGTTTTGATGCTTTCCATCCAATTGATTGTGCCTAGTTAGTCAACCTAATTGTTGATTCTGTTAACTGCTCAAACAATCAAATTTATTAATGCTGCAATTATAACAGCAAAGGATTTGCAAAATGCTTTTTTTTATAATTTCAAATCAACAAAAGACTCACATTTAATGGTATGAACTTTTGGATCAGTTAAGCTTTACAATTTAATATGAAAAAATTTAATAAATTTAACTACTTAAATTTTATATTGTAAAGATTAAGTGTGTATAAAATTGTAAAAATAATAAGACCCAAAAGAATATATCAATACTATTAAGACCATTAAAGCAACTATCTTAAACAGAAGCCCTCTAAGAAATAACTTTCCATCTGGTGGCAAAGGTTGGGAAAGCCCACCTGTCCTTCTGCTGGACTAGAAACTGATTGGAGATAGACAAAAATAATGTTCGGTTTTTAAGGTTGCTTGGTGCAGTTATGATCTTGATACCAGGAGGGTTATCTTGCATCTTCTGACTTCTGTACAAGGTTAGGAGATGAAAAGTTACCACTTGTAACTCAATATTCGCAGGGAATACTATTGTCCCATTAAGGGTCACAATTTGTCTTCAAGGTTTTTGGCTCACTAAGGAACCAAATTGCTGTATATATAAGGAAGGAAGCAGTTAAGAAACAAGAAAGAGGAAGCGATTTTCTCCCTCTCATCCCAGGCAAATAAAGGCAGTTTGCCAATTGTAGAAAAAAAAAGGGGAAACTCTATGTTGCAAAATCATGATATTGATATGTAACATGTTTAGATATTAAATATAGATCACAAGTTCACAATCCAAAAAGTTCCTCTTCTGACTTACATTTTGCAAATTGCAAAAAAATTGTAATCAATATATATTACTTACACAATCTTGCCTTCCCTGGTTCTTTCTGAGGGGGCAGGGGGTTCCTAGAGAGATCATCAAGAGAAAGTTATTGATTTTAATTACAAACACTGTTCCTTTAAATTATATAAAAAGATATCATGAAATTTAATCACAAAGGGAAAACCCTTCTAGAAAGCCAAAGACTTAAAACCTTGTAAGAGACAAATTTAGATATGTGACTTTGCTATTTCTTAATTTTAGTAATTTTTTCTTTATATTTCTCTATTTTACAGTTAAACATTATAGGTGAGATAAAAAAAATGCTGCAAATAAAAAAATATAAAAAAATTACTGAAATCAGGAGGTCTAATCCTTAAAGAGACAATGGATTCCTGAAGTGTTGAGATAAACTTAAGAAGAGAGGGAGCCTCTTTGGATTCGTACCCTTTGGAGGAAATGCTGCCCAAGCCTTAAAGAATCTATAGTCATGGCTTAGCACGCCCACATAACATTGGCAACCCCACATGGGACATAAATTATCTAGATCCTTTAAATACTGGCCAGCTGAATTCCCAGAAAAGAATTATATTCTTGCAACAAAAAAATAGTTATATTCTTACAATATTTTTTAATGCAGGGTTGATTCCTAGTTTTGAAAGATAGATATAACTGCACTTACAGCAGATAGATATATGTTTTATTTTGGTCAGAATTAAATGTAAAATTATCTCCTATAAAAATAAATCAAACACTAATGATATGAGTTATAATAAAATTTTACAGTATTTTAACTTGAACATTTATGGGGCTAAGTATAGACCAAATAAATGAATTGTTAATCGTTGTAGCCAAGGGATGGCCTACTAAATGGACAGCCAACAACTTGGATAAAGCAAGCTACAGTAAACTGATATGCTCAAAGAGATGCTTCACAAATTTATGTTGAAATAAAAAAATTCAAATAAATATTCTGTTGGCCTTCAAGTTTAAATAGGAGTGAAGTTATTCATTCAAATAGTGAAATTCTTTTTAAAATAGAATTTTTAATTTTTAAAGGGGGTTTGAAAGGCCTGCTAAAATTTCTTGGTCACATTTGTTTACTCCGCTGGTTTACGCTATTATGTCTCATGAAATGATTTGCTCAGTAGTTGCCAGCTGAGTGAGACCTCTGATGCATGACTTAATAGTCTAACCTAACCAGCTATAATAAATTGACTAAATCGACCAGATAAATTATTGCTCAGCAAGTTCTACTTGATTTCATGAAAAGGAAAGAAAGACAGAAGCCATGAGTCCAATTGGATGCTAATATAATAGAACTCAGTAATCGGAGAAGGATCCCTCGTGTTAGGATACTGATTTTGATAGCTTAAAACAAATTTTAGAGATGAACTCTATTAGTGAATTTTACCACTTTCTTTTACTAATATTTTAACAGCCCAATATTGACAATTGAAAGTTAAACCTTTTCGTATTTAGTTCTTTCACTTCGCTTTCTGTGCTATAACTTCGATCATTTAAGCTTTTACCAATCATGTTCAATTGAAATTATCGAAAAAAAGACGTAAAAGATCAAATCACATCGTAATATCAAACAAGGCAACCAAATTTAACATTAGAATAACAAAACGGAACATTTCCAAGTTATCAAAATAAATAGAACTACTTGATATTTGCTTAACATTAAATCCATTACATCTGATAAGGAACCAATTTTCTTCTTCTGGTAAGTACATAGTGTTACATTTCCTTCTTCCCTCCGTCTCATATCTTAAGATAGATAAACAGAGATATGTAACTGACATGTAGGAATATAATAGATAACTGCCAGGTGCTGTAATTTCAGTTATAGCTACATCAACTCATAAATGGGAAGCACAAAGCCACAGCCTATCAGAATCGGTTATATTTTGCAATTAGTGGATTTCTTTTTTTGTTCTTTTTTTTTTTAAATACTAAAAAGGTTAGAATATAATAATCGAATTCCAAAAAAAAAGTATAATAAGACTGGGTTTCTATTGTTATAGAAAACTGCTTGCTGTACATCAGCCACCAATCATAGAGAAAGATGGGGAAGAGCATCTTCGCTGAATACTAAATCTCTTAGCTGTATAGCTCCCGAAGTTTACCGAATGAAGTGTCAAGTAGGACTTATGTTACACAAATTAATACCCATGAATACTCTATATGGAGGCCAAAATTTGTAGAGTCTACAAACTTAAATAAAAACATTAATTATAATTTAATTTATTCAATCAAAAAACTTAAAAATGATAATTATTAATAACACACTATAACATTGCCCTATGACTCATTGCGCTATAGCGCAACACTAGGGAGTATAACGTAGTATAATTAACATAATGCATACTATGCAATGATATTTTTGTACTATAGCACAAGAATAACGTGTATTATTTGTGTTATTAATATTTAACTTAATTTCTTTATTCTAAATTTTCCTTTACCTATATTATTTTTTTTATTTTACTTTTTCTCTCTGCCTTCATTGCTTTTTTCATATTTTTTAAAATTATTTTTTAAAATTATTATTTAAAATTATATTATAAATAATAATATATTTATATTTATAATATAATTATACTATTATTAAAATAATAATACACAATATGTAATACTATATGTTCCGCTACAATGATTCTAAATATTATAAATATATTTTTCGCTATTAATAATTATAACTTAAATTGTTGAGATACATGAAGATTTTGCTATAACTGTTTCATAATACTCTGATCTAGTTGAACTGTTTTCCCATTTAATTCACCTCGTGCAAGGCAATTACAAAATCTCACACGGAGGATTACCAACAGTAATTTCTATTGTAGTGATGGATGACTTCACAGATACACCTAGGCAGGCAGGCCAATTATCGCTTTGTTAATAAGCTAAATTAAGCTCATTTCAATGAAAATGCCACCGAGTCACTGACGCAGAGTCTCTTGAGCATTTCTTTCATGTCTTCTTTTCAGCTCTGCCACATTGCCGAACTGTAGTAGGTGTATCACTCACTTCTTGTGTGATAGAAGAAAAGAGAATACCTAGAGAGGACTTTCAGATGAATCGATTTTTCCATTTATCAACAAGGGATTTTTTCCTAAAAAGAGAAAAAATGTAAAAAATTGTGGTCATACACGCAAAGACCGTTAAAAAAAGTTTTAGCAAGTTGTCAAAATTTACCAGAAGACGGTACCTAATTAATTACTCTGATATGGCAGTTGCATAGGAGTATGAAAAAATGTTTCCTATTACGAGTATGACAAAAAAGATAAGAAAAAAAGCGGCCCTAACTTTCCAACACACCTTCCTAGATTCAAACTAAGACAAAGAAAATATGAAAGATCACTGTAATCAAATTATGCTCGTAAATAACTAGCCCATATCTTAAATTTAATAGAAAATAAAGCTAGCAATTAACTAAACATTTACAGAGCGGGACAAATAGAGAAGAAAAAGAGAGAATGTAGAGTGAAAAGAAGACGCTCTAAATTCATACCATGGATGAGATCAATTAGTGAACAGACAACTATCAAAATCAACAAAAAATGAGGATTTTAGAATGGATGGGCAAAAGCAGGGGCACCGCACCAATCTAAATAACAAGCTGGTCATAAGTGTCAAACAACCAAAAATTGCATGCCTTCAGTGTGAAGAAGGAGAAAAGGAGAGGAATGGAGTACCCAAAGCTGTTAGATGAAAGGTGGACGACCAGAGAAGGATAGTTGCAATGTAGGTTAAAGGCAGTACTGAGCCTGCAGCTGTTTTCCATTAGAAAACGTGCAACTATCTAGATGATGCTGAAATGCAAAAAAGATGTGTTTATTTACAGGCATGCCATTATCAGGGGAGCCTGTTCTTGAAATATTATACAAATTAACACCCAGAAACATCTTAGAGTTGTTCCAGCAATTTTACTGAATAACACCTTTTTTTTTGGTGAGGACTGAATAACACTTTTTGAGTGTTTGTTCTCAAGGTCAATGTAGGTTTTGAATCAAATGATAGTGAAAGAGCCAATCAATCAACTTGAATAGCATTTCATTATTATCTTTCAGGGTATATAGTGTACCTGGAACAACCTAACATCATTAAAATTCCTTTCCCTTTCCACAGAAGAGGAATTCCCCCACAAAGTGTTTGTGGTGCTCCAAAGTGGTAGCGCAATATCCAACATTGTTCCTGGTCAAACAAAAGCAACGAATAAATGAAATTAACAAAAAAACCCAAATTTTCACCTTACTCTGTAAATTGAGTATCAAAGATATAAGCTAAATGATTTTGTTACTATGTACCTCCACCTAATTAAAAGGGAAAGAAATGGCATAAGAATTATACAAACAACATAAATTCTATTCACGAATAATATTTGGGTTACTTACCACTATCTACCTTAAATTTCCTTGAAGTAATTAACAACAAGAAGCAGATTAATAAATACTGACTATGCATTTCAGCAAGCAAGGCTGGGTCACCAGCAATGATCTGAAACTTAGTTGGAAAAAAAATTGTTGACCTTGACCAAATACTCAAACTATGTTTACTCTTCAGGATTTCCTAATTACTACATACTGTACTACTCACTCAGAAAAAGTAAGTAATCTTGATTTAAATCTTAGCTAAAAGGGAAAAGAAAGAAGTAATCATGAGTTAACATCTAAAAGTCAAATAAGATGATAATATTTTTTTCTTAAATTTATATGCATTCATAAATGGCATACAAAAGGATGTTTTGAACTTATTTGTAGACAATGCTCTCTCAGTGACTTCACTAGTTTTCAATAAATATAGGAAATAATAAAAATATGAAATTAACATTGGATCACATTGATCTCCCTTATGCAAACTGGGAAAAAAAACCCAGCCATTTGACTGACAAAATATTTTAAGAAAATCCCAAGTAAATAAACACAATAACACACAAGCAGAAACACCTGGAGGTAAGTCTAAAATACAGGTACACATTCAAAGTAGAATGACTAAAGATATGAAAACAGGAGTAAAGCATGACAAGTGAATTGGCATCAGTTATAACAATCATGCAGATAGTAGAATAAATCACTAAAAACAGTATCCACTCAGTGAGCAAGTTCCTATATATATCTCCAGTATTTCTCTGAACAGAAATGATCACTAAGAAGCTAGAGAGAAATCTCCTTTAGAGTTCCTCAATTGCAACCGAAGATAAAAGGAAACATATGCATGTATGAGCATACCAAAGGAAATAACAGAAAACAGATAACATGAGAAATTTAGATGTATCTTTGAAGAAGTATTTGGAAAAATTCATATTGAAACCTCACCTTCAGCCTCAAATAAGCAGTTATGTACATCCCACTTGCCAATGCATTACTATTTATATTGACTTTGAAAGAACCTTAGCCTTTGTGACTTACAACTGCAAAAGCCTTGGAACACTCTATTCTTGTAAATATTAAGATTGCCATATCAATAACCAGAAGAGGATGTTGAAGTGTAAACTGAAAAGTGAAAACCAAAAGCACTAAGTAATTGAATGATATACAGAACCACCAATTCCCTATAACACCTCTCCTCAATTAGTTGATAATAACTGGCACTACCAATAGTCCCCGCATGAGCAGGAGCCATTGTGGAAGTGATGAAATCGATTTGTGTCTCTCACTATGATTTCTCTCTTCACCACCTGCGATACATATTTTATTGCAGAGTGGCAATCACCACAAACCCTAATGTTCTTCATGATGCGTATAGTGGATCCAGGAGGAGTATTCAGAAGGGCAAATGCTAAAGCTAGCTTCTCACTATGGTACTGTAACTTTACCTCCTTTTCTTGTTGATCTACGAACAGAAGCACATGACTAGTGTCTGGAACATAGCCAAGCTCCTTAATTTCCTGACTTAACTTGTCCCACTTATAATGTATCTCTTCTTTCTGTGGATGGGCATTGTCATCAGCCACAAACACATGGACAGAATTCTCAATCTCAACCCAGCTACAGGCTGGTTGCTTCTTTACGCCACTGTCTCTCATGACTTTTCTGACTTTTGCAGCGTCCCTCCACCTACCAGCAGAGGCATATATATTTGCAAGCAATATATGTTGCCCTGAATCAAAAGGATCTAGCTCAAAAACACGTTCTGCAGCATAAGCACCCATTTCCATATTCTTATGCACCCTAGAAGCACCGAGCAAAGCTCCCCAGATAGCTGCAGTGGGTTCAATAGGCATTTCTTCTATGAAACTCTTAGCTTGATCAAGAAGACCAGCTCGACCAAGAAGATCAACAATTGTCACATAATGAGAGACTCTTGGTTCTATATTGTAGGTTTTCATCAATTCAAAATAATATTTACCATAATCCAAAAGTCCAGCACGGCTACAAGCAGTAAGAACACAGAGGAAAGTTATATCATTGGGTTTAATCCCAACCCTTAGCATTTCTTCAAACTGTTGGACAGCTTCTTTTCCTAGCCCATGTTGGGCATATCCAATCAGCATTGAGTTCCAAGAAACCACATCTAATCTTACCAATCGATCAAAAACCTTTTTTGCATCCTCAAGGCTGCCTGACTTTGCATACATGTGAAGAAGTGTGTTCCCTACAAAATCCATTAGCTTTCTCCCTGATTTTATCATATGTGCGTGAAGCCATTTGCCTTTGTCCAAAGACCCCATGCAGGAACAAGAATAGAAAAGAGAGGAATAAGTAAAATCAGTTGGTTTAAAATCTTCCCTTTGCATCTTCAGGAATAGGGCCAGAGCTTCCTCTCCTTCACCCTCCCTAGCATAACCAGCTATCAAAGCATTCCAGGAAACCTCATTCTTACTCGCCAGCTCATCAAAGATATGACGTGCTTCACCCAAGTAGCCACATCTAGCATACATATCCACAAGTGAACTCCCAACATATACATTTGAGAGGCAACCATACTTCAAACAACATGTATGAATTTGCCTCCCATCCTTATAGCTAGGTATAAGCCCAGCGGACTTTACCAGGCTGGATAATGTATATTCATTTGGTTTCGACCCGGCGCGGAGCATCTGAGGGAACAAGATGAGCGCATCCTCTGCAAGTTCATTCTGGGAATACCCGGTAATCATGGAAGTCCAAGTTACCATGTCTTTGGAAGGCATTTCATCAAACACACGGCGAGCGTCTTCCAAACTGCCACATTTAGCATACATAAAAAGAACGGAATTTTGAATAACAGGATTATTCCTGAACTGGGAATTAAGGATGTGACTATGCACCAGTTTTCCTTCTTTAAGCTTCCGCAATTGGGTACACTTCTTTAGTAACTCATTGTATAGGGTCTGGTCCGGTTCGATCGAACCACGGTCAATAAGATCCAGCACATGAAGACTCGTTTGGGAATTCAAACTCGGACGAAGACTATTCCTATCCTCAATGATATATAAATGATCCCATTTGTCACCCTCTGAAATATCTGAATCTAAACAAGTAGCTGAAGCTGCAGATTGCCAAAGTGTGCGGTCACTACCCGAAAGCCATTTTAGAAGTTTAACTGCAATTCCCAGGAAAAATGAAACATTTTCTAAAGAAACGAGTTAAAAATGGGAAAACATAATTAAAAAAATCACAAAATAGCCGAGCTTACCGGACCAGCCGAGCAGCGATTTGAAATCACCAGAGAAATGGGGCACCGAAGCCACAGTCCTGCATTGGATCATCACCTCCGATATGAGCTTTTGCCTCTTCGTTTCCAAATTCTGAGTCTCAGTTTAATTTTCTTTGCTTTGCTTTGCTTGATCAAAATCTGAGAAAACTGCTCAGAATAACATTCGGCGCCTTTTGGCGCCGTTTGAAATTTATTGGATACGCTCTCGCTTTCAATGGCGGGTCTGTGATTGCGTTAACAGTGGAATATTTTGATATTTATTTATTTAATTTTTATAAAAATATAAAATATTGAATTTATTAAATTTTATAAATTAAATTATAAAAAATAATTATGCTCATTTGGCAAAATGGTTATTAATTTTTCAATTAATTAAAAAAAATTATTTTCAGAAATTTTAAGTAAAATAATATACCACGGGAGGAATTTGATTTAAAATTAAACCGGTTCGTCATATGACTTTGCGATACATTCATGAACAAGGACAAACTTTCAGGTTTTGACATGATTTCCAAGACAATGGCATCTAGAGACTACAAATTATCATTAGCTGTGAAAAGCTCGAAGAAAATTGTTGTTATCGTGGAACAGGGCAACCTTCAACAACAACACCTTTAGGTGAGGGCAGGAAGCCAAGGGGCACCCATCAAGATTGTTTCCCCACCAGTCAATGCTAATGCCGTGAACTCCCAAAGCAAGGAAGAGAAGGACTGTCATGAAGGCAGTTCCAGCATCAAGACCACCAGACAGAACATAATTGTAGGGCTTCCACCATTCTAGCCTGTATCTATATGCAACGAAGCCCGAGAGATATCCAACAACTATCCAACTGGTGAAGTTGACAGCAGTTGCAGGCGGCATCATTGCTGTAGCACCCAACAAGACAGGCATGTGAATTAGACCTATCCATGTCTGACTTGGGAATGCCTTGCGAGCAAGCCAAACTAGAAGGGGAGCCATAGCTCCACCTAGGAAGAACCAATTGACCTTGCCATATTCACCAAGGTTTCCGAAGATTCTGCGTGGGCCAACAAGACCCCAAATGACAGATGCATCATAGAATGCAAGGTCCAGAGGGCATTGCCAAGGGCTATCATCCGACAGCTTGTCGATATCACAAAGGTTGGGGATCGTCTCCATTAACCACCATGCTGTTAGTGTGTATACAGCTACTGCCGGCACTGCTCCTACCACCTGCATGCAACCATGTTAAGTTTATTGCTATTATTATATTATAAAATTTAAATAATTAAATTTATTATATTTTACAAACTAAACTTAGAAATTTAACAACTCAAAGTTCAAGCGCTGCGGCTCTAGTGGTACAAGGTGTTTATTTCTTAAACTTTATCACAGGTTCGATTCTCAACTTCCTACTCCCTTAAAGTTATCCTTAACTTCTATAATTATCCAAAAAAACATCTAACAAACTAAACACCATATTACTTAATTATAAAGAAAGTATGATAAAAATATCATGAGAATAATATTTGTTTTAAGTTATAAAAATCCTAGGATAGGTGCCATGTTTATTTATATGTTGTACATATGCGTGAGTGTTTACATGTGTCTGGAGACGTTATTTGGGCTAGCCCAAGCCAAATCACTTCCCGTCTAAATTTGATTTGGGTTAAAAGAGTCTAAATTTGTTTGGAGCAAACGTGAAACAAACCCTAACTATACAAATAATAAGTTAAAATGAGTTAGTCTTGAACCTATATTTAAATTTAAATTTGACTCAAATTTTGAATTATATTAAACGTTAATATATGACATGTTTATATTAATTTAATTATTATAAATTAATAAATTACATGCTAATAACTTAATTACTAAAAAACTCTATATAACTTACAAGGCACTGTCAAAATAAGTATTAAATTAATATTATTAAAAGAAATTTATTATTATTAAATTAAAAATAATCCAAGTAGGTCCAAACCAAATCTATATGGTCTAGATTGTTCTGGGCCAAAAATTAAAAATCCTAACCTTCAAAAATAATGTTTGATTTCGAACTAGTCGGGCAAACTCAGACAAAAATTATAGCTCTACATGCATCCCCTCTTAAAATTGATTTATAAAATTCAACTTAATTAGAGGTGTTTTTACTTAAATGTTCTCACATAAAAAATCTCACACCCTTTTTACACCTAATAATGTAAATTATTGGATCTTAATTCTATAATTTAGTTTGTAGAATTTAATAATCTTTATTAGTTTTAAATGAGAATTGTACGAGAAACAATATTATTCGAATTTATAGAAGGTATGTGCAATTCTATGCGAATCAAAGACGGGAAATAACTCACCTGTGCCATGAACATTGTTCTTGGTGGAATCTTCATATAGTGATCAAGTTCAAAGTCTTGCAGAAATGTTAGTGCTTGAGTCATGCTAGTGTACCCATATACCTTGAAGCACATGTCAGCAACAGGGCGCTCTGGATATGCGTAACCAAAGATGTACTCTGTTATAATGTTTAAACCTGGTGTCTGTTTATGCATAAAGGAATTAACATTTAGAAAATTTCACTTAAAACCAATATGAAACCAGCAAGTTAGGGAAGTGAATTGCTAAGATACCTGATTTTTAGTGGCCGAAATTATACCTATTGGAAGGGTGAAAAAAATGGAAATTGCACAAGCTAGTACTACGCCCCACCAAGGCAATTGAAGTGATTCATTGTAGTGCTCACAAGCAAAAATAATAAGAGCAATGTTCACCACAAGGATGACATAAAACCACCACATGGCCACCGATCTGTACCTCTTCATCAGTCTTGTGTGTATGTCCATTTTCCTGCTCCCTCCAAAGACCCTTTTGCTTTGCTTCCATATTTTACTGTGTGGCAAGTGTAAATCAAATCCAGCACTGCTTTTCCCACAATGTTGTGAAGCACGGCAGAGACTGGTGATGTTGTCATGGACAGCAAATAGATACCGATTTCTATTTGTTATCACTAATCTCTATTTGCTGTGCATGGCAATATCATAGAAGCAATTTTGTTTCTAGAAAAAACAAAACAAACTGAAGGCTGTTTCTAGACAGAAAATAGAACAACTATCTGCTAGAAAGAAAGAGAGCATGTATTAGTTCAACCGTGTTTCTGGACAAAACAATTTGAATGCCGTTTAATATGAGAATTTGAGAGTGAAGTCTATTAGAAGTCTCACTAACAATCAGGCTAATAAATTGTCACAAACAAATTTATTGGATCTCATAATTCAATTAGTAAAACTCAATAAATTTAATGATATAAATTATTTTAAATAAGTATTTAGTAATATTTAACTTGCAAGACTAGCATGACTGAGTCTATTATATTAGGCCTTATGTGCATAGCCTGAGAATGACTTATTTTGCTAAAAGCTTGAAACATTTCAAATTGGTGCTGTAAATAGATAGATGTTTGAAGTGGCAATTACTTTCCATCGAAGAGTAGAACATGGACAAGAGTAGCAGAAAGTGTAGCAAATCCAAGACCATACGTCATTGCAAAGAAGGTGCTAAGATGTACACGCCCAGCCTCCTCATAAGCTTTTCGATCAAGATGGAAATTAGAATCAACAATACTTGAAACATCATAATCTGAACCATTTGCCCTGAAAAGGTCTTGGGAAAAGATTGGAAATTTCTTTGCGTCAAAGGCATTTCGCCAGTAAGCGATGGGTGTCATCACATACATAACAAGAAAGAATCCAACAGCAACATTAGCAGTGGCAAACCATGGGCTGGCTAGTGGACTCCCAAGGTAAGTAGAAATTGTAGACCAATCAAACCCTAAAGCACCAATTCCAAGACTTTCCAAGCCAGAACCAGTTGTTGGACTAGGACAGACTTGGGTGCAACCCAACAGAGCCAAGAGAAAGATGTCAACTGGTGACCAAGACAAGGAGGAAATATTTAGTATGGGTTGTGCCACCTTTAGGTCTCTTTTCCTTCTCATGTAGAGCACTGCATTGTTTCAATTGAATTAGTATCGTTATAGACTTACAGACTTACGGAGACTATTGAAGGGAAAAATAATTAAATGAAGTTTACCTGAATAAGGTGACCTGAACTAGAGTAGGAAGCCCCACATTTCCCCAGGGTCAACCAGGAACTTCCGATAGAGCCCTGCCCAACCAAATCCTAGAACCTAGAATTGAATAACAAAAGCATCTACCAGAGTAATATACATTCTTGCAAGTTCTGCCGACAGCGATTGACAAATCCCTCAAGAAAATACCATTCAAACTGATTATAACAATCATTTTCGAAATAAGTACCTTCGGGTTATTATAAGTGTATTTAGACACCCAAATTATTGTGAAAAGTGGCTCAAATTGCAGTTTTCCTTCTATTCCTTCTATGGCGTGGATAATCCATTTTATCTTGTAAACCCACTATGTTGTCCTCAAGGTGAAGCTATTTATTCCCATTACAGTCTAACTAAGAAGTATTTGAGTAAATATTTGTAAGCGAACAGAAGGAAAAAGTAAGACAAATGTGAGTGTTACTCAATCCTCACAAATGATTTAGAGATTATTTAATTTATTAGGCTTATATTTTAATGGCTAAAATACACAAAATTCTCCTGAACTTTAGGTCGATTTTAAAAAACCCTCCTGAACTTTAAAAGTTTTCAAATGACCCTCTTGAATTATGAAACGTTTGCAAATAACCCTTTCCGTCAAGTTTTCTGTCAAAATTTAAAAAAATGACGAAAATGACCTTCATTGTAAAGTTGAAAAATTGAAGGCTGTGAACTGTAAAATTTTAGAGTTTTAACATTAAACCTTAACCCTAAACCCTAAATTCTAAATCCTAACCATAAAACCCTAAATCTTAAATCCTAAAACTCTAAACCCTAAACTCTAAAACCCTAAACCCTAAAACCTTAAATCCTAAACCCTAAAACCCTAAACCCTAAGCCCTAAACCCTAAATCTTAAACCCTAAGCTCTAAACCCTAAACCTTAAATCCTAAACCCTAAACCCTAAACCCTAAATTCCTAAACCCTAAACCCTAAATTCTTAAACCCTAAATCCTAAATTCCTAAACCCTAAACCCTAAATTACAAATCTACTTGAGGTTTTTTTTTTTTGCATTTATGGCAGATTTGTAAATTTATGTGCATTTGAAGGGTATTTTTATTTTTTTATCGGGTCAAAGTGGAAGTTGACTAAAACACATCCAAATTTTAACGGAAAACTTGACGGAATGGGGTATTTTGTAAATGTTTCATAGTTTAAGAGAATCATTTGAAAATTTTTAAAGTTCAGGAGGGTTTTTTAAAATCGACCTAAAGTTCAGGAGGATTCTGTGCATTTTAACCAATTTTAATTTATAGATCTAATAAATTTAATAATTTAAATTCTTTTAAATAATGATTTAATAAAATTTTATTTATAAAAATAGCATGATCAAAAACAGAATCGTATTTTAAATTAAACAGTTTGACATTTCAGTCAGATCATGCTAAACATTGCTGATATATTCATCTAGGGGTGGGCATTGGACCGGGTCAAACCGTTTCAACCCATCCCAAACCGTAAAAAAAAAATTTTGGACTGGGTTAAAATGGGGTAAAATAAATATTATGTAATATTTTGGCTTAAGATGGAGTAAATTGGGCGGGGCTAGATTTGTATCCCCTCTCCATTGGGTTGCCGCGAGAACCAAATAAAATTTATATATATATATATATATTTTTTCAATTCTTATGCTATATATATATTTTCTGAATTCTGATATTATAAAATAGCGTTGTTTTGCAAAATGATATCATTTTCTAGCTTGCCCTAAAACTTCTACAGGCACAAGTAGGCAAGAGGCAGCTCAACTTCAGCAAACCAACACCACTCTTCCCTCCCTCATCTCGAACCCTCGGTCCCTCGACTCCTTCTCTCATGAGTTACAAGTCTCGTTCGTTGTCTCGTCGTTTCCAACTATCAACGCTAATCCCTTACCTCTTCCCACCTTGTCTTGATTCGCTTCTTCTCATTTTGGCTCATCTCTTGTCTAATCATCACACTTCGACACTTTGGGTCCTCAATAGTCAATCAAACCTCATTCTTGTTCCACCGCTCACCTCATATTCGTTCGTCCCCATCCTAACTCAAACTAACCCACCCAAGTGAAACCGAACCATTTCAACCCAAGAATGCTGGTTTGAAAAATTTTTTGGCTAGGGTTAGACTAACTTAATAAGAGATTGGGTTCAACCAGGTTGAGCAAATTTTGCCCCAACCCAAACCGCCTCACCCAATGCCCACCCCTATATTCATCCTACCAAGCAATTTTTGGAAAAAGATTGTATGACAGACTGCATACCACTTCTTTTTTCTCTTTTCTATTTACTTATTCTCAAAAGATTCATGCTATATGTTCGCTAAGGATTCTGAATATATTTTGCTCCAATTTTAAAATTTTGCAGCCCACTAAACAAGCTTCTGCCTTTCTAAGAAAAACTAATCAGCCTAAAATTAACACCACAGACCTTTATAGAACAGAATATAAGGAGGGAAGAGAACCTGAGTGGTCAACATAACAAGAAAGGCTGGAAGGAAAGACAGGTTCCTTTTATAGATGAGCTTCACTGCAGTCAAAATATGAGTAGCATAGACAGTACCAGCACCCGAATTGGCAAAGATGGTAATAAGAACATATTCCTTAATATTGAAAGGCCCCGGGTTCAGAGAGAATTCAAACCTTGTATCCTTGAAGAAGACACGATTTGGCAAGGTCATTGCCATGAAATGGCCGAGTGGAGCCACAAGAATCTCAGCAGAAATGGAAGTGACATTCAGAGGCTGTGTTCTGTACCAAAAGAATTGGTTCACAAAAGACAGAACCACACAGGAAGCAATACCAAGAACCCACATTCTGAAGGTGAGTAGAGGCAAGCTTGGGTCATCTGTTTTGGGCACTGTGAGATCCACTTGCTTAATAGGGCATTCTTCATTAACCTCATCAGAGGCACTCTTACTTGCCTCGGTATCTAAAGTCTCAGCCATGGCTGCTAAGCAGAGAAGAAAAGGGTGTTCTCTGTGTCAAAAAAACAGTGTCAAAGAATGAACAGAAGAATGTCAATATCATGAATATCTAATATCATGAACTTTGCCATGTGCTTAAAGAGCAGACACTTGGAGGAAAGAAGAGAAGAAGGAGCACCAACCTTAGATTCTGAAATATGATTGTGAATAGTAACAGACAGTGAGGTACTTTATAGTAGGAAATCCATGAACCCAGCTAAAGAAGTTACCTGCAAGAAGAGAAATGTAAATGCAAAGGAAAATGAGCCAAAGTCAATGCATCGACCATGCATCATATCTACATATATTTGTCAGGTTTTCTTTCAAATTCATCCCAACATTGTTACCACCACACATAGCAAGCACAAAATAATATGTTTGGCGACAAACAAGGGTCATTTTTTTTTATGCAACAAAGAAATTGCGCTGTACTGTTACAATGTGCTTCATAGAGTTTAACAATCAGATAAAATGGCCATGGCTCAAAGCTTTAGTCTTTTGAACATCCCAAGTTCCCAACTGTCTTTCTTTCACTATCCCGCCTTTGGAATCACAGAAGATAACTCATAGCTGGCATCAAATGGGCATGGGTGGGTACGTCAGCTTGGCACACCCTCACCAGCAACATCCTGATTCTGTAAATTGACTACGGATTTCATACGGATTCTTCGGGATTCGGAATCTTGGTGTCTACTGAATTACTGTTTAGCACATAATCACAAAGTTTAATATACATAAGAATGTTCTGTTGGACTTGTCCACCGTAATGTGTATATAATTTCACATAAAAAATTTGTATATAATTTGCTATATATAATTATGGATTTATAATTTGTAGAATTACTACTCAAATAAGAATTTGCTTGACATTGCTGTATGCGTTTTGATATTTAAAAGAAAAAAAAAAAACTATCCATGATGATTTAGCGAAAACATAAATTTGGGGCATTAACCTTAATCTTAAAACTACTATGAGTGAGATTATTTTTGCCTGCTTATTTCAAAAATATTTTTGGCTACAACAAAAATCTATAATCATTATTATCAGTATATTAGCAATTTGGTCTTTTACAAACATTTTGTAGTAATTGTTGAAAAACAACCTACTTGGAGCAGCTTTTTTAACTTAAGAACTGCATTTTTCAGTAACCAGATTCCAGCGCTTCAAAATTATATTTATATCAAAATAGACAAACAGACACTTAGCAGTTTACTATATTCTTGTAAGGGTATTTATTGAAGCGTACATTGAATTATACATATGATTTTTCATTATATGATATCCACAGTTAGAAGACTTCATGTTTTTATGCAGAAATTACACGTAAATTTTGTAATATGATCTTACAATTGAGCATTTTCATAATAAAACATATTACCATTTTTATGGCAATAAACTCGTGAAATCATTTGATACTCTAGAAATAAATAAATTCAACACACAACAAAGGATTATTTTCTTATGTTCACAATAGCTCACATAAGTATAAAGAATACTAAAAATGTCAGCATAGAAATCTAAGACTGCATCTCAAGTTGAGAGATTTGAAGTTAAAGACATAAATCCCAATTTAACAGTCACATTTGTTGAAAAAAATTATTAATAACCATTTTCAAATGTAAACTAGTTTCACACCTAATAGTAATGCAACAGTATCATGTAAAAAATTTTTTAAACAAAACACAAAAGTGAAGAATATATTTTTTAAAAGCAAAATGTGAAACAAATCATGACTGATGTAATATTCAGGAGCTTAATTTCTTTTAGTTTAAAATTTTGACAAGAGTACATTTCCTTAATTTCTAGAGTAATAGTTATACACTTTCGCTAATAGCTAAATCCAGATTTCATATATATTTGAGATGCCTCTACATGGCCTCAGGAGTTATCCTAAGAATATTCGATATTATTTTTATAAATTAAATTTTATTAAATATTAATTTAAAAATTTTAATCCATTAATTTTACTAAATTCTACTAACTTGTAAGACTCAACAGATCCTAAAGCAAAACCATTATCTGTGACAATTTGATAACCTATCTGTTAGTAGAACTACACTTTCTCTAATAAGATTACTAAGAATTTTCATCGCATTTGTATGGGCCCACTTCAACTTCAATAGCTTGGGAAATTTTGATCCTTCAAAGAGCTTGCTTTGGTAACCATAAGATGGTTTATCTTGACTATGAGTTGCTTCTGCCACTTGTCTGACAAGTGACAACATTGCATTTTACCCAGAATGCACCCACCGCCATGGGAATGTTCTCAGAGGGAGTCAGCAACGCCATGTGCTATAATTTGCAGCACTCATCAAAGCTTACTTCCCATAGAAGCACGCGAACAAAAAGAGCAGTCTTTGCCCAGTGCAAACTCATGGTTCCATATGGGAAGGGAATGGGAAAGTCCTCGAACAAATTACAAATAAGCATAGCACACTATAGACTCTAATAGAGAGAGAGAGAGAGAGAGAGAGAGAGAGAGAGAGAGAGAGAGAGAGGATAATGATACTGTAACAAAGTGATATCAAAGCCAACCGAGTTCCTCTTTCATTGTTGAAACCACCCCTAGAGGCAAGGAATAGACCCCACCCGGGATGGAGGGAGCCCTCACTTGATGAGGGGGCCATCATCGGAATGGGTGTGAGAACTGTCGCAGTCCTACATCAGAGGGGAGCGGGGAAGTCTTGGGATATATAAGCGTGACATGCTACACAATCTAATAAACTAGTCTTTTAGAGAGGGAATGATGGAACCGCAACAAGAAGCTAACCTTTCTTGCATGCTTTCTGCTTCGTAAGGTCTTTTGGCATAACCAGACACATTTAAAATTATAATTTTCTAGTTATTCATAACACTAGATATTTTGAAGCATCACAAAAGCTCAAAATGGCATACCACTTGAACATAAGCTAATTAAAAACCACAATAAATAGTGAGTAATAAGATATTTGATCCAAAATTACTAAATCTTAAAACTAGTTCTAATCACTACATAGTTTCAATTTCTTCTTCTCCCAAACCTGGTGTTATGGAGATAACCAACATAACTCACTAGTGAAGGAACCACCACATCAACTGCGGCAAGTAAATCCTAAATCTACTTTCAAAGCCCCAATTTTAAGTGTATTTGCCAATCCAACCAATTGGTTATAGGAAACTGCATAAACCCATTTCATGACAAATTTTCCACGGCTAATCAACCCTAAACTAGACAGAAAGGACTATCTATGCAGAAAAACTCCTTCTCGGAAGATCAACATAACAAACAATTGCGAGTTGAGACAATAGACAGACTTCATATTTGAAGCTAACGCCAACCTATATTAAATACAATAACTGGGACTCACAAATCAAGCAATGAATCAATCATACTGTATTTGCATACTTAAAAAACAGGTTGATAGTCTCATATAATTGCTCTTCAATATTTTTAAAATCCTGCTCATATCAACAAAATGACATCAGTAAAATGATCATCGGATTAAAACACAAGGAAATACAAGCATGAACTGCCACAGTTGTCATCGTCATATTATCAATGCCGCCACAACTGTCAATATTAATAGTGTCAGCACTACCAGGATTATAATGAAATGATACTAAACTCAGGGACTTCATGGATGCTTTACATCCCATATGTAAAAAACCAAATAACTATATCTAAAACCCACTACTCATTAAATTTGGACATAGAAAAAAATAACTTGAAATCAATTACAATAGGGGAAATGTTCTGCAGAATGACAGGAAGAAACTTAATATCAAGACTTCAAATTATAACCTAAATCATATTAAGCAGAAAAATAAATGATTGCAAGGTTGCAATTTGCAACTTAAATTCCAACCAAAAACCATACTACCATTTCCTCACATGCACCAAGCTTCAGTGGCAAAATAGATGACAAAACTATGCAGACAATAATGTTTCAAAACCAAGATTATGTACATCAAATTTGCTCCACAAAAATCCCTTTCTCATTATGCGATGCATCCCCAGACTTAACCCCAATGCTGGAGAAATATCAGTCTGGGTGTCATAATCAGAAATTTTATATAAAATAGATTCTCGAAAGATATGAGAGCCTGTTTCTCTTCTATTTATACAAGCAAATAAAGAAAAGCTTTAAATATTCCATGACCTTCATAAAAGCATCTTTAAATTACGTGTTATTATCTATTAGCCACAATTTGGTTGTTATTATTACTATATCAACAATTAATAGGAAGTTTCAGATATTCTAGCTCACATGCAACATGCATGAAAAAAATTAAATAAAAAAAAAAGGCTCTTCGATTCCCAGATATAAGCAAGAGAAGTAAAAATCCAACTTTTACAACATATTTATTTTTTGTAATGAACAAGCGGATGATCTGAAGCAATCCAATCTAAATAATTTAGATAGTTTTTTCAAGCAAATGCACACTCCGCATCTCTAGTGAGCGCCCCCTCATACAAAAAGCACAAGATTCGACTTGGACCTAGGGAAAGGCACAGTACTTCATGAACTGCAAGGCTGGTCTCTCGCCTCTCACAATCATAACCTCCCCAATACGAGTGCATCCTACAGAGAATTGCCGATTCAGCACGATTCAATGTTCATATTATAATGAAGCTGTCAGTCAGTATCCAATGGCCATTAGTAATAGAGGGTCAACGGATCAAATTTA
This sequence comes from Dicorynia guianensis, assembly GCA_037013595.1. Taxonomy (NCBI): domain Eukaryota; kingdom Viridiplantae; phylum Streptophyta; class Magnoliopsida; order Fabales; family Fabaceae; genus Dicorynia; species Dicorynia guianensis. The sequence goes on along the minus strand of JASUAB010000002.1, from coordinate 10,810,489 downwards.
TAGCATTAATCACCTGCAGATCGCATAATTCAACGCCTGCCACGATACCCACCCCCTGACCGTGCACCAGGATAGCGAGCAAATTGAAACCTTAGATTGACCGAGTTGCGGTCAAGTTCATCAAATTTGTAACCTGCAAAATTTAGGTTCACTGTTTTACGCTGAACAACTAGCCACGTTCTGAACGGCGAATTAGGGCGTCAGCAAGCAGATGATGAGACGTGTCCTATCCTACTTACCAAGCCTAAGGCATAACAAAGATTAAATACAACTGAAAAACGTTCAGACTCAATGCACAACATATGCGTACATGCGACTCCCCCACATTACCAAAGGGGGCAAAAGTGCAACTAAAATAGAGAGAAAAGGAGGATGAGGAACCTTCAGTTAATCTCCACTGCTGGACTTGTTCCACTTTAGGCATTCAGTGAAACATAAAATATTCAGGATAAGTATATCCTACTTAAGTTAAGCTTAAGTATCTATGCGAAAAGAAAAGTGAAAAAAGAGGATCATAACAATGCTTTTGATGAATTCTCACACCCATTAATAATTGATTGGAGAGATGACGATGTGAGCCTCCTAAACTAAAATAAAATATTTGGTCCAAAAGGATCAAGATCATGAACATTTTGGTGTCATCAAAAAGCTTTCAAGCAATCCACGCAACCAAGGTGAAATGATTAAACCTGCAGAAAGGCGACTGCTTCTAAAATTGGAAATATCAATTTAATATTCAAAGTTCAACCCAGTACCCAAAAAGTTTCAACCAGGGCAATAATGAAATGTGTTCACTTCATCATTGATAAGATTCAGGATGTTATTTCAGGACGCCTTACTAAACGCCTGTACCACAATTTCTTTAATTATTTACACTGTGCACATCACAAGCAACAGTCACATCTTAAACTGAGTCCAAACCCAGGAGGTAACCGGATTTCCTGTACTATAAATCAAATCTCCATACATAATCTCGGAGCACTCCCACATGCTTGATGTAGCTACAAGTTCAGAGATGTAGGCATAAATGAAGTCACATAAATATTATTCTTTCACCCTCTATGTTGATAATATTCCAAAAAAAAAAAATCAACAAAAAGGATCAATTTCTCTATATGTAACCAGCACATTAAACGGTGTTAAAGAAATGCAACAAATTGGATTGGCCAGAATGCAAGATACTGTGATTCTCGAAAATAAAGGAAAAAAATGCTTACCCTGCAGGGCCTCCATAGCAGTTGCTGCATGGGCTGGGCTAACAAAATCAACAAAACAAAGTACCAGTGGTTCACCCCTGAGCTGCACATGATACTAATCAAAATACCATCAATGAGTAAATATCGGTTATCTACTCATGACTAAAACTTACTTGTCTTGACTCCTTGTTAACAAGCCTGACTTCTTTGTAGCCAACAAAAGGACGAAAAATATCTGTACCTCAAAGTTTAGGAGAAGTAGTATGCAATTAAAAGCATCAAAAGAAGAGGAACCAGATAAAAGGATACGAGCTACTTCCCGTCTTGTACAGTTGGAAGGTAAACCTTCCACATACAGTGTACTCGTAGCATCAGGAGGAAGGGACTGCTCAGTCCTTCCACTACTTAATCCAAGGGTCTTATCTTTCACAGTAGTTCCTGGTTCCACTCCCCCAATACTCACAAAGTGCGAATCATCAACAGGGTGACTGGGGACTCCCCTACTATAAGTTCTAGTAGACTGCCCCGCACCATAAGATGAAACTTGCTGAAACATTTACAATACATTAGCCTTAAACGTGTACACCACTATTGCACACCAGATTCCTCTTGTGATAAAACAAGATTAAATAGTAGCTCTAATCCAGTAGAAAAAGTTATCCTGTCACATTCTCCAAGTGCAACTGTATATAATCCCAGCATAGATTGTAATCTTGTGTTTGTTACGTCATAGGATAGGAGAAGATATTATTTATCTCAGAAACTTTCCAAGAAACATTCTTTGAACCTTTTTGCCAACTCCTCCAAATCTCCATATGAAAAATTCTGAGCCAACCCACCACTATTAGGGATTATTCATTTCTATACAGTAGTTTAAAGATTTTAAAATATTCAATCAACAATAATTTTGCCATATCCTTATACATATCAAACACAAGATAGAATTTAGAAACCATCTGGCAAGAAATTCAACATACCAATCAGGGCCATAATAGATTACAGATCAAGACACTGATTCTTAGTTGCATAAAAATAATAAAAACAAGTAAATACCACATTGCGAAGGTAATGCTCATAGGATGCTTCAAGGGATTCAGTATCTCTAATCACTTGGAGCCCACCTCTATCATCATCACGGGGAAAGTAATTGGCCAAGTCATGACCGCCAGAGATATCTTCAAAGTCAAGTAATTTTTTAATTAATGGACAGACAAAGACAAGAAGAGAAAGGAAAAAAAAGAATTATTTGTGTGATATGAAGGCCGGACATTAAAGCCCCTTGATGAGGGAAAACTGACACTATTATATAAACCTACCAATAAGAGAATACTGAATTTGAACCTTTATGACATTCCTATTAAAGTCTCTAAATACATTAGGTATACCACATAATTAGACCCAACTAAAATAGTATGCAATCTTGCTGCCAGGTCACTAGATCACTTTCTCTTTCTTTGTTTGCAAGGATATCTTATCCACCCCCAAGTTGTAATTTCCTTCTTTGCCTTTAATAAAATTTCCTTTTACCAGTTAAACATGCTCTATGACTGCTGAAGCGAAAGCACTGAAGAATAAACAAACAGTTCTCACAAGACATGGGAAAGGAAACAACTCACTAATCATATGTTATGTCAGGCGACAGTTTCATAAACAATCAATCCTTTCTTAATCATTAAACAATTAAAGCAACTACGTCCACATTCCCTTGTCCGCTAAAATTCCCAAAAGAGTCTAATGTATCGTACAACTGTTCAACCAAACTGTGAAAGTTAATTGTCCTAGAGAGAACCAAGTACAAAAGTTAAAGATGGGATTGGGAAAAATTCAAAACCAGAAAAAAACTTGATGCCGATAGTTTATTTAAAAAAAAAATTAACCTGCAATATGGTCGTCTAACACTTGAGATCCCCCATCTTCCAGTTTAAATTTAAATGAGGTTCTAATCAGATCTTCAACAACTTTATAAATTTCCAATATAGCCAATCCCATGTGTATTGATACATACACAATACATATGCGAAGTAAGAGAATCAAAATGCAAATACAGACCAATGAAGTAAGAGACCATTGAACACCTTCGAAATCCGATGACGGAATCTACGGGTTCCAATTCCTACATGGTTCATCTCAAACTCGACACACCGTTTTCCAAATTACCAAACATTAATAACAATGCCAAAACTTTTTCAGTAAAAATTGTTCCTTGTTCCTTTTGCCGACCAACCCAACGGCAAGTCTTCGAAAAGCTAGAGTGCAGGATCTAAAAACCCTAAATTCTACCATATGTAAAAGAAGAGTCAGACGAGTAGGAGGGGAGCAATTCACATACCATAGTCGGCACGCGAGCGCTTCCCGGCCATCGACGACATCGCCGAGGACGGAATCTGCCGTGAGTCGCCATATCTCCAATAAGTGTCCGACATGAGAATGAAGACAATGTAACAGACAGAAACGCACGAAGAGGGGCAAAGAGAGAGTCTTCCCTATGTCTGAGGAACAAGGAATAGCTTAGATTGTAAGAGCTCTGTACTTATGAGCAAGCACACAAACGGCAATTGGCAACTGCAAGCGTTTATGGATTTTGCTCGTACGAAGTATGACTTCTTTTTTCTGTATTTTTTTCTTTCTTCTACGCTTCTTATTTCTTACTTTCCACTCTTTTTGTAAATTAATAGGAGGAGCACTTAACACAAAGCAAGGGGTTCAAGAATAAAAGTTTTAATTTAATAAAATATAAAAAATAAAAATATATTAATTTTGAATAAATTTGAATTATTAATATATTAAGAGGGAAAATATTTTTGTTGTTGTCGTAATGAATAATATTATATAAGTAGATATATAATTAATATAATAATAATATAAAATATTTTTAAAAATTAGACATGTATTTTTATATAATCTGGTAGGATCAAATAATTATAAAGTAATTCGATGTATAGCTTCACATTGTGAGTTTCTATACTAAAAAAAATTGAGAGAATTATAATTACAGTTGGTTTCTTAAATTTATTTATTCTTAGGGTTGTAAATAAAAATATGCTCATTATTTTGTTAATAATTATTTTTAAATATTTTAATCTTCTAATTTGCCTATAAATAAAAATTAGTAAAAGGAAAGTTTGGAAGAGATAAGTTAAGTGAGCAGAATGTATCTTCAGTCTATAGTGACAATGACAGAAAAACCAATCTCCAATAACAACTTATGAGGCAAACCTTGCTGAAATGTTGAAGAACCAATTTTCTGAAATTATGTCTCAAGTGAAGAGTTTGCTGAACGGTGCAGTTTCTGAGTTTGAAGGTTGCCTGGGAAATAGAGATTGTGTTATCTTTGTACAGTTTTTTTCTCTTTTTTTTTTTGTGGAATTACATGGGGGAAATATAGAAACAGACAAAAGGCACAACGTGAAACAAAAACCCTCAAATATATCTGGAGAAAGGCACGTCCATAAGGTCCCGCAGCAAAAGGAAGCCACGGTACAACTCTCGGGCATATTAACAGGCACAGAACTCGCCTGGGCAAAAGGCTATAAGACGGTGATCATAGAGAGTGATGCTTCTCCAGTCATATCTGCACTTAATTCACATGTTGGTGATTAGCAGGAACCTCGCTTGATGACACGAATAAGATTGTGGAATTGGCTTCACGTCTTTAGAGATGGTAACACATGTGCCGACGCTATGGCGAAGAAGGCAGCGGAGAGTGATACCAGTTTCCAGAACTATATACTGTAGCTTTATGCAAAAGGAAATAAAGGAATATTTTCAGAAAGATCGTGAAGGATACAGCAGTTTGACAGTAGTCAGTTTGCTTATTTATCAGAAAGAATTTTTTTAAAAAAAAAATAATTTAGTTCAAAATTAATGTTACATTAATTTTTATTAAAATAAATTAATATCTTTTAACTTTAAATAGGTCTATATTTATTTATTACTATTAAAATAAATAAGTTTAATAAATTAAGTTAAGCTATAATTTTTTCAAAAAATTTCATAAATCCCATCAAATCAATATAATCTATGCATCTCTCATAGGAGATTATATCTAGAGAAGAGAGACGCAAAGAAGAGAGTCACAAGAAGTGTGAGGGTGAAATTGAATATAAAAATTAGTAAAAATAACAAATAAGAGAGTAAATAAATAGAGACAGAAAGTGTGTGATTGTTTAATTTATAAGTACTTATACAACTTTTTATCAAAAATATCAGGTGATTATGAGTTTTAAATTGTGAACATTGAAAGAAGATGCTACTTTCAGGACATATAATACTATAACTTGTGATTTGATTGAAATATTAACACATGATACACTTATTATATGAAATATATTCCTATCCCACCTTCTTTTTTTCTATGTGCGACGTTAACAAAAAAAAAGCTCAATGAAAATTTTCACTCCATTTAAGGTAGTGGTGAGTAGAATTAAGATAAAACTAATTATTTCTAAAATTTGATCCAAGAAAAATTAATTTATATTTATTTCAAAACTAATTTTACAAGTTAACATTCTTAACTAAAGCTACATTACCAATTGGATTAAATGGCAATGGAAAATAAAATTTTGTAAAATTTTCCAAAAATGAAGAGTATTATATGTCAAAATCTTAACCTGAACGAAGTTTTAGTGGTTAATTCTGCCCTTTTGTCAACTAACTCTATAAATAGTGGGAGACTCAGGTCAGATCCCAAACGCTCAAGCAAGAAAGCAACGGCAACAGTTGGTCTGTTGGTGGCACAGAGAAAGCGTGTGTGAGGAAGGAATTGGATGGGTTCAAGTTCAAGATTGGGGTCAGGGTCAATTGCTTTGGTTCTGATTAGCACTATGCTAATGTTGGGACTCGTTGAAGTTGGAGAAGCCCACAGCCAGAATGGAGAAGTGAGGGCCATCGACCAAGACTGCTTTGATAATTGCATAGATTTTTGCATGGCTCAAGATCATTCTACCATGATATATTGCAGTGGCCTCTGCACCGACCTTTGCGACGACTGGTAACCATTGACTACTGCTCAGTGGGTTTTCATCGATAAAAACCGCTACTATGTGCGCCTCAATCTTATACATGAAGATCCAATTACATATTGTTGCTTTACTAAATATAATTAAAATATATGCTAGTACTTCTCAGTTTGCATTACGTTGGTTATTGCCTCTGAGAAAAACTTATCTTAACGTTCGCAATAAATGTTCAAAATAATAATATGAGGTGTTACATTTATAGAGACTTATAAATTAAATTGTAATATTTAATAAATTTAAAAAAATATATATACACAGTTTTTAATTTAAGTTATTTGTAAATACATTCTCTCAGTTATAAAAATGAGTAAAAACTCTATTTTTACTATCCAAATAATATAAATACATATCTTCTGTTTATTTACCATAAAATATTAATAATTTTATGATTTTCTAATTATTAATATATATAATATTCTATTATTGAATATTTGAAAGAATTCAGTAATAATAATAAATAAAATTTTATTTTATTAAGTAAGATCAGTTATATAAATAAAATAAAATTAAAAATTTATATAAATCAAATAGAAAATCAAACAATGAGTCACAAATGTCATCACTATAAGCCAAAATCTTAACATACCAACATATCAAAAATTACCTTTTATATTATGCAACATCGAATTAATAGAAGTAATTCATTTGTCCAACCAAATAATAGATAGGCGCCAAAAGCAAGTAAATACAAAATGATCTAGGTATTTTTTGCATAAATTTTCACATTGATGTATCATAGATTAAACATTAAAGGAGATAAAGTAAAACTAAAATAGATTAAATGCATAGAAAACTCATTAGTTAGAAATTTCAAAAGATTATGAAGAAAACATTAGAAAAAAGATTGAATATGTATTTATACCATAAAAGTAACAAGCTTCTTATGGCTTTTTGTCTTTTTTTATTTTTCTTTTCTTCCCACACAAGTTTATTTTATTTGAGTTTATTAAAATAATGAATAAAAAATATTATATGTATCAATAATCATATTCAAGTTACATAACTATTAATATTTAATGGAATATAATCAAAAAGGGTGTATTCACATTATTTTGATAATTAAGTATGTATATTTATGTTGTTTTGATAATTAAAATAATTTGTTTATCAACTTTTATAATTAAAAATATGTATTTATAAATAATCTAAAATTAAAAAACATATATATACAATTATCCCTAAATTTAAAATATATGCTATTAGTTTGAGTTTTGATAGCTCTATGTGGAATCTGGTTACGCTGATCTTGCACTAAGAGATAAGAGAAAAGCAAATCGATACAAAGAATCCCACATCAATAATAACCCCATGTTGAAACAGTTGTAATGAGCATGGATGGTTAGGATAATTAGATAAACCCTCATCACATGTGTTAACTTTTCAACTTTTATATTAAGAGAAAATATATAAAACTCTCTCGTACTTTTATCTTATTGTAAAGATTTTTTATACTTTCAATTGCATTAATACTATACTTTTAAAATTATAGAAATTTACCTCTTTTATTAAAGAATCATTTAACTCTTAATGAAGTACATTACTCTATTGAAAATTAGAGCCTATCTCATTTATTTTTGTTAATAAAATAAAATTTTATGCAATCACTTACTAAAATTATAATCAAGTAAATATTTCTAACAATAAAATTTTTCTATAATTGCACAATTTAGATGCTTACAACCCTTAAAGTAACTGATTTTGAAGATCAATATATTTAGGTTTATCCAATAGGAGAGGGTTTTCATAAGAAGGGTTCTAATTTTAAGTAAATAATTATATACTCTGTTAAGATATGGATGATTTGTTAACAAAAACAGAAAATTGATACAATTTTAAAGTATAATATATTTATTGTTGTAATTGAAAATGCAAATAATTTTTTACTACAAGATAAAAGTGTAAAGAGATTTTATATATTTTAACCTTTAATTTATTTTTATTATTATTTTGTATTTATATTTTTCCCTCTTTATATATATAGGATTGTAATCTCTTTTCAGAAGTTAAGGGATGAGAATTATGTAGTGAGTTTTATCTTAGTTTGGAATTAGTGTTCATTTAAAAAATACATTAGTTCGTAACACTCTGTCTTGTGATGAAATAGAGCAATGCAAGCAAGGAGAATTATGTTGAGTTTATCTTTTCAATAATATGTGAGGGCTTGTTTTTGCTCAAAGAACACTCAATATCGGCATCTATATATACATTTTTATATAATTTCAATTACATTGTAGGATCAAATAATAAACTAAGATTCAATTTGGATACATAACTTAGTTAAGTACTTATATGATAAAAATTTCTTAATTAAGTTCTATTGAAATAAATATTGTCTAAAATAAATTAATTTATATTTTGATATATTTTTTGATAAATACTTATATTATAAATATAATATTTAAATATAAAATTTTATAAGTATTTATAACTATCAAGATTATCAAACTACGACTTTTTATTTTATTTTACAAAAATATAATGATAAAAAAATTTATAATAAAAGATTCAAAAAATACTCTTATATCATTTTATTTATATCAATTTTATTTATTAAAATTTTATAATTAAATAAAAAATAAATCAAATTTAATTATCAACTCATTTTAGTTTTAGATAAGTTAAATTTTTTATCAAAGAAAAATTTATAAAAAATACACTTAAATTTTCTTATTTTTATCAAACTTTAATCCCCAAAAATTATTAATTAGATAGAAAAAATTTTGAATTCATCTATGTCTTAATTTTTATTTTTTAAGACTTCAAAATTTTTCACTTTTCAAAAAATATAAAATTAAAAAAGAAAAAATTATTTGTAACCATAGCAGAGATGAACAGAGATGAAGTGCATTTCTGTTTCGTCTTTGTAACATTAATCTCGGGAAGGGTATTTTTTTTTTTCCCCACAATGGTGAGTCTTGAGAGAAAGAAAAGTAATAGAGTGTTGAAAGATGAGTTTTCAAAATTTTTTACGGAAAGAAATTGCAAGAATTTATAAATTTTAAAATTATTTTTGTCCTTAAAATTTTATTAAAAAAATTTCATATAAGTAATTAGTAACTCTCGTACAAATTTATCTTTATAAATTTTAATTTTTAATTTATAAATATAAGTTTAAAATTTATTTATTTAAAAATTTAAACAATTTTTATAAATATATTTAAATATTCACAAAATATCTTTTAAATATTTTTTCTATATAAATACTTTGTCAAGCCTATCTAAATAGCACCTGCTTCTAGTATAGCTTCTCATTCTGGGTTCCTGCACAGAAGAAAACTTTACAAATCCCACCAAATCAACATGATCTATGCATCTTTCATACAATTTAAAGGAGATAAGATCAGAGAGTCACAAGAACTGTGACCGTGAAATAGAGCATAAAAATAGGGAAGGAAAAAATTAACAAATAAGAGAATAAATAAACAGAGAGAGAAAGCGTGTGATTGTTTAATTTATAAGTATGTATACAACTTATCAAAAATATGAGGTAATTATGGGTTTTAAATTGTAAACATTGAAAGAAGATGCTATTTTCAGGACGTATAATACTGTAACTTGTCATTTGATTTAAATATTAACACATGATACCCTTATTATATGAAATATATTTCTCTCCCACCCTTTCTTTTCTCTATCTGCAACCTTAGCAAGAATAGAGCTCAATCAAAATTTGTGAGTGAAAAGATGTATAAAATAGTGGAAGGTTTCCGATATAAAATAAAGCCCTATTGCGAACAAACTCTATAAATAGTGGGAGACTCAGGTCAGATCCCAAACGCTCAAGCAAGAGAGCAGCGGCAACACTTGGTCTGTTGGTGGCACAGAGAAAGCGTGTGTGTGAGGAAGGAATTGGATGGGTTCAGGTTCAGGGTCAAGGTCAAGGTCAGGCAAGGTGGTTGCGTTGGTTCTGATCAGCACGATACTGATGTTGGGACTCGTTGAAGTCGGAGAAGCCCAGAGCCAGAATGGAGAAGTGAAGGCCATCGATCATGACTGCTACGATCATTGCATAAATTTTTGCATGGCTCAAGATTATTCCACTATGACATATTGCAGCGGCCTCTGTACCGACCTTTGCGATTACTGATAACAATTCAGTACCGTTTAACGGGTTTTAGTCAATAAAAACTGCTACCCTATGATTTGCACCTCAGTGTTCCAATTATACCGTTGCTTTACCAAATATAAGAAAAATATTTGTTTCTGGCTGTGAGTTTGCAGTACCTTGGTTATTGCAGGTGAGGAACACCTATTTTTATGTTGGGAATAAATGCTTGCAAAAATAATATGAAATATTAATTTTATTAAGTTTTATAAATTAATTTATAAATTTTATAGATTAATGAAATTTTAAAAATTTAATAATACCTGTTATTAATTTTTATGAATTTAAATTTATAAAAATAGATTAACTAATTGTCAATACACTACTTTCTATTAATGTCAAATCCATAGTCATCATATTGTTATTATAGTTAGGTTGTACCATAAATAAATCCCTTGTTTAATTGAAGACAAAGACTGATAATTTATAATATGATCATCCTCTAGATATGTGAGTGGCAGTTGTGTTTATTAACTACTCTTAATAACTATTATCAGAAAGAATCTTGAGACCTTTAAACTTGTCTGTGATAATTATTTTCTTTGAATTTAATTAAGCCTCATTGCTCCAAAAAAGACATTTTGATTTCTAAAAATTTCATTTCTAAAATTTGGGGAATTTTAAGATCTTTCACATCTATTAATAACAAGCCAATCAAGCAAAGGCACAAATAGAGGTAGTGTACACAAGAAACTCATTTTAAGGCATTGAGATCAACAAGCCAAATTATCTCAATTCAAACAAAACCCAATTCAACATTCCCACACTTTTCCTTTTTATAAAAACCTTTTCATTTAAAGTGATTTTCATTTTCTGATTTTCCTTGCCGCATTTTTTTCTTTTTTTAACAGACTAGACCCTCATAGAAAAAAACCGACTTGGGCAACGTCCTCTTTTGTCTTTTATTTAAAAAAAAAAAAAAACAAAGTTAAAAGGGGATCGGTTTGGGCCCAAACTTACCCAGGACACCCTTTTAGTTCTGAAACCATTTTTTATAGATAGGGGACGATTCGTTGGGTTGCATCTCAGTGGGGAAGTATGGGCCGTCTTTCCCATGTTGAATTTCCAGACAGGCCATGAGCCCAGAAAAATCTGGACTCATATCCGGCATCCATAGAGCCACGTGGTTGGCGGAAGCTTCACCTCACCGGCATTGGTCCTTGGGATGAGCGGAGGACGGCACGGATGCAAGAAAAATACCAAACCTGATGAAGTGAACTCAAAAACATTCAGGGCAAAACGATCAGCATTTTTTGGCCTTTCCTACAAACAAAGATAAAGGATCTTCCTTTCTTTATAAGAAAAAGGTAAAATTAAATAATTTTTTTTATGATACTCCATCAATATATTTTTAGGAATTCCTCTGCCTTTCCAAGTATCTCATCGGAGAGCGAGACAACAGTCAACCCAGTCACAGAAAGTCAGCAAGTTCCGAGTCAACCTTGAAAGTATGCGCCGGTGAGGGCTCCAGGTACTCCGATGGTGGAGTGCGAGAAATGACGGTGATACTGGGCTCCAGGTAGTCTCCACTGGTCCTCTATTTCAAAAGCGTGGTAGCTAGTACTCTACTCTGCCAGGTTACGGTGAAGTCGAGCGGTTCGTGGAATCCCCATTCCAGTGAGGGTGTGCTCTTTTTCTTCTTGTGCCTCCCTCCCTGTGTATGTGTTCTAGTGTGTATGTAGTGTGGGTGGTGGGTTCTTATTTTAGAACTGAATTAGGGTATAGACTAAATTAGGGGTCCACACTGTTTATTCTTCTCCAAAAAAGCATTTCATAGTTGACCTTATCCCTAGCGGTTGATTTGTTATATGATTTCTAACTGTAGTTCATTTCTTAATCAGTTCAATGGCAGAACTAGGAGATGGTTCCCCCTTCATACAGAACGCAAAACGTGCCAAAGTGACAGCAAGAAGAATGCAAGAAGGGAGCTTAATTGGATGAATGGATGCATACCAAATTAAGAAACTGCAGAAGAACGAATAGTTACCTTACTTGTTCAATGATTTCTCTTGCTAGTGGTTGATAATTGATAAAGTATTAGTTAGGACCTTGTCTCTGTCAATATCCTTTGGTCTAAACGCAGCTTGTTTCCTCTATTATTTTGGCGGTTTGGGACCACATCTCCTTTGTTTCTCATACTGTTACTTTAGAAATAAGTTATTCCTACTTGATAGCTGTCACATAAGCCTCACAATATGGTGCAGTAGTCATTAGATTTGTTGAGTCCAAATAAATTCAGCTGTCTATTTAAACCGAAGTTGTTGCTTCTCTTCTCAGGCAGCAGATATCTGTGGTCTTATATCCATCAAGTATATATGAATTTCCACTCTCTATCTTTACCAGATTCAGAGAAAGATCTTAGAAAAGTAGTGATACTAATTGTTGATTCCTTTTTCCTTTCATAATCAGTTCAATGGCAGAGTTTGGGGATGGTTCTCCTTCATACAGATGCAAAAACTGCAAAACTCCTATTGCCTTCCGCAGTGACCTTCTCTCTAAAAACTACCTGGTAATTTTAACTCCAGTGTATTTTACTTTTCTCTAGACCACTCTCTGATCAGTTTGATCATCACCTGTTTAACTTAGTTATATAATCATAATTCAATACTGTAAGGAAACGTTTTGCAAAGGCCATAATTTGATGTGATGCATTAATTGCGGAGTCTAATAGAGAGAATGGATTCTTATGGCTAACTCAAATTGAACATTTGATAGATATACTTATGTTTTAGTTTATAAAGATGGGCCCAATAATGATACCATACATCAATTAAATCCCCAAAACCATGCCCTTCTACATGTATACAGAAGTCAAGTAGATTTGTTTGCCAATGAAACTTAATTAAAACAGTACTATGTTTGTCAAAAACAAAGGGAAGGAGAAGTTTTCATGTATATGTTGGGAAATGCATGTCCCATTAAAACATGAATGCAAAATGCTCACAAAATTTGATATGAGTTATCAGATTTATTAGGTTTTACAAATTAAACTTCAATTTGTGGGAACAAGGGACCGATGTTAATTGGATTTGATTATCTTTCACACTGCTAGCAATGGATAGATTCCAATATATGAAAGGATGTTTTAATTATGAATTATATAAAGAGTTGTGCTTGTAATATGCATCTGGACAATTTAAGGGGAGACTCAACTTTCATTCCTGTTGTTTGGCTATTCAGGGAAAAACTGGACCAGCCTTTCTGTTCTCCCATGCAAGGAACATTATTGCAGGTCAGAAGGAAGACAAAGAATTAATATCGGGTCTGTACACTGTTGCAGGCATCTATTGCAGCAACTGCCGTGAGGAATTAGGATGGCAATACATACAAGCTTATGAGGCAAGACAAAAGTTCAAGGAAGGAAAGTTCATAATTGAAAGAGCAAAAATTAGCAAGGAATACTAGCACATATCAAAATTATCTCAAATTCCCAATTGGAGATTGCCTTCTTTCTGTGTAATCTTAGATGTTTGTTCATATCTATGGAAGACATAACTTATAAATTTTATGGTATGTATTGCTTGATGAACAAGAATCTACTTTTAAAGTCAAAAACTGTCAAAACCGTAGTTTCAATTTTCATGATTCTGATTGGCTCAAATTTGGTCTGGGTATTGCTGCAAGAAATTTCCACATCTTAAAAGATAGTCAAGTTAGATCTGTGACCTAAATGACAAAGGCATGATAATGCAAGGTATAGTTGGCTTGAACCATAGGATAGAAACTTGTACCTAATTCTCATTGTTGATAGAAGTTTGAACTTTCAAAGTTTAGCAAATGACTGAGTTCTGAGACATTGAAAACCAGCACTTTTTTGGGAGTCTAGAAATGGAATACTATAAATTAGAGCAGGCAGAGGTTAAATTACTTGAGCTCATCCCACATAAGGTAATTTGCTTGTGTGCCTTGGTAAAGAAGCAACTCACCTACCGAAGAGGAAGGTTGAATTAGAATGAAACTTCATCATAAGGCTTCACCAAGTGAGGTGGAAAATTGATGCCCGGCCCCTAGTATTGTCAGTCGTAGACTCTCATATTTGAGATGCGACTAAAGAAGTTAGCCATTATTTCAATTTGAACCTGCAATTTCTGTATTATAGACTTTGAACAAAGCATTTACCATGTACCTTGGGAGTGGTATTAATAAAGAATCTCAATTTTCATACATTAAAATTTATAAAAATTTTATTCAAAATAAACATTTTTAAATTTATTAAATCTACAAATTAAATTATAAAATTTAATAACTTTAACAAAATACATTTTTTTGTGTCATTTCAATTTTGCTTTCACGTGGGATCAACTTCTCTCTATTAAATATTGATAAATTGCGAAGCTAATTTTGTGTAATCTATAATTTTCTAGCTTTCTAGTAAATTGGGATTTTTTACCTTTGGGAATACTTTAAGAAAGGTGAATATAAAATTACAAAAAAGATAATGAAAAAAGTAAAATATAAAATATATATTTAAATATAAATTAGAGAAATAAATAAAAAATTATCAAAATTAAAAAAAGAAAGATAAAAATTTAAATCCATCTTGTAACAATTTTTTTTGGTAGGCAACATTTTTTATTTTTAATATCAAAAATTTTTAAAATTGCGTTTGACAATTAATTTATTATTATTGTTATTATTATTATTATTATTATTAAATTTTCTATCTTCTACGGTACATTGAAAAAATTGATATACCCCTAAGTGTATTATTTGCCACTAGGCACTAACTTTTAGGAAAGAAAAAATTGCACGTATAGTATACAGATGGCACCGCCGTGGATCACCTCTTCACCAGATAACTAGGCAGAGTTTTCGTGACGCTTTGTTCTTCTGGCTTCTAAATTTGCTCATGCCGTTTTGCGTTGCAAATTTGCAATCTGAAAGGAATAATGTTGTTGCTAATACGTGAACGTAACAGAATCATTAGAAAAAAAAAAATGAAAGAGAAAAAAATAAGTAATTATGTAAAAAATATATACATAGGTATATATCTGAAAATCCCGCACGTCTTAACACATACGTTTGTTCGCGCGCGTGGGGTTTCCGTGACCAACAAATTATCTTAAACAATGCGAAAACAAAATCGCTCTCTCTCGCTCTTGTCTGAGTCACTAAATTGTTAGAATTCCCACCATGGAACAGGGTCCAGTCTCTGACTCAGACTCAAGACCCGTACACTTGCAATGTGACCGAGTAATACAATCTTATGTGAACTCTTTTCGCCTTCTCCATTGAAACAGGTTCCTTGCATTCTTTTTTTTTTTTTTTCTGATGCTTTATTGGGGTTAAGTAATGGTTGAAAATTATTATTTCATTCTTTAAGCAACGAATTAGAATAGTGACTTTTCCTGTTTAAAATAACCTACTAATCAATCAAAGTTGAGTTTTTACGGCTCACATACCCATCAACTTCTATTTTGTTGTTGGGTCTTCTCTCTGTATTTTTTTTGGTTTTCTAGCTTCTGCGTTTTATCCAATCCTTTTCTTTTTGAATTTTTCTTTTTTTTGAAATGGGTTGCTTTATTTATTATTTTTTTCAGTAATGCGGAGTGTTCTTGTTGACTACTCTTTGCAGCACTAATGTTACAGTCACGTTATTAGACTCAACTAACTTATATTTATTAATCAACGTAGCTTATTTCATGAAAATAGAGGAATAAATCTATCATTTCCGCGACCCTGCCTTTTTCTGACGGTCTTATTTCTATTTTTTTTTTCAGACTGTCAATATCTTAAATGGGAATCTTTACTCAGCTTTGTGATCAACGGTCGCCTAATCTAGCACGCTAACGCCCTCTTGTTTTCTTATTATTATCTTTATTTTTTTGGGTACAATTATTATTATCTTTATTATTGCAGACTTTGCAGGTTTGGGTATCACTGTGCTTTGTTGTAGGTAAAGAAATCAATTACTTCACTTTCCCTTGTTTGGTTCCCGTTTAATCTTTATCTGGTCGTTTCTGAACCTTTCTGCTCTCTTGAGTGACTGGAATTTCGGTTATCTTCAGTTTGGGAGGGCAAGTGGTGAGGGGTTCAATCTGAATTTTGTTGACAGTCAATGGCGGAACTCATAGGGCCGCGGCTGTACAGCTGCTGTAATTGTAGAAACCATGTTTCACTCCACGATGATATAATTTCTAAGGCTTTTCAGGTGAGGCTTTTTTTTTTTTTTTTTTTTTCCTGTCTGTATTTACTTTTCATGGCTGTTGGGTGAGAGATTTTGTGCCTGTCTATGTAATTTTTCGAGACTTTCGATCAGAATTTTTATATTTAAATTTATGTAGAGTGTACTGCCTTGTTTGCTCGATGGTTTATCATCAGTGCTAATATAGTACTTGAAAAATATTTTTCTGGAACTGCCCATCCCCCTATTTTACTCTTCACCTCCAAACCTTCCCTCCAACTTGCAGAAAAGTGAATAGATATCAGAATATGAATATTTGGTGTATCCATAGGTGTGATCAGAGTTAGAATAAGCCATCTGATAGGGAAAGGTAAGGTTGAAATTCTTGGTGATTTCAGAAACAAAGGATTGGGGGTGGGGTGGGGGGGGGGGGGGGGGAGAGGTTGTTGAATGTATGTTCTGGAAATGAGGCGAAGCATGCAAAGGAACTCTGCATGTAATGACTATATGCTTGGAAGAATATATGAAACTCCCGAGTTCTAGGGAGTTAATATTAATGCTGCACAGGTTTTACTGAAAGTTAAAGTGGCAATGCTGTGGGTTTTGGCAATTTAGGTTGTTATTTTGGGTGGATATTTAAGGCTTTTATGATAATAGATTGGAGGTATTGCAGTGAGAATGCTGTTTGGTGGAAACTGCAATTCAGATGGGGTCAGATGACAATGGCAGTGTTTGTGAGATTCGGTATTGTTCAGGATAGTAGGAGATTTCATCATTAGCATATAATATGGGCTAGATACGTACACTGCGTCTCAAAGAATTGAGCTGCCCTTGGTTTTTTCCGAAAATAAGTAAAAGAATCTTGGTTTCAATTTGACAACTTTTACAACGCGGCTAAATATCATAAAAATTTCCAATACCGTTTCGTTTTGGTCATTTGTTGTTAAATGTTTCAGAGATGAAAACGTCCAAAGCAATCCTTATTTTCTCATATGGGCTTCTTGTCTCTCCAACTATGGGTTTTTGGTTGGTAATCTTTGTAGTGAAACTTGTATATCAGTTTAAGCTCGCACAAATGTTTTCCCAGATCATTGTCCAATATTATTTTCCATAATTCTATAATTAGGGAAGACATGGCCGAGCTTTTCTGTTCTCCCACGCAATGAACATTGTGGTAGGGCCAAAAGAAGACAGGCATCTCATGACTGGCCTCCACACTGTTGCTGATGTGTATTGTGGTGATTGCCGTGAAGTGTTGGGCTGGAAGTATGAAAGAGCTTATGAAGCATCACAGAAGTACAAGGAAGGGAAGTTCATACTCGAAAAGTCGAAAATTGTCAAGGACAACTGGTAGCATCACCTATGCTTCTTAATCCATTCATTCCAGTCTTGATGTAGGTTCATTCATGCTTCATGATGTTCATCTTGTACAGGAAGTTCTCACCCAATTGAAATTTGTCATTGTTTCTCTAATTTCATTATTCCCTGGTGTTGTGACTGGAAGCTGTAAGATAAACTGTTTAGTACTTGTTAATAAAATTGGGCATTCCTTGAACTTGTCATATATGGTCCATGAAGATCAAGGTTGAAAACTTTTGAGAGGATGTCTGAGTGCTTGGAAGGGGTCTCAGACTATAGCATCTTACAATTTTCTAGATGGAAAAGGTCCTTTTCTTACATGAATACTTTTCCTTCTGGTGTGGCTGTGAGTTCAGATATCTGAAGAAGTAAACGATGTGGTTTGCGACTATTTCAGTTCTGGAATTAATAAAGGTTTGACCAACATAAGATGGTTATTTCTCCAAATTAGGTAAGCAATCTAATAGTTGAAGGCAGAGATGAGTCAAATTCTGGTAAACTATTTTGGCATCAGTAATAGAGTTCTGCAATTGCCAATATCAAGAAGGGAAAAACAATTTGCACTTATCTTTTTTTACAAAAGGCCCACACTTATTGGTATGAGTTTTTAAATTTATTAAATTTTATAAATTTTATAATTTAATTTGTAAAATTTAATAGTCTGAATTATATGTTATCAATATTAAATGAAAATAAAGCTGTAAGAATAGTAGGATTGTATCAACAATTCCTATAGCTTTACTTGGGCAATAAACTTGCTAAGAAAGAGCTATAGAATTATAGAGTATTCAAGAGTTGGCAAAGCTTTAATAAAAGGGTAATGATACATATATATAATAATACTGTGTATATTCTCATATTCTCACGTATCCTTATTCTTTTATTATTAATCTGTATCTGCATGTATATTGGACATGCAATCTAATAACAAGCAAGAAACATTTCTTTTAATTAATGGGTCCCTTGTAATTGTGTAGTTCGTTTGAGAGTTTCCCCTGTGAGCAGCGATGAGTTGAACAACACCCCCATCTGCTGTTGCATCCCCAAAATGTTTGTTCTTGAGTGACCGTATTAGTTAACTTGTCCATGCGTTTATCTCTCTTGAGCATTTGTGGTTCCAAATTTTGAACTTTGTCTTTTGGTCAGAAGTGTGAGGATCTTATATTAATTTGGGCTGTTGAAAGAAAGTTAAAGCACGTTCAATATAGATGTACTAAAGTTTTGATCCACCTTTAATGGAAAAAGTTTTGTACTATTATGTCATTAAAAAACTATTAAAAGCTTATTGTAAGTGAAGGATCTTAATTATTTTTATAATGTGTGGTTTTCTTATTTAATGAAAATGTAAAAAGTTTTACTCTGGTAATGGTGAACATTTTGTCGTTAAAACAGTTTTGTTGTTGTTAAAATGGACAAATAGGTTTCCAGAAAGGGTAATACTACAGCCACATCCCTATGCATACGTTAGGGGTGATGTTTTTTTTTTTTTTTTTTAAATATCACGGATGAACAATAAATTTTACTGTTTATCTGATATTTTTAAAATAAAAAATAAAAAATGTAGCCTAACGCATAAGAGCGTAAATCTAGCGACACTCTTCCAAAAAAAAGCCGAAAACTACTTGCTAAAATTCAGTTAATAATGCCATGAAATAATGACTTACCGTCTGCCAACCTAAGGCTAGGCAACATCAGAACTTCCGAGAAAAATTGGCTTCGTTTCGATCTTTTTATTTATCCGATGATGTTTGGTTTGAGTAAGGTTGTATGTATTATAATTAAAGGATGTTGATATTTTTATAAATTAAATTTTATTAAATTTTTGTTTTAAAAAAATTAGATAACTAAATTAATTAAATTTTATAAATTTAAGTATAAAACTTAATAGATTTTAGAATTAAAATTACTTTTGTAAATATTTTATTTCTGTGAGAGACCGAATACTCTAATTAATTTATCTGATTAGAGTAGTCAAAGACACATCAATGTTGGGTTCAGGAGATTCACAAGCTCCATGGTGCCCATCACCACGCATACCCTAACATAAGACAAGGATCCGTGCAATTATATGCCTGAGTAGACTTGGTGAATATCAACAAAAGTTGGTAATAAGTAGGGCAGTCTACTACAATTTAGAAATAGAAGGGGCAAAACTATAAATGATCACATTAACTGTAGATGACAAGGCAAAGTATCCAGAGAAAATTTGACGCAATTTTGATTGCCCCTTTCTCATGTTCTTTACCAGTCATAGAAATCAAAATCATTTGTTACACCTATCTCGTCTTCCCTCCAAATTTTCTCAGTGAATGAAACTGAACAACTGCTATGCTGAGATGTCGAACGTAACATTTACAATTTCTGATTCTCCACACCACTAACATAAGATGGATGGTCTGAACAAAATGGTTGTTCTCTTAATAATACAGGTATTCTAATGCAAGCAGAGGCTGCACTCTGTGTATGTTGCCCTTAGCCAATGGCATTGATGTTCTTCCATGATAACTTGGTTTACGTTGTCTTTTTCTCTCGCAGATATGGACCAAAGCAATCTCTTTAATATGTATACGTACTGGCCATTGGCCAAGATGGAACAAACGAATTTCTCTTGTTAATAAGTACCCGTATGCCTTGTTCTGATGCAATTAGTCAAATTATCCAACATGGAATATATCTCCTCTATTCTGTTGTGAGTTTTATCACTTGCAAGAAAGACATGAACCCCATCTCTGCCTTCTATCCAACTGCATCCTGGACTCTTCTGCATTCCTCTATCTTTCATTATATGTCTAATTTGAGCAAGGTCGTGCCATCTTCCTCCAGAAGCATATAAGTTTGCTAATAGAACATAGTTTCCGCTGTTATTAGGCTCCAACTCTATGAGATTTTTTGCTGCGATTTCTCCCAAAGCAACTTCATTATAAATAAAACAACCTGCAAGCAGAGTGCTCCACATGACTGAATCAGCTTCCACTGGAATTTCCTTTATAAGTTCATATGCTTCATTAAGCTTGCCTGCACGACTCAAGAGGTCAACCATACATGTATAATGCTTCAATGTGGGAGTCAAGTTGTAAGTTTCCATCAAACAAAAGCATTCCTGAGCTATCTCAACTGCTCCGGCATGAACACACGAAGAAAGAACTGATAGGAATGTCACGTGGTCTGGTGTAACTTTGTCTGCCAACATTCTACAAAAAAGATAAATACCTTCCACTCCATGTCCGTGCATGGCATATGCAGTAAGCATAGCATTGTGGGACACCAAATTAGGGTTTGATATCCTGTTATAAGCTAGCAAGCAATACTTAATATTCCCACATTTTGCATACATGTCAACCAGAGCAGCTCCAATACGGACATCTGAGTCATGGCCAGCTTTTAATGAATAGGCATGGACCTGCTTTCCTCGTTGAATCGTTGCCAACTTTGAGCATGCTGTTAACGTTATTCCAATCGTGTATATGTCAGGCCTAATATCTGAATTATGCATTTCAGCGAACAATTGCATTGCTAAATCATAATGGTTATTTTCTACGTAGCCAGCCAGAATACTATTCCAAGTATACAAATTTAGCTCAAAACCATCGCTTTTCATTTTCTCTAGAAGTCCTTCAATCTTTTCTGTTAGATTGCAGTGGGCATAGCCAGAAATCAAAGCATTCCAAGTTGCTACATCCCTTTCACTTACTGCATCAAAAGCCATTTGAGCAGCCATTATATCCTGGCATTTACAGTACATTTCTACCAAAGCTCCACCTACAAAACTGTTGGATTGCAGACCATTGACAATGGCATAGGTATGAATCTCTTTCCCTCCTCGAATAGAAGCCTTATCAGCAAAGGCAGTGAGGACACTACCAAGAGTGAAAGAATCTGGTGCAATGCCTTCCTTGAGTAAATCTTTGAACAAGTTTAAGGCATCATCATATAGAAAATTGTCTACGTACCCTGATATCATAGTATTCCATGATATCCTGTCCCTATCTACACCTGCTTGCTCCATCTGATCAAATAATTCCTTGGCCTCAAAGATCTTGCCAATTTCACAATACCCAGCTATCATTGTATTGTAAGATTCAGCACATTTCCTTGAATATTTGGAAAATATTTTGAAGGCACTTCTCATATTGCCACATCTTCTATACATGTCCACTAATCCATTCACAACAAAAGCATTGGACATGAAATCACGTCTAATGATGTAGCCATGCAATTCTTTCCCAAGGCTTAGCCTTTTTAACCTTGCACAAGACGGAAGAACAGTTGCCAGCGTTCGTGCATTTGGTTCAAGCCCTGCAGCTTGCATTCTAGAGAGTAGTTCAATTGCTTCCCCATCATAACCATTTTGTGAGAATCCTCCAATAACCGCACTCCAAGAAACAATATTGGGTGTTAAATCACCCTCAGACATATTGTCTAAGAGATCCAATGCCTCGTATACCATCCCATTGGCAGCACAAGCAGTAATAATAGAATTCCACGAAACACTATCCTTTTGGGGCATCCCTTCTAAAACTTTCTGGGCATCATTTAAGCTTCCACATTTACCATACATATCTATTAAGGCATTACCTACATATATATTTGTAAGGAACTGATGTTTCAAGAGGATGCCATGCAATTGCTGACCCAATTCTATTGCATCAAGACCATAACAAATCTTTAACACCACAGGGAACACAAAAAATTCCAACTGCACCTCTTCGTATAGCAATTTTCTAAAAAGAAGAAGCGCTTCCTCGAAAAACCCATGATCAACATGAACATCCAAAATTGCTGTCCACGAATATAAGTTTCTGAGCGGCATTTTCTCGAACAATAAAAATGCATCCTCCAAACACCCGTTACTGCCATACATCTGAAGCAACTTGGTTTCAACAAATTCATCTCCATTATACCCAGTTTTGATTGAGTGAGCATGTACTTGTTTTCCCAAACTGGGGCACACACAAGATTCAAGAATAAGAGCATAAGTGGTTGAATTCACACGTTCATCAAGCATGAATTGACGGGCGTCATTAGTTGTGTGTGGACTGGGCGCGGGGTAGTGGGTAGATTTTGAGGCATGAAAGGACAAGGTAGCTGGTTTTGTTAGCCTGGTTGAAGCATGAGTTAGTGGGTCTCGTAATGGCAGGCGAGTCATGGATTCCAGCAATTGGGCAGACATGCTGGCTTTACCTGGGAGATGACAGAGAATATAAGAACACAAACAGAGTCGAAGACACAGGATTTGCTTCTGTTACTGTCTGGTATTCACAGTTTTAAGAAGTTCTCGTATCCCATATTCGCAGCTGAACCTCTACGAAGTCGTAGGCTGAGTGCAAGCACTTCGCAGTTCTCCCTTAACAGTGGCTTTTGTTGTCTCTCTCACACTCAGCAGTCTCGATCATGTTCAACGACCCTTATCCATTACCATTTGGACAGAATTTTCTTTAATAGAGATAGAAGCAGTTGAGTAGGGATGGTGATAATTTAATTATTCAAAATTAAATTAAGAATTTTAAGATTTAAGTTTAATATATTTGAATGACATTTGATTGATACACAAAATTAATTAAACTCTTATTTATTTAGATGAAATGATAGTAGGAGACATAAATTATTGAATTTTTAAAGTGTAAGTTGAAAATACAATAAAGTAAATTGTAAAAAAAATAAAGTACAAGAAAATTATGTGTAATTTATCTTTATATATTGCACATGATCCTTTTAACACCACAATTACATCTCTTACCACATATATATAATAAATATCAACAAATTTATTATTTATTGGGAAAAACTGATAATAACAACATTACATTACTAGAGTGGCTATTTATCACAGCATAGTGATAAATAGTCACTCTAGTAATATAATTGTGAGTTTTGCTATTTTTTATAAATTAAATTTTATTAAATTTATATTTAAAATTTTAAATAATTAAATTTATTAAATTTTATATACTAAATAATGAGACCTAATAAATTTGATAAATATCTATATATTTATTAGAATTTAATATAAATCTTATAAGTAAGAGTTACTTCACATATAACTTTTCTAATTAACTATGGCGAGGTCCAGTGATGTATATACTAAGTTGCATATACTAAGTTGCATATATGTTAATTAATCAATTTGCTTAGATTGCTTAAAGATAAATTATTTAACCAATATTAAATACTTTATTAAAAATTTTCTTGCCGCCTGAGTTTTAAAAAATGGCGGTTGAAATTAAAACCTATTTACATGAGCACTTAATTTGTTTATAAAAAAGGGCAAAAATAATTACATGAAACTAAACAAATTATAGAGGGGATCTATATTCCATTCTTAACAAAAATAATTAAATTATTTGAATTTAATATTTTTCTTTCTAACTTTAGTAAAAAAAAAAAATCAGAAAATTGTATTCACCTTAAAGAATTGAACAGTTAGTTTATCACCAATATTAGCTTGAAGTGAACAAATTATTTTATTGATATAAATGTGCAATCTAAGTATGTAAGTCAATTCCTACTTGTTTGAAATGTACTACTTATTAGTTCTTGTCTATAAGCCATGAGGATGCCTCATTGTAATTATGTATATGAAAATGGAGTAATATAACATATAGTTTTTTTTTATGGAACTCTTTAATTTTTAATGTAAATAAATAAATTTTTTCACAAAATTTTCACTTTTCACAACTTCTACATAATTGAGTAATTTAAAAAATACATTAAATCTGATTAAATTTTCTAAACGGTTCAAATATTATACATAAAATCTCCATATTTTTGCTATATAATTTCTTATATATAAGCTTCCACATTATTGTTTAAACTCTTATAATTTTTTGGACAATATGAGGTTTCTTTCGGATGGAGGCAGGCATTTATTGAACAAGTACGTTAGCTTGGTTATAGATCGCTAGACACATGCACGTGCCTTGCTTTGGAAAACTATAAGCAAGAGGACTGGAATTCAGGCACTAGTCCAGTCGCTAGGGCTAGAGAGCACTTTCCCTTCAGTTTTGGTGATGAAAACCTACGAGCAAACAACATATGCATCAGCCACTGCTATGGAACACAAAAAATAATATGAACCAACGTTAACGTTGTTAACCACATTTTGTCTGCATGTTCGAAACAAATTTTAACAGTGAAAAGTGAAAAGTGTGTATGAATTTTAGACCAATAATACATATATATACATAAATTGTGTATACAGTTTACGAATCCTTTTCTACTAGTTAACAATTTCTGTATAAAAACTAGCCTCACTATTTTATCAATGATGATGATAATAATAAATGATGGTATGGAGCAGCATCATGAATCGGTCCTACGTTATAATTTCACACAAGCATCATTCAAGGAGCTGATTTGGGAAAGGAGGGAAATGAGAAGGGAAGACTTCCATTGCAAGACAGATATAGGCTCCCATTCTTCTGCTTCACTTCAAATTTTTGCCATATGTAACCAAACAAATTGTGTCAAGCTGATCCCAATGATGCATATTTTTTTAACATCATTCCGTCACAAAAATGAATAATCACCTGCTTCCGCATATATGGTCCCGCAGCTATGTGAATTATGACCCTTTCTGTCCTTTATGTTTAGCCACTGTCTAGCTACCAGAAACCCTAATGTGAAAACCTAAGCTGCAACATTGACTCTTAGGGATTGCTGTACTCCATCCCTAGATACATCAATTCCGTGTATATGATTTGGTAATAAGAAATGAGAGAATTCACGTCCCTTGGTAGTAGAGTAAATAATTGCTTTTCCCAAACCCTAAAGATATGCACAGACTCCTTTTTCTAGGATCTCAATATCAATACTAACGCAAACCCAAAACAACGATAGTGCATGCTAAGATAAGAAAAAGTTATATGTAAATATAATTTTGTGTATTATATGTGCATGCACCAATATAAATATAAAAAATAAATAAAATTGTGAAAAATTGTACAAAATGTGTGTGCATAAGATTGTATCTATGACAGAATTCTAATATAACTATAGTAGTATTATTATTTCATAATTTTATTTTTATTTAATTATTATAAAATAAAATTTAAATAATTAAATTCTTTAAATTAAATTATAAAATTCAATAAACTAAAAACCTCACACCAAATTGTATAAACCTTCCATTCATTTCCCTTCGTGTGAAAAGATTTCTCACAAAAAAATGTAAGACTGAAACAAGTAAATCTTACTAAACAACTACAAATTAACCTTTTAAATTGTTTAATTTATGTATTCTATACTTAAAGCTTGCTTTGTTTCCAGTCCGTTTAGCCAATTAAAACCTTGAAGCCCAGAAGAAGGATGAGAGAGTACTCTTAAAAACTGCAACCTAGCTAACTCTTCAAGGTAACCAACTTGACAGAATGGGAAGTGGGCGTTTAGATATGCAGGGTTAGCAATGAGGGTGAGTTTGGCAGGACACCCCATGATGCGTGACACGTTAGACCCCAGTGTGTCCAACAAGTGAAGGCACCATCTGCTATATTAATATTTTATATTGATTTAAAAAAGTTATATTATTATATTAAAAGGATCAAGATCTATATATGGAGCATTTGCAGAGTGGAGGATATTATTCCTGCACGGTTCCCAAGAGGAATGTTTGTGGGGACCCCACAGGTGGAACAAAGAGGAGACTGAAGTCAAGCTCGAGCTTCTTTGGCTTTCAATATAAGAAAGGAAAAAGAGAGTGCCCATGTGGGGGATATATGGAGTGATATAATAATCTATGCAATGTGGAGCATAATGTGGTTAAATGAGCCATCGAAAACATGAAAGAACCATTCTATGAGGTCATGCAAGACATGGATACCCACTTTGAACAAAAGTTATAATCAAACTTGTATTGGTTTTATATCTAAATTTATGTATTCAACACAAGAGAAAAAGTACAAAATAATGTAGGATTTCGGAATAGCTCAGTTCAGCTGAATTCTTCAGTTCTCTTATGGGTTGA
Source organism: Dicorynia guianensis (assembly GCA_037013595.1). NCBI lineage: Eukaryota > Viridiplantae > Streptophyta > Magnoliopsida > Fabales > Fabaceae > Dicorynia > Dicorynia guianensis. Next base: position 10,783,728 of record JASUAB010000002.1, on the reverse strand, counting down.
AAATAAAATTAAAGAAAGAAAAACCCTACTCCATAAAGCTACACTATATATGCCGCTTGTTGGGTAACTGCGAGTTGCAAAGAGCTTTCATAAATGACACGAGTCGTACGTCGCAAAGTCACATTTGTTAGATATTACACTGACAGAAATGCTAATGTTACGCTGATGGAATAATGTCTTAATATATGTTTTTAAATAATTTAAGTGTCAGAATTTTAAAATTTATTTCTTTTATTTTTAATAATAAATATAAAAGAAAAAACGTAAAAATAATGACATAGAACTAGGCCCTTACACTGGCAGCTTCGTGAAAACTGCTTTAATGGGTGGAAGAAGAATCTGAAAGATCAAGACGGTAGTGTTTAAAGATCTGACACTTCTCATGCCCTGTTGGCAAGCAAAAAAGAAGAAAAGAGAAAGAAAAAAAAGATAGGAAGGTCACTTTTTGCTGTAAAAGGATTTGACAGCCATCATTCCAACTCACTTTATGTTCCAGGATTAATTAATAAAACCCAAATATAAAACATAATCACCCCAGCATCAACCATAAATCATAGTTTCAAATCACAAATTAAACCGATTAATTAGTGAAACTAGTTATTGGATGCCCTGTCCTGCATAGTTAAAAATAGCACTAAATTAATACAATGAACTATTCCACGTTGCACTCATCATCACCGACTTATAAATCTCAGCTATGTCAAATATGACCGACGAATCTCTTGGTACCAGACAATAAGGAACAGTGGTATGAGAGCAACCCTTGCCGTGGTAGAAGCAAACCGGGGAGCGAAGATCCTGGGGAAAAGCCCAAGAACTGGAGTTCTTGTCAAATGGGAAAAGGCAACAGAAATTGTAGAAGATATCGGCTATATATGACCTAAAAGCTTCTAACATGCATCCACATTCTTCTGGATAATCAAAAGCCAAAGAGCTAGACCAAAGGCAAAAATCAAATCAAAGAAGAAGGGGGGAAAGGGAAATAAAGACTAAAAATGAAATATGGATTAAAGAACCAAATTAAACAGAAGCCATGTACCCTATTTTGTTAGTGGTTCGGATCATCACTCCAAACAGAAGTCACTCACCAAATTAAGGAAAGAAAAAAAAAATAAAGGTTAATAAAAACACCAATCCCTTGTTCATTTTTCTTCCTTTGCCTTTTATGCTTTTTTCCATTTAACTTCTTCTCTAATATCTACCATGATCCTCCACCTAACACGCCATTCCAATACCCAGATGAATTCCCTTGGTTTCTATTTTGCTGCTCAAAGTCAGCAGTACTTGGAACCTGCTTCAAATCCTCAACAGGAAACAAGGTTCTTGCACCAGTACCCTCTTGAATCCCTTGAAGACCCCCATACCCATTCTCAAACCCCTCGAGACTGAAGTTAAGACTTGGCTTGAAATCTTGCAAAGGAAATCCAGTTGAATTATACATTGTGCTGGACTCTGATATTGACAAGGGCATGAAAGAATTCAAACCCCTTGATGAAGCAATCCCAGTTTTGAGAAGCTCCATAGCAGACAACTGAGATGATGTTGATGAGGAACTTGGATGATTTTGAAGGTGGTGATGACTCTTGTCTTCAGAACCATAAGGGACCTCAATAAATTTGGATATGCTACTATATTCCTCAGCTGATGGATATGCTAAGTTAAGATCTTGGCCTTGATGGATCTTTGGGTTCTGAGAAGCAGACTGAGAAAAACTTCCTGTTGTCAGATCCGGAAGCTTCTTTGTTGATGATGGAGCTGCTGATGATGTTGACGGAGATGATGATGAAGAAGAAGTTGATCTCTTATTCTTTCTTGAGCCTCCACCCACAGGAACATTCCTCAATGACCCACCCTCAGTCCAATACCTTCTACAAGTCTTGCAAAAGTACCTTGGCTGAGAGAGGCTATAGTTGTTGTAGTAGCAGAATTTAGTGTTTGTTGAATTGCACCTTGGGCAGTTCAAAGCTTGATCTTTCTGTGGCCTAGCCCTTCTCTCCAACATAGGAGGCTTTGAACCTTCCATAGGTTTAACCCCTCCAATCCCCTGAAATATATTCAAAATTATAAACAATAAAAAGAAAAATAAAAATACAGGAAAAGGCCATAGCTGAGCTCAGAATCTTTAGGCAGAGAAAGAGTAGGAAACAGACAACAAGCAAACAAAGATGCTGCTAGCTTTACACTTTGAAGGATTGCAACAGCAGCAATACAAACAAATTCATTAACTTTTCAGATGGTGGAAAGGAGAAAAAAAGGGAAAAAAGAAAGGTGCAGTACTTTCAATAACAGAAAAAAATAAATGAGTGAAAGATCTTAAAAAGACGGCAACTAAAATTGAAGTTAGTGGGGGGCGTAGCTGAACAACATCAATTCAAGAAAATTGAAAAAGTTAGGGAAAAAGTAGACTTCAGTCAGAAATTCCAAAACCCAAAGCTTAATTAGTATTCTAGAGATTACCTTTGAAAATCACAAGCCCCAGAAGAAATTTCATGATTATATGGAAAGAAAACAGAAAAAGGTGTAAATACCTGTGCCCACTGAGCTGTGTCCATGGATTAAGACGAAGAGAAAAAAGGGAAAAGCTATGGAGTCTTCAGAGAAAGGAAAAACACAAACTTTTCTAGAGGAAGAGATGGTCATAAAAGCAAGTGTGAAAAGCTTGAAGATCAGTTAAGTTAGGAAATAGTGGAGGGGTTCCATGTGTTGGCCAACAGGCTATAATGCACATGGAGGGGTGGGATAGTCTTTTGATAGCCCTTCAGTCACTCTATGAAATGAGCTCACATAAGGGGAAATTTGTGTTCATGCATGTCAGCTTAGTAATATAATTATTGTACAGAAGTCAACAATATTCTTTGCTGGTGTCTTTGCGCGCACTGCACACTAAAGGTTACTCGGTCAATTCCTCAATTACCGGAGAATGAGGAGCGGCTGATTCTTTTTTATAGAAAAATGAGGTGTGCAGTTTTAATATATTTTTTAAAATATTTTATAAAAATATTACATAATATTTTAAGAATTTATAATTTTATTATATATATTATATATGTAAAAATAATAACACTCTTTTCATCAAGTAATATCTGCTATTGTTTATTATTTTTTGGGTAGAATTTTTATTTAAATTTTAGCTCTTCTAACATATGATTTTTATTCGAGAAAAGCAATGGAAAAGCCAGACAGAAAAACACTGGGGGCAAATTAGCTCAATCAGAACTCCTAACTTGTTCATAGGTTCTGGTAAAGTGAATGTATACGGACTAACATTATTTACATGTTAATATATTATATAATTATAAATATATAAATAAAAATTAATTTCTATTTAAATATTAATATTATTTATATTTACACATTAATGTATTATATAATGATAATAAAATATATAAAAATGAAATTAGTCTTTGTTATTATTATAATAAATTTTAGAGTAAATTATATTAACATCTCTTAAGGTATTTGATTATAACATTCTACTTAATTTTTATTCAAATATGATACTTCATTCTATTTATTCAAATATTAATTAAAAAAATATATCTAATATTAATAACATATTCAAAAAAAGAATATTAAATTAATATTTTAGTCTAATTTTACTTAAAAATTATACTTTAACTCAGTTAACTATTTTAAATAATTAATATTTTGATAAATTATATTTTTTTAATCAAATAATTATATTTATTACAAGGTATAAATTTAACAATGTGTATGATTATGAAAAAAAATTTAGTATAAATATAGAGGCATCTTAGGATGAGTTTAGTTAGTAAAAAATAAGATCAATTATGCTTTATATTTTTTTCTTAACTAAACTCAGTCTCAAGATGCCTTTATATTTGTATTAAATTTTTTTCTCATAATCACACACATAGTTAAATTTATACCTTATAATAAATATAATTATTTAATTAAAAAAATATAATTTATTAATATATTAATTATTTAAAATGATTAACTGAATCAAAATATAATTTTAAGTAAAATTAAAGTAAAATTTGATTTAATATTCTTTTTTAAATATTTTATTAATACTTAAGTATATTCTTTTAATTAATATTTAAGTAAATAAGGTAGAGTGTCATATTTGAATAAGAATTGGATAAAGTGTCATAATTAAATACTTTAAGAGAAATTAATATAATTTATTCTAAATTTTATTATTCATAAATATTATTTATATATTTTGTAAATATTATATAATATATAAATTTTATAAATTAAATTATAAAATTAAAAAAATAAAAAAATAAATAATTTTTATAAGTATTTAATACATCATATTTAGCAAGATGTTTTTACACTTGTTCTGATTACCAAACAATCAAACTCCAAAGAAAAAAGTGCATTGATTTTGTTAAAACCTAGGTATGTAATTAACATATTTTACAATATTTATTATTATATTAGGAAATCATATTTTCCTTTTTATAATCTGTATTTTTAGTTGGGGGTGAGATTCGGGCTTCTATGATGTGGGTCTCACCTGAATTAATTTGTCTAAGGAAAAGGAGGAGTACCATGAGAAAGAGGAAAAGAAAAAGCAGAAAAGGGGAGACAGGAAGCTTTGCAGTCCTAGTGAAAGGAAGAAGAAGAAGAGAAAGTGTGGGGATAATCCAATTAAGAACCCTGCAGGGATATTATTCTCGTCTACACGTAGCCATACATTTGGTTGGGCCTATACTATTATCTCAGACGTAAGCGTGGAGGGATGGTAATGAAAATTATATATTGATTTATAAGTGTCCATGCCCATTTCTTTATCGGCACTGCTACACACACGAATGGAGTTGTGGCAGTTTGATGAATCAGTACAGTGGAAGTCATCACTTGTTTAGACAATATTACAGCTTAGTTTAACATCAATCCTCCTAAAACAGAGATCTTATGTGCTTTTACACTAAGATTCTAATTAAAAGTGTCCACGCGAATGAGTTTGAGACGATTTTCAATCAAATGGGGCAAGAGGAATTGGCTTACAATTTTAGTGGACTAAAAAATATTAACTCAAACTCATTTTTTAGGTGAGATAAAATGAGTTTATTTAGTGAGTTAATGTATTATTATATATAAATATATTAATTTATTTGATTTTACATATTATTGTAATTCATAAATTAAATAAAATAAATCGATCTACATTTTTGCATATCAAGAAAACGCAAATCCACCGTCGTTTCGGTGACTGGCTGAGATTAGTCAATTTAATGAATCTAACTTTGATACTTCTAATTTCAACTTATACAGGTGTTCTTTTATTTGGTTTGAAACGAGATTTTTTTATTATTATATTATTTAATTTTAATAATTTTTTATAATTTAATATATAAATTTTATTATTATTATTTTTAATTTTATATTTACTCCTCTAAATTTTTTCTATAATTAATAATTAAAACAACTTGTTCGTGATTATATTCATAAGCCTTAAAAAGTGGAAACAACTTTTGCTCTGGCTTTCTATCTCAGATCTACAAAAGGAAATGCATGAAAAAATTATTTCTATTTAAATACTTAACAAAAAAAGAAAAATACTACACGTTTTATTTATAAAAAAATATATTTTAGAGTAAAAGATAAAATAAAGGGAGAGTGTCCTGTAATAGAAGGGAAGAGTACAGTCCTGCACAAGAGGCAATGCACGTTCAGTGGAAGCGCAGACGGAGGGAATCGACGGCGGCGCGAATTTCAAGCCAGCAGCTTCCGCTCCGGGAAGGAGGAAACACACGTGGCAATGAATGACTGAACATTGTTGGGGGAATGTTTTAAAGCGGAAAGAGCTCATGTGTGATAGCGAAACGTGTGGGTGACGTAAGCTTCAGGTTTCGCAACGGCAGTATTTAATCCAACTCTTGCCTCACTACCTCACGAGAAAAAGACATTGCAAAAGAATTATATTATTACATATTTTTTTTATTTATTATATATAATAAAAATCATTTAATTTTTGACTACATTTATTTATAAAACTTATTAGTTACTAAATGTGAAAAATTAAAACAATTTTTGCCTGCAAATACGTTGTTGAAGAAAAGTTAACTAAGTTCAATTAATTATTTAATTACTTCTAGAATTAATATAAATTTATTTTAAGTTTAAGTACATCCACGGCCTCCCCTTTATAAAGATGGCTTTAAGTTGTGGCTTAAATAAGAGAAATTTGTCGTCAATATTTTTATATTTATTATTTATTTATATTTATTATGTGATAAAAATATATAAAAATAAGATAAAAATGAATAAAAAATAAAATTGATATAAATAAATTATGAATAAAAATTATAAAGGTAACATTTCTCTTAAATAATATGTTACTCAAAAATATGCCTCCAGATAGTGGTTAAAAAGACACAATATTCTTTATAAAAGTTATAACCAATCTAATTGCCCCTTTTTCTTTGAAAAATTATGTTTTATCAAGAGATCAAGCTTACAAAGCAATTGAACATATTTCCAAAATTTTACGAATAGGCCATTTGCTAACTACTGCAAGCGACGACGTGTAAAAAGGTGTAACGTGAAAATAAATGAGTTGTACAAAATAAATTTATTTATGATTTATTTATATATATATATTAAATAAATGATAAATTTTATTTATTTTATGTTAAAATTAGAATTTAAATTGATCGCATAAAATAGATATATAATTTATTAATTTTATTGAAGTCGGATCAATTCAAACTCAATTAATATATATAATCAACTAAATTTTAGTTAAAATTTCTAAACTCAACCCAACTTATTTTTTCTAATCTTGACTGACCCACTACACCCCAATAACTACGAATATTATGGAATGCATTGGTCCTTTTATCTTTGTCTTTTATTTGAGATATATATATATATATATAGAATTTTTTAAGTAAATATTTATAATAATTAGTTACTAAATTATATCTTAATTTATGTTTTTCAAGTTTATGATATTTATATTTTTTGAGAGAGATGTTAAGTAAATTATATCTTAACTTGAAAATGCAGGCAATAGTCCCATCACAGATAGCACGCCAATAAAGTGGATACTACAATCACACAAGATAAATGCAATGATCAAGAATAAAACACAGCATATATATATATATATATTTATATCATAATTAAGATTTGATTCATTCTTCTTAAATGATATTTTATATTTTATTCATATAAAACACAATTGAGTCATTATGTTTTTTAATGTCCACTAATCCATCTTTAAAACAAGTTATAAAGAATAATTCTTAGAATACATGCCAGTTGAGTGGCAACTTAGTAACTCCAACATTTTATATCAAAAATTTAGTTTCACCGTCCCTTTGAGGATAGTCCAGTATTTGGATTTTCCCATCCTTCAATTCTCATGATGTATTAAAATAAATTAAAAAAAAAAATCTGTTACATCGTTTATTTGTTGGGTGACATAACAGATTAGGTTGATATCATTTGCAAATGAAACAATTAAGTCATTTTTTACAAATTATTAAATGTAGAATAGTTATTGTTTTATTAAATTTTAATAAAAATAACTTAAATTGAATTTTCTGAGAAAATAATTAAATTATTTTTTTGACTAATTAGCGCGTGAATCAAGAATTGGACTTGATTTGCCTAACAGTGTCATTCAAACGAAACAAGTGAAAGTGATTTGATGGGGTGGAGTAGTGGGTCAGGTGATTACACCCATCACTTCATGGAATGCCAAACCAATTTTTGGTTTTATTTTTTACATATTTTATATTATTTATACGTATATATATGAAATATCTTAAGCATTTTACGTATTGACACTGAAAAATAAAATTGTGAAAAGATATATAGATTATATGTAAAATTTTTGTTTACACATCATTATTTTAAAATATTTAAATATAATTGATCAAAATTTCTGTTTTCTGTATTTTAGTAGAAGAAAATAACAAAATTAATTAATTAATTAATTCGAACATGTCAAAATTTCAATATACTCATTTTCTTTTGACTTAGGCAAATGTTCACACCCGCTGAAATTCGAAGGAATAATAAATTTTTACAGTTGAAACTTGTGGCTAAATTTTATAGAGTTATAATATATATAGTAATTTTGTATATATTTTATACTTTTTTTTCAATTTTTGTATATATGCATATTTATTATATATAATTATTTTTTTATTTTTCTTATGCTTGTGCGCACATATATATATATATATATATATATATATACAAGTTTTTAGAAATGATTTAGTCTAATGAAATATTTGTAAATACGTATACTACACATTTAAAACTTGAAGCTGGCTAACAATTTTTTCAAAACATTTTATTCTACTGTGTTTCTAAGCAACATACTTAAAAGCACCGATTAAAATGACATTAAAATCACCTTATTTTAAAAATGATTGGTTGGTTCTCATGCCATTAAAATGGTTCTTCTTTTCTGGTTTTCCCCCTTTTTTTTATCCAGTCATGAGGCAAGGTCACATTCAAAGTTTCCAATAAGGTTCATAATCAGATAGGGCATAGTGGCAGTCATTTGTGGTGGGAGCTATGCTGAAAGACCTATTTCTTATGCAGTAGAACCAACCTTATTTGTACTCTAAGATCCAGATGAGACTTCCCTCTCAAAAGCTACTTAACAATTTTACAATCCCCAAAGTTCAAACACAAAGGCATTCCACTAATGGGTCCTAACTATCTTTACAAGAAAAAGACTTACTGGTAGGCTGGTCCAACTTAGGTGGACCCCACCACTAAAGAAAATTAACATGCTGACTCAAACTCCTACTAAACACCTTGGGACCCAAAGGGGTTATAGAAAATCTATCATGTCTTTTCTATTTGGATGTGGATCTCTTATTATTATAGGCATGAAAATAAGAGAGATAAATAAAATTTTAAAAGAGTTAAAATATAAGTACGGGAGAAAATTAAATTATGAATTAAATTTAAAAAATAAAAAATAAAATTATTAAAATTTTAAAAAAATTTAGTTAAAAATTTTAAATTATTAATTTTATTATGTCATATAAATTAAACCAAAAAATTTAATAAAATCAATAGTCTATTATATTATTTTATGAGGTTCGAGTGAAAAACACTTGATGAGAGAACCTTTTTTTTTTTTTTTTGCAAAATTGCTACACCAATTACATTTATGCTTTTTGTGCTATCCTGGATGACCCAACTCAACTTCAAATTTATATGCATATAGAGAGAACATGAAGACCTAAAGCAAACTAACACAGCAGACCTTACAAGTTTACTCTAGCAATTAACTCAGACTGCACTTAAAGTGAATGAAGATAAAAGGAAAAAGAAAAAGGAAGTTTATACTATGCTTTGCATGACATTCATTCGAGTCAAAGAATTAATCTTTCCCTTCCTAAGAATAACATAATCCACCACTATCAAAGCCGTTCAGGCCGGCGCTTTTGTCTCCCGATTCCGTACCATATATTCCATTTGCCCCAGTGGGGCACCACAACTAAACAGTTCTAAAAAAAATTTAAAAAAAAAAGGAAGGGTTCAAGTATGCCGACCCACTGCCCCCTTTTCTTCTCTGTTATGTGTATATGTATATATATACATATACAAAGGCAAAGAGACACTTCAAAATTGCACTGCCTCAGTCAAGTCACAGGAAGTTGACAACGGCTGAGTGGCGTAGCTTTACCTTCCGTCAACTGAGCTTTCGAGGAATCATTACATAAGTAATTTATGAGACCTTTGTGAACGAGTCAGTGCAATCATATTAATGTGATTTTATGATTCAGACAACAGATTTTCATTTTCAACACTGTATTACAACAAGGGTAAGGGTTTTGCTATTTTCAATAAAGGAATTTTACCAAACTCTCTTAAAAAAAATGAAATAATTAAATTTATTAAATTTTACATTCAACAATTCACTACCATTTTGTAAGAATTTAATAATTTCACTTTGTGAGACTATTTATATTTTATGTATAATACAGAGAAACAGCATGCGATCTCAAATGGCATTTTTAAGATTTCCAGAGCTTTGGCATACAGCTTTTCCCCATTAAAAAGAGGGTCCACTCAATATAATACAGAGCATCAGTGGGGGCATGCCGTGATCGGCCTAACTTGATGTAGAATATAAGATACAATACAGGAATGGACTGAAACAAGCATAATCAAGCGAAAACGACATATTTCTTCGATGGAAGTTATGCGATGGCGCCATCAGTCAAGTGCACATCCACTGTGAGGTTCAAATTAGTCACTCAACTTGCAAACGTCGATGAACTTCTGTACTGCGTTATGGTATTGGGTTCCCTGTAAAAAGGACAGGTACAGTACGTGCATGTTAGAAAGTTGCCTATAACGTCATACATCCCTGCAAATCAAGAATCTCACAAAAATAACCAGAGTTAAAGGGATTCCTTTTTCCTTCCCCTTCCTTATTCCACCCTTTTTCTAGGCCAAACAACTGAAAGGCATATAAGAACAAGAAATGCGAATCTAACTGGCATTACAACAAAAATGAATAAAGAATCATTCTGTTTTAGACAGACTACTCTGTTTGATCATCCTTCAACTGTTAGGGCCAGTGGCACAACTAGAATATAATCGTTGTCTTTGAACATTTACTCAACATGGGAAATAATCCTTTAAAGTAAGGGAAGCATTTTACCAGGTAAATGCAGAATGGACAACTGTTAATGAAGAATATCAGCAATATTATTCAACGAATAATGATAGCTGTATAAATTGTGCAAAGATTGCATGCAATCTGAAGGACTTAGACAAAAGTAACGTAGGGTTCAGACTGTTTTCGTACTGAAGATCGTGAGTTGGGATGAATCTAGTTTGTGTAAATCAAAGTAGACATTTTAAATAGTGCAAAATGCTATCCTTGAACAATTAAAATATGAAAGTATGTAGACCAAACTAACAGTAAAGCAAGGTAATCTTGCTTGTGCCAAATAGTAAATTCCTCACGTTCCAAAATAATTTAAAAGCTCTACTCTAGAAAATCCTCCATTCCATGTTACAGTACTTCGGAAGTAACAAGTCCAGTTGAGCATTTAATGTCAATCAAAAAAAAAAAAAAAGAGGGTGGGAAAGGTAGGTAGCAGATTTCAGAAGAGACTAAACTGATAAAAAAACACTACCTCCCAGTAAAGTTGGCGGCAGTCCATGCACTGCCAAAATTCTAAATTCTTGTTAAATAAGCAGCCAGGAATTTTTTGGAAACCCTTTGCAGCTTCAATAGCCTCTTCGGTTGTCAGTGGTTTCTGAATAAATTTTCCATTGCATTTTGTGCACCTTGACATCAGTTGATCCTCACTAATTTTTAGTTGAAAAGTTTCAATAACCTGAAACACACTTCAATTTAAGTCTTTGTGACACCATTTCATCAGTTTCACAAGCAAGAGAAGCTTTAGTGATTTTTGTATCTGCTTTGCAATTAATGAAAGGAGAAAAAACTGTGCTAAGATAGTAAAGATTAAACTTCCAGGTTAAAACAGAGGCATAACTTCGACATCCATTCGATTTAAATCATCAATCTTCTTTTTTTGACAAAGAAATAGAAAAAATCAATTAATTCTCTATGCAATAATTTGCATCCAATAGGATTTGAACCTTGCACAAAGGTTTGAAAGACCTCTGTCCTATCCATTAGACAATGGGCACTTGTCTTTTAATTACAAGTTTCTATTGTTCTATTCACAAAAAAAAAAAAAAAAAAGATTTGTGGGAAATTTAATTTAATGATGAACTGCATTTACCAACCCATAATCTGCAATTCATCGTTAAGAAATAAATTTAGAAACTCATATTCTTTATGATTTTGTGCTATCTGTTTAAGTTCTCATGACTTAATAATAGTTTCTAAACCAATGACAATGTTAAACAATTTAACTTTCAAAGAATACGTATGCTATCAAACTTGCTAGAAATGTGATTAGAGGACCCATACCTCAAGTAGCTGTTCATTTTTGAGAAGACTCTTCACTCTATATATTTGATTTTTTATTAAATACTCATGTCTTAGCAACTTGGCATCTCGCGTCAACAGTACTCTTTTCTCTTTGTGAGCCTGCTCTATCAAATCCCTGAATACGATGAAATCATAATTATATCAGCTTTCTAAAGAATAACAATAAGCTTGTACCAGAATGAACAATTAAACAATAAAGCATACTATATCTAAAACCTTGGTTCAGGTTTTTTGGAATATGGAATTGCAGCATCTATCCCAACACAACGTAAATGTTTTGCCAACCCTTCAACCTGAGTAAATTCATTATCAGGTTAATATCACATTTAATATATAAATACCTACAATACAACAGAACATTAATCACAGAGTAAGCAGGAAGAAGCCAGTGACAACAGTTAACAGATAATGATGAAAAATGCTCATATCTTCTGACGGGCGACTGACATTTAACTATATCCTTCATGATCCTAAGCCTCCCAGAATTGAAAAAGGAAACATCAGATGTTCACGATCAAGATGCTTACCATAACGTCACAAAGAAACTTTGGACATCCATCTCCCCCCACTGACGGGTCCCACAGTGAGGTGCCTTGCCATTCATCAAACTTCTCAAATTGCTTTCTTATGCAAATCCCATTTATTGGTGACTGCTTCTTCCCTTTTTTCTTTGAGGTCTTAGGCTTTTTGTCTGACTCTTTTAGCATAATTTTTCCACCATAATTTTTCACAACCTTCAACAAAAATGCATCCATTGGCATGATACTCCTACATGATTCAGGGATTGTTCCCCCTACTGACTGTATAACCTGAGCAACATCAGAACAAGCAGTAGCATGAACGATCTCTGAAGCTTCACAACATTTTGTTCTTAGGACTTTATTACTCATATCATGCTTCCAGAAAACTTCTTTCAACCCCAGAGTTGAACCAATATTGTTTGACTCAGTTGTGTTGACAGCAAAGTTTTCTGCAGTGAAAATCCAAGAAACCATCATGACCAAATATTCTCAATATAAGGCCTTACTATATGAGTGGGGAATATATCAGTATGTGACAAATCCTGTAAGACAAAAAGTTGGCGTAAAGGTTTCCACATCTGTCCAATGCTTCACACTTGCAAACAATTTATTTATGCTAATGCATAACCTATGCAAGAGTGAAAACAGCAAAGTAGAGTATGAAGAAAGAATGGGTACTGGAATTGCTTATCTCAGCATAGCAAAGAGAATTAAGAACTGCAAATTGGTATTCCATCTATTTTTTTATCACTCTCCCATTTTCACATTAAAATATTGCTTTCACAGAAAGAATTGTTTTTGCTGAATGTTTAGATCAGTTTAGAGTATACCAAAATCCAAATGCAGATTCCCAATCTGTTTTGGCCATCATAGCAGCTGTGAGAGCTCAGTTTATACATTAAAAGTATCCACAAACCAAATATCCCCCATATGGATAATTCAATGGATGCTACACAAATTGATTATGAGAAGCTCATGCAAAGTTGCTTAACGCAATACTAAGGCAAGTCAAGCATCCTTAACTACTATTTTAAAAGCTCTGATGGAATTATACCAAATCATCCTGAACACATGATAACACTTAAAGAAGCACAATGTCCAACAATCCACACCTTTGCTGATAGCATAATAGACTAACATAACTAAGGAGAAACACTCCTTTATACTTGCTGTCTCTAGCCATTCAGGCATACATAATGCATAATTGAGTCAACTAAAATATATAAAACTATATCTTCAAAATGTGCTTAAGTTGCACTACAAACGCGCCTACATTGGTTAATTATGTCTATATATGGTTAATTCACCACTCCTTGGGTTGATGTTTGCTTACTGGAAATTTTTTTCCTTGAGTTCCTACATTGTCATCCTAGACAGAAACATTCTTTCTTGCCATTCTATCAAACAAAATCAATTCCAAATGCTGCAAAAAAGAGATATAAGAAAGAGTGACCAACTTATAAACTTGTCCAACTTTTCTCTGGTATAGAACGTTCTATCATGACAAACCTTCTTTGTAAACCTTTGCCTGGAAGACATTAAATATTTCAAGCAAGCAATGAGCATCCATAGCTGCATATGTTATCTGCTCTTCTGTAAGAGGACGCTTTGACCAATCACTACATTGAAGTTCCTAAAGAAGATATAAGTTTGGTTAACAACTTATATTAATTAAAAGTGCCATTCAGACCCTATAAAACCTGAAATTCCAAGGGAACACAGCACAGTCTTAAATAGATAGGAGGTGATCTAAAAATGTCCTAATATAACAGACATTGTGTATCTATTAATATACAAGAACGTAGACGGCAGTATCTTTGTATTATGTTCAGCTCAGCTCTATGCATTTGAGAATTCAAAAACATACTATCTCTAACTCGAAACATTTGTGTTGCAGTCAAACAAACTAATTCCTTCAGGAATCTCTTTGCAAAGATAAGCATTTCTGATAAATATAATAATCCTGGAAATAGAAAAATAAAAACATTTTTTCATTAGATAGCATATGAATAAAAATCTAAAAGTGATAAGCAAAAATGAACCAACCACTTCTAATTGATCACAACCTAAAAAAAATAAGTTCAGGTAGAATTAAAACATGTTCAATCTTCAGTAAAAATTATTTCATGAATGACAATGATTACAGTGTATAAGTGTAAATAATACAATGAAATGACTCCCCAAATGCTAATAGAAAGCTTATTTGGACTACACCAATAGATTTCACACAATGACTCATGCAATAATCCCAAAGGTTAAGCACGAAGGTTTGGCTGAGCATAGAAATAGAAAAAACACCAAATGCCAAATTGCTACCTATTTGAAGCTGTATACTGCTTGTTTTCAAATTTTAACAAGGTTAACCTATGAGAGATGAAGCAGATTATTACAATCTGAACCAGAATATGACATGACTGTGACCTTGAACCAGAATATGACAATCTAAAGCAACAAAGCCCTACAACAGCGGACATGAAGAAGTAAAATTACATTAATAAAGTAATAAACGAACCTTTGAGAGATGAAAGCCCAATATTTCTCCACATATAGTTGACAAACTTTTATTTTGCTTTGGTATATTCCTTCCATGTTTCTTATGCTGCAGATGATTGTATACGACAGTAATATCCAAATACGGGTCAACCTATTCATGATTGATCATGACATGAAGGCACAATTATTTGAAGAAAATGTCCATATAAATTTAACCACTAATGACAAAAGTTAAGTTCTGTTTCTGATACTAAAATTTCCCACATTTTTTTATTCTAAAAGCATGAAGCAGGTCTTCCATTTCTGTCATTCTTTTTGGCATGAATTACAACATCTTCAGAAGAAATAGAGATGAAAAGTACAAAAAATATGTTCTATCAACTTTCTTTCTATTTTTATTTATTTTCATAATTTCATCTCTCCTGTTACACATAATATATGACACACCATCCAAATATGGACCTCACCTCCATGAAGAAGCAAGTCAGCTTGAATGCTTGATATTATCAATTATTATTATCACCATTTTACCCATTATGAATGAACCAATGTTCTACCATTAAATTTGGTAAGTTGGATTTCTAAGTATCTTAGTATCAATAATTACTCTATCCTTCATAAGAAATGACAGCCGGTATGCAATTTATAGCATCAAAAGTTCAAGGCTACATGAGAGGCGAATTGGCGAGAAAATTGGTTTTGCTGGGCAAAGTAAGCTTAGATTCCATTACATTCAGAGGAGACTATACGAAAACACGCTAAGCTAATCAACATATTTTATGCACAAACATAATGTTCTGGCAACTTCTATACGTAGTTGAACTTCTAGTTAGAGTGGACATTATCTCATTTACACCAAGTCAGCTCAGAAAGCAGCAAATGGCTTTAACTTACATAATTCAAGTTATATCAATCAACCAAAATAAACATGATGATTCTTCTCATACATTAAATTTGGCACTGACATAAAGGTAAATGCCACCATCAAAACAGTGGGACATAAAAGCAACTGAAAACGATTGAAGGTAACTGAAATATATTATGAAATCTCCAATTAAATGATTATCATAATTTCCTGCATTTTCTCGGGAGACAAACGAAGTGCTTACCTTGTCAAAACCAGGATCACAGCCTTGGGAACAAAAAGTAGAGGACAAGTTGATCAAATCCTGCTTAAATCTGAATCCCAGCTTCAAAATATCAGGCGAGACAAACATATTTCTTAGTTGTTCCCATAATGAAGACAGGGGAATTGAAGACAGGTCAAGCAGGAAAACCACCGACCCTTCCGACTCGTCCGAGTCGCAGCCCAGCGGACCGTTGAGTTGGCAGGCGATTTGCAGCAGCGAAACGGTGGGGAAAGAAGTTTGATGAGTTCGAACAGGTTTCCACTCGGCGTCGAGTCCGACGAGTGATGTTCGAGTCAAAGCCCGATTCAGGAGAGTGAACTCGGGCGAGTCGCTTGCGGAAACCAGGTGAACTTTGAGAGGCTTCTGGTTTGCGGGATCCATAACTAGAAAAGTCATTTATGCGAGATCCTTGCAATTAATAGGTTATTCTTGGACTTACTGGAGCCCACTTTTAAGCTGGGCTTAGAGTTTCAAAAGCCAGTAGCCCAATCAGCCTTCCTGGGCACTCTATGGCTTCAAGAGTGGGCTGCCCAATTCACATAGACATGGCATGGACTAAATGGACTTCAACTTCTTGGCTCCTCGTTGAGCCACACCAACATTTATATTTATAATGAGATCAACGGCTTCAGCACACATCGGATCCGTGGCGCAATGGTAGCGCGTCTGACTCCAGATCAGAAGGTTGCGTGTTCGATTCACGTCGGGTTCAAACTCCCGATCCGTAAGGTATCAGCGGATCATTTTGTCATTCCTTATTTTTTAATGCCACAACGACTGCTCCTCCTACTTCAAACTTCAATGCCTCCAAAGGAAAATATTTTGGCTATAATGTTATATTTATACTTTATTTAGTGATTGAAGTAATAATAATTAAAAAAATATAAAAAAAATGAGAGTTATAAGTAAAAACGTGCAAGAATAACACTGCTGCCCCCAAAATCCCAAACCACCTTAATCATTCATTATGATACCTCACACCCACCCCACCACCGCCTTCATTTACTCTTTCCCTATACCCAGATTATTTTCATTGTCTTTTTTGTGTTTCCTTCTAGTAGTTAGATACAGCACCAACACTAGAACATAAGCGCAAAAACCCAAAGAAAGACACAGATGGAAAGAGATATATCAGAGAAGGGCTCAATGTCAAATGTCAATGCAAAGCCCCTCCTGCTCCATTTGGACACACCTCCAGATTCCGAATCACCGTCGCAACTTGGCAGAGAGAGTGAGTTATAACTAATACTAAGTTGTCCACAAAGGCTAGCTGTTAGCTAGCTTTGTGACACTGACAAACAACACAGAAACAAACAGACTTTCCTATCTAGCTTATGATTATTGATCCATTTTTTTGGACCACCCTACATCTCACAAGTCAGACCAAAAACACACAGCCTCTCTGCCAACACCACTAGCATGGTCCAAACCCCTCTGGGCTGTACCATAACCAATTAACTGCAGCAGCTGGCTAAGCCAAAAAGGACTATCAGATCTAGACAAGGCACAAATGATGGCCTAACTCTGGTTGAGTATTGTCACTTATTTTATATGTAATTTGGAGATTTGTTATTAAAAGGATTGATTACAATATATTAATAAGAATTGGTATGTATTTATATATTATGTAGATTTTATATAAAATCTTAATGTATAAGTAATAGTATTCATTTTAAGAAGATAAAATTAAAAATTTTGTTATTTTTACGTTTATTTATTACAATGTTTAAATAACGTCTTAAAAATTAAAATAAAAATATATATATTCAGCTGTAGTTAAAAATGTAACTAAGTACCTAAGCAAAATCACATAAATACATCATATTTCTAAAATTAAATGATAAATCACCCAAAAACAAATAATTATAAATGGTCCCACAGGGCTCAGTAGCTGGAACTCTGCTCTGATTGCGCTCAGATTTGGATCCAAAGCACCATCCCCGCTGATTGTGGTCCTATGTTTTGCTAGGACGTACGTGAACCAGAATCGTGTACTTTTCTTAAGGTGTTGTAAGGTCTAGCCAACAGGTTGTACTGCTGCTAAAGATTTCTCATCAGAAGTCCGATCCCTATGAAAGGGCCTTCTCTGATGGTTTCATTTTGTGTAGTTTTGGGTATTTTTGGACCATTCAGGACTCACAGACAAGTGGAGTAACTACTGATTGATTTTTCTCTACCACCCTCTTCTTTAGCAGTAATAAAATGGCCCTAAATTATAGACCCAATGGTTTGAATTCCTCCTCCTCATGAAAGTTGTATACAAAGTAGTGAAAAGAGTTAATGGATGCTAATGATTGAGAGGTTTGGCCCAGTGGCCATTGCCAGAGTCATTACGCTTGAGGTTCTTCAAGGTCTAGCATTCAACCTCATGTGAATGTCCCCTCTCCTTCTTGGACAGATTCTATTCCCTTATCCCAATCTCTGGTCATATACTTTTTATTGTGAAAAGATGACACAGACAGCACTAAAATCCTGAAAGGATGAATTCTTATGGCCTATCATTACAATGATATTTATAGATTGTCTATAAAAAATGATTTATTCAACCAACTCCAATTGACACTTATTTGTGGATTTATCTAGCTACCATCCAGCAATGGTGATGTTGGCCAAGAAAATGTTGAAATATTGGGCCTACAAAAGCCCATGCTATGTACATATCCTTTTCCTCAAATCCCACAGAGAAACACCAGAAAAAGAACACCTTGTATGATCATGTCTGATATATATATATATATATATATATATATATATATATATATATAAATTACATATTACTATATAAATCTTATGTGGTCGTGTCTATAGCTTTTGCCAGATTCTTTTTAGCTTTTGCTAAGATTACTTCGTCTCTATTTCATTTTGGGTGTTTGAAAGCAACCTGCCGGGGGTTCTAAAATGGATCGCCAAATGAGGCATCAAATCTTGGCCTGTGGCTACAATTTGTTTGAACTACTTTCCCTTCTTAAATTTTTGTTTCTCACCAAAAGGAGTTGGCTCTCAATATAAACGAAGGCGGCAAAGAGCAATTTGTACGTGGAGTTTGCCCAGGCACAGAGAAAGAGTTTTCGTAAAATGAAAAAAATTGTAAGGAAAGAATATAAAAAATTGTATACTCTTTGAATATTAATACTAATTAAAAAAAAAGAAAAGAAAATTAAGATGCTTGAAACGCGTGAGTGGGAGGTGGGCACGCGTTGTATTTAACGCTACGCAGAGAAATGCAACCATCAAAGGCCCAGCACCCACGCAGGCGCAACCCCACACTCCCACCAGCTTGTTTGGCGGAAACCTGCCTAAGCCACCTCAATCCCCCTTTCCCTTCTTCCCCTCTTCGCTCGGAACACACTTTTCTCTCAGATTTTATCTAAAGCCGTGGTACTACGGATTATGAGCCCCATTTGCTAGCACACATATCAATGTCGCCATCTCCATGATTTGAGAAGATAGAAGTTGTTGATTTTTCTATTTCCATTGCTTGAATATTGAAAAAAATCACGAGTCTCTTGAGAAGTCTTGTTCATTCACTTTGTAACCAAAATATTTGGATGAGATCATGTTGGTTTCTAATGTTCAATCCCATCAAAGTGGTTATCAGAAAGAGGACGAAAACAGATGAATAAAATTGTCATAGTGGATGTTATGGGTTTTAGCTTTATTGTTTATGACATTGTTTATTTTTTTTATCTATTAAGTTTAATGAAAATTTTTTTTAAAGAATTTAAATTATTGAATTAATTAGTCTTATTAACTAAATTATAAAATTTAATAATTTATTTAAAATTTTTTAAATATTTTATATCCCTTATTTAATAGAACAAACATTTTTCTTGCAAGTGGCACAAATGTGAGATCAGCCTACAGAAAAAAACATGTCACATCTTGATGTATATACTGAGCATGAAAGGATGGTATGTGTTTGTCCTATTTTAAGTAAAGAAATCCAATGATCACCGTTAAGATATTCAACCCCACTTGATGTGATAAATCGGAGTTTTCACTCCAAGGTCCATGTCGTACCAATTTGATAGAATTTTTTTGGCCCTTTGTAAGATTAAAATGTCTGAAAATTGAATATTAGGTCCTAAGCATCTCATTATTAGAGATGATTCCAAATCCATTTGCCAAAAGTGCTGGACATTGCAAATGATACAAATAGTGAAGTGATAATATATGTTGGTGTTGAAATATTAGAGAAAAAATAATAAATAAAATTTTATAAAATATTTATTTAAAAAATTTGACTATTAAATTTATTTCTTCATAATCTCGAATGACCAACCATCCTGCCAATTTTGATTAGTTACTATCATGCATTGCAATGCTATGAATCAAACTTAGCTTTTCTTCTCAATTTCCCTTTTTCTCCTTCAAAAAGAAAAGAAGAATAATATACGAAGAGAAACTCAAATTGAATAGAACGATACAACCTTGCCTGTCCAAATTGATGACTCCATCAATTGTCGGCGTGAAACACATCAACAAAAACACTCTTATATTTAATACGCATTGCTTCGCTTTAATTCAACAACAAACACATTATTCCTATTATTTATTACTACACCTTGTGTCGGCTCCCAATTTATACCCTAATTTATGCACCTATGTTCACGCATCTAACCTAATTAAGGGATAGCTAGCTAGGGACTTTTTCATTTTTATTTTGCCTAAAAATATTTTTTTTATTAAAACAATGTTAAAAGAGTATTAAAATTTACACATAAAATTTTTATACGCACTTTGCACACTTTTTTCATACTCACCTTCTGATTTCTCTCTTCTATACAAATTTATTCTTGCATTTGTAGATAACATGAGCTACCCATACCTACAAGAATTATTTTCGATGTTAAAACATAAAAAGCAAGAAGGTTGTACTAATTAAGCAGTAGTTGAACCAGCTAAATAATCATGTATAAGCATTTTTTCACCTACGTAATAAATAAAGAAATACAAATGAAGAACTAGCAATAAAGCAAAAGCGTTAGAAATTTTTTTATTTTCTCACACAAGTATCTTTTACATATGAACAAACACTATACCATGGACGTCGCCTAAGGTATCATTGGGAAAGTAGAATCTTTGGGTGGTCGTGGGGACGTCGAAGAATGATTTGTTTCCTAAGAAGCAGGCATACTCAGCTAGTGAATTATGTTATTATATAATTCACTTCCAAAGAAGTTATGTCTTTTTGATATACTATTTACAGCTCACATCCGCGATACAAGTTTCATAATTCGTGGTATTATCCATACGTTCAAATCCAAACAAACCTACACGTATTTACATGATTTTTTTTTTCTTGTAGAATTTTAAGGACTTCTAACTTGAACCCTATGTTTAGTAGTTGGAGGAGAATGAAGGAAAGAGGAGTGATTTTATTTAAAATTTCTTATTTAGTTCAAATTTTTTAAGAGAAAGAGAGGAAAATAAGGGATTTAAAATTCTTTCACTCCCCATTTTACTTCTTATCCAAAAATGAAAAAATTTAAAAAGAAGAAAAGTTCATTAAAAATTTTAAATTATAATGATAAATTACCTTTAATTATCTTTTTTAATTTCAAAATTATTCTCATATTTATAATTTAACAACTATCTTTCTTTAAAATAATATAATAGTAAATTACTTTCTAATGTAAAATCCCTCCATTCCTACTTATTTTCCCTCCCATCTCCTCCTTTTTATCAAACTAAACAAGGGAATATTTTTTTTCTTTCCCTCCCTTCTTCTTCATTAAAGTCCCTTTCTTCCCCTTCTCTTATTTGAACTAAACACTCTAAAACAAATAATAATAATAAATAAAAAAGGAATTTGTGGTTATCATCCAAAGCCAAAAGTTACTTCTTTATACACACATATGTACAACTTAAATTAGTTTTGCACTATTCGATGTGTTTGTTTCCCCCTCTTTTCTTTAGTTTTTTCTCCCTTTGGGAAACCAAGAATCGGTGGTGGCATAGATATCATATCCCAAGGATAAATAAAACCCTAATCCATTTTGATATTTAATTTTGAGTGTCTATACCAATTAAAGGCATAGTGAGGACTGGTGGATCACCCACCTTGCTATAGCTTTCGCAAATTTTTTGTCGTACTTGAAAGCTAAATGTTAATATAACATGGGAAAGAGGCAACAAAGGGGTGGTTTTGGATTGGTGGTACACCAACATTTGCCTATTTTTGTTGTACCCAAAGCCATAAGCAGCTGGAGAGCATTACTATTATATTTGCCACATGGCATTCACATGCACACCCCAACCCAACCATGTGTTGTTTGATTGAGTGTGGAAGCCATGGCATCCTCTTTAGCCTGAAACCCATAAGCTTTCCCTAATTTCTTAACCATGCAATGACCTCGCGTATCATGGAGTGTTTGTTTAACCCCTTCATTTCTCTTTCCTGTAAGGTTCTTACCTTCATGGGGTGGTACTAAGGAAAGATAGAGAAAGACAGAAAGGCCCATTCTATCAGAAAAAAATTAGTTTCATTAGTTTTGTCTACAAACAGTTCATAAAATTAATTATTATAATTAAATCTATTAAATTATATAGTTTAAATTATAAAATTTTAAATTTTTTAAATAAAATTTTTGTGAGTATAAACTTAAGAAAATATATGAAGAAATTGTTGCACTTAGGCATCATCATGCATGACTATATTCACCAATTAATTAATGATAAGGAAACAAAACACTAATTAACAAAGGTAATGCTGAAATTTGTGATATGTTTTTCTAAACAGTGTGAAAGAGTTGTCGTGGTGTCGATTAGGTCACATACAGTTCACTCTATATAACACCTCAAGGACGGTAAGTCGGCAAGCAGAAAAGTTGAAACATTGAATCTTTGTGTTTTCTTCGCTAGTACTACAACGTTGGCCGCTTAATTAGTATAATATAAAACAATATCTGCCCCTAACTTCTCTCTCTTTTTCACACAATCCATGGCTTTTAACTGTCATAATTATACCTGTTCCATCACTTTAAGCAACCATATTGTCTTGTATATTAAGACAGCCACCCAAAACTTTGAACTTACATAAATGTGTGTGGGGTTGCTAGGGTAGGAATAATGGATAATGGCAGTATTTGAAGAGTCGATCGCACAAAAGCAATGCAAAGTATTCTGTGTTGGGTTATTGGGAAGCAAGGGAAGCCGCCCCTTTTTGACTTTTTAGGGTTTGTATGGTCCTAATGGAGGCATAAACCCCTAAATTACGTCCTACTAATAGAGGTTTAACGACAGAAGACTTGTAGCTCTAAATTTATCCTTTTCATTATACGAAAACAAGCACTATATTGACACATGACAAATAAAGAAGGTGGAGCAATATTTTATTATAAGTTGCGTCCATCCCATCAAGATGCACATAACATAGTTGGATAATGAATATGCATCTCAACAGCCATAAAATGAGAAATAAATAATTGGGTGGAAGAGGGAAATATATATTTGAACAAGAAAACAGAAAAAGAAAAGCATGGAACAGCAATTAGATTAGTGGCACAGGCGAACACATAGAAGAATAATAATAAAATTATGTACGTTTTTTATGTACCTTTAGTATATTCTTTTATAATTATATCAAAAATTATATAATATTTTAATAAATCGTAACTCTAGTATGCCAAAAAACTTCCTAAAGTATCATTACTCAATATAAAAATGGGTTCAGACACATAATCTTCGGCTTTAACTTTCACTATCGTTAAAGAATAGTTTACTTCTCTTAGCCTAAAAGTTTGGCGTAGTATTTTATTGCTCGTTCCTTCCATCTAAGGAAAACGTCCATGCCCCCTCGAAATAGAGGGATAAAATACTCTAATTAAAGTTATTAAAATTTTAAATTTAATTTATAAAATTTATTAAACTAAAATTTTTAAATGAAATTTAATTTATAAAAAATAACAGAATCATCCATCTAAAATATTGTAATTGTTGTTATGAAATAATAAATAATTTATTTAATTTTATTTTTAGTATTTAAAGATAGAAGTATAATAAGAGATAGATAAATTTAAAATTAAAAAATTAATAAAAAAATCTATAAAATAAGTTTTAATATAAATTTAAAAAATAAAAAAAAACAGATAATTTAAATCCGAAACAAGTGCAATTAACCTGGGCTAAAATCATTTTAGGTATAAAAGGATATTTATAGGGTTAGGTTTGTCATGACGAAATTGCCCCATGCCCTGCTAAGTGGGAGATGGTTATTCGAGCTGGTAGCGGGGTGACACTGAGTAGACGATCGCTTCACTTGTGTTATGGCAGGAGCACTCAATTATAAATAAAGGAAATAAAAATCAATTTACGGGTCATATCTGACCGTTGACTAAGTCTTGGTCCACGCTCATTCCTTCCAGTCCATGTATCTTTCGAAGAAATGTTCGGGATATACTCCCTTGAAAAAAAAAAAAGTTTCTAATTAGTAATAAAAATGTTAGCTTATATACACACTGAATGCAAAATAATTAATAAAATATCGCATAGATTTATTAAAAATATAAAAATTATGTAAATAATCTTACCTAGAAAAATAAATATTTTAAATTTGTAGTAGGTTTTGACCATACTTTTCAAAGAGAACACAACTATGGGCGAATGTGGAAGCACATGGAGAAGCTGGGTACTTGCAATTAAGGTGGGAAATCCAACGTCAAAAAGAATTTGATGTTGACTTTTGATAGTCTATGGACGGTTACGGCAGGGACCTAACCCACATTACAATTCTAGGCATAAATGAACTTGACCTAAACCTAGCTTCTTAGCTGTAAACTTGTGACTCCTAAAGCAAAGATGACCTAGTTCTGCCATGTTTAATGGGTGGATGGAATTAAGGCCCCTATCTTTGCCTTTTCCAAGACATGCTTTCAAGCCTTCCCCATCTCTACTATGTCGTTTTGATTCCACTCGAATCACTTTCAAAACCTAACTTACAGAAGTGCAAAAATAGATAAAATTGAAACTTGAAAAAAGAGGTTAAGGACAAAAAATTATACTTTGGTCTCAAGAATACAACTTCAAGCAAAAATAATAGGTGTACCTATATAATTTTTATAAAGTGTCAATATCTACTTACACTAAAAATATAAGACAAAAAATATAAAAGGGAGATATAGAGAGAGCATATTCTCAATATACACATTATCAAATACACATATACTTATTCTTAAAACATGATGGAATTATGTCATTTCTGCTTCAAGAGTTTTCAATTTCAAGTTAATGGTACTAGTTGACATTAAACATCACATAACAGTTCTGTTAATGTCGGACTAAGTCAAAAGGAAGACGTTGTTCAGACTTTGATGCTTTAAAGATGAAATAAAAGCTTAGAAAATATATACATCAATTATATATATATATTTTTTTGGTACAGGGTAAGATAATTATATTTTCATTATCAAATTATTATAAAATTTAATTTAAATTATAGATTTATTAATTTTATTATTGAATTCGTGAAATTTTGTAATTTAATAATTTAAATTTTTTGAATAATTATTTAGTAAATTTTAATTTTTTTTATTAATGTAAGATTTGGTTTGTATAAATAACAAAATTGAAACTTAAAAAGAAATATAAAGGACAAAAAGTCTACTTTTCTCTTATAACATAACTCCTTAAACTTATTAGGCTTATATCCCATTTGGATAAGCTTAATAAAGCATTAATGTAAAAAAAAATGCTTAAAAGACATTTGGTGAGTGTTTAGATGCTCTTATAAAAATTATTTAAATACTTAAATAAATTATTTTAAGCATATATTCATAAGTTAAAAATTAAAGCTTATAAGGCCGTGTAGAAATGGGTAATTACTTATATGAGATTCCTTTAATATAATTTTGTTGACAATTATTTTAAGTACTTTTTCTTTACATGAGTGCTTTAAGCTTATCCAAACGGGGCCTAAGAGAGACAAAGTTTGTCTTTATTACAGAAATAAAGTTTCTTTTTATAAGAGAGATGAGTAACAAAGATGATAGACTTGCATAAAGTGATGTTGGTCAGTGGATAAGCTAAGCCATGACATCCACAAACAGTGCAGTGCTATGCGTTAGCACGTAAGCCATGCCATAGTGCCCACTAGGTTTGTTAGGTGTAAGGTGGGTTTACACATATATAGCTTATACGAATGAGTAAATTAGCCTGCTTTGTTTAACCCCACAAATCAATATAAGGTGGGGTGGAGGCGAGCTAGCCTACATTCTTACATACAAAAATACATGCATTGACCTACTGTTTAGCTCGCCTTTTCCTACTTAAAAGGCACGTTAAGTTCGTATTTTTTTACCTACCATAATTTTGACCCACCTTATCTTACCTCGTTTAATTGTGAACCTTTGTTAAGTGAGGCAGGTTGCCTACTTTGCCACCCCTAAAACTCGCGTAGGCAAGCATGACATATCATAGTAGCCCTATATAAACCTCTTTTAAGGTAGCCACAAATGAAACTCTCTTGAGATAGTCAAGACATATAATGACAAATGTTCGTTATGCACCAATCATGTGGTCATTGCGTTGGCAAGCGAGTCATGCCATAGCATCCATGTGAACAGTGATGACATATCATGGTAGCCTTAAGTGAATGCATCCATGGCATTGGCAGCTTTAAGTAAACCTTTATTGAGGTTGGTAAGGCACATCATAGAAACTGCTAGTATCATGCTAGATATATGGGTAATGTGTTACCTAGGGGCACACATCTTTATAATAGAGACAAACTTTATCTGAAATGAAGCATACTCAATTTTTATTATTATATTTTTTGTTTAAAAAAAAATAGAAAGTGTTTGACGAATAAGAGTTTAGGACCGACTTAGTGATTTTTATAATTATAAGCACTTATAAAATTTTGCATCAAAACATTACATTTATTATTTAAGTACTTACCAAAATGTATACTTAAACACAAATTAGCTTATTTTAAATTTATACTTATATCAATAGAACTTAATTAAAAAATTCTTATAATATTAGTACTTAATTAAGTGGTGTATTTAAACTGGACCTCAGTAATAGAAATATCTCATATAAGTATTTTTGTAGGTTTTTTGTATTTTTCAAAGAATATTTGTATAATTTTTAAAATAAAATATTTTTTAAAAAAATACAAAGAAAGTTAGAATTAACTCTTTCTTTTCTAATTTTTTCTTTTCAATATTGGCTTCTTGTCGATTAAGAGTTGATATTTCAAAAAAAAGCTATGTCCCAATTGGAAAAAGATTCTTGAAGTTGAAAATATACTTTTAAAATCAAAATATTAATTAAATTGCTATTAATTGAAAATTATTATTAACATGTAATTTATAAAGAAATTTATATTTTTCATTAATAATTATGAACGTATAGTATATTCTGCACAATTATGTATGAAATTTGGAGGTTTGTCGCATAAGTAATGAGTTAATTTGAGTAAATATTATATATAATGGTTTCAAACTCAAAAAATCCAATTAAAAAATAACGTATACACAAATACTTCAGGTAAGGTTTAATCTTCAAAAGAGGAAGTTTCAAGTCATTAATGACATTAAAATAATTGTGACTATAGTCTAGTGACTTATGAATCAAGCAACATTTTTTTAATAATTTAATTTTTCTAATATACATTTGATATAACTAAGATAAGATGTAATTTGAATTCAATGTGTAAAAATAAATATAAATTAAATAATATTTACCGAGATAAAATTAATTTTCTATAATAGTATTTATCTCAATTTCCTCAAACAAATAAGTTTATTTATCTCAATTTCTTTAAAGATTAAAATCTTTTATAGTAAAAGTAAAAGATTTTAAGAAAAAAAATAATTTTATGAATTAAGATTTATAAAAGGAAATTATTAAATTAAAAAAATTAAAAAATTTAAATTTATAGAAATAGACGAGTGCTCGATTGCCTTTTGAAAAATAATTTTATTATTTTTATAATTTTGTTTTAATAAATTTTTATAATATAAAATTAAAATTATTTAATTTATTAAATATTATATAATAAAATATATAAAAATTAATACTTCATAAATTATTATTACTCTGGTAGCATCGTAAATCGTAACAGTAACAGTATTTCTCTTTCAAAAATTACAATAGCACGCCAGCAGAGCAGAGAGAAAGAGAAAAAGATTGCGCGCACAAAGACACCTCTGCTCTCCAAATCTCGTATCTCGGGTCATGCTTCACGAATATCAATGGCTTTGTTTTCTTTTCCTGTTTTACCCTCCTCCCTTCGGCCCGTACGTTTCCAAAATTGTTAAAAACTGATTTTTTTTCCTCTTTTCTATTTTTTTTTTCAACTTATATTAACTTCATCGTTCATTTTTTCTCGTCCACCTAGTGCTCCGTTTTGCTCCATCGTGTGAGAGTCCAAAATGCTCCAATATTTCATGGATGCTTCGATCTGCTCTCTCCTCAGTTTCAAGATAACCTTCTAGAGTTTAAGCCCATGTAAGCATATTTTTCCTTCCCTTTTAAATATATGTTCTTTTTGTTGCTCGTGCGAACACTTTGTTATGAATTTTCTGTTTGCCGATTCATTTCTTCAAACGCAATCAAACCTACCCTTTATGGGTTTTCTCTAAATGGGTTTTGATCTGGGTTTACTGAGGAGTGCTTTGCACCTTTTGTTTGATGCATAATTCTGGGTTTATATGAATTTTCGTTATTTTTAAATATATTAGTAGTAATTTACAATTCAAATTGTTGGATTCTTGTTCTTCGCAGGACTAGGTTTAATGGGTATAGATTGGGATCTATGTTTTATCTCCCGATTTTTGTTTTTGTTCTTATTATTATCATCATTGCTTGTGTGATTTAATAATAATTTTTTTTTTTTGGGTTGGATGATATTGGTTTTTGTGCTTATATCTCTTTTGTGTATAGTTATCTGGATGGCTTTGTCTGGAGGGGAAATTCAACGTTCCTAGACTTAAAATGCTGGTTGTTTGAGGGGAATTTCATGGGTTGAACTTGAAGAATAATGGGTAGCTTCAGCGAAGAAGAAGAATGTCGATTTTTTGATGCTCAAGAGGATGTTTTGTCCGTTGCTGATGCTAAATCCGATGGCACTGGCATACCTTACGCTAATTCTAGTTCTAACAACTGTATATTGAGCGGTTTTGAATATGAAATGTGGATCCGGAGCCCAAGGAGTGTAAAGGAGCGTAGGAGTACCTTTATGAAGTGGATGGGGATGAGTTTGGATCGAATTGCCCTTGAAAAACCATTGGATGTTTGTAGTTTTGAGCAGGAAGAAGAGATGGATAGAATTACAGATAGTTGTGGGCCCACGACAAGAACCTCTGACTCTGAAGAGGAATTTTGTTCAAGCAGGTCGTCAATGTCTTGTTGGTCTACTAAGAATTCTTCAGAGGACTTTGGTTTATTGGAGAATTTGGTATGCCAAGATGGGAATTCGGACAGGGACATGGGGTGCAATGCAGACCAGGAGGGGCGGTATGGGAATATGAGGGATGGCAGAGATGTGGGTTCAGATAAGTTGGTGGTTGCGGAGGAGCATGAGGATTCTGAGAACACCACTGGGGTGTCTCCCTCTTTCCAACATTTTTTGGATAAGGAGTTTGAGGAGACAAATGTTTTTGCACAGAAGATGAAAAGGTCTAGAAGGGGTTGGTTAAGAAAACTAAGTTCAATAACTTGCATGATTAATGGGCAAGCAGAAGGTGATAGTGGGAGACAAGAAGGCACTTATGCATTCTCAGGTTGTAGAATTCAGAAAGTCAAGGTGCGCCCATTCAGGAAGCACACAAAGGAACTTTCAGCTCTTTACAGGGGCCAAGATATTCAAGCTCATGAAGGTTCAATTTTGACTATGAAATTCAGTCCTGATGGGCGGTATCTTGCCAGTGCTGGTGAAGATGGGATTGTGCGGTTGTGGCAGGTGGTGGAAGATGAGAGATGTAATGGAAATGATATTCCGGAAGTTGATCCATCCTGCATATACTTTACAGTGAATCATCTCTCTGAATTGACTCCCCTGTTTGTGGATAAGGAGAAAATGAACAAACTGAAGAGCCTGAGGAAAACCTCAGACTCTGCTTGCATCATTTTTCCTCCTAAGTTCTTCCGGTTATTGGATGAACCATTGCATGAGTTCCATGGGCATGATGGTGATGTTTTGGATCTTTCTTGGTCAAATAATAATGTGAGTGAAGATATTTGATTATTTTGTGAACTAAGCATACACTTTGTTATACATGAAATGCTGGAAAATTGATTTCGTTCTTCCTGTTTCTGATGCAGTTTCTGCTGTCTTCCTCAGTCGACAAAACTGTACGTCTCTGGCGAGTTGGATACAACCATTGCCTGAAAGTTTTCTCACACACTAACTATGGTGGGCCTCTACAATTGTTTCTATTCTGGATTATTAGGCTTGTTGGGGCCATTAGCGAACTTTGCTTGTATTGGTCCAATTTGTCTTACATATGGTTTGTTATTTGATAATGTCTTATAGTGACATGCATACAGTTCAATCCTGTGGATGATAATTATTTCATTAGCGGATCTATAGATGGAAAAGTGCGCATTTGGACAATTCCTGAGTGTCATGTTGTTGATTGGATCAATATCAGAGAAATTGTGACTTCAGTGTGTTATCGGCCTGATGGGAAGGTACCCTGTCTTTAGCAGTTTCATTCTATAAAGCTAAAGATTAGATATGAAATGATTTCAGATGAGTGATCTGTTTCTTATACAGGGAGGGATCATTGGCTCCTTGACAGGCAATTGTCGGTATTATAATATATCAGGTCTCCTCTTTTCTACATATATTTACATTTTCCTTTACTTAAGTTAATTTGAATTTCATGATAATTGTGTTTTGGGTTTTCAAATTGTTATTTGTGTCATGATTGGTGACTGATATGACATGGCTTGGGGGATCTACATCTTGTATATGTGAATTTGTTTTGTGAAAGGGCATTTTCTGCATGCAGTCAAGTGGTGGTCACTATGATTGCACATTTCTTGGATTAACATTTAAACTGAAGAAAAACTAGAGCTGCTAGATTTTAATTAGCTGATAAAGGCCAACATCTGCTTATATTAATGGGTACATTGTGGGTTCTTACTGCATGGAAGTACCAATCTACTAAAGAAAGTCAATTTTGCCCAATGATACATTTAGAAGTGTAACTTCCTCCAGTCAATCTGTTTCCTGAACTTTATTTTGTTGAGAAAGTCACAAGTTTATATTGCCTCAAAAAATGTGAATAAAGTAATCATTGGATAACATGACTGTCATCAACTTTAATACAAACAATTTAAGACTGGACAGAATATAAAGGCATAGTTCTTACTGAACAGCTGGTTTTAATTTTTTCTTGAATCAGATAATCAATTGCAATTGGATTGCCAACTATGCTTGCGTGGTAAGAAGAAACTTCCTTCGAGAGGGGTAACTGGCTTTCAGGTATCTTCATGCCTCTGGTGCCAAGTTAGCCCTTTTTGTTTTCCCCTCTTTTATGCATTCTCTGATATTTTGTATTTGCTTAACCGTTTGTATGCTATCAATTTCAGTTTCTTCCACAAGATTCCGGCAAAGTCTTGGTTACCTGTGCTGATTCTCAAGTGAGAATTCTTGATGGGCTTAATGTGATTGGCAAATATAAAGGTATGTTAACTTTTTTTAATTCCTACTGTTATCAACAACATTAAGAATTGGAAGATCAGTTGCATATTTTTTGGTTGCAGTTGTTTTGGCAAACTGAAATGTTAACACTGTGACTTGCAAGCTTTATGAGGCTTAGCTATTAGTTTAATGTCTTGGACAAGAAACTCAATCATGAATTTCAGTTCATTAAATGTTATGTTACTAAGGTTACTTTCTATTTTCTTTTAGGCCAAAATGCAGGGAGCCACATATCTGCATCTTTTACTTCAGATGGGAAACATATTTTATCAGCTTGTGAGGATTCTAATGTGTATCTGTGGAACGTTAGTCAGGAAGAGTCTAGGCCCATGAAAGCTAAGAAGATCAGGTCTTGTGAGCGATTTTTTACAAATGCATCTGTTGCAGTACCTTGGGGTGGTTTGAAATCTCGAACTACTGAAACAGAACCTCAACTGGATTTGTTGGATCGGAGTTCATCTCAAATTTGTTTCAATTCACCTGCTTCTTTTTCTTTGAGCGAAGAGTTTATCCTGGAATCTTTTCCCAAGGGATCTGCAACTTGGCCTGAGGAGAAGCTTCCTACTTCAAGCCCCAAATCTAAAATTTCTGCAATGCATAAATCTGAATATAAGTTTTTTAAATCTTCTTGCAAGAGTACCTCCACTTCCCACTCATGGGGTCTGGTCATTGTGACTGCAGGCTGGGATGGGAGGATAAAATCTTTCCACAATTATGGATTACCTGTACCTGTTTGAAATGTAGGGCTTTCTTAGGCATGCTTCTGTGTCCTTGGCAAATTACATGCTGCTAATGTTCTGAGACTTGAGAGTGGTATTAAGTTTGGCAGCATCAATAACAAAGCAGGTTGAGGTCAAATTCCAAGTAGTAATTGCAGTTTAGACGATTACTGGAATATTGGCTTTTGGAGGGGTTGCTAAAAGATTTCAGGCGAGTAGCATCACCAATTGGGAATCAGCGACTGGCCAAGTTTAGCTTGTCGTTGACAGCTGGCTTAAAAGTGCCATTTGTTACATAAGAATCTCCTGCCCCCTAAAAGAGATGCAAAGACATGTGCTATAACTTAGAAGAGGCCTTGTGAGATTTCATCTCGATCTTATGCGGGACTGTGGGACCTTTTTAAACATCTTGTTTGCTGAGTGAGGGAGATTCAGTAGCTGGTGGCTGAGGTTTAATCAGATAAAGATGGTGGGGAGATTTGGGTTAATATTATTGGCATGTCTAACTGATTAGATCTCTCTACCAATCTTCCATCCGCTCTCATGGTAGGGCCGGCTTCTTAATATACCTGGGTTAGAAACGTGCTGTTAATGAGTGGGACGGTCGTCTCTGCTTGAATAGGTGCTTCTTGCTGCCCCGCTGCTCCAAAGATACTAACACTACCGGCAACTGAACTGAGTACGTTCTGTTTAGTGTTTCTAACTGACAGTTGGAGCTTTTGGCAATTGCTTCAGTGCTGACAGTATCATTGCCGACAGATATTCTACGTACAATCTCAATTCAGGTTGACATCAGTTTTGATTAGTTGAGTTATTAGGATCATATCATCCTTCTATATTTATTTTAGTAGAAATGCCATTTTGGTGTTGCCTAATATGTAAAATTTGTAATTTGCTTATGTAAATATTATTTATTATCATTATTATTATTATTATTTGGGCTCAGCCTCCATGGTTGATGGAAATGATGCTCGTGCCAGGTTACAAAACAACAGAAATAATCAGTACTTCTATGTATAATACATCCTTTTTGGTGAAGCCATTAGCTGTGATTTAGTGGCAAGGAGTTTAGGTAGTTTTGTAGGAAGATTTAGATTCAAATTCTCTGGTGTTTGTACCAAAAGAAAATCTTTTTGGTTCATTCATTCGGAAAAAAATACAGAACCTGAAGTCATTGAGTGATACTCATCATCCTTGAAGCCGAAAGAGAAAGTGAAACCCAGCAGGGGAAGTTCAGCATGTGAAAGACTGCAACAAGCCCCAAAATTTTTTTCTATGGCAAGAGCCTAAGGAAAGGTGAGTTGTTATATTTAGCGGAAACGGAAAAGTTAAGTTACATTTTCGCTAGTTGGGAGGGACTTGAGAGAATAAAGTTCGAGGGCTCTAGCCAACATCTCAAAATGAATGAAGGGTATCCTATGACTCTTTATCACTAAGCAGTTGGACAACCACGTTGGATTCCACTTAGGCATCATGAGCTTGAGACTCCAGTTCTAAGGCTTTTTGCTTTTGCCAGCAAATTAATTTAATTATATCCATCTTACACAAGGTGAGGTGACATTATCAGTATCAACATGAAGTGGCAAAGTCCTATACAAGAGGGAGGAAAAAACAGCATCAACTCACATGAAGAAATAGAAGGACTGTCGGTTCTTGCAGATTTCTCATTCAATGGTAATTATTAACTGAAAAAAGAAATCATTAATAAAGAGAATTATTAGATCCGTCTTGGTTCAATCATGCAAACAACATTGTCAATCAATCAGAGATATTCATTGTCGAAATAAAAATGTCCTTTGCAATGTTGGAACACTTTGTGTCGCCATAATTGTGTTCAACTATATAAAAAGAGAGCACAGACGCTTAAAATGAGATACATTTTTTTTAATTTTATAAATTAAATTAAATTGAATTAAATATTTATTTAAAAATTTTAAATTATTAAATTTATTAAATTTTATAAATTAAACTACGAGACCTCATAAATTTAGTGATCCATATGACATTTTGTAAAAATTTAGTAACTTCCACTTTATGAGAGCAACTTTTATCAAATGATTTAGGTTCCCACCAAAGAAAAGAATCTCAAAACAGTTAGAAACCAAGAAACTTGTACAAGAAACAAAAGATGATCATGGACCTCAATGGAAACTGAAAGGGTTAAGGCATGAACATGCATGCATATGCCGCCATATCACAAAAAGCACATGATAATGACCATTCTGAGCGTGAAGGCATCGCATCCCGGAGACAACAACAAGAACAAGAAAGATTGATTTGTTTTTGAGGGAGTGGGGTGTTTGCTTTGCTGTATTCTCACTCAACATCCCAATTGGCGTGTGCCATTTTAAGTTATGGGTTGGATCATATTGGAAACCTATGTGCTTATTCCTTTTTGAAAATGATCCTTGCACACGCAAAAACAAATTTTTAGAAGAAAAAAATGCAAAAATGTAAAAGAATATAAATATTTTATGTATAAATACCAGTGCTCTCTTTTCCAACTCGTTTGTGAGTGTCTTATTTACCCTTTCAGATTAGGCCAACCAAGTTAGATCGCAATGTTACACACCTAAGAACATTGGTGCAGAGAATCAAGTGCTAAAACATGGATTCAACTGTGAGGAAAGGACAAGAAGTGATAACCGTGCACTAACTGAGCCCAGAGCAGTAGTATTATATACACACACCATTTCAGAACCCTGAGTCTACGCCCAGAAAGGAAATGAAAGTTGAAACGGTGTGTTTTAACTTTCATTTCTCTCTTAGTGTATATTTAGAGTACAAGAGTGTTAAGTACTTAAATCATTTCCCACACAGAGATATGTTTAAACATCAAATCACATTCACCTCACAAGGATACATGTAACTATTGTCTGCAGTCTCCATCCTGATTATAGCTAATTATTCAATATAATTATTTTATTAATAAACAATTCAATGCTTTTTATTTGTTAATTACAGGTCTTTTTATTTTTAAAATTAAAATTAAAAATTTTTTAAAAATTATATTATTAAATTTATTAAGTTTCACAATCTAAATTATAAAATTTAATATATTTAATACTTCATAAATAATTATATAGAAATATTTATGTGTATGCTTTATAAAGAGTACTATTTCCCAAATCTCACACGCCCATACACATGACTTGCCAAGATTCCATTTTACATGGCAAATAATAGATTGCAAAATTTGGTGTCGGCTAACTGGGGCATTCTTTTCTTGTAATCTCATGATCTGAAAGTAATATAGTGCCTACCCATTTTGATAAATGAGTCTAACTATGAATATAATATATTATTTTATTATATAGTTTTAATTTATTATCAGTGTAAAAAATTGAAATGACATTTGACTCTAAACTTTTATTTCATTAGAAATACTCATCACATTCTATGAAAATTAATCACCATTTTAATTATTGAATAAACATAATTCATATATAAAAAACTGCACAGCAAACCGTAGTTGAGTAGCCGACCATTTGCCTCACAGAACTCATATTACTTGTCTTTGGGATTCACGGAATCTTTACAAGGATTCCTGAAAAAGTCGATAACTTTTGTCAAACTCTATTATTTAATTTATAAAATTTAATAATATAAATTTCATAAAATAAAATTAAAAAAAAAAATGGATTGATATAGACTAGAGCCAGCCCAATTCAATCAGGACTAAAATGGATTTACTTTTTTTGAAAAGAATTAAATTTAATCATAATTTTATAATAAATTAATTTTAAGATTAAATTTAAATTTAAATTAATATAAATATTTTATAAATTTAATTTTATAAAATATTTATTATAAAATTTATATTATAAAATTTATTTAATTTAATAATTAAATATATAAATATTAAATATTAAATTATTTTTAAAAATTTAATTATATAATATAATTTATAAGTAAATAAAAAATAAATTGAGTCATAACTTATGAATAAATAAAAAAAAATCATAATTTAAAAATGAATTAAATTTATATATTAAAAAAAATGGACTAGTCCGGGTCATGACCCAAATTTTTTTAAGCTAAATTTTTGCAACTTGGTTTTTTGAATCAATTTCGAGCGAACAATCTGAGCCGAGCCAGGCCGAACCAAAATTAATACCTCTGGAGTTACAGGGGAATGGACTAAATGTCAATGTTTTTGTATTTAGTAGATGGGCCAACCTAGCAACCCGCCAAACGAGAAGCCCAACACTGAAGCGTCCTCAGTTGGACCATAAGAGGGTACAACCCCACCACCTAACTACGTCCGACCAAAACCTCTGGCGAAACGCGGTAGAGGGGGAGATAGAACTCAATGCAGCATCGAAGGAAGATTATGGAAAATCCAGCAACCTCGTCTTAAATATTCCGACAACCACCATGGCTTTGCCCTTCCCTGTGAGTTTTACTTCTCTTTTACATCCTTCTTCGCTTGCACTTCTACACTCGTTATGTGCTTTAATTTTTTTTCCCCTTCTGATCACCCTGTCCTCCTTTATGCTTTGCAAATATTTTGTCTTGTTCAGAATTTGAGCTATGGTTTATAAGTTTTGCCTCTACCCAGGAAAGAAAATTGTGATTTTAAAATCCCTTTTACGTAATTAATATCTTTTGCATATTGCACTTTGGCCAACACCCACTCCTGATTGATTGGATAGTTTTAGCTCGGTTGCTGAGTTTAGGGTGTAGCTATTTTTGGTTCAAACTTGTTTGTATATTAAATAAAGGAGTTTGAGCATTCTTACAGACTTCTTTATTAAACTAGCTAAGTTTGATATTTTTAGTATTCGGTTTCTGAGGTCTTATCAATAAAGTAATAACAATAAAATAAAATGAATAGTTTATTATTATAATTTTATATGTTTTGTATTATAAAAAAAATTGTCATATAATAAAACTTACTTTAAAATAATAATACATTTAAGATTATATAACTTTAAATAAGATTCATTAACTTTATATCAAATTTTAAAAAATGATATTAAAATTAAGCAAGTTTTCATATAAGCTCTTTTATTAAACGAGCCAAGCTCAAAAGATATTATAATATACGAACCAATCCTTGGGTTGGCTCGTATACACCCTAACTGAGGTTTTGTCTCTGCAAATTCAAGTGATTTTCTGAAAGTAGTTCTAAACATAATATCTTTTAATGAATTTAATACATGGTTTTGTGAGGTGTGATCAGGGAATTGTTCATTGGAGGGGCGTTAATGGATTATTCTCAGGGACGTGATTTCTTGTTCTGTCAATTCTGTGGGATAGTGCTTACTGTTGCTTCAACTCGCATGCAGTATGCCCGTTGCGCCAGACTAAGCGGAATCTGGAAGGTAAAGGCTTTTTCTTTTTCCCTTCACATTGATTTGCATCCTTGGTTTGTTGGTATGTTACAAAATTTTGAGGAGTCGCTGAAGAGCTCTTTAGATAATTTTTGTGCATCGTAAATCTTCCTGTTTCCTTTCAGTTAGCATATATCACCTTGCTTTATCTTCTTTGTTGTCTTGTGTCTAACGTTCCAAAAGTGTTGTTTACTAGTAGAATAGCGAATTTTAGGCTATTATAGACTTTGGTAATTTTTAAATTATCAGCCACATATATAATTGATAATTGATAACAATAATAATAAGTATGGTCTATGTAACAAGGAAAGAGAGTTTTTTTTTGTTGCCCGGGAGGGGGGGGGGGGGGGGAGGCGGGAAGAAGTTTCTGGAAGGATATATCAATCACAGTCACAGCTTACTTAAAATTGACTGTCAATGATTGTTAACATATTTTGTAGCCAAGAATCAATTGTGAATGTTTGAGCTTATATTGTGCAAGTCATGGTACACCACGTATGCACTCAGATAAATTTATGGAGACGTAATGATGGCGCTGCCTCTATATTATTTCAGCAAGTTGACCCTCAAGAGGTATATTAAGAAATGCAAAGGGTACAAACTGCAAAACTCTTTAGTGCATAAAAAGAAATAGTCATTATGTTGCCAGAATAATTTTTTTGTTTCATGTGAAGCTGAAGTTCTTACTATCATTCAGGAGTGATATTGTGTGTTTAGTGCTTATGTAAATGTTTTGATCGGATTCTGTGTGAGAGATTTGGTCAATTTATGACATTGTTGGATTCATGTAAAGTGTTTTCTAGTATTCCATGGTTGGGGTGTTGAAGGGAACAATATTGAGTCCACCCTTTTTTTCTTCTTTTGAATAATTGATTTCCATGTAAGCTTCACAAAATGAAGATGCAATTTGTGTGTAGGAATTGGGAGCATCAAGTTGTGATGTGTGGTTGCAATTATGTGTGTGTGTGTGCTTGCTTGCATATTTCTTTCAATTTAGTGTGTATGTGTGCAAATTTGGAGCTTAAGTGAAGTTGTGGTATCTTTTGTCTAAAATTCTCATTGTCTACTCTAGCTTTCTTCTGTTGGGATTCTATGCATTCTGGTTGACTGTGCTTCAGATATTTGTGCAAAAGAAGTCATTTATACAATTTCTGCTGAGTTATGTTTTAGATTTGCTGCCGGACGTATTTTTGTTAATTCTGTACAAATAGTCTAGTTCTATAGCCCAATTCATGATGCATTAAATGAAAATGTTCCGCCTTCCGTATGATTAACGTAGTTGAAACATAAATCCATGATGAAGTTATAGCTTTCGTGATTTTCTTTCATTGCATTCAAATTTTTGATGGGTGCAGATACCTCGATTTGCCCCCGACCCTTACTCTTGAAATGATGGAATTCGTTGAGACCACCATCATTGAAGTATGATCATCATTCTCAAATTTAGACATGTATTGAATATTTGATGGCAGTATAGCAAATTTTGCAGTGGCATCATCGGCACATTTGTAGCCACTTTATTTGGATTATGGATCCATATTCCTGATGTGTTGTGGTTGGCATGATATTAAAAGAGAGCTTGGAATCAAAATAACTGATGAACAGAAGGTGTAATTGTCTAAGGTAATGCAACCTTTAATATTGATTTAAGAACATGGTGTTTTCTTTAAGCATAAGTTGACTGGTATTAATCTTTAATTTTTGACGGGTCAACAAGAAATGTGAAAAGTGTGGCCATGAAGCTAACTTTTATACCGGACAGGAATTAAAGTTTATCATGCACATCAGCTAATTTTATACGAAGCTTACATGTCGAAATTGATTT
This sequence comes from Dicorynia guianensis, assembly GCA_037013595.1. Classification (NCBI taxonomy): domain Eukaryota; kingdom Viridiplantae; phylum Streptophyta; class Magnoliopsida; order Fabales; family Fabaceae; genus Dicorynia; species Dicorynia guianensis. Next base: position 10,744,117 of record JASUAB010000002.1, on the reverse strand, counting down.
AATTTTTTCCCTCATTGAATCTCTCTAAATACAGATGAGATCAGCGGATGAAGGGCAAACAACGTTTTACACTTGCACCCGCCGTGGCCATCAGTTTCAAGAGAACTAAATTGAGATCATGTACGAATAGATGGCCAGTGCCATTTTAAAAACACAAGCTAGACGGGAAAAAAGTTGCCGTCTATGCAAAAGATATAGAGCTGAAAGTAGAATTTTTTGTGTTATCAAAGATCTCAAGGTCAGGGGATGCTAAGTAACTATTAGCTGGAGCAAGAGAGAAGATATTGTATAAAAGAATTTATAGCCTATCTGTAAGCTGGCCTCATTTACTTGTAATATTGGTTTCAATTCATTCTTTGTGCCACTAAGGCTAGCTTTGGGGAAAAGTATTGGTTACTCCAGGATTAAGTGGTTGGCTAACTTGGGTGAAGACTTGTACTTTCCAATGTGTTAAAAAAAAAGAAAAAAGAAGAGGGAATTATTTCTTGTTAATCAGTTGAGTGGTGGGGTTGAACGAAGATGATGCCTGCATAGATTGCTACACGCTGCAGGTATAGAAATTCATAGGTAAGAGTGTGTAGGGTTTTGTTTTTTTGTTAAGTAAATATTTTATTACATATATCATTATTTGAGTTGAATTGCTTTTGTTGACTTATTATTGCTTAGGCATGGCATTGGCATAATCATCTTTAATGTCACAAGCAAAACTTATGCGATATTAACTCTCGTTTAACAAAGGATAAGTAGCAAGTCAAATCGTAAGAAAATCCATTGTTAGTGAATTCATTTTTGCTTTATGCTTTTTAGGGAGCCATTTTAATTTTTCATAAGATTTTATTTTGTGAAAGTTATATTAAATTTTGGTTAAAATGCACATAACTTTCTTGAACTTTAGGTCGATTTTAAAAAATTTTTCTGAACTTTAAAAAGTTTCAAATGACCCTTTTAAACTATGAAACATTTGTAAGAAATCCCTTCAGTTAAGTTTTTCGTCAAAATTTAAGAAAATGACAAAAATGACTTTCATTGTAAAGTTAAAAAATTGAAGGCTATGAGTAGTAAAATTTTGGAGTTTTAACATTGAACCTTAACCCTAAATCCTAAAGCTTAAACTCTAAATTCTAAATCCTAATCCTAAACCCTAAAATTCTAAAACTCTAAATTCTAAATCCTAAAATCCTAAATCCTAAAACTTTAAACCCTAAACTCTAAGCCCTAAACCCTAAATCTTAAATCCTAAATCCTAAACTCATAAATCTTAAACCTTAAATTCCTAAACTCTAAATTACAAATTTATATTAGATTTTTTTTTGTATTTATAACAGATTTAAAAATTTATGTGCATTTGAAAGATATTTTTGTCTTTTTATCAAGTTAAAGTAGAAGTTGACAAAAAAAAAATTTAAATTTTAACGAAAAACTTAACGGAGGAGGATATTTTATAAATGTTTCATAGTTTAACAGGGTCATTTAGAACCTTTTAAAGTTTAGGAGAATTTTTTAAAATTGACTTAAAGTTCAGGAGGTTATGTACATTTTAACCTTAAATTTTTAATATAATTACTAAAATTTTCAAAATTTTTTGGAGGCTTTGGCCACCGTTAGGCAAACGATGCTCGCTCCCTTCTCACTCCAAATGTTATGTTGATGAAATAAAAAAGGATGTTATGTTGCTGATCGAAAGACATGTTCTCTGCAAATAATATATTTACGGCCGGAGAAATGAAAAATAATACATAGAAAAGAAACAAAAATCAAGTTCACATTAATCACCCAAAAAAAAAAAATCAAATTCACATTAACAAAAATCAAAACAACAATTGAGTTTACAAGGCAATCTGCATACAGATATCCATCCCACATATCCACAACACGGATCAATTACAGAATACTCAAACCGAAAGATGACATAGACACCCGATCTCGCTTCCGAAATACAGTTTGCAAAGCAAAAGCCCATACCAAGAGAGACGAAAAAAATGCAAAATTTACAAAAAGAGAAAGAGATCAGACAGGGAGGCTGGCGACGTCGTTTCTGTCAGCGGGGGGAGCGGAGACGGGGATGTGATCAGTGAATTTGACCGGGAAGCAAGGTGAGAGCATGAGGGGTAAGTCGTAATCATCGTCGTGATCATCGGAGGTGGAGACGTTGATGCAGGAACAGCGCTCGAGGGAGGCGAAGAAGGCGGAAGCGATGCTCGCTCCGAACCAGCTAGCCATGACGATCAAATTGCAGCAGCCGCCTGGCTCTCCGTCTCTTGTCTTAGATCTATTATCAGTTGTTGTGGTTTTGTCTAATCTTGATGGAAAGCAAAGAAAATTAGGCAGAGAGAGAGAGAGAGAAGAGAGAGGACAGGAATGGTGGCTTTGTCAGCCGGTGAACAGTCAATATTGGGTAAAGCCTTAAAAGTGTTTCTCACAAGTGATAGGTATCTCCTTTTGTAGTTGGTGTTGTCAACATGCAAATTCAAAAACTGGATATAATGATATTCCAAAAAGAAATACCCAATAAATAATCATATTAAATGTAGATTAAAATTTATTATTAAATTAGTTTATAAAATTTAATATATTTTAATAAATATTTAATAATATGAAATTTATAAAAATAATATAATTAGTTAAAATATAAGTTTTCTATTTTATTTTTATAAAATATTTATATTTATTAATATAAATTTTATGTTAGTTAAATATCATGGCCAAGTTCATAAAATTTAAAATTTTATTAAATAAAAATTTTATAAAATAAATATATAAGAATAAAATATGTATACTTAAGTTGACATTATTAATTTTATAAACTTCAGTATATATAGTTAATAGGAATAAAATTTTTTATCGTAAAGAAAGAAAATTGTTAGTAATAAATAAAAATAAATTTTGATAAAATAATTTATATAACAAATTTTAAAAAATAGAAAAAATTATTAAAATTAAAAAAATTAAAAAATATAAATTGATAAAAAAATAAAATTTTTCTATATTCAAAAACACTTATTGTTATCCGAAGAAAATTTAACGTCTCACAGCCGATGCTCGTAGAAACGGTGAAGTTCAACTTCAAAGAAAAGAGAAAAAAAAAATTACCAAAAAAAACAAAAAAAGCTGCGCTCAACAGTGCCACGTGTCATACCACGTAAGGTGTCTATCCGCGGATAAGCGACAATGGTCAGAACTTGGAAGCAGATCGATACATCTGGATAGGGAGAAGCAGCTTTCCTAGAGAACAATGGCCAACGTTTCAATCCCACTTCCACGAAACGGTCCGTCCATACGGAATTCTCCATCGAAACGCTCCACTTCAACACTCCACTCCTCCTTCCGAATTACTTGCTCTGGTCTCTCTCTTTCTCTGTCTCTCTTCTCTCTCTTTTTCTGCGTTGCACCACTTCTCTTTAACTAAGCTAATACCACTATAGCCAGAAGCTATTATCATCAGTTGTGAAGGATATGGTGAACTACAAGGCCCCTTCTCCCCTTATTTTAATATGTTTGTAATTAGTTCAGTCTTATGAAATTAAGATAGTGAAATTTGTTTAGCCAATAGTTAATAATAATCTGTAATGTTTTTTAATTCTATTGTAGGAGTAGGAGATTTGGATAACTCTGCGAGCAGGGGAAGATTGCTTAATTTCAATGATATCAAGGGCGTGGCCTGTGGTATTCTTGCAGCTTGTGCTGTGACTGCTTCTGCATTTCCTGTTGTTGCTGCTAACCAGGTTCAAACTGTGCTTTTGCTTGATTTCTATCAGTAATCACTAAACTACACATCAGTTCTGTAATTCCTCTGTTGTTTATTTTCCTTTCCCTGTATGTTTTGATGAATGAAAGTAAATAGGTGTCTCTTATTTTTATGACCAACATACTGCAGGATTTGTACTTTTTCAACACATCCTCCCTGCCTGCAAAATAGGAAAATTTTCATGTTTTAACCATTTACTAATTGGAGTTAGTACATTTGCATATTAGATAAATGTTAATGGAATTCGTCTGCTGTTTTGTTCTCTCCTCTCAATACTTATAGTTGCTGACATTTGAAGGTTAATTAGATTCTGAAGGAGTCAAGGACAGTTAGTGTGCTTAGGTAGGTTTTTGCAGAATACCTCAACGTGTTTAGGTTAGGCCTATAATCTGTAAGGAAGTTTCGTAAATGCTTTTTATTTGCTAAGAAGTAAACAACTGAAAAATCCAATGAGACCCTCTGATTTGAGTGTCTTACATCATAAATACTGGAGCCCCGAATTTGTTAGGTGCTGTGATGATCGAATGTTTGAAGGAGTAGCAACTTACCTGTAGAAAAGGAAAACTTTCACTGTTAAAGGAATCAATTTGGAACATATAAGGAAGAGATCAAATGGATTCAGTCTCAGTGTATCTATAAATAAAAACTTGGCTTTTGACAGACATGAGGCTGTTATTGTTGACACGGTGGAATTCTTTTTCTTTTCTTTTTGGCATGATAGGCTGGCTATTTCTGATTTTGAGAGACTTTAATGGTTAATATTTTAATGGAAGATTTAAGTATGATCAATGGGTTTACAGTATACCATGATAGATTTTTTTTTTCTTTATCCATAGTTTTTGATTAGGATGCCTATTACATGTTTTCTTGAAAATCAGCCAGCTTTAGAAACATTTTTCCGCCACTTACTCTAGTTGGGAAATGATTGTCCCATTAAAGCATTCCCACAAAATACTTACAAAATTTAAGGCAAAGTAAGATTTTTATAAGATTCAATTTGTGAGAATAGAGTGACTGAATCTAATTGGTGATATAGCTGAAATACTAATAAAATTTTGTCCTCAACAGTTATGCACATACATGACCTGCCTTGGTTAAGGTCTGTATTCCCTGATTAAGGCTGGCTAATCGTGTTTCTTTGTGCATTAATCTTAATCAAATGAATTTTTCTTCAGATAATTTGTGCAATTTAGTCAGTGTTAATGATATGTATACGTCAACTAAAAATGTTTGATAGACTATGATTTACACCTCTTCAAAAGAAGCCGGAGAGGAGAGGATACAATTTTCAATATGTTTGCCTTGCAGAGACTACCTCCATTGTCAACAGAGCCCAACCGCTGTGAGCGAGCTTTTGTTGGTAACACAATCGGTCAGGCAAATGGTGTTTATGACATACCATTAGATCTCCGACTATGTGATTACACAAATGATAAATCCAACCTTAAGGGGAAGTCTTTATCTGCAGCTCTCATGTCAGATGCCAAGTTTGATGGTGCTGACATGTCTGAAGTTGTAATGTCAAAGGCTTATGCTGTTGGTGCCAGCTTTAAAGGTAACAATTTTACTTGTATTTCACAAAAACCAACATGTCAGCTTCTCAGTGTGTCACTGTACATAGATGGCCAAGTACAAATTAGGCTAAAGGCTTATAATTTTTAAACTTTTAGAGCACTTTGATCTTTATTTATCTGAATATTGTATTTCAGTTGAGAGCAATCAGCTGATGATGAACGAATTAAAATTACATCGGAAGTTATTCATCTTTTGCAAAACTGGTCTACCTGAGTAAGGGATGTTCACTCTGTTAATGATTAGGGGCACTCATTTATGTAAAATGGCTTCTGTATTTTCATTTTGATCTTATTATTCCCATAAATAAAATTTTACAAAACTTTTATTTAAAAAGATCTAAATCATTAAATTTAATGAGTCTTACAGACTAAATTTTAACCTCTAAAATCTAACTAATCTGACAGCAACCATCTTATTGGTGAGCATTTAATACTTCCACATTAAGTGGGGGTACTTTTACTGTTTTCTTTTTCTGTTATATACTGTATGTTGTGAGCTTGTGCGGATTTTCATTTTGAGTAAAGTTCCAAGGACCTGAAGTAAAACTCCCAGGATGCAACTTGCAAGTTTTGATTATACTGGATGGTATGTATAGACAAACAATGAATCAATTCTTTTACAGGAGTGGACTTCTCAAATGCTGTGTTGGACCGGGTTAACTTTGAGAAAGCTGATCTTCAAGGAGCTGTGTTCAAGAACACACTATTGTCAGGGTCCACCTTCAATGAAGCTAAGCTGGAAGACGCGGTTTTTGAGGACACTATAATAGGGTACATTGATCTTCAGAAGCTGTGCACAAACAAGACCATCAGCGATGAAGGGAGAGCTGATCTAGGATGTAGATGAGCAAAGGCTAAGATCTTCTTCTGTTTCTAGTAAACGGCTATGACAAGATGAAGATTTTGGGGAGGGTAGCTAGTATATAAGTGCTAAATCCGATAGCAATCGTATCGATCTTTGCTTTCCTATATAATGTTGTATTTTCTCCCAATTCATTTCTTGTAACAACTTGAAGAGAACTACTAATGGCATAAATACAATCAGTCGTATTTGTTACTAAAGTGGTGGTCAATTCTGTTCAAAATTGCGTTGACTTTTGGACTAGGGAACTTGAGTGTTGATGGCGCACTTGGCTGCGTGGGAATGAGAGATTTCAATTTACTAGTCAAAAATAAATTTTCAGCCAGCACCTACTCCAAGCAGCGCATCTGGTGTAGTGGTATCATAGTACCCTCCCACGGTACTGACCGGGGTTCGATTCCCCGGATGCGCATTTTGTTTCTTTTCATCTATCAAGCATTTTTAAAAAAAATATGAGATGGATTTTTCTTGTTTCACTTTCAAGCAGCAAAATACTGCCCTTCCGATTTTTGTATCTTGTGCATGTCATAAAGTTGGGAGAGTTTTGCTAGTTTTATGTTGATATGCTCATAAATATTTTATATTTAAAATAAATAAAATATAAAATGATATATTTTATATTTCATTTGATTCTAAATATAGTAACATTATTTAAGAATATAAAAAAATTATAAACACAACAACATAAGACCAGTAAAACTCAAAGCTGGAATAATTGTTGCCTGTCCCTATCATTGCCTATAATGACTTATACAAAACAACCTACAAATAATTACTTTTTGATTTTCATCTTAAAATATTTCATATCTTTTTTGAAACATTCTCAGTTGCACACATTTCAAAATTGTCTGATCATCACTCAACTTTGTTAAAGAATAAATTTAAAACATCTCGACAGAAAAGCCCCGATTCAACTTATTTTTTTAAAGTATATGTATGGGGGAGGAACTAAACTTGAAGGGTAAGAAAGACAAATTCCGGGTTATCGCTGAACCGAAGGCTTAACCGTCCGGTTCAATTTTTTTTCTTTTTTTTTTACTTACAATTTATTCCTCTAATGATGGGATAATGTGATCTCCGGTAGTTTGTATTGAAGGTTAATGAAATTTTATTGCTGGATTTGTTGTAATTTTATTTAAATTTAATTTATAACTATTTTGATAATTTAAATTTTTAAATAAATATTTAATAAATTTTTTTTATAAATATAACATTAAATTTTAGAATTAAATTGTAGCCTTATAAAGTTTAGAGTAAATTATAGTAATACTCTTGAGGTATTTAATTATGATATTTTATTTTATTTTTATTTAAATATTATACTCCATTATATTTTTATCTAATTTTACTTAAAAATTATATTTTGACTCAATTAATCACTTTAAATAACTAATATATTGATAAATTATATATTTTTAATTAAATAATTATATTTATTTATAAGGTGTAAATTTAATAATGTGTATAATTATGAAAAAAAATTTAATACAAATATAAAGACATCTTGAAGATGAGTTTAATTAATAAAAAATAAGATTAATTATATTTGTATTAAATTTATTTCTCATAATAACACTGTTAAATTTATACTTTATAATAAATATAATTATTTAATTAAAAATATATAATTTATCAAGATATTAATTATTTAAAATAATTAACTGAGTTAAAATATAATTTTTAAATAAAACTACATAAAAATATAATGAAATATAATATTTAAATAAAAGTAAAATAAAATATCATAATCAAATACTTTAAAGGGTTAATGTATTTTATTCTGAAGTCTAACATATAAATGGGGTTCAATGTGAACAAATTCAGTAAATTCAACCACGAGTTAAATTTTTGTTGGCTTAATATGCATTTGCTTGTGTTGAGGACCCTCCAAACATGTCCTCTGAGGAGAGTTGACGAGTAGAGTAGATGAGAAGGTGTCACGTACGGAAGCTGATAAAGCCGGTAAAATTTGGACCAATTACTTTAATTAGTCATCCTTCTATCTGGGACATTAATTTTCATTTACCTTTGGACTTTCCGGTTCAACATCATATCCCACGGAATGAATATTGTTAAGTGTACATAAAAGTAAAATATAAAATAGATATAATAATAAATAAATTTTTAAAAGAGAAAGAAAGTGAGTAGTGAAAATTGTAAAAGAGTGAACAAAGTATGTGTAGAGTTTTAATGTGTAAATATCAATAGGAATGACCTTGAGCTATGAAATGTGGCATGGTGTAGGTTTCTTTTTGGAGTAAATTAATGATTTTGGTGGTAATCATTTAATCTTTAAAAGAATGACTTAATTAATTTATTCTCTTTATCCGGTAAGAATTGTTCTAAAATGGTCTTTCCCGCAATCAATTTGGTACCTGTAAGGTTTATTTATTAAGCAACTACATTAATAGATATATAATTTTTTTTTTCAACTAATTTTTTAAAAAGATTATCAATTTTTTTAATTTAAAAATCTTTCATATAAATATATATCTAAAATATAATTTTGAATTTAAACATATCTCAAAAAGAAGTAATTTAGTATATATTTTATTAAAATAATTATTTAACTCTTCAAGTTATTTATCAATTACTTAATAATATAATTCAATTTAAAAATAATATAATTAATTTAAAATTTATTAAACATTTCGCCTTTATTGTTCTTGAGTTACAAATAAATTATTCATATTTAAGATCAAATTTTTATTCTTACGTAAAATGATGAAACTTGATTAAGCAAAAACTTTCATCCTTTGTCTCTTATAAATTTTAATTCTTTTTATTTTTATAAATTAACTAATGACATAGCATTTACAATATGTTGATTACTCTGTTGTAATACTTCTAATAATTCGTAACTCTTCACATGGATTTCATCCAATCCAAGGTGAAACAAACTGTAGCAATATATAAGGGCTTTTCCTTTTTTATCATTTTTTGTTTTATCTTTCTCAACAAAAAAACATTTATTATGTAGACACTTTAAATTTTTTTATGTGGACATTCCTTTATTTTTTTTATAAATATAATATTAAAAATTTTGAAATATTGTGTTGGCACTTACTTACCCCTTCTTACATGTAGATTCCTCCTTGCATATTCACATCCTAGTTCACACACTTAATTTTTACATCATAAGTATGTGCTATTAGATTGGATAAATTTCATATCATGTAATGTAGAGTTCACATAAATTAATGGCACATACTTATGATGTAAGAATTGAGGCGTAAATTAGAATATGTTACAACTATTTTCCAAACTGTAAACCAGTTTCCCTTATCAATGGCTTTCAACATTTCTATGTCTGAAAATATCAAATTCCCCTGTGGTAGTGATGATCATCAAACATTTTATGAAAGTAAAGACACAGCTCTTACCAAGAAAATTGTGGATTGACATCATTTATAGGCTGAAGTTAACAGAAAAAATCATCCTTCATTAAAATTTTCCTTAAAAAAATCTGAAATATCGTTTGCTGCCTCAAGACTTTGCTATGATATAGTTTTTAATCATGATTGATTGACTACCAATAGTTTTGGTTGTTGAGCTCGAACCGTCTTTAGCGGCCGTTCCATGAGTACCTACAATTCCTTTCTGTTTTAGACACTTAAACTGACTGTCAAATGTCAAACCAAACCTAGAGCAGTTCCCAACTGGTTTTTCCATTTGATCGCCTAAAATACCCCTGTTATCAACTCCTTCAAATCCAGTAATTGAGGTATTTTGGTCATTCTGTTCAGCCTTCTAGCTCTCTCATTTTCAAAAAGCTGATGATGGCACAAAATGTCCCCATATAACAATTGCTTGAATTCTTCAGTCGTTGGCTCCAGATTGGTGGCCCTTTTCTCCACTTACATAGAAACAGTACTAAAGGCAGGGGCTTTTCGGAAACGCACTTGCTGGTTGTATATAAAGACCTAGTTATCCCATACGCTTGATTTATGTGCAAGTGATATGTGTCTGTGCGTATGAGTGAGAGAGAGAGAGAGAGAGAGAGAGAGAGAGAGAGAGAGAGAGAGAGAGAGAGAGAGAGAGAGAGAGAGAGGAGTGTTGTGGAGTTCCCTTTTAAATGTTTCTTGCTCAAATGAGTATTCCAACCTACAGTTTGCGTACAAAGAAAGGTATATAACCATGCCTGCTGTGATGTCTCTGAGATTGAGATGCTCATTTGAGCAAGCAATGTTAAAAAGTGGGAGGCGGTTACCAGCAGCTTTTGCTTTCTCATTTATGGCTATGGAAGCTTAATTTGCTCAACTTTCAGGTAAGTTCCCGAGCCTTTTCTATTTCTTGGGTTGTTGCTGGTGATCAAGTTGCCATTAAATCTTCTTTGCTCTACTTCTCCTATATATGTATCATATGTCAGTAGAATCTTATACAAATGCATGATTGAGAGAAATTGTTCAGTCTTTTCAGTGTACCACGTAGTATATTTATTTAATAATAAATTATTATTTATATTATTTTATTGATTTAATTTTATAAATGACAATTATAATTAACAAAAATTATATAAATAACAATTTATTAATAATTAATTATACCACGTAATATATCAAAATTGCTGAATAATCTCTCCATGGTTGGCGAGGTGGTCAGTGAGTGCAAACCACCACCCGTGGTGGACTCATGGCTTAAAACGTGTTCTACCCAATGATTTGATAAATGTCGTTGTAATAAAGGCTGACAATATCTGAAGGAACTAATATTTATTAAATTGAATTATGAGTACCTTCGGTGTGCTTCTTTTGTTTTGATTTGTTTTTTGTCCTGTTGAGAACAAGTTTTGGCAATACAATAGGCATCACTGAATGGTTGGTAGCAAAAACTATAAATTTATTAGTTAAAATTATCCAAAGTTATGGAATTGGCTATGCATTGAGAAGGTGATGTGGTGCAAACAAAACCTGTTATGAGACAGAAAAAGAATGAGACAGAAAAAGAACCACAGACAGAAAGAAGTGGCTACAACAACAGAATCTGATCCATCAGTCCTCATTTTGTGGTTGCTGACTTGCTGCTGCCACGAGTTGTAGGTAGATCCACGTTCCTGTACGAGATGACAACTCAGAATCAAAGAGGTCACATGAGCTTTGCGAGGAGGAAATCAAGGAGAAACCAAGGCCGGCCAAGAAGAATGGTATTGGTGTCATTCATCAAGCCAGAGGCAACGACCAATTACTGGAGAGGCCTTTACTGAGAATTACATATAGATGAACAAAGAAATAGTTCTCGTAAACTAAAATTACAAAAATTTAATTTTAAAAAATTTAAATTATTAAATTTATTAAGTCTTTAATTTTATATGTATTTTGTACTCACTTTTAGTGAGAGAAGCTCTTCCGTATATAAAATCTTTGTATATTTGGTACTTCAAAATCATTTTACCTCCAGAATGTTGTGACGGAACCAAAATAATACACCAAAAGAATTTTGGAGCTAATTCTACAAAAAGTTAAGCATAATGGATTACCTTCAAGTCGGTCCTGCATGCTCAAGGCGAGCAAGTATCCTGTGGCTGCACACTTTTCATCAGTACTTCCCAACAATTAGCCTTCTGTAGGATCGACGATCAACTTTGGATTCTTGTTGAAGCAGGGAATACTAGAGGAATGGATTTTGTGGATACCGAAATTTATGATAACAAATTGTACGCTGTGAAATTTGATCAGTTATATATTGTTTGTCAATTGCAGGGGTTGCAAGTTGTTTACAGTGAACTGCTCTTTTTTTTTTTGGGTGATATGATTATACTCTGTTCGGAAGACCGTAGCATCAGGCACTTCCCTCTGTAGTCAAGGTCTATATGATATTATATAGAATCAAAATAAAATCCAGAACTACTTTTATAGCCTATGCACGTGGTTCAATTTGGAAAATATAGGGTACATTTACTTTATTTGTTTTTTTTTTCATTTTTAGTAAAAATAAAAGTGGTAGTGAAAATGTATTTATTTGTAAAAAAGTAAATTTTTTTTAAATAAGGCAAATTTTAAAAATAATAAAGGATATTTCAGTGTTTTTTGTGTAAACTTTTGAAAATAAAAAATAAATTAAAAATATAATAACAATTTTAAAATTATTATGTAAATTCTTAATCTTAAAATTTTAAATTTTAAATCTTAAATTCCTAAACCCAAAATCTTAAATCATAAATTTTTAAACCGTAAATTCAAAACTCTAAAACTTTAAACCTTAAATCCTAAACTCCCAAAACTTAAAATCTCAAATCATAACCATAAAATTATAAATCCTAAAATCCTAAATCTTAAAACTCTAAATCCAAAATTCTCAAAATTAAAACTCCAAACCTCAAAATTTAAAATCCTAAATCTCAAATCTTAAACTAAAACTTTAAACTCTAAAACTTAAATCTTAAACTAAATATATTTTCATTATTTTTTATTTTTTTAAAAATAAAATTTAACTGATACAATTCAAATATATTTTTATTTTCAAAAGAAAAATTATTTTTAATAAAAATAAATTTAAATGCAAACAAAAAATACTTTCACAAATCAAATGTACCTATATTTTCACAACTTGGTTTTGATGGAATATCATATTTAATGGGTGTGAACCGTTAGATTTGCAAGATCTTATAATTATATATGTAAAAAATTAAATTTTGTAAAATGAAAATTATGAGAATAAAAATGTTAAAAATTGTAGAATTAAGTTAAATTTTACAATTACTAAGAACCATTGGGTCTAGCCTCACAGGCAAAGAATATTTAGTTCATATGTCAGCAAATGTGTTGGGCCAGATAATGATAATGAGCTTTAAATGAAGGGAAATAATGTTAGCCAATTTCTCCTCACTAACATTTGGTTTCTCTACTACTCTAACTTCTTGTTCTCTAGGAGTGAAAATGAGTTAAATCAACTATTAAATAGTTTGCGATTTAATTGATAATTAGTTCATTGAAATAAGCTCATGAAGCAAATAGGTAAATTTGAGTCGGAATTAAATATTAGTTTAAAATGTGAATTGAGCTTGAATTAGTAGGTGTTTAACTTATTTAACTCAAGAGTTGACTCAAAATATATAGTAAATATTATTATAAGTTAATTATAATATTATATAATTTAATATTTTGATTCTAAAAGTTTCAATATTTACTATAACAATTTATTGATGTTTAATTGATTTGTTACTTTTAGATTTTTTGTTGATATTGGCTAATTGGTTACTTTTGCTTTTAAATTTTCATTGACTTATATTGTTTATAATTTAAAATATTTAAGAATATGATGAAATTTTTTATATAAGCTGTCTGTTTATTGAAGTTTTAAATATTATTGAAATTTTTACAATTCATATATGTGAGTTATTAGGCTAAATTATATTAATCATGAACTTTGTATGAGTTGAGTTTAAGTTAAAAATTTGATTCACATGAAAAAAAAAAAATCATATTTGATTAAGTCTTAACTCTTCCGCTCTTATTGTCTTCCCTCAGAATGAGATTGTTGTGTTATGTATTGCGGTGCCTAAGGTCCATGATGGTGTCAATCAAAACTTGTTGTTCTGAAATTGCACAGGCTTCCTGGATGTAGATGGATACGATATCTTTGTAAAAATGGATCTAATTATATGATTGTATAATTAATTATTGCTTATTACTTATATCATAGTATAGAGTATTATTATGTGGTGTCATACTATAGACTATTATTATGCGGTGGATCCCCTGCATCATGGGTTTTGCATGTTTCAGAATGATTTGTGGAGATATTGGGCTAGAAACTTTCTGAGAGTGGGAGATTTTGATATCACGAGATGAAAGAAGAACTAGATGATTCGACCTGACAAAAGCATAGGCTATGGGGAATGAAATCCATGATCAAAAGCAGGTTGAAGTTGTAGTATTGTAAATTGCAAAGCAAAGGACTTGTCCAACCTTTTTTTATTTTTAATTCTTTCTAAAATTATTTCCGCCATCATACTAGACTTTGTCGTGTTTAGGGAACAAGCCAAAGGGTTACGTGCACGTTCATTAGATAGTAAACAATCAAAACTAAGCACATTCAAAGCTAATTTGAATCTTCCGAAAGATTAACAGAGATGATTCCTGTGCAATTGGTTTCTCCTCGATAAAATCCAAGAAAAATATTTGGATACTTCCGAAGAGGACAATTAGTAATGGTTGCAGCTGATACTATTTAATAATTTTTTAATTTTTACATATTAATTTTAAATGGTAGATATTTTAAACTAAAAGGAGTAATGTGTTTGCCTCTCAAATATCAATGTGCGCGGTCATAGCTAAGCAAGATACCGCGTCCAGACAACCATGGCCGTCAAACTTTAATTCCAGCTGTACTTAAAGGAACATTATTAGTCGTTAACTTGAAAGTCGCTGCTAATCACTGCCTGCTGGGTTTAAACCACTTAAATATTTGTTATTGGTCCATTTTGTTTTTTGTTTGTCTTTATCAATTGTGTCTTTATCAAATTTGTTTTTGTTCGTGTTTATCAATTTTGTTTGGGGAAATCATTTTTTTTAGTATAGTGTTTGTGGAAATGATGTTAACTCGACGCTGACTATAAATTCAGACCTTTTTCGGGGCATCTCACTTTACCCTTCACCCATTTCCATCCACCTGCCAACCTTGTCCCCACGCGTCTTTTTTCTTGTTACGGTTATTAGATCACCTGCATACTAGTTATTTGATCTAAGTCGATTACTTTTATCGCAAAAACTCAACCGCCAACCTTAAAAATTATTATGCTATCTTCAACTTTCTTCTATTCTATCACTTTTTTATATATTTTGTCAAATTTCTTAATAAGAATATATGATGTGGCACAGGGGATAGGATAGAAAGGTTCATCTCATACAGGAGGCAATCGAAAAACGTCGGGCTTGCATTCAAGGCATTTTACCAAGGCCTCCCATATTGGAAAGTTGCTCACTCTGAAACTAATCAGCAATTCTTGAAGCTATAAGAGAGGTTTCAGAGGTCAGTCACATTGTAGACTTTGATGAGTTGAAGAAGGGATTCAATGACCTCCTGAGATTGATGATGGATGCATTTCCACTCCAGAAGTTAAAGGAATTCAGAAGGCAACTTGAGCATGCCAGATCCTGTGGCGTGAAGGAAACGGGAATCGAGGACTTGGTAACAGAGCTTAAGAAAATTTGGAAGGGAGGTTTTTTGGCCTCCAGTTGCATGGTGGATCTTCCCCATTTGGGGAGGGGAAGAGGGAGAGGGAACAGATGTCATGGAGTTTCTAGGCCTTGCAACAGAGGGATTATAGCTTTTGGGGATGGAGATTAATTGCTGGGAAAATCTAAGAATTTGCTTGAATAGACGGTCTCTGTGGGTGGAGGAGAATAGATAAATCATGGAAGAGAATGCGGTTGGGACTAGGGAGAAAGTTAAATATAAAGAACAAATGCATATTTTGAAGCAAGCTACAAAGTGCCTACAAACAGACTCAAAAGCCATTAATTTTTACTCCACAATTTAGTCATAAAATTTCCTAGATACCATTGCTTTCAAAATATGTCGGTGACTTTGTAGATTCTCATAGATATAGACTTTCTCTTGTTATAATACGTCTGATTGTTTGCCACTATCTTCCGTAGTAATGATTTCATATCTTAATTGCCATCAATTAATTTAATATTGAACTCAAGTCGTGTTCATCTATATATATATATATATATATATATTTTTGGTAATTAGACTGGGGCATAAGCCCCAAAAAAAGAGTGTTCATCTATATATTTAATTTAAAATAATATTGTCTTTATTTGTCCTCCTACTCATCCTTGTTCTAAGTTGGAGGGATTGGCTAGAGAAATTTTGAGAGGGATTGAGAGATGCGAATCACACATGCAAACAGTGTGGCTGATTGACTCACTTCATTAGCACGTCATTTTTCACCGGGTGTCCAACTGTCCAAATTTACTTGCAGCCTCCAAATGGTTGTAGTATGCTGCTGTTCCGGGATTTCATGGGACCGGCCTTCCCTCGTTGTATTAGCTATTACTTTTTCTTTTAGTTTAAAAAAAAAAGAAGCATACTCATGCATGCACATATGGCATGAATACGTGAGTAGGAGATTATAATAATAACAACAACAGAGAATGTTTTTACAATGTTGTCGCAAAATGTTACATATATTTTCATTGAAAAAATGTTACAAATATTAAAGCAAGTATCACAATAACTTAGAATATCGAAGAGGATAAACTAATGATGGAAGACAAAACATCTCGTCTTTTTCACTGAGTATACTAAGAATTAATCTTGGATCATAACACCCAAGAAAGCAAGAACACAGAGAAACCCCATTGGATCTTCAGTTGTACACATGTTCTCATTCTAATTTCGTGCACAACTAGAACGATGTGGCGTTAAAGCTCAAAGTTCTGATTTGTCATGTTCTTGTGTAACTCTTTCATTTTTCAAGGAGTTTTTCCTTTTAACTTCATTTTCAATACAAGCACATTTAATGATAAAACTACACTTCAACCCTCTTAACTTGAAACACATAAAACTTTACTCCTTTAAAGATTCAAAAACACTCTTTGCATCCATGAATCGCACCAATTGCATCCAAATTTAATCATCTTCTAAATTAGAAAAAAATATGCTTAGTGAGCAATTGGAATAAAAAAAAAAAAAGCATCGAAGGGAGTATGCTTTTTGCGGAAAAACATTAGAAAATGGGTGAGACTAAGTATCCCTACTTTTCAGTACCATTATTTACGGTTTTGTCTTCTATTTTGAGCCATATAATTTAAAAGGTGTAATAATAACTATTCATTTAAAAATATGGTTCTCTGTTGAACCTATATGCATATACAAATTAGGAAGAGGAAATATATGTCAAATTGAAGAAAAAAGTGAAAAATGAATTGAGAATGCATGTTAAAATAAAAAGAAAAAAAATCAAGAAAATAGAACATGTGAATACGTGTTAAACCAATGTTTTAAAATATCAAGTTAACATTTAACATGTGTTGTAGTGTTTTTGGTTAACTTCTTAAGTACCAATTCCTTGAAACTGAAATAAAAATATTGTAGTGTGACCCTTAGAAAGTAGATCACTTTTAATTTTAGTATATTTTTAATGAAGAAATTGATCAAGGCATGTCATATATATATATATATATATATATATATATATATATAGTCTCTTTATGATCAATTTTAATAGATTGCTAATAATTGGAATAGTTTTGAATTTTCAAGGAGCTAGAGTTTTATGTTTATTAAATTAGAGGACTTAAATAAAAATTTTGAAACTTGCTAACTTGAATAAAAAAGGTAAATTCTGTTCATTATAAATTTTGAAACATGCTTCTGTATATCCTTCTTCCACACACAGCTCCATTTGTGGCCGCTCCTTGCCTCCTTCCCCAAGCTCTATTACCCCATCCATACCAATGGCAGGGATACAGAGGTCTGTGTGTCTATTTTTATTCTGCCTTTGATTTCTTTTATTTTTCTTTATTAATTTTGCCCCAGGTGCTTTCTTTGATTTTAATTAATTCTGACGATACTTTTTATTTCTTTTGCTATATGTATGGCTCATCTCGTCTGAATTCTCCCGTGCAATTCAGGCTATTTATGCTTTTCTGGGTATTGATGGGGATAAAATACCAAGGAAGTGGCACCAATCTCTTCACGGAACATAGTACGCTGATGATGTTTTTCCTTCTTGCAACATTCGTCTCTGTCATTGCACTCATCCTTTTGCATTTGGAGCAGATGAAATCAACCACTCGCCTCCCAGTTTAATGCTTGGTTATCTGCACCTTGTCTCCTAAAGTCTAGCTTGTGAGGTACTGTTGCTGATCCTTGTCTCTCCATTAAAGTGGCTAATCATCAATGTGTGCTTAGTATTGCTGGTATTGACCTGCCACTACCGTGAGTATGTATCCAATCTTGTAGGCCGCAACAGTGATGAAGGGACATCAGGTGAGGAGATAGAGATGGTGCCCATATTGGAAGCTCTTACTGAAACAGTTTAACAAGTATGTAGGTTACGTATGTGCTTAGCCTGAGTGAAAAATAAAAGAAGTAGCTTTTTTGCTTCTCTAGTCACGTGTACCTTGTACTATGTATCTATTATTTTCGTTGGCGTGCGCTGTGACTGGTAAGTTCGTTGTAATTGTTGGAGTGTTATCTTAATATGGAACTTAGTTTTCTTTATTAATTATCGATCCCTCCTTCCCTTGATACCTTGGGATTAAGGAAAATGCTATTCTCACACCTCCTTTCTTACATAATCTGCTGAATTAACCTACCTCATCAAGCATGCTAACAAGCTTGGACTTTCATCTGAGGCTTGTCTTTGTACGGTGCTGAATTCAGATGCTTGCTTGCCACCATTTTCACCTCCTCCTCCACCACCGCCACTTGAACCATCACCAATCCCAGATGTTGGTGATTCCCTATTCGTTTTCATCTTCTCTTTATTGGCCCCCTCCATTGGTGAGTCCCCTTTGTGGATTCCCTTACCCACATTAACAACTTCATCTAGAAGCTCTTGTGTAGCCTTCAAATATCAAAATAACGCCCTGCATACTCGAAATTCCATTGGACATCGACGACGGAGAATTCCCCAGAATCCGCATATCATCACCACCGCCACGGCTTTTGGCGACATAGCAGGAGCCTGAGCGAGGCCCGGAACGTCAAGCTCGCCGGAAAGCGACCTATAAACTGTTTGTTGTGATGAAAGGCTTAGAGACAAACCCTGCTGACTAGGCCTCCGGGAGACATCTCTGGTGGCGGTGGGGGTGCCGGCACCACTGGAACTGTTAGACGCAGTTGCTGCAGCCGATGGTGCTTGATCAGTCACAGAACCCGTAGCCTTAAAATATTTTTCTTTTTCTATCATGGCAGGGCTTGTTTTTAGCTTAACATGGTTAGTGGATTGTGATTAAGATTTTATGTTTGTTTAAAAATTTTTAATATTATTTATTTTGTATAAAGTTATTTTTAAAAAAATTTTAAATTTATATATTTTAATAATTTTTTTAATTAAAAAATAAATTTATATAAGGACTATATTATATTATAAAAAAATTTAAATTATTATTACTAAATTATATTATATTAAAAAAAATAAAATTATCTTAATTATAATTATAAAAAATAAATTATATAATTTAAAAATTAAAAATTTAAATTATTTCTTTAAAAGAAGCAAAGAAACAAAAACGTGCTTACTCCAGCTTTTGATGTATTTTTCGTTAGGAGAATAAAATCTATAATTAAAAATTACGTGAATTTTAACATTTCTCTTACAATTTCGTGTCCATAAATATTTAAATTCCTCACTATTGTTATAACATTTTAACGAACATTTAAGTATATTTTAATAATATATATAATATATTATTAATATGTATAACCTTTTATAATTTATATATAAACTGTCATGTGAAACTATTTAAATTCAACTAATCTTATTTAAAATTAATTCTTGCAGAGCCAATTAAGTTCAAATGCTATTATATTATAATTTCTGTAAATATTACAAAAAGTTTATGTATCCATCCTTTTTTTTAAAATACGTGTGGCGTTAGGAGGTTAAAATCTACAATTGTATGTCCATAAATATTCAAATCCCTCACTACTGGTATATATATATTTTTAAAGATTTCAAGTTCAAGAACATTTAAATGCATTTTTATCATTAGTAGAAAATTATCATAAAACCAATTCATAGTTTATGGAAAAATCATTTAATATTCTCAATATGTCACATAGTATTAACGATATAATATACTAATTTGATAATAAATTAATATTTATATTATTTTATTGATATAATTTTATAAATAATAATTTATTAATAACTGAATATATCATATAATTTATATGATATGATATATCAAAAATACTAAATATCCTTTCCATATTATAACTATAGGAAGTGTTGCTCATTTAGGATTTAGCCACTCATGTATATGAACTGGAATAAGTTCTCTTTTATGCCTAGGTGAATGCAAACCAAATTTAAATTCTTAAAAAAAAAATTATTTATAATTTTATATCAAACGTGATAAGTTTATTTTTAATATAGAATTTTTTAAAATATCTTTAAAATTTTAGTATGGAATACTTAAAAAAGAATCAGTTCCATATAAAAAGAATAGCTCACCCACTAATAGTTAAATTTTCAATATGACCTCATTTTTTCCAATTTTCAACTTCGCTAGGCTCTTACAATCAACCCATTCATTTTGTTTTTTTTCTATTGGGCTTGTTTCCAAGCAAGCCGACAGCAAGCCCAACAATGATTAACACGACCGGGGTGATTATATTTATAAGAAGTCAATTATAATATCTTTTTATTAAATAAAATTCATTAAACATTTAGATCACTTAAATTTTATAGTTTAAATTTTAAAATTCAATAAATTTAATTATTTAAATCTTATTAAATAAAAATTTAATAAAATTTTGTTAATAAAAACGCCAGGACTATTAACATTTTGCTATCTTTCCCCCTTTTTTTGTGTAATATCAGTAACAAATTAGCACACTTATCCTTGTAATCACCAACTCCCATAGTCAAGTTCATTTTGTTCTTAAATACAAAATCTTTTGAATGAAATGAGCAATTGAATCCCAAAAACAGCAATCTATGTATTTATGCATGCTTGTTTTGAACTTTCTGTTGCAATACTTTTTGTCTGCTGGATTCATTATTTATGCAATTGCATTCTATGTATCTCTTACTTGAATGATATGGGAAGTATCCATATCTTGTATGTGAGACTGTGGGGATGTTTAAATTGCTGGAGGCGTGGGGATAGTGATAAACTGGTATAGGACAACAACCCAGGATGGTGTGTAGGAGAAAATTGCAGTTCCATTAGGTTAGTTTCTCCTCAGCATGCAAGAGGTTTTTGAATAGGTAGAACTAAGAGAAGAGGCCTTATTTCAGCTTCAGTTGTTTGATAATTGGATGTTGCATGTCTTTGAACTGGTGATTATCAAATTTATGAAGAAGGTGGTTGATATGCACGCACATACTGGCCAGCAGTATGAAGAAAATGCTGGTTTTTGATGAACTAGAGGAGGCTCAATTGGCGGCTTACAAAATGACTTGAAGTGATGTATATGAGTGAGTTTGGACATTTCGAAATTTTGAAGACGAGATGAGATAAATTGGCCTCGGAAAAGTGCCGGAAAAGAAATGACAAACTGGTTTAGTACAAAGTCTGAAAATATGGACAAGTGCAGGAAAAGAAATGATCATCTTAACCATATAAATCCAGACCCTTTTTTTTTCCCTGCTGGGCTTTCTTAACATCTTGGCTCTTGAGTCACTGTGGGTTAGGATGAAAACCAAAACACTGGTCCAAACTCTAGCCGAAATTATGTGTTGCAGTCCAACACTACTTTCCCCTGATTTTTCTGCCCTAGAATTTAATTGTCATAGGCTGAGAATGAAAAACAAACAATCACAGTTTGATGGGTAAGGAGGACCTCAGCTATGGCAAGAGGCATTTGGGGGAAAAAAATAAAGAAAGGGAATAAAATTTCCACACCTTTAATTTTACTAAATCTTCACTTCTTTTGTGCTTCCATTGCTGCATTAGGTGACTTTGCTATGCTTCCTTTGCTTTGACCATTGTTACATTTTGATTTGTCGTCTTTTGTGATTCCATTGCTGCAGTACATTTTATTTGTCATCTTTTGTGCTTCCATTGTGACATTTTTTGTGGATTCATTGTGACTTGACTTTGCTACGCTTCCATTTTCTTGGGTTTTTATTCCATTTTTCATTGTGACATTTTTTTGCATCCATTGTGACTACTGTCCTTTCATTGTGACATTTTTCTCGGATCTCCATTGTGACTTTGCTACGCTTCCATTGCTTTGGTTTTTGATTCAATTGCGACATTTCTTTGGATCCATTGTGATTGTGCTTCCATTGTGATATTTTTTGTGGATCCACTGTGACTTTGCTATTACTTTTTGATTCCGTTGTGGCATTTTTTTGTGAATCCATTATGACTGTGCTTCCATTGCTGATTTTTTTTTGGTACATGGACCCATTGTGATTTTGCTCTCAGATTTTAATTCCATCGTGATGCTTACATTCTTTGGTTTTTGATTTTATTGTCATTTTTTGCTATTATTTTTTAATTCCATTGTGATACTTTTTGTGAATCTATTGTGACTTTGCTAGTCATCTATAATTTTTTTTTTGCTATTACTTTTTGATTCAATTGTAACATATTTTTGTAAATTGCTCTGGGTTTTTTATTCCATTATGATGCTTCCATTGCTTTGGTTTTTGATTTCATTGTGACATTTTTTTTGCTATTACTTTTTTATTCCATTGTAACATATTTTGTGAATCTATTGTGAATTTGTTAGTTATCTATTGACTTAGTTATTGATTCCTTTGTAACATTTTTTTGAATCCATTGTTATTGTAGTGAGTATTTCTATTTGATTGTCACTTGTATTCGTGATTATTGTAGTGAGTATTCCTATTTGATTGTCACTTGTATTCGTGATTATTGTAGTGAGTATTTCTCTTGTGTACTATAGTGACATTGTGACTGTGAATCTATTATGCTTTGGTTTTTGATTTTATTGTGACATTTCTTTTTGCTATTATTTTCTTAATTTTATTGTGACATATTTTGTGAATCTATTGTGACTTTGCTAGTTATCTATATTTTTTTGGCTATTACTTTTTGATTTCTTTTTAACATATTTTGTGAATTTATTGTGACTTTGCTAGTCATCTATTGACTTAGTTATTAATTCCTTTGTGACATTTTTTGGATCCATTGTTATAGTAGTTTTTGATTTTATTGTGACATTTTTTTGCTATTACTTTTTTATTCTATTGTGATATTTTTTGTGAATCTATTGTGACTTTGCTAGTCATCTATAATTTTTTTTGGTTGTTACTTTTTAATTCCATTGTAACATATTTTGTGAATCTATTATGACATTGCTAGTCATCATTGACTTGGTTATTGATTCCTTTGTGACATTGCGAGTTATCTACTGACTTGGTTATTAACTCTTTTATGACATTTTGTGGATCCATTATTATGTTAGTGAGTATTTCTCTTGTGATTATAACTTCTTGCTATTACTTTTTGATTCCATTGTAACATATTTTTGTGAATTTATTGTGACATTGCTAATCATCTATTGACTTGATTATTAATTCTTCTGCGATATTGCTAGTTATTGATTAACTTGGTTATGAATTTTTTTGTAACATTTTTTGAGATCCATTTTTACATAGTGTGAGTATTTCTTTTGTGATTGACTTCGATCCATTGTTACAATATCTTTGTTACAATACTTTTTGATTCCATTGTAACATATTTTTATGAATCTATTGTGACATTGCTCATTTATTGACTTGGTTATTGATTCCTTTGTGACATTGCTAGACATCTATTAACTTAGTTATTAATTACTTTTTGGGATCCATTGTCATGGAAGTGAGTATTTCTCTTGTGATTGTAACTTTTTGTTATTACTTTTTGATTCCATTGAACATATTTTTGTGAATTTATTGTGACATTGCTAGTCATCTATTAACTTGGTTATTAATTCTTTTGTGACATTTTTTTGGATCCATTGTTACACAGTGTGAGTATTTTCTCTTGTGATTGACTTGATCCATTGCTACAGTACTTTTTGATTCCATTGTAACATATTTTTGTGAATCTATTGACATTGCTAATCATTTATTGATTTGGTTATTGATTCCTTTGTGACATTACTAATTATCTATTAACTTGATTATTAATTCCTTTGTGACATTTTTTGGGTCCATTGTTATAGCACTTTTTGATTCCATCATAACATATTTTCGTGAATCTATTGACATTGTTGATCATTTATTGACTTGGTTATTGATTATTTGGTGACATTGCCAGTACTCTATTAACTTGATTATCGATTCATTTGTGACATTTTTTTGAGTCCATTGTTGTAGTACCTTGTGATATTCACTTGATTATTGATCTCTTTGTGACATTTTTTGAGTCACTTTTGATATTCACTTGATTATTGATTCCTTGGTATTGATTCCTTGGTGAGTACTTTTTGTGTCCATTGTTCACTTGATTATTGATTACTTGGTGATTACTTTTTGAGTCTTGGTTATTGATTCCTTTGTGAGTTCTTTTTGAGTATTGTTGATTTATATGTGAAATTGACCCATTGTTAATGGACTGTGATGTGAAAGTTGAGTTCATTGTTGATTTCTCTGTGAAATTGGCCCATTGTTAATGGGACTATTCCTTGTTAATGGATTGAGTTCATTGGGACTATTTATATTAACGTGTTTATTGATTCCTTTGTGACATTGCAAGTTTTCTAGTTACTTGTTTATTAATTTGTTTGAGTCCATTGTTTGTTTATTTATTTCTTTCTGAAAGTTGAGTTCATTGTTGATTCATCTTAGAAATTAACCCATTGTTAATGGGACTATTCCTTGTTAATGGATTGAGTTCATTGGGACTATTCCTCTGTGAAATTGGAGATCATTTATTTTGCGAAATTGGAGATCATTTATTTTGCGATGTGAAAGTGGAGTTCATTATTGATTTCTCTGTGAAATTGACCCATTGTTAATGAGACTATTTCTTGTTAATGGATTGAGTTCATTGGGACTATTTATATTAATGTGTTTATTGATTCCTTTGTGACATTGCAAGTTCTCTAGCTACTTGTTTATTAATTTGTTTGGAAGTTTATTAATTTGTTTGAGTTCATTGTTTGTTTATTTATTTCTTTGTGAAAGTCAAGTTCATTAAGTTCATTATTGATTCCTCTATGAAATTGGATATCATTTATTTTGTGATGTGAAAGTTGAGTTGATTTCTTTATTGATTTCTTTGTGACAAGGCAAGTTCTCTAGTTACTTGTTTATTAATTTGTTTGTGGAAAATTGACCCATTGTTAATGGGACTATTCATTTACTAATGGATTGAGTTCATGTTCTCTAGTTACTTGTTGTTTATTAATTTGTTTGTGGGACTGTGGGACTATGGCAAGTTCTCTATTACTTGCTTATTAATTTGGTTGTGGGACGTTGGCAAGTGCCATAGTTTATTTGTTTGTGGGATGTTGGCAGTGCCATAATTTACTTGTTAATGGACAATGATATGATCTTTGACCTGCGATTTGCATGTGATGTGATTTACTTTTTCATTCCATTGTGACTTACTGTTTGGGTTATTACCTTATAAATACATCTAAAGACAGCCTCTACACGATGTGGGATCATTATTTCGCAAACACAAAGCTCCATTCATACCAATGTCAGAGAGGTTTGTATGTCTTTTCTTTTAGTATTTTGCCTTTCAGTTCTTTTTCTTTTTCTCATTCAATTTTCCCCCCCTGGTTTCCTTTATATTTTTCTCAAAATCCTTTTATTTTGTCTTGCTGTAGGCATAGCTCATCTGGCATGGATTCCTCCTCTGCATTTCACGGTGCTTATGTTTTTCTCAATGGACTACTTCTAACTTCGATTGGAATAGAAAGCACAGGCTCAGGCACCAATTTCTTCAAGGAACAAAGTGCACTCACGATGCTTTTCCTTCTTGCAGAATTCGTCTATGTTATTGCGCTGCTCATCCCTACACTGCGAGCAGATGGCATCCATCGCTGGCCTCCCAGATCAATGCTTCATTATCTCAGCCATGCATCCGGAGCTGCTGCTTGTGAGCTACTTTTGCTGATCCTTGTCTCTCCGATCAAGTGGTTGATCATCAATGTATCCTCAGTATTGGTGTTATTGGCCTCGTGCTCATGCTACCACTATCGTCACCATCTTTACACTCTCATATGCAGCAAGTGTTTTGGACAGACACCATACCAGGAGATAGATATACCCAAGGAAGCTACTTCTACAACGTCAGCTGATCAACAAGTATGAATATATATATATATATATATATATATATATATATATATATATATATATAGTGGGAAATAAGAGGAGTAGCATTTTTGCTTCTTCTAGTTATACGAACTCTGCACTCTGTATTTTATGATTTCGCATATTACTTAATTTGGTTGGTAATATTAAGTTTATTGTAATTGTTGGAGCGTTATATTAATATGGGAGTTAGCTTTCTCTTATTACCTTCCTCCCTCCCATAATACATATGGATTAATTTCACGAGTTCTTAACTAATTCATCATCTGTAACTTTTAACTATTTTAACTTTGGTTTTTCATTTCACGCCAAAAAAGAAAAATGCTTTCTTCGATTCTTCTTTTGTTAGTCCTTATACGAAAGATACGATGAACAATGATAGGGGAGATGTTCAAAAGGTTTATCTTTCTCTCCATTAATTTGAAATTTTCTGTTTGAAAAGTAATTAATGAAAAGCAAAGGTAAATAATATAAATATTCCGCGAGATGAGTAAACACGCAAGCAACGCCTATGAGGGTAGCTATAGTAAAATATTTACATAAGAGCAAATGTTATGACAAAAGATATGGTAAGAATTGATAGATGAAGTGGTTCAAAAAGTCTATATTTCTCTCCTTTAATGTGGAAATTTCTGTTTGAACAGTAATGGTAAATGCATAACAGAAGACAAAGTACTTGAATATTTATGTGGCTCACTATGAGTATATTTTTTAATGGTTTCAAGCTCGAGAACATTGAAATCTATTTTTATCATTAATAGAAAAGTATCATAAAACTAATCCATTATTTGTGGAGAAATTATGGAGACAAATTTATCCGTTTAGTTTGATTGTTTGATTTCTTTTGGGTCTTTCTACTGGTTTTGAAAGCGGAGTGTTTTTTGAGTTCTTAATTTTTGGTGTTGTAGTGTTTTTTTTTTTTTTTTTATATTTCTTTCTACCCACTATTGTTTATTGGCCTCGTTGAGTATGGGGGTCCATGGTTTGGCGTGTATTTAGTTTTGAAAGCAGGTGTCTTTCTTGGAAGCAGAGTGCTGTCCGTGGCTTGAAAGCCGTGTGAAAAAATCTTTGAATCTAAGATTAAGTGGGATTTACGCCCATAGTATAGCACTTCTCCTGAATGGCTGTATGATGAGTGGGTCATTTAAAAAAATAAAGAATGGTGACAGGTAAGATATTATTATGCGGTTGACTACGGTATGCTGTTGTTGATTTAATTTATAGTCATCCTCCCTAATCTTTGGATGTCATGTTTTATTAAGATAACGTCATCTAACTGACTTTCAAATTTAGTACTTTAATGTTTCTCTTTTTAATGCTCATAATTTTCAATCAATGAAATCTGTCATTATTTATAAGATGTTTATGTTTCTATTGTTGCGGTCTTATTGTTGGACAACAATCTACACTAGAAATATAAATGAATTGGCTGAGACAAAAATTGTATATACAGACTCACAATCCCAGCTCCCTGTCTCTTTAGATATGGGACTGCACCATTTTAACATGGAAATGGAATTTTATATATAAAATTTGTGATGGCAAACCACTTGCTTGGAAACCTCCTGACAGTCCATGCTTTAATATTATATCCCTTTGCCTTTTATCGTTAAGATTTGAGTTGATGCGTTGTTTCGCCTACAACTATCCTTACTTTCTCTTTCCAAATTACTTTTAAGTTTGCCGTATAATTTAATTTTATTAGTTTGGAGTTCGTTGTAATTATGAAATATTCAAATATTTAAGCTATGAATATATTAAGTACTTAGAAGCTGTTGGAGCTTTAAAATAATTATTGGTGGCTACCTAATACATTTGTGATATTTAAAATATTTTTTAGATTTAGTGTTAACATATTTATTGTAGCCCATTGCTAGCAATATTATTTTGTGAGATTGGGACATGAAGTGATAACTGTTACGCTTTTCTTAATAATATTTTAGTTATGTTAATTCTCTTAAAAAGAAAGAAAAGAAGACTAATTATTACTCATTATTATTGTCAACACATTTTTGCAAGACTATTTGATAAAATTAGTTATGGTTTACCGTGTCGTTCATTTGTCTGCCTTGCACAAACAGGATATTTGATCGGCCCAGATGGTCATGTTCTATGACATGAGAATATTAAAGCCCAAGAACCAGCTGCTGCCCACCCATGAACACCCTAGACTTTTTTCATCAATAATTGTTAATTTTTATTGAGGTCAATCAATTTATAAGCAACAACGTGTACAGAACCTGCCGCTGGAGCCTTACTTCAATGGCATCAAACTAGCATTTATTTTCTCAATTTTTCAGTTTGATCTCCAATTTTTTTATGACTTGTACCAAAAAAAAATCAAACATGTATACAACCTCTTTTAATAATTTGTATATACACTGTCATGTATTAGTATTTAAATTCCACTAATCCCTCTTAAAATCAATTTTAAGAGAGTCAATTAAATTCAAATGCTACTAGATGACAATTTCTGCAAAAGTTAAAATAAATTTATGTATCAATCATTATTTTTTAATACATTTAATGTTCAGAGGATAAAATCTACAATTTTCTGTCCATAAATATTTAAATCTCTCACTATTAGTATACTTTTTAATGATTTCAAGCTCAAGAACATTTAAATATACTTTATTATTAATAAAAAAATATCATAAAACTATTCATACTTTATAGAAAAATTATTTAGGAATTTTGGTACTATGAGTGACATGGTATGCTAACCAAATAAAAAACATTATATATATTCTAAGTAATACTTGTAATCAACTTTCTACCAAAAAAAATTGTAATCAACAAAATCTATATAAATGATAATTTATTAAATATTGGGTATATCATATAATTAATGCAACCTGATATACTAAAAATATTAAACAATCTCTTCAAATTATACCTTTCAGATGTAGTATTGCTCATTCAGTTACTCATGTGTATAAGTTGGAATATGTTGTCTATAATGCCCAAGTGAATGCGAAACAAAAATTTAAACACTTGAAAATTATATTTTTATTTATAAATTTATATCAAACAGGATATATTTATTTTAATACAGAATTTCTTCAAAAATATAAACAAATCCTCGTAAAGAAAATACTTACTTAAAAAATAATTCGTTCCATATAAAAACAAATAGCTGACCCAAACCTGTTTGTATGTACTTTTTTCAGAAAAAAATACTTTTATTTAAAATAAGAGGTCTTTTATATTTAAAATTCTTGTTTGGATGAATTTTTTAAAAAAAGGTAAAAGCACTCCAAAAATCAAAATAGATGCTTTGTTTCAAGCTAAAAATAAGTTGCGGTAATCAGATCATTTAGACGAAAATATCCTTTTTTCCATCTATCCCCTTCCTTGACATCTTCTGCCATGTTTCTTCTTCTTCTTCTTCTTCTTCTTCTTCCTCTGCATCTCGTTCCGTTGCCGGCGATGGGCATTTTGTTGGCCCGCTAAGGCTTGGAGGGTGGGGAAGGGCGTGCTGCAGAGGGAGCATCTGTGACTTCTTGGAGGGCTCATGCCTAGCCGCACAGCCAACCTTGTCAGGTGTTGCTTCCCTAATTGGGTTGATGAGCTCTCAATAAACCTAGCTCTTCCCTGACGCAACATTTCAAGAGAAGGAGCTTTTAGGTGAAGAGAGGTTGCCAAGAGGAGTGGAAATGCTGGGTCAAAGAGGACAACTTTTTTAACTGGGGAGAGATAAAAATGAGCTCCTCTCTTCCCAGCCTTTTCTTTGGATATTCATATTTTGGTTAAAATTTATTGAGGTTTATTATTAAGTTTAATTAATAATAATAAAATTTATAACAATAATTTTAGTATTATTAATTTATTATTCAATATTTAAATACAATTAATATTAAAATAAGATTAACAAAATTTTAGCAATAATGCTTTTTCTCTAAATGTTATATGAAAATATTTGTATATGTCCTTTGTAGTAATTTATTAGTAAAAAATGCTTTTTACTTTTAACATCTAAATGACTTTTTTTTTATTACAAAGTATTTTTTAAATATTATATTTAAACACAAAATAACTTTAATTAAAATTCTTTTAAAAAAAGTAAGATACAATTTATTTTAAAATCCCATCCAAACAGCCCATAGGCAATTTTCAAAATTACCTCATCTTCTCTTCCTATTTTCAACTCCATTAAGTTTTTAATATCAATCCATTTTTTTTTTCTTTTTAAATTTTGTTATTGGGTTTGTTTCAAGTCAAGTAGGCAGCAAGGCCAACAATAAGTAACATTTTGTGGAGGCAATTATATTCACAAGACGTCCATTTACATTTTGCTTTCTTTCACGTTCTTCTTTGTTTTTTTTTTTTTTTTGGTGGCAAAGATTAGTAACGAAATCGCACACTTATTCTTGTAATCACAGACTTCCATGGTCAACTTCAATTTTCTCTTTAAAAAAAGAAAGAAAACTTTTTGAATGAAATGAGCAACTGAAATTCCAAAAACTTCAATCTATGTATTTATGCATGCTTGTTTTGAATTTTCTGTAGCAGTAATTTTTGTTTGCTGGATGAATTATTTATGCAATTGCATTCTATGTATCTCGTTCTTGCAAGAGGATTTCGATTAGGTAGAACTAAGAGAAGAGGCCTTATTTCAGGTTCCATTGGTTGAAAATTGGATGTTGTATGTCTTTGAATTGGTGATTATCGAATTTGTGAAGAAGGTGGTGATATGCATGCACATAGTGGCTGGTGGTGAGGAGAAAATACTGGTTTTTTGATGAATTAGAGGAGGCTGAATTGGGGTGAGATGATGTATGAGTGTGTTTGAACATTTGGGAAATTTTTGATGTCGAGCTGGATGACGAGATGAGTTAAATTAGTCTTAATGAATTTAAATTCTTTAACTTTTTTATTTTTTAACTTTGATAATTTTTTATTTTTTTTTAAATTTAATATATAAAACTCATTTTTTTTAATTATTTTTTCCCTCTTTTATTTTTTCTTTCCCTTTCTCATTCTCCTTTATAGTAAGGGATCCAAATCCGGCCTTGATAGCGTTGGGAAGAGGCTAAATTGGGTCTTATAAATTTGTGGAGGGCAGAATGGAAGTGATAAACTGGTATTATAGTACAAAGTCCAGAAATATGGACAAAGCGCAGGGTATCCTTGCTCAGATTTTATTTGGCAAGAAAGGAAATTATCATCTTGACCATATCAATCCAGAGCCTTTTTTTACTCTGCTGGGCTTCCTTAACATCTTGGCTCTTGAGTCAGTGTGGCTGGATGAAAACCAAAACACTGGTCCAAAGTCTTGCCGCAATTAATTATGTGTTACAGTCCAACCCGACTTTCCCCTAATTTTTCTGCCCCCAGAATTTAATTGTTGAGGGCTAAGAACGAAAAACAGACAAGCATAGTCTGATGTGTAAGGAGGACCTCAGCTGCAGCAAGAGACATTTGGGAAAAAAAAAAAAGAAAGGGCACACCTTTAATTTTACTAAATCTTTGTATCATTAGATGTAAATTGTTTAATTTATTGTGTCTATAGTTTTATAGATATAATTTAATAAATTTAATAATATAAAATTTAAATTATAAAAATTAAAAAAAATAAAATTATAGAAATAATGAAATATATGAAAGAATCTTATTTCTTCGGAGTTTTGATGTTTGGGGTATGGAGATTTGATTGTTTTGGTGTTCTTGTATAAGTGGAATTGTGGGGATTGTTTGAGTTGTGGGAGTAGTTGAATTTTTTTTGGCGTTTATACTGGGGATTATTGTGGCACCCTTTCATTTTTCTTTGATTGCGTTTGATTTTTTTATTTTCTGTTAGTTGAATATTCTGGTAATTGAATTATTGATTGCACCTTCTCATTTTTCATTTCCTGGTCGTGCGTTGTTTGCAGCCCTTTCTCCTTTTTCTGTTAGTTGAATTATTGATTGCACCCCTTCCATTTGTTTGAATTGTGGGAGTACTGGGGATTTTTCTCATTTTTCATTTCCTGGTCGTGCGTTGTTTGCAGCCCTTTCTCCTTTTTCTGTTAGTTGAATTATTGATTGCACCCCTTCCATTTGTTTGAATTGTGGGAGTACTGGGGATTCGTGCGTTGTTTGCAGCCCTTTCTCCTTTTCTCATTTTTCATTTCCTGGTCGTGCGTTGTTTGCAGCCCTTTCTCCTTTTTCTGTTAGTTGAATTATTGATTGCACCCCTTCCATTGTGCAGGATTTTGTTTGAATTGTGGGAGTACTGGGGATTCGTGCGTTGTTTGCAGCCCTTTCTCCTTTTCTCATTTTTCCATTGTGCATTCTGGACTGTCTTGGTTTAGAGTCGGGAATTTACTTTTCGTGTGGTTAATTTCCGGCGCCCCTTCCACTGTTTCCTTTCTCATTTTTCTAAGATTTGCTTTCCATTGTCTTTTTTCTGTTAGTTGCTTTCCGATTGTTTTTCTATGTGGTCTTTGGACTTCATCATTTCTAGACTTTCTTGGTTTAGAGTCAGGAATTTACTTTTCGTGTGGATAATTTCCGGCGCCCCTTCCACTGTTTCCTTTCTCATTTTTCTAAGAGTTGCTTTCCATTGTGCAGCCCTTTCATTGGTCTTTGATTGTTTTTCTATGTGGTCTTGGACTTTATTTCTGGACTCTCTTGATTTGAGTCAGGAATTTACTTTTTGGGTGGTCAGGGTTTACTTGTAGCACTTTATATTCCATGGCAAGCACATAAATCTACACGATGTAGGCATACTTGGGG
Source organism: Dicorynia guianensis (assembly GCA_037013595.1). NCBI lineage: Eukaryota > Viridiplantae > Streptophyta > Magnoliopsida > Fabales > Fabaceae > Dicorynia > Dicorynia guianensis. The sequence continues at coordinate 10,711,307 of JASUAB010000002.1, read as the reverse complement.
TGATTTTCTGGAATTTTTTGTGGGACCAAAAGACGTTAGTCAATAATGATTTGCTATGCTTTTTTTTTTTTCACTGTAGCGTCCCCTCTAGCACAGTTGCACTTCCAGGCAACCGCACATTCATAGCAACCTTACCATAAATACCTGTAAAGACAGGCCTCCACACCCTGTGGGAGCATTTCACAAATGCAAAGCTCCGGCTACTCCATAGCAAACTGTATTCCTCCCATCCATACCAAAGTCAAAGAGGTTTGTATATCTTCTCTTTTGCTATTTTGCCTTTCGTTTCTTTTTCTTAATCAATTTTCCCCCTCCCGGTTTCCTTTATATTATTCTGAAAATCCTTTTATTTTGTCCTGCTATAGGCATAGCTCATCTGGCATGGATTCCTCGTCTGGATTTCACGGTGTTTATGTTTTTCTCAATGGACTGCTTCTAACTTCGATTGGAATAGAAAGCACAGGCTCAGGCACCAATCTCTTCAAGGAACGAAGTGCACTCACGATGTTTTTCCTTCTTGCAGAATTCGTCTATGTTATTGCGCTGCTCATCCCTACACTGCGAGCAGATGGCATCCATCGCTGGCCTCCCAGATCAATGCTTCATTATCTCAGCCATGCATCCGGAGCTGCTGCTTGTGAGCTACTTTTGCTGATCCTTGTCTCACCGATCAAGTGGTTGATCATCAATGTATCCTCACTATTGGTGGTATCGGCCTTGTGCTCATGCTACCACTATCGTCACCATCTATACAGACTATACAGTCTCATATGCAGCAAGCGTTTTGGACAGACACCAGACCAGGAGATAGATATACCCAAGGAAGCTACTTCTACAACCTCAGCTGATCAACAAGTATGAATATATATATATATATATATATATATATATATATATATATATATATATATATATAGTGGGAAATAAAAGGAGTAGCATTTTTGCTTCTTCTAGTTATACGAACTCTGCGCTCTGTATTTTATGATTTCGCATATTACTTAATTTGGTTGGTAATATTAAGTTTATTGTAATTGTTGGGGCGTTATATTAATATGGGAGTTAGCTTTCTCTTGTTACCTTCCTCCCTCCCATCATACATATGGATTAATTTCACGAGTTCTTAACTACTTCATCATCTGTAATTTTTAACTATTTTAACTTTGGTTTTTCATTTCACGCCAAAAAAGAAAAATGCTTCCTTCGATTCTTCTTTTGTTAGTCCTTATACGAAAGATACGATGAACAATGATAGGAGAGATGTTCAAAAGGTTTATCTTTCTCTCCATTAATTTGAAAATTTCTGTTTGAAAAATAATTAATGAAAAGCAAAGGTAAATGATATAAATATTCCGCCAGATGGGCAAACACGCAAGCAACGCCTATGAGGGTAGCCATAATAAAATATTTACATAAGAGCAAATGTTATGACAAAAGACATGATAAGAATTGATAGGTGAAGAGGTTCAAAAAGTCCATATTTCTCTCCTTTAATGTGGAAATTTCTGTTTGAACAGTAATGGTAAATGCATAACAGAAGACAAAGTACTTGAATATTTATGTGGCTCACTATGAGTATATTTTTTAATGGTTTCAAGCTCGAGAACATTGAAATATATTTTTTTTATTAATAGAAAAATATCATAAAACTAATCCATTATTTGTGGAGAAATTATGGAGAAAAATTTATCTGTTTGGTTTGATTGTTTGATTTCTTTTGGGTCTTTCTACTGGTTTTGAAAGCGGAGTGTTTTTTGAGTTCTTAATTTTTGGTGTTGTAGTGTTTTTTTTTTTTTTCTACCCACTATTGTTTATTGGCCTCGTAGAGTATTGGGGCCCATGGTTTGGGGTGTATTTAGTTTTGAAAGCGGGTGTCTTTCTTGAAAGCAGAGTGCAAAAATCTTTTCTTTTTTTTTTTCCGTGATTACAGGAGCCATAATTTAATTGTTGAAGGAGAGAAAATGAGAATTGGGATTTAAATCTGTACAATGTTCGAAAATAAAGATCATATATATCAGTTGGCTATAAGCCCACCGGCAGAGTGCAAAAATCTTTGAATCTTAGAGGAAGTGGATTTGCGCCCATAGTATAGGACTTCTCTTGAGTGGCTGAATGATAAGTGGGTCAAAAAATGGTGCAGGCAACATATTGCCTACAGTAAACTGTTGCTGATTTAATTTATAGTCATCCTCCCTAGTCTTTGGATGGCATGTTTTATTCAGATAACGTAATCTAACTGACTTTCAAATATAACACTTTAATGTTTCTCTTTTTTCAATGCTCATAATTCCGATTAATGAAATTTGTCGTTATTATAAGATGTTTATGTTTCAGTTGTTGCGGTCTTATTGTGGGACCACAATCTACGCTAGAAATATAAATTAATTGGCTGAGACAAAAATTGTATATACAGACTCACAAGCCCAGCTCCCTGTCTCTTTAGATATGGGACTGCACCATTTTAACATGGAAATGGAATTTTATATATAAAATTTGTGATGGCAAACTACTTACTTGGAAACCTCCTGACAGTCCATGCTTTAATATTATATCCCTTTGCCTTTTATGGTTAAGATTTGAGTTGATGCGTTATTTCGCCTATAACTATCCTTACTTTCTCTTTCCAAATTACTTTAAGTTTACCGTATAATTTAATTTTATTAGTTTGGAGTTAGTTGTAATTATGAAATATTCAAATATTCAAGCTACGAGTATATTAAGTACTTAGAAGCTGTTAGAGCTTTAAAATAATTATTGGTGGCTACCTAATACATTTGTGATCTTTAAAATATTTTTTAGATTTAGTGTTAACATATTTATTGTAGCCCATTGCTAGCAATATTATTTTGTGAGATTCGGGCCTGAAGTGATAACTGTTACGCTTTCCTTAATAATATTTTAATTATGTTAATACTCTTAAAAAAAAGAAAAGAAGACTAATTATTACTCATTATTATTGTCAACACATTTTTGCAAGACTATTTTATAAAATTAGCTATGGTTTAGCGTGTAGTTTATTTTTCTGCCTTGCACAAACAGGATATTTGATCGGCCCAAATGGTCATGTTCTATGACATGAGAGTATTAAAGCCCAAGAACCAGCTGCTGCCAGCCCATGACCCTAGACATTTTTCATCAATAATTGTTAATTTTTATTGAGGTCAATCAATTTACGAGCAATAACGTGTACAGAACCTGCCGCTGGAGCCCTACTTCAATGGCATCAAACTAACATTTATTTTCTCAATTTTTCAGTTTGATCTCCAATTTTTTTATGACTTGTACCAAAAAAAAATCAAACATGTATACAACCTCTTTTTTAATAATTTGTATATAAACTGTCATATATTAGTATTTAAATTCCACTAATCTCTCTTAAAATCAATTTTAAGAGAGTCAATTAAATTCAAATGCTACTAGATGACAATTTCTGTAAAAGTTAAAATAAATTTATGTATCAATCATTATTTTTTAATAATATCTTTCTTCTTCTGCCATGTTTCTTCTTCTTCCTCTGCATCTCGTTCCGTTGCCGGCGATGGGCATTTTGTTGGCCCGCTAGGGCTTGGAGGGTGGGGAAGGGCCTGCTGCAGAGGGAGCATCTGCGACTTCTTGGAGGGCTCATGCTTAGCCACACACCCAACCTTGTCAGGTGTTGCTTCCCTAATTGGGTTGATGAGCTCTCAATAAACCTAGCTCTTCCCAGACGCAACATTTCAAGAGAAGGAGCTTTAAGGTGAAGAGAGGTTGCCAAGAGGAGTGGAAATGCTGGGTCAAAGAGGACAACTTTTTTAACTGGGGAGAGATAAAAATGAGCTCCGCTCTTCCCAGCCTTTTCTTTGGATATTCATATTTTTGTTAAAAAGTATTGAGGTTTATTATTAAGTTCAATTAATAATAATAAAATTTATAACAATAATTTTAGTATTATTAATTTATTATTCAATATTTAAATACAATTAATATTAAAATAAGATTAACAAAATTTTAGCAATAATGCTTTTTCTCTAAATGTTATATGAACATATTTTTATATGTCCTTTTTATTAATTTATTGGTAAAAAATGCTTTTTAATTTTAACATCTAAATGACTTTTTTTTATTACAAAGTATTTTTTAAATATTATATTTAAACACAAAATAACTTTAACTTTAATTAAAATTCTTTTAAAAAAAGGTAAGATACAATTTTTTTTTTAAATCCAATCCAAACAGTGTGAGTCTGCATGTTTTTAAACATTGCATGGATGTTTTAGAGACTTTAGCAAACCAGTATTTCTTCAGTTTTTGAACGTTAGGTTCATTTTCTGAACTACCAACGTCTTTCTCCTCTGTTTCTGGATGTCCTTTGGTTTCATGAACATTAGCCATTAAGTATTGCATTTCAGAACATTGGCCATTGAAACCGGTGTTACAGACCTTAATGTGGTCCGTTTCAGGAGTTTCCCCAGCGCTTTGAAGGAGTTTAATGGAGGCGTTGCCGTCTTTGATGGGAAAACTTTACAATGCCAAGCCACTATATATATGAGGTCTCCTAACTCAGTTTCTCACTATCCAGAAGCCAAACACACTTCAACATACCATCAAAGAGTGAGAAATCCTGAGTTAGAAGCATTCCGTAGGCAACTTTCAACTTGAAGATTGTAATAGCTGGACGTTAGTTTTTTTTCTGCTTTTATTCTGTTTTAGATGTCATTTCATGTTCAGGACATCATTTAGAGATTATGGTTAGTATTAAAGCCTTAAAAAGCCTCCGTCTTGCTGTATTTTCAAACTTCAAATTTGTGAAAATTTCAGGCCGTCGGGTTGCATTATGCACTTAGTTTTTTTGAAATTTTGATTGCATAAATAGATTCCTCATGAAAATATGATCAATTTAAACTTTCAAAATGTGGAAAAACACGTTCAAAATCGCCAGAAAACATCAAATTTTCTGATAAGTCCGACACGGGTTAGGTCGGGTCGTGCGACCCAGCTGAAGGTTGAAGACGACATAAATGACACATCGTTTTACCTACACGACATGTCGACACATGTGAGCGACACGTCGTTTTGGCTGGGCTAAAAATTAGCCCCTCTATTCTTGAAACGCACCGTTTCACTTAAGGGTATGGGCTGGGCCACGCATTATGGGCCTCCTGGCCACGATTTTGGGCCTGTCTGGATTTTTGCCGAAATCACAAAAACAAAAAAGGCACAGTGGACTTTCAATTTGGGCTGAATTGGGCTGCAATTTTGGGCCTTTTCACTTGACCCATTCAGAATTTAGCATTTTATGATCAAAATTTCATGTTGGGTATTATTTATGAATTAAAATAATAATAATTTATTATTTTGGACAAAATTTTGCATAACCCTTTAGAAATTTTATTTTTCATTTTTGTCCAAAAATTCATGATGCCATATGCCTGATATTTATGATTTATTTTAGGAGTATTTTGGCATATTTGATTTGTGAGAAATTTTAATTAATTAGTCACATTTTTGGATAAGTTGATTAATTATTTATTTATTTAAATTTCTATAATGCAAGCTTACTTTTACATATTTGTTTAGTTATTAGCAAGTATTTAGTTTCTTTTAAAATGTCATGTGATTAGTGTAATTTTAGTTTAATTAGAGTTTAGCCACAACACCTTTGATTATTCTAAAATTACACATTATGAAATAAATCACATATAGTAAAAGATATAAAATTGTAATTAATATATATGATGTGATAATCATTATCCCACAGGATTATTATCATATTATATATGTTTAATTAGGATGGAATGGTAAATTTTTTTTTTCATAATTATCTACAGGATTTATAAAATAGAAATAATTTACTAGTTTCATCATAAAGCTGCATGAATCTAATTGAATAAGGCTTAGCCCACAGGCAATTTTATTTGTTACTAGGCTCATGATTTGTAAGATATGCTTTATATTGGTAAGACATATCATAAAGGAATAATTAGTTGCCTCAAATTTTGACATAGCATATTATGTAGCTTTTCAACCCATAAGTATTTCCGACTTTCAAGTTCCTGAACTAAATGGAGACAATTATAAAACTTGGAAAGAGAAAATTCTTCTACAATTAGGTTGGATGGATGTTAACTATGCACTAAGAAAGAAAAAACCTTCTACGCCCACAGACACTAGCAGTGCTTCAGAGATAGATCTTTATGAACGTTGAGAGCGATCTAACTGTCTCAGCATGATGTACATAAAGACTAAAATATCTGGAGATATTCATGGATCGTTAGGAGAGCATGAATACATCCAAGACCTACTAAAGGCTATTGACGAGTAATATAAGTCATCTGACAAGGCCTTGGCAAGCACCCTGATGATAAGGTTATCTTCCATGAAACTCACTGGCATAAGGGGTGTGTGAGAGCACATAATGCAAATGAGGGATATTGCGGCTCAACTGAAGAGTTTAGAGGTTAAGATGTCAGAGTCTTTCCTTGTGCATTTTATTCTGAACTCTTTACCATCTCAGTATGGACCTTTCAAAATCTCCTATAACACACATAAGGAGAAATGGTCTATCAATGAATTATTGATCATGTGCGTTCAAGAGGAAGGAAGGCTCCTATTTGATATGGGAGAAAGTGCACACTTAGCCATACAAGAAAAAAGTAAAAAACAAAGCAAAGTCAAAGGGAAGGGCAAGGCACCCATTGAAGCTGACATCAAGAAGGAGTCTAAGTGCTTTTTCTGTAAAAAGAAAAGACACATGAAGAAGGACTATGCCAAATTCAAGGCTTGGCTGGAAAAGAAAGGTAACTTAACCTCACTCTTTTGTTATGAATCTAATATGGTAGATGTTATTAGTAATACATGGTGGATTGACTCTAGTACTATAATCTATATCTCTAATATCTTACAAGGCTTTCTAGACCTAAGGAAGCTGGTGGACAATTAGCAATACATCTATTTAGGAAACAAGATGGGCTCACAAGTAGAAGGCGTAGGAACATGCAAATTAGTTTTAGATACTAGTTTTGTATTGATTTTGAAAAAGACCTTTTATGTACCAACTTTGTCTAAAAATTTGATTTTAGTTTCAAAACTTGTACCATTTGGATATTGCTTCAATTTTTCAGATAATTTATTCCAATTATCTTATAAATCTAATGTTGTTGGAAAAGGTATAGTTTGTCATGGTCTATTTCAACTTCAATTACAAGACAGTACGTCTTATGATTCAATGCATGTTTCCAGTAACATAGGTATTAAAAGAAGTATTACTGATGAAAATTTCTCTAGATTGTGGTATCGCAGATTTGATCATATCTCAATAGAGAAGGTGAAAAGGTTAGTAAAAGATGGAGTACTTAATACTTTTAACTTTACTGACTTTGACACCTGTGTAGACTGCATTAAGGGAAAGCAGACTAATAAGACTAAGAAAGGTGCCAAGAGGAGTTCTACCTTATTAGAGATCATACATACAGATATTTGTAGTCCAGATATAGACTCTAGTAATCAGAAATACTTTATTACCTTTATAGATGTTTACTCACGATACATGTTTCTCTACCTTCTAAATAACAAAAATGAGGCACTAGATGCCTTTAAGGTCTTCAAGGCAGAAGTAGAGAAATAATGTGGAAAACAAATTAAGATAGTAAGATCAGACAGAAGTGGTGAATATTATGGTAGATACACTGAAGATGGACAGGCATTAGGTCTATTTGCTAGGTTTCTTCAAGAATGTGGGATTGTTGCCCAATACACCATGCCTGGATCTCTGGATCAAAACGGTGTAGCTGAAAGAAGAAACCGAACATTAATGGACATGGTGCGGAGCATGCTTAGTAGCTTCAAATTCCTAAGTCCTTGTGGACTGAAGCCCTTAAGACGGCTGTGTATATTCTTAATCGAGTTCCAACTAAGGCTGTCGAAAAAATGCCATTTGAGCTATGGAAAGGTTGGAAACCCAATTTAAGACATATGCGTGTTTGGGGATGGCCGTCAGAAGTTAGGGTCTACAATCCACAAGAGAAGAAGTTAGACCCAAGGACCATTAGTGGCTATTTTATTGCCTATGCCGAAAGGTCTAAGGGATATAGATTTTACTGTCCATCTCGTAGTACTAGGATTGTGGAATCAAGAAATGCAAAATTTCTTGAGAATAACTTAATTAGTGGGAGTGATCAAATTCAGAACTTAGATTCTGAACAAGATCATTATTGTTCTCAAGCTTTCACATCAAGTGATAGATTGGTTATAATACATGCCCCTCAAGTACAAACAAGTATTGAATAATCAATCATTGAGATTCCACAACCTGTTGACCATAGCTAAGTTAATCCGATTGATCAACAATTACCAGAAACTGTTGAACAACCAGTTAACCAACAACCTCTTCAAGAGGATACTGAGACAACATTAAGAAGATTAACCAGGATAAGGAGGTCAGTAATTCTTAGTGACTATACAGTGTACCTAGAAGAATCTGACTACAATATTGGAGTCAAGAATGATCCAGAGACGTTTTCACAAGCTATCAGTTGCAGAGAATCTGAATTGTGGCATAATGCCATGAAGGAAGAGATAGATTTCATGGTGTCTAATGGAGTCTGGGATCTTGTCGAGTTGCTTAGTGGCTCTAAAGACATTGGATGTAAATGGATTACAAAACTAAAAAAGACTCATCAGGCAACATCGAGAGATATAAGGCAAGACTCGTGGCCAAGGGCTTCACTCAGAGGAAAGGAATTGATTACAAGGAGACCTTCTCTCTTATATCTAGAAAAGATTCCCTCCATGTAATAATGGCATTAGTTGCCCATTTTGATCTAGAACTGCATTAAATGGATGTGAAGACGACATTTCTCAATAGAGAACTAGAGGAGGAGGTATATATGAAATAACCTAAAAGATTCTCCTCTAGTGCTAGTGAGCATTTGGTTTGCAAGCTTAAGAAATTCATATATGGATTGAAACAGGCCTCACGCCAATGATATCTTAAGTTTCATGATAATTATTTCCTCATTTGGTTTTGTGAAAAATATCATGGATCAATGTATATACCAAAAGGTCAGTGAGAGAAGAATATGTTTCTTGGTGCTATATGTGGATGATATTTTACTTGCAACCAATGATAGACAAATGCTATATGAGGTGAAATAGTTTCTCTCAAAGAACTTTGATATAAAGGATATGGGTGAGGCATCTTATGTCATTGGCATTAAGATTCATAGGGATAGAACTCAAAATACATTGGGTCTATCACAAGAAACCTATATCAACAAGGTCTTAGAGAGGTTTTGGATGAAAGACTATTCACCAAGTGTAGCACCTATTGTAAAGGTGACAGGTTCAACTTGAACCAATGTCCGAAGAATGACCTTGAGAGGGAATAGATGAGTAACGTGCCATATGCTTCTGCTGTTAGAAGCTGTATGTATACTCAGGTTTGCACAAGACCTAACATTACTTTTGCAATCGGCATGTTAGGGAGATACCAAAGTAATCTAGGAATGGACCATTAGAAAGCTGCAAAGAAGGTTATGAGGTATCTTAAGGGTACTAAACACTACATGCTAATGTATAGACGAACTGAGAATCTTGAGATAGTCGGCTACTCAGATTTAGACTTTGCCAGATGTGTTGATTCATGGAAATCAACATCAGGTTACATTTTTATGCTTGTCGATGGAGCCGTGTCATGGAGGAGCACAAAGCAAACTCTGATTGCTACTTTTATCATGGAGGCTGAGTTTGTATCTTGTTTTGAGGCAACTTTTTATAGTGTATGGCTAAATAGATTTATCTCTAGGCTTAGAATAATGGATTCTATCCCAAGGCCATTAAGAATATATTGTGACAATTCAGCTGCTATTTTTCTGGTTAAGAATAATAAGAGTGAAAGTCAAAGCAAGCATATCGACATTAAGTACTTAGCCATCCGAGAACGTGTTAAGGAGAATAAAGTCACCATTGAACACGTAAGCACTGAGTTGATGATAGTCAATCCTTTGACTAAAGGCATGCCACCAACAAGGTTTAAGGATCATGTAATTAGATTGGGACTTGGTCCCACATTGAGAATTTGATGTAAAATTTTGATCATTTTGTAATAAAGCTATTATTTATACATATGTTATTTTCTCTTTTGTGTGCACACTTATTTATTTATTTTTAAGAACAACAACAATTAAGATGACCCTGAATAAGCATAGGGCTTATTCATTAAGTTATAGTGAGTTTGAGGAAACAAAATACATTGTAATACAAGGAAGGTAATACTCACTTTAAGAGGACTTATTGCCATGATTTGTGTATTTAGTTTTCTACTGTTGGAATCTAAACTGTGGAAACATTATGAAGTATACGGACCAAGTGGGAGAATGTGAGTCTGCACATTTTTAAACGTTGCATGGACATTGGCACACTAGCGTTCCTTTAGTTTCTAAACGTTAGGTTCGGTTTTTGAATTGCCAACGTCTTTCTTCTCTTTTTCTGGACGTTCTTTGGTTTCATGAACATTGACCATTAAGTATTGTGTTTTAGAACATTGGCCATTGAAGCCGATGTTACAAACCATAATGTGGTCCATTTTAGGAGTTTCCACGGCGCTTTGAAGGAGTTTAATGGAGGTATTGCCGTCTTTGATGGGAAGACGTTGCAACGCAGACCACTATATATACGGGGTCCCCTAGCTCAGTTTCTCACCATCCATAAGCCAAACACACTTCAGCACACCATCAAAGAGTGAGAAATCCTGAGGTAGAAGCATCTCGTGGGCCACTTTTGACTTGAAGATTGCAATGGCTGGAGGTTAGTTTTTCTTCCGTTTTTACTCTGTTTTAGATGTCATTTCATGTTCAGGACATCATTTAGAGACTTACAAATAGCCCATAGGCAATTTTCAAAATTACCTCATCTTCTCTTCCTATTTTCAACTCCATTAAGTTTTTTCAATCAATCCATTTCTTTTTCTTTCTAAATTTTGTTATTGGATTTGTTTCATGTCAAGTAGGCAGCAAGGCCAACAATAAATAACATTTTGTTGAGGCGATTATATTCACAAGAAGTCCATTAACATTTTGCTTTCTTTCACGTTCTTCTTTGTTTTTTTTTTTGGTTTGGTTGCAAAGATCAGTAACAAAATCGCACACTTATTCTTGTAATCACCGACTTCTATGGTCAACTTCAATTTTTTCTTTCAAAAAGGAAAGAAAACTTTTTGAATGAAATGAGCAATTGAAATTCCAAAAACTTCAATCTATGTATTTATGCATGCTTGTTTAGAATTTTCTGTAGCAGTGATTTTTGTTTGATGGATGAATTATTGATGCAATTGCATTCTCTGTATCTCTTACTTGCATGATGTGGGAAGTATCCATATCTCGGATGTGAGGCTGGTGAGGATTTTTAAGGACAATGGGGATAGCGATAAACTGGTATAGGACAAGACAGGGTGGTTTATGTGGGAGAAGACAGTAGTTCCAATAGGTTGGCTTCCCCACAGCATGCAAGAGGATTTTGAGTAGGTAGAACTAAGAGGAGAGGCCTTATTTCAGGTTCTATTGTTTGATAATTGGATGTTGCATGTCTTTGAATTGGTGCTTATCGAGCTTGTGAAGAAGGTGGTGATATGCATGCACATAGTGGCTGGTGGTGAGGAGAAAATACTGGTTTTTTTTTAGAGGAGGCTGAATTGGGGTGAAGCGATGTATGAGTGTATTTGAACACTTGGGAAATTTTTAAGGTCGTGCCGGATGACGAGATGTGTTAAATTGGATTTGATGGATTTAAATCTTTTAATTTTTTTATTTTGATAATTTTTTATCTTTTATTAAAATTTAATATATAAATTTTTTTTATTTTTTTTCTTAATTTCACTCTCTCTCTCTCTCTCTCTCTCTCTCTCTCTCTCTCTCTCTCTCTCTCTCTCTCTCTCTCTCTCTCTCTCTCTCTCTCTCTGTGTTTACGGCAAGGGAGGGCCTTGGTGGTGTTGGGAAGAGGCTAAATTGGGTCTTATAAATTTGTGGTGGGCAAAATGGAAGTGACAAATTAGTATTATAGTAAAAAGTCCAGAAATATGGACAAAGCGCAGGTATCCTTGCGCAGGTTTTATTTGCCAAGAAATAAATGATCATCCTGACCAAATCAATCCAGACCCATTTTTTTCCCTGCTGGGCTTCATTAACATGTTGGCTCTCGAGTCAGTGTGGGCTGGGATGATAACCCAAACACTGGTCCAAACTTTTGACGAAAGTATGTGTTACAGTCCAACATTACTTTCCCCTAATTTTTCTGCCCTAGAATTCAACTGTTGAAGGCTGAGAATGAAAAGTAGACAATCATTGTCTGATGTGTGAGGAGGACCTCAGCTGCAGCAAGAGGCATTTGGGAAGAACAAAAAAAAAAATTCTGATATCTTTTAATCTTATTAAAATCTCATACTTTTTAATGTGAATTGTTTAATTTGTTAAATTTTATGTATTAACATATTATTTAATTTTTATATTTTTGATGTAAATTATTTGATTTATTAAATTTTACAGTTATAAAATTAAATATTTATAATATAAATTTTAAATTAAGAAGATTTAGTAAAAATAAAATTATAATAGTGGAAAACAAAATCCTTAAGGCTATGGGATTTGAGCCAATAGTGTATGGCTCTTTGAATGGCTGAATGATAAGTGCGGCCATTAAAAAAAAAAAATGTTGCAAGCAAATATTATTACGTGGTTCCATTGAATTTCTCATTACTTGGTCTACGTTTCCCGCAATGTTCAATAGCCTCAGCAATTTCCTGGAAGCTTCAATGTCCGTTATTGCTTTTACATTCATAATATCTCATGGAAAACCCTTTTCGCTCTGCTTAGCCCTATCCCGCCTAGATGTATTTTGGTGATAGGTTGTATAGCAAGTGGATGATCCCATTTGGTCAAACGATGTTGATATATGGGTTACCGAAACGAAAGAATCTCATTTTTATTCTTATATTCATTTTTTTATATTAATATTTTTATTATATAATTTGAATTTTTTATATTAAAAAAAAATGAGACGGACACTACATTACGCGTCTACCCTGGCTGGCTTCTCACCCTTCTTTCCAAATCATCAGTTGATTGTGACTGGCTTCTCCCTCTAACCCTTCTTTCCAAATCATCGGTTGATTGTGACTGGCTTCTCCCTCTAACCCTTCTTTTGACTGGCTTCTCCCTCTAATCCTTCTTTTGACTGGCTTCTCCCTCTAACCCTTCTTTCCAAATCATCAGTTGATTGTGACTGGCTTCTCCCTCTAACCCTTCTTTCCAAATCATCAGTTGGCTTCTCGCTCTAACCCTACTGGCTTCTCGCCCTTGTCCCTCGTGACAGCCTCCCAATCTACGGTAGATTATTGTATAGTATAATTGGACGAGGGTTAGGTAATTTCAAAATTACAGGGTGTAACAAAAAAAATTAAAAAAAAATTAAAATATTTATTATAAAAAATAATAGAATTTATAAATTTAAATATTAAAAAATATATAATTTAAATAATTTAAAATAAACATAAAATGAATATCGTGATCGATGTGACCTTTATTCTGGGTTCATGATTAATTTAAAAATTTTTAATTAAAATAAAAAAATTATAAAAATTAAAAATAATAAATAATTTAGGATAAATATAAAGTAAATATTATGATTAATATTTTTTTTTATTAACTAAAGAGTCATGATAGCTTGTCTTTAAGAAAAAATAATAAGATTCAAATTCATAACTAAGTGTAAGAAAAGAAACTACTATACCAAATAAGCTGTCGATGTATCCTTTATTCTAGGCTGGAAGGGAATATTCTAGGCGGGGAAGTGAAACTTTTCTCACCAACAATTGTATTTGAGGTCAATCAATTTATAAAATAATAACAGGTACACTACCTTCAGGATTGTCATCGTGGAATCTATCGGACCCAAACGGCACTAGTATTTAATGACTTGCTACTGGTTTTCGGTTTGCTCACTTTGGGGTTCTTTCCTCTTGCGCGGTTTCGCTGTTACGATTGCACTTGCAGGCAACCGCACGTCCGCACGCTGTGGGAGCATTTCACAAACGCAAAGCTCCGGCTACTCCATAGCAAACTGTATTCCTCCCATCCATACCAATGTCAGAGAGGATTGTTTATCTTCTCTTTTTCTATTTTGCCTTTCATTTCTTTTTCTTAATCAATTTTCCCCCTCCTGGTTTCCTTTATATTATTGTGAAAATCCTGTTATTTTGTCTTGTTATAGGCATAGCTAACCTGGTATGGATTCCTCGTCTGGATTTCACGGTGTTTATGCTTTTCTCGATGGACTGCTTCTAACTTTGATTGGAATAGAAAGCACAGGCTCAGGCACCAACGTCTTCAAGGAACAAGGTGTACTCACGATGCTTTTCCTTCTTGCAGAATTCGTCCATGTGATTGCGCTGCTCATCCCTACACTGCGAGCGGATGGCATCCATCGCTGGCCTCCTAGACCAATGCTTCATTATCTCAGCCATGCATCCGGAGCTGCTGCTTGTGAGCTACTTTTGCTGATCCTTGTCTCACCGATCAAGTGGTTGATGATCAATGTATCCTCAGTATTGGCGGTATTGGCCATGTCCGCATGCTACCACTATCGTCACCTTCTATACAGTCTCATATGCAGCAAGTGTTTTGGACAGACACCAGACCAGGAGATAGATCAACCCAAGGGAGCAACTTCTACAACTTCAGATGATGAACAAGTATGAATATATATATATATATATATATATATATATATATATATATATATGTATACACAGTGGAAAAAGGAGTAGCATTTTTGCTTCTTCTAGTTATACGAACTCTGTACTCCGTATTTTATTTTTTCGCATATTACTTAATTTGGTTGGTAATATTAAGTTTATTGTGATTGTTGGAGCGTTATATTAATATGGGAGTTAGCTTTCTCCTATTACCTTCCTCCCTCCCTTCCTTGACATCTTCTGCCATGTTTCTTCTTCTTCTTCTTCTTCCTTTGCATCTCGTTCCATTGCCGGCGATGGGCATTTTGTTGGCCCCCTAAGGCTTGGAGGGTGGGGAAGGGCCTGCTGCAGAGGGAGCATCTGTGACTTCTTGGAGGGCTCATGCTTAGCCACACACCCAACCTTGTCAGGTGTTGCTTCCCTAATTGGGTTGATGAGCTCTCAATAAACCTAGCTCTTCCCAGACGCAACATTTCAAGAGAAGGAGCTTTTAGGTGAAGAGAGGTTGCCAAGAGGAGTGGAAATGCTGGGTCAAAGAGGACAACTTTCTTAACTGGGGAGAGATAAAAATGAGCTCCTCTCTTCCCAGCCCTTCCTTTGGATATTCATATTTTGGTTAAAATTTATTGAGGTTTATTATTAAGTTTAATTAATAATAATAAAATTTATAACAATAATTTTAGTATTATTAATTTATTATTCAATATTTAAATACAATTAATATTAAAATAAGATTAACAAAATTTTAGCAATAATGCTTTTTCTCTAAATGTTATATGAAAATATTTTTATATGTCCTTTTTAGTAATTTATTAGTAAAAAATGCTTTTTAATTTTAACATCTAAATGACTTTTTTTTATTACAAAGTATTTTTTAAATATTATATTTAAACACAAAATAACTTTAACTTTAATTAATTTTTTTAAAAAAAAAGATACAATTTTTTTTAAAATCCCATCCAAACATCCCATGGGCAATTTTCAAAATTACCTCATCTTCTCTTCCTATTTTCAACTCCATTAAGTTTTTACAATCAATCCATTTTTTTTTCTTTTAAAATTTTGTTATTGGGTTTGTTTCAAGTCAAGTAGGCAGCAAGGCCAACAATAAGTAACATTTTGTGGAGGCAATTATATTCACAAGACGTCCATTAACATTTTGCTTACTTTCACGTTCTTCTTTGTTTTTTTGTTTTTTTTTTTTTTTGGTTGCAAAGATTAGTAACGAAATCGCACACTTATTCTTATAATTACAGACTTCCATGGTCAACTTCATTTTTTGTTTAACAAAAAGAAAGAAAACTTTTTGAATGAAATGAGCAACTGAAATTCCAAAAACTTCAATCTATGTATTTATGCATGCTTGTTTTGAATTTTCTGTAGCAGTAATTTTTGTTTGCTGGATGAATTATTTATGCAATTGCATTCTATGTATCTCGTTCTTGCAAGAGGATTTCGATTAGGTAGAACTAAGAGAAGAGGCCTTATTTCAGGTTCTATTGGTTGAAAATTGGATGTTGTATGTCTTTGAATTGGTGATTATCGAATTTGTGAAGAAGGTGGTGATATGCATGCACATAGTGGCTGGTGGTGAGGAGAAAATACTGGTTTTTTGATGAATTAGAGGAGGCTGAATTGGGGTGAGATGATGTATGAGTGTGTTTGAACATTTGGGAAGTTTTTGATGTCGAGCTGGATGACGAGATGAGTTAAATTAGTCTTAATGAATTTAAATTCTTTAACTTTTTTATTTTTTAACTTTGATAATTTTTTTATATTTTTTTAAATTTAATATATAAAACTCATTTTTTTTATTATTTTTTCCCTCTTTTATTTTTTCTTTCCCTTTCTCATTCTCCTTTATAGTAAGGGATCCAAATCCGGCCTTGATAGTGTTGGGAAGAGGCTAAATTGGGTCTTATAAATTTGTGGAGGGCAAAATGGAAGTGATAAACTGGTATTATAGTACAAAGGCTAAAAGAAGAATCTTTTAGGCTAAGATTAAGTGGGATTTGAGCCCATAGTACACGGCTTCTTGAATGGCTAACTGGCTGTATGGTAAGTGCGGCAATTAAAAAAGTAAAAAATGTTGCAGGCAAGATAATATTATGTGGTTCAATTGAATTTCTTGTTACTTTGTCTATGTTTCCCACAATTTTGATTTGTCTCAACAATTTCCTTGAAGCTTCCTACGAAAGAAGTTGCTGCAATTTCCGCTCTTGCTTTTACATTCACATTATCAATGTTTGGTATAGTTTCATACCAGCATCTGATATTTGAACTTACAGAACTTGGTTGCATTTATCAAAATTTATACATGAACTATATATCAGCATAAACATGCCCCGACTTATACGCAGTGCAATGTGCTATTTGAAACAAGTAAAAAAAAAATTCAATTAATTTTGGTAAATAAACGGTACACTTTTCTCACTTGATGAATCATAATGTAAGGAATGATATCATAATGATAGAGGTGCAACCAATGCAACTGTTATAATTGTTGAGAAATTACTAGTAATATCTTATGGTGGTTTAGCTATAATCAGAAGTGGCCTCGTTGAACACTAATTTCCTTTTGGTTCCCCCTCTTCACAAGCACTGATTGGCCCTCGTTGAACACTGATTTTTCTTTTTGATTCCCTTTTGGTTCCTCTTTTTCTTTTTGGACTTCCTCGTTGAGCACTGATTTTCTTTTTGGTTCCTCTTTGGGGGCAATTTTTCTTTTTGGTTAGCACTTCTTCGTTGAGCACTGATTTTTCTTTTTGGTTCCTCTTTTTCTTTTTGGTTAGCACTTCTTCGTTGAGCACTGGTTTTTCTTTTTGGTTCCCTCTTTGCGTGCACTGATTGGCCTCGTTGATTAGTGGGGGATTGACTTCGTTAATTAGTGGGGTCGTTGCTTACACATCAGAATCAGAAGTTTGAGGTGGACTGGCCTCGTTTCTTTTTCTTTTTGGACGCCGGGTCGCATAGTTTCGGGTGGTGCCCACTCTTCTTTTCCATGCCGGGAAACTATAGTACTTTGTATCCATTCTTCTTTTCCACGCCGGGAAACTGTAGTACTTTGCATCCATAGCAAGCTTATATAAAATAAACCTGCACAATGTGGGACCATGGTTTGGGTTGATGCTCTTTTATTTCTTGCGGGGACCTGTTGATCTCATCTCCCTGGCGAGCTTATAAATACCTCTAAAACGACACGCCTCTACACGATGTGAAAGAATTATCTGACAAACGCAGACGTCCGCCTTCCATGGATAGCTCCATGCCGGCTACTCTATCCCAAACTACATTCCTCCCATCCATACCAATGTCAGAGAGGTTTGTATATCTTCTGCTTTTCTATTTGGCCTTTCATTTCTTTTCTTTTTATTAATCAATTTAATTTCCCCCTCCTGGTTTCCTTTAATTATTCTCAATTTTTTTTTTGTTGGTCTTGCTATATATACGCATAGCTCATCTTCTTTGAGTTCTTCCCCTGCACTTCATGGTATTTATGCTTTTCTGGCTGGATCGCTCCTAACTTTGATTGAAATAAAATGTCAACGCTCATGCACCAATCTCTTCATGGAACACAGCACACTCATGATGCTTTTCCTTATTGCAATATTGATCTATGTCATTGCACTGCTGATCCCAACATTGCGAGCAGATGGCATCCACCACTAGCCTCCTAGTTTTATGCTTCATTATCTGTGCCATGCATCCGGAACTGCTGCTTGTGAGATACTTTTGCTGATCCTTGTCTCTCCAATCAAGTGGTTTATCATCAATGTATCGTCAGTATTGGTGGTATTGGCCTTGTGCTCATGCTACCACTACCATCACCATCTATACAATCTCGTAGGCAGCGAGTGTTTTGGACAAACACCGAACGAGGAGATAGTACCCATGGAAGCTATAACTACAACTTCAATTGAACAAGTGTGAGCAGGGTGTATGTGCTTAGCCAGAGTGAAAAGTAAAGGAAGCAGCTTTTTTGGTTGTTCTAGTTATATAGACTTTGTACTATATATTTGGTAATTTGGTTGGTGTGTATTGTGATTGGTAATTAAGTTTATTGTAATTGTTAATAATATGAGACTTAATTTTCTCTTATTACCTTCCTCCCTCCCTTCATATATATGGGAGTTGATATGCAACTTTAATTATATTCACTTTCGTTCTTCATTCCTTTTGGCGACTTTGACAAGTAGTCTATGGGGTTTTCTTTTGACAAGATAACGAGATAAGGGGTTTTTTGGATTTTTGACAAGTTAACGAGATAAGAATTTTGGGATTTTTGACAGGAGCTTCCTATGAAAGAATGGGTAACGACATGGCACCCCAATGATGTCAAGATACAGATAGAGAGAGAGAGAGAGAGAAAGCGGTGTAGCGAGCACTTAAAACAAGGACATGCATGCCGAAACTATTCTTGTTCATGCTGACTCTGAACGCCCACGTGTCACAACCTATTAAAAAATTTACGATAGAAGAAAAATATTTCATATTGAGTGTTTTCTAATTTAAATTTTAAATTAAAAATATTTTTAATTTAAAAATAAAAAATCATACATATATTTCTATTGAATAAAAAATATACAATTATACTAAAAATTTTGAACAAATTATATTAACCTTTCTTAAGGTATTTGATTATGACACTTTACCCCATTCTTATTTAAATATAATATTTTATCTCATTTACTTAAATATTAATTAAAAAAATATATTTAAATATTAATAAAATATTTAAAAAAAGAATATTAAATTTAATTTTACTTAAAATTATACTTTGACTTAGTTAACTATTTTAAATAACTAATATCTTAACAAATTATTTTTTTTAATTAAATAATTATATTTATTATAAAGTATAAATTTAACTATGTATGTGATTATGAAAAAAAAATTTAGTACAAACATAGAGGTATCTTGAGGTTGAATTTATTTAAAAAAAATGTAGAATATAATTTATTTTATTTTTTACTAACTAAACTCACTCTAAGATGTCTCTATATTTGTATTAAATATTTTTCTCTTAATCATACATATTGTTAAATTTATACATTGTAATAAATATAATTACTTGATTTAAAAAATATAATTTATCAAAATATTAATTATTTAAAATAATTAATTGAGTTAAAATATAATTTTTAAATAAAATTAAACTAAATATTAATTTGATATTTTTTATAAATATTTTATTAATATTAGATATATTTTTTAATTAATATTTAAATAAAATAAAATAAAATATTATAATTAAATACATCAAAATAAAATTAATATAATTTATTCAAAAATTTTCTTCTTCCCTCATGCCTCGCAATTCATAGTCCGAGCACAAATAATGTTGCGATTGATGTGACTTCTACTCTGGAGTGTCGCTTCAAAGTGAAAGTGCAAGTTAATGGCCTTGTGTTGCCGCCGTTTGAGTGACGGAAAATATTAATTATAAAATAACATAACACAAGACGGTCCATTGGAGGCTAGCCACATGTGCCTCTTTTTGACCCACACGCCACATGTGCCCTTTTTAAATTTTTTTTTACTCATTTTTGTTGGTGGCGTACATAGTGATTCTGCTCACACATCTCTCTTACTTTCTCTCCTTTAATTTTTTTGTTCTATCTACTTATACTTCTCACGTCCTCTTTCTAACGTAAAACTAGCTTTGTCTGCCCCATTAGGAAAGATATGGTGAAAGATGATAAATGAAGAAGTTCAAAAAATCTATCTTTCTTCACATGAGTAATCTGAAATTTTCTATCTGAATAGTACTTCATCGAAAGCAAAGATAAAATACTACAAAAAATTTCATGAGGCCATGAAACGCACAGAAAAAAATGTTAACGCAACGCTGTTTTTTTTAGCTTGAAGACATTTGAAGTATAATAATGAGGATAGCTATAATGAAATATTCAAATATTTGCAAAAGCTACAGGGTTTTATTATGCGTATTTTATGTTATATATATCATTTATACTACTACATATTTCATAATATTTAATTATAATACACTTTATTAAAATTTTAATATGACCCATCTCAATCTTATCTATAAAATCCATATATTTTTGCAAGACAAATGCATAGAATTGGTTACGGCACACTAAAAGTTATTTTTCACCCTGCCATGCATTAACAGGACATTTGATAAGCCAAATCAGTGATGCGTCTATAAAATGGGAGTAATGGAACCCAAGAACTAGCTGCTGCCACAGCTCATGACCATCCTACTTTTTTCATCAATCATTGTTAATTTTTATTTTGAGCCCAATCAATTTATAATATATATAAAACTTTTTTTTTTATCATTTGTATGGACAATATTTTTTAGATAAATTTAAAATATCCTTTTTCAGAGACAATTCTGTTCACTGCATAATCAAGCACCTAAAAGTAAATTTAACTCTCAACAAATACAGACAGAATTTAAATTTAACTAATATTCTTAAAATTATTTTTGGGAGGACCGTTAAATTCAAATGCTATTATATATGTATCAATCATTATTTTATAATACATATAACGTTTAGAGGATAAAATCTACAATTTTGTGTTAATAAATATTTAAATCCTATACTTTTTAAGGCTTTGTAGCTCTATTATATTTAAATATATTTTTATCATTGCTAGAAAAATATCATTAAATCAATCCATAACTTATGGAAAAGTTATTCAATATTATTATTTATATTCTTTGATTGTATAATATTGTAAATATATAAATAATAATTTATTAATGACTAAATATATCATAGATCATTCAACTACTCATGCATATAAGCTGGAATAAGCTGTCTATTATGCCTAAGTGAATGCAAAACAAAATTTAAATTCTGAAATGTTTGATGATTTTATATTAACCCATTTCTATTTTTGTGTTACATGTTTTATTGGGCTTGTTTCAAGTCATCCTGACAGCAAGACCAACATGAAGTAACATTTTGAGGATAGGATTATATTCACAAGAAATCCATTAACTTTTTGCTCTCTTTCCCCCCTTTTTTTTTGTAAAGATCAGTGACAAATTAGCATACATTTATTCTTGTAATAACCAAGTCCCACGGTCAAGTTAAAAAAAAAAAACTTTGACTTCGTCTATGTTTCCCACAATTTTCCATTCGCCTCAGCAATTTCCTAGAAGTTTCCTACGGAAGAAGAAGGTGCAGCAATTTCCGCTCTTGCTTTTACATTCTCAATAAGAAAAATAATGCATATATATAATGATTTATTATTAAATTAATACATTACATCAATCACACCATATCAAACTACTGAATAATTTTTCCCGACTTGTCAACAAGAAAACACTTAACTGGTAGCATAACTTAAAAAATGATCAAATGACTACATTTTTAAACCAAATGGGCAATGAATTTGCAGTCTGGTATCTGTTCAGTTAGGCTTCACCAAGTAGAATGCCTATATTTCATTGGCTGCCTGGCTGGAGTGAAGGCTTAACCCAGTGCAATGGCGTGCTGTGTTTTACGTCAATTTGAAACTAGAGGGAAAAAAAAAGGCTCAATTAATTTTGATAATTAAATGCTACGCTTTTCACATTTGATGAACAGTTAAAGTTAAGGGTTTAGTTTTTTATAGTAAAGATAATTTTTAAGATTTAAATTTGAATATTTAATTTAGGTCTTAATTTAAAATATTACTATACTAACATTTTATTAGTTAATTTGTCTTTTCAGTTTTAACTAATATCCTTGTAGCGAGGGCATTGTGTAGTTTGATAAAGGTGCGCATAGGTTGGATTTGGATTAAATTGATAAAAAAAATTCAACTAAATTAGAGAAAATTTGGGTTTTAAAATTTTTTTTATAACATTATTATTCTTATATTTTTATATTTATAATTTTATTTATAATTTTTATTTTTTTACTTTTTTAAATTTTTTTATTTTTTAAATATTTTGATTTAAGCCACGTTATATAACTACGCACATATCTCTACAATTATCCTTATTTTTAACCCAAGCCCAAATAAAAGTATGCATCGATCAAATTTGTATGTGTTTTGATTGGTCGGTCTAACTTCATATAACTTTTACTTGGACCCCAAAATAACACCCTGCATACTCGAAATTCCATTGGACATGGACGACGGAGAATTCCCCAGAATCCGCATATCATCACCACCGCCACGGCTTTTGGCCACATAGCCGGAACCTGAGCGTGGCCCGGAACGTCAAGCTCGTCGGAAAGCGACCTATAAACTATTTGCTGTGATGAAAGGCTTAGAGACAAACCCTGCTGACTAGGCCTCTGGAAACCCATATGCGGGGAGACATCTCTGGTGGCGGTGGGGGTGCCGGCACCACTGGAACTGTTAGACGCAGTTGCTGCAGCCGATGGTACTTGATCAATCACGGAACCCCGTAGCCTTTAATTTTTTTCTTTTTCTATTGTGGTTTTTTTTAGCTTAACATGGTTAGTTGGTTGTGATTGTGATTTTTTTAAAAAATTTTAATATTATTTATTTGGTATGAAATTATTTTTTTAAAAATTTTAAACTTTAATTTTATATATTTTAATAATTCTTTTAATTAAAAGATAAATTTATATAATAGTTATAATATATTATAATAAAAATTTTAAATTATTATCATTAAATTATATTATATCAAAAAAATTAATAAAATTATCTTAATTATAATTATTTAAATTCTATTAAATAAAAATTTAATAAAATTTTGTTAATAAAAACGCCAGGACTATTAATATTTTGATATCTTTCCCCTTTTCTTTTTGGTGTAATATCAGTAACAAATTAGCACACTTATCCTTGTAATCACCAACTCCCATAGTCAAGTTCAATTTTTTCTTAAATAACAAACTTTTTGAATGAAATGAGCAATTGAATTCCGAAAACAGCAATCTATGTATTTATGCATGCTTGTTTTGAACTTTCTGTTGCAATAATTTTTGTCTGCTGGATTCATGATTTATGCAATTGCATTCTATGTATCTCTTACTTGAATGATATGGAAAGTATCCATATCTTGTATGTGAGACTGTGGGGATGTTTAAATTGCTGGAGGCGTGGGGATAGTGTTAAACTCGTATAGGACAACACCCCAGGATGGTGTGTGGGAGCAAATTGCAGTTCCAATAGGTTGGTTTCTCCGCAGCATGCAAGAGATTTTTGAATAGGTAGAACTAAGAGAAGAGGCCTTATTTCTGCTTCTGTTGTTTGATAATTGGATGTTGCATGTCTTTGAATTGGTGATTATTAAATTTGTGAAGAAGGTGGTTGATATGCACGCACATAGTGGCCAGCAGTGTGAAGAAAATGCTGGTTTTTGATGAACTAGAGGAGGCTCAATTGGAGGCTTATAAAATGACGTGAAGTGATGTATACGAGTGCGTTTGGACATCTCGAAATTTTGAAGACGAGATGAGATAAATTGGCCTCGGACAAGTGCAGGAAAAGATATGATCATCTTGAACATATAAATTCGGAGCCTTTTTTTTTCCCTGCTGGGCTTTCTTAAAATCTTGGCTCTTGAGTCACTGTGGGCTGGGACGAAAACCAAAACACAGTCCAAACTTTTGCCGAAATTATGTGTTGCAATCCAATGCTACTTTCCCCTAATTTTTCTGCCCTAAAATTTAATTATCACAGGCTGAGAATGAAAAACAAACAATCATAGTTTGATGTGTAAGGAGGAACTCAGCTACAGCAAGAGGCATTTGGGGGAAAAAAAAAGAGAAAGGGAATAAAATTTTCACACCTTTAATTTTACTAAATCTTCACCTTTTTTGTGCTTCCATTGCTGCATTAGGTGACTTTGCTATGCTTCCATTGCTTGACCAATGCTACATTTTGAGTCGTCGCCTTTTGTGATTCCATTGCTGCATTACATTTTATTTGTCATCTTTTGTGCTTCCATTGTGACATTTTTTTGGATCCATTGTGACTACCGTGCTTGCATTGTGACATTTTTTAGATCTCCATTGTGACTTTGCTACGCTCCATTGCTTTGATTTTTTATTCACTTGTGACATTTTTTTGGATCCATTGTGACTGTTCTTCCATTGTGATATTTTTTGTGGATCCATTGTGACTTTGCTATTACTTTTTGATTCCATTGTGACATTTTTTTGTGAATCCAATTATGATTGTGCTTCCATTGCAGATTTTTTTTTTTTGGTACATGGATCCATTGTGATTTTGCTCTTGGTTTTTAATTCCATTGTGATGCTTACATTGCTTTGGTTTTTGATTTCATTGTGACATTTTGAATCTATTGTGCTTTGATTTTTGATTTTATTGTCACATTTTTGCTATTTGTTTTCAATTCTATTGTGATATTTTTTGTGAATCTATTGTGACTTTGCTAGTCATCTATATTTTTCTTTTTGCTATTACTATTTGATTCAATTGTAACATTTTTGTAAATTGCTCTTGGTTTTTTATTCCATTGTGATGCTTCCGTTGCTTTGGTTTTTGATTTCATTGTGACATTTTTATGGCTATTAGTTTTTTATTCCATTGTAACATATCTTATGAATCTGTTGTGACTTTGTTAGTTATCTATTGACTTAGTTATTGATTCCTTTGTGACATTTTTTTGAATCCATTATTATTGTAGTGAGTATTTCTATTTTGATTGTGACTTGTGTTTGTGATTATTGTAGTGAGTATTTCTCTTGTGTACTATAGTGACATTGTGATTATGAATCTATTGTGCTTTGGTTTTTTATTTTATTGTGACATTTTTTTTTTTGCTATTACTTTTTTATTTCATTGTGACATGTTTTGGGAGTCTATTGTGACTTTGCTGGTTATCTATATTTTTTTGCTATTACTTTTTGATTTCTTTTTAACATATTTTGTGAATCTATTGTGACTTTGCTAGTCATTTAGTAACTTGGTTATTAATTTGTTTGTGACATTTTTTGGATCCATTGTTACAATGGTTTTTGATTTTATTGTGACATTTTTTTGCTATTACTTTTTTATTCTATTGTGACATTTTTTGTGAATCTATTGTGACTTTGCTAGTCATCTATAATTTCTTTTTTTGCTATTACTTTTTGATTCCATTGTAACGTATTTTGTGAATCTATTGTGACATTGCTAGTCATCTATTGACTTGGTTATTAATTCCTTTGTGATAGTTCTAGTTATCTATTGACTTAGTTATTAACTCCTTTGTGACATTTTTTGGATCCATTATTATGGTAATGAGTATTTCTCTTGTAAATGTGAAATTCCTTTGTAACATTGCTAGTCATCTATTGACTTGGTTATTAATTCCCTTTTTTTGGATCCATTGTCATGGGAGTGAGTATGTCTCTTGTGAGTGTAACTTTTTTCTATTACTTTTTGATTCCATTGTAACATAATTTTGTGAATTTATTGTGACATTGCTAATCATCTATTGACTTGATTATTAATTCCTTTGTGGCATTGCTAGTCATCTATTACCTTGGTTATTAATTTCTTTGTGATATTTTTTTGGATTCATTGTTACATAGTGTGAGTATTTTCTCTTGTGATCGACTTTGACCCATTGTTACAGTACTTTTTGATTACATTGTAACATATTTTTGCGAATCTATAGTGACATTGTTGATCATTTATTGACTTGGTTATTGATTCCTTTGTAACATTGCTAGTCATCTATTAACTTGGTTATTAATTCCTTTGTGACATTTTTTGGATTCATTATTACAGTACTTTTTGATTCCATTGTAACATATTTTGTGAATCTATTGTGATATTGTAACATATTGATTCCTTTGTGACATTTTTTGGATCTATTAAGTTGGTTATTGATTCCTTTGTGACATTGCTAGTCATCTATTAACATGGTTATTGATTTCTTTGTGACATTTTTTGGATCCATTGTTACAGTGATTTTTTATTTTATTGTGACATTTTTTTTGCTATTACTTTTTTATTCTATTGTGACATTTTTTGTGACTTTGTTGTGAGTGACATTGCTATGCTATTCTATAGTGACATTTGTGGTTTTTGATTTTATTGTGGCATTTTTTGTTTAACAACATTGCTATTCTATAGTGACATTTGTGATTTTTGACTTTATTGTGACATTTTTTGTTTCACAACATTGCTATTCTACAGCGACATTTGTGATTTTTGATTTTATTGTGGCATTTTTTTTGCTTTTATTATTTTATTATGTCATTTTTCTTTGCTTTTATTCTAAGCGACTTGTGTGAGACATTGGTAGTTAGGTAGTTATAGTGACATTTGTAATTTTTGACTTTATTGTGACATTTTTTGTTTCACAACATTGCTTTTCTATAGTAACATTTGTAATTTTTGACTTTATTGTGACATTTTTTCTTTCACAACATTGCTATTCTATAGTGACAATTGTGATTTTTGATTTTATTGTGACATTTTTTTTGCTTTTATTATTTTATTGTGAGAATTTTTTTTTATTGCTTTTATTCTATAACGACTTGTGTGAGACATTGGTAGTTAGGTAGTTATAGTGATATTTGTAATTTTTGACTTTATTGTGACATTTTTTTGTCTCACAACATTGCTATTTTATAGTGACATTTGTGATTCTATAGTGACATTTGTAATTTTTGACTTTATTGTGACATTTTTTGTTTCACAACATTGCTATTTTATAGTGACATTTGTAATTTTTGACTTTATTGTGACATTTTTTGTTGGGTCAACATTGCTATTTTATAGTGACATTTGTAATTTTTATGTTTTTTTTTTTTGTTTCACAATATTACTATTTTTTTTATTTTATTGTGACATTTTGTTTCTTTTATTATTTTATTATGATATTTTTTTGGCTATTTTTTTATTTTATTGTAACAATACATCTAAAGACAGCCTCTACACGATGTGGGAGCATTATTTCACAAACGCAATGCTCATTCATACCAATGTCAGAGAGGTTTTTATATCTTTTCTTTTAGTATTTTGCCTTCCCACTCTGGTTTCCTTTACACTTTTCTGAAAATCCTTTTATTTTGTCTTGCTATAGGCATAGCTCATCTGGCATGAATTCCTCGTCTGCATTTCACGATGCTTATGTTTTTCTCAATGGACTACTTCTAACTTCTATTCGAATAGAAAGCATAGGCTCAGGCACCAATCTCTTCAAGGAACAAAGTGCACTCATGATGCTTTTCCTTCTTGCAGAATTCGTCTATGTTATTGCGCTGCTCATCCCTACACTGCGAGCAGATGGCATCCATCGCTGGCCTCCCAGATCAATGCTTCATTATCTTTGCCATGCATCCGGAACTGCTGCTTGTGAGCTACTTTTGCTGATCCTTCTCTCTCCGATCAAGTGTTTGATCATCAATGTATCCTCAGTATCGGTGGTATTGGCCTTGTGCTCATGCTACCACTATCGTCACCATCTTTACAGTCTCATATGCAGCAAGTGTTTTGGACAGACACCAGACCAGGAGATAGATATACCCATGGAAGCAACTTCTACAACTTCAGCTGATGAACAAGTATGAATATATATATATATATAGTGGGAAATGAAAGGAGTAGCATTTTTGGTGTTGTAGTGTTTTTTTTTTTTTTTTAAATTTCTTTCTACCCACTATTGTTTATTGGCCTCGTTGAGTATTGAGGTCCATGGTTTGGGGTGTATTTAGTTTTGAAAGCAGGTGTCTTTCTTGAAAGCAGAGTGCTGTCCATGGCTTGAAAGCAGTATGAAAAACATCTTTGAATCTAAGATTAAGTGGGAATTGCGCCCATAGCATAGTACTTCTGTTGAATGACTGTATGATAAGTGGGCCATTTAAAAAATAAATAATGGTGCAGGCAAGATATTATTATGCGGTTGACTACAGTATGCTATTTTTTTTTTGTTTTTTGGTGATTAAGGAGCTATAGTTGGCTTTTTGTAGGAAAAGGGAAAAGCTAGATTCAAACCGTAAGCCAGGTTCGGAGAAACGGAGCATGGCGCCAATTGAGCCAATTGATTTAATTTATTTTTCGCCGATATAATTTCTGAATACCATATACCATGATGTATGCTGGCACATAGGTTTTGCTTGAGCTTCTTAAGCATGTTGAAAACAACCCTATCAACCCAACAAGGATCAGGAATCTCAATGATGCTTAGATAAGAAAAAATAGATCAATGAAAATAGATTTAGATTCTTTGACTTTAATAAATTTCTTTCTATCTTTCTCTAAAATTTAATATATAAGACTAACTTTTTTTTTTACTACTTTTTCTTTCTCTTAATTTTTTAGGTTCCCTCTTTCATTCTCTCCTACCTTTGCGATAAGGAATCAAATCCAATGAAAATTTGGCCAGCAGAGTTATATTTCAGAATCCTTTTACTAAATATTACATAATTAATTTTTTGTTAAATGTTTACAATGTTCAATTGTTTTTTTTTTTTTTGGTCCTATTGCAATGTTCAATTTTGAAGTGCTTTCTCTCTATAATAATTATGTGAGAAACCATGGACAAAAAGTTTAATGACATGTCATTTTCTTACATGTTTTAGCTTGTTTCTACTTCCACATGAAACTTTAAAAAAAAAATTCCTCTTTTAAAAAGTCACTCTCTGTGTTTAACACGTTTTATAGGTTTAAATAGTAGGACACATCTTTCACACTAACTAACATGTTCGTGAACAAATTTATCTTATTAGCCATCTTCTTCAATTAGTTCAATTTCATTTAAATTTGGATGCATTTAACACTACTGTTCAAACAGAAAATTCTAAATTAATGGAGAGAAAGATATCTTTTTGAACTTCTTCACCTATCATTTTACCATATCTTTCATCATAGTATTTGCTCATATTTAGATATTTTATTATAGCTACACTCATATAGGTTGCCTGCGTGTTTCCTCATGTCATGGAATATTTTTCATACTTTACCTTTGATTTTCATTATTACTTTTCAAACAGAATACTTGCTTGAAAAATAATTACTTCCACTAATCCTAAACAGCAAACTTGATATCAGTCTAAACAGAATACTTCCCCAGCTGAATGTTGTATGTTCCTAAACACGTGATAGTTCCACTAAGTTAACTTGAAGACACTCGAGATATAATAATGAGGATAGCCATGATAAAATATTCAAATATGAGCACAAGTTAGAGTTTTATTATGTGTATTTCATGTTACACATATCATTTATAGTACTGCATATGTCATAATGTTTAATTATAATACACTTAATTAAAATTTAAAAAAGGCCCATCTCAATTTTATCTATAAAATTTATATTTTTAAATAAATTATTTTAAATTTAATTTGAGTATTATGTATAAAAAAAATTTACGTATAAGATATTTACTTGCTTCGATATCTTTAATACCTTAAAAAAATTAACTTTCTGTCAGATGAAAAATGCTCAAGGAAAAAAAAAAAATTCTCTTCCTCTATGTTACTATGTAAAGGTTCTTCAATGCGTTGGTCCCAAAGGATGGATACTGAAATAGTTAATAATTAATGCCCTGCACAGTTTTGCAGGACCAATTTATAGAATGGGTTACGGCTTACTAAAAGTTCATTTATCTGCTATGCACAAACGCGTTATTTGATAGGCCCAATCAGTCGTTTGTCTACAACGTGACAATATCAAAGCTGAAGAACCAGCGGCTGCCACAGCCCATGACCACCCTAAACTTTTTTTCATCAATCATTGTTAATTTTTATTTTGTGGTCAATCAATTTATAAAATAAATACATATGCACAACTTTTTGCATATAACTTGTATATAAACTGTGATATGACAGTATTTAAATTCAGCGAGTCTTACTTAAAATTAATTCTAATAGAGTCAATTAAATTCAAATGCTACTATATGACAAATTCTGTAAAAGTTAAAACAAAATTATGTATCAATAATTATTTTTTTTATACATTTAACCGTTAGCGGATAAAATCTACAATTTTGTATACATAAATATTTAAATCCCTCGCTATTGGTATACTTTTTAATGATTTCAAGTTCAAGAACATTTAAATATATTTTTATCATTACTAAAACTCTAATTTTACTCAAGTTTCTTTTTCTAAATTTTCTTTTTTTTTTATACTCACTACCCTAATCTCATATTATATGCTTTCCAAATTACTTTATGTTGGCCGTATAATTTAATTTTATTAGTTTGAAGTTAGTTGTGATTGTGAAATGTTCAAATATTTAAGTTATGAATATATTAAGTGTTTATAAGCTGTTAGAGTTTTAAAATAATTATTGGTGGCTAGCTAACATATTTGTGATATTTAAAAACAATTTTAAATTTAGTGTTAACATATTTGTTGTAGCCCATTGCTAGCAATATTATTTTGTGAGATTCTGGCATGAAGTGATCACTGTTATGCTCTTCTTAATAATATTTTAGTTATATTAATACCCTGAAGAAAAGAAAAAAAACTAATTATCACTCATAATTATTGCTAACACATTTTTGCAAGACTAATTTATGATATTGGTTATGGTTTAGGGTGTAGTTTATTTGTCTGCCTTGCACAAATGGGATATTTGATAGGCCCAATCGGCCATGTGTCTATGACATGAGAATACTAAAGCCCAAGAACCAGCTGCTGCCAGCTCATGACCACCCTAAACTTTTTTCATCAATAATTGTTAATTTTTAATGAGGTCAATCAATTTATAAGCAATAACATGTACACAACCTGCCACCGGAGCCTTACCCCACAGGTATCAAACTAGCATTTATCTTTTCAATTTCTCAGTTTGATCTCCAAATTTTTCATGACTTGTATGGAAAAAAAAAATGTATACAACCTTTTTTTTAATAATTTGTATATAAACTGTCATATATTAGTATTTAAATTCCACTAATCCCTCTTAAAATCAATTTTAGGAAAGTCAATTAAATTCAAATGCTACTGGATGACAATTTCTGTAAATGTTAGAATAAATTTATGTATCAATCATTGTTTTTTAATACATTTAATGTTTAGAGGATAAAATCTACAATTTTCTGTCCATAAATGTTTAAATCTCTCACTATTAGTATACTTTTTAATGATTCTAAGCTCGAAGACATTTAAATATATTTTATTATTTATAAAAAATCATAAAAATAATTCATAATTTATGGAAAAATTATTTAGGAATTTTGGTACGATGAGTGACATGGTATGCTAACCAAATAAAAAACATTATTTATATTACAAGTAATAATTGTAATCAACTTTCTACCAACAAAAAAATTGTTATCAACAAAATCTACATAAATAATAATTTATTAAATATTGAGTATGTTATATAATTAATGCAACCTGATATACCAAAAATATTAAATAATCTATCCAGATTATGCCTTTCAAATGTGGTGTTGCTCATTCAGTTACTCATGTGTATAAGCTGAAATAAGTTGTCTATTATGCCTAAGTGAATGCGAAACAAAATTTAAATACTTAAAAATTAAATTTTTATTTATAATTTTATATCAAACAGGATATATTTATTTTAATACAGAGTTTCTTTAAAAATGTAAACAAATCCTCGTAGACGGAATACTTGCTTAAAAAATAATTAATCCCCTATAAAAAAAATAGCTGACCCAAGCCTGTTTGTATGGACTTTTTTTCAGAAAAAAAATATTTTTATTTAAAATAAAAGGTCTTTTAGATTTAAATTGCTTGTTTAGATGAATTTTTGCAAAAAAAGTAAAAGCACTCAAAAAATCAAAATAGATGATTTTCTTCAAGCTAAAAGTTGTAGCTTCACGAAAAAGAAGTTGCGATAGAAGAGAGAGAATTTCCACAATCTCATGACCAGTAGACGAAAATATCCTTTTTTCCTTCAATCCCCTTCCTTGAGATCTTCTGACATGTTTCTTCTTCTTCTTCTTCTGCCTCTGCATCTCGTTCCGTTGCCGGCGATGGGATTTTGTTGGTCCCCTAAGGCTTGGAGGGTGTGGAAGCGCCTGCTGCAGAGGGAGCATCTGTGGCTTCTTGGAGGGCTCATGCTTAGCCACACACCCGTCCTTGTCAGGTGTTGCTTTCCTAATTGGGTTGACGAGCTCTCAATAAACTTAGCTCTTCCCAGACGCAACATTTCAAGAGAAGGAGCTTTTAGGTGAAGAGAGGTTGCCAAGAGGAGTGGAAATGCTGGGTCAAAAGGACAACTTTTTTAACTGGGGAGAGATAAAAATGAGCTCCTCTCTTCCCAGCCTTATCTTTGGATATTCTTATTTTTGTTAAAATACATTGAGGTTTATTATTAAGTTTAATTAATAATAATAAAATTTATAACAATAATTTTAGTATTATTAATTTATTATTCAATTTTTAAATACAATTAATATTAAAATAAGATTAACAAAATTTTAGCAATAATGCTTTTTCTCTAAATGTTATATGAAAATATTTTTATATGTTCTTTTTAGTAATTTATTAGTAAAAAATGCTTTTTAATTTTAACATCTAAATGGCTTTTTTTATTACAAAGTATTTTTTAAATATTATATTTAAACACAAAATAACTTTAACTTTAATTAAAATTCTTTTAAAAAAAGTAAGATACAATTTTTTTTTAAATCCCATCCAAACAGCCCATAGGCAATTTTCAAAATTACCTCATCTTCTCTTCCTATTTTCACCTCTATTAAGGTTTTACAATGAGTCCATTTCTTTTTCTTCTTAAATTTTGTTATTGGGTTTGTTTCAAGTCAAGTAGGCAGCAAGGCCAACAACAAGTAACATTTTGTGGAGGCGATTATATTCATAAGAAGTCCATTAACATTTTGCTTTCTTTCACGTTCTTCTTTGTTTTTTTTTTTTTTTTTTGTTGCAAAGATTTGTAACAAAATCGCACACTTATTATTGTAATCACAGACTTCCATGGTCAACTTCAATTTTTTCTTTAAAAAAAGAAAGAAAACTTTTTGAATGAAATGAGCCGCTGAAATTCCGAAAACTTCAATCTATGTATTTATGCATGCTTGTTTTGAATTTTCTGTGGCAGTAATTTTTGTTTGCTGGATGAATTATTTATGCAATTGTATTCTATGTATCTCGTTCTTGCATGATGTGGGAGGTATCTATATATTGGATGTGAGACTGCTGAGGATTTTTAAGGGCAATGGGGATAGCGATAAACTGGTATAGGACAAGACAGGGTGGTTTATGTGGGAGAAGATAGCAGTTCCAATAGGTTGGCTTCTCCACAGGATGCAAGAGGATTTCGATTAGGTAGAACTAAGAGAAGAGGCCTTATTTCAGGTTCTATTGGTTGAAAATTGGATGTTGCATGTCTTTGAATTGGTGATTATCGAATTTGTGAAGAAGGTGGTGATATGCATGCACATAGTGGCTGGTGGTGAGGAGAAAATACTGGTTTTTTGATGTATTAGAGGAGGCTGAATTGGGGTGAGGTGATGTATGAGTGTGTTTGAACATTTGGGAAATTTTTGATGTCGAGCTGGATGACGAGATGAGTTAAATTAGTCTTAATGAATTTAAATTCTTTAACTTTTTTATTTTTTAACTTTGATAATTTTTTTTTAATTTAATATATAAAACTCATTTTTTTAATTATTTTTTCCCTCTTTTAATTTTTTCTTTCCCTTTCTCATTCTCCTTTATAGTAAGGGATCCAAATCCGGCCTTGATAGTGTTGGGAAGAGGCTAAATTGGGTCTTATAAATTTGTGGAGGGCAAAATGGAAGTGATAAACTGGTATTGTAGTACAAAGTCCAGAAATATGGACAAAGCGCAGGGTATCCTTGCTCAGATTTTATTTGGCAAGAAAGGAAATTATCATCTGGACCATATCAATCCAGAGCCTTTTTTTACTCTGCTGGGCTTCCTTAACATCTTGGCTCTTGAGTCAGTGTGGGCTCGGATGAAAACCCAAACACTGGTCCAAACTTTTGACCAAATTATGTTACTGTCCGACATTACTTCCCCCTAATATTTCTACCCTAGAATTCAACTGCCAAGGCTGAGAATGAAAAATAGACAATCATAGTCTGACGTGTGGGGAGGACCTCAGCTGCAGCAAGAGGCATTTGGGGGCAAAAAAAAACTCTCATATCTTTTAATTTTATTAAAATATCGTATCTTTTGGTATGAGTTATTTTATGTGTTAAATTTTATATATTAACATATTATTTAATTTTTATACTTTTGATGTAAGTGGTTTGAGTTGTTAGATTTTTTAACTATAGAATTAAATATTTATAATGTAAATTTTAAACTATGAAAATTTAGTAAAGATAAAATTATAAAAACAGTAAAAAAAAAAAAATCTTTGAGGCTATGGGATTTGAGCCAATAGTATAGGGCTTCTTGAATGGCTGAATGATAAGTGCGGCCATTAAAAAAAAAAAAAAAAAGAAATGCTGCAAGCAAATATTATTAGGTGGTTCCATTGAATTTCTCATTACTTTGTAAATGTTTCCCGCAATTTTCATTGGCCTCAACAATTTCCTAGAAGCCTCAATTTCCGCTCTTGCTTTTACATTCACATTAGTGTTGGTATAGTGACATATCCGCGTCTACCCCGGCCGTCTTCCTACCTTTCTTCCTGATCATCATGCGGTGGACAACCTAAAAAAAAATAAAGATAGCATTAAAGAAAATTACGATCTATAAATTTAAATATAAAAAAATTATACAAATTAAAAAAAATATGTGATCCAAAATAAATGTAAAATAAATGTGATTACGGCCTGGATGTTTTTGGGGGAGCAAACCACATTAGTCAACAAGGATTTGCTATCGTCACCTGTAGAGGTTTGGCGTTCTGCCTCTTGCAGGCAACCGCACATTCATAGCAACCTTATTTTATAAATACCTGACAGGCCTCCATACGCTGTGGGAGCATTTCACAAACGCAAAGCTCCGGCTACTCCATAGCAAACTGTATTCCTCCCATCCATACCAATGTCAGAGAGGTTTGTATATCGTCTCTTTTTCTATTTGGCCTTGCAAGTGTTGGAAAGAGGTGACAAACTGGTATAGTACGAAGTCTAGAAATATGGACAAAGTGCAGGATATGCTTGCCCATATCTTATTTGGCAAGAAAAGAAATGATCATGTTGACCATATCAATTTAGAGCCTTTTTTTTCCTTGCTGGGCTTCCTTAACATCTTGGCTCTTGAGTAAGTGTGGCTGGATGACAACCAAAACACTGGTCCAAAGTCTTGCCGCAATTAATTACGTGTTACATTCCCAACCCGACTTGTCCCCTGGATTGCTTTTTGTGATTGTGATTCCTTCTTGTTCTCTTCTTGTCCCCTGAATGTGAATGCTGCGAGTTCCTTTTGTGATTGTGAGGAGTCCCTACGCGGTTTTGGTGGTTATTTATACAGAATTCTACGTGCTCGAGTGCGGAATTTACTTTTGGGGTGGACAATTTCCTGATTCCACGACCTGGGGTGGCAGGGGCTTGCTTGTAGCACTTTATATTTCATGGCAAGCTTATAAATCTACACGATGTGGGCCATACTTTGGGGTGATTTTCCGGAATTTTTTGAGGGATCAAACGACGTTAGTCAATAATGATTTGCTATGCTTTTTTTTTTTTCACTGTAGAGGTTTGGCGTTCTACCTCTAGCAGAGTTGCACTTGCAGGCAACCGCACATTCATAGCAACCTTATTTTATAAATACCTGACAGGCCTCCATACGCTGTGGGAGCATTTCACAAACGCAAAGCTCCGGCTACTCCATAGCAAACTGCCTTTCCTCCCATCCATACGTTGGGATGGTATATAGTTTTGACTATTTGATTCGATTTCTATTTATTGTTCACGTTGGGGTGGTATAATCCTTTTGGAGTTTGTATATAGTTTTGACTATTTGATTCACGTTGGGGTGGTACATAGTTTTGACTATTTGATTCGGGGTGGGGTGGTCCTTTTGGAGTTTGTATATAGTGTTAACTAGTTTTCTATTTACTGTTCACGTTGGGGTGGTATGGTCCTTTTGGAGTTTGCATATAGTTTTGACTATTTGATTCGGGGTGGTCCTTCTGGAGTTTGTATATATAGTTTTGTTGGAGTTTGTATATATAGTTTTAACTATTTGATTCGGGGTGGGGTGGTCCTTTTGGAGTTTGTATATATAGTTTTGACTATTTGATATATAGTTTTGACTATTTGATTCGGGGTGGGGTGGTCCTTTTAGAGTTTGTATATATAGTTTTGACTATTTGATAGTTTTGACTATTTGATTCGGGGTGGGGTTGTCCTTTTAGAGTGTGTATATATAGTTTTGTTGAAGTTTGTATATATAGTTTTGACTATTTGATTCGGGGTGGGGTGGTCCTTTTGGTGTTTGTATATAGTTTTGACTATTTTTCTATTTACTGTTCACGTTGGGGTGGTATGGTCATTTTGGAGTTTGTATATATAGTTTTGACTATTTGATTCGGGGTGGGTTGGTCCTTTTGGAGTTTGTATATATAGTTTTGTTGGAGTTTTATTGTTCACGTTGGGGTGGATTCGGGGTGGGGTGGTGTGCTTTTTGTTTTGTTCTTTTTTGTTTTACGGTAGAGGTTTGGCGTTCTACCTCTAGCACAGTTGCACTTGCTCTAAAGACAGGCCTCCGCACGCTGTGGGAGCATTTCACAAACGCAAAGCTCCGGCTACTCCATAGCAAACTGTATTCCTCCCATCCATACCAAAGTCAAAAAGGTTTGTATATCTTCTCTTTTTCTATTTTGCCTTTCGTTTCTTTTTCTTAATCAATTTTCCCCCTCCTGGTTTCCTTTATATTATTCTGAAAATCCTTTTATTTTGTCTTGCTATAGGCATAGCTCACCTGGTATGGATTCCTCGTCTGGATTTCACAATGGTTATGTTTTTCTCAATGGACTGCTTCTAACTTCGATTGGAATAGAAAGCACAGGCTCAGGCACCAATCTCTTCAAGGAACAAAGTGCACTCACGATGCTTTTCCTTCTTACAGAGTTCGTCTATGTTATTGCTCTGCTCATCCCTACACTGCGAGCAGATGGCATCCATCGCTGGGCTCCCAGATCAATGCTTCATTGCAGCCATGCATCCGGAGCTGCTGCTTGTGAGCTACTTTTGCTGATCCTTGTCTCTCCAATCAAGTGGTTGATCATCAATGTATCCTCAGTATTGGTGGTATTGGCCTTGTGCTCATGCTACAAATGCAGCAGGTGTTTTGGACAGACACCAGACCAGGTGATAGATATACCCAAGGAAGCTACTTCTACAACTTCAGCTGATGAGCAAGTATAAATATACACTTATATATATAGTGGCAAATAAAAGGGATAGCTTTTTTGCTTCTTCTAGTTACACGAACTCCGTACTCTGTATTTTATTATTTTGCATATTACTAAATTTGGTTATTAATATTAAGTATATTGTAATTTTTGGAGCGATATATTAATATGGGAGTTTGCTTTCTCTTATTACCTCCCTCCCTCCCGTAACACATGGTTAATTTTACAAGTTCTTAGCTAATTCATCATCTGTAACTTTAGTTTTTCATTTCACCCCAAAAAAATGCTTTCTTTGGTTTTTCTTTTATCAGTCCTTGTACGAAAGATACGATGAACAATGATAGGTGAAGATGAGCTGAACTAATTAGAGAAGATGGCTAATAAGATAAATTTTTTCACCTAGATGTTAGCTGGTGCGAAAGATAGGTCCTACTATTAATGGAGAGAAGGATATACTTCTTTAACCTCTTCACCGATCATTTTTTACCATATCTTTTGTCAAAGCATTTGCTCATATTTAGATATTTTATTACAGCTACCCTCATATGCGTTGCCTCCGTGTTTCCTCATCCCGTGGAATATTTATATACTTTACCTTTGCTTTTCATTACTACTTTTCAAACAAAATACCTGCTTGAAAAATAATTATTTCCACTAAAAAGTCCAAACAGTAAACTCGATATCAGTCGAAACAGAATACTTCTCTGCTGATTGTTGTATGTCCCTAAACACATGATAGTTCCACTAAGTGAACTTGAAGACATTCGAGATATAATAATGAGGTTAGCTATGATAAAATATTCAAATATGAGCAAAAGTTAGATTTTTATTATGTGTATTTTATGTTATACATATCATTTATACTAGTACATATGTCATAATATTTAATTATAATAAGGTCCATCTCAGTTTTATCTATGAAATCCATATTTTTTTGCTTTGCGCCCCATATAATGTACACTAATTGCTGTCCGACCAACATTCTCTTCCTCTGTGTTACAATGTAGAGGTTTTTCAATGCATTGGTCCCAAAGGATGGATACTGGAATAGCTTATAATTATTGCTCAACACATTTTTGCAAGACCGATTTATAGAATTGGTTACCGCTTACTAAAAGTTCATTTATCTGCTATGCACGGATCCGGATAGAAGAACTTTAGAGAGAGTTAGATATAGGATTAAAAAAAAATGAATTTTACTCATTAAATTTTTTAAAAAAAAATAATTCAAATTAAAAAAAAAAGATACTTCAAAGTCGCTATGCACAAGACAAAATATTTGATAGGCCCAATGAGTCATTTGTCTATAGCATGGGAATATCAAAGCCCAAGAACCAGCTGCTGCCACAGCCCACGACCACCCCAAACTTTTTTCATCAATCATTGTTAATTTTTATTTTGTGGTCAATAATACATATTCACAACTGTTTTTAATAATTTGTATATAAACTGTCGTATTTAAAGCTAGTCTTACTTAAAATTAATTCTAGTAGAGTCAGTGAAATTCATATGCCACTATCTGACAAATTGATAATTATTGCTCAACACATTTTTGCAAGACCAATTTATAGAATTGGTTACCGCTTACTAAAAGTTCATTTATCTGCTATGCTGGGAATAAAAATTTGAGAGAGAGATAAATATAAGATTAATAAAAAAATTTATTTATTAAATTTTAAAAAATAATAAAAAATCATTAAAATTAATTAAAAAAGGACCATTCAAATCCGCTATACACTGACAAAATATTTGATTGTCCCAATCATTCATTTCTCTAGAGCATGGGAATATCAAAGCCCAAGAACCAGCTGCTACTGCAGCCCATGACCACCCCAAACTTTTTTCATCAATCATTGTTA
Organism: Dicorynia guianensis; assembly: GCA_037013595.1. Taxonomy (NCBI): domain Eukaryota; kingdom Viridiplantae; phylum Streptophyta; class Magnoliopsida; order Fabales; family Fabaceae; genus Dicorynia; species Dicorynia guianensis. The sequence goes on along the minus strand of JASUAB010000002.1, from coordinate 10,671,553 downwards.
ATTTTTATTTTGTGGTCAATCAATTTATAAAATAAATACATATACACAACTGTTTTTAATAATTTGTATATAAACTGTCGTATTTAAAGCTAGTCTTACTTAAAATTAATTCTAGTAGAGTCAGTGAAATTCATATGCTACTATATGACAAATTCTCTAAAAGTTGGAAACAAAATTATGTATCAATCATTATTTTTTTTATTCATTTAATAGTTAGAGGAAAAAATTTATCATTTTATCTTCATAAATATTTAAATCCCCAGCTACTGGTATACTTTTTAATGATTTCAAGCTCGAGAACATTTAAATATATTTTTATCATTGATAAAACTCTAACTTCACTCAAGCTTCTTTCCCTTAACTTTATTTTTCTTGATATCCACTATTTTAATCTTATGTCATCGTATGCTCTTCAAATTACTTTAAGCTTGCCGTATGATTCAATTTTATTAATCTGGAGTTAGTTGTGATTATGAAATATTTAAGCTATGAATATAATAAGCGTTCATAAGTTGTAAGAGTTTTAAAATAATTATTGATGGCTAGGTAACACATTTGCGGTATTTCAAAAAAACTTTAAAGTTAACACATTTATTATTGTCCATTTCTAACAATATTGTTTTGAGAGCTTCTGACATGAAGTGATAACCGTTATATTCTCTTTAGTAATGTTTTAATTATGTTATCACTCTTTAAGCATAGTTTGTCACACAACTTATTTATTTTGATAAATTGTTTAAAAATCCCTCAACCTTTACTGGTTTGAGCAGTTAGAGATGCATTGTATATACCTGATAACTTCTGTTGCGAGCTTATGTTTGCATTGCGTTATTTATTTATCCTTTTCTATGTATTTATCCTAACTAATTAAACTTGACACATCTCTTCTTCTTTTTTTTTCTTGGCATATAATCAAGTTCACTTTTATTATTTCTCAGCTCATACACCGTTTTATTTAAAGTTCAAATTTAAAACTCTTGAGAAGCAAACATTTAATATATAAATTCTTACAAATTTTCAATTTAGCAACGGTATTACATAGAATTAAATTTAAAGTTGTGCTCCACCTTTGAAATTTCGTAGACTTTATTGAAAATTTACTTTCATGATAGAACATGTCACAATAGACCCAAAAAAGGAGTCAATAAACAATCTCTCTTTTATTAATTTTAAAATAAAAGCCCTTAAGGACTCTGCATAAATAACTGAACTCTAGTCTATATATATGTCGCTATACATCCACATTAAGTGCTTCCCAACACACCCTGCTTAAGAGTTGAATCAGTGCAAACTCAATTGCTTATTTATTCCTTGTAATCTTCCCCTGCCGAGAGGCATTGAAGTCCAGCAATATGACGGCCTTTTAAGAAGATAGCACAAAGATTTCTTAGTTTTCCTTTCCATGGGTTAAGAAACAGAGGTTGCTTGTCAAAATAGTGCCTTTGTACTCTGACAATATATACCTTCTCCATCATTGTTAGAAAAGCTTATTCCCCTGTTTGTCCAATTATAAGCAAAATCTGCTGTGTTTCATAGTAAATTTTTCTAATATATTTCACATATTAACTGCCTCTTCTTGACAGTAATTTGGGGCAAGTGACCACAGGTTATAATTGTTTATGGCTAATAGTTCTAAATTAATGTTTTTAAAAGAGATAAAGCAAGATTCAAAGCAAAACACTAAGATGTAATGACCCATCTAATGAAGTTAGGTTAGCACAAACAAAAGCTCTCTCAGCTCATTGAATATATAGCATCAACACTTACCCGATCACAAAAGCAAAGCATCTTAAGGTTGCTTCTTCAATGATGGCTACCCCCAATTTTCCACCACTCCAATGTTTTGGTCACTAAATCCCCGGTCATGGGCAAAACTGTTGTTGCATACCTTGCTTCAGTACTGGAAGCAATTTTCCTTCATTTTTGCATCATGCCTCATCCAAGGTATGCATATATAGCATTCTCCCTCTTAGTAGTGTAGCCTCAATAGAATAAGCAATAGAAGCGTACAATTAGACTACAAATTGTTGATGTCCCAATGTCTTTTCATTGGTGCGAATTGGCTAAAGCAAATTATAATTTTCTGTTTCATTTTCAGGAGCACAAGCGATCGGCGTTAACTATGGCACGGTAGCAAACAGCCTTCCTCTTACAATCCACCATTGTTAACCCAGTGAGACTTTTCGATGCCAACCCAGAAATTTTACGAGGCTTTTCTTACACTAGGATTGAGATAACCATAACTGTCCCTAATGATCAAATCCCTTACCTCCCTAAGCTTAGCTTTGCTCAACAATGGTCAGCACCAATGTCCAACTCTTCATCCCTTACACCAACTTAGTCAGAAGTTTAGTAATATATTTTCCCAAACCATTTGATGTACACTAATTGCTCTGCAAACAGCACTCCGTTCCTCTAGGTAGAGTTTTTTCGATGCATTTATCCCAAAGGATAGGCAGCTTATAATTATTGCCCAACACATTTATGCAAGATTAATTTGGTTATGGCTTACTAAAAGTTTATCTACCATGCACAAACAGAATATTTGATAGGCCCAATCAGTCATGTGATTATAACATGGGAAAAGTAAAGCTCAAGAACCAGCTGCTGCCACAGCTCACGACCACACTAACAATTTTTTTATCAATCATTGTTAATTTTTATTTTGAGGTCAATCAATTTATAAACAATAACATGTACACGACTTTTTTTTAAAAATAATTTATATATAAACTGTCATATAATAGTATTTAAATTTCACTAATCTGGCTTAAAATCAATTTTAGAAGAGTCAATTAAATTCAAATGCTACTATATCACAATTTCTGTAAATGTTAAAAAAAAATTATGTATCAATCATTATTTTTTTAATACATTTAATGCTCAGAGGATAAAATCTTGAATTTTATGTCTATAAATATTTAAATCTCTCATTACTTGTTAACGATTTCAAGTTTGAGAATATTTAAATATATTTTTATCATTAATAGAAAAATATCATAAAACTAATTCATAATTTATGGAGAAATCATATAAGAATTTTGGTACATCAGGTGGTATGAGTGACATGGAATGCTAACCAAATAAAAAAAATATGTATATCGTAAATAATAGTTGTAATCAACAAAAAGTCAAAAATTATATAAATAATAATTTATTAATAACCACTTAGCATTCTGCCTTAGTAGTAGAGCATTTGAACGCTTTGCTATTAATGATTGGATTTGAATCTCTACAAGTGTTTGGTGAGACTAAATGCATGCACCATCTTCTTGATTAAAGGATAAAAGTTCTAGTATATTAGTTGGGTCTATGAGCCACATATAAAGTATGTTCCTCCGATATGAACTAGTACTAGCTAGGTTTAGTGTGGGTATAATATTTCTAATAGATTTGTTGGGATGTCACCTATCCTTACTCATGCAAAAAAAAAAAATTAATAATTAAATATATCATATAATTAATGCAATGTGATGTTTCAAAAATATTAAATAATTTCTCCAGATTATGCCTTTGGGATGTAGTGTTGCTCATTCAGTAACTCCTGTATAAGCTGGAAAAAGTTGTCTATTATGCCTAAGTGAACGCGAAACAAAAATTTAAATACTTAAAAATTAAAGTTTTGTTTATAATTTTATATCAAACAGGATATAATTATTTTGATACAGAGTTTCTTTAAAAATCTAAACAAATCCTCGTAGAGGGAATACTTGCTTAAAAAATAATTAGCTCCCTATAAAAAAAAAAGCTGAACCAGTCATAGTCAAATTTCAAAATTACAGCATCTTCTCTTCCTATTTTCAACTCCTCTAAGTTTGTAGAACCAACCCATTTCTTTTCCTTTTTAATATTTTGTTATTGTGATTCGTTTCAAGTCAAGTAGGCAGCAAGGCCAACAATATGTAACATTTTGTGGAGGCGATTATATTCACAAGAACTCCATCAACATTTTGCTTTCTTTCACGTTCTTTTTTTTTTTTTTTTTTTGAGAAAATCAGTAACAAAACCGCACACTTATTCTTGTAATCACCGACTTCCATAGTCAAGTTCAATTTTTTCTTTAAAAAAAGGAAAAAACTTTTAGAATGAAATGGACAACTGATTTCCAAAACTTCAATCTATGTATTTATGCATGCTTGTTTTAAATTTTCTGTAGCAGTAATTTTTGTTTGGTGGATGAATTATTTATACAGATGCATTCTACGTATCTCTTACGTGCATGATATGGGAAGTATCCATATATTGAATTTGAGACTGGTAAGGATTTTTAAGGGCAATGGGGATTGTGATAACCCTGTAGAGGAGAAGACAGAGTGGTGTGTGGGAGAAAATTGCAGTTCCAATAGGTTGGCTTCTCCACAGCATGCAAGAGGTTTTTGAATAGGTAGAACTGAGAGAAGAGGCCTTATTTCAGCTTCTATTGTTTGATAATTGGATGTTGCATGTCTTTGAATTGGTGATTATTTATATCGAATTTGTGAAGAAGGTGGTTGATATATATTGCACGCACATAGTGGCCAGCGGTGTGAAGAAAATGCTGCTTTTTGATGAACCAGAGGAGGTTAAATTGGACGCATATAAAATGACTTGAAGTGATGTATGTGAGTGTTTGGACATTTGGAAATTTTGAAGACAAGATGAGTTGAATTGGCCTCGCAAGTGTTGGAAAGAGGTGACAAACTGGTATAGTACGAAAGTCAAGAAATATGGACAAAGTGCAGGATAAGCTTGCCCATATTTTATTTGGCAAGAAAGGAAATGATCATCTTGGCCATATCAATCTAGAGCCTTTTTTCCCTTGCTGGGCTTCCTTAACATCTTGGCTCTTGAGTCAGTGTGGCTGGGATGAAAACCAAAACACTGGTCCAAAGTCTTGCCGCAATTAATTATGTGTTACAGTCCAACACTACTTTCCCCTGATTTTTCTGCCCCAGAATTTAATTGTTGAGGGCTGAGAATGGAAAACAGACAATCATAGTCTGATGTGTAAGGATGACCTCAGCTACAGCAAGAAACATTTGGGAAAAAAAAAAAGAAAGGGCACACCTTTAATTTTACTAAATCTTGGTATCTTTAGATGTAAACTGCTTGAATCTATTGTGTCCACAGTTTTATATGCATAATTTAGTAAATTTAACAATATAAATTTTAAATTATAAGAATTAAATAAAAATAAAATTATACAAATAGTAAAATACAAAGACGGATCTTTTAGGCCAAGATTAAGTGGGATTTGAGCCCATAGTATACGGCTTCTTGAATGGCTAACTGGCTGTATGATAAGTGCGGCCATTAAAAAAATAAAAAATGGTGCAGACAAGATAATATCATGTGGGTCAATTGAATTTCTAGTTACTTTGTCTATGTTTCCCACAATTTTGATTTGCCTTAACAATTTCCTTGAAGCTTCCTACGAAAGAAGTTGCGGCAATTTCGGTTCTTGCTTTTACATTCACAATATCAATGTTTGGTGTAGTTTCATACCAGCATCTGATATTTGAACTAACAGAACTTGCTTGCATTTATCAAAATTTATACATGAACTATATATCAGCATAAACATGCCCCAACTTATACGTAGCGCAATAGCAAGACGTAATACGTAGATTTGAAACAAGAAAAAAAATTCAATTAATTTTGGTAAATAAACGCTATACTTCTCACACTTGATGAATCATAATGATAGAGGTGCAACCAATCCAACTGTGACAATTGTTGAGAAATTACTCGTTGAGTTGACTGCCTTCTCTTCCTCTTTGTGAGCGCTGAGTTCTTTTGGCCTCTCGTTGATTATTGGGGTCCTTGAGATTCTTTGTTTTGTTTGTGTTTAAGGTTTGTCGTTATACCTTCTTCTTATGGTGGTTGGCTTATAGCACTCATATCATAATCAGAAGTGGCCTCGTTTTCTTGTGATTTAGATCGTTGATTATTGGGGTCCTTATGGTAGGAGGACTATAGCACTCATATCAGAATCAGAAGTGATTTAGATTCTTATGGTAGGAGGACTATAGCACTCATATCAGAATCAGAAGTGGCCTTGTTTTCTTTGGATTTAGATTTGTTGATTATTGGGGTCCTTGAGAGGGAAATGTTGTGGCTTTGCTCATAGAGCCACGCCAAGCAAAATTTATTAAAAAATATAAAAACAATTTAAAAAGAAAAAATGAAGAGTGGTGATGAAAGTTATAGATGAATTATAGATATAAAAATGTAAAAATAACATTATTGATTATGTTTTTGGGTTTGTCGTTATTCCTTCTGGTGGTTGCCTTATAGCACTCATATCAAAATAAGAAGTGGCCTCGTTTTCTCTAGAATTGCATTGTAGTCACTCAAGTGCGTCTTGTTTCTTTTTGGACTCGGGTTTTCATGCTATGTGGCATTGTCGGGAAACTGTAGTAATTTATATGGGTAGTAAGCTTATAAATCTACACGATGTTGGGCCATGGTTTGGGGTGATTGCCGCTCTTTTATTTCTTGCGGGGACCTACCTATTGACTAGTTCATTTCCATGGCGAGCTTATAAATACGTCTAAAAAGACATACCTCTACACAATGTGGGAGAATTATCTGACAAACGCAGACGTCCGCCTTCCATGGATAGCTCCATGCCAGCTACTCTACCTCAAACTATATTTCTCCCATCCATACCAATGTCAGAGAGGTTTGTATATCTTCTGTTTTTCTATTTTGCCTTTCATTTCTTTTCTTTTTCTTAATCAATTTAATTTCCCCCCCTGGTTTCCTTTAATTATTCTCATTTTTTTTTTGTCTTGTTTTATATACGCATAGCTCATCTTCTCTGAGTTCTTCCCATGCACTTCATGCTATTTATGCTTTTCTGGGTGGATCGCTCCTAACTTTGATTGGAATAAAATGCCAAAGCTCATGTACCAATCTCTTCATGGAACACAGCACACTCATGATGCTTTTCCTTATTGCAATATTGATCTATGTCATTGCACTGCTCATCCCAACATTGCGAGCAGATGGCATCCACCACTGGCCTCATAGTTTTTTGCTTCATTATCTGTTCCATGCATCCGGAAGTGCTGCTTGTGAGATACTTTTGCTGATCCTTGTCTCTCCAATCAAGTGGTTTGTCATCAATGTATCCTCAGTATTGGTGGTATTGGCCTTGTGCTCATGCTACCACTACCATCACCATCTATACAATCTCGTAGGCAGCGAGTGTTTTGGACAAACAGCGGACGAGGAGATAGTACCCATGGAAGCTATTACTACAACTTCAGTTGAACAAGTGTGAGAAGGGTGTATGTGCTTGGCCAGAGTCAAAAGTAAAGGAAGTAGCTTTTTTGGTTGTTTTAGTTATATAGACCTTGTACTATATACTTGTTAATTTGGTTGATTGGTAATATTAAGTTTATTGTAATTGTTAGTTATATGGGACTTAATTTTCTCTTATTATCTTCCTCCCTCCCTTAATATATATGGATTAATTTGATGGGTTGATGTGCAACTTTAACTATATTCACTTTCGTTTTTCATTTCTTTTGGCGACTTTGACAAGTAGTCTAAGGGGTTTCTTTTGACAAGATAATGATATAAGGGGTTTTTTGGATTTTTGGCAAGTTAATTGGGGTTTTTGACAGCTTAACGAGATAAGGGTTTTGGAATTTTTGACAAGTTACGAGATAAGGGTTCTGGAAATTTTGACAGGCTAGGGATTTTTGACAAGAGCTTCCTATGAAAGAATGGGTAATGACATGGCACATTAATGATGTCAAGATATAGATAGAGGGAGAGAGAAAGCAGTGTGAGGAGCACTAAAAGCAAGGACATGCATGCTGAAACCATTCACGTTCTTGTTCATGCTGACTCTGGAACTCCCACGTGTCACAGCCGATTCCTTCTGGCTGCCTTCTTGTCATTAGAGAAAAAAATTTACTATAGAATAAAAATATTTCATATTCAGTTTTTTTTAAGTTAAAATTTAAATTAAAAATATTTTTAATTTAAAGATAAAAAAATCATACATATATTTTTATTGAATAAAAAATATACAGTTATACTAAAAATTTTCTCCTTCCGTCATGCCATGTAATTCATAGTCCGATCACAATAAATATTGTGATCGATGTGACCTCTACCCTGGAGGGTGGCTTCAAACTGAGAGTGCAAGTGAATGGCCTTGTATTGCCACCGTCAGTGACGGAAAATATTAATTATAACATAACATAGCACAAGACGGTCAATTGGAGGCTATCCACATGTCCCTCTTTTTGACTCATGCACATGCCACATTTGCCCTTTTTCTTTTCTTTTTTTTTTTACTCATTTTTGTTGGAGCCGAACATAGTGATTCTGCTCCCACATCTCTCTTTCTCTCTTTTAATTTTTTGTTCTATCTACTTATACACCTCACGTACTCTCGCCTACGTAAAACTAGCTTTGTCTGCCCCAGTAGGAAAGATATGGTGAAAGATCATGTATGAAGAATTTCAAAAAATCTATCTTTCGTTACATGAGTAATTTGAAATTTTCTAATTTGAATAGTACTTCATGGAAAGCAAAGATTAAATACTATAAAAAATTTCATGAGGCAAGGAAACACACAGAAAAAAATGCTAACGCAACGCTTTTTTTTTTTTTTAGCTTGAAGACATTTGAGGTGTAACAATGAGGATAGATACAATGAAATATTCAAGTATTAGCAAAAGCTACAGGGTTTTATTATGTGTATTTTACGTTATACATATCAATTATACTACTACATATTTCATAATATTTAATTATAATACACTTTATTAAAATTTTAATATGACCCATCTCGATTTTATCTATAGAATCCACATATTTTTGCAAGACAAATGCATAGAATTAGTTACGGCATACTAAAAGTTATTTACCCTGCCATGCATTAACAGGACATTTGATAGGCCAAATCAGTGATGTGTCTATAGAATGGGAATAATAGAACCCAATAACCAGCTGCTGCCACAGCCCATGACCATCCTACTTTTTTCATCAATCATCGTTAATTTTTATTTTTGAGGCCAATCAATTTATAATATATTAATATATATAACTTTTTTTTATAATTTTTATTAAAAGTATTTTTTGAGTAAATTCAAGATATCTTTTTTCAGAGACAATCTTTTTCACCGTATAATTGAATATCTAAAAGTGAATTTATCTTCTAACAAATAAAGACAGTATTTAAATTTAACTAATATTGCTTAAAATTATTTCTGGGAGGACCGTTAAACTCAAATGCTATTATATATGTATCAATCATTATTTTATAATACATATAACGTTTAGAGGATAAAATCTACACTTTTGTGTCAATAAATATTTAAATCCTATACTTTTTAAGGCTTTGTAGCTCTATTATATTTAAATATATTTTTATCATTGCCAGAAAAATATCATAAAATCAATCCATAGCTTATGGAAAAGTTATTCAATATTTTCAATATACAACGTAGTATAAGTGATATGATAGCTTAAACTAATAATAAATTATTATTTATATTCTTTGAGCATATAATACTATAAATATATAAACAATAATTGATTGATGACTAAATATATCATATAAAGAGTAGATCATTCAACTACTCATGCATATAAGCTGGAATAAGCAGTCTATTATGCCTAAGTGAATGCAAAACAAAATTTAAATTCTTAAATATTTGATGATTTTATATCAAAGAATATAAGTTCATTAAAAAATAAATAATTCCATATTAAAAGAATAGTTGACCCGCTGAGTCAATTTTCAAAATGTCCTCATTTTTTCCTATTTTCAACTCCGTTAGGGTTTTACAATCAACCCATTTTTGTTTTCGTGTTACATTTTTTATTGGGCTGTTTCCAGTCATCCCGACAGCAAGCCCAACACGAAGTAACATTTTAAGGATAGGATTATATTCACAAGAAGCCCATTAACATTTTGCTCTCTTTCCCCCATGTTTTCTTGTGTCAGTGACAAATTAGCATACATTTATTCTTGTAATCACCAAGTCCCACGGTCAAGTTAAAAAAAAAAGTTTTGACTTCGTCTATGTTTCCCACAAATTTCCATTGGCCTCAGCCATTTCCTAGAAGCTTCCTACTTTTACATTCACAATAAGAAAAATAATGCATATATATAATGATTTATTATTAAATTAACATATTACGTCAATCACACCATATCATACTACTGAATAATTTTTCCCAACTTGTCCAACAAGAAAACACTTAACTGGTAGCAAAACTTAAAAAATGATCAAATGACTACATTTTTAAACAAAATGGGCAATACATTTGCAGTCTGGTAACTAATCAGTTAGGCTTCACCAAGTAGGATGCCTATATTTCATTGGCTGCCTGGCTGGAGCGGAGGCTTTACCCAGTGCAATGGCGCGCTGTGTTTTACGTCAATTTGGAATGAGAGAAAAAAAAAGGCTTAACTAATTTTGGTAATTAAATGCTACACTTTTACGCAGTCCTAATTTGGCTCAAAGCCTCTTTATCTAGTTTCGTTGCCTCTTATCTTTATTGTCGGGATAAAACTCGATGTGTGGTCACAATGTTTTATTTTATGAATTTCCTGGACGAAATGGATGCGCATATTTACATATTTCGAGGACGAATGAATTTTCTGTTATAAATTTCCAAGTCCAATTGATGTGGGTCTCAATGTTCCCTAATGGTTGTACATGTGTGGTCTCAATGTTTTATTTTATAAATTTTTTATAATTGTCTATGCGGGGTCTCAATGTTTTATTTTATGAATATTCATGAAGAATTCAAAGTTTTCTTTTATGTTTATGAATTTCCAAGCCGAATGAATTTAATGTTTTATTTTATGGATAGAACAAACTTTTTGGATCTCAATGTTTTTGAGTAGCTTATCTTATGAATTTTCAGGACGAATGAATTTAATGTTTTTTATTTATGAACTTATTTTTATTGGATCTTAAGGTTAAAGAAAAGTTGTGTCACAAAATTAACTATGTTATATAATAATGAATGTTAAATTTAAAAAAAATAATAAAATTAAAAAATAAAAACAGCATATATGTCACTGTTCAGACAAATGAATAAATATATAAATAAAAAATTTTAAAAATTATATTCAAAAAAATTAATGTTACATCTATTAAAAAATAAATATTTAATTAAAATTTTTTGACTGAATTGAATATTTTATTTGGACTTGGGTGTTAAAGTCAACAATTTTTATGAATTTATGTTTCTTCTTATGAATTTGGATTTCGGTGGAAATTTGGATCTTCTTTTGTCACCTGGGTTGCCTTTGAGTAGGCTTAGGCTTATTTAATGAGTTTATGTTTCTTCGATGACTTTGGAACCTTGTGGTGGGTCGGAACTTCAGTGGGTCTCAATGGAGATGGCACACTTCGGGGGTGGGAAAGCACGTTTTTTTTTTTTATGAATTTATGTTTCTATTTATGAATTTGGAAATTCGGTGACCGGTGGCTCTGAACTTCAGTGGGGCTCAACGAGATCAAAATGCCTATGCCTACTACATTTTTCTAAGGCTGACATTTGTAGAAAATAGAAACAGAAGCCATTATTTCCGTTTGCTTCTAAAAAGTTTTTTTTTTTTTTTTTTTTCTTTTGGGTGGTCCGATGGCTCCTCCGCGAAATAGGTGAGGCAGTAGTGTGAAATCATTTCCTCTTACCTTGAGTTGTCGAATGGGACCCTTTCGATTTCGAATGAGCCGTAAATCTTTTATTATTATTATTATTATTATTATTATTATTATTATTATTATTATTATTATTACATTTTTTAATAAAATAAGCAGAATGACATTTAAGTTCTAATGATGTCAAAAAAAATAAGATAATGCAGCCTACATGGCTTTTATTGGCTAACTTAAAGTGGAATGAAAAAAATTGAGGATCAAGTAAAAATATGATTAGTTAAGGGGTGGTAGAATGAAAAAAGATTTTGTTGAACTGCCAAGAGTAACTCACGCCTACACATTTTTCTTTTGCTGATTTCTTGCTTCTAATGCACACACATGCACATATATAATCAATGTATATTTAATTTAATATAAAATTATTATTTGAATTAATGAAATTATAATTTACAATTTTATTTCAACTAATGAGAAATTAAATCTAAGCATATGATGTCATGCATGAAAAATGTGTGCATATCACATTATATCATGTTAAAATAAGTTTAAATAATGTACATTTTCAATATGTTACAAGAATATTCCAAAATTAGTCTTATTGACAATTAAAAAATGCAACCTCATCAAAATTCTAACAAAAAAACACATTTTTGAGTTCAACAAATTCAAGTAACTATAAGAATAGGGCACCTAAAAGCTATCCAAATGTGGGCAAATGCTACAGTTTATTTCCACATTATTGGTACCCCTTAGGCCTCCTCACTTTAAGTTCAAAGAAAGATAATCAACAACTACAATAAATGTACGACAAACAAGGATTTGGAGTGAGAACATAACAAAATAAGGGGAAAACGGTTATGCCAATAACAAAGACAAGTGAAACAGATTTTGTTGAGAATCAAAGTTGAGCAGATATATTGACCAACAAAAAAGGAGTCTATAACAATGTCTTTTTATTAATTTTAGAGCAAGAGCCCTTAAGGACTCTGCGTAAATAGCTGAACTCAAGTTTAGTCCATATATATGTCACTATACATCCACATTAAGTACTTCCCAACACACCCTGCTTAAGAGTTGAATCAGTGCAAACTCAATTGCTTATTTATTCCTTGTAATCTTCCCCTGCCGAGTGGCATTGAAGTCCAGCAATATGACAGCCTTTTAAGAAGACAGCACAAAGATTACTTAATTTTTCTTTCTATGGGTTAAGAAACACAGGTTGCTTGTCCCAATAGTGCCTTCGTCCTCTGTGACTATATATACCTTCTCCATCATTGTAAGGAAAGACTATTCCCCTGTTTGTCGAATTATAAGCATAATCTGTTCTGTTTCATAGTAAATTTTTCTAATTTATTTCAGATATTAACTGCCTCTTCATGACAGTAATTTGGAGCGAGTGCAGGTTATAATAGTTGATGCCTAATAGTTCTAAATTAATGTTCTTAAAAGAGATAAAGCGAGATTCAAAGCAAAAAACTAAGATGTAATGACCCATTAATGAAGTTAAGTTAGAACAAACAAAAGCTCTCTCAGCTCATTGAATATTTAGCAGCAACACTTCCCCGATCACAAAGCAAAGCATCTTAAGGTTGCTTCTCCAGTGATGGCTACGCCCAATTTTCCACCACTCAAATGTTCTGGTCACTAAATCCGCAGCCATGGACAAAACTGTTGTTGCATACCTTGCTTCAGTACTCGAAGCAATTTTCCTTCATTTTGCATCATGCCTTATCCAAGGTATGCATATAGCATTCTCCCTCTTAGTAGTGTAGCCTCAATAGAATAAGCATTAGAAGCGTACAATTAGACTACAAATTATTGATGTCCCAGTGTCTTTCATTGGTGCAAACTGGCTAAAGCAAATTATAATTTTCTGTTTCATTTTCAGGTGGAGCACAAGGGATCGGCGTTAACTATGGCACGGTAGCAAACAACCTTCCTCTTACAATCCACCATTATTAATCGAGTGAGACTTTTCGATGCCAACCCAGAGATTTTACAAGGCTTTTCTTACACTAGGATTGAGATCACCATAACTGTCCCTAATGATCAAATCCCTTACCTCCCTAAGCTTAGCTTTGCTCAACAGTGGTCAGCACCAATGTCCAACTCTTCATCCCTGACACCAACTTAGTCAGAATTTTAGTAATATTTTTTCCCAAACCATTTGATGTACACTAATTGCTCTGCAAACAGCACTCTGTTCCTCTAGGTAGAGTTTTTCAATGCATTTATCCCAAAGGATAGACAGCTTATAATTATTGCCCAACACATTTTTACAAGATTATTTGGTTATGGCTTACTAAAAGTTTGTCTACCATGCACAAACAGAATATTTGATAGGCCCAATCAGTCATGTGTTTGTAACATGGGAATATTAAGGCTCAAGAACCAGCAGCTGCCACAGCTCATGACCACCCTAAACTTTTTCATCAATCATTGTTAATTTTTATTTTGAGGTCAATCAATTTATTACAATAACATATACACAACTTTTTTTTAATAATTTGTTTATAAACTGTCATATAATAGTATTTAAATTTCACTAATCTCTCTTAAAATCAATTTTAGGAGAGTCAACTAAATTCAAATGCTACTATATAACAATTTTTGTAAATGTTAAAAAAAATTATGTATCAATCATTATTTTTTAATACATTTAATGTTCAGAGGATAAAATCTTCAATTTTATGTCTATAAATATTTAAATCTCTCATCACTTGTTAATGATTTCGAGTTTGAGAATATTTAAATATATTTTTATCAGTAATAGAAAAATATCATAAAACTAATTCATAATTTATGGAGAAAGTACATAAGAATTTTGGTACTCCAGGTGGTATGAGTGACATGGTATGCTAACCAAATAAAAAAATACATGTATATTGCAAATAATAATTGCAATCAACAAAAATTATATAAATAATAATTTATTAATAACCCATAAGCATTTTGCCTTAGTAGTAGAGCATTTGAACGCTTTGTTATCAATGATTGGATTTGAATCTTCACAAGTGTTTGGTGAAACTAAACATATGCATCATATTCTTAGTTAGAGGATAAAAATCCTAGTATGTTAGTTGGGTCTCTGAGCCGCACATAAAGTATATTTCTCTTGTATGAATTAGTACTAGATAAGTTTAGTGTGGATATAATATTCTCTAACAAATTTGTTGGGATGCCACCCATGCTTACCCATGCAAAAAAAAAAAAAAATTGATAATTAAATATATCATATAAGTAATGTAATGTGATGTGATGTACCAAAAATATTGAATAATCTCTCCAGATTATGCCTTTCGGATGTGGTATTGTTCATTCAGTTACTCATGTGTACAAGCTAGAATAAGTTGTATGTTATGCTTAAGTGAGTGCGAAACAAAAATTTAAATACTTAAAAATTAAAATTTTATTTATAATTTTATATCAAACAGGATATAATTATTTTAATACAGAATTTATTTAAAAATCTAAACAAATCTTCGTAGAGGGAATACTTGCTTAAAAAAATAATTAATTCCATATAAAAAAATAGCTGAGCTAGTCATAGTCAAATTTCAAAATTACCTCATCTTCTCTTCCTATTTTCAACTCCACTAAGTTTTTACAACCAACCCGTTTCTTTTTCTTTTTAACATTTTGTTATTGGGTTCGTTTCAAGTCAAGTAGGCAGCAAGGCCAACAATATGTAACATTTTGTGGAGGCGATTATATTCACAAGAACTCCATCAACATTTGGCTTTCTTTCACGTTCTTTTTTATTCTTTTTTTGAAAATCAGTAACAAAACTGCACAGTTATTCTTGTAATCACCGACTTCCATGGTCAAATTCAAGTTTTTCTTTAAAAAAAAAAAAGATAACTTTTTGAATGAAATGAGCAACTGAATTCGAAAAACTTTAATCTATGTATTTATGCATGCTTGTTTTGAATTTTTTGTAGCAGTAATCTTTCTTTGCTGGATGAATTATTTATGCAATTGCATTCTATGTATCTCTTACTTGCATGATACGAGAAGTATCCATATGTTGGATGTGAGACTGGTGAGGATTTTTTCTTTTTTTTGGTATATGACTGGTGAGGATTTTAAGGGCAATGGGGATTGTGATAAACTGGTATAAGAGAAGACAGAGTGGTGTGTAAGAGAAACTTGCAGTTCCAATAGGTTGGCTTCTCCATAGCATGCAAGAGGTTTTTGAATAGGTAGAACCAAGAGAAGAGGCCTTATTTCAGCTTCTATTGTTTGATAATTCGATGTTGCATGTCTTTGAATTGGTGATTATCGAATTTGTGAAGAAAGTGGTGATTTGCATGCACATAGTAGCGGGTGGTGTGGAGAAAATGCTAGTTTTTTGATGAATTAGAGGAGGCTAAATTGGAGGTTCATAAATTGGAGTGAAGGATGTACGAGTGTGTTGTAGACATCTAATTTTGTCCAAATCATAAAAAGATAAAAAATAATAAAGAAAAGAAAATTAAAAATAAAATAAATTCAAAAATAAAAAAATAAAAATGAAGAAGAATTAAAAAAAATAAAAAGAAGAAAATAAAAAGAAAAATGAAGGGTAGGTGGATGCATGAAGGAGAGTTGGTTACATGGAGGAAAGTTGGATGCATAGAAGAAAATTAGATGCATGGAGGAGAGTTAGTTGCATGAAAGAAGGTTAGATGCATGAAGAGAGTTAGATGCATGAAAGGGAGTTGGATGCATGAAAGGTGGTTAAATGCATGTGGGGAGGTAGATACATGAAGGAAAGTTAGATGCATGAAGGATAGTTAGGTGCATAGGATGGCTATATAAGGAGGCCTAAGGAGGGCACCAAGAACACACAACAAAACCAAGAAGAAGAGAGCAAGAGAAGGAGAGGAAGAGAGCACCAAGAGAAGAGAGAAGAGAGGAGAAGTAGAAGAAGTAGGAAAGTGAGGCTACATCAAAGTAGCTCTTTTCCTTTTGATTCAAGCAAAGAAGCTCCTTCAAGTATCATTCAAAGTCTACACTCACTAAGAAGAGGAGTGGAAGAAATCATCATTTAGGTATGCACATCTCTTACCCTTTGTTGAGTTAATTTTCTTTTATTAAGACCCTTGATTATCCCAACGATAGTCGTTGATGCAATTGGTGAAAACGATTGCAATTAGCTATCCTTAGGGAATTACGTTACGAATTATATTGAATAAATTGATATAATTCATGTAACGTAGCCAACACCCGTATTTTGAAATTAAATCCCCTCTTTTAAATTTCTTTCAAATATCATAGCACTTACGGTTGACGAAAGTGGCCGTTTTTGCTATCTCCCCAGATAATTACGTTGTGGATTACGTTGAAGAAATTGGCAAAATCCCTCCAACGTAAATATCACAATCCCTTTTCCTAAAAAAACCCCCAAAATAAAAAGTTTTAACCAAAATCAAAGCATGGATTTGAAATTAAAAAGCAACAAAACACCAATGTGGTACCGAAAGGGCGTTGTAGGGGTGCTAATACCTTCCATACACGTAACCAACCCCCGAACCCAATTTCTGTAACACAGACCTAAATCTCGGTGTCCGATCTCACCATTTAAACTTAGATCGGTGGCGACTCTAAAATTTTCAAGTTTCATAAAATTTCCAAAACACATAAAAAAATCATTTTTCCACACCCATTTCCCTTCTCCGGTCGCCGCGCCCGCGTCGCAATGTCAACAGCTTGGCGACTCCACTGGGGACGCTTGAGGGTTAGGCCATTTAAATTGGTATTTGTTGCTTTCTTATTTCATTTCTATGCTTTGTCCTCATGCTTGATTTGGTTATACTCAGTATGTTTATAATCTTTTGGATTTGTCTGCAACGGATTAGGTTTAGATGACTTAATTTTATTATCTGTTGTACTGTTATTAGCTAGTTAATTTGCAGGTTTGTGAGTATAATATCCCCGTCACACACTTACACTTACACCACAAAATTAGAAAAGGGGAGGTGATGACCCCTGAGCTCTCTACCCGAGCTTCTAGGAACCCTTAGGATAGTAGGGGCAAAAGTAAGGTCGACCTTCGTGAGACCTCTGGTCTCCGTGCAGGCACCTGAACACCCCGCTCAAGTTGTTCCTCCCAAGGACAATTTGGGGACCTAATGTAGGAGTTTAAAACCTACCCATCACACTAGTAGTTGCCTTAGTACCACCTTGTGCTAAGAGTATTTGACCTAAACTATGGAAGTTACGGATCAAACCTAGGTTGACCCTGTACTTAAGCACAAAGGGGAAAATACTACACATGCATTTTTTTTTTAAACTTTGCATCTGTCACTATTGCATGCATAAGCTCTCAACCCGGGCATTTACCCTCATAGGTTAGTAAGGGGCAAAAGTAAGGTTGACCTTCGTGAGACCCTTGGTTTTCGTGTAGGCACCTGAACACCCCTACTTAAATTGCTCTCTAAACTGCTGGATAAGGGGCAATTTGAGAACCTAACTAGGTATTTTAGATTCTTACCCTCATGCATACACAGGGTTCTCGTCTTCATTTTTGTGTTTGCATTTGCATCATGTCATAATACATGCATATACTCATTCATCCTTTTCATCATCTAGAAGGGAAGTTTCGAAAGAAAAGCCACGGCTCCAATAACACGTTTCCAATCACGACAAATGGTAGAACAAAGAATAGAGAAAACAGTGGAGGAATTGCAGTCTAAAGTCAATGACCTCAAAGAACAATTGGCCAAAATAACTGCTTTGCTCGTTGCCAAAAATGAAAGCTTCCAGCATGACCAACGCGACCAAGAACAAGGGGATAATCATAGTATCCGAGACCTGGATGTTGAAGAAGAATTAGAGAAGATAAGAAGAGCTGCCGAAGAAGACAAGACTCGTGAAAAGTACGAAAGGCTTGAAGCCAAAGTCAGAAAAATGGAGGGTTTTGAAGATGTTGACATCCTAGATATGGCTGAAATAGGATTAGTGCCCAACGTTGTATTACCACCCAAATTCAAGGTGCCAGAATTTATCAAATACAATGGGACAAATTGTCCAAGGGTGCACATCATTATGTACTGCAGAAAGATGGCAGCACACTCTGATGATGAAAAACTCCTGATGCACATTTTTCAGGATAGTTTAATCGATGGAGCCACTGAGTGGTACATGAGCCTAGATCGTCGTTCCATTCGCACATGGAAAGATCTAGTTGAAGCTTTCCTCAGACAATACAAGTACAATCAAAATGTGGCTCCTGACAGGATTCAAATTCAAAATATGGAAAAAGGGGATAATGAGTCATTCAAAGTTTACGCTCAAAGATGGCGAGATGTGGCAGTTAGAGTACAACCTCCCTTGTCTGACAAAGAGATGACTACAGTTTTCCTGAATACCCTTACACACCCCTTTTATGGGAAAATGGTAGGGTTCACCCATTTAAAATTCCCCAATCTTGTGGAAATAGGAGAAATGATCGAAAGGGGAATTCGTTCTGGAAAAATGGGAAAGTCACAAGCAGGAACCTCATCCCAGAGAAAACCCCAATTCAATGGCAAGAAGAAAGAAGAGGTCCATTCTGTAGATTATCAAGATAAAGGGAAAGCAAAAGATAGGAGGTACAATGACAATCGATCAACATATCGGCCACCTCCCACCATGACGTTTACCCCAGTAATGAATGTTGTGAATCCATCCCCACAAATCGCTATTTCCCAGCCGTCTTATCCCATTGCAACACAATTGATGCAACAGTCTCAGTTTACATCCCAACAGCCCAAGCAGCAAGCAAATAGGCCTAGACAGTTGCCTAACAAAAGGGCCGTGAACTTTGATCCAATTCCTATACCTTATTCCTAATTGTTGCCACAACTGTTACAAAATAACTTAGTGTCAATAGTCCCTCTCCCAGCCTGGGAACCACCATACCCGGCATGGTATAAGGAGAACCTTACGTGTGCTTACCATGCAGGAGCCAAGGGGTACGATGTGGAAAATTGTACAGCCTTCAAGAGAAAGGTCCAAAGCCTAATTAATGCTAAGTAGCTCAATTTTGAGCCAGTTCCATCCAAGTCCGATGTTGATGGCAACCCTCTTTCTAATCATGGAGGTTAGGGAATTAATGTTGTTGCCAAGGAACCTCAATTAATCTCCAAGAAGTCTGTGTTTGAGATTAAAACCCCTATGAAACGCATCTTTCAAGCTCTCACAGAATACGGTATGGTAAAAAGAAAAGGAGCTATTCAAGAATCAGGATGTGAATATCACGAGGATGAAGCAACCCACAGGTTGGGAGAATGCATTGCATTTAAGGACTTTTTGCAAAAACTAATAGATGAAGGTTTCTTGAAATAGGTATTGAATCAAAAAGCATAAATATGGTCAACATGTCTGTCGACAACGCGACATGGAGTGGCGATCCCGGGCGATAAAAAGAAATTATTTTCGGGATTTTGGTCTTGGTGAGGTCTTTAAAAAAATGATTAAAAAAAAAATGGAGTCGCCACCGACTTAGATTGAAAAGGTGAAGTCGGACACCAAAAATATGGTCTACGTTACAGAAAAATGGATTCGTGGGTTGATTACGTATAGGGAAGGTATTAGCACCCCTACAACACCCTTTCGGTACCACGTTGGTGTTTGCTGCTTTTAATTTCAAAAATATGCTTTGTCTTTTGTTAAATAAATTTATTTTCACATATAATCATAATTTAAGATTATTTTCAAATATATCAATAGAGTCATGCCAGTTGACTAGCTAAACTCATAATATAATTTCTTTCAGGATAATTTGATAGCAGCCAGTTAACTGACAACTATTTTTTATCCGTCATCAAGATTTTTAAAGAAATGTATTGATGGAACCATGCCAGTTAACTGACTAGGTTCGTAACATAACATCCCTCAGGATAAATAGACAGCGGCCAGTTAACTGGTGACTCTTTTTATCCATTGTCGAGATCTTTCAAAAATGTGTTAATAGAACCATGCCAGTTAACTGACTAGGTTCGTAATGTAATGTCTCTCAAGATAATTTGATAGCGGCCAGTTGACTGGCAACTTTCTTTATCCGTCGTCGAGATCTTTTAAAAAATAGTAAAAGATGGTTGGAAAGAAACCACAAATATCCTCTTATAAGTTCTTTAAAGTGCACATTTCACGAGTAAAGTCCTCGTGACTCACGGTTATTTAACAAAACGATATACAAGCACAAAAAATACTTATTCAATAACAAGAGAAAATTTAAAATTTAATAGAACCTGTATTTAGAGTGCTCAAATGGCAAAACGGAGGTCAGAAACGCGATCAGGACGTCAAAAAATCCTAGGAAAGAGGTTCGGGTCAAAAGTCAAATGTCGATCAACATTCAAAGTCAAAGTCAAAGGTCAAAGCTGACGTGGCATGATGCGCTGACGTGGACGCTTGCTCGGCAGGGGTGACGTGGCATGCGCGGATTGGTTTTCTCCTTGGCGCGTGTGCAACATGCGCCAAAGCCTCACCGGCGCGTGGTGGCGCGTGAGAAGGTTTCCGGCGAGTTGCTTCACGGTTCCCAAGGTTTTGGGACCTTCTGAACACGATGGTGTGGCGCGTTTCTAGAGATTCGGACCGGAAATATGATTTTCAGAGGATGAACGAAAATAGGTTTTTCTTGAGTTTTCCGGCACAATATGCAATTTCCGGTGAAATTGAGACACTAATGACCTTCCAAAAACTGAGTTGAGCTCATCCTAATCAACAACATGAGTTTGTTGAAAGGAAAAATAGAAGAATAAATAAGAATCAAATTTTCTATTTGACCCTTTTCTTACTCTAAGACTTTCCCTCTCTAACTTCCACTCCTTTTCTTTGAATTTTCTCTCCTCATTATTTCATGACTCTTTCTCTGATATTTCTCTTCTCTTTGTGTGCTTGCTATCCTCTTGGAATGCTTTCTTTCTCACTCCTTCACTCTTTTTTCTTCTCTTTTCTTCTTCCCCTTCTTTTTTTTCCTTCCCCTTCATGGTTCACTAAGCCTTCTATTTATAGCCTCCTTTCCCTAGATGCATAATTTATGATCAAGTGTGTGGTTAGATGACTTGATGAAATGAATTATGAGGAAGGTGGTGCATGATTTGATTAAGATAAGGAAAATAATTTGATAAGGTGCATGATGAAATTAATTATGGAGAAGGTGGTATATGATTTAATTTAGGTAGGAAACATGATTTGATGAATTGCCTAATAAGTTAAGAGGATGATGGTGTATGATTTGATTAAAATAGGAAACATGATTTAATGAGATGCATGATGAAATAAATTATGAAGAAGGTGGTATATGATTTGATTAAGGTGGGAAACATGATTTGATAAGGTGCATGATGAAATTAATTATGGAGAAGGTGATGTATGACTTGATTAGGATAAAAACAAACATGATTTGATGAATTGCCTAATAAGTTAGGAGGATGATGGTGTATGATTTGATTAAAATATGAAACATGATTTAATGAGATGCATGATGAAATAAATTATGAGGAAGGTGGTATATGATTTGATTAAGGTGGAAAACATGACTTGATAAGGTGCATGATGAAATTAATTATGGAGAAGGTGATGTATGACTTGATTAGGATAAAAACAAACATGATTTGATGAATTGCCTAATAAGTTAGGAGGATGATGGTGTATGATGTGATTAAGATAGAAAAAATGATTTAATGAGGTGCATGATGAAATAAATTATGAGGAAGGTGGTGTATGATTTGATTAAGGTAGGAAACATGATTTAATGAGGTGATGATTAAAATGGAGTGGGTGAAATGATTCTTGACATATTTCTCCTTTTTCTTTTTTTTCTTTTTTTTTATTTTTAATAATATTATTCATATTTAAATACTAAAAAAATTTAATTTTCAAGAAATATATTCAAGTAAAAAAATTAAAACTTGTGTAATGATCCACTTTATTTTTTTTGGATCCGGACAAAATTACGTGTCTACAATGTCTATGGTAAACTCACCAATTAGGAGCTCCGATGGACTTGCTCCTGCAAGGCCATTGACAATCAAGTACATTGCGCAGGAGGCTCGACTAGATGACGGGGTTACAGAGCAGGCTACCTCCGAAGCTATGAAAAGATTGACGATCAAGGCTCCACAACCTTTCTCATATGCAAGTGATAAGGCAGTCCCCTGGGAATATGGCTGCCGAGCAATATCGCAAGATCAAAAATCTCAGGTCACAAATATATTTGGGATTAGTGGAGTTACCCAGAGTGGTTGCTGCTACCTCCCATCTACAATAGGGAGGAAAGGTGCCGAAAGGACCAACAACCTCAATCCTGTGGAGACTGAGATAAAAGACAAAGGGAAAGCAATTCTAATAGAGACCCCTGATCAAAAGGAAAGGGATACTCTATTTAGGGATGAAGCGACCAAACTGTCAGTAAATAATGACCCTCGAGGAAGTGGATTAAAAATGGAGGAAACAAAACCTATTACACCCAAAAGGCCCGTCACCGAAGAAGAAGCCAGTGAGTTCTTAAAGCTTATCCGACAAAGTGAATATAAAGTGATTGAGCAATTACGAAAGACCCCGGCTAAAATCTCCTTGTTGTCATTAATTCTGCACTCTGAGCCGTACAGGCAGGCATTGATGAGGGTTTTAGAAGAGGCATATGTCCATAAAGACATAACCACGGATGCAGTAAGCAATGTAATGGGGAACATTATGGCGCATAATTATTTGTCTTTCTCTAATGATGAGTTTCCCTCAGGAGGGCGTGGGCATAACAAGGCTTTATATATTTCGGCCAGATACAAGGATTGTAACCTAGCCAATGTTCTAATTGATAATGGGTCAGCATTGAACATCCTTCCGGAGTCGACTTTTAGGCGGCTCCCTATTGACAAGTCTCTCATGAGACCAAGCACCATTGTGGTAAGAGCATTTGATGGGGCCCAAAGTAATGTATTGGGAGAGATTGAGCTGCCCATCTTAATAGGTCCTTGTACTTTCAATATCACTTTTCAGGTGATGGAGGTAAGTTCAGCATATAGTTGCCTCCTTGGGCGCCCATGGATACATACTGTCGGGGCAATCCCTTCTTCTCTGCATCAAAAAGTGAAGTTTGTGTATGATGGGAAAGTAATAGAAGTAGTTGGAGAGGAAGATTTGTTAGTATCAAAGCCTTCCACAGTGCCATACATAGAGGCTGAGGTGGAGTCTGGGATTTCCTTCCAATCATTCGAAATTGTTAATGTGACTTATGTGAAGGAAGGACAAACATTAGCTGTCCCTCGTCATTCTGATACGGCTATGATGCTGGCAAGAGTCTTAAAAGGCAACGGTTATATTCCTGGAGGAGGACTAGGAATTAGAGGGCAAGGTATAAAAGGACCGCCCTAACTCATGCTAAGTGAAGACACATATGGCCTGGGCTTTAAGCCCACTCATGCTGACAGGGCCCGAATGGCCAAGGTACGAAGAGAAAGACGCCTGGCTCGCTTAGAAGGTCGGATGGTAGACACTGAGAAATTGGTTCTAAAGGACCTGCATGAAGTTTTTGTTAGCGCTGGATTTAGGAACCCAAATCAAGTTGCCGCCATTGAGGAAGGGTGCTCTGAAGAAGGGAGGATAGAGCTGATCATGCCAAGTACCCCTGGCAAGGACCTTGATAATTGGACTGCCAAGACAATCCCCCCAGTTTTTAATTTTAGTAACATGTAATTTTCAAAGCACGCAGCAGCTTTTAAAATTGCTTTGTTTGTTGTTACTTCAAGTGAAAATTAATAAAACATGTGTTTGGTTTTGTTTTCCACGCATTTTGCATTTCTTAGCCTTCTTTCATATACCATACCAATTCATGTCATATCCCGCATTCACACTTAAAATAATTCAGGTCAAATGATGAGGATAACTTTGAAGAGGATTATGCCAATCCCCCAAACTTAAATTTTAAAAGCCAAATCCATTGTGTTTCAGGCGATGAAGGAGAAGAAAAAGACTGGGAGCCATCACCCGAATTGCAAAGAATGGTAGAAGAAGAGGACAAAGGTATTAAGCCCCATGAAGAACCTATCGAAGTGGTTAACTTGGGAAATGGGGAACACAAGAAAGAGCTAAAAATTGGGGCACAATTAGCGGAGGAAGAAAAGAAAGCGATAGTCCAACTATTGCAAGAATACAGTGATGTGTTTGCATGGTCATACCAAGACATGCTGGGTTTAAGTACCAATATAGTCCTTCATCGCTTGCCAATCAAACCAGGTTTTCAACTAGTAAAACAGAAACTAAGGAGGATGAAGCCTGATGTACTAGTCAAGATAAAAGAAGAAGTGAAAAAGCTACTTGATGCTGGTTTTATTGAGGTTGCAAAGTACCCAGATTGGGTAGCCAATATTGTGCCCGTACCAAAGAAGGATGGGAGGATTCGAATTTGTGTAGATTATAGAGACTTGAACAAAGCAAGCCCAAAGGATGATTTTTCACTTCCCCACATAGATGTACTTGTGGATAATGCCGCAGGATACTCAGTCTTCTCATTTATGGATGGGTTCTCAGGATATAATCAGATCAAACTGGCCCCTGAAGACAAAGAAAAGACAATTTCATTACCTTGTGGGGCACTTTTTGCTATAAGGTGATGTCATTTGGGCTAAGGAATGCTGGGGCAACTTACCAGAGGGCCATGGTGGCTTTATTTCATGACATGATGCATAAGGAGATAGAGGTATATGTTGATGACATCATTGCCAAGTCCAAATCTGAAACAGAGCACATGACCCACCTGAGAAAGCTTTTTGATAGATTAAGAAAATACTAACTCAAGCTCAACTCGGCAAAGTGCACCTTTGGTGTGAGATCAGGGAAACTACTGGGATAAATGGTTAGTGGAAAAGGCATTGAGGTGGATCCAGACAAAGTCAAAGCTATCATGGATATGCCTGAACCTAGGACAGAAAAAGAGGTGCGAGGTTTCCTGGGAAGGCTCAACTACATCGCCAGATTCATATCCCAGTTGACAGCCACTTGCGAACCAATTATCAAGCTCCTCCGTAAGAATCAAAACACTGAATGGGATAGGCACTGCCAAGAAGTATTCGATAAGATCAAGCAGTATTTGCAGAATCCAACGATCTTGGTCCTGCCAGTGCTAGGGAGGCCACTATTCATGTATTTGTCTGTGCATGATGGATTAATGGGCTGCATGCTGGGGCAACATGATGAAACAGGAAAAGAACAGGTAATTTATTACCTGAGCAAGAAATTTACTGACTATGAGTTGAAGTACTCGATGTTAGAAAAAACTTGTTGTGCTCTAGCATGGGCAGCTTGTCGACTCAGGCAGTACATGTTGCACCACACAACTTAGTTAATCTCAAAAATGGATCCAATCAAGTACATATTTGAGAAGCCTGCCTTAACTAGGAGGATTGTAAGATAGCACATGCTTTTGTCTGAATATGACATCCAATATATCTCACAAAAGTCAATAAAAGGAAGTGTGATCGCTGAACACCTTGCCGATAATCCAATTTCAGGAGATGAACTAGTCCAATTTGAATTCCCAGATGAAAACATTATGACTTTAACCACTGAATCTAAAGGAGAAAGATGGTCATTAATGTTTGACGACTCATCTAATGCACTAGGGCACGGGATTGGTGCAATTTTGATATCCCCAAAAGGGAAGCATTACCCTATGACTGCAAAACTATGCTTTGAATGTACTAATAATATAGCAGAGTATGAGGCTTGCACCATGGGGATTGAAGCAGCTTTAAGTTATCAAGTTGATCTTTTGGACGTGTATGGAGACTCGGCATTGGTGATTTACCAATTAAAAGGAGAATGGGAAACTAGAGACCCTAAGCTGATTCCTTATCGAAAGTATATATGTGAGCTAATGGGGCAATTTGAAGATATCACCTTCAGTCATATACCAAGGGAGGAGAATCAAATGGCAGATGCCCTAGCAACATTGTCCTCTATGTACTCAATAATAGATGCAAATGATCTTCCTAATATTAGAATGCAGAAGTATGATTCGCCTGCCTATTGTTCATTTGTGGAAGAAGAACTTGATGGAAAGCCGTGGTATGAGGACATTAAGCGGTTTATTAAGCACAGAGAATATCCAGCAGGTGCATCAAAAAATGACAAAAGGACTTTGAGAAGATTGGCAATGGGGTTTTTCCTCAATGAAAAAATTTTGTACAAGAAGAATCATGATGCTGTCCTTTTAAGATGCATTGAAGCTAAAGAGGCACAGAAACTTATACATGAAATACATGAAGGGGTGTGCGGAACCCACATCAATGGTCATGCCATGGCCAGGAAGGCCTTAAGAGCAGGGTATTTTTGGCCTACTATGGAGTCTGACTGTATCAATTATGTCAGAAAATGCCATAAATGTCAAATTTATGCTAACAAGATTCATGTTTCTCCTTTAACACTTAGTGTGTTAACATCACCGTGGCCTTTTGCCATGTGGGGCATGGATGTAATTAGGCCGATCGAACCTAAAGCTTCAAATGGACATCGCTTCATTCTAGTGGCAATAGACTATTTCACAAAGTGGGTAGAAGCCGCTTCCTATGCACATGTCACAAAGCAAGTAGTCCTCAGATTCCTTAAAAAAGAAATCATTTGCAGATATGGTCTCCCAGAAAGCATCATCATCGATAATGTCTCAATAGCAAAATGATGAAAGAAATGTGTGAACAATTCAAAATAGTTCACCGCAATTCCACCCCATATCGTCCCAAGATGAATGGAGCAGTTAAAGCAGCAAACAAAAATATCAAGAAAATAGTGGAGAAAATGACAGTCACCTATAGAGATTGGCATGAGATATTGCCTTTTGCACTCCATGGTTACCGCACATCAATAAGGACCTCGACTGGAGCAACCCCATTTTCCCTGGTGTATGGTATGGAGGCAGTGCTTCCATTTGAAGTAGAGATACCGTCATTAAGAGTATTGATGGAAACTCAACTTGACGAAGCTGAATGGGTTCGCATACGATATGAGCAGCTAAACCTCATAGAAGAAAAAAGATTGGTTGCTTTATCCCATAGGTGTCTCTATCAAACAAGGATGATCAGAGCGCATGATAAGAAGGTCCATCCAAGGTAGTTTCATGAAGGAGACTTAGTGCTAAAGAAGGTTCTCCTAATCATTAAAGATAATTGAGGTAAATGGGCTCCAAACTACGAAGAGTCTTACGTGGTAAAGAGGGCATACTCTGGAGGAGCTTTAATCCTTGCCAAAATGGACGGTGGTGAATTGTCAAGTCCAGTGAATTCAGATGCTGTCAAGAAGTATTACGCATGATGGTTAGCACAGGATTGGCCAAAATTGAGTTTTGAGAGTTTGAACATAGTTTAAACTTCAATGATTATCCTCAGAAGACCTTGAACAGTCCCCATTCAAGTTTCTCTTGCCTAATTGTGTACCTATTTTACTTCATTTGAACCATCAAAACCCCAAAAAGATGTAAAAATTGGATGAATACAATTTTGCACCTTTTGAAATTTGTTTTTCTGTGCCTGTCCCTTACCCATGTTTCATCACATACTTGAGATATGATAAATGGTAATTTTTGAGTTGTAGCATTGTCTAAATTACATGTTTTCAAAAAAAAAAGGGGGAGGGACGAACAGTTCAAGTGGCCCAAACTAAGAAGCACAGGACCGTGGCCCAAACTGAGAAGCACAGGACCACGGCCCAAGTTGAGAAGCGCTAAAAAAAAAAGAAGGAGGAAACGGGCGAACGGTTCAAGCGGCCCAAACTGAGAAGCACAGGATCGTGGCCCAAGTTGAGAAGCGCAGGACCAAAAAAAAAAAAACTGGAGAAAACGGGCGAACGGCTTAAGCAGCCAAAATTGAGAAGCACAGGACCGAAGTAAAAAAAAAAGAGAGAAAAGCAATTCGAGGATCCTGAATCAGGAAATGCGAGGAAAGCCGTAATCAGTGGTTCGAGCAAGGGGGTGAAAGGGGAAAGCCATCAGTGGAAGGGTTTTAAAGGACCGACAACAGATCTAGCCTAATCTGACCAACAGAGCATCCAAAGCTTGAATTGTTCTTTGTCATGAGTCCAGATCGGGAAGGTAAATCGGAGTCGCAAGGTTTTCCTTCGATTAAATTCCCAAAGTAAGATCTACAAACACATATTTGCTTTTTACACACATATCATGCCATTAAACATGCATTTTAGGGTAATTAGTAACCTATTTTCGTTCATGCTTTTTCATCATCGGCCTCATGGGAGATCTGGAGGCTGTCCTTTTCTTTTTTCAACTGTCTGAGGTTAATGGTTTGGTCTTGGATCTTGATCTAGAACAAGAGTACCTCGCGTTACTGAAAAAATAAATATGGAGGAAGGCCTTGCAAGGCTTAGAGCCAGATTTCCTTCTCTTCCCCAAGACACACTTCGAAAGATGTATAAGTGCCGACTTGAAAGAATGAAGACACTCACATGTCTAGGTCTTCCCGAAGATGTTCGATGGATCATCGAAGCTAAGGTACGTCTGGCTGGTGAATTTCAAAATTCACTCGTTAGACATCTACCAAGAATAGGGAGGAGCTCTTATGCTAAGAAAAGGAGAGCTAAGAGAATAGGAGTATGCCATAGATGTGCAAGATGGACATGTGATACGCGCTGCAAGAGGAAAGGGATGGTGTCCCTAAATCGAGAAGATAAGATCCGGTTCATTAAGGATGGACTGAGTAAAGAGCCATTGGATGACATCCTTCAGGCTCTTGAGACGCACCCTAGTGGACATGTTCATTGTGTTCTTCTTGCTTTGGTGGACATACTCAACAGAGAAAAAGAGTGCCATCGTCCTGAGGATCTGCTATTGAATGACCCTGTCTGCCAGTTCACGAGAAAATTGGATGGAAAGCAAGTTGCCGATCCATGAACAGTGCTCAATTCATGGCTGAACGTGAACCAAAGGAAGAAGACGAACCAGAGTCACTATGCACTCAATTATGCATTGCATTCATTGCTCTTGTCGACAATCGTTGGTGTGCCTATCATTTCAACTGTTCACCTTTAGACTTTTCATACGCGTTTTGAGTACATCGATACGGTTGTCGTTTCATCGTCAAAAATTTTACTACCCTTTCTGACTAGGTGTTACTATTGCGCATGTAGGTGGATCTTTTCTTTCTGACTAGATGTTACTGTTGCGCATGTAGGTGGATCTTTTCTTTCTGACTAGATGTTACTGTTGCACATGTAGGTGGATCTTTTCTATCTGACTTGGTGTTACTGTTGCACATGTAGGCGGGTCTTTTCTATCTGACTTGGTGTTACTGTTGCACATGCAGGCGAGTCTTTTCTATCTGACCTTGTTGCGCATCGTGCCTGCCTGAGGCCGCTCCACGAGAAGCGTACTTTTGACCATCTTCCCTTTAAAGCACGAACCTCCCTAGCGGCAGACCCATGGTCCTTCTATCACTTGTTCTGCCTTTTCAAATCCATTAAACATGGTTGTGGTAGAAAATGAGAGAGGAGAATCATCAACACGCAAATTCAAGTCTGTTTGCATTTTCAGTAGTTCCAGCCTAGGGAAAGACCTTGAGTTCATGGGAACAGTAAATATACTTGGAAGAGCGTTAGCTACCAGGGGAATAAATATGGTGTACGGTGGAGGAGTTCATGGGATAAGAGCGTGTGCAGCTGCGTCTGCGCTCTTAGGAGGGAGCAATGTTTTGGGTATTTATATGAAAGGGGTAACAAACGGTACCCTTGGTATCTAGTTAGGAGTCTCAAACATGCATGAATGTCTTGGATGCATGTTTTGCAATGCTGAAGCCTTCATCGCATTACCTGGTGGTTCAGAAACTTTGGAAGGAATTTCCAGCGTGTTACTCTTGTAGACACCTAATTTTGTCCAAATCCTAAAAAGATAAAAAAAATAAAGAAAAGCAAATTAAAAATAAAATAAATTTGAAATTCAAAAAAATAAAAATTAAGAAGAAAAATAAAAAGAAGAAAATAAAAAGAAAAATGAAAGGGAGTTGGATGCATGAAAGGTGGTTAAATGCATGAGGGGAGGTAGATACATGAAGGAAAGTTAGTTGCATGAAGGAAAATTAGATGCATAAAAGAAAGTTAGATGAATGAAGGGAGTTGGATGCATGAAAGGTGGTTAAATGCATGAGGAAAGTTAGTTGCATGAAGGAAAGTTAATTGCATGAAGGAAAATTAGTTGCATGAAGAAAGTTAGATGAATGAAGGGAGTTGAATGCATGAAAGGTGGTTAAATGCATGAGGAAAGTTAGTTGCATGAAGGAAAGTTAGTTGCATGAAGGAAAATTAGTTGCATGAAGAAAGTTAGATGAATGAAGGGAGTTGAATGCATGAAAGGTGGTTAAATGCATGAGGAAAGTTAGTTGCATGAAGGAAAGTTAGATGAATGAAGGGAGTTAGATGCATGAAAGGTGGTTAAATGCATGAGGAAAGTTAGTTGCATGAAGGAAAGTTAGTTGCATAAGATGGCTATATAAGGAGGCCTAAGGAGGGCACCAAGAACACACAACAAAAACCAAGAAGAAGAGAGCAAGAGAAGGAGAGGAAGAGAGCACCAAGAGGAGAGGAAGAGAGCACCAAGAAGAGAGAAAAGAGAAGAAGTAGGAGAAGTAGGAGAGTGAGGCTACATCAAAGTAGCTCTTTTCCTTTTGATTCAAACAAAGAAGCTCCTTCAAGTAACATTCAAAGTCTACACTCACTAAGAAGAGGAGTGGGAGAATTCATCATCTAAGGTATGCACATCTCTTACCCTTTGTTGAGTTGATTTTCTTGTGTTAAAACCTTTGATTATCCCAACGATGGTTGTTGATGCAATTGGTGAAAACGATTGCAATTAGCTATCCTGAGGGAAGTACGTTATGAATTATATTGAAGAAATTGATATAATTCATGTAACGTAGCCAACACCCGTATTTTGAAATTAAATCCCCTCTTTTAAATTTCCTTCAATTACCATAGTACTCGCGGTTGACGAAAGTGGCCGCTTTTTGTTATCTCTCCAGATAATTACGTTGTGGATTGTGTTGAAGAAATTGGCAAGATCCCTCCAACGTAAAATCCCTTTTTCCTAAAAAATCCCAAAATAAAAGTTTTAACCAAAATCAAAGCATGAATTTGAAATTAAAAAGCAACAAAACACCAACGTGGTACTGAAAGGGCGTTGTAGGGGTGCTAATACCTTCCCTACACGTAACCAACCCCCGAACCCAATCTTTGTGATGCAGACCTAAATCTCGGTGTCCAATCTCACCATTTAAACTTAGATCGGTGGCGACTCCAAGATTTCCAAGTTAATCATTTTTCCACACCCTATTTCTCTTCTCTGGTCGCCGCGTCAGCGTCACGATGTCGACAACTCTGGGTTGAAATGTACTCTCATAAAAAGCCAATAGGATTGTTAAATGTTAATGGTTTTTATGATGGTTTGTTATCTTTTTTAGATCATGTTGCAGAACGAAATTTCATACCCCCAGAGACCCGTCGTATCATAGTGTTGGCTTCAGACATTGATCAGCTAATCGATCAGCTTCAAATCTGTGCATCTCAACTTAACCCATTAATGGGGCAGGCAAATGGGCACCCCTCTGACGGCAGCAGGAAGCGCAAACTAGACACTAATCTTCGATTGTAACTTACTGGTCTGAGCGAAACAGACTGGTTATCGAGGTCATAGTAAATAAAGGATGGCAGAGTAAAGAGTTACTTTTAACTCTTGATACGCATCCTTTACATGCCTCGAAGTTTTTTTTGCTTTTCTTGTGTATGTCCTTTGTGTAATGGCTCTGCCAAGACCTTGGCTATAACTGTGTGTGCAAATCTTTGAATTGAATAAGACGTCTAGTATGATGGATGTGCGATGTATCACACTTGTTCTTTCACCTGCATTTCATCTCCTTCTCAGATGAATAACCAAAATAAATTAACACTGGGGCAATCAAGGTTGCAATATTCTGTCCATGTTTTGATGCCTAAAGGCAATAAATTGATCGGATGCTCCCATTCCAATTAAATCAATTTTGCCAGAAATAAATTCTCAGATGAGGGTGTGATATATCAAAGCTTGTAAGACGATATGAGATGTTTGAAAGCACAAATTAGGGTGACTGTTGACGAAATGAGTCTGGAGTTGAAAAGTGTTCCATTCTCTTAAGATCGCCTAATTAAAACTGGGGCAAGAGTATAAGATGTCAGGGAAGTTTACCTTAATTAAAGGAGACGAGTCAAAGTGACAGAAGCTGGTTCATTCATGATCTCCCAGAAGCTGTGGAAATATCGTTCACCAGAAACCAAAAAAAAAAAAAGAAGACAAAAATAACACAGTCCATTACAGTCCACCATACATCTTGGTATGTCAGCATGCATCATAGCATTGTTGCACTGCATAACGAGGCTTGCATTTGGGTCACCTTGTCTTAATGCATCGACCCGATTTAAACTGTATCTTCAAGAGCATTTAGGAGAAGCATATCATTGATTCTTAAGAAACCGTTCAACCCTGTCAAGCAGGTTCGCATGTCAAGCATGCAATTTTGAGGTCAAGCGTCTTTATGTGTCAAGCACATTAATCCTGTCAAGCAGGTTCGCATGTCAAGCATGCAATTTTGAGGTCAAGCGTCTTTATGTGTCAAGCACATTAATCCTGTCAAGCAGGTTTGCATGCCAAGCATGCCATTTCAAGATCAAGCCTCTTCTTATATTAAATATTAACCCTGTCAAGCAGGTTCGCATGTCAAGCATGCAATTTTGAGGTCAAGCACATTAATCCTGTCAAGCAGGTTTGCATGTCAAGCATGCCATTTCGAGGTCAAGCCTCTTCTTATATTAAATATTAACCCTGTCAAGCAGGTTCGCATGTCAAGCATGCAATTTTGAGGTCAAGCCTCTTTATGTGTCAAGCACATTAATCCTGTCAAGCAGGTTTGCATGTCAAGCATGCCATTTCGAGGTCAAGCCTCTTCTTATATTAAATATTAACCCTGTCAAGCATGCAATTCTGAGGTCAAGCCTCTGATGTCAAATATTAACCCTGTCAAGCAAGTCTGCATGTCAAGCATGCAATTCGAGGTCAAGCCTCTTCTTATATCAAATTTTATCCCTGTCAAGCAAGTCTGCATGTCAAGCATGCAATTCTGAGGTCAAGCCTCTTCTTATGTCAAACACCAAGCCCTGTCAAGCAGGTCTGCATGTCAAGCATGCAATTCGGAGGTCAAGCCTCCCTATGTGCTAAGCCCTGTCAAGCAGGTTAGCATATTAATCCTGTCAAGCAGGTTACATGCTAAGCCCTGTCAAGCAGGTATGCATGATAACGATCCCATTTTGGAGATCAAACCCTTTCACATGCTAATCCCTGTCAAGTAGGTATGCATGTCGAACATATCATTTTTTTTGCAACTTGGAACATGATTTTTAAAGTTTGTTTGTTTGTAATCAAACCCGTTCGCATGTCAAGCCCTGTCAAGCAGGAATGCATGTTGAGTAGGCCATTTTCGGACAAGCTGGAGTCGAGCTTCACTCGACCTCTCTTTTATTATTTGTGCCAGAGTCGGGCCTCATTTGACTCAATCCCGAGCATAGGATAGTAAGGAAATCCTGGGTCATAATCTTTGACCCCTGTTGGGTGGATAATAACTCTTCCAAATCTTAGGGTTGCAAGAAAATCCTAAGTTTGTTCTAGGTCCCCGCTAGATGGACGGTGACCTTTTGGTATGATATTCTGATCTGGACAAAACAGTGTCTTTCAACCTTTGCTCATCTCCTAACACTTAGAAGATAAGCAAAGGGGGGCAATCTGTAGACAACTAATTTTGTCCAAATTATAAAAAGATAAAAAATAATAAAGAAAAGAAAATTAAAAATAAAATAAATTTGAAAATAAAAAAATAAAAATGAAGAAGAATTAAAAAAAATAAAAAGAAGAAAATAAAAAGAAAAATGAAGGGTAGGTGGATGCATGAAGGAGAGTTGGTTACATGGAGGAAAGTTGGATGCATAGAAGAAAGTTAAATGCATGGAGGAGAGTTAGTTGCATAGAAGAAAGTTAGATGCATGGAGGAGAGTTAGTTGCATGAACGAAGGTTAGATGCATGAAAGGGAGTTGGATGCATGAAAGGTGGTTAAATGCATGTGGGGAGGTAGATACATGAAGGAAAGTTAGATGCATGAAGGATAGTTAGGTGCATAGGATGGCTATATAAGGAGGCCTAAGGAGGGCACCAAGAACACACAACAAAACCAAGAAGAAGAGAGCAAGAGAAGGAGAGGAAGAGAGCACCAAGAGAAGAGAGAAGAGAGGAGAAGTAGAAGAAGTAGGAAAGTGAGGCTACATCAAAGTAGCTCTTTTCCTTTTGATTCAAGCAAAGAAGCTCCTTCAAGTATCATTCAAAGTCTACACTCACTAAGAAGAGGAGTGGAAGAAATCATCATTTAGGTATGCACATCTCTTACCCTTTGTTGAGTTAATTTTCTTTTATTAAGACCCTTGATTATCCCAACGATGGTCGTTGATGCAATTGGTGAAAACGATTGTAATTAGCTATCCTGAGGGAATTACGTTACGAATTATATCGAAGAAATTGATATAATTCATGTAACGTAGCCAACACCAGTATTTTGAAATTAAATCCCCTCTTTTAAATTTCTTTCAAATATCATAGCACTTACGGTTGACGAAAGTGGCCATTTTTGCTATCTCCCCAGATAATTACGTTGTGGATTACGTTGAAAAAATTGGCAAAATCCCTCCAACGTAAATATCACAATCCCTTTTCCTAAAAAACCCCCAAAATAAAAAGTTTTAACCAAAATCAAAGCATGGATTTGAAATTAAAAAGCAACAAAACACCGATGTGGTACCGAAAAGGCGTTGTAGGGGTGCTAATACCTTCCATACACGTAACCAACCCCCGAACCCAATTTCTGTAATGCAGACCTAAATCTCGGTGTCTGATTTCATCATTTAAACTTAGATCGGTGGCGACTCTAAAATTTTCAAGTTTCATAAAATTTCCAAAATACATAAAAAAATCATTTTTTCACACCCATTTCCCTTCTCCGGTCGCCGCGCCCGTGTCGCAATGTTGACATGTGTTTGAACATTTGGGAAATTTTTGAGGTCGTGCTGGGAGCCAAGATGACTTAAACTGGCCTTGGAAGTGTTGGAAAGAGACTAAATTGGGTCTAATAAATTTGCGGTGGGCAAAATGGAAGTGATAAACTTGTGTAGCACAAAGTCCAGAAAGAGCGGTCCTAGAGCCACGCTCTAGCGCCCACGCTTTTTCTATGTTTCTCTTCGAGTATATGTTGAAATTGGTTGGGTGTTGTTATTTTTATATTTTTATTTATATTTATTATTATTTTTATTTATTTTTTTTTAATTTTATATATTTATTTTTAACAACAAAGGGGTGAGCTACGTGAGAGATGTAGCCAGTCACGTTGCTGCAGCGGCGTAGCTGCAGCATTATTCAACTGATTTTATCAAAACGTAAGTGTTAACGTGGCTAAAGAAACGTAAAAGTATCATTTTTGGTCCAGAAATATGGACAAAGCACGGGATATCCATGCCCAGATTTTATTTGGCAGGAAAAGAAATGATCATCTTGAGCATATCAATCCAGAGCCTTTCTACCTGCTGGGCTTCCTTAACATCTTGGCTCTTGAGTCAATGTAGGCTGGGTTGAAAACTAAAATATTGCTCCAAACTCTTGCCGAAATTATGTGTGACAGTCCAACACTACTTTTGAGTAGTGAATACATCAACCAATAATATGTGTGTTAGGAAAATGCTAAGTCAACGCTGTTTTATTTCAACTTGACGACATTTGTGGTATAATAACGAGGGTAGCTGGAACAAAATATTCAAATATGAGCAAAAGCTACATAGTTGTATTATGTCTATATTATTTTTCAATATCATCAAACTACTTCATATGTATATTCAATTAATAATAGAATTTATCAAAATTTGAATAAGGCCCATAATTCAATTTTATCTATAAAATAATATATTTGGCGCACTATTTAATATACACTAATCGCTCTGCAACCTAGGTAGAATTTTTTTCAATGCCTTTATCCCAAAGGACAGATAAGATAGCTTATAATTACTGCCCAATACATTTTTGCAAGACTAATTTATAGAATTGGTTATGGCTTACGAAAAGTTCATTTGCCTTCCATGCATAAACAAGACATTTGATAGGCCCAATCAGTAATGTGTCTACAACATGGGAATATTAAAGCCCAACAACCAGCTGCTGCCACAGCCCATGACCACCCTAAACTTTTTTCATCAATCATTGCTCATTTTTATTTTGAGGTCAATCAATTTATGAGATAATAACATATACACAACTCTTTTTTAATAATTTGTATACAAACTATCATATTATAGTATTTAAATTCAACTAATCTTACGTAAAATCAATTCTAGTAGAGTCAATTAAATTCAAATGCTTCTATATGACTTTTTTTTTTTGGTAAAGATAAGTAACAAAATAGCACGCTTCCTACAATCACCGACTTCCATAGTCAAGTTCAATTTTTTCATTAAAAAAAGGAAAAAACTTTTAGAATGAAATGGACAACTGAATTCCAAAAACTTCAATCTATGTATTTATGCATGCTTGTTTTGAATTTTCTGTAGCAGTAATTTTTGTTTGATGGATGAATTATTTATACAATTGCATTCTATGTATCTCATAGCTGCATGATATGGGATGTATCCATATATTGAATGTGAGACTGGTGAGGAGTTTTAAGGGTAATGGGGATTGTGATAACCTCGTAGAGGAGAAGACAGAGTATTGTGTGGGAGAAAATTGCAGTTCCAATAGGTTGGCTTCTCCACAGCATGCAAGTGGTTTTTGAATAGGTAGAACTGAGAGAAGAGGCCTTATTTCAGCTTCTATTGTTTGATAATTGGATGTTGCGTGTCTTTGAATTGGTGATTATATATATTGAATTAGCGAAGAAGATGGTTGATATATATTGCACGCACATAGTGGCCAGTGGTGTGAAGAAAATGCTGCTTTTTGATGAACTAGAGGAGGTTAAATTGGACGCTTATAAAATGACTTGAAGTGATGTATGTGAGTGTTTGGACATTTGGAAATTTTGAAGACAAGAGGAGTTAAATTGGCCTTGCAAGTGTGTGAAAGAGGTGACAAACTGGTATAGTACGAAAGTTTAGAAATATGGACAAAGTGCAGGATATGCTTGGCCATATTTTATTTGGCAAGAAAAGAAATGATCATCTTGACCATATCAATCTAGAGCCTTGTTTTCCTTGCTGGGCTTCCTTACATCTTGGCTCTTGAGTCAGTGTGGGTGGGATGAAAACTAAAACACTGGTCCAAAGTCTTGCCGCAATTAATTATGTGCTAGAGTCCAACACTAGTTTCCCCTAATATTTCTGCCCCAGAATTTATTTGTTGAGGGCTGAGAATGAAAAACAGACAATCATGGTCTGATGTGTAAGGAGGAGATAAGCTGCAGCAAGAGATATTTGGGAAAAAAAAAAGAAAGGGCACACCTTTAATTTTACTAAATCTTGGTATCTTTAGATGTAAGCTATTTAATCTATTATTTTTATATGCATAATCTAATAAATTTAATAATGTAAATTTTAAATCATAAAAATTAAATAAAAATAAAATTATAAGAATAGTGAAATACAAATAAGAATATTTTAGGCTAAGATTAAATGGGATTTGAGCGCATAGTATACAGCTTCTTGAATGGTTAACTGGCTGTATGATAAGTGCGGCCATTAAAAAAATAAAAAATGGTGCAGGTAAGATGATATTATGTGGTTCAATTGAATTTCTTGTTACTTTGTCTGTTTCCCACAATTTTGATTGGCCTCGACAATTTCCTTGAAGCTTCCTACAAAAAAAGTTGCGGCAATTTCTGCTCTTGCTTTTAAATTCACAATATCAATGTTAGGTATAGTTTCATACCAGCATCTGATATTTGAACTTACAGAACTTGGTTGCATATATCAAAATTTATACATGAACTATATATCAGCATAAACATGCCCCAACTTAAACGCAGTGCAATAGCAAGATGTAATATGTCACTTTGAAACAAGAAAAAAAAAATCAATTAATTTTGGTAAATAAACGCTACACTTTTCACACTTGATGAATCATAATGTAAGGAATGATATCATAATGATAGAGGTGCAACCAATCTAACTGTGATAATTGTTGAGAAATTACTAGTAATATCTTATGATGGTTGGCTATACAGCACTCACATCAGAATCAGGCAGTAGTAGCAGTGGCCTCGTTTGATCAATTTGGGGACCCATTATGCCGTGAATCACCTCGTCAGCAGGGGGACCTCTTGGGGTCCCGCAGTGACTGGAAGGTCCTGAAAGGGAGGGTACTTTCAGGACCCTTCCCCTCGCATTTGAAAGGTGGACCAGTGGCGAAGGCGAGTGGACCAGTGGCGAGTGGCCCTACCAGTGCCTCGCCTTTGCGAGTGGACTCGCCTTCGCGAGTGGACCAGTGGCGAAGGCGAGTGGAGCCCAAGGGTTCGGGCCTACCAGTGACTCGCAAGGGTTCGGGCCTACCAGTGACTCGCAAGGGTTGTGGCGAAGGCGAGTGGACCAGTACCAGTGACTCGCAAGGGTTGTGGCGAAGGCGAGTGGACCAGTGAAGGTGGACCAGTCGCAAGGGTTGTGGCGAAGGCGAGTGGAGCCCAAGGGTTCGGGCCTACCAGTGACTCGCAAGGGTTCGCCCTTTGCGAGTGGACCAGTGGCGAAGGCGAGTGGAGCCCTTCGCCCAAGGGTTCGGGCCTACCACGGTTCGCCGTAGGAGTGGCCCTACCAGTGACTCGCCTTTGCGAGTGGACTCGCCTTTGCGAGTGGACCAGTGGCGAAGGCGAGTGGAGCCCAAGTGTTCGGGCCTACCAGTGACTCGCCAGGGTTGTGGCGAAGGCGAGTGGACCAGTGAAGGTGGACCAGTCGCAAGGGTTGTGGCGAAGGCGAGTGGAGCCCAAGGGTTCGGGCCTACCAGTGACTCGCAAGGGTTCGCCCTTTGCGAGTGGACCAGTGGTGAAGGCGAGTGGAGCCCTTCGCCCAAGGGCTCGGGCCTACCACGGTTCGCCGTAGGAGTGGCCCTACCAGTGACTCGCCTTTGCGAGTGGACCAGTGGCGAAGGCGAGTGGAGCCCAAGTGTTCGGGCCTACCAGTGACTCGCCAGGGTTGTGGCGAAGGCGAGTGGACCAGTGAAGGTGGACCAGTCGCAAGGGTTGTGGCGAAGGCGAGTGGAGCCCAAGGGTTCGGGCCTACCAGTGACTCGCAAGGGTTCGCCCTTTGCGAGTGGACCAGTGGCGAAGGCGAGTGGAGCCCTTCGCCCAAGGGTTCGGGCCTACCACGGTTCGCCGTAGGAGTGGCCCTACCAGTGACTCGCCTTTGCGAGTGGACTCGCCTTTGCGAGTGGACCAGTGGCGAAGGCGAGTGGAGCCCAAGTGTTCGGGCCTACCAGTGACTCGCCAGGGTTGTGGCGAAGGCGAGTGGACCAGTGAAGGTGGACCAGTCGCAAGGGTTGTGGCGAAGGCGAGTGGAGCCCAAGGGTTCGGGCCTACCAGTGACTCGCAAGGGTTCGCCCTTTGCGAGTGGACCAGTGGCGAAGGCGAGTGGAGCCCTTCGCCCAAGGGCTCGGGCCTACCACGGTTCGCCGTAGGAGTGGCCCTACCAGTGACTCGCCTTTGCGAGTGGACTCGCCTTTGCGAGTGGACTCGCCTTTGCGAGTGGACCAGTGGCGAAGGCGAGTGGAGCCCAAGGGTTCGGGCCTACCAGTGACTCGCCAGGGTTGTGGCGAAGGCGAGTGGACCAGTGAAGGTGGACCAGTCGCAAGGGTTGTGGCGAAGGCGAGTGGAGCCCAAGGGTTCGGGCCTACCAGTGACTCGCAAGGGTTCGCCCTTTGCGAGTGGACCAGTGGCGAAGGCGAGTGGAGCCCTTCGCCCAAGGGTTCGGGCCTACCACGGTTCGCCGTAGGAGTGAGAGGACCAGGGTTCGCCGTAGGGCCCAGTGACTCGCCTTTGCGAGTTGGGTACGCAGTGATGACAAGGCCTACGCATTACGCACGTCCGCACACCAAACAGGAAGTGGCCTCCGTTTTCTTACAATTAGAATGTAGTTAACCCAAGTGCTTCTTGTCCTTTTTGGACTCCCGGTCACATGGCCTGGTGTAACTGCTTAGTTGTAGTAATTTATACCCATAACAAGCAAATAAATCCACACAATGTGGGGCCATGCTTTGGGCCCCATGGCGAGCTTATAAAAAAGACATGCCTCCACACAAATATGGGAGAATTATCTGACAAACGCGCACGTCCGCCTTCCCTGGCTAGCTCCATTCCAGCTACTCTATCGCAAACTATATTCCTCACATCCATGCCAATGTCGGAGAGGTTTTATATCTTCTGCTTTTCTATTTTGCCTTTCATTTCATTTCTTTTTCTTAATCAATTTAATTTTCCCCTCCTGGTTTCCTTTAATTATTCTCATTTTTTTTTTCGTGTCTTGCTATATATACGCATAGCTCATCTTCTCTGAGTTCTTCCCCTGCACTTCATGCTATTTATGCTTTTCTGGGTGGATCGCTCCTAACTTTGATTGGAATAAAACGCCAAGACTCATGCACCAATCTCTTCATGGAACACGGCACACTCATGATGCTTTTCCTTATTGCAATATTGATCTATGTCATTGCACTACTCATCCCTACATTGCGAGCAGATGGCATCCACCATTGGCCTCCTAGTTTTATGCTTCATTATCTCTGCCATGCATCCGGAACTGCTGCTTGTGAGATACTTTTGCTGATCCTTGTCTCTCCAATCAAGTGGCTTATCATCAATGTATCGTCAGTACTGGTGGTATTGGCCTTGTGCTCATGCTACCTCGTAGGCAGCAAGTGTTTTGGACAAACACCAGACGAGGAGATGGGACGCACGGAAGATATTACTACAACTTCAGTTGAACAAGAGTGAGTAGGGTGTATGTACTTGGCCAGAGTGAAAAGTAAAGGAAGTAGCTTTTTTGGTTGTTCTAGTTATATAGACTTTGTACTACATGTTTGTTAATTTGGTTGGTGTGTATTGTGATTGGTAATATTAAGTTTATTGTAATTGTCGGAGTGTTATCTTAATAATATGGGACTTAATTTTCTCTTCTTACCTTCCTCCCTCCCTTAATATATATGGATTAATTTGATAAGATCCGAGTTGTATGCAACTTTAATTATATTCACTTTCGTTTTTCATTTCTTTTGGCGACTTTGACAAGTAGTCTAGGGGATTTTCTTTTGACAAGATAACGAGATTAGGGATTTTGGAATTTTTAACAGGTTAACGAGACATGGGGTTGTGGGATTTTTGACAGGAGCTTCCTATGAAAGAAGGGATAATGACGTGGCACACATGATGTCAAGATACAGACACAGAGAGAGAGAGAGGGGGAGGGGGGGGGGGGCGGTGTAGCGAGCACTAAAAGGAAGGACATGCATGCTGAAACTATTCACGTTCTTGTTCATGCTGACTCTGAACGCCCACGTGTCACAGCCTCTTCCTTCTACCTTGGCTGCCTTCTCCTCATCAGAGAAAAAAATTTACAATAGAATAAAATTATTTCATATTGAGTGTTTTCTAATTTAAATTTACATTAAAAATATTTTTAATTTAAAAATAAAAAATTATACATATATTTTTATTGAATAAAAAATATACAATTATATTAAAAATTTTCTCCTTCACTCATGCCTTGTAATTCATCGTCCGATCACAGTATATATTGCGACCCATGTGACCTGTGACCTCTAATCTGGAGTGTGGCTTCAAACTGAAAGTGCAAGTTAATGGCCTTGTGTTGCCACCGTGAATTACGGAAAATATTAATTATATATAACACAACATAACACTAGATGGTCAATTGGAGGCTATCCGCATGTGCCTCTTTTTGACCCACACACATGCCAATGTGCCCTTTTAGCATTTTTTTGCAAGACAAATGCATAGAATTGGTTACGGCACACTAAAAGTTATTTACCCTGCCATGCATTTACAGGACATTTGATAGGCCAAATCAAGGATGTGTCTATAAAATGGGAATATTGGAACCCAAGAACCAGCTGCTGCCACGTGCCATGACCATCCTACTTTTTTCATCAATCATTGTTAATCTTTATTTTGAGGCCAATCAATTTATAATATATTAATATATATATATATATAAAACTTTTTTTTATCATCTTTATAGACAATATTTTTTAGATAAATTTAGAATATCTCTTTTCAAAGACAATTCTATTCACTGCATAATTAGACATCTAAAAGTGAATTTAACTTTCAATAAATATAGACAGAATTTCAATTTTACTAATATTGCTTAAAATTATTTTTGGGAGGACCGTTAAATTTAAATGCTAATATACATGCATCAATCGTTATTTTATAATACATATAACGTGTAGAGGATAAAATCTACAATTTTGTGTCCAAAAATGTTTAAATCCTATACTTTTTAAGGCTTTGTAGCTCTATTATATTTAAATATATTTTTATCATTGCTAGAAAAATATCATAAAATCAATCCATAACTTATGGAAAAGTTATTCAATATTTTCAATATACAACGTGGTATAAGTGATATGATAGCTTAAACTAATAACAAATTATTATTTATATTCCTTGATTGTATAATATTGTAAATATATAAATAATAATTTATTAATGATTAAATATATCATATAAAGAGTAGATCATTCAACTACTCATGCATATAAGCTGGAATAAGCTGTCTATTTTTCCTAAGTGAATGCAAAACAAAATTTAAATTCTCAAATATTTGATGATTTTATATCAAAGAATATAAGTTCATTAAAAAATTAATAATTCCATATTAAAAGAATAGTTGACCTACTCAGTCAATTTTCAAAATATCCTCATTTTTTTTATTTTCAACTCCGTTAAGGTTTTACAATCAACCCAATTGCTATTTTTGTGTTACATTTTTTATTCGGCTTGGTTCCATGTCATCCCGACAGCAAGCCCAACATGAAGTAACATTTTAAGGATAGGATTATATTCACAAGAAGTCCATTAACATTTTGCTCTCTCTCCCACTTTATTTTATTTTATTTTATTTTTTGTAAAGACCAGTGACAAATTTGGGTACATTTATTCTTGTAATCACCAAGTCCCACGGTAAAGTTAAAAAAAAAAAAAAAATCTTTGACTCCGTCCATGTTTCCCACAATTTTCCATTAGCCTCAGCAATTTCCTAGAAG
This sequence comes from Dicorynia guianensis, assembly GCA_037013595.1. Lineage (NCBI taxonomy): Eukaryota > Viridiplantae > Streptophyta > Magnoliopsida > Fabales > Fabaceae > Dicorynia > Dicorynia guianensis. The sequence goes on along the minus strand of JASUAB010000002.1, from coordinate 10,627,653 downwards.
CTTCCTACGGAAGAAGAAGGTGCAGCAATTTCCGCTATTGCTTTTACATTCACACTAAGAAAAATAATGCATATATATAATGATTTATTATTAAATTAATATATTACATCAATCACACCATATCATACTACTGAATAATTTTTCCCAACTTGTCAGCGAGAAAACACTGAACTGGTAGAAAAACTTAAAAAATGTTCAAATGACTACATTTTTAAACAAAATGGGCAATGAATTTGCAGTCTGGTAACTATTCAGTTAGGCTTCACCGAGTAGGATGCCTATATTTCCCTTGGCTGCCTGGCTGGAGCGGAGGCTTAACCCAGTGCGATGGCGTGCTGTGTTTTACGTCAATTTGAAGCAAGAGAAAAAAAAAAGCCCAATTTTTTTTGTTGGGTAGAAGAATGGGGCAAAAGCCCAAAGACTAAAAATAAGTAAAAACTCAAGATTTAGTTACACCACTAATATCTGTATACAATTACAGTAGAAGAATTATTAGAGCAACTCGAGGCACTTAAAATTATATATTTTATAAAATAGCATGTGAAGCTAACCAATGTTTACAAATATTGCTTTCCCTAAAAGCATGCATGATAAAGACATTCCATACTTTGTCAATCCAAGCTTAAATTCGAGACTAAAGATGTGTCTCTCGAGCCCCAAAAAAGGCTCAATTAATTTGGGTAATTAAATGCTATACTTTTCACATTTGATGAATGGTTAGAGTTAATCAATTCCATTTTTTTTAATAAAAATAATTTTTAAGATTTAAACTCAAATATTTAATTTAAGTCTCAAACTAAAGTATTATTGTATTAATATTTTATTAGTTAATTTATTGTTTTAATTTTACGTAATATCTTTGTAACGAGGGTATTACATAGTTTGATAGGAGTGTGCATAGGTTGAATTTGAGTTGAATTGAAAACAAAAAATTCAGCTAAATTGGAGAAAATTTGGGTTTTGAAATTTTTTTTAACCCAAGCCTGAAAAAAAGTATGCATCCATCGAATTTATATGTGTTCTGATTGGTTGACCTGAGTTCACATATTTCGTTATTAACCAAAATATAATCTTATAGGTCAAGATGGAATTATTCCAATTTACGCAGTCCTAATTTGGCTATGGCTTACTAAAAGTTTTTCTCCATGCACAAACAGAATATTTGATAGGCCCAATCAGTCATGTGCTTATAACATGGGAATATTAAAGCTCAAGAACCAGCTGCTGCCACAGCTCACGACCACCCTAAACTTTTTTTTCATCAATCATTGTTAATTTTTATTTTGAGGTCAATCAATTTATAAACAACAACATGTACACAACTTTTTCTTTTAATAATTTGTGTATAGACTGTCATATAATAGTATTTAAATTTCACTAATCTCACTTAAAATGAATTTTAGGAGAGTCAATTAAATTCAAATGCTACTATATAACAATTTCTGTAAATGTCAAAAAAAAATTATGTATCAATCATTATTTTTTAATACATTTAATGTTCAGAGGATAAAATCTTCAATTTTATGTCTATAAATATTTAAATCTCTCATTACTTGTTAATGATTTCAAGTTCGAGAAGATTTAAATATATTTGTATCACTAATAGAAAAATAACATAAAACTAATTCATAATTTATGGAGAAATTATATAGGAATTTTGGTACACCAAGTGGTATGAGTGACATGGTATACTAAACAAATAAAAAAAATATGTATATTGTAAATAATAATTGTAATAAACAAAAATTATATAAATAATAATTTATTAATAACAAGTAAGTGTTTTGCCTTAGTGTAGACACTTAATTTTGTCCGAACTTTAAAAAATTGAAATAAACACATGCATGGTTCTTTTAAAATAATAAAAATAATAATAAAACAAAAAAAATTAAAAAGATTAGTAAAGTAAAAAAAAGAATATTAAAAAAAGGGGGTCACCAACAACGTGATTCTGAATTAAACAAGAGACTAGGCATCACATGCTGGCAATAACAAACAACTCTACAAAATTTCACATGGCTTCTAAATTTTCATGCTCCTGCAGCAATGAAAGGAGAGGTCCAAATTGGCTAAGCAGAGAAGAAGCCAACTCATTCACCCACTCCCGATCTTTTCTCATTGGAAGGAAGCTAATGGGAGTCACGGGAGGTATCTTGACTCAGGAGATTCGTCGATGCTTGGACACTTGCTATTGGAAGGAAGGTAGCAGAGGTGAATATAGAGGGAGAGAACGCTGAGAAAAATGGGGGGGAGGAGGGATTCAGAGAGAGCAAGCACGAATGCAGAGTTAGAGGGAACCACAAGAAAAAAAGAAATCCGAGAGACTGAAAGAAGAAAAACAGAGAGCACAATAGAGAGCATTAAAGGAACTCACAAAATAGAGACGAGTGAAGGGTTAGAGAGAAAATCTGGAAAGCTATTAAGAGCAGAAAACAGAGGGGAAACTTTCTTTCCCTTAGTCCCATTTTCAAGAGCTAACGACTGGAAGTTGGTAACCCACGTATCAAAGGCTCAAGAGACCCAAATCGTGTGCAGAAAGAAGAGTTGCGGCCATAGGAGAGTGGCTGAAAGAGTGCTGAAAGAGAGAGTTCGTCATTTTGGTAACGCACATGCTCTATTTCCTTTAGTCCAGTGCCATTAATCTCCTGTTAGTGTGTATGATTATTAGACACGGTCTACCATGTTGCCATGAGTATGGATGAATTTTGGTTAAAGCCGGAGTTACAACAGAGAGGCATTTGGGTCCCTCTTTCAAATTGTCATGGTACCACCATGGAGCAACGTGGCTACCGGAGTGGTGGCTGTGTGAACTGCCACTCTCGGGATGCATGCAGTGGCAAGAGCCACCGCTGGTTGGGTGGCACCAAGTGCCGTAACCAACTGCGCTGGAAACTTGTCGAAATTGCGCATGCGCGCGCAGTTTCTTGAAGGGTGCACCGCACCCTTCATGGGGTGCGGTGCACCCAATAATTATCTTTTAAAAATAATTCAAAAATAAAAAAATATTTTAGAAAAATAAAAGAAAATATGCAGTTGAAATAAGCATTTTTTAAAAAAAAATTTGGTACTAGTTGTAAAAATTTTGGATAAAAAATGTAACGTTTAACTGTATTATTTCTAATTTTTTATTTTATTTCAAAAAATTGTAAAAAAAAATTGATTTTACAAAAAATTATTTTAGTCATGTCATTTAGTCTAACAAAATTGATATTTTTTTTAAAAAAATGTTGAAAGCTAAATAGAAGAAGTATTATAAATTTATCAATATTACTATTTAAATATATTATAAGTGATAAAAAAAAACCTAAAAGGGTGCCGAATTCAACAATCACGGCACGGGCTTTGGCCCATGCCGTGATGTCCCATTTTTTCTTAAAAAATAATAAAATAATAAAATAATATTAAAATAAAAATTAAAAATTAAAAAAATTAAAAAAGGGTATAAAAATTTTAGAGTCATAATTTTACTAAAAGATGATATAAAGAATTTTAGGAAAATTATTCACATTCCAAAATGTCTTTAAGCTTCAAGTCCTTGATTAACTTGACGATAGTCGTTAGTGCAGCTGACGAAAGTGACTGTAACTGGCTATCATGAGGGAATTACGTTATGAATTATATTGAAGAAATTAATATAGTTCACATAACGTGATTAGCATCCTCATTGTAAAGCCCAATACCTTTCTTTGAAATCCAACCTGGTTTTTAAAATCCTCTCCCTTCAAATGCCATAATACAAGCGGTTGACGAAAGTGACCGCTGTTGTGTTTCTCAATATATTTACGTTATGGATTGCATTGAAAAAATTGGCAAAATCCCTCCAACGTAAATGTCGCAACTTTTTTTCTAGAAATCTCACCAAATAAAAGAATAAAAAAAAATAAATATGAATAAATATGTGTTAGGCAAAATTAAAGCACAAGATTGTAATTAAAAGCAACAAAATCTAACGTGGTACCGAAAGGGCACTGTAGGGGTGCTAATACCTTCCCTATACGTAACCAACCCCTAAACCTGATTTCTGTGACGTAGACCTAAATCTCGGTGTCTGATCTCACCATTTAAAATTAGATCGGTGGCGAATCCAAAAGTTTTTCATAACTTTCTCCAAAAAATTCATCCCCCATAATCAATTTCATTCCTAATAATCTTTCCTAGTCATCGCAATCCCGCGTCGCGATGTCGATACTTAGCAGTAAAGCATTTGAATGCTTTGCTATTAGTGATTAGGTTTGAATCTTCACAAACGTTTGGTGAGACTAAACATATGCATCGTCTTCTTAGTTAGAGGATGGAATTCTTAACATGTTAGTTAAGTCTATGAATCACATATAAAGTATGTTCCTCCAATATGAACTAGTACTAGCAAGGCTTAGTGTGGGTATTATATTCTCTAACAAATTTGTTGGGAGGCCACCTATGCTTATCCATGGAAAAAATTGATTAATAATTAAATATATCATATAATTAATGCAATGTGATATACCATAAATATTGAATAATCTCTCCAGATTATGCCTTTGGGATGTAGTGTTGCTTATTCAGTTACTCATGTGTATAAGCTGGAATAAGTTTTCTATTATGTCTAAGTGAATGCAAAACAAAAATTTAAACGCTAGAAAATTAAAGTTTTATTTATAATTTTATATCAAACAGGACATATTTATTATAATACAGAGTTTCTTTAAAAATCTAAACAAATCCTCGTTGAGGGAATACTTGCTTAAAAAATAATTAGTTTCATATAAAAAAAAAAAAAAAGCTGAGCCAGTCAGAGTCAAATTTCAAAATTACCTCATTTTGTCTTCCTATTTTCAACTCTACTAAGTTTTTACAACCAACCCATTGCTTTTTCTTTTTAACATTTTGTTATTGGGTTCGTTTCAAGTCGCAGCAAGGCCAACAATATGTAACATTTTGTGGAGGCGATTATATTCACAAGAAGCCCATCAACATTTGGCTTTCTTTCACGTTCTTTTTTCTTTTCTTTTTTTTTTTTTTTGCGAAAATCAGTAACAAAACCGCACACTTATTCTTGTAATTACCGACTTCCATGGTCAAGTTCAATTTTTCTTAAAAGAAAAAGAAAAACTTTTTGAATGAAATGAGCAACTGAATTCCAAAAACTTTAATCTATGTATTTATGCATGCTTGTTTTGAATTTTCTGTAGCAGTAATCTTTGTTTGCTGGATGAATTATTTATGCAATTGCATTCTCTGTATCTCTTACTTGCATGACACGGGAAGTATCCATATATTGGATCTGAGACAGGCGAGGATTTTTTTTTTTTTTTGGGGTATACGACTGGTGAGGATTTTCAAGGGCAATAGGGATTGTGATAAACTAGTATAGGAGAAGACAGAGTGGTGTGTAAGAGAAAATTGCAGTTCCTATCGGTTGGCTTGTCCATAGCATGCAAGAGGTTTTTGAATCGGTAGAACCAAGAGAAGAGGCCTTATTTCAGCTTCTATTGTTTGATAATTGGATGTTGCATGTCTTTGAATTGTTGATTATCAAATTTGTGAAGAAAGTGGTGATTTGCATGCACATAGTAGCTGGTGGTGCGGAGAATATGCTGGTTTTTTGATGAATTAGAGGAGGCTAAATTTGAGGTTCATAAATTGGGGGGAAGTGATGTACAAGCGTGTTTGAACATTTGGGAAATTTTTGAGGTCGTGCTGGACGCCAGGATGAGTTAAATTGGCCTTGGAAGTGTTGGAAAGAGCTTAAATTGGGTCTAATAATTTTGTGTTGGGCAAAATGGAAGGCTGGGATGAAAACTAATTGCTCCAAACTCTTGCGAAATTATGTGTTACAGTCCAACACTACTTTTGAGTAGTGAATACATCAACCAATAATATGTGTGCTAGGAAAATGCTAAGTCAATGCTGTTTTTATTTCAACTTGACGAAATTTGTTGTATAATAATGAGGTAGCTGGAACAAAATATTCAAACATGAGCAAAAGCTACTTAGTTTTATTATGTCTGTATTATGTTTTCGATATCATCAAACTACTACATATGTGATAATATTCAATTAATAATAGAATTTACCAAAATTTGAATCAGGCCAATAATTCAATTTTATCTATAAAATAATATATTTGGCGCGCTATTTAATGTACACTAATTGCTCTGCAAACAACATTCTGTTCTTCTAGGTAGAATTTTTTCAATGCGTTTATCCCAAAGGGCAGATAAGATAGCTTATAATTACTGCCCAACACATTTTTGCAAGCCTAGTTTATAGAATTGGTTATGGCTTACGAAAAGTTTATTTGTCTTCCATGCACAAACAGGATATTTGCTAGGCCCAATCAGTGATTTGTCTATAACATGGGAATATTAAAGCCCAACAACCAGCTGCTGCCACTGCTCATGACCACCCTAAACTTTTTTCATCAATCATTGTTAATGTTTATTTTGAGGTCAATCAATTTGTAAGATTATAACATATACACAACTCTTTTTTAATAATTTTTATACAAACTATCATATTACAGTATTTAAATTCAACTAATCTTACGTAAAATCAATTCTAGTAGAGTCAATTAAATTCAAATGCTTCTATATGACTTTTTTTTTTGTGAATATAAGTAACAAAATAGCACACTTCCTGTAATCACCGACTTCCGTAGTCAAGTTCAATTTTTTCTTTAAAAAAGGGAAAAAACTTTTAGAATGAAATGGACAACTGAATTCCAAAAACTTCAATCTATGTATTTATGCATGCTTTTTTTGAATTTTCTGTAGCAGTAATTTTTGTTTGGTGGATGAATTATTTATACGATTGCATTCTATGTATCTCTTACCTGCATGACATGGGAAGTATCCATATATGGAATGTGAGACTGGTGAGGATTTTTTAAGGGCAATGGGGATTGTGATAACCTGGTAGAGGAGAAGACAGAGTGGCGTGTGGGAGAAAATTGCAGTTCCAATAGGTTGGCTTCTCCACAGCATGCAAGAGGTTTTTGAATAGGTAGAACTGAGAGAAGAGGCCTTATTTCAGCTTCTATTGTTTGATAATTGGATGTTGCATGTCTTTGAATTGGTGATTATATATATCCAATTTGTGAAGAATGTGGTTGATATATATTGCACGCACATAGTGGCCAGCAGTGTGAAGAAAATGCTGCTTTTTTATGAACTAGAGGAGGTTAAATTGGACGCTTATAAAATCACTTGAAGTGATGTGTGTGAGTGCTTGGATATTTGGAAATTTTGAAGACGAGATGAGTTAAATTGGCCTTGCAAGTGTTGGAAAGAGGTGACAAACTGGTACAGTACGAAGTCTAGAAATATGGACGAAGTGCAGGATATGCTTGCCCATATTTTATTTGGCAAGAAAAGAAATGATCATCTTGGCCATATCAAATCTAGAGGCTTTTTTTCCTTGCTGGGCTTCCTTAACATGTTGGCTCTTGAGTCAGTGTGGCTGGGATGAAAACCAAAACACCGGTCGAAAGTCTTGCCGCAATTAATTATGTGTTACAGCTCAACACTACTTTCCCCTAATTTTTCTGCCCCAGAATTTAATTGTTGAGCGTTGAGAACGAAAAAAAGGCAATCATAGTCTGATGTGTAAGGAGGACCTCAGCTGCAGCAAGAGACATTTGGGAAGAAAAAAGAAAGGGCACACCTTTAATTTTACTAAATCTTCGTATCTTTAGATGTAAACTGTTTAATCTTTTGTATTCACAGTTTTATGTATATATAATCTAGTAAATTTAATAATATAAATTTTAAATTATAAAAATTAAATAAAAACAAAATTGTAAAAATAGTGAAATACAAAGAAGAATCTTTTAGGCTAAGATTAAGTGGGATTTGAGCCCATAGTATACGGCTTCTTGAATGGCTAACTGGCTGTATGATAAGTGCGGCCATTAAAAAAATAAAAATGTTGCAGGCAAGATAATATTATGTGGTTCAATTGAATTTCTTGTTGCTTTGTCTATGTTTCCGACAATTTTGATTTGCCTCAACAATTTCCTTGAAGCTTCCTACGAAAGAAGTTGCGGCAATTTCCGCTCTTGCTTTTTACATTCACAATATCAATGTTTGGTATAGTTTCATACCAGCATCTGATACTTGAACTTACAGAACTTGGGTGCATATATCAAAATTTATACATGAACTATATATCAGCATAAACATGCCCCAACTTATACGCAGTGCAATAGCAAGATGTAGTATGTCAATTTGAAACAAGAAAAAAAATTCAATTAATTTTCGTAAATAAACGCTACATTTTTTACACTTGATGAATCATAATGTAAGGAATGATATCATCAAAATGATAGAAGTGCAACCAATCCAACTGTGATAATTGTTGAGAAATTACTAGTAATATCTTAAGGTGGTTGGCTATAGAGCACTCACATCAGAATCAGAAGTGGCCTCGTTGAGGTAACCGGCCTCTTTGAGGATCTTAGCCGGAGGTGACTGGCCTGAGGATCTTGGCTGGCTTCTTTGAGGACCTTGGCCGAGTTGACCTCGTTGAGTTGAGGTGGACTGGCCTCTTTGAGGATCCTGGCTGGCTTCTTTGAGGATCTTGGCCGGAGGTGACTGGCCTCTTTGAGGATCTTGGCTGGCTTCTTTGAGGATGATCTTGACCGAGTTGACCTTGTTGAGTTGAGGTGGACTGGCCTCTTCGAGGATCTTGGCCTCGACTTACGTTTTAGGCCTTTTGAGGATCTGGGCCTCGTTTTCTTTGAATTAGATGGTAGTCAGTCAAGTGACTATTGTTTTGACTCCGGGTCTCGTGATTTGGGGTGGCTGCCTTTTCTTTATTTCTTGCGGAGAAACTGTAGTACTTTATATCCATAGCAAGCCTATAAATCTACGCGATGCGGGCCATGGTCTGGTCTAGCGGGGACCTACCTGTTGACTAGTTCATTTCCATGGCGAGCTTATAAATACCTCTAAAAAGACATGCCTCTACACAACGTGGGAGAATTATCTGACAAACGCACACGTCCGCCTTCCATGGATAGCTCCATGCCAGCTACTCTATCTCAAATTATATTCCTCCCATCCATGCCAATGTCAGAGAGGTTTGTATATCTTCTGATTTTCTATTTTGCCTTTCATTTCTTTTCTTTTTCTTAATCAATTTAATTTTCCCCTCCTGGTTTCCTTTAATTATTCTCAATTTTTTTTTTGTTGGTCTTGCTATATATACGCACAGCTCATCTTCTCTGAGTTCTTCCCCTGCACTTCATGGTATTTATGCTTTTCTGGGTGGATCGCTCCTAACGATGATTGGAATAAAATGCCAAGGCTCATGCACCAATGTCTTCGTGGAACACGGCACACTCGTGATGCTTTTCCTTATTGCAATATTGACCTCTGTCATTGTACTGCTCATCCCTACATTGCGAGCAGATGGCATCCACCACTGGCCTCCAAGTTTTATGCTTCATTATCTCTGCCATGCATCCGGAACTGCTGCTTGTGAGATACTTCTGCTGATCCTTGTCTCTCCAATCAAGTGGTTTATCATCAATGTATCCTCAGCATTGGTGGTATTGGCCTTGTGCTCATGCTACCACTACCGTCACCATCTATACAATCTCATAGGCAGCGAGTGTTTTGGACAAACACCGGATGAGGAGATAGTACCCATGGAAGCTACTACTACAACTTCAGTTGAACAAGTGTGAGTAGGGTGTATGTGCTTAGCCAGAGTGAAAAGTAAAGGAAGTAGCTTTTTTGGTTGGTGTTTATTGTGATTGGTAATATTAAGTTTATTGTAATTGTTAATAATATGGGACTTAATTTTCTCTTATTACCTTCCTCCCTCCCTTAATGTGTATGGATTAATTTGATGAGTTGATATGCAACTTTAACTATATTCACTTTGGTTTTTCATTTCTTTTGGCGACCTTGACAAGTAGTCTAAGGGGTTTTCTTTTGACAAGATAAGGAGATAAGGCTTTTTTGGATTTTTGACAGGTTAATTGAGGTTTTTGACAAGTTAACGAGATAAAGGTTTTGAAATTTTTGACAGGTTACCAGATAAGGATTCTGGGATTTTTGACAGGTTAGAAATTTTTGAATTTTTGATAGGAGCTTCCTATGAAAGAATGGGTAATGACATGACACACCAATGATGTCAAGATATATATATAGAGAGAGAGAGAGAGAGAGAGAGAGAGAGAGAGAGAGAGTGGAATACTAAAAACAAGGACGTGCACGCTGAAAGCATTCACGTTCTTGTTCGGAAAATGTTCGAAATACGTTACTTACATATGTTTTTCTGCTACATCTTTACGTGGCTCAATCTGCATTTATATATATTTTTTAAAATTTTAATTAAAATGTATTTTTACGGTTTGGTTCTTAAACGTAGTCTGATATATAAAAATAAAAGTGTATAAATAACAGAGTTTGAAAAAAAAATTTAGGATAGAATAAAAATATTTCATACTGAGCTTTTTAAGTTAAAATTTAAATTAAAAATATTTTTAATTTAAAAATAAAAAAATTATACATATATTTTTATTGAATAAAAATTATACAATTATACTAAAAATTTTCTCCTTCCCTCATGCCTTGAAATTCATAGTCCGATCACAATAAATATTGTGATGGATGTGACCTCCGGTGTGTGGCTTCAAACTGAAAGTGCAAGTTAATGGCCTTGTGCTGCCACCATGAGTGACGGAAAATATTAATTATAACATAACATAACACAAGACGGTCGATTGGCAGCTATCCACATGTGCCTCTTTTTGACCCATGCACATGCCACATGTGCCCTTTCCCTTTTTTTTTTTACTCATTTTTATTGGAGCCGTACATAGTGACTCTGCGCCCACATCTCTCTTACTTTCTCTCTTTTAATTTTTTATTCTATCGACTTATACATCTCACGTACAGCTTTGTCTGCCCAGTAGGAAAGATATGGTGAAAGATGACAAATGAACAAGATCAAAAAATCTATCTTTCTTTACATGAGTAATTTGAAATTTTCTCTTTGAGTAGTACTTCATGGAAAGCAAAGATTAAATACTATATAAATATTTTATGAGGCGAGGGAGACAAATGCTTACGCAACGCTGTCTTTTCTTAGCTTGAAGACATTTGAGGTATAATAATGAGGATAGCTATAATGAAATATTCAAATATTTGCAAAAGCTACAGGGTTTTATTATGCGTATTTTATGTTATACATATCATTTATACTACTACATATTTCATAATATTTAATTATAATACACTTTATTAAAATTTTAATATGACCCATCTCAATCTTATCTATAAAATCCACATTTTTTTACAAGACAAATGCAAAGAATTGGTTACGGCATACTAAATGTTGTTTAACCTGCCACGCATTAACGGGACAGTTGATAGGCCAAATCAGTGATCTGTGAGAATAATAGAACCCAACATCCAGCTGCTGCCATAGCTGTAGATATGGCTCAAAGTTTTAATTTTTAAAAATTAAATAAAAAAATTTAAATAAAAGATATGAGAGTTGTAGATAAAAATTATAGGAATAACATTGTTCTTTCATCAATCATTATTAATTTTTATTTTGAGGCCAATCAATTTATAATATATTAATATATATAACTTTTTTTATAATTTGTATAGACAGTATTTTTTTTAATAAATTTAATATATCCTTTTTCAGAGATAATCCTGTTTATAATAGGACATCTGATAGGAGATTTAACTTTTAACAAATATAGACAATATTTAAACTTAACTAATATTGCTTAAAATTATTTCTGGGAGGACCGTTAAATTCAAATGATATTATATATGTATCAATCCTTATTTTATAATACATATAACGTTTAGAGGATAAAATCTACAATTTTGTGTCCATAAATATTTAAATCCTACACTTTTTAAGGCTTTCTAACTCTATTATATTTAAATATATTTTTATCATTGCCAGAAAAATATCATAAAATCAACCCATAACTTATGGAAAAGTTATTCAATATTTTCAATATACAACGTGGTATAAGTGATATGATAGCTTAAACTAATGATAAATTATTATTTATACTCTTTTGATTGTATAATATTGTAAATATATAAATAATAATTTATTAATGACTAAATATATCATATAAAGAGTAGATCATTCAACTACTCATGCATATAAGCTGGAATAAGCTATCTATTATGCCTAAGTGAATGCAAAACAAAATTTAAATTCTCAAATATTTGATGATTTTATATCAAAGAATATAAGTTCATTAAAAATAAATAATTCCATATTAAAAGGATAGTTGACCCACTCAGTCAATTTTCAAAATGTCCTCATTTTCTCCTATTTTCAACTCCGTTAGGTTGTACAATCAACCCATTTCTATTTTCGTGTTGCATTTTTTATCGGGCTTGTTCCAAGTCATCCCGACAGCAAGCCCAACATGAAGAAACATTTTCAGGATAGGATTATATTCGCAAGAAGACCAGTAACATTTTGCTCTCCTTCCCCCTTGTTTTTTTCTGAAGATCAGTGACAAATTAGCATACATTTATTCTTGTAATCACCAAGTCCGACAGTCATGTTTAAAAAAAGAAAGAAGATCTTCGACTTCGTCTATGTTTCCCACAATTTTCCGTTAGCCTCAGCAATTTCCTACAAGCCTCCTACGAAAGAAGAAGGTGCAGCAATTTCCGCTCTTGCTTTTACATTCACAATAAGAAAAATAATGCATATATATATATATAATGATTTCTTATTAAATTAATATATTACATCAATCACACCATATCATATTACTGAATAATTTTTCCCAACTTGTCAACAAGAAAACACTAAACTGGTAACAAAACTTAAAAAAATGACCAAATGACTACATTTTTAAACGAAATGGGCTATGAATTTGCAGTCTGGTAACTATTCAGTTAGGCTTCACCAAGTAGGATGCCTATATTTCATTGGCTGCCTGGCTGGAGTGGAGGCTTAACCCAGGGCAGTGGCGTGCTGTGTTTTACGTCAATTTGAAACGAGAGAAAAAAAAAAGGCTCAAATAATTGTGGTAATTAAATGCTACAATCTTCACATTTGATAAACAGTTAGAGTTAAACGGTTTAACTTCTTTCAACAAAGATAATTTTTAAAATTTAAAATCAAATATTTAATTTAAGTCTTAATTTAAAACATTATTATATCAAGATCTTATTAGTTAATTTGTCTTTCTAATTTTACCTAATATTCTTGTAGCGAAGGTTTTATGTAGTTTGACAGAGGTGAGCATAAGTTGGATTTGAGTCAAATTAAAAAGAAATTCAGCTAAATTGGAGAAAATTTGGGTTTTGAAATTTTTTTAACCCAAACCAGAATAAAAGTATGCATCGGTTGAGTTTGTATGTGTCTTGATTAATCAGTCTGAGTTTACATAATTTATTACTAATCAAAATATAATCCTATAGGTCAACATCTAATTATTCCAATTTACACACTCCTAATTGGGCTCAAAGCCTCTTTTCTCGTTTCATTGCCACTTATCTTATTGTCGGGAAAAAAATTGATGTGTGGTCTCAATGTTTTATTTTATGAATTTCCTGGACGAAATGGATGCGCATATTTATATATTTCGTGGGCGAATGAATTTTCTGTTATAAATTTCCAAGTCTAGTTGATGTGGGTCTCAATGTTCTTTAATGGTTGTACATGTGTGGCCTCAATGTTTTATTTTATAAATTTTTTATGATTGCCTATGTGGGGTCTCAATGTTTTATTTTATGATAGAACAAGCCTTTTGGATCTCAATGTTTTTGAGTAGCTTATTTTAAGAATTTTCCGGACAAATGAATTTAACGTTTTAATTTATGACCTTTTTTTTTTTCTTATGAATTTGAAACTTATTGGGTCTCAATCTTTTTAGTAGTATTTTATGAATTTTTAAAATGAATAAATTTAATGTTTTATTTATAAATTTATTTTTATTGAATCTTAAGGTTAAAGAAAAGTTTTGTGTTATAAAATTAGTTATGTTATATAATAGCAAATGTTAAATTTTTAAAAAATAATAAAGCTAAAAAATGTAAGTAGTATTAAGGTGAATGAATAAATATATAAATAAAAATAATATTTAAAATAATTATATTTAAAAAAATTAATGTTACATCTATTTAAAAAAGACAAATATTTAATTAAAATTTTTTGACTGAATTGAACATTTTCTTTGGAATTGGAGTCAAACTCGACATCTTTTATGAATTTATGTTTCTTCTTATGAATTTGGATTTCGGTGGGAATTTGGATCTTCTTGTGTCACTTGGGTTGCTTTTGAGTAGGCTTCGGCTTATTTGATGTATTTATGTTTCCTCTATGACTTTGGAACCTTGGGTGATTGGTGTGTCAGAACTTCGGTGGGTCTCAATATGGGAAAGCACGTTTTTTTTTATTTTTATGAATATATGTTTCTATTTATGAATTTGGAACTTCGGTGATTGGTGGCTCTGAAATTCAGTGGGGCTCAACGAGATCAAAATGCTTATGCCTACTATATTTTTCTCAGGTTGACATTTGTAGAAAATAGAAACAGAAGCCTTTATTTTCTTTTTTTTTTCTTTTTCTTTTGGGTGGTCCGCTGACTTCCCCCTGAAATAGGTGAGGTAGTATTGTGAAATCATTTCCCCTTTCCTTGACTAGCCAAATGGGACTCTTTCGATTTCGAATGAGCTGTAAATCTTTTTTTTATTATTATTCTTATTCTTATTACATTTTTTAATAAAATAAGCAGAATGACATTTAAGTTCCAATGATGTAAAAAAAAATAACATAATGCAACGTAGATGGTTTTTATTGGCTAACTTAAAGTGGAATAAAAAAACTGAGGATCAAGTAAAACTATGATTAGTTAAGGGTTGATAGAATGAAAAAAGATTTTTTTGAACTGCCAAGAGTAACTCACGCCTACACATTTTTCTTTTGCTGATTTCTTGCTTCTAATGCACACACATGCACATATATAACCAAAGTATATTTAATTTAATATAAACTATTATTTGAATTAATGAAATTATAATTTACAATTTTCTTTCAACTAATGAGAAATTAAATCTAAGCATAAAATATGATGTCATGCATAAAAAATGTGTGCATATCACATTATATCATGGGGCACCCAAAAACTATCCAAATGTGGGCAAATGCTATAGTTTATTTCAACATTATTGGTACCCCTCGGGCCTCCTCACTTTAAGTGCGAAGAAAGGTAGTCAACAACTAGAATACATGTACAACAAACAGGGATTTACAGTAAGAACATAACCAAATAAGGGGAAAAGGGTACATCTCAACATGCCAATAATAAAGACAAAGTGAAACAGATTTTGTTGAGAATCAAAGTTGAGCAGATATATTGACCAACAAAAAAGGAGTCTATAACAATGTCTTTTTATTAATTTTAGAATAAGAGCCCTTAAGGACTCTGCATAAATAGCTGAACTCAAGTTTAGTCTATATCTACGTCACTATACATCCACATTAAGTGCTACCCAACACACCCTGCTTAAGAGTTGAATCAGTGTAAACTCAATTGCTTATTTATTCCTTGTAATCTTCCCCTGCCGAGTGGCATTCAAGTCCAGCAATATGACAGCCTTTTAAGAAGACAGCACGAAGATTTCTTAATTTTTCTTTCTATGGATTAAGAAACACAGGTTGCTTGTCCCAATAGTGCCTTCGTACTCTCTGACAATATATACCTTCTCCATCATTGTAAGGAAAGACTATTCCCCTGTTTGTTCAATTATAAGCATAATCTGTTCTGTTTCATAATAAATTTTCTAATATATTTCAGATATTAACTGCCTCTTCATGACAGTAATTTGGAGCAAGTGAGCACAGGTTATAATAGTTTATGGCTAATAGTTCTAAATTAATGTTCTTAAAAGAGATAAAGCAAGATTCAAAGCAAAAGACTAAGATGTAATGACCCATTAATGAAGTTAAGTTAGCACAAACAAAAGCTCTCTCAGCTCATTGAATATTAACGGCAGGAATTCCCCGATCACAAAGCAAAGCATCTTAAGGTTGCTTCTTCATTGATGGCTGAACCCTCAATTCACTACCAGTTAATGTTTTGATCAGTAAATCCGAGCCATGGACAAAACTGTTGTTGCATACCTTGCTTCAGTACTCAAAGCAATTTTGCTTCTTCTCGCGTCAAGCCTTATCCAAGGTATGATATATAGCACTCTCCCTTTTAGGATTGTAGCCTCCATTGAATAAACTGTACACACAATCACACTGTACTTTGTTAATGTCCGAACGCCTTCTTTTGGTGCCAAATGGCTAAAGCAAATTATGATTTTCTATTTCATTTCCAGGAGCGCGAGGGATTGGCGTTAACTATGGTACAGTGGCAAACAACCTTCCTCCACCAGATCAAGTTGCAAAATTCCTCTCACAATCGACCATTATTAACCGTGTGAGACTTTTCGATGCCAACCCAGAAATTTTACGAGCCTTTGCTCGCACTGGGATTGAGATCACCATAACTGTCCCTAATGATCAAATCCCTTACCTCCCTAACCTTAGCTTTGCTCAACAATGGGTCAGCACCAATGTCCAACCCTTCCTCCCTGACACCAACGTAGTCAGAATTTTAGTGGGCAACGAAGTCTTATCCACTGCAAACAAACTGCTGATTACAAACCTTGTCCCCGCCATGCAAACCCTCCACACAGCTCTTGTGGCAGCTTCCCTAGACGGCCGCATCAAAGTGTCCACCCCACACTCTCTGGGCATTTTGTCAAACTCAAGCCCACCATCCACTGGCAAGTTTAGGCAAGGTTATGACACCCATGTACTAAAACCATTGCTCAGCTTTCTTAATTCAAACGATGCACCCTTCATGGTCAACCCATACCCATTTTTCGGATCCTCCGCCGACACCCTTGATTATGCACTTTTCCGGCCAAATCCTGGGGTGGTTGATGCTAACACTAAGCTTCGATACACAAACATGTTGGATGCGCAGCTTGATGCTGTTTACTCAGCTACGAAGGTTTTGGGGTTTGAGGACATTGAAATTGTTATTGCCGAAACAGGCTGGCCTTCTGTGGGCGATGCCGCACAAGTTGGCGTGGACAAGCAAAGTGCTGCCGAATACAATGGAAATCTCATGCGCCATGTCAGTTCTGGGGCAGGAACGCCTCTAATGCCGAACCGGACATTTGAGACCTACATTTTTGCACTGTTCAATGAAAATCTTAAGCCCGGCCCAATATGTGAGAGGAACTTCGGGCTGTTTATGGCCAATATGACACCGGTGTATGACATCGGAATTATGAAGAACACGGTGGCTGCCACCGCCGGCGATCGTCCTAAAAGAATTTTATTCATCATGGTTATTTTGAGCTTGATTGGGTTTTGAACCTAGAAGATGGCAGGCCGAATCATTTTCCATGGGTCCAAACGGAGGCTCAACATCTGGGCCAGTTAGTACACAGCCAACATCACTTTACACAGTAGGAATTTTTTACTTTACTAACTTTAATTAAACTTTATAAATTAGATAACAACCTATAATTGTGGATTTCACTTTTTTTTTTTTAACTAACTTTACAATTCTAAAAGGATTACGACTGTGACTTGCTCAAACCGGAGCAATCGCCACAGTGGAACCAAGTAGGTATTTTGATTTATTCTTTTTTGCATATTATTTGGTAAATATGCTTTCATCTGAAGATTGTATTTATTTGCCGATATTAAACAGGTTATGGAGGGCGCAACTATGATTAATGATGCGCCCAAAAAACAGATGAACTGAGAAGAAGATAACCCCACCCCCGCCTCCTTCCAATTATAAGGCAGTAGAAGATTACAAGTGTACAGATTTTAGAAGATCAGTGTAGAACTGTATAGATGATATTCAATTCCCCATTTCTTTTGTAGGGCCCTCAAGTTTTGGTCCCTGGAAGATTTTTCTTTAACCTCGTGTTGCTTCTGTTTCTTTCCTAATGAGAGTGTACCCATATTCAAATTGTTTCCATCAGTTTTGGCGTTTAACCTCAATGATTATAGAATTATTCTAATTTAAACTTTGCTATTGTAATAGCATAAGAGGTCGTCTATTGAGATAAAAATAAACACATACAAATTATATGAAATTTGATTGTAGCCGCTCAACTAGTAGATTGTAAGATAACATAAAATTCTCATATATTGTAAAAACAAAAATATAATAATATATCTTAATAGCCTTATTATCTTTTTACATAATTATTATTTTATATAATTCAAATCAATTTAAGTACTTATTTTTTAAATGAGCACTCCTATAAATGTATCTAAATGGCACTTAAATATATTAGCTGTTACAAATTAGTTTATAAGATCAATTAATCTAAAAGCTCATATTATTATATGTAAAAATTATGTGAATATAAAATTATAAAAATATTATTTTTAATATTTGAAAGGGTTTGAAATGCATCCAAATAAGTGGAATTCTTTTTTATTTAACAAAGGAATAAAAATCATGTAATACATATATGCAAGTTCTTAAATTAAAAAAATGATAATTATTAAATCAACTAGAATCCTAACTTTTAGATGATAATAATAGTGTCTTTGATGTTTATATACCAAACATAGTTACACAAACAATAAGAAAAACTCTAAATGCTGGCCGGAAGAGGAGTATGTGTCCCATAAATATTTTTTATTTTATTTTTCTATTATTATAAATCAAATTTTAAAATTTTTAAAAATTTAAATTATAAAATTTATTAAATATTATCATTAAATATATACAAATTAATAAATTCAATAATTATACGTATATTTACTAAGCTTTTTGTAAAAAAATGTTAGTGGGTATCATTTTCTTTTTTTTCCTTCGTTAATGGTTGCGAATGCTGGTTTAGTCGTTATGGCTGTTGCCCTTTCAACGAACTCGCTGTATATCCCATACTCCGCGAAGCACTGGATAACTTGCTCAGGCGCCAACACTGATTCTTTCTCCCTCGCTTCTTGGCGTTCCTTTCTGGCGCATGGTTCTCTTCCTCTGTTAAACGCCCACTCTCTCCTTCTCTGAAAATTTCTTCGCGATCATCCTCGATTTCGTCAATACCTAGGCTTTATCCTCCTCCTTCTCTTTCTCTCTTTCTCTTTCCTCCCAGATGACCGAGTGCTAGGGTTTTAGCTTGTCCTCACAAACCATCCAATTGGGCATAGTTAAAATCTTCTAGGGTTTCAGGAACCTTCTTACGCTACCGCCATCGCCATGGGTGAGTGGCAATCGCTTCTCCAATCCATTTTCCTTGGCCTCATTTGTTCTTTCCTCCTTGCGAAGCTCATCTCCATCGTCGTTTCTTTCAAGGATGATAATCTGACTACAATCCGCAGCAGCACCGGCCATAAAAGCAATCAGAGCATGACTGAACCCCATGCCAACATCGGGAACATCGTTGCCGATACGAACCCGTTCGCGCCAGGGCCTGGTGCCGATATCGGCGAGCTCCACGAGGCTGAATCGGTCATTGCCGAGCAGGGTAGCGTGAGAAATGAAAGTGTGGACGGTGATAGTGACTATGAAGATGATTGGGAGGGGGTAGAAAGTACGGAACTGGACGAAGCTTTCAGCGCCGCCACGGCTTTCGTTGCTGCCGCTGCCGCTGATCGGCTCTCACAGAAGGTTTCCAGTGATGTGCAGCTCCAGCTCTATGGGTTGTACAAGATTGCAACAGAAGGACCGTGTAGTACGCCACAGCCGTCGGCACTGAAAATGACTGCTCGAGCAAAATGGTATTCTTATAACTTTGCCATTGTTTAGTTTCAGTTTGGTAGTCGCACTAATGTGGTGGTGCAGAGTGTGAGGGGAAAAAATGGTTTTTAATGATTTACAATGCGTTTTAGGGGCAAGATTATAATGTATGACGGAAGGCGGAAGCTTTTGAGCTTTTCGATGTGTTTAAATACTTACGGGAATATGCGGTATTTCTGAAATGTTTGAAATACATGTACGTCAGTCATTTTACTTTATTGGTTCAGTTGTCGTGGGATGGTAATTATGATCATATTAGGGGTGGTTTCACTAGATGGCTGCCGATAAATTTCGTTTACGTAATTTTTCTACCACTCTTTCAAAGCGGAGACCGATGCTACAGAAAAGCTTTAAATGGTAAAATATCTTATTATTACCACTGACACTGAAGCTCTTAAACTTTAGGCTTTGGTTGTGCCCGCAAAGTCTATAAGTAGACATTGTGTGTGTAATTTTAAAGGTAGCCTCTCTTTGTTTGTCTGTTTGCACGTCTATTTCTACTTCCAAAATTGAGTAATGTTATACTGTTTATTTTGGGAGCCCTGTCATGTGGGGACTAGTATCGACCATTGTGTGCATTTATCTTCATGAGAATATTGGTTAATGTTCTTTCCTTATATTTTTTTTGTCTTCGGTTGAATTTTAGGCAAGCATGGCAGAAATTGGGTGCAATGCCTCCTGAAGATGCAATGCAAAAATATATTGATATTGTGACAGAGCTATATCCTTCTTGGATGGATGGTGCAGCTTTGGTGAGTTGAGAAGCTTTCTGCGCTCCGTATGGATGAATGGGGACTTCTGTCACTGTAGGAAAATATTATGATAGCAAAATGGATGTTAGATGTTCAAAAACATTGTTTGTATGTTTGGTTTGTCTTGTCTCTACCTAACTTATAATGTGTCTATGACAGAGAAGCAAAAGCGGAGATGGCAGCGGCTCAAGTTCAGACACTAAGGGACCAATGGGACCAGTATTTAGCACTTTTGTTCATGAAGAGCAACCTGACAGTGAGTTGTAAGGTTCCTAGAACTTCAAGTTGTATGAGTATTGATGGATATATCTAGATGACCATTCATTAGTAATAAGTTATTTATACATATAAGCATTTGAGGTTCTGTGTAACTGCATGCCTGTTTCCCTGATTTTGGTAACTTTGCAAGATTGCCCTTTGCAGCCAGTCAAACTTGTATTGGTGAATTCTCTCGATGTAGGAATTGCCCTATGTTATAACTTTCTTCAAAACACAAAATATACTGGGCTGATCATTAAAGAAGATTATGGGATACCTTGGAAGGGTAATTCTGATGGATTTTGTTTACATGGTCATCATTATGTTGATAGGTTCCTTTGTTAAGGATTTGACTTGATTGATATGGAGTTCTTTCTTATTGAAAATTGAGTAACTTATATGTCATATTTGATAAATAATAGGCTTACATAAAATTCACTTATTTTTGCTGCAGTCATTATTGCAAAATAGAAGAAGCTTATTTTGCAGTGTTGAAATGTGTAGAATTCTTTGAAATAGCTTTTCATGTTTGAGTATGGAGGAGCAAGCATAGAAACTTGTCAAAGTAATTTTAAAAGTTATTAGACATTGCATGATATTGGGATTTCATACAAACTCAGGAATGATTTCTGATGTTTCCTTGATAATATATGTACAAACCCTTCACAAGTGTATATATTTATCTGTCTATGCGATATGTCCTCCTTCTTGTGTATTGCCTTTGTGTACTTGCACTGATCACCAAGTTTCACAACATTTATAGTACTTTTTTTTTTTTTTTACATCAACAATTGACACTTTGGAGCATTTTGAATTTAGCTCTTCTAAAGTGAGTGGTACACTTTAGAGAGTAAATTGTGGGGGTTAATCACTTTTAATGAAAAAATCAATAGTATTGATTGTCATAAAATACAAGCAACTAGATGAAAATTTGTGGATTTGAGAACCCACTTCTTTAATTTTCTTACCAATGGTTAACTACTTGCTTTCTCTTTGCTAAAGTGCACCCTGTACATTAGAGGAGCCACATCCACTGGATTTTATGATGATCATAGGGATTTTTAAGTGATTAACTATAAACTTAGTTCCTTGTTTCAATATATGAAGCTTTAACACATAATTCTATGAATAACTACCAAAAAATTATAAAACTCAGAAGTCTGGAAGCTTCATCATTGAAAAGACACAGTTCCTGGGAAGAACAAAACACTGATAGATAGCGATGTTTCCTTATCCTTCTTTACAGGAAAATGGAGGCCATTCATGGATTTGCCAGAGAAGGAGATGTGGCTAATCTGCTCAAATGTATTGAAAATGGTGTTTCAGTGAATCTGAAGGGTGGGTTATTCATGGCTATTGCTTTAATAAGTTTATATAATGTCTCCAAGTGTGCTGTAAATTTTGAATTATGATTTTTGTTTGTTGTTAAGTGGACCAAGCTCCTCATAAAGGGCTTGTGCTCAGCATTATGAAGTTCAATCACTGATTAAGTGAATCAGCATCAACTTGAAATTTAAGAGTATTGCCTGACAAGCTTGACATGAGCATATCTATGCTTGACTCCTTTAGGAAATAGACAAGGTAGGTAGCATATTTTTTTAACACGTCTAAGTAACTAGCTTGAAATGAACTCCTGTTTGAAGTTAGGAAGTGATTGATAGTTGACATGGCATGGAAGAGAATCAATCGTGAAAGACTTGCTACTAGAAATATCTTGGTTATTAAAAGTAGCTTAAGTCAAGAATGTCTTGCTGGATGTTGAACTTTCATGTTTGTCTTTCATTCTTCCTTGGTTGCTCTTTCACCTACAATCTTGGTGCAGAGTAATGCAAATAATTTGCTGTTGTGTTTTAGATGGGAATTTCGATGTGTGATAAGGGATGCACCTGTATGAATACATTAATTCTTCTTAGCTTCTTATCTTCCAAAATAACTTCCTTTATAAAAATATTGATTTTGTGAGAAACTGATTATTAGTTAAATTTCTATATCAAAATGAAAGTTGAATAAATAACCAATGTGGCTTGATAGCGAAAATCTTTGATATTCCTCAGTTATTTCCCTGCTGAGAATAATGATAGTTCCACAGGGTTTCCTCTGCAGTTTTAGTGTGAATGATGCTACTACCTCGTGCCACTGAGGCTTGTCAGTCAGCTTCCAATTGTTGTATAGGATCTACATAATTAAGAAGCACTATTTTGTTACTCTTTTAGTCCCTCTAGTTTTCGAATTGTTTCATTTTGATTCCCTAGTTTCAATTGTGTAAATGTCATCCTTAAACTTTTACATATTGTGCAATTCAATCACTCTCTAACCTGGTTATTTAGCATGAATTGATAATTGATGATTTGACTGTTAGTTTATATATGGTGCT
This sequence comes from Dicorynia guianensis, assembly GCA_037013595.1. NCBI lineage: Eukaryota > Viridiplantae > Streptophyta > Magnoliopsida > Fabales > Fabaceae > Dicorynia > Dicorynia guianensis. Next base: position 10,604,510 of record JASUAB010000002.1, on the reverse strand, counting down.
GTTACTTAATTGATATGGCCAACAGAATTCCATGTTAGGGCAAGAAAATTTAGCCTTAACTCAAATTGAGGTAAGTTGCAAGTGTTGGTAAGTGAGAGGCATGTGATCAGAATAGCTAGTATCTGGACTAATCTGGCAGTGGAGCTACTTCACTTGTTCTTAATTGCACAATATGTAAACTGTATGGATGAAATTGATGCTATTAGAACTATGAGGACAAAATTGAGGCCATCTGAAAACTAGAGGGACCAAGACTGTAATTTAGACATTATTTTATGTAAGCTTCTGTCTATTATAGTTTGTTTGTTTTTTCTTCTCAAAATGTTAATCTGAAATGCTTGCAGACAGTGAGGGTCGGACGCCATTACATTGGGCTGTAGATCGTGGCCACCTTAATGTCACAGAGCTTCTTGTTAGCAGGAATGCTGATGTAAATGCCAAGGTATTGAAATGGTGTAATATATGTTGCAACTTAACCAAACTAAGCCTATCTATATGGATTGCGTTTGACATTGTCATAGACTGTATGGTAAGAAATTTAGAACGGAACCTTAGATCAGGCAGTATTTCTCACTGTGCAGAAGTTGTATAATCAAAGTTCAGCTTAGGTTTCTGAAGATGCAGTCTCTGCATATTTTAATTAATGGCAGTCGTATGGTCAAGTTTGCTCTTCTTGTTGATATTATGTGTTTTCCCCTTGGAAGGATAATGAGGGACAAACTCCATTGCATTATGCTGTTGTGTGTGAGAGAGAAGCCATAGCCAAGTATTTAGTCAAGCATAATGCAGATGCAGATTTGAAGGATAATGATGGCAGTTCCTCTCATGACATCTGCGAGTCAAACTGGCCTTGGATGCAAAGTGCTGGGGAAGTAAATTGATTCTTAGTTCTTTATTGCTTTTGTCTAATTTAGCCTTAGCAAATTCCTTTGGGATGTATATGTCTATATAGTGCTCCTTTTTTAATCCCTAACCTCTGGTATATATACCCTTTCCACTGTAGTCTACTCCTATGCACCATTTAATCAAATTTTATTTTGTTATATTGTGGTTTCCTTAGTCAGGCCCTACATTTTTTACCCTTCTTTATATGTGATGGAGAAAGAATCATGAGTCATGAGAAGGTCGAAACAGGAACAAGAAAAGGGAAAAATTAGGAAAGGGAATCAGTCCTGGGAGAATTTTTTCTCCTACACTTTTCTTCCCGCTCTGTATCCGGTTCTGTTGAAGATGGTTATGTAATCCTTGTGGTTTTTTTAGGTCCAAAGGTGTGAATTGGGTTTCTCTGGTGCCGGTCATGGATCCTGTTGTTTAAACTTCCACTAGTATGTGGTTTAATCTATCTGAACTGATTTTTCCTTCATTGTTTGGCTAATCGGTAGATATATGCTCAAGCATTCAATTGCATTCTTAAATTGTGTTTTTTTTTTTTTTTGGAACCTTTCATTGTGTTTGACTTGAAAGGAACGAGGCGTACTGAAGGCCCTGGTTCAGAGTAATCACAATACTTGATTCTTTCTTACATCAACTTTTTTAATACAAACCTTGCAAACATTGTGTTGAAAAGATTGGGAAACTAGTACAACATTGTTCAAGGGAAAAAAAAAAGAAAAAAAAGATGACTGAAGAGATTGTTGATTTAATTGTGAATAATTTGAGCATGTTTGACCTGTTAAAATCTTTATAATGTCAATTTTTAAAAAGATTGATGAATCTTGTTTACGCAAGTAATCTTAGAACTTTTAATAGGTTCTACCAACGAAAAAAATACAATGGTTTTTTCCTGGGATTATAACCTTGAGCTGATGTGAAATATAATTTTTTTTTTGGATGAAGTCAACGGTGGTTACAATCAATGAGCCTTCTTCAAAATTTGAATCTTGGTATATTGGTTTTAAAATTTGTCTGGATCAGCATGTTTTTAGCAGATTAGTTGGTTAGAAAAGTATAAAATTTTGTTTATATTACTTTTACCAACCTGATATGCAATGATCAAATCTGCAACACAATCTAATATGAGTATCTCAGTTTATTTATATTTATTATCACATAATTTTAACTTAACAAAATCAAAATTATTATATTTTAGATTAAGTTATCAAACTCAAGAAATCTTAATAGCTATCATATCCTACAATGAGAATTGTGAAGAAACTATTTCATGGAAGAGCGATTTTCATCTAATACACACACACACACACACACACATATATATATATATATTAGTGAAATGGTCCAAATAATTTTTTTGCGAGGAAAATGCTAGAGAATATTTTAGTGATTAAAAGTTGCGGATATAGATTCTTTGGTAGAGGTTTATAAGTGGAATATAAAAATAAAATTTAGTGAGAAAAAATAATAAAAAAATAAGATATACATAATAAATTATAAAAATATAAAAAAAAAATCACTAAGCATCCAAATTTAAAAGTTGTGAAGAAGTTGACAGCTTATGATCCTCCTTAGCATTTGGGCTTAGCATTTGGGATTTCTCGTACTTGCAGAATGACAAGTGTGGTGTTTGTTAGAGAGTACTTTTTTTGGTTTACCAATAATTTGGAGATGTTTATGCAATCAGATTTCGTTTCATAACGATGTGATATACCCAAACGATCATAATAATAGGCACAACTACCTTATCTTTTGACATGAAATAATGCGCAGAACTTTGTTGCCATTGTCCTTGAAAAGACATACAAATCATAGGACCTTCATCTTATACCAATGTTGTCATTATGGTGATGTTGGGTCTCTCCATTGGTCTTAATTATAATTTTTTATTTTGGATATTGTCTTAATTTTAATTTTTTTTTAGCATGAAAGTCTTAATTATAATTTTGGTTCTTTGTAGTAAAGGATTTCCTTTTGGTGGTTTTTTTTTTTTTTTTTTACAATATTAAATAAATACCGGTTTCTAGTTCTATTCGGTCAAATAACTTACCCATCCAGAATTAGAATTTGGTCCTGTTGCATCAGGGGGCATACTTTAAGATTTATTCTGTTCCACCCAAGTTTCCAACATCAACCTAAGGCTTCGATTTTACAAAGTCATTGCAAGATTTACAGCAGAGATTTGGAGCCATCAATACATAAATTGCTAATTTGGCACACAAACAAAACTGGAAACATGTCAATCCGGGAGCTTTCCCGTTTGGCCAGGCCTCTATGTGACCCTAAGTTGCAACTGTCAATAACCGCTTTTTTCTCCCATGCTGCTTCTCTCTCCTCCCTCCCTTCCTCCCCATCGTCTTCTCTGAACCTCCAGAACTCCGCCGCCTGAACTCAAGATGTCGAAGGCGGTGGTTTACGTGCTCATAGCCACCGCCTTATGCTTCATCATCCTGTTCCTGTCCCCTCTGAACCAACGGGAACGCAGAGGTGTTGGCCTGAATCGCCGCTTTGGGTACAAAATCCGGGAGCGAGCGCCCACTTTTGACCCTCTTGTCACACAGATGGAGAGAGAGGCTGATAAGAAAGCGCTCCGTGAACGCGGTGGCCGGGGTGGTGGTTTGCCCAATTTGCAAAACACTGAATTGGTTAGTGAGGTTGCAGAGACATACCAATATCTCACCTCTGCTGGCAAATTGAATACCACATTGAGGTTGATCATTCTGTTCCCATTGTTGGATAGAGACCCTAAAGATGGTGCGGTTAGTTTTAATGAGTTAGAAGCTTGGACCACTCAACAAGCTCTGGACAGATTGGATTATGTCACACAGACACAGTTGGAGTCCAAGGATACCAATGGCGATTCGGCCATTTCTTTCAGGGAGTTCCTCCCTCATTTTACCGACAAGGAATTAGGTATTTGCTTTCTTAATTACATTGATGTTAATCCTACCAATTTGATCATGCTTTGGAGTTTCTACCACATTTAGATTCTCTCTCTCTCTCTCTCTCTCTCTCTCTTTTTTTTTTTTCCTGTTCCCTTCCCTTTTGTGGGTTTATTTTTTGGAAATGAGCTTGAAAATGTAAGTACGTATGACAGATAAAAATGGGATGGAGCATGGTGAAGCAGGATGGTGGCATGAGCGATTTGCTATAGCAGACACCGATCATAATGGTCTTCTTAACTACAGCGAATTCAAAGAGTAAAATATATATTATGATCCATCTTTTTCTTTTCTTTGAAATTTCTTTTTGGGGCTGAATTTTCTGCTGGAATTGTCTTTATGCGCTGTAATTTGTTCCTAAGAGACCTAACTCTTCTTGCAGATTCTTACACCCAGAAGACAGCAACAATGAAGAATTGCTGAAATGGCTGTTGAGAGATAGACTCAAGTAAGAACAAAAAACACTTCTCTTTTTCTTGTTTCTAACTACATTTTATTAGGCTATGGAGTTCTTTGTCATTTATATAAATTTTTCTGATATTGCTTAGATATCTGCTCATGAAAAGTTTAGACACCCCAATAGTTTAGTATTGAATAAACTAATTTCAGGGTCTCAGGTTTGAATTCCCATTGAGAGTGATAGGGATTGGATTCAGGGCAGAGGAATGCCGTTTCCATTGTGTAGGTGAAAAGTTCCCCTGAACCCGGAAAAAGAAACACATACATGGATTGGTTTCTGTTATATCGTTGTTGTTTTCTTAATATACAGGCGCATAGATTATGAATCGGATGGGAAACTGAGTTTCAAGGAATTTCTTGACAATGTGTATGAGACATATCATAGTTACGTGGAATTTGAAACTTCTGGAGAGAATGTACCCTCTGCAGAGGCCAAGTTTGCTGAGCTTGATGTGAACAAAGACCAGTAAGCATTTCTTCTGACATACTTGGTTCTTCAGAATCCACAGTTCTAAGTTCCGTGCTAATTCAAAGTTTAAAGAATTGCTGTTTATCTGACAAATTTACTATTGACATAATTCTTGCAGATCCTTGTCTGTGGAAGAGTTGGTGCCCATAATTCATTACCTCCACCCAGGAGAGCTATCTTTCGCTAAATATTTCACAAACTATTTAATGAATGAGGTGAGCTTAAATTCTATGAATTTTCATATCTGTTTGCTTAGAGGGAATATGGAAGGAAGGAATGCAGGGAAATCATGAAGAATTATTTTGGTCAATTTTCATTACTCTGTTTTTACTCATTTCATAATGTTTCTGAACTTTTTTTATCATCTGCTACTTTTAACATGCCCATGAAGATAGGAAAAGAAATTTTAATAATATTAGAGATTGCCCTGTTTGATGCAGGCTGATGATAATGAAGATGGGAAACTGTCACTCCAGGAGATGCTTAATCATGAGTTTATATTTTACAGCACAGTTCATGCTGATGGCCATGAGGAGATTGATGATGATCATGATGAACTTTGACAGTAAAGGCAATAAATGAAAACTCTGAAACTTAATCTTTAAGAGGAATTTCTTGTTTGTTAAGCTTCTCCTAGATATGGAGTAGTGAAACTGAGATTCTAGGAAATGTAGTTGTGTTTTCCAGGAATCACTGGTTGGCAGTGTAATGTACTATTTTGTAGTCAAATTTGTAAAAGCAATAGCTGGGCACTTCTGTCCTTATTTCTTCCTGAAAAATATTTTCTTTACAGTTCTCACTGGCCTGGGAGTTGCATTTTGGATAAGTGCCTTGACATCCAATAACGTGTATGTTAGTTGATAAATTTTAATTATTATTTAATATGAAACATATGAGTTTAAAACATATGTAATTATACATTGATTATTTGCTTATTTTTAGTATCAAATTTGTATTTTTTTAGTATCTTAGGAATAGCATAAAATTTAAAACTTAGAACATAACCCAATAACTGAGATAGCATCATGTGGTTGATATTTTTTTATAAAAAATTCTAAGAAGAGAAAATTGTAGTATGCAATTTGACTTTTGGTTAATATTGATATCAGAAACTTCAACAGATTTTGGGATGATAAAATTGAGCAATTGAAAGCCATATTTTACAGAACTTTCAAATTTCGGATGATAAAATATAATTCTCAGTTCTTTTGTCACAAAATAATTTGCAAAAGCCCAAGACAGGGAGAGTAAGCCCGAACTGACAAAGGCAAACCCCTCAACATCAAACCATGAATTTTGAGGGTATACCTCGAAATTGCGAAGCTCCTCTCACCTTAAAACCCAAGACACTATCTTCAGAACTTTGCATAAATAGAAAAAGAATTTACAAAAGTTATTAATCGATCCAGCTCTGCGACAAACAAAGCACAAGGCCAAATCCTTAAATCCAGTAATTATGGCAGACACCAGTGTCGCTCAGCAACATACCCATAAATCAAGCCTCACTCACTGCATTGATTCATTTAAAGAGAAAAGTTGAAGAAACAAAATATTCATATTTGGCACAAGATGTCATATAAATAATTTGTAAAATTTAATAATTTATAATTCTTAAATTAAAAATATAAAAATAAAGAAATAAAAATAGAGTTTTAGTAGCTATTAATTGTGCTGACTTCTTACTTCATGATTTTTGAGCCATTTAAGATTCCCACGCCCAAAAGTTCTTGCCATATCCTTCATTCAACTCTAGTTTTCAATGTCGTCCTATATTCGACGACAATCACAACCGTTGTAATATTTGACTTTTCCCTCAACAATTGTTCTAACCAAATTGGCATGCTTAGAATTTTATTTTCATATGATTGTTATAATTTATAATTTTAATTATTAAATTTTATAAATTTAACAATTCATACCATTAAATTTAAATCTTTTAAAATAAAAAAATATGTATATCATTTCCATAATTTATTGACTACATTACAACCCCCGATTCACTGTTATTTATTCAAACAAAGGCCCAGCCCCGGGCAAACAGCACCCCTTTGCGTTGGACGCGCTGTAGTGGACAAAACAATCCAACAATATTTATATTTTAAAGTAAAGTAAAGTAATTTTATTTTTATTTTATATTTTTCACATAATTTTAAAAAATTTATACTTTTCATATTTTATTCATATACTATCAATAAATTCAATTTATTATTAATTATTAAAAATATTTTTAATTAAATAACAAAATTTTTCATTTTATTTAGTTCTTTTTATAAAAATAATCTTCTGTAAATTTTTTATAATTTATAAATTTTTTAGTCAAATAAAAAATACTAATGTATTTGTAATATTATACTTTATATTTTATATAAAATTTTTTTTAAAAATATATTTTTAGTATTTTTATATCTTAAGAAATTATTTATAAATTATAAAAATTTATATGAGATTATTTTTGTAAATAACATAAAATATGAATTTAAAAAAAATTATTAGTTAATTTCTAAAAATAATTTTATCTTTTATAAATCATAAAAAAATTATTTTTAATAATTTAAATGTACATATTTAAAATTATAAAAATAGTTAGTGTTCATTTTTAAAAATAAAAAAATTGCGTGAAAAGTGAAAAATGAAAGAGAAAGTGAGTACTCCGCGTTTTAATTATTTTTTATGCGATCTTATATGGGTTTGTTGAATTCGAATCCAGCGCTCGAGTTGTGATCGTACCCGCTGCTGCCACCACTTCTTCCTCTTCTTATTCTTCTTCCCCAAAAACTGTTCTGTCAGTCTCCACGGGTCTTTGTTTTGCTCCTTCAGGTCGGTCAAGCTGCGCTGCCCGCTCAACCAAATATTACAGTCCGAGGTAATTCAGAATTTTTTATACAAAATTTGTTGATTTTAACAATAATTGTTCCCATCGACAAGGTTTTGAATTATCGTTTGGACATATATGGTTTGTTATGCTTCCGTCGTAATGGTGTTTCGATTGTTCTTTTATTTCTATCGTTTGAACAGTGATCGATTTGAATTCCTTTTAGATTTTGTTCGGATTCGATCTTCAGTTTTCTCAGATTTTTGCCGATGGGTTTGAATTTACAAGCTATTTGAATGTCATAGGGGTGCTACTCAGATTTAGAACTCGGTTATTTGTAAATGATAGCAGGGCGCAAGCAGTTGCCCGAGTGAACTAAGCTGTAACAAGAATATCTGAATATTTGATGTTTCCTTTTGTTAAAATACTAATAAAAGTTATCTTTAAACACCGGAAAATAACAAATGAATGTTTTGTGTAAGAAACAACTTATAAATGAAAGTCTGAGTTCAGCTGCTACTGTATAATTATCTGCTATGTATATTGCTCCTAACCTTCCAGTGCTACTTTTGTAGTGAAATGTTTACCTGCTCAATAAAGATGTAATTTCCACATGAGAAGGGTTGGTTATTTTATTCCCAACATGTGGATTGATTTTATTTCTGCTTCATTATACTGTGCCAGTATGACTCAACTCAATTGTCATGTAGTTGATTCCTGGATCTAGTATTGGGTTGATTTAGGGACTTGCATGTCCAATGGGCTCATTGCGTTCGCTTATTTTCAGTGACCTAAAAAACAATTATGTGCCACTAGGTACAACACGGCAATGGAAGTTACCCAGGTGCTTTTGAATGCTCAATCTATAGATGGGACTGTAAGGAAGCATGCTGAAGAAAGTCTGAGACAATTTCAGGAGCAAAATCTTCCCAGTTTCTTGCTTTCTCTTTCTGAAGAGTTATCTAGTGATGATAAACCGGTTGATGGCCGAAGGTTAGCAGGTTTGATATTAAAAAATGCATTGGATGCTAAGGATGAAACCAGAAAGCGTGAGCTAATTCAAAGATGGCTGTCCCTCGATCCTGCAACAAAGATCCAGATAAAGTCATGCTTGCTGAGAACACTTTCTTCTCTTGTATCAGATGCGCGATCTACTGCATCTCAAGTTATCGCCAAAATTGCTGGAATTGAGCTTCCTCAGAAACAGTGGCCTGAGCTGATAGGGTCACTTTTATCAAATATTCATCAAATTCCTTCTCATGTCAAGCAAGCAACCTTAGAGACTCTGGGGTATTTGTGTGAGGAGGTCTCTCCTGAAGTTGTGGATCAAGACCAAGTAAATAAAATACTTACAGCTGTAGTTCAAGGTATGAATGTATCTGAAGGGAACAATGATGTCAGGCTTGTAGCTACCAGGGCATTATACAATGCACTGGGATTTGCTCAGGCTAATTTTAGCAACGATGTGGAGTGTCAGTATATCATGAAGGTTGTCTTTGAGGCAACTATGTCCCCTGAAATAAAAATACGGCAGGCAGCTTTTGAGTGCTTGGTCTCCATTGCATCAATGTACTATGAGAAACTAGTTCGCTACATTGAGGATATTTTTAATATGACAGTTAAAGCTGTTAGAGGTGATGAGGAGCCTGTTGCTCTGCAAGCTATTGAGGTTTGGAGTACTCTTTGTGATGAGGAGACAGATATCTTGGAAGAATGTGCAGGTGACTCCAATGAGATACCTTGTTTTTATTTTATCAAGCAAGCTCTTCCTATGCTTATCCCCTTACTGTTGGAAACACTACTCAAACAAGAGGAGGATCAAGATCTGGAAGAAGGTGCCTGGAATATTGCAATGGCCGGTGGTACATGCCTTGGTTTAGTTGCACGTACGGTGGGAGATGATATTGTGCCACTTGTAATGCCCTTTATTGAGGAGAATATTACTAAACCAGATTGGAGACAGAGAGAGGCAGCCACTTATGCATTTGGCTCTGTCTTGGAGGGTCCTTCTGCAGATAAATTAACATCTCTAGTTAATGTTGCTTTACCATTTATGCTCAGTGCTTTAATGAATGACCCGAATAACCATGTGAAGGACACAACTGCTTGGACCCTAGGGCGAATGTTTGAATTCCTTCACAGTTCAATTGTTGGTACACCAATCATTAATGAAGGAAATTGCCAGCAGATTATTACAGTGCTGCTACAGAGCATGAATGATGCTCCCAATGTTGCTGAGAAGGCCTGTGGTGCTCTTTATTTTCTTGCCCAAGGTTATGAGGATGTGGGACCAGCATCTCTTCTGACTCCCTTTTTTCAGGAAATTGTTCAGTCCCTTCTCACTGTTACCCACAGAGAAGATGCTGCAGAATCACGATTGAGTACTGCTGCATATGAAACATTGAATGAAGTTGTGAGGTGTTCAACTGATGAAACGGCTTCCTTGGTGTTACAACTTGTTCCTGTCATCATGATGGAGCTGCACCAGTCTCTTGAGGGACAGAATCTTTCGTCTGATAAAAGAGAAAAGCAAAGTCAATTGCAAGGCCTTCTTTGTGGGTGCTTGCAGGTAATTATTCAGAAGTTAGGATCAACAGAGCCTACCAACTATGTCTTCATGCAGTATGCTGACCAGATAATGGGACTATTCCTGAGAGTTTTTGCTATTAGAAATGCCACCGTGCATGAGGAGGCCATGCTTGCCATTGGTGCCCTTGCCTATGCAGCAGGCTCTGATTTTGCTAAATACATGCCTGAATTTTACAAGTATTTGGAGATGGGTCTTCAAAATTTTGATGAGTACCAAGTTTGTGCTGTCACTGTTGGTGTGGTAGGGGATATATGCAGGGCATTGGAGGATAAAATACTGCCTTACTGTGATGGGATTATGACACAACTTCTGAAGGATTTATCAAGTGATAATTTGCATCGTTCTATGAAGCCCCCATTATTCTCATGCATTGGTGATATTGCTCTTGCAATAGGAGATAATTTTTACAAATACTTGATGTATGCAATGAACATGCTCCAGCTTGCTGCAGAGATGTATGCTCATACATCAGGATTTGATGATGAAATGACAGAGTACATTAATTCTTTGAGAAATGGAATATTGGAGGCATATTCTGGTATCTTTCAAGGGTTTAAGAATTCATCAAAAACCCAGCTACTGATTCCTTATGCACCTCACATACTCCAGTTCTTGGACAGCATATACATGGAAAAAGACATGTAAGAAATAGAAAAACTTGTACTTTTTTTCCTTCAGCTGAATTTTTTATGTTTTATTGATTACTTTTAGGAATTGTTTAGTTTTTTTTTTTTTTTTATGCAGGGATGAAATGGTCATGAAGACTGCAATTGGAGTCCTTGGAGATCTAGCTGATACACTTGGAAGTAATGCAGGTTCTTTAATACAGCAGTCGATGTCAAGCAAAGAATTTTTAAATGAATGTTTGACCTCAGACGACCTTATGATTAAAGAATCTGCTGAGTGGGCCAAGTTGGCCATCAGTCGTGCTATATCTGTTTGAGGTTCATCTGAGTTAGCATATTATTTATCCTCGTAGAATACCTGCATGCATTTGGGTGTCAAGGAGGGTTTGGGATTGCATGTGTTGAGTTATCATATATGGACAACAATGCTATCAGTCTGACAGTGAAGTTGTCACTTACTCTTGCATCATCATCAATGCGTTACTGACTTTTGCATGAGCAGTATCAAGTCTGGTCCTGATAAGAGGAAGAAGGTAGTGATGAGTTTTCAAATGTGGGGGGAGGCCTCCATGAGACATGTGATTGGCGGATGGCTGAGGGGAGGTAGTTGATTCATGAATCAACACAAATCAAGTTGATTTGATCTGGATGTCGAGTTTGAATTCAATGTTAATGGAACACAAACCCTTTCTAGCATGAAAATGGTTTTCCCAATGAGGTCCATAGTTGTCGGAATGGATGGATGTATGCAAAGGGTTGAACCAGTTTTCATCAAAACCATCCTAGTGCTGTGTTTCAAGACATTCTTCTTTCATCGACTTTTACCCCTGCTTCTTTTGAATACTTTTCTGCATTGTTCAGTTTTGTATAGTTATTGCTAGGCTGAATTTCTTCCATACTTGTTTCCTAGGATTGGGGTCTGGAGGAGAAGATTACATCCTACATGCATTATGCATTTCATTTTTGTTGTGAGTAGGTTGTCTTAGGTAAAAAAATCTTGATGCATTCATGAAATCATCAACGCTTCCTGATACCTTTTCCTACATGTGGACTTTCTTTTGCTTTTGAAATATGCATGTAAATCATATCTTGTTTATGCCTGCCAGTAGATTGGTGCATAAAAACGGCAGATGTTCTGATGCTATCAAAAAGAACCAACAAACTCGGTTTGCTGTTTTCCGTTGGAAGACAGTTATGCGGCTTATGCCTGTGTTTGTTATTTTGTCTATAATAAAAACTTGTGAATTTTGTTCAGTTGGGGCTGTTTTCCTTGTTTTCTATATATCTCACTAGGGTTTGACCAAGACAAAGAATCTTTTGTGGCAAATAAAAAGAGATTAATGTTGGCCAGTTTTTGATATAGAAGTCTTGAGATAATCATGTTGTGAGATTCTGTTCACCTTTGCAATTTAGAATTTGAATGTTTTCTCTATGATTACTTCTAGAATCGAATTGACTGGGATATTATCTGCGGTAGATAGTGGACAATAATAAGCTCTATTTACGACTTTTTTAATAGATGAGATAGTGATAAACTTTATTTATATTTTTTAAAAAAAAAAGTTTGCTGATAAATATGCAACGATTTGTAATTACTGCAAATCATTTGTCAGGGAACAGTAATTTGAGTATAAGTAATCACATTGGATAGTGTGGAAGAGAAAAAAAACTGAAGGCTTTCGGACAACACTGATCCAATGACCTGCTTGCTAGAGTTCGGTTTACCGTAGTTGTCAGCAATTCGATTTGTTCATTTTGTATTATAGAGGAGTCAAATCTATTACGCGAAGTTGCTAATAATGCTAGCTACAGACAACAACAAAGAAAAAGAAATATATATTGTTTCAGAGATTATCTTCAAAATTGTCTAATTAATTGAGTTTTAATATTGGTTTCTATTAGGGACTCAATTGGAGAATTTTTCAATAGAATTCAAAATTTTTTTCTAAATTTAAGAACAATTGGCCAAGCAAGTATTCAACAAAGTGCAAAGAGTTTGTAATTTTTTTTAAATAGTGTTAATGTGGTTTAATAACTTTGGATGTTAAATCAACTATATAGAAATAAATGTGAACTTTGACAATTATAAGTTTTTAACATATGCAGTGTAATATCAAAATAATCTCACGATACGTCTTTTTATAATAATTCACTTGCATCTTTATTTCAAAAGTAAAATGATTAAAATGATCAAATCTTTCATATCAACTGATCTAGACATAATAAGATCAAATAGATACAAAATTATAAATTTTCGTAAGGCTGAATTGTTGAAAGGACTACCACTTGGAAGGATGGGCACACGATAATGGGTAATACTTATCTCATGAAAACATTTTCATTAAATGCTTTCAAAATTTAAGAAGAAATGATAAATTTTTTTAAATCTGTTCAATTTATATAATTTAATAATTAAAATTTTTAAATAAAATTTTTTATAATATTTAATTTATAAGTAAACGTGAATTGACCTCATGTTTCATGAGCTTAATAGATAGTTCCTAAGCCTGATATCGACTTTGACATGGGAAATCATTAAACTGATCTTTAAGATGTAAGACATGTGCCAAGATATCAAAAACAGAACGAATCTACTTTCACTGTTTTCTTGTTTTGTTTGTGGAATTCCTAGGCATAACATAGGATGCACATCATCATTTTAGATACGCCTATTTTGAAAGTTCTAGGAAAAGATCCCTTTCCAAACACAGCCTACAATAGCAATGCAGGGAAAATGTTTTCTGCTGCGCAGGAATAGATTTTGTATTTAGAGAGAGAAAATAAAATAAAATAAAAATATAAGAGATTATATGCAAAATATACAAAATTTATTTGTACAATCATCATTGCTTACAATATAATCAAACTTTAACGCTTGCCATCCCATGATACAGTTTAGACTCTGAATCCAAAAGAAATTCCAGGACTCATTAGCCCATAAAGGTAACTATCAGGCATCAAATGAAAGAAGCATGTCAAATTAAAAGCAGATTTACAAGTGGGTTGGTTTTGCCCCATGAGATACCTGAAAAGCCATCAAAACCATCAATTTTATAATATTGATTATAGCCTAGCAATTGGTATTTTTTTCCTTGATCATAACGTTGGTTCAAATTGAGAAGGAAGTGATAAGTTAGGTTTTCCCATCTTTTATATGACTTGTGTCATACTGGAGCTATTAATTTTTGAAAAATTTAATTTCAACAAACTTTTTTATACTAAATACTTATAAATATTTTTATGATATATTGATTTATTAAATTTCATAATTTAATTATAATATTTTATAAGTTTATAATATAATTTTTTAAAAAAATTATTTAATAAAATTTAATTTATAAAAATAGTAAGACTGTAATATTTTTACAAAAATACGTCAAAGTAGTCATTATTTATAGAGAAGAAAAGGAATACAAAGGTATTGTTCTTACTTTTAAATTAGTTCAGAGAAGGTGCTGATGAGCTTTTCTGATATGACTACCACCGATTTGTATCTCATAAAGCAGGGGTTGGATGTGCAAGAGACAAGCCATTTCTATTTTAATTCTCCCTCTCAATTCATAGTACTCCTTTCCTTTTTTCTTTCTGGTAATCTGTCTTTTCATGTGAAGCTAAAATTGGAGTCTTTGACTGCCAGATGATATACCGTTCATTGGAAAGAACAAGTGCACATTATGTAACAGTCAATAGCATAAGCGAATGTAGAAAGAGAATCGCAGTAAGCATCCAAAATGAACAGCATCTCCACTTTGAGCATCTGCTAGTGACCCAATGTATTCATCGATGAGTATGAGCCATGTTTGTAATTCTGGCCCTCTCTGCTTGGCTCTTCTCACCAGTTCATTTTCAGAAATTAGTGTCACTCACATTTGTGCCGTTGGGTGGATAAGAATTGCTCAAGGACTGCAGTAGTCGACAGAAAGTTGCACAGTTTTCTGTTTACTCCAACCAAGAGATGTGCATATGCCAAATGCAGCCCCTTAGCTTGATGCTCATAACACCAAATGAGGATGTGACTTTGATTTTGGGGCAATTTTCATGACCCCATTTTAATATGTGATGGAACTGAAGCCTGTTGACCCTAAAATTTGATTTTGGATTTTGGAGTCGCCACCGATCTAAATTATTTAAAGGTGAGATCGGACACCTAATTAAAAACTGGCCTACATTTCAGAGATTGAGTTCGGGGGTTGGTTACGTTTTAGGGAAGGTGTTAGCACCCTAAACGCCCTTTCGGTACCAAAAATGATCTAATTAATTTTTCTTAAATAATTTATGTTGGTTTTAAAAAATATTTTGAAAATAATCCCTGCCCATTCCGGATTGGGATTAAGATAATTTTTGAGAAAAAGTCCCCTTCCTATTCCAGTCCAGGGCTTTAAAAATAATTTAAGAAAATCCCATCTCTATTCCAGATCAGGGTTTTAAAAATATTTACAAGAAAATCCCCTTCCTATTCCAGTCCAGGGTTTCAAAAATAATTTAGAAAAAGGTCCCCTTTCTATTCCAGGCCGGGGTTTTTAAAGAAATAATTTTTTAAAAAATTCATCTCTATTCTAGATCAAAATTTAATAAGAATAAAGAAAAAAAAATTTGTGTCACCCATGTAACTATTTATTCTAATTTATTTTACTTAAGAAGGACATAACTTACTTTTTCTTCTTTTTAAGAAAATTTACTTAACACAAATATAAAACTTAACTATATATTTTTGGGATCAAAGCTTACGTTATTCACATTCTTATCAACCTTTAAACATTCAAACAAAATAAAATACAACCACTATCTAAACAAAAGGTTGGTATCTAAAAAAAAGACTACAGCACACGTCAACCAAAAAACCTAATAATATGAAAATGGCAAAGCGGGGAGGGCAAGCAACAAAGGTTCAAGTGACTGTACCTTTTCAATCTCTAGGGACGAAAGCTCAAGCAAGTTCAGAGGGGCTGAGAACGGGTGGAGAGCGAGTGAACTGCAGTGAGGAAGCTGCAACGATGGAGCCGAGCAACGGTGCAACAGAAACGAACTGGTGACGCGATGGGTGCTGTTGTGGTTCAAGGCTCTGCTATGGAGCTTCCAGGTTGAGAACACAGCGGCGATGGAAGACGAAGACGCTACAACGGAAACGATGAGGCTGAGCGACAGGAGCTGAACCGGCCGATGGCAGCGCTGGATCTTCACGACTGAAGAACGGGAACGAACAGTGACCGGATGCACTGAGAGCGTGGTCCTTGTTCTTGTTCCGTTCTCTCGCTGCCGTCTGTGTCCTATGACCGTCGCGGTTGAAGGCTCCAACGACGTGATGGATGGCAGCAGCCCCACAGTGTAGCAGCTTGCTTCGGTTTCGAGGGTGCCGACGAAAGACCGGTGGTGCGCTTGTTCCTCGCTGGAGGTGGTGGTCTCCGATTCTCTTACGTGTCCGGTTGCTGGAAGAATGGCCTGGCCTGGACACCGGTGTGAAGAACGGAGACGAAGTCTGGTTCCCTTTTTTTCGTGAAGTTTCCCCGCTGCAGTGATGCTGTGAAGTGCATGTGCTGTATCTGTTTTTTCTTTGAGTATCCCGTGTGTGCCGTAGAGTGATCCAAACGTATGAAGTGTTTGTGTTTGTGCTGGAAGGTGGGGTTCAAGGCTGGTCTTGGGGCGTGCAGCTATGTTCTTTGAGGGCTGTTTGTTTTTTTTGTGGTGATTTCGGTTTGGCTGGAGAGTGTAGTTAAGTCTGGGTGAGTTGGTGGCTGAATTGGAAGAGACGGCGTGATGCGAAAGTGCCGAGCTGCTGGTTCTTTTTTGATCGTAAAAAAAAAAGCCCCCCTATTTCGTGTGTATGTGATGAGTTTTTATAGTGAGAATTTAGAAGTTTTTTCCTACGTAGATTGTTGTTTCCTAATTATGTTTCACTTCTTAAATTTTACCTTTATCTTTTATCTCTTATTTTTTTATCTTATTATCTTTTCAGATTTTTATATCTTACTTTTATCTATTATCTTTTTAACTTTTATTTATCTAATTTGTTTCTTGACTTTTATCTTATCCTATCTTTTATCTATTTCTTCTATTTTCTGATTTCCTTTTAGATTTATCTTCATTTTCTGATTTTTCTTGAATTTATCTTTATTTTTTTGAATTATCTTGGATTTATTTGATTTTTTTATTTTTCTTAGAATTATCTTTATTTTTCCGTAATTATCTTGGATTTATTTGATTTTTCTGTTTTTAATTCATTTATTTTTTGGAATTTTCTTAGATTTATTTTCATTTTGGGTTTAATTATATTTTATTTTGTTATTTTTAGTTTAAGTTTGGATTTGCAATTTATGCTAAAATTTTGAGAAGTGGGCCGGACAAAATTAGGTGTCTACAGATTGCCCCCCTTTGCTCATCTTTTAGGAACTAGAAGATGGGCAAAGGTTGAGAGACACTATTTTGTCCGGGTCAACATATAATGCAAAGGGTTACTGTCCACCCTACAGGGACCAATACGACCTTAGGATCTTTTCAGTTTAATCCTAAGATCGGAAGGGCTACTGTCCACCCTACAGGGACCAATACGACCTTAGGATTTTCTCAGTTTAATCCTAAGATCGGAAGTGCTACTGTCCACCCTACAAGGACCAAAACGACCTTAGGATTTTCTCATTTTAATCCTAAGATCGGAAGGGCTACCGTCCACCCTACAGGGACCAATACGACCTTAGGATTTTCTCAGTTTAATCCTAAGATCGGAAGGGCTACCGTCCACCCTACAGGGACCAAAACGACCTTAGGATTTTCTCATTTTAATCCTAAGATCGGAAGGGCTACCGTCCAACCTACAAGGACCAAAACGACCTTAGGATTTTCTCATTTTAATCCTAAGATCGGAAGGGCTACCGTCCACCCTACAGGGACCAATACGACCTTAGGATTTTCTCAGTTTAATCCTAAGATCGGAAGGGCTACCGTCCACCCTACAGGGACCAATACGACCTTAGGATTTTCTCAGTTTAATCCTAAGATCGGAAGGGCTACCGTCCACCCTACAGGGACCAATACGACCTTAGGATTTTCTCATTTTAATCCTAAGATCGGAAGGGCTACCGTCCACCCTACAGGGACCAATACGACTTTAGGATTTTCTCAGTTTAATCCTAAGATCGGAAGTGCTACTGTCCACCCTACAAGGACCAAAACGACCTTAGGATTTTCTCATTTTAATCCTAAGATCGGAAGGGCTACCGTCCACCCTACAGGGACCAATACGACCTTAGGATTTTCTCATTTTAATCCTAAGATCGGAAGGGCTACCGTCCACCCTACAGGGACCAATACGACCTTAGGATTTTCTCATCTTAATCCTAAGATCGGAAGGGCTACTGTCCACCCTACAAGGACCAAAACGACCTTAGGATTTTCTCATTTTAATCCTAAGATCGGAAGGGCTACCGTCCACCCTACAGGGACCAAAACGACCTTAGGATTTTCTCAGTTTAATCCTAAGATCGGAAGGGC
Source organism: Dicorynia guianensis (assembly GCA_037013595.1). Taxonomy (NCBI): domain Eukaryota; kingdom Viridiplantae; phylum Streptophyta; class Magnoliopsida; order Fabales; family Fabaceae; genus Dicorynia; species Dicorynia guianensis. The sequence goes on along the minus strand of JASUAB010000002.1, from coordinate 10,586,236 downwards.
TACCGTCCACCCTACAGGGACCAATACGACCTTAGGATTTTCTCAGTTTAATCCTAAGATCGGAAGGGCTACCGTCCACCCTACAGGGACCAATACGACCTTAGAATTTTCTCAGCTTAATCCTAAGATCGGAAGGGCTACCGTCCACCCTACAGGGACCAAAACGACCTTAGAATTTTCTCAGCTTAATCCTAAGATCGAAAGGGCTACTGTCCACCCTACAGGGACCAATACGACCTTAGGATTTTCTCATTTTAATCCTAAGATCGGAAGGGCTACCGTCCACCCTACAGGGACCAATACGACCTTAGGATTTTCTCAGCTTAATCCTAAGATCGGAAGGGCTACCGTCCACCCTACAGGGACCAAAACGACCTTAGAATTTTCTCAGCTTAATCCTAAGATCGGAAGGGCTACTGTCCACCCTACAGGGACCAAAACGACCTTAGGATTTTCTCAGTTTAATCCTAAGATCGGAAGGGCTACTGTCCACCCTACAGGGACCAAAACGACCTTAGGATTTTCTCAGTTTAATCCTAAGATCGGAAGGGCTACCGTCCACCCTACAGGGACCAATACGACCTTAGGATTTTCTCAGTTTAATCCTAAGAATGGAAGGGCTACTGTCCACCCTACAAGGACCAAAACGACCTTAGGATTTTCTCATTTTAATCCTAAGATCGGAAGGGCTACCGTCCACCCTACAGGGACCAATACGACCTTAGGATTTTCTCAGTTTAATCCTAAGATCGGAAGGGCTACCGTCCACCCTACAGGGACCAATACGACCTTAGGATTTTCTCAGTTTAATCCTAAGATCGGAAGGGCTACCGTCCACCCTACAGGGACCAATACGACCTTAGAATTTTCTCAGCTTAATCCTAAGATCGGAAGGGCTACCGTCCACCCTACAGGGACCAAAACGACCTTAGAATTTTCTCAGCTTAATCCTAAGATCGGAAGGGCTACTGTCCACCCTACAGGGACCAATACGACCTTAGGATTTTCTCATTTTAATCCTAAGATCGGAAGGGCTACCGTCCACCCTACAGGGACCAATACGACCTTAGGATTTTCTCAGCTTAATCCTAAGATCGGAAGGGCTACCGTCCACCCTACAGGGACCAAAACGACCTTAGAATTTTCTCAGCTTAATCCTAAGATCGGAAGGGCTACTGTCCACCCTACAGGGACCAAAACGACCTTAGGATTTTCTCAGTTTAATCCTAAGATCGGAAGGGCTACTGTCCACCCTACAGGGACCAAAACGACCTTAGGATTTTCTCAGTTTAATCCTAAGATCGGAAGGGCTACCGTCCACCCTACAGGGACCAATACGACCTTAGGATTTTCTCAGTTTAATCCTAAGATCGGAAGGGCTACCGTCCACCCTACAAGGACCAATACGACCTTAGGATTTTCTCAGCTTAATCCTAAGATCGGAAGGGCTACTGTCCACCCTACAAGGACCAATACGACCTTAGGATTTTCTCAGTTTAATCCTAAGATCGGAAGGGCTACTGTCCACCCTACAGGGACCAAAACGACCTTAGGATTTTCTCAGTTTCATCCTAAGATCGGAAGGGCTACCGTCCACCCTACAGGGACCAAAACGACCTTAGGATTTTCTCATTTTAATCCTAAGCTCGGAAGGGTTACTGTCCACCCAACAAGGACCCAAATGAATGACCTTTGAACGGATTCTTCCCGTATTGGCCTGATTTGAGTTGTATAAATTTGTCTCTAATTTGATATGGATGAGTTCTTCTAAAATAGTTTTTCATTGATATGAGATGAGATGCTTATGCTTGTGCATGTTTGACATGATAATGTGAAATCCTAATGCTTGACCTATGAAAATTTTATTTTTTTAAGAATTTAAGTGATGATGGTATGCTTGCATGCAACAATGCAATATTATCCTATGATGATGCATGCTGAAATATTTAAAAATGCTGCTCCATGTCCTTTGGGAGCTTTTGAGTTAACTCTGGCACTTTTGGGTCTTTTGACTTGCTCTCTCTAGAAAGATTGCCCCAGTGTCATTGAGTTCTTAATACATGGTTAAAACCCTTTATGACATAGTCCTTGAACGTAACTTGTCTCTTTCTCTTCAAAGAGAAATTAATGGTGTGATGCTTTTAGTATTCACTTAAGACATTTTTCAATCATCATGTCTTGAAGTCATAGTTTAAAACTTTTTTTCTCTCATCATTAGAGTTTCGTCAATTTTCAATTCATGTCTTCTCCATTTAGGCAATACCTTTTACTGGCACCTGATAATTTTTGCTTTGCATGAGAATGCATTCTTTTTAAAAAATGTGGATGGCTCATGACACAAAGGATATGCAACCAGGTACTTTGGCCTTTAAAGGAGAGACCAATGGATTGAGTCAATGACCCATTGCCCCAGTTTAAGTGGGTCAAAGTGCTGGAAACTTTGGGAATAATGCCTTTAAGGTTGAAGCTTGATTCTTTTTGATGGGTTATAGCCCCATAGGAGAAGTTTCTTTATAACTTTCTGAGTCTCTCCTTTCTTTAAAGGTGGGTCATTTGATTGCTCCCCAATTTAGATTTTGACTGCTCATGAGCAAAAAATGTTGAAAAGAATTTTTCCTAACTCATTCTCTTTTATTATCCAAGTCATGCCTCAAGGGAATGCTTTTAATATATTCAATTCTCTGGAATCAAAAGTGCTTTGTTAAGCACCCGCTCTAATCTCTCAAGTATTTGCACTCTTAAATAAGTGTTTATTCTAATCATCCTCAAGTGTTTACACTCTTTGATATGTGTTTGCACTCACAGATACCCCATAGGCTTGTTTTCGTGTCCCTCTCCACTTTAGTTAGTTTATCATATTAGCCAAGATCACTAGGACTTTACTTAGTTTGTAATGTAAGGCCTAGGTAATGGGTATGAATAAAAGAGATAAGGTTTATCAAATAAGGAGAGCATGAAGTATGATGTCTGATCTTTTCACTTTTTTTTCTTTTTTTTGGATAAGCTTATGGCTCAAGGTGAAGTCCATTTCTCTTTACAATCTCTTTTTTCTTTTGGCTAGCCTCCTCTTTTTTGGTCTAGCACTTTTCTTTTTCATTTTTCCTTAATATTTCTTCTCTTTTCCTTTTTTCTTTTTTGCTTTTTCACAATGTTTTGGAAGGAATACCTTCAATCCTTTCACTTGAGCCTTATATTATTGCTGATAGCATTTTCTTTCTTTAATAGTAAGGATACTCCTTTTAGCTCTCCTTCAAGGTAGAGTAATAGTTTTTCAAATTGAAAGGTTAAAATTGGCATGGGTCAAAGAAAGGAAGTCGGATGGTGGTCGTGCCATCCTTTTATAGGCTCAAATGGGTGACTATGGGAGTTCTTATATTAGGGTTTGGCTTGAAAGGCTCAAACTATCCAAAGATGGCCTAGGTCATTTCTTGAATAATGTGATGTCTAACAAATAGCCTCAAGGGGCATATAGACAAGTTCTAGGGTATCTGTTTTACCACAATAAGCACACTCTCACATAGGCTCTCTTTTTTTCATCATTCTTTAATGATGAGACACTCAGTCATCCAAGAGAATTGAGTATTTAAGCAAATATATTTTATCATCGGCAATTGAATTTATTAAGAATGAGATTAAGAAAAAAAATTTCTTCACTTATTAGCTCATGAGTGTCAATGTTTGGGATAAACCATATTGCCCCAGTATTAATTTAGTCTAAAAGGTAAAAGAAATTGGATGAAAAGTAATAGATTCATCATGCTAAGCATTTTATTGAATTGAAAGGTGTGCCCATACAAACTCCTTGCTAAGGCCTTGGGCAGAGCCATTAACAGGTACCATAAAATGAAAAGATGCAAAACAAAGCAGAAAATAATGCAACTCGTAGTAGGTGGTATAAGAACAGACCCACCAACTGAAGCCAACTGGTTCATTCCAACGACAATATCTTGATTTTGCCCATGCCGCTCTAGTGTTGAGCATTTGGATTGTCATGATTAGGTAAGGGATTATTATGAACATCTGATTCTGGTTGCTTAGCTTCAAAAGTCAACCACTTGGCGTCAATCAATCCCTGAACCCTCCTTTTAAATGCAAGGCAATTATCAATAGAGTGGCCCTTTGCCCCTGCATGGTAAGCACAAGTAAGTTGCTCATTGTACCATGGCGGATATGGGGGTTGAAAGGTATGCGATGGAACCAAAGATACTAGATTGTTCTGCAACAATTGGGGTAAGAGCTCAGAGTACGGTATTGGGATCGAATCAAAGTTCTCAACTTTCTTATTAAATTGCTGCCTCGATTGATTTTGCTGATATCGTTGGGATTGTTGTTGATTGGGCTGAGAAGCTTGGGCGACTGGTGCTTGCAGAGTTGGCGCAGAAATGTTCACAACAGGGGTATTACCCTTCCATTTTCCTTTTTTCTGTTAATCTACTGAGTGCACTCCTTCCTTTTTCTTATCATTCTGGAATTTCTTTTGGCTCTCAGTAATTAGCTTTCCCATCTTTCCTGTTGTGACTCCTCTTTCTACCCTTTCACCAACAACAACCAAGTCAGCAAAATTAGGAGACGTGCATGCTGCTATTGTAGGATAATAAGGATCCTCTAGAGTGCTCATAAAAAGGGTGATCATTTCTTTATCAGATACAGGTGGTTGCACTCGAATTGCTACATTTCTCCACCTATGAGCATAATCTTTAAATGATTCTTTTTCCCCTTTTCTCATGTCTTGCAGTTGAAACCTATCAGGAGCAATGTTCCTGTTGTATCTATACTGCCTCATAAAAGACTCAGCCAAGTCTTTCCAAGTGCGAATAGAATGGCGATCCAAGCTCAAATACCATTCTGCAGCCTCATCAATCAGACTATCTTGGAAGACATGCATCAGTATCTTTTCATCATTAGAATAAGCTGCCATTTTTCGGATGTACATGAGAAGATGAGTCTTTGGACAAGACGTCCCATTATACTTAGTAAATTCAGGGACTTTAAACTTTGGTGGCAAGATCACATCAGGGACTAGTCCCATTTCAGAGAGATCTAACACATCATCATCGTCCGAGAATCCTTCGATCTTCCTCATTCTAGCTTCTAGAATCTCATACCTCTCTTGGGCCTTGGCTTCCTCAATGGCCTTCCTCAGTTTCTCTTGTTCTACTGGATCATGAAAGTCTGGGATGATTTTGACTTTTGGGCCCTTTTCCTGGTTATAGTTTTGGGCTTGCTGATCCTTAGGTTGCTCTTGATTATAAGTATCTTTTAGCCCTCGATAGCTATTTTGAGCTTCTTCTTCTTGATTGTGGGGATCTTTTGGCCCTTGACAGCTATTCTGAGCTTGTAATTTCATCATTTCCATCATTTTGGCCAACTGACCCTTGAGTTGGTCAATCTCGCTCTGCATTTCCTCCATTGTCTTTTCTTGCTTAGGGTTTTCTTGACCTAGGCCTTCCATTTGCCTACTTCGAGAACGTGTTGTCGGAGCCGTGATTACTTTTTTATCCTTTTGAATAAATAATGCATTATTGGTATGCAAATGAGAATATATGCATGTGAATGTGATGCCATGCATGAAGTAAAAATGTGCAATTTATGCAAAAAGAGAATGAGTATTAATGAATAATGTATGGCTTTTTTTTTCTTTTTTTCTTTTTTTTTTTTTTTTTTTTTTGCCCCCATCTATCTTAAATATATATAAATCTTAACTTAGGGACTTCATGTATATGGAAATAACATGTATATGATAGGAGAATTGAGTTAAAAATATAATCACAAACATGCAATGAGATAAAGGAAATGTTCCCCATTGTGCCTAATTTCAGGTAAGTCCTAGGTCTTTGTTCATTCTCATGGGCTTGGACCAACACTCTCTCTCACAAGGGATAGCTCTAAGGCTATTATTAGTGTAAAGGTAGGTTCTATGTTTCCTATATCAGGTCCCCAAATTATTCATGGAAGGATAAATTTGAGTGGGGTGTTTCGGGCGCCCATGCGGAGACCGAAGGTCTCTCGAAGGCTAACCTTACTACACCCCTCTAGCCTACAAGGTACCTTAAATGGTCCGGGTATAGGACACAGGGGTCATGATCTCCCCTTTTGACTAGTGCGTGGTGAGAGAGACACTATGTGGGGAATCATATCTCAAATCTAAAAAATAAGCAAATATATACATTTATAAAAATAAACAGGTACGAAATTTAAACATCCAAAAACACTAGAAGGTAGTAAACGTACCTTTTATTTCGTCATCTCTACAAAAATAAACTAACAAATTAATCAAAAAAAAAAAAATTAATAAGATCATTTTTAAATTGGCCTAACCCTCTAATGTCCCCAGTGGAGTCGCCAAGCTGTTGACCCTAAAATTTGATTTTGGATTTTGGAGTCGCCACCGATCTAAATTATTTAAAGGTGAGATCGGACACCTAATTAAAAACTGGCCTACATTTCAGAGATTGAGTTCGGGGGTTGGTTACGTTTTAGGGAAGGTGTTAGCACCCTAAACGCCCTTTCGGTACCAAAAATGATCTAATTAATTTTTCTTAAATAATTTATGTTGGTTTTAAAAAATATTTTGAAAATAATCCCTGCCCATTCCGGATTGGGATTAAGATAATTTTTGAGAAAAAGTCCCCTTCCTATTCCAGTCCAGGGCTTTAAAAATAATTTAAGAAAATCCCATCTCTATTCCAGATCAGGGTTTTAAAAATATTTACAAGAAAATCCCCTTCCTATTCCAGTCCAGGGTTTCAAAAATAATTTAGAAAAAGGTCCCCTTTCTATTCCAGGCCGGGGTTTTTAAAGAAATAATTTTTTAAAAAATTCATCTCTATTCTAGATCAAAATTTAATAAGAATAAAGAAAAAAAAAATTTGTGTCACCCATGTAACTATTTATTCTAATTTATTTTACTTAAGAAGGACATAACTTACTTTTTCTTCTTTTTAAGAAAATTTACTTAACACAAATATAAAACTTAACTATATATTTTTGGGATCAAAGCTTACGTTATTCACATTCTTATCAACCTTTAAACATTCAAACAAAATAAAATACAACCACTATCTAAACAAAAGGTTGGTATCTAAAAAAAAGACTACAGCACACGTCAACCAAAAAACCTAATAATATGAAAATGGCAAAGCGGGGAGGGCAAGCAACAAAGGTTCAAGTGACTGTACCTTTTCAATCTCTAGGGACGAAATCTCAAGCAAGTTCAGAGGGGCTGAGAACGGGTGGAGAGCGAGTGAACTGCAGTGAGGAAGCTGCAACGATGGAGCCGAGCAACGGTGCAACAGAAACGAACTGGTGACGCGATGGGTGCTGTTGTGGTTCAAGGCTCTGCTATGGAGCTTCCAGGTTGAGAACACAGCGGCGATGGAAGACGAAGACGCTACAACGGAAACGATGAGGCTGAGCGACAGGAGCTGAACCGGCCGATGGCAGCGCTGGATCTTCACGACTGAAGAACGGGAACGAACAGTGACCGGATGCACTGAGAGCGTGGTCCTTGTTCTTGTTCCGTTCTCTCGCTGCCGTCTGTGTCCTATGACCGTCGCGGTTGAAGGCTCCAACGACGTGATGGATGGCAGCAGCCCCACAGTGTAGCAGCTTGCTTCGGTTTCGAGGGTGCCGACGAAAGACCGGTGGTGCGCTTGTTCCTCGCTGGAGGTGGTGGTCTCCGATTCTCTTACGTGTCCGGTTGCTGGAAGAATGGCCTGGCCTGGACACCGGTGTGAAGAACAGAGACGAAGTCTGGTTCCCTTTTTTTCGTGAAGTTTCCCCGCTGCAGTGATGCTGTGAAGTGCATGTGCTGTATCTGTTTTTTCTTTGAGTATCCCGTGTGTGCCGTAGAGTGATCCAAACGTATGAAGTGTTTGTGTTTGTGCTGGAAGGTGGGGTTCAAGGCTGGTCTTGGGGCGTGCAGCTGTGTTCTTTGAGGGCTGTTTGTTTTTTTTGTGGTGATTTCGGTTTGGCTGGAGAGTGTAGTTAAGTCTGGGTGAGTTGGTGGCTGAATTGGAAGAGACGGCGTGATGCGAAAGTGCCGAGCTGCTGGTTCTTTTTTGATCGTAAAAAAAAAAGCCCCCCTATTTCGTGTGTATGTGATGAGTTTTTATAGTGAGAATTTAGAAGTTTTTTCCTACGTAGATTGTTGTTTCCTAATTATGTTTCACTTCTTAAATTTTACCTTTATCTTTTATCTCTTATTTTTTTATCTTATTATCTTTTCAGATTTTTATATCTTACTTTTATCTATTATCTTTTTAACTTTTATTTATCTAATTTGTTTCTTGACTTTTATCTTATCCTATCTTTTATCTATTTCTTCTATTTTCTGATTTCCTTTTAGATTTATCTTCATTTTCTGATTTTTCTTGAATTTATCTTTATTTTTTTGAATTATCTTGGATTTATTTGATTTTTTTATTTTTCTTAGAATTATCTTTATTTTTCCGTAATTATCTTGGATTTATTTGATTTTTCTGTTTTTAATTCATTTATTTTTTGGAATTTTCTTAGATTTATTTTCATTTTGGGTTTAATTATATTTTATTTTGTTATTTTTAGTTTAAGTTTGGATTTGCAATTTATGCTAAAATTTTGAGAAGTGGGCCGGACAAAATTAGGTGTCTACAAAGCCCCTGTAAAACAAAACTTGACCAATTTAGAGGTTTAATCTTGAATTCACTTGAGGTTAGAGTTATTGTGGAAGAGATTTCACTAATTACACATTTCCAATGGTTAGTGAAGTCATGGTCCTCCCTTCACCTAGTACAAAAATCGAACCATATTACGTTTATGTTTTCAGTTTTCTTCCTAGTTGAAATATAGTTTATTTCACTTGTAGTAAGATGATTGCTAAGCTAGCTACCCAAACCAAAGTGCCGCCATGCTCCAAGTGATTTGGATACGAACTTCTGGAAAATCCTCAAATGCACTTTATCTCATTCAAAATATCCGTGTATGTACGTAAAGATCTTCATTATATGGCCAAAGAATATGTGCAATTTGTTGGGTTGATGGTAGTGAACGGTACTTTTGCAATACTATGAGATCTTTCATGTTCTTGATCATTTATAGTACCTGTTAAGATGGTACATGTATAAATGGTATGTGTTACCACAAGAGTTAACGCCAACTATATCTTTTTGACAATTTAGGTATCATTGCCAAAAACAGACTATTAGTAGGTATAATTTAGTCCAATAAGACCATCATTAACATCATATGGTCTCCTAGAGGACGATTAAGCTAACATTCACCACGTTAATGTAAAATTAAATTAGTAAAGCTGTTCCTTCCCCTGTTGCTAGTGCACCCACTAAGGACAATCCAAATTCAACTCACTTTCTCTTTCTCTTGCTCTCCATTTGATTTCCTCTGTAGCCCACTCTCCATGCATGTCTCTATCTATTGACTTAAGAAAGTGACCTGAGCCAAAATATGAGGATCAAAAGCAAAATTCCCACTAAAGTGCTAGCTGTTTGGTACCACGGAAAAAATTGAAATCTGGGAGAAGGTTTTAGGAGCTTCCACTTCCTAAAAGCCAATGAGGAGTTGCATTTTGCCGACTCCATTTGCCAAGCATTTCTATTATAATTCACCCAATTAAGTAATGGAGCTAGATTGTCTTTGGACCAAACAATGAGCACTTAAGCCATACTTGAAACTACGAATTTAATCTAACTAATAGATAATCTTAAAGTAGATAAACACATAAGATAAATTATGTGCCAATGGTGGAAGTTACCGATGAAAGTAGAAAAGTAGATTGACTTATGGAAAAAGGTGATAATGGAAGGCTGAGCTAAAAATGGCTAGATTTTGAGCCATGCAAGGAAATGTTAGTTTTGTCCACATGCGTACAATTGCTTGTTTCGACTTTCTCGGTGCAACATACAATAGTGCAGTTGACTTAAGGGTTGTGGGCTAAAGCCTAAAAGTTAATGCATTTCATCATCACTCTGTTGCTATTGGGTTGGGTGCACCATGACAAGAGCTCTCATCGCCACATTACCTTTGAGTAAGCATAAAAGGGGATACCCCTACCAGCGCTTCCCCTGCCAAGGCCACGACCTGTCTCATGTTCTTAGTTCTAATTCACTAACAAGAGGAACCATACCTGCCATGGCTCTCAAGATCAAGATTTTCCTTCTAGCTGTTCTCTTGGTTTTCATTCCCTTATCTTCAGGTGAGAAATTTCTCTTATCACTGAATACAATATTTGCAGACATTGCAGTGGCAGAAAATATAACAAAACTTTTCCTTTTAGGCTTGGTTGATGGCTTCAGGGAAAGCATGCATCCTGCTCGTCCCTTAATTTACAAGGTATTTTACTATCTTGTTTTCAACTGGTATATATAAAAATGGACCTAACAAGCCAAAATAGTTTGAGTAAACATAAATGGAACTACATGATGAGACAAATAGTTCATTCGGATTTATGATGTCCCTTACAGTTTCTATTGCAAATTTTGGTTTCCAGATTTTGCTTTTTTAAATTAATGTCCTTTTCATTTTCATTTTGAATGAAGGATAATATCAAGATGAACTCAAGGAAGCTGTTTGCCCATGATTTTGTGCTGGATTATGACGAAGCAGGAGCGAACCCAAAGCACAGGAAGCAGCCTGGCAAGGGCCCTTGAATGCCTATGGTCCTAATCATGAAATAAACCTACTTTCTCTACATCTCCCCCATCAAAATGTTTTATTCATGTATGAGGAGACATGACATAATTATTAATGAGTTTCTTTAACGATGCTACTACCTATGAGAGCATTGAGGCAATAAAGTACGATATATTTTATTATGTACACCAGATGCTGCTTATGTATGGACCTCTTAGCAAAGAAAGAATAAACTCTTACCTGTTGTTTTGGTACTAAAAAAGGAACATAAACTGTCGTTGCTATCTCACATGAGATCGTTCCACGAGAGAGAAAGATAGGAGTAAGTAGCACCAAAGATTTGTAGGCACTGAAACACTTATGAATTTTGTTGAGTTGCGATCTCAATGATTGTCCAACCTATCCTCATTCGCAAATAATCAATTGATCAAATGGTTAAACGAATTGAGAACAAACTACATTACAGCTAGAATAGGGTTTTTATATTTCTTTTCTTCTTCCCTTCTTATCCCTTTTTTTCGTTTTCTTTTTCTGTTTCCTTTGCACACCCAGGAGTTCTGAGTGCACTTTACATAGTTGTTTAAACAAGTCCTTGAAACTACTGTTACTATTCTGTTTGATACGGTATATGATCATCACCTTCTAACTAGTCCATGTCTGTTTCCCATTGACCACATGTTCTGATTGAATATTTGCTTAGATAAATTAAAATATTGGTGTCTAAAGCGATCGTGTGAAAATATACCTTAATGTACATTCCTTTTGAAAATGTCAAAATAAAATTGAAGGAAAGGGAAAACTATAAAAGAATGTTCTTTCCAAAGTAGTTTAACATATTTCCTGGTGATATCAGGTATCTGCTTCTTACTGGTTTCAAGACTTTGTAGAAAGCTCGCCACTGACTGTTTGGAATCTTAATTATTTTACCTTTAGTCTCTTCCAACTTTACTGCTAAGTAAGTTTAATATCTATGTTCTACATTTGACAACTCAACTCACTGATCAGGTGGTCCATGACTACTAAATAAGTTTACCTTTACCCCCAACAAAGGAATGAAACCTACTTTGTCTATAACCATTTTATGTATCTTCAAATTCCCTTTTTCCTATCATTCACATCTCTTCCCCAACACCCCCCCTCCCCCCTTTCCAAAAAAAAAAACCGATAAAAATTCTACTCAACATATACTAACATCACAGCAAGGAAGAGGGGACAGAGTCAGACTACTTATTCTCATTAATATTTTGGGACGTATGTCTGGTTTTCCTTCTACTTCTTTTACCACCATCTGCTCCTACACAGCTCTAAGAATTAGGAGAATAAAGTTACTACCTAATATCTCTTACTATTCAGATGACCAAGTAGAAATTCTTGGCTGGGAATTGCCTATGGTAGACACTTAAATGTGATTTAATCCCTTTCACTGGGTCCCATACGTAATTTTGTGGAACCAATGTTAAGCACTAATCCCCTTTCATTGTTTGCTGTAGGCAATTCTACCTAAGAACTTTTTGGTAGTTAGGTTATTACAACCGAGCTGAAAAGGAATTTTTCTGATGAAAGTGCTGAGTGCAGGACTTTCAATGACAAAAGATAACCATCCTTAATTTTGGTTTAGAATATAGTTAACAATCACTGTGTCTTGACTAAGATACAGGAACCTCCAATGTCATTTGTCATAATGTGCAAAAACCAATTAAATATGATTTTACAAGGATGCCAATTTCCGCTCACAAATTACTGAAGTATATGTCAGCATCCAAAGGGAAGGAACATAGGATAGGATACCCTTTTACTGGAATCGATCCATTTACGAAAAAAAAGCTCTGAAACCAGATTTTTGGTATGCCTAATAGCTAAGCTTTTTAAGTAAATAAGAGGTTTTGGTCTAATGCCACTTGAGTGCAATATAATAGGATCCAAAACCATTAGTTTGTTTGTTTAAGGCCAATGCGGGCAGATGAATCCTTCGTCCCTTGAGGTTATGCTAAAAGGTTCATTTTAATTCATTATTAACTGTTCAATTTGATGTACTGAATCATCTACCTTGAACAAATTAGTCTGGTTATTATGGACCATTTTTTATAGCCTTTTACAGAGAAGAAAAGAATAATTAGTTGCCTGAGTATATTATCATCTAACGATGCTAGAAGCAAAGTGATAGACGAATTAATAGTCAATACATGCAAAAACCAACTGAATTTTAGAATCAGAAGATGAAGTAAACCCTTCAAAATTTCTTCTAACAATTCTTTAGTGTCCTAAACCAGTATCTTCAAAGATGTGAGAATGTACAGTTATACAGGAGAGAAGTTAAGCAATCTTTGTTTATAAGTACATACATGACATGTAATTTTTGAGTTTATAGAGAAAGCTGAGATGAAAACCAAATTCCAAACGACACAATACCAATGGTGGCAAAAGCTTGGACTAGCTCATATACAATATTTTGTTGCTGCAGTGGCAAATTTTGCCAGTCTGTCCGCCTACAACTCGAAATACAACACAAAATAGTTGAGAAAAAGAATTCTGTTTTCCAAATAATATGGTTTCCATTCATGAATTTAATTGCATAAATGAAAAAGTACAGCATTTTCTGCAGCAGATTCAGCATATACAAATTTTTATATTCTTGAAACAACATTCTACTAAACTCTGCCCTGTAAAATATTTAGATGATAAGAACAATCGTTACTTGTATTTAGCAATAAAACTGATCAAAGTCAAATTATGAACTTGATCTATATACCAGTTCTAGTTTAGTCTTTCATGGAGGGAATCAGAACATAATTACCAGAGTATTATGTACATGAGAAAATCCATACCCTAAATCGGCAATTATAATGCTGACATTATCCTGTGTGCGTCGCCCCTGCAGATATGTAGTTAGATATATAACTGCTAAAGTGCCAAACTAAATTTCAGAATCACAACAGCCATGTAATCATTGCTACTTACCAGAGCAGCTTGTGCAAGCGCTTCACATGCTAGCTGAAAAGAAGAGAAAGAAAAAAGCTATTGTTGCTGACACTTATATACCTGTGCAATAGCTTGGAGCCTCATCCAGGATAAATTATGCATACCTGAACATTTCCATGCTGTCTAAGTTGAGCTCTCACGAAAGAAACTGCATCTGAGCTGAAATGGCAGAAAGAGCTTGAATTAGAACCAGAACAAGAAATGTAACAGACAATTGATGAATAACAGTCTTAGAGTTACACAGGAGACCTGCTCATGTAGTCCCATAAGCCATCAGATGCTAATACTATAAACTCCACATCCGAGCCAAGAGCAACTTGATAAATATCAGGAAATGCAATGATCAAGTCATTGTTGAGCTGTACACTGGATTACAAAAATATACATATATTATAATATTTTGAATTTTATTAAGTAAAATCTTATAAAGGTGCATCTAAATGTGATAGTACCAACATTTCCTAAATGACTGTTGCAGAGTCAGGCTCATGCTGTGTAAACTAGTAAATGATTCTAAGCTTGAAAGCCATATGGAAACACTATATCATATGAATTGATCAAACCAGGAGCTGGATATCTGGGTTATGTAATTTAGGAGACGAACAAACTAATGGCTGCCCCGCCCATCTCAGCACTTGAAAAATCAAGATGCAGAGCTTAGAAGTTAGAACCATTCTTATGTATGAAATCAGGATTTTCATGAACAGAAATCAGATTTTAAGACATCCAACAGTCTTAGTATTTATGCCAACTCCCCTTACTTTTCTTTGTTGTTCGATTGTTACTGTTTGTCTAGATATAACAAGTATCACTTAGCATAAAAATGAAGTCATTTCTGGCTAATTTGATGCACCCAGCATTAAGTAGAGAATGTAAGAAACAATCATTAAGACATACGCAAGATTACCCACCGAGAGATAAATTTTTCTGACCATTTTCCTTCTTCCACCCCTTTCCTCAGCATCCTATTCACATGCAAAAGGTGGATAACCATTAGAAAACACATAACAGTGGTACACCATTTTTACTAGAAGAAATAAGAGATTAAGGACTGAACTCATTCTTCTTTGTTTTGAATCGCAAGTCCCCAAATGCACGAGATACAGCAATGTCTCCACAAATTCTACCATTGACAATCTATAGATACCATAAATTAGAGATATCACCAACCATGTAATGAGCTTTCATTTATACAGTATAAAGAAGCCTTGAATATCTGGCAACACCTTCATAAATTATAAATATAAAACCAATGAAATAATGAACATAAAGTCACCGGCTCAATTGAATGATAAGGATCATTAATCAAGTAATTTCATTGATTCAACTTGAAAAGCATCCTACATATCAATAAAATTGAAAAGTGACCAATTTTTCTATCACATGACAAGCTGCAGTAGCTAAGCTATCTATTGATTGTATTATACTGTGGTTACTTTGTAAAAAACAATTTATATAACATGCTTTAGTTTCTCCAACCACCAAACCATAATACATGAAACAAAGAAAGAAGAAATGATTAGATGCCAAAACATCCTAAATCTTCATAAATGACTTCTAAATTCATTCTACAGAATGTTATTATATGTTAACCTAAATAGATTGGCAAAACACATAAATAATATGAGGTTATTAGGAAAACACACCCATCCACCTGCATCTCTGATTCTTTTAATTTCTTGTAAAGAGATTTTGTTGCTCCCATATGGTCGGTGAGGACTAGTCAGCACTTCTGTCTTCCCAGATCTGCACAGAACCTGTACCAAAAGTGAGATTAAATAAAAATCAAATGGTTTAGAAAACAATTAATCCCCAAGAGATCGTATTTAATGGATGAAAGTCAGAATAATCCATTAATAGACTCTATCCTTGCTGCTTGTTGGAAATTAGCAGAAAATTAAAGTTTCATACCCATTAATAGCTGCAGTCAAATATGAGGTCAGCAGGCACCATAAAGGGTCCACAATACATACCACAGATGAGTCACCAATATGTGAAATGAGTAGCATATCATCTCCAATAAACACTGCAGTTGCTGTAGCACCAGATTCATCTTCCTTTCCATTCATTTCAAGCCTTTACAAAACAAAATGCTGTCTAAACCATCAATTGAGTAATATTACATCTAAAATCATATAGAGATTACAGTGGCAGACACATTTTAGTAAGACTAGCCATTGAAGACTTGTATATTGGCTTACCATTTTAGCAACCTTGTATCAGCATTGACAAATGCCTCCTCTAATGCTTCTTTGATGGCCTTGAAATCCCTTCCTCCCAAGAGTAACCCGCCTTGTAAAGCTGCAACACACTCCTTGTACAGCTCATCCCTGCGGTTGGCACTTCAAATCAACAATTTAGATAATGCAAAGAATTTCCTTAAAAATTGGATATCCCATAAGTAGTAATTTATGCAGTTTACTTTTAGGAGTCAGAAATCAATAGAGATCCCATATCCATATATTGCAGCATAAAGAAGGATGATGCATGGTTGATCTCACCAATTTGTAGATTTTAATGGGAAGAATTAAACTGCTGTAAAAATGATAGAGAACAAGACGGACGATGATACACTCTCTGCATATTTAATGACTGTAGGGCTTAGAAACAAAATTGGGTGATGATATCATTTGAAATCTTAATCCAATTAAACTTGAAGCTATAATTTTGAAAGATCCCAATACAAATAAGATTTTGGTCCCCAGCACAACTTTCGCCTCATTATGACATAAAATGAAATAGGCGTAGATGAATGAAGTTCACATATATAAATTTGATTTTGCAGAAACCTGAGGAACTCGACCGAAGAAAACCCTCCATGCCCATCAAACACCGCTGCAAAAGAGAAGCCATCAAGGGCATCAGGGCGAACAACGATATCATCTTCCATCTCCTCCCGGGGACCCTGCAGAGCTATGGATCCCCATTTTACACCTGCTACGTCAGACAAAGTTGAAGGGGCATCAATGGCTATGGCAGAGCAGTATCGGCTTCTGCTCGTAATGGTGAAGCAACTTCTGTGGGTGGCCTTGGAGGTGGACCGGCTATGGAGCTCAGCTAAGAGGAATCTTTGTGTTTGTGTGCTTGACAAAGCCATTAACTACTCAGCTGAATCAACCCAGTTGAAAGGGTCAGGAGTCAGAGGGTCGAGGAAGGGAAGCTGAGAGTGTGGTTGTGGTGTATTAAAGTCTCTACTGGGAGATAAGTGAGTGAACGAAAGCCTCTAACTCCTTCAACGGATTGGGTTCTCTCATACGATGAGATTCTCTACAAGCTTGTAGGCTTAACGCACAGATACGGCACAAACTTCAGATAGGACCCACCTTGAGTAGGTCCAACAGTGGCGGACCCACGTTAGGCCTCATGGGAAAGTTGCCCCACCACATTTTTAAAATTTTAATATTAAATATATACTTTAAATTGTTATCGTCATTAGATTTGAAGTTGTCCTCATTAGTCATTATCATTTCTAATCTGTATTTGTTTGAATTTTTTTTCATAAATAATTGTGGGTTTCAAAATTAATTTTTATAACCGTATATATTTGGCTGCATTTTGGTAAAATAAGTAGGATTAATTTTGACATACCAAAACTAATTATGAGAAAAATTTTGTCTTCTTTAAAAAGAAATCAATTCTACTCATATAAAATTTAAACTTATTTAAAATATCTAATTACTGTATTAAAAATTACTTTTATATCTATTTTTGTTATTTTGCATTCAAATACGATTTTTGAAACTTCATTTAAAGAAACCAAATCAATATTATAATATTTTTATTACTCAAAAATATAAATTTTACATTAATATTTAATTATATTATATTTTTTAAATATATATAACGTATTATATACTTATTATCTATTTTACTTAAAAATTTTGAACTCACCCTTATGTTCAGAGCTTGAAGTGGCAAAATAGGGGATGTGAAGGAGATTCCTTGTGTTCCCCAAGGATAGGCTGACTACACCAACACTTAGTTGCCAACTTTGTTTTAATTTGATTTGATTTTTATAAATAAAATTTTATTATATTTTTAAAAGAATTAAATTATTACATTTATAAAAAATTTTAAATAAATTATCAATTAAATAAATATGTTGTGATAATTTAGTAATAAATCATTTGCAAAACTAAACTTTCTTAAATATTAAATGAATGGGTATGTGAGAATAACTAATCTCATTCAAGTATTTTTGCAGTTAGGTGTACATGAAAACCGGATGAAATGGCTGTAGCAAGAGTACAGTGACACTACCGTCCAAAAAAAAAACAGAGTACGGTGACACATGGTTGCGTAGGTTATTTGGAATGCACAAGAGCATTTGTGGTCTTAACAGCATGTGGTGGTAATAGGAAAATGCTTATTCTACGCTCGGAAAGCTACAATTCACCCCACGATGTGGGTGAATTTGAGAATAAATGAAATAAAGGATAAAATAAAAGTAACGGTGAAGATGAAAAATTTTGACAAAGACGTTAGAGAAGCGTAGGTTTAAAAGTGGAGAAATAACATCACTCGTGGTAATAGTACTAGAATTCTTCAATCGAGATTTGTAAAAGCCAAATACTAGTCCCACAGCCTTTTAAAAGTTGCATAATTCCCACACCCTTAATTTTACAGTCACTTGTGGTCATTAATTAATTATATGGCTCACTCATACAGCTAATCAATATCTGTAAAGTAAGGGATGTGAAAATTATTCGTTTTGTAATTTTGAGGTATTTGAAAGCCATACTCCTGTGGCTGATATGAGTTGGGGTGGTCCAATTTGTATACTTGCTTTTGTACAGAAGGCATGGTTGTGGTCTAGGATCAGATAGCGTTTCACTTGTGATGGAGACGGCAACATATCTAGTATATTAAATCCTCCACATCATCTGAGAAAACCACTACAAGGTGGTTCCCGAAAGATGCAAATTCTTAGTACCAGTTCACCCTCTCGTGTTATTAAACATTCGTCTATAAAAATATACAAATTATAAATAGCTTTCACTGTACAACATTAAAAGAAAAGGTTTATAATAAAGTACGATATAGGTAATAAATGATTAAATTTTTTAAATATATTATTTTAAATTTAATTTAAATTATGTGTATAAAAAAATTTTATTAATAAAAATTATATCTATTTTAATGATATTTTTAATTTTTAACTATTAATTAAATAATATTTTAAATTTATTTTAAAATTAAAAAAAAAAGTTTAAAAGGGAAATAGACCTGGCAAATCCAGTTTCAAGAGTCTGTCAGGGAAAAGGTTACTTAGCATGGCAGATCTAGCTGGAAGGAACAGAGCTCGGTGCGACGATGCATTCACGACTACTTTGCCAGCCTTCAAAATATTGCGGCAGAATACCTATTTGCGAGTTCAAGGCAGCTTTCTGCACACATGTACAGTCAAAAGTAGCCAACATAGATGGACGGAACCTCCGCCATTCTCACACGAATATAAGAAGAGGATTAGAAAAGAATTATGCAAAACAACATAAAATAAATTTGGCTTTCCTCTCACTTATATAAAATAAGATCTTTTGTTTTTTTCAAAAGAAAAGTAGAAAATTCCTATTCTTGTCACGGCATAGATGGTATTTTTATTTTTAGATTAATATCTCAGGACAACCTTTGATCTGAACTCATGTAAATTCTTCTTTCACATAATCAGGCCCGTGCTTAAAAGGATCAAACTTTGCATATGCCCCTGGCCGGTAAAACCCAGCATCATTCACTCATTACCGTTACTCGCAACATAAGAATTAGCCTAAGCGCTGCAGAGAAAATTGATCGGAGTCTTTGATAAGAAGGGATAGTTTTTTTGGATCACCTTTTTAACTGTATGATTAATTTAAGAAAGGCAAATTTTTAAGGAGAAAAATAATTTTAAGAAACACTAATTTTTAATGTGAAAAAATTTTTGCTATTAAATAAAAAGACAGAAGAAAATCTGAAAATTATTTCATTATAATAAGATGAGAATACCTTCATTACATAGTTTTTTTTTAAGTAATACAAATTATAATAATATCCAGTTAGATACTTAATATTTAATATTTTCTTAATATACATTCATAGATTTGAATTATTTATTATTTTTTTTAAAAAAGAAAGTCTTTCTCTCATAAAAAAAAAAAAAAACCCTCTACCTTGTCATATACTCACATCTATATTGTATTAAAAATTACTTAAAGTCTTCTTTATCTTCACCTCTTACTGCAGAGAAATTACTGTACTTCTGAAACCTTTGCTTTGGTTTCGACTGCCTCTGGCTCGTCTCCTGCATTGCCAATTGCAATTAACCTCTATTTATCGAGGTTGTTGGACTGCAAATCTATAGAAAAATCTCTCTTCGTCAAACATTTCGACTCCTGCATAAATTTTTATTTTCACATTTTCTATCTCAAGCGTGATGTGCATTTATGGCTTAGAATTAGAAACAATTTTTTCCACCGACCTAAGGAATATTATAGCCTTCAACTGCCTACTGTCAAATTACGAGGTGCATTTATGATGGAGTAAAATTACCACCGCTGTATGCGGCATAAGCTATTTTTTATTTTTAGATGAATTAAAAGATATTTTTATTTAAAATGGATAAAAATATACAGAACTTAAAATTTTAGATTAATTTTAAAAATTTTTTTTAAATTTTAAAACTTTTCAAATGACCTTCTTGAATTATGAAAAATTTTTAAAAAATTCTTTTTCGTCAAGTTTTTGGTTAAAATTTGGATGTATTTTGGTCAACTTTCACTTTGACCCGATAAAAAGATAAAAATACCCTTCAAATGCACATAAATTTTCAAATTTATCATAAATACAAAAGAAAAAAACTTAATGTAGATTTATAATTTAGGGTTTAGGATTTAAGAATTTAGGGTTTAGGATTTAAGGTTTAAAAATTTAGGGTTTAAGGTTTAGGGTTTAGAGTTTAGGGTTTAGGATTTATGAGTTTAGAGTTTAAGGTTTAGAATTTAAGATTTAGGGTTACGGTTTAAGGTTTAGGGTTTAAAATTTTAGGATTTAGGGTTTTAGGATGTAGGGTTTAGGATTTAGAGTTTTAGGATTTAAGATTTTAGGATTTAGGGTTTAGAGTTTTATGATTTTAGGATTTAGGGTTTTAGGATTAGGATTTAGAATTTAGGGTTAGGATTTTACTGTTCACAGCCTTCAATTTCTCAACTTTACAATGAATGTCATTTTCGTCATTTTCTTAAATTTTGACTGAAAACTTGACAGAATGGGTTATTTAAAAATTTTTCATAATTTAAGAAGATTATTTGAAAATTTTTAAAGTTCAGGAAGATTTTTTAAAATCGACCTAAAGTTCAAGAAAATTCTGTGTATTTTAACTTTTAAAATATAAATATTTTATGTCATTTAATTTGAATAAATTTAAGTTTTTAAAATAAATAATATTGTAAATTTTTAATTTAAAACATTTTTAAAAAAATTAAATTTATATTAAATAAATTATCATAAATACTCACGTTAATTATGCCAACATTAACATTTCGGCGCAAGCTAGTTCAACCGGCCTCAATCCTAGGCTTCTGGCCTTCCGCAACTTTGCATCTAATTACTCCTTAAATGTTTTGAGGCATTTATCTGGGTCGGACCCCACAGCTGCCACCTCGTACACAAAATCATACGGATTAACTTCTGATGGTAACAACCTTTCAACGTCCATTGTCAAGAGCTTTCCCTGGTTCTTCATCATCCTCGCCCGCACCGCGAGGAAAGGAACACGCTCCAATTTTGCAGGCCAAATATTCATCTTCTTTGGTCTGAAACAAAATCACTTGCTGCTTAAGCACTTCAGGACAATCACAGGAGGCTGTCCCCTAGCATAATTATGAATGTTAACTCTGTCAATAAATACTTTTTTTTTTTAATAACTTAGGGGCCATAAGTTGATTTTAATAGGAAAAGAAAAATGGGAAAGATCGAACCTCAGTTATAATTTAGAATAAGAAAATATGAATATCACGTGGATTATCAGCTCACTAACGTGTCAATAAATACTTTCTTCATATTAAAAAAGGTCGCGTTTGAGTGTTTAATTAGTCTTCTTTAAGTGTTTAATTAGTTTTCATTTATTTAATGAAAAATATTTCAAAAAATTCAAACAAAAAAAAAAGTAGAAAAAAGACACATAGGCATTGCAAATTCTTCACCAGCAGGCAAACTCCTTGATCGCATGCATTGAGATTTAGTATATAATATAAATTTCCACTGGAAACTTATACACCGAAGCTAAAGATGCACGATTGTGAGGTCAAAGGGAAACAAGTATTGATATGAATAGAATTGGAGTAGGCTTATTTCACAATATGAGATCAGGGACAGGAATAATCTTATGCAATTCACAATTTGGTAAAAGCTACAACATTATTATCTGCAATACCATGTAGCTTTCAATTGTACAAACTGAACTCCAGATTGCCATTTCTGTTGTACACTTTCACTTTTCTAGGCTACGATCAAATCCTGAAACTGAAATCCCATAACTCTCTATGATAGTAGCCCTACGATCTGCAACCCATTGTCCAAACCTACGTAGCAATTTCAAGCCAAAGTGTTTTCTACTGTCATGAAATCAACTATGCACCGTTTCAGCTTGATCTCTCAAGAGATCGATTGATTACTATAAGGAAAGTCCAAAGATGTATATAAAGCAGTGAGGGATTAATCAGACACAGTAAGACAAGATCCAAAGCCAGATCTAACTTCCAGTGTGTAGAATGATTCATGAAAATTCACTAAAGCTGGAGAAAGTGTTACTCACTTTATACTCACGAGCCCTCACAGAAATTCTTTTCCTTGTTCATTACTTTGCTTGATTAGTCCGCAAAGAATCCTAGTAAACTTGTTTAATTGTTCAATTAGGTAAAAGTAAAACAGCGCAACATTTTTTATCCCTGATTATTTGTCATTTGCTCAACGCAAACCCATAAACTCAAGGAGAACCATTTCTTTTAAACTGGGAACAAAGAGAAACAGGTAAGCATCATTCATAAACAGGATCTCCAAAAGCCAAGATTGAAGGGAAAATTGTACCAATTTTCTTCGCCTCCAGACTCGCCTTCCTCCACGTTCCTCTCGCATCTGATGCATCAGCTGAAAAAATGCATTTCAAACTTCAATTAAAAGCTAACAGAAGATTGAAAGCGCACAAATTATTAATGCTTAGGGCGGATTCTGAATTTTTTTTAGGGGCCAAAATTAAACGTTATAGTAAAATGTTAGAATCAGTTTTGTTAATAAACTTTTGAATAAATTAAAATGTTATTTTAGATTAAATTTTATGAATTCATCTCTATGTATAGAAATGAGATTTAAGATAAGTTATGTAATTCATTGAATATTTATTTTAAATGGGTAAGATGTTAACTTTTAAATAACTCTTTTTAGAGGTTACTTATCTATATAATTTTTTTTGTTAATTTGAGAAAAACAATCTTTTGTAAAATTTTGAAATTTTAAAAATTAAAAAATTAAATAAGATATATAATGTAAGGATTTATTTAAAAAATATAAAATTATTATAAGTGATGTATAAAATTTTATAAGAAACTAAATTAAAAATTGTTTAATTTTTAATAATATATATAAAGTTCACACCGAAATGCCAGGGTTTTAAGTATTTTCGCCCTGCGTGAGCAAACTGAGAAGTTTGGATTCCACGAAGTTGCAGCTCTCAATTCTATCCTCCATGGTAGTAGAGAAAAAATATATAACCAAGAATTGGTGCCAGGTTCGCCTTCCCAGGGTTGAAATAACGGAGAAGCAAAGTTAGGTGACGTTTCTTACTGGTGTTGTGTCAAGGAAGCCTCAAGGTATGAGATCGGTTACTTTTACTTAAAGTTAGGGTAACTTTAAAAATAAATAAGTATAAAATTAAAAAATAATGAAATAAAAATATAAATTTTATTTATTAAATTTTAAAAATTATAAAAAATATTAAACTAAAATAAATAAAATTAAAATATTTCGCCGTGGCTGCTATCCCAGTGCGTCATCTTTGATTTTCGGTGAGTGTGCTATAATCGTGAGAAATTATACAGCCTCCATTAAAAATTCTAAAATATATTTATTTATTACATAAATTTTATAAGTTAATTTTTATAACAACTTAAATAAAAATATTTATGTAGATACTATTCATATTTATGTGATCATTTGAATTACTAATTTTGTAAAAAGTATATAAATTTAATAGATCTTTGAAGACAAATTTAAAAGTAATATGGTTAAACTGCCTTTGATAAAATTTAAATATATTTTTCTAAATAAAATCATAAAATATTAGCTATTTTATATTTCTAAATAATATATAAAAAGATTGTCGAATGAGAAAAAGTTGTTGTAAAATCTAAATGTTCATACTTTGTAAAAAAATAGTGAAATTAATTAATTTTATAATATATTATATGAGATTTAATAAATTTAATAATTTAAATTTTATAAAATAATAATTATGTGAGAATACAAGTTTAGTTATAGTTTAACAAAACAAAATGCAAATGTACAAAAGATCTTTTAAAATATATTTCAATGTCAATTTTGAGGAAAAATATATTCTCATTAACATGTTTTTATTAAATACTCACATATGTTAAGCAAAGATTTTGGATATATAAAATTTCACAATATAGTTTGTAAGTTAACAAATTTAATAATTTAAATTATTTGAAATAATTATATCATAAAATTAAATTTATAAAAATAACAAAATTGTAATTTTATTGCATAAACTTCTATAAAAAAAAAAACGTGTACATGATTATACTCTAGAATAATTTATTTTCTTTAGAATTGATTATAAATTAGTTAATCAAATATCATTACACATGAGTTTATATATTTTAAAAATAAATATATAAATATCATTACATTATATTTTAGTAATAAGTATTTTTTATTCCAATATTTTGCAATTCTTCATGCACCTTTATGCTCCCCACCCACGGTGCTCCCCTTTTGTGTCTAATGAAAGTTGAATTGTACCTAATTTGAGGAGGCAAGCAACTTGGAGAAATGCTACTCCAGCATATGTTAAAAGACATTAATTTTAAAAAAAATAAAATGAAAATATGAGAACATATACAAAATTTTCGTACATGCCTGTCATTACTTAACCGGGTAAGACACAGTGGATTAATTTTTATTTTGCAGTTCTTGAAAGACCTTTAAGTTTAAACTTTTGTATTACTCTATATATGTCAAAAAAAAAAAATGAAAGAAAAAAGAATAACATTATTCAAGTTGAAAATAGTTGCTCAAGATAAAATGGAAAATGTACTGGCCATCCAAAAAAGTGAATTGTGGTTATTTCAAGAAGGCAAATTGTGACATCCTACATAATTGATAATAACCTTTAAAAAAACAATAGTAAGTTGCTACCTACATAGTTACAATAATAGATTTGATTTGGATCTCTTTAGATTTTTTTTTGTGCATCTCTTTAGATTTTTCTGTGTCATAATAAAGTTTATTGGATAATGATATACTTTCATGATTTTAGTCTATACAAATTTTCAAATTTTTATTTTTCGTTTTCTTTTTTTAATTTTTTTAATATATAAAAAGCATACATTCTCTGTGCACACATATAACATTATTAAAATTTATTATATAAAGTGGCATTTTCATGTTTCTTTAGTGATTTTGGAGGTACTGAATGTAAGGGGTAAATATTCAAATTATAATAAAGTTTTTTAATTGAGATAATAAATAAATGACATTTTTGTGATCAAATAAATTGATTTTGACTAAATTATGAATAGAAATGATGGAACTATGAACATTGCTTAAACATATGCTTAGGCTGTAATTATAATAGGCATCTAAAACTCTGTACATGACCCATTTCCAACTTCCAAGTTTGTAAAATATTTGTTTTATATTTTTGTTTGGAAACAACTTTTTTTTTTTTGTGAGATGAATAGAATTATTTTATTATACATAAAATACATACAAGTCTCCATTTAGTGAAACAAGTGTTTTGAAACAACTTTAAAAAAGAAAAGCAACAATGCGTTGATACATAAAATTATAATTAATAAATAGATGTTACTATATGTGATTGTCTATCTAATTTTGACTATTCTTACAAGTAATTAAATATTCCTTTTAGCTTTCACCAAGAAAGAAATTGAATGACAAGTAACAACTTACAAGGCAAGAATTCATTTTCATCAGTTTCAACCTGTAGCGTCAACTAGGTAGGTAATTATGGACTAATTTAACAAATATCCACATGATCGCTCTTAATTTTTTACATATTATTTTAAGTTGATAAGAAAGTTGAATTGAAATTATTTTATCAAAATTTATCCACTCTAATAACTTAAATTAAACCCAAATGACATTTATTTTTTCTAAAAAAATTACAAATGTTATTAAATTTAGGAGATTTGAAAAAGTAGTTTTTGCGTAATAAATATGTGATTTAGAAAGTATTGAGATATACTATACTATTTATAGTTATGAAATCAAATGTCAAAATGCATAAAATATCTAATAATTTTTTAATTAACACAAACATATATAAACATACTTAATATATTAGGGCTATTTACCTTATAAATAGTGGCGGATTTATTTTTTATTTTATTTTTTATTTATTTTGGTAAAAAAATTTTATAATATAATATGTAAATTTCTTTTTTCTTTCACTATTTTCATCCTCTCTTATGTTGTGTCTCTCCCTCCTAGGGTGGAACCATGATTTTTTTAGGGACCGAGACTAAATGTTATAAGATAGAATAAAAAGTTTAAATCATCATCAATATACATATATTAAATAAATTAAACCTAAATGATCCTGAAATAGTACTCTAATTTCACTTATGTATAATGTTAAAGTATATTTTGAGAATAACACTTTGAATGAATTAAAATAATATTTTAGGGTGAGTTTTGAAAATTTATCTTTATGTAGAGATCCTATTACATATTATTGTAAAATAAGGTGTAAGGTGAGTTAGGTAAGTTAAGTTTCATTTTAAGTAAGTAAAGTGTTTGATTTTGAATGAAATTTTTATGTGAATAATTTGCCTACATAATTTTTTGTTGTTGTTTATTTGAGAGAAGTAGAGTCTTTTGTAAAATTTTAACATTTTGAAGGATGTTTTAAAAATAAAAAAAAATTAAATAAGTAACATAAAGATTTATTTAAAATATTTAAAATTATTTTAAGTAATTTATAAAATTTTACAAAATTTTACACAAAGTCAAATTAAAAAATTTAAAACTTATAATAATATACATAAAATTCTTAAAAGATTAGAAGAGGCCAAACAAGTTCTGTCCCTATTCCTTTCTCTTACTTTTCTATTTGATTCAGGCACAATATTAGATTCCAATAAAGTAAAAAAGATGAGTTATTTTTTCTCAATTATTCAATTTATATTTAGCAAAAAATCTGATAATTTCTTAATCATAATTCTCAACTCATTAACTATTTAACCATACTAATTGATCTACATTAAACTCTCATATGATCAATAATTATTACAATTTAAATAAAAAGAGATTGTGCTAGCTCTTGATATAGAAAATGACTAAATAAATGAACAATACATGTGGACTTCTCTATTGCACACGTCTAAACGTTGTCGCATCTTGACTGTTATTTTGGCTGAATGGTACTATATATTTAATCTGCCACGGGCCACTGAAAGTAAACAAGGTAAAGCACCAAGTTCATTATCATCTTGTCCTGCAGTAAGTCTGCTAGATACTCTCACAAGGTCTATTAGAGTTCCCCGTTTTCTAGGGTTTCAAACTCTCTTTCAAGTCTCTGAAGCTTTACACAGGACCAATTGGGAACGGCAAAAGCATATATCGGATTGCACACGGAACCAAGTTTCCAACAAAAGCCCTAGTTCTGGTTGAATAAGGACAAATCAAATCCCTAGACCAAAAATTTCCATGATAACAATGCTTGATTATTTGGTACTGCTAAAGGGTGCACCTTGAAATTACCCTGTTTTTTGAACTCACGCTCCAAGCTTTGAACTTTATTGTTTAGAATGGAGAGGTCTAGATCTAAAAGGAACTACTACTATGACCAAGACTATGATTCAGAGACCTTAGCTAGGACGAGGCCTCGCTATAACCACCACTACAACAGCAGCAACCATCGTCACCGCGGTGGCGGCGGCGGCGGTGGTGGTCGACCCTCTAAAGCCCAAGACTCATCTCTGACGGTGACCACAAGTTACCGCATTTTGTGCCACGATATGAAGGCCGGTGGTGTAATTGGCAAGTCGGGTAGCATAATAAAGTCTATTAGGCAACATACGGGCGCGTGGATCAACGTGCACGAGCTGATCCCCGGTGATGAGGAGCGAATCATTGAGATTTCGGACACGCGCCGGCGAGACCCAGAAGGGCGAATGCCGTCATTCTCGCCGGCGCAGGAGGCCTTGTTGTTGATCCATGAGAGGATTCTTGAGAGCGATGCGGCGTTTGGGATGGGCGAGGAGGAGGAGGACTATGGGGGCAGAGGAGGTGGGAGCAACCGAGTGGCCACTAGACTGGTCGTGTCTAGATTGCACGTAGGGTGTTTGTTGGGAAAAGGGGGGAAGATTATTGAACAAATGAGGATTGAAACCAAGACCCAAATAAGGATACTTCCTAGAGATCACAATCTACCTCGTTGTGTTTCCATGTCTGAAGAGATTGTTCAGGTGCCAGAGTTGGAACTTTACATCTGATGCTTTCTTGATTTGCATGCATGCTGCAAAATCCGAACTTTGAGTTTGATTAATTTGTTGTCAAAATGTATTTGCGCTGAAAATTTAGTTTGGAGTATGGTACGGTTTGGTCACTCATGGCGGTTCCTCTCCTCTTGGAGGACTAACCAAGATTGCAAAAGTCGAAGATAAGGGGCGTCTTTTAACGCTCTCTCTCTCTGTTCTCTTTTTTCCTCTCAAATTTCATGCATCTTCTAAATGTATAGACAAAAAATATTAAAAACAAAGAAAAAGCATGAGGCCATGAGCTAACAATCGTTAGCAGAGTTTGGCGACAGCACTAATGGCATTTGAAGCTACTACTTTGTCACTTTCAGCTAAGAAGCTAGAAAGGAGCAACAATATTCAGCTTCAATGCAGCTTGACTTTCTTTCTCCAGTTGCTTTCTTTCATCCTGGATTACTGGGATTAATGCTGCTTTTGATTTTATGGTGGATCTTGTGCATCTATCATATTCTGGGTCAACTTGGTTAGTTCAAGTATGTGTTAAAGTACCTATTTGTTGGTGTTGACAAGGTTTATTTGTTTACCTTTCATTTTAGACCATAAAACTTGTAAATCCTGAATGAAGAAAATGTAATGTCATGCGATTTCCTTCTATACAAAAGTTTATTTTAATGGGCTTTCTGCAATATGGATGAAACTTTTACTGATGTTGTCCCGGAAAATGCTTCATTGTTTGGTTGTAGCTCCTAACATGTACTTATAATCTTGGCACCAGAAGGCAGCATTCACATATTTTGTGTATCTTTAAAACTTTAAATATAAAAAACAATGCTATCTGTAGATTGATTTTATAAGCCTTTTTCAAGACATGTTCACTTAATTTTTCTTTGTGGAAAACAGTATCCCTAGATATCATTATTGATTTTATAGATGCAAATTGTGACAGAGTGCAGACAGTGCGAACTTGAACTTGAGCATTATATTTTCTAATTATTTTTGTTTCATATTGGTCTCTAACTATACATGTCTAAGTGATAAGATGAAATTTTAAAGTGTATGATGATTGCAGGCCATTCTAAAGATCTAATGTGATTTCCCCACATTCTTGGTGAATGTAAATCTTCAAGCTGAACAAAAATGAATTGTATTTAATCTGTTATAGTGTTATTCCCTGTGTAGGTTGTGGGAGATGTAAACGCTGTTAAAAATGCTATAGCAATTATATCATCACGGTTAAGGGAGAGCCAGCATCGTGACCGCAGTTATCTCCATGGACGAACTCATTCACCAGAACGTTTTTTCCCTCCTGATGATGATTACATGCCTCACATGACTGGTGCAGCTCGAAGATCATCTGTGGATGGGGCAAATTTTGGATCACGGATATCTGCCAACAGTGGCAGAGGTAATAACTACCATTCATCAGGTTATGCAATGGAACCAGGGGCTGCTCCTGTGGCTAATGATGCACAGCCCCTTTATGGTGAGGACCTTGTTTTTCGAATACTTTGTCCAATTGACAAAGTTGATTGTATTATTGGGGAATCAGATGGAATAGTAGAGTTTCTTCAAAATGAAGTTGGTGTGGATGTTAAGGTTTCTGATCCAGTGAATGGTTCAGATGAACAGATAATCATTATCTCTTCAGAAGAGGTACTTTCCTTCTACCAGTGTCTATCTTTAGTGTGTATGGGCAATGCAAATTCTTAAGGTTACTTGTTCTGGTTACATGTGCTCTAAAAGGGACAATATACTA
Organism: Dicorynia guianensis; assembly: GCA_037013595.1. Lineage (NCBI taxonomy): Eukaryota > Viridiplantae > Streptophyta > Magnoliopsida > Fabales > Fabaceae > Dicorynia > Dicorynia guianensis. Next base: position 10,556,164 of record JASUAB010000002.1, on the reverse strand, counting down.
CTTAATTTGTTCTTACTGTCCGAGTAGTTGTAACTTCAGCTTTTGTAATATACATATCCACATGCTTTCTACTCAGACACATCTATCCTGCTAATTTGATCCCATATTATATGTCGGATGGTTAAGAATCTAACCGTTCTGTCATTTCATTTTAAAGGGTCCTGATGATGAGCTGTTCCCAGCTCAAGAAGCTTTGTTGCATATTCAAACTCGCATTGTCGATCTTGTTCTAGATAAGGACAACATAATAACCACCAGGCTTGTTGTCCCATCTAGTGATATTGAATGTTTAGATGGAAAAGAAGCATCACTGTCAGAAATGAGGAGACTTACTGGTGCAAATATTCAAATTCTTCCCAGAGAAGAATTACCTCTCTGTGTGGCAAAAACAGACGAGCTGGTGCAGGTTTGTCATTTGACCAACTAATTGGAACTTTATGATGATGATGGATCTTATTTCTTGAAGCATCTGACATAGTGCATATGTACAACATAGCTTTCCAAACTTGTTCTACAAATCAAATAATGTGCAGTTTCATTGCTTTTTGTTACCAAAAGGTTTCCTATAAATGTGGTTGAAGGGATCCCAAACTTCAGCCTCCACCTGGCTCACAAGGCAGAGGCCTGGTATTCAAATTCTGCTTTTTACATGTTTTAATTGCTCCTCCATTGCTTCCACAGATCGTGGGTGAAATAAAAGCAGCCCGAGATGCTGTTGTTGAGGTGACATCAAGACTAAGAAGTTATTTGTATAGGGATTTCTTCCAAAGGGACACAATACCACCATCTGCACCTAAACCTGGTATTGAGGCATCTTCTTCCTCTAACATAGCTCCAGTGCAAGAGGGTTATACTGGCACTGGAACCTCCACAACGTATCAGAATATGCAAACAGTGGCAGCAGCACCTCCATCAAAGGTAAATCTCTCGATGCACTGAAAAGTGCTGTTTTCTCTTCAATATAACTTACATCGCTTATACGTTGTTTGAATTATGAAACTGTTTATCAGCCTTTTTTGGTGTATATTCTAGTATAACCTGATAACAACTTTTGAGTATACAATTTTGCAGTTTAGGTTTTCTTGGACAGGAAACAGATACTTTCATTGTCCTATGAAAAGTGTTTAAGTTTCCTTCCAACACAAAATGGGAAACATTTGGCTTCTGGGTGCTTTTGCTTTTTCCTTTTTCTGGGAAGGGGAGGGGTGGTTCTGTCTTGTTCTTTTTATTCCCATTTTGGGTGTATTGTGTTAAAATTGTCATAAAAGATGGAATTAACTACTCTAAAACTGTTGATAGAAATAGTGTTCGGATTCTATAAATCCATAGATTTAACAACCAACAACCAATTAATCTTTAAAATAACCCTCTATGGTTATGCTGCTGCACTTTGATCTCTAACTTTACCCTACAATTGAGAAGAGGTCTAAAGAAATGGCAACTTTGCCCAAATTTGGAGATTGTTAGTTTCTTTTCTAAAGAAATTGGATCTTTTTTTTTTTTTTGAAAGGACACTGGAGGATCAAGTGGTGAGACAGGAAAGCAGAAAGAAAGTGACCGCCGTGATGATGTCCTCAGTAATTTAAATAGGTATGTAATTCCTACTTCATTCATGTTGATTAGATGTTGTATAAATAGTTGCCAATTCAATCATCAATATCTTGTCCTTTCTTCAGTGGGATGATGTGGAAACCTATGAATTTATCATTGATGCTTTTTCTACCCCTTCCATTTTCTAATTTCTTTTTATAATCATGTTAGGATCCCTGTACCCCTTGTCACAAGGAGTACACTAGAAGTCGTCATACCAGAGCATGCGGTTCCAAAGCTGATAGCAAAATCAAAAAACAAGCTTGCACAGATAAGTGAGGTGTGTTTAATTGGATCTTTCGATCCTTTAATTCAATATTTAAATTGGCAAGTGCCACAATTGCTATTCCTATCTCATGCAGTTGGTTCCTTGAGTCCCATCCTTGCTTTTCAGAGGATTTTTTAGTGAATGCTTGATTTTTTCAATAAATTATTCTTATAGAATGTAACATACTGCTTAATGAGTTGATCAGAGCTGTTCTTTATGCTGATATACTTTCAGAGTATCCAGATTAGATGTTATTGCTTCGAGAATAGAATACAAAATCTTTAAAGACCAAATAATTTTGGTAGATTTGAATGTATTTTCTAATAAGTGACTTTTTTAAACAAGTTTTTAAATTGAGAAGGCATGCATGCATTTTGACTCACATTTTTGTGCCAACAGTTGTCTGGAGCCAATGTAACCCTCGTGGAAGATAGACCAGAGGTGACACACAAGATTATTCAGATATCTGGCACTCCAGAGCAGGCAGAGAGAGCCCAGAGCTTGCTCCAGGGATTTATTTTAAGCAGTAAGCGTCGTTTCGCTTTGTTAGGGGAGACTCTGTTTATGTGCATGAGTCTTGCTTCTTGTTTTAACTTTTAAGACAGTCATGGATTCATGTTAACCAAAAACATTAAACAATACCTTCTGTATTTTCTCTCTTACAGCTCAAGAAGATGCCGCTTAATTCATGGATGGACATGTGAAAAGTTGGTCAGATCAGGATAGGGCCATTGTTTTAGTGCCTGGAGCATTCTGTTCAACGGTCAGGCACTGACTAATTTTCCATATTATTGCAGCACTGCTCTGTCACTTCGTGTTGAAATTTTCCATGTGAGAAAAACATTCCCTTGTACATGTAGTCCTGAAGAAGTAGCTTTATACTAGTTCTGTAGCCGGTATTTTCAGCATGAATGTGCAAATGTAGGGGAGCAATTGTTGGCTGCCCTGGATGTTATCTTTTTGTTAGATTAATCCCATGGAGTCCTGTATTTTCCTTTAAGCTCTCTTGAGAAGCCCTGCAAATTCTTCAGAGGCTTGTCAATATTAGAGCCAGCAGAGTATCAAACTTTCTTTCAAACTAAAAAAGGTTCTGAAAGAGATATTCATAACCATTGCTTTTGCAGGTATGGATATCCAATCAAAGCTTTTGTTCAAGAATGATAGAAGAAAAAAATCATTTTCATTTTCTTCCCGAGATGATTTACATCGAGCAAAGTATTTAGCCATGCTCATTTTACCACCACTAAACAAATCATTATGGAGTACTTTATAAGTCGTACGTTGTTTCTATCCACCATTTAAGTTGCTTTTGAAGCACAATTCCAAACTCGGAGTTACAATTGTTGTCTTTATTCATAGCGCGAACTTTATCAGGAGCCGTTTCAAATTTGGATGTCTTAATTTTGGTGACTTTATGCAAAAGAAATAGAGTTTGGTCCTTACTTAGATCTGCACGTTTTTAATGGTTGTATTTATTCATATAAAATTTTGTGTGCTGGTATTGTTGTTATATTTATATACGTGTACATTCTTTTGTAGAATTACTACAAGTGTAACCTTTACACACACTTCAGTTTGTTAGAAGGCAAAATCAATTATGGTAATTGTTATATGTAAAGTGGTAACTTATCTGTCTTTTTCTAGTTTTTATAAAAATGTGGGTTATTTTTTTCTTATTTATTTATAAAACCAATTAGATTCTATGTTTGACTTTTGTAGAACAAATGGCAAAGAAGATACTAACGAAAGTTTTCCTTTTTTTTTTTTGTTTTTAAATTTTTAAAGTGAAACTGAAAGTTCTTACTTCATTTTCTCCCGGCAAATATAATCTAATCTCTTTATTTTATGAGTCTATCTTTTTCCAATATAATTTCTGTTGTCCTTTCTTTTCTTTATTAACGCTAAAACGTCACGCGTGAAGGGCGTTAGGTTCAGTTTTACTTCGCTCGGAAGCCGTTTTCATAGGTTATGGTGTTTTTTGGGCTTGTAAGGTCGTACTGATGCCATGTAGCATCCAATATCAAATCATTTCGTGCAGTGAGCCCAATAAAAGTCTGGGCCAATCCAAGTCGACGCCCAATAGACGAGTCAGACCAACTCACACTCGTCGAGCCACCACGCATGCAAAGTTATCTCTTTCCTGCTCCTGACTTTGGTTCAATTTATGCTAATGTTTCGATTATTAAGACCAGCTTTTTCTGCTTTGCAACTCTTAAATGCAAGCTTCTTTTTCCTTCCTTCACCCCATTTTAGTGGGTACAGCCCATCAGTGGATATATCCCTATAACTTAGTGTTTAATCGGAAGAGAATAAAGGAGGGGAGAAGAATTTTAATTTTAATTAAAATTTTTTATTTGATTTAGATTTTTAAAAGAGAAAAAAAAGAAGAGAAAATAAGAAGTTCAAAATCTCTCATTTTTTTTATTTTGTTTTACCTCAAAAAATTAAAGAATTAAAAAAAATTTATTAAAAATTTTAAATTATAATAACTAAATTATCCACAATTTTCTTAATTTTAAAATTATTCTCATATTTATAATTTAATAATTATTTTTTAAAAAAATTATAATAATATATTATGTTCTAATTAAAATCTTTTCTTAGAGGAGAAAAAATAATCTCATCATACCAAATCAAACAAAAAAATTTTATTTCCTTCTTCTTTCCTCCCTGATTTAAGCCAAACACTACATAAGTCCTCATTGAAATCTTAACGTACATTAACCTTAAACGAGTTGTCTCCTCTTATCCAAATTTTTTTTCTAAAAAAAAAAAAAAAAAACCCCTATTGAGAGAGCCTCTGAATTGTTTCTAGACAAATATGCAAGCCTTAATCGTAGTTGGGTCAAAACAATTCCAGAACCAAGAATTTGTCATAGACCTTCCAAGTCGTTTTCATCAGCTAGAGCCGAAAGTGAGCACACCAACGATTAATAAAAAATCATCACACAAAAAACACACCATATCGACGGGTTTTTCAAATATCTGCCACGTTCATCCAAACTGATTATTATTCCATTCTTAGGAGGCAACGTGAACAACTCCTAACCACTCTTCCTCAGCCATTCTGTCCTGATTGAGCAATAAGACGAAAAGGGTAAACTCCAAAGTCCCAAATTCCTGACAATGTTAGTGTATTCTGGAATTTGGATTGCATGGGTTGATTTTTCGTCTCTACTTAATGCCAATTTCTGTATTTCACCGAAAACAAAACAGTAAAATCCGGATAAATTTTATGAAGAATTTGGGTAATACTATCAAAAAATATTGAGAGATGTTGGCAATTTAAATAACACTACTAAAAAAAATACATAAAATTTGCTCCATTTGGATATTGATCGTACCAGGCTGGTTTGTAATTGTATATTTGTTGTTTTTGGTCAACCATTTAACTTAAAAAGAACACTTCTTCTTTACTTCTTCCTACAAAATCACAATGTTAGTTTAGAGATGGAGTAAGATATACATGCATTTTCTTTCCCAAACTTGTAATTTAACTAATCTTACTTAAATTAATTTTTGATAATATCAATTAAATTTAAATATTATCATGTATATGAGATTTCAAAAAATTTGAACCTGATCAACCCAAGTCTGATTTATTACCTATGCACACAATCATTTCCCTTTATATCCTCTTACAAATGTGAGAAAGTAACAGTCCTTTTATTCCAGTATCTAAATCAAAGGCAGCTTATAGTCAACTCCTTGTTAACTTATTCCTGATGCATCCTCTCGGATGGGTTTTTCAGATTGTAAAAGAAAATTTCTTAATTTATCTACAACCGAACATGCTTGCTGACCCCATTTAGTTGTTTGAGTTTTTCCTTTTTCTCTCTCAAACACTTCAGTATCAAACAACTTCAGTTCTAATGAAGAAATGGTTCTGTTTATGACATAATTCCCATCCCACTTGACCAGGAAGCAATTCAAAAGTCAACTTTGTAATACTGGCAGTTCAATGTTGAAATTTTGACAAATTCAGAAAGGAAGGGAATAAAAAAGAATGAATCGTGAAGGGCCCCATGAATTGTTCAAAAAGTAACAATTATATAAAAGCTGTTTTCCCGCTTTGCGGCAAGGAGTATCATAATTGCTTAAAATAAGCACGTTTGGCTGAAGTTGAAACTTCAATCACAAAACAAGAACGTTCAGATATGATTGGATCATTGGGTGGCACCGTCCCCTGTTAGGCTGTTACTGTTCCCATGATTCTTCAATCTTCATCCATCAGCATCTCTGAGTCTTCCTCATCGCCTTGGATTTTGACTTTGACACTATCCACTTTGAGCCGACCACCCTACGTGGGCATCAACCACTCCTTATCCGCCACGTGTTGATGCTCAACCCCCCTCTTTTTCGCTCTATAAGGCCCATGCCAAACACCTTAGTTCTCTCTTCTTCTTCCCCACTGGCCACTACGATACGAATCCGATACCCGGCACAAACGAACAATTCTCTCTCTTACGTGACACTCAGTGGCTGACGAGACGATGCCGTATTGCGACGTCGGAACACCGCAATCCACTGCCGTCTCGCGCCTTAGCAATGGGGTTAAGATATTTTATAGAACTTACGGTCATGGACCAATAAAGGTCCTTCTCATCATAGGTTCTTCTTCTTTTTCCTCATCTTTTTTTTTTTTTTTCCATTTTGAAGAGCTTGAGATTTTCTTATCAAAATTTCCCGGGTTGCTGATTTTATGGGAATCAATGACCAGGATTGGCGGGGACACATGGTTCGTGGGCGCCACAAACAAAGGGGCTGACCGGAACCGTCATGCCCAACGATGATAAAACGGGCACCACTGATTGGAGTTCAGCTCAGGAACAAAGCGGAGATGACAGTGAGAGTGGTGGTGGTGGTGGTATCGAGGTCTGCGCATTTGATAACCGGGGGATGGGTCGGAGCTCCGTACCTTCCAAAAAGTCAGCATACACGTGAGTTTACACTTTCAAGTTTTGAAATTTCTCCATTTTCCATCAGTTTTAACTGTCATTTTTTTATTTCATGCCATTATAATGTTTTTCACCCGAGTTTGAAAGACGCTTTAAGCATCAGCTCCTAGATTTTATGGTTCTTTATCAGTAGCTTGATTACTTGTGGTTGACTCAAAATTTTTCTTTTTTAATTTTAACTTTAATCTGAATACTTGTCTAGTCGGATTCTATTTATGAGCTTTAAAATGTTCAACTTATATGTTCATGTGCTGATTTTTCTGTTAGTTCATTGATTCTGCCTTTGCATTTGGTTGTGCTTGTTTGTTCATTGATTCTTGGGAGTGCGATCATAGTAATTCATCTGAGTCCAAATTCTGATTTTTGAAATTTGTTATCTCAGTTTCACCGCCGAACCCGCATTTGCATTTTAAGATATTTATGTTCTATTGGCTCCTGAGCTCCTCTTCTGCTTCCTATCTCCTGCATAAAGTTGCACATATTTTTCAAAGAAATAAGAAAAAGATATGTGATAGTATATGAATGACTGATACTATATTGAGAATTTGTAGAACAGAAAAGTCTACATTGAAATGATCCTTTATAAATGTTTTTGGGCTTGATTATTGTGGAATTCCAATTAAGAGAACAGTATAGTCAATAATGAGCTAGTTGCCCGGTCCTCGTACAGGGATTTTGTATTATTACTAATATTTCTATTGTGAGTGCTTTACATGAATCCTAACTTATCATGGGTAATTGCTGTCTGCAGAACCACGATCATGGCAAAGGATGCAATCGCTTTATTAGATCATCTTGGCTGGAGAAAAGCCCATGTTTTTGGTCATTCAATGGGTATTAGTCTGTTATCCTGGTTTTCACATGGGATTTCTTGAGTAGGTTTCTACATTAGCCTGCATTATAAACTTTAAATGGTAAAGACGATTACTATTTGCAATTCAGGTCTTGATGTTTGATATACTTCAAGCTTGATTAAAGACTTTAATGTACATGTGTCGAGTTCTTCAGAAGGTTCCTAGAAATGGGGTTGAGAGGACAAAAATGTTTTAAACTCTTGATTTTTGCTAGATTTGGTTGTGATGTGAATTTGCACAACATATATATATATATATATATATATATATATATATATATATATATTTAAAATTTAAAACTGCCCTTCCTTTGTATCAAATTTAACTGCCAATTACCTTTTAACAGGAGCGATGATAGCCTGTAAACTAGCAGCAATGGTGCCTGATAGAATTCTCTCCTTGGCATTGCTTAATGTAACTGGTGGAGGGTTTGAATGCTTCCCGAAGGTATCATATCTCTTTTGGAACTTCTTCAAAGCTGCCAGATGTTTGGTTTCTTGTTGCCACAGAATAATGACAGTTCTATTTTATGATCACATTTATCCCATTGTTTTACCATCTGCAAAACATTGTTGATGAAGTACTGTAATATTCTTATTTATTACTAACCCTGTTCTCATGCTCTCACCTAAGGAGCGATGTAAGAACATTTTCATGAGGAATTTAGTTATTAACTAAGAGTAAGAATGCTTAAAATTGCATGGCGAAATTTCCTAATTTTTGCTTCGAGGCTAGTATCCAATGTTCGATTAGAAGTAAACAACAAACCAGCCTTAATACAGCATTTTTGTCAATTCAACATTACTTTTACTTCATTCCTTTTTGGAAAATTGTGGTTGTGGACTCCTCTCTTTATATTGGTATTGAATGATAATGTCCATACTTGATCCCGTTCATTTCCAGTTTCTGCTTTCTGCTTTTGTTAGGGAGCATCCTTAGGAATTATTGGTATCCCAGCAAATCTCTACAAATTTGTTCAACCTAGTCCCCTGTTCACAAGGTGTGATGCCATAATATAATTGATTACTAGGCTTCTATTTCCAGAATTGTGTGGTTGCAGTTTTTTTACATTGTCTGGGTAGATAATTTGTTCTGTCAATACTGTTGGAAGTATAGCATTGCTCAGCACGGGATAATTTAACCAAACTCATTATGTAACACAGCATGTCATACCACATAAAATTATGTCACCTACCATGTAAGTATGGTTAGGTAATAAATGTGCGTAAAGTGGAACTATCAACTGCTGCAACTTTCAATTCTCTTGTCCTGTCAACTCTTCAGCCATTGGGTAATGGTTAGCACCTCATGTAACGATACTCAATATTTGCCATTTCTACAACAAGATGGTGGACTGCATAATTTTTCAAGTGTCCAAACTGCTGGGCACATGTTGATTCTGCACTAAAACTGGTCTTGAGAATGTGCATGTCATATATCAATTATATAGTTGACTTCAGCATAGAGGTGAATTCCCCTCCTGGTGGTGGTTTGCAGTTTATCTTTTCCTTATGATAACCTTGATGAAATTATACTGGTGTATGAGTTTTGAGATTTGATTGATATGGCTAAATGGCCAATCTTGGTGTCTTCCAAAAACAAAAGTGTTGTATTCTTTTAAATATATTTTGATGGCAATTTCGTTCTGTTCAATTTATACTTGTACAATGATGTAAAGCCATTATTCTGAATTGAAGTTTATGTCGTTGACTATAAACTTATATACAATACCTCAAGTATGCATTTGAACTTAGTTCTCAAGAGGTGGACTGATAATTTTTTGCAGTTTGATCGAAAAACATTCTCCATTGCTTACCGTTTCTTGAAAGCAAAGACTCCTGAACTAAGGGCTGCTGTTGACTTGGATACTCATTACTCAAAGGTGAAACATGTTTAAGATTATGCTGATCATTTCATAGTAATGAGTGGTATTCCTAGCATCTCTCTCCTCCTCAATAACTAAAATTTATAATTTGTTGTGTGGATGGGAATTTCAATAATTGCTTCATGCTATCACTATATGAATCACTCTGGCTGTAGTCACTTCATGTAAAGAGCCTCTGGCTTAGTGAATATTGGCAGCAGCAGAAAGTCATCTTCTTTCTAATTTGTAATAACTCTGGTAGTCTGATTGACCGTCAATTATCTTGCCCTAGAAATAAATGCATGTTTTTGCTTTTATTAGGATGACTCTTATCTTATAGAGAGACTATACATAATAGGATGAATCTTATAGAGAAGTTACATAAATGATATGCAGGAATATCTTGAGGAATACGTTGGGACTGATAAGAGGAGAACAATCTTATATCAGGTAATAATTATTAGATGCTCTCAATCTTAATTATATTCAGTAAAAATTTGCAAGTAGGTATTTTAATTTTGCTTGGAGTTCATTGCTTTGATACTCTTGTGAGTGTTTGTCACTACAGTTAAATAGCAAATGAAACAGAAGTTCTTACAGAGGAAAACAAGTTATGTAGCTACAGTTGCTGCCCCGTAATTAAGTAGTGTGGAAGCATGTACCATCAGGAATTATAACAACACAAAAATATATTCTTGTGCTAGAAGTTGGATTCTACCACTTTTCAGTAAATATCATTTAATTGTTTTCTACAATTCACTGAAAAGTTGAGTTTAACAGTAGGACTGTGTTGGGTTTTGCGGTGTTAGGTTCTCAGCGACTAAGAGGATTATCAATCAGTACTAAATTATCGTGATGTAGTTGATTAGGTATTCAGAGTTTTTAAGTGTTCCTTATTCAAATTAACATTGTCTCTTTCAGCAATATGTGAAAGGTATATCAGCAACTGGGATGCAATCGAATTATGGTTTTGAGGGCCAGGTCAATGCATGTTGGACACATAAAATGACTCAGACAGAGATTGATTTGATCAAATCTGCTGGTTTTCTTGTTTCGGTCATTCATGGCAGGTGCGTAGTCTTTTTTGCTGACATGAATGTAACACGCCTTAGCAGTGGTTCCAATTTTAATATATTAAAAAAAAAAATTTAAACTGGATGCTGCAATTCATTGTACAATTTCTGTCCTCGCAATTGCACACAGAAGACAACTTCCTACTCTATGATTTGAAGTTGAGATTGATTGGATGTTCCTTGCACATATAGGCATGATATTATTGCCCAAATATATTATGCAAGAAGACTGGCGGAGAGGCTGCACCCCATGGCCAGAATGGTAGATCTTCATGGAGGTCATTTAGTGAGCCATGAGAGGCCTGAAGAGGTATGGTTTGTTTGTAAAATATTGTTATTAATAACTGGACTCTTTAGTTATTGCCATACACCATGAAGTAGCACTTTGTACATTTCTTGCCTAGAATAATATTGGTTATATCGACCATGCAAGAAAATGCAAATGAACCAAAATATTGCAAATTTCAGGTCAATCAGGCACTTTTTGATTTGATCAAGGCATCAGGAGTAAAAATGAGCCCATATGATTGGACAAATTTGCCAAAGAAAAACTCTTGTAAGTATTCCACTTTGAAGAAAGCCATTTTATTTTCAGTTTGCTTTTCAGCATGGGTTTACATCGTCATGGCTGTTTACTTTAGTATGGTGGGTTGTTAATGTTTGACAGTTATGTCTGAACTCTAAATGATCGGAGACAAATAGTCCTAATAATATGTCAAATTTTCAATCAAGCCTAACTACGTAATGTGTTGATTAGTCTAGCCCTAACCTTAGGGGTCGAAGTTGCAATTATCTGTCTTAATGATCATAGAGGAAACAGATTTGTCCTGCTGGAAACTGTTGTCAATTTAGTTCTAGGTCAGCGGATTCATACTCCATGGTGTTACGACTTCCACGTTGCATGAGGAGCACTCTCTATGTGTGGAACCACCTCCATGTAGAAGGAGGAAACCAGCTTGGGTCCATAACTTTGTTTTGTGAGTGCTCTTTGTGCTGAGACGTGGAGCTTGAAAGCAGCCGTGGGTGGCAGTTAGGATTAGAGTTATTTTGAAATAGAACTGTATGTTATGTAACCGTTAGTTTTATCATCTTGTATAAATGTAACCCTTTGGGCAGTAAGTTATCGTTGAATATTATTGTGGACAATTTCCTTGGAGTTTGGAAAATTGAAGGTACTCGAAACCTTCCTTATCGTTACAATACGTTATTCTAATATGATCTAACATATACTGACCTTTTGCAGGGTGGATGGAGAAAAGGGTATCATATTTTAGAACAAACATTCAGGGTGGAAGCAATATGTCCTTTACGTCTTGCCTATTAGAAAAAATCTATTTCTGCCTATTATACCTCTTCGGTATCCTTGTTTTGGGGTTTGAGCGTGGAAGAAAGCTTCTAAGAAGCCTAAATCCAGTTCGAGTTGAAAGTTCCGGATATGTTGATAGTCAATAATCCTTTTTTCATAGGGGTAATTATGCTTCGTTTATCTGCATAATATTTAGATTTGATTACGTTCCTTTTTCTATTTCTAAATTTCCAATTTGTAACAGATTTGAAAATTGGGGAAGCTGAAATCATCCTTAACTGGATAAACCCATTGAGATATCACATAAAGTAGCATGAGGCAACAAGATGAGCCTCATGCATGCGGCAATGTTGTCTATTTATGCTTGCCTAGGAGGAATGGCGAGTTCTTTCAAGTTTCAACAGCCAATAAGAGAATCTTTCCCATCTCCGGCCTTTTGATTTTAGTGGTGACTATTAATGTCACTGACGGGAGGCTTTGAAGTCAACAAAGAAAGGGGGGCGGAAAAGAGGAGGGTTGGACGAATCTTTTTGTACACCACTCCAATTATCATATTTTATAGAACACATTGCAACCCCTCAAACACTGAATATGCGTTCTGTTCTGTGGCTTCAAATTTGAGCAAACAAAACATTTTCTAGGCTCTTCAATGCAAATTGCATTTGATAAACTGAGATACAAAGCTGGTATAGAGATAAAATATAAAATGATTTTAAAATTTTTACTTAACAACTTGAATTTTTTAAGATAACTTGATTAGTAACATGATTTTAAATTTGAAAAGAAACTTTAGTATGAAGAAATGCATTAAAGGATTAAAAGATAAAAATTTTCTGACTTTAACCCAACAGTGTGTGTTAGACACGCAAATCCATGGTCATAATTATTTGGAAAGTAAGCAAACAGCGAAGCAATTAATTCAACAAAGTTATTGAAGTATAACTGGCGATACTTAAAAATTAAACAGAAACAACTCGAACCCAGGAGAGAAGCACCTGGTCCAAAATGAAAGCCTATGTGTGACATTGAAAAGCCATCTTATACACAGCAGTAAGTAATGAAGAACAAAACACAACAACCAAGAGAAAAAAAAGGAATACAACCATGTTATATATAAATAATAAATACTACGAAGATTGTCAAATTAGAACAGTTTCAGAAGAAAGGAAAAGAATTTATCCATGCCTAACAAGAAGCACGGTCCCATCTCAATAATTCATAAAATAAATTTGTACTGCTACAAAATATTTGCATGGTTTATCGGAGTGAGAGAACGTGCCTGGCCCTTGGTCTGCTGTTCTGGAAACTGACCCTGGTATTTGCATCGAAAGCTTGGAAAACTAGGTTTGCAAGGCGCAGAACAAGAGTGAGATGTCAGGGGCCCAGAGAAATGAAGGACATGGGATCTGTGTTATGCCCAATAATATACCTTCGGGGAGGTATTCCGCTGGAATATACTAATTAATATGCTTGGAGGACCTTTTTTCTTTTAATCGCGTAACAGGGTCCCGACCCCGTCATTTTTTGGGTCCAATGTTCAGAACCTATTTACTCATTTCATGTCATTTGATCAACTCTCTGATGGTTTAAGAATTAGAACAAAAAAATATTTGACAATCACTCCCCTCTTAATCTCTCACGTCTTCTACTAATGCTATTTTTAATGAGTAAAATCTCTTATAATTTCTTCAATAAATAGTAGGCAAATTCAAACTTCGCTCTTGTCCCTTGTTACTTTCAATATAAAAATTTTAAGTAATAATCTCATAGACTAAATGTTTAAATATATATGTATTTTATGTGTCATACAATAGATATAAGAGTATATTGTTATATAACGGTAATACAATTATGTTAGTAAATCTTAATTTTAAGTAAATTTTTAAAATTAAGTCCTTAATTATTCTTTTATTATTACATGACTAGTATTTAATATTATTTTTATATTAATTATTTTAAATTAATTAAATTTATAAAAATTTTATCGTAGTCAATTTGATTAAATTAAAAATATTCTTAATAAAAAAGCCAACATAAATATGTAAAATATGAAAATTTAAAATTATATGAAACAATTTATAATTTTTTTTAAAAAATAAGTTTTTAAACATTAAAAATAAAAATATGGAAAACATATATCAATAAAGCGATAAAAAGATTATGTTGTTGCTATATATTGTATATAAGAAAACCAAAGAAATATATTATTATATAGAATAAATTATGGTTTTGTTTATATAAGTAAAACTAGTAAACTAGCGTAGTAAAATTATATATATTTAAATAAATACATAACTATCAATTATACAAGTAAATCAAATTAAATTATTCATGTTTTAAAAAAAAATGATTGAAACCTTAAAGGAGATGGTATAAATTAAATTTGTTATGTTTTATTGTTGTTACTTGTTAGCAATGGGGAAAAAGTTATATTTACAACTTTAAAACTATGTTTGAGTCATATATGAGAAAAGAAAAAAAAGTCAAATGTTTGACTCTTCTTTTTTTTTATAATTGTGGCTTAAACGTGACTCTAACATTGTGACTTTATTAAAACTCTAGCAATGGTGTATAATCTATCATATAAAGTTTTTAAGCTTTGGTTGTACACCACAGCACTCATTAATCTATTCAATGCTAAAAGTAGCTTCAAATTTGCTCTGGGCTTGAGTTTTCTCAATTTATTTAGTTTTGTTTTTGCCTATGTAATTGAATTTGGCGCCAAGCTGCATTCTTTGGTTTAGTTTATGGGCTGCAGATGATGTTGCTGAATTCAGGTTTCAGTTACTCTGTTAGGTACCAAATAGAATTCTCGAGTTTTTGAATTAATCTGTCAAATACTTTGAAGGCCAACAATATCTAAGAATCATGTGACCTAATAATGAATTGTGCCACAATTGTGGGAAAATCCTAACCGTTTGTAAGAACCCACCACTGTCCTGAGGTTTGCCATTCATGTCAAAGTTGTTACTAACAAGTTTATAACTTGCAAGACTAAATGACTATTACAGTGACCTGGACATGGATTATGGGTCTGAAGAGAATGCTACCATGGTATATGCAGCCTTAGCCGTTGATAAGGAGGTGATTGTCTGAAGACATGAACTTTCAGGTGCTTTTCCAATTGTGTCTGAAGTAAATTTTGATACAATTGCGTGTCTGCTGCAGTTGCGACCAGACAAAGTGAAACCATTCATCACAGTATCTGATGGAAAGCTTCCAGTGTGGGTATCCTCTGATTATAAATAGTTAGATGTTCTTCTTGCATCATTTTCTGATCAACTTTGATTGAGGTGTCATTTGTTAAATTAGCGTTCAAGAGCTCTGCTGCGTATTTATCTTACTCTTTCTTCTTCCAACCCCAATTCTTTTGATTCAAGCACTTTGAGGCGGTGGAAGCCAGATCTCATCGGGCATCATTCAGTGCTTTTGTAGGCGTCCTTACTCTTGCCACAAGAACAATCGAAGACTTTGGTCAAGGAACGTAGTTATGATATCCACTTATCTTTTACCCTTTCTATTCAGTGGGAGTACTTATTCCATTATTTGTCTCCTATATCTTCCGTGCTTCAAACTTCTTCTGTGCTTTGAAAACAGATAAAAATAGAAGAAAAATATAACATTAAAAAAGAAAAAATTAGTAAAAAATATAAAATTTATAAAATATATTTTGGATTTTGCATCCGACATTTACTTCTTGATAGGGTATACAGTGACCGTAACTTGCATTTCTTTATGGTTTCCTTAAAACCTGGCTTCTATCATTAGACACTAATGGTCCAACCCAATACTCGATACGATCAGGGCGTATTCAATATACCAATCGAACTTCATAAACCATGAGATGGCTATGGACACGGATAGATTTATAACCCCATCATCAACCACGCCCAAACAGAGACGTTTTCTTCAGAAAATCCAACATGCCAATTTATCATCAATGCCCTGCCCGTAAATGGAACATTCATGATGTTCATAATCATGTCCGGCTGATTTTGCTTCAACACAAGGAAAGAGAAAAGAAGCCAAATTTACTTGATCATATGAAGGTATGATCCATCGTCACATATAATGCTGATAAACAATTACATTAACACATATGGCCAATAAAATAAAATTACATTACATATCAACACATCACAGAAGATGATTTTGGGAATTCTGAGACCATGAAGAAATGCAGTAAGAGCTTAAATTAAAAGAAGATAAAATGAAAAGGACAAAGGAGAACTGTATAAAATGTTCATTTTGAAAAGGTCAGAGTTGAAACTATGGGTGAAAATGGCAAGCAAAATTCAGTTGTTTCCATGCTTCATTGCCTCTTTTTCTTGCTTCCCATAGATTCTTTTGTATCAATACTCGTCCAAGTACGTGTATAGCATGTCATCTTTCTTTGACTTACGCCTGCTAAGTAAGGCTTTCAGAAGGCGTTTACTTTTACTGGGATATTGCTCTACGTCTTTGCCATTGTCTCTTTCAGCAGGTAATCGCATTGAAGCCGATTTGCGAGGCTCAGAAGGATACTGGTAGAAACACAGAGGAGAGGAAGTCAAGAAAACTATGGATTGAATTAAAATATAAGATCTGATTACCATGTACTAGAAAATATAACTACGAATTATGTGACCCTAGATTATGAAAACATAGCCTTCCACTTACCCTTTGTCTTGCATTAGAAGGATTTGGGGTGGTTGGTCTACTTGAGGTTGGAGTAGTTGATCTGCTACTAGACTTTGGTGTTGTAGGCCTACTTGACAGAGATCCACTGCGGAAAAGTGGAAATCTGTGAGGTGAAACTGTCCTCTTCTCTACGGTACATGTAAAGATTGCAATTCAAATATTAATCAGCTATTCTCATAAATTGAATCTAACTAAATATTCACTTAAAAGAATATAAATCAATAAATTTATTGAGTTTCACAAACTGAACTACGAGACCCAAATATCCCATGGCTCTCAGGACATTTCATGACTGTTTCCTCCCATGCATTGCATTGGAGGAAACTATGAATATTAATAAGGGAAGACAAAAGTAAAAACCAAATGAACAATAGGATATCACACAATTTGTAAACAACCTAAGTCTTTTTTTGGCATGGTGGAAGTGAATGAAAAAGCTCCAGGTCTCTGAGGTTGTAAAGAAGGTGATGGGGAACGCCCTTTACTGCATCAAAATAGATATACAGTAAGATCCTCACTGTCCAGTTCAATAAACCTAGATTACCATTCACCAACACCATCCTTAAAGAATATGTAGGATTCATAACTACCTTGCGGTTGATGTTGGGGTTTCTCGAATTGTAGCTCGAACAGCTTTGGAGACAACTCAGAATAAAAGAAATGTAAGTTTATATCAAAAGTCATTGCCTAGATAAGTGACAAGAAAATTATGATCAGAGAAGGAGATACCATTTCTAAAGTGATGCCAATCATCTTCATCATCTAGGCTGCAACCAACATATTGTGATTTTGTGCGGTTGGCACCATGCATGGTCTCCCCAACTGAACATATGAATGAACATACATAATCACTTAACATCATAAGCATGTTTGTTAATAAAAGACAGGAACAAATTACAATAAAATGGAAATATCAATCTGCCCCATAATAATTTCAATAATGGTTTGAGAATGTCATAAATGCTTACCTGGCAAGATATACCGCTTATTATATTTTGGAGTACTGATCACCAGTGACTGTTGGGTACGCCCCTCATGATCCATATACTCTCGACATGTCCTTATTCTCTAATGTACCATGTTAAGGAACTTGAATTTAGTGATCTTCACAAAATTTCTCTTATTTATAAATTACATAACTTCAATAATGTCAAAGAAGGTAGTCTTTAAAGCCACAACTATGGATGCAAAATTATGCTTTGAATCAAATAATGTAATAATTAAGCATTAAACAGCAGACTAGTACCAGGTTGTGATCAAAATGAGCTTTTTTTTTTTTTTTTTTTCAATATTTCTAAGGTAAAGTACACATAATTTGTAGAAAGGCATAGATCCATATGGGCCATTATTATCAGACAACAACCATGATAATTCAGGATGAAAGTTCCATTGAACTTTCATTTTACTATTGGAGTATTATCATTCTTCTGCCAGATAGGATCTTACAAAGGGACATTCACCAACCTACCATGACTGAATGTAGTTGATTCCCATTACTCTCAGAAAGGTACATCTCTGCTAAGTGCTAACATATTTGCTAAATCAACCTAATTTCCGAGATTCAAACTCATTTACTAATACTCTCATAATGAAATTAATTAGCATCACAAACAAAACTTCTCAGAATTTTCCAGTGAAAAAGCTGTGCTGTGACCGTAGAACTCTCTCTCTCTTGTTTTTTTTTTTTATTATTGGTTGGGGGGGTGGGGGCCAATAATAGAATGCTCCAAACCCCTGCACATTGGCAGCTAAAGTTTGCCTAAGGTCAGCATGCTTCCACTAAATCAACATCTTGTTGATAGAATGCTGAGCTTTTTAATAAGACGAAGATGATGTTGTTACCTTTTAATCCTTTTTTTTTTTGTTGATGAGTATATAATGCACAAAAATTAAGAAACGTTATCTTGGACAGAGCACAGGATCAATGAAACTAAATAGTAGTAACATTTAGACATTCTCTAAAATGTACTGGCCCTACTGGGGCATATTTGTCGCAAAAGGGAAAAAGAAAGCACACAAAGCTTTTCAGCATGTTTATAAAACATTACTTCTACCACCACATACAACAAGGATAACTTATTCCTACCTCCGAAAGTATCACCTAATAAGTTATGTTCAAGATCTCAATAGTAAATGACAATAGCACATCTATTATTCATCTTAGAGATTCTTTTCAAACATTCCTTGACTGCATTCAATTTATCTTCAGCTAAATGATAATGACTTAGGTATACCTGTTCAATACAAGATACACGTAACTCTGCTCCAGAAACTTCAAGAACCTTATCATCCAACAAGTCATTCACCTTATAGGTCACAGAACCTAAGTGATCTACTGTATTAACAAGAGCTTTGATGGCATAATCCTTCAATGTTTCTACCACTCTGCGAACACAAGATTAAATTAGAAAACAAAGTAAAAAGGATATAAAAATACCAGTACAAATGCACATCAGCTATACAAAAGCAACTCACATCTGTTTTTGGTCATCATTAGTGTATGAGAGTTCAAAATACTCCGCTGCTGAGTACAACTGTGTTCTCAGGTTCTTCAAATCCTAGGAACACAAGTGAAAAAAAAAAAAGATATTTAGACAGACCCCTCTTTACTACAGCCCACTTAGTTCAGAATTCTGCTATAAATGAAAAGAACAATAAGGATGTTCAATAACAGATAATTTATAGTTATTAAACAATGATTTTGACAGTAAAAACCAGGCATTGAGTCATTGGAGTTAACCTATACAATAAATTTCCTTCGCTGAAAAGTAAGTACAGAATCACAAGTACCTTCAGACTATCATCAAAGAGCAGGCTCTGCTGCATGAAAACTTCATCATAATTGGAAGCCTCTCGGGGCACGGGCTGCGCTGAAGAAGTTGTGATCTTCCCCATGAATGAAAATATTGGGAGAACGTTTACCTTATCCATAATAAATAAGTCACAAAGTGATTCAAATTGAATTTGGGAAGGGGAACAGGGTGAAAAAGAAACCGTTGGCGTCTAAAAATAGAAAATTTCAAGAACATGAGAAGCAGATCGCAACCAAAATAAGTAACCTCTAAGACTATGATAGCTAAAAGCCCCTAATACAATCTATCATGTCAACAACCGCTAATGTGGAAGATGGATAAAGGAGACAGCCTCCTCGCTAACAAGTAATAAGAGACCAAAAGATATTATTCTCATGAAATAATAGCTGTGAGTACTATATAAATAATACATTAAGGAAATCATCCGCATAGAGCATATAATACACTGTGACACATCCGCAACTATACCAGCCAGGAAAATAAACAAAACCGGAGTTCCATTTTTCTCCAAATAATGAGAAAGAGCCCATTGTGTCTGAATCTTCACCAATACTCACCTAGTGTGAAAATTCCCAATTAACCTTCAAAAGCAGACCGGACACAGTCCTTAAAAACATCAAAAGTTGTAAAATTTTCAAAAAAATAAGCATCGCATATTTAAAGCAATAAGGAAACTGGGGAGCAGTTTCTGCTAAATTGGTTTCTGAAGAACCAAGAACTCACCCCAATAAAGCCAACTAAAAGAATTAGACTTAGCTGAGTAAAGGTGGTGACTCGCTTCCCCAACCTTAACTTATTAACTCTGCTAATAGCATCCCAACAAGTGGGTCAGCAAGGAAAACACATTAACTAACCTGGTATTCGTTTCTCTACTGAGCTTCGTTGTCTTCTTCTGCTGGTTCTTCACCTCAGCTGCGACTATGCGACCTTAAAACCAGCTCCCATTTGAAATTGGAGCACCCAACACCAAAGTTGAATCAAATGGAAGCAATGTCAAATAGAGCACGTTGTGGGCCGCCCCTCATTCAAACACTAACCAAAATGGTTTGGTATACGATTTTGACTAAACCATAGAAAACGACATCTCCAAATTACTGTGTACAAGTTGAGGACTGAGGAGGGTGGAGGAGAAGGAAGAAGAGGGAGGGAAGGGAGAGACATAGAGGAGCGGAGAGAACGTCGGTATAAAGGCAGATAATCCGGAGCATGTAGATTTGGATTCTTGTTTTTAAAATGGGAGAAAACAAAAGAGTCGCCTTTTTCTGCTTTGGGAAACAGACACTGGCTGGCAGCCAGTCCGAGGCTCCGAGCCCCGGTTCCAGTCATTTCTCTCATGGGTCCATTTTTTTATTTGTTGCCCTTCCTTCATGTTGAGTTTAATTTTTCAAAAAGGAATGAGCAGTACACACAGGGCTTTTACTTTAATCTTTATGAGGTTAGTACACACGAGCTTTTTACTCTAATCACTTGTGAGGCTTTTTACTTTTCCTAATTTCAAAGTCGATGACGAATATGTACCAAAAAAAAACAAAAGACGATGACGAATGATCCGATGCTGGCTTGTTATATTTTAAGTTATTAAAGAGTGTGATAAATATAAGTTAAAAAGTTTTTTAATTTAAATATTTGAGAGTTAATGACAAATGTAAATTTATGAGTTATGATTAATTTTATAATTTTAAGAATGTAAAAAATTTTACAAAAAGTTAATAAATTATAAATAAAAATTAATTTTATAATTATAAAAATATAAGATACTTTTTAAAGAATTAAAAAAAATTCTACGACTCATGGATGAGCGTAAATATCTGCATATTCTGGGCTCAAGTTTTATGTAATTATTTTTATTTAATTTTTATATAATTTAATTTTATGTATTAAATATTATAAATCAAATTATAAAATTTAATAAATTTATCAAAATATTCTTAAAATTTTTAAGTAAAAATATTTATTTTCAAATTCTACTTAATTTTCTGTTAAACTGTGGAATTAATTTAAATTTTTTTAAGTGAAATTATCTTTAATTTTACTTTTATGTCACATGTTACATTATGGTTGATTATCATTATTGTTGCAACTTTGGAAGCATCCCCATATGGCAGTTGCAGGAGGCGGCCAGCGTGTGTTTACTGTAGACACTCCGCTCATTACGGCGTTACCGCACCTCACAGTCTCCTCCACGCCCTTGAAAGGCACGCGACTCCTATCCCATCCGCTACTGTCCCTCCCTCGCTAGCTCCCGACCCATGCTGCGCCACTGCGCTGCTTTCCACCTTGGTGCCACCTCCACATTTCACAACTCATTACTAATATAATTAAATTAAATTTTATTAATTATTTATTTTAAATTTTATAATTTAAATTATAAAATTCATAAATTTAATAATTTTAAAAAATTTTATATAAAAATTCAATTATTCTCATTTAATAAAAATAACTTTTTTCAATGCACTTATGCTGTCAAATCAAACCTATTGACGACAAATTAATAACTGTTAAAATATTAATTACACATTACTTAAGTTCAGAATTACATATTTTTCCACGTTGGTGTTGGGTTTTGGAGCGTAGGCGTTACGCTCTGGTTGGAGGAGTGGTGAAGTGAAAGACAACAAAGGTAGGGGCTACGCACTTTCTGGTCACGTCCAGCAGTCCTCAATGACAATGGCTGAACTTCCATCGAATCGTGTCCCATGTAACCACCAACAAACTGCAACCATAAAAGCAGCACAACTGGGTTCACAGTCCTATTCCTACAAACAGCAAGAGGGCCTAATTGGCACACTCCAAGTCCCACCACTGTGCATCACGGTGGAATTTGTTATTTATATAAAATAAATTTTATTAAACATTCATTTAAAATCTTAAATTATTAAAATTTTAAATTTATAAAATTTTATAATTAAAATTAATAATATAAAATTTAAATTATAAAAATAATAAAACTTTAAATTTAATAAATTCATACATTAAATTATAAAATTTAATAAATTTAAAATTTTATTTTAAAAATAATGAGGGTTTAATACCCTTCACCAAATCAAAATATGTTTTCTAGTATTTAGATCAATTTTCTTTCATATAATCTAATTTTAATATAATTTTCTTTATTTTTATATTTAAAATTATAAATTTAAATTTTTTATTAATTTTTTAATTTTATTCTTATTTTTTTAAAAAAATATAATATTAGATCATACAAGATACATGTTAGACGTGATTTAATACTTATCTATTAAAAATATAAATAAATAAATAAATAAATAAAATTATAAATATAAAAATAACAATTTTTTTTTTTTACGTAACTTTCGTTATCCTTGCTTCATGATGCCTCCTATCATGTCTCTCCCCGCGCTTATGTCCCCTGCTCGCTTTTTCTTTGACCCTAATTTTTTTTTTACACTTTTTGAGATCATCATCTCAGTGACAACATCATCATTAGTTAGTAAAAGAAATATCCAAGTTTATCTTCAGTTGGACCTGATTATCAGCGGCGTGATTTCTGGGAACTCAGTGGGACCCGTGGAACACTCCATTGACTGCTTGCTTCCGCTTTTCTTTATTTAATGGCCATTTGGGCCGAAACTATCCTAATCTTAGTTCTTTTATGCAACCGATCAAGAAATATTGAACTCGAGAAATGCTGTTTGTACAAAATAAAATGCACTCATGAAATTTGATCACAGTCACTTCACTGGTGGAATTCATTGAAACTAACTAAATCTTATTCCTGTTTTGTTTGGGATATTAAAGCCTTTTTACAGCAAAAATTAATCACAGCTAAATTTTATACAGTTTACGTGCCTTTTGTTAGGTCCAAAATCCAACTATATAAACTCATTGAACCCAGTTGTTGTTAAATCTTCCGGCTGCAAACACATTGGGCCAACGAGGGCTTTCATGAAGCTGGGTTTTGGCCCCTATGCGTCCGCTTAATAAGATCTTCTGGATTTAATCTCCAGTCCATCACTTGTCATACGGCCTGAGCCCAAGCCCAAAGCTGCCAAATGCCGTATTGTCGCGGGGGCTCAGAGAAATTCTAGTTACATGAAGTTGATCCATTGACCATGGCTGATTGCATGATTTTTTGTCGAAATTCTTAGATGCTCGTAAAGTGAGAGATTTTTCTTAATTTTATGACATTAGATGCAAGGCGAAGTGACTGGTACTGTAACTATAGTTTCCATTTCTGGATGTCTTTGTCTTCGTTCTAAACAGTTTCATAGAAAAGACACAGCGGAGGCTTTAGTGTCCGAAGATAAAGAGGAAAGCATGAGGTAACGCATGTGGAATGTCAAACTACCAATTCTTTCATCTCAACATCATGTTACCTGCACTCGAAGGGCATGTTTGACATACACGATTATGCCGTGCACTTCACTGCAGATTTCAGCATGCTTTCTCAGTAACACCACTTTGACCTTATTCTTACCCACCAGTTGCTCTTTGCCATGTATACGACCTTCCATTACCGAGAAGTTGCTGTTTTCCTAAGTTTCCTTGACCAGAAAACATACGTGTTATCTGGCCTCGAAGGGCATATTTGATTACATGATTATGCTCTCCACTTACCTGCAGATTTCACCAAGCTTGCTCTTCGAAGTTTTCTTTTTTTTTTTTTTTTGGTGTACTATTCCTCCTAAAGTAGCGACCATTTTGTGTTTTAAGTGTTTATTCAATCACTATTAGACCAATAAGAGTGCTCAAGCCAACAATTTAAAGAAAATTTGTTTATCCGCTCATCAGTCATAATGTAAATGCACATCTAACTAACTGACTTAAAGATCAAGATCTTTCTCTGTGAACTGAAAAGAAGGGTGATATTTTACCCATCTCCGGCTAGTTCTGCTTTCCTTGACCTGAACACATACGTGTTGACTAAGAATATGTCATCTTCATCGACTAGTAAAACTGACACAGCACATACGAGAATTTATCCTGCAAGCGTAAGGGACTTGTTTGCATTAAATCGTACGCTAATTGAAATTCTACACATCAACGAAAATAGAATAGGCAAAATACGCGCAAGCCCTTAAAGTCCTGCGGAAAATCCCTTTCTGAAGGCTTCATCACCTTTCCTTTTCCTGTTATAAAGTCTAATTACAGTGTTGCACTATCGTCCTTGTATTCACTCGTCTTTACACCTAAATATTCAGTTTTACCCCAACCTATTTGCGTTTGATCTGCACATGAAACTTTAAGACATGGACACAAAAATCAAGCTCTAGAGGCCAATGATCTTCTCCTCTTGTAATTAGCTTTGAAGCATGCCTGCCTCAGCCTCTTTGTTTTCTCATTCAGTTCCAAGTCAGGAACTTTCTCCACCAGCGTTTTGTGATGCTCCAACATAGCCACCTCATTTGACAGACCCAGTTCCTGCGTCAGAACAAATGCTTACAGCCACAAACTAGTAGAAGATCAATATTTAAATACATCTTCGGAATAGTCTTAATCTTCTTCATTCATAGCGCGCCAAATGCTATAACATTCAAAGACTTTATATTATGATGATTTTATGCCATTCTGTGGTCCTACAATTTTCAATCTAAAATCCATTTGACCCTGCAACAGAATCTATAGACACAGCGGAAAGTAGAGACTTTTCGTTGAAATTGTCACCTTCAGTTGCTTGGGAGTGTGAGACAGAGAGTCAATACTTGTTTACCTTAACATTGTCGATGAGGGAATTCAAGCTCTTGATTTTCCTGTGAGGCCACCTCATGATATTGAACTCTCTGCACCTTCTCTTTAAAAGGGTCAATCCCACATTCATTTCTTTTGCTGCTTGGGTTATTGGAACATCGAAATGCTTCTTGATCTCATCAAATTCTAATGCAGCTGAAGCTGACCTCTTCTTCCTACCACTGTGCCTCCATTCAAAATTCTCCTCCTCTTTCTTGACAAAATTCTCATACCCACTACCAATTACTATTGGAGTTTCGATAAGGCCACTTGAAACACTGTCACATCGTGACTGTGCAGGGACAATAACACTCAGAGGCTTTTGGTCGATCACAAAGTCTTCATAAGAAAGGGGAAGACTGTAGTCTAGAGCGGAGAAGTCGCTGCTGAAATTTTCAAGATCTGCAAACTCATTGAAGCAAAGTTGCTTGCATTGGCATTGCAATGGTACCAAATCCCAGTCAAATAGGCCCTCTAATGGTGAAACCTCCATTATTCTGTATAGTTTAGAAAACCAAAAGGAAAAGAACAGTAAACAATAAAAGAAAACAATAACGTCCTTCTCAACATCGAGAGTAACAAGAGAATGTTAAAAGAAATCATTCTTGGAAAGAGGGAAACTCTTGTGGATCAATCGAAAATCATCGTACATGTAGACTATTCAAAAAAAATCAGAGAGATTAAACAATAGGGTAAAATGGGTCTCATTTGAAAGTTGAAATGAAAAAGCAATAAAATAGCGAAGCTTGAAAATGAAATCAGCAAGTGACCATGCTTACCCTCCAGGTTGTTCCTCAACCGGGTAAAACCAGCTGCAGTCATGTGGGTTTTCATTGTGTGGGAAGTCAAATTCGCAGGTTGGATAGTCCATAGCATTACAGAGACAGAGAATGTGGGCTTTGTGTCTCTGGGAGGAAAAAGGAATGTTTGGAGGGTATAAATTGGAGAGTGAGAAGAATTGGAGTTCGTGAAGAGGATCTAAATTAAGAAAAGGGTTACGATTTTTGGTTGAACGTGCCTCAATGACACATTGAATTAGCGAGCAATTGAATGGCAATTGCAAAAGGGGGCTGCATCATTTGCATTCACATTATTAACGCGTAATTAGTAATTAGCGGGCGGAGAGAAGTCATGATACTCTTGCATACACACGCCATTAATTTAGATTTTTTTTTTAATAATTTTTTTATTTCTATATAATTTAATATATAAATTTTATTTTTTTCCACTTTTTTCACTTAATTTTATGCTTGTCTTATTTTAAAATCTCTTTGTAGTTATTGCAGAAAACCCGATCCCACAAGCCATGTATGTACTCTTGTATGTCCATGTTCATGCCGAGTCTCCATTGATTTTAAGATAATAAATATTTTTGCATGCTTGAATGATGGACTTAATTTAGATTCATAGTTCACGAGTATAGTTTTATCATTATCATTTTAATTAAAATGGTTAGGAGAGTGTACTTGTTTACCATATAAAAAAATAAATGGTTATAAGAGTAGTGCTAATCAACGCTTCATTTTTATTTATAAAAAAATAATTGAGACTCCTAAATCATAAGATGAAAATAGAATTGCATGTTGGCCACGTTTAATTAGCTTATTTTTTTGTAATTGTCTTTTAAAGCTATGACAATTATTGTACGTACTTACACAAAAATTACACCTATTCTATACAAAAACACAAAGAAAAACCCTAATTTATAATAACAACAAAATAAACATACCCAAGATATGGGTACATTTCCTCACAACCAACAAAAAAAAAAACCTTATACTTACCTAAACAAAAAAAAAAAAAAAACTCATGTATCGCATGAATGACTGTTCTTTAGTTGGATTTACTAAAGATTGTTATTCTCTCTAATTACCACTGTATAATAGCAATATTTTGTCATAAATTGTAAGGAAATTTGAAGTTAACTAACGAAATTCTACTAATACATTACAAAATTAATGTGGAATATAGAATGTTTAGTTATAAGATTTAATAAATTTAATAATAATAAATTAAACTTATATCATAATCAATACTAGCATCTTAGGTAGATATGGATATATATATATATATATATATATATATATGTTATCTTTATTAAAGAAGCGATTTTTATATTGATAATTATTATGATCACTACATGACAAGTCTATATAAAATGTAATCGAAAAAAAGGTTGGATGCGACTTTATTTGAAGAAAAAGTATTTGAATCATCTAATGTGTAGAAAGAAGTATAAGATCATGAAGAGGAATTTGAATTCTTTTCACTTTTTCTTAATAATCTGTTTTTTATTTATTTTTAAAAATTTTAATAAATAATTTTTTTTTAATTTTATATTTGTCTTTCATCAAAATTTCTGTGAGGGTAAAGAAACCACACAAATGAAGAAATGGGCTGCATCCAGGAAAGAGGTTACATAAGGATTAGCGAGGATAACTGCTTTAGAATGTCATAAAAGTAGACTTTAAACACTGTATTGAGAATGGAGTAAATGAATTGCCACCCATCAAGCTATTAATTCC
Source organism: Dicorynia guianensis (assembly GCA_037013595.1). Taxonomy (NCBI): domain Eukaryota; kingdom Viridiplantae; phylum Streptophyta; class Magnoliopsida; order Fabales; family Fabaceae; genus Dicorynia; species Dicorynia guianensis. Next base: position 10,528,545 of record JASUAB010000002.1, on the reverse strand, counting down.
ATTTTCAATTTCGTTCTTAGTGTTCTGTGGTGCTTGTTAATTAATGGTTTCCAACATGATAAGAAAGTGTAACTGAATGATTGGAGCCGGTCGTCACAGTTCAGCTTACTTGGCTGGCTTTTATTGGTCCATTACGTGCACATTATTATTCCATGGAAAAATTTTTAAAAAAGAATTTGAAACGGCAGAGTATTATACATGCATGTAATGTAATGATTTGGCCTTTAGGGTTAATGATCTACTGGATTTTTTTTTGATAGATTAACATTCTGTAGGAGATGCTTCGTACTTGGCAGTTGCCAGATTCACAGCTTAATTTGAAGAAAATCACTCTTTTAAAAAAATTTGAACTTTTGAATGTGTACCCAAAATTTGAGGTCCATTGAAACGCCCACATGATTTGACAAACGCTTTTGAGCTTCACTGCTTAGCTTTAAGTCCCCTGTTTCTATCTTCCATTGTTATAGTTTTACAAAATATATCCATTAGAAGTTGACTGGATAAATGTTCTCACAAATTGAGAGACATAAAATTGGAATCATATATAAAATTTGAGGAATTTTTCTTTTTACTTAAATTTGAGGAACTTTAATACACTGATCGGAATCTACAAAAATGATAAAGTATAGTATATATTTTATAGAGTAAAAAAAATTAGAAATTATTACAAAATATAATTAAGTATTTTTTAAAATTGAAATATTTATTGGTTATTAACCAAACGGTTTGACGGGCAAAAGAGTTAAAAATGACATAAAGAATAACATTCTTATGCTCTGAATCCTTATTGTTTCCATTACAAGTCCAAGGTTCAGTGTTTGTTTTGGAGCAATTTGGGTTTCAAGGTAAGTAATGTTATTTTTATAAATTAAATTTATTAAAATAAAAAAAATTTCAGATGATTGAAAATCGAAAATCAAGGTAGGTGGAGCCTGGAGGCAGGCTGGTCTCAAAGCTATACCAATTACAGGAGGAGAAAATAATGGGCACTTGAACCATTGACCTTGTTGGCCATTGCCTTTGAAACTTGGTATGCAGATATGGGAAAGAGACACCCAAACTAACACACACAGAATACTAGCGACTCCAAATTAAAGCTAGGGAGCAACGAAAGGGTTGATGGGTAAGCTTAATGACGAGGAGAGAGATTTTTTAAATACATTGATTATAAATTTGAATTTTGTGTCACACATCACAATCCTATATATATATATATATATGCATGCTTTTAAATGTATAGATTAAAAAACGACAGGGAAGCATTTAGAAGATGTTTCCTACTGTACACATTACTCAACATGCTTTTACTTTCAAATGTCCAGATTAGTCTTTCGCTGCAAACAAGTTTAATACGTTTGAAAACCTGCTAGGGTAGAATTCTTGTCGTGCTTCTGTTCATTTTAGTCGTCAATAAGTATTGATGCTTGCTTGGTCAACACGCGCGTTCACCTTTGTCAAGTAGAGCGGTAACTACCCAAATGCATGACAATTTCAAGACACGGCTGCAATCTTTACACAAAAATTGGCATATTTATTCTTGTTTTTACAGATATTAATAGAAAAATGTTGTCCATAATACTTTCGCAAGAAAATTTAAATTTAATGATGTAAGTTGTTAAATTTATAAAATTTAATAATTTTAATTATAAATTATAAAAATAAAATGATAAAAATAACAAAATTCATATTAACACTACCTAGAACTACATAATAAACATGTTCACAACTATTATTGATGAAATATCAATAGCCAACTGGATTCGTTGTTGGAGTTGAACTTATTCTCAAATGTTTAATAATGTAATAAAAAATATTGTCTTCAAAAAATGATATTTTAAGTTTATCCCAAAAAATTATCAATAATCAATTGGCACTGTAGTACAGTGGCACCTATTATGAATATTCTATTTTGAATATTATTATTTTTATTATTTTGTTTTTAATTAATTATTATAATTAATTATTTAAATTATTAAATTTATTAAATATCATAAAAATGCAGCAAAGCATTCAATTAACAGAATTATATAATAGTGTAGTTGTGGAAATATTTTTTTCTTTATGTAGTCTTGATGTACAAATAGAAGTGGGATGTAATAATATATACATATATATGGTATATATAAGAGATCTGAGACAGCAATGGGGGAAGAGTACGAGTTGCCTATTTCCTCTTCTTTTCCTGCCTGCGTCTCCATGGGACCACTTGCTTCAAGCTTTCATAAATGCTTGACTGCACCCATAAAATTACACCATTAATCACTACCTAACAAGATCACTAGATCAGTGTGATTCCAATATTCATACGCAACAAACTCACTGCCTATACAAAGTCCAGCATTTCGGCACCCAAGTATTACTTTAGATTTATTTGCATAAAGAGAATCAAAATCGTCCAAGAGGAATCAAACCAGAACTACTTTTCTTTTTCCTATTTTTTATCAATCAATATGTATTTTGTCTTGTGGCTCGTTTTGGCCATCCCATAAAATTCAAAGCAAAACCAATAATTACTTTCTTTTTAGCCAGACAATGATGCATGAACATTTAAGTTATGGAAATCCTTTTATCTTTTTAGCTTGTAATATTCAACACCAATGAAAAGTAGTGGCCAGGATAGTGCCCAATTGAACATCATCCAGACAAGAATTTGAACAGGAGAGATCATATGACCTACCCACAAATGTGACTTCGTCTGAGTGAGATTCCTCCTCAGTCTTGTAATCTTCGCCTTTTTAGTGCCACCGCCAGTGCCGTCACTGCAGCGCCTTCCAACATTGCAACTTAAAAAGTCCAAACCGCCCTCGACATCGCCCCTGGTCTTCCTGAAACTGCTCCACCTGCTGGACCCAAAACGGCCATTCCAGTACTCCTTGCCCAACCCACGAGAGGTCCTATACGTCGTCGTGAAGGACATGGACCGGCCCACGTAAGGCCCATCCAGCACCGTGGTCGGGGAGGGCATGTTGGAGAGGTTGGCCTCCGAAAACAGCAACCTGGGAGGCAGCTCCAAGATTCTAGCGGTAGCCGTAGTCTTGGCCTTGGATTCGGTGGGCCAAGGCCTAGGCTTCCCCGGTGCTTCCTCCCACTGAAATGGAACCGAAACCGTCGTCTTCGGTGGCGGCGTCGCCATCGCCAGTGGCTTGCTCGGCCGTGAAATCAGCAACGAGAGCTTCATTGGTGAGTTGCTTTGTTCACCATGATCAGCTGCCTCAGACCCCATTAATTTTCCGTCTAAAAGTACATCGTCTCTCTAAAAATCTCAAAATTTGAGGTCACTTTATCATGAGCTGGTGAAGTGGGGGTGTGTGGTTTTATAGGGAGAGAAATGGTCAATCAACGTTTTCGGAGAGAGAAAGGGAAGAGGCATGGGAGTAGGTGGTGGTGAATACGAATTGTGACGGGACACTCACATAGCAACGCTCCTGTATGGCGCTTCTCGTTCACAAGAAGATGCACGTTTTTTCTAGCTTGCATGGGGTGTAGAATTACTGAAGTGCCCTTTGAGCCAAGCCGATAGGGTCCCACCTCGAGCTTGTTCACTTCGTTGCCATTTGCGAAGGAAAACCATCACCCGATTCACCCGCCGCAGCGGTACGGATGAATCACAAACCAATAATCTTACGCCAATTTAAAAAAAAAAAAATTTGGATTAGAAATTATTTAATGTGTATGCAAAACAAAAAAAGGTAAAATGTGTTAGGTTTAAAAATTATAAAATGGAAGAACACAAACTTTTTCTCCCAGCTACCATGCAAAAAATAATAATTTTTTTGTCGATTAAAGATCACATATCTACTATGTTCAAGAGATTTAGATGGAACCCACAATGATAGCTACACAATATTGTTATGCGTGATCATTCTTAGAGAAGCAAGTCTTGATACATGAAAATGTAGGTATCATGTTTGGATATTGTAAAATGGATCACGAGGTTCAACATGCCTTGCTAATAATGTGAGGCATTCAAAATTAGTGTAGTTAGAATAGTGCAGCATGCATCTCCAATAAAAAAAAAATAGAGAGAGATAAAAGAAAGGCAAGTTGATGCTACATGTTATCCATAAGATTTTTATTAGTTATCTTTTGTACCACATATTTACACTACAATAATTGATAATCCTTTCATTCATATACTTGCATGTACATTTTGTTAGAAAAATAAGAATAATCAAGATAACTTTGAAGCGTGCAAAAATATTAGTTTGAATGTGATATTGCTTCTATATAAAACAAGCTACCTCACAATCTAACAACTCTAACATTTTTTTAAAAAATCATAAATAGATTGTTTGACCCTAATTAGAGGTGTCAAATTGGATGGGTTTATCCCACTTCATTTAAGAGGTGAGATGAATTTATATTTTATTAGTTAATTAAAATTGCAAGCTAGTCTAACCTATTCTAATTAATTGATGGGTTAATATGGACTAACATATTTTTATGTAAAAGAAAAAAAAACACTGATTTGTAGGACAAGTTAATACCTTTTTTTTATTGTGACAATTGTGAGTCAATTTACTTTACCTTATTTAATTGCGAACCAATATAGCGTAGAGTAGATTGACCCATTTTAATGCCTCTAACCTTAACCTATTTAATTGTGTGAATAATTACAAAATAAATACATGTCTAGACAATTTTTGCCTTGAAATTCTTACATATGGTTGTTCCTTGATATGCACTCACGGGCTTATGAATATTGATCAGTTTCCCTCTTTTACCATTCTTTTTACTTCCTAATTACTTAGTCAAAAGCGGGACAGATATCTAGACTATATTATTATCAAGACAAGCTAGAGAAGTTCCCTCACTCGAGGTTCAATTCTGGTAATGACTTCTAAGATTAGAGGCATAATCCAATCGCATATTCTTGCATGGGAGATTAAAGTCATCCGAAGGGTGGCCATACTTCTTGGAAAACCCAAAAAAAAGACAAACTAGAGAAAGTAGTATGGATTAAAAAAGCTGTAAACTAATATGTGGTTGCCTCTTAATATTCTTTTGAGGAAGTTGCTTACTATTACGTTATGTTTTAAAACGAAACAAAGTGTAGAATAGTGTATTTCTATTTTTTTTTTCTCTAATTGTAGCAAACGAGTACGCAAATTTTGCACAGAAGTATCAGTACTCTTCTTTTGAAGTAGATCTTTCTCAATTATTTACATACGTGAACAATGAAAATTGAATAATCAAACAGCATGAATAATAATAAATAAAAAATTACTTGAGAGACTTGAGTTCCTCCCAACATAGTAAAAGGTAGTCAAGAATTCCAGCTCAATAACATTAACAAGAAAACAGGAGCCAAAGCAAAAGAGAAAAAACAAGGCAATACGTAGTACATATATATTTTGAGGTCTATTCCCTCCCTTTGTTGTTTAGTAGCATTATTTGCATCATTTTAGAAAACACAAACGACATTAGAAAGTTTCCTTAAGACGACAAGAGGTCTCTCACATGTCTTACAGCTTAGCTCCTTTTCGTCCACTTGGAAATTGTTGCACTTAATTGTGTAGTATATATGGGATATATGAAAGACTTTTCTAAAGTTTGAAGTCTCACATTGCCTTGACTAAAAACGTCAAAAGACTCTATATAATAAAGCATTCTTTGAGATTGCAAACAACAGGTTGTGAATTAAGTACACGCAATGGTGGAGCCGTGCCCCTTCTTAAGTTTTAAAATTTTTATGTGCAGCATTGAAAATTATAAAATGTTAATTTAATTTCTTAAATTTTGTAAAATATTCTTTAAATATCATGAATTTTGAAAATTTTATATACACCATAGAACATTGAAAAAATTTTTAATTTAACTCTCCTAAATTTTGTAAAATGTCATGTTTCATTTATAATAGTTTGAAAAAAATTTTAGGTAACTCTCTATATATCTTATTTTAATTTTTTAAAAAAATTGTAAAGTAATTTTTGAATATTTTAAGATTATAAAATGACCTTATTTTTTTGTTGTATACTTCACTAAACAACAAAAACATGGAATAAGGTATAAGCATCGTATTTTTTTTTAAGATCCAAAGATAATAAAATATAAGAGAGAAATAAATATATAATTAAAAAATAATTATAAAATTAAAAAATATATTTTAATATAAATTAAAAAATAAATAAAAAGCCACTAAAATAAAAAAAATAAAATTCAAATTCATATAATAACGTGTGATCTGTCAATTCGTTCAAGTAGAATCTTGATTCCGCCTGTGTTTTCAGACGAAAGTCAGGAGAAATGGAATAATGGGAGAATTTTCCGGCTTGCGTGTCCAGTCTTGGTTTTGTGAAATCGATTTTGTAACCTCCCTCAATATTATTGTGCGGGTAGATCTCAGTTTTTGATTATTATGTCGTCCCCAATTTTTAACAATGCCACGTGTCACGATCTTTGACGCATATCTTTATCAATTGGATGTTGCATTCGGTACAGGGGCTCTTGACAAGTGAATCGAACCCAACACATTTATCGCCAATTCGCCATGCATGCACATGCAGTTGCAGAGAGAACTCAATGGCCATGCCCGGCAGAGCACAACCATTTCCAATAGGGACTTGCACCAGTGAGTTACAGTGACTACGACAAGCAGGCCCATCTTGGCCTTTGTCTTCCCAATATGAAGCTGCAGCTCGTCATGTCTTGAAAATTTTCAGATTATCTAAGCCTTTCAACCTAAGTGTTTTTTTTTTTTTTTCCAATTGTTTTTTGTTGCCTAGCATTAATCCTGTGCTTCTATCATATTTGGTGAGATGAGCAAGGAAATAGAGAGAGATCAGAAGAGGAGGGGTCCCATAAAAAGGTATGGTCCTCCATCGATGAACCCAACTTGCAGATCCACCACAAAAGATGGAATCCATTATCTACGTTCACAATTCACCTAGAAAACTAACCCAATTTGACAAGCCATGCCACTTTGTTATTCAGCTACCTAAAAGTACTACACCCCGGACATGCCCATTTGGTTGGTCTAAAACTAATGCTATTTGCGTCAACTATACAATTGTAAATGTAACTACCTCGAGGATATTCTAAAATAGTAATGCTATTTTTATAAATTTTATTATATTAAATATTTATCTAAAAAATTTAAATTATTAAATTTATGAAGTATTATAAATAAAATTTTAGATCCAATAAATTTAATAATTCATTTTTAATTTTGTGAGTATTTGATACGAAGGTATTTTGTTATATTTCTTTTTCTATTATACTACCTTTACACATATACATTGTATATAAATTTGAAAAATTAATAATAGAATAACATAATTTTTTAAAAAATTAATAATTATTATATCAAATATTTAATTGAAAGAATAAATTCTAAAATTTATAAATATAGTTTGATTTATAAAGTTTAATTTTAATAAAAATATTTTTTGCCAATTTGTTGGTGAAAATAATTAATATTATATTAAGCTCCTAATAAAATAACAAACAATTAAAAAATATAAACATATTTAATTTTAATATAAAATTTGAAAATATTTAGAATGAGAGTGAAGAGAACATGTTAAAAATAATTTTTTTAAAAAAGTTTGTTTTAATTTTTTAGTTAAGAAAATTGATATTATATTTAATATTTTAAAAATTAAATATTGAAAATTAAAAATTTTGAATTTATTTATTAATAGGACATATAATTTATATCAAAGATAAAGAAAATAATTTTAAATTTAATTTTTAATAAAAATAATAATTAAATTTTAAGATAATATAAATTTATAATAAAATTACGTTTTGATAAATAAGATTTTTGATAAGGATAATTTAGTTCAAAAATGTTTCTATCATTTTTATTTTTATGTATAATATAATAAAAAAAATTTCAATTCTATAAGGGTATTTATTTCTTTCATTCAAAATAAAAATATATATTTCATTTATTGATACTTTTAATTAGTGAATGATTATTAATTTAAAAACATGATATATTTTTATTTTATACAAAAGACGTAAATATTCTTATACAATTAAATTTTTTTTATAATATTGATATAAATATCGATATAGGTAAAGGGTAATATATTGATCCGCAAAAGCAGTGGACCAGCCTGTCCGCCAAAGACGTTGAAGTGGCAAAATTTGTGTGGTTGTCCTAGCACATACCGTGCACCCTTTCACATTGAATAAAGGTTGCGCCAACCGCCCTTGCGGCTTCGAGTCCACTTTGTATATCAACCACTCTGGACCAATTTCTCGAATTTTTCCGTCGACGCCTCCCTCATATTTCATCCTCTGGTGTGTGCGCTTTGTACCCCTGAACCAAAGCTGTCCCGTTTGCTCCAATCTCCTCCAAAGTTTCAAACTTTCACCCGCATATATTGAAGGGAGTCGAATATTTTTTTATAGTTGTATTTGAGTGCTCTTTATAATTTGATTGATTCACCGATGCGTGAATGCAAAATGGAGGACCTGCCATTGCCGACTCTCTTTGAGCAAGCGCAGAAGATCCATACGACCGCGACGGAGTCTGGGGCCGATCAGGTACGGGCATGCACAGGCTTGATTCTTTGTTTCACTGCTTTCGTTTGGCCTGCACTTCTTTTATTTTTGGGGGGTTTTAGTTTTGTGGGGTTTGTACAGGAGCTTGTGAGGAAGGGTTGCGAGGCCCTGGAGAAGTGCGAGGACATGATTAATAAGCTGGGTTTGTTTTCAGCAAATGAGACCAAAGATGACATTAGCACCACCAATCTAAAGTATATTCTGGTAATTATTGTTCCCTGATGGCTTTTGCTTCGAAAAGTTATTGTTTGATGTTAAGTCGATGAAATGGATGTTTACTGAAGTTTATTTTTTTGATCGATTGTTTAATGGAATGATTTTTACTTTTCTGGTAGACCCATTTCATCTAATTAATGTTCATGAGTTTCTTTCTAGATTTTCTATCCCTCTTTGTATTATATTCAAATATATGTCAACGGTAAGTACGCACACTGCAACGACAGAGGAGGGAGGAAGAAAATGACCAAGCGATAGTAATACTTACCTTACTTAAAGCTAATAGATCTTTTTAGGCTTTTAAACTTATTGGAAAGAAAACTAAAGGAGAAAGTAAACTTTTAATATTTTTTTGGATTACTAAAACCTAATTAAGATTTCCTTTTTACTTGTTGATTAGGAAGACATAAATGTTGAAGAAAAATAAATTGAAGATTGATTTTGTTACTAATACATAAATTGAAGAAAAATAAATTGAAGGTAATGTGTTACTAACTCAATAAGACAAATAAATAATAGAGGACAAATTGAAGATTTTGTTTTAGTTAAAGAATTCATGCATGGAATTGGCTATCAATAGAGCCAAATTGTATGAAAATGAGTATTAGAATTTTCGGTTATATCCATTTTTATTGATTATTCAACTTTTAATGAATCTCAAGGTAATCCAGTTACTATTTCAAGGTTGACAAGGGAAGGTTATTTGATATTGAAATCTGAATATGTTTTACTTCTGTTTGAGATTTTCATTTGTTTGGTTGCATTCTACCAGAAAAGTACGAAGGTTATGCAGGGTTTTTTGTGCAACTTTAGCAACTAAGGTTATTAGTAATTCCCTGATAGATAGAAAATGGTTCTCTTTGGGTTGCCTTTGGAGCTAAAACCCACACTATGTAGTAAAAGCACCCACCTAGCATGCCCAACTAAGATTTACAGTTTCTAGATTGATATAGCGGTGGATTTTCTGATTGAAAGATTTATCAACAGAATGGTAGCTTTGTGTTCTTTCTTGCTAGGCACCATCCAAATGAAATGTGATAGAACACCATCCAGTGAAATGCTCAGAGTAGCATTCTGTCCCTTCTCATCCTAGTGGCCATTCTAGGTGCCACAGTCCTCCCTCACAATTAGAACTACTATCCTATCTCCCCTCTTTCTCTCTCACTCACTCCTATGTAAGACCCCTCCCCACTACTAATCGAATTATGCCCTGCTGTCCTGATTTCCACCAAGTGTCCTTTCTCAGTCAACAAAACTGTCACTGTGTGGTCCCCTATTAAGCACTGCCGGCCTCTCTTTCAATCTCCCTCTCCTCTGGTATACTTTCTGAATTGGAGGTCTAACAAAATGCAAAACAATTACTTCTGGCAAATTTGTAAAAAAAATGGAATTCCTTTGTTTCTTCTTTGTTCTTTTTTAATTTAATGTAAAATCCTACGTACTTTGTCTCCTGATTAATAAAACTGAGTATGAGGGTTTGAATAATGGTGGTGAAGTTGGACTTTGCACTATTTAAGAAATACTTCTTTCAGTTGATTTAAGACATGGTTGTTGAAGATAGCTGAGGAATTAAGTTTGGTAGTTTTCATAGCTCATGGAAAAATCACTGGTTTCATCATATTAACTTCTTGTGATAAATCCTTCAGGTGCCATTTTATCTTGCTGAGTTAACAGAAAAAATAACACCAGATGACAGGATACAGATTCTTAAGGCTTCCCAGGCAAAACTCAAGGTTAGTGCTGACAGATAATGGGGTTGGAAAAAACTGGATAAAGAAATACAGAGGATGAACTTAGCATATGTCTTATGAGAAATGCTCTGTTATACTTGTTTTCAATTTTATTATTCAATTCAATCTTAATAAGAAATATTCCGTTGTAGGAGTTTATCTCTTTTTGTGAGGCAATGGAGCTTGTTCCACAAGAGGAACTAGAATCTTATATGCAAGGGATGCCAAAATCTGTTGCTGATCAGAGGGCCAGAAAGGTTTTCTTTTTTTTTTTTTTTTTTTGTTTCTTTTCAATTTGATTTCCTTCTTTGGAGGTTGTTATTTTCATTTAATTTTTAGGGCAATATTATCTACAATATTCAGCCATTGCAAGTTTGTTTTGTTAAAACCTATGAAGCATTGAAACTTCGTTTTGGGCAACATACCCTTACTGGATATGTACCATACCTGTATTGGATACAAAACTATTATGAGAGTTAAATGGAAGTTTCATTACAAAATTGACATACTGATGTACCCATACCCATATTGGATATGTGCCCATACTTGTGCAGCATAGGTTAAAACCTTATTTTTTTCCTTGGAAATAAAAAAATTGGCCAAGAAAATTCAGGAATATGTGATGTAATGGGAATAAAAGCTTGCAATTAATTCGGTGATTAATTTTGGAACTTGTGTTATAGATTGCTCGTTTTAAACGTCAGCAAGCTGCGGAGTCAAAGTTGTTGGAAATAAAGGAGCAAAAAGAGCGGCGTGGGCGTTCTACTAGAGCAGCTGCCTTGTCCACCCCTGTTGCAGCGGGAGAGGAAGAAGTGCTGGATGATGATGGAGAGGAAGAAAGAGAGGTTTTTTCTTTTCTTTCTTTTTTCTTTTCTCCTTGATTCTATATCCATTAAAGGGCATTTTAGTTTTTTTGGCTGGTACTCTCCGTTTCATTCACAGCACATGTATGTATCCTGGAAACTGAGGGGCACCATGAAGCAAATTTGTGGTCTTTATCTTATTAACCTTGAAATAATTGTTTTCATCAGTAATAATTGATGGTTTATATATTAGTTGTGGTAAGATTTTCTAGCCTTTTGAGTAATGTCCAAAAACACCTATTTCCTTCTCTTCATAGTTCTGGTTTCTCAAGGTTGTGTTGTTTTCTTTTAACCCCTACAGGCTTGGCTTACTACCATATCCTTGGCAATCTGTAAGGTTGGTTTTATACTTATCGTACAGTTTTCCTGGTTGAAACCCCTGTTTGCTCTGTTCTCATGTTTCTAATGACTCATTCAGGGATTAGATCTGCTGGAAATGTTAAAGAAAGAGGAAGAGATGCTTTCTGCTATAAAAGAGAGACAATCCAAGGTAATAAAAATGCGTCATGTTTGCTATTTCCTAAAGCACATATAGGTATCCTGTAGTCACTGTGTGATAACAATATAAACAATGTCAACATTGTCAGGATGCTTTGTCTGATCTTTTTGAGTTAAAATGTGGTGTACAGTAGGGAAGAACACTTGCCCAGCCATGTGTATTATAATGAAGATATGATAATTAGAAGTTTAAGAAGTATGCTCACCCGCTGATTCTGTGATTGTAGTTTTGATTAAGTTTTCTTTCTTTGATTTAAAGCTTTGTAGTATACATCCTTCAATCTGTTAGATATGTTTTGTTGCAAACAGCTGTAGGGAATTATGAATCTTTGGAAGTCTCACGTAGTTTTTAGGGCTTATTGTTTCTTGTGCTTTTGCTATGGTTTAGGATGGGAACAAGGAGTTCTCTAGGGATATTCTTGATGAACGCGTCAAGAAAGCAGAAGCTTGGCATCGAGATGCAGCAGTTCGTGCACAGTACACTAAACCAGCTCCTCCTATCACATGTGCCACTTTTGCTCAAGATGTTCTGGAAGGAAGAGCAAATGTTTCACAGGCACATGATCACAAACACCAACCTCTGATATTTGGACCGGCCAGCCTTGTGAATGGAAGCCTAACAAGTGAGAGGGAAAGAATGGCAGCTCAGGTCTTCCAACCTGGTTATAGGTATATATTTTTTTTCCCTTATAAACTTGAATATCTGGCCTGACAATAAACAAAGCTGGGAGAAGAAATGTTTAGAATATTTTATAACAGCTAATGCCTGAGAGGAAACGCAGTATTATTTTTTTCAGCTTCGTTTTGTTGCCTAAAGATTTGTAGCTACTTCTGTTTCCTATGATTGAACTTGTATGGTATACGCGGAAGTGGAAGACTTCATTTGTTTTTATACACGAATCTTATGGAAGCATTGTAATTTAGATGAAGGATGGACCTTTATTTACTGCTGGTTACACCATACATATTTTATGAGATGCTAAGTTGATTATTTTGTGGAAGGATGCCTACTATGAGCATTGAGGAAGCCGGGCTAAGAGAAATGGAGATGATGAAGAAATGGCAAGAGAAGAATATCAGACTCATGGAAGAAGCTAATTCATCTTGGTACAAGGATAGGAAGTCAAGGCCAGGGGAAGAAGAGGATGAAGATGATGATGCTGCACAAGAGAAGGCAAGAGCTTGGGATGACTGGAAGGATGATAATCCTCGAGGTGCGGGAAATAAGAAACTTACTCCATGTGGGTAAAAGTGAATCTTCCATGGCTAACGAATGGTGGACTTATGATATTTGGCTGTATTGGAGTCATAGATTTTGTAGCTGGTATGCCATCTGTAGTTTGTATTGGATTGTATGTATACCCCAAACATGATTTGAATACATGTATTTTACATTCTTCAGGGCGCAAGGAACCCATCAATCTCTGTTCATTGTTTCCCTCTGATTTATGTGCTAGTAGTTTGATTTGCTTTGCTTTCGGCTTAGTGATCTTTTCTATAGTTGTTTGCCTTAGGTGTGAATTCACTGAAAGTAATGATGGCTTATTATTTATTTTTGTTCCTGGGTGCATTGTGCATCCGTATGCAACAATGGCGGGAGAATGAGGGAAGGGAGGAAAAAATCTTTGCGGAGAAAATTGACCTCTGTGTTGATTGTAACTAGTATGTCAGTGTAGGAGCCGGTGTATATACCGCTTGAGCCAAGCCTCATGAACAACTATTAAATATCATGCCTCTATTTTGTCCATGAAGTTTCAAGTATAGAAAATTTGTTGCTTCTAGTTTGATGTATAATAGTGTTTTACTCCAATTGTGTTCACTACAATGCAGTATAACTAGTAATATGTAATGAAAAATAACTCAGTTATAGTCCGTATATGAAAGTGCAAGTAGTTTGTATAACAATAGTGTAGGAATAAAGTTGTAGCATAGTATTTGCTAAGTTGATAATTAAAAGTGTCAGATAGATCTATTTTAATTTTTGGTTGGATCTTATTATGTGCATATTTTTAAAAGTATAAATTTTGTACATTTTTTAAGTATTTTTATTTTTTTCTTTTAATCTGTTTCTATAAATACATAAATAATGCATAAAATTACTTGTACATATTATTTTTCTTTTTGTGTCACGGTTGTGAGGTGCTTGAATGCCACACAGAAACTTGTGTTCAGTGCACAACATTAAATCTAAAAAATGGGACAGAATAGGAAGCTTTGGGCCCTAAGGCTAATTTGGAGCCAAGGGCCGCAGGCTTAAGAGGGAAAGCTGCTATGGCATTCAAGAACTCACATTGTTTCGATTCGTCATTTGGGTTCTAATAATTAGGTAATATCAACGTCAGAAATCGAGAAGCCATAGATGAAGGAAGCTTTGGAACTGAATAATCTGGGGCTACACTTGCGGTGAGAGAGCCAAATGTTGCGGACTTCACCAACAAATTTATTTTTTATATATTTTTTAAAGAATTGGTGGTCTATTTCATTTCATTCGAAAGGAAAAAGAAAAAGAGAAATGAGTTTGGAAGAAAGTCCAATCCAGGCTGGGGGGGGCTTCTCTGAATGATTGCAGAGTTATTTGAATCTGATGCCATGTCTGGCAAGTTAGGCTGGTAAAAGCGCAAATGTGCGCTGGCCATGCGCCTTGTTCAACTTGTCCCGCTATACTACATTAGCTAAACCGTATGTGCCCACAACGCGCCAAAAAATCTGCCATTCCGTAGGCCCCACTGCACCGACCTTTGAAATTCCTTTCGTATTTAGAACTAGAATCAGTCAACCTCCAGGTTCTAACTTTGGTACTGCTACTTTACGAATTTAATTTTTATTAAATATTTTTTAAAAGCTTTAAATTATTAAACTTATTAAATCATATAAAAATTCATTATTTCTAAATAATTATATTAATTTATAATTATTTGATAGGCTTACGTTCATTTTTAATATAACTTTTCGACTCAAGTTTTTAATTTTGTTTCAAACAACTACAAATCTCACGGTAATATATATATTTTTTTAAATTTACTAAAACTAAACATTGTTAATCAGAAAGACATTAAAAAAAACTTGCTAAAATGTGAAATTTAGTACACTCAAAACCCCAATTACAAAACTATAAGTAATTTTTTTTTAATTTAAGTATGAAACTTGAATCAAAGTTTCAAGTGTTAATAAAGTTTTTTTTTAAAGAATTCAAAATATTTATGAAAGGCTATTATCTTATTTATATGAAGCAGTCTTCGAGATTGTTTTTTCACACATTAGCTTATTGATGTGTGATGTGTTAGAGAAATGATAATGTCAAGTCTTTAAACTTATGCATTTCCTACGTCTTGAATAAAATGAAGAGGAGCTCGTTTACTTAGCCAAAAAAAAAGTGATTTGTTTGGATATAAGATGAAAGAGAATGAGACATAGCCAAAATATTTCTGTAAGAGTGTGGGTATATCGCCGCTTGATATTTTACGAGTCACTCAAAATTCTCAAATTATTTGTGTATTTTTTTTTAAACTTTGATTCTTTGTTCTCTCTCAAAGTAAATAGAAAACTAAAAAATAATAATTATTCACTGTTAAACTTGTTAATTATAATATTATTTATAATACGAGATCATTATAAAAATTGAAATATAAAACATCACAAGTGAATGAGAACAGAACATAAAATCTAACTGTAAGTAAAAAAGAACATGTCACATTTGATAGTTATAGCAATTATCATATTTTTCAGATTTAATATAAGTTTCTTTTTTATTTTATATGGTTATCTATAAAATTTGACAACTTAAGATTTAATTAGTTAAGGAAACAATTATATTAGCATCATTAAAAAGCTGCTAAATATAATTAATGAAATTTTTTTCATAAGTAGAGCATTTGCCCCAAATCCTTTGCATATTCCTATGGCCAGAAACCTTGTCAACATTTCACAAATTATGTGAAAAGCGAGCATTAGATGAAATCAAGATCATAAAGTCGGCCCCACCAAAAAAAATAATAATAATAAAGTCAGCAAAATTCAATGACATCCAGTGCATGTGAAATACTGAAAGCATTCATTGATCCTCTTAAAAAAAATGCACATGGACAGTAAGGGCATCCGCCAGAGCTCAAACTGGAAAACTTCAAGCAGCAGAAAGGATCTTTCTGCTGAAATTTCACAGATTTTCTTCTCAGTGATGGAAATTCACCTGATGACAACAACGTGAAAAATGCCTTTTCATGCGTGCCATATCACAGAAGGTGATAGAGACAACAGGTAATAAGGAAAAGGAGGTATAGAACAAGTTTTCAGGTTGGTAACTGGGACAATCAAAAGCTGTATGGCGGGAATTTATGGACTGAGAGCTGAAAACCATAAAAAAGAGAACGCCTTCAGGGATAAAAATTAATGGGGTCAAAAAAGAAATGCTTTAGCAGAACATATATCAGAGGCAATGTCTGGAATCTGAAGTTTTGCACAATGGAGCAAATCTGATGAGAGTATGAGAGCAAGGAGGTTATATAACAAGGTCTTCACATATTCATATGTAATTTCCAGAGTAAAGGAAGGAAATTTCCAATGGAAATCAAAAAAGAGATGTAGCACACCGAAACCCCAATTACATATAAATACTTTTTTCCCCATTTGTACAGATGTAAGTATAGCTCTGCGCTTCAGTATGGTTTTCAACCAACTGCAGATAAAAAACAAGAAGTGGAGAATCCCACAAAGAAGGGACAAAAAAGAGCCTATATTTCAGTCTTGAATTCAAATCAACTCCCCATGCACTTAAACCCTGCACAAACCCATAACCATATCGCAAATAAAACAGCGCACACAAATACGTCCAGCAACAGCACCACCCACACATGCTTCTTCCAAACTTGCTTTGCTTTTTGTCGATCATTGATCACACCCTTTGGCGGCACCGACAAGTGAAAATCTCTGGTGCAACCATTGACATCATCATATGCGTCCACTTTGTAATCTGTTGCAGCATCCATTCCATTGGCTTCCATGCTCACCCTCTTCTTCTTCTTCAACCCTTCAACGGGATTCCCAAGCAAAGGCACCATCATGGATCTCTTCCCTTTCCCCGAATCCAAGCTTGGGTTTCGGCTACCTCTGTCATCGTCCCCGGGATTTCCCAAATCCAAAGCCATTGTTTCAAGAAAAATGGAATCGAGTTGGGGCTGGAAGCAAAACGGTGCGAAATCATCAGAACCCACCATCGACCTTCCTTTGATAATCTCATCAAAAGCGCACTTCATGCGATTCAAGAACCAGAGGATCTCCGATTTCACAAGCCCTTCATCGCAGATTGCGAAATAGACAAAAGGGTGATCGATCAAGAAAGAATAGGTCCTTTTCTTAACGGTGTGAGAGAACATGGAGTGGTGAGGAGGAGCTTTGGCGAGGCATTCTGCGGCTAATTCTTCGATCTTCGGTTCGTTGGACCTGTAATGGGCGAGAATTGTGGTTCCTTTCGCAATGCAGAAATAATAGATGAAGTTTGGATTCGAAATCATTGGCAGATCTAGAATGTAAACAGAATTGAAATTCAGGAGCTGGAATTGAAACGGAAAAGTAGGATTCCGCGATGAAGCTTCAATTTTGAGGGAAGCTCGAATTGCAGTTTCAAGCTTCCCACGATATTGCCTGCATCCAGGAACTGGGTTTGGATCAAGAACGAATCCTCAATCTCTGCCTCCGCATACTTTGGCTCTTCCCCTGAGCATTGTTTCTGCTTTGTTCTCTGGCCCTAGGGTTTTGGCATGGGGAAGAATTGAAAACAAGAACAACGAAGGCAGTTGCCAGTTGGATTCGTTGGAAGAAAAAATGGAAAGGAAAACGGTGTGGAGGACACCACCAACAGAACTAAAAATAAGAACCGAAGGTAGTGTGGGGATTGGCTGCGGGTGAAACTATCTAATGTGACTAACTAAATTACGAAATTACCCTTAAATAATCAATTATGGATGCTGCAAATTCATTATTTTGTTAAAAGGAATTTATATGATATTTTTTATTCTATTTCTTATATATTTTGTTACATTTTTTTATAAAAGTGAAAAAAGATAATTAATATTATAAAATATATTATATTACAAATAAAAATAAAAAAATAAAAAATAACATTAGGAAAACTATTAAAAATGTAATATGCATTATTTCTAGAAAATTATGTTAAAAATGAATTTATTTAGGATGAGAGAGAAAAAAATAAAAATTGAGATAGTCATCTTCGATGGGATGAATTTGACATCACTTAAATATAAAATAAAAGTATCAATTATTTATAGGTAATAATATAGATATAAATAAATTTTATATTATAGAAATATAATTTTTTATATTTTAAAAATTTTTATTTCTTAGTGAGGGAAGAGTTTCCCAATCATTTCCCATTATCAGCCATTGTCTAACTATCCACTCACCAAGTACGGTAAGACTGGTATTAATTACCGCGTTTACGTCTTTGTCCTCATCAATAAAAAAAACAAAGAAAGAGTCTTTGTCTCCATTATATGATGGGTATTTAATACAAGAACATTGACGTAATATCCAACCAAACTTCGCTATCATCTATCCTACGCGAGAACTAAAATTTACGATAAAAATATAGTAGTTATTAAATTATTATAAATAATATCTTATCTTAATATTTGTTAAATTTTATAATTTAATTAATTAATATTTTTAAATTTAATAATTTAAAATTTTGAAATAAATATTTTAATTAAATTTAATTTATGAAAATAATATATTTAAAAACTTATATCAATCTTATTAGAGGTTTTATATAACGGCCTTTAGCCAACCTTGGGCGTCTTGTGATTATTATTATTTTGTTGGGTTTCTTGATATCAAGATAAGTCTTTTTTTTAGTGAAATTTAGGTTTTATTGAACTGATAATTAAAACTTAATTTTTTTTAAAATAAAAAAATTATCAAAATAAATATAATATTTTTTAATAAATATTTTATATATATATATATATATATATATAACTTAAATTAAATCTAACTCTTCTTATTTTTAATCCTGACACTAATTTACCCATCAAAGTTTATAATTTTTTTTCTCAATTTTTTGAATTATGATAAATGTATACATTATTATATATGTTCAAAGTATCTTTTTTTTTTCTCTTATATATATATATATATATATTTTTTTTTTATGTAAGAGGATGTACATACTTTGTAAAAAGCGTCAACAAATCTCTATTATTTCTCTTTTTTAGTATAAAAACAAGGAGAGTGATAATGAATGGACAACAATTACGCAAGCATAGATTCTTACTTGAATTGAGTGTTAGCCAACCTCAGCTAGGACTAGGATATTCTAATTTTGTTTTTATCTGACTTTATTAATTTTTTTTATAATTTAATAGATAAATTTTATTTTTTATCACTTTTTTTTCTCAATTTTTTTTTATCTCTCTCTCTCTCTTTTACATTTACATCTTGGTCCACCTGGCATACCTTGTCAACATTAATTACAATCTAGGATAAAAGCTCCGATTGCATTTTTTTTTTCAATTTTTTGAGCAACTTGTTCTTGAAAGGATTTTCAAGTTGTGTTTGGCATGACATAAACTATATGCAGTATCTATCTAAAGCTACAAAATGTAAGTTTTAAGAAGAAGCGTTGATGTTACACTGGACTTTGTAAACAATAAACTCATTATAGGAGGTTCAAGGATTCACATAAAAGAATTTGTTAGCTGTTGAAGAGGAAACTAAGGAAAGAAATAAAAATAAAATTATTATACAATAAATATACCATTAGTTTTACCTATAAGAATAGATAAACTCAATTTAAGAGATATAACGCCTGGGATTACAGTCAAGTCTTAATTTTTTTAAAAATAAATTAGGAAATAAGTAACAAATAAAATGTTTCAAAACAGAATACGAACCTAACCATCCCTTGTGAAGAATTAGCTAAACACTAATTATACTATGTGTGCTCTAGAATCAGGTGTATGAATTCTTATGGAGAAAATTGTGATGCAGAGTCTTTGGTGAAATTTTGTAAAAGTTGTACCAATATACTAGTTTTATAAATTAAATTTTATCAAATATTCAATTAAACTATTAATTTAATAACTAAAATCTTATTTTGATCTCTTATAAATAAGAGTTTCCTATTTTAGTTATTCACTTTTTAAAATTTTTAATTTAATTTTTTATAAATAAAATCATTACTAATTAAGTTTCTCATTATATTATTATTATTATTAAATTTTTTATTGATGTGACATATTAAATATTAACATAACATCTATATATTAAATATTTTACTATGTTAACATATGACATGGCATTAATATGTCATTTAACTTAATAAAATTTTTTACATATAAATGTCACATTAGCATTAAATATGTCACATTAATAAAAAAATTTAATATCATTTATAAAAATATAATACAAGAATTTGATTAGAGTAATTTTAATTTGTAAAGAATTAAATTAAAAATTTTAATTAATAAATGACTAAAATAAGAAAATTTTATTTATGAAAGATAAAAATAAAATTTTAATCTAATTTTATTGAATCTCACATTAAATTATTAGTCAGATAAATTTAATAATTTATAAAATATTAATAATCTTAATTTATTAAACCTTACGCTAAATTGTCAGCCCAACAAATTAAATAGACTTCTATCATTTTTTTCCATTTTGGGTTCAACGACTTCTATCACCTTTAATCCAGAGCAAAATTATGAAGTGTGGTGCCGCGTTGCAGATTTATACTTTATAGGATATCGGAAATTTAAATGGTATCCTGTAAAAGGACAGAGAGTAAGGGACTAAGGCATAAAAGACATATGGTAATCATTTATTTTATTTATATAATTTAATAATTTAATTTAAATTATATTATATTTATAATTTATATATTATAATTTAATTTTAATTATTTATTATTATTTATATAATTTTTAATATCTATAATTTTTTTTAATATGTGATTTTCTCTTTTTTCTTTATTTATAAACTATTTAACAACAATACAGGACAATTTAATTTTTCAAGTATTCTTTCATTTTTGCCGAGAAAACCTAAGTCGCATATTAATAAGGTCAACTATATATACATACAGCATATTGGCAAAGGTGCCGCTAAGAACAAGTACTACTGTCACGTGAACTTTGTAAATGGACAATCCAAAAGCAACAAAGTACATGAATGATAAATGATCATAGTACCAGAAATTTGCCTAAAAAATCAAGCACCAAATGAAATGACAATTTTGTGGTTCAATTCTAGTGAAGCAATTCCAAAAATGGCTCCATAACGTATCGTTCAAAATTTGTAAAACAGTTGGGCTGTACGCCTTTGCCTGATGTAAAATAATACAGGACGATAAATGTATTGATGGTGCATTGAAATAATTAAAGAACAATAAGTCTTCGCCAACAAATGAAAAGACGAATAAAAGAATTTTAATGTGTCGCAATAGACAAGTGTTTTTGTTCCATAAAAAATTGCAAGAGAATTTAAATTTCAAGCAGAACAAAAAAATCTTATTGAAGTATTCAGAAACGAAAAACGCACCAGACTCAGGAATGAATCGAAACCAAATAGAGAGCACGAAGCATCCCTACTCTGGCTAATGCAAGAGCTCTTTCTTCACTTTGGTTTTGGTCTAGGTCTTCAACAGCGAAGTGTCTTATTGTTCCTGAATTGCATTTAATTGGATTTAGAGACGCTTTACACAGAAGTAGACGGCCTAGTGATGGAGATTCCGTGTGTTATCTGTCTCGAAAGATATAGAGAGAGGCCCAAGTTGAATAGATGACAAAAGGGATTGTGTACAGCGGTTGAAACAGCAGGGAAGAGATCGTGACAGAGAGAACAGCACACTGCATATTGGATTTGGAGTGTTTGAGAAAGAAGAGGCTGCGTCAGATCAAGAACAAGCGCGAAATCTAAAATTAATCATGAGTTTCGCTCCAACTGCAAGGATGGTCGCCCAATAACGACTTACCTCGTCAGCATGCAGTCAACTCAAAGTTTAAGGATTTTTTTTTTTTTTAAGTTTGAGTATGTTTAAAGTGTTCCATTTATTGTATTAATTCAATTTACAGTGAAATGTCTTCACAAAAGCTTAAATCAATGCGAGATGGATAGTTTGATTATCCTTTAATTATGAGATTTAACTAATTAAACCGTTTATATGCTGTTTGTAAACTTATTGTAACTCATATTTTATGAGCTAAACTTTTCCAATAAAGCACCAATATTGTACATGATAGTTTTACATTCTTATTGAAAAAAAAATCCAAGCTTTTTTACAAGTGAAACAGAAACACAAAACGGGCATCCTAGATATTACAGTCTCAAAATTTGTTGTTCAAGTCTTGAAGACATCAAATCACATTATTAAACTCTCCCATAAATACCAAAGCATGCCATATATGACCAAGCTCAGACCACACATTTCATGCTATTATAATAATTATGCTTATGATGATTATAAGAAAAAACAAATTAATCAAATTATGCCCAACCGTGGGCTCCAAGAGGTAGGGCCCAATCATCCACACCAGCGTAATCTGGGCTGCCACCTGCAATCCGCCTGGACTGTGGACGAAACCCATTAATTTTTGGGCTTGGGCTTCTTGGAAACTGGTAAGTTGCTGTTCCTCCACCCGAGCTGGAGGAGTCACAGCCTGACCCGGTAACAGAGGCCCTCCTCGTTGATGAATTCCACATCGGCCCAGATGACCCACGAAACTTAGCTGGGCCTTGGCTCCTCACCTTGGCCTTTGCTGACTGGGTTGGGGCCATATAGCTTGGTACATTTGCGCTGAGTTGCCTCTGGTGATGGCGGTTGGAAATCGGGCTTGAATCAAGCGCCTCATGGCTCATTAGGCCCAATTGGCCCATGTGAATGTTGCTTGTGCCTGAAAGAGGAGCCACGTCCATTTCTACCGTCTTCTCAGACATGTCATCTGTGGTTGTTGTGGCTGTAGTGGCGAGAGTCATATAAGGGTTTTCCCGTGGCCCCAAGTGCCTAACATTGTATGGTTGCGATGACATCCAACGTTCCAACCAATTCCAACCCCACTGGGCTTTCTCACGTTCATCGGCATAGGTTCCAGTTTCATCCCCATTTGGATCTGTTGGTACAAATTGCTTCTGCTGTTGCTGCAAGCAAAATGGTTCAGACCGAGAATGAAGATGTATTATGGCTTTATGAAGCAACACAGTAGTTTTTGAAATAAAACTGAGTAACCTGATAGTTGAAAGCGTAGGCAAGGGCTCTCTCCCTTTTCATTACTGCTTCATGCTTCCTTAAGTCATTTTCCTTTATTTTCTGGCTACTTTGATGCCTATTGTCCCAACCGTCCATGTCTACCCTTTTCATGGGGCTCATAGGCTTCGGATGATCTTCTTCCTCATATGCTTTTGGTTCATGCTCCTCCACTTTCTTCTGAAACTTGTCATTAGTCAATTGGAGTCTGCGAGCTCTTACTCTCGCCTGTACTCGCACTAATGCTTGCATGCAGCGCATTGTCATCTGCGCTTGCTTGCGCACATTATGACCTCTCACAAGTGCTTGCAGCCTCACTAATCCCTTCAATGCGCGCAGTGCGCGTCGAGCCTACAATATTTGACAGGGTATCAGACCATTTGGTTCTAAATTCATATGTAGTTCTAATGTTACGTTAGCCTTGCCAAGAAAAATGTGGTACACTAAAAAATAACATTTACAATGAAGCCTTAAAGCATTGGCCAAAAAAAATGCAAGTGGGCTGGGTAGAAGGGAAGGATATTAATATCAGTTAAGGAGATGGCCTAAGTTAGATGCGCACAATTATTGTAAGGGGAATCAAATGGACCAGATATTTAAAGTAAATTAATTAACAAGTAATGGTGGGAAGACGTTAAATATTTACATAATGTTTGTACAACATACAAATAAAAACTATTAGCTAAATATATTAGCTGCAATACACTATTTGTGTCCTATGTAGACATTATGTAAAGGCCTAACTTAACCACCATTTTCCTTCATTAACACTAGGCAACTAATGGCACTTGAAGTATAATTGATTTCCCCCTCTGACCCCCACTCTCCCTTTAAATTTCCCAACCTAACAATAAACGGAAAGTATCCTGTCTTCTTGTAAGTTTTGACCAAACTCTGTATTCTTGAAATACAAATATTTCCAATATAAGTTTACTTATTCCTATGATGTCACTTTTAATGGCTTGTAACAATAAAAGCGACCATAAGGTTCTGCAGGTAAGTGCCGTCATGTATTGTTGAGACATAAAAATGTGAAACTGAGTTGGTGGAATATTTATTGACCCATACTGAAGCAATGAATTCCGAGTTCAGGCTAGATTGTGACACAAAATAAGCCACGAGATACGGTGATCTCAAAAAGTTAATAAAGTTCGTACTCAAAAAAGTATAGTTCACGAAGATTTTACCAGGTAGCCTCTGTAGTATGATTGAATGAGAGTTGCTGCTCTTTCTTCCTTGGAGTGGCGTCCGTATCCTGCCAATCTCACTACTCTAGCCGCTGCTTGAGCAGCTGCAACCGCAGCTTCGGCGGCAGCAGCAGTTGCGGCTGCAACGGCAATGGCATGGCTTCGATCTTCAGTCACAGGCGTCGATGTGGTACTTGCCTCATTGGTGACATCAGGAGAACTCTCTGCAGGGAAATGCTCGAAAGACACCACCTCTGGCACTTCATGTTGCCATTTTTCTGCATTGTTGTTGTCCTTCTGGAATCCAAGCACATCCCAACATCCGTATCCAAATTAATAATCATCTGGAAAATCAAAAAAGGCAAAAAAAAAAAAAACCTTCGAAAAACAGAAATGTGTTCAAGATGATGTGGATTTAACGTAGGAAGCACATGATGATCAAGATGAATGATGTGAAGCGTTAGGTGGCATGATAACTATGTGACATGGTAACCAGCTGAATTATTTGATACATGTTGACATCATTGGGGACCATATATTCACATAAATTACATAATTTAAAGGGGCTTCATGGTCCTAAACACAAAGGAAGGGCCAGGCATGCAGCTTATCATTTATGTGGGAGCACATAAAAAGACAAGAAGAACAGCTGAGACGTTCCCTTCCTCTAGTTATGAAGAAGAAATTGGCCTTCAATATGTAAGGTAGAATTTGTTGATAGCATTACTTTTGTGATGCTGCAGTTTGCAGATATACAATTTCTGTTTTGTTTTTGGGGATTGGGAATTAAATTAAATCCGATTGCATACATTATATTTATATATAAGATTAATGGGTAAGTAACCACTTAATGCATAATTAATGTTGTTACTGAATATATTAAGATAACGCATCCCTCTAAATCGTTTTACCAGTTTAATAGTGCCAATAAAATGAAACTGTTACAAATTAAAATTTGAAATAGCGACGAAGAAAAGGGATAGAATATGCAAAGCGAAGTGCTATCATCTTATAAATGGTTTCCAAAATTTGAAAAAAAAAAAATCAAAAATAAATTGTTGATGTGAAGAAGATCAATTGGAGTAGAATCGGACTGAGCATCGGATTCAATATTTGGAACTTCGATCCGAATGGAAATTGAATTCTATAATTTCAAGAAACCATTTCACCTAGAATAAATTCGAATAACCATGATTGCTTCAAATGAAATATCTAGAAATCATGTGAACAAAGACAAGAACAGGGGAATTGATCACCTTCCTTTCCGGAGCCGGCGAGTCCTTAGAAGACGACTTGAAGACTTTCTTCACCGACGAGAACCAGCCACCTCCTTTCTTCCCCATCTCCGACGAGAAGATCGGCTTGTAATTACCATAGGATACATATGTGTATGACCAATTCAGCCATGTCAAGGCCTCAAGTTTACTGTCTCAACCACCACAACCTCTCTAACACACGCTACCACAACTAATCCACATACCAACGCAGAAATCTATATGCACTAAATTTCAGAGCCACATAGAAAAATGAACATACCTGAGACTGAGATGATTGCAGGAGTTGTTGATCAGTTGCCTTGGTGAGATTCTACATACTGTGTATGGCATTTTTCAGATTCATATTAGAGTAATCTCTGGTCATTGGCAGAGTTCTTGAGTTCTTCACAACTAAGAAAGTTCTGTTGCAGAATTTAGAGCGAGAGAGAGAGAGAGAGAGAGAGATAAGAGGGTGTGAGATTATTAACTGTAAGCCCGCGCAATCGCCGTTGGTATTTATCAAATTCACGGGGGTTAGAACTAGTAGTAGGCACAGCTGGAATACGGGCAAATAGACTTCTTACACGTCACCAAGTACGCTCGTGGATGCTCTTATTATTTCACCCATACTGAATTTTCGATAATTCAAATGTTCACGAAAAATTTTCCGGTCATATTATTTACCTCTCTACAAATTAGGGGAAAAAAACATTTTTTTCTTGAGCCACAATAGATTGTTAAAAAGTTTTATTACAAAGGAAGTATTATTTTTTGTAATAAAAGAGTTTTTTTTTTTAAGAAAAAACAAAAGAGTAATGGTATTGTTACACATTTTATTCATAATTTATGTAAATTTATTTAGATAACAATGATAGTTAATTTCATAAAATAGAACAAAAGGATATTAAGATTAGCCCATACAAATTACAATAACGTAACTAGCACCATGATGAAAAAATGAATTTATTTTAAAGAAAATTATATACAATTATAAAGAAAAAAATTAGTTTCACATATTTATTTTTACAAAAGCTACATCATCACGTGTATATTTTGGGAGATAATTATGACTAATATTCTCCTTTTACTAAGAATTTCTTTAAAATTTGAACTCATACATTCATTAATATTAAATCCTTTTAAGATATAGTCAATTTTTATTAGACAAACACTTTATATATTATTTAAAATACATTATTTAGACGGTAGGAGAATAGGTGGTAAGTATGTTTGTGGCGTGTATAATAAACATGTAAGCGGGAGTTAGGGGGAAAAGAGGGGGCTATCATTGCTTATGGTTAGGTTAAGTTTTGGCTTGAAGATTACTAAAAAGTTGTAGTTAAACGATTCATATCATTGTGTACTAACGATGGAATTGTTTCTTTTGCCAATTATTGCGCATTGGGATTATCGATGTGGAAGTTTGTACTTCCTTCTCTATTTTTTATCCCATCTTTAACTCTATTTTGCAGCCGAGTTGGCCAAGAAGGAGGGTACATTAAGCATAGCAGAGACTTTGGTGAGTTTGCATTCGGAATTAAATTGTATGAACCAAAGCATAAACGTCAAATCACGGGAACCTCATGTCTACGGTTGATTTGACTTTATCAAGCGGATTGTCACAGAGAATTGTACGGATTAATAAGTCTCACTAATTGCCAAAGGGCTGACCCAAAAGGGTGGAACATATATGCATATTCTTTTAAGCACGAAATATGTGTTACTTTTAAGCAATTTTTGATAAAATTTGATTGCAGATTGTGTTAGACAATAGATTATGGTTGAATTAGTTTGATTGATTCAATCAGTGATTAAATTAGATAATGCTGTAAATATAATTTTTATGTAAAAAGTTGCTTAAAAGTTTTAAGAAAAAGTATAAATTCATTTTTTTCTCAAAATGAAGGTGAATTTTATGAATTTTATAATTATTCTTTTGATTTTTTTTTTTGACTTTAAAACTCTAGTGTGACTGAGATAATAAAATTAATAATTATATAAAATTTTTACTTTTTTATAAACTGACCAATTCGATAAAACAAAAATTAATTAATTAATTTTAATCAGTTCAATCAATATATAGCTAATCACTGGTCTAATTAGTTAATTCCTTTGATTCAGTTTAACTTTTAAAATACTACATGATAAGAGAAAAGCTAATATATATCACGTAGTCAAGGTTTATATCACAAACCTTGTATAATAATTATTGTTGGATGTAGCAAATCTTACAACTATAACCTATCAAATTTTTTATGTAAAATTTATGTGAATCATTTTACATAAAAATAGAGAGACTAAAATGATAAAATATCATAAGGAAATAACTTTCGATCAAAACTGTTAATAGACCCTATTGATATGCAATGAATGAAAACTATAATCAATTGCTTTACTAAAATTTTAATCCCTAATTGCTTCCATATATATATATATATGTGTGTGTGTGTGTCTGTACATATATATATATATATATATATATATATATATATATATCTTTATAAACAATTGCCAGTGCATTTGTTGGCTTGCATTATGGTATACGCAATGCATAAAAGCTTATTCCACGTACAACAAAGTTATATGTTTATTAAATTAAGGTAAATTGTTGGAGTTGTTGAATTTTATAATTTAATTTATAAAATGTAATAAATTTAATATTTAAATTTTTTAATAAAAATTTATAAATTTTAGTTCATAAAAAAATAAAAGATTGTATTGGCATGTAATAGAATGAACCTGAAAATTAAAAAGATTTGATAATACAGTTTGAATAACAAAACAATTAAATAATAACTATAACATCACAGCTTCTTCCATTTACTTTGCTTCTTCTATATAGCATTAGCAAAGCTTCTTAAAAAATTATAAACTAATAAAATAGCCTTACCCTATTTTTGTTTTGATATGTGACTCTACCTATACACTAGAGGTCTAGAAATTAATAATTTGAGTCCCGGATTCCCAAAGAAAGGTACAATTACAATTTAAGACGAAATGAATGTAAGTACAAGATTCTTCTCTAAAAGGCCAAACCCCCACAAGAAGGGCAACCATGTGGGGCAAAACAGGTTCATCTTTCCTTTTGGATTCTTTTCGCTTTCAATATAACACCTTAGAAAACGATACACATGAACCTAGCCCAATATAAAAGAAGGAAAATTAGTTTCACGTGCTCCTTACAAGTCTATTTTCCAATATATATAACGTACATATACATGAAATTGGAACTTGAGCCTCTCTCTCAAGTCATCTTATTGTTTCTTGCTCCATTCTAATTAAATCCACCACATGAATTTAGCCTTACATCTTAAAGATGTTAGGATACTTTGTGAGAAAAAAAAAAAAAAAGAATCACATAAAAGTTGCATTGTAGGTATGCTATTTGTACATATAATGCCTCTTATTAAGTATTGTAGTCTAGTAATATAGACAATCAAATTCCTTGGCTTTAGAACTTTTTTAACTTTAACGACTTGGGAAGAGAGACAAAAAATCCTCTTTATTTTAAGATTATATAATTTTTTGTCTTTATAATATTCTCATATCTCTTTTTTTTTTTATGCTTCTTTAAAGTTGTTCTTATGATTGAAAATTAATTACGAGATATCTGAATCCAACAATAGAGATATTTTTTTTCACATTTTTCGAACTTTGTATTTGGAATCTTTGCTAACTAATAAGTGTCTAATAATTTTACTTTTGCAATAAATTATTATCTAGAATTGAATTATATGAGTCCTACATACTTCTAATAATTGAGATTAAATTGAAATGTCAACTTCACATATCTTAATCTCAATTATTGAAAGTATGTAGAGTTTGTATTTAAAGAATATATAACAATTTTATTTTATAAAGTCAATTGGTAGGTTAAATAAATCTTAGCAAATGTGGTGTCATTTTAGTTTTATATATAAATATATATATATGGGGAAAACAACTTCCATATAAGGAGTAACCTAAATACTAACGAAAGATATGATGGGCTCTTAAATATTTTAATCTCATAATTTAATTTATAAAATTTAATAAATATAATAATTCAAATTTATTTTAAATAAAAATTTTATAAAACCTATTTATGAAAATAGCAAACTTTCTTTATATATAATGCTTTAACATAAAGTATGTTGGTTGTTATGTTTAAAATTTGAAACTGATATATGATGGAGTATGTCCATTAAATTTGTCTAATTTGATAAGCTTACATCTAAACAATTTTCTACCAAACATTCAATACATTTAAATATGTGAGATGTCAAATTTTTTTTTGCCGCTCATATAATCTACCCTAATTGCCAATGGGCATTAAAATTGAGAGCTCATTTTCCACTAACGCGGCGGCACGTAACATCACCGCCATATAGAGGGAAAAGTCTATATAATATATGTTAATGCCAAGCCCTTCATGTGACTCACAAGTAAGTCACGAGCTAGTACCCTGATCGCACGCCATATATGCTGGCCTGTCTATTTTTGCATCTTCCATTAATTGGTCCCACGCTTTAGAATCCCAGAAACCAACAACATGTGACTCTTACTATTGTCACTTGCTGGCTAGCTAGCTACTTTACCCGCCCATACCATACGAGATCATGTATGGCACAATTAGGGTGTCAACTTGCTACAAATCATAAAGATGCAAAGTGACTTTCGATAATTTGAATACGAAAGATTTACATGACAGTCAGATATTTAGCCAAATATGTGGAGAACGTAAGCTAGTGCCTTTGAAATGTCTACAATTTTGTGGAGAGTTAGGGCAATTTGCATGATATTGCATTCCACATTAAGATTAAACTGAGACATCCAATCCAAAAAAAAAAACAGATTAAACTCAGATATTTGAACATTAGTTGTTACTTACTCATAATTTTTTTTTTAGTATTGAGAATA
Source organism: Dicorynia guianensis (assembly GCA_037013595.1). Lineage (NCBI taxonomy): Eukaryota > Viridiplantae > Streptophyta > Magnoliopsida > Fabales > Fabaceae > Dicorynia > Dicorynia guianensis. The sequence continues at coordinate 10,498,128 of JASUAB010000002.1, read as the reverse complement.
TTATAATATAGGTTAGAAGAAAGATACAATAAGATCGAGTTTAATCACTTGAGTTACTAACTCATAATTTTGAGTCCATTTTTAAGCTTTTGACTTATTTTTAAAATTGGATTTCTTAACATATTTATTTTCTGATTTTTTTATTTTTCACAAATATTTAAATTGTATGTCCCATTTTTCTCATTAACTTTTTTATCTTAATTTTATCTATATTTCTTACTAAAGTAACCATAATTTTAAATTTTAAAAATTAAAGAATCCCAAATTTTCATTTATTATAGCTAGGAAAAAGGTGTGCGGGCAATTTTTTCTTATCAACTCGAGAAAGTATAGATACAAAATTCCCTCTTATCATCAATCCAACATATATATTATTGTTATAGAAAACACAAGTTTCACAAAATGAAACTTATTAGAATTTTATAAAATAATGTGGATATTAAATCAGTTAGTTTCATAATTTAAATTGTAAAACTTAATAAAATTATTTTTTTAAAATTTTTAAAATAAAATTTTATGAAATTTAATTTGCAAGAATAAAATACCTGAGTCTTGTTTTTTCCTCCTCAGCTGGGTGTTGGGTGCTGGCCTGCTAGGCAGGGAAATAGAAGAGTCAGATTAATGTCTTTGATGTGTGTGAAACCTATTTATTATTTATGGATTTTCCTTGCGGTAGATATACTGTCAAAAAGAAACAAAAAAAGTTTATAGAACATATTAGAGTGTGGCTTGGTAGATAGCTGGATTTCTTGCATTTAAAGGAAGTTTACAGACAAAAGAGGTGCATTAGGAAGGAGAGGAGTCTTATTTATGTGCCCTCATTTTTGCTGAGTTTAATGGTTGTAGCTACGTTAGGTGATGAGCACCTTTCATCATATTTATGCTAATTTGCGTTGCTTTATTTCAGAGAGGGAAAAGAGAGTGAGTTCGTTCGGACTGCTTTATAACTTCCGCAGAATTGGCTCCTCAGAGCCGTAGCGTAATGGGAACTTCAACTGGGACCATTGGCGTTTGGTCCTTCTTACCCATATTTTAGTAAGTTTATTCTTCCTTTGTTAATAGTAATTACAATGATAAAATGAAATAAAACATGGAGAAATTAAAAAGAGTGATGTAGTTTATTTACTTAATGTACACATTTAAAATTGAGTTTAAACTCATTATTTTAAAGGAGATGATGGTTTAATTGATGATTTTGGTGGAGATATATATATTGACACATTAGGGTTAGAGGCAACAAAGTAAGTTGAGTTTGTCCTGTTTAATTTGTGAGTCACACAACTCGACTCATATTCATATTTTTATGTATAAAAATATATTAATTTATAAATTAATTTTTGTTTTAATTAAAAGTAAGTTGAATTAATATTTTTTGAACTGATATAACTTTTTAAATTTTTATATATAAAACTATTTATAACCATATTCTAACTTAGCTAAATTTATAGAATGCATTGAAACGGTTTTTTTCCTAGCTCCATCACTATTCGATAATTGTACAAGCTAAAATAAGTCGATTTCTAGTAATTATAATATAAGCTTCTTATTTCGATTCAAGGGGAAAAACCTAATAGAAAAAAGGGTGCTATCATTGGTTAAAGATAATTTGCTTTTTTGCTATTAGTATCATGATTTTATTTGTGCACGTATATGCATAGAATGCAACAAATTTTTTGATATCTACAATCTAGGTAAGGAATACGAAATTCAACTACTTAAACATTAATTTCACGAATACCAAAATAGAAATGGGACAAATTAATATTATGGGCAACAACGCACACTAAGAATTTCAACGACCCATTGTAATCAATTGACATTAATGTTTCTTTACATATTATTAAGGTTTGGTGCAACCGATTTCGTATGATGATGTTTCTAATTTTCCTGTTCATGTATCTGACCAAGCATATAACACGTTTTCTGTTGGTCGGTGTTGCTTATGGTTTTCTGTTGCTATTCATTTGTAATGCAGACGGAAGTGTTGGCCTATTCAGTTTGTAATTCATTGTTGATCCACCTTCACACAAGTCTATAGTTTCAGTCATCAGATTATCATCAATTATGAAATGTGGTGTTGATGGTGAATTAAAGTACACAAACGAAAGCAGTTCTTCAATAGAATAAGAGGTCAATGATCCAAATATATTTATATATGTATTTTGCTTTTCACGAACTCTACAAGTAATTGTAAAATTAAATTTTGAATATAGGACATACTTTAACGTAATTTAAAATACAGTTTACAAGTTCTCAAAATTTAATTTAAATATTTAAACTTAAACAAAATATCATATCAAAATACTTCTATTTTTGTTAGGAATGTAAAGGGCCCAAAATCCTAAAAAGCATAGGTTTAAAAATAAGTCTATTTTTAAACTTAAGTTTTTGCAAAACTTGACCTACAACTCTGTAAGTTGGCCTATTGTATTTAAATAAATATATAAGTTTTATCTTATTTAAAATTATATATTTATATATTAATTCAAAATTACATACTTTGTGGCTTGATAAGCTTAGTAACTTATTTCAATTGCATGCTTGAATAGTTCTTATTTTTTAAAACAGTTAGACTAGATCTAAAATTTTGCCTACATCAAATTCATAGGCTCAATTCAAACCAAAAATTTACCATGCAGACATAATTTATTTTAAATAAAACTTGTTCTGACTTAAATCATGTTCACCCCTAAACTTGAACATAATCTTCAACAAAAAATGATCTGTTTCTCGCATAGATATTAAAAAAAAAAAGAATAAATTACACTAATCTCCCTTGAGGTATTTGATTATGACACTCCACCCTATTTACTCAAATATTAATTAAAAAAATATACCTAATATTAATAAAATATTCACAAAAAAATATTAAATTAATATTTTAATCTAATTTTATTTAAAAATTATACTTTAATTTAGTTAATTATTTTAAATCATTAATATTTTGATAAATTATTATTTTTAATCAAATAATTATATTTGTTACAAAGTATAAATTTTAAAAAATATATATATAATTATTAAAAAAATTTAGTATAAATATAAAGACATCTTAAGATGAGTTTTGTTAGTAAAAAATAAGATCAATTATGCTTTATATTTTTTTCTTAACTAAACTCATCCCCAATATGCTTCTATATTTATACTAAATTTTTTTTTATAATCATACATATTATTAAATTTATACTTTGTAATAAATATAATTATTTGATTAAAAAAATATAATTTATCAAAATATTAATTATTTAAAATGATTAATTGAATTAAAATATAATTTTTAAATAAAATTAGATTAAAATATTGATTTAATATTTTTTTTAAATATTTTATTAATATTAAATATATTTTTTTAATTAATATTTGAGAAAATGGGGTGGAGTGTTATATTTGAATAAAAATAGAGTAGAGTGTCATAATCAAACATTTCAAGGGAGGTTAGTGTAATTTATTCAAAAAAAAAAAACACTAGTACCACAGGACCCAGCAAGCAAAGGCCCAAGCCCAAGGCCCGGCCTGACCCTTAGAAGAATGGCCTATGTTACTTGTGATCGAGCTTTATTAGAATAGACGTCTTGTCTGGTGTTTAAATTTTAGAATGCACTTTACCAAAAACTCTGTGGTTACTGATTTCAGTGATTTAAGCCCTCAATATTTCAAAATAACGTCCTCCTAGGAAGAGAGGAAATCTAGACTTGTCACAAAACGGAAATATAACTATATGATTAACGGGTCATGCAATTTAATTTATAAAATTTAATAAATTTTATTATTTAAATTTTTAAATGAATTTGATAAAGTTAATTATTTAAATTCTTTTAAAAAAATTTAATAAAATTTAATTTAGAAAAATAATATGATTGAAATATTTCAAGTTAGAAAACAAAATACCTTAAAATTTTTTTCCATTTATAAAGAAATAGATATCATTCAGATAAATGATTTTCATCACATGTAGAACAAAATTTTTTATTTACTTATTGAGTAAATTATTCTTTTAGTCAGAAAATAATCTGATTATCACCATGAAGAAATTATGTCACCATGGCATGATACATTACTTGATGATGTGGCGCCAAATTGGTGAAGTTATCCAAAACCTCGAAGGCCACCCTAAAGCCAACAGTCCCCCTCAGTTTGAACTCAAAAAAAAAAGCAAAAAAAAAAAAGAAGAAGAAAACAATGCAGCACCATTAGAATCCCTCGGTTCAACAAACAAAAGGGATAGTGGGAAACAAATTTTTTTATTATTTTATATATTTTTATTTTATTATTAAATATAAAATTAATTTATATTTAAAATTAATTTTTTAAATAAATATATACTAACACTTTATTGGAATGAGTAACATTCTAATTAGTTAGCAGTATACTAATCATAGAAGAGGAAAAATAATCAAAGCAAGAATACCCACAGAAACAAACCACACCCAAATCTATGTTCACTTTTTCCAGGGATAAACAAGCAAAAAAAAGTTCAACGGGAATTACTAACTCGTTCAGTCGTTCTCCTCCACACTCCAATGCACATTTGAATAGAAGAGTAAATGGGGTTGGATATATCAAACCAGAACTTGCAGATGGTAACAAAGGCATCCCTGCGAGAAAGGACGTCAACAACGAAATTCACACAGGAAGAATAATAGCGAAATGACTCAATATCAATGTTAAGGATGGGAAGGGAAATCCAAAGGTACCTCCATCTTCTGCACAAAACACTGGTTTGAACTGCAACCTTGGTCTCCAGAAACGAAAGAATATGTTGAAGACTTTCATTGGGAAGACTACTTAGCCTGTCCTCCATCTCTGGTTTGCCCTTCTCTGTTTTCTCCTCCTTCGTTGTAGACTTGTAGCCATTACCATTCCAGCAGAAAGGAACTTCCACCAAAAGAGCCCACAGAAGACGACATTGAGACCGACAACGACGAAAAGCTCTTACCCATTTTCCCGCACTCATAAGACCCATTGATGCCCAGATTCCAGTTTTGATGTGTCCACAAATTCATCAAGTTTCTGTCCCTTGCTTCCTTACTCCGCTCTTCATCTTCCTCTTCGAATTTGAACATGAAAATCACGTGCCCATCATTGCTTTCATTCTCAAAAAGCCAATTTTATACATCCCATGACATCTGAATGGGTACCCCTTCCACTTCCACTCGCTCATTACCTTTAAATTTCCATTTCAATCACTTAATCTGCAATACCCCACTGTGCTGGAATGGCGTCAGGTCTTAACTTTTCTGCAACCCACATTTCGTGACCTAGCCAAGCAGCTATCTTCGTTCACTAATCCACAACGAACAACCACTCCAATCGAACGTCAATCCTTGGCACAAGAAATTCGGAGAAGAAGGATAATAATGGCGCTGAAAGGGTTTTTTTTTACCGCAAATTGAAGGGTTTAATGTGGTGATTGGGCAACTTTACTAATTGGGAGGACACGTCATCAAGTAATTTGCCACGTCCATATTATATGGATATGCATCTTTTTCGTTTGGATCCTTTTTATATATGGGCATGCGAGATAAATATAAAATTAAAAAATAAAAGATATAAATTTATAAAATATATTTTAATATAAATTAATAAAAAATAATAAATTAATAAAAATAAATAATTTAAATATTTGTAAAAATCATCTTTTTGGTTTATGATTTAATAAAAAATAAATTAATATAAAATTAATTTTTAATTTTTATTGACAATATTGATAATGAAATTATATTTCAAGAATCAGGAGAATAATTTACTCTTATTTATTTTTATTATGCTCCTAATTTTTATTTTAACAAACAACTCAAACTTTTATTTTTGAATAGTGGCATAATTAACTGATTTTCAAAAAAACAATGGAATAATTGACAGAAAATTTTCTCTCTTACCCGTGAACAAGAGCGGAGTAATTGACAAAAAATTTAAAAATTAAAAAGTGACACCTAAACATAATATCAATTGGACCTCTTCCGTTTCCACGGAATGTTGTTTGGTACCGAGGATTGTTGTTTGGAACAACGAAAGGGACATCGCTGATGGACACCAATATCGGAAACATAAGCAATTGTGCTTACAAGACAAGAGGGAAAGTGATCCTTCCTTTGCGCTGACTCCCCCACCTGGATTTATGTGATTCTTAGTATCTTACAGTTTCCGCGGACTGCTCGGTGAGCTCTGAGCTGACTCGGTCAAACTCGACTCGGTGTCATGTTTCAGCCCAGCGACAACCAGGTGAATTGAATACCTGTTTCTTTGCTTTCTTTCTCTGCATGCTGCTCCAATTTTCCTTTTCTTGTTTGGTTGCTGAGGAAATTCCAGAAAACTAGACCACTGTTTACGGTTGTGGTCGAATTTGTTCTCTGTCTCCCATGATCTGTGTTTATTGGTTCGCCTTCTTTCCTTACTCATTTCTCACGAATCTCTCACAATGCATGGCCTTTTTCCCCCTCTTTGTTAGAGATTTCCAGAGCCTCAATTGCACGAGCGTCAAATGTTAATTGTATTCAGTATATGCTAGTCTGCGTAATTCTCTGTTCTTTCGTTTAATTTTATACACATTGTGGGTCATGTATGGGAGGAGAAATAGTGTTTTTGGTCATTTTTGGAAGCTTTGGAAGGCTTAATTTTTCTTTGTTATGAAAGTATTTTATTGGCAATGTATTATGTTGCTACTTAAATTTTGGTGTGTATTAGACAATATTCAGTAATCGGCATGTTTGCTGACAGTTTGATGGTCTGGATTACTATATGAGAGAGTGTTTATAATAGAATTTCGGATTACATATTGATTACACGTGGTTTGGGAAAGGAAGGCATTAAAACTTAGGGTTCAACCAGGCCGGTCCTGTGACCGGTCGTGGTACTGGTCTGATTAAAGCATTTAACCCAATTTACTGGTTGGACAGGTCAAAATCGATACGAATTGGTCAACTTGGAAAGACTAGCCGGTCCCTAAAGTTGAAAAAAGAAATTGCAAAATTGCAAAAAATTTAAAAACAACCTCACAGACCAGCCCCAAATCTCAAAAGTTAGAAGAGAAAAATCAGCACGATATGAGGACAAAAGGATACTGGTGGTGAGGTGGTTCTGCGGTGCTTTGGCTGATGCTTGCAGCAACGGGAATGGGTTCGTGAGGTGCTCCTCTGCGTTGATGCCACAGGGGCCTTTGGTATTGGGTATAACGAAGAGCAGGCCTCTGGTATTGGGTATCACGAAGAGGCATGGCATGTGGGTAGAGTTGGATGGAGGGCTTCTGTTGATGTCAATGGTGGCAAAACGTGCGCTGAGGGAGTGTAGTTGAATACATGAAGGAGTGGTTAAATAGAAGGGAATAGGGAGTAGGATACTAATTTCTTTAGAAGATGGCATCAAGGCAGTAGAGAGGGTGTGGGATGAGGGGGGTAGGATAGCAAGGCCCCATAACTATTATTTATTTATTAACCATGAACAAAAACCTATTAAGTAAAATGTTATGCCACTCAAATATCCAATCTTGAGTAATAGCCGTTTTATTTTATATTGTTATGAAGTTTTGGCTTATAATATTAAATTTTTTATTTTGTTAGATAGGATAGTATTATTTTCTTATATTTTTTTTGGAAAAGTAATCAATGTATTAACTATTTAGATAGATAATGAGTTACAATATGAAAAAGACAAATGAAAATTTAGTTTTATGACATATTTTAGGTACTTTGTATTATGATTTGTGACAAAAAAATGATTTAATGACAATCTTTAAGGACATTTTATTGTGATTTTGTAAAGAATGAATGCATATTATTTATATAAATTATATTTATCATGTCATTTGATTTGACTGCCGGTCTGACCATGACTCATTGTCCAAATTGCTTTGCTTATCCGTCTGGTTTTTAAAACATTGGGTTGTACTCTCCCAACACACTCTATTTGAATACTAAGCTAATACTTGTGCATTTAAGTGGTTGGTCCATGTATGTGCTGTGAACCACTTATAATATTTGATGCGTAAGCATCATCTGTATTTATATAAGCATATGGCCTCTATTTTATACAGTTTTCAGCTCATACAGAAGCACCATCCATCCAAAATTCTTCAGCATTGGTGCCAGTGAATGTGAATGAAACCTGTAATGCAAGGGACAATTTGCAAAATGGAGGATTTTCACAAGCTGAGTCCATCATCCGGAATTTTCAGGTTGCAGATGTTTAATGTTCTTTCACCATTTTTTATTATTACTTGTATCAACAGAAAAAGGATGATGATTTATCTTCTGTTAATTGTTTGTTAATCAATTAATCTTATCTTACTTTATGGCATATATACTATCTATTAAGTTTCTAGATGAAGATTCACTCGTGATGGATAATTCAAACTTACTTCATGATTATGTAACGCTTGTAGAAACTTCAAGATGATCTACATATGTTAGGGATGGAAATTAAGCAGCATGAGGACAACCTGAATCTTCTGAAGACTCAAAGAAACAAATTAGATGATTCCATTCTTGCATTGCAAGGTAGATTTGCATATACTTTCTATGGCATTTTTCTATCTTTGGAAAATTAGTCAGTATTATTCTAATGGATAAGAAGCTACATACTATGAAGTATGAACTCAGTGCTTATGTGAATCGGTGATGTAAACTTACAAGTTGTTATAAACTTATATGCAAGGTACATTATACAATATGATTCAATAAAATGTCAGTGGTGTAGTTGTTGGCCGCTACAGGATTCCAATGATAGCACTAGCTTTATTCATTTTTTCTAAGCATGTGGATATATTTATATTCATGGAGCACTGTTGATACAATACACAGTAACTGATATATGAAAATTAAAGTGCATACATCAAATGTCATCATTCATTATGAGAAAAGGATGCAATAAACTTTGGAATTGTAAAACTAAGATTCTTTTTGTATAAATGCTTTTCATGACCTCTTCCATATTAATTCTCTACTAATTGTACCAAAAGAAATGTTGTTTACTAATTCTTTCCAATTTATAGTTTCTACTAGGAATTATCATTCATCAAGTACAGCCAAGCTTGAATGTGGGGACAATTTCCATTCTACAAGTGAGGAGGAGATAAATGAACATATACTGCGGCATGAGAAATCTGCTGCTGGTATTTTGTGCCAGCTGAAGACTCATCATGGAGCCCAGGCATCTCACCTTACATTGACAAAGGATGTTGTGGGCATTGTTGCTTCACTGGGCAAAATTGAGGATGAAAATCTTAGCCAGTATGTTTGATTTACATATTTGCTTTCTGGCTTGTGAAATAGTGACTTTTTGCAATCTTGTAGTAGCTTCTCTTCTTTCTTTGGGCTCATTGTCGATATATGTCCCCAATGTGAAATGTAGTTTAATTTGCTGTATATCTGCATTCTTTCTTTGGTATCTATTAATATCTAAACATCCATGCAAGTACTTCACCTTACATATGAGGAATGCAGGCTTTTCTCAGAGTATCTAGGAGAGGAGACTATGCTGGCTATTGTTTGTAAGACGAATGGTGGTCTTAGAGCTCTTGAAATGTATGATGAGGAAGGCTGCATAGATAAGAGTTCTGGTCTTCATGCCCTAGGGTCTTCTATTGGAAAGTCCTTGGATGGTCGGTTCCTAGTGATATGTCTTGAATCTCTGAGGCATGACTGCATGAGTTTTGTATTCTGTCTCTAATTGGTGACGATGGTATAATTAATTCTTTAATACAAGCTGTTCTGATTGTTTTTACTCTTTTTGTAGGCCTTATGCTGGTGAATTTGTGGTTGATGACCCACAGAAGAAGCTGGACCTTTTAAACCCTAGATTACCCAATGGGGAGTGTCCAGCTGGATTTCTTGGCTTTGCTGTGAATATGATTAATATAGACGACTCAAAATTATTTTGTGTATCTTCGAGTGGCTATGGCCTCAGGGAGACTCTGTTTTATAGTCTCTTTTCACGTCTGCAAGTATATAAGACAAGGGCAGAAATGATTCAAGCACTTCCTTGCATAAGTGATGGAGCTATTTCTTTAGATGGAGGAATGATTAGAAGTGGTGGTGTATATTCCTTGGGCAATAGGTAAGAGAGAAGAAGGGTGGCTAATTTACTTAGCTATTCATTATGTTTAGTTCCTTTGTCTTTTATCTTTTGAAAATTATATTACAGGTTGAAACCTTACATTATACTGCCCGGGGGATGGGAATGGCTTTGGTAGTAATATTCCTGATCCCTATTTTTTATAGAAATAGAAAAAATAAGAATATCTTTAAAGAGATAAAGAGAAGTACATGAAGGAGAGCAAGATTTTTTCGAAATTAGGAAAAAAAATAAAAGAAAATAGAAATGAAGTAAAAACAAGAGAGCTTCCAATGCTGCCAAATGTCTGTAGCTGAAACCCCTTGGAAAGCCCATGAGCCAGATACCAAAGCAAAACCAGGTTTAAAATTAATTATTCTTACCATCTGAGGTTAAAAAAAAATTCCATGCGTTTCCTGTCTTAATAATTCTATTTGTTGGTTGTATGCGTATATATTACATAGTCCTTGCATGGTATAAAGCCCTCTTAGAATGAATACTATTTTTCAATTTATGATGCCCCAGCATTATTCTTCTTTGGTTCAAGCTTTTCCTCATTTAAATTTACTGTAATTTACATGAATAATGCTTTCCATAATAGGCACTAAAAATGTTAATCATCACAATCTTTTGCTAGAGTTTGTGAAAAGCTCTATATATGCCTATATATGTTGTCACAAAAAAAGAAACCATAATGAATAAACATTAAGCCTTGAAAATTGAGGGTCTTGTTCACTTAAAAAAAAAAAAAAAATTGAAGGTCTTGTTGGTTTTTTGTTTGATATCTGTTTTCTGTGTTTACCGGTGATGAACTGTCTCCTGTTATTGAAATCAGTTTAAAAAAACCCTTTCCAAGAATGCGCATGATTTAAAGAACATTATAATACTATTTCTTGTTTATTTTTGGAAAAGTGAACTTAATAAAGATGTGAACCTGAGAGAGTTTAATTGATCTCTATAAACTAGTTATCTGTTCCAAATTATCGTAACTTATTCATTTCTTTTTGGGTCTTTTCCTTCTTTTTATCTCTTTTCTTTTTTTAATTCTTGTGGTTGGTATCAGGCAAGTTGTGGATATAAGATTCCCCAGACCAGGAGGATCAACGGAACCTGATGCCTGCATTGAAAATGAGAGGCAATTGAAGGATATAAAATGGAAGAAGGAAAAGATTCTGGATGACATAAGAAGGGAACAAACTTTGTTTGACACTGTGAAGTTCAATTTCAATAAAAAGAAAAATGAGTTTCTTAAGTTTTTGGCAGAAAGTTCATCATATATAACTCAGGTGAATGCCTCAATATACATCTCAATTGTACTCTGCTTATTAGAAAACCTTTTCTGTCTAGAAGCTAGAATTAGTTCTAGGTGATTTATAAAACTTCGAATGTGTTTGAATGTGATTATTTTTGACAATTTAGGAAATTACAATATGATCATTTCTTGTTGTCAATTTATTGAAGTTGTTGTGATTGTGTAAGAACAACAGAACATAACTTCAACGTTGTAGAAGTTGTTCTGCTATTAAGAGCACAGTATTTCTCTTTCTTCTCTTGGATAAGCATATTCTAAAATACTTGGTATATCATGCTTTGCGATGGGGTGCTAAGTAACGACAAAGTCTCTTTCTTATGCCCTTGTGAATCCAAGTTCATGTGGAAACTCAATGATATCTAGCAAATCTTAATCATCTCAAGTTTATATTTGGTTTTCTACTTGCAATGTGGTACACATAACTGTATGGGAGCCTCCCAGTCAAAACAATTGAAAGTGTTTTATTGAATGATGATATATTTCCACAATTTTAAATTGATTTTTAATCTAATGACCCCTATCTAGTTCAGACCACTCCTTACAGATTCATATCTAGACGATAGAAGTAAGCCTGTCATCTGGCAATTAAGAGAAGATTGAAATAGTTGAAAGTAGGCTAGGATGTTATTATAGAATTCGGGAATTAGTATAACTGCGATAACCAGAGCCCTTGAATAGCAAGGTTGCTCCAAACCTCTTTTCACTCAGAGTCTTTGCCCCTTGCAATAACTGTCAACTAACTTCTCTGCCTCTTCACTATCGCTAAGTCCCTATTTATAATTTTTCCGTGAGTCCAGGGGTTACTAACTGTCTCCCTAACTGCCCCGCTGAACTGTCACAACCACCTAACTCCTCCTTTTCCCGATTCATCCCTAACTACTTAACTACCTCTCTTCTGTTCCCGTTGTTAAATTTCTTTCTTACATAAACTCTCCATTCTCCCTCCTTATTCCTTTCAGGTCTATCAATATCTCCCCCTCCCTCAAGAGCCTTGTCCTCAAGGCTGAGGTGAGGAAATTGCTCATGGATTGTGGTGGAGTCTTCCCAAGTAGCTTCCTCAAGGGGTTATTTGCTGTCACTTTACTAAGACCTGGTCTAGTAATTGATCTCCTTGTAAAATAGAGCACTTAGCTAGTAATTGTTCTGGGGTGTTGCCTTCCTGTGGCTCTGCTAAGTCTTTGGGAAGGTGGAGTTCCACCATAACATTCCTCACTGGCTTTTTGAGTTGGGACACATGAAAGATAGGATGTACCCTGGTGCCTTCAGGTAAGTGGTGTTTGTAGGCCACTACCACTATCTTCTTCAGAATCTAAAAGGGCAAATAATAATGTGCAGACAACTTAGGATTGACCCTCCTTGCTGTGATATCTTAGCTTTAGATACACCCAATCACCTACCATAAAGGATACATCCCTTCTATGCTTGTTGGTAGTTTTGCCCATAAAATTATGTGCTTGATGGAGATTGTACTTGAGCTGTTTCAACACCTCATCTCTGTCTGCTAAGGCTTGTGCTACAGCCTCCACTTGAGTTTCTTTGGGTAGGTATCTTAGGAGGATAGGTGGTGTCCATCCATACACTATTTCAAATGGTGTAAACTTGGCTGGCCTTGGTAAGTAGTGTTGTACCAGTACTCAGCCCAATGGATCCAGGCCACCTAGGCCCTTAATTGTTCTGAAATGAAACACCTTAAGTAGGTCTCCAGCGTTCGATTTAGCACTTCACTTTGCCCATTAGACTCTGTGTGGTATGATGTGCTCATCTTTAGTAGAGTGCCTTGTAACTGAAATAGTTTGACACAAAATATAGACTAAGAAAGGTAGGATCACGATCACTTACTATAGAGGCAGGTATCCCATGTAATCTCATGATCTCCTGGGTGAAAACTTTAGCTATAGTTCTGACTGAGTAGGGATGTTTAATGGGGATGAAGTGCCTATACTTAGATAAGCGATCTACTACCACCAAAACTGCATCATAACCTCTAGACTTAGGAAGTCCTCCAATAAGGTCCATACAAATGTCCTCTCAAATTGCATTGGGAATAGGTAGAGGTTATAACAGACCTGCAGGTGTTGTTGCTTGATACTTGTTTCGTTGGCAAGCATCACAAGCTGCCATGAACTTAGTGATTACTCCTTTTATGCTAGGCCAATGCAAACACCGAGCCGATCTATGACATGTTCTGTATATTCCCTGGGTGGTCCACCTATAGGAGTAAGATGAAACTTCCAAAAGCACAGGGATCCATGGGGAATTAACTGGCAATATTTGTTTCCCTTTATTAAGTTGCCTGCCTTGCTGACGGGTGTAATGGGAGTGTGAATCAGGGTCTTTTGTCAAATCTGAAATAACCTCTGATAACGTAAGATCTTTTCTCACTGTTTGATGAATCTCTTCTACATCTAGCCAATGAGGTTTGAATAGGACACTTAATTCTTTGCCAGCCTTGTACATTATCTCAAAGTCAGCCTAAAAGCTTAGCCAACTAATTTCGCTGGTCTTGAGTGGTTACCCTTTGCTCTAGCTGACTTCTTAAGCTCTTTTGATCTATGTACACAACAAATTTCCCCCCAGAAAGATAGGGCCTTCAGTGCTGAATGGCAAGGACTAGGGCCATTACCTCCTTCTCATACACTTACTTTGATAGTATCCTATCCGCCAAGCCTCACACTAAAATAAGTCATTTGTTTCTTATCTTCTAGGAGAACTGTCCTTATACCTTATAGTGAGGGTTCATTAAAGTTTGGCAAGGCTAGGACAAGAGTGATAGTTAACAATCTTTATAGAAGTCAAAATGCTTAGCCAGCCTTTTTGTTCCACTAACAGTTAATCCTTCTTCAACGGGGTTAGTCAAGGGTTTAGCAATCTTTCCATTGTTATTGATAAATCACCTATAATAGCCTGTTAAACCCAAAAATTCTCTTACTCGGTTAGGCCACTGTAAAACACCTTTAACTTTAGACAGATCAATTGCTACTCCTTCATTAGAGATAATGTGCGAATTTCCTCTATCTACCACTACTTTCTTGTAGTTGGATCTTCATCTCCTTGACCCATTGAAGGCAAAACAGCTCTTTCAGACAAAATATTCATATTGCCTTTCTCCATAGTCTCCACATTGCCTTTCCATCATGGACACTCTGATAGAGAGCATGAATGATATACCTGGATAGAGTGAAGATGTTGTTGGAAGAAGTCCTGTGATAGAGAGCATGAAGGATTTACCTGGATAGAATGAAGATGTTGGAAGAAGTCCTAAGCGTAGTGAACTATAATATTGTTATTTATCTGTTTTTGAAGAAAACTTTTTTTTATAGGTGCTTATATATTCAGTGTGACTTCCTAAGTTTATATGCAACGTTAACATGCTTAAGTTTTTAGTGAGTATATGCTATTGTGTAACCAATGACAGTTTGAGTGAATCAGATGAGGGTTCCTAAACTCTTGACTGTTTTCTCAAGTTGATAAGTAATGTTATCATGCTTTAGTTGTTAGTGAGTATAGGCCTTTATGTAACCAAGGACAATTTGATTGTAACATATAAGAGTTCCTAAAGACTGGACTGCATCCTATAAGAATTGAGATTTCCAAAGTGTATTAATAAAAATATTCATGATGAAGTAGTAACTATTATGTAGGATCTTTGGAACACATGTCAAATTCATTGACTTGCTATGTTATGTTGCAACTTTATTATGCTTTCCTGTAACTACTACTATGAATGTTTGTTACCAAGCGGATGGGGATTCCCAGCAGTTGCTTGGGATCAAAGTAAGAGAGAAATAGGGAGTATTTGAAGAGAGTTTTAAGATAAGTGAGAGAAAAAAGTTGGTCCGCAAATGAAATTTAAGAGAGAAATATGAATTCACCAAAATCAGGAAATGTGAAATGTAGGAAATCCAATTTTATAACCAAGAATTTAATTTCCAAGTCCTTTGAAACTCTTTTCATGATCAACTTGTAACTATTGCGACTCTTCCTTGGAACACATGACAAATTCACTAAACTTCTAGACTTGTTAAAGTATTCTTTTTCAACTATCAACTTGTAATTGTTACTATGCTATGTTGTAATTATTGTTACATTAAAAGGGATATTTGGTTGAATGATATTTTCAAAAACCAATTTTGAGTAGAACTCAATGATACCGTTTAATCTATGTAGCTAACCACATTTAATGAGATAAGACTCTGTTTGTTTTTATTGTTGTTGTAATGTTATACCTGTTTGTAACCTAACAAAGTTTGATTGTAACCCATGAGATTCTTTAAGTTTAATTTTCAGTTCCTTTAAGAACTGAAATTTTCTAAATGTAGTTGTAACTTTTGTATGATATGTCTATGCTTTTATGTAACACATGATAGATTCATATGACTTGCTATGCTAGGTTGTAACTTATACATGCTTGTCCTGTAACTACCGTTACGATTGTTTGTTGCCAAGCACAATTAGATTGTAACCCTTGAAATTTTTTAACATCAAGTCCTTTGACAGTTGAGATTTCTCTAGTGTAATTAAAACTTTTTCATGATCAGCTTGTAAATTTTGCAATGTTTCTCTACGACAAATTCACTAACTTTATATGACTTGTTAAACTTTTCTTTTACAAGTATCAACTTGTAACTGTTACTTTGCTATGTTGTAACTTCGTTTTGACTTTACTGTAACTACGCTTATGCCTTTGTGTGACCCAGCAAAGTTTTTTAGTAACCCACAACATTTTTTAAATTTAACTTTCAACTCCTTTAACTGAGATTACGTGGTCGTAACTTTATTATGATGTGACTATGCTTACTGCTATGTTTCTATGTAACACATGAACGGTTCATCTTGACTTTCTATGTTGTTATAACTTAGTATGATCTTACTGTAACTAATTGTGTATCAACTTGTAATTTTGTACAATTTGTGTGTAACAATTGTGATTTTTTAAATTCGGTTTTAAAGTCCTTTGACAGTTGGGATTTCCTAAGTGCATTTGTCACTTTTTGATGATGGAGTTGTAATTGTTATGCTGCTATTCATCATGGATTCATTTTTAAATTTAATTATATGTTATGCTGATATTATCATTACTTCTTGCTAAGCTATTTGGTTACTTCTATAGCCTTATTTTGTAAAATATATTTCCTTTTTGCTAATGCAGGAGATTAACAATAACAGTGTCGTTTCATTGGATCCAATAAATGATAACAAGGAGGGAGGTGGGGGCATGAGTAACTGTTGTGTTCCATTGGATCTTGTACATGATAACAATGAAGATGCTAGTGTCGTACGATCGCCGTTTGTTGGGATGGTATTTGATTCCGAGGAAGGTGTCAAAGGATACTATAAGAGATATGCCAACCAACAAGGATTTGACATCATGACTAGGTCCTCAAGGAAAGGGAATGATGGAAAGTTTACTTATTTCACATTGGCATGCTCTCGAGAGGGAATAAATAAGCCAAGGAAAACATGTTCTATTAGAATAGCTCCATCAAAGAAACAAAGGTGCGATGCCAAGATCAATGTATGTTTGTGCGAGGGTGGAGCTTACCGGATTTCTTCAGTTATGTTGAGCCACAACCATGATTTAAGTCCAAGCAAATCTAAATTGTTTAAAAATAATTTGAATATCGACATGTAGACAACGAGGGCATTGGATTTAAATGACAGTGCTAGGGTACCAATGAATAAAGGTTATCAATCACTTGTGGTTGATGCGGAAGTTGCAGCAATTTGACTTTGAGATGCGGAAGTTGCAGCAATTTGACTTTGAGAGAAGGATTGGAGAAATGACATCCAAAAGGAAAGGTGACTATTTGAGAAGGATGGTGGTTAAGAAATTATCATAATTATTTAATTGCTTGGTCTCACATCAATTGTACTTCTATTGTACTACACTCATTATTATACTATATAAATAGACAGGTGTTGATATTCCTACAAATTGAGACAATATAGATTCTGCACGAAAATGCTTCATATACATTTTTAGAGCTATGCTCCAGCAACATGATTTGTTAAAAATTTAATTAAAAAAATAAAAATAAAAATTGAATGAAAGAAATGAAATGTGTAGGTGAAAGATGTAAATATAAAAATATATAAATAATATTACTTGATTCTGTGTAATTTTTTATATTCTCTTTTTTTCTTTCTTTCTTCTCTAAAAAATGTCTCACATTATACTCTCATTATACATTGATTTTATGTACAATTAGTATTATCCTAAATAGACTAGCTGGTCTCCTTATTGAGCATAGCTTTTGAAATATTTTTTTTTTCCTAATGGTATGAGCCACATAAACTCTAAAACCTCTTCTTCTACCTAACAAAATTCTTCTTCCTCCTCTCTCTCTCTCCCTTCTTTCTTTCTTACATTTTTTTTTATTCGTGACTAGGTCATAGTGATTTTTGCAGCGGCTTAAGGTTGCAGTTTTTGGGAACCTAGATATTATGGGTTGCCACTTTCGACAGTGAATGCGTGGAAATATATACCGTGGCATGCATTAGCAAAGTATCGATGCAAGTTTTTAAATTTAATAAAATGTATGTTATGCTAACTATTTGAAACATGAATGTTAATTGAAGTTGGATGTTCATATCTTAATTTTTATTTGTCAACAATTATCAACTTACAACAGACCAATAACAATCACTTTCTCGATGAAAATGATGTCCTCGATTCCTAGATGGCAGTTCCATTAGATATTTTAACGAAACTGACAATCACTTAGGACCAGGGTCAAATACACACGCTTACAAGTTCGTGCACATGACCTGCAGAAACAGAAAAAAAAAATCTTGTTTACGTTAAAGTCTTAGACTGGATGTCTGGAACTCAATCTGTTGTTCTGTAAGCTTCGATAGCAAATTTAGAGAACAAATCTAGAATATGAAGATTGTAACTTTAGTCTATTTGGTGTTTATCTGTGGGACGAATTTAGTGTCAGAACCTATATATATTTGCCTGATTGACTTGTTATTATTTCTGTTATATTGTTTGACATAGAGTGTGATGGCAGTTTAGCCAAAAAGAAAACAGAGAGAGAATAAAAAGGATGGCAGGAAAAGCTGCTGGTTCCGTGGCAAGGGCAGTCGGAGAATATCAATATCCATGGCGTGAGAAGTTGGCAAAATATAAAGACGAACTTGCCAAGGGTGTTTGGGGATACTGGGAGCTGGGGGCATGGAAGCCACTTCGTATTAGTGCTCGGCGAAGAGCTGGGCTCCGCAAGGAAGTCCTTCTTGCTGGGAACATTGGCCATATGATCCAGAAAGGAAGGAGATGAGAACCATACGGAAAGGGCATAAATGTGACAGGATAGCTGCAGAAAAAAGGGAAAACACTGCACGATTGATGGAGAAGATGCCAGAAATGTTACTGGATGACAAGAAACGCAGGTGGGAGAATCAGATGAAGGAAGAAGACAAAGGTTATTAGGACTCGAGTTCAAGAGGAGTGCTCAAAGTGCGACTTGTAACATTGCCTAAGAAGACAAAGGTTATTACAAATCCAATGTGGAACTTGTAAGATTGCCCACCTCTCGAGATGCTGGATGTCCATGGACCATTTTTATTCTAGATCTTATCAAGCATTAGGTAGTCCTTTTCTCTTATTTGAATGGCTTTACTCTGAATTTTTTTTTACACTAGATAATTATTTTTCCTTTGAACAGCTTCACTTTGAATTTTTTTTTATACCAGATAGTCTTTTTTCATATCGCTCTAACTCTCAATGAAAGCATCAATATTAGGACTTTAACCCAAAAGGAGAATTCAATCCAAAAGAATAGTCTGTTAGGTGAGAGAGCTTCTTAGGTAATTCTTTTTCCTTTAGATAGTTTCACTCTGAACTCTTCTTGGCACTAAATCCCCCTTCTTTTTATGCTATTCTGACTTTTAATTATAGCACTAATGTTAAGAATCAAGTTCGAGAAGGGAGCTCAACTCAAAAAAATGGCTTGTTAGGCGAAAGAGCTTCTTAAACTTAAATACTATTTTACGATTTCTTGTAGAACCAATGTGTGACTTGTAACAAAGGCAAATAATGATTTTTCCTCTACAATATTTGCTACATGCTTCGATATTCTTCCTTGTTTTAGCTTAAAAAGGATGTGGCAAACTGTGCCTGAAAAATGGAAAAACTCATGCCATGTTAGATTTTTGTTAAATGAATTCAAGAACCCTACAGAAGTGTCTGGCCTTACGATTATTCTCAACGGAGGGCCTCCTTAAAACCAAAACATTGTGTGCACTTGCTGTGCTCTTTAGAGAATTGCTTGATTGAGTGTGGCTTTGAACTTGGAAGAGGCAGATGGTAGGCACTCAAGAATGAAGCTGAGCACACGACCTTTGGGAAAATTATGAGCCATGTTGGACCTTGAAGGAAACGTTTAATCATAATTCCTTGTTGATTTATTCATTTAAGTACATTTTATTCATAATTTTTCTCTGTGTAACCCGTATTGTTGGCTTCTAGCCTGGTAATTTTGTCTTATTCTTTATTTTGGGGCTTCTCCTCTTCTTACTACTGAGCCGACCTTGCTGCGTTGTTGGAACTTTGAAGACTGGATTTGATGTTCTCCACAGTAGGTTAAAGAATTACCTACTTGTCAATAGGCAAAAATTAAACGTCGAAAGTTAAACAGCTTCGATAAGTAAACCTAAAATCCTTCTTTGTAGGTAAGAGGTGGCGGAACAAAATAATATCACAAAAATAGGTTCCACCGAGATTTGAACTCGGGTTACTGGATTCAGAGTCCAATGTCCTGACCACTAGACCATGGAACCTGTATCGATGTTATCAATTTGATCAAGGTACCCATTTTATCTTTAGTTACAAGGGCTTTTTTTTCAAGAGCCTTAACAGGTTCTAGGCGAGCAATAACTTTACTAAATTTTTTAGTAATGTTATTAAAAGTAAATGGTAATTTTACGGACCATCCATAGTTCAGCTAAGCAAAAGATTATGTGATCAGTTTAGAAATGCTTGGCAAAGTGAATTCAACCAGAAGATTATCCTCACCATTTGTATTTGGTGTCCTCAAGTTTTCAAATTGCAGGGTTTGAAATATATGGAATCCGGCTATTGCGCCATGTGCTTAAGGAAATAGGGAAGAAAATTCAAGATTTTTACAACAACAATTTGGCAAGATAAGGGACCTTCAAGATCATGGCATTGGTTAAAAAATAGAAATTTATCAGCCGTTAAACTTGCCTGCAAGGATGTAGAAGTATACGGGAGATTTTGCGAGACGAATCGGAAAACTTTGTAGGTTACTGATACTTGCCAAGGTCGCCGGCAAAAGATTGAATGTGAAGATGGATCCTCTGGTTGCTGATACTTCTTTTCCGCTGCAAATACGTTTTAACGCCTTTCAACTGCTACAACTAACGTATGGTTATTTAAAGGATTTTGTTTAGAATTGTGTCGCTTTCACGCGAGGAATGCTCGGTATCCCTTACGCAAAGCAAATGTGTCAGCACAATAAATTTTGTTTACGAAAAAGAAACACTCAAATGATAGGGTTACTGAATAGTTATTAATCTGATTAGATTAATTATTTAATTTATAAAATGTGATAAATTTAATAATTTAAATATATATTTTATTGAAAATATAATAATTTTAATAATTTAAATTATTATTTAATAATATTATAATATAAAAAATAATAAAATATTTTCAATCTGTTTTGGTCATTCATTTGATATGATTACTTTTCGTTGAAAAAAATGTACCCGAAAGAGAGTACTACTCTGCACTCTTTACGTGTGAACAAAACTGTACGCTTATCTATATGTTAAATTTAAGAGAGAATAATGAGCAGATGATTTTATATGAACGTTTGTTGTGAATGTTTTTCTCTTGATATATATATATATATATATATAAAAGGAAATGTGTAGCTTTTTTTTTATTTTTGTAAAGATTTTCTTTTATTTTTTTAAATTAAAAATTAATCTTTTTTTAAAAAAGGAAAAAGTTCATAACCTTCCCTTTGGGTCATTTGATGGTGGGAAATTGCGTAAAGGGATTTTCTTCTTGTACTTGAACGTTTCCCTTGCGTGTGAGAGAGTTTCTCCTTAGAATTGATGTAGGACAAATAGAAAAAATAATACAAAAATTTAAATTTTTTTAAGTAAATTAAATATTAAATTAATCTCTTAATAAACTGAATATTGTCAAATACATGACATTATTTTTAATCGTTAACTTAATTTTTTTTAATTTTAATAGTATTAAAACAAAATCAAATATTAATTTTAAACTAACTAAATTTTATTTTTTATGAAAATAAAATAATATAATCAATTAGATAAATGATAAATAAATAATAAATACGTATAATTATAAATTTTTAGTCAATTTTTCCAATTATAAGATACTTAAATATTACATAAAATATTATATTTTTCATCCTCTTATTATAAATCATTTTACTCTAATTAGGAAAAACTAAGTTTGAATTCTCTTAATAAATTTAATATCAAATTAAGTCATCAATAATACATAACATTGTCTTAAATAGACAAACAAAATACCATAATTCTAATAACATTAAAATATTGCTAAATATTAATCCTAAACTAATTAATCCTCATCATTTATAGATATAATGTAACCTAATCAACTAGATAAATAATAAATTCTAATAAATGATAAATATTTATAATTATAAATTTCTAATAAAATTTCTATATTATAAAATATTTAAATATTACATAAAATATTATATTTTCCATTTTATTATCATGGATCAAGAATGAAATAAGACAAAATGCCACAACCTCTTCCATAAGAAAGACAAAAAAAAAAAAATCATGATAAAATGCTCATCAAAGCCAGTGTAACACTATTCATACATTTGCCACTTCTGAAGAGATGTTCGAATCTTGCCTCTCCTTGGTAGAAGGAAGGTTCAATCGTTCTCCCTAATTAATTCTCACTTAATAAATGTTAAATTTTTATCTATTGACAAAAAAATACATTAGACATTTAAGACATATATAGTTTATTATTTATAAAAGAAGACTCCAACTCAATAAAAAAGTAAAAAATTAATCGTTCTTCTCTAATTATTCTATGTATGTCTCTTTGGAAAAAAAATTGTCTTTGGTTTTGACATATACAGGTTTGTGAAGAAAATTATTAATGCAGTAAATGTGATATTTTCACTCAATTTTAATCAAAGAATGAAAAAAAAAAATTCACAATGCACAATCAGACTATGCAAAAAGGTAAAATCTATTAATCCACTTTTTAGGTAAATTAAGATATTTTCTTTTAGATGTAATTTTTTTCACTATGTGATTGAGACTTAAAAGTAAATTCAACTCTCAATGAAAATTTATATTAAATTTCAATGAAAATTTATATTAAATTTGTCATCCACAAATCAAATCTCTTCCTATTTAACCCAAATCTTATTGGTTAATGTACTCGTTCATTTTATAATATACTATGAGAGTGCATTCTATTTCTACATGCACTCCATATCTATGCATATAATTTTTCCACAATTGAATTCCAGCTGCACTCCATAAATGTGCATTTAATGTTTTCATAAGTAAATTATTCTCATTTATTAACAATTTTTAACGAGAAATATTGTTTTTACTTAAATAAATTTAATCTTAAAATTTTGTCCTTCAAAATTTTGTGAAGTTTTTATAGAAAAAGTAAAAAATTAAAAAAAAAAAAATCTGCTGCCAGAATGGACTTGAGCACCGTTTTCAAGCTAACGACACAGGTATTCTGGTTCTGGAGACATCATCTAATATCTCTCATTTTTACTGGAACTAGATATTCTTCTTCTTACAACTTGTGACATGTCTCCGTTGTTCGTCTTCTTCTTGTCTATCTCCGTCCATAAAATATCCTACTTTCACCTATAAGCATCGCAGAATTTTACCAGAACCCAGTTAAATTCGTGCCCAACTCTCAGATTTTTTCGTTTTCTTTCTTATATGAAAAATCGTATCTTTTCTAGCCTAATTTCTCCTCAACTTTGCTGCAAGTAGCTTTCCCTGCACCCCATGGCTGCGGCGCTTAGATCCAAACCTTCCAAGGATGCGGCTTCTCTCACCGTTTCTCAATTCAGATACTTTGTGTTCAACCATATGCACGCTGGTCGCATGGCCAGTTCTCTCCCTACACACCGCACAAAGTGGGATGAGCATTTCATGAACGCTCCACATCACTTCACTTCCTTTAAACCCATCTCGCTCCGTGGCGACTTTGTCGAAGCGGCTACTCATTATATAGAGGGTCGGAGAATAAACCAGAATTCTATTTACAATTCGAATGGAAATTTGAGTGATAAATTGGGCAGGGGGTCTAATCTCGTTGCTTCATCCAACGGAGATCCACCCGAAGTTTGGTCTGGAGGTGGGATTGTTATTAGGACAGGCAATTCGAACTATAATGTGGTCCGTGGTGGCGGTGGCAGTAGTGGAAGTGGTACTGGTTCGAGTTCGGGTGGTGATCCTGGACCAAATTCAAAGGATGGCTGGGGTGGTTCCAATTTGGGGAATAATTTTCCTACGCCAAAGGAGATTTGCAAGGGACTTGACACATTTGTGATTGGGCAAGAGAGGGCCAAGAAGGTGAGTTCCCCTCTGGTGCAGGCTTATGTTTTAAATTCTACTACATAATAATGCATAGCTCGTTTTCAGGTGTAAAGGTCTTGCTTTTATGCTTGGTTGAGGGAGTATGCTATTTGTTATACTTGATTTTTCTTGATCTCTTGTTCGGGTTTCATTTATAGTTGGTGGACCTACTAATAGTTCAGTGGTGGTTAGGAACTTAGAAAGTGACTATGTGCGGCAACATTTCCTGGTATTTGATTTGATTGTAGATACATTTTGGAGAATGTTAGATCGGATGGCTGATAAATGTTACATGTAATGTCTGCTATTATAAAATCTTCTGCCAGTATTATTTGTTTGGAGGATGCTTCAACTAAAATTTATGAGTAAAACGGAAGATAGGCTATATTCTCTGCATTAAAGTGTTTCTGATTATGTATCTTAAATGCAGGTGCTTTCTGTGGCAGTTTACAACCACTATAAGAGAATATTTCACGAGTCCTCTCAAAGGTGGTTAGTATATTACTTCAGAATGCTATACTTTTTTTCATTTTTCTCAATTGTTCATTTCTACTCATAGTGTTGGGTACAATGTAGACTGTAGAGTAATTTTCTTTGTTTCTGTTGACTTGTTAATTGAATATAGATCGTACTTTTGACATGTTCTTACGATATTGAATGTTAGGCCTGCAGGAGATTCTAGTAATGATAAAGCTGATTCTGTTGATGATGATAGAGTTGAACTTGAGAAAAGCAATATTCTTCTAATGGGTCCAACAGGATCAGGTAAACCACTTCTTACTTTTTTCCCTGATGAGTGTGTTTATATTTTATAGTTCAATTGTGCCATTTTCCACCATGTAAAAGAATTTCGATTTAATCAGTTTAAGTGAGTTGGATTCTTAGGCATCTAGTGTTGCTCTTCTTTCATTAGTTGCACTAAAATGTTGTGTTGAGCTATTTGGTTGCAAAATATACTGTAAAATCTTTTTAGTTAAATGAATAGGGGATGATAACTAGTTTAAGTCCTTTGCTACTCCATTTTAATTTCTTTAATAATTTGCTAATGCCTTGTTACTTTTGGTTAATAGTCTAACTTTTTTTCTTTCATGGCATTTCAAGGACAGGGAAGACTTTACTTGCCAAAACCTTGGCAAGGTTTGTAAATGTTCCCTTTGTTATTGCAGATGCAACTACACTCACTCAGGCAAGTTAGGGTTTCTTTATTGTTACATTCTGAATATCAATCACATTGTCCTTTGAATACCACCCCCTCCCCTCTCCCATTGGAAAAAAAAAAAAAAAAGAAAAGAAAGAGAGAAAAGGAAGAATTTTTTGTTTATGTTTGGTGGCTTTCTATAATTGCTACAAAAGCAACATATTGCTCTGTATGGGTCTAATAGCACTTCATCCATTTTTTGAGAATCGATGCCATCTGATCATACTGTGGACACAAAAGTGTAAACAATTTATGCATAATATAGACACCAGCAAATTGAGTATGCAAAAAGTGTAAATTCAGAAGTCATTGCTTATTTTCTTGTGTGTGCATGTACATCAATTTGATATCTGTTGTGTGATTGGAAGGCATGTATCTATTACACGTTTTTGCATACTTCTTATATCTTTCTTGTTAATTTTTGTTCAGTGGAAGTTACAATTATTTAAAATGGTTGTGGTGATAATATTGGTATAACCACAATACCACATTTGTGCAGGCAGGATATGTTGGAGAAGATGTGGAGTCCATATTATACAAGCTCCTTGTGGTAAATACTCTGAAATCTATGTTATTTTCATTCACAATAGTCATTTGAGATTCTTTTGGAAATCTGTAACAGGTGATTCTCTGGTTCTAGTATTTGGAAAAAAAAAACAATGTAATTTTAAAGAATACAAATTATTATTTGAGAGAATAAAAAGCAAACACAATGCAGATTTCCTCCTCTGCTAAGACATAAAGAAGGAACACAGAGATGACAAGACAAACTCGTTAAAAGTTAATACAATGATGCTCCCCACTCTCCAGTCTTATTGCTTATCTTTGAGAGAGACTTTTGAAGAGATCATGGAATGTACATCACAAAGAGGCCATAAAAATGATCCAGCCCCAAATCAGATAAGAGTTCATAAAGAAACAAGTATTTTTTCTTTAGCCAAATGCACCAATGAATGATAGAAAAGCATTTGTCGGATACCATCATAAAGCCTTCCCGTTAGTTCCACAAAGTCAATGAAGTTGATCAGAAGAAATTGTTCCAAGCTTAGACTACACCCAAAAGTTGCCAAAAATGTCAAATGGTCTACTCTAATATGGCATTAGGGAACTGATAAATAAGTGAACAAATGATTTGAAGCTGGAACCACACATGTCGCACATACTAGGAGAAGAGGTTACTTGGCTCCTGGAATTTGTGACATATTATTAATGTTAATTTTGTTGAGAAAAGCTGTCAAAGTGAAGGACTTGACTCTGGACGGAAGTTTGACTTTCCAGAGGTTTATCAAGAATGTTGAAAAAGTAGAGCTAGTTTTCTATTTGTGTTTAATTTTCTTTTGTTGTCTTGTTTCTTATTATGAGGTTTGGCCCATTGTCTGCTATATAAATAGGACCTAATGGTATGAATCTTGTACATGTTCTCAATATCCTAATACAATACTATAAGGTTTTTCTTTCTCTTTTATCTCAATTTCTTTAATGGTATCAAAACCTGGTGAAAGTAAAGCCTAGCTGCCGCTAAAGAAAACCCTTACCACCGTTGGTGAGGAGTCTCAACTCCTCACCAATGATATCCAACCTTATCTGTAATCCTCACTATCTCTTTTCCATTGGGTCTCTTTCCTCCGTAGCATTTTCTCTCTCTTCACTGTTACTGCCAAGTTAGGTTTCCCTATTTCTCAACCTTCTCCCAAAAAACCAACCCCACCATTGTCTCAAGCATCTCTAGATCAACCCACCAATGTTGGATCATCCTTAGCGATGGCGTCACATGCTGGTGATAGAAAACTGCAGCCTACCGTGTCTTTTTGCCCAATCTCCTTCTTCAGTGGTTCGTTCATCTCACCACCAGCACCGTTGGATTTGTCTTACGCCTACCAGCCTATCCTTGGAATCTTACTACTGTCTACTGCCACATGCACTGCCACACCTTGCCCTCTGCCACACGCTGCCATGCTATTGTAACACTCCAGAGACCTTCGTGCACCTATTTTTAGCTCATTTCAGCCCATTTATTACTATTTCTTGTGTTTTGAGAGTCTCTTGTATATCCAACTAGTGTCAAGCCCCAATTCATCTCTCTTTGGCACTGTTTGAGTCTATCTCAAATTTGATATTCTGGCCTCTAATGTAATTCTCTTGGTCTCTGATCTGAGACTCATGGCAAGTCTCCAATTTGAAACTCTCAGCAAGGCTCCATTCTAAGACTCCCAGCCAACCTGTAGTTTGAAACTTTCAGCCTACGTTTGATTAGGATCTATCAAGCCAAACTCATATCAAGACCTATCAAGCTAAACTCAAATCAATACCTATTAGCCGAACTTTGATCAGGAATTCTAGTCAGGAGCTTCCACATTCATCTTGGGATGCTTCATATTTATTTTTTAAGTCTTTCTCACTTTTATTGTGCATGTAACAAGCTTGAGCATCTATCAAATATGCTCTAGCTAGAAGGGACATGTTGAAAAAGTAGAGCTAGTTTCCTATTTATGTTTAATTTTCTATTATTGTCTTGTTTCTTATTATTAGGTTTAGGATTGTAAACAAGCCCATAGCCCATAGATGCTTACATAAATAGGATCTAATGGTATGAGTCTTGTACACTTTCTTAGTGTCCCAATACAATATTATAAGAGTTTTTCTCTCTTTTCTCTCAATTTCTCACAAGGAACAAATTTCTTTCTGTTTGATAAGTAGGTAACAAAAGATAAAAACAAAAAAGTTGTGCAGAAAGTTTCACCAGAAATATTGAGTCTCAAATCTTTCGGCCAAACTAGCCAACAAATAAAGAGTCTTAGACATGCAAGAGGGATCTAAAGACAGCAGGTTCTCTATCATCAGGAGGAACTGTAAACTTATGGATCAAAATTAAAGTCATATTT
Source organism: Dicorynia guianensis (assembly GCA_037013595.1). NCBI lineage: Eukaryota > Viridiplantae > Streptophyta > Magnoliopsida > Fabales > Fabaceae > Dicorynia > Dicorynia guianensis. The sequence goes on along the minus strand of JASUAB010000002.1, from coordinate 10,470,086 downwards.
ATTCCTTTCCAATGTTTATATCCTTGTTTGAATTGGATAATGAATAAGACATAAGGTTTCAGATTTTTCTTCATTTGGAATATAAAGCTGTTATGAAGAGTTGGATGTCTGATTTAAACATGGGAAGAGAAATTGTATTTTAATTCTTATACTTGTGCTGTTTGAACTGAGCTTTGTGTGCTAATTTTTACTGCTTCATGCTACTGCAAAATTTTCTTGGCATGACCAATCAATTCTCCCATTGTCTTCCTTCAGTTTTAACTGAAAGGTGTGTGCACGCTTTTATTTTGGTGGCCTATTGATCAACTTAAATTGTAAACATTTTGTTGATGAAGTCATGGTACTGATAGTTGATATGTGGCAAACACACTAGTTTAACAGCTCAAACCAATCAATTTTGTTTGATTAGTGTGTGTGTTTTTTTTCTATATCAGTCACTTGAAACTCTGGCACTTCTAGTTGATATGTGCTCATAGGAAATATGAACGCACCTGTGTCTTGTACTTTTGCTGTGGGGTCTATCATGAGTTCAATTCTAACTGTGTCCATATGGATTTTAAGTTCTAACTATGCAATTGAAGTACATTTGCATTATCTTAATGTGCAGTATAAGACCTATGTCTTTATATGTACTGTCCGAATTCACCCTTTGCCTTTTGTATTAGCTTCTTAGTGATATAGTTTTCTTTATGTTTCTACTTATTGATCATTCTTAGTGCCTGTTTGGCTGTGTTGATGCAAAGCTTAAAAGCTCTTTTAAGTTAATGATAAAAAAGAGTTTTGGGTAATCTGGTGGTGTTTGTCCGGTAATCAAATATGCAATCAAGTATTTTTTTTTTCTTTTTACACTGTGGAACTGAAGCAAGAATTTTGAGCTTCTGAAAAAAGCTGAAAGTAAATGTTTGTATATGTTTTGAGTGATTCTTATAAGTATGCTTGTCATTAATGGAGAGCATGGTTAATTGCTACTGCTATGATGTTTTCCAAAAAAAGAATTATACTTTCATGCAGAGAAATCAATCATTCTATCCATGGTGCTCAGTCATATTCTCAGCTGTAATTATTGATATTGTTTTAATTAAGCCCTCCCCAAAAAAAAATTAAAGCCGGTCTCCCTTTCTGCATATTGCATGTCATATAATGGATTGTGGTAACGTGCTAAAATTGTATAAATTTAATTTCAGGTCGCTGACTATAATGTCACTGCTGCTCAGCAAGGCATCGTTTACATTGATGAAGTTGACAAGATTACCAAAAAGGTTCCTGCTAGTCATGATCTTTGTTTCCTTCTTTCTTGTTTTGTAACTTCTTTTATCTGTTGATTTAGAAGCAATTATCTTCCCACTGTTTTTTACATCAACTGCTTCTTGTGTCTCAGGCTGAGAGCCTTAACATCAGTAGAGATGTCTCTGGGGAAGGTGTTCAGCAGGCATTATTGAAAATGCTTGAGGGAATGGTAAGTAGCATTCACATTGGAAGCAAGTGAACTTATAGTTTTATACAACTACCATAAACGTGATGGTGGAATCACAAAATCATGGATTATGTGTGTGTGTGTGTGTGTGTGTGTGTGTGTTTTTTTTTTGTTGGGGGGGTGGGGGAGGTGTTGCTGTTCATTATGTTTTGATGTATATCATCTTACTATCCTTTTTTTTTTTAAATAAAGATTGTCAATGTTCCTGAGAAGGGAGCCCGAAAGCATCCCAGAGGTGACAATATTCAGGTATATGTACATTAGTCTTTGTGCCTTATAATCTCATGCATTTATATACAGGTAGAATTCATTGGATATGTTTATGACGCAGGCATTGTTGCTGTCATATTTTGATATTTGAGTTTGTTCTTTAATTTAATCCTTTAGTCCAGGCTTGTCTGGTTTTTCATTTTTCGCTTTCTGATTTTTATGTGTTTATGTATGTGGGCACTCTGGGATGGATGAATTTCATTTCTGAAGTCCTTTCATATGGCAAAGAGCCATCTGCACTTTCTGATTAATTTGTAACAGTTATGTTGTTGTGTTTCTTTGTAGATTGACACAAAGGATATACTCTTTATTTGTGGGGGAGCCTTTGTTGACTTAGAGAAAACTATCTCAGAAAGGTTACACGAACCCTGGAAATTAAGTGAATTTGTAGCTGAAGTGATCATAATATGGAGTGTGCAGGTTTTTTATAACTAGTAACTCTTCTGATTCTCTTTTAGGCGCCAAGATTCTTCAATTGGATTTGGGGCACCTGTACGTGCAAACATGAGGACAGGTGGTGTCACAGATGCTGCTGTCACATCATCGTTATTGGAAACAGTATGTTATATGAGACAGATAACATTTTCTTAACAAAATACTGCTTTTAATAATCAAATAGCTCTAACATGTTAGATATTTATATTCATTGAAAATTATTATTTTTGGCAGGTTGAAAGTAGTGATCTTATTGCATATGGTTTAATACCTGAATTTGTTGGCCGCTTTCCTATCCTTGTCAGTTTGTCAGCTTTGACTGAACATCAGCTCATTCAGGTAGCTTATATTAAATTTGTTGAAAATATAGGATTAGTTTCCTAATTATGTTTAACTTTCTATTATTATCTTGTTTCTTATTATTAGGTTTAGAATTATAGATAGGCTCATGGCTCATAGTTTTGTATATAAATTAGACGTAATGATATGAGTTTTGTACACGCTTTCAGTATCCCAATATAATATTATAAAGGTTTTTCTCTCCTATATCTCTCACATGATATCAGAGCTTGGTAAGAGAATGCAGCTAAAGAAAATCCTCAACTTGATAAGAGAAAAATTTAGCCGCTGCTAAAGAAAATTCTCAACACTGCTGGTGAGGAGTCTCAACTCCTCACTAGCAGTGCCCAACTTTATTAATGGCCTTCTATCTCTTTTCTGTTTTCTCTCTCTCCTTGTGGCATTTCCTCTCTCCTTGTTGCCACGGTCAAAGCCAAAACACCACGTTTTGGTCATTGTTTGCAGATCTGACACTACTGTCATATCCACCATTCTCAAACCATTCAGATCTCGACATTACTGCTATTGGCTGCTGCCGGCCGCTATTGCCAAAGGTTTGGCAAGCCCCTGCCGTGCCTCTAAGGCACCCCAAAATCCTATCATTATTGGTCTATCTGAAATCCGATATCTCGCCCTTTAATTTGATACTCTTGGCTTTCGATTTGATATTTTCAGCATCTTAATTTATTCCAGCCTCAAATATGTATATAGATCTGAACTTAAATCTAAATTCTCAAGCTTAGATTATATTTCAAACTCAAATCTAGTATGTATAAACTCAAATTTGATATTCCCAGTGATTGTTTTGGGACACTAAGACTCTACAGACTATCCTTGGAAGATCGTTGATGTACGTGCTGCCTATTATCTCCACTATCCGTGTGTGCTGTCATAGTTGTTCTAGGCTATTTGATGTCTTTGTTAGTGTTTTTCACTTTTATTTTCTATGTAACAACTTTAAGCATCTATCATATATGCTCTAGCTTAAGGCAACATGTTGAAAATATAAGATTAGTTTCTTATTTATGTTTAACTTCATATTATTACTTTTGTTTCTTATTATTAGGTTAAGGGTTATAGACAGACCCATGACCAATAGTTTCCTATATAAATAAAACCTAATAATATGAGTCTTATACATTTTCTCAGTATCTCAATACAACATTATACAAGTTTTTCTTTCTCATTTATTTTCTCACAAAATTAACTATTCAACACCAGGCAAATTGTTTTGTTCACCTCATCCATATCATTTGGCTGTGGCCTGAACTAAATGATGTAGTGGATTAAGTATGACTTGATTCACTAGAGAATTGAATTTCAAAGAAAAAAACTCAGAATGAATGGCCTTGGTGCTTTCATGAGTAAAAGTTTTGAATGATCTGGTCTGATGTTGTAAATATCATATTTCCCTTCTCCAGTTGGTTAATTAAGTTTTTAATTGAACTATCCATTAAAGTGCCTACTTTCATATCTAAAGGTCATCCTTCCCCCCACCTGATGTGATTGTCTATTTAACATTCGTTGCTATTCTTAATATGTGCATTAGGTACTCACAGAGCCAAAGAATGCCCTAGGGAAGCAATACAAGAAAATGTTCCAAATGAATGGAGTAAGTTGTTTTTTCTTGACTGGTGTTAACATTTTCTGTCTGTATAAACTGATTTTTCTATAAATCTTCTTTCTTGCATGTTTATGGTAGTTTTGGGGATGACGGAAATTGATGCATATTTTTTTTTGTGCATTTGCGGTAGAGAGGATTTGAACCTACATCCTCCTGAAATACTATTCAAACCTCTTACCACTAAACCACATTTAGTGGCTTAACTTGATGCATTTTAGGTCTAAAATGTTTGATCATTTGCTTTCTTATGTTGCAAAATGTTTGTTCTGATGACGAGTTGACTTGTATATTGTTTCCTAGGTCAAGTTGCATTTCACAGAAAAGGCCCTAAGATCAATTGCAAGAAAAGCAATATCCAAAAATACCGGTGCTCGCGGCTTACGGTCAATATTGGAGAATGTGTTGGTAGATGCCATGTATGAGGTATATTCCTTTCTCTGGACAATTTATTATCTTGGTGCATGACATGGAGTTCACATGTTTCCCATAGGACAAGCATGGGAGGATAATATTAAGAAATGAGTAAAACTTCATTGCATTTGCCAACTTTTGTGGAAAATCATAATATAAACATAATGAGAATATGTTAATTGTTTTTAGTGGGGCATGAGTGTGTCTGTGAATTATAAGCTTTTTATAAGGTTCCCCTCAATGGCTTTACATGGCGATGAGGGTTCAGTTTCTTTCTGTAGCCTACATGTGAAAGGATGCATTCATTGCAGCTTTACTATTTTTTTCAGTTGTTATTTCCCTCATGGTGACTTGGTGTGCTTGTGGATGTTTTTAAAGTCCTTGATCAGAGAGCCATTTTGATCTCATAAAAATCTGATCACTTGGTTGTTTCAGACTATATGAAAAATAATTGTAGTATGTGGGGGGAGCGTGTAGAGACAAAAATTTTAGGAATGAGAGAGAAAATAGAGTGAGATTGTGAGAGATTGTATGCAGTTTATCCAGTCTTTACCCGACTATGTATAGTCTTCCCTCTTTCTTTGTGCGTCTTTTGATGTATTAATGTTACAAAATGTTAGGACTGGAATAGGCAGTCAAAGCCCAATAGAAAGTCAACCCTGGAAAGTATATGTAAGACGTAAGAAAAGAGGGATTAGTGAAAAGGATATTTTAAGGAGTAGTTAGTAAGGGATGGGGGGTAGTTAAATGGAGGGATGGTGTATGAGGAAAGTCAGTTTTTGAACTGTAAATTGTGTAGCTGTGTCAGCTGGGCCAAGGGAGTGTCCCTGAGCAGAGAGAATAGTCTGTGATCAAGAACCATAGCTGGTTCGTTTGTACTCTTTTGATTATCAATCTATAACGATTTCAGCCCTATCATTCCTGAGTTGTAACAATTGGTCCGACCTGCTGGATGCCAAAAAGCAGGAGTGGGGCTGAGTACGTAGACCATCAAATGGATTCAACGTTGGAGGCGCTAGAAAGGAACGTCCAGAGCATGTCGGAGCAAATGGCGGAGGTGATGAAAAAGCTAGAGGGAGTAAAAGAGATGAGAACACTGTTGCTGCAGCTAACTCCGAAGGATCGTGAGGCTGAAGGACCCCAAAGGCAAGCAGAGACACTCCATCAAGAAAAGGAACTCAGTGAGGATAAGGAGTCGACGGGAGACAAAGAACAAACCGAGACAGAGGAGTTGCGCTGGTTAGCCAAGCGAGTGGAGTTACCATACTTTGATGGCCACGATCCGATTGCGTGGATTGCCTGGGCGGAAGCTTATTTCCAGGTGCATGGCACTAAGCCGCAACAAAAGATTCACTTAGCATTCGTTTGCATGGAAGGTGGAGCTGTGCATTGGCTCCGTTGCTTACAAAATAAGACAGCTGACTTGAATTGGGACATGCTTACCTCAGAAATGATCAAGAGGTACGCGGGAAGGAAAGCCGGAAATCCATACGAGTAGCTGGCCTCGATCAGACAGCAAGGGAGCGTCGAGGAGTATGTTCAGTCCTTTGAACTGGTAGCAGCTTAGGTCCACGGGATGCCGGAGGAGCAAGCCTTAGGATACTTCCTGAGTGGGTTGTCGGGCGACCTACGGCGTAAAGTTCAGGTGCATGACCCGCCGACGGTGAGTAGAGTCGTGGAACTCGCACGTGATATTGAGGACGAGATGCTCGAAGGCGGTGAGGAAGGTGACGATGGTGGAACGCGAGCCTTGCCAGGAGGGAGCCGATCCTTCCACCGCCCAAATCAATCCCAGGCTATTGTGGGCCGACTTGGTTCATACGGGCCTAACAAAGGAGGAGGGATTACAAGCCCAAAAGATAGGAGCACCGGGCCAAGTGAGACCCTTCGGTCAAGTGCCCAGAGCTCGCCTATAGCTAGACCGACCGAGAGAAATTCGCACTTCGGGTCGACATGAGCAGCGAGTTTTTCCGTTAGCCATGGTCGAAGCTTACAAGGAGGAAATCGAGCAGTTCGGCAACTACCCTACCAGGAGTTTGTGCGACGACAGGAGGAAGGGAGATGTTTCCGGTGCGGCCAAACCTTTGGGCCCCTCCACAAGTGTCCCAACAAACAACTACGGGTCATGATTTTGGGTGAGGAAGAGGAGACCAAATCTGAAGGGGAGCTCGTGATGGTGGAAGTGGAAGCTGACGACGGAGGAGACGAACCAGAGTGCAGCAGACTGGAGCTCCCATTTTTCTCCGTCGGTGGCATCTCCCATCCACATACGCTGAAGTTCAAGGGTAGCTGGAATGAGATACCGGTGGTGGTGATGGTCGACAGCGGCGCCAGTCACAACTTCGTGGCTACCCGAACAGCAAGGCAACTAGGACTGAAGGTGGAACCCACCCCAACGTTCAGGGTCAAATTAGGCGACGGGCACAGAAGGGCAACGTCGGGAATATGCAAGGGAGTCACATTCTCTTTAGGTGAGGTACCCGTAACTAGTGATTTCCATTTGTTTCCATTAGGGGGAGTGGATGTCATATTAGGGGTACAATGGCTGAGAACCCTCGGGGACATTAAAATGAATTGGGAAAAATTGACAATGAGCTATATGAGCCAGGGGCGTTGGGTAGTAATTAAAGGGGATCCCAGCATTACACGCACCCAGATATCCCCAAGAGCTTTACTGAAAACCACTGAAATAGAGTTCTATGGGGTGTTGTGGGTGTTGGACACGGGCCACCACAGTAAAGAAGAAAAAGAGACGAGGCTAAACTGGAACCAAGTGGGGGTGGATGTGGGAGACACTAAAAAGGGGGAATTAATGGGGCTGTTGCAAAAATTTATTGGGGTCTTTGAACAGCCGAGAGGACTACCACCTAAGAGGGAACATGAGCATTCCATTACCCTCAAGGAAGGAGTCGACCCTGTTAATGTGAGGCCCTACCGGTATGCCCATGATCAGAAAAATGAGATAGAGAAGTTGGTGGAAGAAATGCTGACAGCCGGGGTGATTAGACCTAGTCATAGCCCATTCTCTAGCCCTGTCATATTGGTGAAGAAGAAGGATGGCAGCTGGAGGTTCTGTGTAGACTACAGGGCCCTTAACAAGGCCACTGTCCCTGACAAGTTTCCCATACCAGTAATTGAGGAGCTGCTGGATGAGTTACACGGGTCTAACTTCTTTTCGAAAATTGATTTGAAGTCCGGATATCATCAAATACGAGTCAAGGAGGAAGATGTTCCCAAGACTGCCTTTAGAACTCATCAAGGGCATTACGAATTTCTGGTCATGCCATTTGGACTTATGAATGCTCCAGCCACCTTCCAATCTACCATGAATTCAGTTTTTAAACCCTATCTGAGGAAATTTGTGCTGGTGTTTTTTGATGATATCTTAGTGTATAGTCGTACATGGGAAGACCATTTGGGACACTTGGGGGTTGTCTTGCAAACATTATGGGAGCATTCCCTCTTTGCCAACTTGAAGAAATGCAGTTTTGGGAAGTCTTCAGCAGAATACTTAGGGCATGTAGTTTCAGCTGAGGGAGTGGCGGTGGACCAAAGTAAAATAAAGCAATATTAGATTGGCCAACACCAAAAACAATCAAAGGGTTGAGAGGATTTTTGGGACTCACGGGCTACTACTGGAAATTCATAAAAGATTACGGGAAAATTGCTAAACCCCTTACTGAGTTGCTGAAAAAGGGGGCATTCGGGTGGAATAAGGACGCACAGCGGGCATTTGAAATCCTCAAGAGTTGCCTCACGAATGCACCAGTGTTGGCTATGCCCAATTTTTCCCTACCGTTCCTAATTGAATGTGATGCATCCGGAAGGGGTTTAGGGGCGGTATTGAAGCAAGAAGGCAGACCTCTTGCCTACTTCAGCAAGGCACTCTCTGATAGGACATTGGCTAAGTCCACTTATGAGAAGGAACTCATGGCCTTGGTCCTGGCTATTCAACACTGGCGGCCTTACCTACTTGGGAGTAAATTCACAGTCCTAACAGACCAAAGAAGTTTAAAACATCTTTTGGGGCAAAGGGTCACCACCCCGGATCAACAAAATTGGCTGTCCAAACTCTTGGGTTATGACTTTGAGATTATTTACAGGAGTGGATGTCAAAATCGAGTGGCAGATGCGTTGTCACGAAGAGATGAGGATATGGAATTGGCTGCCCTGTCAAGACCCTTGTGGCTGGATGCAGACAAAATTTGGGACGAAGTGAAAAATGATCCAAAATTGTCTAAGCTCATTACAGACCTACAGAAGCAACCAGATTCCCACAGCCCATATACGCTGGAACAAGGCAGATTGTTTTATAAGGGTAGGTTAGTCATTTCCCCCAAGTCAGAATGGATACCACAATTACTCAAGGAATTCCACTGCACAACAATGGGGGGTCATTCGGGGGTGTTCAGGACTTACAAACGGTTAGCAGGCAGCTTGTATTGGGAAGGAATGAAAGGGTGCATCACTAAATTCGTGGCTGAATGTGACATCTGCCAAAGGTGCAAAGCGGAGACCACCAAACCCGTTGGGTTGTTACAACCATTACCAGTGCCCACGGCTGTATGGGAGGACATCAGCATGGATTTCATATCTGGATTACCTAGATCTAAAGGATATGATGCGCTTTTGGTGGTGGTGGATAGGCTGACCAAATACGCACACTTCCTTCTGATCAAGCACCCTTATACAGCAAGATCCATTACTGAAATCTTCACTAAAGAAATAGTCAGACTTCATGGCATTCCCAGATCGATAGTTAGTGATAGAGACCCCACTTTTGTTAGCCAATTCTGGTCACAACTCTTTAAGCTACAGGGGACAGCGTTACAAATGAGTTCAGCCTACCATCCCGAATCAGATGGGCAAACCGAGGTTGTCAATAGATGTATTGAGACTTACCTCAGGTGTTTTGCAGTAGAATAGCCAAGAAATTGGGCTTTATGGGTGCCTTGGGCAGAATTCTGGTACAACACCAATTACCATGGTGCCATCCAATGTACGCTGTTTGAGGCTGTGTATGGAAGACTACCCCCCACGATCATTCGATACTTGCCAAGGGAAACTCTAGTAGAGGCAGTAGCCCAAGACTTGAAGGACAGGGATGAAGCCTTAAAGCAACTCAAGCACAACCTGTTGAGGGCACAGCACAGTATGACCAAGTTTGCTAACAGACATAGAAGAGATCTTGTCTTCAACGTGGGAGAGTGGGTGTATCTTAAGCTTCGACCCTATGTACAGCAAACTGTGGCTAGAAGAATCAGTCCCAAATTGGCAGCACGTTTTTATGGGCCCTTTCGAATCTTATCCAGAGTGGGAAAGGTATCTTACAAGCTGCAACTACCAGAAAATTCAAGAGTTCACCCGGTATTCCATGTTTCCCAATTGAAGAAAGCCATTGGGGAGGCAGCAGCAACCTCACAGCTGCTGGAGGCACTCACGGGGGACCAACCCCCACACTTTCCTGAAGAGATTTTAGCTACAAGGGTGATCAACAAAAAAGGGCAGGACTGTTCCCAACTTCTCATCAAATGGGCAAACAAGCCCCAAGAGGAAGCTACATGGGAAGACATCTCTTCCATCGCTGACCAGTTCCCTAATTTCAGCCTTGAGGACAAGGCTCATCTTCAGGCAGCAGGCAATGTTAGGACTGGAATAGGCAGTCAAAGCCCAATAGAAAGTCAACCCTGGAAAGTATATGTAAGACGTAAGAAAAGAGGGATTAGTGAAAAGGATATTTTAAGGAGTAGTTAGTAAGGGATGGGGGGTAGTTAAATTGAGGGATGGTGTATGAGGAAAGTCAGTTTTTGAACTGTAAATTGTGTAGCTGTGTCAGCTGGGCCAGGGGAGTGTCCCTGAGCAGAGAGAATAGTCTGTGATCAAGAACCATAGCTGGTTCGTTTGTACTCTTTTGATTATCAATCTATAACGATTTCAGCCCTATCATTCCTGAGTTGTAACACAAAAGGGTGCCGAGATAAGTTAAAATGATGAATTCAGCCTCAATTCCTTTGTTTGTTAGAAATTCATTGACCTGAGACATTGGATTGTACTTCATCAGAATTGTCACCTAAATTATGTAGCTTAACTTTTTTTTTTTTTTTATAAAAAAAATTCTGCAGATTCCTGATATCAGAACAGGTGATAATATTATAGATGCTGTTGTTGTTGATGAAGAGGCTGTTGGAAGCCAGGGGAGCGGGTGCGGGGCCAAAATCCTTTATGGTAAGGATGCATTGGATCGTTATCTTTCAGGACACGAAAACAGTTCTGAGGTATGTACCATTTAGGATGATGTATTCACCCTCTCGTTTTTCTTTTATTATTTCTTCTTTTGTTGGGCCTGGCATGTGTGATTGATTTATTGTCCTTCTATTCAATTGATGCTACTTCCCCCAATCTCGTGATCTAATAATGCTTGTTTCTTCACAGACTGAGTGTTTGGATGGAGATCCTGAAGCAGAGACACAACTTCATTCCGTTGTTGCAAGCATGTAACCCGTTGCTGATATTTATTGTAGTTATCTTTGTACATAAGAAGTTGATACATTTATTGAATAATCTAAATATATGAAGTTATCCTAAATCCCTGATGCCTCATGTGTACAATATCTGATTGATTACTGTAAGTTTTGGGCAACATTGATATGATCATTTATGCCCATTCTTGGTTTGAAAGAGATAGGATTCAGCCTTCTATTCCGTTAATCATATGGAGTGGAAGTAACATTTTTAATTCAAGTTTTATGAGAAGAATTGGTGACATTTATTATGTCCTATAAGAGTATGGGGCATTTATTTAGTCATGATTTAGAAAGTGCTTGATTCCTGTACAGGGGCATCTGCTGCTGCTAATATAAAATGATCCCCCAATTATGCGCATGTATGCCTTTTAACTACCCGCAGTGAGGCTCATCATGTAGGTATGTACATATATATATATATATATATATATATATATATATATATTTATATATATATATATATTTATATATTATAACTCTTATTTTTAACTTTCTATGTACACATTGTTTCCTTTGCCGTAAGTTATGATTCCAGTAGTTTGTGGCTTAATAGTAATGATTTCAAGTGTTAGTGCTGATCATGAGTAAGTCTTTATATAGCACAAATCTTGCATTCTTGCATTTGAAATAATAATCAAGCTTATTAAAGCAATTTATACTGGAAATTCGATATAAGCCTATGCGTGAATGTAATCGAATGAAATGTAATTAGGTCATTGTACAGCTCAGAACCATATTCTATACAATTTTTGGCGAATTATATCTAAGACTTACATGCAAATACATTATTTATAAAGCTAGATTTTTGTTATTCTCTGTAATGTAAATGATAGATCTTAATGTAAGTGACATGCAACTTTGAAAATAAATACTAGGTAGACTCCATGAAAAGTTTAATTTTATAAAACAATTATTTAATTCTCACAAATTAAAATTTATAAATATTTTATTTAATAAAATTAAAATAATTAATTTTATTAAATTTTACAATCAAAATTATAAAATTCAACAAATATAATATTTTATATTAAATTTTATAAAATATTTGTAAAAATTATTAAATGAAAATAATTTTTCCCAGAGTCCTTATCTTACTTAAATCCAAACAAGTCTCAATACTGAAAAATCTTCCTACATACATAATCATGATTGTGACCACAAATCATCCTTCTTTTCTAATTTTTTGGGTTTATTATTTGCAATCTAATTATAATACTAAAGCAATCCACGTGTACTCCAAAGAAAGTGGTCAGTAGGGCCAATAAACCTCATCATTTCTGCCAAAGGCTCTTCACTTTGCTTGCAGCCACCACCTTCTCCCTCTCCCAACTATCTTTAAGGCCAAAAGCATCCAGAGCTCAAAAAAAAAAAAAGACAAAAAAAAGTGGGTGGGGCAGCAGTGATGACATAAAACTAAGAACTCAATACACTTCATTTTGGTTATGTCAATTTCCATACATTCATTTGGAGGGGGAGATTCAGAGATCAGATCCCTCCCACTCCTTTGATTACAGCCTCACATCTACAAGAATATGATATCCCGTCTGGCACTTCCATATTGAGGTACCTGCCTTGGATCATTTTTAACACTAATTTTAAAGGAAAATTCATTCTAAGAAAAGAAAATCTTAAGCCAATGAAATAAATTTCTTAACTTGCACCCGATTAATTTTCCTTTAAATTTTCTATAAAAGGGTTGAGAGTGGTTGTTCTTAACAAATCCACTATTAAAGGAAAAAAATATATTCTTTTTATAATAAGTAATAAAAAATTTTGAAATAAAATATATTTCTCTAAATGAAAAGTACTAATTAATATTATTATAGATTATAAAATAAAATAATAGTATTATATTAAAGAAAAATAATTAAAACGCGTACGATTTAGTTGCAACCGTCAACTTCATTATTTTAATGCCGTATTGTTTTGCTTTAACCCAACCAAAAAAAACACAAAAATGGTTGAGATTTAGCCACCGTTGGATCGATCCCACTTCCATCTCATTTAACGGTTACTTTTCTCACTTTCTCTCTCCTCGCCCAAGCTGGGTTGAGGAATGTAGGCACAAAGGGGGTGGTGGTGGGAGGGGAAGAAAAATAAAAAACAGAAAAAAAAAAACAGCCAACGAAGAAAAGAACCTGTTCTTCCAGAGAAAGGTGTTTGGTTTATCGGAATCCACCCCCTTCCTCCGTTCCATCGGTCCATGACCATCCACATCTTCCTCCTCCTATTTTCCTTTTCTTCTTCTTGGTAAGAATTTTCGGGAAAGCAACGGAAAAAAGGAGAGAACAAAGAGAATTGAGAGAAGATTCAAAGGGAATGCCCAGGTAATTTGGTGAAAATTCTGATTTTGATTAGTGGGTATTTCTATTTTCCCTTCTCTTTGTGGGAGGTTTTGGTGAGTGGATGGACTTGGACAGCATTGAGTGTGTGTCATCTTCGGATGGCATGGATGAAGATGAGATCCAACATCATAGTCTGCATCCTCATCCCCATCATCACTCTGAGTTTTCTTCCATGAAACCTCGCAATGGCGGCACCAATAACAACAATATGATGGGCGCTACCGCCATTGCACCGGCAACCAGTGTCCACGAGTTGCTGGAATGCCCTGTCTGTACTAATTCAATGTACCCACCCATTCATCAGGTTATTTCTTTCAGCCACTTGTGTCTCTTTTACATTCTGTTATATAATTTTTGTGTGTTATAGAATATAGGGGGAGGACTTCGTTTACATCCTAGCGGTTGTTTTGTATCTCTGGACTTGTTTGGTGAATTTGATGGCTTTGGGGTAGGATCGAGTGGATTTTCTGATGCCGTTTCAGGAAATGCCGTAACAATTTGAAATTTTTGGCTTCTCGAGGGGCTGGGGCCACATTAGATTTAGTTTCTGACTTTGGATTTCGATAATATGGGGAAAAACAAAATCTGATAGGAAGCATGTCTGGTTGACTGAAATTCATGACATAAGTAATGATGATTGTGGAATTATGGCAATGCTTGCAGTAAGAGGTAAGAGGTTAGCAGATTGGCAAAATCCAAATAACCTTTTTAATTTATAGATGATTGGGAAGGGAGCTTCTTGTTGCAAAAATAATCGTTTGCTTATCATCTTAGTGATTGCAATTTGATCAATTGTCTTATTACTCAAGTTCCACACATGTTAGTGCATTGGAGCGAATATATTGGGTTTAGGATTTATGCATTTTCCTATGAAGCATTAAGGCATGCATTCGGTTTGCTATGTGTTAGTCTACTAGAAGTTCTGATACATGTGGCTTGTCTGATCTTTTATTCACCTCAATGAAATATTGGTATGAAAGAATTATGTAACTAAACTGTTTAATTGAATAATGGAATTGATTCATGTTACATGAGCCAGATGGTTAGATGTTTCTCATGAGGGAAAGTGCTGAATTTGGTTCTACCTTATGGCTGATCTTTCTCCTTTTATTATGTGAATTTTGCTTCAGAAGTTCTTGGCTTCAGATCTACAATTTAGAATTACAAAATGTCCATCATGCTGTAATATTTATGGAACATATGTCATGCCAGTAATTTCTAGATTGGGACTTTGTTCAAAGCTTCTATTTAATGACGTATTTTCTTGTGTTGAAATCCATTGACAATGTTGATGGTGAATATTGAAATGACTTCTTGTAATTGGACTTTAATATGAGTTCCAGAGAAGTTGCATAAATTTGATCATTTGTTTTCTTCATAGGATATGTAGAATATAACATGGATATGTGAGTTTAACAGCTTGATAAATAATGAGAAATAGCTATACAGAAATAGTTATGATCCTTATGAATTTCCTAGTTCAGTATTTTCTATTAGGCTGAGCAAGAAGAGTGTAAACCACCAAGTTCTTTTTTTAAGTTGGTTATTATAGTGAGCTTGACAGGACATGTTAAAGACATGCCACAAAAGAAGTCTTGATTTTACGTATGTTTATTTTTTGCATGGATGCCTTTTTTTACTTTTCTGCAGTAGAAGTTTAAGTTTTTATACTCTTTTTCAATTTGATTCTGGAATTAGAAGTGATTGGGTGCCCTGTTGTTCTCCATGATCTCCTTAGTATGCATACTGGATAGTACTTTTTATTGCTCTGTCAGATCCTTAATCAGATTCTACTGTTACCCCCCCCCCCCCCCCCCCCCTCCCCCTCCCCAAAAAAAAAGGAGAAAAAGTGCTTACTGGAATTAAGTCACTTTAACTTGGGAAGATAAAGGTAGATATTGTTCTGTTGAGTTGTAATATCTCTACCAGACAACTCGATTTATGTATTTTTAAGTAGAGGGTGTGTTATAGGCTAATTTTTTTTTTTATTCTTATCTCTAAACCTTTAATATTTTTTTCCGGTCCTTTTTTTTATTTTTCTCATTTGAGGTTTATGAAAGTTGATCAAGCCATGATTGAAGGATACAAGTTGAGACAAACTGCATGTAATTTACATGTTGAAATGGTTGATGTATTTTATTGGGAAGTTAATAGAGAAAAAGTAACAACTAGCTTCTTTGCAGTGCCACAACGGGCACACACTGTGTTCCACATGTAAAACAAGGGTGCACAACCGATGCCCCACATGTAGACAAGAGCTTGGAGATATTAGGTGTCTAGCACTGGAGAAGGTGGCTGAATCACTTGAGTTACCTTGCAAGTACTACTCCCTTGGATGTCCAGAGATCTTTCCATACTACAGCAAGCTTAAGCATGAGGCAGTATGCAATTTTAGACCATACAATTGCCCTTATGCTGGATCAGAGTGTTCTGTTGTTGGGGATATCCCTTTCTTGGTTGCACATTTGAGGGACGATCATAAGGTGGACATGCATACTGGATGCACATTCAATCATCGTTATGTTAAGTCCAACCCTCGTGAAGTAGAGAATGCTACTTGGATGCTCACGGTAAGACTATCACTTTTTTTCCTTTTCCTTTTTCCTATATTCCATATTTAAATTTACCCTTTATCATGTCATCCTTGCATCATGGAATACTGATCTAGGAAACTATTTTCAACTCACTACAATATCAAACTTTTCTTCTGTTTGTGGAAAGTTTGGGGAGATTTTCTTGGACAGAAACTGATGCTGTGGTGAATTCCCTTTTAGTGCTTCTGGTGGCAAATGAATCTTTTCTTTTTCATTATTTCCGTGTTTTGTATGGCTGAACCTTATTATTGACACAGGTGACCAGTTAAACAATTATCTGTGTCTCTGTTGAAGAATAACTATGGACATAATGTCTGACTCTTGGTATACTCATTGCTTGATTCTTCTGATTGCTGACTCTTTCCCCTTTGGTAGGTATTCCATTGTTTTGGCCAATACTTCTGCCTTCATTTTGAAGCTTTCCAGCTTGGCATGGCCCCAGTTTACATGGCGTTCCTTCGTTTCATGGGTGATGAGAATGAGGCTCGTAACTATAGCTATAGCCTAGAGGTTGGAGCAAACGGTAGGAAACTCATTTGGGAGGGTACTCCGAGAAGTATTCGCGATAGCCACCGTAAAGTCAGAGATAGCCATGATGGTCTCATTATCCAACGAAATATGGCCCTATTTTTTTCTGGTGGGGATAGGAAGGAGCTGAAGCTCAGAGTTACAGGAAGAATATGGAAGGAACAACAGAATCCAGATGGTGGGGTGTGCATACCAAATCTTTGTAGCTGATTTGTTATTTTCAGGGCATTTTTATCGTTTGTGTTTGCGACGCTCTTTCTGTATGTTGTAATAGATGAAGGCTCTGAGATGGCGTTGAAATTCTCAGCTTTTAACTTGTGTAATAAACAAAATTTTCTCTCTTTAACATTGCCTGGTCAGAATTATCATATTTTCAAAAGGAGACTGGAAATCAGAATCCGCCTCTTGTTTCTTGAATGAAATACGCTGTCATGACGTGATAGAATGTTTCTTGGTCCCAAGCCTAAGATACGTTTATTTCCATTAATGCAACTGCATATCTTTGCAGCGCAGAAACAAATTCCAGAGAGACTAAGAGCATCCATATCAAAGTTTAGAAACGCAACTGCAACTGCTTTATACATACTGAACACAGAAATGACATTGACAGAGCCAAAATCGTCACAAAAAAACACATCCAATTCAGTAACCATTGAACATGTCCTTTCTTTTTTTCCAGACCCATCGTCTGCAAGTTTTTTTTTTTTTTTTGGAGACCCTATGTTGGTGACTATATTTTTACCAAGAACATGGACGGCCGTGTGGTTAAACTTGTTTGAGATTTGGTTTAATTAACCCTAAAAAGAGTTAAATGGAAGCAACGAAAGAATAAATACAGGAAGCAGCTAGTCTGCTATCAAGGCTCTATCCTGTCCACAGTCCAATTAATAGTGTCAATTTTACCTATTGACACTCTCTAACCTTCAGTTATCCATTTTTCATCTTCAATATACCTTGTCTGGTAAACTGTCATAGTTTATAAATTTACTTCATCTATCTTCCACGTTACTTCTTGTCTATACTATTATGTAAATGATCCCTTCACTTGCAATTCAAGAAATCCCCTCTTCATTGCCGGAGAAGCAGAAACAGTTTAAGACACAATATAGGTGTTCTTAAATTCCAGTATAGATGAAGAGGAATTTTGACAGGGTTCAAACCGATACCTCAATAATAGGAGACTGTAAATAGGAAAAATCATAATCTTTTTCAACACATGTAATTACATAAGATTAAAAAAGTTGTTAACCTAACTTGATTATTCAAAATCAATATAACAAAGAAACACAAACATTATATCTAACGATCATGAAGTTGCACATTCAAGCTGTAATCTGTTCACTTGCTCCATCACTTCTAGCCTCTGTATCAGTTTCGGTTGTTTTTTCAGCTGACTCTGACTCAGTAGACTCAGAAACAGTCCCATCAATGCTGTCTCCTTTAAGCGCTTGAACTTCACCCTCAGATTTAGACACTGAATCTGTTTCCTTGTTCCCAAACAGTTTCGATGGAAGTAAAGAAGCAACTGCTGCTCTTGCACTTCTTTTAGCAGCTTCAGCTGCCTCTGCCTCCTTAGCCTTAGCTTCAGCCTTCTGCCTTTCCTTCTCCTCCATCAATTTGTTCAAGTCATCCTCTCTCCCTTCCTTTCTCAACTCTCCCTTGACAAACTCTTGGAACTCCTCATCAAAATCAACTCCATTGTCATCCAACAATGTATCAACTATTTGAAGCACCTCATCCAATCTTCCTGCCTCACTAAGCACCTTCATCATGAACTGGTAGCTAGCAACATCCATCTTGAGCTTCTTCACCATTAGCTCAAAGAAAGACTTTGCCTCATCAATCTTTTCAACTTTAACCAAGCCATCAACCAACCTATTGTAGACAGCCAGGTTTGGTCTGAGCTCTGAATCAACCATTTTTCTAAAATATGCAGCAGCATCATCAGGCCTACTCTCTTTAAAGCAAGTATCCATCAATAAACCATAAGTGAACTCATCTGGGTTCACTCCCTTGCCTTCCATTTCTCCATAAATCTCCTCAGCTTCCACAAGCATTCCATTATTACACAGCTGTTCAATTAAGTTATTAAATGATAACGTATCCGGACTGCACCTGTACTCGCCCATCTTCCTGAAAACTTCTATAGCGTCCTTGAACCTTCCTTGCACACAATGCCCATCAACCATCACATTAAAACTTCCCAAATTAACTGCTAATCGCCTTGGAGGGTTATGCTCACTTATCATCCTATTAAACAACTTCAAGGCTTCATCAAACTTGCCGTTCTTGCTCAATGAGTCCAGCACTGAATTATATGCAACAGCACTCATCTTCACTTTTGAATTCTCTCCCACAGCCTCTTCATAACATTCCATGGCCTCCGTCTCCATTCCCCTCAGGAAATACCCCTTCATCAAGCTCCCATATACCACCCCATCCTCCACAGCCCCACCTGATTTCCCTTTCAAATCCTCATAAAGCTTAAAAATGCCATCGGCATCCGAATTCCTGGCATGACCCAGCATCAAATAGTGATACACAATTGGGTCTGGCGCAAATCCTCTGGTATCCATTTCCTCTCTAATCTCCATAGCTCGCTCCAGCTTGTTGTTATCTACCAACCCCTTGATCAAAATCCGATAAGTCGTGGGAGAAGGATTCATGGGGGCATCATTGATAAATTGCTTGTAATGCTCCAATGCCGTATCGGGCTTTCGGCAATCAAGATATGTCTGAAAAATGAGATTGTGAGTTATGATATTGGGAACAACCCCCGCTTGAGTAATGAAGCGATGAAGGGACAAGAGATCGGAGTATTTGGATTGGCGAAGAAGAGCGGTGAGAACAGCATTTATGGTGAAGATGGCGGGGCGGCAATTTGAGTAGATTGAGTGGCGAGTGTAGAGAGCAGCTTCTTCGAGGTCGTTTTGGCGAATGAGAGTTAAGATACGGTTGTGAAGGTTGAGGCGATTGCCGGTGAGGGCGGAAACATGTTCGGGGAGCTTGGGGTTGTTGGGGTTCAGATAGTATGGTGGCGATTGGGACTGGGGCTTCGCTTGCTGGGGTTGCGAGCGGTTGAGAGCGGAGAGAGGGGGCTCAATCCGGAGCTGACGTTTCCGACGGCGGCGTTCAGCGGCGGCTTCTTCGGGCGACGCGAAGGAGAAGAAGCGGAGGGAGACGGAGGAGACCGGTGCTGGACGGCGAAGCTTATGGGATTTGGCTAGGGTTTTGAGCTGGTGGAAGAAGGTGGGTTTGGAGAGAGCCATTGGCATTTGGAATCAGTGAGAAAAGGAGAAGAGGGTTTCGATGGGGAAATGAAAATGCAGAGAAGATGAATACAGACCAGATGATAGGGTTCTGAGAGGGTTTAACTGGGAACGGAGAAGGCCGGAAGGGGATGTTTGATTGATTAACGAGCTTAGCTTGTTGTGGTGATTGAAAACCGTCAAGCAATAAGCTGGAACATGAAGCCCACCTAAGCTCATTTAAAATCCAAGGCCCATTGAATAACACAATGAATGGGCCTTTGTACAATAGCCACATAACTCTTTTGACCGTACCCAATGTAAGGCCCATCAATTGACCAATAAATCATGACAAAGGTTGTACGAGGGAGCATGATGTGATTGTAATCCAAAGATCTATACAAAAAAATGCCTCCAAAATCTTACCGAAAAAAAAAATTTTCCTCCAAATCACACCACTAAAAAAAACACGAGCCACAACACTAGGCTTACAGCACAAAAACAAATTAGGTTTGTGCAAGTTATTTTATGAGTATTGTTTGTGTCATAATTTAAAATTTTTCTATTATATTTTTTGATGTGAGCTTTTAATTTTTTATATTTTATAATTTAATTTATAAAATTTAGTAAATTTTAAATTTTAAATTTTTATCATAAAAATTAGTTAAAAAATAAAAAAATTAATAAAATTATTATTTTATAAAATTAAAAAAATATATTTTATAAAATATATTTAAATATAAACTTAAAAATTATTAAAACAAAAAATAATAAAAAAGTTCAAATCCTACTTAAATGCCCAACGATAGAAAGCCAACTTTCAGTTAGTGTTTCCCATAACTCTACGTCTGTTGAGGTTTGTAACTATAGCACAAAATCCAAAATTTGTCCAACATTTACATTCCACCCATTTTTTATTCTTGGACTAAATCTCTTGCGATAGACAAATTGTTGGCGTTTCTTGCAGCTTTCTTTATTCATTTGTATCCATGACAAAATTGTACCAACAAGTGACATTCATGGTCAAGTTGATAAGATCGAATATGTCTTGAAGCTAGTGATAAAAAAAAAAAAAAAAAAAAAAGAAGGCATAAACGTAGGTAAAGGTTAAGAATTAGTAGAAGCTATATTTTTTGAGACTTATATACTAAAATGAAATTCATTTTTTTATAAGTTAAAATTTTAAAAAATATATTAAATAATTAAATTTATTAAATTATATCAATGAAATTATAAAAATTAACAAATTTAATAATCTATAACATTTTTTGTGAATGTTTATTTTCATTTTTAAGTGAGGAGAGCTTTTATCAAATAAATTGACCGTACAACCTGAGCTGAGGATGGATGAGGATTACATGTTTTTTAGATAGGAAATCAAGCAATGTAGTACGAGAAAGGAAAAATAAATTTAAAATAGGAAAATAATTATATAAAATAATTAGTGAAAAATAAATATATATTAAATTTAAATATAAAAATAAAAAAAGTGTAAAAAATAAAAGTAAGTGGAAGACGCACATAAAAGCTAAATGGAGGATGCACACCGGAACCACCCGGTTCTCCACCAACGACCACGACACAACACTAGCCACAAAACGCTGTCCAATGGCGTCTACAACTCAATGTGCGCGTTTTCTACCATTGTTGTCATGTCTGTATAATCTGATATTCGTCGTTTTATGAGCAAGTTGTTTCTGTGGTTTGACTTCTTACAGAGTTACACGTTACGAAAGTGATATATTCATGGACAAATCGCAAATGGCCGTTTCTAGTTGAAAAGAAGCAGAGAAGCTAACTGTTACTCACTCGAACTTATCAAGAATTCAAAGTAAACTCCAAAACGTACAACACTAGAATACGAAGCGTGAAGTCGTGTTCTCCTAAATAATAAATAATATATTGAAGTTTTTGTACTCTAACCAAAATTTAACAATCTCAACACGCATGTATACTATATAGTTTTTTCCCACCTAACCTTTGCCTATATATATATATGCCTAATTAAGTCAGCAACTTACTTGAAAAATTTGTTTGCTTGATGGCAACACCACCATGACGTATTCAAATATAAATTGAAAATTAATGATCTATTTATTCTATGATCACAAAAATAAAATTAG
Source organism: Dicorynia guianensis (assembly GCA_037013595.1). Lineage (NCBI taxonomy): Eukaryota > Viridiplantae > Streptophyta > Magnoliopsida > Fabales > Fabaceae > Dicorynia > Dicorynia guianensis. The sequence goes on along the minus strand of JASUAB010000002.1, from coordinate 10,448,171 downwards.
AGGGTCCACGAAAATGAAAAATGACAAGTTATGTGGCGACGAGAACGTTGTTTTCAGATTCAAAATCCATCTGTAATCTTTAAGTGCATGAAGGACGTCTTTGACATGAAACACCATACATGATAGCTTGCCAGGCCAACTAACAAAAACAGTTATGGCGGGGGTTGATTGATTTAAATATAATTCCCACATAAGATGCTGTCAAGATGATAAAATAAATATATATGAGCAAAAATTCTGATAATTAAAAGAAATATGATTATCTTTCATTTTCATTCCCTTCTTAGATAAATACTCTGTGCAAGCATATATATAAAAAGAAAAAAAAAAAGGTGTGCTAGGTATTTATTACTAGCACTCTCACTCTCTCTTTTTAGAGGAGATAACGATAGAGGTTAAAAATAATCATTATTAAAAATATTTAATTAAATAAAAATTTAAATTTATAGAAATTTATTATTAAAAAATTTATTAACTATTTATGTTAAAGTTATCTTATTATTAAAAGAGATTAAATTTTATTTAACTTAAAATTTTTATTTAATTATATTTTAATTTTAATAAAATTATTATTTAATGTATATTTAAGCTATTATTTTTATCTTCAATATATATTTTTATTATGATATTAAATTTATTTAAAAAATACAAATTTTGTTAAACATATTTTTTGTCCATCCCTATTAACTTTTTTTATGTCTTAAAATACTTTCTATCTTTCAATTTACTTTTTTTTCTCCTCAGTTATAGCTTTGTTCCTTATCATAACCGAATATGCACGCAAAGATATATATATATATATATGATATTATTATAGATATTTTTTAAAATACAAATTTAATAAAAATTTTCATTTCTTTTACATGTTTATATTTTTAATTTACTTTTATAAAGACTACATAAAATTATATACATATAATAATTTTTATATAATGCTATTCTTATATTTTTTTTATGATATAAAAGGTGTGAAACTTTACATATAAGGAGATGAACTGAATCTTTAATAGTAGAATCAAATTTACCTTTCATAACTGAAAAATAAGTCTCTGCGCCATGGAGGTACAGGACTTTAACTGCTATTCTTATATTTTTTTTGGTGATATTGCTATTCTTTTTCTTTTTTTGGGTGAAATGCTATTCTTATATTTGATTGTGATGAAAAAGGGAGTGTAAAAGGTCAATGAAAGATTGGTGAGCGGTGTTCGTCAATAAAACAACAGTACTCAACTGTCATGTCAAATTAACGCAAGAGTTGTCCCGTTTTGAGCAGTGTTGCTTCGTCCATTTGTACTTGTTTTTGGCCTTGACATCTACGACATAATATAGATTGGAGCTTTCTATCGTTCCAATTTTATGGAATGTCTTTGGAGGGATTAGATAGGAAACTTTGTTTAAGACAAAAGAATATAAAAAAAATAATGTAGAATTAAGAGAAAAATAATAAAATAACAAAATTTATATACTAAATTATAATAAAAATAAAAAAATCATTAAAGTTAAAAATATAAAAATTAAAAGATCTAATTCCAATATAAAATATAGAGTGAGACTCATAACTCCATTGGGCCATCAAATAAATAATTTTTCTATTTTTATATTTTAAAATTTATAAAAAATTAAACAAAATAATTTATATTATAAAATTGGTTAAATTTTACAATTAATTAAATTAATGGTCTATAACATTTTTATAAGTATTTTGCTTTCATTCTTATATAAGAATTTTTTTTAATCAATGATCATTGATTCTAGTTTTTGTTAAATATTCTATCTGTTCCTTTTATCTTTGTCAGATACATTATGGGAGAATAAACCGCCGTTCGCATTACGTAGCTGAACTGGATGATTCATAAGAGGTCAGTTTTTATTACTTTCAGCAACCATCAATCCTTATTTTAATTAAATATAATATTATGTAGACAATCTTTATTTTTATAAGTTATACATTTTTATTATATAAATATTTAAATTTAATTAGCTCAATTAAAATTAATTTTTAATATATCTAATAAAATTGAAAATCATTAAAAAGACTAATTTTATGGTACCCGAGTCAAAATTTACGGCGATATGTTTAAGTAAAAAGAGTAGTTAAATTTTTTAAATAATTTTATTTATTGATATAATTTTATAAATATTTATTTAATTAAATAAAAATAAACTCATTATTTATTAAATTAATTTATATAAATGTGTTTTAACTCATAATCATCTCTAAATTTAAATACCTTAAAATTCATCTAAATATTAGAGACTTCTTAAAAAAAATTATATATCATTACCCTTTAACTAGATAAATTACACATCAATCACTAACCGATTGGAGCAGGTAACATCCAAATGATTTTTGTGTAAAAAAAAAGTAAAAATCAATTGCAATTTTGTTTTAGGGCTCCTGCCATGCTCAAAATGTCAGCTTAAATGCCTGTAAAGATATTAATTAAAAATAAAATCAACTATTTTTAATTGATATTTTTCTTTTAAAAAATAAATTTGACATAATATGACTTCTTAATCAGATTTAAATATAAATTATAAATTACTGACTCCAAAATAACACTATCACTCATTCAACTTATGCCCCCATGCATATTTACTAGAAACGTTTTTTTTAATATATATATTCTGATCAGAAAATGCTCCAAATAATTGAAAATGAAAATAGTCATTATCCACGTACATAAATCTATTTCTCAATCCAATCGCAAGCTTGAAAGCCAACAGTAATTAAATTTTCTATTTTTATTATTTTTAAATTTAATTAATCTTTTTTATATTTTTTAATTGATGTTAAAATATATTTTAAAAATATATTTCATTAATTTTTCTCTTTTAAATTATATTTATATCCTCTTCTATTATTAAAATTTTCAAGAACAAAGCATCCAATCTAAAGGCAGCACTCCTTTTCTGAAAAGGATTGATAGGGCACAGTTCGTTTTAATCACAAAAATAAGCGATACGCCGGTGGGTAGACTTGTCATGGGATATTAGTAAAGCATCGCTATGGATTGGCACTCTTTATTTTTTATTTAGAGGTAGATGGTCCAGTTCAAAAAACTTAGATATAGAATTAAAACATAAAAAACTAGTAAAATATATATTTTAATATAAATTACAAAAAAATAATTATTAACATTAGAACACAAAAAGAAAATTTAAATCTGGGAAACGTGATATAATAGAACACGGAGTGAAATTTTTTAGAGTTAAGATTCAAAATTATAGTGTAAAGTAAAAAAAAAATTAAGAGATAAAAATTAAAAAAATTAACACTCATAAATTATCTTTAAATTAAAATAACAATAAAAAACTACTAAAATCAGGAGCATAAGATCCAAATTCGACGGAACACAGTTCATTGAATAGTTCCCAGTTTACATAACAATTATCACAGATAATCGGATACAACGTGTAAAGACAATGTATCTTAAGAACAATAAAAAATTTATAGGTGAAATTTAATGTAACTTCTGTCGTTTGTAGAAAATGTTGACCTTGTAAATAAAAACGACTTTTGAAACAACATGAGATCCATTTTTTTTCATTATTCTTATTAATAAAAATTTATTTATTTAAAATTTCAGATTATTAATTTTATTAAATTATATAAATTAAATTAAAAAATTTAATTGATTTGATAATTCAAGTTAATTTTGTAAAATGTTGATAAAATTCGTTTAAGTGACACTTTAATGACCACGGCGCAACAAACAAGTTTATTTCTTAAAATCTATTTACTAAATATTTTTAACTTTTATATATTTATATACAGTATAAATAGATCAATAATAGTGAAACTTTTGCTATGTAATAGTATAATTTTTATTAATTTAAAGTTTATAATTTTTTTTTGTACATCTCTGCTTAATTAGAGTTGTATTTTTGCTTAACTCAAAATTTATAATCTTCATTTCAGTATTTATGTCTGGTTGGTTTTTTATTTCATTTATTTCTATTCAAATACTTCTTTTATAAAATTTATAGCTTTATATATTATCTATAATATATGTGAAATGAAAAAAATAAAAATTTTTATGAATGATTTTATTTTTAGTAAATGTTAGATTAACTAATTTTTTTAAAATATTATAATTTTCAATTAATTTAAAATAAAAAAAGTATTTTAAGTTTCGTTCACACTCAAACAGATATTAATTTTATATAAAGATGATGAATTATTTTTTAAACTCATCCAACACTAATGTGACGGTCTCTAATCACAAAATAATATCTCAATAAAAAAATTTTGAATTCTCCATAATATACAATATATTTTATAGAGTATTATTAATTAATGTACAATGCACAGCCACAATACTCTTTCATATCTCAATTTTTTAAAAAATGCATTAATTTTGAATTTCTAATTATCACTATTTTTCAATGATACTTATATTTGAAAAAGATATAAAGCAATTACCTACACATTTGCTCAATAAATATTAATATATGTTGGCCTTAAAATTATATTTATGTTATTTTATAAATTAATTTTATTAAAAAATAAAGTATTAAATTTATTAAATTTTATAAATTAAATTATAAAACAAAATAAGATAAGAGATTAAATACTCATGATTTTAAAACTGCAGAGTTCCTTCTTCCTAAAATTATTAAATTTTAATTTTTCATAAACTTACTTTATTAGAAAAAAGGTGACGACAGGGTGGGGCCAGTCGGAATTCATGGAGGAAAAGTTCAAATCTATCCGTCGCCCTTTCTTTCTCTTTCTTAGTGGATCATTACAAATTGCGGCGAAATTGCGAGCAGAAGACGAACGCTGGAAACCAAAATATGAAGCAATCGTAATCAGATTAGGCAGCCAGCTTGCAAAGCAATAGATTTTCTATTTGCTACGGGAGACAGCAAATTTAGTAATTTACTGCTATTCCGTAGATTATAATCAAGCTTAGTCCTACTCCCTGTCGTTGCTATAAACAATTACAAGTTACAACGAGCTCAGCTGCTCTTCTACCTCCTTTGTTCGAACTTCAAAGCAAGACGCTCCCGGTCACAGGTCAGCCTCGCTCTTTTCCTCTCCCTTGCCCTTCCCTTGTTGTCAATCTTTTTGGTTCATTCATACCTTAAACGATGTCATTTATCATATTTTTAAAATTTTATTTGGAAGAGAGAATGATTGGCTTAATTCGGCAGAAAAAGCTAGGAAGAAGAAGGAAAAGTAGAAAGCTGTGTTCTTTCCTGAGTTGTTTTATTATGAATTATATATATGTATATATATATATATTTAAAAGAGAGTCTTTCATGTTGTTCAAATACTTTTTCGGTTTGTCCCCATTTGAATATTTGATCTGGTCCTTTCTCAATAATGAAAATCTGAATCTCACCGAATTCAGATTTTCTGCGGTAATTTTGTTTCCTACATTTTCTGAAGAACGTGTAGATGCAGACGGTTTTCTGCACTTCAAATGATCTGAGAAGCCATAGTACTCCGTTTTCTTATTCTTTCATGTCTTCATACGAATTATCAAGGGTAGATTCTGAATTGGAAGTGTCTGCTTCGTTCTAGATTTTTCTGGGTCTCTTAGTTCCACTTGTGATTTTTGGTCAGCAGCTTTGAAGAAGTCTAAGTTCAGAAATAATTAACATCTTATGCAGGTCATTTTTATAGATTATATTTTGCTTGTTTCAGTTGCAAGTTTTTCTCTTGTAAACTAGGAGTAGAAGACAAAGCCAAATCAAATTCTGCGGTTCAGATACATACAAGAATAATATGAAATTTGTTGTTTGTCGGAAGGTTATACACTTGCCAGCTGCCATATTGTGGTTCTGTTGCTTTATGGGAGGCTTGATGAACTCCGTGCTAAACATATATTTGCTCAATAAAATAATCGAAGACATGGAAAACTAATAAATCAATAAGGCATGAATTTTACCAAAAACAAAAAAACAATGAGGCATGGATGTGACTTTAACGGGCTTCGGACAGTCACTTGATTTGGTCTTACCCCTTTCTTTTTGAAAAAAAAAAATATTTGAACACTTGTTTCCCTGGTTTACAGCTTGACGTTTAAATAAATTCTGGACCTTTTTTTTTTTTTTAATACTTGAGCAGGGAGGGACCGATCTGCTCTCCTTGTTCATTTTGTTTGCATCAAGGCTTTAATATTTAGGATATTCTCCCGTTCTTGCAGCGTTTCTGAATTCTATATATATATATATATATATATATATATCAATGTCTAAGCTGCTAGTGGATATGCGGCAAGTTGCCACTTGGTCGGTCCCCACGGAAACGTGGCCAAACTTCAGAATGTACAGTAACTCGGTTCATTAGACCACGGAGCTCGATCATTGCTCTTTTTTATTAGGACCCATCATATTCATTGAGTTGCAAATTACATATTTGGGAGCAAAGTAAAATATAAATAATAATTATTAATAATATAATTTATTATAAAATATTTATATTATTAATTTTTTATTAATATATATATTCTTATTTTAGAGGATCTAAATCTATCAAATTATAGTAACTGCATCATTGCCTTGTTATCAACAGGACTTTACCTTTTTGGATTTTTTTTTTTATATCAAGTTGCTTCATATTGTCATTATATGCCTTGGCATATAAGGAGACGAGGGGAAGAAGGAAGACATGTGATTGAAATTTTTATATGAAGAGAACATGCTTCAGTTCCCAGGATTATTGGAGTGTTCCGGAGTATTCACAGAGAGACTAGTTTTTTCTTCCTTACTCTACTTTGCCTTATTCAGTTATTTGAAAGCACAAATCTGTATGTAAGGGCTGTATATTGCGCGCACATATTTTAAGATAAACTAGGTGCTTGCTCCATACAAAGGATGGCGCAAAAATGACAAAAGATCTTCTTCCTTGATTTATTTAAGTAGTAAGTGAATTGTTATTGAACAGGTAAGTCCATTCAGTCATCTTTTAAGTAAAATGATTTACGAGTTGTCCTGCCTGAACAAATAATAGTGATTTACATGAGAAAAGTCAGTAACGCCAGTTGAGATTAATCTTTATCCTTTCCCAGACTCTGGCGATCATGTCAGTTGTCTATAAGTCGGTTACCAACATTGGATGGTTTTAACATCAAATGGATTTGGATTACTTCTACTTACTAGCTCCTTGAGCTATCAATACCAAATTATAACTGGGTTGATTATTTATAATTTGTATTTTGTATACTCAATATGAGACATAAATGAACCATATGGAATATGAACATATTGGTTGGCATTTAAGGGTCCTGTATATAGTATGTGTATACTAAGCTAGAAAGCTACTTAAAACCAACATTAGTAGTACGAACAAGCTTCCTGTACTTGTGTTTGAACATTCTATGTTCTTGCGAAGTGCTTGTGAAATAAGAATTCAGTATCAAACTTCCTTTGCTGTGACCATTAAAATAAAATAAGTCAATTAATCAGTAATCTATCTGACTGCACATATAAAGATGCGAAGGGCTTTTGTGATCTTAAGGTTCTCAACCATATAGTATTCTGGTCAAACAGCATGATCTCTTATCCAAGGGGTAGAACCTTGTACATCTTAATATTTGACACAGAATTCATAGACAATTGGTCTGCAGTTGACAGAAATTTTATGCGGAGCATTAGCGAAGCCATTTTAGCAATTAACACCTGCCTGATCTAGTCTGTTTCTCTGACCTTGTTCTAGTATTTTTCATCATGTTAATAGTCATGACCCTCGTGGTAGATCTGGCTCATAGTTTATGTATTATTTTATTGTATGGAGCCTTGTGTAGTACTGGCATCATAGTTGCAAGAATGATGGTTTTGTTGATCCTTTATCAACTTAGATAGCTAAGTTGGCTTGCCATTAAAACTTCACTATTGTTGCAGATATTCGAAGCCAGGGCTTGTCCTAGTGACATCATTGGAATGAATCGTTTGATTGTCAAGAAATCTGGGAGTTAATTTTGTGATTCTATATAATGGGCTGCTTTTATTCAAAGAAACCTAAATTTCCAGATCACGAGGAACCCACAGTTCTTGCTTCTGAGACCCCTTGTGAGTATCAAACTGGTAAATTCTGGCAGATGTGCTCTTTTAATTTGCTTCTCTATTAGCTTAGCTAAAATGCATCATGGCCCATTTTGCAACCAATTTTTTTTTTTTTTTTGGGTGAGTCCTTTCCTCCTAGTCCCAGCATCTTATAGCGGGCATCCCTGGTCTCATTGCTGTAAACTAGATAGTCTGACATAACATGTATGTCAGGGTTACTAAACTTCAAGGTAAGATATTATACAAAAGTAGCCATTCAAATTATAGAACTCATAGGTGAGGCATTAACTTAATATAAATCAGATTCAATATTATCGTGTGTACCTGATGAACTAAGAAGCAATAGCGTGTGAAAAGATGATTAAATATGCCTTCTAGATATGCTTCTCCATACACACCGGTACTATGCGATCACTAGAGGGAAGCCCTTGCAACAATGCCAGAAATGTTTATTTTTTCTTGTTTTACTCCCTTCAAAGATAAATACACATTTAAAATGAAGGCTTGTATGTTAAGAAAAAACAATTTGTAGTCACATTCAGTGTGAGTGTGCGGAGACATATGCATGCATGTTTCTATTCATCTGGGTTTCCATCTTTCCATCTATATACACACATATTGATTAGGTGATTTCTTTCATCTGGCTTTTATAGCCTATAGAAGTTTTAACTTCAAAATATATCATGTTCGCCAAAGTAATAACACCCTTAATGTACCATTTTCATTTTCATTTTAATGCTCTTCGTGAATATCTGGAGGCCCTTATTCTGAATATAATATATTTCATCCATTCATTTCTCATATTAGCTGATTCATAGTTGATCTTAAGCAAATGCAAAAGCTTTTAATTTCATTTAACACACTATCTGATAATGATGACAGAAAAAGACTAGTCCACAAAGCAGTGCATTTTACTGTTATAATACATGGTTTAAAGAGGTCTTGAAGGATTGTTCTTTGTTTTATCGTTTTATATAAAAACCTCTTTAGTCCTGTCTCCCCATTATCAACAGTTCAATATCAAATGTCCACAACTGATCAACAGAAACTTGCATCTTCTCTCCCTTTCTCGATAGTTACTGTGAGTGAAGTAGAGGCCTTACATGAGCTTTTTAAGAAGCTGAGCAGTTCTATTATTGATGATGGTCTTATTCACAGGGTGAGTGTGGTATTTCTTTGTTTCTTTTTTATCACCTAATTTTGTTTACAATTTAACTTCTGTTAGATAATAACTTCTTGATCACCTTTGCATCAGGAGGAATTCCAGCTGGCACTCTTCAGGAATAGGGACAAGAGGAATCTGTTTGCAGACAGAGTGTGTCAATCATACCCTTGCTCAGCAGTTCAAGAAATCTTTAATATGTTGAAGTTCTTAGAGACTTTCAATTATATCTTATTATATTTGAAATTTGTGTGGATGTTTGTTTTCCTGAGATGTTTTCTAGCTCCCATATTAAATATAGGACTATATAGTGTTGGTTGCAAATGTAAAGGGGCTTGTGTTTGGCCTAAAATACAAAGTTGCTAATGGTGCCATAACATAGAGTCACTTTCACTCTCTTTTGACATGTCGAGATACTTTTTTCTTTTTGAAAAATAGCAGCTTATCAAGATCTGCAGTTTCACTGTCTCATTCTGAAGTACAATTCATGTTTGTGCCTCCTTTACAGATTTTTGATTTATTTGATGTCAAACGTAATGGGGTTATTGAGTTTGGTGAGTTTGTTCGATCATTGGGTGTTCTTCACCCAGATGCACCTGCTGAAGACAAAATTGCATGTAAGATCTTGATTCTTCTATTAATCCATGGGCTTGTTTGAGTTTCCTATGTTAGTTTATCTGCAGTAATTATATGCATTTATTGTTTATGTTTGTTTGCATAAGTGGCTTTCAGCCACCACGAGAATATTCTCCATCATTTATTAAGTTGAGGATAATCATTATGCAGTTGCTTTTAGGTTGTATGATCTGAGGCAAACAGGATTTATTGAAAGAGAGGAGGTTTGGTTTTCTTCCTTTTCCCTCAATTAAATTACCATTTTTTAAATATGCTCACACTATGAATTTCTTATAGCTAATAATATAATAAAGGTTTGGTTGAGCCAATCATATCTATGGTTGGTGTACTCATTATACATTGATCTACCTGTTACTTCCCTTGCTTAGAATAATAATTTGACTGCAGTTGAGAGAGATGGTACTGGCACTTTTGCAAGAGTCGGATCTTGTACTTTCAGAAGATGTGGTTGAAACTATTGTCGATAAGGTGCATATAATTTCACCTTGTGACTTTAGAAGCTCCTTTGAACTAAGGGTTGCTAAAGTTTTATGTAGCTTCTTCCACAGACATTTAATGATGCCGACACAAAAGGTGATGGAAAGATTGATCAAGATGAGTGGAAAGCATATGTGTCTAAGCATCCATCTTTGATGAAGAACATGACCCTACCATATCTAAAGTGGGTATAAGCTCTTTATGAACATTTTGTCAGTGGTTTGAATTTCAGAAGGCATTAATTCACTTGTAATACACACATCTAGTGGTCTGCTTATCATGAGTGGCTTTTTATTCATGCATATCTCCTCCCATTTTGCAGGGATATTACTTTAGCATTCCCCAGTTTTATCGTAAGAACAGAAGTTGAAGACTAAGAGTTGTAACCTTTTTTTCCCTCTAAGAGTGCTGTTTCAGTTTCATCTCCTGAGATGACTACAATCAAAGGATCACCTTTCCTGTGGCGACAAGGAATACTCGTAGGTTTCGTCTGTATAGAGCAAAACTTGTACGCTTGGTTTTGCAACTCCATGAAGATCAAACATCAAGTCAGCTTGTCTCTAGTTATGCTGCTATTTACCAATTGTCGACATGTCTTGTTCTTCAAATTCAACTTTTGTGTAGTTGTACCGTATATAGGAGAGACGTAAGTAGACCATGTGACTCAACCGTCTTGCTTTCTATGGCCTTCGCAGAATCAGGTTTCTCATGAGAAGAGATTTGTCTTTGGACACTTGTTTGAATGATCCTAAACACTATGTCTAACCATCTTTCCTTTCCAAAGCTTAGGACAGCAAAGCCCTGTAATTCTAAGGCTTTCTGTTACATAATACAAAATTTTCACAACAATTTAGGGAAGTCGTCAATTTATTGTGTTTTTAATTTAATTTATAAAATTTAATATATTTAATAATTAAATTTCATTTAAGTGAGTTTGTAAACAAATTTTGTTAAAGGGAATAGCATTGCAGATAATTAATTGATGGCAAACTTATGAGCTTTTGGCTAAGATCAAAGTGTAGTATTTATTATCCTTGTTATCTTAGCAATCAACTAAATAATGCCAGTCGTGGATTGATGTAACATGAGAACCAATCTTCTACGGCGGGTCACTTTCCAAAGCGTGCAAAATTGACGTCGTCTAGATTCATGTACTTGGAAACATGGGTCGTGACGAGCAGACGCTCTGCAACTTTTGTTGGGTACACGTGGCTGATAGAGTAACGAGGATGATTATTTTTTTATTCCTTTTTTGTGGGCATAAGACTAAATCAATGATTCAGAATATTTGTTTTGACTTTAAGACACTTAATTATATGGTAGATAATGTATTTTATTTGGTTTTTATACACAAGTTTTAGTTATATAAGTTAATAATTATTTTAATAAAAAATATTAATTATATATACATTAGTTATTTTTTAGTTAAATTAAAATTTTTAAAATAAATATTAATAAGGTATATAATCACTCTAACCATTTTACATGTATGCATATTATACATGTTGAAGTTCCATTAACTTTGTATTAACGGGCGATTTTACAACACAACATCAGGCTAAGATATATGTAGAGAAAAAGTGCACATTTTGTTCCAAAAATTTTGTACATTCTAGTTTTGACCTAAAGATTGTAATAGATATTCTATAATAATAATAATAATAATAATAATAATACTTAAGTTTTATTTTTGGGTGACGGATGGGGCAAAAGGTCAAAGGCTAACTATTCTCAAATACAAATACGAATACAACAATTACATCATTTGATGGGAGGGTTGGGCTTCGTCATCGATCTCTATCAGACGTATTGGCAAGTTAAGGAATAACAAAGCGTTAGACCATAGGACCCAAAAAAAAAAAAAACGTAAGACCATATTTGCGACATTTAAGCCAAATTTGTGACAAACAACTTTTGAGATAAAAATAAAACTCGAAGAAAATTTAAGAAAGCAATAAGTGCAATTAAGTTACAAATTTTATGCATAAGGGGTCGATCTATTGTAATTAATTTTTCAAAGGTGTGTCCTCTTTTTCAACTACTACCAAGCACCAAAATGAATATATATTTCAATATAATATCATAGATAGCAATTGTACATATTATATATTGGGAAATGTTCTGTGTATGTAAGGGAGGTGCATTGACAGAATAATTTTTAAGAAAAAATATGAAAAAATATGAGAATATATATAATTTATGTATATATATATATATTTTATTACTTTTATATATATGAATTTGAATGTGCATATATACTGAAATTTTATAGATAGAATCTCTCTAAGAAAGAACTGTAGGAAGATTAGTACTTACAAAACTTTGATAAAAAATTAATAATAACAAACTCTGATCTCATTACACGCATTGAAAAATAACTGCTGGTTAAAAGTGTTTATCTCACTTTAGAAATAAATGCAGTGAGTTTGGTTTAAAAGAAAAAACAAATTCTCATTACATATACATGCCATGGTTTCAAATTTCAATTTATTGGTGTATGCCATGGTTTAGAATTTATTTCCAAATAATTTTTTCTGCCTGTAAAACATAACCACATTTCAATATCATTGTAGCTATGTGGCATTAATTTTAAAATGAGACATTAATAGAAAGAAGCATTCTGATAATTTTTTTTTCTTTTTCTTTTTAAGTAAGAATATTTTTAGTCTTTCAATTTTTTTTAAAAATGTAATTTTATCTCTCATCCTTTAATTTATACAAATTTATCTATTGAAAAGTTTAATTTTATATATAAATCTTTCTTTTTGTTTTCACTTAATTAAAAGCTAATATAATCAAATGGTAGTATATGAAAAAAAAAATTTACTTTATTAATCACATAATAAACATGTGAGTTTATTTTTTTAATTGCTTTGTTCACTTTTTTTAGAGTATTAAAAAAATCAATTCATGTACCTATAAAGTGACGAATAAATAATATTGTTAAACCATGTCAATGTTTAATTGAATAAAAATAAAACATCCGATGAGCTAAAATCTATCATTTCTTAATTGAACTTGTAAAAAAAAAATTTATCTATTTTAAAAAAATAAGGGAGCTAAATTATCCCTATTTTAAAATAAAATTCCTTGATATAAAGTCAAAATAGAATAAGTGAAAAATAAATATAAAATTATATATTAAATTAAAAAATTAAAAAAATTATTAAAATAAATAAAAAATTAAAATATCTAAATCTCCTCACTCCGTGTTTCTTTCTTAGAGAAGTTATATGGTCGAATTTTTTTATTTTTTATATAAAGTTGGGATACATTAAAAATGATAAAGATAAAATAAAAATAAAAACAAGTAACCGGTGTTAAAAATAAAAAAACGTTAAACCAAAATCCGTGGGTGTCAAGTTAGGACTTATCTTCGTATTTTGGTAACTCACGCAATCTTTTGGCGCGTATATGACAAGCATGACCAATTTTATTTTATTTTCCAATTTGGATAAATATTAAACATATATTTTACCGCATCAATACATTCAACAAATCTCAACCTCCTCTTCCACTTGTTTCCCTATCTATCGATGTCCAACGCCACCCCAAGTGAAGAACTTGATGCTATTTCTCTCTCTCTCTGTCTCTCTCCCTTTTGTCCTCCCAAGCTTTTCAGTTGCAGAGATTCCAATTCCTGTATAAACTCTATTCCCTTATGTACTCTGTGTCCTAGAAATCCAAAAATTCTCGATTGACATTTCTTCGTTTTCATGGCAGATCCTACCCACCTTCTCCTCAGGTTAGATTCTAATTACCATCCTTAATAACAAAACTGGTGGGCTTTAATTAACTCTAATCAATTCAAAAATCGTTGTTTTTTACGTTATTTCCTTGTAGTTCTATAGTCTTCGATCGGATCCAGTTTGTAAACTAACAAGTTCGCAAGAGCTCTGTGAGTGAGCTCGTCCTTAGAACGTAGCAACTATTGATGATGTTTCCAATTTTGATTTGGAAAGTTTTCAGAATCTGCAGCTCAAGCTTTGTAATTGGTTTCGAAAATGGTGTCCAGTTGTTATTGTTGGATTTTCGTCATTTTTTTTCTTAGATAGGAAGTGGTGGTAAGGTTTAAATGAGTATTTAAATGGATACTGTAAATTTGCATGTTTTGGATATCTGATACATAGTGGAAATTAGATAAGTCCATGAGATGCTCTATTTCCTTTCATTGATTATTTGCTACATTTTTCTTTCGTAGGCCTTGGTGTCTTAATCTTTTCTTTAGTTGTGCCGCATTAGATTAATATAAACCAGAAGCTCAAACATAAAGTGGCTTATGTGGATGCAAACAAGTCTCTATCAAGTGGAACTTTCCCCCTTCTCTAGTGCCTTTACCCTTTCTTTGTTGTCTTTGCTCTTGCTTTCTTCTTCATTCTTTTTTTTTTTTTTTTCCCTGGGTTAGGTTGGGGTATGGATAGAACTCCGAATTCTTAGGTTTCAAAGTATAATATACAATCTTTAATAAATGTATGTTCCTTCGTTAAAAGAATGGATAATCTTATGAAATTGCTGTTGCAATTATATACGAACACAATCAATCAAGTTTAGTGGAAAAGAAACTTAACCCCATATCTGAACGGGAGAATTCTTTAGATGTGTTTCCTTAAATTCTTGATGCAATCAAATCCAGGTGGAAAAATGTCACCAGATGTGGTTTAGTGCCACGGGGTTTGAGCAGCTTGCTGGGGATTTCAGGTTCAAACCTCTGTGCCATCATATACCAACAATTTCTGGTGGAAATGCCATTGTTTGGCTTGCCGTTGCCTCTGTAATTAAAGTTATATTTGAATATTATTATTATTGTTCCTGGGAAATACCCTTATATTTATGGTCTGTTGCAGTTCAATCTTACAACCACTGGTGTATCTGTAATGCAATCATTCGACGAGGACAATAAGAAGAGGAATCTGAAGCGTCCAAGATCACTGCCTTACGAAATGCCTGTGACAGACTTTAATGATGTTCAAAATTTTGATGATAGCATTCTTTTCCCTGTTGAAGAGATTGTACAACACCCATTGCCTGGATATATAGCGCCAAGTTCAATAAGTTTCAGTCCTGATGATAATTTAATTGCCTTTTTATTTAGCCCTGATCACACATTGAACAGGAAGGTTTTTGCTTTTGATCTGAAGACCTCAAAACAAGAATTGCTATTCAGTCCCCCCGATGGTGGACTTGACGAGAGTAATATATCTCCAGAAGAGAAGTTAAGGAGGGAGAGGTTGAGAGAGCGTGGTTTGGGAGTGACACGGTATGAATGGGTGAAAAGCAGCTCAAAAAGGAAAGCTATTATGGTGCCCTTGCCTGCTGGGGTTTGTTCTTTTACCCCTCGCATAAGTATAGTGTTATATTGTTATTTTTCTTTCTTTTTAATGAATTCTGACTGTACTCAAGAA
Organism: Dicorynia guianensis; assembly: GCA_037013595.1. Lineage (NCBI taxonomy): Eukaryota > Viridiplantae > Streptophyta > Magnoliopsida > Fabales > Fabaceae > Dicorynia > Dicorynia guianensis. Next base: position 10,432,478 of record JASUAB010000002.1, on the reverse strand, counting down.
CTATTTTATTTTTGTAATCACTTGTTGTGAATTACATGAAAAATTTAAACCTCTTCTGTAGAAGAAGAAGGAAAGGACAAGTTATTAAAGTTTAATGGGTGTCTCATGGTTCTATTCAAAGAGCAAAAGTAGTCGTAGGTTTAAATATACTTTTCACACCTTAATAGTTCGGTTTCTAGGAACACAATAGAAGCACTTGCACACATTTGTACTTAATACCCCTATAATCCCACCATGCTGCCTCCAGCATGTCATCTCTGAGTCTGACTTTAATTGCCATTTCTGTCCCTTTACAACACTGTTTTCTTGGCACAATTTTTCAATGTTGAGATGTTTTGTATGAATATATTCATTAAAGCATCAAATGCTGGTTTTGGTAGAAGGTAATTTCTCATGTTGCAATTTTTTTTAAAGTTGAAATACATCTAATTACCATTTTACAGAGTGTGATCTTAAACTCAAGATTTCCTCTCGAGGTTTGTCCGTTCATTTTCGATTTAGCAAATGATTGAGCTTCTTGTAGTTGATGGTTGAAGTTTAGACCAGTCCTATGCCAAGCCAAGCACTTAGAGTGTATATCAATGTTATGCCAAACTACCTATTTTGCTAAGTATTTGGTAGGTTGTCGTAGGCTGAAATTGTGGATGCTTATACTTAAAATTTTTTTCTTGAATTAACATTATGACCTTGAAATAGTCAAAGTTTCTCACATTTACTGTCTTTGCTCTGTGAGCAGATTTATATGCAGGATATTTCCTATTCAAAAGCAGAGCTCAAGCTTTCAAGTATATCAGGTTCACCGATTATTGATCCTCATCTATCCCCAGATGGATCGATGCTTGCTTATGTAAGAAACTATGAGCTGCATGTTCTGAATCTCTTGTCCAATGAATCAATGCAGCTGACGCATGGTGCCAAGGAAAATGGCTTGGTGAGTTCAATTTTTTGTTGATTCAACTGTTAGAGTTGCTAAATGCATACAAATTCTATAGAAAGGAATTAATGTGTTGTCAACAGTGTCCTTGGTTTGCCATATGCCTGATTAATCTAAAGTATTAACTAATTTAAAGTTTAAATCAGCTGCACATATCCAGTTTCACCATTGTCATAAGTGTTTAACTTCTATTTTGATACATTCTAGTGCTTGAATCAATGGCCTGGATCATGAAAGTTTGTAAATCCAATGTTGATTCTCTTCTCATACTATATTTTACACTCTCTAGTAGGCTTCAATGGTTTTTCTTAAATTATTCATTGATAAATTCAAGCTAGAATAAGATGTTGAAAAGTATAAAGAGTCAAAATACTCAAGATCATCCAATAGGCTTTTGGCTTGTATTTGGTAGTTTTTGGTCACTCTTATGAATGCTTACAGTTATCAGTTTGACTTGTGGTAGATGAAAAAACTTTTTTGGCTCTTTTATGTTACCAGCCTAAATATGACACGTGAGTTTTGTGTGTTGCAGACTCATGGCCTTGCTGAATATATAGCTCAGGTGAGCTTTTCCTTAGAATATTTACTTTATGTACATTTGTAAATTATAATCAGGTACATCCTCTTCCTTCTACCATGTAGCCATTCCACATTTTTCGCTGGCCAAGATAGACAAGTTTCTCAAATAATGCCTTATACATATTGATTGTCAGCATGATTAACATTCTCCTCAGATTTTATAGTTTTCTGATTGCAGGAAGAGATGGATAGAAAAACTGGATATTGGTGGTCACTGGACAGTAAATATATTGCTTTCACTGAAGTTGATTGTTCTGAAATACCACTTTTTAGAATTATGCACCAAGGCAAAAGCTCAGTTGGTCAAGAGGCACAGGAAGACCATCCTTATCCTTTTGCAGGAGCTTCAAATGTTAAAGTTCGCCTTGGGGTTGTGTCAGTATCTGGAGGTTCCACTACTTGGATGGATCTTCTTTGTGGGGGAATAGATCAGCAGAACAGTGAAGAAGAATATTTGGCGAGAGTCAATTGGATGCATGGAAACATTCTTACAGCTCAGGTCTTGAACAGGCACCAGACCAAAATAAAAATCCATAAGTTTGATATTAGAACGGGTCAAAGGAAAACTATGTTGATGGAGGAACACAGCACTTGGATCAATATACATGACTGTTTCACACCCCTTGATAAAGGTGTTATGAAATTTTCTGGGGGTTTTATCTGGGCTAGCGAGAAGACAGGATTTAAACATCTTTATCTTCATGATGCAAATGGAACTTGTTTAGGACCCATCACTGAAGGTGAATGGATGGTTGAGCAAATTGCTGGTGTGAATGAAGCTACAGGTCTGGTATATTTTACAGGGACCCTAGATGGCCCTTTGGAATCTAACTTATATTTTGCCAAACTTTACGTAGATGGAAGTCAACCACTGCAGACCCCTGTTAGACTTACTCCTATCAAGGGGAAGCATATTGTGGTACTTGATCATCATATGCAAAGTTTTGTTGATATCCACGATTTCCTTGGTGGTCCTCCTAGGGTGTTACTTTGCTCATTAGAGGATGGAAGTATAATCATGCCTTTGTATGAGCAACCACTTCCAATTCCAAGATTCAAAAGGCTTCAACTTGAGCCACCAGAGATTGTTGAAATGCAGGCTAAAGATGGCACCGTCTTGTATGGGGCGCTTTATAAGCCTGATGCATCAAGATTTGGACCTCCACCATACAAAACTATGATCAATGTTTATGGTGGTCCCAGTGTACAACTTGTTTGTAATTCTTGGATTTGTACAGTTGACATGAGAGCACAATATTTGCGAAACCAAGGCATTCTAGTTTGGAAGGTCAGCACTCTAAATTCACTCTAGTCTTGAGCTATATTATTGCCCAGTTTCTTGTTTGGTTTTACATTATTAGTATCTCGCTTTCTATCACTGAACACCATGATGCAAGATGGACTTAGGTTAGCTATATTGAACTTGTCTAATCTTTTAAACTTTGGGATGTTAAGATGTGGTTAATTGTTCGCTGTAGATCTGCATGAAGAGATTAAAGTTAACGTGGCTGAGGCGAGCAATTCATCTATTTAATTTACATAAAAAATGTTGAACTAAAAGTCACGAAACTTCTATATAACTATGAAATACCTTTAAATTTTGTACATGAGTTATTGCTTTTATTGTTTACAGTTAGACAATAGAGGAACTGCTAGACGGGGGTTAAAATTTGAAGGCTATTTGAAGCATAAGCTGGGTCAAATTGATGCTGATGATCAGCTAACTGGAGCCGAATGGCTCGTCAAACAAGGGCTGGCAAAAGTTGGCCACATTGGATTGTATGGATGGAGTTATGGCGGGTATCTCTCCGCTATAACCCTGTCAAGATATCCGGATTTCTTCAAGTGTGCTGTGGCTGGGGCCCCTGTTACATCATGGGATGGATATGACACTTTTTACACAGAGAAATACATGGGGTTGCCATCTGAAAATCGATCAGGGTATGAAAGCGGTTCTGTGATGCATCATGTGCACAAGATGAGAGGACGGTTGTTACTTGTGCATGGCATGATTGACGAGAATGTACATTTTAGGCACACTGCAAGGCTTGTCAATGCACTTGTGGCTGCTGGAAAACCATATGAGCTCATAATTTTCCCAGATGAGCGTCACATGCCCCGGCGGGTCAGAGACCGAGTTTATATGGAAGAGAGAATCTGGGACTTCATAGAGAGGAATCTGTAAAACAAGAACTTTTTGTGTATCTTTCATTGTTGTGTTCGGTAGAGTAGATTATGTTGATTTCTATTCATAATAAATAGCGATTTAATTATTTTAATTTCTTATGCGCTGAATTTGAACTATTGTTTCCTTTTGCTGGGGTAACTACCTTAGTGAGCCTCTAGTTAGCAAAGCGAACATTTTTAGCGATCTAAACATCCCTTCAAAATCATGTAGTCTAGACGATATTTTTATGTCAAGCCATAAAAAGTTGCCTCAAGGATTAGTGGTATTTTGTCATTCAGTCTCCCTTCTAGTTTGGGCATCGCAACATCATCCACCATCATATATATCTTTGATCGTTTTAGGTTTAAAGAATTTGGACTACGACAATAATCAATCAATGGTATTGGTACATGAACAAAAGCTGAATTCTCTTGTTAACCGATGTTACATTTGACGGGAATTCTTTGAAGCTCAATGACATGAACTTTCACATCCTTCATGAATTTTTAAAGATATAATTTTTATATACTTTCACACATTATCTTGTATTTTTTATATGTTTTAATCTATTTTAGCACATATTTATATAAGGCACAGAATTGTATGCACATATTATTTTTCTTTTCCAAATGTTGAGAGTTAAGACACTTGAGATGAATCAATGCATAAAGTGGCCTCCAAAGTCCAAAACTTTCTAGTGCAGCTTAATGATTGAAAACATTTATCTCTTCCATGTTTTATAAATTCTAAACTCTGTTTAGGTACCAATAGTGATTCATTCCCCCTATTTGGAAACCAGTACTATTTGGTGTGCACCATTAACCTGGAATAATACGCGGATTATGAGGTTACCGATCCAAGGTCAAGCAAAAACTTAGTGATCCAAGAATTTTCACTCAACCTTTTGGTGGTTTTGTTGCAAAGTGAGATAACCTAGAGCATTCATTTTTACCAAAGTTTTTGGGAAAGCACTCTGTATGTATAGCTGCATCAGCTAAGAACACTCTTGCACTTTTATCGGATCTCTTGTCTGTCTGAACATGTATAAACCGAAGTCTCAGGAGAAAGAAAAATGAGAACCAAAAATTCCATGATAGGAATAGCCTTTTGATCTCCCCCTAGATTTCTTTTCTTTCTAGCTTGGGATGAATATAAAAACAATTTTTTTTTTCCGTCCAAGAAAGAAAGATACCAATTGCCAAGCAGGAAGAGTGTTGATTAATTTATAAGTTGAAGAAAAGCCTATATGGAAGCAGTTTTGTTATTTTTATATATTAAATATTTATTAAATTTTTTAAAATAATATCATATATAAAAAATGTGAGATCCAAAATTTTAAAAAGTAAGATAGGTTGGTGACGGGCAATTTGTTCTTATCGAAAAGGAAGTAAAATGTTTTGAGTACCCCAAGGAGGTAATGGGGTCCAGCGTTTGAGCGGGCAATGGGTGGTTGCTTGCTCAATGGCCTGCTGAGAATCATCAGTCTTCCTTCCCTCTGGGCCCAGTCCTTCGATTCAACCTAATAGAGTCAAACGCCAAACATGTCGCCAGTTGTTCAACATATTACATCGTTTCAATCAAATATCTGTCATGAAGACAAGTAACGCAACCAACAAGCATTGCTTTAAATTTAAAAATTTAGGAAGCTTTATGACATGGCTAGAGTCTATTGGTTTATTGCATGTGTAATGGCCTTGCAAGAGCCTTGTTGCCCAAGTTCAAAATTATTCACAGAATTCAGATTGGAAAACCAAAAGAAAAGGAAGCCGCTGAGAAAATGCTCACAATTTACTAACTATCACGTTATGCTTTACTTGACTCTCCATCTAGATTCTGAACAATTTACTCCATTTCCGTTATCTCTATGCCATAGATCATTCGTCTTTGTACATAATGTACATTAATCACATTTCAAATTATCATAATAACCGTATCTAAAAAATATAAAATAAAATCCAATAAGCCTTTTAGATATATATAAATTGAACCCAGTCACCCAAATTAGTATAAAAAAAATTTGAATCTGTTGCCATTGGTGAACAATTATAGAAAGGTGATTTAAGAAAGAGAAAAATAATTTTAAAATTCAGAAAATAAATAATAAATTTCACAATTAAAAACTAATTATTTATTTATAAAATTATTAAAGATAAAGATTTCAAATGCGACCCATTCAGGATATAAAATTAATTCCTCAAAAAGTAATAACTCTGTTCATAACCTCATAGCCTTTTAGTTATCAAAAAACCGTAAAATTTTTCCTTTGTTTAGCAATTTGTCGGTGTGGCAATTTATTTTTTTTAATTTTGAAAACATAAGGGTAAGAAAGTATTTAACGTTCAAATCCTAGATGCTCTTGTAGGCCCCACAGTAGTTATGTACGCATCGGCATCCCTCACATTTATTATCTTTTAACGCAAAATGGTTAACGCCCCGCTAAACTTTCGGGAGGCCATCAATGTCCACCCCTATAAATACTATTGCATCTGGCATTTAACTCTGTAAGTCTCCTTCTCTCTCTTGTCTGCTTCTCTCTCACAGTGAGTCAAGCTCTTTCCGGGAAAAAAGGGAAGGAGTAAATTTCCAATTCTAGAAAACTTGGGAAGAACGATATGTAAGTTCACTCGCAGAATGGTGCTAAATTCTTCAAGTTTTTCCTATCAGAGTCATCCTGCCTGAGTTTCTTCTCCGATTCTACTTCACTGTGTGAGCTTATCGTTCTCTTTAATTCTTCCATCTTTCATATTTTTAGTTTTTCTTTTCTTGTACGATTTTTCTTTTGTAGATTGTCGTCTTTTTTTATTTAAGTTTGTTTAATTAGTATGGCAAATGAACGAAATTGGAGGAATCATTTTTCTGTTCGGATTAATTGATATTCGAAATTGTTCTTTCATGCATGTGTTCTGAGATATGAAATTCGTTTTCTGTTTTATTTTTCCATACTCGTATATATCGCATTTTTTATCTTCGTTTGGATTCTATGAATAAACATACAAATTTGAGATTTTTTTTTTCAGGTTTTTTATACTGAGTTGATGTGTGCTGTGTCATAAGGAAAAAAAAAAAAAACTAAAATATAAAAACTCGGAGCTGGGAGCCTGAGACACGATTCAATTAAAATTTTATTCGAACAGCCTTTCGCATAGGTTTTTCATTCCGAATAATCTTTGAAAAATGAATCTTCTATTTTTAATTTTCACATTTTGTTTTCTGAAATGGAACAGGGCAAACTCTATATTTTTTTAAAAAAAAAAATTCTATGATTTTATTTTATGTTATACCCTCTCTAACATAATTTTTCATTTCTTTTTCTTTACTCTCTTAAATTCCATTTTATCTCACTTAAGAGTATCCTCGTTTTTGCAGGGTATTTGGACTTTAATTTGCAGGAAACTGTTTCTTCCTTCGTTTAGCAGCTATAATTTGTCGCAATAGTGTAGAAGAAGTATCGCCGGTGAAGTCTAGAAACAAAAAAAAAATCAGAGTTAATTAGCATATAGATCAATCAAGGAGTAATGTGATCTTGATTTTTCTGAACTGCTTTTCTTGAAAGTTTCCTGTTGGTCTGAGCTCTGACGTGTGGAAGAAAACTATAACACATATTTGAGGCATCAATTCTTTGTTATACTGCTTAGGTTCAGGCATTGGTTTCTTTTGCAGCAACAGTATTAAGAAGTCCTATTTTTTTATTTCCTTACAAAATGGGTTCTCCATATAGAATACTTGCATCCTCTTATTGGTTGCAAGGTTCATAACTTGTTCATTTTTAAGCCAGCAAGGTTTTGAGTCTAAAAGTAGACTATGGCTACTGTGGCACTTAGTCCAGTGCTTGAAGAATCTTTCAATTCCCATTGTAAATTTTCCAGCTGCCATTGTCCTCACGTGAGGGACTCAATTTTGATTTACCTAACTGTTGGTGGCTCTGTGATCCCCATGCAAATTATGGAGACAGATTCAATTGCTTCAGTTAAGCTGAGAATTCAGACCTTTAAAGGTTTCTTTGTAAAGAAACAGAAGCTGGTATTTGAAGGCAGGGAATTGGCTCGGAACAGTTCTTGTGTCCGCGATTATGGTGTAACTGATGGGAATGTGCTGCACTTGGTACTAAGGCTTTCTGATCTTCAAGCTATTACTGTTAGAACTATGTGCGGAAAGGAATTCGGGTTTTATGTTGAAAAGAATAGAAATGTGGGTTATGTGAAGCAGCAGATTGCAAGGAAGGACAAAGGGTTTGTGGATCTCAAGGATCAAGAACTTATATGTAATGGTGAGGTACTTGAGGACCAGAGACTCATTGAGGACATGTGTAAGGATAATGATGCTATCATTCATTTGTTGGTCAGGAGATCTGCCAAATTAAGGACTAAACCAGTTGATAAGGATTTTGAATTATCAATTGAGGCGTCACACACATATGACAAGGTGGCAGATTCAGGTGAAAACCAGTTGGGTACACTGTCTTCAAATACGGTTCTGGAGAGGAAGCCACTGATTGGACATTTTCTTTTGGAACCTATTCTTGTTAATTCCAAAATCAGAGTTCCACTAGTGATCCAGGAGCTGATTAAGAATACTTCTCAGGGGCTGGAGAGAGGTAATAAACCAATTCGATCTTCAGAGGGATCAGGAGGAGCTTATCTCATGCAAGATTCATCTGGTTTGAAGTATGTTTCTGTTTTCAAACCTGTTGACGAGGAGCCAATGGCTGTTAATAACCCTCGGGAACTACCTGTTTCTGTGGGTGGTGAAGGCTTAAAGAAAGGCACACGAGTGGGACAAGGTGCATTGAGAGAAGTTGCTGCTTACATTTTGGATCATCCTAGGAACGGACCTCGGTTTTATGTTAATAATGAGGAGGAGGGATTTGCTGGAGTTCCTCCTACAGTGATGGTCAAATGCTTGCATAAAGGGTTCCATCATCCTAATGGATTTAAGTATGAGGCAAATAATGTCAAAATAGGTTCACTTCAGATGTTCATGAAAAACATTGGAAGTTGTGAAGACATGGGCCCTCGGGCATTTCCAGTGGAAGAGGTACACAAGATCTGTGTGCTGGATATCAGATTGGCAAATGCAGATAGGCATGCTGGGAATATTTTGGTTGGCAAGGATGGTGAAGATGGTGGAATTGTGCTTATTCCAATTGATCATGGCTATTGCTTACCTGAGACTGTAAGGCCATTATAACCCAAATGAATTTATGCATTTTGTACTTTGTATTGACTGTTATTTGTGCTGTTTCTTGTTTTGAAGGTTTTCCTTTATTGGCTGCTTGTTCAAATGTAAACATTTTTTTAAGTTGATGATATTAATGATAGCTGTACTGTGTCTTTCTTAATTATATTTTTTCTCACTCTTGCTTGTATCACAGTATAACTGCTAGAGTGAGACAATGAAAAGTTGAGAGATTGTTATGCAGTTCTCTGCTTTCTATCTGCTTTTGTTTTCAATGTTATATACTGTACAGTTTGTATTTTTGTTCACTATATTTCCTGTTGAATTGTAATTGCTTGCTATTTCCTTGCATTGTCTTAGCTTAGGCTGTGCGTGATAATTAGAGTTTTGACCCTACTTATAGTATTCTGTACTACGTTTTTCAAATTTTCTAGTCTTAATTTTACTATGCTTAGTCCCTTATGACTGTATGGAGCATTGTTGAACTTCACGAATGCTTTCTTCAGCAAACGCATTAAAACTGTTGTCATTAGTGTTTGTCATTCTTCAAGACTATAAAAGTTTTAAATAATCTCTATTTGGTTTGTAAATTTTCTAGTCTTAATTATTACTATTGTTGTTGCTGTTATCATTCAGCATTTAAACCTTTACTTCTTCTAGTTATCCCTTTTCATTCATGTGCTTTTTTCTCTGTTGCAGTTTGAAGACTGCACATTTGACTGGTTATACTGGCCCCAGGCTCGGCAGCCTTACTCCCCGGACACCATTGACTACATAAAAACTTTGGATGCTGAGGCAGATATTAACCTTTTGAAGGTTTATGGATGGGACCTTCCTCCTGAATGTGGCCGTATCCTTCGTATATCAACCATGCTTCTTAAGAAAGGTGCAGAGAGAGGGCTCACTCCTTTCACCATTGGAAGCATCATGTGTAGGCCAACACTAAAGAAAAAATCTGTCCTTGAGCAGATTATTCAGGAAGCTGAGGAAGCTGCACTTCCCGGATCAAGCGAGGCCGCATTTCTTGATCTCGTGTCACAGATCATGGATAGCCGTTTAAATGGGCTATCCCCATGAGCAAAAAAACATATGGTGCATATAGTTACGTTGCAGTTGATTAGATAGTGATATGTGATGGTGTTCTACGCTTCTATCCATCTTCTGAATGCACTCCTCAACCACGTACCGTGGATTGTCTCATAAGAAGCTGTGTCCTATCACCACCTATTGCATACTTACTTGTGTGTGTTTGCAATATGCCATTCTCTTTCTGCGTTCGATATATCTCTGATAAAATGAAATTACATTCGTACATTGACTATAAATGATTGCGGAGAACCTGCTATTTTGTAATAGCATCCCGTCTGTTCTATGCTGCTTGAGTGGATAATAGAGTTTTGAAAATAAACTTTTACCACATACTTCAGAAGTTTATAGTTACTACTTGTTTTCCCTATAATCATTGATTAAAGGTTACAATGTGCATAATCTCCTTCAATTTTAAGTCGATTTTAAAAAATTTTCTTGAACTGTAAAAGTTTTCAAATGACCCTCTTGAATTATGAAAAACTTTTAAAACAGTCCATTTCGTCAAGTTTTTCGTTAAAATTTGAATATTTTTTAATCAACCTCTAATTTGACTCGATAAAAAAATAAAAATACTCTTCAAATACACATAAATTTTGAAAATCTGTCATAAATGCAAAAGAAGAAAATTTAGTGTAGATTTATAATTCAGGATTTAGGATTTAAGATTTAGAGTTTTAGAATTTAAAATTTAGGATTTAGGGGTTTAGATTTAGGGTTTAGGGCTTAGGGTTTAGGGTTTTAGGGTTTAGAGTTTTAGGGTTTTAGGATTTAGGATTTAAAATGTAGGGTTTAGGATTTAGGGTTTAGGGTTGAGGTTCAATGTTAACACTCTAAAATTTTACTGTTCATGGCCTTCTTTAATTTCTCAGCTTTACAATGAAGGTCATTTTTGTTATTTTCTTAAATTTTGACGGAAAACTTAACGGAATAGATTATTTAAAAATTTTTTATAACTTAAAAGGGTCATTTGAAAACTTTTAAAGTTCAGGAGAATTTTTTAAAATCGATTTAAAATTTAGGGAAGTTCTGTATATTTTAGCCTTGATTAAAATGATTTAATATCTAATGTCATTTAAAATATGAATACCTAATTGATTGTCCAAAACTAAGCAATCAAATTAATAATTTGTTCGCTTATGTAGTTAATTAAATTATTTTACTATATTAATGAATTACTCTTAATCTAAGTAAATTGATGATAGTAAATATACTGTTAATTATTTGGCAGAAAATATGCAATATGATTGAATTTATTACTATCTTCTCATTAATTGTATTTGGGATGATTTTAAGATAATTTATTTATAATTATTAATCGGCCTATAATTTGTACTAATTGAACTCACTTTTTAAGATGAACTATTACACCTAATTATGTGCCTATGTAATTTTAATTGCCAACTATTAGTATTCAGATTTTGTAATATTCCCATTAAAATTTAATTAAGACACCTTAATTAGAATAAATTACTTATGATATAATTAGTCACTATTAATTGGAAATGCCCACTAGTTGATGCACCATCGTGTAATTAATTAAATGTAATGACAATTAGAAACAACTTATTTTGTGGTATCCTAAATCATTGATTTAAAATTATTAAAATTTTCCGTCAACTTGTTTTGTAGCATAATTAATCATTCTAAATGGGACACCTTTTAGATATAAGATTAATTAAAGTTATTCGATTTTTCCTCTTGTAACAAGGCTTTTTTTAACTTCAAGATAAAATTGCTGATACACAATTAACTATCATTGCATTAACTATTTATTGATAAGGAGTCATAATTTTCTACCAAAATGGTACTCGTGTAACAATAGTTGCTATGCTATAGCAGAGGATTAAATAAGCAAGCATGAATGTTCAAGTTAATTTCATCTCAAATTATGTAATATAGCCCAGTTCTTTCCTAACCCTATTCAATTTAACAATGACACGTGATGTGAGATGCCCTATCTGATTTCCCCATTCTAAATGGCTTATATATGCATGTTCCCCAACGATCCGCCTAATTACACTAATAAACCAAAAGTCTTGTACACTAACGAGGACAGGTAGATGCCTTTTGCACAATCCATTTCACCAGGAAACATTCCAAATTTCTGACAAGAAATTTAGGGGGAACATTGATAAACATTATATAAAATGCAGGGCACACAAAGTCAAGATGCGGGGGGCACAGCCCACCATGTTATGTGAACATAATATGGAAAGGGAATATTATAGAAGTATCCTTCTTTTCTTATTTATCACTTCTTGAGTCAACTATAATTAACTGTAACAATGGGCCAACAAAAAATAAGAGCTATCGCTGTCTACAATTTATATTTTATTATTACATCATCATTCAAAAAAATTAGACCAACCAAAACTATAACTGGTGCACAATTTTTAAATTAGGATTTTTATAAAACTAGAAGCCTTTGCCAATGGGTAGGTTTGGACCAAGACTTGCGCCTATACCTGCAGCGGAATTCAGGTCGATAACCCGGCCAAAAATGCCACTCCAGTCGACGGCAGCCATGCATTGCCCGAAATGAATTGCGCCACCGTGAATCTACTTGCCTCCTCCGTGGACGTGATGACCCGGTACCCGGGCCATTTTACCCGCTGCCCGACGGCTGCACCTGGCCCATAATTCATGTATTCACCATAGTACAGCGTGTCCAATGCAAATGCTGCATTCCATTCCAGCCATCCACGTGGATGTATGTGATCACCCATGTAAGACAACATGTAGACGGTTCTAGAGTATAATTTCCATGGACGGCCCAGATAGGTGGTGTAGCCACCGTTCGCTGCCTCAAGATCTGACGCGGCTAGGATCCGGCAATTGTGGATCGATATACCCGTGTTCTGATTCGGGTCCTTCCGGTTCTGGGCTGTGATGGTGTTCTTCTGTTGGGCCATGGGCTTGCGGGCATAGAGACTACAGTTTTGGAAAACCACAGCTGCATTGCCAAATATGAAGTCTACGGTTCCGTAAATGTCACATTCCCGAAAGAACTGTCGGTTGGAGTGCACATAGCATGAGTCCTGGTATCCGATGATGTCGCAGCGGTAGACTACCGCATGGTCAGCTCCGACACGGAGGGCCACCGCTTGATGCTTTGCTGGCCCGGCGTAGTTCTCAAACGTAATGTCTCGTGCGATGAAGCCAGCTCCACTAGCAGCTGCAAGGACAAACATCAACTATAAAAATGGAAAAAAGATTGTAACATGGATTAATTAGTGGTTTGCATGACCCACCACCAATATTTTTTGGCACTTTAATTTGGAGCGCTTCACTAAAATTAGGCATTGTGTTATCCATCCAATATAGAGGATAAGTTGAATGCATAGTGGACATGATGATAAGGCTAAGACACAGGATTTCATTTAGTCGTTTTGATGAATGAGTGGACCGCATGCGTAAGATTCCAACGGCTTGTTTTAAAATAAAAGAAAATTAGTTTCTTTAATTAAAACACCAACAAAGAGGACAATAGTTATCTGATCAGATTCATTTGGAGTCCAAACGACAAAAATTAAAAGAATTCTGACTTTGATTCATGCCATGGGATTCCTTAAGCGTGCCTCCTTCAATGCCTTTTAATATCTTCTTTGGCTACTCTAGTTTATGGGAAATTAGAGACTCGTTTTTATTATTATGATTATTATTATTATTATTAGGGTAAATCTAATCGTATAAAGCACTGCGTATTAAGAGGGTATATCAAGAGAATAAGTAAAATTGAAGAGAGAGAAAGAGGAGGATAGCGTGTGTAAAAATTGTGTAGAATTAATTTGTATACCTATTACTACTTCATTATATTATATTTACGAAAAATAGGAAAATGAACTAGACATGCAAGGAATCTTAAAATATGGCAGCCTAGAACGGCAGGCCACGTGCAACTTCTACTGTTCTACCCCATGCATGGCCCTGGGCTGATTGATCTATAATTTTTTTTCAAAATTACAAAATACAAAGTAACTGTCATAGTCATAACAGCAAAAGGTGAAAGGGAATTTACCAAAGGAAGCCGTGTGGAAGGTGGTCATCCCATCCAGGACATTTTTTCCACCTGTGATGACCGTCTTACCCTTCCCATCCCCTATGAACATCAGATTGGTTTTCTTCCTCCCCACCTTCAAATTTTTCTCTTCGTACCTGAAAATTTCACCAGAAAACTCAGTGCATGATCTACTGCAACCATATGTCCGCACTCATCAGCTGAAAAAGCGCTTTATTTTTTTAATGTGCTATTTTCTAAAAGAAATTACACCAAGCTTGCTTGTACCCGGAGCCTGAAGAACCAAACAAAATTTCCCATTATAAATTTAAGGGGGCGAAGGGTCAAGATAATATTTTTAATACTAAAATTAATGGATGCAATTAATATATAGTATAAAATAGAAAGTGATTATCATTTCGTTCACATGATAACAGGGCCGCATGCATGATTATTAATCAGAAGTCAATGACCTCAAATGAAATTTCACAAAAAGTGCTCGCAAATGTTTTCACATGATAATAACACATCACCGCCACTTTTTCTCTCTTGTTGGTCCGTGTCACCGTCCGTTGAATTATTCACCCAATAGAAATGAACAAATCGTTTGCTATATTGAAAAAGGGAACAAATTCCCCTTCCAGAAAAGGTTTGAATTACCAAAACTATACCGTATATTCGCTTTATTTACCTTCCTGCCATCACGTAGATTACGATCCGGCGGCTACTGTGCTCGGGCGCGTTCTTGATCGCCTCCGCGATCGTCTTGAGCGATCCGTTCCCATCCTTTGACACTATCATATCGGGTTGTATGGCTGATACCGGCAAGCTCAACAGTCTCCTGTCTCGTCTGCTTAACCATTTCGGGAAATTATCTAGATTATCGCGCGAGATATCGGCATTCTCTCCCAACAACCTTCGGCGGTTCTGTATCGGGACCCCCGAGAAGTCGTCATTGCCACTCGCCGAGAATATTGCGAGACAATTGCTCACCAGTTCCGACAGGTCCTTCAAATTATTTGCCATCTGATCCTTCACGGTCCCGCTAACGTCCGCGAAACCCTCCGCACACGTGTCTTGATTTGTGAGAGCGGCACTTAGCCAGGTCAGCACGTCCTCGGTAGACCCACTAACGGGTTTGATGGTGCCGTCGGATGGGGAGGGCGCGACAGTGGTGAGGGAGCGCACGAGCGCGTCAACGGACTCATCCAGGAGATCCAGGCAGTCTTCGTACGCCGACCGTGCATGCGGATCCATCCGGACGTAGGAGATCCCGGAGGAGGAGTAGAGGGCTTTGCTCAGGTGCTGCAAGGTCATGTTGAAGGAAATGTGGACCAGGTCCTTCTCCGAGGCCGTGGTTGAACCCGGGAAATCGAGGAGTGAGCTCACGCAGAGAGTGGGGAACTGAGTTTTGCTGCAGGTCCGAGAAATTGCCTGGGTGGGCTTCGCCGGACCACCCGAGCCATTTTGACTCGAAGAACGGGAGCGAGTACAGATGACCAGCACGGCAGAGATGGCGGAGGCGACAATCAAAACGACGGCCAGAACTGAGAGCATGATGAGCTTCTTCTTGCTGAAGGAAGAGGCTGATTCTTTCCTAATAATGGGAACATCGGAGCGCCTGGAGGAGCCACCCGGGTCGGAGGGTCCGATCCTACCGAACTCCATTTCCTTGAGCCTGTGAGAAAGAGAGGGAGGAGAAGTTTCTAATTGTGAGTAATAAGGGTACAGTTATATATAAATGGCGGTGCTTTGTTTGTAGGTTTCTGTAGAGTGGAGTGGGTTGTGGGGTGGAGAGAGAGAGAGAGTTTGGCGGAGAGTGTGTTAAAGAAGGTTGGTGTGAAAGTCGCGTCGCAGGAATTAGCTGGCTACTACTTCCGCACTGCCCACTGGATAGTAGAATGGTGACAAGTGACGAAAGAAGCTTCTGGTTTCTATTCCTTCCCTTTAAATTATGAATATGCAATTAAAAAAATGACCTAAGACTGAAGAAATGTGTGTTGAATTGCATTACATTATAACTTTATATAATGGTGAAAAAGTGGACGGGCATGATTCACTTAGCTATTAAGCTAAGTCCAACCTTTCTTTGTCTTCTAATTTCTGAAATATATAAAAATATTTAATCCCTCCACTTTCTACAACAATAATCATCTCCAAAAGTTCCAATGACTTCCTCATCATACCATTCTTTCTACTTTACTTTAGGCCCTCATACTTTTTTTTTACTAATGTTTTAAGCATGGATGACTTTACTGTGCCTTTTTTGACGTAAAATAGAAAAACAATAAACAGCACAAATGAACTCAACCAAGTGGTGAATTTCGACAAAAAAATTCAAAGGTTGTCTCGAACCATAAATTCGTAATTAGTGATAAAGAAAATGACGAATTATAAATCCCAATTGGGGTTTAATAAGAAGGGAAGGGCATAGAAATTTAGAGGTTGGGGAACAATGATTGACGTATAGAAGTGGGAAAGTGTTGAAATGGAATAGATGCGTGGCCGATACTACCTTCGTACATTGGTTTAATTCTTCACTCATTTAAATTTTTTTAATTTTTTAACCCTTTTAAAATTTAATATATAAATTTTCTTTTTCTCTCTTTCTATCTCCATTGCCTTTAACGGAAGGGCAGGGGTCTCCCCAGTACTTCCAATTTTCATGTACGTTTAAGTTGTCGTACAGTTCAGCAGTCCGCTAATTACAGAAATTTTACCATCAACAATTCCATTTGTACAAGTAAAGTGACCCTTTTTCTGTAAAGTGTACATAAATATTTTTTATATACTTTATATATTTTTTTATTCTCTCACTTCTTTATATTTCTTTCTTTTAAAAATTTACTTTATATACACTACTACATATGTATGAATCATTTCCTTTTTCTGTGCCATTATCAGCTCTTCTCTCATCTGCCTCCTTCCAATTTTCTATTTTAGAAAAAATTAAAATAATAAGTTAAATATGTACAATTCTGTCTCGCACAAATCAACAACTTTTTTGGGTGTTTCACATACATGGAAACTTTTTGAGGCTAAGTATGGTTGCACTTTATCGACTCAGGCCTTTGCATAAAACTTCTAATACCTACTAATCAAAAGCTTTACCTAAAAAAATAACGGAAAATTTCCAATTGCTACGGAACCTGAGATGGACATCTTTTTTTCTTCTTTAAAAGGAAATTCCTTTTATTCTGTCTGTGCTTTACACCTCAATTTTGCATAAACTTTTGCTATAGCTTCTTTTAGGTTATATATTTTTCTTTCTGGTTTTAC
This sequence comes from Dicorynia guianensis, assembly GCA_037013595.1. Lineage (NCBI taxonomy): Eukaryota > Viridiplantae > Streptophyta > Magnoliopsida > Fabales > Fabaceae > Dicorynia > Dicorynia guianensis. Next base: position 10,415,258 of record JASUAB010000002.1, on the reverse strand, counting down.
CAATTTATCGATCCAACATGATGCGCAGAGTGATTCTTCCGTAGCCTTTCTAATCACTGGTTACCATGTAAAATCTTTTCCCTGTTATTATATTATTTTTCATATATAGAATATGAGCATCCCTAAAAGTGAACTTTCAATAAAACAAAAAGGTATCTATTACACAAAAAATTGATCCCATAACAAGGAAAAAGGTCGTACGAGAGCATAATATTCTTACCAATCAAGAAAGAATAAAGACGAGTATCTACTTACCAAAAAAAAAAACACGTATCTACAATATTTTTACACCTATAATTTTTAAGAAATCTACCACTCTCACAAAATGTTTCTCATTAAACACTTATAAAAAATAAACAATTAAACCTAAACCCACTGCATCAAAACTCTTCACGGTGGAGTCAAATCCCATTTTTAATATTTTTGTGAAGAATTGATATACCTCACATTTGTGAGATTACCATTCCTCTTGTATGAATAGAAATGTTACTCGTATGTGAGAAGTATATAATACCTCTATGTTTAGAAATAAAAAAAAAAAATTGGGAGAAAAAAAATAGAAAAATAAAAATATAAAAAGGTGTGAAGATCGTATACAAAATTTATGTAAGTATATATTATTATTCTATATGAATATCTCCATTTGGGTTCAAGTGAATGCACCACTCAACACTCAAGTAAAATTATCGGTACGAATGTCAACAATCCTCATTAGTAATTTAAAATATTGTTGATTGTTCAATATACATAATCAATGCACTTAAACACCAACAAACAATGTATTTGAAGGAGGGGGACAGGGAACTTGTGCGCTTTTTTTAGCCTATGAGAGGAAAGTTTTTTACCTCTCCCAAAGAAAAGACAAAAAATTTTTGTCCCAAGAAAGAGACATGATACATCAACTTTTGTGCGTTATTTGTATACATTAAATGTGTGCAATTAACGTTATTCTTAATTATGTATTGAAATATTAAATTTATATATAATAACACATATTTTATATATGAATAACATTAAGATATATCAAAATGTTAATATTTTTATATTTTAAAATACGATTATTCTAGATATAACTAATAGACAAATAAATAGTTTTGCGAGTATATGAAGTTAGATGCATATATTCCTCAAGAGCTGCACAATTGGTGATAAGAAGGACGTACATGTGTATAAGCTAACCTTATTTATGGATAAATTAAAGGGACAGCTGAAGAGGATATTATAACCGACCAAGATGGACAACGACAGTGGACCGACATTTAAGGATGTAACTACACAAAACATTAACGAACATGGGTGTATATATATATATATATATATAATTTTGTATAGAAAATAAATATACCCATTATTGGACCAAAAAGGAAACAATGGAGATAGTGATCTTAAGCAGCGGATAACAACATGATTTGACTGATAATTAATGAGTAGGATGATTTAGCACAAGCACGCGTGCCCTCAGCTTATACTACAGATACTGATCATCATCCATGTGTCTAGTGCGATTGCTTGTTGTTAACGGGCTTTTGCTTGTTAAGGCAAAAGTAAATTCATTTATTAATTTGCTTTTCAATTAAACATAATTCATATATATATATATATATATATTTATATTTGTTTCTTTGGGAGATCAGTTTTGTGTTTACTGACATAATAGGATCTTTCTTCTTCTCGGGGGCCCCTGTTAGTTGGGGTTAGATTTGAGATAGCTATGATCAATGGGCTGAGTCAAAAGTGGCGCCTTTTAAACAGTAATATTATTATTTTTATATTTACATTCTTATTTATATTTATATTTTTTATTTATTTAATTATTTACATTTATTTTAAATAAAAAAATATAAATTACATCTCAGACATGATCTATCACGAAACCCTATCAAAGTAGGGCTACCATTATCCTTTGAACATTTACCACGTTGTTATTCAACCTCTACATTCATGGACAATATATTTCAGCACAACAGCAAGAATCAAGAAATTAAAGGGCCAACATAACTCAATCTATAATGTATAGATTGTATGTAGTTTCTAAGTTGTCTTTGCCCAATTTTTTTTTTATTTCTTCACATAATATTCATATATTATTATTAAGTACAAAATAAATTTATATTTAAAATTAATATCTAATAATATTTTTTAATAAATATAATTCTAAGATTCAAATTTAAATTTTTAATCTCAGATCATTGAACTTGAAACACAAACAATAACACTGTACTACACTTTGTTGGTTGTTTGTTTAGGTTATATATTCATAGTTGAGTTAATATCTGATGTGGTGTATCACGTAACCCTACCAAAGTAGGGTTACCATTATCCTTTGAACATTTACCACATTGTTATTCAACCTCTACATTCATGGACAATATATTTCAGCACAACAGCAAGAATCAAGAAATTAAAGGGCCAACATAACTCAATCTATAATGTATAGATTGTATGTAGTTTCTAAGTTGTCTTTGCCCAATTTTTTTTTTATTTCTTCACGTAATATTCATATATTATTATTAAATACAAAATAAATTTATATTCAAAATTAATATCTAATAATATTTTTTAATAAATATAATTCTAAGATTCAAATTTAAATTTTTAATCTCAAATCATTTAACTTAAAACACAAACAATAACATTGTACTACACTTTGTTGGTTGTTTGTTTAGGTTATATATTCATAGTTGAGTTAATATCTGACGTGATGTATCACGTAACCCTACCAAAGTAGGGTTACCATTATCCTTTGAACATTTACCACATTGTTATTCAACCTCTACATTCATGGACAATATATTTCAGCACAACAGCAAGAATCAAGAAATTAAAGGGCCAACATAACTCAATCTATAATGTATAGATTGTATGTAGTTTCTAAGTTGTCTTTGCCCAATTTTTTTTTTATTTCTTCACGTAATATTCATATATTATTATTAAATACAAAATAAATTTATATTCAAAATTAATATCTAATAATATTTTTTAATAAATATAATTCTAAGATTCAAATTTAAATTTTTAATCTCAAATCATTTAACTTAAAACACAAACAATAACATTGTACTACACTTTGTTGGTTGTTTGTTTAGGTTATATATTCATAGTTGAGTTAATATCTGACGTGATGTATCACGTAACCCTACCAAAGTAGGGTTACCATTATCCTTTGAACATTTACCACATTGTTATTCAACCTCTACATTCATGGACAATATATTTCAGCACAACAGCAAGAATCAAGAAATTAAAGGGCCAACATAACTCAATCTATAATGTATAGATTGTATGTAGTTTCTAAGTTGTCTTTGCCAATTCTTTTTTATTTCTTTACATAATATTCATGCACTATTATTGAGTACAAGATAAATTTATATTCAAAATCAATATTTGATAGCATTTTTTAATAAATACAACTCTAAGATTCAAATTCAGATTTTTAATCTCAAATCATTTAACTTGAGACATGACATTGTACTACACTTTGTTGGTTGCCTGTTTAGGTTATATATTCATGGTTGAGTTAATTTCTTGTTGGGGAATTAAATAGTCCATGTGAATGTGTCATACCCAAAAATCTCTCACCGGATTGAGAGGTTGCCTCACATGGATGCATTCTTTTTTTTCTATATTAAATTTATAAAACACAAGAAAAAAAATTAAGGAAAGGGAAACAATCATCACAAGCATCCACCATATATGACTGGTATTCAATTGCAAATTTCTTATTATGCTAAAATTCATCCCATTTAGCATCTATTTCCTTAATTTTAATTAATTATCTAATAACTTATAACTGCTTTTTTTTACATTGAATTATACTTTGGATAAATGTTTTGTGAAAAGCAAATAAAATGCATTTATTTTTTTGGAAAGCAAATGCATTTATTCTTTAACTACATAAGAAAATGTAATTGAAGCAATAGTTGAAGGGTGTGTGTGTGTGTAATTCAATAAAATGAAAAAGAAAAAAGAGTTCGTCATTGCATGGTTGATAAGGATGAAGAAATTGTGATAAAATAAATGCACCAAGAAGTTAGTGAGAAAATTGAAACTCTGAAACTTGGAACAGAAGAGGCGTCTAAGTATAACGGTGGGCCCTACATAGAATCCACCGACAGGGCTCAGTGGGTCCATGAATGTTGTATTTTTTAATAATAATTATTGTGAAAACAACACAAAGTCTTTACCTTTGTCTCAATTTTTTTTAAAAAAATATTTTTAATACATGAGACTGTATAGTCCCTCGTTTAGATATATTTTTTGTTACATGTTTAAGTAGAAGGAGTTTAAGGATATTAAATAAGTGTTTTAATATTTAATTTAGATTTTATGTATAAAAAGTTTATAAAAAAATAATTTAAACATTTAATTATATTTCAAAAAATTAATATTTATTTATTTAATAAAAATATTTTATAAAATAAAAGATATATATTTTTAAAAAAATAAAAAGAAAATATAAAAATTTACAAAATTTATATGTTTATTTATATCATTTTTTTTTTCTGTAGGCCGTAACGCATTCACTCACCCTGTCGGAGAATTCTAGCGGCCCCGTTTGAACATTGAACAAAATAAAACCTGAGTTGATGTCATAGTCCGTGCATGTCGCAGTGACTGCCGCATGCCCTTACACGCGGCTTTGTTTGTTGTAGTCGCCCACACTTGCTGTGGCCAGCGTACTTAATGTATGTGTACGATAAAGGATTTTCGTAGTACATAAAGCCTTAGTGATACTATATAAGTGTGTTGGTCCCTTCTGTAATATAAATTTTAGGTATTTTTAATGGTTGAAATTATATTAATTAATAAAATTGTAACAATTTCGCATAAAGAGGAAGTAAAGCAAGTTTGATTAACTATTGATTGTGGCGGCTAGTATGGATGATGGATATGATCACGTTTATGGATATTAAATGAAATTAAAAATGAGTATCCATTTTTAATGGTGCGATATTTTTTTCAAAAAAAAATGTTTTTCTCAGAAATTTAGATTTGAAATAACACCTTTAATATGTATTAAGTAAATAATTTATCATTCATTACATTACTTATAAAAACGAAACACAGCTCCTGAGAATCCAACAAGATTTGGACGCTGTGCAGAAAAGGGGGACGCCGCACGTTCCAAACGAGCTTGTTTGAATTCAACAAACGATTTATGGAGCATGTAAGCAATAGGATTGATACACGCATGCATCTAGCTCCGCATAGATTAAGTGATTTACTGTGTTTGGACTTTGGAGAGATAATAGAAAGCTAGTTAGTCCAAGACCACGGTGGGGCAGAATACATTTTTTCAAATGAAATTAATTAAATTGTGACATCTAACTATCTAACTGTTTATTAGTCCTTGTGGAAGGCAGCATTCAAGTGGGTTGCTGGGTTCCCATGTGATACTGCTTTAAAAAAGTCTGACCAGTACTAAACATAGATAAAAGACGAGTGCAATTATAATATTCACACCAAGGATCTTCTTTAACTCAAATCAGAAACATGCACATCTAATTTGTGACACATGAATCTGATTATATATCACTATCTGTTTAGTGTATTAATTGCTCATGCATGCACACGTTACACGTCGGGCTCAAATTCTAATTACCAAAACTACTTTTGATGATGACAATATATATATATATATATAGGGCGTAGCTAATTGAAGGAAAAGTTAATTAACGAATTACTTATATATGTGTTAATTGAGGGAAAGTAGGTTATGGGTCAAGTCCGTTATTTAATAGTTACACGTTATGGTATAGTTATTATTTGGTTGAGGGATGATTGGAATCTGTTGATATGATCATTAATTGTATAAGTGATTTTGATGATGTAACTAACAATACATGTATATGTAATTTTAATTAATTAAACTCATAATCAATAGTGGCCAAAAATGCTGATGAAGAAAATGCTCTGAAGACAAGAAGATTAAGCAGCTCATAATAGAGCATTCCTTATACAATTAGTGCTTTTTTATAATTTAAAATTTATAAAACTTTTATTTAAATAATTTGGAACATCAAATTTATTAAGTTCCAATCTAAAAAATCATTAACTCATATAATTGATTTTATAAGAATTTAATAGATAAAATTTTGCCAGACTTTCTTTTTCCTTTTAAGACCAATGGTGGATTTTCATAAGGACAAGGGGGGCGCATAATATTTTTTTGAGAAAAAAAGCTTTTTTTAAATTTAATATAAGATAAAATTTAATGTTAGTTGTCCAATTTTTTTAAAAAAAATTAATATAGAGCTTTCAAAATTATTTAATTAAATTATCAAATTAAAAAATTATATATTTTTTTAAAATACTAAATTCAAAATAATACAATTCATTCCAAACTTTAAACTCAAAATTTAAAAGTAATGTACACAGCTAAAAATTGAAAAAAAAAAAAAAAAAAAGGTCGTAGATAGCAGTACAAATAGATATCTTCATTCTTCGCGCATACAAAATTTTTGCCTCAAGTATGCATATCATTTTCTTTGTTACACCCTAATTTTAGTTTAATAACCCAAATTATTTGATTTGAACGCGAAGTATTATTTTTCAGTTTGATTATCAGGCATGCCTCTCACTTTGTTAAATTTTTCTCATATAAACCAACAGAGTTATAAAGATGATTAGACGAACTTATAGTGAAATTAAGTACAAGAGTTAAATGTTTTTAAATTATTAATATTTATTTTGTAATTATTAATGTTTTAAAAGCCATTATATCTTCACAATTTTGTTGATATATTAGTTAATGAGTATCCTTTAACCTTAAAAACACAAATATATAAACATATTGATTAGACATAGCGCGGATATGATTATATACGATAAAATATAAAGAAAAATAAGATAGCAACATATACAAAGAAAATACTATGAAAAACCTGGTTTAACTCCAAATAGAGCAAGATAGGGATGAATCACATAAATTTAAATTTTTTCTTACTAAATCAACAACTGTGTTTACAACCAAAACCCCTTGAACATTACTAAAGAAGTTCTCATGAAAAGAAATATCATTATGAAAGTTAAATTTTACTCATTTACCATATATGAAAAACTCCTATTAAAAAATATTCAAAATACAAAAAAATATCTTTTGTTTTAATTAAATTTTTTAAAATGAAAGATAATAAATAATTAGCCAAATCTCAAAGTGTTGTTAGAGTGCTAGAGTATTGGTGTTGGATCCATCCCTGACATTCGTATGGCAGCTTATTAATCGTATATATCCTTCCTTGTCTTTGCCTCGGATTAAGCTAATTTATCTTCATTATTATTTTTTATTTTAATAAGTATTTATTTTTTAAAATTTATATTTTAATATATTTTATAATTTTTAATCTATTTTTCTTTTAATATATCTCCTGCCTTAAAATTTCTAAAAGGTGAAGGATTAAAATCTTTTTAACCTTAAAAATTCACTTGCCACTTATAATCTTTCTTGAAATACAGGCCCTTGGATATTTTAATCGACGTCAGGCTTTTGCGTCTGCACTTGTGGCACCTGGAGAATGGCACAAGTCTGGATTTTTACTTTTCCCACCGAGTTATAATGTTGATGATTAGGGAATTGAATATTTTGATTTTTTTTATTTTTAATTTAAATAATTTTTTAAATTCAATATCTAAAATTTTTCTTATCCTCTTTTACTTTTACCATAGAGAATTTAAATCAATACTTACTATGGCTCCTCAAAGAATGAAGTACAAAAGACAGAGGGTAAAAGAATAGAGGGGGAAGGCACCCAGAAATGCTTCGTCCCGTCACTCTGCCGCCATGACATTATATATCATGGACTGTTATTAGTATATGATCCCGTCACACTTCAACTCAATTTGTATGCTGATGCCATTGGTCTTAGAAACTCGCAAGGTTTAAGGTCAATTCTCACCAACTTCAACCCCCCCCCCCCAAAAAAAAAAAGTAAATTCTCATTATTCTTCTTTTTTCATTATTCTCTTTCGTGACAAAAATATTAAAAAAATCTGGGAAATTTTTTAGCAAAATAATTAATTTGTAACTTGGAAATTAATCATTGAATCCCGTCTCTAAATTATTTCATTTTCATATTATAGCTTATTGTATATAATAGCAAGTTTTGGTAGCAGTGATACTGTATAATACCATAACTGTAATCCAATTTCTTTGTGTCTTGACTATCCATATTTTTTTCCATCCAAATCATTTCACCTGCGAAGAGTCTCTTTATTCTCATATTTTAGTTTTACATCAATTTTATTTTATAAAATTCAAATAATTAAATTTATTAAAATTTACATATAATATTACATATAAAAATTAATTAATTTAATAATTTTCACATCTAAGATAAAAACAATTTTTCTCACTTGACAATAGGCTAACCATAAAGATTAATTAGAAGAGCCAAGAACGGCGAGGGATTAGCCATGAAGGGCTAAGCCAACAAAAGAATGTTGTAAACATGTGTCGACTTCTATGGCTGTAGGAGACATGGAGATTAGAGGGCATAGAGTATTCCTCAGCCAAATTACTGCTGCATATAATTTATAATGATTTCCCATTCATCCTCACGTTCGTTACTCATCAATGATCAAACCCAACAATTCCGTAAATGGATCATAAATCATATGATTAGATGCTAATTTTGCCACGACTGTGACCTCTGTGGTTACTTGAATGTATAATCCAATGGCAAAGTGCGGTGGGGGTTGGGTGTGTTTGCTAGTTTTGTGAATGTAAGGCGAACCATAAACGATGAGCATGTTCATAAATAAACAGAAAATGGCAAGTAAAAGGAATGGGAAAGTTATTTTTACACTTTTAATTTTATATAATATTCACATTTATTTAACATGTGAGATTTTATAATTTAATAATATATATTTTGTATTGTAAAAATTAAATAAAAATAAAATTATAAAAATAATTAGACTAGAGCTGTTGTCCCTAACTAATCTCAATTCAAATTTGATTGAGACGAAAATAGCTTGGATTTTTTTTAATCAAAATTATGAATTAACCCTAACTCTATGGGTTGCCAATCAAAACAGAATGACCTTACAGGCTGAATCTGAAGCTAAATTTAACCTTGACCCTGGATTAAATTACATAATTTACATACTAATAAGACACATTTATGCTAATTTGATTATAGAAGCGCTAAATTCACATAAATTTTTACGTAAAAATTTACACCTAATAATATATATTTGTTTATTTGGGAGATCAGTTTTGTGTTTACCGACATAATAGGATCTTTCTTCTTCTTGGGGGCCCCTGTTATTTGGGGTTAGATTAGACATAGCTATGGTCTATGGGCTGAGTCAAAAGTGGCGTCTTTTGAACATTTACCATAGTGTTATTCAACCTCTACATTCATGGACAATATATTTCACACAACAGCAAGAATCAAGAAATTAAAGGGCCGACATAACTCAATCTATAATGTATAGATTGTACGTAGTTTCTAAGTTGTCTTTGCCCAATTCTTTTTTTATTTCTTCACAACAATATTCATACACCATTACTAAGTACAAGATAAATTTATATTTAAAGTTAGTAATTGATGGCATTTTTTAATAATTATAATTTTAAAATTTAAAATTTAAATTTTTAATTTTAAATCATTTAACTTGAGACACCGACAACGACATTGTGTCACGCTTTGTTGGTTGTCCTATTCTTTTTAGGTTATATATTCATGGTTGAGTTAATTTCTTGTTGGGGAATTAAATAGTCCATGTGAATGTGTCATACACAAAAATCTCTCACCGGATTGAGAGGTTGCCTCACATGGATGCATTCTTTTTTTCTATATTAAATTTATAATACACAAGGAAAAAATTAAGGAAAGGGAAACAATCATCACAAGCATCCACCATATATGATTGGTATTCAATTGCAAATTTCTTATTATGCAAAAATTCATCACATTTAGCATCTATCTCCTTAATTTTAATTAATTATCTAATAACTTAGAATTATACGTTGGATAAATGTTTTGTGAAAGCAAATAAAATGCATTTATTTTTTTGGTATGTGAGTGTAATTCAATAAAATGAAATAGAAAAAAAGTTTGCCATTGCATGGTTGTTAAGGATGAAGAAATTGTGATGCAATGAATGCACCAGGAAGTTAGCGAGAAAATTGAAACTCTGAAATCTGGAATGAAAGTGGTGTGAAAGGGTAACGACGGGCCCTACATAGAACCCACCGCAGGGCTCAGTGGGTCCATGAATGTTGAATTTTTTAGTAATAATTATTGCGATAACAGCACAAAGTCTTCACCTTTTTCTCAATTTTTTTAAAAAATATTTTTAATACATGAGACTGTATATTCTATCATTTAGATATATTTTATGTTTAAAAATATTGGAATTACAATTGTAATTTTAATATTTCGATAGACGTAATTAAAATAATAATTATTAAAAATAAAATAAATTAATTATAAATAAATAAATAAATAAAATAAAAGTTATTAATAAAATTATAGATATAAAAGTATGAATATAATATTATTATTTATGTTAAATATTTAAGTAAAAAGAGTTCAAGGATATTAAATAAGTTTTTTATATTTAATTTAGATTTTATGAATAAAAAAGTTTATTTAAAATTCTTTTATTTAAATATTTAATTATATTTTAAAAAATTAATCTTTATTTATTTAATAAAAATATTTTATAAAATAAAAGATATATATTTTAAAAAATAAAATAAAAATATAAAATGTACAAAATTTATATGTTTATTTATATCATTTTTTTTTTCTGGGGGCTGTAACGCATTCTCTCACCCTGTCGGAGAATTCTAGCGGCGCCGTTTGAACGCTGAACCCAAAAAAATCTGAGTTGATGTCATAGTCCATGCATGACGCAGTGAATGCCGCAGGCCCTTACACGCGGCTTTGTTTGTTGTATTCGCCCACACCTGTCGAGGCCAGCGTACTTAATGTATGTGTGCGATAAAGGACTTTCGTAGTACATAAAGCCTTAGTAATACTATATAAGTGTGTTGGTCTCTTCTGTAATATAAATTTTAGGTATTTTTAATGGTTGAAATTATATTAATTAATAAAATTATAATAATTTCGCATAAAGAGGAAGTAAAGCAAGTTTGATTACCTATTATTTTTTTAAAACGTTTTTCTCAAAAATTTAGATTTAAATTAACACTTTTAATATGTATTAAGTAAATAATTTGTCATTCATTATATTACTTACAAAAATGAAACACAGCTCTTGAGAATCCAACCAGATTTGGACGCTGTGCAGAAAAAGTAGACGACGCACGTTCCAAACGAGCTTGTTTGAATTCAACAAACGATTGAGGAAGCATGTAACCAATAGGATTGATACGCGCATGCATCTAGCTCCGCATAGATTAAGTGATTTAGTGTGTTTGGACTTTGGAGAGATAATGGTCCTTTGAATAGAAAGCTAGTGAGTCCAAGACCACAGTGGGCAACTGTTGGAAGCATCATTCCACAGAATATATTTTTTTTAAATGAAATTAATTAAATTATGACATCTAACCATCTAACAGTTTATTAGTCTTTGTGGAAGGCAGCATTTAAGTGGGTTGCAGGGTTCCCATGTGACCAGTACCAAACATAGATAAAAGACGAGTGCAATTATAATATGCACATGTAGGATCATCTTTAACTGAAATCAGAAACATGCACATCTACTTTGTGACACATGAATCTGATTATATATCACTATCTGTTTAGTGTATTAATTGTTCATGCATGCACACGTTACACGTCGGGTTCAAATTCTAATTACCAAAACTACTTTTGATGATGACAATATATATATATATATATATATATATATATATATATATATATATAGGGCGTAGCTAATTGAAGGAAAAGTTAATTAACGAATTAGTTATATATGTGTTAATTGAGGGAAAGTAGGTTATGGGTCAAGTCCGTTATTTAATAGTTACACGTTATGGTATAGTTATTATTTGGTTGAGGGATGATTGGAATCTGTTGATATGATCATTAATTGTATAAGTGATTTTGATGATGTAACTAACAATACATGTATATGTAATTTTAATTAATTAAACTCATAATCAATAGTGGCTAAAAATGCTGATGAAGAAAATGCTCTGAAGATAAGAAGATTAAGCAGCGCATAATAGAGAACTCCTTATACAATTAATCCTTTTTTTTATAATATAAAATTTATAAAACTTTTATGTAAATAATTTAGAACATCAAATCTATTAAATTCCAATCTAAAAAATCAATAACTCGTATAATTAATTTTACGAGAATTTAATAGATAAAATTTTGCCAGACTTTCTTACTCTTTTAAGACCAATGGTGGATTTTCATACGGACAAGGGGGGCGCATAATTTTTTTTTTTTGAGAAAAAAGCTTTTTTTAATTTAATATAAGATAAAATTTAATTTTAGTTGTCCAATTTTTTAAAAAAATTAATATAGAGCTTGCAAAATTAGTTAATTAAATTATCAAATTAAAAAGTATATATTTTTTTAAAATTACTAAATTCACAATAATACAATTCATTCTAAACTTTAAACTTAAAATTCAAAAGTAATGTACAAAGCTAAAAATTGAAAAAAAGAAAAAAAAAAGGCCGTAGATAGCAGTGCAAATAGATATCTTCATTCTTCACACATACAAATTTTTTGCCTCAAGTAAGCATATCATTTTCTTTGTTACACCCTAATGTTAGTTTAGTAACCCAAATTATTTGATTTGACACAAAGTATTATTTTTCAGTTTGATTATTAGGTATGCCTCTCACTTTGTCAGATTTTTCTCACATAAACCAAAAGAGTTATAAAGAGGATCAGACCAACTTATAGTGAAATTAAGTACAAGAGTTAAATATTTTAAAATTATTCATATTTATTTTGTAATTATTAATGTTTTAAAAGCCATTATATCTTCACAATTTTGTTAATATATTAGTTAATGAGTACCCTTTAACCTTAAAAACACATATATGTAAACATATTAATATGATATAATATGAATACCATTATATGATAAAATATTAAAAAATAGGATACCAATATATATATATATATATATATATATATATATATATATAAAGAAAATACTATGAAAGACCTGCTTTAGCTCCAAACAAAGTAACATATGGATAAATCACATAAATTTAAATCTTTTTTCACTAATTTAACATCTGCATTTAAATTCAAAAACTTTCTTGAACATTGCTAAAGAAGTTCTCATGAAGAGAAATATAATTATGAAAGTTAAATTTTACTCATTTACCATATATAAAAAAGCCCTATTAAAAATATTCAAAAAACAAAAAGTATCTTTTGCTTTAATTGAATTTTTTAAAATAAAAGATAATGAATAATTAACCAAATCTCAAAGTATTGGTGTTGGATCCATGCCTAAAATTAGTATGGCAGCTTATCTATCGTGTATATCCTTCCTTGTCTTTGTCTCGGATTAGGATAATTTATCTTTATTATTATTTTTTATTTTAATAAATTTTTATTTTTAAAAATTTATATTTTAATATATTTTATAATTTTTTAATCTATTTCTCTTTTGATATATCTCCTGCCTTTGAATTTCTAAAAGGTAAAGGATTAAAATCTTTTTAACCTTAAAAATTCACTTGCCACTAGGGGTGGGCAAATCCCCGATAAAATTGGGTGAAATCGATCCAACCTAGAGAAAATGATAAAATAGTGTGGGTTTGGTCGGTTAAAAGGTAAATTACTATAGCAAGATGGCTTCAAATGGGTTGAATTAGGCAGTCACGGGTTAGAAGATTTGCATCGTCGGTTTGCTGCGGCAGCCTGATATTATACTAGCCAAACGATGATGTCCCTCGCCTCCTCACGGCTCGCTAAGCGCTCAAAGGTCGAAGCCTAGAATTTTTTCGAAGTCAATCTCAGCATCTCTCAAACTTGGAGTCTCGACTCTCGAAGTCAAAAGTTGATCGCAAGACCCCTCAACCTCAGGACCCCATCTTCATCCTAACTCTCTCTCGATTGAGTTTGCCTCTCGCATCTCTCAATTAAGTTTTCTCTCTTTTGTCTGGTTGCTACAGCAAGGATCTTTGGTTGTTGCTACCAAGATTAAACTTGTGTCTCTTTGGTTGTTGCCACAAAGATATGCAACGAAGGAGATAGCACTGTAGATGAGGAAGGACAAAGGAGATGGCACTGCCGCTAAGGAAGATGGAACCCGCTGTAACCTAACTAAAATGCCAGGAAGGACAAAGGTTGACAGTAACCCAACCATCCAACCGATTTAAGCTGCCTCGCCTCAAACTGAAAGATTCCGTTGGAGATCTCATTTAGCCAGAACTGGTTGAGCATATATGCTTATCGGTTTGGCTCGATTTAGTCAAAATTTCTCTCAATCCGAACTAATCCAACCGATGCCCACCCCTACTTGCCAATTATAATCATTCTTGAAATACAAGCCGTTGGATATTTTAATCGATGTCAGGCTTTTGCGACTACACTTGTGGCACGTGGAGAATGGCGCAAGATTGGAAATTTGAGGAATTGAATATTTTGATTTTTTTTTAATTTTGATAATTTTTAAATTTAATGTCTGAATTTTTTTAATTATTTTTTCTTTTAAATTCTTTTTTTATCATCTTTTACATGATAGAGAATCCAATCAACAGTTACCATGGCTCCTCAAAGAATGAAGTACAAAAGACACAGGGTAAAAGAATAGAGGGGGAAGGCACCCAGAAATGCTTCGTCCCGTGACTCTACCGCCATGACATTATCGTGGACTGTTATTAGTATATGATCCTGTGACACTTCAACTCAATTTATATGCTGATGCCATTGATCTTAGAAACTTGCAAGTTTAAGGTCAATTCTCACCAACGGCAACCAAATAAGAAAATAAAAAGTAAATTTTCATTATTCTTCTTTTTTCATTATTCTCTTTTTGTGACAAAAATATTAAAAAAAATCTGGGAACTTTTTGAGCAAAACAATTAATTTGTAACTTGGAAAATAATTTTCATTGAATCCCATCTCTAAATTATTTCATTTTCATATTATAGTTTATTGTATATAATAACAAGTTTTGGTATCAGTGATACTGTATAATACCATAACTGTAATCCAATTTCTTTGTGTCTTGACTATCCATATTTTTTTCCGTCCAAATCACTTCACTTGCCAAGAGTCTCTTTATTCTTATATTTTAGTTTTACATAATTCTTATTTTAAAAAATTTAAAAAATTAAATTTATTAAAATTTACATATTATATTACATAAAAAACTTAATTAATTTAATAATTTTCAAATGTAATATAAGAAGAACTTTTCTCACTTGCAAAATAGACTAATCATAAAGATTAATTAAAAGAGCCAAGAACGGCCAGGACAAAGCCATGAAGGGCTAAGCCAACAAAATCTGAAGTTGAGTAAAAATAAAATTATTGCTGCATATAATTTACAATGATTTCCCATTCATCTTCACATTCGTACTCATCAAAGATCAAACCCAACAATTCCGGAAATGGATCATAAACCATATGATTAGATGCTAATTTCGCCACGACTGTGACCTCTGTGGTTACTTGAATGCATAATCCAATGGCAAAGTGCGGTGGGGGTTGGGTGTGTTTGCTAGTTTTCTGAGTGTAAGACGAACCATAACGATGAGCATGTTCATAAACAGGAAATGACAAGTAAAAGGAATGGGAAAGTTTATTTTTACATTTTTAATTTTATACAATATTCACATTTATTTAATATGTGAAATTTTATAATTTAATAGTATATGTTTTGTATTATAAGAGTTAAGTAAAAATAAAATTATGAGAATAATTAGATTAGAAATATTGTCCCAGACCAATCTCAATCCAAATTCGATTGAGACGAGAATAGCTTGTATATTTTTAACCAAAATTATGAACTTACTTAAACCTTAACTCCATGGGTTGCTGATCAAAATGGGATGACCTTGCAGGCTAAATCTGAAGTTGAACCTAATCATGACTTTGAATTAAATTACATAATTTGCATACTAATATGACAGATTTATGCTAATTTGATTACGAAAATGCTAGATCTACTTAATTTTTAATGTAAAAAATCTACACCTAATGTTGTAGGTTGTTGAATTTGTGAGTATAATAAATTTAATGACATAGATTATGAATTATAAAAATTATGTGAATAATAAAATTTATTTAATTATTATAAATTAATAAATTACATGACAAGAATTTATTTATTAAAAAAATATAATTCTATATAACTTATAAAGTTCAATTAAAACAAGTGCAAAATTCATATTATTAAAACAAGTAATATGATTAAATTAAAAATAATAAAAAATAAAATATTCGAATTGATTTAGACCAACCCGAGCTAAAAGAACCCAACTTTTTTTGGGTCAAAAATGAAATACCCTAATCTTTCAAAATAATATTTGGTCTCGGGTCAATCCGGAAGCTGGGCAAAGAACAACTCCGAGTGAGACTCGTCAAAATTTCTTTCCAATATGCAAGGAAGGGTCACTGTAACCGGGATAGAAAATTAACTTGTATAGTAGAAAAAAAATATATAAAATTAATAAATTAATAAAAAATATGAGATTTATATATTAAATTTAAATATAAAATAAAAAATTATTAAAATTAATAAAAGCGAAGTCAACACCCAAATCCATGGTCACTCTACCTTATTTTTTTTGGAAAGCCCCACCACTGACTTTCAATTCTATGTCTTATCGCCTGTAATCTTGTGAACTAACTGCTTATTTTTCCGGCGAATGGTGGGGCGTTCCTAATCCCGTGTTCTTCAGTCACATTTTTGATATGATTAAAAGTAAATTTATTTAAAAATTTTAAAAATAAAAAAAAAATAAAAATTATAAATATAAAATATAAAAATAAAAATATTGTATTTTTTCAGTTATCACCATTCACCTCCTCTTTCCTTTTTTTCGTCTTTGGAGAAACAATGGTCTTCAGACTGGGTACGCTGAATAAGAAAGTTTTAAAAAAAAAATATGGTAGCTAGCTTGCTACTCTCAATCTACCAAGTCCATATCAAATCTTACGAGATACGCAACATAATTTTCTAATGTCCAAACACTTATATATTATTTGGACATTTGCATGATGTGGTTCCCTTGGCAAAAACAATCGCTCATCTGGAATCCCATGTTACCAGAACGAAACGAAAGTAGAAAAGTGATAGCGACGTGGAACAAATTTCAAAAAGCAGTCGGGTAATGAAAGGGGTGTGGACTTAGTGGAGTGCGTTTGGTGGCATAGATTAAGGCTTATGTATCCTTAAAACTTTAGTTAGCTCCTATCATATTCCATTACATCCTTAGCAAACTGATCCCGAACAGAAATTACAAAGCGAGATGAAAAGCTACCAAAAAAATAAAACAAGATCAAAAGCAAGAACTTTCGGGGCTTTTCAAAAGTAATAAAAAATTAATAATATCTAGAATGACTCTGCAGCGTTTTGAAGACAAAAGTAATGAAAAGAACTTTCACTTACTGTTCATATCAATCATATAAGAAAATATTAAATTATTTAAAAAATATTAGTCTTTTACGTGGCAAATTATTTTAAAAGTATTAGTCTTTTATGTGGCAAATTTCATTTTAAAAATATTAAATTATTAAATCATATAAATTAAATTATAAATGTCCCTTAAGAGGAGTTTACTTTCCCAATCAATTTTAACCTATGAAAATGAATTGAGATGTATGGGAGGGCATGCTTAGCGTGCGTGTGGTGGTATGCTTTGTCGTTTAACTCACTAATTCGCCTTCTTGTCAAAGGCATGACCTGTAAAAGAGTAAAAGAGAAGGAAAAACCAAGTATACGACAAATTGAGGCTGGTTTATGGAACCAAAATACAGGACCACAAACGTCGAAAGTAAGAAGACTTGGCAGGGAGGCGCACTACAATTGGTCATGAACCATATTTTGACTCCAATGACAAGCCAACAAACCCATCATGCACTGTTCTGCTATATATCACAAACAGTAATGGTTGCTGGTGGACGTCGTTCCTGTGTGTCCCAGACAGCACAAGCCATACCGGTTGAATTTATCATACACAGAATGCAGGCAATCTTAGTGGCCCCAGAAGGAGTTTTGTTGAACGGTTCAGAACACGAAAGGGACCACAGGTGCAAAAGCCTTTGGACCAACGGTGACTCGTGACACATGTTGTTTGACGAATTATTTTTGTATGCCTTATTATTTGGGTGTCAATTGCATATAGTAATTGGCAACTATGTGTATAGCGCTTATCTCCCATGCGTTAGGCGTCGACGTCATCAACACTATAAGAGTGCTTTCTATGGGGAGGATTACATGTACCAAATTAGTTGGGAATATTCCCCGTAATTATAGGGCCCTGGGCGCCTCTTCTTTGCTTATATATGTGCCTATCCATGTTATCCTCGTCTTATTTATGATGGTTCAGTTGCTGGGCCAAGACAATACATCAAAGCTTTAAACAATAAGCTAGCACGTAGTGGCCCATATTCACTACGTGGGCCTCCGTGAGGCTTGACGCCTTGAACTCCAATGATGACAGGCCGAATTCGTCGTTAACTGCGACTGTGACAACAAAAAGATACGGATTGGGATAACGTTGGTCACCAACACCAAGGATGGCGACAGCGTATGAGAGAGAGAATTTTGAAGAAATTAAAAAAATTAATGAAAAATGGTAAATTTATAATTAGAGAATAATTTTTTATTTTTAAAATTTGTTTTATGTAATTAAAATATAAAATTTTAATGTTAGAGTATTCCTATCCCAAAAGATATGTTTACGATTTTTTTATTTTTATAAGTAAAATTATATAAACTTTTTATTTAAAAATTTAAATTATTAATTTTATTAAATTTTATAAATTAAATTATAAAATCTATTTAAGCCATAGCCACCGGTGACAGTTTCGCGGGGAACAAAAGCTGATGCTTAAGTTGTAAGTTTGGCTGATTTGTGCAATGGATCAGCATGTACGGAAGCATTCCAAGTCATTGGATTCGTGAGCCTTGATTCATGTAAGAACTTCAAAAGAAGGAATCAATGACTCTTGATCTCCCTCTCCAAAGATTTTTTCTTTTAAATATAAAACCACATATAAATATGAATAACTATTTGATTAAAAAGTAAAAAACTATAATCACATTGATAAATTGCCTAATTTTTTTAAGATTCAAAATAATTGATATGAACGAGTACTAATGTTCCCCTTTCTTGATCTGGCTATCATTTTTTTTTTGGCACACAATATAATATAAATGAGCAGGTGCTAATGTCTCACTTTTCAGCTTTCTTTAAAGTCATTTTGAAATGCATTTTAGTCTCATTACAGATTTCATTTGAGTAGCCTCTGCTAATATCCTTCAAATTTACTAAACTTTCACCCTTTTTATTTGGGTAAATTCATGAATTTTCTTTACCTCACAAAGATATTGACTTTTATGTATCTTACAAAGATATTATAAACTTCTTTTTAATAATAACAACAAACGTAGAGAAGTTAAAAGAATGAGACAATATGCATCAAAGAACTGTAAGATATCTTTTTTTTTTTTTTATTTCATAAGAACCATGGTATGGCCTTTTTTTTAGGGGGAAAGGAAGGGAGGCAAAGAGCAATTTGTGTTCCAGTTTGAAGAAGAAAATAAATATGTCAGTTGAGCTATCAGCTCACCGACATTGTAAAATATCTTTGATGAAGCACAAGAATAATGTTGCTTAATTTAACCATAGCACATTCAAGAAAATTGAAGTTCTTTAATCAATGTTAGTTGTAATGGTATATGAGGGACTGACAATGTAGATTAGGTTCCCACCATTGCTCAATTCCATGGGCTGCTCTGAAATTCGGCATCTGACCCTGATTTATAATTAGCCCTGTTGAAGGAATCAGATGCAAAGGCTCCAAATTTTTTTTCAATGCGGCACCTATCAATAAACTCCCTGTAGTGTGCTTGGTTGCCCCCATTTCAATTCTCCCAGCCCCAATCTTCTGCATCTTCTCCCTGTTTGCAAAATAGCGTATGTACCCTGAACAGATGTGATCAGCTGGGTTCACAAACAAATAAGGCGCCCAAGAAGATATCGCAGCGAATGGATCATCCTGCTGATCATGCCCACTATGATGCTGATGACCTTCTAAAACAGCAGAGAGACCTGCTTTCATAAAACTACTAGCAATGTGGATTCCTTGCGTCAGTTTCTCACAATTGATCCTCTCTAATGGAGCTGATGTAAATGGAGAATTGAACAAGTATGTTGGAAGATTGTAGCCCCTCTTGGCCATGTTCTTTCCTGCAAGCAGAGCTATAGCAGAACCCAAAGAATGTCCTGCCAACCACACATTAGCAGCTCCAGCTGAAGCAACAGTGTTCTGAATAAAACGCATGGCAAGCTGGAATCGAGAGCTTTTCCCTAGTCTGCCACTGACGCATTTCAGGTCTAAGAGGAAGTCTCTGGACCATGTGTGTGGCCCCATGAGAGTACCTCGGAAGGCAATGACATATTTTGGGGCATTAGCTGCAGAATTTTGGGGATAATTGGGCGGCAAATTGAGTTGGAAAACGGCACCAAAGACACTGTGGTCAGCCCTATCTACAAGCTCATGGTTTAGCTGAAAATGGAAGAACTCCCACCAGGCAGAAGCAAGGGATTTGGGCCCATCCCGGTTTTGCTGCCGATCTTGTTCTAGGATGTACACTCCCTGAACTAGGCTTGCTATGACCGATCTTCTGTGGCTCGAGCAATTCCTGCGAATGTTACCATGAGGAAGACAAAAGAGACTTTGTTTGAAAATGGAGTTCATATGCAATTATGCATCTTGATTTACATCCCCAATACCCCTTTTCCACATCAGTACCTCCATTCTTACAAATTAAATTTCATGAAAACTCCATTTAAAAATATTTAAATCACCAAATTAATTGGATCTCACACTTTAAATGGTGAGAATTAATAAATCCTACACGCCACTTCAGTTTTTGTGAATAGCATTTAATAGGAACATCATTTCTCTTTCAACACAAAAATTTACAACAGTCTGTGGATGCCATTTGCATTGCATATTCTTTACCAAATTATAATAGAATGCAAGAGACAGTTTGACATTTTGTATGAAAAGAGTTATAGGCCTAGTATTACTTCACATTTGAACAGTAATTATATCTTTAGTTAATGACTGAGAAATCCCAATTTGTCTATGGAGAAAGTCACGCATTCAAGGCTTGGCGGCGTGTTTTTAGAAGCTAATTTACTCAGAATCAAAGTATTATATTTTGCTTTTGAATCTCCTTGGCTGATAGGACTTGCTTGTGTAGTTGCACTGCTTAAAATATTATATTAAATATGTACAAATAAGCATCAATATTCTATCAATATGGATAAATAAAGCAAGTAGAGGTGAGTAAAATAAAGCCGACTCATATGAACCAATGCCAACCCGTGATTTTTTAGGGAATGGGTCGGTTTGGCGCAGGTCTACGGGTTGGACAGCAAGCATCTGGCCTCATATGGCCTTACTTGGTTAGGTTCAAGTTTCGGTTGTACAAACTGCAGAAACCCGAACCACCTCGACCATATAGTATTTTTTTTCCCTAACACCTTGATAAGATGTCATTTTGGAACTGAGATATGTACCTAAACCTAAGTCTTCAGCATTAAGCTCGACACTCCCCCACCCCCAAGACACCCCTCTGAGTCTCTCCTCTCCGTTGCCTCCTACCCCTCATGACACAAACCCTAATCCTCTGAAATCCAGCCTCTCCAGTCTGGTCTCTCCCTCGAGTCCACTCTCTCATTGCCTCTTCTCCTCTTTGAGTCTCCATTTCCCCTCCCTCTCTCATATTCATCCTTCTCGCTCTGAACTTCAAATTTCAGAGAAAACTTCCCCTTCTCTTGCTCGACAGGCCATAGCTTTCGTCTTGGAGGCAGAGATCGAAACTCCTTAGCCTCGTTGAAGCCTCGTCGCCGTCATGCCTCCACGGCTCCAAGCATCACTAAATTTGTGTTTTGATGGTAAGCCTCGACATCGCCAGATCATCTTTACTGCCTTACTTTCTAGTTTTATAGTTGAAATTTTGTAGTTTTAGTGTCTGAAAATTTCTAGTTTTGCCGTTTAGTTCTCTAAAATTTTTTGGTCTGGGTGTTTGAAAATTTTGGTCCAGGCGTGGCGAAGATGAAGCAACTCGAGCAACCCTAGCCAAAGATGAAGCAACCTAAACAACCCGCTATAGATCGGCTCTTTTTGCACTTTAGGCAATGGCGGCTTTGGAATTTCCAACTGTGGGATCCTTTGATTTCAGCATTTGAGCTCCAAGCACGCCCTAAACCAAGTCGTATCCACCCCTAGAAGCAGGTCATATTATAGTGACCATTATTCTGACGCTGTCAATGGCTTGCATAATTTTTTATTGGAGTACTCTTGAATTTTTATTTTTTAAAAGAGTAATTTAATCTTAATTTTTTAATTAAGCAATCTAATGCACTTAGGATACTTTAGCTTCTTACTCACTAAATTTCCTTCTTATAGGTATGATATTACTCGTTGATGATAATCTCAAACTTTTTTTTATTGTTATGTATCATATCTGTTATTTAAATTTAATTCTGAATTAAAATAGATATTAAAATATATAAAATTTAAATTTAAAAAAATATAATTTCACATCAAAATATATTAAAATTTTAAAAATAAAAATAAAATTTAAATTATTATCGATGAGGTGTATCATATTAAAAAAAATTTAAAATAAAAAAAATTAAATTATCTTAATTATATTTATAAATAAATTAAATTATTTTAATTATAATTATAAAAAAATTAAATTAATTAATTTAAAAATTAAAAAATTAAATTATTTTTTTAAAACAGTAAAAGAATTAGAAACTTCCTTAACTTCTTTTAATTCTCTTTTACTTAATTTTTTGACGTTACAACTAAAACAACTTGCATGTTAGGAGAAGTTGTGACTGGTACCTAGCATTTAATTCCATTCCTGAACCAAATTTCTCTACTTCGGTCTTTAACATTGTACATTCTACTTGAGTAAATTTCAGTTCATATGGCCTCATCACCCAAAATTTGGTCTTAGTTAGGGACAAGATTAGAGGTGTCAATATAAAGTTAGATCTATCGAATTTGATCTTTGTTAAGAATAATATTAAAAATGTCAATACAAGTTGAATCTATCTCGTACCATTTAAAATGCAAGATGAATTTGCTTTTTAGTGGGCCGTATAAAAGGCAGGACGGGCCAACCCATTTGACACCCCTATGCAATGTCGATATTTTGTTCACAGCTATACGCACCACCAATCTTACAATTAAAGTTTACCAATGTGAAACCTACCAGTCAACGGTATTGAGATAAGAAGGCCCTGAACGACTGAAATTGTCCGTCTCTGAACTCATTTCTCCTCCTCTGCCCATCTTTCTTATATCTGCCAATATGGTAAAAAGGCAAACCAAGTCAATTCATCCAGTAAAAATGACCTCAACTAAATTTGTTATTAACGACGAACATCAGGGATTGTAATGTGTTCAAAGAGAAGAGGGCCAGCTTGGTTTAGAGCAGAGGTGATTGTGTCTCAGTACAGTATGGTTCGATGTCGGGAATGGACTCGTTACATGGAAAGACTCCATAGACAGAAGATGTCGCAGAAAGGACTTGCTTGTTGTATCTATAACTGAATCTTAAAAACAGAAAACAGAAACCAGAGAATTTGTAGTTGCACTTTAGCTTAGTTAAAAAAAGTCATGGGTTTCCCTCAAACATCCAAATACTGATTGCTGAATTTTATCTCACTTACTAAAGTAGCATCATGTTAGAATCCATCATTCTTAATCTAGCCAACAAAAGATGAGATGAATATAAGAGAAGGGGGACAAAAAAAGGAAAAGATACCTCACAAAGCAGAAGATTCAGCCCGTACCACAAACAAGAAAGCAAGCTCCAGATAACTCTACAATCTACAGATAAGCTCCCATATTTGAGTGGAGGGGAGAGACTTTCCTAAAGTCAAGCTTTTTAAATGGAAAAACGATGGGTTTACGCGTTGATACTTATGTGATGGGAGATAAATACACACCTACTTTTTTATTTTTATAATTTTTTCACATTTCATAAATTATTTTAAATTTTATTTTTTGTGAAATGTAAAAAATTATAAACATAAAAAAATAAATGAGTTACATTTTTTTGATAAAAATTAAAATAAAATAAATTATTTTATTACTTTTTTAAAAAATATATCATATATATGAATATAAGGACATAATTATAACTTCACTCATACTGTGTACTTGCCCCCAATGCCCCGCAAGGACCGTAAGTACCTGATGCCAGTTGCCAACTTCACCTTCCATCATTTTTAAACCGGTGTCACAGGTTGCCCGTAAATCTAAATTATGAGTTGTGACTGATATTTATATAAATAAAAATGTCAAAAGTCAATGAGCAGTTATATCGATAGGGTCAATCCACATCCTCTGAATGGCAAGTTTCGTGAGGAGAGAGCGGTGAATTTCAACCCAATTAACACACAAAATGTCTCAACAAAATAAGCAATAAACCATAGAGGCAAACTTCATAATAGATCTTAGGAATAGTCTGAACAAACATCACCAAGTCTCTAAAAGACTCTAATTCTGAGGAATTTAGCCAATTAACACTGCATTAGAGCGTTTCAAGCTAACTTTATAAAAAAGATGCGCATATTGTAAGACAATTACTCATTTTTGGAGAAGAGATTCTTATGAAGCGCTTCTGAACTTTAACCGAATGTCATGCTTATGTCATATATCTATAATTTGTCCCTTAATGTGCTTACCTGAGAAACAAATCAACCACTGAAAGGTTATCAAACCTTGGATTCAGTGAAAAAGCCGATCCTATTCACACTGTGTTTTCTTATTTTTATTTAATTATTATAATATAATTTAAGTTATTAAATTTATTAGTTTTTATAAATTAATAATGCATATTAGTAAATATGGGTTTTTTTATAAAGAAATAATTATGCACATAACATTTTTCATTAACATTTGTGGAAAAGATGTTTTTACATCATATTAAAACGCTTTTATTTTTGAAATTTTTATCAAAAAAAAATAATTACAAAAATAATAAAAATTTTATAGATTAAATTATTAAAAGAAATAAAAAAAACATCAAAATTAATAAAAAAAAGGTTAAATGATAGATGATGTATTATGAGAAAGATAATGTTAATGACAAAAAATAAAATTTATAAAACATATTTTAATATAAATCAAACATAAATTAATTAAAATTAAAAAAATAAAGATAAATAATTCAAATTTTTCTACATCAATATTGGAACTAAAAGTTTACATAATTAATTGAGTTTTATAATTTAATATATAAAATTTAATAAATTTAATAATAAAAATTATATAAAATAAAAATAAGAGAAAGACATTTGCTTGCCCGATTATACTCTCTTAAATGCACTTCATAGATTTTGTGAATGCTCGCGTTGGTAATAAGTAAACCCAAAAACCGTTCTTTCATGATTTGCCTTTGTCGTAAGCAAATGAGGTAATCTTGGAGGTTTATTGAACAAGAAACGCTGGAAGAAACTTTGAAGAATATACGAACAAAATGAATCCGTACGAAAAGACTTGAAATTGACACTAATAACATATTAAGTAATAATCAATGCAAGTTGATTGATTTGAACAAATTTAATCATGGTTTATTTTATTTTAAATCAAATCAAATAGATTGAACTCGTACCTAAAATTGATATAAATTTTAACACATTTATTTTATACAACACAAAATTTTTATATGGTAAGCTGTTTGTTTGTTTGTTTGTTTGTTTATCAAGAACCACCGCTAGCGCCGCCACTTTTCAGTTACAATTTGACTTTGAAGAATGGTTGGCAGTTTATGCATTGATGTCATTAAGCAATTATATTCTTTATTTTTGTCGGATCATATCTAAATTTCTATACTAATATGCATACTTGTGCGCCGCACAAGGTAATCGTATTAAATTGATGTATTATTTAATTTATCAAACTTCAAGAATTTTAGGTAAAATCTCAAGACCAGATTAAAAAAATAATTTTTTGTGATTAAAATATAAATTGTTTAGACTCAAAATATTATAGCATCACAACCACCCAAAACCTCAATAAGTAAAAAGATATACAAAACCATGCTATAACAAATCCAAACAATCAGGTGATGAGTTCTCCTTAAGAAAATATATCATCAACAAATTGGCATGAAGGCTGTAACTGTACTGAATCGAAGCTTAACTCAGAAACTTTTACAGTATTGCGCAGTTTATGAATTTCTAAGCAATTAAAGTTCATATAAAATAATATCAATAATTTTTTATAAATCATATAAATTGAGGAATTCTTAGTAACAGTGGATGTGTGTGCACCCTACAGTTCAATAGTTCATAGATGAAATGTGATTACTAGCAATAAACAATCCCAAACAGGGTAAGCACTAAACACTAGTTACATAACCTGAAATAAGACAAGGTTACATTACATAGAACATGACATTAGTCTCACACGACCACTTGGGAAGACAGATTCACACCCACATACAGATACGCTCCCAATTATATAGTTAAGAATCACAAACGTTATTCGGAGCTCATATCTTCAAATTTAGGAGAACCGAATTATGGTATCAATTTTCAGCATCAAGGCGAATCTCATCCAAGCCACTCTTATCAGCAAATCTGGTCTTCTGCTGAACTTCGAAGTAATCCTTGTACTTCATGCTTTTGAATAATGGCTTTTCTTTCTCCAACAACTCCGGTGCAGGTCCAATTTCCTTGTCAAGTGCTGGCCCATTCACCAGCACAAGACTGATCCTGGTGTCTCTGTTGTTGAGGACTGCTCGGTGCAGGATACTCTTGTATCTCCCATTACTCACAGCCTAATTAAGATTAAAAAGTGAGGAAAAAAAAAAAAGAAAGAGCAAACGTGGGTTAAAACAATTTGAAACAGAGTAGGGTTGAGTTTTCAGCATAAGTTGGAAGAGAAGAGTGACCTCAAGTTGATCTCCAGTGTTGACAATCAGGCACTTGGGAAGTGGATTCACATTAACCCATTTGCCATCGTGCTTAACCTGAAGGCCTCCAATTCCATTCTGAGTGAGGAGGGTCAAGAGGCCATGATCGGAATGTGGAGGCATACCCAAAGCAAGATCTGGCTGAGGACACGGTGGGTAGAGGTTCACAGCAAAGATTTGTAAGCCAGAATCAAATCCGGTAGACTCAACAATTGCATCGGGTTCCAATCCTAAGCTCTCTGAAACTCCTTGTAGCAAATTCCTGGCCACAGCTCGGATTTTCCTGCTATACTCGAATGCAAGCTCCCTACAGAGAAACAAAACAATGGTCAATAAGGCCAATAAAAGAGAAAAGACAAACACAGCTGCACAAAAACAGAGGTGCATAACGTACTTGTAACCAGCGGGTTTGTGGGGGAAATTGAAATCGGGAAGTGTCATGACCTTGAGATAATCACGCCAATAGTGGACTTGTTCTGCTTGAGGATGGAAGCTAGTACCGTGTCTGATGGGTGTCAAGGGTCCCTTGTCAGCAAACTCCTTCTTTTCCTCCACAGGCAAGTTGTGAAATTCGTGAGACTTGTTCATCACATCCTCCATCAGACTCTCTGAAATTCCATGATTTGTGACCTGTCATAGCAATAACTATGATGACCCAGAAACTGGGAAAGGAAAAAACTTCAATTGACACTTCTGGGTAAGCAAAAAGTTTGGATTTTTACCATGAAGAAACCCCATTCCGCACAGGCCTTGCCCAGTTCTTGCACAGCTTTGGCATGGATTTGAGGGCCATTAGAGGTGAGCTGGGAGAAGTCAATGACGGGGATTGAAGCTGCAAGCTCGTCCGCAACATCATCACGGGGTTCTGTGAGAGAGTAATAGGTGGAAGGAATGGGAGCAACACCGTTTGATTCAGCAAAGGCTTTGATGCTGGAAATGTCGGAGGCATGAACTTTGGGGGGTTCTACTGAGGAAATGGTAGCTGCTGAAGCCATGGAGGTTGGAATCTCTGTAAGCAAGGGGCGAGCGAAGGAGTGAGGAGTGAAATGAAAGGCCGTGGTATATAGATAAAAATCTTGCACGGGTGAAGAGGAAGAGGGGATTAGGAACAAGGAAAATTAGGGGGTAAAGGAAAAAGACAGTTCAAATGCGATCAGGATTCCATTTTGATTTTAATGATGGAATTGTCGCCATCTGAGGAAGGCTGATTCAATTCAAAAAGCAAACGCAACAAATGTGGTACGGGATACAAACGTAGGCGATTTTGATGATCAAACAACAGACAGATCATATAATGCCTGCTCAATTTCTTGGCTGAAGTGGGGAAGATACAAGAGATAAGGCGGTGCCTTACTTGACGTCTGTTTTACGTTAAATTAATATTTCGATGTCCCCAGCAAGCATTAACCTAAAAACGTTGATTGCTCTCAACTGCTTCAAATTTGTTCTAATCTTTTTCAATTACGTTTTGCTCCATTCTATCCCAAATCACTTGCCGTAATTCACCTCTACATACATGGCAAAAAGTACATTCCTTTTCACGCAATGTAAAGGAACAAACTAAAAAGGACATACTTTTTCATGCAATATAAGGAAAAAAACTAAGTGCGTAACTAATTGTCGATTAAACCAAATGGGTGCCTAATCTGCCAGACTGCAACTGCATCCAACCATGCCTCACATGTGTGATTCTGAGTTGTCCTCTTTTTATTTTTGGGGTTACTGGCCCAGCAGCTCAACTTTTTTTGGGTGATCCTGTAGGATGTGGCTCCCATTTGAAGATAGGGAGTACTGTGATTGCTTTTTGTGAATGTATCTCACATATTATGTTTGATGTTGAGTTCAAGAGCAAGCGAATCATTTTTTTCAAAAAATGGGATTCCACTTCCACAAGAGTAAGCTGTTATAATTTTTATAATTTTATTGTTAAAATAAAATTTAAATTATTAAATTTAATAAATTAAATTATAATGTTTAATAATTTTCGACATTGTAAAATTCCTTTTTCGTGGTTACAAAGAACGCAAGAGCACGTGATCCTAATCTTTCATTTTTTTATTTTCCTTTTCAGGCTACGTGTGACTTGGGCTGTCTAACACGCGAAACTACGGAGCAACTAAAACCGAGAAGGCCAAACAAATGCAGACCCAAATCTTATCCAGCCAAATGCTGTCAACTGTTGGGTTCATTTCGATGATGTGGAGGGGAAGAAAAGGAGGCTCCCAAAGCAAATCCAACAATTCAGACGAAACTACCTTTGTCAATCAGCGAAAACAGTGTCTCAATTATCTTGACAGTTGACAGTGACACCTCCTCCTTCTCCCCCGAGAGTCGAGATCCTTCTTATCGACCCGATCTGCAGTTTCTGTTTAACTTCTCAAGAATGGAAACAGCGATGGGGAAGTTGGGTTTAGGTTTATGGATTTGTGAGAGATGTGTAAAATAAATAATAATAATAAAAATAAAAAATAAATGTTATTAATTAAAATTTAAAATAAATATAAAAAAGTCAATAAATCAAAAACAAGTTAAAAAATTCAAATTACTTCATTAGAATTGTATGAGAATTCCCTGGCCGTAAGCTGCGTTTGATTTGATGCGACGTGGGAGACAGATGTTCGGGTACAAAGGAAAATGATAGGTTTACTCTCGTCTTCAATACGTAATTAAAAATAATTAAAAAAATTTTAAAAAATTAAATTATTCCTCAAAATTATCACATTAAAAATATAAATAAAACTATAAAATTTAAAGCGTAAACATAACACTTCTCGAATACAAAAAACACAAATAAAGTCCAAAACGTATAATGGAGGTACGAAGAATCGAACCCTGTAAACCGAGTGCTCGGCATATGAAATGCTTAGTCTACCGTAGTAAAGATTATGCAGGGGTGGTATTATTGTTACGTTAAGAAATATATATTTTTTATTATAAATTTAATTAAAAATAATAAATAATATATTAATATATTATTTATTTATTATTTTATTAATAAAATTTGAAAAACGTGCGTATAAGAGTATCATTACTTTTATGTAGTAAAAGAGACATGTAGATCAAGTATGACGATTACCCTAACCTACTGTTTGATTAGAAGGGCAAAGAAGAAAAAAAAATGAAGGGTATAAAGTTTTTTTTTATTTTTTTAAATAAAAGAGTTTAATGAAAAATTTTAAATTATAATTATTAAATCATCTTTAATTTTTTATTTTAAGATTATTCTTATTTTTATAATTTAATATTTATTTTCTTTTAAAAATTAATAATATATTATTTTTTAATTAAAAATTTTTCTTTTGTTACTCAAATAAAAAGAAAAAAATTTATTTTCTTTCCCTCTCTTTATACCAAACCAAATAAATTTTTTTTTCTCCTATCCTCTCATTCACTTAAAATTTCTTTGCTTCTCTCATTCAAACTAAACACCGTAAGAATGCTTGATATAACGTCAGTCTACAGAATTTTAGGCTTTGAGTATTGTGGGGGGAGAAAAAAAATAAAATTTATAAGTCTAAATATTTTTATAATTTTATTTTATAGTATTATATTATTAAATTTCATAAAATAAATTTTAAAATTTTAAAATATCTTACTAAAAATATAAACATTAAAACAATTAGAGTTATAAAAGTTTTATTTATCAAAATTTATGAAAAAAGTAACTTTTACTTAGTAGAATTTACTATAAATATTTATAAAATAATTTATAAATTTTAAGTTTAATGATATAAAATTTTTAAATAAATATTTAATAAAATTTAATTTATAAAACAGTATATTGAACATTTATGCTCCAAGTGAACAAAGCAAACTATGAACCGACAATTCGGTACGGGCTGCTCTTACAGGCCATTAGTGCAGCTCAACTGGTGAACTTTTGGGCCTGTGCAGTGCTTGGCTGGGCCGTGAGTCCAAAGCAGAACACAATGTTTGATTGAAAAAATCACCGGACCGCAACGTTGGTTTCCGGAATTTTCCACTCCCAACTGAGCTTATGTTTGCGATGCCTGTGACTGTGTATCTTCCTGAAGATTGCTCTATTCGAGAGAAAGATTTGAACACGCGGCTAGACGAGTTCACTGAGTTATGGCGATTATCTCCGATTTCCAAGAAGATGAACAGAATGAGACTAAGACCAAAGCATCCTCCTCGTCTTCGTCATCTACACAAGCCTCTTCGTTCAACGCTAGCTTTGATCCATCCAACCCATTGGGTTTTCTGGAGGAAGTCTTCGACTTTATTGCCCAAGAAAGTGACTTCCTAGGGAAGGAGGCAGCTGAGAAGGAGATCACCTCGATGGCCCGTGCTGCGAGGGAGAGGAAGAAGAAGAGAGAGGAGCAGATTGCCTCCGAGGAGAAGGCGAAAACAGAGAAAAGGTTGAAGGAAGAGAAGAAAGAAAGTGGCGTGAGAGGTAACGATTATGGCATTTCCAACTTACATTGATGGCTTGCCCTGGCCTTGTGTCTTTTCTTCGTTCACTTAGATGTTAGGTTGAATATACATTAACTAATAATGTTTTGAGGTCCATTTGAATGCGCAGAACTTTTCTTTCTTTTCTTTTTAATTGATCTTTTGTTTGCACTCATAACGTCTATGACATGGGCATTTGTGTTGTTCTCATTTTAAGAATTGAAGGAACAAATACAAAGAAAAGGAAATGGTAGCATAAAAAGTTCATTTCACAGCTGAGAAATTCTAGGACGAAGAGGTTGATAGCTTGAAAGTGTTGCTAGTAAATGGTCACTAGTTAGAAAGCTAATATCTAAATACCTGCCTTAGGTGCTTGTTTTGTTGGTCATAACATGATCAGTTTAGTTTAATGACTTGTATACTTTGGGGAACTGTACATCATAAATGTCGAGGGTGTGAGGTCGGGGAAGGGGACCGGGTTGTCATGTACTTTTTAGCTATTTGTGATCTGTGATTTGATTTTCCCTTATTTTTCAGGCTGTTTACCAATGGTTCATATCGTCTTTTGTGTCTGAAACTCTATCTGATCTTTGAATATCAATCAATTAATTTTAGCAAAATCCTGTGATTTATACTGTACGAAGAATTGACAAGATGTATTTTGTTTATTGACTTTTAGCTTATTGTTCTGTTCAGAATATATTTGCACTGGAGCTGAAACACTGTCCCACAATGATGTATGGCATAAATGTTTTGAGACAATTTATTCGTTCACAATGTTGATGGAATTCTATCTTTTTGTTTTTATTCCACTGCAGCGGCATGCTCACTTATATGACTTATTATTTGATTGTTGATCATATTGGGCACATTGTTGGAGCACAAATTATCCCGTATTTCTTTATATTTGATTTTGATTGTTTTTTAAAAATGATTTAGAACAAAGGTCAAACGCAAAAATTTCCCCATTCTTAATATATGTACCCTCCAAATTTATCTGAGTGATTGTTAATGGAATAGTTTTCTCCAGTAATTTCGTTATATGCTAAAAACACAAATTCAATTTGTTTTAAAGATTGGAGGCTTCCTTGCTAAATTGGATTGCTGACAACTGAGAGTACATATCTCTTGTATATTTCTGATTGACTTTAAGCAATACTGGTGTCTGAAGGCGTGAAGGTTCCCTCAATTTGTTTATTTTCTTTGTTTCTCATGTTCCATCACCATGACAGCTCCAAACAAAGGCAATGGTATGGACCTTGACAAATATTCTTGGACTCAGAGTCTTCAAGAGGTCAATGTAAATGTTCCAGTGCCAAATGGAACAAAATCAAGGCTTGTCATCTGCGAGATAAAGAAGAGTCATTTAAAAGTTGGACTCAAGGGACACCCTCCAATTATTGATGTAAGTTTGTACTTAGAGTTATACCATTTATTGTTGAGAAGTATCCTTATGCCACACTGGTTCTCCTTCCAGTGGACTATGCATGGTGTTTCTTGTTTATATTCTGTCTTTTGATTGTGCTTTTTTAAATTGAGACTTTGCTGATGTGGGTTTAAAAAATTATTAGGGGGAGCTATATCGGCCTGTGAAGCCTGATGACTGCTATTGGAGCATAGGTTTGAGATTACTTAACTGCATATATGAAGTTACTGTATTCCATTCGCATATTGATAAATTTGATATTTATAAAGAATTTTAAAAAAATTAATGTGAGCTTGCATCATTCACACTTCATGTACATGGTGTTGATGTGTGGTTTAGTTTGATGGGAACATGCAGTGGATTCAGGAACGGGTGCCTTAATCATTGCCCTGGTTTCATGGTCTATAGGTTAATCTCTAATATTCTTTATTAATAAACTTTAATTTGCAGAGGATCAGAATGCAGTTTCTATTCTTTTGACCAAGCATGATCAAATGGAGTGGTGGAAATGTGTGGTTACAGGTGATCCTGAAATTGATACTCAAAAGGTTGAACCTGAGAACAGCAAACTTTCTGACCTGGATCCAGAGACTCGACAGACTGTTGAAAAGATGATGGTAACTGATTGATAATTTGCCTTGAATGGTTATGTAACTTGTTCTTTTTGATATGTTGTAGTTGCTTAAGATCCTTATGTATGCAAGTAATTATGCGTCTGCTTAGTTAAGTAATTGAACCAAACTCTCACATTTGATACTTAGCATGTTTGCTTTAAATTCTGTCATATAATCTGATGGGGATGTTGTTTAGTATATTGAATTTGTTCAACCTGAATGTGTAAAGCCTTTTATCATGTGGTTGAACGGGTTGAGCTTTTTAATGGAGCCTTTACATATGAATGTATATTACGCCAGCATTGCTTTGGATTTCAGGATGTGCCCTTGCTAATTGGTTCATTATTTTCTTGTAATGTTGTACAGTTTGATCAGAGGCAGAAGTCTATGGGCCTTCCTACCAGTGATGAGCTCCAGAAGGAGGAAATATTGAAGAAATTTATGGCTGAGGTGAATACTTGATTCCTACGGGCCTGCATCTTTGACTTCTCTTGTTTGCATTTTTAGCTTCACTGGTTGACAAGATCTTCTAATGCTTATTTGTAATCAATCTTCTGCAGCATCCGGAGATGGACTTCTCAAGTGCAAAAATATCATAATTTGCTCTTTGCTCTTGGCAAGGGCAGATCCACCTTATGAGAGATTATGGGCTATACCATATGGTATGGTAGATGTGATATACCACTCTAATAAATAAACTACTATTTGTAAGGTTTTAACTGCTTACATTTACTATTTACACAATTATATCAGCAAACTTATACAAATAGTGGTTGATTATTAAGTTGGTGTTTCACATTAATCATGTTATGTGGTATACTGGTATAGTCATCACATTAAATAATTTCTCTTTATGTGGGGTGCAAAATGTACATTTTTTATTGGATCAATACAATGACTTGGATGATACACGATCATTGGATGTGGCCGATTCGAATCTACGGTTGTGGTTAAAATGCCTTGGTCGCCTGTGACGATCTTTTGGTTTAGATATAAGTTCAATTTAATTCTGAATTATCATGAAATGGTTGCATGCCTTTTTAAGGGGAAAATAAAGGAAAGTGATTTCTTGCTATTGATGAATTGGGGCAACGGATAGGATACCTGAGAATATTTTTACGGGGAAGAACATTTTAAAGCCTTGCATAATAGAATTTTCTATGATAAAATATTTTGGACACAGTTGAGTTAATTGTGAGTACAGTTAATGTTTATATAATTATTTAAAAATATACTTGATAAAAGGAATTTTAAAAGATATCATAGGTTAATATATGATTTCTGTTATTAGAATTAAATATAGGATTAATTACGAAATATTTAAATATTCACTTTTCCCTCGCTCATCTCTCGGAGATAGAAAGAGAAACGAAATTTAGTCTATAACCTTTCGTATTGGTTGAGTTTTCGTTGGATTAACCGTGGGGTGAAATAGATGTAACTTTGTCTCTCAAACATCACCAAAACAATACTAAATTGTATCTCTACGGACACATCCGATAAAAAAAACAATAATAAGTTATACCAAAGGAATTCTAAATCTTAATTACTAAAGGTGGACACTCAAAAAGTCGAATCACCCACATTTTTCTAGTGATTGAGTAGCGCAATAATTTATTAACATATTCTAATTTAAGGCTGTCTCTTTCTCTAATTGGAGGTCAATATAATAGTAATAATAATAATAATAATAAAAGAAAGTTTCTATCATACTCAAGTTAATTTTTAAATTTTTAAATTTAAAATAATTATATCTTAGATTTTAATATATATATTATTTTAATAAGTAATGGGTTTAATTTTATTTAAATAGATAATTATTCATAAAATTATATTGATAAATAAAATTATTTAAAAAATTATTTATTTTCATTTAAATATATCATCACAAATTTATATTATAAATTTTAACTTACTTTTATGAAATTAGCCCAATAACAATCACAATGATATATATATATTGCTAGAAACAATCACAATGATATTTACATATGCACATGTATAATTTGTTTTCAATTTGAACTATTGAAGAAAAGTCATTGGTTCCAACTATAATTTTATGGCTTACTTAAAATACTTGGAAAGGTGTGTAACAATTTTATGTCTACAAATAATACAACCCTACTAACAAATGTTTCCCCACTGAATTCTTGGCCTTTGTCTTCTTGCTTTTGTTCTTGTGATCTTTGTCATTTCGCGTCATAGAGAATGGATGGTTCATGGGCTCTAAAGGCCCATCAACCAGCATATTATGTCCTTGTGGGATGCTTAAATCAAATAATGAGAAAATGAAATTGTTTCTGGACAACCGTGGAAGTGAAAACCCCAGCTTTACCCTTCCTGTCCGCACAACCACAGGAAGACACGTGCCTCGTATAGGCCACATTGGTCACCCTCAAAATGCCCCTTTCCCCATAAAGGCAGGTGGCACCTCCACCCCAACACCCGTTGTCCTATTCTGGGGTAAGCTTCTTGTGCTTTATATACACTTCATTAATAAATCAATTAACCTCGAGAAAGTGATACCCTTTTTGTTTTTCCTGTTTCTCACTTTCGTACCATATTTATGACATTTAAAAAATGATGAAATTATGCAAATTTCTTTTCTTATTATGATTCATATTTATTTTTTAAATAAAATTATATTTATTTGAAACATAGAGTGATTATCGATTTAACTTTTAATCTCAAAAAATAACTTTAAAATTAAGTCTTAAATATATAACATATTTTAAAGTGATTTAAGATATGATTAGTTTGAGTTGTTGTAATTTAATAATGCAAATCATTGTTACTTTGTCTTAATTAGCAAAACAGTTTCATTTGTGACGTCCTTAAAGACTCAAACATAGTGCTAACAAGTAACTTAATCTCCATTAAGTGCTAACAAGTAACTTAATCTCCATTCCCATAATGTTGATCTAAGCCACCGTCGGCCAATTTGTCCGCAAAAAAATAATTAAATAATTTAAGAGGTTCCAACCGGGGATTTCCTTTAGGCCATGATTACATTGGGTTTCCATAATTGGCACTGAACCAGTAAGAAGAAAGGAGTTCCAAGAAAATTCAGCACTGCATTTGAAACTTGATAGCGACCTACAATTGCACCTGGTACAGTGCTCTTGAAAAGAAATTAACATTTATTTTTTTTTTTTGGTAAACAGCATTTGATTTTTTTTTAATAGTTAGTGGTTTTATGCAAATGTACTTAAATGCATGCATAATTAGATACAACCCATGCATGTATGGTTCATAGTTTTAGCTATTCCAGTTATAATATTTTTAGTACGCATAGTATGTCTTATTTTCACAAAATAGTTATGTAATTTTGGTGTGGAGAGAGAATTTCACTGCTATGGTGATAGTCACTTGTAAATTTGTAATATTATGAGACTTTAGTGAAATTTTATGTGTCAAAATAGATTGTTCTATCTCAATTTATAATTAAAAAGAATGAGTCAAATAAGTTGACAAATTAATATATTTTTATATATAAATATAGAGGCTCATCTCACCTTTTGTTATAATTCATAAATTAAATAGATATAGAATAAGTCAATTTATATTTTTTTAAAAATAAAAAAAATACAAATTTACTTCACCTTTAAATGAGATAAAATGAATTGATGGTAATTGGCTAACCCATTTTAATAATTTTAGGTGAGAAACATTGTATGTGACTACAATTTCTATTCCTTTTATTTTCATTTTGGGAGTTCATTCATTCTCTGTAATTTTCTTGAAGCACCTAGTGGTAACATAGGAATTAAATTAGGAAAGCACTACTTTTGTTTGGAATCTTATGAACGGTTTGGTTTAGTTTGGACAAATATATAATACCATATATAACCCTCATTTATTGTTTTTCTTGACAAAGAAACTAACGGATACTATGTGATATCAAACCGGGTTCTTCCATCAATAAAAATACAACTGAACATTCATAAATTTGCAGAAAAGGATGCAGGTCCCTTTTAGATTAGTCACAATTTGTGTTCAATTATTTGTACTGACATCATATCTTGCGCTTGCATACAGCACCACATGTCATAATAAGATTGTGGGCAATTGACAAATCCAAACAAAACCTTGTTCGCCACCTGCCCGATGATTATTTACAATTATGCGGTATCGTAGATTTTTACATTTCCGTGTATTTGTGTCTAATAACTTGGTTACCGATTTTTTAAGTAATATTGGTTATTTATAATTATTGAGTATAATTTAGTATATAAAAAGTAATGTATTAATATTATTTTTATTTTCTTTTTTTATTATTTGTTGATATTTAAGAAGTGTTACAGACACATCGCAATTTGTGTATTAATTATGCACACTAATTGTGTTTTTTTACTTTCTTTTTTTATTTTGATAATTTTTTTATTTTGTATTAAAATTTAAGTTGTGAGCTTTATGTTTTTCATGAATTCTTTTAATTTTAATTTTAACTTGATCTTTATTTTTTATTATTTCATCTTTAACTTTAATAAAAATTAAAAAAATCATAATTATAAGAGGTGGGAAGTAAAGCATTTGCGTTTTCAGAGTTGTAATTTTCTGAATCTCTTCTTGTTGTACTGCATTTAATAAGGGGGAGAGGACAACCTGTACTACCAATAAGGTTAAGATAACAAAGAGGGATAATCAAAGCTTATCTGACAAAACAAATATAATAGCATATGATGCAAGTGGATTGTAAAAAGCCATTACTATGACATTCCAGAATTTATGTGCATGATTACCTGCGTTGAAGCATCTTATTTCGCTGGTCAATTGGCTTTTACATCATTTGGAAATTATGTTTTTGAATTTTGAGTTGATTTTATAAATCAAATCTGATAGCTGAAGTTTTGGACATTGTTTTACCCATTGCTTAAAGGAAGTAAACGTCGACAATCCACGGGTGGTCACCCCTCAGCAGTTACCTCCACTTTGTTTTTGGGTTTTTGCTGGGATTTTCCTGGGGGCGCGTGCGCGCGCCATATGGCATCCTCTGCTTCCACCGGCGTATTTTCATTGTAGGGAGGGACCATGGAAATTGTTAGCCGTAAATGGGAGTGTATTTTCTTATGGTTAGAAACAATTTTTGATTAAAGAAAGAAAAAACATAAAAAATATAAAAGGGCATATAGTTTGTATACAAAATTGACATGTACGAGTATATTATTTTGTTAAATCATGGTCTAAAACTTTTTGAACTTTTTAATAATTATTTTAGATAATTTTATGACTTTAAAAGATATAATATAATGATTATACATAAATTATCAAAAGAGGTTAGGTGTATTCCGTTTCACTCAATTGATACGTGGATTTATTTTTTTTATTCATAAAAAATATAAATTGATTTATTATTTATTATTTAATTTATAAATTATAATAAAATGAGATAGTCTTGCACATTTATATATTAAAATATATTAATTTATTAGGTCAAACCAATCCATCTTTCCTAAAAAATTTATTAGATTAATATTTTATTAATCTATTAAAATTATAAGCCAGCATCCTGTTTAATCACAAATTAAAGCAAACAAACTCACTTTAATATCTGTAATTATGTAGCTCTTCTAAGTAAATTTGAGTCTAGCTACTTACATTTTACTTTCCACACATTGGATTGTAGCTACATTCTCTATATAAGTTGATCTCAATAACTTGTTTTAATGATGTCCCTATATCAGTAAAAACACATATGCTCGATCGTTCCAATTGAGTTTTATGTGGTTAGACTAATGATGGTTGGAACTGAAACAAAGTGGAAGTTCAAGAATATAACAAATGCTTGAAAGGATTACTTCCTGTTTGGGAACAGAGAATTAAAAATCAGACGATATAGATGCAGTCGTCATGTAAAATGCACCCAGTCTGAGAGGCAAGTATGACGCGGACACAAAATTGAGAGGTGCAAAATTCACTTGGATTTTTTAATAGAGCACAATGATTTCAATTTTGATGTGAAGTCATAAACATTCAAGTTTATAACATTAGGGTGAACACAGGCCGAGTTTAACAAATTTATTTTAGTTACTGAATTAATGTGGGTTAAACGGATTTGGGTGAGTTAGAGTAGGTTTGAGCTTCTCATTCCAGCTTTTTAGACAACGATTTTGTCAAGATTGATTTGTTTCTTTAGGATTTCACACGCAATAGATTTCTGAATTCACACTTATTTTAAATTTTATGATAATTTAGTAATATTTACTTTTTGAGTGTTTCTTTTCCTAAATGTTATATATCCAAATTTTTGATTCAATGGCAAAATGTTCAACAAAGTGTAGGTTCTGGAAATCGGGTTCATGCGCCTACCAAACATGGCCTTGAGTATTGCCGTAGAGAAGACTCAGCCGATTGCCGATTGGCCCTCAAATTACTGTCAGATTCCACTAGTCGAACGCCAGTCTTAAGAGCCCTTCTTTTGGCTCCATCCCGAGTCCCTTCCATACAAATATCAAATCACTGTTTCATCCAAAAGAATCCAAAAAGTGCCATCAACTTTGGGGCGAAGAAGGGACAGTAGAAGGGACCCATCTACCGAAACAATTCCAATTACAATTCGTCTAGAAACGACAAGCACTATGAGACAGTCCCCTACAGCTGTTTTTAGTAAGGCCCATCTCCTTCTCTTTTGGTCTTTTCCTCTTTGCACCTTATAGTTTCTAATTTTTATTTCCACATAGGCCAATGTTCCTTAAAAAATGAAAAATATTTTATAAACTCAAAATTCTAAAATAGAATTAGTAAAAATTATCTAAAAACTTAAATTATTAAATATTAAATTTATAAATTAAATTATAAAAATAATAAATTTTAATAATCACCGCCATTTCATAGAAATTTTATAACGGTGAGATTATATTGGAATTGAATAGGTTGACATTATTGTCTATTTGCATTTTGGCAGGGGACAATCAAACCGCCTTTATTTTAAGAAAAAAATTATCTTAAATTGAATTGAAATACAACAAAAATATTATTTCTACACACATAAAATTATGGTGAGAGAAAGGAAAAAAAAGTAAAAAATTATAATATTAGAATTCATAGTTTATTTATACCTGCATCATTACTTAAATACTGCATTCCCAGTACTAATTCTCACGAGCTGATGCTGACATTAGATTAGAAGTCATAAATGATTTGAGCTAAACAGGAGTCAACAACCAAAGTTGGGTCCTGCACGTACTTAACTTTTTTTATGCAATAAAAATTGACATTTAGATGCTAATTAAGCGCATCAAAGTGGATGACCAAATTCAGCTCATCTCCTCCATTAAGGCAAATTCCTCTCATTCTACTTTTGTTAAGTCAACTGAATCCAATTAAATGCCATCTAATTTTCCTGCCATTTTGAGTTGGCAACCAATCCCTGCTTTGATTCTCCTCGGTTACCATTTTCAAATTTTCATTTATTAATGAGTTTGATACCATAAATTCAGAACCATGATTCACAGATTCCACGCTACTAGCCCAGGGAATTAGGCACGTTTCCGACCCACATAGGTGGGAGGCGCAAAAGTTGCAGAACCAAACAGACATGGTGTTCATTCTTTGTCTGCTCAGGTCCCTTCACCACAATATGGAGCTGCCAAATGCTGCGACCTAGACTCACCCACATGGAGTCAAGTCATTGGATCAAATTGTTTCCCATGAAATGGACATCTCGAATTAAATGAGCTTGCTGCTAGTTGTACTGCAAACAAAAGCTCGAGGCTTTTCATCTGGGCAGGTTCCAAGAGGGTTCCCCATTTCACAATTTTTCTTTTTTTCTCTGCTTTTTTCCTAATGTGGGAATTTAAGGTATTTTATTCCTGGTTTTGAGCCATGCTGGATTGAAGTACACTACACACGCTGTATGCGCCATCGCATTGCTGAGAAAAGAGCAAAAAGAGGAGAAGCATATACACCTCATCACCGCCTTTTTGAAAGAGGAGCAGCAGCAGGTGTGGTTGAAATTCCTTTCACAGTTTCCTTTACAGCCCAACTTCATATTCCTCCCACAGTTTTGCTTTTAAACTTGAAAGCTATTTGACTTTGACATATGATGATTAAATTATGCTTCTGAAAACGATACACCATTAGATGGCTTGTCTTGTGTGAAGCTTTTATTTGACAGTACTTCACATACACTGTTTATCTTTTGTTCATTGCATCTACAGTTTACTTGCCATCACTTATTCCCCAAAAGAATTCATTTTCATTCCCTATTCAGTAATCTCATGCTGGCATCAACAACTGTAAAAATGGGAGAAATAGAGAAAAAAATAATGAAATAAACAATAATTGATTGATAAATTATACATCTAAAGTGATGATATATTAATTTTCAAAGAATAATTTATTAGCAATATAAAAATTATTTTTGGATGGATAATTCACCGAATAAGCTGTTGGTATTTTTTTCTTGCTAAAAAGTGAGATTTATCGACTTTATCTATAAATTTTGTTATCATCTTATATTAATATTATTGATGAATAAATTCCTATAATATTAAATTTTACTAACAGAAATGTTATGTCGGTATAAAATTAATTTTTGATAGTAGTTTTTCTTTTCTATTTTTTTTTAAACTTTACGTGCCAAAAACTTAAAGAGAAGTATCTCAATTGAACATTTACTTACAGAAGCTTCCATTAATAAAGAAAAAGAAAGGAAGCTTACTTTGAGGCTTTCTCTTTTTCTTTTTTTAATGAAATCATTTTCGTAACTAAACTTATTCTTTACTATATGCTTTCAGTTTGAGGAACGGACAAATATTAGGTTGCCACCTTTTAATCTATTGTTTGTTAAACCCAATCTGCAAATGTGGAGGAATAGGGCTCCCCACATTGAAAGAGAATTTGAACAATCTGATCAAATTGGAAGGCAGAATCTATCCCTTTTTTCTCTATGCATTTTACAACTAATATTATAAAATATGTTATTCTCTGCTTTTCTTGATCTTATTATATTGAGATAAACAAGTTGACTGATGTCAAATCAGTAGTATAAACTAGTTTAAACAAATTAAATAGTACATGCTTTATTTTTTTTTTTTTGGAAGGTCTGAAAGCAGGCTCCCATTTTATTAAAATGACATATAACACTCATTTATTTTTATTAAAAAACTATATTATATTCTAATAAATTTTTTTAATTGCATTAAGATATTTTTCTAATTAATAGTTAAAAAATTAATCACTCAAAAAACAAAAATTACTAAAACAAATAATTCTCTTTCAAACAATCCCTCCCCATCCTAGCTGAACATTTCAATCAATTGTAATATTAATAGATAGTCAGGCTTTGATTCAACCATATTTATTGTAAGGTGCACTAACGTAAAAATTCCCAATACTTCTAATTTTATTTCAATTAAAGTTTTATTATAGTTGTTGGAAGTATATTTAAAAGGATCAATTTCCTAACAAATATAACAGTTTTATTAAAATTAAATATAAGAAAAAAAATTATTTTAAAATCGTGATTAATAAAAATATTTTATTAATATATATATATATATATATATATTCTATTCATTGCACTAAATAATTGAAGTAGACTATAATTTTTTAATAAAAATACGGTAAAGTGTCAAACAAGAACTATATATTATAACCCTTTTTGAAACTAACATTACCTAAACATAGAGACAGAGTTTATAGTGACAAATCCAGTAAATCTTTTTATATCTTTTAATCTAATTAAATGACCTGGTTTGTGAACCAGCAGATTCTGATTAAGCATCTGAAAAGGAGCCTGTCTTTTGTAACTGCCCAAAACTACGCAGTCGGCAGTCGGGAACCCATCATTATTGGGCACTACTTAGTCGAGTTGTCCAACTTGTCTTTTTCTTTCTCTTTCTTTCTTTCTTTCTTTTCTTTATTCTTTACACTACACTTACTCATGCGTAGCCATGTCACCATGGACTACTTCAACACAACTTATACGGAGCTATGGTCACCAATTATGATTTATAGTGCATTTTGAAATATATATATATATATATTATGGAATTGATAACAATATTGAAATAAAACCAAAAAAAAAAAGTCTACTCTATCCCCGAATTCAGACTAACCAAATGCTTTTTAGGTTTCCTTTGGAAAGTAAATAGAGATTTCATATATATATATATATATATATATATATATATAATCTAATTTTGTAAACAAAAGTTCCTTAATTTGTAGGGGATTAATCCTGAAGTACTCACCTTTGATATAAAACAGTAAGAGTGTGTAACAGATTGGATCAAGTTTAGATTTGAGTTTTGAAAAAAAAAATCAATTGAGATGAATAAAATTGAATTTAAAATTTTAATGAGAATCAAATTAAATATATGTATTGGTCCAGTTTAAATTTATTTTTTAAAGAAAAAATGGTAACATTCATCTGATACAAACGAATGGGTCGCACATTGGGTTTGGATTGGATCAGTCTCATTTTACTCATCCCTATCCCCTGCTATGTAGAAATTTGAAAGCTTGTCCCATTCTCTGTTATCCTTCAACTTCCCATGATACCATATCTTTGGAATGACAGCTAATGATAATATATCTACGGAAAATAAATAAATTTTCTATCACATAACTAAATTCAAATATAATAATTTGAGGTAGAACAAGTGGAGTATTGATCAGTATAGACACTTCATTTTGGGACGGCATTGAAGTGTATATACAAATCACCTTGAGTGGTAACTCAAAATTTTGTTGTGGTGAAGAGGGAATTCAGCCATGTTTTAGTACCATTTAATTATGGGATGTACTCTTCAATATTTTATATGTAAGAGATAGCTATAAAGCACGTTTTGGAAATGAAAACGGGAGAAAGAAACAAATGCCATGATATGCTATATTATTTGCAGGTTCAATGCTATATTTTTTTAGCAGAAGATTCAAAGGAATCAAATATAAGGTGCCGTTTGGATATTCCATGAAGCTGCTATGCTATTTTATGCTTCCAACTTACTTACAATTGGGTGTATGAATGATTATCTATATACATATGTGGATGATCCACTTACTCATCAATTT
The DNA here is from genome assembly GCA_037013595.1 of Dicorynia guianensis. Lineage (NCBI taxonomy): Eukaryota > Viridiplantae > Streptophyta > Magnoliopsida > Fabales > Fabaceae > Dicorynia > Dicorynia guianensis. The sequence goes on along the minus strand of JASUAB010000002.1, from coordinate 10,370,699 downwards.
AACTTTATTACCCGTTTTGCTCAGATTTAATGTAACTTTTTTAATACTAAAAATGAATATATAAATGCATGCATATATATTCAAGAGTTTCTTTTCACTTAGAAGAGATATTGATTAGGGGTCCAGATATTAGAATCCCACAGTCACCCTATACCAAACACGGTTTCAATGCAAGCAATCTAAAATTGTGTACGCTTCCCAAACAATTTCATAATTAGGGTTTACTTTCAAGGCCTCTTCATCCGCGCCTTCTCCTCAGACATCTCCCTCCAACTGAATAGAGATCCCATTGTCTAGATCATCCTCTTTATCGGATTCATTCTCACTTTCTTCGAGAGTGGCTAGCTCTTCATCCTCCAGCAATTCTCCATTGTGTTTCATAAGGTTTTCCCTCAGGGTCAACCGCCTTTCCCCAGCAGCTGGTCCTTGCTCCCCCACCATCCACTCGTCCACTCTGAGCTCCACAACATTAGCGTTTTCCCTAACCTTTGGTTTTTCTTTATTTTTTTTCGTTTGAGGTCAGTGTCCTCTCCTGTACGTGCCTGGTGCTCTCTCTCCTGCCATTTTCGTCAACAAGCGCTACCACGTACAATTTCAATAGGAGTTGCAATGTTTTTGATAAAATTTATTAATTTTTAAGTAAATATTATTCATTTTAATAACATTTTTACGTAATATTGTAAAAAATACATAAATATTCCAATTTTTACATATCATTGCAAAATCTGTTGTCACTATTTTAGTAAGTATATTTTTTAATAATTGAAATGAAAAGTCATGACCCAAATAAAATTAGTATCACATCTCTATAAAAGTTGAAATATTTTATTTAAACAAAATATGTAATTGGAATGATTCTTTGTTAAGAATCTAAAGCAGCATCGCAAGTTTCCAGTTTGGCATAAAATGTTGAGATTATAAGAGAAAAAAATCATGTTATTTTTATAAATTTATTTTTATTTAAATTTTATAAAATAAAATTTAAATTATTAAATTTATTAAATTATAAAATTTAATAAATTAATATATTATATTACAAAAAAATATAATAAAAATAAGTAGATTTCCAATTTTCATAAAAGAAGAAAAGACTGCACTAATAAAAGATTTTAGAAAGAATTAATAAGTAATTAGTATAATAATAGTTAATTATATTTATATTTTTTAAGTTATTTTAAAATAAGTTAAACGTTTAAAATTTAATTTTAAGATTATTATTATTATTATTTCAAAAATTTTACTGTTTAATTTTTATTTAAAAAAATTAATTTTATTTTAAGAATGAAAATATTTAGTAAAAATAATAAAAAAAACTCAGGAAAACAACCCAAGCGCCAACTTTGCGCGTGGGCATTGACCTGAACCTATATACTGCCCACTGGTGCACATACTGATGACTGATCCCCCAGTGAGGATTACTGTCCAGCCCACCAACATGTCCGCAGATATTGGCCTGGTGCAATTCATCTATGCAACAATTTGCAAATATAATAATACAAAGAATTATTTATTTTTGTCTAGAAAATTGAGCACTGTTTTATTGCAAGAGTATGGCAAGAGCCATGGGGACACTGCATTATAAAAATGATGGTGTCTTTTTCCTACTTTGTCCTTGTTTAATACTTTTCTTACATCATCTTTCCAAGTCCTATTGTGTTCTCTAATTACTACCTATTTTCTCCAACCTGTTGTACAATAATATAAATTCTCTTTCCTGCTGCTCTTAATAAACCATCAAAGCACAGACCCAGCCCACAGCCACAATCTCTCTCTCTCTCTCCCTCGCATTTTGCTGCTCTTGTTCTCTGTACAAGTGTGCCTCACTTGCTCTGTTTTCTGAGGAAGTGATTTCTATTCTTCTCATTGAAGCTTTTGAGTTTTCCAAGTGCGTGTCTTTATTGGAGAAATGTATGCAGAGGCCGGTCTTTTGTTCCCATATTTCCAGAATTTCTCTCAAGAGCTTCAACAACTTGACGAGTACTGCGAAACCCAGAAGTCCCATGCTTCAATGGTACCTACCCTTTATGGCTCTCTTGCTATCTCTTATTTCGTTCATTTCCTTGGTTTACTCAGCGTCTTTCTCTTGTTGTGCCTGCTTGATCTGCATTCGTTTAGTTAGTTCTTGAATATTTCGAGCAAATTTCAAATCTTTTCTTATTCTCTTCTGCTCTGCTCTTTCTTCCTGCTCCGAATGTTCAATATTAGTTATTTGGAGCAAAAGAAAAAAAGAATCATCTTTCTGTGTGCTTGTGTTTAAATTTGCACTTAATTTTAGCCCTTACATTCTAGATTATCGTAGAGTTGTCTATTTGCATTTTTTTTGGTTTATTACTTGCTTAATAATATTAAGGAGGAAGGGGAAAAATGTTATCAAATTAGAATTCTGGGAACGATTTCGAATACAATTAATGTTTTTCATTAATTTGTCTGCTTCCCTTCTGAATGTTTTCTCATAGCACAAGTGGAAACAGCTGGAGTTGGCTTTCTATGCTGGATCTGGAAAAGCATGAGAAAAGGAAAGGGAAAAAGTATAAATGGAAAATATTTTCGTTGTGAAAGTTCCGTGTTCTATAATCTTTCTTCCGTATTTTTTATATTTCTGGCGTGAAGTCTGTAGTGCGGTTTGTCTTTTGGTGCCGCACTGCGGGAGATTAAAGAGAAAAATGTCCTTTTATTCCTTGTTTCTTTATAGTAAGAAAAAGATTAGAGGAAAGAGGGTGGTTAATGCCCAACTTAATCATTTATTAATGGTTTTGTCGGGCAGTAAATATAGTTGGAGAAAGAAGGAAATCATGTTGTGTTCCTTCTATTTCTGCTTCTTTTAAGAGTAGGTTGTTTCTCTATTGTGTGGATTCATTATCGGTCATTGAAACAATGTTTAGGCAAGGGCTCCCGTGCCTCTATACTCAGGGAAAATGCAACACTGTCACCCCAGCTAAGAAATTGACACATACACACCTTTTTTACCCTGGAATTACTCCTCTATGCTGTACACAAAATTTAAACTATTGGGTATTGATAAAAAAGAAAATTTTGATGTAATATTATTTAACTGAGTTATTGACCAAGTCGTTCTGGCTGAAATGAAAAGCTAGAAAGTCTTTGTTTTCTTTAGCTTTTATCATTTAACTCATACAACTCTGATAAAAAATACTTGAGAGTCCATTTCCCACACAAGAGAATTAGGCAAATTCATTGGTTGTAACTCTTTTAGGCACTTGCTCAATTTTCTCGCCAACATATAGCTTTTCTGTCATCTAAGGCAACTTCTCTCTCTTTTTGGGGTTGTTTCTCTTGTTCTCTCTTTCTCAAGAGCTGAGGATGAACCTCTATCTGGTCCTAATCTCATGTACAAAGAATGTTGTGGTAGGGTGATGAGGATTGATGGTATACGATTGAAATATTTTGCCATTTTAACGAATTCATATTTGGACAACTATTGGTTTTAAGAGCCCCTTTCCTGGATGAAATCAATCAAATGTAATCATGAAAGTTTTGGCATCATTAATCTCAATTATCCCTTCCTAGAGCAAGTTCTTTGCATTAGTACGCAAATATGGCAATAGAAAGCATGTTTAAGGTGAACATATTGCCTGTTAGAAACAAGTGTAAATGGCTGAAAACAGTTAACTATTGGATATAGATAGATAGATAGATAGATACATGCTAAACATTCTAAGTACAGTTATTTTTATGCAATGAAACATCCGCTAGTTTTTCTCTTCTTCCCTCTTTTGGGTTCTGGCGAAAGGAGGTGGAGATCATGGTCTCCCATCTAGAATTCACCAAGACTTTTATCTATTCCTTAAGCTTTGGTTATTTGTGTAGTTGCCAGTAGAGTACCTATAGTCAAATAGTTCAATATTATTTTTTCAATATCTTTCTTGTGCTCCATGTTGTAACTATTCATTGTTGGGTTCTCATAATTAAAATTGATTCCTTTTGTATACCTGTGCTGCACTGTAGCACTTTTTAATTGCTTGTTCTTGTTCTGTGCCTTGTGTCTAATCCAGAGTGACCTCGTTCTGTCTTCTGCCATAACTGAGTATGATTTGGCAGCAGAGGGAGATCTGTTCAAGGCTCCTGAGCCTATTATTGAAGAATCAGTCATGAGCCTGGATCCCATGACTGCAGCCATCTCAATGATATCTTGTGGGGAGGATGTTGTCTCCTCACAAGGGTTAAAGTCTACTGATTTCGATGCTCTTCAAAATGAACAGCTTCTTAGTGAGGTATTCTATGACTGCAAGAAGGATCTCCTAGAAAAGGCAGCTATAGAGTCACCGCTTTCTGAGATTCTGGAAATCAAGGTTCCTCTCCTGTATACAGATGAAAACCAAAGTCAAGAAAACAAATCACTTCCTGACATGCCATTACCAAAAAGTGTCAGTTCTGGGTGCTTGAGCTCAATAGACTGGATGCAAGGAGCTGCAATGAAGCCTGCTTTTCTTGATTTCCCAGGAATGGATTTCAATGCAGTTTATGGTATGCGGAGGGCTTATAGCGAAGGAGATATAAAGGTCTGGCTTCACTTGTTCATATGTTGTATAACTTAAGTTTCTTGAATTGCATTAAATCCTAAAAAAATTAAGCAGCATTTTTTGAAGCTACACATGCATATCTTAAAAGAGGTTAGAAACTTAGAAGGTCATGCCTATAGTGTGTGTGTGTGTGAGAGAGAGAGAGAGAGAGAGAGAGTGCGCACAAGGGTGAGATTTGGAGATATAGGAAACACATCTGACTACAATATAGCTGTGGCAGCAACTGTCTTGAAATTTAAGCTCTATATTTTTAAGGTTACACTTCTTTACCAACATATCTAGAGTAACAGAATGAAGTTTGATAGCTATATGGACTAGTATGATGAAGAATGGGAACTATGTTATCAAGGGGATGATGTCTATATTATGTCACTTGCCCAATATAGAGACTTTGGTACCTTCTAAGCTCAATTAGAACAATAATTTCACCTGTATCAGCTGTTCTGCTGTTAATTTCAGTGGTTTAAGTAGAGTGACAAAATGAAATGTCAGCATAACCTGAATCTAGCGGTTGAACCCACCAAAAGCTAGGGACTTACTTGAAGTAGAGCACACAACACATCGATTCACTGTAAATTGAGATCTATGGACTGAGAAATCTATAGATTTCTGGTCATTTCTACATGATAGGGCTGGATGATTGATGCTGTTTTTGTGACAGACTCTTGGTAATGGTAACATGAGCACCATCCAATCTCCCATTGAGAGGCCCCTTCTTATTAGCAACTGCACCAGTGAGGAACGCCGAGAAAAGCTCTCCAGATATAGGAATAAGAAGACAAAGAGAAATTTTGGCAGGAAAATCAAGGTAAGAGGATAATCAATAATACTTTTGTAGGTTCATCCTTCTGCTAATTGAGTTAGCAGGGGCCCTAAAAACTTACTAGAATGCAATTCCTCTTAGCCACCTCATGCCTCATGTTGGTCCCTGTAGACATATTTTCTGTAGTGTGCATTGCAGGAAGTCCACTTCTGCATTTTCAAACATAGCATTTAACATATTCTTATCTGTTGAAAAATTTCCACTGCTGCATTGAAATATGGAGGTGATGAACCACTATTGGTATATGTTTGATGCATAAAATATGATATTCATATTTGTCTTTTTTTTCAAGGATTTTCTGAGGCGTATTTTGGACCATATCATTTTATTTTAAATTTGCACATATGTCATGTACGGAATGGCTTATGTAAACTGAGTTATTAGTTCTATTTTGGAAGCTTCTGAATGTTCCATTTTCCATTCCTAGAGTTTCCAAGATCCATGCCGTAAAACCCAGCTTCAGTTACCTTGCCTGTTCTCTTACTGTACTTTAACTTAGTCAATATGCACCATACTCAATTGCACATTTTCCTTATACTGATTTCATCCTATCACCAGATTCCGAACTCAACTAATAATATGATATGGATTCAGTATGCTTGCAGGAAGGCTCTAGCTGATAGTCAACCAAGAATCCGTGGAAGATTTGCAAGAACTGAAGAATCTGATGTCAAGAGGCAATAAATTTTAACTGTTCAGCTGGAAGAAATCAGAAATCAGGAATCAAGTAGCTATATCTGATGAAGTTATATGGATGAGCTCGATGGTAAGATGTGCAAGGGAATTATAGTCTTGGGCGGTACTAAAACTTGAACAGGTATTGCTAGAATAAATCGGACCTCAAACTTCTTTTGGGTAGTTCTTCTCTCATCTGATGTAATAACCTTCCCCGTAGACGGAAATGACCTTCTAGATATGTATATAGGTTTGTTGAATAAAAAGAAGGAAAAAGAGAAGTTTGTACTATGTTGATATATATTATGAAATTGCAATATCTTAATTCTCTGTAGTTATTTTGTATTGGGTGTTCCAATCTCTTTGCATTGTTCGTTATCTCTCACGTTTGTCTTCAACATTTTCAGTTCTAATTGGAATTAAGTGAAAGGAACTGGATGATCCCCTATGTTTTTATGCTCTCCATTCCTCCTGTCTCGGTAGAAGTTTGCGCATATTTGAATTTAAGACACCCAGCCAAGCAATGTTGGGCTGTTGTCCAACCAGATTTTAACATATAAACTTTTTTAGCACTTTCATTTTCACATAACTTTTAATTTATAGAATTTAAATTATTAAATTTTATAAATTGAATCATAGGATTTTGTTGATTCAACAATTCTCATCCTCTGTTAATATTTTGTGCCTACATGAAGTGTGAAAAATAGCTTTTCTAATTAACTTTCTGGAATGAAAGTTTTCTGATGCAATGACTAGTCATCAAGAGTGCCTTCTGGCGAATCACATCAGATAATGGTTCCTCTACTGTTAAAAAGATGAGATTTCTTAGGTGGTCTTATAGTGTTACTCCATGTCACGATGATTATGGCACTATGCTTGTTCAGGGATTGTGTTTATATGTTCCTGCCATGCCACCATCCCATATTTAAAAGCGCCCAATTACCAAACACCAAACATTGACAACACGCAACACTAAATGTTCTCTGTCCATAAGAGGTAATAGTTACACTTGTGCTGCCCTGACCTTAATCTGGTTTTCTTGTTTTTGTATAGAGAAGACGCAAAACTGAATTAATTTAAAATATGGTGTATTTTTTCCCCTTCATTTTTGTTCTTGAAGGGTTCAAACATAGAAGACAACGGATGCGAGAAAGCTGAAAACGAACACAAGAACAGCCAAATTAGAAGCTACGAAAAGCAGAACTCCGAAAACAGGGGAACCGACAACACACCCGAGCGCCGAAAACTAGTTCACTGTAGCTGAACGTCGTTTGGAACCATTATCAAATAACGTCGTGAGCGCCCTTCGTAGTTGTGCAGTGTCGGATTCCTCAGCAGATGCACCTTCAAAATGAACCCCAATTAATGGGTCTTATGAACTAGAACTACAATACGAGGAAGAAATTGATTTCAAAGAGAGACTCAGCCGTAGCCAGAGCGAGACTGCGACCATATTCATATGAATGCTTACAACCTTATACTTTGTTACATTCATCTTTGCATAAGAGCAAGTTTGGGTAACTTAATCTTTTTTATTATAATAAAATGAGATAAATTGATCTTTCAATGAACACAGTAGCCAGTCTCCGTTCAGATCGCGACATCCCAAGAAATAAATGCCATTCAATATACAACATTGAATATATATTGTTTTAATTTTTTCACACAATATTTTTATATCATTAATAAATATAAGATTAATTTATATTTAAAATTAATAATTAATAATTGGTATGATTTAAGTCTCAAAGTTTTTTATTTCAAATTCTTCAATTTAAAGCGCAATATACGAAGTTGAATATGTGAGTGCTCTTCTGAACTTGTTGACTCTCACCATCGACATCTTAGTCCGTTACCGGAAAACGATTTAGCCAATGAAAATTATGTACATATCTTAATTTTAATTCTTAAATATATAAATTATATTATAAAAATAAAACACATTCGTCTTTCTATTCTGAATCTTAAGCTTTCATTCCGGCGACAGCCGTGAGATCCGCCGCCATAGATCATCGCTTTCAGTCTCATGCTGTCAAAAGTCATCCTCTTGCTCACTCTGCACACCTTTCTATTCTTTTCGAAATAAACAATTTATCCTCCTTACTCGTACGTATTTCAGGCTGCTTTTGAAGAATCTCTAAACGAGTTTCCAAACTAGGACAGTGCTTTTACGAGTTACAACCCATTTTCATGTCTACCCTTTTATATTTTATCTTTTTGGGACAAATTAAGATTGTCAATTAACAAATACTAGATACCCACAAAGGTACATAAGCTCCGAAGTCCAAAGATTCATGGATCCCCCAGGTTCAAGCTAAACTGTCTCACAGCTACCTTCCAAAATACGCACCCTGCCATACAAATGCTTAGTTTCTATGGTGAAAATATGAAAGAATGTGCAGGGCAAGTGATTGGTCTATCATGGGTATTAATACAATTGCCAAACCGCAATAACAAATATAGATAATAACGATTAGTTATCAAACTTCCATTGTTTCCTGCAACCTTGCGGACGCAGAGAAGTCCCGTCTTCAAATAAAAACGAATATAAATAAATTTTAAAAAAATCAATGAAAAATTTTGCTAGAAACCACTCTCTAGCTTTAATTATAATCTAAAAAAGTTATGAGCCTGACTCATGATAATTCTCAGAAAACAGGTTTCGTGTTGGAATCAAAAATGTATAAATGAAAACAATAAAAAAAGAAAAAGGAAAAGAAATCCATAAATTGACCAATGATAAGGGATGATGACCATCTCGGTTTACAGATTCACCCACCCACCAACCACAAAAACACTCAGTACATGTCCAAAGATAATGGTGGGGAAGAGAAGCTCGTGCTTTGCGGACGAAGAACCAAACGCCACTCTTCAGTTCCCACCTTTTGCATTACGCAAATTTGTCAATCAAATCACAATATAAATTCCAAAATCAATAAAGATGGAAATATCTTTTAAACCAGAAACACAATATTAAAATTCATACGAAATGTGATTGGTCGGGCTGGCTACCTTTTCGCTGTTGCACGTCGTCCCCTTACGAAAGAACACTTTGCTGAACAATGTTTCGCAGCACTGTTCGACCCGATCGTTCGAACCATCCTATTTTAAATTTTTTGAATGTCTCTTTTCTATAACCACGAAGATCTGGCCGCCGGAGACAACAAAAGCCACAAATTCTAAGGAACAAAAATTTCTTAATATGGTAGTAAAAATTCTCAAACCGAACCAAATCAAGGACAAAAAACGAAGGACGAAGCATAATGAACAAAATGATGATGTTCCCGTTCACATTATATGGCACGTCATAGCTCCAATGTTGTTGGAATAAATATGGACGTAGTCATTTTTGGTTACGCAGTCTTTTTCTGGTTGGAACTTTGATGCAGGATACGGTCATTGGTGCCCATTTAGGTTGAAGAAAAGAAAAATGGCTCACAACAGACCCGGCCCATGTTGCAGCACCAGATTGCCAATTTGCCATTTCCAAGCTCACGACTAGGAAGAAGGAAAGGAATCGCGCGACAAACACGTGAGGCGCAAGTTAGCGTTTGCCCTTCTATCACATACATTAACATAGAAACACACTCAAGATAACGCCGAGTCTTCTCTTTTTCTCTCTCTCTCTCTTGAGTCTTACTCTGTCACCCCTTTCCTTGTTCCCTCCTCCTCCTCGCTTCTCTCTCTAAAAAAAAAAAAATCCCAACCTATATTAGAATTTACCGTTGTTCTATAAAATATAAATACATTGCAATTTGTCTGAGACATAGAATATAATGATTTATATTTCTTCTGAGTTCTCTCTCTCTGTCGTCTGAGGCAGTTGGCGAGAGCTTACCAAAACAGATCCCTCTTCTCTTCAGAGTCTGCTAATTCGATTTTTCGATCAAATTTCTGACATTCTTTTACTCAATTCCTTCTGAATTCTCGAACTTCTTTGTTGGGTTTTATCTGTTTCTCTGCTCAGATTTTTCACTTGCTTCTTGGGTGGGGTTTTATTTATATTGCTCTGTTTCTCGGAATTCCTTCCCAATTAGGGTTTATGGGCTATTTTTGGTATTGCGTCTTCGGTGTGAAATTTGTGGGGGTTTAGTGGTTCGAATTCTGATCAAAGTGGTGACTTTTATTAATGCTTTGATTGTTCCCTGTAAAAATGATAATCAAGCGCAACCTGAAATCCCAAATGCCGAGTCTGAAACGGTGCAAACTCGGTGACTCGGTGGGTGAGGATGATGAATGCTCTGCAGCTAGGAAGAAGAGGAAAACAAATGGCTATTACCCTTTGAATCTTCTCGGTGATGTCGCTGCCGGTTTAATTCCCGTCAGCTTCCAGGGCTTACTGGGTGCTGGTGCGTCAGAAAAGGGCTTTTCTGCATCGTGGTGCAACGAAGTCCCATGTTCCCCAGGTGAAGTGGAGTCAAAGTCCAAGGCTGGGAACTCTGCCAGGGCCAAGATGAATCGACCTGCGGAGGTTCCGCGGCCGCCACTGGTCAGGACCTCAAGGGGTCGAGTTCAGGTACTCCCTTCACGTTTTAACGACTCAGTTATTGAGAATTGGAAGAAAGAAAGCAAGACTAACGCGCGAGATTATAATTTTGAAGATGAACTTGAATGTAAGAAGGAAAAATTTAGTTTTAGGACACCGAACGCATACAACCAGAATACAAGAAAAGGGAAAAATGATGAGAAATTTGATTATAAGTCTCGCAAATATTCGACATTGTGTAAAGATGAGAAGGCAAGAAAGGAGGATGGCCGTGTACGGCATAAGAATTTTGATACGAGGAAGTATTCATCTTCACTTAGTTCACTCACCTCAAAGATTGAAAAATCAGTTGAAGACGAGAGGCGCCGGTTTGTTGATGTAGAAGATGTTGACTTAACTGGAAATGAGAGGTGTTTGAAGGAAAACGGCGGGAAGAGAGGTGAAATATACGGACCAGAAGACTTTTATGCAGGTGATATAGTGTGGGCCAAAGCAGGTAAGAAGGAGCCTTTTTGGCCAGCCATTGTAATTGATCCAATGTCTCAGGCGCCTGAGCTGGTCCTGAGGTCTTGTATAGCTGATGCAGCTTGTGTGATGTTTCTTGGGTACGCTGGAAATGAAAATCAAAGGGTATGGATTAATTCCTGTATGGAGCTACTTTGCTACTGAACAATCTGTTTTGTTGGAGAATGACCATTTTTTGTGATTTGATCGTGTTGGGCAGGACTATGCATGGGTGAAGCGTGGCATGATTTTTCCATTTATAGATTTTGTAGACAGGTGTGCAGTTGTTGGTTGTCTACTTACGTTCTTTAATCCTACGATTTGATTTTTCTAAGAGAAAGAATTTGTGCTTATTATATATAATATTACTCGATTTAGGTTTCAGGGGCAGTCAGAATTGAGTTACTACAATCCCTGTGATTTCCACATGGCAATAGAAGAAGCGTTTTTAGCAGATCGGGGCTTTACAGAGAAACTGGTAGCAGATATAAATATAGCAGCTGGTAACACAGGTTATGATGAAACTATTCTAAAAGGCATTCACGAGGCCACAGGCTCAAACCAGGACGCAGGATATCACTTTCTGAACCAGGTAATTTAGTTTGGACCTGCAGGCATTTTTTTTTTATTTGTTTGGGGAACTGCATAGCTATTTGGAGACTGTTGAAGTGCTTGTGCATCATGTTGAGAACACATGTGAGAAAAGCTGATAATGTCCACTTATTTGCAACTGGAAATTGGCACTGATGCTACTTGGACCTCATTGATATGTTAGCCTAAGTTGAACTTGTAGATTTGACATACTTCTTTAACATGCCTATATAATCTGGACTCCATTATTCCTACTCAGCAGAAGTGTTGCTGTTAGGAATTCTGGTGAAGTCTGGTCAATCTTAACAGTTCATTGATTCTAATTACTGTGCAGAACTTTTTTGATAAGAAGAACACACGAGCCTGTGAAGCCTGTGGATTGGACCTTCCTTTGAAAATTTCAAAGAAAACAAAGGATTCCTCTCCTGGCAGCCAGTATCTGTGTAAAACATGTGCTAGGGTTTGTAATTTTGTATAACGCCCCTTTCCTACCAGCAATTTGCATAAAAGTTCTGTTATGTAACATTATGTTTAAAGTTCCAATATTTGTTTTGGAATTGCATAATTTATTATCTTTGGAGTCAACGTTTCTTTTTATTTTTGGCAGTTAACAAAATCAAAACATTTTTGTGGCATATGCAAGAAAATTTGGAATCATTCAGATAGTGGAAGCTGGGTGAGTTAATTTGATCCTGTTCTAAACAAGGATTATCTTTTTTTCCACTCATAGACAAGACTTGCTTTTTAGATTAAACATTTTCCATTTTGGGATTCCCCCTCTGGATTAGGTGCGCTGTGATGGATGTAAGGTGTGGGTGCATGCAGAATGCGACAAAATTTCCAGCAACCTTTTTAAGGTTTGACCATTAGACTTGATCTCCGAATATTGTCTCCTTCTGTCAGCATTATTAAGCTCATAAAGAGAACTTTTGGTTTTCCCTGACTGATATATTTGTGCTATGAAGAATCTCGGAGGCACTGATTATTACTGCCCTACTTGCAAAGCAAAGTTTGACTTTGAGTTATCTGATTCAGAAAAATCACAACCAAACGTCAAGTAAGTCTATTGTGTTCTTTAACGTTTCCTCCTCCACCCCACCTCCCTTTCTTTTTTAGCTTAACCTGATTATTTGAAGTTCTCGTTAAGCCCAATTAAGATGTTGGGATTTAAACTCAGCTAGACAACTCCTAATTTGCATTTTTATTTGGTTCTTTGAAAAGTGTTAATCTCCTTTTCTTTATGATTTTATATTTCTAACAATTGTGGAGGCTTTGGTTCAGATGGAACAAAAACAGTGGGCAGCTAGTGTTGCCAAACAAAGTTACAGTTCTCTGCAATGGTGTGGAAGGCATATATTTCCCAAGCCTTCATTTGTAAGTATATATTCTTTCCATTTATTTATTCTGATTCTTGTGTTGTCACAAATCCATTAGTTTTTTGTTTATGTATTTTCTTTAGTATGAGTTATAATGAATTGTTTGTTGGCACGAGATCTCACAAATCACAATAGATTAATGCCTTTCCTAGATTGGTAGTTAAATCATCCAGTCATATACCTGTCTGATATGATCTGATTTTGCCTCTGTTTCTTAAACATAGCGAGAGGACGTAATTAATTCACCAAGTGTAGTTAGTACTACTATAAAAAGAACTTTCAAGTTGGTCTCTTGTATTTATTTATTGTTTGTTGAATCTTGTAATTGCTGTTAACCTCTGTATCTCAGTTCTAAAAGGTTATAAATGTTCTCGAATGTAATAAGAGGATAAATGATGAAAGAGAGTTGGAAAAAATTGTATTTATAAGATAACAGAAGCTGCATGTGCACAGAGCTTACTTATTTTGATTCCCATACTTTCATTTATTTTTCATTTGCGAGGTGGGTAATGGGGAGCAATATCAGGTTTATTGATACAAAGCTCATTTGTCTTCTGCATAAATTTGTTGTCAAATCTAAAATATATATTTTATTTTTTTCTCACTCCTATACCCTAGAAGATTTTCATACTTTTCTTTAATTTGTATGTTCATTAAACTTCTACCAAAACTCTACTTGGAAAAATATTGTTAAATTATGTCCAACAGTGCCGATTCAGCTTTTCTAATGGTTTAACTGGTCGTTTAAATTTCAAGTTATAATTAACTAATAAAGACTAAGACAAATTTCCTAGTAAATAAAATTCAAACTTATGCTAGAGATGTTTGGCACAAAAATTCACCTTTTTTTTTCTTGCTCATGTTTTGCTTGTTAGCAAATTCATGAAGAGTCACTAATCCAAAATATGAATTCTGAGTCTACGACTGCAATCAATTATGTGAATCAGAATTCTTGAAAAATAGAGAATCAATGGTGTTTGCCCATATTCTTGAATAAATTCCATTACACAGACTAATGGGAAAAGTTTTATATTTTGTTCTCTTATTTTTATTCCCAATGAATTATAAATAACTGAACACATGACATGTCTATCTGCTGATATTTCCTTGTCTAAGACTCTGATTGATGCTAATTCTGAATGGGCTGTTGTTATTACTTCCAGTCTGGTAGTAATTCAATTCTTCTTTTGGGGATATGATATGGGGAAGTTCATTGATGATTTCACATACTGTTCTCCTTTAGAGTTGTGTGCAAGTGTGGCTTTTGTGGGACAGAAAAGCAAGCACTTAGTGAATGGGAACGGCACACAGGTTCCAAATCAAGAAATTGGAGAACAAGTGTTAGGGTGAAGAGCTCCATGCTGCCACTGGAACAATGGGTTTGTATATAAAAATCAGATTTATGTAATTTTTGGTGCATGCTGTAACCCTTGTTTTAATTGGTAACTTCTAGTATAGCATGAATGCTACATTGTCATACTATAATTTTTTAAAAAACTTGTAATTCAGCATGATACATTTAATTTATTGTACTTGGATGCTGGCTATATACTATTACTTTCAAGCATGCTACTGATTAGCATCTTATGTTTAATTTTTTGGTCATAAACTTGATAATTCTTCTATACAAAGTGTCTAGTGTCAAAATGCTACTAATACTTACTATTGAGAAATCCTTGGAACTCTGTGGTAGTGGATATTAATGTTCTTGCTTGATGTTGGACACTTACAAGAAGGGAAATTTAGGTTGCAGATTTGTGGGCAGCAAGACCTCTCGTATGAGAAAGACATAACGGTACCTGTAACTAATGCAATGTCATTTGACTTCTCAGATGCTGCAGCTGGCAGAATTTCATGCTAATGCTCTAGTTTCTGTCAAACCTAAAAAACCTTCTTTAAAAGAAAGGAAGCAGAAGTTGCTTACCTTCTTGCAAGGTGTGCTTTTTCATCCTCCCTTTTGTGTCTAAACATGATTAAGTTTAGAAGATGAATTTTTCAGAGTGATAATGATACTACGAACTTTTTCGTCCAACAGAGAAGTATGAACCTGTTTATGCTAAGTGGACAACAGAACGGTGTGCTGTATGTAGATGGGTTGAAGATTGGGACTACAACAAAATTATCATTTGCAATAGGTTATATAACATCTTCACTTTATTTTCTGATGATTTATAATTTTAACATTGAAACCACAAAAACGTGGGGTTCTGAACAAGTTGCTGCCTGAATCCACTGATTTTGTAGCTGATAAATGTAGTGAGATAAAGAAATTATGGACAATCAACGACAGATTAGTTTTGTATTTTAAAACAGTAGAAATTAAGGGTGAGGACCTGCTAAGGGAGATTTTTACGGTCAAGGACCTATTAATCACTCAATTGGTTAGTTTAGTACTGGAATGAATAATTGATTAACCATACTTGAATTAAATTAACCAAACGAGTCATTTAGAGGAATTATCACTCTCAACAGGTGCTCACTCACTTTTGTTTTAAATTAGTTATATGACAAGAAGTACTCTTTGTTTTGATGTAATACGTTGGACAACAATGTGCGCCTCATTTCATGTTTTCAGTTACGTGTGTATATTATAACTACAGTCAGTCATTCAGGTTAATCATTTTGGCAGCGTTTCGTCACTTAACATTCAGATCTCAGCTGATAAAATGCTAATAAAGTCGACAAAACAAGATTGAATTTGGAAGCAAGACTTTTGTGGTTGCTTTATTATTTATTATTTATGATGTTATGCAATTGATGAGGAAAGACATTATATATTTTCTAGGTGTCAAATAGCTGTTCATCAAGAATGCTATGGAGCAAGAAATGTTCGAGACTCTACGTCATGGGTTTGTAAAACTTGTGAAACACCTGACATCAAGCGGGAGTGTTGTCTCTGCCCTGTAAAAGGCATGTCTCCTCAGATATTTGAAATCTATATTTGAATTCCCCATTTCATTGTTTAACTTGTATATATAAATTATGGAGTAAAGGTAATTTCGGTCTCTTTACTTTTTTTAACAGAACAATTTAGTCTCTTAATTTTTAAATTGAGAAATTTAATTCCTTTACAATTGTAATTGGGACAATTTAGCCTCTCATCAACCAAATTTTTCTTTTTTTAATATGGTATGACTCATCGTTGGCAACTTAAATTTCATTTTTACCATTGTAATGTGACATGATTGTTTTGTGGATTTATCTTTTGATTAAAAGATTCATTAAGATGAAAAAAATTAGGGCTTGGGTCTTGGTAAAAGAAAAAAGAAGATAACTTCGCGCCAGAGAGTGTTAAAATTTTTAAAACAAAAATGAAGTTTAAGTCACTATTGGTGAACTATGTCATGTTAGAAAAAGGAGGTCCGATGGGTGAGAGACTAAATTATTATCCCAATTGTACTTATGAAGGATTAAATTGTCTCTAATTATACTTGTAGAGGGATTAAATTATTCTAATTGTAATTATAAAGAGACTAAATTATTTACTTAGAAAGTTGAGGAACTAAATTACTCTTTTGAAAAAGTAGAGGAACTAAAAGTGCTCTTACTCTTATAAATAATCTATGTTTTATTCTTCTTTGAGAAAATTTTTCCCTCTTATGATAATTATGTGAATGTCAATTTTTATCAAGCTTTGCTGATGTTGTTTTCATATATGCAATCTTAGTAGATGCTTTTGTTCTTATCTCTATTATTTTTGGCCCCGTAGGTGGTGCTCTAAAACCAACCGACATTGACACACTATGGGTTCACGTCACTTGTGCTTGGTTTCGTCCAGAAGTCTCTTTTGCTAGTGATGAAAAAATGGAGCCTGCTCTGGGTATTCTGAGTATTCCATCAAATTCTTTTGTGAAGGTAGGGTATCTGCAATGGTTAACACCTTGATATAACTATTTTAATGAAGTATTTATACACGATGACAGTATATGCATTTCAACTTGAATCTATGGTGTATTAAAAGCATGATTTGTCCAATAACTTTTTTCCCCTGTGCATTAGTGTTAGTCACTAATTGAAGTAATTTCATTCTTTTCATGTGTCACACTTCTAAGTTTTGGAGATTTTTTTTTCTGCCACATTATGAAGCTGAAGATTAACTATTTGATCTGAATATTCTGTTTGGAAGGTCTGATGTTAAGGAAATGACCCACATTCCACATTTCCTGTTATTATCTTTATTATCATTTATATGTCTCTTGGTCTATTCAACCTGGCAATGAAATCTGAAGTCTCCCTTATATAATTTGATTTCAGATTTGCGTTATTTGTAAGCAAATTCATGGTTCATGCACTCAGTGTTGCAAATGTTCCACTTATTTCCATGCCATGTGTGCATCAAGGGCTGGGTATCGCATGGAGGTGAGGTTTCATTCAAATTGATCTTGCTTATATTCCATCTTTGTTGATACAGATTTAATTTTATTTCCCTGGTCTATGCAATATAATTGTATTTTCAACCATTCAGTTTGATGACAGATTAAAGTCCATCACTGGTCACTTCCCTAAAACATGACCTTGCATCGGCTTTAATAAGATAATAATCATTTGTTATCTACAGTAAAATTTTGGAAAGCAATTGAATAAGCAGAATAGTCTGCTCTGAAAAGAGAAAAAAATATAAACTATGATGCGCTTCTGTTGAGCCCATTACCTGGTCCTACCTTTAGTACTTCCATATCATGGTTGACTTGAAGTTGATCAGTTACATCTACTCTTGCGGTTAAATGATGACTTATGCCATTATGTTAATGACTCGTCTTCCCTTTAAATGCAGCTGCATTGTTCTGAGAAAAATGGCAAACAGACAACAAAAATGGTTTCATATTGTGCTTACCACAGGTATGGGATCCTCAATTCCAACAAAGGAAGACAATACCTTCTATCTACTCTGTCTGTCTACTTTTTTGGCCCATAAACAGGGGTTTCCTTTTGCGCAACAGTACCAGTCTCTAGGAATTGCTCATATTTCAGTTTATTTGAGATTCATCTTTTGAGAAGCACTCTATTTTTTGGACCTTTCATCTTAATCTTATCTGTAATTCTTGCAGGGCTCCTAATCCTGACACTGTTTTGATTATGCAAACCCCTCTTGGGGTTATTTCAACCAAAAGCCTTCTCCAAACTAAGAAAAAAACAGGGTCAAGATTAATTTCATCTAACAGAACAGTGCTAGAAGACACTTCAACTGTAGGTAACACTGAGAATGAGCCATTCTCTGCTGCTAGGTGCCGAATCTTTCAAAGAAGAAACCATAACAAAAAGGTATCTTGGAGAAAACTTTTCTTCAAGTTGATTAAAGTTTAACAGTTTGTATATTTACCATTTGTCAGTTGTCCAATTTATATTGGTGGTGAAAGCACTATTGGTCTTAAAACATTAAAGATTTTACGTAATAAGTGTTACTAAGAAATGATGTATGGTGCAACCAACTAATGCTGCTTCACCAAATGTGCCTGCTGGAACTTGCATGATGCAAACTTGTAGGGAATGCAAATTATGCAATAGTACTAACTAAATATATTATGCTTATTGCTTTTCTCGCTTTACAAAATTCCTTCATGTTTGTTTTATTCTCAAGATCATACTTCCTCTGTTGACTCTAATAAAATGTCCTTTGTATATTCATGTGATTCTTTTAAAATATTAACACTTACTCTCATTTTTATTTTTTCTATTTGCTAGCGAGCAGTGGATGAAGCTGTTGCTTATCGAGTGAAGGGTCACTGCCATCATCCTTTAGATGCAATACAGAGTTTAAATACATACAGAGTAAATCTTTTATATTTTTAAATCTTAAGGGTTTTTCTCCTATTATTTCTTAGCTTGATTTCAAGATTAAAATTTGATTATTCTTCCTTTTCCTCCCAATATTTTTTCTTTTTTCGCATCTCTTTCCATCAAACAGATGATAGAGGAGCCTCAGGCATTTTCTTCTTTCAAGGAACGTCTGTACCACTTACAGGTGAATTTTCTCTTATTCCAATGATTTTTTGGCCTTTCGGAGATCAACTTTTTGACTGTTATGGGTATACATTATGATTCCAGAGAACCGAAAATGAACGGGTTTGTTTTGGTAGATCAGGCATACATGGATGGGGCCTCTTTGCTCGTAGAAATATTCAAGAAGGA
The DNA here is from genome assembly GCA_037013595.1 of Dicorynia guianensis. NCBI lineage: Eukaryota > Viridiplantae > Streptophyta > Magnoliopsida > Fabales > Fabaceae > Dicorynia > Dicorynia guianensis. Next base: position 10,351,574 of record JASUAB010000002.1, on the reverse strand, counting down.
GAAATGGTATGAATTTTTTGCGCAACTATGAATAAATTACAAAGTCTCATGACTTACTGCGTGGGTCAATGATCACCTGTTGAATGTTCTCGACTGATATTATAAAAGAACCATGGGATATTAGACAACCGGTGCAATGGAGGGTCAGGCAGAAGTGAACTCTCCTATTGTGCTTCCCATAAAATTGAGGCACATAAAAGGAGCCCTTCCACAAAGTTGTCATTATGACCTTAAGACATTATTTTTGGGCACCAGTAAATATAAATTTATTTAGGGAAAATAACCAAGCTGAGAGCCAACACAATTAGTTGGACCCGGACCACTCCGTGGTTATTTACTTCTAGGTCCAACATATTTCATTAGTTTTCCAGTTTGGTAATTCTCCATTGTTGGGTGACCCTACATACGTAAAGGGAACCCCCATCTCTTAAGCTGTGATAACTGTGTCAACCAGTATCGACACGAAATTGAAAGATAAATTGTAGTGATTGATTTCGATATAATATATAAACAAATGATAACCCTTGGTTTAGGTTAATGTGGCTTATACGGTAAAGCACAGAATGCATTTTATTTTTTGAAGTGTTCATGGGAATGGGTTTGCGTGCAATTAGATAGCCTGATGAAGTTTCCGTATTACCCGAAGCTCGACATTGAATTGTGTGTTTTTACTTTCCTTGTCCATCAGATGGAACCTGCTTGTTCCAGTAACGAGTGTGATTTAATGTTGAACAGGTTCTTGAATATCGTGGTGAACAAGTGAGACGCAGCATTGCAGATCTGAGGGAGGCTCGATATAAATTACAAGGAAAAGACTGCTATGTGAGTTGATTCAGCTCCCCACTCCTTAAAAAAAACTCCTTTCTCTCGGTGTTCTGCACATTTAAAATACCCCTGTAAAGTACAGAATTGCCAAAAGTTCTCTTATTGCTGACTAAAACTTGGGTTTTTTGGGTTTTGTTTTTTGTTTGGTTGGGGGAATAGAAGAAAGAAGATTGTACTGAAATTTACTGGTCAACTTAATTTTATGTATTATAGTAAACTAAACTGTTAGTCGACTCCACCTAATGAAAAAAATATTCTGTTTATTGTTGTTATATAGTAAACTAAACTGTCCTACTAAATTGTTTTTGCAGCTGTTCAAGATAAGTGAAGAAGTGGTGGTGGATGCCACAGATAAAGGAAATATAGCACGGCTAATAAACCATTCCGTAAGGCAATCTAGCTTGAATACTTTAAAATTCTAGGCTTCTGTTTGTATCTTCTTACCAGTCCTTGTTTTATGTATCAATAGTGTATGCCAAATTGCTACGCAAGGATTATGAGTGTAGGAGACGACGAGAGCAGGATTGTGCTTATTGCTAAGACTAATGTATCTACTGGTGATGAGCTGACGTAAGGCTCTCTACCTCTCCATGTCTCTCTCAGTCTGTGCTTGAGTATATGTTTGCACACATGGACGTGGACTAGCACATGTACATCTAGTGTGCATGTGCATAGATGATTACAGGTTGCATATTCATTCTTTTGATTTGTTATGATGGTTGTTTGTGGCAGGTATGACTACTTGTTTGATCCTGATGAGCCAGATGAATTCAAAGTACCCTGTTTATGTAAAGCTCCAAATTGCCGTAAATTCATGAATTAGGAATATACAGATGACAGCTATTGTTTCTCCTCCGCAAGGAGCACTAACCCATCCCTTCATCCGCGGGAGTCTCATAGTTACACCAAAGTTGTGATTTTAATCAAGGAAAAATAAAATAGGAAAAGTAGGAAAAAAAAAAAGAAAGGCTGGATTTTGTGTTTTTCCCTTCAAGTGTTACGAGTTTTTGTTTTCTTTGACATTCATCGAAGCCTAATAAAAGCTTTAGATTTAGCAGCTTTGGGCTCTTGGTGTCTATGTAAATGTGTCGGCAAATATGATTTTAATTTCATAGTTGAATGCTAATCCATTTCTTCCTACTGTAGGAAGTTTCAACTTGTTTTGTTGATTGCCTCCTAGTTGAATTCTTGTATGTATGACTAAAATAAGGCTAGCAGAGAATTTTTATTTTGCTCGAGATGTTAACGTATTACTAGCCTAAGCCGCTCATCTCTGGCTAAGAAAGAAGTCAATATTTTTCATTTGGTGATTTTTCTTCTTCGCCTAGTCCACAGTGGGTGACACAGGAGTCATCTTTGCATATATATTCGGGTTATTTCACTAAATTATTTTACAACTTTATGTACAATAGCTAAAAGAATAATATTTATTTGTTCTTTTTTACAATAATAAATAAAAATAATATGACAAAGGGGTAGAAATAATAACGGGTGAAAATCTCTGTTTAAGGTGAAAGATGGCTTCAAAAAATGTAAGGGATGATGGCATGACTAGTTGAAGCAATTCACAGAAGAATGAAGTGAAGCTTACACAAATTTATTGACGAAAACCCATCCCAGCGTCTGAGCTGCCCGACAAAATATCAGGTAAGGGATCACTAACAATGGCAAATTAGCAGGAAGGAACTGAAAAGCGTGATTGCCAAAAAGATATCACTATCGTTTCTCAGCCCTTAATTTCCCACGGCATAACATATTTATATATAATATATGACACATAGATGAACCGGATTGTTTACCTGCTTTTTCACTCTCCGTCTAAATCTCCGTCTTTTCTTCAGATGAGCCTACCACGACGCGAACCTTTGGAGGAGCAAGAATGGAACTTTGATCTCGTCTTCCGGGCTAAAAAAGATCTATCTACCTCAGATTCCCAGGTTGTGAGGGAAGTTCTCGCAACTCTTTTTTAATAGCCATCACAATGTTCTAACAAGATTACTCTGTTCTTTGTTTTGTCTCTTTGCTTGTTTTATACTTGTTCTTTTTTTTTTTTTTTGGTCATACAGTGAGCCTATTGGCTGGGTTAAGGGTAGGGAAATACGGGATCGAACCCGAAGGTTCGGGGATTGAGGCATCATTTTGTGATTTTGGTATTACCATTTTTTTTTTTCAAAATTCCTATATTTGGTTGGCACGCTTTCAGCCATAAGTTACTTCCCCCTTTCTCTTATTTAATCAAATAATAAATGCTGTAATAATGACAATCTTTTACCCAATACTCAATATAATCTCTCGGTGTTGTAAACAATTTATACACTTGCATTTTTAACAAAATTTACCTCGTATTTTGTAGCTAGCTCTGGAGAAATCATCAAGCTGGGCTGTTTAACGATTCAGTAGTATAATAAATTTAAAAGCCGGTCAATTATACGCACATGGAGAGTTACACTAACGTTGCTGCTATGATCTTATGTAAAGAGTATTAATACTTACACACACTCTTACCTCGGGTTTCCCTCTCCAATTTCTTTGTGCTGTGCAAATACCATTTTCCAATTTAGTGAAAAGTACAACTTTTATATAAATTTGCTCTCTCTACCTTAACACACCTGTAGCTCCACTCATTAATAAATTAAACTTCTTTGTAACCATTGATATCTAAACCAATTAATAGTCTGTCTGTTCACTTTGTCCTCTCTCTCTCTCTCTCTCTCTCTCTCTCTCTCTCTCTCTCTTTCTCAACTTGTTTCCTTGCTTTCTGGAAACTTAATTAGAGTGTACTTAAAAAAGAATTATGGAAATTCTTCCTTCTAGAAGTTGCAAGTGCAGGTTCATTTAGACTAATCTTGACCGAATTTTACACTTGCAAAGGTCAGTGTGAAACGGCCTATCATATATAACCACAGATTTGTCATCTTAATCAATCTTAAGAAACGAAACAAGTGAAGGGAGATGAAAGTGAATGGAACATGGATTATACCTTCGTGAATAGGGCTCCTCACGAAAGGGTGTAAAGCATGGATCCCATTCAGTAACCCAGCCCCAATGCATCTCGGGTTCAGTGGGCTGTTCCTAGTAAAGAATCTTATACTGCCTTAGTTATTAGAATTTATAATTTTCCTTCTAAAATTAGAATTTGGATCAAAATTATAAATTTAGCAATTGAATCTTGTAAAAAAATTATGATATGAAATTATATATTTAACTTAATTCCAATTTTTTATTAAAATTTATTATTATTATTATATAAAGAAAGGTTAAACGCCCAAAAGCAAAGAGAAGCACAAACTAAAAACGAGAGATTGTACCATGGGGTTTCCATACACCTGCAAGATCAGCGTGGCAGAAAACTGTGAGGGCTTGAGGAATTGTCTCCAGAACTTGAAATTCTGTTCGGCCTTTAACAGCATATCTGTAATAATGATAATAATAATAATAATAATAATAATATATTTATAATAATAATAATTATGATAATTTAATAGTGACATTGTAATAGTAATTTGATAATAATGATAGTGATGATTCAATTAGTTAGGATTTTTTATTTTTAAGATTTAAAGATAGGAAATTCATTAATAGAGAAATAGAAAAATAGATATAAAATTAAAAAAATTAATAAAAAATAAGATTTATAATGTATATTTAAATAAAAATTAAATATAAATAAATAAAAAAGTATCAAAATTAAAAATAATAAAAATAAAATATTTAAATCTAATAAAGACGATGATGATGATAGTTTAGCAACAATAGTGATATGCCAACAAAAAGAACAATGATAATTATAATAATAGTAGTAAGCCTAACAATAACACTGATGATATATACTAGAAATCGGGGTGGTTTTATAACAATGGCAGTGATAGTTGCAGGAATAATATTGGTGGGGATAAGATTTTGACAGTAGTAGTAATAGTAATAATAATAATAATAATAATAATAATAATAATAATAATAATAATAATAATAATAGGCTATAAATATAATATTAAATCAACAATGATGGTAGTAATTTGTAATGATTGTGGTGATTGTGGTATTATGACGGCAAATACTAATGTGGTCAAATAATAGTAGTAGCTAACGAAGTGGTAAGGGATTATGGATTATGACAAATTTATTAATCTATTCCTCTTTAAAATTAAATTGTTTATGGTCTAGATTAAGAATTAAAAAAAGTATATTTTAATTATTTTTGATTTATTAAAGTTATAATATAAAATTAAAATTCCAATTCTATTAGATATAACAAACACAACATTTAGAATTGGAATACCTATTTCTAATTCTAAGCTCAATTTCAAATAAAATATAATCTTATCCATTTCTCCTTCGTCAATATATTAATATAGTTTGGATAAATTCCATTTTTTGTTGAAAAATTTTACTGCGTTGTAGTTGCATGAATGTTGAGATTTTGAAAGTAATCCGAACTTTGAATTAAGGAGCCTTAAGTGGACGCTGCAGGATCAATCAGATTCTAAGTTTGTGCAAAAGCGAAGCCTGGCACACCGGCGAAGAGTGGTCTCGCACCAACCGAATTATAGGCATCTCTCTCCGCCGGGTCCGATTGTTTTTTTGAGAATACAAGTATACAACGTGACCTAATACAGTACGATCATTTAAACACCAACACCGCAGAGGGACACCGCCGCCATAAACGAAAACTGCCGAGGGCAATTCCGTCACGTGGATTCCAGTTATCCCTAGTCTTCTCCGAGTCTCGTTAAGCAAAGCCCAAAATTGGCCTCCGAGACCACCTTGAATTGGATTTGGATTTTCTTCCGCTCTTCAACATCACATGATTGCCCACATTTATCCTTAACCGATCCCTGTTCCCCAAGTTTTTCTTGGGCTCCATCGTAATTTTGGTTTTATTCGATCCCCTATCTCATATCAGACCCACTTATCCCTGAGCGATCCAGTTTCCCGGTCCCTTCTTCTCTGGTCTCAGCCTCCTCCGTTTGGCCTCCAAGCTTGCTCTTCTCTGGCGAAGATTTCTCACATCACTAGTTGCTTGATGCTTTCTCAATTTGCTTTTCAATCAGGACTGGAGTTTTCACTGTTAGGGTTCTGGTGGCTGATTCAAGCGCTGGATTGCTTCGCGAAATTAGTGTCTCACTTTTGGGATTAATATGCTCAGAATATATATGATATGCTGAAGATTTAGTATTCGGGTTCACGTTTCTGAATTTGGTGCTCCGTGGCCTGTGAATTCGCCGGGTAGGGTTTAGACTTTGTTTCCGTGATGCCGCGGAGTTCGAAGCATAAATCGAGTAAGCATAGTTCGAGAGATACGAAGGAGTACTCGGACTCAGAAAAAGATTCCAGCCTGAAGGATCGGAAGGGTAAGGATGAGAGTGTTGCGAAGGTTTCGAAGGATTCGAGCTCTACTGAGAAACGGAAACAGGATTTCAAGGATGTCAAGGACGTGCATTCCTCTGGGAACGGAGAGTATTCCGACGAGTATGCTTCGTCGAAGCGGCGCAAGGAGCGGAGCAATGACGGAGCAGGAGATTGGGGGAATGGCGGTGAGGATGATAGAGGTGCAGGGTTGAAGAAGTCGAAGACATCGGGTGATTCGAAAAGTAGGAAAAGGGATGAGAGTGTCAGGGCATATGGCGAGAGTGAGGAGGTGAAGAAGAGCAGCGGCAAGGGTGAGGGGAAGCATAAGGATTCGGGTCGAAAGGAAAGTAGAGAAGGTGGGGCCGAAAAGGAAAGGAAGTTTAAAGAAAGTAGAAACGAGAGATCAGTTGATAATGAAGAACAGCGCGTATCCAAGCAACCATTTGAAAATACTGGTAAAGTAATTCATCGGTTTGTGGCATGTGTATCCTATGCGTGGAACTATATATTTGGTTTACCTTTGTATAGGATGTTTGAAAGAACTCAAGCTTAGAACTCATTATACATTTATGTTTAGGATTAGCTTATACCAGAACTGAAAGTGCACCAGTTGTGTTCTATTTAACAATCTCGAACCATTGAAGTATCGGATGTACCTCCTCCTCCTTGAGGGCAAGGGTGAAAGATTAGGTTATGGAATTGTAACTCACCGATTGTGATTCTGTTTGGCCTGCCAGCCTAGAGAACAAATTAGAACAGTTGTGTTGAGGTTTCATATGACCATTGTCTGTGGCTTTTAACGAGAAAGTTATTTTTGTATATCAAATATCAGCTTTTTAGTTGTATGCTCTAGTTGGATTAATTCGGTAACTTTATAGTGGGACTGAATCTGTGCTAGTTTATGCTACTTTCTTTTATACATGAGTATCCTACTTATTGCTCACTTTCTTTCACTGATCTCGTTTCCTCTCCTTAATTAGATAGGTGCACCCTATTACTATAGGAATGCCTCACTCTTCCTCCTATCTTATTATGCCTCATTGATTAAACATCTATTATTATTAGTGGCTGTCAGTTTTCAAATTTCAACATGTGCAAGTCATTCCTCTAATTTCATACAATTTGACATTCTTGAAGTACTTGTGATAGGGTTGAACTTTATTTTAGTTGTAGCTTAATTTCTGGTTTCAACAGCTTTCTTCTACCATATCCACGAATGGGTTCCATCTCTTTCAATCTTTTGGGAATGGTTGTGAGGGCTATGACCAGAGTGGCAGATCCTATAACAGATCTCTGTTTATTTTTTTTAGACTGCCATCTTCCTACTGTTATGTTGTTAGAAAAAAATTCACTAAAACGATCTCTTGTGATCTAATTACGGGAGGGATACTTGTGTACACTCACTTAAATAATATAGAAGCTTTTATTTTTGGGACTACTTTAAGATTTCCATGTGAATGATCTCTTCTGCATGAAGAATCCTATCTTAGACTATTCTGTGCTTCTGTTTAAGAACTTTAAACTTTCAGGCTGCATAGCACTTGTATGCAGCTGAAGACAATGGTGGATTTTCATAGTGTGTTGAATGAATTTTTTTAGCCAATTAATCTGTTGCATGGTTTTCACTGAGCGGGCTTCAGCAATGAAGGACAAAGTACCATTGGGCTAATTTATGTTCAAAAATTTCTTTAGCTCTGCGATGATTTTATAGAAATTAATAGCATTTTGATTGTATGTTTTTGCTATTCTTGCTTTCTGAATCTAAGCCGATGTTATATCATGCTAGCAAGGAAAGTTGAGATGCATACTAGTTATTTATTGGGGAGAGTCATGTATTTGGTGGTTCATATCAATTTGGTGGCTCTTGTGAATGCAACTCTTCATTGTCTGCAGAATGTTAAATCCACTTTTAAGAATGGCCTAATTTGAATTAGATAGGGGTGGAAAATGTATGTGTATAATGTAATTGAGTTGTTTTTAGGGCCTGTTCGGACTGTCTTCTTTTTCTGCAAAAAAAGTGCTTACTTTTTGAGAAAAAAATATAATTTTAGAAGCAAGAGTTTTTCTGCTGAAAAAAGCACTGAAAAAATCAGTTTTCAACTTTCTGTAAAGTTGAAATTTGTAACTTATTCTAAAAAACTTTCTTTATGTCAAAAGCACTTTTGAGCCTTTACCAAAAAGGCCAATCCAAACTAAATATTAGTGCTAGATTCCCTGTGCCCCCCAAAAGAAAAAGAAATTTTTTTTGAGCTGTTATCCTATTTACTATTAAGTTAATTTTTTAGAAGAACTTGTGTTTTATGCTGACATTTGTGGAATATGGTTTTATATTTCTCGGATATCTTCCCATGCAACCTCTTGTCTGTATAATTATGATGAGAAAGTTTACAATTTTGTTGACAGGTATGCAGTTTAGTGTACAAAGAAAGCCACATTCATTGATGCATGGAGATGAAATAATTGTGAAATGCGCAAACATTTTCACAACATTACGCCAAATATGTGTTTTAGTGTTTTTTGGAATCCACTCTGAGATAATTAGTGGCTTTTAGCTAATATGCACTTGATTATTTTGAGAAAATAATTTATGGGTTGACCTTTTTTGTAGCCTTTCAATGTGTATTTCAAAGTTCAAGAGATGCATTGTACTCTGCACGTAGATGTGCTCCAGAAGGGGTCTAATAAAACTTTAGTCAGTTTTTTTACTTTACTTTTCAACACAGTGTGATATTTTTATTTCAACAGTTTGCTCAGTTTTCTATTTTATCTCTTGGGGTGTGGTTGGGACAGCACATGATTATGAGTTGTGTACATTTTTTACATTGGAACGTGGGCAATTTGACTAGGTTATGTGATAAATATCTTCTTAGTTAAGACGATTCTTTGCCTTTATGTTTCTCTTCTCTCGGTTGAATGAAAAGTTTTCATTTTAAAAGAAAAATATTTCTAGAAGTGAAAGTCATTATTTTGGATCTGGCTCTTGTACTTTGGTGCCTTGGTCATCAAAACAGCACCCTAAAGAGGGAAGATAAATCTGGATATCTAATATTTTTTTATTAACATCAAAAGTAAATGACTTTGATCGAAACAAAATGTCACCTTAGGATGGGAAGACAAAAGAAAATAATTGACTTTTCCTCCACTCTGGAGAAAAAAATAATTTGTAACAGTTCAGTATTTTTAGCAGTTCTTTTAATTATACATGTGAAATGTTGTGATGAGCACTCTTTGTTGAGCTTGAAGTGAATATTTGATGTTGAAGAGAAGAGATATTGGTGATTAATTGGATAACTAACATTATTCTTTCATATCATATTAAATAATTAAAATAATTGGTCTTTAAGGGTGATAGTGTAAATTGCATATTAACCAATGGGACAATGTGCGAACACTTTTACTTCTCTTCTTTTTCTTTGTGATATTATTTTAAATTAAATGTACATCTTACATTTATTTTCTTCTCTTTGTTTGGATCCATATATGGCAGGACACATTAATGGTGTGGATTGTATTGTATTTGAGATAAGCTGGAAAGTGAAAGTGTTTAAAATTGGTAACTTTGATATTTTAAGCAAAAGTATATGCCAATGTTGGTTTGCCCAAATGGGAAATACGTTCATTGGATCATTTGGGCTGAATATGGTAACAAATATTTTCCATACTAGATATTGTAATTTGCTTCTTATAGTCAAATTTAATTGTTGCTGAAATGTCAAACAAAATATTTTATTGGTTTAGTTGATGTTATATCACCAATGCTAGTTGTATAGTTAAAAAAATTTAGTTGCGAATGAGATTTTGGGTGTCAAAGTTATTTTTAAGTAATATATGGACAGTGATTACATAATGTTCATCAACCCAATTTTCTTCTCTTACCAGATGTTCAAATCATTTAAGTGCCCAATGGCGGTTGGAGTGATACATGTAGTATGTGCAGCATTTTTTGTATTAGAGATTTGATTTGTCTATTGTATTGTTAGATTTGAACCGATCTCTAGGTTTAGTGGATCTTGAACTATCTTAGAAAAGGTAATTTGATCTTGTTGTGAACTATTGACTATGGTGGATTGTTTTTGCTGTTTGTAGAAAATTATTTGTTCGAATTGTGTGTGGGCAATAATGTTCTTGCACTCATATGCTTTTAAGTATAGTTTGCATGAGCATGTTTGAATCCATGGATGTTGCTTTGCTGCTTTTTTTTGTCAGATTTTTTGTAATGGAATATAACTGTAATAATGGAAAAACCTTCTGGTAGTCTGTAATTTATGTGGTTTAGTTGTTTATTTTGTTGGAGTAGAATGCTCTCAAGTTAGTGATACTACATTATCTTCAGAGCTTTTACGGGACAGGGTTGTATTATTCAGATTCTCTTTGTCTACCCCTGCTTTCTTTAAGGGAGTCTTCCTGTAGGATATGTGGTGAGATGGCAGAACTTTATTACACTGAAGAGGTTTGTTTTTTAGTTTTGCTGTATTGTTAGTGCTTCCTGTCCTCTTATTGGTAGAATTTCTCCCTTTACAAAGTCTTAGTTGTACACATTCAGTGTTAATATGTTACGCTGCTTTTGGAAATTCCTTTTTTGGAAATGGATGTCATTGATAATTGAATAAGTCTTATGATACCTGCAAAATACCAATTTTTAGGGACTAGATATATAAAACTATTGTTTCTCATTGTAATATCCTTATATCCCATTTCATACGAGGAAACTTTATGATGTGTCCCAATGAAGGGTATCATGAAGCATTCTGTGGAATTGTTTTGTGCTGCAATCTAATGGTGTTTTCACGTGGTCAGATTCAATTTTTATTTTGAAGATTTAACAGTTCAACAAAATTGTTATCCTCTTTCTTATATCAGCGAAATTGAATGTGATGGCGGGATAGATCTGGCAATATTATGCAACCTGTGCTTGTGATGTTTAATGCTATGATATCCTGTGTTTTCAGATTCCTTCTTGTACAGCCTTTCATCTGATGCTTATTTTTATGAACTGTGTTTTATACAGATTTTCAATAAACTTTGCTTTTTTATTTGCAGATTCAAGAACATTGGACGACTTGCAAAGCCCTGAACTTGATAACCAGCTTGAGAGGCGAATGAGAAAGAAGAGGGATGATTTCAGTGATGTTGATAAGCATCTAGATCATGCTAGAGATGGTTATGGTAGACGTTTGTCTTCTCGTGATGACAGTGCTATGGATGTAAAGCAAAAGGATGAGAAATACAGAGACAAGTATAGGGATAAGATGGACAGGGAGAACAAACACCAACATGACAAGCAACGAGATGAACATCCTGCAAAAGAATATACTAGCAATAGGTCTGATGATAAGCACGCAAGGGAAGAAAAAGATAGTATAGAATCACGGCAGAAGAGAACAAAGCTCTCTGAGAGTGACCGTGACCGAGACTGTGGTTTGGAATCTGGTCGTGATTGTGAGCGGCGCTGTGATCGCGATTATGATCTTGATAAAGATCGTGATTGTGACAGAGATCGAGATTGGGACTGGGATAATGATCGGGACCGAGACAGAGACAGAGATTGTGATCATGACCGTCACCATCATCATGATGGTTCACATTTGGATGATCGAAGTGCCAGGAGCAAAGAGAGTGGGGGCAAGAAAAGAAGTTTAGATGATCATGATGACTATGTTGACACTAAATCAAGAGTTGTCAGAAGCCACTATTCTGATGCAGAGAAGAGAACTTTGAGTGGCAGTAGAGCTGATTCTGATGCTGACAGGGGAAGATCTCAGACTGGACAAGCACATGTGGAATCAACTGTGACTAGCAACAAACGAAGGTCTTCCCCCACTTCAAGTACACATATCGGCAAAGATGAATATAGGTAACTCTCTTCTACTTTCTGGAAAGTGTGTTTGAAGCAATGCAAGTTAATTTTTGAAATTTTTATTTGTTGCATTCCCTTCCCAATTTTGTGCTTACAGGTGACTAGGAAACTTTATTTGTGCATTTCTCTGTTTCATTTATCTATCAAGGCACTTTTGCTTCTAGGTAGTGTTATACTATTGTCGCAATTAAGCTAGTTGTCACCTGCAAAGTTGCAAAGGAGTTATAATAAGTATCCATCATGCATCTTATCTAATCATGTATAAATTAAATCTTCTTCATCTTATGTTTTGTTATTATCACAAAGTTGTTTAATAGATTAGAGATGTTGGAAGCTAGATGAAAAAGGTTCTCTTCACCAGCTGAAGAAATCTCGACCTGGGTTTCTTGATAACTGCTGGAATGTTGCTTGTATAATTAAAATTCATGATTTGGTTGCTGGGTCCTATTTTTGCTTTTGTGCTACATATTAATATTAGAAGCTCAGGTTGTTTTTTGTAAGATATTGATATCATGAAGAATTATAACTGGTGGCCATTTTTCCCATGTTTCAGGAATGTCAATTCTGAAGATCTGAAGTATAGAGATTCAATGATGGAACTGAGAACCAAAGGCTCAAGAGAGGGGCTCTCTGGGATGTCAGAGAGGGGCTCTAAATACAAATCAGTAGAAAAACCCATTAAAATAGATGATGGTCCTGTGGGAGATTTGTCAACTGAAAGGTCTTCCAGTTCCAAGGCTTCACCAATTGGCCTGATGGAAAGATCTCCATCATCCACTAGTATTGACTGCAGGTATGTGAATAAAAGTGGTGTTAGGCGAAGTCTTGAAATTGAAGATGGGGGACAGAGGAACAGTGTTGATGCAAGAGATTTCTCTGCTTCTGAAGATAGATTGGGCCGGGATTTAATAGATAAACCACTATTGGATGAGTCTGCTCAATCAGATTCATCTTTTTATGGTAGGACTGGTCAGAGCAACACATCATTAGTTACACCTCCACATGCTTTCAGAGCAGGACTAGACAGACCTTTTATGGGTTCTTTGGAGGAAGATGTTAGAGAAAGCTCCAATGCTCGATACAGAAGAAGTAATGATCCTGGTTTTGGAAGAGGGCATGGCAATTCCTGGAGGGGTGTACCAAACTGGACTTCACCAGTACCAAATGGATTTGTTCATTTTCGACATGGCCCAACTCATGGAGGTTTTCAGGGAATGATGCCACAGTTCACGTCTCAACCTTTATTTGGTGTTGGGCCTCCCGTAGATCTCAACTATGCAGGTATTCCTTACCATATCCCTGATGCTGACAGGTTTCCTGGTCACCTGCGCCCACTGGGGTGGCCAAATATGATGGATGGTACAGGCCCTTCACATTTACATGCATGGGATGGGAATAATGGTCTCTTCAGAGATGATCCTCACATGTTTGGTGGTTCTGATTGGAACCGGAACAGGCATTTAACATATAGTCGTGGATGGGAATCTGAATCTGAGACCTGGAAAGAACAGAATGGTGATGCCAAGAAGGATTTGCCTTCCCCAATCTGCAAAGATGAGTCAATTACAGCTCATGTGGATGATGATGGTCTGACTGAGCAGGCTACAAAGATGTCTCATGATGAACTAAACGAGGATGATTTTCCTGATAAAGCACCTGAAGCAAAATTCTGTGGTTTCAGTTCTCCAGCAAAAGTACCTTTGAACTCTTCATCCTCAACTACACCCGTGAAGGTGCCTGATACTTCAACACCAAGTGACAATACTTCTCTGTTCAGCCGTTTCTATCTTTCCAAACTTGATATTTCAGCAGAACTTGCACATCCAGAGTTGTATGACCAGTGTATGTGTCTGCTGAATGTTGAAAAGAGTGTATGCATTGATGCTGATGGTAGTACGGATCTATTTATGAAGGTAGAAAATCTTGATAAAACCTTGGTACTTCACACCTTGATGCTATCAAAGCTTATAAAGCTTTTAGGATTACTGAACTTCTTTTTGGGGCTGTGGGGTTGAATTTGACCCTAAATTTGAAGTGATTAAGGATATTTTTAACTGTAAGCATGTTTGTGAAGCCTCCAAAGGAAGTGATTTTAACTTGGTCATGTGAACTAGTGAAAATTGTTCAATTGGGAAACTTTTTTATATATTATTTTTCTTAAATGCAATGAACGAGCCCTAACGTATTCAGTTTCTCCTCATCCTTTGGTTTGACAGAATGGTGTAAGAGCACGACAGAAATATGCTTCTAGTTTATCAAGGCACTCACCTTTTCCAGCAATCGACACTTCCATCTTCCGGGTATAATTATTTAATGAGTTTAGTCTTGTTACAGTAATTTCTGCAAATGAACGATACCTAAACTCCTATTTTTTTCTTTTTTGTTAGTGTTTTTAACCATGTGAGCATTCTTATGTCAATCCCAATTGCTGTAAGAATAATTATTTGGTTATGGAAGGTTGCATAGAAATAAGCTTCAAAGTTTCTGAACTTGTCATCTTGATGACTTAATTGATGAGTGATATGTTCTATTCACAGAGAGTGGTAGACTTCTACAAAAAGCAGAAAGTGGAACTGCCAAATGGAAGAAAAGTAGACATTATCTCAGCATCTATCCAGGTGCCCATGGATGAATCGGTTCCTATTCCCAGTTTGGAGAATATGAAGGTTCCTGTCCCAACTCCTGATGCAACAACAAATACACCGCAGTCTATGTTAAAAAAGAAGAAAGGAGAAACCTTTTCTCCTGCTGAGGAACATCTGGGAGAGTTCGATCAAACCCATGGTCAAAAGGGGCAGGATAATTACCATTCCTTTAAGTTTGTCATGTCTGGTCCATTTGCTGGTCATGAGAACCAAGGAGAACCTCTATCAGTTTTGGCTGAGAAAGAGGAAGAAGCTAATCCTAGACAGGAGGTGAATTCAGGGTATGCAGTGGATAACCGTTCCACTGCAGATGAAAATGAATCTCAGCTAGCCCCCACTTTGCACAAAGGGGTTGATAAAATGAATGGCAAAGCCAAAAGTACTAATTTTACCCATTGTGCAGATAACAAGCTGGGTTTTGGTGACGCATTGGGCGGTCCCTTAATTTTTGAGGATGGTTCTGCCAAAGTTTGTGATGCTTTGATGCCTGGGTCTAATGAGTCTGAGTCGCTAATTTTAAGTCGGATACATCATTCTCCTGAAAGTACACATTGAGACAATTTCTATATCTTTCATTGCTTTTTCCCATCAGGTTTTTATTTCCTCTCCCTTTCCACTTGCTTTCATTTTAAGCGAGGAAATAAAAAAAAAAAATGCCATTCGTATAATTATGGTTTAGACCCTCCATGCATGTTTCTTCGTGCTTTGCATTCCTCCCATTTATCATTTCTGCATGAGCATGCCGCAGCATTGAGCATCTCATTAAGATTGCTCTGTCCTGCATGAGCACTACGGGTTGGTATGGCTTGCGAGTTTAGTTGATTTCAAAGAAATTGAAATCTCGCCAAGCTGGATAGATGCCGTGTTCCTTCCCCTTTTTTGTTTGTTTTTTTGCTCTATCAGCTGCTGATGGTAGCACTTTTGCCTTGTCTGGCTTGATTGTTTCATATTTTCCTTCTCTACGATAGTTTTCTTTCGGTTTTTCTCACAATTTATTTAAACCACATTTCTCGTACACTTGAAATTGTTTTAAAAATTCGCTCTGCCTGCCTTTTTGTGTCATTGTTTCCTTTTTTGTTGAAAAATAAAAACGTATACTTTGCTTGCAATTTAATGCTTAAGTTGCTGGATTTAGGAATATTGTCAAATGATTTGTTGCTTTTAATAAGGTTGTGTGTGTGTTGTAGTTATGTCATTAATAATTTTCATGCGATTTGTTGCTTGCTTTTTGGTCGTCCCAATTTCTTTTACCATACTGTGAATGTAGATATTCTCAAGAAGTTTTTGAGCATTTACGCTTAAAATCTTGCTCTGATAGTGATAGGGCTGTTTTCAGCAATAAAACATTTTTGGGGAATGAGTTTTGTACTTGCGATATTTTATTATGATTTTCATTGTAGGTTGTGACATTATTTTGAAAATGTTAATGCACAAGGATTTGGGGAAAGTAAATTATACTTATCATTTTTTTATTTTAAACTTATCAAAATTTTGTGCTTCACTTATTTGATTATATTTCTAGTAGTTAATTTTAAGACTCTTGTTTTGAAAAGTTGTAAATGTTTGGACCAAACTAGAGTCTTTTAAATTTAACTCTATTTCCCCTCATCTCTATACTTTTGTTGGCTTTTTATTAGTGATTTTTGGTCATTTATAACATTTTTATTTGATTTTTAAATTTATTGACTCAAGTTAATGATATTCTTTTCTACGTGAATCAAGTCATTACAGTAGTTGTATTGCCATCAAATCAATCTCAATTCTGGGTTTTGTTAATATTTCTATGTATTTTGAAATCTTATATTTATTTAATAATTGTTATTAATATTGTTATAATATTTAAGTAACTTTAATTTAATTGTTTAATCAAATATGAATGTCTAAGCTTTACACCCAGAGTTTTAGACTTTAATATTTAAATTTTACTAATTTCAACCTCTATCTCTTTAAATATTGGATGACTAAAATTGTTGAAGTTTTTAAAAATATCGAATTATAGTAATAATTATAGTAGATATGATATTTGCGATGACCAAACATTATTTTGGTGGATTGGATCTCCTGCCTTTTAAGATTTATAGGTGGTGAGTGTTATGAGAGAAATATAAAATAAATAAAAAATAATGAGCGAAAAAAAATTTATATATTATATATAAATTAAAAAGTGATAAATATAAAAGTACTAAAAATAAAAAATAAAAATAAAAAAAGGGATCCAAATCTTATAGATTTGCATCACTTCATATACCCTCATTAGCTGTAGCATGATCTATTCACTGTTAACAAGTAACAATATGAACTTTTAATTCTTGATATAAACTTTTTAATACGGGGACAATTATGCTATTTCTCTTTTTATTTTATTCAACTTGTATTTATTTTATTTTTATAAAAATAATAACATGGCTGATCACTTTTTATTTAAGGTGATTAAATATAAAGTGGAATAGTAAAAAAAGTGACAGTATGACAAGACTCTTTCAATATATAATCTTTAAATTCTTACTTTAATTCGACCTATATATTATAATAATACATTTTTTTCTAAGAAATCAATCAAATATCACTTTAGATTTATATAAATAGACTTATTTATGCAATAATATATGTAACTGTTTTATTAATAAAAAATTACGAAAAAAAAAGTTCTTTATATGAAAGTTAAATTTAAATGAAAAATATTTAATAATATGTAAGTTAAATGTTTGATTTTTAATTAAATGAAATATTCTCGTATTCTGTTAGGTGACACAACTTTCCAGTTGGATAACGTATCCGATTTGAGTAATGGTGGGTTACTGTAGCTCCACAAGTAAAAATATTTAAAAAATAAAATTATAAATATAAAAATATAAATATAATAGTCTTTATCCGATTTTAAACGTATTGATGAGCGTGCTTGTGGATTGTTGGCTGGCTGAAACTTGTCACTCGGAGGAATGCCTGTGTTGCTCAGACCCCTATTAAATTAAATTTTTTCTGTTCCTGCATTCAATTCAAAGCGTTGCCACGGTAGTCTAAGGAAATGGCATTTATCTTCCTGACCACCTGTTCTATCAGTTCATTGAAAATTTTAAATTTTGTCTTTTTAGTTCAGTTGTAAAAATGTGTATACTCTCATGCACACCAGATTTATGTCAGGTCTGCATTGATCATTCTCATTTGACCCATCTTGTCTGTAAGGATTTGAAACTTTGGAGAGAAATTAATAAAGAATTAAAAAAGAAAAAATAATAAAAATTAAGTTTTATTTATTAAATTATAAAAAAATAAAAAAGTATCAAATTAGAAAAAAAAAAGTTAAAGAAGTAAGTAAATGTCATGCTACCTTCATTTGTTTGTAAATTGTAGTTATAATCACAGTATTTTGTTAGAGCTGGGGCCTGGGCATGTCGGCCCCATGAAATATTAAAGCGATATACACAACTAAGTTAGCTATTAACATATATTCTATATTGGTTAGTATGTACTTATTAATTATTATGCTACATAAATGTGGCTATCTTGGATTGGGAATCCGATTTTGGTAATCCTTAATTTTATAATTTTAATTAAATTTTAAATATTGAAAAAGGTCTCTAATTATAAATTTTTTTATTTTCACTCACTAATTTTGTAATTCTCTCAAAACTCAAATTATCTTATAACTATTTAAAATGTATAAAACTTATACCATTAATTTTATTAATATTTATTTTCTTCTACTTTACTTTCAAAAATACATAAAAATAGTAGTTATCTGCGCCTATTGGCAATGGCTATACCTCACGTCGGCAGACAACTTGAGAATGCAAGAAGGGGCCGACGATGGCTAGATTTACGTGTTGGGAAGAGGATAATTATGGGAGGCTCCTATTCTTATTATGGTCGTCTTCTTTCAGGCCGAGGACGATCATAAATTGGTATTGTAGTACAATCTATTATTTCTCACATAATCTTTATGTATTAAGTTAATTTTTTAAATTTTATAATCCAATCCAAAAGAATAAATAAATTTAATAATTTAAATTATATATTATAAAAATTAAATAAAAATAAAGTTATTAAAACAAGAGGACCCTTGTTTTTCTGCTTATAATTAACAGGCTATGACACTAGACAGCTTTGTCATTTTGACACAAGCCTATCATATATGGTTAGATACTAGTCAACCTCAATAGGCAATATTCCTTCCTCCGGTTTCCCATTTGAACTTAGAACATCAATTACATAGACACCTAAAGTGGCAAAACAAGTCAGAAAATGAACTTCCTGTCTGTCCCTCCTATTCTCCCAAAAGTACGATATGGTTCGGCAACAACTATTTCCCTAAATACAATGCACTATTACAAATCTGCTTCCACTTTCACAGCTCAACTGAAGGGGTGATTTTTTGGAGTTGTTGTTCTCATATCAATCCCTGGCGCTGTAAATCAGTATATGTCTTCTTGTTATAGATGTTGCCTTCTTTGTCCTCGTATTCTTCTTCCAGATCTGGGCGCCACTTGTTCACTCCTTGTCTTTCCTGTATTTTCTTCCACAGTTCCTTTGCTTCCTGCATCATAGATTGTTAGAACATCATATACTGCAATATGTCACAGAATAAAAAATTATCCATACAAATTACTCTGACTGATCAAGGAAATTCCAGATAGGAAGGGAGAGATAGAGCACCACACATCATCCAAGATTGCTGACTAGACGTTACTTTGATTCATTATGTGTTAAAAATTGCTGACATTTCTGATGTCCAAAGCATTCTTTTTGTAAAAATCATGATTATTAAAAACATTTTAACTTTAAAGCATATTATCTGGCCAAGTGCTGTGATTTATTGCCATGAAAAAGTACTATCCTGCGTTAAACAACTGAATAGGTAACTAATACGGAATAAATACCAGGCAATAAAAGATGATACGACATATTTGTGGAAAGTTAACAAAGAAATTCAAGTCCATTAAAAAATAAGAATAAGATTTTGCAAATAGTGTCCAATGGAGATAATGCAGGAACTGGAAACAATAGGGCACAGACTTCATTACTAATGCCACACACATGGGGACAAGCATTACTAACAAATGAAAGCAGAAAGTTAGTCTCATGTAAAACGTGAGATTAAATACTCACAAAATTAATGCTAACTCTGACATTTATTAGGTCTTACAATTTAATCTGTAGAGCTTAATAAATTTAATGATCTAAATTCTTTTAAGTAAATATTTAATAAGATTCAATTTGTAAGAATAGCAAGACTCTAAATGAAAACCTACAGATGATTTCTTGGATTAAAATTCCTGAATTACCAGGCACATCAAACTCTAATAAATGCAGGATATGCAAAGAGAAACGTTAAACATCAGAAGATAAAGGGTTCCAACAATATGCTAACTAATTTTTTTTTTTTTTTGGTACAAACAATACCCTAACTTTTACTTACAGTGAATACCTCAATAGTTAAGACCAACAAGAAAAAAGGTCATGTTGATATCAAATTTCAAATGATGTTAGAATTGTCATTATGAGGAAGCTAATTATCATACAAGAAAAAGAGGAAGTATCTGCAGGGAAATACACTAATATACATAGAAGGAAGTAATTAGGCAATATTGAATCATAATTCCAACAGTGTCAAAAAAAGGAGGAAACAAAGCAGTAATGCATACCTCGATAGATGTGATTTCATTGAAATTTTTGGTATTTGGTATACCTAGGCAGCGCATACCATGTTGATGGCGCCATTCTTTAAAATGTCGTTCAAAAGCCCTACGTCCCCAATAACTGTAGTTCCCACATATCTCACACTTGAATTCCTGAAATGCATGTTATATTAGAAATTAGAATCCTGTGAGCCAGAGAGTATTCTACAGGTCTCGAATTTTTTTTATCAGGCCAAGGTAAACATGGAGATGTCTAGTGCAAGTAAGAAACTGTTAAAGAGGTAGCAAATGATATCAATTGTCATCTTTTAAAGCCCTGTTCTTTTATGTTTCCCTGATCATCTTGTGGGAAAGGCAGGGAGTTTCCTGAGGCAGACCACTGAAGACATTATTAAATATAGACAATAAAGACCGAACCGCTTGAGATGTCTAGTGAGAAAGAATGACAATGTCGCTTTGCAAAATTGGAAAGCAAATAATACCTGACCCAGACCATGTAGCTTATAAAGCCAATAAGGTATAGGCTTTCCATCCCATCCCATTGGCAATTTTAGGGGATTATATATCTGCTGCTCCTCATCATCACTTTCAGTCTCCTCTTGCATCTCTTCCTGCCAACGTATAAGAATTACAACTAGTTACTAATAAAAAACTGGAGCTACATTTAGAACTAAAGAAGGAAGACAAGTAAGAGGCCAAAATATATAAACAGGGAAAACATAATGCAAATAGCAGAGGTCTAGAAACTACTTTTCTGTTCTTTTGTCAAAAATGGTATATGAAAAGTAAAGAATAAAAGAATGACTGAAATTCCAATTGTCCAGGAACAGTTCGGAAGATGGAAGCAAAAATATTGATAGATAATACATTCTGTTAAAACCTCTTATTTTATGCATCTTACAGTACCCCCTCTATAATTTAATGTTTTCGTTGCCCCTCATATTTTCAACCTGGTTCATAGCTTAAGCATCAGTCTAGCTTTTGCAATGAACCTGGTAGATGAATTTGCAAATTCACTCTTCTAGTTGAAAAAGGATTTATCAAACTTCAGCCTATGTTAGGCCCTATATATAAGTTGATACAAAAACTTGAAGATAAAGGTATGCACACGAAAAAAACAGAAATCATAGTCTATCCTCCTTCAATCAGAAGCCAAGTCGTAAATCCGATTGATATGCAAAGGGTCAAAACCATGCAGTACATCAATTTATAGCCAGGACATGGTAGATAATTCATGACAGGAGCAATCATAAAACCTTGTCCCTGTGTTAGGCCCTATATATAAGTTGATACAAGAACTTTATGATAAAGGTATGCTCAAGAAAAAAACAGAAAACATAGTCTATCCTCCTTTCATCAGAAGCCAGTCGTAAATATGATTGATATGCAATGGGTCAAAACCATTTGGGAGATCAATTTTCAACCAGGACATGGTAGATAATTCACGACAGGAGCAATCATAAAAACTTGTCCCTTTATCCCCGTGTTCAGGGCATACAATAAATTTAATTGAATTTATTACAGCAACCAAAATTTAAAAGATCTTAGGTTATTTTGAATTCATTCAAATTTCTGAAACTGTGGCTCAAAAAACTATAAAGAAAAATCATATAATCATACGCTATAAATCCCTAATTTCTTTAGTCACCTAAAATTGCTGGAACTCACCTCCTCCCGTTCTGCTTCAATTTCCTCATATGTTAGGGCTTGCTTCTTCACAACATTGTCCTTTGTTCGATCAATTGTCTAAAGAAAGGTGTGAGAAAATATCATACACGCAGGAAGAAGTTCACATGCATGTAGTCATCATATCGACCCAACCTTTAGTGATGTACTATTGTCATTAATACACTGGTAAGTTAAATCAAGATTACAGTTGCATACAAAAGGAAAACCTTGTAAAAAAAAAATACCGAGCAGTGCATGCTAACCTCCAGTAATAAATCACATAGTTTTTTCACTTTGGCCTCTACTAGCGCAATTTCTTTTGAATTTTCATCACGCTGGGGTACAGCAGCAATCCCTTTTTTTCCTGAGCCACGTGGCCCCTTCACAAAATGCTTCCTGTCCAACTTTTCAAGAGGTGTGTGCTGCATAAGAATCAAAGCAAATGAACACTTTTCTGGTCAAACCAGATCTGGCAAAACTTAGTTTAGGGACATATAAAGAAACTTTAATAAAAAAAGAACTAAGCCTCTTCCCATCAACTAGAAGATTAAGCTAGAAGCATTTGAATTTGATCTACTGTGTGCTAGAAGATTCACATTATAAATAGTCAATGAACTTACATCCTCATTACACTTTTTCAGCATCTATAACATTGCAGATAAGCTAAAAATTCCTAATTTTCAGGTGAGTGTTGATCAAAAAATCCCCAGCACGAAGGCATATGATTCCATAATACTAGAAGTGTCACTTTATATAGTCAATGAACTTCCATCTTCGTCACACTAATTTTCAGGTGATTGTCATTAAGAAGTTACCCATCAGGAAAGTATATGGTTATATCTACAACGGACTGGAAGTAGTCAGTGAACTTCCATCTTTGTCTTAATAATTCAACCTTATAAGATCACAAATATGCTGAAAGAATGCTGATTTTCAAGTAGTTGTCAATCATATGATCCCCACCAACAAAGCATATGGTTATAGGATATGCCGATATGTCGAGATCCATTATACAATCATGAGCTAGCTTTCCAGGGACACAAACAACTCCTGATTCCTGCACTCTTTCTGCAGTAAGCATCCTTATACTTCATAACAAGTGGAAAAATTACCTTCGTAAGGAATAGCCTCTCTGCACGTTGCTGTACGGTACCACCACTCTTGAGTCCCAATGAAGCTAATGCCTGCCACACCAAAAAAACAGAAAAAAGAACCACTGATTAACAAACTAAATTTGTAACTTAATAGCTGGATAAAAAAGATACTGATTTCAAGCACACTAAAGTTCTAGATATAAAAATAATTTTAGAAGCCATTAACTTACAGGCAATTTTAGTTAACCTTGGGTGTTATTTTAGGAAACCAACTTACCTACCAATAATATAAAAGAAACTAATCTTTTAAACCTGTTACACTTTTATCATAATTGAATGTATGATCTCAAAGAAAATATCACTAGAAGTTAAATTTGTTTTAGTAAAGGAGAAATTCTAAAGAAAGAAAGTAGGATTATGAAGAAAAGGAGGATACAGGTTCTCCTTAAAACAAATAGCCAAAAAAGAAAACATATAACAAAATAGTTGAGTATATCACTAGATATTGAATATCAAATTGACCTCTCCAGTGAAAATAATACTTAATTGAATTGAACAGAGTTACAAATCTAATACCAAAAAGAGAACCTTATCACAAAAACAGTCATGGTCATAGAATTAGCAAGAAAATAGTCGAGACCATAGAAACATAGAATGTTGTAAAAGAAGATATCTGAATACAACATGCGTTGAAGATGTTAAATTGAGTCACTTTTCAAATTTGTTTCAAAATTGATATCTGTTGAGTACCAGATCAAAATTGATATCTGTTGGATGGTGTGTGTCCCACACCATCTAATGGCTCCCACTTAAGGGTGTGAGGATGGTGTGGGTGGAAAAGTGCAGGAGTAGTGGGGTTCATAACAATATCCTTAAGCTTTTGCCATAACATGCTGAACATGACATAAGGTGAGATATCTCAAAGACATACAAAGTTCAAACTATACAAAACACGAGTGTAAAACAGCACTTCAAAACTAATCTGGGACACAACTGGCTATATTCTTAATGGAAGAGATGAGAATTATTAAAAGTTATCACGTTGTCAATATTTATTTCACCTCTTTTAACTTTTCAGGACCCACTTCCATCAGCTCTTCAACTGTACTGTAATAATCAAGATCAATTAAACTGTTCTGGGCAGATACATGTCCATTCTCCTGGCTGTCATCCTCCCATCCTGGAATCCTGCCAGCAGTCCAATTTTCTTCAAACTCAGTTGCTACCTGCAACAAATAAATTAGAAACTCCCTCACATAAAATTAAAAAATGTAAATAATTCAGAAGAAATCCCATGTCTACAAGATAAAAATTAAGATTAACTTTAGATGTCTAGATGATTCAGTTACACCCTTTGTCCTGCAACAAAAATTCAAAATTACTCCTGCAAATAAATAGAGGACCAACAAAGTTGATTTTTGGGGGACTCAAACTAGCTAATGAACATGCATTTGTTTATACAACATAGAAAAAGTAGAATTAATACAATTAAGTTAACAAGACACGTTTTGGAAATATAGCATAAGATTAAAATTTTATTACTTTAAGAAGAATGGTATAAATGGCAGATAGCGTGAAGAAAAAATTGTGGGAGTTTCTTTATTAATAAAACTACAAAGGAGATCAACATTAATATTATTATAGTTATAGTGAAAGAAAAATATGGATGTCTTTGTCATAAGTAGACATGAACATTTCTACAGCCTAACATAACACTCATTCAAGTTAAAATCAGACTTTAAGCAATAAAAACTCATAAAAAGACACTCCAAGCAAATCTTCATCAAGTTTCTACTCCTGCCAAAATTTTGAAACTAAGAAAAAGAGAGAAAATTTTTCCCTCCTATCATAGCACAAAAGTCAGGCTCAAAATTATGCTCAAAAACTGCTAGAAGTTCAAATAAGAGGCCAGATAAAAATTGATCACCTTTGAGAAAATTCGATCCAGATCTTGCAAGGGTTCTGTCCGCTGAAAAAAGTATAGTAGATACTCCAAAAGATTCTCCATATATTCCCTGTACTGCCTGCAGAAAATTGTATGACACAAAGTTAGATATCTTTTCTAATTCTAACTATTTACAAAAGAAAGAGACAGTGAGGCACACATATGCCAAATGAGCAACAAATTAGTTCAACAAAAAAGATGATAGAAACACAACTAACCTTGTCATTTTCATTTTGCAAGGAATTTTATCTGTTTGAGGGAAAACATCAAGGTAGGCAGAGTACTCAATTGGCTCTCCAAATTTTGAATTAATATACTGATAGTATAATTCATGCATGTCTAGGTATCTCCCAAGAGCTTCCTGAAACCAAAACCTCAAAAAATCAATAACCAGAAAAGCTGCAGCAGCAGAAATCATTAGATTGTGATATTGTCTCTCCTAATGCAAAAGGATAACTATTCACGCAATCACTCATGCAGCACAAATTTTGGGTCAAGAAAAATCGTTGTGACCCTGTGGTGGCTATTCTCAATTTTTTTTTTTTCTAAACTTCTGCAAATATATTGTTTTTAAAATGCAATTTTTAGCTTTAAATGTTAACCCAATAATTATTTTTTAGTAATTCAGTAACCTGTAAAATCAGACTTCTTTCAGTAAGCTGATCTTAAAGAGTTTTATAAACAAAATCCCAAGCTTCTTCAACACATCCAGATTTTTGCATCAATAAAGAGAGACACAATTTCAAAATCTCAATTGAAAAGGCCCCAAATTTTTCATAATCCAATGTCAATTCCATTATCTGATAACAATAGCTATGCTAGTTTCTTCCACAGACTAGGTTGCACACAATGGATACACTTTGTATCAAGGTAATTATGTGACAGAGCAATCGTGTACACACTCAGAGAGAGAAAGAGAGAGACCTCTCCACTAAACTCAATTTGTGGTTCCTCTTTGAGAAGTGCTTCATACTCATCATCGGCATCAACAACACGTGCAGCTGGGTGCTTTCTGTGATACTCTCGTATCTATAAACATCAAATTATAAACAATGCATTAAAAATTTATAAATAACAAAGATCCAATATGCTGTGAGAACTCAGCATCACATCAATAGAAAAATGCTATTTATTATCCAGTATATCCTTAGCAACTAAAATCTCCAGAAATACACACGTATAGATGTTATATAGAGAAATTTTGATCCTCCAAGCTCCTGCTTGGCACTTCACCATTTCAAAGGTCAAAGAGAATCCACTTCACCATAAATTGCAAAATACAAGATAGACATGATAGCCAGAGATGTTATACACAGGCAAACTACACTATATATCTCGAGATTTTACATCTCTAGCAATAGTTTTTCACCAAATATATATATATATATATATATATATATATATATATATATATATATTATCTGTTAGTAGTACAAGAGTAAATTACCTCTTTCAGTCTATCATAAAAGGCACTAAACACATTTGTTCCAGTTGCAGTTTGACCACCCAGTGCAGCAATCTCATCCTTCCTTGCATTGTCTTTATCTTCATATCTCTCAATCTGAAAAGAAAAAAAGGAAATCAATGGGCCTCCATCAGTATAAAGATTATCGATAAGAAGTAGCTCATACGATCTGTTTGATACACTAGTAGGTATCATAGATACCTAGGTATAAGATACCAGAATGTAAGAGGAAAGAGTAATTAAGATTCCATGTTTGGTTTGACCATTGAAGAATTTCAAGGGAAGGATAGAATTTTTAATTTACAAAAGTTAGTAAGCTTTTACCAGGCATCTTAAATTCCCACATGTTTAGGGAGGCATGAGATGCCATATGTATCTTGGATGACCCTGTTGTAATTCTGTACCTGTGTACCAAACATAGGCATCTAACTCAGGTAGACATCAGGGAATCTAGATGCCTGAATGAAGATGACAATGCACCATAACACCTCCTTAATAACAAAAAATCACAACAGCATCCAAAGAGCAGTCCAGGAGAGTAATGATGAAGTGTAGAAAAGAAATAAAGCCCAAGTTCAATCTTGCTTTCTGAAATTTTCAATCAAATCAAACAGAATTGGCCAGAGGAAAACTGTCACTAAAATTGACACCACTGACACACATGATTCAAAATGCCATGTTCTCTTCTCAACTGCAGTTTTAGGTCAGTTCCAAGCAACTCAGACCAAAGTCTGCAGTTATCTATTTCCACAATGAACAATTTACTTAGGTTTTTACTTGAGAAAATGTAAAGATACACTGCTGTCCGTGCATAGACGATGAGATTTCATCGAGTAGTAAATCCAATATTATAGCTGAAATTCAAGAAAGTCGAGAGAACAAACTTACGAGCTTTTCAGTAGTAGAGGTGATAGTATCGATCATGTTCCGCACACGGTGACTCTGAAACAAGCGATCCTTGTTCGTCGCCGGCTCATTTTGGAGGTCCTTCACTATCAGCCGCTCGAGCCGCTCCACCTCCTCGTGAGCTGCCCTAGTCACCTCCAGCAGCGTCGACGACATTCTAGCTGGCTCAGCTTAAGCTTCGGCTTATATCACCAAAGCTATAGCAGCAGTTCGTAGTTGCAGACTTGCAGTTTTTAGGTTTTTGTTCTCTTTGAGAATTTCTTCCAGAGAACAACTTTGGGCGTTTGGCACTGTTCTCAGAATGATTTAAATAAAAAAATTTTAAAAAAACTCTTATTTTTATAGTCACTTTCCGCCGAATAACAGCATGCGGGGATCTTTTCTCTTCTGTGAGACAGTAGGTCTAATACGACGTCGTTCTGAAATTTCTCTTCCACCCCGTCTCGCCCCCCTCAGGCCTCAGTTGCGGAGTCAGTTTGTATAACAACTGCGGACACTCCGCATCCGTAGCTGTAGAGTTCAGGAAAATGTTAAATGGGAAAACGCAAAGTTCCATTGATTAGGCCATGGTTTCCACTGGAAATTGTTCTATAATGCATTGATAAAATTATGGCATAGAAATTATATATGCATAGACAGATTAATTTTACAAAGGAATTTGAAGTTATAAGTGTCATACATTAATGAATGTGACATCTTCTCTTGGCCAAGGCTCAATTTTCCAGTCAAGCGCTCAAATTTTCTTTAAAGAATCCCAAATCATATGGGCTATCTTTCATTTGGTTTTTCTTAATTCCATTAGGTCAACTCAAATCAAATAGGTCGACCCCGGAATGTCAGCCCAATGGGTTGTCTTTATGTGTGTCCACTCAAATTTGCCTTGGACTCATTATTTGTTGGACCCAAAACATCTGTGAGGCATGTCCGGCAGACACCGGCAAAAAAAGAGTTAGCAGTTTGGTGGATCTTGCTCATTCCACACGTTAACTGAATCTTTAACTATAAATGCTCATTGAAGCATCCTTTCCTTTACTTTTATTATTTTTTAATCTATTATTATTTTATATTTAAATATATTTTATAACTTTTTTTTATTTAAATTTTTTTCCTTATTTTATATTTATCATTGTCCAAGCTCAGGGCACCTACTAATTCATTGCACCTTTGCTTTTGGGTGGTCCAGCACACATAAATAAAAATTTTAAAAAAAAAGGCGTAAATGCAAGGTAATGAGTGAAAAGGACGGGCCCTTTTTGGCTTTCCTACGACCAAATCCAGTATGTGTGTTTGGTTGCTCTCTATTAATTCCCACCCTCCCAAGTCCCATATCTGCTGCGTTTGCCGGATCGGGGCTCGTGGCTGCCGCTTGCCAACTACCACGTCGGAAGATGTCCCTTAAGAAGCAAGACATAATTGCTCTCGCCAATGATGCTTTTATTAGCCCATCTACGTCGCCAATCATCTCCAGATAGGTAGAACAGTGGAGTCCTTATCATGCCTTCGTCTTCTATCGCCCTTTATTTTTTGTCCTGAAATATTTTTTATACAGTACATAAAGATTAATATGTGAAAAATATTAAAATAAGTAAATATTTTTTAAATAAATTTTTTTATATATAAGACTTAAATTTATGACAACATATTTAAAATATCTAAATTTTTATGACTCATTTATTCTTTTTTTCTTTATTTATTTCCATAAATAATTTTTTATTTAAAAAAATTAAAACAGATGAGAGAAGATTTTCCCTTATTTATAAAGCCTCCTCAACCATATAAGAGTAAAAAGTACGAGTGCTTATTTATTTATTTATTTTGGCTAATATGTAATCACTTGGGTTGGTGAAATAGTTGAATTCCCGCGTGATGATTAGGACATCATACTTTTGCTGCTCAAGGTCCAACTGCATATTCAAACGTGCCCAGCCACCCAATCACTCAAGGTGAATGGTCAAATTGTCAATCAACTACCCCCAATCAACCTACCGCTGATCTACTCCCTGTTCAACCATCCCCCACACTACACCATGCCTGAAACGAAAACTTCAGAATTTTTTGTTCCAAACTAGGATTCCAGAAGACAAGCTAGCACTTTTTTGTAGTGCACTGAGTGTTTCTTTGATTTAGATATTGTAAAATTGGATTTAGATTGCATTATTCTCAATTAACTAATTAATTAATAAAGAATTGATTGTAAAAATAATCATTTAAAACATAAGTTTATTTAGGTACTGATAATAGTTTATGCAAAGGAAATTTGTATGTTACCAATAAAAAAAAGAAATTTGGATAAATGATTATCTACAAATATGTAACAGTATTTTTATTTTTATATATTTATTTCTAGATAATCTTTATTTAATAAAATTTAAATCATTGAATTTTATATATTAATTTATGAATTTAAATCATTAAATTTATTTTTAAACAAGTTAATTTGCTTTTAAACGTCATAATTCTAAATTTTTAAAGTGTGTTCTAAGGCATATATGCCCAAATCCAGCATGTAAAAAGAATATGAAAAAATGGAATTAATAGAAACTACTTTTTTTTCTGATATTTTAGATTAGTAGTAATGCCACTGAACTCAGAGATTACTAGCAAGAAGTGCTTTTTATTAATCAACCCCACACATAATTGACTAAATGGGAATTCACCCATGTAAATCCATACTTTTGACAAATCAAAATCTTTGTGGAGACCTTTTTTGGTTTTGTTGTTTGCTTGGCATGCTAATATAGTATTTGGTAAATCCTATATGGATGAAATAGAACTGAATCAGCCAACCTGTTCCTAAAGCTTTCCTTTCTTTTCCCTTCTTGGGTTGTACGTACAGTTCACTGATACTATGACAAGCGTCTCTTCAGTTTCTCTGGTTCCTATATGTCTCTTAGAATCAGTGAAAGAGTAGGGTTATAGGCAAAGTGAGCTCCTCGGCCAACCAAACGGCCAAACCATACATTACTAAGCATTCACAACTTTGACTAAACCTGTCATCCTTTAACAACAACTAGTTATATAATATCAAATATAGTAACACAGATAAGCAGTTAGCAAAATATTAAAAAAATATGTACTTATTATTCTTATAAATATTAAAAAAAAGTATGACTTATTATTCTTATAAATAAATTTTATTATTAAATTTTATAAATTAAAATATAAAATTGATCCGATAAATTATATATAATTTATAAATATGTATTAAAATTTTCAAATTGCCAACTCAACGGTGCCGTGTCGTAGACGTTCGCAACCCCATAGGATCATGACCTCTATCGCCAAGACAAACGCCATGGACGATGAGTTCAATGTCGCACAAAGTCACCCGTGGATTGTATTTATCAAGAAAATATACATAAAATAAACACATGCAGCTGCTTCGAGATGCCGCATTGTGGTTCATGTTGTCCGTTGTCCCTTTCCTTGCCTTATAAAATTATGATCAGCGACCGACATGGGTTTGAGACTGCTCTGTTTTCTTTTCCCTTCTGTTTCTGCCATTGACCAACTGGTAAGTATGGGCTATGGCCCTCATAAAAGAAGGAAAATGACGGAGCTTTAATATGCACTTTGATATTAATTTGTGCTCTGATATGTTCATTAAAATATTATGTAATATTTTAAAAAATTATAATTTAAATGCGTATTCATTGTGTTAAAGTAATGGAACTCTTATGATAGATTCAAAGGGTGGGCGAACACATTCAAAGGCAACAAATTTGTACCCCTTGATTCAACACAAATTTCATAAATGCCACAGAAACTATCATAATAATTCCCGATAAAACTGGCTGTGGTGTCTCTCAAATCTTCTGCATTTTTTTCTCTTTTCCATTTTCCATATGATATAATTCGTTGCTTGTTTCTTTCGTGTACTTACATTATTATATGAAGCAAAAACGAGTGGGACCACCAATAATGGAAGTGTTTCAAAGGGAGGCTCGAGTGGGGTAGGGATCTGCTTGGGCACAAGCCAAGATCTGCCCAATATAGTTCAAAGGCATTGTCAAATGTCTTATCAATTAGAGCACCATGGCATTCAAGCCACAAGAATGTCTACTTTCTGCAATTATAAGCCAAATTAATCCAAGTGGGAACTGCATTTGCTCTCATCAAATGGGAAGTATTTGTCCCCGTTGATTTTTTTTTTTTATTTTCATCACAAAGTATTCTCATCTATTTAGGAGAGATTAATCTCTTCGGATAAGGGAAGTACGAAATTTCAACCCTTGCGAGAAAGTCCTAGCCCCATGATTGACTTTTCAAAATCAATCCCGAACATTTCTTGGAGACACACTCATATACCCAATCTACCAACCCAATCCCCGTTGAATTCTGTTTCCTATGTTTCCACGATCATTGAGAACTTCATATAGTACGACATTTGATTGAAAAGCTATGCCCGAATGGCTGGGTTTTGTTCAAATTTAGAAAAATATTTAAGAGAACTTCCCTTTTCAACTTCACCCGTTTCTTTTAATGTTATCCTCAATATTAATGAGAATTAAAAAAATGTGTATTTTATTATTTTCTGAAAGATAAAATATCGTAGGGAGTAATTAAATGTAATTAAATTTATTATATTTCATAAATTAAATTATAAAATTTAATTAAACTAACAATTTATATAAAAATACAAAAATCAAAAAAATTAAAAGTTATAAAAAATTTATTCTCTTTGATTTAAAGAGGAGCATGCACATACTTCCGAGTTATTAAAAATAAAAAAATGGTTGCGTCGACTGGAACCAGTTAAGGCCAACTCGTGATTGAAGATTCTCGTCGCATTGAGGAACTAAACAAGAATTATTCGGGTAATTGGTTATTAAACAAATAATATTAGACCTCTCAAAGTGCCCCCTGTGGCTATCATACATACCCCCCCATGGGACTGGCTACAAAGCAGGAAAACTAATCCACCAAGCACCGCCACTATGCTGTTTGACATAATTTACGCAATTTAAATATTGTTAATTGCTATTGATAATTGTCCTTCTCCATTTCTAAACGGTGTTTAATTACTAAATCGTCCCTGGAACCTATGGTTCTTCGAAATTAGTGAATTGCTCTTTGTTCATCGAGGATTTGATCAAATTACCTTCGTTAGGAAGGAAAAAAAAAATTAGTGCATCCAAATCACATTTGGTTCATCGGGATTCCGCCTTATTTGAAATAAAATAAGTTACATAGAATTAAAAATTGGCGGAATTCCTTTTCGGATGTAGACGGCCGTTACCGAAGCTATGGCTTGGAAGAATAGTTTGAATTTCTTTATTTTAAATGAAATAACTAAGTAATATTTGACACTAATAAATCTAAACTTGGCATACGATCATTTTCACTCTGACTAACATAACAGTAATTGCCAAAATTGAACCAGTAATTTTTGATAGAGGTTTAGCCAACCCCTTAAAAAAATATCATGTCGTTGTCATCTCTGCTGTTGTGAATCGGGATCAGATACAGAACCACATACAGTTTGCATTACATTATTAATCTGTTAGCCACAGCAAATCAAAATTATTTAATCAGGTTCTCGAGTACATCTTGGCCATAGATGATTAATGATTCTTAATTTGAACTTGGTAGCATGCAAATGCAACCATGTAGCGTACCTTTAGTTACTTTGGCTTTGTTAAAAATATTTTAGGACAGCCATATTTAATTTTTAATTTTAAAGATACAAAAGAAGATCCCAATTGTGCATTTTAAACAACCACATGATTGTTTCAACCGAAAACAAGAAAAACAACCACATCATTGTACTTTTCTTTGTTGTTTACTTTTTTCTTTTTTGGGGCTGTAAAAGGCAAATCATACAAAGTTAACTACATAAGCAAGGGCAAAAGTTTCTGCAATGTTGTGTACCTAATCATTTCTGTATAGTCAAGGAAACAAAGTGAGCTGTGGGAGTCGTGATTACTAGAGCAATTGATGCCAATAATGAAAGCAAATTTCTTATATTACAATTATATATTTCTCTTATGGAAAAGGAACAAAATATTTTCACAATTCCTTTATAAAAAAAGTTTATATTTAATATTATGAGTTTTTAAATCTATTAAATTTTATAATTTAATATATAAAATTTAATAAATTTTATAATTTAAATTTTATATTATAAAAATTAAGTAAAAATAATAAAAAGAATGAGACTTTTCTCCTTACCTAATCCCTTATTAACATGGGAAAAGGACGTTGGTGGGAGACTTTTAGAAAGGTCTCCTATTTTTCTTTAAAAAGGCTTATTCCCAAAGATATAAATATTATGCATTTTGGTTTTGATGTTGCCCCTACTTAAATTGACTTATTGGCAAATAATCTTTCTTTCCATCTCATAATTGATATATGCTTAGTGATCACGCGAATAAGTATCATGTAACCCCATATAAGTGCTGGCCCTCTCTTCTGAAGCCAACCAAAAATTTGATTCTATAATATCAAATTAGTAAACTTGGAGTAAAGTTTGTAAAATTGACAACGACACCTACTTGAATTCCTTTTCCAAGTTTTTATTTATTTGGAAATTGGGTTTGGCAAAGCAACAAGAAAAAATAGCAGCCACGCTGCTCACAAAGTATATATATAATATATATAATGTCAATGTTGTGTTTTAATTAAACAATCTAAGATTGAGTTGAAACTTGAGCTACTATTTTTATCTTGAAGAGGGAAGAAGAAAAAGAGCGGAAGTCTTAAAGTTAGGTGATGACCTGATGGGTGTGTTGGTGGCCATGTGGGGGTGCCAGATTAGTCGTGCAAAATGCCAGATTTCTTCTAATTGGTATTTGGTAGCCAACAGATACTGATATTTATATAAATTAAAATTATATAAATTTTACATAAATTTTCATATTTTCTTTTTTATTTTAAAAATAAAATTTTTATCATACTTTATTTATACATTAATTTTATATACTCCAGCATTATCCCATCAGAAATATTGCCTTGGGACCAAAAATGGGACTGGTGTTTTATGCCCAAACCAAGTATGGCTTTGGCCATTTTTATCGACGCGTCTCTTTCCTGGTCCATGCTGTTTTGTCAAGTGGGGTTTACAAATACAGTGTAAAAAATGCATCCAAAATATTCAAATACAGGATATAAAAATAAACCGACTTCAGTGTGCTTTATTCCTTAGTGCCAAGAATTTAAAAGGTATTTGTGAGAGTGGGAGGAGGAGTGAGCATTGATTCTTTGAAGAGACCATGCTGCTTATAGTAAATCACATGTACATTTTCCTGAATCAACCATTTTGGGCATAAATTTGATAGAAATTTTGTTATAATTTTCCATCTGCTTGAATTAAATAAATTTATTTAGTAAAAAAATACTGATTATGTGGTTGAGAAAAGTTATTCTCATTTAAAAATTAATATAATGGTCACTTATATAAGGTAAATTGTTGAATTAATTAAGTTTTATAATTTATTTAATAAAATTTAATAATTTAATTTTATATTAAAAAATTAAATAAAAATAAAATTATAAAAAAAGTATGCTATGTGGTTAAGCTAAAACAAAATGTTTTATCTCATTTTAAAAAGTGAAATAAAACTCTCAATTATAAATAATTTCACTTAACTTTTAATAATTATGAATCTATTAAATTTTAATTTATATAATAAAATTTAATAAATTAAATAATTTATCTTACAAAATTTAATTGACTGATCTATGAAAAATGATAGGTCTACACTTATATACTTATGTTTTTTTTACGTCTATATGTGGCAGAAGGAGATGTAAGGGATGAAGTGTAAAAAATAGTTAACTTAATTTTAAACATTGCCACGATATCATTGTAAGCAAATGAGTAAATCTTAAAGCGTAAATATAACATTGCTCGAAGGCTGCTAACGAGAAGGGAAAAGATTATGTGGGAATGGCGTCGCAGACAAGTAAAAAATAAAAAAATTTAAAGACGTATTTTATCTTTACATGAATTTGAGAGAAAAAATAAATAATACACACTATTTAGTCGTCTTTAATGTTCGTTTAAAAACGTAATATTAGCAGCGTGAAAAAGGCCAGTGTGGGGAAGGTGAATGGTGCGAACAGTGAAGTGAGACAGTGGCAGTCGAAGCGTGCCAGCGTGAGCGGGGGTAGGTGAGGGACCACATATGACACAACCTCGAGCCTATGAATCTATGATACGTGTATCTGCTGCAGTTGCTGTCGCTCATAACTCAAAAGGGCAATTTTAAACGATGAATCTTCCTTGTCGGACCCACTCTTCGCGCTGACATTTCCAACTTTAATTATGCCCACTTATTATTATAATCAATTATTATCAGATACGGAAACGTCGTGTTTGGCATGCCTGTCGGTGCCACGTGTATTTTTCTAATAAATTCGTTATTCTCTTTTTTGGGTGCTACATTCGTTATTCTCTTTCTTTACGATGTCTAAAATGAAATTACTAATTAATTAATGCAATTAAGCAAAGGGATCAAAATAGAACGTCTAAAACTAAAGAAACTAGAAAGTAAAAACAATAGGGAAAAATAAAAGGTAGAAAGCAATGGAAGGGAAAATTAAATAACGGAGTTATTCAATTTCAATAAGAGGCGATTCATGTCCAGCTCTATTCATTCATGACTTGTAACGCGACCATTTTCAAGTTTCATGCATCTCACTGGACACATGAGAAGCAAGTATGTTGCTTGCATTTTTAAAAATTTTACAAATGTTGCGAAAATAAAATCTTGATAATCTAATAAAATCATTGTCTTTGCCCACCATTTTTGTCAAAGTTTTGGATAAACCCTGTTATATGTGTGGATGGTAGATAACGAGGAGTCCTTATAACTTTGTGTGCAAAAAGTGACCTGACTTATTGGCAACTGCCGATAACACCTTTGGTTTTTTTTGGTTCACGGGGTGCAGTGGGTTAATCAACCGACAATGAAATACTTCCTGGCGCCTCATTCGTCGCTGTCATTCCGAGCAAAGACTATCAAAAGAAGAATTGGGTAAAAATTGGGAGAGGGTCAAGTAGGAATACACCCACGATAAGCACGTCATTGATAGAAAAATAGTCAACGAAGAAACAATACATTATCTTGAAAGTATAATATTGCTTCACATAAAAATTAGTTACTTTAGGACACAAGGAAGTCAAAATTTGTATAAAAATTTTAAATCAAAATATATGATTATTTACGTTTAATAAATATATAACTATTTTATTCTAACAAATAAAAATCTTTTGTACTTAAAAAAAATGTTATTTATTATTCAATAAACATATTTATTCACATAAATTATGATTTTACATAATTTCATTTGTCATATTTCACAATCTACTAACAAGTTACAAAGTGTATAAAATTAGCAACAAACACATTTGAATAATGTTAGCATTATTAATGATGAGCATTATTAATGATGAGGTAATACATAATTATTGTTTTAAGATATTTTTCTTTCACATTTATGAGTTTAATTCAAAATTATATATATATATATTGAGAAATTTGTCATTTTTTTATCATAGAGAAAAAAAATAAAAAATTATACAAATGTTTTAGCTATCAAATTTTATTGGACATTATCGTAACATTATTATTCTTAATTTACAAAAAAGAATAAAAAATCACCTACATTTTTCCTGTAAAGAAATAACGTTGTTCCATATAAGGAATTTTCTTAAAAAAATGTAGAAACAGAACTTTTGTTTTAATCTTCTAAACCTTGCATACATTTCTCATCTGTTTATTATCTGACATGTCAATTGTGCAAAAAATATACAAATTTTATCGACATTAATATAATACATACGTAATCCTTAAAGATGTAAGTTTCTGGACTTTTCTTAACGTAAACATGGCAATTAATTTAACGTATTAACTACATAAAATTAAATTCACTTTCAGATAAAAAATGTGAATCCAACTTTTTGTTTATGAATAAAACTTACACAGGCAAGTAATGCTTTTTGTTTATACACTGAAAAAGTTAATTACAACTTAGATGCAATCAACGGCATACGAATTTTAATTTTCCTGGAAATGGAAAGATAGGCACCGCTATGCGACCTCGCTGGGGAGAAATGGAGAATAGAAAAACACAAAGTCAGTGCTGGCCGCTGTAGAGTCTGTGGGCACTTGCCGTTTGCAAACTTCGCTTTCGCTTATACCATTGGCCGCACGCCGTCAGGTTTTTCTTTTTTTAAATTAATAATAGTAAATACGTATTTCCTTTTATACGCTACTTAGCTTTTAGTCACTGCTAACGTCACGTTACGCGATCCAAGCGTCACCTACCGCCCGAGTTTCCTTCACAAAAATGCCCTTTTTAAATATTGAGAGCTTTTCTTTTTTTTTTTAAGCTCTGATTTTGTCGGATTTAAATTATGATTTAAATATTTATTTTTTCTGATTATAAACAAAAATTTAATTTAAAGTTTTATTTTATTTTCTTTTATTCATATCTTTTTTTTATCTAACTAATATCACTCCTTATAATTAATTCCCAATACTTTTTTTATAATAAAAAAGTGACAAATCAAGCACACAATCTTTCTTTCATATTTATATGTATAAGTTTATATTAATTGTTTGTAAATTATTTATTTTAATTTCTCTACAAACCTAAATCTCAATAAA
Source organism: Dicorynia guianensis (assembly GCA_037013595.1). Taxonomy (NCBI): domain Eukaryota; kingdom Viridiplantae; phylum Streptophyta; class Magnoliopsida; order Fabales; family Fabaceae; genus Dicorynia; species Dicorynia guianensis. The sequence continues at coordinate 10,313,571 of JASUAB010000002.1, read as the reverse complement.
ACAAATTACAGACAACCAATTATGATGCAATGTGTAATATAAAAAGGTAATCTATAAATAATGTTATTTATAGAAACAGATTAACTACAGGTTATCATTTATTAGATATAATCAGCAATTAATTTTTAGAAGTGGAACGAAGTTATTATTATTTACAATTAATAAGTGTGGCAAACGATTTTATAGATGACAACAACATTTAGTAAAAAACTGAAGGAAAATAGATTATATAATTATTTAAAAATATATACATGAATTTAGAGACGAAAAATTTATTTAATCAAGCAACTTCTTCCAAATAATCATGGTAATTTATAAAATACCTAAGCTCAAAATAATTATAATCATTATAAAATAAAAATAATTAAACCTACATACAATCCCAATCGTTTCGTATGGACCAATTAACAAATTGCTCAGTCACTGAGTGACAACATATCAATAATTAATAAGTATTTTATTAGTTTATAATTTGGGAAATAAGCAGATGGTTCTAATTCCGAAATAGTTTCATAAATTGCTAAGATCTTCATATCAATAATAGTTTTAATATAATAAAGTATAGAGTTGATTATTTATATTTATATAAATAAATTGTGTACATATTTTATTATAGTACATAAAATATAATATAAATATATACATACCAAGAGGTCCGTATCCGACCCTGATTTGTGAGGATGAGGTCAGCAGCGAGGGGCGGCTTGAGAAAGACCCTCAATCAAGGATGTTGTTGTGCCACCACAAAAAAAAAAAAAAGGATGTTGTAGTCTATCCAACCTTGACGGGACCCACCTTGAGCGGCTGTCGCGTGCCGCATAGACTAATTTACACGTGGCACCCTTCTAAATCCTGAGCTGTCATGGAAATACTAGTAAGGGTCGGACCTGGTATTTGGTAATTACACAAGAAGGGCCTGGTGGGTCCAACCCCCTCATTTCCCCGTCTACCCTCCCTCCCCATCCTCCTCAATCTCATTTACTCCACTGTTCTCTCTATAAAACCATCGTTTGCCTGTTCTAGCCAGGGACCTCAAGAGCAGCAGGGGCTTCAGGCGGCGCTGCTCTGTTTGTATTTTTCTCTGGTTCATCTCTTGCTATTCACGAATAACAACAGCTATTGTGTGCTCAACTCTGAAATCTGTTAATGATTCCAGCGTGAAATCTTCGATGTTATTTTAAATATGTAGAATATGCGTTTTGCTAATGAGCGATTCTGGTACAAAAAACTGTTTGCTTGATTTGTTTTGGACCAAAATCCGGATCTTCATTGCCATCTGAAGAACAAACCCAGATCTATATTGTCTCAACTGAAAACACAACCGAGAACCGGGCAAAACTCACCTGGGTGCTCAAAGTTTCATCTTGTTTCAGTTTGACCTCTTTCTCTGAATGACCCTAGTGTTTGATATTTATTCTTCTGTATACAGATATTTAATTTGAATAACAGTGTCATCAGGGCCCAATTCTTCAGATATAAATTTAGTAACTCATAACCAGCAAAACGTTGTTTGGAATTTTCCAAAACGATGTCCTGTTCCTTTCAATTTCTGCAACTTCAGACTCGCTCCTCGTGTGCTCTGCCCTCCTTAAACGATCCCCAGCTCAATGTACGTCCACCAACTAGCGTCAGAAGCAGAGTCACTCGATGCTCTGCTACAAAAAAGTCATTCGCGGTGGAGAAAAAGTTATTTGGGACCCGATTGCGTTCATGCAGATCGCCAGGATCCGAAAGATTCCACTTATGGCAATCGGACGGTCCAGGGCGGTCGCCGAAACTCAGGGTGGTGGTTCGGTCGGCGTTATCAGCTGTGCCAGAAAATCCCCTTGGTCTCTATGATCCAGCTTTCGATAAGGACTCCTGTGGGGTAGGATTCGTAGCGGAATTGTCCGGCGAAGGCAGCCGAAAAACGGTATGGATGGTTTGGCTGTGAATGGTACGCTTTGATTCATGTATCCGAGTATTGTTTTTATGGTTATCTATTGTTTTCTGCAGGTTACCGATGCTCTGGAGATGTTGGTGCGCATGACACACAGAGGTGCTTGCGGGTGTGAAGCCAACACGGGCGATGGAGCCGGGATTCTTGTGGCTCTTCCTCACGAGTTTTTCAAGGAGGCATGTATTTATTTATTTTTTTTAAAAAAAAAATCAATCTTTCATGTTCTCTAATGTTTGAGCTTGGCCTTCTTAAGTTCTTATTATTTTAGTAGCTATCAATCTGAGAACTTGTGATTTCATTCGTTTCTATGATCGTGCTTTATTTATTGTTTTACTTATGGAGTGTATTTTTTCTTAAATCTAAATCTCCACCACCATATTTTTCAATTTTATTATTTATATAAATTAAATTTTATTAAATATTTATCTAAATTTAATTTATTATGACCGTTAAATTATATATCTAATAAATTTAATATTAAATTTTAAATTTTATAAATATTTAATAACATTTTTGCTTGATGTTTCTTTTTCTGTATCGTTTCCCAGATGTAATCTACCCTTTTTTTTTCGCTGTTTAAAAATACTTTATTATTATTTACTATTATTTTTAGTAAAGCTTCAAAGATGAGTAGAAAGAGTGTTCCCCACAGAGAGAAGTTCCCCTGTATCATCAGTAATTTTCTTATTAAATTTAAATTTTCTAGATAGATTTTCTTGTTAATTTTTCATTCCTTCTCTCTGTAAAAGTAAGTAAAGTAATGTTAGACGATCTTAATCTCAGTGAGAACTTGTCGATTGAGTGGAAAGGAAAAGGAAAGTATATTGGAATCCTTTCATAGAGATCTTGATCGAAAGGTTTTTAGAGAAAAATCGTTATGGGGAGTTTTCCTTTGTGCAGGTCGCCAAGGATGTCGGGTTCAAGCTTCCACCACCAGGAGAATATGCTGTTGGTATGTTTTTCTTGCCTACATCGGAGAGTCGCAGAGAAGAAAGCAAAAATGTATTTAGAAAGGTAACTTTAGTACTCTTAATGAAATTGTTGGCTATCATTCCTTTATTAGAAGCTCTCTTTGCCATTGTATTTAGAAAGGTAAAATTTTCCCCGACTTTACTTAGTGGTGACCATCTTTAGCTAGAATTTGCTTTCACGACATTGTGATATTATACTATTAATGTGGCATTTTTTTGTAAATGTACTTTAATTGTCTTTGAAGGTTGCGGAATCTCTTGGGCACTCTGTTCTTGGTTGGCGTTCTGTGCCCACAGATAACACAGGTTTGGGTAAATCGGCCCGGCAGACTGAACCTGTGATTGAGCAGGTGTTCCTTACTCCTAGTTCTCGATCAAAAGTTGATTTGGAAAGACAGGTATTTTTTTCTTGGTTCCTATGGATGACCAGACTTCTAAACTGTTTTGCAATGAAACGTATGACATATGGTTGAATTGGCTCTTCTTCCAATATGCATCAATAAGACCTGCTTCTTTTCAAAGAAAACAATAACTTCATCAAACACCATGCTTTATACAAAATGCTATAATGTCTCAAATTAACATCGTGATTTATACATTCTCACTATATTGTCAAAAGTTGAAATCATTGTTTTAGGATCAAAGGCTTTACAAAGTTTTGGTGAGCTCAATTTGAAGGGAGACTTGGCTGTCATTCTCTCTTGATTATTGCCTGTTTGGTTCCTTTCTTGCAGATGTTCATATTAAGGAAGCTCTCCATGGTTGCAATTACATCTGCACTAGACCTACAAAATGACGGCATTACAGATTTTTATATCTGTTCACTTTCATCCAGGTGTGTTGTGAAGTGGCAACATCGTTTCTATGAGGGGTGAATTATGATTATGGCCAAATTTTAATTAGTCTCTAAATGTCATAAATATGCAGGACTGTTGTCTACAAAGGTCAGTTAACACCAGCTCAAGTGAAGGAGTACTATTTCGCAGACCTTGGCAATGAAAGGTTTACGAGCTACATGGCCCTGGTAATTATATTGCCCATTAACTAATCTTCTTTCTCCACTAACTCTATACTCCGACAAACAGCATGGGAACAACCAGTAACTGAAGAGGGGCAAGGTTGAGGAATGACTTCTGAGGCATTGAGGTTTGAATGATCTCTTAAGTTCTTCCACTTCCTTGATTACTATTTGAATTTCGATGCTGGATTGGATGCAATGGGTGAGTTGGTAAGAAAGCTCATTATCAAGATAATCATGTTTACAGAAACTTCTGCTGAGGCTTTCCGTGGTTAGTTGGTCCGGAGGAAAATTTCAAGTGGAGGGAAAATTGTTTTAGTGAAAATGGAATAGGAAATCCAAACTTTTCTTCCAGCACTTCAGTAGTTGTTTATATTGAAGTGCCTAAAAAATTTTGTTTATGCATTTTTTTTTCTGCATTGGTTTATATTATGTGATGAAAATAAAGACTGACAATTTGGTTTACATAACATATGCGCAGATACACTCCCGATTTTCCACAAATACTTTTCCTAGCTGGGATCGTGCTCAACCTATGCGCCTATTGGGCCACAATGGAGAAATCAACACAGTCAGAGGCAATGTTAATTGGTATGTCTAAAAGAAATTTTCCTGTACTCTTATTTTTAATGTAGAAGAATGCAATTTATATTGCATTGCAAATTTAATGTATTACAATGTAATGTCCGGATGTCTATTGAAATGGATGAATTAGATAGTAGAAACTGTTTGATACAGTTGTTGCACGCTGGCTTTGTTTTGGATTTACGTAAAAGGTTTCCATACTCCAGTGTGCAAACCTGACATCTTTTCATTTTGAAATGGGTGTAACATCATTTAGTTTCATGTCAGATATTATTCATTGTTTTTTGACTGAAGTGGGATAAATTAGCTAATGCATCATATTTGGTAGGATGAAGGCACGTGAGGGTCTACTGAAGTGCAAGGAGCTTGGTCTACCAGAGAATGAGTTAAAGAAGCTTTTGCCCATTGTGGATGCAAATTCCTCTGATTCGGGTAAATTTTCCTCTGATTTTCTTTTTCTCAAAATTTGGTTTGATAGAACCTAATGGTAATGTTTGATCCATGTAACTGAATTCATCTAATAGGACAAGGTTTTGTGTGTTGTTGTTGTTATTCATATATTGGGAAATTTGAATGAATACTAGTTGCTCACTTTTTGGAGGTTGTGCAAATACAAAAATGGTTTGCAAGCTATGTGATTCCTTGCATTTGTTCCTCTTGTATTATAACTGGAATCTTTTTTATTTTCTTCAGGAGCTTTTGATGGTGTCCTTGAACTTTTGGTTCAATCTGGGAAAAGTCTTCCTGAAGCTATGATGATGATGATTCCTGAAGCATGGCAAAATGACAAAAACATGGATCCTCAACGCAAAGCATTTTATGAATACTTCTCAGCTCTCATGGAGCCATGGGATGGGCCGGCTCTTATGTCATGTAAATTTCTTGGGACTCCAGAAAATCAACTTCTTATTCTTCTAGGACTTGGTAATGGCTTATGGTTTCTCCTATTTAATATCATTGCAGTTACTGATGGTCACTATCTTGGAGCTACATTGGATAGGAATGGATTGAGACCAGGCCGTTTTTACGTCACCCACAGTGGACGAGTGATTATGGCCAGTGAGGTTGGGGTTGTAGATATTCCTCCTGAAGATGTGTGCAGGAAAGGAAGACTAAACCCTGGCATGATGCTTCTGGTGGATTTTGAGAAGCATATTGTTGTAAATGATGATGCCTTGAAGGAACAGTACTCACTGGCAAGGCCCTATGGGGAGTGGCTCAAAAGGCAGAAGATTGAACTGAAAGACATAGTTGAGTCTGTTCCTGAATCTGAAAGAGCAATACCGCCCATAGTAGGAGTGGTGCCAGTGAGTATAAAATGATAATCAATGTGGTATTCTGTTAAATTTTTTGTAGGTAATTCTTATTATTGCTTTTTCCTTGAATCACAGGCTTATAGCAATGACGAGAATATGGAAAGTATGGGAATTTATGGTTTGCTGGCTCCATTGAAAGCTTTTGGGTATGAAAAATCCATGTTAAATATGTTCTTCATCATTTAGTAAAGATTTTTTTTAATCATATTCTGTCTTACTCATGCAGTTACACAGTTGAGTCTTTGGAAATGTTATTACTTCCCATGGCAAAAGATGGTGTAGAAGCTCTTGGGTCAATGGGAAATGATACTCCATTAGCTGTCATGTCTAATAGAGAAAAGCTCACATTTGAATATTTCAAACAACTGTTTGCCCAAGTAACAAACCCGCCGATTGATCCTATTCGAGAGAAAATAGTCACTTCAATGGAATGTATGATTGGTCCAGAAGGTGATCTGACGGAAATCACTGAGGAACAATGTCACCGTCTTTCACTAAAAGGTCCCCTTTTATCTATTGAAGAAATGGAAGCCATTAAAAAGATGAATTTCAGGGGATGGCGAAGCAAAGTTATTGACATAACCTATTCTAAGGATCGTGATAGGAGAGGATTGGAGGAGGCCTTGGACAAGATTTGTGCAGAAGCATGTGATGCAATTAATGAGGGCTACACAACGATTGTGCTGTCTGATAGAGGTATTGTAAAATTATATTTATTTTGCATTGGGATGCTCTTTATAATGTAGTTCCTTCTAATTTATTTATATCTGGTATTGCATCTATAGCTTTCTCAAGCAAACGTGTTGCTGTAAGCTCGCTTCTGGCTGTTGGTGCTGTCCATCAACATCTAGTTAAAACACTTGAGCGTACTAGAGTTGCATTAGTAGTTGAATCTGCTGAGCCACGTGAAGTGCACCATTTCTGCACGCTTGTTGGCTTTGGTGCTGATGCAATATCCCCATACTTGGCCATAGAGGCAATTTGGCGGCTGCAGGTTGATGGAAAGATCCCTCCAAAAGCTAATGGTCAATTCCATTCAAAAGATGAGCTGATCAAGAAGCACTTCAAAGCAAGTAACTATGGAATGATGAAGGTTCTTGCCAAGATGGGAATATCAACTCTGGCCTCTTACAAAGGTGCTCAGATTTTTGAAGCACTGGGCCTTTCATCAGAAGTGATTGATAGGTGCTTCACTGGAACTCCAAGTCGAGTTCAGGGTGCTACATTTGAGATGCTAGCTCGAGATGCACTCCAACTGCATGAGTTGGCATTTCCTTCTCGAGTTTTTTCTCCTGGAAGTGCAGAAGCTGTAGCACTGCCAAATCCTGGGGATTATCACTGGAGAAAAGGTGGTGAAGTTCACCTGAATGATCCACTCGCTATAGCAAAGCTTCAAGAGGCTACAAAAACTAACAGTGTAGATGCCTATAAACAGTACTCCAAACTCATTCATGAGTTGAACAAGGCTTGCAGTTTGCGTGGACTTCTGAAATTCAAAGAGGCAGCAGTGAAGATTCCCCTTGATGAAGTGGAGCCTGCTAGTGAGATAGTTAAACGGTTTTGCACTGGGGCCATGAGTTATGGGTCAATATCTTTGGAGGCGCACACAACCCTGGCCATTGCTATGAATACTATTGGAGGCAAATCCAATACAGGTTTTTAAAACTTTTTGAAGAATGTCTAATCACAGTTTTTTGCCTCAAAAGAGAATAAAGAATATCAATGTTAATGAGACCAACTCTTGTGGATTTATTAAGATTAGCCTTCCAAGATTCTGCAATTTTAGTGATATTTCTGTTTAAATATTGCCACAGGTGAAGGAGGTGAGCAACCATCTCGTATGGAGCCTCTTCCTGATGGTTCAATGAATCCGAAAAGGAGTGCTATCAAGCAGGTTGCCAGTGGCAGATTTGGGGTTTCAAGTTACTACCTGACAAATGCTGACGAACTGCAAATAAAGATGGCCCAGGTAATTGTCAAAACTGCACATTTGAAATTTGAGGTATTTATCTATTTTTTTGTTTCAAAATTTCATTGACTGGTCTCTAGCTCCTGCATTCCTGTTGGGGTTAAGTTTCTCTTGTTTATGAATTTATATTCATGGCAGATGATGCTGTGACTGCAAGGCACCTCTGGGTGCACTTGTGTCTTTAATTGATACCTACATATGGCCTTTGGTGAGGTTAAATTGAAGTTAAACTTTTTCCTTTAATGTAGAGTGGTACTGTTGTAACTTTTTAGTTGTCTTCCTCAGGGAGCCAAACCTGGTGAAGGAGGTGAACTTCCTGGCCACAAGGTTGTAGGAGATATTGCTGTCACCAGGAATTCAACTGCTGGTGTTGGACTTATCAGTCCACCTCCCCATCATGATATTTATTCCATTGAAGACCTTTCCCAACTGATACATGATCTAAAGGTATGTCCTTGTATAGATTATATCATTTTTGCAGTGTGTGCCTCTGGTTGAATTTCTTCATTGAATTGTTCTGCCACTTATTGTCTTGTTGATGTGTAGAATGCCAATCCAGCTGCTCGAATTAGCGTGAAGCTTGTATCTGAAGTTGGAGTTGGTGTAATTGCTAGTGGAGTTGTTAAAGGGCATGCAGACCATGTCTTGATCTCAGGTCATGATGGAGGTACAGGGGCATCAAGATGGACTGGCATAAAGAATGCTGGGCTCCCATGGGAGCTTGGCTTGGCTGAAACCCACCAGACTTTAGTTGCTAATGACCTACGTGGTCGCACAGTTCTCCAGACTGATGGGCAGCTAAAAACCGGAAGAGATGTGGCCATAGCTGCACTTCTTGGTGCAGAAGAGTTTGGCTTCAGTACAGCTCCACTCATTACTCTTGGCTGCATCATGATGCGGAAGTGCCACAAGAACACTTGTCCTGTTGGCATTGCTACCCAAGATCCAGTACTTAGAGAGAAGTTTGCTGGAGAACCTGAGCATGTCATCAACTTCTTTTTCATGGTGGCAGAAGAGATGAGAGAAATTATGTCACAACTTGGATTTCGGACTGTTAATGAGATGGTTGGGCGGTCAGATATGCTTGAAGTTGATAAAGAGGTAATTGTGGGCAATGAGAAACTGGAGAACATAGATCTCTCTCTTCTGCTTAGACCTGCAGCTGAATTACGGCCAGAAGCTGCTCAGCACTGTGTGCAAAAGCAAGATCATGGTTTGGACATGGCCTTGGACAATAGGCTTATAAGTCTGTCCAGTGCTGCTTTGGAAAAGGCTCTTCCAGTATACATTGAAACTCCGATCTGCAATGTTAATCGTGCTGCAGGAACAATGCTTAGCCATGAGGTGACTAAGCGATATCACTTGGCTGGTCTTCCCACTGACACCATCCATATCAGATTTACTGGAAGTGCAGGCCAGAGCTTTGGTGCATTCCTCTGTCCTGGCATCACTTTGGAACTTGAAGGTGATGGCAATGACTATGTTGGTAAAGGATTATCAGGTGGCAAGATTGTAGTCTATCCCCCAAAGGGAAGCAAGTTTGACCCTAAGGAGAATATTGTGATTGGTAACGTGGCACTGTATGGGGCCACAAGTGGTGAGGCATATTTCAATGGGATGGCAGCAGAAAGATTTTGTGTACGTAATTCTGGCGCTAAGGCTGTTGTGGAGGGTGTAGGTGATCATGGATGTGAGTACATGACTGGCGGGACTGTTGTTGTGCTTGGAAAAACTGGTAGAAATTTTGCTGCTGGTATGAGTGGTGGTATTGCTTATGTTCTTGATGTTGATGGAAAATTCAACATTCGGTGCAACCCCGAGCTTGTAGATCTGGATAAAGTTGAGGAGGAGGATGATATTATTACTATCAGAATGTTGATACAGCAACATCAGCGCCACACAAATAGTTTGCTTGCCAAAGAAGTTCTGGCCAACTTTGATAATCTTCTTCCTAAATTTATCAAGGTGTTCCCTAGGGAGTATAAACGCGTCCTTGCAACTATGAAGGCTGAGGCAGCCTCGAAAGAGGCAGTGGAGCATGCTGCTGAAGATGTGGAAGAGCAAGGTGAAGCAGAGGTGGTGAAGAATGATGCTTTTGAAGAGCTTAAGAAACTGGCTGCTGCATCCTTGAATGAGAAACCAAGTCAGGTAATTCTAACTTCTGAGAAATTTTTTTGGCTAAAGCTTCAGCATTTTTCTTCTTAACAAAATTCATGGGATGTAAACTATTGAGATTCTTCTCCTACTCTTTTTTTTTTTTTTAAATATTTATTTTGCATTCATACCACTCATCTCCTGTTTCGTTGTGGAGCTTTCTTCCTAAAATAGATATCATAAAATTGATTTTTGACATGAAATTCTTAAGGGGTAGGGCTCCCAAAAGAAAGATTATGTTCATCAGATTCAGTACTTTCAATTCTCTTTCTTCCATTGTGCAGGAATACTGTCACTTAGCACTTTACTACGATAATTTAAACGAACATTTGTGAATCTCTGCTGCTTGTTGTGAATGTTGGACCCTCTTGGTGGGATCTAGAAGTTAGGCTTAGGGTTTGGTTACTTGCTGTGTGTGGACTCGAGGCTCAGTTGCTTGTTTCCTAGTTCAAGTAACTTGGCTAGTTTCCCATTGTATGTAGTATACTTGAAGCGAAAAAAGTTAGCAATTGTGTCTATTGTTTTTTTAGTATAAATAAAGGTCCAGGGTGCCTCATTATCAATCTATCATCAAGAAGAAATTTATCAAGTGAGGGCAACCTATCCCTAGTTTCTGAATTCTTTCTTTATCTCTCACCTTCTCTCTCTCTCTCTCTCTCTCTAAATTCTTAACAAGATTGGTGCAGTATGTTTCCTTATTGCTTAAATCTGAACTGACTTGGAAAATATGAGTAGCCAGAGTATATTGTACATATTTAGTTGGCTAATGTGTTTGAAACTTTGCAGAAGGCTGAACAAGCTGAAGCATCCAGAAGGCCTAGTCAAGTTGCTAATGCTGTTAAACATAGAGGTTTTGTTGCTTATGAGCGTGAGGGTGTTCAGTACAGGGAACCTGATGTTCGCATGAATGATTGGAAAGAAGTGATGGAGGAGACAAAGCCTGGTCCACTTCTGAAGACCCAATCAGCTCGTTGCATGGATTGTGGTACTCCTTTCTGTCATCAGGTGCGCATTACCACTTCTAAGAAAAATTTCAGCTTTAAGTTATAACTTTCATTCTTAAGCCCGTGTTTATGCCAGTTATATCTGCAAAAAATTGCAGGAACATTCTGGGTGCCCTCTTGGAAATAAAATACCTGAATTTAATGAGTTGGTATACCAAAATAGATGGCATGATGCATTAGAGAGGCTTCTTGAGACCAATAACTTCCCAGAGTTTACTGGTCGGGTCTGTCCAGCACCTTGTGAAGGTTCTTGCGTGCTTGGTATTATTGAGAATCCTGTATCTATTAAAAGCATTGAATGTGCTATCATTGACAAGGCTTTTGAGGAGGGTTGGATGAAGCCACGGCCTCCAGCCAAGAGATCTGGGTATGCCGTTCCTTCTGTAAACATTTAATTAGTGTAATTTTGTTGTTTTCTTTTCAATAAAACAAATATATTCCTTGGAGCTGCTGCATGGTTGTTTTGGTTATTGTAAACTGTTGAATTATGTTGCAATTTATTAATCAGTTAAACAGCATGTCAGTCAATAATATTTTTACTTATACAGGAAAAGAGTTGCTATTGTTGGAAGTGGTCCAGCAGGTTTGGCTGCTGCTGATCAGCTAAATAAAATGGGCCATACAGTAACTGTGTATGAGAGGGCGGATAGGATTGGAGGGCTTATGATGTATGGGGTTCCCAATATGAAAGCTGATAAAGTAGACATAGTTCAACGGCGGGTTAACCTTATGGCAGAAGAGGGAGTCAATTTCAAGGTGAATGTTAATGTTGGACATGATCCTTTATACTCTCTTGATCGGCTTCGAGAGGAAATGGATGCCATTATTTTGGCCGTAGGAGCCACAAAACCAAGGTGAGACCCAGGACAGTTGTCCCATATATTATGTCAAGTTTGCTTTTGCTTGCAATACAGGTATATTAGAAAGATATTAGTTATAGAACGATCCTTCAAAGTAGTATTTATATTTTATGCAGGGATCTTCCTGTACCAGGACGGGAGTTGTCAGGAGTTCATTTTGCCATGGAGTTTCTTCATGCAAACACGAAAAGCTTGCTCGACAGCAACCTCCAGGATGGGAACTACATCTCTGCCAAGGGGAAGAAAGTTGTGGTCATTGGTGGGGGTGACACTGGCACAGATTGCATTGGGACATCCATTCGTCATGGCTGTAGTAGTATCATAAATCTGGAACTTCTCCCTGAGCCGCCACAAACTAGGGCACCAGGCAACCCATGGCCACAGGTTTGATCCATTATTATTATTTTTTTTTTCAAAAATATGTGGTTTGTTTCTTTGTCAGTGTATGTAGACGGCTATAGAATTGGACATTTAATTTGCCACACTACTCGAACTATAAACTGAATATTAGTCTACTTCTGAAAATCATTAGGGTTAATGGTGCTCTTAAAGCTGTTCCATTTATTGACTGCCTGCTCTGAGTGTTTTGGATTGGGCATGTTTTGAATTAACATAATAGCAACTGCTTTGCTTTATTTGGTTTTGTTTTCTAAATGTAAGGGAATGACTAAAGAAATGTCAATTAAATATGTTTATGGTGGTCGCACATGACTTGCATATTTAACCACCTACTATTTCTGGAATGCAGTGGCCTCGCATATTCCGTGTAGATTATGGGCACCAGGAAGCCGCGACTAAATTTGGCAAAGATCCAAGATATTATGAGGTGTTGACCAAGCGGTTTGTGGGAGATGAGAATGGAGCCGTGAAAGGACTGGAAGTGGTACGTGTTCACTGGGAGAAGGATGAAACTGGCAAGTTTCAGTTCAAGGAAGTTGAGGGCTCTGAGGAGATCATTGAAGCTGACCTTGTTCTACTAGCCATGGGATTCCTTGGCCCTGAGTCTGTAAGTATTCACAATACCTACATTTTTGTGTGTTAAATAGGAAGTTGCTTACAAATTACCTCCCAAATTGATTGTATTTAAACAATATCAATCGACTTATAACGTTTTATATAGGAAGTCAGTTACAACAACGGCCTAGTTATACAGTTTCTTGAACAGTCCTAACTTGTTCTGCAAATAGTTCCCATGAGGGAATTCCTCATTATTTTATTGCTTTTCTTTTTCAGACAATTGCGGAGAAGATGGGCTTGGAGCGCGACAATAGGTCAAACTTCAAGGCAGATTATGGCCAATTCTCAACCAGTGTTAAAGGGGTGTTTGCAGCCGGGGATTGTCGCCGTGGTCAGTCCCTGGTGGTCTGGGCAATCTCAGAGGGGCGGCAAGCGGCAGAACAGGTTGACAAGTACCTCACAAAAGAAGGCAGAGAGCACGACACCGATGCCGGGGATCAAGAAGAACTTATCAAGAGGCAGCAGGACCTCACCAGGAGGCACCAAGGCCGCAGCAAACATACTGTAATGACTTGAAGCTGCTGCAATTTTCCATCTCAATAGAGTACCAAAGGGAAATGCATGCACAGTATGAAAAAAGATGGTGGTTCCTAGCAGTTGTTTGATTGCTTCACCATTGGCAATTTGGGTTGGTAAGCCAAATGGGTAAAATAAAAGAAGGGAGGGAGAAATTAAATAATGAAGGAAAGAAATCTGGTATGGGCAAAAGATGTCTTAGTATTGGTGCTTTTGGGGTTATAATGTTATTTCTATTAAATCTTTGTTTATAAGTTTTATGCAACCTTTATTGTTGGAAAGGTTAGCTCTTTCGGTAGTAAATGAAATGATAAGGAAATGTACAGTTTGCTCCTTAATCATTACTGATTTGCATGATAAAATTGAGTTGTTTTCATCCTTGTACTTGTCTGAATTTTATCCAGTTTAACTTTCTTGTTCAACTCGAGCTATATTTCTTCCACTGGTCGATGTGCTTCATTGGTGTTAGGTTACAATGTGTTACTAAGCGAGTATAGTAAATTGGCACTAATGAATCCGGACTCCAGGCAAATGCTCTATACTAAATGCATGTCTAATCCACTTTCTCAAAAAGGAAAATGAAATAATAACCCAAAGAAGCAAATCAAAACAAGTGTCATAAAGAGGCTACTGGAAATTGATTCGCCACAAATGATAATAGATGTGGAATTCAATCTTTAAAGTACACGAAGAATGGGTAGTTGAATCGGAGATACCCTTCAAATTTGTCTTGTTCAGTCTAAACAAGTTGAATATCAGTACAACTTCTTAAGTTACAAATTTATATTTATATATTTTATATAAATATTTATTTGAAATTAATTTTAAATGAGTTACAAAATTTTATATAATTTACAATTTGTCTCAAATAAATATTTATAAAAAACTTTATAAATATAAAAATTGTACCTCAAACATTATTCTAAAAATGACTTTCCAATCAAAAAGTAAAAAATATCTTTTAAAAAAAATAAAAACAACCTCAAAACAACAAAGCCACGTGCCAGCCGCGCCACTAACATTTATGTGCGGCTCTCCGCTGTGATGTCATTATTCCTTGCCAAGTTCCCTTGCGGGTTTCGAGGGTTTCATTGCGATTCGTTCATTTCTGGGTTTCAGTTTGTCAAATTCAGCAATGATCGCCTCTCTGGGCCGCATGTTCTTATCGGCGACTAATCCGGCTAATCCTGCTCTGAACTTCACCAGATCGGAACCATTGACTGGCTCTGTTTCCAGCTCAGTGATGCGGTTCATATGCTCTTCGACTCCGTGTGCCCCATCGAACCAAGAAAACCCTGTTAAGGATGAAGCAGAGACCCCGGGAGGAAATTCTCAGGACGAAAATAGGCAAAGCCAAGAGGGAGAAGACAACTTTGAAGACGGTGTTGATATCAATAAAGAAACCGGTGAGATCGGTGGGCCTAAAGGCCCCGAGCCCACCAGGTACGGCGATTGGGAGCGAAACGGGCGCTGTTATGATTTTTGAGCTTGCTTTCTGATAAAACCCATCGATGTTTCTTGATGTTCTCTTTTCTTTTTTTTCTTTTTTGGTTTTAATTCGATACCTGTGAGAGATTATTGCGTTAGCTTTTCTAATGATCATGCATAAAGTTGGCATCTTTAGTTTTTTGTTCTTCAATTTTTGCATTTTTTCGGGATAACGCCGCTCAATGAAAATACTTTTACTAGTCATGGGGGGGCTTAAAGTAGCAAATTTGATGGTGAACAAGGCTCGTGGTAGAGGGCTAGCTGATATCAAATCCCCTTCTATAGCTACAGCTCAGTTCAGCTAATACTGATATTTGTTTTGATTCTTATAGACAATGAAGGAAGCTTTGTGATTCTGAATGAAAGGAGGAAGCTTGTTGAAAATTTTCTAGCTTGAGGAGAAGTAGCATCTAGCTTATTGCAAATTGGTGGTTATAAATTTCTTGGGTTATGGGATTTCCACGTCAGGTGTTATCTTTGAAAAGAAAAGATTTTATTATTGTGGAGTTTTTCACTAAAAGCTCAAAACACTTGTATGAGCAATGGGACGAAGGCAATCTGATAAAAACAGAGCAGAGGTTCATCAAAAAGCAGGATTGTAGAAAAATGTGCTTTGGATGTTCTTATGGTTAGCAGTTGCATAAACCGGATGACTGCCCGATATGGTGCTCATTATCTAGGAGAGGGTATATGCTGGGAAGGTTAGGGTAGTTATTCAGTTATCTATGTTTGTTTTTGGTTCTGCTTGGTCACGGCTCTTTTGGAGTGAGAGACTGACGGTGACGGTGTGCTGCATCGAGATTGGCATTTTATTTTTAATCTTTTAATTTTTTTAAAAGAATAATTTAATATTTAATTTTTAAATAAAATAAATTTAAAATTTTTATAATTATAATTATAATAATTTAATTTTTTAAAAATATAATTAAAATAATTTAATATTTCAATTATATTAAAATTTTTAATTTAATATGATCAGTTGATAAAAATTTAAATTTTATTTTTGTTAAAAAAATTTTAATATTAATTTTTTAACATAAATTATATATTTTTTATTAAATTTTAAATTTTAAATTTATATATATGTATAATTTTTTAAATAAAAAATTTATATAAAAATTATATTATATTATAATAAAAATAAAATTTAATTTATTATTAATAAAATATATTATATAAAAAATTTAACATATAAAGAATTAAATTATTATAATTATAATTGATATTTAAGTTATTTAAAAGTTAAAAAATTAAAATATTTTTTAAAAAAATTAAAGTGCCATTTGTTCGACATTTTATCAATGGAGTGCACGCCATAGCTATGCCGGAAGAGTTGCCATTGAAGTGAATGCAACAACCAAAACAGCTGCTTCAAGGTTTAATTTTTCTTCTCATCAGGAATAAAAGATATTGCGAAGTACTGGTTCAAAGGTCAAAAAGAAAAAAAACTAAGAACCGATGATTTGTTAAGACACAAACTTATAATAGTCAAGACCCATCAAACTATTTGCAATAAGCTGCTTTTCCTGGTTGTTGGTTAATCATTCCAGATTATAATTCCAGTACAAATAACTATAACGACACATCTTGAGCAGAGTTGCAGCGTACTTAAATGCCGAGGTCAAAGCTCTTACAGAAGCAAAGCCATTAGGCTTATTTTCTTGAGGAGTGACATCATTATTGTGAAGCTAAAAGAGAAGGGTTGATCTCATGGAAATTGATTTGAGTTCCTCATGAAGGAATGTTGCCCTACCGATAATCAATATGAAATGGCGGATAATTTGCAACTTGTATTTTATCATTTTCAACTTTGCTGCTTTGCTGTAAGTTTTCAAAGCCTGTGCACGGAGACAATCTAATAACACTACAAGTAAAAAACCAAAAATGCAGATTTATATGTTAATATATTCCATTAAATAATCAAGATTTTTTGAACTTAAATCTTTCGAAGTTTGATTATCCCCCTTGTCAACCAGATCCGGCCTTCAACCCATTTTAATTATTGCCGAATTGGTTTGCTACAAGGAGTTTTCTTGCTAAACAAGGAGAGACATGGAAAACAATCACACATTCCTGGGTTCATACCAGAGTATAAGCAAAAACCATATGGATTTCAGGAGAGTAGAAACTGTAACCAACGTGTGAATTCTCCGGTAAATCTGGGAACTTAATTCGGGGTGTGCTTAGTTGGGTTGAAGAAGATGGGTAACAAAATTAGAATGAAAATCATTTGACCTTTGGAACGATATTATACTGAAAGCCATGAAAGATGAATTCTAAAACTCATTTCCACTTCATCATTAAAATTTTTGATCTCTCCTCTCAGCATGGAAATGAGGTTAAAATTAGGGAGAATTTGTATTTAATAAACCAGTGTCTTCGTCTTTCCTATTTTCTACTCCCTACCAAGCCAAGCACTTACAAACAAAGATTGAAACCTTTCCTTCTACTCCTCTTTCAGTCCACCCCAAATTTTCATTCTTCCCTTCCAAGCATAGCCGTATATTTGGTTGGGATCATAAATTAACATTTATGGGGTAGCTTGTATGACTAAAAGACCGCATACATTGCCCACCCAGGAAGCGAACATGTTCGTTACACTTTCTTGTCACTGCATTCATTTTTCTCATTATAGTTGATCAATCAAGGAAGAAGAAAAAGCCATATCCGTTGTCAAATGAATTCATAATTTCCATAGCAAGTTAGCAATCACGTCAAATATATTCTTTCCAATAATAAATGCTTACTTAGAAATTTTTTATCACAGAAACAAACTTGGCATAATATATATTTATGTATCAGTGTTATAACGTTAGTCGGTGGACTTCAATGGAACACCAAATACAATGACTCGTACAATTCCTTCGGTTTACATGTTACAAGCGTGACTCCAGTTGATCCCTTCCCTGGTATGTCCTGCCAAAACCTGTTGTGATTTTTGTTTAAGAAATTATGAACCTTTTTTATTGGTCTATAAAGTAAAACATAGCTCAAAGTCCTCTATCATATTATATTTCTAATGTTGGTACAATACCAACAATTGGCAAAACCTAAGGTCAGTTCTGCCCCACAACATGAATATTCTCACAACCATCCTCTTCCTTCTTCCTCTTGCATACCTCGTAACAAGCATTGAAACTTGCTTGAACGCCGTTTGCCAGACTGAGGACCCCGTTATCCGATTCCCGTTTCGGATAAAGGATCAGCAGCCCAAGAGCTGTGGGTATCCGGGTTTTAGTGTATCCTGCAGCGAAGAAGGTCAAACACTTCTAAAGCTGCCTTACTCCGGAGAATTTAGTATCCAAGCAATAGACTACAGCACACAAGAATTATGGGTGAATGATCCCAACAACTGTCTCCCAAAACGCATTCTCTCCCTCAATCTTTCCGGATCTCCATTTGATGCCGTTTATTATCAAGAATTCACGTTCTTCAACTGCTCCCTGGAGTATCTGAAATACCGTTACAACCCAATAGCTTGTCTAAGTGGCTCTGAGTACACCGTTTTCGCCACAGCTTCCGGAAAGGTGATTATGCGCTTGTCGGCCGTTTGCGATTTGGTTGGTACAGTTAAGGTGCCGGTCCAGTGGCCGTTTTACGAGCAAATATTGTCGTCGGACCTCAGCGACAACCTCCGACTGTCGTGGGATTCGCCGTGGTGTGGGAGGTGCGAGTCAGATGGTGGCAGGTGCGGGTTTAAGAATAATTCAAGTCTTGAAATTGACTGTTCCAATGTTCCTTTAGAAGGTACTTACGTTCCCATTTCAACCTTGCTGTTCTTTCTTTCTTTCTTTCTTGCGTACTATAATTTTAATCAAAAATAGATTAATTAATAACTTGATGTTGCTTATGTTTAATCCCAGTTATAGGGAGAAGTAGGCCAAACTGGGAGTGCTTTTAAGAAAATTGAAAATATATGAGAAATTGCTGGTATGAATAAGAATATATATAATTAAATAAAGGGGCATTGTATTTGTATGAATATAAGGAAATGAGAGCAAGAGAAAAGAACAAAACAAGTATTTGTTGAAGAAGGGGAAGAACGTCCCAGAAGCTTATGAAAATTGTAAGGTGGGTGTCGCTGTTAACTGGTACGAGTTTAGTAGATCAGCATTTTGCAACTATTGTAACCACTACAAATTAGGATTAGTTAACTGCTGTTCATAAAAAATAATAAGTCGGAAAAAGTGACTTTGCCTCAGCTTTTATGACACAGTTGGATGGGGACACATCAGAGAGAATGAATGGGTTTGGTGGACAAGTGAAAATGAAATAAGCTAGCGAATTGTAGAGAAACAATGAGGGGGTCGGTGGCACCTTTTGCTATACCGACTTAATATATTTAATTAAATATATCAAATTATTAAATTTATTAATTTTATATATTAAACTATAAATTTAATAAATTTATCATCTCATTTTAAAATTTATATATGTTTAATAATATTCATTATATGAATGTTTATTTTTCTTATAAATTTAGAATAAAAAAAGATATTCTCACAAATTTGTATTTTTGTGTGTAAATTTTTTAATTAATAAATATTATAATTTAGTTTATAAAATATAATAAAAATTATATAAAAATAAAAACATAAAAACAGATTGTAGAGCGATTGTTGAAGGCATATTTTACGTGTGTTTTTGGAAATCATGCGTACATTATTTATGTGATTATGTCTTAGTTCAATAGAAATACTCAAGTAGAATCCCGTTAATAGTTTTTTCACAACTTATCTATATTATTATAATATTAACAATAAATAAAAAAGTGTCACGTACTAAAACAGCTAAATTTATATTTTCAATAAAGTTTTTTTAAGTATAAATTTAATTCATGAAGAAGTAAACCAAGTTAGCAACGAAAGTGATGAATTATTCATCGAAGCATAGATGCAGCATTTTGACATTTGAATAAATGGTATATAGTCAATTAATTGGTGTTGCAGAATTATAGACAATATTCTTTTTTTTGATAATTTTTTTAAGATTCAAATTTGTATGTATTAACACTAAATTTATTTAAAGAACAATTAATTTTTACTAAACTAACAGTGTTGCATATAATTATCATTGAAGATAAGCGTATCATAAGTTCAAGGGGAACCAGAATTGTAGTTTCCAAAATTTTATAAAAATTTTTATTATTTGGAAATAACATTATCATTTTCGCTATTGGCAGGGATTTCACGAGGGGCACGTTATGCCATAACTATTGGCGTAGGAGTACCGGCGCTGCTTTGCTTGGTTGGGATAATATGTTGCATATCCAGCAGGCTCAAGGCCCATGCATTTGCGCGTGACACAATTCCAGAGTTTAACGCACTCGCTGGCCCACAACCCACCATGGTTTCGGGCCTTGATGGGCCAACCATTCAGTCCTTCCCCAAAATAGTTATAGGTGAAAGTTGTAGGCTGCCCAAGCCCGATGATAATACTTGCCCGATATGCCTATCGGAGTATCGACCCAAAGAGACGCTGAAGAGCATTCCCGAATGCCAGCATAGCTTCCACGCGGAGTGCATTGATGAATGGCTCTCGCTGAATGCGACTTGCCCAATTTGCCGGACTTCTCCTCAGAAATTACCACCCGACGATGATCCGTCGTGCACATAACGCAAACAGTTTTTCTGCTATTTGCTCCCAATTTTGTACGTGAAACAATTTTGGTGGTTTGTTGCTAAATGATATTTTTCTTTTAGAGTGAAGTGCATGCCACACTCAAAACAAAGTTGTGAGTCGCATAACATGTCAGACAAGAATGTTCGTAGATTTGAAAAACACAATCAGCTTAGGATGCTAAATGCTGTATGGGCATTTTGTACATGAAACATTTTGAGGGAGTTTCATCAAATCTACAAACATTCTTGAGATGAATTTCCATGTTTAAGAACTATAATGTGTTTTCCTTTTATATATATATATATATATATATATAGATATAGATATAGATATCAACAAAACTAAATTGAGCTGACAATCAACAATCTTAACTGTATTGCTGCTGCACAAACTCGGGCAGAACTGTCATTAATCCACATTTTCATTTTTCCTTTATTTTGGTTAACTTCGTAGATAAACTGGATTTCACATTTTCAAAGGGGAGTGGATATATAGTCATAGAAGGAAAAAGGGTAACTCCCAAACATCTAAATAATTATGAAGTCAATATATTTTCAAATGTTAAATTCTTTCTATGCTCTAAGACTTTGGTTTACCCTCTTAAAAATACTAGTGTTCTTTTAAAAGAGCTAAATAAATTGTTGAGTAATCATTAATATTCATGTGAAAAGTTATGTAAAAATTCGTTATGCTATTTACACAATTTTATTTTTACTTATTTTTTATAATACATAATCTTAATTAATAAATTTAGGCATAAGTATACTTTTAGTCTCTTATTATGTAATTTAATCCAATTTTGACAACGTATTTTAAATTTAACCAATGTTGCCACTTATGTTTTAAATTTAGGTAAATGAATTCTTTTATTTTAGAAGCCATTATAATGTTAACATAAGCTGGTTGCTGTGACAATAAAAAGATGATGTGGCAATTTACTTATCTAATCGTCATGACACTTGGTATTAATAGGGGTACAAAAGTGTAATTAAACCTCTTTTAAGATTAAAACTTTAAATTTTTAACTTTTAAATTCAAAATCTTAAAATATCAAATCTTAGATTATAAAACTCAAAATCTTGAGGGATCAAAGTGTGCTACCATTGGAAGAATACACCATGCCAATGGTGAGACTCATTGGTTATTGTGTTGAGGGATCAAAGTGTGCTCTTGTTTATGAATTCATGCCCAATGGCTCTCTTTATAAATATGTTTTCTCCAAAGAAGGTAGCATCTCGCATGAGATATCTCTTGGAGTAGCTTGTGGTATTGCTCATCTACATTAGGGTTATGACATGCAAATTTTGCATTTTGATATCAAGCCTCATGACATCCTACTTCTGAATGATAACTATTATCCCCAAGGTATTTGGCTTTGGACTTGCAAAGCTTTATCCTATAGATGATAGTATTGTCACTTTGACTACAGTAAGAGAAACATTAGGTTACATAGCTCTTCAATTGCTGTACAATAATACTGGAGGAGAGTCTTATAAAGCCTATGTCTATGGTTTTGGAATGCTTGATGGAAATAGCGAGTAGGAGGAAGAATTTTACTTAGCATGTAGGTTATTCAAGCGAACTTTACTTTCCCTTTTGGATTCATGATTAGTGAAGGAAAAGAAATAGAAATGGAAGATGTTGTCACTAAGGAGGAAAAGAATCATACAGCAAAGATATTTTGGTTGCACAGTGGTGTATACAATTGAAGCCCCATGATCATCCTTCAATGAACAAAGAAATAGAAATACATGAAGGAGATGTTGAAGGCATTAAAATGCCCCCAAAACCTTCATCACTTTATCCGTATGAAATGATTACAGAAGATTTTGAAATCAGTTCTGACCAAACTCTTTCTATTAAACTACTGGTACTACTAGTTATCTTGAAGAAGCTACAATTGAATTTACTAGTTATTTCGTGTAATTGATTTTCTCATGTTGAAAAAAGTTAAAGACTTTATGACATTTTGCATGCATTATAGTGAGGTCTAAATTCTTCCTTATATTTCAGTTAAAATTTCATATGTAAATGTAAAATCGTTTATGTGAATACTGTTCCTGATACAACCTAAATAAGCTACAACAAATTCATTACATTAAGCTAGCCCAATAGAAATCAAAGAAAAGAAGATAGCTAATACCTGAACTAGTGGCGGACTAGGGGGTGCCCTAAACTTATGTCCCTCCTGCATTCTTAAAATTTAGTATATATTTCATGAAAGTTTAAAAAATCCCTCGATAATTATTTTTATACTTTACACAAATTTTCAAAATTTTATATTGACCTTAGACATTTGAAAATTACAAACATTGTCCCGCCTTCTGAACTCCATTAGATTAGTGGTCTGGAAACCTAAACCTTATTGATGAGATCACTTGGCAGAAATTTCACAAAGAGGAATTCAAGTTGCAACTACTTCAGGTTCAGCGTGTCCTCAACGATAACGAGACAGTCCAAACAAAAGAACTTTCCGCATCACGTGCGAACGTAAGTCAGCCTCGCCAACTTCCTGGATGGATGATTTACGCCAAGACCGGGCAAAAGCAAGATCAAAGATATCTTGCCCACCAAATGCCGTGAAATTTCTACACCAACAATGCCAAGCAATTGAAATAAATTAAGATAAAAGACAGTGTCAAGCAATTGTCAACTCAGAAATTGGTTCATAATAATTGGTCGTGATGAACTGAATGAAGCTTCCTGACATAAACTGTGAATTGTGAAAGACATTTTTCAGTGTTGACATACGCGAGCGTATAACTCACGAGTTTTTCCATTCTTAGGCAGACGTATATAGTGCGTTGAACATAAATGGATTGATTTAATTGTATCGTACTATTTGATTAACTAATATAGAAAGGATATTCTTTTTAGTTACATATAAGTTACATGGGTTGCACGGTTTTGAAAATTATTTTTTAAATCAATTTTCTTTACTGAAGTTGAATCGTGTAAAAAACCAAAACGAATCTACATTTATAGGTATGCATTGGAGCATGTGAATTTAACTATTATAATAAATTAAATATTTAATTATTTCATACTCATTATGTATACCCAGGGGAATGTGAGATGTTGTTAAAAAAGTCTAAAAACAGGAAAAAAAAAAATAGAATGATGACTCACTTTGTTGCCGATAATAATAAATAAATTAAGACGTTTAAATTTTACCAACAAATAAAAAAGAATAATGATAATATTTAAATACTTAAATTTGTTCAGCTATAATGATAATCAACTACAAAATTTTTTGCATAGCACTGATGTATGAATTAATTAAATGGCAAACGAAGTCCATGCTCCATACCAAAAAGAATAATAGAAAAAAAAGTGCATGCTGCTGACATTCAGGGTCCTCAAGGATGTTGGAAGTGATTTTTTTTTTTTTTTTGGTTTGGTTAAGAAAGATGGTAAAAGAAATAGGTTACTCTCGTATGGGCATGCACAGGTGACATATTTGAGTTTTTAAGAAAGAATAGATAAAGGCTCGCTTAAAAGATTATCTTTCAGAGTTCACCATAGTAAACCTCTTTAGAAAGGCTGTTCAACTAGCCACTGAACTTGAAGAGACCTCTCTAAGAAAAGTTGCCCACCCAAACAAAAATGTAGACTAAAGTTCGGAATAGAACTTTACTTTTGGTCAAAGTCGACACTTCTTGCAGAAGAACTGAGGCAACCTACAGAGTCTGTTGGTGTTGGAAGTGAAATTACGGGAAGATTGACCAAGACATATTAACGAACTTGCATGCATAATTTACGGGAAGACTGACCAAGTCGATAAAAGACCGCACAGCAACAGAACATGCGTGCACAAGTCAGCCTGGTCAACTTTACACTGCGTACATAATTTACGGGAAGACTGACCAAGACATATGAACGAACTTGGACATTCATTTTCGTAGCATAGCAACGTGAAAGAAACGTTCCGCGCTGATAGCCTTGAAATTTCTACGGCATCAATAATATCCCATTCCTTTCTTGCTGAAAGATGAAGGTATTGTCATCAATTATCTCTAATAAAAATAAATAAATTATTGAAATAGAGTTGGTTTGATTTATATCAAACAATTTATTTGAATTAAACAAATATATATATATATATATATGAAAGTTTTGTGAGAGTAAAAACAAGAAATATCTTAACCCAAAAAAAAAAAAAATCCTTTGGAATAAACAAGTAGTAGTACGTAATTAATTATAGTTGAGGAGGACATGTGAGAAAACATGATCATGTCAATAATTCATCTTTTCATTTTTCCTCCATTTTGATTATATTTGGCCGTTTGCAGCAGATTCTACTCGGCTTTTAAATTATCAAAGTTGCTTTGTCATTTGAAAGATGCTTTTTCATCTTGGAAGTCAACAAAACGCGTAGTTCCCCTGGCAAGTATAAGTTTTCATCCTTTTTCTCTCATTGGCTACAGAAGAGACAAAATTCTATCTAAATACCAAAGTCGAGTAGGTATATTCATGGCTTTCTTCGCTTCAACCTAATTTAATGGATCATATTCCGATGTGATGTTGTGGACATAATATTGTTGTTAATTTGGGCTCCTCTTGACGTGAATTACAAGTGCACACAATTCAATAATCTGTTTTCTTCAATATTTTTTGACATTCTATATTTTAGAAAATTAAAATTCAGAGAGCGGAGTCTATATAACACAATGTCATGATCTGCATATTTTTCTTCTCCATCCATTTTTCATAAAATAGTAAAAACTAACCTGACATGTGAAACGTTTAAATTACCTTATCAAATACAATCGATGAGTTATGAACTAATTTCTTTTTTTTTTCTTCAAAAAGAATTGTTTACATTTTCAATATCTTCTTTCTTATTTTAAAACTTAATTAGCAAGGTTATATACTATTTTTGGTTTGAAGTTCTATAAATTCTTTTTATGCCTTGAGATATTTTAAGAAAGAGTCAATCTATGAGATTCTTAATTTATATATAAAATATGGTATTTATGTTATCAGCAAATAAGATTTTAACATATGATGTTTTTTAGCTTAATAATTTAAATTATTGATTTAGTACGTATTTTTATGTCTAATATTTTTAACATGCATTTTTATGTCTTATTTCTTTTACTTTTTTTTCTCTAATTTAATAGCTTTCTCATATAAAATATAAATATATAAAAATATAAAAACTTATAAAATGATATTTTTTGTGTGAATACAAAATAATTAAATTGTATATGAATATACAAAAAAGAGCTCAGATTAAAAATTATACAAATTTAATATAATATGTAGTAATGTAAAAATAAGAAGTCTAATTTTTTAAATATATTTATAACTTGTATTTAAAAAAAATTATAAATTCTCTAATATTTATTGTAGTGTTTGTATCTCATTTGCAAGAAGCAACAAAAACATTAATTATGAATCCTATATTATCTGTAAATTATCTAGCATGATTTTTTTAATCAAATTCTCAAATATTTATTGGAGTAAATTTGCGCTTCATTTGCAAAAAAAAAAAAAAATTCAAAACATTAATTAGTTGGGTCCATTGATGATTAATGTTTCTTCTTGCATCCAAAAATCTTACGAAAAGAATTCCAAAAAAATAAAAAATCTTACTAAAAGTAAGTTATAAAAGTGATAACAGTTTATTGCTTTTTGTTCTTTTTATAAACTAGTTTATCATTTAGCTAATTTTAAAATTAAACGGTTATGATTGTATTTATTAAATCAAATGGATAAAAATAAATTACAATAGTCTAAGTATCAATACCTTAAATATGAAGTAAGGATGCCCTTAAAAAATATGTTAAAAGAGGATGCAACATCCCTTGTGCATATATATGTTGTTAACTTATATCTAATCCCGCATCCAAATATATATAGTGAGCAAGGATTTGTCATTGTTAGCAGCAAAAGGACGATCTGCTTGGGGTGCTATATAAATACCCATTTTGTACACATCAAACATTAATTTCTAGTGAGTTTCATTTATTGATGAATGTCCTTAATTAAGTTTACGAACTACAATCTGCTTTCTTTTGTTTTATTATAAATCAGGAAACCAAAATATTAACTGATTAAAATGGGTTAGGGTTAAATATATTTATACTTCTTATAAATTTTATTGAAATTTTATTTTAGTTCTTATATTTATTTTTCCACTTAAATTATTTATTATATAAATTGCTATTACATTTATCTAATATAAATTTAGTGGGCTTTTAGTTAAATATCTCGCTATACAAATCATGGTTATATTAGTCTCGACGAATTTAGTAAGTATTTTATTTCAATCTTTACTTTTTTTTTTTGGTTCAAAAAAAGATGGAATAAGTAGTCATGGAAGGAAAAAAGACAACTCTTAAAGAAAAAAAAAGGTATTATGAAGTCAGTTTATATTTTGAAAGGTTAAATTCTTCCTACCCTTTAATACATTGGCTTATCCCCTTCGAATAAATAACTTTTCTTTTTTCAGAAATACCCAATGAACTGTTGAATAATCATAAATACTCATTCGAGAAGTCAAGTAGAAATACTATCAACTTTCTGTAGTTTCCATTGTCCAGGAATACGTTCTCATCACGAGTCAAGTCTATGCTTCTAGCAATCGGAGTTTTAATCCCACTTTCCACTATTATAAATTTGTGGATAGGCTGACTTTGGTTTCACTTTCAAGTATATTCTATAAAAATTTTTAGTATTATTGGAAAATACATTTTTTAATAAAAATAAATTCTCTCAATAATTCTCACTATAAATTTTTATAGACAAATTTATAATTTTTACATAAAAATTTCTCTATTAATAATATTAAAATTTTTTATATTGATATTTTTTTCTTCTCCATTCTCTCATTAGCTACAGAAGTGATAAAATTCTATCTAAATACCAACGTGGGGTACCTTCTCAGCCTCTTCGCTCCAACTTAAATGCAAAATGGATATCCCAATACCATATTAGCCGTCATCGCATCGTCATATTCCAATGTGAATCTCTAGTTTATTTTCTTAACCAGTAGCGGTCCAAATCGGCAGGCATATATGAATAAATTCAATGGAAAATAAAGTCCAGAGGGTCTTCTTCGTGGGTTCCCAGGGGACCTAAAATGGCAAGTGCGTCAATTATTGCTCACTATGTCTTTTTTTTTTTTTTTTAATTTCATCTCAAGAATATCTTAAAAAAAGGATCCAACATAGAAGTGCACATGTTGTTAACTTACATCTAATCTCGCATCCAAATAGAAGCAAGTAGGTAGCTTTTTAATTTATTCTCCTAAATTGGTATCCAAATAGGATCAATTTGTAGTATAGTTAATTTCTTGTAAATGAAACTAATTTTTATTTTTTTGAGTATTAGAAAAGTTTGAGAATCCAATTTAAGAGAGAAAAACAATAATATTGAATTTAACCACTTGAATTAACTTTAAGTCTGGAAACTAATCTTCATAGTTATTATCTGACGTGCCAAAAGTTACAAATAAATTTTACAAATGCGACATTTGTTTTCCTATGTTTTTACAAATAAAACATTAGTATCAATAATTTGGCTTTTAAAATTTTGCAGCACATTCTACTCATGCTTTCAAACTATCAAAGTTGCTTCATCATTTAAAAGACACCTTTTTTTTTGGGGGGGGGGGGGGGGATTAAATTGAAAGATGCTTTTTGATCTTAAAAATCAATAAAATGTGCGGATGGCCAGTCTGAATTTGGTTCCACTAGCAAGTATAGTTTTTCTTCCTTTTTCTCTCATTGGCTACAGTCAGAGAGAACATTCTATGTAAATACCAAAGTGAAGTAGGTACAGTCTTGGCTTTTTTTCGCTTCAACTTGGATGGAAAATTCATCCCAACTCGATAAGTCTCAATCACATTGTCATACTCCGATGTTATGCTGTGGACATTATATTAAAGTTTTCAATTTGAGCTCCTCCTTTGAATTTTCAGCACTCAGCAGTCTCTTTTCTTCATAAAAGACGTGAATTAGAAGTTTTATTTTCATACCATAGTGGAGTAGGTACATTCACGATGGAAAGAGGATTGATGCTTTCTTTCTTTTCAATCAATATTTTTGGACGTTCTATTTTTTAGAAAATTAAAGTTTGGAGGGCAGAGTCCACACAACAGAACATCATAATCTACATATTCTTCTTCTTCATCATGTTTTCATAAAATAGCAAAACTTGATCTGTGAAATGTTTAGAATACCTTATCAAATACACATGCTTCCCCTTTCTTCCAATCCCCAAAATTATTTTGGTCAGTTTTTTTTTGGTTACAACTACCATTGATGAATTATCGACAAGCTTCAGTTTTCCTTCTTTCCTTTCTTTTTTTTTAAAGAATTGTTTACACTTTTGATATCTTCTCTTTTATTTTACAAGTTAACGCAATTATTAGTCAGTAAGGCTATGTACTATTTTTTTGGTTTGAAGTTCCATAACATGTTTTTATGTCCGTCAGAGATACATTAAGAAAGGGTCATGATAGGTACCCTTAGTTTATGCAGATAAGTAGTTTGACTTTTAGGAGAGTTTCTTAATTAGCAAATTAGACATGGTAGAATTAGGTTGAATATATGTACCATGAAGAAATAGGTTTAGTAGACATGATTTAGTAGAAATCGGTTTACATTATATAAAAGAAATTTCAACTCTGAAGTTCTATTTCATGTATTATGAAGAACATTTTGAAGATATACTCCATACTTTACAATGGTGGTTTCAAAATTTTCTTTGATAATGCTAACTGAGGAACTCCCAAATTCACAAGCACATAATATGTTATCGAACATAACTTCAAAACATTACAATACACAACACAGCTTAGTTCTATTTTCCTCCTTTTACGAAAAAACTGAAAAGACAATGCTCAGCTGATGCCTGCAATCAATCCATTTCATGAATTACTTCCAAGTCCAAATTTAGAGGCATTGCTGAAACAATTGGTCTTGAATTAACAGAAGAGGTGGAGTCAAAAGGATTAACAGGCACCTTTAATTTGTCATCTCCTCCTTCTAGCATTTGTACCACAGTTTTCATGGATGGGCGATTCACCGGGTGCCACTGAATGCACCAAAGTCCCACAATTGCAAGTTTCTTTGCAATTCCGATATCTCCCTCGTCATCAATATGAATATGTATGTCTTTTCCTTCAATCAAATTATGGATCCATTCTGGATATAAAACTTGGGAAGTTTGTTGACCTATGCTTGTATTTTTTCTTCCACCTACCATTTCAAGTAATAACATTCCAAAGCTATAAATGTCAGACTTGTAGGACACATTGCCAAAATTTCTAGAGAAAACTTCAGGTGCAATGTATCCTAGTGTTCCTCTCGCTGCAGTCATTGACACAGTACTTTGATTTTTAGAACACAATTTGGCCAAACCAAAATCAGTAATTTTTGGAATTAAATTGTCATCAAGTAGCACATTGTGAGGATTTATGTCAAAGTGAAGAATTCGATGATTACAACCCTGATGAAGATACTCAACTCCTTTAGCTATGCCTAGAGCAATTTGTTGTAACTTGTCCCATCCAAGGAAGCTATCTTTGTTTTCCGGTGGGGATGTGAAATTCTGCAGTGAACCATTTGGAAAGAAATCATAGACAAGAGCACGGTGAAAGCCATCAGCACAGAAGCCAAGCAAGCGAACAACATTGACATGATGAATTTGGCCAATAGTTCCCACTTCATTAATAAACTCTGTCCCATCTCCTTCTGTGTTATTGAGTATCTTCACAGCAACAGGAAATTCATTAGACAGTTGACCTTTGAAGACTGCTCCATGAGCTCCTTCGCCTAGCTTATCCTTGAAACCATTTGTGATTCTTTTAATATCAACATAAGAGAATCTCGTAGGCCTAAGTGCTCTGAAATCCTCCAAGAATTTTTCAACTCTGAGGTGGTCTTCTCTTTTCATTCTAAAATAACGATAAACTTGAAATAATGCAATGACAACTAGCACTAGCACGATTGAACCTACAACGCCATGATCATTCTTAGCATTCTATGCAAAAATAGACTATTAAAGATGGAATAAAATTTAAAAGAAATAAAATAAAGGGCGAAAGAGAAGAGTAAACTCATTTCACCTGTAGCGCCTATAATAATTGTTATCGGTATCTTGGGTTTGTGACCGCAGTGCAAACAATATTCACCATCACATTTTGGTTCGGAGTCTCTGGACCATGTGAAATCTATGTAGTTCTCTTGCAGTTCAGACGCCCATGTTGGCGAAACGACATCAAACATCTTGTTGCAGGATACTAGATCCAATTTAACGACACTGTCGTCGGAGGCAGCTGCATATATCGGGCAGGACAACATATTTTGCGCATCTGTGTGTACTTGGTACTCGTTTTTGAGGTGTGGAGACCCAAGTGATGAACAATTGAAGAAAGTAATATTTTTCGGCTTATATGATTCATCTGAACCAAACTGATAAGGATCAATGGATGAATTATAGAGTTTTAGGAAGAGTGTGGGAAGACAATTTTCCGGGTCGGAGGCGGATAGTGTCCGGAATTCGTAATCTATGTAATGGACGCGGAGTTTTACTGGAACTGGAACTGTGGGGAGCTCCAGCATCGTTTCATAACTATCTGAGCAAGATAGATGATAGCCAGAATAGCCAGAGTGATTATTATTAGTGATGCTGTCGACAAGTTGGAAGGGAAAGCGAATAGCGGGAGAACCATTAGCAGGGTCACAATATAATTCCCTGCACTTGTTCTCACTGATCCCCAAATTCACAAGCAGCAGTTGCAGCAATACTATGATCATAAACAAGGAAGAATTCTGATAGCAATTCATTGTTGTGGAACTAGTTGCCTTCAAAATTTTCTGAAACTTCAGTCTAAATATAACGAAGTAACGTGTGACCGGCACTGGCAAACCATCTCATCCGGAAGAGAAATTTCAAGAATTTTCCTGCCGACAAGTCAACCAAGGACTTTTCACATTTTAAGTCAATGTAGAATAATAAACGATTGGGTCGTGGCCCCTACAGCAAAGAAAGGAAGCTTTTTAGGCAAAAACAATACAAAAGGGTGATGAGAAGGTAATATATAAGAGGTAATGGTTCAGTTTCTAAGATAATGATATACCACAGAGAGAAAACAATAAGAGCAGCATGTGCAGAGGGAATGCCTTGCCTAGCTCTTCGCTATTAGCGGTTGTAGTACCCTTCCTCTTTCTGCTTGTACTCCAACAACCTTGTGCCGCCATCGAGGTTACCTGTGCCCCTTCTTCCTGTGGCAAAATCCCCAACATCACCCATCCGTTTCGCCTCAAAGACGACCCCCAACACTGCGGTGACCGCAGATATGAGTTAGATTGTGTCAACAACGTTACCATATTACACTAAAATTCAGCAGAGTACCATGTTCAGGCAATCAATTACTATAACTACACCATCCGACTGTTGGATCCCAACATTCAAGAGGCAAATTGCTCCACCATCCCTCGCTACTTCTTATCCCAAACCAATTTTACTGATGCTTATAATTATTCTGCCGATAATGATGAGCAAATATATTCTGCAACCCGAGGCAGAGATGATGGCTATTTGTATATGTTCCATCACATAATTTACTTGAATTGTAGCAATCCAGTGAGGGATGATCCAGAGTATGTGGATACTTCTCACTGTCTCAGTTGGCACAATTCCAATGGGCATATTTACGCTGTCGCCGGAGACTTGAGGGCTGGAATGCTTAAAATTGGGTGCCATGTGAATCGGGTTTCTACAACATCCTTTTGGGGTTTGGGTTCAGGGCAGTATCGTACTAAAGCGGATGTTATACCACACAGCAACACATTTTCTTACACTGATAGACACAAGGGGCTGTCGACATCGCGACGCGGACGCGGCGATCGGAGAAGAGAAAGAAGTGTGGAAAAATGATTTTTTGTGGGTGTTTTGGAAAACTTGGAAGTTTTGGTAATTTTGGAGTCGCCACCGATCTAAATTTAAATGGTGAGATCGGACACCGAAATTTAGGTCTGCGTCACAAAGATCAGGTTCGAGGGTTGGTTACGTGTAGGGAAGGTATTAGCACCCCTACAGCGCCCTTTCGGTACCACATTGGTATTTTGTTGCTTTTTATTTCAAATTCATGCCTTGGTTTTGGTTAAAACTTTTATTTTGGGGTTTTTTAGAAAAAAGGGAATTTCGATATTTATGTTGGAGGGATTTTGCCAATTTCTTCAACGTAATCCACAACGTAATTATCTTGGGAGAATAATAAAAACGGCTACTTTCGTCAACCGCAAGGGTTTTGAAAGAAATCAAGATTCTAAAAAAAAGGACTTAATTTTAAAATATGGGTGTTGGCTACGTTACGTGAATTATATCAATTTCTTCAATATAATCCATAACGTAATTCCCTTAGGATAGCTAATTGCAATCGTTTTCACCAATTGCATCAACAACCATCGTTGGGATGATCAAGGGTTTTAACAAAAGAAAATTAACTCAACAAAAGGTAAGAGATATGCATACCTAGATGATGAGTTCTTCCACCCTCTTCTTAATGAGTGTAGACTTTGAATGTTACTTGTAGGAGCTTCTTTGGTTGAATCAAAAGGGAAAGAGCTACTTTGATGTAGCCTTACTCTCCTTCTTCTTCTACTTCTCCTTCTCTTCTTCTCTCCTCTTTCTCTTGGTGCTCTCTTCCTCTCCTTCTCTTGCTCTCTTCCTCTTGGTTTTGTTGTGTGTTCTTGGTGCCCTCCTTAGGCCTCCTTATATAGCCATCTTATGCAACTAACTTTCCTTCATGCAACTAACTTTTCTCATGCATTTAACCACCTTTCATGCATCCAACTCCCTTCATTCATCTAACTTTCTTTTATGCATCTAATTTTCCTTCATGCAACTAACTTTCCTTCATGTATCTACCTCCCCTCATGCATTTAACCACCTTTCATACATCCAACTCCCTTTCATTTTTCTTTTTATTTTCTTCTTTTTATTTTTCTTCTTCTCTCCTTTTTTTTAATTCTTCTTAATTTTTATTTTTTTTGAATTTCGAATTTATTTTATTTTTAATTTTTTTTCTTTATTTTTTTATCTTTTTAGGATTTGGATAAAATTACAGGGGCTATCCTATGGTTTTGAGCTTTCCTGGCCGCAACGAGCTTGCCTTGATTACCAATATTGTCCCGCGACAAACTCCTGCTTCTTCAATTCTAGCACTCAAACTTTTGGATGCAGGGAATATGACTGTTATAATCCTTTCGGATTTACTCACAGCACATCATGTAAGAGCGCTTCGATCTTTTCCTTTTTTCGTCTTCCTCCTTTCATGTGTTTCTTTTTTAGTAATAAAAAACAGAGTAGCTCTTCTAGTCTTCTTCATAATCTTAATGGCTCTGACGGTCTATGGCTAATTTGTGCTTTACTCCTATTTTGATGCCTTTAGTTCCTCAAAAGCCCAACCACACCCAAATTTATTAGATTTACTGTTTTCTCCAAAATTTGTGATTTTTTGGGTATTTTTTATTTTTATTTAATTTTAATTTATAAATTTTTTATTTCTTAATTTTATCTTTATTTTTCTTATCTCATTCTTTAACTTTTATTTTTTTTTTTTGATAATTTTTCTTTCTTACTACATTTTGTAACTTTCTTTTCATTTCCTTCTTCCTTCTTTCTCAAGTTAAAAGTGTTCTTATAACTTTGTTGTTGCTGGTATTATTAAAATAACTGCTAAAATAAATTGTCTTTTTCTATAATCAGGGTCAATTCTATTGTTTTTATTTCTCCTTTTATTTTTTTCTTTTAGACAAAAAGAAAGTTCTTCTATGATCTTAGCAAATCAAATTAACTAAAACAAACAAAATGCAAAAATTTACTAGTTAAATTATCATTTTTTAAATAATCACAATTGGTTATAAAGTTGCTAAAAAAAGGGTGATTAATTTTATTTGTAATTGTATCAATACACCCAAAACATAGAGTTGCACCATAAAAACGACCCTACAAAATTTTATGACAGAATGAATTTTGTAGATAACCCAGTAAATCATCATATTGCAGACACCAAACAAATATGGTTACATAGTCTCTTTATTATTTCTTTGTTGAGTATACACTAGTCTATTTCTCCAATAACCAATTCTTTTTGGAGATGTTATAAAATAAGACAAATTCACTTGCTGTGCTATATAGCTTCATGTTTGTTTTGTTATGATCTTCGAAATTCGTAGGCTAATATTGTCTTTATTTTTTCTGATTTAGATTTCTCAAAACCGCAGATATTTGTTGTAGGTATGTAATTTATCCCTCATCTTTCATCATTCTCTTGCATAAGACGTCAGTTATTGTGTTGAATATGGATATGATTATACTTTTTACAGTGTTGATAGATGAAAAATGAAAATGATTGATATTTGATATTGAGAAAGAAAGAAATTTGATTCTCATACAATTTGGTCACTCATAATTTTCACCTGAAAAATTGTTGCAATAATTAGTAGCTCTATCTTTTCTTATCTCTCATTTTTGTTTATTGATTTTTTGCAGAATATGCTTACGGTATATTAAGAGGTAAGATGCTCAGCTGTATATATTATATGTGCATATATTTTTCAATTGTAAGGTACTCTTATCTTATTTTTATACTTTATTACCAATGTGTGTGTGTGTGTGTGTTTTTTTTTTTAAAATAAAAGCCCAATAATCAAAGTTAAAACCGAAGCAATTTTAACTAAAATTAAGCTTTACAAACTTTTACATATTAAATATCAAATATAAATTGTATGTACAAAATATTATGAATAATGAATAGATTTATATTTTTGTAAGAGAAAAAATTAATTAATACCCACAAATCTCTAATCATTTCATATCATTTATTTCATATATTCTCATTTTGTATTAGAATGAAAAGTTGCGAACAGGCTAAGAAAATTTCTTGCATAATTAATATTTAAGTTTATAAATAATAGATAAATCCGTTTTAAATTTTAAATTGTGACTAGAGTGATTATATCAAATATAATATTTTTTTTTAGGTTTTGTAAGGACAAGAGCAGAGAGTTGGGGATCGGGAACACTCTCATATCAAATGTCATCTGTTTTTTTTGGGTACAAATCAAATATTATATTTTATTACTGCAATGTTCCGTATAAAGTCTCTTTTCTTTTTCTACCAAAAAAAAAAAAAAAAGTCTCTTTTCTTTTCATTTTTGTCCTTTCACTTTGTTAAATGTTAACTACTCGCTATTGCGACAATAGTTATATTTCTCTTGACTTTTTTGGTAATATATCCTACTAGGACTGCGCCAAATTATACGGATGAATTACGACGATGATTATGGCCCATAAAAATTCATTGAAGTCTCAGGAATAGTCACGGGAAGATTTGTTCCGCCATACATTACAGCTAAATTTCTATTCGGAGTCATATTTCTGTGTGTGCTCTTGATTTATACATGGCGAAGAAGACATATATCAATGTATGAAAATATGGAAGATTTTCTACAAGGTAACAGCCTTGTGCCCATAAGGTACTCATACAAAGAGATAAAGAACATGACAGGAGGCTTCAAGGACAAGTTGGGGGAAGGAGGCTACGGCTGTGTGTATAAAGGAAAGCTGCGGAGTGGGCCTTTCATAGCAGTGAAGATGTTGGGTAAATCCAAGGCTAATGGACAAGAATTCATCAGTGAAGTCGCTACCATTGGAAGAATACACCATGTCAATGTGGTAAGACTCATTGGCTATTGTGTTGAGGGATCAAAGCACGCTCTTGTGTATGAATACATGTCCAATGGCTCTCTTGATAAACATATTTTCTCCAAAGAGGGCAGTATCTCCCTTAGTTATGAGAAAATGTATGAGATATCTCTTGGAGTGGCACGTGGTATTGCTTATCTTCATCAGGGTTGTGACATGCAAATTTTACATTTTGATATCAAGCCCCACAACATCCTTCTTGATGACAACTTTATTCCAAAGGTGTCAGACTTTGGACTCGCAAAGCTTTATCCTGTAGATAATAGCATTGTCACTTTGACTGCAGCAAGAGGAACATTAGGTTACATGGCTCCTGAGTTGTTCTACAATAATATTGGAGGAGTCTCATATAAAGCTGATGTATACAGTTTCGGAATGCTTTTGATGGAAATGGCGAGTAGGAGGAAGAACTTGAATCCGCATGTAGAGCAGTCAAGCCAACTTTACTTTCCATTTTGGGTTCATGATCAGTTTAGCAAAGGAAAAGATATAGAAATGCATGATATTGTTACCAAGGAGGAAACAAATGATATGGCAAAGAAGATGTTTCTGGTTGCACTTTGGTGTATACAGTTGAAACCCCGCGATCGTCCTTCAATGAACAAAGTAGTAGAAATGCTTGAAGGAGATGTTGGAAGCATTGAAATGCCTCCGATGCCTTCTCTTTATCCACATGAAACGATTCTAGAGGATCTTGAAATCAATTCTAACCAAACTACTATTACTGACTATGCTGGTTCTACTAGTTATCTTGGAGAAGCTACATCTGATCCTTTACTAAAGAATTCTGCTTGATATGTGGATGCAATTTGCTTTCCTCGTAGTAAGTATTAGTTATATCTTGTGGTTAATTTTTTGAGGAATGTTAAAAAAAGAAAAAGATATTGGACAAGGATATTAAGGAAGCTACAACTTATCCTTTAATAAATTCTTTGTTGCATTTCAGTTAAATTTTCATATGCATATGTGATATCCTTTATGTGAATATGATTAAGACAACATACAGAAACAACGCATTCATAACAATAAGCTAGCCAAATAGAAATAGTAATTATAATTATAAGAAGAAGATAGTTAACTAGACTTGACATCTGCTTCTTAGTGAACAAAGGGGGCCTAAGCCCCAAAAGGAAATAAGAAAAAATTACACAGTAGTATCTCTAGGAAAGGACACTTGCATGGCATCTGCCATTAGCAACACATGGAAATCAGTTGAAGCATGTTGAAATTTGTGTGTTTCCAGAGTAGCTTAATGCCCTTGGATGCTAGCTAATCGGCACATTTATTCTATTCCCTATAAACATGTCTTCAAGTAATCTTCTAAAAACCATGCAAGTCCATGATAGCAGCAAGTGTTGGTGTCCTCCTCTCATTGCTTGAGAGTGATTGGATGAGAGTTTGGGAATCTGATTCTACCTCCAATTTGCCACATCCCATTTCTTTTGCTAGCTGAAGACCCAAATACAATACCCATCTCTTAGTTTGAAACACTGAGGCTTGCCCATAGGACCCATAGAAACCAATAACCTAGACCACTTTGTCATCCGTTATTAATCCTACACATCCACGTTCCCTATTCTCCTTCTTGAACCCATTTGTATTTAGCTTGAACCAACCTACTAATGGTAGTCACCAATGAATTAGTTTTGTTTCTCTTAGGGTTGTCCCATCTATCTCCCTATTATTAGAAGCATCAACAATTTGCTACACATACATTTTGATAATCGTTGTCAATACACAATGTGGAGCGAAGAATTAAAAAATGAGTTTGAAAACAGGTCTTAGGAAAAAAAGGAAAGAAATGAAGTCACCATCAACCTAAATTAAAATGGTGAGGTCAAATATAAAAGAATACGGTCTACATAACAAAACATGAGTTTGGGAGTTCTTACATATAGGGAAGATATTAGCACACCTACAACGTTCTTTCGGTACCATATTAGTGTTTTGTTATATTTGGGTTTCAAATCTGTGCATTGTATTTTGTCAAAACAAATTTACTGTTTTTATTTTTTTTGGTTGTTTCGCTATTGGCTTTACACATGTTCAAACGTGATCCTTGATTAACACTGTTAGTGAGTGGCATTTAGCCATTATTGTGGAAAGAGTTGTTTGATGCCTAGTTTATCCAAGACTTACATTGAAAGAGGTTACCTAACTTGATTAGGGATTTTATTCAACTTGATCGAGATTTGAGAAGATACCTAGCTTGGCTAGGGTTTTTGGAAAATTTCGGGTATATGTAATGATTCTTTACAACCACATTAAAGGAACTATGCCAAGCATTTGTTTGGGTTCATAATATAATTACCCTCAAGATGATTGAAAAATGACCATTCACTTGACCACCCTCCATATTCGTTGTCCGCGAATCTTGGTTTGGAATGAAGTCATGGAGAGAAGGGGAGGCACCAATATCTTTCCTTAGATTTCAATGAACACTCAGTCTCAAGTGGAAAAATGTTTAAAAATATTTTTCAAATTTGAATAGCACACAAAAACAACATACAGAACAACATATGGCATATAGCAAAAATGCAAAAATAGAAAATAGCATCCAGCATACAGCATTATAGCAAGAATGTAAAAAACAAAAGCAACGTGCAGCACAAAACAGTAATGGTATTATGGAAAATTAATGCAGATTGACAGAAAACAACATGCAAAATTACAAAAAATAGCAATAATTAATTACAACAAAAAAGAAACGACAACAATTAATTTCAGCAAAAACAAAAACAGCAACAAGGTTCTGTCTTATATTGCTATTGGCTCAATGCCAGCTAAATTAACCCAAACACAAAACCCCAAAGTCTAGCAATTCTCCTACTTTTGCTTCCAATAATTTTTTTTCATGTAAAATTCTAACTCTAACAAAATCATTATGTTAGATGATTTGCTAATTTATCTGAATTTTATTTATCCAATAGGAAAACAAACAGCCACCAAGATTAGGCCAAATTTTAGCCCATGCCACATTTTGTGCCTAATCCCCTTTCTTAAAAATAAATGCCCCCATTTGCATAATGAGACTTGGTTTGGGCTAACTTTCAGACCAAACCAAGCCTAACTTACTGCTTCTTTTACATTTGCTTTTCAATCATTATTATTTTTTTTATAAAAAATGTTTACAAATGAAAGTGGGGCTGTTAGCTAGTTTGGGCACTGGCCCAAATCGGCCAGCATTGGTCCTCAATCAATTCTTTAAGAAACTTATTTTTAAAACAACTTAAACATGGAAAGAAAAAGTTGTACTGTTAAACTTTTCAATTTTTCTTCAATGAACCTTAAAATTTTCTAAAAAATAGTACCAATTTTTGTTAAGTTAAAGTTGTGAAGTTAGATTATTTTTCTAATTAAAATATTTTCTTTTATATTTTTTGGAAACATAGAAGATTGATAAGAATAATATAGTTAAATTTCTTAATCTTCAACAAAAATTTTTCAAATAAGTACCAAAATTTTCTAAAAATTTTTCTAAACACATCCATATATTTCATTTTAGATTTTGCAAAATAAAATCTTTTATATTTAACTTTGAAAGGGTTTTGATTCATGGGGTGTGATGCAAGGTGCAGGGATGAAAACACTTGATGCGTTCTAGTGCTCTAGAGCCATTCTTAGCCTCCTGCCACCTCAAGTGAAACTACTGGCAGCCATCAAAGGCCGTTGGTGAGCAAGTAGAGTGAGAGAACAAGAGAGTTCTCTTCTCCACAATCAATCCCTTCCCTTCTTAACAACATGGTGATGTCCATGCACACGCAAAAGAAAACAACAACGGGAGTTCATTCAGGAAACCTAACTTGCCAACATCATCAAGCCTTATCCATGTTCACATAAAAGGGAGAAGAAAAGAAAGAAATTGGCAAGAAATAAAGTGCACCTCTATTCTTAAGTGTGATAGCTACTTATAGCTATATTTGGCTACACTTTATCTCCTCCTTTCCTACTTGTCACTATTGATACTTTAACAGGTGTGATGATGTCATGGATAGTTGATACAAACAACAAAGTTGTGTTTTAGTGTAGGTAAAGATGTGGTAGAGCCATGAGTGTGTGTCATGAGTGTATCCAAAGGCAAGGTTTGCCCCGATGAAGGAGTGTGTATCTTTAGTGTTCTCCCCTTTATGTAGAAGTTTCTCCCTTTCTTTTTACTCTCTACTCCTTTTCTTCACCCTTAATCTCCCTTTCTCTTTACTCTCTTTTTCTCTTTCACTCTTTCTCTCCTTGTTTCTTCTCTCTGTTTTCTCCCTCCTCTACTTTCTCTTTTCTCCTCCCTGTGATGTGTGTTCTTGGGTGCTTGCACTCATTGCCTTTTATAGTTGAATATATGCTTTAGTGTGAGTGGAAGATAGAAGGGGATGGAGTGTGTGTTGAGGTGATGGGAGAAAGAAAAAAAAAATGGCCACAAGTGTATGAATGGAGAACAGAGGGGAATGGAGTGTGTGCTAAGGTGATGGGGGAAAGAAAAAGAACATGGCTGTGAGTATGTGCTAGTGATAGGGGATAAAGTGGAAAACAAAGGGGTGGAGTGTGTTGGTGATGGGGATAAAAGAATCAAGGCCATGAAGAGGCTCTAGAAATCTTTTTTTTATTATTAAATTACTTTTTTCTTTTACTTTTTTAGATTTTATTAGTTTCTGATTTTATTGATCTTTAGTATTGATTTTGATTCTTACTTCTATTTCTTTATTTGCTTTTTCTAATTTTAGTCTCCTTTTATCTTTTCTTTGTTTTGGTTTTTTCCTAATTTCACTTTTTTGTTTTTTATGTGATTAATTGCCTTTTTATTTTATTTTATGATTATTTGATAGGACTAAATTTGGTGTTTACAATCGTTACTCCATTTTTTAGCCAAGTAAACTCCAAGTTGTGATACGCTTCATTTTGCCACCTTTAGATCCACTAAAGCCCAAGAATTCAACCATCGACCATCCATCTTTGCTCTTGAATCTAGATTTAGATTATTTTCAATTCATTCTACTGAGGATTAGGCATAGAAGTTGCCTAGAGCAACAAGTTTCACTAAATATCTCCAAATTCTTTGTGTATACTAGCAGTCTTGGAGAACATACAAAGTGGTCTCCTCTCTTTGATCACACCAAATGCACAATGAAGAGCTAGCCAGATAATCATATGTACTATGGATACAAAAG
Source organism: Dicorynia guianensis (assembly GCA_037013595.1). Classification (NCBI taxonomy): domain Eukaryota; kingdom Viridiplantae; phylum Streptophyta; class Magnoliopsida; order Fabales; family Fabaceae; genus Dicorynia; species Dicorynia guianensis. The sequence continues at coordinate 10,272,230 of JASUAB010000002.1, read as the reverse complement.
TCACCATCATGATTAAGCTTTCATTTCATTTAGTCTGGTTTGAGACCTTGTTGTGGAGAAAACACATTCTTAATGCACTCAATAGCCTATGCCGAAATAATTCCTTAAGATAGCTCCAATCCCAATCTTGATTTCCCACTACAAAATCCTTTACACACATGTCAAGCAAATCTTCTTGCACTAGTTGCTTGACCTTATAAATGAGATTATGTTGCCCTTGCAGCCATTTGTCATGGTAGAACTTCACTCCACTTCCATCTCTAATTTTCCAATGAATGTTTTCTTATAATACTAGCCAAATCTACTTCAAAGCTTTCCATAATCTAGAATCATATGGGCAACTATCAATTGAATTAGGCTAATGAGCATGGTTACCAATTTACCTCTTAAAACCCTAACCCATTCTTCTGTATACATCCTCCATCCTAATTTAATCATATAGGTTGCATTCATTAGTTGCATATCTCTAAGACCTAGTCCTCTCCCATCCTTTGACTGGCAAATTGTTTTCCATGCAACAAGATGCACCACCTTTTTATTCATATCATGCCCTTAAATGAACACTCATCGATGTCTTTCAATTTCCTTACAAACCACTTCATGAAATTGATCCACATGCATCAAGTAAATAGGAATTGTAGAAAGAATTGACTTTGCAAGGATAACCTTACCTAGCAAAGACAAACAATGGGCTTTCCAACCCACCAACTTCCTTCTTATTTTCTCCATTAATGGAATATAGTGCTTCCTACCTCTAACTTTTGGAGTAAGGCAAATTCTTAGGTATTGACCTAGGTCATATGTGATATGAATCCTTACTTTGACTACAATGGTCATGGCTCTATCTGCAAGAACATTACTAGAGAAATTTTTTTTTTTCACTTTGATCTATTAATTCTTTATCCTAATGCCTCATAAAACACTTGAAGAGTTTGGTTAATTACTTTCTTCTACTAATACAAGGCTTCAACAAAGAGTAATGAATAATCTACAAATAAAAGATGTGATATTTTTAGCCCTTTACATCCCACCTTTAAAGGTTTCCATTATTGCAAATTCACTACATCCTATATGACATAGGTTAGCTTTTCCACGCAAAAAAACAAAAAGATAAGGAGATAAAGGATCCCCTTGCCTTATTCCCTACTTTGCTCTAAAGCACCCTATTTTACTACCATTCTATAGGATATCTATTGTGGAAGAAGTAACATAGTTGGTAATTATTTGCTATAAATATGATGGGATCTCCATTTCATCTAGGGTATACCTCAGAAATTACCAGTTTAGTTGTTCATAAGCTTTTTCTAGATCCATTTTGATTGCCATCATGACCTTACCTGTTTTCTTCCTCTTCATGGAATGGATAATCTCTTTTATGATAATTATATTATTAAGAATAACTCTCCCTAATATGAAACTGGCTAATTAGGTGACACCAAATAGTGAAGAAGTCACTTGAACTTACTAGCAATGATCTTTGTAATGTACTTGTACATCACATTGCAAAGGGAAATAGGGTGAAACTAATTTAAAAACTCTGGTTTTTTAGTCTTGGAAATCAGGGCTATCAGAGTATGATTAATTTGAGCAACCTTTTCTTTACCTTCAAAAACATGTGTTATATATTGAAACACTGTTTCACCCATAAGATTTCAATTCTTCTAAACAAATATTGCTGGTAAGCCATCATTACTAGACACTTTCAACGGTCCCATGCTGAAAATAGCCTTAACTATCTCCTTTATGCTAATTTTGCTACTAGTTGGTTAAGATGATTTTCCCTAATTTTAAGGAAAGAAGTAAAGGTTTATAGGCCACTTGAACAATTCTCTGCTCTCTGAACAGGCTCTTAAAATGATTAATTATTATCTCCTAAACTTGTATATCATTTGTGACCTACTGACTCTTTTCATCTTTAATAATAGAAACTCTATTCACCCTTCTTTTAGCTACTATTTTTGTATGATAGAATATGGTGTTTCTATTTCCATCTCTAATCTAATAAGCACAAGACTTTTTATGCCACATGATTTCTTCTTGTTTTAGAGCTTGTCTGAAAAGGAATTTCAATTTCATTCGAAGTCATCTTTAGTTTGTCTGAAAAGGAATTTCAATTTCGCTCCATAGCTAACAGAGCCCTTTTAATTTACGCGAGAAGAGTTCTTTTTCTGGTCTTGATATGACCAAAGGTTTCCTTGTTCCACTCCTTCACCCTGGTTACAAAGTGGTTGGTATTTGCCACTAATTGACAATGCTTTGCTCCATGAATGGGCTTTTAAAATGATTAATTATTATCTCCTAAACTTGTATATCATCTATGACCCATTGACTCTTTTCATCTTTAACAATAGAAACTTTATTCACCCATCTTCTAGCTACTATTTTTGTTTGATAAAATATGGTGTTTCTATCTCTATCTCTAATCTAATCAGTATAAGATTTTTGATGCCATGTGATTTCTTTCTATTTTAGAGCTTGATTCAATTTCATTTGAAATCATCTTCAGTTTGTCTAAAAAGGGATTTCAATTTCACAAACTGAAATGGTCTTCTCTCCAGATTACTTGCCATTAAATGAAATACCAACTTCTAGGGATGATGGTTAGAATAAATTCTAAGAAGGACTCTAGTATCTGCTTTTGTAAAACAAAGGTGCCATTAATGATTGCATAATCCTTTGTCTAGGCATTAAAAAATTTTGTTATAAGGTTGTCTTAGAGCCCCCCTCTAGGTGAATCTACTTCTTTCCCACCCCACATTCATCCACTAATAGTTTTCAATCCACCAAACAAATTCCTTGCTTCCATTAAAATTGTAAGGCACCCCTCCTTTTCTTTTTTTCTTTAAACCCTTTGATGTCATTAAAATTACCTAATAAGCCATGGTTGCTCAATATGCTCATTGAACTCTTCAAACACTTGATGCATTATCTTCCTTTCTTTTTCTTGAAGGCTAGCATAAATAATTGTTAGTAACCACTCCTTCCCATTTTTCCACTTCATTTTAATATGAACACATTAAGCAGAATGCATATAACCTAGGCTCATAAATCCCCCATATTCCAGGTAACTCATATCCCCCTAGATAGGCCTTGCCTCTTTACTAAATAATAATTTTGAAAGCCCAAATTATCAAAAATTTCCCTTCCATAGACGCTACTTACCTTTGTCTTCACCAAAGCTAGCATGGAAGGTTGATGTTCTCTAATTAAAGTTTTAGCATGATTAAAGAAATCACTACTCCCTGCACCTTTACAGGTCCAAAATATTATGGGATCCATTAGAAAAATTTGAACAAAAATGAGAAAGGCTTGAGCTCAACTACTATGCACCTTTAACAGCTGTGTTCATATTGTTTGCCCTCCTCATTTGCATCTCTGGGACCATTTCTTTTTCTTGAACTATGTCCTCTTCTATGCCCATTATATTCTTTATATAAGCTAGGCACAAATAACACCCTTCGGCCCATGTTCTGCTTATGGCCCAAGGTGCAGTTTGGTCTTGTGAAGCCATATTCCTGTCACATGGGACCTAATTAACTACCTCATCCTTATCTTGTGTTTGCTACTCCCAGTTTCCTCTAATGTCCCTAGTAAAATGCACCTTTTCCCTATTTCTTCTAATATCATATGGCCTCTCATTAAATGCCTCCTTAATGTTTGTGCCCTTATCATTGCCATTTGTATTAATTAAATGATTTTCCCTTAGCATTTGGCTCTCCTCCTGGTTTGTCTTCATGTTTCTCATTCACAATTCTTCCTAATTAAGTTTAAGAATGGATGTGGGGTTTTTAACCTCTCACTTGCTTTTTTGCTACCATCATTGGGAGCATTTAATGCTTTACCTTTAGAGAATTCACTAGTTGTAATATGCTCCATGTGACACTCAATTTTCTCCTACATAATCTTCAATGTCTAAAATCAAGACCTTGTTATGATTTCATTGATAGCTATAGATCTCTTTTGTCCTTGGATTTTAGTGACATTCCCTCCTTTTCTGCCTTTCCCCTTTTGATTTCTTCTTTGTTGATGCATCATCATCTAGTATTTGAATTGAAGGACTGGTTTGGTTTTATTTTGATCACTAATTGCTCCTTCTTCACTATTGAGTTGATGGACCTCTGTTCAATGTGACACTTGGGATTTCTTATGGGGATAGAATTCTACACTATGACCGTATACCATGCAATGAAAGCAAAAAATGTATATCCCCTCATATTCTATTTGGATTCTTTTCCTTCTCCCCTTTTAAACTAGTGGCCATTAGTAAATGTCTATGGATGGTATATGACCATTGCTTAGTGATGCAAGAATGAGAGATGGACTTTGATCCTTTGAGAGCCAAGTTGATCACTAATTGCTCCTTCTTCACTATTGAGTTGATGGACCTCTGTTTCATGCGACACTTGGGATTTCTTATGGGGATAGAATTCTACACTATGACCGTATACCTTGCAATGAAAGCAAAAAATGCATATCCCCTCTTATTCTATTTGGATTCTTTTCCTTCTCCCCTTTTAGACTAGTGGCCATTAGTAAATGTTTATGGATGGTATATGACCATTACTTAGTGATGCAAGAATGAGAGATGGACTTTGATCCTTTGAGAGCCAAGTTGAGTTCAGTAACGGTGAATTGTTGCTATTGCTTCTTTTTTATTTAATTAATTACTAATGTTGCTATTTTCTGCTATAATTAATTGTTGTTGTTTTTGTTTTTTGCTATAAAATAAAAAATTTGAGAATAGGTTTTAGAAAAAGGAAAAGAAATTAATGGAGTTGCTACCGATATAATTTAAAATAGTGAGATTGAATATCAAAAACTATAATTTGCATCATAGAAATCAGGTTTGTAAATTGGTTATGTGTAGATAAGGCATTACAATGTCCTTTGGGTATCACATTAGTCTTATGGTGCTATCCTTATATTTAGTTCATGCATTCTTTTGCTCTTGCTATTATTTCTTAAAGAAAGAAAAAAAATAAATTTGGGCATAAGTTGGGCCCTTCCTTAAGATAAATAAGCTTAGAAGAAGTATAAAAATAGATCCCACGTCTTTAGACGGATATCCCTTCAAGTTATAAGAATAGATACCTTTGCTTCTACTCTTTTAACTCTTCTTAAGAAGCCTATTGATTTAAAAAATGAGTGATTATTGAAAGGCCTTATAAACTTAAAAAAAGCAATGAAGTGGGAACTTCCTTTTCAGGTTAAGACCTATTCTAATCATAAGATTAGATGCCTTTGCCTCTATTCTTTTAGTTCTTTTTCACTAAGATTATCGCGTATAAGATTTTGAAAAATTAAAAATTTCATACTAATAAGCTTAAAAAGAATGTTGGAATAACCTCTTCCTCCTCAAGTGGGGACCTTTTTAAGTTGTAAGGCTAAATGTCTTTGGTTTTATCCCTACTATCTCTCCTAATAAGCTTAATAGCATGAAAAACAACAAACCTATAGCAGAAACGGCAACATATAGCAACAGAAAACAACACAGCAGTAATTAATTACAGTAGAAAACAACAACAACAATGAATTACAGCAAACGACAGAAACAGCAACAATTAATTACAGCAGAAAAATCGCAACAATAATTTATTACAGCAAAAATTAGAAACAGCAGCAATTAATTACAGGTAAGGCTACCACAATTGCCTCTAGAATACCATGATCACCGTATACTCAAGAAGATTGGGGATAGAATAGGGCGAAGTATTAAAGCGGATGTCAATGCTAAAGACTTAGCTAGAGGCAAGTATGCAAGGATTTGTGTGGGTATTGATTTAAGCAAGCCTCTTTTAACTAGACTTGACATCTTTATTCCTGTTGAATAGTTAATGAAGCCCATTTAACAACCTGTTGCTTGTTGTTCCCAAAGATAATAACAACTTAAATAGCGTTGGAAAGCTGTTTGAAAAAGCAGAGCGATTAGGAGAAATAGGAACGTAGGCCGATGACTTTGAAATCATGTGCAGCGCGGTGATCAAATTATATGCGTTGAGTTGTCTTGTGACGAAATGAGAGTTGTTGGGAAATCAATCTCCAAATCCTTCGATCAATCAACGAGGATTATAAAATATAGCTGCTTATCGACCAGTCTCTTGGAGGACAGCCTTGAAATTTCTATACTATACACTATACACTCCTCATGGGAACCCCTTCCCAAATAACAATAATAAATTATGTATTCGAATATCTAAAACGCTCTCTGGTTGTACGCATTCTTGCACTGACATCTAAAACTTGACCTTACTTGGTTTATCTTTGTAATTTTTAAACACGCGTTCTGCGTTTTATATTAAAAAATGTAAAATAAGGTATCAAATTAAAGATTACTGCTCCTTTTGCTTAGATGACTTGAGCGTTCCATCATTTGTGGTGTATTGAAATTCGAAAAGTTGTCTCAGATAAAATTACGAGAGACAAACTCATCATATAATAAATTTTAATTATAAATTTTTTGAATCTTACAATTTAATTAATATAATTTAATAATTTAAATATTTTCAAATAAATATTTAATAGAATTAAATTTATAAAAATGATATTAATTTAAATTATGAAGAATTGAATAAATAATAAAACCTAGCAAACTCCCTGATTCGTGTTGGGCAACTCCTACCCGGACCCAAAGATAATAACATAACAGTCCCTCTAATGTCGCATTTTTATTGTTATATAAATCTTAATAAATTTAAATTATAAAATTATTAGATTCTGTATATAAAATTGTGTAACTTAGTTGATATTTATTGGGTAAAAAGAGCTTTTCTCATAACATAAACAACTTAGTTTGGTGGCACTGAAATCATGTGTAGCACACTGATTAAATTATCAAAAATGATGTTACCACATTTCTTCTTTTATGTCTTTTTTATACTCATAACATAACAAGGGTGTAATGTTTATCCCGTGCATGGACATCATTGTTGTGGTCCCTGATGGTCCAACTACTTATAAGCCCCAAACACGTCCTGGCGAGTAGACTTCAACTTAGAATGGCTGAAGAATCAAGCCCATCTAACTCCCCATTTCATGTTGGCCCACTGGACCCTAAAGATAAATTTACATAACATTGGAAGGCAGTTACTAAATTTCCATGAAATATGGGACGATATAGGAGAAATAAAATTCCACCAAAGCTATATTAATCGATTAGATAAGTAAGTAGCTAAGCTTTGTCACCTCCCAATTATGCGTAGCACGCTGATTACATTATATTATAACGCAAGAACTTCAATTTCGATGCCATCAATGACAACTTTTTTTTTTTTTTTTTTGCCTTGATGGCGGCTGTAAATGACAACTCCATTTTTCATCTTTTATTATATTCTGCTTATGGATTTCATTACCATATAATTTCGAACTATCTGTGCTGTACATCAAATTCATTTGCATTTGTTGGTAGAAATCTAGCGGACTTCGAAAATATTGTACCTATGATTATAATTTTAGTAGCAATTGATTTAGCAGGGATAGAGATAAACATGTACTGCCTAGCTAAGTACATTCACATTGCATTTATACCCGTATTTTTTTAGACTAAAAAAGGGTTTTTGTAACTAATTCTCTTATATTCTTAACTTTTGAGATATAAACTCTCATACTCCTTAAAGTGAGCAATGTACAAGTGTACCATTAAAACATTTAATATAAGATACAAATCTCATCCGAAATCCCATCTTTGAATACGGTTGCATGGTCCCTACAGTCACTAAAGCATCTAAAGCCAGAAAAAGACACATTAAAGTCAATTATTTTTTTAACTTTATTTTTATTTAATTCTTATAATTTAAAACTCATATTATGAAATTTATTAAATTTAAAGATTCATATCAAAAGATATAAATATTATATAAAATATAAAGTATGGGAAAAAATTTTCTCCAAAGGGTAAGATACTCGCATTTATATTTTTAGTTTTGATATTTTTATAAATAAAATTTTATTATAATTTCATTTAAATCAATTTGAATAATTAATTTATTGAATCTTATATATTAAATTGTAAAACTCATTGTATCCAAAGCATTACTTTTTTTTGTTTTAACTATTTCATACACCCATGTTTCGTAGGTGTGCAATTTTTCTTATATTTTAAGCACGTATACTTTTACTTTAGGATTTACAGCATTTTTTTGGCCATCGCAGGAATCTCACGGAAGGTTTTAGCCATTACTGCAGATGAAATTTACAGCATTTTTTTTGTTTTGGTTTAGATATGACCAATTAATTAATTGAAAGAAATTTGACCTTCTTAGTTCTTATTGCCTTTTTTTTTTTGGTGATATAGTTCTTATTGTTTGTTGTCACATTTGACAATTTCATTTTTGTCTAACGCTGTTAACTTTTGTCATATCTTAATGAAATTGTAGTTGTACCCAATTATATAAACCCAGATATCAATAGGTAAAATATATGTGTACATGTCTACTGGATTGATTTAATTAACAATAATTTAAATCATTTTATTTGTAACGTTAGATTTAAATTTTTCACAAATAATTTTTTAATAAATAATCTGAAATTATTTATTGTAAATTTTTATTGATATTTATAGCACACTTTAATCATAGAATGAGGTAAACTCACCCTAACTAAACTTTTAATGAAAAAAATTTAAGTGTACGTATCCACTTTTGCTTCAAATAAAATTAGCTCATCATGCAACACCTACGGAGAATCTAATACTATATTAAAGTATTATTTTATTCAAAAGCTTAATTTATATATTAAGTGAAATCCAATACTTGTTAACATGTATAATAATATGCAAAATAAAAAATAATTTATTAATTAAATTGGCTACTTACTCAATAAATCAGTATCAATTATTATTATTATTATTATTATTATTATTATGATGTTAGGCCATGAGAACTGAGATTACTTATGATGGAAGAATCAATTGTATTTCATAGACTAAGAAGAAGAGCGGTATATAAAAGGCCTGTAAAAAAAAAATAAATGAGACTCATGAATCACGATATTTGCGTATGTTGGCGTAATTCAAAGTTTCCACATTTTTAGTTAACAAATGGTGTATTCTATTTGGACTCATTCCCTTAGGATTCTCAAAAGTGATGTTTTTGATGCCAAATATTTAGTGCCCATTGAGTTAATAGGCGGAATACAGGAAAAAGGAAGAGAGAACATAATTAAGGCATGATTCCCCTAAGTCAAAATGAAGCAAAAGTGAGAGATAAAGCTTTCATGAATTTTGTGTTAAAAAATTAGGTAAATTTTAAGTTTATAGTCTGAAATATGTTATAAAAATATTTGTACTTAAAAATTATTTTAATGTCCCTTTAATGTAAAATTGTTAGAATGTAACAATTTCTTCAAATTTAATAAACTCTTCCAATATTATGAGTACCTACAATCAAAAAATAAAATAATAAAATATATATTAATAACTAATCAGTTAGAAAAGAAATAATTTAATACAATATAGCTTTTTTTCACCCTTAGCCGGCCCTCATGGTCAAATGATAATTTATATTTATAAACATAAAAAGAAAGCTGCTGGGAACTTGAGAAAAGACCTGCTAGTAGCTTTAATAGAAAATAAATGGGCTGTTATAAAGAATTAAATCCATGTCTGTTAGATGTATTAATAAGAAATAAATAAATAAAAATAAATTAAGATTTAAAAATTAAGATCATTGACTTTAGACCTATAATCAATGTTATTTATAGTTAAAAAAAATTCATTGTACCTCTTGTGGTATAAATTAACTTGCACCAAAATTATCTTTAAATAAATTAGTTTTACTTTTTATTGTTAGTGCTTCCTTCTCATCATTCATCTCCCAGACAATAATTTCAAAGCAATTTTTTTTCCTTTGCCAACATTTCCAATGGTATATTTCATGATCTCAGACTTCTACATTTTGATTCCTTACATTCATAATAAATATGAAACAAATTGTCAGACAAGATACTTAAAACAGTGTGAAAATAAATGTATAATAAAATTTGAATCAAATAATTATTGATAAACTCATATGCGTTGAATAATCCAACTTTTGATTTTTCTTTAATTTTATTTTATTTGGCCGTTTACAACAGATTGTAATCATGCTTTTAAATTATCAAGTTGCTTAACCATTTTAAACATGCTTTTGATCTTAAACCCCCCCCCCCCCCCAACCAAAAAAAGTCTGAAATTAGTTTTGACTTTTCCACCCTTCACTGAAGATCATATATCAAAGTTTAATTCTCATTTCTCCTACTGCAAATAAGAAGAGCTAGGGTGCTGATACGCAGCGATACTAAACTCTACATTAATTTCCCGAGAAAGGGTCAATACTAACAAAAGAAAGAAAAAAAAAAAAAACTCACAAAAATTTAAGTAATCATGAAGTAAATATATCTTAAAAATGAAATTCTTGTTACGCTCTAATATTGAAAGGGACACATCAAAAAAACGAAAGTGAAGTGATGACAGACAAAAGAGTCCAATAGAGAAGGAGAAAAAAAAACAATTTTTTTCCGATGACCTATTAATCAAATTAGGCAGACTCAGTACTGGTCCACAAGTCTCGCCTTGTGGGTAGGGTTTGGCATATTTATGTGGCTGTTGTTAAAAGTTGGGAACCGTATTTAATTACAATATAGGGGGCAATAATCGACAAACGAGTAGTCCATCTTCCCTCGCAGTTGAACCATAAAAGAAGGAAAGGAGAGTTAAGTAATTTCCTGGAATGTGTGATCATCGCCAGCAAGTCTACGCTTGGGTTGGGTCAGGTTCAATCTCTTAATTGTTAATGCAAACGGGAAATAAAAGGTTTACGCAATTTACATAGAAAAAGGATAATAGAATTCAGCTTTATTTTTTTTTGGTTTAATTTTTATATTATAATTTTTTTTGTACTTAAAAAAAAACTCTTTACTTTGGAACTTTTATTTTATAGTATATAGTTCTCTATAGGATTTTATAAATCAAACTTAGAGTAATTTTTTTTGGTGAAAATCAAACTTAGAGTAATTAACAACATATAAAAGTAGTTTGACTTTAGAAAGAGTTTCTTAATTAACAAACAGTGCCTGCGAGAACATATTTGGGTTTCATAAAAGATATAATCAATAATTTTGTAGGCGTATTGTAGTAATAATAAGTTTCAATTATATAAACAGATATTGAACTCTAGACTTCCATTTCACTATATCTATACTATATATAAAAGTGCAAAAGCTAGAACATTTTATAGATTATTATATCCTTATCAAGTATTTTAGATTTACCTTTGTCATTATGTTATTTAAACAAATGAGATTTTTGTTTTAATTTTCTAATTCTAATGAAATTAATTTTTGTCCTTATAATTATTTCTTGATTCTAATAAGATCAATTTCTATATTTAAAAGTATCAAACAATATTGAAAATTACAATATTAGATTTTATTTTTTATATTTTTAAATTCTAATGAAATTATTTTTGTTATTATGATCAGTGTTATAAATTTAATAGGAATATTTTAAAATTTTCCATTTAATAAAACTAGTTTTCTAATTATATTTAATATTTTAATTCAAATAAATTAATTTTTTTAGTTTATTTAATCAGGGATTTTTTTTTTTTTGTCTCCAACAAAGAATCTGCTCACTAAAAAATAAATATACAACAAATTGGTGTGAGAGGCAAGGTGGCTTAGATCTTACCCAGACATTACGATCTTAGAAAGCTAGCCTGAATAGAAAATCAGCCACAGGCCCATATATAGTGTTCTCATGTCTAAAAACGAAAGAAAAGACCACTGATGAAAACTACTTCGAATACTCTATGCGAGGAAGATTTGTTCATCATATCAATAGACGTTTAAAAAATAAAAAGAAAGCAAAAGAATTTGATATATAATAACTATTAATTTTAACAGTTAAGATAAAGATCAAAGCTATATAAATATTAAAATAGAAAAATATATCATAATTGTTAATCATATTATATTAACTTGTAATGTAAATTTCTTATGCCATTTTTTTTAAACTACTCATACTATTAGTAATAATATATTTAATATCATAATTTTAATAGTTTGTTATATAGTTATTTAATGATTAGTATTAATAAAAACTATGCGAATTATTTTGTATATATACTCAACAATTTACAAGTACGGTTTCAATTTTTTCTTAAATATTGGTGCTTGACTTCTCAATTCATGAGTACATTATACAATATGTTGCAAAACATAACTTCGAAACAGCTTAATACATAATACAAGCTGGTCCTATTATTCCTTTTACACAAACAAACTAGCAAATAGATAAGTTCAGATACATAAAACGTTAACGCTAAATTGTCTATAATGATTCTGCCTCATGAATCACTTTCAACTCTAAATTCAAATATTTTGACAAAATAACTTATCTTGAATTAGAAGTAATGGAGTCAAAATGATTGGAGGCACCTTTAATTTGTCACCTCTTCCTTTTAGCATTTGTACCACAGCTTTCATAGATGAGCGGTTCACTGGATGTCACTGAATGCACCAAAGCCCCACAATTGCAAGTTTCTTTGCAGTTCTAGCATCACGCTCGTCATCAATATGAATATATGTGTCCCCTTCTGTAAGTAAATTATGGATCCATTCTGGATATAAAACTTCAAGATTTTCTTGACCTGTGCTTGTATTATCATCCACTCACCATTTCAAGTAATAACACTCTATAATTATAAATATCAAACTTGTAGGACACATTACCATTCTACAGAAAATTTTAGGTGCAATGTAACTAAATGTTCCTTTAGTTGCAGTCATTGACACGGTACTTTGATTCTTAGAGCACAATTTAGCCAAACCAAGATTAGTAATTTTTGGAATTAAATTGTCATCAAGTAGCACATTGTGAAAATTTATGTCAAAGTAAAGAATTCGATCATCAAAACCGTGATGAAGATACTCAACTCCTTTAGCTATGCCTAAAGCAATTTGTTGCAACTTGTCCCATCCAAGGAAGCTATCTTTGCTGTCCGGTGGAGATATGAAATTCTGCAATGAACCATTTGGAAAGAAATTATAGACAAAAGCGTGACGATATCCATCAGTACAGAAACCAAGCAAGCGAACCACATTGACATGGTGAATTTTGCCATAGTTCCAACTTCATTAATGAACTCTGTCCCATCTCCATCTGTGTTATTGAGTATCTTCACAGCTACAGGAAATTCATTAGAGAGTTGACCTTTGTTGATAGCTCCGTGAGCTCCTTCGCCTAGCTCATCCTTGAAGCCATTTGTCATTCTTTTAATATCAACATAAGAGAATCTCGTAGGCCTAAGTGCTTTGAAATCCTCCAAGAACTTTTCAACTCTGAGATAGTCTTCTCTTTTCATTCTAAAATAGTAATATGTAGACACCCAATTTTGTCCGGCCTACAATGTAAAACTTTAAATAATAAAACCCAATTTTTAAGGAAAAAGCCCAAATAAAAATCACAAACCCAAAATTAAAACATAATCCAGAAATGAAAATAAAATCAAAAATACAAAAAGAAAAATAAAAAATAAAAAATCAAATAAAAATAAAAACGAAATTCTAAAAATTAAATAAATTAAAAAAATCAGAAAAATCAAGATAATCCAAGATAATTAAGGAAAAATAAAGATAATTACAAGAAAAATCAGAAAAATCAAATAAATCTAAGATAATTCAGAAAATGAAGATAAATATAAAAAAAATCAGAAAAAATAGATAAAAGTCAAGAAATAAATTAGATAAAAACTACAAAGATAATGGAGATATAAAAATCTGAAATTTAAAAAGATAAATAAGGAAATGTTAGATAAAAGAATAAGAGTTAAAATAAAGTTAGGAAATAGGAGTTAAAGTTGAGAACAAATTCTGAAAAACTCAAACTATAAAAACCCACTTACGGCACACATAAAGAACAGACGCAACCAGCCACAATACAGAAAACACTCACTGCTCTTCTCTCGCATGCAAGCACACAGCTCCCACTCCCGGAAATAACCAGGATCCTCTGCACTTCAGGACCTCTCCCGGATCACTCTTCAGCACGCACAACCAGCCAAGAAGAGTCACAGCCACTCTCAGCCGCAACACCCTCCGTCACAAGCACACTCTCAGACGAAAACCCTTAGCCATTGCTTCACTTCACCTCCATAACCATATATGTCACTATAGCTAGACGGCACAAAGGAAAAAACTGCACCTCTCGCTCCCCGCGCACAACCAGCCAAGAACAGTGACACATCCACTCTCCAGCACTCCTGCAACACGTCCACTCGACCCCACCCAGCAACGCCGGCACTCAACTTCGCTGCACTTCACTCTTCATTGCATCCCTTCACGGCACATCACACCAGGAACACTGAGGACTCTCGGAAGCAAGCATAGCATTACTCACAGTATACCTTCGGAACCAGAGTAAGCTGCTGTAACCACTGGAGTTGCTGTCACCGAAACAAGCTGCTGCCCAATTTCTGTCAAAGCCAGCGCCATTTCCCTTGTTCCAGACCTACGACCTGCTGCAGCGTTTTCATTCATCTAGTCAACGCTCAAGAGTATCAGCCCGGCAAAAGAAAGGCAATATCCGTCTTTGCCATTCTCCTTACTCGCATGCAGCTCTGACGTTGCATTTCATCTTACGTTTCCCATCCTCTCCTATAACCGGAACCTTTTCTTGAAGTCAAAGGTACGGCTTCCAGCCCTACTGTTTCCTTATGATTTTGTTTGCATCTTAAACGAAGTTATTGTCATAGCCTGAATATGTTGTAATATGAGTTTGTGTTTCACATGACCTTAAAGAAATTTCCACAGTTATGATGTTGACGATTCATGGCATGTGAATGGGTTTTGTTGTTAACTTATGTGATAGAGTTTGCTAGAAATTCTTTTCTTTTTGGAAATACATGGTATAAGGGAGGCATGATGAAAAAACGTCATTTTTTTTAAAAAAAGGGGTTAGGCTTTGCATAAACTTTTAGGAAATTGAAAAAATGAAAACAAGTCATTGATAGGAATTAACATTTTTCTTGATATTTAAATTTTGAATTAAAATAAAATAGATGAATTCTAAAACCTATGTCCTTTTTTAAAATGAAAATGAGAGATAAGTAAACTTATGCAAGTGTATATATTTTCCTTTTTAAAAAAAAAAACCCTGGACTGGAATAGGAAGGGGATTTTTCTTGTAAATATTTTTAAACCCTGGACTGGAATAGGAAGGGGATTTTTCTTGTAAATATTTTTAAAACCCTGGACTGGAATAGGAAGGGGATTTTCTTTTAGATATTTTTTTAAAAAAACCCTAAACTGGAATAGGAAGGGGATTTTTCTCTAAAATTGATTTATTTTTAAAATCCCAATCCAGAATGGGCAGAGATTGTTTTCGAAATTCTTTTTCTAAACCAACATAAATTAATTCAAGAAAAATTAATTAGATCATTTTTGGTACCGAAAGGGCGTTTAGGGTGCTAACACCTTCCCTACAACGTAACCAACCCCCGAACCTAATTTCTGAAATGTAGACCATTTTTAATTAGGTGTCTGATCTCACCTTTAGATAATTTAGATCGGTGGCGACTCCAAAATAAAATTTTTAGGGGTCAACAGCTTGGCGACTCCACTGGAGACATTTAGAGGGTTAGGCCAATTTAAAAATGATCTTATTATTTTCTTGATTGATTTGTTGATTTTTTTTATTTTTGTGGAAGATGACGAAATAAAAGGTACGCTTACTATCTTCTAGTGTTTTGGGTGTTTAAATTTTGTACCTATTTATTTATTTTTCTATATGTATATATTTGTAAGTGATTCTTTTTGTAGGTTTGGGGTGTGTTCCCCCGCACACACTACCACTCTCACCACACACTAGAACAAAGGGGAGGTCATGACCCCTGTGCTCTATGCCCGAGCCATATAAGATACTTTGTAGGATAGAGGGTTGTAGTAAGGTTAGCCTTCGAGAGACCTTCGGTCTCCGCATGGGCGCCCGAAACACCCCACTCGAATTGATTCTCTTAAGGACAATTTGGGGACCTGATGTAGGAAATATAGAACCTACCCTCTCACTATTAGTGACCTTAAAGCTATCCTTTACAAGAGAGACTTTTGACCCAAACCTATGTGAGTGTACAGGGACCTAGGATCTGCCTTAAATTAGGCACAATGGGGAATATCCTATCATAATCATGCATGTCTCCATTTCCATCATTTTTCTTTAAAATAAAAATTACACTTTGAAAATCATAAGGCATTAGGATTATCATCTTCATTTTTAACATTTTCCTTTCCATTTTGCATTTAAATAATAGGATTTTCAAAAGTTAATTTTCACATGGCTACATCATCTACTGGAGTCCTTGTTATCACTCAAGATCAAGCTAGGGTATCCCAAGAAGAACTTCAAAAGAAATTTGGGGATTGCCTACCTCAAGACTCAGTCCCTGATCTCCCAGAAATTGGAAAAATTACTTTCAAGCAGCATGACTTATCAAGACTCAAACAAATTTGGAAGAATACCACAGATAAATCAGCTTTTCAAACCAAATTTGGCCATCTGGGGTATTTATTGTCTGTACCGGTTGATGAGTCACTACTCAAAGCCTTGTTATTTTTCTGGGATCCTGACTATAGGGTATTCTCCTTTGGGAATATGGACTTAACTCCTACTATAGAAGAATATGGAGCTATCTTGAAGATTCCGCACAATCTTGCATGGCGAGCATATTCTTATAATCCCAAGATGGTCGTCAACAGACAATTAGCTAGATTAACAGGGGATAAGTCTACTGATTTTGATAAGATCCTCTGCAAGAAAGGGGGAAAGCAATGCCTTCCTATTGATTTTCTTCTATCAGTCGCAGAAAGCCATATTAACACTGAGAAAGGCTTTGACATGCTTGCCCTGGCCATATACGGCACACTTCTTTATCCAAGTGTGGAAGGTCACATTGACAGTCAGGTGGTACTTTTATTTTCAGAAGTAAGGCATGGGGCTCATCCAATTCCACCTGTTCTAGCAGAGACTTTTCGTACACTATGTTTTCTGAGGAAAAAAGGAAATGGGTGTTTTGTTGCATGTGCACAGCTTCTAACAATATGGGCATTTAGCCATCTCCCACATATGAGCAATTTGGGGTATCCACAGGTAAAACTGACTCGAGATTACAATACAGCAAGGAATACCCCCTATGAATTTTCACAGCTCTCATGGCCGAAGTATAGACTTACCCGAAACCAGTGGATCCAAGCACTTACAGACTTGGGAGAAGTAAAATGGAAGGCATCCTGGATGCCAGTAGTTCTGACCCTCTATAGTTGTGGTGATAAGCCATGGGTCCCTCTTATTGGCCCTTAGGGAGTAATAGGGTACTCTCCCTCTATGGTGAGAAGACAATTCAGAGGCATCCAATATGTACCAGCGACACTGGGTTTACATTCTCTAGATGTGACATATAGTGATAATCCCACCAGCATAAAGAATAGAGAAGCTAGAGCCTCTTGGAAGAACATTTACTTTATAGAAGGCTTGGGGGGTAATATAGAAGTAACTACTAAAGAATACTCCATATGGCAAAGCAAAAAAGGAAGGGGTTTTGTACCCCCAGTGCCCGTTGTTCCTACAGCATCCATCCAAGAAGCTGAGAACTCGCATGTTGAAGTTTCACATGCCCAACTCGAGCCAGAGACAATAGAAAAACAAGCTTATTTAAAATTACAAGAAGAATACAGCCTATTGCATGCAAGCATCCAAAAACAAGAAGAAGAATGGAAGAGTAAAGAAAGATGCTTAACAACTCAAAATAAGCGATATGCTAAAAGAATAGAATCCTTGGAAAAAAAGATTGCTACAGATAAAAAAGCTGATGAAGAAGGAGCTGTGTGGTACAGAAAAGAGTACAGAAACCTTGAAAGCAGGTTGGAAAGGGCAACAAAGAGATATAAACAAGCCGAAGAGGATTTGAATGACATCCGAGACGTCTTGTGGAAAGATAACAAAGAACTGAAAGATGAAGTCTCACAATTAAAAGAAGAAAATCAAGTCCTAACAATGGAGGTAACAAAGCTTCAAAAGGAAAACAAGGAGCTAAGAGGTGCCCAAGTCACTCAACTGCAATCCATCCATGAGTTAGAAAATATGAAGGCTCAGTTAGTTGCTTACATCAGGGACAATGAAAACCGACATGAGATGAAAATGCAAGGTCTCCTCAATCAGTTAAAGGATGTCCCATATATACAAAGGAGAATGCAAATATCTGAAGCTGAATGCTTAAGGCTCGAGAGAATTGTAATACAGATGGAACAAGCGCACCGAGAAGAGATGCGGCAATTGGCTACCATGCTGGATGCAACTTATTACAAGACAGAACTAATCCTTGATAGAAATCTATATGAAAGGATCGCCCAGACGCTCTACATGGAGAGAATAGGGATAGCTGAAAGACCCAAACAATGGATAAGTGAGATTGAGAAGACAGCAATGCCAGAAGGCCAAGTTGAGAATCTTTATTGGACCTTACGTGAAGATCTAAAAAGACTTGGAAAACCCCCTAGCGTGAACCTTGATGGAAAACAAGGCCTAGCAGATTATGCCTAGCCTACTTTAGTTTATTTTCCTTTTCTTAAATTGATGTAATTAAAGATTCTTTCATAATAATAAAGTTTCTAGTTCTTTGATCCAATAATTTACTTCTAGTTGCATATCATTCATGTCATGCATATCATTATCTCCTAGCACATGTAAATAATTTATTTCTAAAAATTTTAAAAGGAAATCACGGCTCCTACAATGCGATCTCAGTCAACAGCTTGGCGACTCCACTGGGGAACGAACCCAGCTTCAAGCAGTTCATATTTCTCTCGAATCAACGCTTCTTCTGCTGATTTTTTCCACTTTTCTTGCTCTTCTAACTTATCATCTGAGGCAAAGCTCGCTTCTGTTTCTACAATATATGGCTGCTTGGGGTTTGCTTGGTTTTGCGGTTGCTGGGGTGTCGGGTCTTGGTGGGACTCATTTTGCATATTCTCCTTGGACATGAGTAGCTCAGTCAGTCGAGATAGAGTAACGATCAAGGCTCATGTACCATTCAGCAGCCCAATCGACCAAACTCTCTTGAAAGATATGGATCAGTAGCTTCTCATTATCAGCATAAGCTGACATTTTTCTGATGTACATAAAGATGTGTGCCCTAGGACAAGATGTTCCATCATACTTCTTGAACTCCGGTACCTTGAATTTTGGGGGTATAACAACATCAGGTACCAATCCGATCTCATGAACATCTAGGACATCTTCATCAGTGAATCCCTCCATTTTCCTCATCCTAGCTTCAAGCAGTTCATATTTCTCTCGAATCAACGCTTCTTCTGCTGATTTTTTCCACTTTTCTTGCTCTTCTAACTCATCATCTGAGGCAAAGCTCGCTTCTGTTTCTACAATATATGACTGCTTGGGGTTTGCTTGGTTTTGCGGTTGCTGGCGTGTCGGGTCTTGGTGGGACTCATTTTGCATATTCTCCTTGGACATGAGTAGCTCAGTCAGTCGAGCCAATTGTGCTTTGAGACTCTCAATTTCTGCATGTAGTTCTTCAACAGACCTTTCTTGCCTTTGTTCCGCCATGAGCTTTGACTGAGATGATGAGTTAGAAGAGCAAGAAAAGTGGAAAAAATCAGCAGAAGAAGTGTTGATTTGAGAGAAATATGAACTGCTTGAAGCTAGGATGAGGAAAATGGAGGGGTTCACTGATAAAGATGTCCTAGATGTTCATGAGATCGGATTGGTACCTGATGTTGTTATACCCCCAAAATTCAAGGTACCGGAGTTCAAGAAGTATGATGGAACATCTTGTCCTAGGGCACACATCTTTATGTACACCAAAAAAATGTTAGCTTATGCTGACAATGAGAAGCTACGGATCCATATCTTTCAAGAGAGTTTGGTCGATAAGGCTGCTGAATGGTACATGAGCCTTGATCGTTACTCTATCCGTACGTGGAAAGATTTGGCAGAAGCTTTCATGAGGCACTACAAATATAATAAGAACGTAGCCCCTGACAGGTTCCAAATTCAGAATATGGTAAAAAAGGATAATGAATCCTTCAAGGCCTATGCCCAACGATGGAGGGACGTGGCAATAAGGGTACAACCACCTCTTTCAGATAAGGAAATGGTCACCATCTTTCTGAGTACTTTGACATATCCCTTTTATGGGAAAATGGTGGGATTTGCCAACATGAATTTTGTAGATCTAGTAGAGACTGGAGAAAGGATTGAACAAGGAATAAAGGCTGGTAAGATGGGTAGATCCTTAGAGGGCAACGCATCACAGAAGAAGTCCCAATTCAGTAGCAAAGAGAGCAAAAATGTTCATTCTGTAAATTACCGCAATAAGGGAAAAGGCAAAGATTTTGATAAAAATCAACATGCATGCCAAGTCTCTTATGCACCAGTAATGAGTGTTACTATACCGCAGCCTATCCAATATCAACCATATCAACAAGTACAGCCAGTGCAACCTCAACCTAAGCCTCAAACTCAGTTTAACCGTGAAAGACAACAAAACGATCGGAGGTACCAAAGGTTTGATCCTATCCCTATACCATATTCACAATTACTACCGCAGTTGCTGCAGAATAACTTGGTAACTTTAAGCCCTATTCGCCCACTCCAACCTCCGTACCCTACATGGTACAATGAGAACCTGAATTGTGATTATCACGCTGGGGCAAAAGGACATGCAGTAGACAATTGCATTGCCTTTAAAAGGAAAGTGCAATCCCTAATTAATGCTAAGTGGTTGACATTCGAACAGGTAGCTCCAGGGCCAGATGTAGATGGAAACCCCCTTCCTAACCATAATTCAAGTGTTAATGCTGCTTTTGAGGGGACATTGCCTACTTTAAAGAATTTTGTGGCAGAAATTAAGACTTCATTAAAGACCATATTTCACATCCTAGTCGAATATGGAGTAATAAAGGTTGAAAAGGGAACGTCTATAGAATCTGGATGTGAATTTCATGGAGAAGGCTCAGATCATGAAATAGAAGAGTGTGAGTCATTTAAGGGCCTACTTCAACAATTGATGGATGATGGCATGTTACAAGTAGGAGAAAACTCCAAATTTGTAAACATGGTGCACACCTCTTCAAATACGCAGAAGCCACTAGCTATTCAGTATGTGAAAAAGTTGCCTCAAGCTGAAATACCAGAACCATTCATAGCTGACAAGGTGAGAGTCCCTACTGGACTCATGAAACCACTAACAATTACAACGCCGACTCCATTTCCATACAAAAGTGACAAGGCAGTTCCGCGGACTTATAATTATAAGGGGACTCCGGAGGAATCTAATCCACGAGTCACCAATATCTCAGGGGTTTCTGGAGTAACAAGAAGTGGACGCTACTATCTCCTAGAGAGAGGGGTTGGAAAGGCAATTGAACATGATGGGGCAAAGAAACCAGCAAAAGATGACGAGAAAAAGGGTGAGATGCTAAAAAATACTGGGGCAATCGAGCTGGGAGAGAATGAGGTAGGAAATGAACCCTGCAAAGGAGATTTCACTGAAAATAATAAGTCTGCACCAATTTCTCTGAAAAGATCAGTGACTGAAGAGGAAGCTAGCGAGTTCCTTAGACTCATTCGCCAAAGTGAGTACAAGGTGATTGATCAGTTGAAGAGAACACCAGCAAGAATCTCGCTGCTATCCTTGTTCCTGCATTCTGAGCCACATAGAAAGGCTATAATGAAGGTTTTGAATGAAGCTCATGTTGATAAGGATATCTCTACAGAGGCAATTGATAGTGTGGTGGGAAACATCCTAGCCCACAATTACTTGTCATTTTCTGAAAAAGAGTTCCCTCCTGAAGGGCGCGGACATAACAAGGCTCTGCATATTTCTGCTAAATGCAGAGGCCATGATCTAGCTAATGTCTTGATTGATAATGGCTCTGCATTAAATATTCTGCCAGAATCCACTATGAGAAGGTTGGGCATTGATCAGACTCTTTTGAGACCCAGCACTATTGTTGTAAGAGCATTTGATGGGACCCAAAGTGAAGTACTGGGTGAGATTGAGCTTCCAATACAAGTCGGGCCATGCGACTTTGAAATCACTTTCCAGGTCATGAAAGTAAATTCTGTCTATAGTTGTCTTTTGGGGAGACCTTGGATTCATTCAGCAGGGGCAATCCCCTCATCTCTCCATCAAAAGGTAAAGCTAGTGCATAAAGGGAAGCTAGTAGAAATTGCTGCTGAGGAAGATTTGCTAGTGTCTAGGCCAGCATCATTTCCATACATTGCAGCAGAAGCTGAGATAGGAAGTTCCTTTCAGACCTTTGAGATTGTAAATGTAGAATTTGCAAAGGAAGGAAAGCTACTATCAACACCACATTTTTCTGAAGCTGCCTTAATGACTGGCAAGATGCTCAAAAGAGATGGTTACATCCCTGGAAAAGGGTTGGGAAGCTCAGGGCAAGGCATGAAGGAGCCACCAAAGTTGCCAGAAAATGAAGGGACATATGGCTTGGGGTTTAAACCCACGAGGGCTGATAAAGCTAGAATGGCTTGGGTAAGGAGAGAAAGAAGGTTAGCCCGTTTAGAGGGCCGGGTCATGGAAACAGAGAAATTAGTCATTAAGAACCTCTACAAGACCTTCATCAGTGCTGGTCTTTGGACTCCAAATCAAGTTGTTGCTCTTGAGGAAGGAAGCCCTGTAGAGGAAGGGGTTGAGCTAGTCACGCCATGCATGCTGGGGAGTAAGCCAAGCAATTGGATCGTCAAGCCGATTCCTATTCTTTTTAGTTTGAAAGACATGTAATTCTTGAACCTCACCATCTATGGCTCTGCCCAAGGCCTAGAATGGATTTGTATGGGCTTGCTTTGTTTACTTATTTCAAATATATGATTAATAAAATGCATTTCCTTTTTCCAAAAATGACTTCGCCTCTACCTTTTATCATTTTAGCATACATCATTCCGTCCATGACATAAATAAACCATAACAAATACTCAATAATAATCTAGGTTGAATGATGAAGAAAATACTGGAGAAGATTACGCCGACTTCCCAAGTCTAGACTTCGAACGTCCAATCAGTTGTGTAATTGATGAAGAAGAGGAAGAAGAAGACTGGGAACTATCACCTGAACTGCAAAGAATGTTTGAACAAGAAGAAAAAGGGATCAAGCCACATGAAGAGCCAATTGAAGTAATAAACCTGGGAACGAATGAAGACAAAAAAGAAATTAAGATAGGGGCACAAATGGCCTATCAAGAAAAGGAAGCGATGATTTTACTATTAAGAGAATATCGTGACGTATTCGCTTGGTCTTACTAGGATATGCCGGGATTGAATACAGACAATAAAGCCTGAGTATAAGCCCATTAAGCAAAAACTAAGACGAATGAAACCAGACCTATTACTGAAGATCAAGGAGGAAGTCATGAAATTGCTTGACGCTGGTTTCATTGAAGTAGCTAAGTATCCTGGATCACTAATATTGTGCCTATACCAAAGAAGGATGGGAAGATCCAAGTATGTCTGGACTACCGAGATCTGAACAAGGCAAGTCCAAAGGATGACTTCCCACTTCCTCACATTGATGTACTAGTGGACAATGCTACAGGAAACTCTATTTTCTCATTTATGGACGGATTCTTAGGGTACAATCAGATTAAATTGGCCCCTGAAGACAAAGAAAAGACAACATTCATCACCCTATGGGGAACCTTCTGCTATAGAGTAATGTCATTTGGACTAAAGAATGCCGGGGCAACATACCAAAGAGCAATGGTGGCCTTGTTTCATGACATGATGCATAAAGAAATAGAAGTATATGTTGATGACATCATTGCCAAATCAAAATCTGAAAAAGAACATCTGGTACATCTCAAAAGACTCTTTGATCATTTGAGAAAGTATCAGCTTAAGTTGAACCCAACAAAATGCACCTTCGGTGTAAAATCATGAAAATTACTAGGATACATGATAAGTCAAAGAGGAATTGAGGTGGATCCTGATAAAGTCAAAGCCATTATAGACATGCCTCTGCCCAAAACAAAAAAAGAAGTACGGGGTTTTTTGGGGAGAATAAACTAAATTGCGAGATTCATCTCCCAATTGACAGCCACCTGCAAGCCAATCTTTAAGCTCCTTCGCAAAAATCAAGAGGCTAAGTGGGATGAAGGATGTCAAGAAGCATTTGATAAGATCAAACAATACCTTCAAAACCCACCAATTTTGGTCCCACTAATACCAGGAAAACCCTTTGCTGATGTATTTGGCTATGCATGAAGAGTCAATGGGATGTATGCTGGGATAGCATGATGAAACTGGAAAAAAGGAGCAAGTGATTTACTACCTCAGCAAAAAGTTCACTAATTACGAGTCAAAGTACTCGATGCTTGAGAAGACATGCTGTGCCTTGGCATGGGCCGCTCATCGCCTCAAACAGTACATGATACGTCATACCACGCTGCTAATTTCAAAGATGGATCCGATTAAATACCTCTTTGAAAAACCTGCCTTAACGGGGAGAATTGCAAGGTGGCATATGTTGCTGTCTGAATATGATATCCAATATATTCCGCAAAAGGCAATAAAGGGAAGTATAATCGCCGATCACCTGGCAGAGAATCCTATTCAAGACCAGGAGCTTGATCAGTTTGAATTCCCTGATGAAAATATCATGACACTCTTAGCAATTGATAAAACAACTGAAGAAAAAAGATGGTCCCTACTATTTGATGGAGCATCTAACATACTGGGGCATGGAATTGGGGCAGTCTTAATATCTCCTGAAAAGAGATGTTACCCCATGACCGCCAAGTTATGCTTTGAGTGTACAAACAATGTGGCTGAATATGAGGCCTGTGCCATGGGTGTCGAAGCAGCCCTGAGTTATCAAGTTGATCTATTAGATGTGTCTGGTGACTCAGCGTTAGTAATTCACCAGTTGAAAGGGGAATGGGAAACTAGAGATTCCAAGTTGATTTCTTATCATGAACACATTGTTAGGCTGGCAAAACAGTTTAAAGACATCAGCTTCAATCATGTGTCCAGAGAAGAGAACCAGATGGCAGATGCCTTAGCAACGTTGTCATCTATGTATCCCATAATGAATGATGACGATCTCCCAAAGATCTGCATGAGAAAACTAAAATCTCCTGCATATTGTGCAGTCGTTGAGGAAGAACCTGATGGAGAACCATGGTATAAAGATATTAAACAATTTATCAAAACCAAGGAGTATCCCATTGGGGCATCAGAAAATGACAAAAGAACTCTGAGGAGATTGGCAATGGGTTTCTTTCTTAGTGGCGAAATCCTTTACAAAAGAAATTATGATACAGTGCTTTTGAGATGCATTGAAGCTAAAGAAGCACAAAAGATGGTACAAGAAATTCATGAAGGGGTATGTGGGACACACATCAATGGACATGCTATGGCTAGAAAAGTCCTAAGAGCGGGATACTACTGGCCGACCATGGAAACAGACTGCATTAATTATGTCAGGAAATGCCATAAATGTCAAATCTATGCAGACAAGATCCATGCATGTCCTTCAGTACTCAATGTGCTAGCTTCACCATGGCCATTTGCAATGTGGGGCATGGACATAATTGGGCCAATTGAACCTAAGGCCTCCAATGGTCATCGCTTCATCTTAGTAGCGATTGACTATTTCACAAAGTGGGTGAAAGCTGCTTCATATAGTAGCGTGACAAAAAATGTGGTGTTAAGATTCCTTAAAAGGGAGATTATATGCAAATACGGCCTTCCAGAAAGGATCATCACTGATAATGCCAGCAATCTCAACAGTAAGATGATGAAAGAATTGTGCGAGAGATTCAAGATAGTTCATCACCACTCAACCCCGTATCGTCCAAAAATGAATGGTGCGGTGGAGGCAGCAAATAAAAATATCAAGAAAATTATAGAAAAGATGACTATCACTTATAGAGATTGGCATGAGCTTTTGCCCTTTGCCCTCTATGGATATCGTACGTCGATTAGAACTTCAACTGGGGCAACCCCATTTTCCTTGGTATATGGAATGGAGGTGGTTTTACCATTTGAAGTGGAGATACCATCTTTAAGAGTACTGATGGAAACCCAACTCGATGAAGCAGAATGGGTTCGAACGCGGTATGAGCAACTAAACCTAGTAGAAGGAAAAAGGTTGGTAGCTTTGTCTCATGGACGACTCTACCAAAAAAGGATGATGAGAGCCCATGACAAGAAAGTCCACCAAAGGCAATTTTATGAAGGAGATTTGGTGTTAAAACGGATCTTGCCAGTCACAAAGGACAACCGTGGCAAATGGTCCCCAAACTATGAAGGGCCTTATGTAGTAAAAAAGGCATTTTCTGGAGGGGCATTAATCCTTGCAGACATGGATGGTGATGAGCTCCCAAATCTGATAAATGCAGATGCTGTCAAGAAATATTATGCATGATGGGATAAGAGTCCAGATTTGTGATTAGGCGTAGTTGTATCCAATGTTATCTTCAAAATATCCAATTACCCTCACTAAAAATCCCTTTTCAATCATACTGTGCCTTGTACTTTGTCCTTTGTTTATCAGAACCCTAAAAGGGATGTAAAACCTAGATTTCTATCAATAAAAGCTTACCTTCTTTCATCTATTTTGCATTTTATTATAAACATGCATTTGAAACATGATAAACAGGTAAACAAAATATATGTAGTGTTGGAGAATTACATGTTTTAAATTCTAACAACAAAAAGGAAAAGGTGTGGATCGATCTAGTTGCTTGAGTTTAAGCTTCTTTGGCAAAGAACTCCTCAAGATGATGATGATAAGACTCCACAAAGAAGAAAAAACAAATAATAAAGTACCTTGCCAATAGAGCAAACACTCAAAAGATGCTACATGTTCTGAACGTTGTTCTTCCCAAAGAGTTCATGATTGGGAAAGCAAGTTGGAGCCGTGGAAATCCTTAATTGATAGAATAACAAAACATCAAATCATAGAGTTGCATGAACATGCATCTGCATCTCTATACAAAGATAAGTATGACTTAGAGTGTTTTTCAAGATTTTCTTTAGGTAAATCATCCTAGAATGGCTTACTCTAGGACATTAACTTGAAATAGGTTTATTCAGGTTGTTTACTTCGTCATATCCCCAAGGGTGGATTAAGTACCCTTCACATTCCCAAGGGTGGACCAGGTAACCCTTCATATCCCCAAGGGTAGATTTAGTACCTTTCACATCTCCAAGGGTGGATCAAGTACCCTTCACATCCCCAAGGGTGGATTTAGTACCCTTTATATCCCCAAGGGTGGATTTAGTACCCTTCACATCCCCAAGGGTGTACCAGGTAACCCTTTATATTCCCAAGGGTGGATCAAGTACCCTTCACATCTCCAAGGGTGGACCAGGTAACCCTTTATATCCCCAAGGGTGGATTTAGTATCCTTCACATCCCCAAGAGTGGATCAAGTACCCTTCACATCCCTAAGGGTGGATTTAGTACCCTTCATATCCCCAAGGGTAGATTTAGTACCCTTCACATCCCCAAGGGTGGATTAAGTACCCTTCACATCCCCAAGGGTGGATCAAGTACCCTTCACATCCCCACCCTTCACATCCCCAAGGGTGGATTTAGTACCCTTCACATCCCCAAGGGTGGACCAGGTAATCCTTTATATCCCCAAGGGTGGATCAAGTACCCTTCACATCCCCAAGGGTGGATTTAGTACCCTTCACATCCCCAAGGGTGGATTTAGCCTCAAGGGTGGATTTAGTATCCTTCACATCCTCAAGCGTGGATTTAGTACCCTTCACATCCCCAAGGGTGGACCAGGTAACCCTTTATATCCCCAATAGTGGATCAAGTACCCTTCACATCCCCAAGGGTGGATCAAGTACCCTTCACATCCCCAAGGGTGGATTTAGTACCCTTTACATCCCCGATGGTGGATCAAGTATCCTTCATATCTCAAGGGTGAATCAAGTACCCTTCACATCCCCGAGGGTGGATCAAGTACCCTTCACATCGTAATTATTTTCGGCCAAAATAGTGTCTCTCAACCTTTGCTCATATTCTAGTTCCTAAAAGATAAGCAAAGGGGGGGCAATCTGTAGACACCCAATTTTGTCCGGCCCACAATGTAAAACTTTAAATAATAAAACCCAATTTTTAAGGAAAAAGCCCAAATAAAAATCATAAACCCAAAATTAAAACATAATCCAGAAATGAAAATAAAATCAAAAATACAAAAAGAAAAATAAAAAATAAAAAATCAAATAAAAATAAAAACGAAATTCTAAAAATTAAATAAATTAAAAAAATCAGAAAAATCAAGATAATCCAAGATAATTAAGGAAAAATAAAGATAATTACAAGAAAAATCAGAAAAATCAAATAAATCTAAGATAATTCAGAAAATGAAGATAAATATAAAAAAAATCAGAAAAAATAGATAAAAGTCAAGAAATAAATTAGATAAAAACTACAAAGATAATGGAGATATAAAAATCTGAAATTTAAAAAGATAAATAAGGAAATGTTAGATAAAAGAATAAGAGTTAGAATAAAGTTAGGAAATAGGAGTTAAAGTTGAGAACAAATTCTGAAAAACTCAAACTATAAAAACCCACTTACGGCACACATAAAGAACAGACGCAACCAGCCAGAATACAGAAAACACTCACTGCTCTTCTCTCGCATGCAAGCACACAGCTCCCACTCCCGGAAATAACCAGGATCCTCTGCACTTCCGGACCTCTTCCGGATCACTCTTCAGCACGCACAACCAGCCAAGAAGAGTCACAGCCACTCTCAGCCGCAACACCCTCCGTCACAAGCACACTCTCAGACGAAAACCCTCAGCCATTGCTTCACTTCACCTCCACAACCATATGTCACTATAGCTAGACGGCACAAAGGAAAAACTGCACCTCTCACTCCCCGCGCACAACCAGCCAAGAACAGTGACACATCCACTCTCTAGCACTCCCGCAACACGTCCACTCGACCCCACCCAGCAACGCCGGCACTCAACTTCGCTGCACTTCACTCTTCATTGCATCCCTTCACGGCACATCACACCAGGAACACTGAGGACTCCCGGAAGCAAGCATAGCATTACTCACAGTATACCTTCGGAACCAGAGTAAGCTGCTGTAACCGCTGGAGTTGCTGTCACCGAAACAAGCTGCTGCCCAATTTCTGTCAAAGCCAGCGCCATTTCCCTTGTTCCAGACCTACGACCTGCTGCAGCGTTTTCATTCATCTAGTCGACGCTCAAGAGTATCAGCCCGGCGAAAGAAAGGCAATATCCATCTTTGCCATTCTCCTTACTCGCATGCAGCTCTGACGTTGCATTTCATCTTACGTTTCCCATCCTCTCCTATAACCGGAACCTTTTCTTGAAGTCAAAGGTACGGCTTCCAGCCCTACTGTTTCCTTATGATTTTGCTTGCATCTTAAACGAAGTTATTGTCATAGCCTGAATATGTTGTAATATGAGTTTGTGTTTCACATGACCTTAAAGAAATTTCCACAGTTATGATGTTGACGATTCATGGCATGTGAATGGGTTTTGTTGTTAACTTATGTGATGGAGTTTGCTAGAAATTCTTATCTTTTTGGAAATACATGGTATAAGGGAGGCATGATGAAAAAACGTCATTCTTTTTAAAAAAAGGGGTTAGGCTTTACATAAACTTTTAGGAAATTGAAAAAATGAAAACAAGTCATTGATAGGAATTAACATTTTTCTTGATATTTAAATTTTGAATTAAAATAAAATAGATGAATTCTAAAACCTATGTCCTTTTTTACAATGAAAATGAGAGATAAGTAAACTTATGCAAGTGTATATATTTTCCTTTTTTAAAAAAAACCCTGGACTGGAATAGAAAGGAGATTTTTCTTGTAAATATTTTTAAACCCTGGACTGGAATAGGAAGGAAATTTTTCTTGTAAATATTTTTAAAACCCTGGACTGGAATAGGAAGGAGATTTTCTTGTAAATATTTTTAAACCCTGGACTGGAATAGGAAGGGGATTTTCTTTTAGATATTTTTTTAAAAAAACCCTAAACTGGAATAGGAAGGGGATTTTTCTCTAAAATCAATTTATTTTTAAAATTTCAATCCGGAATGGGCAGAGATTGTTTTCGAAATTCTTTTTCTAAACTAACATAAATTAATTTAAGAAAAATTAATTAGATCATTTTTGGTACCGAAAGGGCATTTAGGGTGCTAACACCTTCCCTACAACGTAACCAACCCCCGAACCTAATTTTTAAAACGTAGACTATTTTTAATTAGGTGTCCGATCTCACCTTTAGATAATTTAGATCGGTGGCAACTCCAAAATAAAATTTTTAGGGGTCAACACAATAAACTTGAAATAATGCAATGACAACTAGCACAAGCACGATTGAACCTACAATGACATGACCATTCTCAACATTCTATCCAAAAATAGAGTATTTAAGATGGAATAAAATTTAAAAGAAATAAAAAGAGGACGAAAGAGAGGTGTAAACTCGTTTCCCCTGTAGCGGCTATAATAATTGTCGTAGGTATCTTGTGTTTGTGCTTGCCGTCCAAACAACATTCATCCTGACAATTTGGTTTCGACCATGTGAAATATATCCTGTTGATTATGAATTAGATTGTGTGAACAACGTTACCATATTATACTTAAATTCAGCAGAGTACCATGTTCAGGCAATCAATTACAATAACTTTACTATCCGACTGGTGGATCCTAATATTCAAGAGGCAAATTGCTCCTCCATCCCTCCCTACTTCTTATCTGTAACCAATTTTACTGATCCTCTTGATTATAATTATTATGATAATGAGCAAATAAATATATTATGGCACCCGATACCGAGGCGACGAAGGCTATGTGAATATGTTCCTTCACATAATTTACTTAAATTGTAGCCATCCAGTGAGGGATGATCCAGAGTATGTGGATACTTCTCGCTGTCTCAGTTGGCACAATTCCAATGGGCATATTTACGCTGTCGCCGGAGACTTGAGGGCTGGAATCCTTAAAATTGCAGAAAAAGGGCGGAGAGCTGGGGATGGGGAACACTCTCATATCAAATATTATATATATATTTTTGGTACAAATCAAATATTATATTTTATTACTGCAATGATCCGTATAGAGTCTCTTTTCTTTTCTTTTTTGGTCAAAGTCGAAACTTCTTGCAGAATAACTGGGCCAACCTACAAGGACTGTTGGTGTTGGAAGTGAAATTAAATTACGGGGAGATTGACCAAGACATACTAATGAACTTGCATACATAATCTACGGGAAGACTGACCAAGTTCGATAAAAGACCCCACAACAACAGAACATGCATGCAGAAGTCAGCATGGTCAATTTCATACTGCATACATAATTTACGGGAAGACTGACCAAAACATATTAACGAACTTGGCGATTCATTTTCGTACCATAGCAATGTGAAAGAAACCTTGCACACTTATAGCCTTGAAATCTACGGCATCAATAATATCCCATTCCTTTCTTGCTAAAAGATGAAGGTATTGTCATCAATTATCTCCGACAATAATAAATAAATTATAGAACAAGAGTTGGTTGGATTTATATCAAACAATTTATTCGAATTAAACAAACATATACATACATACATATATATATATATATATGAAAGTTTTGCGAGAGTAAACACAAGAAATATCTCCACCAAAAAAACAAAAAGAAATACCCTTTGGATTAAACAAGTAGTAGTACGCAATTAATTATGGTTGAGGAGGACCTGTGAGAAAATATGATCATGTCAATACAATACAATACACAACAATACAATACAATACACAACACAATCTAGTTCTATTTTCCTCCTTTTACAAAAAAAACCGAAAAGACAATGCTCATCGATGTCTACAATCAATCTGTTTCGTGAATTACTTCCAACTCCAAATTTAGAGGCATTGCTGAAATAATTGGTCTTGAATTAACAGAAGAGGTGGACTCAAAAGGATTAGGAGGCACCTTTAATTTGTCACCTCCTCCATTTAGCATTTGTACCACAGTTTTCATGGATGGGCGATGCACTGGGTGCCACTGAATGCACCAAAGTCCCACGATTGCAAGTTTCTTTGCAATTTCGATATCTCCCTCATCATCAATATGAATATGTATGTCTCTTCCTTCAATCAAGTTATGGATCCATTCCGGATATAAAACTTGGACAGTTTCTTGACCTGTGCTTGTATTTTTTCTTCCACCTATCATTTCAAGTAATAACATTCCATAGCTATAAATATCAGATTTGTAGGATACATTGCCAAAATTTCTAGAGAAAACTTCAGGTGCAATGTAACCTAATGTTCCTTTAGCTGCAGTCATTGACACAGTACTTTGATTCTTAGAACACAATTTGGCCAAACCAAAATCAGTAATTTTTGGAATTAAATTGTCATCAAGTAGCACATTGTGAGGATTTATGTCAAAGTGAAGAATTCGATGATCACAACCCTGATGAAGATACTCAACTCCTTTAGCTATGCCTAGAGCAATTTGTTGTTATTTGTCCCATCCAAGGAAGCTATCTTTGTTGTCCGGTGGAGATATGAAATTCTGCAGTGAACCATTTGGAAAGAAATCATAAACAAGAGCACGGTGAAAGCCATCAGCACAGAAGCCAAGCAAGCGAACCACATTGACATGATGAATTTGGCCAATAGTTCCCACTTCATTAATGAACTCTCCCATCTCCTTCTGTATTATTAAGCATCTTCACAGCAACAGGAAATTCATTAGAGAGTTGACCTTTGAAGACTGCTCCATGAGCTCCTTCACCTAGCTTGTCCTTGAAATAATTTGTGATTCTTTTAATATCAACATAAGAGAATCTCGTAGGTCTAAGTGCTTTGAAATCCTCCAAAAAATTTTCAACTCTGAGATGGTCTTCTCTTTTCATTCTAAAATAGCGATAAACTTGAAATAATGCAATGACAACTAGCACAAGCACGATTGAACCTACAATGACATGACCATTCTCAACATTCTATCCAAAAATAGACTATTTCAGATGGAATAAAATTTAAAAGAAATAAAAAAAGGGCGAAGGAGAAGTGTAAACTCGCCTCACCTGTAGCGGTTATAATAATTTTTGCAGGTATCTTGTGTTTGTGCTTGCCGTCCAAACAACATTCCTCCTCACAATTTGGTTTTGACCATGTGAAATATATATAGTTCAATTGCAAGTCCCAGGCTCTTGTCGGCGAAACGACATCAAACATCTTGTTGCAGGATACTAGATCCAATTTAACGACACTGTCGTTGGAGTCAGCTGCATAAATCGGGCAGGACAACATATTTTGCGCATCTGGGTATACTTGGTTCTTATTTTTGAGGTGTGGAGACCCAAGTGATGAACAATTGAAGAAAGTAATATTGTTCGGTGTATATGATTCATCTGAACCAAACTGAGAAGGATCAATCAACTGATAAGGATAAATGGATGAATTATAGAGTTTTAGGAAGAGTCTGGGAAGACAATTTTCCGGGTCGGAGGCGTATAGTGTCTGGGATTTGTAACTTACGTATTTGACGAGGAGTTTTACCGGAACTGGAACTGTAGGGAGCTCGAGCATGGTTTCATTTTTATCTGAGCAAGATAGATGATAGCCATAATAGCCAGAGTGATTATTATTAGTGATGCTGTCGACTAGTTGGAAGGGAAAGCGAATAGCGGGAGAACCATTAGCAGGGTCACAAAATGATTCCCTGCACTCGTTCTCACTGATCCCAAAATTCACAAGCAGCAGTTGCAGCAATACTATGATCATAAACAAGGAAGAATTCTGATAGCAATTCATTGTTGTAGAGCTAGTTGCCTTCAAATTTTTCTGAAACTTCAATCTGAATATAACGAAGTAACGTGTGACCGGCAGTGGCATCCCATCCCATCCGGAAGAGAAATATCAAGAATTTGCCTGCCGACAAGTCAACCAAAGACTGTTCATAATTTAAGTCAATGTAGAACAATAAAAGATTGGGTCGTGGCCCCTACAGAAAAGAAAGGAAGCTTTCTAGGCAAAAACAACGCAAAAGGGCATGAGAAGATAATAAATAAGAGGTAATGGTTCAGTTTCTGGGATAATCATAAACCCACAGAGCGAAAACAATAAGAGCAGCATGTGCAGAGGGAGTGCCTTGCCTTGCTCTGCGCTATTAGCGGTTGTAGTACCCTTCCTCTTTCTTCTTGTACTCCAACAACCTTGTGCCGCCATCGAGGTTACCTGTGCCCCCTCTTCCTGTGGCAAAATCCCCAACATCACCCATCCGTTTCGCCTCAAAGACGATCCTCAACACTGTGGTGACCGCAGATATGAGTTAGATTGTGTCGACAATGTTACCATATTACCCTTTAATTCAGCAGAGTACCATGTTCAGGCAATCAATTACAATAACTACACCATCCGGCTGGTGGATCCCAATATTCAAGAGGCAAATTGCTCCTCCATCCCTCGCTACTTCTTATCCCAAACAAATTTTACTGATGCTTATAATTATTCTGCCGATAATGATGAGCAAATTTATTATGCCACCCAATATCGAGAGGGAATAGCCCCTGTGAATATGTTCCGTTACATAATTTACTTAAATTGTAGCCATCCCGTGAAGGATGATCCAGAGTATGTGGATACTTCTCCCTGTCTCAGTTGGCCCAATTCCAATGGGCATATATACGCTGTCGCCGGAGACTTGAGGGCTGGAATCCTTAAAATTGGGTGCCATGTGAATCGGGTTTCCACAACATCCTTTTGGGGTTTGGGTTCATGGCCGTATCGTACTGAAGCGGATGTTATACCACATAGCAGCACATTTTCTTACACTGATATACACAAGGGGCTATCCTATGGTTTTGAGCTTTCCTGGCTGCAACGAGCTTGCCTTGATTACCATTATTGTCCAGGGATAAACTCCTGCTTCTTCAGTTCTAGCACTCAAACTCTTGGATGCACCGAATATGACTGTTATAATCCTTTCGGATTTCCTCGCAGCACATGTAGTAAGAGCGCTTCGATCTTTTCCTTTTTAGTCTTCCTTCTTTCATGTGTTTCTTTTTTAATAATAAAAAACAGAGTAGCTCTTCTAGTCTTCTTCATAATCTTAATGGCTCTGACGGTCTATAGCTAATTTGTGCTTTATTCCTATTTTGCTGCCATAAGTTCCTCAAAAGCCCAACCCCACCCAAATTTATTAGATTTACTGGTTTCTCCAAAATTTGTGATTTTTTTGTCTATTTTTTATTTAATTTTAATTTATAAATTTTATTTTTTATAAATTTTTTATTTCTTAATTTTATCTTTATTTTTCTTATTTCATTCTTTAACTTTTATTTTTTCTTTTGATAACTTTTCTTTTTTACTACATTTTCTAACTTTCTTTTCATTTCCTTCTACCTTTCTCAAGTTATGTCGTTGCTGGTGTTGTTAACATAACTGCTAAAATAAATTGTCTTTTTCTATAATCAGGGTCAATCTTATTGTTTTTATTTCTCCTTTTATTTTATTCTTTCAGACAGAAAGAGAGGCTTTTTATGATCTTAGCAAATCAAATTAATTAAAAAGAAATTGCTATTACTTTTTTCCCTTGCTAGTTAAAGTTACAACGTAGATTAAATTTTAGATGTAAGTTTGGCACTTGTGGTTACACGATTGCAAACAAAATGCAAAAATTTACTAGTTAAATTATCATTTTTTTAAATAATCACAATTGGTTATAAAGTTGCTAAAAAAAAACGTGATCAATTTTATTTGTAATTGTATCAATACACCCAAAGCATAGAGTTGCACCATAAAAAAGACGTTGAAAAATTTTATAACAGAATGAATTTTATAGATAAACCAGTAAATCATCATATTGCAGACACCAAACAAATATGGGTGCACAGTCTGTTTATTATTTCTTTGTTGAGTATACACTAATCTATTTCTCCTATAACCAATTCTTTTTGGAGATATTATAAAATAAGACAAATTCACTTGCTGTGCTATATAGCTTCATGTTTGTTTTGTTATGATCTTCGAAATTCGTAGGCTAATATTGTCTTTTTTTTTTCTGATTTAGATTTCTCAAAACCGCTGATATTTGTTGTAGGTATGTAATTTATCCCTCATCTTTCATGATTCTCTTGCATAAGACGTCAGTTATTGTGTTGAATATGGATATGACTATACTTTTTAAAGTGTTGATAGATGAAAAATGAAAATGATTGATATTTTATATTGAGAAAGAAAGAAATTTGATTCTCATACAATTTGGTCACTCATAATTTTCACCTGAAAAATTGTTGCAATAATTAGTAGCTCTATCTTTTCTTATCTCTCATTTTTGTTTATTGATTTCTTGCAGAATATGCTTATGGTATATTAAGAGGTAAGATGCTCAGCTGTATATATTATATGTGCATATATTTTTCAATTGTAAGGTACTCTTATCTCATTTTTATACTTTATTACCATTGTGTGTGTGTGTGTGTGTGTGTTTTTTTTTTTAAATAAAAGCCCAATAATCAAAGTTAAACCGAAGCAATTTAAACTAAAATTAAGCTTTACAAACTTTTACATATTAAATATCATATATAAATTGTATGTACAAAATATTATGAATAATGAATAGATTTATATTTTTTCAAGAGAAAAAATTCATTAATACCCACAAATCTCTAATCATTTCATATAATTTATTTCATATATTGTCATTTTGTATTAGAATGAAAAGTTGCGAACAGGCTAAGAAAATTTCTTGCATAATTAATATTTAAGTTTATAAATAATAGATAAATCCGTTTTAAATTGTGACTTGAGTGATTATATCAAATATTATCTTTTTTTTTAGGTTTTGTAAGGACAAGGGCGGAGAGTTGGGGATGGGGAACACTCTCATATCAAATATTATATTTTTCTTTGGGTACAAATGAAATATCATATTTTATTACTGCAATGATCCGTTTGAAGTCTCTTCACTTTTCTTTTTTGTCCTTTCACTTTGTTAAATCTTCACTACTCGCTGTTGCGACAATAGTTATATTTCTCTTGACTTTTTTGGTAATATATCCTACTAGGACTGCGCCAAATTGTACGAATGGATGAGGACAAGCGTTATGGTCCATACAAATTCATTGAAGTCTCAGGAATAGTCACGGGAAGATTTGTTCCGCCATACATTACAGCTAGATTTCTAGTCGGAGTCATATTTCTGTGTGTGCTCTTGATTTATACATGGCGAAGAAGACATATATCAATGTATGAAAATATCGAAGATTTTCTACAAGGTAACAGCCTTGCGCCCATAAGGTACTCATACAAAGAGATAAAGAACATGACAGGAGGCTTCAAGGACAAGTTGGGGGAAGGAGGCTACGGCTCTGTGTATAAAGGAAAGCTGCGTAGTGGGCCTTTCATAGCAGTGAAGATGTTGGGTAAATCCAAGGCTAATGGACAAGAATTCATCAGTGAAGTTGCTACCATTGGAAGAATACACCATGTCAATGTGGTAAGACTCATTGGCTATTGTGTTGAGGGATCAAAGCATGCTCTTGTGTATGAATACATGCCCAACGGCTCTC
This sequence comes from Dicorynia guianensis, assembly GCA_037013595.1. Classification (NCBI taxonomy): domain Eukaryota; kingdom Viridiplantae; phylum Streptophyta; class Magnoliopsida; order Fabales; family Fabaceae; genus Dicorynia; species Dicorynia guianensis. The sequence goes on along the minus strand of JASUAB010000002.1, from coordinate 10,234,654 downwards.
TTGATAAACATATTTTCTCCAAAGAGGGGAGTATCTCCCTTAGTTATGAGAAAATGTATGAGATATCTCTTGGAGTGGCACGTGGTATTGCTTATCTTCATCAGGGTTGTGACATGCAAATTTTGCATTTTGATATCAAGCCCCACAACATCCTTCTTGATGATAACTTTATTCCAAAGGTGTCAGATTTTGGACTCGCAAAGCTTTATCCTATAGATGATAGCATTGTCACTTTAACTGCAGCAAGAGGAACATTAGGTTATATGGCTCCTGAGTTGTTCTACAATAATATTGGAGGAGTCTCCTATAAAGCTGATGTATATAGTTTTGGAATGCTTTTGATGGAAATGGCGAGCAGGAGGAAGAACTTCAATCCGCATGTAGAGCAGTCAAGCCAACTTTACTTTCCGTTTTGGATTCATGATCAATTTAGTGAAGGAAAAGATATAGAAATGCATGATATTGTTACCAAGGAGGAAACAAATGATATGGCAAAGCAGATGTTTCTGGTTGCACTGTGGTGTATACAGTTGAAACCCCGCGATCGTCCTTCAATGAACAAAGTAGTAGAAATGCTTGAAGGAGATGTTGGAAGAATTGAAATGCCTCCGAAGCCTTCTCTTTATCCGCATGAAATGATTACAGAGGATCTTGAAATCAATTCTAACCAAACTATTATTACTGACTATGCTAGTTCTGCTAGTTATCTTGGAGAAGATACATCTGATCCTTTACTAAAGAATTCTGCTTGATATGTGGATGCAGTTTGCTTTCCTCATAGCATTTATTAGTTATATCTTGTGGTTAATTTTCTAAGGAATGTTACAAAGAAAAAAAGATGTTGGACAAGGATATTAAGGAAGCTACAACTGATCCTTTCATAAATTCTTTGTCGTGTTTTAGTTAAATTTTCATATGTATATGTGATATCCTCTATGTGAATACGATCAAGACAACATACAGAAACAATGCATTCATTACAATAAGCTATAGCATTGTCACTTTAACTGCAGCAGGAGGAACATTAGATTATATGACTCCTAAGTTGTTTTACAACAATGTTAGAGGAATCTCATAAAAAGCTGATTTTATAGTTTTGGAATGCTTTTGATAAACAAGTAGAAGGAAGAACTTAAACCCACGCGTAGAGCATTCAAGCCAACCTTACCTTCCCTTTTGGATTCATGATCAATATGGTGAAGGAAAATAAATAGAGATGGAAGATATTGTCTCGGAGGAGGAAAAGAATCGTATAGCAAAGAAGATGTTTTTAATTGCACTGTGGTGTATACAGTTGAAACGTCACAATCATCCTTCAATGAACAAAACAGTAGAAATGCTTGAAGGAGATGTTAAAAGCATCGAAATGCCTCCCAAGCCCTTACTTTATCTGCATGAAACAATTACAGAGGATCTTGAAATCAATTCTGATCAGACATTACTACTGACCATGCTAGTTCTACTAGTTATCTTGAAGAAGCTACTGCTGATCCTTAATTTACCAGAGAAGTCTGCTTGATATTCAGATTCAATTTGCTTTTCTAATTGGATTTAGGAGTTATTATGTTGTGGTTAATTTTCTTAGGGATGTTGAAAAGAAAATAAAGGTGCTGGACAAGGATATTGGAGAAGCTAACAGCTGATCCTTTACTAAATTCTTCCCTGTATTTCAGTTAATTTTTCCTTTGTATATATGAAATCGTTTATATTAATACTGTTCCTGAGACAACCTATAGAAACAACAACACATTCATCCCCATAAGCTAGACAAAGAGAAATACTTAAAAAAAGATAGCTAATAATTGAATAACTGATCAACCAGAAACTCTTCCAGTACACTCCACGAATTTGTCATCGCCACCAATGTATCACTCAAGTCAAGTCTATGCTTGGGTCTGCAATATTACCACCAATTCATTATAAAAAAAAGGTTGCATGGGTCCAAAGAATTGGGAATAAAATCAAAATGAAATCTTGTTTTTCACCTCCTTAAAATTTCATCTGAAACGACTGACGGTCTTCTGGAAATAAACTGTTCTGCCGGGATGCAATGCAACTCTTTAATCATAGGTAAGTGTTGCTTACTTGGATCCAGACGTTGAAGATTATGAAATGCAGTTCCAAAAATCTGTCAAAGGGCTGATGATGTATTGCAAACAGAAGATGTGTGCATTGTAAGTAGTATTTTTGGGGGAGGAGAGAAAATTTAAAGACCAGAGTCCACGCAACATAATGGGAGCAAGGATAGCTTATTATTAGCAGCAAAAATAGGAAGCTTTTTACTCCCCCTAAATCAATCCACATACATTGGATTTGCAGCATATATCGTTAACCTCGGCCTCGATATCAGACTAATCTATAGTTACTACATTTCTTGCCAAAAGCTATACTTTGCAAATGAGAGTTTTTTCTATAGGATTTTACAAATCAAACTTAATTGAGAGTAATAACAATATATAAAGGTAGTATGACTTTCAGAAGAGTTTCTTAGAACTCGTTTGGATGAGTTTAAAAATTAAGAATTTTTTATATATTACATTTTATAGAAGAACTTTTATAAGAAGTTAAAATTATTTTATATTTAGACTTAGTATTCAAGAAATATCTTTAAAATAAATTTGTTTAAATGTTCAAATAAAAAACTTTTAATTCATAAAATTACTTAAAAAGACATACATCAATACTTTTTAATAACATTTTAATAAAAAATATTTTTTAAGATCTTTCAACTAAAAGCGGGTTAGCAATGATTGAATGAGCCCTGCTATTGTTAGGATTAATAAGAAGCAATACTTCACTTGCCATTTTCGCCAAATCCATTAGAATCGCAGACTAAACAACATTTATCCTAATATTCTTCTCTAGGAACAATTAATAACCGATTTGGCGCAATTATCCATTGAGTAGCGCCATAGATCATTGCATCTGATGTTATTAGCATTAATGCATAGCTTTGACTGCTGCCCCCGCTCTCTTCTTCTCCTCCCTTCTCCTTTCCTTCTCTGACTTGTCTTTGCTTGACAACTCTTCATTTCTGATAAACCCAAAAATAAGAAAGAGAGACCTTCATATTCTCTCTCTACTGTTACGAAAATAAAAAAAAAGAGACATGAATTATCCACAATGCTGCCATAACTATTTGATTGACGTTATTGCCATAGAGACCAAGTGGGTGGCTGTTTCGGCTGCTGTCAATGGCTTGTTTCTCTTTAGCAGCGAAAATGGGGGAGCGCCAAGTCCCACCTTTGCTGGACTTGCAATTTTTCGGTCCGAGATTCGATTTCAAATCCAAGACTATTCAGACAATGGAGCTCTGGGTAATGACCAACTGAATCAGATATTAAACTCTGATAAACCTTTCAATTACCTCCATTTTTCATCTGCGAGCCACCCTCTCCATCCAGCCGAGAAGTTGAATTCGTAAATCAAATGTTCTTAGCTGCCTCTGACCTCATCCTCAGCAACACGTCAATGAAATTGACCGGAAAGCGATTGAAGCGTTGAGACAGCTCGAACTTTGATCACTAAATGAAGTTTGAATGAGAAAGAATGAGAGCTGTAACACTTGCAACGGCTTGGTTTTGAAGAAAAATGAAGAACAAGTTCAACGAGAGAGAAGAGGGTAATGGGTGTCATATTGAAATAATGCGAGGATACTTTTGTCTAAATTATTTTTATTGATAGTTACCGGTTGCACCTTCTATCATCTATCGCATCACATTTTTTTTAAGTTAAAAATTTTAACTTTTTTTCTTGCTTCTCTTTTTTCACAAGTTCATCCAAATACACAATATTATATTAAAAGCACTTTAGTTTTTTTTTTTAAAAAAAAAACTTATTTTAAAAATTAGGTCTATACAAATGGAACCTTAATTAGCATAGAACACCTGGTTAAACATATTTGAATTTTATAAAAGATATAAATAATGTATAATTTACTAGGCTTCTCATAGTAATAATAAGTTTCAATTATATAAAAAAAAGAATGAACAATCCAAACTTTTATGTCACTATATCTATACTATCTATAAAGTGTAGAAGTTAGAACATTTTATAAATTATCATATCCTTTTCAAAGTATGAATGGATGAATCGGTGAGTTTTGCAACTTGACTGAGAAGACAATTGTCGCGGTCATATACTTGAATTGTCTGAGATCGGTAAATTATGTGTTTGACCAAAAATCTTGCCGCAGCCAATTCCAACTCCGTCTCATGGTTATTGGTACAAGACAGATCAAACCCAGGATAGCCACCGCGGCCTGGCTTACTGTTTTTGAGTTGAAAGGGTCCACAACTTGCCGTGCAACCCTTGTTGCCCGCCCCAACCTTCAATAGCAGAACCAACACCGCGAATAACAAGGAAGGATTGAGAGAGCTGAACATTGCACCTGTTTCAGCCCGATGATACTGTCAACGTTTTCCAAGTCTGGAAAGTGGAAACTACCTAGCGGCTTGAACAAATAGACAAATCGTTATGAATAAAAAATGGACGGCTTAGATTTTTCAAAAATGCTACCGAGACGTAATACGGAAGGCACAGAGTCCGTGTAGGACTTTACATACAAATAGCGGGTTCCTAGATTTTTCTTAATTCAAAATTTCCAGACAGCTGAGAAAATTTTACACGCTTCTCTTACACAATTAGCGGCATCATTCTCTATTTAAATGAACCCATATTTTAGTGACGTTTAAATAGCATTTTCTATACAACATTGCTTTCTGGTTCTTTTCTTTTTTGCAGCATATTTTAGTTGAAAGGCAAATCCAAGTATCTATTTCTTCGAATTTAACATTCAAATGAGTCTCTTTTCCCATTTTCTTTTTGTTTACCTACCCCCTTCTACATCTTTAGCCGCAGTTTATTCCTCCATATTGACTCTCCCTCTTTGTAAAATAAAAAGAAAAAAATGAACTTACATGTATGCAAAAAACTATTGATTTAAGACTTTGATAATAACCATGAAGCATTGCAGAACTTTATGTTCCTCATGATTGTTTTGATGATTTACCCTCACAGGATTACTATCTAGAAAACGATATCCTGTAACAAATGAACATCTTGCCAATCCATATTCTGAAGATGCTTCAAGCACTGGGAGATATGTTCTACCATCATATATTGTAGTTAGGATTCTACTTGGATATGCTTTTCGGGTTGCACTACTAATCTATTACTAGTGAAGAAGACATAAATCACTGTATGGAAATATAGAAACCTTTTTACATGATTATAATCTCATGCCCATTAGGTACTCATACAAGGAAATTAAGAAGATGGCGGGAGGTTATCGCTCTGTATACAAGGGGAAATTACGTAGTGGACCATCTGTGGCAATAAAGATGCTCGGTAAAGCCGAAACTAATAGGGAAGACTTTATCGGTGAAGTCTCAACCATAGGAAGGATACACCATCTCAATGTTGTACGGCTTATTGGATTTTGTGTTGAGAGTCAAAGTGTGCTCTTGTGTATGAATCCATGCCTAATGGCTCTCTTAATAAATATATTTTCTCCAAAGATGGAAATATTTCCTTAAGCTATGAAACAATATACGAGATATCTTTTGAGTTGCTGTGGGATTGTTTATTTTCTTTAAGGTTGTGACATGCAAATTTTACATTTTAATAGTGAACCACATGACATTCTTTTAGATAAAAATTTCATTCAAAAAGATTTCAAATTTTGAATTAACAAAGCTTTACCTGTAGATGATAGTATAGTAACTTAGACTATAGTAAAAGAAACATTAGGTTACATGACTTTAGAATTGTTCTATAAAAATATTGGAGGGATCTCCCATAAGGTTGACGATTACAAGTTCGAAATATATTTTTTTTTTTTATGGAAATGGCAAACAAAATGAGAAACTTGAATCTAAATATATAGCATTCAAGCCAAACTTATTTTCCATTTTGGATTTACGATTAACTTACTGAAAAGAAAGATATAGAAATGGAAGAAAACATTGATGAAAAAAAATATATAGCAAAAAGGATGTTCATAGCAGCACTATGCTGTATTCAATTGAAGCCTCGTGACCGTACTTCAATAAACAAAGTAGACTAAATGCTTGAAGGAGAGAATAAAAGCCTAGAAATGCCTCGTAGGCCTTCTTTTTATCCACGTGAAACTGTTGCAGAAGATGACAAAATCAACTCTAACCAAACAATTTCAAGTGACTTCACTTCAATTTCAACTAGTTATAATTGGGAAACAGCAACTGATCCAACACCAGAGAATACTCCTTGACAGAAGCAAGTAATTTGTTTTCTCAGTTTGTGTGTTTCAATTGACTAAGAGTAGTTCAATCGGTCATGTACCCGACTTTTAAGTCGAGGGAGTTACCTGAACTCCAGAGTCTCGTATAACTTATTCCCTTACTTATGATATTAACAACCACTGCAGGCTATATTTTTAGATGAATTTCTTGTAGATGTAATGCATATCATGCATCAAAGCATTGATATGCATATAAAATTATTTTGTAATTTCATTTTTTTCATTTTTATTTCTTCTTTTCTCTTTTTAAAATAATTTTTTTTCACACTGCCCATATATTCATTTCATATTTTTGTATACATCATATTATCAACAATCAATAAAAAGATCACTAATCCAATTCTCACCGATCTCTTAATAAAGAAAATACACTCTCAAATGTACAAATCGTTCGTGACTTGCACCAACCTGAATTGGCATCATAAAAGATAACTCGATTTGTAACTCAAATATATATTGGCAAGTTTTTAAAAATTTTGACTAGAACCTAATCTAAAATCTAAAAGAAAAAAATGTATATACATATTTTGTCAATAAGAATTTAGAAATTTTGACTTTTTTAATTGTAATAATTTTAATTTTATTTTTTCTATATTTAACATATAAATTTTATATATTTTTTCTTGATTAGATATTTTTTTTAAAACTTTTATTTTTTGTTATAATCTAAAACTTCCTTGCCGACAGAAGAATCCGCTCCCGTCAACAAGAAAACCCAAACCAAACCCGAACATTTCGTTAGTAACTAAGCTGGGGAATGAACTCCTGCCAGCTGGCCCATGAGGCTATGAGATATTTTGGTTCCAACTTCCACGCTACAACTGTATTTTCGTACAAATTTCATAAACCAAGGAAATATGCACGGACTCCATAGTCCATACGAAATATCGGCGGTCAGGCAGGCCATTCTAGGCCCAAACTGACACGCCACCTACAATCCACTTAACACGTGTCCTACAACATCACCCATAATTAAAATGAAGCGGTGTTAGTCGCACATCGATAAAATTACGACACTAAATTACGTTCTTTGTGTAAAATAAAATAAGCATATAAAATGATTCATTTAATATTTTAATATTTAAATTAAATTACTATTTTACAAGAGATGTATCACTCATATAACTTTAGAATCGTAAACTTATCATTTTTCATTAAAATGCACCTTTCCTCCCTTCCCATGAGGTACAAATCAAACTGATGCAAAAGTACGGAAAGCGACGGCTGTTACGCCACGTAAACACCCCTACAAGTCCTACATTTCACCAACTGGTCCCACCTGTACCCGTCTTTTACCCAACTGAATCACTAACCGGGAGATCACAAGCTCCGCGTACCACTCCCTCTTATCTCGGCCGTCCACGTCTATCGGAAAAATCCAACTCAGTGGTCTTTAGAAGCCCGTGTGTATCCAGATTCAAGCTCCAAATCAAACCAACGGCTCTGATTCGACTTCTTCATAACATCGACAATTCCACTTTCTTTTTTTTTGGATATTGTCAATTCCACTTTAAATTCCTTGAGACCCCGACCGCCGTTTTCCCTTACTCAGCTTGTATACGCATGCATTGGCAATGAAGACGCTGAACCGTCACTCGATGGCGCCGAAGGATCTCCGGAAAATGGTGTCGGATCCCACAGCGCTTTGCCATGAGACTCTGATGAAAGTGAAGAATGCTCGCCACAGGAGACTCAAAATTCGGCGATTGAAGTATACTTGCGAAACGAAGATCGTCGCCGTCGGCAACGGGGGCGGTGGGAATGAATCCGGCGATCCCCTGGAGGACAGAAAGACTGTTGAGCTGGATAATAAAGGAGGAGGGATTCATGAATCGATGGAGACATCATTATCGTTAAGGACGTCATCATCGGATGAGGATCGGACGACGGCGCGAAATGACGCAGTTTTATTGGCTATCACAGGCGAAAAGTGTACAGAAAATGGTGATCTGGAGCAGTTTTCGTACGGTTCGGTATCGGTTATTGGGAGCCAGAAGGAGATGGAAGATGCGGTGAGCATAGAAATAGGGTTCGCAGTGAAGGAGAGAATGAAGTGTGACTTCTTTGCCGTTTATGACGGGCACGGTGGGCCTCAGGTGGCTAAAGCGTGCCGGGAGCGGTTGTAGCAATTGGTGGCGGAAGAGGTAGAAAGGCACGGAAGAAATGGCGATAAATTGGATTGGGAGGAAATGCTGGAAGGATGTTTTGGCAAAATGGATACAGAGGTGGCAGATAATGCGGCAGTGAGGACGGTGGGATCTACCGCGGTTGTGGCCGTGGTTGCTGAGGAGGAGGTTGTCGTCGCTAATTGCGGTGATTGTAGGGCGGTAATGGGGATTGGAGGCGAGGCATTGGACTTGTCTAATGATCACAAGGTATATCTGTGTATCATTTTTGATTTATTACACTTCTAGAAATCCCATACACAGCTATCATTTCTTTCTGATTTTATATTTAATTCATAAAATTAAAATTGTTACTTTGCCTTTTATGGACACTCACTTCGAATTAAACGCCACGCTAAAACACTCGAAGCTTCCAAACTATCGATTCATGTTCGGTACAAATTATAAGATCACATTGTTTATACCGAAGAAGTAATTGATTCGAAGATATAATGTCTATCATATTGGGTTTAATTAATTCCTTTATGTGCTCAGCCAGACAGGCCTGATGAGTTGATGCGAATTGAAGCCGCTGGCGGGAGGGTGATCAACTGGAATGGCCATCGCGTTCTGGGAGTTCTTGCCACCTCCAGATCTGTAGGTTGGTTGAACCCTTCAATTTAAGTTGTACAACATTCACAATCTTCCTTTTTTTTCTTTTCTTTTAATAATACAGGATTCATATTGGCTTAGGAGGAAGAAGGGAGTATGAGGGGAACAATCTTCTTTCTTTATATTATGCCTTTCTATTGACGTACCATTTAATTTTCTCATATCCGCCCCGTAATAGAAAAACTATATTGACCAAAATTGAAGGGCATAGGAATTAAGTCAATTTATGCTTTTTCAAGTTAGCAGAGTCATTTTGAGTGGAAAAAAAATGAGAATTATGATCCGCAGTACCCTTCGGCTTCATATGTAAAAAACCCAAAATAGCAGAATGTTGCTTGAATTGTTTTTTATGCCTACGAGTCGATCCAAGTTAGAACTGGTTTATTAATCCAATTGAGAGGATAATGTGTCAGGTAATCTACAGTTTCAATTTTCAAGACAGAAAAAAATAGAATTGTTATGCATGATTCAAATATAATGGGGCAAAAATCTCTTCGTCAAACACGTGAAACTTCCCGGATTCAGATTGAGAGAAGTACCAATATGAAGAAAAATGTTACGCTTAGGTGCACACCTTTCCCTAGGTGTGCATGTGAAGACAGAAAAATTAAGAGAAGGAGAAGACATTAATTTTGGAATAAAACTAGATGCATTTGGGGATAGAAAATAATTTGGAAGGAAAATAATTTAAATTTAAAACAGAGGAAAAAAGTATGTGTATAGTTATTTTGTGTAATTATTAGTGCTCGATGAGAGAAGGATATTGAAAAATATGAGAGGTAGAAAAGTATGCACATGTATCTATTAGAAATAGCTAAGGCGTAAGGCCCCCCTTACCTAACAAATAATTAGGAATCGTAAAGGTCAAAACTTGAATACAAAACTGAAACTGAAATTAAGTCTTTAATTTCAAATAATTGAAGGTGGTTACGGTGCTGAAATAGATCTAGAAAGGACAAGTGGACCACATAAGCCTTTACAGGATTTCGATTATTGTCCCAATTTTCAAAGTCGCCTCCTAATTTAAATCTTTGGAGATGCATTAATTATAATTATACAATAATATTCCTTTTTTTTTTTGCCTGACTTTCAGTCGCTTTGTACTAAGAGCTTTTACATGGAAGTAAAAAACTTTGTACAGAACCTCCATAGCTGATTGGTTAAAGTCCTTTAGCACCAATGATCTCTCAGCGCTGACTGTTTATGTAATGCAGGAGACCAGTACCTTCGACCCTATGTAATATCGAAACCAGAAGTGAGAGTGACCAAGCGAACGGAAAAGGATGAATTTCTAATACTAGCCAGTGATGGCTTGTGGGATGTTATATCCAGCCAAGTTGCGTGCCAGATTGTAAGGAAGTGCCTCGGCAACCAAATGAGAAGAATTTCCCCAGCAGTTGGAAATCAAAGCCGTGCTGCCGAGGCTGCAGCCCTGTTGGCTGAACTAGCATTGGCAAAGGGAAGCAGAGATAACACGAGTGTCATAGTAGTTGACCTGAGGAACCATAACGTCTAGCTAGCTGGGGCTGCTGCATGTTATTTTATAATATACATACCCATTTATTATATTCTCTTGCTTCTTTCCCTTGCAGCATTCGAGCTTTTCTCCTTGATTGCGGTGGTGCAGAAACGTACATATAATGGTATGAGAGTAAGTGATCAGGGGATCACTAATCTTAGATTAAAAGAGCTGACGGTGTTGTTTTAATCTTTCAGATGACACACATTAACTATTGCTCTTAAGTTTTCTTGGTATGCTAATGGCCAATTTGCAATGTCCACAGTCGTCTTACTCTACGATGCTGCGAGTTTTATATATATTCGAGGGAAAATTTTTCTTCTATTTAAGAAAATTAAACCTTTATAAAATTTTAAGAGAATTGTTTATTTATTATAGGATTTCATGATTTATCTTGTGAAATTTAATAAATTTTAGTTATATTATTTTTATAAATTAAATTTTATTAAATATTTATTTATAAAAATAATTAAATAATTAAATTTATTGAAGTTATTAATTAATTATAAATATTATTAAATTTTATGATAAAATTATTATTTGTGAGAATTTAATAATTTATGTATTTGTGAAATTATTTTTTTTAATAATTTTAAATTTACAAATGATTATTTATAATAAATTTCAATATTTGGGAAAAGCAAGACTGTTATTTGCCCTTACTAGCAATGTTTCTTAAATCTCTACGTTCCGTTCTTGAAATATCGATGGGTTGATGGTCAATGGAGCAGCTACTTAATTAATTAGAAATGAATTTGTTGATAACAAACTCGAGGTTGTGACATTGTAACAACAAAAGAAGATCCTGATTAAAGTTACGTAAGGAGTTCAATTCTAAGAAAGAAGAATCTAGACGCTATGTTTACTTTCGGTGATAGCGGAACATGGTTTTCACGCTATCGGCGCTCTGCATACGGGGGTTTGTCCTGTGTGCCCCGGAGACGACGGTGAATCCCAAGGATTGAATCGTTGGGGTCTGTTTGACCATTGCCTTTTTATTCATAGTCATCAAAGTCATTGAAGTAAAGGTTTTGCCAATTAGGTTTGCTTGTCAAAATTTTACTTCATTGCAATTTTGACTTTGTTTTTATATTGCCAAAAAGCCGCACCCTTTAGCTGTCACTTTTGGGTAACTAGTGTGCAAAATAGATGTGTGCATGAATTGAATTGAGGGTGGGATCGGATTAAAGAAAAAAAATAAATTAAATTTTGTTTGAGTTATCAATTTTAAGTATATTTTGATTAATCGGCACAAATTAAAGTCAAGTCACATTTGATAAAAAATAATTTATGATTAATTGAAGTCAAGTTTAAATTATGTCACATTAATTCGGGAATCGGGACGGTGATTTGCGCACCCCGTGCAAAGTAACGTCACTACAGTAATTATAGGAACACTGTTATTAGTATAAAATAATTTTGCATAAATTACATAGAGTTTTTTATATTTAAACAATACTTACACTTTTTTCAAAATTTTTTATTAATGGATGTGAAATAAACGTGAATTTTTTTTTTTTTTACATAAATCTAACATTATTTGAGTCAAAAAATTTTAATAGTATGTTTTACTGGGTACACGAACTTGCACTTATAATTAACGCACCAAAAATTTTAATAGTATGTCAAAACTCAAAGTGACAAAGTATATGACTTACAAGTAACAAACTAAGTCATGCTAACGCACCAAAGAAAAAAAAAAAAGGTCATGCTAGTGACACAATTCATATCCCTTAAGGAAAAACTTGCACTTCTTATTTTTACATCATTTGAGTTTCATTCTGTATTTTTCTCTAAATTGAAAATCTCTCATCAATAGAGAAGAATTCATCATGCCTCTGTTTCTCCTTTCTTTTCCATTCGCATCCCCTAATGTACCAACAAAAGCAAAATGACCATATTCGCGAACGAAGTCTAGAACCTTCCATTTTCTTCCCGGCCGCTTACTTATAATTTGCAAGACGTGCGTAATTTTAAAAGGAAAATGGTTGTTGCCCGTATCAGAAGCGTGCCCTCTTAATATGTACTGAAAGAAAGAAAAATTAAGAATACAAAAATATATATATAATTTTATCTAAAATTTATATATATTTATATCAGCATTTTTTAAAAAAAATGCATATCTCCAAAAGTTAGCATCTTAGACTAAGGGCCATCCATGACGTAATGAGTATCAGATGCGATTTGCAACTTTTTTGAAATCAAGTAGCTAATTAATATAATCTTCTTTTATATTGTCACGCCACTGGGCGAAATGTGTTTTTATTTGGTTGGAAAAACAAAGCACTAAGCTTCAATAATTGATACTGCTTTTTAACATTGGCATTCAGCTTATTTATAAAAGAAGCAAACTTATTTGACCTGTTAATAAATAATTAGGAAGGATTTTAAGAGATGGGAATGTGTTTCCATTCCTTTAAATGTATTAAAAAAAAGACAAGATGTAGTTACAATTTATCTTTAATAATCAAATAGTTATTTGTTATTGGAGTTTTCTATTTTTATAATTTTATCATCATTTAATTATGTTATTAAATTTATATATTAAAAATATAAATATTATATAAGATTTTAAATGTGAGAGGAGATTTTTTTTTTCTTTGATGTGACATGACTCTGCACTTGGAAGCAGTAGTTGATGAGCTAGAGCTATCCAAGGATCTGGGTAGCTGATTAGCCAATGGTTTGTGGTTAATATTTTAGTGAAGCCTACGTGAGGAACTGTGGACAAAGTTGCTGCAGCCCAACTTCAGTTGGGAGATTGGCATGGAAATATATATACATATTTTCATTTCTCATTTTCTTCCTCTTTTAAATATTTATTATTGTTAAATAGAAAAGAAAATAGAGAATTTAAATTGTAAAATTTTTTATGTAATTGTATAGTAGATGAGCACTTTCAATAAAATATCCTTAATACAAGAGGATTTGGCATTTTTTTTCTAGCTTTTATATTTTAATTTATAAAATTTAATAATTTTAAATTTTAAATCAAAATTTTAATTTATAAAAATAAAAATTTAAAAATCAAAAGTTTACATGTAACTTTTGAAATGTGAAAAAGTTTGTGCCTTATGATGTAATTTATGCTCTCATTCATCAGGCGTACATTTTAGGAATTTCAATAGATGACTTCACCTTATCGAAAGAGCTATATATATTTACATTTAGTCGCCATTAAATTATGTTTGGGCTGACAGAAGTTTCATAATCCCATGCGCGGTTCTATGAGTACATGTCGGTAACAAATCTGCTGGATTTTGCTTTGCAGTTTGTCCGAAATTTTCTTGATTGGTAATTTGAACTATAATTTTTTTTATTTTTATAATTAAAATATTTAAATTTTAATAAAATTTAGTTTATTATTAATTTTTACAAATTAACTAAATTATAAAATTTTATAGGCTCTTTGTTTTGTCAACATTAAATGACAAGTCCGTTTATGAGGCTTACTTTTCAGTTCCAGTCTGTCGATCTGTCACTCACATTCGCCCCAATTTTTTGTTTTTTTATAGTTTTTCTTTATTTGATGTCCTTGCTTGTTATTATTATTATTATTATTATTATTATTATTATTATTATTATTATTATGTATATATTTGTAGATATAATTTTTATATATTTTATATATTTTTAATTTATTTATATGTAATATAAAAATTATAAATATGTTTATATTTTTAATTTTGTATACAATAAATAAAGTTGTTTTTTTAAAATATAAATAATATTAAAACAAATAAATTCTCATACGAAAATTTTAATATATATATCAAATTTAAAATAATTTATTTAAATAATTTCGAATTGATTATCCCTGTCTTTTTCTTGTTCTATAAAAAATCAAAAAAATAAGAAGTGAAATGCAGTAAAAGCTTTCTTATCACGTGGTTGGCAGCTTTGAATAACAGGAAAAGGAGAAATAATAATAGTTATTATTAATATATATATATATATATATATATATATATTGATTGGAAACAATTTATACTTCTAAGGTTTTATGAAAAAAATTTAATATATTAATTAATACTTATAATAAATTTATTTATAGCACTAAAATTTGTAGTATAAATATTAAGAATAATATGCTTAAATAAAATTTAAATAACCTCATAAATTAATATAACTTTATAAATATTTATTTATTGAAATAAAAATAAATTTATAATTTGTTAAAATAATTTATATAAATATGTTTCTTAAAATAACTTATATAAAAGTATATTGTAAATTTAAGTCATAATTTTTTAAAATTTAAAAATTAAATTAATCACCATAAAAACCTCCATAAATAATATTATTAGTGAAGGAGAATCGCTGAGCCAATTCATAAGAAAATCATAATATTAATTAAATTCATGAAAATCAGTTCTAGGCTTATATAAAGCAAGTATTAACTATTCAGCAGGCCCACCACATTTTGATTTAGATGGGGTAGCCGAAATAAGAAAGCGATTAAAATGGAGTAAAAGCTGTTCCGACAAGGACACTTCCTAAACGAAAAGAGTATTTTTATTTTATTTAATGTAAAGTGTTAAATTTATATTCAACAAAGGATTGTTAATAAATTTAATGAATATTGCATTTTAGTTTATAAAATTTTTAAAAAACAATTTAATAAAATTATATTTATAAAAATATCAAAACCCAAAAAAAAAATAATCAAGTTCTTAAATCGTTGGTGTGTTCATGTTGTTAGTCTCATCCGTCGCATTAGGCTATGCACAAGCATGCAAAAGAAAAAATTGATTAGGCTAGAAAAAATTGGGTTTATTTTTTTTGAATTTAAACATAATTAAAAATATATATTGATCGGTCAAATTTTATTAAGTTATCAACTTTTATATATATTTTAATTAATTGATACATATTCAAGTCAGGTTTAATAAAAAATTAATTTATTATTGACTAAAATATAAATGCACAAATCTTGAATCAATCTATTTTGCTTATTCAACTTCATAATAAATAAATAGGTAAATAATAGTATTTCTATAATTATTCATATGTGATTTTTATTCAAATAACATTTTCATTCATTCAGTTTTCTAGTTTTGGCTGAATCAATTTTTTATATAAGAAACATCATGTTTAAATTATAAAAATATTATCACTCTAAAATAAGATTATATTGTCGAGAACAGAAGCCTTCTGAATTAATAATTTATAACAATAATAAAAAAATTATAATTATATTGTTAGGTGAGATTTCTTTTCTTCCAAAAATAACGTTAATAATTTTACATTTTTCAAGTATAAATGCTATTTTAATTTGCATTAATTGATGTAGAGGACCAAAAACTGCCAGGCGATAAGGTTATAAAAACTGAAGTAAATAATTTTTAAATTATCAGATTGTATTGGACAGTTAACGAGATAATATTATTAGAATAAAAAAAATCAAACAATCAACGTATCGATTTTTTTTTACTGGAATTAACGTATGAATTTTTTAAAAAAAAGGAAAAGATACTATTTAAACCAAGAAACCATACAATATATTATTCTCCAGGTGCATGGAGATATGTAATATTAATAATGTATTTTGTTTTCTTATTAAAGAAGAAGCCTTTGCATTTATTTATGCACATAATTCATGTTTGGCTTCTTAGATGTGTGAATTCAATCGTCGACTCATCCATAAACGCTATATGAACACATTAATCATATATATATATATATATAATAAAAAGTATATTTTTAAATTTAAAATTTAGTACTTTAAAAAATAATTAAAACTTAAAAGATCAAAAGAGTAATTAAATAATTTATATTTGAAAAATTAAAAAAAGAGAAAATGGATTAAAAAAATAGCGCTTTTATTTGACTTTTTAATTCTATTAGTTTTTAATAAAATTTAGATTTTTTTTATAAAATTTTAAAGTATAAAAAACTTTTTAGAAAATAATTAAATATAAAAAATTATTTACATTTCAACCTATTTTATTTAATTTTATAATTGAAATTTAGAAAAAATGTGAAAAAAATAGAATCAATATATGCCCCTTAATCTCTTATAAATATGGCTTAGACTCCATTTCCATCCAAACCGAGCTGAAGCTTGCAGAGGTGGGAGAGACAGAGACATAAAAGAGAAGCTAGAGCGGGTGATAGAGAGTCTCTCTGTTCATCTTCCTCACTCACTTGGACCCTCCTCGCCCAAGGCAACCCAGAGAAGAACCTTCTCACCGCCATTAATATCAGGCAAGTTTCTATCTCCTTTTCTGATCCTATTAACGTGTTCCAGTCTTTCACTGTTGTCTGTTCACTTTGTCTTCACATTAATTGTTCTGTCACTCTCGCGTTTCTGCCAAAAATGATGTAGTCTTTCTATTTCATTCATGGTTTTGTGGTCACATCCTTAATTTGTCTAAGCATATGTCCGTACAACTTCTGGGTTTGATTTTATTTTGGCAATTTGGTTAAACCCTAGTGCTTAATAACTCTGTGGAAAATCAGAAAAGCCCACGACAAAAGATTGGAAATTTGTGCTTCTCGTCGTTCTTTTGGCGACGAAAGCAATAGCTTTGTGTCAAATTCAGAGTAGGATTGGGGTTATTATACATTTTCTCTTATTTTTCTTTAGTTTCTCATCAACCAAACGGTTCGTTGGATTCCTTTCTTAATATATTTGACGGTGACAAAGTTCGAAAATTTCCCATTGTTTCTCAGATTTGGCTTTTTAATTACATATCAATATCGTGATTGTTAGTGGGGTAAGTTTTATTATATTGGGCGCCACGTCGTTGCAATTTATACAATTTACTCTTTACCGGTCGAGTGGAAAGATTATCATGATTATTTAATTTATTACCAAAAAAAGAATTTGGAAACGGAATGATAAAATCAATTCTTTTATAATGCTAGTTTCCTATTCCATAATCTCCCATAAAATCAGAGCCTACTCTTATCTAGGAGAGGAAATTCGGCTATGTTTATTGATGCATCGAAAATCCGGCACCAGAAATGTGTGATTGACGCTTCATTATCATTATTTGATCTTGAATTATTGTATTATTAAGCTGAAGGTCATTCTAATTTTATTCTGCTTATACTTGTATCCAAGTTATTTTTAATGTAGATCTTTTGCTTTTTTTTTTTTTTTTTACTGTTTTTCCTTAGATCACCGACTTCAAGATTACAAGCCATATATTTCCTTGACCTTCTTCCTTATTTAAAAAAGAAAAGACGGCAATACTATGATATACTGGGTTTGATTATAAAAGGGGACTATAGAGCTTGTTGTTTGAATCTATTTCTGAAAGATTTTCTGGGGTCTTGTGTCACCCTGCTTCTCATTGCTACTTATTTTTAGATTTTTGTTTTTTCGTCTTCTGAACTAAAGGAAAAGCAATAAGCTTTTATATCTTGCAGTTCTAATTATCATAGTTGAAATTATATTTGATAATTGTACTTAACTATCCAGAGGCTGGAGCTGGAGAAGAAAAAGATAATTTATGGAGGGCGGCGCAGGAAGAGATTTGGAATGCCAGAAGACTATGGATGGGAAGGCGAGTAACAGGAATAATTCAGAGAAGGAAACCCCTTCCTGTTGCTTGAAGGCTAAGGCTTCATACCCTGAGCTTGAGGCAAAGTGCCATTCTACTGTTGTTTCTGGGTGGTTCTCAGAATCTCAGTCTTGCTCTGGTCATTATCTGCTATAAAATTTTTGTATTTTTGAATTTAGCCCCCTCTCACCAACCCCTATAAATTAAATGCTGTTGTATCATTGTGTATCAACATGAAAAGCAGGTCTTTAGTCGTGCTAGTTTCTATTAGTCATCTGTTTCTTGTTTTGTCTTATCTATAACAGGGGAATGTAGAAAAGAGGTTTATTTCAACAACCCAATGTGGCCAGGTAGGTGTTACTCATCCATCTGTGTATGTCATGTTCTTGTTTATATACCAGTTCCCTCTTACCAGTATGTCTTATGACCAATGTAGTGAGAGTATCTAATGTTTGATAACTGAAATGATCAGTTTTCTGAATTGACCATATTTTACTTACTTTGATGGCTTTTATGATCATTGTAAAATTTTAACAACCATTAAGCCTTTGTAGAGAGAGCTGAATGGATAATGTTCCTTTTAGCTAAGGAAGTTGACAAGTGGATGATATTAAGGCCTGTTTACCTTGCTATTCTGCCCGAGATTTAAGAGAAATGGCTTTGTTTTGTCGTTCAAATTATAAATTTATGAAATGAAATGGTCTCATGCTTTATTGTTTCCAAACAACAAATCCTTGCTTATTCAATATGAGAATTCATGAAAACTAAGACTTTATTTATTAATTAGTTCTTTTTTTGTTGAGCTAATATTTTGTTTGTTGGGTGTACTTCTTTCTGGCAAAATGACTGCTGATGCTTTTGGTGCCTATATATTAGGAGAAGCCCATTCAATCAAAGTAGAAGAAATATTGTACAAGGAAAGGTCAGAGTACCAAGAGGTCTTGGTTTTTCAGGTTCAAATCCTCCTCGTACAAGGTGCTTTCTGTTGTCTACCTGTGCTTACTTGGATAACAGCAATCTTCTTCTTTTGCAGTCATCAACATACGGGAAAGTGCTTGTTCTTGATGGGATTGTTCAGTTGACTGAGAAAGATGAGTGTGCTTACCAAGAGATGATAACTCATCTTCCCCTTTGCTCTATTCCATCCCCAAAAACAGTAAGGCCATTTGATCGGATGATTATTATACTAGATTTTGAGCTTTGAATATTCCTGCTTGTTTCAGTACTTTTGTCAAGAATCTTCCTCATTGTACTTCATAATTTTATAATGAGATTAATTTTAGCCTTGCATTCTTCCTGCATAGGGGCACAAGTTGCAGTATGCATAGCATGGTTGTTTGCATTGTTAATTCATTTCTGTTGATAGGCAATGCTGGAAGGTTTTTATTTTTTATTTTATTTTTTGCATTTGTGTTATAATGTGAAGAAAGGACTTTAAAGTGGTGTTGTTTGCTCAAACTTATAAAGTTGTGATTTTGGTTTTGGTAGGATAATGGTCGTCTTACAATCCTGAATAATTCCAGTCTCCTAATACTTAGTTGTAGTATATTGTAATTAACTTTATGTAGTTTTGGTAAGGAATGTATTGTTAATTGGTGGTTACCTGTTGAGCTTTCATAGCTGTAATATTGGCTTTGGTAGGGTAACGCCTGTCCTACAATTATAACTAACCCTGTTCTCCTGTTACCTCGCTGGTGTGTATCTTATGTTGTTGTTTTTTCCTATTTAAATAATTTATTTTTTTCTCTATGTGATCTTCAACTAAAGCAATGGATACATTTGTAGCCAAAAAAAGGGCAAAGAAAAGGCAGAACTTCCGGATATTCTTGAACTTCCTTTCTCAAATTCATTTCTTTGCCTTAATTCCCGCTTATTTGCATGCATGGAAAATACACTTTCGGCTCTCTGTTATTTTGAAGCATTGTTAAATTTGATCCGGGACTTTTACTATTCAACAAAGTATGTTAAATTTTTTATAAGGACCGTTGTATCACATGGACTTCATTTTCCTGATTTCTTATAAAGAATGTCTGTCATTGCTTTCAACTTGATACAAATCGGTGGTTGCAACTCTTGTTTGAATTGCTCTTTAAAATCTGTAAGGAGAAGTGTATGACCTATATGTTTTTTAGAGTGGGCGCATAATGATGGTTTTTTCTTAATCATGTGCTAAATGCTTTTGTGCTAATGATCTAGGTTTTGGTTGTTGGTGGTGGAGATGGTGGGGTCTTAAGGGAAGTATCCCGCCACAGCTCTGTGGAGCATATTGATATCTGTGAGATAGATAAGATGGTTATTGATGTAAGTGATGGCAGATTTGAGACATATATATGATTAGCTTTGTTAACTTATAAAACTGATCGTAATGGTTATATTTAGGTTTCTAGGAAGTTTTTTCCAGAGCTAGCTGTTGGATTTGAAGACCCTCGTGTACACCTTCATGTTGGTGATGGTAACAACTTTTAGTCATCTGCTAGTCTATTGTTAAGATTGTTGAGTTGCCAATTAAGTTTAAATATGTATATTCCATTGATATCTCTTTTTCTAATTTTGGCAGCTGTTGAATTTCTTCGGCGTGCAACTGAAGGGAAGTATGATGCCATTATTGTTGATTCGTCAGATCCAGTGGGTATGTCTTTTTAATGTGTAATTATTCATCCAGTTATTTACATGAAACTAAACATTAGGTTTTGAAAAATAAATTGTTTTTTAGTTGATGCAGACTAGCATTTGAGGTGCAACTGTAAAAATTGCTTCAGTTTTGAGGATACTTAAGTATACTATGTTCACCTAAACTCTTATAATGCAGTTGAATACTATTACTTGTTGGTGATAGTCTCCAAAAATTCAATGTTGGACTTTTACATTGTGTAGAAACATTGCGGTGGCAACGTTATGCTTGCTGGTACAATCTTTTTTTTTTTTTTTTTGGGTGGCGTGTCATTGGTGACCAGGCTAGTGTAGTCCTTTGTTTCTTTTCCTCTTGTAACCCAAAAAAAAAAAGGAAATTTGCTGTGGTTTTTTTAATTTGCTTTTTAATTTTAAAATCAAATATATTATGCATCCACCAAACAAAATTGTTCAAATACTAAGCAAACAGTGTTGAAATACTTAAAGAGGAAAAGGACTAATTGATTAAGGCTCTTCTTGTGTAGATTGTATAATTGACCACTCATAGGTTTACTATTGTAATTTAGGTCCTGCTCAGGAGCTTGTAGAGAAGCCATTTTTTGAGACAATAGCTAGGGCTTTAAGGCCTGGTGGAGTTCTATGTAATATGGCTGAAAGTATGTGGCTTCATACGCACCTTATTCAAGATATGATCTCTGTTTGCCGAGAAACATTCAAAGGTTCTGTACATTATGCATGGGCGAGTGTTCCAACATATCCAAGGTACGTTTTCAATTTGCTGATAGACTGGTATTTTATTTCTTCTTGTTGCTTTCTACTGTTTTGCTGTTGATTTTGGGAAAGTTCTTTTTTCTGTATTCATTTAACGGATAATGAATTTTAGATCTGTCAGCAATAAATTTTCTGGGTTTCAGTCATACTGCTTTAGTGTGTTTTGATGTTGATAGTGGTAGACCTTTGCTCCTCAAGAGGACTGAATGTATTCCTATAAACTAAATGTGATCTACTTTTGTATTATGTTACTTAATTAACTAATTTGATGGCAGTAGTGATTATGTCTACTTTTCCAATCCTTGGCATGCAGTGGTGTGATAGGTTTTCTTCTATGCTCAACGGAGGGGCCACCTGTTGATTTTGTAAATCCTATCAACCCCATTGAGAGGGTAGATGGTGCTGTCAAACACAAAAGAGAACTTAGATTCTATAACTCGGAGGTAACTCTGCACTCCATAGTTTTATTGCTTCTACTGCTTGCGCAGTCTGAACGATCTATTCTCTTCTACGTAATTTGTAACAGAATCATAGCCTTAAGCAAGTATGATTTCTGTTGTGGTTTCCTAATTAATGTGATGGACGTCCCTGCCCTTTCTATTCCTTTTTCATATGTTCTTGATATGGTGCAAATACTGAGGCTAGATATAAGCTATTGTTAAGGATGTTTGTCAAATGGCATTTTTGCTTCTGGCTTCATGCCAGTTTTTATTCCATATATACAGTTCTGAATCAGTGGTCGATGACTGAGTTTTAGTATAAATTTGTTTTAAGGTTCGGTTATCGTACCTCATACAGACAAAGTTCTCCATGAACCCTACATGCCTTTCCCATACCAGCATATCTACACACAAGTAAAAATCTTACGAGGTGATGTTTCTGCAGATGCACTCAGCTGCTTTTGCCTTGCCAGCATTTCTGAGGAGGGAGGTGAGGCTCGCTTGATGACACCCAATCTGCAGCAGCACATGTCTGCGTCTAGTCAATTTTGACTTTCGACATGTTAATCCCACCGTGGGAGAAATAGAAACTAGTTGATGATTATTTACGCAAACTGTAGATGGAGCGATTAGCTATGCTGTCCTCGTTCACCAATTATATTGTATGCTGCCTGCGTTAATACTATTTATATTGCATTGAGATATCTTCAACATTTATTCATTTTAAGATAGAGAGTATGAGTGTTCTAGAGATGTCTGGAGAGGATATTGTTGTGGGTTATTTAGTCGTGTACTGTTCAGAGTTTTTTTAAACTAATAAAATCAAGTAAATGCTGCATGTGTAATGGTGTCATTTCAATCAAAATCCGAAGTCTTAAAACCTACTATATGTATTAGACTTGCTAAAGCCACAAATTTCTTATTAAACGGTATTTAGAGACTGGAGTTGAGACACAGCAAAGTCTTCAAGCCTACTATTTGTAATAGACTTGCCAAAAAAGCTTTGGGATTGTGAGCCAAAAACGTAGATAATTTTTTCTTTAAAATGACAAATTTCTTCCGTCTTAAGAATGATAACTGAGGGAGCGGCTGAATGTGGTTTGGTTCGCAGAAAGGATTTATCTCCTTTGAAGTGTTATCTTTAGAAGTAGATATTTGTTTAGCAAAAACCAAGAGAATATATATAATATTAAATCTACAATTTGTAATAAATTTATTTATTTTTAATAATAATTTTAATTTATTATATTTATTCTCATATGAAATCAGTATTTAACCCTCCTTATTATCATGTATGAGAAATATGTAAAGTAAGTGAGAGATAATATTATTTTAAAAATTATAAAATTAATAAGAAAAAATAAAATTTTATCAATATAAAATTAAAAAATAGAAAAAGTTAAAAAATAAGAAAAAATGCAGGGATTTAAATCTGACAAATCAGAGAGTAAGAAAAAAAACTCTTGGGCTTAAACCAAAAACAGTCCAAGTTAGTGAAGCCCATTTCAGGAGGAGCTTATAATTGCGCCCCCAATTTGACGGGTAACATCATTTGTCGCAATCTGGCTACAGATTCTGCCACGTATAGAATCTTCAGTGAATCTGGCACGCGCCCTCCACACTCCTTTCCTATCACACGATCTCCTTTCTATCTCTGTTCTCTACCTCTTTGCCAAACAAGCAGGTCAAACGACATTACAGAAAGGGTACAATTTTCCGGACGATTTTTCTTGTGGTTCCGTTCCTATCCACCGAAGCTGCCTTTACCTTCCGTTCCGTTCTCTCCGTAAGTTGCCGCTACTCATTATCCTATATTCTGTTTCTCTAATTGACTAGTACATCTTTTCTGACAGAAAATTTTTCATGAGAAAATGTGTAAGAAATCACATAGTTTCTCATGTCAATGAGAATTATGTTTTTTCCGTTCTTACGCAGACGTCTCTATGGCTGATAATTTGCATCCATAGTTCAAAATTTTGAGATGAAATTGATTTTCTTTTGTAGGATTAGTGGTTCGACAATATATGCGATAGTGAAAATCTCCCGCAGATGAATTTAGAAGCGCTCTCAGCTTGGGTGGCTACTAATCAGAGAACACTTGCTACCCATGTAATTTTCCCTCTAATTTCTTTATGATTAATCCTGCTAACATGATGTCTTTGCTTGTATATCTGCACTGATTTTAATGTAAACCGAGCTATTACTCTTCATTTTATATAATTAAAGAAGTATTTCAAATTTTTTGTAAAGAAGAGAACATCAAATAACCATTTTTTCTTTGGTATAAGTGACTAAGTGAGTATCAAGATTATTCCCTGCCTTTCTCCATTTCCGAAACCGCTTGTCCTGTTTACTTGATGAAGTTGTTGATGCTGCTTAGTGAGCCCATAGTTCTTGCGCATCTTCACCTTAAGTTCTGAACGTAAAATCCACACATATTTGAATACTTATAGTCAGTCAAGTTGCACTCATAAGATAAACCGAAAACTTAAAATGTCAGATATAATTACGGGGTGTTTCATATTTTCTTTCGTCTTCTTTATATGTGAAATGCTATATCTTGTATTTGTTCTCCTCGAAGGGCTTTAGTTAAATACTAAGACTTCTTTAGATCTACGCAGAATTGTTATT
The DNA here is from genome assembly GCA_037013595.1 of Dicorynia guianensis. Lineage (NCBI taxonomy): Eukaryota > Viridiplantae > Streptophyta > Magnoliopsida > Fabales > Fabaceae > Dicorynia > Dicorynia guianensis. The sequence continues at coordinate 10,210,094 of JASUAB010000002.1, read as the reverse complement.
TTCTATGCAGAGAAACCAATTCCAGCTTAGCACTTTTTTCATTTTCCAGGCCTTATTAACAACTGATCTTTCAATATATTCATATTCCAACAAACGGGGGAAGTTTCAGAAATGCAAATTTCTTGTAAGAGAGCCATTTGACGCTGTCCATTTACTAGGCAGAAATAGGGCAAACCTGTCTGCAAAACCGTTAGCTTTTGCCATACCAAATGAGAGTAATGAAGGCGATGGGGGACTTTTTCATTCTTGCACAGATTATCAAATGTTATATGCATCAGAAAACAGTGAGAGCTACAATAATTTGGATGTGGAAGCTTGTTCTTTAGGACCATGCTTGGAAGAACACCTCCCCCCATGTGCAGGGTACCTGGGGGATCAGAAACTCCTCCTTGATAAAGTGAAGGCTGTTCAATTACATGTTTTAGCATCAGAACAATGGAATACATCTAGACTCAAATTATGTCATAGGTACATTCTTTTACAAATTACAATATTAGGAATGTCGTAATTAGATGCAATTATATGCTTTTAAGTATACCCGAGGCATGTTGATGGCAGAATCACAGATTGATGATCCTACAATGCCTTTCTTTCATTTCATGTGCCATTTGAAAGGATCTTTGAATCTGGATTATCTTGTAAAGTTTTGCTTTCACTTCTTCTAACTTATGTTACTCAATGCAGAACTTTTATATTCATTGTTTTATCAATAGTATATTACAAGAATTATCTCATGTTCCCAAATTTAAGCTAACATTTTTTATATCTGCTTCAATCCAGTACAATGTCTTCCACGTTGAAAATTAGTGTTTTTTATAGCTATGCAGTGTCACTGCACTTTTTGATTGCTGGTTGATATGCTCCAGCATAAAGCATTGTCTATCATCAATTATCTTATAACTTGTAGTTTCTACAAGCACATAAAAAATATTGTGCAAAATATACTGCACAAAACCATGATTATCATATATCTGGCTATTGCTTTACTCACACCAACCCTGTCTTTCACTCAATGACAACATTTCTTTCTCCAAGCAGAAACTACGTAGCAAGTGCAACAAACTTAATACATCATTTGGCCTTAAAATGTTTGGACATTGAGCAGCTCAACGAAGATAGTTCCATTGGTCTTTTAGATCTGGAGACTATCAATTCGTGCATCCTTCCAGGCCTTACTGCTGGAATCCAGTTGTTGGAGAATGATGCAGGAAGTGACAATCGAAGAGCATTAAACCAACAAAAGATTGCAATGAGCACTATCCATACATTGAGGAAGAAAGCAACCTCCAACAGAGACTTGTTATTGGGCCCACTTCAGGAGAACAGAAGCACACATATCATGGTGACTGTCGGGGAAGAAGCTATTCATAGTGAAACACTGATAACTGATCTTCTGAAGGCAGGGGCATCTGTTATTCGAATCAATTGTGCCCACGGAAACCCAAGTGTCTGGGATGAAATAATCAATAGAGTGAAACATAGGTCTCAAATGCTGGAGAAACCATGCCGGATTCTCATGGATTTAGCTGGACCAAAGCTCCGAACAGGCAAACTGAAGCCTGTTCCATCTGTGATAAAAATATCTCCTAAAAGAAATGCTATTGGAAATGTGATATCCCCAGCTCAAGTCTGGTTGTCCTACAGGGGAGCAGGTGGCCCACCAAGTCATTTGTCTCCTGATGTAGTTCTCTTTGTAGATAATGAAGAATTTCTTGCTGAGCTTGAGATAGGTGATACTCTAAGATTTTGTGACGCAAGAGGGAAGAATAGGACACTTAAGGTTTCTGAAAGATTTCATTTTTTGGCTGGTACTGGCTATGTGACTGAGTGTAATAGGACTGCTTATGTTGACTCAGGAACAGAATTGCATGTTAAGAGGAGAAAAGGCAAATTTCTTGTGGGACAGGTGGTTGATATCCCTGCCAAGGAACCTTTTATTAAACTAAAAGTTGGAGACTTACTAGCCATATTACGAGATAGCTCAGGTGAACGGGAAGAACTGGGTTTCACTAGAAGTGGTGCTCATATGGTAACTTGCTCTGAAGGCCTTCTGTTTGATTCTGTCAAACCAGGGGAGCCCATTGCTTTTAATGATGGGAAAATTTGGGGAGTTATCCAGGCAAAATGTATTTCAGAGATTGTTGTCTCAATTACTCATGCCAGTCCAAAAGGCACTAAACTTGGATCTCAGCAGTCAATAAACATACCCAATAGTAATGTACGTTTTCAGGGATTGACTTCAAAAGATTTGATAGATCTTGAATTTGTTGCTGCTCATGCTGACATGGTGGGAATGTCTTTTGTCCGGGATGTTGATGATGTTATTGTACTTCAGCAGGAATTGAAGAAGCGGAAACTTCACAACTTGGGCATCATATTGAAGATTGAGACTGTGAGTGCATTTGAGAATTTGCCTCTCATGCTACTGGAGGCAATGAAGTCCCCAAATCCTTTGGGGGTTATGATTGCTAGAGGAGATCTAGCTGTCGAGTGTGGGTGGCAGAAGTTGGCCCATATCCAGGAGGAAATCCTATCTATTTGTGACGCTGCCCATGTGCCTGTTATCTGGGCAACACAGGTTCTGGAGTCACTTGTCAAGTCTGGAGTGCCAACTAGAGCTGAGATTACTGATGTGGCTACTGGAAAAAGGTTGGCATTGAACAGTTCACTTATGTGAAATGTTACTCCCACAAAAAAATTCATACAAAGTTATCACACATAATAAATAAAAATTAGTCTTTAATTGTTGTTGTAAAAAAATACAAATAGAGACTGGTCTTTGTTTATTGTGAGTGATGACTTCATTGAAATAAGTTTGTGGGAATAGCTGGGTTCTTTATTGATAGCATGTTCCTATGTTTATAATTAAATGTACAGACTTCCCTGGTCATGTATATGGACTTGACAAAAGCTGAGAAAGAATCACACTTTGGGTTTCACTTGCAGGGCAAGTTGCATTATGCTGAACAAAGGAAAGAATATCACGGAAGCTGTTACATTTTTGGAGACCATCCTGAGCAACAGCTCCAAACAGATGAAAGCAAATATGAAGCCTTTTGTGCTGTCCAGCCACATCTATTAATTTAATTATATAGTTATCTTCTTTTAGATCAGTAAATGATTCTGTTTTGCTGGCCACTAAATAGGAACTCAGGGGGAGGGGGTAAAATGGTCAAAATTTGTGAATATTAAAGTGAAAATTGAGTAGTTGTGAACTGTTATGACTGTTTGTATGATTACTGAGCATAAAATGGGCTTGGAGGTCCTTGTTACTTTTAATTTCAGCATATAGTGCATCGTGGTGAATTTCCTAATAAAAGAAATACATTTATGGCAGGCTGGGCTGCCTGCTGAATTTCTTAGCTCTGATCAAGGACACAATTGTCCTCTCTAAATTACCGAAAGTTATTGGAAATATAGCACTCTACTTATACAGGCACTAGAACTATGTGTATTACGCTGTGATCTGATAGTAAGAAATTTTGCTAGAAATTTTTTTTACCATTGAAAAAGTATTGTTTTCTTTTTCATGCCCTTACACGAAAATCTAGCACATTGTAACAGGACCAGGGAAGAAAATCCTCGAGAAACATTACCTCATATAACGATCTTTCTGCAACGATTTAGAAGCACAATAAGCCCATGAGTTTCAGATCATATGGGATCATAATCATAATTATAACTATTATTCATCAATATAAGAAGAAATGCCTTTGCATGATCAAGGGGTGCTTTTAATGCCAAATACGAAAACAACTTAAGACACACCAGAACCCATCCTTATAACATTTTGAAAAAAAAAAATCCATAATTAGAAAGTTTCTTCACTGATAGCTCATATTCAAATGCATATTAAATTTAACAGGCTTATAATCTTTGCAGCAAAGTTCAGTTGATATCTGGATGCAGCTTATATTTATTTGCCAACTAAATGCTGATTGATATTCGCGATACCATCTAGACCAATCTCAGGCAACCTGGACCATCGTACAGAATTCCATGGCCATAACACAGTGATCAACCCCTCCTCTATCTTCCCAAGCAATGTAAGTTAGCGTGCATATCGGAATGATAAACAGATTCTCCCTATTAGCGGCGATCATAATTAATTGACGTGGTTTTTTTTGGTAAAGAGCTTGCAGTTTTATTTTGGAGATTACAGTATCTATAAATTTAACGTGATTTTTAACGCATCTGTGAAATGCATTTTTCTTCAGAAATAATTAAAAAGAGCTCAAAAAAATTACAATAGCTTTCCATTTTTTTAAAATTAATTCTGGTACTTAAAAGTAAATGTATTTTTTTTACTGCAAGATTGAATTTGGTTCCTTTGTACAATTTTTAATTAAATCTGCTTATTTAATAAATTTTAGTTTTTGGGTTACAGCGTGTGCATAGAAATCGGAAGGGACAATTTCTTTGTGGTGTTCAAGAAGGATTCTTAATTTCTGAATTACTTCTCTCTTCCAAAACCTCAGCTACGGGGTCGGAGATGGCCAAGCCAGGACCAGGGGCAAGACGCAGCCTTGGTCCATCGTCTTCGACTAGTCTTGTATCAATTTTTTCTTTTTAAAAAATTTAAGCAGAGATAAGATAAGATGGGATCTTGAGACGAAAGATGAGATGGAGAGTGAAGTGGTAGGAATTGAATAACTTCTACTAACTTGGGAATTGAATAACTTCTACTAACTTGGGATGTCATGTCATAAAAAATTTGTCACATCAATGCTATATCAGTCTCTATTAAAAATTTAAAGATAAAAAATCTTTCACAAATTAGATTGATAAAGATGTTATTCCATGAAAATAATAGTTTACTCTTCATTTCAATATTCATTACAATCCAGATCCATATAGCACAAAAATTGCAAGTTATCTACAATGTTCACACTTCTGCCAAGTTAAAATTATATTATTCAATCGAGCCAATAATGGCGTTAATCCCATTTTGCATTTTGTTTTTAATAGTAAATATATCACTCTCACAAGGTCTCCACCTTCAATTTTCCCAGAGCAGTGTAAACAAAACAAAAAATTCTCACAGCAAAAAGGAAACTCGAGGTTAATATTTCTTTTTCTTTTTCCATTTTTTATTCGCAATTAATAAACATTACATAAAGACCAACAACAACATCTTGTACTTCAGTAAATTGGCTTCTCTACCATGATGGCATTTCATTTTCATCTTTCCTTGCCTTTTAACACAAAGAAGCGGGCATATAAAGACAGTGCTATTGCATTTCATCAGTAAAATCAGGTTCTGCAGGCTTCTGAAGAAGTATGGGCGGTATCCTCTCTGGCACCCTTGCCTTCCTAGTGCCATTACGACGCAAAGCTCTTAGAGCATTTGCTGCAAACCTGGAAGCATATAATGTGGCACCAAGACTAGGTGAGCTAGCACTTGCCTTGGCCAATGCATCTTGTAGCCTATCCTCCTCTTCCCTAAGAGACTCTTCCTGCTTCTTTTTACTATAGCGGCGCCACGCTGCTTGTATGAAACATGCAGCCCATGTACGCCATTGTTGTGAGTAGAACCTGAAGGTGTGGCGAAGCTGCTTGCTGTGAAGCCGCCGAAATTGGGAAGCAACAAACTTCAGGTCATCAGCTTTTAGAGCAAAGGCTTCAACATCTGAAAGGGATTGGACAGTCCTGGTTGAGATGGGAAGGTTGGATGAGGAATGAGGGTCCAAAGCCCATGTGAGAAGCTCCTCTCCACAGAAGTCACCAGCCTTGAGAAATTCAGAGTTGAAGAAGCCTGTTCTTCCACCATTAGTTGTCGCTGTCAATAACTTGCCTCGCATTATGAAGAGCATCTCATCCACAGGGTCTCCTTCCCGAACAATGCAGCTTTCTTCTGCGTAAAGCACTGGCTTGAGACGGTCACACATTGCATCCAACAGTTGCTCATCCATTTTCTCAAATATTGGTACCTTAAATTCAAAAGAGCCAAAATATCTACTTATTACTAATAATAGCATATGGAAAATCAACTAAGGCTTCAAACTTATGGTAATGATAATTTGTTTACTATTCAATAGTCCTCTTAAAAATCCAGCACAAGGCCCTCTTTCCTTAGTTCTATTTGTAATCTTTTAATGACTCACAATTATCTACAGATCTTTCTCAATAAAGCGCAAAAAACTTGCAAAAACCTGTTTCTAAAAAATTTGAGCACAAAACTACTTTTCTTCCTAAATGCCACGTTGGAGGGATACTTATTTTTTTCTTTTTTTTTTGTGCCTTTGTGAGATACTTTAAAACTCCTGATGTAAAATTGTGCAGTACTCCCTTGAGATACAATTTCAATTTTTTGCAACTTGCTAGGCTCTCTGGAAAATAGGGGATGTTAAACATGAATTAGAAATTTAAAACCACATCATCACACAGATGGCTTAAAGTAATTTCCCGAAGAAACCCGCTAAAGAAAGGACAAAAAGCCAAAATAAAAACAACTCCGGTAACACAGTGGAAAGAAAACAATTAGCACAAGAGGTGAATAAACTTACTCTCATTAGCAAATCCAGGCAAAGATGACGCTTAATGTCCCTTCTTAAATCCTTGGGAAGATTACGGATCAAGTTGTCTTCATCAACACCTCTAGTTTCTTGCCATTTGTACTGTTCATATCGTCTGATTCGCTCTCTAAGACTATCAGGGAGCAGTCGATGAGACATCCACTGTTTTGCATCCCTTCTTTTCACTCTCATCTCCTCCAACCTTGTGGTTGTTGACTGCAAATATGTCTGTTTTAAAAAAAAAATAAAAAAAAGAAGAAGTAAAATTTGTCACAACTGGGTAAATTTCAACCTCAGATCAACAAGGCATTAGTGTCAAACTACTACACTGAGCTGCATCACCAGTTTCAACCTGGAGATTAAATATACATGCTTTTCCTCACGCATCAAATTAGTAATCTTTACCCCTTTGGGCAATTAGTGTTAACATGTTGTTATAGCTTCCACTTCAAAAGGACAGCCCAGAAAATAGAATCCCACAAAAACAATATGCACTGCCCCAAATTATTTACATCCTGTTTCACAGGGAAGTCTCCCAACAAGAAATCTTAACACAAGAAGGAATTTAAAGCAAAAACAGACTCTTAAAAAAGAACATACATAACAATAACACAACTTTAAGATAAATCTCAGCAGGCTAAATGAGGTACTATTAATTCAGGAAAAAAGCAGATACTGCTAATCAATTTTTTCCAATATCAATAAATACTGCTTGTCAGCATAACTGCATGATTAGAAGACACTAGGAGTATTTGGTACCAACCTGCATATTACCGATGAGAAATGCAAATAATACCAGACCGAAGATGGAAATAAAAACTGCAAAGCAGATTTCCCAGACATAGGTGCTTGTTGCCAGGTTCTGACCAAGAGAACTGCAACAAATAAGGCATCACCATTAAAAAATAAGCACACAACTTTGAAAAATTGATTGACATTTCTCCCATGCCTCTCAAAATTGAGGCATTTACCGCTCCAAGACTGAAGTCAAAAGCATTTTATACTCCTTAGCACCCCCAATAAATCCCAAGAGAGAAAAGCATTACAAACTAACTTATCAATTGTCCATTCTATCTACAAGCATTACCTTCCCATCCAACCGTCACACACCCCACACCCACATGCATTTCACACACAGAAAGAAGTGTGTGTGTGTGTGTGTGTGTGCAAGTGCAATCTGAGTGTGTTTGTGCGTGAGAGAAATCACATCCCCAAAGAACAGGTCACCGCACTAAGAACGACTCTAAACAAATCAAAAGTGACCATGCAATGAGCACGGTGACATGGGTTCCAAGAACAGCCACAGGTAGCTTGCTTAACACTCTTAACTCACTTCAAATTTTGAAGTATATTTACCAAAGTTATTAAACTACATAAAGGCCTAATAAACTCATTTCAAAATTTAAAACAAATTATTCATACACCAAGGTATCTACGAAGCACACCTCAGATTTCTAAAGCCCCACCAAAAACAGTAAAAAAACTTCTGCGGGAAATCCCTTGACTCCACAACACCCGATTGAAGGGCATCAAGGAAAATTCCAAAATTAAAGAGTGTTGTGTTTGCGTGCTGTATTGGGCAATGAGCATTCAAAAATGTATCAATCTCGCTTGATCCTTGGTCATTTTCACAATACAGATTTGCCTTCGTACACACTCCTTGACAGGCTTCTTGCCAGCATGTGGCTTCTCTTTCTATTGAAAACAAGTACCAAAAGGCACCCACAATCTAAAAGCACCAAGAAATTCAGTAATCGGAAAGACATGCAAATTTTCATTAAAAAGAAATTCGATGCGTTGACCCTGCAACGTTAATCTGTCAGCTTCAATGATGCAAGTATGCAACATTGGGAAATGGTAAACATGAGATAGGCCTGATACTTCGAAAATAACATAAAGTCATCATGATGTACCCTTTAGCCACCAGCTAATGGCAAAACTTCTCTAGCATAATATGGTTCAGGAAATGATAGAAATGAGACAGACCTGAATGTTTGAAAATAAAATAACTTCATCATAACAGTGCCCTTCAGTGACCAGCTAATTACAAAACTTAAGGAAACAAGCTCTTCATACATAATCTAGGAAACTTTTACAGTGAAGATTCAGAGCATAAGATTCTACATCATTAACCTTTTACAACAATTGATATCTATTAGTAGCATATGTAAAAGTAGCCCATATCAATGATGCCCATGAGAAGAATAGAGTTACAGCTTCAGCAAGTAAACTTGTAGCTATGGAAAAATATATATCAACTGATGCTTATTTATATGCCACAGACATGAACAGATTCTGTCTCTGGAATAGATTGTTCATCTAACAAGCTGAGCTCAACTTAAAAATTTAATCACATAATCATTTCTCAGTTTATAATGAAACATAGCTTAATGAAATTAAGTATTAAAAGAAAGGATATCAAAGTACACCAATATAACACACTCAATCTTAGGAAATCATTTGCACTTACAAATGTGTATTCAAACACAAACAAGAATGTGCATGTCTTCATGTCCCCATTTCAAATAAATGTATCATGTAGAATCCTATCCAAACAAAAAGACCATCTGTCTCAAATGCACATTTTCAATGAAATATTACACATGCTTGCCAATTTGATTTGTCTATGCATAATTTGATAGAAGGCCTTTCTATGAAACTGTTCACAATATAAACTCATCAAAAAGAGGCCTTGTATCAATATTATGTGCCTAACAATACTGACTTGATGTTGGGACAAATTGAGATTGTAGAAAGAATAAAATCACCATACACTCAAACCAAAAAAATAAAAAATAACATGCAAGCACACAGGAACACTAAAAGTTGCATGAAATAAAAAAAAAAAAAGAAGGAAAAAGACCAATAATCCAGAAGTAAAATGAAAATAAAAAAAAAAATCGACAGTAGAAAGCAGCATTAGAAAAAATATATATATACTTCTTTGTACATATACACAAAATAAACTTACATGACTGGCAAGCAGGTAAAGAAAGAGATTAAATGCAGCTCCAGCCCAAGCAGTTTGAGTTAGAATACCAGATGTCCTTGTAACTTCTTTATATAATGGAATGATTCGTAAAATTCTTGGCACATATTGGAAGAAAACAACAAATTTCAGCAAGTTCTTCATATTCAGGGATTTAAAACCTTTCAACTTCCGAATGATGATCAAAATCACAACCTAGCGACGAAGAAGTGTTGAACCTATAAGCTCACAAGTAAATCCAACTAACTAAACTTTTAGATCCGAAGCCCCAAAAAAGGCTACATGTATAACATTACCTGTGGGAGGGGAAGAACGGCAAGAATGTCAATTAAGAAGTATGATGACAGATACCTCTGTGCTATTGCCCAAGTGTCATCAACCAAAACACCTCTTCCAAATACTCGAGAAGATGGAGCGATGAATCCGGTGCGAAATTGGAAAATTATGTGGGATATATAAAAAATATCAGAGAAAGATCTTAAGACAGTTGCTGTAACCTCCATCTTCTTGTCCAATGAAAGGCATTTTTTCTCATCATCAATCACAGGAATATAAAAGAACAAAGGATCCAGTGATACAGCAATAATACATGATAAGACAAACATTTTGTTCCACTTTTGAAGGAATGAGCCCTGTGGATCAAGAATCTTCTTTCTAGAACTGAAACTTCCAGCCAGAACACTTTTATAGTGGAAAGATTTGAATGACTTTCTAAATCTTTTTATCCTCTCAGAACCAGATTTAAAGCCTCTTTGAAACTTCGTAGAAACTGAATCTAAGGTAGTTCTACTGCTTCTGAAGCGTGTTATGTTATTTTCAGAATATTGGCTCTCAGAAACCTTTTCTGAGTTCCAATCCTGGAACCTGTACATTGTATATATAAAATTAAAATATATAACCAGTCAATGATTCAAATCATCGTTGGAAGAAGATGTTCGAAGCAATCTCAGCAATTAAATAGAAAACTAAAGTGCTGATTAAGGCATTAAATTTATGAACAGCAAGCAGTAAAAACTTGGAAAGTTCAAAGCATGACGAATACAAGTACAAACTCAAAAAGTATCTCGCACGGTTAAGAGAAACAAAGGGGGAGTCTCACAAGTCACAGTCCCACATCATCATTGCATATCGTTTGGCCTATTCCAGCAATATGTCATCGCAGGTGCAGAAAATGTCAAAATGGCAGTGGTCCATTGGTGCATGTGGCAGCTTAAGTAGTTATTGTGGGAAGTCAATCATAGTGTGCACCATATACAAGAGGCAGATAAGCACAATGGGAAAGTGAGCGTATAACTAAACTGCGGACATACATATCATGTTCCGTATATGAGTTCTATGACTCTTTAAACTTCCAGAAGGTAGTTTCGTGTTGCCGTATTACATATTTTCAGAATATATTATTTCCCTTTCACTTGCTTCTAATCACAACTAAAATGCAAAGATAGCACCATGACATCAGTGAGAGTAAATAAGGGCATGTATCTTTAGACTAACCTCACAACTTTATCTTGCTGAATATTCATAACTGTAACTTAGTCTGGAATGGTGTGAATTAGTCTTGTAGATCTCAGAATCTGAATAGCTTCTTCGTGCACTCAGATCCTCAAGACCACGCCTGAAACAATAAGATGAGAGGGACATTCACAATTAGATACACCATTTCTGATATAAAGCACGAAGTTAAGCGACGGTAATAAAAGACTTAGGTTCATGAAATGGACTTTTTTTTCTTTGGCCATTAAGTTCATAAAATAGATTAAATCTGTTACTAATGGTATTAGTGCCTCCAGAACACCCAACCCAGATGAATTTATTTGCCGAAACATCTTTCCCTTAAATGTATAGGCCCAGGCATATAGTTGCATACCACATATGATTTGGGGAGGGAAAATAAATATTCAAAGTATTCAAAACAATCTCTGAATATATATCCATAGAATTTCAGAAGCTTCAAAAACGGTGAACCACCCCTAACTGAATTGTAAATATTCATGAATCATTAAATTCTATATTGAGTATTCAACACAACAAAAGAAATTCAAGCAAACGAAATAATGACACAATAGCAAGAAGAAAAAAATTGATCTTTAAATAGCCGGAGCATTAATCAGGCAAAAAAGTCAAACTGAAACTGAGAGGGAAAACCAACTTATGAAGCACCAAATTCAAATTAAACAAACGGTTCCGAAGAGAAACAAAAGCAGATAATGAAGACTGACAAAGAAAAAGAAGGGTACCCAACAAGAGTCTCAGTATTTAAGGAACGGAGTTGCAGTTGTCCAGGTTGGGAAGGGAAGTGCATGAACAACAAAAGCGAGAGATTTTTGACACCATCAAACACTTCATACAAAGCAATGGAGAGGCGAAGAGAGAGCAATAAGAAGATTCGCGGAAAGCACGAGGGAAGCGACGACTCCTTCAGTCGTTTCGCTCCTAAAAGTTATAATAAATCTTATTAAAAAAGGAACAAATTATAAGTTTCGGTTTCTACAGAGACGGAGAAAAAGAGAGCGGGAGGGAGGAGGAGGAGGAAGGAGACGACGACTCAACTTGGTGATGATAAGCAGTTTAAAATATAATATAATATCAGCGCCTTTTCGCCAGCGACAGTTTCTGTCCGGTCAAGTTCGTTGACGAATAAGCGTGTACCTGTCCGGTCAAGTTCGTTGACGACAGTCTTTCTGTATTTTACATTTTTATTTTTTATCATTTAAATATTAGAGAACGTGCAAACTTTGCACCATCTATGTGCATAAGTACCTCCAATATTTTCCTTTTCATATGCTTTCTCTGCCTGCACAAAAATTTTATTCCTGCTTTAATTGTATTATTATTATCATTATATTATTGGAATAAAGGTTGGAAGAAAGTTACAAGATCAGTAAAAGATCAACATTCTAGCTTAATAATGATAAAACTATGGATTTTAATATTTTACAAAATAAATTTTATCGTATTCTCTTAAACCGGCATTAAATGTCTGTTTTAATTAATTATAAATAATTAATTTTATGTGAAAATAATGTTGAGAAATTTAATATATATATATATATATATTTAATTTTAATTTATTTATAAATTTATTTCTTTAATTATAAAATTAATAAATATACTTCTTTATTTATTAAAATAATATAAATATATCTTTTTAATTATTAAAATAATATATATATCATATTATTTATTATTAAATATTAATAATTACATAACTCGTATATAATTATTAATACATATGAAATTTTCTTATTAATTATTTAGATAAACTTAATTTAGACAAAATATATCAAGTTATTGTAATTCAATGTTTTATTTTTTTTTTTCTTTTCTACTTTGATAATAATATATGATAATTTTTTTATAAATTATTGATATAAAACATATAATATCATATAATCACTACCTTAACATTTTTTAAGATAAAATGAATTAAAATATACAAATAAATAGATATATTTATATTATTTTGATAGTTAATAAATATATTTATTAATTTTTATAATTAAAAAATATATGTTTGTAAATGACTTTAAATTATAAGCACATGTAAATTTTGTTAAAAACTAATTTCATAAACTTAACTGCCCTTTTCAGGACAGAGGATAGTGTTATACTACTTTTATTCTAAAATTTTAACACCCTTTAACAAAAATGATAAAATTATAATACCAAGCCTCATCATTTCTTCGCAACTTGTGAGGATGGTCAACTACCTAGCTTAAACTAAAATAATGTAAGAACAGTGACTTACAGGATGCAGTCCCATGAACAAGGACGGGATTTATCGGGGAGGCAGATATAAAATTAAAAAAATAAATAATAAATAATATATATGTATTAAATTATTAAAAAAACAAAATATTTATTAAAAATAAAAAATTAAAAGATTCAAATTCCATGAATACACTTCACACATGCACGCTTACGTCTTCTTCGTTATCCTTCGTACCTTTCGTTCAGTACTTTGTATCATATTTCAGATAATCCATTCAATGGATGACATGGCACAAAGTTTGTCTTTATTAAGAATTTGGTTTTCTCATTTTATTACTCGATAATTTTGATATTTTTTTAAATTTATATTTAAATATAATTTTTGAAATATTTTTTACTAAATTTTTTATTTTTATATTTATTTTTCTCTTATTATATTTTGATTTAAACCCTTAAATTAGAGGTTCCGAATTTCTGTCTTTTATGACTGTAAATTTTGTGACGCCACTCGTTGGAAGATGTTTTTCTTTTAAAAGAAACTTATTCTCAAAACTCAATTTAGTTTGGAAACCAAATGATCAATCTGAACATATATTTATAAAATTACCTTATTTGAAACGATTAATTTTGATATTTTCAGAATAAATATTAGATAATAGTTTATTTGACTAGTAATTTAATAATGTAAAGAGTTTCGATATTTTTATGTAAGAAATCATAAAGAGTAATTAGAAATTACTGTTTATTTAAATAAAGAGCAATTTTTAATTATTCTTTGAACATTTAGACAGTTCTTTTACGAGACTAAAATTTTTAAATTATAATATATAGTTGAAGGATTAAAATTGTCTGATTACTCTTTAGTCTCTTCAAATACAAATATGATTTGATTTTATTGTCCACTTCTAAAATTTTAATGTTGAGTTTGATTCCAAACTTTATTCTAAAATTTAACAAGTAGAAGGGCTGAAGAATTTTTAAATTTTGAACGTATTATTAACATAATATAGTTTTTTACAGGCTAAACTAATTATTAATATAATTAAATTATATAAATTATTATACAATAAATAAATATAAAAGTCTAAATATAATCAAAAATAGATTATAAGTGAAAGAGGGCGTGGCACGTTTTGATTGCATTATAGAAAGCTACAAGGAAGTTATAAAACACAGGATAACATGACACCCGCTCCATGATGGTACTCATGAAGCCTGGCCGACTGCCACGTTGCCATCACTCCTCGGTGCCAAGCTATGAAGATACAAAACGCCATCGGTCTATCCCCCTTTCTCTGCCTCGCTAACTTTTTGCCGATCTCCGTTACTCTTCTTGAACTTCTCTAGGGTTTCAGATACCTCATCTTATATTCCAGAAGGTATCTGTACGGCATTTTCTGAATTTTAAAGCCCTCAGGATTCGGATCTTCCACTTGCTCTGGACCAATATCATAGTTGTTTTTCCCACATTTGATCCGATCATTCAAATGCGTAATATCGCATTTGATTGGTTTTGGAATCGTTCGACGAAGCACTTCTGGTCGGTTTATAATTTTTGTTGCCTCCTTTTGATGGTTAAAGTAGCGTAGAGAGTAGTGCAAGATTTAACAGATTTTGATTATTGTGCTATTCTGTTTGCTTTTCCTACCCGTTTGGTTGCTGGAAAAATCCGAAGAAACCGGTTCGCAAGTGGCAGGATTTTAGCTTATGTTTACGTTTTTTCTACATAAAGAATCTAGAAGAGATTAAATGGACTATTTTACAAGGATCACAGCTGGCACATTGATTGGACAATGAATAATTTAGCACAATTAATGCCCGAATTGTTGATGTGGAGTGTCAGTTATGTCATAAGGCTGTTTAACTGGCTTGGATGTGAGTTATGAAAGACTGATTATATTTCGTCACGTTTCCTATATATTGCTCTTTAAATCCATAAAGTTTTCGTTGTAAAAAAGTTCCTTTCTTTTTTCTGTTGTGTTCAATTACTCTTGAAAAGCTTTGATATTTGACATAGTAATAATTATTTGTATGATACCAGACAGGTAAGTACACGAGATCTGGCCTTGAATTGCCTGGTTACTCAATTAAATGGTATGCTTCAGCTGTATAACATTGTTGGCTGTTCAAGCTGGAACCTTCACCAAAAGAGTGCAATTCAATAGCATTGGGAGGAGTTTGCCTATAGTTCCCTGCATTACTTACTCCTCAAATCGTGAATTTAAGACAAACGTAGGGATGATGGTTGACACAGGTGCTATGTCAAGAGCGGGACCTATTGTTGATATGGTGCCAGAGAAAGATGAGGGTGGTGGGTTTGCCGGTGGTGGGTGGAAAAGGTGATTAGAAATCTAAAATTTTCACAATTAGCTTTGAACTGGTATTGAAATATTAAGGAGCATACTATTTCACTGTACTTAAGGATCATAATCATAGAGGGAACTGCTACTTTCTTGCGTTGACAAAAAGAGTTTTTACACCCGTCAGGATCAAACATATGTGGGATTTTGGTTAAATTATCAAATATTAGGTGGCCTCTATAGTTGTTGCATGTCTTTTGCGTTGTTATGATATTTTAGCTTTGAAAAGAATCACTTCTGCAAGTATTGCTCTTGTAAGAATCAGTTTTATGTTTGGAAATGTTAACTAGAAGTGCTGTGCGTGGCTGAAAGTAATGAAAGTGAGAGAAAGTGATTTTTGAAAGGAAATGCACTCTCAAAGATACACCTTGAGCGGCCATCCTTAACAGTTCTTTAAGTTGCAGAATTTGACGAGCTGTTTTACCTTTCATATCTTGGATTGTGCCTTTGTTGTTGCAAAAATTAAAGTAAAAGAGAAGACAGGAACTCTTAAAGGAAATGTTTTCTGTTGGAAAGTCATCAATTGCTTTTGCAGCAGAAGTCTGAGTTTTCAAGACCTCTTGCGCGCCAATTATGGGAAAGAATTAAATTCATGATGTTTTTGTTCAATCTTTTTTACTTTCCCAAACTGACACCATCTTTATTAAATCAGATTCCAGACTAATAGCTAAATGGATATGAAATTTCGCTAGGGACTATTGTGAAAGATTGGCAACAAAGAATACTTTAGAATGCTTGAGTGGCTGGGTTTGGTCATTTGCTTTATGCTTTTGCTTATTTATGTTGTGATCAGATTGCACTTATTCATCGTATTTTTAATCGGCAGTGAAGATGGAAGACTTAGCTGTGGGTATTCAAGTATTAGGGGAAAGAGAGCGTCAATGGAGGATTTCTATGATATTAAGACATCAAAAGTTGAAGGACAATCAGTATACTTATTTGGAATATTTGATGGTAAGATTTTTCAGCTTCATCACTGGCTTGCAGAAAATAATTCTTTCCCCTTCACCATGCAACACAAAGGTGCTCTACATAGTTCCATCCTCAACACGAACTGCTTCTTGGTAGTTTGTCTGGGATAAGTATTAATTTGCATGTAGATTGATATACAGAAATTGCTAAATAATTGAGTATTTCTGTTGTGTAAGACTCACCTGGGAAGAATGAAATTATATGGTGATACCAAAAAAAGTGAACTGGTTATTTTAACTTTTTGGTATCTAAATTTTCCTTAATGAACCTGCAACACTCTAATTCTGTTCCTAATGTTCAATACTATAATAGCTTGTCCCAAGAGGTGTCCATGCAAATGCTAGTTCAAAAAGTATGAAAGTTGTTTCTTTCTGCCCAACCTCCCTCTAGAAAATAACGACGCAAAAGTAAAATTAAAGAAAAATAAAATAACAAAAAATTTCTGGTCTTAGTAGCTCTTTGGAGTGCATGTTTCTGGTCACAGAACTAAGTGGCTGTAGAAGATCATCTGCTATGTTGCCTACATAATAGGTACAAATTACAGTGGCTTTTTAGTTTGGCCATACGATGTATCACTTACAGACTACACTTTTCTTCCTTAACATTTAATATTGTCTCATTATTGTTATCATCATTTATTTTTTTTCAAATTCCCATGCAGGTCATGGTGGTTCTCGTGCTGCTGAATACTTGAAGGAGCATCTGTTTGATAATCTCATGAAGCATCCAAAGTTTTTGGCTGATACCAAATCAGCTATAAGTGTGTCTGCTTTCTCTCGTGCTTTGTTTTTGTGCATGACTTGCTATATCAAAAATATATCAATTTAATTAATTGTTAATACTTTTTTGCGGGGAACAATGGTAAAATGTTTGAGTGTGTATCTATTCAATGTTTCCCCTATTTCGTTCATGTGGTCTGGGCTCCTGAATGGAGTGCTTTTCCTTTTCCAACATTAGTTTGTATTATACTAACTTTCCTAAGATTGCAGGTGAAACATATCAACAGACTGATGCTGATTTTTTGGATTCTGAAAGGGACACTTTCCGGGATGATGGTTCTACAGCTTCAACAGCAGTTTTGGTCAATAACCATCTTTATGTTGCCAATGTTGGAGATTCTAGGACTATAATATCAAAAGCTGGTAAAGGTATTATTCGGATGGCCTACGATATTGTGATTTCTTCTGGTTATAAAAGTTTAAGTTTTAACTTATATAATTTTGGTAATGTTGTGATTGCTGGAAAACCTAATGGTGTATATATGGGAAGAGTTACTAGTATAAATAAAGAGGTCACATGGAAATTAAAGCATTTCCGTCAATGGTTTCCTTGACTACAAGTTGGGTTGCTTCTGTTATTATACAATCAGTTTTCACATTTACTACATTTGAATGCTATAGTTGGAATGTGATAGCGACATCTAAAAGCTTGTATCTTTTTGACAGCAATTGCTCTCTCTGAGGATCATAAGCCAAATAGAAGCGATGAGCGGAAGAGAATTGAGAATGCTGGGGGTGTTGTCATGTGGGCGGGTAAATTATGCTCCTTCTAGCAAAGAAATTACTGCTCTAAATAATTCCACTGTAGATCATTTGTTTCTGGAACATTTTGTGCAACAAATAATGGGGATGGGTCTTTTTTTAATAGAAATTTCCAAAGGATTATCTTTGGCCAAACTTGAGATCTAAAATTCGGTGTTCCATATTGGAAGTTCTTGTAGACTTTATCTTGGATCATCTGAATTGGGGTATTTGTGGACATGATAATATGCACTGACTATTATGTTCTGGCTGATAAAAATGGCACATTCTTTGCTATCTCTTTTCTGTAAAATGTTTAACAACGGCCTTGTAGTTTTATTCAAGTACATGGAAATTGGAAACTTATGAAAACCTGATTCATCTTCTGTTTTCTTCATGCAAACTTTTGAACCAGATCTAAGTTTTCAATCACATATGCAAATGTATATTACTGGCTTGTGAACAGTAATAAAGTGGATGACCTTTGGGCATTGGAATGCACTTTGTGTGTATTTCTAGGGATGGAATGGGCCGACCAAGTAGAGAAGTTCTGACAAGAGCTAGCATACTGTAGGTGATTATGAATTGGAATAATTAGTTCATGGATGTAGATATTTACGCATGTTTATTTTATGATCAGGTACTTGGAGGGTAGGAGGGGTGCTAGCAATGTCTCGTGCTTTTGGTAACCGTATGTTGAAGCAATTTGTTGTGGCAGAACCTGAAATCCAGGTGGAGACTACCTTGAAACCATTAAATTAACTAATTTTTTATTTGCCTGAGATAATACATGCTGGTAGTTATTTTCCTTGCATAAATCCTGATAATAGTGAACGGATATCATACATTGGGAAAGTATCAGACATAAACTATCAATTTTGGTTTCAGGGGATTATCCTCACAAAAATGGTATAGTATTACCATTTTTCTTATTGAGCTGAATTTTGTATGTGGCATAGAGAGATGAGGAGCCGGGACCTAAGGACAGGATTGGATCTAGTGTTTTGAAAAACTAATCAGATTTCAATTCAGCAACTTGTGGCTTCACGGTGTTATGATAAATTGCTTGAATATGTTTTTGCTTTTATGTGATACCTTGTACATCCTTTGGGCAGCTGCATGTTAGGGAAATACATCTCATTATGTTACCATTCTGATTTATTTCCTCGTTTGTTTTCAGGACCAAGAGGTGGATGAAGAAACTGAACTGCTAGTGCTTGCAAGTGATGGACTATGGGATGTAGTACCAAACGACGTAAGCTCTGTTCTCCTTCTCTGTAGTGCGCCACTTGTTGTATGTACACTTATATATTAGATAGTCTAATAACATTCCTAACTAGGCAGAGGTGGATTATCATGTTAATATATGTAGATATGATAAAGAATTCACTGCAACAAACTAAGCCTTATCTCTCTAGGTAATATTGGTTATATGGATCAAACAATGTTATTGAGTGCTATTAAAAATAACTTTTGAAAGTATAGATGTGCCATGTCACGGGTGCAATGTCATGTCATCACTCTGACGGTGAAGGACCAAAACAAAAAGGATAGGCTTGGGTTTGGAAATTTAATGAGGAGTCATGCTATTTGCATGCTATTTTTACACACACACATGGAAGCATTGGACTTTGGGCCCACCTAAATTTTAATTGGATTCACTTATACTTTATCCGTAAAACTCAAATTATCTGTACACCACCTGGCGTGCACCAAGTGATGTGCAAACAGAATTATCCTTTAATGGGGATTATATACATTTTTTTTTTTGGGTTCCTTTTTTCAATTTTCTTAAATACTCCTTGCTAAGCAGGAAGAGATGGATCGCTGCTATATATAAACTGAGTTTAGGGTTTGGGTTGGGTTTTGGGCATTTAAATTTCAACATGACTAACTCTTGGGTGGGTTCGGTTGGGGATACAATTTTTTCAAACCCAAACTAACTATTAGTGGATTGGGTAGGTACTCAATCAACTCTTTTTTTTTTCACTTAGACTGACCCAAACAAACTCAAAGAAAGTCAATTTAATTTGTTTTTAAAATTTCTGCAATTTCAATCAATGTGGATCGTCAAAGACTTCAATACCGTCAATGTATATCAGTACATATTATTTGTTTGGACCCATTATGTCAAGCTGGCTTTTTTTTTTTTTTAATCTCAATAGAAGGTAGCTTGATTGTAGGAATTTTTGAGAAAATATTTTCTTCTCTACTTCATTCTCTAACCTGGTCTGCCTATGTTCTTGTTCTGTTTGATGTCACGTCCTCACTCTCATCTGTGCTTTGTCCAGGATGCTGTTTCTCTTGCCCGCACAGAAGAGGAGCCTGAAACAGCTGCTCGTAAGTTAACAGAAGCTGCTTTTACCCGTGGCAGTGCAGATAACATTACATGCATTGTGGTGCGCTTCCATCATGACAAAACAGACCCAGCTAATCCTGATAAGGCAGATTTTGCTAGTATTCAGTGTGAATAGACAATGCGAATCACCGTTGCTTGTGTAGATATACATTTGCGGTTTTTGAGTTAAAGGATGAGGTCTGCACATGCACAGTGGCTGACTGTCAACAAGCGATTTGTTTATTCATTAGTTTTGTAATTGAAGTCGTTCTTGTGTCGTAATCATGGTCTTAAGAAAACTGATTCCTGCGTTTGTCCATATATTTACGTCAACGGTTTGTAGGGCCATCATTTGGTATTTTTGTTTTGATCTAATAAATGCAATGTGCATTGTTTCGGCTTCGGGTGATTGGTGTTCCTTGCATGATTCAGACTTGCTGAAAGTGTTTCTTTCTGTCATTATTCTTCTTTCTTTTCTGGTCCCAAATTTCGCAAAGCATATAGACTTGTGTAGCCGCGAAGTTATAGATGTAAGGAAATTTAGCAGTTAAATGGCATATTCCGGTCACCCCTCTAATTGTTACTTGGCACACTACACAAAGAAGTGATTTGGATCTCTCTGTTGTTGATTTTAGAGAGACGTGGAGAATATAGTGTTCGCTATTTTTTTAATTTTTAGCCATCTCTATAATTACTTCAGGATTTATAGTCACAGGATCGAGATTCCAGAAATGAGTGTCCCCTTTCTTCTATGATACTCCCTCCATTTCATATCTGTTATCTAAAAGAAAATGCACGAGATCTAATAAAGATATTAAATAGTATTAAATATATTATTATCTTCTTAAATTATTTTTTTATAAAAAATTTAAGGTTAAAAAAATAAATTTAGTTGAATATTTAATAAAGATAATAATTTATAGTAAGAGTAAAATTAAAAAGAAGTTATTAATACTATTTTAGTTGTAGGAAAGTAACAATTAAAAAAATCTAAAAAAACAATTAATTCAAACCAAAGGAGAAATAATCATATGGAATTTGGATTCCCACAAATGAGTGTGTACCCTTTCTTATGTAACAATAACCAGCTGCGAATCTAAGACTTTTTTAAGGTATTGGCACTAATAAAAATAATTAAAAAATAAATATTTTTATCACACTATAATTATATTATTCCAAATGATGATCTCACAAAATAAAAAAAAATAAATGAACAATAAATAATATCTTAACAAAAGTTATTATTTCATACATATACAAGTAATTGATTAAAATAATTTTTAAATAAAAAAGGTTGTGTCCAGAGTAAAAATAAATAAATAAATAAAAACTTAGATGATTTTAGAATAAGACATAATATGGCATCACTTTCCATTGAAGATTTTTGCTTTATGTTATTTAGAGCATATTGACAAATTAGTATGTAAAAGATACATCCGAATTCAATTTTGTTCTTGCAAAATTTATTTTCTCAATTTGGTCCTAATATGTAAAATTTTGGTTCAGTTTGGTCCTACCATCAACCAATTTAGACTCAACTATTCTTTTAAAAGTGATATAAAATTTATAATGTTAACATACAAATTATCTAGAATATATGTTCTTTTGCTACTTTACTTTTGCATGTTAAAACTTTTAACACTAAAAACGGTACATAACTTTGCTAGTTAACATTGCAAATTTTAGTGTTAAAGTTTGAAAATGCGAAGATAAGGTATTAAAAAGAAATATATTTCAGATAATTTTACATATTAACATTATAAAGCCCTAAAAAAATTGTTGAAGAAATTGGTTGATGGTAGGACTAAATTAAAATAAAATTTTAGATATTAGGACTAAATTGACCAAGTTTAGTCTTTTAAAATGTAAATTGAGTTGAACGATAAAAGAAAAAAAAAATTGTTGAAGAAATTGGATTTGTTGAAAGAAGAAAATATATAGTTTTGTTCCCAAATCATGAGCTTAATACATGAGATAATTTAATAACATGGGGGCATTTTATATTTTATTAATTGGGCACTCCTTTATTTTCATATATAAAATAAAAGTTTCAAATTTTCATGTCACTTGCCTACCTATATTATAATGTAGATTTGCTCGTGATAATAATAAGGAAAATGCTAGTATCATAAAATCAGATTTACTAAAATTTTATAAAATTGAATGTTGGGTGTTAGATTATGAAATTCAATTAATAATTTGATTTTTTTTAAGAAGAATTTTTGTAACATTTAATTTATAATAATAATAATAATACAATGAACACAAGTATGTGCAAAGTCTAAGGTTATGAGTTACAGATTTAAATTTTTTGACTTCTTTTATTTGATTTGGATGACTTTATTTATTTGTTTAATACGTAAATTTTTTTTTATTATTATTTTTTCTCTCACTTGCAATTCTCTACCTTATTGACAAAAAATTTATATCCCCAAGTTACACATTTACTTTTGTATTGCGTAGAATGATCACAGAAGAGACTCATGTTAAAGACATTAGAACATAAGCTAGTGGGTAGTGAGTACAAGAAAGGAATCTTTTTCTTTTGTTTTTAATTAATTTGAGAATTAATTGGTTCTTCAATTATTTTTGATAGGCATGAATCGGGTATGAAACAACCTTAAATATAGAGAGAGTCATCCTAATTTCAAGAATATCTATGTCGAGACACTCATTATTATCACTAGAAAAACACTTTAATAAGGTGGGAGAAGATTGATGTAAGAGAGGAGATTTTGATAGAAAAAAAAAGGTTTAAAATTATATCTATTGCTTTTCTTCAAGCAAAATCGAACTTTCATTAAGCTTATAACAAATCAAGAGCTGCAGGGCTTACAATATTAAGAGTAGCATCGTTCTCTATCCAAACTCTATGTTGAAAATCAAAAGCCAAAACTGTCAGGGAATGAGTTGTAAGAATTTGTCTATGTGGGTTGCGACTAATAGACTATGTTTTGGATTTTTATGAATACAAACTATAAAAATTATATAATCCTAATTGGTAATTGTTTTATTATGGGTTTATGACACTTTGAGCTATTGATATGATGGACGGCTTAAGTGTAAGCCAATGTTTATTAGAGTCATTAATGGGAGGGGCAAATTAAAGTTGGTACAATATAAATACAAACTAAGTCTCCTCTCTATTATAACGATTGGTGCAACTTTAGACTTATCCCATTAAAGCTGCCATGATAATTAAAGATCATAGAGAAGACTTAGTCTGCTGCATTGGCGACTGATTAAGAAGGTAAATATACATTATTTTAATGTTCTAACATCTATAAAATAGTAAAGCTGCCACTATAATTAAAGATCATAGAGAAGACTTAGTCTGCTACATTGGTGACTGATTAAGATGGTAAATATACACATTATTTTAATGTTCTAACATCCATACAATAGTATTGAATTATTATTGATTTACTTTACATGAGCGAACTTGCTACAATTTCGTGGAATGAAAGACGAGCTACATGAGCAAAATGCTTTCGCCGATTCATGACAATCCTCAAGAACTGCACCAAAGTAAGACGCAGTTGGATGAAGAGCGTGGAAGGCTTGCTGAACTTGCATGGAATCAACTTCCATTTCTATATCAAAGTAGAAACCCAACTCCAAAGCAATCTAGATATCAAAACGGAGAGCAAGAGCCTTTGCATTTTAAGTCCCGCTTGCTCCGAAAGATTCATTGTGGCAGGTACCTGGACATCTCCTTCCTCATTCCGATTTACCACCCCAACGCCACACTCTCCAGAGTTTCTAACCGAGCAACCATGCCGTGGAAGATTTTTTTATTATCCCAACTACTTAGGTCTAGAGTAAATATGAGCTGAGTACCACCTCCAGATTTAATATGTCCCAATCTTTGAGAGTACCACCTCCGGCTCCAACCAGAGCCCAGTCGTGGTCTCTTCCACTTTGAATAGACAAATTTATCCTTCTTACAAGATCTTTTTATTATCCCAACTACTTAGGTCTAAAGTAAATATGAGCTCAGAAAAGTTGATCCGGGAAAATACTTGCTTGCCGTAAGGGATTCAGGATTGTGCATAAAGGATGCCATCCTTATTTTGCAGGGAGAGCTTGGTTGAAACCTGAAAAATTTTGGAAGGCCATTGACTTGCAGAGCCTATCCTAACTGAACTCTCCTGTCCTCTGCTATCTCATAAAAAATTACTAATCATTTTACTCTTTTTTGAGTTGATAGGGGAAGTGCAAAATGAAAATTGTAATGTTTTAACTTCTCCCTTAATAAAGTTATCAGTGAAACATTTCCGATGAAACAAAATTTGGGTTAAGTGCGTGCATTGAATCTAGCATATATAGATAAAAGACTCGCATGCTAATTAAGTTATCAAATCATGACACATGGCGTAATTACAAGTTCAACAAATTATCTTTGTTTCTAAATTTTATGAAATCATCTACAAAACTAATTAATTTAACTTATTTTTTTCATTTCTTACCCAGAATTATTTGAAAGATTTTTAATAAAAATACGTTTGATCTAAAGTTTAATTTCTTTTTGCTATCTTATAATATCTATTAATTTTGTAAAATTATTAATTTTTATTATTAACAGAATTTGAATCAATATGAAATAGAGTCACATTTTATATGATATATTTTGTGCATTGCATGAATAATATTATTATAAAAATAACTTAAACGACATCATTTTAATTGAATTTGAGTTATATAGAGTTGTGAATGTAAAATTATATAACAAATCATTATTCTAAAAGGTTAGCAATACTTTTTTAATCTTTATCAATGTTGAAAAAAATTTGCATTATGTATAGTGCAAAACTAAAGTTGTTGTTTGATCTAGGTAAAAAAAGTCTAAATTTTTTGAGCCAGCAAAAGCACAAATTTAACCCCTTTTTTTAAGGGAAAATCAATATATTAAGATGAAAGCAAATCCTGATGACTCAGGTTTACAATATGAGAGGGAATATTGTCTGCACTTCAACACAAGCACAAATCAAACCTTAATATTGTGGATTACAACTTAGTTACAGGTTAAAATTAAAATTAAAATAAATTATATATTTAATTACTATACTAATCTAATAATTAATTAATAAGTAAAGCATAAAGTAATTTAATTATAAATAAAATATAAATTTCTATGCCACATTAAAAATATATTAATTATTTATATTTTAAATTTTTTCAAAAACTAAAGTCTTACATAATGACCTTTCTAATACCCAGAAGATTTAATATGAGCTTTTAGATCTCTTAAATTATATAACTTAGTTCATAAAATTTAGTAATTTGATAATTTAAATTTTTTTAAATAAAATTTTTATGAATTTTAATTTAATAGATTATAGAAAGTAAAATTCTTTTAAGATAAAAATAATTAAGCATAATTTAAAAAATAAAAAATATATACAAACTAATTCAAACTAAGCCAAAAATTTAAATTTTTTCGAATTTAAAAAATGAAGACCTTAGTTAAAGTGTAAACCCTACTCAAGTTAAGGAGTTAAATCTTAATCCTGGTTAAGATTTTGGTTCCCATCCATCTCATAAAAAAGAGATTTTATATATATTATATTATATTATATTATATTAACCAGCTACTTTCCCTTGTATTTTCTATTTTCCTTTTCACAAGTATTTTGGGGCAATTAGATGCTTTGTTTCTCTGCGGTTTTGACAGATGGGTCATTGTACATGGTGATGGTCGACTCAGATTCAAATACCTTAACGTCACAGAGTTTCTCCAATTTGGTAATTTTAGTTATTGATCACTTGTAATTGATACTCCACAAAAGTGTGTTTTTGCTGATAATTGTTTGTTAGATTTGGGATACATCAGACACTAGGGTTTCAGTTTAAGGTACTGAAATTCATAACTTTGGACAGTAGTAAGTTGTTGGAAATGCATGCTCTTGTAGATCCATAGCGGGTTTCTATTGACTTCGAATTCATTGTCTGAAAAGAGGTTCAATTCTCGAACATTTGCACGGAGTCCTCAAAATTCCCTTTTTCTTCTTCTTCTCTTGGCCATTTCTTGCTTTTAAGTATCGTAAGCGATATTTTATGTTAATACAAATGGTGAAGAATATATGGATTCTGAATTTTGCATCATGGCCGTGTGCTGCGTTTCTTTAATTTAGTTGTTTATAGCTTTGAATTTACGTCTTAATTGCATAATTTGTGGGTTTTGGATTACTGTCGTGAAAATCTTCTTTTGAGCAATTCAGATTGGTACAATTCATTTCTGATCCATTGGTACCAGCTTCAGAAGTCATGATGTAGAGAGTATTATTACTGTTCTAAAGAAAAAAAAAACTGGATACTGTTTGAGTTGAGTATACGAATAATTATTGAAAGCATTTTATCGTATGTGATACATCCACCACCCTGTTCTGGTGATTATGGTTCAGGAAAAGGTGCTGGTAAGTGGTAATTGCATTTTAATTTGGCTAGTAGTTGTAACTTTTTTATGTAATCTATGTCAGTTTGTAATTCTTAATTGTGCAGATATGCAGCCCTCATTTGAAAACTCCCTACACCACCCCTTCTCCCACCTTCCCGTTTAGACCCAGTGAATGAAGACTATTATAAGTTAGCACATGGTTAGAAGTCTGTTGAGCTCAGTCTGACTGTTGGTGTTGCTAAGCAATGATGGTTTTCTAGTAGAATATCTTTTTATGTATGGAAAAATCCAATTGCAATCCTTAAGAGTTGATTTTTTTCCCATTTTTTCAAATAATTAGAACTGTGATGTTATATATATATATATATATATATATATATATATATATATATATATATATATATACACACACATTTACACACACACACACACATTAAAGATTTATGATGAAGTTTGGGTAAATTTTAGTTTCGTCCTCTGGACTTTACCCACTTAATTGTAAGAATCAAACAAATCTTGCTTGGAATTAGTTCTAATCTTTATATCTTGTTTCCACACTTTTTTTTTATTCCTTTTACTTTTCAGATTGGGGGTTGGGTGGGGGGGCTAACTATTCGAGGTCTTCTAAAGTGAACAAACTGAATACTTACTAGTCATTTGTTACTTTCCAATACATATGAGTCAGTTTATTTGTATAAGCAACGCTTTTTTTTTTTCAGGAAAAAAATGGTAAAGCGCTTTATTGATACATTTCACAGCGATTAAGCTAGTTCCTTTGCATAAGCAATGCATTTTCATTGAGTAAAGCTCTGTATACGATTTTCTGAGGCATTTAAGCTAGTTCATTTGCATAATCAATGCATTTTCTTTTATGAAAGAAATTTATATTAACAAGAGGTTGTATAGGTCCCATACCCTTATGTAAAAACCATTGGGAAACATGCCATATGCTCTTTTTGGTATTGAAACAAGTATTGCGCTGGCAAGTAGTCTTAGATAAATGGAAACTTCACTGTGGGCTTCATTTCAAAGGGTAAATTGAAAGTGACTAATCTAACTTGCTTACAGATATCTATAGTATCTGTAAGCAAATGTCAAATTCCTTATGCCTGTACTGAGTGCTACCTTCAACTTCAAGAGATCTTATTGGAAAGTATCATAATGTAATCATCTACCGATGTTTACATTTTATTCTGTGTAGAAAAAAGTGCTGTATTATTTGACCAGGCCTTGTAACTGTACAAGGTAACATGACAATGTGATTTTATGGGTACAAATTGTGCTGGCATAAACTTCAATGTGATAAAGACAAAAAAATCTGTTTCTTCATGGAAATCTGAACCTAAATTTAGGATCCAGGATTGCCTGGTAGAAAACTAGGGCTTGCTTTGACACTGTCTATATCGGTGTTATTGTTTGAAGAGTTTGTCTTTGTTTGCATTTGCCAATATTGGCACTGTCATGCCTGTGTATCTTGTTTATGTGAAATCACTTTGTAATATCAGCTTGTGCAGTTACAAAGCCTAGTTAGAGCTCATGGGAGTTAATTTCAACATTTATATCCATATTTAAAAATGATTGGATTTAAGGCTATGTGTGAGGGACAACAGAATAACTTCTCTGATTACTTATGGTTACTAAATGTCATATTCTTTCATTAATTTGTCCTAGATGACAATGATACTTGAATTAACCTCTTATTTCTCTATGATACACACATAAAATATGTTTTTCAGAGTCTGGTAACTGTAGAGGTGTGGTTTTGAAATGTTGGTTTACTTAGAATTGTTGATTCACATGCTTGAGTTAGAAGAATTTTGTTGTCTTTGTTCCAGTAGTTAGAGATACTATTTGGTGTATTACCTATAACCAGGATAGCAAATGTCATGATATTCATGATGGGATATAAACTTGTACATTACTAGATATATGTGTAGTTGTTGCTCCATTCTTTTGATATAGAAGATACTTCTGTGAAATAGACTCTTGGTTGAATTCAAGTTCATATTATGTGTCAGAGTATTTACCTTGGTACAAACTGTTTCTCGACGAATTTGAATATAGGTTTAGCGTGAGATTTGGGTTTGTTTTTGGTGTTATTAGTATCTTCTAAGTAGATGCCTGTAATCTGTCCATATTTTAGCAGTATTTTATTTTTATTTTAGTATTATTTAGTGGCATGTCTCATTTTTTCCTTCTATAATCAGGTAGAAGATTGAAGGGTTTCATCAAGAAAAAAGGTGGCATGTTATAAAATCCAATGCTTGTGGTGAAATTATTGTTTGCCTTATAGCTACCTGAGGAGGGACACATCAAGAGTTGAGATAACTGGGAAATGATGGAATGCAACAAAGATGAGGCAGTTAGGGCTAAAGAAATAGCTGAAAGGAAATTTACAGAAAGAGAATATGCTGGTGCAAAGAAGTTTGCTCTCAAGGCTCTAAATTTGTTTCCTGCACTGGAGGGTCTTTCCCAGTTTTTGACAACTCTTGACATTTATATCTCGGCCGAAAATAAAATAAGTGGAGAAATGGATTGGTATGGTATACTTGGTGTAAACCCCTTTGCTGATGATGAAACAGTTAGAAAACAGTACAGGACGCTGGCTCTCACTCTTCACCCTGACAAAAACAAGTCAATAGGTGCAGAGGGTGCTTTTAAGCTGGTTTCAGAGGCATGGAGTTTGTTATCTGATAAGGCCAAGAGACTAGCATATAACCAGAAGAGGAGTTTGAAACAATTCCAACAGGGAACTCCGAACCATGTGGGGTCCCAATCAGAAGCACCCAGTTCAAATGGTTTTTATAATTTTAACAAGAATGTAACCTCAAATGTGAGGATGGGAAATAATAATGTGCAGGCGTATCCCACCTCTGTTCCTCCTCCACAAAAGAAGGTTGACACCTTTTGGACTATTTGTAATCGTTGCAAGACGCATTATGAATATCTCAGGATTTATCTGAATCATACCCTTCTATGTCCGAACTGTAATGAGGCTTTCTTTGCTGTAGAGAAGCCTCCACCTCCCAATATTTTCAAGTCATCAAATTGGACTTCTCAACAACAGCATCATGGTTCTCAACGTCATGCTGCAAACAATAACACAAGCTATCAGTGGGGTCCTAACTCCAGTTCGGCTGGTTTTGTTAGTACAGATGGATCATCATCTGTTGCTGCTCAAGCTGCAGGTATTGTGCAGCAGGCAAGTGAGAAAGTGAAGAGGGAACGTGAGGGAGCACCATCAATTACTGAATGGGAGAGGAGTCAAATGTCTGGGAGGACTGATGGCTCTTATCATAAAGTGGAGAAACCAGTTAAGAAGAGAAGGACCGATGATATTCACATGAATGGTTATCAAGGATACATGACCAATCATATGGCCATGGGACATGGAGCAGCTGGTTTGGGAGGTGTTTCTGAATTAGGAAAGGCTGACTTGGAAATAGAAAGGATCCATGGTTTTCGAGGTACTTCTGTCAAGCCTTACAGCGTAAGAGAGTTATCAATGTTTGAAATACGAAACATGTTGATGGATAAGGCACGGATTGAAATTCGCAAGAAACTTGAAGAATGGAGATCAATAGCTGAAGCTAAGGTTACGAACAAGAGCAAAGAGAATAGGAGACAAAAATGCACATCAAATGATAAAACACCTTATCCAAAGAAGCATGAAGAGTCCACTTTTAGTGGTAAGAGACATCTGGCCGATGATTCTTTTCTTGTCACATCTGATAATAAAGATAAGTCGGGCCAAGCCTATGTTACAATCAATGTCCCAGACTCTGATTTTCACAATTTTGACTTGGATAGAGATGAAAATTCCTTTGGTGAGGACCAGGTGTGGGCTTCTTACGATGATGATGATGGAATGCCTCGATATTATGCTAGAATTCACAAGGTGATCTCCTTAAATCCATTTAGAATGCGGATCAGTTGGCTTAACTCTCGAAGCAACACTGAATTGGGTCCAATCGATTGGGTAGGTTCTGGCTTTTATAAAACCTGTGGAGACTTCAGGGCTGGCAAGCATGAATTAACAGAATCATTAAATTCATTTTCACACAAGGTTAGGTGGGCAAAAGGCAGTAGAGGAGTTATTCGCATCTTTCCAGGTAAGGGTGAGGTCTGGGCTCTTTATAGAAACTGGTCTCCTGATTGGAACGAACATACTCCAGATGAAGTGATACATAAGTATGATATGGTGGAGGTGCTTGAAGATTTCAATGAGGAGCAAGGCGTGTTAGTTACCCCACTTATTAAGGTTGCCGGTTTCAGGACTGTGTTTCAGAGGCACATGGACCCTGATCAGGTGAGGAGGATTCTTAAAGCGGAGATGTTTCGCTTTTCTCATCAGGTTCCTAATTACTTGCTTACAGGGCAGGAAGCTCATAATTCTCCCAAGGCTTGTCGAGAGTTGGATCCTGCAGCTACCCCTCTAGACCTCCTTCAAGTAATGGCAGAAGCTAATCAGGCTTCGGATAATGTTAAATATCCTAAGGAAGACACATCATCCAGTTCACCTGAGAAACATGCGGTAGGAATGGGGGAAGATGCTTCAAAAACTCGCACAGGAAAAGTGGTAGATGAGGATGGTAAGCAGGCAGTGGATGATAGATGACACTGCACAGTATAGAAATGTAAGTTGATGTGACCGATGATGCAAATAGGCTTAAGAAATTAAAAAGAAATTGATGAAAATACAGCCTCGTAGGTGAGACTTGATTTTGTAAGCCTGACCCAGAAAATAGTGGTTTTTTGGTGTCATTATTGGATTAAAGGGTTCCACAGCTTTCGGGTTTTTCTGTGTAATTTTTAAACGCTGTTATCTCATTTCTGGACTTATGCATGTCGATACTCAAATTAAAGGTCAACTTCTCTTTCACCATTCTGCTAGCAAACAGATTATCCTTCCGGGCTTAGAACATTTCATGGCTTCCTTGCCTAGTGAGTTTCTTTTTAGTGAAGGAATACATATTTTGTCATTCATTTGAGTATGTGACGCTGAAATTTTCCTGAATCAGATTGATTTCCTCATTGCATTTTGATTCCCCAAGTGCCAGTTCCTTTTAATTGTTGAAAGTTGCATTTTATTGCTGTTTTAGCTTCCTGCTGATAATTTGATGGACAGTTTCTGAAAGATTCTCTCTGTATACACAAGTAAATCAGCAATTTCTTTATAACTCTTCTGTAAGCCATTAAATGTCACATTCTAATTTGCTGAAACATTTTAATTTGATTTTACATAGTGAATAAGATTTGTTTGATATTGTTGTTGCATTTTAAATTGTTGACATATAATTAGTTATTTTTTCTTTCATTTATTGGGTAGCCTTGTTTTATTATGTAAATTACATAAGAAGAGATAGTTGTATTTGACTATGTTCGTGTACACCCTGATTCTTATTGCCAAGCTTATTGAAACCATCCTAATATTGAAGTTTTGTTCTCCCAAACCAACTATGGAGATTCTTATGTTTTCTATCACATTAGTATCAGATTTGTCTATGTTTTCTTACTTCAAATTGGGCCTTTTAAATTCTGTGGGCCTGGTTCCAATCCAAAACATTTTTGGGTTACATTACCTATTTTTATTTTGAGAAAAATTATTTTCACATTATATGTAAAAATAAAAGACTTACAATTATTAAATTAGTTAATCTTATAATTTAATAAATTTGATAATATAAAAATTTTGTGAAAATAGAAGCATTTTGTTTTCACATTCAACTCCAACCAAGAGCTTTGAAGTTTTCAACATTTAGGAATGGACATCCTATTACTTACTTTACTTACTAAAATTGAGTTTGTGGAATTTGAATTACTTAATTTTTATTATTCTTTTTACATTTACATTTGTAAGTTTTAATTTTTTTTATTAATTTTTCTTTTTCTTATTTCTATTTTTATCTTTTTCTAACTTCACACTATAATTTTTATGCAAGAAGTTACTCAATCCACACCCAAATCTGGACATGTCAGTAGTTTTCATCCGAAGAGCATTTGTTCCCCCTTCAGAGAACTCGTTCAATTTATATATAAATTTATTCACTAATTTCTATCTCATATACTCTGTAACAAATTGGATTCACTGTTTAACTTTATTTTAACAATTTAAATTAAAGATAATCTTCACACAAATCATATAACTATTATAATTCGTTGGTGAGCTTAGAGTTGGTAACGGAAATTTTATATTGCTGTCTCTTATTCATGGACATTTTTGCAGAAGCCATCTGCAAGAGACACAGAATCCCACAGGCAGCTCCAACTCTGATTTAATAAAGTGTGAAGCGTATGACTGCATTAACCATGCAAGCAATAATAAATTGGTAAGGAAGTTTCAAGGAAACTCCTTGATGAGTCAAATTCAAGGAATTTGAAGAGAATAACCAGAGAGGATCCTCCACTTTTGAGGACAGAGACAATGGATTCTCTTTGATTAGTAGGCTGGTGAATATTTCACATCCTACTTTATAGAAGTTCTGTTCCCATTATTAGAGACCTAGGCCAGTAGGGGCGTTCAAGTAATTGCAAGTAAAATTAAATGAAATTGTTGACAACTTTCCTCAACGCTCTGCATGTTTCGCAGATCTTATTTCCTTCTTGTCCCCAGAGTTCAATGCATGCATGTGATTTTCAGTGTGTACTTCACTGTAAAGAGTATAATATGTATAAGGGGCATAATTATTAAAAAATAATAATTTATAAAGTGCAAACAAATGAATGATAATTTTTTTTTGTACTTAGACAGGATATCTTCCATCTAAAGTTGGTTGCTACTTACTACAAGGAACATGAATACATGATCAATAAGAAAGTAGCAAGTTCAATTTCTAAGGTATTTCAAACAAATAATAATAATAATAGAGAAAAAATGATTCAGCATAAGATGTGTTTTTCCCTCATCCAAAACTAAAAGGAAATACCACCTATAAATTGTTCTTTGATTATGATATATGGTAGTGTATATCTATTTTCCTAAATTAAAATTAATGATACATACATATATAAATTCTGCACATAATCTATATAATTTTTCATATTTTCATTTTTTTTCTCTCTCTTTTCCTAAATCTTTCTCTAAATGTATGTAGACACACTTACACTCTATGTGCCATTATTATTTTCCATAAATAAGATCTAAGAAAGACATCTTTAATTATGTGACTTACACCAACAACTTAAAACATAAAAAATCATATTTAATACTTCTTCATTATGTAACCCTGCCTAATTATGTTGCATTTGAAGTTCTTTTATTTTGAACAAAAGATAGGAAACAAGTAATGAAATAAAATTGAAAAATTACAATCAATTAATTGGTAGGGTTTCGACATCTCCTAAATTAATAATGTGAAATATTGAAAAAAAATATCAAATTAAATATTCGTCATATTGTATTAGAAACTAAAAATATGAATCACTAAGTCTAATCTAAATATCTAATAATAACCAATTTGAATTGTTTGAAAGGAATTAATTTGGGTTTAAATTTTTTTGGGTAATTAAGCTTGTATGCCTAGTTAATATGTGTTTTTTTTGGACTTTCACGAGGTATTTTCACTCTTCAAGTGAGACTAATCTCCACTTCAAGTGAGAGTTGAATAGTAAATCTTTTTTAACAAAGACAATTTCAAAATTGAACCCTAAGCATGTGTTGTATGTTTAGAAGCTATAAGAATTCCAAAAAGAAGATCAAAAGAAAAGGATATCCACACAAGGCTTCAATATTGCATAAAATTTTTGAAAAGCAACAACAAGGAATTTACAAAAAGACAATAAATATAAAACATAACAACTAAAATATTCCTATCCAAGTTAGACTAAAATCTCTAATTTATAAAATTAAAATCCCTAAATTAAAATTTTAATTTTACAATCTAAACCCTAATTAAGTATCTTCAATCTCTATCACTTTCAGGATAGCTCAATTGGGTATATGCGCTAAGTTGAAGGATTCAAGTCTCTGGTACGCCCACTCATGAAAGGACACTTCCATCCCTTTTGTGAGACTTGGATGTGAATCATCATGTGATGTCCTTCAGTTCTTTACACTAATAGTGGAGCACCTAGTTATGGCTCAAATTCAACACCCTTTTCTTTTGGAACAAGTTGTGAGAATGATGAAAATGAAATAAAGATTTCAGAACATGAAATATCACTTTTCATTCATTTATTTAGATAAGGTTTTAGATTAGGAAAAAGAAAATTTAAAAAACTTTCAATTTTCAATAAAACTTTCTCACTTTCACTATAATTTTAGGAAATTAAAAAACACAAAATTTCTTTGTGTTTTCTATCTTTGTCTGAAATAAAGTAAAAATAAAATATATATGACTACAAAGAAAACTAAGTTTGTGAATAGGGAAAAGATAATTTCACTTACCGTTAATTAATTATAAATTTTTTTACAAAATTTAATATAAAATAATAAATTTATTGAGTCATATAATTTAAATAATAAAATTTAATAAATTTAATAATATAAATTTTTTAAAATATTTCTTTATTGCAAACAGAGGAAGAGATATGTATATGGCAACATGATAGTAACGTTAAAAGAGAGAAAAATAAAAATAGTAAATTTGAAATTAAAAAAAAAAGAAAAAAGGTGAATGCATCGTCTAAATCCCAAAAGAAACAACGCCACCGATTGTGGCATAAAGATGCGATTTTGCATTAGGGACAATCTAGGCCTATATTGGTAATTGCACTTAACCCAAATTTCAGAGGAGATTTTAATGGAGATTCAAAATAGCAGTTAATGGAATGGCAGGCATGGCCCACAACGGCACTTGGCAATCTTCCAAAACCCAACATCCTCTAAACCCTTCGCCTCGTCCCTTCTATAAATGAACCCTCTCCACCTTCTCGTCTCTCTCCCCAACCTCTCCTCCTCTGTTTTTGCCTTTGCCTGCGTTTCCACCTCCTTCTCGCCCAAGCTCTCGGCTTTCTATCACAGACGCAGCCCATCCCTTCAGCAGCTCACGACATCAATTACAGATATTGTGGTAAGCTTCTGTTTTCTTCTTATTCTCTCTCTTTCTTATATACCTTTTCTTCGTCTTCCTTTGGTTTTTAAGAATAATGAACATATTAACGCTTTAAATGGTTATATTATAATGTGATCATTCCATTTCTTGCCATTGAAATGCCATAATCCTTCTCTGAATTTGTTCTTTTCACTATCTTGCATGCCATTGAATTTCTGCTAACTTGAATAGCTTCGACATAGGACTTCTCAGTTTTCATGATTTTGAATAATAATTTTGTTGTCGGTGCTCATGCTGTTGAGTTGAGGCATTTCCTGCCGTTCTCTTGTTTTCTGCTGCTCCCTTCCTGCCTCGGTCTTCTTTTTCCATTTTGATTGCCTTTCAGTCACGTCTCTCATTACTGATTCTAACCGTCACATTTTTCCTTCTTTTGTTTTTTCACTTTCCCTATTCATAACATTATTTTACCTTCCTTCTTAGACGGAAATTACATTAAATCTTGCACGCCAAACTAAAATAGCGGTTGGAATTCGTTTTTTTTGCTTTCCCTTCCTCTCACGGCTTAAACGATCACCACTCTCAGGCCGTTTCTCGACGCTCTGCTTCTAAGAGCGTGGAACGCACCCGCCTTTATTCGAACTTTAGAAGGGAGAGAGAGAGACTATGATCATTGTTCATACGTTGGACGGTGTGAATTTGGTGTCACGCGCTGTTGGGGTTTATCTTCGAGCCTCTGGCACCTCGTGTGTATGTCCAACTTCGGTTATTGAGGATGGTGAAAGGTTTAAGGTTGTAGGCCGTACACGTGTCAGTGATTTGAGGTCATGGGTTGACTGGGCCCGCGACGCCCACTTCAAACCGTCATAGATTGCGAGCTCTGGATCTCAACGACCTATGTTCATCAGACGGATGGAATGGCGACACATATCGAAAGTGGCACGTGTACGGTTGGAGTAGGTGGTGATCACCGAAACCGACATGTCAGGAGGGTGAGGTAGGGTAGGGTCGGGGGAGGACCCCAGTGAAAGGAAAGAAGGTCTTATCTTAGGTCAGAAAACGGTGAGAGGACATGTACATGTACCTAGAAAACGGTTAGGTGTTTACCAAAAAAAAAACGGTTAGGTGATAGGAGCATGTCGCGTTGGCCAGTTGTTTGGTGACAGCCTCTGCTGCATGCACTTGTTTTTGTACTCGTGTCAACTTATCAATACTTCCATTTCTTTCTCGTATTAGTACATGGGATAGCAACTTTTACTAATAAAATAGGAATTTAATTTTTATAAATATATAGATAATTTGTATATTTATTTTTATTAAATTTAATGGTTAAGATTAAGTAAATTTAATTATTTATAAATAAATATTTAATAAAATTTAATTTATAAAATAACAAAACTCATTTTTATATGTATTGTTGAGTTATGTATTTTGCATAATTTTTTTATGCACAAACATCAAATTACTTTTTAATTGTCCTCGAAAATATCTCTTCCTTTGTGTAGTTCTCTAATCTCCGACTAG
Organism: Dicorynia guianensis; assembly: GCA_037013595.1. Lineage (NCBI taxonomy): Eukaryota > Viridiplantae > Streptophyta > Magnoliopsida > Fabales > Fabaceae > Dicorynia > Dicorynia guianensis. The sequence goes on along the minus strand of JASUAB010000002.1, from coordinate 10,172,778 downwards.
CTATATATTTATGTATATAACATACTTAATTTTATACTCATGGAGATTCTAGATCTAATTTGCTTTCCATCCAAATATCCTTTTCTATATTTAGCAAAAAAAAAAAAGTGACTATTTTTATAATTTTATATTTCCAAACTTTAAAACATATTTTTCTTCTTGACGGAAGGAAAAATAAAATGATGTAGTAATGTAGCTGTTGGTGATAAATGTCTGAAGAGGAAGAAAGTACCAGCTATTTGATTTATAGTCTGGTTAAACAATATTTATGATATTAAGCAGAATGAAAAATTGACTAAATTTAGGATTTCTACTTTTCTAGCATACGGTCTATTAAGGGTTATGAGTTGGTATTCTGTTCCTTTATATATAATAAGATTAAGTAAAGTCTTAAAACACCTAAATCACCGGCATAGCTTTTGGGGGAGTAATTATATGGCTGAAGATATAAAGTATTATTTGAATAATTAAGGAGAAATTGTTGACTTGACCAGCTAATATACCATATGCCATTTCAAACTTTAATTAAACTTTGCTTGCAGCTCTCATTCTGTTTTTTTTTTAATTTATTTTTTATAAGGCATCTTGAAATTATTATTGGATATCAAATTCATTATTTTTTAAAAAGAAAACGATATTTTCCTCTAAATATGGCTAGCTACCACTGAGATGCTTACTTTTAAATTTGGATGGTCTTCCATTCTTTGATCCATTAAACACTTAATTATTAATAATAGGTGATGTCCCCGCAAAACAGAATCTTGTAGATCTTCAAACAGTTTGCTAAACATCATTAGCCCTTGCAAATTGTTTATTAATTATTGATTTGGACTTTATTGTTGTGATTTATTAGTAATATTTGACTATGATAATGTCTTCTTTCTTGGAAGACTAGTTCAACTGGTTATAATGATTTTTCTGTAGAATCAAGACGACTCAACCACTTCGTCCGAACTAGGATGTCTGGTTTCGGGGAATTTTCCTTGTAGACCATCCCTTGTCTAAACGTGTCCTCCTCCCAAAACTCCACGATGTTCCAGCTTTTAGTGTCAACCATTTCCTTAATGACACGTGAATTATCTTTGTCCTCTGTGATTTGCTTAAAAGTAATGGTTAATTAGATTACTTTTCTTGTTCATAACTTCCTGTGTTCACACTTTCGGTTTCAAAAGTCAAGTCCTTATTTCGGTTGGCGTATCTTTCTTGCCCTTTTGCTTTCTTTCTCTGTTTTCTTTAACTGCTTAAAAGTACAAGTGAAATTTCTTCTGGCCCCATAGACTACACGTGTATTCTTGGTGCGTGGCATTGTCTGCTTCTTCCTTAATCAGTGTCTTGGTTGTCTGTTTCTGATTTTCTTTTCTTTTCTAAAGGCTTTTCACAAAGTTATTGTTGTCTCGTCCATGTAAGAACATGTCCACCAAACTTGATCTGTCTACCCTTTCTTAGATAGAAAACAGAACCTCAGCCTGTTGTGTTTTTTCTGGGATCTGTGGGCATCAATTAATCCTGTTTGACATAAAATACAAGGAATAAAGAAGATGTCTATAGATTCTGATCAGGTTATTTGATGCCGACTATAGATTCTGTGTTTATAATTAATATTTAATAATGCATAGTTGTTCAAGCTTCAAGATTTCAATGAATTAAGTAGTTAAAATAATTAGTCTAGTATTAATTTGTCTGGGGGAAATCTTTTTTTATAAAAAATTTCAGGTAATTAAGAAAATTTAGTTTCATATTTTATTTAATTAGTTTTTCAACTGTAAGTAAAGCTAAAGATTTGTTTATTGAATGGCAGGTTAAAACCTATATATACTTCAATGGAAATCATTTTACAGTACTCCTAGCTATGATCTGCATGCGTTGATCTAAAAGGAACATATTTGTATTTTCTTCAAGCATGTGTACTCCATGGATGATAAACACACATGTAATTTGCTGCGATTTCATCTGGCAGCATCATTTGCTCACATATTTAATTCTCAAACTTCATTAAAGACTTTAGTATCTTTCAAATGCCAGTTGAACTGTTTCTGACCAAAGTAACTCTACTATGTTCACCATAGCTACAAAGTATATATATATAATAGCAAAAACTTTTGCATTAGGGTTTTGAACAGTACCCCTTTGGTTTTCAGTAATTTTTTCTTCTTTCTAATTGAGATGATATGAGTAATTAGCAACTATGAGTTTATGTGGATAAACAGGCAATTCAAATATGATTTGGAGTTACTCTAACTAGGTTACTTGAGTAAGATACACCAGCTAAATAAACCAAACTATAATATGTTCCCATTTGCTCCAAACTCTCTCTTTCCTTGCAACAAGTAATAGCTTGTTACTTAGTTTGTAGCACCTAATTTAGAATAAAGTTAATAAGTTAACTCAACAAATAAGGTTTGAAGTACTTTTTTTGTTAATGGTAATTTTTAATAAATGATTTATAAATATTATTTTAAGCTCTTATTAAATCCTATAACATGTCTTGCCCTAAAATAAGGAAAAAATAATTATACATATGGAGATGTCTTTTGTTCCTCAAATATGCTACATGGCAATTTTCCTAGTTAGACATGACCCAAAAAGTCATTGTTGGTACTGTTGTTCTTTTAAAATCCCATTAGCAATAGTTAACATATTTATTAGGTGACTGTCATGTTAGATAAAGTGGAAGAGAATATATGGATCTGTCATAGACTAGATTAGATTCTAATTGGTGGGATTACCCTCCCCCCCACACAAAAAAAATTAAAAAAAAAAAAAAACTGATTCAATTGGAAGGAAGTTGGAATTAGGGTCAGTTGGGTTGTTGGGTGGAGGCAAAAGGGTCTAACCAACACATAGATTAGTTATTCCATTGATACAGGCCTAAACTCATAACTTTTGAGCTTTGTGTCACTTTCATCTGAGTCACAACCGACTAATACCCTGCTTTAAGACAGCAAGTCTTTCAACTTTGAAATTAGATGTCGACAATCTTGTCAAAATCCAAGCTTTCAATTTCGCAATTATATATGATTGCCTTGTTTTTTTATTGTTTTTAAGTATATTTGCTTAAACGGGACAAAAGAAGACTCATGTTTGGAAAACGACCTTAATATTGTTTAGCTCTTTTTTTCTTTTTTTTTTCTAGTAGGCCCACTGAAAATGGTCGCTTCTTTTTCGAGACTGATTGAAATGGCCACCAACATATTGCATATCCACTTTCTGTTGTGCTCAGAATAATACCTAAAGAATATTTATTAATTTGAGATTTTATTGAACTAACTAGCAAAATTGATTTTTTTTTTTTAAATCTCTTGTACCACCGACTTACTACTTCGATATCAATATTTTAATATTATATTTTGGTTGGGATAAGAATATTATGAATTTGAAATCTTTCTTTTATTATTTTTTTGACTGTGATAACTTTTATTCTTTATCTTTTTAGTTTATATTTAATATATTTTGTTTGTTTTTTATTAAATTTTTTAAAATTTTATATCTATCTTTTTTATTGTATATTTTTCTTTAAACTCCAAAAATAAAGAATCCTAATCCTAATATTATGGAACAACTAGATTTGCTCTGACTCCTAGACATTGGAGAATATGACGGCAAGAATATATTGTTCTGATTTTGGTAGAAAACTGCCTGAGTGTCACATGAAGAATAGGTGACCCTTTACCTAAAGCATATTTTCTGTTTTTTAATTTTTTTTTGGCCATTTTGCCTCAATAATTTATTGAGAAGCTGGTTCAACTTGAAATTCATTTTTGGCTTAGATGAATGCAAAAGACCCATTTGCGAGAAAAAAAAAATGAAAAGAATATCTTGCTTCCCAAATCGCACCAAACAAAAAAATAAATAAATACTAAGCTTTCGGGGAGGAAAAAAGAAACAATTGAGATTAGAGTATAAATTGACACAAAAACGAAACCGTTTTAGGGTTTCGCAGCAATGGGTTTCTGCCTACTTTACTCCCTTTCGTTGTGGGGCCCAGATAAGTCTGAATGTTTTGTTTATCTATCGCTTTAGGCCCACTCGAGTTGGGTTGGCTGTCATGGATAATATATTTGTTACTTTGGGCTTGCCGCTCACCTAATCTTGGCCCATTTTAATAAATAAAAAGTACTCAGGCTTGCATTTTTTGTGTTGTACAGCAGTACAGTTCAATCCGTAGCTTAAAATCACTGTTCAAATCAATCTATTAACATGGGATACTCTACTGTTTTGTGTTCAGGTCATTACTGTTGTAAAGAGTTCAAAAGAATTGCTGCTGGAAAACTACTGCAAACATGACATATATGTTCCTTCTCATTGTCACTTTTAAGGTATAAATCAGAACATGCTCCGATATTATTTACCTATGACTAATTTATGACAAAAATGTAACATTAAAGCAGCAACTCTTTTCAGCATCAGAGTAATGGAATCCCAATCCACAGCTGTTTCTATAACCCTCTCCTTCCATTTTTGTTTTGTGGGTATTAAGATTATCGAGAAGTTGAGCAAACATCAGGAGGCAATGGGATTCCACACATCTCGTGGCAGTAAGCAGAAAGTGCAACCTGTCTTGAAAGCAAAGGAGGACACAAGTGATGGCCTTGAACGATCTTTAATTCTAAGAGCAGTCAACTTCACTGACCATTTCGTTGCTAAATCTATTTCCTCCACCTACGATTCATGGGTGGTAAGTTTCAACCTTCTAAGCACCATGGCCACACCTTGTCCTTTTCTCTTTTCTTTCTAATCAAAAAACAACATTCAGCTTTTGCACTAAATTTACCCATAAATGAACAAATTTGTATATTAAAAAAATAATTTTATCAACCATAATATAACTAGCACTTTACCCTATAAAATACATTCTACATTTTAGAAGATGCTAATATTGCTAAAATTTGATTTATCATGCTAATATTCATTTTGTGTAATTTATTCCTCACTATAATTTATTTTTTTTCCTTCCTCAAAAATCCAACACAGCTTGTGTCTATTTTGGTGTATATTTAGCAATCAGGCATTCTCATTAAAACTAAAAATGGTTTTGCATGAACAGGTGAGACACCCTTCTGCATTGCACTCATTCGATAGATTAATGAAAGCAGCAATTGGGAAGAGAATCGTCGTATTTTTGGACTACGATGGTACCTTATCACCCATTGTTGATGACCCTGATCGAGCTTTTATGTCTAATGAGGTATATATTGCGCCAGCCTACTACATTCTTCCTGCACTTCACCCTACCCTAATAATCCTTCTGCCCATAAATAAATTTTAGGATTAATACTAAGATTCATAATGTTGTATTAATGGTAGATGCGTGCAGTAGTATGCGAAGTTGCCAAATGTTTTCCAACAGCAATAATCAGCGGCAGAAGCAGAGAGAAGGTAAGTTTACAACAGGCTTAGAACTTCGTCTAAAGTCTCTTTTTTTTTTTCTTTAATTTTCTCTTTATGCACTTTTTTTTGATAGGTAAAAGAGTTTGTGAAGTTAAACAATGTTTATTACGCTGGAAGCCATGGAATGGACATAATGGCACCATCAGTACCAGTTAGATCTGGTGATGGCGAGAAAATGTCTCTTAATACAACAGTGAGTTGCTTGATTTCTTTCTTTTTATGCAGCTGATCGCCATCTGTCTTGCATCTGTGTAATTTTTTAGTGGCATGTTCATTTAGATAGTATAATGGTACTTGCTTAGCATTCTCAACATAAATCATTTATACCCTCAAACTATTTCTGAAAAAATAATATTATTTTCTTTTTTAATATGAAAGTGATTTCATGAATATCTTTATTGCTTTTATTTAGAATTCATTACTCATGGATTTGTTCTCTGTTTCTGTGTTTGCCTAAATTATTAATGTAAATCTCTTAAATTTTTAGGCCAGCGGAGTTCCCTTCCAACCTGCCAAGAAGTTTTTGCCTGTAATTCGCGAGGTCAGTTAACTTGCATAGGGCTATTTCCCTTATTGTACGTCAACTTTCACAAATAACAGTAATATTGTGACAAGAGTTGGGTGTAACTGTTTGTTTGTGCAAACAGATATTAAGAATGTTAGAGGAGACAACAAAGGATGTACAGGGTGCAAGGGTTGAGGACAACGGATTTTGCATTTCTGTACATTTTCGACAAGTCCAAGAACATGTAATCTTTTCTATTTTTATTGTTTGTTCATCAATCGTGTCATCTACTTTCTCCTCACTGATTGAAAAAACTATTAAGCAAGCGTTGGTTAATTGCCTATTAGGGTTTAGTTGCTTATATTAAAAGTCAATAGTTGTTTTTATCCAGGATTATGTTGTGTTGGAAGAGAAGGTGAAGTCTGTGCTTGAAAAACATCCTGAGTTTCGGTTAACCGAGGGTAAAAAGGTACAACAGATCATGTGCATTGTAACTCTTCCTTTCCATTATAGGATCAATCTTGTTAGTTTCCTTCTCTGTACTGAATATGTGTTTATTTGTAGGTACTGGAAATAAGGCCATCCATAGAATGGAACAAAGGTCATGCCCTACAATATTTTCTTGACACTCTAGGATTAAGCAAGTCCAGCAATGTCCTTCCAGTGTATATTGGCGACGATCGAACTGACGAAGATGCTTTTAAGGTATTGCCTGAATCTAAATTTCTTGCAAGAATCTCACTATTCTCACATAAGAAAATTCATAAAATACTCACAAAAAATAGTTAACTGCTAATTATTTTTTGTAAGAATTTCATGAACATTCCTTTGTGCAACTAGAGCAATATGTTTTAAATTTTACAAGGTATCTTCAGATGAATCCTAACAGATAGATGAATGAAATTATCATGGATTATTTTACATAGAAATGTATAAAGATTGGTATAGATTTTCAAGTAACTTAGGTGCTTGATGTACACTTTATGATAAGGCATTCTATAAAAGGAGATATCAATGGTTGGTATAGATAATGCAATGAGATGTCTAGAAGTAATGGAGTTTAGGTTAATTTTCTGCAGGTCATAAGGAGTAGAGGACAAGGTTATCCAATTATAGTGTCTTCAATCCCAAGGGACACAGAAGCTTTGCACTCTTTGCGCGACCCGTCAGAAGTACTAATTTTCTTGTCACGGCTGGCAAACATGGAGTAAAACCCCTTGCTCAAGTAGGCCTTTAATTTTTGGTTAAGGCCTTGAGAATCAAAGTGAGGGTCCTCATTGCACATAGGTTACTTCCCACAATGGTTTTGTAAAGTGGGATAGTTGTTTAATCGTCATACAGTGGTTGCCTAGTTGGTTTGTAAGATAGCCCAGCTTGTAAATATGTTATAAGAAAAAGAGATTTGCTGCCGCTTTAGTTGCCGCCAATGAGCTTCTGGTATGTGGTTGTAGATCATAATCTTATCTAAAAGGCATGAGCATGCTATTAAATTATCACCTGCAGTTATTTTCTGGCAATGCTACCACATGGTAACATTAAAAGCAGCAAAAGGATTAAATGAAGCCATATACAACATGGAGCCGTATAAAAAGAAAAATAACAAAAATTCTTACTAAAAGGTTCCCTAAAGATATTATAACAACAACAATAAAGCTGTTTCTTATTAAGTTTAGTCAATTATATAGGTCAAACAGATACTATTGAGTTTTATTAGAAATCACAGTTTTAGAAATGCTATATAGTATAAGATTTATTTTAGTAATCTCTTCAAATGTTCTCTTTTATTCCTGAATACACTAATGATAAGAAATACAAGGTTATACACTTCTCCAATGTGAAATTCCCTCTTCATACCATCATATAATGGCACACCTGCAGGGACGATAGAAGTATCATCGATATTAATACTAATAAGCTCTGTACAAAAGGGTCACAGGTCAGTATGTGAACCTTCCAGAATTTGTCCAAGAAACCCTGTGGTGAACACAAACTCAAAACTCTCTGGCTCAGAAGAAAGGTAGGAAATCAATATCTCTTATAACTTGACAGGTTGGCCATCTTCCAAAACTTGTTGCATCCAATAAATCATCATGATCCGTAAATTCTTATAAAATAATTAGACTAAGATCGTGTATCTCTATGGCTGACAATTGTTATACGCAATAAAATGTCAAATCCACAACCGTAGTTCATATTCTCATGAAGCCCAGCTACTTACCAGTGGTCATTAGTCATGCAAACGTGGTAAAAATTAATTTGCTATACACTTCCTTCCTTTTTTCTTTTGTAATGCCAAGCATCATAAGTGCTGATTAGACATTGCATGAGAAAGCATACTCGAATCATACAAAATGTGGGGCAGCAACTAAAAACACATATACTAGAAGTGAAAAAAAATAGTAAAACATCAATGACAAATTTGTACCTAGCATCAAGGACAACTTCAACAAGAACGCACAAGCTAAACATGAACAAAAAGCCCAACCGCACCAACCAAGAAACAAAGATATGATGTAATTGATCTGATCTCTCACGAGCTGACCAAGCAGTTAGCAATAAAGGTATTGATGCCGTGGCTGACTGCTTGGGCTTAAAATCTGCCTATCCAGCAAATATCAAGCCAAAGCTTCCAGAAATTAGTTGGTTCTACAACCTTGAGCATCTAAGTATTATCAATGAAGCCCAGGCTACAAAAGAAAACAACTCACATCAATGAATTCAAGTAAACAAATTTCCTGGTGCCTTTTTTTGGGTTTAATTCGTTGCCCTTTCAAATTTTTATATTTTCCCCACAATTTTTTGGAAGGGAAAAAAATTAAATAAGCAATGTACTCGAGGAAAAGCGGAAAAAGAATGAAAATTGGGCATTACCTGCTGAAATTGGGTCATGAGGGCTGAAAAGACTCGGCAGCTTCTCCTTCAAAATTTGCCAGCTCATTGACAGCACTATGTGAGCTTTCACCTTGATGTGATGTGTCATTTGTTCCTGAGAGTGCATGGGTCCAACAGACACAAACACAAGCCACTCATCAGAATCATGACTTAAATTTTGATCAAATGGATACAGCATAACAGTTGATGAAACTGCAGATTCAATCTCACCAGTGCCAACAACCGCTGGTGGATGCAAATTGGCAGCAACGTGGTTGCTAGGCATTGAAGAATTAAATGAACCATTATGTAAATTGCATGAGAAAAAAGAACCATGCTTAGATGAATTCCATGGCCAGTCTGGTTGTCTGTTGCTTGATTTAGTTTTATTCATCCTTGTACCTGACCTCTCAACTAGGTAGTGAAACTGCCAATGATAGGCAAACCTTGGCTTTGAGTTAGAATTCCAATTTCCATCCTTTTCACCATGATGATCCTTCCTATCATAGTTGTAACGTCCCCTGTCATTTCTTGTATTAGAATTATGCCTGTTCCTGTCATATCTCAGCAGGAAAATTAAACATTAAAAGCATATTATGGTCGATAAATTTTACAACGTGAAAACTTGACAGCAATCTTCTCCCTTCAGTTCCTTGGCACTTCATAAGATGGAATCAAAACACAGAAAGGCACATGATTAGACCTTCAGTAGGCGCAAAGCATTTTTCATATTAAATTCTTCTCAGCTGGCTTAAGCCACCAAAATTTGCATTAGTAACTAGCAAAGTCACAAACTAAAAGGGTTACAAAGATATAAACATCGTAACTTACAGGGTTCGGTAGGTAGGTTCCAGTCCCACTACGACATCAGAGAGGTTCATCAGCAAAATGCAAACCAATACCCATATGGCTATCAAAACCATGCCAAGTTTGCATCGTAGGAACAAGATTTGGACCATAGGCCATAATGTTCTTGTTGACCAAAGGTCTCCAAGGACCATCCCATATAAATTGTCCTTGTAAAGACATTGGAGGTACAAAAGAGGTCAAGCAAGGCAAGGTCCCTTGTAACAGTGCATTCTGACAAAACCACCCGTATTGCGGATTCTGCCAATGGCTTGGAAAGTCGCCGTTCAATATATCAGACTTCTGTTTTTCAAAAGACTGTGAAGTTGCATGGTGCCTGATGTGGTTAGACTTATTGAAAGTATCTGAATGATCAAGTCTCTTAGTAGACTCCAAACTGTCACTGGACTGATGTTCAAGCACATTACCAAGCTCTGCATCTGTATACATAGCATTAGTGGCTGCATAAGAAGTTCCTGTTTCAGCAGGAAGACCATAAAATGGGACCATGGTAAAAATGGAAATGGCGATCCAGGTGGATAAAATGAAAATGGTAATGATTCTTGATTATTAACAACTCTCTGCCTTGAATAAGAGCCCACTGGAGCGATAGGAAGTGATGAATTTAATAGTCATTGGTCCTCATCAGCAATTGGTGGATTGATGAGCCTGAATATCCAAAGTAACAGTTTCAGCAGTCATGCTTTCAGCCAAGTCAGTGCCTGCAGTTGACTGACGAATCCACTTTCTACTGTCATTATCTGATGGAGAAGAAATACGATCAATTAGTTTTCTTTCATATTGTCTTTCACATACAGCAGATGTTGGAGTAGGATAGGCTGTTTCTATCTCCCCCTGGTCCCTCATCGACTTTGAAGCTTTGAAAGGTGATGCATTTGAGAAACTACCTGAAAACAGATTGGTCCTTAAGGCTGAATGCGAAGCAGGCAATAATCTGAGCTTGCAGTAGAATTCACATCACCTTCTATGGTTCTATATTCAGGTGGATCATCACCATAATTTTCTCTGGTCGACCATCTGTTTTCAATTGTTGCCTCTTGATGTTTTGGTGAGAAATTGGCAGAAATGGTCAGCAAAAATGAATTACCAGAACTGGAACCAATAGCTGCGACCATTTGACTATCTCTCTGTTGTTTAGGCTGGATATATCCATCATCATAGTCATACTCTCTCACAGAATTCATATCTTGGTCAAACAAGATACTTCCATCAGACTCATTGGATTTAACTCAGCTGCTGCCAAATTATCATCGGCTAATTTAGTTATTTCTTCCTGATTGAATGTTGTTCCTACACTTGGAAAACACTGTGATGCAGGAACTGGAACCAAACCTTGGGAATAAGGCAAATCTTTGTTCGAAAGGGACTCAATGGAGGAAATGTTTGCAGGAAGCATACCAAATGAGTTTGCATCAGTATATTCTGAAGCTAAAACATATGTTGGCACCGAAAAAAGTGGACTAGTATATACACTCATTGGTACTTGCAGATATCCATTGAAACTGTGTTTTTTGTAAGTTGTCATAATATTCAGATAATCCTGCTCTTCCTGCTGTGTCCACGTTGCCTTATCAAAAGAATCGCCATCTTTGATGAAACCTAAGCCAAATTCCCAATTATAACTATTTGAAAACTCAAAACCATCATCACTTCTCTTAACAGATGAAGTCTTCCATGAAGATTGTTCATTTTCTGCTGAAACTCTGTCACTACGGTTGTCCAAAACTTTGGACCTTGGACTTGATCTCTTGCTATAATCAATTATAAAAGAAAAAAATAGACTTAGCTCTTTTCCTGTTGCCGATGACTTAACATGCCTATGCTGTGATGGAAACTCACCAGATATATGTACAAACTCTGGACTAGAATGTGCCCTAGCAGAGTGATGTGTAGCATGAACTTCTTTCACTAAATTATTAGGGTTCAGGCCCCCCTCACTAAGTGCAATCTTCACTGAACTTGTATGCTTCAAATCAGAGGTTCGAAATGTCCTTTTCGATTCCTTCATATGGTTAGCATGCTAACAGTAGACACTAGGGGGAGCATGAGAAGCTTGAGCCTGCTCAACCTCAGATTCATAACATGAAATTTCAGGGAGTTCCTTATTTCTGCCATAAAGATCATAACCAGGTGCATCAGGCTGGTGGTCTTTCCCATCCCTATCCCATGTGTTTCTGAAAAATAGATTGAATTCAGAAATCAGATTCTCTTCTGGGCAATCCACCAATTTCACTGGCCTCTGAGCCCCAAAAGCAAATGCACTTCTTATCCTGAAGAAGTTACCTGTAAAGTACAATTAAACAATTAGATAAAAACACTCAAGAATATAGGCATGTATATATGCCTTGCTAGTTATAAGTATTGCATCAAGAAGTGCAGGAAAATTTGGTTTCCAGATCCAAACAATTCACTTAGTGAACTCAGTGTAGTATCCACTTCCTAGTTTAATCACTTTGTAAGAAATTTTATAAAAGAGATGAAAGAAAGATACATGTAAAAGGGAAAATAATATATACTCATGAACAAGGAGGCAAAAATAAACGACAGAGTTCATCAGTACAACAAAACTCTCCTGTTCCTCTGCATATCTTTTAGGGAAACTTCTTTGAAGAAACCATGGGTGGAACACCAAAGGGACGCCATGAAAGGAATTTGTTTGCCTGTGTTAGCTACAAACATATGGATGATTCTTGAAGTTCATATTAACCACAGGTTTATGGGTAACTTTGACTTCCACTAGAGAGAAGTTCATGGGAAGCCTTGACTTTCACTAATTTGAAAAGGACCATCCAAGATACTTAAAACATTAAAGTGAGAGAGAGAGAGAGAGAGAGAGAGAGATTCTAATATTTGAAGATTAGATAACTGAATGTGAAACTTGAGTATCCTTGAATGGCTGATTTTACAGTAATTTTGTTCATCATAATCTAGAATTATATAAAGATTAATCTTAACCAAACTTTCCATCAATCACAGCGTACATGTTTGTATAGAAATACAGTATCTCATACTTCAGAGGTAAGCAAACAATGATACAGGAAATTGGCCCCATCCAGAAGCAAAAAAAAAAAAAAAAAATGATTGCAAAAATCAGCATGGCTCTTTGAAGTTTGTTGTAGGCATAACATCATGTAGCCTCTATTAAGGAATACAAATAAATGCACTACGGATCTTAAAGGTTGCTCATCTTTATATGTATATACTATATAAAAAGAAAGAAGGGAAACAATGCCATCTTGTTCCACGTGTAAAAGAGACATCATACACCCTTTGGGTAAGAAAACTATTTCAGCTAGGGTTTAGAAGTTGAATACCCTTGCTGACACTATGACCCAAATTATTGTTTGCATGCAGAGGATCTATGATATTCAAATATTTGGAAACAAAAGATTACTCTTGATATTCTTGGCCATTAGGCATAACAGCATAAACAGAGCTACAATTATGAAGAAATAATTTGCTGAGCAGTAATTCTCCAGAATCCTTTCGTGGAGACTCCGCTGACATGATTTTAAATGGAGGAAAAAAGGGGACAAAAAGAAAAGCCTATCAGCCAGACACATTGAAAGGTAGATTTTATTGAAGAAAGAGAAATAATGAATAACAAAAGACAAATATTTCACATACATCTCGTATTAGGAAGTGAACCTGCTGGCACTGGTCCCCACAGGCTAAGGCAATAGTTATCCCAGTAAAATTACCGAAGAACTTCAGGAATCTATAAAGTACCTGAGATGTGGCACCAATATGAAAACAAAAAGGTGTGAAAAGTTAAAAATAAAAAAATTTCCTTTCACCCTTTTTTCACATGCCATAATAGTGAATGTACTGAAGCAAACAAGTTTTCACCTCAAGTGGTCCAGCAAATGTATTGTTGTTAACATGAAATATGTATAAGACTAAAATTTCCAGTGCATAGGATGAAATAAGTCCATGGTGAGCACCCAGAATGTGGCCCTCATAGTAACACCAGGCTTTTATCAATATAATACTGCATTTGAACAAGTGATTCTGACTTATCAGATCATCAACCTGAGGAAAAAAAAATAAAAACTAATTGTTGGACATTTGTACAAAGGAAAAAGAATACTTAAGAACCAGAACTTTTGTCAAAATTACTCACCTCCTCAAGAAAACAAAGTGTACATAAACCACCAAGCCTACAATATCTTCTACTAGGCACTTTATGATCTTCACCTGCCATTGAACAGCAATAAGAAACACATGGTAAGAAAACAGGGCAGTAGAAAGGATATTTATTTTAATCTAAATGAAAACACATTAACATGTTTATTTTTATATATTAGCAATCCTAAAAATATATACTTGATATAGAAATAAGGACCATCTTAGAGAACATAATTTCCTGTATTTCCATTTATGATGTCCTTATGATATCTTAAAATTTATTAGAAAATAATTAAAAAATGGAGGATAATATATATATGACATTGGGATTGATATCCTCGCAACTTTAAATGTTATATGAAATCATGCGTGTCAAATTTGATTGTTATTATATCTACAGTTCACATTGGAATCTAAAATGTATGCACAGTCTACTTGTTTGAAAGAAATATAAAAATGGTGTTAGGTGCTGCAAGTGCATTCTGGCAAAAGCAGCCGCAAATAAAATTCAACAATCAACATTTCAACCAGAGCCAGCAGATGAAGAGACCCCACTTATCTTGCCCACTGACAGTCCAACCGCTGATCCAAGTGACCAAAATGAGCTTTGACCAACAAAAGATCTAAAGACCTACGCTGACCAGAAACAGCTATATCAGCAAATGACCAATCTGGTCAAATGTTGTAAACACTATTACTGGTTTTCTCAACAGATTTCCCAGCATTTTCTTTCACTGAATAAAAGTGAAGGTTTGTGACAGAATAAAGTGGTCTCATACAAGTGAGAAGAATCACTTAACAACATCTTAATTTCAGACTTCAAGACAAGCTTCCTACTTTGTATTCTGCTTCTATCTACTTAAATTGTGGGTGAATAGATGAAAATGATATGCTTACTAAATTTCCTTTTTCAGGAAAAGAAACATCTTTATTTCCATAACTACAATCAAAGTATATGGAACCTTCCTCACGTAATCTGAAGACAAAAAGTAGAGTGTGCTGCCAACATACTCAGAATTGTTGAATTATGCATCAACGTTAAAACCCAATAAAATAAACTGAACGCCTAGATGGTTATATGATCACACTCCCTTTCAGAGTCTACAGAGGTTTTGTATTGCATTATTGTTATGTACTAAGTTCACTGGAGAATGGTGATTCCAGATGCTAAGAAGCACACACCTCTGCCTGGATATACTGAACCTCTTTCACATGAAATTCAGCATCCTCACTCTTCTCTTCAATTTCTAAAACATCACGTACTTCATAGGGCCAACTGTCCTTGAGATTTTGATTGCTACTGAATGCATTTAGATCAATATCCCCATCAGGTAAATAAGTCTTCAATGGTACAGACCCAAATGTGAATACCTGTGGTACCAAAGGAAGCACAATATTTATGCAAGTATTAGGTAGTATAAAGCTTCATTTTGGAAATTGCTTTTCTTCCCACTTTCCCTCCATGTGATGTGAATGTTGAAGAAAACAAATAAACAGATTGGAGAAACAGAAGATTGGCAGATAAAATACTTCTGCTAAATGCTGACAGAACAAACATGATGAAGTTATCTGAATACATTTCCTAAATTATAAATCATATCTACATAGATAAACTGTATCATATTTCACTCCACTCTTGCACAAGAGTTGCCCTCTGATAGTTGATTAATCAACAAATCATAATCTATTGCTCAGAACTGTGTTGGGTAACTTTGGTTCAAAATGTAATAATAATAAGCCAAATAAAGGAAGAGACAGAAAGAGACAAGATGAAGATGTTAATTCTGAAGTCTGAACAGGGTCCTCGTGCATCCTAATAAGTTCAATATAAGACATTTTATAGAATAACATATAACAGTAAATAATCTGGGACAAAAGCAGAAGTCTAAAATAAAAAAACTCAAAAAATCATTTGCTGTTAGAAGTTAACGCAGAAATTTTCTACACCAAATATTATTAAGATCACGTGTTTAACAAATTTGAATTTTTAAGCATAAATATCAAAAGAAAATAATGATGAAATTAATATTACTTCAAGTCAAGATGAAAAGATTAAAATTCTTATGATTGAATGTAAAGTTCTATTCATTAAACATTGACAGAAAAATCTTTCTCAAGAGCTTTTCTTGCCCATTACAAATCAGATGCAACTTAGGAAATGGTCAAAAATGTTTCTCAATGTTATGTAGTGCTAGCAGTAATAATGATAATAACAATACTAAAAGGAAATAGAGAGACTTAATAAAGGAAAATATCCTGCATTTAAGAAAAAATTCTCCAAATTTGATAAAATAGAAAGAAAAAAGAAAATATCTAGTGATAGTTCCTTAGCCTATAAGTCACAAGCAAAATCAATGTCATGATAACAATGCCCAAACCAAAGAAACAAACAAAATATCTCATATGAACATTTTTCTTCTTTAATTATTGGAGGGGTGGATTAAGCTTTTATAGTTTTATTATTACAATTGTGGGACTAAACCCGAAGTTAGGCTAATTAAGTACAGTATTCATATGTATTTGGCAAATAATCAGAAGTCACAACAAGAATGAGTGCAGAAGTGAACAATTACTTTCTTTTCTTAAAAGTCATTTCTGACACAAAATCATGTATTCATTATGCTGTCCCACCATAAACCATGTGCAGGTGATTTGGAGGGGGGGTTGGCAGGGGCAGGTTTTACATTCCCCATACCAAACCCAAATGTAAATCTTTCTTCCCATAGCTGCCTTGTACCCCAGCAGGGATTTTACCTCTTCCACAACCCTGACCTCATGGGGAATTTACTGGAGAAAATAACACAAAGGAAAATGTATTTCAGGAAGAGACATAGAAGTTACTGTCAACCAGAATACAAATATGTAAAGTTACTAACACAACTGTTTCACAAACGGTCAAAATACATTTGAGTTCAAGTGACCCCATTTAAACTATTTTCATCGAACTTACATAAGGCCACATCAACAATTTATGCACAATTTGTGAAACAAAATTGTGAAAATAAGATCAGTTATTTCTGTTTTAGTAATCACCAATTTCCATATTTATTGTTGCTCCCAATTTAAAAACCTGCCCCAGACCACCCTGTCCAATTTACTATATGGTTGATCCCCAAACCAGCTCCATTCCTTGTCAGTCATTGACTAGCCCACCTTGAACAGAGCAAGTTAGGGCAAACTGATGCAGAGCATGCCAAAGTTTTATCCCTAACTTGCATTGGGCCATGCTATCTATCTATCAATTATCTAGTTGTCAGTCACCTCCATCTGTAAGTCTACCACTCAACATGCTGCCTCTCATCGCCAATAGTGGCTCCCAACCACCCTTTATCACTTATCTAATGCCCACAATTGGATTTTAGATCAGTAGCCATCATCCAACCTTCAACTACCAGATGTTTTATACACTTACATGCAAATGAAACCCGAGAAAAGTGCATGAAAGTTACTGATTTAACGCTTATGTATCAATATGATATCTTTGATTTAATTTATGAAATTGATAATTCAAAAAAAATCTTTGCTTAAGAAAGCACAAACTTATCTTGTTGATAGAGTGGACAGTTATTAGGGTAAGGTACACATTGGAGAAAAAATAAAACAATGGTCCCTTATGTTATATTCTAATAACACGTCAAATCAGAAACTAAATAAATGAATGACATAAAAATCACCTGTATCATCTGGATGATGGTCAACATTTGTAATGGTGAAGTATATAATTACTCACTCAGCATAAATGCTGGAGTTTAAGTAATAGAAGTGTATCTCATGCAATATATAGGTGTCACCACATTAACAGAAACACCAATATAAAGCAAACACATGTAATTTGTCTGCATTCTGCAATCGCTTGTACCATTAGTTTCGGAATTTCTAAATTCAAGGATTTAGAGCAATGCAGTGTAGACTGGAGCAATTAGCGTTTGTAGCTAGAATAATGGTGTAATGGACTGTTTAAAAGGAAATGAATCTGCAATGTAAAAAAAATTTCAGAACTTCTATGGATAGTAGCTAAAAACATAAAGAACTCAAAACTGAAGCCCTGAAAAGAGTGGTGAAATGCAGGAAGAATAAGAGGCGGAGGAGGAAGTGAGTAGAGGAGTACAAACAGTATACAACTTGCCTCGCATATGGTAATTTATAATATAATCTGAGTAATGTAGCGCATGAAGAATAGATTATCATGACTTTTGAAGGACTTAGAGATCTCAACTCCAAATTAAAATTACATTCAAAGAAAAACAGGAAATTAAAGTGTTGGAGGAGAAGGCTAACCACATAAAAAATCAACAGTTACATCACACACTTGAGAAGTTGAAAAAGCTAATAAGGGACTAAGGCTTTTAAGCACAGAAACCAGTTTATTCAAAAGAAAAAAAAAAATCTTATAAGCTTGCTGTAGAACAGCAGAAGACAGTGGCAAGAACTTATTTACAATCTGAAAGTACCAAAGAAGAATTTGTCAGTTCTCATAACTCTGCCATCAGGAAGACAAGGAGCTAAAATTCTCTAACAATAGACCAAACAGAGAACTAACCCTAAAATATTTTGAATGAAACCTAGAAACTTGTGTAGAACTTCGCGCACCTGCCCAGTCTCACATGCAGCCTGAAACATGAAAAATTAAAAAAAAAAGCTTACAAAACTGTAATCACTCAGCAATAGTGATATGCCCCATTTCTCACACTAGTAAGTTATAAATAGATTTCTTGACACTAACAAGGTCCCTCAAACTTTACCTTGAAAGCTAAGTAACTATATGATAAAATTTTGGAATACATTTTGCATGCAAGCTTACTAAAATATTTCCAGAATTTACTTTCCAATTATAAACAAGGCATGTTACGAATGGAAAGAGTAGGTAAATATTTCCAAAATGCTTGCCAAGAATAGCCTTAATTAGATCAGAACCAAAATAACTGAATCGGGCCTGCATAGGACAAACAAATTGCTGTTCCCATCAATTAGCAAAAGTACGAAGATACAACATGTAAACTCAGCACAAACATGATTGCATTAGCCTAAGGGTTGGATCTGCCTAAAAATTTAACACAGAATTGTTTTATTTCATAATGAGCTTCGCTGCAGAAGTCATATGCCCTAAAATGGAAAAACTAACTAAAAGCTAATATCCTAATTCCTAGCTGCATCGACATAATAAAGGAGCATGAATTTATCAATACCTACTATTTGAATAATCAAATGAGCATGCTTATATTAAAAGGATTAAAAATTTTAATGTTCCAACTGAAACAACTTATAAAGAAATAGTAAACCAAAATTTTGGGACCTGACAACAGAAGCACTTCTTGATCAGGCTTTGCACATAAGCTGCAACAGCATTTCGCCGTTCTTCTGGAAATCAGTTGGGTTGAATGTGTGCAATGAGCTCTGCAGTTCTCTCTTCAGCTCAGGACCATCCGTCTTGATCAAGTCCCGAGTAACCGAGGTTGCTGCATCAGGTAAGAGGCCATTTGGATTAAAGCCATTCAGCATGGCTTGTCCTTCAAGACCACCCATGGAGAAGACTATAACTTTGTAACGAAGTTCTGCTTTGACATCGCCCTCTACAGTGTCTACAAATGGAGAAGGAATGAGAGAATTAGCAAGATTTATCTCATAGCAAACATATGAGTACATGAAAATTAATATTGCTGTATGTCTGTCACAGCTTCTTCATCACCATCTAGAGCAAAAGGTAAATGAAACATCTATCTGATGAAAGAAATAAAGAGGAAACCAAGGAAGTTGATTTTGACACCTCAGTCAGACTGTAGAATGAACCATAAAGCCTGATACTCAAAAAATAAATGCATTCTCCAGTTGACCTTTTCTTTCAGTTGTAGAGTTACATATTCGAGTCAACGTTCATTAAGAAAAATTGCCAGGAAGTATACTAGGTAAATACTTCTGGTCTATAATCTGCTAAGCCAGGCAAAGGTATGAAGAATAGATTGAGTGGATTCTGCAACACATAAATACGAGTGTATACAAACACAATATACATTTGAGAAACATTTTCATTCCTTTCCATGAAAGGTTTCCCAATCAGAAGAAAAAGTGAAACATCTTAAAATTTTATAGATATCTACATTGAAGTGGTAGAAGTTAATAAATAAAGAATATACACAATAAAATATTGCAAAAGTATACGATAAAAATAGTATATGCAAGAGTCGAAAAATCACATAAACACGCATTTAACAAGTTTACTGCGCTTAATGCGAATATTATTTACAATTCTCTATAAAAAAAACAAACAATTTCGCTGATCACTGCCCAAAAACCATTGAAACAACAGCAACATGACATTAGTTCTTAAAATTGGTAAAACGGGCGCAGCAGTGATTCTCAGCTTGGTTTAAAAAACAGAAAAGTGTAAAAATAAAATAGAAAACTCAATTCATCATTCGTTTTCTTATAACATAACTTGTACTCCGAAAAAAGGTTTAATTTTTTGACAGCATTTTCAATCTTTTCCATAATTTTTCCTCCGCTCGAGTTACCCAACGGGACAGAAGAAAGTAGAAATAAAAATGATGCCAGTGAAACTTTGAAAATAATTGACACAACTGAAAATCCTCGGAATTAACAGATGCAAAATGATTAACTCAGCCCTTGCTAGAACTCCTCCAAATGCTGCATACTTGTGAGAACACTGATTAGAAAAGCAAGCTCAAAGTTACAAACACTCAGGCAAGTATGGTTGGAGAGAAGGAGGAGGAGAAGAAGAAGAGAGTGAACCTGCAAAAATTGATCAGAAAGAGAAATGGTTAGAAGAATTGGGTTGCTCAAGAACTTAATCAGACTGCATGTGAGTGGAGCAAAAGCCTGGTAACGTTAGAGAAGTTTTTCTTTCATATTATGGAAAATGGCGAAAATGGAAAAAACAGAAATGGTAGGGAAAATGCCAAAATGGTACGTTTGAAGATAGTGACAGAGCAAGCTTCCCAGTTTTTTGATGTTCCGCCGTCAGGGATCAGGCTGGTATTTCAAGCAGATGTCGCCGGAGTTAGTCGGTCTCAGGTCGTTTCCGGTTGGGAGTTCTTCTCTTTTTCCTTTCTTTGTTTTGGGCCCTTAAGCCTCGTTATTGTGCCCAAACAAAGAAAGACAGTGGAACATTTTTTTGGGTTAAAATGTGTAGTATCTTTTTAAATTTTAAATTAATATTAAAAATATTTTTAAATTTTTAAAATTTTAAATAATTTTTTTAAATTATAAAAATATTTTAAATAATTTTTTTTGTCAACTTTTTTATTAAAATTTAAAAAAATAATAAAAATAATTTTTATTGTAAAATTGAAGGATTAAAGAAGGTTCGTAATCAATAAATTTTTAAAATTTTAGCATTGAATATCAATATTTTTTGTACTATATTTTATTTATTATTTAATTTAAATTATATTTTTACTACACTTATGAATCTAACTTAGAAGATTAAAATTTTTATATTAAAAATAAAATTATAAATTTACACTGAAATTCTTGCTTCCTCATTTAATATCAAGATAGATAAGAAAGGGAACTATGATAGGTGAGATGATTATCAACTGAATTTTTTATGAGTTTACAATCTTAATTTACTCCTTATTTATATTACTTATTTAATGTATATTCCAATCTTGATTTCTTCTATTTTACTATTTGTTTGTATATTCTAATTTTAATAATTTAGGTCTTCTTTTTTTGTATTTATAGTATATTTTAAAATTTTAAATATATTTAAAGAATATTTTAATTTTTTTACTGAGTCAAATTAGAGTTTGATCAAAAGTTATCTAAATTTGATGGAAGAGATTATTTTAAAATTTTTTTATAGTTTAAGAAAGTTATTTGAAAACTTTTAAAACTTAAGAAAAATTTTTAAAATCAATTTAAAATTTAAAAAAATTCTATATATTTTAATCTTTTTTTTAAAGTTGTATCAGAGTAGCGGTGTGTAATAAAAGAAAAATAAATATATAATTAAAAAATTAATAAAAAATGAGATTTATATATTATAAAAAAAATTAAGTTATTGAAATTAAGAAAATTTGAGTAAAAATCTCATATAAATTTTTTTATTTATTTAATTTATTATTTAAATGAAGGGTTTCAAAAGGGGAATTCAATATAAAACTACAAACATATCCCATTCCTCATAAATAAACTTGTATCAGAAATCTTTATAATTTAGAAGTATATAAATATCTCCATTAAAATTTCTAAAACTTACATTAATCTGCCTTCCTTTTCTCTGTATAATTTTTAAAGAATTACAATTGCTACACACTTCCTATATAATATTTAATACTATTATATCCACACTCTTATATCTATAATTTTACTCATAATTTTTATCTCTTTTATTAAAATTTTTTTTATATACTTGTTCAATATAAAAGATTAAACTATATTAATAGATATAACACAAACGTATCTTTAAATACGTATGAGTATCATTATTCTATAATATTAAATTATTAGAGTAAGTTTTCAATTTGTTATATTTACAATTAAAGATCAAAAAATATGATTAAATTCACTTGCCAATTGCCATGCATGCAGTCATTTAAGAGTCAACAGATCACAAATGTCATCAAGCAATTAGAAAAATAAAACATGCACATTAATTATGAAAGATAGGCATAAGTTGAATTATTTAAAATGAAATTAAATTTAAATGTAAAATTTGATGATCCATAAATATGAGAAGTTTATAAAATATATATGTATCATTATTTAAGCATTAAAGGGAATGGAACACACGGAAGGCAAAACAAAAGCAATTAATATGGTCAGTATCCAATTCATTAAATATCCATTTTTTTTTTGGCAAATTTATTATTCTTATAATTACTCTTGAGTACTTGAGCTTGGGCCGAGAGATTAGATAAGAAGAGGTTTGGATTTTTTTATTTTATTATTTTTAATTTTAATAATTTTATTTAATTTTAATTTATATTAAAATATATTATTATATTTTTTATTAATTTTTTTAATTTTATGTCTCATTTTTTATGTCCCTTTGCTGTTAAAAAATTCAAAGGCAGAGGATCCCTGCCAGACAAGGTGAAGTCGGATGTGTTAGAATTCTTTCACCTTCTTATTATTTTTTATATTTTATTATTTTGTATATAAATTAATTTATAATTTATTATTTAAATTTATTTTCAAAATTAAATCTTTGACCCTCAAAGTAACATAAAAATAACTTATATATATTATAATTTTTTTAATCCACTATATTAAAATTTATAAAAATTTAATTATAGAATTTAGATTTTTAAAATTAATAAGTCTAACCATTCATATAATCTCATAGTTCGTATAATAGCTGTGATTTTTTCAAAGATTTTTAAAGGGTTAATTATTGAGAAAATAAACTTTCCCTATGTATTAATTATCATTGCCTAATTTTATTGCAATGGCGTAGAAAATGAACTCTCGGGCATTTTGAAGGCAGTGGAAATGGCACTTTAGTTGGGCCTAAAGCATCTGATAATAGAGAGTGATTCTCTCATGGCTATCACTTAACTGAAGAAGAAAGAGATAGCAGCTCCTGAGATAGCAGATCGATTGGAGGACTTGAAGTTTATTCATGTTTACAGAAAAGCAAATTCACTGGTTCGCTAGCATTGCCATGGAAGGAGCCTCTGAGTTAAAGATTTATAGTTATCTCCGTATATTACGTGGATATTATTGTTTTAGTATATGGATCGGCCATTTTCCCCTTTAAGAATATTGATACGTATATATATATATATATATAATTTTGTACATAGTCTACTTGCTTTTTCATATTGTCACTTTTTTTCTCTCTCTTCTTCAATTATTTTTGTATCAGGACATGGCTAAGTATATCTATGATTTTCTCAAATTTAAATTAACCAAGCTAGTTCTTGTTTTAAGTGGATTCTATTGCAAAAGGAGGAGATTGTTTGAGACCGTAAGAGGCACAAATTGTGATTAGTAATAACATCCTCCACTACCCACTTCTTTTTCCCCTAATATTTGATGATTCTTTTTAATATTAAAACATGCTTACCTTGACACTTTTACTAAGCCGTATATCATTCAATGGAATTAAAATCTCATTTACAATCTATGTTTTTGCTTTAAGTTTTGTTTGCAAATTTATGAAATTTATTTGTCTTATATATATTATAACATGAGTAAATTATATTAATCTTTTTTTTATTTTGTACTTCTTACATAAACTTTTTTTATTTTCAAGACATATACTAACCTTTTTTGTATTTTGTAAATGCACATAAACCCAAATTGTTGAAAATACTATTAGTTGAATAATAAATTTGCAATGACATATAAAAAATACCCTTATTAATTGAGTAATAAAGATTTCTCCTCTTACAATTCATTTTTAGTTTCCTATACAAAAATGATCTCATGTGAATTTTTTTTATAATTTATAAATTTTTTATCAAATACATTCTTCTTGAAAGTTTTGTACAAAATACAAAAAATAGTACTACAAACACGATTTCAATTTTTTTTGTATTCTATGAAAAATTCATAAATTATAAAATACTTATATGAGACAATTTCTATTGAGGGATCAAACTTAGAGTTTAAAATGAGGAAATTTTACTACTAATTTAAAGATATTTTTGATAATTTATAACAAATTGAATTTATATGTACTGTATTTATAAATTATAAGAAAGATTATTATAAATTTTAAAAATAAAAAAAAATTGTGTAAGAAGTACAAGAGAGATAGAAAGTTGAAGTAACTTACTCTTATAATATTGAAGACATCCTCCTAATCCTATAAAGTAAAAGTAAGCTTATTAAATATTCAAATTATAAGATGATTGTTAGACATGTTGAATTTTATGATTTAATCGTAATATTTAAGCTTACTCATTATAATGATTTTATATTAATAATATAAATCTTTTTAAGTAAAATTTTGATACATTTTATTTATGAAAATAAGAGTACAAAGAGATGCTTCATGAGTTGACTTGGTAGGTCATAACAAGTCAATAACATAACTTACACCAATCTTAGCAAGTACTTAGTCCACTTATTTGACTTATTTTACACATATAGTAGGCAACACTTTGTTCGAGCAAAATAATTGTCTTGAAATGAGGGTTTGGCCCGTTTGGGACTTTGGGGTACTCAGAAGTCTTGAAGGTTGAAAAAACCCTGGCAAACAAATTCTAATGCTTGTGGGTTGAGGCAAAATAGGGTTTGGCAACTTATTCGTCACTCATGCCATTCTTGTGTCACATTGTTTTCTCTGCAGAGATACTTAAGAATACGCGAGATGACAAAACTTTACAATTACGTTAATAATACAAATTTTGATAAGATGATGGTCTAAGGACGTGACGTGTTTCAGAGGTTAATTGAGTTTATTAGCGGTAAGTTTGGTCAACTATATCTTAACCTAATGCCCAGAAACACGTAAGAGAAAAGAAAAAGAAGTTCAATACGTAGCATGATAGTGTTATATTAGTTGAAGTTTGGCATGAAAGCATTTTCTTATATATATAGGTTAGGAAGTAACTCTTAATTATAAATTTTATTATTTTTTTTACAGTAATTTTGCAATTCTCTCACTTACTGCCCTCGTGTCATTGCGCACCAGTTACCAATGGCAAAGGATGAAGATCCCAACACCCTTTATTTCACTCGAATTAGTGTGCGTGCATGGCAAAGTGGGTTCTTTTGGTTCAATAGAGGCAGTATGTGGGATAATGATTTCATAACATGTAAAGAAGACCAAAGATAGGTAATGGGCTAGCAAATTAATGGGGCCTGACTTGGGTTTTCCGCCTTAGTCCATACCCAGCTTGCAGCTTGGCGTAGAACTAGCAAATGGGCTGGGCTTGGCCTAATTTCTAGCCAAGCTTGATTTGCTACCAAGTGTTTATGTTAAGTTTTTTATTTAAAAAAATTATTATTATTATCATAAATTAAATCTTATTAAAGATATTTTTATCTTACTTCCTATTTTTTTCACTCTCTATATTAGGTTATATAATTTTATAAAAAATGTGACGAAAATGCATAAAAAAGTGATAGAATAGAAAGAAATAAAAAAAATATAATATTTTTTATCACCAAAACAGGAGAGAGATATCACGAATTTTTTTCAATATAATTAATTAATTTTTTTCGGTGATTTCTTAATTAAATTTGCAGTTATGAGTTGACATGTATTTGCTGTAATGCATGCATGTAAATGATTAGTGACCATCACATCACATGGTTGGTGTCTATTTATTTGTCAAAAAAATACGCCAGGTAATAAAATATCAAATTTTTAATTAATGTAAAATCATTATAATGAGTAAACCTGTTTAATTCTACATTGGTGCTCATTGCATTAAACAAGGGCAGTCCGTGAAGTCAAGTACTGGGCTGTGCATTTCATTTTCCCCCACAGGTTAGGGACAACACCTGGCACCTCCTAAATTATATTGTTCATGATTACCATTTGATTAAAAGCATAATCAAACCTAAGATTTCATTAACTTAAATGATGTGCTCACGTTGAATTTTGTTTTGCATCGGTTTCCCAACTGCTTATGAGAAAAAGCTACCAGGGTGGGTCCCTTCAAATAAAGATCGAGAATCACATTAAGATGTAAATTTTTAGACAATTTTAGGTAAATTTAACACCACCTTAAGCGCAAATACTCCCACAGAAAGAAAAAACTCGAAAACTTGTACATCATTACATGTCTTCTTTTAGATTAAGTAAGGTTTACATGTATACCTCACTTAATCTAAAGGAAAACACGAAATGGTATAAAAATTGTCACCTCTCAAAGTGAACCCTACTTAATTTAAGAAAGAATACAAATTCGTGTAAAAATTTTATATCCTCTCTGTGTGGGAGGAGAATTTCTGAAGCATTTTTTTTGAGTGAAACTTAAGAAATTTCTCAATTAGTAGTTGAAAATTAATTTTTCTTAAAATAAAATAATATGATCTCTCCTTGTAAAATTTTTTTTATACAAACAATTTAAATTGATTTTAAAATATCTTTAATCTCCAAACAAAGATGAAGGTGTAGTCTAAAATGGGGAATGAGAGGAACAGACTAGCTCACACTAGCACTTGTTTGAGTGGCTCTTAAATTAAGTACAGCATGGTGGACAGTCCCATCCTTTTTTTTTTCCATATATTAAACGTTTGCATACTGTTTCACGTTCATCACCCACCTTATATTATAATATATATATTTATGAGTTTTGAACAAGTAAAGTTTCTCTAGACCCACTTGCCGACACTTGCACCAACTTGAAACTTCAATTTTAAAAGTTTAAAGTCATACTCATTCTTAGTTGGTTTCTCCATAACCACATCAAAAAAAATTAGAATAAAGGTACTTCCACGAAAGTGGAACTATCAAATGTTATAAAATAGGTATTAAAATATTTAGTGTATAAAAATAATAGAATTGAAAAAAATAATACATAATACAATAAAATAATCAATCTATATATATGCGTAAAGCAGAAAATAATCTTTTATCTAACGTGGAAGACATAAGTCACATATAATTAATGGTAAATTTTTGATTTGTTTAAAATTTAATAACTTTAATAATATAAATAAAATTTTTATGAATTTTGATACGTGTATTGCTCGGCGTGTTATCCATCAAAACAAGAAAAAACAAAGAAGGAAACCCTTGCACGTTACCTCTCGTTTTCCCTATCAAAGCACCAACATGCTTTGCTTTCTTTATTCACTTGACTATAAGTGAGTAACAAATCAAAACCTCACTGAAGTAGAAATTGCAAAGTCTCTACAAAGAGATAAACTAATATTTTAAACGTAACTCAACTTAGATAACAAAAAGAAAATATTGGTAGCCATTTTTGTCTTTTAATAAGCATATACTTTCAACTTGCAGAAGCCATGCCCCATATGATGGTCCATGGATTGTGATATTTGAGGGGGAAAAGTGCATAAAGTTCAAGCGGGACGTGAGACCCACAACTGGTTATTTGTTAGTTATGAAAAATCCATCTTCTATTAATTCGTTGATACTGGAAGATGTGAGAAGCTTTATGTACTGCCGACTGTGTTCGCTTATTGTCAAACCAAATTATAATATATAAAAGCAGGGTGGCCCTTTAAACGCCTTTGTATATATGGGGATTTGCCTTTTCTTGAGTATCTATCTATCGATCCATTTTAACATGGTCCCATGCTTGAATTTATTTGCCTATCTTTTTTGCATTTTCATCCCTCTTGTATATATACGTGTATTAATCTAAATTTTTATTTACAACTATTTGATATTCTACAATTATACTAATAAGATGTTTGATTCAAGGCAAGAGAATTTAACGTTGATGTATACTTATTTAAATATTGAAATAATTTTTATTAGGAGAGAAATGTTATTTATAATTTTTTCTTTAAATAAAAATTAGACTCACATTTAGCGATAATATAAAAATATCTTATAAAAAGTTTTTTTAAAAATTATTGTATAACTATTACTTATAGTTAATTGTGTCATATGACAATTTTAGTTCTTTTATATAAAAATAATATGAACTAATCAATAATATGTGAAGCCACTGTTCTTCAAACTAGTTTAGTTAGAAAAAGAAATGCTCCTTCAATTTGTTAGTGTGGGGAAGGTGTGTTATTTTTGCCCATCAAACCAAACATTGCATGTTACTTCACTACTCACTCTAAATGAGATTGGCATTGGCAGAAGAGAAGAGGTTGCCTTAAAGGGAAAGGTAACAGAAACATGACACTATGATAGACCCCAAAAGCTTTCTAGCGTGAATCCATTTAATACAACGAACCCGAAAGCAGCCATTGAATACCAACAAGCATTGTGTGAATCTCAAGAGCATTTAATAATACCCTTATTTTTTATTAAAAAAAAGAGAAAAGATATGGCACATGCACATTCATGCCCCGTGATTCACAAACCCTTCAACGATCCGCCATAAATATCCAATCAATTTGGACTTTCTTAGCAAAAGGCAAATAACAATTTACTTTTCCTTTTTAGTTTTGACAGCTGAAAATCAATATTAAAAATTTAATAATTTTTATTTAATATTTAAATAAAAGAAAATATAAAATTAAAAAAAAAACACCATTTTATAAAGAGTAATAACCATATAATATAATTACAGAAAATTCTTCTCTTAATACTTGAATTTTTTTGAGCAATTTCATCTGCACGTAAATAGATTAGGAAGTGGAGGGCATTTTGGTTGTAAAAACGACAATGATGGAAACGGACAAGCCGATGGTGTGGTTGTAATAAACCCGTTATCTAGTGGGCATTCCAGAGAATTAAAAGAAAATTTTGTTTAAACTATACTTTTCATATTTATATGATTATATTTAAATTAATTTTTTATTTGAAATGATAGAGGAGCTGACTCTCATACGCATCTTATTCCTCTGAAAGAGGTTGCTTTTCTGGAAGTTTTCGCCGGAGGTCGTCGCCGGACGGCGATCGAAGCTCCAAAACATTGGAACCGGGTCTTATTTGCCCGGCATCGATTCGATTCCACGTCGGAATTTCATGGTGGTGGTTTTTTCTGGGAGACTGAAAATTAAAAGGCGCGTTTTTGCATTAATTCTTGCGCGTAGAGCAAAATGAATGGGAATATTCATGGATTTGGAAATTCAGAGTTCAGCAGTTTGGAGTTAGAGTACATAAGAAGGCACCACAGGCACGAACCTGGGGAGAATCAGTGTAGCTCTGCCCTTGTTAAGCATATCAGAGCGCCGGTTCATCTGGTAATCACTCTATCCTTATTGAATCTGTGTGATTCTGTTTCTCTATTCATTCAGGGTTGTATGTGTGTATAAAGTTGTTTGCATGCATCATTGTAATCGGGAAGATGTTCGTAAAGGTATATGCTTTTTCGGAATTTTTTTATTTTCACAGTCATGGTGTTCTTTCCCTGGATTTTTATACATGGAATAGGTGGTTTTTTGGGATCAGTTTTTTGAATATATAGTTGTGCAGGAAAGGGGTTATGGATATATTTACTTTAATGCGTAACTGATATTGTCTCGAGTGTTTTAAATTCTCCCTTGCTATTTTTGGTCTTCGTTTTTTGCGGCTAACCTGTTTCTCAAGATCATTTGATCTATGTTTGTATTCGATACTTAATTGAATGTGGATTTATTTGGTTTCAGAAAAAGAAAACTGAGGGAGAGATTTTTTTTTATAGAAAAAAAAAGAAGCTTTTTCTTAATCGTAGCAGAGCTAATAGCATTCATGATCTAATAACTGATATTCTTACCACTTTTGGCGCCCGGCGCTGTGGCAAAAGATATTAAAAAGAGAGGGGGGGGGGGGGGGGGTGGTTGCTAGAACAAAGATGAACACTCTGCTCATAAATTAAAAATACGAGAAGCTAGTTAGAATATAATAGAAGAATTGAATTATTGCTTTTTTCTTGACGGTTTAATAGAGTACTCTATTGAATTTTCGTTTCTGACTAAAGCAAGCCCTGATTTTGTTCTGTTTTTTCTTTCTTTCTGATATTGCTAAGGACTAGAGAGTTTGGCATACTTCCTGAGTTCTGACAAAAATTTGAAATAATGCAAAGACTTATTATTATTATTATTAATACTGCTAGAATTATTCTGCCTGTTCCCGCTCTTAAATATGGCTTATTCATAACTAACTTGTCTCTGGGATTACTCATTTATCGTGCATAGATTTGCTTTCTCTAGGTATGGTCCTTGGTGAGGAGATTTGATCAGCCACAGAAGTACAAGCCATTTGTCAGCAGGTGTGTTGTGAGGGGGAACCTTGAGATTGGGAGTTTGAGAGAAGTTGATGTTAAGTCAGGGCTTCCTGCCACTACAAGTACTGAAAGATTGGAGCTTCTTGATGACAATGAGCATATCCTTAGCATCAGGATTATTGGTGGTGATCATAGACTTAGGGTATGAAATATCTCCTTACAGCAACTTGCTTGTCCTTTTTAATTCTACTAGCCACTAGACTTTCTGTACGTGACCGAGTTTGATTATGAATGTTACATTTTTTTTGCTCTTCCAAAAAATCAATTCTTTTCCTTGAAGTGAGTGCTCTTTCTGCACTTATCTCCGCATTTTGCAGTCCTAATTATACACGTTTAGGTGCATGAGGTGCACTGTGTACAGCGCATAACATAAATTACAAGAAATGTATATGCAGACTTAATAGCTTTTGGCAGCTCTGTACCTGTGATGTCGGCACCATTCAGGAAGTCTTTTAGTTAAGTTGTTTGGGTATGTACAGTTTTTCCCTTCGCACAATAAAATATGTGTCCTATGCTCATTTGAGGCAGGATGCTGAACAGTGTTGTGTTTTCGAATACTTACTTATTTATTACTAGATGCTGGATAGTTATTGACTTATAGCACTAACCAACTTTGTATGTATTTTTGTTTTTGTTTGGGGGTGGCGAGTCTTGTCTGTTTATAAATCTGCTACTTAGAAAAACAGTTTTCCTGACGGTTAAGAGGTAATGAAGTTCTCCTGAAATTTCTTCAATTCTGGTTCTGGTTTGTGTCCTGCTGCTGATATCATATGTATATTGATAGCTAAGATTGGACTGAGCTAGAGGTCTATTTGTCTAGGAATTCAACCAATTCGGATAGTTCCTTGAGAACTGGAGTCAGATTGGATACAATTTAAGATGATTGATGACCCCACTGTTATAATATTATTTTTGTTGATTGGTAGATAGGTTGCAAGTATATTTTCTTAGATGTTGACTGTAGTAGGTGATGTTCCTAGGAGAGATATAATTGATATTGCTTCCAAGCCAATGATCTCGCTCTCTTTTTTTTTTTTTTGATACTAGCCACTGATCTCTCTGCTCCTTGTTCTTTCTACTTGAGCATTTCAGTAAATGGATAACGCTGGCTTTATTTTATTTTATTTATTGTTTTTCAAAGAATGCTTTCGGCTACCACCTTAATTGTATCTTTTATTTTCCAGAACTACTCATCTATAATGTCCCTCCACCCAGAAATTATTGATGGCAGGCCAGGCACTCTGGTAATTGAATCTTTTGTGGTGGATGTACCTGAGGGGAACACCAAGGATGAGACCTGCTACTTTGTTGAAGCCTTGATTAAATGCAATCTCAAATCACTTGCTGATGTCTCAGAAGGGCTTGCCGTGCAGGACCGCACTGAACCAATTGATCGGATGTAGGAGTCAAAGATAAGAAGTGGCTGAGAACTTGGCTGCCATGGATGAAGCTTCGGAGGCTTTCCTATCTCGGGGGCTTAGGAGACGGACTGGCAATGGTGCTGCTTCCATCTGTTAGAGTAGCAGGGCTGTTCATTTTATATGCTATATTAATCACCTTTATTAGTTAAAGATCTCTCTCTTTAGTAGTTGAAGAACAGCATATTTATGTACCAAAAAAAAAAAGAGCATATTTTAGATAGTGTCTGAATACGGTGCAGCAAAAAGAGATAGAGATGCTTCTGCGTGATGTTCAAGGTTTTGTCTTCATGGAATGTTCTTTTTGTATACTGGCACTGATTAAAGACGGTCTGTAAAATTGTTTAGATTTATGCAGTTGTACTTTCCGGTTGCAGTAAAATTAACGTCTGGTGTCTGTACCAAAAAATAAAAAAATAAAAAAATGAACGTCTGGTGATGACTCGGCGTTCACTTTTCAAAAACAGATTTTAACAGCTTCTTTGGTTCTTTCTCTGGTAACATTTAAAGATCATTTGATAATTGGCTCGCTAATATAGCAGTGCCCTCTGAGGTCCAACGTCTGCTACAAGTGCTCATACAATGTTTTGGATCCTCAAATGTCAAAAGAATTAACACGAGGTGGCCTCTCCATTTCTCTAGTAAAAACTACCGCGTTTCAACTTAAAAAGACTATGAAGATTTTAAGGGTACATGCAGAATTTTGAGATATATTTAAAAAGGTAGAAGTTAAAATATTTAATTTTCATAGTATAAGATTTAAAAATTAATTTTTAAGAATTTAATTTTTATAAGAATGTAGGATTTTCATAAATTGTGGAAATGTGAAAGTTATTTAAAAAAAATTACATTATTCTTGAATCCCAATACTTAAAATCTTTAAATTTCAAATATTAAAATTTTAACTCTAAAATTTTAAATTTCAAACTTTAAGTCCCAAACTATAAACTCCAAACTTTATAATTCAAAATTTAAAATCTTAAAATTTCTAACCTTAAACTCCAAAATCTTAAACCCCAAGTTTCAAAATCTTAAATCTAAAACTTTATATCTTAAATTTCATAACTTCAAATCTTAAATCCCAAATTTCAAAATCCTAAACTTAAATCCCAAAACTCAAAATCTAAAATCTAAAATCTCAAAATTCTAAATTTTTAATTTTAAAATCTTAAAATCTCAAATATTTAAATCTTAAATTCAAAACCCTATTTATGTTTAAGAATATTTTTAAAAAAATAGTATAACATTCCTAAAAATATTTATATTCAACCAAATATAAAAATCCTAAATTCTCAGAAATATTCATTAATATTTTCATGACAAATTATAAAAAAAACATACATTTCTTAAAATCTTATTCTTTGTTATAAAATTCCTGCGAATGTAGCTGAATATAAACATATTAGATTTCGGGTACTAAACAGTCTCTAAAGGCTTGCTTGGCGGGGTTAGATCAGTAAATAGTAATCAATTCATACAGTAATTTTCATACGGCAAATGGTATCTTTATTCTCGTAATTTATATTTTATAAAAATTTTATATTAAAATAGATAAATTATTAAATTTATTATTTAAGTTATAAAACACAAGAAATTTAACAACTTACTTTAAATTTTATAGGCATTTTGTATATCTAATTTTCTAATTTAGTAAAACAAGCATTTTCCTATTGCAAAAGGGCGCTTCCCAAGTATTTAAATTTCCGTAAGTGAAAGAGCAATACAAAAATCAGAGCATAAGAATAGTTGATTTGAAGGCTCTCCAAGGCACCTATACTTTCTACGAATTTTTTCATAAAATACAACTGTGGCTTCAACGTGGAATACTGAGAAATTTGAATCAAGAAAAAGGATGAAGAGTAAAATGCTTGACGGGTTACATTTCGTTTGCCCTATAGCCTGGTTTCTGCCGCTTGCAAATAGGCAGTTTCACTATGTTTTCCAGCCCGCTCCAACATTATCCATTCATAATTCAGAGCCATGCCCCCAATCTAGACGACTCAAGCTTGCCACCAGTCACAAGTGTCTCAAAAAATGATATTCAAAAGCCAACAAAGAATATGCATAAATTACTTGACAGAATTTCAAAATGTCCAATAATTTTTTTTTCTACAAATTGCATAGTTCTCTCCGAAAAAAATATTGGTCCCAACCAGGGTACTACTACTCCAGAAACTGGCCTTTTCTCATTGTGAGCAGGACTGGCTGCTTCCGAGATGCTCAAAGGTGTAAATGTCCAATAATTTTTTTTTTTCTACAAATTACATAATTCTCTCGAAAAGAATCTTGGTCCCATCTAGGGTACTACTACTCTAGAAACTGGCCTCTCATTGTGAGTAAGACTGGTTGCTTCCGAGCTGCTCAAAGCTCTAAGTGTCCAATAATTTCTTTTTCTACAATTTACATAGTTCTCTCCGAAAAGAATATTGGTCCCAACTAGGGTACTACAAACTGGCCTTTCTCATTGTGAGCAAGACTGGCTGCTACCGAGATGCTCAAAGGTGTATAGCTTACTTCCTATAAAAAAACTTATGACAAGAATAGCATGCACAAAAGAGGGGACTGCAGAAATTGGATTTAAAAAAACACCTGTAGGACTTCTAGGTATACTGTACAGTGCTTCCCCTATAGTTAGTATAGTAAAATTCAGGAAGAAAGATTAGACTAGCACAAGCTCCCCTTCTGCTTCTTCTTGCTCCTGTTGTTCTGGCAACCGTCCTTCTCGATATGGAAGAAGTATCCGCCTTATTTCTTCTGCACTAAGTGTCTCATACTCTAACAATGCATTTGCCAGGGCATGTAATGCCTTTTCATGCTGAAATGTCAAAAGTTACGATGCGTTAGAACTTACGCAGAGGCCATAAGTAAATCTCAAGCATGGCCGACATTCAAGGTTGCCAACTTTTGTTAATCAAAGCCAGAGAAACAGCCATGCCCATACAACTGAAAAAATTGATTTGTCTAGAAACCTAGTATCCATGCACAAAGTTATCTCTTCAACTAATGATTTACTCGACATATTTTTCCTCTTTGCATAATACATTGTAAATATGAAATTGGGGGCACAACAAACATTCAAGTTCCCTTTGGTTCTAATTTTCTAATGTGTCATTGGTCCCTGGCCTAACATAAGACCTCAAGCTCATCTGGTTATTGGACCATTCTGATTCATTCAACAACTGGCCAGTCATGGACAAATGTGACCTGTTCATTGGTTCGAGAAACCAGCAAGGTTTTCTCAGCAGAACAAAATTTATTCCATTGTCCGCTAGTTGCTTGACTCAGCTTCGTATCAAGAGGCAAACCATAATTATTGAGCTGAATAGCTTATGTTAATCTAATATAATTCTGAAGTACTAAATACTACACTACTCAATATAAGGGGGTAAACATGAATAGCAACTTGGTTGATGTCCTCTTCTTCAAAAATAGATAATATAAATGAAACATATACTGACGATATATTATAAAAGCACTACACTTATCCTGATATGATACTTGACCAATTTTAAGGCATCAAAATTTTTTAAAAGAATAAACCAAAATTAATGATATAATGCTGCCGGTTTAAAAACATTTTGCACAATTCAATATATTTGTATGACTTGATCATCACGAAACTAATTGTCTAATTGTAAACTCTTTTTGCCAATAATGCATCAAATTTTGAAATGATTACTGCTTTTATGTCAATACAAATATTAACTAGATCAGTGCATGCCCATTTTTTAAAATTTTTTTACATACTTTAGTCCTTAAATTCATAATAAAGGAATAAAAGACAAAATGACACAAATAAATAGTTACATCCTTAAACAATGGATACATGAATCGTTGACAGTCAATTTTAATTTTATTATTTTTTAGGTTATAGTGACACCAACATTTAGTTAGCAAGAGAGCGAGGGTTATATAATAAGAGGGGGTTATGGGTGAGTAGTGGTTCTTATGACTTATAGGTATTATTTATTTATTTATGCAGACACCAAGAGACAAGTACAAAGGGGTGTTGGCCTTATAATATGATAGAAGAATAGTGGCTAGATTTAACAGTCTTAACAAAAAAAATCCTATGATATTTTCACATAAATCATATACTAGGAAAACTTTTTTTTCTTTAGGGGGGACGGGAAGATTTTAACAGTCTTTCCTAAAGGTTTTATAAAATCTTGCTTAAAATTTTGAATACTTAATAGCATAATTGATCTCCTACTTGGTCCTATAAGTAGATGAATCAGACCTCAATCAAAAAATAAAAGATACTGTGAAGAACGAAGTAATAAACAGTAACTCATTTTGACAAACCTTCTTTAGGAGGGCTTTTACACGATCATATGCTTCTCTAAGGAGTTTCACAACCTGAAGAAGGCAAACAAATTCAAATATAAATATATTTTTTTGTATCATTAAAAGCATTATATAAAGATATAAATACAATACACTTGCCTCTGCATCAACACGTGATTGCAGTTCAGAACTTGGTCGCCCTTTGATATGAATTGGCCCAATTGCATCACTCATCCCACAACTTGATACCTTTAGCAGAAAAGAAACAACAGAACTAAGCAATTGATTTCAAGCTCATTTTAAAGTGGAAAGGGAAAGCCCAGCTGCAACTTGATCTTCAAGCATTTCAGCAACAAGTTCTAATTACTGTTTTTGAGTTAGAGGAGCATACCCATAATTGACTGGAATTTAAGAGATAATACAAACAGCAATTTCATTTTGCGTTTATGGCCAAGATAAAGCTTTGAAATTGATCAGTAGTTCCACACATGCAGAGACATCTTTCACACTAAACAGAGGCAAAGAAATTACCATATATTGAGCAAGCTCAGTTGCTGTGTTAAGATCACTACTTGCTCCTGTTGTAATATGATCCCGACCAAAGATAAGCTCTTCTGCAACTCTTCCTCCCATGCAAACATCAAGGCGAGCTATCAACTGCTTCTTGCTGATCGATGTCTCATCACTTGAGGGAAGCTGGGTCACCATTCCTAATGCAGATCCACGTGGCATGATTGTAGCCTTGTGAATTGGATGGGCGCCCTCAGTATTGAAGGCAACAATTGCATGACCACTCTCATGATAAGCTGTGAGCTGAAAGTTCCACAGGCAATGCCAGCAAATATGATCATAACCAACGAATTTCAAATGTTTGATTAATAGTTCATCAAATGTTACTACTTTAGAGATCAATGATATACTCTGCAGTTTCCTGGGTCCAAAATTAGCAAATACAAATTGGATCACCATATATACAGTCTCATTTATTATACCAGACTGATCTCTCTACAGAAAGCAGAATATTTCAAAATATCAAAACAGGTGAATAGTACAAACTACTAAACCATATACTGACACGCTCATTAACAAGAATGCAAGGTTTGGTTTGAGACATCAATTGGTCAGAATTGAGGTATTTATAGTACGTTACCCCGGAAAACATGTTGGCAGAAAGATGCAGGAAATACATAATATCATATAAACAATTTAATATTACAATTCACCAGCTAATGATTGTTTTGCCAACTAACTCATTATAGTCATTCAAAAGTGTTACAGTGTAAAGGCAGGTCACGTACAAGCAGTTCCTTAAACAGCAAGCAGGAGCAGGCCTATCTGTACACAGTACTGCTAAGCAGTTTCTCTGGTTCTAAGTGGTTTAGTCAATCTGCTATTCTATCTGGACATAAGTGGTTTAGTCCATCTAGAATTAGTCTATCACTGATAAAGGAGTTTATTTTTATTAGTTTATTGGGTAGTTTATTCTAATTAAACTTTTATTCAGGTTCTATGCTCTTTATAAATAGAGACTTAGATCACTTTGATCAAGCCAGTAAGCCATACAGCAACCTTAGTAAAACCCTGTCTCATTCAGTTCTGTTTTATCGTGAATTTCAACAGAGTTTTTCTTTTTCCATAAAAGTTGCTTTCTTTTCCAATAGACCTATCCCAATGCCATCCCAATGCAGCAATTGATCGTTTGTAAGTTGAATTTTCAAATACTTTCGACTGTTAACATTATCATTATTATGATGCTGGGCCTGCCATATTCTTACAACTTGAGTTTTATTGGAGGGGGAACTCGGTGATTTTCATATAATGCAGTATCATAATTTCATTTAAAGATTTTGAGAAAAATGTTACTACATACAATCTGTGCTTTAATTAAAATTTTGATCAATAAGCCTCAAACCAGATAAAAACTCCCTTTCTGTCATTCATTCAGTGCTTTTGCCTCAAAAACAACATAGCTTGGAGTCAATTTATTCTAAAAACTCTCAAACCCTGTTAAATCAACCATCCAAGACAGTTGTTTAATTTTAATCCTAAACCCCTTTGCATCCTTGCAGTAGCCATTGGCAGACAACTGTATCTGTCATAGGCATACATAATCTCCCCATTCAACAAATATGCCCAGAAAAATACAATCACTTACACCTATAGTGTATATCAACCATATATTCGGGTACTAAACCAGATTTTCTTATATAGATATACCTTCTTTGATTCCTCTGATATAAACATTGTTTTCCGCTCTGTACCCATAATGATTCTGTCTTTTGCAAACTCCAACTGTGCAGCTGTTAATTTATCTGCACCTTCAACTGCAGCTTTAATGGCAGCAATGTTTACAAGGTTCGCAAGATCTGATTAACACGAACAATTAAGATATGATTAAAATATATGATTTTTGAAAACATCACTCACAGGGGACTAGAATGGGGTGAGGATCAAATTAACAAAAAGGAGCTACTAGTTACATATATCAAAATCAAATAATATATCACCTGCTCCATTGAATCCAGGTGTACCACGGGCAATTGCTTTAACATCAACATCATCAGCCAAAGGTTTATCTTGCAGGTAGAGGTCCAATATTTCTTGGCGACCACGTACATCTGGATTTGGTACAACAATCTAGAATTGGGTATTTGTTAGTCTCCTATATTTTGTAGAAAATAAATTGAACAGCCATTCAGGACATTTGTTTAATATATTTTAAAATGGTAGGCCCATATATTGAGATTAACTTCACGCACATCATAAATTCAAGTTACTTCATTGAGCCTCATAGTTCCACTCTGAATACAGATTAATCATTACACTTTAAAAGCTTGCAATTGGGTCCTCATAGTTTAAAATTATTTCTACTTGGATCCCACTGTAATTAGCTATCACAATTCCATCTGTAAAGTGCCCAAAATTTAGCCCCAAATTGCATGCCTGAATTTGCTGGATTGAGGTATTCCTGGTGGAGCAACTTTAATAAGTCTTGAAGCATGGGTGGCAAAGGTGAGAGTCCAAGCACTAGCAGAAGGAGGTGCGCAAGATACAGCAGGGTCCCGGTAAGAAGTAGTTTAAAACTGTAAGGACCTAAGTTGCATGGGTACATATCTGATATGAAAACAGATCCATTGGTACGTCAATTTTGTAATACAACTTTCATAATAGTTTCATGCCTGGTATGGGTACAGATAAGTTGCCCAAAATAAAATTTTGGTGCTTTGTAAATGAGGACCCAATTACAAGCTTTAAAAGCATATATGGACTGATTTCAATTTAGGGTGAAACTATAGGGACAAGTAGAGTAATTTAACTAAAAATTAATTAGTCCATGTTTATACAGAAGTTCACCTGCCTATAGAGTTTAAGAGTACTGGCCAGTGGACTTTTCTAGCCTCTTCAGACCAATAATTTACACATTTAATTTAGAGGCTTTAGTAGAAGGAAGGAGTGTAAGACCCTTTGGCAGTTTGCTGTCTCGGTAGGTTTGTGCTTATGGCTGGAGTAAAAGGCTAGTTAACCATAGATTTCTTGTTTCACACCTTTTCTAGAACAGAGTTTTTGTTGGCTTTGCTGTTGGTTTTAGCTAGTGGTCGTTACTCTATAGAATTTATAAAGGGACTGGCGAGTACCTCTTGGCTAATGTTTCCTTTTCCTCTCGTTTTGTCTCATTTTTAGTTGTTCTAGGATGATTTCTTAACCTCCTTAATCATAACTTGTCCTTCTTTATCTTAATAAAGCTCCTATTTCCCCAGGAAAAAAAATAGAGGAGCTTACATGCCGATCAAATCTACCAGGCCTTGTTAAAGCTGGATCAAGAATATCAGGCAAGTTTGTAGCAGCCATTAGTATTATTCCCTGCAAAAAAAAAATGTTAATTAATTTGAAAAAGCAGAAAGATGCTAATTAGTTCCACAAAAAGTATAAAGATACCTCGTTCTGCTCAAACCCATCCATTTCAACAAGCAGTTGATGCAATGTCTTCTTTGTATGGCCCTCCCATTGTTTCCTTGTTGATCCAACAGCATCGATTTCATCAATGAAAATGATACAAGGAGCCTACAAAAAGATGGTTAAAATCATGTTCAATAAGCAAACAAATATGGGAACGATGAGGTACAGTAGAAACCAGATATAAGGAGAATTAAAAAATAACACTGAACACAAGAAGCAAACCTTCTTTTTGGCAGCCTGAAACAAGGATCTTACGCGTCGAGCACCAACCCCAACAAACCTGCAATATGAATGGTAGTTTGAAAACAAGCATCCTTAATACCTGACATATCATTACATTCCGCAATCTGATTTTTCAGTTACAACTACCTAAAGGGACAAACATCAAAATTTCCACTTGTGCTAAAAGATCACATAACTTCAACATGTGTGAATGTCACTAGCATCTAACAGAAACATATCATGCTGGCCATAAGTTGGTTCAAAGAAACAAAAGTTTCATAGACACCTCAGATTATGATGATTCATTAGTCTATTTCTTTCTTGTCTTTTGTTTCTTACAATTATCTGCTTTTTTCTCTCCCAAAAAATGTCACAATCAACCAGTTCCATTGCAGTCAGCTAAAACATAACGACCCTTGACAGGATAGCAGATTCTTTTCAAATAAAATCAAAGATCACAATGAGTTCATTATGTCAGGATGTTCCAACTCACTAGAGGAATCTAATGGCAATACATTGAGTTCTATAAATTGGAGTCTGTATTCCCCTTCACCTTCCACTGCTCCCCTCGAAAGGAAAATATATTCTCATAAGTTGGCATTACTTATCACATTTAAGAACCATTCACATACAAGGTTTACAAATCAAACAACAAATGATTGTCACTTTGAAGTGGTAACATGAATATGGCATATAGTTAATGAAAGAAGGTAGGATCCCTATAGATTAGCAATATTAAAGAAACCTAGTGATCAACAATAAACAAAAGCATATGAAACATATTGTGTGTATTATAGATTGAAACATAGTGGGATTCTTTGTACATTGTTTTCAAGATAGCGTACAGTGTACACTCATTAGTTTCCAGCAAAATAGTACGCAATATTTCATTTCAAATCTCAAGACAATGTAATGTGAAACAAATGACCATAATTTCAGCTATTGAAAATTTAGAAAACAAGAAAGGACTTACATCTCCTCAAATTCAGATCCTGCCCGATAGAAAAAAGGAACACCAGCTTCTCCAGCAATAGCCTTCAAGGACTCAGATAAAGTAAACACTATCCGATTAAATCATGAATTTCAACAGTGTTAAAGATATCAAACTATTCATGGGTCTTCACCCAACATTTTAAACTTTTAAAATGACTGATTCCTTAATATGGTATCGAAACCTAAGTTTGTGGAGCTTATCTCACACCAATTCTAGAAGCGATTGGAGCCCAAATTGTTCAATCTCCCTATTGGGCCGATGTGTCAAGAGGGAGATTGCTAGGTTTGTCCCACATCAATTATGAAGAAATTGGGGGTTGATATACAAGTGTAAGGGAAAGCATGAACTACCTTTTGAGATTGAGAAGGCCCAAAATGCACCTAACAATTGGTATAAGAGGGAGTTGAAGCCTTGAAGGCTCACTTGGACCCAACACCGTTTGTTATTCTCTAATTCAAGCTTCAAAGTGACTTTGGTGTTTGTCATTTAAG
This sequence comes from Dicorynia guianensis, assembly GCA_037013595.1. Taxonomy (NCBI): domain Eukaryota; kingdom Viridiplantae; phylum Streptophyta; class Magnoliopsida; order Fabales; family Fabaceae; genus Dicorynia; species Dicorynia guianensis. The sequence goes on along the minus strand of JASUAB010000002.1, from coordinate 10,130,875 downwards.
GGAAATTATTACGTGTGTCAATTTGACATGTTTTTGCAACTGAAATGACTCTCATTATAACGTATTTTCCTTGGATGCTATACTTGACTTCCTATTTACATTTTGACTAACTATGACTGGTGATACCATGTATTCTCCAATCGACAAGAGCTTGTCACCTAGTCCCAACCTTGAGATCACGATAGAGGAGGGATCTACAAGCAGTGAACAACCGCTTGATGATGAGGGCAATGGCCTTGAGAATGATTGTGGGCAATTATTGGAGATTGATGATGGACATGAAAATGGGAGAAGACTACCCCCACTCCAATTGTAGGGATGGAGTTTGATACGTATGACGATGCCTACAACTACTATAATAGCTATGCCAAGGAACTTGGATTTGCTATTAGGGTAAAATCTTCATGGACCAAACGTAACAGCAAAGAGAAGTGAGGTGTTGTGCTTTGCTGCAACTGAAGGTTTCAAACCAGTTAAAGAAGCAAGTAGCCACAGGAAAGAAACAAAAAAAAGGCTGTTTAACAATGGTCAAGTTGAGGTTAGTGGAATCCAAAAGGTAGAGGGTGGATGAAGTAAAGCTTGAGCATAACCATTCATTTGATCCTAAGAGAACCCAAAACTCTAAATCATATAAGACAATGGATAGTGGGGCCAAAAGAAAGGTTGAGCCAACTCTAGATGTTGAAGTACGAACAATCAAGTTGTATCAAACACCAGTAGTAAAGGCATTAGGTTATGGAAGCTCAAATTCTAATGAAGAAGGAATTAGTAACTACATCAATTTTTCCAGACCGAAACTTAATAAAAGAGATAAAGAAGTTATTTCATATTATTTCTGTTGTAGTCAACTGCTTCCTAATTTCTTCTATGTGATGGATCTAAATTATGATGGACAGGACACCTGAGAAAGTCTTTTGGATTGATTCTAGATCTAGGGCTGCATAAATTTATTTTGGTGATGTGGTTACATTTGACTCAACATATTTGACAAACAATTATGTGATTCCGCTTATTACATTTGTTGGTGTTAATCATCACAGGCAATCCATTTTACTAGGATGAGGTCTGGTTGCAGATGAGACATTAGAAACGTACATTTGGTTATTTAGGGCATGGCTTACATGCATGTGTGGTCACCCTCCACAAGCTATTGTTACAAACCAGTCCAAGACAATGCAAAGTGCCATAACAGAGGTTTTCCCAAGAGCCCACTATAGAATTTGTCACTCGCTAGTCATGCAGAGCATTCTTGGTGATTTGGCCATGCAGAGCATTCTTGATGATTTGGCTTAGTTGCAGGAAGATGAGGCATTTCAGATGGCATTAACTAAAGTGATATATGACTCTAAAACAGTAGATGAATTTGAAAGGGCTTAGGATAATTGGTTTTTGATATGGCATCAGAGCCTGTGTTTAGGAATTTGATTCTTGTAGCTCCCTTTCTGGGAAAAAATTTAGTTAAAATTTCAGTATAAAGTTTGATGGGCTTATGTGCATTTGGTGACCTATAGGTTGTTTGCACTTCAAGCTCAAAGAGCTTTCGTATAAGGAGGCATGTTAGAGATATAAAACCATTCATGACCTTTCACCTAATAGTTTAAGCATTTTGGATGAGTGGTTCCTTGACAAACAGATAACTTAAAATGTTGATGACAATGAAGTAGTGGCAGAGCCACTTTGGAGGGCAGGGTGTCCTGAACTTTTAAGAATCACATATATATCATTAAAAATTTAAATATTTTTAAATTTGGACCCTTCTAAAACTTTGTAAAATTTAATATAATACTTGTAATCATTTTAAACTTTTTTCAATAAGTCCTTATATTACTTATTTTATCTAATTTTATTAATGTTTAAAATGACTTTTGGAACTTTAAAATGCTACAAAAAATCCCGCCTCTTCCAAATCAGTAAAAAGAAACTACATAAGTCAATAACCCATTTGAAAAAACTCACTCAAAGGTCAACACCATGCCCCCTCAAGAGCACTAAACAAGTTACCCAGCCCATCTTAAACCTCATTTCACATGTAATACACTCTCTAGATAGAAATGAATTCTCAAAAGCCACCTTAAAAGGCTAAAGTAAAGTGCCATTTTAGCTAACTCAATCCCATTCACAAAACCCACTGTAGCATTGCATATTGTGTGATTATTTAAACCTTTTTTTTTATAACTTAAGTTTTTTAGTTTCGGCCCTCCTTGAAAAACATTTCTAGCTTTGCCTCTGCAATGAAGTATTGCATATTTTCAATGGGGTCAATGAGTTCCAAACAAATATGCAAATGAAGTTATAAAAACAGCTTCTTTAAATTCAAACTCAGTTGATACTTAAAATTGTGAAACTAATACATAATACATCCATGAGCCTACATACACCCATAAGTAAGAACTAGTGTCATGACATGCACTAACGTTCCTATCAATCCACTCTTGTACTTTATTTTTTAAGAAAAAAGACAAGTTTTGGAGTCTCAAGTAATCTCCACTAATAATTGTCGAAGAACTAGTCATTCCAAAAGCTTAAACTATTAGGTATTGTTTAAGAACTAACTATCCAAAAAGTTTAAGCTGTTAAGTGAAGGCTTAGGAATAGTTTTCTATATTTTTTCTCTAACAAGCTCCCTTACACTAAAGCTTCTTTTTAGGCATGAAGCATGAATGATTTTTAATTTTGGATAGTGGTGAGGATTGAACCCTTAACCGTTTGGTTATAAAGTTCCGATACTATGTCAAGAAACTAACTATCTTAAAGGTTTAAACTTTTAGGTGAAGGCTCAGGAATAATTTTATATAACTTTTCTCTTACAAGTATAAGCCTAGGAATGATTTTTATTTTATATCTCTAACACATCCCCTCACACGAAAGTCTCTTTCAACTTTTAACTATGAACAATTTTTAATTTTGGTGGATTAAACTCTCGACCACTTGATTATAGAGTCTCTAATACCATATCAAGGAACCAGTTATTCCAAAAGTTTAAACTATTAGGTATAGGCCTGAGAATGGTTTTTATTTTATATCTCTAACAATAATAGCTTCCTATTTTTTAGGATGTGATTTAGAACTTCCTATAGACATGCATAAAATTCTAAGGGAAAGGAAATGGGATGACAAGGTTTTGTATAAAAAATTACACAAGAATGTTTGATTGAGCAAATTTATCCAAAAGCCTTTCTCGCTGACTCAATAAACAACTTTATGGACATACCAGAAGACAGCAAAACATATGGCATTACTACAGATAACCATCTCTAAAAAATTTATGAAAGCAATGAAAAGTCAAACTTTTGCTTTTGGTTACAGCATTATATAAGCAAGAGTTATGGAAAGAGACAATGAAGTTATCATGTCAAAAAGCACAAAGTGAAAGACAAGAATCAGAGTGTGGATATGTTCCAGAATGCATATAAAAGTGGAAGACAAAAAATGATGGGGAATCCCACAAGCAGATAGAAGGCAGATCACTTGCTTCTAATTCCAAAAGACAGGAACCTCCAAACAATTGTTAAAAAAATAATAATAACAATCTGAAGATTCATAGAAACTAACAAACCTTGGCTAGCAGAGTTTTTCCAGTTCCAGGTGCTCCTGTCAAAAGAATCCCCTGAAAAAGGGTAATGTCTAAGTCTCACATGATGAACAAAGTAACCAAGCAAAATGTAACAAATATTGCACACTAATGAGCAAGACATGTTAGTATAAGAAGGCAAGCACGTGCATCAGCATAGCATGAAATGAAAACCTATACGATCTAGCATTTTTGTTACTGTAATCAAAGACCATTTGCACATGTAGATGGAACAAAACATATGTTATCAGCTCATAAGCAGATAAAATCCAAGGGCCTCCCCTACTAAGAAATTAGTACTTATACAATTTAAAAGAGATATATAAAAAGATAAAAATTGTCTCACAGAAATTCAGTAAAAGATTAAAAAGCTTTTTCAAACCTTTGGCAACTTTCCTCCAAGGCGTGTAAACTTAGATGGATTTTTCAGGTACTCCACAACTTCCTCAAGCTCTTGCTTTGCATCGTCACAACCTTTCACATCCTTAAATGTTTTGACATTCTGCAAGTACGAACAAGGGGAAAGAGAGATTATATAGGGCACAGTGGCAGAATTTCTGATTTGCAGTATATTCAATACACAAGACTTCATGATAACAAGCAACAAAACTCTAAATGCCCCAAAGTTATCAGCGACTATTGGCTGATACATTCCTAAGCTAGTTGATCATCAACTTTTTCAAGAGATAACGAAGCAGCTATTTCACACATAATTATAAAACCCAATTATGTTAGTTGAAACAAATCTTAAGAAATTAACCTTCTCTGGCGTCACTTCCTTGTTCAGCTCCTTTGGGGCATAGGAAGAACTTGAGCCAACACCTGAAGTTCCAATGCCACCCAAGCTTCCAATATATTTTTGGAGTGCAGCAGCACCCATCAACCTAAAAGGGCAATTATATGTTGTAATTCAATAATAAATTTAAGTAAGGAGTGGATACTATACATGAGAGCAAGAAGGAAACTAAACGCTCATACCAGACCAATCCCACAGCAACAGTAAACAAGATAGTTGAGATAAGCTCTTGTGCAAAACGTGATTTGTTCGATACTTTTTGTTCAACCTAAGGAAGAAAAAGCTTTGTGAGTTTCACAAAACATACAAAAAAACAACTGAATTGAGAAAGAAAAATCAAATTTATTACTATGATCACAATTAAGTTAATTGCTCCTACAAGTATAATGCATAGCAAACATGTACTTGGCAAAAATAATAGTTACCATAACCACATGTAATGGTTGCTTCTCAGATATTCCAGGACTCAGAAAAGGCTCATCTGTGTTACCTGATGCACGCTGCTTCAACTCTTGCAACTGCATTGATATAATTAGACTTACTTTGTAATAAAAAATTGAACATATGTACTGTGAGATTTAGTGGAAATGAGTGAGACTAGCCTCTCACCGCAACTAATTATAATAGCTGTACAATAATTATAGAGCTACATGCCAATTATCAGTTAATCAGAAGCCTAAATATTAGCTAATTACAAGCCTAACAATCAGCTACACATGATAGTATTTTGCACGTTTAATATTCTAACATGTACATAGCCATCATGTCAATTTTGCACCAAAAGGCTTTATGAAATTTATAGTCAAGAAACCATGAATAGACAGCTGTGAACAGCAAAAAAGATAATTTTCTAACTGAACAATTGATGCAATTTTCAAAAGTAGAAGAATACAACTGCCACTTTAAACTTATAACAGATAGCAATAAAGTAGACATAAGTTGAACACCTTGATCATGGCAGTTAAAAATGGATTTTGCCTTTCGCAACACAAGACAGTAGTGTTAACAAATAGAAAGTATAGGAGGTAAAACAAGTAATGAATTCTTTTTCAGACAGATGGTCCAGACAGAAATACATGAAAAAATGTATGCCAAAACAAGATTGTAATGATCTCCTTCGATAATTAAAATGAGCAATGAGTAATACAAGAGGGGGAAAAACATAAGAACAAGAATGTACTTCCCAGGTACTTACCAGGGTAGGAAGGCTAGATGGTTTTCCAGATTCTTCATCTGGAAGATATTCAGCAATAGCATTAGTGACCACAAGAGCTCGAAGATATTCTGCAACTGCTCTACTGTCCACAGCACGATCCCTTTGTTCAAACCGCTTAATGACAGACTCGGGACTTAAAAAAGAATTAAAAATTAACATATGAAGGAAAAGTGCAATGTAACTGTTGACAATCTTCTAAAGAGAACGACAGGTAAAAGAACTAGGGTCTTGTTAACCAATTGTATCTGACTACTGTAAGATTATCCAACGTCTTTTCAGCATAGTCGTGGAGAAAAGAAAAAGATCAATTGATGTACTATTAACTATCACATAAGCTACATTCTTCAATTTTTTTTCCAAACAATGCCCAATAAATTCATGAAACTGAAAAAGAATTTTTTTTAAAAAAAGAAATTCAAGAATTTCTGTTTCTCCAGTCCAATCTTTTCCATCTACCAAACAGTTTAACTATTTTAAAAGTGCATTGCCAAACCTGTGCTTATTGAGTTCAACAAGCAGAGCACTCTGCTTTGCTGCATCCTGGGGATTTGCGTCGGCCTCAGCAATTAAGCGCGCCAAACGCTTCTCCTGCCGCCAGAATGGCCACCAATTTAAGAAATCAGAGAAAGCCTTTTGGATATATTCTCTCGCCTTCGCCCACAATCCCACAAAGAACACCACTATCGGTAACCTAGCATCTCCAACCTCCTTTCCCCCCAGTTTCGTACTGCTTCCTTCACTCTCCAACGGTTTCTCACTGTTTCCCTCACCACCCACTTCGTTATTGTCCAAGTTCAAGTCCCCAAGACCACTCTGCAACTCAATCTTGGAACTCTCAGTTTCAATTCCGTCGACCCACGATTCTTCTGAATCTAAAACAGAACTGTCTTCCGTCAAATTCAAACTCTCCCCATCAATTCCATTAACATTCGACTCCTCACCAATTGAATTAGAACCTCCGCCCAAGGAATTCGATTCCGACCAAGAACTGGCGTCCTCTGGTTGAAATGTGCAAGAGATCGACGGGTCGCGCGGGCGAAACCACAACTTAAGGGAATCCAAGCTGAATGCAAATATAGAACGTTTTGAGAGGCGAAGTGGATTCAAAGAGAGGGGAGAAGAATGGCAGTTAGCGGCAATGGTAGAAGAGTGATGAAGACGTTGCTTTGGAGGCGAGGGAGACGTGACTGAGAGGTAAGGTTTGCAGAGCAGAGAAGTTTGAAGTGTAGCCATTGCTAGGGTTTATCACTAGCCACGTTGAGCTCTCTCCTCTCTCTGTCTCTGGCGTTTATGCAGGGAGACGAGGGCCTATGCAATCCACAAAGAATGGGGTAGGGAGAAAGAGTGAGAGGGTGAGAACAATAGAGGGAGAACAAGGGGTAACCTTATCCTTGATTGAAATTGGCGCCGGCTTGAGATTTTGTGTGAGCGGATTTTCTTGATGTCGTTGTTCACCAACTCGCTGTTAGACTCGGTGAGTCAGTGACCGTGTCATTACTGTTCGCCTATTTAGACACAGTCGCTTGATAAGGTTACATACCTCTATCTATCTCGGGTGTATAAATCATTTGGACCGGACTCGATTCGAACGGGTCTAAAACTATTTGAACCCAATCTGTGATCTATATAATGTCGGTAATAGTTTAGAACTTTTTCTGCCAAACTGAATCCCAAATTGACTAATCAAAATGTACATTCAGGTTAAATTTGAATTAAAAATTTTATATCTAAACTTTTTTAAATCCGGTCAAATTCTTTTTTAACTGAACCGATGCACACTCTTACTTTTGACATTGGAATTTTCATTAGCCGCACAATGAAAAATGTTTTTCCCTCCTTTTATTTTTCTTTTTGGAAAAAAAATACTATTATAATTAAGTAATATAATGTAATATGTTAATTTATTTTATTTTATAAATTATTAAATTTTATAATTTAATTTATAAAATAAAATAAATTTAATAATTTAAAATTTATATTATAAAAAAAATATAAAAGTAATATAACTCTTTAAAAAAAGATTTTTCACACAAATGATTCTCATCGAATATTCACAGAAAGACACTTAGTGTGTTCCATAAAATTTAATAAATTTAAGTAAAAATTATATAACAATTAAAATATTAAATAAAAAAACTTTTTTGTTTTTATTTTTGACTCGAAAGATGAGAGATGAATGGAAGAGAAAAAGTTTCATTCGGGAACAAAGAAAGGGATCAGTAAGATTTTCATTCTCTTCATTTGAAACATGCACATTGCGTTCGGCTTATGGATTGAATGATTTTAAAGAAAGGAATGAACTGAGCTTTAATGATCCTTTTGTAAGTATACCAAAGTTGTTTTTGTTTGTAGTATTACTTTATCATAAAGGGTGGAACAACAGATTAATCTTTACTTGTTTTTATTACTGTTTCATGTTCAAAAACTTGGGCGCCACAAAAAAATTTCTAATATATCCAAAAGGGAAAAATTAGTCCCATAATTTTTTTTATTACAATAAGTTTGAATTGTCATTTCCATAAAATCGGAGCACAAATTAAGAAAAGAATTTAGTGAAAAGAGATTCAGCGGTGGTTGCCTACACAAGGGATGCTTAGAACATGAATGGACGAAAAGGATCGACTAGAGTAGTTCTCAAGAACTCTGAAGGACTTAAAATTTTTGAATGATTTAATCCTTAACTTTTGCTAGGTCGGTTGTAACCTTTTGGCTTCTCAGGACTTCTTTTGACTGAATCTAATTCTATCCTTGCGGTTGCAAGACTAGTTGTAATCTTTCTTATAACTCTCTTTCATTGTAGAGGTGGTGCTTAGTTTAGCTAATAGGTTTTTTTTTTTTCCTTGTTTTCTGAAAGTACCCAGTGCAGCAGAGTTGCAAGACTTTCTTGTAACTTAACAGGTTTTATTTGGGAGTTTAGGGAGAAACAGAGTGATTCATCATGCTGGATTAAAGTGGAAATATGAAATTTTATCTTTTAACTTTCTTATTTTCTAATTTCAATAATATTTTTTTATTACTCTTTATTTTACATGCAAATTTGAACCATTAACTTTTTTAAGAAAGGCAGAAAATATAAAAACTAGGAATGAAGGGGCAGGTTTGAAGGGCCAACGAAAACGTTGGAGTCCCTCAGCTGCCATTCTACTCGCTTTCCAAAAATCTTCTAAACACAAGTTACTAATACAATCCCCCCCTTCTACTCTCTACTTCTTTCCTCATTGCCATGGATTCAAACTACCTAAGTTCCTTTTAACGGGTTTCTCATCATTTACCCAAAAAAAAACATATTTAACAAAATTCTCTCTGGGCTTGACCAGACCCAAAAAAAAAACAATGGATTCAAGCCCCAACTATGTTTGAAAGGACGCAACCAGGCAAATCGTATGAGTTTCATAATATCAATAAAGCTCAAGTCATAGTTTACCCATTTTTGCAAAACACTGGCTGTGTCCAGACGAACCCCAAAAGCTTTAGGTGTCCAAAATCCTAATATCTTTTTACGATATAAAACATCTTCTGTCAAAGCAATATCCATAATTAATAAAAGTTGCCATATTTCTGTAAAATTTTCCCAAAATAAATTATTTAACTCCTATATTCTAATGACTTGTTTATGAGTTAATCTATTTCCTCCGTTTCATATTTTATTCTTAATTACTATAATATAAAAGTTAAATTATTAAATTTACTTTCTTCCACAAAATCAAGCAGTAACTTTTATTCTCACAACCTTAAAACTAGTTGTGAGAGCGATAATCTTAAATGTTAATAGACCAATATCCTAGCACTTGTTCTATCTATTAAACACAAGAGCACACGTAAAATCCAAAGGACAAGAAAATTATGGCCAATTTTGAGCAATCAATCTACCACCACGCCACTATCAGTCTAGTCAAACATCCACTGATCCGCGAACCACAACTACGATTTAACATTTGTCTGAGTCCCTTACAACAAATAGTGCAGTTAAATGTTTTTTGCTAAGAAATCATGAAAGTGAAAATAAAGAGGAAATTGATTAAAACTAAACAGTGAGCTGTTAGCCAACTCCAAGTTCTTGACCAATTGCTTACAGGTTCTCACCTCCAAAATCTCAAAAATGAAAAAGAGGGGAAACATAAGACACATCCAATTTGAGATTCAAAATCAACGTCCGCACAAGGCCAGTTTCACCAGGAGCCCTACTATAAATGGTACAGAACTCACTTCTGCAGCAGCGAGCTGATTCCAAAACCCAATTCTTGGTCTATTTGAGATCCATACTAGATACATGCTATTGAATGCGATCAGATCCGTACGTGGGCAATGTTTGACTTGATGGTAGCATGCCATGACTTGGAAACTGCATCATTCCAGGGGCTGTTTGTGGTGGCATGGAGCCCCGTGGCATGTAAGGATTATTATGCATCTGCAGTGGCATAGACTGAGGTACAGATGGTGCAGCTGCCCCCCATCCAGCCTGAGGTTGAGGCATCACGGGCTGCTCAGGGGTTGGAGCATACTGAGTCCCACTGTATTGTTGACCAGGAGGTCCCATCATGGGAACTGGATGTTGCCCCAAAATTGATGGCTGGGCATTCACAACAGGTGCATTAGGAATGGTATAATCTCTGCTCCTGTCATTATTGACCTGTAGTCAAACAGAAATCATCAGAACATTAAAACCTTCATACCCATGTCAGAAGCGACGGAAGCACATCTACTTCAAGTGCATAACCATAAATGGATTCACATTTGTTATGGATCGAATGATTTTGCAATAGTCAACTTTGGACTTCTCCTGACCAAAAAGATAAAAAAAAGAAAAAGAAAAGGAACGGACTACATTTCTTGGCTTATATAAGGCAGTTGTTTTAGCACTGCAGGACAAGATCAAACCTTATAATCACTAAACTCTTTTCAAGCAATTATTTGAATTATGTCAATCTTCATTTTATAGATATTGCTAGTGTCATTACCTTTATACTTAGATCAGTATGACGCGAATATGAAATGTGAAGCTTGCAAAACCCCCCATCATAAATGCAGTGTCCTTCCAAGGCTTCCTTGGCAACAACAGCAGTCCGAACATCTGTGAACCATGCCATGTCATATCTTTTGAAAGCAATTATAATATAAAACAAAAGCAGTAAAATGTTCCTAAGCATCAACAAGGATCAAATCCCCTATCCTTTCATGCAGACACATACATACAAACAAACACAGTATTCACATATAAAGAACAAAACCACCAAAGACAAGTACACAAAGTGTTGATGGAATGTATGACAATATATCCATAATCCTTTAAAAAAATAACTGTGTATCTTTGGGAGATAATTTGCCTAAATCGAAAATTGGCAAATGAACAACTTGTTGCAACTAGAAGTATCTTTCCCACAGACTTCTTATAATAATAAACAATCTCAGAATTTAGCCATCTTTCTTTTTAAGGATCATTAGACCATCTAAGTCGATGTACTGGCGCACACACTAACACTTGCTCATTTCACAAATTCATAAACCATTTACTAACTGATCTTCACAGAATAAGCCAATAAGGAGGCACATGAAAAGACTTTTCCCAAATAGATAATGTTAACACGTAGGCAGTATAGTAAACATCAAGCACACCCACCTACCTCACATAGCTCTTTTAATCAACAAGACAAGATAAATTTTCCTAAATTAGATGGGTAAAAGTTCTACATACAACCTAACCTGGGTATTGAATCAGAGCCTGTAAACCACCATTCTTATCAAACATTGCAATCTTTTGGACTGGTCCAAAAGCAGAGAAAACCTGTACACACACAAAGAAAAGCAGGATATTATTATCTAAACTGCAAGGTAATGTCAAAAATAGTTAATAATGGTTTACCATGTGTAAGACATCCAAGGTTACAGCATACTGCATGTTCTCAATAGATGCAAGAAGAACATTACTCTCGGGCTCAAGCTTTTTGCCATCCGTACCTATAATGACCTGCAATAATTATAAATGAGTTTTAATAAGCCATATTATTTAAAGCATAAAACAACACTGACAGTCTCTTAGTAAAACAGTAATTAAGCACACATGGCAGGCCCTAAGCAGCGGGTACAAACCTTGCCAAGGTGCATGAATGGAACATTAAACTTAAAATGAGCAGTTCAGAAGGCTTCATATCGCACATATGAACAAGCCACAAGATATGTCATAATGCTGATCCCTTAAAATATATAACCAAACTTTCAAAATATACCTGTCCACTTCCATCTATGGCTGATGGAGCAACAGGAAGGTAAGGATTAGTGTAGTCTCTGAAACAAGAAAAGAATCGTTACAATAATGAAAGGAAAGCAATGTTTACCTTACAGACAAAAGAGCTCAACAGCTGATAAGTGATGGAAGGTGAAGTATAAAACTGATACCCAGGAGAAAGAAAAAAATTAAAAATTGTGAAGAGGTCAGAGAAAGAAACCCTTATAGGGTGAAACTATATTGTATTTAGATATTATGAGTGTGTATAAGACTCATACCACTAGATCCTATTTACAAATGAAACTATGGCCATGAGTCTATCTACATTGATAGAACCCTAAACTGAATAATAAGAAACAAGACAACAATAAGAATTTAAGCTTAAATAGAAAACCAACTCTATATTTTTAACACACTCACTCAAGCTAGAGCATAAAAAATAGATGATCAAGCTACATAGATAATAAATGTTAAAAAATTGATAGTCTAAAACAACTATTGCAGCACACAAACAACAAAGAGAATATACGGCACATGCATCAACAATTTTCCAAGGATAGCCTAGAGAGTCTTGGTGTCTCAAAACAACAAGTATAAATATCAAATCTAAGTTCAGACAGACCAAATTTGAGTTTAGAATACAATTTGAGTTTGAGAATCCATATTTGATTTCGGACATATTACATATTAACAATATCTGAGGCCAGCATAAACAAACACACAAGAAATATCAAATGGGAGGTCAAGAGTATCAAATCGGAAGTTAAGAATATTAGATTAAAAGCTGGGATATCGAATTTGAGATGATAGGCTCAAACAATGCCGAAGACTGATAAACTATGACTTGACACCAGCTGGATAAAAGGTTATCTCTCAAAACCCAATAAAAAAATGACAAATGGGTTGAAAGGAGCTGAAAATAGGTGCAAGGAGGTCTCTGGCGTGTCATGGCAGCATAGCGACACTTGGGCAGTGGCTCACCAGTGACAGGCCAGCCACAAAGAGACAAATCCAATGGTACCAACAGTGAGATGAATGAACCACTAAAGAAGGAGATCAGGGCAAAAAGGCCCATCTGGTTGTGAGTCAATTCTCTAGCGCATGGCACAACGGCTGGTGGCAAGACCCCAAGGGCTGGCCCACGGCAAGAATTCAAGTATAGTGGTGAGGTTAGTTCCTCGAAAAGACATAGGGAAAGTGGTTAACCAAGGTTGGCAGACGCTAGAGAAGAGAGAAAATGAGAGAAAAACAACGAAAAAGAGAGAGAACCGCAGATAAGTTTGAGCACTGCTGGCACGACACTCCTCACTAGTGATGATGAGGGTTTTCTTTAGTAGTGACTAGGTTTTTCTCTCACCCAGCTTTGAAACCATGTGAGAAATTGAGAGGAAAAAGAAAAAAAAAAACCCTTACAGGGTGATCTATATTGTATTCAAATATTAAGAGTGTGTAGAAGACTCATACCATTAGGTCCTATTTATATAAAATACTATGAGCCCTAGGTTGTCCACACTGGTAGAACCATAACTTAATAATAGAAAACAATACAACAATAAAAAATTAAACAGGAATAGGAAACCAACTATATTTTCAACAAAAATCAACATGTGAAAGGATTTCAGAATATAGAGGATTCCACAAAAATTGTTTCCTATAAGTCTAAGATACCAAAGAAATCAGCAATACCTGCTCCTGTGGCTTTGGAACTTAACACTTAAATCTGTATGCCCAGAATATGTGATCCGAAGAGTACATGGACTCAAATGCTCAGGAAGCAGATACCTGAAATCAAACGAAGATTTTATCAATCTGTAAGCTTGAAGGAACAAAAGTTGTGTAAAATAATGTAGCAGGTGCATAGCTTTGACCAAGAAGCCAATACATGCGCTAATAACTACTAATTTGTGGTCAAGCTTAGTAAAATTTATATATCCAATATAAAACAAGTACTATAACATAGTGTACAACATCCACAAAAAAATAAAACAACTAACAACATCAAATATACAACAGCCCAGAAGGTTATCAATCTGAGCACTTATGCACAAATATTTTAGCCATATCCACAGCAATTAAATACCAGGCCTAACAAGCAATACAACTGTCACCTAGGTATGCTTCTTCCATCCAGAGCATCCTTTGCTTGCGTTGCAGTCTCTGCATCTGAGAACTGCACCAGTGCCTAAACAATTTTATACAGAATTAGCTTGTGCTCAGGGCTAGAAAAAAAGTGACAATCAATATGATTAGCCTATGACTAAACCTGAAATCCTGCTGTCTTCTCAAAAGTAGTAATCTTATGCACAAACCCAAAGGCTGAAAAGACCTGCAGCAGGGAGTAATGAACTTTCAGAATATTACACTAAAATGAATCTACTAATTGAACAAGAAAATAAGAAATGACCACTTTTTTAAGCCTTTTAAAATATGCTGTACAAAACGAGGAACAAAATGTAATCTATCATTTTCTGATATAAGAAATAAAACTCATCACACATAAACCTCCTCACATAATAATCGCCATGTCTGCACACAGAATAATAAGAATAACGAAGAAAAACATAAATAGACATGAATATCACTAATAACTTAATGCCTAATAGAATACAGGTTCTATTGCTTCTATAGGTGTCAGAAAAGTTAACTCTTCTAAGTAAAGGCCAGAGATCAATAAAATATCCAGACAAAAAGGCCAGAGATCAATAAAATATCCAGACAAAAATGAAGGCTGACAGCAGTTTCTCTAAACAGCTATAGCATTTTAACTGCTGACAATGACACCAAAAAGAAAAAAAAGTATAGCTGAGAGATTCAATTTAACTCATGGCTTTGTAAAATATAAAGACTAAATATAAATGACTAGAACAGTATTTTCTTGCCAAGAGTTGAAAGGTGCCATCATTCACTAAGACACGACGCATTCAAGTCTTTTAAAATAAATTACCTCCTCAACTATAAATCACATGATAACTCAGCATTCAATTGCCAAGTCTGAAAGGAAAGTTTAACCATCAAAAGGCTTGGAAATTTTAAACCACATAAAATCAGTAATTGAAACACAGATTAAATTACTGAACAGAACAGAACAGAACAGAACCCAGCAACCAATCTAGCCATGGTACAAGCAAATCACCAACGCAGATCATGAGTGAAGGAAGCACGGATGCACAAATGAAAAAAGAATGACAACATCCTAAACTATAAGAATGGTAGGAGTTGGGAGGAGAGTAGGGAAGAAAGAGGCAGTGTTAAGGAAAGGAGAAAGGAGACAAACACACATGCGCTCTTTCTCCCAATGCACTAAGCTGCCATCGAAGATATTGCCTTGACATGGGCCTGCTGATTCATTTACATACATGTCAACAAAAGCTTTCCATAGCATTGCAAAGCAAAGCCTAATCACAAAACTAAAAGACCAGCACCCTCATAGTGACAACTTTACATAATTAACTAACAGATACCCCTGTAATTGCTTACCAAGTGCAAAACATCAATGCTGACAAGGCGTGCATCTGTACCCTCAATTGTTACTAACAGTACATTTCCGGCAACATCTGCAGCAGTTTTGTTATTTACTATTTCCTGCCTATTGGAATACTGTAGATACACAGTCTTCCCACGTACTTGAGCAGGCTCTGAGGATGAGGCATAATATGATATCATTGCAATGGCTTGATTTAAATCTGCCTATAGAAATTCAGATATATAATTTGTGAGAAAATATCAGTAACTTTATATGGGGGGAAAAAGGCACTAGAAAAAAAAAGCAAAAAGTAACAAGGAAGAAAGCATAATCTACTCACAAATTCAATAAAAGCTTGATTACGATTTGCTCCAACGTTGCACTTTGTGTTCACAACTTTACCAAATGGCTTCCCAAGTTCAATCAGTTCCTCCTCTGTGCACTCCCATGGCAAGTTTCTCAAATGAAGCACCTTTGATGGTGGCTGCGTGTAACGGAACTGTGGCTGACTAGATACTGATGCCATTTCAGACAGTAACTGTAAACCTGTTAAAAGGAACTACAAAAAATTGCAGTCCCTTGGACTACAAAACCATTTTGCAATCAGTTACCCTGTCACAGGAAAAGCATAAATCTTCCATACATTGCATTCATCCATTAAAGAAAATAAGTTTCAGTATTCATAAAACAGATTTGCTCTCCACTTTCTGCAAATCAGGAACACAATGCTCACTTCTATATTAAAATAGGCCAAGGCTTTTAACAGAACAGCTCATCCCTGAAAATGAAACTACTATATGAAATGCTGGCCAGCCCAAATAAAATTTGCTTTATCAGCTATATTTGCCAGCAAACTTTGTAAAGGCACACACTTTCTCTTCCAGCAGCAACCATCCATAAATTGAAAATGCTAAGAATATGCATGTGTATTTGCGTGCCTGTAAGGTCCAAGTTTATTCTCTCTACTTCAAATACATTTAGCAAATTGATTACTAATTAGGAAAATATCCAAAAATCACCCTTATATTCCAATTTGTAGTTTAATTCAGATATTTACAGTACCTTACAAAAAATTCCAAATTTTCACCAGTGATCCTAGTTGTGTAATGTGTCATTTTGCTCATTACATATTATCCATGGGCATGTCACACCCTTGCTTCAGCTGTATGGTACTATGTGGCATACAAGTGCCTTGAAGGAGCTAAAAAAAGGGTTACTGCCAGATAATTAACATTGGCTGCTACCAACAGTCACAATTCTATGGGAAAAACCAAAGATCACAGGATGTTAAAATGGAATTTGAACGCAACATAATAAGCAAATTTTACACCATGTTCATAAGAAATTTCATTTTCCAACAATCAGCTTAAATTGGAAGATAAAGATAGGAACAAGCACCAAAAGGAACTCAGACAAACGCAATCAAATAAAATAATTTAAGCAAAACTACCTCAGCTCCAACTTAAAAGCTTCCCACAACCCTGGCTAAATCTTGCTAGGAGATATCTTATCGAAAATGCACACATCAAGGCACATGTACATGTCTTCTTCTACAGACTCTCATTGATAACTGAGCAACATGCTGTCACAGAAGCAAAAGACTTACATCTTCTGATCCCGAACCAGTAATGTATCCCATGACTATTGACACAAAATTGGCATATAATTCTAACAAATATGTCATAAACGTCAAAAGATTTTTTCAAAATTCGAACAAGATGAAAATTCGTAAACGCATCAACTTAAAAATGGGTTGGATGCCAAGAAGGATGGCAGACAAACATGTTATGTTTTAAGCTGACAATACACTGCAGTGCTACTGAAGTTCCAGAAACAACAACCCACTCATTGAGAAAGGAGGAGAAACGCGATTCTAATTAGAGCAGATCTTTGAAAAGCAGAAACGGAGGGCCATACACCATCAATAACCAACAAAATTGGGGCTCTACATACACGTGAACTCTTATCGAGATCCAAACGAAAATATAAGCAGAAATCGGCGAATTAAGCAATGAATTGAAATATAATCGAAGGAAAAAAAAAACGAAGAAACCAGAACACAAGTGGGTCAAATCACTGCGAGAATCTGGGAATGGAATTAATATAAAATACCTGAGATAATCCCAAGGAGAACAGCGGTTGGTGCTGTGAAATTTTGGGAATTAGGGTTCCCTGAGGACGAAGATAAGAACTACGCAAGGGAAACTAGACCTTGCTCTCCGTTACGCCGTCTAATTGTTTTTGGCGCCCCGTGGGCCGTGCTCTCCAACCTGTTATCGCTTCTAGGAGAAACAAAGGATATTCGAAAAGCGTATTTTATCGTTGAAGGGTTACATTGCAATATATATGAGTCTTTTTTGGATTAAATTATTTTTATCGCTATTTCAAAATTTTATGTATTTAAATAATTAAAATTTAATATACCAAATTATACTGCAATAAATATTTTATTAAAATATTTTTATTAAACTTAAGATTTGTTTTATTATTTAGAGTCTAATAATAACTCACAATTAATTATATAAGCAAGTTTATGAAAATTTTTGTAAAAATTAAAGAAGATTTGTGTAAATTTTTAGTGTTTCTTAAAAAACATTTGTATAAATTCAAAACTAAAATTGATATTTGTATAATTAATTAATTAGGAAGAAGTATTTTAGGGTAATTTAATTTTAGAACAATAGAAAATCTCTCACCGAAACAAATATTACACAATTATCTTAAAACGAAAATTCATTAACTTCGTTTATCAACTATTTTGTTGGATTTTGATAATTAAAAACTTTCATTTATTTCAAATTAGGTTAACTGATATTTATCTATGCAACTGGCCTTCAATACTAATTTTTTTTTTTTAGAAAAAATCTCATACAACAACTTGAGCCAATGATTTATTTTCTTTTTATGCAAAAGGAGATTAAATATAATCAAAGTTGGTTTGCATTTTTAATAATATAATAATATTTAATTATTATTTTACAATTTTTTATTTAAAATTTTTATATTTAAATTTAAAACATTACATGATACAATTATATTTAATTATTATCTTAAAATTTTTTCCTTTAAATTCCTAAAAAAATACACTCGAAGTCAAAGTTTACATACACGCCAAATGAGCTAATTTCAACAACCAATAGTTATTAAAATAGTAACTGACAATAGCAATTTATGAATGACGTATTCGACTCTCCTTTGTAAAAATCAAATTAAAATTTTATTTTAGTCCTAACAAACGAAATCATTTCCGTTTTGACCCTTCAAAGATTAATTTTATTAAATTAGCCCACAACAGATGACAATTAAACTCAATCAAATCCTTTTGTTATCTTTCCGGTGTTAACTTAACGATATGTAATGTTAACGTTAACGTGACAAATTAAACTTTTAACGTCTCCCAACACTTAATATTCTGGCATGTTGTCACTCTTTCGACAGTGGCAAATACATTTTTTACTGTTTGTTGGCAATTAAAATTTATCTAATATAACATAATTCTATTAGACAAATATCTTATGGATATAATAAAAATATTTTAATAACAAGAAAAGTAACCTGTTCAGCATCCATAAACTTAGGAAGCAATTTCTTAAAGAAATGTATAAATTGCAAAAGTAACTCCCGCCATCTATTGCAAGGCAATCCGAAAGCTCCCATCCTTTTGAAGACGGGATCCTTTACTTGCAAAAGTGATACGGACTGTTGCACCAAATTATCTCCTGCCAATATTCATTATAAGAATGTTGTTAGGAATTCTGCGCGATACCCATGTGTGCAAAGGAACTGAAGGATGCAAAAAAATAAACCAATAAGCTGTTCATATAAAATAGATAATCAAGGTTATTTAACTTAAGGTGTGTACATACTATGTTTTTAAATATATTTAGAAATTTAAGAAATACCTTATGCCATTCTATAATCCCTTACACTCTATCTATAATGCATTCCTATTATTCATCATGATAATAACAAATTTCATGACATGTTTACATACGCACATTGTTCACATTATTAGATAGTGGCCAATTTGAACTTTGCTAGATTTGACAAAGTTTAAGATTAAGGATGTTAACTTGACCCATTTATCAACATAAAAGGTTTTAACAAGTTTAAAAGAGTCACTCTCATTTAAAAATATTCTATAACAGGAAGGTTTGAGATTATGTGATATACTTGGTCCTCGTTATTGCTTCCTTTCAACATTCCCAAATTTAAATTGAGGAAACAATCACAAACTTGAAAGATATAAAACTATTAGTTTCCTCAAATATCTAAATAATTACGATAGTTATTAGATTTGAATTCTTATGTCATTGTAATCCTATTGAAGGGTTTTGAATTACAATATATAAACATGGTTCACAGCTATTGTATATAATATCCATAAAACTTGACACCAATAAGGCATTTAAGTTTCTAACAACGTAATATTAATGTAACTAATTTTCACTGCCCATTGAGAATCATAAAATTAATTATGCTTTGATAGGATATAGAAATTTATTATGCAATTCTTAATGTCATTTACATAATTTAAACTCAATTTGTTTGAAAAAAAATATAAAATACAAACCAAATGATTTGTCTCATAATATGTAAGTTTACAACCATATTCAAAATTATATTATAACATTAAAATTTTAAGATCATAATATCAAGGTATATAAATTTTTTAGAATGCTAAAATCATACCATGAAGGCCACCCTGATAAAGTTTGATCTCTAGTGATATAATTTATAACATAATGTTAACAAAATTTATTTAAAAATTTAGAAAGAAATTAATAATTGTTAATCCCACAATCTTACAAACAAAAAGATTTAAAGGATCTAAATTATCAAACAATAGCCCTAATTTTATCAAATACAATAGTAATAACAATTTTTATAATTTAAGTACAAAATTACACCAAATAACATTGCATATTGATCCAACATTTAATTCATATGTACAACATGTCATATATGAGAGTATGTAAATATAATGTGAAAAATCATGAAAAATACCATACAAAAAATTTTAGTACGAAATTTAAAGAGTACAGTATATTTTAATTAAAATAACTTTCACAAAATTAAAAATAAATATTTTTGTGCTTTTACAAATTTTGAAAAATATCATAAACAAGTTCAAAATGACAATGGCACAAGATAAGGCTAAGATGCCACTAGAATACCATGCACCAAAGCCATGAGCGAACTTCGACACAACCAAGTGAAGGCTTTCTTCTCCACCCAATTCTATGCAACCTAGGTAATCCCAACTTAATTACCCCTAAATGCCCAAAATCTCAATTTTCTCATTATCTATTGTGATTGTTACATGCTTTTGATTCTACAGGTGGCATCTAACACATTCTAAGCTTTAAATCATTCATGATTGTGTAATTGACTCTAAACAATACAAGGAACCTTATACACAGATCAATTTTGAACAATTTTCACAAAATATATTAATTTAAAAAATCACCATGAACTTAGGGTTTAAAGTAAAGGTGAGCAAAATTTGCCCAACTCATAATAACCCATTCCAAAAGGTAAAAAAAAAAAATGTGTGGGTTGGTTTAGGTTGGATTATGGGTTAACATGGGTAAAATTTTGGTTTTAAAATGGCTTATGTCGATCAAAGTTGATTTCAGAAATTTTGACTCAGGAAAAACCAATTCAAATTGAGATTTGAAAGTAAAGTATTAAACTAGTTCAAATATCTACACCTCTCCATCTTACCCAATGTATCATGATAGCATTTCTCATTTCTCAAGGATAACTGTCCCATTTCCTAATTTCTCATCTCTCAAGATATTCTCTCTCTTCCCTTATCTTTTCTCTTCTCTTCCCACATCACACTTTTTTCTTGACTTTTATGTCTTACCACCACAACCACACATTTCTTTCTCTCCATATCCCAACACTTTCTTTCTTTCTTCCCATTTGCCTTATTTCAATTGTCCACCATATCACCTAGCCTTCTCTATCTCATTATTTCCCACTCTTAGGTCTCAGTCTCAGTAAAATAACAATACATAAATAGAGAACTAGAGAAAGAAAAAAAGGTAGACAAAAGGGGCAATAAAGTAGAGGAGTTTTCAATCTTTTACCAAACCATAACAACCTTTTGCCTTTTCTTCTCTCATCTCCAATCTTTGCCTTTTGCCACAACATCTTTATGCCAACATGTCTTTGCCCTTCCATCCCAAGCTTTTCCTCTTAGACAAAGGCAGTAGAGGAAGCAAAGGAGCTATCAGGTAAGGGGGAGCAATTGTTGTTGAAGTTAAAATCTATGGGTTATGCCTCTATGTATATGAAGTTTTGTGAATTGTAAAACCAATTGTGATTTAGGGAAAAAATTTTGGTTATAATAAGAAGAGGAAGAGATAAGGACATTGATTCATGGCTGTGAAAGAGAAAAATGAGTTAAGCATAAACAACCTCGATTGTGACAATAAAAGGAATGTGTAACTTGAAGCAACCCATTGGATCAATACCCAAACCAATCAACCCAGTGAAGTTTGGTTTATTCCAACAATTAATTGGCATTAAACAGAGGAAGATGATATATCGGGTTCAATTAGTAGACTGAAATTGAACCTGATCTAACCTAACTTGAACCATACCCACCCTTAGTTTAAAAGAGGGTTTTGTAAAATTTGAGCTTTCTTGAACAAAACTAATACAACATAAACAATACTCAAACCCTAAACAATGAAATCCAAGTCTCAAAAGATTTGAAACTAAGACATATATTGAAATCAATGAAACCACAAATCATCACACAAAACCTCAAACAAAAATTCAACATGAAAGAAAATACATTTGAAATAACAATGTAATCACATAAAATGCACTCATAGAATGAGTTTATAGTGACTCTAAATGCATTCATAGAATGAATTCCAAACTAATTTTGTGGAATTCTCACAAAATTCTTAAAAAAAAAATTATGCATAATCATATTAACAAATATACGTAGCATACAACTACAGGACGATTCTACAAAGCTTTGATACCAATTGAAGGATGCAAAAAAATTAATAAATTGTCCACACCAAAAAGATAATCAAAGGTCATCTAACCTAAGGTGTGTAGATCAACCTATAGTATGTATACTATGCTTTCAAATATATTTAGAGATTTAAGAAATACCCAATGCCATTCTATAATCCTTATAATCCAACAGGAATGTATCCTTGTGATTCATCAATGATGCATTTAGGAGTGTGCATAGGTCTGGTTAGGGTCAAGTTAATGAAAAATTCTCTCAGGTTGGAGAAATTCGGGTTTTAAATTTTTTACTTAAACCTGACCGAAAACATAAATAGGTTGTCGAATTTATGTGTGTTTTGACTAGTCAATTCGAGTTGGGTTTAACAAAAAAAACTTGTTGCCAGCTGAAATATGTTGTCATGGGTCGAATTCGGGTCAATCTAATTTGCACACCCTTAGTAGCATCCATACGATCCATCAATGCTACATAGGAAACAAACATATAAATAAAAAATTGAATAATATGATTAGGGATATCATTAGTCAAGAGAGAAGAGCTCTTCTCTTGAACTATTATGCAAAATGAAATGTATTAAGCATTTAAGTTAATGAGACAGTAACACTATATAAATAGGTAGAAAGTAGGGACTTCTCCTTGTATCAGTAGGATTTGATTAACCTTACCAATCATAGGTTAACCTACACAAGGCCCAATAACTAAAAGGGTTCATAATAGCTAATTAGTCCATAATTTAATGATCATACAATTGGGCCATAAATCAAGTCTTAGCTTATTTTTATTATTAATCTATGTTTTATTAAAATTAGCCACTAATATATATAAGACCACAACAAATATTTCAACAAGAACTTGTATGCCACTATAGATGCTGTCCCAGCAAATAGAAGTTTTAGTAGCCATCCAATTCTTTTTTCAGCTTGTTCCTTGATGGATAGCTCATCAGTATATTAAACTAAATTAAAGATATGTTCTGCAAGGGAAGTTGTTCCGACAATGAAGAACAAGCTTGAGATCCATTAATTTGTGTCAATAGCTGGGAACCTTGGTGCTGCACTCGGCTATCCAGAGTTTAGGGATCTTTTGGAGATGAGTTTCTTCAATTCAATGCAGAGGAGATCAATGTACTTGGTCCTGAAGCAGATGACCTGCATCAAAATGAGGAACAGCGTCATTCAATTTGAGGTCCTGAAAAGAAAATCTTTTTGCCAATAAGCCAAGATGTCAAGTGTTGGGACATCATAGAAATTTAGTAGGTATTAACAATATACATTATTAAGTTTTAATGGTAAGATAATAAAAGATTTAATTGAGTGTAATTGTCATTTGTGAAAAAAAAAACTAATTTAGCATGGTAACATAATGAAATATTTGATTGAGTGTAATTGTCATGTGTGGAAAACTAATTTAGCAAAATTAATTTTAAAGGGACTAAAATAAAAATAACTTATTTATTAGCATTAATATAGAATTTTAGTTTAAAAACTAAAATTGGTTTTCAACTTAAAATAAAATTATATATTATTAGGACTTAAATCATTATATATCTTAACATACTCTTTCACATTAATGAGCTGATAGTTCCTTAATTCCAAAATTTGTCATTGTACGACAATACGAGAGACCTAATGGATTAATGCAGTTTTTTTTCTTTTTTTAAGCCGATCAGTGCAATTTGTTAATTCCAACAACGTAATAATTAAAATTGAAATTATTTAGAACTCCTTTGCAAATGTAATTGATTTTGAATAAGATTAATTTTAAAAGAATTATTACTGAAAAATTAATTTTATAATAATACACTTTCACAGTTCCCTTACTGTTATATTTTTTATTTTTATATAATTTTTATTTAATAAAATTTAAATCATTATACTAAATTTTACCTAAACTACAAGATTAGCCTTTGTAAACTCAAAAGCAAAATAAATAATAAAATCTACCGTCTATTTTTGGCAACAAAGGAAAAAGTAGTACATAAGTAATGCGGGCCTGGAGTGCATTAACAAGAAGATCCTCAAGCCTAAATCGCCAAAGGCTTGAAACTGAAGCCTAGTTGCAGCTAGAATTTATTAAAAAAGGAAACGAGCTGATTCCTACACAAGTCAAAAGGTACATTTAACTTTCAGACAAATCCCTCACGTGTAGTTCTAGCAACAAACTTGAGGTGATAATTAATGGATGATATTCCCATTGGAAACGGTGATCTAGAATTAGAATGTACGTGGATTTAGTTAAAAGCCTGCTTCCTTTGGAACCCTAAACACTATCAGCTACTATCAGTCTATAGCGGCCCCCTAAAATAAAGAGAAAAGGAGGTGATGATCATAAGAGCCACCTTCATTGAGTTTGGCCAAGAAGAACATCCTTATAAAGGGGTAGGAGGTTGATACAGGACTCTAAGAGAGAAGTTGGACAACTTATCGCAGACGTGGTCAAGGGAGAATTAGTTAGTTAAGAGAATTTGTAACTAATTGTAACAAAAAGAGTTGAGGATTGTATGCTATAAATACATGAAAATAATAGCCTTCTCCTCATCTGATCCTCCAGAATAAAGGGTGCCTGTCCTTCTCTTTCACTCACTAGTCGCTCCTGTGCCCTTCCTCGCAGTTTCTCAAGCCTTAATCCATCAATCTGTTGCATCTTGAACACTTTGCTTACATTTGTGAAATCTCCAATAAGTAACAATAGGCTTCCACATATTCCTAGCCAGATCCAAGTCCTCCTCTGCATAAATTATAATCAACACTAATCAAATTCTACATAACATATACACCTTATCTCTATAAATCTTTCTATCAAATCCTTAATTAGCCTCTGTGTCGCCATTGATATTCATTATTCTTCAGTCTTCAATGTCAAGCCCACGGCATTTGCAGGCGAAGTATAAAAGGCCCAGACAACTGTGCATACCAATTGAACACAATTTGACCTAGGGTAGATCTATATTTTAACCTAGACAGTAGATGTATAATTTGTGGGATTCATCCCGATTTTTTTAAATGAATATTTATTAAGATTTTGTTTGTGAATTGCTCCAGATAGCTTGCGATAATTGAGAAATGCAGTAAGCATGAACAACAAGCTTCTCCTTAAAAATGGGATGCATACACTTTGCTGCAAGATTTGAACGTGACCATCAGCTCTCTCATAGATTTGACACGAATCGTGGATTGAACCTTCCACCCTAATACAGGCCGGCAACGAGCATGTTTAGAGCATGCCTTTCCAATTTGAAGTAGCCATATCCTTGCTCTTCCTGCACTTTGTGCACCAATTTATAAAAATTAATGAACATTTTCTTCAATTTTGTTGCTAGCTGGTTTGATTTAAAAAAATTAAAGTGGAATTGCAATTCAGGAAATCCTTAAGGGGAATTACTTAATTTTGCCAAAAAGCAATTAAGTATCTGTCACTGAATCGAGTCAAAACCCTCGAAATGAGATTGAATTAGAGGCGTTCACCTGAATGAAAAGCAAGAGAACTCCCAGAAAACAGAGAAGCGAACCCAGCCACAGAACCACCGGAACAGTGAACTCCACGAGCGACGCCCGATCTGGGTTCGGAGGATAGCTGAGCCGCAAGTGAGAACTACGGTGGCGAACTAATAGATCCTTGCGTTCATGTACTCATAGCGGTTCCGTGTCATGCCGGGTCCGCAGGTTCGAAAGTCTCGTGGGATATTAGCTTCGCCATTCTGAAAAAGAATTCTGGGTGGAATTGAATCGGTCAATTATCTGTGCTTTGAGTTTTATGGGTTTGATCGTCACAGTTGAAAACAGTGTGGAAGTTACTGAATCGAAAGCGGGGTACATGGCGCCGTGCATGGAGCTGTGTTGGCTTTGGAGGTTTGTGACACGTGGCGGAAATGAAACTGGGAACAGAGAATGAAGATGGAAAAGCTGGTGGAGCTTTTCCTTTTCGTTCATTTTTGTCTCCATGTTTCAAACAATATATGGTGGCGTTATTGGGGTTGGAAGGTAGTACACAAGAAACAAAATATAATCCTTCTCCACTTTGCAAAACCAGTTTCAGACGCAAGCTGGTTGTCAAATCTAATCATCAATGCTTAACTTTTGCTGATTGAAAACGAAAGGTTGTACCCACATATTATATATATATATATATATATATAACTATTATTAAAATTTTATTTCCATAAGAAAATACTTTCATATTTAAAAAAATATAATAAGCTTCTCTTGGCATTCATACAGGATACATCTAGGTTTACTGTCTGAAATCACTGTGGTCTGTTTAAAGTTTGAACACCTAAATTTTAATGTAAAATGAAGTATTAGGAGTACGTTAATAATGAAAGCTTTAAATGATTTATATAATGTTACAATTCTATACTAAATTTATTTAATTCACACAAAATTTTAAAGTATCATTATTTTAATAATTTTATTTTTATTTAACTTCCATAATATATAATTTAAATTATTCAATTTATTAAAATTTATGTATATTTAATTATGAGACTCAATTTATATCCAAAAATATGAGGATAAATGAATAATAAAATGTGAGAATAGATTTACTCAAATTTTTAATTGTTATATAATTATATTTTATCAATAAAAATTGAGTTAACTAATAATAAAATTAACTTTTATGTGTGGTTGTTAAGAATTAAATTTATTCTTTTATACTCATGATATAGTAAAAAGATTATTTTTAAAAAAATATGTTGAATTTATTTTAAAAATTATATTTTTAATTTATTTCAAACAAATCCAAAATATGACTGACTAGGGACATCCAAAAGACTTTTAGTACTACTGAGAAGTTTGCCACTTATCAAACACCTCGGTTAGCATAAAAGTGGAATAATTATGAAGAAGCCGGAAGCTAATTGCGTTGCAGTTGGAAAGAAAAATGTTATTTTTCCGTCGCTTATGTTCATAATTTTTTTACGTTTGAAGATGTACACAAAAAGAATAAAATAAAAAAATTAAATTATTCTTTTAAGAGTGAAGTCACATCATATATATAAAAAAAACGTGAAAAAAAATATTGTAATAACACTCCAATTAAAAATTTGGGTGAGGAAAACCCACTTGGGGCGGGCCGTATTGGCGGAACAAATCACTGTTTTAGTACCGCGAGCTCGCAAGTCCGATCATCAAACGAGCAAAAGGTGGCAAGTAATTTCTCGACCCGTAAAAAATGACCAGACAAGCACTGCCCAACCCGACCCAATAGCTGTTCCCATCCATCAATGCATTAGGGCTTACTTCGCGACTCCACATGCAGAAGTAGAGTTGTCCAGTTAACAGGCTTGTGAGGCAGCTGCTCGTGTCTCACCTTATTTTAGTTTTATTTTATTTTATGTATTTAATTAAGTTAAGTTTAAATTAAATATTGATTTTTTTATTTAAATAAGTTTAATCTGTTTTTATTTAAGTTTATTAAGTGGTATGAAAAATAACAGTTTTTTATTTTAAACCTCATTAAAATTTTATTCAAAAAATTAAAATTTTATATTTATTAAATTTTATATATTAAATTATAAAATTTATATGACTATCAATCTTATAATTTTTTTAAAAATATTATAAAAATCTATTAATAGAGAAAATAATAAGGGAATAACGATTTTATTTAAGAGTACTGAGTGGTACGTGCAGTGCTGTCATGAATTTTGGACGGCTGTTCTCCTGTTCTTTTGGCGCCCTTTCTGACGTAACAATGCTGTGGATGCCACACAACTAATACTTGCGATTGAATTCGCCCGAATAGGCTTTCATTTCTCATACGCTCAGTCCTGTAGACTGGTGAGGCGGTGATGCTTTATCGCTTTAGTTGTGTTTATGTCTTTACGACAATCACATTGTACGGTGTGCACAGCTAGCATGAAGCGCATATGGCTGCCTCGCTTCTAGGGGTGGAAGCCTCAAGTAGACTGGTATCTGCGTGGAAAGAGTATCCGGGTTTGTGGAACGAGTAATGTTAATTTTATAATTTTTATTTATAATTTTTTTTAATATTTATTTTTATAATTTTATATTTATATCTTTTATTTTTTATTTAATTTTTATAATAAAGACATGTACGAAACTACATTGAGTATCATTCTCGTTGTGGTAACGAGAAATGTTTCCTGGCGGTGGGAAGGAATGTAGAAAATATATATATATATATTGATTTTATTGTTTTAATTTATATAAATACTAGTATATGTGTTTAACTTATAAAATTATTTATGAAATAATTATTCAATAAATCTTAATGTTAAAATTAATGATTGTTAATAAAATATGCCATAAAAGCAGAAAAAAAAACTGTATGAAGTATCTGAAAAAGATTAGAAAAACCCATTTGAAGTTGCATCAAATTCTCATCTTCGATGGTCATGCGCAAAGGATCAAAAAGCCTGAGCTCAGCTCGCAGAAGAGAACAAGAAGAAGCAAGTCATAACTAGAGACTCATGAGTGACCAAAAATATTGCTTGGCCGTTGAAGAAGAGCGATCAACAGTTTTGGCGCAGGTAAAAGGCAGGCTAGATCTGCATGTTCTGTGTATGTGTATAAATGATTCTAAATAGCAAGTTCTGCATTTGAAGGACAACCAAAGAATCCCTATACCCATGTGAGTCTTTGCCTATGTCGTAGTTGGCAGGGTTTAGTGTCATTGGAAGGAGTGCTTCGTTGCACGAAGAACCAGTCATGCTTTCCGAAGTTCCCAGAGCCTCGCCTCTGCTGGAAAAAGACACTTGCATGCATGACCAAGAATGCACAAACTTTTACAATCCCTAACCACGTACAAGAGCTTTCGCAAAATATCAGTGTTTCTAAACAGCATTCATATTTACACACTTTTTTTTTTTTATAAGAATTTACAATATTCTGTGAAAAAATTACAATATGCAATTACTAACCTAGGGGAATCGTTCAACAAAAGACCAAATATTTAATCAATCGTTAGTTATGTGGCATGTGTATTTTTGACTAGTTACTCACGTAATCCTTCAGATTATGCAAGTTGATTTAATAGATACGAAAATGCATTACAAATAGCAGTGGGATGCAATTGACAACCACTACATTCAAACTAAATGAAAGACCATGTGACTTTAACTTGGTGATGTCAGAAAATTTGATGAATCATCTGCTAAAGAGGCTTTGAAAGGATATATGAGTTTGGCCATGTGCAGCTAACTCTCATGAAAGGAGTTAGAGTCACATGTTTTGCTCTGCTTCTTATTAGTTCCAGTCAGAACACAAAATTGAAACGGAAGTGTTTTTTGCAGGAGGGAGGCCCTTATAGATGTTAACCAAATTTGTGGCGGTATATAGATGTAGTCAATGTTCTAGTTGTTAAAATATAAAATCAATCTTATACTTTATCTAATAGTTTACAATTTTAGGAAAGTTAATTTTGTAACATGGTATGAGAATCTTTATAACTAAATAATCAAGAGTTTGATTCTTACCACTCTTAATTCTCAAATAAAATTAAATTTTCGATTCTTACCACCCCTAATTTTTAAATAAAATTAAATTTTAGTACAAAGTTTGATGAGCTTATTATGCATTTATCTATATTTCATTTTAGTAAGTTTGTGTGTTTGTTTACACTTCAAACTTACAGGACTTTCGCGTAAAGAGATGTATTAAGATATAAAACTAATTTTGGATCTTCACCTAATAACTTAAACTTTTAGAATAGTTAATTTTTTAACATTAGGATCATATATAATTTGTACACATTATGTCCATCAAATATTAATAATGCCTTGACATACATCCCTTATAATTTGTGGGTATCATACATTTCAACATCTTAACTTTGAGTTTATTTTGAACAATCTCTTTATTTTTATATATATATCTTTACATAATTTTTACTTTTACCAAATTTCATATAATGAGTAATAAGACTCAGTTGTGGGTACCATATATTTCAACATCTTAACTTTAAGTTTATTTTGAGCAATCTCTTTATTTTTATATATAATTTTTACTTTTACAGAATTTCATATACTGAATAATAAGACTCAGTTAAGCCAAATGATTCCTACATCAAGTGTGAGCATTTTGTTTACACTCCAAGTGTGAGAATAACTTTTCTCTATTCCATGATTCCAAGAGTAAGCTTAGCAAAAGAATATTGTGATGAAGAATAGCGAGAGATGAGTTACACTTCGTCAAAGTTGACTTTAAGAGCATGTAATGTTAGATCTCGTGTGGTTTGCGTAAGTTCTTGCTTAATGTTCTCACTATTACTATAGTCAATGATGATTTGATTGGGGATCAAGGGGCCTCTTCCATACGAAACAAGGTCTCTGAGATTTCTCCTCAATCTCTATTCTTTTTTAATTAACATCTTTTGATGTGTTCATACAAGGTTATATATAACAGTAAGGTGACATTGCGATTCGTTGGGAAGAAGCCTCGGTTCCTCAGTATTTGCCGCAACATTTGTTCTTTTCTGTCTGATGCTAGGAGAATATGCTCTTTTAGCAGAATCCAAATTATAGACTGCAGAAAATAGGAGAGCTTGAAAACTGGTGGAAAGAGCTGCAACTGGAATATTTATTGTAATATATGATACCTCTAAAATGTAGTTAGTTGTATTCAATGCTCAACTATTTAGATCTACAGGCGAAAAATGTTATAGAATTTTTTTATCTATCATATGGAATTATTCCCCCAGAATTCCTTCCTAAGACCTCCATTGCAAGTAGAGAAGAATGATGACTGCTCAACTTTTATTCTTTCTGTCAGTGACTTCAGAGAATCCAAACTTCCTCCCTAAATCCCCTTTCCGGGGAGGAAGAAAAGGACAACTGGAGAAGAAAAGGAAGCAGTCTTAAAATGTTGCTCTGTGCCGAAATTACTGGCTCTAAAAATTGTCTGTTGCTGTGAATTGGTTTCTTTCCTGTGCTTTTGTATATGAGCTCCTACAAATACCAGGCCCCAGTAAAAGATTCTATATATGTCAAGGATTTCATTTATTGATATATTTTTAGATAGCTTGAGGAAAATCATATTATGGGGTCTATCCAATTATTTGATGATATTAACTACCTTCCATTCTTTTAACTGAAAAATGGTTTTATTGGACAAGTTTTGTGCGCTATAACCCACTTATTTTCTCCGAAAGTCCCCACATTTGAGGCAGTTAGTGGTAGTTGTATCAAGAAAGCATTGCTGCGATGTATTAGCAAGTGGCACAAACCATTTCACCGGACAAAGTGGATAAGAAAGCATGTTATTAGGAAGTATGATTAAATGTTTTAAATTCGATGAATACATAGATGATGGATGCATAGCTGCGATGACTAGAGGTCGTAATTTTATTTTCTTATGAGACAGAAACATAAAAGCCAGAATCTAGGCAGAATTTTCTGAAATCTCCAAAACATTGTCATTCTTCACGAGTTGCCGTTGCTTTGTTCGTCACATTTATTTCTGAGCTCCCATTTTCTATGTCGCCCATTTCCAAACCCCTCTTTTCCAAGCTCCCTTTCTCTAAGTTCCCTTTTTCCAGATCCACCTTGCTTGGTTCTTCTGTAACCGTCTTCTTCCAGTATTTGCAGTGCAGGACAAGTTGGAGGATGCCTAAGGGAACTCCCATCACATTTGGCCCCTGCACAAAGTTTGAAAACAATTACAACGTTAGCAAATTCAAGCATTTTCTAAGCTTTATTAAAAAAACATTTAAGAACTTAGAGATTATAGTACAAACCGCAACGAATATATCGCGGATCAACAATCCGTAAGTCAACCAGAACACGCTCGCTAGGAATGTGCACACAGACAAGGGAAGTGGCAAGAATTCCACACTCTTGGTTTGAATAACCTTCTTCTGCAATTATTGGGAAAAAAGAAAAGAAAATTGTTACGAAAAGACAAGGCCAATGAATTGGTGATGTAACATCGCAAAGGCAGTTTTCTCGTTTCCTTCTTTGGCCCATCTTTTTCATTTTTGTTAATGTGGCTCTAGATTATGTAAGTGAACTGCTCTGCTTCCCTGTTTTTGTTCTGCTTCTCTCTGTTTCCATTTAAGTTAACAGAAAGGCTATATTATTATTATGAGGCAATTTTTCAGTGGAAGACAAAGATGACTCACCATTACAACCAGAGGAGACCCGTACATTGCAATTGAGACCACTAGGCCAATGCTACCCACGATTAGCTTCCGGCGACGATGATCATGGAAGGCAAAAACTGAGACAATAGCAGTGATACAGAACAACAGGAGAAGTGGTATCGCTGTCATGGCTACCTTGGCCTGCAAATATTCCATGTGACTCAGAAAAACCATTTCTTTCTCCAGCTATGGTATATGTGCAAGCATGCGTGCAAGTAAGGATACTAACTTGATGTCTCTGCAACATGTGATGCAGAGCATGTGCAAATGGCTCACACACAAATTCCAGTCCTACATTCATGTCTGTTGAGTCCCCACTTTTCTTCTTTTTTTCTTCTTGTATTGATAGAACTATAAACTTTTATCCAGTGGGAAGAAAATTTTAACTTTGTATTTAAAAAACAAGACTTCCTAAGACAAATATTTAATCCACCAACTCCATTTTCACGGAGAAGAAATCAACCATTTACCACTTCTACCTTTATATCGTCAGAGAAAGTTATGATTATGGAGACTTCCATGCATGAACTTAACAAACCTGCCCTTTTGTAGTTTGGAGGACACATGAAAATGAATGAGGTGGACTTTTCGATTCAAAACAAGATGCATTAAACTGAAAGATGAATTCTATTTTTGGCTTAGAGCTTGACATTTTCTGACTATGGAGGAAAAGCGTAGGCCGAAAGTGGGTGGAGCAAATAATTTACCTTTCCTTTGGCTGAAGCATACCAGAAGTAAATCAGAACATAAGACAGCTCGAGTACAATCCCAACGCCATTAACGGTGACGAGAGGGAAATTTTCCCAATTGTAGCTTACTACAGGCAGCGCATACCAAGTAAAAAGGAGACTGTTCAACAATCCGATGACATAAGGAACACATGAAAACTCCTCTGTGCTTTTCTTCCTTATGACCCTTTTAAAGGTAACCCTGCGAAAGAAAATCATGAAAAGAAAGTTCAGTTTTTCATATTCTCCAAAAGGGAGAAGATGAAAGAAGGACTGGAACAATGGAGTTATATAACATACGTTGGAGCAGCATAGAGGGATACTGAAGCAGCATTCCCTGCAAAAAAAACCCAAATGGGTCACTTTTTTGGGTTGAAAGAATCAAACTAATTATAATGCTCATCAATGGCGAGGAGCTAAGAAATGAAATGAATGAACAAAGAAGTACCAAGAACTGCAACGGCCATACGAAGGCTCTGTGCCATCTTTAGCAGTTCTTTAAGTTTGTAATAAGATGGAATGAAGAATATGTACTGCCAAGAAGAGCATTGAGGCTGCTCTATTTATAAGTCCTAGGAGTACTGTTTAATGCGTGGTGGCAGATAATAAAATAATAATACGGAAAAAAAGAATATGAAAACAAAAGAATTTAATAAAATTGAAGGAAGGAGAAGTGCTGTCTACGTCTTTCATGAACTTGTGGATGAATGGCAAATCGAGGATGAATCTTGGCTCAAGTAGTTAAATTTGGATTTCTCATCTCTCTCTCCTCAAATTTGATTCCCTCTCTTGCCTAAATGTACACAAAAAAAGGATTAATGACAAATTATTTAAATATACACACAAAATTTTAAATTTAATTTAGATAACAGCGGATGCCAATATATATATACAGTTTGCATTTGACAGTAAACAAATTCCAGTACCAATTTTACAACATAATTCCTACTTATTAGTTTAAACCAACCCAGTGGGAATAGTAACTAAGAAAAGTTAATAAAGCAGATAAAACAAGAGGACGAATTAAGTTATCCTTCTGGCGTAGAACATAGAATTTTGTTATTCTCATACTAGCATCATATATAGAATTTTTGAACCTTGGAAGGACAATTTCTGTTATGTGGAATAAAATTCATCCAATGGCAAGGGGTTTTAGTGGTGTGCATTTTAACAAACGATAACCCAAGATCTATTCCAATACACAGCTTAACAAGTGGGTTATCTTTGACGATGGTGATGCCTAAACAAACATGATACACTAATTAATGAGGCTATTGTCCACTAACCAGAAAAAAATTTACCAAAACTGTAATATTTTGTTTTATTGTCTTTTCAATAGGTTCTTCTAACGAACTTAGTTTCCATTAATTTGTCTGAACAGACTGGAAATTCAATATCCTCAAGCAGAACCCGGCAATGGGTTTCTGATGCTTTCTGAATGTTTGGTTCTGCATGTGGGATGCTACAAAGGAATATTAGATATCGGTTATGACATAGCTGGTGCCGCTTGTTCTTGCAAGATCACCTCCATTTGTTTTCACCTTCACCTGGCTAGAGGGTCCAATTTACAGCAGCACTTTATTGACTTTGAATGACCATGTATAAAGTTCTACTTGTGGAAGCAGTTCAGGGGAGAAGGGTCCAATTTACAGCAGCACTTTATTGACCTTGAATGACTATTAAATCTCACTCGTTAATATCTCACAAAATTTATTGTAAATTTTTTTAATGATTTACATTCTCATAAGTGAAGTTTTTTTGAATTTTAACTTGTAAGGATGGAGAAAAAATTTGTTATCAAATCTAACAAAATTGGCCTGTTGTGAACCAAATGAGGTGATATAGACCATTCATTGTGTACTTGCATCAAACAGTCAGGGTGCACAGCTTATGCCTATTCGTTAAGCTCTATGGATGGATCAGCAACAACACACACACACACAGTGTTCCCTCCTTAAAGCTATCCCCATAAGCACATAGAATATGTTCTGAACCCGAATGAAAGAGACAGTTCATACCTATACTGCTTGTTTGATGTTCAAGCTTATATTCTGCAGTGACGTTGGTACTGGGAACATTTCCTTAATTTGAACATGGGGTTGTAAGGGAATTAGAAATCTAGATATTTTCCGGAATAACTTCTACAAGAATTTCATTTCTCAAAGACAGCCTAAAGCTTATGACAAAATTGATTGATTAGAATCGAGCATATATATAAAACCAAGGGTCAAGCCTATTCCAATCTTACCATTTGTTTGATAAAGCATCTTCCTTTCAATCTTATTTATGGCTCATTTTTTTTTCTCATGTTATCTTCAAGATTCAAATCTAGCTAGATCATAATTATACAAGAGATAGGGGATCAAAAAGCGATAAAAAGATGAAAATCTAGTTGCGGAGAGGGGAATAAAAGTACTGAATATGGGGTGCAAAATATCTTTGTCGTTTCTTCAATTGCACCATTAAGACCATGCTCTGTTTAGGTTCATTTAGTCTCCATAATTCTAAACTTACCAAGCAAGTTCCCTCCAATCCCTTCTAGGTCCGTCCACATGTGCAACCTTTCCCAATTTCCAGAAATTTCTATCTCAGCAAAGGAAACTGCATAATAAACTAAATCTTATCTTGAAGGGCCCTATGACAAATTTGACTTAACAGAGAAACCCCATAATTGATGTTTTAAGATGATTCAGAGGCCACTAACCCAGCGAACTAAGGAAAGGGTCAATACATCATTAAAAGATATGCTAGCTGCTGGCCTGCTGCTATTAGAAAGCATACCAAATGAGTAGTATATACTATACACTGACATGCATTGCCGTACCCATGCAGTGCACACTTTGCTTGGATAAGGCAATATGGTATCCACAAGATATACAATTTCTTTCTTCTCACAAACTAAATTAATTTTACAAAAATTATACTTAAATAAATGTCAAATATTAAATTTATCAAACTCCATAAATTAACTCGCAGAACCCCTAGTTTTAAATTTTTTCATAGTTTCATCCCACTTATTAATTTCTAAAATCAAATCTAGTGGTTTTTATGGTTGAAGAAAGTGCCATTAGACTCCATATCTATGATTAGCATTATATCCCAAGCAATAGGTATTGACCACATCAATCAGTTTCACTAACTAAACCATGGACTTCTCCCAAAGAGTAGTTTAGGTTAAATTTTACCGATGTTCTCAGTTCCCACCCTCCTTAGTGGCCATTTACTGTGCATTGCATTCAATTTGTGGCTGCAAGATAGATAGACATTAATCCGTACGTCACAGCTGACTCATTTTGAGATTCTCACGCAACACCATATGGGAGCCATTATGTATCATTTAAAAGTTAAAGACCAAGCAATGCATCAGTGAGAAAGCTCAAGATTTCCAGTAAGCTGGGCCGCCCATATTTGTAGAAATTTTAAACAAGACTTAAAGGGAGGCTAAAGGGTTACAAGTAGAGATGGGTGGTGGTTCCAAAACCATCGGCGCCGGTGGCTGGAACAACTATATTATTCTGGTCCATAGCTTCATGTATAGTGGCAATCAACTCGATAACATTAACCATAAGGAATATTATTATAATAATTATTTCAGTTTCCATTTTTGGTGTATTTTTTGACTTTATGCACTCGATGAATTTTTTTTAAAACATAAAAGAATAATAATTACTTAATACATATGTAAAATTTTGATTTTTAATTTAAAATTTCTAAAGAGAATAATCTTAAAACAACAATTAAATATAACTGTACTTATGTCTGATGAAGTGTTTGAACCCACAACTGAAACCCATCATGCTCTGTAATCAGATGATCGACATCAGTTCTAATAAAAACCTGTGTTTTGAGAAATTAACTAATTAACAGCTTATTTTTGTTGCAAGGCTGAAACAATATTGAATATTAATTTTTAAAAATAAAGGATAATTGATTTACTAAATGAAGTGGATACCTAATCCCATATTGTCAACCATGCATGGCGACACGTGCATTATTGTTACTCTCATAATTAGAGAGCACTGTATACTTACCTTGGTGGCAGGCAATATACACGGCTTGTATTGTATGCCAAGATTGTTTACGTCATACAATAGATTTTTCGGCCGGGGAGCTTAAGAGTATTGTTAGGTAAAATAGATTAATTTAGGAGCATTGTTATTTTTATATATTTTTATTTATAATTTTTATTTTTTTATTTTTAAAATTTTTTTGAATAATTATCACTTTAGTCATATTATAGACATTGTTGAAATATGATTGTAAATATTGTGGACGGAACATTAATCTAAATTTAGAACCGTTTAGGACATTTTTATAAATTAAAATTTATTAAAGTTTTATATAAAATATTTAAATTTATTCAATTATAAAGATTAAATTATGAATTTAAGAAATTTAATCATTTATAAAACATTTATAACCTAATCTAGTAAAATTTTCTTTTTTTAATTAAAAAAGGAAACATACATATAATTATATAATTTAAAATTTAAAATTGTGTATATATTAAGTAATTTTTATTTCTCCTTTCAAAAAAATGATAAATGAAAGTCAAGAAG
The DNA here is from genome assembly GCA_037013595.1 of Dicorynia guianensis. NCBI lineage: Eukaryota > Viridiplantae > Streptophyta > Magnoliopsida > Fabales > Fabaceae > Dicorynia > Dicorynia guianensis. The sequence goes on along the minus strand of JASUAB010000002.1, from coordinate 10,093,215 downwards.
GAAATAGAACTGAGTGAAGGACATCACTTTTTTCATTAGTTTGGCAGCCAATCAGGATCCTTATGAAAAACACAGAAACCAAAGACCAATCAAAGGATATTTTGAAGGCGCTATTAGCGGTATCATGACATACGGGAAGGCTGCAAGCTGAGGAGTTGGAGGAATCTTAGGCAGAAACTCAAGGAAGATATTTTGCAGAGAGTCATAAAATTATTCAAGGGATTAAAGTCAATGGGTTGAAACTTTCTACGAGTATGGGCAGAAATAATATAATTTTCAAAGTTTTTGTCTGTTTGTCTGGAACTAAAACACGAGGCGTACGTACCCGTACAGCATCCATCCTCAAATCACGTGCTTTTGGGTCATCCCCGAGTCAGATGGCAACTCACAAATAGTAAATTCCCTCATAAAAAGAGTTTGTCCACACCGAGGAAAGCTTGCTTCATGGGTAGCCAATGATTAACTAAAATAATCACTAATGTCTTAATCGTTAGCAAATTTGGTTGCTTCCAAGTATCTACTCCAGCCATGTCGAATTGTTTGGTGTATATTTTATTAGTGCACGAGAGCATGTTGCTTCTGTGCCAAGACGTGAGCACCATCAGCTAATAATTTAATTATTTGGTAGTGCCAAACCTCCTTTAGTTCCAAGTGGATTTATGCAGGAGACTAGATGGCAATGGGACATGATTATTTTCCAAGAACGGGGGGCTGGCTGCCTAAATACCGGAGGGTTTCTGGTATTTCGTTAACTTTCACTTAAAAAAATTTAAATTATTAAAATTTATTATATTTTATAAATTAAACTACAGATTAATAATTTTAACCATATTAGTTTTATGGGATTGCCTTCTTTCATTGTGGAGTAGGCACATTCTTGGGAAAATTTATATTATCTCTAGAACATACTAATATTGCTTAATGGAGATGAAAAACACCATTGATCTTGAATGATCATGCTTCAATTTATGGCTTGTCTCATATTCGAAGGGGCTCAAAAGATCAAATTTCATTTTACGTATGATAAGTGTGGACCCTAGCTCTAGTACTTTTAGAGGGTGGAAGATAGTAACGAGCCAGAAAAGCCTAGATGGTACCCTAGTGAGTGGGACTAACATATTATTAAATGTCATCCGTGACCAAAATTGGTAAAAAAGTGTATGTGTCTGTGTGTCAACTCGATGGGGCGTACGAACATTAATATTATCAAGGGGAAAAAGGAATATTATGGGGATAATGTAGCAGATGAGAATGTAAGAAAAGCTTTGGATGTATGAAAGCCAGTTGGAAGGCAAAAGGGATAAAAGGGAAGCTGCAGGGAATTTGGCATAGCAAGCTGGATTTCAGCTCGCTTTTTCAGATTTCACATGGGATGCTCATGACAGAGCTAGCTAACTACCTCTGAACTTCATGACAACATCATTTTAATATGCTTCAATGTTATAATGTGAATTCCTTCCTGGAGTTTACTGTGGTTTTCTTGTTGTTTTGGACTTAAATATTCTTGCGTTAGCCACTTACTTAGGCAAGGTAGGTGGGGCAGGGGTTGCAGTTTGAAAACAATAGCTGCGGAGGGATTGGCTTTGACCTTGTCTAAAAAATTAGTAATAGTGGCTCAGTGGCTGTGCTCCAACATGAATTGTATCTGCATAGTAACCCAGTTGGATCTGTGTCAGTACCAAGTAGTTGGTGACTAGGATGCAGGATTCAGGTTACGCAGCATCAACCAAAGTGGGCGCACACCGCAGCCTCTAAACGCACGCGCCTCTCCAGCTCAAGAGCATGAAGTCATCCCTCTTTACCAGCTCATATTCTTTAACAAAAGCTTTTTTGTCTTATGCTAATGCTTGTATATGTAGGTAGCTACATTAGAAATTCTAGTCCCTACTATCTGAAAATTTAAATGAAACATCTTAGGTATGTTATAATTACGAGTAGAGCTGAATAGACGTATGTTAGAATATTGCATAATTAATATATAAGATTGATTACTATTTGTATTTCATAATTATATTGTGTAGTTCTTATATAATATGATTATGTGAGAATCATTAATCCAATTATATTAGTCTCCCAACTAACAATAATTCAAGCTAATTAATCTGAAAATTGAAATTGGTAATGAAATCTGTTCCAGAGAGAAAGAAAAGAACAATAGTACAAGCATTGTCCGTTTGATATAGTAATAAAATAAATTTTATTTTAGCATAATTAGTTAAAAATTATTAATTGATGTTAAAATTTTTTTTAAGAATTAATTTTGTTTGAAAAAATAAATTAAAATCACTTTTGAATATAAAATAGAAAAAAAGATGTAAAAGTAATTTTTAATTATAGTAGTTGGATATATATATATATATATGAACAAAATAATAAAGTCACATCTTGTATGAGTAGAAATATTTTTTTTCACTAAAAAATGTAAAATTTTTCTTATTTTTACCAAAATCAATTTTAATAAGTTTGAATTGATTTTACTTTTTTTTTTATCAGAATGCACCTAAATTAATATCATATTTTATTGTCAGAATCAATTTTGCCTCCCAAAATTTATTTAGGAGTGATAAACGTCACCCCAAATGGAGCCAATACGAATTTCATTATATTATTTTTTATTCTTGTGTTATTTTTAACTCTCTAAAGCAACGAACTTCATGAGTGTGAAAATGAATGGATAGCTTTACATTGAATACAATAAATAGCATTAAATTTTATCTAATTTAAACACGTATTCTTTAAAGTACATGACAAGCTAATCAAGTCAAGTGTTGCCACTTTCCCCATTATTCATGGGGATGTATAATCAACATGATACACATTGTGAGCCAAAGCATATGAATTTTACACATATATCCATGCAAGTTCAACATTGATTTTGAATTGGCCCCGTACACCAACTGGTAGACGAAAAGGTGCTGAGTTTGATATAAGTGATTGGTGATGTATCAGACGACAAGAGGCAATTATGGGGGCCGGGGGTGGGGGGGGGGGGGGGGGGGGGCGCGCCCTGGAATTGAAATGGCATGGCACACCCAAGAGGAATTTGACCAAAGAAAGCCGTCCCTCAGATATTTTTTGAGTCCAAACTTGATCATGACTATCGGAAACAAACCCAAGAAGTCGTCCACGTCGTGAAATTCAGAAACAACAAACTATATATCCATAATTAGATGACTACGTACACACCTGCTGCGGTTTTCAATCAGAGAATTTGACATGATTAACTTCCTATTAGGGTGGTTTTCACATATTCAATTAAAACTGTGGAACATAATTCGTCTCCAAGTGAGGTGGTTAAGGGAATGTAGGGCAGGACCTGTAGCCACAACTCACCACCAGCAAATGTTAAGACCTCCAACGTTATAATTAAATGAGATCTACATTGATAATGTGTTCCAAAATGTTGACCCCTATCAACACAACTTGCCCATAAACAATGGCTAAAGCTCCCTGCATTCATTCCATTAAAGAAAGCCGTCCCTCAGATATTTTTTGAGTCCAAACTTGATCATGACTATCGGAAACAAACCCAAGAAGTCGTCCACGTCGTGAAATTCAGAAACAACAAACTATATATCCATAATTAGATGACTACGTACACACCTGCTGCGGTTTTCAATCAGAGAATTTGACATGATTAACTTCCTATTAGGGTGGTTTTCACATATTCAATTAAAACTGTGGAACATAATTCGTCTCCAAGTGAGGTGGTTAAGGGAATGTAGGGCAGGACCTGTAGCCACAACTCACCACCAGCAAATGTTAAGACCTCCAACGTTATAATTAAATGAGATCTACATTGATAATGTGTTCCAAAATGTTGACCCCTATCAACACAACTTGCCCATAAACAATGGCTAAAGCTCCCTGCATTCATTCCATTAAAGAATGCGTGTTCCATTTTGCTGTCTCAAACCAAATTGACGCCTCATTCCCTGCTTATTTTCATGAATTTACTTAATAATATTAATTGTTGTTCAATAAATGACATGACAATCATCATTATTAAGGAATTAAGAGCCAAAATGACATCATTTACATCCCATTTTTTCTTATAAATGCGGTGGAAAGAATTTGACCAAATTCTCTTATAATTTTACATGGACCTTTACCACTAGATCATATCTAATCGGATAGGTATTTCGGAGGATGTAAATGTGTCACTCTTTGTTGGAAAAAAGAATTATTTAACTTTTATGTTAAAAATGAGAGAAATAGGATAGAATTTATTTTGCAATTTTAAATATGAAATGTTATGTTTCTTTAATGTGAAAAGCCATACTTATTGAATATGAAGGATCATACCCATTAGACATAATATAAATATATATATATATATATATATATATATTGGAAATGGAAGATTATGTCTCTAGGACATAAACAATCATGTTTGTTGGCTTAAATTAAACATTCATATCTATTAGAGTGAATAAGCATGTATGCTAATTAAGTATTTATTTTTATCTATAAATGCCTATGATGTGAAAGTGTTATTTATTCACAAACAAAAATTAGCATTGTCTGCATCTTTCCCATCCTTAGTCTATTAGATCAAATTATTCCAATTAAAGAGTTATAAGAAGAAATTATGGTTTTTGCTAACCATAATTTTCTGGGTGCTCTTATTGTGTCCTGGAGGTATATTGTACAAAACCCAATAGCAACATAATAGAGGTAATATTCACCTTAAGGAAAATATATATTTTTACACTTTAAGACATAAATAATTTTTCACTAAATTACTTCATTTATACTTTCTACTCTTTTTCATCTAACAATCTTAAGATAAAAACAAGTTATTGATATGTGATTTTAGGAAACACTAGATCATTTTATGTATAAAAAATAAATTATTTTAATCTTATTTTAACTAATAAGGTTATGAGATGTGCCAGATAAAGGCTTAATAAAGAATTTTACCTATATAAACATAAAAGTCATGCTGCTTCTAATAAAAGTTTTAAAAGGATAAACTTTTAAAAATATTATTGGATACTAGAATGTAGTATATAGTCAAATAAGTGCTACAAAATTACTGATGAATTTATAAATGAAAATAAATAATATTATGTGTATGGTACTTTTGGCTTTGTCAAAAGAAATAAAGTTTTAATCTATCAAAAGATACTATTTATTTCATCCCAACTTTAAAATACTTGCATTAAAAGAAGATTTAAATCGAGAAGTATCTTTCTTTATACACAACATTGTCAATCTTCTTAAGATTACAAGTGGGTGATTGTTGGAGAAAAACTATTTAACTAATATATTAAATATAAGAGAAATGGGATAAAATTTATTCTTCAATTTTAGACATGAAATGTTATGTTTCTCTTATGTAAAAAGTTATACCTATTAGATATGAAAGATTATATCTATTGGACATAAAGGATCATGCTTCTAGGACATGAAAAATCATATTTATTGCTTTGAATTAAACAATCATATTATTTGAGTGAACAACCATGTTTATTGATTAAGTGTTTATTCATATCTATAAATATCTATGATGTGGAAATGAGATTCAATCACAAAAAAAAATCAACACTATTTGCATCTTTCCCATCCTTAGTTTCTCAAATGAAACTATTCCTTTTAAAGTTTTATTAGAGGAAATTATAATTTTTATTAGTTATAATTTTTTAGGTACTCTTGTTGTATCTTAGAAGTGTATTACAGGAAATCTAGTAATAACATAATATGGGCAATATTCATTTTAAAAGTAGTGTATATTTGCATGCTTCAAAACACAAATAATTTTTTGAAATGGCATGGCACACCTAAGAGGAATTTGACCAAAGAGACGCTTCCCTCAGATATTTTTTGAGTCCGAACTTGATCATGACTACCAGAAGCAAACCCACGAAGTCGTCCACGCGTGAAATTTAGAAACAACAAACTATATATCCATAATTAGATGACTACGCACACATCTGTTGCGGTCTTCATTCAGAAATTTGACATGAATAACTTCCTATTAGTGTGGTTTTCACATATTCAATTAAAACTGTGGAACATAATTCGCCGCCACAACTCACCACCAGCAAATGTTAAGACGTCCAACGTAATAATTAAATGAGACCAACATTGATCATGTGTTCCAGAATGTTGACCCCTATCAACACAACTTGCCCATAAACAATGGCTAAATCTCCCTGCATTCATTCCATTAAAGAATGTGTGTTCCATTTTGCTGTCTCAAACCAGATTGACACCTAATTCCCTGCTTATATTCTTGAATTTACTTGACATTATTAATGTTGTTCAATAAATGACATGATAATCATCATTATTAAGCCATTAAGCGCCGTAATGACATAATACATCCCATTTTTTTTTTTTTTATAAATGCAGTAGAAAGAATTTGACTAAATTCCCTTAAAATTTTACACCAACTTTTATCATTATATCTTACGTAATAGGATAGGTATTTTGAAGGATGTAAATATGTCACCCTTGGCATGCCTATTACGCGACGCTAAGTGGTTGTGATCAAGAAAAAACTCCAACCCTACCTCAATCAACGTGGAGTCGCTCCTATCAATCACTTAATCAACCTTTTGGGGCCGCCTTCCTATATTTAACAACTAAGTTAACATCTAATTTCCAATTACGTTCGCAGACCCAAAAAATGACTAAACAAAGCAAGCTCTCTGTTGGTTCCCTGCTTAATTAGTGGGACTGCAATTATAATAATGGTTCAGCTTTTCTCTAATTCACAATCTGATTCGAGCATAGAAATTAAATACTCAACAAAATAATGAGAAAATAAAAAAGTAATCACTTAAATATCTACTTATGCTTCGTCCACACTCATAATGTTATATAACATCCATTTATTCAACCTCTTGTTTCCACAAGTTATGATTTATGGTCTTGATTTTCTTCCAACTCTCTGAGGTCATTAAGCATTCCACCTTATGCATGCCTCTTGCCATATCTTAATTTATTTTGGCTTTGTCGTAACTCAAATTCAGACTCCTAAAGCAGCGAGCTTTTTGCCCACTTCTGTATTTTTTCTCTTTCTCGCTCTCTCTTTTTATGGCTAACCTTTTCTTTCAATTGCTTGCTGCGAATGAATTTCGTTCCATTTCTGCTCCCTTGTAACTCTAAAGCATATTAATTAGCTTTATCCATATGGACATGTTTAGCTCCATAGAATATTTATGGAAATCATGATGGCCCATTATTATTATTCCAACATGAACTTTGAATTTTTAAGTGCATTGGTTTACATGCAAAGTAAAGTCTTCTCCACCGTTGAAGTATCTGCATAGATTTTCCCTGTTTTCTTTTTCTATTTGAGATACGTAGAATTTCAAGTCCACTGACCTCTCATTTCATATTCCCACATAAATTTATACACAAGTGGGTACCTATTTTTATACCATCACTTAAATTGGTACTCTAAGAGGTTTATCTATATGGAAAAATTTAGTTTACTTCCAAAATTATACTTATTGTTTACAAAAATTTAATAAGCTATTAGATTTATTGAATCTTATTAATTAATTTTAAAATTTAATTAATTTAATAATTCAAAATTTTTAAAATAAATATTTAATAAAATATAATTTACATGTGTGTGCATGTATATATATAATATATATACATATCATGTCATGTTGCATGTATATGGAGACCCATGGATTAGCTTGCATATTTTGGTGTCCATTACCGAAGAGATATCAATTTTCACTTTCTAGTAACTGATCAGTGGTTTACATTTAAAGGCTATGCTAAAATGGAGCGTGCTTCAAGACAGGCGAATAAGAATCTTCGGCTTGAAAGATTTATAGGCCAACAACAATGGGCAGTCACGCCTGGCTACAAAGAGTTGTAGTCCTCCTTATCACTTCTATAGGAATCATGCTAGCTATAAGGATTAAGATTAACCACTCTTTTTGACCGAAAAAAAAAACAGTATTTTTGTATATTTATTTAAGATTTTCAAAAGAACATTTCTATAATTTTATATTTGCCTAAGATCATGAAAATTTCTAAAATAAAAAGGCAAACTTCGCTTCATTTATTTGATAAGCTTGCCATGGATGTTTATCTTTATTTTTGGTGACTTATTAATAAACATATCGATTATGGTATCTATTTGTTACATGATTTAATGTGTGTGTATACGAAATAGTTAAGGCCTTAAGGGCCAGGCAATAATAGTGACCAAAATTTATTTTCATAACTTTATTTTTACATAAAGCTAATATTTAATAAATGTAGATATTCAAACTTTTTTAAATTTCACAATTTAATCCATAAAATTTAATAATTAAATTTTATAAAGTGATAATGGTATAAAAAAAATATAAAGATATTACACTGGATTAAAACAAAAAGATGATATATGATCTTTCAATTCCACAATTTCTATAATATTATTTCTATTTAATATATAAAAAATTATACCATTAAATATAAGTGTTTTATACATAAAAAGTGATTGCGAAAGAGTTTTTCCCATAGTCTTCTATTTTATTCCTTTTGCCTGGAAACCCACGAAACAGAAGGAGACAAGAGAGCTTTGAATATGGATTACTTTTGATGTTTTTTAAGTTTTGTGCTAATTAACCCACCAATCAAAATTATGTGTAACGATAATGATTGACGCATTGAAAAGGCAGCTCTTCCGTCATTCTTCCCTAAATGACTTTTATTGGTCCAAAGTCTCCCCATCCACTTGCGCATTGCTTAATCAGTTGAAGCTATGGATTGGCGGATTTACATTAACATTGCAGTCAAACAAAAGTCTCTTACGTGGAATACAGTTCACCAAGATTGACTGTATCATTATGGCTTGCGAAAGTAGCCAGATGGTATAGTAAACCTAATATATAGAAAACAAGCTAATTATTCTTTGGGATAATAATTACTCAAGTTAATGATGGGAGAACATGTTCCTTCTCAGATTCCTCTGTCTCATTGGTAGGCAAACCCAAGCACTAGTTTTGTCAAAGTCCAAACCAGGTAACTGATTTACATGGAGACAAGACAAAGGAAAGACAGAATTTTTAAGTGGTTTTGCAAAACTTCCAGTCAAAAATTGGTTTGGGAGATAAATAAAGAGTCTACCTATTTTAGTACTTTCACATAATTTTTTTTACTTATTTTTTATAATACAAAATTTATATTATTAAATTTTATATATCATAGTATTAAATTTAAAAATTTATATTAAAAAAAATAAACATTAAATAAAATTAAATGTTAAGATATTTTATTCTCTAAAATGACAAAATGCATCATTGGATCCAACCTAAAAGCAAGAGATGCCACATTGGGAGGATATTTAGTAAGACTCCATCTTCCAATTAGATATCAATTCTTTATGGTTAATGTCACTAAGGACGATTCCAAATCCTTCCCATTTCCCACAGTAATAACACAACTACGGTCCATTGCAACCATCACATTTTCATCATTTGCTTTTCAATTAAATATGAAACGGAAAGAGTGAATAAAGAATAATTAAAAGGTATGAATCATCCCAGTTCAAGCAGAGCCACTCGTTGAGTTTAAGTATATCAAAAGAATAATTTGGAACTAGATAGGATATAGCTCCTTCCTAGCTTTTAAATCTTTCTTCAAGTAACCACTTTTTCATATTTCATGTTAACTTAAATCAAAATAAAAAAAAAAAAACTAATTTTTCACTCAAATTTTTGTTAATAGCACATAAATTTATTTTTCACATACTTATTTTTTAATTATGAAAAATTCACTTCTATATGCTTTTTTACATAATAAAAAATTGTTATTTATAATTATTTAATTTTTATATAAAATTTCTAAAATTAATTTAAATATATTGAATGAAAAAAATCTGGCATGCGTATAAATCTATAAATGAACTTTAATAAAGATAATAAAAGTTTTATAAAAAAATTTTCAATTATTTCTTATTGGATTGTTAAATTATTATAAATAATAATAATAATAATATAATAGAGTTTAAAATTTTAATAATTTAATAAAATTTAGTTTATTTCAAAATTCGTCTTGCATGCGCCATCGGCCATCGTCTAAGTAGTCTTCACATTTCCTGTTTCGGAGACGGAGCTGCCTAACTCCACTACGGAGCTTACCAGGATTTAAGTCGCTCATCAACTAAATCAAAAAGGGTTATTTTTTAATTATTTATTTAATTGGACTATATTATTCTTATAAATTAAATGTTATTAAATATTTGTTTAAAAAATTTTAAATTATGAAGTTTATTAAATTTTATAAATTAATTTATAAAATTTAATAAATTTATAATTTAAGTTAAAATTTATGTATACTTTATAGCCTATATTTATTCTATTCACTTTATGCTTGATTCAAACCATAAAATCGACAGCTGGTCTATCTTTTGGATGGCACGTCGATTGTCACTTGAACTGAAGTGTTTGTTTCGGTTTTCCTTTAGTAAAAGGTAGGTTTGATCCCCCAATTTTCTCATTTGATAAATGTCAAGTTTCTATTTACTCAAAAAAAAAAAATGGTATGTCAATTCTTTTTTATTTAAAAAAATCTAAAAATTGATCCGTAAAAGAATGAACTATTACGTGTAACGAAAGTTTATATTTTCTATTTTTTATTTTTATAGTTGTTTAACACTGGACTTTCTTCTGATATCTGTGTTGCATATTCTTATTTGAGGTCAAAAAATCAGGAGGATAAGAAAAATAGGTTTGCACGAAATTGCTCAAATACACTTTAAATTTGAGTAATGTGATATGTTAATCAATTATAAAATTTAATAATTTAAATTTTATATTATAAAAATAACGTAACGAAATTTGAATATGCATATGGCTTGATCTTGGTGTCCTGAAAATATTTTCTAAGAGCACCTCAGCACTACTCACACTTACGTGGATTGAGCCAGAATCTAAGACGACTCTTCCATGAACATACAAACTGGGCCCCCAATCCAACTCCTGCCCAACTTCTGGACATGAACGTTAAAATCCAAAAGGATTATTAAGTGAGAGTGCAGAGATGTTGGAGCGTATATCTAAATTTCAAGTGAGATTAAACCATTAATAGTACTTCATCATCAATCATACTTGTAAATTCACATGAATCGTTGATATTGATATAGCAGTGTTTTTGATAGGAAGAAATTGCAACGACTTAATGAACTAGTTCTCGTGTGCACCTGTGTGTCTGATGGGCCAATGAGAAACTATTCAGTGATGTTTCTTTCCGTGGTATTTTATATCATAGCTGGTACAATATAATCATAATCTATGATTATATTACATGTAACATGTATAGGCGGTTATGTAATCATGTGCAATTTGAAGTCTCTTGTATATAAATTACATGGGTATAATCGTGATTTTGTGTGCTTAAATGCCTGGTAGAATTGTCACTCTAATGTATCACTGGGCAGCATGGGACTACCATCACGCAGGCTATTCTACAAGGGAAGCATATACACTGGTCAGTTTATACAACATATCGACGAAGATAATCTAATCTGGCTGGATGCTTGAGCTTCATGAAAGCCTTGACTTCATACTTCCTCACCATTTCTCTTGAAATATTTAGGTTCCCGGCGATTTCTCCCAATGTTCTTTCACCCTTGCCATCAAGACCAAATCTCTGTCTGATTACCAGGCTCTCCTTCGGCTTCAGGGAATCAAGCTAACCAAAAATTTCAAATATTAGTTGCCAGGAATAGCAATGAAAATGGCATATTATGATATTGTTGCATTGAATAAATCACTAACAAGAAGTAGTAGGAAATCCTAAAAGATAAAACCACCTACAGTAACCTACGCATATTCAATGGCCAATGTGAATTTTAGAACTCGTGCCGATGAGGAATGCCCGATAATTAAATCTACAAAATTGTTCATCGCTGGTACCCAGTCACCAAATCATGGTTCACCAATGGGTTAGGCATGTAATTGCCTCTCAACTTGATAGAAGGGATCAAAGTAGTTGGGTGACTATTAGCCATAACTCTTTAAAGGAGGGCATCAGAATAGACTAAACAAAATTCCCTTGTTGACAACGAAATAATAAACATGCTTATTTGAACACACAGGTTTTAGCACATAATTCTTACACAAATCTTATGTTTGACTAACAGTTAGCAATTCATCATGCAAAATTCATTATGATCATAATAATGAAATTTAATAGAAAGGCCTAGTACAGAGAGTTGTGCAGTATCTAATGCAAAGTTTGAAGAGGTAAGAGTCATTACCACATCATCAAGAGCAAGCCGTAGAAGAGCCGGTTGCCTCTTGTTATCACCATTAACACCATCAACATCCGTGATCCCATTAATAAACTCCTCCTGTGTGGTTATGTGCCTTGAGTGAAGGGAAAGAATAGGTTTTGAAGCCTTCATGACTTCATGGTATCTTTCAGGGGAGATCCCAGCTCTTTCTATTATTTCCTCCTCTGTTGGTAGCCTCTGAAGCTCAAATGTTAACTCGAGTTTAGCTCTTTGAATCTCTGCTCTAACCTGCTCAAACACTTGTGAATAAGTTATACAAATTTGCTAGCCAAGCACAGCCTAAACATTTAAAAAAGATTGAATCTTCTGGATCTTCTTTAATGTCATACAGTTTTTCAGCATCAATGGCCAGAGTTTAAACATGTCTTTCCACAATGTAATATTCTTCACACTTTATACTTTCTCGTTTATTTTACTTTCAATCAAATCTGTATAAATCAAATGCATAGAAATAGCAACTTTGGATCTTGCCTTTTTACAAATAAAAAATTCTAATTATTGAAACTGATACAAATCCACTTAAATGGAATACAAATTTCTAATTGTTGACACTGAGCTATGGGGTGTTCTTGCCGGCTTAGACTATGCATGGGCAAAGGGGATTTGCAGGTTGGTAGTGGAAGTGACTCCATGTCAATCATCGCCATTCTTACCTCTCCAGGTAATGAAGCTCGCGAGCCACATTTAGTTTCTCACATCAGAGCAATTTGCAGTAAGAACTGGATTCTCTCATTCTCTCACACTTACCATGAAGGGAATACGCACGCCAATAGTCTTGCAAACCTTGCAATCGATAGTAAGGGCAACCAGGTTTTTTACAGTTGGCTGGGAAGTTTGAGTCAGCTATTTCATGCTGATGTTATTGGCCTGAAGTGGCCGTGGGTGGCTTCAGATTCTTAGTTTTGGTTTGGGCTTTTAGCCATTCTATTGTACCAAAATATAATAATAATAAAATAAATATAAAAGCAATTTAACCATATGCTACTTAGACCTAAAGATATACAACAAACATAGATAGGAAAGAAGCATACTGATTCAAGTCCAAAGGGGACACGAGTGAAGCTTGAGAGGGTCATAGAACGAATGATGGCATGTCTTATCCAAAACAGACTGTATGTGGATAGCCGAAATTTCCTTTTTGGCTCAAACCGATCAACTGCTGTGATAAGTCCCTTAACTCCTGCCTGACAAAGATCTTGGAATCTTGGGCCATTTGTAAAATCTTGAAAATATTTGTTAATCACAAACAAGACAAGCCGAAGATTATGCTGCAACAGATTTCACCCCGATGTTTAAGTTCTCAATGTAAGTTTCATTTATTCCAAAGAGTATAAAAAACAACAACAACAACACACAGAATCTTTTCCCGTTAAGTAGGGTCGGCTGCATGAATTAAACGTCGCCATAAGCTTCTATTTGAAACCAAATTTTTGAAAATATCATTTAGCCAAAGGCCTCTTTTAATCACCTCTCCAAAGAGTATAAACAAAACTAACAATATTTCTATATCATCTCTACAATAAGAGAATGGAAAAGAAAGAAAGCCAAAAAAAAAAATGGAAAGGGACAGGACTACAGGTATAATTTAAGACTCATTTTCCAAGTCAATTGCTGAGAACCAGTTCAGGAAAGAGTTGAACATCTTGGTTACCTTAATGAGCTTGTTTCTTGCGGCTCTACCAACCTCTATTGTGCTCCTTACTTGAACAATGCTCATATTTGTTGCATCAGTTAGTTCACACTCTGTAGGTTCTCTCCCTAGCTCCTTTTGTAAATCTTCTTTCACTTGAAGGAGTGCCTGAATGATAACAACAATGACTCAGTATTAAATAAAAAACCTGTTCTTGAGCCTTTACTAACATCTTATGCCCTTAGATTTGAACATAGAGTAGTTCTTGACATGGTATTAAACCCTTGTTAACCAAGAGGTAAAGAGTCTCATGTTAATATTAACATAAATTTCAGCACAAGATAGTGATAGGCCAGTGCTATGTTCATGCATAATCGAGAGTTTTAATTTTAAACATGAAAATGCATGTTCAGGGAAAAACTGACTGTAAATCTTCACCTAGCAACACTTTCAGGTCGAATGGTTGATTATACACTCCTATTTTAAAAAGGGAAAAGTATTGATGAGAAGGGAGGGTGGGCACAAAGAGAACTAATTTCTTACAGAAGAAGTTAATTGCTTACCTTCATTGGTTGCATCAGCTTGAACAACCACGCATGTTCTGAAGAAGGAAGAACTGGAGGTATCTTCATTTTTTTCCAGTCCATACTGACTAAATCAGTTGATGCCGAGTATTCTCTGACAAGCTCCTCAATCTTCTCAATTCTATTCTTTACATTTCTTTTCTTTTGTGTTAAACCAACTATCTCCTCCTTTTTGTTCTTCTTCAATGCAATCCTCTTATCAAGATTCAATCGTTTGGCCTTCTTATTCTGATTTCTAACCACGTAATCATTATTCAATTCCCCTTCTTTACTATCATCACCAGTCTTCTTCCTCCTGCGTGAGACTCTTTTGATCTTACTATCTATATCTTCTGCATTACAAGTATCAGATGCAGGGCTGAGTTTGTATATGTTTTCAAGTTTGGCAGCAGCTTCATTGTAATCCATATCCAAGGCAGATGGAGAAGCTTCATCAGTAAATACAGCTCTCACTCTCTTTGGAAATTTATTGGTTTTTCCTGTCCTTTTCTGATGTGCCTTGGATGCTTCAATGGGTGAAGGAACTTGCTCTTGTGGTGCAACTAAAGTTGTATTGTTGGATTTATCTCCTTTAAAAGCTACAATTAAGGGCCTCTTCAGTGCAGTACGATTATGTGAGTATTTTGTATTCAATCCTAGTGGAGTCCGAGCTGCTGTGCTAGATACAGTTACAACTCCCATGCCAAGTTGCTTAAAGCCAAATTTTAAAAATGGACGACAGATTTCAGCACACAGATCCTGCGACAGCAGAGCAAGTTTCTAAATGAGCTTTTCATCATGGTGAGGACATGCACTGGCACAGGCACAGGCACAGCTAATTAAAAGCTAAAAAGAATTTTCAAATGGCAGAAGCTAGTGATTGATTACCTGTGTAGCATCAATATGATACCAAAATGTTTAATGACATGTATAGATATTCCTTAGCAGAGTCACTTTAATCATTTTTTGGTGTAAGGTTTCAACTAAATCAATGATAATTTGGTTCAAGAACAATTAATTTCTTCCTAAGAAAGCGATTGAGTAAATCCAATTACGTATGCTTACCGATTAACACAGCTTTTGGCAGTCAGAAATTCTTCCTTGTTATAGCAACGTATAGCCTAGTCATTTTGCCCCCAAACATATACACAAAATATGCCTAACTGAATTTAACTTATTGAGAAGACTCGATTCAGTAGATAAAGGTCTTCATTTTCACACACAAAAATAGTTGAATTTAAACACAAATAATTCGGCATGTTACATATACGCATCAAAATTGCTGTGTTGGACGCCAGCAACCAAACATTCCCACCAAAATCTAATACCATAATCTTGAATTTTTTTTTTTTTTTTTATACAGAACATGATTTCGATGGGTATTTTCTTTACAACGACATGATCAAACAAATTAATCTGGAAATGATCAAACGCAGCATATGAAATATGTTCATGAAAGAGAGTTAACAAAGAAATTTAGTGTAAAAGAAACAGAACCTATGTGTGGAAGGAAGAGATGCAGTGTCCGAGTGAAATAGCTAAATCGACACAGATTATCCGGGATTCTCCGACTAAGAAGTTGTCGACGACGAGGTTGTAGTTCAGAAATTTAAATATGGGAATTACGGTGTCCACGAATCTATCTGTGGAAAATCAACGGTCATGTCTTGACGGTCTAAGTGATCTACGGTGTATGAATGGTACACGTAGGCAATCGGTTGTTGCATGGGCACTGACGTGGCAATAGCCGGAAGAGAATGATACATCGTGGCACTTTTGGAGTGGGGGAGGAGATATTTCGTGGAAACTTCTGGATGAGACCGTAGACACGTGGGTGGCTGTTACTGGAGGTGGAAATTTAGGTACTTTTGTGGGATCCAACACTGGAGGCTGTCTAAAGAATACGTAGCCCAATACTAACCGTGATCCAGTTAATGTTTGCAAGAAGCCCACGTCCATAGAGCCTCTGGCTCTGGGGCTTCACAAACTAATTAAATTAATTTCTTTATTCATAAACAAATCTGTCAGCCATAAAATAATATATTTTATTCCAAAAAAGGAAAATGTTTTGTCTGAGCACAAAATAATGAATAAGGATAAGATTTTAAACCCAAAATAATTTATAAAATTTATTTGAGGTAAAGAATAGACTTGTCACTACTTGACTTTTCTAGAAACATGTGACTTGGTATTAACAGTATTTTCATGCATAAATCCCATTTAGCAAGAAAAAAAATGGGTTCCAGCATGCCGGCACAATTAATAATGAGTAGTATTAATCGAATAACATATTTCTGTACTCTCTGTATATAATTTTTTTCATTCCAATTTTTCTCTAAATTTCTCTTATTTAATATTATTTTCACGTATATTTATCATTTTTTATTAATATTATGGCACTTTTAATAATATAATAATATTGAATTATTTCATTAAAACTTTTATGTTTTATAACTTTTAGTTGAGACTCAAGATCTTATTGTATACTGAAAAACATATCAAAAAACTTTTTATATTTGTTAATATCTCGCTTTGATCAAGCTATTACTTTACGGATTTTATTACTCTGAAATTCTATTTGCTAGTTTTATTTCTTTCAATAGCCATATAACTTATTTAATTATCGGTAACAACTAATTTATTTCCTTCTCATTGTTTGCAACACACATATTAATTATATTTTATTTTTTTTATTTATTATTGCAACAATCATATCATTGTTTATAGCAAACATTTAATTCCTTGCCTTTCTATCTTATTTATTTTCAATAATCATCTTATTTATTCCTTCAATAGCTATAACTATTATTTATTCTCTTTCTCTTTTTGCTAGGTTCATGCTCTTCCATTCTTATATTATTTTCGTTGATTTTAGTTCTGATTATGCGTAAAGCACATACAACTAGGTGAACTATTATTTTATAAACTATTATAGTAATAAATATTTTTATTTTTAAAATAAAATAATTTTTTAAAATAATATTTAAAATTTATATTTTTTTATTACATCTCTCACTCAGATACACACATATTATATATATATATATATATATATATATATATATATATATATATATATATATATTATAAGATGGTTAGCCGCATCACTCTCTCCACAACCCGACAACGGGCGAAGCTAGTTCAAAACCCAAAATCGTTGCGTTGTGTGGGACTAGGACCCAACCTAAATCCAAATGCAACCATAATAGGTTCAGGGTAGCTAAATATACTTTTTCTTATTCACAATATAACTCTCTTTTTATAAGTTTTTTATTCTTTTAATTGTTATTTTCTTCAAATTGATATATTTTTTTAAAATTTTACTCTTGTTTGACCTAACCCCACTAAATACTCAACTAATTTTATCTCTTTTTATTAAATAAAATAGGTTAAAACATAGAAAATTTTCTCACACTTTCATGTTACAGCAATATACATATTCTCTTATAGTTCCATCCAAATTATGAGCGGGCACCTTGGGCGCGTCTGTTACTGGGTGCTTTCTCAAAATCTGTCCGCCCGAACCCTCTGAAATAATACTGTGGCCAACGGCTCTGAGAAGTTTTCTGGTGGTGACCATTTTTGGGCAAACTTATTTGAGTTTTTGGGATACCTTTCTTGTAAGACCCGAACACAAGGTTTGGTTTGGGATTTAAGAGAGAGGGCTAAGACAGCATATGGTGTTGCCTTTTGCCGTCCCAATTTGCCATTCACAAACTGCAGTGGATGTCTTAATAAAGTGAGTAGTGACACAGTAAAACTCTGTGCGTATAACAAAGGAGCAATCATATGGAGTGATGGTTGCCAATTGAAGTACTCAAATGCTGATTTTTAGGGGGAAATAGATGATAAGAGTATTGGTTCTTCGTAGCAGGGAATGGGACTGTTGGTAAAACCTCGTCCGTTGATGAAAATGTGGTGAAATTATTGAGCGAACTGGCAAAGCAACCTTCGGGGAAATTTACAATGCAAAAATGTTTTGTTCACATTTTTTAATCCATAATTCGTCTTATGATGTGAATGAAATCAGAAATGTAAATGCAAAAAATAAAGATAAAAAAAATGATAGAATAAAAATAAAATAAAAAAGAAGTGAATGAAACATAATTTTAAAAACGTGAGAATAGCATCACTGTTTGTAATGTTGGTAACAGGAGAGCACCAAAGACCTTTGGAGCCGATTGTAAAAGAGTGTCTATTTAAATCAAAGACTAATCCGTCGGAAATATTATTTTTAGTTGAATTTGTTTAGATGCTGTTAAAATTTAGATGAAATTATAATAGAATGTGTAAATTTTATATTTTGGCCAATAAAATATAATTACTTTATCTTGATGACCTTTAAAATGTAAGTTTTTTATATGCAAAGAGTATTTTGATTAAACAAAGATAAATTTTATAATATTAAGAATTTTTAATTATTTTTATTATTTATATGCATCCTCCTTAAAAGTCAATTGTTGTAAAACCAAAAAAGTAAGTTTTTCCATCAATTAATGTATGAAACCTCGTTCCAACATGTTTAAGATAGTAAAATAAATATATTTTTCCGCTCAAGAAGCTTAAACTTTGAAAACCTGTGACCTTTGCTCTGGGAATTCTCATCCTTAGAGAAAAGAAAAATAGATCCGAATAAACAAAGGTTGGAAGGAAGATTTTGAGAGTGAAATAATTTGCTTTTTTAATTTAAAGTTCAAACCAATGATTGTATTCAAGCGTCGTCTGGATACAAACAACACAACCACAGGAATAGTTAGTTTAGATGCCCCCATAACTTTGAACTCATTACGTGATCGTTGAAAGCCAGCATTCCTTGAAACTGGCAACAATCTTTTTCAATTATTAATTTCCACCACTAAAAATCATGTGAATTTACGGAATACCCTTTGACCTGGTTCGATACGCTTTTTCTTTTTTAACAAAAAATATTGGGTGTTGCTCGTGTTTGGTCACCGGTGCACATTCCACACGCCTCCGATGGGCCCAGCGGAATCTGATCCAACTATCTTTGTTCAGAGGGCCCGCGGCTTCTAGATGGCCCTTAAAATTGCGGCTTGCTGAAAAATGTTTCCTCGTCCAAGGGCTCCCACTGTGTCTCCTTCCTTGTCCCCACCCACCAATTGATTCAACTTTGGTTTTTGCCCCAATTTTCAACCTGCCTTTTCACCTTTTTTAAAGTCTTCTTCCCCACTTTTCCCAATCATTGATGTTGAATTGGTCTAATTTCCGCGTTTGAAGCTGTCAAAGCACTGTGTCTAGATGGCCGGTAAAACCGTAATTTCTCTGTGATTATCAATCTGAATTTAAACTTTGCTTTTCTTTTTTTCCTGTCCAATATGAATCTAATTGAACCTTGCTTAGTAAACATGTCTTCAATTCGGGAGCTTGGGAGCAAATAAAACTTGAATTCACGTAGCAATTCGAGAAGATGTAGAGAATTAATATAAAAAGATTTAAAAAATAATTTGAATGATATATAAAAGAGATTATTTAAAAAATTTTAAAATTTAACAATGATCAGAGCTTCCTAGATTCGTCTCTATTTGGCATAGTGGTTATTTAGATTGTGTAAAACTAATTCTAATAGTAATTTTTTGATAATTTATTTTTTAAAAAAAATATTTTTATCATTCATTTTATCATGTGAAGTTTACAAATTTTATATTTATAATTCTTGATAATTCTACTCAAAATTAATTTCACTCTCTCAGTCAATCAAAATGGACAATAGCTCATGGACATTAAAGAGATGCTAGTCTTGTTGAAATTTTATATACATGTTAATTAGAAGAATTTTATCTTGATGCCCAAAGTGATGAGGTACGTAGGGGAGATTTTCTTAAGAATACAGCATTAAAAAATTATTCTTATTCGGATCCAGTTGAACATATAAGGATGCATCAAAAGAAAAGAGGCATAGTTAAATGTGGACCATTTGTGAATCTTCTTTCATTAACTTAATCTTTCAAGTCAGAGTAACTTATTAAAACAATAATGTTAACATCATTAACCAAGAGGTCAATTAAGATTTAATATTGTTCATAAAATATGAATTACGTTCTTAAATTTATTGAATATTATAATTTAATTTATAAAATTTAATAAATTTAATAATATAAAATTTTTTAAATAAAATTTTTAGAAATTTTAATTTATAAAAATAAAAATAATAATATGTGTTTCACATAAAATTTAAAAAAGTGAAAATTTTATATTTAAATTTTAAAATTATATTTGTTGAGATTAATTATTAATAATATAAAAATATCATGTAAAAAAATTTAAAAAATATAAAGTTTGAAAAGATTAAAATCTTGGTCATGTATATTTGCTTAGCAAGACAACATACGTGTAGGAGATTCCCAGTATTAAAACCCACCGTCACAACTGGTGGAACAATGGCAGAGAACTCGTTTTGTATATAAACTATATAAAGGTTGTTTGCACTTAAAAATTGTCTGTTACCAAGGCGGCTTGATGCATGAACCACTCCATTAAATCTTCGGAATTTCACGTGGGAGATTGCTAATTAAGTATATTTTAAATTCAACTGGGGATCAACTAGTCAGTTCTGGGCTCGAAAAATATGAAACACACAAATATAAACTACACAATCTGATTTTGATGCTACCTAGATTCATGAAAAGAAGAAATGTGGATTATGCATTTGGATTCTTACATTTATTATTTTTAACTTTAATAATTTTTTATTTTATATTTAAGTTTAATATAAAAATTTAATTTTTTTTATAATTTTATAAAATTATTTTATTTTCCTTTATTTTAAACTTTGTATTTAATCTTCAACTACCGGAATACGAATTTGAATTTTTTAATTATTTTATTAATTTAAATATTTTTTTATTTTTTATATTTATATTTATATTAATATATAAATATCATTTTTTTATTTTTTAATTTATATTATTTTTTAAAAAAATTAGAAAATCCTGCTCCGTGAATTACACATACGAAAACCGTGCTAGCGGAAACCAAAAATTATCGAACATCAGAGTTTGTCTGCTTATGAGAATAACGCCACGTTACCATCCGCTAACTTCACGGCAAGTACTTTTTAATTTTTTAATGGATATCTTATTCGCACAGCCACTGTAGGACTCTACAGTTGGGTTCCAACATGAGCGGTGACGTGAGCAAAGGTGTGAAGATGACGTCACAGTCGTTTCCCGACCATTTTTTTTTCCATCAGACACCCACATCGGAAGCAGCCGCAGAAACGACGCGGAACAAGGTTTGAAGATTCCTGGTCATTGTTGGGTTTATTTCACTCTGACTTTCTTTCGCTCTCTATTAATTTTATAAAAGAAAATAATTAATGAGAAAAAGATTAGTTTCTGGTTGGGTTTTGCTTCTTTTTACTTCAAAGCAAGAGAGAGACGTTCTTGCTGTAAAATAATAGCATCGACGAGGAGGGTCAATGAGACGAGAAGTGGTCAGCAATTGGACTTCCCATCCATCCATCCATTAATCCATCCCTACCCTTTGAACCCGAGGTACTCATGACCAAAGACTAGTCCGAGCAAGGAAAATCCACTCCGGCCATTTTTCGCAGTCAAACTTCCTGATCTCTTTCTCTGTTTTCCCACACTTTCTTCCATTCAAAAAGACTCCACCCTTTAAATCCCATGCCCATGCTCTCCTTCATCCCCAGCTTTTTGCAACTTAATTTCGTATTTCTCCAAAACCCATTTTTGAGCGATTCCACTCTTTCCCGTGCTCTGTCCATCTAGCAAAAAGTTGGCCGTTTGTTTTAAACCATTTGCTGTATCTGCTTCATCTGTCAGCCCCTAAACCTTAAACTTCTCAATCCGGTGCTGTAGTCATCTTTCAGCTTTGCCTTCGTCATTGTCCTGTTTTGTCTCTCTTTGCCATGTGTGCACCTGAGCTTCTGACGTAAAGATTATTTTTTCCTATCAAATCTTTCATGCTTTTCATGATCCGAACCTGAACCAATCATTTGCAAACACTGCGCACACCCTTCACGGGATTTATCGTTGACATAGCAGCACTAGTGATCTAGCTAAACTTTGATTGATTTGTTGCCTACCTACAAGGACAACATGGCAGATTGGGAGCAAAACAACCTTATAATTGAGCTAATACAAGGTAGGGAGATGGCAAGACAGCTCCAAATGTGTCTCCATGCGCCTTCTTCGTCCCAGGAAACCCGTGAGTTCTTGATCCAAAAGATCATAGCCGCATTCGAAAAGGCACTTGCAATGGCGAACAGGAATGGTGGGTTAGTGGGTGAGCCATCACAGCCCACCAGAGGGGTTGCAATCCGTACGTCAGATTCACCACCGTTGAGCGTAAGCCCACGCAGCGAAGATTCTGATAGGGATTTCAGGGATCAAGGCCAAAATACCTCCAGAAAAAGGTACAATATCTCCAAGTTAAACATGAACTTCATTAAATTTGCATTCCTTTTATGCTAAATCTATCTCATTAAGATAGCTAGGTTTATAAAAATTATTTGTCTATTTTCTAATATGAGTTTTGGCGTCACAGAAAGACTCTGCCTAGATGGACAAAGCAGATTCGAGTTAGCCCAGGAATGAGAGTGGAAGGGCCGCTTGATGATGGATATAGTTGGAGAAAATATGGCCAGAAAGACATTCTTGGAGCCAAGTATCCAAGGTAGCACCGTGTTCTTTTCTTTTTTGATCTGGCCTACCATTGACCCAAGTCTTTAGTGGCAACTCAGTACCAAATTTAATGTTCCATACAATGCTAATTTTCCAACGAACTACATGTCCTTTATCTTCAACTATATTCTTCTTCTGTATGCAGGGGCTACTATCGATGCACCCATCGAAACGTTCAAGGATGCTTGGCAACAAAGCAAGTGCAAAGATCTGATGAAGATCCAACTATCTTTGAAATCACTTACCGAGGAACCCACACTTGCACACAAGCCTCCAACGTAGTTCCTGCTCCCCCAGGTCCACAAGAAAACCAAGAATCCCACCTTAACATGGTTCCTCAGCAGCCGAATATTGTGCAGGAAACTCATGAGCAGCTAGCACAGCAGGAACTACTTTTGAACCTCAAAGCAGGCTTAAGAGTCCTGACAGAGAACCTAGATGCCCCCGAGCCATCATTTGCTTCATTCCATTTCCCTTCAGCTTCAAACATAAAAGCTGAAAACCAAGTTTTTTCAGCCCCCATGATTGAAAGCAATATTTCTGAAAACTTTAGTTATCCTTCATATATGTCCCCTGCCACTTCTGGAACAACCTACTTTTCTACAGTGTCTCCAAGTGGGGTGAATAACTTAGGGCGACACTCAAATTTGGCAAGTTCTGGGCCTGAGATCAATGAGATTATCTCAGCAGTTGGTTCATCTGCAAATTCTCCAACTGTTGGTTTAGAGTTTCCCATTGATCAGTTGGAATTTGACGGCCACAACTTTACATTTGATAACACTCGATTCTTCTCCTAATTATACTGTATTCAGAAAAAGCCAAATAAATTGAGCCAAAAAACATTGTAGAACAATTCTATGATGGAAGACTTTAGCCAGGTGCTGTATCTGGTTTTAGAGTACTATAGGCTAGGTAGCGCACGAACTTGGGGAGAAACAATATTATTTCTCTTTTAACTAGTAGCATCGCAATCCGTTGGGGCTGTGCAATCCTCTACTTGGCTGGTCAACAAGATTTTTGCTGTATTTTATCATAGGAAAGTCAAATTATCACATAGCTGTTCTCATCTTTTCCTTTGTTCTTTTGTTTAGTTGGAGATATTATTAGAAAGGAAGTGTGACAAACCAGGTGCAGCAGTGCGGCGCATGGCTAATTTGTAGGAGATAGGTCTTGTCTTCCAAAATCAAGAGGAAAGAAACTGTGGCTTTTAAAGTCTATCAGGAATGTTTATTTCCGCTGTACCAAGAAAAAAAAAAAAAGGTCCATCAGGAATGACATTTTAATTGCTATGCGGTTATTCTACTCTGAAAGTGATTATAAATTGATTTCTTTATACATTTTATTACCCAGTACTGGTATTGTTCAAAATTTTCTCTCAATATATTTAGAAAAATCCATTCTCATAAAATAAGTGGATTATTAAACTCTTTTACAGTTTTTAATTTGTTACATTGTATAATTTAATATACAAAATTTAATAATTTAATAGTTTAAAATTTTTAGGTAAAAATTTAATAAATTTTTTATACAAAAATAATAAGACAAAATATATTTTGGCCATTTAAATGCAACCTAGATCAATTACTAAAAGACATGTATGTTTCTTGATGATGAACATAAATTTATTTTAATTTATCAACAAGTTGTCGGTGTAGTGATTCTTGCTTGTTACAACTAATTTAAAATTAAAAATTTAAATTTGACTCTTAAAATTATATTTATTAAGAGAAGTTATTAATAATTAATTTTAAAAGCCGATTAATTTTATATTCAATAATAATATAAAAATATTATGTAAAAAAACTTAAAAATTTACTTATATTTACCAAACATTACTGGACCCATAATTATTTATTTATTTTCGTCTTCTTGTTGACGACTGCAGAACCATTACTGGACCCATTTTTCTCTTTCCTTCAGCCATGTTTGTAAGAATGGGAAAATGTTTGCTGCGTGTAAGAAGCGATGTATAGTAATAAATTTAATTTTAAGAGGAAAATATAAAATAAAAATATGAAACAGTATACGTAAAATATATAAAATTTATTTATAATAATAACAATACTTATAATAAAGGAAATAAAGCGGCTCATGCATTAGCACAATTCACTTTTCCTTTAAAGGATGAAGTCTAAATTGAGGATGCACTTTAGAAAAAGAAATAAACATGAAATTTCAAGACTACCCCGAAACATCCCAACGCTGTAGAAACTTCCCAAATTGCCCGCCCAAATCCGCAGTCCTTTTAGATTTCTGAGTCCAAGAACGACCCATTTGATGCACCAAAACCATTCCTAGTTGGATCCCAAAAAAAAAAACAAAAGGCCATTCTAAGTTTTTAAGGAAAAAATTAAAAAAAATTTAATCTCACATATTTATTATAAAAAAAGGCCTAAATAATTAGGTAAGGACATTTGAATTTATTAAATCTTATAAATTTATAATTTAATATATAAGATTTAATAAAATTAATGATGTAAATTTAATAGTATAAAAATTAAATAAAAATAAAATTATAAAAATAGTGAAATTAAAAAATGCTATTAAATTTATTAAAGGCAGCTACATAATTTGTTTTAATTTTTTATTATTTGGAGAACTGGGACAA
Source organism: Dicorynia guianensis (assembly GCA_037013595.1). Classification (NCBI taxonomy): domain Eukaryota; kingdom Viridiplantae; phylum Streptophyta; class Magnoliopsida; order Fabales; family Fabaceae; genus Dicorynia; species Dicorynia guianensis. The sequence goes on along the minus strand of JASUAB010000002.1, from coordinate 10,067,495 downwards.
ATAGAAAAGCTTTGAAACTTTTAATAAATATTCTTTAATTAATAAAAATGATCACTTTTTATTATTTGTATTTCAAGAATATACAGACGAATAATTTGAAATAATTACTTATTATCGATAAATTCTTTTTTTATGATTAATGAGAAATTATCAAACACCGAACCTAAGTTTTGACGTAACTTGCTATCAGAAATTTCAATTACTCTCAAAGTATATTATTTAAATGCCTATTATTTTTTTTCAAGCGCCTCTTAAAACTTGTTTGTAGCATAAACTTTATTTTTGAGGAATGTTATGGTAATATCTTGTGGGATACTCATTTACTACTCTCTAGCAATTGGCAAATGCTACTTTGTCACTTCTAGTACTACATCTAGTTGAATAACCAAAAACAAACACAAAACTACTAGTAAACAAACTAAAATAAGAAATGAGAAGTTGCATTGATCGTTGTTAAAGAATTACAAGAGGTATTGGAGGTATTTATAGACCCCTTAGCTGACAAAGAAGAATTCCAGAAGAGTTTTCTAACAGCCTCTAACTAACCTAACAGGTTAGCAGTAACAAACTTGCTAACGTGTCACATCCTTCTTAACTAATTCCTTAACACCCCTTGCAAACTCAAGGTTCATGGAGAGGCAACCTTGAGTTTGAAGGCCAAGTCGTGAAACTTAGATGCTGGGAAGGGGATTAGTAAAGATATCAGCAACCTGTTTAACAGAGGGTAAGTCATGAATCTGAATCTAGCATTAAGTGACCTTTTCTCTTACAAAGAAAATGTCAAGCTCTACATGCTTGGTGCATGAGTGAAGGATAGGGTTGGCAGACAAGAGGAAAACACTTAGGTTATTACAATACAAAGAGGGAGTTTAAGATGGCTTGATGCCAAGTTCAGAGAGTAGGGCCTGAATCCATGTGACTTTTGTCACTAAGTTTGCCAAACTATGATACTTGGCTTCAGTGCTTGATTTGGCAGCCATTACCTGCTTCTTTGAGGACGAATTGATGATGTTGTTGCCTAAGAAGACACAAAACCCCAGGGTTGACCTAGGATCTGTGAGGTCAGATACCCAATTTGCATCATAAAACCTTGACAAGCTTGGAGTATTTGAGGCTTCAAAGAGGAGACCTTATTCTAAAGTGCTAGATAAGTACCTAAGGATGCGCTTAACAACAACCTAGAAAAACTCCAAAGGGTTCTACATGAACTAACAAACCTTATTGATTGAGAAGGAGATGTTAGGCCTAAGAATTGTCATGTACTGCAGAGCCCCTACAATGGATTTGTAGAAAGAGGGATCAAACATCGGAGGACTACTAGAGGCTGAGTTTAGTAGCAGTAGTCATGGGGGAATTTATAGCCTTGACATCTTGAAGGTTGGTTTTGGCAAGCATATCCTTATTGTACTTTGCTTGAAAGAGTAAAAAGCTATGGGGAGTAATCGGTTTTAATTCAATTCCCAAATAATAATGTTCACTCCCTAGGTCCTTTAAGGCAAACACATCATTCAACCAAGAAACCAAAGATGTGATAGCAGTTGAGGAAGTGCTAGTAAGGAGAATGTCATCCACATAGACAAGTGTAATGAGAGTTTTAGTTTCAAACTTTTTGATAAACAAGGAAGCATTACATTCGGCTGAGGCAAAATCCAAGTGAAGGAGAGTTGTTGATAACTTTTTGAACCATGCTCTTAGGGCCTCTTTGAGCCCATAGAGAGCTTTCCTTAATCTACATACTAGATGAGGGTTGTGAAAGGGAAATTCCAGAGGTGCTTCATGAAAATCTCTTCCACCAAGTCACCATTGAGGAAGACATTGTTCATATCAACTTGATGAACATGCGAACCTTTAAAAGGAGCTAAACTCAAGACAACTCTAACTATGATTTGCTTAACAACTAGGCTAAAATTTTTTGATAAATCTGTACCAGCTTGTTGATGAAAGCCTTTGGCTACAAGCCTAGTCTTATGCTTGTGAACTAACCTATTTGGATTGTATTTGAGTTTTTAACCCAGCTGCAGCTAATAGGAACTCTTCTTTCAGGAAGTGGCACTAAATCCCATGTATTATTTTTTAGGAGAGTTTGATATTTCTTTTGCAATGTCAAGTTTCATTCAAGGGTACAAGGCTTCCTTAACAGTGGAAGGTGCAGTATAGGCCAACAGGGCCCTAGGTTTCTTGATCCCTCGTATGCTTTTAGTGACCATAAGGTGAGAATTATGCTACACAATATCACTGTTACTATTGATAGCAGAAATAGATTTCTAAGGTAAAGAATCAAAAATTGAATTAGTGAGCAAAGGTAATGACATAGTTGTATGATTCCTATGCTGATCATTCTCAAGGGAAGGATCAAGAGGTAAGGTTGGTGAGGTTAAAGGGATGACAGCAAAAGGAAGATGTGTTAGTTAAGAATTGGTGTTTAATGATGGGCTATGAAGGCAATTTATGAGGTAAGTAGAGGTTAAGAAAGCATCATCTCGGAATGGCCCATTTCCAAAACATGCCTATGTTTGCTTTCTGCTAACCCATTTTGTTTATATGAGTAGGGGCAAGAGAGTCTATGAATGATACCCTTGGTCTTAAGGTGGTGAGAGGGAGATCAGAATTCCCCACTCCAATCAGATTGTATAGGTTTAATTTTGCACCTTAATTAAAGTTCAACTTGGTTCCAAGACAAGGTGAAGGCATGAATAGATTGGGATTTTCGTTTGCAAAGGGAATAACCATGTAAATTTGCTAAAGGATTTTGTTTTGATTAATACAAACATGATCAGTGGATCATATTCAGGTGGTAAACCATTAAGAATAGATTCAATATACTTAGAATTGGTTATAAGGTTACCTACTACAACAAGTAAATCCATGACATTCTTCATTTTTAGCAAATATTCTGAGACTGAGAGAGCACATTTTTTGCAATTGATTTCTGAATTGTCTCACCTTAGCTCTAGGTTAGGCCCGCCCTACCCTACATAAGATATGGGGTGGGTATATATATTTTGGACCTGCAAAAGTACGGCCCACCCCACCCCGTTTATTTTTCAGGTCATGATTGGGCGGGTGGGTTAGCCTGCATTTTTGTCCAACTTTCCTTACTCTACATAAGAGACAAGGCAGGAATATATTTTCTAGACTTGCATAAAAATGGCCTACCCCACCCATTTAAATTGTAAGCCAATACAAGGTGGGGAAAGTTGGCCTGTTTGACACCTCTACTTAGCACACGTCATCTTTCATCTTCTTTTGATGCAAACCTTGACGGAACCTTTGATCCTTTGAGAAAATTTTCCAAATTATGACCATGTATTGCAGAGAGGATTTGTTGTTTTCAAAGCAAAAAATTGACAGAATCAACCATGGAGAACTACTCTAATACCAAGTTTAATTAAAAATGAACATAAAACTATCAGTAAACAAACTGAAATAAGAAATGAGAAATTGAATTGGTCATTGTTAAATAATTATGAAAGGCATCGGCGTATTTATTGACCCTTTAGCTAACAAAGGAGAATTCCATAAGAGTCTTCTTACAGCCTCTAACTAACCTAAACTTCAACACTAACTCACTTGCTGATGTGTCACATCCTTCTAAACTGATTCCCTAACACATCTTTTATTATATTATGCTAATATTTACCTTCAGTACTCAAAGCATGAATATACTGAAAAGGAAAACGATCATCATTCAAATGTTTTGCCTTTTTGTTTTCGGAGAGGTGTGTTAGGAACTTAAGCTCTCATGGCATATAAAATTTGGCACATTCTACTGATTTTATAAATAGAATTTTATAGAATTATTACTTAAAAAATTTAAATAATTAAATTTATTAAATTTTATATACTAAACTGTGAAATATGACAAGTCGATAGTAACAATTATGATGTTTTTCTATAATGTTTGTGGAAGAAAAGATTAGACACCTAATGCCAATTACTCACTTACCAATGCTTGCTATATGAACAGCCAAGGCTTCATGAAAACTAAGGACATGGAAGTTGAATTCAAAGATGAAATGAAATACTTGACAACCGTCAGTTACATGAGAATCACTCTGACTAATTATACACGTCAGTGACCAATTACAGTTGCAGCTGTAGTTAATAGCTTGTAAATGGCTCATTCACTTTCTCTTGCTATGTATCGCTGCAGCTACGTAGGGATCGGGTGCACTGAGGTTTGGTCATGAACCCTATTAATAAACCATCTTTAGTAGACTTAGCCGAATGTTTGCTGGATTTGCTGAGCCAGCTCTTCGGCACTGAGTTGGCATTCAATTCCAATCTGCAAAAGAAAGTAACCATTTCAATTTATTAATGGACCAAAACAGAACATGGATTTATAGAGCATACCTAATAATTAGCTTCGCTGAAATAAATTTAGAATCAATATGTCACGGAGCCATAGAAAACAATTGCATGCTTTTAATATGTTCTTTCACAAAATGAGGACAGTGTCAGTGCCCTGTGAGATGCAATGACAGATCCCTGCTCTCCCACGCACATCCAATGAAAATTATACTGTCGGTACTCCTTTGTACAGCAAGTCACTATGCCAGTAAAGTACTGCATACAGTTTTGATGCCCTAGCCGGAGGATAAAAGTTACCATTACTGTTACTTTAGTATTATTATGACCATAATCTTTGTTTGGTGTTGAAAAATATTTGTTTTTAAAAACTCCCGGCCTACTTCATACGGTAGACTCAGGCAAAAGACCTCTAATTATCAATTATTTATCATTTTGAAGCTAAGTTTAATTTTTTTTAAATACATATAGGATGGGATAAGATTGAACTTGGGTGGAGAGAAGCAAAAGAAACCCATACGAACCATGTGAGCTATGACTCACTTCCTAATTAAATTTAATTTTCAATAATAAGCTTGTCTACGGCTAGTAGGACATAAAGTAAGTGAGAAATACAAAATATTTTAAATAGTTATAAAATTTGTAAGAAAAAATATAATTCATCAATACCAAATAAAAAATAAAAAATATCAAACTTAAAAAAAATGCAAAAATTTTAATCCAATTTTTCCATGGCTACATTTTGTACAAAGATGTAACACATTATTATTTTTATAAATTAAATTTTATTAAAATTAATTTAAAATTTATAATTATTAAATTTATTAAATATAACGGATCAAAATTTAAAACCCATTAAACCTCACCGTTTTGCGAACATTTGTTACACTCCTTTCCGTGGATGAAAATCCAGCTCATTAAATAAACTTTTACATCATGCATGTGATGAAGACAGAATCTGGGTATCTGTCTTTTCTCTGATTCTTTTCAATACCTTTGATATGTCTTTTCACTTCTAGATAATATCTTTTTTCTCTTTGCACAATATGCTTAGTCATATGTGGTGCATTAAGTGGAAGAAATAGAAAGACGAACACTCAGCGGAAGAAATAGAATGGAATAAAGAATTAGTATAAGATTAGCTCTGTATTTAAACTAAGAGTATACCTTAATAGTGAATGAGTTTAGCATGGTTTCCTCGGCAGTGCTAATGCTCGCATGGAGAGTTTCGAGCGCTAGGTCTTCAAGAGCTGACATGATTTTTAGAGCTTGCCCGGGGATACGAGGAGATAAAGTTTTCAAAAGAACATGAGGACCTGAAAACTTGACCTCTACATCGGCGATAGCCGACTTGGAATTGGCAACAAGCTCATTGATATTGTCGTTGATGGAGGAAGCAGAAGACGTAGGAGATGGTTCAAGAGAGGTGGCTATGGTGGGGGAGAGGTAACCAGCGGCTTGTTGCAGCCTGGGCCTGTAAGGGCTACCTGGTTGTGGAGTCCTTGGACTAATGGGCAAGTTTAGTCTAGGGCTTAGAGGTGGCTTTCTGGGACTAAGGGGTGAATGCCTTGGACTGGAAACTACCCTAGGGCTTAGCACTTCACTGTAAACTTTTCTTTGTTTCTTGGCCTCCAGGGATTGTAGAACTTGCTGCAACTCATTGATATAATCCACAACGCCTCCAATTATTGATGCTTGATCTCCCTGAGCCATATATGAAAGGAATAAGTTACTACACAGTACTGAAGAAAATCACAAAAATCATATACTTAAGAAGTATACACGGTTAGTTTGGGTAATTTCGTTTTAAGTTCGAACTTTATATTAGTCTTAAGAAATAATGAACCACCAACTACTTTCAAATGGCCTCGTGGATTTTTGGTATGTACAAGAAAATGGTAAAGTGCAAAAAGCTTGAAATAGACAAGTATACATATAGTAGTGTGAATGTATTATTAGTACTATGTTTTTGACAGGACTTACTCGTTTGACATAAAAAGAAGGCATAAGGGACCTTAAGACAGATAAATGCTCATTCATTTGCTTTCTTCGGTTGCGCTCCACAGTAATATGAGAGATCTTTTGTTGGCCATCTGGGTTTGGTTCCTCTGTCGTCCACGAAGTTGTGGTCCCCGCCACCTTCTGTCTCTTGCTCTTGGGTGAAGTTTCAAGCTCAGTTTCAGAATCTTGAAGAGCACTTGAAGAGGTTGATTTCTGTGACACTAATCTTGTGGTATGCTCGTTAATCTCTTTTGAGCCAACAACGGGAGGAAAATCTGTGAAGTCCTCTAGACTCTCCAAAATGGCAAAGAGCTCGTCTCCACCTAAGCAAGAGTGGGTGTCCCCAAATTCTGTGTCTTCAAAAATATCATATAAGCTGTCGTCCATCTGAAAGCTTTTCTTCTCCGGAAAAGTTGCAAAAGGAAAGTGTACTGAAAAATGGATTAGTGGGGATGACAAAGTGGACTTCAAGTCTTTTACTTCGTTGAGTGAGAATTAGAAAAAGACTGGGAAAGAGAAAGGCAAAGGGACACAAAATAAGAGAAATAGAAGCTTAGCTAATAAGTGAGGGTTGTCAAGATCAAGGGAAAGAGCAGCCAAAAAGGGTAGTAAATAAGAGACGGGATTGATGTGATGATAGAGACTTAATGAAAAGGGCTTTCTAAATGGTTAGATGCTGAGGGATCTCACGGGAATAAGGAACGCAGTGATGCACAGAATCTCACGAAAGTTGAAGGCAGAGCAGAACAGAAAACAGTATCAGACTGCAACAGTAATCGACAACTGAAAATAAAGAAATGAGAACCGTTAAGGAGAGAGAGGGTGATGGAGCGGGAGGAGAGGGAGAAGGGGTTTTATATAGAGTGAGATTGAGAGCAATATTATAAGAATATAAATTAAGTGGAAAATAATGGTTGCTGCTTGGTGGGTTAATGCAACTATATATATTTTCTGAGTTAGTTATTTTGCATCATAAAACCATAACAGGTCGAGGAGAGAGGGTATGCATCACCAATGACAGTACTGTTTGGTTGAGAGAAGAGGGAGAGAGAGAGAGAGGCGCGGAGGTCGGCGATCACGGCGGAGTATCCCCAAAATGCCATTCATTTTCTTTTTTGCTAGGAAAAATGCCATTCATTAATACCTCTGCTCTCCTTCATTAATACTTTCAGTAAAATATTTTAAACTTTTTCTAGATGAAACGTAAAAATTTGTACAAAGACCAAAAAAAAAAAAATTGTTCAGAGAACTTTTGTTTCAACGTACATACTTTAATTAAATTTCAAGACCATTTTGCCCATCATTAATTTATAAATAATCAAACTTGATCAAGAATATTTACAAAAAAAAAAATACTTGCTTTGTTTTTTTTTAATCTAAAATATCTGTATAATTATTAATAGTCTTAAATATTTCTCATCTCCCTAAATTATCCTGAGAAGACTCAAAGTAAAAGAGAAAAATAAATTTAATTGAGTATTTAATAAAAATAGTGATTATAATAAAGATAAAATTAACAAAAAAAATTAATGTTACTTTGATTTTGAGAAAGTGATAATTAAAAAAGATTAAAAATAAGACTATAAAATAACAATTATTTTGAAGCAAAAAGAGTATCAATATGAAACATATATAATTTTGAATTAAGATTATTCAAAATGTAAATTATACTTTAAAAAGTAAAGTACAAATAGATGATCATTGACGAAAAAATTAACGATTATAATTTTTATTACATACAAACAAGTATATTATAATTAATAAACTTGAGATAATTATTTCTTATCAATAAACATTCACTTACACTTTACTCTTTAAAATATATCCTATACTTTAGAGAGTTTAGATCCAAATTAGATATTTATTTCCAATTAAGCTGTGCTTTTTAATGTTCTTAAATTAGTCATCATTGATTATAAAGAATGATTTTGGTTTTTTTTTTTTTTATAAAATCTTAATTGGTTCAATTATAGGTTATCATTTTTTGTATAAGTTAACCACATTGAAAATTAAGTTGACTATAATAGCTATAGTTTTATGACGTATCATTAATAAAATCGACTTAATTAGGCAAGCTGTTTATGTTCACAGTTGTTGTATTGAAAACAAACTTGATTATAATCATCCAACAAAGTTTTTAATATTGTTTAATAGTTAAATAATTATAATAATTTATTGAATGTGTAAATTTTATAGTCTAATTTATAAAATTTAATAATTTATATTTTTTTAAATAATTATTTTATAAAATTTTATTTATAAGAATATAAGATTACTGCAAAATAAAATAAAGGGTGCCCAACTTGAGCTCAATTTATCTTACAATGAAATAATGAGGTCCGTGATAAGTGTTATTTAGCGCAATTCGCTTCACTAGGCTCCAGAAAATTATTTTCCTGAAAATTTATGCTAATAATTGCCAATAGTGAAATGGTTTAAGGACCTGTGCACAGTAGATACGTTCGTAGTCTTAAATAAGTTTGGGTTTAAATATCCTTTTGCCTCTATTCATTAAAAAAACTACATCCTTTTCCCTTTCTTGTATTTACATTATTTCGATTTTATCTTGTTTATTTTAATGGCGTTAATTTAGTTCTTCAGTATTCAAATTACCTTAATTTTATTATCTTTATTTTAATTACAACAACTTAATCCCATATAATAATAATAAACTTCAAACGTTTAAACTAATTATTTATTATTAAACTCTAAAATTTAAATATTAAATTTTAAATCTTAAATATATAAATCTTAAATTTTAAAACGTAAAATTTAAAGTCGTAAAACAATGAACTCTTAATTCTAAAATAAAAAATTTTAAATTTTAAACTCTTAACTTTATATTCTTAAACTCTAAATACTAAATTCTAAAACTTTAAAATCTTTAAATTTATATTAACTTAGTATATATTAAGTAATAAATTATTATGTACAAATTTAAAATTAGTTATTATTATTTGGGAGACTAAATAAGGAAGATAAAAGTGAATCAATTTGAATATTAAATAGACTAAATTGGCATAAATGAAATATATAATAGGAATGAAATTGAAACAATTTGAATACTAAAAAGATTAAATTAGTGTGGTTGAAACAAGAACAATAAAATTAACATTATTTGAATATTAAATGAACAAAAAGTGTATTTAAGGCAAAAGTTTTAAGAATGAAAATGTTCAATTTCTTTAGATAACTGATTTTCTTCTTTTTTTTTTTTTTATCGTGTTACTCGAAGCTAATTTAGTCGTTACCCAATAATTTCACTTTAGAACTGAATCAGCAGAAACAAATGGCTATTAATCCTCGATTCACTCTGACCATTGTTCATAATGATGGGCAGTTGTGACAACTCCTACGTAGTAATTACAATAGTTTTGAATTCTTCATCGGTACTTGTAATCCTTAATGGTGCATGCATGACGTTCATAACTATATACTCCTATATTAAATTTGTTTGAATTCAATGTGGAGAAATTAATGATGCTGATGATGCATAATTATATTAAATGAAGTAAAATTGAATTGGAGTAATTACGTGGGTCATGTAGAGTCGTAGTTAAAGTGTGTGATTCAAATATTTTAATCATGTAATGCGAGCGTACTTGTTAATTATCAGATTTAGTATTTTTTTATTTTAATTAATTTGTGATATTTAATAATTTAAATTTTTTAAATAAAAATTCAATAAAATTTAGCTTATGTGAACAACAATACTCTATTTAATTGGAAGGGGAATGCAGTTAAGAAGAATGAGGGGGATGATGATATGTTGGGGGCGGGGGGCCAGATATGACAGTTGAACAATTTTAAATAGAAGAGGTTTCCTTCTTTACGGGGCAAAAGAACAAATGCCAGAATGAATGCAGTAGCTTGTTTTTAGGGGAAAAACCGTTATTGCTACAAAGCCAAAAGTGGAGAATGTTCTGCACTGCATCAAATCTCACTATACAATTACCCACTCTGGAATCATGCATGCACTGTATATATCAGTTCTGGGGCTTGTCGTCTTTCTGTTGCTTATTTGGCTGCCACTGATAGTTTGCCTATGCTTTTTAACTCGAAAAGCCTGCACTCAAATGCCTTCATAAAGAAGATTGTGGATAGTAACCCCCTCTTTCTCGCCTCTCTTTCTTGTTTCTTTTTTCGAGATCAAACATATATATGTGGATCAAATCTTATGAAACTGATGTGATGTATTATTGTTTTCATCATCATAGGTTATTATTATTATTATTGAAATGCTACTAAGTAAGATTATCATTCTTTTATAAATATATTTTTTTGAAATATTGTGAATATTATAATATGGAAATTGAATCCTTAGGAGAAAAAAAAGACTAGATTCAAACATTTAAACTAAATTTAAGTCTCCTTATATATAATTTTTTAAAATACTAAAAATATTATAATATAAAAATCAAATTTAAAAGAGAAAAAATAAGGTCAAAATCAACCACTTGAACCAAATTCAAGTCTCCTTATACAAAATTTTTAAAAGCAAGGTATTTAATTAATACTTGAAATAAACTGCATGCACTCTAGTTTAGAGGTTGATTCTAACCGATAAAGTTCAAAAGTTGCCAATGACTTGTGAATTTCAGAGCATTTGCTTTGGATATCAAAAAGCTCAATAATTAGGGTTAAAATCAATGACTCACTTGTATCTTTATTCATATTCAATCCTTAATTAATTATTAAAATTTAAATTATTAAATTTCTTGTACATAACTAATTCAGTGATTTTTTTTTGTTATCAGATTTTAGTCAAAATCTGTGTGTAAGAACAAATATACTCATTCTGGAATAAGTATTCTAGATTCTGGCTTAGGTAAATTTTTGTCTAATTAAACAAGAAAAGAAATCATTATTCATTATCATGAAATGATAATAATCAAGCCACTGTACTAGATAGGTTAAGAAGATGAGATCCAGAAAAGCTAGGTTATAATTAACAAATTAGGAAGATGGCACCACTAGTTTTGGTATCTGAATGCGATGTCACAATGAAAAGCGCCAGTGATGAGGACAAAGTGAACAAATATGCGTGTCTACGAAATACAGGGTAGACATGTTAAGGAGGTGATGGCACGACAAAGTTGCAAACCGGTAGCGATGATGACGACTCCAACTGAGCCAAAACTCTGCAACTAGTCTCATTTCTCTAGAGTTTCATTTTTTTTTAAATTTTAAATTATGATTAATGAAAGTAGGCTTTCAATGTGCAGGCACGGCATCTCCGTGTCCACGATGATCCTCGCAATGCCATTTTCTAGACATCAATTTGAAACACCACACTCAATCACTCTCTCTCTCTCTCTTTGTGAGGATTGAGGTAGCTAGGAGGGTGTGGGGGTCACTGTGGCAGGGTGGCTGGTACAAGTGAGTCACAAATAGGGCAGGAGTAATTGCAAGTTTCAGCGTGGGAGTGCGTTCTCATTGAAGGAGAATTCAGTCTACAATTTTTGGTTTTATTACATTTACTTTCCTCCAAATACGTCCATTTTTTTGGTATCATACATCAATTTTCACATTTACCACCTTCAACGACCAACTCTCTCTCCTTGCTGTATCCTTTTTCTCAATTTCCAGATGATGCCCAACCATCTTGGCTTTGAATTTAATCCTCGACATATCACTAAGAGCGGAATATGTTGCATGCTGCTGGCCTTTGAAGCACCAAAATTTTATTTTGGATAATATAGTGAATATGTTCTCATTTATACCAATACAAAACTTATATGAAAGTTACATAAAAGTATCATTATAAAAAACTACTTATATACCTGTTTTATATTGAATACCTACCCGTACCCGCAACTTTGCTGCTGGCACTGTTGTTTAATTACTCAATCTTGAGTAGTGTGATGTGCATAACAGAAAGCACCCTACTTTTTAGCCCATGTAATTACAAACTTCAGTGGGTTCTTTTAGGAGGCTTCAAAGATTTAATTACTAACTTGCTTCTGATTCTCATAAGTCATACGATGTGTATGCAGTATGGGAACAGGGCCTTGAGCATATCTTCTACAGTTCCATCAGCAAAAAGCTGATGCCTAAACCGGGTTTTAAGCTACGGCCTTCATATCAGTGTTTGGTTCTTATACACATCCTTGTCCTGTATTGACTATAAATCTTCCATGTCTTGCTCAGCTAACCTATTTAGTCCCTCTGTGGTCTGTTTCATCATAGTTTGATAATATCTATGTCATTTGGCTCGCTAACAACAATAAATTCTATCATAATATCTTACGTATACACGATCGGAACACCAGGTAATGACCTAATGGGCCACTAGCTAGCACAGCCATAAAATCATCTTATAGTGGAGAGTCATATACTAACAAGAAAATTCTGTTCCCACACCTACTTTTTCACTCATGGAATCTTCACAGCTGAAGAGTATAGCCACATTGCATGGGTGTGAATACTGTAAATTTAAATGCTTGTGCTGATCATTACTGTCTATGCCACAGGTATATTACTTTATCTTGTCAAAGAAATGGGGCGGACTATGTAAATTTGCTTAAGAAGTTCTGTAATGTGAAATTCATTTCTATTAGGTTGTAGAGAATTGAATTTTGGTTTGAAGCTAGTTAATCAAGGCCTACCATATGTACAAGATTGATATTGAAAACGTTTGTGTCAGCTTGCTAATTACGGGAAAATTAAGGTGAACATGTTCTGAAATATCTAAACCCATATACAATAGGTTGCGGACAGGTTAAGGTTGAAAAGATTTGAGACAACGTTATTGGCTTCCTGGAGAGAGCCAGAAAGGCTGAGTTCTGAGCTTGAATATACCAACTATGGCAGAAGTAGTTGCTAGCCACTGGTGCCAAGCCACAATGGCATTCTCGTTTTGTTTTCATGAATCTTGAATTCCATGCTATGGTTTGATAGGCTTGACACAGATCTAGATAAGCTGCAAAGCATCTAGTACAGACCTACTTAAATTCAAGCATATAACTGTTTCGATCATTAAATGGCCCCCTACACAAATATAAATGGGAATGTGTGACAAAATTTAAAAAGAGTGTTTGGAAAAAAATGAAAAAAAATAAATAGGCTGGGTCCTCCCTAAGAAAACTTCATTCATTTCCCAATCTGAAAACACATTGAATACAACCCACGAAATGTATGAGTAAAACATTACTGCTCTTTTTACCTAAAACTCTCTCTCATCTTTCTCTTTCTCTCTAACCCACTATTAGTCCGACGCCACCCTCGCCACTCTCGCCGGTGAGGAAAGAGATCCTTGGGGGGCTCCTTGGTTAATGTGCATTCATTGTGAGAGGGATGTTGGAGGCTATTGTGAGTCCCACAGCTTGATTCTCTGTTAGATTTCCATGCCCCATCTTAGATATCATGTCCCCATCCCCTGCCTTTGACCGTTGGGGCCTAAATTCGGTGCAGCCCTCCTTCCCATATTGATTAATTTCCCTATGTATGTTTGTCGGGAGATGCAAAATTCGACAAAAACCCTTGGTTGAAGGCTTTAAGCAGTCACGTTCATTATCTCTAAATTCAGGATTTAGATAATTTATCTTTGAGTAAATTACACTAACTTTTCATGAGGTATTTGATTATTATACTCCACTCCATTCTTATTCAAATATGACATTCTACCCCATTTACTCAAATATTAATTAAAAAAATATATTTAATATTAATAAAATATTTAAAAAAAAAATATTAAATCAATATTTTAATTTAATTTAATTTAAAAATTATATTTTAATTCAGTTAACAATTTTAAATTATTAATATTTTGATAAATTATATTTTTTTAATCAAATAATTATATTTATTACAAAGTATAAATTTAATAATATGTATGATTATAAAAAAAAATTTAGTATAAATATAGAAGCATCTTGTGAATGAGTTTAGTTAAAAAAAAAATGTAAAGCATACTTAATCTTATTTTTTACTAACTAAACTCATCCTAAAATACCTCTATATTTGTACTAAATTTTTTTTCATAATCATATATATTGTTAAATTTATACTTTGTAATAAATATAATTATTTTATTAAAAAAATATAATTTATCAAAATATTAATTATTTAAAATGATTAACTGAATTAAAGTATAATTTTTTAATAAAATTAGACTAAAATATTGATTTAATATTCTTTTTGTGAATATTTTATTAATATTAAGTATATTTTTTTAATTAATATTTAGTAAATGGAGTGGAGTGTCATATTTGAGTAAGAATAGGGTGGAGTGTCATAATCAAATACCTCAAGGGAGGTTAGTGTAATTTACTTTTTATCTTTTTTTTTATTTTGGTATCTTTTTATTTCAATTTAAGTTTATATTAAAACATTATAAATTTTATTTTTTTCATCAAAATTTTTTTTTATTTGTATATATTTTTTTACTATACCTTCTACCTTTAGCTCCAAAGAAGATCCTAGTTCATAAATCCCATAATTCAAAATTCACAACTAAAATATTCTAAAACAGCTAAGCCCTACACACTTACAGCTTCAAACTTTCAGGCTCATGATTTACTAGAATCTGGAGATGCATGTCTGTGCTTTCTTCTTTGTCAAGGAGAGTTTGCAGGTAGAGTTTAGCATCGAGATTGTTGAACTTCGAGAATTTATCAATCATTAGAATGGCAAATATTATACGACTGTGTAGGAATTTTATTTAAGTTTGTGGGGGAGGGGGGGGGGGGGGTAAAAACAGCTGAAAAGTGAAAAGGGTCCTCTTTGGTCCTTATTCAAATAGAATTGATACTAAGAAAACATTTTTTATAATCTTTTTAGCAGGACCAACATTAAACTTTGACACAACACACCTGGTGTAAGATCCTTTCTTCATAGGAGGTGACCCAAGTTGGATTTCAGATAAAAAAAACAATTGAATCATTCTGTTTCCCAATTAATCCCAAATTCCTGATCTATCTCTAAAATAAACAACAATAAACTTTGGACAAACATGCTAGTTTAAGGTTCAATAATGCAAGAAACAGTAGCATTTAAGAAAATTTAGTCAGAGTTCAGAGGATAAGATAAATGCAAAACACCCCAGAACTCAGAAAAAAATATGTCCATTTAAAAAATACAAAAAAGCGTCCATTTTTTCTATTTTGTCTTCTGGTTGTGATAATTTAATTTTCTAGATCTCTCAGCCCTTTCTTCAAACAGAAAAAGTGCCTGGCATTTCATGTGGCCACCATAATCCACTTTACAGAGGATTTGTCATAACAATTATGGAAAGTGAGTTAAGAAAATGGGACAAGGTGGGTGGACCTGTGTTTTTCTAAAGTGTGTAGAATGCCTCTTACATCAAACCCACCAGGTAGAGATGGCATAAATCGTGGCCAACTTAGGTGTGACAGATGTACCTTCCAGCATAATTGTTTTGAATGCTATTGTTGGCTTACCGTCCTTCATAGTCCATATAAATCCAAACTTTTGAATTAGCTTTCTTTTTGTGATGGTGACAAGTGAGAAATCACTATGAGGGGCTCTCTTGCCGTTTTGCGCGTTTAGATTTACCCCACACTTAGCCGCGGGAAGGGAATGTTTCAATCATATGGGCAGTTTTCACTATTCACCTCCCTCTTTCCCCTTTCATTTTCTTTTTCATTTAATACTTTGAATTCATGACCCTTTCCCAGACCTTTATCCTTTCTAATAACTAAGTAATTTTCCAGTAATTAAGGCTAATCAATGTCCCTCTAAACAAAAGACCCAGATAGGCAGATACCCCATCGCCTATTGTTTCCTTAAAGTGACATAATATTACTGTTTTTCTGAATTGAGAATAAAGATAAAATATTTCTACAAATTAATTCTGACAAGTTTACAAAGTGATACGTGAGGTATTTAATTTGTTGGGGAATTCAATAAATTAAATTGTATAACTAATAAGATTAATAATCTAAATTATTTTAAGTAAAATTTTTAAATTTTAATTTGTAATAATAAAAAGAGTGATGAGAATATATGTTTATTGTCAAAATAAAATAAGCAAATCTTGTCAATTGGATCTTAATGAATGGTCAAAGATAAAAAGCTCACTAGAAGTAATGTAATTACTTAAAAAAATCAAATGGGTTTTTGCTATTTGTTTTCCTCGCAGATTGTTTAGCTTCCACTGTTAGCTGTCAATATGCAGCAGCATTCAAAACCAAGAGTGCTGTGTATAATTTTAGAAGTATAAATTTTATATGCTTTTTTATTTTTTTTATATTTTGATACTTTTTTTTAATTTATTTTTACAACATATATATATATATATATATATATATATATATAATATGCAAAACTGTGTACACATCATTTTTCCAAAAACAGGAGGGAAGTGCCTGTTGCTGGTGGGTCCCTGGACCTAGGGGAGGACAATGATACATAACTTGAGATAGCCCTGGCTTGAGAGAAACAAACATTCGCGTTGCCTACTTAACAATGTTGAGGGGTGAGGGACCCTACCCTTAACCCTTGGCCTCCGGAGGCATCGCTGCCCCAACACTCCCGACAACATTAATTAGCCAACATGCACACTGAAGAAGGGCATATCCCATTATTGTGATGCTTCAATCAAATGTACATTAATCCCAGCTGCAGGACTTCATTTCAGATCCACATTTGGATATATATGCTTCATTAGGCACTAAAATAGTCTTGAAATTCCACCTTCTCAGAATATTATATAAACAAATAATAAATATCTTCTGAAAGAGCTCACCCCATAAGCCAAAATCGTTATTCATTGAATAAATTTGATGTAATAAAGGTGAAAATTTAGCTCCTGAATTTGTTACAAATCATTAGCCCAAAAAATTTTACTAATGACACCAATTAACCGTTTTAGGTTGAGAGTCAATTTAATTTTTATTTACATATTTTTTTTTAATTAAGTTTATTATCAAATGTCATAATGTCAAACTTCGAGAATTTTATACACAAATTAGAGGTCTAACTGCGTGACACAAGTTAAAAGTTGCCATAAAAATTACATTTGTCAATGTTAATTGAACTTTATACCAGTATAAACTATTTCTGTATTTCATAAGAAAAACATTAAAAGAAGTATTTTCCTGTGCATTGTCTAGGCAACTGGTACTGCTTTTTTTTTAATGTGAAAGTATGGCTATTGGCTCCTAATATTTGTCTCACAACAATTGCGGTGGGTACCTGAACCACTAGCATTCAATTCCAATTGGTTGCTGCCTCTGACACTAATACTGCAATACAACTCACGAGATATCAGTTAACATTGAAAAGACAAGAAAGCAGCATCTCTGTGAAAAGCCATCAACCAGTGAGAGAAGCTAAAACTGAGGAAACAATATGCAGAGATCCGGTAATGACAATAATACCCTTCTCACCCCCTGTTCTTTTAAGAATCTTATCTATGGTTCTTAAACAGACCTTTAAGGAAGCCTCAGTAACCAAGATAGTTCTAACATCGCCCAAATTACTCTGTTCATCCTTTAACAATTCTCCAAATTCTGTCATCCTATCATGAACAATACCAATGCCAAGTTCTTCAGAAGCTTGGATCCAGGAATTGCTCAACAAAGAAGCTGAAGTGGTTCGAGTAACACCCCCAGCAATAGCAGCTTCTGTTAAAAGAACAGTCACAACACGTCCACCTGAACACATTCAGTACAACATTTAGACCTGTCCTCATAGCTAACTGGCTTTGTAAGTTCACTACACCTGGCATCTTAGGTTAAAGTGTAAGAAATCCTAGATCTATTATTTACAAGTAGAAAGAGCATCAGTAAACAGTAACCAGTAATCCCAAAGTAGCAATCTCTGACAATGATATGCTATAAGACTTTAAGCTTAGTGCCTTAGCCATTTGATCAAAAAAAGGAAAAGCAAAAATAATGAATTTAAAAGCATGCAAAATATATTTAGCTGTCAACTGCTATCAAACTAACTGCTTGACATGTAAAGGATCGATTTTCGCTTTCTGAAGTCCCCTAGCTTGTGCATGAAAGATTGGTTCAGCATAATATTTTTAAAAAATTAAAATTAAAATAATCAGACTTTACCTGAGAGAATTTCTCTAGCAAACCCTACATGGTCTTTGTCACTTGCCATTGCAACAACAAAAGCCAATGGAGCCTCTGGAAATGCCATCCTTATTGTGCTCATCAGTGCTTTGGCAGATTCTTTGGTATGGGCTGGAACAATATCCAAAAAACTAGTTACAACTGCTGTTGATCCCACAATACCCTCAAAATTCTATTAACAGAATACAGAAATACTTTTTAAACAAAGAGTCTAGCAGGACCACATTAAAACCAAGGGCATGTTCAGTCTCAAAATTTTCTTCTCTTTTTCTAAGATTGTTGACAGATTTTTCCAGGACGAAAGCAACCATAAAACATAATTTATCAAATAAAATCCCCAAGAAATTCCATGACAATGAATTGAGAGTATAGAAAATTAATAGAAAAGTCACAGGAATCAACCTCCATCCAGCAATATTGTCGCTCCATTAAGTCCTAATACCTCAGCTTCTTCTGATGTTAGGAACTGACTCCTTCCAAGAAGGTATGTTTGCTCTAAACCAGCTCTAATTGATTCATCAGAAATTCTCCATCCTAATTATCCAAGGAAAAAAATGACAGGGACTCATAATAACATAAATAAATAAATGAATGAATGAAAGAATCAAAAAACCTTGATTCAATAAATCAAGGAACTATGATCATAATGAGGAAGAGAGTCAATTAAGGGCAAAATTTATGAGAAAAAAAATTAATTTAAAGTAATCAAAATAACTTGATGCAATGTCTCAAAACAATCTTAGTCAAACGCATTGCCACTTGGCAGGGATGAAGTTTATGTTTCCATAGAAATTCTGACTAAATGTAAACCACGCATCTAAACCTCATGTAACTTCTGAGCTAGGTGAGAGATCAGTTCCTCTATTCTTGAATAATCCTCACGTCATAGAATCTAGACTATTAAATTTACCAGGTCCTACAAACTAAATCAACAAATCTCACATCTTATACTGCTTGTTGTGAGGATTGTGTGGATTTTTGTTGAGGTAAGAAGTTTTCTCTATGAGGAATATATTCAAGTGACTAAGAAAAGAAAAGAAAATGCAGACTTTATGCTAAGCTAAACAGAGCACAGAAAAGTCTTACCTAAATTACGTAGACAGAGTGCCACACAAGTAGCAGTTGATGCATTTTGAAGTTGATGACTTCCAAGCATGCGCAGCTTCACATCAAGTAATTCAAAAGACTGCATGAATAGATACATTTATAAGTTTTTTATAAGACACTCAAACGATCAACAATGAAAAAATAGACAGAGTAACTCACTAAAAAGCCTGTCAAGGTTGCAATGTAAATTATTTTAAGATTCAGATTCATGATCCAATATAAAATATGTATGACATGCAGAAACACATAGGGTGGCCAGAAGAATTAGAACGTCACATAGAGGAAGACCAACGACATGAGATAATGCAGATGAAGTTCAAAATTAAAAATTTTATACTCAGTATTCTTTTCAGACTTCCATACCTTCATGAAAGGCTATCATATCATTTTTAATGACTATTGACAATAACAGCCACCACACCAAGTATTACCAGCACATGTTATCTTAGACTGTGTTGTGCATCAGGTTTTAGCAAAGTTAATAGCAAAAAGCACCATATATATCTATAGGATGTATCATAAGTTTTCAGTGCGCATGGGTAGTAAGAAAATAAAACATGCCACCTCCAAGTTATGGCCCTATACCACATTATCTAAATAACAACCAAGTCACTGACAGATAGAGTACAAGTTCTTACCAGCTTCAAGTCTTTCTCAACTTGGATTGCTATATCACAAGATTGGCAAGGTCTGCCATTCAGCATGCTGACACTCCTTATGGTACACCTATTCCCAGTATCAGATGCTGACACTATAGGTGAACCCATGGATGCTGCCTTATCATGGATAATACGCTCAATATGCGGGAGAAATGGCCCGCCCAGCACCAACTGAAATGTACTTGCTAAGTCAACAAAAATGGATTGAAAAAGCAATGCAATCCATTAAAGCAAAATGCATTAGAGTACAAAGGATATCATAGCTTTTTATTTTTCTTTTCTCTCTCCTTTTTTGACTAATTTTAATGAACAAGAGTTAAAAATATGATGTTATAATAACAAAGATAAAACCAAAAGAAGATAGATACAACTTAATTTGTAAATAAAACAAAAAGAAGTTGCCTCATAGCTGCCATAGTACTAAAAGATGCACATTAAGTTCCACACCTGAAACTGTAGAAAAACTGTCTTATAAAACGTCATTTTACTTAATACGAACAGTCAGATAAAAGGAAATTTAACATTAACCCTGATTCACTATGTTGTTCTAATTTAAGTCATAGAACACTAGGGTTATATGAGCAAAACACATGGAAGTTCTTAAAGATTGAGGTCAAACGCTCTCCACTAATTCAAATACAAACATTGAGAATATGTATAAAGACCAGACAATAGCAAAGCAAATAATTTTGTATCTTGTCACATACATAAGAATTGAACCATATCTTGTAAGTTTCAGTAAATGACATAAGTATAAAAAGGAGATCTAGAGAGAGAAACACCCAACTGGGCGGCCTTGTTTTATGATTCCTGACTTTGCCATTGCAATAGTTTCCAAAGAACCCCCAAGAGCAGCCAAATGTTCCTCACCTACAGTGGTTATTACTGATGCAGCAAGTCCAGAGCTGGATATAATATTTGTTGCATCTCGCGCACCCCCCAACCCAGCCTAGAGAGGGGAGAAAAAACTAGTATTACTATGGCAGTATGGCTATCTTACACTTTTCTGCAATCTTAAATAAGAACAATCCATATTAAAGCAAGAATTGGGGGCAAAGGGAAGCAACAGTATAATAAGAAGAATAACCCAATATAGGTTAGTAAAGCAGTTGTTGTGTGAAGATATGAAGTGCATATATACAACTAACCTCAATGACAGCAATGTCAATGTTCTCTTCAGCAAACATGATGAACGCAATGGCAGTGAAAACCTGAAACAAGTCCATCAGTGAGTACAGGAAAATAAAGAAGTAAGAGAAAAATATCCACCAGGCTTTTACTAGAATGTTATGAAGGTATAAACAAAATTTAATCATAAGAACAATACTCCATTGTAGCACTGTTATCACTAATTAATAACAATGAGGCAATCAGAAAATTTGGAAGGGAAAAAAAGACCAGGGAAGCTGAAACGACCACATAAACTGAATATGTTAAGTCTCAAACTCTTGTTTAATAAAATCCCCTCATAAGGTCAAAGAGTAAAGAAGGTCCATTATTAGCACCCTAGTTTTTCCAGTCTTGATCATATTTAGGAATTGAAAACATTCAATAATCAGTACCTCAAAATGGCTTAGGCAACCATTTTCCTCTTTCACTGCTTGGTCAAGGTTCTGCTTAATCCTATGAAAAAGATTATTCAATGCTTTTGCAGAGACAGGATCACCTGATCTTCCTAGTAAAATGCGTTCCCTGATAGTCTGGATATGTGGACTGCTTGGGAAAAATAAAGCCTGTGGTCAATGACAGAAGTTGTAATGAAGCTATAGCTGAAGTTGAAAGCACAAAAAGCTACACATGTATGAATCTTTTGGAAAAATTATATGGAGAGATTACCTAGTGTAACAACCAATAGAATAACCTTCTGTCCTCAGAATATTAGAAATGAAACCAGCCGTGGATCCCTTCCCCTTTGTCCCAGCAATATGAACAGCCTACAATTGCAGCAAGCCGGTTAATTGAACCTCTATTCAATTTTACTGGGCAAAATAGAGAGAACGCACTACAAAGATGTCCATTTTAACCTCAAGTGTTCAGCATGGTTAGAAAATAATTTATTCAATAGCTCTTATGCCTGCATGTTAGGCAACCACATACATGTGGCTTGGTTAATAAAGGCATAGGTGGCAGATTTTGAATGTCACAAGTGCTGATTATGTTGTAGGCAGTTATGGGTGGTTCTCAGTATTATTGATAGTTATTGTAACTATTAATAGGGTAAGTCAGGATAGATTTGGGTGATCTTCAAGTGTGTGTATGCGTGGGGGTGAATCGAAACCCTGTGTGTGACTGTAACTTGTAGCAATTTCTGTCTTCAATAAGAAGATGCTCAATTTGATCCATAAACTTTAACCTGATAGAATTGGTTATAACTTTCTGACATTTGCAATCGCACACAGACACACAACCAACATTACGGGAGAAGAAAGAACAATTTCGTACAAAGCAGCTCCTTATACTTGTCCTGTAATCTATAATTTCAAACATTCAGCACTATGAACTAACTTTTGTAGAAGATTTGCCCATAATGGACATTAAAAGCTCAAACAATCAGAACAACAACCTGAGACCAAGGAATCTGGCATAATAGAATCATGACTGTAAGGGTCGAACCTTGAACTTGGACTGAGGATTACCGAATCGCACCAACAGCCGTCTCATTCTACCAAGATCGAAGCCTTCGCGAGAATCCGTACCCGCTCCTTTGGGCACGCCCGATTTCTCGTAGTTCTTGAGAGAGTCAATATAGTCCACCAGTTCCTGCATTTCTGGGTCCTCTGCGTACGAACACATGGTTTGCTTGGACCCCATTTGCTTGGTGATCCCTCTGCGAATAGACGAAAAAAAGTTTTGGCCTTGCAGAAGAAGCACGGGGTTTGCTCTGGGCAGCACGGGCATCATTAGTCCAACTGTTTGTTAATCAAGGAGTCCCTCCATGGATAGAAGGTTTTAGCTCAGCATTCTGCTGGTAAATATTAGTAAATGAATTTTTTATTTTAAAAAACTAAATTAATAATAATTTAATTTAAAAAGTAAATGACTTTAGTAAATTTATGTATAATTTAAAATATCAGTTTTTATTAATAAAATATAATTCAATGATAAGAAGTTTGACTTTTAATTTAATAAATTAAGTGTAAATTTTTATTAGAAGTGAAATAACGTTTGCTAATATTATAAGAAAAATTAATTATTTTGATTTAAAGAAACGAAGGATATTTTGATTTTATTCAAAAAAATATTATTTTTGTATTTATTAAATATAATTAAAATTTAATTATGCCTATTTTCTTCCGTTAAATTTATAATTTTCTAAAAAATATCATTATCTTTCAATTAATGCAAGTTGGTGTGATTTAAATTTTCTGTATTTTATTCTATAAATTTAAAGTAATTTATAAATAAATATATGATAATTTATAAATTTTAAAATAATTTATATTAATTTTTTTATTGATATTTTTTTATTTACATTTTACACTTTAAAATATAATTTTTACTTTAAAAAGATCTTAATTCATTTAACGGATGATCCGGACAAGTGGTTAGGCATGTTTATCTATAGGCAAGTCCTAATAATAGAAACAACTTTATAATTATTTGTACCACAACATTATTAAATCAGAAAATTGTCTCTTCCAAAGGCAGAAAATGTGCGAGAATTCATAGCAATAATTAGACATAACCTGTCTCTGCTTAAGACAGCTAGGAATAATTGTTGACATTATAAGAATACCAACTTAGCAAAGAGGAGTCAGGATGGGAAAATATTTATCAAAAGATTAGGAAAGGAATGCAGAAAATTGATGGATGATAATGGGTTCCCTGAACGTGCGGGTGCACCATTCATTTCTGCATCTCAATATGGCTGGCAACTATGAAGGCCTGCATTATAAAAGGAACAGCTTTAGCTCTTCAAAAATCACCACCCGGACATCTCTCCCACAACTTTTGCATCTGAATTTCTCTCTCCTTTCTTTCTCTCTTAAGGGTTGAACGATTAAGAGAGAAAGACAAGGAGAGAAAGAGAAGAGAGAAGATTTTGATAGAAACAAAAAAAAAAAAAAATGGCTGTTTCCAGTGCTTCATTCAGGGTGGTTGTTTTCGTTAGCCTCATTTACGCAGCCCTCATGTCATTGGCTCGTGCTCAATCTCCGGCTCCGGCTCCTACAAGCGACGGTACCCTTTATTTTTCCATTCTCTTCTTTTCTTTTCCCATTGCAATATGGGCCAAAGAAATCTACACCTTCTAATGCAGAAGCAGAGGTATGTTTTTCAAGATACAGAGTTGTGAGACTAACAGTATTAAATGATTTGCAAAATGCAGGCACCTCAATTGATCAAGCCATAGCATATATTCTAATGCTGGTTGCGTTGGTGCTGACTTATATCATTCACTGAGCCACCAATGGATTTGTCATTTTTCTTTTAATTTCAAAACTTTTGGAGGGGGGCTTTTTGAACGAACAAGTGATGTGTTGACGTCAAACTTACTGAGGAAAAGGAAGAGATTTTAGTTGGATAATAATCATTGTTGTAAATTTGTATTCTCCAATGATGGTCTCATTCTGATCCATGTCTTGCTCTGTTTTTTTTTTTTTTCCGGTTTGTTTTTCTTTTCGGGCAGATACTAATGAGGCATGAAGGCATAACAAAAATGGAAAGGAAAACACCGTGGATACTTTATTTGGAGCGGATTATAAGGAAAAATACATTCTCACTTAAAAGTAAATATTAAATTATAATAGCCTTAGTCTCTTTTTTTTATTTTTAACAAAGTAAATAATCAGCTAAAAAAAAAACTGTAACAACCACATATATATCCTATTTCAGATCACGATTTCTTTCGTCATAATTAATGGTTTCGTTTTTTGGTTGAATTAGACCAAAAAAATGTCAATATTAGCAAAGTTTATAAACTTGTATTACGATTTAGATAAAAAAATATTTTAAAAGTAATTATAATAAATCTTTTTTATATAAAGCCTGTATGAATTTTAAAACAAATAACTTTGTATAATAAAAATAAAATGTAAAAAATGTTACAATAATAATAATAATAATAATTATTATTATTATTATTATTATTTTGATGTTTTCTAAGCTCCCCTATTAAGAGGGCCTCCGTTTGAGGGCTGAAGTTGGAAATACAAATTTCAATTTTTACATAAAAATTTAGTGAAAGATATCGAATGCCAAAATTAATATAATATAAATATTTAATAATAAATTATTATTTATATTTATTGATATAATTTTCCATCAAATAGGCATAACTTTCTTAAAAGTGTTCGTTTCTAAATTTTCTTTTACTTTTGTTGTACTTTTCCGGGTTTAGTAGACATATTTGTTCATCCTTCTACAAGGTTGCTAGAATGCATAATATCACACCTTGGGAAACTTGCAAAGCATCTACTCTTTTCAGAACAATCACTCGAGTCTATACAGGATCACCATTGATTCATCTATTTCAACGACGACTTCTCGTTGAGGTGAAATTTACCAGAGTACCTCCCTTCCCAATATAATTTTAGAGCATCCGAAAAAAGTTAAAGCAGTAGCGCTTTAGCACATTTATTCAAAATTACTATTGGGAAAATGTCACTTGTAACAAAATTTCTGCTGGCTTGGAGCATCAACTTATAAATTTACAAGAAAAGCTATCAACCAAGACTGAGGAAGAACTGTCCTATTCTGGTCAATTTTCCCGTCGTTTCTGGTCATAAGTTATTTTCCTGTCTAAGAAAGAAGTATCTGACACTGTTGAAACGGATTCTTCCGCAAAAACTACCTGAGCAAATCTTCAACAATTCTCGATCAGAGTTAAAAACGATTGCTTCAGCAAAATAAAACGGAGCATGCAAAATAAGAACGAAGCACATCCCATCTTTCATCATGATGTTGCGTAGTGGTGATGTAGAACAAACTTAACAACTTCATAAAACGAAACCACAATTCCAACTGAAGGTCCTGCTCTAGCAACTCGTGGACCAACGCCTGTAAAGAGTCCCTTCGTGCCCCCATCTCTGAAGAAATTAAAATAAAAAGTTCAGTGCACAAACAGAACATATTAATAAACAGTTAATCTAACACGATTATTACTCCAAACAATGCTCAGCACTCTAGCCAAGCAGCAACTACAAGAGAGACCAGGATCCAAGGCACGCTATGCTTAATAACTTCTCCAGAGCAAATTAGGATGCAGCAGAACAGAAAAATTTAACAAGGATTGAGACATTTCAGTAATCTTGCAAAGTATAAAGATGGAAAAAATCTTTCAAACTGTCCTAAGTGAATTTGGATCCTCCGACCTTTTTTTACTCTAATTTTGGTAACTTTCTATCTCTCTATAAACTTTAATAAGTAGAACCTACTTTTTTCTCTCTTAATTTTCTTCCTCTCTCACTCTTAAGATCCTCTATCTTTACGGCAAAGGATCCTAATCCGCCCTATGTACAGGTAGATGAATAGCAAGCAGATGGATAAATGAAAGGGGAACATATCAACAGTGTTTGAACCACATTGCCCAACAGAAAAAAACTTAGATAAGATATCTATATACCAAATCAGATATTACTACTTGCACCCCCTTTTCCTAGACATCTTCACTCATCTCTACAATTTACTAGAAACACATGATATGATACCAAACATAAAAGTGCATCAAAACATTAAAAAAGGAAAGAAACATATTAATAAAAATAAAAAGCCATGTTATTTGCATGCTTAATACACTTTCTAAAAGTAAAGGGCTACAGTAATGACACAGGTAACACTTCAACTATTGATGCTTGATTAAGGATAGCAATGCATGTCTTTTTCTCCCCGACCCCTCTCAATATAGTAACGTATGCCGTCAATTATAACATTTGATGTGCAATGTGTAAAGTAATAATACCTCCAAACCTCCATTAGTGTCTGTCTTGTCGTCATTTTCAATGCCCTAGCTGGATCCCTCTGGAATTTTGGGAGAAGTTATAACAGCATCAGAAGATCATGGAATTATTTTTACAGTCCATGTGAAAGCTATATTTTTATTAAGTAATGAAGTTTCCACCACTAAATTGTTACTCTTTTTTTTTTTTTGTTTTGAGATTAGGTTATAACAGAGTAAACCTTACCAAGAGGAACAAGAGGGAAACGAAAAAGATAAATTGTAGTAACCAAAAACAAGTAGGGAAAAAAAACCTCTATTTGCCTTCGAGTTTTTGCAACATCTAGCGGACATGTAGCACCTGCAGCAACAGTTCCTGCTACAAAACCAGCTGAGAAATTTGCCCCAAGCACACCCAAGGCATTGGCATCATCACCTCCAACAAGACTAAGAAGTTTTTTCCTAGCCTGTAAAGCAAGATGTTGATGTTGAGATGAGAAAAAGGAGAACATAATAGAATAGCACAAATACATAAGTCTCAAGATTAAGGAATTAATCTCACCGGTTCAAGGATTGACCAGCATATTGCGGAGAAGGGCACATCACGGGCAAGTTGTGCACCCATGCCAGTCCACAGGACACGATAACCTTGCACTGTAATGAAATAACACAATTTAACCACAATTACACAAAAGCAATCACCTTTGCTAGTGATAAATGTACACTTTCTGGCATGCTTTCATCATATATACTACTCAGCATAGCAACTTAGCTGGTACTGATTTTAATTACCAAAAGAAACAGTGAGGTTAGAAAATACAATAATACAAACAAAGATGAGAGATGCAAACAATCCTATGAGATGCTACAAATGCTTTGCCCGTCAAATTTTAACATGTAAGCAATTCTTGAAACATGTATGCCTATACACCAAACTTAGAATTATATTACTAACTCATACAGGTTAAATTTAAATATCAAACAGGCATAAACTTTATCTTATGCAAGATCCGTGAAACATCTTGTGCTTGCCCAGGAAATTTATGAACTATAATAATAAAAATATAAATATGTAAACAGCAGCCTAATTTTGTAGGTGTCCAAACTCAAACATATTTACAAATCATTGTCCACAAACAGTGCAGCAGGTAGACTTCTCTACAATTTACATTTATCAAGGCCATCAGATTGTTGAAAAGCTATGCACTCACAGCTGTTCTGTGGACTATTTGGGCCCTTGACATGCGAGACGACACCTAGCAGAGTTTGGAAGACTCCAGCGGGCTTTTTACCAATTTGAGTCTCTTTGAATGCCTACAAACCAAATGAAAACAAGTGACCACCAGAGTTCAGAAGGATACCAATAACTTATATTACACAAAGAACAAAGGATGCTATAGAAATTACAACCAAACAAAGTGATAAAAAACTAATTAAGCATCCCATAAATTCATTCAATCATTCAGCCACAATAGTTATTTCACAGAGAAATGCTAGAATTTCACGGGAAAAACTGTCCAAAGGAATTGAATTTCTTGTGACAAATTTGACCTAGCACTGGTGAAATACATAGAACAAAATAAACCATGCATCCAACACAACCTATCAGAAAGATACTGCAATAAAACAATTGACTAACAGAAAGGTTGCCAGTTAACCCATTGACTACAAGACTAGGACATATTTATACAGAAAAGCAAGGACCATAACCACAATTTATATATAACACAAGTAACACATCATAAATGTAAAATCGTGGAAACCACCACTTTCATCAGACTTATGACGCCAATATGCCCTTATAAAAGTTAAACAAAATATATACTATTAACATTACTTTAAATACCTGCATTCTAGTCCTGGCAAGTTCAATAGGGTAACAACTAGCACAAGCTAGCGAGCGTGCCAATGTGCCAGCCACCAAAGGTACATACGGAGTTGTGCTTGGAGCAAATTTGGCACTAAATCCCTCCATCCAGTTGCGGAATACATCATAGCAAGGAAGGTAAATTCCTACCTGATTTAACCATCCAAAATTTACCAATTAATGACATGCTCCTGTGTACCCAGGCAATGCTCAATAATTGAAGTAAAAGCCCTTAATTGACTTGTGAACCTACCGTTGGTACTGCCAGTGCCAGGCCAGCATTTGTGCCTCTCCATAGCCTTGCAAATCCTTCCTGCAAAACCACTCTTAGATTAAAATAAAGACAAATGGTAATTCTAAATCACAGAAAAGAAAACTAATTGCTTAGAGATATAATCAACATCTTAAAACATGTATTCAATCTAATATTTGACCATTTATATAACAGAAACACAATTGTGCATAACCACCAACCTGTTGTATAATTTTGTAGAGGACATCAAGAGTTCCTTTGTAACGAAAGCACTCAGGAGGACAAATTGATACTGTGCCATGGATTCCAGCCCGTGTACACGATGGCGAACATCTTAAATCTGCAAACATCTGAGACACAGTATAGGAAAAGTCAAGTAATCACAAATGCAAAACAGTAAAAGCACATAATGGGAAATGAGGAGGGGAATAAATGCATCAATGCTCCATAATTTAATTCATAAACAACTACATAAAGAGAAGAAAATTAAACTCTGATTGTTTGTGAGCACCTAAGCAACTAAATTGGTTTCAAAACAATGCACAACAATGTCATTAAACAATGCTGCCTATATCACCTTGGGTTATGGCTGACAGTACAACTATACCCTAAACACTGATACAGAAATCAAAAAAAAAAAAAAAACCAATTCTTTTCAAAAGCCCTTTTGCACAACACATCAGATTGGGGCTGGAGGGGTAACAATTTGCTCCGTGCATACCATATTTGGTCCAAAATGAGCCATGCGACCAGCCATATTACTGAGTGGATGAGAATAAGCCACCCCTGCAGCCTGCGCTTGCAACCTTGTCTGTAGGTGGGGAAAAACAAATTAGAATAGACACCAGATGTTAAATAATGCATCTAAACAAAAAATAAAAGGCACCAAAAGAAACAAGTTTATCAAGGATGCTCATCTAAATGCTGATATTATAGGCATAAACTCAAGATATATCTTAAGAGATACTATACAGGTACTGCTTCCCTCCTTTCCCACATTCTTGTTTTCACTGTGGCATAACAGAGGTGTGATTGTCATAATAAGCCTGACATGCAGTTACTTGGCTGAAATAAGCAGCAGCTTAGTGCGAACCAACTCATAACATATACTAGCATATTGACTCCACAGGAAAGGTAACCAACAGCCATTGAACATAATGAACAAAGTACTAAAATCTATATCCGTGACACTCAATAGGACAATTCCACTGAATATATCAAAGACCATACAAAACCCTCCGTGTGCTTAATCAGAAAAATTTAGAATACAGGAACACTATATAATAATATAAATCACTCTTCAATCATAATAGATGAATAAATCTCCATTTGTTCTACTCTTCTCGCACTTCCTCAGCGAACAATTACTACGCAAGTTAAATGGTTATAAGCAAAAGATGAAGGGACGATCGTTTTACCTTGGCAACATCAAGAGGATTAACAATGATGGCCGAGACAACGGCGGCGCCGGCGGCAGACAAAGCCCGTTCTCCTAGTCCCAATTTAACATCGGATGTTTGCGGCTGAGGACGCGAGCATTCCTTCCCATGTCTAACTGTATCCGTTGATTCCAACAGCAATGAACCTTGCCCGCAAACTTCAAGTAGCGGAGCTTGCTCCGAAGCCATCCATGAATTCTGGACTCGCTCTGAATCCACCATTTTTTGTTCTCTTTTCCGGCTTTCTGTGCCTCAACCAAAAGGAGTTGATCGGTTATGGGATTTTCAAAATTGAACAAATTATTATTCTTTGACAGTGGATGATATATAGTATTATTTCACTTACCGGAGACTAAGTATGAATAAAAAAATAAAAAGGAAAAAACGCAGTGCGTTATAGATGGGACGAATGAGAGGCGTTCGCCAAATTCTTGGAGAAAAGGGAAGGGCGGAAGTGGGGAAACACCAGAAGAGAGCGAGAGAAACGTAGGCGCTTATGCAATCAACGCCACGTTTGGTGACAACTAGTTAAACGTCCTTTTCCACAGTAAAAACCCTAGAAACGGCTTCTGGGAAGTCAATGCCTTATTCAAAGTACACAATCGTAAACTGCTTCGCAATGTGGAAAGCAAGGAACAAGAAAAAGGAGTATAGTTCTGCCGCGACCGGGCAAGAACCTTGGCTCAGGCGAGCGAACAGTAGAGCAATGCAATCAAGGGTTAACTAGCAAAATGCCGTTTTAACTCGACCCCAAACATGGTTTTACTGCAATGAACAAGGCCTTAAATATAGGCGCTCGAAAAGACCCTGTTGCCCTTCAAGTTTCTTTCTAGGGCTCTCCTCCACTCAGGCCGCTTTTTCTCCTATGGGCCGTAAATTGTTAGAGGAGTAAAATTTGTTTTGGGTGAATCGCCTCTACCATGATATGTATATAATTAGTGTATTGAAGTGTATTTATTATATTTTAATAAAAGATATATTTATTACATTTCTTATTTTTATTTTTTAAAATTTTTATCATATTTGACCAGCTAATTTAGTAATGAATCCAATTTAATATATTCATTGTACAAATAAAGTACATGCATATATAACCTTTATTTGTTGTGGTAATAAAAACCTGCAAAATGGAATCATCGCCACTCTAGGGCCACTTTTTTTTTTTTTTTCTGTCTTGATTTAGGAATTGTGAGTTATAGTTTTAAAAAACTTTATTAATATACTCAAGTGAGGATTTATTATTTAGATTTACAATCATGAATCTCATTATTTCTCAGTTTCTAAATATTTAAATAAAAATTTGAATATTTAAAATTTTTACAAGTTTCTTACATATTATTTTCTAAGTTACTAAAATAAGAATCCATCTACAACTTCTTGTTAATATTTAAATTATACAGAATTTTCATATAACCTATAATGCTATCATTAATTATTATTTTTTATCATAATGTTAATACTGTAGAAAAATAATTTTGTAACTACTCTACTATTTTCGCAATAAAATGTTTAAATTATTATATTTTAAAAAATATATTATTATTTCTTACAGTAATATTTTTGATTTTGTAGAGTTAGAATAATTTTTTTCTTTTCCAAATAACATGGTCATGATAACTCATCTATGACAATGAGAAGAATATTTTAGCTGCATTTATGAGAATAATGGTAACTGTGCATGAGAAAAGTCATATCACTTTTTTAAATAAAATATAATTATTATTTAAATATAAAAAATTATATTTAATTATCTACATTTATCATACACTAGTAACAATATTTCTTTGATAATTCAAGACTTTTGTGGGCTTATAGACGTAATAAAACAAACTTGTATTACAAAAGACATTTATAGACGTAATAAAACAAACTTGTATTACAAAAGACATTTCATTCTTAGCCGTAATTTAAAACGTTCACAGAAATTTGTGGCTCGAGTGATTAGGCCAAGAAAGTACGGCCACTCGCTACAACGAACTGATTCGGCGGGACTGGGTGTGGGTACATCCTCTTTTTCTTCCGGGCCATGTGGAAAAAGGATGCGCCGCGTCAGAATATGCTGCTCCACTTAGTCGATACGTGTCCAGTTCTGGGACACTAACGCAGGTCTAATGCATGACGACCACGTCACGTTCCCGATATCCCCGCCAACAAAGGCGGCTAGACTGATATTTGTTCTGATTTGAATTTTTTATTTTTTATAACTTTTTGTTTTTATAATTTAATATAAATTTTTTTATTATTTTTATCTGTTAAATTTATATATTTTTCTTTCTAACTCTTCTGTAATAAAAAAACATCTCATCTATGCTTATTATATTAGTTCTTTTGGCTCAAAATAACCGAGTTTTTTTTTTAATTTTGGATGTCATTTTTATAATTAGAAGAACATTAATTTTTTTAATTTTATTTTTATTATAATCATTCTTTTATTAAAGTATTTTAATTATTTTTTAATTTAAATGATTTATGAAAAATAATTTAAAAAAAGAATGTTTAAAATTATTTAATAATTTTCTTTTTTATATATTACCATTAAAAATTTATTTTTTGTGCAATATCCTTTATTAATTTATTATTTTATTATCCTACTTAGTATGTACTAGCATACTTATTAGCTATGTCATTTATTTTCATAAGAGAGTATAACTAAATAAATAAATTTAAATTTTTTAAAGTGAAGTATGCATTTTATACTATAAAATGTGAGTAAATAATTATTAATAAAAAAATTAATAATAAAAACTATAAAATGTAAGTAAATAATTATTAATAAAAAAAATTAATAATAAAAATTATTATAAAATTTAATTAAATAAATAATAATTCATAAATTTAAAATAATTTATATGTTAATTTTTTTATTAATAATTATTTATTTATATTTTACTCTTTTTATTTTAAAGGATCTGATCTTAAATGTAAGAAGAGACAACAAAACTAAAACTAAAGAGTCAAATCCTCTACCTTTAAGGATCAAAGGTAAATGGTGTAGCAAGAAAAACAAATATAAAGGTAATAAAAAAAATAAGACTCAAAGAATATATATATACATATAAATTAAAAAGAGATAAATAGCTACTAAAATTCACGAATAATAAAAATATGAATCCAAATATCAAAGAGAGATAGCATAATAATTTTTTTTATAATATTTTATGTGTATTACACCTAAATTAAGAATTATCATACTATTCTCTATTCTACTACCATATCTTATATACAATCATTCATGATTTTTTAATAATTGGAGTATAGCTCATTATATATATATATATATATATATATGTATTCCTAGCTTATTTTTTAAAGTAATTATAATTTTACACAATTATTTTGGGACAAAATTCTCATAACTCTATCTAGATGTGTGGGTGACTTTCATTCATCAATGATTATGGATATAATTGTGAGGATTCTATATCAAATTAGAGTATAAAAATAACAATACTCTATTTTCAATACCTAGGACCTAAATGTAATTTTAATTAAAAACAATTATTCCCTATTTTAGAATATTTGAAAAATATGTAAAATAATTGTCTGTACACATGACATACTTCCACCTCCCAGGTCCTTGCTACCAAATTTGCGATGGCTTGCATAATTGGATCATATATTCCTCCTCTCCCTTAAATCTCATGGACCGGTGCATTAATTTTATTTGTTAATTTTACTCTATTTATTTTATTATTTTTATTAAATACTTATTTAAAAATAATTTTAAATAATTTTTTCTTTTTAACACAACTGGTATTTTAGTTTTTGGTTTTAAAACTTTTCAGGAGTATTCTCCTATTTTTTAAGTAAAGAACTAATTTTCTTTAGACTTAAATTCATAATGATAAATTCCTCTTAACCAAAAAAAAATCTAAACTTAAACTCATATTAACAAGTCCGCTTTCATCACATCAATACTTCATTAAAAATATGTGTTTTAGGAAGAAAAATAATTTTTTTTTAACTGTAATACTATTTAATGATGATGTCAATTCTTGTATTTATTCTTTAAAAGACTAATATTTTAAAAAGGTTAGAAAATATTAAAGGACTCTCACCTCTTTAATTAAGGAATTAGTTATAATAATTTATCCGGTTAACTTTTAGTATTTGAGTTATTATATGAGAAGAACAGTGATTTTGAAATTGTAATAAATTATTTCATTATAAAACAATGAATTCTGATATATGTTTTTAAAAATAATTATTTTAAAATAGATAGAGTAATAAATTATTTTATTTGTGATTATTTTATTTATTTTCTAGATTGTTTAGTGTTATCTTATTAACTTGTGATATCTGAATTATTATATAAGAAGGGCATTTTGATAAAAAAAAAAAGTAAATTTTTAATATAAAGATTATTTAATCACTTTTTAAATTCTCGTGCTTCTTCATTAAAAAATAATTATTTTAAAATAAATGAAGTAATAAATTATTTCAATTTTATTTTTTGAATTTATCTTTAGAAAAAAAAAAGGCTAGATTGTTTAGTTTTCAGAGTATAGAAATAGTTTGGAAATTTGAATTGGTCTAGTTTGCATTTGGACTTCCCATACTTAAGTTGGATTTGATATGGGAGCATAACTCATCATACCAATCTGCACACGTCTAACTAAAAATAGCCTGTTCTTTAGCCTCTGTCATTTTTCTTTACGGAAAAGGAATGTATTTTTAGCAGATCTCCTTGTTAACTAAATTTGGTACTAGTTTTGGCGAACGGAAGAAATACTATCTGATAGCAGCCATGGTGATGATGTGTAGCAAAATCCAAATTCTAGTTCGTATATTGGAAACAAAATGCCGTTAGTTTATCTGTATTCAATTTGCTAATCCGAACTGGAGTGTTGAGATTTAACAGCTCCACAGGGGAAAAGGTTGGGTTATCTAGTTGTCATATCTGCAGACAACCCTCCATTCTCAACAGAACCGACAAAACCAGCGCTCCATTCTGCAGCAACTAACTTTCGGCTGACAGGTTTTTGCTACAATGTTTTGACCTCAGAAACCACCACATAACTGGATGGTGAATCAACCTTCACAATTTGATAACCTTTGGGCGCCACCCTCTTTTCAATTAGTTTTCTTTTTGTCCAATAGCTTAAAGAACACTCAGACGAAGACGGATTCATTTTGAACACAGACCATGGAAGCTGCAGCGAATGGAACAGTTAGGACCTGCTTTAATTTACCGGCACAGGTGAATTCCAAGAGCTTATGGGCCTTCAAAGGCGACTCTTGTCAGGTTCTGAGAAGCCCTATGCCAACCTTGGACGTGCAAATAGCTCTCATTTACTTTGGGACTCTATTATTCCATTCCTTTCTCGGCCGGATAGGAATGCCCAAGCTCACTTCTATGGCCCTTGTAAGCTCTCCCACCTTCTCCTTTTTAGCCCCCGTTGATTAATTTGTCAAATTGTCAATTTCCCGGAAAGAAATAAAAAATAATATCGCTGAAGTTGTGCATTTGAATGAGCAATTACCTTTGGTGCGTAATTGAGCAGGTTGGCTTCTTTTTTGGTACAATCTTCAACCGAACATGGGAAGAGACTTTATTCTCATTTAACTCACAAGCGAATCTGGGAGTTGTTTCCGTGTTTGGTTACCTCATGTTCCTCTTCTATATTGGAGTTAAAACGGATATGAGTATGCTGCATAGAACAGGAAGCACCGCCGTGAACATTGGAGTTGTTGCCATATTAGCTCCATTTCTGTGTGGTGCGGCTGTGCATCACTTCTTTTCATTAGCATACTTAGACCCAGAGGAGGAAGAAAAGCTTCAATTTATCGCCGGAATGCTTTCTCTAACCCCATTTCCGGTCATTTCTTCCCTTCTAAGCGATCTAAAGATCCTCAATTCAGAGCTGGGACGATTAGGCCTGTCCTCTGCACTAGTCAGCGAAATGTTCAGTATATTCTTGACAACCCTTTTTACAGCCGCTAAAATTTATCATCATTATGGACCATACAGAGCTTTGATGGATATGGGAGCTGTAATTCTGTTCATTTTAGTAACTGTCTTCTTCCTGCGCCCGCTTATGTTTTGGATTATAAGCCGGACACCGGAGGGTCGCCCCGTCAGTGATCACTATGTTTACGGCATACTTGCGTTTGCTCTCTTGTCGTCCTTTGGTTCATATCGTTTCGATTTCCATGCTCTCATGTGGCCTTATCTCTTGGGGTTGGCTGTCCCTGTTGGACCTCCATTGGGCACCGCAATTACGAAGAAGATTGACACCTTTGTCAATGGTGTTTTCAAGCCACTCTTTGTGACAACTTGCGCAATGAGGGTGGATCTCCTTGACTTCATGAATTGGAGTGACCAAGAGAATGGCCAACTTGACCTGCTTATGGTACTAACCTTGCTTCTTGTTGTCGTCGCTTATGCTGCCAAATTTGTTGCCTGCATGCTACCTCCCTTGTACACCAAGATGTCCCCCAAAGATGCCGTAACTCTCTCTTTGATTATGGGCTGCAAAGGAATAGTCGAAATGGCAACTTACGCTCTCTTCAGAGATTTCTCTGTATGCAATTTATTTCATTTCTTCCCAATTTCGTTCAAGTAGCTTAGGCCAAGATCTTCGCATTCTTGGGCATCTCATGTTTGTCAAAAATGAAAATCTGAATATCCGAGAAATGTAGGATAAGTAAATATATACTTACAAAAGGAAATTTTTTCTGGTATAAATTAAGGAGCTTATTCTTCTCTTTTATGGATCTGATGCAGGGTTTGCCCGCAAACGTGTTTACTTTGTTAATGATTGGGGTGTTACTGAATGCTACGGCTACACCCATGATCTTAGCTGCTCTCTACGATCCTTCGAAGAAATACGCAGGATACACAAAGAGGAACATCATGGATCTCAAACGCAACACAGAACTTCGAGTGCTAACCTGCATTCACCGCGCTGACAACATTCCCCCAACAATAAACCTACTAGAGGCAACATACCCAAGAAAAGAAGGACCAGTAGGTGTCTACGTTCTGCAACTCATAGAGCTAATTGGCAGAGCATCCCCTGTTTTCATCAACCATCAATTGCAGAGGAGGACCGGCAGTGAGAGACGCATCGCGCAGCACCTGCTTGATGCTTTCGACAACATCGAGCAAGAATTCACAGGTGCATTAACGGTGAGCACCTTCACCGCCGTCTCGCCAGCAGAGGTGATGCACGACGACATTTGCACATTGGCATTGGACAACCTCGTCTCCCTCATCGTCTTGCCATACCATCAAAAATGGTCCTTAGATGGGAGGAGCATTGAATTAGCTGACAGATCCTTGAGAGAGTTGAACCTGAGTGTCTTGGAAAGAGCACCTTGCTCTGTGGGGATCCTAATTGAGAGATCACCAATGACCCACACATTCTCCCCTGAAACACCCTACTCTGTTTGTTTGCTATTCATCGGAGGAAAAGATGACAGGGAGGCATTCTTCTTCGCCAGGAGAATGACCATGAACCCGCACGTTAGGCTCACCGTGGTAAGGTTCATAGCTTCAACAAATAACAATGTGGAGATTCAAGACTGGGCAGCAGTACTGGAAACAAAGATGCTTTTGGAGCTGAATCTGAATAAAAATATTGGGAATGCCCAAGTGACATACGAAGAGAAGAATGTGAAAGATGGACCCGAGACGGCACTGATAGTTCGTTCAATGGCGAGTGAGTATGATTTAATAATTGTGGGTAGAAGAGAGGGGGAAGAGAGTCCGGAGACTTCTGGGCTATTGCAATGGTGTGAGTACCCTGAGCTTGGGGTGCTAGGAGACCTGCTTGCCTCTACGGATGTTAGTGGCAAAGCTTCTGTCTTAATCGTGCAACAACAAAAGACAGCCTCGGATTTTTAAAAAACAATTTTATCTTCTTCTCTTTTAGATTTGCTTTTCTTCTCTTTTTAATTTTTATTAGAAACTTTATCTAAATATTCTTGAGCGTGCATAGTCACATTGTAAAGCACAAGAAGCGTTTTTTGTAGACTTCTTTCTTAAAGATAATAAATCTAAAATTTCCATAAATACTTATAAAGTCATTAGGTTTTAAATGAATTTTTTTAATGCTTTCATCATATATTTTAAGACTCTAAATTTATATATATTAATATTAAATTTTTTAAAATATAGTTAATTATTACGCTAATAATATTTTATTAATTTTAATAAATTTCTTTAATCTAAAAGAAAGGCGATCGAGGAGGGAGGAGTGGCAGGTAACGTTTCTTCTTTTGAACATTTTTTTTTTAATCTTCTGTGTAGCTTTGTCGTTCTTGATTATAGGCTGAATCATAATTTTGTCTGCGGTGCTGTTAAAGGATCAACATTTGCGAACAGTGGTTAGCTAAGAACGATGTGGGTTGTCATCTCATACTTTATTTGTTAGGGTAATTAATATTAAGCTAAAATATAAGAAATCATTTGCATTTAGCAAAAAATTTTTTTTACACTTTTAATTAAAACAATTAATATTATTATACTTTTAAATTATAATAATTTACATATTCCGTTAACTTAACATCTAAAACACTAACGGTGCATGGGAAACAAAAAGAAAACAAAATAGTAGAGAGAGGAAACGCACAGCCAAGCTCCCCAAAATCCACTAGCCAGTATGAAATAAAAAGACAACAAATATTCAGGCTTAAAACAACATGAGCAAGACGACTAAGGAAAAGAAAACTAGCAGAATTTATCAAGAAGGAGAGAAAGGCTTCGATTTTAGCTCACAAGGAATGAATATGGGGGAAGCAAATAACATGAGAAAAACACATCAAGACGTTAACGTTAAAAAAACAAAAGAGCCACCCCTGTTAATTCTTACTAAAAACAGAGCACGTCCCATTCAGCATTCCACAAGAACAACCCATGAATGAAATGTGAAGAACCAAAAAGAAAAAATCTATATCTATTACGCATTAAATGAAGAACCAAAAGACAGAGCATAAGTTATTGAAGAGTGAGATCAAATGCTTCAGAAAAGCTTTAATCCTCCAAGAACTTATGAGAAGGGGGCGTATAGAAGTAAGGCTGCCCTTTTAACGTACCCCATTTTTCGCCGTCAAAATGTACTTTTAGATTATATCTTTCTTTTTGACCAACAGGTGTCGATGATGGACAGTTTATATTTGGAATTAGGCACTTCATACCAAATGAATAAATTGGCGAAATGTTCCTATACACAAATCAGCTACTGGTTTGACGGGTTGCATTTTTTTTTTTGGGAATCATTTTCGTTTGCTGGTTCCATCTATGAATTTCATCCACTCAGCATCTTCATGATAGATGGCCTAAAATTTGATCCAACGGATGATTTTTCATTTTCTCCAACTTGTAATCGATAAACGTACAACAGCAGTCACAATAAATCTTTAATATAAAGTTTCTCAAAACTAATCCGTTCTGTTACTTCTCATATTCCATTGTGAACGAGCAAAAGCAGTCACAATAAACTACTAATTTAATAATGTGTATGTATTAATTTAATTTCGAACAAAAACAAATAGTAATTATAAACTTAATTTTGTTATGTGTATATGATGACTCATGTGTCTCAAAAGGTCAAATGCAGATTCATCCAAGAAAAACAGGACCAAATTAATGCATAATTTCAATTACATTATTACTGAACAGTGAATACACTTGTAAAAATATGATTTAGGTGGACATAGTATCCGGTACGCTGAACGATATATTTAGAGAGAAAAAAAATATGAAAACAATGAAGAAGAATTGAACTATATCATTTAATTTTTCCTCCTCTTCAAATATACGTTTTCTAAAAAAAAACAGGGTGAGATTCAGGTCAGGTTGTGTTTTGTCGTGCTCTCTAATAAAATCAACTCTATAAGAGACAGTTGCGCCTCGCCTTTGATGTTAATATCGTGAGAAAGAGAAGAAGCAGATTTTTTTAATGCACTTGATTATCGTAGAATAGTGATGATAGCCACAAAACAACACTTCTTTTTCCCATTTCTATGGCAGTCAGAATGTTATTCATTGATCGCCAAAAACAAGGACACTGGATATGTGGTTAATTTTATGAGTCATTCTTTTTCTCATAATTTTATTTTTATTTAATCTTTATTTCATATAATTCAGTAAATTAAATTTATTATATCACTGCTGTGGATATTTTGTTGCTGGTTATGGGAGCGGCTTTTTCCCAATTTTACAGGCTACAGCTATCTAGCTAGTGTGCTCGTCAAGTGAAGGCTAATTCAATCCAAATCAAACTTAAGGCCGTAAGCTCTTACAATGTCCAGGACCCAAAATCACTCATTAGTGATATGTCAATTGAAGGCAAAGTACAATTACGTTATGATCCCGATTATCAGTTGATATATGGTGCAGGTTATAATTAAACTGATTATAATTCCTTGAATATAATTTAAATAGTTATATTTGGCTTTGTTGATCTTTCCTTAAATTTGTTTTTCATATTATAACTTTTTCAATATTTCAAAAAATATATATAATTAAGCTGATGACTGACGATCGTGCTGTTTAATGCTGACCCAGCTTGCATTGCTATTTAGTAGTAATTGCCAGCCAATCTTCGTCGCACTTCTACTTCAATTATTACATGTAATGATCGTTCTTGAGGGTAGTTAGCTATTTATTGGCATACATATATATATATATATATGGATATGCAGCTTGCTGAGAACTTGTCACGAATATCCCATCCGCCACTACGAAGTTAGAAATAAAAAAATTAGCCGAAGTTTCCTAGTGTTGCCTCAGTGGGAATATCCTTTTAATTTATCAATGCAAAAAGAATAATCCTTCAAACTCAGCTATCCCAATTTTCTTGTTGATATCCCTAAAAACTTAGGATTATACGTCCCTTCTTGTACAGTTGTATGGATGTCATGCACCTACCTTGAAAACCCATCATCTATAAGTCAAAATCGTGTATATAAAAAGGGCACACAGCTAGCTGCAGCCACCAACAGCGAACTCACAAAACAAACTTGGATCAAGTCTCACAATGGCGTTAGCAGTGCTGGACGCCCTTGATTCTGCTCGTACGCAATGGTATCACGTCACGGCCATTGTAATAGCCGGCATGGGCTTCTTCACCGATGCTTACGATCTCTTTTGCATCTCAACCGTTACAAAACTCTTAGGGCGTTTGTATTACTTCGACCCCAATAAGGATACCCCAGGAAAGCTGCCCCACAAAGTTAATAATGCTGTGCTTGGGGTGGCCCTTGTGGGAACCCTCTCCGGCCAACTAGTCTTCGGCTGGCTGGGAGACCAACTTGGCCGCAAGAAAGTATATGGGTTCACTTTAATTCTCATGGTCTTTTGTGCCATATGCTCCGGATTATCGTTCGGCTCAACACCCCAGTCTGTTATGTTCTCCCTTTGTTTCTTCAGGTTCTGGCTTGGCTTCGGTATTGGTGGTGACTACCCTCTCTCTGCTACTATCATGTCTGAATACGCCAACAAAAGTACCCGTGGGGCTTTCATTGCGGCAGTGTTTGCCATGCAAGGCGTGGGACTTATATTTGCTGGGTTGGTGTCTATGTGTATCTCAAGAGTATTCTTATCCTACTATGAAGCTCCCGCGTACCAGGACAATAAAGTGTTGTCAACCCAACCCGAGGCTGACTTAATGTGGAGGATAGTGCTAATGCTGGGGGCCCTTCCGGCAATGCTGACGTTCTACTGGCGGATGAAGATGCCGGAAACCGGTCGTTACACAGCTTTAATAGAAGGGAATGCTAAGCAAGCAGCAGCAGACATGGCCAGGGTTTTGGACATTGAGATTCAAGCAGATCAAGAGAGACTAGCCCAGTTCAAAGCAGCTAACGAGTACAAGTTATTCTCGAATGAGTTCTTCGAACGACATGGGCGTCATTTGATTGGAACCATGAGCACATGGTTCCTTCTGGATATAGCTTTCTACAGCCAAAACTTGGCTCAGAAGGATATTTTCTCAGCAATCGGACTAATTGACAAGGATAAGGAAATGAATGCGTTACAAGAAGTGTACGAGACGTCACGTGCGATGTTCGTGATTGCCTTGGTGGGCACATTCCCTGGTTACTGGGTAACTGTTGCCTTAATTGAGAAGCTTGGCCGATACAAGATCCAACTCATTGGCTTCTTCATGATGTCCTTCTTCATGTTCGTCCTTGGCGTCAAATATGATTACCTCAAGGATGAAAACCACAACCTCTTCCTTTTGCTGTACGGGCTAACGTTTTTCTTTGCAAACTTTGGCCCCAATAGCACAACCTTTGTGCTGCCGGCCGAGCTGTTCCCGACTCGGCTGAGGTCCACATGTCATGCGCTGAGCGCCGCGGCGGGGAAGGCCGGTGCAATGGTTGGGGTGTTTGGGATTCAGAATTACACTCAGGACGGTATATCTAAACAAATAAAGAAAGCTCTGATAATCTTGGCGATAACCAACTTGCTAGGGTTTGCCTGCTCATTCTTGGTGACCGAAACGAAAGGGCGGTCGCTGGAGGAAATCTCCGGAGAGGACGGCGGGGAGAGTGAATTCAGCCCATCCCCAAATGCCAGGGTTTCAATGACTCGACAGGCAACCCACACGGAGACAATGTGAAGCATAATACAAGACGATAAATAATTGGGGGCCAAATCCAATGGCTTTTTGCCCTCTATGCTGCGTGCACTTCTACTAAATAAGAGCTATTTAGTGTTGTTTGAGATGGGGCAGGGACACAAAAGAAGCTGGTCTTAGCATATAGGGTGAAATTTCCATCTTTTTTTTTTTTTTCTGTCCCTCCACCCATTGTCTTTGTAGCAGAATGTATTTTAACATGCTTTAAATTTTCGATTATGTTCATTATATATATTTCCATAATATATAAATGGAAGCTTATAATAATAAACTAAATTTTATTAAATATTAATTCAAAAAATGTTAATATCAAATTTATTAAACCTATAATATAAGATTCAACAGATTAATCTATTACAATTAACGTGTTTAATATAAAAAATTTAATAGGAGTTAAAATTTACTATAATTAATTGTGTGCTTAATTAGTAAAGATGTGTAATATTGAATGGCAGAAAATGGGACTGAGAATAATTCAATAAATACTCAATTGGTATAACAAGATGGAATGAGAGTAGAGACCAGCTTTTGTGTTCTATCACTTTGTGGAATCGGTTGAATTATTATATAGACTTTGCAATATTTGTTTTGTTCTAAGTTCAGATAGGCATTATGTAAAAAGCAAAGCCTCTCCTAATTAATGCGCATTGAATTCACC
Source organism: Dicorynia guianensis (assembly GCA_037013595.1). Taxonomy (NCBI): domain Eukaryota; kingdom Viridiplantae; phylum Streptophyta; class Magnoliopsida; order Fabales; family Fabaceae; genus Dicorynia; species Dicorynia guianensis. The sequence continues at coordinate 10,023,692 of JASUAB010000002.1, read as the reverse complement.
TAATGCTTTATTATCACAAGAGATATATAATTAGAATTTTGTTACTTTTATACATTAAATTTTATTAAATATTTATTTAAAAATTTTAAATTATTAAATTTATTAAATTACATACTAAATTATGAGATTTAATAAATATATAATAATTTATTTTGAAGTTAATAAGCATTTATTATTTATCATTTTGTGAAATCATATTTTTTCATTTACTTACTATTTCACCAAATATATTATGCCATTAATGGGGGGCATACCAATAGTCACGTGCGCGTTTTGTACATTTGTTATGGTATTTAATTGCTCCTTATATAGCTAAGTACAAAACATTTTTGGCGTTTATCCTGTGCTTACTTTCTCCCATACTGTACTACTCGCCGTTTCTTGGCTTGGAAAATACGACATAACGTTTAGCGTCGCTTCTCTTTATGAATAATAACCCGCGGGAGTTAAGGGGTTGCAAGTATTTGGTGTCAAGAGTTCCCGACCCGTCCAAACCAAACATTCTAGAAAGCTTCGTACGCAAACAAACACAGCGCATATTCGCTTTTTGGGCAGAGAGGGAGAGGTTTGGGTTTTTCGCTCGCTCCCTAGTAGAAATGAAATGGGATATGGAGATCGAGGAAATCGAAGCGATTCTCGAGAAGATCTGGGACCTTCACGACAAGCTCAGCGATGCCATCCACTCCATTTCCAGAAATCACTTCCTTAATTCCATCAAAACCCTCCGCAATTCCCACAAGAGCAAAACCTCCGACGATGCTCCTGACGACAACCGTGCCGGTTTTGTCTTCGTAAAGGACTTTCGGCTCGACGATGATGACTCCGCGGTTCAGGAGGCTAAGAGTCTCAACGCCATAAGGACCGCCCTCGAGAACCTTGAAGACCAGCTTGAGTTCTTCCATGTGAGTTTGTTTATCCAGATTTTCCGTTTTATGTTCCCTGCTGTTTGGTTAATTTTGTTATATTCTGTTTGGGGCCTGAGAAGATTGGAAGAAGAGTAGCCATAATTCCGACTAGTGCTGCTTTAGGCAAACTCGTAATTAAGCTAATTTTTTTAGTTTGCTGCAGTCATGGGGTTTGCTCTTAATTCGGCGTGATATTTTCAAACGTTCTTTGATAACTGGTAAACTCACATATCCATAATCTTGAAACTATATTATGAGTGAAAAGTAAAACAACAGCCTATGAGGATTTAATTGTATTATACTTTATGATTTATGAAAAGGTAAAGCCTTTTCTTTAAATTGTATGCCAGCTTTGGAGAATGCTGCTTGAATGTTATACGTGTATGGAATAAACTTTGCATGAGTCATGATAAGGCATGGCCCCCAACAAATGATCATGTAACATGGGAAAAGAAAAGGAAGAATGAAGCATGGGTAACGTTTTGATCCATAAGGTTCCATTTTGACATCCTAATAGAAGCATGTAATACATACTCATTTTTGTGTGTTTCGATGGTATTAAGTTGTTCTCCTTGTTGAAGGAAAGTTACCTTTCTGGGTCTAAATTGACTTTATCTTATAAGTGGAGGCCTTTGTTCAAAATGGCCCAAAGCCACATTGTCATCCTAGTCTGACTCTGAACTCTAAATCATATACCTCCATTAGGTACTGTTACACCTATTGATTGGTGATCACCACGTTTCCCCTGTCATGACCAATTGCTAGAGTAACTACTAACACCATCTGCCATTTGCTTCTACTCTGGTTTTCTTTCTTATAATATTTGTTGCGAATCTTTTATCTGGTCCCCCGCCCCTGCTTTTACTTTCATTACATGTACTTTAAGTACCCAAGCAATAAGTTTTAGGATTTGTATGCTCTCTGATGCATCATACATAGTTGCTGTGGCATCATAGGGTATATTCAGGGCAATTGAGAGCATTTATTGGTTGTCTGATAAGAGGAAATTGATAGATTCTTAAAATGATAGAGGTAGCATCAGATGGTGTGAACATGAAATAAGGCTTTTTTAGAGACTGAGACACAGGAAATAATAAGGAAGGAAGTCATTGTTTAATTTGTTTTATGAAAAGGCAGGTTGCTGTGGTACTTGAAGGTGCAACAAGGACACACATGATATGGAAGAACGACAGTTGGCTAATTAGTTGAAATTCAGTGGATAAATGGACTGGATATATATACATGCATACTTGATTTTGTGTATACCTTAAATTCTTCTTAACATAAATAATTTTGGCATTCTCTTATTTAATCTGTCAAGGAACCAACTATCCTAAAAGTTTAAGATATTGGAGGAAGGCTCAAGAATAGTTTTATATATTTTTCCTTTAATACGCCCCTTTACACAAATGGCTCTTTTGAGCATAAAGTGTGAATAATATTCTATTTTGGATGACGGTGAGAATTGAATTTTTAACCATTTAATCATAAAGCTCTGATATCATGCCAAAGAATAAACTATCTCAAAAGTTTAAACTGTTAAGGAAGGCCCGGGAATGGTTTGATATATTTTTGTATTGCTATTTAACCATTTTTCTGGTATCTAATTATATTTCTTTCATGATTAGGGGAGGTGGTTCATTTTTATAACTAAAATTCTTGCTATGTGTTTCATAGACCATTCAAACACAGCAGCGTGTTGAAAGAGATGCTGCAATTGCACGGTTAGAACAAAGCCGGATTGTTCTTGCAATGAGATTGGTAGAACACCATGGTAAAAAGTACAAAGTCATTGATGAAGCTCTGGCTTTTATTGGAGATGTACATGACACAGGCCATTTTGTTTCACCTGAAAATCTTTATGGTCAACCAAGCTGTCCTTCCGCTGAGAATTTTGTGACTAATAAAGAGAAGAGATCTAATATCCTTATCAATGTTCTCGTCTCAAGTTTTAATTTTGTGAAGAAATCCCTTAGATTTAATAATATGGGTGGAGTAGTGGTCAATGCTGCTTTGGTTGCAGTTAGCATGATTGCGTTATTGCATTTGCATGAGGTAACTTATCGGGGGCATTCGCATAGGCAACAAAATAGTATCTGCAGCAACAGAACTTCAAGAAGATCAACTCAACTGGAGGGGTCTTCATCCAATGCCCACCCCAGAAATATGGATGTGTTGTTGGCTAGGGGTTAGGATAACAAAATACTGCTCTCCTTATGTGTTTAATTGTTGAGTATCTATGTTAGTCACTTTTGGTCTTTGTTGCCACGACGAGTGTAGGATATAGTTTCTTTTCACTGCATTTAGAATTGAGGTGCAGGTGCTTGAAGTTTTATCCGGAGTTATTTTTTACTTTCTTCTGGAAATCAATATGTATACTCCATCTTCCAGCTGATAGGCAATATCATTTGGTGAGAATGCCAACCTTCTTTCCGTGTGTGTATGGGTGGCTAAGTGAGAAGGCCTACCTTTGTTTGCAGGCTTGCCTCGTGCAACATACGTAATTTCTTATGTAGTATTATGGTGTTAGCCGTTCAAAGACATGCTTTTGGTTGTGTTACAATTGAGCTGTTGAACCCTGTCATGAAGGGTTTCCTTTACCTTATTACTAAATATCATACTATCTGGCGAATAGAATATATTGCATTACTAGGAATCATGGTTTACTTTCCATATGTGCAAGAGATTGAGAGACAATTGCAAGAGATTGTTCAACTGTCTGTTATTGGCATAAACTGAATCTGGGGTCGCTTTTTTTTGGGGGGGAAATTGAGTTTAATACTATGTGAGGACGTGTATTCGTGACATTAAGTACTATGAGGTGTTAGAAACCGAACCCGTACATATATCACAGTTCTCGGCAGTTTTAGCCCCTGTTGTGCGAATAGAGTATATTGCACTACTAGGAATCATTCTTTACTTTCCATATATGCAAGAGATTGAGAGACAATTGCAAGAGATTGTTGTTATTGGCATCAACTGAATCTGGGGTCACTTTTTTTGTGGGAAATTGAGTTTAATACCAGGTGAGGACGTGTATATATGTTACGTTAAGTAGTATGAAGTGTTAGAAACCGAAGCCATACGTAGATCACAGTTCTCGGCAGTTTTAGCCCCTGTTGTGGACAACGTATTGTCTACTTAAGTAGGGGTAACCTCAGATTTGGCTGCGGTGATGCAGCACGAAATGGGTAATGACATGTTTTATAAAATAGTAACAGTTTTTGGTTGTGATTCCCACTTAGAAATATTAATATGGTTGCGACTTCTCGGTCATTTGAACTAGTTCTATATTTAAATGGGCATGCATTGAAAATCTCTTTTTCTTAGGGCCCAAAGAGAAAATTCTACAAGTTCCGGCACCTGGATTTCTGAGCAACGCGGTCCTCCTTATCATGGGCCACCTAGATGGAGACCGATCATGGGATTTGGATTTGTGATGTGACCTTCAGTTGTAGGGGAATCTAAAGTTGGTCCATTTATGAAAGGACCCAACTTCTTAAACCCACTTGAGGAGTGAGCTTCCACTTTCCAGAACATTTAAACCCAACTTCGAAAGTTTCGAATGATTGTTAGAGGATGATGTTGCTAAACAGTACACGGGTTGGAGATTCATGTAACCATCCATCCCCATCTTTTAAAGTCATACCGTCAAGACTAGGATGACCCTTCGAGCAGTAAGGCTAGGCGTGCTCCACCTGTTTTGAGGAAACAATTTGATAGAGATGATAAGGAAATACTTAATAATAAAATATCCAGGCACTGTAAGAATTAACTTAAGGACATTCTAGCTAGTGCAATGGAAATGGACACCTAAGTTAGAAGAAAGGTTGAAATAGGATGCCACTTGTGGCATTTCATGAAGCCAACTCAAGAATACCTAGAGACGCTACAAACACAGTTGACTCTTTCTGGTGGGAGATGTTTATTAGATTCCTAGAGTGTGATATAGTATAATGTGGTGGACTTGAGTTTCTTACTTCTATTAGTTTTTTATTTTGGAACATTTGTATCTATCTTTTTAATATATTTTATAAATTTTACTTTTTTTCATTTATTTTTTTTCTTTTCATTTTATACATGTCTCTCACATTATTCCTTCTACCTTTAGGTGCAAAAATAGAAGATCCGGATTCATACGGGGCATAGTTGAGTGCCATTGTGCCGTGCTGGACAGTTAACGAGACATATGTCATGTCAAAAGAGGTTCACTTCACTTGGTGACAGATCCAAGAGAGGTCCAGTTGACCCATTAAAGGCACGATTGAGAGTCACAGTGGCTAAGACATATTTATAGAGAAGCCAGTCATGTGGCTGACGCTCTATCATCAAGATATGGCCTTCCGGAAAATTCTTATGTTGATTTGCATGAACCACCACAGGAGATTCTTTCATTGTCGAAGGAAGATGATGTTCAATCAGTTAACATAATGTAGCTTTGTTTTGTTTTGTTGTTTTTGTACTCAAAAAAAAAAAAAAAAAGGAGAGAGAGTCACGCTGGCAAGTGGCGTACTTGCCCACCCAACACAGTGAGGCTTTGTGGAGATGATACATGAGGAATTGGCAAGGTTTTATCATCAATTTCGTGTGGCATTGAGATCTTGGGGCTAGGGTTGCCCTATGGGAGCAGCCTAACTTAACTGACTGATATTCCGATTATTTGAATTTTCCACTATATCGTAAATGGCATAAAGTAGAAAAGCATATTTGCAGTAGTAGAATACCCATCACCAACACCCCACCATTAGAGGCGATTATCTCCAATTACTGACCGTTCCTTGTCTAATATTTAGTGCTATGACTCTGATCACATTTTGGCTTGCCGGGAAGCCTTTGGACTAAGAGAAACTCGAGAAACTTGTCTTGAACGATTATTTTTGAATGCCTTAGGAATTGGGGGTGCCAAGTACATGTACCAAGTGGTAATTATGCATGACAGCACCTTTGCGGCTTTGCCCATCTATACAAGCCTTCTCTACCATGTATCAGGCTGTTATACAGGCATTTAGATGCATTGCATTTGTATCAATGCTTTCTGTAGTGATGATTGCCTCGTACAAAATTAGTGCATATTCTTCTTTAGTCAATTGGTAGGATGTGACTTTTTTCATCCCCCTCCCGTACATGAAGGTCTAAGCCAAGTGATACCGTCCCAAATTCTTTTTTATTAGCAATGTAGGTGATAAATACGTTGTAAATTCTTAGATTCGTATAATAAATCTTCAACCTTAAAATACAACCGTTTCTCTTATTTACTTTTTTTTAATAATAGATAAGTTAAAGATGACTTAAAGAAGTACAAAATAAAAAATAAATTCACAATTAAATTTAAAAAAAAAAGACAATTATATCGCTAAAGTATCAACTTTCAGTTATTTCTCTTATTTACTTTATTTGTAACTTATATATAAAGCATTGAAAACTTATTTTAAATAATATATCTATATTTATATTAACTATAAAATTTGTATGAAAATTGAGTAATAATTATATTATAAAATTAACATAAATTCCCACGCAACATATTTTGTATAAAAAATGGTAAGTGACGTTGACGCCTCAACCGAAATCAACCTGGGATTCGTTACGCAAAATTTCAGCAGCAATTCTGACCGCTACTTATCCATCAGTATTGAGATTTACAGCGGAAGTGGACCAAAGATGGTGAAGACAGCTAATCAAAGTCAAATCGCGATATTTCGAGTGACCAAAATGTCAAATTACAACAACACGCTGGAAGGAATGTCGGAAAGTTTTCGTTTTCTCTGTTCATCGAACTTTTTGACTCTGCCTCCCTCAACTTGTAAAAGGCTAATTACGCACCTAAATAAACTGCCAAGTTTGAACTTTGAACAAATAATTAGCCTCATCATGCTTTCCCACGTCTAAACACTCTGCGAACCAGTCGACCTGCATGCACGTAACAAAAAAAAAAAAATCAGACATTAAAATATGATTGACAAGAACAAAGCATCCTTTCTTTACTGCCCATCTTTTTCTTGTCACTGTCTCTATTTTTTATTTACTTTTCCTGATGGGATTAACCTTTTTTAGTGTCATCTAACCCCCAAATGATCTCGAAAGGGACAAGAAAGATTGTATTTCAGTGGAGAACCAGAATGCCAACTTTTAGAAATTATATAGGTCAACTTGGCAAAGGTTAGAAAAAAATGGTTGTCAATTCTGACTCTGCTCCTATAAGGTGGCAACTTCAGCCACACCAAACTGACATTTGTTACACACTCTGTATTCATTTCATACAAATATATATATATATATGTATATTTGTTAACTAAAAAAATAATATGTATATTTGAAAATAGTTTATGAAAATAGATCTTGTTAAGCTGTACTTTTGGCGTGTGTGGATGGGGACTTGAATTTCTTACATTTTTTTTAATTTTTTAATTTTGATAATTTTTATTTTTTATTTTATATCTAAATTTAATCAATAAATCTCTTTTTTTTTTAATTTTATCTGTCTTTCTTTTAATTTTTTATATCTTTTAATTGTATTTGTTACTTTCTTATTTTATACCATAATTTTAGATTCCTATTTTAAAGGATTTAAATCCGAAGAGATATATGTGTGTCTTGCAACACTCATTATATGGGATAATATATACTTTGCCACCATTAAAAAAAGAAAATGTCTACTAGACAACACTTTTTTTATTTTTACAAATTAAAATTTAAAAAACTTATTTAAAAAATTTAATTATTAAATTATCAAATATCATAAATTAAAACTAATTTAACAATTCACATAATTTTATAAAGACATTTTTAATGGAAGCAACTTTCTCCTTTAGAAATGCAATGCACATATCAAAATAGTTTTAAATTTTATTACGATTTATTGATTGAAAATAAATATTTTAATATAAATATACAAATAAAGTGTAAAAATAACTGGTACACAAATTTGTCAAGCCAACACCTCCCTGTCGGTAACTGTCTGTACACTCACATATGAAAACCGATTTGGTAATTTTTTGAAACAAGAATTTAAATTACAGTAAGATAGATGAAGATAAAATTTAAAAGAATAAAAAATTAATAAAAATAAAAGTAAAATTCTTAAGTTAAATCAAAATAAAATGAAAAAAATCTACCAAAATTATAAAATTACGAAGTCGGCAGATCTGAGACCGCTCTTGCATGATGCGTATGAACATCGGGCCCCATGCCATTTGTTCGCTGATAAACATGATGACTGACCCTCTGATTGCCACGTAGATCTGGTCGGGAATAAGAGATTGGAGACAAAATCAAATTGGGCGCACAGGTACCACATCCGTGTTTCACCTGCTCGCCCGCTTCCCTGTCTTTCTCAATTCTCAGTTTTGGTTTTACTCGTACTCCATTATGGAAGGGACAATAAAGTAAAATTCATAATTCTAAAAGAAATTATTTTTTTAAAAAAAAAATTGGATAGCATGTGGCGGGGTGTAGGAGCCGATTTTACGGGTCCACAGAGTTACGTTTTGGACATGGGACTGTATCAGGGCATGGGACACGTGGGTGAACATCTCCCCGCAAATTTTGATTTAGTTTGAGAGATTTTCCACTAAATTATGAAAGAGTAGGTGGAGCCGACATTGATTGTGTCGGGAGACCAACGGCTCTGGTGGGGTCCACATTTTCTTGTCAATTTTTCTACGGTTGTGATTTCACAAGGATGCAGTGTTACCGCCTCATATGATTCGTAGGCGTAGGAGTAGACCTTGGACGGCCCAAAGTGCCATGCCAGCAGGCTGGGCCTTCACATGACTTACGACACCAATCTCAATATCAGTGTTTGCTTCTGCTTTCCTTTGACATCATCATTCTATTGTATTTTCCAGCTGCGTGTTGAATTTTCTTCACATATTTTGACCAAAATGAAAGGTGATTCTCAGTGATTCTAATGAATTCAACTACTGCCTTAAACAGAACATCTTTCTCCAGCACGTGACTCGCACGGAGTACATGATTTGTAATTGAGTAAACACCAATTTTATTGTTGAAAGGTACTATTGAGAAAATTGCAATCAATGGCAGAGACTAGAGGTAAAGTGAAATCTAAAAGAGGATCAAGGGTTTCAATAGGACTTGCATGTGTAGCTGCTGGTGGTGGGGGGACCAACCATGGTCCTTGGACGTCACAAGGTGGCTACACTGTGCAAAAACAGAGAGCTTAGCAACTCAGTTGTCTTTTGTTCTTTAAATTGCATTGAAACAGTTATAAACACAGAATAGAGCTGCAGAGTGTGCAAGTTGGGTCTGATTGCATTGCAAGCTCCCCTCTTTAATTTGTATTTGCTTCTGTTTTCTCTTAAGGAAAAGCCTGTAAGTAACAATAGCCGTCACAAGCCTTAGCCTTCCCCTACAACTGCAAGTGGCCTCCCATCTCACAAACAACCATTTATTATCTCACACCCACACTTGGATTGCCAATAACTACAGGACGTAGTCAGGGAGCATTATGAATTGGGCTTGTCTGCTTTCTAATTATTTTAAACTATGATAATATTTTTCGCAAGAAAACCCCAAATATTATATTTATAACATTTAACCTAAAGTTACACTCAATATCTATCCAACTCATTCAAGTTTTGTACCCAACTCAAAATAAAGTTTCAATGCTTCATAAATTTAAAAAGATAAGATCAAGTTCTATATATAGTTACACGTGAGTTGAGGAGGAACTGTGTGCCTTCTAAAACGGAATTCGTACCTCTTTTGACAATCAACACTGACCACACTTTCTTTGAAAAGAAGAAAACAAAAAAAATAATAATAATAAAACGAATATACAGATACAGCACACTGCATAATCTTCGTGTGTGTGCATGTCTATGCCTCTACTCACCCTTATCTCTATGTCGTTCTGCAACTTGGTGTCTTTGTTGTGGCAAGTTTGTGCATCTGCCAAAGAATATTTAATATACTTTTGGATTTTCTCTGGAACTGTTGCCAAATCCAGAGTTCATTTGCTTCTGAGTTTCAGAATGTGACAAGTGCTGCACTGCCCGTTATAACACCCAATAAAGTGCCTGCCTGCCTCAACCTAAAGGGCTCTGTATTTTTCTTTCCTTTCTTGCCTCTTTTGAGTTTTGACGCTTTCCCCTGTCACCGTATTTCAAAGGCTCATAATTATAGCATAGCTGGAAATGGAACCCAATATGGGGGTAAAAAAAAAAAGTGCGTTCTTTAATCAGTTAATTAATTGCCTGTCATGTTCTGCTGAAAACTTGTAGAGAAGCAATGAAATGAGAAGGTGAATCCACCAGGGGGGTCATAATCTTATGGACAATTGGCCAGGGATCATAATTAAAAAACGATGAAATGGTTGTTGTTACTAATTTAATGAATTACCGAAAGTATCAGGTCCTTTTCCTTTACACTAGACAAAAGTACTCTGCTAAAGGTTATTATCACCCGAACTCGTACGGGACAAATAATCCGACCTCTGGAGCTAGAAACTGTGGCTCAAAATCTGGAGAACATAAACTAGACTCAATTGGTGTAAGAACTTCTAAATTTATTTATTTCACACGTGAAAGTATGTATCATGAGACTTTTGACCCATAAAAAGGGGGCATAACTACATTAAATACTTAAATAATTTGCAGCTACTGCAAGGTAGTATTTTAAACTTGAGAGAAGCCCTTGCAATCATAGAGTTATGATTTCACACAGGTCCTTTTGTCCAGCCATGCCAGAATAGTTAATGGTGTTGACAGTCTGTGGAAGCAGCAGTGTTATATCTACTTATTTTTGCATACATTTTTCTTATACATATCATATATCTCTCATTCTTAAAAATAATTTCATTTTTTTTTTTCCTTTTCAGCTTTATTTGCCTTCCACATAAAAACGTTTACATATCATTTCTGCTGTGGAAGGCTTCTTGAGTTCGCAGTTTACACCAAATCACGACTTGCTTTCTATTACCATATTAGTGTGTCTCTCTTTGCCACCTTGCACTATGACTCGGCAGAGTGCGGAAACCGAGTAATTAATGCTATTACATAATAACTGTACAGTATATAAATAGAGACAGCACACCACAGTATATAAATAGAGACAGATAAAAAATAGTCCTATTAGTATGTTATAGGTTTATAGCAGATTTTATTAATGATCTGTCTATATATATTGTTCAAATATTGTATAATACAGCCACATACAAATAGCATTATTCTAGTCTCTGCCCCTCTGTTATCAGACACTCGCTTAATTTTGCATAATGCAACAGCCACATCCGACGCTCAAATTTGGTAGCAGTTACCTGCAACTCAAACCTGTTATATAATTACATCTGTGTTCGTAGTTTTCTCGAGGTCACTGAGTAATTAATGAGATACATAGGTCATTAGGTATGATTTGAATGCTTGAATCAAGAACTGCAAGAAACACGCGGAAGATATCTTAATTTATGGTTTGGCAGGAGATCGAGCAGTGATAAGTAAAGGTAGAAGAAGAAAGTTTACAAGAAAACTATCAGGAAGGTTTGACAGTGAAAAAGCCTGTAGCAACGAACTAATTCTTTGTTAAGCAATAAATAGAATAATTATTTGGAGTGCTGTTCGCAGGGTTGATAAGTTGTAGATTTAATAAGGAGAACAGGGATCAGATATTGAATAATTGGGTAATAGATATTCAAAAATCACATATGTACGGTATGTATATACATTTTTTAAAAAAACAAACCAAGTAGGTGCCAGCTAGCTAATTTTCTTTGGAAAATGTTAGTCCACATGAGAAGGGTAACTAAGAGCTTATGATATCGTAAGAGTTATTAATTAGATTAGTTAAATTTTATAATTTAATTTATGAGATTTAATAAATTTAATAATATAAATATTTTTAAATGATAATTTTGTGAGTTTAGTTTGTAAACTAATTTTCTTTTTTTTTTGTTTTTATCCTACATATTTTCATTATTATTGGGTTAAGGCTAATCTTTATTTAGAATATAGAATTGTTTGATTTTAATTCTTTCTAATAAAAGTAACTTTAAGATTCAAACGCGCATATTACTAACAATAAATCTTTCAACTTGCGGTATAGTTAGCTTATTGTTATATTAATACCTTATTAGTGACAAATTGATTCTCTTTTACTAGGATATTGGGTGTTTGTTCTCTTACAATGATTTTTGTTTGGTTGGTGGATTTAGGTGAACATTGAACAGGTTACCCCAAAATCAAGAAATAAGTTTTCTCCTTAAAGTGCTGCATCCAATTATATACTCAAAAATCTCTTAAACTAATTACTTCTTTTCTATATATATGATAATGATGAGACATTACTATAAAAACAATTAGAGAAAGATATATATATATATATATATATATATATATATATATATATATATATATATATAGCTAAGGTCTGTGATGATATTTTACGTAAACTAATTAAGTATCCAAGAAGCTGGGCGAACAGTTTTGGTATAGAAACAGTAGTACTATGTCACATACTTATGATGTATCCAAAACAAACGGCACACCGCCTGGTTTTTTACTGTAGAAAGAGGGGATTGAAATTTTGAAATGAAGAAGGCACAAGATATTATGGATATTCATGACTCAAAGTGGCTCACATGTTGGTGCCAAGCAGCATCAACAACCTCCACTTTTGTGGGCAGAGGGGTTTGATAGAATTCAAATGGGAAACTGCGGTGGCCGTTTTAACATGCCATGGGTCACACAAAGCAACCAAACTGTTCACAAATACATGTGCATGGCCAGATTTTACCCTTTTACCAACAACCGGCAACCACCACAGATCACATCGTGTATTTGCTTACTTTGCTTTGACCCGCTGCTCCAAAGCAATTATGCCATTTACAGCGTGTATGGGGATGGGGATGGAGCCCATCTCGCCACTCCCCCAACACCATTTGTCGTCCTCTGCTTTCACATTTTTGCACAACATTCCACTGCTTGAAGCATACTATATATCAATTTTGGTATGTAATACTAGCTTCCATGGAAACTTGAACCAAAAGCAAGCCACTGTATAAGGTGAGGTGAAAACAAAAACTTGGTTGTCTTCATTTTACAATAAGGAAAATGTAATATAATTAAATGTGATATTGTTGAAATTTCATAAATTATGTTGTAATTATTAAATTTATTAAATATTATATTTTGATATGTAATTTTTAATAAATTTTATATCTGAATTTTTTAACAATAATTTAATAAATTTTAATTTATAAAACACGTTTTTTTTTAAATTCGACGAAGACCAATTGAATTTGATGTTGACGGGTTAGAAAGGAAAGTGGGCATATAAATATGCATACATGCATCTGAACCATGATTAAACACAGCCCTTAATTTAGTGATCAAGTTGAAAACACAATTATGAGAGTGGATTCTGGGAATTGTAGTAGGATTAAAGATGTTTTTGAAGTGAACGTGTGGAGAGAGGGCGCGTGAGATTAATGATGCTAATTCGGGATGGGTCGCATCAAATATATGCAACACCAGATGGGGAATGTAATGTTGCTTCAGACGTAATCATTGACCGAGTCTCGGTCCCCATTTCGATTCACTTAGGCTCAACACCAGATGCTAACATGTTGTGTTTGGAGTAATTGTCAAGCAATTTTCACACACTTGACACTTTGATGCCCATGCCTTCGCACATTAATACTTTCCTATTATATCTATGAAAACGAGAGACCCAAAACATATCATTCTATTAAATATAATTTATAAAATTTAATAAATTTAAGTAACTAATTAATAAATATATAATAAGATTCAAATGTAGATTTATATCATTAGAAAATCAAGAATAACAAATAAAGACAAATTTTGTCATATTGATATAGATGTTAAATTGAATTAATTAGTAACAATGTTATAGTATTCATAATTAAGAATAGTAATGGCATAAATTATATAGAATTTCTATGCAATTTGAAAAATTACAAAAGAAATTAGACGATACCCAATTTAATATATAATAACTTATTTAAAAATTATGATGGTTGAGGTGTGGTTGCAATTATTAATAACAGTGCAATAATTGTTAAGTTTGAGGGCATTATGAATATTATAAATAGTATTATGATTAAGAATCATACAATCAATCTTGAAAAGAAGTGTCGTAAAGATTTTTCTTATTGATAAGAGTTAAGAGTTTTGGGACTAACTTTTTAAAAATAGGAAAAAAAAAAAAAAGGTGCAAGAGTAGAGCCTTTGAATCTTGTAGCAATAGAAAGTAATTAAGGGAGAAAAGGGTGGGGATATCACAACAAGTACATTTAAATTCGCGTCAATGGAATTTAGACTTAAGTCAAGTAGTAGAACTTAATTTTTTTGTTCCCCTCTTCTGAATTTAATTTTTATATTGTAACTTTTTTAATATTTTAAAAAAAATCCCTTCAATTCCGAGAACCATCATATATAAATGCCTTTTTTGGTAAAATATTAATTTTTATCATATAAATAATTAAATAATTTATTTTTATTATTCTATTTTTACATAAAGTTTATACTTAATATATAAATTTTTAAATTTATTGAGTTACATAATTTATTTTATAAATAAATTTTAATAATTAAATTTTATAAAGTAAGAATTGATTGTGAAAATAATATGATTGAAACTCAAATATCATGGGAAACTGACAATTTAATCAAATATATGTTCAGAAGTGGAATAACAAAGGCTATGGATGAATAAAAATCTTAAATATATGTAGTCATAAATGAAGAATAATTGGGTAATTAGATATTTCCATGTTGATTTTTAAAGGAAGTAAATGATCAGAGTGAAAAAATTTGAAACCTTGAAAACAATAGTAGAGACGTACTAGGAATCTTGAATTATGTCAATATCAAGCTTCCTGTTTTGTCTTGTACCCAACCGGTACCTGATGTCTTCTGCGCAATTTCTTACACTTTCCTTTGGAAGCTGATGTGTTTTTAAAGACTACATTCTTCTTTCGTGACTTTTGAGCATTTGCAGCTATGATTTGCCTTCCATATTGTCATGTCAATTAGATCCATATCAATCCAAAAAACACTAGAAATAAAGGAACGAGACTTGGAATTCGTACTTAATATGTTACACGACTGCCCACGTTTCAACATCCTATACATTTTACACAATATTATAGGTTGACCAAATGCAAATCAACTCATCCTAATTCTAAAAACAAAGCTTCCAAAGATTCTTATCTATAAACGCTTCCTTACTATAATAGCATTCAAATTAAAGCCGGCTATTTCCAAAATCTGATATATAAATATCAATTGCAATATTCCCTTTTTTTAAGCAAAATACTCAGTCTATTTTGGTCCCATATGATTCTATTGTAGATTTAAACCTAAAAGGAAAGCTTATAAAATTTAATAAATTTAAAATTATCAAATATTTTGTGATAATTTAAAATTTATTTTTGAATAAATTAATTTTTTCCTTTAGTGAATAAAAAATTTGACATTAATTAGAGCTTAATAGCTTTAGCAAAAAGATACTATCATTTTAAACCAGATAATTAATAGGCACGTTTCCTTTTTAATGTACACGCACTCGTTTCTCTTTATACATCTGCTTTGTGGCACCACACCCTTCCTCCACCCACTACCTAAGATATTTGTCCGCCTGCGTCCAAAATCTCAACTTTTCTAACTAAAACTAAAATTGTAACAAAATAAAAATTCGAAAAATACAAATTTGAGGTCCAGGTCGCAACCCAAGTCACCGCTCTGGACCCAACCGACCGGCTACCACCGCAATCAACGCCTGCGCCTCCCCGGTTGACTGCTGCGAGCTACAACGAAACGCCAGCTCTTTTCCATTTTACATCTCTTTTTTTTTGGTACAGTTCCATTTTACATCTCTTATTTCAAAAACAAGGAATGCGGAAAATCAAACATTAGGAAGAACTTAATACACTTCATTTAATATTTGGACAGTATATTACATTCTCAACGGCCCTAATTATTGAGCATCAAAGCTGTAAATAAAATTTAAACAAAACTTCACTCAACACTGTCCGTTACATCATTTCTCACGGAATTCCTAAAACAAATAAATAATATTTAAACCTAATAATATTTAACAAAAATTATTTAAAAAAAAAAACTAGCTGATCTTTTTTGTGGCCACCGGAACAAAATCTGCCGAGGAATCAGCAGGTCAACGGCGGCGGTGGGCAAATGTAAAGCTCCCTCAACTTAACTGAGCCTTAGATCCGAGTCCCTCTCACTCCGCTCACAGCACCACCAAAGGGTCTGACCCTAACAGAATGTCTTCAAAGAAATCATCCACCTGGCACAACGTCGATGGCGAATACGCTTCCTCCAACTCTATGTGAGAGTCCACTAAAATGTCGCTTAAACCTTCGTCCTGTAGAACCTGCGTCGTTTCCTCCAACAACTGTGAAGGTTCTTCAAACACGGCTGAGTAGTCTGGTGTTGAGAAATTGAATATATCATCCCACGCGGGCATTTCAAGCTGGAAATAGTCGCCGTTCTTATCGAACAAACTCGTTTCCCCTTGACACTCCCGGGAAACTTCCTCCGAAGGCACTGCTTCACACACTTCCTCTGGTTTGGGTACCGGTTTAATCGGCTTTTGCGGTTCAGTTTCTTCGCTGGAATTGCTTCTGAATTGGAGGACTGAGGTTGGGGAGGATAAATTAAGGAACTCGTCGCTGGAATCATAGCTCGAGCCGGAAGCTTCAGAATTAACAGCGACGTCCATTTCCATTTCCAGCTTCAAAGCCACGTCAGCGGCTTCCCCGGGGGTTTCCTTGGGTTTCTCCCTCGGCGGTGGCGTTACAAAGTTTGTTACCGCGTCTGGTCCACGCAATTTAATCGCGGCATTATCATAAACCTTAGCTGCTTCCTCTGCTGTATCGTAAGTTCCCAACCAAAGCCGTACACGTCGCGCAGGATCTCGAATCTCAGCCGCCCATTTCCCCCAAGGCCTTTGCCTTACGCCGCGGAACTTTCTACCGTTATTTGTGGTCGAAACCTTCACCGGCCGCCGGTGATCCGGCCTTTCTCCGGCGGGCCTTTTCCGGCCATTGGGAACAGCAACGTTTTTGCTGGTCATTTCGATATCAATCTGGTTCACATAGCGCTTCACCCTACGGCGACCCAAAAAGTCACCTTCCTCGTCACTAGAGGAGTCGGTGGCGTCTGGATCAGTGACAGATATCCGCACAACTCTGGGCTCAATCGGAGTGTGTACCTCGGAAACCTTCTTAGAAGCTACCGGCTTCGCAAGCTTCTTGGTAACGCTGTGGTGGACGGTGTATTTGCATAGGATGCTCTGTTCCATGATTGAGTTTCTTTCCGAAACACTAACAGTGTGTTGGCCAAACAAATAGGACCCAACCTATGGAATAAAAGAAAATCGTGAAGAAGAAGATTGAAGCTTTAAGATGGGCACCTCAAAGGTTTTTTGTTGAGAAATCTGCCAAAAAGACATCAAAAGATGGGAATTGAAAGGGGAAGAAAAAGCAGCTGATAATAATAATTAATGAATAACAGTATTAAATTTTGAGAGGTCAATGAAGAAATGGCAACGGTAGAGAGAGATATATAGGAATATAGAGAAAATATGAGCTTTTAACATCATGGGTGAGAGAGAATCACTGGACTCCTGAAAGAAATTTGACACCGGAAGCAAGGGGCTTAAGGGAGAAGCTGAAAGGGAATTATTGAGATGATACGGATAGTCTTGAGCAACTCTGGGTCTGGGTGAGACTTTCCTTGAAACTTCTTTGTGGCGCCTTGAAGGGAAAATCTTCCGATTCAAAGGCGAAGAGCATAAAAGGGGGGAAAAGATGCAGATTTTGCTGTTTTGAAGACACAGGGTATGAGTTTTGAAAACAAAGCACAAAGCAGAGCAGTGCTAGTAGCAGCACTGGTTGAATGGGTAAGAGCTTGGAACAGAGAAACAATAGTCTAGTTGCTGAGAAAACCGAAACACCGAAATCGCTGTTTTATAGGATCAAACACAGCCGAAATGGGAAAGCTCGCAATATCAGACTTTTATTTTTAAAATAGAAATAATAAATATAAACCATCATTTTTTGTCATTAAAATCATTCATTTTTTTTTTTCAAAGGAGAAGGGCGAGTAGCAATTAGCCGGTGATGGAGTATGGATTATTGAACGACGCGCCGCATCGTTGTTTGACACGTTGTGAAATTGGGTCCCACAGAGTAGACCTGGACCATTGGGGCAACATCCCACGGTGATGAGTTCGCTGAGTAATCATGTAGCCCAAATCTCGAGCATTGCAATGCGAGTCACGTGAGACCAAGATACCCGGCCTCTTAAGATTAGTCGGTCAAATTGTTTTGACTAATCAAAAGGATCTTTTCTCTAATTTACTTTTTGCAGTGATGTTACGCCCCAAATTTGTAAGCATTGGGAGTGACTGGGTGAAAACTAGAAAGGGTAATTTAGGAATGCTGATCCAGCGCAAACTCTGAAAACACTTCATTTTGTGGCATTTGTGCTGGCAGGTGGGCACGGCGGTTCAGGAAGTTTTTTTTACCAGTTATAAAAAAAATTTGTAATCCAATTTTGTTTTTAAATAGATATTTATAATAACTACTTTTAACAGCTAGATCTAACGTGGCGGGCAACCTAGAATTCGCCGCCATTTACTATTCGATTCTGTACGTCTCTGGGTCTTTTTCTGTTACTGTTACGGTATCGAGATATCCTCTCCACGCGCGTTAACCAATCGTGCAAACTAACGACGGAAGTATACGTAATAAAATTTTGATTAATTTGAGACTATAAAATATAG